>OV281350.1:10000000-20000000 GCA_923062675.1 Marasmarcha lunaedactyla
TCAATTACGTGTCCAAGTCATTTTTAAATATTGAATGAACAATGAAAACTTGAATCACGTTTTTCAGTTATTATCAAAATAAGACCTGTAAAACCGATGTATCACAAGTTATCGCTACGTCACCATCAAATCTGTCAAATACCTCGTTTTTCAAAGCCACTTTTATACAATTATAAATTATACATTTCTATAATTATAAAACATAATTAGCTATGAAGATCACGCGAAGCGGCGCGCGCGCAGGGCGTCGGGTCACGACCTCGTCGCTCCAGATATAGCCCGTGACGTCACGGCAGGTGCTTGCCAACTGTACAACTGCTGTATGATGACATTTACACTAAGATATTTATTTTATTTTGGTGATTCTTAATTTGGGGAATGGGAATGGGATATTATTGACAAATATTTATTTATTTATTACAAAGACACAAATAACAGTATAAACAGTTTAAATAACAAATCCATTATGAGTCTATACTCCAGTGACAATTTGTGTACAGCGTTTTGGTATAAAATTATTGCAACAGTAAACGTAAATATTCTGAACTACAAATTTCTAAGACTACATAAGTCAAAGTCAGGGTCAAGGTCAATAAACAATAATAGTTTAAGATATTAAATTAAACATAAAAATAACCTTAAATATTATTAATAATATGATCATTTTCTGCAAATAAAATTAGTGTAAACTAGTGGTAGGTATATGAAAATATTATCAAATTTTTTTACAATAGGTAATAGATCAAATATTTTATTGACTGTAGTTGTGTCTACATCATGGGTAAACAGGTTTGGTATATTAATCCTATTTTTGTCCAAATGTGCAATTCCAATTTTACCATTTATTTATTTTATAGTTATCGGTGGTAGGTATTCGAACCCCGGAAAAGACAGACATTTGCGTGATAATCACTAATGTTTATTTAAAAATCATGGATAAGCATTTTGTGAGTTTTGAGAAAAAAAAAATCTTTACAGGTTATTTTTTCTAGTAACTTTTTAAAGAACTCCATCTCCGTCTATACTAAGTTTCATGCGTCTAAACAAATTTAACCAGGTACTTGCTCAACGGCCTACTCGAACATCTTCTGGCGATGAAAACTGTATCCCCTTCAGCTGGTTTTTAGTTTTAGGGAACAAGAAGAAGCCACATGGTGCCAAATCAGGGCTGTGAGGTTAAAGACCCAAAATTTTACCAGTGTGTGTTAACGGAGTCCCTCGTCTTGATCGCGGAGGGCACGGGCGCTTTGTCGTTATGGAACAAAAGGCCTTGGAGTCCCGTGTTCGGTCGCTTGGTGCTCGCAGCAGCATTATATTATTGTTTTACCGTTATTGGTTTACCCGCTTCCGTTCTGGAAATTTTGACCTGAAAAATGAACCCCGTGGTCGTCCGGAAACTTTGGTCGACCATGACGAATTAAAGGCAATTGTGGAAGCTGATGAAACTCAATCCACGGCTGAATTAGCAGCAGCTTTCTACGTTAGCATCAAAACAATATTGGTCCATTTGCGTCAAATTGGCAAGGTAAAAAAGCTTGACAAATGGGTACCCCACGAACTCAATGACCGCCAGCGCGAAGTACGCGTGGAGACGTGCCTTGCACTGCTCAGCAGGCATACAAATGAAGGAATACTGAACCGCATTGTTACTTGTGACGAGAAATGGATCCTGTTTGACAATCGTAAGCGCTCAGCAAGTTGGTTGGACCCTGGTTCAGCACCCAAACAATGCCCTAAACGAAAACTTACCCCTAGAAAAGTGATGGTCCCTGTTTGCTGGTCTAACGCGGCTGTAATTCATCACAGCTTCTTGCCAAACGGGACAAGCATTGCTGCAGATGTGTACTGTGAAGAACTGAACACAATGATGGAGAAGCTCGCACGTCTCCAACCAGCTTTGGTCAATCGTTCGGCTCCACTGCTCCTGCACGACAACGCGCGACCTCATACTGCATAGCAGACGGTCTCTAAGCTACAAGAGTTGGGGTTGGAAGTTCTCCGTCATCCGCCGTACTCACCAGACCTTGCGCCTACAGACTTCTACTTTTTCCAGAATTTGGATAACTTGTTGGCGGGAAAAAAATTCAATACCCGAGAGGCAGTACAAAATGCCTTTGAAGAATTTGTTGCCTCCCGTCCAGCTGATTTCTTCAAGAAAGGCATCAATAAGCTACCAATGCGTTGGCAAAGATGCATTGATTGTATGGGTGATTATTTTGATTAAAAGAAATAAAAAATATATAAAAAAAATACGCTTCATTTATTTCGTGAAAAACGGCAATTTCATAGGTAAAGACCTAATAATATAAAACGTTTAAATACAAACAAGAGCAATGGCGTTATCTTGAAAGATTGCTACGACAACTTTGGCAGGCTTTACTAGCATCAAATAATACCAAAGTTCCCCATGGAAGCAACAAATAATCCTGAGGAATTTTTATTAATGTATCTCATAACAGACCGAGTCCCAAGGATATATACCACAATTTTATTATGACTCGTTGGTTCTCTGATATGGTTACGCAAGTGTAGGTGTGCCTTAGATTAGGTTAAGGGAAATGAATCATATAGAATAGAATAATTCTATAGTAAAGAAGTTATTTTACAAAATATACGTGGCTTTTCTGTTAACATGCGTAGTACTCTAATAAACTGGATATGTGTTAGCCTTACTTCAATCAACTAAGCCCAATGTCACTTTCCTTTTCCAATCATAGAAAATTGTGGAGTTCTTACATAAATCGCAACGTTAGGTAAGTAAAAAGTATCCTTAAGTGACACATAGAACAATATTTTTATCTTTCATTAAATGCTATTGTCGTTGTAGTTGGCGTCTCTTGAAAAAATTAATTAATCAATATTTAAAAAAAAAACAATATATTAAAAAAAAAACAAATATAAGGCAAAAATTACACTTTGCCTGCCTAATATTTATTGTAGTACGTAACAAATAGCCCACCACAAGAGAATTACCGTCCAAAGGTAATTTTAAGCAGATATACAAAAAATATCTTTTGTTCCAGCAAAAAAACTGTCCGTTTTTTTGTGCGTAGGTATGTTTATTTATAAGTTATGTAATTTTAATTTTTTTTTGCTGCCTTCTATACTTTACATACCTTTAACTTACGGGTCACTCACTTCCCTCTAATATGTTTGAGGAGGGCGATGGCTGCATCCCGCGGAATTCGTGAACGGGTGCTGTTTGAGGGTGTTCGTCGTTTGGATACTTGGGGGAGGGAGACTTTCCGAGCTAACAGATGCAGATAAGAATATTTTGTACAGACAAAACAAATAAAAAAATACAAAAAAAATATACCCGTGAAGTTTTTTCCCAGTTCTTCTTTACGAAGGTTTTTCCGAGTTGGTGGTAGAGTCATGCTTTATTTGTCGTCAATAAGAACAATTTTGAGAAATAAATATTTCATTTCATTTAACAAGTTAGCGCCAACATTTACAAGTGCCGACTGAAAATCAGCGTACGACTTTACGCTGACTTTAGCGAACCTTCATAAATATATTTTTATTTTATTATCGATATTTTTCATTGAATCACCTCAATTGTAAGGGTGAAATAGCGTATAGTTTTTCCTGGAATTCCCGTAGAAACAGGATTTTAGGGGAAAATAACATTAGCAGTTGGGTTTTTGACTTTGTCAAATTCAGCAGCTTGTTTCAAATCTTTTTTAAATATGAATAATACTATACGTGAAATGTACCTTACTTTTGTATTTTATTCTGAAGTAAGATAGCGGTGCGCTTAGGTTTACAATCAGACAAAAACGTCACATTGATTATGCATCATCATTTGCAGATTTAAGCAGGCTTTGTAGAATACGCCTCTACTACTAATTAAGTCTACACGTTTCCAAGTTAACTAAATCTCAATCCATCTAAAGAAAACATTCAAATATTAGAAACCTCCCATTTTAGAAATCTCAGCACGTTTTTTTGATGCTGCACATCTAATTTAGCGGATCAGACTTTTCGGTCATGCACATTTTCTCTACAAAATAGTTTCTACTGCGCATGTTCCAGGGGTCTGACAACAGCAATTTTTTTTTCATTTGCTACAGTTCTCCAATTATTAATTTTCAATAGGGCAACGTCTATGCATAAATCCGTTGTTCGTTGCTAGGTTTCTGTTATCAGCTAGCATCGTTATCAGCCGTCACGGCGACATGACCGGTCGCCCTTTACCGGCGACCTCGGTGGTTCACCGGTTTTGATTACATCTGATACGCTAACATTTAGGTACTGAATGGAATTTTATTCTGAATTGTATAGGTTGAAAGATTTTTGTTCTCTTTTAACAATGACATGCTGGAATTTTGAATTGCTTATTGATGAATATTTCCAATAGGCACTCTTTTCGATATTGCTTATGATTTACCTATTTTACTAACGAAGAGGTTTAAGTATGGCCTTAATTTAATGTAAGGATAAGTTTCATAAAAACCGTAGAAGTCCAATATATTAAAGCGGTAAGGTGGGTGTGGTGTTGCTCTGCCGAATCAGGCAGTAATGGTGTAAACTACAGCCTCCTTAAGTATCTACGTAGATTGCCTTAACCGGTAACCCACTATTGTGTTGTTTTTCTTAAAGCAAATAATTGTACTAAAACCAATGAATGAACCACTATTCTAATTATGACAACAGTTTGAAAACATTTAAAACAACTTATCATGCGTGGTAGAGAACGTCAGAAAATTAGTTGTAAATATCTCTCTTTTTATTTATTTTATACTTTTTCGGTCTATACGTTGTAGTTTGCTAGTACAAGAAAAAAGTAGTGGGGCGCGGCTTCATGGATGACAAAATAGGTGTTTTTAGAATATGTATAATATATAGTATAAAATAAAGTACCTTTTTATTTGACTCCTTAGCTGAGTCTATGTCTTAGATTTAACTTTATCCGAAGATCAGAACTATATCCAAAAAATCTACATTTCTATGTGATTTAAATACTGTTTAGTACTTTGTAGAAATCCTCGATAACTGAATATAGCTAAATCTTGCCCATAAAATTAACAGTAAGAACTCGTTAGCAAACTTTCTGTTGAATGAATGACCGACAAAAATAGTTATTACTTCACACATGTCAATCAGTTCGGGTTTCTAGAAAACATTTCCATTAGTCATCGAGTTTCCACCATGAGTGACACCTTTCGAGTCACACTGGGAAGGTTAAGAGCCCCTTATCACCTGTTATCAGCAGTAGGTACGTAGGTACAACCGTTTGTTCATTTGACCTGACACCACACTTATCACTAGTACGTTGATAACCGCACTCGAACCGCGTATACCTGTTCGGTTTCAAGTTTTTTAATTGTTATCCTATTTCGAATTTCTTCAAAAAGGTTCGTTAGCTATTTAATATACCTTTTTGGTCAATGGCTTTTTGTTGTATTATAAAGTGTTTATATAGGTGTAAGTGGACTAACGGGGCCCGTAGTGCGAAAAAAAGAAAATTTTAAAAATTTCATATGAATGTCTTTTGTTCGTATTTTCATATAACGTTTTAGTGTAAATCGTTTGTGATTACTGTAGTGTTATACAAGTAGGACAATTAAAGCGCATTAAATTCAAGATTGTTTTGATAGATGGCGTTACGTGGATTAAACTGTGACCTAGATAAATGAATTGAAATAGGTTCAATAAACATAGTATTGTATGAAGTTTATCTTAAAATGGCAGCCATACTTACTTCATAAAACAACATATATTAATTCACAAAATTTTTAGAAACTAAGTTGCAGAAAAGTATGATATACATAGAAACAAGTTGAAATAAATATGCAATTTTAAACAACTTTCAACTCAAATTATCTATAAACTAAAATGAAATCCCAAACCGAAGGCAAACTTAGTGACAGCTGTGTCAGTGTCAGTGATAGTGATGTAAATGTCAAAGTGATGAAAATGGATGAAGAAAGTGAGGAGATGAAGAGCACCAATCATCGTGAAACCAGACTGACTACCATCATTGACCAGTTACGATGTCAGAGCAAAATGAAAGGTAAGAGCATGTTGCTAGGAGAGTAAATAGCTTCGCACTAATCTGATAATTTATGTGCCTTTCTGTACATTTTCGGTAGGTAGGTAGTGATCATTTTTCGATTATGTAAAAAGTGATTTATTTAGTAGTCTAGGAGACTATACAACTGAAATGGAATCGGATATATTTAGGTGTCACAACTGCACGTCTGGAGTCACAAATGTCTACAGTGTCAATGTTAGCTATTTTGTTATAATTACCTATAAAATTATAACATTTACTAACGGCTATTACTCACGTTTAGTTGCCGAAGCGGTACGACAAGTATCGAGGCCATATGGAGCTCTTCTTCGGGGGGTGACTGATGATAGTATAAAAATTACTTATCTTTCATAGAACTAGTAAAAAACTATTAAAGAAAAGAAAACTAAGACGAGCTGCTGCTTAAAAATTAAAGAATACTTCCAGGCATGTTACATTGCCGCCACGCCCCGGTGCCTGTGAGGTGAAAGATAATAAAAATAAACGTTTCTAAATAAACTATAATGGAACATGAAAAATCTTAAGGTTAGCATTTCGAAAAAAAAGCTACAATTCACATTTCTTCTTAAATTTTTTAAACTGTTTCATTGCTTATTGATGAATAACAGTTTTCACAACAGTTGCATTTATCAAAAATCTTAACAAAAAGACGTTAAATTTATAGATTTAGTTTCACATGTTAGTCAAAAAAAGGCGTTACATGGTAGGTAATATATCTAAATATGGAACAAGTCATGGTTAAGCTCGTCTTGAAAAATAATACATAAAGACATAGAGAATATTCAATAGTTTTGTCAGAATGGAACACGTCCCAGTCAATAAAACGAACCAATAATGGATTTGTTTGAGGAAGGCGACAGTTGACGCTAGTGTAAACACAGCGTCTGGTATTGCCTTTGAAATTAAATAACCTTGAAAATTTTCTTCACAAAGCCCGTCTACTTGCAATGGCTTGCTCGCAAGGTATAATAGAATTGAAATTTCGAACGTGATATAACGATAATAGTAGATTATTAGTTATGCTGTATGTAATATGACTTGACGAGCAGTAGTTCAATATAATACTATATTTGACCGGAACAATTTATGAGAGTCATGAAAATCTAGGCAATAGACATGAACTACTGTGTAAAAAAAACGATCCTGCCACAGTAATTAAATACACTGAACTATAATTCGTACCTTGACAAAACCTACAGAAAAACTACAAGAAAATATTTGAACAAAGATAACCTTATCGGTTCAAAAGGCTTAGAAAAACCCGTTTTAAACTATACACCGTGACCGAAACAAAGTCGCTCTTTGGCCCGATGCTATCGTTACTTAACATGTAAATCGCTTAGTAGATATATAAGTAATTAGTGTGGAGACAAAAGGCGCACGCTTGGTCCACAATTAGGGTGCGCTGGTGGAAGAGTGGTATAAATCTTGGCAACAATGGCGGTGATGGCAGATAGTGTGTATCTGGGATCGCGGTGTTTACACCACGCGCGCGGAATTACGGCTGTTAAGGCGAGGCTCGTCTTTGAGAGTTGTAAACGCTTTTCTAAATTAAAGCTAAAATTTGATTTGAACTCTTGAAATTGGGATTAATTACTCACTGTCAGTGATATTGATTTTTAAAACATTCAGACATAAAGGAATCATAATTTTTTTTTATCTTCGCAAGTGCTTTTTTCGTACGCTTGCTAAGTGAAGTGTCTAAAACCAATTACGGTATTTGTAATTTAATGCACTAGCTTTTGTGAAACAGACTTTTACCAAATCATGTAGACATATTTGATGAACCTTATGTGCTGACTCACATATGAAACCATTTTTAAAACCAAAAGATTTACAAAATATAATAATTCACTTCGCCTTAAATCAATCGGGGGAAATGTTTGGCACGTTTCGCCGGTGGCTGAGGCCGCTGCGCGCGTGCATGCTATATATTCTAATTAATAAATAAATATTTTTTACACACGGACTAATATTATTAAGATATTTTTATTTAATAATGAAATTATGATTAGTAGGAGTCAAAGAAGAAGATGTTATTTGGAAGTGTTCTGTAAAATCTAATGCTGCAGATAAAAACAATCATCGTGGCGAACGGTCGTAGCAAATTTTTTTAAATATTCTTCACAAAATAGTTTTTATGTTTCAAATTTGCCGGGCCACCCTGGAAGACAATTTTGTTTAGATAATCTTGATATAGCTCTCAGATAAGTATATGTTCGCTTCATAGATTTCAGTTTTAGATTATAGGTATTTATAACTTAATGCAAGTTTCTCCTTGTCCCCACGTGTGGGACGTGGCGGGGGCAAAGGAGATAATGGTGAAAGCCTGGTTTAAAAAGCCCCAGTTTTTTAATTCTTTATACCTATTTCTTAGATGCTTGTGTAACTAGCTTCTACTTGTTTTCATGAGAATTGAATGAAATAATAATAATTCGGAGTAATGGATAATGTACACAATATAATATAATTGTAATTTAAGGAAATTAACGTGTATTATTTTTATACGTAAAACTCAAAAAACAGATAACATTTACAATGAACAATACAACGAACATTTTCATAAATTTTGAGTCAATTGAAACTTTTTTATATCAAAATATATTTTTAAAGAAGAAATATCTACAAAAGAAATATCCAGAAAAAAACAAGACTCCTGCTCGAGACCAACGTCCGCTAATCAATCGATTCAATTAGCCTATCCAACTTTATCCCCCGGGCACATTACTAATGAATGAATAAATTTCCCTTGAAAACCGAGACACTGGCAAAAAGATAGCGTTAATCACCGTATACAATTTATACATCCACTGCTCTGAATTACGAAGAATGGCTAAACTACGACCGATACATCCTATTGCAAAAAAAAGTACAAGAACACTCAAAAATAAACCAACAACTAGTAGTCATAGAGTATAAAGTAGCAGAAGGAACGGTATTCGATTAATGCCTACTGAAAGTGGGTCGGTAAGAAGAGCGAGTGCAGTGATGTATAGATGGCGCGCGGGCGCAGCGTAATGGTGGCAAAGATCAGATAACCTAAGACTGGTGATTAGCAGTATAGCTTGATGGATGGCGGAGTCAAACCGGGGTAATGCTCTCCAGGTGCGCGCATTAACAAATCATAGATAGTGATGCGTTTATTGATTTCTTTGATTATATATTTTATGATTATAGACTTAAAAATGTGATAAGCGTGATATACAAGGCTTTTATTACAGTTTGAACTTGTTAAGTAGACAAAAATTTTGTGAGTATAAGCTAAAATAGGTTCTATGAATCGTGGAAACATTTTTTGATGACATATATTTAGGTGAATAATTAGGCTTTTTTAAAATATGCGATGTTTTAAAAAAATAACCTTATTTCCATGCATATCTTTCAAATAAAACAAGTCTTCTGGGAAAATTATAACATCTTAAACATTATTTATTACATTTATATTATTTTATAAACTAAGCTAAATTTCTTCAATGAATGTTAATTACACAGTCTTTAGTAAGTAGGTTAACTAGAATACTTCAATCCGCAGCTAACGCTTTAGGCGCTTGGTTTAGGAAATGGAGAATACAAGTCAACTCAGAAAAAAGTGCAGCAGCGTACTTCTCTCTCTCAACCTGCTCTAGGACAACCTCTAGGAAACCCTCCAAAAGATTAGGTCAGATCACCCTGTTTGGTACTTCGATCCCATGGGCTAAAAAAGTCAAATATTTAGGAGTCACTTTAGATAGTGGACTAACATTCGCGGATCACATAAAACGCATTTGGGGCCGAGCCGCCTTCGTCATGGGTAGGCTGCACCCTCTGATTTGCAAGAAGAGTGAAATGTCACTGAGAAATAAGCTAACACTTTACAAAACTTGCATCCGCCCCATCATGACATATGCCAGTGTGGCTTTCGCTCACGCCAGCAAGTCAAACCTCAATCACTTGCAGGTTATTCAAAATAGGTTCTTACGCATATGCGTCGGGGCCCCGCCCTATGTCCGCAACTTAGATCTGCACAAGGATCTCGAGCTGCCCACCATTGCCGCATTCATGAAGTTGGCGTCTAGACGCCACTTCGATAATGCTTTCTACCATCCCAACCCGCTGGTCAATAAGTCATCCGAATACACCGCCAACCCAGACGCGGTGGTTCGTTATAGGCGTCCGCGTAACGTCTTAACAGATCCCGACGATGATATTACAATAAGGAACGCCGGTGTTCCAGTTAGAATTAGGGCAACTTGGCATTCGAATCGCCTAACCCACCGGTGGGCCAGGCTAACGCGTCGTACGCATTCCTACTGAGTTTCTTGCTGGTTCTTTGGCAGTAGATGATCCTTCCAAACCAGTGGTAGTTTCAATATTCGACGTCCTAAGCCGAGTTCTGTGCCCTCTCGGGTGCCTCGTATGTAGGAGTAGTTTAAGTTCCAGCTAGGCGCCGTCAGCGCTAGGCTACAAAGTTCGGTGAAATTTAAAAGGCCTATGGGCTATTAATAAACTGTCCATTTCGAAAAAAAAGTCTTTAGTAACTAGTAGTACCTGGTAGCTACAGGTGAACTTGACAAATGAGCAGAAATCGGCTTCCAGGTCAATCAAAAAAAAACAAACGCTACGAAAGAAGTTCCGCGCAAGTAGGTATTTTAGACAGGTATAAGTAAATACTGGCATAAAAAACCACAAAAATAATATTAGTGCTGCTGTCTGTATCCGAAATAAATTACATCACGTTTGACAGACGTTTAGTTGACTTGGCGAGTAGTAATTATCTACCTGAAACTATGTATTCATATTCACTAATGAAAAATCAGCATCTCCAATACTTACTCTTTGCCTTTGGGTCGCGTGCGCGCGCGCCGTTAGAAATTTATAATGATCGATATTCGCCCCGAATGCTTTTCGCGCTCGGATTCGAACTCTGCTCTGCGACATTATATTTCTCTTTTACTACTGTTCTGCTCGTTGATTATGGTTATCATTTATGCATATCTATTCCTACAAGTCTTAACTATTCTAATCTAAGTAATTATTCGCCAAACGCCGTTCAAAGGAATTTGAATAGGGCTTTTTATCAAACGATTTTCAGTAAAAACTAACGATGAGTCTCAATGATTTCCTATAATAAAATAAATAATTTGTCTCTGAAAATTTGTACTTTTATATATATGTTATTTTTTTTAGTTCAAACAAACACATGCCAATTTATACAATCTAAAAGTAATTTCAATCTACGCAAAGCTTAGTTTTGGAGAACCGATAACCGAGTTTGGGGGTAAAAATTCGTTACTTATAGTAACCTTGTTTTAGATTTATTATTTTTATACTCCAAAGTACGGGAATATCTTAATCACAGGGGCGCTTACCATGTATTCGAACATAAGGCATTGGGCGGAAATATGCTGCCCAGCCAAAGTCATTCGAGTTTTGAGGAGACGAGCTGAATAGAGAGAGATCCCGTACAAACTAACCGATCGGCACAAGTCGAATGTAATACTAAATTCCCAAACACATCAACACCAAAGTAAGCAGAGTTATGGATGACCTTACAGCGAACTGGAGGGGGATATATGTGTAATAATTGCTTCAGGCTCTGCTAGCCTGTTTAACAAATACAGGAGGCAGGAGGTCCTTAACGAAGACAATAAAATTATTCCTGTCATCGAGAATTTGCATTTACGTCATAAAAACTACATCTCCAAATGATAGTTATTTTTTGAAATTGTTCTTGTGAATCAGTGCAAATCAATTTTCACAAATCTCGCAGTGTGATCTAATTTGAAAACTACGGTTTATCTGTAGAAATAATCGACTCGTTGTATCAGAGAACGTAGTTGATAAGCATACTAATGAATTTTTATGAGCTCATATTATGTTCGCATGTAAAAGTACCTATGTATGTTTAATTTTTGAATTTGTAAAGCGTTTTTAATTTAACATTACTGTTTAAATTTAGTAGGTAAGCTATTTTAGGAAGTACGTATATATTTTTAATTTATTCAGTTCGTATTGTTTCTGTATTTATATATGAACCATTATGTTCAATAACTTGTTGCTATGCTTTAGTTAGTGACAGGATGCCCTTGCCACAGAAATTTCTTTGAGACTTGCGTTTGAAAAACGAATTTCGACAATCCTCTCCTGATATTATCCCCACGGAACCTAAATAATATTCAAGAGACAGAAACAAGTGGATATTAGAAACTGCTAAGTCATGGCTGTATGAATTAATATTTCCCAAACGATGGCATTCCAATTCCAAATACACATGAATTGTTGAGGGTTAATCCAGGTTTGGCTGTGGCCAACAGACTGTGGTCTGTGGTCTGTGGTGTTTAACCGCTATTCGATCTTTTTCTCACGTTTTTGTCGTAGGTAATCCTTTTTTCATCACCAGTGATTATTTTCTTTTAAATAAGTACATGGTTTATTAGGCTTCTTCCTGTGACCTCATGTGGTCAAGCTAGTCAAGTAGTCAAGCTTCTTTGGATGGTCAGAATTTTTCGAATAGCTGTCTTGTTATTTAGCAATGGCGGCTTTATTCGTAACAAAGCGACCAAGGCGAGCGGCACCTTTGACTTCAACATTTCGCTTGAACCAACTTTGTGCGAATCTTACAGACACTGCATTATGTCCATAAACGTCACAAATTTTTTTTCCGTATGATATAGGTGTACAGGCCACTTACCATCAGGTAGGTCACCTGCTCGTTTGGCGCATATGAAAATAGCAAAAACAAATTAAGAAATGACGAAAAACAGTTATAAATTTTCATGCCAGCCCAAAAATGTGGGTAGGTTACAAAATACGAAAATACTTCTCCGTAAAAATTCGATTTTATCTCAGAAAATGAAAATCAGCTGTTATCAAGCAGTTGGCTAACTGTTAACTTTCCATAATATAACATTGCAGTAGTTTAGGCAATATGTACTTCTGCGCACGAATGTCCCAAGCACCAGGAGCTGGTCTACTATCACGCCTGGACTACAAGTTAACGATAAATATCTAAGCGCTCCTTTATGCCTAATAAAATTATTAGTCATAATTTCAAATTAGATACGCTACAAGTTGTAGGACAAACAAATAAATAAACATGCAACCTTATTTATAAGCAAAAACGAGTAAGATTGTTTTTTAGAATAATTCATTATGTACAATGTACATTGATTGCGTATTTTATTACGTTATAAATTCGTTACGTTTGTTGTGCGCCTAAGCAGGCACTCTCCTCATGCATACCTCGCAGCCGGTCTGCAGGGTGATGTGGGACTCACCAGAGTGGCACCTACCTACGGCGACACCCGATCAGGGAAGGGGGTACGCAGTTCGTTATGCTTGTCAAGTAAAGCTAAGACTTCGATTTGTAATGAAGCTCTAAAGGAAGTGTTTGGAAATAAATTAATAAGTAAAAAAAGTTTCATAAAAAATTTGTGTCTTAGTGAACTTGGCACATTTTATTATTATTAATAATAATAATCGTTTATCTAGACCATAGATCCATATTATGTTAGTTATAAATTTCTTATGAACTATGTTAGTAAAAAAAACAGATTATATGTGTACATTTATCAACAACTACAAATACTAACAATACATAATTATACATTCTTTTTATATGAACATCGTTCCAGTACTGTCCACCTTGCCGTACAATACTTGTAGAATGCTGTTTAGGTTATTACAGATTCGAAATTCTAGGGAAGCGAGTTAGAATTATTAGTTTGAGACCGGGCTACAACTGACGCCAGTCGACCGACATATATTAAAATGTTTCTTTCAGAAACTAAGAACTACAATATCAGTAAAAGGTTAGAAATTCGACGGCCGCGCTCGCACCTGAAATTATTACAAACGCGATCCTAAGTATAGATTTTACTTTGTGGATTTATGCTTTATTTATATCTATGTTGCTAATTAATATCTAAAATTCAGAGCGGTCGGAAGGTCAAAACCGAAGGTTCCGAGTGTGGCCGTTGAATCTTAAAGCGAAAATAAACAAAAGACCTTAAAATTTATCACTACTGCGTCTTGAAGGGCAAAAAACCAATAAAAAATTTACTATGATAAATTTTTAAGTTTTAAAAATATGTTGCAAAGCGAGCTGTAGGCGAGACGCTCAGAAAGTTTTATATAAAATAAAAACGTTTTATAGTATTTTTTTTTAAACATAATTTTTAAAGAACACTCCACCAGCGTCTATACAAGGTTTCTTTCGTCTGAACCAATTTTCAAAGCACATTTTCCAGTCTGCAGTAGGAACTTCCTCAACGGTCTTCTCGAAGGCAGTGAGCGCATCTTCTGGCGATGATAACCTATATCCCCTTGAGCTGGTTTTTAATTTTAGGTAACAAGAAAAAGTCACACGATGTTAAAGCCCTGGTGTAAAATGAAAAGTAAGGTAGATGAACCAAAAGTTTTACCGGTGTGGTGTCTTGGTTGCGGAGTGCGCGGACGCGTTGCCGTGGTGGAGCAAAAGGCCTCGGAGTCCTATGTTCGGTCGTTTGTCGCTCGCAGCAGCAAAACTTCTGGCAAACACTTAGGAGTGTACCACTCTGCATTGATGCTACTTTGGTTTCTTAAGGGAATTGATACTAAATACCCCGACAGGCAGAAAAAACGGGGGATCAAATTTTTTCCAGGCATTCTCGATCGTTTCGCTGTCGTGGGCGTTGGTTCGTTTTGAAACAGCCATACTGTTGATTGGCGCGTTGTTTCTAGATTATATCGATAAATCCAAGATTCGATAACCGTTATGATATCATAAACATGGCGGGAAGAACTTGCTTTGAATTTATCAATCCTATCATGGCACCATTCCACGTGCGCCTGCTTCTGAACATCGGTGAGGTTGTGGGGTTCCTAACGCGAACAATACTCCTTATGCAAAGGTAGATTTAGATGTAGATATCATGAACACTTCCCTATTCAATCGGCAGATTGAGCTGAATCTTCTCGTATGGGTTTCGCCGGTTTTGTTGAATCAAATTGTTCGCTTGTAGAACGTTTACTTCCGTAACAACAATCAAAGGACGACCACATCTTACTTCATCCTTCAAATTTAAGCGATCGCACATAAACTCCTTATACCAGCAGTACACAGTTGCTTTAGAAGGCGCCTAGTTCAGTAAAGCTGACTGAAGTCGATTAAACAATTTCATCAGGTTTCAAGTTGGACTAGTCGTAAAAAATCACTACACGAAAATGTTCCCGACGCAGATCTATTTTTCTATAACACAAAATAGTTTCATAACGCTGGCTAAAAAATTTAGAGGAAATTTTAATTTGGAGCAAATATGTTTTTACTTTTAAATAATCGAATTTTAAATAATAATATAACTTTTTTTTTAATTCTTGAGTGGCCTGGTATTTTTAGAAAGGTGTATTTTTAGGTAATTAAAAAGACCCATGTCCATGAGAGGTTTTCAAAATGTCATAAAAAATGTCACAAAATGTCATATCAAATGGCACCGCCTGAAACTAATACGAGTATGTCAATGTCTTGGAATGGGATGGCTCATTTAGGGTATGGAACTAAAACAAAGTTGAAACAAGCAAATAAAGAATCTACGAAAATATATATAAAAAAACTTGATTATAAATAAAAAACTGAGGGTTATTCACGTGACATTTTACAGGTTCAGTTTAATTTAAGATTAGATTTAAGATTAATTCGTAACTTCTTTTTTTTTCTGAAAACCTCTCATTGGTAGAAAAAATAAACTAAAATGGCTGCTCCACCGCAACTTATCAAAACTTCACAGCAGGGTATAAGTAAATAACTTCCTTTTAATCTATCTTTTGCTAACATTTCAGCGATACGGAGATAATTACATTCCTAGCAACTGCCTGCATCTATTCTTATCTAAACCTGGGGAGATGGACCGCAAACTACTACATTATTCTTGTAACTTATCTTGGTTAAACGGAAAATATGTTAGAAGCCTTAAGCCTTAACTGTTTCATAAACTGATACTCAAGCTTAGTAAGTTAAAGGTGAAAACGAGGAGTACTATTTCGGCAACTTTAAAATTTTAATGATTTAGATTTTTGTATTCAGAAATTCAGTATATTAAATTTCATTTTAGGTAAAAATGGTTAACACTTAATGAAAGTTTTCTTTTACTTTACCTTCATCATCATCTTAATTTCATCCTTAATGCGTAAATACACCTTAACTTTGGCTTTTAAAATAAATAAATAAATAGACCGAGAGGAAAAGAAGCCAGAAGACAAAAACCTCTCGGCACTCTTTTGTCAAAATTGTTAAATACATAAAATAGCAGATAATAAGCAATTTGTCCACGATATATTGTTATTTTAGTGCACGAATGCTCTTTTTGATCAGGTTGAACCCACACCCTTCTTACATCGGACTACTAGACGCAGACTTATATTTATTGTAGAGATTTATAGTAGATATCCCAAGAAGTCGAACCAAACGCTTCGATAGTTCGTTTTTGGTGCGGGTCGCCAAGGTGTGGAATGAACTGCCTGCGTCTGTTTTTCCAGAAAACTATAGTCCCAGTTCTTTCAAGCGTCGAGTGAATAGGTATCTCGTAGATGGACGTGTAACGCCTTCGTCTTCATCGTCAATTTCCATCAGGTGAGATAGAAGACAAACGTCTAATCCTATTATAATAAAAAAAAAATATTTAGAGATATTTTAATCACTCTCTTCAAAGTTACTTTTTCAGTGTTGACTATGTCCAGATACTCATGTTCAGTCGATAATCAGATTTTGGGCTTCTTGCTACTACTTCTCAATAGCTATTATTGCAAAATAAATATTCCTCAATAGTTATATCGTGTAGCTTTACATGTCACTTCACATTCATTATGTCACACCATGCTTTTAATGGAGGTAAACCAAAATAGTCTATATAAATATTGAACATATCAAAAGCAAAACTAAAATAATGCGAATATTTTCAGTCGAAGCTCTTATTTGTATGAATACCAAAATTTTAGTCCCACGCCATAATTAAACTTAGTAAGAACTAAACTATCAACTAGAACATTTCTCCGTCGTCATCACTCATGTGTTATCGGTGGTCATCAGCAAATAGCTGAGCAGGTTTCCTCAGCCACATTCCTGAGGTCACTGGTGGACTGTCATCAATGTATGTATTTATTATATTTATATATATCACAGTGGCTACCGGTCGAGGCACGCGGCTAATATTTTATAAGGGCGGTCTTCATTGGCTCTACTGTTCGTGATGGAGATAGTGATGTGGCGAGAGTTATCTATAAATTAGCTTTTGTTTGATAGTACTACTTTTGTGGCTTATTCGTTTATTTTAATAACCTATACTATTAATTAAATGAATACTAAAATACTATATGAAAACGATATGGAAGACGCTTCAGCGTAACAGACAGTTGTTATTTGTGGACAGAAGCATAGTATTTATGCTGAGCGATACCCTAACCGCAGTTAAGTTTAAAAACATTGAAAAGGGCTTTTATGAAGAGCTGTCGCACGTGTATCAGACTAGAAGGCCGGCAATTCAAGCACTTACTTAATGTACTCAATGACTAAATAATAAATAAATGATGTTTTACTCAAAAATGCGTATTTTATTTGATCTTTAATTTATTCAAATTTAATATTAGTCGGCCCCTTTGGCACAAAACCGGCAATTTCCTTTTTTCTACAACCTTTCTTAAACATTTATTGTAAAATGTGCAGTGACTGTCCAGTCAGTAATTAATATTTGTAGAAAAAAATTATGAGAATAATATGTTTTTTCTCAATGATATTTAATGATATTTAACAAAATGATATTTGCATATATTAGATCTACTATTCTAAAATATTTACAAAAAAAATTACAAAAGTATCGGCTTGTTTGTTCATACAGCAACAAACAAACTGACCAAAAGGGTCTCGATAACGGTGACACTTTTTCTGAACTAATTTTTTTAAATCTGGTAGGGCACACCTCAATCTTTCTTTCACTTCAGTTTGTCGTGCATGTTATGGGATACCCTGTAAATGTATAATAGAATAGGTACTTTTAATTTAATAATTTCTTACTCACCTTTCTTATAAAAATTATGTATATGTTGGAATCTCTTTAATGATTTTAAGTCAGTTCATAAGCATCTGACGCTTTCACGACGCATATCAAATTTGAAATTAAAATCTCAAATCAACTAAGGGGTGTACGGGGGAGTCGCCTACCATCAAGACTCTCCAAATGCCAACCTCACCTGCCCGTGGTGCACCCTGCCGGACAGCGGACGAGGCTCTGGCGACGGATGAATGGCGGGATAACCATTTTGCAGTTGGTAGGTTTCGACCGCGGCTTGCGACCACCCTCTAGACAAAGCCATGCCGCCAAGTGACCTAGTCACGTTCCGGCATGATGTCTTGAGTAGCCATTGGAGAAGAATAGGTCCGAGTAATTGCGCGACGTATGAGAGCCGTCTTAACTCGAAGGGCTATGATGCACCGGGTGGCTCATTCTGGAGGGCAGCGGGATCCAAAGAAACGGTGCACCGCTGGCCGACCGCCGGTTGTAGGGGGCCCAACTAGCGTTCTAGCCATTCGTGAAAGGCTGCCCCACCGCCTGTGTAAAATCCCGGGATTGCTCCATCGTGCCGGTTGGTGGCTGGATGAAGAGGGCCCAATGGCGATCCCCGGGGGTTTTGGGCGTCTCCGCGCTCTCCATGTGAGTCCCCCACCAGTGGGTATGACCACTCGAGTTGCTTGGTTCCAAACATGGCACTTCACTCAACTTCTATTCCTCTCCCCTATTCACCCTACCAATAACGTAATGAAAAAGTCTAAAAAGAAAAATAAGTGCCGACAGCGGATGCCCTCCCTCTCCCTAAAAGTACACTTCTCTAACATCCGAGGAGTGCACTCAAACCTCCACGATGTCCACCACTACCTTGAGACAGAGAGGCCGCACTTATTCTTTCTGACAGAGACGCAGATCTGTGATCGTTCGGATCTGCATACCTGCATTACCTAGGCTATATCCTGGAGACCAAATTTCACCCCAATGCGGGCGTGTGCGTGTATGTCAGAGACGAGATCTGTTGTAGGCATCTCCGATACTTGGAAGTTCCGGATTTTTCTGTTTTATGGGTCTATGTAGATATGGGCATGGACCGAATTGTATACGCCAGTATTTACCGATCACACACGGGAGCTGAGGAGACAACTCGACTTATTGAATATCTTAGTGATACTGCAGATAAGGTCCAACGACGCTATCCCTCTGCGCAGTTGGTGTTCCTTGGGGACTTTAATGCCCACCATGGAAAGTGGCTGTACCCGTTCAAGGACACCGACCACGCTAGCAGAGAAACCTATCGGTTCGCTGTAACTCATGGTCTCTCCCAGCTCGTCCACGAACCTATGCGCATTCCTGACGTTGTTGACCATACTGCGTATTGCTTGGACCTTCTGCTGACAACCGATCCAGACAGATACTCGGTGTACGGACATTCTCCGCCATTAGGGACATCCGACCACTGTCTGGTGAAATCTGTGTCGCAATACTCGCCAACCGATACCAGCCCAAAAGGCAATAGCCAAGTATGGCGGTTCAAGTCAGCAGATTGGGATGAGATGCGTCACTTTGCGCCTCTTATCGTTGGCGGCAAGCTTGCTTTACTTCTGATGATCCATCATGCTGTGCTGATGCTGTCTCCAGTGTGACATGTCAAGGTATGGAGTACTTTATACCGTTCTCTGATGTATCCCTAGAGTCCAAAGCCCGCCCATGGTTTAATGCTGATTGCCTCCTAGCTGAAAAGCGAAAGCATGTAGCATACCAAGCCTGGGCCATCGCTCGCAGTAGCAAAGCTATGGATCTCCCAGCTAGGAAGCAGGCGTACAATGCTGCTGCCAAGTCCTGCAAAAAGGTGATCAGAGGCGCTCGTTTCGACCACATTGGCCGTATCGGGGACAAGTTAGCATCCTATCCCACGGGGAGTAAAGCTTTCTGGTCCCTTTCTGCCAAGTCGGTTGAGACGAACTTTGTCGCCCATCACTGCTACCACTGCAAAGGCCTGACAGGTATTTAGCCCACAGCCCAAAAGAGAAGGCAGACTTGTTCGCAAACCTCTTCGTGGAATGTTCACATCTGGATTCCAAAGGTAACGTTACCCCCATTCGGTCCCAAGATGGAGGCCGTCCAAATTCACCAGAAAGAGGTACTCAAATGCTTACTAAATCTAGACGTGAATAAGGCCAGTGGTCCGGATGGCATTCCCGCAGTGGTTCTAAAGCACTGTGCAGTCGAGTTATCTCCTGTTTTGACACGCCTATATCGACTCTCTCTAAGGACTGGAAAAGTTCCAAAATCATGGAAGTTTGCAAACGTACAGCCCGTACCAAAAAAGGGCAGTCGAGCCGACCCAGTCAACTATAGACCTATTGCAATCACTTCCATAATTTGCAAAATTATGGAACGTGTATTGAACCATCGTCTCCTGACGTACCTAGAGACCAATGAGCTCTTCAGTGACAACCAATATGGTTTCCGCGGAGGACGCTCAACAGGTGCCCTTCTAGGGTACGTCACGCATCTATGGAGAGGCAATAGCCGTATCTTTAGATATCTCGAAGGCCTTTGACTGGGTATGGTACGAAGCCCTCTTGAGCAAGCTTCCTGCGTATGGCATACCGTCTGGACTCTGCGACTGGATTTCTGATTTCCTGAGGGAGCGGTCAATTCGAGTTGTCGTCGATGGCTTCTCATCGGACCTAATGGCGATCAACGCCGGCGTACCTCAGGGATCTGTTCTCTCTGCAACATTAATCCTGCTGCACATTAATGACCTTCTTTTATCGGAAGGCATTATTGGTTACGCCGGTGACAGCACTGTTGTAGAGAGATATGTGTCCAATACGCGAGTGAGTCCAAACCAGATCCAATTTCAGAGAGACTCGATGATCGAACGGGTTGATTTGACACTATGTAGGGTTTCCGATTGGGGAGAAGCCAACCTTGGTAAGTTCAACCCTTCCAAAACCCAGGCGTGTCTCTTCTCCAGTAAAAAGAGCACATTCAACTTGACGCCCACTTTCATCTAGGGCTTCTAGGCATAACCATCACGTCGAAACTTAATTTCGGTCAACAGATTGAAACCATGGCACAGTCAGCTTCCAAAAAATTGTGTGCTTCAACTCCGAACAGTTGCTCAACCTGTACACAGCCCAGGTTCGATCCTGTATGGAGTACTGCAGCCATCTTTGGCATGATTCCGCTAAGTATTATTCAAGATGGTGGATTCTGTCGTTGGATTCTGTCGACCGAAGGGCCCGTAGACTCATAAGTTACTTCTTCGAGACTGCAAAGTCTCAAACATCGTCGAAAAGTTGCTAGTCTATCGGTTTTTTACAGATTGCACTTTGGAGAGTGTGCGAATGCTCTTTTCAACTGATCGAACCTTCCCCCTTTCTCCACGGGTCAGCCAGACGCAGACAGAAGTTTCACCCGTTTGTGGTTACCGTGCCGAAGAGACGAACTAAACGGTTCGATAGCTCATTTTTGGTTCGTGCTGCCAAAGAGTGGAACGATTTGCCTGCGTCTGTTTTTCCAGACAAATATAACCGTAGAGCTTTTAAGTGTAGAGTGAATAGGTACCTCTTGGACAGGCGTGTATGATCCTCGTCTTCATCGTCACTTTCCATCAGGTAAGATGGAAGACAAACGCCTACTCATTATTAATAAAAAAAAACTAAGACAATTTCTTGTTCTTGTTGAAGTTATCTAGTATAGTGCTCTACTAGTTCAGAAAGTCATTCTTGAAGAGGGCTTGCCAAAAAATCTATATTTTTATAATGTATTTTATATCTGATCCAAATAATTCTCATCTCCATCTTCTGAGCTAATTCTCAGCAAAACACCATCCACAAACACTGTCCAAATAACGGACCTCCACTATTGGCTCTTGCGCAAGAGAATAAAGCAGGCTAGCCCTCTTCAACCAAATAGAAGTAATTGTGCGACTAGTCACCCAACACTGCCGTTAGAACAAACAGGCGCAATACATATATTTTATTACAAAAACACTAGCAAAAGTCTGAAACTCAACCCAGGGACGATTTTCATTAAAAACTCGTATAATTTTAAATAAGCTATATCTCACAATTGTGGCTTTATGATTTCTTTTAATTTGTCCATAGGAAAACCTTGGATATCATCACGGACCTTATTATAAAATCGTATTTACTGACCCATGAATGAGTTCGTGACTTTATGAAACTTACTATTATAAGCTGCCAGCACTTTTCTACATCTTGTGTTCGTTTGAACATGGTTATGTCCTTCTTTTTGACAAACATAATTTTTTTTTAAAGTAACCTAAAAAATAAAATGGGTTGTTCGCCAGTGTGGCGTCTAACCTGCGTGGCCTCTCGTGACTCTCTCGTGACCTTCCATCTTATTACGGCTTTCAACGACGCAAAAATAATGACGCGTTGGAAATATGTATTGTTGTTATGTCCTAGGACTGTGGAGTGCTCGGGTCAGGGTGCTATGAGCACCAATCCATTTTAAAATTTCACTGAAGAGTAAACGAAAAACTATTAGTGAGTAAAACTCGTGACCCTAAGGCTGGAACTTATTTTGCCCAACGTTTATCGTGGCAATTCTGCTACCCTTTAAGACACTATAAATAAAATTTTCCTTTTTCTATTCGTAACTTGTATTTATTTTCTTCGACTTTTTCATTTCAGGCCCTTTTAAGATCAATTTCTTACATCCTAACTTTAAAAAAAATCTATCGACATCCGATTGTCTCAACGAAAATCCCCTCACTAAGGTCCAGTAAAGAAGGCGTGCGCTGGTTGCTCCCATTAATCTTTCATTTCTACATTATATTATTATAGGAACGGGTTTTGCACGGATGCTGCGGAGAGGGGAAGAAGGGGGGGTGGTTCATGAACCCGAGTGAACCCAGTAGCACCTGTTATCTTTGACCAGTCCCTGATATGGGGTCCCATTATAACCAGTGTAGAGGTGACTTTTTAATGCCCGTGAAGACCTTGACGTGTAATCTGTAAGTAAAAATAAGGAATGAAGAAATGGGTTTAATTACTGATGCTTTTGAAATAAACATATGACAACATTCATGCTTAGTGTTAAGTGTATGTAAAAATTTAAAATTTTTAAGTTAGGCCAAGATTTATTTACAGAAAATCAAATAAGAAATGGCACGTAGTGTTTGTTTTTGTTATTCATTTCTCTTGTTGATATCACATGGACTCTATGTAAGCTATACGTATATACTTACATAAAAATAAACTCATCGACTTGAAAGGTAACAAACAGTCATTCGTATTCCATTACAAATTCTAGCGTCTAAATTATCTATAGGAATATGAAACATAGAATATCAGACATATAGGAATTTAAAAATTCGTATTCATAGTAAAGTAAAAGTAATAAAATAAGTTATCAAATGTAGAATTCCTTGCCAAGAAATTGTCTTAACTTTCTTTCACTAAGGATAGACACCACCTTTTTGCATATGCGCAGTAATGCGCATTACTCGACTATGGAATAAAATTTTGTGATTTAAGAATTCTAGTCCCAGGTTATTTCTAATTGTCTAAGTTATCACTTGTTTGTAAATACGATAGTGTATGTATTTTACCTGTTGCTACGTGAAAACGTTTTTCTAAATTCGAATGAGGTATTCAAAACCTTATTTAATAACAACTAGTTTTAATGTTCTCCGTTTCTACTTCTTTCTTGTCTTTATTTGATTGCGTAATTTTTCAAATTCAAATTCAAATTCAAATATTTATTTCTCAACATTGACAATTACTTGTTCTTATTGACGTCAAATAATACATGATTCTACCACCAGTTCGAAAAAAAACCTTCGTGAAGAAGAACTGGCAAGAAACTTCACGGGTATATTTTTTTTTTTTCGAAATAAATTTACAGAGTCTCTTTATGTCTATACAAAATTATTCTTTTCTGCATCTGTTAGCTCGGCAAGTCTCCCTCCCCCCAAGTATCCAAACGACGAACACCCTCAAACGGCACCCGTTCACGAGTTAACGCGGGATCCAGCCATCGCCCTCCTCAACCATATTAGAGGGAAGTGAAAGTTTTACTTAAGATAACCCCATAATTACAATAATAACAAACCCTTCAGAGTGAAGTCCTTTCACGACTGCAATGATTCACTTCGTAATAGATAAAAGCAATAAAAAAATTATAGATATAAAGTGAAATCATATAAATTTCGTAGTGAAATCTAATCTAAATGATCATAGAATATATAACTCGAGATAGTAGTTCTATTTCGAATTTTAACGAGCAATCCAAATACGTCGCCTACGGTATAGAGTTATAGTTTAATTTAGTAACAACAGAGGGGTGTAAATTTTCGAACGAACGCGAGTATTTCAGCTGTAAATCAAATTGGTTTGAATCTCCGTGATTTACTTAGCGCGCAGTTTCCGCGCACAGCATTCAATTGTTTGTTATAATCATGGCTGCATCATAGGGTGAATATAATATATATTATATTACCTTATTTCCATTTCACATTATATAATGAATTTTAAGTAATTATACATGGATACCATTAGTCGTAGGTGTTTTATTTATTTATATTGAGTGTGAATCGACTAATGATGCGTTGCCGGCCGTAGGCTTTAGTTGGATACGCCTTTGTTCCAGTAATTCCATTGGCTGCTCTTTCCCTTTATTCGGAACACTACAACATAAACGTGATTATCATGGCGGTCTAATAAGGAAGGAATGTAGTACCGCCCCAGATTATATCATAACACAAGAAATTCTACTATCACTAATCACTTTGACAGCTGAACTAAGTAATAAGTCGAAGGGGATGGATCTTCTCATCTCCCTGCACTTCGTATTGCAACTTTTCTTAAATATATAAAATAACCGTCGACGTCTCAGTATCGAAGGCACGATCAAACAAATTCCCAATAAATTTTCTTATTTTTAAAGTCTATAATAAGTTTCTATAATAATAATTATTATTGTCTCAGAACTTTATAATACCCATGGACACCCTACAAGTGGTCATCTTCCAATTACTACCTGTGAAGGGTGCGCGGAGATAATTGAAATATAGTTTATAGTAATGCCAAATGCCAATTCGCAATGCACCCTTTTAACCTTGTGTTGGCTTCGCGCATTCCTGTACGAATGGGAGATCTTAGGGTTAGCTAACAAGAAGTTGAGGAATGATAGAATTGATTTAGTGTTTAAAACAATGCTGATACGAAGGGTTAATGAGAAACGTAATTTTTGATCTTTTGTAGTGCGACGTGTAAGACGGCATTTTTATGAACCTCGGCGTCGTCTTGAGGTTGCTTGCTATTTTTATAATTTTGTATCTTTGGTTTTTATAGTTTTTTCTAACATTAATATACAGTTTAATAAAATGGTAACATTTAAACGTAGCTAGTGACATTTGTGAATTCACAGATATGTTATAGGTATGTTATGAATATTACTACGTTCAAATATTGTAATTATCATGGTCAAAATATAAATTCATCACAGAAAAGAAGGGTCATTCCTTCCAGCCCTTAATTATTTTAGTTTTAGTTAAGGGAAGTAAACTAGCGTGTCTATTGTCGAGGGGCGGTCGACAAGACAAGATTCTGAACAAGTTTCATATCTTCAGAAATTACCTATTCCAAAAGATCCCATTTCGTATAATTAAGTTTAATGTCTCAATGAAGAGAACAGTAAGAGAACACACTTCATCGTAATGGAGAGCACACGAGCGTGTTAACCGTATGAGTTTATTATTATTCCAATTAATGTAGTTTTTTTAAGTCGGTCAAGCAAACAGGGTACGCGTCCGTACTTCCGTGAAGTTTCTTAAGTTCATTATTTTTTTTATTAATTTTATGAATTAAGTAACGCGCAGAGAGGTAACGTGTAATTAAATCGTGCACGATTTGTTAGGGGTTTGCGTTTGATTCATGGGTGTTTTTTTGTTTAAGAATTTATAGCAGGGTTTTACTTGTAGAGGTATATTAATTTTAATAAATTTATATAAACAGCTGTTATCATAGTAGCTTTTAGTTAATCTTGAATGTCAGTTTATTATATTGACCTACCAACTTACCTATCTGTGAACTGTCAAATGTATACTAATATAGACAATAATGACCGAAGCTTGTAAATTATGAAAATGTTAACTAACAATTTCACCGATGGCTTGGTAGGTTTATACTTAACCTTAAAATACATGCCTTCTATACATGCCTTCTATACATCTTTCGAATGCTAATTTATCCGAGAGTATGTTATTGTAAGATATTAAAATGGACTCGTGATCAAGAATCTCTCCAACCTTTATAGAATAAGTCTCCAATGCTTTGTTAATTGGTTTTTGTAATCAAAATATAATATATATATATATATATATATATATATATATATATATATATATATATATTTATTTATTTAAAATATATTTGTAAATAAATTTCTAGGTATCGATCCTCCAGGTTGCCTACCAAAATATGACTGTAGGAAACAATAATTTATTTATTTATTATTATTTATTTATTTATATTATTGGTTATAAATTACGTTCACTGTTTTATTAATAAAATAGCAATCATTTGAAAGACAGATACGTGGGATACTTAGAAAGCTTTGAGAAATTTTTTTTTTCTATAGTTTATATTTTTTTATTATATTTTTGAAAGAACTTGCCACCAGCGTCTACAGAAGGTTTCACGCGTCTGAACCGATTTCGAAAGCACACTTACCAGTCTGCAACGGGTACTTCCTCAACGACCTTCTCGAATGCAGGGGGCGCATCTTCTGGCGATGCAAACCGTATTCCCTTGAGCCTGTTTTTAATTTTATGGAACAAGAAGAACTCACACGATGCCAAATCAGGGCTGAAAGGCAGATGACCCAAAAGGTTTACAGATGTAATGTTTAGGAAGTCCCTCGTCTTAATCACGGAGTGCGCGGGTGTGGTGAAGCAAAAGGCCTCGGAGTCCCGTATTCGGTAGCTTATTGCTCGCAGCAGCAAAAACTTCTGTCAAGCATTTGGAAGTGTACCGCTCTCAATGTGATGCTAACTTAGTTTCTTAAGAGACTTGATACTAAATACCTCTTTAGGGAGAAAACCCTGCCCATCAAAATATTTCCAGCGCTTCTTGATCGTTTCACTGTCTATGGCGTTGGTACTTTTTGGAACAGCCATATTGTTGCCTGGCGCTTTGTTTTTGGAATCTAATTTTCGTCACCTTTAATGATAACCTTCCCGTTCCCGAAGAACCTTGCTTTTAATTTATCATTCATATCATAGCACATTTCAACGCGCGCCTGATTCTGAACATCGGTGAGATTGTGGAAGCAGTGCTCCTTACGCAAAGGTGATTGTGCATAATGTCATAAACACTTCCCGATACAATCTGCAGATAGTGCTGAATCTCCTCGAATATTTTCGTATGTGATTTTCACTTGTAGCACGTTTTATTCCGTAACAGCAGTCAAAGGATGACTACTTCTTGCTTCAAATTACAGAGACAGCACTCAAACTCGTTTTACCAGCGGTACACAGTTGCTTTAGAAGGCGCCTCATAAAAGCTTATTGGAGTCGATTGAATGATTCACCATCAAATTGGATTTTAGTCGTAAAAACCATTGCACGAAAATATTCCCGACGCAGGTCCATTTTTCTATGGTAATATTTTGACGCAACCGTAACAAATATTTCGATATACTACTCGCGCATCCGAATTAGTATATTTATGAGTAAATACAGAAGTTTGTGTTTCGATTAAAAAACAGATTAAGAAATCGAGCAGTGCCATCTTAGACTATTAGAAAACAGAAAAACGCAACCAATTTGACATTATTATTTCAGTTTAAATTACATAGAATGATACACATCTTAAATAACGTTTTCAACTGTGTTATACATTTATGTCGCTATTACACTTCGCGGATGACACGGTTTGCAATTTTCTTATACCGTTTCACTTGTTAGTACTATGAAATATGGTTTTATGTGACCGACCGATTGATTAGGTGGTATGATTGATTAGGTGGAATGTGTAAAATTCCCATTGAATTTACATCGCATTACATTTTGGCGAAGATTTGAGTTAATAGAAGACTCAATTAGGTCACAATTAGGAGTAGACAGAAGTTGCATCGTTTAAAGGTAACGTGCTGAAAGTTCTAACAAAAAGTTGACGTGCCGAAAAGTTTTTGGTTCTTGTCGCCTGCGATCTTGTCGCATGATCTGTTAGCGTCTCATATCCAGATGAAGGTTATATTTACCTTCTGATGCGTAAAGTGAACCTTATGTATAGTCCTGTACCTTCCTCACAAGTTCCCGGATGACTTGGGAACACAAAGAAGGGTTTCGTTTGTCAAGATAACGTGGTTGCGTTTGTTGTGATTAAGGGAAGGAACAGGGAGTGCAATACTGAAACGAAGGCAGCCAGCTGGTGCCGGTCGGCAACGCATCATTAGTCGATGCAGGAATCACATTCAATTATCAATTCACATTTAATTAAAGCAATTATCTACCGACGATGTCTAAGTGATTATCTAAGCGATGTACGGTAAAACTTTATTAAGTTTATGATGCATTGTTTTTAACATAGAAATAAGTATTTGTTTTTTGTAATAAATTGAATTGAAAAAAAATTGAAAATTATTAATGATTACTAAAACACCGATTTATTATGTCAATGGGTGCCGATGCCGATGCCACCTAAGTTTGACGGGTATAAAAAAGCTTCCTTTAAAAAAAATGAAAGTCTAGATTTTAAAAAGAGTTTAACATAAGAAATATGTAAGCGCTCTGCCGATGTAAATGTTGACGTCACGGATATAAAACAAGACACGGATGCTGCGCGAGAGAGCGTGACACTATTGAGTTCCGATCAAGACGGCCGACAGCCATGTGTCGACTTTAGTACATTATTTTATTCTAGGAATGGATTTTTAAACCATTCGCTTAGAAAATTTGGTACAAATGTAGGTATTTACAAATGTATGTTGATAAAATAACCAGCTCTTATGTAATAATTTGAATACAACTTTATAGTAAACGTAATACTTAACAAAAATTACGAAAAAAAATCTAGATATATAATTAAAACAGCTCAGCGGGCGATGTTTTCATTTAAAAACGATCTCATCATCAAATCAATCAAAAATGAAATTAAATAAAAATTATTTATGTCTACGTATAATATAATATTAATATTTATTACTCACAGAAACACTTAATTAAAATCATTGATACAATGTAAGAAAGTAATATTTGATTTTCGTACTTGCTTATTACTTAAGCCTTAAACTTGCTTAAACAGTCGACCATGTGTAGTGGATTTATTACGTAATATAAATCTAACTATACAGCTCTAACTTTGATTAAACTTATCTTTCAAAAAATCTAAATTACATCCACTCAAAACGAGTGCAGATGCACTAATAAAAACCGTAGCTACATAATAGCAATATTAATTGCACTACACACGGAAGAGCGGTCAGTAAAGACCCATACCACAAAAACTCGAGATAACGCTGCATCGAGAATCGAGAAAGAAACGGGCGCGTGGCGCGCGCGTGCCCGCCGACCAATTAGATGTGTTCACCTTTATTGCCCGCGCTCATTACATTGCCTATGCGCACCCGAGTGTATCGCCTACCAGGTCAAGTAAAATGCTTTTTCTTCTTAACAAGCGGAGCTAGCGGCTTTTCTTATCCGCTTTTTGTTCGGTTAGCAGTATTTGTATGATTGACTGCGCTGCGGTTTAATGGCTTTGGAAAAGTATGATTTTATGCTGATTATTTTGTTTATTGAACGTGTTTTTTATTGAATTTTATTCAATAATTTTCTCAAAAATGATCTAGTCGCGCGATCAAATATACATTAGGAATAGATAATAAATAAAACGATTACAAACGGAACTGAAAAATTTGGAACTTCCGACGATTTATTTTACGTCTCATCATCTGGTCAGAACAGATATTTAATGGGACCAATCTTAAATTAAATCTAAACATTATCGTAAACGACAAAGTTTTGTAAGTAACTAATATATACAAAATTAATAAAAAAATATACTTCTCAAGTTCTCTATAAATCTATCAAGAAGATACTCAACGATATAGTTAGCTAGGCCTATCATCATAAGTTGACGAAAAATTACCAGTCTGTTCACAACACGCGGCGACCCGTGCCTCTAAGTGGCGGTGTCTCCGCAAGCATCCGCCGTGACCGACCGACCCTACATTACCAACCAACTAGACCACTTTCAAACGTCACATCATTTATTTCGGATAAACACAACAGCACTATTATTATTTATTTCGGTATTTTATTCCAGTATTTATTTACTTGACTAAATAACCAAATTATTGATTATGTATTTCTTTCGTACCGCTTTTTTTGTTTATGAGTAGTAAAGAATTGAAAGGTGAGCCGTGTGCCGCCCGCGCGTCTAGTTTTCTTGGTCGTGTACGTTTTAATCGCTTGGAACTGAGGTAACCCTTACCTACTTTACGAAAGTATAGTTTAGAGGACGGAAGTAGGGCTGGTGAGGGTAAGGCACATGTCGGTCAGTGACTTTCTGTGATTTGATGTGCCAAAGGTGTGGAATTATACTCGTGGGTTCTGTTAGTTTTGTTCTTAGTGATAAATCTTATTTCATAAGCAAAGAAATCTTACATCGGATATGCAGTGTAGATCGTACCTACTCCTCATTTTACATCAACATGAAAAACAAAAACATCAAACAAGACTGAAGTTAAAAATGTGTGTAGCAAAATTCTAAATACAGTTTCTAATGTAAAAAAATATGTCATATAACTAATAAAGGTTATTCATCATTAATTATCTTTGTTTAATAAGTTCATTCGAACACATAGAAATGTCCAATAGAACTATATTTTTATTACCATCCTAAGAAAATTACTCATTTGTATCAACTAAAATGAAAAAAAAAACCCTCGACAGACCATAAATTATACCTCAATATAGTTCCTAAGGCACACGACAGTCAAAGTACAAATTAGAGTGAATCGCGTAGTGTCACCGACGCAGCGACCCGTACGCTAAGTGGTAGCGCCTGCGCATCCGCCATGACAGCTGAGACACCACTTCATTCATAAGGCAATCATAGGTGAAAGACACAATTGACTGTTTATTTTGATTGCGGATATTTATACGTATTTATACATGCAAATATAATTATTAGATACACATTATCTTAATAGTAAAAAAGAAACACAAGGAAAAGTAATTGAGTAGTAAGCTGAAAATATAATTAATTATAAAATATGTCAGTAATAAAAAAGTCAACATTATGATCAAATACTGTATACTACAAAGCTACAAAAGACATATTATAACCGTAATTAATTTATCACGCAATGTTCGCTAATACTATAAGCCACACTATGACAAACCATTTTATTGTTGCGGTTTTTTTAGGTAGCTACAGCCGGCAAACGAGCGCCCGATGGTATGAGGCATCCACCCACGGACATTATCAATCGTAGGTGTTTTATTAGATATCTTGTTTATTAATTTATCGATTAATGATGCGTTGCCGACCGAAGGCTCAAGTTGGAATTGCCTTTGTTCCAGTAACTGTAACTGGCTGTTCCATCCCTCTGACCGGAACACAACCACGGAAATGTAGTTATTATGGCGGTCACAATAGGAAGGGAAGGAAGCAGTTGCAGCTATTTCTCCATACAGGTTTACTTGGATTGTTCCTGCAGTGGTTATTATATGAAAATTACTATATTTGTGTATTAATGTAGCGTTAATGCGGACTGGTCTTTGTATAGGAATAAGTGATTCATTTGAGTAATCATTATTTTGAATTGTGTTAGTAATGGCCTTAAGCGTTCCTCACTTCACCAAAACCCAAAATAAACTTATTTCCTTATGTAAACCCTTTGAAATTATGATTGCTGTGGATCATTCTTTTCTTTTTGAGGAACACTACTTTTGACTAGGAAAGGAGGGTTTGAAGGGATCTGGAAAAATTACCCAGAGCTCTTTGATTAATAAATAAAATGTCATGAATTCCAATTATATGTATATGTAGAGCTAGTCACAAAAAAATATTTTCTAATACACGATACACATGTTTTTCAACCAATGCCAAAATTGTAATTTATTTTGCATAATCATCCTTACTCTTAAATTAGATAAATTTCAAAGTATAAGTAGTCAAAATGTTATTCCATATTAAAATATGCACCGGTCTATGACCGCCCAGCAGGTCTTAATGGAAAAAAATAATAATCAAATCAAAACTAATTTACGTAATTTATATCCATGACTTATCTTACTCAGGTAAAAAAATATATGAATATTAATAGAAGGCACGCGCCGTACACGCGCCTACTACTATAGCTCGATTTTCATAATTTCTCGAGAAAGATTTATCTTTCTTTTACAACAGGTCACGGTTTTCAAGCAAATCGGTACACGTTGCAGTTTTTTCTTAGACACGTGGCACGCTCGGTTGGGTCCACGATGAGTATTTTTTTATATTATTTATGAATCTAACGCCATAACGTACTGTGGATTTATTGCGAACATATGACGTTAGCTAGCAACTGAAGTTGTACCTAAAAGGACAGTAGACGACTGCGTTCTGGGCGGTACAGCGTTCTAGAGGCTACAAAAAGGTTGATCAGACGAATATCTGTTCTTAGTAGTTAATGAGGATATCTAAGCTGTTATTAATTTATATGTATTCAGATTATACTTAATTCTATTCAATAGACTATAAAAATGTTTTTTTTTTGTTCCCCTCCACGGGAAGGGCAGGAGGATATAAAAAATGCTCTGACGCATACTCCGCGCGCGCGATTGGAGTTATGTGGGACTCGTCCCGACGCCTACCAGAACCATACCCACTAAAAAACCCCCTGTCGGCTCGTGCAATTTTTTGCTACTCAGCCTTCATCTGAGCGACGGCCAATTGGAGAAAGAGGCCGCGCTAGCGTGGCCCAGAAAGGGTCACCCGCTGGGATTTACATAGCACTGAAGGTGCTCAAAGCACTGAAGGTGAATACATAGCACTGAAGGTGCTCAAAATGAAAAGTAAATAATTAAAAATTGAAAAATAAAATTGCATTAATTCGGATTTACGTTAGAATTAGAATTTACGTTAGAATTAGAAGTTGCGGCCTGAAGGGCTAAGAGATCTAGCGTCAGCTGCGTCGCTACGTTCGTGTGCACGTTTCTCGGTCTAGCGACTTTGAATTTCGAATCTAAGACAGGAGCAGTATATGAGACTGAATCTCGAACTAGAGGATTGGGATGGGATTCGGCGCGTTTAAAGAACGATTCTGAGAGTGTTTTGAGGTGCTGTTGCACTGTAGGTAGTTCAAGATCTCTGTGCAGGTCCGCGTTACGCACGTACCACGGTGCGTCTGTGGCCCTGCGGCAGAAGAGATTTTGAACTACCTGCAGTTTGTGCAGGACGGAGGGTTTGGCGTGGGCAAAGACTGGCGAGGCATATGTTATGACTGGTCTAACGCAGGTCTTATAAAGCGTACGTTTGTTTCTGAACGACATTTTACTTTTTCTACCTAACATACTATATAAGCAGTCTAAGTAAAAACGGGCGAGTTTCGTTACTCTATCGACGTGTGGCTTGAAAGAAAGCGTCTGGTCTAAGGTGACGCCTAAGTATTTGGTAGTGCGCTTCCAGGGGATGGGAGTACCTAACATTCGAACGTGCAGATTGTCAGCGACACGACGTTGTTTGCAGTCAAAGTAAACCGCAGAACTCTTGTCTGGGTTCACATCGATACGCCATTTTTGAAACCATGCACCGAGGGCGTGTACAGCCTTTTGGAGTCTGGTGGTGAGACCCGGGACACTTTGGCCTTTAGTGTAAAGGGCTGTGTCGTCGGCAAAGAGGGCGAGTTCGACGTCTTTCGGCGGAATGGAAATGTCGTTAGTGTACACGGTATACAACAGAGGGGCGAGGACTGAGCCTTGAGGGACTCCAGCCTTTATGGGACGAGGTGCGGAGAGCGTGCCTTCATGTTTGAAACGAAACGAGCGGTCTTTGAGAAACGACGCGATTATCCTAACTAGGCGAGCCGGTAAGCCTATTTTGTAGAGTTTATAAACGAGACCGCTGTGCCAGACTTTGTCGAAAGCCTTGGCTACGTCAAAGAAAACTGCGATCGTTTTCTTTCGTTTCGGATAGAAGCCGTCGAGTATGTACTCGACGATTCGATGGACTTGCTGAGGGCAGGAGTGCTTAGCGCGGATGCCGAACTGGTGGGGTATAATGAGAGGATCGCCATCCGTTGGAAACAGATGGTTCCGCATTCGAGAGAGTATGACTCTTTCGAGAAGTTTAGACATGGCCTTGAGGAGGCTGATGGGTCTGTGATTAGCCGGGATATTCAGAGGTTTACCCGGCTTGGGAATGCCTATGACTGTCGCTTCTTTCCAGGCTTTTGGAAAGTAGCTGTGGTCGAAGCAGGCATTGAAGATGATGGCTAACATGGGAAGAACCTGTTGAGGCAGGTGTTTGAGTGCGTGGTTAGAAATACCATCCGCACCCGAAGCCTTTTTGGACTTTTGACTTCTAATGAGAAGCAAGATTTCATCATTAGAGACTGTGACGGGGTCGTCGGTGATGGGGAGAGATTCTCTGCGGAGAACTTCGTCCTCCACCGCCTGGATGTGGGAGGGATCCGCGGGTTGCATGCTGGGCGAACATTGTGCCGCTATGCTGTCGGCGAAGCATTCGGCTTTCTCTTCGGCTTCAAAGGCAATAGTGCCGTCGGGACGAGTGAGAGGAGGAATGTGAGAGGCGGCGTCTACGCGTAAGGCTCGGGCCATACTATAGTACGCTTGGTGGGACGGGGAGATATTCTCCATGAGATCGTTAAACTGAGCGTCTCGGAGTTCCGCGAGGCGAGACCTAACTTTACGTTGTAGTTTGTTTGCAGCTGATCTATAGGCGGGCGTGGAATATTTCTTGGATCTCCGGAGAGCCGCGTTCTTAGCTTTAATGAGATTGCTAACGGCTAAGGGTAGATTGGGTATACTTCGCTTAGCAACCTTTTCGCTTACACTGATGGCTGAGTTGATAGCTTCAGTGAGAGAGTCGACTAATGAATCTATTTTGTCCGGGCTGTCTAATTGGTCGGGCGAGATCGCGGGCGGAGAGTTTGGGGCCTCTAAGGCTGAAGCTAACGTATTTTTAAAACCTTTCCAGTTGGTAAAGGTCTTAGGAGGAGTGACGTGATTGTTAGGCGGACCTAACACGAGGGAGACGGGGCGGTGATCAGAGCCAAGGTCATCGAGCGGTTCGATAGACCTGAGATCGAGGTTGATTTGTTTGACGATCGCAAAATCGAGGATGTCAGGAGAGTAGTTAGGGTTGCCGGGATAGTGAGTGGGAGTGACATCTAAGTCGAGCTGCTGAGTGATTTTAAGGAGTTCTCTACCGCTTTGGTTGGTCGATAGGCACTTCCAGTCAGTTAAAATCTCCAAACCTAATGACTGACTGGCTGAGGGTGAGAATGGCCCCGAAGTCGCTAAGGATAGGTCTGGTACGATGGATGTCACTAGGTATGTAGACTGAAGCTATGATGACGGTCGGATGACCAGTCATAGCCAATCTACACACAGTGGCCTCCATGTTGAGGAGAGGAGGGGTAGGGAGAGGAGTGCAGTGGAAACCTCTTTTGTGATAAATAGCTGTGCCGCCGTAACCGTCGGGCCTATCGTTATGAAGGAAAACGTAATTGGGAACAGCGAATCCCCTGGTGCGGTTTGGGGTGAGCCACGTCTCTTGAAGAAGCAATAAGTCTGGCTCGCTGTTCTGAAGGAACAGTTTGAGCTCAGGAAGGTTAGTGCTGAGACTACGAGCGTTAAAATATACTAGGGATAAGCCCTTGGGTTTGATACGACCGGACGCGGGATTTGCGGGTCTAGACATTATATTTGCTTATTTACGAATTTATACAAAAATAAAAAAATAAAAATAAAAATAAAATTTATAACGAACTTAGAAGCGAGTGATGCTCGGCTAACGCAAATAAACGCTCTTGAGGAGAGCGGGCGGCTCGCAGTTTGCGTGCGAGAACGGAAATTTCCGTAATGTCGACGTTTTGAATGACGTCGAACACGGTCTTCATGTCCTCAGCCAACGATGGCTGAGGTGAAGATGACGGAACAGGACGCGGCCCTACGGGAGCTACGGGAGCGGGGATAGGACGGGAAGGTGCAGGCGGAACGGCCGGACGCTGCGTCCAAGACAGAGCCGAAGTAGGCGTTGGCTGAACGGGCTTTGCTTCCGGGAGACCCCGGTTGCGCAGCGGCGGGAAGTGAGCGGGAGTGAGTGGCGGCGCCGGTTTAGGCGCGGCCCTCTTGGCTGAGGAGCGCGGAGTGCGCGGGCCACCCCTGTAGTTAGCTGTGTGGCCAGACTGGCCGCACGCTGACGTCAGTAGACTGAGCGCCACGGAATATCGGGAAGGGACCGATCAACGGAGAACGGGGTCTTGCACGTCCGTACCGGGTGGAGATCGGAGCGAGAATCGTATAAAAATCTATCTAGAAAATAGTTAATATTTGCACGTCTGTTCAGACAGACTGTGAATTGGACATCAAAATTATATTATAGACCTTATTGTATTTACACACAGTCTCTCAAATAAATGATTTATTATTAGTATTATTATAAACATTTTAACAATTTTTCAACATTTTAAAACTATTCTCCGACGATCTCGTGCCGACGACATTTGAAAACTTTGAATATTATTAAATTTTATAATTAAGTAGATAGTAATTTGGGCGTTGTATCCTACCTTCATTTTTTTCTTTCTTTGTTTTTCTTTTTCCTATTGTTAATTTGTAAATATTCCTGTTTGTAAATAAATTCAGTAGGAAGGTATAAAATTAAACAAAAACGTAATATTATTATTTTTATAATATGCATTCTTAAACTCAACAAAGAAGTTCCATTATCTTTAATAATCAGTCACAGAAAAGAGATAGAAGAAAGAGAAAGTAAGAAATAAATATTTTATTTTTATTCCCTTATATTTATTTCCCAGGTCTGGGGTAGAATAAAACACTGACCAGGACACAATGAACCATACCGTTTAAGTATACATCTATATGTCCTAAAATGAATTTAAAAAAATGTCCAAGCTTTCTTACAGATACGAGGGCCATTCAGAGATTTGAGCAAAACAGTAAAAATGTAAAGTATAACCTATAGTAGGTTATATTTTTTTCGTTACATCTTTTCTTTCCAGCATCTATAAAAAGTTTCATGCACCTGAACCAAAGGACATTTTTCAGTCTGCAACAGGTACTTCCTCTGTACGGCCTTCTCAAACGCAGTGAGCGCATCTTCTGCCAATGAAAACTGGTTTTTAAGTTTACGGAACAAAAAGAACTCACACGTTGCCAAATCAAGGATGGAAGGCAGATGGCTAAAAAGTTTTACCGGTGTGGTGTTTAGGAAGCTTCTTTGATGCTACTTTGGCTTTTCACGGGAATTTATACTACATACCCCGTGAAGGAAAAGTGACGATCAAAATTTTTGCAGCGCTTCTCAATTGTTTCTCAACAGCCATTTTCAATACTGGCACCTTGTTTCTAGATAATATTGATAAATCCAAGATTCGTCACCTTTTATGATATCGTAAACACAGGCGGATAGAAATTTAGAAATAGTTGAAAATGTTCATTTGTAGCACATTTTCTCCGTAACAGTAGTCAAAGGACAACCACTTCTTCATCCTTTAAATTACAGCGACCGCACTTAAACTTGTTATTCCAGCGGTACACAGTTGCTTTAGAAGGTGCCTAGTTCATAAAAACTAATTGAAGTCGATTCATCAGGTTTCTAAAAAAATCACTGCACGAATATCGTATAATCCATTTTTTTAAATACCTACATATTTACATATTATATTTTAATATTTAAATATTAAATTGAAATCATCTAATTTTCAATTAATTATAACTCGCCAGCGTTCCATACAAAAAAACTTTTTATCGCAAAACATTCCGAGTGGCATTGTAGTGGCATTCATGTATAAAAGGCAGCTTGTCGGTTTTTGTGTCCGGAAAAATTTTGCGAGACTATATTCATTCTATAGAATTTCTCTTATTTGGAAACCATTGTTTCCTTTGTGTACAAAACTGTGAAAATTGTTAGGGTTAAGTTAGAATAAAAGTATTATAAGAAAGATTATGATATTATGAATGTAAAACAAACAGAACAATATTTTTTTTTAATTAATAATTAGCAGGCGTTTGTCTTCCATCTCACCTGATGGTGACGATGAAGACGAGGATCATACACGCCTGTCTAAGAGGTACCTATTCACTCTACACTTGAAAGCTCCAGGGTTATATTTGTCTGGAAAAACAGACGCAGGCAAATCGTTCCACTCTTTGGCAACACGAACCAAAAATGAGCTATCGAACCGTTTAGTTCGGCTCATCGGCACGCTAACCACAAACGGGTGAAACTTCTGTCTGCGTCTGGTTGACCGGTGGAGAAAGGGGGAAGGTTCGATCAACTGAAAAAGAGCATTCGCACACACTCCAAAGTGCAATCTGTAAAAAACCGATAGACTAGCAACTTTTCGACGATGCTCGAGACTTTGCAGAAGAAGTTAGTTTGTCGTCACTTATGAGTCTACGGGCCTTTCGGTCGACAGAATCCAACGCTTCAAGATGGTATTTTGTGGAATCATGCCAAAGATGGCTGCAGTATTCCATACAAGATCGAACCTGGGCTGTGTACAGGTTGAGCAGCTGTTCGGAGTTGAAGTACCGCCGGACCTTTGCGATGACTCCCAATTTTTTGGAAGCTGACTGTGCCATGGTTTCAATCTGTTGACCGAAATTAAGTTTCGACGTGATGGTCATGCCTAGAAGCCCTAGTTGGTTTGTGATCGGTACAGATACACTTTGGAAAGTGGGCGTCAAGTTGAATGTTCTCTTTTTACCGGAGAAGAGACACGCCTGGGTTATGGAAGGGTTGAACTTGACAAGGTTGGCTTCACCCCAATCGGAAACCCTACATAATGTCAGATCGACCCGTTCGATCATCGACTCTCTCTGAAATTGGATCTGGTTTGGACTCGCTCGCGCATTGGACACATATCTCTCCACAACAGTGCTGTCATCGGCGTAACCAATAATGCCTTCCGTTAAAAGAAGGTCATTAATGTGCAGCAGGAATAATGTTGCAGAGAGAACAGATCCCTGAGGTACGCCGGCGTTGATCGCCATTAGGTCCGATGACCTAATGTAATAAACAAACCTATAAACAAACAATAAATAAACCTAAAATAATTTTGCAAATTATGGAAGTGATTGCAATAGGTCTATAGTTGACTCGGTCGGCTCGACTGCCCTTTTTGGTACGGGCTGTATGTGTGCAAACTTCCATGATTTTGGAACTTTTCCAGTCCTTAGAGAGAGTCGATATAGGCGTGTCAAAACAGGAGACAACTCGGCTGCACAGTGCTTTAAAACCACTGCGGGAATGCCATCCGTACCACTGGCCTTATTCACGTCTAGATTTTGTAAGCATTTGAGTACCTGTTTCTGGTGAATTTGGACGGCCTCCATCTTGGGGCCGAATGGAGGTAACGTGGGTGGGCCTTTGGAATCTAGACGTGAACATTCCGCGAAGAGATTTGCGAACAAGTCTGCCTTCTCTTTTGCGCTGTGGACCAAAGACCCGTCAGGCCTTTGCAGTGGTGGCAGTGATGGGCGACAGAAGTTCATCTCAACCGACTTGGCAAGGGACCAGAAAGCCTTACTCCCCGTGGGATAGGATGCTAACTTGTCCCCGATACGGCCAATGTGGTCGAAACGAGCGTTTCTGATCACCTTTTTGCAGGACTTGGCAGCAGCATTGTACACCTGCTTCTTAGCTGGGAGATCCATAGCTTTGCTTCTGCGAGCGCAAGCCCAGGCTTGGTATGCTACATGCTTTCGCTTTTCGCTACAACCTGCGGTCGGCCATAGGTGCACCGTTTCTTTGGATCCCGCTGCCCTCTAGAATGAGCCACCCGGTGCATCATAACCCATCGAGTTCAAACGGCTCTCATACGCTGCGCAATCACTCGGACCTATTCTCCTCCAATGGCTACTCAAGACATCATGCCGGAACGTGACTAGGTCACTTGGCGGCATGGCTTTGTCTCGAGGGTGGTTGCAAGCCGCGGTCGAAACCTACCACCTGCAAATTGGTTATCCCGCCATTCATCGGTCGCCAGAGCCTCGTCCACTGTCCGGCAGGGTGCACCACGGGCAGGTAAGGTTGGCATTTGGAGAGTCTTGATGGTATCCACCAATTAGATTTCAAATGTACATCTAGAACTAAAAGATTATAGATACGGGCAACTGAAGTGTGAAATATTATCAAAAACATGCATAATATTTTGAAAAATGTGTACACTTTCCAAAACAAAACTTTAACCTAAATAAAACGGAAATAGTTTGTTAAAAAGGGATTTTGTTAATAAAACTAAAAACTTGCTTTAAGGCAGAAAGTGACAACTGCACTAAAATGACGGCTCTGCTGGTGCACAAATTAGTGTTCCCAATTCAAATAAACTATTAGAAATTTTAGAAATATTATGACTGTGTTAATGTGCCCCACCTTCCCCTACTTAAATTTAAGAGTACCTTTAAACTACCGTTTTGTTGGATCAATCATGTTTTAAATAATTAAATTGGTGTTTAAACAAAAACATATATTGTTTTTTTTTGCAAAAAGAACCTGTAATTCTACTGTATACAAATTCCCTAAAATTAATCTACATAACAGAAATTCATATAAAACCCGACCTTGTCGTGGGATTGTTTACCGGCTAGATGTCAACAACTCGGTTCACATGAGAAACAGAACAACGCGCGTTTCCAACAATTGGCGAATACTTGGTTTGCTAAATAAACCGAAAAGAAAAGGTCAGCCCATGTGAAATTAGTAACGCTGACTTAGGGTTTGATTTGAAGAAAAATTTACGTTGACTGTCTGTGTGATTTACTGATGACGTGACTAAACAATCACACAATTCACTACACATCAAACACACATATATTCTAACACAGCTTAAGTGAGCGATCTTATAAAACTCTACTGTGTATTATATAAGAAAAGGAAATATTTTTAAACAAGAAAAATAAATCACACCTGTTAAATGCTAAGTATACGATACAAATCCTGAAATTTATTAAGTTTACCAATTAATATATTATACTAGCAATGAAATAAAATATTCTGAAGTTTGAATGTTTGAATTATCAACAGAAGAAAATGGAATGCTAAACGGATATAATAATACAACTAAATTAGTTATTATAAAAAGGATCTACTCAGAGGACTGGCAGAACTACGTCACTGGACGTAAACATTGCGTGAGTTTAACTTAAAATTACAGCTTCCACTGTAGCCTTAAATTATACCTTCAAAATACAAGACTTTAAATACCTTCAAAATAATTTCTTAGGTATGCGGGATCGCTCACAATGTTTTTCTTCATCGTTAATGGAGTCAGCTTATTGTACTCATGTTCTAAAACTCATTAATGCATTTGGCAGTCACGGAGATCGAACCCAGGACCGATCGAGAAGCTAGCGCATGTGCTTATCTACACGCTGGCAAAACTCGATATCCTAATCATATCCCTTATTAAATCTAACATCAGCTGCAAACTTAAGCTTTACGTCGGCTAACTTATTTTTTTTTAGTATTGGCATACTTGGCAACCGAACACGTGGACAACAATCTGCACGCATGGACAACAGAAGTCATAGGAGTTGATTCTAATTACGCGCTGCTGACTGTAGGCATTCGTTGAACTGCCTTTGTAATTGTACGGGCTGTTCCTTCCCTATGCCCGGAACACAACTACGTAAACCTGATTATTAGGGCGGTCAAAATAACAAGGACTGCAGCGCCGCCTCAGACGAGATCTTGAAGAAACTGTACTACCACTAATAACATTTAAAATTTATCACATAAATTAGAAATCAAAGCGAATATTTACTAATTTACTAATTTAAGTGCGTTACTCTCCTTTTATTTTGGACACTATTAATTATACTGTAAATATTAAAGAGAGGCAATGCTTAAGCTGTGTTTTATTCTGTTCGACAAGATTTTAAAACTTTTCAACGAAACCCCAAATTAAAAATCAAGTCCAAATCGATCATAGAGACCATTGCAATTGCATTCAGGGAAGTAATCGGAGCACATTTTCCAGTTCTTAAATGATACCATCAAAGCTAAGCACATGTAATCGACTTAATTCACCACTGGCTTCTACTTACAGTAAATTCGTAGCTTCCATTGAATTCCCACTGTGCACACGCAGTCTCCCATGACGGCCATACTGCCGCGTTTTGGCGGGAGCCCGTCCGCCATGATTGTTAGGAATTACCCGGTGCTTTATGGGAAAAAGTTAAGAAAATTGATGGTGTTTCTTTCTGCACTTGTTTAAGAAGGGACAGTAGGTAATGGTGGGGTTAATACGTTGTCATTGTCTGATTTTAGATCATGTGTATTTTATGTGGAAAAAGTATGTCGGAAACTTGCTATGTGATTGAGAAATACTTAAAAACATTTTTTTGTCAAGATATGGGGTCTTGTGATTATGTGTTTTTTGTTATATTCTCTTCGGGACTGTTTTAGGCCACTCTAGAGACAGTTTAATGTACCGCTATTTATTATTTCAATATGTCCTGATATTAATGAATTAGCAGCACAAGTGCGGTTGCATAACATAGTTTTCGAAAAGATTAAATTTTTTTCCACCTAAAATAAAAATATTGAAAAAGGAAACAAAGAGCAATAATGTGTAACTATGTAAAAACAAGTGTTAATTGTGTTAATTAATTGAATTAAATTAACATTAAATTTTCTAAACAAGTGATCCCGGGTATGGGATTCTTATTAATTAAGGGTAGTGGGCACAATAGCCCTTTGAATGCATCTATGAAATCAATTTTAAATAATGCTTTCCATTCCAAAATCACAAAAAAACTCAAATATTTTGACAGAAACAAGAGGAACTTACGCTTTGGTTACTTTCTACCTGCTTTTTTTTTCTTTTTTGTTCCCCTCCACACAGAGGGCGGGAGGATAAAAAATGCTCTGACGCATACCTCGCGCGCAGGATCGAGGTTATGTGGAACTCGCTCCGAGCCTACCAGAGCCACTACCCACTAAAAAGCCCCCTGAATGACTCGTGCAATTTTTTGCCACACAGCCTTCATCTGAGCGACAACCAATTGGAGGAAGAGGCCGCGCTAGCGGGGCCCAGAAGGCCACTGGGAATTACATAGCACTGAAGGTGCTCAAAGCCCTGAAGGTGAATTCATAGCACTGAAGGAGCTCAAAATGAAAAATAAAAATTGAATTAATTCGAATTTACACTAGATTTAGAAGTTGCGGCCTGAAGGGCTTCGAGATCTAGTGTTAGTTGCGTGGGTACGCTCGAGTGCGCGTTTCTCGGTCTAGCGACTTTGAACTTTGAATCTAAGACAGGGGTAGTATACGAGACTGCATCTCGAACTAGAGGATTGGGGTGGGTTTCGGAGCGTTTGAAGAACGATTCTGAGACTGTTTTGAGGTGCTGTTTCACTGTAGGTAGTTCAAGATCTCTGTGCAGGTCCGCGTTACCCACGTGCCAAGGTGCGTTTGTGGCCCTGCGGTAGAAGAGATTTTGAACTACCTGCAGTTTGTGCAGGACGGAGGGTTTGGCGTGGGCAAAGATTGGCGAGGCATATGTTATGCGGGTCTAACGCAGGTCTTATAAAGCGTACGTTTATTTCTGAAAGACATTTACTTTTTCTACCTAACATACTATATAGGCGACCTAAGTAAAAACGTGCGAGTTTCGTTACTCTATCGACGTGAGGTTTGAAAAAAAGCGTCTAGTTTAAGGTGACACCTAAATATTTGGTATTGCGCTTCCAGGGGATGGGAATGCCTAGCCTCGGTGCATTTTTGAAACCATACACCGAGGGCATTTACAGCCTTTTGTAGTCTGGTGGTGAGACCCGGGACATTGAGGCCTTTGGTGTAAAGGGCAGTGTCATCGGCAAACAGGGGCGAGTTCGACGCCTTTCGGCGGGACGGGAATATCGTTTAGTGTACACGGTGTACAACAGAGAGGTGAGGACTGAGCCTTGAGGGACTCCAGCCTTTATGAGACGGGGCGCGGAGAGCGTGCTTTCATGTTTATATCGAAACGTACGGTCTTTGAGAAACGACGCGATTATTCTAGCTAGGCAATCCGGTAAGTCTATTTTATAAAGTTTATTAACGAGACCGCTGTGCCAGGCTTTATCGTAAGCTTTGGCTACCTCAAAGAAAACTGCGACCGTTTTCTTACGCCAATTCGATGGACTTGCTGAGGGCAGGAGTGCTTAGCGCGAAAGCCGAACTGGTGGGGAATGATGCGGGGATCGCCATCCGTTGGGAACAGATGGTTCCGCATTCGAGAGGGTATGACTCTCTCGAGAAGTTTAGACATGGCCTTGAGAAGGCTGATGGGTCTGTGATTAGCCGGGATATTCAGAAGTTTACCTGGCTTGGGAATGCCTATAACTGTCGCTTCTTTCCAAGCTTGTGGAAAGTAGCTAAGGTCAAAGAAGGCATTGAAAATGATAGCTAACAAGGTAAGCACCTGTTGAGGCAGGTGCTTAAGTTCGTGGTTGGAAATTCCATCCGCACCCGGAGCCTTTTTGGCCTTTTGACTTCTAATGAGAAGCGAGATTTCATCATTAGAGATTGTGACGGGGTCGGCGGTGATGGGGAGAGAGTCTTTGCGGAGGACTTCGTCCTCCACCGCCTGGATGTGGGAGGGATCCGCGGGTTTGGTGCTGTGCGAGCATTGTGAGGCAATGCTGTCAGCGAAGCATTCGGCTTTCTCTTCGACTTCGAAGGCAATAGTGCCATCAGGACGAGTGAGAGGAGGAACGAGAGAGGCGGCGTCTACGCGTAAGGCTCGGGCCATACTATAATATGCTTGGTGGGACGGGGAGATATTCGCCATGAGATCGTTCATCTGAGCGTCTCGGAGTTCCGCGAGGCAAGACCTAACTTTACGTTGAAGCTGATTCGCAGCTGATCTATAGGCGGGCGTGGGATATTTCGTGGCTCTCCGGAGAGCCGCGTTATTGATGCCTTTCATGAAGAAATCAGCTGGACGAGAGGCAACAAATTCTTCAAAGGCATTTTGTACTGCCTCTCGGGTATTGAATTTTTTTCCCGCCAAGAAGTTATCCAAATTCTGGAAAAAGTAGAAGTCTGTAGGCGCAAGGTCTGGTGAGTACGGCGGATGACGGAGAACTTCCAACCCCAACTCTTGTAGCTTGGAGACCGTCTGCTGTGCAGTATGAGGTCACGCGTTGTCGTGCAGGAGCAGTGGAGCCGAACGATTGATCAAAGCTGGTTGGAGACGTGCGAGCTTCTCCATCATTGTGTTCAGTTCTTCACAGTACACATCTGCAGTAATGCTTGTCCCGTTTGGCAAGAAGCTGTGATGAATTACACCCGCGTTAGACCACCAAACAGTGACCATCACTTTTCTAGGGGTAAGTTTTCGTTTAGGGCATTGTTTGGGTGCAGAACCAGGGTCCAACCAACTTGCTGAGCGCTTACGATTGTCAAACAGGATCCATTTCTCGTCACAAGTAACAATGCGGTTCAGAATTCCATCATTTGTATGCCTGCTGAGCAGTGCAAGGCACGTCTCCACGCGTACTTCGCGCTGGCGGTCATTGAGTTCGTGGGGTACCCATTTGTCAAGCTTTTTTACCTTGCCAATTTGACGCAAATGGACCAATATTGTTTTGATGCTAACGTCGAAAGCTGCTGCTAATTCAGCCGTGGATTGAGTTTCATCAGCTTCCACAATTGCCTTTAATTCGTCATTGTCGACCAAAGTTTTCGGACGACCACGGGGTTCATTTTTCAGGTCAAAATTTCCAGAACGGAAGCGGGTAAACCAATAACGGGTGGTGCGTTCGTTTGTAGTGTTCGCTCCGTAAACGTCGTTGATGTTGCGTGCCGCTTGTGCCGCTTTGCTGCCACGACGGTACTCATACTCCATAATTACTCGAATTTTTAACTTATCCATGATGACGAAAAATGTTCGAATGCGTTGAAAACAAAACACTATTATATAATAAACAAATGACGATTTTAGAAAAAGAATTCCATGTTTGTCAAATAAAAATAATTTGAAATTAGAATTATCAGTCAAAAAAAAAAAATATTTTCATTTGAAATGGCCAGTACGGCAAAACGGCAGTTTCATGGGTAAAGACCTATTATTTACTATTTAGAGAATTTACACTAATTATAGAATTTATAAAGAACTAAGTAGAGAGTGATGCTCAGCTAACGCTAATAGACGCTCTTGAGGAAAGCGGGCGGCTCGCAAACGGTCTTCATGTCCTCAGCCAACGACGACTGAGGCGAAGACGACGCAGCGGGACGCAAGCCTACGGGAGCTGGGATAGGTAGGGAAGGTGGAGCGACCACGCTGTCTCCAGGAGAGAGCCGGGGTAGGCATTGGCTGCACGGGCTTTGCTTTCGGGGGAGCCCGGTTACGCAGTGGCGGGAAGTTGGCGGGAGTGAGCGATGGCGCCGGTTTAGGCGCGACTCTCTTAACGGAGGAGCGCGGAGCGCGCGGACAACCCCTGTAGTTTGCTATGTGGCCGGGCTGGCCACACACCACACATGCAGCGGGAAGTGGATTCGGAAGTGCGAGTGCACTGCTTTGTAATATGAGGATCCAGGCACTTAACGCACCTGGGGGGAGCTGAGCAGTTAGCCGCTGCGTGGCCATAGAGGGGACGGGACAGACGGGATGCTCCGTAACACGTAAGTGTGATACGCAATTTGTCTGACTGATAAGAGCCTAGTGAACGCGCGGAAGTCGTCGATAGTCGTCGGAGTGAGCTGAGGCTTAGGTGGGACAGAAGCGTAGCGCGTTGCTGGCTTGGACGGAGCCGACGTGTCGCGGTCACTTGCATTGACATTAGCGGCGTGGGCTTGGGTGTCCGACACACAGTCCATCTCGGAAGGAACGGGGGACGCGGGAGATCTGTAGACCTGAGAGGTCTGGGCGTGGGTGGCCTGCGTTAGGACATCGTCTGAAATGTTGGCGCCGGACGCAATGAGCGCCTGGGCGAACGACCTAGCAAAGTTTACCAAGCTTTGCTGGTCCATTGGAGGGTTTGGGACTACAATATATAAATATGTAATAATGCCTAGATTCCCTAACAAACCTAGCACCTTAACTTCCCTACCCGCGGTAGGGGGGCTGGGGACGATGCGAAGTGGTGCCCCTAATTCGGACAGCACTATACCGTCACCCTGGGAAAAGCCCAAGTGCAATGGGATCTGCTCTGCCGGTTTCTCCTTAGCCTGAAGGGTCTTGCTTACCGGGGCAACGCTAGCAGGCTTAGTTGTCACCGTTAAGTGTCCACCTGCTCAACGCGATTCTACTACGGAGTGTGTTGTCAATAAACTGACAACAAAAACCGGCCGTAGACCTGACGAGGTTGGGTTGCACTGAAAGTGCGGGATTGACTACGTTACGACCGGCCGAAACCGGCCGCAGAGCGAGCCTCTGATTAACGTAGCTAGCGCCAAGCGTCAAGTACGTAGCCAGAAAATCAGCCCGAGCCTTGCGAACAATCGTCGAATTTAACCGACGGAAGTAAGCTCAACCCTGTTGTTGCTGCTTCCCACCTGGGTGAGGAAACTATTCGAGGGGTGCACGTTGAGATGCGGAATTGACTACGTTACGAACGGCCGAAGCCGGCCGCAGAGCGAGTCTGTAACTAACGTAACAAGCGCCCAGCGTCGAGTACGTAGCCAGAAAATCAGCCCGAGCCTTGCGAACGAACGTCGAATTTAACCGACGTAGGTAAGCTCAACTCTGTTGTTGATGCGAGACTGACTTTGTTACAGCCGGTCGAAACCGGCTGCAGCGTAAGTCCTAAAGAGGCTTACCTCAAGTCGTCGTGGACGAAGCGAGATATTGTACGAATCTCAGCGTATGAGTATTGCTACGAGTTGACAATCGTGACTCAACCTTTGTACCTGCAATAACCACAGCAAGTTATACAACAAGATATCTATAACCGTTGTATCAGCGCAATAATCAGCACTTACTGCCGGTCACCGTGACTGCACGGCACATTTAGGCATTATGGGGGGTGTGGCCATGTAATAACTTGTGTACAATACGCTTGCCCGCGGGACTTCTCGCACCCGCTACCTAGCGCTCGTTGTAATCTACGGTAAGGTACTTTAGTGCTAGTTGTAGCTTAGCTTAAATGAAAGTACGCTTTGACAGAGTCCGCGGTTTACGTTCATAAGCGTGTTAAATTGCTAGTTTGTTTTTCGATATGGTCTGTTGTGTTGTGTTGTGAATTTATGGCCCTTTAAAATTTTAACGGACTTTGTGGCCTAGCGCTGACGGCTCTTAGCCAGAACTTAAACATACGAAACTACCACAGGTTCGGAAGGGTCGTCTACTGTCAAAGAACTAGCAAAAAACTCAAAAGGACAAACTTGAGAACGACGCGTCAGCCTGGCTGACATGCATGTATCGTTTTTCATTCTACGGGATTGTATTTCCGAATATATTTTTAAGGCCTTCGTTATGTACTTTAGCTATGTGTCTGATTGCTCATCGATTCCAGTCATATTTAAAAATGATAGAGAAACTTTACTGCGATTATACAGTATGTATAATTTACAACAGATTGAAAGGTACCTAACAGTTCACGGTTCACACAAGAAAAAAAACCTTTTACAGGTCGTGAACCAATTAAACCATTATTATTAACAAATAAAGAAAATTGGTATGACACTTTTATTCTCAATCGTGACAACACGAAACTCTTTCTCTCTTATTCAAACTGTACTAATCTTACAACTTTAACATTGTATTCTCAATTACAAATTATTCATCATATCGTTAAAAAGTTAAAAATTCACCCATACTATTAAAATTACACGCACGGAAAGAACGCAACTCAGTTATATGCAAATGCGTTTGGTTCGTTCATTGGACTGTGGAAATCTATGCGTGTGCGCAGATCGGCCGCGTAATGACCCGCGTTCTGATTTCAAATTCAAATTAGCGCGTAATAAAAAGTAATCTCGCGTAAAAAGAGGTTTCAAACCTGGTGTTTAGTGAAAAGCGGTAGTTTCTACAAAAAGCGGCGAGTTGTTTCCTGTAGTTAACCTGCGCGTAAACAGCGATGATGTTTCTCTTTTTGTTAGAACTGGATATAATAATGTTTCTGTCTTAGTAGTTGACGTTCTTTTTTGTCTCCTTTAAATGTTACGATCAATACGATCCAGCTAAATAACTACGAGTACCTACAGTTAAAAATAATTTTACTTTGGCGGCAAGTGTTAAAACTTACTTTATTTAAATTAATATGTACTCTTTGGTAGTGTTGTAAAAAACTAAAAATATTGATTTCGATTTAAAAATTCACTAACTTTTCCACATCTAAAATTTATTTCTCTCCGAAGGTAGAGTACTTAGGATTTTTATCAAAGTATATTTTTTATATTATTTAACTCAAGAATAGTATAAAGTTTTACAGAAATTTTGAAATCAATTACACTATTTCGTAGGGGAAATTACGTCTTAATTGAGAAATACGCATTTACTCGTCGTAATGAAAGCAATAAGGCGTATTTGTAATATCACCTTTTGAAGTATTGTATCGCAATGAAATGTGAAATGTTATGTTTAAGATTTATCTCTCCACTAATGCTATATTGATTTTTTATCCGACTTTGAACTTTCCGAAGTAGGCTAATCGGTAACCAGTTATTATTGTCAAAGATAGAACGCGTTCAAACCATATTACTTACCGTGAAATATAAATTGCTGATATTGATAATTAATCTTTCATAAAGTGCAAACAGTGCCGGGGGGTATTTTAAATAGTCAACGCTGTGAAATTTGAAATGTGTGTTTCAATCATAATTAGATATTGTGATTGATTGATTGATAAATGGTTGAAATTTGGTATGTCACAACGTTTTAATATAATAATTTGTCGTACATTTGTTAAGATACGTGCTCAACATATATTAGTTTCTAGGTTTATCAAATAGTGCAAATGTACATAGCTTGGCTGAACTTATAAAAATCTGGAAAAAATTCATTAATTATGAAATTGAATACGTACGTTTCACGTATTTACGTGGAAATAACCTTACTCCAGGTATTTACTCACACAATCAATATTTTTGTTTTTATAGTTTACCAAGAGCATATTGTAGCATTGAGCATATTGTAGTTTACCAAGAGCATATTGTAGCATTGAGCATATTGTAGTTTACCAAGAGCATATTGTAGCATTGAGCATATTGTAGTTTACCAAGAGCATATTGTAGCAAACTTTCATGATACATTCTAAAGATATGCCATTTTTATTGTTGTAAACATAAAATACAAATATAAAAAATAGTTTAGAAAAACATTTTTGTTATAAAATTCAATCCATTCCCAATTTTCATTTCACCCATTCTTCAAACAAACAGCCATATTATGTCTTGCTTACTTGATAATCCTGAAAAAAATGTAAAATAGGTCCAAAAAAAAAACTAATTACAGAAATCTATAAAATTTATAACCCTTCATCCCGTTCATAACCAACAAAAACAAAAACCCAAGAAAGCCCTTTGCCAACAATCTATTTGAAGTAAAAATCTGAAAGTAGGAGCGGAAGCTTGCGGCTTAAGGCAGCGGCGCACTAATGGCAGTTAGCGATAAATATTCATCGCGGCAAAAACATGGTCGCCGCGCGCACGCGCCGCCTGCGAGCGCTTTCTTATCGCTCAGCTCAGAAGCTATAGAGAGATATTTGCCTAATGTTGACCGGTACTATCGTAATGACACGTATAATTTTTTTAAGCTTATAGGTTGGTAGTTAAATTGGTAATAAGTATACGTGGACTTCTAGTTATCTAATAAAAATGAAAACAAAGCAGTTAATATATGGTTAAATCATATGTTTCTTGGCATAGAAGTTAAGTTTTTAATTATTCATTATTTCAAGAATAATAAAACATACAATCCGAAGAATACCTATTCATTCGGTAAATGAATTAAACTGATGATTATAGTCGTGTCTTAATTATTTTTCTACGACGCAAACTATCAACAAACCCAATTTCGTATCTTATCAATTTATTATGTACAACTCATAAAATGAATATGCCTCTACAAAGTCTGTAATACCAGCTGAAGGTGTATCTACTCTCAGAATGCTCCGGATAGCCGCGGGTCACTCTCTAGAAAAACTTACGAGTTGGATACGTCGCGGTTATAGGGTGAGATCATGGTGAGGAGAACAGCGGAACTAGGATTTCATAAGGGAATATACGACAAAATAAATATGTTTTTAGAATTAGTGTGTCTAGTATTACAGCTTATTATTGCACGTTGTGCACGGCGAATTGATGTATCGGGAAATGCCAAAGAGGTCGAATCTTTTAAAAACACCGCATACCTAGCCTTAAGTCAAAAATATTGCAAATGTCGGTTAAGTGGGTACGACATAGAGCCGAGCAATAAGTTTGACAAGTGTAAAGTACTTGTTTTATATTGCAGCAAAAGCAGTTTATTGTTAGTTGTAAACCTATTAAAGAAATTATTTGAACATTTCAATTTTAGTTTAGTTAGTCTTTTGAAGAGCTTGTACTGGACTCGTCAAATAATGACCTGGCGTTAAACTGTTTTTAACTATTTTCATGCTCGTAATCTTTAGTTTAATGATTAAAAAATTCATACCGTTAAAAATGAGTCACATTATTAATTAAAGTAAGATTAGGTCAAGTATTTTCTTTGCATGGTAGTATTAGGTAATTGGCATGGGTTACAAATGCAATATTCAGGCGTTTTTTCTAACATCTTACCTGGTGGGAAGTTCATGATCACTCATCATAAAACAAACAAGGATGGTACACGCCTGTTCAAGAGACAATAATCCAGTTGGCACTTAAAACACAGGGTTATATTTATCTGGAAAAAAGCAGAGGCAGGCAGAGCATTCCATGCTTTAGCGACAGGAACCAAACACGAGCTATCGAAGGCAAATAATATATACATATTTTTTTAAAACACTTCATTCAAAATGTCACTAAATTATTAGGGGTCACATATCGCGCTTCCGCTCATACTAAGTTGTTACTGCAGCTATAGCAAGAAGCAACGATACTTAGAACCAACTTCTATTAGCTTATTATCATTGAATATCGTATAATTTGTGTGACTGATGCGGTGCTAATCAAATGGTTAACTGCTTTCAAAACACCATTACATTTCCAAGATGTCAAATTGTACTGTATTTGATGCGATCAATCGTAGACATTGAAAAAGAAAAAGGTGGTAAAATAAATATGTAGAATTAAACTGCTGTTTTTATTGAATGCAAACACGAATGCAAATTGTTTGACAAATTCATCAAATTCGTTTCAGTAATGTTCAAGATGTGTCTCAGCTTAACACCTACGATGGTTTTTGAAATGGTTATCTGTGTGCTACGCACAGGCAGTCCTAATTAGGAAGCTTTTAGAGACCATCACATTGAAACTTAAAAATAGAATCTAAAACATAACTGGTGCGCTTTTTTACCAACGCTCCTTGTTAACCTTGTATATTTGACATCGAGTCAAAACTAGTAAGGTACTTGTTCTATGAAATAGCATAGTTATTTATTTTTATTTTTATCGACCACTTACACTTACTCTTACTTACGTTGGTATTATACAGGGTGACTGTTTTTACCATTTGGAAATAGGTACATGGTCTCAAACCACAATTTAGAACAATATTCTCAACGAAGCCACATAGCTTAAATTTAAAAAAACGACAGAAAAATTACTACAAATTCTATTATGCTATTTGATTGAACGAGTAACTATGTAGTTTTGAGTTGAGGGGAGATACAAGGTAAATGAAGAGAGATAAAAGGGTAGGTAAAAAGTATTTGTGTTTTTTAATTCATATTACAGAGAAAGATTTCATATTTCCAATATTTAACTTCTCGAAAATTTGTCACAATACCACCTGATTATAAATTAATTGTAATTTGAACAAGTACTAAATTACTGCACTTCAAAATGCTAACGAACGCTATCAATGAATATTGAACTCAGCGTTTGTACAAAAACACCTAATCTATTCAAGTGGCTAGTCGAACAGGTCGTGACACGAAAGACAAAGACGCAGTTATCGTTAAAAATAAATAACAAAAGAGGACAGCATGTTCACTAACGCACAGGTCATATGTCGAGCGATATGTCACAACCTGTATGAGTGAGACGGCAGCAAGAGATCTTCTATGCGAACGAAAAGGAACGCAGCGGCAATGACGTGAGGGGTGAAATGTCAAACTGAGTGTCAAGCCCTGTGCGAGCGAAGTACAACGATTTGTTTTTTTGATGTAAGTAAGAGATAGCGATATGGAGGTCAAAAGACGAGCGTCGACAACCCTGACCTCTGAGAAGAAACAGCGTGGGACGTACTTGGGACTTGTAAAATGAAATATTGTAAATGTTTGCAAATTTCTGCAAAACAAATTACCGTAGGCGTGTTGACTCGTAGCTGTCTTCGCGATGCGATGTTATTTCCGTAAGCTATAACGTTTGTCTATTGTTTAAGTTTAGCTTGTGTGCTTTGAATTTTAAATGGGTTAAAATATGAGCAAAATACTATCATCTGAGTAAAAAGATCTGACAAGTGAATATGTTTTTTAATTGAGAAAGAAACTTTAACTACCAAGTAATAATATGACAATATTTTTATAACATACTTAGGTTATAAAACTATTTATTTACATTCTGGTTGAAAGGTATTTTTATTCCCTTGTTTTCAAAGTTTTTATTTTAATGAGTTAAATAGCACCAAATAATCGTGGAAGTGTAGTTGTAAATAAACTAACACATAAAAATATTTTCTCTTTTGTAATATTAGTAAGGATGTATTCTTGATGAAAAGTATACATCTGTATATATATAATATACCGTATACAAATGTACACAAATGTACCCATATGAAATGTTTCACCGTTCGGAAAATGGAAACACGGGCTCAGACCACAATTCTGAGCCACTTTACCAAAGAAATCTCTCTCTCAGAAGACTCTCACATAAAATTGGCAGCTGACCCTTATATACAGTATGAAGACTTGTATTATATTTAAAATTTTTGCTGTGTGGTTTCTTTGAGAATGGATTTAAGAATAGTATTCTGAGCCCAGCGCGTAAAAAATATATTATAATATATTCTTATATTATATACTCGTATATTATATATATATATAATATATTTCTTTTTAAATGGGCTTGTTATTTCTGGTCTTTTAAATTTCACCCAGATATTGTAGCCTAGTGCTGAGGGCACTTAGCCGGAACTTGTAATAAAATATAGATAATAATGAAATACGCCCCAGTAGTTTTCAGTGCAGCAATGAATCGGGACAACCGACATAATTATACAGTTCGCGACAATACTCCAACGTAACTTTCAGCCGATTTTGACAAATCATTTCGACATAATTGTTCTATTTTTAAACATTTTTCTCTATAATAAGTGATTAAGTTTTATTAGTGTTGTGTATGTGTGCGTTTTAGTTTTTTATAGAGTTTTTGGTGTAGTGTGCGAATATGTTTGCTTCAGAGTTTCATTACTCAAATAAGTTACTCGAATTACTAACTAAAGGTATGAAGTTGCTGTGTATCTTATTATGGGATTTTAAGTGATTAAAAGAAGCTTGTATGCACCATAACTATAGTGTTATAATAATAAAGTAATACCGCACGAGGAAATAATCCTTACACTCCAAGTCCTTTTAACACAATTTATCTTGATGAAACATTGTAATGAGGGTGGAATGTTGTGACGCCATCTGGAGGAGAAAGACCTCTAAACGCGAGAGTACTTTTTAGTAGCTTTACAAGTAGCTGTACTCTATAGAAACGTTCTTTTACGAGTATTTAAAATGAAGTAAAACTGCATCCATAATTATTTGGAAACACGCGCGTCACACCCGGAAATGGTACCGGATAAATCTCGAAAAAATTACACCCTGTATTTATCTCTCTAACATCTTGATAAATCAAATGTACACCAAAAAACGTAACATTATTTGAATTTCTGGAAATAACTAATAAGAAACAAATAAACTAAAATTAAATACTGTTAACTTAAAGCTCTGTCTAGTATAGATTTGCTTTGCGAATTTATGCTTTATAAATACTTTGTCTAAGTCTATAGACTTTTCTCAGCAAAATCGATTGACGTCTCTAAGTGTAGCCGGTAGTTGCTCGAAGTGACCTGTATTTTGTTGCCATCACGTATTATTTCTTTAAATCATAAAAGTCGATAACTTTTAATGAGTTGTGGTGAATATTAAAAAAAAATACTACAAGCCTTGGTTCTTAATTCCATAACATTTGCATAATTCATAGGTAAATTAGATTCTTTAAACAGGCTCTGAGGCTTTGTGAGCTCCCAGGTTATCTGAATGCGCCATTTGTAGCGCTCCAGGTATTTAAATGGTTGTTAACATAGGCAAAGGAGATTCAGCTGTAATGGGCCACCGTCGTTTTTAAATGGTACTTTTCTTTCAAATGAAAATTTCGAATAACTGATGCCTCAAGCTGTTATGTCGCTTCGCATAAAAAGTCTGCATTACAAGTACGTATCAAGATAATTTTGTTGCCTTAATGGTTTTTCGTAATTTTAATAAATAGATTGCGCCTAAAAGTTCTTTATCTTGTTCTTGTTATTTAATGACGTATTAGATAAGATTTCATGGTTTTTCTTTCTTTTAAATCACCATGTTTTTTAGACAGATTTGATACTTACGATTGACTATTGATGGATGTCAAACGAACTGAGGTTGTTATTTGTTTCGAAGCCCAGCCGGTTCGAATTCCGGGCGGTGCATATTTAATTTCAAATATAAAATAAAATTAATAAAAGCATTTTTCTTAAGAGTAAAACTTGCTATCTCCAGTTTTTAGATAACTTTTCCTCCAGGTGGCGTTCGGAAATTCTTTTACCTTGTATACTTATTAGGGGGGCACCATAAACACTCTAGAGGATATGAGACCAACCATATGTATGTAGTAAGTAGACCGTTTCAAAGGAGGCGTTTCAATATGTAAGGGGCACTTGGCTAGCTTTTGTACGGGTGTTCCTAGGATTGCAATAAATAAATAGAACGAGTATTTCATTAAGTTTCGTCTTAGGAAAACATTTTCAAATCCTTAAATCAGCCACACTACATAATGATGTTGATGTTTTATGAATTCTGTAGTTACATTTATTTTCCAATTTATCGCTTATCCAATTTACGTGCTGTTTTGGAGTTTTCCGTTTGATTTAATTATTGTGCTTTAACCGTTATTACTATTTATCATTGACATAACAACAGAAAACATCTTGATTTATAATCGAGTAATTGGTACTGAGCAAAGGAATATTTTGATTATTTTAGGTTGCCATTACTATTATCATTATTGTAATCGAACATTAAACACCTCCAAAGTCATTAAAATGTTAGTTATACCTTAGTTTCGTTCAACAATGCGGAGTAGTGAAACGTCACCTCGGTGTGGCCATACGATGTTTCGTTTTTTGTTCCAAAGTAGAACATAACGCAGAGTATATTTTTAAAATATTTTTATTATGTCTACCACATTTTTTCAAACATTTCGAACCAAAAAATGAAACGTCAAGCCAAACGCAAGCCAAGAGCCAAAAAGCGCTAGCCAAAAATGAAACGTCTCCTTTACAAATAAATGATTACAAATTAGGCGTGAAATTTTTTTTGCATGTTTGGTCAAATTGTAACTGAAAGAAAATAAATGGCAAATATTGTAGGTTACATTTCAATCTTTTTGATTTTTAAAACTTTAGAAACTTAAGCGAACTGCTCCAACAGAGGAGGCGAACCTTGTTAAGGATTATAAAAGCCTACCCACGGGAACTCAACTTTTAAAAAACTTGGCGCTAATCTTACTAAATATTGATGATTTTTATAAGACTTACCAGTAGTGAGAAGTTAAAAATAAATTGTTACGTGTTCATTGTTCATAGGTCAAGGGGAGGTACTTTGCTATGTATGTGTAACGGTAAAGTTAGGAAGTTTTATTGAAAATAAACTTTACATCGATTTATTAAACATTAACCTAATAATAATTATAATAATAAATCCCTAGACAAACACACCGATTGCATGGCCCTTAAGTATGCAGAGTATATACACACACATCAAAAAAGTCTAAGCAACATATACAAATTTGAATTTTACAATATATTTTCATATTAAATCGTTAGTATTTTATTATTTATATTATTCTTTAGTGTCTTTTCAAAGTAAAAAATCAATTGTTTTTTTATAATATAAAATATAATATATAAAATTTTTATAATTTTATAATTTTTTATAAAAAATATTGTCAAACATAAATTGCCAATGTTGCGAGTACTGTATCATACCTAGTACAAACTAAGATGCCTAAGCAACTAAACTTTTTATAAACTTAATGAAATTGTTAAACAAATTTAATTTATTGTAAAAGAAATTGGATAACTTAATACAAAGAGTGGCCGCCTCTGTTGTTGACAACTTGCTGACACCGATTATTCAGAGAATCGATGAGACTGTTTATGTTATCCTGCGGCAATTGCTCCTAATTAAATTTTAGTAAGTCCATCAGTTGTCGGGATGTTGTCACTGGTCCAAGTCCTCTAAAACACGCCTCTAGAGCATGTCCCATGCGTGCTCGATGGGGTTGAGCACTGGCGAATGTGCAGGCCAAGGCAGTACCCGGATGTTTTCCCTTGCCAAGTACTCCCTGGTGTGCAAAGCTGTATGCGAATTGTACGCGCATTATCATGCATCCACGTAAAATCGAAGCCAAGGGTTTGTGCAAATGGGCGCACATAAGGCCTTAGAACATCCTCAACGTAATTTGCAGTGTATATGTTCCCATTTACAAAAACAAGCTCAGTTCATCTGTTCTTCATAATACCCGCCCATACTATAACTGTTGAACCGTTGTATGGATCTTCTTCAACGCACCTCAGCCTCTCAGTATTTCCAGAGCGAAGGTCCATTCTCACCCTTCTAGTATCAGGCCTAAACCCAAATCGAGACTCATCGCAAAATAAAATTTAATCTCATTGCTCCTGAGTCCATGTTCTCTACACCATTCATTTCGACGTGCGCGATTCTCGTGACGTATAGGTGGGTACCTAATTGGTCGTCGTACATGTAGGCCGTACTCATGCAGTCGATTTCACACGGTTTGGGTGCTAACAACAATACCACTTGTGTTTTGTAGCTTTAAACCTATCTCCTAACCTATCAACATCGGCTGACGTCTTGTGGTCAGTTGAATGTGTCGGTCGTGACGAATGGTTGTACTCCTTCCGCGGCCTGGGTGCTGATCGGCAGGATCTCCTGTGTTAGTGTAACGCTGATAAAGATGGCAAATAACGCTTCTGCTGACACCTAATTATCGTGATACTTTCGATTGATTGCTTCCCGCTCCCAACAGGAACAGCCGTAGGAACGGCTCTTACTTAGCATTTCGTGTGAGGTCAAATGATCGCTCCATGATCGCTCCATGTCGTAAACAATGTGACAATTAAATTTTTTTTTTCAATTAATCAATAAAAAATTATAATAATTTCAAACACTCACGCCACACAAAGAAAACGCATTAAAATTCGAAAACATGCATTCGCTTTAAATTTTGTGAAAAAACAAATGATAGTCGATTTTTTTACAACCAGCCAGTATGTCATCTAGAACAAAAAAGTTCACTTTAGTACCACCTACTTGGTGAGAAAAGATATAATAATTAATTAATAAATTTGAAATAACGTGTGTTGCTTAGACTTTTTTGATGTGTGTATAAACAAACGTATGTTAATATAAACAACCATGACCCGAGAACAAACATCTGTGTAATAAAGCAAATGAATGCCCTACTACCACTGGGCAGAAGAACATTCATTTGTGTATGTGATGTGTATGTGTGTTTTTGTTGTGCACTGACACCACGTGGCCGACAAACAATCTGTATGGGCATTTGATGCAAATTGCATCAATATATATTACAGTCAATTATACATTTTTTGTATACAAGTACAATAAATAAAGCTAAAGCTAATAATTACGCTGTTGCTGAGGTGGCAAATTTAGCCAAAATGAGGAACATAGGAATTAATATAGGACATTTTAGAACCTGAGACCTCTAATAACACAGAGAAGACTGCTATAATGTACACAATTAACAAAATTTGTATTTTGGGTTTCATGATAAGAAATCTTGAAGGTAACATTTTGCCCATAACCACAAATGCTTAAATTCCCGCTTCTATCGTTGTAATAGTGAGCTTATGTTATTCTGGGACCTATCTATTTGCGTGCAAAATTTCATCATGTTTGCGTGACTAAGTTACAATCAATAAAAAATATAACCTGTTATGATTTGTAAAACTTGTGTATAATTATTATTTTATTCCACAACTACATAAATATTAACTCATTTTCTTGTATGTTTTACAGGATCTCTACAGAAAGACACCACCGCTACTTCTAATAATGGTGAGTGAACATTTAAAATAAATATTACGATTCAAAAGAATATGTCATAATCTTTATGTACTTATCTGTAACCATCTGTACATATTTTAAAAGAGTTAAACACGTCGTCTGAACTGCAAAAGCCTTTGTATAATTTCTACGTGTATTTTTAATTTAAGGCAATATAATTTGTTAGCGTTTCAAAATTGGTTTTAATCGATGTTGATTTTCTTAGATTAGGTATAGAATATCTCCGTTGTAAAATTATAGGTACTTACTACTAGTCGACGTTTTCATTTTTTGTTATCAGTTGTCTTATAAATATTAAGTAGGTTGTGTGATATTTCTCTAGTTGATGTCAAAAGTTAAAAACGTCTGGGATTTGGACTAGTTAATAGCAAAAGTATACGATGATTTAAATGTATGCATATTGATAATCTTGTTGCGTAAACGGTGAAGAGCCATGAATTACGCTGAAAGTTTCCAATTCAAATATTAGTAGCAACACTTTTTGGATGATTTTGTTATAATTTGTCGATTCGGACTTACTGTTTGTGTAAGTAATTTGTGGGTTTTTGTTAGTATATTTTATGTTTAATGTCGTCAAAGTTGTGAAAATATAACTACGACCTGATTTGTATATTTCAGGTTCATCTATTTTAAAGTCTTAATAAATACAAAACAAAATAACAAATAACATTAAGATTGTTTAAAAATGAAAATGAAATGAAAACGGGCACCTAACCCACCTGATAGTAAATGGCATATGCGCCCATGGACATCGTTGATAATAGGTGTTTTATTTATCAATTATTAATGTTATTATTATATCGACCGATAATGCGTTGCCGACCGTAGGCTTAAGTTGGAATTGCCTTTGTTCCAGTCATCGCACTGGCTGTTCCTTCCTTATAACACGAACCCAACCACGTAAACGGGATTATGAAGGACTGTGGTCCTGCCCCAGACGATATCTTCTCAAAAGATACTCCCCCACTACTAAATATCTAAAGCACGCGAACATAAACTACCACATACGGCCGCATACGTCACCGAGACGTCAAAAGATTACTTAAGGAACTCCTAAGTATAGATTATGCTTTGCGAATTTATACTGTATTTTTACATTTTTAAAGTCTAGATTTGCTTAGCACGATGTTTAATGAAAGGGCCTAAGTAACGGTTTGAGTTTATTGTAAACTATTTATAAACAGCAAAGAAAACTACTGTTCTATATTTAAATGTATATAAGACAAATTATATTAATTTATTTTTAAATCAAAAAGTACAAAACTACAAAATGGCCGTATTCTTAATAAACCTTTATGCTTTAATAATGTTAAAAAGGTAAAAGTGCCTCGACCACTGCCTCTGACATGATCTAGATTAAATTGCTGTGATTTTTACTTTGACGGCGGAAAGCCAACCGGTCGCAACTACCTTCGAAAATTAATATAACTGGAGCAAAATATGACAAAATCCTTTCTATCTGTTGTGTGGATTTGATTACATTGTAAACTAAAACTGGAAGCTGAGTCAAGCGTAGTTCTTATGCTCTGTTTTCTTTTGAAAAGTTGACGATCGACTACTTGAACGATAGTAACTACCAACGAAAAAGTCTTTGTTTCATCTTGTATTGTAATATACAAGATGTATATTTACAATTTTGTATATATATATATCTAAAATTGTGCAAATTTACTTTGATTTTCACAGAAATTGCAATAAATTCACAGAAATTGAAATTTCAATTCAATATTTTTACGACATTTGTTAGTTGTTTTTGTAAATATGTTGACGCAGTACATTGTAAATTATAAAAAGATAAGGATACTTTTTTTAACTCAGGCTTCTTCTGTATTTATTACTTCATAGGCACCATCCCCATCAATTTCAATTACAACCCAATCCCATTTAACGCCGCAGATAGTTTTGCCAACCTGCCACAGCTGGTGTTTTGGAAAGCTGCGTCCAGTCTCCGACACCACAAAGCCACCTTTCACCCTATTACGGCACGGCCGGACGTAATCTAGATCTTGCGCGCGCCCAATATGGGACGATTGTGGCTGTATCGATTTTATAGATAAATCCACTGAATTTTGTTATTAAGTGATATTATTATTTGATTTTATCTGTCGTGGATTTTGTTTAAGGTTAAAGTAACTACGTCTTTGACTACCATAATAACTGTGTACAAACTTAGTTGCGTTTATATTGACCAAACAATTATTCGAACATTCTTAATTTATAATCCTAACTATTCCATTCATCGGTAGGAACTTGGTTGTATTATAAATTTTCTTAAGGAACGGCAGAATAAGTGACTAAAAACTTTTATTTTTATTTTGGTTTATTGTGGGGTTAGATAAAATAGATATAATAATAATAAAATTAGATATAAGTCAGCGTTTTCCGGTGTATACATGATTCTATAAATATGGTTTAATCATATTAAATTAATTTCCTGGTCGTAGTTCCTAATCATTTGGATTGATTGTAATGTATTATTATTATTATTGTATTATTATTGATTATCGACTAATGGTACGTCGCCGACTGGTGGCTGAAGTTGGAATTTTCTTTTTTCCAATTATTACTCTGGTTGGCCCTTCCCTTTACTAAAACTACCCTTTACTAAAACACAACCGTGTAACTATGGTTATTATGGCCGTCAAAATAGTTAGGATTGTAGAACCGCTCCAGACGAGAACTTAGTATACTACCACTCAAATATACCCTTTATTCTGGAGCTATAGAGCTTGGTAATGGTAAGTGATACAATAAAACAGTCAATTTATTTATTAGAAAGAAACGAATCTCTTTACTTCTTCATAATATTAATATTGACAGAAGAACGCAAATTCGTATTATTTACCGAATTGTCACTCTTACAGTCAGGCTTATGTTTTCTTTTGGAGAAAATAATAGCTCTTTGTTGTGTCAGTCCTCCATTTTTAATAAATATATTAAATTGTAGACTTCTATTGTTAAAGCTGAATAAAAACTATTCGACACAAGCCATGTATCCCAGCTTATGCTAATGTATTCACTTATTTTCAGCGAATTTTCATAATCAAGGCGTAATTAAATAAACTATTTTAATTGAAAAATATTGCAACGGCCAGTTGGTATAACTGACAAAAGCCGTGCCTCAGAATCGAAATTCCAGGGTTCGATTATTAGAAGGTTTTATACCTTTTATACGTTTTGTGATTTCCACAAGTATGGCATTAATGTACGGTTTGTGTAAATTTATGTGTACGTAGGTTCCCCGTTTCGACCCTGGAGAATTGCAGCGTTGATGCATTTTTTATCATATAGTAGTTGCTTATTTATAAATGCAATATTAGAAGGGTGTACCTAGTTTAGGATACTATAATTACATCTAGATTATTTGTAGATTGAAAATAATCAAAGGCAACATATAAAATGGATGATTAAACAGTAGGTTGTTATTAAATGCATGCTCGCGGATATAGCAATTCATTAAAAACGCTGTAAATTCTGAATTTTACTGTACTTGATATATCGATTTTATAACTACCTGTTATAAATTTAATTTCTTTACGAGCACCGCGAATGCTCTACCAATCTAAAACATTGTACTTAGGATAATGCTGAATAACAGACTCCTGGTCTTTAATTTCAAATAGTTTTATGCACATATATATCATATCAACCCTAAAATAAAAATAATTGATTATTCTGCAGATGAAAACAGAGGGAATGTGTGGCCAGGATATGATGGTCAGAAATATTGCTGATCAGCTCAGTCTTCAATAGAAGCTACGGTACTGCTTGCTCGTGTAGCCATACACTTTTACTGCATTCAGCAGATGTTTAAGATCTTATAGAAATAAAGTATATAAATAAAGAATTAAAACAATGATAAAGTAATAATTAACATTTTTATTAATGAACATTAATATAAAGTAGCTCATATTTTTTTGTATGAAATTAATATAAAAAATTTGTAACTGAAGTTGAAACTAGGAGCATTCTACTTAATAAAAACCAAAATTGCCGCTTTTTCTTCTTGAGGGCGATTACGTAGAGGTTCATAAATCAAACTAGGAACACTACCTGGTGGCACTGCTGGTAACACTGCACAATAATGACTGTATCACAATAACACCTTAAGTATATATCTATTCTATAAAATAAGTAATCCACAGCGCGAACAAACACGTAATGTTTTATTTACGAGAAACAAACGATGCACCACAACAAATGTGTCGGATCTTGTCTTTTTGTATTTTTCGATCCCATTAGTCAATTGACACGTCGACTGGCACACGCCATTCGCCGGCCCCATCCAATTTCTTTCTCGTCATAACTTGTACAACATTAGCATCCGCATGAACATCCGCTTTGATTTATTGCGGATGCGGATGCAGATGCAGATGTCCGAATCCATGCGGAAGCTCCGCATTTGCGGATGTGGATGCGAATATTCACAACATCTCTGATTGGAACGTAGGTCCTGTGATGTGAGTACCAAAATACGTAAAGGAACCCTTGTTATACCGTCGAGATATTTTTCAAGTTTTATTTTAAATTGAATAATGGCATGTTTACTATTTATGCCAAGAGGCAGTGATCGTTAATAAACTACGCTGAGTGGTATTCCTACTATAATATGATTATAAATAAGGCTAATGTGGCGAATATCGGTGTAGTAAACACTTGTCAAGTTAACTACAGGAAGCTCTAAGTTACTATAATCTTTAATCTTATCTAAATCTCAATCGAATCAACACGCTCTTCACGCCATTGATGCGTCGTAACTTCTGCTTAAGTAGACTACAACATCGTATAAGATAACTATAAGGTTAACTATGCCCAAAAGTAGTGGTAGATATGCCATACAATTTGTATGAAACGACCGGCAGGTTACAGTTACCAGCTTTCTGATCTAGATAACGCCGCGGCAGCCGCAGCGCGACTGGCGAAGATAATATCTGTGCTCGCGATATATACCCTCTCATTCGCGATGTACGCAGGCATGTACGTCAGGATTGATGGCCCAATAAAAACAATGCGCACTAGCCAAAAATTACAATGAAAAAAATAGCCTTCATTTCACACATTAATCACTTTTTTAATTACGAACCTGTAACGTATACTGTGAAGAAAGTGTACCCAATTAAATGGGATAACAATTTTCAATCAAGTATTAAAAAGTGCGTAATTAAGAGGTCCTGTAAGAATAAAAGATGTGTAAACTGGCGGGAAAGCCACAATTATCGGCATTAATTCTCGTTTTCAACGTTTTACCTCGAAAGTAATCGATCTGGTTTCACGATTTCGTTCTAGGGATATTGTGACCTGTTAGTATACTCAACCGATGATTTGTTAAGGCCCCTTTGATTATTCACTTTTATTGTTTAAAGTTTTCTCAACTTACAGGAAAGTATTTAATTGTCCAACAGGCTACGTAAGAGTTCTCTATAGTTCTTTTTTCTCATAATAAAGACCTGATGTATAGAAAAATCAGATTGAACTTGTTGTGAACCGGTCGCATCGATCGAAGAACTAATAGTTGCTTCAAGAGTCTACGATTATCTAACGTAGTCCATAACGTCCTGTAGGAGGATGTAAAAAAGAGGTTGAATTATTTTAAAATAGGCTTGTCCTTCAGTCTGCCATTTTGTAAACCTTTTATCATGCTAAGCTTTCCACCTGATGAGAGGTGTCACCCGAGCCAATAAACATCATTAATATATGTGTAGTAGGTTAGATTTTACCATTGTTTAGAAAAATTAATAACAGATGCGATGCGGATTGTAGCCATGAGTTGTTTCTTTGTACCTGTGATTTCACTGGCTGTACCTCCCTTTCAGTTTTTTTATAAATTCTTATGGCTTCAGTTATTATTAAAACAGAAAAAGCCTGTAGTACCATCCTAGGCCAGATCTTAAAAATAGAGACTCTACTACTAATCCATTGAAGAAACAATAGTCAACGACAAACAATAATATATAATATAACAATATACTGATTAGTTAGCAAGACCCCTAATACATGTTCAGTATCTACACTTCTTCCTTTTCTACACGATATGAGGACAAGAACCGCTATTTTAAACAACAAAATCGACCGCAAAGTTTGGAGTTGTCTGTACATATCGGGTTTTAATTTTAGTTGTAAATCATTGTCGTGGTTTCGCCGAAGTGCGCGGAGGCGACGACCGGTCCACTCCCGCGCACTCCCATTTAAACTGTAGCACATTCCATTGCTGGCTCAAGTTATAGTCCTGACCTGTAAATTTTTTTTTTAGTTTTTCTTCGGTGGCGATAGGGTGGGTAAGTTGTGAGGTCTTTTTTGACGTACTTATTCTATTGTTTTTAGTAAACAATGTTATTAAAACTATTATTAAAAGCCTAAATATCAGTACTAATACATGAATACTTAACATTTGTTGTATTTGGCACTTGCTTATTTTACTTGACTGATGCTCAATAATATTAACACAAGTTTTTTTCATAAGTTGTAAACAGTAAGTTTTACCTGAATGGTGTGTCTTTACCGATAAAAGGAGTAAAGTAGTCTGTAAAGTCTAAGACTTAGAGTTTCACTCAGTAACTTCATTTGGTGAATTTTAATCTAACAAATCTTAAAATATTTCTTTTTTCCATAACTCAACTAAATTAAGAGCGTCTCCTTTTTAGTTAACTAAATGTTCTAAATATAAAGATCGACCCAAAAATACAGACATCCAATTTCTATGTATGATTCTACAAACATAAATAATAAAAAAATATTTCATTTTTTAAAACAACTATTGTTTAAGTAGCATCGCACCGACGACATCGCACCATACATATTTTACAGTAATGGTATATTTATATCAACACGTTTATTTCGCATCGAAATATTTCAAGACTATGAATTCGGTAGGTGCGTAAGTGCAGGTCCTCGGAACCTTTATCCCTCGCCGCCAACACGCATGTACCGACGCCATATTTTATATCTCTTTATATATTTATCAGCAAAATAGCCATAACACTTACACGTTTACTTTATGAAACACATTACGTCCTTTCCATTTTAATTCACCTATCTTAATTATATAGTCGAATTTCACTTTAAAATACATTTTGTAATTTATGTAAAAGTAGGCGCTAAAGTGTTCAGTAAGTTTAATTTAATCACTTCGTGTTTATGAGTTTTTAAACTATTGTGCTGATTTTATTTTTGCTCTTTTTATGAGTTTTCTTTTAAAATTACGTTTAGAGCTCTAAAGTGAAAGGTTTTTATTATTTTCGTTCAAGTTTATTTGCAGATTACGTAAAAGCGAGATGTTATAGTGTAGTTTTCAATGACGTTTGCATTGTATGCCAGTTTTAAAATATTGATTCAATACAGGAACGTACTCTCAGTTCTGTAGATATGGTTTGGGGAGGGAATATACCTGCGGGAATATTCATGGAGCCTTAGCAGTAAAATCAACTATTTTTGTACATAGTGCATTTGTTTAGATAAGTTATTTTTATTTCTTTTTCAATTGTTATGTTTATATTTCATTAATGGCAATAAATAATTATTATCATTTAAAAACCAATAATAATCTTAATCTAAAAGCAATCTCACTTTGATAAACTCAATGTCAGTATATTTTAAAATACATTAGGTACACAGTCAGTTTGATGGTATTTAAAAATGTTTAAAGTTTCTTTCTTATTCTTCAAAGTGTTTTGTGGTTTCAGTTGTGGTTTTTAAGCAAGAATGACAAATAATTAAAAAATATACGAAAGAAACTCTCTCCTTTCGATTCGCTTGTTGAATTTTAAATTAAAACCGATTTACTTAAAATATTGTCTTGACTTTATGTATATGATTAAAGTTTTTTTTAAATAATACAAGTTATCGAATGTCGGTTCAATCTTATAGCTGAAAAAATAAAGAGAATGGTTTTCGGTGCGTGCATATACAACTGCTCATCGGATTGTTTCCCGGTGACCCTGCCATAGCTTAGGTACTTTTATTAACTATACTATTTCCATTTCTTTATTTTCTCGATGACAGCTCCTGTGTAACCTTGTGCGATCGTTTTATTACATTATGTATGCATTATTTTATAAAAATATGACGTTTACACACGTACAAGGTTATATAATACCAGAGTCGGAGAAATTGATAGGGATGGAGCTATTGGATGGAGCTAGAGAGCATTATATCAAATTAGAAATGTCATCGAGAAAATAAAGAAATGGAAATAATATAAATAAAATATTGCTTCTGGAGACTATTAAGACTAACGCAACAGTTTTAGGCTCACCTAGCTTTAGGCCACAAAGTTCAGTGATTAAAAGCAAGTTACACGAATAGAATATTTATTTTTGTATATAAGTAGATTATGCAATCCATAGTTCAAAGCTAGTTCTACTGGAAACGACCTACGCATAAGTAACTTACAGAATTTCTAATGGTCAGTGGAGTTCATTGACCCCGGATAACAAAGTGCCCTTTTGACGCCCACCTGTTTAAACATTTTGGATTTCAGAAGATATAGGTTCATAGTTATTTGGTTATTATTTTCAAGTATTGTAGTCAGTAGGACCCGAAGATAGAATTACTGTGCCTTATGATTTTTTATAAAAAAAATTTACGACTGTTAAAAATATATAATAATAATAAATAATTTATGCAGTAATAATCACATATTACATAGCATGTTCTATGTGATTCCTTGAGACCTTCTTGCTATAGATACCTGCGACAGGAGATCTCGCTCTTCCATATCGCATTTATTCATTTACGAATTTTACTATTAGAGTATGTGTTATATTTGTGTTATACGCAAAAAACCTTTTTTATTTAATTCTTGTAACTTTAGAGTCTGGGCTGCGGGCTGCGAGTCGTGTTAGTCGAATTTTTATGTATTCTGAATCTGGCAACACAATTTTTGTGTCAAATGAACTTCCTATAGGTAATTCCTTTTTTTATAAAAATTTATAATTGATCTATTATTAAACTTGTTAAATACCTAGGTACATTATTACCTATTTTAAACAATATTTTTAGTGTTGATAGCATTTTTTTTCCTGCGTTATTTGTTTGCCATGACCAGACTCCATTTTGTAACTTTTTTAACCCTGCAGTTACCGAAATACTTTTTCTATGGCTCCTGTATGAATCAGCTAAGATGACAACCACTCTACAAAAGGCAATTGCGAAGGTCATAGACCCTACACCTATTTACTGGATTCTTTAATTTTTATCTAATACTTTGTGTTTATATGGAAACATTATTTTTTATCCAAATAAGCATTGATATTTATTTACAAATAAGAATATTTCCAAATTAACCACAGGATAAAGAAAAACAAGAAATGAAAATAATTAAAGATAAAATACAACGCCTAAAGAATTTTTTAAATAAATAATTTGTTTGTTGTATAAACTAGTATGGTGTGACAATAATTAATAAATTTAACTCAAGTAATTGTTGAGTAAAATACCGTTGCAGATATATCTTCTCTCTTTGGGAAATATTAAAAAAACAATATTAACAGAATACTCAATAAATAAATAGATTGGGAAAGTTGCTTGTAATTCGTGAATTTCTTGAACTCATTATTCTTCGACATAGAGTACGTACTACTTGTTAATATGTTTAAATCCATTTTGAACCAAATTATATCCCGTCTCATTACGACTGTACAAATAAAATAAATCAAAAATAGGAAACAAATAATGTCTTTCACAATTCAGTTCATTACAGGAATGGATGGCCCAAATGTTTCACCGGTGAGGTGTTTAGGAAGTCCCTCGTCTTGACCGTGGAGCCGTGGTGGAGCAAAAGGCCTCGGAGTCTCGTGTTCAGTCGCTTGTCGCTCGCAGCAGTAAAAACTCCCGGCAAGCATTTGGTCGTGTACCACTCTGCATCGACTTGACTTTGGTTTCTTAAGGGAATTGATACCAAATACCCCGTTGAGGGGAAAAACTGGTGATCAAAATTTTTCTAGCTCTTCTCGATAGTTTTACTTTCGTTGGCGTTGGTTCGTTTTAAAACAGCCATTCTCTTGACTGGAGCTTTGTTCCTGGATCATATTGTTAAATCCAAGATTTTTTACCTGTTATGATATCGTAAACATAGTGGGAAGAAACTGCCTTGAATTTATCACTCGTAGCATGGCACCATTCCACGCGCGCCTTCTTCTAAGCATCGGTGAGGTAGGGGTGTACCCAGCACGACTAATTCCGCAAAGGTGGTTGTGTAGAATATCATGAACACTTGCCTATCCAATCATTAGACTGTGTTGAATCAAATTTTTCACTTGGGACACGTTTTTATCTGAGCCTGTACCAAATATCCGCACTACATCTATAATCTGCATTATATTACAGCTCAACAAAAAATAAATTACTGCAATACGATATGAGTTTCCATGATGGCTACAATGGTTAACATTCACAAAACACACGTTGAAGTCTTTCGGATGCCTGCATTCCTAAAATATGTACGTATAAATACACAACGTGTTTAGGGGACCACTGAACAAACTTTAGGGGTTAGTAATACACATATTTTATCGACAAAAATATATGACATGTGGGGTCAAAACTCAAAATTTTTGGAATCTTTAAAATAAGGTACAGGTATTTATATTGCAATCAATTTTGAAATTGAAGTAAAAAGTCTCGGTCTGCGTGCGTTCTCGAGCGCACGTCGATCGCAGACGCCTTCCCGCTCTATTAGCCCCCGCGCTAATTGAGCACCCAAATTTCACTGGTTGTTGTCGTAATATATAATTTCATAGTTGTATACCGTAATAAGTTTCTAACGCCGTTTTCACGGCGGACAGTGGGTCGTTAACCGTACTTCTAATAAGTTTCTAACGCCGTTTTCACGGCGGATAGAGGGTTGTTAACCGTACTTCGTGGAACGTGAGCTTCGTCGACGGGGATTCGTCGTTCCAGGACTTCAAGTGCCGTGTTCGAGTAAGTTATCCGCGTCGTTCTCAACCGCCCTACTGCGTGTAGGGTGGTTTTAGGAAGTTAGTCATCGTTGTTAGGTTCATATATTGTCCCTCCCCAACCCCGCCGCAATGGCTTCTCTAAGCTCTGATGAGTTTATGAGGAAGTTACTTGATAGTACCGGTGCTGAAGGCATGTCTATAAATGCTGATAAGTATCGTTTCTTGGACTCTCTCATCCCGCATATCATGGCGTTAATTCCCTCAATGGCCCCTCAGGCCACCCCAGTCCCCCAGACCCCTCAGGTCTTAGGCCCTCCCGCGTCCCCTTCCTCCAGTGACATGGAGTGCGAAGTAGACGCCCCTCCGCGCCGCAAGCGCGCACCCGCGACCGAGTCATCCTCGGATGCCACCCCAACTGGCCCTGATGAGCCTCCCTCTTTCACCCTTGTTAAGAAGCGCTCTAAGAAGCGCTCGAAACAAGACCCGGCGCCCTCGGCGCCCGTCCCTACACCCCCTGCGGCGTCCTCAACGTCAGCTGCCCCGGTGTCTTCAACACCCGCTCCGGCCCCAACTTCTGTCAAGGCCAAGGTCCCACCACCCGTTTTCCTTCGGGAAAAGGGTAAATGGACTGAGGTCTCGACATTGTGCAATGAGCACAAAATCCATTACACCCGAGCAGCCAACTCGGGTGAATCTATTAAAATCTTAGTCTCGTCGATAGACGACTTTCGTGCTTTAACAAAGCTCCTCACCGATAAGCAATATGCTTATCATACTTATGCTCTGTCAGAAGAGCGTAAGATCAGAGCGGTACTCAGGGGAGTCCCGTTCGAATTATCGAACAAGGCTATCCTGGAGGATCTGCAGTCCCAAGGCTTCCCGGCACTCGCGGTGCATAAAATGCACAGCAAGTACGGGAGACAACACCCTCTCGCTTTGGTGGTTCTCGCCAACGTCCCCAAGTCCAGGGAGATCCTCAAAGGGGTTAGCACTATATGCGGCCTCTCTGGGATCTCGATCGAGGCGCCTCATCGCCGCGGTCATCCCGGCCAGTGCCATCGGTGCCAGTTGTACGGGCACGCGGCGGCCAACTGCCGCGCACCGCCCAGGTGCGTCAAGTGCCTGGTCCCGTACTTCACTAAGGAGTGCAATCGCACTCCTGAAACTCCCTCTCCTCCCGATTGCGTGCTTTGTGGCCAGTCCGGCCACACCGCAAATTACAGGGGCTGCCCTCGTGCACCCCGTTGTATGCGCTCCAATTTCAAAAGGGCGGCACCCAAACAGGCCCCGCGCCTTTCTCAAGAAAACTTTCCGCCGCTGCGTAGCCGGGTTCCTCCGGCTGCAAAGCCTACACAGTCTAGGCCTGCCCCAGAAAACTGGAGGCAGCGCCCCGCATCGAATTCCATCCCGGCTCCTCGCCCATACAAACCCACTCCTCAATCCTCCGTAGCAGACGATATGCGTATCGTCTGCGACGCTATGAAAAATATCGATGTTAGTGAAATCGCAGTCTTAGCCCGTAAACTCAGGGCTTCACGTACTCCGACAGAGCGTTTGCTAGCTCTGGCGGAGCATAGTTCCCTTCTCAATTCATTATAGGTTCATTTAAATGAATTGATCCCTAAATCATGCTTCGGCCGACCTCTGCCCAGCCCCGGCTTCACCGGAGGCTGCCCAGAACGGCCACCAACTCATGTCCCTTTGAGCACCTTCAGTGCAACTTTCACTACAGGCGGAAGACCCGCTAGCGGGTCTCCGCCAGCGCGCTCAACTTCCCGACGGGTGTCGCTTCCGTTGAAGGCTAACGGTAATAACTACAGCCAACAGGTGGTTTTTAGTGGGTAGGTGCCATTCTGGTGAGTCCCACATAACCCCCCGCAGAAGAATTTACCTGCGGGCGGTATGCATGACGCATCTTCCACCTCCCTCCCGCGAGGGTGCCTCGGCAGCAAAAAAAAAAAAAAATGAAATTAAAGCGTTATTTTAACGGAATACTTTTGTTGGGTATCTTGAATTATTGCTTACAAGTGGCTAAATTATTTTGCATAAGTTTTACCACGTTCAAGCAAAAAAGGGCAAAACTTTGGGTAAAAAATGTCCATCTTTCTTCAGTTTTAACAATTTGAAAATTTAACATACAACTTAAGGTATTTTTTAAGTAAATTTCATTAAAGTTATGAGGCTGTTTATTTTATGCATAAACACACAGTTCATAGAGATTTAGTAGCAAAAATAGAAATCCGAAGAAACCTTCTACTTTTTTTTTGAAATTTTTGAAACTGATTCAGTCGCAATTTTGTAAAAATCGTATAACATACATAGGGGTGATTCAGATACCTCTCAACACGAGGCACCTAAAAAAAATGTTGGATGTCACTTTTCTGGCCACCCTGTATACTATCTTGAAGTATTATTAATTTAATATTCATTAAAACAAAAATTTTTTTTTTTGACTGATAATTCTAATTTCAAATTAATTTTATTTGACAAACATGGAATTCTTTTTCTAAAATCGTCATTTGTTTAATAGTTAGTGTTTTGTTTTCAACGCATTCGAAAATTTTTCGTCATCATGGATAAGTAAAAAATTCGAGTAATTATGGAGTATGAGTACCGTCGTGGCAGCAAAGCGGCACAAGCGGCACGCAACATCAACGACGTTTACGGAGCGAACACTACAAACGAACGCATCACCTGTTATTGGTTTACCCGCTTCCGTTCTGGAAATTTTGACCCGAAAAATGAACCCCGTGGTCGTCCGAAAACTTTGGTCGACAATGACGAATTAAAGGCAATTGTGGAAGCTGATGAAACTCAATCCACGGCTGAATTAGCAGCAGCTTTCGACGTTAGCATCAAAACAATATTGGTCCATTTGCGTCAAATTGGCATGGTAAAAAAGCTTGACAAATGGGTACCCCACGAACTCAATGACCGCCAGCGCGAAGTACGCGTGGAGACGTGCCTTGCACTGCTCAGCAGGCATACAAATGATGGAATTCTGAACCGCATTGTTACTTGTGACGAGAAATGGATCCTGTTTGACAATCGTAAGCGCTCAGCAAGTTGGTTGGACCCTGGTTCAGCACCCAAATAATGCCCTAAACGAAAACTTACCCCTAGAAAAGTGATGGTCACTGTTTGGTGGTCTAACGCGGGTGTGATTCATCACAGCTTCTTGCCAAACGGGACAAGCATTACTGCAGATGTGTAATGTGAAGAACTGAACACAATGATGGAGAAGCTCGCACGTCTCCAACCAGCTTTGGTGAATCGTTCGGCTCCACTGCTCCTGCACGACAACGCGCGACCTCATACTGCACAGCAGACGGTCTCCAAGCTACAAGAGTTGGGGTTGGAAGTTCTCCGTCATCCGCCGTACTCACCAGACCTTGCGCCTACAGACTTCTACTTTTTCCGGAATTTGGATAACTTCTTGGCGGGAAAAAAATTCAATACCCGAGAGGCAGTACAAAATGCCTTTGAAGAATTTGTTGCTTCCCGTCCAGCTGATTTCTTCAAGAAAGGCATCAATAAGCTACCAATGCGTTGGCAAAGATGCATTGATTGCATGGGTGATTATTTTAATTAATAGAAATAAAAAATATATATAAAAATTACGCTTCATTTATTTCGTGAAAAACGGCAATTTCATAGGTAAAGACCTAATATATATATATATATATATATATAATACTGGGGTAATAATGAGATGATGGTAATTTTTTCTTGTTTATTATCAAAATAGTTTTTCGTAAGATTAGTGCCGCTTTTTGTAAAATATTTTCAGATTTTAAATTGTCCATTACTGTTTCGTCAATCGTTTTCATATGATTAGATGCTCTTATTTTTTTTATTCTGGATTGTAAAGAATTTAATATCTTTGGAAAACTTCTTATCAATTTTTTCTTCTAGGTGGTGTGCAGTAAAAGTAGCATCCATTTCAATGGAATTCTCTGCATAAATTCTCTCCAACGAGTCAGTATATAATTCATGTAAATGTATTAATAAAAGACAGCGTCCGTTGTTAATAATATATTTTTCTATGATGCTACTAATTTCATTAGAAGCTTCTTGGTGGTACTCTCGATGATGACGCCAATCACTTTTAACAGATATTTTCGCCGACGAAGATATTGTATGATAATATATTTTCGGACCTGCAACAGTTTCCAATACTCTTCTTGATTTTCGATGCTAGACATTATACGAGACTGAAATTGATTTATATCACCGTCATGGAGTGAAAGCATTTTTGATCTCACTTGTTTCTTTTTTTATTGCTAAATAAACAAATATTTTTACTCGTGTCAACACTGGTATTCCTTGAACTGAACTATTTACTTCAGTGGTTGCATTAGCATTTTCACTCACTTCTTCAAGTTCACTAATGTCCACAGCTACCTGGGAAGGTTGAGGTTCTGTTGATTGAGAAGCTGAAGGTAGGTGTGATACACTTGACTCAGCCAAATGCGATGAACCCGGTATTGAATCGTCTGTTGATGATCATCTTTAGATGTTTCTTTTTCTTGCTCTGTTTCAACAGTTTCTGAGGTAAAATATTTTTTCATTAGCCCTGTGAATTATTTGTAACATTCCCTGTAATAGCCAACCTCTGTTTATTCACGTGGAAGAATGATGTCATTATATATTACATAGGTTATATTTTTTAGCAAATTTTAAAATTAATTCACATTTTTTCAATGCGTCGAGAGAAAATAATGTTATTTTGCCACTACTTTTGTTGCAAAGAACACAAATTAATGTACTTGCTTTTTGACACAAAATCACTTTTATTGAAAAAGTCACATAAACAAATTGTAAACATATAATCTACGTATCATATATACACCAATAATATAGAATTTACTTTATAGTCTGTATATATTCGAAATAGTTAATAATGAATATTAAATTAATAATACTTGAAGATAGTATATAATATTATTTTAGCTAATGTAAGCACGTATTAAATACTAAACAATACAAGAGCATCTCACTCATGTACATACTGCCTCGCGCTCGCCCCTACAGCTACCCTACATTCCTGTCTGGCAAAGGGTTGGAACTATCAAAAATGTCTGGCTAATGAGGAAACATCATTTACTAATACTAAGGTAATAACCCAAGTATATATAAAAATCAGCTTTTATACTATAACGTAAGTAAAATTATAATTTCATGAACATTAACGGTGTCTGGCAAGGGGTTGCCACCATATTAAGTGTCTGGGAATGAATAACGTGATTTTTAATAATATTCTGAAGGTAATACCAAAAAATCGCACTTTATTATTTGATGAATTTAGATCGGTATTTTACACACCTTTAGTACCGTTGTCCTGCCAAAGCCACGGTGACCCAAACCTCATAACGGTCCATCGTTCTTACCTGTGTTTGGAGCATACGCTGACAAACTTTCAGCTTTTATAAAATAACGAAGGTCTGGGGTTCACGGGCTCTTGATCTATAAAGCTCAGTTGTTACACATAGACACATAATACAGTTCCAACACCCTGTCAGAACCTTAAACTGTGATAAATGTTAATTATACTTACATTTTAGTAAGTATAATTTTAGTAAGTAGGTTCTATTTTTATTACTTGGGGGCCTATTAAATATGTTTCCTCAGATGTCAGACAGTTCCGATAGTTTTTACATCTTGTCAGGCTCATTGAAAGCCTGTCGTAGGTTCATGTTTACAAGCGGGGGCGAGTGAAATAGTGCGTTTAGAAGAATAATATTATTAATTATAGATGCCTATGGTTGGCAATAAATCATTTATCAGTACTCAATCAGTCACTTAAAAAAACAACTAAATAATGTTTCTCAAAATACCCCAGTCAAATTATTGTTGCATAATATTAAAACTTACCTGTTAATTCTGCGCAACAGGACAGACACGACGATTTCAGAACAAAAACTGGAAAAAGAAATACGTGTATTAAATTAGAAACAAAAACAAGCGAACACACAATTTGCAGAATCACAATGACGACTGAGAGCTTTCTAATGCCACCAATGAAAAATTAAATATTATTGCTTAGCAAAATTTACAAAAATATGAAAAAAACACAATTTTTATATGCCCCTAGAAAAGATGTAATCGAATTTTTTTGATGTTTTCTTGAACGCTTCATGCGTTAGGCATATTGAACAGGAATTTCAGATTTTGGTCAACAGTTCTAATCAAAGCTTTAAAGAATCAACTTATAAATTCTTCACTAATTTGGTTCAAAGAGATTCACCTCGATTTATTTAAACAAAACGGTATCAGATCTTGTTAATCAAAAAAGTTATATTGCTTTATAATAAAAGTTAAGATAACTGATCTGTAGGTATAAATGTTATGTATGACCCAATATAACTTCATCTTGAATTTAACTGTGCCTACCGTACTGAAACCAACTAAATTCTGTATAAAATTGCACCATTGTTTGTCCTATACCTAGAAAGTAATTTGAATATAAACTCGACGTATTTTATCTTTATTATCTGCTAAGGATAATTTTATATAGCATTCTAACTTCAGATTAAGATTTGATAAAACAAAGTAATAGTGAAGTTAACTGGGAAACATTTACAGTTAAAGAATGGAAGTATTACAGAAGTTTACTATGTGCTTATAAGACTGGAAGAGTTACCTGTATTGTAGTCGCTGGGTGAAAAGCATGAAATTTCGTCAAGTGTCTTTGTTTGTTGGAAGCCTTAACTTCCTTGTTTACATAAATCGGCCTATATAAAAAACATAACTTAACATAAATTAACGTGATCCTTGATTTGCTGGAATTCTAAATTTTGAGGGCTTTCAAAATGCGCGCCATAAGTAATGAGTCCGTACGTAGGAACAGCCGCTTAAGAAGTGTTCTATCTCTTGGCAAAACTTCCTGTGTAACCAAAATAGCTGTAAGGTTCAGTCTTATTACAATGAAAGAGTTTCACTATTATAACATATTACGTCAGTATTCAAAGTGCTGATGTTTCTACATAAACAATAAAGCAAGAATTTGTTATGTCAGAATAAATAAGTGAAAATCAACCTCCTTGTTTTGACGGGCAAACGAACTTTATTCCTGGGTTATAGACCACATTTTTGACCGCACATTCTGGTAATCATTACTAAGAGTAAGTATATACAAATACATGGAAGTGCCGTCAAAATTGACTGAGTCACTATGAAATAGGCGGTACGTAAAAAAGACTTATATATAAATAATAGGTTTAAAAACTCTGAGGGTCATTATTTGTTTTTTTTTATTTAGTCAAAAAATACTTCTTTTAGGGCTTTTCTTATATACCTACTCAGGATTTTCATAATTTTACTTCTTATCTTTTTAATTAAAATTTCAATGAAATTTTGAATATTAATTAATCTAATCTAGTTTGAAAATGAAGCCCTTTATTCGAAAATGTATAAATCTATACAAAATATCTCTCTTTTTGGGAAGTCAAAGGGTACTCCAAGAATTTTCATATTAGTTTAGTATTAAATTCTTTAAAATCATTGTATGTAGATATAGATCAATCTCGCTACACGCAAGCATTACACTCAAACTTTCCCAACACCAACTCTAGAAGAGGCAGTAGTTATTGCGTCATCACATCACTACCGATATCGGTGTTCTAAATGGGGGTTTCGGTATCGATAATTACAATCGCACCATCGTCGATATCGGGCTAGGTTTGCGCCAGCGGATGTAGTAGAGATGTTTTACGATCAAATTGAGGTTCCATCTGAAGTTTTTCGATATTTGCTACACGGATTAAATTAAAATAGCGGAACGTACTTGATGTACTTACCTATTTTATCAAACCTCTGGTATAAAATGAGGCCTATATTATTCGCTACTCAACCAAGAAGATCTGACGACTACCAAACGTGACGTCATTTATTTTGAATACGGTCAGAAACACTATTATTATTTATTTAAGTATTTTATGTATTAATTTAGCTGATTAATTTACCATAATATTGAGCGACACTTCTTTCAAAAATCTTGCTCTGTTTATTAGTAAAGGTTTGAAAGGAGCCGCTTGGTTGGCTAGTTAGTAGGTAGGTACAAAGCCAATGAGATTGGTCGCGTCTTAAAAATATGAAAGATAACCTTTTTCCAGTGAATATGGTGTACACTTCCACTGGTGTCGGGTGACGGGTCGCTCACTCTTTTTTGATTGAGATCGCACACTTCGATACATTGTACTGTACTGTAAGCAATATGGAAGCAGAGCGGGGAGCGTCTTTGTGGATGGCTTTTTGGCTACACTGGCCCAAAGACTAATTTGATGTAACATCGTAGAACTAACCTTATTGTTTTAAACGTATACCTATTACTATGAATGGAATTGGCTTTTTCGAGCGTATGTTCGTGTCGTTCATATTAGGTCATTACATATGAAATTGGCGTTTTGCAAGGGAGGAACATAACGTCAATTTAAAAAAAATATAATATTTTTATTTAATCAAATTATGCACCATTGCTATCTATGCACTTTTGCCATCTCATGGGTAGTTCATTCATCCCTTTACTAAAAAACCATTTGGACAGGAATCAATAAAATCTTTGAAGGCGCTTTGGACTGCCCCATCGGAGTTGAATTTTTCCCTTGCAAGAAGTTATCCAAATTTCGAAAAAAATGGTAATCTGTCGGAGCAAGGTCCTGGGAGTACGGCGGATGTCCTAGACATTCCAATTGAAGCTCCTCTAATTTGGTAGCCATCTGTTGTGCAGTGTGTGGTCTAGCGTTGTCCTGAAGCAGAAGTTGCCTAGAGCGATTGACCAGCCTCGGTTGTTTAGCAGCTAGCTTTTCCATCATAGTTTGCAGTTGCTGACAATAGACGTCTGCCTTTATCTTCTGGCCAGATTTAAAAAAGCTGTAGTGAACGACACCGGTGCTAGTCCACTAGTTTTTTTGAGTAAATTTTCTATTGGAATTCTTAACCAAAGAGGAGATAATACAGATCAAAGTGGCCAGTACGCCATTTTCATATGTAAGGACCTAATACTACTGAGGCAATCGGAGTTTTAAAGAGCATCGGATTTTGATATTTTACAATGGATTACACATTCTTATCCGTGGTTCAACGAATCAAGCGATGTTGTTTGAAAGTAATATTGGATAGGTTTTTATCTTTCATCTTTTGTCTTTCATCTTACCTTGTTGATAGTGTGAAAAATATCGCTCAAGATTATACGATACATAAATACCAAGTAAAATCACTGTAAGCAGCTATCTAAATTAAAAAGAAATTGTGGTTGAATGAACCATCACTGAACTCGCAAATACCTAAAGGAAACGGAAACACTACCAAACAACTTCGGGCCTAAATGTAAAAAGATAAATGTGTTTAGTATCGGAGAGACATGACTAGAAAGTACATTTGACAATCACTGCAAGCATAGTTTGAATATCTAAGTGGCGCCTACCTAGCGAATTGGAATGACTACACTTAGTCGTATATAATCCTCGATTTAAAATTTATTTGTGTAATAATGACTATTATAATGAAAAACTTAATTAACTGTTATAATAAAATGTTATCTAGTACAATATATATATATATATATATATATATATATATATATATATATATATATATGGTATATATGAGGTAAGCGCCTAAATAAATATGAGAAGCAGCCTACATATTGTCTACCAAAGTATAAATATGGAATGATACGGTACGATACGTTTCTTTAAAATAAATATCTCTATTCCTTATGTCTCAGACTTTTCCATGCTGACCTATCTAATGATAATCTCACAAATTAAATTTAAAATTCCAGATTAAGAACTGAGGAAAATTTCATATCGTAAGATTTAAAATACCTATTGCAAAATTTTTTGATCATATCTCAATTTATAACATTTGTTTAGACCCACCGTTTCCCGCCTCCTTTACCAGGAGGGATGGATTAGAAAAAAATGTTTTATCATAACCATTGAAGTAAGTAAGAAAACAGACACGCTTAGCGACTTAGATACATTTTCTAATGAATACCTGTGCTTACGCCAATATAATACGATTACGACACTTTAATGGCCTCCGTTTCACCATTTCGATTTTAAATGCAGAATTCACTGTTTATGGCAACCATTACAGTTTTATTTAGGTATAAGAATAAATTAGAAAACTAAATAATAGTTAAGCAATTAGTAAAATAATTATTCGCTGAATGTCTTATTTATTATTTAGGAACCGGAAATTATAATAATTTTTACAACAAAGATTTCTAAACAACGATTCATAGAAGCCGGTTAGATCACAGGGTCAAAACTAGACCTCTCACTATTCTGTATAAGCGTAAATAAACTCAGTGGCTTACTGTAAAATCAAAGTGTAAAATAAATAACAGTGTTGTCAATAAACAAGCAAAAAGCATTATCGGCCCCACGGAAGCCGCGAACAATGGCGGCCGCCGAACTCTGTGTATACCACGTCAGTCCGATGCCGTACTTGTAGATCAGTGGTAATTGCAGTCATAGTAAAGGTAGGTATTACGAGCGAAATGTGAAAGAAAGAAATTATATTTATTTTAGTCAAAAAATTGTAGCAGAAAATCTGATGTTTAGATGTAAATTAAGTGTGGTTAGCAGTGAGTTTAATGTACCTACTGATTGTTATGGTCTGGTATTAAATATAATAATAAATGTATAACAGAAAAAAATTGAAAAATGCCTTTAGAATAATAAATAACAAACGATAGAAACTATTTAAGAAAGTTGAAATGATTCGGATTGTTATAATAGACAATTAAAGAGCATAAAAAATATTGTCATGGAAATACGTGTTATCAGTATAATTGTATATTAGATTGACTACCCAGAAACATCATTTATTTGAATGTCATGAATGTTAAGTTAAAAATATAAACTATGAATAAGGTTCAAATTACATCATGACTTTCAGTGTTCAAGATATTACGAAATATTTATTTACAAACATATCCACTGGTTGAGTAATTGCAACAAACTTTTACTCAACATACTGAAAATATAATTTGCGAATGAATTGTTACCGAATTGTTAATGATATTGCCAATAACTTGGTCGATTTAAAAAGATGTCGTTGTTATTATTTAAGTTGAAAGTAAAACATTTAAATTAAAATGTTATTTGCTTGTCTAGAAGAGAGATGAAAGAAAAGTTTAAAAAGATTGGTATAATAAACCCTTGCATCAAATTGTATTTATGAAAATATTTTGTAAATTCACAAGAATAATAATATATTCAAAACTAAGAAGAAAACCATGATTATTATTACTTTGTAAGTACTAGAAACCACCATAAGCTAGGGTTTCAAAAAGTAGGTTGGCTGAATTCAGCAAAGCATCTATTGGAATGTAAATTGGTTGTTATAAAACAATCCGAATAATTTCAATTCTTGTTCAAGAAAACGATTCTATGTTGTGGAGCCTTGCTACCACTTAAGACTCATTGAAAGAAGGGTGCGGGTCGATTACATGCCTTGTGATTTGAATCTTACGTTGCCAGTCACTTAGTTTTAAAATTTGTTAAAATTTGGCTTAGAGAATTTTCTTTTCGGATTTTCAAATTGAAAGAGAGTAGTTGAAGATTGTTCTATCCACACATTGTTATACTCGTATTGCTATTAGCTGTATTGACTTTTTCCGGGAATTAACCTCGTAACTACCACGTGTGGTTATAATATAAATATTGTTATATAAGTTTGTAATTTACCAGAGATACTAATGGTGTTTTTTCCGCTTCAGACATAATCATACATAAAAGTACATCATTTACTCTGAGGTAACGCCATTCTTATCTCCGTCACGTTATAATCACACCGCTGACAAAATGAAGGAGGTTCAATCTAAGTTTGATTAGTTGAGTTTGAGTTTTTACTTTCACTATCTATAAGGTATAGTAAACGTAACTTTCCATAAATTCATAGTAAAACATACTTATTTACATAAATAAATATAATAATAAATCCCCAGACAAACACACCAACTGCATGGCCCCAAAGTAAGCGGAGCTTGTGTTATGGATGACCATTCAGCGAACTGGAGAGGGGAGGGAACCCATAAGAAACATACATACATATATAAATATAAACAACTATGACCCGAGAACAAACATCTGCGATCCTCACACAAATTAATGCCCCGACCAGGACTCGGACCTGAGACCTCCAGAGGTAGGGCTAGTACTACTGAGGCCGTTCGGACAACTATGGGCATGTTAGTTTAGTTCCCTTTACTATAAAAACAATTGCCGTTAAAAATAATTGGAGGCTGATTTTTTTGTGCTTAGACAACTTTTATCATAAAAATAGTTTTAACAATGAGGAATAATTTCTCTGGCAGGTCTTGTAGAGTGGCAAAGTTAGTCTCTAGATAATAGTTATCATCTGATATGGAAATTTAGCCATTTATTTAAAGTAATACCTACCTTAGTCACACGTCATAACTTCTGCTATGCTTGTAAATCTACAGAAGCTGTGTTTGTTGTATACTGACGTTCATCTTGATTCGTGCTGACCTTTGAACACCCAGTTATATTTATAGACGTATTTACACCATACTGTTAAGCCGCTAAATGTAATTTATTAAAATATTGTTGGTTATATTTGGTATAGAAAAATAAATACATATGATATGTGTCGGTTTCATGGACGTTTTGGAGAAGGAACTTAGAGTAGTAAATATAATGACGAGCCATTTAATTTGTAACTTGTTTTAGACCTAGGCTTAGCAGTGCGAATTTTATTTGGTCTACGTTAAGCGCTAAAACACTTTTAGGTTTAACAGCACCCTCTCTGTTCCCGGTTCCATGAAGTCGACTTCTCGTTGTTCTGTAGTCACCATCTTATTACATATTTTGGATAATATGTGTATGTTACATATTATAAACAGACAAAATTGTTGACTCAAAAATAAACATCTGTACGTCCCAACGACAACCCCAACCTAGGACTGCTGTAGCTGGAATATGAATATACAACTGACACCACACGACCATAAAATTTTTTTTGACTAAAGATCATATAGTCCTACTCGAAAGCTTACCATACTTAACAAACAAAACTGTAAATGATCCAATAGCCTATACAATTCCCCCTCAAAACTTCAATAAACTAATGAAACTACAACTAGAATTCACAATATCAAAAAGGTTATACAAGATATCAAACTGTAATATGAACTGTAAACTAGAAAATCGCGTGCAAACGGCCTAAAACTCATTATGGCCAATTGAAATTGTAACACAAGAGTAAGGGCGTATTTACACTGTTTTACCGTTATCTCTCCAATATAAAGGGTATATAATATTATAGGTAAAGAACTCGCAGTCACAATAGTATCGGTTATTTTACGCTCGTGCCGTGTGCTCGAGTAACATTAAAAGCACATTTATTAGAAGTTCTGAGCTAAATCAGGAGCGATAAAATGACGCTTTTTTCTGTCAATTGTATGCAGCGGCTATTTGGAAGAATATGAGTTCCTAATAAGTTAAATAATATTAGTAACGGGATAAGTAATACGGTTGTGATTCATAATGTCTTGAATAAAACTTTTTATGTTTTTTTATGAACTAGCAGGGATAAGTATAATAGTGGTGATTTAGTCATTGCTACACATAAATTACTCGAAAATTGTAAATAGGTCTAGGAAATTTTAATACTTATCTTAAGCAGTTTTGTGCAAAAAGTATCTTAGAACGTGTCTGTATATTCGTACAGTAAAACTTAGATATTCAAGCAATAGATACAAAATGCTGTTTACGATTTTCCAAAAAAACACCTTTATGGTCATAATAAAGTACTAACTAAAGATTACCATAAACTATAGATTTATTTAACTACCAACAAGTTTAAGGTGACGCAAATCATTATTTTAGAATAATAAACTAAGTATTAATGTCATTAAAACCATGTTTATTAATTTTATGCCCTGACAAATGTAATATTTACATAGCAGCATTTTAAAGCTGTACAAGGTAGCAGCGCGCACGCGCCGAGGCCGCCATTTTGAATAATCTAGTGCCGTTGATCGCGGAAAAGCGGCAACCTTCAACGACCTTCGCTCTCCGACCGTTCTAAGCGACCCGTAACTACTTTAAACTACAAAGGAAAATCAATCTTAAGTGTACTAAACTTAGGACACACTTTAATATAATATTTTATCAATAGTTGAGACGTTCAAACCTTCCGCAGTTACAAGTACATTTGTTCACAATAAACACATACCGTTTAAATTTAAGCAATGGGCCTATAAATCGATCTTTGGTCATTAATTTAAAGTGATACAATTTCTGTGGCATTGTGCATTATAATGGTTTATTTGTGTATTTATTTCAATGTTCAGTTTCGATGCTATCATAAGATGGAGTAATAGAGACATAAATAAAAAACGTTACACAGGGGTTTGTAAAAGTATGACATCGCGTCATGGGGCAGAAAGTGGGATAAGTAACATGTTGCTGCTATGTTAGAATTCAGGAATTTATTTGACACTAAAAGTTTAATCCATTTAAATTTCCGTAAATTAGATTGTCCAGGCCAGACTAAATTAATGTAAATCTCAGTAAAAGTAATGATTTTTGAATTGGAAACGTCGCATGGGTAAAGGCAGTAATTTAAAATTCTAAAAACTTAAGTTCTGCGAAATTATATGAATTTTAGAAATTTTGGCTTATAATTAGTCGTGTAAACCTTAATATGATTTATCAATTACTACATTAGTGAAAGGTTAAAAAAATCATAAAATTAATTCGACACATAATTTATATATGGCCACTAACTATGAGGACCAAGCCACTACTTGCTATCGGTGCGGCTTCTCATAAATCTCCCGAGTATCATCGCCGAGCAAGTTGCCATACATTTTTCACAGCGCTTCCTGTTCTCCAAGATTTAGTAGCCGGGAGATAAAACCAATCTGTAGGGAGCGGTTTAAAAGCGCCTAAGTACAGATTTGATCGTTACCAAGCGTTTACTTTAAAGTGGATTATAATTTTGCCACAGTCTCGATGTATATATTCACGTTTAAAATGTTCGTTGTTCGTCGGGTCGTTGTTGATTCTCGGTACGAGTTGCGATCTAGATAGCTTATGAAATACTGATGGTAGTGCTTATAGACACTTACTATTATGTTGATAACTAGGTTATAGAAAGGTTATATGTACTTATTTGAGGAATTTCACCTATTCAATGATAGGGACAAATCGATGACGCCTTTTTACAACGACTTTTTACGCTGAAACAAATGACATTGTGACAAAAAAATTGTAAGCATTTACGACAAAGCTAAGGGTCAACATATACTTTATCTAGCTCGCTATTAAAAAAAAACACATACCTAGGTAGGTAACAAGAATTTTCTCATAATAATAAGCGTATACGAGCAGATGCTTAAGAATGAACAGTGCTTATTCAAGTACGCTCTTTTATTTATAAAACAAAAAGAAACCATATAAAACATGTTTTTTCCCACTACATCATAACCATCCAAACTTTGGGAAAAAATTGCCCATATCAAGTGACTTTTTGTACCGTTCGGAAAATGTTTAGCAACTTTCCCAAAGTACGGAACAGTAAAAAGAGTCACCCGGTATATAAATACAGGTTATAAGGAATGCTGTTCAGCCATTTGAATATGAAAAAGTAGACATTAGAATTAAATAAATAAACATGAAAACTCTCGATTTTATTTTATATCATTCAACCCAGAGAAACCTCTTTTGATCACCACCTCAACAAATAACCCACAAAACATAAGCAGCCAGTACCATTCACCATCCAAAAAGGCCGAGTTCATCTATAAACACTAAAAAAGCTATCTACAGTGACCATTGTTTTCAAATTGTCCTATCCGCCTGTCCGATAGGAAACCGGAGCGAAACACCAGCGTACGGCAAGATAGAGATAGCCGTATTTTGCACAAAGGGACACAACTGGCCATCGGACCCATAGCCCATTGTCGCTTTGAACATGCCCTTAATTGCTGGACGGTATAAATTAAAATTAGAACGGATGGGCCCTAGAGATAGTAATGTAATGGGAGTAAAGTTCAGACATTTGTGTGTTTGAAATATTGAAAAAAAAAAGCTTTTTTTATAGTTCATGAAAATTTATTCTTTATGGTTTTGCTCACTTTTTTCTAAGCTGAGAATAAAATAATATTAGAGATAACCAATGTATTTTTCGGTGTGACCACCAATATTTTATTTGCCAAAGTTCAATCAAATTCGTTTGTGACAAGAACTTTATGAAACGAACATAAAATTTTGCCTACCTTAGGAAACTTTCTTAAAAACAATTTATATGAGTAAAAGCTTATTTTTAGAGTCATATTATGTAATTGTGGCATTTGTTCTACGTGTGAAATTACACAAGCTATAGTTTTTTTATTAAAATAATTTATTTTCATAACTACTAATATTATTTGTAAAGTTATTTTTCATTTAAGCAATACACCTGTTTCCCAATTTTTCACGAGAAGTTTGCACACACAACAGGCAATACTAACGAAGTATCTCTGCTTCGAGCTGCGCGCAGGCAGCCTCTATTTATTACTTGTTATTGTGCTTGTCGGTTAATTGAAATGCGTGTAAATATTCGCGAAGCTCTCGTGCTTCGAATAAAATATAGTTATGCTGTTTCTGAAATGGGAACAAAGCATTTTTGAAGCTGGTTGCTGTAGTTTCTGTTTTATGGCGTCGTAATTACAAAATCATTTGTAATTAGTATCAATCCCTTCGTTTTGTTTTCTAACTTCCTTAGAAGTAATTATAGGTTGTGTCGGTCCAAATTTGTCTTTAAACATTGTAATTCTTTTGCACAAGAATACGAGCTTTTCTAAATGTATTTTCTTTTTTAACCTGATGATGTAAATAGCTTTTCATTCTATCAGTTAGCTTAGCAATTTAATAGCAAAACTTATTTTAAAATTCAATAATATAAAGTTAAGAAATTCTCAATAAAAGCATAGTTGAAATCCTTCAAAGCCCACTGTAAATTTTAATATTTATATTATATATTTTATAATATTTAAAACTTTAGCTTTAAAAAAACAATAAAAAGAACAACATTTTTATGTGACATATGATTTATACATTTTTTAACAAGTTTCCTACTTCATATTCATGTTGAACCATAACCTATCTAACTAGAAACACAATACAGTATGTAGGCGTAAGTGACATTTTAAAAGTTGTTTGTGACATTGATCCTAACACACCTTGGCTTTTTTACTCCATTTATCATTTAAAATTATTGGATTGTATAATTCATTTTACATTTAGGATTTGTTAAAAAACATAAAATATTGGTCATCACAATATCAACGTCTATTGAAAACATCAAAAAATAAGATTAAGATTCCACCGTAATTTTTACATTGAATATAACTAAGTATTTATTGAGGTATTTTAGAAAGCGTTCACGGTATTTACACCCTTTGTTTTAAAAATTAATTTTCCAATACTTTTTTATCTCTTAGCCCAAACTTTTAGTTTTTTGTCTATAAAGACAAAAAACTAAACAAAAACTTAATATACCACCGTAGCTTTACCTATAAGGTTCTTCTTTTCAGTAGAAACAACAATGTATCGGTTTATATCCAAGTTAGTTCAATACTAAAACATCCTACCCCTTTCTTAAATCAAAACCTTAACAGTTAACAGGTTTGTAGTAATAAGAATAACTGTTTACAAAACTTGGCTTTAAGAATTATCGAGAGAACTTAGATTATTTTTTTATATTACTTAGAGAATTAGAACTTATCGAGGCACATGAATGCCTATGTTGTCTTAGATTCAAATTACTAGCTATAAACTTAACTGAAACAGTATTTTTTGCAAAATTTAAATTCAAATTTAAATATTTATTTCTTAACACTGTCAGTTACTTGTTCATGTGATTGACGTCAAATAAAGCATGACTCTACCACCAGTTAGGTAAAACCTTCGTGAAGAAGAACTGGCAAGATATTGTACGGGTAACATTTTTTCAAAATAAATTTACAATGTCTCTTTATTATGCATTTGTCAGCTAGGCAAGTCTCCTCCCAGCTATCCAAACGACGAACACAATGTATACCGTCCGATAGTAGGTGATGATAAATTTGATAGTTTAGCAAAAAATGCTTCTGTTGATGGAATTCAGTTCAACCTTTAATACTTATTGCGTTTACTATATCTCAGACTCGTGTGATAACACATGGAGTGATTACCAACTGTAATCAAAGATCACTAGAAAAAGGCATTTGTACAAGACGATTTAGCCTTAAAGTGCAAAAGACCTGGACCCTCACTCCTTAGTGGATGAGCACTGCAAGAAGAGACCTTACTAGACTGGAACTTACTGTTGCCTTCCGACTTCGTTCAAGATACATGCCACTAAACAAATTAGATTCTTAATAATTCTTCTTAATAAAAAAATGCGACAAATTTGAGGATATATACCACATTATAATGGAATTTGTTATAGGACCGAGGCGGAGAGAACAGATTTTTGAATACACAATAGCAGTAAATTGTTACTGCCACGGGGCTGCAATTACATTTTGTAGCTCCCAACTTCAATAGATGTCATAGGTGTTGAGATTAATATTGTATTAATTAACATTTTAGGAAAAAATACAGAGCGACATAGTCGTTGCACGACTAAGCTCCCTAAATATAATTTAAAAAAAGATTGTTTAGTTACTAAGCAGGCACTTGATAACAAAATTGTATCCCCCGACGTGCAAAATGTTACTGTTCAAAGTCAAACATAATAAATTCACAATAGTACGTACACCAAAAATCACTAGTTTTCATAAACATCAAAAAATAATAACAATTTACCACCACTTACTACGAGTGAGAGTGAGAGAGAGCTTGCATACTGTGGAAAAGTGCAGAATGGGACATGTATTTTTACATCATATGCTGAGAAAGAGGAGTGATGAGCTATCGAGGAATTACAGCTTATGTCCGTCAATTTAATCACAATATTTTTATTATGTATCCAAAAATAAACTCGGAAACTGAGAGTGATACTTACAAAAGTCATGAGAGATCCAAAAAAACAACAATTAAATATAAGAAACTCTACTAAATAACTGAAAACTATAACAAAAGAATCTTCGATTTCTAAAGATATCTATAGGACGTAAATCAATCTAGCTTTACATCTTATTAGGTGCAAATTGCAATACAAATATACTGGTCACGATTAAATGCTGTTGTTCTTAACAACATAACTCTAAATAAAAACTAGGTAAAAATCTACTTTACGATATAAGTATAAGGTTAAATTTTCTATGTACTTAGAACGTACTTATGGTAATTTAAATGCAAGAGCATTGTTTGACAAAAGGTATCAACACTTGATGTGTCGTTATTGTTACTATGAGTTTTCGAAGTAATGGCGCACAGTTCCCTTTTCCGTGTAGGTTTTGGCGGTTAGATTATTTTAGTTTAAGCGAATGCAATGTCGTTTAGTTTACGTCAAGGTGACATAGGATGCTAATACCTATTGTATTAGCGCTAAACAGTCGTGACTGGTGACCTTAGACAGACAAAGTTCAGCCATGGTATCTGGTATACACGGCACACACATGCACAAGTAGCTAATAATATATTCGAGGAAGATGTTTCTGTATTGTTGTATTATTATTATGTAGGTTTTATTTGTAATTTTAGTTTACAAGTTTATCTGAGTTTGTGTTGTCGATGGTTAAATAATAAATCATGTTGTACGTGACTTGATGATGTTAAAGGAGACATTTCAATATTTTAAGAGCGCTTGGCCTAGCTATTGTGAGGATTCCATAAAAAAAATAGAACGAGTATTAAACTATTATTCTTAATTTCGTTTAGTATTGTCTTAGGAAAACATTTTTAAATCCGTAAAACCGCCACACTATATAACGTAAACATGCGCTATCTGTCATTTTTATATTTTATTTTAATTTTTGAGTTTTATTGTGTTGTTACTTTTATTTTTCCAATTTATCGTTTATCCAATTTATGAGCTCCTTTGGAGTTTTTCATTGTTTTATTATTCTACTATATTTTTATTATTTACCGTGGATTTAACAACTGCAAACATCTTAATTTATAATCGAGTCGTTGATAATGTATAAAGGGATATTTTGTTAATTTCAGATTGCCAAAACGATTATGATCTTTGTAATCAATTATTTCACCTCCAGAAGCATTCAAATATTTAAGATACCTTCGTTTTAAATATGTTTGTAAGTCGTTACGGTAAACTAATTACTTCGTTACTTGTTGTGCATATCGATATAGTCAGCTCCAGTTCGTCAAATGGAGTGAACAAATCACAGACTAGAAAGACAACAAGTTGCCACAGACTACATGGTACAAGCATGCCGTTTCATACATGGCGAAGTACGGAAACGTCACCTCGGTGTGGCCACAAGATGTTTTGTTTTTTGTTTCGAAGTAGAACATAATGCAGAATATAATTTTTTCAATAATTTTTAGTGTTTTTTTTCATACATTTTGAACAGGTGTACATCGCGCTAATCGAAAATGAAATGTCTGCCTTGCATAATATGATTAAACAAAATATGGGTAAACAATGATTATCCATCTCTAAAAAATAGTCGTCATGAAAAATCTCGTCACTACAATTTGAACCCTAAACTTTTACGCCTTTTGCCGACGGCGCGGTGGGCTACTGCCAACGACACCACAAGACTAAAATAATTGATTCAAATTTACATTGCAAATGCTCTTAAAATATATATTTTTTTAACAAATGCTCATGATATGCTTTTCTAAATAAGTAAGTATAAAATATTTTAAAAACTTGGTCGAAAGGAGTGCTGAGCAAAACCTCTTGCGTTGAACTCGATTATACCTAATTTTGGTAATTATGTCATAAAAACTTAATAAATAATGTTCTGTCTTAGAAAAAATATATGAAGTGTAAAATGTTAGTAATAAGAATACCAAGCTAGTAGTACAAATGAAGATGAAAATGAAGTGAGGGTTTGATATCCAAGAAATTCTGTTAATTTTATAGAAACCTTGAGATTACAATGCAAGTTAAACTTTGAATGCATCCTTATAAAAAATTAACAAAATTGATAACTGCGGGGGCATACAGGTAATCTACACACATTCATATATGACATGTGACCGTGTACGTACGCGGCCAATAAAAAAAATATCACCTGCGTCTACGCACGCACACACAGCCTCTTTGATGATGATAAATCTGTTCTACACGCGCAAAGTGGTTCACGCACACATTAGCTATTTGTGGTCGCAGAGGTCGTGTGTATGGGTTCATTTGACACACAGTTTCACCTGTTGCAGTGTGCATGTGTGCGTACGTGAGTCAGGCAGGCGGCTTCGCGCAGGCTCAGTCGCGCCGACAATTTGGCGCGCGAGGTCGTGTTTTTCGCCTGTTAGTAGATGCGTTTGCAACACGTGCGTTTTCTGAATGCTAATCGCTACTGATAAGTACGAACGCTGACATTTGACTGCCAATACACCATTGTACACATACTTTGCGCTTTGTTAGTTGTTACGCGGACGATAACGAAGAAATATCGATCTAGACGAGCCTTGACAGTGCTTAGTGACTGTGTTAGTGATTTTCATCCTGCGAATTAACTTCATTTTGGTTTTTTTCTTCGCAAACGTCAAACTGTGGACCGTAACGACGACGAAGCAACGTTTCTGGACTTATTTTAAAGGTAAGGTTATCCTTATTGTCATATTTCAAGTCAAGATTTGTTGATATTTGCAGGAATTCGGTCCAAGTTCGCCTGATTGTTTATGCGTAAGAGTGTCAACAGATCTCATAATACCAGACGTCTTTTTAATGAGTAATGTTGCACATGTCATGTTTCTTAGTAAATTGATAATCTTATCATTATTTATAATTATACTTTTTAAGAGGGTAGATTGTATGCAGATGTAATTCTGTCAATAAACCTGGAAAAATAGTTATCTGATGTAACTTATAATTGCTACCGATATAGATAAGGTTATAAATAAATAACTCCAATTTTTCTTATAGCTTTCTGTTCGAATTGAAATATTTTTTATAGTCAAAAACGCCTGTGCACGAATATGCAAATCGCAATTTCGTTTAAGGAAAAACTTCTTAGGTAGAATTTTCTTAATTTCTAAATAACTTAGGTACCTATCTACCCATTGAGTTATTATTGTGCTGGCGTATATTATCTCGATGTACCTACCTACCTAGTTAAATTCTTTGAGTCTAGTTGTATAAAATTACTCGGAAAGTGGATTTAAAATCTGCTATTGTAAAGATTTTTCTTTATGTTAATCTTTTGAGTTGGTTGTATAATTAAGTTGTGTAGGTAAAATAGATATCTTACTCCAGTGTCAGAAAAGGTTAATCTAATGTTATATTGACAAGTACATGTTACCTCTGCTTTAATGTAAATTTTTATTCGATCAATGATCGCGCAAGGTAAATAATTTAGTAGCCTGTGCTTGTGGATGGATATAATTATTTAGGTACATTTTCCACACTGTGAGAAAAATCATCTCAAGCATGGGAATTCTATTCATGTTACAATGACAAGTCATCATCACGTATCTACATTACTGTTGTCGGTTATTAACAAAATAATTACCAGATTGTCAATTTCATCAATAACTAAAATTGGCCTCTTATTACAAAGATTGACATGAAGTACACTTGGCGCACTGGACGGAGGCCCAGGTTGAAGGGCGAGAATGGCTTGCGCGTTGTTCGGTCTTGCTTAGGCGCCCATATTAAGGTACGACGACACTGCAGAAAATTCAAATACAAATCTTGCCAATGAGCCAGCACCGAATCTCCCGAGGGTACCTACAATATGACATGTCGTATAATTTTCTTCTATGTTATGTTATTTTTCCCACTGTATGGGTAAATAAAAGTTTTTACTTACAAGACGGTTTTTCGCAAATTTGGAGTCTATTGGTTGTTCGAAATTGTGGGGGTTTAATTTGACTAAGAACAAATTTCTTCAATCCTCCGATATCTTCTAGCTGTAATACTTTTTTGATATAACATTTTTGGTAAATTACATTGAAAAGTAAAATGACCCTTAAAAATCTGCCCTTATATGAACATTTAGATCTTCGAACTGTGACGGGATAAGTCCCCACTCAAGTGAAGTCCCTGCTCGCCTATAATCGTACCACGTGTATAATAAGAAAAAACAGGATTGCCTATCAACAATTAATAATTTTTCAACAAGGTTTCTCGTGTAACTACTAAATAGTAATATACCCTAATCGTTTATGATCTCAAAACTAATGGCCAGAAGTTTATGATATTTCATAGTTTATAAGCGATCTTAATTAAATATTGCATGCATGAAGTATACTTTTCTCCCATATAAAAGCTTTTTGCATTTTTATTTAATTACCGTTACGGAGCTTAAAAACTTACTTCAATTTCAAAATTGAAAATACAATAAAGTTTTATAGCTTTTCTCTATTGCCAGATTTTCCAGTCAAAGAATAAATAATGGTTTAAATTTTTTTTACTATCCGAAGAATTAAAAATAAATTAACGACATTAAAATCAACATGGATATATTTTATGAATAATAATCCCCAGACAAACACACCAACTGTATGGACCCTATTGTTAGAATATCATGGATCAATATACACTGGAATGCAGGAAAAGAATAGAGGAAAGAAATAAAAATGTAAATGTGTGAACAGGCAAAAGGAAATAATAAATGTGTCAAAGTAAACAAGACAAGATGAAAAAACAAGCATATAATTTTAATCCCCATGTAAATAAGATAAATACACGATAAATAGATGATGATAACTAAATGGCAGCTAACAGTTTAAGATATAAAATTTAAGAAATAAATCTGTTAAAGATATTGAAAAGTAAAAATTGACAACAATAAGCTGGAAATTGTAGAAATAGAACGGAATATATAACAAAGAACGATACTATAAAAGTCATCGTTTTTGAAAAAAGAGGAATGAAGTGACATAGATAAAACAAATTCTAGAAAACATGACATCAAATTAAAAGATGTAAAGGAAGAACGGACAGGGAGAAATACTATAAACCCAATAACAATTGGAAAAATAATCTTGAACACTGTCAAACATAGTCAGCGACTAACTGTGCGCTGGTAGAAGGAAAATATTATTTAAAAAAAAAAAAAACTGTATGGACCCAAAGTAAGCAAAGCTTGTGTTATGGATGACCATACATCGAACTGGGGACGAGGAACCCAGAATAATCATACATATATAAATATCAAAAACCATGACCCGAGAACAAACATCTGTGTTCCTCACATAAATGTATGCCCCGACCAGGTCTCCAACCTGGGAGCTCCAACTTATGGGGCAGGGTTTACTACCCACTACACCGCTCGATTGCCGTTTAAGTTTTTCTTTTATTAATAAATACATTTTTAACAATGCTTTGTATAATATGAAGGTATTTTTTTGCAAATCTTATTTGACGGCTTATACACAAGTTTATTTCAACCGTATTGTATGATACTAGGTCCTTGCCTTTCCCTGTCATTGATGCGCCAACCTATTGAAAATAAAACATATTATTTGGGTTATGGAATAAAAATCTCGAATGAAAAACTTTATAACATTTATGAGAATCTTGTTTATAAGTTGTAAGCCATCACGTTAAGGCTTTGCCACTCATTAAATTTGAAAATCGGATTGAAAAGGCGTCGATTTGTCGTTAAACTTCGGTGCGGTGGCGGCAATTATCGGTCACATAGTATTTTATGCCAGCTACAAAATTAAATGACTTCTAGATATTAAATAAAACACTTATATTTGGCCAGTAACAAAGTAAAATTTTAAATAAAGAAGCGGAATGTATTTGTTCAGTCACAAATATTTGAATTTCGAATGAAAAGCTACGTTCTGCCGGCAGTGTCCCGGCTGCTAGTTACCACGGCGGTCGTCACGAGTGTTGCAGGAAGTGCCACCTCAGCGTCCGCGAGTGGTGTTACTTTGCATATTCGTTGACAGCTGACGTTGACAAGCGCTGACAACACAGCCTCTCGTTAGAACAGTTCTCAGTTACGTTGGTTTGTGTAATTTGTTTAGGTTAAGTGGATGGGAAGATTCATTGGTCGAATAAAAAAAAATATTTAAGCAGTCAAGTAATTAGAAATCTCACTCTTACATACAAATACTACACGTCTTAATAATACCACAAAAACGATGACTAAAATACTGGGCAGCTATGAAACATAGAAATAATATCATCAGTGAAAAACGGATGCATACGGCGTTCGATCATTTAAAATATTAAATTGTGTTTTTATTGGTGAAAGAATTCTTTTAGGTTTTGATAGGTTACAATAACACAAGAAATAGATAATTCTTGCCCTTTTTAAATAACGTTATAAATCCAATTTTAAATATCAAGAAGCTGTCCAGATTGTAACTGAATATAAATAATAAACTATAAGAGCTTTGTTATTTTACTTTTATTACTCTATCTGAAAGTTTCCCGTTTCCTTTGCTTAGTTGTGCCCTTGATTGTTGAATGTTAATACAATAAAATAGGTATAGGGGAATTGAATCAACTGTTTTTAATACTGCAAGCGTAGCTCGTGGCAGAATATCCGGGTTACAACTTGATCAAGATAAAATTATTTTAAACAAGCGATAGTTTTGGCGTAAGTTCTTGTATTTCAATACCACCAAACAAGCTAACAAACTATTTAAAGTTCGAAGAATTTAAAAATTTCGTCTTTTTATAGTTATTCGATTCCTTATAATAAAACAAACCTTGCGGTAATGTAAGTACCTTCTTGCAGGTTTATTATTTAAATATGTACCTAACTGAACTTTGTCAAAATATATAAATATTATTATGTGGTATCTTCAGCGAGGTATCGATGACCGCCGGGTTCAAACCGCAGGTGTCGAGTTCGACCGCACCTTGTCCCCGCGTTACACGCACTGAGCCTATGGGGCTTATATGTATTTTGTTTGCTGCTTTACTATTTATTTATTTATTTTAATGTTTGTAGTATTGCGTGGTGAAGTTATTATACTTATCTAACCTAAGTATAGGAACAATAGATGGGTGTCTAGAGCATCCGATTATTAGGTATGTGTTTTTTTTGGTAGGAGTTGAATAATCCAGAGTGTTGTATTTGATGAAAATCGGTCCAGCCGACTAAACGTTCCGCATGATTTTTCCTATCAGTCGCATTTTTTACGTTTTTCGTAGGACTCGTCCTGTTTCAAATTATAAATGTTTTTAGACAGATGTCTTAAAAAGTCATTAAATCTAAGTATACTTCGGAGATATAAAATAAGTAGGTATCTAGGAATTTAAATGACAAATGATAATTAATTTATCATTACGACTTTTTATATTTGTATTATTGTACTCAATACATTTAAGCGGGAATAATAGTGGGATTAAAATAATCGATAAAAGAGAGAATCTATTCAGGTCTTCACTACTCTAATAACTTAGCTGTATCTTTCTTAGCAAAATTGTATAATATTAAATATACTCTGTCGTTATCTTCCCGATTGTTCAAAGGCGAGTGACTTAAGTATAAGTTACTCGACTTATTTATATTTTTTCTAGTCACATATCGATTGTCCGACGAGATAAGCAAGTACGTCGTCTACGCATAAAAACTAATCGATTATACAATAGTTACCGACAGTTTCTTATCATATTTCATATTAAGGTTATGTTTGATATAAAGTTTGTATGTTCGGAACAGCTTGTATATAATATTGCGATATGATTCTTGATTCTTCAATCCAGCTGTGGTGAGCGGTCTCCAAAGACGCATCCCACTTCTTTAGTCAATTATAGTAGGTTGCGGCCGGAGACTAAGAAGTGGTGGGGCATTTCTTTGTGGATGACACTCACAATTAATATCATTAAGATTTAGGACAGCTTCATAAATTTAGAAATGGGTGGTTGAATTATGGCCCTATTGGCCTTTAAAATTACACCGGAGGGTGTGACTGTCCCGCGGTGTAAATGGTCTAATTTATACTACAGAATAACAGTTCAAACCTGCTAAGGACATTGTCTGAATTTCATTTTTATTACAATGAGGATTGTCTGTATTTTCAGAAAAATAGAAAAAAATAATACGACAGGTAGCGCTAGTTGGTCTCCTATGCAAATATATCTACATGTGTGTATGTTTGAATTTATTTTTATATATTTTAATAACAGGTTATCTGCCACGCTTACCCACCCTTAGTATACCTGACATTCTTACTAAACTGTACTGCCTACTTGATGTGAAACAATCGGACCAGCTTTTCTCAGCGCCATCTGTCGAGGTATCTGAAGCCAATTTTTGATTTATTAGGTTGAGGAAAATCCCTCATTTGATACACCTTTAATACATTTTCTATCTTACCGGTAATTTCCATTCCTGCCATCCCGTCAACAGTTTGACATATCAATATGTAAAGTGACATTCCACGGGTCGCGGCTGTCAGGCAGCGACCTCGGCCCGCGCTCAGTATGCGTCGCACGCGCATCTCCATACTGCCATCCGTGTGTGTACCTAGGCGACGTTCCTGTTGGTACGATTTTATTACGATTTTAGAGGAGGAGTTATTAGTGTTGGGCCTGGGGTGACAATTTTGTTAATTACAATTTTGTCATAATTTAACCTCGATTTTCAAATATTTTGGACCAATCGAGAGTAACACCAAGTGTTTCTCTTCGTTTTAAATATCATTTTCTTAGTTAAATCTGAACAATGGCTCACATTTTGTACTGGCCAGCGTGTCAGACCCAACACAGTTCAACAAGATCTCAATTAAAATAGCAAGGTTATAATCTCGGTGCAGTGACTCGACTATTAGACCGTTAATAAATCCAAACACAAGTAATTAGATGTAATACTTTGATTGCGCGATTGATTATTCTGTAAAACCATTTTAAGGCATTTCGCGTAATATTGCGATAATATTTACGTTTGAAATTATACAGATAGTAAAGAAATATTTTCTTGCGCCTGGTAGGTACATACCTACTATATAACCGTATACTAGTTCCCGATTTGGCGGATGTTTCATGGTAACCTATTAAATTATTAAAATAAAAAAAAGCCGAATCTAACTAAGAAACTATTAGCATTACTAGATACGCGTTCTGTGGTGAATTTATTGTGATTGTGATTAAAATTATGCACATGTTATTGGTGCTCTCTATGAAATATATTGGTATAATTAGTTACAGAAATAATATTGCAAAGCATCCACAGCTTTTATTAAAGTAGTTTTGGCAAAGTGATAAACATAGTTTGGGGGTTAAACTATGTTTATCACTTTGCCAAACTTTGCCTTACTTATTTTATACATTTTTTAATAATACAAAATCACTGTTAACACCGCAATACTCGAACTTATTCTGAAGTACTAAGTGACTATAGTACAAAATCTAGAAGACAAAATGACACATACAAACACTTATTGATTGATAACTATTTTAGAAAACGTCAGCCAGCGACAATTTCTACTCGTTCCATACAGCTTCCGTCGGAGGAATGTCGGTAAAAACTAGAGCGAGAACCTCAGTACTAAGGAAGAGGGACAAAAAGGGTTTTCCACTCGGATAACAGAGTTGTTTGTTGTGAGGAAAAACTATTTTTCTGTGAAGATATTTTCAAATTAATTAAGCAACAACGAATATTGTACGAATAATTGTAACATTTATGTAGGTTACAAGTGTATTTTAAAATAAGTTATTAGAGTTCCATATTTGGTATGTATTCATTTAAATCCTTATGCAGGTGCTAGTAATCACTTCATATGTCTGTTAAGAAAATAATATACGTGTAAGTACATCATATTTGAGTAACTGTTTGTGCTGGCTGAGGTTAACAAATCTTATACATATAGGTATTCTTGTATTGCATCAATATAAATATTTAATTTATAGAGCTACTTAACTAAAAATAAATTATGGTAAATCGATTTTCTTGAGGTGGATTAAACTTAGGTTTGGTTACGGCTTAAGGGAAACACGAAAACTCAATATGTACAAATTAGGCATTATGCACGACGCTATGGCACCCAGTGGTTCAAGAATAGAGAAATAATTTGTATAAAATGCAGTTTTAGAAAATTCGTTAATTTGCCTTCTATACACGATATTTAATCAATGTCTAAAACATGAAATCCCATAAGATAACATTGAAACTATGAAACTAAAAATAAAAATTGCATTTATATGTACTTTTCAATACTGCACGATTTTGGTTCTATTAAAGACCTTTACGCAATTAATCAATCTTAAAATAATTCAATCCGCAAAAAATAGCTACCCGATCGGAAATGTACACCCGCTACCAAATTGGAAAAGCAATAAAAACGCAAAGACACTAGACGTTTCTCGTAATTCGAGATGAGCGGTTTTTTGTCGAGTTCCGCGCGAGTGGCCTGCGCCGGTGCAGGTGTGGGTCACGACCGGCCTGACCGCAGGACGTGAGCGCTGATGGGAAAGGATGCTGGGCTGTTAATTTTGAAGGGCTATGCTAGCAAGTACCACTCGACCAAGTCAACTAGACCAACAGGCGGAGTGTAGACTGCATTTCTATATTCTATAATTTGTTAATTTATTCAGTTCTATAATTAGTTAAAAATAAAATATTAAAATTACTAAAATACTGACATATAATACAAAACAAGAAGGTCCCGGGTTCCAATGAGTTTAAGCCGACTGCTGCCGAGCGGTGAAGGAAAACATCGCAAAGAAGGCCACATATGTACCGAGAAAATATTTCGAAGGTATGTGTGAAGTCTGCCAACCCACAGTAGGCAAGATTGGTGGACTATTTTTGTCTGGATCCACCCCCTTATTTAGGTGAGGCTGATGTCCGTGCACCGGGATTATTAAGGGTGTCATGATGAAGTAATACCTAATAGTTTTTGTTATTTTAAGGTATCTGAAATAAATAACGAATTTTAGGCTGTATGTCCTCAGCTCTTTGAGGAAGATTACTCTATTTTCTTACCTTCCTTTTGTTCTTCTCTAGTAGAAAACAGCTAAGCGGAAAGTAAAAAATAACTTATTGATATTTTGCATATCTGCCAATCTTTTGAGAGTATAATTAAAGTAATATTATAAATACCTACATCAGTTTTGACCATATGCATAGTTTTTAATTTATTATATTTTCAAATACGAAAAGGTTATGCTCTTTGAATCGTAAGTTTGTTGCAAACTTGAAAATCTAATAATCATACCGTTTTTTAAGAGAAAAGGTTTTTTGTCACTTTTGTCTGGTACTAGTTTCTTTCATTTAGTATTCGTGTTAAATGCACTTGTTGCCGGCCAACGTTTTTATATCAAACGACATTATTTGGTGTCCCGAAACAAGTGCAGGTCACGTCTTCAGAGATCACGAAAGCTTCGTCACCGAGCGTAAAGTGCTTTTCAATACTTCGCGCTTTTTGTCCGATCAATGGGGTTTTTTCCTAGAATTCGTCTCGGATACAGGTGGAGGTCGCTAGTGTCGCTTTAAGTCACGACCGAGTGCTGCGTGTGTTCTTTTATTTGACAGATCGAATTTCTCGTCTGCTCTTTGAACTAGTTTAATCGAAATTCGGTAAAAAATCTGTGAGACATACCCAGCAACGGGCCGTTCGCGTGTTCCGGATCAATGGGCTGATCTATTTCATTTTATTGCTCTCGGATTCCGCTGGTTTTTTCGAGACGTACATTGGTACCGATCAGGCGCTCAGGAAATATTATTTATGCCACGAATTATGACAATATTTCAATAAGGTATCTTCGGCTTGTTTATTGAAAGGGCAAAACCAATTCGAACGTATCGGGTCATCAGCTTGTAAGGTCTTCCGTACTGAAGTTTCGAGGTGCAATTAAAAATAAGAGGTTTGATTGCCTGCGCACTGACAGATAAAGGTCGTGAAAATCAGAGCGAAAGTAAAAAGCGCACGAGTGACTGGCGGAACTTCACTGATCCAGTTTGGTGAAGGTTTCTTACAAAAATGGATGGTAAACATGGTCCAATAAATATTATATGTTGCAGGGTTAACTTGCGTCATCCGGCCATATCGACGTACAATCCAAGGCCCCATAACACAATTATTGCGAGTTATATACTCAATTTACATTCGTGGACCAATTACAATAAGCGTCAATTTAATTTGTCGTCAATTTTAAGTTATGCTCGTCTGGGCACTTCGCAATTCGCTTTGGATCACTCGCGTCTTGAGCTCGGCGTACCGTCATCGCGAAAAAACAACGCGATTTAATTTGTCTTTCAAGTCGAATATACGTGATACTATTCCGTATGTTTTATATATTACGCGTTACATATGTTATGTCGAGAAAAAAGAAGTAGAATTAAATTTTTACGCATTTTCCATCCCGGAAAAGTGTCAAAATCAGTAAAGATGTTATCGCATGCACGAATGTAAGTGGTCTTTTGTTTATCCACTAGTTACAACCAAGTAAACGTCGCAGACGCAGTAGAAAGTATTTAAAAAGCGCAATTTCACGGGGACCTGGTTGTGGGCTGCCCAATTCTATTGTACCCAGTAATGGCTGACAATTATCCACACAAACATCTCGAAAGTAGCTATTTGTGCGTCTAATATTGCAATCATTTTGTGTGTTAAACTTGTTTTATAAATAAAACCTTTGACCTTAGTATTAATAGGTTAATAGGTTCTTAATTCATATTTAACTGCATTTTCGTCCGTTTTTAAATTGATATCGTTGCTTAATGCGTCCGAATGAAACTTGAAGTCCTCTACCATTTGTTTTACTCGCAGTAAATTAGACAGCTCTGGTGGACGGAAAGTGTCACAAATGTCAGAGAAGGCGTTATCCGGCTGTTAGGGCCGCAGTAACTGGATCTTGTAGCAGGCATTTGTTTATTTATTTGGTGCACAAAACGACAATAGTTTAATTGACGTTGAATTGAGAACTGAGACAGCGGTAACGTTGTTCGGTCTTGTTGTAGGTAAATTGTATATTTCTAGAATTGTTAGTTTTGATGCAATTCATAGGTGCTTCTAAAATACTGTGTTGAAGAATTTTAAACATTGTTTTTGGATGATATACAAGTTTTAAAAATAACTGAAATACGTCTACAGGTAATTCTCTTAATTATAAGCTAAGCAAATCTGGTAGTTTTTATATAGCATCTATAAGGTATTCATTCGCTGAGGAAAATAAGCTAACCTTAAGTATCAATTTCACGTCTCTGAGTGCGGCCGTGAGTCATTAAAACAGTTTTAGCTTATTAATAAATATATTTGGAACGTAAATAAAGTAACGGAAACAATTACAAACAGGACATGTAAAACCGACTTTATTACAATTGTGACAGAGACCTGTATCGTATTCGGACTGGTTTTTAAAGGTGCTCCATCATACTCAATAGTAAATAAGGTCTAATTATTATTATATGTATTTTAAGCGTAACAATAAAATTTGCTTCCTCGAGCTATTGTAGTTAGCGTGGAAACATTTTTATTTGTCATATTTACTAATTTGACTTTGAGTTTTGCGCTTTCATTTATGACCAGTCAATTTAGATTAATCTATTTGCATAAAGATATTGTTTAAAAATTACTTAGTATATGTTTTATTTATCTTTAGGAATTTTTGTTTATTAGTTAATGTTGGGTTTTTTTTTGTAAAAAGTACGAACTAAAAGAACAACTTATTAACTTAAATGATATATGATTCATATAAATATGAATGTTTAGTGTGTTCGTTTATTAACGGGTAAGTAATATAGGTAATATAGTTTTATACACATGAAAAATATTACCCGTTTAAAAAAAATATTTAAGCTTTTAAAAGGTCTTTTACCGAAGCTAGCGAATTCATAGGTTAAATTAAAATGATTAGCTTAACGAAATCCTTAACTTATACGTGAGCGCTTTACATTTGTGCGTTCTGTGAACGATTCGGTAAGGCATATTAAACGATTTCTTTTACGAATGCCTCCACACAAAGCCGATTTCTACTCATACTCCTTCACAGTACATGCAGTTAGGCTATGGAACTCCTTACCACATAGAATTCGAGAGTCGAAATCTATGTCAGCTTTTAAAAAAAGAGTGAAAGAGCATTATCTTTCTCAGACATGAGTTTAGTTGTTATCCCATAAGTAGTATTATTATGTAATTATATGATGTATTATTTAGGTGTATGTTTGTTATCTGTTATTTATATAGTTATATATATATTTCTTCTTTATTGATTTTTTTCTTTTTAATTAATTTAGAATTAGTAATTATAAAAAGCACACTAATTTTTTAGCTTTTTACCAAACTCTCCAGTCCCAGGTCTACTAGTAGACATTTCTTATGAAATAAGTAGTAACTTTGTACAAGCATTTTATCCCATTTATGATAAGTTATATTTAGTGTGTACATAAATTGTAAAATAAAATAAATAAATAAATAAAACCAAAACTATACTCATGCAAAAAATCCTTCGAAGCAATGACCATTCTCTGCAATGCCTTGTAATTTTTTCCAACCGTACACTTGGAACAAGTGAAAACGTCGCATACCGCCGAAGGTGCGTGCTCTGATTGCAAAACAGCTGAGTACATATTACATGACCAAGCAATTTAGACGAGTGGTCGGAATGCGTCCTCCCCTTCAATCCTTTACTGCTGATAATAAAAAAAAACACTGAGAAAGTAGTGCCGCTCATAACTTTGGTAATTTCGTAAAGCATATAATTACTGAAATAAAATACCGAAATAGATAATAATAGTAATGCTATGTTTATCCGAAATTAATGGCGTCACTTGTGACAATCATCAAGTTGGCTTGGTCGACCAGGGCACATAGGTCTTTATGCGTGACCTCAAGTGACTTGGGGCAAGAAGAGTCTGAACTTACGTAAATAAGACACTTTGAATAGTTTAAGCTCGGTGTCAAAGGAAGACAATTTCGTGGTATATTAGCCTGTTTTGTGAGGTGTTGTGTGAAGTGTGTTGTGTGTGACCTGGGTTTGTAATTTTGGTAATCTGCCTTTTGTAGTTTACTTACTAACTTCTCCGCGACTTGTTCTGCGTGAATTAACTAACTTAGAGACTCCGCGTTAAAGTGGGTCTGTGTTTTATAACGTGCTGTGGTCGCATTTATTCTAAGTATTCATTATCAACAGGAGTAAGAAACATTAAACACTTGACGTTTGATTGTTTGAACTAATGGTAGTTTAGAATTTTAAAGTTCAAAGTATTTTATTTGACTTCAACAAAATGTATAATTTGTATGATTATTTACATTCTGTGCAACATTATCTGATATTTCCTTCTTCATACAGTAGCATATTACTAGGTTCTTATCTATATATGAATATGTAACTCATTTGTCTTCATTGTATTGTACAGTGTCAAACACAAAGCAGGTGTAGCCGTAAATACAATTCTTTATTATAAATACACACAGACACATATTCTCACTAATATTATCTTATTCCTATAGTGTAGATTCATTATGTACATAAGTAATTACCCATAAAACGGCTCTAACACGACAGCGAGTGACGTGGACAAATGACACTAGCACGACCTTTGTCTCTTGACCTTGTCACCAACCTCGGTTACATTAGCTGTCACAATGACAGTTCACCTGAACAATAAACTGAACATAAACCTCTTTTGAATCGATACCTGACGAAAACAAAATGGCGCTTGGTTTACTAATTTGGAATTTCACGCTAAGGTTCGTGTTAAATGTGTTTCTTTTATGTCATTTTGCGTCCGATTTTCTATTTCAGATTGCTTTTGAAAATCTATCTAAATATATTTGACGGCCGAGTAGCGTAGTGGTCAGTAGCCCTGTCTCATACGCTGGAGGTCCCAGGTTCCTGTCCTGGCCGGGGCATTCATTTGTGTGATGAACACAGATGTTTGTTCTCGGGTCATGGTTGTTGACATTTATATATGTATGTTTATTCTGGGTTTCCCCCCAGCTCGCTGTATGGTCATTCATAACACAAGCTCTGCTTACTTTGGGGCCATACAGTTGGTGTGTTTATTTGGGGATTCATTATTAGTATTATTATTATTATTATCATGTATACTTTTTAATGTTGAAAATATTGTTTTTTTCATATAAAAAAATTGTTCGCCTATAAGGCAAATGTCGTTTAAAGGGTATCAAGGTACTACCTGGCGTAGGTAGGTGTCATATTTTTTTAAACAGCTGACTTTTTGTTATAGTTCAGTTTATTATAATTAATTTTTATTCAGTATTGTGCTATTGACCTTCAGTTTGATATTACTTACGTATTTAAAGTATTAGAAGGTTGTATTTTACATATCATTTGGTTATTTTTATTTACAGTTTTGCGTTATATACTAAATTTCCAATCAAACATGCACCAAAAGAGACAGATAAGTAGTAGGAAAAAGTGATGTGTACTGTACCAACAGATTCTCAACCGTGTAGCTCGAAAATATATGATAGAATAATTAGAATGTTTTCAGTTGTTTTGTAGGTAAACGAAATTTAAAAAATAATCAAGTGAAGGACAACGTTGTAGGTAAGTGCCAATACATTGTAGTAAAGTATGCCAATACGCATTATTCAAATGTGGTAGATTATATATACTAATCGCCTAAATCCGACCCTTATTTTTGTGAGGAAAGTGCTTTGGTTAACATAAATAATAGGTCTTTACCTATGAAACTGCCGTTTTGCCGTACTGGCCATTTCAAATGAAAATATTTTTTTTTGACTGATAATTCTAATTTCAAATTAATTTTATTTGACAAACATGGAATTCTTTTTCTAAAATCGTCATTTGTTTAATAGTTAGTGTTTTGTTTTCAACGCATTCGAACATTTTTCGTTATCATGGATAAGTTAAAAATTCGAGTAATTATGGAGTATGAGTACCGTCGTGGCAGCAAAGCGGCACAAGCGGCACGCAACATCAACGACGTTTACGGAGCGAACACTACAAACGAACGCACCACCCGTTATTGGTTTACCCGCTTCCGTTCTGGAAATTTTGACCTGAAAAATGAACCCCGTGGTCGTTCGAAAACTTTGGTCGACAATGACGAATTAAAGGCAATTGTGGAAGCTGATGAAACTCAATCCACGGCTGAATTAGCAGCAGCTTTCGACGTTACCATCAAAACAATATTGGTCCATTTGCGTCAAATTGGCAAGGTAAAAAAGCTTGACAAATGGGTACCCCATGAACTCAATGACCGCCAGCGCGATGTACGCGTGGAGACGTGCCTTGCACTGCTCAGCAGGCATACAAATGAAGGAATTCTGAACCGCATTGTTACTTGTGACGAGAAATGGATCCTGTTTGACAATCGTAAGCGCTCAGCAAGTCGGTTGGACCCTGGTTCAGCACCCAAACAATGCCCTAAACGAAAACTTACCCCTAGAAAAGTGATGGTCACTGTTTGGTAGTCTAACGCGGGTGTAATTCATCACAGCTTCTTGCCAAACGGGACAAGCATTACTGCAGATGTGTACTGTGAAGAACTGAACACAATGATGGAGAAGCTCGCACGTCTCCAACCAGCTTTGGTCAATCGTTCGGCTCCACTGCTCCTGCACGACAACGCGCGACCTCATACTGCACAGCAGACGGTCTCCAAGCTACAAGAGTTGGGGTTGGAAGTTCTCCGTCATCCGCCGTACTCACCAGACCTTGCGCCTACAGACTTCTACTTTTTCCAGAATTTGGATAACTTCTTGGCGGGAAAAAAATTCAATACCCGAGAGGCAGTACAAAATACCTTTGAAGAATTAGTTGCCTCCCGTCCAGCTGATTTCTTCAAGAAAGGCATCAATAAGCTACCAATGCGTTGGCAAAGATGCATTGATTGCATGGGTGATTATTTTGATTAATAGAAATAAAAAATATATAAAAAAATTACGCTTCATTTATTTCGTGAAAAACGGCAATTTCATAGGTAAAGACCTAATATATACATATTATATTGTGTTGTAAACAAAATTAGAGAAGCTTAAATACCTATAGGATTTGATATTTGAAAAATTTACGAAAATTTCGTGAATGTATTTGCATTCCAACTGTAAAATACAATGTTTCCTTATTTGTTTTTTCAAAGATTTATTGTATTTTAACATGTTAAATACGTAAATAATAAATATAAACGAATCAATTCAAATAGAACTAACGGTAGCGATAAACATGTTTTATAATTATAATTTATCAAGAAGATTTTTTATTTTTTTATTATCATAATGGTAATTACTTGATCAGGAGAAAAAATGTTGTAACATAATTATTAACTATTGCGCGTTACCTATTATAATGTGTACGATATTTTTTAAAATTAATTGTTATATGAATACAAAAAAGTCCCGCAGTGGGAGGCTGTCAGAGAGAAGAATTTAGTTTTTTCGGTTGTGTTGTGTCAGAATCCTGCTCCTAATGTATGCGTTGTGTCCAACTAATTGACGTTTTTAGCTAGCGATTCGTATTTATTTCGGGGTTGAAAGCAAATCTATATCTTTTGACAGCCGAGTAGGGTAGTGCATAGTAGCCCTGCCTAATATACCGGAGGTTCCAGGTTCGAGTTCTGATCGGGACATTCATCTGTGTGATGACCACGAATGTTTGTTCTCGGGTCATTGTTGCTTGTTTTTGTATGTTTGCTTTTTTTGTATTTGTTTGTAGGTTGTATGTTTATTTAGGGCCCCCAGTTCGCTGGATGGTCATGCATAACACAAACTCTGCTTACTTTGTGGCCATACAGTTAGTGTGATTGTCTGGGTATTATTATAACATAGCTACTGTGTATCTATTCGTACTATTCAAAAGAGGCAAGATTTGTAGAGTTGTAATCGATAAAAGCTTACTACGGAACCGATTTTTAAAATGCTTTCACCATTAGATGCTACATTAACGAAAAGCAACATGGGCTATAGTTTATCGCAATTTTCGCACAAGTCAGGAGTAACGCGGGAGGCACCGCACCGGGACCGCCAGTACCTGGTAAAGACCGTGTAAGCGTTTAGTTTAAGGGAAGAAACAGCCAGTGCAGTCCCTACGGTCGGCAATGCATCTTTAGTTGATATGATAATCAATTGTTAAAGGAATTAACGGGATTCTCACCATCTCACTCCTTCAGTCTCAGTAATCATGGTGCTTGCCTAAAAATATCGGAAACTCGATATTGAAAATCAAAATAATGGTAAAAATCCATTTTATTCTTTAAATAATAGCTTTAATAACCGGGATACTCGTAAACAAGTGATATAATAATCACATTCAATACCGGTAAATAAAACAACTATGATTAACGATGTCCATGGGTGTTGATGCCGCTTATCATTATGTAGCGAGCGCCTTACATACTCCGCCACCAACGACGCTTTTAGGCATCAAATAATTACGTCAATTATATTATATAAAAAAAAATAAGGATTGTAAAAAGGATTGAAATAAAAAATTTATAAAATTAAATGCATTTTTTTTATCGAAAGCAACACTTTTCAATTTCCACGTGACCTCCAACGAACGATTACTCTTATCATATGACCTCTTTACTCACGCCAAATACAATTTAACAATGACTTATTGAAAACTTCATTTCACACGAAAATAACTCTTTTTCTAAAGTAATAAAATCGTATTTTTAGTAATTTCGTAACGCAGCAGCTGTTTTCTTATTGTTATCGCAGCAGTTCTGTTCGAAGTTTTAGGTAAATGTTTTTTATACTTAAATTTGTATTTATTGAGGTTTTCTTTTTTTTCGGAAAATGTACATCTTAATTTAAACTTCTCGTCTTTAAATTGAGTGCAAATGAAACGTAAAATGGCATTTATTATTTTAAAAGAAACAATACGTTTTAGCGTAGCTAACCAAAAAACTAGTTAATATGAACAACACTTAAGAAGGTCTTCTAAAAATGTCAGAGTTGTAACGATAATAAAATAAATTTAATAAATATTCTTTCATACCATATCTAATCTTAAAAAGCCTTTCGTTGAAATTGTTCGAGATAACCTTTAAAGTAAAACATAAAGTTAGTTTTAAACAAGACGTTGGACAGTTACAACTGTTTTATTCAAATTACTTTATAACAATCCCGGTAATAATATATTGTTCTTTTTATTCTTTTGTCGCTATTGTTTAGGTACTAAAGTTTATTTTTGTATAAAATGTTAAAATAAAAACCATCAATTTGTTGTTTGAATGACTTTAGATTAAAATATTGGAATTGCTTATTTCTATGAACGTCTCGGAAAGTGTTAAAATGTTAGCGCGTGGTCTAAACTTTATAAAAAATATATATTTTGAGGATATTTTTTTAGTCAGTTTTTTGAAAGTATTATATTTTAACCTTTGAAATTCATACTTATATTCGTATTATAATGTCAAGGTTTAAAAAAATTATTTCATACTCTTGAAAACATGTAATTTCTGAAAATTAAATATATATTGAGAAGGTTACACGAATATTTTTTTATGTTAAACTAAATTTATAAATACGAGAATCGACTTGAAACAATAAAATTCAAATAATTTAATGGATTTATTTTATTATTAGCATACACAGTATTTGTTTATTTCATTGATATCTCAACAACCTAATAACTCATTGTCGTAATTATTTTCATTGCTAGTTAACTTAAAACGTGCATTTACTTTTGATGGTCAAATAAACTGATTTCGGATGACATACCTCTGGGTTGTATAAAGATTATGTATAGATCAAGACCTGTAGATCTGAAGAGACTGCAGCAGATAGCATCGATGATGAAGAAGACAAATGCCGTTTGTGCATTTTGTTAGCTGGTACTCTAATACCAGTAGAGTATGGAATGTAAGACATGCTTTTAATCTACCCTCAGTTTCTGTACGGGCCAGCACATAGGTACAATTTTTGCCGCGTTTGCAATTTACGCCAATCGGGCGAATTTACTTTCAGTGCACAAGTTGTGTCCGAGGCGGTCATTCCTATCATTTACTATCATTTATTTTAATCTATCAAATCTATTAAATTATTTCTATCATTTTAAGTCTAATTGTGTTACTCTTATATTATTTATTATAATTAGTTTTATAACCGTTCTATCGGACTATCATTTGAACTATCCACCTTCTATCAATCAAATATTGTACGGGTTCCGCTCGTCTCAGCCCCTACAGTTTCTATAGCAAAAGTTAACGCGACTAAAGCAGTCTTGGGAATACACCAAATATTCAAAAAAACAATTACTTTGTTACATATCTTCTTACAAGACAGTCTTAATAGTCCCATTGCAGTGGTACTGACCTCACTCAACAAGTGGAGTCATGCGGTTTATAGTTCACAACGCTTGCGGGTGGGTGGACTGTAGGTACACACCTGTACTCGTACCTTAATTAATTCCTCGGGTATTCCTCTCGATGTTTCCTTCACCGTTACACAACAGTCGGCTCGATGTACTTAGGTTGTCAAAACTCATTGACACGTTTGACTGTTTCTGAGGATCGAACCCAGGACCGTTAGATCAAGAAGCCAGCGCCTAAACCTCTGCGCTATCGACACTCTAAAATCCTACAAATTCTTCGACGCCCTTAAAAAAGGGAATACATTTTAACCGCTTCTGCCTCTAAAATATCCCACAAAAGGGGGCACGAACGGCGCGTGGGGCATGAGCGTGGGTGACAAATAAATATGTCCAACCGTGGGGGGACCTCGTAAACACCACTGAGCAATCGGGGCCGTGGGCTAAGGTTCAATGTCTTTACTGATGGAATGGTTAAGTAGTCTGTTTCCGCTTTTGTCACATTTTTAAATTAGCTTAGATTTGATGTTTGATAGAACGTTGAAGTTTGGGTCTTCTCCTGGGCCGAACGTGCGTCATTACGAAAAGATCTACTATAGTAGATCTTAAGAGTTACAAAGAATAGCTATATAAACTGACTTAATTAACAAGCTGTAGTATGTAATAAATTATATATTAACATATAAATTAATGGATTGATTCTCGATATGAGCTCGTATGTGGCGTTAGTATAGTGTTTTCCATTTAACTTGTTGTTCTTGCTTTTTGTTGCAATCCTTCAATCAGTCAAGTTGCTTCAATTCTGAACTATGACATTCTGCCTTGGGGAACTAGGTTAAAATAAATAAAGTATTCATATCTCAAAAGCAATGTATTCGAGCAATAGCTGATGTTGATTCCTGGACAACCTGCAAGCCTTTGTTTAAAAGTATGAAACTTCTAACTGTTCCAAGTCTGTATATTTACAAAACAGCATTGTTTGTTAAAATGCATCCTGAATTTTTTGTTAAAAAAAAGAGATCTTGTGTTTTAATACTAGATTTCCAAATAAATTATGTCTTCCAAATGTTAAAACTGAAATACATAACAGACATTGCCTCGTTATGTGTATCAAAATTTTTAATAAATTACCGGAAAACACGAAAACCTTGCCACTTAATAAATTTAAATACTTTTTACGCCGATGGCTAATGAGGGGTTTTCATTCTACGATTTAAAAAAAAAAGTACTTTTTTCAACATTAGATGGCGCTGATCAAAACTGAGGAGTCAAAAAATGTATGACATGACAGCATTGACTGAGACAGTGATAGACAAAAAGAAATATGCGCCCGAAAGGGCTTCTTTTGAATATGAATCATTCGTCACTGGTCCTTGCTATGTGTACGGGTGCAAGGTGAAGGAGCCATAGGTCTCAGTTTCAGTAAACTTTACGTAAAGGAACCTACCTCAAGGAACACTATATTATTATTTATTAATCTTTTATAATATGTGTGTGTGTGTGACTGAAAATAAATATAGGTATTATAAATATGTAACTGGTATAAATATATATATATATATATCATAATATTAACATACGATCAATCAAACAAACAAAGAGATTGACTCTTGAGTTTTGTTCAACGCCATCTAGTTTCGAATGAAATATCTTAAAAAAAAAAAGAAACGGAACGCCCTCATTGATCAAAGTATTTATGACGTAAAAGTTTTTTTAAATAGCAAGTTTGACATGGAAAATAATATTAAGTATTTAGTATTGTGTTCTCTAATGATTGTGATTATAATTGTAAATAATAATATAAAAGTTGTAAATATAGAATAATCAACTGTAGAGGATGTTTAGATAGTTTTAGGATAATAGATATTGCATGCTGTAATACAGTAGAATATGTGCTCAAAAAATTCTGTAGACCACCAAATGTTACCATATTTCTGCAATAAATTGGTCCATGGCATCCATCAGGTGAATCGCGCCCTCAATTACCGGCTTTAAATTTTACATGCTTACAAAAAAAAGCTTACATAAATTTACTCATTTTGTGACTTAAGGTAAGTCAAACACATTTTGCTTTAGTTTAGGACTTTAATTATTTAAATCAAATAATTCGAGGCCTCATTTCATGTCATTAAAAATCCACTGGTCACTACAAAGAGCCCAACAAATTATTTAACCTTCAAAATGAGCATAAATTAAAAATTACATTTTATATCGTGCGCCGGTCACTTCACTTCACCGGTCACTTCGCACTTTCAGGAAAAACCAATGAAAGGAAATGGCCTTTGATTCTGCATTATCTAGTTTACCTTTGAGTTATATAAATAAATGAGTTTTAAACGTGTTTATTTTATATTTCAAGTGAAGCTAATTTTGGAATAACTAGACATGTACTTGTGATTTAATGTATCTACTTAAAACTCGTTCTTTAAGTCCAGTACTCGGATTTTTTGTTATTGATATAACAGACAAACATTTTATTAAAATAATGTGAATCGAAAAATACGTAAAAACAGTCTTGTCTTATTACATAACAAGCTTTAGAAGTGTGGGCTTCGGGATACTATTGTAATTAATATGATTTATATATAATTCGATTATTGAGTAGTGCTACCAACATATTCGTGCCGGCGGCAATGTCGAATATGTGTACATTAACTTTCGGGAAAAATGCCGTTCGGATGTTGGCGAGACGAGCCGAATGAATAAAGCCTGCATAGAGCCCGAATGTACTACCCGATCGGCATTTGTCGATTATGTGTAGCAGTTGCTTTGTGCGGGTCAACAAATGCCGCCGACCCGAATGAACTCGAACATGTGGGAGCGCCCATCATGCATCGTAACAGCATCGCCTAGGAACAAACCTGCGAAGCTACCAGCTTTCATTTGAGTTGATAAGTGTTTAAAATAAGTGGTCAATAATACAAAACTTTTTTCTAAGAACTTAGATTCTTAGTTTGCCACACAAACGACAAACCCCAGGTAAACGTTGCTATCGACACATTAATGCAGCAAGTTGGGTGTCAGCGTCAAACGCCCGACCTTACCGCGGCGGGTCGAGGCGGGTCACGTGCGCGCGTTTTCCTCCTCGTCATAAGATAAGATGCTGTAGATGGAAATTGTGATAAGTTGGGTATACTTAGGTATCACGTTAACCTTTGGGTTTGAATTTGGTATCCTTAATTGAAGAGTTAGGTTAATTTTATAAAGTAATTTGAAGGATTTCTGGTTTGTTCTTTTCAATAGTTTTAGTCTCAGCACAAAAGCAACTTCCTTACAATACCCTTTCGCCATTATGTATATCTTGCAATGGTTAAACTTCGCCAACAGGAATCTGAAGTAGAAACAGGCTTAAAATTAGAATTAAAAGACCAATATATATATATATATATAATAGAAATGCCACTTTCACATTTGTACTAAGTACAAAGTAATGTAAACAAACCTTAAGTTCGAAGAAACTAAAATCATTAACTTAGATAATTTATTTCCACCAGATAATTGTTCAACTGCAACAACAAAAGTACTGCGACACGAATGTTTTCGAGTTCTGTCATATTATCTGAGTTTTTTGTTCTTATGCAAATAAGGTCGGGTCGACGTGACCTCTCGACCACGCAAGGTCACTTATAGGACTTAGAGACTATTCTGATTTATGCGTTTTGAAGCGGGAAAACTAAATTTATGACTTGGGTAGAATGAAATGAACTTTGAAATTTTAAGCAATATTGTCGGTGCTTATATCGGGATTGGAGTGCCAATGGTATTTTATATGGAAGTACTGAACTAATTTCCTAATCTCGATCGAAAAATCATAATCATGAAAAATGAGAACTTCTCCTACAATACATTTATTTTTATCGTGCGGGTTATTCAATCACTAAGTGTAACTATATACTTGCTTTATTTTTTGTGAAACCATAATTTATAAGTAACTCAAACTGTACAAATGCAAATATGTGTACTTAGTGAAATCAGTAACAATATCTAACATATGGAGCGAGGATGAGCGGAGGTCGGGCCAAGGTCCCTATATTGTTGCCCTTTGTTCTTTGCTTGGTTGATAGCACGAACTTACTCGCTACTGCTAACTAACGCGGTAATTTACTTGGAAAAATAAAGACATCATAAGGCTTATATCATTATTATTGTTTGTGGATCAGTTTTTGCATCTGTTTATTTAGCCACAATGAAGAATATTATTTTTATAGGTTTAAGGTTCAAATTAGTATTTCAGCTGCATAAATGCGTTTCTTTATTTTTCCTCTTTTACGTGACAATGGAGCTACTGTAGTTGTATATTTGACGAGCGATATTATCGAAACACGCGATTATTCGGATCGCTTTGTGTCTTTTCTTATCATACTTCAACTTCGAGCGAACCCGCTAGTTGAATTATAAATCTTCTAATTTTACAGGCACACTTCAAATTAACAATCTAAAATCAAGAAGTTAATCAACGCCATGCCTCGATCACAACTTTATACTAACTGGCATTTACTTTAGGACCATGAAATATGAATTAAGAAAAGTTATAGCTAACCACCGAGCCATTAAGTTGATTTTTAAAGACACCATATTATATTGAAAGGTGATTTAACGTAAGTAGTGTAAGTGTTGATAACTTTCATCAATCTATTGAAGACGTGATATCATTATTGAATCGAGTACGCATGTTTGAATCATTCGTTTATTTTGCCGCATTAGATCAATCAACTATTTTATATGAGTAATCAGGCCACTAAAAACATTAATTTTAATACATAATGTCAATTAAACGCAGTGTAACAAGGTAATGAATGATAGGAATCGATTGTTATGAAATCGAATGCGGAATCGAGTAGAAATTCCAACTAGTAAACGATAAATTCGGATCTTTGTTGATGCATGCGCGCTTCGAACGTAATTGGACGTCGATACAGAAATTCGAGTAAACGATAAGTCTTTAATTGGTGGATTAATGTATCTGTTCCTAGTTCTGTGATGAAGGAATTAGGTTTATTAAAGTGCTGATAACCTGTAAATGTCGTAATTTTACAAAAGTCGTATGTTCCAAGTCTGATACTTGAGTCCACGGTAAGAAAAACTTGATGTCAGTATCGAAAACAAATAGTAGATAAAGTTGTGCAAGACATGAATTTCTAGAGGATTACGGATGGTTTTTGGTTATTTATGTTCGCGCGAATTTTCGGTACTTGCAAAATTTCAGATTTATAGGTCCAGGGATCATAGCGGAGTGTGTCAGTCAGGGCCTGCATTATTATGCATAAATATAGACTCGCTTTGGGTTAATTTCCTGCTTTGGTCGTTTAAAACATAGTTTACTAGCTTGGCCTGTGTTTTCTGTGTTTATCTAGGGACTTTAAATATGCATAGTACATAAGTACAATTATAACAGGCTTTTGTAAAGAAAGGGTAGCGTTGCCTAGCGTTCGTATTTGAGGTAACTGTAATTAATTGTAACAATGTAAATGGAATAAAATTACTTGAGCTACTTCACGTTTAAGATAACATCCGAATATGTACACCGTTTTACATTAAAAATAAATTCCGTAAATTTGCACAACAAAGCTCCAATAAAACAACCTCCAAGCAAACTCCACATCTATGTTATGATAAATCCAAAGAAATCAATAAATCGTTGATCCTGTTCGACCCCTGGCGGCGAGGTCGTTACACAAACATTCTCGATGATAATTTATAATCAAGCGCTGCAGGCCGGCGGCGGTGGGCCAGCGCTTGATTTCCATTGATTGACTGAACTGTGAAGGTACGAAACGTGGGTTCTCTTATTATATATTAAAACTTTTATTATACAGTGGAAAGATTCGTCCGTTTGCTTAAAAGTTATCGATAAAGTCTGAAATTATCAGACGGCTTACAAAAATTCTTTCACCATTGGTTTAATTATCCAGGTGGCTTGTAGTTTATATTATATCGCAAAATTCCTCTGGTATATAACATTCTGATGTGTAAATTTTCGTGATCATCGTATTTATTGCTTTGATATGTCAGAGCCTTAACAGTTTGCTGTTACCTTTTTTTTTTTCGAAATGGACAGTTTTTTTATGGCCCTATTAGCCTTTATAAATTTCACGGGACTTTGAGTTAGCTGGAATCTAAAATTGCTCATATACACTTGTATAATCACCCAAGTTCACGGGACGGAATGTTTGAAACTTAAAGTTGATTTATATCTTATATCTACCTCAGGTTTGGAAAATATTGTCCACTAAAACTCGGTCTAGTTTGAGAAGAATCTGTTAATCTTGTCCTGAGATGATGTATACAGAGTTGCCATTATTTGCTTTTGAATTAGGATAACCATATTGATTTATCTAAGTATCTAAATTCGTTGTTTCTTAATTTGGAAGTGTACGCAGCGACACTGCCGTTTTAATTCGATTTGTTGCTACTTTACGGCTATTTCAAAAGATTGAGCTCATTCAAATGTTTACAACATGTCTAAACGTAACTAATCACATAAATCCATGGATTAAGTTAATAACAATTTCCTCTTACAGACTATCTTCTAATCTTTTAATACATCCCCGCTAACTGCACCAGTGAATATCACTTGAAAAATAAATCAAACTATTACACGGTGGTAACTTTGATCTAGCCGGTCGCTACCATCATTTATTACATTTGATCCCACACGATCATTTAACTACAAAATCAACCGTAATAATCACGGTTTTGATATACATTGCAAATTTAGTAGATGGACGAGGTACACGGCTCGTGTTACACATGCAATGGATTGCGTCTATAACGTGAACATCGCTTGGATCTTGCGTAGTCGAGTTTTAATTAATTATGTTGAGATCTAGTAATGGTAAAGGGTATATTAATGTTGTAAATGTCTGAGGTTGAGTTGAAAGTATTTCTATGTTTCGGGGTGGCTAGGTGAAAGTGAAAAGATACTACTTTTCTGGTAATTAAGGCATTTTACTTTAGTAACTGTTATACCATAATGTTGGGCCATAATAATTCTAAGAAGTTGCTAAGACTCGCAATCGAAAGAAGCTCCTAACTTTGTATAGTGATGCTTGTGAAGGCGTATTTGTAAACGTACATAATAAATATACATGGTCAGATAAATCCCTGCAAAATAATTTCATATATAAACATGACAAAAATCATCTTAAGAAAAATAATGCAAATACTTTGTTATAATCAATTATCTAGTAATTTCTTGATTCAAACTTCATTATCAATATTCTATCTTCTACTCTCAAACATCAAAATCTCTGATAATCACACACCGTAACCTAAAATCATTTTTACAAATACTTAAAAAACGCGTGGGTAGTAATTGAATCTAATAAGCTTTGGTTGTCTAATGCAGCGTAATAATATATTGTCACCTTGCCTCGAGATATCAAGCAAAGAGAAACTTGACCGATCATAGCCAATTCCTGACCCCGAATAATGCCCTGAAGGCGTCCTAATGTAGAGCAGGTGGATCTAATGCATAGCTTTAGAATAGAGGAATGAAGCCGATTTGAATAAATGTTGTGCAAATGTTAGTGCTTAAAAAATGCCAAATAATTTGTTCTTTGTATGAACAATATTGGGGATGAAGTATAAGCTTTATACGTATATATGTATGTATAAATAATGGTCACTTATAAATTCATGCGGATGTTGGAGCCAGCTCACTTTTATTCATAGCCAGCGAAAGCTAATTATTAATAAAAGTAAGCTATTAAATTTATGGTCTCGGAGTAAGCTAACGCATACCTTTCTATACGCACCGTTCTATAATAAAAGATCCATTCAATTATAAATTTCTAAACAATTTGCAGTAAAACGTTTCTATAACAAATAGCTTCCCTTCTCAATCAAACGGTAACGAGCAAACGGACGGTTCGATCACGGCTGTACGGATGCAAAACGTTGTCTCATTCAAGCTATGCATTTAGCACGGAAATCTATCTTGTCTACAGTCTGGCTGAGTTCACGATCTTATTAACAGAGTCCGTTGAAGACAGGGACACTCTGATCGCTGGTGGTCCAATGATACTGTTAGTAATTGGCACTGCTTTCCCTATTTGAAACGCTATCCTATATTTGAACTCTTTTCTAATGTATTTCGAAGACTAAATATTTCTTTTCTTTTCTTGGAACCTTAAATAGCTACATTGGAATTAATGTTGTGCATTATCCAGCGTGAACGAAGGTCATTATTGGATATTCTTAAAATTATTCAACAGATCGCAATAATGGTAGCTTTTTGCGTCTAAAAACGGCAAATCTTCGCGAGCATTACCGGTCATTATCGCTTATCTGTCAGAAGAATGATAATAACGTATTAGAAATCTGAGTGTATCGTTTCTGTCAACTGGTTCGCGTGTCGACGGCCTAATGGTGGCGCGGAAAAAATCTCAATTGCAGTCAATTGACGACTGCAGCCGAGTTTCCGAACGACGCCCGCACGACTAACTACCTGTGCCGGGCGGCTATTCTCAAATCAGAGAAAGATATGGAGATCGTTTTTGCTCGATAAATCGTATTTCGCTGTTCGATAACATTTTATTTTTAGATAATTGATCTTTTTAAAGTAAAAAGAGTTTTCCAATTAGTAGTTCCAATTAGGGTTGTAAGTTCAAAGGAATGTTCGTTTCGTTGAGGTTAATGCGTTAATTGAATGTACCAAATATCTGATTGCTTATTAGAAGTAGGTAAATGAAAATACCTTTTTATGATATATGATTGTTATAATTTTATAATAAGAAAATACGACAAAAATCTTAAAATGAGACTTAATATTGAGTAAAGCTGTTTCACAAATGAAAAGTTCGAGCATTCACTTCCACTGTTATTTATCCCATTCTACTGAGCCCTGTTAGCGTGATTCTGTACTAAACTTTCAAACATACACAATGTTTGTTTATAATATTAGTAGGGTTTAAATATTATAGAATAACAACCAGAACTATTTTTTTAGAATAGACCTCTAAGCCCAGTTAGTGCGAAAGACGATCTCGCCGCGGGCCATAGACGAAGCCCAGGCGCGTGCATACAACCTCCGGTTCATTTGAAATTGGAACGATTATAAATTCGACCATTGTCACGAAATCGTTTGTAGGGAAATTCAAAAAGAGAATGATTTCTTTCTTAGTGGCCGTTTAACTTTAAATGCAGCTAGCCCTTTTACTTAAGTAAATTTTTAAATAAAAGAACAGTTCATTTCGACCAAAAATTAAAAATGCTGTTTTTATTTACTGTTACGGTTTTTGAAAGTTCAAAATCGTCTTTCTGAACTTCCAATTTAAATGGTCACAGTTTTTTTTTTTCTAAAAACAAAACCTAAAATATCAGCGAAGATAACTGAACCGTACGTAATCAATTTTTTATGTCTTAATTCTTTCCGGTTTTTGTAGCACCCATTTAGGTACACACTTTTTAAGATGTTACAGATTATCTTTTTATGGAGAAGTTGAAAATGTATTAAAAAGACTGTGTTATTTCGATTGATTGAAATAGATGACCCAAGATGACAAAAAAATATTTAAAAATTATTATGCCAAGCTAAATATTATTTTCTTGAAAAAATTTTTTTTTACATTTCGTTAGTAGTTTAATACAATTGACAAAGAATTAATTTAAAACTTACATTATGAACTTACAAAACTTAGACTGGTACCCATTGTAGGTACCAGTCTTTGTCCGTCTACAAATAATTAAACTTTCAAAATTTTCATTCAGACTACCTTTTTTAATAACATGACCCAACGTTTTTTATATTTATTACAAGTGCGGCGTTTTTAATCTTTTATTATTTATTTTCTGATCTTCATTCTCAAGTCCATTTTTTGTCGTAAAATCAGTTTTTGCTTCTGGGCACGCGTGCGCCAGGCGCGAGTGAACTTGGACCGATTTCTACCAGTAAGTAGAATTTAATGCTACCAATTTTTTTGTAACAGGTGTTTTGGTTTTTGACTCATTATGCATATAAATGAAACCTTCGACTGTTTGGAATTGTACCACAAAAAATATAATGGTTTGTGTAACCTGAATAGTTTTTATTGCGCATTGATTATCATATTCTGTTGTTTTATTTTTTAATTCTTTAACAACCACGTACTCGCTAGCGATAATCAAGAAAAAAATACGAGTTTTCCTTTTTTGATTTCCGTAATCACACTCGATCACATTTTCCGAAACGCCTGTTCCAAATTTGAGCTCCTGTCAGGATTGGCTCTGATATAATGGCGTCCCTTGGTCCGTAGGAAGTTGGGATGCTCCGCGCTAGATGAGTCAGTCTGATGTTGGCCTCCGTGACAGCTAGACGCGAGCTGGACGCTGAGGCGCCAGTGGTCTGGCCTTCATGGTGCTATTCAGGTAATAACGCTGCTGTTCTTAGCTTTAGAAGAGACAAATGTTCAGTTAAGAATAGAAGGTAAAAAGCCACGCTCAACCAAACTGGTGATTTCATTCAAATCTAAATATTTTTTTTAAATTAGATAAAAGTGGTCTGATCGAGAATTAGTAGCAAAACTCACACCCGTAAATGTTCATAATAAGATAATATTTTAAGTAAGTGCACATTATACTTAAATTATTATATTGCATGCCTCCGGACTGGAGCAATAAGCAGCGTGAAAAAGTACCAAATAGATATGCGCGTAACACCCTCGTATTTATGGTCACTTTCTATTAAATTTCAAACAAAATTAAAACAAAATGACTGGCAACAAGAATTTTATTAATTGTTTAATACAAGCTCACTTTACCATCACATTTTCACCATACATTATCTATAAGTTTATCTAAGTCTCTGTTTTAGTGCTTTTATAATGCTCACCTTAATAATACCGAAGAGAATAAATTATCACTCTTCAGCAACATAATTGGTAGGTAAAATCCAATTAACACCTACAAAAAAAGTGTTCTTCCGCTGGTCGTTCATAATCACTGCCTACTTCAAATCAGCGCAGTTTTACTACGTCTCGAGTAACTAACTAACTCATATATTTGCGCACTGGATTTGATTTGCATCCGAGTAAATAGGGTCGAAAATTTGATGTTCACGTAACATGTCTCAAGATTTGAGAAATTTTGTCTTATTAAAAATGATACTATAAAACTTCTCGAAAATTATACATATACCTATATATACAATACATATTGTAACATAAAACTCAAAGCGCCTACTGCCGTCTTTTTTTAAAGACCTAACTAACGATATAAATTTTCACAATATTTGCTTCTCAAACTATAGTAAAATCTGAGTGTAATATTAAATACACTACATATTAAAAAAAACCGCTTTGGATACCATATTCATATTTCTAAGCTAAAAAGGATTTTAAACTTCGGCTAGATGCCATATGCCCCTATATAGCAAAGCAAAATCAACTTCGGAGAACCCAACGTGTCCTTAGTTACTTAAGTAACAAATTACTTAAAAATTCAGTAATAATAAAATGAAAAATAGTGTTACCGTAATTTTAGAAATAGTTCCGACAGCCGCATTTATAAATTTATGAAAGTCCTTTTCCCCTATTTCGTATCCAATCGTACCAGACGCGAAAGACCACAGTGAGAGTTCATAACGGCTAGTTGGCGTGTACCCAGCGTTTATCTGCCTCTGATTGAAACCACCTGTTCATTTGAATACACCTGATGCTGAGTGGAAAACGCTGATGACTGAGGTTACTTCATTAAGTGCTAAGGATTTATAGTTTTCTAGACATATGGACTGCACTGGCGTTAGAAGTTTTTTAATTTTGAAATTGTAAATGGTCGGTCTGATTTCAGTACTTCAGACTGTCTTTTAAGACTGAATTTTTTGTTGCCAGTGCGTACTTTTATAGAAGCTTTTTTAATAATGGAATTGTAAACGGCCAGTGTGATTACTAGAATATAAAATAACTTTAAGGTTGTATTACGTTTGTAGTTAAATTTATTGCCTATCCGGTAGTTTTACACTCTCACAATTCATTATTATGAATTGTTAGTAAGGTTTTCACTCGGTACCCATTAATTTGTACTTTTCATGACTGTATGAGCATGTTCCTGTGCTGGTTGGTATTTAAAAATGCGTTATATCACTTGAACGTATTATTTTCAATAATTACTAGTGGGTAATTTAAATGTTCTAGAAGAACTTGTTAGTTGTTTAAAACAAAATATGGACTCAAAGGTGAAGGTCGAAACTCAAATAAGTATCTTTTTGTTACATTATGAATAAATGTATTCGAATAATTACGCCCACTGCTGATATATTTAGTAAGGCATAAATAAATCTAGTTTGTTAGAAACAAAATGATATCAAGTTTGTATTTCGTTAACATTAGGAAATAAACATGAATTGTTATATTTAATAACTCCTGGTCAAACTTGGAATTTGTAATATTCAGTTTTCAAAAATAAATGACTAATTGTATTTAATTAAATATAAACAGCAAAGTGTAACCAAAACTAACTCCATAATCACCGATTTCTATTTTCCATAGAAAACAGGCTATTATTTCCACACAATTACTTACCATTATTATCTGTAATTACATAAACTCGACCCGCCCCTTAGTTGAACCTTAACCTCGAGTTAGAAGATTTTCGTTAACCGTAAGTCGTACAGTCGGCATAACAGTATACCCTCAAACAAAAACGTTATAAGATAAATATGGTTTGTTATAAGAATAATGTTATTATCTTGTTGTGAAGTGTATGTGTGCATATTTGAGCGTATATTTGCATTGCTAATGCGCGTGTGTGGGTGGTACCCCGCCCTCTGTCGGATATTTATTGAATGAAATCGACATAGAAAGGCCAAATGGTAATATCATTGTTTGTCGTGACATATGAAATAATTTACGAAATGTAGATATATCTATTTTCGGTTGTTAGTAAGACAAATTGTTGAGTCTGTAGGAATTATTTTCGATGTGTGGTTTGAATTGTGAAAGTTTGAATAACGCGGCGGATTACGCGTTAGATATTTTGCAAAAAAAAGATAAGTCTTAAACTTTCAGTACATGTCTTTAACTAAGTACATCGTAGTAATTATGTTTACGTAATGTTTAACAATTACGTTGACAAATTCATGAGATCATTGCCCTAGCAATAAATTTACCTATCTAATTAAATAAACACAGAATTATCTAAGTGCCAACTTGTAAAAAAATTGCCGTATCTAATAAGAGTACGAAAATCGTTGGTCATCTGTAACTTACATAGTAATAAATAAGTAGGTGTACTAAAAAAACATTTATCACGCAAGTTGTGAATTAAAATATTGTAAACATTTATTGTTTAGTTCGCACAGCCTGATGACGTAAGCAACTTCCCTCCAAAACACGAGCTTTTGGGTTCAATTATTCGAATAATTAAAACCATAGCACGGCAAACAATAAAAATCATCATAATCATTAGTTTGGTATATTTGAAGATTTTCAAAAATTGGTTTTTTGAATTTTCATACAAATCAAGATTTATTAAATAAGTCGACTAGTTTCAAAAACGGCAATCTGCTTTTGTTGTCAAAAATGAGTAAATGGTATGGCTACACAGAAAATAATGAATAAAAGTTTTTTTATTGTATTACGTTACAAATCCAGCGATGTGACATACAAAATACTCGTCAAAGTTTCAAGTTGGTTTCAAATCTGGCATTCTGCTCAAAATCATGTTCATAAACGGCTATCTCAAACCATCTACCGATCAAAAGCGAGAGTTCTTATGCGTCCTTTAACGGTAGTCGGAACATTGCTCGCTGTGTGTTTTAACGTATTTTAAGTGTTTGGTGAGTAGAATTAACAATTAAAAGCCAAAAATATTATCGTAGAGGCTAGTCCCAGCGTTGTGATACTAAGGGGCGATAGCACTGCAGGGGATTCAGGTGCGCATCTGAGCCTGCACAAGTTCCCCACCGAACTTTACCCGTGAAGTTTCTTGCTAGGAAAAACCTTTGTGAAGAAGACGAAGGTTTTTCCGAACAGGTGGTAGAGTCATGCTATATTTGACGTCAATAAGAACATGTAATTGTCAATGTTGAGAAATAAATATTTGAATTTGACCTAGCGTATTTTTTAATTGTCGAAACATGGAGGAAAAAATAATTTAATAATATACCCAGAAAGGCAAGAGAAATGTTGAATATTGGTCAAGAAACAAAGCTAAGATTTTGAGGTTAGTGTAGTACTAGGGTTGTCACATAATAATAATATTTAATATTAGTTTTTGTATTATAAATTATTTTTGAATTTTTTTTAGATACTCACACTCACACTGTGCGAGCCTAATTCAAAGTCACTAAAATACGGTTCATTAACGATGACACGACTAAGAACATTATATGAAAAATTTTATAGTCACAGAAACAAAAAAGACCAAGATTCTATGATATTAAAATACTGCTCGATTGAACCCAGAGCAGAGCGGGGTTTAAAGGAAAAAAGAATACCACAATTAAGTATGCAGTGTATTTGCGTCATAAAAAACTGCTATTATGTTGGAAACAATTTTTGACCTTATTCGGTATAACCAAACATAGAGTGCAAAATGTGATGAACAGATATTTTTACGCTGGAGGTATTATAATTACTGAACATCGAGGTAAATATTATTTTTTGAACAAATAAGTACACTGTAAAACACTACGTCATTAAAAGAGCACTAGCCCGGATTGTGAATGGTAGACACTTAAATGCTTCACTTGCACAATGCACTTCGATGCATGTTCTAAATGCTTGGAGCTTACCTCAAAAATTGCTTTCGAAACTGATGCTCAAAAGAAAAATTTACTTTTAATAGAGAAAGCTCATCAAGAGCCAAACTTAAAGTAGTATCTGATGGCCTTAACATATTCTCTAAATATATGGATGCGGTGGTCAAAACAAGAATTGCATTCTGGTAGGTGCATGTTCCAAATGGTTGTTGGAGCATGAAAACATGAATTCGATCGAATTGCTATTTCCAGTGACAAGCTACTCATTTACGCCTGCTAACAGAAAATTTGGTATTGTTGAAAAAAAGCGGAAGATAGATGTCATTTTGCACCCTGACGTAATAAAAGATGTAATAGGAGAAACTTGGACATTGGTCAGGTTAGGAAGCGACTGGCCTGTTTTCAACTGGAGAGACGCCGTTAAAACGGTTTTTAAACCTACTACATCTTGGAAGATGGCATTTAAAGAATGCAAAAGATTTATTCTGAGGCGTTCAAAACACCAGGCAATGTTTTAGTTAGAGGCGAATCATATTACAAAACAGATATAGCCAAAGCTCAAAACGTATGTCCACGCAATACAAATATTACAGATATAAGCCCCCAACAACTACCGAATATAGTGCCCGTTAATAAAAATTAATAGTCTGATATTAAAAGGGGACAACTAGAAACTTATTGTTATATTTATTAAAAATTATTGTGAAGGGGCAATAGAGGGTCCAAGATCTTCGTATTTAATTTTTGTTTGTGATAGTTTTGTTTTAATTATTACTTTGAAATAAAGTTAAATAAATTTTATTTGAAAAAAAGTTACTGTTGATGTTTTTGAGACAGCCCTGATTATATAAAAAGGAATGTAGAATCAAAAACGGAAATCTGCACACTAATTAATTTCAAATGCGGCATTCTCAAAAAATTGGCTTCAAATTCGGCAATATGCAAAATTAAAATGCAATTTATGGCTCATTCATATTGAACCAATGCAAAATCTACTTTTTAATTGTCGTCTAAGTTATTTGAGATTGGATAAAAACTATCTTTGTAAACTTATGAGCTTGATCGAACAAATAAAAGTTTTTTCTTATTTACCCAAAAATCCCTAAAAGTTAGATAGCCATCTTTGAAACTAGTCGACTCAAATAGTAAACTTACTTTTATATTTCTAAATTTATTTTCGAATAATGATGTCCAGAGGCATTAATGCTGTTTAGTATCAAGAAATTGCGTGTTCGTTTGCCGGATGAAAGTTTCATAAAAAGAGAGAGACAGCAAAACCGTGCATCAAACTCAGTCTGAATGAAATAATTACATATCAATATAAAGTCATACGAACTGCAACTTATATAATGTCCATAAACTTAATATTTACGATATCGCCGATCTTTAATAAAAGCGAGAAGGCAAATAAATAAACTGTTTATCGACCCTAGTTATCATTACTCGATGTTATAGTTTCTTGATTTTAGAGTTCCGTACACTATTAACGGAACCCCTTTTGAAAAGCCTTGGTAGAACGAGTAAATGACAAATAAAATTCACAATCGTGTTCTCCGTTACAGTAATTTTGTTTTTATCAAAACTTCTTGGTTTCAAATAGCTTATATAGCTACCACAAAGGCCACGAAGCTAATTATTAATAACCTCACAATTGAACAAGTTTATTTGATTCAAAAATTCAATTAAATTAAAATAGCGTAAGATAGGTGACGTTCTTAACTGATGCATATGAGAATGGATCTGAATCTTGCCCTAACACAATATATTAACATCTTAAAACTTAATTGAATGAAACTGAGAAAGAGATAAAAAGATTCAATGACGAGGCGCGTGCGCAAGACGGAATAAAGTTTGTAGTCTTGTTGTGTCGTATCGACTCGGTTCTATTCGCGTAGTGACAGTCAAATTGCGACTAAGTTAGAGGACAAGATTTATGAGCTTCGTCCGTCAGGCGCTTGTCACATCTTCAGCTATTGTACTTTAATCAAAGATACACAATAAACACAAACATAAGTTTTCATAAAATAAGATATCTAGTAATGGGCTTTCTTGTTCATTACTGTCATAGTGTCCAGTAAGAATAATAAAATTGTTACAGTCATATTTATTATTAGATCGGCGTACGGAACAGTAAGTGCGGGAACCAGATTCACACTTGACTTTTCTGCACAAAATGACCTCTGAGGGATTATTTCGAGCGCTCTGACTGGTTCTTACATAAATAATGAAAACATTCTTGTAATTAACCGAAAAAAAAAATTGGGTATTTTACGATTACCGGTTGATTGCATTGGCCGGTGATCCGGAGCATAATACAATTTAAAGGTCTTTTTTAATTTTGTCAAATTTAAGAGATCTTTTCTTTTAAATTGATTATGTATTGATTATATGAGTTCTTCTGTATATTATGTCTTTGGCGCGTGTGTGGATATAAATAAGAGAGGTGGGGGTGCGCAAGTTTGAATAGGTGCATTACACTGAAAAAGGAACAATATTACAGTGCAAGCTCTACAACTAACTACATATATTTCTGTAAATCATATCATCGACCCCATTTTAGTAAAGTATTTTAACAAAATCGATTAATACACCCAACTTGACAAAACCCCTAATCCTTTGCGCATAATTATGAAAATCCTTGTCTTATCTTACTTTTTATGTGTTTATATGATAAAACCCATAGCAACGGTATAGCAAATACTTCGACATATCTGCCTTCAACTATTCTCCATAAAAACCTTCGTCAATTTGCAATATTATCAAACGATGCATACCTCGTAAAGGCCATTTCCACGATTGGCTATGCGTCTTTTACATTAGCTAAGCGATATGTTATAGCGCGTGCCATTGCGGCCATGTCGAAATATGAAATTCTCATTTTGTTTATGTGGCAATTTGGCGCGAAAGTAGAATGATACTCTTCCGTCATCGTTATCTTTGATGCGCTTTGAAAAAATATTTATTAGCTTTTTTTAATCATAGTTTAGTTTTGAAAGGGAAGATGTTATTATATTGTGTTCTGTGAATAACTGAAACTGATTTACTAAATAGGACCATGATCAAAAAATCGAAAAGTCTTCTTCAGTAAATAAAGAACTACGCTTATAAATATTTATACTATTTCCATTTCTTTATTTTCTCGATGACAGTTCTAATTTGATATAGTGCTCTCTAGCTCCATCCCTATCAGTTTCTCCGACTCTGGTATTATATAACCTTGTACGTGTGTAAACGTCATATTTTTATAAAATAAAGCATACATAATGTGAAAATAGACGCTCGCACGAGGTTACACAGGAGCTGTCATCGAGAAAATAAAGAAATGGAAATAGTATATAAGCATGGCTAAAGAATGTTTATATGAATACTGACATCTTGGAACACTCTAGGGCTGAAATCGATGAGGCGCTCATAGACCTACCTCAGACTTACCTCAACTAAATGGTAAAATTGTTTATGTTCTTATGTAGTTTTGGCTCCATCCTTTGTTTAACATTCTTAATTTCTATTTTTTGTTCTTGTTATAAAATTTAATACTGTGTTTTTTCTTTGTTTGCTTGTAAAGTTATTTTATTAATTTTTAAGCGTTTCTGATTTTTATTTTTTGTGTTGCATATATTTGTCAAATAAATGGGACAAAATATTTCCTACAAAGTTTTGGTCAAAAAATTAAATTTTAATTAATAAGAGCGAGTTTGTTCTGTCAATGTAAAGTGAGAAAATCCAGTAAAATAATGCTTTCCATTTTGTCATAATTAGTGTCCCGCAGAATCTGTACGCTATATAAAAAACAAAGTACGAGATATAACGTTAACATGAAACATCAGCTATAAACTGTTAGAATTGCGTATGCCAAATTTGGCATGTAAAATTGTGATTGTAAGTTATAAATAGCCTATTTTATAGTCCATTCAATGTAGGTAATAGTTTTACACACCATAATGGCAGATTTGCTAGTTCGTTTCTTCATTTGTATGTATCTTATTGTATTGACAACCAGCGCGTTTTATGATTCATGTTCATTAGATTTTTATTATTCAACAGATTTTCGAATCCCTATTTCAAAAATTTTCCAGTTTCAAATACGGTTATCACAATTTCTTTACTTCTAGTTGATAATTAATAACGAATATCGCAAAAGTGAAATATTTTGCTATTCAATTCAAGTGGTACATATTATATTATTTGTACATGATATTGAAATCAACTACCTACTTAACTTGCTGACGCTTTTTGTTATTAATGTTTGTTTACATTTGTAGGTAGTTATTACATTACTTCATTATTTCTATAAGTACATTTTTGTTTCAGGTATGTACACTTTTACATAATCTTCATTGTGTCAATTCCTCCAATAAGTGTAGAACGTTTGCGTCAAGCTTCTAAGTCTAGGGTAAGTTAGATTCGCATGAATAAATTACTTTATCAAAGTATCTTTTTTACTCAGCCAGCAAGTGACCAGCCACCCAGCAACCCACTGACTGTGATTATACTATCAACTGATGATGTGTTACCGACCATAGGCTTTATTTGGCTTTGGAGATTCACAGGGCTTTCTACGAGAGATAATAAATATATTAATAATAATTATAAGCTTTAGAAACGATTTCGATATCCGTCAATACGATATCATGTTGACAGATTATCAAACATACCCTGATATGATACGATTTTTATTTAGTCGCATTTTAATCGTGCGTAGATATCCTTTTTTTAGAGTAAGCTGAATGCCTTTGGGACGTCGCGTTTGGTACCAACTCAGAAGTTTATTTGTACATAAATGAAATAACTATCACTTAATAAAAATAAAATAAAATACTATAAACCCAATATTATAAAGTTCTTAGTATTATAATAAAATATAAAAGACTCATACTTAACTTAAATGATCTTAAAACTTTTTGCTCGCCACCCCCACAGGACTATAACAGTCAATTCAACTGCTATAGTTATATTTAAAATGGAATCGTTTTCACAACCTAAAGTTGCTATAAAATCATTGTTTTAGAATTAAAGTACTTTAAGTTTAATACACTCATGGAAGAGTCGGTCTGCAGATTACCGGATAAACGTTGTATTTGATTTACGTCAGTGATTATTGTTAATTTTATTGAGACGTTAAAATGCGTATACTTGAGACTAAGATTTTATTGTTATGTAATAAAATAATGATGGTATTATATGCTCACCTCTGTATTTACTACAAAAGTTTTAATACAGATTATCTTATACTATTTTCTATTTAGCGTGGGCATGATTTTAATACTGTACTAAAACAGTTTACTAAAAACTCCTAAGATAGTCACTGCGTTATTTTTATTTTATTTAGTTTAGTTGTAAGTTACCTTCAATACGTGCCTCGTATTCCTTGTATCTACGTAGTTAAGTCTCCCACAGGCTTGGTCAAAGATATGATGTAATAAAAGCCGTTCTTGTTTTGCGATGTAGAACTAATTTCCTGCAGGCGCAGCACGGGCGACATAAGACTCAAATCAAGACATACAATCGACCAGTCCCAGTCTTGGAAGGTTTTTTAAGTTGCAGTACAGGTCGACCATGCGACTAATTTTCTTGCTGTAACATAGGCTGTCTGGACGTGTTATTAAAATAAGACAATTAATGCGATTACATCGACATGACTGATATAAGTCAAATTGTGATATAGTCTTGGTACGCCATGCTACGGCTGCTGCATATATTATTTCAGAGACTTGGACACAGTTTTTAAATGTAGTGTCAATAAGTGTCTGTAATATAGACTTGAATATATTGATGTTGACTTTCATGGATACAAACCTTAAATATATTTTAAAATAGTATGACGAAAAGAAAATCCTATAGGTTTTTCAAATATTCCCAGTGTTGCCAGCCAATTTTACTATTCCTACTTAAAACTACCGCATTACCTACCGGCCTAATTGATACCAAACCAGATCCAGATCGCAGAAACATAATGCGCTCTTTGTTTCCTCAACGGTTCTGTGTGACAAAGAAAGTGATTGATAAACCACGGAAGGTCGCTTAAGAGTAGTCTTTATTTCCTTATAAATTTGAGCTTTGGACTGGCTTTTGTAAATAAAAAATATCATACCTTGCTTTGATAAATTGTTCATTCATGTTATGTGACTGTTTTTTTGTGTGACACAAAGTGACACCGCCAATCAAAGTGAATAAATATTATTAGACGCGCATATCATTATCTACTAAAACTTAAACTTATCAGACATATAGAAAGTCTTATAAAAGTAATTGTAACAATCTATCTAGTACAACAACAGCAATTTACTTTGTGCACCGGAAGTCTTAAGTCGGCTTCTGATTCTGATTGATATCTGGTGTCCTGCTCTCTTTGCTGATAAATATCATCTGTCTCACTCTCTTGATATATATCTCCGGTGGTATAGAAATTCTGTCTAAATTAATGTGTAGTGTAAACAGAGCGTCGGGATGACATGATGTGAGGTTGGGTAAGTTTATACTGAAAAGATAGCGTTCAATATAGTGTATTAAATTGGCTAAATTTACAATATTCACGAGTAAATGTTACATGCAAAATAATTGACCCTTTGACCGCAAAAGCATAGTTCAAGAATCATCATTAACTAATTTGCTAGAGTGACCATCGACCAAGAACTGTAAATAATTTCCTATGATTCCTAGAATTAAACAGTCAGCTTATGAAAATAGCTGTATATAACAATATGTTATTATGTTATATATAACATTATGTATCAATAAGAGAAAAAGATTTAAAACTTCAAAGAAAAGTGCGCATAAAATACTTTTCCCAGGATAAACAGGCCAAAGGGGTAGGAGAGCAAAAGCTATGTTTCGATGATTTATTTTTAGTATGTGACTAATTTCTTTCCATGAAAGCCTCGACGATAATTCATCCTTAATTCTTATATTCACCTTATAGCTTATATTCACGGTGCCATATCTGACTGACAGTGCTTTTGGGGGTTGATAATACCTTAGTCGGGGCCACATGACCTATTCAAAAATTCAAAATGTTTCATTTCGTCGTAGGTAACAGAAATTATCCTTGGTGAGTCTTTTTCTTCATCTTCAGATTGTCAAAGTGAAAATACAGGTGAAATTTTGGGCTTTTCAAAGGTATTATAGGTATATCCCTGAAGTTCCTTGCCAGTTCTTATTCACGAACGTTTTTACGAACTGGTGGTGGAGTCATGGTTTATTTGACGTCATTAAAAAGAAGTAATTGTCAATGTTGAGGAAATAATATTTGAATTTGAATTTTGATTTTGACCGAGAGGGAAAAAAGCCGGCAGAAAAAAACCTCTCGGCACTCTTTTGTCAAAATAGTGAAAGATAGGTATGCATAGTAGGTATAAAATTTGACTACGACATGCAAGACAAAAACAATTTTTATGTCGTAGCACCATGTCAAATCAAGAAGTTCACGGCAAATGTCATCGTGCCGACAAAATAGCGTCTAAGTGCCGTAAACCATTGCAAAACTGAAGACTCTCAGAGTGAAATAAATATTAGGTCTTTACCTATGAAATTGCCGTTTTTCACGAAATAAATGAAGCGTAATTTTTTTAAATATTTTTTATTTCTATTAATCAAAATAATCACCCATGCAATCAATGCATCTTTGCCAACGCATTGGTAGCTTATTGATGCCTTTCTTGAAGAAATCAGCTGGACGTGAGGCAACAAATTCTTCAAAGGCATTTTGTACTGCCTCTCGGGTATTGAATTTTTTTCCCGCCAAGAAGTTATCCAAATTCTGGAAAAAGTAGAGGTCTGGTGAGTACGGCGCATGACGGAGAACTTCCAACCCCAACTCTTGTATCTTGGAGACCGTCTGCTGTGCAGTATGAGGTCGCGCGTTGTCGTGCAGGAGCAGTGGAGCCGAACGATTGACCAAAGCTGGTTGGAGACGGGCGAGCTTCTCCATCATTGTGTTCAGTTCTTCACAGTACACATCTGCAGTAATGCTTGTCCCGTTTGGCAAGAAGCTGTGATGAATTACACCCGCGTTAGACCACCAAACAGTGACCATCACTTTTCTAGGGGTAAGTTTTCGTTTAGGGCATTGTTTGGGTGCTGAACCAGGGTCCAACCAACTTGCTGAGCGCTTACGATTGTCAAACAGGATCCATTTCTCGTCACATGTAACAATGCGGTTCAGAATTCCTTCATTTGTATGCCTGCTGAGCAGTGCAAGGCACGTCTCCACGCGTACTTCGCGCTGGCGGTCATTGAGTTCGTGGGGTACCCATTTGTCAAGCTTTTTTACCTTGCCAATTTGACGCAAATGGACCAATATTGTTTTGATGCTAACGTCGAAAGCTGCTGCTAATTCAGCCGTGGATTGAGTTTCATCAGCTTCCACAATTGCCTTTAATTCGTCATTGTCGACCAAAGTTTTCGGACGACCACGGGGTTCATTTTTCAGGTCAAAATGTCCAGAACGGAAGCGGGTAAACCAATAACGGGTGGTGCGTTCGTTTGTAGTGTTCGCTCCGTAAATGTCGTTGATGTCGCGTGCCGCTTGTGCCGCTTTGCTGCCACGACGGTACTCATACTCCATAATTACGCGAATTTTTAACTTATCCATGATGACGAAAAATGTTCGAATGCGTTGAAAACAAAACACTAACTATTAAACAAATGACGATTTTAGAAAAAGAATTCCATGTTTGTCAATTAAAATTAATTTGAAATTAGAATTATCAGTCAAAAAAAAAATATTTTCATTTGAAATGGCCAGTACGGCAAAACGGCAGTTTCATAGGTAAAGACCTATTATATCTGCATCTTGATCCTGCTACTCGACCCGTATACATTTCAGTTTCAAATCAGAACTTAATTAACTATCGAGTAAATTTAATATGCTATAGCTTACGAAGAAGCTTTGTAGTGATGGTTTCATGTTAAACAGAGCTTTTTATTAGACAACAGAGTAATGTAGCTTATTAATTAGAGAACTTTATATAGGTGGTATTTATAGGAGTGGTACTTGATTTCTTTTTGTTTTGATGGTGCAAGTCTTGCAGTTTCTATTCCGAGGAAAGTCTTTTGGCATACCTACTAATGTAAAAGTTGATTGCTCATTCTTTAACATCGACTTGGGATTGCTAGCGTCTTATTTTCCATTTCAAAGATGTAACAAACCTATTAAGGAAACTCCAGGATTTTTCCTTCTTGGTTTAATTTGTAAAAAATTGGTTACGAGATGCATTAAGAAATTAAGAATAGGTAAAATAAACAAGGAAAGGACAAAATTAAAGATAGAATAGAACTCCGAAATTATATATTTTCTTAAATTTTCACGATACATACTTTAAATAAAACACTTTTTACCGGATATTATCGCGTATATTTTAGATAATTTAAACTCCGAAATTACTTTGTACATAGGGCAAAGTGACGCGTTGGATCGATAAACGTAGTGCAAAATAAATTCTAGCCTTAGGGTCATCAGTTTCACTCAAAAATCGTTTTGATTTATTCTCAAAACTCTATGAGTACCATAGCCTTAACGCCAATGCCTCAAAAATATAACCATTGCTTAAATGTTGGCATTTCCTAAGCTTCACACCTTCTGCGTCGTCTGCAGCCGAGCCCGCTTGAACATTCGTCGTAGGAACATGGCAGGCCGCGAGGGTATCTACGCAGGTTGCATCCCACACCAGCGCGCGGCCTACCTGCCACTGTACTAGAGTCATGCCATCCGGCTGCTTGCCGTATTCATTCACGCAATAGTCCCGACGGTTCGAGTACCGAAACAGAATTGCCGGTGTAAAGCACCCGGAGAATGATGTCGTAATTAAACAAATCCTTATTAATTTCTAGTAATCTTCATATGTGCAAAACCTAAGGGGTGAAATAAAATATCATTAATATTAAATAACTACTTGACGATGTCGTTAGTGATGGTTAATGATTCCTTTAATATGTCTAATCATATTATGGTAATTATTTTTCAAAATACATAGAACAATGTTTGGTTTGGTATAGTAAAAGTAACATAAAATCAACAGAAAGGAAACGGGATTTCAGGGACGTCCATTTTACCTGCTGCAGAGTGTAATGAAAGATGAAAATGTTGAAACAAAATATGTGAAGCTACATTAACCGTCATTTCTCATCTAAAAATCGTTATTTAAATATTTTCTATTTAAATTTCATATCTAAAATTCAAACCTAATTGTAAAAGTTCAAAACGATTGATTAACATATTGAGTATAAATTTAGATTTTTACCTTTCGTATTCATCGTTACTTGTTATTCATACTTTAATCATTATAAAAATTATAATAAAATAATATTTAGTCATTGGCGTATTGCCGGCGGCAGTATATTTGCACATTTATCCTGTTGACTTGAAACTCGATTTGATTATATATAGACCTGATGAAACGTGACAATAACGAAACAGGCAATTTTTTGTTCTTATATTGTATATTTGTATAACCCCAATTACCACCCAAAAGACCTGATGATACAATTTTGTAGCAGTAGGTATTTAGACTAGATTCAGGTTACCGGAAGGCACTGGGTGCGGGTCGCACAAGACCGTAGAGATCCTCGGGGGACACCTTTGTCCTGCAGTGGACAAAGGACGTCTTTCGGCTGAAGGAAGGAAGTGAGAAAGATGTTTCGAAAAATATTTATTTTACCCTTCCATTTACTACTGAAGCTAAGTTTTCCGCACTTCTACTGCCTTTTCCGAGTTTTCGACTAAAGTTTTTAATCACCATTAGTGCTTTTTACAAATACTAAACAAAACTTAAAGTAGAGGGTAGAGCATACGTAATTAATACGGAGCATACGTCAATGCATTGGTGAATATTATTGAAATAAAATATCTTTGACAAATGAATAAAACAAATAAATAAAAGAATTTATTGCCTTTAAACTCGGCTGACATCTGTGCGGCGGCGGCGGCAGCGGCGGTAGCGGCGTGCGCGCAACAAACTACGTTATTAATGTGTGTACTTTTATTTTTAAATGTGATCGCCGCGAGCCAAAGGTTACCAGGGACTGAATTTGGATGGGATTTAGAACTTTTTAATATTTGTATGGTAAAATAATTGTAAGTTTTCGTAATGAATGTTTTTTGTCGAGGCAATTAAAATGCAAAGTAAATTAAAGTTTGTGGATTAATGAGGTTTCCAGCGCTGCCATATATTTGAAATAAAAATTGCAATTATTTAAAAAAACATATGGTATAAGTAATACAAAACACTTAAATAAATAAGAAGCACAAACTAAATAACACAAATTTTGTTTTCAAGACGGAATTCAGTTTACCAAAAAACTTATTTATGGATTAGGTGCAATGACTTTGTCATTAGTTACAATCCTCACGGAAAAAAGCTTTTTAATAAAAAAGTGAAAACTTTCCCAATTCATAAATACAGTTAATACTGCTTAGGTTGTATAATTTGCAATATTTTCCACCGTACCAACTATTGAAATATGCCTCTTAATTCAAACAAAAAAGTTCTACCTTTCAAAAAATCTTCACCACTCTCTTACATAAAGCAATGTCAAAAAGCTGGTCATTACCTTACCCCAAGTCCGTCCCCTGGTCCATCTTTCGGCATCGGGCGGTCGGAGGCTGCGATCTCGAGATACGTGGGTCAGTGACCTCGCACGCACACTACCCCGGCCTAAGGAGGCATGTACACATGCTGACTTGTAGTTGGGTAAAATTTCTAGAACAAAGGCCAATCACCATTAGTTGATATAATAATCACGATTCATATTAATCTTACTTACCATGACATGGGTCGCGTGCTAGTTTGCAGGCTATGAAAACAGTATAAGAAAAAACTACGTTATATTTGCTTTGTAGTTTAATCGTATTTGTTGTATTACAAAATTCGTATTTTTTCTACTCGACATGTTAAATCAATAACTTACACGATAAATATAAATAAATAAATAAATAAATATAAATATTTCTAACAATCACACAACATTATCTAGCCCGAATTAAGTATCATTAAGAACTTGTGTTATGGATACTAGATAACGGATAAATAAACTTAAGAAATATATAAACACATATTTTTAATATATAAATATTAGAAATAAACATACATACACATCCATGACTAGAGAGCAAATATAATATAATATCTGCTCCTACCAGTATTCGAACCCGGGACCTCTGGCATGGAAGGCAAGGCTACTTACCTCCATACCAAACAGGCCGACAAAGATTGCTATATTTCAGGTAAACATGCAAACCAAAATAAAACTAACGTATTTTTCGGATTGGCTTTCTGTGCAAAAACGTTTGTTTTTTGTTCTATTACCTATTTAAAAATGAAACTACAAACAATACCATTTCCGTACAACTTGTTAATAAAAACAATTTACTTCTAAGTGTGCTTCTAAAAGTTCAACAGATTTTTGTGCAATGTATGTCATTTACTTCTGTATATTGTATATATATAATAAAGTCCACATCAAACATTCGTTTGTTATTTTGTTAAATCAAGAATTCAATTAATTTCTAAATGACAACAGATGTGCAACCTCCTTACAAAAGCTAAGCGCGCGCGCAGGAAACTGGAGCGGCTTCTCTGGCGTAACACTTATAATTACACCGCGATGAGTTTCACTTGTACAGCCTTTACACAGGCCGTGTAGTGGAGAATTGAGAAATGTCAAAGTGGTTTGAAGCTTGGACAAGCTGGTGATTTTGCAAAAATAAATAGGTGGTGTTAAAGAAAATGTTTTATTCTGCTGAAAATTCACCAAAGAGACTCTTTTTCAACAAGTCAAATGGGTCCTAAGGCGCTCCTAAGTAGAGACTTGGCTTAACGAATTTATATCTTATTTCAACTTTACTTAAGTTTATAATTAAAAGCACCCTAAGTAACAGTTCGACGTCGCTTAGTAATAATAAATTCCCAGACAAACTGTATGGTCCTAAAGTAAGCAGAGCTTGTGTTGTGGATAACCATACAGCGAACTGAGGGGAAACCCAGAATAAACATACATACATAAAAACAACCATGACCCGAGAACAAACATCTGTGTTCATCCCACAAATGAATGCCCCGGCCAAGAATCGAACCTGGGCGGTAGTGGTAAGTACTGCCCTGGTATGAGGCAGGGCTACTTACCACTACACCACTCGGTCCTCTTGTGCGGCTGTTGATCGAAATAATTAAGGAATCTTAACATTGTTGATAAAAACATCAATTTGATGAGATGCGATAGCTTGGAGTCTTTGCAGTGGCAGTCTGTCAGCTGAATAAATAGAGAATAAGATGATCACAACAATGTATGTCCATACGTATTATTCTTTTGTATAGTGTTTTTATTTGATTTATATCTTCTTTATTTATTTACAAACAATAATATTTTAATAGATACAATAAAAACAAGGAATTAAAAAAATTTAAAGATAGAATACAACCCCTAAAATACTTTGCAAATAGGGCAAAGTGGCCAAAAGGTTGGCACAATTACTGCGTTCGATCGCTATCTATAAACGATGCGCAAAATAAGTGGCTTAGGGTAGCTTTTTTTTCACAATTTATTTACGGCAGAGGTATAGTTAATTAAGAAAGTTAAACGCGTCCAAAATCTTAATAAGCACATCTCGGCTCTTTTTCGAACAAAAAATTTCAACGTGAAAGTAAACATTTCGTTTTTACAAGTTTTTCATTTAATATCACAATAATTACTACAAAGTATAAAGATAAGCTTAATATATACTCCTTATTATAAGAGAATCAACATTTGCTCTCGATATTAAAAAATACACTTAATATACAGTTATAAAATAATCTGAATGTAATTACAAAATAATTTTTACGAAACTGTCAGTGTAACTGTCTTTAGAGACGTCGAGAGCTTGTCACTTACATTAAATGACATTACAAATTTAACGATCGTAATTATAAAATGACACTTGAAAAATCTTGTGTTATCAAAGTTTTCATTTTACAAGTCAATTACCTTCTATCTGCTTGTTAAACTATATGGATTATGCATACTAACTGTACTTTGTTTTTTTGAAACTTTAATTGTATTGTAAAATTTATAAAAAACTTGATCAAGCACGTCATGAATTTCATTTATGTAGCGCTATACGTATAACGACTTTACACTTCAATTATTCTAGTATATTTTAGATAATCTGTGTTGATATTAATATAACTATTCTGAACACTTATCTCGCCCTATGTTTTACGGTATACTGTAGGAGAAAAAGTTTCCAAAATTAATACGAGTTCAAAAATCCATGCTAGAAAGCAAAGTGGATAGAAAATTTGCAAAGTTATTTTTGAACTAATAAAAATTATTTTGATAATTTTTATAGTGTGCCAATTACTTATACTATCCTAGATTAAATTGTGTTGTGTATTAACTCACAGGGAGTATTGACTACCAGATATTGTACAGAATAGAAAACAAAGTAAAAAGAGGATTGGATCGATGTATTTATATTGTCAACATAATAATATATTGATGAGACAAGGCTAATACCACCATCTTACGAATATATCAAAACAGTCAGGTCTTTGACAAGATCATATAAGAAATAATCAATGAAAACCCAGTTCTTATAAAATAATAGTAAGTTTTCAATTATTAACTTTTATCAAACGGCTGCTCTACATTTAATAAAAAAATCAGATAAATAGGTAATAAAAAAATTACGTCATAATACAAACCGTGTAAGTAATAATTTGCGTCGTCAACTATTCTTGCGTTCTCCAAAACATCATAAAATAGCTTTTATAGGATTCAGTTGAATGTCATCTGCTCTATTAAATAATATTTCGACTTGCGCGTGATTGTGAAAATGCTAATAACCACACTTATTTATTGCATTGGCATTTATCAACTTATTTTTTAAAAGTTAAACTTTAATCTTGACATGACTAGTATCTCTGTGACATAAATAGTGCAGGTAATTTTGTAACTTTATCGACGTTTATTTTTTGTTGATTTATTGTTATTGTGCTTAGGAATTTAATTAAAAGAGCTATGTGTGACTATTCGTATATTTGATGTAATATTTAATTTTGTTATTGGTACAAGCAATGAACTAGAAAGAAAAAAGTTTTATTAAATTATTTACTTCGAAATCTATTCTTTAACTTTTGAATAAATCTAGCATAATTTGTTAGTTCTGTTCTAAACCATTAAAATTTAACTTTCGTTTAAAAAAAAATATTTAAGTGCCTGCGTAAGTTACTGCGTAAAAAGTTACTGCGTAGTTACAACCGATATCTTTTATAATTTGGTTTTTGCACATTTGCATTTTTTTCGTATATCACTACCTACATACGTAGGTAATTTAAAGAGGCAATGACACAACCGAGGTCATATGCTGTACAACTTCAATAACGTATCAAAAAACTGAGTAATCCTTTAAATAAACTTTTCTGGTTGCGATTATAACATTTTTTTTTAAACTGTTTTTACAGTGTCATACGTCAAACTATGCATCAGGGACTAATTATAGGTTAGCTGAGATCTCGAGCAGCGCACAAACTTGACATTCTCCATATTATGATGCATTAATCTCAAAAACCTGGTTCGGACCGGTTTCAAGGTATCGATTCTCAATCAAACGTGGTACTATTTTTCTCACGAGACTTACTCGTAAGCCCGCTATTGTCACATCGAACGCTGTAAAGTATAAGGCCGGTATGCAAACTCGAATCGGGCGGTCGAGAATCAAGGCCCAGACGGAGACACCTAAATCAATCATAGCCAACCCAGTTTAGTTCACATTGTCAATGCGCACCTACAGATAATAATTAGATATTAGGCGGTACAGAATGTCAAATGTCATTTAAATGTCACGTACGTAAAAGTCAGCGGTCACATGTACGCATGACATTTTTATTTTATCTGCTTCCGCCCGTTAATGATTCTATTTGTAATAAGTCCTTTGAAAATTGGATCAAATTGGACCAGTCTTTTTTAATTACCAAAATTCTTTAACTCATGATTAGAATGTAAATGATATAGACGTTTGTAATAAACTTACATATCAAGAAGAAATTAATGACTTTGGATAAAATAAGATTGTGATTTTTGATACGTTGATAGATTTTTCTGCTTCGAATTCGAATAAAGGAGTATTACAATTTATTAGGTTTGCGAGCGCACGAGTTTCAATGTCCGACTAGAAATAGATCTTTGTAGTATTGTATGAAGATGAATTAGTATACTGTAAAATATTTTTTTTTCCTGGGAAGACGTTCTGTATGCACGATAATTTGATTATATAAATTTTTATTCCATTTTTGTTAGCACAAAAGAAATAAACGTAACGGAGTCCTTGATATAATAGTATTTTAGTCATATTCTTGTAAGACAGGAACTACAATAAACTACTTTGTACACACCTGTTCAATGCAACGTATTTGATATCGAAACATAATTTAAATGAATTTCCTAATTATGCGAAAATGCTTGAATCCTCCATAAAATGCAGTAACTCTGCAACACCGTTGACACGCGCGCGCGCATCGGTTTCTCTGCGGGCGGTGATAAATAACCTCAGGAAGGGTTACCAATTATTACGTTTTATCTAATAAAATATACTGTAAATGTTATTTTTCGACTTGTGTTCATAGTCGTGAACTTCCATTATTTTATAAATATACATTGCTGCGCCGGAAAAATTAGCTTTTACTATTTTACTTAGTATACGGTCCTTTCAATTAAATATTTTGAAAAAAAGCTTCATCATTTTTATTCGTATCGTTACGAAAACTGTTAAAATGTAAACCAGCCTTTCGAAAATCTGTACTTTTAAATGAGTACATATTTAAAAATAGAATTAATATTGCCCTGCTTAGTAGACGGTAAAGTTCTGGGTTGGAAACTTAGCCGAAGTTGGAAACCGACAATAAAGAGTTGAACACAATGTTACTCACAATAACTTCATCCATGATGGATTTTCATACAACTAGGGCAGATTTTTGTTTACATAAAAATATGTTTATTATTTAACTCATGAAGTTTGAAAGCCCAAGAAGAATGGTAGCCCTAACTGCGGGTAGTTCTAAATCCGCGCGGCAAATTTACGTGGCAGATCAAGCGTGGGCGGCCCGCGCGCGCCACAGAGTAATCAACCTCAGTTAAACCAGAGTTTTCATGTTGCTTCTAATAACTTCACGTTGCGACATAGCCGGGAAATTGCCAGTTGTACTTCGAAATTGGTAGCATAAATTTTCGTGGTGATTGAAATTGTCAAGGTGGAGAAAATATAAGTGGGTTTTAAGTCGGGAAGTATTTGCTACAATGTTTTTGCTTAAGTAGATTACTCGTTTTATTATATACCTAAACTTCAAATACTAAATACTTAAGCTTCGTAGAATTTACAGGCTTAGTCACAAAGTCAATAATATTTCAAATCCATAATTCAAATTTGTCAATGTTAATATTTATCGGTACTATTATGCACTTAATATACGATTGGGATGGAGGTGTTGACAAATACATTCTCGCGAATTTACGAGTCTTGGTGAGGCTGGGGCTACTTCAAGACGGTTAGCTCGTTGACGGTTTATAAGAGAGGTAATGGAAACAAAGTTCAAGTTTATTGTAGCAGTTTGTGAATGATCAAAGACTGAGTACACAGTATGTCTGTCTATTTTTAATGAAACGAAAACTACGTGTAAGTGTGTGTGTGTTTGGGTAAAGAGAAGAAAATACAATTTAATGGTAGGTCTGTAACGCTTTATTATCAGCACAAGAATTTGTGACAATTGTGAATGTAAGTTAAATTGAGTCCTTGGGCCTGATTCCGAGTCATTGAAACCCGTTCGGAGCTCTTGTGACCTCAGATAAATAATTAATCGAATTGCTTTCAAAATACTTACTCTAAAGTGAGCTTCATTATCGGCATATATACATGTATATGTTATACATATTGTCGCTTTTGCCCCATTGCCCTGAAATTATTTATGGCAAAATAAAAACATGCACGATAAATAACTGCAATATCAATTCGGATATTTATTAAGGCATACGCCATGATCATCCTTACATTTGCTTTCGTAAAAAAAAGGTGAATTTAACATTTTATTGCTATTTTAGCTTTAGCCGCCCATAAGCACTAAAACTTAAATAACATGTTGATACAAAAAAAGCTAATATCTTGCAACAACATCGCGTCACCATTGTACCTTCGCTTCGTTATCTTTATTCGAAGCTTCAAAGCTCAACCTACAGACAGTGCTTTATCTAATAGACATGGCTATTGAAAGGGTTAAATTATTATGAAACTCAGCCGATTTCACGCGAGATATCTTCGCCGTGGTATAACTGGACTTTCGCCAGACTGTGACAGATAGTAATCTGCGAATAAATACTAAGATTAACTATTCAAAATGTCGATGAGGATTCCGTGAGGTGCAAATTACAGTGTAACTGGATACGTCGATTGAATTTCAATTAGTGATAGCTATGAAATATGAAGTGAATAACTTTTTTGCTGTTCAAATTGTAAATTATGAGCTATGAGCAAAGGAATCAAGTAGAAAATTTATTTTTCAGAATGATGATTCTGGTATTATGAAGAGATAATGAATATGAAAACTTTATAAATGGCTTGTTATCTTACTTTTTGTTAGTTTTTAAAAAATCTTTTGCTTTTAAAAAGATAGTTGTATATTTACTGCTAATTTAAAGACGAAAATACGCCTTTCCAAGCGTTACCATTTATTTATGTACTCTGCTTTTCAAAATTTTCCGGAACATATTTTTAGAGAATATTAGGACAAGGGAATTCCTAATTTTGACGTTACTTAATGGAAATTTTATCGCGTATATTAAAAAATAGTGTAGTGGGTTTTATTATTTAAAACAATTTGTTATAATTTGGATAAGAAATTGCCAATTGCCTCTTACAACACTTTCAAGGCCTAGCCGAAAATTCACATAAACCTACAGACAAAAAACCATGATCGTAAACTTCAAATATTGATTTAGTTTGAATATACGGAAATGTACAGCCATCACAAACCTTCAAACCAGAATCCGCCGCACAAATAGAGCGCTAACTAATATCGTGGTGCCATAACGATTTTTCAATTATATTGCACACATTATTTTTATCAGGCCTTTTTAGGTCTTTATAGTTTTACCAAACATAGCATAGATTTTAACAAAATGGCAACATTTGTTCGATACCTACTAGCGTCGCTTCAGTTTACAGATAAGTTAGAAGGTCTATACGTATAAGTTAACGATCAAAGAAATACTAGGTATAACTATATAGACTATGAAGTATGTAGCTTTATAGAGTATAAAGCTACATACTAATATCTTAAACTTCATCTGTGGAATTTTTCATAAATTGAATTCAATATTTTGTTTATTGTATTCATGGCCAGCAAACGAGCACGTGATCCAACTGACGCTAAGGGCATGCGCACTCATGGACATCACTATAGTTCGTTGGCGTTAAGAATACAGTGACGTATCGTCTCAGCATTAGGTTATAGCCAATAACTGACAAAAAGAAAACTTTTTCTTATACGGAAATCTGATTGGCTAGTATTTGTAGTGGCATCGATGATTCACTGCATTCTTAACGCGAACGAACTATAGTCGTTGTGTTTTATTTACTAATAGTGATTGTGTTTTTATATGGACTAAAGATGCGTTGCCTGACGTACCTTCCCTTCGATCGGAACACAACCACATACGCGTGATTATTATGGCGGTCAAAGCAGGAAGACCTGTAGTACCGCCCCAGACGAGATCTGAACCAACTCTACTACCTCCGGAGCGCGGATATGAAACGAGAGATTTATACTAGGTTTAATATCTTATAAGAAAATGTAGGTATATTTCAGAGTATTTTAACTGCGCTTACATCGGACTCGGCTAAGATGCATAATATCTTAAAGGTATCAAATAAATATTAGGTATAATTTTGTATGAGTGGACACTATGGGGTTGTCATAGTTGTAATACAACACAAAGTCCCTGAATAAAATTTGAATAAAAAAAAACTCTACCACGTTTGTACTTTACGCCATATTTGCATAAAACCCAATAATGACTGTCAAATAAGACACGGTCTCTTGATACACGATTTAAGGCTAAATCCAAATTAAGTTAAAAACGTTTAATGCTACCCACGCAGTGACCGGCGTTGCGTTGCGTTGATTGTATTTTACTGCGGCCACTTTTCCGCATAAATCAGTGCTACTGTTTGCCATCGTTCATGTTACTCCAGTTGAGTTACCTCGCGAGCTAGTCGCGAGGCTGTGGGTGTTTAAGTTATTATAACTTTGGATAATGTTAGTGGAACGAACGGGATAGCTTTGCAAATGAATTTGTCTAATTAGATGTCTAAATTTATATCACCGATGCTGTATAAAAATAGATAGGGGTGCGGTGAAAGCGAAAGTGGTGGTGGCTTTGCCAGTAGATGACCCTTCCGAACCAGTGGTAGTTTCAATATACGACGTCCTAAGCCGAGGTCCGTGCCCTCTCGGGTGCCCTTAGGCGTATCGTATGTAGGAGGAGTATTTTAAGTTCCGGCTAATCGTCGTCAGCGCTAAGCTACAAAGTCCGGAGAAATTTAAAAGTCCATTTCGAAAAAAAAAAAGCGAAAGTGGGTGGGTAGTTATGTCCGATGTCAGATGGCAAGGGGCAGTGAAAACCTTTTGCCAGTCCTGTACGGATCCTTTTCTGGATATTCCCGGTAGTGACCGTCCATGAAGTCTTATGATTAGATGTCAATTTGAATAGTTGGTGAATTTTCATTAAATTGTAGACTAAATCATTACAACCATCATGTGAAAGTTATTCGGAACGGGTTGGCTGTGACATTATACCTATTTAAAAAAAATTTAATAAGAAATTATAATGATTCTAACAGTAATTTCTTAAATTAATAGTAAGTTACAGTTATCTGTTTGATTGAGGCATTCGCGCAGCTTGCTATAAATTTCGATTTTAATATTAATATGTTAGAAATGTTCTCGCAACGTCATGTCATTATTTGTAATTTTGGCTACCAATTCATTACTGTTAATTATGAATGCACGTGATTCAATTAAACATTTAATTTCTAAAAAGATCTTTATAACTCCAAAGGTGCGTTCGAATTTGATCCACTTTAAAAATTAAGAATTTTCAGAATCAGAATTCAACACACAGCATAACGAAATCATTGCATCAATTAAAACTAAAACTAAGCCGTACTATAATAATAGTTAGTATTAAATAAACATCAGCTAATATTTATTTGAACAAGTGCCACATTATAGGCATTGCGTGGGCGCACGTCAGATAGGCTCGAGGACACAGAACGCGTTTTATTAAAGACGTCCCAACTGATTACTTGAGTCCGCGAGATTTGCACGGGGTGTAAATATTCCCGGATTGTCGACTTGATAGCCGCTGTGTGGGCTCTGCTGTGCTAGGTTTATTTATCTGTGGATTGTTTATAAGTTGATCTGTGGTTTTGCTGAGTGTTGGATTTTTTCATTCAAATTTATTAAATACTTAATTTTCTAAGTGACATTGTTGACGGTGGAAGAATGGTCATCTTAAGAAAATATTTGTTTAAGCACCATTTTGAAGGAGCACAGTTTGTGTTTATTATTTTCACAGATAAATCTCAAATACTATATAAAAAGAAAACATTCGTTTGGAATCCTGCTGAGTCGGCTTAGTTTGCAACATAAAGTTTACAAGTAAGGCTTATTTTTTTAAATAGTATTGGTGTGTTCATAAGGTGAATTAACATTATTTTTTAGTCTATATCGGACCTTCTGAACCTGTTGAATAAGACCTTTCGAAACTACAGTTTTATTTAAATAAAATACGTGAATTAATATCCAAATCGGGTTATGCATAATTCCCAAGAACTCCGAACTCGTATTTCACGCTACATTAAAAACCTTACCAAAAACAACTATGAAATTTTTATTTCCATCACATTAAAAAAAACCGAAATTATCTCAGAAATCTGTATCACGACTTTTAAGCAGTAATACGCGTAGTACAACCACGGTGCGTTTGCGATTTTGCGTGGCGCTCGTTCTATGCGTATGTGATATTTTCATTGAAGGTGCTGCATAAACAATTTAGTTCATATTTTCGCCGCTGCAAAGATAAGTTAGTTACACTGCAAGGGTGAATGCATTGACCTGGTTCAGGGTTCGAGTCTGCTCCAGTTCTGTGCGGTCTGATTGGTCGGCACAACCTGAGGGTACACAAATGATTACTGTACTTGTAACTTGTTGATAAATCTGTCAGGTGGGTACATTCAGTGGCTTTGTAAGTTAAAGTGTAAGATTTTTAAGTTGGATGATACATATTTTAAAAAGTAGAAACCAATATATATTTAAATAATATATATTGTTGTTACTTTTCTAATTATGACTAATGATATTATTTTATGCTCAAAATGCAGTAGCAAGATATCGACCTTCCGCTATGCGTTTGTGCCGTCTCTTTAGCTGTAAAGTTTCTACGGTCAATTTTAGCAATGGCCATTTTCTCAAGCTTGCTATTTAACATTTATCCTGCCAAATTACAGTTTCCTTATGACGCCTTTTCCGAATACTTCAAATATAAACTTCCAATAAAACATTAAACGCCATTGAGCTGTCCACCTGTTAACCAGTTGACTGTCCGAATGTACCTACTGTCCACTCTCAACTAAAGAGGTTTCACTTATTTGGAGCAAAATCGAGCAGCGAACGGTGAAAGGTACTCGATTTTATCAGTTTCTTGTTTATAATGCTTTTATTATAAACATTTAGCTTCTTGAGGCAGCTTGCTTTAATTTACAAGAGACCAGAAATATTAATAGACGATTGCGTGCGACCGGCGTGCGGTGAATATGTTAAATTTAAGCGTTAGGGAAGAGTGGACTCTGGGTCCTGTTTGTGTCGAAATTAAATGTAGTAAAGTCCCTTGTAAAGCTTACCTGGGGCGGTGCTTGTACCTGTGCCACAGTATCCGCTTTTATCAATTAAGTGTGCAAGCGCAACTGCTCCCCAGGTTTCTACTACGTGTTGTAAATGGATCTCAGTTATATTTAGCACTTGCTTTTCACGCATAAATCAAGAGGTTGATACATTTTGTTTAAAAAAAAAACAACTTTTGATCACTTATATATATATAATATATATATATATATTATATATATATATATATATATATATATGCACTTCGAAAAAAAGATGTTATCATTTTAAACCACATTTATATAATCATATACACCTGAAAACGCTGACTTACCCCATTATATCTAACCCCACAATAAACCAAAATAAAACGAAAGTCTAAACACTTAGTCTGCCGTCTCTTAAGACAGTTTATAATACAACCAAGTTCCTACCAATGAATGGAATGGTGAGGAATTCAATAGCAATATTTTATCCAGAATAACCTCGAAGTGTAGGCGAACTGGATGAACCGCTGGTGAACCTGTCTTCCTCATGTGAGGTCTGCTTATTTGTAATCTAATAATATTGAACAACTAGAGGTTATATGCAGGGTGTCTTGCTCCAGTTCCAATTATGTTACAAAGTTAAATCGAAGTCGCCGATCGACATATTATTATATATCTACAATATTTAGGGCTTCTTTTCCACGTATTGCAGTGGAATACTGTATATTCTGAAAACATAAGTTTTGCTAGTTTAATTGCAATTGAAATGGGTCATATCAATAGGATGGAAGAGAAACGCCCGATAATAATTCATAAAAAAATATACAATGCAATAAGCATTCATTTGTTTCTTAAGCACTAATTTTGTTTATCGGCTAATCGTCAGATATAATGCAATGGCAACGTCAATCACTTACACTCAAACTCAATACACTTGCTTATTTTGATATGCTTATGCATGTTTATATTAACTCTTATATCCAACAAGGCATAGAGGCCATATAGAATCTTCCTAATCGTAATCCAGCTGCACCTATAAAAATAATCATGCACGACTACCAACTTTACAACTTATAAAAATCCCGAAAACGTCTCCATAACAAAACTTGACGCCATAATATTTACTTAACTCCTCGTCCGTCTCATGGCCTCGTCAATAAATAATGCCTAATTGGTTAGATAGTATCAGAAGGCTTATGAGACCCATCAAAATGTCATCCTGGCATAAAAATGTCAGAGTTAGTGACATTTGGTATCTTAATCCAAACGAACGGACATGGGAGCGATCGGCGGCCCAGCGGTTAAGGTCGATGATCGATTTCGGTGATCTGTAATGGTATCTTAGATGGGTCTTGTAAATTAAAAAGTTTTTTTGTAGAGTAAGAGGTCGTTTGACATTATTTGGTTATATTTTAATAAGCGTATTGAAAGTTGTGGTAGCATTAAAAAATACATAAAAAAATAGGAAGCCAATATAGAATCACAAATGATATGCTAACTAATTTCTTATTAACAAATGCAACCTAATAAAATTACTTTTCTAAGCAAATGCAACCTGAATTTTACTGTCGTGCAGAGGTCTTAACCCTTAGGATTGGGTCCCTACGTGCTTGTTCGCCACCTTTGCCATAAAAATGTCCCTTATCTTTACAAGCATCGGTCTATTGATAGGTTATATATCAAGCGCTTGCGCCGGCCTGCGATGCATTCTCAATCATAGTTCTATTGATACTGGTAGTAAAATAAATCGTAAAAGTTTTTTCTTTAGGTGTTTTATCTGCCGTGATCATTAATTTTTGTAAGTGACTCGCAAACAATAGCCTTCGGAATGTTTGATTGCCTGGTTATCTGCGTGTATAGTAATGACATTTTGATTGGTGAAAGAATAATTGTCAGTATCATAGTACGAATGATGATGTTAAAAATAAAACAAAAGTAAGTGGCAACCTTATTACCATGTCTAATTAGTACCTGAAACGTAAATTTGTTATGAAATGTTACATTATTCAATGATTGATATATTTATTTTACGATTTATGTACGCACAAAATATAACTAATCATAAATGGGAGAAAATGCTTGTACAAAGGTACTACTTATTCCATAAGAAATTTCTACCAGTAGCCCTGGGACTGGAGAGTTTGATTAAAAACTACAAAATAAGTGTGCTTTCAATTTCATTACAAAGAAAAAAAAAAGAAAAAGAAGAAATATAATAATATAATATAATATGTAATTTATTTTAGTTTATATTTCTGATACGAATAAAAGTAAACTACTAAATTCTTCAATAGTACATTCAACAGTAATTTCCTAGGATGCCAATGACGCTAGCTACCAAAAACTGCGTACTATAAGCTACTATAAGCTACTATAGCTACTATAAGCTGCGTTTCCACCCAAGTTTTTCGAGAAGCGCGGCGGTACTTAACTTTCACCAATTCATTCACGTAATCATAAACGACAAAAATAAATGAAGTCACCCAAACAGCTATGCCCGTTGTTACCAACGTCCTCTAAATAAACATAGGTCCCGTAAACCTTTTAGTACTTGAGAAAAATCGTCAGTTTCCCCAACGCTTGTGGGGCCCATACAGTCAAGGAGCCGATTTCCTTCGCATTAACGCAAAATTAATCTTGTGACGTTTGTTAACGCATTTATTATAAGGCAGCCCAAAAACATATATTTTAGAGTCGTATTGTTGTAAAAAAAACATCAGTTACATGTAGCTTTAATAATTATTTAACGAATTTATTTCTGTTTTTATAAAATATATTGCCCAATAACCTTACCATGTAGTTAGGCATGGTGAAAACGAATTTCGGACAGGGAATGGTTAAGGGATCACGTAGCTCTGGCAATATTTAGTTATATGTTAATATAGGGGTAGTTGGTGAAAACGTTGCGCAGAATGTGGTGGACACGCCGGAGCTTCTTAGTAAAATATCAATTCGTACGCATAATAAATCCTTCAGGCAACCTAAACTCCTATTTCTTCCCACTGTCACTACGAATTACAAGCAAAATTCATATTTATTGAGAGCATGGGAAACTTTTAACAACGTTAGCGGAGAGTTGGGCTCCGATTTGTTTTGTACCAGTTCAGAAAAGACAAAGAAGTTGGTTTGTGAAATTTTGTTTTTGGTGTGTTTTCTTTTTTTTAAGGCGTTGTTTGGTTACAAATGGCATTGATAAAAAGCAATTTATTATTATATAATTTATTCGTGAAAACTTCATGTTAGCCCTAGTTCCTGCATGTTAATTGTACCAAGATGGCTGTAAGTTTTCCTAAAATAAAAATAAAAAATAAAACGGGCATGAGACTTCTTCGCACACGGCCGAGCTTCCACGCACAGCTTTGTTTGATACCTATCCTTAGTCGCCTATTATTGACACGCTTACTTACGGCACCTCATAACTTGCTTTGCTATCGGTACTATGACCGCGTCGTGTTCAGAAAGGTGTAACCTTTGCGTCCTGACGTAGGAGGACGACGGCGCCTCAACGACAAGGCTTATATTATTTTTACGACTAGTGTTGTATAGAAAGTTTAATATAGAAGGTATCGAATAGAAGGGCGACCTTTTCGTTTGTAAGTTTATTGACATGTTTTAGCGGATTCAAAGATAGACAAAATGACAATAAGATCTGTATGGCTTATCATAGTTTAGGTTTGCTTATAAATAACAAGCTTTATCTCGGGACTCTTAACATTAAGGAAGTTAATATTATTCTAAGGGAAATTTATTGAAGCTTCGTCCATTGTTCTTTCTCTTTAAGGATTGAATCTCCAAAAACATGACTTAGGATACATATCTATCCCGATTTTAAAGTATCCCAAAACTAATCGGGACAAAAGAAATCGGTTTGAAAACGATTGAAAAATTAGTCATAGGTTAATGATTTATGCTTTTATATTTCAAATTTCTTTAAGCATATATCTTAACGTTTTTTGATTTTATCTTTCTTAACCAAAAAATCTAGAACTAAGAGTCGACATAAGTTAACAATAAACCCTCAATACTTTTCAATCGACGCAACCTACAAACTATCAACATAATATGTGTTTAATGTCATTCTCATTCAGCACATCTGTGAACTCTTGCGCATCGCCAATGGAGATATTTTGTCGTGACTCGTGACTTAACGCATGTGTCTTCCGATATGGGAACTGATGTATATTTTCTGTGGAATGTTTTTATGGCGAATGAACGCATTGATACGCGGTCGCACTCAAAGACTTTTAAAGGGTGTTTAAGGCTCTCCTTAACATCAATTTTGCTAAATGAATTATTATTGCATCGAAGTCTTCGATCTATTGCACTCTTCATTCATCACATCATTGACTTCGATGATTCTCTAATTCCGGCCGTAGGTCTATTATATAGATCCCTATATAATACATAACATCAAAACAGAAATTGTAACATACAGGGTGTTTTTTTTTAATAAAAAAAGAAGAAATGGAGTTTACGGGGTCTGAAATTTAAGTAACTATATAGCAATATAAAAGTTTCTGCTCCAAGACATTGTTTTGACTATCAACTCGAAAAAACACAAATCTTTTGTAACGATTGTAAGAAACAGCAACCTATCTATTGTTCGAAAACTCATTCGCAATCAGACACAATTATTACATCATCGAGACAGGTGTATAAATTGCACACTCTTATTTTCGACACTTACAAATCTTAACAACGCGTTGCTTCAATGCCTGGAGAAAGTGGCGAGTGTAGAATAACGCCATGATCGTGTAAGAGAGGTGGAGGCGATCGGTTCGCTGATGGTCCGCGTTGGTGACAATGCGCTAATAGATTTGGAAAGTGTTAATTGGCTTTCAAGTTTTAATTCGTTTTTGAAAGATTGATAAAAAGAATAGCCTTTTTTATGGTAAACTTAGAATAACATGAAAAGTTTACATCAATGACATAAATGTATGCCTGCATTCTACTTGTTATCCACATGATGATGGTTCAATCCCTTTTGGTCAGTTCTACACATTTTTTGCGATATCTTAATTTTCTATAGAACTTGAAAAATGGTTTCCTTTCTTTTCTGCGTTAACTAATATTTGCAAGAAATTAAAGTGCAAAAATTTTTATAAATTGCACCCACTCTCGGTAAAAGCAGTTGAAAAACATTACGAACGCTTCTAATTCACCTAAATTGTTACTTTTTACCTAGGTTTAAACCTAATCAACTTTCATTTGAATGGTTACAAATCCATAAGGAAAACGCATCACTATCATTATGTTTTAGCCACTTTCGGTCACTTATGGCCAAATTATCCAAAATAATAAATCTCAACTTTCCACCAGAAAAACAAATGAAGCAAAAATGTGTAGCAACGAATTTAGACATTTTTGTGATCACTTCTAGGTTACATAAAAGTCATTGTTGACATTCTGATGTTCAACATTCGATCATTACTCCAGAGATACCGCACACATCTGTTTGTACATGTCTAGTTGTTTTGTCAACACATATCTTTGGTAAACCCCAAATCACATAAACAAAACGCAGATGATGTTATGTCATGTAGCGTTATAATCTGATTACTGATGTTGTTATTTAATGTCTGTAATATATATTTGTTTACAACTATTAAATTATTATATTACAATTGTGTAATATATTTTGATTAAAATGTAACGTTTTAACAATTTGTTGTGTCATGTGTTTGTATTGCTAATCTACTTCTTAAGGGTTGGTTGGCAAACAACACGCTATGCGTTTATGCTCATTCCAGTTCTGCACAACGAAATGTTTTGAAATCTTTATTACTATTTATAATTACCGCATTAAATGCGACAACTCGTGACTGTATTTGTTTGGTTTCATGGAAATTTCTGGATAAAATGTGGCATATATTTCTTCTGGAGCTGAAAGAGATTGTTTTATTCGGATTAGTAGTTTCAGAGTTCATTAACTTACATATGAACGGACAAACTTTCCTCTTTTTAAAATTAGTGTAGGTGTACAAATAAGTTATATAAATCTTATTATATAATCTAAAATAATATGATATAAAATATATTAAGTATATTAATCTATAAATAGGTATAGAAATCCACATGCTGATGACATCAAAAATAGTTTATGCAGATTTGTTTTCCTCTGATATCAAATAATCCTTCATCATATAAAAATGAATACATACAGTTTTCAATAAGTTAGAAACGTTCAGCATACAATTTATGTATGATAGGCTGTCGATAACCACCCAGGCAATAGGAACAGCTCGGAATTAACCTTTTATTCTTGTATATTACCTAGAAACAATTGAACAAATGTATCTTTGTACAATAGGAAAGGAATGGCTACTTCTTTATTAACAGGGCTGCCACGTGTTCAAAACGTATATTAAATGAAAATTTAAAACGTGCATTATTTAATATATGTATTTTTTACGGTGGTCGTCATTTCGCCGTGCAATTTTCTTTCAACCACCAAAGGTGATGAGCCATAAATTATAAAAGTGAAAAAAAAATTATTTATATATTTTTAACAAGTATTTTTTTAAAAGTTCGTGATAAAGTTTTCATAAACAACATTTTTAAGCCCTAAAGTGTTTTATTTTGTTATTTATTTGTTTGTCTTTGGAAGACCAAGAGTAACATTATAAAATAATATTAAGAATTAACAGTTAACCAATTGCAAGTCTTCACTTACAACAACTGAATGTTTAAATCACAAATTTTAAACTATCTAAAAAATAGCAACTTGTATTTTAGTATATATATAATACATAATTTCTTTCCATCTTCATCTTCATTCCATCATCATCATTATGTCTTCTTATTAGTCGTTTTGCAGCGACCGATTTTCCTTTTCTGGTTGGATCGGCTCAAAGTGTGCGGTGACCACCTCAAGGCGTTCAAATTATAAGGAATCAAAACGATTATCACTGATTAAATTCAGCACTGCACTATTTGCAAATAATGTCAACTTCATTATACAATTACCTATTTTATAGGAGACTAAACTAATTTAGAATAGTTATATAAATTCATGACATTCATTCAACAAAATTTATAACTTTACAATTTACAGAGTTATAAAATTGATACGATAGTTTGATATTATTAGTTTTTTATGCTAATTAGAAATTCAGTTTTTATTGGACAACTTATCTGTCGTTATTTATTAAATGAATTTGCTCGACTCTTATCTTAATATAAAGATGTTGATTTTCAATCAGATTCTCATATTTATTATATTTACATTGGATTATATTGAATTATACATTATTTATTTTTGCATTTAATCTGCTTGCGTGGATATATAACCTAGAGTGGCTTAGCTTTTAAATCTGAAGTTTGAAGTAGAGTTCCGTATGTTAACAAATAATCACAAAATTCAAAAGATTTTCGGATTTGCCTATAGTAAATTGCAAGTCTCAAAGTAATTGTAGAAAAAAGGAGTTGATAAATGAATCGAATCCGATATTCAAATATAGAATTGACATAACAACAGAAGACTTAACAATGCGCAAGCGATACTTGACTGGGTCTCAGTGTCAGTCTCTGGGCCGAGTGTGCCTACGGTAGCTACCGACGTTTTTCATGTAATGCAAAAGTCTCTTCAAAATATTTTAATTTTGCCAGCCCTGTAGCCCATAGCCACCTGCAGGCTCATCGCAAAGGGTGTAACCTTTGCTGAAAGACTGATACACGGCAACCTCTTTGTATACAGGGTGTTCTTGAAATAATAGCTGATATAATTCTCTATTGTACTGGTTTCGGTAAGGGCACGATACTATCTAGTTAACCTCTTTCGTTTGTGATGAATTGTGAAATTTTGATGTGTTTTTTGTAAAGTAAATTAGATTTTAGAATAATATATGGTTTATAAATAGATAATAGTAGTTGAAATTTTATATTGATCTAAATGCCACTAAGATCGGCCTTTTGGATTTTTGGTTAGTCTATAAGACAGAAGATATGAAAGTTGCTAGAACTATTCAATCAGGTAATCCCGGTACCTGCCTCCCGGTATTCAAAACAGAAAAAAAAAAAAAATCGGTCCACATTTGCAGCTGCAGCATCAAAAAAATATATTTTTTTATTAATAATTAGCAGGCGTTTGTCTTCCATCTCACCTGGTGAAAAGTGACGATGAACACGAGGATCATACACGCCTGTCCCAGAGGTACCTATTCGCTCTACACTTGAAAGCTCCAGGGTTATATTGTTATAGGGTTAGGTATATATTTTTTTTGTTTTATTTTTTACGCAAAGGGCTATTTTCTGGAAAGCTTATAAATCACCCTTTATCTTTTAAGCCCCGCAACTTGGGTAAAGAACTAAATTTTTTTTTGAATAGTCATTCCATGGGCTACAACCCGCTTTCGTTTGATCGCAACGTTATGGGACGCCATGTATATTACTTTATGACTTTAAAAATATTTGAATGAACAATTACAATTCTTAACCATCTTATTAAATTTGCCACTCCATTAAAGCTCATTAAAATACGAATACATTTAAAATTGATAGATACCAATTCGAAATTTATTATTTTGGAAATTTTATCACCCTTGGCCCAATTGTAAATTAAAATAAAAACTACTCAACCAACTAGCATACTTCCCTCTATCGCTTGCAATGTAAGTATTAAGTATTCTAAATTTGAATATTGTAATAGCGAAGGAGAGATAAGCGAGAACTGGTTCACCTTTTAAAAGCAAAGTTCATTAAATATAACGCTTCCTAAATATTTTACCGAGAATTTATTGATGAGTGTCTGTGTGCGTGTAATGGCGGCCTAAGGCTGTGATTACATTTACTGGTACCTAACCAGATTTGAGGCTCTGGGGCAAGGTTAACCTTTCGCATTTTTTTTATTTTTACCTTTTTACATTATTAATATTGGTTGAGTTGAGTTGAGTTAAAGTCATATTTTTTACTGTGCTGTGACTTCTGAAGGAGGCAGTTCGGTTTGTTTTGTGGTGTGGCCACTTTTAGCTAGTGTTTAACTTGGGAATTGATTGCTTGAATCTTTCAAGCTTTCTGTTACATAATATGTATATGTAAGTATGTAGGCACTTCGATAATTTATTTTATTCTACTGTTCTTAGTACATGATTGTTTAAACTTGATTGAACTAACTGGTTTTATACCGGTTTTACTTTTATAGTAAACATCTTTAATTATAGTAAAAATCTAAATCATAATCTTTTTTTATTATTATAGAGTTTGTTATTATATTTTAAAATACCCTATAATTAAATTATTATAGGTTATTTTAACTTGAAATAAACAATGATTTTTATTATTCTAAAGTATTTCATCGTTATTCAGAGGTTACAAAAACTTCACTTTGGAAAAATATCACATTATTGTAAGTAGTCTATAAACAATACGTTATGTAAAAAAATAGGTTATACTTCAAAAATAATTTCTAGATATCACTTTTTTATGAAGTTTGATGGTAACAGATCGCCGATAAAAGTGATTAAATTTATTAAACGAAAATGCGTAAAACAGTTCGACCTCTACACGAAGTAATAAAAAAGCATGTTGTTAAACTGTAACGTCAATGTTCCAGTAAATCTCTGTCATCAAGAATTCATAGGGAATAGGAGAGTTGTTCATTCCAGAAAATACAATTTTAAAAGGAAAGCTGATAATTGACGTCACCATACAGTTTCTTTAAAAATTGCCTTTAAATGAAACACTGCACAGAAATCAAAAGTATTCCAACTCTTTTCTCAAAATAACTCATTCTTTCAGAAAATAAAAATTATAGGTATCTCAAAATTGCTGTCCATACCAAATTATGATATAATGAATTTTTCTGATAGTGTTACCGCAAGCTGTAATGTCTGATAGTATCAAGTTTTTTGTTAAATCATTAATAATTAAAAATTAAATTTTTGTACAAACCGGGTCCCAACTCCCGACATTTCAACGAATCTTCTTTAACCCACATTCGCGGTCAGTGTCCATTTGACATTTGACATCGAATGTCAAAAGATGCGCATGAGCTTATGAGAAACGCTCCTGTATGGCAGTTAAACATTTTAAAACGAAATACCGTTATATTCGTTGAAGTTTAAATCTTATCTTATTTAGGATAAAGTATTTTTTTGTTTGAGCATCTTACTTTTCTACCCTGCTTTTTTGTCGTCGGAATTTAACTCTTAGGATTTTGACTAAAAAGTTTGGTTTTGTCTGAGTTATTAAAAATTGACCTCATCTTTACTTCTCAGTATTGGTTGATATTTAGGATGCTGCATATGTACACTGACGTTTACTATAGTGTTATGCTCTTTATAGTTTCGCCCAAACACTTATTCCTTACATGATTGTTAAATCATTTAAAATTTGTATATAAAGAAATAAAATGTTTCGTGTTTAACTGAAGGGTCAGCAAAAGTTGCAAACTTATATTGTAATTTCAACTTGTTAGAATATCATTTCTTTTTATTTATAGTTTGTTTCTTTGACAAGAGAAGCCGTTATTCGTTTGCCAAGTTTATTGCAAAACTTAATAACGAAACTCAATTTTTATGTTTATTCAAATCATGAAATTTTTAAATTGAAACTAAAATAATCCATAATTTCCTGTATATTACCCAGCACTTGCCAGCTTAACTGTTACATTTAAACTTATTAAGACTACCATTACGAAATATTACTTCAAATTAATTATTACTTATCGATTTATCGCTTGCTGTGACATTTCAATGAATGTCATAGCCGTTAATTATAGCAATAGTATCGGTCCCCCGCACAACTAAATCATATTTATTGGGAAATTTTGACATTGACAACTGCTGTTGTTTGATTGAAGTTAACGAGTTGTCATAATATTATGCCACGGCTTGAGAATTGGGTTTAGTCAGGAAGTGTTCAGGATAAGTCACGTTTCGCCTCTCTCTTATTTAGTCGAAATCTGTATTTATTTGAATAATGAATGGTCGTCAATGTCGACGTGACACTGACACGACGTCACGTCATTTGGCTGTAGTCAAATACACCTAGTATTTGTGGATACGACAGGGAAGGTGATTTTAACAATTTTGATAAACTGAAAATAAAATTTTGGGGCTGACATGGTTTGTTTTGTTTGTAACCAAAAGCCTCTACATAAAGAATAAAAAAAATAAAAAAACAATTTTAATAAAATTTTGGTCGTGTTTTTTTTTCGCGAAGAACACGATGTGCCATGATTGTCTGTCGGTTCCTGTTCTAACCGAGTAATAGGTATTTTAGAAACCAAATTATATCGATACAAGGCTTCATTCAACGTAACACAAACGAGGGTTAGATGTACACTCTTGAACGAATTGTATATACAGATATAAAACAATATTTTCTGCCCAAATAAATTCAACAAGTATGTCATCTGAACGTCTAAAAATTTTACTTTTTAACAAAGGAATTGTTTTTTTCGTTTTTTATACAAAAATTTTCCAAAACCTACCTAATGAATGCAATGCTTCTGAAAGACCCCATTTACTGCATTTTCTAAAAGAAAAGCATCCTCAAAAGCCCTTCCGAACTGCCCTTCGTCACTTGGTGACGTTATATATGTGCCACGCAGTCACATGAGTAGATAAACGGAACAGAGACAAAGCTTCTTCAGAACATGAAAAATTGTTACCTATTTTGGTAGGGTTGTCACAATAGGTTAAGACAAATTAAACAAAACATTTGTTAAATAGTTTCATTATTCAGTATGGTAGAATACTTTACATATTACTTACTCTAATAATTTTCTTATATAATTTTTGTTTTTAACAATTTGTTATTTATTTTGATGGTGTGGTAGATTCAGAATTTAACATATAGGGTTTTCAAGTAATCTAACGGGAAACACTCACATGTCATATCACATTTACAATCTTTAATACGCTTAAATATTTCATTGCCAATATAGACAATATTTATTTCAAAATCGAAATATTCGCGAAACTTTGGCTCGAGCAATTCAATTTTATTTTTCTAGAATTATTCATACACACAGTACAATAAACAACCATTATTAATAAAAAATACAACGTTTTTACATTAAAATAATCAAACTTGCAACTAACAAAACAAACAACGTATGTCGCAATGACCCTGAGATTGTCAACTGGCTGTGCCTTTTGACAATCTCTTTTGACAAGTCTCGCCGCGTACGTGACAAGCGGCCAGTGGTCACGCATACATGCCCCGCGTGCTTGTAGTAGTGCAACCGATTCGTGCGGTTGTATGGAGCTTTGTCTCTGTTCTGTTTATCTACTCATGTGACGCAGTGATCCCTTATGGCCGGTTTACACACGTTAAATAGTTAAGTTGGTAACTAAATTTTAAGTAAAAAATTATGTGTAAACAGTCAGATAAGTGACAAGTGGTAACTTAAAATTTAGTACGCAAGTGATTAAGTAGATTAGGATTCGTTCTATTTTTCCTATTGGTACGTAGGTGGGCGGGGGTTCTCACTTAACACGTTTGGACGTAATTTTTTAGTTAGGTGCATAAGTTGACAAAGCGGGTGGTGGCAAGAGCTCGTATTTATTCGAATGTACTCATTTTTTTAAATGTTGGAGTGGAGTTTAGTTTCAACTTTAAAATTTGTTGAAGAATGTTTAAAATAGGTATGCTTGTAGAATAAACGAGGTAAAAAATTTTGTAAAAAACATATTCTAGCAAAGATTTTAATTTCCGAATAAAATTCTTTTCTGAATTTCTCAAAATCACTTTTACCACATATCTTAGTACAGTATTGACAAATTCCTTGACATTCATCACTGCTCATCTTCATTGAACTTATGAACTTAACTACTTAATCCGTCTGGACACACAAGTGACGTGCAGTCACTTAAAATTTAGTTTAAATTTAGTTACCAACTTAACTACTTAATACATGTAAACCGCGCATTATACACACACCCGTATATACAGACTCACCGTATACGGCGTGCGCGGGCGCAGTAACGACGCGTAGGTTGCGCGCTTTGACATTTGAACTGGTTGTGTCTTGTTCTGTATTAGGCTTGCAGATTCTCAGAACTCATAGTCAAAAAAAATTACGATGGTGTAATTTTGTTGGTATGTAACTAAAATAAATTAACCACTTTACATAAAATACGGTTAAGCTGCGGGAAAACTTTCCATAACATAAATACGAGTAAATCCTAAGCTCTGCGTGTAAAGTGAATTGTAGTTAATCAAACTGAATTATAAATCAATATTTTTAATATAAATCACTTCTATCATTGATCATTGTGCAAACTACCAACGTTCAAAGTACCTATCTATTAAAAAGTTTCTCCCGTTTTCTTCAGCTAAGGCCTAAATTATATGCTCATAAAAAATAGATTTTTTTAAGTTTAGAATATAAACTCGACATTACGTAAGTCGAATGCAGAATACAACAACACAATGCTTTGTGACGCCATGCTATGATTCACCGAGATTGTTTATTCCATTGGTCTTTATTTAAGTCACAAAATTTGCATTAACGCTTTAACGCTCCTTGACGACTATATTAAGAAAACGACAAAAATGTGGATTAAATATCTTGATTAGACGCAAATTCTATTAGGTACGACTGTAATATTAAAATAAAGATATTTAAAGCTGAAAAATCAATGCGAAATGATTTGATGTCATTTGAGTCTAGCCTTACTAGCATGGCTACACTTCACGTACACTCCAAATGTTGGCGGGAAAGTTTGGTGGTACGTTTATGTATTGGTAAATTTACCATAGTATTGCACAGTTTTACTAATAAATTTTCCTATTGATTGGATACCTTGGAACTCCCTCGCGTAGCTGTGACAAACAAGCAACCTTTGTTTTGGTAGAACATTCATTTATCATTTTGGTTCCCTTTTTACTTCTCTTTCACCTATTGGATCGATCATCTGGTTCAACTTTTAGGTAGGTTACGCCCCAGCTGTGTAGGACGTAGACAAGGAAAGAAATTCCAAAGATGCCGTTCTTCCTATTCCATTGGCATGTATTCTTCATAGTCCGCAGCTTAGTCAAAATTGGAAGCACTTTAGTTCCCAACCAGAAAATGCAGATTACATAGACATCTGCATTTAATATAGAAACTATATGCAAACTGATTTCATTTGTTAAGGAATGTGAAGTTGTCCAGCAAACATAAGAAAGGCAAATTTATTGGCGTTTGACCTGGAAATTTCGAAAGCCTTGTAACCCCAGGCGACATGGGAACAACTGTGCTCTCTTCTGATAACACTAGGTTTGTACCCTACCGTCGTAAAGAATAAAATGTAACCAGTTTACATATTACTTTCCGAGCAATATAAATAATTTAATAAACTTTAAAAAAATATTTTTTAAGTTATAAATGATATTACAAAATAATATTATAAAAATCTGATAAATATTTCTTAAACTTTTTTGCTTTGCTTTTGTGTCGTTAGTGTTTTATTCCATTCAAAAATAGTTTTTTTTACTGAAAAGTATTTTGTACGTTAATGAAGCTGCGGGTTTAAACCTAGTAACTTTAATATAAAAATAAATCGTACGAATCAACACCTCTTTTTTATGAGGTATTAAGTTTTATACGACCTAAAAATTTTTGTTTATTTATACACAAGACCAAACATAATAAAACAACAGCCCTAGGTTGGTATTGTGTACTCGGCACAATATGTAGCTCTTTGAGTTGTCGCGTGGGCGCAGTTCTAACGCCTTATTATGTCGAAGCGTACCATTCACTAACAGATACCTTCTTATATATATGGTTTGACGTATGACACCATTGGTAGTTACTGATCTTTCAATAGAAATCAGCAAATATATGAATGAATTGTCTATTATTTTCGTCGTGTTATTTATTTGAGGATAATAATTATTATAAAAACAACGAGCATAATTAAAAATTCCATATAATCGCAAGTGATATTCAAATGTAAGTATGGAATGAATGGGTACGATTGGTTAGTTTACAGATTCTTGAAGTGATTCGTATATTGCCTATACGTGTCGAATTCTTTAGAAAATAACAACTTGCTTTTTTCCAAAGTAACTACGCATTTTATAGGTATACAATACAGAAATTCGAGACCTTCTAATATTTATCTATATAGTGTAAGCTATACAATTTCCCACGTAATTTTAAACTAAAGACTGGAAGCGCAACAGTTTAAGCACAGATGTTTACAAGTTAAACTTTGAATAAATTTAATATATTCGATCTCTTAAAGTTTCCGTAATTTACAGCGAAAACCAATTTACGTTACAAACCCGTTGTTGTTCCAGAACTTTTACTCACCCTATTTATGTTCTCAATTTCTAGCTCAGCTTTTCAAACTTTCATTAAAACTAAGACTTAATAAAAATATATTACAAGGAGTATAAATGGTAAACAATTATACGTGTAACTTTCAATCCTTTGTGTTTTAGTGAAATTGGCAAAAGTTTTCTAGTTCATAATTTGTATTATCTTGTTTACGTCAACTATAAGTAAGAATATATTCAGTTATTCAGTTTTTTAAATGTAAGGACAGCCAATTTGTAAATTATACAGAAAATATGGTGCCTATGTTAATGAGTTTTAGTTTTAGTTTAGAAGCAAGTTAACCCCAGGCTTATTAGGTAACTTACGATAGCAAAGCGATATTCGCTCTTCGATCGCTCGTCAATGAACCGTATGACGTACAGCTTTAGCAGTACGATACCAAACAAATTGTCTGTAATGTAAACTTTTTTGACGATAATCACTGCCGTTTAAATGTGTAATGTTCTTAAGTGTTAATAATCTAGTATTATAATTTAATGAATTTACGGGATTCTTACCACGATTTTCGATTCTTATTTCGCGCGTCCGATATGTCGATGCTGTTGCAAGCACCGGGAACCAGTCCGCAACAGCATCGAAATATCGGACGAGCGAAATAAAAATCGAGAATCGTAGTAAGAATCCCGTAAATTCATTAAATTATAGTGAAAGTGACCGCGATAGTCTCAAACAGTTTCTAAATTTGATACACTTAAATTGAGTAATAGACTATTGTGAATAATTTTGAAGCTGAAATACAAAATAAACAATGAACATTTCCGAACTCGAAACTCGAGAAAAACACCTTTTATAAAAGCCTATAGTAAAATGCATTAGGAAAATTAAGGCAGTCTTTAAAAGTAAAGTCATATAGGCACCAAATATATCGCTCTGTAATAAAAACTATTTTTATTAGTATTATGTATTATTACCCATTATCTCAATACATCGGTGTACAGTTAATGAGTTAACTGTTTGTAGTAGTGGGATATCGATTAAAAGATAATTTAACGCTTAATAAAGTAACTTGCGTTATAATGACCGGTCGGTGCGCGTGCGCATGGGATTCCTTGTAGGTATTCGATTCAAGGTAATGGGAGGAAGAGGTTTAGTTTCAACTAATAGGAAATGTATCTTAGTTACAGACTGTGGATAGGCTGGGTATATGAAAAATATATGTAATGTAATGTAAAGTTTTTTACTACCGCCACACAAATAGTAGGCTGAATTCAATCCATTACGTAAGAGATTTTAGATAAAAATGCTCAGCTAAATCCTGTGAGAATTCACACTGAAAAATCAAACAGTTTAGTTATATACCACCCTATATTTTCTTATATTTGTCTAATATGTTTCTTCAAATATATAAAACGACTAAATAAAAAAAAATACATAATAAGATTATATACAGTGTGGATACCACTCATGGGCAAAAAATGAAACCACAAGTAATAATAGTCCACAGAAGTATAACTCAATCGAATATTACACGAAAAACCGCAAATTAAACAACTTTCATTTTCAAACAAAATAAATAGCAAAATAAATGCAGTATCAGTATAACACTCTGTTTGACGACGCACCTTAGCCTCAGCAGAAGAGTGGCAACGATGCACACGCATGGCGCGATAGGCAGCACGGCGCCGCCATCTTCGATTGTTGTTTTACGGTTTGCGACGTAATGAGAAAAAATCACTTACTTTCATTTTTTAACCGTGCTTTTTTATTTCGTCACGATTTAACTGAACTGAAAATAAACCCAATCATGGCGCACTATCCTATATTGTAGGACAGGTGCAAGTTGCGCCAAATCTCTCCCGATTCATACGTAAAGTTAACACTGCATTCTGGCGACATTCAACATACATTAAAATCATGTATGTATACTTTGCAGCACTGTAAAAATGCTGTTGTTGTCGCGGTATTTTGTTAAAAAAAACACACACACACAAAAGTCAAGTACCTAGTGTCAATGTCACCATAACAAATAAATACTGAATAAATTAAACTACCTAACCTAACCACAGTTTACAATAATCACTGCACAATGCGCGAGCGCGAGTATCAAAAATCTCTGCAGTAGGCACATACATGCGCAGCGGCCCGGAAGTCTAGCGGTGAACTGACGAGTGACGAAACATAACTTCCCAGTTGGCAAAAAACATAAGTCATAAATAGTGCAAAAGGTGCAATGTCGGTATTGAATACTTATTTACAAGAAAAGGAACTATGATAATCATCAATGCACTAAAATAAGCGTATTTTTGCATTATTAGAGTTTTTATTATTATTGTTATTAACAATTAACAAATTATTTCAAGGAATGGACTATGTACCTATTATAATAAATGTTTATTTTTTGTTTTTACGATTGAATTTATGAATTTTAACAGGAGCGATTCGACTCGTCCCGTCTAGGCGTAACACGTAAAAACAATTCATAAGATTTCACTGTCTACTTCTTTATTTATTTTATCTCTAACTACACTTAATAATTTTTAATAAGAACGCTTTTAAGTACCGTTATGATAATTTTAAAACACTATGTACTAAGTGATTAAAGCAAAAACATTATAAACATAATCTCGGATCATTTTATCTTTCAACTTATTTATTAACCGATTATTATTCCCTTTACAAAACAGTGGTAACTAACTGATTATAACATGCTATCTTACATACAACTTTAGAAAACAAGTTTGGCGGGTTTTTGTCATTTTTCTCAAAAATATGATTTTGGACTTAGCATCCTTTTACGGTAGGGCGGCAGAACAGCTGCTGTGTCCACCCTGCACGCGCCCCACTCACGGGAATTCCCGCGCTCGGCAAATAACGCACTACGTGGCAACGTCGCATTTCTCCAACTAAGTACTAAATAATGTTAATTCAAGTTCATTGACTCATTGACCTAGTGTAGCAAATCTACAGAGTGTGTCTCTACGAATTTGCTCAAAATTAAAACTCTGGTTTTTGACCTAATTACTGGACCGATTTCTTTCATTTTTTGTATACTGTTAGAAAAGGCGATAACAAGTATGAGGTTTCATTTATTGCCCATAAGTGGTATCCATACTGTATATGGTAACCTGTACTGATAATAGATTTAAACGACATCATAACATAATGTCCAATTAAAATATAAACAATCAAACTTCAAATTGACTTATTAAAAAACTTGATACTTACAAAGCAATACATAATACATTAAATATATCTGTAGATGTTATCACTTCCTCTTGTGGAAAAGGACAATTATAAAATGTCAGTACTCATTGACGGTCGAAATCAAATTGTTTTTTTTCCACTCTGATAGCCTAAAATTGATAGTGTTTTTTTTTTGTGATTAAAGCTATGCTTGTAAAACTTAATTGGTTCTAAAACACCACTTTTTCAATTCGTTTAAATATGTCATGTATTTAGTGTTAGTAGGGCTTCTTGTGTTAAGATCTCGTCTGGGTTGGTGCTACAGTCCTTCCCAATTTAACCGCCTTAAATAACCAAGTTTACGTGGTTGTGATCTGGGAAAAGGAAAGGAACAGCCAGTGCAATTACTGGAACAAAGCCAATTTAAGGCTATGTTTGACATTGCATCATTAATCGATATTCAATTAATAACAATACAGTTATTCAATAACATTTACGATTATGTCTATGGGTACGGACGCCAACTAACCTAACCATCAGGTGGATCGCAAGATCAATTGCCGGCTAAGACAAAGTCTGAAAAAAATAATTTCATCTCGCAATTTTTTCCTTCTTTTATTTGGCTCCCTAGCAAAAGGTATAATTAACATCAACGATGAATAAATTCCTCAGTATTTTCTTTCACAAAATGCCAAAATATATTACACACACAACCACATAGAGACTTATTAAAAACATTCACTACGAAAGCAAGCTATCAAAGCGGAAGTATCGGAAACCACTTAGTTATTGACCTTTCCCTTATCAGAGGTCTAATGGATCGCTGTCAGCGAATCAGAGCAGACATTAAAATAATCCTTTGCTAAATGCCGAAGCTTTTGATGGCTGTACGAGGACAACTTTCGCTTTTTTACCCTGAGCTGTACTTATGAAGTTGCAATCATAATTAATATTGCGAAAAAAGAATTTGATTATTGTTATGTCAGAATGGAATGCTTGGCTTGAAGGGAAATAGTTATTGGAATGAAATAGGAATTGTCTTTCGCATTGAGTGACTTTGAAATTGTTTTTGTGCGAAATTAACTATTATATTTTTTTTTGTTACAGGTAATTTCAGTTTCTCGCACAACCAAGTGCAACGGAAGTTACTCGTGTTAAGTACTTAGATATCAACTATTATTATATACTATTAATCACTGTATTCTTGGCCAACACAAATAACATCGTTACTGGTTTTCTTACTATAGTGCAAAAATAAATTTATACAAGCTAAGAAGCATCATTCAAGGGTTAAGTGAAATATCTTTACTAAATAATTAGATGTCCGCGTGAGGGGCGCCACCCACGTGCCTAATATACGGGCTTGTGTATATATATAGTGCTTGATTGAGTGCCGAACGTGCAACTTTAAATATTTGACTTTACCGCCTGCCAGTGTAGAATAATGCCGCCCCGAATATCTTGGTAACGCCTCTGCTGATCTTCCACCTTTCTAATCGTGATCAATTATCACTGATAATGTACCCTTCTCAAGATAAAATATAAAAAAAAACTGTTCTATAGTTTCAGAGTTTATCGATTAGTAATACGCACAAAAACAAATCTTTTCTCTTTGTAAATAATGTCATAGTAAATATAGATAAATCAACAGTAAATAAAATTAACAACCAATTTAAACACTAACCTACTAATACCGACCATAACTATATACTTGAACATTAAACAGACTATAGAATACCATGCGCCTACGCACAACCTTCACAATGCTATCGTTAACTATACACCTTAACTATACATGTTTATACATATTAAGTATACACGCCTAGGTCGCGGAATGCCGAACCAATTTCCTGATCTATTGTAGGTACACTAGTGCTGAAGCGATCTAAGCTGAAATGTTTGCTTGGTTAAATTCTACTTTTATGGACCCTATAAAATATATAGCCTGTATAAAATATATGAGTAGCTTCTAGCTTTGTTGAAGAGGATTTAAAGTCCATCATAAATGGAGTATTAAAAATTGAAAAATGTCTATGGTAAGAAAACTGTATACTATCGCATAATCTTTCGAAAATGGTGAATGAGATTAAATTTCCTGAGTTTTATTGTCTCTGAATAAAGCTGCAGGCACAACCTAGCTTATAGATGGTTCAACGCATTTGTACGCGCGGTCCTGTGCGCATTTGCTTGTAACTTTGCAACGTAACTTCGTGTGGCATCCCTCGTCTCGCTAAACCGTGTTCGCGTCGCTTCGGTGTGCGTGTACATCACATCAGTACATTTCGTCACGCACACATTTTTTTGTATAGATACAAGTTTTACGCACACACATATTTGTTATATGACTCTCTCACTCATAAGATAGGTACGTGATATATATAGTTAATTTATTAGGACTCTAGGTATCAATTTAATACTTAATTGTTCAAAAGGATTTAATGGAACTGTATCCAGCATTAAACATTAAAAATAGGCATAATTATATTCCATAAAAAAGAGATTCAATCCTGATATAAAGAGTCATAAAAAATGAACTTGAAAAAATTATCAGTTTACACGCTTCATCTCATTTTATAACAAAACTGGGTTTAGGCTGCGGCTTCGTTCACGTGTCCATTGGAAATAGTAACTTTTTTGGATGAAAGATAACCTACATTCATTTCTGTGCCAGCGTAGTTTTCATAATGATCGGTTAAATAATACGACGCCGTGAAAGCGTTATAAACAAACTATCTTCCTGATTTATAATATTAGTTAGGATCATATTAGGACTGTGTATTTTATAATAATCCTCCTCGATTACACACATACCTTCGCCAAAACAATTATAAGTCAAATTGAATTTCAATTGTAGTCTCTACTGCCTCTTGGGGTGTTACCACACCAATCGATCGATGGTAGCATGGAACAGGCATCGTCGATCGACGTCGATCGATTGGTGTGGTAACACCCTTGGGGAGGGATGCCCATTGTGCATTTCTTTGGTTTTCATTCTTCGCGTGTTGTATAGTAACTGCCATTCACGAAGACCCGCCAAACTACTTCTTGTTCGATCGCACACTATTGCGGATGGGACTCACTATATATATAACACTCACTATATATATATATTCAGGGTATAACATAAACGACGCATAACTTAAGCAATACTTAAGGGTCAGTAAATATACCATTGTTAGAATATACTGTAAAAGAATTAGAGTTATTGGTGCTGTTTAAGACTTCCAAAATTTTTTATTTCAATTTTTTACTTCAACATCTTTGACAGCCCTAAGTGGTTTTCATACCAGTTTATGCATGGGGCGCGCGAGGGGGCGCGGCGCTCGCTCCGGTGCTAGGTAGCTTGGGTCCAACCACTTTGGGCTGTGTGTGAAAGTTTTAACCAGCCCCAATAACTCCAATTCTTTTACAGTATATTCTAACAATGGTATATTTACTGACCCTTAAGTATTATGCTTCCTTTATGTTATACCTTGTATATGTGTATATATTTTTTTCAATCATTGACTATCTTTGCCACAAAAAGTATATGAGTATACTGGGTGACTTTTAAAAGGGCACATGGGCTGAAACTTAAATTCTAAGTAACTTTCCTAAAGACATCACATAGCGAAAATGATAAAACTATCAACTCTTCGTACAATACTGGCAGCTGACCCTTAGGATATAAAACTTACATACTAGTTACTATTTCATTAAGTTTTTACTCTTTCATTCAGTTTCGTTCTAGAACACGACTTAACTTTACTAAAATATCCAAAAATATCGGTGTGTATTATAAATTTATGCTCACAAACCGCACACCCCACTGAATGATATAATATAAATCTGCCATGCGGCTATCGCTAAGTATCGTATTACAATAGGATATCTAAAACATAATAATTTTGCTATAACAAAGACATTAAGATGTCGATGGATTTACAGTTAGTTATAGTTGATAGTAAGTATTCAGGACGATAAAGAAATATATTTATTAATTTGGAATGTTTCGTGTAACAAATTGTAAGACGATAAGGTTCATGAAAATTGAATACGGTTTCTTTAGACACAAATCTGTAAGTGCACGGGTCAAGGTAAAACGCTTAAGAAAGTCCTTCGGTACCTACATTTGTGCATTTGTTTTCATAAATATGGTTAAGTGGGTCATTCTTTGCGTTTGAATGAAACGCTAACAATGTCACTTCTGTGGTCTAGAAAAAAAAACATGTGTATGCTACGTTTCTTTTTATAAAATACCCCGAAACGGAGCTGCAGTATTTGTAATATCGAACATAATGTATAGAAAATATAAAAAATGAAAAATATTTTAACATATATTACAACTATAGAGATGTATATATACGTGGCGTACTCATGCATATTATGACGATTACAACTTTTGCAACTTTTTGAATCGTTAAATAAAAAAAAAGTATTAATTAATTTTTTGTAGATAATTTTATGATCTACAATTTTTGTCTGAAATATTTTTATGATAAAACTTACCGTTTTGCTGAAAATCGCGAAAAACTCATTTTTTTTACCTTTGACCTTGAATAAATTTTTTTCCTTACAGGGGAAAGATGAGGGGGAACTTTCAAATTTTGTTTTTAATGATATTTCAAACAATCTTACCGATTTTCAGCTTGGTGGGAATTTAGGTAACTTTACTCTTATTTTTTGGTCTAATTTGACCGGACTAGTATTAAAAGTGCGATAAAACGCATCTTAACTTTCGGGTGCAAAAGTGACTTTATTGACCGTGCAATTACAAACCTTTAATTTTTTTAAAGGTGGTTGGGTTTTTTGCGTATGTCCACTTTAAGTGAAATACCATTAACAAAATCCCTAAACTATGCTTCTTGAGAGGCCTTTTGTTTATATTTCTATCGTTTAAATTCTATCGTAAATTCAAATGAATTTATTTCAAATACATTGTCATACAAAAGATTCAGCAGCGTAAAATTTATTTCAAGAGAATCATTAAAGCGCGAAGGCTGCACTTTGCTAAGGACCGTCGGTGGCCCAGCGGCTGTGAGAGGTATTGACCACGCGCAAGTACAGTCAACAATTCATCAACCTAATACAAAATGTAAAAAATTTTCAATCAGTTTTCAATCTTAACCTCATAAAAAAGGGTCCAATTCAATTTTTAAAAAAAAATTACATTTTGTGGTTAGTTGCAAAGCTTTTGACTGTACATTAAGTGACCTTTTACTAATATAAAGCTAAACGATTCCGATATGAGTAGTATTTATACCATAAACCTGCTATTTAATTATACTGTATAAATCTAGATAGACGATCCTGTAAAACTTGCGAATTAAACATAATATAGTGGTCAATGGGACCACTATATTGTGTTTCCAGAAAAACAGAGACCTACTTAAATATATACTTTAAAATTATAAAAGCATTTTGTGCAACAAATAAATTTCATTTTGTAATAATAGTATAGATAATAAACAAGCCAAGTAAATTATAGCAAACATTCGCCCGTGAAAGTGGTCTACCATTTTTGACAAAACTTCCTGTGTAACCAAAATAGCTGTAAGGTTGAATCTATAACTATCAGAATATGATTACAAGGAAAAATAAACCTTGTTGTTTTAAGACGTGCGTATTTGAAATTTACTTGTATGGTGATAGACCACCTTTTTGCCGAATGTACACGCATCAGAAAGTGTAATATGAGACAGCGTTTCAAATAAAAGAAACATTTTAATAGTGTTTATACTTTTAGTGTGAATTTATTATTGTGTGACATAATTTGTATGGACAACATTCATAACGTCGGCTCTTTTTTATGTAAATTCAAAATAAGTATCAGTTCTGACTCGTTTTCTATTTAAATATCTATTTGTTCTATAAACATGTAATAATAATAATACTAAATTTCTAAAATTCCATATTTTTGTCTGTGATGCGATTATTTCGATAATGTAAAGTTCTATCCAGCTACCAAAATTGAAACATCGTCATTACACATATAATTTCATTGGCTAATCTACTTTCCATGAAGTCCAAAAGATTCTCAAAAAACAATAAAGTACAGTAAATTATTCCAAATCTGTTAATACAATAGCTGACTTTTTGATATGGTCAAGTCAATAATACAATAAAATTTCTCTCGACCGTATTCATATCCCGCCTACTCATGGTCCTTTTGCGCCCAAATCCATTCTAGCAAAAATAAGTTCATTATTAAAGCACACAGTAGCGCTTTTCATGCTAAGTTGAATTTGTATAAAAACATATAGACCTGAATGTTGAATGTGACAACCGTCAACCTGTAGGTTTGAATAGAGGAATATTCGTAAAAAAAACGTTCCTTAATTTCTTTAAATACGTAAACTTTAATATAATAAATCCCCTGACAATTACATCAACTGTATGGCCCCAAATTAAGCAGAGCTTGTGCTATGGATGACCATACAGCAAACTGGGGCGAACCCAGAATAAACATACATATATTAATGCCAACAACCATGACCCGAGAACAAACATTTATGTTCATCACACTAATGAATGCCCCGGCCAGGACTCAAACGTGGGACCTCTGGCGTATGAGGCAGGGCTACTAACCACTACGCTACTCGGTCGTCGTAGAATATAGGTTTAAGTCTTTGTGCGAGCGGACCTATGTGTGCGTTAAGCTTGTATATATACAGCAACTGTGTGTGCGTAACACAACTGTATTGATTGTACACGCACACCAAAGCAATGAGGACACGGTTTGACAAGACTGCCACACAAAGTTAGTTGCATATTTAGAAGCACACCTAGAGCCGTGCTCATAAATGTCTAGATCCATCTCTATTATACATTTATTGAGCGATCTTTCACGCGCTTGATTCATTTCTGTATTGTATTTTATGGAAAAAAGGAGCCTTAATTATCTATCAAAAGTTCAATAAAGAAGAAATTGTACACTTGATGTTTGAACAGAATAATTGTAACTTTAACAAAATCTTATTTACGCTTGTAAAGTCTTCAACTGTATAAAGTGCATATTTCAATATATTCTACAGATGTACATCTTTCTGCTACATATTTATAGCATTATCAATTTGATCTGCTCGAGCATTAAAGTAAACTGATAATGGCCGTTCATTAGGCTTTCATACAAATTAATAGTCCGATCATAACTGTATCTCCGGAGGCTTTATTTGGTTTTTACGCAAAACACCCGTCTGGCCTTTGTAGCATTAATATTTATGAATGGACCGACTGCATCCAAACGGTTGCATTTCATTTACTTTTTGAATAAAATAAACCTTTAAGCTGTAAGTAAAGTATTTTGGTAACCCGTCAGGCCTGGGTGAAAGGATGAAATTTATTTTGTGGGCTGTAAAGTTTATAAAAAACTGATAGGTTCTAAAAACAATTGTTAGATTCGTAACAGGCCTTTACCAGAATTAAATTAATCGGGAGTAATCTCTGCAGTAAAATTACAGAAATATTTAAATTAATATAAATATTCTTCATATCAGTAAATAATAAATATATTAACCTTTAAAGAATTACCTTTCTTACTTATCACCCACATACTTATGCCTACAAAACTTTATCCCGAAACCTATACAAACTCTACAACTACCAGCCTCATTACACTCGGCTGCAAACTGGCCACTACGCTACCTGTATCTTTTCTTTTTTTTACGTTTTTTTCTTTTCGTCCAACTGTCGAAGTTCCGAGTGCCCACCAGCTAGTACACTAGCGCAAGCCGAGGGGTATGCACGTACTCGTGCCTACTATGCTGTGACGTAAATATCGAGTGTTACACAGTGCAAATTGGACTTTATTCATGTAGCTACAGTGACGTTTCTTCGTTGACTTTTTAACAGTGATTTGCTGAAGTATTTTTCATTGAACGATTTTGAGTTAATGGTATAAGTGTGATGTATTTGAAAATGTATATCAAGTCTGAAAGGTTTTATCAGCAGCCGGAGAATCAAGGTCTGAAGGACGAGAAGTGTTTCTCAGATTACGACGAGGAATGTGAAGAACGTAAGTTAAAAAACATAGTACAAAATAGTCATATAATTTGTAATATTAGTGTTTAGATAAAACAAGTTTACTAACCTAAGTAATCATTAAATATAATTTCATGTTTAAATAACTTGAACAGTCAAAACACAAATTATACAAATATTTATTATGCCTCTCATCTATACACAGGCTATAAAATTCAGAACATAAATAAACTTTGTATTTTATTAGTTTAAATTGAAATATTTAAGTGACAGAACTCGTTGAAATCTTTTGCAAGGAAGCGGACCCGACGGCTCCATGCTGCGTTTATTTGTAAAATTAAACAGTTTAATGTTAAGCTTACGTTTAATATTATAGTCATAAAATGTATGTAACTTTCAATTTAGAATAACCTATTAAATTTAATCTTGATTTATTAATTCTAATTATGTTGGCAAAAAGCAGACAGTTGAAAAAAAATACAAACAGTAATTATATAAGACTTAAACTTTGCTTCGAACAAGGTTTTATAAAATAAATACGTATCCGTGGTCTTCAAATAACGTAAAATAACAAGAGCGACTAAAAATCTAAATAAATTACACAACTTTCTGCCACCCCGGACAAGACAGGTAAAGGCGACCGTGTACTTTATCCCTTAAACAGAAAACAATACAATACACCACAAAGGTTTCAAAGGTCCCACTTTTATTCTACCCTATTACCAAAAGAATTGCTCATTTTTTCGGGGTAACTTCAAACGCTTAGCAAATGGTAAGAGCGAGCCTTTTGTATATGAAGAGTTCCACCATAGAGAGATTTCTTTATATTTTACATTGTTAATTTGTTATTAATGCAATTGAAAATTATTTTAATTGTGTTTGCAAATAACCTATTTTCTTTTTTTCACTGACAGACACGCGGCCAGCAGAATTAAGCGTTCCTAATTATTGATTTTGCCTAGCAAATCTAAATTCAGATAGGGAACGTACAAGGTATAAATTCGCTAAACAAAATATATTTGTGCGATTCTTAAGTAATCATCATTTGAGGTTTCTGAGTGTGGCTGTTTTGACTTCCTAAGTAGTAATAATATCAATCGTTAACTCCCTTTAAGAACTTACCTAAAATTGTAAATATTTGAAAATATTTTTTTAGAAATGGATTATGGTTAGCAAAGGCGGCGTTTAAACAAAAGTATGGGCAACCTGTGCTATGGTCAATGGCCAATGGGGCAGGTAATAAGGGATGGGGCAGTTTATTTTACCCTCTGGTCAATGATGCGTCAATATTTTTGCCTTTAAGTGGGTTTATGATGAATATTGCGGTATTTAAGATAAGTGAGAAAATGTTGGACAGATATAGATAAATATAGAATTAATTAATTAACAATAGGAAAAAGAAAGAAAAATAATTAATAGAATACAACACACAAAGTGACCAAACGGCTGGAAGAGTTATATATAAAAATAATAAAGAATAAAGTCAAGCGCTGATTTAATGTTTCTTTGTTGAACTGGTGTACCTTTATAATAATTGTAATTTATAGTATCATCAGACGTCGACTTACCTTCATATTACGTGACATTACACGTCAATTTCTACCAAACCAACATGTAACATTAACCCAAAAAAAATTACTTGAGGCGAGCAACCGAGCATTGTCAAATGTACCTTTGACACAAATACTCAGAATACTTTTTTTGCAAATGGCGTCCGTACGTTTCCAGGAAAGGTCCGTCGCAGTACCTGAATGTAATTAAAAAAAATAATTTACCTGACCTGCTGTAAAAGGTTTCTTAAGCGTCAGGAAATAGGACAAAGACACCGAACGGTCAACTGTAGGTTCTCTATGAAAGTGCAATTTTGTACATGTTGTTGTAATGGTATTTGCATTGTTAAATATTTGGCTGTTTGGGAATTTTTAAAGCCTGGGTTTTTTGGTAGCGACTCATTCTTCTGCTTATTTGCATTCATGGGATGATAGGGGATGAATTTTAGTGATCAATGCTACTATTATTATATGAGAAAAAGAAAACTGAGAAAGAAAAAGAATTAAAGACAGAATACAACATCTAAATTACTGTCTACAGAGAGCAAAGTGGCTAAAAGGCTAGAAGAATTAGCGCATTGGATTGCTTACGATATACGTTCTGCAAAATAAGTTCCAGCCTTAGGGTCAAGATATTATTGTTTATATGTACTCGATAAGTTCTGAAACGACTAGACAAGGTACATTATCATAATAATATACAAAATATCCCAGGTTAAAAAATACATTATCTCAAAAGTAAAACTATATTTTATCCTACAGTTTATAAGGGATCAGCAGTAAAGTTCACAAAACAGCGTCCGGAGTGGTGGTGCTTAAACATGTTAAATTATTCTAAAATTCGGACTTAAAACTATTATGCAAACTGTTTTATCTTCTACAATGCTTACGCTATATTTATTTAATCAATATTAACACTTACTTTTCAATACACGTTGTAGGCTTTCTAAATTATTTCCCACAGACTCAAATCAAACACATCCATATGATAAATTAATAATCAAAAATCATAATGCATTAAAATAAATAACTCGTGAAAGTAGCCTGATCCCACCGTATCATTAGTTCCCAATCACGACTACCTAACAAATTACCCACACTGCTAACAATTTGCATAAACACATATAAATTAAAGCAAATATATCGGAATGAGTCATTAACCTTTTTATTTGCCACTAAGAAAAATGAAACGCAACGGGATAATGTTTTATACCTCTATCAAGATAAGAAAACACCTGATAAAGTTTATAATAAAGACATTATTTTATCTACTCTTATTTGCAGTTAGGGTTTGATCGAGATTTGCTCTACGAACAAATTACAATGTTGATATTTTACTACAGCAGTCCATTAGTTAATTATTTCGAAAACAAGCAAAAAAAATTCAAATATAATTGAATTGTATAAATTCTTCTTGGTTCTATGAACAATGGGCACTAAAAAATTTCGAATTTCCTTTCAAATAAACCTCCTAGCTAACAAACCTCCAAGCTCAAAATGAACTCGCCATAAACAAAAAAAATATAGGAATTCCGGCGAACCGAATTAAAAAATAAACTTTGACATTCGGCGAATACACAGAGGTTTTATTTAAAAATGTTCATCGCTGACTGGAGTCAAGTTCGAGGCCGGGGTCGTGAGACGGCGTGCGGGCTAATGTTGATTCATCGCGGGTTAAAGGTTGTACACCTCTGACATTTTAGCAGTTGACGTTCTGTGCTGTGCGTAGGTTATTTTTACCCTGTTTATGCAGAAGGCTTTAATGGTTTGTTTTGGGGATAACGTAACGGATTTTTTTTTCAATTGGTATATGATTCATCTGGTTCTTTTTTTTTCTTTTCGAAATGGACAGTTTATTTATGGCCCTATTAGCCTTTTAAATTTCACCGAACTTTGTGGCCTAGCGCTGAGGCTTAGCCGGAACTTAACTACTCCTACATACGATCTTGTATCACTGCCGGCCGCCCTCGGAGACGTCTAATCATTACTTAAGGCGTTCCTAATTATAAAATTTTGCTTTGCGAATTTATACTATATCTATACTCATGTGAATCTATATTTGCTAAAATGAAGATTTTTTTATTGAAAAAGTATTAGGCGTTTGTCTTCTGTCTCACCTGATGGAAAGTAACGATGAACACGAAGGTATTACACGTCTATCCACCAGATACCTATTCACTCGACGCTTAAAAGATCTAGGACAAAATTTTTCTAGAAAAACAGACGCAGGCAAGTAATTCCACACCTTGGCGACCCGCACCAAAAAGGAAGAAGACTGCTAAACTGGCAACTTTCCGACGATGGTCAGTTTTTAGGTGGTGAGGTCAAAGTTATTAATAATTTTTCGGGCTCTTCGGTCAACTGCGTCCATCGCTTCTAGTGGTACTTTGCAGAACCATCCCAAAGGTGGCTACAGTACTCCATACAAGGTCGAACTTGAGCTGTGTACAAATTAAGTAGCCGTTCAACGCTGAAGTACCGTTGGATCTTCGAGATGATTCCCAACTTCTTTGAAGCAGTTTGAGCTATAGACACAATTTGTTGCCCGAAGTTTAGTTGGGACGATATAGTTACGCCCAGAAGCCCTAGAGCTCCTTAAGTAACTAATTGAGTTCCCAAAGTACGGCTGTTATACAGAAAACCAAAAAGTATCAAATAAATCACGATTTTATACAACTAAAAAGCAATACACCAACATAAGATAAAACATTCCTCGTTGTTTAGACGCCGCTACTTAAGCAGAACGATTATGATAATTATTCATTTGACTGTCAGGTAATGGGAACATTTTCGTGTTAGTGCTTATTCAAACAATACGTACTTACAGCAGTATGGCGATAATTTATTTATGTGTGTACGCAGGTATTTTGTATACGTTTTTAAGTCACGTGAGAAGGCGTCAATGAAGTAAGTTGTATTACTAAAAAATAATTGCATTTCTTAAGTCTGTCATATTTTTATGTTATAGCGGTAATAGAGTACCAGTTTAAGTTGTGGTTAAAGCTTGCGTGAAATTTTTTTACTATGTACAAAAGGTGAAGTATACTAAAGGGAATCTAAATTTTTTAGTAATTGTCAACAGATATTAGCTCCATAGTAGGCCGAGAGGATATTTTCCCTTCAGTTTTTCTCCTCTCAATCTACCCATAATACCTCTTAAAAGCCGCAGTAACGTTGTATTTACGCAATCTCGATGAAGATGAAGAAAAAAAAGACTCACCAAGTACCTAAATATTCAAATGATGAAATAAAATATTTTTCATGTTGAATTTGAATTGCTTAGAAAGTTATTGTTCAGCAAAGCTAAAAAAACTAATCGTAGCTTTAAATGTCTAGTTTTATTAATCTAGAGAAAAAAAATATCCAAGCTCCAGAGTAGTCTTAAGAAAAACGAAGGGAAAAAAATTAGAACTTTTGCTAAACCTCAAATACGTCCGCGGATTTCGAATTTTTTTTTACAAAATTTGCTTACTTATCGGCTCTCAAAGTTAAAAAGTCCACTTTTCAACCAAAAACTCCGGCAGTCATGGTTGTATACAAAAAGCAAGTTAGGCTTAGTAAAACTTAGCGTCTTTGCAGCAAAAAAAATTTTTGACGTGATATTCGTGAGATGATATGAAAAAGAGGCTAAAGTCCGAAGTCCGCCAGATTTGATGATATCTTGAAATAAGATGTACGTAAAGTTAAAGTTTATAGGCATCTTTAAATAGACAAGGTATATCAATAGCTTCCATATCACGAAATCAATACACAAAGTTAGTCCAAAAGGACAATATGGCGCCAACTGTTCAATACACATGAAAGCAAAATGAAACCAACTAAAATGCAAAATATCTCCTCAATATAACGCGTTACAAGAATGGCAAAATTAAAGCAGGATTATAAAGGCACATTCAAGTTTCATAAAAAAGTTTGTTACGTGGATGTGTAACAAAAACTGAAAGTGCAACCGCGTCGTCGTAACACTTGTCCGCAGTGAAATTATAATAAAGATAAGAATAAAGTTGAAGGTAGAAACTTGTGTAGTAGCCGCAGAGTGTGGTCGAAAACTATTGAGTTCGAAGGTGTTTTTATTTTTATTTTTAACCATGTGTGAAGTTTGGATATAGTTTTATTAATATATACATTTTTCAATATCACAACGCAACTGCATCCTGCACCAAAATAAATATAAAGAATACGTACACAACTGGGTATTTTCCGAGCTACCCGAAATCGGACCCTTGGCCTCTGAGTCTCGAAATGGGTCTAAAAATGGACAGATTATATGAATCTAAGAACACGTATATTATGAGTCCGTCATAGTTTCAATAAAGTAATTTATTATCAAAAATCGTGTATATTTTCATATTTTGACTATTTTGGTTAGTAAAATTTTTAATTAGTAAAATTAGAACCCAAAAATAGTGTGTCCTTTCTCAAAAGTTAAATTATTTATATAATGTATAAGAGCAAGACTGAGCAAGACGCAAGACATTTACTGATCACCATATTTAGTTAAACAAAAAACGCAAAAGTCCGTACCTTTTAGCCCACTGGCTTGCTCGCCAGCGACCGCGCACGGATGTCGGGTCGACAGTTCGAATGCTAATGCAGGTTAATTGCGATTCAGCACAGCCACTTCAAAAACAGGACGCGCATCTCAATAACAATTGAACTTTTTATATCGAGTACGAGTATGAGCTTCTCGGTTTCAAATTTCTTACGAAGTCTTGAACGACGAGTTTACAAACGTTGGTGGAAAATTATTTAGTTTAGTGTGTGATATGAGAGCTTGGGATGTGGAAATTGAAAGTTTTGGATAGTTATTTGTAAACGATATAAAATTGCATAATATAATTTAAATTCAAATAAGTAAAGTTTATATAATAATAGCTATAAGGTATCCAAAATAAACTTATACGCTTTACGGAAATTGGCAGGAATAGTCTATGAATCGGCAGTTTTATCATCGGCCTATTATGCACACGTCGGGTCGTTACTTCGATATAGCATAGTTTTTTGGGGAAACTCGGCTGATAAGGAAAATATATTTAAAGCGCAAAAGCGGTGTAACAGATCAATTAATAATCTAAAAGTTGTAGAATCCTGCAAACGCTATTTCAAAATTTTAAGAATTTTGACTTTTCCGTGCCTTTATATACGCGAAAGTGCCTTGTTCGTTAGAAAAAATTACAGTATGTTTGAAAAATTACAAAGTAACCGGAAGGATATTCTTAAAGTTCAACCGCGTGGAACCATTTTGTTTTCAGAAAGCTTCTTTGGGATGGCCCCTTGGAATATATAATAAATTGCCTATAAAAGTAAAAGTAAAGTAAAAGTAAAAACAAATTTATTGTTCTCACACAGTACACACTATGACACATAGTTAAAATTACATAAAAAAAAAAAAAACAAGTTGAATAGAAAAAAACTAAAAGAACATTATGTATTTAAAATCCAATGTGCACTGCAGTAACAAAAGGTCACACAACTCAGCTAGTGCTTTGTAGCTAGGGGCAACAAAGCGCTGATTTTCAGTTGTGGCCTAAACAAAGTGCGCTGAAACTATGCACACAATATTATTTTGGTGCTACTTAATTAATATAAAGGTACTTAAGATAAGGAAATACATATTATATAAATAAAATCAAGTAAATAGTATAATATGAAATACATGCTATTGAAATAAAAGTATAGCAAATAAAAAAAAAATAAATAAATAAAAAAAATGATATTGAGAAAGTAATTCTTAATATTTTGAAAATTTAGTTCTAAAACTACTTGTTGAGCTACAGAATGTCTTTTTTACCAAACAAAAAATATTTATATCGTTTTATAAATGTGACTTTTAATAATTGCCGTTGTAAAGGAGGGGGTAGGTTGTTCCAACAAAAAGTAGCTCGATAACGAAAACTACCCTTAAATGCAGCTGTGTGGTGTTTATAGTTTTGCAGCAAATATTTGGAAGCCCTGGTATTATATCGATTGTCAGAGGAAGACCAGCGCAATTTATCAAATAAGTACTTAGGCATCTCAGTTGTCACAATATGGTGTACAAGAACGGCAAAATGGAGTTCTCGCCGTGACTCAGTATTTAGCATTTATATATAGCTATAACTATTTAAAATTTAACTAATTATGATGAATTCAAATATTACCTTAAATCATTTCTATTTAATAGAAATGATTTAAATGCTATTATAGGACATATGAATACTTAAATGACAAATGTATAAATTGAGTAAATTGTAAATATATTCGTGCAATAAATAATTTGAATTTGAATTTTGATAAAAAAAATAAAACATACGAAAATTCTAGGTATGAAGTGATCAATTAAAGTTCTTCACCATAAAACATTTAAAATCTTCCAATCAACTACCGCTATACGTATTTAAACAATGATAACAATTAAGTATGTACCACATGCTCGGAACCGGATGGCCAGTGCCGCGCCTGTATTCACTACCTAGCGATTAGTATTGGAAAATACTCTGAATTTTTCGTATAAAATTAAAATCATAGTTTTAAAGCGCAGTGCCTGCTTTTCTCAATCAACCCTTAATACGAGGAGGACTAACAAAATGTTATTATAAAACTTCTCAGGTTTATTTCATTCTATCAATTCCTCGAATGGTTTCATAATTACTTATGCAATATAGATTAATACAGTCTGTAGTAAAACTGACGTAAATTCAATAAGAATGAATTTGTTCCTCAAAAAGTAATTAATAAAAAAATGTTTGTGAATAAGACGCGGGCATAATTTTGACAAGAGGTCATCTTATGTTAATGTTTATTTTAAACGACAAACGTTCGACCACACTCCAAACCCACTCCCGACGAGCTCCCGACGATATATTTAGGAATGCACATTAACAGATTTTTTACTATTTTTGTTTGAACATTTGTTTATGGTACACCTGTTACTTATGGAACTCTCCAATCAGTTTATTGTTTGTTTTTTACTTACTACTTAGTTTAAAACGGACTTTACACTTGCAATTGACAGTAAATGTTTATTTTCATACAACCTACTTGTATTGTCATTCTAAATTGGAAATTTCGTATAATCAAAATACAATTAAGGTCGTTTGTGAGTACTTATAACTCAATTTATTTTGACATAACGCCATTTTAAAGTATCTTTCAGGTGCTATAATAAAATTTATGAATATTCAACATTTCAATATCCACCTGTTACCCAAACTTCTTCAAAGTCCAACCATCTCAAAAAATCACCTTAGCTCTAAGTTTTTTATCAAACAACACTAACCTGATAGGAGCTTGAGTCACCTGTCGATATTTGTCGAGTCGCGGCCCAGGCGGTCTACAAATACTCTTGTATTTATGTTTATTTACCGAAGGGCCCCTCCTGGCTAGTAACGATGTATTTGTTACAAATAGTATCTCTACGATTGGATTTCTGACAAACTGCTACAAGATCAATACTTGACTTGGCTGAGGCATTTGATTTGCAATCCATGTAACACTGAAAATAATTAACATGTTTTTTTAACAATTTTTATGTATGAATAATTGACATTTCATACCTAATTCAAAACATTATTAAATTAATGATAGCTAACTATTTATAAAAATTCGTGTTTGCTTTGTTAGACCTTATGCAACGAATGCTATTTGCGACCAATTTCAACTGTACCAACCGAGTTCAATTATCAACTGACCACATCTTTCTCACCAAGATGCGTTCAGGAAAACAATCACAAACAAGTTTGTATATTACACATCTCACACCTAGGCCTTACGTAGCTTAACCCGGCGTCGCGCAGGGAGGTCACTTTGTCCCGCCCACGTCAACGAGCGCGTGGCATACAAACGTCACCAGATGTTGAATCTCGTGTTAGATGCTCGTGCGCTGTGTAAATTATACAATACGGCGTTTTGCGTGGGCGCTGGATCAAGATGCTGACTGATATTTTTGTTTGATTTCTTACCGTGAAGGTGGCTTTTCAATATTTTCTTTGTGTGTTTGATGACTTGGAAATTTTTGTAATAATAATAAGCGTCTTTAAGTTTTTAATGGAATATCGAAGAATAAGTTAATATGCCCACCAAAATAGCACTATATTTAGTACCCGTAGTTATCTTAAATAGTCATAGATTATCCTAAGACAACTTCAGTAACACATAAATTCTTAGTACACAATCTACTACATTTTCTTCAAATTTCGGTAGACCTGTACAGTGAACTCTATCAGTTTGTCAACATAACCGGTCATCTTTCTTTGTCTTAAAGATTCCTTGTTTTGTTGACTCTACTTAAACCTCATTTACGACCCGTTAACCCTTCAACCGTGTTTATTCTTTGCTTCAGTAGATTTGTTGTGTTTTAAAAGATAAATACTTGTTGAGGTTTGAGCTTAAACCTGTTCGTAATTTAACTTAGTAAAAATTTCAGAACTGTTTGTTACAAACAGATTAATATTTAATTTTCTTATTATAGGTATCTACGACATCATTATGCCCAATAATTTTAATCTTCATTTTTGGCGGACACCGACAATTCTTCCGAAATTCGTCTTTCTCAGTAGTAAGAATCACTAAACATGAATAGTAATTAGCGTGTCACGTAACACCGAGCCTCGCTTAGGAGCTGAATGCATATTGAGTGAGTACGATCCCTCACGCATTGTGTCGGTGTATTCAGGTCAGGTGGCAAGCAACGGTATTTTATTTGACGATTTTGACCCTAAACCAGAGGTCTAAGGGAAAAAAGGAAAGCGGACCTTACTGTACGACTTCAAGAAATTATTCATTTGAGAATTGGTGTCGGTCGTTACTATATTAATATTGGAATAATTCTTTTAATTTTGTGTAATGTATCGCCTAGAAGAGCCTGTTGATTTGACACAGGTGAAAATTATATTGAAAATATTTACCTGTATATGTTTGAATACATTCAACATTTAATTGTAAGTGGCCAAGCTTGGTTGCAATATCAAAGCCGTTGGGAATAGCATCATGTATTGGAATTAATCCGACTTTCCATAAATAGACGAAGGTTATAAAAAATTTGCTAACATTTTTTGTGTAGCCTTCAAAATGGTTGTCCTGTAATCAAATAATAATTATACTCAATCAATCTGTATAATTAAGTCAATTTTGTCCGAATTTGCCATTAACACCTTATAAGTCAACTAAGCAAGTAACCTTTTTTAATTTATTTACATCTCTCTAAACTTGACAAATCATTTTTAATTGAAGACTGATGTCGAAACTTGTCATTTATTTGACATTGACATATGAAAGACTACGTGGTTGATTGAGAGTGTCGCAAATAAATACGTTTTGTTGTTTTTGCACCATAGTTAACAATAAACACTTAATATTAGTAAAAAAGTTTTAAACCCTTTTACACACATCAGTATTTTAACTAGGCAATAGAAGTTCGATTTTTGCCTCTCTCTTAATGGAAAGTTTATTTTATTCAACTGAATTAATTCTTGAGAACTTAATTAAACCCTTGTTTCTTCACAAGAAAGCAATTTCATGGACTCGCCGGCCTTGTTTTAGAACTGTTCTTTGAATTTCCCGCCAATAACTCCGTAGTTAATTAGAAAATACTAGATATCTGTCATGAATGTCACTTATGTATTGAATGTAAATACATGTTTTTTCAATATAATATTTTCTTTACTTACATAAGTTATTTATTTAAGCAACCACGTCACAATGTAAATCTCAAATTGGTATAATATCAAGAGTGTTTACATTTATTACAACGTGGGGAAATAGGGAGAAATTTCGAATATGATTTTGAATACAATGAAACTTTTTACTTAAACTGATAGTTGTATTCTAAGCACCTGCCAAAACTTTTTCCTAAATGTCAAATACTGAGTCCACTAAATGGAAAGATCACCTATTCTGACATTTACATCAACACGCAGACTGCATTGCTCGACATGAAATCTTTTTGACAGCCCCACATAAAACTAGAGCTAATTTATTGTCGCTTAATAAAACTTTACCTAATTAATCGCATTTTACCTCATTGGCCATTAGAAAGGTCATCACTTGTCCAATGAAGAATGAAGGTCAGATTTTTCTCACAATCTTTAATTAGATTACTTGTTTTTAGAGACAAATTAGCCTTTATCACGTAACATATAATTAAGGTAATAAAATTAATCTTTGATTACCCGAAAATGTCGCATTCCTTAGACTCTCAACGATCTAGTTTCTGGAAAACCAAACTTTTTCTCATTGCATGCATCTGTTTAATAAATATTTTTTATAATTATCATAATCAATTGGTAAAATAGAATATTAAATTACATTGATTTGTGTTACATAAAAAAGAAGATGTGTTCAGTGCGACCCCCGCTGTGATATTAGGCAGTTGAACGTTATTATGTTTATTTAAGTATAATAAATTAACTTCGGCTTATTCAATAATACTTGAACTGTAGGTTTCAAAATTAATAGTCAAAGTGAATAAATACGTAGAACGTACCTTTACTGATAGTACTATTACATTTTACAGACAAGAAAATGTGTCAAATAGATCCAGAGAACAATGTAAGCAAACTCTGAAACTAAACAAAGCGAAATATCGATGACAATTTCGACTCTAAGTCTTTGTAATACGAAAGTCTGTGCGAGGTATTGGTCATTGTATTATACGCAGTCCACTGGTGTAGCAAAGGTTAATTGTTCGCACTTGTACCTTTCGATACCAGCCTGTTACAATACTTAGTGGTATCGATTCTTGGCCCAGCGGTAATAGGTTATCCAGCGCACCTGGACGCGGGTCCCGGATATTGTTTCAAGATATTTGGTGTAGAAATAATAGTGTTAAATTGCTGCTCGTTAAATACGATATTAAATGTATTTACTACGGCTGAGATGGGCGGGAGGAGAGGACGGGTCGCTTATTGAATTTGAAATTGAACGGTGGAATCTTTATGCAGTTTATATTGAACAATAAATATGCTTAATTGCAACTGTTTTTTAAAGTTATCATATTTTTATAGACTTCTAGTTAGTTGTCATATCTCAATTATACGAATCTTGCTTGAAAAAAATTCGGGCATTGATATGTAATCTTTTTAAATGATTAGGTAACCGAAAATCTATACTTTTGAAAATATGTTCCATATCGCCAAAGACCATACATTACAGTAACATCAACCTGCCGCCCACTAAACTCCCAACACCATTGACAAGCAAACAAACGAAACAATAATTCCCCCACTTTATTGCTTCACAAAAAGGCAGTTCATAAAGACCCGAATGGAACCAATGTCACATTTTAACAATACAATTTCAATTCATTTGAAATAAATTGTCCATAGTCACTTAACAGTAAAGGCGTAAGCGCCTCCACGGAGACCTGTCCTAAGCACCATTCATACAGAGTATGGAAAGTATCTGGCTTTTATGCTTGATAACGGAGGGGACATTACATTGTAGAGGTTACGACAAAATTATAATAACATGACAAGTTTTGTAAAGATATTCTCGATTTTATGACTCTGTCTTGTCAATGTGTTTAAGTGGTGTAGTTTCGAGTTAAATATATAGGTTAGATGAATAAATATAACACTCTTATTGTATTATTTTGTGAGTTAATTAAAAAAAACCTTTCAGTTATAGTAACTGTTTTGAACTCTAATCGTCATTCTCGTGGTGACTGTGGCTGACCTTAGCTTGTAAACTCAAAACGACATGTAATAGGTATATCTATCAAAAACTATTCTCGGTATGGGGAGCATGTATTTGATGTATATTATTTTTGAAGTAACCAGTCATTTTTAGTAGTCACACTTACTTAAACCATGACTCAAATTAACTCAAGGTAACCAAGCAAAATCAATGTGTACATTTCTACACCTGTGAAACAAAAATCTAAACTTAAGGAAAATGAAGATTACTAAATTCTAATATAATTCTACGATTCATTAACGCTAATAAAATTAAAAAAATCGAAGCATAAAACCTAATCTTGATTAGAGATTAAAGTAATCCTAAGATTCCATCTAAAACTGAGCAGTAGCTGTTAAGCATAGTTTCTCACGTTGGATTTCATCTCAGACGTTGCCATTAGCCGCCGGAAGTGAGGTCAAATTAAAACGAAAACCTGATCTAATATATCGATTCTTGAGATCGGGTCAAATAAAGGCTACTGCTCTTTCATTGGCTTGATAACTGTTAGACGTGGGATCAATTGAAAACAACTTTGATTTCTATTGTACTTGTACGAACTAAATATCTGTTCTGTGAAGATTAATCGAAAGGAATTATTTAATGAAACGGGAGGTATGAGGATGAGGGTTTCAGAAGGAATTGAACGTGGGAAGAGATGAATATGATTTTATTTATTTTATTTTTTTATTTATTTTTATTTTGGCAACAAACAGTCATGCTTAAACTACAGTTTTACAAAAATAATAATAAAAAAGGTTCACAATAAAAGACCAACAGTGCCCAAAAATAATATGTGAATGATGTTTTAGAGGATAGGTGAAAACGGAAAATAAAACATAACGGCGTTTACTTCACCGACCAGAGCAAAGCTAACATTAGGAAGAAGTAGGGCTGAAATTGGAAAACAACAGTGTTGAGTCTTAGGCTATATTGGAAGTATGTTTTAGTTGACTCGCCCAGATCGTTATCGTCAGATATCTGATAAATGATGAAGTTTTAATATAACACTAATTCATTATTTTTAGTAATAAATCTGGAGAAAATTTTTGTTGAAAGCACTCATTCCGTAATTCAAACTATCCATAAAATAATACAGTACATGAACGCTGATACATCGTTCTAATAACATCTAATGCATCTAAACTTGCTCAAGATTTCATCACCAAAGTCTGTAGAAGACTTTTAAACTAGTCTATGTTGGTACGGTCAGCAAAGAAGTGAATAGTGGCAATGTAAGGGATTTCAAATACTCACTTACAGAGTCAATAAACAAAATGATTAGAAAACACAAAAAAATTACATTTTAAAAGTTTTGGGTTGGACCTTTTTTAATTCCTTTATTCATTCATTTTACTAAAAAACAACCTTTATCTCTTTTTTTTAATGGTAAAATAATATAAATACCAACATTGAAAAATTAAAATTCTCTAATATTATCCCAAGATTCAAATTATTCTGCGTATCTTTCGTTGCTAATCGTACCAGCTACAGTTTCATCTATCAAATCGCCTCATACGCAACCTGTACCTGCCCGACCTGTCAAACTCGATGTTGTTGCCTGCCAACCTGTGTGACACTGTCAACTGTCAACGTCAACAGTGTTAGTGACCGACGCCATCACTTAAACTGTGGAATGATGAAAGATGATTTTGTGAGTTGTGTTTTTATTGAAAGTTTGCCTTAAAAAGTACAGTTATATTACTTTAAACAGTTAATGTTTACTTTAAAAAATCATAATAATGATAAAGATAGAAGCTTTATTCTTTAGTCGAGGAAAGTTTTCTGATTTTCATGGGGACAAAAGAAGCTTGAAATTTATCCTATTTTTTATTACAATATATCGCTGAGTATCTTATTTTTATCTTTTTTCTTATTAAAATAAGTTTTTACTTTGAAAAATTATTCATCGAGAATTGTGTAGAGAAAATAAAATTAAGTTTTAGAGTTTATATTAACCTCAATTTGCAACATTCTAATATATTTATTTAGCACTTTAACTGTAGCACCCGCAGGTAGCAACGACTCCCACAATTAACTTCATTAATTTATTGAAACAATTATAGTTAATACTATGAAAAATAAACGTAAATATTACCTACTTTCTACGTTTATAATTTAAATGTTATATTTTAAAAGAAAACAAATAAATGTTTAGTAAAAATGCAGTAACAGAAATCGACAAATCTCATATTCAATAACTGGTTTAAATAAATTATGTTTAGCCTTTGCCCTCTAATTTAATCTGAAAATGTGTGTATTGGACACACTAAAAGGGTTCAGTTTAATTGAGCAAAAAGTAGCATAATTGTGAAATTAATCAAAGATGGCCACTGACTTGTAAAATCATTTACAAACAACTCTGACATACTTGATTTCAGCCAGCAGCTATCATTTAAAAATAAATCGATATTCATATTTTTCTCAATAGCTATAAATCTTATTTTCATACTATTACAGCAAATTAGCCTGACGGTGTTTGATTTATCACTTGTTTGGTACGAACCACCAAGACTTGTTACATTTATTCTCAAACTAACTGCAATCTGCATTAACATATAACTTTAAAGGTAAAACAACTTTAAACTGATTTTCTTAATCTTTTAATCGACATTAAAAAAATCCACAATTTCGTAAACCAAAAGGGGCGTATGTTCTTATAATTTGGAAATATTTTTTTATCTCTAAATACCTTAAAGTAACACCATGTTTGAATCTAGATATAAATCTCCGTAATTCAAGATCACACCTTATTAATTTCTAGAGATGGCATTCTAAAGATTAAAGAGCGTAAGTGTATCGCGAAATTTGCGCGGCGCATCAAAGTAAGCGGCAGGCGTTGTGATATGTATCTGTGTTAATGTCGGAATACCTCACGGGTCGTCACAGGCTATGTCCACTTATTTTCTTTTTTTATTGCGTTCTTACTTCTTACGACCGCGAGAGTTGACCTTTGAAACAAAAAACTTAGATTTTTTTCTTAAAGTAAAGAGTAAACAGTGTCTTTGTTTGCAGAAAGCGAGTTTAAGTAATGTTTGCCCTTTTAAGCTGTTTGTTTTTTAACAACTTGTAATGTTACTTTTAGCGAGACCAGTTGAAATCAAAGCTGAAAAGGATGGAAGAATGACAGGCTACTCTTCAGTTCACATTTGACATTTGTCTCTCTCAATAATTGTGTACGCAGTTTTATATTTTTGCGTTTCATCGCGAAAGCCACAAATGGCTTTAATTTTTTCTTCTAAAATGGCTACGGCATTTATAATCTACGATTATGCCAAGTGAGAACATGATTAATGACACTGGACAATTATAACGGGATTAAAATATATAGCTAATTGTATGTGTTGGAGATTGCACGTGAATATCGCAATTATCACGTTGGGTAATCGATTTTTCTTGTAGATATATTTTGATCGTATAAGGTGCGTATTGCTTTATATAATTGTGGTATGTTGTATGGTATATTTTCAATTTGTAGTAATGATTTGTGTGACTGAAAGACTTTACCTGCTGATGCGCCTGGGATATAAAATAGCCAATATGTTATTCCTTATCTTAAAACGCTTGTATATCATCAAAACCCCTAAAAATTTCTTACTATTCTATTCTTTTTATATATTTTCTTAAATTTTCACGATTCATACTTTAAATAAAACACTTTTTACCGGATATTATCGCGTATATTTTAGTTAATTTTAAAATTATTTCGACGTTTCGGCATCTTTGCAGTTGCCGTGGTCACGATAGACTCTATCCAATCTATCGTGTAATCGTAAACCAGTCTATCGTGACCACGGCAACTGCAAAGATGCCGAAACGTCGAAATAATTTTAAAATTAACTAAAATATACGCGATAATATCCGGTAAAAAGTGTTTTATTTAAACTATTCTTTTTATTCGTCAAATAAATAACATTCACATTTTTTATGCAATATTCTGCTCTCCGGCGGATCGAACTTTGAATTCTGAGCGAACTTTAAACCCGAAAGTCAGCTTTGTAACGGTAATGTTTACCCAAGATTGACGAATAGCTGCGAAAACCAATTTGAAAACGCGGTGTCACTTAACAAGAACAAGGCGACAAATTAATCTTTCTTGGGGCTCTTGCTGGGTTTTCTTCGTAGGGAAATCTTCCGAACTTGCGCTTGTTGTGATTGCTCAACTTTGTATTCGCTATTCGTGTGAAAGTGGGTTTTTAGAAATTTCGTTTTAGTTTCTGTTAGGTATTTCACCCAACATACTATCAAACCGAATACACTTAAAAGTTTTGTACAACTACTATCACAAACGGGATAGCCAATTCTGTCAAGTTATATCATAGTATATTCTGTTAAGATGCCTTCCTAAAGAAAATCTGCTGTTATGGCAACTTTGTCCCCGTAGACCTAGGTTATCCTCAAATTATATCACACGTTAGGTAAGAGAAGGAACTCAAAAAGTGTTATAAATAAACTTGTTTTTGCGTGGTAGCTAAGGAGAATAATTCACACTGACGCTGCGAACATCATCATAGGAATATTTCACTTATAATTATGATCAATTTGTTTAAACTTCTTTATCATTTGTATTAGGAGAAGCAGGCGGGACGGGCGCGGCGCGGCGTTGCGCGCGGGATGCGGCGTCGCCGGCGCAGGCGCAGCCGCAGCCGCCTGTCAAGACTGAGCGGCTCAGTCCTCACGACTCCACTGCTTCTAGGTAAGATTACTACTATACTATTGATATACTCTGGTGGTAATAGACTTTTTTCTTAAAGATCTTTGATTTTTGGATATCCTTTTTTAACCACTGTATTAACTACATGCTTATGTAAGAGAAGGATCAGCTTGTTTTTTTACAGGAACAATGGGAGTTCCAATAGAAGCCTGAAGTAATTTGTCAATAAGTTATTTTTTGTCATTTTATTATTTTGGCGTTTTGAATCAATAACAGTCAAATAAGTTTAAATTTTTACATAAATTGTTTAGCCAGATCGCCAACTTCAGGAAGACTAACTGCCAGTAGCGTAAATTATAGAAAGAACCTACCCCCTGGAGATAATAATAACTTAATATATTCCTAAATTCTAAACTACATTAATCATTATCTTAAATTTGTCCCTACCCCAAACGGAGTATTGACTTGTTTTTTATGGGATGTCTTCATCACCTCTTTCCTCCGCAGATCTCGCAGCGTGACGCCTTCTACGTCTTCGTACCCCGGCACGCCTCCGGAGCGCGGCAGTCCACACGCGCCGCACGCGCCGCCCGCTCTGCCGCGCAACTACTCCGACTTCATGCGCTCCTTGGCCGCCAGATACACACACCCTACCAATGAGTGAGTTTATATTGCTTTTATTTACTTAATTTAGAGTTAAATCCGTAAAAACAAGATCTCTCGCAACTCGACCAATCAGGACACTGCAGGATAAACATCTCCTCAGTCTTCTCAGTCAGTCCGCAACCATGACTTTCCAGAACATTGAATCGGATCGTCGCATCGGTCCATTTTAGTGGCATAATGCGCCTTCAGGATCGTTGTCGCCACTGCAGGTTTTTGCTGCAACGGCAATCTTTAAGGCAATATAAAAAGTCAAAGGTTTTAGTATGGTGTATGTGAATAAATAAATTACATATTCGAACCACTTTATGTGGTATTCTGTGACCAAACAAAGTTACAAATTCTGATTAATTATGAATATATCTGGACTCATGCAGCGTTTCCACATTTTAAGAGACTCGTAACCGTAATAAAAAAAAATTCAATTTCGCGTTTTATTTGATACATAGAAACCGTTTGCTCAAGGCAATAAAAAATACTACCACTTTTACCTTATTTTTCATTTTATTAGGTGAAACTACTATGCCTTCTTGTCTTATCTGAAGTCAGAGCAGATCTGCGTATATGGTAATATTTTTAGTGGTCACATACTTAAATTTGCGGTCACCGTTATATGCTTCTTAAATTTGCTAACGATGAATCTGTTTTGATAAGTAGATAAACTAGCGCATCATTGCGTATTAGTTATAGCAAATACAATCAAATAATCATTGTATCTTATTCAAATCTCGACCTATTGACCTACTTATTAGAATTTATATCTAATATTAGCTCAAAAGGAAGCGATTAAACATCATTTCCGATGACCGAACGCAAACGAGCATTTTTCACACGGTGGCTGTCACAACACTAGCCTGCGGTTCAGCGACCGACTAGTGATGTTCGGCCCTATTTGCATATTAATCGATTCGATAACTTACGTTTAGTCGACAAATTTACATGATTCGTGAGAACCTGTGCTCTCCGCGTGAACTTATGTTATATTAATGAATTGTTTGTCTTCCAAAGATCGGTCGGTGACCTCACGGTCAATTTTAATTATTCAGAGTTAAATAGAATTAGAGGTGCCTCCGGATTTTATTTTATTATCTCGTCGGTGTGCAAGTGATTGATCATAAATTTAGTATTTCATTTATTTTAATAAAGATAGAAACATACTTCGACATGTATTGCCATTACCGGCGCTATAAAAAGATTTAACTACTGTTAATAAACTGTTAAGTCGAAGATTTTATAAAGGTACGTAAATAAAGCTGCCATTTATTTACTACCTCAAATTGGCAGTAATTCAAAATACTAAACACTAATACAGAAACGAGTTCGGATTTCCAATTGAAACGACTTCAGCTAATAACATTACCGTCAAGAAGGCGGAGTTCTTGATTTATCTGACATTCGCGACTAGGTGCCAACTTGTTCACTTGAGCGATCGGACTATCAGCACGCAACGGTAGCGTAAGGAATTTCTCTAATCAATCAGATAGAGGATGCATTGACTTCTTTTTTTCCAAGCTATAGCAGGCAAGCAAGCACTCGAGCTGTCAGATCTGTATGATTATATGTCCTTGTTAAGGGTACTTTTACTTTACATACCTATCCTCTTTCTGTTATGAGTTAGGCCCATCCGTACGAATCCCGTATTTTATATTGCTTAAAAAAAGAAGTTATGTAATATCTAAATAGTCAGAAACAACTATATAGCCTGACTTTCACGTTTTATAGACTTAAATTCTCATTATATTATATCAAATAGAACGACCAGAAAAGCTTGTATTAGGTTAGTGAAAACCGCTATTATTCCAAAAAATAGACAGTAATCTTTAATTTACACAAATATAGTACAAAAATTAAAAATCTATATGCTAAAGGAGCAGATATAATCTTATACCACCTTTCCAGCTACTTCCACCGCGTGAACGGGTTCGCGGGCGAACGTGCGCCGGCGCAGGCGGAGGTGATCGACGCGCCGCTGGGGGGACTGTTCACCAGGCTGTCTGGTCAGCAGGGAGGGCCGCAAAGGCTACCTGCCTTCCCTGTGATGTTGGATATGAGCTCTACTAAGGTAAGGATGCAGGACAATACTAATAATAATAATACACTTACATTAAACTACAAAAAAAGAGAATGACATTGTGGGCGGCCTTATTACTAAAATAAAAGATCACTCTTCAACCCTGAAATTTATAAATTATAAATCAACTAGATCGACTGTTGGGCAGTACCTTTTAGCAAGATATTGAAGTAACAAAGTAGACAAATACATCTATACATACATAAATACCATACCAGGATATTGGTTTTGTGTTTTATATAGCGACTGAAAAAAGCAAAATGTATCTGTTGTCATACAACTCAACTACAAGAATGGGCATCTAAGAAATAAATCGGTACTATATAAAAATAAAGATATGCATTTTTATTAGTTTCGTAAACATACTCGTACCTCTGTTCTCGTTAAATAAATCGTTCCCGAAATTTAAATCTGCAACTGATGCATAAAGCAGGTCTACTGACATCTCACGATAATATCGCATATCAAAATATAAAATAAACAAACCTACTCACACTACAAGTATATATTATACACGACACTAATCCCAAAAACATGTATGAAATTGATATAAACGCACGAAACGCGCTTGCGCACCCACCTCCCTACAGCCGGCAAGGTGGTTTTTAGTGGGTAGGTGCCACTCTGGTGAGTCCCACATCACCCCGTAGAGGCCAGTATTTTCCTGCGGTGGTATGCATGACGCATCTTCCACCTCACTCCCATGAGGGTGCTGCTTAGGCGGCTCAAAAAAAAAATCAATCACAGGCATAGGGCTTCTATGCCATCTTGAGGGCTGGTCGGAAACGCTTCAGATATAATTACCACACGGCTACCGCGCTAGGCCTTGGTAACCAATTTGCCCGAGTTAGTGTTCTCCTTGAAAGGCTTGCTTTCAGCAGTTCTCTACAAGAATGATTATTATGAAGATACTGTCGAAACAAGAATAGGTAAGAGTAGATAAGACTACGAATGTTCGTCCTCCAGAATCGAAGCTGTAGCCCTCTGCTTACACTGTGTCTGGACCGTTGCGACGCAGAACTATAGAAAGTATGATCTGTAATTGCGAACCGTAATTAAACTTATCTAGATTCCTGAACGCATTTCTATTTCTGTTCCTCTGATTATGTATGAGTTTCTAAACAGTAATCAACTTAATTTTGGTTCTGATAGTATCTTTAAAAAAAAAATCAAAATTGCGAAAGTTTATTTTTTGTTTGCATTTTCGAACTAACGAGAAGTTTAACTCGAATGTAATGAAAATGAATATCAAAAACAACACTGCCCGAAAAGGATGTTGTTCAAGTAATTATTAAAATATACAAGATTTGTGTTTCTACAAAAATAAAATAATGTTCCTTACTTGGCAACAGTCGTAGCTCCTACGAAATAATTTACGGTCAGGTGAGTTTTTAGTTCTAAAGTCTTTATGAATTCATATATAAACTGATTTATGCGAGTGCTCACTGACCTTCCTGTTTTAATTGCTCATCTTTACAGCATTTCATAGTTCACGGTTATAATTAAAATGTCTTGAACCATTGTAAAGCGTGCGGGGCTATCGGGCATGACCATCTTCAACGACTGTGGTTTATGTTAATGGAAATCATAAGACTTCCTTTGGGGTAATGACGGTGATTATGAGATAGGGATGCGACCTTTAAACTTCCTTAGAGAGAGTGTTAATTGCTTGCGTTCAGCGAACCGCGTGTGCGAGCAACTGGAGCTGCACTAATTGGCGACGGCACGAGCCTAGCATGCGCCCACGCACACGCCGCCCCGCCTCGCGCCGCACCCCGCCGTGAAATCCACGCCGCATTTAATTCAGATGACTTTTTATACCCGGCACGCGGAAACTGCACTCGATACTTCAACTTTCTAATAAAATTTGTATCGACTTTCCATCGTTAGAGTATTCATCAAATGTAAATAATTGAGTTGAAATGTTATTAGATACAGTCAATCAACGTTAAATAGCTGTATTAATACTTCGATGCGTACTGCTCTGATTTATCATGAATGTGGTAATGCCGTGGTTAGATGAGAGTTATAAATAGTTATTTTGTATTTTTGGCGTTGGTTGTAATTATAAGAAATGGATTGCAAGTTGAGAACGCTTGCGAAGCGTGACGCCCCATAACATTATTATGATAGATGGTCAGTACTTGGGTGCAAGAGCGCTTTCAATCTGATAAGCGCGTGCGCCGAACCGCGGTCGTGTTTGCGTTTGCTTCACGAGTAGGTGTTTTATGCTACTTGATACTTACAGTGTAATTGAGTTTTCGAATGCTATATTTGAATGATTGTTGATATTCAGATACAATCATAAATACGCAAACACTTATTGAATGGTTTTCGACTAATAACCGTTATTATAATTTGGGCTTCTGTATGAAAGCTGTTTATCTTTTTCGCCCAGTAAACGACAGAAACGCATACCAAAGATTGGAATATTTGACATTTTTGGAGCTCTTTCTTTACAAATAAATTATACGTTCTTGCCGTAACAATTACGCATAAGTTAAGCTAAGTGCTTATAATTTTGTAAGTCTTGATGGCTTTTTTATAATTCTAATATATTAATTCTTGGTTATTCTTTAAATCGATGGATTCCTTACACACGTTCTATTATTTTGTTTTGTTCATCTGTATATGTAATTCAATTTATACTATATTTTAATAGCCTATTCATAATGTTTTTCTTCTTCTCCACCAGACGCTCCTAGCAATATCCCGCGTGGGTCGCGGCGGCCGATCCCGTAGAAAGCGGCCAAACCCTCCCCCTGCCACCGTAGAACACTCTCCCCTGGACCTCTCAGCAGCTGGAGAGAGTGCCGCTAAACGCGCGCGCCTCTCACCTTCTCAAAGGAGTGAAGATGCTGACAGAACCTGTGACGGTAAGTTGCTGATTCTCTCTTTCTTATGGACTCTTCTAGCCGTGTGGTATGACCGTGACGCGGCTTTTAGACACTATCCTGAGTCCAAAAACAAAAGAATCATAACTTTTATAACAGTTTTAGAATACTGTAAAACTCTCAATCTAAATACACACTTACTAACAATTCTGTTCCACAAAATTATTAAACTTACATATAAAGGTACACAAGTAGTGATAATAAAATAAAAAAGAATTGCAGATAAAGTGAAATTGAAAAATAATTAGAAATAACAACAAAATCTTTGTGTTATTGCGTCTAATTATTTTAAGTTGAAGCTAAGTAAATATTATCATTAATTTCTAGGCAAGATTTGATTTGTCAGTAACAAAACACTGTCAGTTTAATTGGTGCTATCGTTCACGAATTTATTGAATCATAGAGTTCGATTATAACTCGTTCCAAAACTCGTATGAACTATATACGAAGTTTTATATAAAAATAACTCTGAACCCAATCTTTAATTGCTTGAATTTATTTTAAAAGCACGTGTTACTGTTACATTATAAATATTACATAAGTCCGACTTAATTGAATCGTTTGAAACGAGCTTTAATTATTATTAACTTAATAGCCCATACTGAGTACAGGGCAGTTATTCTTAAAAGAGCAATAAGTCGTAAAATAAAATACTCGAACAACGTGTGAGCTCCTTTCACGAATCACTTTATAGTTTTAATGGTAAAACGGTTCGCGGCCATTTTTTTGAAAGTCAATTAAATTTCAATAAATTAGTAAACGAATTATTATGGATTGAGCAAAATGTTGCGTAATGCTCGGATCAGCATCAGCTTATCGACATTTTTATTAATGCGCCATTTTAATTGTAACAGCTATCTTGACAGTGATTTAATTACTTTACATGAATATAAAAATAGTAATAAATAAATAATGCTTTGTTATAAACAAAAACTTATTGAAACATTCAAACTATAGCTTATTTGAACACAATAAATAACCTTAACAATCAGCAGCCATTTACTCCGAACCCTATCAAGTCTGAATTTAGTTAATTACGTGAAACGATACATTTTGTTTTATTTCTAGATCGCAGCGAGCCAAAAAGTGAATGCCTCTGCTCCGAGGCGCGTGCGAGGCTTTCGGCATGGTCGGTCGACGATGTCTGCGATTTTGTTAACTCTATCGATATCTGCGCGGAGTATTCATCGGTAAGTGCACAGCACTGTTTTTAAAACTAAGGAGGCGATTTTAGATCTTACCAGTTAAGAAATTTAATAATAATATAATTTAATTTTTTATATAATATATATTTTATATGTACAAAAAGTGTTTAAATAAAATTTGATATCGTGTCAGTAATCGGCTCAAACACAGATAATTAAAACTATACAAGCTGCTTGGTAAACTAGTGATAAATAAACACATCAATATACCAATTACATAGTACTACATTGTGTACAAGATTTATTATGCCAATATTACTAACAATACCTACAGTCCTTATTATATTATAGTACAAAATTGCTTTACACCTTACTTGCGAAATTGTAGCCGTAAACTGCATTTACTAGGTGTCTTTAATCAGCCATTTTGTCGATACGTCGTCAAATGTTATCGATAGGTTTTTACAACACTAATTATAGGATGTTATGGTGTAGATCTATAGAGGGATAAATCGGAAGCCGATTGAACGAGTAAAATCGTATTACGATGTGTTCAATCAAGTCGTAGATGGATTATTAAGGGTACGGTATTGTAGGCTATGGTAGAGTTGGTGTGGTAAAGTTGTAAGGAATTTACGGTATCCTCGATTTGAGATATTTATGGATTTACTACGATACTTGCATTTCTAAACCAGCTTTGAATATAATAAATATTTCTCAGGTTAACGTTTGTCAAAGTATTTCTGGATAGTAACTTTCAACGCCAAGCCTCAGCTGTAAAGTAAAACGATCAATAAAAAGTTATAACTCAAGAATACAAATTTCAAGAGCGTATTGGCGATAAAAAAAAATTATTAACGAGCTTATTAAGTTTGTTTATCATCAACCAATAGTCAAAGAAATACATAAATAAGAAAGTGACATTTCTACACGGTCGAATCATTTTTATCATCATTCGAAGCCCGCTTTATTACCCACAAATTGGCTACACTCAAGTACTGCAATGATTATGACATCAGCCGTCACAGCGATCCAACACTGGTAGTGAAACACTCAATCATTGTTACGATCATCACATGTAATAGCCTACTGTTTCTCCACCACACCAAAATACCCTGACCTGTTTATAACAGTACATTTCTACACAATTTTACAAGACAACATGTACCTAAACAAAATGGTTACTTGCAACGTGCCTTTGACCGAGCGCCTTCCTAATACCTTTTTATTTGCTCGACATTTTCTATTTGTGATTAAATTTTAATTGTACGTAGGTGAAAGGCGGTAAAAGTACCTACATGTTTTGATATGAGCTCTTTGTTTTTTTTTAATGCTACTTAATATCTTCGGTATTGATAACAGCGGAACTTTCACTAAATTATTTAAGTGCATTTTTCAACGGCTTATGTAGTGAATATTTCGAACGCTATATAATTGGTCTGTATCGTATTTGGACGGCTATAATTGTTTTTTTCCAATTACAAATTTTATTAGACATCCGATAGTGTAAATCGACACTATACATTTAGTCTTATATACATAAGCCTACAAATTCGATTTTCAAGTTCAAAATTGAAGTAAACTTTCATTTTTTCTGAATAAACAAATAACTTAACCCATAAATCCTCCTTTACTCTAACAGTACTTGTTCTAATGCGGCGTTTTACTATAAATTCTTTATAGAATGCGCACCGAACCGTCCTCTCCAGATCTGCTTCTAATTATATTCCCTGTCAACCTCCTAAGAATATTATTCGTAAACTATCCATGGTTATTCGAAGCACATAAATTTGAATTTCTATTGGTTATTAACAGTTATGTTTATGGCGAACTATTGCTAAGTTACGGCTGATATTAGGGCAATGTCTGAAAATTTATAATAATTTCTACATTTGAATTGGTTTGTGATTTACCAGTGCCAGCTCAACAGGTTTAACGGTTTTAAATTGACGTTTGACATCCAGCCTCACTCTTACCTTACAATGTCTCGAAACAGGGCAGATGTTACGTGTCCAGGTCCGAAACCTAAATATATTCTACGCGATGCTTAACCTAAAACAAATACATCAAAATATAATAACTAACTTGATACGAGTTGCCATAATCGGACGGGCTTGCTCAACAATAGTACAGCTAAAACTGCATACAGCATACATTATGTCAAAGTGTGGCAACACCACGAAAACGTGGGAACTGCGCAGAGTACCGAAATCTACATAATATTTATATCGTGTTGCAAAACTGATAGTTGTACTAAAATCAGAGGGCTTGGGGTTACAGGAGTCAATAAAGTGAAGATTTTATTATGCTTTTTGTATCATCTTTGAATTTAAATTTGTGTACTACCAAAGATTGGATAGATATGTTTGGAATTAAATGTATCGTAGGTTTAGAACCTAACTTTACCCGCTATCTATCAAAGTGTATCTAATTCTAAATGTTTTATTTCATCGTAGAAAAAAAGCGTTCACATAATGATAATGTCTTATTTTACTTTATCTTCGTCATCATAGCGTAAATACGCCTTTACTTCAGCTTTTAAAAGGTTAAAGTAACCGAGGGGCAGAAAGCCCTGCGGAAAAGAGCCTCTCGGCAATCTTTTGCCAAAATTGTTAAATTCATGAAATAGTAGGCTACGACATTAAATAAACGCAATTTCAATCCATTGACTAATTATGACTTTAAATAAAACATAAATCAGACATAATAGTCCGTATCTATCTTTACAGGTATCCAATCACACTGTACAAACAACTATCTTCTTACTTTCGAAACTCCAAGACATCTAAAACACAGAACTCGCTCCCATTCCTGCCGATTACAAAACAGAAACAGTAGCCAAGATGCCCGATTATCGAATAAATTATACTCTACAAGCGCCGCAAAAGGCTTTCCGCGTACAATTAATTATACGCTAGTTAATAATTTTACCTCAATAGCTAGAAAATGATTAATTTAACTTCCTTTTGTGGTAGTGAAAGGTGCTTAAAGGGGACAATATGCAGCACTCAAGGTATGTGATCCTTGAACACCTGCTCCATTATTAATGCATCCTGAAATATAAGAAATTATCCAATTATTATTCGAGCCGGCCGCAAGATGCTTTGTAAATTTTTGAATGCAAAAATGGAATACTTTGAGTTAAAATGAAGCTACACTAGATTTGAACCATTAATCGGATCATCAATTCAATTACTAAAGTAGTTCTTATTGTAGTAACCAAAAAAAGCGCAGAACCTTCGCCGTTACTTAATACCCCATAACTCCAAAACTACCAACAAAATACCCATAAATATAACCAACACTGCTACTAATCATAGAATGTGAGTGTCAAATCTGCGCTTAGTATCGCGGCGAATCGCACGAATTCGTGATCTTCCTGCAATTAATCGCGGGCAACACTAACACCGTAGATCCTCGTGCCTGGAGCTCGTGCGCAGGCCGACTAAATCATTGACGCTTACGCAACTTACGATCAGGAGACTTCTAATTGTAGCTCTTTCAGACTGGGAGATGTCAAATGAGACAAAGAATAGAAAAAATACTCGGAAGTTTTTGCTGCACACGGATTTCGTTGCAATTAAAACTGTTAGAAACCGTCACATTATAGAAACTCTTTTCTTATGATCAGTATTATACTAAAATTCTTATAATAATCTGCGAGATAACCCAATCAACATCAAATCAACATCCAAAAAAAATTGGGTCACTACAAAAATAACAGTTAATCATTAAAATATAGAACATTTCTTAAGAAATTGTATCTATACACCAGATCAAAAATGTATTTTCTATCTCATAACTAAAACTTCTAGCATGCTCATTGCACGTCACGTAGATTGTATGAAGCTAAAGCCTCATTGTCTGTCACCATCGCATCGTTGCAAGCGCATGTATCGGAAGACTCGTGCGTTCGTGATCCAATGTGTCGCAAGCATTATTTATTATAAATAGTATCGACTCACTACGAAGATCATCTTCATCATTGAGACAGATTTAGAAGCAGCTCGTCAATCATTGGGTTTCAAAATATCTGCATTATTTATATCTTTTGTGCATTTTTGTCGTTCAAAAATAGAATCGTAAATTTAATCATCAATTCGCATTTTATTATTACTTAAATGAAGAAATATTATTTCAGTGTATATTGATAACTTAATGTAGTGCGTTTTTAACTTCTTGCAACAATAAAAACGCAGTTATTTTTTAATCGGCAGACAGATCCTTAAATATAAGAGGGAGTATTATAATATTTCACACCGTTCCATGATAAACAATAATGATCATGAACCCGGAAAAATAGCCTCATTATAATAAATTAAAATACTTTCAAGCAGACGCTCCGATATAATTTTTCAAAATTAAAGGAACATAAAAAGGTCAGCAGACGCAAGCTTCACTCAATTGAAATGCCACCGCCCAACAAGGAAGCCAGCCCTATAATTTAAGATTAAATATTACAACGTCTGTATTCAGCTTAAATATCACTTTAAAAACAAACAATGTGGCTCCATCACCCGGAGCCATACACGACATGAACTTCGCAACTATTGTTCACATGCCGCATACTTGCGTCACTCATCAAAACTATGTATGTTCCTGCCATTTTCTGTCTAGCTTATTTCGAGTTACATGAGCTTTCTAACAGAACCGTTATATTGGTTTTCTCAAATATGTAATTACTATAATGACCGCTATATCGTGATCACTCATCGGGTATATTGTTATAAATTTTGACATGAAATCGTAAATGCTCGTGGGTCAAGCATGTGTGCGAGCTCTTCTAAGATTGTCGTGCAAAGTGATTGTTGGATTTCCCCGATGTAATTTCAGCTTTAGACGCTCCATCATTTTATCAACATTTGTCACGACATGAACAAGGAGATACGAAATAGTGTGAAACGAAAATTACTGTCAAAATTGACGAATTCAATGACGGTGCTTTAGAAAGTGTGATCGTTATATTTATTACTGTGAACCTGAGATTTATTTCATAGAATTAATCTTCTTTGGTTAAGAAGCTATAAAGATGAAACTCCATGAAATAAACTGCTAGGCGCAATTTATTCATCGTATTGTGTAATGACAACTTTTAAAATAAATCTCCTTTAAGAGTGTACTTAAACGTCTATTTTAATTAATAATTAACATTTACAAAATAAAGACTCATTTTCGCCGTAACAAGTGGTACCACTTTCTGCTCAGGTCGCTAAGTATAAATAGAAGCAATTAATTCAAACCATGCATAATATACGAAGTAACGCAATTCGGCTGCTGTATTTGAAATATTCAAGTTTAAGAACCAGTACAAATAAAACATCTCGAACTGAATCTTATAAAACGCTTGCAAAATATTAAAACGTGAATTTATGTAATATATAAGCAGTATGCTCAGCAAGTGACAGTGATTTAGGGGCATATTTGCATGGGTAGGTCGCTTCGTAGTACGCAACAATAGTACACGACCTGCTCTAAATATTTTAATGACTTCATGAAACTGCACATTGCGAAACTCTCAACATTAACTATAATTTTAAAAACTTAAAAAAACCTTAATCGTTAAAATAAATGTTAAGTGGCTAGTAATAATAAACACAACAAATGACTCTACGAGACCTTAAAAAGCGAAATTCTCACAGTTTACGAAAATATTAATAACAAGAGAGATAAGCAAATAAACGCGTCTGGCGTTAAATTTGATTTATGAGCGTCATTGTAGACAACTGCCGACGTACGAGTACAAATCTCAACGACATCAATAAATTTAAACTCTCTCACCCGAGACTTAGCCACGGCTAATTTTGCTCCTCACATCACGAGGTTTTTTCTATAATGATGTTGAAGATTTATTGCATTCCTAGTAATTTGGATCTAAGTGGAAGAGTTTCTAAATTGCCATTACTCGATTTATAACATTTCTGAAATTCTTTCTTCTGTTATGCGTTTAAAAAACTATCAAATCTGTTAAAGGTAACGCAATATTTTTAAGGCTAGTGCTCTTTCTTTTGAAACCGGTAATTTGAGTAATTTTGATTTTGAAATAAGAGCAGTAATTATTGTTGCAGATTGAATCATAGTTGTGAGTTAATATCGCATGTTTAAAAAAAGTTAGTTTTAAGATTACATTTCATCCAAATAATTCTAATTCTAGTCTTTTTCAAGTCTTTATGTAAATAAATTCAGCAAATATTTTTCATAATTAATTAGTAATTAGACTTAACACATGTGGTATAAATTCAGAACCGTGAGCTGTGGTCATGCTACCTCCAACTTGATTTAATGTGGGCCCTTAATAACAGTTTTCAAAGTCGAAGCTATCTTAAATCAGGGATGTTTTATCGAGTCTTAAATTCTAATTTCTTAAGCATCCATCCAGTGGATGTAAACAGGATTCGTTTCCAGACCATATCTTTCAACCTATGACCTCAATTAGAAACGAACTGTGGTTGCATATCTTGGTCGCCAAGTTTACTGCTGAATTTTGTTCAATCCACTAATTGATAGCTACATTTACAGTCACTGCCTTCTCTGCGTAGTGCACGAATGCGCTAATTACAATAATTTATTACTGATTTATTCTATTGCAATACCCATCTGAGTGTAAAATGGTCATATTAACAGTGTTTTTATGATTTACGAACCTTAAGTGTATGAAATTCATAATTGTCTGAACCGGTAGTGTTTATGGATACCTACTTTTACAAAACTTTTAATAAATCTTACTTTTAAAAGTAAATGATAATTGCTGTTAACCTATGCACTTCATGTTGCATATTAATATTATTCAATAGTTCATTTGCAATACGAACAGAATTATATCAATTTGCAACGGGATAAACCGATACAGATTCAATATAAATTGTTCCTCAAGCTACAAACGTACCAGTGTATGATCGGGGTTGGATAAGCGTGCCGCTTGGCTAATAGGCTAACCCAGGACCACCAATAGAGCCGTCTCGTTCGCGGGAGGTATCGGTCGCCTTTGATTTATAAATTTCTACTCCTGTTCTACATTTACCTCGTATATTAACTCCATGGGGTACATTAAAACTCAATCCTACATTCTGAAAGTGGATTTCTGAAATCAGATCCTATAAATTCAGCGATAATTAAAGCACTTGTATTAACGGTTATGTGAATAATCGATTAGTTTAATAAAACTGGAACCTTCAATTATGAAGGTAATGAGCTAACTGTATGAAGATGCGATAAACTTAATAATTACTGAATAATGCGCTACAACGACAGCCACTATAAATAAATATAAAAAAATACTCCAATGAATTCGCTCTAATAAATTCAACGGAAACTGGCAAATAAAATAAACTCCTACGTAAATTTAAGACTGTGAAACTTCCCTGTTTTTACTCTAAATGCTTAATTATTGCCAGTAAAGTGGATTGCTTCGAATAGACAAGCATTTACGAGGAACTGTATAAGTCGTGGTGGGTCTGATGTCATTTTATTTACAGCAATTTACTTGGATGGAACATATCTTTATCGTGCTTCCTGTAAGGTCAGCTCCTAGATTCGTTTTAGTCATACTTCTATTAAAGAAATTGGCTGAGTAGTTCTTGTTGCAATTTATTTTGGATCATAATTTCTTTGACGATTTAACTTTCTAGTTAGTGTCAAAGGTTGAGCTGATCTAATCTCAGTTTATTGCTGTATTGAGAATTTGTTCAGACTTAATAAAACGTCTGGAAGATTCGCTTTTATCGCTGTTCTTGGTAGTTTTCTGTATTTATAATGATTGAGTCTGTGAGGTGGTTTTCACGCCAAATCTTTATTAACTTTTTAACAGTAAGGAGAAGTCCCGGCGCAGTCCCTACTGTGTAGCTTGTGTAGGGATACTTACTTATAGCCTATGTTACTCCTGGAGAATGCAGTTTTCCATAGTGACATTTTTAAATTGGTTATTTTATGTTTTTATCAACTTCATTTAAATCAACAGATAAACTCTTCTTCACTATGTTATTATCATAAACAGCAAAAATAAACCACATATATCTCATCATACCTCTATTTAAAATCCCAACGGAATCCACATTAATGCAACGTACGAGTTCGTTAACAATTTTATGCGCCGACGCAAGGGAGGGGCAGTTAATTTAGCAGTACCAGAGAGTATTTAATTTAGTTCAATCGACTCTCTATAGCCAGTATTTAAATTGAGATGTCGAGATGGTCTGATAGTAGCAAGACGGAGTTTTGCCGATGCTATCACAGTTCCCAGCTTGTTTGTATTGAACCTTCGACCATCCGTTGATGCTAAACCACGGTAAGACTGTTCGTTAATTTAGATATTACTTATTTGAAAGAGGAGGTTTATCTTGCGTCCTATTAATGAACGTGGACTTGAAGATGTTTATAGTTATAGTTCGTCAATGACAAAACATTATGTCTCTAGTTTAGTTTTTCGCTTTAAAAGGAATAAGGTATGAAACAGATATTCTTACCGCGAGTCCGCTTAATGTAATCTCTTCGATCGCAGAGCCTAGAAAATTATATTCTATATAGCTTGCTTTGTCGCTTTCCAGTCACGTACGATGTCCTGCGATGTGTCCATGAAATATTTATATCAGATACAAATTGCTGGTGGATTGCTTGATCGCGAATAGTACGAAAACTTCATCATGAAAGCGTCCGGAATGCAATCAAATATCATCAGTTTTTATTTGTCTCATAGACTGGTTTCTTCATTTACTGAAAGGTGCATACAGATCAAATGTGCATAGCAGTAAGATAACTAGCTTTTGAAAACTGGGATGTTTTGGGTTACAATGGTTAAGACCGATGTCGCTATTAATATAATATTATTAGAAAAATATCGCATCCTGAATAAGTTTAATCTTAATATGAAACCCACATGAACCCACATATCAATATATTCTTCATCAAAATTATCATTCAAAATCAATTGCATAAAATATGATACGTCTTCTATCAGATAGCTATAAATGAAACCTTCGAGATTGCACTATTTCACGGCGTTCAAATGATCAGTCGCGTCAAAACAGTGCTTTCGAACGGAAACGCGTGCGCAAGTAATGGCAGCAATTTGTGCTGCGGCAGATGGCCAATCAGCGGCGACCGCTGGGCAGCGCCATCTACCCGTAATGACCGTAAACTCGCGTTCAGATTAGGCGATTTGATGTGGTGCGTGGTTGACGGCTTTTTTGCTCTCTGTAGGAAATAATATTGGAAAAGGTAACGTTAAGTAACGAAATTTATATCATTGTAGGTATCATATTAAATTAAAAATCCGCTTAAGCTAATTTGATCTAAAATAAAATTTTATATTAACGAAGTAAATCAGTTTACAGCAATCAGCTTAAATATACAGAAAAATCGCAAATTATTATTCAGATACTTGTACGAGCAAGAATGCCTTCCTACCTGCAATATGAACAAAGCCTATTCATGAACCAGTTTGCGACCTTTCAATCTTGAGAGAATGTCAACTGGAACTGCCTCAGGCTGACAGTTAGTACCTCTGGAGCAATTTTTAAACAGAACTTACACGCGATCCACAAAATAACACCTGAACAAAAATTATACATCATTAACTGTGTGATTTCAATTGTACTTTGTAAAATAATAGATATTTGGTCACTTTACTATGTTTCTTATGCATAAAGACTATTTAATATGGAGTTTTGTGATATTTATTATACAGTAGTTTATTTGCTATTACATATTGTAAGCGAAAATGTCAGATTCATTAAGCAAGAAAATACTTCGATCTACTTGTTACCGAAGAACGAGGCTAATTCGATATTATTAAATTTGTATCAAACGGATACTCAAAGAATATAAAGACACAGTCAGTCCAAGCATATTAAAACCAGAGAAAACGTGACCTTATAAACTTAATTTTGTTTATTCAAACTTTATTATTTGCTTATGAAGTCTTTCTCGAGCTTTACAACTCATATTTGTGTACAAATGTCAGCAGTTCTCATGACATCTGTCCACAACTGTATCATGTCTCATAGATAGAACATATTATTTAAAACAGTTATGAAAATTAACCCGTTAAAACAACGTTACGTCTCTTTGATCGCATTCATGACGGAGACGGTAACGTTACTACACTATTTCCATTTCTTTATTTCCTCGATGACAGCTCCTGTGTAACCTTGTGCGAGCGTTTTATAACATTATGTATGCATTATTTTATAAAAATATGACGTTACACACGTACAAGGTTATATAATACCAGAGCCGGAGAAACTGATAGGGATGGAGCAATTGGATGGAGCTAGAGAGCATTTTATCAAATTAGAACTGTCATTGAGAAAATAAAGAAATGGAAATATTACATTTGTAAGTTTTGTTACTTAATTTGTGGAAATCAGTAAACCTGAACGCACATGCTTGGTCAAACATAACGAAGACAGTTATAACATGGAGTGACATTACTTTCTAAAAAGAGAACTCCTTGAAAATCTTAAGGCACGCTGTATTTCGAGACAATTTGAAGAGAAATTTCCTTGATATCAACTAAAATATATTATTAAATTTAACGTGGGCAGATTTACCGTAACTTTAGCTTCACTATAACTTACGCGTGCACCTGGTCGTGGTAATTAAATGGGCGGATTCTTCTTAAGTCGACCCATTAATCGGTAGGAGAAGCATTCTCACCTTTGTTCCTGGTACTGTCAGCACAATAATCCAACAAATGCTTAGTAAATATTTAGAGATTACACCTAATTTGTCACGATCACTCTGTAAATATTTAGATTTAATATCAAAAGGAGCTACCCACATATTCTGGTACTGCTGGGCCGTAAAGCCGGAATATGTGTAGATGACCATTTGGAAAAGATACCGAACGGCAATAGCGTTTGGGTCTTGGGGAGACGAGCCGAATGAGCCCACTTGTGTATAGCCCAAAAGGACTACCCGATCGGGACTTGCCGAATATATGCATTAGTTTGTTTAACAAGTACTGCCGACCCGAATGTACTGGCCCGAACGTAAGAGCCCGAACTGCTATTATTCATATGATGGCCAGTATGCATAACGCTAACGTAAATTTGAAACATACATAGAATCTTATAATATTTATGCTTTAGTGTATTTTGGTATCCAAAGCAGTGCAGTTTATCATAATAGTTTAGCATAATAGGACGTATTTCTCTAGAAAGATTTCTCTTTCCCGCCTAGCCTTTGGAGTTATATTCAGTTAATGTTGCTATATTAATTGAACTTCTTCTGACGTACAACAAGCATAAATGTAGTGTAGTAGCTGGTTCAATTAGTTCTAGATTAAACCCCGTCAAACTGGCATGCAGTCTATAATTTACATAAATTAATATAATTTTCATATGATATTTACTATTAAAATCATTTTATATGGAAGAACATTGATGAAAGGGCTACGATGCTGTTTGAATCATAAATTAGTTACAGAAGCTGTCTTCTTTCGGGGTAACAATACGAACATAAACTACAAAAATCTACTATGACTGACAGTTGGTCCCGACTTGCTACACCTAATGTCCCAGTTTCGAACCCAGATAGGTACAGACATTTCTGCAATAACACAATTCTTCACTGTATTACGAGAATTCGATACTTTTAATCATACTGGATGCCTTTTTTTACCATTTGATGAAAAAGACAACATTTCATACAAAAGCTGTTTTTTTTTCTCTTTTTCGATTTATTGTTTCTTTGGGTGAAAATGCTCAGAAGTGTTATAATAATTATAATCCCTAAACAAAAATACCAACTGTATGGCCCCAAAGTAAGCAGAGCTTTTGCTATGGATGGATCATACAGGATACATGGATACCATCATTATAACCCTTTTTCCGAACGTTAAAGAGATTGATCATTTATTTCTATGTTCATTATAGGTTCGACTCTAGTTCTCTATACAGTCATTCATCACCCCGGCTTAATTTACCATATGATAATAATAAAATCGCACTCGAACATTCAATAAGAACGTAAAGTACTACCGTGGACAAGTATTTTTGTCACAATTACCTGCTCGGCTGACTTCGTCGTGGGTGGCTATTTCGACAAATATTAGCAATTACCGTAACTCGGATTTTACGCTGTTCTACCATTTGAAGATAATCCTAATCCCAAACGAGGTATTGGATTTTTTTGCTTAAAACTTTAACAAAGACGCCGGCGTCCATCGTGCGTGGCAAATTAAGGTTAAATACAGGAAAGTTTGAGTAGCTATCTTGCAGACATCTTTAAGTTAAATAAGTAGTTAGGTTCATTTTGTCTATTTTAGTGAGATTTGGGTTTCTTTTTTTATTTTTTATTAACGAGTTTGTCACACTTATTTTTTGTCACAATTCAAAGCTAAAAGTTTGAGTTGATTGAATGCTTTTCTAAGTAGTTCTTTTTTATAGTTTAATTACATTTACCTACTCTCAACGTTTACTAATATTCTAACCTAAACCTATCCTTGGAGCTATGGACCTTATTCAGTATCCAAAGTAAAATCTACCACTGTTCAATTCCGGTCAAAACCACCAGGAAGTAAATCATCCATAAACGCCAACCTAACAAAGTCGGTATGGTGACCTCACAATTCAATATAATATTTCAAACTCCTCTGAGACCTAAAAACAAACACTTGAAATCTAGATCTAACTGTAACCACTCGCTTTCTTCTCTCATTTTATCAGAGTAGACCGAATACCGAACCGGGTCGACCGAAGGCCAGTTCAACCAGTACAATTTAATATAAATCTCTAAAGGTACTTCCACACCTTAATAGTTAAGGCCATTCTGAACACCTTTCGTACATAAAGCCAGCCCTAACAAAAACTTTACGAGACTTAAAATTATGTAACGTTGCGTAAATAGGTAGGTACAGCTACAACTGTCAAGTACCTATCTAATCATTTAAGTTGAAAACTGCATAAACGTCTTTACTTTTAACTCCGCCGATTCCTTACCTGACCGTATTATTTCGAACCACCCAAGAAGCGAAATTGAACTCAAATGTTCGAAGTAATATTATTACTAAGCATTTTCTATAAGTTTTGTTCATAATAGGTAGCGATGGATAGCTTAAGGTTTATCATTGACCATCGTTGACTTTCGTTTTAAAGTACCTTTTTGCTTAAATGAATTGGAGAGTGTGATAAAAAAGTAGTTCTTTTTAATAATAAACCAATAGAATTTTAACTTGGAATTTCTTTTGTTACCTTTACGAGAACAGGTTGTAAAAGGAACATAATATAGTATAATATTTTTCGATCAGAACCAGCAGTTAAAAAAATACAACATTTGTTTGAACTATTTAATTGTAATCCTTTAAGCTAAACGCCGTGTTGAACTTTTGTTAATAGGCCTGAAATTTTGTCTCGCGTTGTAAAGCAGTCATGCGAAACTTAAGGACAATAAATATGGATTCACTCACGCATTGACTTCTTCAAATTTGCACTGTAAATATTGAAACAAAAAACTTTATTTCGTTCATTATTCAAATTGTATTCAAATAAATCTTAAACAATAAAGCAGTAGGTAAATGAGATATACTTAAGTCATTAATAAGACAAGTTCAATCAAGCACATCAAAATATCATAAAGCGACAGTTTAACGATCATTCTTGTACAAACTTACACCAAATTTGAATTCAAATATGTTCATAAAAGCCATTAGCATTCAGAAACATCGCGATCCAATTTCTTTAATAGATTTTTCGTGACAGATACTCTATATCGCGCGTGCTAAAATAATAGCCAAGACTACACTAAATTGTATACTACAAACTTTATTTTTCTATACGATTGGTTAAAGATACACTTTCACATAACCTAAGCTATAAAACATCCAAAAAGAAAGGACCAGTTTATATCAGTTAAAAAGCTAATTAAAGAAACATTAAAAATAATATTTTTCTCAAATATATTATAGTGTAACATAAATTAGTGTACTAAACAAGTTGTTGACATTCAAATATGTTAAAATATGCTATATCAATTATCTTTTTTTAAATGTTAACAGTAAAACATAGGTTCAAAGTTCTTGCTGGCCACCGAATTTCTTTTTTATTTTTAAATTGAATCTTTGATTTTGTGAACATGTCCACTGGTCACAATTTGCCGATAACATTAAATATTGTATATAGTTGTTACTTGCGTGTAGTAAGCAATGAAATATTACATATTTGATTGTAACTTTTACTAGCATTGTCTCTTACCCGCGATTTTTTCCATAAAAACGCGGGTTATAAGTCGTTTCAATAACTCGATAACTCATCACTTAGCTGGTGATGTAAGAAAAGTAGAAAGAAAAGTAGACAAAATGTATTTACGAAAGCTACCCGTGCAGTGTTCCTTCGATACCAAATTATTATCACATCATGCAGTGAAATGAAAATAATCGATTGGTAACCATCTGTACCCGAAAATGTGACCCCACAAAAACCTGACCAAATCTCGAGCACAACCAATGCTGTATCAGATGTATAAAGTGCAGTATTGCTGATACTAGCAACAAGTGATACAAGTTTAGGTACATTGTTGTACTAGTTCCTTATCAGAGCAGGCGGCCCACGGCCTGCGCCCACGCATAAGATTAACTAGATTGGTTGGCTCTTGTACGTTATTACGCCTTTTCCATTTTGTACTGAGTATCGGTTTTAAATTTGTTTTTGTTTGGAGTCAAAGGCTGAAGGGACAAGCTAGGTCGTTTTTATGAGTCACATAATTTTTTATATTGTTGGCCCATTTATAGATTATTTTTATAAATAAAATCTATATCTATATACAAAATATATAAACGTATTTATTGTAAGAAAATTAATAAATGTAGTTTGTAAAGTATCTCTTCATATAAATCTTTGCAACTACACCATTGAACCTAACACACGAACACCTACCATACTTCAACACGCGGCATAATAAGACAAATAGACAAATGACGGCAGCTACTTACCAGCACATAAGCGCATGCGCGTTGATAACACTGATTAATCTTCACTATGCTTTAATACTACTTCGTGCGTCTGACATTTCACGACGACTCCTAACTTAATACGAAGTACTAAATGGCTGTCTTGTGACAGTTCATATGACGTTAAGTGCTGCATGGTTTGACAAATGGAGCCGCCTGTTTTATAACTTAAAATGTCTATTTTCGTTATAGTTTCATGTAGTTAAGAAATTGTTATAAATTGATATGCATGTAGGTAGTTATACGAAATCAAATAAAAGCGTTTTACTTTGAAAGGAATGATTCATACATTAAGATATTGCCTCAGGTTATGCCTTGATTTATGGAAATCAAATCAAATTTTACTTTCAAAATCTATTTATTACAAATGCTGATTATATTCTCTGCTAATTAAAAAAACTACGCAGCTCTTTACATTAATAAAACAGTAAAATCCTATATAAAAACATTCTTATCAGCCAGTACCAATAAAAAATAAATCTACAAAAAAAAATTAAAACATATGCATTCTCTACCTCCGTGGTTTAAAAAAAGCTTCCCTCATACATATAGTAGGTACCTACCGACATACTCAATCACGTTGACGTGTCGTTTAACACCTAGCTAAGCACATAGTTCCGTCCGCGTCTTTTTACCTGCCTGATGAGAAATTTCAAACTACCTGCAGTTTGGACAGAAATGAATGAAAGTAATAGAAAAGTGCTATTTTATTCTGTTATAAATCATAGGATGTGTAAGAAATTGTCAGAGAAAAAAAATGATCCATAAATAATTATAAGTTTTTGTAAATAATGTTACGTATTTATAGTGTCTATAAATTAGTTTCTTTCAAAGTCTAGATTTGTTTCCCAATAAAAAATGCATAAATTAATAAGCTATAAATATGTCTGTTCATTTTTTTTTTCAGAATTTATTCTTTGAATTCCTAAAAAACATCTTACAACATAGGTACACATATGAATTTTACTCGTTTTCGTGTAAGTAGCCATACCACATAAACTTAGTTATTATAGAAATAAATTGCAGCATCCAGAGGAAAGAAAGCTGGTCGGTACATTAATATCCCGTGTACAGGGTGTTATTAGGGTCGACACTGGTCATTTGTTTAGTTTCCATTTTATAATAATTTGCTACTTTGTCTTAAGAAGTATATTTTATAGGCAAACACTGGTGTTCCTTAGAGATGATCTAACATTGAGACACTTTTCACACTTCACTTGCTGTTACGACTTATTTTTTAATCTGAAATTTCGACTTATGAACAATTTTTTGGCTTTATGAAAAATAAATGAAACAAAACGATGAAAACATTATAAGAGTCTTTGCGTTTCTATTTATAACTGTCAATTACTTTGAACTTTCGCGTGTAATTGTACAAATTCCACGACAGGCAAGTCAACACCGTTATTATACTCAAATCAGCGTTCTAAAATGTAAATGTGTACTTTAATATGTATTTTTTTATTTTTAAATTCGATGTTCTAATGTCTGCCAGGTGCGCACGCGTTCCGTAATTTGACTTGATGCGGTTTAAATTCCGAACGGCAATTTAAGTGAAGACCTTTCGTGACGTTTCTATGTTTGACGTAACGTACTATTTGTTTATGCTTTGTTGAGACCGTCGATTATACTTGTTGTGCTTTAGGCTTGAGGTGATTTAAATGAATATGCGTAGACGAGTTTGAGGGTGTTCGTCGTTTGGATACTTGGGGGGAGGGAGACTTGCCGAGCTAACAGATGCAGAAAAGAATAATTTTGTATAGACATAAAGAGACTGTAAATTTATTTTGAAAAAAAAAAAAATATACCCGTGAAGTTTCTTGCCAGTTCTTCTTCACGAAGGTTTTTTTTCGAACTGGTGGTAGAATCATGTTTTATTTGACGTCAATAAGAACAAGTAATTGTCAATGTTGAGAAATAAATATTTGAATTTGAATTTGAATTTGAGCTTAAATATGGTCAGATGACTGAGATTTGAGTTTTACTAGATTTTTTTAAATAATTTTTTAATAAATTTAAACTGCAAATAATGACGTATTTTCTTGAGTTTTCACGATTCATAATTTTAAATAAAACAATTTTTAATATTCAAAACCTCGAATTAAAATGTAAAAATAAAAGCGAGAACCGGTTAAAAAAGTGTTTTAATTATCATATAATGTTTTAATCAAGACACTATTTTCTTGCTAGCAACAATTTTTACCGTAAACAAAATCCACATTTATGACCTTCATGGTACAGAGTAGGCAGCTATTTGTAAGTAAATATCCCGGTTCTGCATCACCAATGATTGTTTTAAATACAGCCACTCACAATCGCATGATAACCACCGCAAGCCGAGATAATAAATTAAGATAAGCAAACCAAGGTAATTGAACTTGTACATAAATGTCAAAGTGCGTCACATTTCAAAAACAGCCTTATATTTTGTTATCCACATAACTAGATCGCTGTTACTTTACAAGGCTGTTGTATATTACACCCATTTCCTTTATAAATAAAAATATACAAAATTTACTAGATATACTTCTTTATTTTATTATAAACTTGTTAAACTCGTTACATAGTAAAAAATGTAAAGGTCAGAAGCGGTAATAAATAACGATCGCAGTGAAACAATTAAGAGCTATCAATAAAGCGTACAGAGAGTTAGAGAAAAATCATTAACCTAAAATAAATCAGGGTCTATATAACTCTTCGAATAGTTCAAACCGTTTGAAATTGTTGAAAGTAATCAAAGGCATTTGTGAGCGAGTTCGGGTGTAGTCAGGTCAGCGGCGGCGTCTCATAGCAAAAGAATTTGATTTCCGATATGAAAAGAGCGTATTTGTAAGCGGCAGCCGTGGCTCATCGGTAGATAATCTATTTGGTAACCTCGCGACCTCCCGGCGTAGGAATAACAATATAATTAAAGTAGACCGGCCGGTGGGCGGTCCGCTAGCCGCGCCGGACGCCCGGCCGACCGGCCGCCGGTTCCCCTTCTGTAGACTTCCGTTCGACATGTAATCGATGTCATTATTTGCTTGTTTTATTCTTGTAATGATAGTAGATATTACGAGTACTGAGTTACAGTAATGATAGTTACTGCGGTTTCTACATTTGGGACAAACAAACACGGTTTATTATGGTGACGGTAGATTGAGAAAACTGTTCTAATTCATTGTGTTACGTGGAAAACCGTGCATAATAGTTAAGCAAAATTTTCCCTTCCAGTTGGTTTTAGAAGTATTTTTTTGTTGTTGTTATTACTTACAAAAATTCAAAACAAGAAATGTTACTAAACAATCAAGAGCAACCTAACTTTTTATAAAAACCGTTACTGTTCTTTTATACTTAATTGTATCTTCGACCTATCACTCGACATCTATAATTCATAAATATCACTTCTCCGATCTCCGAAAAAGAACAAAATACGTTTCAACCATAGACTATCCAAGCCATAGACTCGATAAGATCGCCCGGCACGCGCCGAAGTGGGTGGATCATTGTAACCTTAAGATTTATCATCTTTTTACTCCAAATATAGTGATTTGTTACTACCATATTTATCTTTAAAAGGTTTTATAGCGTCGAGGTGGTTTGATCTAGTATTAATAACACCATGTGTGGCGCGCGGGCCTATAATGCAAGATCAGATGCAGTATCTCGATCGCCTCCCGATAACCATCTTGAATAGAAAATGAACTAATCGATGGGTACGCGCACATCCGTTGAGAGTATTTTGTTTTAGTTACGAAACAGCGGAGACATAAATAAGACTTCTAACTTGTTTATTTGCTTGTGTTGCAACACGGGAAAGAAGTACCGTAAAGACTGAAATCTTAATAAATTAAATACCTTTTGCATGGACTATAACCCTTTATAGTATAAACATTGTAGTACCATTTTCTCGCAAATAAAGTTTGTATGAAGCAATGGTTCTATTGAACTTTTTATTATTGCATAAATAATAATATCTCCACTTTGAAATACTAAATAATGCGAAATGTATTCCGAATATTAATTTAAAACCAAATAAAGGTTCTAAAAATAATCATTTATCAGTAATCAGTTCACATTTTAACGGTACAATAGCTTCATGTACTGGAAGCCATCCATTTTTTTAATTAGTACTTGCCCAGTGACAGGATACAAAAGGCAGTGAGTTATCTCGATCGATCGCTAGTAAGTAATGTTATAACATGCCTTAATGGCTGACTTTTACGATTTTAATGGTGTATTGTACTGGCCGAAGCAGCTATAGTAGATGCTATATTGTGAAAGGCCTAATTTAGATAGGTTTGTACGCTCTATTATTTCGATAAAGCGTAAACTTAACACACGTGATAATCAAGTTAAACACGCATTAAAAAACGAATAAGTCTGAAACTTTTTCTTTCTGTACACAAATTTATTAAGATTGTCTACAAAAGTGTAAACCATTTACACTTCATCCGTTCAATCTCATTCACTCATTCTCATTATTACAGAGTTCGTACAAGCAATTACTGACGCTAATACGGAGTCATACAAGCAGCTTGCAGATAAAGCAGCTAATGTTTATTCAACAAACATACGAGCAGACAAACATACAAAACAGAAATCTTGTTCGTAAAACAGAGCGGTTCGGCGGTAGCCATGACTGCTAATTAGTGATGGGACAATTTTACATATCGATACATTTTTAAATAGATTTCTTAGCTATTAAACTTGTTTGTAATATCTTAATCAAAACAGCAATCTATGATGTACTTTCACGTACTAGAAGAGATTTATTATATATAAAGTTAACAACGTTATATTTCTTCATTTAATCATTTGATCACCCCTTACTACTCAATCTCCGCTGCTAAGGCGCAATACTAACATTTTTATTATAGTTATAAATGGAATAGTTGGCCTTTCAAAGGCACCCCAACTAAGAATAGTGTCCATATATGGACAATGAATCGCCAGTATATCAGTTAAGAGATTTTACACTATCAATTAGACGCTTGCAATTTCCACTTAACTATTTTATACCAACATGAAATAGGTTTTTGTCTGTGCGCGTAAGAGTGTCACTCTTTTTTTTTGTTATTCAATAACATAAAAACTATGTTTTAAAAAAAATGTATGCATTCTATTTTTCACGACAAATTTTCCGAAACATTTGCAGTTGAAACCATTCGAAATAGTGAATGTCACATTAGATTTATACAAACTTTAGGATAAAATTAGTGTAATAAACCGCTGTACCGTACAGAAGTCGCTAAGTGGAAAATCGTCTTAAAATCAAAACCAAGTTAAGAAGCACTATTAACAGACTAAGCCTACAGAGCCGTCCATTCTAGAAATTATTTATTATCTTGCTCTATATTCCTGTTACGCATTTCCTGGAAATTTCGTAGAATATGATTATCAATAGAATGGTCTTACTTGTTAAACTCTGTTAAGCCAGATTAAAGCGAATCGACGTTCATACGTGCAGGTAATAAAGTGGAATCGTACAAGCCTAGTTTGAGTATAAACATGAATTAATTTTATGATATCATAAAGTATATTGTCGATGAAGATTTTGCTACTATGATTTTCTAATCCTTTTCTAATATCCCTAAACTTTAAATAGTGTGTACATAGTGTTCTTATAAACTGTGTTTTATTGACTAATTCCAATCGCTTTGGCAATGTCGCATGCTGCAAAATGTCATCTCATTGATAACTGCAAAAGGTTCTAATATAATCATTTATCAGTTATCAGTACCACATTTGTAACGGTTATTGTATATTAAGTTATAAAATCTAAAGCTAAGTAAAGCTTGACGACCTATACCTCAGTTTGGTTCAGTTTTAAAAGTGTCTTAGTAAGATTTATTCCAATATCAACCCTAAAAGATTCTCAAAAAATTCAAATGTATTTGTACGCTTATTTTTTTCCTATCCGTACTTTCTCCCCATAAGCACCTTGTTCACTACGTGTAAGAACAGAGCGCACTAATGCAAATATTCGATAGCTCTACTCGTCCAAAGTAAATCGTGTCTTAAAACCGCATTCTACGTAAACACGTACGTAAATCAGCCCGTAGTTCGATGTATCGGTGGTCGGTGAGATCGATGCCTGCGAAGCCTCGTTAAGAATTCCACTTAAACTTGGTTCCTCTTGACTTTGGTGAAAACTTAACTAGTTCTAAGCAATTGATGGCTCTGTCACGATACTCGTAAAAATCTTTATAACTCATGTTGTGAAATAAAAGAAAAATATAATAAACAAACATATTCTGTAGTTGATATCGTATTTTCTTTGTCATATATACTTTTATATGAGGCAGTACAGTTAGGGGCGGCTAGCGGTCATTCGACGCGATGTCAAGTATTCGCTCGTATCCTCTGGCCCAGTTTTCTTTTATATAAATGGGTAGGCATTAGTAATAGGTGCTAATAAAATGATTAAAATTAGTTAAGCATTAAATTTTGTAGTACCTAGTTTGAGATCTTATTCATGCGTTTGTGTTGATATGAATAGATGTAGAATTTAATATATTAAATTTGACATTGCACTGCCAATGTTTGAAGAATACCGTAACCGCGATTCAATAAAGACTCATCTTCAGTTTTACCTGATATAAAAATAAACTTATAACTCTTGGTTAAGTACAAAGCATCAGTTTACTATACGCTTGTGCCCCGGTTTAGTTTATAAATGAGTGAACATTAACGCTGAGTTACACGGCGCGTTGCCGCTGCTGGACAAACAGCACGCGACCGGTATCTAGTCTAGCGCAAGGAAGTATCGATATCGATAAACATAAGATTATTAAAAAAACAGATAGTATTTTAAAGACATTTTAACTGGCATTGTAACATAAAGAAACTGTCTTTTTTTTTTTACTATATAATAAATAATAAATCCCCAGACAAACACACCAACTGTATGGCTCCAAAGTAAGCAGAGCTTGTGTTATGGATGACCATACAATGAACTGGGGGGGAACCCAGAATAAACATACATATATAAATACAAACAACCATGACCCGAGAACAAACATCTGTGTTCATCACACAAATGAATGCCCCGGCCAGGACTCGAACCTGGGACCTTCGGCGTATGAGGCAAGGCCATTTACCACTACACCACTCGGTCGTCTGTACTCGGTGAATATTTAGTTGTAAGCCTTAATGTATTACTCACTGGTTGTCCTATTATATAATAAATAAAGAAACTAAAATGTGAAGTAAGTCACACATAACGATACTACCTAACTAAAGATGGAAGGAGGGGATCATGCCACACTGGCGTTGGTTTCTTCAGCAGCAAAACGTATGTTTCGTTTAATATCTATTTTAATATATTATTATAGCCTCTGCATTAAATAGAAAATCTTGCCGTCAGCAGACAAATTGAAATGTTAATTTAAATGTAAATATTTGGGAAAACCGCTCAAATTTTTTTTTTTAGTCTTTATTGATAAATAATATAACAAGGATTGGCGCTAAAACGCGTGTAAATAAACACAGGCACGTAATATATCGATTCATGCGTCCCATCCCTAAGCCTGTTACAAGTGGCCCACGATTGTATCTAATACTGATAGACGTAGATTGTTTCGCTCCTAGCTGTTTCTTTAGGAAGTACCTGAAATCTTGGAAAATCGATCTTGACACACTGAGACATAGCCTACATTGCAACCGAACTAGAAAATCAGTTTTTTGTAAGATGACAAAAGGTTGTTAGCTTTATATAACTTTATTATCTATACTTAACATATTTATTTTAATTTTTTTTTTAAGTTGTGAAATGTTTATTTTTGTTTTTTTTTTATATATTTAAAATTCTCTGTAACCATACATCTTCCTTTTTGAATTAACAACTTCGTGTACGGTATAGAAGTACCTCCTTAGAAGATTCCACTACAAGAATAAGAAATTTATCGAGGAAGAAGCAAAGAGCAGTTTGGGATTCCAATCACTATGTAATTTTATTACATTCTCCATAAACTGGAAGTCAATTAAAATATGCGTTAAATTCGTCTTAACTCAGTTATAAAATTACGCATTTTAATAAACTGTAAAATAACAAGCTCCTCGTAGTGAAGACATCAACGCAGTACGATAGGCTATTAACTTGCATATTTACTATCAAACAGTTGAATACTATTCAGATATAGAATCAATTGTATACTTACTATTGGTAATGTATATTTTATAACTTTGCTTTAAATCATAAAAGAAAACGACGATGGCACAGTGGTTAAGACGCCGCCATCTCGATCAGAGTTGGTACATCTTAAGGCCATAAAGCTGACTAGTCCAACGCAGAAAGAAAACATCGTGAGAAAAAACCACATACCTAAGAAGTTAATTTGAATGTACCTGTGTGTGAAGTCTGCCAACCCACAGTAGGCCAGCATCGTGGACTAATTGCCTAATGCCACCCCTTAATTGGTTGAGGCTGATGTCCCAGCAGTGGGATTACTAAGGTTCTCGCGAAATCAGTAAAAAAACAACTTCATTTAAAGCTTACTATCTAACAAAAAATTGGTAAGTACCTATAAATAACTTGTCGTATCTAAAAATAGTAACTTACTCATCTAGTATCGAATATTTATGTGTATCAAAATTATAATTTTCTTAAAGTCAGACATCTTCATAATAATCAAAAGTTACCAAAACAAGTTGAACGCGAAATTACCAGCGACTTTGACCTCTATACTCAATTAAAATCTCCTTATCCAGAGGTCAACATAAATAGTCATCTATTAATGGGCGGACTTCGCTCGACTATTGTCGTGAAAGTTCGACTTTGACGCTCCGCCTACATAACTCTAACGCTTTCATCCTTGTTCGATTTATGAGAAATGTCAGTCTGTCTCGCTCGCTCCCGGCACGCCTACTCAAATAACTTAGGCCGGTTTTCCAATGACGTTTGCTAAGTTTTTGCTTAGCGATGCAAAGATAACTTGCGAACAATGGTTAAAGCAAAGTGATATAATGTTATTATAGTTATTTGTTAGCGTTTAGGTGGGTTCAGTTTTTTTGGTAACGTTGTGTTTATGTTAGGAGATATTTTGGTTCGTTCGCTAGATATTATTTACCACTACAAAATTATTTATTAATATTTGTTTGTTACTAACAGAACAAGAAAGTGTACTTATTTAAAAAATCGTGTTTATGAATAAATAAGTCATAATTATCCTAAATTAACCAAAAGAATAAAAAACTTTACATAAATAAACCAACAAAACTCGTATCACTACTACTACAATATTTTTAATATCTTATTTATTTCTCAATAAAGTCCATGAATGAATGAAATCTAAAACAGAAATAAAAATCTAACTTGCCAATCTTGTTCATCCCAAGCAGGACCCTTGCTCAAGAAATTTAAAAAAAAACGCAAAAGAATGAAGTCTTATAATGTATAATTACGGTGCAGCTTCCAGTGTATCGTCAGCCTTAAATAATACTGTACGGTCTGAACAATCAGTTTATTATTGAAATAAACTTTTTGTTTAATTTTATTGACAGCCATTTTGGTTGGTATTTTTTTGGCGTGTTCCTGTTATTATCTTTATTTCTATTTCTGGTTGAATGGGTCTATCCAACGAAATTAAAAATATTTTAAAAGTAAATAACATTCGTGGTTTCTTAACAGCTACGAGTATTTAGTTAAATTAAAAGCACATTATTCATCATTTTGTCAAAATAAATCAGTGGTTTACCTGTGGGACAGTAAAAAAAAGGAAGTTTCATTATTAAAATGATATTGTATAAATTCAGCTGAAAATATTGCGCAGCACAGTAAAATACATATTATTTTATAAATAAACATTGGATTTATTTGTTGACTGTACATTCCTAACTTTGAATTTAAAAGCTATACTTAATAGTGATGTAACCACTTTAACAATGTCGATACCGATGTAGAAAATAGAATATAATAAAATACCCATTTATTAGGCATATTTTTTATTGAATATAATTTATCATATTGAGTTTAATGCATATTAATTTGGGATCATTTTATTGTTAGTAAATAAATAATGTGGGAACGTATTTGAGTAGTCCGTAGTCCCAATATTATAGGCTTAAGTAATATTACGTGGTATGGTTATCGTTGATATGGACTACAAGTTTATTATTAATTAAAAGAAAAACGAATCATTTTCATCTTTGAAGATTTACTGTTTTCTTTTTACATAATCGCGTACGTGTCTAGAGAACAAAATACACGAGAAAACCGTAAATTGTATTCTACTTTCTGTAATCATGTTTTCTCTAACACCGACACGTCTCTAATAATCATCAAAACTTCTCAATTTAAACACAGCTAATGCCATCGTAACTTCCAACAAAAAATTTAAAAAGTTGACTGTTCAGTTGACTGGCATCCCAGACCCACCTTTTCATCCCACGAGGCCACTGATCAGCACCACCCATTAACCTCGAGCACCTGCGCGATAAGCTCGCAATATTTCGCGCTATTCCGCTCCTGTCACTATTTATGGTCCCTTTGCGCAGCGGGCAAAGGTACGCATGCTTATTCAGCCAAATGGTAGATTATTAAATACTTTTTTTGTATCCTAAAATTATGAATAAATTGCATTTGATATGAAAATGGTCGATAGAATGGTATACACTTATTCTAAAATCTGAATTAAAGATGACCAAAAGTCTTGGAAGTTAACTATAAAAAACATACTCTTCTCTAGCGTCGTAAAATTGTTAATAAGCGCTTGTTCATGACATCTCTTAAAGTCAAATGTGAACTCGTAAGCATCAGGACGTTATTTTCTAAAGTAAAAAGGCTTATGATTCCTGTCTAAATAATAGTGAATAAGGAGGCCTGGTCTGCAGCCGGCAATTTGCGCGGTAGCGGCCGCAGGCGCCGCGCCGCCCCTGTCATTAAACATACCTATAGGTAGAATACTTTGCCTGTGATGCAAGATAGGGATGCTGGTACTTTTTAAATTTTTGTGTGCTGTTCTTTTTGTTACTGGCTGGTTAGAAAGGTTGGCTGCGTTTTGTAATGTAATTTAAATTAAGAACCTTTTATTTGTTGTTGTATTGAGTTATCCCCCTCGGGAAAGGCAAGGAACGTGTACAGCCTAAGACCTTTTTACCATTTAAATGCTTTTACGTAAATTTTATTTTATGTGATATTTTTACGAGCTCATTTTTATAATATGTCTACAATTCGTTCTCTAAGAACGAATTTCTAGTTATAAACTTCTATTAATATCGTTAGTCAATTTATGTGATTACTGTGTTGCTTAGTAGATGTATCACAATTATTTCGTTAATAATTGAGAGTCATAACGACCTATTTAATGTTGTTATTTTATTTAAAATATAAAACTCCATTCTCTCCCATCCCTGTTGAACCCTGAAGCTACATAAGCATACAAGCCGCATCTTAACCTTTTTTGCTCCCTCGTAACCTGTTCGGCTGCCGTTGCTCGCAATCCACCAGTTCATGGCCACGGGCTATACAGCCAGCAACGATACGCACAGGCTAAATAACCCTAAACAAGTGTAAGACAGATCGTGATAAAGGCTTGACGCTGTACTATCTCTTCGGCCTAACTATGTAGTAAATAATAATGTATAAGTAAGCTCCCGAGGCTTTGATGCTCGAGTTACCAATGTGGTGTTATTTTTTTTTTAAATATGTTTTTTTTTATTTTTGGTTGCCAGGATGTGTATTTTAGAGTAGTACTTCTTAATTTTAGGTTGTTGCAGATATTTATATATAAATATATATATTTTATATATTATAACTTCTGCATGTAATACAGTATGTAAAATTAAATGCGTACAGAAACTAAGTTACAAAAGCCAAGAAAAACTCCGTACCTACTTATCTTTAAAAACTCGGTAACTATCAATGAAGTGCGAAGTTTATGCTCTAGCTGTGGCAGTTTCCATCCAGCGTTAACTAACAGCTGTTATAAACTTGGTAACTAACGACTACAACCCTACTACATTGTATGTGATCCAATTTTAAACTTTCAAGTAGGTATTAACTATGATATAAAGCTCATGATTATCAGTTTTAATTCCACGTATTAAATAAAATTCCAACAATTTAACAACGAAACCCAACTTAAAAGGCGCATTATGCACAGTACTAATTTAAATCGTTCAAAATAAAACAAACGCACCAAATTCCAGTTCTCGGAACCCATAATTTGATCTCCAATTAGACAATTTTCTCAAATATCATTTGGCTTCGTAGCTGCGGTCACTCGCGACCTCAGGGCAACCATTAAAGTCCCGAAACAATTTCACAGCCCTATAACCCCCATTAAAGTTAAATATGCCCTCGAACCAGAAGCGAAGGTTACAAGGGTCGGTCTGACCTCCTCATTGTTCCAGCCGAGGGCCCGCTAGGTTTACATTAACGACTCGAAGCGTTAGCCCGTAGGAATGCCAGTATAAGAAAAAGAAGACCCTATCCCGCAAATTGACCTGTCCTTCAGAGGCTGCGCGAGTGCCGCCGCCCGCTCGCCGATAAATAACTCCGTTCCCATGCAACTAGCCAGTAGCTATCTCACTTTAATTATTCATAGAACTTTTTGTAAGCGCCTTTTACCGCTCGACGGCTGTATACCGCTGGCCGCTTTGCCTCGAAGCCTTTATAAAGTTAAAAAACAAAAATAACAAAATAATCGAACGCTCGGCGCGCAATTTAAAAAAGGAATAAGTTGCATGACACGGATCGAACTCCGGGCAAATGTCGCGAGATAAAAAGTGGTCGAGCGTGGAGACGCTCGGACCCTTATTCACTGCAGTGTGACTGTCCATTACAGTTCATATAATGGATTTAAGGTTTTATGGTTAGATATTTTGTATGGATAATATCTATGAGTAATAAATGTATAAGTGTGGATCTTTGTTACTAACAGTGTTAAAACGGCTAATCGAGTTCAAAAAAAGTTTTTTTTTGAGACGGAAACTTGGAATAAATTACTAATTATGTCTTCGCTGTGCGATTTAATTTACCTATATAAAAAGTTTTCTAAGAAACATCATCAGCATTTTTCAAGTTTTATGTTCTGTAGTTTTTTCTCTCTCTACCAACTTTGTATATACCAGAACAACTAAACTGAAACCTCAATAGTTAGTGAATCAGTCCGCCAGCGGGAAGACAGGACGTCACGTAGATGGCTCGGTTTTTGTCACCGCCGAGATGACAGGTTGCCCGCGACCTCGCCGCGCAAGCCGTCTTGATACTTGCCTACCCATCACCCACACCACTGTCACGTCACATCACAGCTATTTAGAACCATCAACTTGCTTACTATCTGTGAATCCTTCAATAGAAACCACGTATGTGATAATAAGAACTCCCATTGATGGACGGCTTTTTTGTGTCAGCATTTTATCGATGTTGCGAATGAATTTGTATCAGATAGTTTAATGGCAATGGATTGTTATTTTATATCCTTGAAATGCTAGCTCACGATGTATTTAGATAGTTTTTATTTTTTAACTATTGATATAGTTCACATTTACAGTCCTTCGTAACGATTGGTGATGATGTAATTCATTAAATATTAAAAAAACGACTTAAGTACTTTATAAGATTCTTAACTAGTCTTGCTTGCCTAGTTGGTCTTCAAACCATTTTATATTATCTTGAAATAATCTGCAAACGTACGATTGCTATAGCACTATTCTATGTTATATACAGTGTCTGTTATCATATTATTAGGTATATACTATGGCAGTCTCTGAAATAGTTTGAGAATGTGTCTCAAACATCCCAACACTAACAAGTTAGTGTAGTAAGTAGTTTTCAATGTATTCCAAATAAACAAAACTACTGAGAACCTGCGTTGCCACCTCTTGTACTATAAATCCAAGTATCAAGAGCACGCCGCACCGAGGAAGCACTATATCTGCGTGACACAGCGACAGGTGCACACTATCTCTCACATGCCAAGTTCAAGTTCTTTCCGAACAGCTTCCTTCGGCTGCGAACGAGTTCTGATGCGAACTTTGTTGTGTTCTGTTTTTGCTTCAAGTGTGCTTTTGTTATCAATTGTCAGATTGTTAAAAGGAGTTTAGTTTCATGTAATAAAATGCCAAATTTGACGTAAAAGGATTGATAAAGATGCAAGTATCAAGGTTTTATGCAGATAAATAAACTAACCAACACTAGGTATCGGTCAGTTTTTCAATATAATACTATTAAAAGCAGATCAAAGCATTTTATACATGATTTAATATTTGTTTTAAATCTCTGTAAATCTCTGTAATTCTCTGTAATATCTCTGTACTTCAATACAAACACATTTTTAATTAATTAAGGAAGAGTTATCAAATCTGTATTAAGCACTTTAAAGACTGCAAGTATTGCCAAAATCAATTCTAACCTAAAATTACCAAGCAGGTTGTCTCAACGAAGGAAACCTCTTTCGCCCGCGAGCATATCTCCTCTAGATTAAAATAAAGATACCCTCATACATACTTGTCCCTAACAACATAATATTATTTTACAATAATTTAAGACGACATTTAACTTTAATATGTTTGCTTGTTATAAAGAGATAATATCAAAATGAACTCATCGGAGAAATAAAATGAGTTTAATGTTTATATGATGTCCAAGTTTGCTGGCTGTATTGTATTATATTACTGCCATTTATAAAAATATGTATGAAAATTATTTATTTGATGTAATTGTTCTATTATTCTTTGCTTACGTGTCGTTATAACAACGTTAGTTGATTTTGTATTGTACTTATAAAATCAAACGTACCTGTTGACTGGTAAAATTACTGAACAGATAAAAAATATAAAGTTGTTTTTTTATCTGATGCTCTTTCATAAGTTAAGTTATACTTAAATTCAAAATTCAAGAAATTAGAAGCAATCTTAACAATTTTCTCATCTTTGCAGAATTTCCGCGAACAAAGAATCGACGGCGCTGGTCTTCCACTGCTAACAGAAGAGCATCTCACAGGCATGTTGCAGATGAAGCTCGGTCCAGCATTGAAGCTCAAAGCGGTCTTGGCGAAGAAGCTCGAACCCTGCGCCCAGTGTCAAACTAGCGCGCAGTCCCCCACGCCGGCGGCCACCGCGCCAAAAATCAACGGTATGATGAAAGCAGAGCCCAGGAGCAACACTACCAGTCCAAGTTAAATTAAAAAAAAAAACATTTTTAAACTAGGAACACTGCGGAAATCCTATAATTTTGTTTTCAAATTCTATAAATATTATGATTCTTTATTTGAATTTGTGTTTTTGATTTTGCATTCTTGTGACTTTTATTTATAGTAATTGGAAACAAAATAAGGTTTATGTTTAATTTTGCCCGTAAAATTTCGTAGTGTTAAAGATATGTAACAATATGCTTTTTTATATAAAAGATCTCTATTGCCAACACCACTATAAACATTGTTTGACTTTAACTGTGAAGACTAAGTTATAGCCAGTATAATTGAAATGTTTTGAAAAAAAATTATAAAAATATAATTGAATGAAACATGGCAAACACGACCTTAGTCAGTAAGTTAAGTCTGTCCAGTCTTCCTGCTTTCAAGTCTGCATTTAGTTGTCACTTAGTTAATGTAGTCCAGTTAAGTATAGAATAAGCTTTCAATGTAAATACTTAGTTTTACGTAATGCCGTCCAAATGTACTTAATGTATCATAGTTTTATTGGTAAAACATTTCGTTGCATAATTACGTTTTAAATAATCATTTATTAGATGTAAGTGTCAAGTGTACATTTTCAGAAAGAGAGTCACACATATCAGTCAAAAATGTAAGATTTGTTTAATTTTGGTGCTAAGACCCTGAATTGTTCGGAAACATTATCGAAAATTATTAAATAATATTCAAAAATACAACGTTTTTATTTTACTGAGGCTTTAGAAAGTATACTTTATACAGGGTCGTAAATAATAAATGTGTAAATAAAAATATAATTATGATAATTTGTAAATATATTGTCATTTTTATTGTTTATCGTCAGTATATAAATAGCATTTATTTACCACACCTGAAAAAAGCTCACATGATACAAAAGTTATTCATAGATACATCTTGTAATTTAATAAATATAATGAAATAAGTTTGTTAAACTTTTACTTCATATTTCCAAGATTGTAAAATACTTTCACATGTATCTTGAAAAACGACATTTTAAATATGTGACACAAATTTCTGATTTTTAATATTTAGACCTTCATTAAGGCGGTCCCTTTATTTTTGGTGAAACAAATTTTACCTACCAGAAGGTCTACATAAACTTTTTTTGGTTTTTCACTTTAATAAAAAAATCTCAACGTTTTTAGTTCTGCTTTTTCTGTATGTATGGCCTCTTAAAATCATAAGGTCTTTCAACATACTTCTACATCAATATATAAATAGTTTAAATCTGTGGTAGTCTCCTTAATTGCCAAAATAGTGTAATAATAAATATAAAAAATAATAAGAGTAAAGATTTTTGTAGCATTTTGGACCAGTAATAACTGTATCACCCATATTGTGATTAAATGTAATTTAGTACATATACATAGTTATATGATACTATCGAAAAATAATTAATAATCACAGAATAATAAATGTAATATTGTAAATAATCATAATTGTTGATTGTTTTATGTAGCCTTCGTGAAATATGTATAAATAAGGTAATTTTACGGGAAATCATGAATTCCTGCTTAATATTTGTGAAGCTAAGGTGCTAGTTTCTATGTACGATATTGTTAAATACTTTTTCTTTTTAATTGAATTGTCTTCCCGAATCGTTCTTAAATAGTATTACGGTTGTAACGCTTTAATGAAAATAATAATTTAACAACTACTTTAATAAAAAAGCCTGTATGACCAACTCATTTCAATAAATCTTTGTAATAATTTCGTGAAAACTGATAATAAAAAAAGAATAAGAATTTCACCTTCTTGTAGCTTGATATATGTCTTGAAATAAAGTGACAAGTTCTTGTTATTTGTTTATTATCATGATACGGCGCAGATTACATATTCATTAGGAATATAAATTTTTTTGAGTCGTTATACCTTTGCTAATGATACCATAGTCATGGTAACCAAGTACTTATTTTCGTATCTAGCTAATACTAGCTGCAAAACGAAAAAGTTTATCCTGAAATAAGTATTTATGTAAAGAAAATAAACACAGTGACTATTATATTTGGTTGTTTTATTTGCTAATTATCAACATCTAGTTCTGCAGTACTACAAGTAGGCATACTGTATTAAACTAGAATGTAGCAATATTGTAATTCTACGATGCTGTTCGATAAATATCCCATTTAACATTTTAATGAAATTAAAACATAATTTTCAACACGTTAAGAGATATTTACTTTCTTAAAATGTTCGTTTTCTAGTCATCATGAATAACAAATCATGCACTGTTTTATTAGTGGCCACTGTTTGTTACTTTCACTGTATCTGGATTATCTTGAAAGCAGTGTAAAGACGACTAAGCTCCACATCATTTGCTAAGATGACAGGCTTCCGGGTGACAAAAAAGTTTAATCGGAAAATAACATCTAAAAAGTCAAATGCAACGAATTAAAAAAAATTGTAAAAGCCTTCGCGATTTTGATTCAGAACATAAGTAATAAACGAACAGTAAAGAAAGAGTTAAGTTGAAGGGCTGTGTTAGTGAAGATGCGATACATAATTTGGTGTCACAAGTTTGTTCCTGATGTACATCAATGTAAACACATGGCATGAACAAAGCTTAGTTCAAATTTTATTATTATATTTATTAAAAATCGCAAGCCTGCTATGACTGCTCAAATGTAGAATAACATCGGCCAATGCAACGATTTCAAAATGTAATAATAAAACTGAAAACTAACATTTAGAAAACCGTAAAATTCCTTCACAGTAAGTTAGTGACTTTGATCATTAAAATCTATACGAAGCATATTAGAATATGGAAGTACGATTTGGTGTCCCCGTTATAAAGTTCACATCGATGACAATGAGCGAGTTCAAAAGAAATGTGAGCGAGTTTTATGTTTCCGCCAAAAGTTAGGACGTTCTAATGTAAATTATGAGGAAAATCTGTCAAAATTTTGTATTCAGTCACTGGAGTCGCGGCGAAAACATGGAGATTATAGAAATAACCTTTAATATTCAATTTAGTGCCCGTAGGTCTAATAAGTATAATTTTTTTGCTCTTCATATCTATAAAAACAAAATATCCTATTATAATCCATTGGCAAGAATGGCTCGCCTGTACAGCGAACTTGCAAAGGACACCGACTTGGACATATTTATATCAAATATAGGAGCATATCCAAAACTTGCAAAAGATATCCTCCAACGCTACCCAAAAAGCTGATGATATTTTATATATTATTTTATTTTACTTTTATGACATGAATATCTTACACATTATTTTTGATATTTATATTTCTGCTCTGACATAATTGTACATTGTTATATTTTATTGATGTTATCACACATGTTAGACATTACATAGAATAATTTTTCTTTTGAAATTTCATTTTGACATTAAGTATCACCATTATTATTTTTTTTTAGTTAAAATTTCTTTGATAATAATATAATTTTATGAAATAGTAACTAATAATGTTAATGTAAATGTTTTTAATTTATTATGATTTCTCTTGCTTGACATGTCACATTCTGTAACGGAGTTCAACTATAAATATTATTTTTAAGTTGCACATATTGATGAGTTGCATCCCAATTCCTACTATGTGAATTTCATTAATTTATGTTTTGTATTGGTTGTAACTGGTTTTGTGCATTACAAAGTAAATAAATAAATAAAATCTGCAATTTCTAAGATTTTATTACATTGAGATAAAGATTAATAAACTTTAATGAAGACTGATGTTTGTTTTGGGATCATGGTTGTTTATATTTATATATGCATGATTATTCTGGGTCCCCCGCCCCCAGTTGGCGGCTTATTTTGGAGCCATACAGTTGGTGTTTGTCTGGGGATTTATTATTATTATTAATATAATTAAGATCTCGTACACTTCCCGAATTGTATTAAAACATAAGAATAAGTATTTTTATTACATTTGAGTTTTTACCTTTATATCAGGTGAAATAGAGATTCGAAAGCCCTTAAAGTTTTCTAAGGTGTAATGAAGTTTGTTTGCGCGAATATTTATCATTGATGTTACGAGCTGTAACTGCAAATATATACCTAGATGAAACCGCGAGAAAAATACTACTACTAATAGATTTGTCTTGGATAGGTATGTAACATAAGTTGCGACAGTACGTAAACACATACGAATTGTGAAAAATATATTTTTGTAACTATATTAAAAGCTGGCAAACGAGCATATGAGCCACCTGGTGGTAAGTGGCATTCGTGCCCATGGACATCTTATTTTATTTAAAAGGGTTAAGTCCATTTTAGGCCGTCAGTAAGCTTTTTTGTTTCAGCAATTAATGGACGAATGGAATGCACGATAATTCGTATCATATATGTAAATGATTATTAAAAAAAGTATCAGAACTAAAATATTTCCCAATAAAATTATCTGAATTAATAAGAAACTAAACGTGAGGAGTCTCCATACAATAGCTGCGCAACGTTGGGGTTACCGATTCAATGCAAAAGAAGTCTTGCTGGTGGCTTATTCTAAAGAAAAAGGCATAAAGCTTTTCATAAACAGTAAAGTAAACATATAAAGTATACATTTAAAACTAAATAAATAATATCAAAAACATATTACAAACTTAATTAGGTTAATTGTATAATCTTGCAAAGCATTATTTCAATTGCAACTATAACTTTTTGTGAGTTTTATTTTTTTTAGTTCGGGATCCCTATCACTAAAATTCAAATACGTCAATCCAATATTCGCTCTGTTATTTTGCTACAAGTGGATGTGCTCTTTCAGGTTTCCTTTTTTTTTGACTTTTAATCTTCCCATGTTATTTCCTTTTTGATTTTCCTTTATATTAGAACGTAATTTATCATAAAATAAACTAAATTATCCAAAAAAACTCTCCTGTGTTAAGACAATAAGAACTCAAGCTGAAAACAAGCTTCATAAGCGTGGAAGGTTAAACTTGTTTGCGTCTATTAAGGTTGCATGGGGCTAGCATATAATTAGCCGAGAAGGTGTCTAAACGCGACAAACACTCGCTTCGGGTCGAGAGATAATGTGGCTCAGTAGCGTCAGTTTCTCGGATTTTGAGACCTCCTCAACTTGTCGCGAGTACAGACCTCTTCCTGTAGGTTATCTTATGTATAAAAGTGTTTTCTTTCTATATTCTAATTAAGATTTTGGACACGTGACTCTGTGTTGTACGCAAGATTCCCTTTGACTTCATTATTTAATTTAAATACGAAAACCAAAAAAGTTAGTTCAATAACCTTTTAAATATGGTTTATGACTATATAGTCAATCTATTAAAAATAATCATGACGGTATTATATGCTGAAACATCATCGGCCGACGGCTCAAACACTATGGACTTAAGCCTTTGCGCACATTATATTGTACAGGTGGCCACAAAGCATTCTCTACCAGGCAACCTTAAGGTAGTAGAACCGGTGTAAACAAAGTTACAAAGAAAGTGAGTCATGACAAAGAACATAGGTGAGGTAGGTTGATCATTAGTCATTAGTAGTGATCATTACGCCGGCTCACGATGCGTCACGACCGTAGGCTGCAGATGAAGTTGCCTTTGTTCCAGTAATAGCACTGGCTGTGCCCTCCCTGTGCCCGGGACTCGAGCGCGCAAACGTGATCATTATAGCGTTCAAAAATAGGAAGGACTGTAGCCCCCCCCAGTTGAGATCTTGACAAAGAACTTTACTACCACGTATATATTTTTTTAATGGACACGTGAATTTACGCGATCGACGTCGTGGCCCTAGCCAGTATACAGTATAAGAGCAGTTCGTTTCTTCTCTGTTCTACATATACTAGTTTATCTATTCTATTATTCTTCTTCCTGCTTCTTTGACACGAGTTCGAAATTCCTCTCGAGGTGGTGGTTCTGCTTGACGCGGTATTCCATCAGCTCGATTGTGCTATACCCGGAGAATCCAAGGATCAACAGCCCGACGAGGATGTATAATCTAGAACAAGCAGATTGGGGTTTAGGAGGACGTTAACTTATTATCACCTCCGAAATTTTATCGTAGGTTTCGCTCGCCAGTTAACATAATAGAGGAAAGTGGTACTGGATTTGCATCGTGTATACTCGTATTCCAAATTGGACGTTATTATTATTATTGTATAACTCTAACCTGCAGCCGTAGAAAACGACATATGCATGTCACGACGCCTTATTAACCACAATAGCAAAGCAACAACTCCTCGTTTTAACCTCGTACTTTCAACATTGCTAACCTCGTTCGTACACACAGGTAAGGGGCGGAGGCGTATGATAGCACGCTCCCAGTGGCTTCCCACAAGCGGAAGTTGGAGTACGCCGCTTCCTCGTCGCCGGGGAACAGGATGCCGGATAATGCTGTAATATTTAAAAAATATATATACATAAAGGGAGCGTTCTGTTTTGGAAATTCTGAACAATACTGGAGATTTTAAAAATGTTTGTTCGTAAATTTTTATAGTCTACGGATTATAACAATTAAGAATTAAAGTATTTTAAATATACTAAAAATGGCATACATTCAGATATCGGATAATTCAGAAAGCCCATAAGGTTGTCTTTTTTTAAATGATTTTTGGCATCTTTGTGTTCTTTTTATACGGCAACTTGACAAAAATTTCGTGTATATTAAAAAGGCCCTATTTCATTAACTTGTGAAGTTTCTGTAGTACACGATTGGCATCATTGACCCACCAACGAGGTGAAGAGGCATTCATTGCTTTCCGGCGACAGGGATTTTGAAAAATGTAACACAATATTAAATATCAATGATGCGTCAGGCAATAAATTCGAAGTCTTTTGCCATAATATTCTTTACTCGATGGTTCGGTCACTACCGACAGCGGCGGCTTGGATTCTCATTCAATTTCTATGCAAAATGCACCCAAAACACTATTATAACATTAACTGTGTTTACACTGGGAAAAGTCCTATGACTAAGAATGAAATAATGGAAGACCAAAAAAACTGAAAATTAATGAAAATAAGTCAATAAAAAAAGATTTACAACATTGACACACAATAAGCCTAAACTAGGTTTATTTAAAATGCTTTTTTATAAATAACATAACTCATCTATGTATAAAATACATGGCTAGTTATCACAATGTTATCACGCACGAACGTAAAAAAATTTAATCTTAAAACGTTATTTGTTAAATCTATGGACTTTCACTTCGATGGAAATTAAAAGTAGATAGGTAACTACCGTCACGGGTTCTTGGGAAGTGCTCGTAATAGTTGGTAGAGCAAGAAATTTTTTTTATCTTCAATTAGATTTTTAGTTTATTGAGTCTCCGAACTTATAATTACAAGTTATAACCATACTAGGATGACGTTTATTTTGTGAAGACTAACTTCGAGCAAGGTCGTGAAAAACTCATACAGAAAATCTCTTGACAGACGAAAGGAGTTTGTTATTCTAATCCGCGAAGGGCTTGTACGCTGCCAACTACTTTTAAAAAATGTTGTGAGGCGGAGGTCTGACTCTCCGTACATTATGCATACCATGCAAATTTGTTGATGTATATTTTCCTGCACCAATGGCGTGGCCGAATTGTTCTTGTTAAGTTACCAAATAAAGTAAACCACAACAGTTAAGTTTCAGCACCAGTTATTTCATTTTCCTTACCATTGACCTGCACGAGCCACACGGCGTCGGCGGCGCCCCAGACGGCGGCCAGCACGTAGAATATGAGCCCCTGGGCAGGGTCCGGCCGCCACAGCAGCAGTGATGTCAGCAGACACAGGTTCATGATCTGGAGATGTGGAGGTATGGAGTTGAAGATTTGTTAGGTAGAGTTGTTGTTAAGAAATATATCTCGTATGAACCCCGTCCGGTTTATGTTTTCATTTTCATTTCATTTCAACAATAATTATGTTTTCGTTTTATTTCCGCATGCTCATTCTGAGTTTTTATCAAATTCGCTGTATCCATAACACAAACTTTGCATACTTTGGATCTATGCAGTTAATGTGTCTTTCCACGTTTTTAATATATTTATAGATTTTTTAAATTAACTACCCCATGTTTTTTTATTTACACGGTCGAATCCTTACAATTATATTATTAGGTAGAATTTATTTATGTACAAAATATTAATAATATTTACAATTCCAGAATGTACCTATAAGTTAAGGCTACGTGGCCTTTGATAGATTCTAGTTTAGGTGTAGTTTTTTATTTGTAGTGTATTTTTTATCTCTCTTATTATTATTAACTAGATTTTTTTATTAGGTAAGCTTGTTAATCCACCTGATGGTAAGTGGCATCCACGCCCAGGGACATCATTAGATGTAGGAGTTTCATTTGATCAATATTGAAATTGATATTATAATTATAGATCATAGGTTTCAGTTAGAATTGCCTTTGTGCCAGTAACTGACTGGATGTATCTTCTCCTCAAAACAGGAACGACTGTTGAGCCGCTCCAGATGAGATCTTAAAACAAGAAACTGCCAATACTTCCCCAATGAAATGAAATGAAATGAAATATTTATTTAACATTGACAATGTTCAATGTTGAGAAATAAAATTGTCTTTTTCCTTTTCTCTTTTTTAGTTCTCATTTTTGCCCATTTTTATTTTTATGACTGGATTCGCAATAAAATGTATTCTATTTTTCCACACTGACCAAAGCAGTGGCCATGACGGGGAACCGTCCGGTGAGCTTAACGAGCGCTCCCGCCACCGGCGCGGCCAGCGCGTTGCTAGCACCGAAGCAAATCAGCACGAACCCGATGTTGCTGATGCCGTACGCGCATCCCACGAACGCCTGCGGAGACAAACAAAAGATCTAAAGTCAAATATGAGATCTAATACTAGCTTTTGCCTCACGTAAAAAAAGACTGCGGCGACAGTAAATATATATATATATATTTTAGGAACATACACAATATGTACATCCATTTCCAAATCTGGCATTGACAGAAGTTCGTTTTGATGCACTTGGCGAAAGTGATGATGAAAACGAAGATGGTACACGTCTGTTCAGGAGGTATCAATTTACTCTTCGTTTGAAAGCTCCAGGAAAAAACCTTTTCTGAAAAAACAGACGCAGGCTGATCATTCCACTCTTTGGTGACACGAACCAAAATCACCTGTCTAAACGCTTCGTTCGGCTTTTCGGCACGTCTGCCATAAACGAGTAGAACCGCTCCTGGTTGGCCGAAGGAGAAAGGGGGCGGGCTCTATCAACTAAAAAAGACCTCTCGTACACTCTCCAAAGTTTAAACCGTAAAAAAACTAGTATAGACTCACGACTTAGAGGCGATGTTCAAAGCTGCGTTTAGGTTAGACTGTTAATAATAGTATAAATGTTTCTAAAACTAAAACTAAAACATGCCCAGCAAGATAAATGTTGGATGGACCCCACAACGAAATCGTATAACTTGCATAGTTCCTTCGATAGTACAGTTAAGGATACGTAAAGAGCCTTAATATGATTTTGTTTGTTCGAAATCATTTGATAACTTTAATAGAAACGTTTTTAAAATATAATCCTTCATTTCATAATTTCATTTCTAGTATACTTAAACCAATTTTTATAACCCTACCTCGTTTTGTCTGAAATTGACAATAAGTGAAGTTTCGTAAAATTAGTAGGCACTGCACTTGCCTGTTGATTTGATACCGCGTCAATATACTGGCACAAAGCCGGCGCGGGTTGAATTTTTTATAGTATTTTTAATTTTAATTTTACAAGTATAGAAAAAAAATTGAAGAATATTATATATTTGCCATCAAAGTCCTTTGGGTTAGTTAAGTCTCAAATTACCCGTGCATACCTATTCACCTCGCTTTACAGTGAAGGTATGCTGTACATCAAAATTACCTACCTATTTTAACATTTTCGGTAATACATTTCTGATAAATAAAGTAGGTACTGCAAAATTAATATATACACGTTTCATTGCAAAACGCAAACTTCTATAATCCGCCATATTACATATTGAGGTGAAGGAAAATCCAAATCAACAATATCCAAAAAATGTGGAACGCTTCACGATTTTGCGTGTCATCCTTGCGCAGGGGCCATGCTAATCTTCTCTGTATCGTTCCAATTTTAGTATATGTACTGCCGAAGCAAGTACACTTGTAAAGCTAAACTTTTATTATATATACTCAATTTTGATAAAAAAGTTAGTAGCGCGATGTACAAAATATATGAAAATTATGTATTAATATTCAATTAATCAAATAAATATGCTATTATAACAATTATTTTATGAGAATTATTAAAATATTGTAACTTTTATAATTACAAATTAATTCAGAGTATTTATTAAATAACTTTTTATGTACATTGTTACTTATTTTAGGCACAACGCCATCTAGTACAAATATTAACATAACAAAATGCAAACAAAAACACAACTTAAAGGTGAACGCAAAAAGCTACGCGGTACTGTTTGCTACATAGAACAAACGATAGAGGGCATTGTAGATTTTTGGTATGTTTCAAATAGGTAGGCAACCGAAGGCAAAACATCAAATTAATTTAATTTATCTACAAAAAATCAACCAATTTTATTTATTTCTGCTCTCGTAATTATATAAAAGCATATTGTTGACCTGCGTGAAGTCCGCAGCCATGAAGGCTTGCTCAGCACCGATGTAACCGATGACAGGGAGCAGGAGCAGCTGGTACTTGTGCCGCAGTTGTCTCAGAGTCACCGCTAGGAGTTGCAGCCCGGATTTGCCGGAGCTCGTCTGCGAACGGCCAGCCGAGTATCTGTGGATGGTATTTTGCTGACATTTGACGCAATGTTTATAAGTCTACCTCTAAAAAAGGTCCTTTTTTAAGGTATTTTATTTATTATTTATAATTCTTAAGTTTTATTTTGTGTCCGCAGATACGCGGTTTGCAATTGCTTCTGAGCCTTCTTTGTAAATAACATGACTTTGCAATAATGATATCAAACGATGAGATTGGCCAATTCTTTTCATCAGTACAATAAAATGATAGTACATAAAATTGAATTATACTATTATATTATTATATTATAAGACAACTACTATTTGTAATAATCATCTGCCGAATATAAATAGATACAATTATCCTATCCACCTGGAGAGCGAGTCCACCCCCACTGCCACCAGCAGCACGGCCAGCACCATGCAGGCTAGGTACACCACGGCTATCACCTGGATCTTGAGAGGAGAAGGTGGCTCCAGGTTGCTGTTACCCTGACGGAAGAATAAGGTAGGTTAGATCTATATTGGCGAACATCTGCTAAGAAATGGAGAAAGCAAAAAAGGTCTTCGTAGTGTTTGAAAATGCAATAACATATTCCTTGAATTGACATTGTTGGAGGCCATGCATATTTCGGCTTTCACCTGGATGTTCAGCGAAGAAGGTTTGTTCATGAGAGTCGTAAGTAGGTACGTACTGTTAAGATATATTGAATCTTATTTGTGTTGTACTAAAAGAGAAAACACAATATTAGGTATTAAACTTCAAAAATAACAAGTGAGTCGTCGACCGTCGTCTTACCTTATAAATTAATAACAAGTTAGGTAGTAGCTTTTTTGGATTAACTACAGGTTCGCCCCATATTCTATCTGCTATCTACCTACAAAGTACTCATTTGTTAGCCCGTTCCTAGGCTAGAGGTACTGTTACTTATCTTAATTGTAGCTCTGGGTGCCATTGAACTATCGACTCACGAAGCCATTATCTCTGTATATTGTAGAGATAGATGGAATAAATATATTTTGTATCTTCAAATGAAATTCTAATAAAGCTGCGATTTCTTTGGATTTTTATAACTTTTATTCACTTAATATTTAGAAGAAACTCAATGTAAGTCTCACATGCGCCTCGCTGCCGCTGCAGAAGTTGACCCCGCAGGAGGCCCCGATGTCGACGGGGGCCGCGGCCGCGTCGGTGATGGCAGCACTGACAGCTGACACGGTGGCGTTCAGTGACAGGGCCTCGTCACCCAGGGTTGATGACAGGACTGGGGAAAAGTAGATTAAGTTTGTTAGACATTTTATTTAAGGCAGTTTGTTATTTTTGAATGATTTTATAGTCCACCTTGAAAGGTATCAGTAATATCTTCGGGCATTGATTGCCCCCAAACTGAGCAACGTTCGTGTTAGCAATGCTCAGACAGCGAACTTAATGTCAGAATAAATATTACAGTATATCTCACAAATATCAGATCTATGAACCCAGAACCTCTCATGTAAGATTCAGACTCAGGCATATCAGTCTATTCAAATTTCTGACTTTTTCGCCATCTCTATTTGAGCATATCAAACTAAAGATAATTGTATCTATTTCACTTCGGTACAAGTGCTGCTGCCTTCAAACCACGAGGGCGATCGAAGTATAAGTAATAATAATAATAATAATAATCCCCAGACAAACACACCAACTGTATGGCCCCAAAGTAAGCAGAGCTCGTGTTATGGATGACCATACAGCGAACTGGGGGGAACCCAGAATAAACATAAATGTATAAATATCAACAACCATGACCCGAGAACAAACATCTGTGTTCATCACACAAATGAATGCCCCGGCCAGGACTCGAACCTGGGACCTCCGGCGTATGAGACAGGGCTACTGACCACTATATAACACTATTAATGCCAATCTAGTTTATAGCCGGCCCTATGGCAGATCGTGAGTCCTTAACTCAGTCTATCATAAAGTTATGAGAGAAACATTTAAGCTATAACGATATTAATGCTAATGCCAATTATCAGAATAATTCCAAGGCCACGAATGGGTGGAAAAAAATTTCTTACATCTATTATATTTATACACAAAACCTGTATTTAACACATATTTAAAGCGTAATAACTAGACCTCGTACATTATTTATTCACTATCTGAGAGTAGACACATCCAAAATAGAAATTATGGACGATGTTATTTATACCTGTTTACTACGTATCCTAATAAGTTATAAAGTAGGCCTAAGTTAAAATTTGCAACTATTTTAATGATTTTTGATACAATAAAGTTCATGTTTCTTTCATACAACTTCAAAAATAAATTATTCGGTCCTTCGGCAGGATAAGAAAATATATGGCTACTTAAAACAGATAGGCCCCGCTTCCTGGACTCGATTGGAGCACGTGGCAAGCTCTAGACAAGTGGACGCACACATCGATCGGCCAGGTCGCAGTGTGCCATACTAACAGATAATAAAAGGCAATTGTAAAGGCGCGTTTTGAACGCTTAAAAAAACATGTTCTACATCTTGTGCGTATTATCAGTATTTGACAGCCGAGTGACGCAGTGAAAAGTAGCCCTGCCGCATACGCTAGAGGTCCCAGGTTCGACTCCTGGTCGGGGTATGCATTTGTGTGACGAGCACAAATGATTGGTTGTTGATATTTAACCCAGTTCGCTTTACAATCATCCATAACACAAGCTCTGCTTACTTTGGGGCCATACGGTTGGTGTGCTTCTCTAGGGATTTATTATTATAAGGAAATGTTTATTAACATTGAGTAACATATAACAGAGCTGTACACTCCGAAACAACATTGCAATATAGCATTAGTCACAATGTTACATAACTTGTGCATCTCACGCAGGTACACACGACTCACGCCGCGATATTTTCATATATCATTGTTATTATATTTGATGTGATGTCATAACTTCAATCAAACGTTTTGCATTCGGCTACATGTATTAAATAACTTGATTTAAACCATATTTTGTTAATAGTTGAGACGCGCCTTCATAATTACCATTAAAAATCTTTGGAAGGGTCGCTTTCCAGCATGGGCAAGGACCGTAAACAATAAGCATACCAACTGTTAACGTTCTTTGGTTTTAATATTAAGATGAAGCAAAATTAGTTAAGTTACAGGGATTGAGTAGTAATCGCTGATTATTAATCGTAGAGAACGAGATTGCTTCAAAGCCCTAATCAAATTGTAGTTATCATGCGTATACTACAAAAATGTATCATAAATATTTTGACAAAAGAGTGCCAAAAAGATTTTTTCCAGCAGGCTTTTTTTTCCTTACAGTCTACCTACGATAGTAGTAGGGATTGGCGGATTCCCGCTCACTTATTAGGTATGGTATCAAACGCGAATTTATTTCATAAGGTCGCGGGGGGTCGAATCAAACCGCGATGCTCGCTAAGTTAGCGAACGTTCATCAAACGAATCCGCGGTATTATTTTGATTAAACCGCGGATCAAAGTAATTCGCGATATTATTTTGATTAATCCGCGTATCAAATTAATTCGCGCCTAGTAGAACGCGAAGTCCAACTTTCCCAAAATACCAAAAATGCCCTGGTTTCTGGTAGTAGTAGGGATTGGCGGATTCCCGCTCACTTATTAGGTATGGTATCAAACGCGAATTTATTTCATAAGGTCGCGGGGGGTCGAATCAAACCGCGATGCTCGCTAAGTTAGCGAACGTTCCTCAAACGAATCCGCGATATTATTTTGATTAAACCGCGGATCAAAGTTTTAGTTTTCAGTTTTATTAAATAATATTTTATTTTAGTATACCTATTGTGAATTATAATCATTTCACCGCAAGGTATTGCAAATATGTTACGAAAGGGTGGTTAAGTACGTCTTATTGTTCATATTTTTCAAACGTTATGTAGCATGTTTTAACTTCTTAGATAAGGCTAAACAAATTCTTGACATAACAATGTAGGCTTGTCATAACAATGTGACGACGGTTACTTTTTGTGTTTCTTGGACAATTACAAACTTAAAATGGGTTTTTTATCAAAAACTAATTATTGTTATAACAATAAAGGGACATAATTTACTTCGAATCAAACCGTGATGCTTGCTAAGTTAGCGAACGTTGATCAAAGTAATCCGCGTATCAAAATAATTAGGTCACGGCCGCCAATAGTACGCGGTGAAGTCCAAATTTCTTCAAAAATCCAAAATGTCATGTTTCTGGGTAGTGGTAAGCAACTACAATTATATTTAAACATTGCTGGTTTTTATATTAAAACCTTGGACGGTTTGCAGATCAAAGTAGGTATTTCAATCATTTGATACCAACTACCACAGTTAGAGTACCATCAATGTTATTTGATTTTCATGGTTTAAACAACTTTTTCATTCATACTATCACAGTAACAGTACCTTTAATGTAATATTAACGATAACCTTTTTTGCGTTGAAACTGTAGGAGATTTCTCGAACATTTGATTGGTATAGTTATTATATAAATAAAAATAATAATAATCTTTATTTGTTCTTCACATACAAGGCACATAATAAGATGTTAGATGTATTTACTTTCGCAATTTATTCATGTACTAGTGAAGATTGATGCATGAGATTTTTCGAAGCATGTGTTTCAAGAGTTAGAATTTTAAAAAGAGAAAACGTATGTGTAACTAGAAGTGTAGACATTTCAAAATTATATAATATTACATCTAAACATCAGATATGTATTTGTGAAAGAGAGAGGGAGTGGGATTGTGTAAACGGGTGCGTGAGTGTGTATGTGTGTTGCAGAGGTTAGAATTTTAAAAAGAGAAAAAGTATGTGTAACCAGAACTGTAGACATTTCAAGATTATATAATTGGGAATATTACATCTAAACATCAGGTATGTATTTGTGAAAGAGAGGGGGAGTGGGATTGTGTATACGGGTGCGTGAGTGTGTGGGAGAGAGTATCTGTATTGTATGTATATGTATGGTGAGTTTGTGTGAGACTGAGTGGTATAATTAGTGTAATGGTTTTAGCAGGGATTCGGTGTCGGAGTACGACTTTTCTTTAAGCCATGTAACAACTTTATTTTTGCAGTTAAATGTAATTTAGTAGTATATGTATGGTTTTGGTATGTATTTGTTAAATAGAGAGGGAGTGGGATTGTTTATACGGGTACGTGAGTGTGTATATGTGAGTTAGAATTTTAAAAAGAGAAAAAGTATGTGTAACAAGAACTGTAGACATTTCAAGATTAAATAATAGGGAAAATTACATCTAAACATCAGGTATGTATTTGTGAAAGAGAGAGGGAGTGGGATTGTGTATACGGGTGCGTGAGTGTGTGGGAGAGAGTATCTGTTTTGTATGTATATGTATGGTGAGTCTGTGTGAGACTGAGTGGTATAATTAGTGTAATGGTTTTAGCAGGGGTTCGGTGTCGGAGTACGACTTTTCTTTAAGCCATGTAACAACTTTATTTTTGCAGTTAAATGTAATTTAGTGGTATATGTATGGTTCAAGAAAGTAGAAAAATCTTTGGCTAAAAGAGGTTTTCGGAAAGGTGTAGGAGAAAACTAGATGATTTCTTTTAGATTTAATCTCAAAACAGAAGGGTGTAATTTTATGCTGGAGGAGTGTAGTTTGTAAAATAAACTATCTTAGCCACTATAAATTTGCTATAGCGGGGTGTTTTTGTTAAAAAATTTTGAATTATCATCCAATTTCGATTATGGCGCTTCGCCGGGTGCTGCCGCACCACGCTCACTGCGTTCGCTCGGCTCACGCATTCGATAATTACAGTCTAACATTAACCTAACCCAAATTTAACTACTACGCTTTCTATAGAGTATTTAGCGGGCGTTGCAAAAAAAGATTAATTAATGTATTAGTTTGATCACGTAACCAATAAAGAAATTTGTGACTTGGCTTTTAATTTCCTTATATTTATATCTACTTTACACAATTTACATTTCAAACATTATTTCGAATCCACCCATCTGCATATCGAAGCTGTTAATGCCTTCCAACGAACACGGTTATTAACTACTGCACAGACAAATGTTATTGACATAGTATTCAGTTTTCTTAAATAGTATTTTATGTTAGTGTACATATTGCGATTATAATCATTTCACAAACGTATAGAAATATATGAGTAGTAAAGTTTTTTGTTAGTGTAACCACCTATCGAGAGCTATGCTTAAAGCATGTTAAATTTTTTGTTAACCTTTATATTAGTCATGCGCAAATTATATCTCTGAAAGGAAAGAGTGATATATATCTTTTCAAACAAAGATATATGTATATCTATTATATCTCGTTCTGAGCGAGATTTAGATATTAATGTTAAATTTCGGCCGATTGAAACAACTGAAGCCAGTATACGTATATACCGTATATACTGATTATACTTACTGGTCTTATGCTGCAATAATTATTTTTCTGTAGTGTTATTTCCAAATAACTGTTATCGAAATCTGTTATTGTTATCGTTGTATTATAACAGTATGAAATAGTTATTGGACTACTGGTCATAGTAAATTAGACCTTACGACTTAAAGGATAAAATCTTATGCAACAGAAATGTGTTCTTTAATAATAAAATATTTAGGTTTCAGTGTCTACAACCATTCTCCGTCGAATTAAAGTTGATTTTCTATTAGCGTGCGAAAGCAGTATAATGATTATCATTGTGAAACGGTAATTCGGATGTTAGTCAAATTAGACTTAACTACTACGAAATAAAGTGTAAATTTGTCTGGTTATCGAAATTAACATCTATAATGTAAATGTTATTTTCACAAAACATTTATTTACCATCCACTTTTTAGTATTTACAAAAAAAATACATGAAACTCGTAATCAGTGCCGTAGCCTAATTATTAAGGTACTCGTACCATTATTGCTGCGTTTAATCGGCACGAGTCAAACCAAGAACGCGCGGGACATCCAACTGACTTATTTAAAAAAAAGTAATTAAATTACAAAATACCATTTCTTCGAAAATACCTAAAATCTAATAGGTACTGCACTTGTAATGAAACTTGATTTAGTCGTACAATAATATACCTTTTTACAATGCAGTAACGCATGGTTTGCGTGGCAGGTAGCTATGAAAATGAACGAGAAGGCGTTGTACCTTTGTTTCGCTCACGCGGTCACAACCATACATTCAACTTTATCAAATTTCTTTCAAATGAAAAATCTAAGTTTTTGATAAAAAAAATTATTTTAATATGAAAATACAGTCTTGAATAGATTTCTTTCAAATGAAATCGTTACATAAAGTATCCTCAGTAAGCCTTTTTTTTAAATCAAACGTTGGTATTTTGTTAAATCTAAAGTGTACAAACAAAAGACTAGACTTCCACAGACCGAAGTCAGGTAGTTTTACAGAACTGATCCATTAAAAATTAAAACATAAATCAGGCACACAAAATTTTACATAAACAATACAAGTTGTTTGAGCAACGCATAGTGACCAAATCAATTTTTCTTTATATTCTTTAGGAATTCTAACTCTCATGAAAATAAAAATGCAAATACTGTTCAGTTTTAATACACAATTTATTTATAATATAAAGATTAACCCTGGACAGGTGGAAATAAAACTAAAACGAATTAAAAAATTTTAAGATGGTTACAAAAAAACTAAAACTCAAAACAATTTTTTTTTAATCTTACCAAAAAATTTTCACAATTTTCGAGATGGTTACAAAAAAGTAAAACTTAAAACAATTTTTTTTAAATCGTAGATAAAAATTTTCACAATTTTCAAGATATTTACAACAAAACTAAAACTTAAAACAATTTTTTTTTAATCATACATAAAAATTTTCACAATTTTCAAGATGGTTACAAAAAAGTAAAACTTAAAACAATTTTTTTTAAATCGTAGATAAAAATTTTCACAATTTTCAAGATATTTACAACAAAAAGTAAAACTTAAAACAATTTTTTTTTTAAATCGTACATACAAATTTTTACAACTTTCAAGATGATCTCAAAAAAAACTAAAACTTAAAACAAATGTTTTAAAATTCGTACATAAAAATTTTAACATAAATCAAACATACACAATTTTTCACAAACAATACAAGTTGTATGAGCAACACATAGAGATCACATAAATTTTTCTTTTTATTCTTTAGGAATTCTAACTCTCGTGGAAATAAAAACACATCTATTTGCTTTGCAAAAGATTTCTTCCGCAATAATGCATTCCATACGAGAAGCAATTTCATTAAATTTTGTCTAGTTTTCAATTTTTTATAAGCGCCGTGTTATAACTGCTTTCGAAAGACATCAAAAAATACCATTCAGACTGTAGGTATTTGAAAAAATCGCAAGTGTACCTATCTGCTTTCCAAAAGTTTATAATAATAATAATAATAAAATTGCCATTCACTGTTCATATTATTATATAATTAATATTTGCAGTAATTTCTAAAAGACCGTTTAATATTGACTAAATATAAAATGCAACGTATGTAAAAACAAGACAGTGAGGTTATTTTAACATAATGTCTAGTACTTTCTGAACTTCTCAGTGACGTGTTTAAACTAAAGTGGTAGTTTATTTTAGCATATTTTGTAAAACGACCTTGGAATTGACCAACTAGAATTGAAAACATTTTATAGCATACAAAAAATACGTGTCGCCCTATGATCATTTTTATTTTAAAACAATGATCAACAATCGATGACAATAAGACAAAAAGAAATGAATTTTTTGAACATTGAAATTTTAAATGATACTTATTTGAATTTTGAAAATATCAATATTTATGTCCCAACAAATGGTAGCACAGTTTACAAAAAAAAAAGAGAGAAAGCAAAATCCCATTTATCTGTATAGCTATCTTTTTGTAAGAGAGAAACTGACAAAATAAAGGTATTTTTAAAAAAGTTAGAAAAATATTTAAAGTAGATCAACAAAACTTTAACGAGTATACTTTGTAATGTTTGAAATGATAAAATTTAAAATAAAAAGTAAAATAAAAACCATGCGGAAATTCAACATTAGTTATAAAAAGTATGGAAAAAATCATTACCTCTTCAAAATGAAAACAATCAACGTTCAAATACTTAAGAAAATTAAATATCAGAAAAACAGGTTAATCCAAGTATCAAAAAATTATATAAATCAACTTCGAGTATAATCAAATATTTATATAAATCAACTCCATAAATTTAAAACAAAAACCGCGTCAGCGCTCTTATCACATCGATTACTGCATCACACAGACTTCGCATTGAAATTACTAGATTTTGACACAAATCAGATCCTCTAAGCGAGTCCCAAACTTGGTCGCAATGATTTTTCATTGAATTGTGAAATTCACGTGCGAACCGTTCTCTGACAGTTTTTTAGGTCTTAGCAAGGACAATTTTCATGGTCAGTCTTCTATGGTAAATGACGGCGTTGTGCAGAGCGATTCGCACTGCAGCCATCCTGCAGTCATACTCAATAAATATCAAATGTTGATGTAAGTTACTTAAAAAGTTCCCAAGAAGAATGAATGAAGAAGAATGGCGGGATAACCATTTTGCAGGTGGTAGGTTTCGACCGCGGCTTGCAACCACCCTCTAGACAAAGCCATGCCGCCAAGTGACCTAGTCACGTTCCGGCATGATGTCTTGAGTAGCCATTGGAGGGGAATAGGTCCGAGTAATTGCGCAACGTATGAGAGCCGTTTGAACTCGAAGGGTTATGATGCACCGGGTGGCTCATTCTGGAGGGCAGCTGGATCCAAAGAAACGGTGCACCACTGGCCGACCGCCGGTTGTAGGGGGCCCAACTAGCGTTCTAGCCATTCGTGAAAGGTTGCCCCACCGCCTGTCTAAAATCTCGGAATTGCTCCATCGTGCCGGTTGGCGACCGGATAGAGAGGGCCCCATGGCGATCCCCGGGGGGTTTTGAGCGTCCCCGCGGTCTCCATGTGAGTCTCCCACCAGTGGGTCTGACCACTCGAGTTGCTTGGTTCCAAACGTTGCGCTTCACTCAACTTCTATTCCTCTCCCCTATTCACCCTACCAACAACATAATGGAAAAGTCCAAAAAGAAAAATAAGTGCCGACAGCGGATGCACTCCCTCTCCCTCTCCCTAAAAGTACACTTCTCTAACATCCGAGGAGTGCACTCAAATCTCAACGATGTCCACCACCACCTTGAGACAGAGAGGCCGCACTTATTCTTTCTGACAGAGACGCAGATCTGTGATCGTTCGGATCTGGCATACCTGCATTTTAAGTAACTCTTAAGGGAACTTTTTAAGTAACTTACATCAACATTTGATATTTATTGAGTATGACTGCAGGATGGCTGCAGTGCGAATCGCTCTGCACAACGCCGTCATTTACCATAGAAGACTGACCATGAAAATTGTCCTTGCTAAGACCTAAAAAACTGTCAGAGAACGGTTCGCACGTGAATTTCACAATTCAATGAAAAATCATTGCGACCAAGTTTGGGACTCGCTTAGAGGATCTGATTTGTGTCAAAATCTAGTAATTTCAATGCGAAGTCTGTGTGATGCAGTAATCGATGTGATAAGAGCGCTGACGCGGTTTTTGTTTTAAATTTATGGAGTTGATTTATATAAATATTTGATTATACTCGAAGTTGATTTATATAATTTTTTGATACTTGGATTAACCTGTTTTTCTGATATTTAATTTTCTTAAGTATTTGAACGTTGATTGTTTTCATTTTGAAGAGGTAATGATTTTTTCCATACTTTTTATAACTAATGTTGAATTTCCGCATGGTTTTTATTTTACTTTTTATTTTAAATTTTATCATTTCAAACATTACAAAGTATACTCGTTAAAGTTTTGTTGATCTACTTTAAATATTTTTCTAACTTTTTTAAAAATACCTTTATTTTGTCAGTTTCTCTCTTACAAAAAGATAGCTATACAGATAAATGGGATTTTGCTTTCTCTCTTTTTTTTTTGTAAACTGTGCTACCATTTGTTGGGACATAAATATTGATATTTTCAAAATTCAAATAAGTATCATTTAAAATTTCAATGTTCAAAAAATTCATTTCTTTTTGTCTTATTGTCATCGATTGTTGATCATTGTTTTAAAATAAAAATGATCATAGGGCGACACGTATTTTTTGTATGCTATAAAATGTTTTCAATTCTAGTTGGTCAATTCCAAGGTCGTTTTACAAAATATGCTAAAATAAACTACCACTTTAGTTTAAACACGTCACTGAGAAGTTCAGAAAGTACTAGACATTATGTTAAAATAACCTCACTGTCTTGTTTTTACATACGTTGCATTTTATATTTAGTCAATATTAAACGGTCTTTTAGAAATTACTGCAAATATTAATTATATAATAATATGAACAGTGAATGGCAATTTTATTATTATTATTATTATAAACTTTTGGAAAGCAGATAGGTACACTTGCGATTTTTTCAAATACCTACAGTCTGAATGGTATTTTTTGATGTCTTTCGAAAGCAGTTATAACACGGCGCTTATAAAAAATTGAAAACTAGACAAAATTTAATGAAATTGCTTCTCGTATGGAATGCATTATTGCGGAAGAAATCTTTTGCAAAGCAAATAGATGTGTTTTTATTTCCACGAGAGTTAGAATTCCTAAAGAATAAAAAGAAAAATTTATGTGATCTCTATGTGTTGCTCATACAACTTGTATTGTTTGTGAAAAATTGTGTATGTTTGATTTATGTTAAAATTTTTATGTACGAATTTTAAAACATTTGTTTTAAGTTTTAGTTTTTTTTGAGATCATCTTGAAAGTTGTTAAAATTTGTATGTACGATTTAAAAAAAAAATTGTTTTAAGTTTTACTTTTTGTTGTAAATATCTTGAAAATTGTGAAAATTTTTATCTACGATTTAAAAAAAATTGTTTTAAGTTTTACTTTTTTGTAACCATCTTGAAAATTGTGAAAATTTTTATGTATGATTAAAAAAAAATTGTTTTAAGTTTTAGTTTTGTTGTAAATATCTTGAAAATTGTGAAAATTTTTATCTACGATTTAAAAAAAATTGTTTTAAGTTTTACTTTTTTGTAACCATCTCGAAAATTGTGAAAATTTTTTGGTAAGATTAAAAAAAAATTGTTTTGAGTTTTAGTTTTTTTGTAACCATCTTAAAATTTTTTAATTCGTTTTAGTTTTATTTCCACCTGTCCAGGGTTAATCTTTATATTATAAATAAATTGTGTATTAAAACTGAACAGTATTTGCATTTTTATTTTCATGAGAGTTAGAATTCCTAAAGAATATAAAGAAAAATTGATTTGGTCACTATGCGTTGCTCAAACAACTTGTATTGTTTATGTAAAATTTTGTGTGCCTGATTTATGTTTTAATTTTTAATGGATCAGTTCTGTAAAACTACCTGACTTCGGTCTGTGGAAGTCTAGTCTTTTGTTTGTACACTTTAGATTTAACAAAATACCAACGTTTGATTTAAAAAAAAGGCTTACTGAGGATACTTTATGTAACGATTTCATTTGAAAGAAATCTATTCAAGACTGTATTTTCATATTAAAATAATTTTTTTTATCAAAAACTTAGATTTTTCATTTGAAAGAAATTTGATAAAGTTGAATGTATGGTTGTGACCGCGTGAGCGAAACAAAGGTACAACGCCTTCTCGTTCATTTTCATAGCTACCTGCCACGCAAACCATGCGTTACTGCATTGTAAAAAGGTATATTATTGTACGACTAAATCAAGTTTCATTACAAGTGCAGTACCTATTAGATTTTAGGTATTTTCGAAGAAATGGTATTTTGTAATTTAATTACTTTTTTTTAAATAAGTCAGTTGGATGTCCCGCGCGTTCTTGGTTTGACTCGTGCCGATTAAACGCAGCAATAATGGTACGAGTACCTTAATAATTAGGCTACGGCACTGATTACGAGTTTCATGTATTTTTTTTGTAAATACTAAAAAGTGGATGGTAAATAAATGTTTTGTGAAAATAACATTTACATTATAGATGTTAATTTCGATAACCAGACAAATTTACACTTTATTTCGTAGTAGTTAAGTCTAATTTGACTAACATCCGAATTACCGTTTCACAATGATAATCATTATACTGCTTTCGCACGCTAATAGAAAATCAACTTTAATTCGACGGAGAATGGTTGTAGACACTGAAACCTAAATATTTTATTATTAAAGAACACATTTCTGTTGCATAAGATTTTATCCTTTAAGTCGTAAGGTCTAATTTACTATGACCAGTAGTCCAATAACTATTTCATACTGTTATAATACAACGATAACAATAACAGATTTCGATAACAGTTATTTGGAAATAACACTACAGAAAAATAATTATTGCAGCATAAGACCAGTAAGTATAATCAGTATATACGGTATATACGTATACTGGCTTCAGTTGTTTCAATCGGCCGAAATTTAACATTAATATCTAAATCTCGCTCAGAACGAGATATAATAGATATACATATATCTTTGTTTGAAAAGATATATATCACTCTTTCCTTTCAGAGATATAATTTGCGCATGACTAATATAAAGGTTAACAAAAAATTTAACATGCTTTAAGCATAGCTCTCGATAGGTGGTTACACTAACAAAAAACTTTACTACTCATATATTTCTATACGTTTGTGAAATGATTATAATCGCAATATGTACACTAACATAAAATACTATTTAAGAAAACTGAATACTATGTCAATAACATTTGTCTGTGCAGTAGTTAATAACCGTGTTCGTTGGAAGGCATTAACAGCTTCGATATGCAGATGGGTGGATTCGAAATAATGTTTGAAATGTAAATTGTGTAAAGTAGATATAAATATAAGGAAATTAAAAGCCAAGTCACAAATTTCTTTATTGGTTACGTGATCAAACTAATACATTAATTAATCTTTTTTTGCAACGCCCGCTAAATACTCTATAGAAAGCGTAGTAGTTAAATTTGGGTTAGGTTAATGTTAGACTGTAATTATCGAATGCGTGAGCCGAGCGAACGCAGTGAGCGTGGTGCGGCAGCACCCGGCGAAGCGCCATAATCGAAATTGGATGATAATTCAAAATTTTTTAACAAAAACACCCCGCTACAGCAAATTTATAGTGGCTAAGACAGTATCGTTCAGACGCCTGCAAATTGTGGCTGGCTTAGTAATTAAAAAAGCAATATTGATTTTTAATTAGCACCCTTAAATATATAGGACATTGTTTATTTTACAAACTACACTCCTCCAGCATAAAATTACACCCTTCTGTTTTGAGATTAAATCTAAAAGAAATCATCTAGTTTTCTCCTACACCTTTCCGAAAACCTCTTTTAGCCAAAGATTTTTCTACTTTCTTGAACCATACATATACCACTAAATTACATTTAACTGCAAAAATAAAGTTGTTACATGGCTTAAAGAAAAGTCGTACTCCGACACCGAACCCCTGCTAAAACCATTACACTAATTATACCACTCAGTCTCACACAGACTCACCATACATATACATACAAAACAGATACTCTCTCCCACACACTCACGCACCCGTATACACAATCCCACTCCCTCTCTCTTTCACAAATACATACCTGATGTTTAGATGTAATTTTCCCTATTATTTAATCTTGAAATGTCTACAGTTCTTGTTACACATACTTTTTCTCTTTTTAAAATTCTAACTCACATATACACACTCACGTACCCGTATAAACAATCCCACTCCCTCTCTATTTAACAAATACATACCAAAACCATACATATACTACTAAATTACATTTAACTGCAAAAATAAAGTTGTTACATGGCTTAAAGAAAAGTCGTACTCCGACACCGAATCCCTGCTAAAACCATTACACTAATTATACCACTCAGTCTCACACAAACTCACCATACATATACATACAATACAGATACTCTCTCCCACACACTCACGCACCCGTATACACAATCCCACTCCCCCTCTCTTTCACAAATACATACCTGATGTTTAGATGTAATATTCCCAATTATATAATCTTGAAATGTCTACAGTTCTGGTTACACATACTTTTTCTCTTTTTAAAATTCTAACCTCTGCAACACACATACACACTCACGCACCCGTTTACACAATCCCACTCCCTCTCTCTTTCACAAATACATATCTGATGTTTAGATGTAATATTATATAATTTTGAAATGTCTACACTTCTAGTTACACATACGTTTTCTCTTTTTAAAATTCTAACTCTTGAAACACATGCTTCGAAAAATCTCATGCATCAATCTTCACTAGTACATGAATAAATTGCGAAAGTAAATACATCTAACATCTTATTATGTGCCTTGTATGTGAAGAACAAATAAAGATTATTATTATTTTTATTTATATAATAACTATACCAATCAAATGTTCGAGAAATCTCCTACAGTTTCAACGCAAAAAAGGTTATCGTTAATATTACATTAAAGGTACTGTTACTGTGATAGTATGAATGAAAAAGTTGTTTAAACCATGAAAATCAAATAACATTGATGGTACTCTAACTGTGGTAGTTGGTATCAAATGATTGAAATACCTACTTTGATCTGCAAACCGTCCAAGGTTTTAATATAAAAACCAGCAATGTTTAAATATAATTGTAGTTGCTTACCACTACCCAGAAACATGACATTTTGGATTTTTGAAGAAATTTGGACTTCACCGCGTACTATTGGCGGCCGTGACCTAATTATTTTGATACGCGGATTACTTTGATCAACGTTCGCTAACTTAGCAAGCATCACGGTTTGATTCGAAGTAAATTATGTCCCTTTATTGTTATAACAATAATTAGTTTTTGATAAAAAACCCATTTTAAGTTTGTAATTGTCCAAGAAACACAAAAAGTAACCGTCGTCACATTGTTATGACAAGCCTACATTGTTATGTCAAGAATTTGTTTAGCCTTATCTAAGAAGTTAAAACATGCTACATAACGTTTGAAAAATATGAACAATAAGACGTACTTAACCACCCTTTCGTATGAACGTTCGCTAACTTAGCGAGCATCGCGGTTTGATTCGACCCCCCGCGACCTTATGAAATAAATTCGCGTTTGATACCATACCTAATAAGTGAGCGGGAATCCGCCAATCCCTACTACTTACGATAACTTTTAAAAACTGAAGTTTCTATTCCTACGTTTATAAATGTTTGCAGTAACCTAGAGTGAAATTAAATTATTTAGATTTTTTATAAACAGTGAGTTGACATGAAATGAGGCCCCATGCGGAAGGACTAAAGCGTCCAGCTCCTGCTATTCTCTCTCCGTGTAGGCTCATTCCCGACTGATATCACGTAAAACTATTTATACTGGTTACCAAACATTGTACGGGATGATACTTACTAGCAGATGACACGAGGTTCCCCCAGATTTGCGCCATCTGGTAGAACATGAAGAAGAGGCCAAAAAACCTTACTACCAGCACGTCAGCCGGGACGCCTGACAGCGCCGAGTACGGCTCTGCTACCTGCAGATGTGGACACGAAGCACGATTGAAAAAGACTTTATTTGAATACAGAGTTTGAGGACATATACTTAATAACTTATTTACTTATATCAAATTAATTTAGGTGCGAGAATCCTGCATATGTATAACGAAATCTGATTCCGGGCTGACGTATTATTTCATCAATGTCCGGCTCTATAGCCCTAAGCTGTCTATTGGAAGTTCTGTCCCGAAGCCCTGGACCTTCCTTGAAGCTGAAATTTTGCTATGTCGTTTCTCTGTATGATGTAGACAAGAAATTAGAAAGGACGTATCAAAGTCCGATACAAACTGATACCTAACGAAGTGGCGATCCCTTTACTTGTATTAACCATGGCCGGATTTAGGGGAGGGCAACCGGAACGACAGCCCCGGGGCCTCCACAAAAGAGGGGCCCCCACAAGATTAAATTTCCCTTGCCTTCATACTTTAACGGGCATTAAAAAACACGTCTAACTAAACTACTTTGTTGCCCCGGGGCCTCCACATCTCTAAATCCGGCCCTGGTATTAACTAGTGTACAAACAAGGTAAATATGGTGTGCGTGAACGCGAGAATTGTAGGATCCGCTCACAGATCACGCACTTTTATAAATATGTGTATATATATATATATAGACATCATTATGACACACACATTCCAGTCTCAGGTCTGCTTTCATAGTAACATGTTCTCCCTTTGCCAATTGTATGTAGGGGTGTAAGGGGGAGTCGCCTACCATCAAGACTCTCCAAATGCCAACCTCACCTGCCCGTGGTGCACCCTACCGGACAGCGGACGAGGCTCTGGCGACCGAAGAATGGCGGAATAACCATTTTGCAGGTGGTAGGTTTCGACCGCGGCTTGCAACCACCCTCTAGACAAAGCCATGCCGCCAAGTGACCTAGTCACGTTCCGGCATGATGTCTTGAGTAGCCATTGGAGGGGAATAGGTCCGAGTAATTGCGCAACGTATGAGAGCCGTTTGAACTCGAAGGGTTATGATGCACCGGGTGGCTCATTCTGGAGGGCAGCTGGATCCAAAGAAACGGTGCACCACTGGCCGACCGCCGGTTGTAGGGGGCCCAACTAGCGTTCTAGCCATTCGTGAAAGGTTGCCCCACCGCCTGTCTAAAATCTCGGAATTGCTCCATCGTGCCGGTTGGCGACCGGATAGAGAGGGCCCCATGGCGATCCCCGGGGGGTTTTGAGCGTCCCCGCGGTCTCCATGTGAGTCTCCCACCAGTGGGTCTGACCACTCGAGTTGCTTGGTTCCAAACGTTGCGCTTCACTCAACTTCTATTCCTCTCCCCTATTCACCCTACCAACAACATAATGGAAAAGTCCAAAAAGAAAAATAAGTGCCGACAGCGGATGCACTCCCTCTCCCTCTCCCTAAAAGTACACTTCTCTAACATCCGAGGAGTGCACTCAAATCTCAACGATGTCCACCACCACCTTGAGACAGAGAGGCCGCACTTATTCTTTCTGACAGAGACGCAGATCTGTGATCGTTCGGATCTGGCATACCTGCATTACCCAGGCTATATCCTGGAGACCAAATTTCACCCCAATGCGGGCGTGTGCGTGTATATCAGAGACGAGATCTGTTGTCGGCGTCTCCGATACTTGGAAGTTCCGGATTTTTCTGTATTATGGGCCTATGTAGATACTGGCCTGGACCGAATTGTATACGCCAGTATTTACCAATCACACACGGGAGCTCAGGAGACAACCATGGAGAGTGGCTGTACTCGTTCAAGGACACCGACCACGCTGGCAGAGAAACCTATCGGTTCGCAGTAACTCATGGTCTCTCCAAGCTCGTCCACGAACCTACGCGCATTCCTGACGTTGTTGACCATACTGCGTATTGCTTGGACCTTCTGCTGACAACCGATCCAGACAGTTACTTGGTGTCCGTATCTCCGCCATTAGGGACATCCGACCACTGTCTGGTGAAATCTGTGTCGCAATACTCGCCAACCGATACCAGCCCAAAAGGCAATAGGCGAGTATGGCGGTTTAAGTCAGCAGATTGGGATGAGATGCGTCACTTTTTCGCTTCTTATCCTTGGCGGCAAGCTTGCTTTAATTCCGATGATCCATCATGATGTGCTGATGCTGTCTCCAGCGTAATATGTCAAGGTATGTAGTACTTTATACCGTTCTCTGATGTATCCCTGGAGTCCAAAGCCTCAGTTTAATGCTGATTGTCTCCTAGCTGAAAAGCGTAAGCATGCAGTATACCAAGCCTGAGTTAGCGCTCGCAGAAGCAAAGCTATGGATCTCCCAGCTAAGAAGCAGGCGTACTATGGTGCTGCCAAGTCCTGCAAAAAGGTGATCAGAAGCACTCGTTTCGACCACATTGGCCGTATCGGGGACAAGTTAGCATCCTATCCCACGGGGAGTAAAGCTTTCTGGTCCCTTGTCAAGTCGGTTGAGATGAACTTCTGTCGCCTATCACTGCCACCACTGCAAAGGCCTGACGGGTCTTTGGCCCACAGCGCAAAAGAGAAGGCAGACTTGTTCGCAAATCGGAATGTTCACCAAAAGTTGCTAGTCTATCGGTTTTTTACAGATCGCACTTTGGAGAGTGATCAAATGCTCTTTTTCAGCTGATCGAACCTTTCCCCTTTCTCTACCGATCAACCAGACGCAGACAGAAGTTTCACCCGTTTGTGGTTAGCGTGCCGAAGAGCCGGACTAAACAGTTCGATAGCTCATTTATGGTTCGTGTTGCCAATGAGTGTAACGATTTGCCTGCGTCTGTTTTTCCAGACAAATATAACCCTGGAGCTTTCAAGTGTAGAGTGAATAGGTACCTCTTGGACAGGCTTGTATGATCCTCGTCTTCGTCGTCACTTTCCATCAGGTGAGATGGAAGACAAACGCCTGCTGATTATTAATTTTAAAAACATTTAAAAAATCTAAAGTTACACAAATTCAGGATCCGCTACCAATTACCATCACAACATATTCTACTACTACACCTACTTAAAGTTCTACTTACTTCTTGACCAATTTTGAGGTAGAATAACATTATAAAATAAAGTATTGCAAATTAATTAAACCCGAAGGATTTCTGCACGATCCTTGAATTAAAAACCATTTTAATTCTATAGTAGTAAATCGAAATAAGCCTAATACTAGTAACTGTTTTGATTCAATTAACATGACTACGTAAACAAATATTTCCAATTTATTTTTAAATCAAGAGCAAAATTGGATTATTTACTTTTGCACATGACATTGTTCGATAATTATTATATAATAATAAATTCGATTTGACAATCGAGATAACAAGAAGGCTTTACAAAATTTCAACCGAATCAATTCAGTATTTTTTCCGTGGAAATATATCAACCATACATCTGTGCAAACTTTCGCGTTCTCTAGTATTATGAACCCAGGCTATTAGATTCCTACAACAGTTAACCATCTGGCGGTGATTCATTTGTCAGCCATTATTTACTTTAAGTAACTTAAATTCTTAATATCTTAAGATAATTGAAAATGTTATTAACATTATAAAATTGGCCACACAAGGTTACATTTTGCAATAACTTAATTAAATAAATGCAACAATCAAGATATTTAAAAAAATATGTAAAGCAATAAAATATTTACAAATTTTTTATATCAAAGTAATTTTTATAGCATGAGAGGATAAAGGATAGAGACGATATTTAAAGGATTAGTTAAAATATAAAATGAGGATTATAATCAATATGAAATAACTTATGATGATTTCTTACGCAAGTATATCTGAAGTGGGAAATGTAAAGACAAAAAGTTTATGCATTCGTCGAAGGGGCTCAAACTGCTTACTTACTTAGATACTTTTAAAATCTGAGACTTATGACATGAAGACTAAGGAGTAAGTAGTTTTAATAACACATCGGCAAAAGCGTAAATTTACAACGTAAATTTGAGGATCGGGTTGGAACACTCACTTCCCTCTAAAATGGTTGAGGAAGGCGAAGGCTGGATCTCGCGGTAACTCATGAAACAGTTGGAGGGTGTTCGTCGTTTGGATAGGTAGGGGGAGAGGGACTTGCCGAGCTAACAGATGCAGATAAGATATAATTTTTATATAGACGTAAAGAGACATTGTAAATTTATTTTCAAAAAATTATACCCGTGAAGTTTCTTGCCAGTTCTTCTTCACGAAAGTTTTTGCGAACTGGTGGTAGATTCATATTTACTTGACGTCAATAAGTATTGGTTAATGTTGAGAAATAAATATTTGAATTTGAACTTGAATTGTATATCTTTGAAAACGTCAGTTTTAGAATTACTAACAAGGCCGCTAGATTTTTTTTTCGGCAAACAGCTGATAAAGTATGGAAGTTTTTAAATGTGTTTGTTATTGTTTGTTTTTTTGCCAAAACGCTTTTTGAATGACCAGCCTTTTTTTACTTATTTCCTTTTTGGTAAACTTTTTTATCTATTTTTCTTAATGCTTTCTGAGTATTGTCTTGGATATTCAGTGAATATAGTTGTCTGAAAGAAATCGCTGTGTAGCGATAAGACAGCCAAATTATACCTTATTTTTAGTGTAAACGAAATAGTTTTTACCATGTTTTCCTGTTGTTGAGGTATATATTAAAGATTAATTAAATAAAATAAGTGTTCCACTTATACTATTTTTAAATTGTAGTGAAGACATCAGCGTACAAGATGAATGACAGTCAGTTCTCATATCGAACCGTCGAATAGACTTATTGTCTATATATCGTTCGAATATTATAATACATATCGTAGCTGTAGGTACAGAAATCTCACCACAGAGAGGTAGGTGCACTTGGCGCACCACAGTGGTCCGCCGCCCAGGCCGACCATCAGGCCGGCGGGCACCAGCGTGGACAGCTTCGGCCCGAGCTGCGCGGCGATGAACGGCATGTACGCCGCGAATGAGGCTGCTATGGCCCACTTGCAGCCTAACCATCTGGGGATGGAATGACGAATTAAGTACATTAAGGGCTGACAAATTACATTTTTACAACTTACTGTATCTTACTTTTACTAGGTGAATTATAATCAAAATAAAAAAATTATTGATCACAACGTAAAAAAATGTAACAATTTTCTGTTTCAAAGTTTTTTCAAAGGTTTTTCCTAAATAATTCCTTAAATTATCCACCAAGTATGTGACTACTTATGACTATTTGTAATTAAAATTCAATCCACAAACTAAAAAAAAAATTATCAAGTTTACCTACATGTTTCCGCAACGTTAACTATTTTTTAACCCTAGAATCAATATCGGATGAAAACTGGTTTCAAACAATATTATATCTCAAAAACGAGCAAAAATTATTATTCTAGATCCTTTAAAAACGTTTTGATAGCAACTATGTCGCAAATAACAGTTAATACGAGATATAATCAATATAATAAATACCCTTGACAGAGTCTGTTGAATGTTGAGATAACGATAGGTCACGAACGAAATCTGAATTATGATCCTTAACAGCCGTGAGTGCTCGTGACTAGTTAGTTGCCGTTGGCTTGCTGCTGACTCGTGGTACATTGTCGTAGTACTTGAATTGAGTCACGATACGTAATGAAAATCCGCTATCACTTTCAAACGTGCACAGTTTGTTTGAGTCAAATCTCATGATATCTATCAAAACCGCAGTCAAGCACACCACTACTGTACGGCCCCAAAGTAAGCAAAGCTTGTGTTATTGATGACCATACACCGAGTTGGGGGGGTTTATCCCAGAATAAAACATACATATAAACCACCTCTGCCACCAAAACAACCAAAACATATTGATGTTTTGGTTGTTTTGGTCCTGTCCAGGATTCGAACCTGGGACCTCTGGCGTATGTTTCAGGGCTACTACCAACTCGCCACTCGGCCTCATTAGAACTACTGCTTCTTTCTTACCCAGCGTAGTTTTACGTTATGATTGCGTTTTGATGACAGTACATTTTATAGTAGGTATGGTATATACGACGAAGAAACTTCACAACGACCAATGGCACAAAACATGCATTGAGATCTTGTCTAGAAATGCTATTCTTATAATTATATATCTCCAGACAAACACGTATAAGAACAAGTAATTGTCAATGTTGAGAAATAAATATTTGAATTTAAAACCGTGACCCGAGTAAAAACATCTGTGTTCATCACACAAATAAATGCCAGGACTCGAACAGGGGAGCTCCGACTACCCACTGAGTTTCAATTGTAGTATCGATATATATCGACAGTATTGTAGCGTATTGCTATGAAGTTGCTACGACCGCAAAAAAATTATGTAGCTTATTCCACGTCTAGTTTCATTGAAATTTCATAACCATATTTGGCCACTCCTCGTATTTTATTGATTCATTGTCCACAACTGCGCTTTGTGTAACACATGTGTTTCATAAATTGAGAAATATCCTACAATAGGCTTCAAAATGATACGGGTGACCCAGTTCTGATGCGTCATAACTTCATAATGACGTGAGTTGTACCTACAGTGTGTAGCTAATTAGAGTGATTTCCACAACCTAGATATAAACCATATTAGAGGTCACTAAGTATTTCGTCCTTTGTCTTCCTACCTAGTGTCAAACATATTTTTATTTTTGAAATAAACCTAGTTGAGAATCTTCATTAAAAAAAGAGTTCTTTGTTAAGTAACCGAAATAAAGAAATAATTTCTTGTCGGCTAAACATCGTAAAACTTAGGTTTAATTTCGCTAACTGCCAAAATCCAAAAAAGTTTACCACCTACTTGCTCCATACAGTGAAACAACTTCTACAAGGTTGATTGATTTACTTCGCGACCAATGAAAAATTAACTAATGTTTGTTTATAAACTCAAATACTTTATAGAAAGTAACTATATGATATATCGAGTGTAAAAATTATGTGTTACGTGACATACGTGGCGTAATTCAAAATGAACCCTCCACCTCTATCCAGGTGCCATACCTCACAATTTCGTCTGGTCAAGCAATAATAAAGGGGCGCGTTGTCCGGTGCTATTTCAATTGCAATTTTACATTTGCAGTCAATTCCGGAAAACTAACAAGATGTGATAAGTTTGAGCTATCGACGCCTCCTCAACTTTATTTCGTTTATATATGGTTGTATAAATAAAGTCCTTTTCTTCTTTTAACACTTACTTAATAACCACCGCCGGTAACAGTATATTAGACAATATCAGCGAGAAGTAAATAGCAGCCAACGTGAATGCGCCCGCGCCGTCTTCGCTGTTGACGGAGCTCTGTAGGTTGGCAGCACCGTGGAATGCGGTGAAGTGGAGCATGAATGCCAACCCCAGCACAAAGATGTTGCGCGTGATTCGCCACTTCTCGTGGGTGCCGAAAATGACAGTCTGTGTTGGCATTTTTCTGGAACAGTCTGGAATATGTTGGGGATTTTAAAATTTGGGAGGGAAATAAATCTCTGAAAAGGTATGCTTGTATGATAGTTAAGGACGTTTTCAGTAAAGATAATTTTTCAAATAGTGTATTGGTCGTAAGTTTCCATGGACCTTTTCTGTATTACGCGGGAAGAGTAGACGCAGTTGTGCATTTTTTTTTTGGTACCCAAAATCGTAAGTGAAATAGGTCTTTGTCCTGGATAATGTAAAAGTGAAATTATCACTAAAACGTTTCTTTAATAGTTCTCTCTAACAGCTCTACTGCAGACATGATCAGCCCATTGCCACTTCAGCTTGCTAATTCTCCAACCTACGTCGGTGACTTTTGTTCTACGTCGGATGACTTCATTCCGAAGTCATATAAGTAATGGAAACAAATAATGTCCTCTATAAAGTTAGTCAACTCATAAAGATGTATGGAAACAATAATTTGAATTCAATGTTAGACTTAGTCATAGCTAAACTTTAGCTTAAACCGCTTCACTCAAGATAGTTTTAAATGCAATTTAGTATCGAACTTAGCTTTTGTCCACGCCTTGATTCCATCAAATGTTTGGTAGTTTATTCGTTATAACAATACTACCTGATCTTTAATGGTAAATATTTTCCCATGCAAACGTCATTACTATTCACTCATTCTAGATTACTGTTTACCTATTTCGACGACCGAGTGGTGTAGTGGTAAGTAGCCCCGCCTCAAACGCCGAAGGTCCCAGGTGTGATGAACCCAGATGTTTGTTCTCGGGTCATGATTGTTTGTATTTATTTATATATGTATGTTTATTCTGGGTTCACCCCCAGTTTGCTGTATGGTCATCCATAACACAAGTTCTGCTTACTTTGGGGCCATACATTAGGTGTGTTTGTCTGGGGATTTTATTTATTATAATCATTTATTTATTACCTACCATTTAACCCATATCACCCTTTTATATTTAAAAATATCCTTTCTTATGTAAAATTTATTTTTCCTTGTAGTGAAAGCTTTCTAGGTTTAGGTATAAGGCCAGGACCTTGTCGACCAGATGACTCAGTGGGTCTTTGAATTTTTTTATCATACAGTGTGTGTACGTTTTAACTCAAAAACATGCTTGGAACTCAGGAAGTTGGCTTTTGTGCAAAGAGTCCATAATAGAAGTTGTTGTTGAATTGTATAAATACATATTATACAACCATGACCCGAAAACAAACACCTGTGTTCATCACGCAAATGCATACCCCGACTAGGTCTCGAACCTGGGTATTCGGCGTACGTGGCAGATAGAAGAAAAAGATCCCTGACACATCTGATGAAGTCTTCCCTCAGCATTTACTCCAAAACTGTACTGTTCTATCTATGAGTTTCAAATCGTTTATATTGCAATTATAACGAACAATCTTAATTCTTTCGCTGGAGAACTTGTCGTGTACACCAAAAGTGTTTTTATTTTCATGATGATTGGTTTTGAATACAAATAAAAACTGACTATCGCTTTCAAAATATCTTTTAAGATTTTATTTACAAACAAGAATATTTACATATTAACAATAGGATAAAGAAAAACAATAAAAAGATTAAGATTTTTGCCTTCCTTTCTGAGGTCCCATTATTATTTCCAAAGTTTATTATGAAAAGTAACAAGGTTTTAACAGCTCATTAAAGGTCAAATGGCCTTTGTTTCCTACACCAGTAAACCCCCAGTTAAATGTAACCGGTATTTATTTAGTTTGAACCGTACATGCGCACGCGCAACTGCAAATTCGCTAAAACTTCCTTTCGTTTACTTCCAAGGTTAGGCTATACAATCTAATTGTTAGTTTGTGGACTCTAAATACTGGTTTAAATGTACTTTTATTTGTTTTATTAACTGACAATGAAATTCAATGTTCATAATATGTTTAATTACATTTTTTTGCTATTAGACATTGACATATTTTTCCTAACATGAGACCAGCACGGTCACCTTTAGATTTCACCCTTTTTTATGAATTCTTTCGTTTGTGATAAAATAGGTAAAAGTAATTATTAAAAATTTTTTGAGCACCCGCTAAGGGTATTACCACACCAAGTGCCACGGCGTTGCCTGTTCCATGCTACCATCGATCGGTCGACACCGATGTCGATCGACGTCGATCGATTGGTGTGGTAACACCCTAAAGCATACAAGCGTCTACAAAAGCGTTTTACACATTACGAGTGCAGAAATTTTAGCTACGTTCTAAAGACATTAAACAGTTGTGTATTTAAAAAGCAAATTCATATACGACTCTTACTACTATTTAAGGACTATTACTATTTAAGGATTAACCAGCGTTATGATAATATTAGTCAATTATGCCATTTAGGTTTATTCTACATTTTTCCTTATGTCTTCGATCGCAAACAAGTTATTTATTCAAAGAATAGTAATCTATATTGTGGATCCATTAGAAACCGCAGCAACCTGCGCAAGCGACGACGCCTGGAAATCCCTTTCCACTTACTTAAAAGCGTAAGTAGTGGGATTTGCCATTGGTAACTGCAGTTTAATTAATAAAAGCATTTCTTGGATTTTCCAAAAGACAAAATAACCCCGGATACAATTTTTTCTCAAGATTGCAACGTAACTTATTTATGAATTCTTATTTATAATATGAAGGAAACAAACAAAAGTCCACATAAAATTTCTATTGACTCTATCAATGTAATGTACTTTTATTTATTTACAAACTGGTAAAATACTAACATACATACATTGACGTGTATTAAATTAATAATTATAAGATAAAAATGCGCTACAAATAAAAAAACTACACCTTAAGTAGAATCTATCGAAGGTAAAGTAGCCAAAAGGCTGGCCGAATTGGTAATTCGCTGGATCGCAATACAAATTCGTTGTGTCAGTAGACCCGGCCGCACATTCTTGTAGGACAACCTTAAAATTTTCCACTAAGCTTGACAGTATCCATTGCCTTAGACCCATCGCCGCCATTGTGTTTTTGGAGGTGCCGTAATGTAATTAGAATTTCCAAACAACCCCATCTACTACTACAACTAGGTTACCAACGCTATGTACTGTGTTTTCTGCATCCGGATTCCGGATACGGATATGCTGTAATAATGTTATGATAATTTATAACAAGATTAAAATACAACAATGCACGATTGGCCTCCATCGAGTCTAGTTACCAGTCTAACCTCTATCTGTTGTCAAGTCAATATAGTGCTGTTATCCAATTAACTAAAGGAATTCAGATTTTGCAATTAGCTTTACTTATTAATCAATTGTGATGTGATATTTAAATGAAATACGTAATGGGCAATACTTGCATAGATATTGAGCAGGTTTTAATCGATTGATCATTCACGCCTCGATCACTTAACAAGTTTGCAGTATTGTTTACTTATTTCAAAATCTTGACTTTTTCTAAGTAGCAGTAGAAAAAATGTATAAGTGTAGTTGATCGGATTTGGAAAGACCTTCCCCAAAGAGAGCCGTTCCGCTCGATCTAGAGCAGCCCATTGCGTCCCGGAAAAAGCTAAAAACCTATAGACATTCTCTTCTTATAATCAACTAGGCTTTTCTCGCGGGACTTTCATAATTGCAACATTAGTATTTATTACGTCTGCGATTATAATCATTTAGGTACTTTTCTTTTTGAATATCTCATGACAAGGTCTTGAAAAGGTCCAGTCCAGTAGCATATAATTAATAGTATTTACTTAGTCCGGATAAGTTGACAAAATATTACAGAGATATCATATGATATGTACTTATTACTACTTCAAACTGAAGTATTTTTCGCAAAAATTTGCAAAATAGTATCTTTGTAAGAGAAAAGAGACTTAGTAGAAAATAAGTAAACGTATGTGGTAGGCACGTCACTTTAAATTACTAACGTAATAACGTCACATGTCAAATGTCAAACATAATAAAGTCAAATAAATTACTTATTCCTTTTAAGCATTGCAATTTGATTAGACATGCGTAAGGGCATGCTCGAGTATTATATATTTGATCCATTTATAGTAAAAGTCATTTGGACATTTTATACGCGACTTTTATCCAAAGTGAACATGTACAGTCAGCCTCAATATTATGAAATCAATGTTTCTGTTTTATTTTTTAATCAATAACATATACATGTCTAGTTGCCTTAATAAATGGCTTTTAACCCTCTATGAAATAGAAGGGGGGTATTGAAAGTATAACACGTATATTCTGTGGCTTTGTATCTCCTTTACTAATGGACCGATATTGATGCTGTATTTTTGCCTAAAAGCTGATAAAATTCAAAGCGTTCTTAGCCATATTTGCAGAGAATTAATTCAACAATATCTTAGTAAAAATCTAAATCAAAATATATATTTTTTTATAACTTGGTAATGTATAACTACGTAAACTGCGGTTATTATCTCTGATTGAAGTTAAGATTTCTGTTCTGCTACATATGAAATCAAATACAAACATGTATTTTAAATCCCCTACAGTTTGCACACAAATAGAGTTGACGTGTTGGTCTTATTTTATTGAAATACCTAAAGCTTTTATAGTTCCTATACAAATAAGTATATCACTCATTTTAACAAATAAATTGTTATTTTCAAATTTTGTGATTAATAATTATTATTAAACCAACATGATATTAATATAAGGACCAGAGTTCACGCAGTTAGTCCATGAAGCTAGTCTATCGGTTTTTTACAGATTGCACTTTGGAGAGTGTGCGAATGCTCTTTTTCAGCTGATCGAACCTTCCCCCTTTCTCCACCGATCAACAAGACGCAGACAGAAGTTTCACCCGTTTGTGGTTAGCGTGCCGAAGAGCCGAACTAAACGGTTCGATAGCTCATTTTTGGTTCGTGTTCCCAAAGAGTGGAACGATTTGCCTGCGTCTGTTTTTCCAGACAAATATAACCCTGGAGCTTTCAAGTGTAGAGTGAATAGGTACCTCTTGGACAGGCGTGTATGATCCTCGTCTTCATCGTCACTTTCCATCAGGTGAGATGGAGGACAAACGCCTGCTAATTATTAATAAAAAAAAAGCACCTGCTTAGATTTAATACAAACTTTAAACGGTTACTAATAGAACTTTAAATAAATTATTTTATACGTCTATACTATACTAGATTTTCTATACTTCTTTCAAGTTAATGTGTAACTTTAGATTATTTATGTAAGTCACATATTGTAAAACTACATGTATTAACCGTTGTTTTGCCACTAATTCAGAACAAAATATCTTAAGAAATACCAAAGAGTAAGTAAAGGAATTTTTGTATATATTAATAGATTTTACTAACATACATACATATTATCTGTTCATATTATTTCCTAAAATTATGTATTTAGGTTTATCACAGTTCACTTAAAATGTATGATGTATAACAAGTATATAAGACTATAAACATGATTATAGTTCGAAAGAATACTTTTTACTTACGTTTTTGTTAAATTCCAAAATTCTAAAAGGGCAGACTTAAAAACAATCACTATTCTTTTCCAATTTTTTTCTCACTTTCAAAAGACATTCACGTATTTCTGCACATTTTGATAACTGTTTAATAGTTTGTCCAAAAGTTTGATACCGGGCGAGTGACCAAGCGTGGTAGAAGCGCAGGGTCTACTAATTTTACGTTCTCTGCTCGAAACGATTAAATGGTTCTATAAGTATCAGCGGGGTCTACTATGCGCGGACGCAGCTTTTCTGTCTGTTTCCATCACACTTACGATAATGACACATAATTTTATTATTCAGCAATATGTTTCTAGGCCTGTTTTAATATCCACCCCAAAAAGACTCGTGTGTTTTAGCCATGCATAAAAAAATCGTTATTCCGTTCAAAAGTTATGTTACAAACGCACGCATTTTCTCCGTTAATCATGTATTTTTTAATTTGTGTTACCAAATAACTGAAAATAAATTCAATAAAATCAAGATTTGTTATTATTTCAGATTTTACGGACAAATAAACTCTGATATAAAATACGAGAAAACATAAACATACCAGCATACTTGTATGATTTTCAAACCGCTATGAATTATTATGTTTTGTTAGTTCCAAAGCGCATTTAAAGCGCAAATGTAGCGCTATGTCCTTCTGTACAATACAATCTCTTAAAATAACTACTAAGAAATAAAAAAGGATGAACAGTATTTAAACGGTATCTACTTTTACAGCCAGTACCCGAATAGAATCAATTCAAGAACCGTCAATGCTTTTGCACAGGGTATGGGTATTATTCGTTCATTCATTTCTCTGTCCAATTATAATCTATGGGTAAAAAGATAACATTGCTGTTGGTTTCGAAGGCGTGGCGCTAGTCTGATAAATAAAATGAAACGTTATCGTGAGTGCAATGGAAATGCGTTCTCCTCTTGGCTGAACTGTATTGTATTGAGATTATTCATTTTAATAAAATACCTATAAAAAACAGGTTGTACGCAATAAAATTTGTTTAAGTACTACTGATAGATAAATAGCTCAATAGTACAAATCTTCATCTTAGTTTAAGCGCCCCGCTTTTGTCGGTGGAGCAATCGCCAATCAATTATATTCTTCGGTTAATTTCCTTACACGACCCAACGCTCTCTTTAACTTGGTCCTCGTAGCTCCTTATAGGCCTTTCTCTTTCTGTTTTTTCTTCGACCTCTCTTTCTATTATATTCTTTAAAAAGTAGTCATGTCGTATTACATTTCTTGTCACTTTTCCACAGCTCAAAGAAATACTTACTAAGTATCTTCTTCTTCAAACGATAAACGTAGATTAAAGATCAAACATAGAGCTTTGTTTGCATCATATTTTGTTATGTTTGTTAATAAAATATGAAAATTTGTCTAGAAAGTTATGTAGCCTTTTATCATAATGTAAATACATATGATTAGAATGGATTTATCTAGAATTTATCTAGAAGGAGTATTCTGTTCTCGTAACTTCAGCTTCTTTCAGCGTTTTTTTAACTATATACTTACCAATAAAAAAATGTACATGGCACTTACGTAATTCAAATTCAACTTTTGTTTGACAATGAACAGCCATAAAAAACTTATTGTACTTATGTGTAAATATTAAAATAAAAACCTACCCAAATGTCCTTATGAAAGTAGGTTTTTACTCTTGTTTTATTTGGATGACAAACTCTCCTCAATTACAGGTTTTGCTAGTATTTGTAATAAAGCATATGTAATTTGTATGTTGGTTCGTTGGGTTCTTTGTCCTGATTAATGATTTAAGCGTAACTGTCATTGAAAGATCTCTTCTTACGGTAGCGTCGGGAAGGGGATGGCTGGCTCCCACGTTATGCCCATGAAAGGGTGCCGTTCGTGTAAGTTCGTTGTCTTTGTTCTTCTAGATGTGGAGCCTTGCCAAACTAACAGATGCAGATACGAATAAATTTTTGGGCGTAAATTTTTTTTAAATGACTCCTGTAAAGTTACTTGCCAGTTTTTCTTCACTAAGGTTTTTTAAGCTGGTGGTCGACAAAACGGCTTAACGGATTTGGTATACAGAAACCTGGAAAAACACGGGCCAAACAAGAGCGGCGCATAAAAATTCAATAACTTTGTTTCTTTAATATGTAGTCTAAATTATACGACAAGTTCACTTACTTTTTCAAGTGCTTTATCCAAAGTGATTTTATAATTAATAAATAAATAAATAATAGGCTATTGACTAGTTTTCGAAAACCATCTCCTATTAGTTTGTGGTGTATAAGTAATATTTGTACCCTAAAAATAATGTTTATTTTAATTGACTTTAATTATTTTATTAAAAAAAAAAACAAATTTCAAACTACACTGTATCATTAAGCTGTCCAAACGCTTGCTCCAGACTTCCCTGTGACGTCACGCCGTGGTGGCAAGACACGGCATGCATAGACAGAATCAAGATTTTTACTTGCCTCTGACGCCATTTAAAACTTAGCCAATCAAAGCCGTTTAGTGTCTCGATGTTTCAACTCAAAATAGATAAGTTTATTCGTTTTATTGTTTTAGTAATGCGAATGTCAATAAATATTTAATTTTTTTTATAGCCCATTCCAACGGTTATAAGCTGTGTTAGAGTGTATATGTAGAAGGTATAATTGACCACGTATGAAACACGTCAGATTTAAATACACTTATAACGTATTGCAACTTAACATGACCCAACCCTCCTATACTAGTTATATTATTTATTTATTTATGAAAACCAAAAGCACTTTACATAATAATAACATAGTAGTGTTACCCTAAAGCAATGCCAATAACAGGTTTCTCTCAATATACAGGGTGTCTATTGCAGCTATTTATTTAAAGATATTTATTGCAGCTGTAGGCAAAAAAGGACCAAGAGTGGTAATTTCTAAAAAAATCACAAAAGTGTAAGTATCTCGAAAACCAGAAAACTTTAACTAGCGGCATGTTGGTGTTATCTGATAGGCCTAAATTCCAACTACCTCCAGTGTCACCCTTACGTGTCATTTCTGGGTTCACCCTGTATATCAAGACTGCATTAGGGAGCAACTATAAATTCTTTTAATTATTGCTATTAGGTCTACAACACAATGGACAATGAACATGTCATTACTTTAAAATGTATTTGAAAAATTCAAAATAGTTATACGAGTATAAGTATAATAACAAGATTATAAATATATTATGTACGTACACAGACATAAATATGCATAATAAGATAAAGCTATTGAAATGTATTGATAAAACAAATTGATTTGAAGAGTTTTAATTATTTGTGATTTAATGAATATAAGTACACTTAAGTGTTTATTGTTAGTGTGGGTATTACGAGAAATTTATGTTTTTGCGTAATGTGTGGCTGTTGATGCAACAAGATGTATGCCGTGTACGGTGTGCAAAAATCAATCCTAGTAGCTAGGTCTGGACAGTCAATGCGGTGCACCAAGTCGTACAGTACCGACATGTCCAAAACCATACGTCTCTGCTCTAGTGTCATTGAGTCTTGAGCCCTGCAGGCGGTCGAACCACTGGTCGAGTCAGGGGAAACGTAACACAGTTACACACCCTTCTGGTAGACAAAAAACAACTCCAACTTGAGCCTACGGACGGCGACGCACCATTAATCGATAATCAGTACTAAATAACAATATAATTAATTAATAACATTAATGATCTCTATGGACGATGGATGCCAGTTACGATCAGGTCAATCGCGTAGCGCTCGCCAGCTAAGACAAAAGAAACACATGTAAATTACTATATAGCCAAAACTAGCAAATAAAATAAATGTACATCAGGAAGTTTACATTATACTTGTTTAAGCGTCAAGGTTTTTGTAACTAGGTAAAGATCTTTGTCAACCTCAAGGACAAGTTAATTTATTTTGACCACAAACTTGAAATAAATCTGGTTGTGAAGTTTATTTATGCTGTAGATAACTTCGAGCGATTTATGACTATTGAAAGATTTAATAAGTTATTAGCTATTAGCAATTAAATCGTGTAGGTTTTCAAAAAAACCCCGACGAAAATGTTTATTGATAACGTGTATATAATGATTTAATAAAAATAATAAGTAGTATTTTTTATTATTAAATTAGGATTTATAAATATTAACTTTAGCTCCCGTTAAGAATTATTTGTTTAATAAGTAGATTTTTTCTTTTTCTTTTAGTTTAGTGAAGTTTATAATCAAACTTACACAAAAACATAAAACTTAAACTTTTAAAACTTACACAAGTTTTAAAATAAAGATACGACTTTGTACAGGACACAGATGCCATCCCATACATTTCCGGGCCAAGGTGTCAACTACGCGAAACTTGTGTTTTTTTTATGTGTAAAATAATAATAAATTTTCACCGATGTTTCGGTGCTATGATGTAAAAATTCATAAGTTTAAGTATAAAAAAATATTAAAAAAATTGCATTATGAGGTTTTTTTCCAACCCATACAAAGCTTGGTTAAATATATTTCTTTTAGTTAGTTTACATACTGAATAAATATGGACAACGATGACTCGAGAACAAACATCTGTGTTCATCACACAAATGAATGCCGCGACCAGGACTTGAAACTCGGACCTCCGGCGTATAAGGCACTGACATCGAGCCACTATTACTATACTGCCTCCTACGCTCCTAAATCCATTAAACAACCTTTAAATTTATTTTGAGCAACTATTTAAAAAATTTCACTTTAATTATGCTTTTTGCCTTTTTTATAAATAAAAAAAATAAACTAACTTATAATCGTCACTTTTATTAATTTACATAATATAACAACAGTAAAACATAAAACATTACCAAATCTAAGTCACATCACAACAATAAACTAAATATCCTTAAAAGCTATATTATCACAGCCAGCATACAAATCCTTCTTATTGTCAAATTCATCCGATGTTTTCTTCTTCTTTTCTTTAAACTCTACTACATAGTAGAAGAATACTCCTATGATCATCATTATGAAGATGAGGTAGGTTTTAACGCTGGTTCTCAGGAAAGGAGAGATGAGGTATGCGATGATGAAGCCGACTGATTCCCAGAGACGGAAATTGGAGAAGGCTGCTTCTTCTCTGCCGGGGAAGAGGATGCCGTAGTAGGCTGTAAGAAAAAGGAAGATATTATAATGAAAATATTGATGGCATACGAGAGTTTGTTTCAAAAGTATATATTTAAAGGCTATTTAGAGTCGAAATTCCAAGTTAAGATAGATCTAAATGACCATATTGAAATATATTTTTGATTATTTACGTTATCTAGTAAGCCCGTTGGTACCTTTTTCGTTTGTTAATGATGAATGTGTAAATATTCAATGTTGACAAAATTGCCAGAATATGTTCACTTGCCAGATTATAGCTCGATAACTAATAACTCACTTATTTAATAGAAACATATTACTCTTGAACCATTTTCATCGTATTGGATTTTTATTGTTCTAATACAAAACTAGGAAACATAGGTAGATGTTCCTCTTTCTCATGGTTAGTATACATACTCCATTTTAGACCACAGAACCAAAGATTTTGGGTCTGCTTTTCATTTATCCTGTCTTGGTAATTTCAAGGACAAACAGGATAAGTTCCTTTTTGTGTAACATCTTGTAATATCCTTGTGTTCATCATCGCTTTCCATCTTGAGAAATGGAAGACAAATGCTGATATAAATTGTAAAGCGTTATAGAACCTTACCATTGATCTGCACCATCCACACAGAATCGCAGATGCCCCACAATATAGCAATGATATAGAGCACGTGTATGGCCGTGGTCTGCGGCTGCCACGCCAGCACCGCCACGAACAGAGCCGCTTGCAAGATGGCGGCGCCTGACACCAGTGGCACGCGTCCTGTTAACTGGGGGACAATAATAGTAATATTATTGTTTGCTTCTTACCACCATCTTATCATTATCTTTCAGATTACTAATGTTTAGAATTTATTCGTACATAGACTTTTTTCTTTTATACATATTTACATAGATAATCAATGAAAAAACAAGTTGAGTCATAGCTTAGAACCCTCTCGATTAAGGTAACAATAAACTCTTTGTCGTATTAAAATTAAAAATAATCAGTTCAAGAGCGATTATTTTACAGACAAAATATTCTAAAAAATGCATATATATTTTATTTGAGTTTCGAAGAGACCTCAAAAAGTTACGGTTTCCATATTTTTTTTATTTTGTGAAATATGCCTATTTCATTTTGATTCTAAAGCACAAAATATTTTCACCGAAGTGACGAAACAACAGGGCTCACAAAATAGACATTAATTTGCCAAACACAAATGAAATTATTGACAGTCAGTAGGAATATTTCCAGAATTTATTAAATAAATAAATAATTCATATAATTTTAAGTTCAGTTTGGGTATTTTCATTGATTATTTTAAAATTTTTGTAATGAAGTAATTAAAAATCCTTAAGAAACGTTTTTTGCACCTGATTTCGCAAAGTGACATAATATGAAATAATTTATTTTTTCATTTAAGACAAGAAGCAAAGTCGAAAACACTATTGAGTCAGCCGTGTGACGTCATCAGCATATTTTTGGATTTTTACTTTTTACTACGAAGTTTACCGACAGGAAATTACCGAAAATTTTTTTTTGTGATTTGCATTGATAAATTTCGTAATGATTTCCGAATTTCAACTGCAAAACATTTTGATAATATGACAATTATACGTAGAAGCTAATCTTCACGAATAACATTATTTTTGCTCCGGGAGTAACGAAATTGGCTCTCAGAAGAGTTAGAAACTGTAACAGCACAAATGCCTATTTGAAATCACCCTTACCTATATCGTCATATTTGCCGGTAAGTACAATTCATCATAGGAACTATCACAGAATATAATAACACAGACTATATGTTACTATTGGTTTCATTTCACCGGCCGTAAAATACTTTTACAGGAACACGAGCAGGTTAACGTCATTATGTTTCATTAAAAAAATTATAAAATGAAATGAGTTGTTTACGGTGCATTTATTCACAGTATTAACTCAAATTTCGAGAACCGCCTCATTTAAGTAATAGCCGATGTTCAAAACAAAAAAATAATAATCTTCGTTATAAATAAACGTTATCCAGAAGTAACATACATCATATTCGATCCTTCATTCGTTGAATTTGATTAAAGCAAAATAGCAAAAGATTGGAGACATTCTTCTTTATTTCTTTCTTTGTTATTAACTCAAAATCCACAGCTCTTAGTACTATGCCTTTCAAATAACAATAGGATCGACTTAGCGCCATATTGTGACGTCATAGGTGTCAATTCAGACTGGTTAGGTTGCGTGAGCAAAAAAAGAATTTTTTAAATATAATTTATTTAAACAAGCAATTGCTTTTTACGTCAAACTCTCAATTTGGCTTTCTAACTTTTGATGTTTTTGTCATGCCATTGGATTTAAATTCGAATTGTTAGGTGGCAACCTCAAAATTTCAAAACCGTGAGAGTTGAAAATGTTACTTTTGACATAGTTTTTTGGTGGTTTGTGCCTTTTTATTAAATCATAACAGTACTTTGTTTAATACACTTTTATTTTGAATAATTCTTTTCGATATAATACTTTAATAAATAAAGTAAAATAAATCATTATTTTTATGCAAAAAAATTTTCTTTGCAGACAATAATTTTCAATTGAAATTTGACAGATAGAGGTCATTGACGTTCCTATTCTCATTTGAATCGCATAGTACTAATAAAAATAAAAACAAAAAGGAACCGGATTACAGCCAATAACGGATTTTACATATGTAGGTAATTACGTAGCTGAAGCATGACAACCATTTTTGAGGGTAGGTACGTAGATACTGCCACAGCTACAATACGCTAGGTACTCACACAAACTCAATTATATTACTCCCCGACAGAAAATAGATACAATGATGCACACATGGGTTTGCGAACGACAAAATATTTTGTTACCTCATTATTTTGTTTTCATTCGTGTGGTGTCGTAAATTGTCGGGTCGGCTCGCGTAGTGATTAAACCGTTTGACAAGTAAAGTCAGGCGACTGGGAACAAGATTTTTGAGGTCCATACTCAGGAGCTTAATCACCTATCATCCGCTATTTTACTTTAATCGAAGGCTACTGCCGATCCCGAGCTACGCGGGTATAACCACTTACAGCTTTTAGCGTTTTATAGTGTCGAATGGCACCATGAGGTTACCTACCTTGGCTAGGTATCCGGTGAGGCTGCAGGCAATGGCGTCCGCCATGCCATACGTCATCATGATGAACCCCACCGACCCCGTGCCCACGGCACACGAAACGAAGGCCTGAAACAATCACAAGTTTGAATTTAAACATGTTAATTCTATGGCTAAAACTATATGAAATATGCGGTATAAAACAGATTACAATTTGTAACTGAAGATCAAACATCTTGTTCTTAATGTCAATACCATCATGATTTTCTTTTTATATTCAAATCTATGAGATTAGACTAGAGTACAAAAGACATTAAACTATTTTTAAAATAAAATGTGGTAGAGGTACTTGAACATAGGGTGTATGATCACACGAAGACTTGACCTACGACACTTTATAAAAAGTAGTTAATTTACATTTTATCTCTTAGGTTCTTTGTGTCAGTCCTCTGTCATCGTACAAAGCGTCTTTGAAACTTGGAAAATACAAGAACCATTGGAGTCTTGGATTAAAGTGAAGTAGCGGTAGATAGGTGACATTGTAATGTTTATAACTAACATCAATAATAGCTCTGGTTCTACTAAAGACACATTTGCTCACACAAATTCAACGGTATTGCTCCCTTAAATATAAGAAATAGAATACGTTTGCGGGTTTGTAAGCTGGACAAAATAATTCGTGTCCGCATAATTTCGTTTTTATTCATGTTGTGTCGCAAATTGTCGGTTCGGTTCTCACAGTAACTAACCATTTGACAAGTAAAGTCATGCGATCAAGAATAAGATTTTTGAGGTCCATTTCACCTTTTTTCCGATATTTTACTTTAATCAAGGATTGAATACATATAGTAATGGCGCTAAGTAACTTTATTAAACCACAAATTCGTATTTTAATTAACATGTCCCTTTGACACGAACAGCCATTAAGTCTATACAAACTTTAAAGCACAACTCACCGCAGTAAAATCCGCCATGAAGAACGCCTGCTGGAAGCCAACAAAGACGTTGATAGTTACCATCAGCAACGCATTGTGCTCCACCATCAACTTCAACATGGCGGCCAGCAGCGCCGCGCCCGACAGGCCCTGACCCACTGGCCGGTCGGCGTTATACCTTGAAGTTATTATGAATGAACAAAAACGCAAAAAAAATATGGGAATGCATCGATGGTGCAGTGGTCCTATGACTGCCAAATGTCCTCATGAGTTATTACAACTTAAGTGAATCAAGCCATCTGCTAAGCAACTGCTCTAAAGCATCGACAAGAAAACCGCATAGTCAGTATAACACAAACCCACATAACGTTACATGACTAAGCTCTTTAAATAAAGGTTTAAAAAAAACCCGCATACCTAAAACGATAATCGACAAAAAAATTTAGGTATGGGGGTTTCTTGTTCATGTTCGTGTAGGTCTGCCAGATCGCAGTATGCAAGCCTGGCAGACTCTAAACTGCCTGGATCCACTCCCTTAGGTAGGAGATGCTGATGTTACTGCTGTGGGATAAAGAAGGCTGTTGTTATGAAGTTATTTGACCGTGAATGAGTTCCTCCGTGACACATTGAACACAGACCGTGGCATAGCTGCCGCTTTATTTGTGGAAGAAGTGATGATTAAGAATATAAAGGAATCTGTCGGTAGGCTTAATAGTTACCTAAAACCACGTAAAATTAACTTGAATAAAATAGTTTTTAGCTCCACTTTTTCTAAGATTACACTTTCACAATAGAGAAACAAAGCAGGCAACGTAGCTTCTTACAGAAAGTTACGAGACGTTAATGTTACATTTTATTGTCAACGCTTTGTAAATCAAAGCTCCAAATAGAACTAATACCTTTTCATAGAATCAACTCCGATGCCAACGATCAAAGCTGCCCCCAACATGCAAGCCAAGTATATACCTGAAGGAGAAATTAGAAAAGTTGTTGTTAGAGTTCATTTTTCATTTCTAATGTTTGACTTACGCAGAAAATTCTGAGGCGATCAGTTTTGCATACAAAAGAGCGTATGGAGTATGTCTTAGTTGGAGGATTAGTTAATGTTCCAGCTAAGCGCCCTCAGCGCTAGGCCACAAAGTCCGGTGAAATTTAAAAGGCTTATAGGGCCATAAATAAACTGTCCATTTCGAAAAAAAAAGTATGTCACAGTAACTACATTAATTTTTAATCAAGTATAAATAGCTAACTTACTAACACCGGCACTTGCTCTCTTTCGTTTTGCCATAATACCTATATAAATAAGATTTCTGCTCGTTTATTTTTGTATGTTTTATCAATGATTTTCAAGCATAATAACTAATTCTTAATTATTTTGTAGATTAAATTAATTAATGCAAATTATAATACCTCATAACCTTGTAACACATTTAATTTGACGTCATTTGCACATTTTTATGCACACCACCTTGAATATTTAAACTAAAACCAAACGTTTTGCGTTTACCTCTTACGAAGGAAGACATACCTCAGGTTGCATAACAAAAAACCTAACATTGATTATTAAATCTTTACTTCTAACTGTAAGAGCTATCTGACAGTATATTTAAAACAAAACCAACCCCACACATTGTCCAAAACAGTTCGCCTAAAAACCAAAATAGCAAACTCACAGACAATCATCATAATCTTGTCGGGCGGCTGGGGCACGAGCGCCGCGGCCGCGTCCTCTTGCGGAAGGAAGTTGGCCCCACAGAGCTGAGGCACCATGGACGCGTTGATAGCTGTGACTGCTGCCATGTTGTCGCCGGATGACAGCACTGAAACGTTGAGGAACTGGTTTAAGTGTAAGCTCACAAATTTACCTAGGTACGTGGCTTGTTTAAAGTTCATTGTCGGTCTTTGCAGTAGGTATAATATTCCTGGTAGACGAGCACGCGATCAATATACGGGATACGTACCCAGTTTATTGTATGCGTTGAATTGGTTGAATCTTTAGATGAATAACATGGTCTCAAATGTCGTGGTTGTTCTACACATTAAAATTTGAAGAGTGTGGACTTCTTTATTTGAACTAATAGAAATCCTTTCACCACCACTAAACCAATCGCAGACATAACTTCCGCCTCTAATAGCTAGTTTTAGTTCCCGTCACACATGAGTCTAATGTTTAATAATAATAATATATCCCCAGACCAACACGCCTAAAGCCCTTAAGTTAGCAGAGCTTGTGTTATACATGACCACACAGCGATGTATGTTACGGTTTTCATTTTATTCAAAATCATAACAAAGATTACGTCAGTGTTTAGAAAGGAAATTAGCATACATATATCTAATTTGTTGACGGCTTTGATTTTAAGAACGTCTAGTAAAATAAATGTAGCGAAACCTTGGTCAGCAGAATTGACGTCAATTGAACAGGGTTGTTTACAATAACTTGAATATTAAAATAATAGGTTTCTAAATATGTAATTACATGGATGTTAAAACATTTTTTATAAAAAATTAACTTCTGTGCAAAGAGAGAGAGTAGAGAATTATTAATTATCAATAATGCAGGGCTGCCAGTTTATAATAAGTACCTAATTACACCAAGATAAGTTTTGATAATAAAATTATTATTTCCTATTTATTTCCTTTAAAAAGATGAAATACTTTATACTCAAATCTAACTACACCATGATTAAACTCGCTTTTACACGCGGCCACGCTCGTTTATCCACAAAGTAGTAGGTACCAGAAAAGAACTTTTTATCCAGAAGCTAAGCAGGTATCTTTTATCATTTTCTGGGCCCACAGCAATTTGTTATTAAAACATGATAATCGGTTGTAACGGACGTGAAAGTATGACAAAGCAATCAAACTCAGTTTCATTACTACCTAATATTATTAGTTAGGAAGTTAGGATTGCATACCTCTTAATTTAAGGAATTCACGGCATTCCCTCAACGATTTTAATTTTTTTCCGCGATCACGGCGCTTGCAAAAATGTCGAAATATCGAAAACTCGAAATTGAAAATCAAAGACGTGGTAAGGAACCAATGATTCCTTATGTTATGATCTAAATAACCACGATGATAGGCCAAAACAGTTGACTAATACCTCTAAGGGGTGCTCTAAGGGGTGGTTATCAACAATTTCAGGTCGGCAGTAATAGAAGAAGCCAAGCGGCAAAATCAATTATTCAGGTATTCGCATGAAGAGCCGAATGTACCGACCTATTTTAGCCGGAATGGAGGTACCCGGTCGGCACTGGCAGATTATATTATTAATTGCTTCGGATCAGACTTGTCGTTTAACAAACACTGCCAAATCGAATGTGCTGCCCAAATATTTGGGTAGCGCTCGTTATATAGAAAAGTGGTTAACAAATTGGGGTTTGTTTAATTAAAGAGTTAGAATGATTATAGATTAAGACTAAATTGCCCAATTCATTTAATTACATCTTACCTAGAGAAGAAATAAGATTGCCCCAAACTTGGTTAATCTGGAATATCATGAAGAAAAGTCCCAGGAATCGAACCAGCAACGCCTCAGCCGGGATATTAGATGACTTGCTGTGAGCTTCAGAAACCTATAATAAGCAGGTATTTTAATTAATTTACCGTTACTGAATATGTAGATATTACTTAAATCAAAACTTTGCTAAACTGTAATGAAAAAACGTAGAGACTTGGAACTTACGAGAACTTATCGTGACGATGAAATCTCTGTAGTTATTAAGTGAAGCTGTTTTGATTTGATATTTAAATCAGCTTAAATCACATATTTATCATACCTATTGCTCAAAAGGCAATGACTATTTGGTGTAACGGGAACTATATGTCTTGTTTATTAGTTATATTTTAGCCTTGTTTAATGTCGAAATAACTTTTTAGGTGTGTGGGTTCCTCACGATTTTCCTTCACCATCAGATTAGTCTGCTTCATTACGTTGTAAAAAGTAAAACTCATTGGTGCATTTGACAATCACTGGGACTTCAAATCAAGCCAGCGTCTTAACCTCTGCACCACCAGTGCTTCATGATGCCAACGTCAGTAGGAACATCTACGAGCTATATGCTATACTTATCCAACAGAACTTACAACTGATATATAAGTGCACTTGGCACACCAAAGAGGGCCTCCACCGAGACCCACGAGCACTCCCGTAGGAATGAGCGTGTAGAAAGAGGGCCACAGTTGGGCTGCGATGTACGGCGTGTACGCCAGGAACGATAGGGCTATCGTCCATTTTGTGCCAATGTACCTGTAAAGAAGGTGGATTTTAATATGAAGACACTGGACACACATTAAAATAGTACCTACATCAAGAATTCACGCTATGCTATGTACTGCGAGCAGGTATTCGAATCCATTCTGCAAACTTCTGATCAGAGCTTCATTCTGAGTTCACCTTCCAAAAATATTTAAAATATTTTTTTTACTTGGCAAGAATTTGGTTCTGTATGAGTTACGTAAGTGTAAAACTTACTAGTGTAAAAATAACTTCTTAGTAGGTGTGCAAAGCACGAGACGAAGGGGAATTTTACCCATCCCTATAGCCGATGTTTTTTAAAGACTTTTATAATTACCAGCTGAAAAGTTTTTATGACATATTTGGCGAATTAATGAACCAATACGTACAAATTTTGTTAGACCAATACGTACTCAGCAAAGAGTTCCAAATTAACAATAAATATTCTTGTAAAATTCAACGTTATTATTTTTATTTTTATTATTTCTCCTCATTTGCAAATTGATATAATTGCAGTTTCAGTGCAATCGAATATTAAAATCACAGCAGGTAAAACGCTAGGCTTAGTTAGGTTATTCCTTGGATTCATATATTTAACTTTTTGTTACTTTAAATTCAGAATAACTTAATATATATAAGTGCAACCGTCAATCATTGGTAATCCTGTTGCAAACTATTGCTTAGGTATATATAGAACAGTACTAGTAGAAAACATTGCCGTTTTAACCCTAACCCAATGGCATGACAAATGAACAATAAACTAACAAGTAGCTACATTCAAAACCAGTCTTATACTACATGTTTTTTCCACGGATTTCCAAGAACTTTACTGTAACATTTCAAATAATATTATACAATAAATAGATTAGGCAATTTTCATTCAATAATTTATTACTAGGTGTATTGTCTTGCCACTGGTTAATAATTTGTTATTAATGCATTTTTAACCCCGTAGACGTTTGATGGCGAAGATCATGATTTAGTAAGCAATGAGAATGATCGCGTTGTGTAAGCAAACATTGATAAATTACTTAAGTACTTAGTAAGTGTTAGTATTATCTTTGTAAATGAAAATTAATATGTTTATGTATGGCTCTAAGAGCTCCAAAGCATTTCAACCAACCGTGACGAAAATTTTAGCTTTTTACCCAATCGTAACGAACATGATGTTTTTTGCGAATCTACGGCGTGTCGCCTGCCCTAAAACATTCTACTTGCATGTCGATATCGCTATATTTCATTTATAATATTGTTAGGCATAGTTAAGCTACTTGCATGTTGTATGAATCGGAAAATAGTTGGTATTTTTTGTTCATAAATATGTCTACGAATACGTCTTAATGTGCTTAAGTGTATATTTAGTAGTTAGATAAGCATATTAACCCTGGCTACATGGACAGGGTCAAGAGAGTTGGAAGATAGCTGCTCGGTTCTTATAAGGAATATCTAAAGGCGGTTATCCTTAAAATACGGTTTGTTTATTCATATGTTTGCTGTCAATAGAATGCTAAGAGGTAAGAAGTTTAATTAATCATCTTAATTACTTTACTTGCACTTCGACATCTTAATTAATTTTAAAAGATTAATTAGCAATTTGTACATATTTTAAAAATAGTTTAATGTCTTTGGTACTCTAATCTAATCTCATAGATTTGAATATAAAAAGAAAATCATGATGGTATTGACATTAAGAACAAGATGTTTGATCTTCAGTTACAAATTGTAATCTGTATTATACCGTTTATTTCATATATTTTTAGCCATAGAATTAACAGTCTTTTTCATAAAGTTTTCTTAGATTTTTGCTATTTTATATTATAACTGGTCCTTGAGGTAACTTAAGGTATGCAAACATAACAAAATCTTCTTGAAATTTATTTTATTTAATTATTGCTCGATTGCCTGAAGGAGGTTTATAATTTTCGAGTCAGTTTTTGGCTGCCAGTCACATAGTGTTGAAATTTGACACCTTAGAAAAGTTATTGCCAATACAATACTAAAATTTCACACAGATTCAACTTGGGCTAAAAAGTTATTCAAGGTCAAATGTTTTAACATCATCAGTTTTTGCTAGTTTCCCGATAAACTCTAAGTTTTATTGTAACTCAAAAGTAGATCATAAAATTTCCTACAATTAATGATTTTGCACTATTTTCGCTAAATATCGCTGTTCCCAAAGACAAAGAAGACGTATTATACCGGACTATAAATTTATAGTGTCGCGAAAATAAAAACAGAAACGCGCTATTTTAATTTCAGAGTTCATTTGGACTTTATGACTTTGCACAATTAACAAAGATTCGCTTGTTCGCTTATTACCCAAACTTATTCCACGATATTTTTATTTTTAAGCTTATTTTTACTTTTATTTTTAATTTAATTTCTATAACTATAATAGTTTATTGACCTTTACCCTGACATTGACATATGTAGTCTTAGAAGTCTGTAATTTAGAATATTTACGTTTACTGCTGCAATAATTTTATACTAAAATGCTGCAAAGAAACTGTCATTGGAGTCTATACTCATAATGTAGTTTTGTCGGATTTCTCACTTAAATTGTTTCGGTTTATACTCTGTTATTTGTGTCTTTGTAATAAATAAATAATTAGATAAGCATATCCGAATTTTACCTACCTTTTCAGTCAACTTTGTTTGTCAAAACGAATGGCCACTTGCGCTGAGTAGAGCCGGTTAGTTAGTTAAAATGGCCCTCCGTCACTTTCTATTTTTATTGAACTGATAGAGAGGTAAAGCAACATTTACACAAGCGCTAGCTAATTCCAGCAACGCTAGTCTTAATGGCCCTAACAAACTAAGAGACAAGGCTACTTAACCCGCTACAAAATCTGCCACCACATGCATGCTCAAGGAGAATCTTACACCTTACACTGTTAGATCAAACAAAATCTTTCCTTAGATTCTACTCTTCAACATCCTTAAGTCCCAAGTCAATCAACTTACTTAATAATTATCACGGGAAGAGACACCAGATTCGAGAAGATAAGCCCAGCATACACGGCAGCAAGAGATGCGGTGCCCAGACCGGCCTCCGCGTTCACAGAGCTCTGGAGATTCGCAGCCCCCTGCAGAAGAAATGTCTTTAGATAAAAATGAGCTCAAAATTTCCACTGGATTAGACTGCTTCAAACCAAAGCATGGTTCAGATTAGCTATAGTATTCTCCCTGATATTGCAAAAGTACTTTTGTGTGTTTGTTTAACGATTTCGCGCATCAAATATTCGGAGCGAATATGTGAACGTTCGGGAAAAATGGCACCCGGCAAACGGTGTTCTGATTTTGGTGCGCCAAGCCAGATGAGTTGACCTGTATAAAGCCCGAATGAACAACCCGATCGGCACCTTCCGAAGCCGGCCGGGCACATTTCCGTTCAACAAACATTGCCGACCCGATATGTAATGTGTCAGGGGTACCTACAGATAAGCACATAAAGATCTTACACACAAAAACATGCTCGGGAGCAGTAAATGTTTTTGTGTGTAATTATTATCTCTCTTATCCCTTATCCCTCTCTTATCCCTCGGGAAAACGATCAGCCAAGTACAATACAAAGATCAATACTCTATGATTCTTTTGACTTTGTCTTCCGTTAATAAAGTATAGGTACAAATACAGGCTTAAAAAAACTCTTCTGCACGTGTACGTGTATTTACGTACCTATATATATTTATATGTCTATGGTGAATCTTATGGTGCGTTCCGAATGCCGATTATATCGCTCAGATCGCTCATATACCCTTTCTCAATGCCAGCGTTCATGATGGATGGACACGTTATCAATGACGTCATGAACGTTGCCATCTTTTTTATCATAAGTGAATAAGAAACATTTAATAAATACCTAAATTATAATCAAGGTCCCGTCCTAACATAATATTAAGTATAATATACTACAAAACCATAAAAAAGCCATAAACTTCCGCAAGAAAAAATGTTTTACTTGTAACATGTTTGTACCGACACCTACAGGTAATTGCTATAATATCCTGTCAAAATCAATAAATATTTTTTGACAAATGTGGTTTTAAAACAAAAAGTGTAATAAAACAGTGCAGTAATTCCATTGATAACTAAAAAACTAGAAATAAATAAGAGACATCGATGGCTATAAGATAAAAATAATGATATTAAGCAAGTAGGTACTTACCTATCAATTTTGTTTATTATAAGTATGTCGAGGAAAACGATCATAGACGAATAAACTTTGATCTTGAGTTTCGTGCAAAATGGCGGCTCGGAAACCACTAGCGTAAAGCTTAATACGGCAGGCTCTAAAAAAATACGAATGAATGATTTCTCCATGAGGACAGTACCTACCTACTTGCGGAAGTAATGATGTTACAATTGGATACCAATGCTCCCAAAAAAAAAAATTTAACGATTTTTAACTTATCGTTGTAAATACTTAATTATATGCGATAACGTCATGTTATTTTGACTTCCAAAATAAATATTTAGAGCACGAATATTCATTACTGTATATTTCCTTTTTTCTCAAACAAAGTAAAGAAATATTTGGTTTTTCTAACTAAAAGATGCCTGCTTCGTAAACATTTATGAAATATAAAAAAGTAATTAATATTTAATACTTCATTGATTTGTTGTCAAAGCATGTAGCCAGAATAATGTAATATATATAACTTGTTGTAGAAAAGTAAAATAAAATCTTTAAATAAAACACGTCGTGACCACGGCAACTGCAAAGATGCCGAAACGTCGAAATAATTTTAAAATTAACTAAAATATACGCGATAATATCCGGTAAAAAGTGTTTTATTTAAAGTATGTATCGTGAAAACTTAAGAAAAGATGTAAAATAAAATCACCAATGTATGTGCTAAAAGTACAGTTACTCACACTATAAGCTGTGAAGTGGACCATGAAAGCCACGCTGATGATGAGCACATTCTTGAGGATCCTCTTGGTTCCACCAGGTAAAGCTTCCTCCATGATGGATGGAAGTTCCTCGGGTGACAGCTTGTATGTAAATCGTTCCACAACTCTTCATTCACAGACACATATATAAAACAGTCATTTATCGAATGTCGACAGTCATTTCATCACTAATTTAAAACAAAACAGAAATATATTTACAATGCGAATTTTTTTAAATCGATAAATTATTAGTTCATATTAATTAGCATTTCCATAAATTGAAAACTCACTCTTACACCCGGTTTCATGTTTTTAGAAGATTTTCAATCGTGTTCTAACTTAGTACGTATGTCAAAGGAAAAATATTTATAAAATAATTACATTCAGCGTGTTACTCATCGGTCGTACAGAATCCGACTGATATGATCATTTTAAAACAAGGCATTTATAACATACCGTGAACCGTGAAAATCTATTCAAAGAATTAAATAAAACAAAAATCATATAATGTATTCACTGGGCATTTAGAAAAACCGTCAAGGTTTTTCAGTCATCAACCAGGATTTTGCTGCTATCTCCGCAATCTTGAGAAGATCCGATTTTTTTTTAATTCAACAAAAAAGCAAAGCAGCTATTTTAAAGAATAGAGTGTTCAATTTTTCACCACGATTTGAGACTGTTTGGTATAAGTATTAGTAACAGAACAACTACCTATATGTACTAGGTACAGTGAAAATGATCACTGAACCTTTTTAGGTTCATTTTTATTGGTTCGACAGTTTTTACGCGCCTGCCAAAAACGCAGTATTAATTAAAATTAGCAGAATTGGGCTCCAGAGCTCTACAAAGTTAAACACCATGTTTATACAAATTGAGTCATTTATGATAATGATTTAGTATGATTTTTGTCTATTTGGATTTCGTTTACTTTGATGAGTCTGGTAATGAAGTCTAGAATTGGATATGGATGCCTTCAATGGCTAGTACACTAGCTGTGTTTTGGCTCATTTAGGCAGTTCGTCTTGACGAGTCCAACATATTAAACTTAGTGGTAAGTTTTGACAAGTACTAGACAATCTCAAATTCCCTGTTAAGAAACACCTATTCTGAGAATAAAATTCGAAATAGTTTTATAAAAATAATAGAAAACGACTTCAAACAAAGTTAACTGAAAAGAGAAAAGTAATAAATGTTCACCCAAAAGGTGTGTCTATCTACGTAGGTGCATAAGTTACATGTTTCTTTTGAAGGAAGAATTCAGCACAAAATAGAAAGAAAGAACTGAATGCCGTCATAAAGGCTGGCACCGACCTCAAAATACTTGGAGTATTAACGTGCTATGTAAGTACCATTTATACCATGTCACTACTTAGGTAGACATACCTTTCGCATGAAAATGTATTATTTGTGTCTTTTAATGATAAAAGGCGGTTTCTGTTCTTTTCGATAATTATTTTGAATGGAATCTAGCGTCGTCAATAACTCTCCGTACGCTGTGTTCGTAAAAGTACGATTCAGTAAGTATACATTAATATGCGAAGATAACTACTTAACAAATCAAACGGCGAGGCGCTCAAGGTATTAAGGAAAGTAAGTAGTTGTTTTTTCTTGTGTTTTCATCCAATATTGTATTCTTTTTTCCTTTCATCACGACATCAGAATGAGGTAAAATCAACAAGAAACTGTATCAAGGTCTCTTCCCTGAAACGTCTCGTTTACTACAGATCGTATTGCATTGACGGAAATAAATACACTTTTTTGTTTTCCGTGCACTTTCAGATGCAGCGCGTGTTACTATGTGTTACCTTAAAAGTAATTTCCTTTTGTTTTATTATAAAATGGCAGTGCTTTTGTCGGTGGAAAAACACAAAAGATACTAAGTAAGACATTAAATGAGTTTCAAACCTAAGCTTTATACTTGGAATAAATTACAGTAGGAAGATATTTGACGTTATTTCATGGATCTCGTTAGACAAGACGGATGTCGTGTCCTACCGTATTGTTTCTTTTCGCGTAGGATTGCGACTAAGTAAAATCAGGCGACGGGGCCAAGAAAAATTTTAAAATTGTAGAGGCCATAAATAAACTATCTGTCTATGAACAGTTTATAATCTATGTACTGCTATTTCACTTTAAGTAAAGGCACTATGATTTTTAATGATCAAACTAAATATTTAATTATTTATTGTATATCACACGCAAATGACACAACATAAATGACCGTACCGGTTGTATAGCATGAACATTTCATGCCCTTTAACCAGTATTTTTTTCTAAGTACATATTTTATTTTAGGAAGTTAAGCGAGTTTTTTTAGAATCTGAAAAAAGTTGCTAATATCTACCTAATAGTGCTAGATTTTGACTTTCAAACAAGAAAAATACCATCTTCGCTTTAGGTATAGATCGATAAAATTTGGATAGTTTCTATGCATATCTCCCTCGACTTGCCGAGATAACAAACGCAGATAAGAATTATTTTGTTTAGAAATAAGATACCATTGTAAATTTATTTAGTTAAAGTGAAGCCTGTGAATTTTCTTGCCTATTCTTCTTCACGAAGGTTTTTCCGAACTGGTGGTAGAGTCATGCTTTATTTAATGTCAACAAGAAGAAGTAATTGTCAATGTTGATTAATACATATTTGAATTTAATGGTTGCTTAATAAAACAAAACGTTAGTGACCCGTTTTTAGTGTAGGGATATTACCAAATATATTACTGATACGAAATCATCGTAATAAGTTAATATCTCATACATTTTTTTAACCCTGAATGTTTAATAACTATTTATATATTAAAAAATTTAACTATTAAAAAATTCTACGTTCTTTTTACAGACTTCTCACCAGTTGAACGAATTATAAATACCATCTATCTTACGTAATGCATTTATTAATAAATTGTTACAATAATAGTAATCGGTAAAAAATCTATGGAAAAACAAACATTTTGTCTTAATGCACCAACGATTGACACTCGGGAAGCAGGAAACCTGAAATTAACAAAACCTTGATAACTAAACACAAACGCATCAAACCAACTGATTACCATGTAATTGCAAAATTTAATCTGTTTTATCTACTGTAGAATATTTTTTAAGATAAAACATACTTAGTCATGTTTACGTGTAGACCACTTCAACAATTTTTTTATGCTCTAATATACTATAACTACTAGAAAAGAAAACCAGAACACAGCTAACCCAAAACGCGTCTATACGTGTTTGTAATAATGTATATTTTTAAAGACACTTAGTGTGCTTATAACTTGAAATTTGATAGCACGTTTTTAGTTAAACGTCACCTAGCTATAAGCTACCAGTGCATCAGAAGCCAAGCACAGTCAAGCACAACTAGTTTAGAAGTTATAAACACATGTATGTACATTCATACATTAAGGATTAAAATGACAAAACTAATACTTATGTAACATAGTTAGGTCACAGAATGGTCGGAAGATACGCATCATAGGGAACGTACTGGAATCATACTAATTTAAACTGTGTTATTGGCCTAGCAAAAAAAAATATATGAAGTTACTTATTTAGTTGATGGAAAAATAATAAATAACATAAGTTACACCGATGACATAGTGTTGCTGAGCCCGTCGATCCACGCTTTGAGAAAATTGTTGAAAGTAAGTATGTGAGAATTATGCTGACAGGCATGGACTTATGTATAATGTCAAAAAGTGTGAACTTATGGTGTTTAGTGCGGGTAAAAAGTTACCCACTAACATTCCTGGGCTCACACTCAATAACACTGAGTTAAAGCGGACCTTTAAATGTCAATATCTTGGGCACGTTACTAATTCCAACTGAACGGGTGAAGATGACATCGAAAGAGCACGTAGAGCTCTCGCTGTACGTACCAATATGCTGGCTCGAAGGTTTGCACGTTGTACTCCACAAGTTAAATTAACTTATTTAGAGCCTGTTGTCAATCTTTTTACACGTGCAGCCTTTGGGTTAGTTATGAAAAGAAAGATGACTCAGCTCTACGTGTACAATATAACAACGGTTTTAGAATACTGTTGGGGCGCCGCGGTACTGCAGTGCGTCAGGCGTTCGCGGAGGCACGAGTAGACGATTTTTTCGCGATTACAAGGAAAATGGTGGCCTCCCTGATGCGCTGGACCTGCGACAGCTCTAACAGTATTCTACTAGCATTAAAGGAAAAGGTAGACAGCTCTATATTACAACATTGAAATATTTGCCACCTACAATGTAATGTAAATAAAATAAAAAATTGTTACTAACTCTTTATATGAATCAAGTATCCGAAATAAATTATTATTATTATTATAGTGCCATAAAATATTCTGTATAAAGAAACAAATCTTAGTTGAAAGGTTATAAGTAATGCTATTGAGTAAACTAATTAAAAGACATGGAAATTTATTCGTATTACTTTTGTTAATAGTAATTTTTTGAGTAAATATTATGACTGTGACTCTACGTCCTACAACAAATCAAATAATAACTTAATGTATTAACTTCAACCAATCACAGCATTGAAACAGACTTTCATGTTTCTAATAAGCCAGCTTCCGTGTTTTATTCCACTAGTGGGAGTATCTGAAGAGTTTCTTGGAACTGTTAGGATCTCTCCCGGGGCGCCGTAATAACCATGTTTTTGCGGTTGTGGTCCGGTTAAAGGGAGAGAACAGTCAGTGCAGTAACTGGAACAAAGGCAATTCCAACTGAGGCCTGTAGTCGGCAACGCATCATTAGTCGATACAATTATAATTACTATATAAATAAATAAAACACCCACGATTAGTGATGTCCATTCACCATCACGTGAATATAATATAAAAAAATTTAAACCGATGTCTTTTTTTTTCTATTAAATAGATTTAGAACGATAGCAAAATCTTTTTTTGTGCTGTCCTTCTCGATCACTGGATTGTTCGCAAAGATTCCAGTACATTTACAAAGGTACGTAATTTCTGATCATTTTTCGTGAATGGTAAACTGATTGGTACGCTGATCGAATCCTAGTAGGGACAGGGGACAGCCAATTTTGTGATAAAGTTAAGATTTAGATTTAAGAAGATTGTTACCATCGCCAAAAAAACGCGGTAAAGGTTTATTTTTCTTTTTTTCACTAAAACTCAAGTTGCAACCTTTTTTGCGGATGTTATCTCAAAATTAAGTGAATGCCTACACAAACAAGAAAGTATGTTTTTATTTCAAAAAACATCGTTATTCAAAGGTAACATTTTGATATCAAACCCTAAATATTTATTAACTTAATAATAATAAATATCCCCAGACAAACACACCAACTGGCCTGTAAAAAGACCCGAGAACAAACACTTGTGTTTATTACACAACTGAATGCCGACCAGGACTCGAACCTGGGACATCCGGCGAATATGGCAGGGCTATTACCCATTACACTACTCGTCTGTCGTTAATATAACACGATGTTTTATAAAGAAAAATATACCTATATATGTAGTATAGTAAATGTCATCCACGAAGCCGCGCCCCACTTCTTTTTTTGTTAGTACATCGTAGTCGGCGAGCACAAGGATAAAAAAGGGAAATTATAAACCAAGCCACAAATCTCTTTATTGGCCAAGTGATCAAACTTCTAGTTTTATAACTAAGCCACGGGAAAATGGGATAGCCTCTAATACACTAATTCGTCTTTTTTGCAACCTACTAAATATTCTATAGAAGTTAAATTTCGTAGTAGTTAAGTTTGGGTTAGGTTAATGTTAGGCTGCATTTATCTCATGCGCGAACCGAGCGAGCGGAGCAAGCGTGGTGCGGGAGCATTCGTCGAAGCGCCATAATCGATATTCGATGAAAATTAAAAATTTTATAGCAAAAACATCTCACAACATATTTTTTGTGGCTAAGATAGTATCGGTCAGACGCTCGCAAATTGTGGCTGACTTAGTAATTTAGAAGGCAATGTAGATTTAAATACTCGAATAATGCTATTAGAAAGAGTCTGTTTAATTACTTATAATATAAGGTATATAACGGTAATTTATACCAATAAAAAATAGTGGGGCGCAAAGTATATGTAAATTATTTACTTCCACACTCAGACACCTCAAATGGTTACTTAAGGCACTCTTTACTACAGCTTTTGCCTAGCAAACCTAGACTTAGTTAACGGCAAGATAAAGTGTAAATTAGCTGAGCAGAATCTAGACTTAGGTGCGCCTAACGCCCCTGAATGCGGCCTGTAGGTATGACTAGGACGGATTTTATACCCACTGCAGTTTTTATGCTATTTCGGCACGTTTTAAAAACTTCTAAAAGGTTTTTTAGAACATGATATTAAAATTGAATATATTATATTATAAATAATTAATTAATTATATTATATTTAAAATGTCAAGATGCTATTTGGATGACCTTGATGAATATCACGATTTGTCTTTACCGTTTGTTTTTTTAGGAAAATATTCCATGAATTGTATTTGCGTAATTATTAAACTACCGAATTAGTTTTATTCAAAATAAATTAATTTATTTTAATTTATTTTTAATACTCCAAAGATTAATAAAAAATAGGAAATAACTATTAGCAGTAGTACGTTTTTCAACAAAACATAACAAAAATTATATCATCATTGTCATGATACACCTTTTTTAATATATATTTATATACAAGTTGTATTTTTTGTTGTCAAGTACATATTTATCCACTAGGCTGAACTAATCGGATGGTTACAAAATATTTAATAATATTTTTTATATAGTATAAGCACACAAAAAATAATATTCCTAAAATTGATAATGGAAGTATCATTTAGATAAAAAAATTAAATAGCAAAGAAAAGTTCTGTGGCTAAGTGGGTACTTTGACAGCTTCTAACTCGGAAACGTGACGCTTTACGAGATGTCGTTACTGTATATTTAATGTTTGTAGTTATCTAAACCGTTTCTACCAGAATGACATTTTGCTTTAATTAATATGTTTAAACAAAAACATACCCCTAAATTTTATAAAAATTAAGAAGAATTGCTGTTTTTGAAAATTGTAAAAGTGAAAATTCAATCAAATCGTCAATCAAAGGCAAAAAAATTGACAAAAGTAAGATTTTATAAATGTTTGTTGTATAGATGATAAATTAATAGTCTGTGTTTCCAGCATTAATAAGAATTACACAAGCGCAGCGATTTGGCAGTCAAAAAGTTGTTGTGGAGTGTGCTCGTTACCCATACTCAGCAGGGCTCTTAGTTGGAGCATCTCCAAGGCGTTCTCAATCGAGCTGAAGTCTGGCGATTGAGCAGGCCACGGCAGAACGTTATTACCAGCTTCGGCAAAAGCGCGTCTTACGACTAGCAGTGTGTGGACGTGCATTGTCGTGCATTAATTGGAATGAATTACTCAACCAGCCCCACAAACTGATTTTACGACTGAATCAATCCTCTTCACGGAAACCCCCCATACGGATGAACTTCCTAACAAAATATTAAACGTTTGCGACGTCCAGAGGTTCTCCAAACACGAATGTGTCTTGTATCCGGCCTCATTCCGAAACGAGATTCATCTGAAAAGCACACACAACGCCAGTCTTCTTCCTTCCAATCTCTGTGTGCACCCAGACCCACTTTACGTATTTTCACGATTTCGGATGGTTTAATCGCTTATTAACAAGGCTCGCTTATCAGCTGAAGAGCCTCATAACCAACATCATGGCGGTCATGGTACGATTCCGTTGAGCAGTATTTTGGATGTACCGGTCCTGTCTGCGAGTTGTAATGCGAGATCGTCCTCCATGTGTTGATCCATTATTGCGTGTCGAGAGGCGGATCACAATGCAGTGTGTAGTGCCAACAGCAATGGCCACAGCAAGTTGCCTGGAGCTAGCTTCCAACATTACAATGGCTCTCATCATCCAGATCAGTGTAATTTTTTACAGTTCTGATGTAGACATTCTCTTTATAATCGAAATTAAAACAAAATATTTATTTAAATAGTGAAAACCACTAAATAGAATCAATAGCTGCTCTTTAGCAGAAATATTCTAAAATTTTACTTGCACCCTAGACATTTAAATAAAAAGGCAACATGTAGGTAGACGATACAAGTGACGCTTGTAAGTTTATAGATATATTGGTCCGACAATTACTCATGTTAAAATTTTATGCGTAACCGACATTTAAAAATAATCGGTATGGAGGACGGCAAATAATAATTAATCGAAAAACAGCCGAAAACAAAGAATACTCTACAGTAAATACAATTGTAAAACATTTAAGAAAATTCATTCCATAAATGTTAATCTTTAAAATAATAAAGTTATTCGGCTAATCTTTAGATAATGTGAAGGTTATTCATCTTAAATTATCTGGCAACCTTGTAGCATCTTGTGGTTTCAAGTTTAATGAGCATAATTTGTAACACATTTAGTGTAATACGACTACAACAATACTTGTACAATAAAATAAGTAGGTACTAACATTTTACTCCAGCAATGAAACAGGTATGTGAGTACCTTTGCTAAAGAAGTTCCATTTTACGGAAGTGATAATGACAAATAATGTCTATAGTTAAGAGTAACCAACTGTAAAGTATGCTAAAAATATTTGGGTCCGATATTAAGTCCTATGATCCCTTTTTGGGATATTTCAGATATCTTAAAACATTCCTTACTGATGAATAAAATCTATAGGCAAGAGTGTAACTATCAACGTATTAGTGAAGCTTACGATCGATAAATATCGGTATCAAATTGAATAGCATTTGTTGTTGCAATGTTAGAATGAATTTATCTGACGAAGTCTACGCGATTTCGGTCTTTTTCTGTTCATAATAGATTAGGGTTTCGTTAAGTTTTTGTCAAACAAAAGCTAAGCCAGCTTGAACTTTCACTGTAATAGCCTATGTAAATTCTCAACCCGGAACCTAAAAATTGACAAGCCAGCGCCTTGTTCACCGCACTGCCGAAGCTTTATAGTCATCGGTACCTAGCATAGAATAACAAAATGTGAGCGCTTAATTTACCATACTGATAACCTTTAAATAGTGTAATTAATTGATATTTTACGTTACGCGTTTAACACAAACTTTTCCCTCTCACAAGCCGTAACGTACGCACACATAGTAACCACCAAGGTGTCTTGCTACTTAGTAACCCGTGTCATTTAAACACCGCCTTCCATTTGAAAAACGTGCAACTGAGTACTTCACACAGTACATTATCATCACGTGTTTTCCTTCAACCGGAAAATACGTTTTGTTATGTATCCATAGTACATCCATAGTTTTATTATGATTCGTTTCTTACGGTTTCAGAAGACTTCGATCTACCTTACGTGGTAAAACTATTGTTATTTCTGCGAAGGAATAAATATAAAACTGCCTACTTAAGTAGGTCTGGGTAACTTTGTCCTTCTGTCTAACATTAGCCCCTTTTAATTTTTTGACGCAGGACGATCCTAATGTATACACGACCCAGCGGGGGCAACGGTTGGGTGATGCCGGACTCTTACCGGCTAAAAACGTGCGGCTTCCGTCTGGACTCTGCCCGGTGCTATGTGCAGCGCCAGCGACGTCCCGAGAGGGAGGGTGCCCTCCCTAGTTGTCCCTCATGAGATGATACGCAAGAAGCGCACAAGGCATCTCGATCCCTGGACCGGAGGCTTAATCCCCCGAAACCGCCACCGAAGGCTCTTGGGACTGCGGGGGGAAAGCTCTCAGCGATGAATGTCACCCTCCAGCGTCCCGTGCGACGGCGACAAAACTGAAGGAAGGATGCAGCACTTCCTTTTGTCGCAGGATGCAGCATCTTCCCTCGTTCAATGCACCGCCTCCTTCGCAAACATTACGGCCTCGCAGAAGGTTCGCACCGCCTGACAAGACCTTTCACTCTGGACCATAGCGCGCACCACTGTCGGGAGCGAGATATCGGCACCCAATACAGAGCCGAGCGTGCTGCGCTCCTCATCCCACGCGGGGCATACCGCCAGCATGTTCTGGACCGTCTCGTTGAGGCAATCGTCGCAGTGGTGGCACCTGGCAGTCGGTTCCCAGCTGATCCGAAACAGGCAACTCCCGAACAACCGTGTCCCGAGAGCACCTGAGTCAGACAGTAGGTCAGGACACCGAATTGCCCATCCAACCACTGTTGGAAGACCGGACGAATTGCCTCGATAGTCCAGAGTCCCGCGCTCGGAAGCGCCAACCTGGACACGTTTCGGTAGCCCGTTGGCGCAGCCCAGCTCTGTGCCCCTCCAGTTTCTGCAGTGCAGGCGAGTGACCCCTGGCTCGGAGCGCCTCCACGCGCCACTTGTAGAGCGAAGCGAGCGCTGTCTAACATTAGCCCCTGGTCTAATTCTATCTTATAAATATCATTTATCATAAATATCAAACGTACACCTAAAAAATAATTATTTGTATATTTTATTCAAATTATGTTTCTAAATATTTTTGTCTAATAGCAACTTTATTTAAAGGTTTGATTTGAATACAGTCTTACTTTTGGGTGAAAAAATTTCAAAACTTTTCCTAATAAAACTGAAAACTACATAAAAATATATTACTTATAGAAGTTTAAAAAAATTGTCTGTAGTGTAATTTTTCAATCCATTTTGATTAAATGTGTCTAAAGTAATACAAATACTTTAAAACTTTTAAATAATTCATAATATGATTATGTGGTACAGCACAATGTTACCCTATTATAATAGCCGTCAACCTATTTCTTGGTGCACCATTTTTTTCTTGTTTTGGCATACTTCTAAGCAGAGTACAATTAATCAAACTTATTATTTCATTATTTAAAGTACAAAGCAACCAAAAACTTGCAGAAGTATGCATTTATAAAACTTCTAGTTAACCGATCAACAAATAGAGTTAAAAATAAAATTGTCTTATAAAAGTTACCAAAGTGACCTAGACTGACTGTACGCGACCAAAAAAAGCGGAGCCCCCTCCTCTTTCTATCCTTTACAACCAATTAACAACACAAGCGCTGCGGCTGCCTTAGAAGTCCCGCTCATTACCTTAGTAATAAAAGACATAAATTACCGATATACAGAACCTAGCTAATTATATTTTGCTGCCTGTAACTGAAACTTGCTATCGTCTGTCAGTACGCATGACAAGTCGGTAATCTTACATCCGATTCTTGTCCCAAGAGATAATCAACCTATTCCAGACAATTGGATAATAGATGCAGGGTTCTAAGTGAGAGCTGTTGTCGACCCGTATTGGCAATTACCTAATACTGGACAGGGAGACGTTTCAACGTTTAATAAAAATTATTATTTATTTATTTTCCAATAACAATTAATCACACATCATCATATATTTTATACTTCAGTGATCCCCAAACTAGGTCAGCCTATATTCCTTATTAAGTATACCTCTACCCAATAAATGTGTATTTTTATTTTGTTTCAATATTATATTTCTTTCATTTTAGTGCAGAAAAGTGTATACAACTCTGCGCACTTATTTATCTGCGTACTTTTCAATTATCTTGTAGGAATTTTATGATCTGGAAAATAGGGACATTAAGCATCTGACTTAAATTTTTTTTATATTGTTAAATAAGTTTCAATCACTTTGTCATATTGGTAAGTACCACAGATACAATGACCACTTAATACTGCAAGTATGTACACTTAATACTGCACCTATACATGAGTACATATTTTACGTACAGTAATATTGAAAAATCACACGTGTAATCCATAAATGCAATAAAAATAAACTTCAGCGGCGGCGTACATTTATCCTTCTTTTGCAGCCAAAAAAAAACGAATAATATATATGAATAATACCAACAAGGAAAAATCAAATCAAATTTAAATTAAATTAGTAATATTCTTTTATTTCTACACTGTCCAAACTGGATAATACGCTAAATATACACAACATACACGCACTAAGTAAAACTAAAATTTTCATTTGATCTTGTTCAAATAAAGACGCGAGATTTCGGCACGAAACTGCTGCTAATCGCAGGAGCGTTGCGCGAGAGCAGGCTTCACCGACTGATGGAGTTGATAAAACAGCGGATTATAAAACATCTCATTCATTGCGAACCTGCCAATGAAAAAAGTATCATTCAATGTTTATTAAAGATTTCATGATTAGAATTTGATAACACACTTTTAGGTTGTGTAAACCTAGCCATTAATAAAATTATGGAAATAATCTACTACTTGGATACATAAGCTTTTTAATCTGCCATAAAAAAACTAGATATGCATAATTGCTTACGTTATTATACTTATCTAGTTTATTGTATGGACAAATAATTCATTAGATAATATTTTGTCTAAAGAATTATTTGGCTAAGACGTTTTCACCTCCATTATCAAACAGAACTAATATATTATTTGATGACCTTTGTGGTTGGCGGAAGTCCTGCCTCCGACACAAGGGTTCTTAATCTGTTTTTTGTTGTGCTTCAGTCTCTCTAGTAGACTTGGCATAGTAATATTATATTATACAAACAATATTATAATACAATAATATTCAATATTTAAAACTAAGTTCTACTGCTCAATGATACAATGTACAACTTGTACAATATTCTAGCTTCGTCTGCCACTGGTTCAGCCAATAGTGCAGTTTATCTGCCCCCCATTAACCGACCACACTCCACCAAAAAATGTATGAGATCCTCTGTAAACCACAAAAAGTGCAAAAAGGAGATGTCACTTTCCCAACCATGTGGTAGAATTTGTTGAGAGGAATGTGACCTTAACGTAATCTCAGAGCTGTAACCAAACTAGTTCTGGACAGGCAAGCATTGTCAAACCATAGTTTTAGAGTGGCTCACTTTGAATTTATGTATTCCCCTTAGATTTTGACAATTCAGCAAAATACCTCATTTTATAACTCTGTAAAATGAGGTTTGCAAGGCACACTCCAACCATCACAAACTGCCTCTTTAGCCAGGTCATCTGCAATTTCGTTTTCCCTCAATCCAAGGTGCGAGGGTACCCACTGAAACTTGCTACTAACGGGTTCTTCTAAGTTGACTTGAGCAGGGTGTCTCAAACTGGGGTAGGCGAACCCCAGGGGGTTCGCCAGTCAACGGTAGGGGGTTCGCAACATGATTTACGTAATGGTGGCTAGCCGTCTTAAGGTTAAAATTGCCCCTAAAATCCACTCAATTTGCGCAAAAACCAAGCCAACCCATCATCATTAACTCAAAAACCTGTTTTCGTATTTTTTTGTTACCTTTTATTGAAAAAGTTTTATTTTCAACAGCCAAGTTTATTATTATCTTTAGGGTTAAGGTTCGCTGGCATATGAAAACTTTAACAAGGGTACGTGGAGCCATAAGTTTAAGAACCCCTGGACTAGAGTATCAAGAATAGGGTTTATTTACCAGTTTACCAAGGTCGAATCTTAGTGTGGACAGATCTTTGTGTGATAAATAAAAAATTAATAAATCCCCAGACAAATGCACCAACTGCATGGCCCCAAAGTAAGCAGAGCTTGTGTTATGGATGACTATACAGCGAACTGGGCCGAGAACAAACATCCGTGTTCATCACAAAATATATGCCCCGGCCAGGACTCAAACCTGGGACCTTCGGCATAAGAGGCAAGGCTACTTACCACTACATCACTCGGTCGTCATGAACATAATATGTTGACATACTATGATATTCACTTAAAATTGTCTTAGTGTTTATAATTTAATTGGCTTTTAATTCTCTTACAGCAGATAGCAGCCTCGCCCAACTAAGGGGTTCTGCAGAGAGGCAATTTTTATCGCTTGAATACTCCGCGCAGGCTGGCTGTTACGCATACCTTCGAAATAATTTCTAACTAAAAAAATTGTTTATAATAAATTTTCCGGAAGGGTCATTGGTACCAGGGATCAGTTGTACCTCCATACAGAAATATGTTTTTTGAATATTTCTATTTGTGATTGTTATGTAGCTAAAAAATAGCAATTGTGGCAAGTCTTAGCCAAAGTCTTAGTCAAAGAAAACTAATTTTAGTTTTGTTACAAGGGTAGAATATTTATGTTTTTTATTATTAATTACCATTTCTGTTGATTTAAAAGACTGATCTCTCGATTTCCTTGTTGTTAGTTATTAAGGTTGATTATATGCTGAAAAGACTTTAAATAAATGACTGAGAAAATGTGATTAAATAACTTAATGTGACTTTTACTACCCTTTGTAGTTCTGGTACAATTAACCCATTAAATGGGGTTGTTTGTACCACTGGCTATCTTTTGATTCAAATGCATTTTTTACCAAGTTTTGTAAAATCTATAAGAAATTTCGATGAACCTTTGAGTGGATAACCGACAAAGGCTTTTAAATATCAAAAATAAAAACCTAATTCGTCAGCGAAACTTTTGCAATCGCCCGTTATTTTAAAAATGGTATTGTTGTCCCCGGTCTACCCTACCGCTCTAACATAACGTAGTTTTGCAAATATAGTTTCACCTATTCGAAAATGTTTACATAATTCACCACCTTTCTTTTCAATTATCTTTTCTTTGTTTGAAATAACTTTTCCAATATGTCAGAATATAAGAATTTGGTACATTTAAAATGGTTTTACATTAATAATAATAATAATAATAATAATAATAAATATTTCTAACAATCACACCACATTATCTAGCCCAAATTAAGTATCATTAAGAACTTGTGTTAACATTAACTGATGCACGCTAAGGACTGACGATGACTGCTAAGGACAGTCCGACAATTTCATCAACGCAGCACACAATATAAACGATGTATACAAAGCATTACGGAGCGGACATAACACACAAATGTACAACCTGTAACTAGTTTGACTGCTTCCGTTTTGGGAATTTCAATCTGAAAAATGATTGCCTTCCAATAATAATAATAACTTTAACTAACTACACTACTACTTTTATTTGTCAAAGTTTTTGGCGGGGAAAACGATTTTGTTAAATGTTTTGACAAAATTGTGACTTCAACTATATATGGGCCATTTTTGCAACCTGGCATTCAATCACAAGATAGGTGTCCAGCCGGACCTTTCCTATGTGACACTGTGGTCAGGAATCTGGATCATATCGTTTTTATTCTCATCCCATTGCACTGTATGATCAGTGGCAGTTCCAATATGTGACACTGGCAGTAATAGTCTGTTGCACAATAGTGATGGCTGGTCACCATATACTGTAAAACTTTTATTGAACAGCTTAGCTTACATGATAACATATAATCTACTATAAAATGTCTTCTATCAACATTATTAGAGTGGGTGAGTCTATAACGACAGATGTGAGATTATTAATTAACTACATGATTGAAACTATTCAATTATAATAAAAAATAATTTTATATTAGTCACAGAATAGAAACCATAATTTATAAATTTACAAGAATTAACATAACATACATTTCATTATAACTAGACCTTACATTAGTTTAATTAAATAATTAAAACAAACTTGTGTCAAACACTGCATTTACATAAAATATTAAAAACCAATCGTACTTTAACACTTCATTAAAAAACAAAGTTAAATAGTAATCAAGATTTGCAAGTTTCCATTTCAGAATGATTACTTTTCTGTTTTGAAAATAAATTCTTCATTGCATTCTTGTCCTGTTCTAATTTATTTTTTCTCAAAAGCTTGATATTTTCTAATTCTTTATCTACAGTTGGTGATAGTGATGGGTTTAATGTTTTCAACTGTTTATAGTCTTGTTCAGCTAAATCAGGATTCCAAGCCCCAACATGTGCCTTAGCCCTTCTGAATAATGCTTTTTCATTATCTAAAATAGTGATAAAAAAAAATTAAAACTTAGTACAATTAATATGGATCAGATGTGAAATTATAAAGAGAGAGAAATCCACAAACCTCATCATTTTAATAAATAAGACTTATATGTGTAATGAGTAATAAATGTTTGAGGATATTAAGCTCTCTTATAATGCAAAATAATAAGACTTCACTATACTATTACAGTAGTTAATATTTTACTTTTAAACAAAATTACCTATAAATTACCTAATTATTTTTAAAAAATAAATAAATTTTTTCTAAAATTGTGCATCGAGAAATGTTATGTACTAATTCTTGCACTTATTATGACAATACTTTTTTCAGTTGTAAATCTAAAATTGCAATTCATCTGAATACAACTTACCTGGCTCATACTCCAGTACAGTGCTACAATGCTCTATCACAGGATAATATTCACCCTTCACCAGTTTACATTGAGCATAGTTCAACAGTATAGGAAGTTTCATTTTGTTCAAGTTTTTCCATTCATCATCTTGTTTTCTTTCTCTGTGAATAAAATATTATTCATTAGTCATGAACACACAGACCTAAATTAAAACAAGATCACCACTGATATGGCAAGCAATATATAGAAACGATAATAAAAGTAATAGAGACACAACAATGTCTCTTTGAGACTTCTTAAAAAAAGTAGGATGCTCTTACTACTTCACAACATGAAATTAAAAGTCTAAGTTATTACATACTTTATAAACTAATTACATTAATTATAATGACTAAATATGTGAATTTGAATTTGAATTTATTACTATTATACATACCTAACCAGGAGGTGTTCCAGCATTGTCAAAGCCTGATAGTAAGTGGTTTCAGCCTCTTCATACTTCTTTTCTGCATATAATTTATTACCCTTTTCTCTCATAATAGGTATAACACCCATCCTTTCATTGGCATCCATTTGCCATGATTCTTTCTCATATTCGTGTGGTTGTTCAATTTTTAATATTTCTGAAATTGTAATAATCAGTTTTAAAATTAAATAATATTTCAATAAAATGAAATAATATGAAAGTGATACAGATGATTTTACCAATTATAAACTCCAGATCACATGGGTATGCAATAAGCTCATCTAAATCTTTGTAGCCTATGCCTTCAGTCTGTAATGTCATAGTGCAAGAGTGCTTCACTCTATGCCCTTCTTGTCCTAATTGACGAAGGGTTTTTGATACAAGAGGGTAACTAAGCACCATCTGTCAATAAAAAATTTAAATTATCTACAGAATGGTATATGGGTGAACCAATAATATGTCATACAAACTTACATCTTTTTTCACAGTAAAACTAGCCACCTCTCCAACTGCCATTAGCTTGACAATTGACTCCCAAACCTCTAACTGGAATTTGTGTCCAATAACCAGCTCCATCGGCTGCTTCTTGCCAATCTTTTTGCTGTCGTCTAAAAGAGTCCTTTGTTTTCCTAGTTTCCATGTTTGGAAATGGAAATACACCTACAATGTTTAAAATATTTAAAGTAATCCCTTTACTTTCACATATCGATTCAGTTCGTTAGACTGAAAACAATATTTTTCTTCATAAAACAAATAAGTTTGAAAATAACTAGAATTACCTTAGTGCCATCAGCTATTGGTATGTATTTTTGTCCAGCGTATATTATCTTTTTCACCACTGGTGGCTCTTTGTCCATATTTTGCTATTTTACCTAAAATTAAATAAACTGCAATGCAAATTATTTACAGCGAAAACTAAAAGGCAAACCCTAAAAAAAGCAATAGCGAGAGACAGATAACATAACACTATCAATCAATGAATATGGGAGGGAACACTTCATGCATCGGATTACATTGTTGCATTGTATGTATGTTATGTACTCATAGATTTTGTTGTCAACATTATAAAAAAATAATTATGGAAACTGTCAAAATGACAGCAGAGGTACACAGCAGTATACAGTTACAGCACAGACAATATTTGTACATAGTGCTGAACGGTTGGAATATGATTATCGATATCAGACTTTTTGAAAGAAAATGGTCGAAGAATGTTATGTTCTTCATTGATTTTTCTTTTTATTTCTTGGTGCCTAAGTTAGTGTATAGAATTTAAAAAAAAAGTGAATTGTGCAGTGAATACTCATAGACATGTGAATAAAGTAGAAAATACAATGAGCCGTGAATACAGTGCTTTTCGTTTCATTCCAACGAGTTGACTCCTACTATTTAGTACTTATACACCCCTTCTTTTGGTCTTCTACTTAAACGCAACTTCTAATGTTCACGTTCGAGTTGGTTGGTAGTTGTCAGATCGTAGTAAAATTAGGAAAGAGGCATGTATGTACTAACAAAGTGAATTACAAAATATATATTTTTTCGGACCGTATAACAACTAACAATGGTATACAGAAATTAAATTCAGGAGTAGAAGCGAATTCATCACATTGTTAATCGATACAATATTTATCCTAGGCTTACCTAATGATTTACAAGAAACCCTTGCATAGAACCTACAGGTTACTTATTACCCAACATATGTTCCTGCCAAATTGAAGTCTCTCGTTGTTGCTAATAAATTCAAAATTATTGAAAATTCCTATTTCAGAGCCTAATTCCTGTTCTTTAAAACTGCACCTTCATCGTCTTCATAATATCATGAAATAAAAGAAGACGAAATATTTACGAGAACAGCCTGTATGGCGTAGTTCCCTTCCTTTTTTGATGTAATAATCATGTACTAAAATAACAACTATTTGCGCTGCAGCATGGTGCGGGTGACAGTTGCCTGTATGACGTTGACATCTGTCAGTACATGATACGTCTATGGCGTTACGTTATACGCATACAACTTTGATTAATTTTCCTTTCAATTCGATTTTATTTGTATAGAGTATACCAAATTAAAACAAAAACTTTGTAAACGAACCCGGATGCCGGATATAAATTCGTCAATTTCATCAGAAATCTCACTTCCAAGATACCAAAACTGCACACCAGTAACTCAGAAAACACCGCCGCCCTTTTATTAAACAACTTTTAAGCAGTACTTGGAGCTTAAACTTGCAAAACTAAAAAAATACAATTAAATAAAAAAAATTGAGGTTATTTCTTTATTTTTTAATACAAACATTAGGGATAACCATCGACACAAAATGAAAATGAATGAATGACAGGTATGAGTAATGTAATGACAGGGGTCAGCTTTATTGCCTGATTGCAAACTACTTAGAAGGGCAAACTTTTAGAGCTATCGGGATAAGCGAATTATGCAGATGACTAAAATCGATTGTAACTTAAAGGGCAAAGATGTTATCAGAATAGGAAGTATTTATTCCAGTAGACGCACAAATGATAGAGCTACAATCGAAAGGCCAGGGCCAAGGCAACTGCCAGCAACGAGAGTTTACAATGGTCACTGGCCTGAAGACATTCCGACTACAGAAAATTCAAAGAGGAACATTAAATACCTTGATTGCCTTCTGTGTACCAAAAAGAAAAAGCGGAAGGAAACGAAGTTTAGGTATAAGATTTGCAAAAATCCTCTTTGCCCTGCTTGTTTTGAGGAATGTCATAATAATTATGTAGTAAATGTGACTGATTCTGAGTAACACACAGACTCTTCTTTCCAGATTACACAATCAAAACCAAAAAACAAATTAAATGCAGTTCTTAAATCAATTTATACTTTTTATTCATATTATACAAGATTTCTCTTATTAGAAAAGAGTTAGACTCATTTGAACTCGTGAATTCTCTTGTGTTTATTATTATTGTAATATAAATCGAATTTATAACTATTTTTTTTATACAATCTAATCCCTACACAATTATATCATTAGTTAAAATTGCAAATGACTAAAACTTAATTATTTTAATTTCATACCTTCATTTCATACCTGCTGTAAGTTCTATAGTATTTTCCTCTGTTCTTGACTTTGACAATCATTATACAAGACATAGCATACTAGTTGTTGCTTCTTGTTGTTTTTTCTTGTTTTAAACTTACGGATAGCATTCAAAGATTGATTAGGTTTTATTTTACAGCTTGAATTGGAGTATAGACAGTTTTTTGCACAAATTGATCCAAAAAGTCCATTTGTTGATCACTTTATTCTTGAATTTTACCTTAATCGTCTTCATTGTAGTAATAAAAGAAAATAAATATTTCCAACAGACTAGGCTGTATGGCATAGCCATTCTAATAAAATAACCATTATATTTGCAGGTTAACTTAAGGCAGGTCAGCGAGGTGATAAATACATGGAGCAGTCGTAATGTCCTATATAAATACGTTGTTATGTATATCGAATCATAGAAGAGGAAGAACTTGGTTGTCTACCTCTACTTATACATTAAAGCTAATAAAAGAAAGAAATATTACTATTTTTGAATGTTATCACTAAAATATCAATCGTGTAATGACGTCATAGCAGGTGGCTAGGGTGCCAGAGACCGCCATTTATTGTTACTTTTCTGTCAAAAAAAGCTGTCAAAAGTGATGTTTCGGAGCTTTGATTATTTAACCAGATACCGATGATCATTATTAATATGTTTTATTTTTCATACTTTCGATGCAAATGATAACAGGCGCTTGCGCAGTAAATCATATCGAAACGGTCTTTGCCTTGCTTGCCGTTGTGCGTGTATTTTTGAAACAAAAAGGCGTGAAGAAAGAGGGAATTAACTTTGCTTAGAATTGTTAATTTTGCTATTGAATAGGCAGGTATTTGTTTTGTCCATTTTTTAATCGTTATCATTGAAGACAAGCCATACTTTAATTGATTGAACCAAAAACTTTGATGCTTGCCCTTGAATAACTTTTTCAGCAAACATGGGATCATGGGAAAATAAACTATATAGTTCTTTATTTGTTATATTAAAAGAATTATAATGAAAGTAAATAAACAATAAACCATAATTATTTCATTTACGTCAATCTCTTACAAAAGTTCATCAAATTTAAATATTATATTTCAAGTTCAATATTTAGTTCTAAAATATCGATAACTAATTTTCAAAAAAAAATTTTCAAGTTTAGCTATGAATGTTTTTTCGTAGCTAGGGCACATGAGTAGATAAACGGAACAGAGACAAAGCTTCATACAACCGCACGAATCGGTTGCTCTACTACAAGCACGCGGGGCATGTGGGCGTGACCACTGGCCGCTTGTCACGTACGGGGCGAGACAGGTCAAAAGAGATTATCAAAAGGCACAGCCAGTTGACAATTACGTTGTCAAACGTGCCTGCGGCACGTTGTTTGTTTTGTTAGTTGCAAGTTTAAATATTTTAATTTAAAATCGTGGTATTTTATTATTTATAATGGTTGTTTACTGTACTGTGTGTATGAATATTACTAGAAAAAATAAAATTGAATTGCTCGAGCAAAAGTTTTGTGAATTTTTCGATCTTGAAGTAAATATTGTCAATATTTGTTATGAAATACTTAAACGTATAAAAGATTGTAAATTTGATATGTCATTACAGTGTTTCCCTTTAGATTACTTGAAACTATATGTTAGATTCAGAATTTACCACACCATCAAAAGAAACAATAAATTATTAAAAACAAAAATTATAAAAGAAAATTATTAGAGTAAGTAATTTGTAAAGTAGGTACTCTATCATACTGAATTATGAAACTATTTAACAAATGTTTTGTTTAATTTGTCTTAACCTATTCTGACAACCCTACCAAAATAGGTAACAATTTTTCACGTTCTAAGAAGCTTTGTCTCTGTTCCGTTTATCTTCTCACGTGGCTAGGGCTTGTCCATCGGTTGAGGTCACTGAGGCAGGTGCACAAACTAATTAGGGATGCTACGCATGAGCAGGTCTTTCAAATGGAAGTGGACTTTCCATAGATTTTAATGAGGGATTTTCTTAGAGCTCGTTAAACATATTATGTAAATTACACGATAGGTGGCGCTACTAAACAAAAAGTTTACCGTATAAGAAACGTAAGAACTACGCCATACAGCTAGCCTGTCGTAAACATGTATTAAGTAGTATTTTACTTAACGGCGCGTCTGGTACAACCGAATTTTTAGAGATCGTGTCATCAACATGGTTGATCTCACGATCACTATTTTCGCTCATGGTAAATGATACACACTGAGAAAACGTAATACACAATATTTATTGTCAAAGGAGCCACAAAATCACAAGTTATAATAAAAATGTTACTCACAATGTTTTCGCCACGAAGCTCCAACGTAAAGTAAAGTGTTCTCAAATTTTACACCGCCGACACGCTAACTCGGAACTGAGACAGGATGGCCAACCTGTTAATCTTAACCGCCATATTGCCTCAGGTTCAAAGTTTCGTGTCGTTACAATATTTAAAATCGTTTGTTTACAATTTACTGTAATCTTTGATGATTAACTATTAACAATATTTGTTATAAGATTAAATAAATCTTTTCACTCCATACAAAACATAATCTTTCGAAAACATACCAGAAAATTTCTAAAACCTATAAACATCCAGGAAATCAATTTATTAATAAATTATCTGACTGCTTGAAAATTAGCCAAATAATTATTTTGAAACATAATTAAATTATTTCTAACTTTAACATTAATTAAGAATTAAATAGTTTAAACATTACATTAGAATCAAAGAAGTAGTAACAAAATTATTCATTGTTCGTGAAAAAGCCAACATTAAGAAAATAACTAACTTGTTTACTTTGGCTCGAGCATAGACAAACAAACCATACGTTCAAAAACTTAAAAACCTATTTAATTTTACATCGATCATACTCAAACCCATAATCAATAGACAATGAACATAGTTTTACATTGCAGTTATTTTTTGGTATGGCGACATTGCTGTTGCGCCGATACGGCCATTCTGCGGGATGGCGCGTGCTCTGTGCCAGTCTCGAATCTGAAATATAATAATGTCGAGATAAGCTAGGTATCCATTCATAGGTACACTAGCTGATAACTAGGTTTATTATTATCCTTTTGTTTAACCTATTTGTTTGTAATTCATATTTTAATTTTTATTTATTATTTATTTATTTTTTTTTTTTATTTTTTTTTTATTGATTAATTATTTAATAGTTAACCGAGTTATCAGTTAGTTTTTTTTTTTTTTTTTTTTTTGTCTGAATATCGTAACAATAAAGTAGTTTTATAAAATGATGAGGTTCTGAGCGGTCTTGAACGCCGTGGTCCACATCATTCTTAAACTGTAATAAAGAAGGATATTGCTGTGGCTCTGAGCGGTCTTGTACGCCGTGGTCCACAGCATCGTAGTAAGTATATTCAACATTAAGAATGTTATGGTTCTGAGCGGTCTTGTACGCCGTGGTCCACATCATTCTTAAACTGTAATAGAGAAGGATATTGCTGAGGCTCTGAGCGGTCTTGTACGCCGTGGTCCACAGCATCATAGTAAGTATATTCAACATTAAGAATGTTATGGTTCTGAGCGGTCTTGTACGCCGTGGTCCGTAACTTCTATAATTCTGATAGATATAAAAAAAAAAACATGAATAAGAAATAGTATGGTTAGAACTCACCGTTTTATTTACGAATTTGACGTCAAGGCAGCATGTGACGTAGATGGTTGTGGTTCAGTCTGCTCATGTGACTCGGTGATAGTAGTGGTTATCTCAGAAGTGCCTTGGAAATTTTCATCATCCGCCGATACGGTTGCCTGTTCGCCGGGTTGCGGTGCACGACGAAGTTGATCATGAGCAACCTTACGTGGACGTCCTCTGCCCGTTACCCGTTTAACCATGTAGCGGTCATTTTCCAGAATTCTGCATATCTCATAGGGTTCACTGTATTTGAGGTCAAGTGACGTTTGATTACGAGGGTTATTTTTTATCAATACGTAATCTCCTCTTTGATAAGGGTGTAGTTTTGCTTTATTCTTGTCAAATCTTTGTTTTTCATAACTAGCGCTGGCAGCCAGTTTTTGTTGTACATGTTGGTCGAGTATGTCAAAGTCAACTGATTCATCATCTAAATTCACTAATCTTAGGAGTTGTGGTGGGACACAATGTTTGCGGCGGGTTAGCAGCGTCAACGGTGAAACGCCTGTTACACGATGGGGTGTACAATTAAAAGCAAGTTGTAGAGTTTCTAACGCTGTATGCCAGTTTTCTGTATTATAGTTTTTTATAATAGTGAGCCCATTTTTTAATGTGCCCATCATGCGTTCCACTTGCCCATTGGCTCGGCTAACTCCTGGAGCTATTGAATGTATATTAATGCCAAAACGATCACAGTAGGCTTTAAATTCACCTAGAAATTCTCGGCCTCCATCGACCACAACTTGCATTGGAGTTCCAAACAAATGAACGGTGCGTTTAAGTGCTGCTAGACTGCTGCTCTGACTTTTGTCTGTTGAGTAAGTAAGAAGTACATACTTTGTATACGCATCAATTATGACAATAACGTACTCACTTTGCCCTTCAGAATTGCTTGTGCCCAGCTTGCCTGTTATATCCATATGGATAACCTGAAATGCTGTGGTAGGTTTTTCAATAGGATGGAGTTGTACTTCAGTTGCACCTGAAGCACCTTTCGCAGTTCGACATATCACACAGTTATTTACAAACGTTCTTACGATAGTGCTCATTTTTTCGAACCAGTAGCACTCTTTTAGTTTTTGCAATGTTTTCTCCCATCCCGGATGTTGTAAAGCTGTATGATAAGAGTTTATCAGGCTCCAGTAAAATGATTTTGGTACTACGGATACCTTATAAGTGCCGCGTGTTCCATCGGTGAGTATCTTTTTGAGGATGCCGTTTTCCAGCATATAACCAGCAACTGGGTGATCTCCAGTAATATTGTCTATTATTAAGCGGAGAGCTGTGTCACGTCGCTGTTCAATTTGAATCCACTCAGTGTCTTTAGTTATAACATTGATTAAACTAGCATTTGATAAATTTCTGCTAAAAAAATCTGCATGCTGTAAACGCTCACCTTTTCTATACTCAATTTCAAAGTCATAGTTTTGCAGGAACGCCCACCACCTATGAATTCGGGGCAGTAAATCTTTTTTGTGTTTTGAGGCTTTTAGGGCATTGCAATCTGTAATTACCTTAAATTTTCTTCCATATAAGTACTGGCGAAAATGTTTGATTGCACGCACCACCGCTAATGTTTCTAGTTCATAGGAATGATAGCGGCTTTCCGCATCAGTTGTCCGCAAACTCATGTAGGCTATGGGATGAGATCTTTCTCCAATTGTCTGGACCAAAACTGCTCCGTAGCCTAAGCTACTTGCATCGGTGTAGAGTTCTATCGGTGCGTCTTCCTGAAATAGTGCAAGGGTAGGCGCAGTAGACAAATGTTGTATTATATGATTACGGGCCTCGTCGTGTCTTTCGTTCCATTCCCACTTAGCGTCCTTTTTTGTTAATTCATAGAGAGGCAACATAATACTTGAAAAATTGGGAATGAAACGTCTAAAGTACCCGGCAAGTCCGTTAAATTGTCTAACTTGTTTGACAGTTGTTGGTAATGGTGCTTTAGTTAAAGCTTCTACCTTTTTTGGGCTAGGACTAACTTTACCGTCTGCGATCACATTACCTAGATACTCGATAGAGCGTTTAAAGAAAGCAGTCTTTTCCACATTGATCGAAAATCCGGCTTTTTGTAAAGCTATAAGTATTCGCTCAATGTGAGAGAGTCCTTGTGCAAAATCTCTACATTTTGACAAAATATCATCTACATATACTTGGCAAACTTGATCATGAGAGTTCAACAAAGATCCCAAAGCTCTATTTATGCAACGTTGATATACTGAACATGCATTACTTAGACCAAATGGCATGGCAAGGTATTCATAGAGCCCATCGGGTGTAATAAATGCGGTTTTTTCTATAGATGCTTCCGCTATGGGTATTTGGTGAAAACCAGCTGCCATATCGCATGTGGTGTAATAAAAACCTCCTGCCAGTTGGTCTATTTGATCAGATATAATAGGCAATGGATAATGATCTCGTAAGGTATTTTTGTTGAGCTCCCTGTAATCAACGCACATGCGATCTTTGCCATTCTTCTTTTTAACCAAAATTATCGGACTAGCAAATGGAGATTTACTTTCACGAATAATCTTATGTTCTAACAACTCATTCACAATGTCACGAACCTTTTCTCTTTCAACCGGGCTTAAACGATAAGGTCTTCGCTCTACGTACTTATTCGGGTCTTTAAGACGTATTTCTAGCTCACCTGTGTTTACTCGAGATTTGGGGTAGCCTCGAATAAACACATGCTCATACTTGTTTAGTAAAATTTTTAATTCATTCAATTGATCATCATTATTTAAGTCACAATCTAATTTATCAAACTTTTCACTGCGAGATTGTACGTGATAGACCGCAGGTTGATGAAATAAACGTGCACCCTTAGAAGTAACTAGAACGTTTAGGTTCGTATTTTCTACAAGATTAATTCCTATTAAAACATCAGTACAAATCTCATAATCTGGTACTATGTGAAACTGAAGTTCCACTTTCACGTCATCGATAACACAAATCGTTATTAGAGTTGTTAAAGATACTACTGTAAATTGTCCAATGCCTTTCAAGTAATTAACTACATTTACTCTTTTACCCGGTAATTTGAAAGCTACTGTCTCACGTATCATTGAACATTCTGCTCCACTATCAAAAATCCCAGATAATTTTAGGTTACCGATAGTAATAAACATAGATGTTAACTTAGAAGAACCTACACAATTAACCTTTGAGAATACCGCACGCTCACGTTTAAAACAGTTCTCAAAAGTATGCCCAGCTCGCGAACAAAATGTACACGTAGGTTTGTCGGTAGTTTTAGAAAGATCTTTATTATCCTGTTGTTGCAGTTGAAAACTTTCATTCTTATTACCAAAACGACAATCTTTTGTATCATGGTTAATTCTTTTACATGTTTGACAGAAAAGATTAGGCCTATTAGACGAACGAAATCTTTTACTAGTACCCCCTTGTATTTCATGTACCGAACTCTGATGTGGTCTTTTAACACGACGTATAGATGAAGCTACAGAAATTAGCTCCGGTACCGATGTAGCTCTAGCGTTCAACAATTCTATACGTAATCGTTCATCGCCGATGCACCCAATAACCGCCTCAACTGCATCATCATCCGACAATTTATCTTTTGTAACGCGGCGCCAAAGTACCCATGCCTGCGATAGAAACTGCGCAATATCCTTGGTATTATCATAACTATGTTCCCTAAAGCGAGAAATATCACGAGAATACCTATTTTCAGGTTCAAAAGTCATAATTAAATTGTCACGCAATTCCTGCCACGTATTAGTAGAAATAAGCCAACTATCTACCCACAATTTTGCACGACCTTTAAGTAAACTACTCGCTTTCATTCTCACGTCATAATCGCTAAGATTGTAAGTTTCCATGGCAGTTGATACATGTTGACACCACTCACGTACACCAATATTGGAATCCGGATCATACGATGGCAAAAAAACGTCATTAATTTTCATTTGATTGCTAGATTGTAGCATCATACGATCAGACATGTGTTTCATCATTTCAACCATTTGCGTGAAAAATTCAGTTGGCACGCCACTAACAGAAGTGCTTTGTTTATTTAGTAAGCCAGAATGTCCAGGAGAAGTGGGTAGTGATCCCACTTCTGATAACGGCGCGTCTGGTACAACCGAATTTTTAGAGATCGTGTCATCAACATGGTTGATCTCACGATCACTATTTTCGCTCATGGTAAATGATACACACTGAGAAAACGTAATACACAATATTTATTGTCAAAGGAGCCACAAAATCACAAGTTATAATAAAAATGTTACTCACAATGTTTTCGCCACGAAGCTCCAACGTAAAGTAAAGTGTTCTCAAATTTTACACCGCCGACACGCTAACTCGGAACTGAGACAGGATGGCCAACCTGTTAATCTTAACCGCCATATTGCCTCAGGTTCAAAGTTTCGTGTCGTTACAATATTTAAAATCGTTTGTTTACAATTTACTGTAATCTTTGATGATTAACTATTAACAATATTTGTTATAAGATTAAATAAATCTTTTCACTCCATACAAAACATAATCTTTCGAAAACATACCAGAAAATTTCTAAAACCTATAAACATCCAGGAAATCAATTTATTAATAAATTATCTGACTGCTTGAAAATTAGCCAAATAATTATTTTGAAACATAATTAAATTATTTCTAACTTTAACATTAATTAAGAATTAAATAGTTTAAACATTACATTAGAATCAAAGAAGTAGTAACAAAATTATTCATTGTTCGTGAAAAAGCCAACATTAAGAAAATAACTAACTTGTTTACTTTGGCTCGAGCATAGACAAACAAACCATACGTTCAAAAACTTAAAAACCTATTTAATTTTACATCGATCATACTCAAACCCATAATCAATAGACAATGAACATAGTTTTACATTGCAGTTATTTTTTGGTATGGCGACATTGCTGTTGCGCCGATATACTTTATTAAATTATTTAAGCATTAAATAGGTACATTGTGTTAGTGAGGTAACTTCTTCTTCTTTTCTATCTTATACAATTTATCTGGATTTTTGTTAGTGCCGTCTATCGAGCTAATAACTGTTTTTTCTTATCCATTTCATTGAGGAAAATCCCTCATCCATTAGCATAATATCCATCAATCAATGCTGCGAACTAACTTTTTTGTTATATAGTCTGTTCATTCATTCAAAATGTAAATGGCAGACGAATTGTCGTTCATTCATTCATTCTTCTCCAAAAAGTAAACTTCATTTAGATTAATCTGTATTTTTTAATAGTTTTATTCAATGCTACTTTAATTTTATGTGTTTATTGAAGAAAAAGAAATTTGCCGCTGGAATTGTAAGCAAACAGTAAAACAATGGCCGATTTCTTAGAATCGGAGGCAGAAGAAAGCGAGGTTAGTATGACTCCTTGGCTCATTTGATTTATTACGTGTGAAAATGCTTTTCTCTGACTTTTACATGTCTTTTTGTAGATTGATTCTGAAGAAGATGATAAGCCAGCAGAGAGAAAAAAGCCTAAACGTAAAGCTGCTGTTCAGAGTGATGATGAAGACGAAGAAGAAGAAGGTAGGTCAATGCGTTAGAGCCGCTGTTTTCTAGGACATTCGTACGCAATGGTTTGCGAAAAGTGTAAACGTATATAAACTCTACATTTTCTGTTGACACGTAGAGGATTAATTTAAGTTTTAATAGTGTTTTTTCTCTGTAGATGACGAGGAACGTTTACGTGAAGAATTAAAAGACTTGATCGACGATGCTCCTATAGAAGAGTCAGGTAGTGATGGAGAGGATTCAGACGCAAGTGTTGGACCAAAGAAAAGAAAAAAAAGTGATGATGAACTTGATGACAGACTTGAAGATGAGGATTATGATCTAATAGAAGAAAATCTTGGAGTAAAAGTAGCAAGGGTAATTATCTTATAATTTACAATCAACTAAATATTTAGGTAATTAACAAATTAACACTACAGTACACGCACCCTATTTTATTACAAGATTGCTTGCATGCTCTACCATAGTAGAAAAAGTAATTATGATTTTGGATAAAGGTTTATAAAAATAAAAACAAATTTAGATATGATATATCTTTATTATGAAATGTAATTCAAAGAAAAATTAACAGTGACTGTACAAATTAGAAATATTATAAGAAACTCTTATGAAATTATCAACTTTTTGGATAAATTGAGATCAACTTTGATAAAATTATAAAAAAATATTCTGACTTCTAATTATCTTCTTCTTCACATTAAAGACATAACACAGCTTGGTGATCAGGGCATATCCACCTGGCACATAGTTTACACCAATTTTTTTTGGAGTGATTTCAGGCTTGATAGTATATAAAATTTGCCAACTCTTACTCTCTTGTTTGAGTGATCATGAGATATCTCATCAAAAAGTCCTACAAGGCTTTTTTAAATTTCCGAGGAAGATAGTCAAGTGCCAAACGTCGCATCATGAGGGGTTTAGCCAGTTCAAATGACAAGTCAAGTAGGTAATTTCGTCGTACTGCAGTTTGCTGGCCTTTATTTAGTTCATGGATGATCAAAGCATTTATACCCACTAGATTCTGCCAAGTCTTGCTCTCTTGTTTGAGTGATAATGAGATATCTCATCAGACACCCCAAAAGGCTTTTTGTTTTTATTTTTAATTCCGATATTCTGAGGAAGATATTCAAGTGCCTAACGTCGCATCGTGAGGGGTTTTAGCCAGTTCAAATGACATGTCAAGTAGGACAATTTCATCATACTACAGTCTCTTGGCCTATATTTAGTTGATGGATGATTAAAGCATTTATACCCGCTATATTCAAATAATTTCGGACCAGGAGGTCGAAACCTAATGTTTTGCGATCTTACTCTTGTTTCTGGTGGACATCCTTTACTCCATAATGTTCCATTCTTGGACTCTTAAACATTTTGACTTGTACGGTTCGATGAGAGTACAGAGTGAGGAACATCTTCGCATTCAAGGTCAAACATCTCTTCCTGTGTAGGTAGGTATTGACAAGTCACTCTGGATAAGTTCATCGTCATTTGTCTCTTCCTCTAACCAGCACAAAATCCGGCCATCCATACGAGGCTCCATTTTTCATAAGAGGTCGCTGAAACTGTAATTGAAATGAATTGTGTTCATAACAAGACAAGCTATTAATTATATATTACTTATTTCTAAGTCAAAGTTTTATTCATATCAAAATCCTACTGAGGAGAATAAAAAGAATAGTGATTACATTATTGCTTACCTTAATTCAATTATGTTACACAGATGCTCGCATGTACTACTATGGTAGAATGTCGATTTTGACGGGAATTTGTGCAATCGTGCGACCATGCAGTCACTTGGCATAGCACTGACCCGTTGCGTTTTATTGTTTCTACCTTTCTACATTGTGCTCTACCATGGTAGAATGCGCGTGCACTGTAGTGTTAATTTAGGCAATTTATGATCTATTCTGTGATATTGAAGAATGTAAATAATAATTTAAGTACCTTTAAATTTACTTATTTCATTTCCATTTTAATGCCACTTTAAAAGTAAAGTTGTTAGTAGTTATTTGTACAGATTTTCGGAAATGGAAAAATATTTTTTTTTAAATTACATTTACATCTGGTTCTTCACTCATATTCCTGTGAGATTGTTTCAAGTAAAGATAAAAAATCCATTATAAAAATATCCATTTGTTAAAACAGATTATTACATTAAAATGCTAAATCAATTCACAGAACACTTTTAGTTTAGAGGATTAGAACATATTCACATAGGATTTTATACATAATCCCTCCTACATCCAAAACTTTGTCGCATCTGTTCAACACAAGGTGGTGGCTGGACAGTTGAGTGTTTGGATTCCCAGTTGTATATTTCTAGACCCTTCCCTTTTTTCGCTATTACAAAGCAGCAGTAATACCCCAATTCACATTCTGCTTGGTCGTTTTGTACTAGATTTAAAAAATACTTTGAAATTATGCCATCTCTCTTTAAAGATAGTTCTTATATCGAATTGAAGTAAGAAAAGCAAAACAAAAATTACAGGTCTTCCTAAAATTGTTTTTTGAAATACATGCTTGAATTGGTATGGTAAGGGCCAGACTATTCGAGGTACTAGAAATGGGGTTTACATTACATCACAACACATTACTAAAACTTTTAATGAATGAATCATTAGTAGTCTTGCTCCAATGGTAGTGACTTACTATGAGAAAGGTATATTTCATAAATATTTCCCGCAAATAATAAAATAATATATAATAAAAAAGCAAAATATAGGGGCACAGTGAACCACCATGAGGTGGTAGCTGTAGGTCTCGCAGGAAGCCCTAGACATAGAGAAGACATAGCCGATTTCACAACCAAAGAAAGACAACTTTCAGTTTCACTTGTAATGTTTTGACCAAGCTAACTAGACAAACATCAAACATGACATAAAATATTTCAGTTGTGGACATTATTTATTTTATGCTAGTACTTATTTAACTGACTAAATTACCGAAGTATTGAGTGGGTAGACATGAGAGGGGGGTAAAGAAAAAGAATTTAGATTTTACAACCATAATCACCATATTTTTCAAAACAATATACTCAATAATAAGTAAAGCAGTAGGCACATATTTTAATCAACATATACCTTATATGATAAACTAAAAAATGCACCATAGAAACATTTTAATTAGATATTGCTTTTTTTTATTGCAGAATAAATTCAAACGTCTAAGGCGTTTAGAAGATGATGACAGTGATAATGAAGGGGCAGATGATCCTGACTTGGAAAGAGAAGTTATAGCAGAAAAACTATTTGTGGGTGGTTCTGATGATGTAAGTGAAATTGAGTAGAATTAAACTCAGCATAAGTTCTATTAACGTAAATTATTTTTGGGAGATACGCTTTTAAAATAAAGTTTTTTTTTTATGTTGGTGGTACATAGTAACGTCTTTGTTAACATATTAACGTAGTTTCAATTCGTAAGTTTTTCAGTAGTGATTGCGCAGCGACCTGGAGAAATGATTAATAATGCGATTTGTTAAATACACACGTTTATTTAGAATAGGGTACGCCGCTACAATTCTTTTCGTTTACCCCATAAACGAGCTAATAATATAGTTAACTATCATATAGATAACAATCGTTAACTTTAAGTAAAACTGAGCAAGTTACATGACAAGTAAAAATGAGTGCTAGCGAGATGAAACAACTAGGGTGCAGGAACACCGAGGAAAGAGAAAGAGCGCGCCGGCGAGGCGCTCGTAGTTATTTACTAAGATATTTCTGGGGCGGTACTACAGTCCTTCCTATATAGACCACCGTAATAATCATGCTATTGCGGTCTGGTAAAGTAGAGGAACAAGGGGAATTTCATCTTAGGCCTGTGGTCGGCAACACATAATTAGTCAATTTAATAATCACATTTACTGCATAAAACACCTATGATTAATAATGTGCATGTGTGTGCGAACACCACTTATATTGTATACATTATAAAAGTGGGTTGCATGTCAACAAAAGATTATTGTCTATTAATGTAATCTATTATTAAAGGAGGATGAAAACCGATCTGAAGCTGCACATCAGCGTCAAGAAGTTGATTATGATGATGAGAATGAAGATATGGAATCAGATGCTGATGATTTTATTGTAGATGATGACGGCAGACCTATTGCTGAAAGAAAAAAGAAAAGGAAACCAATATTTACTGATGCGTGAGTAATAGATTGAATAGGTAATTCAAATATTCATCTGAAGAACAATTTATATATCATTATAAATCATTGCTATAGTTCGCCTCAAAAATGTTTTTTAAATTGCTTTAGATATTTTCAGTTCGGATTTGCTGAGAGACTCATGATGTAACATTAAAGCCATAGGGTATTTTATAAATGTCATGATTGTTAAAAACTTGAATTGAGGGACTAATTAACTAACCAAATAACTAACTATGAACAAAATTATTGAATGTCTGAATGAGGATTGTTTTAAATTATAGTGATACTTTTACATTCTACCTATTATTTTCATTGGCAAACACACCATGACAGTGTTACATTGAAGTGCAATTTTTTGGATTGAAGCAAAAATATTCCAAAACATAGTGTTTGTTGCTGCAATCAAAAATTTGGACACAGGTTTGTTTGTAATATGCAAACAACTTTATTATATAAAAAAAACATTTATTATTTTAAGATCATTGCAAGAAGGCCAGGACATTTTTGGTGTTGACTTCGACTATGATGAATTCGAGAAATTTGGTGATGAAGAAGATGATGAGGAAGAAGAAGACTTGGACGAATACATCAGTGATGATGAAGAGGGTATGAGTTATGTCTATTTTATTGGCAGTCACTAGATCTGGTGTCTGGTTCTGTGTGTTTACAATTGTTTTAACATAGAGTAATATCAGCTACGAAGTTAGTGCAAACTTATTGCTACTCATAGGCAGTTGCAATAATAATTCTAAAACACAATTTTTTTAAAATATATTTTAGGTGAAAGGCGTAGACCCAAAAAAGGCAAAGCTAAACGTCAAAGTAAGAAATCAATCTTTGAAATTTATGAACCCAGCGAGTTGAAGCGGAGTCATTTCACTGATCTGGATAATGAGGTAAACTTTTTAATAAACCATGTTAAATTTATTAATAATCGTATTTCTTTTGTCAATGTAAAGTTTTAAAGCATAATAATACCACAATAAAGTGATTTCTACTCTTGAGTTAATAATTCTAGATACGTAAAACCGATGTCCCAGAACGGATGCAAATCCGCGAGGTCCCAATAACACCTGTTGAGGAAGGAAGCACTGAACTTGAAGATGAAGCCAAATGGATCTATAGACAAGCATTCCTAAAACCGCCGGTGTCGAAAGCAGACGCGCAGGAAGCTAGAGAACGGACTAGAAGGTAAGATAATGGAATGCTTTATCATATATTTTTTATACACTTATTGTCAATATTGTTTAATATTTGTAATAATAATACACAAAACTTTACCAAGGAACAAAAGGTCTGCAATCAATAGTTAACAGCATAAATTAATATGTATGGGATGCATTTGCAAAAGGTGCCCATAGAACACTTGATATTGCAAGAGACAATGGCACGGCATTGTGACATCACAAGTTAGTAACGTGGGCTCCGCATAAATGGGAAGACCTACAATATTATTAAAACTAAAAAGATTAACAAAATTTTAGGAATATTTTTTTGCTGTTTACCTAGCATAAACTTGCCACGAAATGCAATGTTACCAAAGTTTGGGAAATAATTATGACAATGATAGTTCTTTTTGATATGAGATTATGAATTGCATTATAGCTAAGTTAGCTTTCCCGTATGTATGTTATCATCAGACAACATTGTACATTCTTGTAACTGAACAACATGATTGTAACTTTTTATAAATTCTTTCACTTATTACAACATTGAAATGATGATGGAACAAACTCATAGAATTTTTATTATTCGCTACTAAATGACTATATTTTTTTTTCCACAGAGGACCAAACACAGTAATAAAGATCCGACAAGCACTTGATTTCATGAGAAATCAGACTTTAGAGGTTCCTTTTATAGCTTTCTACCGCAAGGAGTATGTGCAGCCCGAACTCAGTATCAATGATTTGTGGAAGGTCTACAAGTATGATGCTAAGGTTATTTTTTTTTCTAACTTGCTCTGTATGGGTAGATTTCATGATTAGACCAAACAGGATTGCATATAAGGATAAATAAAATATGTGTTGAAATTTATTGTGGATGCTAAAGTGCGGTAAAGTGGCAACATAAAACTTTCATGTTAATAATAATAAGGTAGTTTTGCCATTTTTGTTAATATATTAATTTACATGTTTGATTCTTGTGTATTCATGAAGTGGAATGAAGTTAATGTCTTATGCACGATACAAAGTAAACTTTGAATAAGTTTCTGAATCTTCATATTGCAATAGTGAATAATAAGATTTCTTATTTCAGTGGTGTTTGCTGAAGCAACGAAAAGAGAATTTAGTGAAATTATTTGAGAACATGCGAGAGTACCAACTTGATAAAATTATGGAAAACCCGGATGCTCCCATACCAGACAACATTAGGCTTATTAAAGATGAAGATATTGAGAGGTAAAACATTTTTTTTTCTGTTCGTAAATTCATTTATGCAACTTGAACTGTACTTATTTATATAGGTATTTATTTAGTTTTGCTGAATTTTAATCTAAAATTTTATTTCAGATTAAAAAACGTGGAAACTTCGGAAGAATTACGCGATGTGCACACACATTTCCTTCTATACTATTCTAATGAATTACCAGAAATGCAGAAAATACAAAGAGCTAAAGAGAGAAAAAAACTGTTGGAGGAAAAGAAGTGAGTATTTAGATAATTCGAGATTATTATTTGAAATTGATTTAGAAGTACAACCAATAATATTATAATACATAGATATGTCGTAGAAGTGGAGCAGTAAAAACACAAAAATTTGCCAGACTAGAAACTTAATAGTGAGGGTTGCAAAATAAATTGTACTAAATACACATATACTTTCAGACGAATAGCCCGCGAAGAAGCAGAAAAAGCTGGTGAAGACGCGGACGAAGCGGCGGCGGCGGTCGAAGCCAACGAACCTGAAGAAGTGGACGCTACAGAAGTTAAATACGCAGTTAGATCTGGACCTTACGAACTTTGTAGGAAGGCGGGCATCGGTGAGTTGGTGGTAGTTTTGTTAAGTTCTCGTCTTGAGCGGTACTACAGTCCCTCCTCATGGGACGTCGGATACGTCGCGTCGGGTGATGGATCGCTCACTTCCCTCTAATATAGTTAAGGAGGGCGATGGCGGGATCCCGCTATATAATCTCTTAGGAAAATTATCGAAAATCTTCTCTTCCTATATAATTGACAGTTGACCGGTATGTACTCGATACTTTATTGCAATCATTTATTTTACAGGGGATAGTGATTAAAAATAATAGTGAATTTATACAGTACAAATAAGTAAAATTGTGCACCTGGTTTAGGTATTGCAATGTAGAGTATGAAGCACAGAAATTACAATATGGAGAAATAGAAATGAGCTGAACATAATTTGTTGTGTTAAGTAGAAAACCATGAATTATACCTGTTGCTAAAATTCATTTTTCAGGACATCTGAGTCTTTAGGAAAACTATTTAAAGTTTTTTAATTATGCTACACTAACATAATTCATAAAAATAAATTGCTCAACTTGACTAAGCACAAGGAATTAGTTATCGAAAGTGTAGATATAAAAATTATGCACAACGTTAATTCGCGTCTACAAAATCTACATTAATATAATATAATAAAACCTGAAACACTTTGGCCAATTTAAAGAAATTCCATCGTAATACTTTGTTATCCAGAAATAACAGAGGCATATGGTTTATGCCAATTCCGGACCGGACCTCAGGTTGTTATTAGAGAGAGATTTGTCATTTATCATAATAAAACGTGTGAATAATTCCCACCATAACAATTTTCTCTTTTAATAACTATTAATACTAGTTACAACCATTGAATGAACGAGTAAAACTATACAGTATTGTTAATACATTATTAGTTAGTGAAAATACAATCCATTGTTTACTGCTACAAGTCATAGGTCGCTTTTTTAGCAATGAGACCAGTCATAACTATTGTCATAAATTGTTCGAACAAATAAGTTTGCTCTAATTAATCGCTTTCTGTTTTCCGTCATCATTAATAAGCCCTAACATACTATAATTGCTATAGTATGTAATATAATGAAAAACTGAATTTATATTCCTTCTGCTAACAGAACCGCTTGTAAAGAAGTTCGGTCTGAGTCCGGAGCAGTTCGCAGAGAACGTAAGAGACAACTACCAGAGACACGAGGTGGACCAGCAGCCCGTCGCGCCTTTGGAAGCTGCAGCGCCTTTTGTGAGTACACCACAGACTACTTAATAAGTATAATGTAACAAGTATAACGAAATGGGCTTCGTTACCGCGCTCAATAGTGGCCGAATTACACCGATCACAAGAAAAAATAACTAGATGCACAATCAGGGTCAGAAAAACGTCCTCACCAAAAAAGTGCTCAAATTAGTATTTGGGTTCCCTTTGAATTTAGCAGCCGAATGTCGATTTCGACAGAAAAAATGTTAAAAACTTATAAAAATTGCATGTTTCTTTAAGAAGAATGAATTTTCATATTTTTGGGAAATATGTTTGTAATTATTATGAATGTACGAGGAGCGTCGGAAGTGCATTGGTTAAGGCAATGGCTTCTCGATGTTGAGGCCGCGGGTCTGAACACCAAAGAGTTTTTACACGTTCAGTACATAAAGCCGACTGCTCTAACGGTGAAGGACACCATCGTGTGGAAACCCACATTACCTAATTAATTATTCAAAATTTGTGTATAAGTCTGCCAACCCGCAGTAGGCAAGCGTGGTGGACTTAAATGGCCTAATACCACCCTCTAGTTGGGTGAGGCAGATGTCTCTACAGTGGGATTAGGCCGTCGTGATTAATGTACTAAATAACTTATGAATTTAGTCAAGAAATCAGTATAAAAAATGCTGTTAAGCTTAATTCCAGATAACTAATCAACAGTCCAGTTTCGTTCATAAAAAATGTTAGTCCGCTACGTTCAATTTGAAATCGTGCAGTAACACAGGTTGTTACGAAACAATTACCAGTTCTTGACTAACTTTTACACCATTGTGGACAGTTTAAAGTGTCATATTTATATGACATAGTGTATCTAGTTTTTATTTGTGATCGAAGCCGAATACGCAAAAAATACGATTTTAATGTACGCGCTGCATAGCACATATCGAAGCTGCATAGGGTGAAAAATTGTTTTGATAAATTGATCTGTGTTGGCAACAGGCAACCAGCGACTGTGTCCTGTTGCCGTCACTGGACATAGCAACTACGGTTCCTGTGATGGTGTGCTGTGTCGGCAACAGAATGTGTCCACGTGTTCGCAGCGCCTCATGGAATACCAGTTTTCACATTTTCTTAAACATAATTGATCTACAGGTTGGCTCCATAGGCTCTGCAGCGGAAGTTTTGCGAAGGGCAGTGTATATGTGTGGCGTGCAATTGGCAAGGGAGCCTTTACTAAGGTCTACACTAAGGGACGCCCTTAGGGAAAGGGCCACCCTTGACGTCAAACCTACTGCGAAGGGCATTAAAGAAATCGATGAAAACCATCCTTGTTACAGGTATGAATTTTTTAGATATTATTTGACTTGACAATTTTAAATTAATCTTATTTCTATTTTACAGATATATCAATACTTAAATAAAATTATAACTATCCTTAAAAAGAATAATATAATTTTATTTTTATTACAACTATATAGTTAACTGTTATTTGTTTCAGCATAAAATACCTAAAGAAGAAACCTGTACGAGATCTTACTGGGGAACAATTTCTGAAATTATCTATGGCTGCAGACGACAAATTACTGGAGGTCACTATAAGCGAGCATATCGAAGGAAACACGGGACCTAGCTATTTGGAAGAATTGAAGCAATTGTACCAAAAGGTTGGTGTTTTGATAATAGAATACATGAACTGTTCCGAAATTCGTAAAATTATAATTTATCATTTCAAGGTTCGAGTAACAATGTAAAAACTATAATAACTTTTATATTGGGTGAAAAGACTTGTCTAATATATGAATTAATGTCTGCAGATAATAATATTAAATTACATATTATATTACATAACTTAACTATTGCATCAAGTTTAGCCTGTAATTATAGTTCTAAGGTGTTTGTAATAATACATAAATAAATATTTGTAAACACAAATTTAAACACCTACTGCCAGGAATTATACATAGCTTTTGAACGGCTGAATCAGTTGTCATAAAACTATGGTTAAGGAAGGTTTTGAACAAAAAAAGACTGCGTTAGAATCAGCCAAACAGTATGGGAGATATGATGCTACAGACAGAGATACATACTTCAAACTCAACAATACAATTCAAAAATGTAATTAAAAGTATGATAAATAAATTCCTTGACACAAAGAGCTATTTCATAGGATGCTAGTTTAAAAGGATAAAATGAAGTAAATATATTTTTCGTTTTAGGACGAATTCGCAGCTACAGTACAAGCGTGGAACGAGTTAAGAGCTGAAGCGGTTACAATAGCGTTATCTAAAATTGTCATGCCCGAACTAAGGCGAGAATTAAACGCTGTTTTACTGCAGGAGTCTAAGGAATATGTGCTCAAGTAAGTTTGTACAGGTGCTTGTAGAGTTTCTTTGTTACAATCGCCTCTATAGCTCCCTTCCTTTTCGTATGTGGTGGAAGTAAAGGAACGGCCAGTGAATTTACAGGATCAAAGGTTATTTTCACACTGATGACAATGATCGAAAAATCATGTCTTATTAATTAATTAAAGCTAAATAGTTTATCTGCTGCTTTCCTTTGTTGCATTATTTACCTTTTAATATTCACGCGCTTTTTCACTAAATTGTATTTTTAGATGTTGTCGTCGCAAACTATACGATTGGCTGAAAGTGGCGCCGTACGAGTCGCGGGTTTCTGATGACGATGACGACGAATGGGATAATTCTAATGGTAAAAACTCACCGATTTATTTATTAATAAAGTGTTGCATAAATAAAGTAATAATTTTACAAAAATAATCTTTAGACTAGAAAGGAAATAGGTGCAAGCTCAATCTAACGTAAGCTGGTATTAGTTCAGTAAAATTGCTATTGGCTATAGTAGAAAGGTTTCATATTGCACAAATCATAATTTAGAAGCGACTAATAAATAGTGAGACATGGTACAACTACACATTATAGTCGATGGACCTTAAACTATTTTAAAGCTTCGTGAAGAATCGGCCCTAAGTTTTATTTGAGATTTTTTTAAACCCAACTCAGATGACATTTTTAAATATATGTTTTATCCCTCCACATTAACCCCTTTTAAATCCCCTAGGTCTTCGGGTACTATCAATAGCCTACATCCCGGACCGTCAACATTCTGCCTTTGCATGTTTAGTGGCAAACGCCGGGGAAGTGGTCGACCATCTAAGATTGCCATATTTACTGCACAGGAGAAACGCGTGGGACGCCATGGAGAGGCAAAACAAAATGGCTGACATGACTGCTCTGAGACGGTGAGTTTTTAATTTAATTTAAATTGCGGTGTGGTTTCGCGGTGGGAATTTAAAGATATAATATAGCATATGTTACTACGGTATAAAATAGCTGAAAGAAATGTTAAAACAAATTAAGTATTTTTTTTTCAAAAACAACTAACAAAAAATCAAGTCCCTCCTTCCTTTTCCTTCTTTATAATTATTACTTCTATTCGAAGTAAGTTTTGTAGAACTATTCAGAACCCGTTGCAGGCATTTAATATACAGGATGTAAAAAAGGGCTGACATCCTGAAACAGGTGAAAGAGTTGCAAAAACTTTAAAAATAGCAAATTAAACATTTTCACACGACTTCTATGTTCCGGATTAGTTCTTCTGTTTATGCAATTCTTTCACCTGTTTCAGGATGTCAGCCCTTTTTTACATCCTGTATATTTATTTTACTATGCCAGTAGTAATACCCTAAAGTGTACAAAATAAACAACTTATATTGTAGACAGTTCCCCTCAACATTTATACACACAACGTAGTGAAAACAAAATTTATGTATTTTGAAAACTTCATTACAGTTATAACAAATCGTTTTTCTAAGTACATATATAGTTATTCCTCGTTTAACCTTCTTTCTTATTTCAGATTCATAATGCGCAAAAAACCCCACGTCATTGTGATCGGAGGTGAATCAAGGGAAGCTCTATCGGTTAAACAAGATGTAGCGGAATGTGTTCAGCAATTAGTTGAAGATGAACAGTTTCCTCGCATTCCTATAGAAATAGCAGATAATCACATTAGCAAGATTTATAGCAATAGTATTAGGGGAAGGGTAAGTACTAGATAATATGCAAAAATTCATTAAACGTCTACTACGGTAGTTCAGTGTTGAATGAAACTCTTGCAACGTGTATACTGAGTTCGATCAACGGAAACGCGCCCACTAACCTTTTTGGTGTATTCATCGCAGTGTGCGACCGTCCAAAAAGTAGTGGGGCGCGTATTCATGGATTGCACTCAAATATTCTGTTATTCCCTTTCAACATTTTAGTATGTACATCAGAACCATTTATTGCATAATATATACAAATACCGTACAGATGTTCGATTTTAAATCTGCGCGTCCCTCCACTAATTGTAATCACTTAAATTTGTAAAAATAAATAATTATTGCAACATTATACACTACACATAGTGTAACTTAGCGATTTGGTTGTAAAGTCGGACTCGTGGACTCGGCATTGTATAGTGCAGAGCGCGTGATTTGTACGGTACCATACGACCGCTCTGCGATATTGATAAATTATATGGAAGTGTCCTCGCATCTATAAACTTTTCTGCATGTAGGAGTATAAGGTACTTGGAGGGGCGTGCACTTTTAGAGTGAAAGATCTCTACATCTGTGTTGTATTATAAGTTTTGATCTCACAATTACTTGTGACAATAGCCAGCTTTTCATTACAAGAATTTAAAAGTACTTCTCTTTTTTAGACTCATTTGTTTCTAATACTTACACTACTAGTTTAAGTCTATATCTATCTAATATTTCCTTAAGTTTTCACGGTTCATTATATTATTTTTAAAACACTTTTAAAACCGGATATTATTGCCTTTGTTTATGTATCTTTATTTCGGTTGGTTTGGTTAGTTTAATTTGCTACCGAGTCTCGTAATACGCTAATTATTTTCAATTAATATTAATTACGTGTTTCAATATACCAATTGAACTAAATTTATTTTAATATTTATAGTTAAATTCTTAATGTTAGCCATTCTCTTTGATTCTAATTTCGTATAAACCTTTCCAGAACGACTTCAGAGAGTATCCAGAAATATTACGACAAGCGATATGCCAAGCCCGTCTACTGCAAGATCCTTTGATGGAAATCTCCCAACTTTGCGGTCCAGACGAAGAAATCTTATGTTTCCGATATCACCCTTTACAAGACCAAATCGCTAAAGAAGACCTTCTGGAAGGTATTGAACTAGAATTCGTCAACAGAGTTAACGAAGTTGGTGTAGACGTCAACGAAGCCGTACTTACCGGACGAGGAACTGAACTACTGCAATATGTATGTGGTTTAGGACCAAGGAAAGCAGCAGCCTTAATAAAACTGTTCAAACAAACCAATCAGAAACTTGAAAATCGAACACAGTTGGTTACAGTATGCCACATGGGCCCCAAAGTGTTCATCAATTGCTCGGGTTTCATCAAAATTGATACGAGCAGTCTCGGTGATAGTACGGAAGCGTACATCGAAGTTCTAGATGGTTCTAGAGTACATCCAGAAACTTATGAATGGGCGAGAAAAATGGCGGTGGACGCTTTAGAATATGAAGATGAAGATGCTAACCCCGCTGGCGCTTTAGAAGAAATCCTCGAAGCACCTGAACGACTAAAAGATTTAGATCTCGATGCTTTTGCTGAAGAACTAGAACGTCAAGGCTTCGGTAATAAGAGTATAACGTTATACGATATTCGAGCTGAATTGAACTCTAGATACAAGGATCTAAGAGTTCCATATCGGTCACCGACTCCCGAGGAATTATTTGATATTTTGACGAAAGAGTCTCCAGATACGTTCTATGTTGGGAAGATGGTGCTCGCGTCTGTTATTGGGATTACACATAGGAAGCCGCAAAGAGAAATGTTGGACCAGGCTAATCCGGTCAGAAATGATGAAACAGGTCTTTGGGAGTGTCCTTTTTGTCATAAGAATGATTTCCCGGAGTTGTCTGAGGTAGGTTCTTAAATATTAATTGAATTTACAGCATATTACAGATCTGAAAAAATAAATTTAGCATCAGTAATTTTGTTTATTACCCTAGTAGAAATCCTGAAGTTCCTTCACCTATTAGGGGCACTATACCCATATTCGTGCCGGCATAAACAGGCACTGCCGGGCTTCAAAATCGAATATGTGTAGATGAACGTACAGGAAAAATGCTGCCCAGATAATGCCGTTCGGTCGTCACGAATGTGCCGCCCAAACATGTGGACAGCGCCCCTTAACTAATTGATGTAAACTATTATGATAACGGCTGGTGTAAATAAAGAGTGTCATCCAACTCCGCGCAAAAAGTCTCCGTACTGCAACACAAATGGATATAAAAACGAATCTGCGCAATTATAGCGCGCTCGCTAGTCTAAGGTGTAAAAGGCAATCAGTTATATGCATTATTACATAATTCAAATTCAAATGTTTAATTTTTAAACGTTAACATTGGACCATTGCCGTTTAATCAAATGGACGGTGGTTCTTCAAGTAATACAAATTTGACATAAAAAGTGTTCTGAGTGTACTAAATGTCCTAAATGTACTTAATTATGAGTCAATTAAAGCACTTGAAATTTAAATCGAGCTTATTTAGGCAGCTTCGACGACTTCGAGCGTTCAAATTTTGTACAGTGTACAAACAATATGTCATTTTGGACGTTGCCGGGCGGCCGAGCAAATCAAGACTGGTATGATATCCATACCATTTTGCACTTTCATGTCATTTCATTTGTTTGTAAGTCAATGCCGTTTTTTCTGTGATTGTGTAAGACTTCTATCCATTACTTTCTAAACCAATGGCTCATTGTCTTGTAACACACAATTTAAACTGAATTTGTTTAACGGCACTATATTCACATTAAGCCCTGTCAATAAAGATCAGAAAGAGGTAGTCTCTTTTTCAGTCTCAAGATGGTAAGGACACTAGAGAGATTTATTGATACAATTTTGCTCATCGCATAAAATCCTAACATCCCAGGTATGGAACCACTTCGACGCCGGCGCCTGTCCCGGGCAAGCTACTGGGGTCCGAATACGCCTCGACAACGGTTTATCCGGCTACATCCATATAAAGAACCTTTCGGACCGACACGTGGCCGATCCCACAGAACGAGTACGCATCGGGCAAACGGTCCACAGCCGGATACTGAAAATCGACGTGGAAAGGTTCTCAGTGGATTGCTCGTCGAAGACATCAGATTTGTTGGATAAGAATAATGAGTGGCGGTGAGTTGGTGATGTTTTTGCTTTAAATTAATAATTTTCATTCTGTGTTGGTTCTTTTCCATCGTTCTTCATGGGCAGAAATAGTAGATTGGGATCACAAGGGAGCAAAGTCATATGAGGCGAGGGCGCTATTCTAAATGTCGAAAGTAGTGAAGGCTTTAAAGTATTTCGCTAAGGCAAAAATAATCTTGTCTCCGAATGATAAACTCTATTTTTTTTTACCCTATATAAGAAAATAAATAGTGCAACAAATGAAAAATAATAGTATGTTTATTACAAAGAATTAGGAACAATAAGACGTAACAGAGAAATAAGGGGGTTAATGTTTGTATTTGAACAGTTATGGAAAAAAGATTACTCACTCCTTGAGAAAGACACTGTCATGTTATATAATGCGAATTTGATTAAATAATTACGAGTGAAAGCGGAATTTCGCGTATCTTTTATTTTTTCACAAACTATTTTATTTTTTATTTGTCTCGTGCGCTGTTGACTGTATCATACAGCCTATAGCGTGTTGATACAATGTTCTTGGTTGATGGCTTTGGTGATTGGAACTTTTACTAACAATATCCACATTCCTAATTCAAATCACTTTTTCTCCCACGGGAGTAAAGAGCTATTTTGCTCCCTGTTTACGAAGAATGCACTAGCTTTTTTAGAGTAGATGTGATAAAAATAATATTACTTTACATCCATTATTATTGTATTTTTTATAAAATTTGAGCCTTATTTTTCCTGGATCAGAAAGAAACAAGAAAAATACCTTAAAAACCTTGAAGTTTAAAGTTTGAGATACGCGAAGATAAACACTTTTGTTCACAGAAATTTTGTTTTTGTATCTGTAGATAGAATCTTAAGAAAAGTTTTAATTCTAGTAGGTTTATATATGTACATTAATACACGTTTGGCGAATACGTGCCTAAACATGTAACTATTAGGGAATATCGTAACTTTTCTACTTATACGTTCTTTAAATATTTGACTATAATTTTTAATTAAACAGTAACCATTTCACAGGCCCACTAAAGACCCTTACTACGACCAAGAAGCCGAAGACAAAGATATTCGCAAAGAAAAAGACGCGAAACAGACTAAAGAAAGACTGCAATACGTTAAACGAGTCATAGTTCACCCCGCGTTTCATAATATTTCATTTGCTGAAGCGGAGAAGTTGATGGACAATATGGCGCAGGGAGAAGTTATTGTTAGGCCGAGTAGTAAGGTGCGGAAGCGTTTTATTCATGTAACAAAAAAAATATTTGCATGTTTGTGGAAATATAAAAAGCTAACTTTACAACTTTCACCTCAAGCGTAAGCCTTACGCTTACGGTTCGAGTTTTGCTCGGACATTCATTTGTGTGACGAATACAGATGTTTTTTCTCTGGTCATTGTTGTTAATATATTTGTATAAGTATGTTTATTCTGGCTTGCCTTGCAAGTTCCCTATTATGCCCAGTTGCGTGGTTATCCATAACACAAGCTCTGCTTACTTTAGGGCCATGCCAGTGGCGCGTTTGTTTGTCTGGGGATTTAAAAAAATTATATCTTTGATATTATACAATTATGTCGGCTGTGTACGAGGCTTCCCACCCAGGTTACCCACGGATATACAGCATTCTTCTAAAATTATTAAAATTTCGGTATAAAATTTATTATTCCAGATCATATTCTGTGTGCCAAATTCTATCGAAGTCACTTCAGCCGATTTTGCATGATTCAGTTACAAACATCCAAACATTTAAAATGTTAATGTTAAATAATTCATATTATAATCGGTCTCATAATAATATGTTCATATCATAATAGAATGGATTTATCATTAAAAAGCTGATATTATGGTCTTTGATAAATCTCATCGCCAATTTTCTAACTTAGTTTTCAATTATATAGCTTATTTATATTGTTTTCTAGGGTTCGGACCATTTAACTGTAACATGGAAAGTAGCTGACGGCATCTATCAGCATATTGATGTTCGGGAAGAAGGGAAAGAAAACGCGTTTTCATTAGGTAAGGCAACTCTTAATAATTTTCTGAAGTTGGTCAGTTTTGTAATAAACGCCTTGACAGTCACTAAAATCAGTTGTTAGTAAAATCCATAACCTTTTCCAACTTTTTCAGGTCGCAGTTTATGGATCCAAGGCTCTGAATTCGAAGACTTAGATGAAATCATAGCTCGTTACGTGACCCCTATGGCGGGTCACGCCCGCGACCTCATCTCCTACAAGTATTACAAGAACTACGGCGGCATGAGGGATAAAGCAGAGGAATTTCTCAAAGAAGAGAAGGCAAAGAACAACAATAAGATACATTACGTCATATCTGCAGCTAAAAACTACCCCGGAAGGTTCCTACTTAGTTATCTACCTAGAAATCGGTGTACCCATGAGTATATCTCAGTGACACCAGATGGTTATAAGTTTAGACAAAGAATGTTTGACTCATTAGGCTCATTGTTGAAATGGTTCAAGGAACATTTTAGAGAGCCACCGCCTTCTGGAACTCCAGTGCAACGAACAGGAACATTGAGGACTCCGCATACGATGGCGTCTACGATGTATCACACGCCAGCTGCACACACTCCAGCCTTCCATACTCCAGCCCATACTCCAGGACCTGCCTACATAAATACTCCATACACTCCATCCGCCCAAACTCCCTACATGACTCCATTTGCCACAACTCCTCGAGCACCAGAATTCGCTGCTCCAACCCCAAGACACACAGTCTCTCACCGAACAGTGGCCCCGGCTTATACTGAACCCGCAGACTGGCAGAAAGCAGCTGAAGACTGGGTCCGGTTAAGATCCTCAGTTAGAGAAACCCCTAGAGACACCCCTCGGGATACCCCAAGATCAGACTCCACTCCGAGACATTCAAGTAGGACTCCTCGATCGCACATGCAGTCAGGGAGATCTTCCAGAGCTCATTCAACCAGATCTACTCCGCACACAAACACATCCCCAAGATCCATGTCCCTGGGAGACGCTACCCCATTATACGATGAGAATTAAAACATAATCCCATTCTTTAAAGAGTGTATTTATTTTTGTATTGCTCAAATCGAGCGTGTTTCCGAATTGACGCAGTTGGATGTAAAGCGTTGCTTGTACTAATATAAGCTGTAATATTACTTTAATGTTAGTTAATATTTTTATATTAAATAAAGATAAAAAAGATTAAACTATCCTTTTTTTGTAATGTCAATAGATGAAAGAAATATTAAGAACAATGAAAACTGCAAACATGATTATCTAAAATTGGATTTTGCTTGCTTATGTACCAATTAATTTTTGGTAAAATTATATCTCATAAATTTGTCAAAGCATATTATGCAGACTGTTTGTTACCTTTTGAAACTAGAATTCTATATCTGACTAAATATTTTTGAAATACTCAACATTATATCAATGTTCCATTGTAAAGTTAAGATACATTGAAAACAAGTTTAATAAATCGAGAATTCAGGCTGAAAATATTGCTTAAAATTAAATAAAAATAAATTAGTATCATGGGAATAAAATTGCTAAATGAAAAATATAGATGATAATGCATCTGATTGCTTGACATCTGATTGACTAAGTATTGAACATTGTTAGCATCATGACAATCATAATTTACCAAATAATTCGGTAATATTTATACATTTCTAATATTTGTATACAGGTTATTGTAACAAATACTTGTTTAGGTATAACTAAGTATAATTTGAATGCCTTTATAGTGGTTAGTGAGTATGATCTTTATTATAACTTATTCTCATCCGTTGTATTCGATATAGTTTAGTTAAAATAAAATATAAGTCAACTATAGTATTGTGTATCATTTGTACACATAAGTATATAATATTGCATTAATCTCGAAATTAGAATGGTCGGAAGCTACAACGTGTAAAAAATTGGTAAACATTAGAACCTAGGGCCTTATTTGCTATTGAATTTAAAGATATCTAATTTTTTAGTAATTAAATGTGACGCTCATTGCGGCTTTACTTAAAATTTCTGTCGCTTTCGTTTCGGAGATATTAGTGGTTGAATAGAACTGATTATGAACCTAGGGCCAATTTTCATCAAATTATTCGTAAATTATTGCATTTCGGTTTGATGTAAGTTGTCACGAATGCGCAAGTGTGAAACTCGTATTACGAGCCATCATCGAAATACAGAGAAGCCCTAGGTTCATAATTACAGACCTAGAGCTTCTCTGTATGTTGGCAACGGATGGTCCTAGGAGCTCCGAACTTGAATTAAACATTAGTGACGAAGAAATTACGCAAAATTGACAATCCATTTTGACTTCGTAATTGTCATTTGAACAATTTACTAACTTTCAAACAAATACGTATTATGAATAGGGCTTCGCTGTTATAGGGAGACTAAACCTTTAATAGTCCGTCTAATTATTGCAATTGGTAGCTCTTTAGTTCCTTTATATGTGACGATATGTTTTTTTGAGTTTATTATAGCAGTAACAGAGATAATTTGAATAGTAATTTTCAAAAAAAATTGCAGTAGGGTGCATATGACACGTAAATGTGACCTTGAGAATACCTTACCTGTTATAGTAAGTATATGTCGCTGCCTTTCGGCATCTATTTCTTTTGTTCTATTGTTTTGTTTTGGTTTGTCGGCAGTTTTTAATATCTTAGAAATGTTATTTGTCGGGACCTTTGAACTAAATGTTCCCTCGACGCATCAATAGGCCAGGTATAGCCAGTTGTATCCTGCGCTCAAGTGGGAGGGAGATGGCAATAATCCCTGTCTTTAATAAATCCTCTGACTTTACTTTTGCACCCAAAAATAATTCTTGTTTACTAAGCTTATCTCGCTCAGTTCTCTCTAAACTCTGAAGAGCAAGTGACGTATTTGTTTCAAATGTGATTTCGTGACAAAAATTTAAGAAACTATATGTCTTAATTTATCCAATGATCGAAAATAAGCAAAGGAAAACTATCATTAAAAAGTCTTTGATAATTCCCATTGTCACCCTCGTCATCAGAAATATTCACTGGCATGTAACTATCCTCCATGACTAGTTCGAAACAAAAATGATTGTCAAAATTGCTTAAATTCTTCTTCACTAATGTTTTATCCAAGTTCTGAGCTCCTAGGACCATCCGTTGCCAAGATACAGAGAAGCCCTAGGACTATAATTATGGACCTAGGGCTTCTCTGTATCTCGACGATGGCTCGTGTTACGAGATACACACTTGCGTCATTAATTAGTGACGCTATCGTGACGACTTACATCAAACCGACATGCAATAATTTACGAGTAATTTATTGCATGTAGTAACTGAAAAGCGCTATGTTCATAATCAGTTCCATTCAACCACTAATATCTCCGAAACGAAAGCGTCACGATGCATTGAACGAAGCAGTCGAAGCCGTTCGCAGGTAGGATGTCTGGCTACGCAGCCGCGTCAACATTTGCTATCCCAAGTAAGACTATTATGGACCACGTCACAGGTCGAAGAGGCCAAAAGTCACCAATTCTAGGCAGATCACCAAATTTTAAATAAGAGACAGAACAAAAGATGGCAAAATGTTTGCACATAGTGGAAAAAATGGCTTAGGCCTGACTCGTACAGAATTTCTAGAGATTGTTAATGAATAAGTCAATCAGAACAATCTAAAAACACCTTTCAATGATGGTACACCCGGCAAAAATTGGTTTTCAAGCTTCAAAAAGCGTTATAAGCTGTCCATTAAAAAACCACAGGCTGTAGAGGTTGCTCGTAAAAAAGCCGCAGACCCATTTGTCATTAAAGAATTTTATGACATGCTAGAAAGAGTGATTGACGAGTTAAGACTTCATGACAAGCTTGAAAGAATTTACAATTTGAATGAAACTAGTTACTGCAACGATCCACAAAAAACGAAAGTACGGGGATTTCCGTCGACTCGGACTACATCATCCTTCGGAAAGTCAAATACGATAGTCTTGATGGCAAGCAACGGTGCTGGGAAGAAAGGAGCTCCATTCATTATTTATAAAGAAAAGCACGTATGGAGTAATTGGACGTAGCCTCTGATTTAGCGTACCCTGGGGCGTTGTATACAGCCACATCAAATGGTTGGATAGAATCGCAAACATTTTTGGAATATATTGATAAAAGTTTTATTCCGATGATTGGTGATACAACTCAGCCAACACTTCTCATCTACGATGGTCACAGTACTCATGTAAATATTTCTGTAATCGAAAAAGCCTTACAACACAACATAACAATCTAAAAATTACCACCCCATACCAGCCATATTCTGCAACCGCTGGATTTGGCAGTTTTCAAATCTTTCAAAGATACCTGGGTCCAGGAAATGGTCAAGTGGCAAAGAACCCACAACAAGCAAAAACTGCCCAAAGACGAGTTTTCAAGGATAGTTGGAAAAGTGTGGTCAGCCCTTAACACCGACATTATAAAAAATGGATTTGCAAAAAGCGGTTTTAACCCATTTAACAGGGATGCATTTCCCAAACATAAATTAGACCCCGATGCTGTAAAAAGATGGCAAATAAACAAACACCTCCGCAGTACGCTCCGATGAAATTAACGAAATTGTGTCTGAACAAAATAAACGTTTCATTGAACTTAAACACAATTCTAATCAAAACATCAACAAGCAACATAAACTCAAATACCACAGAAAAAGTATCGTTCGAAGATTTATTACTAGAAACTATTAAACAAGTTCCGACTACTGGTCTCAAAAAAAAACGGTGAAGATTTCTGGAAGCGCTTAAGTAATAACTCATGAGGACATTATAGCAAGACTGAAAAAAAAGGAAGATTACAAACTTAAAAACAAAGAAATTAAATTAAGTGTAATATTAGGTCTTTACCTATGAAATTGCCGTTTTTCACGAAATAAATGAAGCGTAACTTTTTTATATATTTTTTATTTCTATTAATCAAAATAATCACCCATGCAATCAATGCATCTTTGCCAACGCATGGTAGCTTATTGATGCCTTTCTTGAAGAAATCAGCTGGACGGGAGGCAACAAATTCTTCAAAGGCATTTTGTACTGCCTCTCGGGTATTGAATTTTTTTCCCGCCATGAAGTTATCCAAATTCTAGAAAAAGTAGAAGTCTGTAGGCGCAAGGTCTGGTGAGTACGGCGGATGACGGAGAACTTCCAACCCCAACTCTTGTAGCTTGGAGACCGTCTGCTGTGCAGTATGAGGTCGCGCGTTGTCGTGCAGAAGCAGTGGAGCCGAACGATTACACAAGCTGGTTGAAGACGTGCGAGCTTCTCCATCATTGTGTTTAGTTCTTCACAGTACACATCTGCAGTAATGCTTGTCCCGTTTGGCAAGAAGCTGTGATGAATTACACCCGCGTTAGACCACCAAACAGTGACCATCACTTTTCTAGGGGTAAGTTTTCGTTTAGGGCATTGTTTGGGTGCTGAACCAGGGTCCAACCAACTTGCTGAGCGCTTACGATTGTCAAACAGGATCCATTTCTCGTCACAAGTAACAATGCGGTTCAGAATTCCTTCATTTGTATGCCTGCTGAGCAGTGCAAGGCACGTCTCCACGCGTACTTCGCGCTGGCGGTCATTGAGTTCGTGGGGTACCCATTTGTCAAGCTTTTTTACCTTGCCAATTTGACGCAAATGGACCAATATTGTTTTGATGCTAACTTCGAAAGCTGCTGCTAATTCAGCCGTGGATTGAGTTTCATCAGCTTCCACAATTGCCTTTAATTCGTCATTGTCGACCAAAGTTTTCGGACGACCATGGGGTTCATTTTTCAAGTCAAAATTTCCAGAACGGAAGCGGGTAAACCAATAACGGGTGGTGCGTTCGTTTGTAGTGTTCGCTCCGTAAACGTCGTTGATGTTTTGTGCCGCTTTGCTGCCACGACGGTACTCATACTCCATAATTACTCGAATTTTTAACTTATCCATTATGACGAAAAATGTTCGAATGCGTTGAAAACAAAACACTAACTATTAAACAAATGACGATTTTAGAAAAAGAATTCCATGTTTGTCAAATAAAATTAATTTGAAATTAGAATTATCAGTCAAAAAAAAATATATTTTCATTTGAAATGGCCAGTACGGCAAAACGGCAGTTTCATAGGTAAAGACCTATTATTTATTACAAATTCTTAACAAAACTAGGTAAACGAAAAGAAAATCAATGAAAAACATCTTCTAAATATATCGAGGCTTACAACAACTTAACAACAATAAAAGAGAACGAGTGAATTAAGCATTAACTAACAATAGGCAAATATCTTATTAACTTACTTCATGTTTTGGAAATGGCGTTTCAGATTTGGTACATAACAAAATTTAGTAGGTACTTCTATATTATAGGTATACTATCTCTATTTCCGTCAGATTACCTCATTTAATTATAATTAGATAAAAGATTATAAACTAAGTATTAAAATGTTATTAATTATTAAAAATAAGTAACAGCAGCGCTTAAGCGCGATATATCGCGATAACTTACTGCTAAGATCACTTGAATGCTTAAACATAAACTTTTGAGAATTTTTTTATTGTACCTATATTAACTATTACTTATGGGCGAACGATAGGCTGCGTAGCCAGACATCCTACCTGACCGAACGGCTTCGACTGCTTCGTTCAATGCATCTCTATGAAGGACCTTCAGTTTTTCTTACGTAGCGCCCCATCTCAAACAGGTAAAATAATTTTAATTATTGTGATTTTTACTGGTCTATTGTGTCTGTGTGTTGTGTGCATGTATGAAGGGTAGCCTCATAAAACACGACTACTAATATTTTGACAGTTAAGTGGTGCGTTCCGTCTGCCGCTCACAGCGCTATCAGCGCTAAAAGTGCTCAAAACCGTTCCGATTCGTTTGAGCGCGCTAAAAGTAATTTTTAGATATTGCAATCGGAACGGTAAATAGCGCGCTAAAGTTACAACAGTTCGGTGATATAACCTATGAACTTTCTTACTTATAGTAAATATTTGTGTTAACCAAGATATTTTAATTAATTTGGAATATTCATCTTTATTTAAGTCTGCTACGTACCCCATATTAGAAGAATTATATTTACATTTTTACATAAATCTTTATAAGTTTGTGTTTAGTATTTGAGCCAGTGTGGTTTGAGGTACGCGATTAGTTCAATTCCTGTTTATTGTTAATTCAATTAACCGTTTGTGTTTCTAAAACAAGTATTTATTATCAGAATGGAGCAGCAACTTCTGCTGGCAGTTATATCCGCTATTGAAGACTCGGACTTAGACGATGGGTTCATGGTTTTGGAAGAAGATAGCACCAGCAGTAGAGAAGATGGGCTGGAAGCGACTGTTTACATTATGAAAAAGTCAAGAAGTGACTTAAGAAAAATACCTCGAATCGAGGGTTACATTGCATAAACTGTTGCCAATATAATAGAATTGAATTTAAACAACATTTTCGGTAAATCAATAACAATATTTTTTGTCAATGACATATTACATATAGACATGTTATCCGCTCTCAAAAATGGCAACGCAAATGCAAGGCAGTTGCCGGCTATTTGACTCAGTCTTGTGCAACCCAGTGTCTCGGCTAAACGTCAAATAAAACATATTCCCTATTCTGTGTTTTTAATACAGTACAATGCCTTCTTGTGTGTTTAGACAGTGTACTAATTACACTGTTACTGTTAAAGATAGAATTGACGTTTCTTTTCATGCGTAAGTACTATTTTTTTTATAACTATCTTATTTATTAATTTATTTTGCTATCTAAAATGACGTTTTATAATTGACATGGCTATTCGTTTCAACAAACTCGAAGAGCGAGATGTAATATGATTTTGTATGTGGGAGTATAAAGTGACAACGCTATAGAGTTTCGACAATTTACGTACTACGTCACGTACGCTCGCGACCAATTAGTGCGAAGCAACGTCACGAAGTACATAGGTACCTCTTTCTTACAACAAGTGAACCGTATTACTCTTGTCCCACAAATTATATTACTCTATATATCGGGTAGGTATCTATAGTTACGTTGACGCCATTTTTTGTGCGGTAATGTTTGGGTATGACTTGTCTATAAGTATGTAATAATATGTCATTGTTGTTTGTGTCCGCGTGTGAGAAAGAGATGACGCTATACACTCGTTGCATAAGTCTGTCTCTTTTACTCGAACCATATGCATTGCGTTTCGAAATCTAGTTGATATGATTTTAGCGGTGTTTTTTGTGTAAAAATAACAACAAATATATTTTAAAATTGCGCTTTTTAGTGTCAAATTATATACCATAAGCCCGTTTTAGTACTCATTAAATAATAGAAATTTATATAATTCTTTAAATTACAAATAATTAAAGGTTTCCTTAGTGTTGTCGTAGAAATAAATTGATTATGACGAGTTTAGAACGCACCCAATTTGACTTCTACCTTTGTCTCTACTGATAAATCAGTTGATTTTGTTGGATTTTTCAACAATGGGCTCAGCTCATCACACATTTCTATTACCAATCGTTTAGACAACCGATATCCTTTTTGTATATTCTTCATTATTCCAAATAAAAGGGGTCCGATTGTTTTCGTGTTGTATTTATTTCATTATCATTTTCCAAGAAAATAAAAAAGACTAATTCGTCAGATATCTACAATAAAAAATAGCTCTAGAAATCACTTTTTCACATTAACACATAAGAAACACTAAATATCCAACTTAAATACCTTAAAATACCTATATTTTCAACCATTTTTTTAAAGATAAACCGAAACGATTCACTTCACGCCAAGAAAGTAGCAACTTTTTTTGAATCGCTTACTTTGACATTTAAGTCATCCAATATAGGTTGAAATATCACCTCATGGTACGAAAAATGAACGAACTAAAAAAGTTTGCGATCCAATTGCCGACTTGATCTGGCGTCAACCTAAACTGGATCGCTTTAATGACGTCGTGGTATGAAATAGCAAAGCAGTTTATTTTAGGTCGTCAATTGAATCGCAATAATAGTTCATAGTAGGCCTTCAGTTCGATGCAGAGTTCGGCTCGTCTTTTCGTCTTCTGGTGAAGTCGAGGCAAAAGGGTAGGATCTTCTAAACTGTTTGCGCGTAACTTATTAAAAACATCGTTTAGTCTTGTTATCATTTCTGCAGCACTATCGCACTGTCGATCGAACACCTTTTCTTTTACGTAACCCCACAGAAAAAAGTCTAGTGGGGTCAAATCAGGCGACCGAGGTCCGATCCATTGGCTTTCAAATATTCGGAGAGCTGTTGGCGAACGGATCGAGACACGTGTGGAGGTGCGCCATCATGCTGGAACCACGCTCAGCGGTAGTCAGCCACTGTAAAATCTTCCAAATATCTACTCAGTTGCCTGTTAATAAAATCTAAGTATGACACACCATCTAAACGCCGTGGCAAAAAGACTGGTCCCAGGATTACATTTTTAAAAATACCGGCCCATACGTTGACGGACCATCGGGTCTAGTGACCGGTTTCCTGTGAAGCATGAGGGTTTCCTTCCGACCACATGTGAGCGTTTCGCCTATTCCACACTCCGTTCCGAGTGAAAGTGGATTCATCCGTCTAAATCACGTGCTTGATGAATTCAGGTGAACTTTGCTGCTGATCTAACAGCCACTTGCAGAATTCAGTACGAAGGATTCGATCAACTGGCAGCAAAGCTTGTACACGATGAATTGTGTAAGGCCGCATTCTGCTGCGTCGTAATATCCGTAATACCCTTTGCACAGTTGAATGTGAAGCAATGGGCCTACCGTGCAGACCAAGACGAAGGTTTTAGCGCACAACGTCTAAAATGCGCTCTTCTGTGTTGACATCCAGCTGATGCCCACCTCCAGAAGCTACAGGAGCTATCGGCCTATTTTCCAAAACTCGCTGGTATGCATTTGTTATGACCCGTAAGTCAGAAGGATGGTGGGCGTTAGGATACCTGTTTCGGTAAATCCTTAAAGCTTCAGCAGCATTCCCTCATGCTTCTAAGCACATTAGCATCATGCCATATTCTCGAGAGCTGTATACATAAGGAACAGGCATTTTTTGTTCCCAAAAATGAGCACAACAAAACTTAGCACTAAATAAAACGATCACAATTTGTAAACACGAAAACAAAGATGCAAAAGTGTCACTTGCAAGCGCGGCCAACAAGGAATTGACCGTGTAACTGCTTTTTTCGTCGGCACGAGCCACGCAAATATCCTAGAAATATTGTAAGAAGTTTTGTGATATGACGACGATATTACGTTTGTTTTGTGATATGAAATTCGACTGAACCCTATAATATTACTGTCTGATCCTTTCCTTTCTCCGAAACTAGGGCATGGTGTTCGAATATTCGCCTATTTTACTATTCGACATTTCCGTACCTTCTAACTTTTTCCGTATCCTTAACCCTTTCCGGAACATAACTACGCTTAGATGTAGATGTTATGGCGGTTAAAACAGGTAATAAGCATTTTTAATAAGAATACCAATAAACACTTTTAATACTTACCAATAATCCTAAGAAGACATATTTTAAGTAATCTAATCTTAGATACAATATTTACAATAATACAACACATTAAATCAAAGCAAGCACTGCGCTCACCTCAACAAAGACCAAAACTAAAACAATAACATTAATCGATAACGTTAATAAGTAATTTCATGTCACAACACTACCTGTTGTACACGGTCGCCGCACCTGCAAAGAAAGGCAGCTCATTTGTACTTGTGTTAGCGGCTTCCGCCAAACGATTTAGCTCAGCAAACTACGACCTTTCGGAAGTGGTTTTCTAGGAAGTAATAGTATTTGTGTACCTACTGCAATCTACACCAATTTTTACGTTTTGTTTCAGTTCACCGTTGATTTTAAGAGGGCCGGGCGTGCGGGCAGGGTGCGAGAGTATGTTTGTGAATAAGTACCTATTTTATGTGCTTTTGTCGCAGTTTACCTATGTTTTAGTTTTGTGAACTTGTGTGAGTGAGTTTGTGCATTTTTGTTATGAACGAACTTCTAAAGGGTGGTAAGACGTACTTACTTAGTAGAGAAGTAAGTTTTATTTTAAGGATCCAAATACAATAATTAGATTTTTCTAATATTATACCTACATGTGAAACTTTGTAGTACTTTGAAGCTAGTACAATGCCTGTGTTATTAAATATTCAATATTATTGAGTTACTACGCATTCCATTTTTACCTATTTACCATCTTATACCATCTTAGCCTTACCAGCAGATAGATCGGGTGTTCGTTTGCCGTTGGATCCGTGGTCGCCGAGCGATCGCCCGGTGCGGGGCCGGAGTGGGGTTGACGAAAATTTAGCTTGCGGAGCGATGGGTGTTGAATGAACGAACTAGTTAATTCGATGGTCGACGAGCAGTAAACGAACGAACGGTTCATCGCCTGCAAATGAACTAGTTGAATCCGTAAACGGCTAAACTAAAAAGTCCACAACGTTCTTATCGACTGGCAATGCAACGACAACACCCCAACGTAGTTGGTTAACTAGTTAAAGTTCCTTGAAATAAAACCGTCGACGCAAACAAATTTAGGCTGCAATTTAAGGTACATAGAGTTGATTTTTGTAAGAGTTGAGTGACAATCGACTAGTTCAACGGTGGACGGGAAATAAGTTCATGTTTGTGTTCATTTACTTACATTTCTTTCTTTTGAATTTCGATTCTAATTAATGTATGTTTGAGTAACGACTTGCGTGCGTAATTCATAATATTAAAGTGTTGTTTAAAATATAGATAATTGAGTTTTTGTTTTATTAATTATTAGATTTAGTGGTTTGAAATTGATAAGAAGCTTTTTTAAGAGAAAAGTAACTTTTCATTACTATTCAGCCAGTCCTAAACCTGGAAAAGTATGAAGGGAAGTTCGATTTGATCATAAATAAACTACTCTTCACATGTAAAAGCTAAAAAATATCATGTAATGTTAATTTATAGTGGAATTTAAAATACATATGTATGTACACAAGATAAACTTATTAAATATAAAATACAAATATTCTACTAGTAAATACTTGTTTATTAAACTACTCAGGACGAAGTTTACGTAGAACCAGAGATTAGTAAATAACTATAGACTAACCATGTCCAACAAAATGTTGTGATTTGAAAAATAGTTGTTTTTAAGATAGAGCGATGGCGTTAGTAGTACCTATTAGATTTACAATTTTTTAAAATTTTGTCAAAATAATACGTAAAAAAGCTTAAGATGGCGTTGTTTACAAAATCATTTGATATTTCATTGCAAGTACTATCAGTAGGTATCAGGCGACAACAGACGTTGTCAGCTAGTGCATTATATTATTTGATGCTATGTTGCTATGTTGATGCTTTACACCACCCCGGATATTATTTGTAGTGTTACGGGGTTACTGTATTGCCAGTATATAATTTTTCCCACAAAAATATAGCATTCATCTACACAGTTTGTTCTTATCTGCCTTAACATAATAAAACGAATTTCAGTGCATTTAATTAATAGATCTTTTATATTTTACTTTATTTCTTGATATCGATAATAATTATGTCTTAATAAGTGCATAATTTTTATTTATAATGCATATAACTCATAACTATTTTGCAGTAGTTCAAAAAATATTTTCTTGCTGGATGTGTAAAAATTTTGAAATATTTTATAATATTGTTTTTAGACACTTATAAAAAAGAATTTTCTTTATCCATCAACTTTTTTTGTTCTTTTTATGACAAAATTTTCTTTGTTTGACAATTTGAATTCTTTGTCGTTTGTTGTTGTTGCTATGGGTGTGTGTTTGTTTTGGAACTTTTGCCTGCATTTCTTTGAATTCACAATATTTCTGCTCTCCTACTGTGACTCTTTCAAATTTTATGGACCTTGATTAAGCTTACGTTTTGGCTGCTACACACAACTGTGATAATAAAAGCTTTTAAAAATAGGTTATTATGGCATTTAAAATAAGGAGGATGGTAGTGCCCAGGCGTCTCTGAACAAAATAAACTTATACCAGTATGTTTATGGTCCTTTGTAGTTGTTATTTTATCATCTATAAAGTAATAATAAATTACTATCTACCTATTCTTATTAGTAAAATTATCAAAATGAAGACATTTTATATAATTTCAGGAAAGGAATTAATCCTACTTGCTTAGGTTTCAGGTTATTTGACAACGCCATCTAGCAGTTTTAGTCCGTATTAATACAAATATTTTGCATTTCGTTTCTTGTCAATAATTCATATCGACGGTTGAAAGGCTAATTGATCTTGCAGGATGATGGATTAAAGTTTTTATTTTGGAAAAATACAAATCATTAAAAAATAACTGTTTAATAGACTTTTATTTATTTAATACATTATATCCCTTATTAAGTAAGGAAGTTATTTAAGCTATTACCGTTGATTATTGTGTATTATTTTAGAAAATTTATGTTGGTTAGCCCAAAATGCATCAAATTTAGTTATTTTTTGAGAAAGGAAAAATGGTTCAAGTGCCTATCGTAAATAAAATAGCTGAAAGTAAACTGGTTCAAGCATAGACTTAGGATAAAACAATATTAGAGAAAATGAATTTAGCGCCAAGTCAACCTGACAGTTGAATATGCCAAATGAGCCTAAGCCCCATGATGTTGCACCAAAATGAAGTAGTTTGATGTATATGCCCATTAGAGGGGCTGTATGATGAAACAAAATGAACCCTTACTAGATTGTAGTAAATATTGATGCTCAGATCATCATTATTCATAATCGTCCATAATATATTTTTGAGTTTGGTATGCCAGTTCACATGCTGTTTTTGAAGTAATATACAGGTCAAAATGGGATAGGCCATCGCCACCTAGAACTAATGAGAGTTCCATCCAAAGGCGACAGCTCCCTTGTCAAAAACAAGTTTAATTACACCAGTCAACCTGGAAACTCAAATCAATTAAGATCCTTCTCAGTTTCAGTACAAAACCGCGGGTCTTGCGTGGTTTGCTAAGGCCATCGTCCAATAGTCTACTGAATGGCATATAAGGCACTAACTACTGAGGAGAGATGGGCTCAAGTTAAAGAAAAATGGCGATGGCTGGATCCCGCGTTAACTCGTGAACTTGGAATACTTGGAGGGAGAGAGACTTGCCGAGCTAATAGATGCAGATAAGAATAGCTGTGTATAGACATAAAGAGACAGTAAATTTATTTTGTGAAAAATATACCCGTGAAGTTTCTTGCCAGTTCTTCTTCCCGAAGGTTTTTTTTCGAACTGGTGGTAGAGTCATGTTTTATTTGACATCAATAATAACAAGTAATTGTCAATGTTGAGAAATAAATATTTCATTTCATTTCAACATAAGCTGTGCCATAATTGCCTGCGCACAGGTCACATCACATCAAAATGCCGTCTGTTGGGTGGCTGCAAGGTATGTAAGAGGCGAAACAACACCTAACTACTTTTCTTCATCTGATGATTGTTCGGCACTCACCCCGGGACACTTTCCCCTTGGCAGGTCGCTGATGTCGCTTCCGGGACCAGATCTACTCCCAGAGAACCCAGGAAGACTCAACCGCTTCAAACTCATCGAACAAATAAAACAAAACGAAACTCTTCCCTTGACGGTTCGTGCAGCGAGCAACACTTCGGCGAAGACCCTCGTCGCTTCATCTCGCTCACCTATTACTTATTTTATTTTGTCATGTAACTTGCCTAACATTAACGTAAACGCTTTGTATTGTAAAACCATACATATATTTTACAAGTTCACATCATATCTGACCAGATTGTATTTAAATGACCTCATCTCTTTAAACATTTGAATGTATTTTGCAAAATATTTTATACGCTTCTACCAATAATGAGGTTTTTCTTTAATAAACTCACATTTCTTTAATATTCTGTTTTATGTATATAACAAAATCCTAAAAATTTAAAATTATGGTGTAAGCTTATTATAAACGACACCATAATTTAAAATACCCGCCGGTGTGTAATTTAGGGGGGCCCCCAATAGATGGCGCATCAATCGCTTTCTGTTCACATTATTTAGTAGGAAGTTGTCATTCTTCTCGCCGTAGTTTATGTTCCTTGGACTGTACCTGCTGTGATAGAAAGAATAACAAAACAATAGTTTGGTGAACTCAAATACTGAAAATTTTGGCTCAATTGAAAAACTTAAATAATGTCGCTAAAATTGTATTTCGACTTCATGTCCCAACCATCCAGAGCTATTTACATAATTTTGAAGAAGTCGAAAATTGATTTTGTTGCAAGACCTGTTAATTTGCGAGGAGGTTAGTGTTTTAGTTTAGGAAAATATCTAACGAGTACCTATACGATAGTACCTACTTTGAAGTTGGACTTACGAACCATCTTGGTACATTTGGGTGGGCGTTTGAAATACGCATCCGAAATTTTGGATTAATAAGGATGATTTTTATAGGGGATGGTTCCCCCTTTCAAATGCCACCCCTCCCCTTCCGCGGAGATGCTTAGTTTTTTTTAAATAGTTGTTTAAAGTTTTGTGTAACGGTGCATCATACACCAATGAAAATATACATGACTGCCAATTCTACAGTTGGCATGTTTTACTGCAGTAAAGGCAGCTGCAAGAATAAAACTCGGAAAACCAGAACTGCTGGAACACGGTTTGAAAACAAAAAAATAAATCTATTAATGTTTATTACCTAATGTACTGCTTTGTGCATAGGTGGTCCCATGATTAAGTTATCCATGAGGATCCTCTAAAGGATGAAAAAGAGCAATGTTTGGGCCGAGCCACTATTTCTGACTGGTACATTTATTGTAGAAGAGCAGTTGTAATTTATTAATTAGACCAACAACAAAATGTAGGAAAGATTGGTGGCCCGGGAAAAATTGTGCAGCTGGATGGAATTACATTTTCACATCCAAATTTGGAATAAGAAAATATAATAGAGGCTGCAGAGTTGAAGGGCACTGGGTCCCCGGAATGCTAGAAGATGGGAGCGAGGACCTGCGGGTGGAAGTGTGCCCTGAAAATATCCGGCCTGCAAATGTATTGGTGCCACTGATACAGAAACATGTTGGCACCACTGTCCATACGAACTTTTGGAGAGCCTGTGATTGTCTGGATCAATATGGTTATATACTTTAAAAAGTGAACCATTGTGATTCAGACAATCCATTTGTAGCAGGTACACATACCCAAATTGAGTCGAAGTGGCTTGTGGTAAAAAGGTTTTTTTGTATAGATAATTATAATCATCCAGAAAATTTTGCTGATGTAATTGTCATGTGCAGGAGAAATGTAATAAAACATAAAAGATACCCTTTTATTGCAATAGTAAATATTGTTAAACATGTACAGTATTCAATAAACTATTAAATTCTTTTTCGTTATTTTATTGTTCCACAAAATATATGATGACTAGCCTAAATTACTAGATTAGATTAGTGTTGTTAACAGTATATTTTAAACAAAAAAAGTCTCTTTGGTTGGGCTAGGATAGGTTTTGTGTGTGATAAAAATATGCGTGGCTGAGCAAGCGTGGTGCGGCAGCACCTGGCGAAGCGCCAGTATGGAATTCAGTCTCATTTCAACCCATTCACATGTATTCTTATTATTAACCTAACTCTTTAGTCCCATGTTAAGGGCTTCAGGCGAGATTTTTACTCATCTCCGGGGGCAGAATCTAGTGGGGGCGGGCTTCTCACTATCCCCGCTACCCCTCCCCAATCCCCTATCGCTTAATTCGGGATGCGTATTTCGAATGCAAACCACTTTCATTTGATTAACTAAAATAGTTAATTGGAAAACTGAGATTAATTCGAATTTCCGTTTTCAGGTGAACATTATGGTGACAAATATGCAAAAATTAACAGATTTAAGAAAGTTCCAGTTATTGACCATGATGGGTTTATTTTGACGGAAAGGTAAGAATATTTTTTTACAATATAAGTTTAGGTTGGTACAGTCCGGAAACTGTTATTCGGTCTTTTGTAGGTGCTTAGAAAAAAAAAATCTTATTAATATTTCCGGCTGGCAGTAATAAAAAAAACTTTAAAGTTGAATGGATCGAAAAGGTCTTTTTATGCTCTATTAATGCCCTTTTTTCAAAATACAATTAGTAAACCTTTTTTTTAAATTAATGATTTAAACTGTTATGTTTTTTCTTTTTTTTTTAATTAATTAATTAATACTAATAACTTAAAAAATAACCTAATGCATAATTTGAAAAAATTAATTGATTAATTAAAAAAAATTTATTGATTAATTTAAAAAAAAATAATTGATTAATTTAAAAAAAAATTAATGATTAAATAAAATAAAAAGCCAGCAACCCTTATCTGCGGGTAGATTTAATTAGGCAACCATATATGATAATAAATAGAAAAAAATTAGCTTTAATTTGATATATAATTAATAAATAAACGTTGTGAACGTATAAATGTATCGAAATCATACCTGTTTACACCTGGCTGCGAAGAGGTGAGGTCAAGTGCGCAACGGCAACCGTGATTTTTTTGAATCTTCGTATAAATTGCCGTGATGTAGACGTTATTTAATTTAAAAAACAAGTGAACGATATTTTTTCCCGAAAATCAATTAAAAATAATTTAATTAAAAATACTAGCGGCCAAATTTTGAGAGGCAACTTGATAAATATATATTTTCCTAATTATAAATATACATAAAAATTCGGTTTTCAGCAAAAAACCGATGAACGCACTAATCCTGCAGCCGGATCTTAGACTATTATATTGTATATACAAGTTATAGCGAGTAGTACAACAGTATAGTACAACACTAGAGTCTAGTTCCCATCCCTCGCCGCCTTCGGTTACGCAATCCCACTTGAAGAGTAGGGATTTTAGTATAACTGTGATTGACGTTCCAGTTCCAAAAAAATCACCGTGACTTTGTCACGTCGATCACTTACGTCACTAATATCAATATTATACTATTTCCATTTCTTTATTTTCTCGATGACAGCTCCTGTGAAAACTTGTGCGAGTGTTTTTTTTACATTATGTATGCATTATTTTATAAAAATATGACGTTTACACACGTACAAGGTTATATAATACCAGAGTCGGAGAAACTGATAGGGATGGAGCTATATCGATAAACGTAACACGATAACAGACCCGCCAGATATTTTTTACAAAATGTAAGAAACTAAAGTGCTGAACAAATAGTTTTGTACAAATTTATTAACCAATATTATATTTCATTACAAGATGTTACACGTATTAATTCTTGATTGATAATGCCAACTTCTTTAAATTTTTCGAAGCTGTTGTAAAATAAGTAGGTAAAGGTTGGTACTCGACAATGAAACGAAATAATTATAACGACAGGTAATCTTTATTTATTTATTATAATCAAATTCTGATGAATCGTCACTCACTCGATGAGCTCTCTGTACTTGTATAATAGGTCTTTACCTATGAAACTGCCGTTTTGCCGTACTGGCCATTTCAAATGAAAATATTTTTTTTTTTGACTGATAATTCTAATTTCAAATTAATTTTATTTGACAAACATGGAATTCTTTTTTTAAAATCGTCATTTGTTTAATAGTTAGTGTTTTGTTTTCAACGCATTCGAACATTTTTCGTCATCATGGATAAGTTAAAAATTCGAGTAATTATGGAGTATGAGTACCGTCGTGGCAGCAAAGCGGCACAAGCGGCACGCAACATCAACAACGTTTACGGAGCGAACACTACAAACGAACGCACCACCCGTTATTGGCTTACCCGCTTCCGTTCAGGAAATTTTGACCTGAAAAATGAACCCCGTGGTCGTCCAAAAACTTTGGTCGACAATGACGAATTAAAGGCAATTGTGGAAGCTGATGAAACTCAATCCACGGCTGAATTAGCAGCAGCTTTCGACGTTAGCATCAAAACAATATTGGTCCATTTGCGTCAAATTGGCAAGGTAAAAAAGCTTGACAAATGGGTACCCCACGAACTCAATGACCGCCAGCGCGAAGTACGCGTGGAGACGTGCCTTGCACTGCTCAGCAGGCATACAAATGAAGGAATTCTGAACCGCATTGTTACTTGTGACGAGAAATGGATCCTGTTTGACAATCGTAAGCGCTCAGCAAGTTGGTTGGACCCTGGTTCAGCACCCAAACAATGCCCTAAACGAAAACTTACCCCTAGAAAAGTGATGGTCACTGTTTGGTGGTCTAACGCGGGTGTAATTCATCACAGCTTCTTGCCAAACGGGACAAGCATTACTGCAGATGTGTACTGTGAAGAACTGAACACAATGATGGAGAAGCTCGCACGTCTCCAACCAGCTTTGGTCAATCGTTCGGCTCCACTGCTCCTGCACGACAACGCGCGACCTCATACTGCACAGCAGACGGTCTCCAAGCTACAAGAGTTGGGGTTGGAAGTTCTCCGTCATCCGCCGTACTCACCAGACCTTGCGCCTACAGACTTCTACTTTTTCCAGAATTGGGATAACTTCTTGGCGGGAAAAAAATTCAATACCCGAGAGGCAGTACAAAATGCCTTTGAAGAATTAGTTGCCTCCCGTCCAGCTGATTTCTTCAAGAAAGGCATCAATAAGCTACCAATGCGTTGGCAAAGATGCATTGATTGCATGGGTGATTATTTTGATTAATAGAAATAAAAAATATATAAAAAAATTACGCTTCATTTATTTCGTGAAAAACGGCAATTTCATAGGTAAAGACCTAATATTATCGAATGCCAAATGAATTTCCCAATCCGACGCTATAATGTTTTGGGTTCTTCTCACAGTTTTTTCCTAGTTTTCGCCAGTTACTTCTGCACATGCATTTTTTAATAAATCTAACATCTTGTTTGCCGTAAAAGGGGGATGGGTATTGTTTCAGGCGGCGTGTCCCTTGATTTGTGCCCATATTAGTTCTATAGCATTGTACTGGCTATGATACGGCGGAAGTCGAAGAACCCAATGACCACATTCGGCAGCTAATTGGCGTATTTTCTTCGGCGTACGAAGCTTATTTTCCTGCATGCCGCTTCTACCGTAAGCTTCGAACGCTTTAAGCTTTGAAACAAATAACCCAGTGAAATTCAAGTTTTTACATATTCTGGGTCAAGGTATTAAAGCTGTTGCTATTGTAATCTATCATATAGGTTTTAATTCATAAATGTGTCCAGTAGCATTTACCTCCGAATTGCCTTAAAATAATCTGAGGACATTGAACCTGCCCATTCTGATAATTCATAAGTAGGTAAATATTAAATTTTCAATTAATCATGTTTTAATTGTTTGAAACAGTTGTTTAACATATATTTGATAAGTAGATAAGATTTTAAATGTCAAATGAATAATCATTTTATGTCCTAACTTATTGTTTGTTATTGAACTGGATTATGTTTTAGTTTACTGGGTTACTTTCAATAGCAATTATTTTTTCTGACTGACCAATTCCCACCTACTGAGTAATCTTCAACAGTGATGCAACATGAATCTTTTCATTACCTTGCTACTATAGTTTTGGTGTTTTCACATATTTTAAATTATGAAAAGGAACTGTCGCAAGCGTAAATACCTACTTACAATAGCATTTTTGCATAATAGACCCAATATCTATAACACCATGGAGTTAATAAAAATTAAGTTACAAAACTGAAAATATGCATGAAATAAATAAAAGAAACTGTTAAACATAAAGCAAACATATATTACACACACATTTTTTACAACAAATTATTTAGGTATTTTTCAATTGTTAATAATAATAACTTAGCATTTTGAACATTACTATTTTTTACTATCTTGATGTCAAACCAAGCCCTGGTGCTTTAACTCTGTATTTGCGTTTTTGAACAATTACTCAATTAAGAAAAATTAGACAAGTTATATTATAGATGATTAAACGAACTTCCAAGTGAAGTTCTATCGCTATTATATAAGTCGCTTCATTCGAAGATAGTATTTAAAGGGTTGAGTTCAAAATGTTCGTGCCGTCGGCCACTTACGTTTCAGTAAAATGTACAGTTATGATTATTTTTATTATAATAATCAGTAAGGTCAATACCATATTTTATAAACACATGAGCTAAATAATAATTAGTTTATTTTTTATTTTTAGTGTTATAATAGCCATCATTAGAGTAAACTTATAATAACTATATTGTATTGCACCCCAAATTCTTCAATCCAAAAATATTTGTTACTTCATTTAATAGGGAAAAAAGTAAAAATAAACAATAAACAATTAACTAATAATTAATTATTTATTGTGTTGCATTCACTTGTTGCACAAAAACAGAGCGAATATTTTTTTATTGAAGGTTGCCGATCAAAGAAAATGATTTCGCACATAAAGCCAAGCAAATAAAAAGCACAAAAATAAAACATTTGACTATAAAGCTGACATAAATATATTTTTAGTGATATTATTTTATATGTTATGTTATATATTTCGACATTTTTTAAAGTAATTAATTCAACTGAATATCTATGTCATCTATTTTAAATCTTAAAGTACTTCTTTTTGCATAAAGATTAACCTATAGTTCGGTGCCTTGTCTGAATCGGTAAAGATGCACGCACATACATATTCTTTGATTTGCTTTTATATATTTATATAGGTACATAAGTTGGTTCTGACTTTCATTTTAGTAATGATTATAAAATGTTTTAAAAATATAGGTATAGTCATTTTTTGCGTAAAGTACTGAAATAAAACGCTTATTGAGGGCCTGGAATGAACTCAACTATTTAACAGGTAGTCCTTTTAAGGTACTAGGTAACTTCGCACAGCTTAAGAGTATGTAATTTGACTTATTCAAAAAACTTCCGTCTTTTTATCAACACCGGTCCCGTCAAGTCTTCATTTTTTGGAGATCAAAACAAAACTTTTGTATGGGTTCCGGGGGGGAACGGGTCCTTTATATATCTTCGAATGAAGCGACTCATATAATAGCGATAGAACTTCACTTGGAAATTCGTTTAATCATCTATTATATTTCGTAGCTTCATTCTTCAGATAGTATTTAATTTAACAGGTACATTTTTAGAGACTAAGTTTTGTTTTCTTTTGTCTTTACAAATTATAATTTATTTAAATACGTTTATTCATTATATTTCTTATTTTAGTACATAATTTAAGAATCCAGTAACCTTAAGGCGTTTATTATACACTTGGTAATTGCCAAATTAATTAAATAAATAAACAGATTATCGGAAGATATTGGGTGGTTTGTACCTTTATTAAGTACGGACAAGGCAAAGTCGTTTAGTAGGTCTAATATAGGTTTATGGTAAAATTTTGTAGAGGCCTGAAAATTTCAGGTCCACCCAGCCGTTTCTCGGATAACCTACACTGAGCACGTGCCCCGTGCTGTGTGCGCTGAACACACTCATGTCAACACCGTTCTTACCTAGCGTCTGTTTTATCCACCGACTTAGTATCTGTGGATAAAGCTCTGTGAGCGGCCTTTCATGTTACAAACAAGAACTCCGAGTTCGAAGCTTTAAAATTTTTCGTCACAAAAAATATAATCTTTTAGAGTTGATACAGGACATAGTTACAGGAAATATGTTATTTTTAAAGATTGGCAACATAAGTTGTTTACGATTTGGGGCTGTGGTTTTAATTATGTTTATTATGATTATGTGTACGGATGCAAAAAGTATATTTTCTAATGTAATGTCTGGACCCAATGTCCGGTGCATACGGCTTACGATGTAACGGTAACTTTTTGGTAATTTTTTTCTATAGTTAAAGTAATATAATTCTGTCATAGAGAAAGCTGATTAAGAACTAAATTTGGATCCCAAGAAAATGTGTACTTCGATTTAGTTGGTTTAATTTTATAGGCTTCTTGTAAAATTTGCCCTCATCTTTGCCCATATCTTCGCCTAACAATAGAGACGAAGCTGAACGGTTTGAATTTAATGAACCAAATGAACAGCCCATATTAAATTGCTAGTTAAAAAAAACCAAAGAACTAATAAAACAGGTTTTTGAACATATCAGTATTACGTAACGTACAAAGCTCCCACCATGACTTGAACGTGATGTTGTATTGACAAATAGTCATGGATGCGAGCATCAGCGTCATCAACGTCAGGGTCTCTGGCGGACAGCCGCGCCGCGCGAACGCCGCCCGGAGTGTCTCGCGGCACCCAGGGTAAGGCTAGACTGCTTTGCTTTGGTGCTGTTATGGGAGTTAATTAAATCTTTTGCTTAATTCAAATCAATTATTTTTAGGCAAAGGAAAATGGAGAAAATGGTTAAATATACCTTGTTACAAATGCGTCACATTTGCAAACAAACATTAACGCAAAAATCCATAAATTATGTTCCTCGCCAAATGCCATAGCCAAATGTGTCTAGTTAGAGTATTTAAATGTGGAAATTGAATACTACCCATCCTGTTGACGTAACTAATAGCGGTGGTATTATCAATTCGTAATAATATTGCACAATTTTTTTTCCCCTGCTAAACGTTTGAAGCCTAAGGAAACGGCTAGTAATTCTAGGTAATTGATATGGTATTCACTTTCACTATGTTTCCAAGAAAAATAAAATTTATTGTTTTGGAATACTACGCTTCAGCCTGTTCTGAACGCATGGTTTAATTAGAGTTAAAGTGGAGCGTTTAGAAGTCAAAAATATCTAAAACTATAGGACATAAAATCCGGATCCACTTTAAAAATATATACATTTTGGAGTATGCCTAGGAACAATAATAATTGCATTTCAATAAAAACTAATTTTGAGGTTATGATTTCAAATTACGTACATTTACATTGGTAATTACTACTATCACCAACCAACCATGATAATAATGACACCCTATCTTTAACTTAATCAACTAGTAAAAAATCACAGCTATAAGCGTCGTCGTCGTCGTAGGCGCAATATATCGGAACTCTTAGGGTGACCAATCAATCGATCGTCGATCAACGCCATCGAACAGTCAACGTCAATCGACAGTTTCTACCAGACCAATCGGTCCATCGTCGCCATCGATCGATGGTAGAATGGAACAGTCGACGTTGATCGACAGTTTCTACCAAACCAATCGATCGACGTCGATCGATAACATTGATCGTCGATCGATCGGTTGGTGTGGTAAAACTCTTAGGCACAAAGGCTTTTAAGGTGATATATCTATTATAGATAACACGTGTTTTCTGCATCTTTTCTATAAAACGAAATTTTAGTTTATAATAAAAAACATCAGGTAGAAGACTACCAGAAATGTATGCGAATAACGTGATGTATCTATTATAGATAACACGAATTTCTGCATATTTTCAACAAAGCGAAATTATAGTTTATAGATACCCGCTATCACTTATGAAAAAACATAAAATGGCTTACCTCATCGGAAGAAATAACGAGTCGCTTTCGTTTATTCTGCATTTTTTGTTCTAATTTTCAAACTTTTAGTACAACAATTACAACATATTTAATATTAAACTATTAACTTACTGGTTGGTATAAGACGTGTGCTTCTTACCACGCACAAAAAAGAATGAAGACTTGCCGGGACCAAGTTGATCAAGTAAACAGACGGAAGTTTTTTGAATAAGACAAATGACATACTCTAAAACTGTGCGAAGTTACCTAGTACCTCAAAAGGCTACCTGTTAACTTAAATACTATCTGAAGAATAACGCGACGAAATATAATACAATATACTCCTTAATAAAGTGTTATCCTAAAAGGGGGTGAATTGAGATAAAAAATTATTAACAAAACAAAATTAGTCTTCGCGCCAATATGGCGCTCAGTAATTTAGGGTACTTACCTGTAATTTTTTCAATATTTCTTTGACATTAGCCGTCAAATTCGCCGCCTCATTCAATAGCTCGCGAATACGTAGATAACCGCGATCGATACGCACCGTACGCTCCGAATCCCCACGCGCGTCGTACGCTGTGACCACTACTTTGTAGAAGAAAAGGTGCTTCTGAGCTCCCTGACCGCTCCTCGCGTGTTTGTTCGATAGTTTACTGCTATTGGGTGGCTAGTTTACGCTAGTAAACACACCCGCAGACGGGACTGCATTGATTTACCTACTGGAGGAAAGCACTTGGAATAACCCGTGCCCGGAAGCAGAAAGAAACCTAAGTACCGCTCTAGGCCGTTTAAATGGTTGAAGGCTCGGTCCTTCAAGGATAGTGTAGCCTAGTCCTACCCTTTCCATGCGGCTGGCGTAATATCACGTCCGGCCAAAATCCGTTTACCATACGGTGAGCGTATTATTCCGTTGAAACAAAATTGCCGCCAAAAACGAGCAGATCAACGACAAGGACGGCACTCCTGTGCGTAGGTTATAGGACGCAACAGCGCTACTGAAACGGTGGAAAAATACTCACTTATTATACATATATATGATATGCTACAAGTGTTCCAAGTTTCAGGATTATTTAAGTATAATAATATGTAAAAAATTATGAATGGTAAGTTGTTGTTTATGTTTGTTGCAAAGTTTTGTTATTAATTTGAACATTTTTGTTTGTGTTATATTTCATTCTAATATTTGTCGTAGATAAAACTTCCGACGATAATCAAATCGACGAATATGAACAAAATTTGCAGCCATTTTTTATCGATGATGATGCGATGTCACAAAGCATTTTGTCGAGAAAACGTGCAAGTGATACTGAAATTGACCCAGAAGGTTCAAGTTCTATTATTGGCGAGTATGAAGAATCTCAAGATCTTTTTAAGATACCCCAACGAATATTAATTTATATTAAATAATAATATACGAATAAAAATATTAATATATGAATATTAATCCAATCCCAGATACTAATAAAATAAATGAAAAATCATCTCGTCCAGAGTGTGTTCGAGAAAAAGGAATTACCACTTTAGCCTTTTATTAATGGAAGACTTGCAAAATTTTAAGGCCATGTATGCTTTCTAAGGCTTATATTGAAATTATGAAAATAGTATGAAAATAGTTTTTTTTTAAATTTAATAGTAAAAATATAGGTGTTTTATTGCTATTAAATTTAAAAAATAAAATAAAAAATTAATTGCTCTTATTTACCAAAAAAAATTATGATAGTATAAATAATATATATATATATCTTTAGTTAAATACAATTATAAAAGACCTATTTTTTTTTAGCTTAACAAAAATAATTTTTGGGTAATATTTATTACATATGGCAACACCGATCTTGTCTATATAATTTGGGAAACGTCATAATACGCCAACCGCGTCTGGTGATAGATTTCGGCAGACGTAATATTACGCCCTTCGTACAGATGGAGCATATTGGTTAGGACGTAATATTTCGACCATCGTTCTAGAGAAGCGATCTTATAAAAGGTCGTCCGTATAGAGACGGCGATATTAATAGTAAGATCCCGCATGGAAAGGGTTAAATAATAGGTATTAGATCCTACAACCCGCCTATAACTTAAGCCGCATACCGCACCTTGGTTGCCTTAGATATTTATTTATTTTTTAGCTATCGAAGAAGCTGCCGCCACAAATAGATTATTTCACCGTAACCGACCCGTTACTTTGAAAGAAATCTATATTTTCTTTCATAGGTTCATAATATAAAGTTTAATCTTTAATTAGACAATAAAAACTTGAATAATATTTCAAATTTTTTTGTTGATAATGTTTTATTCAAGTTACGCCCCTGGGGTTGCACTTTATTAAGGGGCACACTGTATAGTTACATCTGTGAGTGGCACGGGTTTGCCGCGTGCTTACTCATCCTACGCTACAAAGCACTATAGTTGAGACATTACAAACGTGCGAACTCAGTCATAAAACATTACGACAAATCCCTTCTTTGTTGTTACACACAACAACCCTAGAAGTGCGAGCGAGAGTTCCGATATGCATATAAGTGTGAGTGAGAGATTGGATAAAAAGTTTCGCACGTTTGTAATGCCTCAACTTTAGTATCAATTTTAGGTTTATTTAGATTTATAGATTGACAGTGAAATATGACTTTTTTATGAATTATATTGTTATACTATATCATAATTTTACGTTTTTCAGTGTAGCAATAGTGAAATACCTTGCCAGGGAAAACCTGCTTTCAGAGAGCTTGTATCCTAAAGACGTGAAGACACAGGCCAGAGTAGATGAGTTTTTGGAATGGCATCATACAGGGCTAAGGCTGCACTGTGCGATGCACTTTAGAGTTGTGGTAAGTGTTTTTTTTTAAATTTTAATGCCCCTACTATGAAAAATTCAATTTCAACTTGGACTTTCACATTCTAATAATGTATAACTTTATAACTTATACTTAACTGTATAACTTTTTTTTCTATAAATGTATAACTTTATGCAGCGTAATTTTAGCATAATATTGATTTAGAAATTTTCTTCGAATATTGCATATTTGTAACAGGAAGTATACAGCAAATGTTATTTTTAAATACATACTCAGTTGCTTATAAGTAAAGTTTTTTGTGTCCTTCCTATGTTGACCGTGATAATTAGTCACATTTATGGGGTTGTGTTCCAGTGTTCGAAGGGAAGCAAGGGTAGGCAACCCATTAGTCGCTAATATCTTATTCAATATCAATAAATGAAACAAGTACGACTAATGATGTCGCGATAGGTCGCTTGCTCGTTTGCCGGCTATGAGAATATAAAACAAATAATTGTAACTATTGCTTAGTAAATCGAGGGTCAATATTGTTGCCCGCCGAATAAGTCTATTTTTATCTCAATGTGATTAAAACTTTGAGAAATCGGATATTTTTTACACATGTAGCGAATTTTGGTTTCTTCTCTTCTACTTCTCGGAGATATAGAGGAAGTTGGGTGGAACCCAATGTTTAGTGTATAAAAATACTTATATCACTAGTGGCTGACCAGACACAATGTATAACATTGATTACTAGAGTTTGTGTGTAATAGGGAGGGAGCTCGCTTGTGATTTAAGTAAGGGTCAAGTATATTATTAACGAACTTAATTACTTCAGAATTATGCCACCATTGTATTTGAAAATCGTCGCCATTAGTTCGATTGTTACGAAACAGTCAATGTCAACACTGTCAAACTGAAGTAAGGCTCGTATTTCTGTTGTATATGAGCATTTACCAAAAAAATTGACCTTTCGAAAATGACATGTCCCAGCATTTGTTACAGATATTCTATATGATTTTGATAATTTTACCACGAATAGTGGTAAATAATTCTACAAGACAATAAAAAAATTGTCTTAACGTAAATAAAAGCATAAAGATAATACATTTTGCACATAAATATTCGCAAATTAAAATGTTAGTGCAGTCATTTTTTGAGTGTCTTACTCTTGCAATGTTCGGAACGCAACTGTTGAATATTTATCCGTATACGGATTTAGAATTTTTAGGTCATTTTGAAAGGGAAATATTTCCAAACTGATATAAGTATTTATATTTACCACGTTAGAGTTCAAAATAATAAAAGATACAGGTTTTATCCTCAACCTCAAAATAAAGTTAATGGAAAATTCCGAAACGATACGGCAATAAAATAGTTTTTTGCGAAAAGTTACTTTGTAATAGTTGGTTTTTAATATTTGAAGCATGGCAACATTTTAAACTTCAAACAATTGCCATGTTTGTTTCATAACCGCATACGCCAAACACATGCTTTGCAGTCTTTGCTGGTTAACCGTCACGTTGGGCTGTTTTTGTGTTCCACCACGAACTTGGATTTTGGTGGTAAGTATTACTATTTTTGTCTAACTATTTACTGAAAATGATTTCTTAATTCATTCGGTATTAAACTCAACCAGTCATTAATTATAATCGTATTAAATAAGTTGTATTTTTCGATTTGTTTGAACGCTGGCATCATACGTCACGTCCATAGCGCAACGTGATGTACTAGCGGATGTGCAAAATGTGACGTAAAAGAACTATTAAGTATAGTTTACATAGTGATCGAATTTATTATTTTTACTCTCGCCTTTAAACCCGATAGATAGATATACATTTCAGTACAAATTGATTAGTCCTGTATATTTCTAAGTAAGAATGTAATTCATTTGAGGTAAAAGATTTTTTTTATGATGAAGAAATTTTTTATTATACATTTTTTTATAAATCATGAAATTATTGGCAATGGAATTTTTGGCTGTATTTGTACTCAAGCTGTACTCAAGCAAGAACAAAATATTCAAAGTAAAAAACAAAGATGCTAAAACTAAGTACCAATATTTTTTGAGTTATAATAAATACAAAATAGATTAGATTTTAGTTTCAAGGTTAAATTGTGTATGGTATCAAATAAACATATTTCTTTCTTTCTTTCAAAATATGTATCAATCAAAATATAATACGTAGAAAATCTGATTAGGAATTTGAATTACAAGGTTCGCCTAATATAACTCACTATTACTATTTCTCACTAAAGATATTCTTTTTTTAACTTAATAAAACTATACTGGATGGTAAATGGAATCCAAGCCAATAGATATCGTTAGTATAACGAGGTTTAGTTGACCTGAGTTGAGTCAGAAATATGGTGCCGATTGTAAATAACGGATTTATTTTATATTTTGTTTATAGAAAAAAACATGGCGTTGACGGCTGCTGAACGATCTAAAAGATATAGGGAAAAAATAAAGCAAGATCCAGAAAGGTATGAAATGTTTAGGAAAAAAGAGCTTAAAAGACTAAAAAAACATTCAAGCAAGACGATAGATCTGACTGAAGAAGAAAGGGAAGCGAGAAGAAAACGATGGCGGGAACAAAAACGAAGGCAAAAAGAGCATATAAGTACAAAGAGCACATCAACACAACAGTCGACTCTAGTAGCAGCCTCCACTTCAATACAACCGAAACCAATTTCTAAAGCATTTAAAAATAAATATAAAAACTTAAATTACAAATATAACACACTTTTAAAGAAGATTTCAACATATAAAACAGCGCTTAACAACGTAAGGAAGAAACTTTACAGAGAGAAAAAACGACACGAAAAAGAAATAATAATGCTAAAAAAAGAAAATGAAAAGCTACAAGCACGACAAGAAATGATGGAGATCGCACTGCGTACAGGGTACAAAAATTGCAATAAAAACAGTGAGAAAAGAATAATTAAAGAAGTAGCGCTGAAAATAGGACAAACAGCTGAAAATAAATTACTAGGCCTTAGGGGTAGAGTGAGAAAGTCAAAGTTCAGACAGAAGAATATAATTAAAAAGATTGTTGAGGACTTCGAAGTATTCTTTTGTCGAGATGATGTAAGCAGAGCTACTGCAGGCAAACGAGAAACGAGGACTAAAAACAAGAAAAAAGTTCAAATAAGATATTTAGTTGACACTTTGAAAAATATTTTCCAATTTTATAAGGATGAAGGCGGAAAATATAGTTTTACTACGTTTGTAAGGTACAAGCCGTTTTATATATTATCACCAAGTGCAAGAACAAGAAACACATGTTTGTGTATAAAACATAGTAATATGGAGTTTATGTTTGAATGTCTGAAACTTAAAGGAGTCATACCATATAAGAGCACTACTGAGCTTTTAGAAAACATTGCGTGCAACGTTAAATCTTTCGAATGCATGTACAACAAATGTAATCAATGTAAAACTAGATCCATAATGTACAATAACGAAAAATTACAAGATGAAGTAAATTGGTTTAAATGGGGAAGAGTGGTTCATAAATATGAGAAATTTGGAGAAGAGATAAGTACAAAGAAGATTACAAAACAACAAACCAAAGGCACTATCATAGAACTAATTAAGGAGTTTGAAAATCAATTGATTCCGTTCAAAAAACACTTTTTCAATTAGAAAGAGCAGCATTGCCAATATCGTGCTTGTATCACTAACATGAATAATGAAGAAATAGGTATACTGTGTGACTTCTCTGAAAACTACGACTGTAAATACAGCGAAGAAGTACAATCTACACACTTCGGTGCATCTAAAACTTCCATTACTCTGCACTGTGGTGTTATTTTTGGCAAGGAACGTTTGCAGCCGTTTGTCACAGTCTCAGACCATAATTGCCATGAGCCCCATGCCATCTGGGCACACCTGTTACCAATCATAGAACTGGCTAAAGAGGAATTCCCAAACTTCAAAATAATACATTTTTTTTCAGACGGTCCCAGCACGCAATATAGACAAAAGAAAAATTTCTATTTGCTCAATTTTTTCACACAGTATATGAAACTTGATTATTCAACATGGTCTTTTTCCGAAGCAGGACATGGCAAAAGTATGGCAGATGGCATTGGAGGTTCTGTAAAACGACAACTTGATAAGAGAGTATCATATGGTCACGATATTACTAGTGCGACGGAAGCATGTCATGTTTTGCAAAGCACAATGAAGTCGGTAAAAAGTTTTTATGTGTCTAAAAGTGACTTACAAAATGTCAAGAAAATGATTCCTGACAACTTACGACCGGTGCCTGGGACAATGCAATTGCACCAAATTATTTCGACTGAACTCAATGAAATACAATGCCGCGAGTTAAGTTGTTTCTGCGGAGAAAAACGTGGTTTGTGCAGTTGTTATTGCCCTAAAATACATCGTTTGACAGATCAATCACATAATATGGTTCTCCAATTCTCAGGGACTTCGTTGGCTAAAAGTGACCTTATAATAGGTGAGGAGAGAACTCCACAATCACTGGCTGTTTGTCCTAAAGCTGAAGCATCAACTGACTCAAGCACTAAGCCGTCCACATCACTGGGTCATCTAGCTTCCAAATTTCCAACGAGCTGGCTTTTACCACCAAATAATGATGAAATGAACATCAACAACTATGCAAAAAATTACATTGACACTTTTGATATGCAAATTCTGGATACTGATTCTTTGTTAAATATTGAGCCTTTTCAAACTAATCTCTCGGCACTCGAAAACCGTGAAATAATTGAAATTTCTTCTAATGATATTGAAATTCTAGATAACTTTCCAATACAAGTTTTCCCCGAAATAACCACTGATAAAAAAGAAAATGTAATTCCACAATCTAAAAGTCGCATTAGAAACCAGAAACTAAACGATCTTCAATTTGAGATGACGCCATCCTTGGAAAAGCTAAAAAACCCAGTTCCTTGTACAGTTTTAGACAACAAAGTTAAGCTAAAATCTGTATTACAAACAAAAGTGAAAGAAAACTTATCGAAGGAAAAAAATTATCCATCATCTTCAAGAACATTTCCTTGTTACATATGCAAGACTCGTCAATCATTCGTTTTAAGAGAAATGGCCAAGTGCATGGTTTGTCACAAATGGGTTTGCTTTTCATGCAGTGCAACAAATGCGTTTGATTATATTTGTCCTGTGTGCCTTGGTGCTTGAGTTTTGTCACACATCTTTATGTGAAACTTTTTTAAGAGATTCATTTGTATAATAGTATAATAACCTTTTGATACTAATCAATCTTTAAAAAAAAATATCATCGTCCGCTCTGATGCCCTCCCTATGAGCAACGCTCCAAGATGTGGAGATAAAGATAATGGATAAATTTTTTTCTTCGTTAAGTTCTCGTTAAATGTTATTATGATTAGTTTTTTTTGGAGACTCTTTTGTGCTTAATTGATTTTTTCTATCAAAAATATTGAGATTTGTCTTATTGTACTTCAAATTACTTTAATTTAATATGATAGTACAATGTGAATTGAAGACTGTGTAAACCTAATCTTATAGTTCCTAAGCGCGACGTATTTTCTATTAACGTCACTTGTCCTGTCGTTTTGTGATATTAAATTTAAATTCATTTGTATTAATTTACTAAGAAAATAGCTCAAATTTAAGACTAATAAGAAGTATTATAGTTTCCCTTCGCATTAATATATAAATTATACATTGCTTATACACAAGATTACCAAAGTAAAGAATAATTTGTGCCATTGATCTAGCCATAAAGTAGCGTTAAGGAATAGTTTGTTTTATAATAAAATGTTTGCTTTTTATGTAGTACCTTGAATTACAAATTTCTGATGACTTTAATGTTGACAAGATAATTTAATAAAAAACATACTCATACATCTTCTGAGTTTTATTTAAATAATAACCAAACTTTGCGACGTAATGGAACTTTTCATCATTCAAATTTCATTAAAATATAAATTTTCTACTTAATTGAAGGCTTTTACTATTAAAATTAACTATTTATACAAATTTAAATATATTTCTCAATGAATAAAAAACCCTATCTTAAATAATTTTTATTTTTTTAAAGTGGAATTCCATTACGTAACAGACATTTTTTTTGGTAAATGCCCATATAACACAATGAATGAGTGGGTGCCCAAGTTTTTTTTTATATTTACAGTCGGCAAACGCTACCTGGACTTCATTAGTCGTAAGTGTTCTATTTAATTATAATGATTGTTATTATTATCCTATTTTAACAGCCGCGTTGCCGACCGTACGCTTCAGTTGTAATTGCCTTTGTTTCAGTAGTAACAGGGTACATAATATATATTTTTTGAAGTGTCTCAATTCGATCCATAGGTGCTTATAAATATGAGTATATATAAATTAAATTGGTGACACATAGTTGTGTTTTAATAAACCACAAAAATACACAAACATTTTTTCAATCGGTAAGAGCCACAATAATGCATTTAAATTTTACATTTTTAATTGTTGCGCGTAATATGACTAAAATGCTGGACGCCATGTTGCTCTGTGGCCATGACGTCATTTGGGCATGTAAATTAGCGCTGATATTGGTCTCTATATGGGTTATGCCTTAAGCTACTGTTATATTAAGCTTGAAACAGTTACTTTCTGCATTTTTATATTAGCATATTTGAACTCTTCCATTAAAGATCTATCACAGTTGTAATCCCTGTATTTATTAGAGTATGCAATGACAGAAAGTTCCTTTTTCAAAATAGTCAGGTTCATGCTTTTTAAACTGGCGTGTATTTATTTTATTTCTTGCATGAATTTGTGATGGAATGCAAATTCATTCAATCAGCTCGCTTTCTGTTTCAATGTATGTTCCCACTTAAGCAAAATTTGACTTTTTCCCATAACATTCTACAGACGTGCAAGACGGTTTTACTTCAGCGGTGCAACCTTATCAAAAATGTAACTCAGTGTAGAGCCACCTGCAGATGCAGGCCTATCATGGCATCGAGCACTTGTCACCACTTCTTCATTTACATTCACTTTGATGTAGCACATTTTACAATGCAAACATTTTGTGCCATCTTCAGCTGTACGTTATCTATTGCGTCGTCGCGTAAGACTCCCTTCCAGAGCTGAAAATAAATCAAAAAGCTTTTTTAAATGTAAATGAGTTGTAATATGAGAGGATTAGTTTAAGAGGACAATACTTACATCGACGTTTTAACATTCTGTAATTTAGCAGGACAGAAGTTGGGATTTGCCTCAAAGAATTTTCCGATCATCTAGGTGATTATTATTGGTAAATACAAAACCGTCTTCTGTGGTAGTATTTCAATAAAAACTACGATTTATTTACTTCAACAATAAAATAATCAAAGTACAAAAGTAACCTAAGAGCCTTTATACAAATCAACGCTCTCCCGAATTAGGTAAACTGCAATACTCACACGTATCCGTTACACGCACACATCTGCAGTGCTGTATGATACAGTCGCTGGCCGTCAAGTAGCGCGTTCGCATAGGTTTTGATACTTTTTCAAATTATGTTGTGTTTTACGTTATTATATTTTACATTTGATTTATAGAAATATAAATTTCTGTTATTTATTACCTGAGTTATGTTTTGCAAAGTAAGATATTTAAATACCTGGTTAGAATAATATAGGACGAAATAAAATTGAGGTACAATAAGGGCTAAATATACAACGCTGATAAAAGCGAGAGGCATTAAATAAAACCACATATTTTGTTTATCATTATCAGGCTACACAACAAAAATCAGATCAATGTAAGCAATAGTTTAGTCACAGGAATGTTTTTTAGTTTTTTCTTAGTTCCATATAAACACTCTGTATCTTCCCGATCACCTAATCGTATACTATAGGCATACATAGTTATCTAAGGGTCACCGCGAAACGACAAAATTCACGCGATGATTACCTACACCACATGTTTACATTATCATCCACACCAAACCCGGGCGCTCCGCTGTATAGGTGTGTGAGCCGGTGAGCCCGCCGCCGCACGCGCTATGTGATTCAAATGCGACGTTGCCAATTTGTTACGCAGCTGGTGGCAGGTCAGTCAACAAAAGATGTTTACATTTTAACTTCATTATTAAGCTATACTTCTCGTAAACTTTTTTTGAATAGTTTCGGATTAACAGTAGGCACTTATAGTATATGTGGTTTCATTTAATGCCTCTCGCTTTTATCAACGTTGTACAAATTTTTTCTTCATTTGAAGAGATTGATGCTATTAATAATATATAGAGGTTTGTTATGGTAGTTATGATATAAGATAAGATTGATTACTTAATAATAATAAATAAAATTTGGTGAAAAAAAGATTATTTATTACTATACAATACAGTGAAAACTTTATTTTGGGACCCACTTAAGGTACAATATCGTATAGCAAATTGAAAATGACTAGAGCTATTAAATTGACTGATTACGTTGACATATTTTTTACACTGACAAAGAATAGGGATAAATGCTCCGTTACACCAACTGAGATGAATAGATTATTACCGACTTTTTCTATCAATTCAAAAAACAGAATCCCAAATTGAAATTCGCGACCGAACAAGGTTATAAAAAATTTTAAACACTGATATTTCTCATTTCCACGCTACGAGTCATCCTAGAATCAAAGATTTCTGTTAAAATACATTTATTGTAAAAATTTAAAAGCTTTGGCTCCATCTTTGTTTTCCAGAAATCGTCGTATCTTTCTATATATTCTATTTTCAAAGAAAAATCTTTACCTGTCCACACCGCAAAAAGAAAAACAGATGTTTTTGTGATGTGCAACTGCCCTTGAATTTGATAGAATCAGTCATGATTCATATTCAAGGTACCATCCCGGTTCCAAAATTTTATTTTGCGCTGTTGCATATCTTCATTTAACATAATGAGCTTAAGGTGATAAAGGCGTATACAGGGTGGCCAAAAAAGTGACGTCAAACAATTTTTGTTAGGTGCCTTGTGTTGAGGGGTATTTGAATCACCCCCGTGTATGTTAAACGATTTACCATAGCTTTCTAGTAACATTTTTGTTATGGATTTTCGCAAAATTGCGACCGAACCAGTTTAGTTTAGTAGAAGGTTTCTTCAGATTTCTATTTTTGCTACTAAATCTCTATGAACTGTGTGTTTATGCATAAAATAAACAGCCTCATAGCTTCAGATAATGCGTTAGACTCTAATCTTTCATAATAATAATAATAAAGTAGTACTTCATAGGAATTCATAATCACTGAAATCGGCTATCAAAGACAGCGAGGTGAAAAATTTGAATAAAAATAATTCCTTTTTTTATCATTTGTAAGATGGATTAATTTGTTAACTAACCAAAAATAACTAGAATTGCAAGCGTTCGATATTTGCGACGAAGTATGATAGCACTGGGCGAGAGCGTGGGAAAAAAAGCGATACGTCCACACTCTGGAAGGCCTCGGCCAGTACTTAATAAATACTAGCAGTGCGTGCACTAGATTTTATACCAATTTTAGACATTTTTAAAATGATTTTTTATAAGTATTTTTAAATGGACTTGAATAATATTTCTGTTTTATTTTATTAGTTACATCTTTGTAAGTAATTAGAAGTAAAAATTATTACTATTGTAACAATATAAGTGTATCGAAAACTGCGACAAACTAGACTGAAACCCAACTTTTGAAAAAAAATATATTTTGTACTATTTTCTCTATAGAATCTTTTGATGACAACACAGAGACCATAGCAAACCATTTTTCTTCTGTTTGTATCAGTTACTTTTATACTTATCGAACGGCAAAGTACGCCTGTTTCGGCGTTTTACAAGAACAGGCGTATGAACAATGAATTGCTACTAAATAACTATCTAAAGAAATAAAAATTTTCTGTAAACATGTTTTAGACGAGGAAATGCCGAATAATTTGAACTCATATTTCGATGCATACGAGTAATATTTTGATCGCAAGCGAACACTGAAAACTCCTAAAATTGCACGATTTTGTATAAATTCTCTTAACCATCTGTTGATACTTTTTAGTTTACATACCCGTATGACGTAACAACATGGCGGCTACTGCTAAGCTATCTCAATTGTATATTTTTAGATTTTTTCTTATTAAGAGCAACCACACCAATCGATCGTCCGTCGATCGACGTTGCTTGTTCCATACTTCCGTTCGATCGACGTCGATCGATTGATGTGGTAACACCCTAAAACATCCTATTGTACTAGTTGTACCTTCCCTTTAACCGGAACATAACCATGTAAACGTGATTATTATGGCGGTTAAAATAGGAAGGAATGTAGTTATTAGAACATCGCAAGCATGTAATTCAAAAGTGTTAGCTACGCGTCCTTGCAAATCACAGCTTCCTAGCAGATCTATGGTTATTATTATAGCTGTAACAACAAACAGACGCAAAAACAAAATATTATTACTTTAAAATACCACGAGAAAATGTAGAAACTCTTTATTTATAAACTTGTTTTCCAGTATATGAATCCAAGACTAACAGGGGAGCAGCCTAAAGAAGAATCAGTAAAAGGATGGTTAAAGCGCATGGAAACTGCTCTCAACGACTTTGATACGCTGTGGCTGGGACGAGGCAACGACTTCGTGACCGGGGACCAACCTACTATTGCTGATGTGTTTGCAGCCTGCGAGATTGAGCAGACAAGTTCGTATCTTGCGTATTTGTATTAAGGGTGCTAATACAGAAGTGGCTGCCGTTTTGTTTAGGCCAGATGTTGGTCTTTCATCAAACCTGATGTAAAGTGACGATAAAGACAAAGAAGTTCATGGCACTTTTTCGAGTGGGCCGAAAAATTGAATAGATTTGTTTAGATGTGAAGAAGAATGCCGCCCTGCTTTAAGCGTTCGGGTTTTGGTGATAAATATTAGCCCGAATGTACTACACGTACAGAATATAATATGTGTAGTAAGTGGTTCGGTCTGGCCTTGTGATTCAACACATAAGTGCTACCGAACCCAATCTGCCGACCTAAATAAGTGGGTAGAGCACGTATTACACGCCTACCCAATTGGTACCTAAACAATTTCAAAATATCAGTGACGCAGTTCAATTGAGTCCACCGCGCGCCATTGAGGCGCTATTAGTAGCTAAGTTTGTTTTTCATAATTTTGAGCCCTATGCGTCTTGCAATACAGTATATCCTGATGTATCCTGATGACGGCCGAGTGGCGTAGTGGTCAATAGCCTTGTCTCATACGCCGGAGGTCCCAGGTTCGAGGCCTGGCCGGGGCATTTATTTGTGTAATGAACACAGTTGTTTGTTCTCGGGTCATGGCTGTTGATATTAGTTCTTTACCTATGAAATTGCCGTTTTTCACGAAATAAATGAAGCGTAATTTTTCTATATATTTTTTATTTCTATTAATCAAAATAATCACCCATGCAATCAATGCATCTTTGCCAACGCATTGGTAGCTTATTGATGCCTTTCTTGAAGAAATCAGCTGGACGGGATGCAACAAATTCTTCAAAGGCATTTTGTACTGCCTCTCGGGTATTGAATTTTTTTCCCGCCAAGAAGTTATCCAAATTCTGGAAAAAGTAGAAGTCTGTAGGCGCAAGGTCTGGTGAGTACGGCGGATGACGGAGAACTTCCAACCCCAACTCTTGTAGCTTGGAGACCGTCTGCTGTGCAGTACGAATCTGGTTGGAGACGTGCGAACTTCTCCATCATTGTGTTCAGTTCTTCACAGTACACATTTGCAGTAATGCTTGTCCCGTTTGGCAAGAAGCTGTGATGAATTACACCCGCGTTAGACCACCAAACAGTGACCATCACTTTTCTAGGGGTAAGTTTTCGTTTAGGGCATTGTTTGGGTGCTGAACCAGGGTCCAACCAACTTGCTGAGCGCTTACGATTGTCAAACAGGATCCATATCTCGTCACAAGTAACAATGCGGTTCAGAATTCCTTCATTTGTATGCCTGATGAGCAGTGCAAGGCACGTCTACACGCGTACTTCGCGCTGGCGGTCATTGAGTTCGTGGGGTACCCATTTGTCAAGCTTTTTTACCTTGCCACTTTGACGCAAATGGACCAATATTGTTTTGATGCTAACGTCGAAAGCTGCTGCTAATTCAGCCGTGAATTGAGTTTCATCAGCTTCCACAATTACCTTTAATTCGTCATTGTCGACCAAAGTTTTCGGAAGACCACGGGGTTCATTTTTCAGGTCAAAATTTCCAGAACGGAAGCGGGTAAACCAATATCGGGTGGTGCGTTCGTTTTTAGTGTTCGCTCCGTAAACGTCGTTGATGTTGCGTGCCGCTTGTGCCGCTTTGCTGCCACGACGGTACTCATACTCCATAATTATTCGAATTTTTAACTTATCCATGATGACGAAAAATGTTCGAATGCGTTGAAAACAAAACACTAACTATTAAACAAATGACGATTTTAGAAAAAGAATTCCATGTTTGTCAAATAAAATTAATTTGAAATTAGAATTATCAGTCAAAAAAAAAATATTTTCATTTGGAATGGCCAGTACGGCAAAACGGCAGTTTCATAGGTAAAGACCTATTATTTATATACGTATGTTTATTCTGGGTTCCCCCACAGTTCGCTGTATGGTCATCCATAACACAAGCTCTGCTTACTTTGGGGCCATACAGTTGGTGTATTTGTCTGGGGATTTATTATTATTATTATCCTGTACGTAACAATATTGGTCCGCCTTTCGTACAGGTGAGAAAAGAAAATCTTGAAATTGTGCTTTGATTGTATTAGTTGTGTAATTACCCGATTGTTAGGAGGGTTGTATTTTTCGCGTGTATGTATGTATGTATATTTCTTTGGCACGCTTTGCAGCCTAAACCTTTCGACGGAATTCAACTATTGAGGTGTTATTAGGTTCGTCGCATTTGTTAAAGTTATTATTATTATATATTTTTCGCAGAATTTCCAAAGGAACGGGAATTACACCGGAAAACAGTTTAGCCTATGGCTTTTGTAATTAATGTTTTTAATTTGTAAAATTCAGCAGCTGGTTTTATGTATGTGTTGTGTTTACAAATGTCTAACCCACAACCACGTTAGAGAAGGGTATTCTTTAAGTTAAGTTTTTAATCCGTCATCGCTAATGAAAATACGCGTCTTATTAAACATTTAAAATTCATTCCTGTACAGTTGTTTTTACCAAACACGTAGTAATAATTTATATTTAATAATAATTTATTCTAGCCATGTTTTCCCGCGTTAACTCGTGAACGGGTGCCGTTTGAGGGTGTTCGTCGTTTGGATACTTGGGGGGAGGGAGACTTGCCGAGCTAACAGATGCAGAAAAGAATAATTTTGTATAGACATAAAGAGACTGTAAATTTATTTTGAAAAAAAAATATACCCGTGAAGTTTCCTGCCAGTTCTTCTTCACGAAGGTTTTTTTTCGAACTGGTGGTAGAATCATGTTTTATTTGACGTCAATAAGAACAAGTAATTGTCAATGTTGAGAAATAAATATTTGAATTTGAATTTGAATTTGAATTTGAATTTGAATTTCTTCACTGATACATTCTGTTAATCATAACGATACGAGATAAAAGTAGATATATTATCGTTGCCTTGTTAAATTTTATGAATGTAGGTGTGTTATTTTAATGACTTGTTTTTGAAATTATTTATAAATCTTGCTAATGTGCACGTAGTACTTTGTACCTTATCAGAGTTGTCATGTGAAATAAATTTTTAACGCCTTTTAACGACTGTCAGAGAAAGGGTAATGTTTTATGAGTGTAGATATGTATTTATGTTTATATATCTGTAGTACGCTCTACAGCCTAGCTAGACCTATTTACGGATTTCATGTCATTCGATTCGTCTCAGATGTGAGGGTGTAACGTGTTGTTTGCGGAGTGGTAATTGAGGGTCCAGAAAGGAAATACCAAAGCTCTCTTCTATGTTTATTTTGCAGTAAAATTAAAAATATACAAAAATGCCAAAAATTTTGGCTACGCACACTCGTGTACGTAAAAATAAATTATTGATTTCATGAAAACTTTGATTGTAGATAATAAAAAATTGATAAACATGTAATTTTTAATAATAATAAACTCGGAAACAATAATAAATAAATAGATTCTAGTTGTTATGATGGATAATTTTTCGTGACTGGCTTGTCAAATCAAAACATTGCCGTTCTCCGACACTACGTAATTCGTAGTTTAAAATTACGTCGGGAACGACAAAAAAATAAAATTTACTGACAAAAAGAGGTCGAAATAGACAACCGTCACAAAACCCCGGGGGCCGGGAAAAAAAATCTGAAAGATTTTTTCAGTATAGTTTTTAAAAAAAAATATTCAAACCAAATCAAAATAAACCGCATATACATATCGAATTTTAATATTTATTCTGCCAAATGAAAGAACGATCAAAAAAAAAATAATAATTAAAAGCAAAATGAAAATTAATATTAACATCCTATAGAAGAATTTTTCTGAAAAAACATCCTGTATATATGAAAAAAAAAAATTAACATCCTATAGAAGAATTTTTCTGAAAAAACATCCTGTATATATGAAAAAAAAAAATAATACTGATATATTGCATAACAACAAGTTATTTAATAGAAAAAGAAAACAAAACAGACGAGAGAGAGAAAAAAAAAATCCTAAATAATTATCTTAAATTACATGGTTCATGAATGATAAAATTTTAAACATGTTCCTGGAATATACAATGTTAATATACATCGTTCAACTCCATCAACGTACATTATAATTACAACATACATTCTCTTTCATACTAGTCTTATTCCAACTACTGGAAATAAAACATCATGCAGTTAGAGTTGCTTATGAGGAATCGTATCCTAAATAAGTCAACTCAACAGAGTTGGACGCAACGGCAAAAGGCTTTAATAGTTGCCATCCGCTGAAAATATTAATAGCTTATGGCTTCTTTAACGTGTCGCTAACTCCCGCACGGTGATTACTATAAACAAGTTTCAGTTAAAGACTGAAATAAATATGCCGGAAAGAAAAGAAAATCATAGCCAGTCGTGAAACATTGACTTTTAAATAAAATCCAAGGGTCTTTTGTGAAGTAATTAAAATACTTATGTAATAAACATATGAAAATAATTCTCACGGGAAAGTGATTCAAGCGTATAAATAATACACATAGGTATGGTTTAGTTTAACGAGTTACCTTAATAAACGCTCGTGCAGAAGGCTTAATTTTACAAGTTGCAAACCGCTTGAAAAAAAATTGAGAAAAAAAAATTGATAACATTTAACAAATTATACTATAAAGTATAATACAGATATTGAAAATAAGAGTTTACACTCCTAGAATTGCAAATATTAAATAAATTACACAATAAGTTAACCTAATACTACGATGATGATAATTAATTATAAGTTTTGACCAACGTCAATGTTAATGGTATAGCCAAACGATAATGAGGTGCATAGAAAAAAAATAAGACAAAAAGAATCGGCTTATGCTCGCCGTGAGATAATTAGCAATAATTATATATGAATTCATATAAAGTAATTGGTAACAACCAATCTAGTCACTCAAAGAAGAAGTTAAACGCGGTAGAGGTTTAATGTCTCTGATATGCCAACGACCTAATGGGTTATTATTCATATCCACTAAATCGTAAATTAATGGTGAAACTTTATTTGAAACTTTACATTTAATAAATTTGGGTGCTTAGCACAAAAATGTTTTTTAGAGGAACTTATTACATGGTTTCGCCTCCAAACAATATCACCGTTATTAAATTCTAAATTCTGATGATGTTTGTTATAATAAGTTGCATTATATTGATGTGCATTAAATAACCGTTTCTGTACTTCGGAAAAGATAGGTATTAATTGTCCTATGTTTTCAGCATATACATCCCTAGGACTGAAAATTAGTTCATCTCTGGAATCTTTATTTTTGTAGATAGATCCACATGTAACAGCTTCTCTACCAAATACTAAAAATGATGGAGTGAATTTTGTGGTTTCATTAACCGCAGTATTAATAGCAAACTGTATTTTGTTTATATAGGTATCCCAAGTTCTGTGATCTTTATCTATAAAAGCTGCAATCGCCGTTACAATAGTTTTATTGTAACGCTCAACGGTGTTAACCTGTGGACAGTAACGTGGGGTGTAATGTATTTTTGGTATGTTGTAAAATTTAAATAATTCAGATAATTCTGTACTTATCATTTGAGGACCATTATCTAATATAATAGTTTCTGGAACTCCATAAACCATAAAAACTAAATTGTCCAATATATGGCGAATAATAGAAGCGGTTGCATGTTTTATTGGAAATAACAAACAATATTTGGAAAAACAACAAGTAACTACAAATAGAAATCTATTCTGCTTACGTGAAGTAGGAAGTGGACCTATCAAATCTATGGATAAACATTGGAAAGGGCGTGAACAATGTTTGGGTTTGCCCATTAAACCAATTAAGTTTTGATTTTGGTGCTTGGTAGCTAAACAAGTCTCGCACTTAGCAATAAACATGGCTACGTCTTTATACATGCCAGGCCAAAAATAGAGATTTTTAATTCTATGGTATGTTTTAAAAGTACCAAAATGTGCCGTTTGGGGAGTAGAATGATTTTGTGTAATAACAGATTCCCTAAATTCTAATGGTATTACTTGTTTCCAATTAAATTCAGAGTTAAATAATGTGTTAGATCTACAAAATCTAAACAATTTATTATTATGAATCATGTAATCCGGAGTACTAGAAGGAAATGATAAACATTTATTATAAATTGCTAAATACCAAGTGTCTTTAGTTTGAGAAGTAGAAAAATTAATTAAATCAATTGGTTTTATACGTGATAAAGTATCTGGTACGACATGATCTGAGCCTTTTTTGTGTTTAATTACGAAATTAAACATAGATAAACGAATACTCCATCGAGCTAATCTGCCAGTAGGATTATTTAAATGCATAAACCACTGAAGGGCTGCGTGATCAGTATAAATTGTAAATTGTAATCCATTATCTAAATAACAATGCCAATGCTCTAGTGCCGTAATAACACTTAAAAGTTCACGTTCAGTGACTGAATAATTCTTTTGAGCGCCTGTAAGTGATTTACTCATATAAGCAATAGGTTTATCAATATTATCGACTTCCTGAGTTAACATTGCGCCAATGCCATAGGAAGAGGCATCACAATGAACAGCAAATGGTTTAGAGAAATCTGGACATGCCAGAACTGGTGTACTAATTAAAGCTTGCTTAATAGCCTTGAAAGCAATTTCAGCTTCATCAGACCACTTAAATGGAGGTGATTTTTTGCTTGTAGAAGTTAATTTAGTTAACGGTGCTGCAAGAGTGCTTAAATTAGGTACAAAACGTCTGTACCAGCTGGCAGTACCCAAAAAACGTTTGACCTCCTTAGCAGATTTTGGAGTTTGTATATCAAGAATAGCTTGAACTTTTTTAGGATCCGTTTTTAAACCATTTTCATTAACTACATAGCCTTAGTACTTTAATTCTTTCCGGAAAAATGAACATTTTGGAAAATTGACTGTGAGATTGGCATCTGAAAGTTTTTTAAGAATTTTAGTAAGTATATCGACATGTTGTTCAAAGGTTTGAGAGATACAGACTATATCGTCGATAAAATAGAAAACATTATTATCATTTGTAAGGTCATTTAGTAGATTTTCAATGAATCTTTGTTGGGTAGCAGGTGCATTAGTTAAACCAAATGGCATAACTTTAAATTGAAACATTCCTCGGCCTGGAACATGGAATGCAGTTTTGAGTTTATCCTCTTTTTTTAAGGGAATATTCCAAAACGCTTTAGCAATGTCAATAGATGATATAAATTTAGCATCTTTAAGGTTATCTAATATATCAGAAATGAAAGGAAGTTTGTAAGCATCTTTTTTTGTGATATCGTTTAATTTACGACTATCAATACAAAATCGCCAAGTACCATCTTTTTTAGGTGTAATAATAACTGGGTTCAGCCATGGGCTGTCACTGGGTTCAATGATATCTAATTGTAACATATCATCAACTTCTTTACAAAGAGCTTTTTGTTTCTCAGGAGAAAGTCTGTAACAGCGTTGACGAATAGGTGGATGGTCTCCAGTGTCGATGAAATGTTCGACTAAATGAGTACGACCTAAAGGTTTACATTCAGTTGAAATCAACCTAAACTTTTCCATAATTGCATCTGCAATAATTTTTTGTGTATCTGTTAAAGAATGGTATTCATGTAAATGAAAGTTAGGATCTGTATTAATGAGAAAAGATGAGTTTAAATTTGAAGGTTGTAATGTGATATTACTAAGAATATCCGGAGCAAGATTAAAAGTTTTCCAAAAATCAATACCCAAAATAAGTGATTCAGTGATTTCTGGGATCACATGAGCTGTAATTAACGCAAATTTATTGTTATAAAAAGTAGGAAGAGTAATAATGCCGATAGAAGAAATAGTTTGTCCGTTTGCAACATTACCTTTTATTAAACAGCTTTTTTGCATAAAAAGACCATGTTGTGATAAAATTTTATGAGAATTATTACCCAATATAGTGATAGCACTACCACTATCTAAAAGACCATTTAAAGTTAAATCGTTTACTTTTATATGTAAATAAGGACGTTCAAAATCTGATGTTTTATTAAAGAGGAGAGCACAAGTGTTATAAGATTTAAAAAAAATTGTTAAAGTTTTTAACCATGTAACCCAATCTTTTTTGTCAAAATTTGATGATTTAACACTATTATTTTTATTTATACACTCCTCGTAATTTAGTTTTTTTGGAATCGACTTATTACAATTAGGACATTTACTAGTAATAAAGTCTTTTTTTCCACAACGAAAACACACTATATTAGTGTTAGTACAGTCTTTTAATAGATGTGTATTATATCTACAACGTGGGCAAGTGAATTTATAAAAATTCTGATTTTTATTAATTGCAGCTACAGTATTAGGCAATGGATTAGCTACAGCTGCTATGGAATTATATGTACAAGCTTTAAAAGGAAATTCAGGAATATATGGTTGATTATGTGAAAATAGAGTATTATTATACGATTTGTTATTAGAATTCGATGTAGAAGGAATAGGAAAAGAATGATAATGATCTGGTGGTGATGATGAAGAGTAGTAAGATGTATTATTAGAAACTTGGAGAATGCTTTCTGTAAATTTGCATGATTCCAAGAGGGAATTTACAGTATGTAAATCAGTAGGTGAAAGACGTAATGTGAATTCAGGTTTAAGATTTCTAACAAGAGTATTAATTTTTTCTTTTTCGGACATTGGTTCCAAGAGTTTTGAAAAAAGAGATTCCATTGTAGCAAAGTAAATGATAATTCTCTCATTATGTTTTTGTTTACGAGCATCGATTACTTTTTTTAGTTTATAATCGTAATCGGTAATTGCAAAATCATTCAACAATGCCGATCGGAAAGATGACCAGTCATTAATAGTCGACTTTCTAGCTCTAAACCAATCAAGAGCAGATCCAGATAAAATATCATAAATATGTGAGAATAAAGATTTTTCAGAAATATTTTTTATTTGTGAAAATTCTTCAAGTTTTTGAATAAAATCCTTTGGACAACCTTCACCTTTATAAATAAATCTTTTTAAATCATTGTTAGTTCGATTTTCTGTAATTTTACTGACCTTATCAGTTAATGCTTCGAAAAAAGAAAGGGGTTGTAAATTAATATTTTGTGTGGATTCTGCGGAATGACATGTGGAATGTGTTGGTGATTTTTCCAAATTTTTAAAACGTGAGTCTAATTGAGTTAAATCATTCCAACATGAATTTATTAAATCTAACTGTTCTGAAGATAAATCTGATGTAATGTCAATGAGGCCTAATCTTGTTCTTATATGAGTTAAATAAGGTGAAATTTTTTGTTTCCTAATAGGATAAGAGTTTATACAAGCTTCAACAAGTTTTAAATTTTTTTTAATGGTATTAATATCCTCTGAAAATTCTTCAGGGCTATTTTGTAAAATTTCTGTTTCAGAATCTACATTAATATTTAATAATAATGATCGTAGTTCGTCTACAGATTGCGTCGAAGAAAAATTTATATTTCTGATTTTTAATTCATAAATTATTTCAGGTTTATTTAGTTGTGAAAAATTCATTGCAAAATCCAAAAAAAAAAAAATGTTAAAGTGAAATAAATTTGTTAATAGTCGTTATGCAGAAAAGAGCCTTAAAAATATACGTATTTTCAAGTGATGAAAATGAATAGAAAATGTTATTTAAATAGTGAAATTACTGGGTTATAGAATAAATGTTGTGCCTTCAGAAAATTTCTTCAAAGATATTATAACGAAAGAAACTAAAGAAACTTAAATGTCTGAATAATTTAGCAGTAATTTGATATATTATAGTAGATATATAACCTAACTAGTGAATGTTAATGGTTGAAAATGGTAACAAATAAAGTTTTATGCCTGACCTCAATAATAATTATAAAAAATTATTTTTAATGTTGCTATTCCTCTGTTGATATTGTTCCTCCTCTCTTCTCCATAAACTGCGTTTGAATGGTCGGCGCCAGTATGTAACGTGTTGTTTGCGGAGTGGTAATTGAGGGTCCAGAAAGGAAATACCAAAGCTCTCTTCTATGTTTATTTTGCAGTAAAATTAAAAATATACAAAAATGCCAAAAATTTTGGCTACGCACACTCGTGTACGTAAAAATAAATTATTGATTTCATGAAAACTTTGATTGTAGATAATAAAAAATTGATAAACATGTAATTTTTAATAATAATAAACTCGGAAACAATAATAAATAAATAGATTCTAGTTGTTATGATGGATAATTTTTCGTGACTGGCTTGTCAAATCAAAACATTGCCGTTCTCCGACACTACGTAATTCGTAGTTTAAAATTACGTCGGGAACGACAAAAAAATAAAATTTACTGACAAAAAGAGGTCGAAATAGACAACCGTCACAAGGGTATATTTTTCCCCGAAATTCTCACGGGAAAATAACTTTGCTATTAAATTTCTTATTTAAATAATTCAGGTTCTCCAGCTTGTTTAATGCTGTTATTTGAATTAACATATATATTTAATGTAACTGAAGCAAAAGTAAAAATAATTTTTTTTGTTTCGTCGTGAAACTTTTCTTTACCTCACTGACCGTTGCAATTAATGACCTTGACGTCATTGAATAAAATTGGAGCATATGGAATTGTAAAATCTGTCACTTGATTCAGTTAACAATAATATTTATTTCGATGAGATGAATATAGGTGAACATAACAAGGATCGCTTATCTCCGTAAATATTGCAAAAAGAATAATAATATGTTTAATTCTCTAAAAATGTACATTTGTTGTACCTTTGTAAATAAACTGAAAAATAATGTGATGTGTGAAGCGAATGATCTGCTATTGTGCAGTTGCAGTTTAATTACACATATGTACCGGTCATTTCAAGGAACATTAATTAGATTGTTTCGATGATTTGTTGGTACTAGGCAAGGCTCTCCTACTTGTCTCTGGCTCACGCATTATTGCCGTCTATATTCGCACGCGCCTGTAAGGACAGCAACAACAAAAAATGTATATAATTCAAGTTATTCATTTATTATAAAAGTTTGCTTTAGTCCTGGTTTAAACCTGGACTAAAAGATCTTGGATTGTTACCGTACTAAGGATCTAGCTGGGTTTAAAATGCGTTCTTATTACAAAACCAAGACTAACGGGGGACCAGTCAAACCAGAGATAGTCCATGGTTTAAATGTTTTTCACAGATAATAAATAAAGGTTGGCAATAATTCATTCTTTATTGCTTGCTTCATTCAACGGAACGTTCCGTTTCTTCAAACGATGATATTAACTTCATCCTTTAAATGCATGAATAATTATTATAAATAATATACTAAATATCATAATGGGCATTTCTTTCGATGTAGTCCATCGAGCAAAAAAAATTGATCCATCACGGGGTGTTTTTTTAAGTTGCGCTATTTGTTTATTTATCTACTACATGAACGGAACGTACTAGTGTGTGCGGCGCGAAGTTTGATAATTTTTTATATGTTTGTATGAAACAGTGAAAACTTCTGTGAGATAAATTGAATAAAACCCTAATAAAAATGGAACAACAAAAGAGGAGACAATTGAAGTTCGGAAGATAAAGTTTGTGAAATATTGCAAATATTCAGTATATACGGATATTGAAAAAGCTTTTGACCGCGTAGACCATGTAATCCTATTAAGAAAATTAAATATCCATGGCGACCTGCTCCGCTGGGTGCAATCCTATCTCACGAATCGTTCTCAGGCCGTTGTGCTGGGTAGGTACCGTTCGAATTTTGTTGCTATTCCATCTGGGGTGCCCCAGGGATCGCACTTGGGTCCTCTTTTCTATAATGTGTACCTATACGATATTGGTTCTTGTTTTAAACATGCAAATTTTCTGATGTATGCGGACGACACCAAGATTTTTGCAAATGTCAATGATATACAAGACTGTATTTCTATACAAGAAGATTTGGTTAGGTTACAAAACTACTACAATGTAAATAACATCAAGCTTAACATACACAAATGTGAAATAATTAGCTTCTCTCGAAAATCAAAGCCAATCACTTATAACTATGAACTCAACAATGAACCTATAAAGAGAACTAAACTTATTAGAGACTTAGGTGTTTATTTCGATAGTAGGATGTTACTTGCTGATCATATCGATGTAGTTGTTAATAAGGCTTTCCAAAGTCTTGGCTTTGTCATTTGTGCTTGCAAGCCGTTCGCGGATTTGACTGCTATTAAGTCGGTGTATTTTGCTTACGTCAGGAGTATTTTGGACTACGCTGTTCCAATTTGGTCACCTTCATACAAAACCTACATAAATCGTTTGGACCGAATTCAGAAAATTTTTGTCAAACATTTGAATTTTCGTAGTGGCAAAACGCGTGGATCATATGATGATGTTTGCTCCGAATACCGCCTACTCACTTTGGAACAAAGGCGCACAGTCCTGGATATGTGCCTGTTGTATGATATAGTTAACAGCGTGGTAGACTGCCCAGATCTTGTTTCACAAATATGCTTTCGAGCACCTACAACTCGCACTCGTCACACGTCACTATTTTATATTCCTTAACACTACACCGATTATGCTAAAAATGAGGTCGTCTCTCGCATTATGGCAACTTATAATAAGTTATTTCACTCTATTGATCCTTTTGTGAATTCGAAGTCTAGTTTCAAAAGGTGTGTTATTACTATAATATAATAATATACTAGTAATATATTTATTTTCTGTACGAAATATTGAACGAATACTCTTAAAAAAATAATAATAATAATAAAAAAAAATAATAATAAAAAAAAAATAATAAAAATAACAATAAGCAGTTAAAATAAAAAGTTACTATCTTCATAATATGTTTAAAATGTTGTGATTTGATAAGTCAACAGTTTGTTTAATACTTAGTTATAAAGGAAAACTTGTTATTAGCCATCCTTATAGATGTTACATTTTGTGTAATTAATACATTGTATCGCTGTTGGTTTTCTTGACAAATAAATAAATAAATATTAGCTACTACTAAGTATACAGTAGTTAGCAATCTAGCAAAATTTAATAAATAAGATAGTTATAAAAAAATTGTACAAACGCATGAAGAGAAACGTTAATTCTATCTTTAACAGTAACAGTGTAACTAGTACACTGTCTAAACACACAAGAAGGCATTGTACGGTATTAAAAACACAGAATAAGGAATAAGTTTTGTTTGATGTGTAGCCGTGACACTGGGTTGCACAAGACTGAGTCAAATAGCCGGCAACTGCCTTGCATTTGGGTTGCCATTTTTGAGAGTGGATAACCTGTCTGTATGTAATGTCTCATTGGTTATGTGGGCTTCTAAGATGTTATGTGTGTGTAAGTGTATTAATTATTTTTTCATAATCACTAAGTCAGGTTGCAATAATTTCTTGCTAGTTTCTTAACCAAGTAACATCAAAACCTTTGTTGTAACTAAATGTGTAAGTAAGTATAAATGTATGTGTGATCATAAAATAACGAATGTTTTTAAAAAACCTCACTCATAGATGCAAGAGGTGTAAGGTTTTTTATTAATTTATATAACATTGTTACTCCAACACTAAGGCCTAACCATTAGGTACACAACTTTATTACGCTGTCTTTGATGGCTGATTTCAGCGATTAATCGCCTATGAAGTACTACGTTATTATTGTTATTATGAAAGCTTAGAGTCTAACGCATTCTCTAAAGCTACTTAGAAACGAAGAAACTACCAGTTTAGATTTTAAATTTTAAGTTGAAAATTTAAATGATAACTCACATAACAAATTCTCAACTTTAGGTAATTTTTTAGTAACTTTCATTAAAGTTATGAGGCTGTTTATTTTATGCATAAACACACAGTTCATAGAGATTTAGTAGCAAAAATAGAAACCCGAAGGTACCTTTTACTTTTTTTTTAGAAATTTTTGAAATTGATTCGGTCGCAATTTTGCGAAAATTCATAAAAAAGTCGTAACTCGAAAACTATGAAAAATCGTATAACATACATAGGGGTGACTCAGATAACTTTCAATACAAGGCACCTAAAAAAATTTCTGTAAGCTCGGCAAGATTCCGTCCGCACAGACTATCCCAACAACGAACGTCCGCAAATATCCGTCATCCATAACATAAGCTCGGCTTACTTTGGGGTACTGCAGTTGGTGCGTTTGTCTGGGGATTTATTATTTTTATTATTGAATTGATTTAATCAAAGTAATTTGAACATACCTTGTTTTCTTTGCAGGAATGACTGGGTACGATCCTACGAAATATAAAAGCATCAACACGTGGTTTAAGAAAGTGAAGGATTACTTCAACCCCCATTACGACGAGGCCCACATAGTCATAAATAAGATAATCAACAAGAATAAAACTCAGGCAAAACTGTAATTTAATAGCACAACATATAATTTTCAAACGAAGTCCAAAAAAGTGGCTTTTGGGGTTGTAATAAATGCAGTGACTGAAAAAACTAATTGATTTAGAAAAGTAAGGAAATCTTAAGCCTAGTTGAAAGAAAGAAAGTGAAAAATAAACAAATTTATTGGAACACTGAAACACTCACATACAGATCCTTTTTTGTACCTTCAAAAACATATACTTTTTCATACTTTATACACTACTGTGCGAATTTACGTGAACTTTTTCTAATAGGAATTTGAAAAAATAGAATAACTTTATTATTTACAGATACATATGAAAAAAGTGGAAAAGATTGTCATGTAAATTATTTTTGTGGGAAACGTATTTTCCCTTGGCTTTTATGATTCTTAACATGTTTTAGCTTGCAAATATACCACATTTTTAATATCTTCTGATAAGTACTCGACGATCTGAAGACCATATCTGAATTAATTTTGTATTTCTCGTTAAAATTAACTTTATGGCGTTTAACTTTATTGTAAAAGCTACTTCAGCTTACATTTCTTCAATGGGATCAAGTGTAAAAGTTGTAAACTATCTCTTGTGTTCACATAAATTCGCAAAGTACTATATAGCTTATAGAGCTAGCTAGAGTAGTTTTAAACTTAATCGAAAATATGAACTTAAAGTATTTAAAATGTACAGTCATATAATATAATACTACCTTTTTGGTCATTGAAATCTTATATAAAATAATATAAATTTTATTCAACAGAAAACTTAGTTTAGGTCATATTTTAAGTGATGGGAAATACTTATTTTTATACTATTTGTGATTTTTGTTGTTTAATTCTGGAAAATCTATCCATGTTATTTATTTTTACATATCAAGACTTATGGTGAAATGTTATACAATTTATTATATAAGAATATTATATATATTAATAAGTACTAATATACACTCTATTGTATGAATTTCTAGTATCATTTTTGTAAATGTTTTTATTTCATATTGAAATAGACTAACAGTATACAAATATTGCAGAAGTAACAGTATGTTTCCAATAAATAGTTTTCTAGATAGAGCGATATGTTTGAGGAGCTGCTGCGAATCGCCGAAAAAGCTACATAAAAAGCGGTACCTAGTTGTTACGTAAATGTTCGTAAATAATGCGTTTACTGAATACTGTCATAATAAACATTTGATGTCAGTAAGCTAATAATATTTAAAATAATTACATATTTTATAGTAAGTTTTTTTGCCTCTTTTTTGAATTTTAGTATGTAAATATTTTCGATATAAAATTCAAAACTATATTTTTCCAAACATTTTTTGAGTCCAAATAACTTATGTTTTCTAAATAAATTATAAAACTTGCATATTTAAGTGTTAACAAATACCCAATTATGTTTATTTTTTGAGATTCGATCAATAGATAATTGTGCTTGGGTTTGAAAATAAGGCGCTGCCCAAACTTGGACTTTGGCATTGAAACAAATACATGGCAGATCTAATTCAAATATTAGGCCGGTTTTGTTTAAGGAAGTTAGTCATTTGATTTATGCACCATTTGCAAATAAATGGTACCGATTTTTGTGTGAATAAAATATAAATAAGATATAAATTAAAATAAAATATTCTCTGGTATCTTCCATCAAAGCCAAGGCGCAAAAGAGCAGTAGCTCACTTGAGAAGCCAATTTAGACTCTTTTCTAAGCAGTTAGAGCACAATGTATTTTTAATGAAAAATGTCCTATAATACTTTTTTACATTAGTAACGATGTAAACTGAGAAGTCTCATAAGTGCAATTAAATATAAAATAAGATGTTTTATAAGCCGTTTTTACAGTTTAGTCATTTATAAGCATTTCTTGCAGTACTTTGTACTAATATAAACATAGATATTGTTTATTGTCATATTAAATATTTATATTGAATTACGAGTGTCTTACTTTTTTATGTACTTCGGCCACTATCAAAGACTTTATTTTTCAATCGAAAATTATTTGTTTAGCCAAATGAAATACGTAACAGTCACACACATATATCGTGGCTTTACAAAGGGGTTTTACCACACCAAACGATCGACGTCAATGGATGGTAGAATGTAACAGTCGACGTAGATCGATTGGTGTGGTAACAGCCTAACTACACCGCTTAAGTCACTTTGCAGGAGGCAACAAAAACTTCATTATTTGGTCATTAATTGTCAAAATTATATTTTTTTATACCTAATCGATTATAAAAGAATAGTAGGTAAATCTGAAAATAACAACAAATTTTGATTTTTTTTTTGTATTTTCGCTATAAAAATGTCTTGGGCGGTGTTCATAGGTAAACTATGTTGACTTACGTTGATATGAAAACAAGGTATTTATTATGAAAGAAAAATCTTTATTTAAAAACAAAAATAACGCATTTTCATTATTAATTTACCTCTACAGAGACTATAATCATAATAAGCAGGTATCTATTTGAACAAAGCAGTTAGTAACGACTTGTCACTAACTAAGCACTATTTGGTGGGTTTATCAATACTTAACAAAGAAATATAAAAAAAATTACTTGTTTACTTAAAATTAAATAAACAAAATATAAATCTCTCGAACTTTATCGAGAAGAAGGAAACTATCGTAATACTAATGACAAGAGCCAGGAAAGTCCTGCAAATCATCTTTCGCTTGGTTATAGGCATGCGTGATGTATAAAGTTAGGAAGTTCTTCTATCCTTTTGATTTTATTCAGAGGGGTAGAACCTTGAGGGATTGGCTGTATCTGATCATCGAAATTGAGTTTAAACCAAATTGTACCATCAGGTCTATGTTCTAACATTCGTATATCAGTAACAACAGGATCGTGGGGCTTTCTTCCTGGCCGAATTGGTTTTTAAATTAAATCTGTAAAGGAAGAGAAATCAACAAGTATTGACTTGTAAGGCTTTTGTAATTCTTGAGTACCGCTCTGGTAAGTAGATTTCCTTTCCTTTTAATTTGCATTCAATTGCCCTGTGCACTGAATCACACTCCATTTGAGTGTGGCTTTTCTCGAGATATTTTTGAGTAATCGTAGTCTTAAAATCAAAGGCTAAACGCAAAGGAGCACTACTTAAAATAGAGTTACGATTTTGCGGACAGCAGCCATCAGAGTACGTACCACTGGGATACAGTTTCGGTCACAAGCTTCCTCAGGTTGTCAATCAAAAATGAAGCAAAAACGCATGCTTTTAATGAGCAGTTTGTTTCATCACACCAAATACAAATTGCCTCTGTGCCAAGTTGTAATTATGTACACATTTTATTTTGTAGTAGATTGCGGTCGCTTTTAAGTACGATCTAATTTTACGGATTGCAGGTCTTGCGTGAAAACATGCATATTTTGAGTTTCAGCTTTCGTTTTATCGCACTGTTTTTCAGATCTGGCTCTATCTTTCTTAGCAATATGCTACGTATATTGTCCTCATTTGTGTTGTCTGTCTTGTGGCAGCAGCAAAGAACACATTGATCATTTTTGGCTGGAATATAGACAAGTTTTTTTAAGAAAACCATTTTAAATGTTTTGCGACTCAAGTACTCAACTCTATCAAATTCACTTTTTCTTTTATATTCTTTATAAAGTTGTGTTTTGCTTTCAAATATGGGTTCTAAATATTCCCTTGATGTAGTAGCTTTGATGTAGATAATGAGATGGCGTTTTCGGGATGCTATCTAAATATTGCTCACGGTATTGATGACGATCGGCTTTTATATTTATTCGCATTTCTTCAGTTGAGACAAAAGAATAATGATTCTAGTTCCAAGTAAGGGCCTCAACTTGAGAACAAACATTTCAATTAAATTAACAATTTGATATAAAATATGTGTTGTATTATTACATTCCTTGAAATTTTAACGCCATTATTAACCATGTTATCGAATACGTAGATATAATCGTAAATCGAGTACGATATAAGAAGGAACAGCAACAGTAGTTATAGGTCAATATATAAGGTCGAACAGCAAGTGAAACACCGAGGCAAGGGAAACACTCCCTTATTTGGGTACTGGAATTTTAATTAAGTCCTGTAGGTGTCGATATTGTAGTGCTTGTCGTAACAGACCCGGGTCAGATATGTAGATGTCTCTGCTGCTAATAATTCAAAATGTATATCCGTTAAAAAATATAAGTCTGTGGAAACGAAAAAGGCGAGTTGCAGGTATTTTTTTTTAATAATTGTTTTTAGTAGTAAAAATTGTGTTTTGGAGCTGTATGTAATATGATTGTTAACTATTTTATCATCTGTGCTTATTTATTTTGTGACTTTTTTTTTCGAATGGACAGATTATTAATGGCTCATAGGCCTTTAAAAATTTTTATTTATTTATTATTTACAAAATAGCCATTAAAGGATTTTCATTATTTTTGTCTGACTTATAGACGGTTAGCATTAAAAAAATTTATTAAGAATAAATTTTATAATCCATGTCAAAAAAAAAGGAAAAACAGTTGAATAAGTGCTTTTCAATAAAATTCAGATTGATGTCAACATAGATAGGTAATAAGAAAATAATAAAAAAAGGAAATTTACAAGAATAATTAAACTGTTACTGCAAATTTTTTTTAAAAATTAATTGCAATAATAAAATACAACAATAAAAATAAAAAATGTGTTTTGGCCCTGGTTAAATATTCAATAAAATTTTAAAATAGTAATTAGAATGTGAATATAATTAAAATTATTATTATAGTAATAGCAGGTCAAACATGTTACAGCAATAAGAGTTGGATGAAATGAAGATAAATATGTGTGTTTGTTTGTGATAGAGTGGGTGGGTACAGTGTCTGGGTGGGTGAGTACGTGTATAGGTAGGTATGTAATATATGATAAGGCAATCAATTGTTGAGGGCAGTAGTAACTTTTAGTTTAAAGCTCTTTTTTGTTTCATGAAACAAGTCTGTATCGGGGGCAAACGTTGTGTTGTAGGTTTGTTGAATTCGGTTTATAACCGAGTTCTGAGCATATTTGGTTTTTGCGTGTTCAGTGTTAAATAGGTTAGTGTGTCTAGTTCTTTTGTTAGGTGTTTTAAGTTTCAGAGTTGAGTTGGTGCGTTCAATGCTATCAATTGAACCACTACATATGTTATAGAGAAAAAACATGTCAAGTAAGTGGCGACGGTTGTATAGTGGTGATATGTTGTGTTCTCTGCAGGCATCTGGGTATGATTTGTGTTGACCTTTGTGTGTGGGATAGTTTAAGTGTTTAATGAGTTTTTTTTGTATGGATTCAATGTGTTCTTTGTAAGTAGTGTAGTGAGTATTCCAGATGGTGCTGCAGTATTCAAGTGTGCTCCTGACATACGAATAGTACAGTATTTTTACACATTTTGTGTCTGAGAAAGGGGCACTTACTCTTAGAATGAAGCCTAAGTTTTTATAAGCCTATGTAATCATGGATGAAATATGATCAGTGTAGGTGAGCTTAGAGTCCAAAAGAACACCAAGGTCGCGTGTAACATTAGTTTTAGAAACTATGGTGTTATTTATAGTGTATGGTGTTAAGTGTGTTTTTTTTCCGGCAGAAACTTACATGCGCACACTTACCTACATTTATACTTATACGATTATTGCAGAAATAGTCATAAAGTCGGTTAAGATCTGCTTGTAATTTATTGCGTTCAGTGAGGTTATTAATTTTATTATAAATCTTCATGTCATCTGCATACATAATAAAGTCAGAATGAATAATATATTTCCCAATGTCAAATAAATAAATAGAATAAAGCAACGGTCCCAGTATCGATTCCTGTGGTACTCCGGAGGGCACAGAAACATAATCAGAGCGATAACCCCTAACCACAACTGCCTGACTTCGATTTCTTAGGTATGAATCTAGCTATCTCAGTAGATTACCAGATATACCAACCTGTTGGAGCTTGCGGAGAAGGATGACGTGATCCACACGATCGAAAGCCTTTTCGAAGTCTGTGTAGATGACGTCAACCTGTCCACCACCTTCCATTCCCAGACAGTTATATGAAGTTAAAGGAGTGCTAAAATTTTTCTCAAAGAAATCATTAAATGCGGCGCTTATATCAGGACCGTTACTTAAAGTCACACCTTTGTATTGCATGTAAGCAGGATAACTCGATTTAATGTTCTTTTTTGCTTTTATGTAGGACCAAAAATGTCTCGAGCACGATTTTATCCTATTTTGTGTCCTCTCTGTCTAAGCCTTGATTGTAGTTTTTTCTGCCTCGCTCTTAAAATAGAAAACGAATTATAATCGTTAGGGTTTTTAAAACGTTTCCAACGTGCATGTAATTTGGATTTCTTCTTAGCCAAATTTATCAAGGCACTGCTGTACCAAACCGGGTAGTTATTATTACTCGATATTCGAGACTTAGGAATGCACTGGTCTATAATATTATATAAAATACGGTAAAAAAATTCTATACAATTCTCAATGTCAATGTTATTAAATAGGTTCAACCAGTCACATTTATCTAATTCAGAGTTTATAATGTCATAATTTGCATTATTATACTTAAATATCGTACGCGGATTAACTTTTAATCTTCTGCTACTAGCGGAAAATCCGACCGTCGAAAGGAAAGGAAAGGAAAGGTTGGTGAACACTAAATCTAGAGTATTCCCCGGTAGGTTTGTAGTGGTGTTAAATTGTTTCAAACCATTATAACAGAAAGTATTAATTAAGTCTACGGCGGATTGTTGAGCTTCAATGCTACTTTTATGTAATAATGTTGGACCACTCATACTCCATTTTACAAACGGTTAATTAAAGTCACCCGCCAGCAAGTAGTTATCGTGGGGTGCGCTTCAATAAATTCGCGGACCAATTCGATCAGTTCGTTAACGCGATTTGAGTGATATTTGTAAGGTGGAATATAAATTACAGCGATGTGTAAATCCGGTTGTGGATTTCACCGAACTTTGTAGCCTAGCGCTGACGGCACCTAGCAGGAACTTAAACTACTCCTGCATACGACACGCCTAAGGGCACCCGAGAGGGCACGGACCTCGGCGTAGGACGTCGAATATTGAAACTACCACTGGTTCGGAATGATCATCTACTGCCAAAGAACCAGCAAGAAACTCAGTAGGAATGCGTACGACGCCTTAGCCTGGCCCACCGGTGGGTTAGGCGATTCGAATGCCGCGTTGCCCTATTTCTAACTAGAACACCGGCGTTCCTTGTTGTAATATCATCGTCGGGATCTGTTATGACGTTACGCGGACGCCTATAACGAACCGTCAAACTGACAAAGCATCATATTCTAAAGAAAAATTGATGCAAGCTATAAGTCTGTTGGAACTTAATTTTTAAAGATTTTTCTCTGTTTTTGTTTGCATTTATAGCAAATATACTTCGAATGCTAACTGATTATCTGTTTGAATACATAAATAAATTGATTTCATAATATTAATTGTTTACACCTGTTTCATTACAACCAGCCAGGGGTAATGAAACCTTGATGATGGTGATTTTTGACCCTTATTAACTGGCTTACGCAAACACAAAATTGTTGAGAACCTCTGGCTTTTTACATATGTTTCACTTGCTCCTGGTGCCTGGGGCCTTATCCTGGTATATTCATTTAGTATCACTACATTGTAGTCCTTCCGCTTAGCCGTTTTAGTACGAAGAAGTTATTTCAAATAGGTACCTAACTTTTTGACTTCAAAACCTCATAATTACTGAAACACAAATTCGTGATTCGTTGTTATTGGGATACAGGTACAATAAGCCTTTATCATGCATGTCATGTTGATTGAATTGGTTTCAACTTATTATATTAAACGTGAGTAGCTTATCCTCGAAAGTGAATGAAACTTTCCAAAAAAATTTTGTGAAACAATGGCATTTGACAGGGAAAAATATTACTGCATCCCGTCGGCTTATTATGAAAGAAAAAGGTACATATGTAAAGCTATTCGTGAAAGAAATTTATTTCATGCTACTTATCAATAATCTTATCTCTCTCTACATTTGCTGCGTTAACGCACACCGAAATACTCGACCTCATAAAATAAAATAAAAATTCTTGTTGCCAGTAAGGGGAATATTTTAGCAGAACTGTTCAAATGTAAAAGTATGTTTATACCTCAAACCATATATATATTTTATAATACTTATTGTAACTCATTTCAACCTTAATTTTTTTTAGACCATTTAAACAATAAGAAAATGGAACTCGAATTTAAAATTAAAATTCGCATTAAGAAACCTCTGATTAATTAAAACATAATTTATTTATTTAAAACACACTTACCTTTTTAAAAACTAAGTACCTACCTTCTATATGTATACTTTACTTCTTCGACCATTTCAATCCACTTTCTTTTCTAAAGATATATTTAATTTGAGGTTAATAAATAATTAATAAATAATATTATTATAATAAATATATAATAAATGTATATAATAATATAAAATAATAATAAATTAATAAATAGCCGCAACCGCAGGCTATTTTTTTTATGATGTATAAATCACGACAGCCTTATCAATCAATCCCACTGCAGGTATATGAGTCTCACCCAATTAAGGCGTGGTTTTAAGCAATTTATAATCCCCCACGCTTGCCTAGGGGGGGTTAGCAGACTTTACACATACCGACGAAATGATTTCTCAGGTATGTGGGTTCCCTCGCGATGTTTTACTTCACTGTTAGTCACAGTCGGCTCTAATTCAAATTCAAATGTTTACTCCTCAACATTGACAGTTACTTGTTCTTGTTGATGTCAAATAAAAAATGACACTACCACCAGTTCGGAAAAACCTTCGTGAAGAAGAACTGGCAAGAAACTTCACGGGTATATTTTTTTTCAAAATACTTACATTATGTCACATCTTATGTCTATACAAAATTATTCTTATCTGCATCTGTTAGTTTGGCAAGTCTACCTCCTCCAAGTATCCAAACGGCACCCGTTCACGAGTTAACGCGGGATCCAGCCATCGCCCTCCTCAGCTATATTAGAGGCTTGTAGTCTATTCCTAAGTCATTGGTACATTCACAGGCAGTCACCGGGACCAAACCCGGAACCTCAAGAACGAGCACCCATCGTCTTAATCACTGCGCCATCAAAGCTTTGTGTTTTATAATAATCGTTAAAATTTTAAAATTTGTATTTCTCGAAAAGTACATTTATTTTCACAATTTTTTTTATTAATTCGATGTATCTCAAACTTTAGTAGAAAATGTAAAGAAAGAGTAATAATGACCGGTTGCTACCAAATAAAACTTCATCCAGTTAAAAAAGCAAGCGTAGACGTACTTTGACAGAACCATCACATCAATGATAGATTTTCAAAATTGTAGAGTTTTCATAATAAATAAATAATTTTTACGTGAATGAATCTCAGTAAAAATGATCCTGAGACTGTATTACGATTTGATATCACCGCCATCAAGGGCTCTATATATATTACTAAAGAAAGCTAAAACCAATTTTGAACCAAAACTTATAGATACACGAAGAGGTATGATCACTCGCTTATTTAGTGTGAGTCATTTGCACAATGGCGTAATTGCAATTGTAAAAGTACCTCTACTTTATTGGTACTTTTAGTTGCGTTGCAAAATTTTACTTACGGAATCCATGGTGGTATACGTCTTTGAATTCATTTTTATTTCGTGTTTTATGTCTTAAGGGCCGGATTTGTACTATTTACTATGTAGTTGGGACCCCAGCATTAATGTTAAGTACTAAGCGACTTGCCTGCTTGGTAGGCTGCTCAAGATGAAGTTCGGCATAGCCACTAAGTCTAGGTTATAATAATAAATAAACTGACACACCACATTATCTAGCCCAAATTAAGTATCATAAAAACTTGTGTTATGGATACTAGATAACGAATAAATAAACTTAAGAAATATATAAACACACATAGATTTTTTTTATATATATAAATATTAGAAATAAACTTAAATAAACATACATACACATCAATGACTAGAGAGCAAATATAATATAATATCTACTCCTACCAGGATTCGAACCCAGGATATCTGGCATGGAAGGCAAGGCTACTTACCTCCATACCAAACAGGTTATCCACGTTTATCTACACGCTTATCAACAATACATCCACGTTTCGCCCGGCTTTTTCCTCACCCATCCTGGCTGTGTGAAGCAGTATTCCGAACCGCCCCTCTTTTCCATCTGTATATCAAACCTTACCGACAAAAGTCTATATTCCATAGAGACTAATAATTCTAACCTTATTTCAGGAGAAAACTGGCAACCTTCTTACTACAAAATTAACAGATTTAGAAAAGTCCCGGTTTTAGAACACGATGGATTTATAGTAACAGAAAGGTACATTTGTTTAATTTCTGATAATTCTGGTTCTTTCAAGCATTGTTCTTACTGTTCATTACGTAATTTGGTCTCCAAGTTTGGAACACCGCCCCTTCGTAGTGACTTCGAGGCCTTACTCGAACTAGGGCAATCCATCATTATGTTCGGCGATTTCAATTGCAAACATACTGACTGGACGTGCTTGTCGACCAACACCAGTGGTATTAAACTACTAGACATCACGAAGTCACTCGATCTTGACGTCATTTCTCCCGTCACACCCACTCATTACCCGGATAACCCGCTTCATTCCCCTGATACCCTTGACTTATCTTAGTCAAAGAAATCAATCTCGACCTTAGGACCATCGAGCCTCTAGACAACTTAGGCTCTGACCACCGCCCGGTGTCCCACTAACTAGGACCCCAAAACGACCCTCCTGCTCCGAAAACCTATACTAACTGGGAAGGTTTCAAGCACACCCTGTCTGGAAGCCCCAGCCTTCCCCCTCGCGATTTCATCCGACTATCTCGACGTGAGAATGAAAAGGTTGCTAAGCATGGCAAGCCCAAGCTTCCCTTGGACATGAGCAACCTAATCAAAGCTAAAAACGCCGCTCTTCGCAGAGCGAGGCGTTACCCCACTCCCGCCTACAGGTTAGCCGCAAATCGGCTACAACGTAAGGTCAAATCCACCCTCGTAGACTTCAGAGACGTTCAAAGAAAAGGAAAATGTTCCCGACACCGATCCGTTTTTCTAAGACACACAACAGTTTCATAATGCTGGCTAGTAAAAAAATTTTGAGAGGAATTTAAATTTGGAACAAATATGATTTTATTTTTAAATAATCGAATTTTCAAAATAAATTATAACTCGCCAGCTTTCTATAGGTACATAAAAACGCAAAACTTTCTGAGTGCCCTGGGTGGGTAACTATTTGATAAGATTAGGATAAAATCAATAAGTTTTTAAACCTTTTTAAATTTACTTATTTGAATTCATGATGCCATCATAGGTGAAGCATAAGAACTATTTAAATTGAACCTAACATCCTATTTTGTATTGTGTTTCTGTCCAAATAAATTACTTCAGTTTGAGTTTAGGTACATTCGTTCAGTACGTAACTATAGTGCGACCAAAAAGTCTTGACAAAAATTGAGGTCGCCACTTCAAATACCTCTAGTGAATATGGTAACACCGTTTAGTATGCCTAAAATGGTTTTGATATTTGAATCATTATTTAATAAGCAAAGTTTAAAAAAAATTGTCTGAGAGCTTAAACATTTTTTATTTGTGGAAGATCTATCTTGCATTATCATGGTTCCGAATATATTTTTCTCAAAATCTTAAATTTTTAAATCGCTTTAAATTAAACTAACCAAATGAATGTATTGGTTTATCGAATGATATTCGCTTGTCAAAATGGCAATTACAATAAGAGGCACGAGTATTGAATTTTGTTCTACCTTTTGCCCGCGGAAACCTTTAGCTCGTAAGATTTGAGTACGCATGTTATTAAACTAGCAAATGTGATTAAACACGTACTGCTTAGTTAATATATAAAAAAGCTGACGAACGTTATCAAGAATATCATTATATAGTTAAGTTATATCCTGCGGGAATTATGTATGGATAAAAAGTAACCTCTGTAATATTATACAGTATGTATCGCCGCAAACTAAAATATAGCACACAATTAATTACTCTGTAAAACTTGTTTCCCTTAACAATTATGAGTTGCAAATACTTGACTCTACAACAGGATCAACGTAAATACAACACTCATGCAATGACCTTATTAATTCAGCCAGAGTGCAATTGAATAATTTTAAATAAAACAACTAAAGTAATTTTTACATATTTATTGATCACATACATCTAGATATTCAACTCCCGATAAGTCGCTATCGGGCAAAATCTATTCTAGCTCTGTTTTAGCTATCGCCAGAATTTTTTTCAGCGTAGGAATTTCTTTTTAAACAGTATAAAAAAATTATTTTTTGACGTAGTGCACAAATATTAAAATCATCTATTTACTTTTTCGGACTTCTAAATACTCCATTGTTTAGAAAGCCTTCACCTACAATTCGTCTGAAAGTACTTTCTGATTTTCCTGAAAATAACATTATTACTTGTAGTAATGTCGTACCTTTATTAATAAACAATAGGTATCTAAACTAACAAACAATGCGTTAGAACAAAAATAACTAAGTACTCTACTAAATTAATATGAAATGGTAAAGTATCGTACTCCTTGTCAATGCTTACGTAACCTCTAAATAGAGCAATGTAAACAAATCAAGAAATTGAAAAAACAGTAATCATACCATGTTATTATAAACCTTTTCGTTTTAAATATTTACCATATCCCTGTCACATACCTCTAATATCATAATCTAACCATATACAGTCAGCAATCTAAGGCGCTTAGACAGAGCAATCGTGAGGTGCGGCGCGGGTTGAGACGAGGAAGGTACACTCCCAAACTGTTAAGATCACCGTATATAGCCATTTGGGAGCTGTTCGGCAGGGTTGACGCGTGTCCAATTACTTTTGAATAAAAATGGTACATACCTCCTGTGTAGAAAAAAGTTGTTCATCCTCCTCCTTTAAAAATAAGGAGTTTAGGTTTCACCAGTTTCCACGTGAGCAGAATAGGTGAGATTTTGCTAAAAATTATGAAAGGTTATTTCAATTTCTACTTATGTTAACAAAATGGCGAACATCATTAGAAAATGTTTGTTTTAGAGTATTTTTGGGTTGCTTAAAACGAATTTGATATTATTTTTGAAATGCAAGATGGCAGCTGTTCAATATTTGCAAATTGCTAACATGGGTGTCATTTTGGAGCCATTTTGGGTTCCTTAATACGAATTACTTTCTATCAATTAAATTTTATAATCTGTAAGAAATGTGATTAATGTATGTACTTGTCAGTTTAAATTAATGAAAAACGCAATTAAGAAAAAAATTCAAATACATTAATATTTCTTACTAAAGATAGAGTGACAACCCTAGCACTTTTATCTATCGTGACAGATAATGTGGACAATTTCGGCGTTTTCGCCAACATCAAAGGTCGTATATTACTGTATGAATAGAGTATACCATATTCGAAAAACAAAGTTTGTAAACAAACCATTGCCGGATATAAATTCGTCAATTTCATCAAGAATCCCACTTCCAAGACACTAAAATTGCACACCAGTAACTCAGAAAACACTGCCGCCCTTTTATTAAACAACTTTTAAGTAGTACTTGGAGCTAAAACTTGGAAAACTAAAAAATCTACAATTAGATAAAAAAATTGAGGTTATTTCTTTTTTTTTTTAATACAAACATTAGATAGAGATAACCATCCACATAAAATGAAAATGAATGAATGACAGGTATCGATTCCCGATTGTATCGACATTTTGATGTATCGATACAACAAGATCCGATAAGACTAAATCACTCAGATAAATATGTTTATGTAATAATGAATGTTTTTACTTTCAGTGTAATTTAGTAAAATTATAGTCTACAAAGACTTTTTGCCGTTCGAACAATATTGTGGTTGTTACTGATTCTTTTATTAGGTGAGTTTTGACCATAACTCGTTCTGCTTATAGTTCCGTGAATTAATGTACCAATAGAAAGTGTAATTTTTTGGTATAATAGGTCCTATTCGGGAGAAAAAATATCCTTTTTTAAATTAAATATGTTTACTTTTATTTTTTTTATTTTAATTCATAAAACTACATTGTACAGTAATATTAATTTCAAATGTTATTTTTTATGTGGCAACTTTAAACTGGGTTTATGATGGCAAACCCCATATCTGTAACGCGTACCCATACCCCTCATTCACAGGTGAGGTCAGCTTTATTGCCTGATTGCAAACTACCTAGAAGGACAAACTTTTAGAGCTATCGGAATAAGCTAATTATGCAGATGACTAAAATCGATTGTAGATTAAAGGGCAAAGATATTATCAGACTAGGAAGTATTTATTCCAGTAGACGCACAAATGATAGAGCTACAATCGAAAAGCCAGGGCCAAGGCAACAGCCAGCAAAGAGAGTTTACAATGGTCGCTGGCCTGAAGACATTCCGACTAAAGAAAATTCAAAGAGGAACATTAAATTCCTTAATTGCCTTCTGTGCAGCAAAAAGAAAAAGCGCAAGGAAATGAGGTTTAGGTATAAGATTTGCAAAAATCGTCTTTGCCCTGCTTGTTTTGAGGAATGTCATACTGTGACGGTTGTCTATTTCGACCTCTTTTTGTCAGTAAATTTTATTTTTTTTGTCGTTCCCGACGTAATTTTAAACTAGGAATTACGTAGTGTCGGAGAACGGCAATGTTTTGATTTGACAAGTCAGTCACGAAATATTATCCATCAAAGCAACTTGAATCTATTTATTTATTATTGTTTCTGAGTTTATTATTCAAAATTACATAGTTAAGATATTTTATTATCTACAATCAAAGTTTTTTTAAGAAACCTATAATTTATTTTTACGTTCACGAGTGTGCGTAGCCAAAATTTTTGGTAAGGATTCTCATTCATTAAAATTTTATTTTATTGTTATTTTTTCTTTTCAGATCAAATTTAATTGTATTAATATTTCTGTTCTATTTTGTGTGACTATTTTTTTATTTCAATTTTGTTTATATTTTTCTGTTTGTATTTACAGGCATTTTTGTATATTTTTAATTTTACCGAAAAAATAAACATAGAAGAGAGTTTTGGTGTTTTACTGGTACTACGTTACATACTGGCGCCCGAATATTCAAACGTAGTTTATGGAGAAGAGAGGAGGAACTATATCAACAGAAGAATTGCAACATTAAAAATAATTTTTTTATAATTATTATTGAGGTCAGGCATAAAACTTTATTTGTTACCATTTTCAATCATTAACATTCACTATAATATATTTATATATATATCTACTATAATATATCTACTATAATATATCTACTATAATATATCAAAATACTGCTAAATTATTCAGACATTTAAGTTTCTTTAGTTTCTTTCATTATAATATCCTTGAAGAAATTTTCTGAAGACACAACATTCTATAACCCAGTAATTTCACTATTTAAATAACATTTTCTATTCATTTTCATCACTTGAAAATACGTATATTTTTAAGGCTCTATTCTGCATAACGACTATTAACAAATTTGTTTCACTTTAACATTTTTTTTTTGATTTTGCAATGAATTTTTCACAATTAAATAAACCTGAAATAATTTATGAATTAAAAATCAGAAATATAAATTTTTCTTCGACGCAATCTGTAGACGAACTACGATCTTTATTATTAAATATTAATGTAGATTCTGAAACAGAAATTTTACAAAATAGCCCTGAAGAATTTTCAGAAGATATTAATACCATTAAAAAAAATTTAAAACTGGTTGAAGCTTGTATAAACTCTTATCCTATTAGGAAACAAAAAATTTCACCTTATTTAACTCATATAAGAACAAGATTAGGCCTCATTGACATTACATCAGATTTATCTTCAGAGCAGTTAGATTTAATAAATTTATGTTGGAATGATTTAACTCAATTAGACTCACGTTTTAAAAATTTGGAAAAATCACCAACACATTCCACATATCATTCCGCAGAATCTATACAAAATATTAATCTACAACCCCTTTCTTTTTTCGAAGCATTAACTGATAAGGTCAGTAAAATTACAGAAAATCGAACTAACAATGATTTAAAAAGATTTATTTATAAAGGTGAAGGTTGTCCAAAGGATTTTATTCAAAAACTTGAAGAATTTTCACAAATAAAATATATTTCTGAAAAATCTTTATTCTCACATATTTATGATATTTTATCTGGATCTGCTCTTGATTGGTTTAGAGCTAGAAAGTCGACTATTAATGACTAAGTTTGCACCCAAATTTATTAAATGTAAAGTTTCAAATAAAGTTTCACCATTAATTTACGATTTAGTGGATATGAATAATAACCCATTAGGTCGTTGGCATATCAGAGACATTAAACCTCTACCGCGTTTAACTTCTTCTTTGAGTGACTAGATTGGTTGTTACCAATTACTTTATATGAATTCATATATAATTATTGCTAATTATCTCACGGCGAGCATAAGCCGATTCTTTTTGTCTTATTTTTTTTTCTCTATGCACCTCATTATCGTTTGGCTATACCATTAACATTGACGTTGGTCAAAACTTACAATTAATTATCATCATCGTAGTATTAGGTTAACTTTTTGTGTAATTTATTTAATATTTGCAATTCTAATTTTTTCTTCTCAATTTTTTTTTTTTTCAAGCGATTTGCAACTTGTAAAATTAAGCCTTCTGCACGAGCGTTTATTAAGGTAACTCGTTAAACTAAACCATACCTATGTGTATTATTTATACGCTTGAATCACTTTTCCGTGTGAATTATTTTCATATGTTTATTACATAAGTATTTTAATTACTTCACAAAAGACCCTTGGATTTTATTTAAAAGTCAATGTTTCACGACTGGCTATGATTTTCTTTTCTTTCCGGCATATTTATTTCAGTCTTTAACTGAAACTTGTTTATAGTAATCACCGTGCGGGAGTTAGCGACACGTTAAAGAAGCCATAAGCTATTAATATTTTCAGCAGATGGCAACTATTAAAGCCTTTTGCCGTTGCGTTCAACTCTGTTGAGTTGACTTATTTAGGATACGATTCCTCATAAGCAACTCTAACTGCATGATGTTTTATTTCCAGTAGTTGGAATAAGACTAGTATGAAAGAGAATGTATGTTGTAATTATAATGTACGTTGATGGAGTTGAACGATGTATATTAACATTGTATATTCCAGGAACATGTTTAAAATTTTATCATTCATGAACCATGTAATTTAAGATAATTATTTAGGATTTTTTTTTCTCTCTCTCGTCTGTTTTGTTTTCTTTTTCTATTAAATAACTTGTTGATATGCAATATATCAGTATTATTTTTTTTTTTCATATATACAGGATGTTTTTTCAGAAAAATTCTTCTATAGGATGTTAATATTAATTTTCATTTTGCTTTTAATTATTTTGATTGTTCTTTCATTTAGCAGATTAAATATTAAAATTCGATATGTATATGCGGTTTATTTTGATTTGGTTTGAATTTGAAATTTTACTAAAAAAAATCTTTCAGATTTTTTTTTTCCCGGCCCCCGGGGTATTGTGACGGTTGTCTATTTCGACCTCTTTTTGTCAGTAAATTTTATTTTTTTTGTCGTTCCCGACGTAATTTTAAACTAGGAATTACGTAGTGTCGGAGAACGGCAATGTTTTGATTTGACAAGTCAGTCACGAAATATTATCCATCAAAGCAACTTGAATCTATTTATTTATTATTGTTTCTGAGTTTATTATTCAAAATTACATAGTTAAGATATTTTATTATCTACAATCAAAGTTTTTTTAAGAAACCTATAATTTATTTTTACGTTCACGAGTGTGCGTAGCCAAAATTTTTGGTAAGGATTCTCATTCATTAAAATTTTATTTTATTGTTATTTTTTCTTTTCAGATCAAATTTAATTGTATTAATATTTCTGTTCTATTTTGTGTGACTATTTTTTTATTTCAATTTTGTTTATATTTTTCTGTTTGTATTTACAGGCATTTTTGTATATTTTTAATTTTACCGAAAAAATAAACATAGAAGAGAGTTTTGGTGTTTTACTGGTACTACGTTACAATACTAATTATGTAGTAAGTGTGACTGGTTCTGAGTAATACAAAGACTGATTGAAGAGTAACTCTTGTTTAATTGTAAGAGTAAAGAGAAAACTCTGGTAAATATTGAATAAAAAATATAAATTGATTTTAGAAGTGCATTTAATAAGTTTTTTTGTTTTGATTGTGTAATCTGGAAAGAAAACATAACATTTAGTTTATTTTTGTTTAGTCTGATTCTATTATTTTAAAAATATAAAGAAGACTGATTTTTTTATTCTAGTACATTAATAAAAAGAAACTATATTTTTGATAAAAAAATAATTTTGTTGATTTGTTGATGTCGATTATCGCTTTGCCAAAGCGATTAGATTAAATAATTAAATAATCAGTATAGGTAACATCACTAAAATGTCAAAGGGTCATTGAGTTTCATTGTTTGCAAAGTTTATTTCTGAATCTGGCAGCGAGGTGATAAATACATGGAGTAGCCGTAATGTCCTATATAAATAAGTAGTTATGTATATCGACGAGGAAGAAGAGGAAGAACTTGGTTGTCTCCCTTTACATATACAAAAATGCTAATAAAAGAAAGAGATAGTACTATTTTTGAATGTTGTCACTAAAATATCAATCATGTAGTGACGTCATAGCAGGTGGCTAGCGTGCTACAAATCGCCATTTATTGTTACATTTCTGTCAAAAAAAGCTGTCAAAAGTGATGTTCCGGAGCTTTGATTATTTAACCAGATATCGATGATCATTATTAATATGCTTTTATTTTTCATACTTTCGATGTAAATGATAACAGGGGCTTACGCAGTAAATCATATCGAAACTATATTTGCTTTGCTTGCCGTTGTGCGAGTATTTTTGCAACAAAAAGGCGTAAAGAAAGAGGGTTTTAAGTTTGCTTAGAATTGTTAATTTAGTTATTGAATATTTGTATATTATTGGTAGTTGTTTTGTCTATTTATGAATCGTAATTATTGAAGACAAGCCAGACTTTAATTGATTGAAAACATTGATGCTTGACCTTGAATAACTTTTTAAGCAAACATGGGATCCTTCGGTGTTTTATTTATAATAGTGTACCCCAGGTCTGTACCAAAATTCAGCATGTTGGGAATTAATGCAAACTGACCGCTATTTTTCTGGCTAATTTGACGGGACTATATCAGGAATAAGAAAATAAACTGTATAGTTCTTTATTTTTTATATTAAAAGAATTATAATAAAAGTAAATAAACCATAAACTATGATTATTTCATTTACGTCAATCTCTCACAAAAGTTCATTAAATTACAATATTATATTGCAAGTTCTATATTTAGTTCTAAAATATCGATAGTAGATTCGATAGCCGTTGTGCAACACTAGAAATGGACGCCATTTTATGTTATGTTTCAAGTTTAGGTATGCACGTTTTTTTCGTACTTAGGGCTTGTCCATTAGTAGAGGTCAATGGAATCTGGTAAAGATAATAGTTAATTGTGGTACGGGCGTAAACATCCTCCAAATCTGATAATAAGCGTCCAGCTTGGTATTCCGCAAAACACCGTTGGAACACGTTATAAATCACTTCCCCAGCTCCACTGCGTATCGGTTTATTCGATTTCTTCTTATTTATGATGATACTGATGACAATCAACGACTCAAAAAAATTATAAAAACAATACAAAAACTGAAGATTCATCCACCATTTTTTTTTAATTTTTTACCCTTAGGGGAAGGCAAGGGATTTAGCCCATGCAGTGTAATCTTCATGCACCATTCAATCATGGATATATTTTTTTAATTCTTTACCCTTAGGGGAAGGCAAGGGATCTAGCCCATGCAGCCTTCAATCAAGGATAAAACTAACAGGGACTTCAATGACATTTCAATTGATAATTGCCATAATCAGATTTATTTTAGTTCCTCAAACATTCTTTTCAAGATTTTTTGGTCGGCCTATACGTCCTTTAAAGTTTGTTTCACTGATTCTAGTGTTGCCATATTGAGGTATTTATCGAGAGAATGTCTGATCCACGACAGTTATTTTCCAAGAGAGTCAAAAGCTCATGCCAGGGTAGATGAGTTCTTAAGTTGGCAGCACATTGGCTTGAAGGAACCGTGTTCCACGTTCTACAGAGTTGCAGTAAGTCTTACAGTTATAATACAATTTACTTCAACCCTATAACTGGGTGGGTTAATGAAAGCCCAACAACTTTAAAGAGGCTAGAAAACTTTTTATTACTTTCTTTGCAAAGGAGACGAACTCGGAAATTGCAATAGCTAGCTAGATCTTCTTGTAAAAGACGGGAGAATTTAGAAGAGCTATCCAAACATATGTTGATATTAGCGTAAAAATACAAGAAAGTTCTTAGTCTTTGTGTTGTATTGATATAAGCATCCCAATCTCGTAACCAGGTTGTTATGTCTCTAGGATCGCCGACGCCAACCCACCACCACATTTTAACTCCAGCCGGCGGTGACTCTCTAACTGAACTTCTCTGGTGTCGTTGACGTATGCGATAGAGCTACATTCCATTATTGGTATTGATATTCTTCCTCTATCACCCAGTATCTAGAGCCACTAATAGGCTGTGTAAGGCCGAACCAGCACGTGGTCAAGCCGTACTTCGAACGAATGGAAGAAGCCCTGCAGGTCTTTGAAGTTATGTGGCTGGGACGAGGGAACACATACATCCTGGGGGAAACGCCAACCGTCGCTGACTTGCTGGCCGTTTGCGAGATTGAACAGACTAGTAAGTTTTTTACACTTTTTAGTAAAGTAATGGGAACATTTCGTAATGGTGATTTAATAATATATTGTTATTTATGGTTAAACTTCCGTCTCACCTGATGTAAAGTGAAAATGATGACGAGAATGTTACACGTCCGTCCAAGAGACACCTATCCCATTTTGCAATCTACGTTTGAATATCCTGGAATTATATTTTTCTGGTTAACATACACAAATATATATCACTCCGTATAAAAAATTGCGTTTTCACCTTTTTTATCCCACTCTCTCTGCCGCTGCCGTATTTCGTTCGTACCCTGTTAATGGTCATGTCATATACCTACAGATTTTGACACAATTATGGCTGTTGTAATTTTTTTTCACTTGATCTTCTTTATATAGTTAGCTTTTGAAGCGGGCTGATAACATTTTCTTATTTGCAGGAATGGCAAAATATGTAATACCGGATAAATTTTTCAATATTCAAAATTGGTACGACAAAGTCAAGAAAAACTTCAACCCGTATTATAGAGAAGGCCATTTTGTTGTTGATGAAATTGTTAAGTTATACATCTAAATATTGTCATCAAAGCGCGCCACAGACGGCGATAATACTATAATATATTATCTTATATAAAATATCGCTCAAAACATTTTTGTTTTTCAGTTCCAATGAACTGTCACATACGGCTAAAAATTTTATGATATGAAGCGATGATATGGGTTTAGATACCGAGCAACGCAGAGAGATCCTTTCAAGATCAAAATATATCGTAACATGGTAATTTATACATATATATCGCAAGGTTTCTATTAAAATTTTAACATTAAAATATTATAATCATATTATTGTACTGCAAAATCGCGCTTTATTCCTTTTTTTAGTTAATTTACTTTTAATTTTGAAGTATTAGGTTTTTTTTATTGAAAAAGGATTAGACGTTTGTCTTCTATCTCACCTGATGGAAAGTGAGGATGAAGACGAAGGTGTACGTCTATCCACGAGATACCTATTCACTCGACGCTTGAAAGAACTAGGACTATAGTTTTCTGGAAAAACAGACGCAGGCAGTTCATTCCACTCCTTGGCGACCCGCACCAAAAAGGAACTATCGAAGCGTAAAAAATAATTCGAAACTTCTTCATAACAATTTAGTTTATAGCGGTACGTAATAGTATTTTATCAAAATCGTTCGGTACTTTGCGAAGTTAAAATTTGCAAATTATAAGTCATAGTTACTTTTGATTTGATGATTAATTCTATTACCTATTTACGAGTCCAAGCAGGACACATGAGCTGCCTTTATTACTACCATCCCCACTCTCCACACTAGCAGCGAAAAGACTCTACGTGAGAGCCAGGTTCCAGAGGAACTTCACGGTCATCATAATAATATGACTAAGCAGCATCATTTGATAAGTATACAGGGTAAAACAAAATTCGATGAAAAACGGTTGAAAAACGGGGGATGAGTAACGGTTTTTTGGAAAAAAAATGTATTACATCTTTTCCAAGAGCTCTTCGCCAGAGTCTTTACAAAGTTTCATGCGTCTGAATAAATTTTTGCTTTCTTCTGCCGATGAAAATTGTGTCCCCTTGAGCTGGTTTTTAATTTTAGGGTACAAGAAGAAATCACACGGCTCCAAATCAGCGTTGTAAGATGGATGACCCAAATTTTTTACGGGTGAGGCGTTTAGGAAGTCCCTCGTCTTGATCGCGGAGTGCGCGGGTGCATTCAGCAAAAACTTCCTAGTTTACCACTCTGCATTGATGCTGTTTCGGTTTCTTAAGTGAATTGATACTTAACACCACGTACATTTTTAAAAGTTTTGAATTGAACATCAATTATTCAGATAAAAGATTAATTTACTTTATTGTTTTTTGAAACTATAATAGATATGCCTTTCTTCCGCAACATTAAATGGTCGACATCGTCTTAAAAGATATCCGGTTATCAGACGAGCAAATCATCGCAGTATTAACAAATTCTACATCTTCCGCTATTCTTAGCCGTAGCTCTACTAACCAGCTTTTTTCATTATTGCCCCTGTAAAAAAATCTAACGGATTTAAATCTGGTGAACGAGCTGGCCACGTTTTCTTCCAGACCCATCTACTCTTGTATTCGTCATCGAGATATTTTCTTACTGAGAGGGCATAAGCTGGGCAGCCATCTTGCTGGAATCACATCTCCTCTAAGTGCTTAGCGGCACGTCTTCCAGTAAATTTGGTAAATTATTTTATGAAAACTTAGGTAATCCTCACAATTCAAGACATCTGGCTGTTCAAAAGGTCCAGCGACTCTGCCATTTAAAATTCTGGGTCTTATGTTTATTTTAAAACATTACTGTAACTTATATTGTCTTAATTACGATTTTCTACGTGCTACTCGTGTAAATTGTGTATGTTCATGAAAATTTTATCGAAAAAATCGTGTATCGTCTCGGTGTTATTTTTGGTATCCTATTAAATGCTCCAACTTTTTAAATTACTAGCCAAATTGGCGTAGTAGAATTTTTTCAATACAATCAGTTGAAACAGAGAAAAATATTGATGGTTAATATTTGGTTGGGAGAAAAAGTTTACTAGTTGGCTTACATTTCAGGCAACAGCTTACAGAAACATTACTCAAGAAAACAAATATAAAATTTAACAAAGTAAAGAGTTGTATAAGCAGGAGTTAAGAAACTTCTGGCCATTGATTGTAATGTAGGTACGATGCTGGATAAAGTTGCGGTAAAAATCTGATAGACTGTGGAAGTTTTAAAATAGTTTTGGTACAAAGTTTTAAATTTTTTTATTAATTTAGTCAATTTCAAGGTGTTTTACCTTGAAATTGACTAAATATTTTTTACTTTTTCTCTTTTGTGTAATTTTTGTTATGGTGTAACCGTCTAACGTCTGATTTGGTTTTCTGTATAAAATTGTGTTTATGTTGGCAGAGCCCCAACTTTTAGCTAACTAATAAAGAAAAACAAGTTTCTCACTTATTTACTAAGTTATTATAAGAGCTAATATAAAAGTTGAAAATCGCTGACACGTCAAAAATAATAATGATAATAATAATAAATCAGACAAACACACCAACTGTAAGGCCCCAAAGTAAGCAGAGCTTATGTTACGGATGACCATACAGCGAACTGGGAGGGGGAACCCAGAATGAACATACATATATAAATAACGACAACTATGACCCGAGAACAAACATCTATGTTCATCACACAAATGCTTAATAACTTCGGATAACATGATAAAAGAGAATTTAGGATTTACCAAAGGGTGTTCTACCTCTGAATCAATGTTTGGCAGTTTTTTTGGGACACCCTGAAATAAAACAACGAGGAATTCTTTTTAAATAAAATAATACTTAAACTGGGTTTGCACAAAAAAAATTCACAATTGTACAATGTTCAAGGGTCTTTAGCATTCTTATGAAGACGCCATGTTTTGGGTTTTTATTTCGGTATTATCAGACAAAAGAATTCAGACTAGACGTATCATATCGTTCATTACATTCAAAATCGAATACTTATTACAAATATATTGAAAAATAATATTTTTAACATGATACCGTATTACTATTATACTAACTAACCAACATAAAGTAAGTAAATTAGGTACAAAAGTAATATTATAATGTTTTGTAACAACTGGATGGTGTTGGTAATTTGTTTATTAGTTTTTATGTATAAGAAAAGTTGTGGCTGTATGACTGTATCGTAGACTGTATGTTTAAGGACTAAATTATAAAACGACTTAAAAAACAAGGATATTGTTTGACATTTTGTCCCCTGATAAGAGCAAATCAATGAAAGACTTGGCTGCATGGCATTGCCTTTGCCTTCCTCAACTTAAGGAGAAATAGTAAAAAAAAATTGACATTTCGTATGATTCATTGCCAAGCCATTTTATTTGTTTTCATAATTTTATCTTATACTTACCAGTAAAATGTATGCGCTGCAGATGGAGCCTTTAGAGCCAGTGAAGAAATTAAAATGATCAAGTGAAAAAATAGGTCATGTGTGATCTGTTAGCGAAAAGTGTATATTTTTTGGTTCCAATTTCTATGGTATAGCTAAACGAAATGCCTTTCGATTTTTTGTGTTGTGTGAAGCCTGGAGTTGAAGATGTATTGGAGCTGGATTATTCACATCAGTCTTTGACCGAGGTACCTACAGAAGTTTTTGTGTACGAGAGAACGTTGGAGACGTTACTATGTCAAAGCAATCGTATCAGCGAGCTACCCCGCCAGCTCTTTATGTGCCATGAATTGAAGTATCTGGATCTTAGTGATAATGAGTTGCAAGCCATACCCACAGCCATATCTTCTTTGGGAAACCTTCTTCACTTCAACATCAGTCGAAACACCTTAGCTTCACTACCTGATTCAATGAAATCACTGAAACATTTAAGTTTTCTTGATCTCAGCGTAAATCCTTTAGAGAAACTCCCTGATGCTATTACAAATCTAATTGCTTTACAAGAGTTGTTCCTCAATGATACTTATTTAGAATATTTACCTGGAAATTTTGGAAGACTTGCTCATTTACGAATATTAGAATTACGAGATAATTATTTGATGATACTGCCTAAATCCTTGTCTAGATCAACAGAGCTTTTGCGATTGGATATTGGACAAAATGAATTTCAACAATTTCCTGATGTTATTGGAAGATTTGTTAGGTTAAAAGAATTGTGGATGGATAGCAACAGCTTTACAAGTATTCCTGCAGCAATCAAACCACTTGAAAACTTAGTACACTTGGAAGCAAGCAATAATATGATAGAAGAGTTGGCTCCTGAAATTGGTTATTGTTCAAAGTTAGAAGACATAAGTCTCTCATTAAACAGCCTGACACAGCTCCCTGACACTATAGGACAGCTCAGTAACTTAACTACATTGAAGTTGGACAACAACAGACTATATTCAATTCCTGACAGTATAGGACAGCTGTCAAACTTAGAAGAGTTAATGCTAATGTGTAATTATTTGGACAAAATACCTTCTTCAATTGGACTTTTACGCAAATTGCAGTACCTTAATATAGATGATAATATGCTAAGATCTATTCCACCAGATATTGGAAGTTGTACAAAGTTATCTGTCCTATCATTAAGATCAAATAAATTGAATAAAATCCCTCCAGAAGTTGGCCATTTATCTCAATTGAGAGTTTTAAATTTAGTGAGGAATTCATTGACCTGTCTGCCCCAATCCTTACTAAAGTGTGATAATTTAGTGGCCCTCTGGCTGTCAGAGAATCAAAGTAAGCCCTTAGTGCCTATGCATTCAGAAGTAGACCCCCACACATATGAGCAAGTCCTCACTTGTTTCCTGTTCCCCCAAGTGCCTTTAAATCCAAATGAAACCCAACTTGAAAATGATAAACCAGAAAACAATGAGAGCCAGTCTTCTGCACGACACATCAGTTTTGTTGACATGAAAGCTACACCAAAGATTCCAGAGAAACCTGGCCAGTTAAGAAGAGCTCCAACACCTTATCCTAAAGAATTAAGAGCCTTAGCAAAACATGCACGAAATATACACAAAGATGGGGCTCAAGATGTGTCACCTCCAATGCAAAATGCTGTTCATATAAAAGCTGCAAAAATAACACCCACTTTCCAACAAAGATTCGCTTCAGACAATAAAAATGAAGATAATATTTCTCAAGATAATGCAGATGGTATAACTAAACAAGATAATGCAAAGTTGTCTATTTACGATAATTTACCATCTGAAAACACATATGATAAACCATTAGATTTATCAAATGGGCAAGATGCAACTTATAAAAGTGTTGATCATGCATTATACCCAGAGGGCACTGATGTTCCAACTAATAAAGAGAACAGAGACTCATTTGTATTGCCACATATACAGTATAATGGTAATTCAAATGAAAAATATTGCTCTCGACCAGAAATTGACAGAGCAGTACCTGTACAGCAAAATATTTATCGAACTAACACAGATCATAACACCTGCTTAAATCCAGATAATAATTGCCGGAGCAGCCTGGAAGAAACGAGACAAAGAATACAAAGACTAAGTGTTGCTTCTCAAGAAAGACATTCCAATAATGAAACTTTGTTAACTCCACATTTTGATGACAATGTGTTGCCACCATTTGAACCAATGTATGTTAGAAATGATAGATCTGGTTGTTACAGTTCCTCAGGATCCAACTATCATGACAGTGTGTATGATAATAATACTTATGCACATGCAAAAGAGAATATTTATGGACAAAGAAATTATGATCATTATGGTTATCATACTCATGCCAATAGAGATTTACCAAGCCCACGACTGCACACTATAAGCCAAGTGGTAAGTTCTACAACTATGCCAAATTTAAGCAATTACACTAATATGTATCCAGGCCAAGATATACATCACAATCATAGGTATACTGCAACACACCATCAGACTAAAATTCAAAACCCCAATGTTTATCAAATTTCTGCTTCTAGTCCCACATATATATCAACAAATTCACCAGATTTGTATTCCCCTACTGGTCATACTGATACTACTAACCCTTACCGCATGACAACTACACCCTTGGTTAATGATGATGGTAGTTATGGGCACATTTCAAGTCACAGTCAAAATGTTTATGATTTATATGATGCTATACCAGCTTCTTCTAACACTCCTAGTGTGTCGAGCCACAGGCACAGTCCTAGTGGCCTTTCGGAACCAATGTATGCGCGGCAGCCCCCACCGTATCACATAGCGGCCCCTTACACAAAACATGCTCATTACTTTAATGGTACTGGAGGGTAAATGTGGTAAAATTTTTAAATTTGTACATACTTTGTTGTTGGATGTGCAATTCATTATGTGATAAATACTGGATGCTGAGAATAAATGTAATTCTAGGGTGCTAATGAACCATGGAACAGTATGAAAGATTTTATTCATTAGAATATATTTCAGAGAATGAATATTATACCTTTGATGATTGGTTGTAAATAACCATGTTGTAACTAGACATTGTAGGTACTGTAAAGTACTAATAGTAACAACTATGTTGTGACAAGTAATTTTATAACATAAAAGAAATGTTTTTAATGACCATGTGCATAAGAAGTAAAAAATAATTATAAATGTAAATGTGTAGTGAGTACTGTACTTAATGACTATTGCAATAATTTCCTAAGTAAGTATTTTCTTCATATTCTAGTTTTAAAATGGAGACAGTGGATGTGTAACTTAGGCCAATGTCATCAAAATCAAAACTGCCAAGATAGAAAAAAAGTGATCTATACTAATTTATGTTTTTAGAAAGTATGTTTTAGCATATAATTACAAAATCTTATTTTGTCAAAGCTATCAAAATTTTTTTTTTGGTTTTCATGACTAATGCCTAAATTTGTTATTCATACATATTTCATAACAATACCCAAATTATTTTAAAAACCTCCTGTTTACATTTCGAATAAATGGTGCAAAGACTTATAAAGAAAATGTGCTTATTAATTCTAATACTTATTATAATTCAATATATGAGTTCAGAGTAATGAATGTTACTACTTATTTATTTAGGAGAGACAGTTGAAATTTTGTTTATTTATAGATGCAAAAACAATACAATTCATAATAACAAGTTGAAAAATAAAAATAGTTTTGTTTAAATGTTATTATTTAAATTGATGAATCATTAGATAACTTTCTTACAATTTCAATTAATAACTAACTGACAGAAAAATATTTTAATAAGATGCATCGTTTTTTTTATATGTGCCCACACATAATATGCTTACATTTGCAATCTGAATACACTTATTTATTTATATTAATGAATTAGACTGTTCTACACATTAAATTATTTCAAGCTTATATGCACAACAATATAGGTTAAAATATTTTTAAAACAATACTGGTTAAATACTTTGGCCATTGCATAGGCTGTTATTGGTTATGTAGGATAAAGATAAAAACGTTAAGGTTGTTGTTAATCGTAATATGTATACGAAATTGTAATATTACAATAAAATATTGTTATGTCGAAACACACGCTTAGTATAAAAGTATAACACATATATATAATCTTGATTGCACAGTTAGTTAAATACCTATTGCACTCGTCAAATATACAAGGTAAAAACTAAAGGAAGCACAATACTTAAGGGTCAGTAAGTATACCATTGTTAGAATATACTGTAAAAGAATTGGAGTTATAGGGGCTGGTTAAGACTTCCATAATTTTTTATTTCAATTTTTTTGCTCAACATCTTTGACTACCCTAAGTTGTTTCATATCTACCTACAGCGCAGCCGTCGTCACTTACCTACCTATCGAGTAGCACGTAATGCGATGCGCGCCTTATGAGTAGGTGGTATGAAAACCACCTAGGGCTGTCAAAGATGTTGAAGTAAAAAATTTTTTATGTGTGAAAGTCTTAACCAGCCCAATAATTCCAATTCTTTTACAGTGTATTCTAACAATGGTATGTTTACTGACCCTCAAGTATTATGCTTCCTCTATGTTACACCCTGTATATTAATATTTGCAAGTTATGCAATGCACTAATTTCTTGGCTTCCTATAAAAGTTATGAACAAACATGAAAATATATTCTCATTGATCACTTATTGCAAATTATGCTCGAATTAATTGTTTAATTAATATATGACATAAATTATGCTACTTAAATAATTTTCTATTCAGCTATTTTAACTGTTTATAAACACAGGTATATTTTTATACTTATCTATATAATCCTAGGTTTTATTTGGCAGGGTACTTTTGATTTTTATTAAATAACCAACAAAAAATATAATTTTTAAGAATGTCTAGATTTGTCCTTGGAAAATGTTGTAATAATATTAATTTTTAAAATAATGTTAAGAACATTTCGTACAAACATAGCATATGAACAAACATCACAATACATTTTATGTACCTACCTATGAACATTAATTACTATGGGGAATCTAGTCAGTAGTTTGTGTATTGTTGATAAATTCTAATAAAACTTTGAATTTTAAAAACCTTTGTCATTATGGAAGGATTTTCACTGGGACCATATAGAGGGGGAAATTATTCATACCATTTATTTTGTACAGTCGGGAAACTCCGCAGAGTGTCAGAGTAAGGCGAGAATCGCTTGCGGATTGTTCAGTCTTTTATACGCACTCCCCATACTAAGGGGCGATAACACTGCAGGGGATTCTAATGCGAATCTGAGCCTGCACAAAGTTCCCCAAGCCTAAAAGTTGCAGTATGCAAAAATCACATAAGCATGCGATTTTTTAACATGTTTAATATTTCTATTATATAAAATAATTGAAAGTATAATACAGTTAAATAAACTTGAATTTGCCATTATTGAATACTTTAAAATATTAACTTGATAGAAGTTTTGGGATTGTTATTGTACGAAAAGAAGTTTTTTGTAATACTAATAAGAAAACGTTATGATATTCATGAAAGTGAATTATTTGCAACAATTATTAGTAAAATATTAACTTTGAATGTGCAATTTAAATTCTTGACAATTAAATAAAGCAATATAGAAATCAGTGCTAGTGCAGTTTAAAATAGACTGACACTCAGTAGTAAATTGTTGATTGTAAATAATCCACAAAAATATAAAATTATTGTTACATAATATTGCCATATTGCTGTTGAAAAATTTATTTTAAATACATTTTCATACATATTATGGTAGGCAAGACACAGAAATTTTAGACAATTTATAAAGACATTTTATAAAATTGTTTCTGAATTTGTACATGAACAAAAATTAATAAATCATTGAATCTTTATAGTATTTGGCAGATTACTCTTAAAAAAGTAATGTAGAGATTTATTACTCCTTTAGTACAATAGGTAAATACTATTCAATATCTTATTGTAGAAAGCTGTGTAAGTAGCTGTATTAGTAAGGTTTTATTTTGCATTTTATTATTTATAATACTTATAATAATGATTTATATATATTAGAAATATTTATATTAAAAAAGTACAAAAATATTTTTGACATTATAATTTAAAGGTACTTATCTAATTCATAGCTAGATTTTTTTAAGTATTATTCTTAAGTTGTGAAAATCAAACTCCAAGATTTTCAACACATTTGATAAAATAGTTTTTACCTGTATTGTGCATTTGTTTCGTCATAATTTTAATTTGTAATATTTTTAGTTTTATATTTATTGTTCAGTTGTAGGTTTGGGAGATCACGAAAACGTAGTTTATTAGCTGCATTAATATATTTTAAAGGAATATGGGCATGGTATAACTTTATATATACCAGTTTAATACCTATAGCATAATATTGGCCGATGTGGGCACGACATGACGTTGCGCTACTAAGTCATACAGTAGGACTCTTCAAGTGTTTAGCTTTGTCGCGCCGAATCGAATGGCATCGTGTCGTGTTCGCTATTGTTCTCGTAGACCGCTGGACTAATCATTAGTTTTAATCATTAGTTACAGTGTACCGAAGTAGACGACTAAAGTTCCTGAATGTAAGTTTTAGCTTTCGTTAGGAAAACTGTTTTTTTTTCTTCTGTAAAATAATATCTAATCGTTATTTGAATATATCGGTGCTGGCCGTGGCCAAAGTAATTCTGTTTAGCTATATAATATTTAAATTACGTAATTTCAGTCATTATTGTACAAATTTTGTCAAGACTGAATTTTGAACATATCAGAATAAAAATAAATTCGTCAATATTAAGGGATAGGCAATATTTATATTATTTTTTTACGTTTTCGTGAAACAGCGGCCCAAATAAAGTTTATAACTACATAGCCATGAATACAACTCGTGCATACACTTTACTCTGCATTTTACCACAACCCTCTCTTTTTGCAATAATGCAACATTTATCACGGATCTTCTATGTGAACTGTTATTTATTTTCGTTTTGATTTCTTTGCAATATTTTTAATCATTGATAAATTTATTACTTTGTGTACCCAATATTATGCGTTAGGCAAAGGTAGAATGGAGATAAAATGAGAAATGGAGATAGCTGGCAAGTAATTTAAGACGGGTATTTTTTTCTAACGCTGTTCGTTTTTAAAATGTTTTTATATTAATTATAAATGTCGGATTATTTTAAATGTGACTTATTTTTAATGCTGATTTCGTGTACCTACGCATAAAAATACATAAATGTTTTTACTATAATTGGAAAAGTTATGTAACGCGCATTTGTAACAAAATTATCTGTTATTTATTTATGTATTATTAAGCAGTTTTAAGCCTTTGCATTGGTTTTAAGCGGTGGTATAGTACCCGGTAGGTAACTTAGAATTTCATGTTTTGGGGAAAACAGTGTTTGCGCGTGCATTTGTGTAAAGGTTTGTCAAACTTTTTGATGTTGTTTTGCTTACTACGTACTACAGTAACCGGTTACTACACACGCCGTTTATTTTTAATTTGTGCCATATAAAGACCAACTCTAATAACGCTTTGGAATATTTTTGTAAATCTTTGTACTTTCTTAATATCATTACATGGGCTCTATACTTAAGTTTTCATACTTAGTTACAATATTTATTTTTAAGAAATGAAAATTTAAGTGGATGTAGGGCCTAAACTGCTCTTTCCTATTGACTTTTTGTAAAAAAAGAATGTGATAATTTTGAAACTATACATACGTACCTTTCAGGGGACTTGTTTCAAATAATTTTATTTCAATAAAACTACTATGCATTTCAAAATATAAGCAATTACTAAAGTTACTTACATAAAATGTACATAATTTTTTATTAAATGTATAATGACCTCTATTATACAAGATAGATATATATAAAATAATCGGAATGGAAAATTATAGTAAGTAGAACCACAATAAAAGTGTTAAAACAGGTTAATTTTGATGTTTTATTACATTATTTAAGCTTAAGCTAAAGAGCTTATTCATCCCACTACTGCTTTAAAACACATCGTTCTTCATTTCACTTCGCTCTGCGCAGACATGGAACCAGCAATATTTAATTTGCAATATTGAAGATAGGTGACGTTCTCACATGACGTACTTGATTGGATCTGGTATGTACCTACTTACCCAAACTGAAATACACTCATTCTTGAAACCTAGAAAATGACGAGTGATGAAGATGTGCGTAAGCAAGACAATAAAGTTTGTATTCGTGTTCTGTGGTATCGCCTCCGTTGCTTTCGCGAATTTACAGTCGGGTTGCGACTAAGGCCGGATTTCGTCAAACTCGCGGATTAATTATTATACTGGGTATAACTTATGCTATAAATAACTATGACAATGCTATGCGACAAGTTGCGCAGATACCTTTTTCAATAGCAATGAGGAACAAAACTTCACCTTATACAATTGATCCCATTATTTACGTCAATGTTGTGCCAAAATCACTGACCTGTGTATGAAGACTCGGGACAGACCTTGTACAGCTATTTTTTGTTCCAATTTGAAGCGCCTGTAGCGAGTAGGTACCCGAGAAGTTATGAATGCATTTTGCCATAAACATGAAATTTGCATAGTCATGTTTCAAAGGACACACGGTTTCGGTTTTAGGCCTGTAATATTTAAATTAATTTTGCACGAGATTATCGTTCATGTTCGTTTAGGGTTGCCAGGTCGCCAAACCTAATAGCCGGATAGACCAGCCAGTTTGGCCGGACACCCTACATTATTGAGGATTTTGTCTCAGTATTAATAGTACAAAAAAATTGTATGTTAAAGCAAGCTTTTTCACAGAGCGCAGTCGCCTGCGCTCGGCCACGCTCTTTGCGAAATGTAAAAAGCGGGACAAGCCGGAATTGTTTACTTTGGCCGGTCACGCAATCAAAGTCTACCTATGTCCGGCTTTATCCGCTTGCCTGATTTACAAAAATCGTTAACTCTGTGTTTAGCCGACTAAGTCAACGAACAGTTCGTTGTTTTGTTATAAACTCTTCCCTATAATACCTACTCTATAATTGAATTTGAAGATTTTATTTCGTAATATGTTGCCTTTGCCAGATTATGAAATTATTATGTACTTCGTTCAACCTCAATAAGAACCTCAACCAAGTCAATAAGAACAAGTAATTGTCAATATTCAGAAATAAATATTTAAAATTGAGTTTGAATTAAATTCGATTTTTTTTCGAACAAAAATGATTTTTATCCGTACTGTCATTATTTGAAATTATCTGAATTTATCTTTCGCTACCTATCTTTCGCTATTTTACTCTAATCAAAGAGCTTCAGCAACAAAAATTGCTGCGCAAACATAAGACACGTTCTTGTTTTACGTGTGTGTAACTAATAGGCGAAGCGCCTGTTATGAAAAAATGCGAAAATAGATACCTACCCAATTTAATTTGAAGAATTTAAGCATTTTAAACCATAACAGTTTTAATTGTTTTTGTGATATGCGTACATATCTATGTACGAGGATGTTTTTGAATATGAGTCATGTTAAACATTAGTATTGATAGTACCTACCAAGACTCGAAGACGGGATTTCCGTTAGATATACCTACCCAGGTGTAAGGGTTACATCAGCATATCTGTTCCCTTAGCAAATAATGAAAGATAATGTTTACCTCTAAACTTCCTTCCTTACGCAACGTCACTGAACTGAAACTGCCTATATACGGATTTGCGGACCAAATGAAAAAAAATCGCATTATACAAAAATAAAATGTTTAAACACGATTTTTTTTATATTGAAAATGAGTCAACTTGAAATAAAAAATAGCTTTGTAGCAAGATAACTTAAATTATTTCTCAGAAGACAGGCATGAATTCGCATTCTTAGCAAACATTCTGATGAGCCTTTAAGGGAAATACCTCTGAATAAATAGCTATTGCATAATGTGTAGGTACACAGAAATAGCATTACGAAGCCTTTCCCGTATTTCTGCTTCATGTGTGGCATGTAGGTACTCAATCGTACCGGGTACGAGACGGTTTATTCCTACTACTAGGAGGACTTCCTAATTAAATAAGAACGACCACTTTACTCGATTAACTTTATATATTTGGGATTGAGTTACTCAAATAAATACATTTTTTATTATTATATTAGTATTATTGGTGCCGCTGCCACGATAGAATGCCATGGAACATTCTTACATATTCTATCTTTCTATCAAATTACAAATTATTTCAGACTTGTAAGTTGCCAGTTGTAGTTGCCAGCAAGTTTGTTTGTGCGATAACCTCTTTTAATATATACAGCACAAGCAACCGTTGCAGTACCTACATAGATATCTAAAATATCTGAGCGTCAGAATCGGGTAATATGCGCAAACTTTTTCACGTGTACATACTAATTATACACCGTGGGCGTAATAACTCGACAGATTTTAACCACGTATTTCTGTCGCTACTACAAGTAATTAATGTTATATCAACATAGGTCAAATTACGTATCTTAATATAAATAATCTTTTTAAAACCAAATAAATTAACAAGACACTTCAAGAATCACTCCGACATCATATGACGCACGGCGAGTGCGATGTGTATGTGAAAAATGTATTACTTATGATGTAGATTTAGCTACGTCACATCCATAGACTACATGTGCAGATACAAACTAGCCACTTTATGTACTCCAATGAGGCTATAGAATCAATGGTTAAAATCGGTTGGGTTATTAGGGCCCACGGTGAAGATACCTAAGACTTAGGTTGAAATCTATAAAGCTAACTTATTATGAATGTTCAAATAAAAAGCGACTTTATTTTATATTATACATATCCTTAAACGTGTGACACCAATCTTGTCATAATGGCAGCCATTATTTTTGACAGATTTTTCATCACTATGTATAAAAAAAGAGTCGCTTTTTACTTGAACATTTAGCTGAGATAAGTCTACGCTTTATTGATATCAGTCTTAAAAATATATTGTCATCGAAAAGATTATCCAAAAGTGCTTAGTAAATTATCTCGAAAATAGGTTATAATCTTATCAAACAATCAATTGGATTTAGAAAGGGGAACACCTTCCGATGACGCTGTTCTTCGACTAGACTTCTAGACGCAGACAGGCCTTCCATCCCTTTATGGTGGATGTCCCAAGAAGTCGAACCAAACGCTTCGATAGTTCCTTTTTGGTGCGGGTCGCCAAGGTGTGGAATGAACTGCCTGCGTCTGTTTTTCCAGAAAACTATAGTCCTAGTTCATTCAAGCGTCGAGTGAATAGGTATTCTGGGGTCGGTACCCGGGATGGACCTAATCTAACCTAGGGAGGTCTTCCTAATCCACAAAGGAAATATAACACAATTTTATTTTAAGTAACTTTTATTTAAGATGAATCTATTTTAAAAGAAAATACAATGATAATTATTAGACTATTTTGAGGACGAAGCCCGCAATAGAATTCCGTAAGGAATTCCGTCAAGGAATCCCATCAAGGGATGCCATGGAACAATCTTCCATATTCTATATATTTTTACATTTTACAAATAAAATCAAATAATGACAGACTTATAAGTTGCCAGTCATAAATGTCGGCAAGTTTGTTTGTGCAATAACCTCTTTTAATAAATACGGCACAAGCAAACGTTGCAATCGCCCCTCTTGTTTAATTTATTTAATCAGAGAAGCTGATTAAATAAATTCCTATATACATTTCATTCTTAAATAACGACCCTACTTAAATCAGGACCATATACATTAATCGGGATTACTCTCAGATGAGCCCCCTACCGATAGCAATATATATACTTGATCATGTTTAAATTACAACATCTTATTACACCAAAAATGATCTTATTGTATTTATTCTCCATCAATAGAGCCTTAGCCACAAAACCTGATGAAAATCAGCCAAGATCCCGGCTGGTTAATTAATATCTAAATAAAACAGTGTAAATTATTTTAATTTCTCATACAATTCATGAATAATCAACAACCCCATATTAATCATTTACGTTACACAACCATACGCAAGTTCAAATAATCAATATTTATTATTAAATTAATCAACAATTGTTAAAATAACCCATTGAATACAATCAAATTATAATTATAACTAATTGATAAGTAATAAATACATCAATATCCCAATAAAAAGTAAATTTAATTAATCTCATTTATATTAAAATTAATACTAAATTAATCAAATTATATTATCAAACATTATCATTCAGTTGGCAAAACAAACACGTTTGACATGAACTGTCATATTAACTTTAAACTTTTCTGAATGATTAAAAGTTTATTTGAAAGTTTGTAACTTTCGAAAATTTAAACATTACCTACCTAAATATTAAGATTTTACCTGCCTAACTATTACCGGACAAACTTACCTATGAATAGATCATAAAATTGGATCCAAAGTATTTTACTTAACCCAGAATTATATCTATAAATTAAAGGATTTATATTTCACAACGCAATGCAGAGAACTTTTTCAAAATGCACCGAAATACACCTGACAAAATTCTATACCAATAACGTTTAAAATACATTACCTATTCCATCACAACCCTTTTACTATTTAACCCCACTGAGGATCCTATTCTACATCCGCGTGTTGACCCACAGACATCAATATCACAATATTATATATACTCGTAAACTTTGGCCGCATAGCTAAATCGGCTATCACCTTCTCTCTTATGGAGATTATTAGGCGTGGCTCAAATTAAACGTGCACATTATCTATAGTGTTATTTCAGTCTTTGAAAATTGACTTCTTTAGAGCATTGGCACCACACGTATATTTATGATTCGTAAATAAAATGTAACGCGGTAAATACGTGCCGCGTGTATCTGCCGCCCCTTAGAGGTTTCTCTTCGGGTATCTAAAATTAATTTATTAAATCATTAAATAAAATACCCTCTTATCTCAATATATAATATATAAAAACCTTTTCCTTATTTTCTTTTATCTGCATCGTCCATCCATTGCATCTCCTTTTTGGTGATGCTGTTTGGATCGGCTTTGCAGGATATATCATCTCGGAACATTGCGTTGTGAAGTGTACATAGAATTTGAGAAAAAAAAATATTAGTTTCTTATATTATTCTAAAACCCCAACGAAATTCTAACCGTTGCATATCTACAAATGAACGATATACATATTTGTACACCTAAATGTGTACTTTTACTCTATTAATTCTAAGAATAAAGAAATTATAATATTATTGTAATATTTCAAGAAATAAGTGTATATACAAAAACTTTGTTTTATATATATATAAATATAGACATAGTTTTATCATTAGTTTTACTTTATCGAATATTATATGGTTTCAATCTATTCACATGTACAATTAGTTCTTGGTTATTTTGTATTTTTTTTTACAAGATAATTGTCACATCCTATATATCGTAATACTCGAAATAAACCTTTATATGGTCGACTAAGTTTTCGACTTCCACCCAATATTCTTTCTGGACAATGTAACGAAACCAATTGTCCTACACGATTTAAATCCAAATGATAATACGTTAAACTCGTATAATCCAGACGGTGTGATGATTGCCGTTTCGTGTCTATCCTTCTCCGCTATCGATAATTACCAATAGGCACAGTTTAAATCCAAATCAGCGCAGAATTTCACCCCATTCAGCTGCACTATCATACCTTCGATGATAAGCAAATGATAGAAATCTTTAATTACCTTCTTATAACATTGTCTTGATCAATCGGCATCAACAATATCTCAAGCTGTCCCACTGACGCCGGTTGAATTTTGGGAAATTCCTTCCTCGCCCGTCGGATGAATCACCTTCTAGAGTCTTTCCTTTACTCTTGGTATTTCAGATGGCTCTTGCCTTCTAAAATTTTCTTTCCGCTATACTCAGTGGCGTATATAGCTGAAATAAAACACAAAACACTACACTGCGCGCGGCGCCTCCACCATCTGGGGTCGGTACCCGGGATGGACCTAATCTAACCTAGGGAGGTCTTCCTAATCCACAAAGGAAATATAACACAATTTTATTTTAAGTAACTTTTATTTAAGATGAATCTATTTTAAAAGAAAATACAATGATAATTATTAGACTATTTTGGGGACGAAGCCCGCAATAGAATTCCGTAAGGAATTCCGTCAAGGAATCCCATCAAGGGATGCCATGGAACAATCTTCCATATTCTATATATTTTTACATTTTACAAATAAAATCAAATAATGACAGACTTATAAGTTGCCAGTCATAAATGTCGGCAAGTTTGTTTGTGCAATAACCTCTTTTAATAAATACGGCACAAGCAAACGTTGCAGTATCTCGTGGATAGACGTGTAACACCTTCGTCTTCATCGTCACTTTCCATCAGGTGAGATAGAAGACAAACGTCTAATTCTTTTTCAATAAAAAAAAGTTGCGACTGTTGCTTCCTACCTTGATGTGCTGGAATTTTCCTAGACCTACAAAAAGCTTTTGATACTGTTTCCTTGCCGGTGCTTTTGGTTCGGTTACAGAACATATATACCAAGGGGCTAGCTCATGTATGGTTCACTGATGTCCTCACTAATAGGATGCAAAAAATACGCATCGCACAGCATGATAGTGATACCTCAGCTTGTACTTACGGCGTACCACAGGGAAGTGTCCTGGGCCCAACGTTATTTCTCATTTAAGTGCATTAACGAGCTGTGTCGCGCTAAAATAAACGGTGCGGGTCTTTTGATGTTTGCTGACGACACTGTTATTCTCTTTCACGGTGCTAGTTGGAACTCCGTACAGACGCTTGCTGAAACAGGTTTAAAAACGGTTACGATTTGGCTTGAAAATAGTTGGTTGACCTTGAAAACATTCAAAACGCAATTTATTATTTTCTATAAAACTTTTGCTTCATTTGCCCCCCAAAACTTCTTTATTAAAATTCACACACACCTATGCATGAAAATACTAATTGTACCTGCAAAATATTGGTAGAAACAGCTAAGTATTTCGGAGATACTTTAACATTAGATTGTAAATTGCATATAAGCACTTTAGCAAACCGTTAAAGACGATTTATGTTCATTTTGAAAAATCTTAGAACTGTTATTGACAAAGAACTATTAATTCAAATATACAAGGCCTTATGTCATTGTTTAATAAATAACTGCGCCTGTTCGTGGGGTGGAGCTTGTAAAACGTACCTTATAACGTTGGAAAGGGCTCAGCGAGCCGTCTTGATAGTACTATTATCCCTCCTTTATAGACATCCAACAACGAAAGTCTATGAAATGGCTTATGTGCTTAGTGTGCGTTAGTATATTTTCCAATATATTTGTCGTTTGGCTGATCCGCCGGATCCCACAAAGAGGAAACATTTTAGCAAAACACCACTGGTCAAAAGTGCAGTGGTGACACGTAGCTATAACTTACAAGGCCCACACTTATACAACAAAATCAACCAACTAGCAAAATAAGGGGAATTTCCTATTTTAATGCTTAAAGAGCAATAGTAGCTGGGCTAAATACACTGGCTGGACTGTAAATCTATTGAAAACCTATTTGTAATATTCGAGTACAAACCTAAACAAAATATCTGTTGCCGCCAGGGCCGGATTTAGAGGTCTCGAGGCCCTGGGGCAATAAAAGAGTGAAGGCCCCAAATTAATTTTCCCCAGATTAATCTAAAAATCGCTACCAAGATACTTATTCAAAATGCGTACCAAGACTTTTTGATAAATTGATGTTTTCGGATTCGGTGCACGAATATGGGCAAATTATTTTAAACAATTAATACTAATGTGTGGACATTTTTGTGTAAGATTTTATTTTGTACAAGTGTTAATGGTCAAAAAACTCTAATTTTTTTTTATATAAAAGCAGAAAACTTTCGTATTGAGAAGGCCCAGGGCTGCAGCCCCGGTTACCCGCCCCTAAATCCGGCCCTGGTTACCGCGACTAATCCAAACACAAACACCCACTCTGACTTGACTACGTTACGACCGGCCGAAGGCGGCCACAGAACGAGTCTCTAACTAACGTAACAAGCGCCCAGCGTCTAGTACGTAGCCAGAAAATCAGCCCGAGCCTTGCGAACGAATGTCGGATACCGACGTAAGTAAGCTCAACTCTGTTGTTGCTGCTCCCACCTAGGTGAGGTCCGAAGGGTGCACCGAGTGCGGAATTGACTACGTTACGACCGGCCGAAGCCGGCCGCAGAGCGAGTGACTGGCAAGTTTTACACTTGCGATGTTTATACCTAGCGTTTTACTTAGTAAAATCAAATGTCATTCAAAATACAAGTACAGCGGAAAACTTTGCGATCTTATTTTATAGTAATCAATGACACATATTTTACTAGTTATAATGAACGTAAATGTCAAATAGTATACTTAAATATAGTAATGCCTTAGAATGGAATCAAAAAATCCTAGCGATAACCATCACATCTGCTCTTACGATACTTATGACTCGGATTTATGGCAAAATATTATAAAGCAATGTACGATGTGTTATTTATCCCTAGGAAATATTCAGATTTAATGCGTTTACGCTGTTTATGCTTATCGTTATTTCATTACGTATAACTAATATAAAAAAATCGATAACTGATTTAGCTAGATCTCATTGTGCACATTCAGGATATATAAATAACTTATTTTTGGAAAAAAATGCTCATGCGTTGTTTATCGCAAGCACGGCAGAATTGTTCTTTGTATGTATTTGGATAAAAAACGTTATTATTATTATTAATTAAATTAAAAAAATAATGTAACAATATTAAACTCTACAAGAACTAGAACATGTTAATACATACAAAATAATTTTCTTGAAGTGACTATTATATGAGATCAAGTTTAGTTTTAGTGAGTTCAGTTCAAAGTGAAGAGACTGTGTCGTGTGTATGTCTGTGTGTACACCGTGCCCATACACATCGTTAATCGTAGATTTTATTGATTAATTATTTTGTAATAATTAATCAATAAAATCTACGATTGTATTTATTATCAATTATAGATGCGATAATAATTTGATAATTATTGTCGGCCGTAGGCTTAAGTTAGAATTGCCTTTGTTCCAACAGAGCCACGTAAACGTGATTATTATGGCGGTCAAAATAGGAAGTACCGTAGTAGGTACCACCTCAGAAGAGATCTTATTCCAAGAAAACCAGCTATCACTGAATGTTGAGTGGTAATGTGTGTTACTCTGTAAGTATTGTGTTTTAGTGTTGTGCCTAGAATGGAAGATATATGAGAATTTGTTCTAAGTATTGTAAGTAAGTAAGGTAGGTTCTATTTCTTAATGACTTATAGCCGGTTTACACGCGTTAAGTGGTTAAGTTGGTAACTAAATTTTAACTACATTTTAAGTTAAAAGTTGCGTGTAAACAGTCAGTTAAGTGACAAGTGGTAACTTAAAATTTAGTACGCAAGTGATTAAGTAGATTAGGATTTGTTCTATTTTTCGTATAAGTGGGTGGGCGGGGCTTCTCAGTTAACACGTTTGGACGTGATTTTTTAGTTAAGTGCATAAGTTGACAAAGCTGGTGGCGGCAAGAGCTCCTATTTATTTCGCATTTACTCTTTTTTTTTAAATGTCGGAGTGGAGTTTAGTTTTGACTTTAAAATTTGTTGAAGAATATATAAAATAGATATGCTTGTAGAATAAACATTTAGACAAAAACATATTCTTGTAAAGATTTTAATTTCCGAATAAAATTCTTCTCTGAATTTGTCCAAAATCACATTTACCATATATCTAAGTACAGAATTGACGAATTCCTTGAAATTCATCACTGCTCATCTTCATTGAACTTATGAACTTAACTACTTAATCCGTTTGGACACACAAGTGACATGCAGTAACTTAACATTTAGTTACCAACTTAACTACTTAATACATGTAAACCGCGCATTAGAAGCAGTAACAAATTTTTAATAATGAGTGTGGCTTCGTGACTCGCAAGATATACTGACTGCCATGCCCGCTACTGCTATTTCTTTTCATCTTAGTGTTAGACCATAACCCAAAAAGTAGCCGGGTGCGTCATGGGTGGCAGTCGCTATGTTTGAGATTGCATTTATATGACCCTCATTTACAACTTTACTGTCTTTGGGAAATTATTACAACTTTCCCAAAGGCACCATATAGCGAAGATGAAAAATAAAAATCTATTCTTCATAAAAAATGTACAACTTTTTTTTTCGAAATCGATTGTTTATTTAAATTTCAGCGGATTTTATGGATTAGCGCTGACGATGTTTAGCCGGAACCTAAACTACTCCTACATACGATACCCTTAAGGGCCTAAGAGGGACGGACCTCGGACGTCGTATATTTAAACTACCACTGGTTTTTTTTTATTATCTTGCACCTCCAGCGATAATGCTGCAGACTTTAGTATTGTTTTTTCTTAAATTGAACGTTCATGTTTTGTTCATATCCGGATTTCTCAACGTTTTATATATTTTGCTAAACAATTTTTCATACATTTCGTATACTACACTCTTATACATTACTCTTTTGCATACTAATGTTCTGTTTCTTCTATTTTTCCTTATATTCTTCCTTACACTGTTCACATCTTAATACTATTACTTTCTTAATATCGCATATGTTTACGTAAAATATTCCTACGATATTTTATAAACATATTTTTATCAACTTTTATTTCTCTTATTTATCTGTTTTACAATGTTTTCACAGTAATCTAGGAAACGTTTCTTATTTTTCCCCATCATAATTTGTTTAATTTCACTTATGTTGATATTGCAGCCAATTTCTTGCTCTAAGTTAAATCTTTCCTTGCCATAAAGCGGACACTCTGTAAGTACGTGGCAAACAGTCTCATTTCTACCTGAATTACAAACACATGATGGATCTTCTTTTAATTTAAAGCGGTGTAGATAAGCCGAGAAGCAACCATGCCCTGTCAGTAATTGAGCGATGAGGTTAGTTAATTAATTTTTCTGATTATCCGATATGCCTCGATCGCGTCAGGGATGAAAATTTTTGTGACAGATGCCGTGTTGTTGTTTTTGTACCTCTCGTTCTGACGAATGAGACGGAGAATTTGTCGTAGTCGTGTCTCTTTTTGGATCCCGATGCAGCCTCCTTTGCAAGCTGGTCTGCTTTTTCATTCCCAGCAATCCCCATATGAGCCTTTACCCAGAATAAGGCCACAGTTTTATTCAGCCTCAGTAAAGTTCTAATATTGTTATAGCTTTCTCTTGCTAGGGGATGAGAGTTATTTAGATTTGTGTCTGACTGTAGAACCGCCATGGAGTCACTGTAGACTGCAAAGGAATCCTCTCTACTACGGAGCATCTGCCTGGTAGTGACGCTTATCGCCAAGAGTTCAGCCTGGTAGACCGTACTATAGGACGGTATGCTAAGTTTGATAGCCGACCCGGCCATCAATCTTACTACCGTCCGTAAATATGCGAGTATCGTAATCACTATTGCCAATTAGTTCTTCTTGGTCTACCAACGTTTTGAACTCAAGGCTTATGCGATCGGCCGGGTGTTGCACGTCATTTGCCTCTTGGCCTCATACAAAGAAGCCGACTCTCGGATTCTGAGGTCAAGAGGAAGGATTCCTGTCAGGATGAGTGCCGAGTTTAGAGATAAAGTCCGGTGAGCTCTGCATATTTTTGTTAGGAATCCCCGCTGAATCTGATTCAATTTCTCCCTGACGCATACTTTTTTAACAGCTGGAGCCCTCGCACTGGTCGCATAAAGGATTGGTTGTAGGCCCCAACTTGATTTCGCAGCACTGCTCAACTGTTTGTATATACTTGCAGTTTCCTTGGTTATATTTTTGAGATGGCTGTTAAAAGTGAGCTTCTCGTCGATGGTAAGTCCCAACAGCTTTATTTCTTTTGTCATGCCAATGTCACTCCCACCCATGCTTAGGCGAGGGGTGTCGTATTTTAGTTTTCTAGTAACTATCATCGCATTTGTTTTGTGCGGGGCAAACTTAAGTTTATTCGCGACACCCCACTCCCAAACACGCCTGGGAGTGACATTCGCACGCCTTTCTATTTCTAATGCCATGTTTTCAGCGAAGACTAGAACCACGTCGTCCGCGAACGCCAGCACGTAGTCTCCCTTGGTTTCCAGCTCGTGTAAAAGAGAATCAAGAAGCAGATTCCATAGGATTGGCCCGGCAATAGATTCCTGCACGCAACCTTTCTCGGTACCTTTCGAGAACTCTTCCCCGGCTTATCGGACCTTTACCTTTCTATCGTCGAGATAACTGTCGAAGACCCTCCTCAAGTTTTTAGGGCATTTTTCCTCTGCCAGTCGGATCCTTATCTATGTCTAACGATACTATAGTGATTATTTTCTTCTCGTCTAATTTTGCTGTAACGTATTTCATCAGATCATAAAAGGTGTCCTCGGTACTCCTTTGTGGCATGAACCTTATTATACTTAGTTATATGAGTACTTATTATAGGCAGAAGATAAGACTTGAGGCGGGTCACCAGCAACTCCTCAAATATCTTACCAAAACAGGTAATGAGCCAATTGGTCGATACGCCTTTGGTGTACTGTAGCTCTCCTTACCCGGTTTCCTCAGTACAACGATAGCCGCTTCCTTCTAAAGTTTTAGGAAATGGTGTAGTTGATGACATTTGTTGACTATCGCGAGAAAAAGCCGTGGGTTGCTTCCTATTGCATGGCAGCATATGTCCGCTGTGAAGCCATCTGGGCCCCGCGCCTTTTTGGGTTTGAAGGAGTTTATCGCGTCCTGCAGTTCAGTGAGGGTGAAGGGGGGATCCATCGTTTCCATCTTTCAAATTCAAATGTATATTTCTCAACTTTGACAATTACTTGTTTTTGTTGAGACTATACAGGGTGACTTGTCAATGTTATAATAAACCAAAATGCCTATGATAGGTAGGGTATCGTACCACGTACGACGTATCCAGATACTCAAAATAATGTCATAAAGTTAAAAACCTTAACAATCACGAGTTAACTACGATTTTAGTTTTAGTTAAAAAATTAACTGATCCGATACGGTTGCCAAAACTGATTTGACTCTATATTAAGTTCCAAAACTAGGCCGGTAGGTCAATCCACCCCAAAAAAGCGCATCAACGTAATATGTTAATAGAGTAAGAGAGATAATAAAAAACGAAATTACCAGGAGAAAAGAACATTACATGGATTGATTGTTTACACTTAGAGCTAAGGGTGTCAGAAAAAGAAAAATGATAATAGTTTTCTCCTTTTTTATGGAAATAAATATGACGATATATCATCACCATAGTATTTAAATAACCCAAGTACCTAGGTAAACCCCCACGGCTTTTTATAATCATTACCAGTCACCCTGCAAAAAGAATGACTCTACCACCAGTTCGAAAAATTCTTTGTGGAGTGGCAAGAAACTTCACTTTTTGTGAATGGTAAAAATTTTCCGGTATATGAAGGGATGTGAAAAGTCAGTTGGAAATCTATAGGGTTGGTAGAGCATGACTTTTAAAACTGCTTTTTGAACACTTTTTAGTGCCATCATGCAGGTCTAAATTGTACCATCCCAAACATCTATGCAGATGATCATTATTGATTGACACAGTGATGTGTATAGATATCATTTTAAGAATGGCAGATGCAGTTGCGTGTCTAGCGCCTGCATGCAGAGACCTAAAATGTCTCCTAAATTTATAACCCATGCTTAGTAGCATGCAACTTAGATGCAATGTAGTATACATTGCATTTAAGTTTATATTTGCAAAAAAATCTATAATTAAGAGCGTACTAAAAACCGTTTTACGGCTCTCAAGCGTCCTGAAAGATGCAAAATTTGTTTTATGAAAAAGAGATTTTCACCGACAAATTTTCCTAGATACTTTATACAGGACACCCTTTTAATGGATGGAATCACAATTTTTTTGTAAGTTATTCGACAGACAGATGTGAATAACTACACGAGAAAGATTTTTTGGAGTGGATGCCTGAATTTTATAAAAGTCTATAAATTTAGTTTTAGAAGAGTAAAGAGTGAGTAGGTAAGTAGCATTGAAATCAAAAGAAGAGTGAAAGCATTCGTATATCTATCCTGATTCATAGTAGAATCTTGTAACTTGTAAAAGTATCAGTTTTGAAATTATGTGTTAAATACATAAGTTTGATAATTAATATCTATTTATATTATTTATCTAATTGATTTCAGTAACGTTATAAAACTTGATTTAATAGATACTTAGTAGGTAATAAATTTCCTACCTAATAACTTCTTACCTAGCTGTATCTAGCTTTAGTTTGAGAAAATTTGTAACTAAGCATTGAAAATTTTAATATAAATTGCAGATTCTGAGAATTATGAAACTACTTTATGTGTAAAAATAAGTAAAAATAATCAAATTGGAACTTTACTATTTCTCATTATGATTGCCCATAAGTCTCACTTATGTAACGGAAATGTATTGTAAGATGTAAATTGGCAAAATAAACCCTATAACCTTTAAAAGTGTAGTATAAACAACAGACACAACATGTTTGCTTCAAAAAGTGATTTTGTCTTTTAACACTGTATACGAGACTGTGGCAATTAGTTTAAAAGATTGATACTTTTGAAAAATACTTGTTCATAAAGAAAACTTTAGGTTTTATTGTAGTTCTGGGAAGGGCTGTTTTTCACAGGGAGCTTGTTGTGGATTGGATTGGGGATTTAACGGGTGGAAGTTTTATTCAAGTGAAACTTCCTCAGGATCTGCGTACATAGCATTCGTCTTCTTCAAATTTAGTGCTCTCTATATGAAGAAAATTAATAGCATCAGAAAATAACGCCTGCTGAGATTCTTTTGTAAATTTTTGCCTTGTTCGGGAAATGTGGGGCTTTGAACTTATTAAAAGCCCGTGAAGAATGTTCTCATGTTAGGGCACTTGCAACTAACAGCTTTCACGTTTTGATATACACGTATTCTTTTTGAAATACCTGGCTCTTGTAAAAGTATGCTTGATTTAACTGGCCGAAAATGTTTAAAAATTTTAGTTGGCGGTTTGAGTATTGTTTTTATTGAGATGCACCTAATAATTTTTCCAATCTTGTCAGTTACACCCTTCACATAAGTCAGAAAAGCAGGTCTACGTTCGACTGTATGAGGCTTCACGAGGTTTCTGCGGTGGCAACGAGGTGGTTTGAGGAAGCGTTTGGCGTTTTTACGAATCGCCTTGACGACAAGCTTGAGTTCATCATCAATGTGCCGGGAAACCTATATACCAACAGTGGGATTGAGACAACAGTGGACCATTTTGATTCCGTTCAATAAGAACTACCAAGGAAATCTATCTTTTATCCTGCTCTAATTACCATTGTCACCAACTACAGAGGACACTGGCGAACCCATAAACTCAATTAAGAAAGTATGTCTAACTCATTTATTGTTTAACAGTAATTGTGGGTTATTACTCATTGTTAAAAAAGTTTAATAAAAGAAGAGAAGAGAGGAGAAGAGAAGTGAAGAGTAGAGAAGAAATGATTCAAAACTTATTATTAAAGGACAGTTCTTTGCCTTATCTCTAGTTGTTTAAGCTTTGTTTTAAGAGCACCACCCCAGGAAGTGATGCAAAAATGCAAATAAAATGTATCGGCAATCAAAATAAAAATAGTCAGTTTTTTCTTTTAACTGAACCTTTATATCAAAAACGTTGTTTGTCTAGTCAACAGCTAACCAATAAAAAATAATACATCTAAATTCTGACTTGGGGTCTTATATCCACTTTTTTCTGAATGGAACTACTGTGCGGCGTAACGGCGTCGTACGTTTCATTTTCCAAAAATAATTATGTTTTGGAAAGTTTATATGATTTGGACAATACCAATCTTAACATCTTAGAATTTCCAATAAATTGTTCTGTAGTTTGAAAAAGATGATAGATACCAGGGCGGCTAAAAAGTTCTGAGCCTAAGGTACTTGTAGGTGCTTTAGTAACTCGCGCAAGTAGTCACTAGTTAAGCGACATCTAATTAGTATGTAAGGAAGGTATTGTCTAAGTAGGATCATTACAGTCCGAGCAATCGATCTGTAAACATCATCATGTCTGAGTCTTCGCTGCATTACATGAAATTGGAACATACTCACCCTACAGTCCAGACCTGGCACTCAGCGACTATTTCCTTTTTAAAAATTTGAAAAAAGACCGTTGGGTACGAAGATTTGGGGATGATGAAGAAATGAAAGCTGCCGTGAACGAGTATTTTGACAGCAAAGATGCATCTTATTTTTTTAGTGGGATACAAGCCCTTTTTAAAAGATGTGAGAAATGCGTTGAAGTGGAGGGGCATTATATAGAAAAATAAATTTAATTTAGATTTTTATCTGGTGGTTTTAATACCTTAGGCTCAGAACTTTTCAGCCGTAAAGCCCCTCGTAAGGTGTTTTTTTCTTTTTTAATTATAGCGGCAAAAGAACTTAAGATTGCCACCTTCTTGATTTGCTTTAGCTATGAAGTTATCCGATTGTAATAATGGTTTGAATCATTTAAATTTTTAGGTTTAGTGACAATATTATTCACAATAACAATTTTATGTTACGTTACTTATGGCTAGTCCCTTAAAAAATATATCTATATCGGCTCTGAAGATTATGATAGAAATGGACAAGTTAGAATTTTACTGTTAAAAATTATTTGAGAAAACACCCTCGAATCGGTATGTTGATGAATCGAGTTTAGGTGAGGTACTTCTAAAAATTTGGCCTGGTAATTTGGATCATCGCAATCTTCTTTTACTTGCATATACATAATCATACAAAAAATCGACATTATCTCTAAACGCTTAGAACCGATTATCAATCTTTTGGGGCCATAACTTCAATGGGACCTAAACAATGGTCCAACAACTGCGGGGAACATCGTAATACTAATATTTTGCTATCCAGCTAATTTTACGTCATACCAAAATAAACAATTATTGACGAATGTAAATTTTTTTATAGATAGATAGGCAGACGAATGAAAAGTGTGAGGGTTTCTAGAATCATTTCTATGATGTTCGATTTGCTAATTTGATTTCCCCTAACGTACCACCGCGTCATACAAAATACAATACTTTCTAGTTTGAATTAAATTATTCAATGATGGGATAGATGCCTAAACTAAAATAACTGGTCCCCAAAGGGTCGTCTTGACAGCCCGACTCTGACTAAATGTGGTGGCTAAGTGCTAAAAGATTAATCTTTACCGTTTGGTAGCTCAATCGAAATCTGTGTGATCCAAACAAAACTAATTGATTTCTGAAATTACCTGTTAATACCGTGGTTTCTTTGTCAACATTTTTAATTCTGTGATATGCTGAGTAAGCAGTTACGAAGATTGAGCTCGTCGCGGTTTCGCAAACGTCTGAACTGAGTGATCCATATCGGACAATAACTTTGACCCATTGACTTAGACAAATGTTTGAAGGAGTATTGAAATAAACCTGCTTTGGATTTTGTGTTTTATTATTATTATTATTCTTTTTGTCGTGTGTTATATATGTGTGAATTTAATGATAAGGATTTGCAGAACATCTTTGTTACATTAACATAGTTATTAAGCTTTGTAATATTAACAAGTGGGCCTAGTTGCCACAATAAAGAAATTTATTATTATTATTATTAACCCCGGGCAACAACTTTGGCAAATTTTTTCCACAATATTTGAATATTGACGTTATAAAAATAAGAATTGATCACACTTTCTTTGAATAGGTTGGAACTACGAGTAAGTCAGAGATATATATGACGAATAGTAGTTTTCGTAGTAAGAGCCAATTACTGGCAAATTAGCAGAAGGAGGTTTATCGCTGACTAAAAAAATCTGTCTAATTTTCCTAATCTTCACCAAATTAGTAGAAAATGCTTGTAGGCGCAAAATAACTACTATGCTCCTACTTGGGAAAAATCAATAAGTTGCGCACGCAGCCCTTTTCAGTTTTCTGGACAAGAACCAACCAAAGAGATAAAAGCAATATTTCACATCAGCTGGCATAAATAAAGGTAAATTTTAGTTTAATTCTCTAAGTGTTAAACCCCCGGCTTACAAGAAGCCCACACTAAAGTTTTTAAGTTTTAATTTGACGAGGTTGTGACGATCTAATTCGAGAGGTAGAATTTTACGTGTGGGTGGTATAATATATTATATTATCGAACTTTAAAATCTGTAGGTCATGAATAAGGGTACTTACACTAATTACTTATTCATAGAATATATCATCTACCTACCCTACGATGCTAATTTTGTGTGAGCGTTTGCGTGACTATCATATAGACCTTGTTGCTACAATGTTGACCTACTTTACATTTTAAATGTAATTTTAAATAGATAATTTAAAGGTATATATTAAATTGATTTTATTCCAGTAAAAATGCCTGGCGCCAGGCACAAGATCTTGGGGCACGTCCTCTCAGGATTCTGCCATAAGATGAACAGAAGGAAACCTATTTATGGTGATTGTTTGGAAACGCCGCTTAATCGATGTCTGACCACCTTGGATATTACATTACTAGGTAATTACTTTCGTAGATATAAAGCAGATATAAAAAAATACAAGTAGATAGTAGTACTTCAGTAAAAATCTAATTATACTGAAAATATTTCCATTACTATTTTCATAGCTGAACAACGAGCTCGTATTCTACTGCAGTTGACAGAATCAATCGCGGGTGTTTAGTTGAATAATAAAATAATAATAATATATCCCCAGACAATCACACTAACTGTATGGCCACAAAGTAAAAAGAGCTTGTGTTATGCATGACCATACAGCGAACTAGGGGGGAACCCAGAATAAACATACATATATAATTGAAGAGGTGAGTGGATGAAGGTGATAAGTCACATTTTTGGATTTTGTTTTTTTGCGTAGATGAAGGTTACATAGCGATATAAACCACCACAAACCTTATAGTCATGGTTTTAAAGTACATTCTAAGAATAAAATTGTATAAAGGTGTTATATACACTAAATTTTATAAATAATAGCGGATGAAAGTGATATGGAACCATTCTCTATGGACAAATTAGAATTTTACTGTGTATTAATGTGTAATTATACAATATGGATTTCGAACATAACATAAAGTAAAACTTTTGCTTTTTTGTAGAGGAAGAAGGTGTTATGTTTGTACTTATCACCTAATCAATGTCGCTCGACTGAAACTATATAATTTTTCAGTGAATGAATATCACCTTCATTCACTCATTACATTCAATTGTTTTGATTTACGCTGCGTCCACTTCTCGCGCGCTTTCGAACTTATGCATACCTACGGTGGTTTGTTTATTTGAGAATATCGATATTTTTATGAGTCGATTTTAAACTGAACTTGAATCGGTTAAACTGAACTTGAATTTCGATATTCTGGTCTTATTTACGCATATAATTAATCTTAAAAATACAATTTGCGTTATTATTGATACAAAAATTAAACAATGGAACTTAACACCCAGTATATTTGTACCTCGGATTACAGAAAACTATAAAACTGCATGTCAATGGAAGAAGGAGTTATGTACAGTTTTTTCAAATGAAATTAAAAAAAACAACCAAAAGTGTTTAATTTCTATCATATTCTTGTTACTACAGGTTATATAAATAAATTTAAACCATAAGTTTGTTGACATATTATTTCAAAAGCTACTAATTTCAAAAACTATAAGTAAAACTTTAACCTTGATTTACTCAAAATTACAGTTATGTGATTTATCACCTTCATCCACTTACTTCTTTAATTATCAACAACCATTACCCGAGAACAAACATTTATGTTCATCACACAAATGAATGCCCTGGCCAGGACTCGAACCTGGGACCTGCGGCGTAACGTACCCTAACCACTACGCTACTCGGTGGTCAATATGTTACCTATTTAGTGTATTAAAATATCGGTAAATGTTGCGTAATGACTGACAGTAGGGTTTAGTAGAAATTGCATGTGTTCCTGTATTTTCACTGGCGGTTTCCTTTAACCGCATCACGACTACTTAAACGCAATTATTGGGTAGGCGGTCGAAGGGTCAAGGACGAGTTCATTACAAAAGAAACTCGACTGTACATAAGATACCAACCACTAACTGTTCTCTTTAAATTATGCCACAAAAATTTCTATTAGGTACTTTAATTTAAATAGTTACCTAATTACTCTACATTATGGAGATAGCAAGTTTTACTCCAAGAAAACATTCCTTTATTTTTAAAAAGAAGCAAATTTGCATTCATAGATTTTTGAAAATACGCTTGCCACACCCGGGAGTCGAACCAGCTGTGATACAAAAAATAATTTCCTCTATTTGTATGGCATCATAAGAATCAACTCTCTCTAACAAACATGGCGATTTAAATAAAAATAAAAACCATGAAATTTTAATTCACACATTCAGTAGGTAACAAGATAAAGCGGTCAGCGGTAAATAGAGTTTCTTTGTTTAGATCTCGCCAGTTTATTTATTGAAAAATATTTATTATAACTATTTAGGTAATACAATTGCATTTATCTTTACACGTGCTTGTCATGCAGACTCTTTATTAGAAGCGGTATAACTGCAATCTCAAAAAGTAATAGCTACAAAGGACACAATCAGATGAGATCTAAAGACCTTAACCCTACAGATTTTTTAGCCCCAAAGCTATGCAACTTTATTGAATTAAGCGCTAAGGTTCATATTACAATTATTAATTTCAAGTTTTGAAGACTTGAAATTAAAAGTTATCGAATATAATTCTATATTTTCTTATTATCTTAACATCTTTCTCGATCACGGGCTAAAATATCTACAATTGACCAACTCCATAAATATTGTAGTCATCATATTTGTTACATTTATTGTTTTTACTACCCATACCGTGCAGATATAATTTTTTTTAAATTTTCATATTACAGGCGTAGGCCACATGGTAGGGGCTGGAATCTATGTTTTAACAGGAACTGTGGCGCGGCATATGGCTGGACCAGCGACTGCTCTTAGTTTCCTACTAGCCGGGTTTACTTCAACATTAGCAGCACTTTGTTACGCCGAATTCGGAACCAGGATACCTAGAGCTGGAAGTGCTTATGCCTACACCTACGTGAGCATCGGAGAATTTTGGGCTTTCATCATTGGATGGAACATTGTTTTAGAATACATGATCGGTGAGACTTACTTTGACTCTTTTAAGTTTAAATCAAATTGTAATAGGTTGTAATTTAGATGTGTTTGCAGGTGCCGCGTCTGTTGCAAGAGCATGGTCTGGATACCTAGATGCTATATTAGATGGAGCTATCAGTAATGCTACAATATCTATAACGGGAGAAATGCACGAAACACTTCTCAGCAGATACCCTGACGTTTTAGCCTTTCTTATATGCATAGCAGCATCGCTAATATTGGCAGTAGGCGTGAAAACTTCAGCCTACATAAATAATGGGCTTACAGTTCTCAATTTATTAGTAATCACTCTGGTTGTCTTTCTAGGGTTCTACTATGCGGATATTGGCAATTGGTCTGAGAAGAATGGCGGATTCATGCCCTATGGTTTTAATGGAGTGTTGGCAGGAGCAGCCACTTGTTTTTATGCATTTGTTGGTTTTGACAGTATATCGGCATCCAGTGAGGAAGCAAAGGATCCATCACGATCTATCCCTATTGCTACCATCTTATCAATGGCGTTGGTTACATTTGGATATATTCTAGTTGGACTTGCGTTAACATTGATGGTGCCATACAGTAGTATTAATCCTGATGCAGCTCTACCAGCGGCATTGGGGGCAGTTCATGCGGACTGGGCCAAATACGCCGTAGCTGTAGGTGCAGTTTGTGGAATGACCACCACGTTATTAGGATCTTTATTTTCTCTTCCGCGTTGTCTTTATGCAATGTCTGCAGATGGCCTCCTGTTCGGTTTCTTTAGCGATATCAGCAGCAAATCTCAAATTCCAATTGCAAATCTTGTAATTTCAGGATTCTCATCCGCTTTAATTGCTTTGTTGTTCGATTTGGAGAAACTGGTAGAATTTATGTCAATTGGTACTTTATTGGCGTATACCATAGTTAGCGCAGCTGTAATCATTTTGCGATACCGTCCGACGCCTACTATTGAAGATAAGAACTTTGGGACACCTCCGTTGGATTCTCCTGGGGACCGAGAAGACAGTTCTGCGACTGGTACGCCTGGAACAGAAGGAGGTTCATCTTCTTCTGAGGTAAATCGTTATTTTGACATTCTTGTTTATAATTTTGACCCATACAAGCAGCTAATTTTGTGATTTTGATATTTTAGATGTTCGAAGCATTAACTGTGGGGCGACTTCGGCCGCAATATGCATGGTTGGAACCAGTAGCTGGAGGGAGAGCACCGGGATCTGTAGTGACTTTCTGCGTGTACCTGTTCACTGCTTTGGCGGCGGCTCTCTGCAGTCATAACCACTTCCTGGCGCCTAGTGCTGGTTTCTGGAGGCTGTTACCTGATTTGCTGCTTACGTTTTCGATCGTTGCTTGTGAGTATAATAAGATAGATACATACATTATATGTATGAAGTGTTGTTTAAATAGTGGTCGTGCTGATGACTACGATCTTAATTATGAGACACATGACCATCCACCGCCTTAACGAAGTACAAAGCATGCAACCTTTGAACTTTGACAATTATTGAAACAATTATTATTAATTTTTCAGAACTTTTTGTAATTTTGAAAGATATTTTGTTTGGTTGGCACTTTTAAGAACATCTAACATACTTTCCAGGTCTAGTAGTAATCGGAGCCCACCAACAGAACCCACTCCGGCTGCCGTTCCGCGTGCCCTGGGTGCCTCTGCTGCCCGCAGCCAGCGTCATGATGAACGTGGAGCTCATGCTGAACCTGAATGCTCTCACGTGGGTCCGCTTTGCTATTTGGATGACTTTCGGTCAGTAATGATGCTTTTAAGTATGATTTTCTTAGCTTACCGAGTCAACGTAGTAATACAAAGTTGGAATACCGACCAATTTAAATTAATTTTTTTAGATTGGATTCAAAATCGTCTTTAAAATAATCTTAATAGTTATCACCGTTTACTTTGTTGCCTGGGAGGACACCGACTGCAAATAATAAATATATATAATATATATGTCAGGTCTCAGGACCTTTGGTAACGGATGCTAATCTCGTACCGACCACACCACGAGGACATTAGATTTTGGTGGTAGTCATGTTTTATTTGACGGCAATAAGAACAAGTAATTGTCAAGGTTGAGAAATAAATATTTCATATTATCACTATAAATTGTGCTTATTTCTCATTTCCTGAAATTACAGGTCTTCTCCTCTACTTCCTATACGGAATCCACCATAGCAAACTTGGCGAAGGAGTAACTGGCCTCCTTTCACAAACAGGCAGCGGCGGCGGTAATTCCGGAGGTTGGGGCGCCGTAGAAAAAACCAATGCTTTAGCGCGTCGCGTTGGCCGCATGGGACGGGGCAAGGGCGATGACCGCCGACCAATCATAAGCGAGGATGAACTCTCTAGACGGGAACCGTGATTCTAAACTTTGCTCTTAGAGCGACTTTTATCAAATTAGATCTATTTAGAATGCGACGAAACTTTGGGTCAGTTTTATGGACTGTTGATGGTATTAAAATAATATAAATACGATTTAACAGCCAGGGTTTTGTACTTGTAACTTCAAGATATCTTTCTAGATCTGTACGTAGGTATAATCAATTTCAAAAGCAGCGTATCTAAAAATCTTGTTGCGTAAGGTACTTTACGGTTTTTCAAAAGTTAGCGGAATAGGTAGTTTCGAATTGATTAAAATACATTTAAACACATAGGATACAGGATTTCTAGATGGATAGTGATTTTGAAAATATTTAATAAGAACTAGGTAGAGATATTCGAAGAGCCGTAGGTACCTTCTATTTTGTTTGTAGTTTGGAAGCATTCTATAAAAGATCTAAATAGGTAGCACACACGTGTATGCTATTATTGAAGACGAATAGATGCGCTTTATTCATACGCCCGATATCGAGATGCAGCTCATTGTGCTAAGCGTCTTAATTTGTTGTTGTAATTATTAACTACTGTATGTTAAAATAATAAGTTGAGTGTATGTTTTTAATCGATATAATTTAATAACATATTTATGCAAACAAAGCACAAGAAGATCGACGCATGTTGTAACAAGGCGAATTGATACAGTTGATACCAACCTAAACAATTTTGGATGACACCGACGGGACATTCCAAGACATTTGAATTATGATAATCGAAATTCTGTATGTTAGGCGTCTAGAGAATCATGATTTCGAAAATATCAAAGTGGTTGGCTTTTTTTCTCCCATATTTACATAAACTTAAACAAATATTTTTTAACATTGTACTTATTATGTCCATTAGGCAAATATCCATTAAATTTGAGCCGAAAGCTGAAATCCTAACGGCGATGTGTTTGTATTAAATATTATAAATTGAATGTTGGTACCGATATAAATGAGATATATTTTGTATGCAGGTACTGTCCTCCTGCCTTGAAGTACCGAAGCACAAATTGTTAAGAGTTTCTATATTATAATTAGAGTGATCACTTTTAACATACCGACATAATTTTTTTTAACGAGCAGGTTTTTTCAGGATCATTTCTCTTACAGCATCTTAAGAGCTTACCAAGCTTATATCGAATAATAAAGCCTGTGTCGTTTAACTTACTTTTCCTACTATTCAGTTCTAGTTTAGAAATTGAAAGTTTACTATCTCATGCTACCTGTCTATAGGTTTTCTTTCACACCTATTGTAACATTATAACTATTTTAAAAGTAGGTACTTACTATTATATATATCGTTGATTCTATGTAAAACTGTACAAGCTATAAGAAAACAAACAAGAGAGCCGTATTGATGATGGTAATGTCAGTAAACCTATCGTAACAGGTATGTTTATGACCTTTTCAATACATTTTTAAAATTAGAATATTAGGAACAAATTGTATAATTTTAAAGAAGTGGCCATTACTAAATTACCTAGCTGATAATTTAGTAGGTTGACCGTGTCGGAATACCCTAAAGTCAAGTGATAAATCTTTATATTTGTATGTTATACACTTATTACTTTGTTGAATACCACTACAAATAATTTCTATAAATTTGTAGTATTGTTAACAATTAGCGTCCTAATTAAATGTACTAAACTCCTAAGAACTCAGCCAAACATATTGTTATTATTAAAATATTTATTTACTTGGCTTGAAAAGTATTTTTTAAATGTAGAATATTATAAAATGAAACGTAAGAGCATTGTTACTACATGATTTATGTACTACTTAGGGCTGATTTTTTAAGACTTACATAACTTTTATCAGAAGAATAATTTGAGAATAAGATTACTATGGAAAGTCTTGTCAAGTGTCAAATTTATTCTCCAGATAATATCTGACGATTGAAAAATCAGCCCCTGATGTATTATTCATAAATATTTTAAAATGTGTTGATGTGTAAATAAAGAACAAATTAAACAGCAGAATTGTTTTATTTCATCCCTGTATTTGGAAGTATTTTAAAAATACAAAGAATAATACTTAAAGATTAAAATAATAAATAAACTGCCAGTTACAAACCAAAAATTTTATCCACTGAATGAAAATACACAGCATACATATTTTATACTGGCAACTAATGGATATAATATAGACATAACGATTCATTAAAAGACATTCTTTCTCTGCACACCATACATTAACGAAGATACAAACAGCAACGTTAGGCGAAGTTACTTTCCCGTTTAATTGTACTACCTTTTATACAACTGTGTTGTGTACACATTGGTTCATATATTTAGAGGATCATATTTTAATACTGGATTTGAACAAGACCACCATGAAATGGCAGGCTTTTTAAAAAGAAGGAAATATATACAGAGTTTGAACCGGAAAAAACAGGATTGGCGCGGGCAGCTATACCATGAGTCTAGGAGGTGATTGGCTAAAAACCCGAGACTTCCGACAGCGGCAACGGACCTCCTTGTGGCACTTCGGTCCAAGGTCCCAACGCTCCGATATTTTTTCAAACTATACTCTGAATATCCCGCCCTACAGCACAATATATATACTTACTACAAACTATACGAATCTCTAAGAACACTCTTTTACTGTCAAAATGATCACAGAAATTGTAATATAGAGATATAGGAATGGCGTGCGGTCGGTAGGACGCGAAAGTGGCTGGCTTTAATTGGTGTATTTGTGAGTATGGTTCACGAGTGCATGTAAATGTTTGGGTGATATGTAGTATAGGTTACACTTATTTGCGAGTATGAGCAAGGAGTAGGGAACAATGCGGCATCAGTGGTACTGCAAGTAAATTCAAAGGCATTTCTATTTTTCTACATTAACAGTTCTGTGAAAGTGACAAATATGATGTGATGGATTAGATTCGAAGGTAATGGCCTGGATTTCCTATACGGTCTACTTGTTGTTATTCGTCTTAAATTAATTGGGTCTTATTATTTAAAATACTTATGAATGGCTGTTAGAGTGTTCTATTTAAATGTCTATATTTCTCCAGTTTCCAAAATCGAAAAGAAATGAGTTAAATTCATCTGTCTGCTTTTATTCTAAAACTATGTTTCAAATACACCAACAGACTAAAACTAATAGATAAAAGATAATAAAGTAAATCAATACATTAGTGAAATAAATAAAACGATATAAATAAATCAATTTGAATGTGCTTTTGTCTAGTATTATATACAATACGTATTTACATGTCACCAGGTAAAATAAATAATTAATTTTATGACACAACAAATACCTAAAAAAATCAGCACCTACAGATTGAGACTGTCATTGGGAATGTATATAATCGATGGTAAACATGTAAAAATTCACGTGAGAAACTTGAGCTTGTAATAATATTTCATAAAATACGAAGTTGTCGAGTTTGGTCCTTTATTATAATATGGGTGGAATAACATTTCGACAAAGCTCGCAAACGATTTGAGCTTACCAAATCGTTACAAATCCTAAATGCTACTAATGGCATAAGTAAACTAAAAACTAATAATATGACACATAGTTCGTAATAAATAAACCTAAAGCGCACTCAGCGGCACGAAATCTTCGCCAAGCACTTACATCGCGATTACAACGATTCTAAGCGTTCTTTACGAAAGTTATTTATGAGGGTAGGTTAATAAATTATAACTCTTAGTTAAAAAGAGCCATCATTATGTTTCAAGTGCAATTTGTACCCTTTTTTTAATCTAGTCAAAAATTTTTGTTTTCAATATTTAAGCTGTCGATTTATCAGGTTTTGAGGTTTCGTGGTTTTGACTAAGCGTTCCACGTGATTTTTAACAATTAAAAATGCCATTAACACCCGGGCATGTTGCACAAGCAGAAGTTTTATCGGGCAGGGGTTGACCCAACGTGAGGTGGCTGTTGTGCAATGTATGCGTTCTTCTATGCAGTATGCCTTGAAACGATACCGGGCAACGGAAAGCTACTTGCGGAGACCAGGCAGCGGAGGTCGACGGTGCACAATAGAACGGGATTACCACTTTATCCGTTTGGAGATATGATAGAAATTTTAAAGGTTGCAGACCAGCACGGGGACCAGAACTCCTTAGACAGCATGGAGTAGATCGACTTCAATTCGCTTGAGACCATGTCAACTAGACACACGAGCAGTGGGCAAAGGTACTCTTCACAGATGAGAGCCGCATAGCCTTCCCAGCTCCAGATGGGCGTGACAGAGTGTTGAGAGGCGAGGGGAACGGTATTGCCCAATACCGCTATTCAAACTGTTAGTTTTCATGGTGGCTCAATAATAATATGGGCAGGTATAGGTTTGGAAGCACGTACAGAGTTGGTGATCATTGAAAACAAAATCGCTACATCGAAAATATCCGCCAGGATCATGTAATATCCTATTCTGGGTTTGTAGGGTCCGAGTATTTTTTGTTAATGCATGACAATGCAAGGCCCCACGTCGCCAGAGGTGTTGAAGAGTATCTTGACACCGTAGGCATTCAAAGATTGCGATGTCCAGCTCGCAGCCCGGACTTAAATCCAATAGAACACATCTGGGACACGCTGAAAAGGATAATGAAGTCCAGTCCTAACCCACCACAAACCCTTACCGGGCTCCGCAATGCGATAGACGCTTGGGGGACCATGTCACAAGTGATATTCGAAATGTCATTGAAAGCATGCTTGATCGACTGGAGGCAGTCATCAGGGCGAGAGGAGGCTGTACACGTTATTAAAACGTATAAAAAAAAAGTAAAACAATAACAATTCATAAAGTCTTTACCTCATGTCATCATGTCATAATAATAATTTTTACCACCCTTAATGTTTAATATTTTAAAAACGTCAAAAATTGCATATATATATATATATATATATATATATATATATATATATATATATATATATATATATAAGTGGCCAGGTTTCCGTGCCGGTGAGTGTTTTTCCTATTTTACGAAGAGTTTCAAATTACAATAAAAAATATATATAAAACAAAGAAAAACAATGTCTGGCGCTACTGATCTTAAACACCGTTATGAGTGCAATGCCTTAGCAAGATGTGATCTGTTTAGAGCTAAAAACAAGCCTCAAAAAATATGTTATCTCTACAGATTCTTAAGAAATTCTTTTTCGTAAATAAAACGTACCTAGTGACCATGATATAAGATAGATTTTATGTAGCCCAGTACTTAAATTAACAACTTGATGATAAATTAATAACCATTTGCTAATCTTTAAAGTACTTTTCAATTCCTTTACAGACACACTGTAATTCAATAAGTCATATGCACTCATACATACATGTTTAAATGTGTGGAGTAATTGACAAGGCTAATTTATGGATTCACAGGTAATTATTAAACTAATTTTGAAAACTTAACAGATATTCATTAATAAAAAAGATTGTCAATGGTTAAGCTACTGTGAGTATGTTTTTCAAGATTGCTGCAATCAAATTCATCAAAGAACCAGATATAGCTGTTAGCTTAGCCATTATATTCAATAAAATCTCCATAACAAGATCAAACTCACAAAATAAATTTCACAACAAAATAATTGAACTAAATTTCAGAGTATCACAGTCTTATCTGTCAAACCGGTTAATTTGCCAAGCAAAGGATGGTAACCGTTGAAGTCGTTTGATGGTTGGCTTGCCCCAAAGCAACCATAGGAAACCTGCTATTACGCAGAATACAGTTTCTATGTAGAATCCATCTAATGTTGTTACACAGGAACCTCCGCTTTTTGTACATTCCTGTAATATTAATGTTTTAAAATTGTAATATTTGCTAAAGGAATAGCATGTCTGTGTGATTTATGCCTAGTCAGAATAGTATTCCTTACTTGCTAAAATTATAACCCTAAATGTTTTTCTTTTCATTTGCTGCCAAAAACAATGATTTAAAGATTAATTAACTGCATTTTATTTACATAGTATGAGAATTTACATAAACAAATTTGGATTGTTAGTTATTAAATAAATTGGCATATTAAATTATGTTCTTAACTTTTTCAGTATAATAAACGCCCGCAAAAGTTATTATTAAAAAACCATACTTTAACATAATGTTTTGCGATTACAGGTATGGTAATGTACTGTGATATGACAAAGATATGATGTTAGCTAAGTTATATTAATTTAAATTGTCTCAGTGGCTAAGTGAGTCAAGCAGTTCAGTGGTATTTAAGGGAAGCGGATATAAAACCTACTTGGATCATGCACAATGCACAACATTCATAATCAAATTAATTAAACATCAGTTACAAAAAATAATTACCTCTACCTGTCCTGGTGATGCACATTTATTATCTTCCAAAGTAGCATTGGTACAACTTTTATATGTCAAATGATCTATAGCCCATAAGGCCAATGTATTTGGCCAATTGGTCCCAAGATTCGAAACAGTATTCAATAGTGTCATGTATGTACCGCCAACTTCTGGATCAGAAACTTTGGCGAAAAATGCCATAACTGCCACAAACATACAATATAGACAAGTCTGAAAAAGCAAAATGAAAAGTTAAGTCACAAATAGGTTAGTATAGATTGTCTAAGCTGAAATGACGCGCCCCACCTTCGCATTTACGCACACAAGCAAATTTCAAATATGGACGCAACACACCTAAACATGCAATTGTAATTGGTCGTTCAGTTGCCGGTTAGACTCAAACGCGGGAGCACGCATCGTTCGATCTCAAAAGTACCGTCAGCATGTCTACAAAAAAACATCTTCGGAGCCAGGTAAATAAAACATTTCTTAAAACAACTTATTTGATTTTTAACATGTAAAGTTACGTTAGACTTTTTTATTTGTTTTACTAAATTATATGAATAAAAAATTCTATTGATTTTTTTACAGGCAAAAGAAATAATTGCAAAAGTATACCACCGAATGAAATATGAAGCGGAAAATGGAGTGGAAAAACTTAGTGATGCTAGGTGGCGAACTGCCCAAGCAGTTGGTGTTAGTGAATCCACGATTACGCGAATTTTAAAAGAAGAAAAACAAGCTAGGGCATCAAATGATGTATCGCATAAAATTTTTAAATCTCCCTCAAAACCAAAAAGGGCGCGTCCTAAGTCTAAGCTGGAAGATTTTGATATGGGTGTGCTTCGAAGAACGATAGCTTCATTCCATACAGAATTTAATGAAGTACCAACATTAAGAAAGCTTAAACAGATATTGGTAGAAAGAATTGGTTTTACTGGTTGTATAGAAACACTGCGCACTATTTTGAAGGAATCAGGCTACGAGTGGTCAAAAATAGATGACAACCGTAAAGCTCTGGTCGAAAAGCACGACATACAAATGCTGCGGTTCCAATATTTGAGGCGATTAAAAAAATACCGTGATGAGGACCGATATATCGTTTTCACAGATGAAAGTTACGTTCACACAACACATATTCAAAACATGTGCTGGAAACTAGCGAAAGGAGTATCACCAGTACAAAAAAAAATATCTAAAGGTATGCGGGTCATTATTGTCCACGCTGGTGGGTGTGAAGGATTTGTTCCAAATTCTGGCTTAGTGTATAAAGCAAACTCAACAAGTGGAGATTATCACGACAACATGAATCTGAATAATTATAAAAAATGGCTTAGCACACAATTGCTGCCCAATCTACCAGAAAACTCTGTCATTGTTGTGGATAACGCTTCTTACCACAATGCTTTAATAGAAAAAGCGCCTAACTCCAACTCAAACAAGAGTGAAATGCAAACATGGCTTGCAGATAAAAATATTCCATTTGATGAAACAATGAAAAAAATAGAGCTATACGATTTAATTTTAAAAAACAAAGATAAATTCAAAAGATTTGCTATCGATGAACTAATTGAATCAAAAGGGTTTGAAATTCTACGATTACCCCCTTACCACCCGGAACTGAATCCCATTGAAAAAATATGGGGGATATTAAAAAACTATGTGGCTAGTAAAAACGTTGCACAAAATTTAACATCCATTATGACACTAATAAATGAACGACTTGAAATGATTGATCGTACAATGTGGGCAAACACATGTCGGCATGTTGAAGACACAGAAAAACAATATTCACAATACTTTGACATGGATAAAGAATTTATTATTAATGTTAATGACTCTGATTCAGACGCAAGCGACTCTGTTGAGATGAGTGAGTAATGATACTTTAAGCGACTGTAATTAAATTTAATTGTAAAGTAAATAAATAATTCACAAATTATTATTTTATTTTAATATGCCTATACTGAAACCCTATACTACTAAACTGAAATCACTTAATAATTATGTTCTAATTACCATGAATTCAAAACCTATTAAAGCGTTGCATTAAAATATTTAAATAAATCATTTCGCTTAAGTTTTTAGAATTTCTTTGTAGACCGTACTTGCTAAGAACCGTTGTTCTCGGATTTGTTGCCCAACTAGTTTAGTTGATCTTAAACGTGCGAGCGGAGAGGACGCCTTGTTTCATACAATGTGACGGCGCTGCTCCATAGAGCGAGCGTGGTCGGATTTATCACCCGACTAGTCGACCGTCTTGTACACGTGCAGATCGTAGTTCACTGAACAATCGACGCTCCCACACAGATGAAGTGTCGTCATTAATATTTGCACTCACACATCTAAATAAACTAATTAAGTAGTGGGGCGCGTCATTTCAGCTTGGACAAGCTCTAACCAACAATTTTTAAGACTTTTGATATCAGCAATGTTTAAAATTACGTCAAATTCAAAATGTAGTAAAGAAAATTCATTTTTAATATTTCAGTGAAACAGTTATTCAAGTATTTCTTGTTTTTACTTCCTCAAACTGATTTTCCTTGTTAGGCTCACAGTTTACGATTCAGAGTAGTTAAGTACACAAGGTTATTATATATAATGCCAAGATAAATTATGTATGTGGTTATACCAATTACCTGATGGAATACATAGAGAACTAACAGAACAAATAGATAAAAGTATGAAGGCTCTGCTCCATTCAATAGGGTTGGTGTAATAAATACTAATCCAGCCACCAGAGGTCCAACTAGCAGCCTGAGTGGAAATGCCTTTAGCCATAGTGACAACGGAGCTGGCCCAGTAGTGTATTTTGCTAACATCTGAAAACATTTAATTGGATATTTATTTTTATAGTCATTGAGTATATTCTGCAATAATTAATGTTTTGTCCCATTAGCAGTTAAGGTTATATTTAAACTTCTCTTCTACATTAAAAAAAGATCATGTTGTGGTAAAAATGATTGCACAGTGGGCTACAAATTTTAAGAATATAAACCCTGGGAGGGTTTTGCATTAGTCATGATCATGCCAGACTTGTAATAGACTAAGTAGTCTAGTAGTTACTAAACTCAAAGAAACTTATACCCGGTTATATTATTAACAATCTTCTTTTAATTTATTGAAAAAAAAAAGGTTATTTTACATTGGAGTTTGTTTATATTTACACATTTAATTTTTCTGGTATATGTTTTATTTGTATTTTGATCAAGGAAGAGTGGTGCCACTCAATAGAGGACTGGGGTTCAAAGGTGAACCACCATTAATAGTTCATAAGGATTCATTGTTTAAATAGGTTACAGTTATTGTTTATTATGTTATACTTATTTGTTTAACTTTGTTGGTAATGTAATTTTACTGGCTATTACTTAAAGAAATATATATGCTGAAATGACTTAATGCTGTAAAATACCAAATACTAGCTACATATATTTATCAGTGTATATTTACCAAAGGCATTATAATTTGAACTGGCACAAGTGGAACAGCAAGAAGTGCAAGATCTTCTCTGGGAACTCCTGCTTCTACAAGTTTGAGTCCAGATACAGCATCACTTGCACAAAAGCCAATCTGAAAATTCATATTTACTATTTAGTCATCAATTACAATCTAACTAGTTTTGAATGTTGTGTAAGATTAAAAGATTCTCAGGTTAAAAAAAAATGAAATGTAGAAAAAATGCCATTTCAAATTTGTTCTTATACTTTTGAATATTTTCAGTTAGAAGTAATAAAAAAGTTTTAAAGCTATTTTACTACTTAGTTATCAAATGCAACATAACTTCTTGATCTGTAATTGATTTAATGCATTTCATGTCTTTCAATTGAAAAAAAAATTAATTGAAATAAAGTTTTAACTTACTTTTGCTGTAATTAAAACCAAAGCCAATGTTTTCACAGCTGGAAGTTTTACAATAGTGTATAGCTGCTTATAAGCTTTGGCAAATTCTCGCACTCCACTTTCTTTCTCCCTTGAAGAAACAGCATCTTTGGCTTCATGTTTAAAAACAGCAATAACAGTTGTAGTAGCAATAAAAATCCAGCCCCAGAATAACAAAAAACCTGCTAGAGTAACCATGCCTTCATCTTCTGGAACCGTCCTCAAGTATTTGTTACAGAAATATGGTGATTCTAGAGCTAAGAACAATACATATCCAAGGAAAAATCCAGCTGTTTGACCCACTGTGTTGCAAGTTGATGCATGACCAACATTGCACCTGAAAAATAAAACTTAGCATAAAATATGCAGAAAATATTATATTATATATAAAGAATACTTTAATTACGATAAAAATCGAATCTAATACTAATTAAACACTGACCTTTTTAACATTGTTAGAGCCCAACCATCAACAGCAATATCTTGAGTGGCAGCTAAGAAGTTCAAGAACAAGAATGATATGGTCAACCATGTCATTGATGGGGAATGATTTTCAGTCCCCAGCCAGTCTGTCACACTCGAAGACATAATTATCATTATAATACCAATAAGGTACTGCACAGGTACTAGCCATGTCTTGCGTCTACCAAATTCTTTGAAGTATAATGCATCTACTATTGGCGCCCATAGCAGTTTGACACTAAAAGGCCAATTAACAAAACTAAACTCAGCCTGGAATATATTAGCCATATTAAGTGTAAGAAAATTAGTTTAAAATGTTTACAAAAATGTTTATAAAAATAGGAACCATTCAAGGAAAGGGGTTAACAGCAAAAGACTAAGTCAGAAATAAGTAAGCAAAATATGTATCTATAGCAGTCCCTAAATATAATGGGCTCTTACTTGCTGTGTGTATGTAATTCCACGGTTTTGCAGCAACATTGGCACAGCCCCAGCAAGTCCTAGGGGAATTCCTTGAAGAGTATACAGAAACAATAACACCAGAATATTAAATTCATCCCCTTTAATGTTGCTGTGTGAGACGGCGTCTCCATTATATAGCAGATCTTCTTTTTCTTCAGACTGTTTTCGTTTTATCAAAGCCATAAGTTTAGCATAAAATGACTGAAATAATTGCAAACTAAGCATTAAAAACTTCGATCCAATACGAAAAATACACGTCAGCTGTTAAAAGTTAAGAAAAATACCGAAACTGTTTTCTTTAAAGAAAAAATTGTGTCCAAACGATGAATAACGATGATTAATATTCCTGTTATGTTAAAATCGCGGAATTATTAATAGCAATATGAAACAATTCGTGAAAGAATAAAAGACTAGACGTGCTTCGCTTGCTTCCTTTTAACTTATGATCATAGACGATACACTTATTATTTGCTTATGATATAGACGACTTTGACGTATTTTGACAGCTTGACAATGACAGTGAAAGATCATTATTTTGGGAACAAAATTCATTATCAATCAATCAATAAGTAAGGCAATAATCTATGTACACTCGCCCAAGATAGTGGTCTACCCACAAGCTACTTAGTGATGCTACGCATGGTCTACCCTTTTACCAAAACTTTCTGTGTAACCAAAATAGCTATAAGATTGAGCCATGACTGACAGAATATTATTACAAAGGAAAATCAACCTTATATTTTTATGATAAGTAAATAAATTCACCCGTGGGGTGAATAGATCATATTTTTGGCTGACTGTACAAGGCCATGCCACGTTGTCACACAATACGGGCTGTGCAATATTGGAATGATGTAGAATGTTTGGCCCAGGAATGCAAGCACGATATTGTGCGAAAGATTCATACACAGTCAGCCAAAAATGTATTTGTTGTAATATTTTGACAGTTACTATTAGCTCTCTTTATCGTAGGACTACGTTCCACAGCAAAATTTCCTCAAAAGTGGAAGATCAATTTCTTAGGCAGCTGTGTAGGAGAAACGCCGTATGGGTAACAGTGCTGCAAGTTATTGGTCTGGTTTACATAGCGTGTGAGTAGTTTTGCACGGGGTGGAAAGCACAGCCTGATAATTATTGGAAGATAACTGTCTCTTATTGGTAGAAGGCTGGTTCTTATTCGTCCGTATGTCGTCTATCAGAACTATGCTTCGTTAACATGTTTTTAGTTTTGTTTAACTTTAAAAAATTTAACATTTTACGGTTGAAAGAGTGACAAACTCTTTATGCCTCTTTTATTTTATTTGATGTAATAAGCACACATCGGTTGCACAGTTATTGGTAAACTTACGTGGCCTAATAAATTTAGAATGAGGGAACAAGCAAACATATAGTACATGATAGGTAGGCTGAAAAGAAGCTGAAGTTATTCGAAATAATTGAAGAAATGTTTAAAAAAAAATAGGACCAACTTTTATTAGGGCCACCTATCGTCTAGTTTATTTACTATTTTTTCAAGCTGCCAGACCATCCCTCATTAGAACCCACAGTCAGTTAAAAGTTAACCACAAGTTAAAAGTCCAAGCGTGCCAAATAATAATATATAAATATAAAAATAAATATAATAACCCCGACTGCTAAAGTTGTGCATAATTCCTGTGTAATTCCTGTTCTCATGGGAATGCCAGGAAATAACATCATCTTTGTCACTCCCACAACAGAAACAAATGTAATAACAAAAATCAAAAATATTTAATTTCATCATAGGTAAAAAACTTACACGTTTGAACGTCTTTTTTTTTCACAGAAAATGCGTATATAATGATCCGTCCCCATGGAACTACCAACCAAATCCTGGCCGTATTCGCAGACCGGTGGGACTCCCCAATGCTGCGTCATTGGTTGCAGTTACACACCCGTTGATAATTTAATTTAATATAATTATTTATTTTATCACTATATTTTAATTTTAATGTTGAATTGATGCATACTGACAATTGGTTTAAATCAAATTGTTACTAACAAAGCGTGGACAATGGTCTGAAATAAATGATTTATTATTATTGTTATATATTATTAAATACACCAAAACTTGGCTTTTAAAAGTAATTATAGGTAGGCCACGACGAAAAAACGCCGGCAGGAAAATACATCCCGGTAATCTTTTATCAAAATTGTTGAGGTAATATGAAATAGCTATTATAACTTTTATTTAGTTACTATAGTTTCTGTTAAGACTGTTATGCCATTTTGTTACACTTAATAATAAGTTAATTTTAATACGATCTCATAATGTTAGATCTGATTAGCCGATCAAGGGCCGAAATTTTTTATTAAAGAGAAACTATTTTCTATGTTTTTTTTAAAGATGTATGTAGTGTTATGAACACATTCTTCAAAAATATTAATATATTTTTTTAAATTATGTTATTTAAAACTTTTTAATGCACATTTTTGTTACGTTATTCTAATAAGGCGCATTCAGATTTTTCTGATAAAATCGGATTTGTTGAAAGCTTAATTTGTCAAACAATTATAAATTTAGTTAGCGGAAAATAGAAGACGCTGTGTTCATAATTCAAAAATAATAAAACTTAATAATACTATATTTTGATTCGGCCCTTTTTAAACCACCTGATTTTAATAAGGGCCACAAAGAGAGTTTTAAAAAAGCTTATTTGTAATTTAAAATAATTAATGGATCCCAAAATTATATACTTGTTGTAACTCTTAATAAAGAAAATATTTGTTTGCTGTCATGTTTTTTATTCCTATCGTTTTAATATTTTAAATATTTAGTTCAGAACTAAGGTGGCCCTTGTTTGCCGCAGGGTACTAATGACACTGTTATCAATGATAAGCTTATAAACTTTTCCAATTTCGCTAGTAATAATGTTTCGAGTCGTTTTAGTCTTATTACTACAATTTTTAATCTTGATACTGAGATATAAGGACTTAACTAATAGAACCGTACATTATCATCGTACGTTACCAACAAACAAGGCACATGCAAATTACGTGCTCAAGATGAAGCTGCAATTATAATTGAAATCTATTTACTAGACATCATAACTATTACAGAAACAAATGTTAACAAACTTATTGTAATGCAAAAGTTTCATAAATAAAATAAAAGACTGAAAGATTTTACAAGATTACAATTTGCACTTAAGATGCACGTGGGCCTGCTTGGACTTGACATCATCAGAAACATAGTGGTACTAGAATATACCGTAAAATTCGAGTTCGGTAGGGAAAAGCTTAAGCACACATACTGAAGACTAGGCAAATCTTAAATCAAATGTCAGTTATATCAATGTAACATAACACATCTATGTACCCAATAAAAAAAATAAAAAAATGATAAAAAAAATATTTTTTTTTTTATTATTGCTACAATAATGTTTGTTATAAATGTATTCTTTCCATAATTATTAAGAACCATTGTCAACAAAAATACGACACGGTTTTGTTTAATGGCAAACTTGTGTAACTTTTCTGCTACCGGCTAAAATGATTCAAGACCAGTCAATCCATATAAAAAAGAAACTGAATACTGTATTGTTTTTAAATATCGGAAGTATTTATAAGTCTTATAAACTGACAAAATATTCTGTGTCCCTAAATAATCAAATAATTAAAATTATTGATAAAATAAAATTATTAATATTATTACTATGTATTATTATATTAACATAATCTAAGATACTTAGTAAAGGACCAAGTGAAAATCCTGCCATTGTTCTCTCAACTTTAAATTAATTTGAACACGTGACTTCATGGTTCCTAAGTAGTTTTTAATGGGCTATTTTAGCTAAAATCGGCCTTCAAAGACAGCGAGGTGGAAATTTTCTTAAATTAGTCATCAGATTAAAAAAATGTTTTTAATCGTTCCTAAGGTACTTCATAAATAGTAATCAAGAACTACAAGGATTGTAAAGCATTCATTACAAAATGGATCACTTCCAGAGATGATGAGACAGAGAAATTGTTGTAACCGTTTATTTAATTGATTATTGTTAGTATTGCGATAGGAAAGTAGGTGCAAATGTATACATGGAACCCAAAATATTATAGAGCTATATGAAGACTACGCGGGAAGAACAAGGAATGTCAGTTAGAGGAGTTTTCGAGTATATAACTTTTTTAAGTTTGCAATCAGTGACTATTCCACTTTTTGTTAATTATAATTTTATTATGAATGAGGTATTTTTAAATAAAAGAATAAAATTATAATCAGTTTTTCATTTTTCATGAGAAATTATTCTTGACGTAGATTTTCGTATAAAATTTGGGCTTCAGCAGAGCAAAATGTCTTCAAAACTTGAAGGTCTGCATATATTTAGCACTAGCTATCTTGAGCTTAATCACTACCCGACGTTTTCAATGTTTATTGTCTTTTAACAAAACGTAAGTTAATCAGAAAGACCTGCAAAACAGGATTACAATATGCAAATAAACATTACACAATACACACACGTTATAAATAATTGACTTTTGACTAACGTACGCGCTTGCACTGACTGACGTTCCGTGTTTTTGTCGACTACGCTCGGATATCCCTTGTTTTTAACCAGCCTATTCAAATAAAAAATGCGAACTGTCATGGACTAGTCGTGTTCTAGCGTTAAATGAAATATCAGAATAAAAAGTGTTGCTGAACTACCACTAGATGGCATTAATAGTTTAATTCTTTTAAAATACTGACATTCCTTGTTCTTCCCGCGTGGTCTTCATATATAGAGCTTAATAATACAGGCTCACTTTAGCTTAAAAGTAGACACCAGCCACAAAACTGTAATACTGTTCAATGATACAAAAATGAAGAATATTTCATTCATTACATGAAAATTGAGGATTAAGCCGCTTTGGCGCTGATGGCCTCATTTGTCATTTTGTTATAGTGCTACACCAAAAACAACTACGAAGTAGCTACGTCCAGCAAGAGAGTTACCTTTATTCCGGTTTTTTAATTTAATCAAAGGTTAAAAGTTAAACTGCTTTAACATGATATCTATTTAGGTACACTCGACGCACTACGCAGAGGCCCAGGTTAAGTGCGAGAATCGCTTGAACTTTATTCGCTCTGATATAGGCGCCCCACTTACTACTGGACGACGAAACTACAGGGGATTCCAATGTGAATCTGACCCTGTACCAACGTTTCCGATTGTGCCAATTAAAATAAATTCATTAACTAAAAAAACTACTTATATTCATCCAACTTACCTAAAACTAAATTGAACAGTCACAGATATAAACAAAATTACTTAGTTTTACTTTCGCTGTATTAATTCGGTATGCAAATAAACTCCCCTATTTATTGATAAAAGCACGCCGGTCTTATTTACAGGGTGGTAGAGATATTTTATCGAGCTGTACGGAAGTCTATTTCTAGACACCCTGTAGGTACTGGTGAGGGGTGAGGGGGGTGATCCACAAACAATCCGTTCGGATATTGAACGGCGATGCGTTAGGAAATGCAGTACCGGCTGCGTGCAACGGTACGGTCCGGGTTGCAATCAATTTGTAGGCAAACTTTATTTTTACTTGGTCGACTAGAATTATTCAAAACCACACATTAAAAAATAGATATAAGTAGTTTCCTGTTTAAGCCTTATGTACTAAAACTCGGTGTATAAGTTTGATATCCACCTACCTCTGTTCCGTCTGCACAATATACCTAAGTTAAATAAATCATTATTTAAAAATTAGCTTCAATTTATAATTTGTTTAGTACAACATTGATTGAAACACACGAACTATGTTTTCTACAATGTTTTCTGTTCCAATGTAGTTTTGGTTGGTTCTCTAGAATTTACTTTTTAAAGATTATAAAAGTGAATTGTGCTACTATATATCAATTCTAGTAACAAGCCTATTTATGCTCAAATTATACTAACTTACCATAATAAAATGCAGTAAACTGGCAACAACCCGGATGGCAATACACGTCTCATTGGTGCATTACGTGGGAAGCAATGTGTGAAGATATGAATGGCCTCGTTTTCAGCTCGTTTGTATTCTTCGCTTTGTGATTGGATTTTGATTGAAAATGCTGTTCTGCCAATGAAAATGATGGGGATAAATTACTGTGAACAGTTTAATTCATTTTGGAATCATTTAGTGGAACTAATTAATGGACAGTAGTGGATGGTCGCGGATGGCTCAAACCTGAGACAATTGATGAGCTCATGAAGTTATGTTCAGCGCGTAACGGCGCTATTATCATTAAATGCTGAACGTATTTCTAAAGATTCATTTATTAATTTTCATCTATATTATTTATTTTGCCTATAGCCAACTCAGTCATTAAGGTAACAAAATAACAAAATTCGGGAATTATAAATATTTGAAAAACGTAGTCAACAAAATATTGGCTATCACTTCGCAGGAATCGTCACTTGCAGAAAAATAATAGTTACGTACTCGAATACGTTCTTAAATGAGTCATTATAAAGATCTATTTTTATTGTTTATTGATTTAGAATGGTCACAATTTTATTTATTAAAAGGCTGCATATTTTACGATTGTACCTACATATGAAGTTGGTAATCTTGAAACAAATATTGTAATATTGTTTCACATGTAAATTTTGTAAATACTCTAAATAGGTGATAGTTTTCGATTACATGATAATCTAATTCTGGGAAGATTCCGGAACAGATTTTTTTTTACGAAACATAAATAAAACATTAATTAATAAGTACGTGTTAAATAAATAAATAAATATTTCTAACAATCACACCACATTATCTAGCCCAAATTAAGTATCATTAAGAACTTGTGTTATGGATACTAGATACCGGATAAATAAACTTAAGAAATATATAAACACATATAGATTTTTTTTAAATATATAAATATTAGAAATAAACTTAAATAAACATACATACACATCCATGACTACAGAGCAAATATAATATAATATCTGCTCCTACCAGGATTCGAACCCGGGACCTCTGGCATGGAAGGCAAGGCTACTTACCTCCATACCAAACAGGCCGTCAAGGCCGTAAATACCTTTAACAGAACATTCATTGAGGACATTTAGGGATGCCGAACATAAATAAGTACATCAGAACTCGTAAGAAATGTAATATAAGTAAAGGTCAAGAAAAAAGGACAACCAAAAACGACTTTACGAATTCATATAGGTTTTTTTTATTATATTATGCTTTATTTCAATGGAGTGATCAAATGTTATAAAGAAATACGTCCTAAGTATTTAAAAACAAATCTCTAAGGATACGGCATTTAATACAGAATCAAAAGAGAACCAAACAAACACCGGAACGGGGGTAAAAACCTCTTTGCAGAAACGCGCCAACGGCAAATTTTCTTATTATTAGGTTCTTGTAAGGACAAATAGAGTAATAACGTTCTATCCCTGGGGTTGTTAGGTAACTATACTATTGGAGTGATATTTAATTGAAAACTTAGTCACCCCCAGACATAGACGAATCGATAGACAACAGATCACACAAGATCGTCTACTCCCTTAAGTATTAAGCGGTTTTTAAGTAAAAGTAGGATTTAGATCGGATTGCATTACGAAGAAGATGTGAAATTGATTGGCTTATAAGCTCTTGCGAGAATTTTTTTAAAATAAATTTAAGCTACATGTTAAATTAAATCAAAAATATAAGTGTAACTAATATAACTTTTGTTAATCAGTCTACAGATATTAAAAGGTAATTCAGGTTATTAAGACTGTTTAGAGATATTTATTTATCATAGCAAATCTTGAACGTGTAGCACTCTACATACAAAGCTTTACAAAAATAAGCAGCATACAAAAATAAGCTTCTTATTTGCTTAATACACTAACGCTTAACAGAGTTATCAAAATCTTAGACGTTGTAAAGGCATAAATTGAAAAATTTCAACACACTCACAGACAGTAAATAATTGACCATGTTTTAGTCAATTATATCTTAGTAGGCGTGTTTAGGATATTTTATCAACGTATTTGGTAAAATAGAATTGGCTTTGACGCCAATGGTTACGGGTTGAATCATGGGAATAGATAAACCATACGGAGTAGGTTCAGGCATTTCAGAAAAGCGACGTCATAAAGTCACGGGTGTTTTCGACTTATAAATAATTTTCATACGCTTACTGTGGATCTTGCATATTGTTTTTATATATTCGGATCACTATTAAATAGACATATTAATATTTTTATTAGGTTATATAATTTTGCATCAAATTAAATCCTGCCTTGTTTGATTATTTAGGAGCTAAAACTGCATTAAATAAAATTGTATTGTGGATTTCAGTATGGTGGTGAAGCTTAATACAAAACATTCCTTTATGAAAAAGAAAGATTTTGGTAATAGCATTTTTGCATCGGAACTCGCAAGCGAACTTCCCAAAAATAACCTTGACTTGTGAAAAAAAGATGTTCTTAAGTTGTGTCATTTTCAAAGTGGGTGGGGTGATTATTATTTGCTGTTTAATAAATACGGATTAAGTTTAACGTTGGTAGACAAAATATGTTTACTGCACTGTACACTTGTAGTATAATATAATTGTAAGTATAATATAGATAAAATAAAAGTAAATGGTCGAAATAAGTCGTCAAATCAAAATGCATAACGGATGATCACATTGGCAGGCTTTGGCAACTATAATCACATATATGTACTCTCATGAAAACTAATAAAAATCGATGGCATTACCGTATTTATGCTTCATGGTTCCATGAAGTAGCCCTGCCTCTTACACTGTAAGTCATGTGTTCTATCATGCTATATGTATACCTTGGGGGGGCTTTCCGAGCCAACAGATGAAGATAAGAATAATTTTGTATAGACATAAAGAGACACTTTTTGAAAAAAATATACCTGTGAAGTTTCTTGCCAGTTCTTCACGAAGGTTTTTCCGAACTGGTGTTGAGTCATGCTTTATTTGACGTCTATTAAGTTGTAGAAATGAATATAAATTTGTTTTGATAAACAGATACGATGTATTTAATTTAAAAACTCAACTAAGCATTAACTTAGCTTGAACTAAACATCGAGTCAGATGATCTGATTACGTTGTTGGTTTCACAGATGCCAAGTACCATGTGGACTGCGTGCGCATTTGCAAACATAAACTAATTGCTTCTGATGCAAAAATATTAAAATGATCAAACGTCAGCAAAAAATACAAACCATTAAAATAATTATCAAAACAAGCACCGAAACTAAACCCTTTTATACCTAAGATCTTTTGATCGTTAGAAAAATATATCTTGCGTAAGTCTTCAGTAAAAATGCATTAAACGACCTCTATGGGGTTCGGGTATTACGTCCAAATCCTAAATCTGCTATTCTTTTAACACAAGAGACTGTTCCCAAAAAATTACAGCATCGCAGTGCAAATGTAACTGCGTCCAGACATTATGTTTTGGCTTAGCTCCAGTGTTTCACGAGCTCTGCTTGATTCTGTATGTGTTGTCGACAGAGTACGACTGTAGGCATTCTTGGTTATTACTGGTTTATTGGTTAAAAGGTGGAGCTATCACATATGCGGACCAGTATCGATCGGCGGATGGCAAAGCCGAATATGCGTGCACTAACGAATGAGCCGAACTGTGTACAGGCTGAATGGGCACGATCGGCACGTGACAAATATATATTGCAGTTGATTCGGGCCGGCATTGCCGTTTAACGAATACTGCCGGTTGAAATAAGCCGGCTCGAACATGCGGGTAACGCCGATAATGCCGCTGGATCCCGCGTTAACTCGTGAACGGGTGCCGATTGAGGGTGTTCGTCGTTTGGATACTTGGGGGAGGGAGACTTGCCGAGCTAACGGATGCAGACAAGAATAACCTTGTATGGACATAAAGAGTCTATAAATGAAAGTATATTATTTAAAAAAAAATATACCCGTGAAGTTTCTTGCCAGTTCTTCTTCACGAATGTTTTTTCGAACTGGTGGAAGAGTCATGTTTTATTTGACATCAATAAGAACAAGTCATTGTCAATGTTGAGTAAATTAATATTTAATTTCATTTAATTTCAAGATACGAAAAAAAAGCTGGAGAAGGATGTGAAGGTTACTAATAAATATGGGATTAAGTTTCATATTTTTATCTACAGAGGTATTTATGTATGTAGTATTGAAAGTCGCAAATAATAAAAGTAATTTTCTGTTAGGTTATCTTCGTAATTGCGTATGACGAGTATATGCTGTGCTAATAAACCTTCTTTCCCACCACATGTTTCTTTTTTGACATCACAATTTGTGTTATTGAGTTTATTAGTTGACCAAATGTCTTTGTATATCAAATTCAATTGGTTTATTTCCTTCGCTTTCCTTCTGGTACCCCTATAGACAAGAGCCTGATAGATAGAATATGTAAGCCTTATAGATAAGAACTGCATAGATTTCAATAAAACCGGCATTGAATTGTAAATATTGAAAAAAATTTAATATCATATTTATAAAATTTTTTCAAATCCCGTCAGGTCAACTTTCAGTCATAATTCGAAGTTTATCCGTAGCATATACAATTGTCGAATTGGGATAATGTTGTTTTGCGAGTTGATTAAACACAAGTTACGAGTTCAGCCGGGTTTTGCAGAGGGTCTGCCTCTGCCGCGTCTATCGTCTTAATAAATTTACTGAGTGCTTGATTACCACTGACTTATGCATGCCTGGTAGTACAGACAGGGATTAAAGTTTATCTAATATTTAGTGTCTGTTTGTTGCCTATGATACATTTGTATTTCGCCTACTTCAGTAAAATTTTATCTCCTTTATTAATCCAATTTAACATAATATACTTACAATTTTATTTTAATTTATCAAATTTAGCAATAATATACTTAGATTTAAATTTACAGTACATAAAAACCACATTAAAAAAGCACCAAAACCACCAAACCACATAAACAACCACAAAACCACCAAAAACTACATAAACATTATTACGCAAGCTACAAGCTATTCTAAAGCTTTGATTGTCTAAAATAATTGCAAAGTTGGAAGAGCCATAAACCAGAGCCTGGATTCTCATGTTTCTACGGCGAAAACGAGCGCGCTCTACTTAGACATACAAAAAAAAATTTGTCCCATTCTTAAACACATAACACAATATCCAACTATTGCGTAAGATTTTAAGGAAAGACTGAATCAATTGATAGGATATTTCAGTTTCTTCTAGCTTCCGAAAGTAATAAAATTTCTCCCAAAATGGAAGATGTAAGAATTTAATTAATAATATCTTATTTGCTTTAAACTGAACCCAAAGAATCGGGCAATTAAACACAGGAAATTTTCCGAGCTGCTAAACCAAGGCCTGGGTCCAAGAATTATTATCAAAATCAATGTTTAATACGTTTGAAAGAGTTGACTTTATAATTTCATCACCAGTCATTAGTAGATTAGTGTGCTTCCAAAAGGTTGAACACCGAAGGTGGTACATAAATTTCGCAACTATTGAGCGATGGGAGAATATGAGAACTAATAGCCGACAAACGAGAAGAAATTTTTGCAAATCAAAATTTATTTAGTTTCCAAACTCTTCAAATGATTAATCAAAAATTGGACAATCACGGAGACGAGGACTGCTTTTCTCAGTAATGGAGTCTGAGTAGAGATACAATGACTTCCGTGACTCAAAGAGAAGGCGAACATTAACACTGCCACTAGCATTTATAAGATTTTTTCATGTATTAGGCACCTCTGACAATAAGGTATCCCGGTCTAGAGAATTATAGCGATTTTAACGTCAAGTTTAAAAAAAAACTTAATTATCTAGAAAAGTCCTGAAAGAATGAACAGCTACTTCAGTGCCACCCATTGTGCTTTTAGTGTGCCTAAGCACCAGGCGCTTAGGTTGGAATTAATTTGATTGTACGGAATAAGCTCTACGACAGCAAATTTTGGATACTACTAAGTTCCACCTGCTATATTAGGAATAATGTCTAATAAAGAAAGTGTATTGACGCCATTAACTCTTTTTGAAAAAGTATTTCACTCGTGAGGCCTTTGTATTACTTAGTAAGTCTTTAAGTTGTTGGGATGAGAGGTTATCGACACTTTTCTAGACTATCTTTCAGTGAAGCATCAAAAACCTCCTCGTGGATCTAATACACCTTAATTGAATTTAAAGGTACATGCTTGCTTGTCAGGCAGTCCCCAGTTTTGTGATTACGAGGCACTACAGCACCACTAGTTCTAGAAGCCCAGGTTCTATTTTCTGGGTATCCTACTTTATTGTAAAGGTAGTAATAAATTTCGTCAAGGAAGCAATAGAAAATATATTAATAAGTGAAATTCATAATTTAAAATTACTTTATATCTTTAAAACGAGTGAAGTTATCTTTAAAGAAAGGTGTCGGGACCTCCCAGTAGCCACAATAGAAACTACATCTGTGTCAGGAGGTAGGTACTGTTGTTCCTTAATTCTAGCATTCAAATCGCACTATATTATTATATTGAAAACTATACAATTTTAGTATTATGTTGGTATTAAGTTTGTTGTGTGAGTATGTATAAGTGCGAGTTGAGTTATATATACATGCGGTTTTTTAAATTACGTAATATAACGTTAAGTATTTGCTGTGCTGTGATACTTTAATGTTTTAGCCAATTCGTTGATGTAGCTGTACAGTCACGTACGTGGACGTTATAAAAGTATAGTTTTTTGTTTACTTCTTTATAAACATAGGTAGATTAAGCGTCGTATTGTCGTTGTGCGAACGTAGTTTTAACACAATTTCTTTTCTAAAAGACAAACTAAGAAGGATTCAAAAGAATTGTGAAGAACATAATAGCAGTATGAATAATCTCTATTAGCTTTTCTGCAACCGCTATGTGAGCTCCTCTGGTCTTTAGACTATGAGAAAAGCGTTTTTTAACAAGCTTACACAATTATTTACCCTATTTCAATTCAATTTCTCTCAATTTAGGTTTAGTACCTACTTCTTAAGTCAGAAGAACCTTCCTGGACCCGCTTTCCAGCGCTGTAACAGTTATTTTTAGATATTGATCTTACAAGATCCATAAATAACTGAACTTTTGGGTGCATCATGAATATAATGGGAATTTGGGTGCTAGCCTTAAGTTCTAATTCCTTGTATTTCAATTTCATCAAATGACATCGAAAAATAGAAAAAGTTTCGAGATATTTACATATATTGGCTAACGAGATTGATATACTATAAAAAAACCAAATTGCGAAGAGTTTCACATGTGCCCTCGGCGGTGAAACGGCGTCGCGCGCGGGCTCGGAATGGTCGCCGTTTCCGTCCTGACAATTGTTTTGTCACATTTTTGTAAATTTTTGTTTTTTTCTTTTGAGTTCCTTTTTTAGACTACGAGTATTTATATGTATAATAATAATAATAATAAATAATAAATAAATAAAATGTGCAGTGTTAAAGTGGTCCAGTAAATTTCTAATGCGACCCCGCTCTTTCTACCATAGTGTTGGTACAGCGGTTTGTTTTGTACGCATTTGTATTATTAAATAAGTAAGGTTCTGTACATTATAATATATATCATACGTGCATGTCATTCTCCGATTGTGTAATTCACAACGCAGCCTCACTAGATAGTTTTATATGATGTCCCTCGGCCCCTAGCCTTGCTTTTTCATTGGCCCAAGGGCCTTAAAAATCTAAACTGGTAAAATACATAAAGCCCAATCAGTTCCAGCCTCTATGCCAATCAGGTCAATTTTGAGCCTTTGGGCCATCTTTCCAATGAAGAGGATTCCATTGCTGTTAATACTTTTAAATGTGGCCTAGACTGTCTTACGTGCAGGCACCTTAAAGATCTTCTTTCCAGTGCTAACGGTGATACCGGTCAAAAACTTTTACAAGAATCTACAGCTGTTATGAATCTTCTTATTTCTGGAAAAATCCTCAATGAAATAAGGCCAATTTTGTACGAGGCCCACCTAATCGCCTTTAGGAAAAGCATGATCGAATCAGGCCAACAGCGGTAGGTACTACTCTACGCCACCTCGCCGCTAAAGTCTGTTGTCGTCTTGCCCATGGAGACATTGAATTGCTTGGGTTTTCAAATTCAAATATTTATTTCTCAACTTTGATAATTATTTGTTCTTATAAGTCAAATAAAGCATGACTCTACCTGACAGAAAAACCTTCGTAAAGAAGAACTGGTAAGAAATTAGGTTTTGAAACCAGGGGTGGCTGTGAAGCGGCCGTACATGCTTTGAGAACTTTTCTCGATTGTGAGGTTGTATTGAAGGTGGATGTTAAGAACGCTTTTAATTCTTTAAAGCATTTAATTTCCTTAGCCAGTCTTATGACGAGTCAACGCTTATAGTGTATCTTTCACATCTCATCGGAGGTGGGCTGACAACAGGGTCTTGACGACGGAACCTTAGGAGGAAATTCTAGTGTCGTTCTTGATTGATTGAAAAATTTGCCCAAATCGGCCTCACATTAACCTTTGGTAAACCGACTTATGTAACAATAAAGAAAACATTATTCAGGCCTTTCAATCAATCGCTTTCGGCATTACTGCAATTGAAAAATCTCCCCTTCGGTTTTGATCATTATTCCTGGGATCAAGACAGTATATTAGTTCGTTTCAGTGGTTTAGGAACTCGAAAATCTTCTTCTGTAAGTTTGCCAGACTTTTTACAGTAACAAAGTTATTATTAATAAAATTATTTCCTTGTCATTTATGAACGAGATTTCATCATCTTTCGGAAACCGATATGTACTGTAATATTCTATCACAGCGTCAGTGGGTGTGCTGAGCATTTTAGAGCAGAACAAATAGCTAAATACGCCTATTTAACAGAACGCACTCCTCTTGCGGTGCTTGCAGTGTGGTCATGGGAGTCTGGGTTATGATTGCGGGCGCATCAGTCATCTAACTTGGGGACCTTTTGTGACAACCATAGCTTCTGGCTTGTCTGTAGTTTGTTGTCACCGATACTATATACACCGATACTACACTACCACTTACCACTGTGGCGTGTTGGTTGATGAGCTCGGTCGTCATGGGCTTTCATGTTCTCGCAGCCGTGGTAGAGTAAGAATGGAATTCAAGACAAATATGAATAAGAATAGAATTCTGCCATGCCAGTTTAAATGACATCATCCATTGGGCTCTCGTACCTCAAACACTCCCTCGGTTCTTGAACCGTCAGGCCTGGTGCATGATGATGGCAAACAGTTCGATGGTATGACTCTGGTCCCATGGAGAATCCCTAGTGTGGGGATACAATCTGCGTAGACTTGGGGTATCCCATCTTCCTATTACCAGGGTACAATCTGGTTCGGCTGCCAAATAAAAGCCTTAATAGGAAAATATCAGAATTTGGATGATAAATATATTTTGGAAGCTTTTGGCGGTGAAACCATGGCGGTCGTGGGGACAAGGGGCTCATCGCCTTTATTCGGACTTAACGAGGCGATTGGTGATGAATATTTTTGTATGATGTTAAGACAAAATATGTATATTAAAACATAGATATTTTTTATTTTATTATAAAAGATAACATTCAAATATCAAGTTTTAAAAGTGTTTCTTGCTTGAATAATTTTAAGCTAATTTTTACCAACGTAATTAAAAATTTTACAATCAAATATAAAGCTTTTTGAAGTAATCTCTAACTTTATTTTGTATAAATGAGGGATGTATTTTGCAGAAAAAAGCGGGTTGGAGTAATAGTGCAATCGTAGACAAAATTAGAGGGAGCAAAATCCCAAAAAAAAAAAATTTATTGCAAATAAAAAGTCGATCATCGGCGGCGCAGTGGTTAAAGCGCTGGATCCAAAAAACCGGGTTCGACTCCAGTAACTGCCCAATATACCAATGAGATTTTACAAATTAAGTACATAAAGTCGACTACTTTGACGGTGAATGAAATATCGTGACAAAACCCGCATACCTAACCAATTATTGTCGAAGGCATGTAAACCTGCTAACTCAGGTAGGCAAGTGTGGTGGACTATAAATTTGCCTGAAATCAGCCTTACTCGGTTGAGGCCGAGAATTAAAATTGATAATAGAACTAACTAATATATATATAACCTAGCATATCTTTATTAAACAACGGATTTGATATACAATTATGCCTTTAATTTAAATCAAGTATCATAACTTCTGGTTTTTGAAAACTATCCTATTATCAGAAGAAACACAATCAAACTTAAATTATAATAATGAAGTATGACCAACACAGACAAAACGTGAAATTACGTTCCGTAATACTTCTATAATGAAACGTCAGTTTGGAGTATAACAAGGGCTTCTATCTTAAAAACTGGCAAGAATGATTTGATTAATAATTGCTATAATTACGCCGAGTTTCGAGCAATTAGCGTCGGCCGGGCGACAAAGGGCTCTTGTGTTAAGAATCATCTGGCGAGGCTCCAATGCGACTCCTTAACGCGGAATTCTCTGTAGGGATGTACCCGAGGCTTTGGATGTGTGGGATATAATACTGGAGTTGTCAATTGAAAAATCGCTTTGGTATGTAGAGTAATTGATTAAGAATTAACTTTACCATGAAAGTCTAGAAATAATTGGATCAACATAAAAAACGAATATTTATTAAAGCGGTAGGTCAAAAAAGCAGTAATACAACAAAGAAATAATAACTTCAAAAAGTAAATCTGAAAAGAAATAAGATTCCTTTATTTTATAGAATGGGTTAAATCCAATACCTTAAAATATACACAATTATAAAGTAATAAAACACAAAAAGTGATACAAAATGATTTTCATTAAAAGCATTAATGGAAAGATCAGCTTAAGCCGATTGCAAATAAGTTTGACGACCGATTGGTGTAGTGGTAAGTAGCCTTGGCTCATACGCCGAAGGTCCCAGGTACGAGTCCTGACCGGGGCATTCATTTGTGTGATGAACACAGATGTTTGTTCTCGAGTCATGGTTGTTTGTATTAATGTATGTATGTTTATTCTGGGATTCCTCACCAGTTCGCTGTATGGTCATCCATAACACAAGCTCTGCTTACTTTAGGGCCATACATTGGTGTGTTTGTCTGGGGATTTATTATTATTGTTTATATAAGTAAATCGATTCTAATTCAATAAAAAATGCTCGTTCTTTTTCACGAAGGTTTTTACGAGGTAGGTAGTGGTAGAACCATGCTCTATACAACGTCAACAAGAACCAGCAGTTGTCTATCTTGATTAAAGATATTTCAAGCGATGTGGTACTATTATATTAAATGTATTTCTTTCGACATAGACTATTTCGACTATTTCACTGCTCTAGAATAGAAGGAACAATTTCAAACCTGGACTTAGGAACTTATTTCTACTTTTACACAAGTAGGAATCGCTTGTATTCTCGATTTTGCGCTGTGAACATTCAGGTGAACAATCGTTATTTTTCTTGTAGACTAAAACAAAAGCATTGTTCGTGATTAGAAAATAAAAGTTCAATTAGTTATTTTAAGTATTATAGATTACCTATGTAAGAACAAGAAATTTCTTGTAAATTTTTGAACTTTATTGAAACTAGACTTAAGATTTAATATGTTATTAATTGTTTAACCCTAGAGTTGCACTTAGTTTATTTAACAGTTATTTTACTGTGGAATCAAACTTTAGCCAAATAATCAAAGAGAAATAACAAAGAAAGAACGAACTTAAAATAAAATATGATATCAAAGATTAAATCGTGGAGAAGGTGCCATTAATATACACTCCTATTGATTTCGTGACAAATAGAATACGAAAAGCTTCATAATTTATTCAAACAGTCTCTTTGACTTTCAGATATATTAACGAATAAATTTCTTGAACATTGAACAAAAAGTACTTACGGACATGTAAAAAAGATGTCACAATTGGTAGGCGTTTTTATTTCATCTGGTCTGGTGGAGAATAATGACGAAGACCAAGCAAAGCCCACGCAAGACGTATCTATTTAATGCTTGAAACTCCCAAGGTTATATTATTTATCTGGAAAAACAAACGCATGGAACTCATTTTGACACATAAACTACAAAGTTGCACTTCGGCCAGTGTCTAGTCGACTTGGAAAATATATTTAAAATTTTAGCACATCACTATTCCCACGTAACAGTTTTGTAAAGCTGGTAAACGAACAGAAGGTGAGTGTTGTTATGTTAGGTCAGGAATGGGTAATTCCCTTCGTTTCTCTCTCTGCAGAACCTTTCGCTCAGTAGTTTCACAGTTTTTAAAGCTCGCAAACATTTGAACCTTTCTTTAAGATATAGTTTTGTATATTTTAGAATTGTAATGTTTAATTTAAATTAAGATTTCACTGAATTGTTTGACATCACTTCTGTAAGTTACAGTAAAATGGTAATTTAAAATTTGATCGACTTTGTGACAGAGATGCTGGTTGGCATTGATATTCGAATGTTGCAAAGTTTAAATAAAACATATATTATTCAACTTTATTAATTTTTCGCGCTTATGTATAAAGATGTTAGTACTGAGTACATAGAACGTCTTAAAATTTCCTTTTTTTATTTACAAACTATTAAATATATGTATAATTCCAGACTATACAGAGTTGTTTTTTGAGAATGGCGGTGATCGCCAAGTCCGAAAACACGAGAGTTAGGGAAAAGTCGTGAAAGGAGTCGTGCCCTTGATTTATAAGAAAACAATAACTGCATATTTATTTTTTTCAAAAATCTTTTACTTTTGACGGAAATTGACCGGAATGGTTGTTCAAAAAAACAAAAAACATCCCGTATTATTGAACCAATAGATTCTGTTGCTTATAAGGATCAATCTTTGCAAATAAACGTTTCACTAAACATCAAATGAAATGGCAAATTTTTACTATTTTATATTTTTGCAAGGAAGAAAACTCACCTCCTATTCAAACTTTTTGGTCGTTATGTGTGTAACTCATATACATCATTAGCGCGATACTGTGGTGATACTAGAAAATCAAAAATATAATTCCATTCATGTTTTTTCGAATAACTGTTTTGTTTCGAATTGAGTTGTTTTTGTTTGTTTATGACAATTAAAAGATCTTTCTAAGAATGGATTTATCAAATAGTGAACGATTTGATTTAATGGAGGTCTATTTTTTAAATAGTAGAAGCATAGTTCGCGCACTGAGCTGGTATCAAAACAAATACCCACAGCGCTCTTTACCCTCGGAAAAAAACTTATAAAAATTACTGACACGAAACCCACGAATCGTCAACGAAGATTTAGAACTGGCAATATTGACGTTTTTCGAAGCATTTCCGAGTGCTTCAACTCGTGAAGCAGAAACGAACCTTAAGTTTCCCGGAGCACCATTTATGCAGTTCTTCAAAAACATAAATACAAGCGCTATCGTTATGGACGAGTTGTTCAAAACTTTCATCCAGGTGATCATGAAAGGCGCCTGGAGTTTTGCGACTGGCTTAGGGAAGAAATGGATAGGCATCGAAATTTTTTGTTTAAGTTAAGACTAAAAAGTTTTAATAAGAGGTGAGTTTTCTTCCGTGTAAAATATAAAATTGTGAAAATTAGCTATTTCCTTTAATTTTTAGTAATACGTTTATTTGCAAAGATTGATCCTTATAAGCAACAGAATCCATTGGTTCAATAATACAGGCTGAAATTTTTTTTTGAAAAATCATTCGGTTCCATTTCCGTCAAAAGTAAAAGATTTTTGAAAAATATAAATATGCAGTTATTGTTTTCTTATAAATCGAGGGCATGACTCCTTTCACAACTTTTCCCTAACTCTCGTGGTTTCGGACTTGGCCATTACCGCCCTTCTGAAAAAACCACCCTGTATGTTAGTTATATTGAGTTACATTTCGTTATAAAGCTTATGCTAGGGTTATTTTAGCATAAACATACAGCATAACCAATAAGAATAAGTAAAAAGGACAATGACCTTAATTTACTATAATTACTTTAAAATGATTCTTGACATTGTATTCTTGTAATGTTTTACTTTAAATAAATTTTAATTTTATTATGTGTAATAATTTACCTAATTGTAATTTTTATTTTACTGCCATTTTTTTAGTAATTGACATATTATACCAGAAATAATTTTTTTTTAAATGTTATTATATTTTTTTTGTATATATGTTGTTGGCATGTCTTTTTCAAATAAATAAATTAAAATATAATACCCGTAATGAAATTTTCGTAAAGCTATATCCGTAATGAACTTATTTGCAAAAACATTGACACTAGAAATTCTAAGACACAAAATTGTAAGAAGGACGATCTAGATCTGACGATACCAATTTTATATGTTCTATAAAACACAATATTTTCACAGAGAGCTTTGTCTTAAATTGTTACTGATGTAAAATTCCATAAATAAAAAAATAGAGCGTATCTGGCTATGACATACTTAATATGATATACTCTACACTAGTTCAGAATCCAAACGTACATTTTATATTATACAGCACTTTATATTAAGTCAAAGTGCGTTAGTATTTCCTTAAGTTGTCATTCATTATATTAAACCATGGCCTTTATTTTCACTCGTGACAACTAAATTAGTAACGATACCGAAACTTCGAGTTAAAATTTAAAAAGTTATTTTATTGTTTTATTTATTAAGTGAGATGAATATTGAAACTAGTGAATTTAAACCTTAGCATTTTTTCATTGAAACCAGAAATATATTTTATCAATTTGTGAGCTTATGGGCTTTAGCAATCAAGAACTTCAAATTTTGTTTATCACCAAATACAGTTGAAACTTTATTGTACTTTGAATTCACCCAATTTAATCGATTGACAGCCCATGACTGGCATGCGATATTGGCAGTTTATGTCAAGCCACAAAATTTTGGTTGCATTATTTAATCTGGCGTAGCTCCAGCGTAGCAGTTCTTAGCAACTCGTAGCAAATACTGCCAACGTTTCAATGGCATCTGCTATGGGAACTTTGCAATTTATATTTTTTAATAATTTACTTACACAAGAAGTTTAAGATTAATCTGTTAAATAGTTCGATGTTTATTAAAGTTTTCGTTTTGAAACATGAAAATAAAATTTGTACGAAGTTTGCGCCGTGCTACGAAGTTATTCGTGTATTCTTAAAAATAAAGTTTTCTTAGAAATGCATACTGGAAAATGCTCCAGGCTTTCAGAACTTAGTAAATAGTTATTCCGGGATCTTTGCTAATCCTATTTGTATGAATTTCTGATGAAGTATAGTTTATATTTAAAGAAACTATCGGTTGAGATAGTATTAAAGCTCTGGCCAACTCTTGAATAGGATTTTATGTTATATTGTAGTACGCGTGTTTAGTTAGTTGAGAGCTATAATAAAGCTAAGTCTAGTTTTTGTGTGTACTTATTTATGATTTTACTTCCGATTTATTATTAGCTATTAGCTATCGGCATTCATAAAAAAAATATTATAAAGATTTTTATAATATAAGTATGTGATTTAGTATAATATTTTGTTTAGGATTAGTATTTTCATAAATTTGACCTCAATATAAATGTCTTAATAATTTAATACTTAAGGAAATACTGACAACTACTGGTTTTCCAAGACACAGGCACCGTAAGCTTAGTTTGGGAAGCGCTGGTAATTAGTGATTTTGTTACGTAATTTTTTTTACTCTAAATCGCAATACAATTGTAAAACTTGCAATATTTGTAAAGCAATGTAAAAAAAATATGTGTACTTAATAACTAAAAGAGCACTAGTTTGTAATTTTATGCAACAATAAATCATTTTTGTTTTTTTATGAATCGTATCTAAAGCCCTGACAGTTGTGATGACGCTGCAAAATTAGCTATGTAAGTATTCATAATGATGAAGCTTTTTTTTATAAATACATTTGTAAGGCAAAAAGGCGATCCCACTCACATTATGGTAAGCTGTTATGGTATATACTTTATGTTAAAGTTTTTGTCTCTACCAGGATTCAAACCCGGAAACTGTATAAGGCCTAGCCACTTATTTTATACCACCTAAGCTGTAATCTATGAAGCGCACTTTGACTTATCTCAGCTACATGGTCAAATAAATCGCGACAATAATACTCTATAGTACACATATTCTGGAAACATGTGACACCGATCATGTCAGAATGTTTTACTGAGGTTTTCGTCACTATATAGTACACAACAAAGTCGCTTTTTATTTGACTATTTAGCTGACGCAAGTGTAACATCAGCCTTATTTCCCAAATCACAAAGCCACAGTCGAGGATGACTTAGAATACGTAACTCAGCTAAACACCACATTGAGAATAGAGGCATATACAGATATGGTGTGGTGTGCGAAAGCATATGGCGTGACTGAAAATTACGAATGCAATTGCATCTGAAACTTACTGTTAGGTTACTTAGTGTTTAAACCCATAACTTCTATGGGTTTAAACATAAAAATAAACACCTTGTGTGCTCAAGTTTCAGAAGATAATTACGAAAGGCCTCATTTAAAAATAAGAAATAATCATGTGATTACTTAGAGAGCTAATTTTTTATAAATTTTTAGGAAAATACTGGGCACCACTACACAACACAGGACATTTTCAAGTTAGTAAACTGCTGGCGTAGCACGGGTAACATAAGACTCCAGTCACAAGACAAGTAATCGAACATCCTTCGAATGAGTTTTGAGTGGTAGCAAGTGCAACAATTTCTTGGAGTGATATAAAAATGAACGAATGATTATATCGGCCAAATTGTGATATGATCCGCAAAAAGTCTTGTCTAAGTTCAAACAAACAAGTCTTGATGTATTTCCGTAAGTAAATTATTGTAAATAATACTTCAATGCTGTTTGTTGTTGATTGTTACACTAATCTGTTTTTAATGAAACGGCACCTACCGCTTTTCATCCGCTCCTTGAGAGCGTTCCAGTATCTACATGTAATCTATTCATTCTGCTGTAAAATATTATCTTCTTAATATTTCAACTTAATTTATCACGAATAACAAAATAGTACATATTATATAAAAAATTCAAACTATGCAATTATTTAGTGTAATCTAGTAATCAAATCCAAGCATCGATATGTTCAAACTTACAAACCCTCACAAATAAATATAAACAAAAAATATAAACAGGATTATGAACGAAAAGACCACAATAATTTTGATCACGCAAATGCCTCTAATTCATAACCATTTTATCTCTCCACAATATGATTAATATTTCCATAGTACTTAATGTCTACTGAAATTTAGGTTCAAATTACGATGGCCTGGCCTTTCATAGAATAGGCTTTACTTTGGAGGTCAAGTGTTCCTGGCTTTATTCCAAACTACATATTGTTGTGAGTATCGATTGTACTCGAATTGTAATATGATGGTGAATGCGGAAAATTGCGTTATGTGGAGATCATGTAAAAACCATGTGTTTTTTAGCCATTTAGGGGCCTTACAGTTAGCATGTTTGCATTTTGTTGTTCTATACTATTTTCAAATTTATTTTCAAATCTAACTTATGGTGCCTGGCAGTTTAGAAAGAGACTAAATATTTACGAAAAGCTTTGCAGTTCTAATAATTTATTTAAAGCTAGACGTATGAATTTATTACACATCGTGTAAGATGAATCGACTGCTTGGGATACTGCAAATTGTCTCAATTTTACAATGCGACAACACATTAGGTATAAATGGGAAAATATGCGTATTTGTTAAGTAAAGAGGTAGCTAAGTTTTCTGAGGAATATGCGAACGAAGCCACGGGCAAAAGTTTATTTCCGTTAATAAACTAATCACAGTTTGTTTAACCTACTACAATCCAGATTAATTTTATTCAAAGAAATAAAATACTCAAAGATTAAATGCAAGCGCTTCTCCCATTCACCCGAACTACCACCATTTTTTAACTTATTTCACACAGCTAATACTGCAACTCCTAAAAAAGGACAACACCTCAGTTCAAAAGCTTCTAATCTACCATCCTTATTTCTTACCGTTATAAATTTTCTAAACGAGCCAGAGACATGGTCCCTGCCTAGAAGGTTAACTTCAAGAATTTAGCGATAACAAAGTAGAGTCAGATCAAACATTTTAACCTGTAGAGTATATGACTTTAAGCGCTTATGGTTCGACTTTTATAGGAATTACATGTTACACAATGGTTAGGTTATTTTTAAAACCGATGAATGCCAATAGAGCTGTAATATCGTGATGTTTTATATTATTTTATCAAGACCCAGTAATTATTTTCTACGTATATAAAATAATAAACAAGACCTTTTGTAGGTTACTGAAAGGAAATAAAACTTTTTACTTAAAATTTAGCTTAAATATCCCATCCCTTCATGGTAGATATCCCAAGAAGTCGAACCAAACGCTTCGATAGTTCCTTTTTGGTGCGGGTCACCAAGGTGTGGAATGAACTGCCTGCGTCTGTTTTTCCAGAAAACTATAGTCCTAGTTCTTTCATGCGTCGAGTGAATAGGTATCTCGTGGATAGACGTGTAACACCTTCGTCTTCATCGTCACTTTCCATCAGGTGAGATAGAAGACAAACGTCTAATCCTTTTTCAATAAAAAAAAATATAATAATACGGGACTAAGTACTTATAATAAAAAACAACGTTTATACCGGGATTTTGAGAAGGGAACGTGGCCAAAATGCTGTCACAATTACCTGAATGAAACACAATCAATAACAAAGGTTAGTGAAACACTAAGAGCTTTTTGAAATGTATGATAAAAATAATTTACATTTTTTAAGGAGAAATAATAAGTCAAAAATCAAAAGATAACGATAATATCTCAAGATGGATTGAATTGAAACCGTATTACAACAAAAACAATATAATATATATCAATACGGTAAATTAGAAAAAGTACAAAGGTTATAATAATAAAGACTGATACTTAAGTTTAGCTGTGTTATGCATTAAGTCAGTGTCTAAAGATAGCCAAGTGTTGACCTTTAATTGTAACTTTAATATTTCTCACATCTGATAAATAGAAACTATTAATGAACTACTGTACATGTGCCTCGCGCAATGTACAGACAGTGCGGAGGTCGAAGTTATGCGACTATATTCATCAAGAAACTTTTCACGTGTGCAGATAAACTTTGAGACATTTTAATCACCTGTTTGAAATAATAACTAACTGTTGAACGTAGTTGTTTTTGATCGGCTTCGGTGCTTATAAGTAGCATGTTTTGGTTGCTTTTTTAAGTAGGTAATTAGAAGGCACTGTTCGATTTGGGCTCTTTATGTCTTATAATACTAACAGTAAATACGTTTTCTCAACCTTTTTAGGTTGTGCTACGCCGTCTGGATGGCTTCTTGGCTTCTTTGCCTTTTGATAGGTCGCAGAGGCCGCGAACCAGGCGATATTGCAATTTTCTAACATGCGTTTACTAGCACATTCCGTTTGTTTTTCTATTGCTGTACAACACTCCTTTTTGCAATTAAGCTTTATGATAATGGCATCAAATAAGCTTCATTAAGCTTAAAACTAGAGAAATGAATTATTTTAACTAAACTTTATCATACCGCAATTACAGATTTTAAGCAAGAAATGTAAGGCTAAACACGCTTAACTGATTTATTTATGGAAAACGAATGTTGTTGTTTCTTTACATGTTAAAATTAATATTATAGCTATTTTGTACATTTATATGCTTGATTTCTGATAATATGATTTTAAACTGGTAATCCATGATAAAACTGGTTCGAATCTTACGACACGAGGCGGAATGATGTTGCTGAATCGTCAATTTATATTGTAAACGAGCGAGCAACTCTCAGAGGTCTTCTCTGACTTTTATCAAACCGTGATTCTCCTATCCCATCGCTTAGACATCAAAGCAAAGCGACTCCTTGCTTAAAGGAAAGTACCTACAAGACATAATTAAATGTACTTTCCTAAGTGATCAAAGCCACTATTGTCGACATCAATGTCGTACACACATGTCCTGTACTCGAGCTTTATTGCGCAGTTTAAATCAAAGTAGTGCCCACTACGTTACGCTGTACCACTGGAGAAAGAACACGGTTCCAGGGTACCAAGGCTACCAACCACTCGCGCCAAGAATGCACGGCTAACTTCCACAGCCGCGTACAAACTTCGATTTTCATTTAATTTGGCCAAAACGAGTGGGGCTTACAATATTTTCAACGCTTGCAACATTCTCCGTTTGTTATAAATTTCATAGTTAGTTGTGTCGGGAGAGTTTGTCCCTCTAACTATAACCGAGAGTAATACACTAATTAATTTATTGTTTGAAACGTCGAGGGGACTCGGATGCAACTTTGGATATCGGATTGCTAAGATTTGTTTGCGGTTCTCTTGTTTATTCTGTCTCTTATTACTTATTTAATTTGTTTCATGTATAATTTAATTTCAGACAGAGTCGCTGTCTTAACTTTATTGCCTTTTTATTTTATTATAAAACACAAAATGTTATGACCAAAATGAATAAAAAAAACATAGCTTTTTCAAATTCGTAAGTGGAGCGATAGGATTCATTTTTTTTTAGTTTATTTGAAACTTCCCACTCCGGCGCGGTGGAAATAACAGTTTGATTTTTAGTTTTCCGAACTGTTCGCAGTTTTCAATGCATCAGCTTAGGAGCTTGGTTCGCTTCAATACACCCGTGTTTGGGTGTCCTTTCCTAGGCATTTTAGCTGCAGAGGCTTCTGGGCTGATAGGAGTTGATCTGCGGAAGACAGTGCATCGTGCAGCAGACTGGATCGATACTGCAGCCCCCGGCCCCAAGCCCCGGCCCCCGCCGGCTGAAACTTTCGCGATAAGTACGGAACAGCGCGTGGCGTACGCATGGCAATATTGTTACTTCGTTACAACTCGCTAACAGCGGATATTAAGCCTAGGCAAGCAGGCCGTTTTTACAATGGCGCAGTTTCAACGGAATATGGAGTTACGCCGTATTGCAATCATTAATGCCTAAGTGCAGACGTGCTCATTGTTAGCTATGATAGTGGAAACTTACTCGGTATTGTAGCTAGCTTCGAAGAAAACTCATTAAGCTGTATCGTGAAATGTTATTACATGTAATTACAAACTAGTGCTGCTACTTAAGAATTTTATGAAAAAATTGTAATTAAAATAGATTTTTGTTAATAAGCTTCTTGATACGGTTAATTAAATAAAGCCGTAAGTAATTAATTTTATATTGGAGCTTCATTCAATATAACACTCGTAATTAATCTAATTAAAATTTGGAAACTTTGCTAATTATCTATGGAGATTTTTTCGTACCTGTTGCTAGTTAGATCTTCCGTCCGTGGTGTTACCGAGTCCGGGAAAGATAAAGAATCATTATGGGAAAGAAATTCCGTATTTCGGCGGGTACAGGAAGTTGGGAACGCTGTTGGATGTTTGGGCAGTAAGTCCGAGTACAGGCGCTGCCAGATGTGCTGTTGTTTCAGAAGTTATGCAGAGAAGTGCTTGTGACGTTTATTGTAGTAGTTGGTCGAGGTCACTGCCTATGTTTATTACTTTTACTTCTGTAATTAATAAATCATCTGAGTTTTAGGGAGTTCTTCCTTGTAGGTATTGGAGGACTAAATTTGGGTAAAAGACTATTAAATTATATTTTAAATATTATGTAAGCGTGTTTGCTATATTTCAGGCTAAATCGGACTTGAGTAAAATTTTGTATCATTACGAAGTCCCAAACAAAACCTATGTTGTATAAATACTAGTCGTGAGAGTCTTAAGGTAAATAAGGAAGACGAACTGCTTCTTACAACTAAAAACAGCCAAAGTATATTTTTTACATTGTATGCAGTGATAATATTTTGTAAAAGCTTTGGATAGGTGTTATTAGAGCGCTGTGCACACGGTTACTGCACTTAACGTTTTTACAGTACTTGCGAAAAGAGCTTTACAGTAAACGCAGCCACGGTCTGCGTATAGCGAAACTAAACGTCGCGCGGAATGACAGTACTGGTTTCACATGATAGCGAGAAATGAAGCGTTTTTATGTGATTTGGTTATGTATGAACTGATGAAACTTTGAGTTATTAAGATTTGGAATATAACCGCCAAAAGTTGTCATGAATATTATTGAAAAGTAGGTAGGTAGGAGCGTAGGTAAGTTCATTTTTAGCACAAAGTTTGACTTCGCAAACGAACTTTTCCATGTATTTATTATATTTAAAATCATTATTTTATTATTTCCTCAGCTTTAAAGAAATGGTAAAAATCTTTGATTGGTCCCATCACCTCTGATAAGCTGATAGAAAATGTATGCTGTGTTAAAAAAGCTCAAAATTAATTAACAGTCCGTAACGTATCAATTGATTGGATTTAAAAGGATGAGAAAGGGTATCGTTAAGGGCTCAACTATTTAATTGCTACAACTAAATAATTGTGTAGAAAATTTGCACGTATTTCGTCTGATTACTTTCTAAACATTTAACTGAACCCTTTGGTTGAATGGATTTGTTCAGCTAGCGGGCTAGCCGTAATGTAGAATAGTTCATTATAATGAAAGGACTATGCGAAATGATTTTCTTGCAAACTTGTTACATCTTGCGATTTGCCGTTATAAAATTGAAGACCGTAAACTTTTCTTAAATGGCGTTTTTCATTTTTTTGTTCCCCTTTGCGCGGAGGGCAAGTGGATAAAAATGTTCTGACGCATACCCCACCGCACGCGATACGACGTGATGTGGGACTCGCTTCGAGCCTACCAGAGCTACTACCCACTAAAAACCACCTGAATGACTCTGTCAATCAATTGCCTCACAGCCTTCATCACAGTCACACACTTCACAGTCATCCGCTGGAAAATATCATGGCACTGAAGGTGCTCAAGGACAATTAGAGTTAGTCTCGGCCTGGGCGGCCAGAAGAGCTTCAAGAGCGGCAAGAAGATGGCCGTAAGCTGATTAGGGGCATTCGAGAGTGCGTCCCTAGGTCTGGCGACTTTGAACTTCGGTTTTAGGAATGGGACTCTTAAATGGCTAATTCAACCGCCCGCATGCATTATATTTCTATTATATATTATGTATATAAGGTAATGTATATAATATATATGTATATATAAGGTATATATATATATATATATGTAATGTATAATAATAAATAATAAGATATATATCTAATGTAACTATTTTATTTGATGTGCACTCAGTGAAGTTTCAACACAGACTGACTGCCAACGAAACTCATTCCGAAAAGTGGATCACGGACTATATGACGTCAGTCTAATTTGCAACTGCTTTGTGCCTTTTAATAATCCAATAACTGTTAACAATAATTCATAACACCTGCTTTTACGTAAGAAGTGAGTCAACCTTAAACAATTAAAATACTGGATTGTTATTTATTTGATTACGCCTTAAGTTACCTACAGTACATCGTTGATCTAACAATGCGCTATCACGGCCATTCTGTGAAGACGCTCGTGCACTGAGCGTGTAACTTATTTATTGTTTCTTGTGATTGTTTTTTTTAATGAAATTTTAATACATTATATGAATTTGACAGATTTAAGTTTTGTGGCTTTTAGGCTCTTTTGTGGCTTGTAGGCTCTTTTGTGGCTCTCGTCGCATAGCTCTTTTGATTGGTATTCTGTTATAGTACCTTTACTGTACACTTTTCTTTTGAGAGCTTTTGTGGCTTGTAGGCTCTTTTGTGGCTTGTAGGCTCTTTTGTGGCTTGTAGGCTCTTTTGAGACTTGTAAGCTCTTTTGTGGCTTGTAGGCTCTTTTGTGGCTCTCGTCTCATAGGATGTTAGAAATTCTATATGGCCCTAAAAATTGGGGTCCTAATTTATTGCTTGAGTATCTTTACAATTAGACTTGAGTAACTCCGGAGTGATTCGTTCTGATGAACTGATCACTCACAGTGAAAGAAATGAACTCGATCACTACTGCGCGGTATTTTCGTTCCACAGTTCCGCAAATCAGTCCCGCGTAAGAAAGTTTTACAACATGTCAGAATAATGTAGGCGTAAGCATCTCTATTAAGTCTGTAATAGAGCAACACGAGTCCGGAGTCGTTCGAATTTCGTTTCGGTACAATATTATTCCCGATCTTTTTTTAAATATTGGGATACCGCATGAAAAACGCATATAAAATTAAGTTGTTAACAATTAATGAATTCGTTATAATTTTGAGACAAATAATTATTTTCTATGCTTCAATTAATTAAATATGTATTTTTAAAATAAGTAGACTATTTTTTTTATAATACAAGCAATGGTTGTTAATATTGAATTAAAATATTTGCCTGAAATGTAACAATTTTTTTTTACTTGGGAACTTTGCAGATGAGTTGTTTGATACACGAATCCTGATCGGGAGTATTCGGGGTTCGGGAGTACGCGTGTATTTTTTATAGTTCGTCCATCTCACCTGGTGGAAGTCTAGGAAGGTACACGCCTAATGAAATGAAATATTTCTTTCTCAACATTGACAATTACTTGTTCTTATTGACGTCAAATAAAACATGACTCTACCACCAGTTCGGAAAAACCTTCGTGAAGAAGAACTGGCAAGAAACTTCACGGGTATATTTTTTTCAAAATAAATTTAAAGAGTCTCTTTATAGGAGGCAGACCTTATGTCAGTGGAACTAGTTCACTTCTCGAAACGAGAGTTGATGAACGACATCTTTAAAGTGAAGTCTACTTTACAAAATACAAAATCATTTTCTTTAAAGGGAAATTTTATCTTCGATTTATTTGCGTTGAAGCGATTTTCAATACTCCATATATTTATTGCATTTACATGGTAATTTGCAGTGGTATTCAATATTTTATAATCTCATGTGTACCCCTTAGGGTGTAGCAAAAGTCAGGCGTACTTACTGCCAGTGGATACTTGACAAAGTTACTAACGACCCGAACTTTTTATTATATGTCATGTGGACCGACGAGAGCACATTTACACGCAATGGCATATGGAACCGACAAAAATCTCAGATACTGGAGTATTGAAAATCTACGCATGATTCGGGAGTCGGAGCATCAGTACCGCTTCTCTGTTAATATGTGGGCTGGTATACACAGGGACCAAATTATTGGCCCTGTTTTTATTGACGATACCCTTAACGCGGCAACATTTTTGGAGATATTATCCGGTCCCGTTACTGATTATACCAAAGAACTACCCTTAGCCAATCATCGGCATTTATGGTACCAATTGGACGGAGCTCCTCCACATTCAGTGATGTCTTCCAGAGAGCGACTCACCGTACTGTTTGGACAGCAGGGGATTGGTCGCTTTGGACCAGTACGATGGCCACCACGGTCCCCGGATCTCATTCCAATGGACTTTTTTATCTGGGGGTTTGTGAAAGGTGAAGTGTACGCGACAGACGTGAATACCGCAGAGGAACTTAAGAATCGGATTATTTTAGCGTTTAATAAATTAAAAAGTTTAGCAACGAACAGTGACCTTGTTGCACTATTAAATAACAATATTATACGTCGTTATAATTTGTGTACTAAAGCAAACGGCGGACATTTCGAAATTTAAGATTTAATGTGTAAGTGTTACATTGAATTATTATTGTTTATTATGTTCATTGATCATACCGTCCAACGTTACCTACACCACATGTTTACATTATTATCCACATCAAACCCGGGCACTCCGCTGTGTAGGTGTGCGAGCCGGTGAGCCCGCCGCAGCACGCGCTATGTGATTCCAAAGCGACGTTGCCAATTTGTTACGCAGGTGGCGGCAGGTCAGTCAACAAAGGATGTTTAAATTTTAACTTAATTATTAAGCTATTTGAGTTCTTTGAAAAAAGTTTTTCCGTATACTTCTCGTTAACTTTTTTTTAATAGTTTCGGATTAACAGTAGTCAGCAGTAGGGATTTGCGGGTTCTGGCTCACTTATTAGGTATGGCTATCAAACGCGAATTTATTTGATAAGGTCGTGGGGGTCGAATCAAACCGCGATGCTCACTAAGTTAGCGGACGTTTTTGTCTCTAATCAAAGCAATGCGCAGTATTGAATCGCGGGATACGGTAATTACACCGGTTCTGAATAATTAATAACTAAATCTTACTTAAATTTACCTCTTGTCCAATTAGATTTCCAACTACATAAATTTTTATTTCTAACCAGATCCGCGAGGCTGACGATATCAATTTGATTAATCCGCGTAATATAAAATAATTAGGTCACGGCCGCGACTTGTAAGCGGAGGAGCCGAACTTCTCTCAAAAATCTAAAATGACCTGTTTCCAGATAGTAGTAAAGATTGGCGGGCTCTGGATATGATTTTCATACGTTGAGCAACTGAAGTTATATTTAAACAATGCTGTTTTTAAATCATTTGATACCAACCACCACAGTTAGAGTACCATCAATGTTATTTGATTTTCATAGTTTGAGCAACTACTGTTATTTTTAAACAATGCTGTTTTTTATATTAGAACCTTGGACGGTTTGTAGATCAAAGTAAGTATTTAAGTTATTTGATTCATACTATCACAGTAAGAGTACCTTTAATGTAATATTAACAATATCCTTTTTTGCGTTGAAACTGTGCAAGATAGATTTTTCGAACATTTGATTATATAGGTTATAATAATCTTAATAATAATAATAATCTTTATTTGTTCTTCACATACAAGGCACATAATAAGGTGTTAGATGTATTTACTTGCACAATTTATTCATGTACTCGTGACTGATGCATGAGATTTGTCGAAGCATATGTTTCAGGAGTTAGAATTAAAAAAAGAGAAAAGATATGTGTAACTACAACTCTACTCTACTTGTATATACGGGTGCGTGAGTGTGTGTGTATGTGTGTGGGAGAACGATACTGTCTTAGCCACTAAAAATATGTTGTTGCGTGATGTTTTTGCTATAAAATTTTGAATTATCATCCAATTTCGATTATGGCGCTTCGCCGGGTGCCGCCGCACCACGCTCACTGCGCTTGCTCGGCTCACGCATGCGATAATTACAGTCTAATATTAACCTTACCCAAATTTAACTACTACGCTTCCCATAGAGTATTTAGCAGGCGTTGCAAAAAAGACAAATTAGTGACAAATTGTGACAAATTAGACAATATAGGTTACCTCATTTTCCTGTGGCTTAGTTATAAAATTAGAAGTTTGATCACGTAACCAATAAAGAAATTTGTGGCTTGACTTATCATTTATTTATATTTAATACCTACTTTGCACATAATATCGAAATGACTCCAAAGTTAGTGCTGAGAGGGGTTTGATCTGGGTAGCTGACTGGCTGAGAGTCAATTTACTTACTCTTAATACTTCTAAAACGAACTATGTCTGTTTTGGTATTGACTCTCGTAATTAAGATAAGATAAAATCTTTATTTGTCAATATATGGTACAGTTAGATCTTAAATATAAATTAAATCCATCATATACTGCTGATTATTCAGCGTGCAAAATTATAAAATTGGAAATATATATCTAAATCATTAAAGCAATCGAATTAATTACTATTACATAAATTACATTGACAATTAAAATATAATCAAATTAAATAAGTTATGTCGCAAGGTAAAACGAATAAAAATAACAAACAACAATAAATATGTCCAAATTAAAGTTAAAAGATGTCAACGCATATCAAAAATATAAAAATGTCAAAAGTAAACAATAATTAAAATTAAGTCAAATTTTCAATTAAATAAAAGAAATAAATATTCAGCCAGCAACTTACAATTCATATTTTGTCATTTAAATAAAGATTTATGTCATAGTACATTTTGTCTAATAGTAAATTACATAATTCTGTTTTAAACTTTTTTTCAGGAAGATCTGTATATGTCCTACGTTATTTATTATACAGTCTGACAGCCATACAGTGTACATTTCTACTATATAAAGTCAGCTCTTGGTGTGGTACATAAAGTTTATGTTGGTCTCTACCACGCCGTTCAATCACTTCCTCATTTTTCTCAAATAAATATTTATTCCGATTGACGAAACAACATACTTCATATATGTATAGTGACGGAAGTGGCAATATTTTTAGTTTCGCAAATAACGGTTTACAGCTGTCTATTTAATCTGCCCTACAAATGGTCCGTATACATTTTTTTCGTAGTATAAATACTCTGTCAGCCTCAACCGAGTTTCCCCATAAAATTAAGCCATATCTGATGACGGACGAAATATACCCGTGATAGGCAAGAAGTGCCGCCTGAAATGATACTACTCGCACTATTTGCCTTAGAACGTAAATAAATCTATCGATTCTCATACAAACGTTATTGACATGTTCTTTCCAATTTAAGTGTTGGTTAATTGTAACGCCTAAAAATTTCGTATATTCTACAATGTCCAGGCGAATGTCATTATATTTTATGTCATATTTATTAAATTTTGAATTATAATTTTGGAATTGAATTAATTTAGTCTTGTCAATATTTATTAATAGATCATTTATGTCTAACCGTGAAGTAATGTCACGCAATGTTTTATTGATTTCTATCTCAGTGTCATTAATTTTTTTGTCATAATTTAAAGTTATAGTTGTATCATCCGCAAATAATATACAATTATGATCGATATGGTTTGGTAGGTCATTTATATAAATTAAAAATAATAAGGGACCCAGAACACTTCCCTGAGGAACGCCGCGATTGTTAGGATAGTAGGGGGATTGATAATGTTTTAATGTATTACCATATAATCGGCTTACTTCTAAACTTTGTATCCTATCACATAAATAGCTTCACAGCCATTCTAATGCTACCCCTCTTAGGCCGTAACACTGCATTTTTTTAAAAAGTATGGCATGCGAAACGCGATCGAAGGCCTTAGACATATCTAGGAATACTGACACAGGGTATATGCCACGATTTAGAGCTTCAGTCACTTCTTTCATTAAATTATAGCAAGCCAGCGTTGTAGAGCTGTTTTTTCTAAAACCAAATTGCTGTGCCGTTAACGTATTTTGGTGAGTTAAGAAGAAATATAGTTTGTCGCACACTGCCCTTTCAAAAGTCTTCGATAGGACTGATACTAATGTAACCGGTCTAAAGTTATTGATATCATCTATTTCCCCCTTTTTTAAGAGTGGCTTGACAATACATTTTTTCAACTTACTAGGATAAACTCCTTCGGACAGCGATAAATTTATAATGTTTCAATGGGCCTGCAACAAACTTAGCACTAACCTTTAGTATTTGAGTTGATATTGAATCATACCCTACTGACCGAGTGTTTTTCAGATCCATAATTATTTTAATTATGTATTTTTCAGTTACAGGTGTCAAGAATATTGAATTCAAATTATTTTTAACTTTTGGCCCAAATTTGTCATTTTTTTTCAAATTTCACACAAATGTCTGTAGGGTCTGTATAAACTTTACCGTCATTTGTAATTTTTTCAATTGATTTTGTGTGACTATTCGTTCCTGAAGTATGTTTTATTAATGTCCAACAGGCTTTACATTTATTTTTTGCATTACTTAAAAATTTAGCATTCTCTGACTTTTGTGCGCTGTCAAAAATTTTTTTTTATATTTTGGTGTACGTTGTGTATTTGTTCTTATTTAATAGCTTATTGTTACTACACAGACGGTATTTTAAATATAATCTTCGTTTAGCGATACATGATTTTTTAAGTCCTTTAGAAATTAAAACTTTTCTTACAGGTTGATTATTTATTTTGACTTTTATCATGGGAAAGCATAAATTAAAAAAGACGATTAAGTAGTCATGAATCATATTAAACGCATTTTCAGTATTAGTCACACTATAAACGTCATTAAATGATAAGCTTGAAATATATTCGACATATTTTATTATATTTTCTTGACTAAAATCTCTTTTTATGTCAAAATAATAAGATTGGTACTGAAATAATTGTTGTTTAGTGTCTTTTATTGTGAATGTCATAGTTAGTCACTAACCCAATGTAGATTTTAATATTAAAATACACTCTTGTAATCAGGCTGCTCCGAGCTGTGATTGTCCAGAGATCAAAAGAGTCGCTGAAATAAAATACCTTGGTGTTGTGGTGGATCAAAGACTATCATGGTTTTCACATCTTGAGCATGTCATAAACAGAGTTAGACAAAGAAAATGATTACTATATGGCTTAAATCTAAAACCTATGACGAAACAGAAGCATAACACATATCCACTCACGCTGGTATGTTTCACACACTCTACAAACACACACACACATACACACTTACACGCCCACATACACACTAACACACACAAACACGCATTCACACACACATATATTTTCTATTTTTCTTTTACATTTGTCTTTTAACATTTTTAAACTGTAAAATGGAATAATTTAAAACCTAATTCATTATGTAAATGGTATGTAAACCTGTGACGTGCTTATATGGAAGAGCGGAGTCTCCTGATACAGGCTATGTATGCTTAAAAGGAAACTCCAATCTCTAACATTATTATGTACTTGATTTAAATAGTAAAAAGATTTTGTTATTTTTTGTTTTTGATCTTATACTGCAATAATTATTTTTTAGTAGGGTTATTTCCAAATTACAGTTATTGAAATCTGTTATTGTTATCTTTGTATTATAACAGTATGAAATAGTTATTGGACTACCAGTCATAGTAAATTAGACCTTGCGACTTAAAGGATAAAATCTTATGCAATAGAAATGTGTTCTTTAATAATGAAATATTTAGGTTTCAGTGTCTACAACCATATTACGTTGAATTAAAGTTTATTTTCAATTAGCGGGAGAAGGCGGTATAATGATTGTCATTGTGAAACGTTAATTCGGATGCTAGTCAAATTAGACTTAACTGCTACGAAATAAAGTGTGAATTTGTCTGGTTATCGACATTAACATCTATAATGTAAATGTTCTTGTCACAAAACATTTATATACTGTCCACTTTTTATTATTTACAAAATAAAATACCAGAAACTCGTAATCAGTAGCGTAGCCTAATATTAAGGTACTTGCACTATTATTACTGCGTTTAAAAGGCACGGGTCAAACCAAGAACGCGCGTGATAACTGACTTATTTAAAAAAAGTAATTAAATTACAAAAACCATTTCTTCGAAAATATCTAAAATATAATAGGTACTGCACTTGTAATGAAACTTTGATTTAGTAGTACAAAAATATACCTTTTTACAATGCAGTAACGCAGGGTTTGCGTGGTCATAGCCATGCAGTCAATTTTATCAAATTTATTTTAAATGAAAGATCCAACTTTGTGACAAAATATTTATTTTAATATGAAAATACAGACTTGAATAGTTTTTTTAAAATTAAATCGTTACATAAAGTATTCTCAGTAAGCATGTTTATAAAATCAAACGTTGGTATTTTGTTAAATCTAAAGTATACAAACAAAAGACTATACATTCCACAGACGGAAGTCAGGTAGTTTTGCAGAACTGATCCATTAAAATTTTAAAAATAAATACAAGTTGTTTGAGCAACGCATAGTGATCACATCAATTTTTCTTTTTATTCTTTAGGAATTCTAACTCTCGTGAAAATAAAAATGCAAATACTGTTCAGTTTTAATGCACAATTTATTTATAATATAAAGATTAATCCTGCACAAGTGGAAATAAAACCTAAATAAATTTACAATTTAAAAGATGGTTACAAAAAAAAACTAAAACTTAAAACAATTTTTTTTTTATTCGTACATAAAGATTATATTATATATACACTTATAATTATACATTACGATTTACTGTGTAAATAAAAGTAAGATTATTAAGAATGTATGTACGTGTGGTGTGCGTTGCGTGAATAAATATGTGTGTACCTAATGAATAATGAAGAATTTGTAAATATAAATAGAATATATATATATATATATATATATATGATATATATGTGTTTATAAATTTATAAATATTATTTATAATTTTTTTATACTGTATGATATGACAGTTTGCATGAAGAATTTTATTACATTTAGTTTCCAGCATTTAGGTTTGGTAGGTTAATAATTTTTCAGTTTCAAAATAGTCCATAGATAATAACCAGGCCCTAATCTTTTTTTACATTCATACACGTTTTGGGGGAAGAAGTTTAAAATTTTATTTATTTTATTGCAGAGGTGCACAGAGAGGAAAGAGCCTTTTAGCTTTTAGCCTTGCTTTTTAGCGAAAGTAGTACGACAGTTGATTGTGTTTGTAGTATTAGGAATCCTACGCTTATTACGATAAATCTCAGGATCGTAAAAAGTATTATTGTGTTGATTTGTTATTAAACTGAGAATAAATAATTGCCGAACTGTTAATATTTGACATTCTTGGTAAAGTTCTTTTGTTGGATATCTATATGGCTTAGATAACATAGTTTTTAACAGACACCTTTGTGCTCTTTCAAGCCTAATTAGGTAGGTCTTACATGTGCCACCCCAGGTGTTTATACAATATCCTATAATTGATTGTGCTAAAGCAAAATAAACAGTACGCAATAAGTTAAAATCCACTATATGGCTTAATTTTTTAAAAGTCCAAATGAGTTTACGGGTTCGTGATGTTTTTAGTTGAATGTGAGGTAGCCAACTTAATTTTTCATCCAACAGCGCACCAAGATACTTTACAGTTTTAGATTTTGTTAGTTTAAGACAAGATATTGTTAATATTACATTAAAGGTACTCTTACTGTGATAGTATGAGTGATAGTAAGAGGTGAATTTAAGTAAGAATTAGTTATTAATTATTCAGAACCGGTGTAATTACACTATCACGCGATTCAATACTGCGCATTGCTTTGATTAGATTACAAAAACGTCCGCTAATTTAGCGAGCATCGCGGTTTGACTCGACTCTCGCGACCTTATCAAATTTATTCGCGTTTAATAACTATTCCTAATAAGTGAGCCAGAACCCGCAAATCCCTACTACTGTAGGCACTTATAGTATATGTGGTTTCATTTAATGCCTCTCGCTTTTATCAACGTTGTATACCTTCGATATCCACGATATCTTATCTTCAACGTTGGAGCAGTCGGCTTTATGAACTTACTTGTAAGTTACACAAACTCATTGGTACCATTGGTCGATCCCAATGATCGAACCCGGGACCTCCAGATTGAGAAGCCATCGCCTGCACCACTGCGTCACCGACTCTCTTCTTAAGACTTTATTTAAATAAAATAGATCCAAAACAGAAACTTACTCCAAGAACCCAAGAAAAAAAAGCCTTTATTTTAATGTCCGCCATTAATAAGCTTCTAACTTACAGGTGTTTTTTTATTCCTTTTTGTGTCTTATCGGGGTTAGGTAATTAAAATTAGGCAAAACGGGCAAGGTCCATTAATTATAGGGTGTAGTTAGACAACCTTTAAGGAAGCGGAGTAAATGGACCGCGGCGCGTTATATTACTTATATTCAAAGGAGCGAATGGAAGCGTGCTTTGAATAAGTTAGCGGTACCAAGTTTGAGGGGTTGTTCTGGTACTGAACGGGCATATTTACCTTTTTAAAACTCATTTGTGTTTATTTTGTGATAAAAAAAAAATATTCCCACAAGGCGTATTTTGTAACTTTGTCATAGAGAGTAAACGAGCTCGCGATCCACGTGATGGTAAGTGGCAAGCGAGCCCGTAGACATTATTGATCGTAGATGTTGTTGATTAATTGTATTGTTATTACTGGATTATATATTAATGATGAGTTGAGGACCGTAGGCTTCAGTTGGAATTGCCTTTGTTCCTGTAATTACACGGGCTGTTCCTTTCTTTTATCCCCCTTTTTTTTGTCACAGGAAAATCCTCATGGGTACCCGACCCAGCGGGGGCCGTAGTCGGGTGATGCCGGAATCCTACCGGCTAAAAACCTGCGGCTTCCGTCTGGATGCACAGAGTCGGGTCACGAGGAGCTTGCGTTCGCTCGCGGCCCGACAGCGTTAGCCGGCGCTCTGTGCAGCGCCGGCTACGTCCCGAGGGTCCCTCTCTAGTCATCCCTCATGAGATGGTGCGCAGGAAGCGCACGCGCCACGCGTTTATCTCTAACACGACCACATATACGTGATTATTATGGCGGTTAATATAGGAAGGACTGTGGTACCAGACCATACGGGATCTTAACGTAAGAAACTCAACTAACATTACAAAAGAAACTCTGCTACCACATCATTAGTTTGATTTTCGCTAATCGTACGAATTGTCCCGTATAGTTGCAGTTTTACTTATTCCTCAATTTTACTTATCTCCTTCGGAGTCGTTACACATATTTAAAAAATTAACACAACTCAAATAGTAAATTTTAACAAATGTTACAAATCAATGATCCTAGTGCTTTATTAAAAGATATTAAAAAATTGTTTTAGAGACAGTACAATATTACAAACATAAAAAAGGGAACTTTTACAATAATTGTTAAAAAAACTTATTTCTAAAAAGGCTCTACATAAAGTCGCTGATTTTCAGCCAGGACCTCCACCACTTAGATGATATGTGGAGGTAAAAAGGGTTAGGTGACGACGCAAGTTGGTGATATCTAATACATTTACGGACTTTAATACTAGTAGAATACTGTTAGAGCTGTCGCAGGTCCAGCGCATCACTGAGACGACTATTTTCCTTGTAATCGCGAAAAAATCGTCTACTCGTGCCTCCGCGAACATGCCTGACGCGCTGCAGTACCGTGGTAGCCCAGTGTTCTTAAACCGTTGTTATATTGTACACGTAGAGCTGAGTAATCTTTCTTTTTATAACTAACCCAAAGGCTGCACGTGTAAAAAGATTGACAACAGGCTCTAAATAAGTTCATTTAACCTGTGGTGGACAACGTGCAAACCGTCGAGCCAGCATATTGGTACGTACAGCGAGAGCTCTACGTGCTCTTTCGATGTCATCTTCACCCGTTAAGTTGGAATTAGTAACGTGCCCAAGATATTTACATTTAAAGGTCCGCTTTAATTCAATGTTATTGAGTGTGAGCCCAGGAATGTTAGTGGGTAACTTTTTACCCGCGCTAAACACCATAAGTGCACTCTTTTTGACATTATACATAAGTCCATGCCTGTCAGCATAATTCTCACATACCTTCAACAACTTTCTCAAAGCGTGGATCGACGGGCTCAGCAATACCATGTCATCGGCGTAACTATGTTATTTATTATTTTTCCATGAATTGAACAGCCAACCATAGTATTGCTGAGTTCAACGATCAGCTGATCAACATATAAATTGAATAAGAAAGGTGATGTTATGTTCCTTGTCTTACACCACACTCAAGGCAATATTCATCATATGCAGCGTCTCCCCGTCTAACCCAATTTGTTTGATTATTAAACCAATACCTGAGTACATTTACGAGCTCATTGGGTAATTCAAGAGAGGTAAGCTTTTTAAAAAGTATGGTATAATGAACCCTATAAAACGCCTCGGATAGATCAAGGTTCGCTGCATATATTATAATAGGTGACTGTTTGCTTTAAGGTGTAGATTTAATTGTAGTTTTGATACAACTAAACCGCCTGTTCAATCGGCACTGGAACTATTAGGAATAACTACAAAGTTCTCCTGACCTATTTATAGATAATTATAGATAATTAAAAAAATATAATGATTTCGAAATAACAATACCATACATAATTGACTAATATTTTGACTGTCTGATGTTTTTCATAACCCTACCTTTGGTCACAAATATAAAAAAGGAATTGGTATAAAAAAATTTCTAAGTAATTAGTATCATTTAACACATCGTGTATTGAAAAATATTGCAGTTTTAATTAGATTCTTGTCTATTCACATTTGTATGATCGTAAGAAAGACGAAATAATACTTGTTTTTAATTAGTTTACATATCCACTTTTAAAACTAGATACAAGCTTTCAAATCGTAGCAGCCCCAGCCAGCTAGAACCGCAAGCGTCTACATAAAGATTTATTCCCATCTGTAAGAGAGCAGCGACGCGACACTTTTTCCCAATTACAAGGTGTAGCGACGTCATTTGTTAACATCTCGTCATGATCCCGGGACTTTGCTAGTTCACCGCTGTGCTCGCGAATTTAGAACTAAGCTTTATGATGGTTTTTAATGAAATATTTTGATTTTTGGTATGCATGTGGTCATCTAAATTAAAAACTTAATATATTAGTGCGTGAGGCAGCAATCGATTGCAAAATATTTTATCTGCTGCACGGTAAAAAACGATACCATTCTTAACTCGGATTTAGGATTCTTTTAGGATTCGAACCACTAGTTCGAAAGGTTCTTCTACTGAAATGATTGGGAAAAAATTATAGAGAATCTTATTTTCTTCTCTATTTTATGAACGCAGTGTAAATGTAAGCTGGGTCAGGTTTTAATGATACCATACCCGATTTATTTTAATATTTGGGATTGAGTATCATAAATCGAAGAATTTGATTTAACTTACTCATGGCACTTTTTAATGAACAAATTTAAGTTGTATTTTAAATCTGAACCTAAAAATTGCGACGATATGAAATTTACATGAATTGACTATGACGTAGTTGAGCAACATGATATTAAAATTTTTGAACATGTTTACCAAATTATTCAATGGAAAAGAAAAAAGTTGGCATTTCATGTTTACTCAAAAAAATTTAGAATGTTTTTATTATTTGAAAATGTTTCATTATTTAAGCTTGAGTATTAGGCAACTTTTTTATATCAAAATAAAAACCGTTTATGAAGGCTGCGCATAACTGGATCAAACCGATCACATAATTATCTAATGTACTTAGCTTTGGTTATATATTTAATTATTATTGCGCGTGAGCAACATGTAACATCCGCACCCATGGACATGTTATTGTAGGTGTTTATTTTTAGTTTGTTTATTTTTCACCCACACTCATAAAAACTCACACATACACAAAAACACGCACTTTATCCACATACTAGATTGCGTACTTCAGTTTTATCTTATATACAACTTTAGAATAGTTTTCATTTCCCAACAAATATTATTTTTATAATAACTTTAATAATTTTGTATAATTAGTCTGCTCGTTACTGTTTTATTGAAAATTGTGAACCTATTATTGGCAGTATGTATATTTATATTTATTATCATGGAGATATTTTGTTTAAGTGCTTTTGGTTGTGTGAAAATAAAAAAATAAGATAAATAAATAAAATTATTAATTATTGATGCGATATATTATGCGATGTCGACCGTAGACATATGTTCAAAATATTCATTGTTGCAATAAACATTCGTGCATGCATTAAATGCCCAACAAACATTCAACCCCAAAGGGCCTTCAAAAAGACCAACTGCATCAAAACGATGTTAAGCTAGTACTTTAAATAATGAAACGTAATAAAATAAACTATGTATATCTGCAATGGCTTCCATAAATATTGTAGTTAATGCATTTGGCAAAAACTCGCAACATCGTAATATTTCAATTGTAACTAGTTGTTACATCCCCTCGAACATAATATTAACTTCTCTATAGAGCGATCTCTTATACTTGACTTAAATAACAAAATACTTTAACAATATTTATTGCTTCATAAATCTTTGATTCTTAATTTATTTTTAAACATAAAAATTCTTATTATGTGTTTAGAGGATTTTCTGATCTGGTATCGGTGTTAGTTTGGAATAAAATAAAATAATAGTGAATTTCACACGAAATTCATTTATTTACGTACTTTGTCTTTTATTTATTATTTAGTCTTGAGATTATATTGCATAGATTTAAATGCTCTAGGTATGTACATATATGCAGCTTACATTGGTAGTAATTGAAAATCATGGAACGAAACGAAAAGAAAATAAACATTTATTCTACTTTGTATTCCGTTATAATTTTTTTTCGATAAATAGATATATAGATTCTATATCTATGAAGGCTGTCAGTTATATACTTATTAAACTGTTTGAAAACTTTTTAAATGCATACTTAGGTAAAGTATGAAAGCCTCACATCAAACCGCAAATCCGTTACAAATCTTTAAGCAGGAAAATTTTGTTTTCAGAAGTCCCTTCAAACTTATTAAAAGTTGAGAGGATATCCAATAAAAAATGAAAATGACCGCGTTCCGAGCAGCAACTCTGGAGACCTGCCTTATCATCAGACCGAGGGCTTCCTTTAATTAGTCTGCGAGATGATTAAGGGATTGTGTTTTTAGACAAATCCTTCTTAGTAAAGTAGTAGTTTTTCGCCTAATTTCAACCTTAAGGTGAGTAAGAATAATAAATGGCTACATGGAAAAACCTTTAGTTAGTTTCGTTTAATGTGGACTTAGTTTTTTCTAAATTTGGTCATTTCGGCACTGTTATTTTGTTTTGAGCTAGTTTGTACATAAAAATGCTTGATTTAGAGGTTATATTTATAATTAACATTCAGGCATAGTAATGATATGAATATCCATCTTGTTTCTTAAATTACCCAGGTATTGTTGCTTAGAACAATACATTCACCGGGTTACTTTTTTACCTTTTGGAAAAGGGCGTATGGAAGTTCTGAACAACTTTACCAAAGATACCAGCGAAAATGAGAAAATTATTCTGCTCTTCATACAATTTCACGCAAAAAAAATGATAAGAGTGTAAGATTGTGGTTATTGATTAATTCTACAGTTATTTATAAAATATCAATCAATGATACGTTGTCGACCGTAAGCTTTAGCTGGAATTTATTTATTTATTGATCCTCCAACGTTTGTTTACATCAGTACATAATAAGACATATAAAAACAAATCATAACTTAATCCTAATCGAAATTCCATTAGAGACTGCCGAGAATGCCGCACGAATCTTTTTTGTATCCGTTCTATTTGCAGACAATGCGTCGCGTAGTGAGGTCTCCATACTACTGAACAATATTCTAAGACACTGCGCACGAGGGAGTTATAGAGCATTATTTTAACTTTATTATTACGAAACCCTTTGATGTTTCTTAGCACAAAACCTAAAAGTATTGAATACCGATATTTTGCTTCTTCAATGTGAGGTAAAAATGTAAATTTTTTATCAAACAAAACCCCTAAATCGCGAATTTGTTCGAGCTCCATGATATCAGTGTGAGCTATGTTGTACTGAAACGAAATCAAATTTCATTTTCGGCTATACCTGAGAAAGTAACATTTCTTTGAGAGTAGGTCCATTTTGTTATATTGACACCATTTAATTAGCTCATCAAGGTCTGTTTGAAGTATTATTGAGTCCTCAATACTATTTATTACTCTACCATTTTCTTTTTAGTTTTAAGTCGTGTGCATACATGTAGGTGTTAGAAAATTTTATTACAGATGCTATATCATTTACAAAAATAGAGAATAGGATTGGACTCAGGTGAGATCCCTGCGGTACGCCTGAAGTAATTTTTCGCAAATTGGAATGAATTTACCCCTACAAAAAACGAACGATCTTCTAAGAAAGATTTTATCCACAGTAAAAATGTGCCAGAAATCCCATACGCTGATAGTTTTTTTAACATTATGTCATGAGGCAAGCAATCAAGCGCCTCGCTAAAATCTGTTTATTAGATTAATTTGTTTATTAGAATCCAGAGCATTAACTAGGTTTTCTGTGAGTTCTACTAAATTAGTGCATGTTGATCGAGATGGAACAAAACCATACTGCTGTATACAATCATTTTGTCAAATGTGGCTTTGTACATATGGAGTAATAAGCGATTCTTATATCTCGAAAATATATCGAAATAGGTCTAAAATTTGATATCAAATCGTCATTATTTGACTTATGGATTGGTACTACCTTTGCCTTTTTCCATTCCGTCGGGAATACTCCAGTTTGTACAGATGTATTAAATATGATTAATAAAGATTCAGCGCATCTTTCAACGAAAACGGGTGGTCCATCTAGTCCTGCCCCCTTATTCTCATCAAGTACTTTTAGCTTATTTAGTAAGGTTTCAGCATCTATAAAAGAAGTGTTATATTTTCTTTTCGAGTCACTAACATATTTATTATAGCAGGCAGTAGCTAAACGTGTGCATCAAGAGCTAAATAGCCGCAACTCTAATTCATCCAAAGGGCTTTTGTATTTATTAAATCTTAGCCTAATTTTAGTCTTTTCTTTCAAACATTAACATAAGTTTTAATTGTTGCTTAGGAACTGCTAGGATTGCCTTTTTTCCAATATTTACACTGACTGTTCTAACCATGTAAACCACGGTTATTATGGCGATTAAAATAGGAAGTACTGTATACCGTTCTAGCTGAGATCTTAACATTATAAACATTTATATTTAAATTTTAGAATAGTATAATTTATTAATAGATTAGCTAAGGTCCATTGTTTTTTACCAGCTTTGCTGGCTTGTAGTGAATCTTGTAATCCAAGGCAATTTAAATAGAGCCATTACTTTAATGTATATAAGTTTATAACTGTGAAACGAATAAGGTATTTAAATTTACACTAAAGATAGGTGCTTATCAAATATTTGCTTTTATAATTAACTGTCATTTCATGTTTTTTTTAAATGATTGTTAATTACACAATTATAAATATTGATACGGTCGGTACAATAAATAAACATTAAATCTTTGTTTGTAAGAAATAATAGACTTGTTCACTAATATCAATACAATATCAAATATTATACGTTCTTGAGTTTCGGTCTCAAATAATATACCAATTACATTTAGGGCCAATTTTTTAATCGTCAGATAAATAATGTTTGGGACTAACTTTGACACTTGACAAGACTTTCAGACTCAACATTATTCTACAAATAAAAGTTATCTGAGCACTGAAAATTCAGCCCTTGGACAGATAAACTTAGAAATTAGGAATTACCTTACTACTTTGAACTAAATATAAATTAGGCATCATTCTTGTATATTAATACCACATAGACAATGTTTAAAAAAAAGTGTGGAATTCTAGCCCCAAGTAATGACCTGTCTAAATAATTAATTGTTTATAATGGAATATAAAACTATAAAGAACATGAAACTCCACAGTAAAGGTAACAAAAAAGTATGATTTAGATGAGGTCCCACGAGATTTATTCATTTATTTATTTATGTATTTTTGGAAGATTTATAGCAGAAATCACTAAATATTAGCTGATTGGTGTAAACTAATGCCATTAACAAATCTTCCCCAATGGAAATTCATCCGTAACATAACTTACAATAAATGACGGATTTTGAAAGTTATGCTGTTTAGATAAAGCATTAGTATTTTTGGGAGTATAGCTTAAAATAAGACATGTCCTTTTCGGTAATAAAAAAAATTCGCAAACTTGGAAAATTTTGCAAGAAATATATTATGTTTGAGGCTTTCGGTGGCGTTGAAACCGTGGGATTCTGGGGACAAGGGGTCCATCACTTGAGACCTAGTGAGCCGATTGATGAGTAAAATTCCTCACAAAAAGAAATCGCGATCCAGCGTGGTAGTCAGCTTTTTGGCTACATTGCCTTTAGTAGATTCAAGATTAGATGTAGTTTTTAATACGTGTTTATTTTTACTGTTTTTTTATATATTGGAATTGTAGAAATTTTAATTATTTTGTTACTATAGTTGTTTCGCTGCGTGTTCATTTAATAAAACAGTTTTAAATCACGGGTTTAAAAATTAAACAGCTAGATATGGGTTTTAACACAATGTTTTGAGAGTTTGGTATTTACATCACATTATTTTTTACTGTTTGCATAGCTGTTTTTTTACATTTCCTTTTATAATTTATTTTCCTTACCTTATTTTCGTTTACTACTAATTCGTTTTTGATGCACAGGGTAACATTTTACAGGGTAACAAATAACGTAGGCTTTACGGCAAAGACAACTTCTCAAATTCTCCACTTGATGTATTAATAAGTATTCATTGTACAAGTTTACAAAAACGGCAATAAACTTTAAATAAAAAAGTTAAAATACTTTTCACTTAGTACTTACAGTTATTCAATTGTTATTTCAATTAAACCTTGAAGTACTCAAAACTGTGGAAACTTAACATTCCTTTTTAAAATTGAAAAAGCTGACTTTTTAAATAATAATGATGGCTAACTGACTGCAGCGCACCTCTTTGAAAAAATACAGGCTGTATCAACGCTAATGAGAAAACCTGTTAATTGAAAGTACGGCAGAAAAAAATACGGCTTTGAGCATTAAATATTAAAAAAAGAGAAAGTGGAAATATTTTGTGTAAAGTGTTTTATAGGAACATTTGTATCGAAAATTTACAAATTTATGCAGTCCCAGGGAAGATATAAATATTTACTTTGTGGCCCTAACTCGTCAGAAAATGCCGCACATTGGACATCAGCAGGCGAGCAAGTTTGAGAAAAATTGAATTGAAAGAAAAACGTGAATTACTTTTATGATTTAACCATGTTTATGTAATATGTATGTATACTTTAGGCGTATATAGTCCGTTTTGTGCATGAAGACTTCTAGAGAAATTGAATTTAGTTTTTATGGAATCAGATTTATTAAAATCATAATAATTTAAACCGAACCATTCGAATATTTAAATTTATATGAACACATTAAGACATTTGTCAAAAATATTTATAAATATAAGGTGAGCTACTTATTTTTTCATTCTTTATTTATATAGAGAGTCTTAGCCCTTTGGACTAGGTACGCTACTTGTATCTTAATTTATTTTATGTTTATACTCGTACTTATAATTTCAATTTAAACCTGTCAGTCTTATTTAAACATAAAACATGAAACCAAAAGTAAACATGAAACAACAGAACAATACGATCACCAAAAATATTCCGCACTGACTCTAGACTCTGTTTAACTTATCTACTTATAATATAGAATCTCAACGACTATGACTATAATCTCATACTGATCATATGCTCGGAACAAGATAAGTTTGCATGAAAATGTTGTTCCCATGTTTGTTCCAAGCAGAGCTCCATATTTATGACACGCTGTACAAAATATCGATGCTTGATAAAAATGCAAACCAGCCTCGCCCGGGGCGTAGACGCCCACAGAATATTTTTATCACATTGACAAGATTATGGTATGCTACATGACATACATGCACCAATTTCCTTAGGTAAAGGAAGCAGCCAGAAAACCACCGCACCAAAAAATTAAATTTAGAATTTTCTCGAGAGGCCGAAACATCCTCCCGGTCGCGCATTAACATAATTCTTTTACAAGTTTTTGAAGGTTTTTTAATTCTTCTGTTTCTGAATTTAGATTTATGTAATGTTAAGTAGGGTTTCGGGGAAGTTTGATAAAGAATTATTTTCTGTGTTTCAACTTATTCTTTTTAAACTTTTTTTTCTGTATCCACGAATCTTGTTATTATAATACATTAATACCTGAACTTTGGTCATTATTAAAACGTTGGCTTCTTTATTTTATCGTTCGAAAGTTTACAAATATTTAGTTTTAAAAACTTTAAAATTTTTATGTTATCCGATGTTTTCACATTAATCTAGCAATATGTTTCCATCAATTTCCTTATTAAAAAAGTTTGAATGGTCACTGCAACAGTTCGCAACATGTGTATTTGGGTGCCGGTGGTGGAGTGAGAAAGAGGGGGGATGCGAGAGTCGACGCTCACCTGACCGCGCGAGCACAGGTAAACATAGTAGCGTGCGAACCACGTGACCACCACGTGAGAAACCAACCACCACAGATAATAAACTAAAAATATATATCATTGACATAAAAAAGATTTAGGCATCAAAGTATAAGTATTTCTTTTATATGAAGTTTTATTTTATCGAATTTCAGAGGCATGCAGCGCTGTCGACTCGTGCCGGTAGGTGGGCGTGCACCAGACAGTATTGATCTTGTTTCTACGTTTCTGTCTATCAGCTGATGGCATAGTGGGCACGAGCGAGAGGGCGATATCGGTAGGAGGCTGTTTCGTGTAGATTTCCCTCGTAAGTCGGGTTTCGGAGGCAAAAGGGCGCAAGTGCGGGATGAATGGATGCACTGCTGCAACCGACACGGCTTCTTCCGGCAAATCCGCTCTACAACTCCGTGCACTTTAGTATTGTTTAGATGCTCGTTTTTACCGATTACGAAGCAATGTTCGCTGGCTAGAGCAAATAAATTTTATATGATCCCTTAATAAAATGGAGGGGATGGCAAGAAAATAATAATTTTCACCGGATTATAGCACATGGAGCGTACCGCGGCTACGACGCTCGGTGCCGTATCTGTATTAAGATGTAATGCAATATTTATTTTAGTTTTAATTACTACAAGCTGTTTATTTATGAAATTGTTAATTTTTCTAGATAAGATAGCGTAATTTTAAATGCACATAAAATTATGCTATGTTTAAGTTTATAGCATAATTAGTTACTAAAACTACTATGTAACACCAAAGCCGCCACAATATCCGTAACCCGCTGAGTACTAACTATTCTAAATGTTGCAAGAATCTTTTGAACGTAATATCCAATTACAAAGGACTACGAACAACACCACGGCGTCTAATATGGCTGGACTTCTAAACTTTTTTTCTTAACAGACGCCTACAATAGCGACATGCATGTTCATCATGCCATGTGGACATCCGTAATAATCAGAATACTGTCAAAATATCATACCGATGATCCTTTCACGCACTGGTTTATGTTGTGGCTTGATTTGTCGAATAGAAATTACGTTTTCCTTTCATTTCTATACATTACTAGGTTTTCAAGTTTTTGTGGGTAGTTTATGGATACTAAGTTTATCCATGTATAGTAAGAGTACTTCCCCTTTTGTCAAAGATAGAGTATACTTACTTTATAAATTCTTATCTCTATTATTCAGGGACCGACTTACGTAGCATTAATTCTTCGACCTCAAGGGCAACTTTAACCGTAACAGGGTTTCCTTTTGCCATCGATCCCAAGCTGTATGATAATGCCAATACGGTAACGAAATCAATTCATTCAAAAATAAATACGTTTGAAGCAATAAACATCGGTAAAACATGGTAGCTTGTTACTATAGCATGAATTATAATAACAATGGTAATACAAACATGTAGGTATGTATGGAGATGAGAAACTTATGTTTCTTAATGACCAACTATGGAAATCGAATAATAGTTTCTTTGGTAGGCCAGAGAATGGTAGGTATTTACTATATTTAGAATAATATTTTTTTATTGTACTTAATTTAATATAAATTCACAATACTACAAACAAATAACCGAAACTATCACAGCCAACAATAAATAAATAACTGAAAAAACATAGCAAAAGTTGTTTGCAACAAGTTTGCGTATTTAATAGATTTGCGAACGAGCACCCTGCGAACATTCGTCGTCCTTAAAAGTTTCGTGAAATATCTGCACAAATATTGGTGGGAACGTGGAGGGTGCCTTGGGGGACAAACTTCAGAATGCTTCAGTCCGATATTTGGTGAGCGTTTACTTGGCAGGCCCGTGCGATGACGACGCTGGCTGTATCATTCGCCGTTGTTGTGTCGGTTTGTTCAGCTTAGATGGATGGTAATTGTAACATAAGTAGTAGTGATAAGTTTGAACAGAAAATCACGTGAATTCGGATATGCTAAGCCAAAGAATCTGTAATGTTTCTAGATACTCAGCCATAACCGAAATAAATACCTTTTATTACAGGTATGTTACAAACTACAATCGCAATAAGTTTTCTTACTATAACGTGTCTGTCATTCTAATTAATGTTTCTCAGTTCTTATCATTACTAGCTTCGGTTTTTAAATAATAGTCTTCGCGAATAAAATTATTTTATTCAATACTTTTTATTTCGAACTCTACTAATCAATACTCTCTTTTTTCAGAAAGTAACAAAACTCTTTTAAAAATATTTATCTAAAACAGGATAGTAATAAATGACACGACCTACACGTCACCGCTGGATTAAACCCCACCAATATTCCCGTGTTCACGCCTAGTAAAAATATTCATTTTTTTGTTCTACCCTCTTTGTGAAGTACTTTATTACGACGAGCGTTTCGTAAACTGCACAATGGCTCCTTTATTGGTTCGAGATTGTTATAGAACTTCGATATATCTCGAATTGTTCGCATTATTTCGATCACTGCAGGATATTCCTCAGATAGTTGTTTGTACAATGTAAATATGAGAGATGAAAGAGTTAGCCTTTCCTATTTTTTGTTTATTTTTTGTATATTTCCATAAAAAAGGTATATTGCATTGATTATAGATTTATTCTTTTATCATTTCGAAATATTTTTAGTCCATACCATGAGCATACGCATTAACAGAGTCACTCTTTAAATTATTTGATTACGACGACTCGAATAGGAAGGTTTATATATAAACCAAATTAATCATGATATAATGATCCGTTAAATATTTTATAATATCCATAGCCGGTATTTCCAAAAAACATTTTAAACTGGCTTTAATAACGTAACTTTTATCAGGTTAGTGTTAAAATTCAAAAATGAAACACTTCCTTTTTTTTAAAAAAAGCGGATGTGCACTAAGATCACACATACAATATTGAGTAACTACACCTTGTACCTTCTTCAATTTGATTGAGGATAAAGCTTTAAATTAAAAATAAGATTTTTTTAAATATTGTTTCAAAAAAGCAAGTAGGTAATGTAGATTTTCAGTCTATAAAAATATATATAACCATCCCTGGAGTGCCGTAAAAGTTATCTATCGGAGACACTCGTAGCTGTGAATCTGAACCTCCTATATGCCAGCTGAATACTAATTAAACTCTGTTTTTTTTTTAAGATAAGATAGGTGAGTAATATTATTTATTTAGTATCCTACACCTTGTTTTGTTTTCATTGAACTGTTATATTAGGAAATTAAGCCTCAGTAATGTTGTAAAATTTACATTTTTTGTTTGTGATTCGTTTTGCATTTTTATTTTAACACTAGAACATTCCAAAACGAACGCGCTAGAAGTTATAAGAAGAAAATCCTAAGTGCTTTGTTTGGTTCCTCACCTGCTCTTGCTGGGTTTTTAAAATGAAATCAATCGGATTTGACGATTTTTATTCTCCCTAAAGCACGATAATAGGATAGATTTCTAGTCTTACTTTAAGACTTAAGCCCCGATTAATTATATACAAATACATTTTCCCCGATCGAAAGCTGGTAGTTCAATAACTTAAGTATCAATTAATCTACCATTAAAACCTAAACAAACATTTATACGAAGATAGAAAATAAAGCTCAGTTAATCCCGCCATTAAGGATTAAGGCTAACATTAATTTTAAGTTTCCAAAGTATATCTTTCTACTGATCTAGCTAGGCTAAAATTTCGTCCAGACGTTTCTACCCTATACGTTAATAATAGTTCTACAGGGTAAACAGACGACAAAGAGACCCTTGAATCCTTAGAAAATTTGTTACCTTTTCATATTTTACAAGTAGTTATAAAGTGTCATTGTTGATAGTTCTCTTTGGATGAACATTTGTACCCTCTAGAACGCTTTACGGTAATCCATAACATGAAATTATTAGTGTTTTTCTGGAATTATTATTATTATTTATTTAATCCTTTTATACATCTCCTTCTGGGGTTCCAATATTATTGCCGCAAGCCTTTGAGCAAACACCAAGAATGGGATTGCCTTTCCTGTGATTTTAGGGATAGGAATTTGCGTATTAGACGGCACGTGTTTAATGTTACTCTTGTAACTCATTTCCCTGAATTTCTGAGATATTTGAATGTTGCATTCATAATAACTGTTATGAAACGAGTATTATAAAATACTTTCACGGAAATGATTATGATTGATGAAATGATTTTCGGAATGATTACGTTGGGTTTTAAATATAAACTCGTATAAGAAATATTACTGTAATAAATAAATATGTATATTCGTTGATTCAGTTTAAATTTATTGTTTAAATAGTGGAAGTAGAGCCTTTTATGTTAAGATCACGTCTGGGCGGCACTAAAGTCCTTCCTATTTTACCGTCATAATAACCACCTGGTTGTATTAGGGGTAAAGGGAAAGAACAGCCCCTGTAATCAGAACACAGGCAATTCCAACTTAAGGCTACGGTCGGCAGTGCATTATTAATCGATAACCAATATATTACTATATAAGTAACCAATTACATCAATAATAAATTTTGTCTTAAGCACGGATGGCACCATTAAAGCGCGAGCTCGTTTGTTGGGTACGCTAATGAAAAAAAATAAGAGTAATGAGGAACCCAGTGCTGAAGAAACGGGTCGTAACAGTAGTGTATTCATTGTATAATAATAAATAAATTTCAAAAGTATCTCCAATACACCTACATTATAATATAATTCTTTTTCTCTTCGTTATTTATTCTTTTAATCTTCTTATAACCGCAAGCCCAAAATAAATCACCATGTTTTCCTAATAAAAATCCAAGAAAACCTTTATTTACAGTAAAAGGTGTTTTATCTAAATATTCTCCTCATTTTGTTTTTACCTCAGTATCTCCAGGAAAATGTTGACAATTAATTAAAAGTTTGGAATTCTTTTAAGGAAATCCTATAAAGTTATCTAAGTTTAAATTAATTCTAACTTTCGTCAATAAAACTAGTTTGCGAGTTTAAATCTTGACACAAAGTAGCTTGCTTAGTAACCTAGAATTTAATCTATTTAATAGCATTCAGGGTATTATTTTTTTAAAAATCAGTAAGGAGAAATTTCAAGTGGAAATTTGTGTAAAATTTATATATTGCATTTGCATTTATTTTTGCAAATTGAGATGCTGGAAGGTATTTTTTTTATTAATTTTTGAATGATATTTAAAACATACTCTCTTTGGATACCGTCCATGCCTCCATAACTTCATGCGGATTATCAAACTGTATGGCTTGGTTCAGTCATAAGTACTGTTGGGAGATTCCAACTAGGTTCAGAAAAGCGACTGATTCAGCCCTGCCAAATCCTGCGCTTTGATTCGTCCTCGACCAGGTCTATCAGGTCACAACCATACCCACGCTCATATTCTAGGTCACCACATCACAACATTGCTAAAGACTCCCTAATAGGTGAAATATAGTAAGTAATAATCATCTTTGAAGTATCGAGGTAAAATAAATTTTTGGCTCCATGCGTTCGCTCCACTCTAGCTTCAGTAGAATTTTTTGGATAAATCCTATGTAGTTATGTAGTTACTATATGCAGTCCAGTAGTTTCAGTATTTCTTGATGACTAGCTAATAAATATATAATATATAAAATTAAAATCATCCTTAATAGATCCTAGTACTCGTAGAAGTGTAATAGTAAAATATGAAAAAACATGTTTAAAAGTAAATCCAGTAACCACTTAGAAATATTTATAACTGCAGGATTTGTTATTATGGCGGTCAAAATAGAAAGAAGTGTAGTAACGCCCCAGGCGGGATCTTAAGAAACTCTACTGTCAATATACCTATTTCTTCGTCCTGTCCTGTCTAAGAAAAATAATCGTTAACATCAAACAAAACTAACAGCATATTCTTTGCCCTGGGAAGTTTTTTCGAGCCGTTTCGTAGCTGAGAATCTATTTGAATTTTTATACAGGTACGGTACGGAATTTGTAGAATATAAAATATTCAGAGGTACCAGATACTCGTACCTGTCTACCTTTCTCGCGATCGATAGTTGTATGCTAATGCACAAAGGGTGGATCTAGTAAAATAAATGATCCGGAATATCGTGATGAGCTGTATTTAAGTAGCAAAAGAAATCCTTCAGGTGTAAAGATTTCGATTGCATTTTTCGAATAAAGATTTTCTATTGATTTTAAGCTCGCAGTTCCATGATATGCTTGGTTTGACGTGGTTTCAAGAACCTTTTAACGTTGAAGTTGGCCTTGATTGTTTTTATGTTATTTATCACCCAAATCAAATCAAATATGTACGTTAATATGACAATTATTAACAAAATTGTTTTCATGGCGTATCATCAACATTTGTAACTTGTTGAAATATGTATTCCATAAGCTACAAAGTATTAAATATGTAACACCTATTAACGAAAGCGAAAAAATTTGTAAATGTCATTTTGGGCTTTTACTCCTGTTAACAATTTACAGTTGGCTGGAACTTATAATTATAAACGCTCTTTTTTTGCAAAATCTTAGAACTGACTATATAATAGGTAGATCAAATATATTCACGTCTAATTTGTCGCGAGACAATGGAAGGTGCCCGCAATTAGTGAAATGGCCAGTGGGAACAAACGCGCTCAGAACAAAAGACTCTTTTCTATCACGGTACAAGTAAGTGCAGTATTGTGATATCGTTGGGTAAACATGTTTTTATTTTATGCAGATAACTTTATTAAGTTTATTTTTGAACAATCAAGGGGACATTTTTTTAAAGTGAAATTATTTTTTTGCTGTGGAAGTACATCTATCGCTTATAAATGTAAAATTATACATTGAGTGGGTATAAACTGCATTTTAAGAGTAAATATTATATACACTACAAATTGCAATACAAGCTAAGAATTAAAGTTTCCAAATAAAACCTTTAAAAGTACTCTTACTCCAAGTCTTACCTACTGCGTATTCTTCTACTGCAGTCAGTTAAGAGCCTTCTTTCATTTCTTCCAAATGAGCAAACTACAGCCTCTATTGGGGAAGACCGCGCGTAGGCCTGAAGGGTGTGTATTGTTCTGTGCGGCGTTCTTTGGAAAGCACTTGTGCCTCTAATCAAGATGACAGCCATGTTTGATGTGTGTGATTAGGCATTTGATATCATACTGTTTGGTGTTGTCTTTTGTTGGGTGAAGTTTTATTGTAGGTTTAGTTTATTGATTGTGTAGGAGATTATAAGTGAGTTTGTAAGCTGAAAGTTTTGATCGATGTGAATAAGTTGGCGACGTTTTGTTTGGTATGCGAGATGTCTGTAACCTTGCAATACGCCTAAGTTCGTCTGATGTCATATTTGTAGATTTAAAGGCATTAAGCATTTTCAGCCCCCAAAAGAGTGACTCTCAAACTGCATCCTACTCATATAAAACTTTATCAAATGATGCAAAGGCTGTTGTTAGTTGTTAGTTCATCGGTATTACGGTGTCGAGACAATATTTTTTGTTGGTCATCGAGAAATTGGTTTATACAAAGCTGATAATTTTGATCCACTAAAAATTAGATCCAAAAATTAGATCCACGATCAGATCTGCTTGAAGATGTCGAATTATTGTGTTTCAGCAGAACTACAGATATTGCGGTTCCTATACCTATACGTGTAACAAAGCATACATGGTTCAAGTCATTGGTGTAAATATGCAACTTAATTTTGTGTGGCAGCCGTCATCTTTTAAAACTAGTTTTCGTCGCTTCGGCGTGCGTGTACACATTTTGTCACGCACACACAGGTGCTGTGTATGAACAAGCTTAAAGCACACATATGGTCGTTTATATTTCAATTAAAAGTTTTTTGATTAAACCTCTAAGATTTGTTTACGTTGCTTGATATAAGTGAAGCTCATATAAGCAGAAAATAAATCATTTCTTCTCAATTTTGAAAAATGTTTGGTTGGACGTTATTTCAAGGTAAACTTTTTCAGATTATTTTTAATAAAGCATAATTTACTACTAAGGACTGATTGCTGAATCGAAGTGGGTTTTGCTGGTGCTCAGAAGATTGTCTGTGATTAAATAGTCCGCCACAAGTTACACATATATTAATTACAACTAGAATTACAAAAATAAAAATACATCTTATAAAACTACGACTTAATGACGTCACTTGAAAAACATCAAACCACGCCAACTTAAAAAGAAACTAACCACCACTAAAAGCAAAATTATATCTCGAAAACTTCTAGAAAGTAAAAAGAAATGCTGTTATTGCAAATATGTGTCGTATAGTCCTAGATGTATTTAATGCTTAGAGTGCTTGCAACTCACAATAACATAAGTAAGTAAGTACCTATCATTTCGCCAAGATGGCACACGAGTGTGGCGGCGTGGCGGCATGGCGGCGTCTTATTCTTGATGTCGGATGCGATGCGATTTTAAGTAGCTGGAATGTTATTATTTTAAAGTTACATCAGTTTTTTTGATTTTAAATGGATAGTTTTCAAGATATTCGGATGAATCAATACTCAAATACTCATACAATACTCATACTCAAATCATGTAGGTATTAAGGTGCTGTTTTAAAATTGGAGCGGCTGGAGTTACAATATGACAGTTAAGACCTCAAACACCCAATTTAGAACAAAGTATTGCAACTACTCTTTATACTGGCAGTTTTATGTATTGTCCTCATAAAAAACAATCAATCACTTCGAGGCAAGGTTTGTCCAGGAGTCTGCGATTTTGCTTATAATTGTGATTAACTTCTTTTTACTGTTCTTCTCTTACTACTCAGCACATCTGATTGTTTATGACAGTAACTTTCTAATTGAACCGTACAAGCGTAGATGACCGAATCAAAGTAAAAATCGTACACGGATAACCCCATCGAATTTAAAATGCCCAGTTACTAAAAATGCAATTAAGGAAAAGTACAGTATGTTTGACGTTTAAGTAATTAACACAGAAAATAGTCATACATGTCATAAAAGTATCTAGATTCAGGCTGCGAACAACATAGCACCTCAGTAGACACAGTTCGTCCGCGTCGTCGCGATGAAGCAAGTTTCCGTTTGCATACACTGTGTACACACGAACTCGAATGTCTTGGAGACGTCCCACTGCATGTAGTTATACTGTGGCGGAATTCCTAAGTACTTGTTTGTGTTGCTGGATATTAACCGGTGATTTTGAAGTCTTGGCCATTTTGTGGAAAGCTGTAATTATGTTTGTATGTGGTTTAATCGTATCGCATGTTTGGTGTAATAATGTGAGGAGTGTATTTTTCTATGTACAGCTTAAATATTAATATCTACAAAAAGAGTACATTCTTGCTTGTTTCCTACTTATTTTCTTTTATCGATTTAGATAATTTGATGCGGTTAAGATACGGTCGGACTTAAAGCAAGTAGACTATTAAATATAAATATTCCTTTCTAGATTGGGTTGCAAATGCAAAAACAAATTCCACAGTCAGTTCCAAAGATGAATTAAAAGAAACGTGAAAGTAACAGGCAAACTTCTTAGCTTTATAAAATATATTATCATAGGAATACAAGTTAATTTTACCTTGAAACTTGCACTACGTACTTTCCTAATCAAAGGCAGGAAATAAAAGCAACTTTCAATTGGTCTGCGAATATTTCAAGAGAACAATATGTCACTTATCACGAAATAACAAAGATAAACTATTAGAATATCATTCTAAATATAAAAATCCAATGGTGCACCTCGCAGATTCCACGAAAGCTTTATTGTGGACGAATAATGGCAAAGTAATTCGTTTTTGATGTCTGTCGGGGAATAAATGACGCGCTAATCAAAATATATTGCCCCGTCTTTGTATGAGCGGCATTGTGCCGAGTAGTGCCGTAAGTAGTTGTTTTTATATGAACCCACGTTTGCAAATGGACTTGAGAAAAATGTCCTTGTATAATTGGAATAACATATGAAGAAATGAGTTTTGTAGTTTTAAAGGTTAAGGGTCAGTCTGGATTCGTTTAGGGACCTTTTACAATTTCTTAGACTAGATAGAAACCCTTAGATAGATATTACTATAAAATGTTAAAACTAAACAAAATATGCCATTCATTAGTTCGTTAAAACAACTTTAATTGCCATTGAAAAGTTTAACAATAAATCAATTGCAAAAACTTATAGCAACGATTACGCGCGCCCCTTCCATTTTCCACCGAATGCACTCTCGTAGCATTTCCACGCAGCCGTACTACCCGCGCACAGCAGCGCTCTAGCTGTGGAAACCCGAACTAAACTGACAGCTGGGTAACATGGCGGTTTAGCCACGCGACTAACCACGCTCTCTCACGTTTTTTGCACGCAAAGTTTACATTTAACGTCGGCGCACCAAACTATGTTATAGTGCTTCTTCGTTTTTTTCGTGGACTGTACGTGTTGTTTCTCGCGATGGCCTTGCACCTGGAGACTGCGTTGCAGCGCAAGTTGAACTTCAAAATGACCACGGTAAGTGCACGCTTAACCGCTTATCGATCGTACCGCGTGCTTGCAACATATGGTTCGGGCTACATCTCGTATCGTAGCACGGTAGCCTACGAGCGACTACGTTAATTTACAGCCAACGTACCGCATTTATAGACGCGAACTTTCTGCTGTTTTTGTATGAAGAAAGTTTTATTTAAAACAACTAATGGGCTTAATTGTTTGTAATTCTGAAGGTAAATAAACGGTGATTAGCAAAACTTTTGATTGAGTAAATGAGTCACTTGCTTTGAAGATTTGGTAACTCGTATTTACTTTATTGTTTAGTTTAAGAACTTTGATTTAGGCAGGAGTTGTTTTTAGAAATCGTTTACGTTCTCGGATTGATAAAACTTTATTGCTTAATCTAAATATAGACTTTTAGGTTTTAATAGATTCTTTAGCCACAATATCATTAGGTATATACCTACTAAAGTAAAAGTGATTAACATTAAAACCCAATATTTTACGCAAGATATTCGCTCGTACATTGTGAGTCGCGGATCCTCCCCCGTAAGGTCACGGGTCAGAGCGATGAAATGTCAACAGTAAATCTGAAATAAGCCCGTTGGACGTAAAAACAATTACCGGAGCCTCAGTATTTGTTGTTGTTAAATAAATTTCGCTTATATGTTAATGACGAGTTCGTTGAGCACTTTACCAACGTATCTCTTGTTTAGACGTTATCATAAAAATAAATCATATTTTTATTTACAAACTATTAACATATTTGCAATTCCAAAATGTACATTTAAGTATTGAAAACAAAAAAAAATTATTATAAGGAGGATTAAAATACACTATGAAATCCAAAAACTACATCAAACCAGAATCTACCGAAGGCAACGCAGCCAAAAGGCTGTGTACATATAAATTAAAACCTCTATGCCTGTTTAGGTACATTATACCGATAAGGTACAAATGTTCGTTTTTATGTATCTGTTTCTAAATAATAGCCTCGAGGATCGATTCGTTCGTTTAAGATTTTCTTTACATTTAAAAGATACGTAATGCTACACATAAAGCATTCGGTTAATGCCCCCACTTTCTTATTAAAACGTATCTTTTCATTTGTGGCCTATTAAGTAACTATGTGCGTTTTTACAACGCATCAAATTATGACATATTAAGCAGGCATCGTTCTACAATTACTTAGGAAACAAATTATTTTATGAGCTCTTCCAGTCATATGTTATACAATATTTTTGCTACGTGCATAAGGTAATTTTATTGTATTTTGAATACATGAATGCTTAATAAAAATACTCAGACATTTTCAGAGCGAATGGAAATAAAATGAACTCTAGTTTTTTTTGTTGAAGATTCAAATTATTTGCTACTCTATTTCTTTATAATTATAAACATCGCTCAGCAGCCAATTAACTTACCTTAACCAACTCCCGCAATATCTACAACACAGAACATACTGAACACTTCACACGAAAATCAGTTTAATACCTTTTAAAACCATATAGCAAGGCTTCAATGGTTATCTTGAAATCGGATTGCACACAAACGAGCGTAAAGTAAGCTGGAAGTGTAGCCAATCGGAAGGGTCGGCCCTCGGCCCTTGGCTACATAAAGTGTCTGCTTCAATCCTTGCCGGGCGAACCGAATTTATGGGCGAAGGGGTGATCTCTGTTCAATACGTGGAAAAACTTAAACTTGTTGAGGTATTTTTTTTCTCCAAGTAATACTGTTGGTATTTTCGCGATTTATTATGGCGATTTTGAGGTGTTAATTTTTGCCTTATCAGGAAGAAAATTAGAATAGTATATTGTATTGAAAATTAGTATATGATACATGCAGTACCTACATAGTCATTAAGCGCTTCGGTAAGCTTACTTTTTACAATACAAGTCAAGCAATTGGATGGTTTTCTACTTTAACTAAACAAGTTAAAGTAGAAAATAAAATGAATACGATTTTGAGCAGCATTTCTCAATTTTTTTTACAGTTTAAAAAACAAGTCTAAAAATAATCAAAATATTTTGTTTCTTAATCGGCAAAATATTTTATGCTCCACAAAACTCGGAATACATCTTTAACTTCGGCAAAATAAAAGTATTATAGGAAAATGGAGAGAAAAAGCCTGCGGAAAAAAAGTCTTTCGTCATTCTTTTGTCAAAATTGAGAAATATATGAATTTTGAGTATATCATAAAAGAAACAAACACAAGAAAGCTAGTCATGTGTGTGCTAATGTCATGCCGAGGCCAAGCTGTTTACACAGTATTGATATTTATTTTTCAGAAACTGAAGCAGAGACAGCCAGGTGACCTTAATTCCACGCCCTTTTGTCATCTGAATGGTCTTTGGTTTTATAATCAGCTTTTGAATGTTTTCTTAATAGTTTTCTTGAATGTATTGAAGAAATTCGGAATTTTTATTATAACAACGTCAAATGCCAATGCCTTTCCAAAATGATTTGCTGCTTTTAACCAGCCTGAATTTAGGAAACGCCAACTTATGGTCGTTTCTAGATTTTAAATAGAAAACATTATCATGGAAATCGTCCTTAGTTCTAAATTTATTACTTATTTTGAATGTACAAAATATTTTCTCTAATATATTGTTTATGTTTATATATTTTGATTCAGTGATTTCAAGCCGAATGTATTGAAGACATTTTGACACTAACTTAAACTAGTTAATATTAGTTCAAACTTAGTGCTTTTACGGCTATTTCTTAAAAATTATCCGGGATGATTTACAATTACTTATGAAAAGTAAAATTTCGCACCTTACTTCGCGTTACATTTATTTGTGGCAAAAACTCAACTTTTTTGCTAATTTTTAACAAGCCGTAAACTAAGTAACTTACATAGTCTAGCAAAACTACAAAAAAGTTTACAAGTGAACCAATCGGAAAAACGGTCAAAAATTACTCGGTAACCATTTTAATTTTAGGAAATCTGATTCAGTATCAAGTTTTTTTTTAAACTTTTCTGACAGTACACAAGGTATAAAAATAATTTATGAAATCTAGAAATGGGAGTTTATTAGTGCATGTTACTCAGAACTCAGATGATTTTCTTTACAAATCGTCTTTACATTCAGTCAAAGCTTTTTCCTTTTGATATTTATCCTGAGAAGAGAAAGGACTGATTGAAAAAATATCCCTAAAATAAATCGAGGAATATAGATACCGTAATAAATATGGCCAACTGACTTTTTTCTGAAATTGAAATAAATTTATACAGGCTGGCCAGAAATTTACCACATCGCTGTCGTTGATGGCTGATTTCAGCGATTAATAGCCTATGAAGTACTATTTTATTATTATTATTATGAAAGCTTAGAGCCTAACGCATTATCTAAAGCTACTTAGAAACGAAGAAACTACCAGTCTTAACATAAATTTTCAACTTTAGGTAATTTTTTTAGTAACTTTCATTAAAGTTATAAGGCTGTTTATTTTATGCATAAACACACATAACATAGAGATTTAGTAGCAAAAATAGAAATCCGAAGAAACCTTCTACATTTTTTTTGAAATTTTTGAAACTGATTTTGCGAAAACTATGAAAAATGGTATAACATACATAGGGGTGATTCAGATACCTCTTAACACGAGGCAGCCAAAAAAATTTTTGGACGTCACTTTTCTGGCCACCCTGTAAACTATTTTCATAGCCGGCAAATAAGCACGCGATTCCTTATGGTAAGTGGTATTCGCGCCCATGGACATTATTAATCGAAGGTGTTTTTTTTATTGATAGTAATTGTGATTATAATATCGACTAACGATGTGTTGCCAGCCGTAGGCTTTAGTTGAAATTGCTCTTATTCCAGTAATTTCACCGGCTGTTTCTGTCCTTTGACCGCAACCCAGCCACGTCAACGTGATTATGTTGATTAAAATAGGAAGGACTGTAGAACCCCTCCAGACCAGACCTGGACAATGAAACTTTATTATCATTAAATTTTTGTACTGTTTAAGTTATTGATAAATTTATTAAGGTAGGACTTATATAATGCTTATAACTATAACAAATTAAACCCAAAAAGAAATAATGAAGCAAACTGGCAAATAAAAACTTGAAATCAATTCACAGAGCGCGTACAATTCACAATTCCAGCTCCAGAAGATTAGTTGAACAGCCAGCACTCGGTACTTAAGCACTCTGTTAATGAGATACAGCAAGTTTGCCTGTTTTCGCCTCAATTACGACAGAAAACATGACCAAGAAGGCGCTTTGGTCTCAAACATTTGACTAAGTAGCGAGTGCTGCGTTTTGCTTCGAGTGGGTCTTAACATGGGTCGTGCATTTCGTTTTGACGGCTTAAAGTTTATACTTGTGTAATTGAAAACTGACAATTGTGTCTGTAGTTTGGAGAGATAGATGTTTTGAACGCATCTGTACTAGAATTCTGATTAAATAAGTTTAAGCAGTGACTATACAAGCTGAAAGGCTTTGATTTTTTTTTGTATTTGTTCTGTAGTAATCTAGCTTAATACTAATATTTACTATTTGTGATAGCTATAATAACAGCACTATAACAATAATTTAAAAAGTTTTTTGGATAATAAAAACAAAATTATTTAAATTAACACATTGATCGCGTACTATAAAAGACCTAATGCACGGAATATAAAATACGTTTCAAAGTTCCAATTACAAATTTAAATAACGAACACCGAAACGTAAACATAAACCGAAAACAATCAAAAGCCACGTCTATAAATCGACACAATTTATTCGCAACACACACAGATATACATCTACATCTAGATATGACAAATCACAGGATCGGAATTCTACAAAACAAGTTATATCGTAGTTTGTTTTCTATGCACGGTACATAACAAAAATGTGCCTTGTACCCATACTAGTTAGAGGTCTTTGGCCTTCTACGCGAGTGCTTTCCTCTCGCGTCAGTAACGGAGTCTAATAATTCCACATCTTTGGTTAAGTAGCTAATGGGTATACATAGGACAACGTTAGACGTTAGATAAAGTGTTCTGAATGTTATTACGTCGGGGTAAATGTATTTGTGTACGGTGAGCTGAAGTGTTAATGAGCAGTTTTGTGGGGAATTGCTAAAGCTATGTAAGTGAATTGTTGCGCACGGCTGGATAAGTGAGTTCGATTTTGAGATGAAATATTTGGAAAATTCGGGGATTCTAGTTGTGTCCTTAAGTTTTAACGTAATATTAGGTCTTTACCTATGAAATTGCCGTTTTTCACGAAATAAATGAAGCGTAATTTTTTTATATATTTTTTATTTCTATTAATCAAAATAATCACCCATGCAATCAATGCATCTTTGCCAACGCATCGGTAGCTTATTGATGCCTTTCTTGAAGAAATCAGCTGGACGGGAGGCAACAAATTCTTCAAAGGCATTTTGTACCGCCTCTCGGGTATTGAATTTTTTTCCCGCCAAGAAGTTATCCAAATTCTGGAAAAAGTAGAAGTCTGTAGGCGCAAGGTCTGGTGAGTACGGCGGATGACGGAGAACTTCCAACCCCAACTCTTGTAGCTTGGAGACCGTCTGATGTGCAGTATGAGGTCGCGCGTTGTCGTGCAGGAGCAGTGGAGCCGAACGATTGGCCAAAGCTGGTTGGAGACGTGCGAGCTTCTCCATCATTGTGTTCAGTTCTTCACAGTACACATCTGCAGTAATGCTTGTCCCGTTTGGCAAGAAGCTGTGATGAATTACACCCGCGTTAGACCACCAAACAGTGACCATCACTTTTCTAGGGGTAAGTTTTCGTTTAGGGCATTGTTTGGGTGCTGAACCAGGGTCCAACCAACTTGCTGAGCGCTTACGATTGTCAAACAGGATCCATTTCTCGTCACAAGTAACAATGCGGTTCAGAATTCCTTCATTTGTATGCCTGCTGAGCAGTGCAAGGCACGTCTCCACGCGTACTTCGCGCTGGCGGTCATTGAGTTCGTGGGGTACCCATTTGTCAAGCTTTTTTACCTTGCCAATTTGACGCAAATGGACCAATATTGTTTTGATGCTAACGTCGAAAGCTGCTGCTAATTCAGCCGTGGATTGAGTTTCATCAGCTTCCACAATTGCCTTTAATTCGTCATTGTCGACCAAAGTTTTCGGACGACCCCGGGGTTCATTTATCAGGTCAAAATTTCCAGAACGGAAGCGGGTAAACCAATAACGGGTGGTGCGTTCGTTTGTAGTGTTCGCTCCGTAAACGTCGTTGATGTTGCGTGCCGCTTGTGCCGCTTTGCTGCCACGACGGTACTCATACTCCATAATTACTCGAATTTTTAACTTATCCATGATGACGAAAAATGTTCGAATGCGTTGAAAACAAAACACTAACTATTAAACAAATGACGGTTTTAGAAAAAGAATTCCATGTTTGTCAAATAAAATTAATTTGAAATTAGAATTATCAGTCAAAAAAAAAATATTTTCATTTGAAATGGCCAGTACGGCAAAACGGCAGTTTCATAGGTAAAGACCTATCTTAATCCCAAGTTTTAAAGGAAAAGTAATTTCTAAGATATACGATGTTTTTTCATTTGTTTATTATATCGACTTAAAAGTTATGGTTCTTTTTATCGTGTAATACATTATCTTAACACACAATTCTAACAGAAAATTCAGAAATAAAATTCTTTTTCCTATTAAACGTACCAAGAAATAAATAGAAAATTTCGCAATGTTTATAGCAGTGAATTGTAGAGTTATGGAGTCAACACGGTTACCCTCTTTTTGGAGCACGTCGGTAAACAAACACTGGCAGAGGGAGCTGTTTAGATGTGTTTGCGAGCGTAAACCATTCTCCGATAATCTGAAATATCTTATCATTGAAATTTTAAGCGCTTTTGAAATGTTGAAGTTTTTAAACACGATTCGTGGTTTGGGTTTTCATGTAAATTATTTCGGTAGTTACTTAACCGTTGCATTTTTGTGTTTAATATAGGAACGGAATTTATCTTAAGTGAGTTCATCATTTAGCCTTACTTATGTAAGGTTACCTCCACTCACGGTTACTTTTTGGGAGTCCGACGTTCTTAGACAAACGTGTTCCGGCCATTTCGAATTCAAATAATTAGACTCGCTAGCTGTGTTACTATTACTTGTTTTATTATTATAAAGTGTATTATTACACACTGTGTCACGTTTTAAATGATGATTCCGGGGTTTCTTTGAACCTTTAGTTCCATCTTGGGAGTCATTAATTTATACGTAATATAAATATCTAATACTCGTAGATACATTTTAGGAGTTTTGTATAGGAATCAGGGCCACAAAATTTCTTACCTAATAGCTCTGCATAACACCAAATACGCAATTTTTTGCATTTTTTATTCAAAGAACCCAAAAAAGTATTCATATTAACACATTTTGTATTATTATGTAACTCAAAGCTAAATAATTTCATTAAAAAAATGAAGTACATTCTGTAAACGGGATTATTTTCAATTTTGTTTTGCAAATGTTTAATAAGTAGTTTAATATGGAGTAACTTGACTCCCACGCCACTTGGTAACCTCGCGTGGGCGTCATGGCACAATTTAGTCACAACAAAAATAATCTGCAACGAAAATACTGTTAATGAAAAGTATTTTTTCGTTATATTTTCTTATGTTAAAACTTATGTTAAAAGAATGGCTAGAAGACAAAATTATATTTTTGCCATATCTTTTGGATTTGTTTAATGATGATAGTAAGAGGTTTAAAACAAAAGTTACAAATCAAGTTCAAAAGCGGGCATTTTACTGAACCTGTAGTAATCTATTATGTCAATGTCATGTGTCACTCACTGAAGCTTTTTTAAGAAGAAAGAGTTTTTAAATTAGCTGTTCGTAGGATCCTTCATCTGTTTATTTTGAATATTTAGGTTTAGTTCCATATCCAACCAGAGCCCTACTACCTATTCCATTCATTGACATATCAGTCTCAATCAGCCACATCTATTGTGGCTAGAGTGCATAAAGTAGAATTTTCTTTGCATTTATGCTATTCTATGTTACACAATACTGGTACCATTCCGATCATTAGTATACTATTCTTTAATTAATAAAAACATCAATGCTAAGAAAATTCTACCCTATAACTTAAACTTAAAAGCGTTAGCAATTAGAGATATAGAAAAATAAGCAAAGTTTGCAATATAGCTAGGGCCCAGATATCAATAAGAGGTTTTAAAGTGTCAAAAATTAGTACGAATAATCACAATAGACGGCTCTGACAGAAACTAAAATGTCAATGAATGGAATAGGTAGGCGAAGTTGCCAATCTATGATTGCAACTTCGCCTGTTGAACGCAGTAGAAAACTCGTAAACCGAATGGAGCATATCGTTATATCACGTGATACGGCCCCTGGTGACAGACTTTCTGTGTCAGAGATCATTATTACCATTAAATAAATAAATAATTTATTTAGTTAATGGCACAAAAACAAATTGTAAACCTTAAAGTTTAGTATAAGTATAGTATAATAATAGGTCTTTACCTATGAAACTGCCGTTTTGCCGTACTGGCCATTTCAAATGAAAATATATTTTTTTTTGACTGATAATTCTGATTTCAAATTAATTTTATTTGACAAACATGGAATTCTTTTTCTAAAATCGTAATTTGTTTAATAGTTAGTGTTTTGTTTTCAACGCATTCGAACATTTTCCGTCATCATGGATAAGTTAAAAATTCGAGTAATTATGGAGTATGAGTACCGTCGTGGCAGCAAAGCGGCACAAGCGGCACGCAACATCAACGACGTTTACGGAGCAAACACTACAAACAAACGCACCACCCGTTATTGGTTTACCCGCTTCCGTCCTGGAAATTTTGACCTGAAAAATGAACCCCGTGGTCGTCCGAAAACTTTGGTCGACAATGACGAATTAAAGGCAATTGTGGAAGCTGATGAAACTCAATCCACGGCTGAATTAGCAGCAGCTTTCGACGTTAGCATCAAAACAATATTGGTCCATTTGCGTCAAATTGGCAAGGTAAAAAAGCTTGACAAATGGGTACCCCACGAACTCAATGACCGCCAGCGCGAAGTACGCGTGGAGACGTGCCTTGCACTGCTCAGCAGGCATACAAATGAAGGAATTCTGAACCACATTGTTACTTGTGACGAGAAATGGATCCTGTTTGACAATCGTAAGCGCTCAGCAAGTTGGTTGGACCCTGGTTCAGCACCCAAACAATGCCCTAAACGAAAACTTACCCCTAGAAAAGTGATGGTCACTGTTTGGTGGTCTAATGCAGGTGTAATTCATCACAGCTTCTTGCCAAACGGGGCAAGCATTACTGCAGATGTGTACTGTGAAGAACTGAACACAATGATGGAGAAGCTCGCACGTCTCCAACCAGCTTTGGTCAATCGTTCGGCTCCACTGCTCCTGCACGACAACGCGCGACCTCATACTGCACAGCAGATGGTCTCCAAGCTACAAGAGTTGGGGTTGGAAGTTCTCCGTCATCCGCCGTACTCACCAGACCTTGCGCCTCCAGACTTCTACTTTTTCCAGAATTTGGATAACTTCTTGGCGGGAAAAAAATTCAATACCCGAGAGGCAGTACAAAATGACTTTGAAGAATTTGTTGCCTCCCGTCCAGCTGATTTCTTCAAGAAAGGCATCAATAAGCTACCAATGCGTTGGCAAAGATGCATTGATTGCATGGATGATTATTTTGATTAATAGAAATAAAAAGTATATAAAAAAATTACGCTTCATTTATTTCGTGAAAAACGGCAATTTCATAGGTAAAGACCTAATATACTTAGTATAGTATAGTATAAGTTTAGTAAAAAAATTTAAGTTTAGTATACAATTCAACAAAAATTATGATATTTTAAAAAACTAAAAAAAGACTCTAAAAAAAACAATTAAATTAAGCTATGTAAAAAGAAAAATTCAGCAGGTGTAACAAAAAATATATATTACTAATCAGCTAACGTTATCGAGATTTTATTCTTAAAGGATCATTAAACAAATCAACATCACTTTTTACGGCATTGTAAAGTTATATTATTATTATTATTCGCAGATGGTACTGCAAACAAAATGTGATGTCTCACAGACTTATTCCTAACTTTGAAATTAAGGTTCTGGATTAAGTTTCCATCTATTTATAATTCACGATTTCGTATAGTGTTATCAAAGAAGCTAATGAGCGTCGAGATTGCAAAGACATCAGGTGGAAGTGCTTAATTCTATCAGTATATTCTGGGAGCGCGTTACGAAGTCTAGATTCATACAAAAGTGCCTGGCAAACTTCATTTGAATTGATTCAGTGCGATCTTTATGAACAGCGTAAATAGCCCAAATCGGACTACAATATTCTAAAATATTTCGCACTAGTGACGTTGTAGTATTTTTAGGCTGTCGGGGTTTCTAAATGGTTTTGTTGTTCTAATAATAAATCCTAGTAAATTTAGCTTTTGACACTATCTGGTTATAATGAAAGCGAAACGTTAGTTGCCTATCTAGGGTTACTCCTAAATCCTTAATAGTACATACTCTATGTAAGTGGACACTTTTTATTTTGTATGGGTATTTCATAAAATATTGTTTCTTAATGAACGATATTACCTGACATTTTTCGGCACAAAGCTGCATAGAGTTCAAATCACACTATTCGTTGATCAAAGTTAAATCCCTCCGTAAAAGGTAACAATCGTCAATAGAGTTTATGCCTTTAAAAATTTTAATGTCATCTGCGTATGCCAGACAATTGCTGTCAATTTTGTCAATTAAATCACTGACAAAGTACAGGAAAAGCAGTGGGCCTAAGTTTGACCCTTGTGGTACTCCCGACTCCCGAATGGTGTCGAGTTATAACCGTAGATACTAACCAACTGAGAACGTTAAAATAGACATGACCGAAGTCAACGCAATAATGAGCCATTAATTCGTATGTGCTGTAACTTTAAAAGTAAAATATTGTGGTCGACTCGATCAAAGGCTTTAGCAAAGTCAGTCTAAATGGCATCAGTTTGCAATTAATTTTGAAATGAATACGATAATTTGTTAATGTAATATAAAAGATTAGAGAGGGTGGATCTGTTTTTGGTAAAACCATGTTGTCTCGGGCTGAGTATGTGCAAATAATGATTGTGTAAGTGAGAATAAACTAGACTTTCGAATATTTAAAAAAATGCTTAGTATGTTTATGGGGCAATAGTTGAGTACGTCAGATTTGTCACATTTTTTTTGAATAGGCAATTTTTTTGTTAACTTCCATAAGCTAAGAAATACCCCTTCAGATAGTGACCTATTAAACAATATTGCAAGCAGTTTTGCTAATGAATTTGCAACACAGTCTGGGCACGACCAGCCAGTAAAGCCAGTAAAGACTTTGACGATGAGAAATTAACACAAGATTGATGAAAACTATGTTTGCATTTGCAGCCCACAACTCTTTGTCTTTTCATCTCCTCCTTACAACGGCCACAATAATAAGGAATTCTAAATAATTGAAATAAAACAATTTGCACAATATTTTTACTGAGCTATTAGGAAGTTCCGTATCGAATATTGATAGTGTGATGAAGCCTTACTATTTGTTTTTCTCTGAATGTTTTGGTCATTTCAAACAAAGAAATTTTGCAAAGTAAACAAAAAAAGATACACTAACCGTATGAGCCATGGATCTCGAAGTGCATATCTTGATTCTATCACTATTACGGCTAAAAGTTTCCTTCTTTACAGTAGTGTATACCCTAGATTAAACGTATTCTTCCGGGTAAGTGGAATTTCTCTTTAGAATGTCTAGTCCGTAAGTTCGGTTTTGCGAATAATACCACCGATAAAGAATGCTAAGGAGCACAGTTGAATGCAATTTTCACATCAGTTACACAGGTCTTAATTCACAAAATAATTATCTTAATACAGAGCTATTATGACTTTGACGCTAGCGCCATCTATCTAATATCTAATACTTTCTAAAATTTTAAAATTATTAAGTACCTACGTTACTAATTATTAAAATTAATAAATTTATATCAACCCTGGGTGAGAAACGATACCCTTGCGTACTACCTTTCAAAAAGATATATTACTTAATGTGTAAAGGTAAATAAATTTCAATTTCTAAAGTAAAATTTTTACAACTGCATAATATTTTAACATTCTCATAAATCTTTATGTCATGAAAACTTAACAAACTAATAATTAAAAGAATTTTAATGTAAAAGTATATCCCATGGACGCCGTAATAAAGCCACTAAACAATCCAAAGGTGATGTAAAAGGAGAACTAGGTAAGTTATCGATATTGCTATAATAAAACTTGTCTGCGAAAACAACTATTTGGCTAGTATCTTTCGGGGAAATCAAATAAATTCAATAACATCTTCTATCAAGTGCTTTCAGTGCTTTCCTTGTTCAGGAAATTGAATTACTTTTTAGGATCCTTACTTTTTAAGAGTACCTACGTCTACGTTGTTAGGAGAGTTTTATTTTGTGTGTAGTAGTAGTTATACATTAGGGAAAAGGTAGCATATAATTTTGAGGACAGTATCTTCGGGAAGTTACTGCCAGTTCGCTATTAAGATATAACTTTTATTTACTTTATTGTGTAGTTGGCCAAATTTACCGTGGTTAGAGAAGTGTTTAGGCCAAAAAGGTATAAAATACTAGAATAACAAGCTCATTGATGCTTAGGTACATACTCAGAAATTTCGAATATTGTTTTCAAAAAAATGCAGAAAAGTTTACAAAAACGTTGTTGTTCCTTTTCTTGTAGTTTTTATTTGGCTACATTTTCTTTACATTCAGATACTTTAAATGCATAAAACTATTTCTTTATCAAAACCGATATATCACCGTTGCTCTAAGTTCCCGAGTATTCTGCTGCTCTAATAGAGGTGGGGATAAGTCTTTAGTATGTATGTACATATTTGTTTCAATTAGTCATTCTCGCTCCGATCGCCGCCCGGTACGGACGTGCAAGACGACTCCGATTGATCGGTCTCTTCCCGTTATTCAGTGGCGCTCAGTTTCCTGACGTCACAGTATAGCGTGTTGTTGGTTCCGTGACTTTCTGTGTTTTCTTACTCCCTCCGAGCGCTGTCGAAGTGATAATTTTTCTTTGCACTTTGAAGAAGTATCTTACGTCTTCAAAGTGCTGTGCTGAGTTGTGTTGTGCTTGTGCTGAGTGCTGTGTTGTGCAAAGCGTGAGTAGTCTGGTTTCAGTACAAAGGATACTTAACGGTGACAACGAATTTGTACTGATCCAGTCTTTTTATTTTATTCCTTCTTCTATTTTTATTTATTTTTCCTATATTTTCATATTTATTGTTTATTATATCTGTGTGTTTTCGTGTGCATTCGCCCTTTCTGTCGGTAAAGGTTGACCCTAACGCGGTCAACTCTTTACCTGCGTACCCTTTTTTTTAGGTTCCTAGGTAGCGGCCTTCGGCGTACTACGGTTAGTTTTAAGTCATTCTCCCCAGCCCCCCTACCGCTGGTAGGGAGGTTAGCCGCTAGGGTTTACTAGGTTTTTTAGGAACACCAAGCATCTATGCTTATAGCCCTAATGGATTCGCAAAGCGTTATAAACTTCGCGAAAGCGTTCGCGCAGGCGCTCTCCGCGTCAGGCAACCCGGTATCAGACGTGGTGTTCTCGCAGGCCTTATTAGCGCTTAACGCGTCCCAGGCCCCTCAAGCCCGAACCCCGGCCCCTCAGGCCACCAACTCCCAGACCCCTCAGGTCTTTACCAGCGCTCCCGCGTCTCCCGTTCCATCCGATATGGACTGCGCGTCGGTCACGTCATCTCGCGCATCGCGGCGTAAGCGTACCGCTCCCGGGAGCGATTCCGATTCCGCGTCCGAACCGTCGTCGGGCGCCGCTACTTTAACCGGCTCTCCTGAGCCCCCATTCACATTGGACTCTAAACGCTCCAAGAAGCACTCAAAGAAAATCGCGGTGTTTTCAACACCCGATCCCACCCCGGTGCCTTCAGCACCCGTCCCCGCGCCACTTATGTCACTCGAAGTGACCGCGTCTCCGTCGGTCCCGTCGAAGCCAGCGACGCGCTGCGCTCCCGTCCCATCGAAGCCTTAGCTCCCACCGCCCGTCTTCCTCCGCCAAAAACGCGCGCTGGACCGCGGTTTCTAACTTGTGCAAAGAGCACAAAATCAATTATCTTAAAGCCACCAACGCAGGCTCTACTATGAAGATTCACGTCGCGACTATCGACGACTTCCGCGCGTTCACTAGGCTCCTATTAGTTAGGCAAATCGCTTATCACACCTACGCCCTCCTGGAGGAGCGTAAGATCCGTAAGATCCGCGCAGTTTTACGGGGCGTCCCATTTGAGCTCGCAAACGATGAAATCCTCGAGGACCTTAAGTCCCAGGGCTTCCCGGCTGAAGCAGTGCACAAGATGCACTCCAACCGTGGTAAACGTTTCCCGCTAGCATTAGTTATTTTATCTAATACTCCCAACTCGAGGGAGATCTTCAGAGAGGCTCGCACAATCTGCGGACTCTCGAATATCTCCGTCGAGCGTCCTAACCGTCGTGGACACCCTGGGCAATGCCATCGTTGTCAGCTGTACGGCCACGCAGCGGCTAATTGCTGAACTCCCCCCAGGTGCGTTAAGTGCCTCGATCCGCATATCACAAAGGAGTGCACTCGCACTCCTGACTCCACCTCCCCCCCTGCATGTGTGCTGTGCGGCCAGTCCGGCCACACAGCAAACTACAGGGGATGTCCGCGCGCTCCGCGCTCTTCCGTAAAGAGGGCCGCGCCTAAACAAGCGCCGCCGCTCACTCCCGCTTACTTCCCGCCACTGCACAACCGGAGTCCCCCGGAAGCAAAGCCCGAGCAGCCGATGCCGACTCCGGTTCTTTCCTGGAGACAGAGTCCGGACGCTCCTGCACCACCTTACCGTCCTATCCCAGCTCCCGTAGCTCCCGTAGGCTCTGTCGTCTTCGCCTCAGTCATCGTTGGCTGAGGACATGAAGACCATGTTCGACGTCATCCAAAACGTCGACATCAACGAAATCGCCGTACTCGCACGCAAACTGCGAGCCGCCCGCTCTCCTCAAGAGCGTCTATTCGCGCTAGCCGAGCATTACCCGCTACTTAGTTCTTTATAAATTCTATAATTCGTTTATAAATTCTATAAAGGTTGCTAAGCAAGGCAAACCCACGCTTCCCTTAGCTGTTAGCAATCTTATTAAAGCTAAGAACGCGGCTCTCCGGAGAGCCAAGAAATATCCCAAGCCCGAAATATCCGTCCCACCAAGCGTACTATAGTATGGCCAGAGCCTTACACATAGACACCGCCTCTCACATTCCTCCTCTCACTCGTCCCGATGGCACTACTGCCTTCGAAGTCAAAGAGAAAGCCAAATGCTTCGCCGACAGCATTGCTGCACAATGCTCGCCTAGCACGCAACCTGCGGGTCCCTCTCACATCCAGGCGGTGGAGGACGAAGTCCTTCGCAGAGACTCTCTCCCCATCCAGAAACCAAAAGTCCAAAAAGGCTCCGGGTGCGGATGGAATTTCCAACCACGCACCACCATAGCTACTTTCCAAAAGCTTGGAAAGATGCGACAGTCATAGGCATTCCCAAGCCGGGTAAACCTCTGAATATCCCGGCTAATCACAGACCCATCAGTATAAACTTTTCGTTTATAAAAAGTTCTGCGATTCGCTTCGAATGTTAGGCATTCCCATCCCCTGGAAGCGCAGTACTAAATACTTAGGCATCACCTTAGATCCGACGCTTTCTTTCAAGCCACACGTCGATACAGTTTCGAAACTCGCCCTACTACTTAGACCGCCTAAATAGCATGTTAGGTAGAAAAAGTAAAATGTCTTACTGAAACAAACGTACACTCTACAAGGTCTGCGTTAGACCAAATTCAAATTCAAATTCAAATTCAAATATTTATTTCTCAACATTGACAATTACTTGTTCTTATTGACGTCAAATAAAACATGATTCTACCACCAGTTCGAAAAAAAACCTTCGTGAAGAAGAACTGGCAAGAAACTTCACGGATATATATTTTTTTTTTCAAAATAAATTTACAGAGTCTCTTTATGTCTATACAAAATTATTCTTTTCTGCATCTGTTAGCTCGGCAAGTCTCCCTCCCCCCAAGTATCCAAACGACGAACACCCTCAAACGGCACCCGTTCACGAGTTAACGCGGGATCCAGCCATCGTGACATATGCCTCGCCAATCTTTGCCCACGCCAAACCCTCCCTCCTGCACGAACTGCAGGTAGTTCAAAATCTCTTTTGCTGCAGGGCCACAAACACACCGTGGTACGTGCGTAACGCGGACTTGCACAGAGATCTTGAACTGCCTACAGTACCTCAAAACACTCTCTAAAGCGTTCTTCAAACGCTCCGAAACCCATTTCAATCCTCTAGTTCGAGATTCAGTCTCATTCACTACTCCTGTCTTAGATTCGAAGTTCAAAGTCGCTAGGCCTAGGAATGCGCAAGCGTACTGTTCCACCAGACTGTCGTCCGATCTCGAAGCCCTTCTGGCCGCAAATTCTAATTCTAACGTAAATTTTAATTAATTCAATTTTATTTTTCAATTTTTAATTCTTTAATTTGTCTTTTTTTAATTTTTACTTTTCATTTTGAGCACCTTCAGTGCTATGAATTCACCTTCAGTGCTATGTAATTCTCAGCGGGTGTCCCTTCTGGGCCCCGCTAGCGCGGCCTCTTTCTCCAATTGGCCGTCGCTCAGATGAAGGCTGTGTGGCAAAAAATTGCACGAGTCACTCAGGGGGTTTTTTAGTGGGTAGAGGCTCTGGTAGGCTCGGAGCGAGTCCCACATAACCTCGATCGCGCGCGCGAGGTATGCATAAGAGCATTATTTAGATCCTCCTGCCCTCTCCGTGGAGGGAAACAAAAAAATCAATTAGTCCTTTTACTTAAAGTGTACGTCGAAAGATTTATTCTTTAGCCAAAAAAAAAAAACAATAGACTTTTTTTAGAGATGACTATTAAGAACCTTAATAAGAACTAGAACGGTGCCCAAGAACGGCGTAACTGAAAATCAAATTTATAATTTGAAGTAAATATATCCTTTCACCTCCATACCTACTTAACATTGAGCAGTGTAGGCGTGTTGTTTGAATGAATATTGGATAAGGTGACTGAGCTGGGTTCTTGAACTTCGGGGCTCAACGGGGATGCGTCCGCGCAGATAACACGGTGTACTCATTTTGTTTTTGATTTTTTTTGTTTGGTGATTTTGTTTATTCGCCTTTTTGCTGTTCATATACAGGCAAAGGTGTTACGGGATTATCGCGGTTTAAAATAAGTTGTAAAATGTAGCTGGTACGATATTTTACACAAGTTAGGGTTTCTAAGAATCTGATGGACCATTAGGAATCAGTGTATGACAAAAGCTTTTCTAGGAAGCATTTTTGGAAAGTGGTTTGGTAAAATACAGTGATCATATAATCTTTATTTTTTAAACGCATAAGTTTGTAAAGTTGTGGATAATATTTTAAATGGAGGTAATTTTTTTTTCTAGCTGTACACATAGAGCTAATTTTGTCTCGGAACCGCCAAGCTGTTTAGGTAGTATTAATAATATACTTGAATATGCATTAGTGGAAATAACAATTTCTTTTTTTATATTTTAATAAATAAGTTAATACATATTGGCTGCGATATAACGTAACAAAAGCGACCGCACAGTTATCGCACCATCATCGCTAAACGTCAAAAAAACTTCATATTATTATACAACTTGTTAGCTATTGCGCTGCTATTGCTGCTACGCCAAATGGTGCTTCTGATAATGTGCGAGTGAAGACAAATGTTTGCCTTAGTAACTTACGTAATAACTGGTTATCTCACTTTCACAAACTCAGTGTTCCTCTCGGTTCCTAGGCTAGCTTTTTATTCAATTCCTTAGAAGCTCTACAAGGAAAATGTTATTTGTTGTTTCAAGGACATTTGTATATGAATTACTCTTTGAGGAAAACTGTTACGCCTTGAGAGGGGGAATATTTTTCAGTGAGAAACTTTAACTTGAGTTTGTTTTTGTCTTGTAAACATTTATTTAAAGGAATAATTAATTTTTTACTTGATTGGTTTCTTTAAGTGTTTAATCTTCGACTTAGTTTTATTGAAGTTAATTCTACTGATTTCAATTTTTTACATCAGTTGCTTACGTTCGGCGCTGCAACTTTGAACACTCATTTGAAACTTTACTGAGTGTGGGTTAAATATTTAATAACTTTATAAAAAAAGTAGTAAAAGTTAGTTTAGTTAAAGTTAAATGTTTTTCAGTAGTTGTCAAGGAAAAGATTATATTAAATTAAAATAAGTTAAAAGCCTTATAAGTGTGTATTCCAAAAATGTAGTTCTTTAGATCTAGCAGCAACCAAAACAATAAATATATCCAGTAATTTACTAACCGTAATTGTAATCACAGTTAAGGCGCTACGCTGAGCAAACGATCTTGAGCCGACTGTGAATATTAGCCGCGCGTCGGCGACGCGGGCTTTCCGGTAGTGACTTTTGAAAACCATTAAGACTTTTGAAAACCATTACAAAACACATACAATTTCGGTCACTTGAAAAAACTTAACCCGCAATATGTTTGTAATTAAATTAAGTTGAGATCTAAAATGAAATCACGCTTTCTTTAAGATGAGATGCACGATAAAAATCATTTTTACTCATTTTTACGCGTTCGTTGTGAAGAGGCTTATTAAAAAGTTATATAAATTAAAAATAATTGGTGTCTTCCAATACGGAAACATTATTATATAGAAAAGTTATATATTCCTACTCAACCGTCATAAAGAGTGTTAAGTTTTTCGAATGTATGTATGTATAAACCGATTGACGGATTTAAATATATAGAGCTCATTAGATTCGCCTCAGTTGTGAAAGTGAAAGGATATATTTTTTCCCGCCACTCGAATGTTAACAGGAATTACGCGTAGAAGTTACTCTGGCCGGGCTTTTTCATTTGTCAATCAGAAGTTTGGTTATAATTTCATATGTATGTTAAATAACAAAAAAGGCAAGCGTGGCGTAAACAGTACAATCAGTTTAATTTAAGAGATAATGAGAGCAGTGAATGTCCCTCATAAATTTATTCCATTTTGTCTTATTAGCCATTACGATGAGAAATTACAGTAAATTGCATTCCAAAGTTCTCCGACCGAGATACGAGTTCTGGCATACTCCTGAACTAATTAATACAATTTATAATGACGTTATTAAACATAAATAAAAGGTACGTGTTTATGTGTTATTTCCTTCAAATGTTATTATTTTTAAGACTTATTTGGTAATATTAGGTTTCAAACTTTAACTTCACGTTTTTTCAACCGAGTTTTGCTTTCCGGTGATCTTTGCTAACTTTGAGTGTATTAATAGTTTTATGTTTCGGGTAGGATCTAGGTAAAACTAAATCCTAAACCATAGAGTCTAGTAAAAAACACAACATGTAAATAACTAATGTAAAGTATCGTAGTAATGTAAAGAATATATTATTATGAGAATAAAATAAGGCAATTCAAAGTTTGCTTCTGCCTTATCTTACGGAGAGGTTCTTGACTAGATCCAAACGTAGGTATACGTAGGTATAGGATAGATCATCGTAAGATAGGAAACAATTTGGCGTTAGTTTCTTTACTGTATCCTGTTCAGAATCGTTTAGTTACGCAATGTTCGCTTCTTTTCGTTCAATAGAGAACATTGACTGATTTCCTCATGTCAGTCTTTTCTGTCAAGTGTCTTATGGCCGTATTTAAGGCGCTCATGAGTATATATTTTGCTTAGCGAATTTATAGTTTATGTGTTCGTTATATAAGTATATATTTACTATAATAGTATATAAGACTGCCCTAAGTAACCGTACGACGTCTCTGAATGTGGCCGTTAGCAATTTTTGATTAGAATATTTGGTCTATCATCTAAAGGCATGGGTTAGAATCCCGTCTAAAATTCAGAGACATGTGAAATATTTTGTGAATGAATTAAAAAATAATTGTATTATAGAGAAGAAATGCGGCGCTTTATTAATCAATATTCATTTCTAAACAAAATCAAATATACTAATCTAATAATATACCAAAAAAGGAAATTTTATACAGCTTAAATAGCTATTACTGGCATTTATTATAAATAATTATATTTCAACTGTATTTTGTTTGTCGAGCTAAGCGCTAAGAATCAGAACAGATCGAGTTGTTTTTGATAAAGTCAATATTCAAAATGACAGTCCATTAAAAATAATTTCATATCCATTCACGAAAGTTCAGCTGAATGCCTATTGTATTTGGCAATTAATTTCTGTAGCTCCAATTAGCTACCAACGTTGTCATTTACGGCGCGGTGTCGCGAACCGTCCCCCCCCCCCCATGGCAGATCGCTTGTATTGCTCTGTGATGCGTAATGCGATGACTTTGACTGGGACTCATCATTTTTAGGGTGGCTGGACAGTACATAGAATAGAAATACGTCTGTTTGTATTTAACAGAAAGTTGGTATTTGAGATAAGTGCATCAAAACAAATTTATTTTCATGTTACCGTAATATTGTTCAATAATATTTTGTTTTAAATCTGAAAATGATTTTATTTATCACAATAATTTATATACAACAAAAATACAAAAAGAAATTTCGAACATAAGTTGAACATAGTCACAATAACATAAATATACAAATGTAAAACATAAAAAACATGTATCGCAATTACAATTCTTGTAATATATTCTTAATAATTTATTAAGAATAATTTATAATTAATAATTACTATTCTTGATCTTAAAAATCCTTCTTCTTCCATTGAGTCTTTTTATAAAAGACAATTGAACTTATACTTTAGTCATGGCCTTGGTGGTATGGCGGCTTTGGTACCCACCTGGGACTTGTGCCGAAGTAGCCACTGCTTATCTGCTTCCACTGCACAAGTTCCAGGTGCGAGACTAGTTAGTGACAGTTTGTGTAATAAAAATAGATTGTGTTCATAAGTCGTGAATGTTATTGACAGAAATCTATGTTTGTACACAAATTCGTGAATAAATAATGAGGACATGTTATTTAATACCTTTTATGTAACTTTTTTATGTTGTCTCCATTGCTTGCAGGCATAAAAACATTGCTGACTTTGAGGCTCCGTTTCGCTCTGTTTCTCTGAAAATACATTTAAAAAAATTGAGCATAGATAAAATCGTTGTGATGCGGTTTTTAATATTTAATAGACGCTACTTAAACGAAGATAAGAAATAGGTCAAGTATTAGTCCAACTTGCTAGAGCTTTTATAAGGATACTTAATAAAAGAAGCTCTTTAAAAAATCTCGTAAAAGTAATTTGCCAAAGAACTGAATTTTACTTGAGCTTAGTAAAACCTTTTTTGGTGCAACCAGTTTTTGCTTTTTTGTTGGATTTTTGTTAGGAATATAACGATGTATTAATATAGTTTAATTTAAGGATGATCTACTTTATCACAAGTTAGACTCTGACTTAGAGGTTTTCAACGAGCTGTACATTTACACTCTTAAACTCAAATATTTTTAATAAAAAAACAATACTACACTAAAGTCTATCATTATAATTTACTTAACTGAATAAAATAAAATTATGTTTTTGAATAATTTTAAATAAAAGATACGCGGCTGTTAATTTCTGAAACAAATTTTTAAGTGTGCTACATTGAATACACACAAATACTAAAGCCGCTGTTTTTACTTCAACTGATTATAAAGTTACGCCAAAAAAGCTTCGTAAACAAGTCTATTCAACATATAAATGATTCAATGTGTAAAATAACCTCGACTTGTCATTCCAATCTATCATACGTTGCCGTGTTTAATATATCTGCTGAATACAGATTCAATACGGAATGAGGAGGCGCATCTGAGGACTTCGGATACAATGGAGTCGCCCTTAACCTTTCGGCGGCACGTGGGTGTGAGAAACCCCTATTCAGTATTTAATGCCCGTTGTATTTCCCTGAGTTTTCTAGTGGGTTTGAAAATTAATTAAAATTTGATTTCGATTGGTGAAATGTTGGTTTAATGTTAATAAATGATTTGATTCGTGAAGATTTATTGCACAAAAAACAAACAGATAAACCAAGCTTAGGGAGAACTCAAAATAAAAATAAAATAAAAAATAAATCTATTTCTCTAAAACAATCATAATAAACGAGTCAAATAGCTGAGGATACCTTTTAAGTAAAACTGATTGCCTAAAGAAATCTGGTGAGACTTAATTTCATTTATCCAATTACATCACGTGTATCCACCTCATGACCTTTTTGCTTAAATAAAAACCGGTAAAATTATACCTAAACAACTTTTATTTCTGAAAAGCCTAAAATAAAATTGTTTGCTCATAATAAATAAATTCATGTTACATTAAAAAAATTACATTACCTGTACCAGTAGCTTATCATCGATTGCCAGAGATTAGTCTTCATCCAACTTACCTATAAACCAAATGAAACCATATAAATACTCCAGATATAATTACTTAAAACCCAGTAAAATTAACCAGAAATAAAAATTAAATCTTCTGAAAAGCAACAGTTACTGAATAGCCCCGGCAGCCGAGCTCGAGGCGGGGTACGAGAGACCGCCAGCTCTCGGCGATATTTAACTAACAGGAACCACAATCTTCAAATACGGCTCCATTGTATAATTGTTTATTAAGCCCGATTGTTTTCAGTTGTGTTCTTCTCTCGACGTCAATTCTTGTAGGATATTGGGTGTCTTTTGTGACTGGAGCTCGCTTATTGGGTGCTTGACACTAATATTGTTATTGTTACTTGTTAGAAATATTAAATAATTGTATATCCATGAGGCATCATTAAACGTATTATGAGATAACAAACTCATTATGCAGATCAGCCACGGTATTTTTCATTATTACTTAATAGTGACGCATAGATCTATTTTCACTGCCTATTTTTTTCCCTTCAACTGAGCCACAATAATGTAGTTATATTAATAACTCCCGTTTTTATATGTAAAGCAAGGGGGCAAAATGAATAAGACAATTGTAACAGATTGTTGACGTCTCTCACGACAGGGTGTAATCGATAAGCGCTCCAACTAAATTATTCCTTGTCTATATGTCAGACCCTTTTGTACGAGTACGGAAATTCGGGTAGCAAGAAAGTTTTTGATTAAATTCAACACAATATCGCTGTCGTATGTGCAATTTCAATGAAAAATATTTCGTCAACAAAAGGTCACATTAGCATCCTAATATATAGATATAGAGTATATAATCAAATAACCAATTACTAATTGGTATTTTAATTTTTACTCATTATTATTTATTAAGAAAACATGATACAATTTATGTGTACTCATGTAATATATACAATAAATATAATAAGCCCATAATTAACAGTTTATCTTAATTAGACAGATTTCCTTCAAATACACTAAATGCTACAAAAGTAGGTCTTCATTTACCCAAACTTCATTAGTAAGTGAATAAATAACCTGCTTAATTAAAAAGCAATAAAAAAACTGCGAAAATAATTTATCCATCCACCGAAAAAAGGGCTAAAAATAACACAACATTTATTTAAAGCCAACAATGACACAGCCAGGCCTTTTGTCGTAGTACGTGTCCCTTGCCATTCCAACCACACTCATTTCGGTAACGTACACGCAGCTAAAAATACCCCTAAATGATAACGCCCAAAAACCACCCCTAACTCCATACAAATAAGGACCTTGTTAATTCTGCATTTGATGCAATGTACCAACAGTGAAACGCCTATACTGCACAATTTATTATGCTTTATTCAGTCGAGGAAAACCGCAGTGGACATGCGAATTATTAAAACAAATTTAAAATTCAATAATACAATAGTAAGCTGCTTTTCAATTGTTTTCAAACTAATTTTGTAGAGCAATTAGTTGTGAACGGATTCGGAGGAAAACTTTTGGCTGTACGAGTAGTTGACCTCGATGGCGACGGCCGTAGTGGTTAGAAGCCCTGTCTCACCCGCCGTAGGTCCCAGGTTCGAGTCCTGGTCGGGGCATTCATTTGTGTAATGAATAGATATTCTCGGGTCATGGTTGTTTATATTTGTATATGTATGCTTATTATTGGTGCCCCAGTTCGCTGTATGGGCATCCATAACACAAGCTCTGCTTACTTCAGGACAATACGTGGCCATACCATAGTTGGTGTGTTTGTCTGGGGATTTATTTTTATTTATTTTTTTTATTTATTTATTTATTTATTAAGTATACAAAACAATCTTATAACTAAATTACAGTCCCGCAAAATAATATAATAATATATATATATAATTATATACACCCCTATTTAAAAAAGAGTTTCATCAGGCGGTCTGGTGGTGAAATTTAAAGTCTTTTAGTTGCACCTGTTAAAGATGGTCTTGTGTGAACAAATATATTTGTTTTTGGGAAATAATTAGCAAGTTTCCAATTAGTATACCAATTTTGGTAGTCAACCTATTAAATAAGTTTTTCATTTAAAGGTCGAAGAAGCTACGTCGGCTCTCATGGCAGTTCTTAGTCACATTACTTATGACGAAGAACACCTGACTTCCTCAATAGGAGGAGGCTTTCTAATAAGCGGATGATTTAAGTACACATTTTTCAATCTATGATCGAACCCGCCTACCCTATGTTATCGTGTGTAAAGTGCGTTTTATGTTCCTACAGGCGCCATCGACACCAAAGCTAGTCTAGAGCCAAACGCATAACGTATTTAACAAATCGTTGAGATACTTTCGAACGCGTTTCTGTAGGTTGGATTGTGTATTGATGGAATATTTTAAACCATGGGTAACTGAAGTATCGCCAACATTTCTCTTTCCGGCATTTTAATTACTTAGCGCAATAGGTGTAGTATTACTTAGAAAAACTTGTTCACAAATGCAAGGGATCGTACATTACTACTAAATATGTGTAAGTTATGCTTACGCTCGAAGGAATCGCCGATAAACAAGGCAATAAATAAACTTCTCATAATTCAGATGTTAAAGAACCGAATATAAAACAATAAAAAGACTGATTCCAAAGTAAAAATTAGTTTTTTGGTGACATTTTTATTAAAACTATAGAGAACTATAAGAAATAACTGTTTTAAACTATCGCGGTTATTTCGGTCCGCGATCATGGTGCTTGCAAAGCATTGAAATATCGGACACGCGAAATGAAAATCGAAAATCGTAGTAAGAATCCCGTAATATCATTAAATTATAGTGAAATATAAGAAAGTTGAAAATTTTGTTAATCTTCTTATGAATAATAAAGAAAGTAATCTTTATGCAATATTAGTAATATAAGTTTTTTCTGGTTTCAAAAACCTATGTATAAGTTAGTAGATTTGGTAGCCATCTCGTCATCTCCACATCCACATCACCAAATGAAAATTCTGACACCAAGACCTGTACCTTTGTCTATAATATTTGATAATTTATCTAATTACACGACTGAATCTCCAAATTAAAAAGAAACCATAACGGATTTTAAATGACAGAATTTCCGTATACAGAGATAGGTACCTATAACGAGAATTTAAAATAATACAACGGAATCCCTTCTCATTTTTTAAAAATCTTTTAAACTTACAAACAGAAAGGATCTGAACTAAAAAAAAACATTTATCACAATTCAAGTTGATCCATTCTTGAGCACAGATATCGTTGGGAGTAATAGTCGATTGAAAATATAATAAAAAGGCGCTTAGGCTCTCGTCCTGGAAGCATTGATTCAACCACCGACCTTATCTCGGTGGTACAATAAAAAGAATGGAGAATGAAAGCTTCTACTACGTAATACTAGGAACAACTGGGAATTTTTATCTGCTTTTAGAGTTCTATGTTGCTTTGTGTCTTTTTTGAACGTTGCCCACGTTATATATAAGCTCTTAAGTAAATTTGGTATGGAATTTCGTATCACGATGTTCCTATTTATTATCAAAAACAAATTAATAACTAGATTTTGCCCGCAGCTTCTCACTTATCGCACAGGGCTGTTGCTTTTCTTTTATTGTTATAAAAATTAATAAAAATTAACCCATATGTTATTCCAGGTTATATTCAATCCGTATGACAAATTTTACACAAATTCTTTGTGATAGTATAAGATAATAACAAAAGGTTCAAAATTTTTGAATTTTGCCTTTACTTCGCAGTTTTCGCGCGATCACTGCTGAACGAATTATACGAATTTTAAAATTTTGTATCATACACAATTTATTTGCTATCGCTGAAACGTCATATGGTATGTGGTATGGTTTTTGACATTTAGCGACAGAAGAGCAAATATCAATGGATTTCTGTTGTCGCTTCGCTCTTGCAAGTTACACAACTTGAACTAAATTGTTTCTTGTCATTATTCACGGAACCAAAATTAAGCTTCTAAGATTTAAAAATATGAAGCAAAAGTTCAATTTTAAATTAGCTGTTGCAATTTTAAAGTTTCAATTTTGTAAAAGCTTTCAAGGACTGATCTTCTGCTAGGTAATTTTCGTTCGAAATTTATTTATTTTTCTTTTTATTCTATTTATTCAATAACTTATATGCTATCAACTGAACTGAAAGACCTTTTTTGAACTTGATTTTTAGTTACTATTAAATACATTTTATTTTTCACACTTTAAATATAAATTCGAATTATTTAAATATATTTTTATATTTTTATTTATTTTTTTTTTTTATTTGGAAAACTTTACAGTAACTTTAACTCGTATAGAACAAACATCAATAACACAGTACACATTTACACAGTTTTCGCATTTAGTATATATTATCATTTATTATATTTTTCTGAAATGAACAGAAACTCAACGTTTGTTTTAAATGTGTATTCAACGCACTATAATTCAACGCGCTGTGCATTAATATTTCTAAACCTAGTTTAATGTGTACTGGAGAGTTTCTTATAATAAGATTTCGTCTGGGGTGGCGCCAGAGCCCGTCCTGTTTGACCGCCAATAATCACGTCTACGTGGTTGTGATCCAGTTAAAGGGAAGAAAGTGTAACTTCTAGAACAAAGAGGATTCAACTTTAACATATCGATAAATGAAACCCCTATGACTAATGACATCCATTTATGCGGATGTGTGTGGTTCACGTGCTCGTTTGCTGGCTATGAAAATAGTATAAAAATGCAAGATCTTAAGTTCTGTATTACAATCATTATACAATAGATAATCTTCTCACCATAGACTTACCAATCCGTAAGAGGGCATGGCAACATCTTTGAACACAAGCCATTACGGTTTCCCCGCGGCTAATTAAAGAAATCCTTGGCTCTTCTCGCCTCCGATGCACTCACAAGATCACACGTTCGGCCGACCTTGACGTCCGACGATTGCGACGGATTCACGACATTTTCTTTTTAACAACTTATCTGTGTAGTGGCTAAAATTAGAACTATACGCCTTGTACTGAAAACTTCATATAGATAGTGTCACAGCTTAGAACACAGCGCCACCGTATAACAGTGCGATTGATTTGGTTGGAGTGAGATGCTATTTTCGTGACAAGTAATGCACTTTGTGAGTTCATTTGACACAGTTAAAGATTTATTAGGGTTTCAGTGGGAGTAAAGGGTTTTAGAATCATTTCTTGTTAAAATAAGCTGGCGTATTATAAGCGGACGTTTTAATCTTTAGTTGTATGAATATGAGCAGTAGGTATATTAATGGATTGGTAGATACCAAGAGTAAATAAATACTACAACAACTGTAAATACGAAGTAATATTCTTATAATACTTTTTTATATAATTATATAGAAACTATCAGAAACCTCACATAAGCATGATTTGGAAATATCTGTGTCATTGGGAAAATACTTACCTATCCTTACGTACGTACGTAAAAGACTAATCTAAAAGTCGCGCACAATGCCTTTCAATTTTCATGACACGAGGCTACACCTTTTTTAACCTTAACATGATTATATTTGGTCTAATCGAAACATCAACCTTATCAAAGATCACGAAGAAATTCCAAACTTAACACGCTCTTTCTGCCGCCACAAGCATAGTTAATCCGACAATCTGGATTCCTGTTTCATTGGTTCGGCGACGAAAACGTGAATATAGTCTGTTGGTTGTAAAGCCTACGAACGTATAGGGTGCGTTCAGACAGACGGCGCGACCGAATGGCCCCAACGCCTACGCGCTACCCAATTTTGCAAGTTCAAGGATCCCAGCGCGTGCGAAATGCTTTTAATCATCCTGATAATCCTTAGTATGTTTGCTAATTTGCTTGGTGGTTCTGTTTGGATGTTTTTTTAGGGACTTATGTAGGAAGTTTATAAATAGACTCCGTTTGAGATATCCACTTATGTAATGTAATGTTAGTTATAATATTGAATGTCTCTTTTTTTCTGCATGATTGAGACGTAAAGTTTATGAAAAACATTGTTATGTTTGTTTCATTTTTTGAAAGCAGAGTATTTTACATTTTCTCATTAATAACATATTTCTAGTTCTCGTTCAGTAAACTTTATGCTGGCACATATCCTCAATCCTAATTTTAAAATAAAATAAAGATCTAAATTCACAAATATACCTATAATATTGCTCTCTCTAAAAAAATATAGTCATGTAGTAAAATCATAACGTCTTAAAAAAGTACAAGTGTCAAAACGAGGGTTTTTAAAGATTAGTTTGGTATTTATTTGAAGCAAAACATAAATCAAGTACCAAAATAGGACGAAATAAATTAAAAGTTCCATATAAAAGTTTCCCAACGATCGCCACGGGCTATCTTTTAACAAGGGCACCCCGCCATTCTACTAATAAAAATGTTATGTTTACCTTATTACACCATTAAAACAGGATATTTATTAAATTACGTCTTAATGCTCCCCTTACATATAAAAATAATATACTCCTTTATGGTCAAATGATTTGGGCTTTCATTTGATTAACTGCCACGAAATTATGAGTGAAGATTTTGATGTTACGAGCTCTGTGATACATTTTACTTCATCAATAAAATATTTTTTATATGATTCATATATGTTATTATACTATCTAAAAATTTGTCTGTTTCTAAGAATTCTAATTAACACAATTTTACGAATGTCGTCGTTTGGAAATCGAAAAAAGCAAGACATACACATATTGAGAGTAAAAAAAGTGCTTTATGATATAATTTGGGGATACATTTATAGAATATACCGATACTACGTTGCTTTTTTCTGTTATCAAAATATACCAGCAAATAACAATTGACAATCTAAATCCAGACATAAACACAAAATTTAGCCTCATATCATTTTCATATCAATTTGAGGCGGACCACAACATCATATTATGCATCCAACGTCCGCTTCATACTGCCTTAAACACGAGCGCGTCGGTCTAAAACCCATCCATTCGTGAAACAGTTTCAATTTGTGCCAAACTGACATTTTCATTGGTGGAAATACTTTGACAGGATTGTTCTAATTGACGCGGTTACAGCCCCACCAACTTATCTAATCACAAAAGCGTGGCGCTGCCTTCTACGCGTTTATGAACTTTGACATTTAGTCACGAAGAAATGCTTTAGTTATAGTTTTTGCTACTGTACACATAACTTGGTACAATCTTTCCCAAATGTTTACGACCCCCACATTTTAATACTTCATTAAAAGGTTAAATAAAGTTGTCGAGACAAATTTATATACGTGAGGTGTTCGCGCACAAAATTCCAGGAATTTATTCAGTTCAGAGAGGAATTCGCTTAAATAATGTTGGGGTAGTGTGAGGTGAAAGCCACCCCCGAGCTACCTTTTCGACTTATGTAACAAATAGTTGTAAAATTTACTTTCATTACTTTGATGATTGGTAACTTTTGAATCAGGGTTTAGGGTAGTGTTTTGTATTTAGTTTAAATGTTTTCATAGATGGAAAAGCCATGTGCCTTATTATTTTATTTTGGCTTGAGAATTAAAAATGTAAGCAGCAATGATGAATATTGTATGGAATAAGTTTCCAATTTGTTATAAAAAAAACCTTATTTGGTGCATTCAGTTATTATCCTTATTATTATTAGGCTTGCGAGGTTCAAGGGTCAATAATTCAATTCATTCATTAATATTGAAAAAATATCTTGAATGAAATAAGCCATTAATATTCTTCGCACAATCATAAAATAAAACCATTTTAAACTCTGGTCAGATAAGAAATCATTAATAAAATTCTCCTTTAAAGTACTAATGAAATAAAATCAATATTTGTTTTAGTTTCAATTATTTATTTTCCCTTGAAGTAAAATTTTTATTTGAAAGTAAATATATATATAAATATAGTTTTTTTATATCCTATTCAATGATAAAAAATAGGTCAATAAAGTACAACAAAAATAACACTTCTAAAAATGAATTATTAAAATGATTGAAATAAATTGTAAATCATTATTTTTCTACTACTCAGTATTTGCATTTAACTTTGGATTATTTTCAAATTCCACTCCTTAGAATCTATTTTAATTAACGCAATCGACATCCCAATTAAAAAACAAAAACCATCCGGTAGGCCTCATAAAAAAATGGGTCATGAATAAACATTTTATTCTTTGCCATGGTTTATACCGCAGAGCTATCAAATTACAATTTACTTTTTTCGCGGCTCGAAGGCACGGAGCACGGTTATCGCTGCAATCGGACAACTGATGGATTTCCCTGTCACAAAAGAGATATGACCATTTAATTCGAGTTTGCATCGAATTTTTGTAGAACCTCCTTTTAAGTTTTTAGATTGCGGAACGCGTTCCTTTTTAAATATCGCTCGATATTATGTCATTCGTTTTGAGACGTATGATTAAAGATTTTGGTTTTGAATTTAGAATAAGGTGACTTTTAAATGTTTTTGAATTGGGATTTAGCTAAATTTTTTTGTTATAAAATTAGTTAATGATGTTTTAATTGCAAATACAATAAATTAAGATTAAGATTTTTTTCAATTGTTTTATACTGCTTACGAGTATTTTACATTAGTTTCAAAGAGTGATCGACCTCTTAAGCTACTTTATTACACAATTTATCTAGATTTGATATCAAATAAGATTGAAGTGTTTAGATTTGGATGGAAATAGATTTACTATGATTTTTTCAAATTAGAGTTAAAATGGCTTCGTAGCAAATATTTCAAGGATTACGGTCATAGAAAAAGTTATTTCATTTTTTGTAACTAAACGCATGTTAAAACCTTCAAAACTTTCTACGTTACCATAAATAAGTATTGATACGTTGATCCCGATTGATAGTCATTTCAGTGAAACGTTTTCCCTTCCCGCTCATAAATAAATCTGAAACAAGTTAATGCGAGGGATCCCAACGCAGTTTTCTTTTTCCCTATACGTATAATTTACACTTTGGCAATACCCGTTTTCTTTTCTCGGCCCCTTATTGAATTCCACAGTTGCTGGGTGAAGTTTTTAATGGCAGCCCGAACTGAATTCCGTGGATTCTTCACACCTAATACACTTCCGAGAGCGTACTATAGAATGTCGATGTCACATTTACTGAAAGTAAGAATGTGATAAACTTTACACTATTTATATCTGATTGTGTTTTTTACATCAAAAAATAATTAATCACTTTCTCCACATTAGAAAAACATTGGCCCGAGATCTATTAAATTCAAACGAATTCAGAGCTAATAAGTAAAAAAACAAAGTCAAACCTAAAAACGTTTCGATACCTAATTCTAAAACTGACCGCATATTTTTTTTTTAATGTAAAACGGGAACGAAAAAAGATGCAAAGTGCTTGCAAATGACGTTAAATGACATTAAAAGTAGAACTTTACAGTACACTATTTATGTCAAGTGGATGCAAGAAAGAAAGTCGTTGCTTGTGACGTTAAAACTTTTCTTTGTCCAACATTGCTTGATATGTTGCGTAGGTTTTAGCTTTTTTTAAACACGAAGACTGAAAATAGAATATGCCAAGCCTCTTAAGGGCAGTTAATAAATTAAATATAGATAGGTATATGGAATAAAAAAAAATATTGCAATGAAATACTTAAGTAAATCGATATCACATAGTAAAGGAGCGTCTATTCACAATGCGTTGTTTGTTTTACACGGCCATTTTTGTTTTACATGGTATTCTATTTAAAAGGTTTACGTACCCTAAGGACCGATTCGGATACAGTTACTACATTAATCCAGATATATACATAAAACACATACCGTAAAATAGTTACTCACACTAACCTATATTAGGTGAATAGACTAAAGCTAATAATCTAACGGCATAATAATATGTCAACGGAATGTTAATTTTAATTATTTCTGAATGAAAAGCAGACAAGTGGCCGTTGATTAGACCACAGTCCTATTTGCGAAGGCGGCTAGTAACTGTTATAATTACATGACAAAATATTCAAAAGCGATTTTGATATAGGTAATTTTATATAATTTTACTTTTAAATTAAGTCTAGCTTTTACATTTTAAAATAAAGTTTTTATGTTTGAGAATGCTCTAAGTCAGTAATTAGAAGTTAGTAAAAAATATTTGAGTCATTTTGTGTACTTTCATACACAAATTGTATCGTTTGAAGCACACAGGCACATCATGAAAAACTTTTCTGCGTGTCTACTTCCATATTCACATCCATGTTTTCTGTAAGGTATTTTGCTATATAATGTAGCTTTTTGAAATCTATGAAAAATGTATATTGAAAAATGTTGGTAAAAATAAGTATAGTCTCGTGTTTCAAGCAGTGCTAAATTCTGCCTGAAACTAAAGGGAAATTACGGGTCGACCGCTCAAAATTCATTTTGCAAGTGGAGTCATCTTGTTTAGGGAAGCAAAGCGGTAGCACATGAAATCGTCGCAAAGAACACTTGTCACATTATACAAATGCCTGAAAACAAAAACATATTCCATAAAAAAACGCAAAAAGAATCAATTGCACATCGGGCTTGGCCCCAACTTTTGAGACGAAACAAAGTCGCCGAACGGATCTAAAAGCGATTTGTAATCCATCACCGTTGAGGCCGCGCTGAGCGAGCCGAGTGCAGTACCGTGTCACTTCTACAGTGCCACCAACTTATCCGTCGAGTAGCAAAAACAAGAACTATCTTTTATTATGTGACTAAATGTTAAACTTCATTTACGCATAGAGCGCTGTGCCACTTTCTACTGAACAAGTAAGTTGGTCAAGCTGTGGTAGGAACTAACTGTTGACACTTATAGCAGTCGTAGACGATGGATGTGGGATGGAATTGCGCTAAAATTCTGTCACAGCATCAAGGGGTTTGTGACAGATTGTTCGAAAAGTGATTCAGTAGCGAATTATTAAGAAATTGAGCGAAAATCATTTAATTTGATATTTTTAGGTGTTTCTCTATTTAACTTATTTTAAAAGATACTTAAACTATGAAGGAAGGTCTATGTGTTATTAGAAATGATGGAAATAAAATAGCGGAACGCTAATGTTCTTACATGACGTACTTTAGCAACGGATCTGCTACTCACACAAACTACATTTTAAAACTTTTCAGGAATGAAACTAAGAAAGAGCCAGAATGTTGCAATGACGCATTGATTGAGAGATTGACAAGTATGATTGTCAATCTCTCAATCAATGCGTCATTGCAAATCAGTATCGGTTTGTTATTCTTTTTTGCTATAGAGTAACAGGAATGCATCCTCTCAAACATTTACGTTTTTATTGCTAGTTAATTAATTTAAGAAATTATAATTTCACCAAAACTCCACGGTACCGCAAATTTCAAAATTCAATTCAATTCAATTTAAAATCAATAAAGACATATTATGCAAAACTTAACCTACCAATTTTCATTTCACTAATCAAACTCAAGTCAGGCTAGGTTATTTAGTCAGCTATTCCACTAGGCTATTCTATTTACGGAGATATTTCAGGCAGAGTATCTAAAATAAAAGACCTTGCGCCGGAATGAGCACCCGTATGATGCGGGGACATTAGTATGTGACTCACGAGGATGAATTCGTTTAGCAGACAATTGGATCATTTCTATCCCGAAATTTGTATTGTACAGTCAGAGCTGCTGTAGCGTTTGAGATGAAATTATTTGGATGACAATGGGTGTTTAGAGGAGGGGGGACGCAAGCTGGGTTTTGAAAAAAGAATACATTTTCACATACTTTTAAGCAATCAAGTTAATACACTTATGAATTAAATACAACTCTATAAAATATTAAACAGTTTGTTTTCTAATAATGCCACATACCAACTGTGGCTACAAAGAAGGCAAATTTTGTTCACGGATAATTTATTGATCTAGGGAAGCTAAAGTTTGCTATTTATATAGAAAAGATCAAATATTTCTTTAATCATATAATTTGAGCGTATTTGTAAAAGCCTTACTTAGTTACGAAAACTGGGTGATCCCTGTCGACGAACGCTGTCATGGCAGAATATCTGGTGAAAAAAACCTTTCAGAATATATCATAAAAATTCATTGCTGTAAAACGCAAAAGAGACCAAATACGAAATTAAGTTACACCTAATTAAATGATGGTACACACAAATAAAAACAAATTATGCCGACTGTACATAAAACAATGCACTCATAGAAATCAGAAGGGTGCCATAGAAACATGCAGTTATCAATATTTGTCTCTTTAAGTGGTGTCTCGAGACTCGAACCCTCGACTTCCCACAAACTAACCGATGTTTGACGATGGTTCACTGAACTGAGAAATTGGACATTGACAATCGACAATAAACAATTGAAAACCGTATATTAGTTATAAACATTTAAAAAAAATATATTAGCCTTGGAATATCAACTGTGGCATAAAAGCAAACAAAAATAAAATAAAAAATCAAGTGTAAGAAACATTCAATCTTATAATTTATTTTTACCATTTAAGATTTATATTTACTCGTATTATAATTAAGTTAGAATTTTAAAGAGCATTTACATTTTTTATCACTAAACTTTCAATTACTTACATTGAAAAGGTGAACATTATACGACAATATTATAATATTTTTTTATATTTCCTTTTGTAAATAAAAATGAGATAACACTAAAAAAATTTACGGTGCTGTGAGAAAGAAAGCCCTGAGGTGCCCAATATGTTGTAGGTAGGTATTCAGTGTACTATTTATACATTAGTACAACTTTCATAATTGGATCATTCTTTTAGAGTTAAATGAAACACTAATAATGTCACTTCTGTATGCCAAAATTAGGACATACTTTACAATAATAAACCCTTATTATACAAATAATTTTTGGTCAAAAAGCCACAGGAGTCATCTTCTTCATAACTAAAAATAGATGTTTGTTTGTTTGTATGCAATACTACACTATTTCTCCAATTGCGATGAAACATTCTTCGTTTGTTCAATGAATTCCGGAGAAGGCTTTTAAAAATAGAAGTGCACCTCTCATGTACTATTATTGTTACGCTAGTGCCGCAACACTCGTATCAAACTATCGGCTAAAACGAATACTCATATTCCATATATAAATATTCCTGTAAATAAAAACAAAATGTTATAATTCTGAACGTATAATATTAATTTACAATAGAAATACCCGTGGCGTGAAAGCTAACAAATGAGTCATCTATGTCAAACGCACCCGCCGCCGCGGACTTGATGTTTCCAACGATTCGATTAATCGTTTTCGAGGGAATTACTCTATAAGCTTCACGGAAATTACTCTGGTAAAAAGCTATTTTACTCTTCATTATATAAGGTCAAAGAAAAATGTTGTTTTACATGCTTACTAGACATACCTACTAACGGTTATTTGTAAATTTAATGAATGCAGATTAAAAATATTACTGGCAGAACACGTGGTAGTATTATACCTACATGATACACAGAGATTTGAGTTCGAATCCTGATAGGATAAACATTTGTTGACAATGGGATTAAGCTCCTGCTTTCACAAATTTTGCTTACTTTGAAGTTTGCTTATTTCGAAATTTTGATTTATTTATTATATACAACAGAAGATTATAGAATATCGTTGTATACATATTAAACATATTCCAAGTCACTGTGATGAAAACCAGATCCATTTTGAGACCAAAAATGTCATAGATAGATGCATGTTTTGGTCAGAAGCCAAAACGTAAAATACGTGGGTTTTTGCAACTTTACACTTATCAGCAAAGACGGGTTTGAGCCCGTTAATGGGCAATATCACTGTAACTATATTGAAGATATTTACGTCGTTGATTCATAAAAATATTGTTAGAAGTAAAAAAACTAAACTGTTTTAGAAAACTAACTACTACAGAATGTTACCTGGTATTTCATAACATAAAAGTAAATAAGTTCTAATTTGTTCGTCAGAATGACCTTGTGTTTTAACTATATTAATGGTTATTTATCACGTACACAAATAATGTATTCATACTTATTACACGTTTAGTTTTTCAAATAAAGCGATTTTAATTTAACTTGGTATGCTATTAATAAAATTAATAGCGGGCAGATGCAGCACATGCTCAACGACGTTCTACCCGCATACAAGGTCTACCTATCAATCTCCCTAAATTAAATGTCTACTCTCGTCCAATTTTATCTCCAATTCTGTATCCTCTATTTAAAATTCAATTTCTTTGCACATTTCACAATCACAAAAAGTGAGTATGCATTTTCTTTATGTGGCCAAGAACATGCCAAGCGCATACTTTTTCTCCAAGCTTTTAAGTCCTGCTGCATGACGCGTTGTCCAGCCACAATAGAGACGTTAGAATTATTGAATGGACAGTTCATTGCATCCAGCTTAGAATGTATATCTGTTCCTATTCATCATATGGGACTAAGATCTGGCCAAGTACAGTGAACAGCTAAGATCTAAGTGGATGCGAGGTTAAGGTCCAACTAGGTGTGTGGCTAGGGTTGTTGGTTGTACGGCAAGAACTCACGTCTTAAATGTAGGTACTTCACGAATGCGTTTTCTTTCAAATGAGGTTCCACTTGGAAGTCAAATTACTTGAGATAGTACTTTTCTTTGCTTTATCTGTGGTGGATCTTGAAATCAATGTGCGCTTTCTATTTCATTGGAAATTAGAAATTTCCAAGACTTTACAAGAAGTAATTGTAAATCGGTACATAGTTTATATATATCTACAGGGTAGTATATAAATTACAGCATTATTTGAAAGGTGAGTTGTTCTTTATTACTAATGTATTAACTTATGTGGGCCACTAGTTAGGACATAAAATTATTTAAATCATCTGAATCTTGAATGACAGCTATAAACTAGAATGCGGTTCAATATTTTATGGCTTTGCATAATACTTTGTAACTACTTAGTTTGCCGTAACAAAACGTAGTTTGTTGCACTATTACATTTTAAACTTCAATAATTACCCAATACAAACACAACACTTCGTAATCTACTGATTCATTAATTGTATAAACATTAATAATTAAAACTCACACAGACATGAAATTATGAAACGAAGATGCAAAAGATATATTTTACTGAGTATATCTAAATACCTTCTGTGTCGTTCACTTATCTTTGTAATGATTTCTTATCTTTCTTGTTCAGGTGGTATCGCTTATTCCATTGAAGACCAACTTTAATATATTAAATAAAAGTGAACTATATTTGCCGAAAGAAAAAATCACTGAATGATGGGACTGTTTAAACACAGAATAAAAAAAGGCTGATGGCATTATATACTTTAATTGTGAGTAAAAAAGCAAAGAGTAACAAATTGTATTTTTGAAGTTCCTATTTCGTATTAACATTTAGGTACGCGATGATCTTTACCGCCAACATCTTACGAGTATATCACGTATGGATCGATAACTATGGACTGGCAGATCAAGTGTTAGCTCTCAGGAGAAGGGCTTTGACCTAAGTCACCCTATACTCGTATGACTATAACGATGAGTCTTAAATAACCTTTATGTGAGGAAGAATATCACGGTTTCAAGGGCTATTGTTATTTTTTTATCCTACGAAATATCTCCGTTGCGAAGCGTCTGTCTACCTGTATTTTATCTTTGATAAATCTACCTACGTACATACAAAGATATTCTACACGTATTGTCGTAGTTTTGTTATGAATTAATTTATATATTAAGTATAAATATTATTATAGCTGGTCCTAGTTTAGTTAAAAGTTTTGAAGATTATGTTATTCACATGAAGGCACTTGCATAAATAATATTAACCTTATTTTATATAGTCATTTATAAAAAAACTGTAACTTGTTACTAAATGGTTGAAGTTAAACTTTGCATACAAACAGCTTTGACCTAGAAATTATTGCTGGAAAAGGTTGTAACTAAAAGTAAGTACCTACGGATTAATATTGCCCATTACAATGTGCATTGGCAGACAATTTCAATAAGAAATGTGGTTATAAACTAGAGAATACGCGCGGCCAGTTAGTAAACACTAAAAATAATTTTAAGTGGACATTTAACTCAAACATCTATACGCCTAGTGCTAGTGATATAATTACCACACTTCTGGAATATTCCATTACAGCGCCACTATCTGCAATTTACAAAATAGACGAAAAAGGAGTTCTATGTTTGCATTAATTCGCACAGACCTGACATTCGGTATAGACCTTTGAGTCTACTTTGATCGGACTATTAGTTCGTTGTGGCTTACGACTGATGCGATTAGTGGCATATTTTTCTAATTTTTTAATTGGGCGTTTCATATAAAGGTCAATCTTATCCACACGTTATCGATAATTATAATAGCCATCATATCAATCGAAATCTATACACTGCTGGTTAAAGATCTCTAGATTTAACCTGCAGTCTATGTGTTGATTACTTTATATATTGAATATATTTTTTCTCAAATAATTGACTTTTTAAATAGTTGTTAACTTAAACATTACTAATTCAAACAATCCAAACTCAAAACAAACAAAGGGTCATATTCAAGCAGCTAATCCAACAAGACTCAAGCTTCCAATTAAACCTTCTTCAGTGGCATTTTTACAAAGTATCCGTAATTAAATTATTTACTGCATTCTGAAGGCAAATCCAATTAGCTTGCAAGGACCTATCGGTGCAAAGCCTGAGAAAGTTCTGGGACGACCACAAATCTACTCTTAGTCTACTCTTAGTGGCATTGCACCAAAGAGAATGCAAAACAACTCGCGAGCTGGCAAACTTTAAATTGCGTTTAAAATTTCCCTCGTTAATATGAAACTCTAAAAACAAGATTTCTTAGTTATTCCCGTTTCTTCTTTTGTATGTGTAGTTTTTTAGGTGAATTGTAGATTACACTGTTACAGGATTAGTCGCTTGATTGGGTTTGTTTTATTTATTCTGTATTTCAACGTTACCAGTATTTTCTTTTTTATAGTTATTTCTTAGTCAGTATTAGAAATAATTGATAAGAAAACAACAGACATTGTAGAATTTGTATGATGATATAAACATTAAATAGAATAATTTTTATTAAAGCTATTTTGTTTTAAATTAAAATGCATGATAAATATTTAAATCAAATCCTAAACACGCCCGAAATAGCTCTTAGAAATAGTTACTTTTAAACAGTATTAGAATCGTGTCGAATTTGCTTATTAACAACCAAAAGAAGTTCAGCTTAATCTAACATACTTATCACGCTATCTCACAATTAAAACGTCCATGATCTATTAAATGATAATCCGATCAAGTTGGAATGTATCCCTGTGCAATAACTCCTAGTTAACCGAGGCGGTCTTCTTAAATACACAGCATATCTGCCTGACCACTCGTTGGCACAGAATGTGTTATGCGGTTTGACAGCTTCACTACGGTATCTGTGTTTAGCTATGACAACTATTTATGTGGAAACGACATCTTGAGTTGAGCTAAGGAACTTAAATAGGGAATATAGTATCTTTCTTTATTTTTCTGTCTCTTAGGTTAGGTTTTACTCGACTTTCTCGTTATAGCTTTCCTATTTCTTTACGTAATAAGAGATCCCTATTACTACAATGTATGTAGCTTTAGAAATGTGTACTTCAAAAGGGTACTGTACAAACCTTTTCTCTTTTCAAAAGTAAGTGATCTAAAAGTGACTTTGATTTTAATCAAATCTTGATTTATTTAATTTTTATTTAATATCACTAGAATATGTCATTTATTTTTTTATTCCTTATATTACAGTCTATTTAAGATTTAATGATATCCCTTATAAAGGGCTGAATGCGTTTTTTACAATTGTGAACAGTCCCATTATTTTTTGCTTTTAACTTTTTGAATTGATAAATTGCTTCAACGATTCGGTTTGATACAATATTTCAGAAACTATTTTATGCGTATCAGAAAGTTCAATAATTTGAGTTTTATTCTGGTTTTATCTACAATGTTCAAGGCAGAGTTCGGCAGTACCGGCTGAATGAATTCGGCTGGCTCTAAGAAAGGAAGTTACAAACTATACTTAACACTGAATACCTTTTAGGCACTACCCAAAAATGAGGGCAAGCATTAATCGGCTCTGTCGGGCGGCAAAATAAAATACCTATTTAGAGGAAATTACAGGAAAAATGCCACCTGGCGTCTGCCATTCGGGTTTTAGCGAGACGACCCGAATGTGCCGACTTGCATAAACCGTGATAAACTACCCAATGGGCACTAACCAAAGATGTGTAGTAATTGCTTCGGGCCGGCCTTGTCGCTTAGAAAATAATGCCGGAACCGAACGTGCCGTCCGCTCACAGCGCCACGTGACACTTTCATTGTTACGATCCAAAAACAGTTTTATAAAATTTTTTGCTTTATCGAAGCCATGACCATTTTATAAATATAGGTACTTATGTTTTACAAAAGTGTGGAAAAAGTTCATTATATATACTAGTAAATCCAATATTGTTCCATATTTATCAATTTTCGAGAACGATTAAATTACCGATCATAAAATATGTGCTAGATACACTTCAACGAAACAAGTTTGCAGATTGCAAAAGTGCATGTCATTTACAATTTTAACTTTTTCAAGTTCTTGTAAAAATACCGGAATGAAAATTGCTTCATTAAATCTAGATTGGCTTTTAATGTTAATAACGACCTAAAAAATATATTATTTATAATTATTGACAACTTGTGAATGTGTGCACATTAAAATTGTTTCTGCACAATCATAAGCACAATTGAAATCTGTTTACAAAATTATGGAAAGTTTTGAGGTCATTTGAGTCAAAGAACTGTAAGTACCTAATGTTGGTCGATAGGTTAGAGACCACGATGGCCAGATTACCTAATGAATTGAGGAAGGCTTGGTTAGCACGCATAGGCAACTTTTATCCACACTGGAAAGAAGTCCAGTGGTGTATTCTAAAACAAATAGTAAAGCTACACTCTGGGAACTTGACGCAGGGTCGCTCACTTCCCTCTAATATGGTTGAGGAGGGCGATGGCTGGATCCCGCGTTAACTCGTGAACGGGTGCCGTTTGAGGGCGCTCGTCGTTTGGATACTTGGGGGGAGGGAGACTGGCCGAGCTAACAGATGCAGATAGATAAGCATAATTTTGTATGGAAAAAATTATACCCCTGGAAATTCTTGCCAGTTCTTCTTCACGAAGGGTTTTCCAAATTGGTGGTAGTCATGTTTTATTGGACGTCAATAAGAACAAGTAATTGTCAATGTTGAGAAATAAATATTTGAATTTGAGGCTAAGAATCGACACCAAATTCCTTGATAGTACCTGTTATCCCATAATGCTTATAAAAGATTGTACCTTTTATAACCATTATGGTTGACTAATTGTGAAAACCACAGTATTATTTTCTGTTCGAATTAGTTTTATAATGGCATAATTTTATACATCGTAGTGTGCGACTACAAACACCGTTTAACCAATTAAGTTCTAATTCTATTTAAGCTTTCAAATAAATAACCGAAACATATTTATTCCTTAGCAATATATACAATTTAACAAAAAATAAAATGTACAGTCATCACTGTTCCTACGTATCAAACAAAAAATATGTTTGCATTATTCTAGTATGTAAATATTGACGGCGATGCTCTAATCGTGAAAGATTTTTTTTTATATTCACAATATTTATTTAATGCGTCTAGTAATGACTAAGCGCTTTGAAACATTGTCTTCGCGAAAACCGTATTAAATTATCGGAAGCTTTAAGGTTACTTTCTGTAAATGGGAGCTTTCATCAAATTATAATCCACCGGGGTTAACCCTTCAATTTGATTTGAATTTTGACAATCTTAAATGAAATAAGGATTCTATTTTCGGCAGTGATAAATAACTAAACTCATGTTACCGAAAGTAACTAGAGATGTTTTGTTAATTTCAATTAAAATTTTTTCAAAAATTTCGAATAAAGTTTTATGATACTTAGGTAATTGAAAAATAAACTATTAAGCCCTCCATCATAATACGAAAAAATGGAGCGCATTTTTTTGCTACAACTGTCAAAACATCGAGTCAAACATCACTAGTGTCCCAAAGATCATTATTTTTCCGTCGTTGATGGAATCCGGGATTCAATTTCGCGGCCGCTTGCGTTCCGTCGCCAAAGGACTCAGTTTAATCATAATGCTATTGCGCTGAGTGCACTCGGATAGAATGTGGCCACTACCGTACTTACTACTCAATACTCTGAGGGATTACTTTGTGCGGTGTCAGTAGGTACGAGTACGTACGAACCATGTAACTGTAACTCTGATCACAGATTTGTGCGGTGTCAGTAGGTACGAGTACGTACGAACCATGTTACTGTAACTCTGATCACAGATTAGCTACGTCGTCGCTTTTTGGTTCAACTGCCTTTACAAATTCTTGTATTCTGTTAGACTGTTTAAAAATTACCCTTGCCGAGGTCAAATTCACAAAAAAATTAAAATCATCTCCATCCACGAGACAAAATCCACAATGAAAATCCGGAACAAAAACGTTATTCTGTGGTCCGAAAACGAAAGGATAAAGTTAGATTCCAACATTTTCGTGGCCTAAATGTTTTACCGAAATTATCTCGGAAACTTTGTATGGAAATTTATTCACAGAAATTCGGAGCCGTTTCGCATGATTCGTCTTTCGTTTCAGGAATAAATGGAACTGCACAGGTCTGTAACCGCGAACTTTTTGAATGTCGGTAGTTGTAAGGAAATAATTTTAACTTCAACGACTTTTAGTGCACGCGATAAGTATTGCTGTTCCGTAAAAGTTGGCCTGACTGCACCACGTTAGTAATTTTGCATATATTTTACTCAAGTTCAGCTCAGTACGTTTATTTATTAGTTTGCTAGTAGCAAAATATTGGGAAAATTCTGTTGTAGTTTCGCGGGAATTCATTTTGTTTATTCGTTGCCATTTCGGTCTGCGTCATTGTACATTGTTTTTTGTTTTCTTTTTCTCAAACGTTGCAGAATCGGCGTCTGTGGCGTGATAATGAGATACAGTTTACGAGTGGATGGCTGCATTCCGTTTTACTATGAGTACCGCTACAGGCGCTACTAGCGGTGGAGGTGCCGTTCGGAGAAAAACTCAGCACCGCTACGCCGGTTACACTTTCAGAGATACGCGATTTTATGAAACGGAATAACACAAGAAATGCTGTTATTTTTGATGTAGGTAACTAATTGTTTAAATCCTTCGAAACGCGACATGTCGTTAACACTGTATAGAATTCAAAACAAAGGAATATGATGTTGGAGATCAGTAAAAATGATAAAACAATATCAAACTAAGATCATCTAAATCTATTTTTTTACTGTTCTCGTTGTCTAAGAGCATATGTATTCTAATGGTTTTGAAAACTACGTTAAAATCATGTTAGGTACAACAAATAGTATTTCAAGAATTCAATTTTTTTATTACTTTAGATTACCAAAGCCTATAAAGTCAAAGTCTATTTGCAGGCGATAACAATTTGAAAGGCGTATTGATGTAATGATAAGACAAATATTTATTATTGATATTGCAACGGCGATAACATAACTCAACATGTGGCCGATAATAGAGCGAAATGATGGCGAAATTGTTGATAAAAACGAACTGAAGCGTATTCCTAAAGTGTAATGACCAATGGTAATGTCAAATGCACGGATGATAAAGAAAAAAACAGAAATAATTATTGTTATCTATATCGTAATGACCAAGACCGATACGTTCTCGGAAACACGGTGTTCAATGATGTCATTAGTAACAGACATTCCATTCATGCGATACAGAAATTTAGCTTTACCATAAATTAATTACTTGTGTTGACTATCGTTTACTGAAAGCTTATTAGTGGGCTATTAAGTAGGGTTCGTAACGGAGTACAATTTTGCTTCGATTAGGCGTTATCATTGTGCGTCCGAAACAAAAATATATTACCTTTATATAAAAATCTATCTTTATTGACTTTTGGAAACGTTTTAATCGCACATGTCAAAAAGGTTTGAACGAATAAACGCAGCTAGATTACAAAGTTCTTAGACATGTATATCATCTACTGTGTTGTAAAATACCTAATGTGGTAATCCTCACAAGGCACGAGAATTTAAGCCGATAATGATGCAGACAACAGCTAATAACCGCCACGTAGAAATATTGACCTAAAAAAAGTATTTACATACAAATTTTACAAACTAATTCTTCATATTACTGCCCGAACAGTATGCTGTTTGATAAATAGCCTCTGTGTTGCCTTAACGGGCGCAATGATTCAAGCCTGATGTAGCCCTTCAAATTTTTCCTCAGGGTTTCGGGAAACCCTTGTCCCTAACATTAGCCCGAAATATATGAATTGTAGTTCCAGTAAATGTAAATATTTATGATTTTCACTTTGGAAAGGTCGTTTTTAAAAGCTATCGTTTTTATGACGTGTTCGGGAAAAAATTGAAAGTCATTATGTATTTTAGTAATCCAGAGACTTTTTCACTTTTATTTAAAAATCTAACGATACTTATAATGTTTGTAGAAATTTGCGTGAGTTGAAAGTAATTTGAATAGTAATTTTAATACCTATGAAATTGCCGTTTTTCACGAAATAAATGAAGCGTAATTTTTTTATATATTTTTTATTTCTATTAATCAAAATAATCACCCATGCAATCAATGCATATTTGCCAACGCATTGGTAGCTTATTGATGCCTTTGTTGAAGAAATCAGCTGGACGGGAGGCAACAAATTCTTCAAAGGCATTTTGTACTGCCTCTCGGGTATTGAATTTTTTTCCCGCCAAGAAGTTATCCAAATTCTGGAAAAAGTAGAAGTCTGTAGGCGCAAGGTCTGGTGAGTACGGCGGATGACGGAGAACTTCCAACCCCAACTCTTGTAGCTTGGAGACCGTCTGCTGTGCAGTATGAGGTCGCGCGTTGTCGTGCAGGAGCAGTGGAGCCGAACGATTGACCAAAGCTGGTTGGAGACGTGCGAGCTTCTCCATCATTGTGTTCAGTTCTTCACAGTACACATCTGCAGTAATGCTTGTCCCGTTTGGCAAGAAGCTGTGATGAATTACACCCGCGTTAGACCACCAAAAGCGTTTAGGGCATTGTTTGGGTGCTGAACCAGGGTCCAACCAACTTGCTGAGCGCTTACGATTGTCAAACAGGATCCTTTTCTCGTCACAAGTAACAATGCGGTTCAGAATTCCTTCATTTGTATGCCTGCTAAGCAGTGCAAGGCACGTCTCCACGCGTACTTCGCGCTGGCGGTCATTGAGTTTGTGGGGTACCCATTTGTCAAGCTTTTTTACCTTGCCAATTTGACGCAAATGGACCAATATTGTTTTGATGCTAACGTCGAAAGCTGCTGCTAATTCAGCCGTGGATTGAGTTTCATCAGCTTCCACAATTGCCTTTAATTCGTCATTGTCGACCAAAGTTTTCGGACGACCACGGGGTTAATTTTTCAGGTCAAAATTTCCAGAACGGAAGCGGGTAAACCAATAACGGGTGGTGCGTTCGTTTGTAGTGTTCGCTCCGTAAACGTCGTTGATGTTGCGTGCCGCTTGTGCCGCTTTGCTGCCACGACGGTACTCATACTCCATAATTACTCGAATTTTTAACTTATCTATGATGACGAAAAATGTTCGAATGCGTTAAAAAAAAAACACTAACTATTAAACAAATGACGATTTTAGAAAAAGAATTCCATGTTTGTCAAATAAAATTAATTTGAAATTAGAATTATCAGTCAAAAAAAAAAATATTTTCATTTGAAATGGCCAGTACGGCAAAACGGCAGTTTCATAGGTAAAGACCTATTATTAGATAAGTTCCACTTTTTATACTTACAAATTATTGTTTTTATTGCCTTAAAGTATTTACTTTACTTATTAATATCTATTTGAAATAACTTTTACGTTAACTCATTTTTATACGCGCTCTTTCATGTCATATAATTGTTAGTATATTTCCTTTAGAATCAGTTGATATTGTTATACTTTAAACAAATGATTCATGAATGCACTATTAAACGCGCCTATAAGAAATTGAAACATGAGCATACCCTTTTATCTAAAGATACCTAAACAATAATAGAATTTATAAGAAAAATTAAATCATCTAAGTATCTAGATAGAGCGATAACAAAACCACGAAATTGGATTTCGCGATAGGATCAACCGTGGAGTGGTAGTGACAAGGCAATGTAGACGCGGGACCTACCGTGCAGTGCAGGCCTAATGGAAAAATACAGATTAATTGCCTCGTTCTGACTGTTCATTATTGTTTGTTATTTCTTTATTTTAAATTGAATTTCTGTCATTATTCGGCCATGATTTTGTATCACGAAAACTAGTTAATTAACAACTTGGTACAATTATTAGGTATTTATATCACAAAAGTAACTTCAGGATGCTTAAACCTCAATATTTGGTTATTTCGAAGATATTTAGAGTCTAGTACTCCTTAGCAACCAACTGAGCCAAATCAGTTTTATTTCAAAATTATTAATGTAGCAAACAACAAGTAATATCAATTTAGAGCTTGTCAAGTTAGAAATATACTTAGAAATAGGAATAAAGCTATAAATCTCACACCCACCACGGTAGCAAATTGAAAATGTCATTAAAATAAAATGTCATCTAAAGTATTGGAATATCGCAAGTTGAAACTGAAACGCTTGAAATCGACCTTGTGGGCGCCCACACGAACGCACACGAGCACCCGCGAGCACAGGCGAGCACGCGCGGAGGCTCGCTCGTGCTCATTCCGCTTGCTTTCCGCTTTGCACAAACTGTCTCCGGTTTTTATGCTACAACTTCATTATTATCACAAATGTTCATGGATTTCAAATGAAAAATGTTTGTTTTAAACTCGCTCGTCGGTTTTATTGAATAGCTTGAAATATTGACATTAAATGCTACTTTATTTACGTACATACCTACTAGGATTGATTGTGTTTAGGCTTTTAGTCAAATATGGAAACAATTGATTTTTTTACTGAAGAAAATGTCTTAGGCTTCTTAACTTACACTAATCTCAGACTTATCTCAGCTAAATATCCAAATAAAAAGCGACTCTGTTTTATACTCTGTAGAATACAAATTCTGGAAACGTGTGACACCAATCTTGTTAAAATTTGTCAAACGCGATCTTCATCACTACACAATACATAAGAAAGTCGCTTTTTGTTGGATCGTATAGCTGAAATAATTCTAAGACAAATGTAAGCATCCTTTTTAGATTTCAGCCCTAGTGTCTTAATTGGATGCCTTATAATAGGTTCCTTCTTTATATTATACATAAGATTTTTATATGATCATTTAAAAGTTCTTAAAATTATTAACATTTGGGACACGTGTTTGAATTCAAGAAATGTGAGGAAACCTATTCAATGTTTGAACATTACTTTCTAATTATAAACATATTTTTTATGGCGGGTAAAGTCCAACTGGGTATACTTTTTGATTTGTGCTCCACTATTTTTAAAACCGTTATAGTTCCAAAATAACTTAACATAAACATAAAATAAAGTTATTGAAATCGTTTTTAAGTTACACGTAAGTACTTATTTATGTTCCTTTGTTCTTAAATGTCCAGACTGATTGTGATAAATGGAAAAGCTTAAACGATTTGTCTTGGTTCTACAAATGGCAGAATTTATGTAACCGGTTTCCGAGTTGCATACAGAAATCAGAAATAATCCTTGTAGTTGTACCTATATACAATTACGGCAGTCAAATCTACATTTCCATATCATTTCTGGAATTGTATTTTTAAATTACCAAATTTCAAATTAGACTTCTGATGGACGGCTTCACGAAATTGTTTGACATATTTAAATTTTAAACGTAAGTTTATTTAAGTGGACGTGGGTTAGAAATTTAAGCTAACTGGGGTTAAAGTGTAGCTGTAGGTTGCCGCCAGGCCAATAGAAACTGACAGCGATGGAGGGACAGTTTGAATCCATCTCACCTGCTAACCCCTGCTAAAGAGATTAATTTGAAAATTTAAAATAAACTTTAATAATAGCAATAAGTTTATTGTTTTCATTGGATTAGGTAAATTAACAGATATATGAAATCTCAGTGGTTTTTCGACTCATTGGTATTGTAATAGTATTTATAGGCTACAAAAAAATCGATATTATCAATTGATAGGTAGAAGTTATGATATTGCAAGCTTACATGTTTGAGCCAGATTTAACTTAGCGTGCCCGGTATTAGATTTATGAATCGAATTCGGCAACAAATTATCGAAATTCCTAACAGATTGTATTTGAATTAATTCTTTGTTTTACACCTAGAAATTTTAGCTATATATAGCAGCGTAAAATGCAACAAAGCAGATAGTACAACAGATGACCTACCAATAGTCAGTATATCAAATTAAAGGCCATTAAATATAGATTTTCATACAATCATTAGTTAAAATATATAGACCTTCCTACCATTGTAAGATATTTTTTTAAATATATCTTTTCCCCGATTCTTTTAGGATTCACTCTAGGTAATTCATGCCGAAAAAAAGAACTGACAGATTGTTGATTGACTGTCAAAACTAATGCGCCAATAACGTCCATTACTTGTGGGTTCATTCGACATCGTTTTGTTATTTTTTTTTGACACTGACATTGATACATTCATAAGAAAACAACATGGTAACTTATGATTGATTTTTCGCAAGTTATTTATTAATTTTTTACCAGATTTCTAGATTTAAAATTAGAGAAGTTTAGGGGGGAAAAGGTTACTCATGAGTTAATCTCTCATGCGTACTACTGACCATTAGTTTGACCATCATCTTTACATAACTTTCACTCGCAATATCTAAGGTCAAAATAATTCAGGATGCTTCATTACAAACCTGTTGACTACAATATGAAAAATATATCTTTTCCGTAACATTGTCGGAGGCATTCATTTCAATCCTAGGAAACTAATAAGAAACAAATGAAGCGTTTAAACTATACGGAAATCTGTAAAACTGGCAATCTCGACTGTTCATACGCCACAAGAAACGTTTACTTTCAACTATAGAGCTGCAGGCCTACTCCTGAAAACAACCCGATTGTTATAGCTCTATGTTTTAAAGATTCATTAATTAAGTCTGTAATAGATTTCGGTTAAGCTGGCATGTTTGACAAAAGCCCCTAATCAAATGTTGATAAAAAATAAAAAGAAATTCCGAGTCATCCAATTTTGATATTTCGGACTCTTGAATGAGATACTAGCGCCTATTATTTCCTGACCTTAAATTACATTTTACATTATATTATATAAGTATTCATCTTTAAAAAGCAAAAATTTGAAAAAAGAAATGTTGTAGGGCAAATAGCAATATCATTTAGGTTTCAAATACCTTGCCCAAATACAAACAAAATCGTTGAAATCGCTAAAAACATATTTAACCACGTCGTACATATTGTAACAATGTGTGTTGTCGCTTACACAGCTAAATGTTTCTTCAGCCCTCATTCTGCAATCATCCGACGCATAACAAAGCACGCCATTCTCTAAGGGATTATAGGAGACTACTCTGTCGCATACCTGCTTGCTTGCTTACTTCGATGCCTCTTTTGTACTCAACTATTTTACAGGCTTGATAATGCCCGATTTATTTATTTAAATCTCATTATAAACCATTTTTGAAACGCAATTAGCATTTATATTTAGTCCGCTTTTGTCATAAAACATGACTTTATCTTAAATGTTGATCAGGGCGCATACATAAATTTGGTGTGTAAGTATTTTAGTGGAATAATTCTGAAAACAAGTAAATAAGATGTCAGAGAGCTTTCGAGCCATGTCTTCATGATAACATTGCAACAGAGGAAATAACTTGGTTCGATAATGACGTCATTCCGTACCAGATAATGTTGTGGCTAGGTTGTAAACAGCGACAAACTGCTATCACTGGGAGGTTATACGTTTTTAAATTCCATTATTTTTAACGAGGTATTCGTTTTTGAAGATATGAGTTTTTTGAAGATTGATGGATCGATTTGTGGCAGTTTTGTTTAACAGTTTTTTTTGTACATTTCTATATCTCAATACTTTCGAATCCCGCTTACTTTAGAGTGTAAAACGAGCTATTATACTCACTTTATATAGACGTTACAAACTAAAGCCAAAGTTTTATTTGAATTTATTAAATTAACTAACTAAGCTTTGTATATAAAAATGATTATTTTAGATAAAAGGGACATTAAATGTGATTGATAAACTTAAAAATTTGAATATTAAATTACTTTAACGCCGCTATTTACGATATGCGGCTAATTTCGGTCCGATTTATTAGTTGTGTGTTATAAATGTAATCGAAAGTATAAAACAAAAAGCCGGTGGTCTGCGCAGTCCTTTGGGCAATGAGGTTTTAAACCGCGTATCATAGGCCGTGAACGGTGACCATTAACAAGATACTGAGGCTAATGTCTTAACGTATTATAAAAAGATAAAAAAAATTAAATAAAATAACTTGTATGGTGGGTTGCGAGATGCAGAAATCTGTGCGGGGCGTGGGTGTAGGTCGAACCGGTCTAGACAAGATGAACTTTAAGTCTGAAATAAAATAAAAAGTGTGTGTATCGCGACAGCGGGCGCGGGTAGATGTTGTTTTAATGTTCGCTGTGATTTAGCGCGGAGCTGCCCGAGTCGAGCGGCGCGGCAGAGCCCTCAGCAGGGATGTTGCCGCCGTGACCCAACACGCTAGACATTAATCACATTTATTTTATAAATAATGAACTCCGCTCTCTCTCATTAAAAATAAATTTTGCAAGTTTCGCAATTTACGTTATTGATACGGGATTCGAAACTTTCATGCTCGCATTTTCATTAAATTTTCGGAGTCCGCAAACGCAAGTGACTATGCAACATGTAGATATGCAATACTGAACAGACAAACTTCCCGATGAGAGAGCAAAAATGTTTCCTGGTGTAGAGCTTTGCAAATACGACTAGACGCATGTAAAACTGTACGATATGAAAATGAACATTCGCGTCCTTTTCTAACAAATTGAAATAAAAAGCAATTTAAATTAATGAGATTTTACTGCTAGAGTTCACTAGCAGTCCCAAGAGAAAACCTCTAATTTACCTCGAGTGGACACGATTGGAAGAAAATACAAGAGAGAGGCGTCGCGTCGAGGATTAGATTAGGCGTGATAAGATTAGTGGCCACACAGTGAACCGCGCTACCCCGTCCGTGTGAGTGAACCTAATTGCGGACTTTGCCACTTCTCGCTTTGGAAAATATCAAGTCTATATTGTCTAACTAAACAAATCTTAAATAGGTAACTTTCATCTACCCTTCATTACATCTAGCGGATGCGTATATAGGGTAGACGAGCCTGGCAATCTTACGATTACGCGGCGGCCCAGCGATTTTTGCGTTGCTGGAGCTTTCAGCGGCTCATGAATATTTACCGAGGGCACCGCCACCGGGAGCTGCGGCCGGACTCGCCGGGGCTGCACCCTAATGCAATGATTCATATTATTCGGTTTGCGGGCGAGTTGAACGTCTTCCATTATTGTCATTCATCGGAGGAAGTGGGCGGAGAGGGCGGCGCGGGTGGCGGCGGCGGCCCCGCGCCTCAGTCGCTCGCCGACACTGTCGCCGTTTGCACGTGATAGCGATGCTCGCTGCCCCCGCTTGAAGCAGCCGGTTGAGTTCGCGAGTGTGTAGCGTGTTGCTCCGGAGCCCCGCGGCCCAGTGCTGGCCAGGATCCCCGCGTCCCGCCCGACTCCACAGCCTCCGCTAGCGACGGCTCAGCTGACCGCGGCGTCTGCTGCCTCTGAGCGCACGGTGAGTGCGATCGATCACTGCATTCACGCACTCGTTACTTTATTGTGTATCTATTTCGAGATGCTCCCGAATCCGCTCCCGATGGATTGCATGCTTTGCGGATCACCACCGTTTGCCAAGGGGTGTCTCGTAATCGAAAATAGTGTCTTTTCGCGAATGACCGTAATGTTGATAAACAGTGTCAACTTGCTATAAAATGGACTGCGGTTCGATTTGCCTCGTTCGATTGTGAATTGTTTTGAATTCAGAAATCGGTGTTGGATTATGAATGTAAGCTGCATTTGTAATCAAAACATATCATGTGAGCCGTGCGGTGCATCGTCACGGCGCGGTCGGGTGTCGTTCGTCCGTCAGCTGACTTCCTCCGACCGCCGCCGGCCGCCGGCGTCGGGCCGGTCGCACGCCGCGCCGTCGTCTGTCGTCATCGCTGCGCCCTCCCCCTCATTACCCACATGTTCTACACTGAAAATTGCACTCAAATTTTTAACTAATTTATTTTTGAACTGTATCTACTCAAATTGGCCGTGAATAATGAGCTTTATTAAGATATAAAATGCCTCCGAGAAATTATCATGTGTTCATGACTAAGACCGTGTTCGTGTAAAATAAAATTGGAGAATGCAGTTTAGTTTATCAGTGCAGAGTATACTGGCTCGGTGCTGATGGCGACAGCAGTGCTATCTTATCACTGCTCTGGCGAAGGTCGTCGTGATAAGGAACAGGCTGCCAGCATTCAGCTTTTGTGCGCACTCACTGTTCCATTAATTTAATTATGCCATAAAAATACATTTGAAAATAATTAGCAGTTCCCTATGCTAATTATTTATAGAGGGATTTTTGTTTTTCACAGTTAATAAATGCTGGAACATTTTAAAGCTAAATTAGGTTCAAAGCATCCGTAGTTTATTATAAATTAATTTCATAAATATAAACAAGCAAATCGAAAGATAATACTGATTAAACACTTACTCATTTCATTACAAATCCTTCTTTTCCACCAAATATTAATTTATTTGTAAATCAGTAAAAAACGTGAGTCACGCACGAGTTATGATTACAGTTTTCGGTATCTACAATACTTTCGAATGTCATTAGTTCGACAATTATTTACTTTGCCATTACTAAGATAAATTTGTGTAATTAGCGTATCAGAATTTTATCGTCTGTCTTACTTCAAATCATGCAGTTAAAAGAACGGGTATTTGTATTAATTAGTCATTTCTTAATTAATTAATTTATAAAACATGCATATGCAACAATGTGACGGTTTGTTAAACATTCCCAAAGTTATTAATGATTAAAATTAATTTGACCACCTTTTCTTATTGTTTTAAGTAAGGTTTTTAGCCAACCATTGGAAAATAACACTTGTTGATAAGATAAAACAGATAAGAATAATTGCATCAATAAAACAAAATTGTAACTTAACATATATTTAACGACGAAGTTTATACTTACTATAATGTAAGTAAAGATGCTATTACTTTAGAAAAAAAACAAATGATAGATGAACAGAAAATAATATGTTTACCTCTTTAGGACGAACGCGGTTTGATATCTCTTGAACAAAAGTGTATTGACATTAGCTAGATAAGCATATCTAAGTGTTCACTAATGTTGGTAGATATATGAGGCTAGTTTATATTCATTGTTCCGTTATCATGTACGGTTACTGCATTATGCGACCGATAAGCAAATAAATGCCTGTCGTGATGACACGACGCCCGTCGCCGCCAATGTCGGCGACGCGACACTTCGCTACCTTCTCAGCAAACAGACCAACCACTGTTGATGACTGTACTATTGTTTCAGACTAAACAATTTTAGATTAAACCTCAACCAAAAATACATGAAATTCCTCTTTTATTACCGAGTACACTTCGCCTTATCATTCTCAATTCAGCAATATTTCTGGTGTCTGTTTGATTTTACATCTTAACTACTTTTTCTACCCTACTATTTTTAAATAAAAAGCCACTTTAACTTCTACATGTCCGAAGCTAAGTGGGCTATTATGCATGTTCGACGACGTGCATTATCTCGTTTAAGTGAGATGACGCTCTCGTAGAAGTTATCTCGGCTCTTTGACAAGTACGGGAATGTCTCCATAAACAAGGGACGTTGTTCCTCACTTCAAACATAAATAGATGAGACATGTGAAGTGCAGCGCTTTATATCTGTTTCGCACGGAGACGTCGGTCGCGGCGCGTTCGTTCACTCTGCAGAGGCTATATTTAGAGGGACGTCGGGCCGCACGACGGGAAAGAATGCAGTCGCGGCGATAGCCTGATCTACCTCAACATTGCTGTCACAGTTTCGGCGCAGACGCAGCTTTTTGCTCCAGCGTGTATATAGTTCGACACGTAAACATTCCATCTCAATCCGCCTCACCTGGCCGCAAGGAAGAGTTCCGCAAACATCACTTGACACTGTTAAGCTTTTCTAATTTCCAATGAAATTTGAGACGACGACGTGTGAAAATAGTCAATAGAGAGTAATGAGGCGAGACGGGTCTTCCTATTATTCTCTCACCCTCCGACCGCTCGGCGAAGTTTTACGACCTGGTTACCTACTAGCGCATCGGTGTCGAAACATGGCATTTCGTAATCGAATCTAAAGGAATATCAAATAAGGGTATCGAAGAAAAAGGTTCGAGTATCTTAAGAATAACAATGGCTGATGATATATTCGCAGTCATTTAGGTTTCTGACCTTGTTACGATAGGAAAAGTAATCTAATACATAAGCTGTAAAATGTGCGAGAAAGGAGAATTTAAATTAATCAATTAATATTTTGATAAGATATACAAGTTGGAAAACATTTGAATATTGATGTGGTTATCTATTCATTTAATATAGTAAATGTATTATTATTAATTAAGTAATTGTACTGTATTATAGAACCGCATCACTAGGTTGAGGAACAATTTTGTACAAATATTTTCTCATACATAAAAGTATAAACTTTACTGTTAAAATTACTGTTATTTATATTATAATATTATATAGTATTATAATATTATATTGTAAATTTAAAAATTACTGTACTGAAATTATATTCATTTTACTTAGATGCCAAATGCAAAATAATCTTCTTTTGTTCGATGCGAATCATAATTTTCATAATAAAAAGGAGCATCTTGAACTTGTCTCGACTGTACAATATAATTTGGTTCCATTAGCCATGAGTCTGTATTTCTGTTTAGGGAGTGTGCGGCCGAGACGGCGCCTACTAGGTCAGACGTCGCTACTCCATTCTTCCGTCTCTTATATACTATGGTAATTTTATCTACTATCTAGCTCATAAATTTACTTATAAATTTTGGCTCTTTTTCAGTTATATATTTATATGTTGTATTATGTATTCGATACGATGATCCGAAGGTAGCTTAAATCTATTTTCTGCAAAGTTCTTACAAGGCTTCCTATCCGAAGAACTAATTAGAGCTCAGTCAATGGCTCTTACTTATATGTCAACCATTACTTTGCTTCATTTTTTGCAGAAACTCTGTTCACAAATATTTTTTAAAATGATTTTTTAAATTAAAATTTCACATTTCACGTTTGTTTTATAATATGTCAAATTTAATCCAAATTCATAAATCTAAACTAAGGGATTTAAGATTAACTGGAATGCTGCAAAAACGTGAACACATCTTAATTTTCCCTGTCATAATCTGAACATAAATCTGACTTGACAGTTGAAACGTTAAACCAACGTACATTTAAAGACTCAGGTGTTAAATAAATCATTAGATATCCTTCCGGTATCCCGGTTTGAATACGGAATACACAATTATCAAATTATACTGTATTTAAATTAGTGTGAACCTAGAATAATGAAAGCCTATACGAGACAGAATTTAAATAAGTGAAATGGTCACAATGGGCAGTGAACGTACACAAGAGTACAGTTGAGTATGTCAGTGTAAAAACCTGTTATTAAAATTTCAACAAAAGAAAAACACATGATGAGGGCATGACATTTAGGACACAGTAAATGCGGACTTGGTGGCCACATTTTCATATTTTCTTCGCAAGTATGATGAAAACTCGTCCGCGTGGGAGGATCTCAGAATAGATTGTAGGAACAATAATACCTTTTGTATGAACCATGATAAGTAAAGCGGGAATGTTTGATGAACTAAAAAACTTGTTTAAATACAACTCCTAGCTTATATATAGATATGCATAGCAGTCCTTAAAAGCTAACTAAAGCAATTCAGTTTCCGAAACAGAGAAGCAAAAGGCATTCTTAAATAAATTTAAGATTCTCATCCAAAAAGCTATCCTCTTTTACGATCGGTAATCTTCTTAAAAGGTTAACTCATTTTATAGTATTTCTTTTCCTTGACTCCAATTTCATACACAATGTAATAAGATTGGTTAAAAGTACCTAGTGATTCGGTTGTGTTGATGAAGTCGATGTTATATAATTTGTATTGTCATTTCTACGTCGCGTCACCCGATAAGAGCGGACCGATTCTTTGTCAGTTGAACGCCGGCCCGGCTGACAGTGTGTGTCCGCTAGCCTGAAAACTCAAGTGTATAGATAACATAACAATCGTATCGGGCTTGTTTGTTTGCAAATCTCTATTCGTCTTTACATTTTTGGACACAACTATGGTTTGATAATGTTCGGCTTGTTTAGTGTTTCTATACTGAAATTCAATCATTTAGTTAAGTTCGAATGCATTGAATTCAAATGAAGTAATTAAATATGTTTCTCCAATAAAACAATTTAAGCAGATGCCGAATATCCTGAGGATTAAATTTTACATCTTAAATTAAAACGATTGCTTTGAAAATAAGTGGGCAATCCGAAAAGTTAAGAGATTTTTCATTCAAAGAACTTTTACAATTTACATTAAACCGATTTGCGCGGCACATTTATATTGGAATAAGTCTGGAAACCGCAGTATTTCTTCTAAGCCCGACTTTGAGACAGTTCCTGTTATCTTTCGTTAACACTGAGTCAATAGGAACAATTCTTGAAACTTTTGGGTTTATTTTGGCAAAAGCTATGTATCATAATGCGTTGGTTTAGCTATAGATTTTTACTAACTTAAGATAATCTATAAAAGCTATGAGTCTTTTATAATCTTTTGAAAATGTATTACATGAACACAGTCCTATTTTAGTAGCTAATGATTCTATTGACCTCATTATAGCCCATTCTTCTGAATTGCGTTCTTTATGTACGAACAATAAGATGGGGCCTGACTTTTAGTCTAGTTTCGACGGAGTGTCAACATCAAAAGACGCGAGGTGATGTCTTGGGTGGGGTAATGGCGGCCCCTGGGCGGCAAAGACGCCAATAATTGGGCCCATTAGCTGCCTGCTTGCAGGTGCCTCGAGCTCAAATTATTTAGGTTTCCTTCGCACGCGACGACCCGATGAGATGGATTCGCCTATTTATTATTTTACGGGCAAGATACAGAAGGCGTACTAAAACGTTTCGTTTTGTTATTTAAATGAATTTCTTGTCTCATTAGAATAAAGTACAAAGACCATAACGAAACGTATCGATCACAATAAAATGTCGTGTATTCGATAATCTTTTTGTGCAGATATCTTTTAGCCTATTTTAACATTACAAAATAAAAGACTGACGCATCTAATCTTATTTTGGCAATATGTTCTTCAGTGTCTGTGGCAAGTATTCATTAGGTAATATGTGCCTCACTGATATAAAAAGTCAATTTTTAAAAACTTTGGTTGTCGGTTCATAAATCTTGAAAATCAATAAAAATAAACGTACTAATGCTTAAGATCACATTTAAAATAATAAACAGAAATACGACTTGTCTCACTATACCTTAATAACTCTATTAATAAACCAGGACATTATATCATCAGTGAATAATGTAGAATACATACAGCACGGGATCACGTGACACCGTTGTACGCAACAGGAAAATGCCTCCCTCGTCACGAACCATGAGCGGTGTAAATGAACCTTGACAAATCAGGCTTAAGGTCACCATTCGGGAGACTATCCTTGATTTATTTAAATATGTGTTTGAGAGGATCGATTTTACAATAATATGTTTTATTTCGTTGATAACAATAGTATTGAGAGTTGTATGAGGATATAATTTTACGATTTCCCCATACCGGGATCCCCCCATCAGGAACGTGAAATGATTTTCAAATAGTTAAAAAAATAATTTTATTCTAATACAACATTCTGGTTTTCTCTTAGTAAATTTTTTTTTACATATTTGAGATGTATCAAAAACTATTCATATTTTGAGATATTTAGTTTTTTCCGAATATAAACCACATTAAAGCTGCCCATAAAACTAGATCTACGTCACTAGTGTGGCAAAAACATGCAAGTTGAACGCACCTAAGTTTTTCGATGTTACCAGTATCGGAGACAAGAAAAAAGCTGCAAACTGCGCATTGAAAAGTGCTCCTCAGTAATACCGCTACTGATGCGTTTCTCCGATACTTCCCAAGTTTAAACCCACAGCCAGCCATTTGCCGCAAACTCCTTACATAGTTCTTGAAAAGAAAAAGAATCAAGTGGAAAAAACTCGTTTCATGGAAAAGTTTTTATTCTCTGCTGCCCGTTTTATTGATGCTTTATTAAAGTTTATTTCTCTTTTCAGGTATGTAAAGAAATCACTCCTGTACTAGTTTGAGCCGAAAGGATATCGGTAGGCATGGATCGTTTTTTCCGCGACAATGAGTTCTGTAAGATGGTAAACTTAGAAAGAAGATCGGTACTACATAAGACCGATTATAAACTGTTCCTTTACAAAAAGATAATAAATTAAAAAAAACATCGTGTTGTTAAATGTCATATAGTTTGTTTGATTATATAATAAAACCTCGATCAGTATTGGCGTTCGTGTTGAGCATCCTAGTTTAATCATAAGGGCCAAGTGTTAACCTATTCTTTCCAAATTTTCTATGTGGGTGCATTGATTTTAAATTAATTTCTATTCAATAAAGTTATTTACTGTCGTTAACATTAATTTAGACAAACTTTTATAGGAAATGTGTTGGTTAATATAACTAACAGTAATATTACTGGTATTACCGAGATGGTATTAAAAGAAAATGTAAAAGAGAGTTTTAAAAAATAGATCTACTAAAGAAATATGCTAAGTAACTTACAAACGGTGTGTTGGCTAAACTTTCTTAGACTTTTAGACGGCTTTCAATATGTTCCCCTTCTAATTAAATCTAGTTAATTACAATAAAAATTATCGGTTCTAAGATTCTCACTTTCCAATCACTCTATTCATTAAACTAACTGATTTTTAGGACATCCGTGTTTCCCACGATTTCGAAAACATTTCGGGTGACTAAAATTTTACTCTTTAAAATGTGTACTCGCTGCTTACATTTTTAAGACAAATGAAACCATAAAACAAGCAGGGCGCGTCTTCGTGAATGACGCTCATTATACCACTTTGAATAGATTTATCTTCAAATAAAAAATGTTTAGTTCAATAGCCATTACGCAGCTGTGATAAATAACTCACTTTTTTAATAATATTATATTATTAATAATTTAATATTTAATTAATATTAGTAATTTGATGGATCTTACGGCTATAAATATCATGGATAAATAAATAATTTGATATCTTATGAAAGGGGACAACATCGTGGTTGTTTTTCCTGTTAATACTTAGTTATATGAATATAAAAGTTGGATTTTTTAATCCTCTTGGAAATCTATATTATCTAATCTGTTGCCACTGCTGTCCAAATCATTTTTACGCGTCCGTAACGAGTTTTGGACGTCTCTATAGTTGAGACGTTCAATGCGTAAGGAAATTACATTTCTACATGAGTGGACAACGACATTAAACGTTTTATGTCTGTTATTTGTTCAAAACTAATGGTCAGTAGCATCATATATTTTAGGATGGTAGTAACACAGGAACAAAATGTATATATACTGACTACCACTTTATTACTGACTTCAAAATGATTGACACCTCATTTAACTTTATAAATTGTCTCCAGAATCAGTCAGTTAAATAACTAGGCTACTTTGAATTCCTTGGTTTTAATTATACAGGGTGGCCAGAAAAGTGACGCCCAAAAACATTTTTAGGTAGGTGCCTCGTGTTGAGAGGTATCTGAATCACCCCTATATATGTTATGCGATTTTTCATAGTTTTCGAGTTACGATTTTTTTATGAATTTTCGCGAAATTGCGACCGAATCAGTTTTAAAAATTAAAAAAAAAAAGTAGAAGGTTACTTCGGATTTCTATTTTTGCTACTAAATTTCTATAAACTGTGTGTTAATGCATAAAATAAACAGCCTCATAAGTTTTATGACAGTTACTAAAAAAATGCCTTAAGGGGTGATTCAGATACCTCTCAACTCGAGGCACCTAAAAAAAGTTTTAGGACGTCACTTTTCTGGCCACTCTGTATAAGTTTTTTTTTTAACATACAATAGTATAATAATTTTAATGCGCAGCATGATATTCGTCAAAATCTAATTATCTCCTGGAACCTTCTTACATGATGCATTCTTAAAATATTCACTTAAATCGACGACTTCTGAACGCAAGCAATAATTGCAGAGTCCGGAACTTTACAAGATGAGGAATCTATAAGAATAACTGACTGCCCTAAAAGATGCCTCCAAAAAGCCAAACGTTCTAGATAAACGCTCGACCGACCAACTGCAACATTTCCTGCTCAAGCATATATTTTGTATTTCGATTTAAAACTATTGTTTGGCGCAGTTTCCACTATACAAATAACCAAAGTTATTTCTATACAAACACACACATATAAGTGAGTATGCAATAAAATGGTCTGGACATAGACGCCGGCGGGCGGGGCGGTGCGGTGTCGATATCGCATTTGTTGACCGCAACTCTCGTCTCAATCTTATGGCGCAAATATTTACCGGGTAACCGATCACCGACCTTATTGCCCGCTATGCGATACCTTTGCAAAACATTGAACATGATACTTTTACATTAAAGATCATAAGGGCGGAAGTTCGGTGGCGCGTAACGTGTGCACAAGCAAACGATCAAACACTAGTATTAATTTGTAAATCCCGTTATTCACAGTGCCGAGTATTTTGATTTCATGAATTTTAATCAAGTCTAATTGTCTGTTACTCAGAAACGGTCTAGTGTTTTTCTTCAGTGCAATACTTGCAACCGGTTAAACCGGTCGATGTTCTAATACCAAAGTATGTAGTTAGCTTGAGTTTGTAATAATCCTTAAATTTGTGTTCGTAATAAACAATTTTCGGGAAATTTGCCTAAACTACTTGAAGTCTAATAAGCTGCACTCTAGTTGGCAGCAAAAACTATCGCGTGTTTCTTCCCCACTGCTAATTAGGGCTTACCGTACGATATAAATTAAAATGTCAGCAGACAACTTGAAAAAGCAATAAAATTTAAAGAGCTTATTGTTATGATAATATGTTATACGCATTTAGACCATTGTGTTGTTTTGTTTGTACGAATACGATTTTTAAACTTTCGCAAATTTCAGTATGGCTGACCATAAGCTTCCATATTAAATAATTTACACATACGTGTTCCATTTTCTAATTAATCCTGTCTAGGTTGTCTTAACGGAAAAAGGTGACGGATTACTAAACATTTTGGCTGAAATTTGGGAAATTCGTTAGAAAGGACGTGTAAGCGGGAAAACAAAAGTTGACTGAAAGGCCTTTTTTTTTTAATCAGCTTAAATTTTGTAATAATTGTTACATATATATTAGTAATACTGGTGTATTACTAATATATAATCTATCATTTATTCTGTACTTAATGGTCTTACATACCAGATTTATACAAAAGATCCTCGAGAACAGCTGTGCGTGAGCGCACGACCAATGCGTCAGTTTATAATTATTGACACGTCGCTGCTGATTCAATTCTAGATCGCAGATGTCGATGACTATTCAATGCTCTCATCATTATTATTATTATTTCAAAGCAAGTCAAACAACTTAGTTCAAAACGAACAGCAATTACTAACGTTCTGCGTAATTATTTAAATTAATGTGTAAATTTTAAAGCATTCCGATAAATACCAGCGTTTATTTCTATAGCAAAATCAACTTACCCATACTTATTATAAAATCAAAAATACTTGTAGATACCATCATTCCTTCAAATTTCACGCGCTTACGTATTAAAATATGCAATAACAGAATATTCTGCAATTTAGTATCAATTCTAGCAAAAGATGGCATTCAAAGACCAATGTGGGCCAAAATTGCTACTTGCACTTAAATTCTCACGATCAGTGGTTCCATACATGGGCGAAGGTTAGAGGTGAATTATAGTCAAAATGCTGGTGAATTATTAGCATAGCGTTTACAAATTTATTACTGCTTGGTATTTCCTATTACCTATGCGGTTGGGAGCGGAATGCGGGGCCCCTCCATCCGAGCGGTGAATCATCTACCGCGCCGCGTCAGAGGTCGCGCGGTGCAGCGCTAGCGTCACCCAATTGCTTGCGTCATTTGATACCTCCGAGACATTCTTTGCACTTGCAGTTTTACAACAAATTTAAAGTCTGTGGTGGAAATATTATTGGAAAAAAAAGAATAATATTTAATAAGAGAGAAACGTCATATTTATGACAATTCATCATGATTAATACAAATCTAAGCCGTATATTCATGAAAAATCATAATTACTATAATTCAGATTAAATAATATAAATAGAAAGGGTTTCCTGAGAGTAAATATGTAACTAAACTTCCAAAATTTAGCAAATTAAACGTATTCGTACGTATATAAATCATAGGTACACGGCAATTTTAAACATTTACGCGAAGGTTCCGCAGATGTTTGACGCATGGGTCTAACTCATATTTAATGGTTTCGCCATCAATAGATCGCCATGTGGGCACGTGGAATGAAAGACACGCCGTATGTGCCAGCGCACACGTCATCTCATCAAAATCAAAACGCTATAGCACTCAACTCCCTACAATCAATTTTTACCTCTATTTGAGACGCAATAAAGCCGTTAATTCTACTTTTTTGACGAGTTTTTGTTCTGTTCCACGCAGGCCAGGGGCGTTTATTGGCGAGAATTGGGCGCATCCCGGTTGTTCGACAGCATTGCTATACTTCCTACGCACTATTATTCCATAATTTGTTTGATTTTCATTTAAAAAGATAAAAGGTATTTTTTTCGGGCACTGGGTTTTTGTAATATTATACTCTTCTTAAAATTGATTAGATAAATAGTTCACTTTTCTTATTGTGTAGGTACACGTTTTTTTACCTATATCTAATCTTAACAAAAGGTAAGACATTTTATTTGCTATAAAAATATTCTATTATGATACACACAGCCTATCTTTGTATTTTTATAGCAACCGTAAATAAAAATATTACCACCCCTGATTTAATATTGTCAAGAAGATATTACTTCTACCAGGCGAACAAAACCGAAATATCTTGATGCGGTCAATTAAATTTAAATGATCGTTGCTCACGTCATAAATGATTTAACAGAATAGTTGAAGATCGTACCACCATCTCAAGTTGTTCATTGGACTGTCCCTGACAATTGCCTCATTGTAGAGCACATCACTTACATCCCTATTATTCATTGATGGACCTATAAATAGCCGACCATGCCGAATTCATCGATTCATTCTCATAATTCCAGCTCCAAATAATATAAAGCGAGATTTTGCATCGCAAACATTTGAATAATAATTTTAGGTTTCCTGTTATATTTGTTTTGAAAATCCTGACGATTCTCCAGACCTCGTTGACATGAAGAGCCATTCAGCTTCCAATGTGTGTATACGGTCAGTAGCTCTCAACCAGTAAATGTTTATCACATGCGCACAACAAGGTTTGCTGTGATTAATTCAATCGGATACCGTACGGATATACCCAATCCGGCCCTTTTGGGAAATGCCTGATCATGCCTGCTTTGATTCAATCTCCCGTTCCAACGACCGACGATAAACTAATCAGCCTGCGAGTTTCTTTCTAAAAAACAAAGTATAATTTTGAGACATCTCTTGTTGTAACAAAGATTGAAAACATTCTTTATTTATTAAAAAAGATTTTGATTTACTCAGCACCTTAGGCTAGAGTACTGTTCTGATGCATTTATAGAGATGAATTTTTCTCATCATTTAAAGTCTTCAAAGCGGAGAGATTTCACTGAGCTTTATGGTCGGGAGGAACAATTTCCCGACGGGACAGAAAGCATCATTTCCTGTGAACTCGTGATCTGAGCCGACGACGCAACGCGAGGCTGCGCGGCGCTTCAAAATGTTATTTTAGGCTTCCGTAAGTGTCTCGCAATGGCGTACACCATCTTGCTTTTATCTGTTATCTTAATCCACACTTCACCTTTACGTAATGTCTTTTGATACCCGATTATATTTGCACATGTACATATGTATGCCTTGTGATAGTCATTTCATTTTTATGACGTAATTCAGAATACTAGAGTATTTGAAGCAATTTATGAGGCAGTTATATTCTCAAAATAAATTGATCATATTACGAAAATAGTATAGTTAAGAAAATTTTATTTTGAGTGTAAAATTGCATACAGTGAGGCGGGACAGTCAGTACAAAGTGGTCTGAAGACTTATTGCATTGTTTCAGCTTCCGTATGCGTGCTTCGAATACGCCTCGAGCCAAAAACACGAAAGTACTGGCTTTAGACGGAATGCCTTTAGTCTTTATGTAGCTAGACGTTTTAAAACCCTGCTCAAAATTTATGACCATGTCTTAAATTCCTGTATTTTTGCAACTACCAAAATCTTATGCTAGTTTATTGTATCTGAATTATATTTGTAGATACAGTTTGGCCGAAAAGATACAAGTATCTAATGAAATGGTAAAAAGGAATGTGGTAGAGAAAAGTACTTCCGTAAAATTTATTTATCTATCCCGCGGAGAGGACACGGAAGCTGTTCAATTAAAGTTGGTATTTAAGGTTACAGCCCAGAATCGAGCTCTGATTGCGTCTTGCCTCCCTGTCTCTAGAGAGTTACTATTCTCCGTTTAATTTACGAATACAAAGAACTTTTCACGGCAAAAATTCTCTTGCAACATTTAATCGTGCAAAATCATTCATTCGAAACCTTTAAGGTAGTAGATTTTGTAACCCACGTGTGAGACCATTATTCTTAGCAACAAAGTATTTGAAGCTTCGTATATTTCGAACGATGTAATTACCTGCCGCCATAACTTTGAAATTTTCATGCCCAAACTCCTGGACAACTTTGTACTTATACTTCGACGACAATGGGTGCTTAGTACATACGAGGTCTTACAGCAAACAGCAGCTTATTTACCTGTCAATGGAGTTGATGAGGAATGTGAAAACTTAAATGGAAACTTTGCAAAAGAGTTAGTAAACCACGTTATCTAGCGAGAGTAACATTTCCTTTCTGTTAGTTAAAATCGTGTATCTGAGCGTTCCTGAGCAAATCAGAGTGTTTAAATGAAGGCTCGATGTCTCCGGAGTGGGCAATGAATGCAATGCTCGGTTTCATCTCCGGTATCATTTCACTTTACATCCTATCCCGAAGCGGACACTAATACTTATTCGGAGCTTGAGTAAAGGTCGAAATAGACATTTAAGTAGAAAACAAATCTCAATTCGTGCTTTAGGACTTAATTTTTATGTGATTTCTATTAAGTAAATCAATAACTTCTTGCAATGTATTTTCTAAATATTTTATAAGGCTGCGAAGTTTCATAATGACCTCTGGTTTAGCTCGGAACGGTGTTATTTGTTACTAGCAGACAGTTCATTTGAGCTGTTAGTAGATAACGCTTCTTCGTTGCCCGGTTCAAATTTATTGCGCTGTAAATTCACAACGTCGACTATTTGTTCCGTGCCTAGCTTATGATTTGGTTCTTTCGCTACATAAACAAGAAATTAGAAGCATTTCCGTGCCTTTAGCTGGATATAAATTATGAATTTCTGTTATATACTTTTTTATGAATAGGTCGCTTGTGTTTTACTTTCTTATTTTCCGAGCCGTTAAGTTTCTAATTAGATATTGCCAGCATTTTTATTCAGGTTTGTAAATTGGTATAATCTAGGCTCTACATGTTTGCCTTTTCTAAAGTATGTAGTTCATTATGAGTATCGTCACTGTTTTTTTTTCAAACAACTTCCATCCACTCCGAGTGACTTGCACATTGGATCTCTGAGGAGCGAGCGGTGCTTTAGCAATTTCGACGTGCACGCTCGCAAGTCTTCCCATTAATTAATTTCATCGCATTACTCGTGTTCGCTCTGATTGTGTCCGTACTCTTCGTAATCTTTGAATCGATTCACTTTGGTGTTGGAGTTGGTGAAGTTTTTATAAAAAATACTGTTTTCTCTCTACTTCCAGCTTCAAAGAACCTTTGAACAACATGTTTTTGCTTTTTTAGTCTAACACTTTCGAAAACAAAGGATTGTCGTTTAATACACTGTAGCTTTGGTTAACAGTAGTATTTCTAAAAAGGCATAAGGCAGCAAATAATATAACTGTAATAGTAAACAAGACAATTCTGACGAGTCCTTCATACATATGTATCGGCCATATCCATTAACATTTTTTCTGCGTCACCAATGTGTTCCTTTCTGGGTACAAGAAACAATATTTATTTACATGCTCATGTATAGGGCTAAGTAGATATCTACTAGAAGCTTGATTCTCTTCTTTTGAATTGATAGAGGCGGTTGTTTGGCTGCGATGACTTGCGATTTGATGAGCGGCCTATCTTCGCAGTAATTGTGTTCGTAACTATATCGAGCTGCAATATATAGCTATATCTCCATTTATATTTACAGACCGCCGTAGAACTACGGACTTGTATTGAAACTAATTAACTTTGGTTATATATTGACGGCGTTAAATGCTTTTTTACGTTAGGAAGGGAAACAAATCGATAGAACTTCGCTGTTCAAAGATTTTATGTATCTACAAACAAGCAAATCGTCGAGATTTTCAATAAATCAATATGTTGTATATATTTTAGTAACTGAGTCAGTTTAAAATGTTACTTATTTTAAAGGAAAATGGTTTATTACTATGTAGTGGCGGGTGTTTTACAGAACATAAAAAAGCAAAATGCATGTTTTATTAATTCTCCGTACACACGGTGCGGCTGCGGAATGAAGCCGACCGCCATTTTTCTGCGGACGAGATTTAAATATGGAATTCCGGTGTGCGAGCGGGATAGGGCATGCCATTGACCTTGCGTCAGGGCCGCGCACGCGCTGCCTGCGCCTGCGACTGCGCATGACCACTGCACTGCGATTCATTCCATTCCATGCTACGCTGCAGTTTACTATGCAGTTTTTGTGCGATATTGCAATCAATATGAGTACGATGGCTTTATTGTAAAGCTTGCAAGAGTAAGCGATTTATGACCGGCTATAATAAATTTACAATACTAATTTCATCGCATATAATGATTTTGATATAGCAGCGATATACTGCAATAACAATTTTAACAATGAGCAAATAACCTCTAGGCTTTAGCTTTAACTGTCTATAATATAAAGCATTAAACTAACAAAAAATAGCAATTTATCAATTGATCGTACACATTTTACCGTTTTAAAGTGAGCACGCGTGACTCCATTAGTCTCACCATACAACTACGTACATACTCAGAAATATCGGAAGAGAACAATATCTACTCACGATAGTGAAGTTGTTTACAATAGTTTACAGTCTTTATCGTCGTTCCGTCATTTATTACTAAAACCGGTATAAAGAAAGACGCAAACAAGAAATGTGACTGACTTCTCACGCCACACCAGTAGAGTGGATATGATGCATAAACATGTTCCTAGGTATCACGACACCGCCACGTGATATACTCGGAAGGTTACTGAACAATAAATAACTTTAAAATACTACTATCTAAAAGAACTCTTATAATTTAACTGGAACTTTACAAACTTCAGATTATTTATAAAAAAGTGAGCTTGATTCCATCTTTGGGTCATTTTTATTAGTAATTTGGGTCTCCATATAAGGAGGTTAAAATTTTAAACGCTTTATATTCGGGAAGAGCAGAAAATTAATCACAGAAATGTGAAGAATTCTGAAATGCAATACCTTATATGGCGCACGACCGCTGTGGCTAGCGGTGTGCTCAAGTAACAGAACCTAAGGTTTTGTATCACTCAATTTCTTAGAAGATTCATGTCCAAATGAAGCGATGATGTTGCTCATTGGACATTCGAAACTTACCAAATATATTACAACTATTCTAAGCATTTATTACGAGTACAACTAATATTTACTCTCATATTTCTTACTTTAAAAATAAACTTAAAAGCCTATTCAATCAATCGGTATGTCAGCGTAAAAATCAGCGTAACGTTGATAGATTTGCCAAAGTACAAGGAAAAGGATAAAGGAGAGAATTTTATGAAAATCCGTAAAAATAATGACGCAAATAAAACGAAACTGTACGAAAAACTACATACCTCCTTATTCTATGTTGAAACAATAATAACAATTTCTTTGTTTTGGCGCGTAGATTTTATACAGAACGCCTATTCAAGCGATTCAAAAAGTTAACACAAAGGGCACAACTTGTATTTTAAGCCTTTCTGTATAAAATGCGAAAGTTGGTCGGTTTACCTCAAAGCTGTTCGCATTGAAAGAACTTTTTTAATTTATTTGTTGCTTTTTTCATAAGGGATAATAACAATGTCCATCGTGCTACATCAACGGGCCCCTTTATGTAATATCTATGTCTATCGTGTCCGAGCAATAAAGTTCCCGCACCAATCCAAATCCCGCATATACGGGTCTAACAATAACACCATTATTACTAAATCTAATTGCTTTGATTGGATCTTTATAAAAGTAGGCGCCCAAACATTGTCTTGTCAATTCGTTGCCCTTTTTGAGGCCTATTTGTAAAAGTAATCTGGAAACAGCTTCCTGTGTGTAGAAAGTTATCTTATCACACAAATATCATACCCACTCCGATCCTCATTATAAGTTACATTAACTAAGTGATTCAGAAAGAATGCGTGACTAAGTTCATTATTACTTTTATAATCGGTATCGTCTTTATTCTTATTCCTATTAAATGCCAGTTAGTGTGCCCGTGTAGGCAGTTCTTTGCAATCTTGCCAATTACGGACACGTGCTTAGGTTAATAACTAGTGATGGATCATTGACTTTTGTCGAGAGAACGGTATGCTATGTCAATAGCGCATGAGCAAACATGATTTTGGCTTATTAAGGACGCTTGTTCTGTTTCGACGACTACAAAAATAATTTTGTCGTAAAGCAAAAACTGACAAAGGTTTAATTATGAATGTGAAGAGCAGCAAGCGAGCTTCATCCGGACAAACTACTTACCTACAGATATAACCGGCAGTTCATTCGTACCCAGTGAAGCGAACTCATCAATTTTCTGTTTATTTTTATGGTCATGTTCATGACAAGCCATTGATTTCAATCAGGTTTTCAATCAGGCAAATCCATGTCCATCAAAAGAGACATTATCATATTTATCGTCTTGCATCTATCTCGTTTACTCCTTAATTTATGAGTCGGGTGTGCTTTGCGCCACTGTTTATGGAGATACGTGACACGAGTGACGGCGAGCGGCGGCGCACGAGCCGTATACGACAGTTCCGGTATATCGCCGGAGGGGCCCGACAACCCGTTCCGACACCGAGACTGATGACCGCAACCTAACGGAACGCAATACCTTGGGAACCACCGGCCATTCAATTCAGCAATTCGTACTAAGGGCCGTTAAACACATCGCCTGCAACCTGTTCCGGACAAAATAATGGCATTGCTTCGCCGTACCGCGCCCTCGCCAGTAATAATGGGATTTAATCATAAAATTGTATGTAAATTTCTCAAGTGTTTGCAGACGTATGTTCAGAAAATTTATTGACCCATTTTGGTTATTATGTGTACGACGCACAAGGTGAATGTTTTTTACAAGCTTTTTAAACTGTTCGCGAAACGTGGTAAATATCAACGACTTTTTATCAGCAATTACACGGTCATTGAAATATTGCTGTTCAATCAAGTCACTGAGTGTATTAGTAATAAAATTTTGAATAGTCTGATATGATCACGAAATGCAACAAAACAGGGAATCCTATTGTAGAGTTACTTTATTGTAGATAAGCGTAACTGAAAGGAAGAGGCGAAAAAAATGATAAAAACAAACAATGGAGCCGGGTCGAAGGCTACACTGAAAAAAAGCACGGAATCGGTCGTCTCGGAGAAGACACCTGCGTGCCAGACGAGATGCCAAAAACACGCTCGCGAAGGTTTTCGCAAATAGCATTGCAACACAGATTTTAAAATCAAATACGGAATACTCAGTGTCCTTTCGTTAAACTAAGACACTCATCTTTAATATGTTGATTGAATCTATGTGATTTCTTTAAAGGTTATTTTAATTAGCAGAAGACAATTCGTGTTGACGATACCAAGACATAGATATTGCACCTTTTTGTTGCCTACTTCCGACAAAAAAATCTCATATTTACATCATTACATCAACACCTGCTGGTGTAAATTGAAAATACTTATACTGCTACGATGTCTTTTCTTATTCATATCCATTTTAAGGAATAGTATTTTATGGGATCGTTTTGGATTATTTGAAGCTAATCTACTTGTACACATTTAAATGGAACTTGAATTCAGATAGTACTACTAATTTGAATAATCATATCTTAACCCTTATCTGCAGTGCGTCGTCAGCTTAGTAACTTTTAATTTTGTGATAAAACGTCAGCACGATACACCTTACACGCTAGTAAAATCGTTTCTACTTTCGCATAAGTCTTTTTTGGACTTCTTTATTCGATATTAAAAGGGCAGTTTCAAAATTACCCTCTTCTTTTAGTGATTTCATTTCGTAACCTTTTCTTAGTGAATGCAACTTTCTTTACTAACTATGCATTTATCATGTCACATTAATACATGCTTTGATGAGTAGTCATGATTAATAAATTGTAACTCGTATGAGTTTGTTATTTTTGAAATTTTATTTAAAGGGTTATTACAAAAAAATACGTTGAATAAATTAGATGTTCTATTAGCAAGATACGCAAATTAGCAAAGAGGCTTTCTAAGGCAACGTTGCGCACATGTGCATATCAAACGCAGCCGTGACGTTCATACTAATCTTGCCGTCATTCTATTTCTAATAACGACTACTTAAACCGATAAAATGCATTCGAGATGATAAGTAGACTTTATATGTTATCGGATAAAGACGGAAATTGAGTGAGAACCGTTGTCGGTAATTTTTGCAGCCGGATACCGTGTTACTTTCAACTATTAGGAATGCGGCCAGTGACCAGCCGCGCTCGCGCCGCGCCCGTCTGCCGTCTACACTACGCTGAGCTCCCGAGCTCATGCAACTTCATATTTTGAGACATATGCCGTAATTCTTAAGGTTTAAATATTTTTACCAGAGTGGTGTTCATAATTGAGCATTAAATTATATAATCTTTTCATTTATTTTTGCTAATAGCAAATTTATAAGCTTCACAATAAAGTGACTACTTTGCCTTTTGTAGCATCATAAATAAAATGTCATGTTCCATTGATTCGTTCTCAGGCAAAGAGATGATGAACAAGACAGGCGTCTTACATTGCGTCACTCCTTATGAGACTATATGTGATAAAAATAAGTAAGTTTTCTTAAACATATGAAATTAAGCATATGTTTAAATAAACCTACAATATTTTTTTAAATACTTTTTTTTACATTGTACTTAGAAATAAAAGATACAGTAATCACGTTTTTAGCGAATATATAATTATCCATAAGATATTGCAGTTATTAGTCGCTTGCTTCATTGCGTCCACAAATTTTTGTTTACAATGATATCTACTGTGAGTCAGTCGTAAGTTATTTCCAGTAGTTAGCTCGTCTTCGGACTTGAATCATTATTTATCTGTATGAGTTGTAAACGTTTTGTTCAAAGTGTGTGTTTGCCCGGCGTCTGACCTCGCACGCTGCACTCGTCACGGCCATGACAGATTAGGTCAACATTACCATCTGAACAGATGATAGATCTGAGGATATTTAGGCCATCTCTTTTTACATTTAGTACATTTTGAGGGACAAGGACAGCCTTTGTTTCTCTGTTTTACTTGACAAATGGTGGCAAATGCTACTGGATACTCAAATAGCTACAAGACAAAAATCATATTTTATTTTACATGGGCTGTTCTAACGCCAAAGTTAATGATGTTTTTATTAGGGCGAAACTGACAAACCATGCAAATTCATCCCATGGACAACTGTGATTTGCATATTTACCCACCAGTGTTTGCCAAAAGCACCTATCGTAGGGAGTCTGTCGCAATTCGCATTGCTAATAATACAATGGCAGACGCACCTCGTGTTTGCATCGCCTTTGTTGGCTGTCCTGCATAAATCATATTAAAACTAACTCCATTCCTATAGCATTAGAATCTATTCTCCACGGAATTACATAAATACGGAATTACTTACAAATAATGCAAAATACTTTGTTTATTTAACAAAGTAAGCTTTTTATATCAGCGTCCGATGTAAAATATCTTGAGACGTCAGTAAAGTTTATATGAATTGAACGGCTTTGTTTCTTTGCGGGCTTTGATCAGCACGCAAAAATACTCGCAGATAACTTTCGACAGTCATTGAATGAAGAGTTCGATGACCCGACACGCCAAGGTGTACGAATTTGCATATGTCAATGACACGGTCCGCAGACACGCTGCGGCCTACACTTTTCCTTTCAACCACTCGTGGCTCGAGGAATACGGTGACTCGACCTCGTGACCTAAACGCACCGGCTGGCGTTAAATCGCTCAGTTTATTCATTAAACTGCATAAATAACTCCGAAAACGCCTGATCTTATTCTATTTACGCTTCTACGCCAACAATCCGCCAGACTGGATGTGAAGCGTTTAAGTTTTCTATAAACAATCTAAACTCGATGATAGATATTAAATCGATAGGTGAGAATAAACGAGAAGCATTCCCGAATTGAAGCTTCAAAAAGTTGTAATTTAAGTTGAGAATTTCCGAAGTTCTATCTGAATAAGAATTATCATCGCGAAAGAGTTTGCAAGAATCTTACGGCCATCAAACACGTCGAATCGAATCGTGCGAAATCCAATAAAGAAGTTTGAGCACCTGGCCCTTATTACATTCTTTTGGTGATGCTCATCGGGCGTCGTTCTGCTGAAATTTTGCCACAACTTTCTCTGGCACAAGATTGCAGCTTGTTCAACTTTTACTTTGAAAATTTGTTCAATTAATGTCGACGGTCGAATGAAAATTTTACAAGAAAAGATTTATAATGAGAGTATTAAATTCCAGCCCGTTACTTATGGCGTTTTTAAATGTAATTTGGAAATCGTAACCATGCGTATTTTTGGAGCCTATCATGTGATTTACCGTTAGTTTTTTTATACTTAAAAACATTTTATTTAAGGAAATTATATTTATTTCACTCCAATTTCGTATCGTACTGAGCTGAAAGTATAAAACAGCATATGTCTTAGTTTTCTTGTAGGACATAAACTGACGTATCAAGCATAAGACAATAGCGTCCCCAGTGGGCGTCAATCTTAATTGCAAATGTAATATTAGCATATAGGTGCTTTGTATGTTCCTCAAAGGTTCAAAGTTACTTTGAGTAGTTTATAATGGACCTCCTTACCGGTAACAATGTTCGGAGAACACTCTTACAAATGCAGTAAGAACAATCGGGGACTTGCAACAAGTTTTTTATTTTTGTATTCCTAAAAAAAAAACATTCATTCTTATATTTTTATTGTTGTAGTTATTTTATGAAAAAGACAACGTATTTTATTATTGTTCTTTTGCGTGCATTATGCAGTCGTAGGTTATCATAAGTAATATTTTTTATGTGTCAGTTGTCAGTTAGAGTTGAGTGAAATGTATATTTTGCCTCTTACGTAACACGAGTAAATGCCTTTAAGATTTTATATAATAATCCCTATCCTATCCTTTCTGATTTAGTAAAGAAAATTGCTTTTGACCAATTAAAATATGTATTCTATATAATTAAAATAAAGCCGCTTTTTATATGACCGTTTAGCTGAGATAAGTCTGAGGTTAGTCCAAGTACGCCTTATAGGTTTCAGCCATAATGTTGTTTTACCTTCTACCTTCTCCTTAAAAATAACAAAATAAAAAGTAACATTCTTTATCATTAAGGATTATATCAAATAAAAATTTAGAATATTGATAAAAATTAAGTAAATAACTAAAGACAATACAAAAATTATTAATAGTTATAAAAAAATAATTCTATAATAAAACATTTATAATTTCATCAACTTCTTTTTAGTTCGCATAAGAAATTTATGATTAATAGTTTTTACATCGTATGTTCGATGCTTTTACATAAAGTTCAGTTCAAATAACGATTCGGCTAATTTATACTTTTAATCGTGCTCTATGCAGCATTTTTGTTGTTAATTATAAAGAGCAGGCTAAAAATAACTTCTGTGTGGCCGCGCGAGCGTAATTATAAGTACCTAGACGTTTCTGGTGTGTGTGCTATGTATTTATTATCGACTCGCTCCTGCCTTTGCACTCATGTTATTTATTTACTTTAGCGAGAACATTAAGTATATCACATAAGTTAGAGAAACTGCCTACGAACCAATCGTAGAAAAAATATTCGAATGAAGATTCGTGCCGGAAAATATTTACATATTTATACGATTTTTGTTTTATAGGGTCTGCAGTAACTCTCTGTTTATCACGTGTGTACTCAGACGAAATTAACAAACGATGATGCGGTTTACAACCCTAGTTACTGTTTTAATTTACTTGTTTGTTTTCGTAACCGGTTTTATATCTAATGGCTGGCATATTTTTGACGAGCTTTTAAATTCATCGGCAAATGTAGACAGTCACTTCATTTTATGATAAGGCGTTTAAATGTATTCGTAAAAACAGTAACTCATATATTTTTCCTTTGATTTCAGGTATGTTATCGGGAGACTTGTAGTATTTGCTTGAAGCCAAAACCCTGATTAATGTACGTATTGCAGTAAGCTTTTAAGTTAACGTATGAAGTGTAATCAGTCGACACCCTTACATTGCTCTAAATTGTTTCCTCGAGAGCTTATTGGTAACGCACGCAACAATTTTGTTCTACCCTTTTGTACAGGGCCATAGCATAGGCCACTTTATTTGTTTTTCCCTGTACACTGCGTGAAGTCTTTACGATGTCATATATCGCTCGGACGTAATAGAAGGCAACAGTGCGTGTTCTGTTTGGTTCTCCTACTCATCAGAATACCTGTAACACCGTTACCGTAAATCTGTAACGTGCCATCGCACTTCAATAGGTATATTTGTATTCCAACACCCAACTTTGCATTTGATAATTTTGACAAAAGTGATCTCAGTCGCGATTACATATTACATCACTTTAGTACCCAAATAAGCTTTAACATCACCAGTTTTCATCCTTTGTGCAGTTTTAATTAAAACCATATATTTGGCTACATCTTTCTACTTCACATATTACTATACGAACGTGACTCTCATTTGAAAAGAGGATTCATCCAGACAGACCCAGAATAATCCGGATATATTAATTGCGTTAGATTATTGTACAAGCATCCGCGCGGAAATTAGATCCATCCGACTGTAGTCCTGATGCGGCGCGCTCTCGTGCACACGGCGCGCTACACGAAAACCCGTGTCCCTAAATGCCATTAATAAAATATCGGGTTTGAATCCTAAGGAAAAACAAAGGCATTTAGTACTGCAACTTTTTATAGGGCCGTTGAGAAAACACATAAAATTTATAGGCATTAACGTCTCCGGGCACGCAATAAACAGTTAGGCTCGCTGAGCAAGCAGCGGCGACGTCACGGGACGATTTAATAGTTTTCATCGCTTTTAGGAAGCGACCCGTGGGCGCAGCAGTCCGCAATTAAGGGCCAGACAAAACGTCGTCGCCGGGAGCGAGCGCTTCATCAAATATTAAAGTAGGTAGTGCACCGGTACACGAACAAATCCTACTGCGCATTTAATATTTTACTTAAAACGGTCTGCGGTTTTCGCCGACGAAGTTTTCTTGCGGCTTTGCACGGTGATTTTAGTTTTGTTTAAAGCTCGAAAGCGCCGACCGGGATGCAATATAGCTGCTAAATACTTGATACGATGTTGTTATTAGCATTTCATTCTTTAAACTTTGTATCAAGCCTTCTTATCGACAACGCTTTCCAAAGCAACTATGTGCTTCTAGATAACACTTAGTGCGGCTCAACAGATTAGAGAACAGCGAAGGTGAAGTTGTTTCACTTTGCAATTTTCGGTATGGCAGTGAAATCTTTTATTCTTTGAGCGGTATTTTCTTCGAAATGTGTTCTGTATTACGGCGAGCGACATGTTGTAAATATTCAGAAGTCTCACGATCACGATCGTCATAAACAGTTATTCTGGCATATCCTTCCGGAACGTTTAATTTCGTTTATGCCGTCGTCGCTTGCTTTAATCTATTTTGCGATTTTAGTAATCCTACTAAAATGTTAAGAATGATGCCGGAGGAAATTGTTTTTGATGGAAATAAATCTTATAACTTTGTCTCGAATTACAAAGACGCGGGGTTAAAATTCGCCTGGGCAACTGTTGAGAAATGTTGAACTAGAAGGAAGCAGATTGTGAAAGTTATATTTATTGCTACGTTAGGTTTAATTATCCCACTATTGAGCTTCCCCTAAGCCGACAAATTATCATTTTGTCAACGAAATGGTTACAATGTGTAACGGTCTTTACAAATTGCAACTGTACTATTTTTTATATTTAGCCAGGAAATACATAATATAACAAAATAAATAAGCAAAAAATATACAAACTAAGTGTAATAATGAACAATATATCTAGATTTAGAGGCAATCAGAGTTCATATTGCAATAAATGCATTCAAAATGATAAATGATCACAATAATTTTTCTAACATTTCAATGTCCATGAATGAACAGAAAATGTAAACGTACACAGATGATAAGATGCCTTTGAACTTAGTAAATAGTCTGTAGGTACGTCGCTGTGAATACCAGTTCTGCTCTGTCTGCCGCTCAGGCCCAGACGATTCGGCCATTGCTCTCTCTGTCAGTCTATAGATTTCCGGCAACACACGTCTTTTATCAATATTCATACGAAAAACACTTAATTTAACTGTTCATATTTATTTACCTCTCACTTAAAAAGTCTTTCCGACATTTTACGCCGTGCTCGAAGCTTTCAATGTCAGTTTTAATTTCAACGCAATTTTGAATGTATACATTAGCGCTGCTGCTAAAATTTCCTGAAAGGCCGCGGCGCCTAATGTATACTCAACAATTAAGGACTCTCCAACCCTCCGCAACAGATTTATCGTATAATTTTTCAACTTGTACTTCATAACAGTTATTGTGCCTCGTTAAAGTACACAATGATGTTTCATTAAAAATAAAAGAGCTATCTTCCCTCCGTGGATGCTCACTGGGCTAAGGGTTTGTTATGAACACACATCAAAGTATTGCATAATAAAGCGTTGCTAGGAATATACGTTTAAGATAATGATTTATTAAATAGATACATGTTGGAATGACGTATTAATCCTATGAAATTAAAAAAAATTAAATTAAATGTGAAATATTAGTACCTGCGCCCCACAGCTAGAAGCATTTTGAAATAATTAAAACGCTGGACGGTAACGTTTGTTTTCTTTTGACATAAAAGATGTTTGAAATTCCGTCGCCATTTAAATGCTTGTTTGTAAACATGGAATGACACCAAGAAAAACTGAACGCTATAATTTTCCCGGTACGCCTGTTTTCTTGACCGGGGCATTTTCAAGCTGAATTCTTTTGAAAAAATAAAAGTGAAAGGCTATCGACGTCGTAGAGCGATTAAACAGCTGAGTCATAACAACGCAGCTTTCTGCTGCACACAGGCTGATTTCGGATTAAAAGCGAAAACAAAGCTGTGAGCTCGGCTCATCGTTTTGTTTCAATCCAGCATGGCGGTTATTCACCGAAAACTGTTTATTGTGTGGTGTCAGACAAAAGAAGGCGCGGACGGTGCGCGCTGGAAACTGCGCTGATTACCGAGAAGGTAATCCTAATACCTGCCTCTGCCGGCTAATTGCGGGAATTCACCGTTCTAATTGTTTTCCTTTCTTTCTTGTTTAGATTTCGATATTTTAATCAAGTGAATCAATTTAGGTGATTCGTGCTCGAACTGTCTTGCTTGTTACGTGCCAGAAATAAAACGGCTCCATTCCGCCGCTTGTTAAAGGAAATGTGATACGAGGTAGAAAAATCGTGCCTGCCCGCGATCGAGATCCGTATTGGTATGGAAAAGGTTGCAATAATATGTTGAAATGTGCAATATTCATATCGTTAAAATAGGTAGGTAATGTAGAATGCATTTGTCTTGTCGATATTTATAGGGGCGAGGGCAGCGGGCGTCGACCGACGGCAAGGCCGATTGCGACCCTCTGCCTCCTTCCTACACTCAAATTTATTGCATATTGTATTGTGCGTGCTATTATTTCTATGAAGATTATCATCAATATTCAATACCATATAAAATTCGAAAATGAATAACCTATGAATTACCTTATTATCTTTATAATGTATGACTTTAAATATAAGATTTTGAAATATGAATTCAAGATGAAAATACAAAAAATTTGAATTGATATGTAAAATAAATATGTGAATACATATATGTCGCAAGCGTATAGTTGAATTAATCCGCTGGCCGTTTGGTTGAATCGGGTTTTTCAGCTATTCGGCTAGCCGTTATGTAGAATATTTATATATACCTAAAGCAAGAAATATGCGATTTGTTAGTTTTTCCTTTGGACCTGCGAACTTCGCGAGCCTAGCGATCGACGAGAGCGTGTTGCGATGGCGCTTTTTTTTCTAAATGGACTTTTTATTTACGGTTCTATCGGCCTTTTACATTTCGCCGGACTTGGTGGCCGAGCGCTGACAGCACTTAGCCGGAACTTGAAACTACTACATGTACAACAACAACTACAATAGGTGTATCGTACACCTAATTATTATATGGCACCCGAGAGAGTACGGACCTTGGGTTAGGACGTCGTATATTTAAACTACTACTGGTGGTACTAAGGGGCATCTACTGTCAAATAACCAGCAAGAAACTTAGCAGGAATGTTTAGGTGCGGTAGCACACGGCGAAGCGCCATTATGAAAATTGAAGACTATAAAAAACACAAAACTTTCAACCAAACGGCTAGTTGTTTAGTTAAATGGCTAATTCAACATTTTCCCACTAAGTTACATAAAGAAAATCTCGATGTTGTTATTTTAAATATCATTTTGATCATACCGAAAACTGAATAAATGAAAAACTGAATTCACTGTCAACAATTTGAGGCTGAAATAGCATGCGACAGTTTGTTAAAAAAATTTAGTTTACTAAAAAGAAGCATTTGCATGAAATCATTGTTCAAGAAATTGTTCAAAATTTTAAACCTTAAAAAATATGATTTCATGAATATATCTAGTACAGGATAACAATACATCTAAGACTAGATTTTGATATTAGAGCGTCATCTGTTCGTTGACATCCAGGATCGAACACGGAACCTTCATATTTCGGATCTCGTGTGATTAGAACTAACACAGCCAAATTGGATAATAGATATTTGCAATTCTAATCTTGTTACAGTGAACTCAAAACGCTAAATATATTAACATTACCAGCACCGATATAATGTTCAAGTTTGCGGGTAAGCCTGGTAAATTAAATACATATTTCAATGGCGAGTTCCCGTATTGGAAACGGGAATCAGTCATTAATGAGTGCAAAATCGTTCATCTTATTAGGTTGCGTTTAATCTCTTGATATTTGTACTAAATTGAGTAATATTCCAAGAATATCGTCTTAAACTGTGGAATAAATAGACGGCACCGTCGCTTTGCCTCGCAGGAATGATTTGAAGGAATTTCTCAATTTTCAAGTTATTTAGCACAAAGGTGCCTGGATAGAGTTCAAGAGTATGCAGACATATTTTGCATAATTATGATACAGTATGAAACCTGCTTTGGTAAGCTGAACACTGCTTTCAGAGATGTCTGGACGGTGATTATTTTAGTTTTGCGTATTCAGTAACTAAGTTTTGAATATTATATTAAAAGCTCTAGATAAATCCTCATTTAGTTAAAAAAAGTTAATCATACCAAGCGAAATACGAAGTCCTGATTTTGTTTAGTTTTATTAGCTGCAAATCGGCGTACGTACACATCGTTTAGTAAACGAACTCCAAAATTCTGAATCAGACTTGATTGAATCGTACCTAGTCATGCCCGCGGGACCGACGCGTTATTTTCCAACCTATTTCGTACAGCGTCTTTGGGATTACGTGTACTCCAGCAGTCGTACACAGGGCAACGGAGGAAATAACTTCTGCGATGTTCTTCACACTAGAGCTTACAAGTTGCACGTTGCCGTCTGTAAATGTGCATGTTTGCTGTTTGCCGCGTTTGTGCCCCTCGAGAAAATCTTTCCAGTTCATTTGATTGTTTTGAGCCGTTGTTTTGCTTCGAAAGTTGACAATCCATTCGCAGTGCAAACAAATTGATTTAATTTCAGACGTGTTTGATTTTATTAAATTATATACTAAATAAAATATAAAGTTATAACTTTCATCAACGTACACTTATGGAATACAGAGTACTAGAAACGAAAATCTACCGGATAATTGTCAGTAACGAAAAGAGCTCATTTGCGGCCAGTAGTTTCATTTCACGTTGCTTGGACAATGGGCAGCGTACACAATGCGGGCGTAGTCATCAATCAAAGTGCCCTAACCCACGCCCTTCTGCAGGCCCTGATTTACCCCGCACGGTACCTACAGGTAAAAAGCACGACTACGTAACTTAACTTTACCCTATCAAACTTTCTATCAAGCCACGCAAAGTTACATGCCGTCAAAAGGGCACTAATTAAGTTAAACATTTTTAAGATCTACCCCTTACTTCCTCCCTTCAAATTTCTTGAAGGACATTTTGAGAGTATTACGAGTATTTTTATAGTAAAGACGTACAAAAAATGTATGCTGACAATATAAATAAAAAGCTTAACGAATATTCTGAATATTAAAATAACAGCTTAAATACGGCAAGCGAAATACGGCCTCTGCCTTTGATCATGATTAATCGCACCCTTCGTAAAAATCTCGACAAAGTTTGCGAACTCGGAAAAAATCCATGGTTATTATGTAAAACCTGTGGGCTGTTTATGTAAATAGATACGACGGTAAATGATAAATGCGTGTTCATTTCCATCGAAATGTCATTACCATTCGATGCGAGCAGATGTCCAATGAAGACTATAAGCATCGCGTGACCCACAAAGATTCCCCGCGGACATTTCCATTCTACTTTAATACCGCACATGCTTTATCGCCGCGTTTCATTACTGTTTTGTTACATATTAAGAAGTCACATCGTTTTGTTGTTATCTGCACTTCAAAGGTCATATTAGGTGCTTCAAATTATGTATCATATTTGTTTTTAATAATGTGTTGTAGGTAGAATTTATCACCTAAAATTCATAAACAATTAATTCAAAATTAGTTTGTACATCAGTTCGAAGGTCGAACTTTTATCAGTATTTATCGATAGCCTCCATCCGGCGCAGACCGTGGGTTCGGACACAATAGGCTGATAATCGACGGTTGACAGCTCCGATTGGGATTCGGGGCTAAATGGGGGCGAAAAGCAATACGGTCAAAAATCCTTACTCGTATTTGTCCTACAATTAGTAACATACACTCACTTTAACATGCGTTGATATTGTACTGCATAAAATACAGTGTATTTTAAATTACAGGGCTTTTTCTGGTCTGTGGAATACTTTAAGTATTGCCTGAAAACGTATAAAAACTATAGAAAAAGTAACTCCTTTTCCTTACAAACCAAATTAAGAATAAGCTTTATATTCCCCAAAGAGAAGACTACCAATAAAATTAACTGTACAGTCATTAACAAATGTAAACAGCAGCCGAGTTCGTACGGTAGATCATTGAGGGTTGGCAAAAAGCGTCAAAATTACATTTTGCAGCAAGTTGGCTACTATTCTCCTTCCGTGCTCCTGATTTAACGACTATTGAAACCAGCAAATAAGCTCTCGGCAAATTTTGTATTCCGCTTTGTTATTCTTTAGTTGAATTAGCGTCTGTTGCAAAATTGTAGAGCTTTTCAGTGGGGATAAAGTCAACTGCTGCTGAATTCTAAAGCAATTGCTGTAGGTTATTTAACGTTACAACAAAACATAGTCGAATTGTGCTGTATTTTTTGTGTGTGGACCGTTGTAACAATGTAATGATATATATTTAAAATATGTGGTTATCACTAGACGTTATAAAATATTTCTACGTTCATGCGCTAATATATGTTTTTCTCGATCAATTTTACTGCAAAGACACATTATTAGATTACACGTTTATGTAAAAGCATTATTACGATAATAAAGAATTCCGACGACGTGATGTCAGCGGGATGACAAGCGTCCATTGCGGGGGCGTATCGTCATAGATCGATAACACCACACACATCAGCTTTGTCGCTATTATTATTCCTATTATCGATCCAGTAACAGTATCCATTGTGTTTAAAACATTTATACTGTTGTCCGCTGGTAATCCTGTGCGTGGAGGATTACAATTATTCTTTTCAATATTTTCACTAAGCAATATTGCTTTAAATAACCATCTGCATTTGCTTTTGTCATGTCTACACTGTGAAAGTGATTTTAGAGGTAAATAAAAGGATTACAATTGTGAAACTGAAGATGATTTACACCAACGCGAGATGACTTTAATGCTAAAGAGCGCGATGTATTAATAAATGGCTCAAAATTTGCACTGCAAAAAACATCAACACGAGTTCCATGAAGTCATAAAGATCTGATCCTGATTCATACTGAGGTTATTTGTCTGCGCACATTTTATTATTGCCGTCTTTAGGTCTTTGTACTGCAACTTGTTTATTTGCGGAAATTTATAGTTCATTTACGAACATTTAGAAATAATTATAATAAGTGGTAGTGTCCTACGATTCAGAGCGCAAGTATGTTATCATAAGTAGTATGTAGTCCAGTAATTGAGCATTCTCAAATTTTCAAGAACACTCCTGTTTTTTTAAAACTATTTTCTTTACAAGTGAACACATCAATCAATAACTGATGTCTGATTTCTCTAGTAGCATCCCTTCACGGAATAAAAAGGTCAAACAAAGAATTTTTATGGCTTCATGAAAAGTCGTAACGCATACATTTCTCGAGGTTCACTCTTGTTCTTACCATAGTTTGGCAACCATTACGGCATTCTGCGCACGAGCGAACCATAAATCTTTACAATATCCGCAGTGTATTATGTATGCAAGAGAACTATCGCTACGCCGACGGAGGCCAGATTACCGCCAATTAGTTACTGTAAAAGATGAAAATGAGCTAAGTCACGCGTGACCAGTTTGTCATACACTGCATAGAGTACGTAATTATTGTGTGGCTTATAGCAAATTAAATTCTTAAAGCTCAAACAAATGAAAAATATATACTCTTAATTAAATTTTACCATGTCGGTTTCATTCAAGTTATTTATGAGCTATCTATTTATAAATAAATTAATGAATCTCTTTCCAATTCGTAATATAAATATAGGACGATAATGGAAACCTAGAAAATAATAAGGGATTTAATATTGCCCTTTATTATCATTCCAATAAGCGACTAGAGTGCCAACGATGCTATAAAACAAATATCGATGTCTAAATGATAATTGGGAAGCAATAAAATGTCTGAGTAGAAGCCGAGGCGCGGCTGTGTGCAAATGAAGTGGCACGGCGGCGGCGCAAGTCGAAGGACGCGGCCGCATTCCGATCCACACCACCACACTCAGATGACACACATACCGACCTAAACGTGCCTCTATGTGCACACTAATGTATAAAACATTTGCACTGCACTGATGTCAGTAAACGGCGCAATTGCAGTGCCCTCCGGAATGACTCGTCTCCACGTTTACTACCGGCTTTTTGTAACTGATTCAAACCGCAAATCAGAGTCTATCTGCCAATGCTCTCAGATATGTATTCACATTACTCATTACTGGTAATGATAATCATTATGAACCGAGCTAACCACTCGCTGCATTCACCAAATAGTTGCAAAGCACAGTTACGTCCCGCTTGCTGGTCTAGCAAACAGTTACAACTCTCGCGCGCTTTCAAATGTATGTAAATTTGAGTTTTATAGAGACGTTAGGATCGAAGGTTTCTTTGCTATGCGGGATAGTGAAACGGAAACAGTTTAATCACAACCATAGGCATTGTGTGCACAGGCGCTAATCTGCCGGTGAAGCGAATCGCATACAAATGCGCCGGGTACAAAAAACTGCTGAATAATATCCCTATTTTACAACTGCGAGCTTTATATCATATGTAATGATGCAGTCTCGGCACGCTATGTGCATTTTGCAGGCTCATTTAGAGCTTCGCGCTGTAGGTAATACTTTGAAATATGTTATGTAGGTTTGTAATATGTGCACATGGAGACATTGATCAGTGCTGCGGATCATATTGCCGGCACATGCCAACTACGCCACTGTGTGTATCGAGTGACATCACGCCAGGGCCAACTGAGAAAATCTGAATAAATTATTGTAACAATGGAAGTGCCGTTTCGAAGTCTACAAACACGGAAATATAATTTATTGATTAAATTTGTATATTAATGCAAAATTACAGACTTTCTCTTATCGTTCATATGGAGATTTTCGAAACAGCTCTAAATTAATACTCGCATCGTCGAATATAGAATTGCCGCATGATTAAGTTTGGCTGCATTGTTTTGATATTAATTTATAAATGTTTGTCAAAGCCTTGAACATTTATTGGCGAACAATTTAAAGTGAGTCTCAACTTAAGATTATTTCAAAAATATGTAGGTAGGTATTTAAATTACTCTAGAGTAGGATATAATTCGTAAAACACCACGTCAGCCGCAAGAATTATTTACTTCGCCACCGGCAAACTCAAGTATTCAAAGGCATTTCAAATTTCCGAGACCACCAAGTTCGTCATCTGGCTTTGTTTGTGGTTCAATATGAGCTGGTGGCAATCTGAGGGGGCGGACTGTGACAGGGGGATGTGACTAGTTGAAATGTCTCTGCTAGCTTCTAATTTAGAGGCCGTCTGCAATTCTATAGATTGACCTCGTAAACGTAGATAAGGTTAAGCATTTCAAATTGATGCTGCTGTGGGGTTTAGGTATTACCGGTCGGTCTGAGGTTTCTCTTCAATAACATTTAACTCAATTGTTAACATATATTACTACTTACTATTTTAGTGCGCTATTTATGTACTTATTTACCACATATTGAGGTTAAAAAAATTATATCAAGTGCGCATGTTAGCCATCACTGCCCAGTAGCGTCCAACTACAATAGATTACTTTAACATAACTTATGGGAATCGTTCGATAAGTTTGCTGGTTAATAATAAAACTTTTCTAATATTTCTTTGTGGTTCAAAATGTTGAACGAGGCTTGTTGGCAATCTCTTTCTGTCATATCAGTTTTGGCAACGCTAAAGTAACTTAAGCTATAACAGTTTTATACGCAAATACTTCAAGTTATTCAGAAAATTAAATCCCCTACGTAACCAGTAAAATTATATTAAAAAGATATTAAATATACGTAATACTAATCCAATGTTTGATGTTCTTTGGCTAAAAAAACTTTTAACGAAGTATAACTTCATGTGTAGTTTAAATTCTATAACATTTACCATTTGCAAACTTTGCCAAGTTTCTTTCAAAATGTGTTCGCATCGATCGTGAAAAACTCGAATTAGTAAAACTTTTGCTCGGAAACATAAGTTTGGTTTTGCTTTTGATTACGATCTACCGTTCGTGTGACGCGGAAATTAAGAAAAAGGTTTTAACATAAAGTCATATTTGAATTATGGAATTTGAATTTAATATATATTATTTTTTAGTTTTAAAAATTTATAAGTTTGCAAGAAAAAATATTTTTTATGTTCTTATAACTAATATGTGCAGTATTTTCTACAAAAATTTAAGTAGACCGATAAAAAAATCAACCCAAGAAATCAAAGCATAACAAAGACATTTTTTAATCATTTTCCAACACAAGAACTTGACTTAAGACTCCTAAGATTTTTGCTCCGAATTCTCAGAAGATTTGAATAATTTTGTTTGATCCAATAACATTGTTGCGATAACATCTTATGAATATGAGAGACTAAATCAAATCGGATAATGTTTTAACGTTTACGAACAAAACAACTTATTTGTAATGAAATGGTTTTTGTTTTATGGATAAATTCGGGTTTGTTTCTCAAAACTTTTTTGAAAAGTCTGGATCAGAGTGAATTAATTTAAATAAATGGTAATATTTTCTGTTTGTAGCTTAAGCTAGGTATAATTTAACATAGGGACATGGATTTTTAGCCACCCATATGTTTTTCCTTATTTTTAGTTTATTTAAACTTTATTAATTTCTGTCCAATGCATTTGTTATACTAATAACACGACATAACAAAATAATGAATATTTACTTAAAAGACACAATTTAAAATGATATAAAAGGTTTCTATTTTAAAATACAAGAAGCTAAATGCTGTACAATAGATACGTCCTCCGAAGTAACCCAATAAGCCATCGCCGTTGTAGAGAACTGACTTTGAACCCGGACTCGTATTGAGTTAATACTCAGACAACTTTGAATGGACACTAACTTTGTTAAAACTGGACGACTTGCAAGAACTACTGAAAATAGACTCTTAATGTATTCATTAATAAATCTACCGTCTGCTAAGTACTTTGTTGTTCTCGTGTATTGTTCTTTACACAAATATAGCTAGTAAATTTCCACTATTAGTTCCGTCTTAGCTATCATTGATTATTATTTGTAACGTAATCGTTACCATTACATAAAAAAAAAATTTATTTTATTATTGCACGCACGCTTACAGCACGATATGAAAATGCATTGTGTACGTAACGTCTTGCATTCGTTTACGCACATTCATTTATGTGCTGATTCGATGCGAAGAAAACAGAACATATCAAATAAATATTGTATCGTTTATACTGTTAAGATATGTATAAAATAGAATTCAATGCAGTAAATGTGCAGAAATGCGGAGTCAGGTCGTAATTTTGGTTGACTACAATGGATTACGATTAAAGTCCAGAGGCGGAGGCGGGGCCGACGGGGTAGCAACAAGCGACCGCCGGCGGGACGGACTACAGACGCGCCGCAATGTCGCCAGACATCCCACTCGATATCAAACTAAACCACCAAAACTTGATACTCCTTTACAAGAAACATCAAGTACCCTAAACACTATCTCTCAGTTGTCTGTCCTTTTCCTCTAAAGGGTTCGAAAAGAACTCTCGAAAATTCATGGATTCGTGGACCGATGAATGCAAAGTCGAGTCTGCGTTCTGAATTCTTGAGCACCTGAATTTGGATGGCTCTACTGAAAATTTACATAAAATGTATGTTGGGAATATACGAACGAATATTTTTAACAATAAAACTTGTTTTGGGCGCATTCTTCCTTTTTTAGACGTGAGCAACCATCTCGCTTCAATAAATATTACTTATGCTGTTGTATAATTAAGCAACCCTATACCCCAAACTTGTTATATCGTGAGCTCATAATTATAGTTGTTAGAGAATGGATCATATTCAAACGACCAATCGGTATAAGACTTTATGGAATTTCGTCTACACCGTGAACATATATTTCATTTTAATTCTTGGTCACCAGTCACGCACCCCAACTTAAGCGGATTGGCGGCTTAACGCCTTCCTAACCTATTTTTCTACGATGGCAAAAAATAAAAACATAGAGGCGTAAAAGCAGCATTTATAGACGAGGGAAAAAACGTCAACATCCTGATTCTGGAGGCTTTCCTGCCCGCTGGAATTCCGTGACACAAATAATTAAGTTGGAGTTTTATCTCGAATTGGTTTTTTCCAGTTAAACCCCATTTTGGGCAACGACGTAGCCTTCAAGAATATTAAGTACCGATACCATATTTTATTTATTCATATGGAACGCACAGTTGCTCAGTGCTTAGATAAATAAATTTGTTTTGTTCTAGATTGTCTGTCCGCGTGTTGTCTAGATATTGGTTTCAACAGATGGACTTTTACTGTCAAGAATTAATATACGTTGTGATGAGGTTGAATGTGTATACTTATTACACATGTTAGATTAATAATTATTTAGAGCTATTGGTATCATTAGAGGTAGCCGTAAAAGTATCATAACTATAGCTATTATGGTTTAATAGGCAGTTGCAATCTTCCATGAACATAAACTTGAAATGTATTTTTATTTTATTTTCAAACTGCATCAAAACTACGTCGGCTATACACCAGACGATAAAAGATTATTCAGGCAAATACGAATTGAATCGTACAATATTTACAATTGCGTAGTTTCTACCGCCGTATTGAGAGTTGGTCTTTTAGCGATATTGACTTTTATGCGACGTGTTTGTAAGGCTTCAAATAGATTTCATGATAAGAAGGAAGACTCGGTAGACGGTTAGGAAAGTCCGTGGACACGCTTCGTCACGGTTCTTGAAGCAAAAGATACAAATCTTTCACAGTGATATGTCTACGTCAGAACGCTGCAACTACGCGAGTTGTTATATCCGTCCGATTGAGAACAAAAATCGAACTGAAAGACAAATCACGCGTTAGGTGTCAAATAAAATAAATAGTGTTCTTTGATGTGTGGAATATAGAGTTTACTAAAAGATACAAAATATAATTTATTTCTTATAAAATCGAGTTCTATTAAATATTGATTTGTTCACATTTTGTATTCAATCTAATGATAAGGACCAAGAACAAGTTCATTAATTCCCACAAGGCAATTGCAACTGTTTGCACGTCCTCAAAGCAAATTAAAGCAAAGTGATCGTCAATTCTTATTATGACAACAGCCGTCGAAGTATTTGGATTTCCCGAAATGCTGTGTTCCCAAAGAGAAACATTGCTAAAGGTAAAACAAAACACTTGCCTATTCATGAAGCATTTACGTTTTGTTACGTTTTGGGTCTAGTGTTAGTTCCCGTGGAAAGTTAGAGTGATTTTATAGCCTTTTAGATGTAGCAGATTTTGCCATTGTATCTTAAAATAGTATAGGTACCATAGGAACTATCGTTCATAGATATAGTTATAGTAAAAAATAATCTCCATGCAACAGACCAAGCCTGATTTTAAAAATTACTTCACAAATGACCTTGTTTCATTTCATGAACTATGATATTCTGGATGAATGCAAGTACCTGTTGTGGCGTAAGTTTGTACGTCATTTTTGCAACAAGCATGCTGACGTCAAAGTTTCAACGTTGTATGGATGGATAAATCTCTGCGAACAAATTATGAATATGGTATTGGAACAGACGTTAATTTATTCAGCACAGACAAAGGTCTCCGAGGCGGTTTTTTGTCCGCATTACAGAATGAGAAGGATAAGTGCCAAAAACACATGGAGTATTTTTGTCAGTTGCTTGTAGAGATGCAAAATTCATTTTTATCTTTAGCATGGAACATTAGATTTTAACATAATTATATACAGCTTTAGGTTGTAAATTAAGTTTTAAAATTACTGGCGATGTCATTGTAATAAGATATATTCTCTCAGTTTGAGAGCTTGAAAACAAATTTCGTTTTTAAAACTTGTATAAAAAAAACTTAGATATCGAATATTATTTAGAAGATACATTTTATTTAGAATGTATTCTTTATATTAGAATATATTTAATCTGTCAAATTGTGTAAATGCTAAACAGGAACAGGAACTTCCGGCTTAATATGTCTGACTAGCATTCAAGGCTATATGCTCTGCACAAAATTACTCTCTTGGGCACTAATTACAAAAATGGTGCATGGTACAAATTATTAAAGAATTTTCTTTTATGTTTTATTTAAGTATCTACATACAACATGTATAATTAAGTTGGGTTTATTTTAAAGCTGCATATACGCTAGTAAGAAATATACATTATAAGATTTTCTTTGAACTCTAAAGTGATTTTTAGGGAACTAAAATCTTCCTGCGTCAATTGATCTTCGTCACTAGTTATAAGCACTTTACCTAGGAACATAACCAGTTAGTCAGGTCTTAGATTCCGATATGAAAGGTTTGCCAGATAACTTAACGCATAATAACTTAGTACATACTGATCAAAAACTTGTCGAATGTCACATTGTAAAAAAACTTCAAGCTGTTTCTACTAGATTTATTTCTAATCAGTACCTTCGTAATCAATGGTAAATATTGATAACGCAACCATTAAAAGTTCGAACAATCCACGGGGTGACTTCGTATAAAGAAGTAGATTCTAGAAAGCGCTAGATCCAGTGAATTCTTAAAAGGCCCTAGAGCTATAAATAATCAACTATGGAAAACATCGAGCCTAATATGAAGTTTATCTTTTCAGAGCACCGGCGGTTGTCGATCAGCGAGCTCCGGCGTCGCCGTGACGGTCGCAGGCGCGGGCGCAGGCGCGGTCGCGGCGCGCATGGCGAGCGCGGGCCCGCAGTACCGCGGCGGCGCGCAGCAGTGGCCGGCGTACGCGCCGCCGTGCCGCTACCCGCCGCCGCAGCCGCAGCAGTACGCGCCGGCACCCAGTCCCTATACGCCGCACCAGGTTGGTTGCCGCCCTTTTTGAAGTCGTAAGCCCCCAAGGATCTCTGAAAATTCAACTCACTGCAATTCCCAGCAGATGTTCGTCGGAATTTAACTTTCTGCAGCTCCTCGTGTAGTTTGTGCCCCCTGCCTTGAAAGCGACTGTCAGCAGATAGTTGATCCATTTTGTTGGGAATTGATACCGAGGCAGACCTTTATGCCCTAGGAGCTATTCACCCTGTCACCTTGCCTGAATGGACAAAGAAAACCTAGGCAAACAACTATTTTTAAACAACAAGTTAATATACGTATCGGTTGATTTAGTAAACCTAGCCTAGTAAAACCTTAGTAGAATAGCGACGTTCGTGATTCCCACACCATGCCACTTCAACAATGTTTATAAGCAACAATATTTAACCTATTTTAGATTGTAAAGTCTGCCACAACCAATAAGTTAAATACGCAATTAATTTTAAAGGGCACATGGAAATAAAAAAATATTAGACCTTGTTACTTATTTGAACTTAAATAAAATAAGTTGTGACGGTTGTCTATTTCGACCTCTTTTTGTCAGTAAATTTTATTTTTTTGTCGTTCCCGACGTAATTTTAAACTACGAATTACGTAGTGTCGGAGAACGGCAATGTTTTGATTTGACAAGCCAGTCACGAAAAATTATCCATCATAACAACTAGAATCTATTTATTTATTATTGTTTCCGAGTTTATTATTCAAAATTACATGTTTATCAATTTTTTATTATCTACAATCAAAGTTTTCATGAAATCAATAATTTATTTTTACGTTCACGAGTGTGCGTAGCCAAAATTTTTGGCATTTTTGTATATTTTTAATTTTACTGCAAAATAAACATAGAAGAGAGCTTTGGTATTTCCTTTCTGGACCCTCAATTACCACTCCGCAAACAACGCGTTACAAAGTCAATTTGAAGATACAGTTTTCTGTAAAACAATACCTATATACTTGCCAGCTAGGTAATAATTTATGGTTATAATTAATTTTAATGTTCGTTGTATAGGCATTTATAGTTTATCGAGTCTCAATAACTTTACACCACACGATGAATCATCTTCACTGGGTTTTACTAGTACACATAAACAATGTAATTTACCTTTTACCTGTATATTGCTAAACATTGATATAACAAACAAATGAATAACAAAATTCTTATGAAAAGGGCCTCTTTAACTAGAAACTTATTATAGTTTTTCGAAGAATAAAATTAATTCCCATTCCTATAAAAGCTTTTTAAATCATGAAGCCTGTGAATTTCCCAACAATAACAATTTGCATGAATGAACATCCACAATCTTCCCAGATACAATACATTGTTAGTTAGCAGTCTATACCTATGAAACTGCCGTTTTGCCGTACTGGGATTTCAAATGAAAATATTTTTTTTTTGACTGATAATTCTAATTTCAAATTAATTTTATTTGACAAACATGGAATTCTTTTTCTAAAATCGTCATTTGTTTAATAGTTAGTGTTTTGTTTTCAACGCATTCGAACATTTTTCGTCATCATGGATAAGTTAAAAATTCGAGTAATTATGGAGTATGAGTACCGTCGTGGCAGCAAAGCGGCACAAGCGGCACGCAACATCAACGACGTTTACGGAGCGAACACTACAAACGAACGCACCACCCGTTATTGGTTTACCCGCTTCCGTTCTGGAAATTTTGACCTAAAAAATGAACCCCGTGGTCATCCGAAAACTGTGGTCGACAATGACGAATTAAAGGCAATTGTGGAAGCTGATGAAACTCAATCCACGGCTGAATTAGCAGCAGCTTTCGACGTTAGCATCAAAACAATATTGGTCCATTTGCGTCAAATTGGCAAGGTAAAAAAGCTTGACAAATGGGTACCCCACGAACTCAATGACCGCCAGCGCGAAGTACGCGTGGAGACGTGCCTTGCACTGCTCAGCAGGCATACAAATGAAGGAATTCTGAACCGCATTGTTACTTGTGACGAGAAATGGATCCTGTTTGACAATCGTAAGCGCTCAGCAAGTTGGTTGGACCCTGGTTCAGCACCCAAACAATGCCCTAAACGAAAACTTACCCCTAGAAAAGTGATGGTCACTGTTTGGTGGTCTAACGCGGGTGTAATTCATCACAGCTTCTTGCCAAACGGGACAAGCATTACTGCAGATGTGTACTGTGATGAACTGAACACAATGATGGAGAAGCTCGCACGTCTCCAACCAGCTTTGGTCAATCGTTCGGCTCCACTGCTCCTGCACGACAACGCGCGACCTCATACTGCACAGCAGACGGTCTCCAAGCTACAAGAGTTGGGGTGGGAAGTTCTCCGTCATCCGCCGTACTCACCAGACCTTGCGCCTACAGACTTCTACTTTTTCCAGAATTTGGATAACTTCTTGGCGGGAAAAAAATTCAATACCCGAGAGGCAGTACAAAATATCTTTGAAGAATTTGTTGCCTCCCGTCCAGCTGATTTCTTCAAGAAAGGCATCAATAAGCTACCAATGCGTTGGCAAAGATGCATTGATTGCATGGGTGATTATTTTGATTAATAGAAATAAAAAATATATAAAAAAATTACGCTTCATTTATTTCGTGAAAAACGGCAATTTCATAGGTAAAGACCTAATATTAATTTCGTGTAATTAGAATGGATAATTAACCATCGACGAAACGCCCACCGGTTCATCAAGCCGCAACTATGCAACGGACAACCAGACGGATAAATCTAATTACTTCATGGATTTAAGTCGTATAAATTACATATCCTTATTAATAGGATGCCGAGTTGATACCGATCGTAGGAACATTGTCAATTTATATTAGGGTGCTTTAGAATAGGTCATCAATTTGAATGACAGTGATTGAATTTTCAATTTAGCTTGAAATTACTTTTGGTAATTATCGATTAATAGGCAAAAAAATCCAAGATATGCTAAAATTTATCTGTGGGTAAAAAGATGTTAGGTATGTTAACAAGTTTGTTTTATATTTCGAAAATTTAAATAACATTACAATTTGCATTGTATAATAAGATATTTGACAAATTATCCGTAACTAAGTTACAAATTAATTGGATTTCTATTTAATTAACACTTAATATACCAGGTATAATTGCTTCTTTATCTTATTTGCATTTTCACCTATGTGATAAATACTAAAGAAATAAAAAGTAAATATTCAATTACGTATTATATATGTTTACTCTGTATTGAACGATTTATTTGATTTAGTAAATTTGATAAATCAGCAAAAGCCAAAAAAGCAAAAAATTTTACCAACTAAACGAACAACTGCACCTTGGAAACTCGCCGACTGCATTTGTATGCTTCAATTCCAACTAAGTCTATAATCTGAGCTGGTTAAGTACGAGGTAGAAATCAGCAAGTTCCAACAAGAAATGGTACAGGTTGCATCGGTAATCTGCGGACATTAATCTCAAGAGCAAACGTGACCATATCGCAATGGCCACATTCTCTACTATAATCACATCGCAGTCCATATCACCGGCTGCTTAACACCTCCTTTCTTGTTTTACCGGGTATTGTTATGCTTTAACAATGTCTTTGTCTTTGCTAGAATGCTTAATATGTATACATAGCGATTGCACATTGAATCTGATCATGTCATTATTGCTTTTATTGTTATCACAAAAAGTTCTGAAAACACAGAGTATACCCTCCACATTGCTAGTCAAAATGTTTCTGCCTATATATACTCGAGTCTATTACATCGGGCGATTCGATTATGTTTACCAGGTTTATGTCGTTGATCGTTCCCTGCTAGTGTAGACCGCAGAGCACGCACCACATTTCCGAACACTCAGCCAAGATAATTGACTGAGCTGTTGACAACACTTCATCAATTCCACTGGGCCCCGACCCCCTCGACCCTCCAACCGCCCGTTATATTACACAAACAATATTACTTGATTAATGTTTTCTTCGGGCACTTAAAGCTGTGACACTAAGGCCATCATGATTTGCATAAAACTCGTTAATGCACAAGTTTCGGCCAGATGTAAATACAGATATGTTTTGTGCGAGAAAGTTAATGTTCAGCTATTTCAAAGTAACCTAAAAATGTACGTAGTAACCCTCAAATTCAAAATAAAAATCCCCGCACTTGAGCGTCTTAACAAATTGATGTGCAAAAGCTTCTAAAGACCGAAACGCGAAATATTAAGAGCAATCGACAAGCGAATTTACTCCAGTGTCCTCTACAGTTTAGGGAGCTCTTTGCAATGTCTGCGAACGCTCGTAAAATGTTACGACAGACCTCAACGCTTTGTACAAAATCAAATCCAACATCTACTATTTATTTTATTATTCTATGCAAAACAAATGTGAATACACTTGAATATGTGTTTCGTCTGCGACAAGCACTTAACGTTGATATACATAGGGGTGTAGTTATAAAGAAAATGTTTTGCAATGAACATAGTTTTTATGTAGGTAGTAATAATGTAGCCATTACAAAAACTTTCTCTTAATTTTTGCTACAATAGAGAGTCACATATCAGGGGATCTAACCGCCACGTCGGAGCGGCGGCGGTGGCTTGCCTTGCAGACGCCCGGTTTCACTTTACGACGTATCGCCAACAGAAACCAGATGCCAAGGAACACACTCTACTGTGTAACCACCCTCCTCCAAGCTAGAATCTCGTAAAAGGAATTTCTCGCGCCCTTATCGCTTTTTGAAATAAAATGTAGCGCCCCGCATCGTACGTGTTTTATTACAAGCGTCTCCTCAGGATTTATCTCGTAGTCGCAGCGCCCGATGTTCGGATACCTTCTTTTTTTACTACTTTTGAAAAAGAATTCCGCTTATGCGATTTGCTCCTTCAAATTACTTTTTGCAAATACAACTTTAATACGCGATTGGATAATAATAGTTTATTCTGAGAAAAGATCATAAGTAGGTATGATATTCTCGGAATAAAATAGATTATTTCATACTCGTATTGTAATAAAAAAATAACACGCGGAGATTGTACTTGGCTTTATTAATTCAATTAGTTGGAAGAAGGAGCCCATACAATATTTCGTCGGAACAAAATACCTCAAGTACTCGTGAATATTTAAAAAGAGAAATTAGTTATGGTCACCGCTGGTTCGGTTACCAGCGAGTAATGGGCCGTTGGAGACGCGAGCTATCAATTACACAAGTTTGTTTGGTTAGTTTTTGTTGAAAATGCTCCCGCGCTGGGCAGCCGTACTTCAGTAAATTAAATAAACATTCTTTGCTACCAACCGTCCATTTTTATCGACTTCAAATGAAAAGGTGGAAGACCAACTGATTGAATTAGGTCTTTCAATTATCTTGATGCCAATACCTCTTAGTTATATGCTCGATAGTTGATACTATAAAGTTAGAATCCGAGATTTTCTTTTGAAGAGGTAGTAAAAGTTAAAAACTCTTTATTCTATTTTGTTTTCCAAACACTGTGGGTTATAAAACTATTCGAAATAGTATTTGGTCTTAACTGGTTTGGTGCTGGTAAAACATATATCGTGCGTGGAGTCGGCCTGCTGATTAATGAGAGAAATATGTCAACTGTCAGGGCTGTCACAACTCGGCAGCTTGTTAGATTCATCGTATGAGTCCTCTCCCAAATGCAGCCCTAAATAGAGGCTCCTTTTTTGTTAGCGGGACCGGAACATTTTTTATCGCGAAGACCGACGATACTTATGAGCCCTTAAATAGCTTCAACTGTGTGTCTAGTTTTAATATTTCTTTTCTATAACATTGGAACGTTTATTGTATTACTGTATAAATGTTTTATATTCGATGATTTTAATAATTATATACAAACAAATTAATAAAAGGTTTTTGCGTAGATAGGGCAACTACTGAATCCCTATAAAATTAACATCATAATTATGTAACACCATATTCAGACACTAGGCACTTATTTAACCCTACTCGCTAAACTAATTTTGGTACGACTCCTTACTTACTCGAAAAAAATATTCTGATGTATTTAAATGTATGCGAGACGAGGTGAAATTTTCGCAAATGAAATTACCACATTTATTTTAGAAGGTTTCGCTGTGTGATATTTTTTCACACTGGCTTAAAGGCCTTTTTGCTAAAGACTCAATGCGACGTACTTAAATATATATTTTTAAAATAAACTGCTTCATTGAAACGCTATATGTTTAAAGTGATTTACTAGATTGAAACGAATGAAGCAAATAACGTAGTACCATTTGTTGAAAGTCATGTTAAATTTAAAGCCGCCCAAAGCATTTAGGAAGGAACAATTCCAAGTTTCATATGCGAGTATTGACATAGTGAACATAATAGTTTATTTTAGTACAATGAAGCAGGCCTGGGCCACATGTGGGACCCTTCTATTACCGGGGTGAAAGTATAAATAAACAAGGTTCGCTGATATCTGTCATCCAAAGAATTAGTTTTATTTCAGCTCAGCGGAAGGTGAAAGACCGTGGCCCCTTCCCATACGTACACGTAATGTTTTGTTAGAATATTTAATGTTGTTTTTATATGTCGACGCATCACTTCTAAGGGTTAATAATTATATCAGCGAAAAAGGCCATCCCACATATTTCGGAGCAATATAATGTGGGGTTACATTCTGTGTCCAAAACTTGTTCAATATTGTGCTCCGGTCTGAGTAAAAAGCCTTTTTTGGTAGTACGTAGCTACAGGATTTTTTGTTGAATTATGGTAATGCCGGAGTGACGCGGGACGCGTCGCGTCGGACCGATATTCAAATACGTCCAGGGCAGTGAATGATATTTTTTCTGTCGGCGTTTGACCCGGTCTGTTTACCACTACTCGTAAAAAGGGTGGCTTCATAAATTTTCACGCAATTTGTTATTTGACTTTCCGTTGTTTACTGTGCATTTGGGAATCAATCTTCTTTTATTTTTTACCTTTTGGATTCTATGTTAAAATACTTTTATCAGTAATTCTCTGTTTGCCATCTCTCTTGTTTATAAGAAGATTGAATTTTATCTTTCTGTAATAAATAATATAAAATAGAAGAATCCCGAAAGTGACAGATAATTAATTTTATTTATTCATTAGCTGAGCCACAAGAAATTTTGTAGCAATTATATCGAATTACTTTAATCAATTAAGACTTATTTATATACAAAATATAATAACAAAAATGGCACAACGCCATACGGCAATAAAAAATGGTTTTGACTTTAAAGTTTTTTAAAAATGTGTCTGTAAGCTTGGCATGTACAATTTTTATAAATTTTATTATACTGCAAACAAAGTGAAATCATTAAAATCGGCTTGACACATTTTTTTCAACTTTGTTTAACACTATTACGTTACGTTTAAAATTTTGGTAAATTGGAATTCACTTATTTCCCAACATTACATTCACAAAACGAATTGTGAAGTTGAACTGAACTGTTGGAATTCAATTAGAACTTTTAATAAATCCCAGGCTAAATCACTTTTGCTATGTCTGTGAATAAATAATTCACAAATACGTGCATACGAATACAAAAATAATAATAGGTTATACGATTGAAAACTAGCGTTGACCCGCATAAACTTCAAAAGCTAAGCGCATAAACTTTCAGCAACGCCGGAAAAGCAGAATGATATGCCAATCCCGTAATGTAGGTTACAGTTTTAGGCACTACTTAAACATGGCTGTCTCCTGTAAATTGGGGACGCCGGGGTAAAGAGATTCTGATTGAAACGAACGATAAAACAAATGGAGCGCTCAATTTAAATACACTGAATTGGATTTATATTTCATTTTGGAAACTCGTCTATGTAAACCGTAGCAACGAAGCCTGTTTTGTGCTGTCGTGAAAGGCAACTGGATTTGACCGTTCTGGGAAGGTATACAGTTTTATATTTTGTATGTAACGCTTGTAAGCTAAAATAATCGATAAACTCTTAAGTAACTGGTAAATCTACATTAGAATATATACAGCCTTTAACGCACAACACATTAGTTAAATTATGAGTGAAAAATTAAGTACTTAGCTGTGTGAAATAGTACTAATCAATTACTAAAGTTACACGTGGTTTTTGTTTCAGGAGTACATCTTATCGTCTGAAAGATTTCCTTTACTTATTCACAAAATTAAATCTTACTATTACTGAAGCGACTAGAAGCTTGCATTTTTTAAATTAAATATCCTATTCAATATTTTAAAGTTATTAAATATAGAGTATTCCAAATTAAAGTTCATATCTCAAAGTAACAGTCTCAACATTTTCTCAAACCATCTACCACAATAAAGTATTCGAGTGAATTCTTAGAATGGTTTACATGGATAATTGACAAAACGTACCTAAAGTCGAATTAAATTTTTGAATACAGCTATAGATCAGATGATGTGACGTAGTTGCGGGCACGCACGCGCAGCGATATTGAGCAGACCAACTGTTGAGTGCACCCCAACCCCCTGCCACAGAGAAGCGAGGTGTAGAGGGTCCAAATATGACCGTGATTAATTTACTTGTATTGGTGATGTTTCGGGGTATTTTATGTGGTGATAAATTAGGTAGTTATTCGTGCTTTTTGCGCATTTTTGTTACGTTCTTTTATAAAATTTTAATACTTGTGTTGTTAATTGCTTATTAAACGCAGATACAACAAATTTTTATAATGATTTTACCATTAAAAACAATATAGCTATATCGTTCAAAAATAACTTATAGAAAATATTTTGTCCAGAAATTACTACAAGATAAAGAATGACCACGTAAAAATGTTGAAAATATGTTAGATAGAAACGAATATGTTCACCTCCTAAACCTTTAAAACATATGAAACTTACTTTGTATATCAAGTTTAGTATCCAAACTCCATGCAAAGCCTGTACAAATTTTTTTATTTAAGTCAGCTCTCAAAGTTAAGCTTTTCTGAAGCAATCTCGTTGCTACCCAAAATGAGTGGGTATGGTTTATGTTTTATTTACTCTGTGGTCGGGCCTTTGAGTTACCGAACACCCCCGGCCACCCACGTCTGTGACGTCATCAGCGCTCTCTGTGACGCACTTGTGTGAGTGTATACGTCAATGTTAGCAACATTGACGAAGATAGCATATCTTTGTGTGCGTACCCGTGTAAATACCAATAGCCGATAAAATTTTGTAATAATCACATGCTTTCGGTTTCGTGATCAGCTGTTTAGCACCATAATGAAAAAACACGGGTCGAATCAGTAACGACCAGTTGGACAGCTCAACTGCTATTATAGGATTTTAAGTGTGTTTATTTTTACGGTGAACTATTTCGGTCTGTGCATGATGGATCATTGTGCTGTATTAATTAATTATACGTGTTTTAAAACATTTTCAAGGGAATTTTAAATTTTATGGATTGTTACTCTTCCTCAAAATTGGTTGAGACATAGGTTGAAACTTGAGACACTGTTTTGTAAGATATCTTTTGTATTTGAGTTTTGATTGAGTCGAATGTAAGCTTTTAGTATCATTGTTACATTATTTAAATATTGTAGGAGTACAAAATATAATTTTTTTTGTATTGAAATTTAAAGTAACCTAAAAAAATATTTTAATTGTTATTCAATTTTCGCATTTTATATGCTAAAGTTTAATATTTCTTAACCAAATGCTAGATTTTTGTAGGTATTTAATAGAAAAAGTAACAATTTAATATTGTTTTCTTTGGTTGCGAAGTCCTAATTGCGAATACGTTTTCTTCATTAGAGACTTTGTCTTGTTTTTATTCATTAATTGACTCATTCTTCGCGTCTCGTGCTACGAAGAAAGAGAGAGACCTTTTCTACTTTTATTTTGAGAACTATTCTATCTCTTGAAAAAAAGAGACAGATTTCCTATGTTAGACCGGTTCGTTACAAAATAATTTTCTTCTTACTGCAACCACAATGATAACATTTAGGTACATAAATCTTACCTGGCGTAAAAAAAAATAAAAAATGTGTAAAAAGAAGCCGAGATTAATAACCACCGCAAGTTTAATAAAGCTCTATTCCTAGAAGGAGCTTTTAAATAGAATTTATTTACGGAGCCCGTGTCTAATATTTTATTTATCTCGTGTACTTAATATTGAAAAGTTGATCACAGTTTTTATTTTTTTAATCATATTCATAACCTCTTAAAATGGGTGTAGAAAAGATGTAGGGACGAGTCGAGAGCTCTCGTCTTAGCCCTTAAACGACATTGTGCTGTCAAGGACGTAAAATAACCTATGAGGGAACGTACATACCTTGATTCTGTATATAAAGGTTTCCAAATTTAGAAGAGGGCAAATGTAAGCCTTAAGTATATAGAAGCGGTTAGAAAACTAAGTTAACGTGAAGATGGGATACTAAAAGAGTTTAAAAACAGTTTTACGTTAAAAGTAAAATAAATATCGGCCATAAACCAATCATAGAACCTTTCAACACCGCCTCTAAAGTTATGACACGTTGAAAAGTCAGTAAATTCCACAAGACATTTGTATCCCCTCCGCAAACGTCAAGTACCTACCTGCGGCTGTTAAGCCAGACTTATTGGGGACTATTTGCCAAATTCCGCAGTATTCCCACTCATCGGCCTTCGTGAAAATGAGAATAAGCGAGGGCCGCAGTTTTTCCTCTTATATTTGAGGGTAGCTCGCAGGCCTAAAATCGATCGCTCGCCTTTTGTTTCAAACATTTTGTACGCCTTTAATATCGATTCCCGCTTAACGAAGACCACTAATGCGTAGCTGGACGTCAGTTTGTAAATCCTATTGATTACTTAACTCACTGGAATAGGTATCTACTGTTCTAAGCCACAAATCGTATGAATCACCTAGTGCTACACAATTGACGCACGATATATAAAGGCTATCTGCTATATATGCTGTATTATTTTAATGACACATATTTTGCACTAGCTACAGCAAACTCAATAATTTACTTACATAATAACAATAACATTAATTTATGTGTGCAATTTCTAAAACTCTAACTCTAACTCTATTGTTCAAAACGTTCAAAGGACCTTTTAACTTGCGATTAAGATTAATGTAATGTGCGTCAGGCTGGAGATTTAACCGTTTACATAGTTCCCAGGGGATAGTTATCCATCGCAAAGGCCACCTATTCCTGTGGTCTGAGTCACTTAATTACGCATCCGGAATTCGGAGACATAATAAAGTTAAATTGGGTAAATTGCACCGATGCAGACCAGAACGTGGGCGCTTGGCTGGCGTACAGTTTGCTTTGATGGTCAAGTTAACTCGTTAAGAGAGTTACCGTGTCTTCTTTTTTTGAAACTGAAAATTTATCGAGATTTTCCGTATTTTAGGATGTTTCTGGTTAATGAGTGCGTTTGTGGTGATTCAATGATTAATAAAATTTGGATTAAAATCTTTACGTCAAGCTCTACCAAAAAATAATATTAATGAATCAGTTAATACTTTATATTCAATTCTTTAATGATTCATAATTTTAATTTATTACGTATATTGTGGCTTAAAAACATTGAGTTATGATGTAATATGTTCCTACAACTATTATCTATATATTTTCCAGTGTATCATTTAAAGTTCATACAAAATTTCATAACCGAATCTCGGAGTGCAAACTGTCCATTCCGTGTTACAATTAGTAGAATGCAATTTCTGAATCGAGATCCCAATCCTATTGGATTATAGCACACAATCCAATTGCGTAAATGGTACGGGCCCGCTAATCCTCATAAAATTCATTGCTTTTATTATTTGAATTGTTTCAACGGTGTTCATCGAAAAACGATGGAGCTTATTATTGTATTGTTTTCTTAACCATTTATGGATTTTTATTTGAAAACCCGTTTACTGGTTTTTGAAAAGAGATCAAATCCATGAATTTAATGAGAAATCCATGATTTAAGTCGATAAGTCAAATAAGTAGAACATAAAACGTTTTCAAGTAAAACACAGATAGAATCTGAAAAAGGTGGAGTAGGTAACTACTAGTATTTAAATTTGAAAGTCAAAGGAACATTTGTTTGCTTTAATTTCATTCCTCTGACCGCCCAGCAAGCCTTGTACCTGTCACGTTTGCTCGTCAAATACCTTTGAATTTTTACATGAACTTTCATTGCTTTGCCCTTAATTCCAAGGGAAATATATTTTGCCTATATACATGGAATTGCCGACCGAACACAAATATTTACAGAATTACTACGGCTTTTATTACAACATAGTTTTAATACAAATTCATCAGTACTGCCAAGGCATTATGCGTCTAACTGACTATTGGAACCATCGTGCCAACGACTCTACTGTTTATGGGTTTAATATGTTAAACACATGCAAATAACACCGTGTGTCTACACGTTGTACCAGTAATGGTGCGAATAAGTCTCTCTACACGATGTATTGATACAATAAACTAACATTTTACAAATTAAACAGCTTATATTAACAAAGTAAATGTTAGCAGGGAAGGTAGGTACTCCGTATGATAAGTAGACGTGTTAGAGGTAAATTATCATCTGTGGTTTTAGGTTGATTTTATAGACAATGATTGTTAATTTTATGTGAAGAGACTTGACCTATTCACTTTGGTCTGAGAATTTTTCCGATAAGAGTATGTTTTTGACGTCTGTGGCGCCTAAGTTGGGACCCAACTTAGTTCTTTACGCACTGTTAAATTAAAGAATTAAGAGATGTTTTGTTGCTTCGTCATAGACGATATTTTTTTGGTCTTTGCGTAATATTTCTGTATGTTAACGAAATAAAATATTTTAAAACAGTTTAGGGTGACAAACTTACGCGTACCAAACATGTAGCTTCATTTTAAAAAAACGGAGAAGTTTAATGTTATATTAAAGCTGGTCCCAGCACTGGAAATCAAAAAATTAAGGTTTGTAGGTATCATAAGTGGTCAAAATAACAGCAAAATTCCATTTTATAATTCAAAACGATCAAACACTTGCCCGAAGTTCTACATTTTGGAATATTCGTCCACAAAGTTCCTTAAAACTTTAAATAACTTTACGGTAGAGATTAAGGTAGGTAATAAATTATAATTACTCGCATCGATCATTAAATCAGCTACGGAATTAATTTATCAGAGAGTTCAGAAGTCTTAAGATCATCCTTCCCCGGTACCTGAGAATATCTCTTTAAGAAGAAAATTAAGATTTAGGGCTGTCAAACGTCATTAAATTCTGGAGAGTAAAAATGATAAAAATACCTAGAGACCACGAGCCCTCGTGATTACAATTTCTGAAAATATTGGAGCAAGACGACTTAAAGGTAAAGTTTATGCACAAGGAAGGAACTCCATTTGAAGCAATAGTTTTACTTTTATTTTTTTTAAACACACACAATTGTTTAAAATATTTCTTGTTTAAATTTTTAAAAAATTTACCCAAAAAAGTCAAGAAGCATATAAAGTATTTGCAATATAAACAATACATAGCCACATTTTCAGGTGTTGAATAACTCAAATCTCGAATACTTTCTTATTTCTAATATTACGTTTCCTCCAACACAATAAGAAATACCAAATAACAAAATTTAACGTAACAGGAAATGAAACACAGATCGTTGAACCTTATATTTTATCCTTTAAAACTTTATCCCGTGAAGCCTTTTCGTGAAACATAATATTATCCAGATGTCGCCAAACCTTGCTTCCATAATAAATTGGAGCAGGTGACAACCCTAGTAAGGATCGTGCCCGGAATCGGCACGTACTCATTACAGCCCTATTCCTTAGATCCTAAATAACTAATGTCGTACATCTTAACACGCCTAACCGGGGCAGTTATTTTCAATGAAGTTTTGGTGCCGTATACAGATATTTTAGTGTAGCTGTAGATTGGAATATAAAAGGTAAGATGAGCAATAAAGTAGCTCACTGGCTGTACTCACTACACTCACTACAACCTTTTACTACTGGAACTACTACTATTGGAAAACATATTCTTAATATGTACGATTTCTAAAAATAATATTGTAATAAGTATCTGTTTTATTTGTGAAATATTCTTTGTTGTATTTAACTTTAATATTCTTTTTATAAGAACGTAATATTAACATACTTTTTACTTTGGGAGCAAAATATTTCATAAATTTAAATAACCTTAGCCTACACTCAAAGTCTATTCCGTTGTTGATTTTAATTTTAATGAGGTAAGAATTCAACATGTTTTCACAATAATTGCATCTATTATAAAGATTCACACCTATGCTATTTATAATTATATAATTATTAAAAGCGAAATCATTTATCTTTTAAAAAGTCCTTATTATCAAATAGTTGAGTTCATTCCAGGCCCTCAATAAGCTTTTGAGTACTTTACGCAAAAAATTACGGTACCTTAATTTTTATAACATTTTATAATAATTACTAAAAAGAAAGTCAGAACCAAATTATGTATATAAATATATAAAAGACATAAAAGCAAATCAAAGAATATGTAACTGCGTGCATCTTTACCGATTCAGACAAGGTTCTGGAACTATAAGTTAATCATTATGCAAAAAGAAATATTTGAGGTAATCTTTATGATTTAAAATAGATGACATAGATATTCAGTTGAATTAATTACTTTAAACATGTCAAAATCATAACATATTAAATAATATCACTAAAAATATATTTATGTCGGCTTTATAGTCGAATATTTTATATTTGTGCTTTTTATTTGCTTGGGTTTATGTACGAAATTATTTTCTTTGATCGGCAACCCTCAATATTAAAAACATTCGCTCCGTTTTTGTGCAACAAGTGAATGCAGCCCGCTTATAAATGAGATAGCAAACTAACACAATAAATAATTAATTAGTAGTTATTGGCTTATTTTTCCTTTTTTCCCTATTAAGTGAAGTAACAAATATTTTTAGATTAAAGAATTTGGGGTGCAATACAATATAGTTATTATATGTTTACTCTAATGATGGCTATTTTAACACTTAAAATAAAAAATACTAATTAGTATTTAGCTGATATGATTATAAAATATGGTATAAACCTAATAAGGTTTATAGATTATTATAATAAAAATAACGAACATTTTGAACTCAACCCTCTACTGTATAATAATTAAGTTGACTGATTACCGTTAATATTTAATGACCCATCGCAATCCCTTCATCGTCCTTACTGAAGACCTACATGCATCAATAGACGTCAAGACATTTGCACGTTGGACGTTATTCGGCACAGACATGACAGAAGAACTATTGTTTATCAGACGTCTTGCTTGTCAGAAGCTTCCTTCTAATTACAGCTCTTCTTTCAGTACACCGGTGCGACAATGGGCGGTGGATGTGGCGCTGCTGGCGCTCGCGTGCCCACGGCAGCATCCCCTGCCAACACGGCGTCTTCTTCCTCCTCCAACACGGGCTCAGCTGGCGGCACCAGATCCACCAGTCTAAGCACCGCGCCGCCGCCGCCAGCGTCTTCCGCGTCCACTACAGGTGCCGCAGGGGAGCAGCTCAGCCGCACCAATCTGTACATACGGGGCCTTAACCAGAACACCACCGATAAGGATTTGGTCCAGATGTGCCAGATGTAAGTGTTCAGCGAATTTTTTGCGTTGATAGATTAATGTTTGGTTATTATTTTTAGTAATGTTTTACCTACTCTTTACATTAACCTTCTGTTTTAATAAAAGGAAACAAAATGAAAAAACATCAACAATTTATAGGTATAGCGGCGTTTTATATATCTTACAGAAAATTTTATATCTTTATCGTTAACGGAAGGTTGCATTCACTTGTTCCAGGTATGGCAACATCATTTCAACAAAAGCAATATTGGATAAGAATACAAATAAATGTAAAGGTAATCAAAATTAAATAACGTACGTCTGTTCCTATCTATACACTATCATAGCATATTAGTACTTGTCTAATAAACTTGTGCGTAGCTTCTTCATATGGTATCTTACTTCAATTCTGTGTATTGAATTCAATAGATACTGCATCTATACTTGAAACTAAATTATTTACTACAGTATTAATATTTTCTAGAATACATAACTCCATTATCTAATCAATCTATGGTGAGAATTTTTCCAATATAATGCACGAACTGTATTTATTATACATTTTAAAAGTTTATTCATAATCAACATGACATCACAGAAATATTTATATTGAGTAGTTTATTCATTATCAACACTTTACGTTTGCATTTGAAGCACAGGCGGACATCATTTTGCACTCAAAATATTCGTGTTCACTGTAACATTAGTTTTTGTATCAACCTTATGTATCATGATCAAATCGCTGTGAAAATTGTGTAAGCTATGAACATGTTTTCATTAGAAACCGATTTAGTAGTTTATTCTTTTAAAAAAATCATCTCGAGCATGTGCTGTTTCCATTCGAAGTTCGAATTTGACACTTCCAATCATTTGTTTTTTTTTTTAATGACAGTTGTGTTTTACTTTTTTTCGCAGGATACGGTTTTGTAGATTTTGAAACGATCGCGTCAGCGGAGGCTGCTGTTAAAGGGTTACAAGCGAAAGGTGTTCAGGCCCAGATGGCTAAAGTGGGTATCTGGTTCCTGCGTAGACTGAACCGTGTACGTTATGCATGCAAGTAATACTATTATACTAACCGCCTGCTCCTAACCTGCTGTCTGGTCCGAACTTCTTCATCCCTATCCTTTGAATAAAACAAAAATGAATACATTAGTTAATTTGATCTTATGAAGAACTATAAATCAGATCTCAATCAGATTGATTTTTCAGATGTCTCTGAGAACATTACACGTTCAATTTTGACCACCACGATAAGATCTATTTACGCGAAAGCGCAGTTATATTCCGAGGGAAAGTTGAGCTAGTGATATTGCAAGAACAGGAGGTTTTTTCAATATTGAAATCATCAGTACCTGCACAGTAAATCATTAAATCTAAACTGAATGATGACAGTAGACGCGAGTTCTTATGATATTAAATAGAAACTGATTCTACCATGTAAAATAAAGATTTATTTTGATATCATTTCTGACATCACTTCCGATGGTTCAATTGTACTGAGACAACCTGTACTTTTGACTGAAGAGGTCCTGCCAACTTCTACAAATTTATAACTGGAAATAAAGAAGACATATTTTTTTCCTAAACGAAAAAACTTAATAACGTCAACCGTTTCCACATTTCAGTCCACTCCTTGAATTCCATCTACCTCTACTCTAGCTTTAATATTTACCCTATCATCTACTGAGTGCTGGTTTTATATTGAGTCGTATATACTTATTTTATTGCATAATTTTCAGAGCAAAGAAGTTTTCAAGTAGTAACATTCCTATCCTTATTTAGAGCTGTGAAGTGAATCTATATTGCCCTACATTGTCTCATAGAGTTTGAATCCTGATTAGTTGTAGGCCCTGTGTTTAGATCGTGACTGAGTCTGCGTTATATGTCAGTGGTGTCATTCATTTTGCTCATATCGGGATCATCGTGAATGGTATCAGTCATATCGATTACTAATACGACGTTTGTAAGTATGATGACCGGTTCCGAGCAGCGCCAATGGAACTATTGCTTATTAACTTTATATACTTACCTACTTCAACATTTTCAACCTTTTGACTCTATTATTGTTGTGGTTTTGCTTCAGCGTTTACAAATGTATTAATATTAACCGCTACTGGGCTCTGGGTATCCTCTGCTTTCAATATTTGACTAAATTTTAGTGTGTATGCGACTTTTAGCTTCATTATCTCTATGCTGATGTATATTAACGCCCACTGGATATTAATATACTGTCATATTATATAGATAGTTATATAAAGATAGATAAATCTGCTGGTTTACGTCAACGCTGGCTTAAGTGTCTAGATAATTTGCGGGCTTTGAGCTAATATTGAATATATTTGAATTAGAATGTGGCCTTTAACAGATCCCTAACATTAGTTACAACAAATAAAAACTAACACAATAACTTTTGGTTTTTAATACTAACAGCATTATTGAATGTAAGATGAATAAATCATACCCCTAACAGAGTTACATACATTATTTTCAAATCATTGGATATCAATCAAATTACAAAATCATTTTAAACTCAACTGAATCACAGATAGAAATCCAAATTGAAACTTGTTGAATAAAGAAAATATCTCAATTAAAGCTTACAGCTCACCAATTTCACCAATGGTCCAACTTATTACAGCAACAAGAGCAAGATCCCACCAACCTGTACATGGCCAACCTTCCACCGCATTTCAAGGAGAATGATGTGGATCAACTGCTGGCCAAGTTTGGCCAAGTCATCTCGACTAGGATACTAAGAGATACTCATGGCCATAGCAAAGGAGTTGGCTTTGCCAGGATGGAGTCTAGGGAAAAATGCGAGCAGATTATTCAGGTAAGAACTCAAAAAAATTAATTCGTTTTAATTCATTTGTGCCTGAATCATTTGGCAGGTTATCAAATTTACAAAATTACTCTATTATGGTTCCTTTTTTAATATTATGCTACAGAAGCCTAGAACTTGCTGAGTAAAACGGGAGAAATTTGTGGAAGAAAGAAATATATGTTTAGTTTATTAATTTCTAAATGAAATCAACTAATTAATAATTTCAACGTCATATGAGTTTAGTTTCTCAAAGTGGAATCCAAAAGAGATAAAATGCTCCTACAATCTTGTATAGTCACATGATTTAACAAAAGATTACGCTCTGAAATAGGTAATCTAAAATCACAAAGCCAAATGATTAACGTATCCACTTGTATAAAATGCTCTTTTCTTATCATTTAGAATTGGTGATAGATAAACCGTTGCCAACCGAAGCTTGAGTTCTTTAGTTAATACCACATTTTGGTGAAATTCGGTCAAGTCGTTATTAGTACTTAATCACACAAGTTTTTTAAGTAATTTTCAGAAAACGCCTCTTTGTGCCTTCACCTCTATTCATCCGGCGTAAATTTAATATAAAAATATATATTTTTTTTAAGTTTGATAGGGTTGTTCCGAGTACGTTAACAAGTTAACTAATAGAAAACCAAAGGGTGTTTCTCCACATAACAAAATTATATTAATAACATTGTTGACCATTCCCAACATCGACGCTAGACGGAAATTCGCATTGGATTGGTCACCCGCGCTTTCCCTCTTAGTTTCAATGAAAACGCGCCTCAACTTCTATTAAATATGTAATCGCAAATTATGTAAAACTCGTTAGTTACAAAAGAGGCCCTCGACAGCCTTATTTACATTCCAACCGCATTAATTCAATAAGATATCTAACCAACATAACGCCTCTGAATTACATACGGAATTAAATAAATTTAAATGAGTTGAATTGTTTAATTCTATGTGGGTTACTTACTGTGATTTCGAGTGCTTATCTCAAATTCAATTATAATGATGGAAATACGAACAAAACTAGCAGTTTTATTATTACATGTATTAGCGATAAGAAAATGTAATTTTGAATTGGTATGCCGAGTTATTTCGTTCTTTTTAAGAAAAAAGTAGACATGGAGACTGCTTTGATTAATTTTTTACGATTTATTGCAACTGTAGTTTCAAAGAAGAATACACTACTTTTAATAAAACGTATTATTTTATTAAAAGTAGAGTATTCTTTTGAGCTACCTCATATTCAGTCTAATCGTTCCAAAGATAACCTACCTTAAAAGACAAATCTACCGTGTAATTCCTGTTCATATCCTACGTCACTCTCACAACGGAGACAACTCTAATAATCTCTAGAAATCCAACAAACGGCTTAAGCTGTAGAGTGTGCCACATAAACAAACATACGTACACTCGAAAAACATCCTTCCAACTGTCGGGTAAAAATACTTGTAACAAGACCAGTTTGATATTTAATACAGTATTCTAAACTTTGCAGATGTTTAACGGCAACCCGATCCCCGGAGCCAAAGAGCCGTTGCTGGTGAAATTCGCGGACGGAGGCAACAAAAAGAAGGCCTTGTACAATAAACAGAGTGACAACAACGGACGGACGTGGAGGGATAACAGCGAAACGATAACACAGGTAAACATAAACTATTTACGAGGGAATCGAGTAAACAAAACAGCTATGCGCGCCGGAATCGACCAGCACAATGTATGGAATGTTAATACGAGGAATTTGTGTCGTGTGAAGTAGTATTGACGGTGTTTAAGTTTTTTTACTTAGAAGTTGGGTGAGTTTTTTTTATGTGCCGGGAAAATTTTCCTTTCTCTTATGTAGGCTTTTTCCCTCTTGATCTTCCTGTTATGTATTTGTAAAGCCGAGAGGTGTATTTTCACTTTGATGATGAATTTGATGATCACGATGAAACAAAAGAAAACCATATTCAAGTGTAATTTTTCTTTACGTATGATAAAATAAAATATTTTGAATTTTGAATCATTTATTTTTAGATTTTCGTTCTGCTGTCTTTGTCACGCGTCTAAAAGTTTAATTCGGGATCTTCGTAGGGCCAAGAAAGTATTGTTGATTGTTTAATTGACTCCCTATGTGATTAGATGCAGTCCACAATATTTAAACATTGTCTACTTGTTACCTTCCAGGCCATGTCAGTAAGCGGTGTGTACGCCGGCGGCGTGTCCGGGACCGGCGCGGGCGACTGCGCCGGCATGTACCGCAACGCCGGCGTCTACGGCGTCGCAGCCTTCCACCACCACCCGCAGCTGCACCACCACCACCACGCAGCGCACCCTGCGGCCTGGCTCACACCCTACGCCGCAATCTTGCCGCCCGCGCACCCCGCACCGCACCCTGCACATCCAGCGCATATACCCATCGACTCTGTGCCTAGCCAATACGTGAGTTCACTCTTTGAATTGTATTCCTACAGCGAAGATCATCTTTTGTTCTTTTTTGTATTGAGTGTGGAGTCTTGAGCTTCAGGAATGAATCATGCATAACATCCAGTTCGATAAAGTATGATGGAACTTTCTATGGTGAACCGATTTAATTTTTATGTTTTACGTGTTAGTCACATAAAGTTTTATAAATACACGTACAAAAAGCACTTCCTGCTATTAAGGGAATACTTATCTCTTATAACTATATAAAAATTCAACCCATATTACACATCTATAGAATACCTTGTAATCACATGAATAGTTCATACCAACGGCCATACAAACCTTCAGTCTGTAATCAAACGAACATCACGAGGAAGCTGATGTGTGTTATCTGTTTTCCAGGTTAACTGGGACAGCTTAAGGCCGGAAAACGAATTATACGTGAGTGCTTAATCACACATTGAAGCTAAAATATTCCAAAACGCTTTCAATTAAAAAGAACATTTCCCCTTTGCTTTCGATGAATGTGAATTGTTGGTTATTGTGTACATAGTAAGTGTACTTTTTGTTTGGCAGTACTTCGCGTCGCACCCGTATCAATACTTCACGGGACCGACTCAGCCGATCATCCAGATGCCGATGGAGAGCGAGCACGCCTCCACCGCCGCGTCTCCCGACGAGGCCTACCAGTCCTACCCGCCTCCCAAGTAGACGAACATCACCACCACACAATCCGTGCTGTACACGAGCCAAAAATCAAAGCAACTGTGACTTTACAATGTTAATTTGTTTTAGTTTTAATTTGCGGCCGTTATAGACTTCATCGAACGCCGTCGAAACGCGATATCGATATTTTAGTTTGGTTTGCGGACAGCCCTAGGTTCTGTTCGATTGAGATGGGTCGCTTTGATGAGGTCTTTCGACGGTTCGATGAGAGGATTTGATGTATAGATATAGCTGCAATTTTAAATGTGTTTTTACATTTTAATTTTATTATTGTTTTATGAAATTTTTGAATTTAAGTAAGATTTTTAGGCACAGGTTTTTTGAAAATGTTGACAACATTATTTAAGGTAGTTAGGTATTTATTTTAGAATAGCATATAATTTTATTTCAAATTCTTTTTTTATACTTCCAAGAGGGAAGGCTTTCTTTTTATTTATTTTATTTCAGTGTCATATTAAAGGCTAGTTTAAACTAAATCGAATGAAACACGACAAAAATACTATACGAACAAATTGTGTGCAATCCACTCTAAATCTCTTTTACTATTGGATGTAGATATTTTTAATTGAAAAATTAATTTATTTTCTATTTTAAATAAATTTTATTTTCTCCATATGAAATCGCGGGGTTTGTGGAAAGCAATATCTGAAATGTTTTGAATAGAAAGATAAGTAGAAATGGTCATATCATGAGTCAAAAATATATTTAAAAGTTGTAAAGATGGTTTGTGCGTTTTTAAAAGGGTGAAAAACACCGAAAAGTTTGTTACAAAGTGAAATCGAAGGTTTAGAATCTTCTGAGTGTTTAGGTATTTTATGAAAATGCCTTATATCTCGGATTAGGGTCTGTATGAAATGGTATGAAATCAAAGCCCAATTTGTTTATAAAGGAGTTTTTTGCTTCGTTTTAGCTTTATGCATGATTTAAAGTCACGTTGTAGCCAAAAGTACGGGCAGCTTTATTTTTTGAAACAAAAAAAATTAAAGACATTTGAAAATCGAGGTGTCCTTAATCGCCATAGCAATGGCGTTCAGTGGATGGTTATTATAAGTTCATGTATTTGGCACGGTGCTTTAGTGATTTTTTGAAATAAATTACCTGATCACGCCCATACTATACAGTATTACCTTTACAATATTCAGTGCAGTCTTCCATGGATCGCGAGTAGCTTAGCATTTCTCTTGACTTCTCAACAATCATTTGCTTATAATTCTTACATTATAAGCATTCTAGGTTTCTTTTATTTTATTTTCTTACTTTCCTTCACTGAAAACTATATAAATCCATTATTAAAGTTTTTTTTGCTGTCAAAACGAAATCGCTAATACTTGTCTATAACTGTTAATGTCGTTGCCAAAACAAATACAGACTGAATTTATGTATACTGTAAACTTCCAGATATATTAGTTATTTGTCGAGCTGCATTTTGAACCACCCCTATAGATATCCTGCAATAGTTGCTTTTAAAGTTAAAATAAACATATGTTGTGATTCTTGTATAAAGACTTATGTAAACAAAATGATGCAATAAAATACATGGTGTTCGATGTGATCTTTCGGTACGTGAAACTTTGTATGAGAGTCATGCATATATATGTAACATAGTGGCTGTACACTCAACGGGTGTACGAGCCGGTAGTGAACTGACTTGCAAAGTAACGTCTGCGCTTATAGCACTTCAGTGCTGCGGTACTGCGGCAACATTTAGCAATAAGCAGTTGTATGTAAAGTCTATTTATACATTTTACGAGTCTATACAAATTTTTGTACGTTGAACTCACGCTGAAACACGTGATTAGAAGTGATCCTTTTTTGAGAATCTTGTACTGAGTCAACTGTAGTTGTTATTTTGTAGGCGGTCGGCACATTCCAAATGTAATCTTCAAAAATATATGTAATGAAAATTCCATACTTTATTTTCCGATTTATTGAAAGAAAATTAATGGATTTGAAAATCCAGAGTGTAATCACCGTTTTGGTGTATGTGAACAATCTTTTGTACCATCACGTAGGTTTTGGGTACACTTTATGACTTTATATGAAATTTGATATTTTTATATTAAATATATATAAATTATACATGGATATGTATACATGTATATACATTGTTGATGGGTACGAGTAAAAGCCTACTATATCGCAACTGTTTAATTCTATTTTGGCACGTCATGAAAATCATCAGAACCAAAATATACAAATCATTTAAAGTCGGATAAGAAGTAGGAAAATATTTATACAAGCCTGGGACTGAAGACTAGTTAAATGTTTGATATATAACTGTATTTTTACTGACGATAAGCGGTAATTTCTTAGTTCAAAACCTGTACTTACCCGAATAGAAGAGTCACAACGTGTACTATAAGTCAATGATGACGTCAACATCTATGCATATTTCTTACAAAATGCCCTGCGGTAGTAGTAGTGGACTGTGCTTGTCACATATGTGAAATAGACGACTTATAATACACGCTGTTACATTACTTAACCACAGACAGGAGCTAATCCTAGCCGACAACAGGTTTTGACTGAATTATTGTAGATTTTGAACGAAAATTCGATACCTAGATTCGATTTCATTTCTTACAGTAAAAGGCTGAAATCTAAAGATGTTTTAGTTAATTTTTGGGATTTACATAGAAGTTAGCTCACGAACTGTCACGGCAATGCGCATACAGTGGCACAACATCAATACACAAATATATCGACAAAATATGTAGCCGAGTAGATTCTAGCTGACTGCCAGTCGTGAAAAGTATAACACCCGCGTGGATGATTTAAAAAAAAGTGAGATTTTAATTAGTATAACATTTGAGTATTCAATAGATCAGTTTCGTTTACTGATCGAAGCCAAAATTATTGTACTGAGTAATAAACCGCCTATAATTCTTGCGAAAATGTTGAAAAAAACCGACAAGTGCAATGTCGTACAAGCTGTCAAGCGGTACTTAGTTAAGTGATTTGATCTTTATGTGATCAGTGCGCTCTGTGGCTTCCTGAATAAGCAGTCTTCCGATAGCTATGTCCGCTGAACATCACATTCAATTGGTGTCATCATAATCAAAATTGTTTGTTTTAATTTGAATGCACTTTTTCTCGAGGCTCTTTTGGTCGACCCTGTACACAATTCAATAAATCCCGGACGAGAACACCATTTGGAGTAAATACTAGAGTATATATTATATAGAACATGTACCAACTTATTTTTGTGGTAAGCACGACTAAAGTTCACGGCAAAATATTTTTAGCACTAACTTATTTTTGTAAGGCTTTCCTTCCAATTCGAAGCAATAAAATTAATTTGATGGTAGTGCCTTCAGCTTCCTTTAAAGATTATGAGATGAGAATACATATAGCAGTTGCATATGCTTTACACGATATTTTTACAGGTAAAAGATAACTTACCATATTCATAAACGTAGTCTTAATGTGAAAAGAAGAAAACTATCTTTATAAAAATAATATTTTGTATTACGATTACAAACCGTAACAAGGTGGCTGTCTAAACGTTGCATTTTTCACACATGATTGTAAAAATGAAACTTACTCGTGAATAAATCGTAGATGTTCCTAGCAATTCACTTCAAGATTCTAGACATGTGTGATAGATAAGGATATTTCAAATATGGACGATTCTTTCGTAATAAATTAACAATGAAATAAGATAATGGCACAAAAAGTTCATCAGGGAACCAAACAAAGAAACCAAATCTTAAAAAAACAACAGATCATGTCGACGAATAAGATTGAAGCGTTAAGAATAAATGTTATAAATTAAGTCGTTAATATTAAGAGGAAGCTCGATTTGTTGCAGAGTGAATAGTGAAGCTATTGGGGAGGACATGCGAGAGGGCTAGCTTTAGTTATTTAGGCTTAACTATAGATAGGTTAGAGTAGCAAAAAATGTTTGAAAGCTAAGGTAGATAGAATAGAACCCTAGATTAATATATTTCCAAAGGCGAAGGGGTGGGTGGGCGCCCCAGCCGGCTCTAGGGTAGTTTCCTTTCTTAGTTTATTAAATAATTTAATTTGAATGGACTGAAGCCAGCGGGGGCGCTCGCGTGCTCCTTCGCATTTAGCTTAAGAAAATTTAAGAAAAACATAGTAAACACTTTCGTGTAAGTTTCCGTTGAACAAGTTTGCTTTCACCTCTTTTGTTATGTAGTTGATTAAGTGTAAAGAAAGAAAATAAATGAAAAAAAACTGTCAGAATTGTCGATACGAATGTATTTGTCCAATGTGTATTATTAATAGTGTGGTGTTATACCAGCAGACTAGTCTAGCCTGTAGAATAATTTAGATAAAAATTTAGTTAGGTAGTCTAGAAATACGAAATGCAAAAATAAAAACTTCATAAAATGTAAAAAAAAATGAAATGAAATTGTTGGTAAGAAAGAGTATTTTTAAGGGACATGTTGCTTCGTTGTGTTAATGATGTGAGGTTTGGCATAACTATGATAATAGTGTAAAAGCATTTCTCGCAGAGAAAAGACAGAAAGAAAGTTATGTATCTATTTTGTTACTAAGTGTTTGCAAGTTTCTATAATGTGCTATGAGCATTGTTCGCGACCCGCATTATTTATAGTTATGCTGAATGGAACCTAAAATAATATATAAATAAAAACAAAATGGTACTAAGAAGCATGTTTTATTGTGACGAGTCATGTTCCTTTGCATTGAACATATTTTGTAAGAGCAAATGATTGAAATAAAACAAGCGAAACCAAGTCTTGTACCTCATTTCACTCTTTTTATTTTAATACAGTTAGGCTTTCCTTTTGACAAAAATCTACTGACTAAACTTTGCATAAATTTTTTCGGAGAGTTAAAATTCATTTACGATATCATAAATAAATACAACGGACAACAAAGCTTACGTACCTAGTTCATACCTTGATCTGCCTATCCGATAAACCTGACTTTAAAAAAATCTGTTAAAAACGAAAGTATTGGCATTCTTGCGTGTAGCAATGAGCTGTTCAATTGTTTTCGCCACACGGATAATAGTACCCGCACACATATAAGAAAAGCTTTGCTTAAGTTTTGAGCATAAGCCATTTCGTGTTCAAATTCGAGGCAGATTTCAGTTCAAACCAACATTCCTTTATTTACGGCTCAAATGCGTTTACAGTTTTTGTACCGAGGTACTTAAGTTAGAGCATGAATTTTTATGAACTTACCTTTTATAGTTCTGTAAACAACAATTTGTTAGTAAAGTTGCTTTTGTTAAGATCTCGTCTGGAGCGGTACTAATCATTTCTATGTTGACCATCACAATAATCACGTTAAAGTGGTTGTGATCCGGTTAGCCGATATTACAATCACATTCAACATTGATAAATCAAACACCTACAACTAATAATATGTACATGTGCGGGTGCCACTAACATCAGATGGGTCACGTGACCGTTTGCCGACCAGGAAAAAGTAAAAACCCATCATTCATTATTATAACAGAGGGCTTAGACAAGTGGCATTCGACGATTGATAAAGTAGCTAATGTATGAAATTAACGTATGCCTTTGACTGAGTGTTTCGTACGCTTGTGTCAATTTGATACATTTAGCATTCTATATTCTTATCTATTCCACTTGTCTTGGGCTGATGAAGGACTCAAAATCTGACTATTGCTTCTTTCTAGTGCTTCAGGGATCCATTGGTATCACAAGACATATTGCCCCAGAGATAACTGCATTATTTAATACGCTTGCTCTACCAAGATTGATTGATTGGTCACTTTCCCTTTCTGAATTATGGTAAGATTTTTTATTTAACTTTGTAACACTGCGCATTGGTTTTCTGTCAACTTAAACCGTTGTGGCACAGTGCGTTCCGTGTTTACTCAAACTTTACTACTTTTAAAACTGGGACGTTTGGAACTTCAGTTTACCTATTTTGATTCCTTTCTCAACTGTATTACTTTCATTTTCGACAGGGCATGCACAATTTATACTTAATTTATAATTTAAGTTATTTTACAATGTTATTACGAATTGAATTAATTGTTACCTACGACATTAGATTTTTTATATATTTGTGGCACACTGGTTAAGACGCTGGTTTCACGATTTAAAGGTCTCACATACCTTAAGAGAAAACAAACTGTAAAGGTTTACAGGGCGCAAAAAGAGTCTACTACTAAATGATAAACAGTGTAAACATTTTGTTTAAATAATGATGAATGTATTGTAAAATTAAAAATAAATAAAACTAGATCTCATATTTAATTAATATGCAAATTTTTTTAAATGGAGCAGATTGGGTTTTTTACTTAACTAGTTTTGGGAAGTGCGCTTGGACCGAGATATACATTTTGAAAATAGTCATTATTGTTTTGAAACCAAGGCAGGGCTTAGTGGAGAATTGTTGAAAGTGCACGGGATCCAGCTGAAGGAAATGGCATTATTTGGATGGCACCCTTTATAATGATTATAATTAGTGTATAAATGATTATAATGGCACCCTTGGATATCATTAGTCGTTGTTTTATTACGTTTTATTATTGTATTATCAATATTTAATTTGCTTTATTATCTCAACTAATAATGCGGCTTCTAATAACGATAAAACTAATAAGGCAATTTGAAATGCCTCTGTTCCAGTAGTGACTTTCCCTTTAAGCGGAACACAAACACTCAAACGTAACCTCTCACTCAAAAATAACCAAGAAGAAGAACTTCTTTCGAATCGCAATTATAATATGCAATTTTAAACAGTAGGTATTATGCAAGCAGTCTGATACTCTCAACCAGTTGGCCGCAGCGATCTTTAAATCGGCTTGCGAGCAGGTGGTTTGACAGGAAGGACATAGAAGCAGGTGAGCCCGTCTATTCTTCAGCACTGCTGTCACACTGAGCTTTTGATGGGTCTATGTAGCCCCAATTGGCCATATTTTGATTGCAGCAGCCTACTTAAATGCAGAGTCGGTTCAAAGATCTTCAAATTGACCACTTTTCTATATAACCGGGTGGTCAATGCCCCGCTGGCGGGACATAGGTCGTAGGAGGTGTGTGTCTGGAGTGCCACAGCATTATTCTCTCCCGACTTGGCGAGTATTTTGTGGTGTTGTTGATTTTAGGAAGCTAAGCGACTATTTAATTTGGTTAAGGGCCGTGGCATAATAGAGGGTGCCGAGGGACTGATTCTTGTTGTTGGTTCTCCACTTTGCAGGCTTTTTTCTATTGGATATAACTTGAGTGAAGGTGTTGATTTGAGACAGCCCGTTATGATTCGCGAATCTCATTCAGGGCAACATCAACCTTCTTCGAACGTACAGATCGATCCCATACATGTGAAATGATCCCATATATGTATGATCATACATGATGTTGAAACAAGACGTTACAATAGACTGTTGCGCCTACTTATTTTAAGCTTTGTTATTGCAGTGCTTTTTAAATGAGGGTTCTGTCCAGCGTAATGCCTAGGTATTTGGAGAATGTACTGTGTTGGATGTAAGTACCACGCCAGGAAGGATCGTTTGGCTAGACTATTTCGAAAAATTATGGCGGTCAAAACAAAATATTAGATATCTCACAAAGTGCCTCACCTTCATTGGAAGTATTACCACACCTTGTGAGTAAGTCATGCTCGTCTACGAGATCGTGTTAAGTTTATAATAGTCAAAACGATGGTTCCCCAGATCCGACTTTTCGCAACAGGAATTTTGTAGTTTTACCGTGAAAGTTTTCTGGGAGTATGAAGATAGGTAATTTTACAGATTTCGCTGCGCTCTTTCTGAATTTCAACTTTGCCACCTCGAATCTTTTGTAATAGTAATTTTGTAATTGCATGTGGATTAGGCCTACTGAGGTACCACGTTGAAACAAAACGCCATTTACTCTACCTCAAGGTGGTTACAGACACTAGTAAATAACTATAGACTGACCATCTCCATACAAAAATTCGTGACTCGGAAAAAGCTCAAAATCCAAGCTATTACTAGATGTCGCTCTCAAATAGCTTGGACCAACCTTGTCGTCTTTAATTTTTATATGAATTATTGACAAGAAACGTAATGCAAAATATTTGTATTAATACGGACTAAAACTGCTAGATGGCGTTGTCAAATAACCTGAAACCTTAGCCAGTAGGATTTATTCCTTTCCTGAAATTGGAAAATGTCATCATTTTATATCATTGATTTTGATAATTTTACTCAATAAGAATAGGTAGATAGTAATTTATTCTTACTTTATAGATGATAAAATAACAAGTACAAAAGACGTTAAACATACTGGTATAAGTTTATTTTGTTCAGAGACGCCTGGACACTACCATCCTCCTTATTTTAATTGCCATAATAACCTATTTTTAAAAGCTTTTATTATCACAGTTGTGATAAACGCACGTGTTATACGACATATCGAGCAGCCAAAACGTAAGCTTAATCAAGGTCCATAAATTTGTAAGAGACACAGTAGGCAAGCAGAAATATTGTGAATTCAAAGAAATGCAGGGAAAAGTTCCAAAATAAACACACACCCATAGCAACAACAATAAACGACAAAGAATTCAAATTGTCAAACAAATAAAATGTTGTCATAAAAAGAACAAAAAAAGTTGATGGATAAAGAACATTTTTTAATAATTATCCAGCAAGAAAATATTTTTTGACTACTGCAAAATTGTTATAAGTTATATGCATTATAAATAAAAATTATGCACTTATTAAGACATAATTTTTATCCATATCAAGAAATAAAGTAAAATATTATATACCGACTAAATTAAATGCACTGAAATTCGTTTTATTATGTTAAGGCAGATAAGACAAACTGTGTAGATGAATGCTATATTTTGTGGGAAGAATTATATACTGGCAATACAGTAACCCAGTAACACTACAAATAATATCCGGGGTGGTGTAAAGTTTTCTGTTACCGAATTATAAGAGCGGCAACATAGCATCAAATAATATACTGCACTAGCTGGCAACGTCTGTTGTCGCCTGATACCCACTGATAGTACTTGCAATGAAATATCAAAATGATTTTGTAAACAGCGCCAACTTAAGCTTTTTTACGTATTATTTTGACTAAATTTCAATAAATTGTAAATCTAATACAACTAACGCCATCTCTCTATCTTAAAAACAACTATTTTTCAAATCACCAAATTTTGTTAGACATAGTTAGTCTATAGTTATTTACTAGTCTCTGGTGGTGTGTAAATTAGCTAAAACCTAGGCTAAGAAAGTCGCATCCTGAAGTAGACTTTGCGGCGCTCGCACGCCTAACTATTGGTAAATTATAGGAAATATTCTCTAGTTTAATTTTGTCCAAGATCTTTTTATTGTGAATTAAATCGGAAAAGCAAATCGAAATCAAAAAATTTTAACCAATTTTTAAACGAATGTAATATGTTTTTAATTGAATCAATGATTTTTTATAAGTTCCCAGACAACACACTAACTAGTAAGGCCCCAAAGGAAGCAGGGCATGGATTCAATTAGAATTCGAACCTGGGACCGCCAGTGTATGAGGCAGGGCTGCTATCTACTACGCCACCTAGCCGTCAAACTTTCCCGGCTTTCGAGGTAAACTTTTTTTAGAACCAAATCTAACTGGCCTGAACTAAAAAAGAAAACATTGGTTTTCTCTTAACAATTCTTGCTCCACAAATTCACATTAGGGCTAATTTATAATATAAGTAAGCAAAATTACATACTTTTTAAGTCTAATGGGAAGATATTTAAGATTTTTAAATCCTCATATGTGAGAATTGAGGGATCAAGACGTCGGTCGAGAGGCATGCAAATGAATTGAAAAAATTGCCAACACTAATGAAAAAATTGCACATTTTGAGACACAATTCAAAAAGTTGTATTAATATATGCGTCACACACTCTTTGCAAACGTCCCGTGCGAGGGCTCAAAAACAACTATCTCAATTTTCAAAATTAATAATATAAGTTCTGATAATAATTTCCATGGTACAGCTTTATTAAACAAAGTTTATCTTTTTCATCTAATAAAAAGGAAAAACAAGGTTTTGAGGAAAGGTAATATGTGAAAACCTTTCTAGTTTCGTCCATATGCAGGGTACACTACATAAATACGAAAAACTTAATTCCGATAGTCATAATTACGAATTTCAAAATTCCGAATTTTATAACACCGAAGGGTTCATAATTCCGAAAATAAAAATTCCGTGTTTCAAAATTCCGAATTTTTTTTCTTCGAAACTTCAAAATTCCGAAAATCAATATGCCGAATTTGAAAATACCGAACCATAAAAAATCCGAATTATTAATTATCCACAATATCATAAATACGAATCCCGAATAATATTAGTTGCAATAACAAACGCCTTGTAAAACTGCATGAGCACATCAATTTATACGTTCGAGCATTCAAGTAGCCAGCTGGAAATGAGAAAGTTTATTTAGTTTTTTGTACAGAGTTTGAGTATTTCTTGAGTATGTAGTTTATGTACCGAAATGTAAATCCCTTTAAGGCGCGTTGCCGGCCGATGCCGCGGCACGCTCGCTGCGCTCGCTCAGCTCGCGCTGCATTATCTGCATACAGACTAACTGCTCCTCCTCGCTTCGCTCGTCGTAGCGCCTAATTTGTATAATTTAAAAATGTGCCTTATTAATTTTAATTTGCGTCACATGAGATTTAGATTATAATTTTTAATATATACCCGTTTTAGATACAAAATCTGAATGGTAGCATTGAATTTTCGGAAAATTAAAATTCAGAATACCATATTTCGGACTAGTAACACAGCGGGTTTGTAATTCTTCGTACTAATGGAAGTCTAAGTCAAGAAAGTCTAAGAAAGTCACTAAGGAAAATTAAAATTTCGTATTTATGAATTTCGGTAAAAAAGAATCGTGTTTTTGAATAGTCGGAATTAAGACTCTTCGAGATTGTGAAATTCGGAATTTTAAAAATCGGATTATTCAAATTCGGAATAACATAATTCGGAATTTTTTGGTGTTCCCCCATATGCTCATAATAAGCATAAGCAATATGTCAAGACATTTGATTCTTAATCCAAGTGTAACACACATGTTACTTTTCGATTAAACCCTGTTTCATAATTGAATTCGAAATGAAATAAAAATTCACAAATAAGTAACATGTTTTATTAAAATAACTGACCTTATCCAATATGACGATGACATTTTTTTACTATGATTCATTCATACATACATACATTCTTCTTTACCTGAGAGCATGGAATGAATTTGTACAATTCTGTTCGACATCATTTTAAACTCGGCCATATTAAAATCATACGGTTTTTTATAGTTACTGTAAAATCATTCTCAAACTATTAAATACCTAATTCTATTTGCTAACAGTAAAAATACAATCCTCTTTTCTAAGCCTTCCATATTTATTTTATTTAATGGATTAGAAGGTATTTAGGTACAAACATAACCCCTGATTTATTTGAATAATTAACTCATTTTGCATACATAACATAGTAATTTTACAATTATAACATTAAATTACAAATAATTACTATTAGCAAATAAAATACTGATGTCTATATTAATATAATGTATTAATTTGTTTAGCTTCCTATACAGTACCTAGGGGGTTTTTGGCCTTAAATATTCTCAGGGTGTTATCACAAGATCCAGATACAAGTAGGGCAGGATTCGTCCAATCGCAGCAAAGCACTTTGTCTTCATGACCAGTTAGATCGTAGAGAGGTGTTCGTGGGCTGTAATTTAAAAAAAGTGCAATAAAGTTAAAAAGTTACTAGGCCAGTGATTTAGGTTCTTAATTGTATATGAATAAGTACCACCGTTTCTAACTATGCAGTTAAACATCCCGATGGTATAAAAAGAGAATTTTTATTTTAGGATAGCCGGCAACGATCACGCGATCCACCTGCGGTAAATGGCCTCCGTGCCCATAGACATCATTAATCGTAGATGTTATTGATTACTTATATTGTTATTTATTGATAATCGATTGCAGACCGTAGGCTTAAGTTGAAATTTCCTTTGTTCCACTAATTGCACCCGCTGTTCCTGCCTTTATCTGGAACACAACCACATAAATGTGGTTATTATGGCGGTTTGAATAGGAAGCACAGTATTTCTCGCCCCAGACGAGGACCTAACATAAAAAACTCTACTACCGTTAAAGATCAAAACATTATATTTCAGTATTACCTATTGATAAATATGACAAGCTCCTTCTAGGAACTAAAAATAACATAAATAATTCTAATTATGGATCAGTCTAAGGAATAGCCGTCTTGAATTTTGATGCTTAGAGACATTTATCGGCCGCGGCGTACACGGTCGCTAGCAGCGCCCGCAGGTCAGCGGGTTAGTAGTAGAAACGCACGGCGCGCGCTCACCCGCCTGCTTGCAAAGAACTGCACGGGTTGCTATTATACTCCGCTTTTAAAAAAAACTGGTCTCCGGAGCCGGAAAAGTTATAACAATTAGTGCATTGGTAGAAAAATTATGGCGGTCCATTTTAAGTATCAAGTCGGCTAGCAATCAACGATTTATAGTTTTTGATTATAGAATCTGTTGCAATCGTTGATCACGTATAAAACTGGATACACAATCAGGGTCAGGAAAACGTCATCAACAAAAGAGTGCCCAAATGAGTATTAGGGTCTTCATTCGATTTAGTAGCATTCAGTCAGTTCGACATTTAAAATGTTAAACGACTGTAAAAATCACACCTATAGTTCTCCTTATGTAGAATGAATTATCATGCATTCGGTAAGTATAATCAGAGACTAGTAAATAACTATAGACTTACCATGTCTAACAAAATTTTGTGACTTGAAAAATAGTTGTTTTTAAGATAGAGAGATGGCGTTAGTTGTATTACTTTACTTTTTTTACTTTTTTACTTCATTGCAAGTACTATCAGTAGGTATCAGGCGACAACAGACGTTGCCAGCTAGTGCATTATATCATTTGATGCTATGTTGCCGCTCTTATAGTTCAGTAACAGAAAACTTTACACCACCCCCGATATTATTTGTAGTGTTACTGGGTTACTGTATAGCCAGTATATAATTTTTCCTACAAAAATATAGCATTCATCAACACAGTTTGTTCTTATTTGCCTTAACATAATAAAACGAATTTCAGTGCATTTAATTAATAGGTATATAATATTTTACTTTATTTCTTGATATCGATAAAAATTATGTCTTAATAAGTGCATAATTTTAATTTATAATGCATATAACTCATAACTATTTTGCAGTAGTTAAAAATATATTTTCTTGCTGGATTATTATTTAAAAAAATGTTCTTTATCCATCAACTGTTTTTGTTCTTTTTATGACAACATTTTATTTGTTTGACAATTTGAATTCTTTGTCGTTTATTGTTTTGGAACTTTTCCCTGCATTTTATTGAATTCACGAATATTTCTGCTCGCCTACGGTGACTCTTGCAAATTTTATGGACCTTGATTAAGCTTACGGTTGCTACATATATCGTAAAACATCTGCGTTTATCGCAACTGTGATAATAAAATCTTTTAAAAATAGGTTATTATGGCAATTAAAATAAGAAGAATGGTAGTGCCCAGGCGTCTCTGAACAAAATAAACTTATAGCAGTATGTTTATGGTTTTTTGTAGTTGTTATTTTATCATCTATAAAGTAAGAATAAATTACTATCTACCTATTCTTATTGAGTAAAATTATGAAGATCAATGATATAAAATGATGGCATTTTCCAATTTCAGGAAAGGAATAAATCCTACTTGCTAAGGTTTCAGGTTATTTGACAACGCCATCTAGCAGTTTTAGTGCGTATTAATACAAATATTTTGCATTACGTTTCTTGTCAATAATTCATATAAAAATTAAAGAAGACAAGGTTGGTACAAGCTATTTGAGAGCTACATCTAGTAATAGCTTGGATTTTGAGCTTTTTCCGAGTCACGAATTTTTGTATTGAGATGGTCAGTCTATAGTTATTTACTAGTCTCTGGTATAATGAATTAAACCAACTTTGAATTTAGCCAAGAAATCACTATAAAATCATGCTTTTAAGTACAATTCCTGCTGAAAATCAATGGCCGAGTTTCTTTCATTTTATTGACAATATTTTATTACACAACGTTGATCAAAGCGAGAGGCATTAAATGAAACCACATATATTATAAGTGCCTACTGTTAATCTGAAACTATTTAAAAAAAGTTTACGAGAAGTATACGAAAAAACTTTTTTCAAAGAACTTAAATAGCTTAATAATTAAGTTAAAATGTAAACATCCTTTGTTGACTGACTCCCGCCACCTGCGTAACAAATTGGCAACGTCGCATTTGAATCACAGCGCGTGCGGCGGCGGGCTCACCGGCTCGCACACCTACACAGCGGAGCGCCCGGGTTTGATGTGGATAATAATGTAAACATGTGGTGTAGGTAACGTTGGACGGTATGATCAATGAACATAATAATTCGCTGTAACACTTACACATTAAATCTTCAATTGTTCGAAATGTCCGCCGTTTGCTATAGTGCACAAATTATAACGACGTATAATATTGTTATTTAATAGTGCAATAAGGTCACTGTTTGTTGTTAAACTTTTTAATTTATTAAACGCTAAAATAATCCGATTCTTAAGTTTCTCTACGGTATTCACGTCTGTCGCGTACACTTCACCTTTCACAAACCACCAGATAAAAAAGTCCATTGGAGTGAGATCCGGGGACCGTGGTGGCCATCGTACTGGTCCAAAGCGACCAATCCCCTGCTGTCTAAACATTTCGGTGAGTCGCTCTCTGGAAGACATCACTGAATGTGGAGGAGCTCCATCCAATTGGTACCATAAATGCCGATGATTGGCTAGGGGTAGTTCTTCGGTATAATCAGCAACGGGACCGGATAATATCTCCAAAAATTTTGCCGCGATAAGGGTGCCGTCAATAAAAACAGGGCCAATAATTTGGTCTCTGTGTATACCAGCCCACAGATTAACAGAGAAGCGGTACTGATCCTCCGACTCCCGAATCATGCGTGGATTTTCAATACTCCAGTATCTGAGATTTTTGATCAATGTGCTCTCGTCGGTCCACATGACATTTAATAAAAAGTTCGGGTCGTCAGTAACTTTGTCAAGTATCCACTGGCAGTAAGTACGCCTGACTGGCAAATCCCTTTTTTTTTAATTCTTTATTTTGGAAGGGCTTTTGTTCTTAACATGTCAGCACTATTGTATGACACAGTTGAGCAAACTCATTTTAAATAAACTACTTAATTATCTATCTGATGAGCACTCGCCACCACATCGTATATAACATTTGTGCAGCGCTAGATGTTGGTTCTGCTAGTATTGATTGTGCTATACCTACGTCCAGTACGTTGATGGCTTGTGCTCGCAGCATAATATCTCGTTGACGAGAGTTTCGGGTACATTCCATCAGCAAATGTTGCACATCTTCTATTTTGTTGCATTGGTCGCATTTTGGCGAGTCTTTTTTCTTCATTAGAAATGCAAATTTTGCTGATGGATAATGTCCAGATCTTAATCTTAGAGCTAGAATAACATACAATCTTTTCAGTTTATTGTTACAAAATCATGGTGTCTGAAGGGGCCGACTCTGGATAGTTTTGTACCAAATACCGCGATTGGGCATTGAAGTGATTTATCCATAAATCATATATATTTTTCTTGAATGTTGGTAAATGCGTACTAAAGTCTGGTAAACTTAAAACTTCTGTAACGGTCAGCCACTTCATTACCAATTAAACCAATGTGTGCTTGAACCCATTGCAATACTAGTTAATAGCTGTTTGTTGGAAACTAAGTCGTTTCTCTAAAATTTTATAGGCTGTCGGTGTACCTCTGCTACTACCAGAGGCGCATCGAGCCAGATGTAGAAGGGCGCTTTTGCTATAAGTAAATATTACAATTTGATCACCATATATATTAGCAGCGTTCTCTATAGCTTTGTAAATTGCAATGAGTTCCACACACATTATCGGCATATTGTGAACTATTTTAAAGCACATTTCAGTTTTCATTGTCACATCATAGAAGGCCGCCCCTAGGTCCGTGTTATTTTTCGACCCGTCTGTATATATCTCATGCCACCCGTCATATTAGTTTTGAAGTTCAATTATAACATCTATCTTTAAATTATCGATTTTGACTTTTCCTTGCTTAACACATTCTAAATCAGATTTTATATAATTGTTAATATCTATATATGTAAGCCAAATATCTAAGCTAAAATTGTATAATATATTAGAAGAATACAAAGGTAGAGCTCGGGTTTCCCGGAAAATTAATGGAAGTAAAGGTTTTTTCTTATTAGACCAGTAGTTGTTATGGCACACATCGTTCAGTTTATTGAGTAAAACAATAGTAATATTGTTGTTTAATGATTTAGCTTTCATCGTAAATTTATATGCTAGATATATTCGTCTGAGATTTAAAGGGGGTATACTCAGCTCACTCTCCATAACGTAAATTGGAGTACTTTTAATAAATGAACCAACCACTCTCAGAGCTTGATTTTGAACTTTATCTAAGATTGCAACATTACTTTTGGCGCTATTATCGTAAAGAAAAGGTTCGTAGTCTATTCTGCTTCTAATAAGAGATATATACAGACGCCTCAAATACATTGGATGAACTCCCCACTGGGGGCTAGCAAGAGTCTTTAATATGTTCAGACAACGCATACATTTCTGACTAGTCTCTTTTATGTGTTTACTCCAACGTAATTCTCTTTCTAACCAAATACCTAAATATTTAGTACAGGCTGTTGACTTATGGATAACCACCACATTCTATATTGATGTGAACGTTTTTACGTCTTCCGCTAAATAAACAGTAGCTATTCTTATTAAAGGAAATACTTAACCCTAAATCATTAAGTAATATTGCCATGGTGTTCAGGGCAGATTGTACATCTAATTCACTCTGCATAATATTTGGCGCTTTTGAGTATAGAATAAAATCATCAGCATATTGAGCTACAATTACGTTTTGGATTTCCAGACATATTTTGTACGTAATAATATTAAACATGAGGGGTGAAACCCTGACCTGTCCATACAGTAGTTGAAAAATCTCCATAATCAATTTGAAGGTGTCGCTCACTGAGAAAGTTTCAAAAATACCTACACATATTTATACCAACTTTTAGAGTTTCGAGAGTATTAATCAATTTATCAATAGAAACATTATTGTAGGCATTTTCAACATCAACAAAGCAAGCTAGTGTAGAAATGCCTTCAGAAAAATCTATTTGAATATAATTAACTAGTCCGGCAACGCTAAAAAAAACCCTTCTTAAAAGGGCTTGAACTTTTTTTTTATTTGTACGGTTTGCGTTTATTCCTTTTTAAAATGTTATGCACGGTTCTATGGCAAACTCTAAACTGGCGTGCGGCTCTATGCAGACTCGATGTGGGGTTGCGGTCAAAATAGTCAAGAATCTGTTGCTCGCGCGCACTAGGTATCTGCTGCGGCGGGACTCCCTCGTGATGCGCTGCTAATGGTTTGTTTTCCCGTGCCCGTTGTACTGCCAATACTATGGTGCGAGCGTTCCTAGGGCACGTGCAGCTGTCTCCCATACCTTTCTCGGTAAGTTCGCAGAGCTAGAGCTGCGTTTTCGTGGGAATGTCAGTGTATTCTGACGCCGTGTATGTAGCACGAGGCATTGTGGATGTCTTACCTACTTACAAAATAATTAAAAACTACTCACAAAACTAAACCTAAATGTCTAAGTTATGTGTCCTGTCACAAAAGTAAAACTAACACTAAATAAATTCCGTGTCCTATCACAATGAAAACTTAATAACATTAGTAAATGGGACGCATGAGCGACAATAATCTGTGCTGAATTGCGCAACGTGCACCCCGGATGCAACGCGTCTTCGCACTAAAGATAGTAAAAATTGTGCCCTTGACCTAATTAGCCGAGCCGCCGGCGCAATAGCAACATACTGATCTATTTCTATTTCTGTTACGCTTATTACATTAGAGTGAGATAACCGTGATCTGTACTTTCTTTTAAGGAAAGATTTAGTAACAGTGTACTTCCTTGTTTGTATTGCAAACTTACGATACAAAGCGGCAACGTCGCATCGCTCGCGTCAATTTTGTCGTTTCGCGGTGACCCTTAGATACCTATGTGTGGCGTACATAGGTATCTAAGGGTCTAGAGTACAAACTTACGATTAGGTGATCGGGAAGATACAGAGTGTTTAAATGAAACTAAGTAAAAACTAAAAAACATTCCTGTGACTAAACTATTGCTTACATTGACCTGTTTTTGTTGTGTAGCCTGATAATGCTACACAAAATATGTGGTTTCATTAAATGTCTCTCGCTTTTATCAACATTGTATGGCATGTGTTTTTTGTTTTTTATTGAATAGCTTTATTGTTTACTTTTGATGTTTGTAAATCTTACGAATCTTTTAAGTGAATTAATTAAAATTATTGACATTATGTAAATTTGCACGCCGACACTGTTGCAGTATATATACGGACATTAATATTAAAAATTAAGACCTATTGTAACGCTTATACTAGCAAGTAAATAATTTATTATTATTATTATTATTTATTGTCATTTCTCGACAAACGTCTAAACCACTGTAGACATTTTCAAGTGTCATATTTGTATGAAACTGTGTATCTAGTTTTTATTTGTGATCAAAGATCACAAAGTCCTAAAAATAAAACATTTATTATACACTGAATAAAAACATAATCAAGCAGAATGCTTTCCAAAAAAAAAATTTTTGGAAACTTTATGACTTGTCCAACTTTTTTAGGTTATCCGGAATGGAAACAAACCCATACCTACTGCCAAAAAGAATTACACAAATTCCTATTCTAAATTTCAGTATTTTTTAAGCAGTACCTTCTAGTTTCCCACAGTTTAACTTGTCCATCATAGCCCGCAGATAAAAACAATGTGTCTCGGGTAGTTGACCAACACACTGACTGCACCCAACCCGTGTGAGAAGTGAATGTGGTCTTTACAATCGTTTCTGGAATTTAAAGAGAATTTCGAGTTAGTTTACTTACGTTGATGTTATTAATGGATTGTCCCTACTTATGAATTATGGATGGAATAAATATATGAATAAAATAATTATGTTCGCCCTTTACATGTCCCTTATGCACCGTGAGATCGTTATGATATGGTGAATTGTTCTCTACATACCTGAGAAAGCTACAAAAACCTTGTGCCGTTAAACTGCGAATCTTTTTAATTCAAAGTATTACTTTCCTTAGATAGTAAAGCAATTTGGTATTTATTTTGAATAAATACTCAGTATCGAACAACTTAATTATTTAGGCAATGAATAATCACAAAAAATTGGAAAGTTTACTTTTTTAAGTAAAAACACAAATTTTCACACACAACATAAAATAACGTTATAAACTGAAATAATCTTACCAGTAGATCTTGGATCATAAAGTCGAATGTGTCGGTCAGCGGACGCAGTTATAATGCTCCCACTCAATGGGGACCAGCTTACATCAAAGAAAGCTTTGTTCCCTGAAAAATTGTTCAGAATTCAGATTAAAACCTAATTCTTGTTTACATATAGGGTGAATGGTTCTTATAACCATAACTTATAAAAGTGATACGAGTGAGAACGAGTACAAAAACGTTCCCAGACATAATTTTTCATAACTCGTCGGCATCGAGCTATATAGGAAATGCGGTCTACCGAGCCATCATACATGGTTGATACTTGGGGGGAAGGAGACTTGCCCAGCTAACAAACGCAGATAAGAATAATTTGGTATACACAAAAAGACTGTAAATTTATTTTGAAAAAAATACTCATGAAGTTTCTTGCCAGTTCCTCTTCACGAAGGTTTTGCCGAACTGGCATGACGGTAGAGTTATGTTTTATTTGAAGTTAATGAGAACAAGTAATTGTCAATGTTGACATTTTTGAATTTGAGTGACGCTACTTTTATCAAAATTAACAAGAATAATTAAAATTGATAAAATAACAAAAAATCCTGACCTAGACCTAGCTCAGTGACTTAATTTTCGATTAGGTTTATTGAAATTAAAATCTGACAGGAAATCCAAAATTTTGACTGTGTTATTATTTTTTATTGTGATTAAAGCTATGTTATTTAGGGTTATGGTGACATGTTAGAAATGGACAAAAATAACCAAAAAATTAAAAAAAATTGAGAAATTCGTCTTTTTTGGTTGAATGCTCATAAGTTCCAAAGAACATGGGGTGGATTTTTTTTCTGATGTTTCTATGATGGGATCCTATCGTCCCGTTTCAGCTTGACGTTGAATTTTGGGACACCCTGTATATATTATCGTAAATATTTGTAGTTGGGTGTCTGAATGGTAAAAATAACAGTACCTTCAACACTGAATGTTACTTGCATAGTAAGCAATATAATTCTGAATTTGAATATTTGTTCATAACTCCGAACATATACACATAGATTGTTGTACATTAGAGTTGTAATACATAAAGAATATCTCCAAAGTGGTAAATATAAGACTAGCCAAACATTTTCCTAAATAAGTACTTGATTACTCCGATAAACAGTATGTTCCTCATTTTTACCTGCAACATCCTGTTTAATGCCACCAAGTTCACAATCCCAAATCTTGAGTAAATGGTCCCAGCCACTAGACAATACTGTGTTGAAATCCATCCACTGCACGCCAGACACCGCTTCTTTATGACCCTTTAATGTAGTCAATGGTTCCTGGAAAATTAATTTGCTTAATATTAGCAAACAATCAATAAATATACCTATACTGTTATATTAAAAAAGAAACATTCATATGTTTGTCTATATATATGAATCACAAAAATTAAAGGCTATTAAAGAGTCCAAAATTTTTAGGTGATTGTCAGAATTTGTTAGAAAGCTCTCCTGCAGAGAAGCTAAAAGCAGTAAATTGTAGTTTGAAGATTAGCAAATATTTTAAATGTTGATTTTCTCCCTTTGATTTTCTTCAGATTATTCCAGAAACAAGCAACATTTTTTTAGATAGCCTTTTTTTAGATATACTGAACGATAAGTTTCTAAGGAGTATGTTAAAAACCAGCAATAAGTTTGGACTCTTTAATACCCTTTAAATTTTGATTAATGATCAGTATAGTATGGATAAACTGAAAATTGTAAACAAATATTAAATTTCTTTCAGTTTTAGAAATTTAAATTATACATCGGGTTACAGTAGTATAAACAGTAGTAATGAGATAAATTAGGTAGACTGATTTGTATATATTTTGTCATGTAACACCGTAGAGGGTAATGCCTAGTTTCTGGATGATTAAATTAATAAAAGTATTAGATTTTGGGCTAAATTCTTAGGGGTTTCTTTTTTATTAATTATTTTTCAATAATAATTTTTTGCGCATTATCTGGTAATTAACATTGTAACACTTTTTCAGCACAATATACAACTAAAGTAATAAAGTTCAATTTGATGTAGGAAACTATTAAACACAAAAGATTTTAGTAAATAAAAACACATGCTAAATAATCGTAGTTTCGAAAAACATAGAACTTCCTCATTTCAATACTACAATATGGTGCAAACATTAACAGTTTTCTATGAAATTCCTATTAAAAAGAAAAATGTACAACAAGAGAATTTATGGAATGAAGTGAGAACTGTACATCATTTATTTTCAACAAAATAATGAAATGATTACAAATCTTGCTCAGAGTGATTCAATTAAAACTACCCTCAGTGATATATTGGATTGATTTCTTGACCCGGAAAGTTTGACTCAAAGCCTGACCTTTTTTGTGAAACCGCAAGATTCGATAAATTTGAAATTTGATGAACAAATGGCTGAAGAATTTTAGGATATAATCAACGGGAATTGCTAAAACCTAGGCTTCTACTATGTAACACAATCAATCACATGAAATTCATTATTGGAATTTTCATTTAAGTGAATATATGTTACAAAATTTTACTGCATTTTGCATTGTGGATGTCTCTTTTTGCTATTTAAATTTAGGGACTTTTACTATCCTCATCAAGCTTATCCTAATCTGATTATATCTAAGCCTTGTGAAAGGGTTTTGTTATAAAAAAATGATTTCCCAAAGCAATAGGTTAGAGCAGAAGAGTAATACCTCAACCATTATCAATTCTTAAAAATTACTAAAACTTTACTACTTACTCTTGTAGTTGCTTGTTCTGGTTTACTCTTCTTTTTTGCTGGAGCACTATCTTCATCTTGTATAGCTAAAACAGTAACAAACATAAGCCATGTGGTATTTCTATTCAATCTAATATTTTACTAAATTTCTGAGTCAAACAAGATTCCCATGTAAACTATATAATTGGGTTTATTACTTTTTAGTTCTTATACAATTTTATATGTATCCAATGCTGATTTTGAAAATAAACACAAGTTTGAAGGTATAGAAAAAGAAAAGATAAGAGCATTTATAAAAAAAAAAAAGATAAGAGCATTTATTAAAGACTAGGTCAGTCAATAGTTGTAAACTTTATAGCTTTTTTTATTAATTTCAAATACTATCAAATACAAAACTACTTTGGCACTTTTACTTACTTGTGCTCCAAAGAGATATATTATTATCCCAACTACCAGTTGCAAATCTCAATGAATCAGCAGATACAGCCAAGCATTCAACACCTTTTTCATGGCCTCTGCAAGTAACTACACATTCCACTGAGTTTTTGGATACATTCCATACCCAAAGCATGGCTGATTGGTCATGGGAACCACTGCAAAATAAGACATATACACTCGGCGTCACAAAAATCGCACCTTTCGAAAAAGCAACTTTAAAATACTTTTACTCAAACTTTGTCCATAGTAAGGGTATGATTGTAGGATATCATTGGAAAGGTTATTTAATTGCCTATTAGAAATTACAAACATGTGTATATGTGTTAAAGCTTTTAATAAAAAAATCTTAAAAAGGATAAAAGTTACAAAAACTAAATTTAAAAAAACATAAAAAGAATCTCAAATCAATCCTTAAAATCTAGTGTTTCCTCCCCTTGCTTTGATGACAGCTTCCATCCGACCCTACATGGACCTCACGAGGGTCACCATTCTCTCTTGGGGTATGTTCTCCCATTCTTCCTTCACGGCATCCTGAAGCTTTTGGAGAGTGGTGGGAGCAGGATCACGTGCTCGTACGTGTCTCTTTACATCGTCCCAGAGATGCTCGATCGGGTTTAGGTCTGGGCTTCGTGCTGGCCACTGCATAACAGGAATCTCAACCTCTTCCAAGTAGTCCCGCACAGAAAACGCAGTGTGGCAACGGGCGTTATCGTGCATTAACATGAAACCATCGCCAACAAAACCGGCATACGGGACCACATGGTCTTGTAAGATTTCTGTTATGTACCGCCCAGCATTGAGCGACCCTTGCCCGCGACCACCGCCAGTCCGAGAGACGCACACAAGTTCCGTTTTCCCTTCAACGGATATGCCACCCCAGAACATACAGGTACCACCTCCGTATTCGACGGATTCCTCTATACATGCTTGGGTAAAACGTTCCCCTCTTCTTCGGTATACCATTCTGCGTCTATCGTTGCAGAAAAGACATACTCGTGTCTCATCGGTAAAGAGAACGGCCCTCCACTGGTCAAGCGTCCAGTTGACACGCTCCTGAGCAAATTGTAACCGCTCTCTCCGATGTCGCACGGTCAATTTTGGGCCTCTAGCAGGTCTGTGAGCTCTTAATTCCTTTTCTTTCAATCTTCTTCTAATCGTAGAGACACTCACAGACGTTCTACGAGCTGACCGGAGCTCTTGTTGCACCTCAACAGCATTGCTGAAGCGGTGGCGCAGCGACGTAGACACAATGAAATGGTCGTCTCTTTCTGATGTACAACGTTTTCTTCCGGATCCACGTCTTCGGGTATAGCCACTAGTCTCACGGAACCGTTGGTATACTCGTCGTACTGCAAATCGGCTAAGGTTCAACTGTCGAGCAACGTCAACCTGTTGCAGTCCTGTTTGCAATAGAGCAACGATTTGAGCGGCTTCTTCAGGGGTTGTATCCATCTTCAGGTACAGTTCTTTTGCGTATGTTGTTCCAGTGTGTTCACTCTAAAGTCTGAGTAGCGACTGACCCATTTCTTACCTGGACATAACATTTTATACCCTTTTAAGGTAGCCCAACTAGCGCTCCTTAAGTGAGCATTTTTTCCAATATCTTATTGATTGGTCCCTGGTTAGAAATGGTAATTGATTTTTTAATGATACAGGTAAAGAATGTAAAGGTATTGAAGTGCACTTTACAATGATATTTCTTTTTCACGCGTGGTATTTATGGGCAAGATTCTAGGAGCAATTTACTGAAAAAAACATAAAGGTGCGATTTTTGTGACGCCGAGTGTAGTTTGGTAAGTTTGTTGTTTTATAAACATACCTTCATGATGAACTAATATTACAAGCATGTATAGAGCTGATAAGTGCAATAGAAAAGTGTGTTACAATGTGAAAGGTATTTTTTTAAATACTAAAGTATTTCCATGAAATATATTATACTAAGTAGTTGAGAATTCCAGTTTTTAGACAAATTCCTTGTTAATGTAGGAAATAAAAAACATTGGACAGTTTTAAAAAAAAAATACATACCTGGCAAATAAAGCTTGGTCATCACTTAAGGAGACCCATTTCACTGCTTTCACTGGAGATGTATGGCCTGGAATTGCGAGCTTATGTTGTCCTTTTGTACTCCAGATATGAATACTGTTGTCATAGCTTCCAGTAAGGATCCTAAAAAAGGGTTGTAGCTAAATTAAAAATAGTGATAGCCACAAATATACTAGGTATTTGCAATATATTAGTTTTAATCTATTTATTGTCAAATTTGCATTTGAAAGACTTTTAAACCAAGCTGATTTGCAAACAAAAAATTAATAAATAAGAATGAATTATATTTTAAGCTTGAATAGCTTGAATATTTTTAATGAACACCCTGCAGGATACTTCACATAAAATAGTCTGTTTTTTGTCAAGTCCCTAGACAAACACACCAACTGTATGGCCTCAAAGAAAGCAGAGCTTGTGTTATGGATGACCTAATACATTGAACTGGGGGGGAACCCAGAATAAACAAACATATTATATATTATTATATTTATTTATATACAAGGTGTCCTAGAAATGAAAGTCAAGCCGAAACCGGGTGAAAAGCTATGTTGTAACAGCTATAAGAAAAAATTAATAAAAATTGTGGTTTTGTACTTTTCAAATTATAAGTATCCAAAAATAATTCAGAAAACCAGACATGCTATGATGATCTTTCAAGTCCTGTGAGTACAAATATTTACATTTCTTTGATATTTTTTTCTATAATGTAACCATGAATAACCATTCTGGAAGATACAGTTTAAAATTAAACATTTACTGCATCAGTTTTAAATAAAATGTTAAATTTTTACTTAGCTTTAAATTCAGAAAATCAAACATCCCTATTTTATAGATTTTATAACTTAACCCAGCAGATAAAATTTATATAATAAAAGTATACCATTTGTAGTTGGCTTACACTGAAAACTTAAATTTCCACTTAGGTTAATAACCTAAATTAGTAATAGAGTAAATTTAAGTTTACAGTTAGGTTAATAAGCTGTTAATGTCTCTCTCCTCTCTCTCTTTCTCCCTCAACACTCACCAACTCTTGTTAGCATGTACAGCTGATACCCAATCATCATGCATCAAGCAATCTTGTGGTGCTGGAGCTGGAAATCTCTCTAAATATTCTATTTCAAGAGTATCTTCTGTAGATGCACATTTCTCTTGCAAATGCTCAGAAAGAGTACTGCACAGGATCTCACCAAGCACCAAGAAATCAAATTGAACTGGTTTTAGAAAAGTTGAATTGGTTTCCTTTAATACAGCATTAACTAAGGTATTCAGGTCTGCTGGATGAACATTGCTCTGGATTGCATAAGGACTGTCCGGTACGGCATATCTGTAAATAAAACAATAAGTGTTTTATTAGAGTTATCAACTTCTAACCACAAAGGTTTCGAGAAGACATTGAGAAACAAGTTCAAATCTCGGCGAACGCGTACTCGAAAGTGTGATGCCGGAAAGGTACATAGCCGGCATAATGATACTGCATGACTTCAGACAATTATTTATACACAAATGTTATCAATATATAACAACACATAGCTAAGGTCTTAGTGAGCCACGAATACAAACCATTTTAAAAATATAATCTTGTAGAGAAGTTTGGAAATAATCTACGAATCTGAGAATACTTACTGCTCTTGTTTGGTAATGAAACGCACTTGTAGTTGCGCCTCTCCTGCGTCTGCCATTCTTGATTATTACACTGTATAGCTATTGCTTCAAAACTATAAACTTATTTTTTTTTTACAACAAAATACGATTTAATTTTAAAAACACATGCACAACACGTTTGTTTAATTTCGATATTTTTTTATTAAAGTTTATCTTATAAGAAAGGCAAGAATACTACGCCATACAGCCTGGTCTATCGTAAATATTATTTCTTCTTTTCAACATGATGATTAAGATTTTATATATGATAATGAAAACAATGCAGGTGATAGTCAATAGTAAAGTGATAGTATAACTTTACTGTCAAAGAGCGGACTTCTTGGAGCAAAACGAAAAACACTATCAACGACCTTCATTGTGTTTTCTATTTAATGCACATGTCAATGAGTATTCACTGCAAATTATGTATATTTGGTATACCATCACAATGTTACCCAAAACACTAACTTACGTACACTAAAAAGAATAATTAGTTAAGAGCAAAGAGCTCCATGGAATTGAAAACCAAAAGGTCTCGATAATTTACTTTGGGATTTATACTGACTGACATCGTGGTATGACGTAAATCGACACAAAATTTGTGAAATACAAATATTTTAAATACCTACTGAAAAAAAAACTATTGAAATGTTTGTAGGCTGAGATGAGTTTAACATCAGGCTTAATTGCACTACCCGAAGGTTAGACGTAGCCTAGGCGCTTAATTATACCCCAAAATCGACCTCCAATTAATTTAGAATGTCTTTGGTATCCTTTCTCTTATCTCCATGATAAATAGCTCCATGACAATAAAAATAAGAGTTTTTTATGTCAGAGAAAACCTATAGTATACATACTACAGCTATTTTTGGTCCAATTTGAGGCGCTCCTAGCGAGTACTCTCAGGAATAGTTGAATGAAATTTCATTTGTTTTCAAGAGCGATACAAGTCGCGAAAATATTTGTGTATTTACTCATTTTCTCCTTAAACTATTCGCTGTGGTATCTAAGGGTATCTTAATGTAGATTTGTGCATATTAGCATATTTTTCCCTTTGATTGCATACTTTTAGATACTTTTAAATTGTACATTGACAGACATCTCTCCTCCATCTGGACTGGTTACTGATCGCGTCATCCGTACGCTCCGCAGGCTTTTTGAATCCTTACAAGTGGTCCCTAGGTGGTGCTAAGCCAGCAGCATTAACAGATAGTAGCTTTAAACCGTGGCTTGTTACCACTCTCTTCTTAAAGCCCTGCTGTCAAGAGTAGAGAGAGTAGGTCTGAGTCATCGAACGTCGTTAGAGACGTAGAGAGCTGCATGAACTTGTTGGATTTGATGCACTGGGAGTAAATTTTTGAGGGCAGTAAGATTCGCAAAAACGGTACGCTGCTGATCGACCATAGGTTTTAGGGGACCCAATTAGCTTGCCTGGCAAGCGAAAGGCCGCCCCGCCACCTGCTATAAATCCCGGGATGACCTCATCGTGCCGATTGGCAACCGGAAGAAGAGGCCTCGATGATGATATCCAGTGGGTTTCGGGCGTTTCTGCGGCCTCCAAGTGAGGCAACCCTTAGAGCGTCTATCAATGAGAGTTGCTTTGTACCTTAAGTTTTGCTTCATTCAACTTCTATTATCTCTCCCTATTCGCCCTATTTGTATCGGAGATGAAAATTCAAAAATAAATAGAAAAGTGCTTAGAGTGGATGCTTTGTTTCTCCTTGAAAGAGTCCATTTCTCTTTCTTTCTCAACATTGACAATTACTTCTTTTTATTGAAGTCAAATAAAACATGACTCTACCACCAGTTCGGAAAAACCTTCATGAAGAAGAACTGGCAAGAAACTTCACGGGTATATATTTTATTCAAAATAAGTTTACAGTGTCTCTTATGTCCCTCCCCCCAAGAATCCAAACAACGAACACCCTCAAACGGCACCCGTTCACGATTTAACGAGGGATCCAGCCATCGCCCTCCATATTAGAGGGAAGTGGACGACCCGTCACCCGACGCTACCTGGCTTTATTATAGAGGTCAAAGTTCACCCCAATGCGAGCGTGTGCGTGTATTTCAGTGACGAAATCTGTTGCCAGCGTCTTCGTGACTTGCGAATCCTGGACTTTACTGTTATGTGGGTTTTAGTTGATACTGGCCTAGACCGTACTGTGTACGCCAGTGTCTATCGTTTGCACACTGGAGCTCAGGAGAGAACAAGGCTCAGATGCAGCAAATAAGGTCCAGCAAGGCTATCCATCTGCACAGTTGATGTTCTGAGTATTTGTACCGCTCCTTCGGACGAAACAGCTCGGGCTTCGCGCGCACACTCCACCTTTTCTGCTATATCTATAGCTTGAGTCAAGGTCAACGTGGAAGCATCTTGCTCGAAAAGTTTATCACGAACGGGGCCCATATTCAAGCCAAGGACGAATCGATCAGTAATATTCTGTTCCAGAGCAGTACCAAAGTTGCAGTAGCTCGCTAGCCCTCGCAGCCGCCTATTGTTTCGCTTAAACTTTTCAGTGCCCAATAAAACTTCGCTTTCAGCATATTTGCATTGTTTTTGCTTGAAATGTCCATCGAGTAATCGAGGTTTCGCAGCAGCCGGTAGGACTCGTCCGACAGATATGCCAAGAGAATTGCGCTTTTCTTTACATCAATCACGTCGTTTGCCTTCCAAAATTGATTCATTCGACCTTCAAATATGCTCTACTGACCGGTTTTATAGTCAAAATTCGATAAATTACCTAAGAATGCCATTTTTTTATTTTTTATTTTTTTGTTGTGGGGATTCACAATTCTCGTCGCCAGTGAGGTATACTTAGGTGAGTTAGCAATGAAACGATCGCATAGAAGTAATTTACTTGTTACTTAGTACTTGTTTATTACTGAAGAGCAAGGGGCGCGCGGCACCGCGCTTTGTTACTTATGTATACTTAGAGACATATACGTCATGTTCCTTGAGGACTTAAAGGCCCACCACGGAGAAGAGTTGTACCTATACAAGAACACCAACCACGCTGGCAGAGAAAGCTACGTTAATGTATGTAGTATGAAGTACCGTTCTCTGACGTATCCCTATAGAAAGCTCGCATGGTTTAATCCCTGTACCGTGGGGAGTAAGGCTTTTTGGTCTTTTGCCAAATCAGTTCAACCAACTTCTGTCGCCCGTCACTAACACCATTGCAGAAGGTTAAAAGTTCCTAAGAAGAAAGCAGACTTGCTTGTTAATCTCTTCGCAGGATATTCACGCCTGGACAGCAGGGGAAAAAATCCACCCCGTTAACTCGTACTTGGCCCCAAGATGGATGCCATTCAAATTCATTAAAAGTAGGGGCTCAAATGCTTGCAGAAACCAGACGTAAATAAAGCCAGCGATCAGATGGCATTCCTACGGTGGTCCTAAAGCACTGTGCAGCCGAGTTTTTGCCTGTTTTCACATGCCTATATTGACTCTCCTTAAAAACTGGGAAGGTACTAAAGTCCTGGAAGCTTGCAAATGTACAATCTGTACCAAAAAGAAGGCAGCCGTTCAGACCCGGACAATTATCCAATTATAGGCTGGTTGTAATCACCTACAGTCGTGCATAGAACAATCGTCTCTTGACATACAATTGAATAATAAGTAACTTTGCGTGGTTCCGTGGCTAACATTCAAATGGTGATCTTCTAGCATACGTCACAAGTCTTTGGAGCCAGGCCTTCGAGTGTCACGGGGAGGCAATAGCCATATCCAAGGCCTTCGGACCTGGTGGTCCGGCCCTATTAAGCAAACTTCCAGCTCTCTGAAACATCATTCTTGATTCACATTAATGGCTTCCTTTCATTGGTGGTCATTATTGGTTTCGCTAATGACAGCACTTGTGTTGAGTGCTACATATCCAATGCGCGAGCGAATCCGTACGATATCCAGTGTCATAGAGAGTAAATGTTTAAACGGGTTAATTTGACTCTGCCTAGAGTGGCCGAATGGCGCGATACCAAACTCCTTTAATTTAACCCGTCCAAAACCTTAGCGTGTCTATTCTTCATGAAAACGAGTTCATTAGACCAATCACCTACTTACCAAAATGTATCTGTGCCGATTTCAGATCACTTAGGACTATTGGACATAACCATCACATCTAAACTCAACTACCGCCAAAAGTTTAAAACCATAGCTCAAACTGCTTCAAAAAAGTACCTATTTCAACTATGAAATTCAACTATCATTCAACTATCGTTCTAGATTTTACTACAACTACACTAATGTATTTACTTAAAATTTAGTTCCCAACTTAACTAGGTACTTAATATGGGAAACCACGCATAGAACGATGCCGATTTTTACAAAAAATACTTTTGCAATATTAGTACCTACGATTGCAAAATCTTTTATGTGTTTTACTGTGTTTTTCAGTCATTGGATCCACATTGATGTTATTGGTCTACAAAGATTCAAGTATATTTACAACGCAATACGTGTTTTCCGATCATGCTGCGACATAATGTGCGAATTGGATTAAGCCCCTTACTTTAAAAATTTACTTTGTTGTTCGACTTTATGACTTATTATTGTTTATTCATTTTGAAACGTTTTGAAACAACATGCCTGCCTACTGTCAGTAACTGACAGTTGTTTGTTAGTGTCATATTTTGAGGTTAGTTCATGTGTATTTACGTTCTGATTTCAAAGTGTGTGATAAAAACTGTGTGAAAATGGTCGTTAAATCTCAAAATGAAGATAAATTTATTCATAAATATACGTTTCGCAGAAAAGCGGGGCGTAGTATTATAGAACATAGGCCTCTATTTTCTCCTGATGGAGAGTAAGTATTACAATTTCTCCTAGCCTTTTTGTACCATTTCCTAAGTCCTAACAAAATAAATTATCGTCTCAGGTCACTGTTGGTTATCGTCGAAAACACAGTACGAGTATATAATATCCAAACAGGAGAATGTGTGCGCATTCTAGAAACAGAAAGCCACTGTGATCAGCTTATTGGCATTCAGTTTCCTGATAATGGAAACAATGATCTGTATGGATGCTCAGAAAAAGGCATTGTTACAATTTGGACATGGGAGAAAGGTGCTGTGCTCAGAGAAGTTGTAAGTACACTAACTGTATAAAATATTTTTTAGTAAAATATTATTAAAATGCTTATGTTTTTTATTTTATAAATGACAGAGCAATAGATAATAAATTATGTCCCCCGTTTGCAATAGTACACAAACTATAACAACATATAATATTGTTAATTAATTGTGCAATAAGGTCACTGTTTGTTGTTAAACTTTTTAGTTTATTAAACGCTAAAATAATCCGGTTCTTAAGTTCCTCTACGGTATTCACGTCTGTCGCGTACACATCACCTTTCACAAACCCCCAGAAAAAAAATCATGTCGGTGTACTCTGACACCATGTATGTAGCACCAGGCATTGTGGATGTATTACATACTTACAAAATAATTAAAAACTACTCACAAAACAACTAAACTTAAAATACTTAGTTACATGTCATGTCACAAAAGAAAAGTAACATTAAATAAATCACAGCATAAAAAAGCACAATCACGAATCAGAAGTTTGGTGTCCTATCACAATAAAGACTTAACAACATTAGTAAATGGGACGCGTGAGCGACAATAATCTGTGCTGAATTGCGTAACATGCACCCCGGATGCAACGCGTCTAAATAAAGTAAAAATTGTGGCCTTGATGTAATTAGCCGAGCAGCCGCCGGCGCAATAGCAACATACTGATCTATTTCTGTTACGCTTGTTACATTAGAGTGAGAAACGTGATCTGTACTTTATTTTAAGGAAAGATTTAGTACAAGTCTACTTTCTTGTTTGTATTGCAAACTAACGTACTATGCAAAGCGGCAACGTCGCATCGTCGCTCGCGTGAATTTTGTTGTTTCGCGGTGAATGACCCTAGATAACTATGTATGCCTATAGTACAAACTTACGATTAGGTGATCGGGAAGATACAGATAGTTTAAATGAAACTAAGAAAAAACTAAACATTATTCCTGTGAATTAATGCCTCTCACTTTTATCAACTTTGTATATAAAAAGATATGCAAGAACTATTCATCAAAAGTTAAATAAATAATTTAAGTTTCCAAGATTGCAGAGAAGAGAAATTTAAAACACATTAAGGCCTCTAGAATTTAGTTTAGTTTTTTAAAGTATTAGTATATTGTTACATATAAATTTAACATGAAATGTTTATTTTAAAGTTGTCAGAAATTAATATGTATATTTTTTGAGAATTTAACTCACCATTTTATTTCTTTTTCAGCCTCTTCAAATACCACAAGTGTTAAATGTTATTAGTTTCCATCTTGTTGATGAAAATGATTGCTTTCTTGTGTCAGTAAATCCTACCATAGGAATGTTATCTACAGCAACACTTTCTATCAAAACTGGACATGCAATATTTGTGTATGAAAATTTTAAAATGATCTACAGAGGTCTCATAAGTGTTGCTCTAGGACAAAATAATGGTGACAAGCTTGCAGCCATTGTTAATGGGACCAAAGGATTGTTTATACAAAGCATTTATCAACCCCATTTATTTACCAAGTAAGTAGACATGATCATTTTTTTACTTACCTTTGAATATAAGGCAAGTTTTAGCTTAAAAACATTTGTTAGCTCAAGTAGCAAACTCACAAAGTGTATGAAAAAAATTGTGAAGATCAAATTTCTAGGAATTTTAATTCCACACAACTCTGTTCTATGCCCTTAGGCCCTGAAGTCAACAATAACAAGGATTATTCAGAACTGAGAAAAATTTATCACACAAAAGTATTCGACGTCCGAGAAGCGTAGAGGTTAGTAGACCTGCCTCATACGCCGGAGGTCCCAGGTTCGAGTCCTGGCCGGGGCATTAATTTGTGTGATGAACACACATGTTTGTATTTATATATATGTATATTTATTCTGGGTTCCTCCCCCGCTGTATGGTCATCCATGACACAAGCTCTGCTACTTTGGTGCCATACAGTTGGGTGTTTTTGTCAGAGGACTAAAAAGAAATTGAGTGAAATAAAATCTAGACAATTCAATTACTTTAGTCCCTATGACTTTTTCTTGAAAAGTTGAAATTATTGAAGCAAGCAGTTCATTGTAATCAATGGCTAACGCAGTGGTCGGGTTTGGCAGCAATTTTTAATTTACACTACCTTTACCACTTTAATTTAGTCTAAAATCTGGAGAAATAAAATTTTGGTATAGAATTATTTTGGGGTCAGGCCCTTATTTTAGTGATCCCAACTGAGCTAGTTCATAGAAAATACTTTCACTATATAAACTTATAATTTTCAGAATAAACAATCATAATGCATTACGTATAATCTCAGTATCAGCTGACCACTATGAGAATTCCGTTGCAATCACAGACACACTTGGAAGAACAACCATAATTCGTGGAGATTTGTATGACTACAGAAATGTGGTTAGAGAAGTATTGCACTGGCATCATTTGCCAGTGTTGGCATGCTGTTTTTCGTTACAGGGTAGGTTTGGTTGTTTGCAGGTAGATACAATAAGTAACAAAGTTACAAATAAGAAAAGTAAAAGTAATTGTATCATCATTTGATTTCTTGTTTTTATAAATGTGAAAATTGCAGTGTATCAGTTAAGTAAAAAATATGAACAGAGTAAATATAAGATTCTAATGACCTCTTAGGACTAAGTTACAAAGAGATATAGAACCTTCGCATCTCTTGTCGTAAACTAAACTTTCAGGATTTCAAATATTTTGGTAGACATTAAATAAAATGTTGTTGTATAAAACACTTTTTAATTGAATTTCAATAGTGATATTGATTATATTTTTACATTTTAACTCGATATTTCTGTATCTGTAGGTATAGACACCGTGGTCACAGTGTTTTATTTAATGTATTGAATCATGAAAACTTAAGGAAATGTTATGGAATATGATGTTCTTTATAACGTTGCATGTATTTACTGAATGTATTACATTTTTATTTAACATTATTATTTTTAAAACAAAATATATGAGTGATTGTAATGTGCATTAATGCTGTTTAACAATATTTTTTCAGGTAGCTACCTATTTACTGGAGGTTTAGAAAAGGTCTTAGTAAAATGGACAATAGGTAATCTTACAAACAGAGCTAATGACAAGATGTTTATTCCAAGACTACCAGGGCTTGTCAGGTACATAGCCACAAACAATACTAATGTAGCTGCTACATTATCAAACAACTGTAAGTAATTGAATTTATTCTTTAGCAATATTTCTAAATCATAATTTGTATTGTAGTTGTATAAACAACTTCATAAATTTTACTCTTGTTTCTTATTGTTCACTGTCAAATTTTAATGTTGCTCATTTTATTTAAAAACACTTATTGACATGCCACTTACACGTAATTAAAACAATACCCCGGAATCACAACGAAAGCTGAAAGTTTCTATACACACTTCTCCATCCCAGTTGGGAATTATCAGTGATTTTGGTGTGGATCATCTTTAATTCACTTGCAAAATTCTCAAGTATTCAATTACTTTACAGTTTTGCACATACAAAGTTTGTTTTTTACACATTGAGATTAATTTATTTACAGCACAGTGTGACCTAAACCCGCAATTTACGCACGCTTTTCTTTTTTGCCTCTTTCTGCATGGTGCGTAAATGAATTGACCAACTTTACTCATTTAGAAAAAATAAAAGAAAACGTATTTAAATGTCATGTGAAGCTTGAATGGCCCTTGTCTTTAATAATTGCACCGTCACCCAAACGTCCACCAAAGAAAATAAAAATTCCTGAATTAGTGTGGTAGCTGGATTCTTGTTTCAGTTATATGAGTATAAAAGATAAAGCGCATTCCCGTTGATAATCTATTGTTATGCCAATCAAGAAATAAACATTCATGGATACTTTGAAATTTTATTCTGTTGTGTTTTTTCTTTTAAAATACACTTTCGAAATAGTAATCTGAAACCCCCTGCGACTCCCCCCATTGCATTGAAGGCTTAAAAAGTCTGCTTGCTGAGAAAGAAAGAGTCTGCAGGCTTTGGCATGCTATGGTTTTCGTCAAAGCTAATTTTGACTAAAATATTAATAATAATATAATTTTTATTATCACCACATCAGGTACAAAATAAAAATGGACAAGTAAAACAAGTAAAGGTAATAGCAATTAACTAAACCTCTTTAAAAAGAAACTTATACAACCTAAGTACTTAAATAAAATGAAAAGTAATAAACGTACTGTGGCAATAAATGGCTGACAAACTCGGCAATGCATTATTATACCGTACATAATAATGCGCTGATTTTCAGTTGTCGCCGGGTACAACGTGTCGCAGGAACACACCTCTAGTGACTAGTCATTCCATTTGTATTATTGAAATGAAGTGTATGTGACCAATTAATATATGAATAATATAATAATGAAATAATTACAGTAACATTAAAACCAAAATATAACATAATATGTAACTTTATAAATTAATAATTTTGATGGCTAAGAGCGAATATCAGGCTACAAAGAAAGTTGTCTCTCTAGCAGGAATCCCTTAAATTTCAATACCAAACCTGTATACCAATACCAAAAAACAATAACCAAACCTGTGGTGCAAATCATCCTAAGTTTATTTTGCTTGTGTGCGCTAAAATTCAATTATTCTTCCTTCTAGCTATTGTGATAGCAAATGCTCAACTTTGTGTTGTGTCTACGATTCTCGAATGTGGAGGTCTATCCCCAGTCGCCCGAGCAATTGGCACTTCCCTGGTGTACCATAAACCTTCTGGAGGTTTACTTATGGGTGGCAGAACCGGTCATTTGCAGCTGTATTCAACTACAACTGATAAAGTACTGTATAATGTAAGTATCTAACAAATTGTACAAAATACTTTTTGATGTCATGGTGAACATAATGTACGAACTGATGAAAAAAATCTATTTGTTTCGAGTCATTGAGGTTTTTTTAATATAAAGCCTTTAGGCTTAAATAATTTGTCTGGGGACAAAAATGTACATCAAAAAGCTCAAAAGTCAAAGGAGTATTATTACAGCTTATCGCCGTCACTTAAAAACATGCTAACGGCAATAGTTCAAAAAAATGTTTTTTTCTAGATTGATGTTACACAACAAAACGATATCCCGCCTCGTCGTCGGGATCTCTTACCGCTTGAAACTGAAGTGACTTGCGCTGCTGTTAGTGGCAATGGTTCTTGGCTTGTCACTTCCGAGTACAGAAACGACGGCCTTACCTACCCAGAAGAAAAACTAAAATTCTGGCAACAACAGAAAAATAACTCTACTCCATTTACACTCAATACATGCGTTAACCTTTCTCATGGAGGCACAGACGTTGTGTCTTTAGCCCTAAGCCAGAAAGCTGAGTTTTGCGTGTCGGCTGGTAATGATCAAAAATTCAGAATATGGAAGAAGGATGTCGATAAACAGAAAATATCGTGGACTTGCTTGACGGCCTGTTATTACTCGTCTGGATTGTTGCAATTCATGTCACATAGCACGTTGAATGTTTTTAAAAATGGACCGACCTTTGTACCGGGAGATGTACAAGTTCTGCCCTATATGAGAGAAAGCAACGAACACGATCCTGTTAGAAAATTAATGAATGTGCATAAAGAGCATGAACTACTTAATAGCGAAATCCTCCAAGTTGGTATGCAAAAGAATGAGTTATCTATGGGTGGTGTTGCGATATCTCAAGATGGATCCTTGATCGCAGCGTGGTTTGGACCGAAGTTGACTTTATGGGATACGCATTTATGCGAACTAAGAACGACATTATCACATCCCGCTTTAAGGCCTAAAGGACTTGAGGTTAAATTCGGAAATAGAGATGCTGCACATTATGTAAGTATAAATTTTTGGTTAATACCATTGTGACTAACCCTAAGTATTGAAAAATTAGTTTCGAAGTTGTTAAATCAACATAACTTAATTGGTTATCAACTCTTTACAGCTTGTATGCACAACGGAAAACTGTGTAGCAGTTTGGAGTTTATTATCATTAACGATAAAATGGATGGTGCAGCTTAATCCAACTTGCTTGGCAGCAGATCCTTTATCAAACAGAATGGCGGTCGTGTCAGATAATAATGATGGTAAGAGATTGAATATTTTCGGTCTGTTTAGACAATGCAGTTAGTGTGCTTTATAATCATTTATTGAATTACGATTATTATATATGTCTAATGCTTATGTAGTTTAACTAGGCTTCGCTCGCGGGTTCGCTGGCGTATCCATCGGAATTATGCGTTCATGGTAGATGTATTTAAATTTCAGAGCAAATGTTTTCGTATTCTATCCGTTCACCAAATTTCACCCAAATCCGTTCAGCCGTTTTTGCGTGGTTGTATCATAAACATCCAAACATACAAACTTCCACATTTACTATCATTTTAGTAGGATTATAAATTTAAATTTCTTTCCAGTGTTCGTGTTTAACCCCATGAGTTCAAAGCCGATAATAATGCAAAAAAGCCTTTTACACCCAAAAACTGGGGTATTCAAACAATGTTGCTTTGGAGCGAGTGGAAAGGATGAAGTGAGACTGTTTCTAATGCGAAATAATTCGGTAATTATTATTTAATGATGTTTAGTTATCCATATGTATTACTTCTTCTAATGGAAAAAGAAAATTCCATTAAAATTAAATAAAAATATGATTAACTGCTGAATCTTAGAGAGGTAAAGTATTAGAATTAATATGTCTCTTTTTTATATATAACAGGCAAAGGTGATTGATTTAACTATCAACGTAGAACCCAAAGTAATGGAATGATTGAGCTCAAATTTTGTATAAATATAGTTCTATAAGGCGTAGGCGCACGCTAAGAAATCTAAGCGGATAAAAATGGACCAAAATGTTATTTTGATATCTATAATCATCTCAAAATCCCTCAAATTAATAGAGCAACATGTCTGAAAATTTTCATATGAGTTTTTTTTTAAAATAGAAGAAAAATAAAATAATAATACTACAATAATAAACGTGTTTTTAAAATAAACTTTTTGTAAACGCATTAAAACGGAAGTGTGCCGCTCTTTGAAATTTAAGTTACACTCGTCCAGAACTGAAGAACTGTTTACCTGTTCAGCTACGTTCATTCATTCTTTTGAAGAAATCCATGTACAAGCAACATTTTTTTATCATATTTGTATGTTTATTACAGGAAATCTACTGCCTCGAACCGGAACAATCTCAAACTAGTAACCTACAAGTACTAACAACGCGAAATGTGACTTCAAACTTTGGTGCGCTATTGGCTGAGCAAATGATATCTGAAGTTGAGACCTCGACCATTAAGAATATCAAGCCAGATCACGCCATAGATTCGGCTTTGAACCAAGTGTGTATTTTTATAGTTAGTAGCCTTAGGCCGTACGTGTCTTGGCTCACAAATGAGATACCGCGGTAGCAAGTAAACAAATTAAAAAGTCCACCGATAGGAAACAATCTTGCATTGCTTTTGAATGGCTGAACGATTACTCAATTTCTCAGCTTGCTAAAAGCACAATTAACATCAAAATCGTTCCATCTGGCTCAGAGCAATGATGTCGCAAAACGTGTACACACGCTTATCTTAAGGCTTTATATGAAACCTAGATATATAAAGCCTTTCTGTTAGTTTATTGTACAAACTGCCTTATAAATCAGGCTAAGGGAAATGCAAAAAAAATTTAGTCTGTCATGGAGTTCCAGTAATTAAGCTAATAAAACTAATTAGTGTGTTTAAACAAAATAAACGCTCCAATTTTATGGTGTTTTAAAAAATTTGTTTGAAAAAATGAATTCCAACAACGATAATTTAATTAAAAGTAAGAATGATATGCAACTCTGCACCATTACGTTAATTATTTTCGCCATTGTGATTTCAATGGGAAATCCATACCTTTATACCGAATATTACTATGCCGCAGAGTACTAATATGCTAGCAAACGCTACAGGGTGGAAACGGTAATTGATCTTACTCGATGGTTTCAAAACTATACGAGATATCTTAAAATTGATTACTGATCTTGGTTATGCTTAATTATGGTTGCTAATAAAAACGAAATCTAAGCGACATGGCACTCAGCGCGTGATAATACTATCGCGAGTTTAACGTCTAAGTAGACAAATGTTTTCCACAAATAAATTATAAATAAGAACGCAATTTACGAGTTTATTACAAGAGTTGAAAAATTATTTAATTAAATTAATATTTCACTCTAGGGGTGTTACCACACTAATCGATCGACGTCGATCGATGGTAGCATAGAACAGGCAAGAGTGCCATGTCGCCATACTGAATGTATGAAAACTGGAAACATTGAAAATTTGGATAGATCTCGTTTATTCTATGAACTATTATTGATATTATTTGGTAGGGATCGTGATTCACTATCAGGATCAATAACCCGTTTTTTGGTATCTTATATATTTTAGAAATATCGTTTCCACCCTGTATAGTACTAATGTTGTTAGAATATTTAATTTTGCTTCAAATACATACAATACATATACTTTTTTTAGTTCCTCTCGGCCGCCCCGCACATGTTACCACCTGTAAGTCTACTCAGCACAGCATTCTTACAACACATATCAGGTGAAGAGTCCAAACAAGAGACCATAGACAAAAATGAAGACATTATGGAAATAGATTCTTCAAGTAGCGAAGACGAAGATGATACACCCAAAACTAAATCTACAGCTCCGCCTAAACCATCGGAGTTATGGACGCCTAACTACGAACAGATCAAAGAAAAACGGTTATACAAAATATTGAAAGAACCTCTCTTAGATTTACATGTAACTTCGTCTTTGTTTAAGGTTTAAGTAATAAATAAGTTATCGTTTTATTCTGTGGTTTTATTTGCTATGCTAAATCTCAAACTAATGAAAGTTGTGACCCTGGAATATGTCTGTAATACCGCATACGAGAAAAAAATAACATTTCCTTACAAACCTTACCTTCCGTACCTTCCAAATTTTTACTGTACTAATTTGATTGCATTTTTTTAAATAAATTGGCAGGCGTTGGTCATCCATCTCACCAGGTGAAAGCGACGATGAAGACAGGAAAGTTCACGCCTGTCCAAGAGGTACCCATTCACTCTTCGAGATCTCTCAAGAATCCCTGGGTTATATATATGAGAATAGACAAACGCAGGCAGTTTAATAGAACAGAACCAAAAAAGAGCTATCAAAACGCTTGGTACATTTCTATATACGAGTGAAACTTCTGTCTGCGCCTAGTTGACCGGTGAAGAAAGGGTGAGGGTTTATTTACAATGCACAATAACAAATTACAGTCCATTATAAACAAAATAATTAAGAACAAATATATGATCCGGGCTGCAACTAAATAAACGTGTGCAGGCAGAAATACAGCGTATCCAGGGTGTCCCCAAATTTTTTTCTAGGAGGCTCTTTCAATGTCGAGATATTTTGAAAATGTTGAATTCATAGTTCGTCAAAAAATGTTATTTCAAAGAAAATTTGGGGCCATTGTGTTATTATTTTTATTTGATTAAAGATATGTTATTAAGAGTTATGGTTCACGTTTTAAATAGACAAAAATAAACAACATTAACCACAATAACCAGAAAAAAGGAGAAATTCTGCTTATTTTGTTATTGCCCATAATTTCTAAAAAACATGGGATGTATATTTTTCTGATTTTTCTGAAGATGGTTACCATCTATCCTATCGTTCTGTTTCGGCTTGAACTTCTGTTTCGTTGAATTTTGGGACACCCTGTATAACAATAACGAGCATGTAATAAACAAGAGGTAATTTAAAAACAAAGATTAGATACAAAATAGTACAGTTTATAATATTTTTTTTAATCTAAATTAATTTACTGAATATAATGTCAAAATATATAATTCATAATTATATAGACACCTAAAACTACTTTATCGCCAGTGAAGTTATAACTAAGTCAAAGCATTGTCAGGTAAATGGCAAACTGAATGAAACTAATAGCACAAAGACACAAAGCTTCTTTAGAACGTGAAAAATTGTTACCTATTTTGGTAGGGTTGTCACAATAAGACAAATTAAACAAAATATTTGTAGTTATAATAGTTTAATTAATCAGTATGATAGAATACTTTACAAATTACTTACTCTAATAATTTTCTTTAAAAGATTATACATATAGTTTTTTCAAGTAATCTAACGGGAAACACTCACATGGCATATCAAATTTATTTTTTCTAGGATTATTCATACACACAGTACAATAAACAACCATTATTAATAAAAAAATACAACGTTTTTACATTAAAATAATCAAACCTGTAATTAACAAAACAAACAACGTGCGTCGCAATGACCCTGAGATTGTCAACTGGCTGTGCCTTTTGACAATCTCTTTTGACCTGTCTCGCGGCGTACGTGACGAGCGGCCAGTGGTCACATGCCCCACGTGCTTGTAGTAGTGCAACCGATTCGTGCGGTTGTATGAAGCTTTGTCTCTGTTCTGTTTATCTACTCATGTGCTAATAGCATGGATTTATAAAAAAAGATATGAAAAGTTTCCTAATAATAATAAGTAGTGAATGATACTGGAACTTACTGCACTAGAATTCGGGAACAATAGATTATAATATGGTTTGATTAATATTTTTTGTTCCTTTTATACATTATATTTCACAAAAATCTAAAGCGATTATAAATATCAGAATGAAATTAATATAACCGCATAAACTGAATAATGACGATCACATATGTTACAAATAAGTTCAATATGGCCAGAACCAATTTTCCATCCAAGGATAAAACTCCGAATATCGTGAACCTAAACGACCGGGTTTCCACATAGTTTAAGAAAGAGTCCAAGTCAGCTCTCCGATCAAGATCTGTAATATGAGAAATATTATATGATGTTTAGGCATAAACTTAATAGGACAGTTATTGACATTAAAGGGAAAATCAGCAAGGCGATTGCTCGCAATCTTCCGAATAATGGCCCATTAAAATAATAAAATAAAGGTGATATTAATATATTATATTGATTGATTGTCGATAGATAATATATTGCCGATTGTGGGCTTTCAGCTGAAATTGCTTTTCCTCCTGTAGATTCAATGGCTTCTCTCCTTTACTCTAAATACGACCACGCCAATTTGTTGGTTGAAATAGAAAGAAATGATGTACCATTAACGAAATAAACTTTTGCTAACATGGTTACCGAATCTGGTGTTCGGTCCTGACCGCCTGGTGGATTTAGTCTTATTCCGTTTTGTTGTAATACAAATTGGATCTTATAAATTCACTAAAGGTCCCTCAACGGTTTCACGCGCGAGCTGAGATGAAAAATAATTCACCTTAAAGAAGGTTCGTTGTCCTGGTGTATTTTATCCCGGTATACCCACGGAATCCGGAGTTACGTGGATGAAACCACGCTGCTAGAGGGAGCAGCAGATAATCATACATAACCCAAAAATCTTGTGCCACTTTATGTCAACAAACAATACCTATGTTCCTCACAAAAACCAACCGTTTTCATCGTTGCGTTCATTGAGTAAAATAACTTTAAGTTTGTCGGTTTCAAAGGCAAGCCTGCCTGCAAAGAGGGGTGGCATAAACATTCTGACACAAGCCAGCCAGATAACTAGGGCAATCGGCAAGGTTTGCATGGAGTAACGCTGAAATTGGAAATACACGTATTTATGATTTAGATAGTTAGCAATGCTGAAATCAATCAATGCTTAAAATATCATGGCTAGATCAATTATAGTTTTATAATTGAGGGTGTCTTATGTCCAATCTGAAATTTTTTTACTGAATGCCCATCTTTGGACGCGTACGGTTTTCTACAGAAGTTTAGGTATAGGGATATGTTGACGGCCGAGTGGCGTCGATGTTTGTTCTTGGGTCATGATTGTTGATATTTATAGATGTATGGTAATTCTAGGATTTGTGTAGGACCTCCCCCGCTTTACTTTATGGTCATACAGCTCTACTTACTTTAGGGCCATACAGTTGGCATGTCTGCCTGGGGATTTGTTTATTTTTTTTAATACCCGTAAACAGTTTACTTCGTTTATGAATATAAAGGTTGAAGATTTTTCTTCATTATAATTGTTATCATGTAGTGTGCTATTACTTACCCCAGAGTATTTAAAGTCTATCAAAACATAAAACACTGTCGATAATACGATTGGCGTGTTAAACACCAGGGATAGACCGAACTGAAATTAACTTTTAAAATGTTACTCACTAAACTAAATGTTACTGTTAAATTAATAACTTTACCAAAAGTTTGTCAAATAATTCATACCAATCTCACTTACCTGAATATCGTACGCATTTTTAACTTTTTCAGTAATGTCTACTAACGATCTATAGATATGATTACAATGCTTTATATTCATTTTGTCATTGGTCACCATTTCAACAAAGGCTTTTAATCTAAAATGTACTAAGAAAAATATACACGTGTACATAAGTGGAGCTATATCTATGCACCAGCTGATCATATTCCCTATTGTCATGAAATATGCGTTCACGCTACAATAAGTTTTATCAAAAATGCATGTCGCGCTGACACTAAACACTTGTATCGCAAATACTAAAACTGTAATGCCAATAAACTTTATCTCTACATGTTTAGTTTTGCCATCGAATTTCAGCAAAACGTCAATTAGAGTCAAGCTCGCATATAACTCATATAAATTACATTTGTCGCTGTAATATACTGTGCTTAATGTAAGAAGTAGGTATTGCAATATGTAACAAAATATCAAAAATATCATCACCGATTGTACTTCAGAAAATTCTATGTACAACATAGCCGAGCAAAAAATAAGGCATCGTATTATTGGATACAGTTTCAGACCAAGCCTTGCTAAATAGGATTGACACCTTATAAACCCGTAATCATACGAAAACAGAACGTACATAATTATAAAATAAAATATAAAAAGTTTTGAAGTCGGTTTAGGTTTATTAGAAATATGTGACAAGCATTGTAAGTTATTAACTTTGATAGACATTATATTCAACAACCAGCACAGTCTATAATCGAGACCCTTCTATTTTTTTATGCTTGTTTCTTTAAGACATTATGTTAATGGAAGTACAGTACTTTGTTCAATAATAAATAAAAGTGGCAGTAGGAACCTTCACATCAAATTAGAACAAAGTGCAAAACTTCATTTATCGTTATTGACGTTAGATACTGAAACATTATTGTTAACATCGGCATTTGATAAGATGGGTTTATAAATTAATAAAATTAGATTACGAGAACTCAACTTGAAGAAAGTATTCAACAGACCATAAGTATAATGGACTTCATTAATCGTAGATTGTAACGACCACCCCCAACTTGTCTGTTCCAACATACTTGCACATCTCTTTCTCAATCCACCTCCTCCTGGATTCTCTCTCCGGGCCCTAATTTCAGCAATCATTTAAGCACAGCACCTTTATACCAACAGAACAGAGAAATTAATATAATATTTATAATTATAAATAGAGATCAACAAGGAAGAAGGAAGAGTCTTAAATATAAATATAAATTATAAATTGAAATAGATACATAAACATGATATAAAACCGACAACATAACTGTCTCTTTAGAGTTTGTTCTAATACTTCTCAACCAAAATATTTAAAACCTTCAGCTACAAACAATAGAGTGAGCAATAAATAGAGTGAGAAGTTCTAGATCCGACTTTCTCCCTGAGTCTGAAGAGCCGGAACTCGTCCTTTTCGCAACAACAGATAATCAGATCACCGAAATTAAATACCTACTAGAGACTTTAAAGACTGATCAGCATTATGCGCATTAACAATTCATGAAACGAACATAAAGATTAGCAAGAGGAATAAGTAATGTTATTATTAATTCTATGACATTTGTCAACAATTCAGCCGAAAGGTTCCAGAACCAATTTTCTTCCTGAGTCTGGTGCACCGGAATTCCTCCTCGTTGTAACACCAGGTAATCAGATCAACGAAATTGATTCCAAGAGACTTCAACCCCTGCTTGGGCTCATGCCTATTAACTAGTCGAGGAATGAACGTAAAGATAAATATAGAAAATAAAGAGGTAGAGATTCTAATGTAAAACACTTCTGCAAACTCCACCAAGTTGGAAATAATCACACTCAGTGTCCGATGTATGTTAAATAAATTATTTTGAGTTAATTATAGAACCCTTTTGAATACCTCACCATTGCAATGCATAAATACATTATATTTAGGCATTACATTGGCTACAAATATAAAATGTGATAAATTATAGAGTTTTTTGTGTATGGATGTATTGTGTTCTGTGTGCGAATTATTACTTTTAATACATATAAAATTGGGTATAAAATGTGTATATATGTAGGATAATACAAATATAAAGAATAAAATACACAAAATTTGAATAAACAAATAATAACCTAAATTAAATAAATATAATCTGACACCTAAGTTCCCTATTAATTTTCCCTAAACATAAAATAAAATCTCACCTAAACAAGACCCACCTTCAGACACAACAATGTATTCTAATATTAGAAATACTTGAAAAAACATATAAAAAATCAATAACTTTGTCTGCAGACAGAGACTCGTTGCTTTCCCTCTCAGGCTAAAATCGAATGAATCCCGCTCTCCTTTGTTTTTCGCTATAAGAATGCTGTTATGCATACCCCACCGCCATTGCGGGGTTATGTGGGACTCGCTCCGAGCCTACCAGTGCCACAGCCCACTTAAAACCACTTGTATGACTCTGGCAATCTATTGCCTCACAGCCTTTATCTAAAGCGACGGGCCTTCCGCTGGGAAATATAGCACTGAAGGTGCTCAAGCAGAACTAGTGTTAGTCACGGCTTGAGCAGCCAGAAGGGATTCAAGATCGGCCGAGAGCTGATTAGGGGCTTTCGAGAGTGCGTTCCTAGGTCATTTCCGACTTTGAACTTCGAGTTTAGGATTGGGGCAGTATACGAGACGGACTCGTGAATTAAATGATTGGTATGCGGTTCGCAGCGTTTAAAGAACACTTCCGATAGTTTTTTGGGATGTAGTTGAATAAACTTAAAAAAAGCTTAAAAGGAAATCTCCTTGTATCCATATATATGTGTAAAAATGTTTCGTTGCTCAATAAAGATTATTATTATGTAGATAGTCTACAGTTACTGTGTCTGCCTAACATACTGTTTAGGCGGCTAGATAGAGACGGCCGACGAGTTTCGATAATCTGTGGACGTGTGGATTGAAAGATAGCGTTTGGTCAAAGGTAACGCCTAAGTATTTAGTATTACGCTTCTAGGAGATGGGAATACCTAGCATTTGGACATGGGGATCATTGGAACGGGGGCGTTTGTGCTCGAGGCAAATCGCAGAACTCATGTCTGGGTTCACATCGATAGGCCATTTTTGAAACCATTCACCAAGGGCGTTGATGGCCTTTTTGGAGTATGATTAATACCCGGGACACGTTGACCTTTGGTGTAAAGGGCGGTCTCATCGGCAAAGAGTGTGAGTTCGACAACTTTTGTCAATTTTTGTAAATGGTCCTATGAGAGAGGGGCGAGGACTGAGGCCTGAGGCCTGAGAGACACCAGCCTTGATGGGGCGGGGTGCGGAGAGCGTTCCTTCGTGTCTAAAATGAAATATACGTTCTAAGTGATACGATACGATTATCCTGACTAGGCGATCCAGTAAGCCTGTGTTGTATAGTTTATAAATGAGACCGCTGTGCGAGATTTTGTCGAAAGCCTTGGCTACGTCAAAGAATACTGCGAACGTCTTACATCGCCTCTGTTAGAAGCCGCCGAGTATAAAGTCAACGATGCGATGGACTTGCTGAGGGCAGGAGTGCTTTGCGCGAACCGAATTGATGGGGAATGATGCGGGGATCGCCATCCGTTAGAAACAGATGGTTCCGCACTCGAGAGAGTGTGACTGAGAAGTTTAGCCATGGCCTTGAGGATGGGTCTGTGGTTGGCCGGGATGTTCAGAGGTTTACCCGGCTTGGGAATGCCTATGACTGTTGCTTCTTTCCAAGCTCGAAAGTAGTTAAGGTCGAAGCAGGTATTGAAGATGATCGCTAGCAAGGTAAGTACCTGCTGAGGCAGGTGCTTAAGTGCATGAATAAAAATTCCTTCTGCACCTGGAGCCTTGTTGGATTTTCGACTTCAAATGAGAAGAGAGATTTCATCATTAGACACTGAGACAGGATCGGTGGTGATGAGGAGTAAGTTCCTGCGGAGGACTTCATCCACCACTGCCTGGATGTGAGAAAGCAGACCCTGCAGGTTGGGTGCCGGGCGTGCATTGTAAGGCAATGCTGTCCGCGATGCAATCGGCTTTCTCCACATCTGCGAACGCGGTAGTGCCATCGGGATGAGTGAGAGGAGAGGTGTGAGTGGTGGCGTCTGAACTTAAGGCTTGCGCCATCATATAGTACGCTATGTGGGACGGAGAAATGTTCTCCATGTGATCGTTCATCTGAGCGTCTCTGAGATCTGTGACATAGGCCCTAACTTTACGTTGTAGCTGATTTGCAGCTAATCTATTGGCGGGCGTGGCGTAGAGCTTGGCTGGCAACCTTTTCGTTATCACTGATGGCGGAGTTGATATCGTCAGTGAGGGAATTGACCATCAAGTCTATTTTGTCCGGGCTATCGAGATAGTCGGACGAGATTGCGTGTGTAGATTTCGGGGCTTCCATGGTTGAAGCTTGGGTATCTTTAAAGCCTTTCCAGTTGGCATAGGTCTCTTGGAGGAGCAGTAAGTCTAGCTCATTGTTCTGAAGGAACAGTTTGAGCTCAGGAAGGTTGGTATGAAAACTGCAGACGTTAAACGAACGTAAATGAGACTAGGTATAGGCCCTGGGTTTAACATGACCGATCGTGGAGTTTGGAGATCCGTTCATTATGCCATTCATTACGATTCCCCTAATGTCAACGTTATGGATTACGTCGAACGCGGTCTTGATATCCTCAGCCAACGACGACTGAGGCGAGGACGGAGCAAGGCGCGGGCTGCGGGAGCTACGGGAGCTGGGACTGGGTTCTAAATACTACGGCAATCATCTCAACGGTATAAAGTCCAAGGAGCATTCGCTGTACTTCAGCTTCTGCCTTAAGTGGGACACAAAAACACAAAAACACATCCCCGGCTTAACGGAAAGAGATTTAAAAAAAAATGAAACATATACTCTTTTACATCTTATAAATGTAGCCAAGAAAATAACGGTAACTGTACATTTCACTGTCATTCATATATGTAGTTAAAAATATATAACGAATATATAAGGAATATTATTTGAATAACATTTTAAGCTAATAAATAGTAATAATATATATCTAATAAATAAAAGAAAACTAAAGTTGAAATGTCCAAAAAATACCCATATCAAACGAGAAACTTAAACACGCTGAGTTATCGCTACCTGAGAGACAATCAGTGTGTAAACCTAGTTTTTAAAATCCAAGCAAACAATTTGATTCGCCTTTTAAAGTTGATTTTAACTTTTGTTTTGTTGTCGTAAACAAACTTAACATCTCACGGATATCATTTAATTTTGTTATGATCAATCACTTATGATAAACAAAAACAAGGCAAGACTTATTGAAATATTCATAATTGTTGCAATTAACATCACACGAAACCAATGACGCCTATGCCGCCAATGACCCGTTAGAGACGAAATTATTAAGCTTTTTGTCGTGCGTGCAATGTCTCGAATCTCTGCCACTGCCGACTTCCATCAAGTACCGTATATATGCCATATATTTAAATGTGCCCAAAGTTTGCTACATATTAATAAACAATGACCCCCTGCGGTGTCTGTATGTCTGTCTGAACGCGATATACTAAAAAATTGCGACCGAATTTTCATACGGTCCAGGTGTATTAATGTGTATAACTCTTTAACGTTTTGTGTACAGTGGCTGAAATGTGGTGATAATCGTTAAATAAAAATTTCAGCCGACTGAGAATTTCAACGTAAACGCTTCCCTAATCCCGATGTAGGTAATGTATAGTGAAAATTGTCTTCTTTAATTGGTCTACAGAAAAGACCTAAGGCTTTTAAGGAAAGCTTACTACAGTTATTTTAATGTTTAAAAAAATGGTCAAATACGATAGAAGACGGTATGATATGAATTCTTATCGAATGAAACAAGTTAAGTTAAACCTTAAGCATTGCTTGATCAGCATTATTGCGCTTTACTCCATGCCCTACAAATTCGCCCACTGTTGCAATGTAAACCGAGCGATTACTCGCCGGAAAGGCTTTCACAGATTTTAATTACTATATTGTTTTCTTCTAAGTGGTGTCTGTGGTGCTCTAGTTAAGTACTTAGTTCTTCGATCACATATAAACACGTGATTGCTTAAGTAGTCTTAATTCTAATAATTTTGGTAAGTTTTATTTTTAAGATGTAATATGGAAGGTTGCAGCTGCGTTGGTTTTGTTGTACGTAGTTAGACACTTTAGAAAAGGCCGCATTATTGTTTTTTGTTATCCTATGCATATGCAACACTATGACCGTAGAAAAGCAGGAGGCTTGTATGCTCTGCTACCTGTGCGAAGTTGGTGCGGCTCGCTAGTCTTATACAAGGTGTCCTAAAGGTCGACGTCACCTAGCCTATCACCCGGTTTCGGCTTGACGTCGACCTTTGGGACACCCTGTACAAAGAAGAGGTTACTTCTATCTATCTACTTTTACTCAAACCTTGTTCTTGAGCATGTTTATTGTGTAGAACTATTTTAAGATTTTCTGTTTTAGCATTACGAAGCTCGCCGGCAAATAGAGGAGGAGTAAACATGTGGACGCCAGATTGCCACACAGCCAGACAAATAGCAAACATGTTTCTTAAAAATAACTGTTAACTAATAATACTATAAGTGAAATTCGAATGAATACATGAATTTTTTGTAGAGCCATAACGTTCAAGGCCTGGGTGGTAGTAGCTCGTACGCCTAACAACTATTAAACTAGGTGAATCAGGTGATGATATCAGGTGCCAATAGTTAATAAAAGTAAAATTACCTAGTAGATCAATTTGTTTGTATTTAAAATAGAATATATATACTAACATGTAAAATAGTAATCATAAAAGTAAATAAAATTTTAAATCGCGCAGTGTGTTTTTGTAATCATTTTTGGTACTAAGTTAGTTGATATCGCACCCTCTACAGAATAAAGCCGTAAGCGAAAATGTAGAAGTTTACAGGAATAATAAAAAACAGTTTTTAGTGAATTTCTTTATTAATTGAATGCTCTTATACATGATTTGGATACCATTAAAAATCGTGACATAATTTTAAATAATATGGAAAATATTAAAGAAAAATCAAAGTACAGAATGCCTAATTGAAGTTCGAAACGTTAACATTATTATAAGGCAATATCCACTTGTAGAAAACTGCGTCATGCGTGAACAATAGTCTATTACGATTGTATCGATGAACCTTTTTTATATAATACTTTTACACCAATATGATATTGCGGCTTTATTCTCGGAAATTTTGTGATTGGTTCAAACGTTTATAGACAATATATTCTTGTGAAAACAAGTAACGAATATGTGACGTAAAATCAGATTACTGATCAGTGTGCTTAGAATGATTATACTTAATTATCATTTTGTTTCTATAAAATATTAGCTTTTCATTTGAGTAAATTAGTGAGCAGTAAATACCTACATTTTTTAAACCAAGTAATACAAAAATAAAGGAACATTTTGACATTTGAGTAATTTGCACAAAACAGAACTCAAAGTATTTTAAATCTTATCCTTGAACTAATGGCCAATTTAATGCCATAATTAATGGCACAGATTAGAGTTCAGTGCCCTGAAATTGTAATATAATTTGACAATAATTGTGTCTTAAGGGACCCTATGTGTCTAAAAAGAACCTATTATTGCTAAATTTACACATCGTAAATGATAATTAGCTTAATTATTTTAATCAATCTAAAAATTAAATGAGATCATAATTGCTGTTTTTACCCATATCAAATTTAAAGCATATGAAAATAAAATTAAGTATGATTTAAATGAAATTACCAAATCAGTCGCTGTCATCTGCCTTACAATCCGAATTGTTGTTAAAATTATTGAAAGAGGTGTCACATTTTAAAGTTTTATAGATACTCTGGTAAAACAGAGGAATAGTGATTGATGAAAAGAGACTAATCAGATCATTATACACACATCAAAAAAAGTTTGCAATCACAAGCTAAAGATTTTTTTTAAATGTATAAAAAGACACACTTTTTGAAATTAAAAATATTAATTTAAAAGTCTGTGGCGCTCGAGGGTTAGTTGATCGGCCCGCCACCGGTCGTGGGTTCGAAATAAAAGATGGAATGATCTTCACATACGATATATTTATTATTTCTGAGTTGCCGCCTCACATCAAGATATGCAGCTAGAAATAGGTAGGTAGGTATGGAACACTAGCCTGACGGTACGGACCTTCCTTGGGCGGTCGTCTTTCTCCAACCGGGTCCAGACAGTATTATCCCGGATTCCTGTGGGTAAATTCTGAGCGCCCCGGGTCAGGTACTGGTCCGCAGGTTTCCTCGGGTAGTAATAATCCCCGTCAATTTCTATTCAATTTTTTTTTGTAAATTTAATTGTAAATCAATATCGTAAATCCCCAGCGGGATTAACTTCCAAATCAAAGTAAATTATGTACTCTTAAATGCGTCTCAATTACGCAGCGGTCCAGTCTGTTAGGCTGTTGAAATATAAAAATGGCCGTCGCGTCGTGTTTAGCATGGCTACGTTCGGGCAAGCTCGCTGCTGAACCGGTCAGCCGGCATTCTATTGTCTAATTTAAAATTAAAATTGTAGATTAAATTTAAAATTCAAAAACTAAAAGTTTAGGTTGTAAGTTTATATGATTAATAAGGTATTTGTGTAGATAGTTTTAGTACTAATTAGTTTTTATATTTTAATTTGTAAATTTATATTATTAATTAAGTTTTTACTTTCAAATAGGCACAGTGCTACAGTACCCCCGGAGAAAGCGAAGGATTTTGAGTACCTATATGCAAAATCCGACTAATACTACTAGACAAGGCTCACTCTTGTTTTTCTAACATAGATAATAACTAACATACATCACGCTGAACATTCATTCAAGATACATAGTGTTTTCATCTCATACTTATGATTTGAGATCCTTATAAACAGAGAACAATTTTATTAGATTATAATTGTGCTCAAAAAGCAAGTCTTTATTTTAGTAGATTTAAATAGTCTATATTTGTTTACGGAGTTCAAGTACGGTAGTTGCAGGTTCCTCGCCTCTAGTAAGTACTGCAACGTTTGCTTGTGCCGTATTTATTAAAAGAGGTTATTGCACAAACAAACTTGCCGACATTTATGACTGGCAACTTATAAGTCTGTCAATATTTGGTTTTATTTGTGAAATGTAAAATATAGAGAATATCGAAGATTGTTCTAGATAAATTCCTTGACAGGATTCCTTAGAGAATTCTATTGCGGGCTTCGTCCCCAAAAATAGTTTAATAAATGTTTCATGTGTGTTATTCTGTAACAAATTTATTTTAAATAAAAGTAATTTCAAATTAAAGTGTTTATTTCCTATTAGTTAGGAAGACCTCCCTAGGTTAGATTAGGTCCATCTAGGGTACCGACCCCGGATGGTGGAGGCACCGCGAAAAGTGTAGTGCTGTGTTGTGTATTTTATTTCAGCTATATTCCCCACTAAGTATAGCGGAAAGAAAATTTTTGAAGCCAAGATCCATCTGAATACCAGTAATAAAGTAAAGACTCTAAAAGTGACGACGCTTTACGCTTTACGGCAAATAAAAGAATTATAAAGTTATATATATGGGTGAATTTCCCAAACGACTTTTTTTTTTGTCTTCGTTGAAATTCGTTTTTTAAAATAAAAATTTTGTATTGAATTATTTATTTTAGAATAGAATAAGTAGTAATTGGGTTGTGGCAAAAATATTTTTTTAATTAGATTATATTTAAGGGTAGAAATAAATACATAAACTAAAAATTTTCCCGTATCGGTGCTGTCCCTCAACTTTTTTTACAGACGTAAAAGCTTATAGGTCTATAAACATAACAAAATCAAGTTTAAAACCTATTCTATTTCATGGAATAATATTTTTTTTATTGAAAAATAATTTATTTTGTTCTATAAATATACGTTTATTTTTATAAGAGGCACAAACGTACTTGTCCTGGAAAACGCTGTCTTGTCGGTGACCCAAAGGAATTATGATCTAATTTGGCATAGACGAGTCCCACAGTGTCCCCGCCCCCAAATTTATTTTACGTTAGTAACGTGCTACTACGCAGTCAGGAAGGATGCGAGCCAAATAGCTGCATATTCCCGCTAAACACGTAAGTAGGCCTTTTTATTTGCTCGCGGACATTTTTTTTATAATATCGGTGATAACTGTATCTAGTCTAATGAGTAGTTATTTTGTGGTTTTTTGCTTTTTACAAAGGTAATTAGTGGATTAGTTTGATTAACTGTTATTGAATTTATCCTAGATATTGTGATTTTTTTGTAATATTTGAAAAAGTGTGTCTTTTATCAAGACGGTGTTTTCAAATCGGTGAAATCGGTGGTCGTTTATTGCCACCGTTGTGATAATTTTCACCGATACTGTCAGAAAAATCGAATCGGTGACTTATTTCTCATATCGCTGTCTCACTTCATGATTCAACACACAGTTTTATCACATCGGTGGATTGCTTTATAGTATCGGTGACTCCTTTTATCAGTTCGGTGAGTCGTTTTATCATATTGGTGGTTTCCACCATTTCGTTGCGGAATACGTATGCCAAATTTCATAAGTGTATGTATGTTTGTTTGTTTTACTATATCCCAGGAAATACTTTCCTAATATATACTACATTCTTTTACTATTAGTTTGAGTATCTCAACTTAGGGAATGGTAGATAGATAGGTAGATAAAATCTTTATTGGTACTACAAACTCACATACATATTACATTACATTATTATTTGAACACCTTATTATTGTAAAAAAAATAAAATCAATAAAAGCAATGGCATATTACACGACGTGTGTTAAGTACGTGTGATGTAGCAGCGCACAAGGAGGCAGCTCAACGATGACATTTGCTCGGAGGAGCAAAACGCTGATTTTCAACCGCATCGTACAAGTTTTATTGCTATCGGTACACTGTATCAAAAGTTTATAACAAAAAATAGTGAAATAAAAATGTTTAAATAAAACATCTAACCGACTTCAATGAAGTCAGAGCCCTGATGATCGTACAATAGCGAAGACTTTATTTAAATCGGTTATATTAAACATTCTTAATGTTTGACTTTACATTAAACCGGTAATTTATATTGCAAGATGTATGCACAAACTCGTCATACACGCCCGCGTTCGATAGCTATCTCTTTTATTACAAACACACGTGGTAGCATGCACCTACAACGTACGACCTTCAAGTGCATGTCATTTGGGAAGGTATGTATTCAGTAAAAATAACATATTGATGATGAGCAATTTTTTAATTTATTGAAACCAGCAAACGAACACTGAAGCCATCTGATGGTAAGTAGCATCCAGGACATCGTTAGAGGGACGCGCAATGCTTAACGATGCGTAGCTGACCCAACATTTAAGATGGTCAAGTCTTATGTTCCTGTCATTTCACTGGCTGGCCCTCCCCTTCATCCGGAACACAACTACGCTTACACGTAGTTATTTAGCGCCTAAGATAGGGAGGATGGTAACCTACCCAGGCATTTCTGAATATGTATAGCAAATATATATTTTAACTTAAGATTTTTGGAGGAATTTTGTTTAAGGATGCCGAGGCAAAAACTAGACGAGGAGGAGAAAAAAAAAGGAAGAGGTTAAGCGAAACAAGAAGAAAAGCTAGAATCAAAAGCGACCCAATTTTGAGAGAAGAGTTTTTACGGAAAGACAGATAACGTTTAACTAGACGAAAAGCAGCTGGACTTATCCTATCGCGAAGCCAAATGACTACACATGCTCGTCGGCATGCACAAAAAAAAGGATCAAATTTCTGCCCGCGCATATTATCAAAGGAAAAAAGTTAAGGCGGCTGCTGCCCGAAACAAAAATAGTGAAACAAGTGTTCCAGAGGCCAATGATGTAGTAACAGAATTACTACCGAAGTATTACGAATTACCTAGTGTGTAAATTTTTTGACCAAATGAGGACATTTTTTTGTAGACGTAAGTTCACAACTGGTCAGTTGAGGAGTTTACTTAGCAGATGTAAGTTTTTGATCAGATGAGGAGTGTATTTCTATTGTGATTAAAGTTTAATTTAAAGTCTGATTAACGTTAAATCTAAAATAATTATGCTGATCAGGAACGGTTATTATTTTTTTATTTAAATAAGTAAGTTTAATTAAAATAATTATATACTGTTACATTAATAAATACAAATATGTCAATTTCAAACACTGATAAATGTTAGCTCTAGAATAGTTGGACTTTACTTATATTAAATAAAGACAATGATAATGAAAATAACCATATTTTTATTCTTTATAGTATAAAACACTTGAATTGGATTACTAAGAACTCAGTTCTCGTTAGATCAGAAGGTCTTATGTAAAAAGATCACATCTAAGTTTCTGTTGTCAACATACATAGGTACCACCTATGTTGTTCACACCGTTTTGGTACAATTAGGTGCATGGTTTAATGATATCGGTGGGTCAAAATATCATTTCGGTGGAAAAACTTATCACCTCGGTGGTCACCCTTCTCATATCGGTGCCCAGAAAAATTTGTCGGTGGTTGGTTTATCAGATCGTTGGCAACCAAAATTCAATTTTGATTTTCTCCTTGGTCTTTAATGGTAGGTTGATATCCATACATCTGGAAATATATAATGTCCTAAAGAATACATAAAAACTAAAAAATACACAAAAAACACATAAACGAAGAAGTTCACCGATACGATAAAAAAAACACCAGTTGTTGAAATTCACCCATATAAGAAGATTTTAAAAATAACCATGAATTTAAATAAATACTCCGGCATTTCAACAATTTTGGTGAGTGAATTTTTAGCCCAGTTCGAGGTAATTGCGGCAGTAAATAAATACAACGATGAAAGCAAGAAGCTAATTATTCAAACATATTTAGACGGACCTGCGTTGTATTTCTACCAAACGATAATCGATGCATGCGAAACGTTCGACGAAATAAAAAGAAGATTTATAGAAGAATTTGGCAGAGAAATAGATTATGTAGCTAAATTTTATTCACGAAAGCAACAAGCCAACATTTCCTGAAAAATTGCAAATACACATACAAATGCCGATTAGCGTCTCAAATTTATACAAATAAAAAAATGTTAAAAGAAACGATCAGGCAGATGCACGAAATTCTCACTGGAAATCAAGAAGAAAATTTATATCTTCAAGACAACGTACAAATGTCACAAGAAATACTAGTAAATTCTACAACATCACCGAGGAGTGAGAAGGAAGATTCTCAAAGGTTAACCAACATGGACTACGGGAACGCGAGAGGAAGATTCGCAAACGACTTCAACCGATATCCATATGCTTTAAGAAGGAGAGGAGACCGTGGCGATGCATACAATGGATCAAAGATGGATGAACCTGGAGTACAATCGGCGTCAATCAGACAGATGGAGACTCAATTGATGCCAAATAGTCTAGAAAATAATAATACAAGTGAGTTTTCCCCATCCATTAGTTTAAAACTAAAAAATAAAAATATTTCAGCTTTGCTTGATACAGGTGCATCAATTTCTGTAATCTCCCAAAACTTATGTAACCAATTGAATATAACAATACATAAGGTTGAGAATGTAAAGATTCGAGCCGTTAATGGTAATCAAATGAATTTAGTAGGTAAAGTACAACTATGTTTGGAGATTGAACATGTTGTGTATATACAGAATTGTTATGTAGTTGACAATATTGAAAGAAATTTAATTCTCGGGCAAGACTTTCTTCAGAAGTCTGATGCAATATTAGATTTTAAAAAAGGTCATGTTCAATTTGTAAATAATATTTGTAAATTTATTAGAAATAATGAAATTAATAATCTTAATAATAATGATATTATCGAGAATACCCTTCAGGTTATACAAGTTTCAAATGAATTAAGTAAGGACGAATATGTTTATTTTTCCGATTTAGTAGTTAGTAATGATGATAAGTTAGTGGTAGCTGAAGTCAGTGAAAATGAATTTAATTTAACCCATAGTCCTCAAGACTCCAAAGTTGTGTGTTGTTCTGAGAAACAGAATCTTAAAGTTGAAGTAGTGGAAAAGGTTAAGAAAAATATTAAGAGTCGTATGCCATGTAAAGAAAAGAAAATAATTAATAAGATAGTGCCATTACGCCCTATAGTAACGGATCATTTATTTCAAAAGATAGAGATTGATGTACTAGGTCCTTTTAATCGTTCAGTAGATGGTAATAAATATATAATAACATGTATAGATTGTTTTTCAAAATATGCTATTTGCAAAGCAGTTCCACGAGTGACAGCTCAAATAGTATATAATTTCTTTATTAATGAAATTTTAACAAAGTTCGGGACAGTATGTGAAGTATTGTCAGATAAAGGTTCCATGTTTACGTCAAGGTTAATTAAGTCTTTATTAAGGCAATATAATATAAAACATTCCTTAGCTACCACTATGCACCATCAAACATTAGGTTTAGTAGAAAAATTGAATCAAACCATTTCATATTCATTAGCTAAATATGTTAACCAAAGTCAAAGGGATTGGTGTCAAATTTTACCTTTTATAATATATGCTTATAACTGTTCAAAACAAGCTTCAACTAAATTTTCTCCTTATTATTTAATGTTTGGTAGAGAACCTGAAGTTCCGTTTGATAAAAGGTTGAATCCTAACTGTAATATGACCGTTCAACAAAAAAAAGATACTTATATAAGTGCGGTGAATCAAGCCAGAGAAAATTTAAGGAAAGCTCGTTTAGTACAAAAAAGATCGTATGATAAAAAAGCTTCTAATATTAAACTTCGTGTAGGACAATTAGTTTTGTTACATTGTCTAAAAAGAATATCAGTTAAAAGTCGAAAACTTAGTCGACCATATAAAGGTTTATTTCGAGTATTACGATATATAGGATGTGACAATTATCTTGTAAAAAAAATACAAAATAACCAAGAACTAATTGTACATGTGAATAGATTGAAACCATATAATATTCGATAAAGTAAAACTAATGATAAAACTATGTCTATATTTATATATATATAAAACAAAGTTTTTGTATATACATTTATTTCTTGAAATATTACAGTAATATTATAATTTCTTTATTCTTAGAATTAATAGAGTAAAAGTACACATTTAGGTGTATAAATATGTATATCGTTCATTTGTAGATATGCAACGGTTAGAATTTCGTTGGGGTTTTAGAATAATATAAGAAACTTTTTTTTTTTAAAATTCTATGTACACTTCACAACGCAATGCTCCGAGATGATATATCCTGCAAAGCCGATCCAAACAGCATCACCAAAAAGGAGATGCAATGGATGGACGATGCAGATAAAAGAAAATAAGGAAAAGGTTTTTACATAAAATATATATTGAGATAAGAGGGTATTTTATTTAATGATTTAATAAATTAATTTTAAATACCCGAAAAGAAACCTCACAGGGGCGGCAGGTACATGCGGCACGTATTTACCGCGTTACATTTTATTTACGAATCATAAATATACGTGTGGTGCCAATGCTCTAAAGAAGTCAATTTTCAAAGACTAAAATAACACTATAGATAATGTGCACGTTTAATTTGAGCCACACCTAATAATCTCCATAAGAGAGAAGGTGATAGCCGATTTAGCTATGCGGCCAAAGTTTACGAGTATATATAATATTGTGATATTGATGTCTGTGGGTCAACACGCGGATGTAGAATAGGATCCTCAGTGAGTTAAATAGTAAAAGGGTTGTGATGGAATAGGTAATGATTTTTTGAACGTGATTGGTATAGAATTTTGTCAGGTGTATTTCGGTGCATTTTGAAAAAGTTCTCTGCATTGCGTTGTGAAATATTAATTTTTAATTTATAGGTATCATTCTGGGTTAAGTAAAATACTTTGGATCCGATTTTATGATCTTTTCATAGGAAGATTTGTCCGGTAATAGTTAGGCAGGTAAAATCTTAATATTTAGGTAGGTAATGTTTAAATTTTCGTAAGTTACAAACTTTCAAATAAACTTTTAATCATTCAGAAAAGTTTAAAGTTAATATGACAGTTCATGTCAAACGTGTTTGTTTTGCCAACTGAATGATAATGTTTGATAATATAATTTGATTTAGTATTAATTTTAATATAAATGGGATTAATTAAATTTACTTTTATTGGGATATTAATATATTTATTACTTATCAATTAATTATAATTATAATTTGGTTGTATTCAATGGGTTATTTTAACAATTGTTGATTAATTTAATAATAAATATTGGTTATTTGAATTTGCATATGATTGGGTAACGTAAATAATTAATATGGGGTTATTGATTATATTCATGAATTGTATGAGAAATTAAAATAATTTACACTGTTTTATTTAGATATTAATTAACCAGCCGGGATCTTGGCTGTTTTTCATCAGGTTTTGTGGCTAAGGCTCTATTGATGGAGAATAAATACTATAAGATCATTTTTGGTGTAATAAGATGTGGTAATTTAAACATGATCAAGTGTGTATATTCCTATCGGTAGGGGGCTCATCTGAGAGTAATCCCGATTAATGTATATGATCCTGATTTAGGTAGGGTCGTTATTTAAGAATGAAATGTATATAGGAATTTATTTAATCAGCTTCACTAATTAAATAAATTAAACAAGAGGGGCGATTGCAACGTTTGCTTGTGCCGTATTTATTAAAAGAGGTTATTGCACAAACAAACTTGCCGACATTTATGACTGGCAACTTATAAGTCTGTCAATATTTGGTTTTATTTGTGAAATGTAAAATATAGAGAATATCGAAGATTGTTCTAGATAAATTCCTTGACAGGATTCCTTAGAGAATTCTATTGCGGGCTTCGTCCCCAAAAATAGTTTAATAAATGTTTCATGTGTGTTATTCTGTAACAAATTTATTTTAAATAAAAGTAATTTCAAATTAAAGTGTTTATTTCCTATTAGTTAGGAAGACCTCCCTAGGTTAGATTAGGTCCATCTAGGGTACCGACCCCGGAGTACTTCATAAGTCAATTCATTTTTGTTTAGCAAGAAAAATTTTATAGTGTGAGTTCCCATGTTCATAAAAAAGTGTAAACTACCAGAAAGCAACAATATTTGTAACTACGCAGAAAATATTATAAATGTGGTGTTTTTTACAATCAAACAAAACTACGCATAGGTGATATTAGTAGCAGAATAAAAAGCAAGATAAAGAAAAAAACAGGTGATATGCAATAGCGAACGCTAAAATAATATGCAAAATCAGACATAGAAAAAAGAACATAGAAAGGTGCGACGTATTACATAAGTTTAATGTTGTCTTGTGTACACAAGTTTACAAATTAGACAAAGTTTTTTTATTTAATTAAAAAAATTCAACCAAGAAAATAAGAAGTTAAAACAAATATAGTTTGTAGTAAAGTAAATAACCAAAAACCTCTATAAAACACAATTTTATTTTTTAAATATCCATATAATATTTTTTGTTTCAAGAAATGTTGGTCACCCGACAAAAATGAAAAAAGCATTTTTTTTGTTTCTGATAATGTTTTGGACAGTACCTGATAGTAATATATTGTTGACTGTACTTGATAAAATAATTTAGTTAATTTTACTTGATAAAAATATGTAGCTGACTGTACACTTGTCTGACTTGAGGTTTAGATTTTAAGATTCAAATTGTAAAAAACCAACATTAATTTAAGTACCTAATTATAATAATATAGTTTAGATCAAAAATATTACACACAGAAATAGTACTTGACTTTCGATTAACAATAAAATTATAGGCACCTATTCAACCTTCATAAGCTAAATCACGGAAATATTGCAACATACGTAACAATTAGCATAAATGCGATGGATAGAATTAAAAACAGAATTGATTATAAAAACTGCAGACCAAGTACATTAGATACAATATTTAAACGTACGTATTTTACGTACCAGTTCACGATATTGAATCACATTTACGTTCACAGCAATTTAGCGGCTCGGTTGTATTAACTCGAGCCCCACGTTGGGCGCCTCACATCAAGATATGCAGATAGAAATAGGTAGGTAGGTATGGAACACTAGCCTGACGGTACGGACCTTCCTTGGGCGGTCGTCTTTCTCCAACCGGCTCCAGACAGTATTATTCCGGATTCCTGTGGGTAATTTCTGAGCGTCCCGGGTCAGGTACTGGTCCGCAGATTTCCTCAGGTAGTAACAATCCCCGTCAGTTTCAGATTGAATAGTAAATCATAAATTCAAATTGTAAATCCAAATCGTAAATCCAAATCATAAATCCCCAGCGGGATTAACTTCCAAATCAAAGTTAATTATGTACTCTTAAATGCGTCTCAATTACGCAGCGATCCAGTCTGTTAGGCTGTTGAAATATAAATGGCCGTCGCGTCGTGTTTAGCACGGCGACGTTCCGGCAAGCTCGCTGCTGAACCGGTCAGCCGGCATTTTAATGTCTAATTAGGAATGCGCGCGCGCAAAATAAGATTTATTTTCAACTAGCGTACTTGACGGTTACGTATATTGAATTTTATTATTTAGTTGTTTGAAAATAGTTTTGATTATTTGTTTATTTTTTTATAAGTTTAAACAAACTGAATATTAATGGGAATATAAAGCCGTAAGAGTTAACCGCCTCATCTTCTTAGAGGGAGCACCAGAACTTTTTGGTTTGCCTTCTATTTTTAGACTTTAGACGTAAAGTGATCATTGAAAAATAAAAGATTTTTAAATGTTTAAGTGCTCTACATTTTGCTCGCGTCTTCGCTCACATATTCTTTGGGGACAGCACTTTTGGGACACCAACATACACTATGTGAGAAGCGTAAATAAATTACTATTGGACTTATTGATGGCCATTGTAAATGCCAACGTTATGAATTTTTAATGCAAAATTATTTGGAAAATCCTGTGAAAATCAGTGGCGTTCATAATATTATTTTAGTCTCAACTAAGAAAATTTTAAATGAAAAGAGATGAAAATATCATATGAATACAGGATACACGTAAATACAGGAGAAATCGAACTAACACAAATAAACCGTATTCTTAATATAATTATTGTTAAAATTAAAATAAATCCAACTATTAACATACCCATCGAAAACTCAGCAGTTGAAATCCAGACAGTCAAGTAAAGAACATTCTTATTAGGCCTATCTGTGAACAAAATCATCTTGCAAAAAATAAAAGCGCTTTTGGCGATGAAAAACTATGCAAGGCGTCTAGTTAGTTATGGCTGGTTTGCAGAAACCAATCTCTGTGACGAATTTCGCGATGTCCACCGTTGCACCTTGAACAACCAAAAATGTACGCTGCGCGCTGTATAATAATATGTATAATCGAGAAAACTGTGCTCGCGGTATATACCACAAACTAAGACTGAGGCTCAAATAACCGACCGTATTACTTGATGCAAAGCTTTGCTTACCAACTTCAAGGAAAGGGCGCCAAATTTAGACATAGCAACAGATAATGAAAGTTGGATTTATTTCTGCGATCACCAAAAAACTTGTAACGACACATTCAACATTTTTTCTGTCCCAAAATTAAAGACCAATTCAACGAAGGTCAACGATTTTCGTCACAGAAGACTATGAAATACATGTTTCTGATGTCACCACGGTGGAGTGGTATAAATGTTATCAAAACTCGTATTAGATAACATATTAAGAAACAAATAATTCATTTTTGATTATTCATAATATTTTTTTTATAGGACTGGAAATTTTTCATGAATCTTGCGTAGAAAATATTTTTTATGTTCATAATTTTTTATGTATCATTTGTACGTGTTTATTGTAATAATTTTTATTATGCCTTGCAATGGAAATTTGCATTAAGTAGTGTGATTTAATTTTTTATGGTTAATTTGTTTGGTATGGCTATGTACTTATTTAATAGCATAGGTAGTAGTTTCATAGTTACGAGCATAATGAGAATAACTAAAATAAAGATTGCATTATCCTCAATCGGCTTTGAATAGTATTATAATAGTAGGTTGATGAAAAACACTAGGTTAAAAATGAAACCATATATTCGTTTCAGCTTTTTATTTAAAAACCTTTTGAGCTGTATTAAATATTTCAATACAAACGAATAAACTGAACAATTACAATGATATACGTCACAAGCAGGCTTAATATGTCTAACACTAATTTACCATTTAAGGTAAAAACTCCCCAAACTACAAACCTGGACCTGTGTAAGGCCAAAGTATTTTAATACTTCTATCAGCTTTTTAAATTTTCATTTCATATTTTTATTTATTTATTTATTTATTCGATCACCAAAATTTACAACAAATAATGCACATTTGGTATTGCAAGTCGTAGACTCTATTACAGGTGACAACAGCATGCAATGTTATGACAACAATAAAATATTTAAGTATATAAAGAAGAAATATTTTTTTTTCGACAGTTAATTACATTATGTTAAAAAAATAAATGAATGCGACTGTTCTTATTACTTATACTTATACCTACTTATACAATTCCTAGACAGTTCGTACAAATATAAACAGTCACTCATGCTTTTGACCAAGGACTAAGGACTTACACTGATTTATTGAGTTACAGAAAGTATCAATATTAATATTACCAGATTTAGACACTGAATTATAATAAGAAGACATTCTGTTTAGGGGAGAGAATGAGCCTAAGTTTTTTTTGGTACTCCAAGGTGTTATTAACTTGTAACGAGAAATTCGAGGCAGTTTAAAAGGTACGTTAATGTTTATCCGTGACAGTAATTGTAGACTGTCAATGAAGCCATTTATAAGTTTGTGGAGAAATACCGAGTCTAGCATGTTACGTCGACTTTTTAGGGAGTTCATTTTAAAATAACTCAACCTGTCATTGTAGTGAGGTAGCTTTTTTGCTAAATTGTGGTTGTACGTTAAGTGCCCCAGAAATCTTTTTTGAACACGCTCAAGCTTTTTGATATAAACGTCATAGTGTGGATTCCATACCACACTACAGTATTCCGATCCACTCCGCAAGAGGGCGTTATATAATGTTATTTTTGTTTTAGGGTTTTTAAATTCTTTACAATTCCTTAAGACGAATCCGAGAGTATTAAAACCTTGTGTGACTATACTTTCTATATGTGTATTAAAACGTAATTTAGTATCTAAGGTAACTCCCAGATCGCGAATATATTTTAAATTTTTAAGTTTTTCATGTCCAATAGTGTATTCTTACTAGAAGTTATCCTGCTGCGAGCAAAATTGATAACTGAACATTTATTTGTATTTAGAGACATATAATTCTGTTCACACCATTTAACTCAGTTATTCAAATCACTTTGTAGGAGTAGATTATCGTCTGGCAAGTCAATTTGTTTAAGGATTTTGAGATCGTCAGCAAATAAATAAAATTTGGAATAATTGAAGCATTGGTAAAATTCATTGATGAAAATGTTAAAGAAGACTGGTCCGAGAATTGAACCCTGAGGAACTCCAGAAAAAGCATGAATAGGGTCCGATTTGTATCCGTTCACCACTACCATAGATTTACGATCGTTCGATAACGATCGAAGATAATTTCTTGATTAATAATTTATGGGTAACTTTATCAAACGCTTTGCTGAAATCGGTGTAAATAACGTCAACCACTTTTCTTTGGTCTACTGCTCTTGAAAGATCCTTCATCAGAGCAACTAGGTGGTGTAAGTTGATCTTGTCTTTACAAAGCCATGCTGATGTGTTGACACCATCTGCCAAAAATGCCAAGTAATTGTAGGCCGTAACAATGCCTCAAAAACTTTTGCAAATATGGGTCTATAATTTTTAATACTACCGACGCGACCTGTTTTGTGTAAAGGTATAATTAACGCGGTTTTCCAACTTGAAGGAAATATACCTGTGCTTAGGGATTTATTGAAGATGCACGAAAGTGGATATGCAACAAAAACTGATGGTAAACCTTCTACACCTGCCCCTTTGCGTTAATCAAGTCTTTTTAAAGCTTTATAGACCTGATCCCTAGTGAAAGAAGTAGAAGCAAGATATGTATTTCCAATATTTCCGGCATAAGTGGGTAAGTCATTGATTCTGGAGAATCATTACAATACACGGATAAAAAATTGAGATGCGAAGAAATTAAAAATATCAGAGCCATTCGAAGCCACTCTTTGTCCAAGAGTCATTTCCACGGGGAAAGTACTTTTGTTTTTTCGTTTACGTTTTATAAAAGACCATAAAAGTTTGGGATCACTAGTTATGGATTGTTCTAAGGAACTTATATACCTATCATATGAGACTTTCTGTAATTTTTGAACTCTGCGTTTTAATAAGTCATATGCTAAGACGTCTCGTGGATTATTATTATGTTTCTTATTCTTATTCTGTATTTATATTTTTCTTTAATTAATTTTATCGTACCCGAAGAATACCACGGAGGAAAGTTCGTAAGAAGGATATGTTCGTATAATTCTTTTTACGTCAAAATTCATGTGAATGTAGTAAAGATACTGGCTCAATGTTATGAGCAAGGACCTTATATAATCCAAGTTAAGGAATTGCTAAAATGAAATTTATAGTATCAGTGTTATATTCATTTTTCAATGGTATGTTGTTATTATTATTATAATAACATACTAATAAAATTGTTTCAGGCAACATACTTACGTGTAACATACAAATATTATGAAACAAATTATTGTAAGTATATAAAACTTTAATCTATGTTCCTAGGTAGCTAATCAGCACTACACTGGTGCACTCGGCCAGAAGTCCTCCCGCATGAATCGTCGATGTAGGGCTTAGGATGTAATGTAATACTCCCTTTAAACTGGGTGTTGTCTTTTTTTACAATGTAATTGCCAATTTCACAATCATACGATCTGCTACCCGTGAGCTAATTATTATATTTATAGGAATTATATTTTGTTAATGTCAAAATTGACTCCACTTGAAAACTGGTAGGTCGTACTAAAAATACACACTTTAAAAAAGTCTAAGCAACTCACATTATTTCAAATTTATTAATCAATTATTATATATTTTCTTACCAAATAGTACTAAAGTAAACTTTTATGTTCTAGATGACATACTGGCTGATATTTAAAAAAATCAATATATGATAGTCGAAATTTGTCGAAACACAAGTGGGGTTGTTGTTAGTACACAAACCGTGCGAAATCGACTGCATGAGTACGGCCTACATGCACGACGACCAATCAGGTGTCCACGCCTACACGTCACGGGAATCGCGCGTCGAAATGAATGGTGTACAGAACACATTACATGGACCCAGGAGCAATGGGATAAAATGTAATTTTGCGATGAGTCTCGATTTGGGTTTAGGCCTGATACTAGAAGAGTAAGAGTGTACCGTCGTCCTGGAAATACTGAGAGGCTGAGGTGCGTTCAAGAAGTTCATCCATACAACGGTTCAACAGTTATGCTATTGGCGGGTATTACGAAGAACAGACGAACTGAGCTCGTTTCGTAAATGGAAATATGAACGCTGCAAATTGCGTTGAGGATGAGGAAGGCCTTATGTCCCTCCATTGGCACAAACCCTTGGCTTCGATTTTACGTTGATGCATGATAATCCGCGTTCGCATACAGCTTTGCACACCAGGGTCCAGAGACATGTTGTAGAGGACTTGGATGGATTGACAACATCCCGAAACTGATGGACTTACTAATATTTCATTGGGAGCAATTGCCTTAGGATAACATAAATGAATCGATGAGCAGTCTCATCGAGATATGAATAATCGGTGTCAGCAAGTTCTCAACAACAGAGGCGGCACTCTTTGTAATAAGTTATCCAATTTCTTTTACAATAAATTAATGTTGTTTAACAATTTCATTAAGTTTGTAAAAAGTTTAGTTGCTTAGGTATCTTAGTTTGTACAACTTATGATACAGTACTCGCAATATTGTTAATTTATACTATTAAAATAAAAATTACTTAAAAAAATCAATTGATTTTTTACTTTGAAAAGACACTAAAGAATAATATAAATAATAAAATACTAACGATTTATGTGAAAACACGTGGGCGTTTATTTAAAAAAATCTTAATTATTATCCTACGTTATTAAGGAATTGAAGGTTTTTTAAGTGGTTAGGGTATAGTATTTTCATATTGAATTACTATGTACTAGTGTACGAGGGTAAGCCCCCCGATGGTTTCCCGCCTTATCGTGGCGGGCGGGGTTAGTAACCGTGGACTTCACCCACGGTGAAGCTAAGAGGCAACCAGGGCCGGCCTGTTTGGGTAGCCGGCTGGCCCGAGGAGGGCGCTCCCAGCGGGCTGAACAAGTCCGCTACGGACGCGCATGGAGGTGGCACCGCAGAAGAAGTGGAGTGCCGGTATTACGGTGCGCCGTTCTCCCTATCTTCTGCGGCCGTGGAGGGATCGCAGGGGGAGAGGCGTGTTGGTATTAGGGTGCGCCACTCTCCCTACCCCCTGCGAGCTAGAATAGTTAATGTTGCTCGTATCTTCAACTGAACATTTTTAGTTTCCAGTTACAGTTACGAACTCTTTCTCCAATTGGTAGCAATTAGTTACAAATAGTGTCTACTTTTGCGCGGATAGTGTTTGATCTCATATTGATTATATGTAAATAAAATATTCGCTGTCCTGTTGTGTTCGACACTGCGATAAAGATCCAGTGATTTATTTAATCACTGGATCACAATCTTTGTAATGTTATGGCTTCTAACCACTATACCAAATCTTGTAATTGTCTAGCGACTAAGTTAAACTTAAAGTTAAAGCCAGTTAGTAATTACAAAAATATTATTGCCTCCATCCCTTCTCAAACTTTGTCTAAATAAGAAAATAAATGTATCTTAAATTACCTGAATGAAATGAAATGAAAATTATTTATTTATACAATCAACATAACATTACATAAGTTTAACCCTGGCTTCTGAAATAGGATTAGTCCGTGGTACAGAAGCCAGTTCCTTCCTGTGGTGACAAATTAGATGTTGAGTAGGTACAATACTAATTTACTAAATTTAATTTAAATATAAATATTAATAACAAAAAAGAAAAGTAAAGACATAATAGGTCTTTACCTATGAAACTGCCGTTTTGCCGTACTGGCCATTTCAAATGAAAATATTTCTTTTTTTGACTGATAATTCTAATTTCAAATTAATTTTATTTGACAAACATGGAATTCTTTTTCTGAAATCGTCATTTGTTTAATAGTTAGTATTTTGTTTTCAACGCATTCGAACATTTTTCGTCATCATGGATAAGTTAAAAATTCGAGTAATTATGGAGTATGAGTACCGTCGTGGCAGCAAAGCGGCACAAGCGGCACGCAACATCAACGACGTTTACGGAGCGAACACTACAAACGAACGCACCACCTGTTATTGGTTTACCCGCTTCCGTTCTGGAAATTTTGACCTGAAAAATGAACCCCGTGGTCGTCCGAAAACTTTGGTCGACAATGACGAATTAAAGGCAATTGTGGAAGCTGATGAAACTCAATCCACGGCTGAATTAGCAGCAGCTTTCGACGTTAGCATCAAAACAATATTGGTCCATTTTCGTCGAATTGGCAAGGTAAAAAAGCTTGACAAATGGGTACCCCACGAACTCAATGACCGCCAGCGCGAAGTACGCGTGGAGACGTGCCTTGCACTGCTCAGCAGGCATACAAATGAAGGAATTCTGAACCGCATTGTTACTTGTGACGAGAAATGGATCCTGTTTGACAATCGTAAGCGCTCAGCAAGTTGGTTGGACCCTGGTTCAGCACCCAAACAATGCCCTAAACGAAAACTTACCCCTAGAAAAGTGATGGTCACTGTTTGGTGGTCTAACGCAGGTGTAATTCATCACAGCTTCTTGCCAAACGGGACAAGCATTACTGCAGATGTGTACTGTGAAGAACTGAACACAATGATGGAGAAGCTCGCACGTCTCCAACCAGCTTTGGTCAATCGTTCGGCTCCACTGCTCCTGCACGACAACGCGCGACCTCATACTGCACAGCAGACGGTCTCCAAGCTACAAGAGTTGGGGCTGGAAGTTCTCCGTCATCCGCCGTACTCACCAGACCTTGCGCCTACAGACTTCTACTTTTTCCAGAATTTGGATAACTTCTTGGCGGGAAAAAAATTCAATACCCGAGAGGCAGTACAAAATGCCTTTGAAGAATTTGTTGCCTCCCGTCCAGCTGATTTCTTCAAGAAAGGCATCAATAAGCTACCAATGCGTTGGCAAAGATGCATTGATTGCATGGGTGATTATTTTGATTAATAGAAATAAAAAATATATATAAAAAAATTACGCTTCATTTATTTCGTGAAAAACGGCAATTTCATAGGTAAAGACCTAATATATCTATGATGGTGCTCTTTACTTTTATTTAACTAATATGTCACAATAGTGCGCCTGGTGTGTGTGTATATGTGTGTGAGCGGGTGTGTGTGTGTGTGTGTGTAAATGTTTATACTCACAGTAGTGGTTATTCCAAAATAAAGATAGATTATAATCATAGGTATATATAGGAATATCGTAGGTATTTTTAACACTTTCAGTGATTTCTATTAGTGACCTGCACATGTAATGAAATTGTTTCATGTTCTTTTTCTCCTCCTTAATAAATTCGACTAAAGCTTCCAAAGAAAAATAAACTAAGTAGAATATACAAGTGTACATAACAGGAGATATATCTACAGACCAGCTCATAATATATCCAAGTATGATACGATAGTTTTGGGGTTCACAAAATTGTGTTACGCTGATGACAGTACCGTTGTAGAGAGATACATGTCCAATGCACGAGCGAGTCTTCGAGGAATCCGGGCTTTGAGAGAGTCCATGATTGAGGATTTGACCTTAAAGAAAGTGCCCGATTGGGGCGAGTCCAACTTGGTCAAATTTAACCCGTCAAAAACACAGGCGTGTTTATTCTCCACCAAAAAGAGCAGTTTCCACCTAACGCCCACTTTCCAAAATGTTTCTGTGCCCTTAACCGACCACCTAGGGCTTCTGGGCGTAACTGGCTGGATGGCTGGATCCCGCGTTAACTCGTGAACGGGTGCCGTTTGAGGGTGTTCGTCGTTTGGATACTTGGGGGGAGGGAGACTTGCCGAGCTAACAGATGCAGAAAAGAATAATTTTGTATAGACATAAAGAGACTCTGTAAATTTATTTTGAAAAAAATATACCCGTGAAGCTTCTTGCCAGTTCTTCTTCACGAAGGTTTTTTCGAACTGGTGGTAGAATCATGTTTTATTTGACGTCAATAAGAACAAGTAATTGTCAATGTTGAGAAATAAATATTTCATTTCATTTCATTTCAACTATATCGTCCCAACTAAACTTCGGGCAACAAATTGTATCCATGGCTCAAACTGCTTCAAAGAAGTTGGGAATCATCTCGAAGGTGCGGCGGTACTTCAGCCCTGACCAGCTAAAGCTACTTAATTTGTACACAGCTCAAGTTCGATCTTGTATGGAGTACTGTAGCCATCCCGGTTTTGCAAAGTACCAACTAGAAGCGATGGACGCAGTTGACCGAAGAGTCCGAAGAATTATTAACAACTTTGAACTCACCACCAAAAAACTGCAAAGCCTCGACCATCGTCGGAAAGTGCCCAGTTTGAGTTGAGAGTCCGCGAATGCTCTTTTTGATCAGGTTGAACCCACACCCTTCTTACTTCAGACTACTAGTCGCAGACAGATCTTCCATCCCTTTATAGTAGATATCCCAAGAAGTCGAACCAAACGCTTCGATAGTTCCTTTTTGGTGCGGGTCGCCAAGGTCGCCAAGGTCGCCAGAAAATTATAGTTCTAGTTCTTTCAAGCGTCGAGTGAATAGGTATCTCCTGGATAGACGTGTAACAATTTCGTCTTCAACGTGATTTTCCATCAAGTGAGATAGAAGACAAACGTCCAATCCTTTTTCAATAAAAAAAAGTTGAACACTGACCACTTGTGACGCAATTACGAAAACTGTTATGAAAATGAACTTTATTTCAATGTATTTTGATTTCTCCTTGAATTTTATTAGAGTGTCTATTAAACACAAGCTTTCGTAATATTCATAAAAGTTAGTCTTCTTATCACAAAATGTCGTAGTAAATACAATACTCGCATAATGGGTTAGATACAAAACTGATAGGATTCTCAGTATAGGCGACTCGAACCATTCTGTATATACGATAATCCCGCAAAGTATTATACAACGTTTACACAGGACTTTGGCAGTATGGGAGTGACACCTGAAGAATACAAAACGTAAACTATCTGAAGAAATATCACAAATAGTTTCGGGAGCAATTTAGGTTCCTGTGCAACGTCTGACAAGCGTCGTAAAGTATTAACTTTAATAGACATGCTGCTTCCCGTAACTTAAAAAAAAAATATTATTGAATTATTTCTAATTTGATATAATGCTCTCTAGCTCCATCTAATAGCTCCATCCCTATCAGTTTCTCCGACTCAGGTATTATATAACCTTGTACGTGTGTAAACGTCATATTTTTACAAAATAATGCATACATAATGTAAAAAAAAACGCTCGCACAAGGTTACACAGGAGCTGTCATCGAGAAAATAAAGAAATGGAAATAGTATAACTGTCTAACTGGATTAAAACGTTTGTCACAAGGAGCGAGAAGTTTCAATCATTACAGTATTAAATTTTTTTCATTAATATGATGGAGTATCTGAGCAAGGATATGGAAATAAACAGTTATTAATTTGAGTGCCATTTTCAGTAAAGGTTGATATTAAATTAGTACTAAGGTTAAGGAACTGTTAAAATTATATTGCAAGTCCAAAAAAATTGTGGGATATTTTCGTGGAGCTCGTATTAGCCAGTTAAAACTCAATTATATGTGTTGGCAAAGAAAATAGATATATTTTATGTCGATCAGTATGTATTTTATCGATAAGTAAATAAGATCCATATAAAATGTCGATCGTAAAGCATCAAACCAGCAGAAATCGTAGAATACGAATGTTCCGTAACCGCTTTTACTGGTCTGAATTATTAAGACATGCTCGAAAGGCAGACTTTAGATATGTTGTATTTGCAAAGTTTTTTATAGTGTATTTTTTGTCAGAGATGACTTAACTTAAATGCGTGGAAAGCATAATATTGCTGTATTCTGTTCTTGCCTGCAGAGACAGGCATTTGGATGATTATTAACTTGTTTCTTGTGACGTTTGATGTTTATTTTACGTTGCCTATGTGAAGTCCAAGATTTTCTTACTTTGTGACATTTGAATGAATTTTTTTCAATAGTGTCTTACCTAGCAATCAAACTTACAAAACGACCTCTACCTCAATATTGTTATAAATTGTGTTACCGTAGTTAATTGTCGTCTGCACTCTCCATCAAAATATTAGATTACAACACTTAGCTTATTATTTGTGCATGTTGTAGTATAATCAGAAAATGCGTATCATTGCGAATCTTTGCGAGCAATCCAATGATTGGAAAACACAACACACAAAGAAGATTTCTCAATCAATCTACAATGCCTTTTGTATTTTTACGTAACGACCGACATCGATTTAGTTGGATAAAATACACGCAAGCTGATTAGTTTTATAAAAATATAAATACCTATACGTTTCTTTGTTGTGATTGTGGTTTAATCGAGTGTATTATGTGATTATTTTCATTGTTGTACATTGTGGAGTTAACAAAAAAACAGAAAGGTCACATATATCAAGTTTATGAAATATTCAAAAATATAATTTAATGAATTTACGGGATTCTTACCACGGTTTTCGATTTTTATTTCGCGCGTCCGATATTTCGATGCTATTGCAAGCACCATGATCTAAGTAATACCAACAGTTTTCGCAATTTTAATCATGTCATGAACACGTTTATCCTACATTAACATAAATAAATATCCTAAATAACTTTCCTCCTAAAAACTGTTTTTGCGATCCGAATCGGACCACCTGACTTGGTCCTGGTCCAAATTTGTGCGAACCTAGAGGCCAAAGCGTGGCGCCAGAAGCTCACGAAGGAACTCCTTAGAGATACAAGCATGCAACCCCGAACCGACGCGTAGCGAGGTAGCGTGCAAAGCGTTGTTCGAATGGGTGTGTGAAGCGAAGGGCTGACTTAGTGTCTTCTGAAGGAGCACGGTCTAAATATCTTACTTCTTTGTATAATGCATGTTTATTTATGACGGACACTTTTATGACATCCTACATTTTGAGTAAAAAGGTTATGAAACAAAAAAGACAACAATCATGATTTGACATAGTACCTTAAAATATTTTGTATTGATCAGACATCCCGTACTGTAATAATTAAAAACATCGAAATTTATTAATAATTGCTCAATTTGAATATGCGTCTTAACGTGTATTTTTTACCTGTAATGAAATAAAATATTCTAATTTTGATTTTGATTTTATGTTAAACTCTTCTTTATATTACTCTTTTTTATATTAAACTCAACAAATAAAATACGCACTTGATGCACTAATTTCATTCGATCGCAACACAGAAATAGATTTTACTGCTTTTAAGCAACCAATCAGCTTTGATATTTCCTATCCAAATCAAAGTCGGTTTTTTCGCAAAAATTCCAAAAAAGTTTTAGAATGATTCGTGTGTATGCTCTGCTATGTTTCGTAATCCTTGGACTGTTCGCAATGGTTTTAGTACATTTGAAATAATACGAATTGCCCGATCATACTGCGACATTTTCATCGTTAAGAGAAAATACATTCAAAATTTCTAGGTCAAGGGATTAGCTCTAGGCGATAACGATTGTCACGTCAGGCAGGACTTTAGATTTATATATATGGAATTAAATTTTGGTAAAATAAGCTTGATTGCTTTCGTAATTTCAAATTTGACATAAGAAGCGCAAGCTTTTTGTAAGTTGACAAAGTCAAGCACTTTGCCTATGCTTACAGTAGCGGTAGCCTTTGAGGTTTCAAAAATATTAGAATGTTTATAAAGTTTCTAAATCTATTGCCTTAAATTATACACTTTTGTGTCATTACAGGTTATTAGATGAAGTGATTAGGTAAAAAATAAAGTATTTTTATATATACACCATATGGGAATATGGTTGAAAAAGAACATTAGAGTTGAAAATTTTACTTATGTCTTAATAAGGAAGTGGTTGTTTGTCGTTTTGTGTCATATCAGTCCGATAGGAATATTTCTATTTATACCTTGCCTGGCCCGTATCTTAAACCTCTATTAAATAACAGTAAGCCACAAAAATGGCAAGTTATTTGAGTTAACGTTTTTATTATTGTTATTATTATCTAAACACTTTATAACTTGTGTCATTAGTGTTCATGGATTATGAATGATTTTGTCAATATCATCCGGTCAAAGAAGACAAAAAGTAGTGGCAGGTTTACGGGCTCTACCTCAGCTCTACCTGCACTGGACGAAAATGATACAAATTAAGCTTTCTTGGATATCATTTTGTCCACTTTGGCTTCACCTAAAGAGTTGAACCACAAATTATTTGATTCTTCTAAATACAAGATGAGAATATAACGCAAAATGATTATTTTTATTTCGCTTGTTTTTACTCCAAATAATATGCAATCTCGATTTCCTAGCCTTAGTGGATGCAGATAAAAAGGCCTCCGGCGTAACATAACATAAGTCAGGTGCAGGTGCTATTGTGATTATTATTTTACAGTTTTCAACAATTATATGGTGTGTATTAAACCTTACGGGTCTATAACCAAACACGGACGTAAATACTTTAATAATCTTGTTATTATTATTATCAAATTAATTTATATCTCTTATATTTATATATCTTGCCAAATGGCAATAATGGTTGGTACATATCGGATGCCTTTTTAATTAAGAAACAGAATACGGCAGGTATTTTACATTGCAGCTTTTTGGAATGAGGGCTTTTCGTTTTTTTTTATTTTTTAAGATATTTCATTCGAAACTAGATGGCGTTGAACAAAACTCAAGAGTCAATGTCAATCTCTTTGGTTGTTGACTGATCGTAAGTTTATATTATTATTATATATATAGTGATTAATATAGTGTTCTTAATAATATAGTGTTCCTTAAGGTAGATTAGGTTATCCGAAGAACTATATTCAAAAAGGATCGTAGATTTCAAAAATTTAGATTTTGGAAATATTAATTAAATAATTGAGTAAATTCTAACAATTTTTTATTCTTTCAAAGATTTTAATCTCTAAAAGACTTCAACGCATGCCTTTGATTAGTTTTTTCTTTACGTAAAGTTTACTGAAATTGATACCTATGGCTCCTTCACCGTACATATAGCAAGAACCAATGACGAATGATTCATTCCAAAGAAGCCTTTCGCGCGCATATTTTAATTTGCCTATCACTCACTTAGTCATTGCTGTCTTGTCATAATTTTTTTTGACTCTTGAGTTTCGATCAGCGCCTTCTAATGTTGAAAAAAGAACTATTTTTTGTTTTTAATCGTAGAATGAAAACCCCTCATTTGGATGTAAATTAGAGGATGCAAACTTATAAGCCTCAAACTACGTTGTTACTGGTACCACAGCTGTTGTTGAAATGGCTTAAGGAACAGTTTTTACTGTTTTCACCTCCAATGTGCCTTCAGTTCTACGGAAAGGTCAGTGTATTTGGTTATTTTGATTGTGCAGGTGAAAGCAAGATTATGAGTGTTTGGGAGATCCATGTCATGTAGTAAAATATATAACTGGCATACAATTAGAAAGTTTAGAATGTTTGTAAGAAACGGCTCCACAGTAGCATAGTGCTACTGGAATATTAGCTTGAACTCAGAAATTGTCAATGCAATGACTTAGTTTGTCTTAGCTATCACCACTGCCGGTGATGTATTGACTAGGTTACATATTATAATAACTAAACACAGTCTAACTATTTTCGTTATAACCACAATCAAAAGACCTCGCTACTCATATTTAGTTTCAAGCTCTACTCCGCTTTGACGGCTGGTTGGACGCTTAGCGATTTTTTTCTTTAATAGCTCTTGTCGCTGTGACAAACCTAGAGAAGAAAGTCTTCAGAGAGAATACAGTCGACGAAGACATTACAGAATTAATAACTGTTTTGAACTATCGCGGTAAAAATCGTGGTAAGAAACCCGTAAATTCATTATATTATTTCAGAATTAGTTCACTTACAGTACAGATCTTGGTTTAATTTTGGATTACCTTGAAATTGTAGCGCTTTTCAAAAATATGATTTCATACATGTTTTACTTATTCACTTACATTCTACAAAATTATTAAGATACTTAATCTTTATATCAACATAGTTTACTATGAGCACACGTTGCTTCTTATCATTTTGCTTCTCTCCAACGATGTCTGTGTAAATATAATATAAGTAATTTGTAAATATTGATACAGCTCCAACCTAATTTAAGAGCACTTTGATGCCGATTCGGAGTAAACCTAAAAGGTACATGATTTTACAAATGTTTGTAAATGGATTAAAGAAAATAGAGAGCAAAATAATATAATAGTAGACATGTTAAGCGACAGTGGGATACAATTTCAAAAGTGTCTATTTAAAGGTTCAAAAAGTTATCTGTAATTTATCTGATATCGTTTGTAAACATGTTCGTTAGAAAATAAAAGGCATTAATACATAAACATTGTCAGATCATACTGTCTGAAGTGTAACCTCAATTGGGAAGTCCTTTTGGTACATTTGTGTTAAATAAACTGAACTACATTTATAGGTTCGTAAAGATTGTAATACATTGTAAGACAAATGTCTGTGCTTTTAATAGATTAATATCCTTTACTATATTTGAAGGAACGTATCGACATATATGATATCGGGGATAGTGCAAATCCACGAATCTACAATACGTAAAGGGTGCTTATCTACACTAGACTCAGTATTACAGGGGAATATTAAAACTTAATAAGTTTCTTAATTTACCAGCTTTTGGGCTCATTTTTACATAAAATTATTCATTCCTCTAATTTAATATATAGAACATAAATAATTATAATTGGATTAAAGTTGATTCAGATTCCAAGTCTCTTTCACAAATCATAATTGCCCTCGGTCGATGTTAAAGTTATCAGCGCAACATTCGTTCTTCCAGAAAGTGGAACATAGTTTGGGTCAACAATAAAGTCACATGACGAAATATCAAGTGCATTATATCAGTAATTACTCTGATATTAATCAGGATCAGAAGCATTGTGTGGATCAGCGTACCTCTTAGCTAAAGCTTTGGATTTTTCTGAATTCTCTTTTAGATTTACTGTTTCATCAAAATCGTTATTAGGTCAATTTTCAGGCAGTTCTTTGGTATTTTATAAGCTGCTGATTGCTTACGCCAAAATTACTTTTTTCGTCTCTAACACCTTTTACGTTTTTTGATTCGGATAATGTAACATGCCATTTTTCGTGTTCGCTACAAGAATCAGAATTATTTGCCAATTTTTTTGACTCGCCGAGTGGTGTAGTGGTAGGTAGCCCTGCCTCATACGCCGAAGGTGCCCGGTTCGAGTCATGGACGGGGCGTTCATTTGTGTGATGAACACTGATGTTCGTTCTCGGGTCATGGTTGTTTGTATTTATATATGTATGTTTATTCTGGGTTCCCCCCCAGTTCGCTGTATGGTAATCCATAACACAAGCTCTGCTTACTTTGGGTCCATACAGTTGGTGTGTTTGTCTGAGGATTTATTTATTTATTATTTAATTTAATATGTAACTAACCTTCATAGGCTCACAACTTGAAGACCAAAAATCCCACGTAGGTACAATGCATTACCCAAGTAAATTAAACAAATACAATGTCGTGTTTTATATAACTTGGTGGTAAAAAAACCTAAAACAAATAAATACTAATATTTCATAGAAGAATATTACAGTCATAGAGAAATATTCAACAGTTGTGAAATTTGGTGCTGGCTCAGATTCGCACCCGTGTGTGAATCCCGTGCAGTATTGTCACCCCTTAGTATGCGGAGCGCCTACAGGAGACCGAACAACGTGCAAACAATTCTCGCCTTAGCCTCCACCGAGTTCTCCCGATGGTACCTACCCACTTAGGTGACACCCTTTTCACACGAAAAGCAATTAATTTTAATTTTCTCTTTTTGGCTAACTTAAATCAGTTTACAATTTTCTTATGAAATTATAACACTACAATAAAACACTGTACTTAAGTCCAGAATTAGTTTTCTATGGGTACAAATAGGTAATTTAGTTTATCAATACTTCTACAAAAAGGGCTTTTTAAATCGGACCTGTTTGTACTTAGTTTATGTTAATAAAATGAGGACAGTATTTTTTTACGTTCAAAGGAGTAACGTACAAAAATACCTTCCCGTGAATCACCGGCTTATCGCTAGATTCTTCTACATAAACTTCTATTATAATAATTATTACTTTATTAAGTTTCCACAATACATTATATTAAATTAAATGGACACGAGGGACTGCGTATCTGTAAAGGTACCAAAACGTCGAGTTTAAATCGCGATAAAATCCGTTAAAAAAGTATTTTACCTAACTATTAATTTAAGGGAACGAATATACTGATCCAGAATAAACGTACAAATATAAATATAAACAATCACGACTTGAGAACAAAAAGATGTTTTCATTACATACATGAATGATCAGGACTCGAACCTGGGACGCCTCGGACGTCCTGCGTATGAGTCAGGGCTACTATCAATGACGCCGCTCGCCGACATGAAAATAGATATTACGGTTTTTATTGAATCGAAATTATATTGTAGCAAGTGAAATAAATTAAAGATGGCTGATTAAACCCAAACATTTAGCATATCTTTAAAGATAGTTATTAACCTTAGCAAATTTCATTAGCAAGTTAACAGAAATGTAGTGACATTTAAAAAAATTTTTTATCAAATTGAAAATAAGTTATCTTTTATGTAAATATGTTATGTTTGCTATTTAATGATAAAACCAATCGTTCATAAATACAACTGTTTTTATCTGACGGTTTAAATATTTACTATTTAAATGTTGCTAAAGTTGTGGCGGAGACTGAAGAACTGATATTACAGATAGACAGGGAGCTGCCATGGAGAACACACACAATATTTTAGACATATTTAATTTAGATAATGTGAGGTTAATTATAAAAAATTACTGTTTAGAACATAAAATGAGAGCAGAAGTAGAATCTTACAATGTTGAAAATTGTAGTGGGAAACTTCTTGGATTTTTATCAGATTATTACAAACTTGTAATCGTAATTCGCCTCAAAGACGAAGACACAAACAAACATATACATTTCTTTATTAAAGCTGTTTCAAGATCAAATAAATATAAAGCAACAATAGCGAGAGAATGGAAAGTTTTTGCTAAGGAAATTTATTATTACAATTTCCTTAATGATTTCGAAAAATATTCAGGTAAGTTATGTTTCTTATTTAAATAGGTACTTAATAATCTTATAATATTTGATATTTTTATTATATTTTTATTATTTATTTTTGCAGTTGATGGTTTAAAACAATGGAATTCTAATGTAAGAGCAGTATTTAATGGTGATGTATTAGTATTTGATGACTTAGTAAGCCGCGGATACAAAACTCGTAATAAGTTGAAAAGATTTGGTAAAACACACACAATGCAAGCTCTACGAACTTTAGCTAGCTTTCACGCTTCATCTATTATTTATGAAGAAATGAAGAGTTTTCAATTAAAAAGGCCTTACAGGATAAACCAAGAGTATCGCGATTTTGCAGATCTCGGTGGTTATAAAATGAGCGATTCGTGGTTTATTCAATGCAAAGACGCGGCAATCTATACTCTAAAAAAACATTCAAAGTATGGAAAACTAGAACTCTTTAAGCGAATAGAAGAAATGTGGGATGGAATTTGGGCATCGGCCATAGAAATAAACAACTTAACAAAATATCGAAGCGTATTATGCCACCGAGATTTGTGGAATAACAACCTGATGTTCCACTATGAGACAAATGAAAATAATGATAAAAAGACAGATGATTGTCTTTTGGTTGATTTTCAAGGAGTTCGTTATCAACCTCCAGCCAGTGACGTCATGGTGCTGCTTTATTGTAACTTAGATCCAACATTTCGAGAGCGACATATTAATGAATTTCTGAGCTATTATTATGGTGAACTAACTAGAATACTATCTTTAAATGGAATAACAATCGAAAACATACTGCCGTTTGAATTATTCTTGGAGTCAGCCGAGGAGCAGCGTAAGTATGGCTTAGTGATCAACGCTTGTCTCTTACCACAAAATTGTATTGATGATGAGGAAATGGTCAAATATTTCCAGGATTCCTTCACGTTTCACGACACGTTAACAAAAAATAAAATAAAGTTTATTGATGACTTAATAAAACGAAATCGACATGATTATAAAAATAAATTATTAGAAGCTTTTGAAGAACTTGTTGAGAGGTATGTGGAATGTATTGTTATCTAGTGTAATGAATACAAATACCATGAATATAAACTATGAAAATTATTTCCAAGTGTGTTTTTAAAATATTTATATCCCAATAGCAGGAAATAACTAACCTATCCAGTATACAAAATATGTTCCGCGAAGTCATTTGGATTCCAGGACTTCTTACGTCAAAACAATGACTTCTGTCCTCAAGCACAAGTCGCACAATATGTTTCTCCATGCTAACGTTTCACTCATACTCTCAGTGCTAACTTACAATTTTTTTACTAACTTACTATCCCTACTGGAAAGCGTCTGATAAGGAAATCCTTACAAAATGAAAAATGTAATTGGGTCCATTAAATTACTTGCAACTTAATAATTGTAGAGCCCAAATGGCCGATATGGCAGGCTTCCATACATTGTTTTTTCTCGCACTGATTGGAAGGGTCTTAAAATATGGAAATTTTAAAATGGTACCCTTACCATTTTAATAGTTTCTCATCATAAGACTCATAATATAGTTATACTTAACATACTTACGAGTATGATACGAAATTATAAACACAGACTTCTTGAATAAAAAAATAGATATTACATTTTGTATTTTGAGGTTATGTCAACTGTCAAGATATTCAATTCATGGGGATATACAAGGTGGCGGAAAAGTCATAATGAGAATGTGCCTTAATTTTTGCAAATGGCGCCAAATGTCACTGTGTTTTGACATTTATGTTGTAAGCAGATAGAGAATTAGTTTACTAAATCTTCTCCTATCTCTACAGTACATTCATACAGAAAAACAGTGACTTTGAATCCTAAACAAAGACCCCCTAGGTCTCCTGGGTTGCTTATCAATCCCTCATTACCGACCGAGACACCTCTCCCCCTTCCCCTGGTTGTATTCTCCAAAACCCAAATGCTAACTCTCCTAATGATTCTTCTTTCTTTCTACTTAATCGACCTTTTAATCTCCACCCTTGTTAATTTTTTGTATTATTTTATTTTAATATCTTTTAATATCCTTACCAGATAAGATACTAAGCTCACCAACATAACCATCTATCTGGCTATTGCTATCTCTGAGACATGGCTATCTCCTAGCAGCCGGTGTCGGTTTGCAGGTTATAACTGTCTGTTGATTTGATGTTAGATGTTAGTTAGATGAGATGTTAGATTGGATGGTTATAGTGTGTTAGCCATATTTGTGTAACGCTCCCCTACTTGTTAATCTCTATTCCTTCCCACTTTTTCATAATACCCTTGTATCCGTTTTCAACATCGCATTTCTGACACAAATGTTGCATTAACATTAAGAATTTAACTCCATATGTCCACAATAATAAGCCTTCTTTTTTTAATGTTTGCTCACATACTAACAGTATGTCTCTGCCCTTTGTTATAGGTATTGAATCGCAACCCAAGGAAGTCAGAAGATATTTATTGCACCCGCCTTAAGTACGCGTCTGCTCCTATACGACACTGTCAGTAATAGCCTGTCGCGTATTAGTAACGGATGTTTGCCATAACCTTCAATTGAATTGTATTGAACCTCACGCATACGCGTCTATACTAATACAATACTTGAAATTGGCAGAAATAGTTATTGAATAGTACCAACAGCTGATTGACATAAAAAGCAACACTAAATTGAATTGAGAATCATATTAGAACGTGAATTATTGTTACTGCTTATTTGAAAATTTTTCAATGCAGCGTGAATTTCGTCATGATCCATGTGCTCGAACAATTAAGCAATTTGCTGAGTGCCTCGACCATAATGCGGGACCCATTTATTGACTCCAGATATTGACAGAAGTGACTAGCCTCGTATTGCTTGTTAGTCCGAGACCATGTGCTGCTGTGGCCGACGACGTCAGATAGAATCCACAAACATCGACGAGAGGACGATGAACACAATTAGCAGACGTTCATTGCAATAAATTTTGGTGAAAGAATGGCAATCTATTCGATACAAAGTGCAGACTGTTCACGAATTGCTGCCTGCTGACCTTCAGACAAGGTTACTTACTGCCATATTCTGTTAAACTGGGTGCAAGAAGAGGATGATTTCGTATCACTAATCATAATGAGTGACGAAGCCCATTTCCATTTGAGCGGTGATGTTAACATGCAAAATTTGCATTTCTACGGCACAGAGGCTCCATATAAAAATGCAAGAAGACCCATTGCATCCACTCAAAGTGCCTGTTCGGTGTGGCATTTGCAGTGCTTATTATTTTGAGAACGCCGTTTGTCACTATCGAACAGTAACTGGTGAGCGTTACAGGCATTATTGGTTCCAACAGGACGGAGAAACCGCTCATACAGCTCTGGCAACGATGGACATTTTGGGGCTTTTTGAAATTTTGTGTTTACCACAAGAAACCAAGAACCTTCCAAGTCTTGAATGCTAACATTGAAGAAGAAATTGCCAATTTGGGGCCAGATGTTTTGCAAGCAACAATTCAAAATGCCGTAAGACGAGCACAATTGTGTATTAACTCGGAAAATGGCCATTTGAGGCATGTAATTTTTTCAAATTAATTTCATCAATTTTACACTTGCAAATAAACTTTTCAAGAGAACAGAGCTTTTTTTTTCATTTTTAACAAAATTGAAAACTAAGTATGATTCGTATTGATTGGATTTTTTCTCAAGTTTGTATTTTCATAGTATGGTTGACATCAGACAATGTAACATCCGATGTTACGCAAAAGCAAGCCATTGGCAAAGAGGTTTTGTAGCCATATGAAATGCAGCGGTTTATGTCGCTACTTAGTGGATTGCCGTGAAAATTAGGTTAATTCCTAATCGAGCCACGAGTTTCAATATTTTTTGTGCTATTTTTAGTCAGAAAATTGTTGCATTACAATCAAATTACAATTTTAAAGATTTTCTCTCTTCTTCAAAAGAAAACAAATTTTTTTTTTGGGATTTTTAAACCAGACATAGTAAGATGCAAGCACAAAAATTGTAACGTTACGCGTTCCTTTTCTAATGATTAATTAGTATTTTACTAAAGAAATAAAAATTTATCTAAAAATGTATTATTTTTACCTAATAATTATATTTAATATAATTATAATTACTCAACTGCGCAAACAAAATTAACCTAATGGTTCACTAACTTGACGCGCGAGCCCTAATGCGCGGTTTACATGTATTAAGTAGTTAAGTTGGAAACTAAATTTTAACTAAATTTTAAGTTACTGCATGTCACTTGTGTGTCCAAACGGATTAAGTAGTTAACTTCATAAGTTCAATGAAGATGAGCAGTGATGAATCTCAAGGAATTTGTCAATTCTGTATTTAGATATATGGTAAATGTGATTTTGGACAAATTCAGAGAAGAATTTTATTCGGTAATTAAAATCTTTACAAGAATATGTTTTTTTCTAAATTTTTATTCTACAAGCATATCTATTTCAAATATTAGCAACAAATTTTAAAGTTAAAACTAAACTCCACTCCGTGTAAACCGGCTATAACTCGCTTAGGAATTTTGTGGGCGGAGCCTAAATGGCGTGAGCGTCGGTTTTGCTAACCAATCGCTGGCCTACGTGACGCAGACCTCGTCCGAGCGTTGGTCACAAAATCTTATTAAAACATCTCACTTCATTTTATGCTAGGTTCAAAAACATACGCTTAGAAAAGAAACATAGTTATTACGGGAGCAATTTTATAGATGGCGGAAAGTTAATATTTTATAATTTAAAAAAAAAACCTTAACCTGAACAACTCACTCGGAAGCTCCACTTCTGCTCGGAACGCGAGCCGAAACAGACTGAAGGGCGGACTTCTCTATTTAATGCTAGATTTACATCCTCGGCAAACCTCGACAAGACACGTGTGAATATGCCGTATGCCAAGACGTAGCAAATATGTGAATGATAATAATTAAAACAATGTAACCATAATATAAACAATGGCTTAACATTTGATATAATAATTATTTGCATAGTTTTACCAGAGACTAGTAAATAACTATAGACTAACCATGTCTAACAAAATTTTGTGACTTGAAAAAAAGTTGTTTTTAAGATAGAGAGATGGCGTTAGTTGTATTAGATTTACAAGTCATTTAAATTTTGTAAAAATAATACGTAAAACAACTTAAGATGGCGCTGTTTACAAAATCATTTGATATTTCATTGCAAGTACTATCCGTAGGTATCAGGCGACAACAGACGTTGCCAGCTAGTGCATTATATTATTTGATGCTATGTTGCCGCTCTTATAATTCAGTAACAGAAAACTTTAGACCACCCCGGATATTATTTGTAGTGTTACTGGGTTACTGTATTGCCAGTATATAATTTTTCCCACAAAAATATAGCATTCATCTCCACAGTTTGTTCTTATCTGCCTTAACATAATAAAACGAATTTCAGTGCATTTAATTAACAGGTTTATAATATTTTACTTTATTTCTTGATATCGATAAAAATTATGTCTTAATAAGTGCATAATTTTTATTTATAATGCATATAACTCATAACTATTTTGCAGTAGTGAAAAACATTTTTTCTTGCTGGATTATTAAAAAAATGTTCTTTATCCATCAACTTTTTTTGTTCTTTTTATGACAACATTTTATTTGTTTGACAATTTGAATTCTTTGTCGTTTATTGTTGTTGCTATGGGTGTGTGTTTGTTTTGGAACTTTTCCCTGCTTTCTGCTCGCCTACTGTGACTCGTGCAAATTGTATGGACCTTGATTAAGTTTACGTTTTGGCTGCTACATATATCGTATAACATGTGCGTTTATCACAACTGTGATAATAAAAGCTTTTAAAAATAGGTTATTATGGCAATTAAAATAAAGAGGATGGTAGTGCCCAGGCGTCTCTGAACAAAATAAACTTATACCAGTATGTTTATGGTCTTTTGTAGTTGTTATTTTATCATCTATAAAGTAAGAATAAATTACTATCTACCTATTCTTATTGAGTAAAATTATCAAAATCAATGATATGAAACGATGACATTTTCCAATTTCAGCAAAGGAATAAATCCTATTTGCTAAGGTTTCAGGTTATTTGACAACGCCATCTAGCATTTGCATTACGTTTCTTGTCAATAATTCATATAAAAATTAAAGAAGACAAGGTTGGTCCAAGCTATTTGAGGGCGACATCTAGTAATAGCTTGGATTTTGAGCTTTTTCCGAGTCACGAATTTTTGTATGGAGATGGTCAGTCTATAGTTATTTACTAGTCTCTGGTTTTACTTAAGTGGCAAATAAAACAATATGTTAAGTAGGAAATTAAACGCTATATTTAACAAATAATAAAGAACGTCGGCGTCGCAGTAGTTAAGGTACTTGCTTCTCGATCTTAAGGTCCCATGTTTGACTGTATACTGTATACTGTCCTGGTGACTGTAAAATGAACCAATGAGTTCTTATAACTACATAACATAAAAACAACTATAGATAAAACACTTTTTACCGGATATTATCGCGTATATTTTAGTTAATTTTAAAATTATTTCGACGTTTCGGCATCTTTGCAGTTGCCGTGATCACGATAGACTAAGGTGTTGTTCATCTATTGCCAGTAATAAAAACTACATGATTGTCAATACATATTAACGCCATCTGTTTCTCAGTCTTCTCGCATAACGTCCCGGATTGACACAAAAGGCACTGACTGTGTCCTGAGTTTGCAGTCTAACAGTTTGCTGGTTTTTCATTTTGATGTTTTTAAGTATTGGATCCCATGTTGATGAAAGTTTCCAACCATCTTCTCTATTGAAATTTGGATATTTTTTAATTTCAATAGTTTCTCTGACCATCCTAGGTATAAAATGTTTCTCTTTTGCTAGGATCTTCACGGTATCAAATCTTAAATAATGGTTGGGCTTGTCTATGGAATGTTCACAAACTGCAGATTTTGAGGTTCGTTTATTTTTAACATCAGAGATGTGTTCTTTAATGCGAGTTGACACATTTCGTTTGGTTTGACCGATATTTCCCATTTAGATATCGGTCAGTGTCATCACCACCCGAGCCAATTATCTGCCGTAGGCAACTCTTTGTTTCAGAGAGCACATGGAATCTGCGATCCCCAACACATTAATGAGGAACTCAACCACCTGGTTAAAGTGCTGCGGGATAACGATTTAAAAACACCGCGTCGCCGTCGCAGAAACCGCGTAAAGCCACTCACAGTTGAACGAAGACCAGCATTCCTGCCTTATATAAAGGGTGTTACTGACAAGATAGGAGGCATTCTTCGGCGAGCTTCAATCAAAACTATCTACAAGCCGCACTCAAAGATAAGCCAGCATCTTCGTCCAATAAAATCAAGCATCCCTTTACAAGATCCAGGCGTTTATAAAATCGACTGTGACTGCGGGCTCTCTTATATCGGTCAAACCAAACGAAATGTGTCAACTCGCATTAAAGAACACATCTCTGATGTTAAAAATAAACGAACCTCAAAATCTGCAGTTTGTGAACATTCCATAGACAAGCCCAACCATTATTTAAGATTTGATACCGTGAAGATCCTAGCAAAAGAGAAACATTTTATACCTAGGATGGTCAGAGAAACTATTGAAATTAAAAAACATCCAAATTTCAATAGAGAAGATGGTTGGAAACTTTCATCAACATGGGATCCAATACTTAAAAACATCAAAATGAAAAACCAGCAAACTGTTAGACTGCAAACTCAGGACACAGTCAGTGCCTTTTGTGTCAATCCGGGACGTTATGCGAGAAGACTGAGAAACAGATGGCGTTAATATGTATTGACAATCATGTAGTTTTTATTACTGGCAATAGATGAACAACACCTTAGTCTATCGTGACCACGGCAACTGCAAAGATGCCGAAACGTCGAAATAATTTTAAAATTAACTAAAATATACGCGATAATATCCGGTAAAAAGTGTTTTATCTATATTATGCATCGTGAAAACTTAAGAAAAGATATAAAAACAACTGAACACCGACACTGTATGAAAATATCGTGAGGAGGTAGGCAAGTGTGGTGGACTGTAAATTCCTAAGTAGGACTTTTGCAGTGGTATTATTGAGGCCGTCCTCAAGGTATATATAAATATAAATTGTTTTTTGAAACCCTGTACATAAATAAATGCGCTACAAAACCCCCTTTTCACACTAAACATTTAAATATTTTTACTAGTGTATTTTTCATATAATTGCCTTAATACATGCGCTTCAAAACTACCCTTTTTTTCGACATGGGCAGTTTATTTATTATTATTAGCCTTTTAAATTTCACCGGACTTTGTGGCCTAGCGCTGAGGGCGCTTATCCGGAACTTAAACTACTCCTACATACGATACGCCTAAGGGCACCCGAGAGGGCAGGGACCTCGGCTTAGGACGTCGTATATTGAAACTACCACTGGTTTGGAAGGGTCATCTACTGCCAAAGAACCAGCAAGAAACTCAGTAGGAATGCGTACGACGCGTCAGCGTGGCCCACAGGTGGGTTAGGCGATTCGAATGCCGTGTTACACTATTTCTAACTGGAATGCCGGCGTTCCTTGTTGAAATAGCGTCGTCGGGATCTGTAAAGACGTTACGCGGGCGACGTAACGGACCGGCCCGTCTGGGTTGGCTGTATATTCAGCTGACTTATTGACCAGCGGGTTGCGATGGTGGGGAGCGTTGTCGAAGTAGCGTCTAGACGCCAACTTTATCAACGTGGCAGTAGTGGGCAGTTCGAGATCTTTAGGCAGATCTAAATTGTGGACATAGGGTGGGGTCCCGACGCATTTGCGTAAAAACCTATTTTGAATAACCTGCAAGTGATTGATATTCGACTTGCTGGCGTGAGCGAAAACCACACTGGCATCTGTCATGATGGGATCGGATGCAATGGGATCGGATGCAAGTTTTGTAAAGTGTAAGCTTGTTCTAAGCGATATTTTACTCTTCTTGCAGATTAGGGGGTGCAGCCTACCCACGACGAAGGCGGCTCGGTCCCGGATTTGTTTAATGTGATCCGCGAATGTAAGTCCACTATCTAAAGTGACTCCCAAGTATTTGCATTTTTTAATCCAGGGTATCGGAGTACCAAACATAGAGATCTGATCTAGTCTTTTGGAGGGTTTCCTAGAGGTTGTCCTAGAGCAGGTTGAAAGAGAGAAGAACACTATTGCACTTCTTTCTGGGTTTACTTCTATTCTCCATTTCCTAAACCAAGCGCCTAATGCGTTGGCTGCGGATTGGAGTATTCTTGTTAACCTACGTAGATTCCTATCTGATGTGTATAGCGCAGTGTCGTCTGCGAAGAGCGTGAGTTCCACTTTCTCCGTCTTTTGCATGTCACTAGTGTATAGTGAAAACAAAGTTTGAGAAAGCACCAAGCCTTGAGGGACACCGGCTAATACAGGGCGGGGATTAGAGAGTGCACCATCCAATCTGTAACGAAGGGTTCGACACTGTAAAAAGTCTCGTATGATGTGAGGCTGTCTAGCACGCCCAGTTCAATGAGCTTGAATAGTAAGTATATAGCACTCAGCCCGAAATGCTCACAAGGCGAAGCAGAGATCTTTAGCCTCTGCTCCTGCTTTTGGGGGTTTGGTTTTAGAGCCCTAGGGCTACCTTAATAGTTGCATGCGGGGGGGTCTGTGGACTGCGGAGTTCTCGCGCACTCTGCAGTGCCATGATCGCCCAGACACTTAACGTGCGTAGGTTTGGCGTCACAGTTTCGTGCCGTATGGCCATATACTTGGCATCTATGGCATTGGCTCGGAATGCCACGCTTGAAGGGGACCTCCACTGTGATCTCTGACAGATTGGCAATGGTTTTTAAATTCAAAATCTTTTTGCCTTCTAATGAGTGGTCTAGTGTTACTAACACTAGATTGTACGGCAACCTATCTTTGCCATACAGGTGGGGGACAGACTGCACAGGGAACCACTGGGTTTTAAGGTCCTGTAATAACAGCTCAGAGTCGAGCTCTTTTGGTACGCATCTAAAGATGACGTGTAAAACGCGCTCTTCCTCGAGTGCGTAGGTATGGTACTCGATGGTGGTCAGCAGGCGAGACGGTTGCCACGCGAATATCGATCGCAGTATTTAACGCGATTTTGAAATTGGACATGTGTTTGGATACAGATGTGCATACCGCTTTATCGCGGATGAAAATAGGAGGCGGATGCCAACCGGATGGCTTAGCTTCGGAATGGTGGAGTGAGGTTGCGGGTATGGACTGCGGGGCCCGCTTTTTAGAGGTTATGGACTCGTCGCTAGATGAGTCCGAGGGCTTGGCCCTTTTTTGTCGCTTAGCGACGACGGGGAAGCCCTCGTTGGATTCGAGGGCTTGGACGAGAGCCGAGATATCGCAATCCATCGACGATGCATTGCTGGTGATCGAAGCCACGGACGAGCGCGACCTAAAGCGCTCTCGTGAGAGGTTGGTGGATACGGGCTGGTGTGCCATCTCTTCCTTTTTTAGAAGGAGATTTGATTGTGGATTTGTGCCCACTATCAAACTGTGTCCAGATGTCTGGACACTGCGCGCGAACGAAGGCCATGAAGGTCTTCGATATATACGATATATTTGAAGCCATAGCTCCTGCGGCCTGAAAATAGCTTAAATACTTACCGTAGTTCGCCGAAGGCCGCTACCTGGAATCCTAAAAAGGGTAAAGAGTTGACCGCGTTAGGGTCAATCTTTATTGACAAAAAGGGTAAATGTACACGAAAAGACACAAATATGATAAAAATAAACCGTATCACGGAACCAACACCCTAGACTGGGACGTCAGTAAACTGAGTGCCACTGAATATCGGGATGGGACGATCAATCGGAGTGGTCTTGAAATGTCCGTACCGGGCGGTGATCGCAGCGAGAATGTGTTCAAAACTACCCTTTCTCACTTAACATTTCAATATTTCTACTAGTGTATTTTACGAATAATTGCCTTATTAGAAGTACTATATATGTGTAGCGCAGTATGCCAAACGAAGCCAGAGCCTGGTCTTTTGGATTAACTTGCAATTTCTCTAATATGGTTGAGGAGGGCGATGGCTGGATCCCGCGTTAACTCGTGAACGGGTGCGTTTGTCGTTTGGATACTTGGGAAGAGGGAGACTTGCCGAGCTAACAGATGCAGATAAGAAATAATTTTGTATAGACATAAAGAGACATTGTAAATTTATTTTGAAAAAATTATACCCGTGAAGTTTCTTGCCAGTTCATCTACACGAAGGATTTTCCGAACTGGAAACAAGAAATACACTTTACCGCCTTATTTTTAGATTTACATCTATACTGTGGATCATTCGCAATCGGCCCGATACGATCCTTAAACGATGACTTCATGCAGCATTTTGCTGTTTTTATGTGTTGGGCGGTCAAGTCAAGGCAATATTGACATCGACTGGTGTTGTCGCACTATGCAGATTCATGTCATACCGCCAATCGGGTTGTGCAGTTAAGAATCAACTGTTACCGATTTTATAGTGGCACAGATAAATATGCAAATTTACTTTTTATCTTGCGATATCATTTTTGATTGACTCAACATTTTCGATTGATTGTTTCTTACTTTCCTTTTGAGAATGAAGAGATGAACATTTCACTAATATAATATGGAATGCAAAATGTAGTTTGTAGTTATAAAAATAATAAAGCTTTAAAACCACCTATAGATAGCAAATCGAAAGGGCTTGCTAGAAACGATAGGAACATCTGATTGACACGTCTTTTTACCGCCACTGCGTCAATAAGGTGTTATATAGGCTGTTAACGGAAAAGTATACTCATTTTTACTGCCAGAATGAGATGTGTTAACTACCCACTCGTTATTATAGTTTAGTGCGTAGTTTTTATTGCCGAGTTCGTTTATAAATAAGCATTATGTAGTCTTTTATCTACCATAAATTACCTGTTTAAATAAGCACCCGTTGTATATTTTTCTAAAGATTTTTTTTATTAAAATTAATTTTACTGGTGGTACAATACAAAAATTTGGGTTATTGCTTAATGGATGGTTCGCGTATCTTCGATAAATAGTAGAATATTTAATGCATAGATATATAAACACCATCTAACGTGTATACATGTCGTTATCTGGTTCCTTGCAACAATGTTTCTGTGCAAATATAAGTAAAGTATTATAAGTAATAGTACTTCAATTGTTTGCAGACTTCATAATCATTCCTTTTTTGAGTCTCATTCCTCTTAAACCACTATGGAAATTTTAAGCGATAGTGACATCCAGAATATAGTAAAACAATACAATTGCGAAAGTGTCAATTCCTGGTGTTTAGAAAAATATTCTCATAAATTGCTAGGGTATCTTGGTGAGCATTTGCGTTTAAAAATAAATGCTAATGGTTATGATGGAAAATCGAAAGACATCATTTGTTTTGTTAAGTGCATTCCACGAGCGGATCCAGGAAAAGCTCACATGCTGAAAGAGAATCAATTTTTTGAAAGGGAGTATCACATGTTGGCCGAAGTGTTTCCAAAATTGGGAAGTCAAAAAGGTAAATTATGTTCTAAGCAAACTGTAATAAACAGTACTTACAAAAAATGTAGTGTAAATATTTTAGTTTGTCAGAAAAATAAATTTCTTTAAAGAAAATATAAAGTTACGAAGAATAATTTTTAAACATATTGTACTTTGTAAAATTAGTACAATCAAATAAAGATTTGTTTATTGACAATGATTCAAGTGGTAATTTTCAACATAAGCTAGGCAGCGTTGTTCAAAATGCCCAAGGACTAACAGCAGCATTTTACATTTATTTGTAGGTTTTATAATGCTTTGTGACGGTTGTCTATTTCGACCTCTTTTTGTCAGTAAATTTTATTTTTTTGTCGTTTCCGACGTAATTTTAAACTACGAATTACGTAGTGTCGGAGAACGGCAATGTTTTGATTTGACAAGCCAGTCACGAAATATTATCCATCAAAGCAACTTGAATCTATTTATTTATTATTGTTTCCGAGTTTATTATTCAAAATTACATAGTTAAGATATTTTATTATCTACAATCAAAGTTTTTTTTAAGAAACCTATAATTTATTTTTACGTTCACGAGTGTGCGTAGCCAAAATTTTTGGCATTTTTGTATATTTTTAATTTTACCGAAAAAATAAACATAGAAGAGAGTTTTGGTGTTTTACTGGTACTACGTTACATACTGGCGCCCGAATATTCAAACGTAGTTTATGGAGAAGAGAGGAGGAACTATATCAACAGAAGAATTGCAACATTAAAAATATTTTTTTTATAATTATTATTGAGGTCAGGCATAAAACTTTATTTGTTACCATTTTCAATCATTAACATTCACTATAATATATTTATATATATATCTACTATAATATATCTACTATAATATATCTACTATAATATATCTACTATAATATATCAAAATACTGCTAAATTATTCAGACATTTAAGTTTCTTTAGTTTCTTTCGTTATAATATCCTTGAAGAAATTTTCTGAAGACACAACATTCTATAACCCAGTAATTTCACTATTTAAATAACATTTTCTATTCATTTTCATCACTTGAAAATACGTATATTTTTAAGGCTCTATTCTGCATAACGACTATTAACAAATTTGTTTCACTTTAACATTTTTTTTTGATTTTGCTATGAATTTTTCACAATTAAATAAACCTGAAATAATTTATGAATTAAAAATCAGAAGCTTTAACTAGTAGCTTTAATTAGTACACCAGTTCTGGCATGCCCAGATTTCTCTAAACCATTTGCTGTTCATTGTGATGCCTCTTCCTACGGCATTGGCGCAATGTTAACTCAGGAAGTTGATAATATTGATAAACCTATTGCTTATATGAGTAAATCACTTACAGGCGCTCAAAAGAATTATTCAGTCACTGAACGTGAACTTTTAAGTGTTATTACGGCACTAGAACATTGGCGTTGTTATTTAGATAATGGATTACAATTTACAATTTATACTGATCACGCAGCCCTTCAATGGTTTATGCATTTAAATAATCCTACTGGCAGATTAGCTCGATGGAGTATTCGTTTATCTATGTTTAATTTCGTAATTAAACACAAAAAAGGCTCAGATCATGTCGTACCAGATACTTTATCACGTATAAAACCAATTGATTTAATTAATTTTTCTACTTCTCAAACTAAAGACACTTGGTATTTAGCAATTTATAATAAATGTTTATCATTTCCTTCTAGTACTACGGATTACATGATTCATAATAATAAATTGTTTAGATTTTGTAGATCTAACACATTATTTAACTCTGAATTTAATTGGAAACAAGTAATACCATTAGAATTTAGGGAATCTGTGATTACACAAAATCATTCTACTCCCCAAACAGCACATTTTGGTACTTTTAAAACATACCATAGAATTAAAAATCTCTATTTTTGGCCTGGCATGTATAAAGACGTAGCCATGTTTATTGCTAAGTGCGAGACTTGTTTAGCTACCAAGCACCAAAATCAAAACTTAATTGGTTTAATGGGCAAACCCAAACATTGTTCACGCCCTTTCCAATGTTTATCCATAGATTTGATAGGTCCACTTCCTACTTCACGTAAGCAGAATAGATTTCTATTTGTAGTTACTTGTTGTTTTTCCAAATATTGTTTGTTATTTCCAATAAAACATGCAACCGCTTCTATTATTCGCCATATATTGGACAATTTAGTTTTTATGGTTTATGGAGTTCCAGAAACTATTATATTAGATAATGGTCCTCAAATGATAAGTACAGAATTATCTGAATTATTTAAATTTTACAACATACCAAAAATACATTACACCCCACGTTACTGTCCACAGGTTAACACCGTTGAGCGTTACAATAAAACTATTGTAACGGCGATTGCAGCTTTTATAGATAAAGATCACAAAACTTGGGATACCTATATAAACAAAATACAGTTTGCTATTAATACTGCGGTTAATGAAACCACAAAATTCACTCCATCATTTTTAGTATTTGGTAGAGAAGCTGTTACATGTGGATCTATCTACAAAAATAAAGATTCCAGAGATGAACTAATTTTCAGTCCTAGGGATGTATATGCTGAAAACATAGGACAATTAATACCTATCTTTTCCGAAGTACAGAAGCGGTTATTTAATGCACATCAATATAATGCAACTTATTATAACAAACATCATCAGAATTTAGAATTTAATAACGGTGATATTGTTTGGAGGCGAAACCATGTAATAAGTTCCTCTAAAAAACATTTTTGTGCTAAGTTTGCACCCAAATTTATTAAATGTAAAGTTTCAAATAAAGTTTCACCATTAATTTACGATTTAGTGGATATGAATAATAACCCATTAGGTCGTTGGCATATCAGAGACATTAAACCTCTACCGCGTTTAACTTCTTCTTTGAGTGACTAGATTGGTTGTTACCAATTACTTTATATGAATTCATATATAATTATTGTTAATTATCTCACGGCGAGCATAAGCCGATTCTTTTTGTCTTATTTTTTTTTCTCTATGCACCTCATTATCGTTTGGCTATACCATTAACATTGACGTTGGTCAAAACTTATAATTAATTATCATCATCGTAGTATTAGGTTAACTTTTTGTGTAATTTATTTAATATTTGTAATTCTAATTTTTTCTTCTCAATTTTTTTTTTTTCAAGCGGTTTGCAACTTGTAAAATTAAGCCTTCTGCACGAGCGTTTATTAAGGTAACTCGTTAAACTAAACCATACCTATGTGTATTATTTATACGCTTGAATCACTTTCCTGTGAGAATTATTTTCATATGTTTATTACATAAATATTTTAATTACTTCACAAAAGACCCTTGGATTTTATTTAAAAGTCAATATTTCACGACTGGCTATGATTTTCTTTTCTTTCCGGCATATTTATTTCAGTCTTTAACTGAAACTTGTTTATAGTAATCACCGTGCGGGAGTTAGCGACACGTTAAAGAAGCCATAAGCTATTAATATTTTCAGCGGATGGCAACTATTAAAGCCTTTTGCCGTTGCGTTCAACTCTGTTGAGTTGACTTATTTAGGATACGATTCCTCATAAGCAACTCTAACTGCATGATGTTTTATTTCCAGTAGTTGGAATAAGACTAGTATGAAAGAGAATGTATGTTGTAATTATAATGTACGTTGATGGAGTTGAACGATGTATATTAACATTGTATATTCCAGGAACATGTTTAAAATTTTATCATTCATGAACCATGTAATTTAAGATAATTATTTAGGATTTTTTTTTCTCTCTCTCTCGTCTGTTTTGTTTTCTTTTTCTATTAAATAACTTGTTGATATGCAATATATCAGTATTATTTTTTTTTTTCTCATATATACAGGATGTTTTTTTCAGAAAAATTCTTCTATAGGATGTTAATATTAATTTTCATTTTGCTTTTAATTATTATTTTTTTTTTGATTGTTCTTTCATTTAGCAGATTAAATATTAAAATTCGATATGTATATGCGGTTTATTTTGATTTGGTTTGAATTTGAAATTTTACTAAAAAAAATCTTTCAGATTTTTTTTTTCCCGGCCCCCGGGGTATTGTGACGGTTGTCTATTTCGACCTCTTTTTGTCAGTAAATTTTATTTTTTTGTCGTTTCCGACGTAATTTTAAACTACGAATTACGTAGTGTCGGAGAACGGCAATGTTTTGATTTGACAAGCCAGTCACGAAATATTATCCATCAAAGCAACTTGAATCTATTTATTTATTATTGTTTCCGAGTTTATTATTCAAAATTACATAGTTAAGATATTTTATTATCTACAATCAAAGTTTTTTTTAAGAAACCTATAATTTATTTTTACGTTCACGAGTGTGCGTAGCCAAAATTTTTGGCATTTTTGTATATTTTTAATTTTACCGAAAAAATAAACATAGAAGAGAGTTTTGGTGTTTTACTGGTACTACGTTACAGCTTTATGTCGTTTAATTTATCATAAACACAACGCCGAAAAATATTAATAAAATAGACCAGTTTATGCCTATTTAATTTTTAAAGCATTAAGATCTGAGTGAAAATGTAAGCTATACGGGTCAAAATATTATTGTTTGTCTCTGTCAGTCGGCTAACTCGACGTTAATTTTTTATTTTTATTTAAATAATAATCCCCAGACAAACACACCAACTGTAAGGTCTGGCCCAAAGTAAGCAGACTTGTGTTATGGATACAACGAACTGAGGCGGAATCCAGAATAAAACAACCATGACCCGAGAACAAACATATGTGTTCATCACACAAATGAATGCCCCGGCCAGACTCGAACCTGGGAGCTCCAGCGCATGAGGCAGGACTACTAACCACTACGCTACTCGGGTGTCCGAAATTGTTATCTCACCAATGTGCAAGTCGGCCTTCGTCGTTACATTATACAGGGTGATTGGTAATTCGATGCACTGCTTTCGGGACGTTAAAGTAGAGATTATTTGCAATAGCTTTAACACCCTTGGTGGAAGTGAATATTTTCTGAAATATTTTTATTTTTAGGCTTTTCAAAATAATTCCGATTTTCCGAAGAAAGATTATGCAATTTTTCATTTTTAGCAATAATTTAGAAAACTGCACATCATTTAACGATTGTCATTGAAAATAAGTGCAGTTTTCACTTATTTTCAATTACTTTAGCAAAGAGCTAACTTTCTTTTGAATAGGTACCTACTTATTTAATTTTCTGTAAACATTTTACAAAACTACACTTTAGGTAGCTATTGATATGAGTAATTTATTTAGGTATTTTGCACAATACATTCCATATAATTTTTTGCATAAACTTAAGATTAATCAGTATGAATATTTATTTTTCTAAAATATTTTGTATTTTCAACTTCTCTACGTCAATTTAACTGTGTATACCGTACCTTAATATTATTTGAGGAAGTGCTGAAATGATAGCTTCCAGAAAAAATATCCCAGAAACTAGCCATTTCCGACTAGGATGTTACATAAAAAATCTATCGCAAGTAAGCTCTAATTTAACCTCCAGAATTACCAATAACCCTGTATATTCGCCTGTATTACAATTCGTATTAATTTTAGTAGTTATATAAGGAAATGCTACGAATAATTTCTCACCATACCTGACCTTTGTCCAAGCTTGTAGTGCCAATAACATGCATCATACAAAAATTCTCATACTTATTATTTTTCTTATATTTCACAGCAAATATACGGTGGTATCCTAAAACTTTACTTCTAAAAGAAAATGTATTTGTTTCTGAAGATGTCGCGGTGAAAGGATATAAAATAATGGGAGAGCCACAGAGTTACCTACCTTACGAACAAATTAAGGCAGTTGTGGAAGCTTTAGCAATATTCAATGCTCGTTGTTTTATCTATGAGGAAAGGAAAAGCAAAAAGTTAGGAAGGCAATATAGACTATGTGAGGACTATTCCGACTATTTAAAAGAACCAGAAGCAGGAATAGGTTGGCGTAATGCTGGCAAAAATGCAGCTATCTACTTTCTGAAACTACATTCAAAATATCGTAATCATCCTGAGTTTTCTAAAAATATTGAAACAATAATGACAAGTTTATTTTCACGAGCACTTGAGCAATTGGAACCATCCACTAAGTATCGCAATGCAATTTGTCACCGAGACCTTTGGAAAAACAACATATTGTTTAAAAAGCATCCTGATAATAAATGCTCGGCAATGATCATAGATTTCCAAACTGTTGTATATTCTATGCCTTTGATGGATTTATCTTCGTTACTATATTTCAATACGAGCAAAAAATTTAGGAATAAATATACGGACGGTTTACTTAATTTGTATTATGCTACTTTATCAAAAGAGCTAAGCTCTGAAAATATTAAAGTGCTTGATATTATTGATCAACTGATGTTACGGGCAGCTTATGAAGAATATTCTATATTTGGTATTACTCAAGCCGCAATAATCGTCCCTATTGTTGCCATGAAAAATAAGACAAGAATAAAGTTCTTTGATAATCCAGAAACTGCTCACCAACTGAACATGGTGTGTCGAAACGAAGTGTTTGCAGCGGTGGCTGAAGAGGACGAGGTATATAAACGCCGGCTCATTGAACTTTTCGACGAAATTGTAGAAAAATATGTTATATCATAAAAAAATAATAATGAAGCATAAGTAAAATTGGGTATTTTTTAAAAATATATTACCAATTCTCATTAAGAATGACTTGTAAGAATGCTTGTGCATCATAGGTTATTTTTAAATACCCACTGTAAATAAGTCCTGGATCTGCTTCTGTCACTGGTTTTTGCTACACCTATACATGTCGAAAGAACTTTTTAGAACTAAGTATTAAACTGTGTGGCTAAGCTATTGAAACCAAGTGGATCCTATTCCTGATAAAAATTTAAATATAAATTTTAAAAGTCCTGGCCTTAAAAATTCACTTTGGAGGTAGAGAGCTCAAATGTTGCATGTAGTTTCTCTTTATGATATCCAAAAGGAAAAAGGAACGATATTTCAACATTAAACCCCTGATGGCGTGAACAGGAAGGAGTATTTGAGTGCGAGTAGAGTTTCTTTTGTTAGGTCTCGCCTGGGGTGGTGCTACCCTGGTGTCCTTTCTATTTTGACCTCCATAATAATCACCTTTATGTTCCGGTTAAAGGAATGGAACAGCAATTACAAATACAACTCCATCTTATTCCATCACATTGCAAAAAAATTCTACAAGAAGTTTTAGTGATTTTCGCAAAATGACCATTTTAACTTTTTTGGAAAAAGTCCTTGAACAACAACTCACGTCCTTCATTAACTAAAACAACATATAAAATTAATCAGACTTTAGGCCTGGGCATTGGACTTCTACTGCCTCTATAAACTCATTTCCTGCTTGACTACCGCAACGCCTTCAACAATGTTGATTTTTAAATATTACTTTAAAAATCAACAACGTTACTTTATAATATTTACAGCGCAGACATCGCTAAAGCTAAAAGCATTGTAGATTTCATCTATACGCAGAAGATGTCCAAATGTACATATCCGCTCACCCACGACAATTTCAGGTAGCTATATCGAAGCTTAATGATAATCTTAACAATGTTGCATACTGGGCGCGTAGAAATGGTTTGTTGTTTAATTCTCTTAAGTCAAAGCATTTAGTTCTGGGCTCTTAGCATCAAATAGCAAGGATTTTGAGCACAAATCCAGTCGTCGCAATGGATGGCGAGTTAGTGGAACAGGTCGATGAAGCGAGAAATGTGGGTATCGTTATTGATAGTCATCTGCGATTTGAGTCTCACTAAAATTAACTTTGTAAAATCTTGCTTCTATCGTCTAAAAGTTTTGTATCGCATTCGGAATTTACCTCATGAAAAAGTTCGTATTAGTAAAGCTCAACTATGGTGATTTGGTTTATGGTCCCCGCCCACAATCCAAAACCCATCGTTTAGTACAGCAAGTTCAAAATGCCTGCTGTCGTTATGCTACAATGTTCCCCCTCGTCAAAATATAACTCCGTACCTTAACAAACGCTGAACATGACTGCTCGCAGACACTTACATCTTGATTCCTTGGTGCAATGTTGTTGGTGCATGTTGTGAAGTACAAGAAACCGCAGTACTTATTGAAAAATTAAAAAACTCTAATATCAATGAAAAATATAGCATTATAGCCACTCGCTATCCGCTGGAGTGTCATCCGCATAAAACTTTGGCTTTTACAGGTAGTTTCCGTTGCCTAGCAAGTAAATGTTGGAATAACATTCCACCGCCTATACAAAAATTTACATCCAAATTTACGTTTAAAAACATTTTAAAATATGAAAAATATAAAACAGAAAACAGAAAAATGCTATTCCACATTGCTTCACATAAGTATCGTATTTTACACGGCAAATTCCGTCAAGTCCTTGCTTTGTATTAACAAAAGTTAACAAGTTCACATAATAATTCACATTAAATTTATTTACTTATGTCTTTTTTCTTAATATTTGCTATTTTGTATCTCGTCTTTCACACTCACAATCCGTCATACAAAACAATCATATACAAACAACTCGCCTACATCACACAACTTACACTCCTCATTATATATATCCTACATAAGTAACTCGATAATTTCGCATATGTTTATTATTTGTTACAGTCCTAGCATCGCTGTTCTCAGGTTATGGCAAAATTAACTGTGATTTGTTCGCAAGAGCAAAACCTCACTGAGCCATGGCCTTTTTGTACTACTGCAACACACACATTTATCCTACTACGATTTCAATTGTAAATCTCTTCAACGTCTTTCTTTTTTGTTCATTTTTATTTATTCTCTTCTTCCTTTTTTGATGTTTGTAACAATTTGTGTGTGCTTTTTGTAGAATAAATGAACGAATTATTACATATTATTATTATTATTATTATTTCTTATGCGCTCTCCATAAGTCCCTAATCAAACATATCCCCATTAGTGATTGATTGGTTTCATACTTGCGTCGCCGTCGTCAATAAATATATATAGGGGACAAGTGTTCGTCCTAGGTCAACACAGAAGCTAGCGTTCCGCAGGGTGGCGTGTTGTCTCCTCTGCTCTGTTCTATTTTTAACAACTCAATATCTTAGAACTTAACTTATCTGTACCACATATATTTTGATGATCTACAAATTTACTCGCACTGTGTTATTGAGGACTCGCTAAATGCCGTTAATCAAATTAATTATGATTTATCACATATTATACAAATTGGAGTGTACGTCATGGATTGCTAGGATTGCGTGGATTGAAACCAAGCTATAATAAATCGCATTGATTGGCAACAATCAACTGTAATTATTTTAAACAGCGTAAAAATTGGTTTTAGCAAAACTGTAAAACATCGAGGTGTTTTCTTTTACAGAATTTTGGAATTCTCAAATTGAGGACGTAAGCAGTACGATGTTTTCCGACAAAATTCTCTTAAACCTTTTGCAAACACCTGCTAAAATCTCTGTTACACAAAGCCTCTTTCTACCAATTCTCGCCTATGATTAAAAATCTCTGTATCAGATTCACATTTTGCTTAAGAAAATATGAAAATGTTTCAGATTTTCGCGCTGAGCTCAAGTGGCTCCCCACCCGCCATCGCAGGGATATCCATGTTTTTTCTTTACTGTACCAGGTGCTGTTTGATCCTACTACGAGCTATCTTAGAGATGCATTTCAGTTACGCCATGAATTACACAAAAGACAACTAAGTTCCGATGAAATATTAACACTTCGTACTCCAATGCATACGTCGACCTACTGCATCTCCTCATTCTCAGTGCGAGCGATATCTCTTTGGAATAAGCTACCATCAGAAATCAAACCACAGAACAAGGAAAAAGGAGGTTATGCTATCAATATATCTAGATATAGATAGGCTATCAATGTAGTAATTTATGGGAATCTATTTCACCGGTGTTCTCGGGCATTTTCGCGAAAGGTTGCCCTCAGGTAAAAGTGGTTGTCCTCTGCATTCAATTATGCAGTACTAGCTTTTTAGAGGTATTAGTTGCAGTTAGTTATCTTCTTCGAAGAATAAATATGTTTTGTTATATAAATGAAGTAAAAAAACCTATATTTAATTTAGTATTGTAAACAAAACTTTCATTTTACAATTACAAACCATGCAAATCTGCTATGTCCTGTGCTGCCTCATCAACTTTGAATGCTTGTACCTACTTAAAACGTTACATATTCCACAAATAATAATGGTTTTATAAATTTGCATTCCATTTTTTTTTCTCATTATGGTATTGTTTGGTAGACTTTCTAGGAAAAATATTTAAAAATTATGTTTTAAAGCTTGTCCACTGATTTTGCACATGGTAGAAATTCCTACATCGTCACGAGAATAATAAAAACGTTTGAATATATATTTTAGTTTAAAACTACCAAATAGAATATTTGTTTTTATCCTGACAACATTGTTAGTTTAGAATTATCAACTTCATGTGTCTAAAACATTTTGGTGCTAAAAGGCGTGACGACAGGTTGCAACTGGCTTGTGATTCGGTGTGAGTGAAAAATATTGTTCCACGATAGTTACGGATTTTTGCTTAAATGTAGGTATTTTTCTTTGTATTTTGGTAATGTTTCAAATGGTTATTTAATTTACAATGTGAATATTTAGTTAAAATAACATTAATTGATCGAAACTGTTATAAATTTAAGATTATGTTGCTCAAGTTAGTAATCGTCACATCCACATCGTAACGTGATGTGTAGGTGGAAAATAAATTGTGACGATGGTAAACATAAAGCACTGTTTACATAGTACTTAAGGCAACAAAGAAATAAATATGTGTATTAAATAAATGTATGTTTTTTTATGATTCCCACAGCAGAGTTGTGATAGAAGTATGTTTGTTTGGATACGATATATAAGATAATCGGGTTTTTTTCCTGGGTAGGTAAGGTATTACGCAAAAAAATGATAAAGAACTTATTATGTAAAAACATGCTATTTCTTCTGCGAGGCTTATACCTACTTACTGTAATCCATCATGTATGTATTTAATGCTTGCAAAAGGGAAATAAAATGTACTCCGCTGATTTTGAATTCTGGGTATCACTTTACAAATAACAGCTTATCATCAAGTTGCAAAAAGTATATCGGGTAACAGTTTTATTGTCAGCTACAGAATGTAATGTAAAATAACTGCCTATTTTTTGCTAGGGTAGGAAGCTACTGTAGGATCGCACAGAAAATTTTACTGCACTATTTGTAAAACTAATTATCCGGTTAGACTGGATAAAATGGTAGTTTGTCAGATGTGTAAGACATGGTCTTGTACTTCATGTGTGTCAAAACCATTTAATTCATATACATGTGACTCATGTAAAATAAAATTTGACTAACTATAATCTGAATTAATTTTTGCAAATACTTGCATGTTCATTAAAATATTATTTTTGAAATTGTCAAACGTGCTGAAAAAAAAATATTTTTCTAAATTTCCATTTTGGTGAGCTATACTTTGTTATATTACACGAGATTTTATTTAATTAATGAAAACTATTATCTTGAAAAGTAATTTTGTGACTTCATTTATAGAGAATTATAATGTTTGTGTTTATGAAATTAAATGATATCAAAGTTACCTGTAAGTTTTATTTGTGATGATTGTTTTAATAGAACTAAATTATGTAAAATATGCTTAATATTTCCACTAAGTCATGATGTGTTCCTATATAGTAACTGTCCTAGAATTTTTTAACAAAGTAATCGTCAACTAAATATCTAAGTCGAAGTTAAAAATATCACAGGACAGTTTCATATTAACTATTACTGATTTAAGTATTATTATACCAAATAAGAAATGTATTTAATTAAAAGAGTGACTACCCAACTTAAAAAAACGACAGCAGATTGCCGACATTGTTTTGGACATTGATTTGGATACAAAAGTTATGATTGTTTTTATTCTTTGAGGATAAATAATAAATAAGATTATTTTTTTTATAATTCTAATCTGGTATTCTAAATAAATAATAAAACTATTCCTTTATATTGCATAGTTTCATTTGAAAATTACAATTGAATCCTGTGACGGTGTGGAACGGGTTGCTTTAACTTGTCACGAAAAATTTTTATTTTTTCGTAATTTTACCGCTTAACACAAGTTTTAATACATTTTTCTGATACTTTAACTATCCATTAATGTAGTTGTATAAAAGTTATTACTTTTTTTTTCAAAAATTTATAAAATTCCACTTCCGTGACAGGGGCAATGTTTTACGAAAATGCCCTCACCCATTTTTTTGTCACCATTACTATTGCATATTTTACATACAAGCTAACGCACACTTAAAAAGAGAAAATCGTAACTTGTCTCCATCACGCGATATAATTCAGACGAATTATATCGCTCACACCTACATACGACCGTACATTTTATGCACACTAGTGAATGACGCAAAACTTTTTCAATATCGACCAATATGCAAATGCAGTTTTGAAAATTTCTCATTAATTGTTTTTACATTTAAATCCGATTTATATATTCACTATTCATGCAATATATTTGAAATGTTAAAGTATTGAAATAAAGTGAAGTATTTAAATAGCATTAACAGAAATGTATCTTTTTAAACAACTTTTTGCTTTGCTACATTTTAGTGAATTTCATCTGAAAAAAAAATTATTTGCGAAGGTTTACTACTTATCGATGACATGTTATTGTTACTTTGGCTCTTCTTCTTCTTCTTCTTCTTGCTCTACACTTAACTGCTTACCTCATTCCATTTTCTGTGAATCACACGATGCCAAGCTATACGATAATTTAAATTTAAGTTAAAAAAAAATTTTTATCTTCTGTCTAAAAGATATTGTACGTTGAATAGTTGTTTGATGAGAATTTTATTATAAATATTTATTAAATGTTATATAATATTTTACATACACAATATTTTACACATATATACATACATACATATACAAATTGCTTCTATATTGTTAAGTTATCTTAAGAGCTATCTTTATATTCGTTTATAGAATTTTATTCGTTTCAACTTGTATTGTAAACTTTACCTGTTACCTATTTGTAAAAACGACGGTCGTCTGGAAGAGATCGCTTTAAAGCGATGAGACCACCGCGATACTTTAACTATCCATTAATGTAATTGTATAAAAGTTATTACTTTTTTTTTTCAAAAATTTATAAAGTTCCACTTCCGTGACAGGGGCAATGTTTTACGAAAATGCCCTCACCCATTTTTTTGTCACCATTACTATTGCATATTTTACATACAAGCTAACGCACACTTAAAAAGAGAAAATCGTAACTCGTCGTCATCACGCGATATAATTCAGACGAATTATATCGCTCACACCTACATACGACCGTACATTTTATGCACACTAGTGAATGACGCAAAACTTTTTCAATATCGACCAATATGCAAATGAAGTTTTGAAAATTTCTCATTAATTGTTTTTACATTTAAATCCGATTTATATATTCACTATTCATGCAATATATTTGAAATGTTACAGTATTGAAATAAAGTGAAGTATTTAAATAGCATTAACAGAAATGTATCTTTTTTAACAACTTTTTGCTTTGCTACATTTTAGTGAATTTCATCTAAAAAAAAAAATTATTTGCGAAGGTTTACTACTTATCGATGACATGTTATTGTTACTTTGGCTCTTCTTCTTCTTCTTCTTCTTGCTCTACACTTAACTGCTTACCTCATTCCATTTTCTGTGAATCACACGATGCCAAGCTATACGATAATTTAAATTTAAGTTAAAAAAAAATTTTTATCTTCTGTCTAAAAGATATTGTACGTTGAATAGTTGTTTGATGAGAATTTTATTATAAATATTTATTTAATGTTATATAATATTTTACATACACAATATTTTACACATATATACATACATACATATACAAATTGCTTCTATATTGTTAAGTTATCTTAAGAGCTATCTTTATATTCGTTTATAGAATTTTATTCGTTTCAACTTGTATTGTAAACTTTTCCTGTTACTTTACGTCTGGAAGAGATCGCTTTAAAGCGATGAGACCACCTCATTGTATTATAAATTTTGACCATAAACTGATTAAACAAATTATTATTTAAATAAAAAATAAATTATTTTTTTCCTGCATATGTATTTATTTTGATGTACAATAAAGTGTTGATAAATAAATGAACAACGCATCATAAATTGATATTATATACGTAACCAATATAAATAAATAAAACAACTCGTCCACGATTACAAATGCCACTTAAAATTAAGGAAATGACGCGTTAACCAACATAATTTCAAATTAGTTTTCTGTTAAAGCGCGTGGCCAAGCGAAAAGCCCAGTGCTTATCCTTTGTTGTCCCACAATCCTATTTATCAGCATTTACTTGTTATTTAATAGACGTAGTATGCACCTAAAATTTCAGAAAATTATAAATTTCAGAATTATAACCTTGATCCCACTTTGAACAAAAACAATTATTTTTTAAATGAGTATATTGAAAGTAATCCACGTCATCGTAGTGTGCGAGGAAAAAAGTTGTGGGTCGCGACTCACGACTTCATGTATCACACTCATCACTATAAATGTATTTATTTATTTATTTATTTAAAACTTTATTGCACAAAATAAAATTATTTTTATTGTACAAACGGCGGACTTAATGCCATTTGGCATTCTCTACCAGTCTACCGCAGCAATGGAGAGGTTTTCAAAATAAGGGGTACCTACAAAATACATATGCGTACATACTTATATACTAATACTTATATACTAATACTTATATACTATAAGAATGACTTTTAATATAATAATATATCAACTTCATAAACGATATTTAAAAAATTATAATAAATAAATAAGATATATATAATAAAATAGATAAGTAAACAGACATTATATTATAACTTATCACATTAATCATAAATTCACATATATTATTTTTCATGATTCCCTGAGTGACTTTAAAAAATGAGCTCTAATTCGCTGCTTAAAAGAGAGTTTACTGGAAGCTTTCCTTAACTCCACCGGTAGAGTATCCCATAAACGTGTAGCCTGGAGAACAAAAGAATAAGAGATAAATCCGGAATGATGCATAGGAATATGAAGGCTCAGATTATAGGAAGACCGGAGACATCTATCATGTGTAGAGCTTAGAAACTGGAATTTACACTTTAAATATTCCGGAGCGTGAGGATCGTTGAGGATTGAAAAGAGTGTACAAAGTATCCTAACGTGCCTGCGTTGCCTAATAGGCAGCCAACCAAGTTGTTTGCGAAAGTTGGATATGTGATCATATTTGCGCAGCCCATAGATGAACCGAATGCAGTTGTTCAGAAGACGGTCCAACTTGTTGAGGTGATCTTCGTTGAGATCTGTGTAGCACATATCCGCGTAATCTATTATTGGCAATACCAACGCGTTTACAAGTAGAATCTTGGTCTGCCTAGGAAGAAAATACTTCAAACGGTACAAAGAACGCAGTGAAGCTGTTACCTTTCGACTAACTTCCTCTATATGTTTGTTCCAGCTGAGAGTAGCATCAATGTGTAAGCCGAGATCTTTGACGGAAGAATAGTAGGCAATAACGGATGAGTTTAAAGAAAGAGATGGCGCACAGGAAATATCAATTTTATTAATCTGTCGTGAGCTACCTAATATTATGGCCTGACACTTGCTGGGATTAACTCTGATACCGAACTGCTGTGACCACTGGTTGATATGTGCAAGGTCAGCGTTAAGCAAGTCAACAGCTATATCAATATCATGTGTACTGGTTTGCGTGTACAGTTGTAAATCATCGGCATAAAGATGATACGAACATTTGAGATTTAGGGTGACAAGGTTTATAAAAATAGAGAATAACAGTGGAGAAAGTATGCCACCTTGGGGAACGCCAGCATCAAGATTCAGCCAGTCAGATGTGCTACGATTATCAGGACTTATTATTTTGTATTCTGTGTACTATTCGTTCGTTAAGCACAGAAATGAACAATAATGATTTATATCCTGCACCTTATCTTACAGTAAGCATTATTTTATTTTGGGACTCAACTTCATGCATATATTATTTAATTATAAACATATTTTCACTGGTTGAGATATTTTCTTATGTCACGCGTCGTCGATGCGCGGCAAATACGAAACAATTGCTCATAGGTTTGTTCAGACAGTTTACGTAGAGCTTTTTTGCATTCTAAAAATACTGCAAACATTGCAGTAGATGTCATTACCAGTATCATTGGAATAAGGTGGTTGATAATGGTAAGCATGGCGGCTGGCGTCAGAGGATAGCTTGTTCGAATATGCATAATATAGTATATGATAGGTATTAGGTAGACTAAAAAGATGAGGGCTCAATTTAATATTTGTTGTATCAATATACCGACAGAGTGCGCTAGTATCAAATTTATTACTGTTGCCTCTATACCAGTATATACAGGGTGTCCCACAATTCAACGTCAAGCCGAAACGGGACGATAGGATATATGGTAACCACCGTCAGAAAAATAAAAAAAAATCCATCCCATGTTCTTTAGAAATGAAGGGCATTAAACAAAAAAAGCAGAATTTCTCAATTTTTAACCATTTTTTGGTTATTGTGTTTAATGTTGGTTATTTTTGTCCATTTGAAACGTGTCACCATAACCTTCAATAACATATCTTTAATCGCAATAAAAAATTATATGTGTTATTATTTTTTATAGAACCTGGGATAGGTTCGAGTACTGGCCGGGGCATCCATTTTTGTGACTAACACAGATGTTTGTTCTCGGGTCATGGTTATTTATATTTATATATGTATGTTTATTCTGGGATCAATTTATTTCGCTATATGGTCATCCATAACACAAGCTCTGCTTCCTTTGGAGCTATACAGTTGGTGTGTTTGTCTGGGGATTTGTTATTATTATTATTTAATAACATATCTCAAGGTTATCTATGTAAAGTTTTACAGATGCATTAATATACTTAAGTCGACTTAAAAAGCCTTCTCCCCTAACGTTTACTTTTTACTATTCTAAAATCACAATTAAATTAAGTAGGTAATGAACTTGAAAGTGAAATGAAATATCTCTCCATTCCTTAGTGGTTGCAAAAAATTCCTTGGTGGCTTTACAATTCTTAAAGTGTTTTTATATTAAAAGGTTAGGACAAGCAACTTGCTCGAATGGCCGGTTTGCACGAGTTAAGTGGTTAAGTTGGTAACTAAATTTTAACTAAATTTTAAGTTAAAAGTTGCGTGTAAACATTCAATTAAGTGACAAGTGGTAACTTAAAATTTAGTACGCAAGTGATTAAGTAGATTAGTATTCGTTCTATTTTTCGTATAAGTAGGTGGGCGGGGCTTCTCGCTTAACACGTTTGGACGTGATTTTTTTAGTTAAGTGCATAAGTTAACAAAGTGGGTGGTGGCAAGAGCTCGCATTTATGTCGCATTTTCTCTTTTTTTTAATGATGGAGTAGAGTTTGGTTTCTACTTTAAAACTTGTGGAAGAATATTTAAGGTTGTTACCACACCAATCGATCGACCGTCGATTGACGTCGATCAATGGCAGAATAGTCGACGTTGCAGTAGGCGTGATGGCCTATAATTTTCTGACACCACCCCTGAGTTGGTAAATACGCCAACCCGCAGTTGGCGTGATGGCCTACAATTGTCTGTCACCACCCCTGAGTTGGTAAGTCTGCCAACCCGCAGTTGGCGTGATGGCCTACAATTGTCTGTCACCACCCCTGAGTTGGTAAGTCTGCCAACCCGCAGTCCCAAGTCCACACCGACATTTAAAAAAAAGAGAAAATGTGACATAAATACGAGCTTATGCACTTAACTGCAAAATCACATCCAAACGTGTTCAGTGAGAAGCGTCGCCCACCTACTTATACGAAAAATAGAACGAATCCTAATCTACTTAATCATTTGGGTACTACATTTTAAGTTACTACTTGTCACTTAACTGACTGTGTACACGCAACTTTTAACTTAAAATTTAGTTACCAACTTAACCACTTAACGCGTGTAAACCAGCCATTAGTAAAGGTGCCACACCAATCGATCGTCCGTCGATCGACGTCGGCCCGTCGACGTAAAAAATTTAGAAAAATACGTAATCTTGCAAAGATTTTAATTTCCGAAACAAATTCTTTTCTGAATTTGTCCAAAATCACGTTTACCACATATCTAAGTACAGAACTGACGAATTGCTTGACATTCATCACTGCTCATCTTCATTTAACTTATGAACTTAACTACTTCATCCGTTTGGACACACAAGTGACATGTAGTAACTTAAAATTTAGTTAAAATTTAGTTACCAACTTAACTACTTAATACATGTAAACCGCACAAAAGTGCAGTGCGTCATTTATGGCTGGTTTACACACGTTAAGTAGTTAAGTTGGTAACTAAATTTTAAGTTAAAAATTACGTGTAAACAGTCAGTTAAGTGACAAGTGGTAAGTTAAAATTGAGTACCCAAGTGATTTAGATGAAGTGAAGTAGATTAGGATTCGTGATATTTTTAGTATAAGTAGCGGGGCCTTAGTTAGATGGGCTTCCCACTTGACACGTTTGGACGTGACTTTTTAGTATAAGTTGACAAAGCAGGTGGCGGCAAGAGCTCGTATTTATTTCGCAATAATTATTTTTTTTTTAAGTCGGAGTAGAGTTTAGTTTCAACTTTAAAATTTGTTGAAGAATATTTAAAATAGGAATGCTTGTGGATTAAGCGAGATAAAAAATTTGGAAAAATATATTGTAGAGATTTTAATTTCCGGAATAAATTCTTCTCTGAATTTGTCCAAAATCTCGTTTAACACGTAATTAGGTACAGAATTGACGAATTCCTTGACATTTATTACTGTTCATCTTCATTGACGGCCTGATTGGTGTGGAGGTAAGTACCCATGCCTTCCATGCCAGAGGTCCCGGGTTCGAATCCTGGTATGGGCAGATCTTTTTTGACAATTTCTTTCTAGTCATGGACGTGAATGTATGTTTATTTAAGTTTATTTTTCTAATATTTATAAATGAAAAAAAATCTATGTGTGTTTATATATTTCTTAAGTTTATTTATCCGTTATCTAGTATCCATAGCACAAGTTCCTAATGATACTTAATTTGGGCTAGATAATGTGGTGTGATATTATTATTGTTGAACTTTTGAGTTTAACTACTTAATCCGTTTGGACACACAAGTGACATGTAGTAACTTATACGTGTAAACCGAGCATTAAGTCAACGCCAGTAATTATTATTTGCGATCTCGTAAAAAGAAGGCCGGTAAGGTATCTTACGCTTCCTTTATATTATATCTAAGAGTACAATGCATTGCTTAGTAGGTCAATGGTTACCAAACATTTTATTACATGTTATATCACATTCGATTGTTTTTTTGCAATCGTATTTATTTACGAGGAGGTCATTTAAAGGTCTTTAACATTTTTTCAAGACAAAGGTCTTTAGCATTATAGATGGCATTAGAAATGATATAAATTTATATTTCTATACCTTTTATTTATATAAATTTTAATATTGCAATCTTAGTTACCTACACAGTGTTTACGTTTTGATTTCAGTCAAGGACAAATTCAAACTTTAAAAAAAATCACAACAAAGTTATTTATATATAATTTTCATATATAAAAATCAAGTTAAGTGAATTATTTGTATCATTACAATTAGATATGTAACAAAAAAGTTAAGTAAAGACAACACCAAATGCTCGTCCAAAGTAACCGCTCCATATATAAAAAATCTAAAAGACCGAGTTTTGACATATCTTAAAAACGCCTCTAGTTCTGCTTTGCGTCCAGGATCTAAAAAAGTAAACAACAAACAATATAGTAAACAATTGTACTAGTATTTCTGTATAGAGCAAAATCCCAAGACCCCCCAGATGTTCCTTACCTTTTGGGTAACAACAGTTATTGGACAAAGCAACGCGACGCAACGTATCATTTGCAGAGGGCCAAATTACCCAAGCGCGGTCTGGGTGTCCTAGGATTTTGGACTATATAATGTGTAACACATGGAATTGATGTACTACCGTACGAAAAATATTAATAAAACATGGCCAGAAGATATGACGCCCTTGGATATCAACGTCGCTCATCATCTGGTAATGGATAAGTTAAAAAATTTTTAAAGTCTATGAATACTGCGTTTATTTCATCTAGTTTTTTTTTATTGAGTTTTACCCTTATCGCATAGTTTTACCCTTGACCCTAGCAAATATAGCCTACGTTAAAGAATAAAGGGCTTCATAAAGGTAAATTAATGTTTAAAACTGTTTACAAACAGTTATTTACCTGTTATAATGAGAATAAAAGTAGTATAGATAGTATAGAAAGCCTAAAGAATAGACAATATCATGGTTAACTAAAGCTGGCACGTACAAATTACTCACTCGATGCAATTTCACTACACGGTATGTTTCAAAAAAAATATCTTGATTCAAAATGCAACTAAAATATGTGAGTAGTAGTTTTCTCAGGTTTCAGTAAGAAAGATTGCTTTGGGATTGGCTTTTACTTGTCAAAACAAACAAACTCTAGAAGTGTATCAAGAGTTCCATGTCTAGCTCCTGAGGAATTCGTTTGCGTCTAGGTCAAGGCCTGAGTATTTTTGGCCATATTAATGTACCTAACATGTTTTGATTTATCACAAAAATAACAAAACATTCGTTAGTATACTTTTCCTATTTAATTTTGAAATGTTCCTTGATATATCTCCGAGTCCAGAGTCTGGACTCCGGAACCATCAAATTATAATGAGACCAACATGGAGCTAGACGGAATGAAAAAATCAAGGGAAAAATTACAGTCACTTCTCAAACGCTCTCTGTTAATGATAGAACGTGCCAGCTTTAGTTAACTGACTTATTATAGTGTTTGAAGTAACCTTAGGAAGAACCTTAGAAGAAAATATTTATTTAAGGGTTTTTTTTTATTTAACTTTGAAATGATAATATTATACATAGTTGATATAGTTAGTTGGTAGACAAATACTGTACTTTTATTCTTTTTTCAAAAAATAATTGATCCTGGTATAAAATCGCCTTCAGGTATTCAAAATTTGTTCGCCCTTCTACTGACAAAATATATTTTTATTTCTAGTGATTAGAAATATTCTTCTACTGAGAAGAAAACATCTATTGTAACTGATTTTTTATATCGATTATGGTCGAGAACGCCTCACTAACGCATAGGACATTTTTCTGAAAAATATACTAAATGAAATACTTTTTATGCGGATTTTATCGCGTTTAATTATATTTTGACATTTTAACTCGATGTTTTGGTACCTTTACTTGAGCCTTCCGAACCAGTAGTAGTTGCAGTATACGACGTCCTAAGCCGAGGTCCGTGCCCTCTCGGGTGCCCTTAGGCGTATCGTATGTAGGAGTAGTTTAAGTTCCGGCTAAGCGCCGTCCAGCGCTAGGCCACAAAGTCCGGTGAAATTTAAAAGGCTAATAGGGCCATACATAAACTGTCCACTTCGAAAAAAAACTTTTACAGATACCGTGGTCACGAGTGATCCGGTTACAATGTGCTTTATTTAATAAAATCAAAACTTAAGAAATATATACCTTGTTCTTCAATGTGTTTATTAAGTAAAAGCACTTTGAGCTCGGCGATCTCTTTAGAAAGTCTGCCTGCGTAAAGGGGAGGTAGAATCATGCGAACGCAGCTCTGCCAGGTGATTACACAAAGAGCCAACACATGTTCTTTGTACAACTAAAAGCAAACAAACACGTGGAGAATATTAGTCAGCAGTTACGAAATTGTTTAATTCTAACAATAGTAGTAGTTCACAAAGAGCAAGCGGCTTAAAAATTGAACGTTCTATAATAAAAAATGTTGGCTAAAAGGTTGTACAAAGTGACTCTTGAATTTGAGCACTTTATAATAGGTCTTTACCTATGAAACGGCCGTTTTGCCGTACTGGCCATTTCAAATGAAATTTTTTTTTGACTGATAATTCTAATTTCAAATTAATTTTAGTTGACAAACATGGAATTCTTTTTCTAAAATCGTCATTTGTTTAATAGTTAGTGTTTTGTTTTCAACGCATTCGAACATTTTTCGTCATCATAGATAAGTTAAAAATTCGAGTAATTATGGAGTATGAGTACCGTCGTGGCAGCAAAGCGGCACAAGCGGCACGCAACATCAACGACGTTTACGGAGCGAACACTACAAACGAACGCACCACCCGTTATTGATTTACCCGCTTCCGTTCTGGAAATTTTGACCTGAAAAATGAACCCCATGGTCGTCCGACAACTTTGGTCGACAATGACGAATTAAAGGCAATTGTGGAAGCTGATGAAACTCAATCCACGGCGGAATTATCAGCAGCTTTCGACGTTAGCATCAAAACAATATTGGTCCATTTGCGTCAAATTGGCAAGGTAAAAAAGCTTGACAAATGGGTACCCCACGAACTCAATGACCGCCAGCGCGAAGTACGCGTGGAGACGTGCCTTGTACTGCTCAGCAGGCATACAAATGAAGAAATTCTGAACCGCATTGTTACTTGTGACGAGAAATGGATCCTGTTTGACAATTGTAAGCGCTCAGCAAGTTGGTTGGACCCTGGTTCAGCACCCAAACAATGCCCTAAACGAAAACTTACCCATAGAAAAGTGATGGTCACTGTTTGGTGGTCTAACGCAAGTGTAATTCATCACAGCTTCTTGCCAAACGGGACAAGCATTACTGCAGATGTGTACTGTGAAGAACTGAACACAATGATGGAGAAGCTCGCACGTCTCCAACCAGCTTTGGTCAATCGTTCGGCTCCACTGCTCCTGCACGACAACGCGCGACCTCATCCAGACAGATGCACAGCAGACGGTCTCCAAGCTACAAGAGTTGGGGTTGGAAGTTCTCCGTCATCCGCCGTACTCACCAGACCTTGCGCCTACAGACTTCTAATTTTTCCAGAATTTGGATAACTTCTTGGCGGGAAAAAAATTCAATACCCGAGAGGCAGTATAAAATGCCTTTGAAGAATTTGTTGCCTCCCGTCCAGCTGATTTCTTCAAGAAAGGCATCAATAAGCTACCAATGCGTTGGCAAAGATGCATTGATTGCATGGGTGATTATTTTGATTAATAGAAATAAAAAATATATAAAAAAATTACGCTTCATTTATTTCGTGAAAAACGGCAATTTCATAAGTAAAGACCTAATATTAAAGCCAACGAGACCAGATAAAGAACGTAAACAATCTTACAGGGATCTAAGCTTTGTTGTTTGAAGCAGTTACAACTAATTTTTAGACTGCCTATTCTAATCGTCGTTTTCTGTAGTAGACGAAGATGATTCGTTAAAAGGATTTAACCTTATTTAGGACAAAACTATATATTGTATTATCAATCCTGTGGTAAATTTTGCTTTAAAAATTATTTACAACTTTTATGATGTGATCCACACAATTTCGCCATTTGACAGAAGATAACGGGTGTTTTTTTAAGAGCTTGAGAACTTTCAATAATAATAAAAGACAAAAATTTTGTTGGATTGAATTTTTTATTATCATAATTTGGTAGATAATTTCGTGACATTTATTTTTTAAATATGATTTCCGGCATATGCCGGCCGCGGCTACGAGTTACATGGTCCATTCGATCAGTCCAATTTTTCACTACTTTTTCTAATAAATCTGGCCGTATGGCCTCAATGGTGGATTTAATATTGGCTTCCAATGCTTCAAGAGTTTCTGGTCTGTGGGCATAAACCAATGACTTAACATATCCCCATAAAAAGTAATCAAGAGGCGTTAAGTCGCACGAACGAGGGAGCCAGTTAGCAGGACCACTTTTGGAAATAAAGTTGTCACCAAATTGATTATGCAATAAATTGATGGTTAAGCGCGCTGTATGGCAAGATGCGCCGTCTTGTTGGAATCAAATGTCGTTGACGTTTAGCTAATTAATTTTTGAAATCGAGTACAACAACCATCGAAACTTCTCATGCAGCTAAAAAAACAACCCATTAGATTTTAGATTCGTTTCTGTAGCGATTTTTTGCCATTTTCAAAATTTTCAAATTTTCAAAATAGGTTCTTAAGCAAATGCGTCGGTTTTCCGCCCTTTGTCCGAAGTTAAGATCTGCATAAGGATCTCGAGCTGCCAGCACCGCGTTCATGAAATTGGCGTCCAGACGCCACTTCGACTACGCTCCCTATGATCCCAATCCGCGGGTTTATAAGTCACTGGCTACCAGTGGCGTTCTAGTTACAAATAGGACAACACGTAATTCGGATCGCCTAACCCACTGGGGGGTCAGGCTAACGCTTCGTATTTTATCTCGTTTCGTTGGCCTTACTGTATACACATCATGATTAAATGTTGGCTAGTAATTTGTTTTACAGAACTTCTTGTTATCGATCGATACGCTATTGAAATAATGAAATTATAATAATCAAGAAAAAACTTAATTATGCGTAATACTTACGGTATTATCTTTGAACAGAAGCAACATGTATAGCATAACAAGTAGAACTACGGGTATATTTAATAATAGTGACAGAAAAAACTGAAATAAAGGAAAATTATGCTTATCGATTTTTGTTGACCTTTGTGGCCGTGGCCGTATTCTCTAGTAAAAGTGCATATATCAGACCAGCTGAGTCTTTTGACCCAGTGAGTTCTCGCTTATGCATCAGGAGGTTCTGAGCCATACTTCTTCTACTGCTCTTTTTACTGCTCTGCATACTCTTTTGGAAGTCAACAACAAAAAATAATCAACATATTTTATTTCATCACGGGTAAAAAAATTTACGCTAATTTTAAAGTAAGACGTAATTTGGAAGAAGTTATTCTTATTCATAAAAGAATATGAGTTATGTTCGGGGTGAGTTTACCCCGATACTAGGTTAAGGGTTAGCGATCGCTGGCCCATTTTGTAAAAAGTAAAAGTTTTTTTTGTTATTTTTGCAATTCTTGGTCAATATTTGTGTCTATTGAAGACTTTAATAATGATAATAATCTTTTCGATATCGAGTATGCCAAGCTATGCCACTTCATTTTTGATGACCCTTTTGTTTTTTTCTTGATCCCACAAATTTTTCTTTACCGGTGAAGAAAATCACTCGTCTTTAATATTTAATAGAATCGAGGGCCACGCCCCCGCCCACCGCGCCCATCAAAAATCCACCTAAGCGCTGTTAAGTACTTAAGATTGTAATAAAATTTCATATGCGTATGATAATATAGTAAATAAACAAATATTGATCAAAATAAATAAATTACCTGTTTATCGTGCGTACTTTTTACATTCTCAGTTATATCGATTAGCGATCTATAAATATGATTGCAATATTTGATACTTCTCACATCCTGGCAAATAAACTCAGCAAAAGCTTTCAGTCTAAATTTCACTACGTAGAAAATACAAGTGTACATGATGCAATCGACATCTATGCACAAGCCCATGATAGTTCCGTATACTAAATAATATGCTTGGACTTCACAAAAATCTGGATGTAAAATGCATATTACGAAGGTGTAGAATACTTGCAATCCAGCTCCAAAGAATACTACACCAATGTATTTTATCTCAATGCGTTTAGGCGTAGCGTCAAAATTTATTAATGCGTCAATTGAGCATAAGTTGTTGCGTAATTCATATAAAGACCACTTTGAGTTGCGGAATAGGGAACTTAAAACAGTGCACGTGTACTGAACGCATGACATAATAGTTAAAGTATTTTTAAAGTCTTGTCTACAAGAAAGGACGACTAAGGTAGAGAGATGCATTAGTGGGTAAATTTTGACAGCCACCTTGGCAGCATTAGACCGGCATTGAATAAACCCGTAGTCCAATGCCAATAAAACATAAACTGTAAAGAAAAATACTTTAACCGGTTTTGAAACTGACTTATAAGTACTAGCAAGTTTTTGAGAAAAATGTGCAAAGCACTCTGATTCCTTTACATTGGTAGACATTTTTTAACACAGTTTTTTGGTTTCACGACCTTTACTATTTAACACGATTCTTACAGTCTTGTACGTCCAATGTTTTTATTTTCATTATGATATTGATCTGGCGTGTTCGCTGTTGCTAGTAATAATTTGATGATTCTGTTAAATGATTAATGAAACTATCACGAAGTGGCTGTCACAAAAGTAATTTGTAAGTATGTTTTCGTAGTAATACATTATTGAAATAAATAGGAAAATTAAATATTAATAGGTGGGAGGAAAACTGCGTTTCTATTTTGTTTGTAATATTTTGTCATATTTATGGTTGTATTGTATGCTTCTGGCTGATTTTTATGCTATGAAAGGGCTTCTTTTCAAAAAGTAATACAAAAAATACATGGTGCTTCCAATTATTATTTAATTTTTTTTCTTTTCGATAAAAATAGCGTGGTTATAGAAGAAATTTGGTACATTCTGAAATTTTATTTCAAAAAGGAAAAATGGCGAAATAAGCCGTGAAAATGTTGCGGCACTTATGGACATAGTGTCTGTAAGAAAAGCACAAAGTTGATCAAAATATATTGATACCGCTCGCCCTGGTCGCCTTGTTACAGATAAAGTCAGTTAAAATTAGATAGATAAGAAATTATAAAGATAGTTTAAAATTATTTGAAATGGCCCGACCATAAAATAAAGGTTTAGATTCACTATATTAAATACTTAGAATCATTGATGAATCAATTTAACATAGACAAATACGATGTGGGTGCATTTTTCTCTATATTAGCAAATCCTTTGTCAGATGCAGCAAAAGCACTTATTAACATGGTAATACATCATCTTTTAGTTTTTTTTTTAGATAATATTAAGAATTAGGGTATGATGGGGCTGATATATCCACAAGGATAAAAGCCTCTAAAAAGAAGAAAAAGAAAGTCTCTGTTTCCCTGAAAAAAAAAAGAAACTACTCACGGTACTAAACGAGGTCACAGAAAGAAACTGAATGAACCATGTAATCATTTGCGATTCTGTACTAAGATGTAATGGACCAACCTGAACTAAACTTGACCCGTCGAGCACTACAAACTGTGGTTAAACCCGGATTATTCCCCAATAAAGTGATATTATGTGTTTGGTAGAATTAGAAGAGCCTCCATTACTTTGACCTTTTGCTGCCGGGTAAAGCCAAGATTAAGATTCAGCAATAAATTGAGAAAAACGGTCGGAATTGTTTAACAGGCAGGGTGTGGTCTATTATCATGATAACGCAAGACCACACACTTCATAAGCCACTCAGCAAAAATTAAGAGAATTGGGCTGGCGACTATTGCGATACTTCATGATATTTCAAAGAAGGAACTAGGAACGTTTTGTTTCAAATATGTATTAGCGATGGCTATGCGCATGGCTGAACTTGGAAGTTGTCTCATTAGCTATTCATATTAGTAGCTGTCGAGACATCTACTAAATGATCAAACCACTTTGAACATGTCCATAAACGGTGGTTTGAGGGTGTTCGTCGTTTGGATGGATGGAGAGGGAGACTTGCCGAGCTAACAAATGCAGATAAGAATAATTTTATACAGACTTAAAGAGACAATGTAAATCTATTTTGGAAAAAATATACCAGATTGAATATCTTCTATCCCTCTCCATATAAAATTTAGATGGTGTCCTCTTACGGGTTGTAGGGGCTGTTAATTTAAATTGATCTAAAGTAAACCATTATCGAGGTCATTTGATATATATTCAGGGAAACGGTAACAATCCGTGCATTGTACAGTGAGTTTAACTTTCAGTACTGCTCATACACGAGCGTCTTAAAATCTGATTAGCTTTGTCAGAGTTTGAGATGGAAGCGCTGTTTGAACCGGGTATTTGTGATTGTCATAGATTTCGTAAAATTCGATATTCTATCATTTAAACAACTACGAGTATTACATAAGCCATCAAGGTTTTAAATCAAACTAGAAGTAAAAATTTACTATTTAGTTAATATATTCATTCAAATATACTTATATAATATATTTATTCATATACATAAGTAAGAGCCCACAATATTGCTCCAGCCAGCATGCAGGAGCTACAAAATGGGCTCAGCGAGGAATGGGAAGTTGTGCCACAAGACTTCGTCCATCATTTGATAGAATCAATGGAAAACCGCTGCCGAGACGTTATTCAAGCAAGAGGGGGCAACACTTCATGTTAATACATTGATTTTAGACATTTTTGTAGTTTATCTACTTACGAGGTAATTAAAACTGTTTAGTTATGTTAAAATTTTAAGAATTTTCTAAAAATGAATTTACTCTTGTTTAATTTTTCCCCAGTAGGTTAAACCTACCACCGCTTATATGGTATCATTGAATAGGTATTGAAATAACCTTTTATTATAAAAATACAAAAAATATATGTTTTTATTTTCATAAAAATAAATAAACAACATTTTATTATAAAATAAACGCATGTGCGATTTATTTGCACTCAAGTGTAGTAGCAAGAAAAATTGGAAAATTTAAAACCAGTGACAGACAAATTTAAGTACCACGAAACTTATTTTGTAGAAATATGAGTGAAGTGCATTTCAAATGTTTGTTTTTATTGTGTACGTGTAGGTACCTACATATAATAATAATAAATCCCCAAAAAAATACACCAACTGTAAAACCCCAAAGTAAGCAGAGCTTTGTTTTATGGATGACCAATCATTGATTGAGGGCAATAAATAAATATAAACAACCATGACCCGAGCACAAACATCTATATTTATCACACAAATGAATGCCCCAACCAGGACTTAAACTAGGAACTTCAGCGTATGAGGCAGGCCAAATACAATACATTTGACGGTCACTGTCAAACAACATATTGATAACTGTTGAAAGAAGAGAAGTTAGTAAAAAGTAAATTATTAAGGTCACATAAATTGTCATAGCTATATTGAATTTTTGATTACCGATGTTTGTTTAGTTAATCGAATCATTTAGAAACAGTTAGAATTATTAAATATTCACCGGTACGTCGTTAGATTTCTCACATATCGCACACAGAAAATTTGTTCTTGCAATGTACTGTAATATATATATTAAACTAAAGCAAATCTGAACACAGTACAAAAATTAGATTAAATAAATAATTAAATAAACTAACAATCACTAACAATCACGCCACATTATCTAGCCCAAATTAAGTATCATTAAAAACTTGTGCTATGTGTATTATAATATAATTAACTAATTTAGTCTACGTATTGTCCAAACCTGTGCAATTATTTTTAGTTCGATTTTATAAAATGCAAACAAATTAAAAAAGTAGTAATTTTATTATAAACGACTGGTTTTATTTGTTTACTTTTAATGGCTTGGATAAGCGTAAGTACCTCAAAGTTACGGGTGGCATTTAAATTAAGAATAGTAAAAAAAAATGTATGAATATATAAGTTATTTCTATGTGTGGAATCAGATAGCAAAATATCTGTTGAAGGACATTATAGTCTCCCAAATCCTAAAAAAGAAATCTTGATTCAAGTCCTAGATCTCATCATTGCCTGAATCCTAAATCTTCTTTTAGGTTTAAATGCCTGTTTTAGATTCGACTTCCTATTGGGTTTGGATCTCGTTGTAAGGGGGAAGTTGTTATCCTCGAGTTTTCTGGCGCCATATTTTCTATGCCAAGGGTCGTCGTAACGTTGGCTGTAGATATCAATGAACGGTCGTATGAGTACGATGTATATCAGTTCCACAAAGCTGAGGATACTCGCACCGATAAACAGACCACCGGTACCTCCCGTAGACACTGAAAAAAATAAGTATTGTATATAGAGTATGTTTTTAAACTCTCTTTCTCTCTATCTTTATTTATTACATTTCTTTACTCATTTACCTGGAGGTAATGTGGTGGACCATTTAGAGGCATTTTTCTTTTACTTATTAAAAAAAAACTGCAGAACGGGTTTGTACGAGATTTAGTATAAAGATGACTATGACTGTATACCTATAAACATGCGATGCATTTTACCATGAAATCATAAAAGAATTAACATAAATGAAGCCGCGGTAAAAGGTATTTGTAATAAGCGAAAAAGTTATATTTTATATACAATCATTCGCAGATAGAAAACACAGACAGCTCCAAATCAAAAATTTGTACACACTACACAAATTATCTTTACCACTTAAACCACAAGACAGAAGAAAGGACATTACAAACCATGGAACGCATGGTTCTTAAACATCTATCTAAGTAAATAAGAAAATATTTACATAAGAACAAAGTGACCTACCGACTAAGTCAAGCACTCCACGGACGACATTCCTCCTGTAACGTTCACTGGGAAGCTCGAGCAACTCTATTTGTACAGTCGCGTAGTTATTTGATGTGGGCTCTTTGAAGTCGTTGATGATGGAGATTTCGGCTTCCGTGCAAGAGGGTAAGCAGTCACAGTAGAGACCGGGACGAGACGACCATTTCGCTTTTAGTACCTGCGAATATTGGTTACTACGTCACGAGATTAGAATAAATACGGTTTCAATAATGTTTGGGTACATGTTTCTCTTGTGCAATATCATAATGTATTAATGTGGGAACAAAACAAATAGTCGTCGTCTCCGAACAACAATGAGACATATTTATTTCTGTGCCAACTGAAAACCAGTTTTGAGAAATCGTGTTCATATAAGTAATTATTCTTATCTGCATCTGTTAGGTCGACAAGTCTCCCTCACTCCCACTATACAAAAACACTCTTGTCAATGTAATGTATAATTTTATTATTATTAAGTTACTTTTCAGTTTTGATTTATACTGTGCTGTGATGATTGTTTTAAAAATAACATATTTTCTTTGCCTCCTTCTTTCTTTATTATATTTTAATACTCTTTGTGAGTGAAGCTTCACCGTAATATTTCTAAAACAGCCTTATAATCTTTTGACACATTCAACTATTCATTTACGAATCCTTTTGTTCCAAGTTTATTGAATCATAAAAAAACTGCACCAAACAAAACGTCATCGTTATTTTATTAGGTCAGCTAAAAAGTTTCTTCATATATTTACATACAAATCGAAGATAATTTGTATCATGCTATATTCAAATTTAATTACTAAACTGTATATAACATAGTCTTTATAATATATGTATATGATCTTTTTTGTAGAAAGATTTGTCGCCATCTTTTTATTAGTAAATTCTGAGACTTCTGATTAAAAAAACTGCGACAGGTGGTTTGGACAGCCCTGTCTTGATATCAACCTAACGCCACCAAAATAATTTTTGAAAAGACCGAAACAAGTGGAAGTGGAAATCTGAAGTTGTTAAGTCAGTGTGGCTGTATGTGCGGTAGAAGATTTCGTTTGTTGAGATCTAATAATAATCACTGTTACGTAGTTGTGTTTGGACCACAGGGAAGGAACAGCCTGTTCAATTACCGGAACAAAGGCAATTTCATCTGAAGCCTCTGAACCGCTCTTGGAACATGTCTGTTTTCGTATTTTCTTGCCGTAGGTAATCCAATTTCCATCATCAGTAATCATTATCTTGAAAATCGTTTAGTTTTATTAAATTTAAGCAGAGAACTGCAAATAAGAACAGGTGCCATTATGTTTTTTTTCTATGAGGTCGTGTGGTATCCAAATAATTTTTCGGGCTCTTCGGTCAATTGCGTCCATCGCTTCTAGTTGGTACTTTGCAGAACCATCCCAAAGGTGGCTACAGTACTCCATAAAAGATCGAACTTGAGATGTATACAAATTAAGTAGCTGTTCAGGGCTGAAGTACCGTCGGACCTTCGAGACAATTCCCAACTTCTTTGAAGCAGTTTGAGCCATGGACACAATTTGTTGCCCGGAGTTTAGTTGGGACGATATAGTCACGCCTAGAAGCCCTAGGTGGTCGGTTAAAGGTACAGAAACATTTTGGAAAGTGGGCGTTAGGGCGAAACTGCTCTTTTTTGCGGAGAATAAACACGCCTGTGTTTTTGACGGGTTAAATTTGACCAAGTTGGACTCGCCCCAATCGGACACTTTCTTTAAGGCCAAATCCACCCGCTCAACATGGACTCTCTCAAAGCCCGGATTCGTTGAGGAATCGCTCGCGCATTGGACATGTATCTCTCTACAACGGTGCTGTAATCAGCGTAACCAATAATGCCTAGGGTTAGCAGGTCGTTAATGTGCAGCAAGAATAACGTTACAGAGAGAACAGATCCCTAAGGTACCCCGGCATTGATTGCCATTAGGGGTTACCGACCGGTCGACATCGATCTACGGTGGATCAATTGGTGTGGTAACACCCTAAGACTATTCGAATTGACCATTCCCTCAGAAAATCAGATATCCAGTCGCAGAGCCCATTAGGTATTCCGTATGACTGCATTATATACATAAGCGTCACAACTTTTTTTGCAGCTTGGGTCACGTTTTACCTTTTTTTTTTAAATAAAATTTCAGATTGTATCGAATTTTTTCTTTAGATTTATTTCATCGAACAGAAAATCAATTGCAAAATTATGGCACACAATTATTGATTTAATTTTTTTAATAAAATTACATTCAATAATTAATTATGTTAATGTAACCAAAAAAAAAGAAATACATAAATCAAAATCATCCAAAACAATCAAAATAACGAAAAAGATAGAATTACAAATATTACTTACAAAATACAAAAATACTATTCCCCAGCCAATTATTTATTGGTTTAAATATAATCTAAAATAAAAAAAAAACTGCACTATGGTCTACACTAATGACGTTAAAGCGGAAGTATGTATCAGAAAAAGATAATTACTAAACTAAGACAGCAGAGTAAGGTTGTTCATAGAAAAAAAATTAATATATATATATATTTAAATAAAATTAAATATTTACAGATTATCGCAGTCCTTAGACGCCGCCATTACAAAGACTGTTATTTTACAACGTATTCCAATAATTCCATATCATTATCATTATCATTATATATATAATAAAACTAAGTTGATAAAATGTGCGTGCCGATAAAACTTAAAAAGGAGTCCCAGCACGATAAAGGGACATATATAGTGTGATAGCCCTTAATCCCCCCTTGAACAAGAAAGTTCCCGTTTTTAAAGATATAAGGGCTTTTCCAACCCTTCAACTTGGAAATTAAGTGTAGTGGCGCCATCTGTTGTCGAGTATTTGAACTTCATTCTTTGTACACAATATGGACTAAAAAGAACAACGATTTTTTGGGGTGCATTTCGAAAGGCGCTGCGAGCAATTGCAGCATGTGAAGTAATGGCGCGAAATTTAACATTCCAATTTCAATAAAGTCTTAAATTACATTTGTTACGATAATAAAGTTACTAAATTTTGTGTATTTGTACAGCAGTAGCTAACTTATATTTTGGAGGTAAAGCGACATAATTTTAGTTATTCAAAATAGTTCTGAAAACATTTTAAAATTTTAGTTTTTAAATTTCGCGCCTTTACTACGTATGCTACAGCTGCAGAATCTATTGTTACGGCGGACGATAATGTCGAGAGCTTTCTAGAAGGTGTGCGAAAGAAAATATTCCCAAACTTTCTCGGATATCCTAAAGCCTAGCTCTCTGAATATATAAGAGCCCGGTGTCGCCCGCCAGAGTTAGTTCGATTTAAACAATGAAATAAGCGATTTCGAAACGAAAAAGAAAGAAGTTATCTGTGAGCCTTTATTTTGAAGTATCACGTATGAGAATTTTTAATAATTTGTTTAAATAATTCTCGATTTCGACGTGAAGAAGAAAATAGTTGTCTGTGAGCCTTTATTGTAAAATATCAAATGTGAGTATTTTTAATAGTGTGTTTAATTAATTCTAATGGTTTTTTTTTCTTTTCTTTTAATTGTAATTCCCTTAAATAAATTTTTTTTGTTTGTTTCAATGTACCCCACGTTTACGTAACAATATATTTGTCTATAAAATGTTTATTTAATTTATATTTTACAGAATACAATGCCTAGACGTAAAAGAGTAGGAGATTTTGCCAGTTCTGCAGCGAAACGGCGGAAACAAAAAGAATATCGAAGAAATGAAACGGAAGAAGAGCATGAAGCACGTTTACAAAATCAACGAAGCAGAATGAGCACCCTGAGAAGCAGAAAAAGCGAAGAAAGAAAAGAAAATGAAAGTATATAACAAAGGAAGCCTTCCACAACGAACCGAAGAAAAAATATTACAATCATAAATATGTTGTAATTGGAAAAATGAATAACATTTGCCAATTTTGCCACGCGAAAAAATTCAGTAAAGAAACACCAGGTCTCTGTTGCATGAATGGAAAAATTCGATTACTACCACTGGAAGCACCTCCGCAGAAATTTCTACATTACATGATCGGGGAAACACTAGAATGAAAACACTTTCTTCAAAATATAAGATCATACAACTCCTGCTTTCAAATGACTTCTTTCGGTGTTACTTCGACTAACACTGATAGAGATAAATTTGAATATGTATTTTCAATTCAAGGGCAAATTTATCACAAAATAGGATCGTTACTACCAATTTCTAACGAAGACTATAAATTTCTGCAAGTATATTTCATCGGAAATGAAGAATAAGAAATTGATCAACGATGCACAAATTTTAATGGATTGAGACGCGAAATAATCCAAGATATACATAGAATCTTACACAAATACAATCAACTGATTTACATATTCAAATCAACACTAGACCACATGATTTCTGATGACTATAACACGAGCCGATAAAAGACCACGTGGAGTACACGAACGTAGATTTAATGCACCTCAGATAGATGAAGTCGCCATCGTAATTGTTGACAATGAAAATACAAGCCGTGACATAATTTTTCAACGAAGAAGAAAAGGACTACAACGCATTGCACAGACACACCGTTCATATGATGCTCTTCAATATCCGTTAATATTTCTACACGGAGAGGACGGATATCATTTCAATATAAAACATATTCATCCTGAAACAGGAATAGAAACAAACAAAAGTCACTTCCAAGGAGTTCTATGCTTACCGCTTAATGATCAGAGACAATGAATATACAATCACATTCTCAACACTCGTCGTTTATTCCAACAATTTCTGGTAGATATGCTTTACATAAGACTGAATCAGAAGAAACTACGCACAGAAGAATACATCCACCTTCGAGACGCGATCATAAATGACCGCAATATTTACGATATTGGAACAATGGTAATCTTACCCTCGTCATACACTGGAAGCCCAAGACATCTGCACGAATATACTTAAGATGCCATGACCTACGTAAGAAAATATGGACGACCTGATCTCTTCATAAAATTTACACGCAACTTATCATGGCCACAAATCAAAGAACAACTAGAATACGGACAAACCTCCATGGATTGACATGACATAATAGCCCGAGTTTTTCGACAAAAACAAATAAGATTTATCATCACAAAATACCACATCTTTGGAACCGTTAGATGCTGGATGTATACAATCGAGTGGCAAAAACGATGATTACCGCACTCACACAATTTCATATGGCTACACGATAAAATTTATCCCACGGATATCGACAAAATCATCCAAGCTGAATTTCCCAATCCACAAAAAGATTCGGAACTATACAACATAGTAGTGAAAAACATGATTCACGGACCATGTGGACCATTAAACTTCAATGTGCCATGCATGGGTGATGGAGAATGTACAAAAAAGTATCCAAAACCATACTTGGACGATACAAAAACTGAAGATGACGGCTATCCCAAATATAGAAGACGATCACCGTACCGGGTAGTACCATATAACCCACTACTTTCCAAAATGTTCCAAGCACACATAAACGTTGAATACTGCAATTCAGTAAAATCTATTAAATATATATCTAAGTACGTAAACAAAAGTATTTCAGCATGTCAGTGTATATCAGAGTATATCAGTGGCAGTATTTCAAATAGTCCAAATTAGCGAACAAAATAACAGAAATGATGAGATCCTCATGTGCCAAATGGGAAGATACATCAACAGTAACGAAGCAGCGTGGAGGATTTTTAGTTTTCCCATGCACGAAAGCGAACCAGCTCTGCAATATCTAGCAGTACATTTGGAGAATGGACAGAGAGTTTACTTCACAAAAGGCTTGGCTAGAAAAATTGCAAGCGAACTACCTCAGAACACAACATTAACAGCTTTTTTCCAACTGTGCCAAACGGATCTATTCGCAAAAACATTACTGTATGTCGACGTCCCTATTTATTATACGTGGGACAAAACGAGGAAAATTTTTCAACGACGATAACAAGGAATTCCAGAGGAGGGTCATCCAGAAATCATGAAAACTAACGCAATAGGTCGAGTATACACTGTACATCCAAACAATGCCGAATGTTTCTATCTCCGGATGTTGTTACACAAAATACGGCACAAGTTTCACAGATCTCAGGACTGTTGACAGTGAGGCATGTGAACGCTTAGGATTATTGGAAAACGATAACCACTGGAAATTAACACTACAAGAAGTCACACTCACAGCTTTAGCTGAACAAATTCGATAGTTATTCGCCATAATTCTAACAGCATGTTACCTAATAAAACCAAAACAGCTATGGGACTCTTTCAAAAGGAGTATGAGTGATGATATACTGTACCAAATCCGACAAGCTAATCCAGAACTGACTATAGAATTCAATGACGACATCTTCAATCAAAACTCATTCGCTTAGAAGATAAATGTTTAGCAATAAATAATCAGGCCTTAGTAGAACTTGGAATGCCAGTACCACAAAGAAATGCTTTCAGTGTGCCAAACTACGAAATTATAAAGGAAAAAAGCTACAACGTCAATGAACTACTTGAATACATTGCTCATAACAAACCACTCCTCAATGACAATAAAAAAAAGTTTACAACGTTATAATGAACCGGATAAATAACAACACCGGTGGAATTATTTACTTGGACCCACCAGGAGGCTCCGGTAAAACGTTTCTAATAAATCTAATACTGGCGGAAATACGTGCTAAAATACACATTGCACTGGCACTAGCATCATCCGGCATTGCAGCCACACTTATGGAAGGAGGACGAACTGCCCATTCTGCCTTACAACTGCCGTTGAATATAGCCGAACAACAATTCCCGGTATGTTTTTTTTTGTTTTTTCTTGAAAAAGGATTAGACGTTTGTCTTCTATCTCACCTGATGGAAAGTGACGATGAAGACAAAGGTGTTACACGTCTATCCACGAGATACCTATTCACTCGACGCTTGAAAGAACTAGGACTATAGTTTTCTGGAAAAACAGACGCAGGCAGTTCGTTCCACCTTGGCGACCCGCACCAAAAAGGAACTATCGAAGCGTTTGGTTCTACTTCTTGGGATATCTACCATGAAGGCATGGAAGGTCTGTCTGCGTCTAGTAGTCCCATGCAAGAAGGGTGTGGGTTCAACCTGATCAAAAAGAGCATTCGCGCACTCTCCAAAATGTAATCTGTAGAAGACTGCTAAACTGGCAACTTTCCGACGATGGTCGAGGCTTTGCAGGTTTTTGGTGGTGAGGTCAAAGTTGTTAATAATTTTTCGGGCTCTTCGGTCAACTGCGTCCATCGCGTCTAGTTGGTACTTTGCAGAACCATCCCAAAGGTGGCTACAGTACTCCATACAAGATCGAACTTGAGATGTATACAAATTAAGTAGCTGTTCAGGGCTGAAGTACCGTCGGACCTTCAAGCTGATTCCCAACTTCTTTGAAGCAGTTTGAGCCATGGACACAATTTGTTGCCCGAAGTTTAGTTGGGGCGATATAGTTACGCCCAGGAGCCCTAGGTGGTCGGTTAAGGGTACATAAACATTTTGGAAAGTGGGCGTTAGGTCGAAACTGCTCCTTTTCGCGGAGAATAAACATGCCTGTGTTTTTGACGGGTTAAATTTGACCAAGTTGGACTCGCCCCTCGGACACTTTCTTTAAGGCCAAATATACCCGCTCAATCATGGACTCTCTCAAAGCCCGGATTTGTTGAGGACTCGCTCGCGCATTGGACATGTATCTCTCTACAACGGTGCTGTCATCAGCGTAACCAATAATGCCTGGGGTTAGCAGGTCGTTAATGTGCAGCAAGAATAACGTTGCAGAGAGAACAGATCTCTGAGGTACCCCGGCATTAATTGCCATTAGGTCAGAAGAGCACCCGTCTAAGACTACTCGAATTGACCGTTCCCTCAGAAAATCAGATATCCAGTCGCAGAGCCCTTTAGGTATTCCATATGCTGGAAGCTTACTCAAGAGACCGTCGTGCCAGACCCTATCAAAAGCCTTGAAAATGTCTAAGGACACAGCTATAGCTTCACCGTGACCTTCCAAGGCTTCGCTCCATAAGTGAGTGGCAAACACAAGAAGATCTCCAGTCGAGCGTCCACTGCGAAAACCATATTTTATTATCACTAAGGAGCTCGTTGGACTCAAGGTATGCCAGGAGACGATTGTTCAATACACGCTCCATAACTTTGCAAGGTATGGAGGTGATTGCAATAGGTCGATAGTTGATGGGATCTGCACGGCTTCCCTTCTTTGGTACTGGTTGCACGTTAGTGAGCTTCCAGGATTTAGGGACCTTAAACTTTTGACCTTGAACTGGGATTACACTAAACATCATGCCGGAACGCGACCATGTGACTTGGCGGCATGGCTTTGTTTAGTGGGTGGTGACAAGCCACGGCCGAAGCCTACCACCAGGAGATACTGCCTGTTTAGCACCACCCAGGGGCCACGTACAAGGCATCGAGGGCTAAACCTTGCGGACGCGAGCAGTTCCAGTCCCCGCATCATTTAAGTTCATTTTGAAAAAAAGTTGTCAAGTCCTTTAAAACCCCTTATATACCCCGGACAATAAAGCGAAAAATGTTGTTTATTAGCAAGTAGTGTAAATAATGAGAAAATGTTTTTAATACATTTTTTTACTTTTTACGTCATAGTTTTTTTATTTTTATTTCAACTACCACGTAATCTCATGTCAACTCCCGAGCGAAGCCGGGTATCATAGCTAGTTATTTATAAGCCATATTAATGTTAATGAATCAAAAGATTTTAAGTATACTTACAGACAGTTCATTTAAATTGTCATTAAGGCACATAATGCCTTTCGTATCGCACTGCAAATGTTCTGGCACATTAGGCATAAAGAAATTCGTGCAATTGCATAATTTCAGCTGCGCCTCCTTTCTGCATTGTACCGTGCAAGCAGTGTACGAGTAATAGCGGTAGACTTGTAGAGTGTTCTCGTCGATGTATCGGCATCTGCGCTTTTCGGGAGATATCGAACGAGCCTCGGCATCGTTATCGATGTTCCGAATAGTAATGAAGCGTCTGAAATTTGAAATTACTTTTCACATAAACTTCATGTATCGTTCTAAATTAGCCAGAGTTAAATATTTTTACTTGATGATAGTTTTTTAATGATTATTTCAAGTGCCTGAATGATGTCAAAATGGTATGTAAAAATAAATGTTACGTTTTATATAACCATGTATTTTTTTTTAAATTTTTTGAAAGCTTTGTCTATTGTACTGAAACGTTTTCGGCTTGTTTAGGTCAAATCTTTACAAGTTTCTTTATATAAATATAACTTTAAAACCAAAACGAAGTTTAATGAGAACTGTATACTATATTTTTTAGTTTATAAGTTGAAACTTTACGTGATGGTTGAGCAAGATCTTATTCTGTACCCAAAATCGACTCCAAACAAAAAAGCTCCAATGAAATACGTTATCAGTTGAGGTTTGCTTTTCAACATGTCACGTCGTACGTGTGCGAAGTTGCGAGCAAAAGCTATTAATTTTCTATACGACTTAAATTTTGTTGTTATAAAACTAGCTTTTGCTGAAAGTGTTTTTTGTATTTCGTGGGAGTAGTACCTGTTTATTGGATGGAGGTAATGTTTTGTGTGCTTTTCTACGCACTGACAACATGCGAATACAGGCGTATTTGAAAGCGTGCAAAACAAATTTACCTTCTCAGTATAACATTCTTTAAAATCAGCATAAATAGTTTTACAAAACTATAACTCACTTGATATAAACTTCGGGGCCTACGTTCAACACATCCGAGCCCACGGTTGTCAGCGAAGGGACTTCCTCTGCGTTCAACACGTACACATTCCCCGGAACAAGCACGTCGAACTTTATAGCCCCCGGTCCTGTCGTTTTGTTACTTATCATCGGGTATTTCGGAGCGTTGATTTCTCTGACAATATTATTTTAGAAAATATAAGAATATTCCGATACTAAATAAATACTTATGTTATACAGGGTGACTTTTTTATCATTAGGAAAATGGAAACATTTGCTCAGACCAGAACATACCGCAAGACAGCATAGAGCGAAAATGAAAAGTTTTTTATCATACTTCATAGACCATGACAGCTGACTAATAAGTAGAGTATGAAGAGTGATTTTTATTTTCATTTTCGCTAGATCGTCTCTTTGAAAAGTTCTTCAAAATTGTGGTCGAAACTCATGTGCCCATGTCCCGAACTGGTAAAAAAGTTACCCGGAAATATAAGATTATGTTTGCATTGCATATAAACTATTTCATTTACATTTTCATGGTATTAAGCTTTCAATTGTTGTACATATTTTTCCATCTTATTCGTACAATGGCAGATGACTACGTGAGGAAGGTAATTTGCAAAGAATGAGTATGTGAAGTATGTACCCAGTAGTATGTTTGCCTATGACGATATATTCTTTACGTAGTTAAAAAAAGTAAAGTAAATTATAATATTAAAACACCATTATTTTCGTTGGTGTTTCTCTTCCATCTCACTTCAGGATGAGAATGAGAATAAGAAGAAGAAAATGATATTGACCCGACAAAAAGGTTACGATATGGTTTTTCTTTATACGTAATAATATATAGGGTGATCCATAGAGATATGTCAGTACCGGTAAGGTGAACTGTAAAACCATAAGAGTTCAGCTATTGGTTCTTAGAAACCATGTCGTCTATTTTAACGTACAATTTCTTTTGTCAGGGTTATCTTAATAACTTAACTGCACTTACCGAGCAGGCTATGAGTTTCTATTTTTGGAAGCCGCTTTATTTAATTTTGGAGTCAAGGACACGGTTTAATAGAATAATCACAATCTTATATAGTTTCAGACTTTGTATAACTTTATTTTAAATTGTAAAGAAATGTATTCTAATAACCTTCTTGTGGTAACAAAGTTACTATGTCAACGATGGATGCAAGTGGCACATAATTAGATAGTGTGCCGTTGTCCTGCAGTCGTCTTAAGGGGAAAGGAAGGAAATTTTGTAAAATGCCCTTACCTGCTCTGCAATGAATTAATAGAATAACAAATTCCTAGTTCAGTATCCATAGGTCGGAAGTAGTGGCAGCAGTCAAAAATCTTTCCATTCCACGAACAATTAGATAAAGTCTGTTCGCAACTGCTTCTTATCTAGATACAAAAATATATAATTATTAAAAAACATCTGCATGGCATTTGTCTGAACGTGAAATCTAACTACAAGTAATATGCTTCCTTAAAACACATTTAAACGGAATATTATACCATGTCTCTAATAGGTGTGTTTAGCAATAAACTTTTATTTCAAATAATTTTTTTGACAAACACGTTGAATTCTTTAAAAAAAAAATCAGTCTTTTGTTTTCGATAAGCGTTATGTTTTCAAAGCATTTGAATATTTTTCGCGTATTATGTGTACTTAAAAAAGTTAATACATGCAGGTGTATACTAACACCTGGGTAAAGTCGTGATGCTTATTTGTTACAACATTTTTCTTAAAGTATAAACTTGGGGAGTATACATTTTTTTTATTCTTCCCATTTTCATTGATACGTAGTTTTTGAGTTAACGATAAAGACGATTTTAAATTGTTTCTCACCATATTTGCATAATGGCCGAGATTATTTGCAAGGCAACCTTCCAAAGGATTTTCCAAACCACAAAACTCTGAAGTGTAATAAGTGGTTCCTTTAAAGTAAGCCAATTCTTTGAGCACCTCTTCTAAATTAAAATCATGTTCAACTCCCCATAATCTGCATTAAACAGAACATTAAAAAAAAGTCTTAAAAATAGTATTAAATTTTTAATTACTATAAAAATTTTGATCACTATACTGCAACCCACTGTTTTGTATCGCAGGTACTACCAATCTATACTACCAATCACACTTCGAAGCCACTCATATTTTTTAAAGTTGTTTTTGAATAATGGGTATTTTATTTCTTTACATAGTAAACAATTCAAGAAAATAGAAAAGGCATGTGTTCTATAGAACGACCCTACAAATACTTAGTATTCAGATGTATATACCTACCGCAAAACCGCCGAACAATGACTATAGCCCGATTTTCTGTCACCGGCTTAATTATATATTTTTCAATACAAGAAGTAGCTGACTCTGACTAACCTAGTTAAATAAAAGAGAAAAGTTCTTTGGCAGTTTCACAGTTCTCGAGCTGCGCAGTCAAGAAATAAAGTATACTTACTGATCGGACATCTCTTCAATTCGTTGAATATTTTCGTTCTCGCATATTGCCACTGAAGGAAACTCCGTATCCCAATCTTTGTATGTAGTTTCCACCACAAAAGATATGGGATTGTTCTGGAATGAACGATACTGGGCGGCGATCAGTAGCGATGAACAGTACCAAGAGAATGTAACGAAACCCAGCCAGAATAATCTAGAAAATAAGAAAAAAAAATCGCGAAATAGAGATAAATATGAATTAAATGTAAAGTTAGAACTTTAAACTAGAAATAGATTTTTTTGTAAACAAAGTTATTACCTTTCCAACCAGTGCCTGTTCGAATCAGCAATAAATCTAAAACCATGGAGAGATGTTATTTGTGGAATCTTTTTGATACCATTCCACCAAATATCAAAATAATACTTCCACTTCTGAGCGTCCATATCGATTCGTTACGCAAAGAAGAATATAAGATAATTTATTTGGTGCGCCATGACTTTAGAGGACAATCCGAAATAGATAATCAACGTAATTATACTGGAATTAGCATTTGTTGTATAGGTTTCTTGGTATAGTAAGCGACAAAACGTACTGATAGCATTCTAATAAAACAACTCATTTATAATATAGATGGTGCAAGTCATTTGTGCGCGGCCCTACTTTAAGTTTGTTTGTACTCAGCTACTGCGTGTGCGCAACAAATATGTACTGATCCTACACCACACCAAAGCAACGAGAACACGGTTTAACAAGATGGCGGCCGCCACACAAAATTATTTACATATTTACAAGGCAGCGTGCACAAATATTAGGATTTTTTTGTCGCTGTACAATGGGTCGTAAATCTCTCTTTCTCTCTTAAAAGAACGGTACGGGCCCAATATGTTATCGCAGAGATGTGCATTATTGCAATGATGTATGTACTCTTAGGATGTACTCTTTTTTGTTGTAGTAGTTAGAGTAGGAATGAAAAGAACAATCATTATATGTAGAAGGCATCAACACTTTATTGCTTACGTAAGCTATTTAGTTTTAGTGACATTTTTTGCAAGTTTATGTTATGAATCCCCAAGTTCTATTGTCATGAGTATTTAAAATAAATTACATTAATATTAATATTTTTTCAGATAGTTTATATACTTGTTTGAGCCCCAATTATCGTAACTTTTGAAGTTGTCAGTACTTTGATAAGCATCGTGAGAACCTACAAGTGCTACAAAAGTTCTTTTATTTTTTGTGCTTTTATTTGGTTTTTATTTTCCGTAAATCCTTATCTTATCGTGACTAAATAAAAGCAAAAGTTGTCGATTAACATTTAATGAACTTTAAATGCGTTCATCAAATCCCCACAAAACATACGTACCACAGACAACACATTTTTTTTATTTTACTCAGGCATATTTCTTTTTTACAAGGCTGTTTTAATTTATTACAATTGGGTATATGACAATTGTTTTTTTATTTCATATTTAAATAGTTTATCAACAGTAAATAAATATTGCAAAAGTAACAGTATGTTTACAATCAATAGTTTTCTAGATACAGCGTTCGTTTGTGTTCGAGGAGCCGCTGCGAGTCGCCGAAAAACGCTCCATACAAAACGGTACTGAGCTGTGACGTCACGACTTGTGAATAATACTAAAATTGTATAGGTGTTTGGATAAAATAAATAATAGCTACATAGATAATGCGTTCACATGCATACTGTCATAGTAAAAATTGTTATATCTAATGTCAATAGGCTAATGATGTTTAAAAAATTTAACATATATTATAATAAGTTTTTGCTTCCTTTTTTAAGTTTTCAAAACTATATAATTTCGATATTAAATTCAAAAATATGTTTTTCAAAACATTGTACCTGTCCAAGTAACTAATATTTTTTAAATAAATGATAAAAACTTGCATTTTCAAATGGTGTCATATACCCAATTAACAGATCCTCAATTAACGTACGTAAGTAAAAATATTCATGAAGAATGTGTTTCTAATCTTTGAACTTAATCATACAGCCTGGAGGCAAATGACGAATTCTTGAACAAGAACAAGGTTTAATTAGACAACGTCAGTTCTTACAATAATTCAAACCTGTGTCCTATGCTGAGGGAGGTAGCTTGTTAATTGCAATAAACAAGTAGAACTACATTAATGTACCCATATAGCACAGCAGAACATTTTTCGTGTTGTTGATTACTTACTAATCAAAACTGCACTTAGTTCATTTCATGATCTATTAGAGATACTAAATTGCTTATGTTACGATATCTTAAGTTAGGATTATTAAGATGCTGCTAGTTCATTCCAGTATATCGATCTATATTTGGTAATGGAGGCAAAATGTCTCGGGCTGTGGGTTCCAAAGCGGTTGATCATTCTGTTCTGCTGACGTCTGCGCGTGACCACGTCCCGGGCCAACTTCACAGTGAAGAAGTAAATGAACTCGAGCACGGAAACAAAACTAAACCCAGTCACAAAGCCGCAGGTGGAGCCGATGTTGCCTGAACAGAGAAAATACTGAATTAGAACGCAAAGAATAGTAATAATCAAATAGTCTAATAATCAAATCACTTCACCAGTAGGTATTTGATTATTAGAACTACGAAATATACTCGTAAATATAACATGTGTACGGCTTTGCTCGAACAGTAGATACTAGGAGTACCATTCGGATCTTATATGGATCTCATTATTATTACCTATAATAATAAGAGACAAATTTCATACTAATGTGGAAATAAAGTATCGGAATTTTTGCATAAATATATTATAGTTGACAATTTTTTATATTTCATACTCATTTGAAGTCGATTATTCAAAATAAAGGCCTTCCCCACTATTAGGCAAAAAATAGGCAAAACTTTTGGATTGCCGAATTGATTTGATTGCTGAATTGATATCAAAAACGGCTAAGAACAGATAAAACTATAAAACTAAACTTACAATAAACCCCTTTATGCCGGGGTTAAAAATTATAAATCCATAAAAATAAGTTCTAATGTTTTAAAGATTAAAATAAACTATAAGAACTCACTGATCAAATCAAACCACTTCATGATGACATTTTGTCCATAACAATCAGCTACTTCAGAGCTATATTTAACATGGACTAATGACGTTGCAGTAAAGTTGGCTCCCATCCTGCAAAATGTTCATTTGTTAAGTTTTTCTGAGATTTACGACTGCTTTCAGACACGGTGGTTAACTAAGGCCTTCCAAAGTATGCATTTTACTAAGCAAATGGAAAATTATATGAAGCAAATATAATCTCTTAGCATAATCTATATTAAGGAGTCATGAAGTAACCACAAAACATTCCTGAGTGCAGCCGTTAGTATCAATGTCTTCCAGTCTACTATAAACGTCAATCAAGTATATTCAACGAGAACTGAATAGGTTCCAGCGGAATTTAGTTTTTTGGCAACTTTTTATTTTATTTTTTAAAATCCACCAATACGCCACACTGGCAGAAATTGCCGACCACACCAATCGCGGCTGATTACCATTTTTCAATTAACTAACTGAATAGGTGTACATAGATGTTTTAACTTATATATGTTTAGTCTAACTGTAACGTAAATCTACTGATGGGATTGAAATAAAATTTAGTTTAAATTGTAATAAAATGGTATTCTAGAAACTACGATCTGCGACATAAAAACAAAACATGACTTCGAATATTATGGTACAATTCGATTATCGTATCGGTGCAGTTCAGAATGGCGCTACTTTGTGGTGCAAGTTATCAATACGACGGGCGTATCTACAGATCGTTTAATACTACTTTCCGTCGCTGCATAGACAACATGGTTGGCTGTTCATAAAGTCCACAAGTTTTGAATGGTGTATTTACAATAAACAAAGTTACACGTTAACACGTGAAGTCAACTTAACCTTAAACGTAGTGTTGCTAGTGCAGGCATGGAAATCAAAGTTTATTTAGTTGAAGATACTATTGTTAACTGTTTATGGCCAAAACAGCTTCGAAAATTTATAAATGAATGAAACATAGTTTTTATTTGTAGAATAAAATAAGTAAGTACACATTTTTAATATTATGTCGTTCACAGTGTCGTAAACAATTAAAAATTTGTTTTTATTCATACTCTGAGAATACCAAAAAATGTGACGCACGTGCGTCAAGTAAGTGGTAAGGTTGTTTGATCGATGACGCCCGAATCGTGCTTTGATGTTTACCGATGGAGCAACACATCGAAAAAGATGATTTCAATAACCTATCTAATTTATTGCAAAAGGAATACTTCTGTTAAAGTGAAATTTGAAGAGCACAAAAAATGAACTACTGGCTGGCAAGCAAGCAAGAAGTTTTACGGAATCTGTATTCATGTCAGCAAGACAGACCAGATTCGTTTCCTGAACAACGGCATAAACAAACAAATATCAAATGCCTGACATAGTAAATATCTATTTTTTAGTCACATCATTAGTAATATAAACAAAGTTTTTAATTAATTACTAAAGTAAAAAATGGCCACGACAACTGCGGCGGTAAAAGACGGTTTGGTATCCGTAGACTTCGAAGTTTTTGGGAAAGTCCAAGGAGTTTTCTTCAGAAAGTTTACTAAAACCTTCGCAACTGACCTGGGACTCAAGGGGTGGGTTATGAATACTGCCCAAGGTACGGTAGTCGGTCAGCTCCAGGGAAAGAAAAAGGAGGTTGATGAGATGAAAAATTGGCTTCAAAATACTGGCAGCCCCAAGTCAAGGATCGAAAAAGCTTCATTCAGCAACGAGATGAACATTTCTACTTGTGCTTTCAGAGGATTTGATATTCGCCGCTAACGGGTGTTTTTTTTTCTGCATAAAAATGTGAAAATCTGTTTAAACTTTTGTGTTTTGTGTTAATAAAGATGTTTACTTTGATGGTTCATATTCTATAGAACTCAAGTTTTCAATTCTGCTTTGATTTGTACAACTTGCTCAAACTATATTAACTTATACTGTAAAGATGTGAATTCAATATAAAAATAAAAATAATTTGTTTATTTTAAATTTAATGTAACCAAATGATATAAAATATAATGCTTAGTCCTGCTTATCTGCGATCTCTCACTTGCTACATATGTGTTTTATGAATAAACTACTTTAGTATACAATAAAATATGTATGAACTGAAAAGTTCTCTTGAGAGTGCTAAACCTTGGATCGGATGTAGATTTTCAAAATGAAAAGTATATACTATGTGTATCGTTGCAATTTTTTTTTATTTTGCAACCGTACAGATTAATTGTTGGTTAACTAGGTATTACTAAACCTTAATTCATCTTAATACCTGATCACAGAGTTTAAAAAATAGTTACGTTGACAGTGCACAATAAAAGCTATTGATTAGCAGATTGTAAACTAGTGTTGTACGAGTAAATGCTACTTCAGAATTTGCATTATTACTATGTTGCTTATGTTCTACGCATGTAGCTGGCTCGGCTTGCGCAAACTGTTGGACGTTAAAAATTAAGATACTAATGAGTAAATCGCAGATAGCTTGATTTAAAATAATCGGGTATACGTAAGCCCACCAGCGGTACGCTCTTGGATTTTGAAACGGATTTCCGCATCAGATAGTCAAAAAATTGTCAATTTGTATAAAAATAGTGACGAATTGCCAAGATGAGTAGTTCGTAAGCTACAAAAGAAAGTTTGTGGCGTGGTCGGGTTGTCGTCAGTCTCATCGGTTGGAACTCGGCAGTACTCGCAGGCGATATTCATACGGAAGAATGTAAAATCACAAGATAGCCCATATTTCATCGACGAATGTATTATTTGAAAAGAAATCATTTTGTCACTGAAAGAAAGCACTCAGACTACAGCCTGGTTGTGAATTATTTTAATAATGTGATTCATTCAACACTCGAGATTGGCGCTGCTGGATTAGAGCTTATATGAGTAAATTTGCCACAAAATATTCAATAAATCAATCATTCGGAAGTTACTATAGATACGGAATGTTTTACGTTTTGTCACAAACTTATGCGGCAAAGAGAATATAGTCATAAGCTCGAGGTGTAAGGGGGAGTCGCCTACTATCAAGACTCTCCAAATGCCAACCTCACCTGTCCGTGGTGCACCCTGAGTGGTGGACGTGGCTATGCCGACCGATGAATGGCGGGATAACCATTTTGCAGGTGGTAGGTTTCGGCCGCGGCTTGCAACCACCCTCTAGGAAAAGCCATGCCGCCAAGTGACCTAGTCATAGTCCAGCATGATGTCTTGAGTAGCCATTGGAGAAGAATAGGTCCGAGTAATTGCGCAACGTATAAGAGCCGTTTTAACTTGAAGGGTTATGATATGAGCAGCGAGATCCAAAGAAATGGTGCACTGCTGGCCGACCACAGGTTGTAGCGTTCTAGCCATTTGTGAAAGGCTGCCCCACCGCCTGTGTAAAATCCCGGGATGGCCCCATCGTGCCGGTTGGCGGCCGGATGGAGAGGGCCCGGTGGCGATCCCCGGGGGGTTTTAGGCGTCCCCGCGGTCTCCATATGAGTCGCCCACCAGTGGGTCTGACCACTCGAGTTGCTTGGTTCCAAACGTTGCGCTTCACTCAACTTCTATTCCTATCCCCTATTCACCCTACCAACAACGTAATGGAAAAGTCAAAAAAAAAATAAGTGCCGACAGCGGATGCACTCCCTCTCTAAAAGAACACTTCTCTAACACCCGAGGAGTGCACTCAAATCTCCACGATGTCCACCACCACCTTGAGTCAGAGAGACCGCACTTATTTTTTCTGACAGAGACAGATCTGTAATCGTTCGAATCTGACATACCTGCATTACCCAGGCTATATCCTGGAGACCAAATTTTATAGGTCCATGTAGATACTGGCCTGGACCGAATTGTATACGCCAGTATTTACCGATCACACATGGGAGCTCAGGAGACAACTCGGCTTATTGAATATATTAGTGATACTGCAGATAAGGCCCAACGACGCTATCTCTTTGCGCAGTTGGTGTTCCTTGGGGACTTTAATGCTCATCACGGGCAATGGCTATAGCCGTATCAGGACACTGACCACGCTGGAAGAGAGGCTTTTAAGTTTTCCGTGACTCAAGGCCTCTCACACCATGGAGAGTGGCTGTACCCGTTCAAGGACATCGACCACGCTGGCAGAGAAACCTATCGGTTCACAGTAACTCATGGTCTCTCCCAGCGCGTCCACGAACCTACGCGCATTCCTGACGTTATTGACCATACTGCGTATTGCTTGGACCTTCTGCTGACAACCGATCCAGACAGATACTCGGTGTCCGTATCTCCGCCATTAGTAACATCCGACCACTGTCTGGTGAAATCTGTGTCGCAATACTCGCCAACCGATACCAGCCCAAAAGGCAATAGGCGAGTATGGCGGTTCAAGTCAGCAGATTGGGATGAGATGCGTCACTTTTTCGCCTTTTATCCTTGGCGGCAAGCTTGCTTAACTTCTGATGATCCATCATGCTGTGCTGATGCTCCAGTGTGATATGTCAAGGTATGGAGTACTTTATACCGTTCTCTGATGTATCCCTGGAGTCCAAAGCCCGCCCATAGTTTAATGCTGATTGCCTCCTAGCTGAAAAGCGAAAGCATGTAGCATACCAAGCCTGGGCTAGCGTTCGCAGAAACAAAGCTATGGATCTACCAGCTAAGAAGCAGGCGTACAACGCTGCTGCCAAGTCCTGCAAAAAGGTGATCAGAAGCGCTCGTTTCGACCACATTGGCCGTATTGGGGGCAAGTTAGCACCCTATCCCACGGGGAGTAAAGCTTTCTGGTCCCTTGCCAAGTCGGCTGAGATGAACTTCTGTCGCCCATCACTGCCACCACTGCAAAGGCCTGGCGGATCTTTGGCCCACAGCGCAAAAGAGAAGGCAGATTTGTTCGCAAATCTCTTCGCGGAATGTTCACGTCTAGATTCCACAGGTAAAAGGGGGGTGGGTGGGCCACGTTACCCCCATTCGGCCCCAAGATGGAGGCCGTCCAATTTCACCAGAAAGAGGTACTCAAATGCTTACTAAATCTAGACGTGAATAAAGCTAGTGGCCCGGATGGCATTCCGGCAGTTGTTCTAAAGCACTGTGCAGCCGAGTTATCTCCTGTTTTGACACGACTCTCTCTAAGGACTGGAAAAGTTCCAAAATCATGAAAGTTTGCAAACGTACAGCCCGTACCAAAAAAGGGCAGTCGAGCCGACCCAGTCCTATAGACCTATTGCAATCACTTCCATAATTGGAAAATTATGGAACGTGTATTGAACCATCGTCTCCTGACGTACCTAGAGACCAATGAGCTCCTCAGTGACAACCAATATGGTTTCCGCGGAGGACGCTCAACAGGAGACCTTTTAGTGTACGTCGCGCGTCTATGGAGCATGGCCTTGGAAGGGCACGGAGGGGCAATAGCCGTATCCTTAGATATCTCCAAGCCCTTTGACCGGGTATGGCACGAAGCCCTCTTGAGCAAGCTTCCTGCGTATGGCATACCATCTGGACTCTGCGATTGGATTTCTGATTTTCTGAGGGAATGGTCAATTCGAGTTGTCGTCAATGGCTTCTCATCGGACCTAATGGCGATCAACGCCGGCGTACCTCAGGGATCTGTTCTCTCTGCAACATTATTCCTGCTGCACATTAATGACCTTCTTTTATCGGAAGGCATTATTGGTTACGCCGATGACAGCACTGTTGTAGAGAGATATGTGTCCAATGCGCGAGAGAGTCCAAACCAGATCCAATTTCAGAGAGAGTCGATGATCGAACGGGTTCATTTGACACTATGTAGGGTTTCCGATTGGGGTGAAGCCAACCTTTTCAAGTTCAACCCTTCCAAAACCCAGGCTTGTCACTTCTCCGGTAAAAAGAGCACATTCAAGTTGACGCCCACTTTCCAAGGTGTATCTGTACCGATTACAAACCATCTAGGGCTTCTAGGCATGACCATCACGTCGAAACTTAATTTCGGTCAACAGATTAAAACCATGGCACAGTCAGCTTCCAAAAAATTGGGAGACATCGCAAAGGTCCGGTGGTACTTCAACTACGGACAGTTGCTCAACCTGTACACAGCCCAGGTTCAATCCTGTATGGAGTACTGCAGCCATCTTTGGCATGATTCCGCTAAGTACCATCTTGAAGCGTTGGATTCTGTCGACCGAAGGGCCCGTAGACTAGTAAGTGACGACAAACTTATTTCTTCGAGACTGCAAAGTCTCGAACATCGTCGAAAAGTTGCTAGTCTATCGGTTTTTTACAGATTGCACTTTGGAGAGTGTGCGAATGCTCTTTTTTTAGCTGATCGAACCTTCCCCCTTTCTCCACCGGTCAACCAGATGCAGACAGAAGTTTCACCGTTTGTGGTTAGTGTGCCGAAGTGCCGAACTAAACGGTTCGATAGCTCATTTTTGGTTTGTGTTGCCAAAGAGTGGAACGATTTGCCTGCGTTTGTTTTTCCAGACAAATATAACCCTCTCCACCCCGCGCCAGTATCACTTGCTTCACCTCACCCCTCGGGTCGCCCTGATAATACGAGAGCTGATGAACAATTTTGAATAGGCACTTGAGGCTCAGAGAACGTATTATACTTAATTATACATTATGTCGTAGTAATTTTTTTCTTATCATACAATTTTTATTTTATTTTTTGTAAATCTGACAAATTTTAATGGTGCCTCAAGTACTAACTCCAAAGTCTTTTTCAGCTCTTTTACAATGAGTTCGTATCACTGACGAGAAATAAATAAAGAAAGAGATAAAATGTTTTTCCCGCTGTAACGTTACACAAAAATACAATTTAAACATTACAATAAAAATAGAGAAAATAAGCATAAGCAGGTTACAGTAGCAAAAAAGTCCCCGGCCCAGCATAAGTCATACTGTCAGCTGGAGGCAAGTTTAATGAGTTGCTCTGTATCCGACTTTTCTTTCAAAAATATACAGCAGAAAAATAAATTTATAAAAAATATTATTACGTTTATATAATTTTACTAGATTGACTATTGTCAAATGGTTTTTTTGTGCCTGTTTGATTTACCATTCTACATATGTCTTACCGGTTTAACTGAACAGATCCATCAAAGTATGATTTATTTTTCCGCCTGCGATATTTCAGGTGACTTTCTTGACCATCCGTAAAATTGACACATGGGCTTACACCTTGTTTCAGAAGTTATAAAATAAACACCAGACTCTAATTCAAAAACCATTTCAACACATCACTTTTTAATATTTTATGTCGTTCCTAAAAGTTTGCTGGTAAACGCGATTAAGGTTATTTTAAAGAAAATGCCTAAAAAAATTTGATTCACTGTAAATCTCTATATGACGTCATAATGTAGCGTCCTTTTCTAATTTATTTTTGGTTAAACTGTCAATGTTTTCAATAAATATCTGTCATCAAGAATCCATAAAAATGAATCGCATAGATAATGAATTTTAAAACAAACACATTACTGGACAAAAACGATAGTTAATAATTTCTCAAAACAAAAATACATGTAAAATATGTACTTTGAGTAAAAATCAAGACATTAAACGTTTTGATTGGCTAAGTTTTAACGTTTTGACACTTTAAATAATCAGCGTACTTTGTAATAAGTATGTTGCCTGTTTGGTATGGAGGTAAGTAGCCTTGCCTTCCATGCCAGAGGCCTCGGGTTCGAATCCTGGTAGGAGCAGATATTATATTATATTTGCTCTCTAGTCATGGATGTGTATGTATGTTTATTTAAGTTTATTTCTAATATTCATATATTAAAAAGAACTATGTGTGTTTATATATTTCTTAAGTTTATTTATCCGTTTAAGTATCCAGTTAAGTTTAAGTATCCATAACACAAGTTCTTAATGATACTTAATTTAGATAATGTGGGCTAGATAATGTGGTGTGATTGTTAGAAATATTTATTTATTATTATTTATTTATCAATATGATTTCTAGGGTACAAAATAATGTGAAATAGAAGTTTGGAAAACTAGTCAAATAGCCTATCAATGCGATTTTAAATAGATAACTACTCGTCACAATACAAATTTCTCTAAAATTTGATTTTAAATTAAAAACTGCACAGAAATCAGAAATATTCATAACCTTTTATTGGGGAAGAAACGTTTGCAAAGAAACTACATAGTTTCAAAAACAAAATGACTTCTCATACTTTAAAAACGGGGCAACCGCCAATTTCGTATGAATAACCGATTTTTTGTTTCGTTTTCGGTGTATGGTTTCTATAGGAAAGTTGCTCAGAATTGCGGTCTGAGCCCGTTTGTTCATTTTCTGTTCGGTAAACCCGGCTTATAAATACCAACTTACAGCCAATCTTCCATCTCATAATCCGGCATGACGTTGAGGTGCTCCGGGTAAATATCGACGTTGTTGAAGTCGTAACTGTAAGCTGTCTTGGAGCAAGTGGGATAGCACATGGGGCAGCTGATACCTCCGCCAACCATGTCCAACTCCAGTTCAGGTATCATCACCTCGGATTCCGGACGCACGTTGGTCGATTGCACTGTGTAGGGATTAGAAGAGGAGCGTTAATCCTGACTTCCTGCAGGTCACAAATGTTTTTGCTTTTTATTTTTTTATTGTATCATCCCCTGGGTAATACTGCCAGGGGCAGGAGTATATTCAAGTTCTTCATAATATGTTTACATGTCATGGTAAAATTAGATTGTATACACTTCCTTAAAATCTATGCTATTCGATACATTTATTTCAAGTACATGCGATGGTTCAGAAGGTGTGACTGATTAAAAGAGAACAATCAGAGATATCAAATAAGAGGATAACAAAATAATTTTTTGGTAAAAACAAAGAGAGAAAAGAAAAATAACAATGTTTTGCATAATAATGATAACAATAAAAAAATCGAGAAAGATAGAAAAAAAAGGGTTTACATAAAACAAAAGCAAAATAAAAGAAAATCTTGTTATGTGAGAAGGACAGACAAGGTAAAAAAAAAATAATAAAAGTTGGTAAGGTAGATTATATGTAATCTTATTTTGTAAGTATTATACTCTCTAGCTTTAATGTTTGGAATAAACCAAATTTATTATTTGAACCTACGTGATAGCAAATTTGTGAGTTACTATTTCCATGCGGCGGTTACTGACTTGATGCTTGAATTAAGTTACTGATTCAAAATTATGTGAAAGAAACCTGATTGGTGTTCAGGAGAAGTTCCAGCAATACAGCTAGAACCAGTAATTTGGTTATTATACTTGGCAAAATTTTGTAATCCAGGAGATTTATTAATTAAATTCAACCGAGTGTAATAGCTATTAGTCAGTTAGAACCAGAGGCTACTAACTAGTTTACTAAATTTGGTCACCAAGCCAAGTGTCCAACTTAATCCAATACTGCGAAGATCAGAAGGTACAGCGTTTTGTCATGAGACAACGATGTATAAAAACTTTATTAAAATTCTAAACTAATGGTATATTTTTGAAGATGATTGGATTCAGCTACCTGCACTTTGGGTCATTTTTTCAATGCTCAGATAATTTTTACCAGTAGATTAATTTTGCGAATTTTACATAATTTCTATGGAAAGTATAGCCAAGTGTCAACGTTTTTCTACTGATAAAATTTATCTGAATATTGAAACATCAGCTCTTAGTAGTATCAGAGTAGTATTAAATAAACTCACGGACATAACGTCGAAGGCAAGAGACGTCTTTCAGATCACAAGTCCTAACATTATCCAGTTTTGGTATATTAAACGGAGTACAATTACACTTTTCCAATAAAAACAGCATCCTACACTTGACCATACAGTCACTGTGTGTGTAGAAGGAAAGATATGGAGATTCATCGTAGAACAGACATTGCCGCAGTTTCACAGGGATGTGCTGTATGTCTCTGGAGGCTGTAGTGAAACTTGCTGTTAGCATCACAGTCATCTGCAATAGATATATTTACTGGAATAAGTTGATAGATTCGGACGACACTGGAGATTTTGTGAACAAGGCTGCTTTTACCATTTTGCGCAATTTTACGGGCAAAATGGTAAGAGAAGCCTTGTCTAGTTACTTAGGAGTTATTTATAGAGTTATTATAGAGTAATAATATTATTAACATAAAAAAGTCAGTTTACTAGGGAGTTGACCTTGATATCATCTTTGGATTGGTTATTTTGAGGAGAAACTTAGACCTATCTGGGGATAGGTAGATTTATTGGTTTAGTATTTACGTCATACCTAATCTTTTAATTTAACATTAAAATCAATAACACACTTTATGATTTATACTTAAGCGTTTTTACTTTTTGTTAACTTATGTTTGATTGTTTTATATTTACCTTAACATTTGGACTTATCATTTGAATCGCAAAGCTACCACTAGGAGCATCGGGAAAATCATAGGCGTCTGAAAATTGTAACTGAAATATAAAAACGCTATTCAGTTAATTCGATAAGACCTACGAGAACAGTTTAATAATAAGTCTTATAAAAGTACTAGTGGTTACTCGTGGGCAAAGAAGATTAAATACATATTTTCCCATGGAAAATTACCTTGCAAAAAGTAGTTTATGTCACTCTTCAGCCCTCCGACTATCACCACACATAAAATCACGTCATTTCATGGCTTTGTTTTCACGTGAAAGAAGAACAAACAAACACACGACCATTTTTATGTTATAGATTATATTGAGTAGCGCAAATATAAAATTATGAAACTCCATAGCGGTTTGTAGATTAGATATTTTCTTGTAGGATATACCATTTCGATATCGAAGATATCTTGTTTAATTTCCCTAGTACGTACCTGTGCTCCTTGTATAGGCACTAGGTAATAAAAGTCATCAATTTCATCCAGTCTCAGCAATGTCTTCAAACCCTGGTCATAATCGAAGCTCGACTTGTTCCCATAGTTGTACATGTCGATGCTTCGGCTGCCGCTCTTATTACTGAAAACGGTTGCTCCGAAAGCGGTGAGAAACAAGCATTTAAAAGCAAATGGCAACATGATGGTGTTTTCTGAATAAAAGCTATGAATCCTCATTAATATTGTCGTCATAAATTTGGATCATAGATGATTTAGAAGAAAAGTGTTCTTTTAGATGAGCCATAATTTTTTTTTACATGTATAGGTGCTTTCTCGTGAATATATATAAATTATCTTAAATTACGGTAAAACAACAAATTCTTTTTGCTGAATTTCAAAACAACTAATCGTGTAACAAACTCTTCAATGTTATTAAACTACAATTGAACTATTTTTCTTGATAATTAAAAAAAATTAAAGGCATTTCTTTCTCGTTTACAGTAAGAAATCTAAAAGATTATTTGAAAATTGAGAGTCAGGACCCATGCAAACGAGGTATCTCTTTTTCTATGAGTAGGCAAGTTATTATAGTAGCTATTAAAATTACTAATGTTACAGTGTTTTACCAATGTAAATGATGAAAGTGGGAAAAGAAGCTTGTAATCTGTAATTATTTTTAATGGATTTGCTATTTTTGCTATTTATGTTATTACTTTTCAAATAATTGTTTGTACCTAGCCAAAAGTAGCCATTTTGTATCAAAACGGCCCATTCTCGCGGAATGACGCCAGTTACGTAGATACCTAAACAACTTACGTTTCAAACATAATGTCAGACTCTCGCAGGTAGTTGAAGGTGCAACAGTACCCGCTGGTGGTGAGGCGGAAGTCAAACAGGTTCATACATTCCGACGTCTTCTCGTTCCAGGAGCAACGCACCATTATGTCACTGCACTTTGGTGTTAACTGTAAACGCATACTAGGTGGTTACAATAGTTATAATAATTTGTAGTATTGTTATAAGTATATAACTGGACTTTCTTTTCGCAAATGTCTCTAATTCGCCAAACGTTTTGACGAAGGTATGGTGCTTAGTGCTGTAAGTAAATGTTTAATAAGTATTGTGAAACACTGTATGACAAAAAATGCAAAGCTTACACCTACATAACTGTCAGGAATGTATCATAAATATAATAAACAGCAAACATAACTCAAAAATAAACATTTAAGAGACAAAGTCTTTGATGAGCCACTTTAGACCAATATTTATTCTGCCATATCTTTCTAAAGTTGTTGAAGCAGTAGTGCACAAGCAACTATCAGACTTTACATTAGCACACAACTTATGGAACCAGTATCAATCCGGATTTCGGCCCGGACACAGCACTTGTACAGCTCTTCTAAAAGTTCTTGAAGATGTAAGAGCAGGAATGGATAAATCAAAGATTACAGTGCTGGTTTTAGTTGACTTCTCAAACGCATTTAACGCTGTGGACCATGACATTCTTCTTGCTGCTCTTGAGAAGCTCAATATTTCCCCAGTGGTATCGAAATGGTTTTCCTCCTACCTACATGGTCGTCAAGAGGCTATAAAAATAAGTCCTGATAATCGTAGCACATCTGACTGGCTGGATCTTGAAGCTGGCGTTCCCCAAGGTGGCATACTTTCTCCACTGTTATTCTCTATTTTTATAAACCTTGTCACCCTAAATCTCAAATGTTCGTATCATCTTTATGCCGATGATTTACAACTGTACACGCAAACCAGTACATATGATATTGATATCGCTGTTGACTTGCTTAACGCTGACCTTGCACATATCAACCAGTGGTCACAGCAGTTCGGTATCAGAGTTAATCCCAGCAAGTGTCAGGCCATAATATTAGGTAGCACACGACAGATTAATAACATTGACATTTCCTGTGCGCCGTCTCTTTCTTTAAACTCATCCGTTATTGCCTGCTATTCTTCCGTCAAAGATCTCGGCTTACACATTGATGCTACTCTCAGCTGGAACAAGCATATAGAGGAAGTTAGTCGAAAGGTAACAGCTTCACTGCGTTCTTTGTACCGTTTGAAATATTTTCTTCCTAGGCAGACCAAGATTCTACTTGTAAACGCGTTGGTATTGCCAATAATAGATTACGCGGATATGTGCTACACAGATCTCAACGAAGATCACCTCAACAAGTTGGACCGTCTTCTGAACAACTGCATTCGGTTCATCTATGGGCTGCGCAAATATGATCACATATCCAACTTTTGCAAACAACTTGGTTGGCTGCCTATTAGGCAACGCAGGCACGTTAGGATACTTTGTATACTCTTTTCATTCCTCAATGATCCTGACGCTCCGGAATATTTAAAGTGTAAATTCCAGTTTCTAAGCTCTACTCATGATAGATGTCTCCGGTCTTCCTATAATCTGAGCCTTCATATTCCTATGCATCATTCCGGATTTATCTCTTATTCTTTTGTTATCCAGGCTACACGTTTATGAGATACTCTACCGGTGGAGTTAAGGAAAGCTTCCAGTAATCTCTCTTTTAAGCAGCGAATTAGAGCTCAATTTTTTACAGTCACTCAGGGAATCATGATAAATAATATATGTGTATTTATGATTAATGTGATAAGTTACAATATAATGTCTGTTTACTTATCTATTCATTATTTAGATATATATTTTTTAAATATCGTTTATGACGTTTATATATTATGACGTTTATATAGTACATAAGTATGTACGCATATGTATTTTGTATGCACCCCTTATTTTGAAAACCTCTCCATTGCTGCGGTAGACTGGTAGAGAATGCCAAATGCCATTAAGTCCGCCGTTTGTACATTAAAAATAATTTTATATTGTGCAATAAAGTTTTAAATAAATAAATAAGAATTCTAAGATAATTCGTTAATAGAGTCTATTCATTAATCGAGTATACCGGCCTACTTATTACCAAGAGAGTTCTTGTTAAAATACTTATTGTTCTTCAAGTTACATGCACCAAGTCAAAAAAACGACGAGAAATATGCTCACACTCTCCAGAAGATCATTGACGTCATAGGTCCCGAGGATGTTATGCACCTCGAAGGAATCTATGTTGTAAAAGCTTAGAGGGTTGTAGAGTTGTCCCAGGCCAATAAGCAGTGAAAGAATTTGTGTCTCATTATATTTTTTGTTTCTTTCTTCTTTCAACCTTTATAAATATAAAAAAAGGATTAAAAGGTAAAGCCTAATTAAATAAGATTACAATAACTGACCGCTAGACAAAGAGTATTGCACTAAAGTAATAGTGGTATTACTTAAATTTAAAATTCTTTGACATTCATCACTGCTCATCTTCATTGAACTTATAAACTTAACTACTTAATCCTTTTGGACACACAAGTGACATGTAGTAACTTAAAATTTAGTTAAAATTTAGTTACCAACTTAACTACTTAATAAATGTAAACCGGCCATAACTGCCCTAAATATTATTACACTTCTCGATCGTAAGCGCGGTCGTTAGGGTTAGGTAAGTTAGGGACCCTTATTCTCTAACTCTTATTACACCACCCTTAGTTAGGGTAAGGATCCCTAAAAATCTGATAGTGTAATAGGCCTTTAAAGCTTGTGTTATGGATCAATATACTACTGCACTAACAAAAAGCAAACAAGCATGACCCGTCAAGAGACGCCATTGTTCATCACATAAAATGTTTGTCTATATTCCACTATTCAAACTCTGGAATTTTGGTGAATAAAGGGCCACTACAAAAAATTCTACGAGGCCGTTCTTGAATACTTAAAATAGAACCATTGACCAAAATAAATTTCTACACAAATATATTACGTTCCTTCTTATATACGAGTATACTCTATAGGGTAGATTGTCGATTTTTATTTAGAACTTTATTTAATATTTATTTTTATAAAATACCAACCTTCAAGTAGCTTTTGACCTTAATCTTAACTATCAACTATATTTTAAGCCAGTTCTTTTTAAAAAAACTAGACGAGGCAATTTGGTATAAACTTCTTAAGCATTTTGAATTCAATTCTTATAGTTTTTATGGTCGTGTCATAGAAAAGCTATAAATTTAATAAATTATTCAGTTTTACTTACAACTCCTTGGCAAGAGCAGTGACCGCTCGTCTGCTTATCCTGTTGTTAGTGCAGATCCCGACGGCCGGGAAGATGATCTTATTGACGGACACTCCTTCGGGCATCTGTGTGGTTACCAGCGGGGAGCGGTAGTACTTGGTAAAGGTCATCCAGACCAGGGAGATGGAACAGATCAGAGCTCCTATCAGGGTTATTATCCAGATTATTCTGAAAAGGGTATTAAGTAAGTTCTGGAAAAGGTAAGACATAAAAGCAGTAGAATGCCGATATGATAAGCCTAACTTAACTCGAGCATCTTAGGTAACTACAGCATATTACAGTAAACAAACAGTTTGCTTAAAAAGGCCTTAAAAATTCGACAATCAATAATTTTAAAAATATCATCTGCTTTGTAGTATTATTTTTTCGGATACATTAAGTATAAAACGAGAATAGTTTGTAACAAACCATATCGTTACAAGTTTTAAAATTTCTTGATGTAAATCCTAACCCAGCTAATACATCGTGTAAAATTTTGCTAAACAAAATAAATACCTGTACATTCAACCTCTTCCCCCCGGACCGCCGCAAGGTGTAGACGTTTCAACTATTCTGTGCCAGTTGATTATTTAAATTAAATTATTAAATTCATAATTTAAATTAGTTCACAAAAATAGGAGTGCATAAGTGATCAGGAGTTACTCTACCCAACATCTAGCTGCGACGCACGAGCTGCCATACTGAAAAGGTACACACACACACACAAACAAGCCCCGCCCCAGCGTTGCTGATTCGCTGCGCAAGCTCCGCCTCGCGGTAGCTGATTCGTTACGGTAAGCCACGCCTCGCCGCTTGCGCATACTACGCTTAGCCAACCTGCGATTCAGTCCCTGGCCCCCGCCTCCCACGTACTCCACTCGCTTTCTGCTTGCCTGGTACTTAGGCACTTTTTGCTAATGAATTCTACACTGAATAGAGCAATGTCGGATCCAGAGATGTCATTATGTCTGTCGGATGAAAATGCATCGCCTTTGAACGCTGTGTCAGATCGCTCACGAAGACCTGTCCAGACATTGCTGCCACAGTTTGATGCTTTTAGAATGGAAATGAGGCATCTTATAACTACTTTCGTAACCTCGCAAAGGGAAGAGATGAGACAACTAAACTTAACTATGAAAGAAATACAGGATACAAATAATAATATTGAATCATCCTTGGCATTTGTAACCTCTCAAAACGAGGAGCTAAAACAAAAAATTAACATTCTGGAGGAGCGAACGAGACAGGATAGGGAATATATAATATTTCTGGAGGATAAACTGGACGAACTACAGCTTACTTCTCGTAAAACGAACTTTGAAATAAAAGGCGTGCCAAAGAAGGAATCTGAAACTAAACAAGACCTACTAGAAATGGTTGTTTCGTTATCTGAAACTATAGACTGTAAAATTAGTAAGTCTGACATCAAAGACATATATAGAGTAAGGAGTAAAAGGCTAGAGCAAAGGAATACTCCCATTGTCGTTGAAACCGGCTCTGTCTTGCTCAAGACAAATATCCTGAAAATGGCAAAATCTTTTAATATAAGAAACAAAGCTAAACTATGTGCTAAGCATCTAGGCCTGAAGTCGCATGCTGACACACCCATTTTTCTTTCGGAAAATTTAACTCAGAAGGCTTCACGTCTTTACTACCTCGCCCGTGACTTGGCTAAATCCAAAGACTATAAGTTCGTGTGGACTTCTTATGGCAGGATTTATGTTCGTAAAACGGAGCAGTCTCCCGTGGTGCTGATCAAATCGGAGCAACAGGTACATAATTTACTCCTCGAACAAGTATGACTATATCAATATTTAAATCTACCGTTTATCATGCTTTGTCTGGCCTGTTGCGATAGAATATTGTACTTCAAATTTAACTTTTGTCATTACTCTAGTATTAGAAAGTTTTTATTTATGTATCGTAGAACTTTAGTAGCTTTGCAATATGTAAATACTAAAAGGTTTAACAACATTCTCCAAATATATGCCTTACTTATACACATGCACCTACATGCACTCACTCACACTGTACACTTACACTCACAAAAACATACCCACAGCGTTTCTATATACTTACCTTTACATAAACTTACTTTTATTTACATCTCTTTTACCTTACATTTATTTACCTTATATTTTACATTTATTTTACCAAAATTTCAACTTCACCCTACTGAATTCAAATTAATTGTATTTCCACAACTTGACGATCTCTATTTCATTTGTATTTGTTTTATTCATAAAAGTAAACAAAACCTACGTATATTTACCACTGGCTTAACCTCATATACCCAGAAATATGGGTGATTCATTATACACGATACAAGAATTAGACGAAATCAAAATAGCAGATGCAGTTGAATGTGAAGGAACAGATCTTAAGGGGCGCATATGTATAAATAAAAATGATTTTACGTTGATAGCACAAAACATCGTTAGTATATATAAAAATTTTCACGATTTTACATTGACTCTATCAACTCTACCATTTGAAACTGACATTATTACTTTTACTGAATGTAGGTTAAATCATAACAAATCTCTCCCGCAGCTTAATAATTACGTAACATATTATACTACTCGCCAGTTGAATCAAAATGACGGAGTGGTGGTCTATATCAAAAAATCACTTAAACACAAAGTGAAAGAAATTACATTAAATCAGGCATCTTGCCTACAAGTAGAGGTTTTAAATAACACTGTGCTATGTATCTATCGGTCTCCATCGTTTCCAAATGCTGAAAACTTTGTTATTTCATTGAACTCTCATCTAGAGTCACTTTCTTCACAAAGTAGTATCATAATAGCAGGTGATATTAATATAAACATCAGGCCTCAAACTCTGGAAAGACCAGATGCATATAAAAACAGAATGTCTTACCTAGACATGCTTGCAAACCACGGTATATTAGCTGGACACACTTTACCTACAAGGCAGCAAAGCTGCTTGGATCATTTTATGTTAAAAATAAATAAAATCAAAGAAAAAGCGTCAATAGCTATAATGCACACCACCACTACGGATCACTCTACTACTCTCCTTTCAATATCTAAGTTAAAAAAACAACTGAAACATAATAAATTTAAACAGAAAATAAATTTTGTAGCTGCTCTAAAATACCTACAGACTAAAAACCTATCAGAATTACTATTTTGTGACGATCCGTTGGCTGTTACTAATAACTTAATCAATAAAATTATTGAAAGTCTAAAACTAAATACAACTATAATTAGTATTCCATGCAGCAAAAGACTCATACAACCGTGGATGACTCCGGGACTTTTAAGATGCATAAGAACCAGAAATAATTTACAAAAGCGCCTACGAAATGACCCTGATAATGATATTCTTCGCATTACATATAGACGATATAGGAATTATTGTAATAATCTGATAAAGAAAATTAAAAGAAAATATGATAGAGATAATATAATTAAATCCTTAAATAACAATAAATTGCTGTGGAAAAATATTAAAAACATAACATATACCAATAAACAACTAAATACTAACACTGAACTACTAAATTTAAAATCGTCGCCCATTGAATCTGCAAATTTCATCAATAGCTATTTTATTAATATAGGAATGCAACTTGCAAATAAAATCCAGAATGCAAACTCAATAAGTTCAACCTTAAATAGCATTTCGGAGCCACTGCATTCTTTTGTTCTACTGCAGACAGACATAGAAGAAGTTAAACATATTATACTAAATTTAAAATCAAGCAGCGCTCCAGGTTGGGACGGTATCCCAAACGAGTTCATGAAATTGGCAGTCAACGACTTGGCTCCTATTTTGACCCACTTAACTAATCTTTGTTTTAATAAAGGGATATTCCCCGCACCATTAAAGCAGTCTATTATTACACCAGTGCACAAGAGTGGGGATAGAGACGACATTAGTAATTATAGGCCAATTTCCGTTCTGCCGGCAATATCTAAAGTTCTAGAAAAGTTACTGAATACTAGATTACTAAATTACTTAAATAAATTTGACATATTAGCACCTACACAGTTTGGCTTCAGACAAGGAAGATCCACAGAGGATGCTATTCTTGAATTGAGCTCATTTATTACAAACCAACTTGATCACGGTAAAAAATGCCTGTCGGTCTTCCTTGATCTGAAAAAAGCTTTTGACACCGTCTCTGTCCCTATTCTTGTGCATAAGCTTGAGAAAATTGGAATAAGAGGGACTCCGCTAGCTCTTTTTGCAAACTACCTCGCAGAAAGGAAACAAAAAGTTAAACTTCCTGGGTTCGCTAGTGCGGATGCGGGGGTGTCATACGGCGTGCCACAGGGCAGCGTGTTGGGGCCAACCTTATTTTTGATTTATATCAATGACTTGTGCAGTATGATCATGCCAAATGCTAAAATCCTGTCGTTTGCCGATGACACTGCGCTGGTTTTCGCTGGTGATTCGTGGGACGATATAAAGGCTAGTGCTGAACGTGGTCTAGCTCGTGTCGCTCTGTGGTTGCAACAAAATCTTCTCACATTAAATATAGCCAAGACTAATTTCATTTGCTTTGGCATTTACAACAACTCACAGCCACCGACTAACTTTAGTCTAAATATACACACGTGCAATGGGAATGCAAGTTATAAGCCCTGTGGATGTCCATCTCTTGTAAAAGTCTGTCAAACTAAATATCTGGGCGTTATTGTGGATCAGAGACTATCGTGGTACCCTCACCTAGAACACGTTATTAGCAGGACCCGAAAATTGATCTGGATGTTTAAAACCCTAAGACATGTTATACCTGATAATACTCATCAGCCGGACGCTTCCAGATCTCTTCTCAACCGAATATACGTTTCTCTTGCGCAATCCATTATAACGTACTGTATACCAATCTGGGGTGGAGCTGCAAAGACTCAGTTTCTCCATTTGGAAAGAGCGCAACGAACCCTTATTAAGGTCATGTACTTCAAAAAACGCCGATTTTCCACTGAAAGACTTTATTGCATCAGTGGCCTTCTCTCTGTACGAAAATTATATATCTTTAAAACAATCTTAAAAATACGTAAGTCCCTGCCTTTTGACCCTAGCATATTGAATAATCGACGAATAAAAAATGTGGCCAAGCCTACCAGTATCAAAACTGAGTTTGCTTGGAGACAATTTAACTCTCGCTCCACATTCTTATATAATAAAATAAACAAAGAACTATATTTATACGACAAATCCCATCGCGAATGTAAAAATATCTTGATGCAATGGGTGCAGCTTAAATCGTATAACGAAATAGAATGTATGCTTAGCCGAAGTTCATAATAGCTAAATAATCAGTACCAATACACACTTATATTTTTGTACGCACACAGACACACGCTTTCACATACACACGAACGAACACTTTCACATACAAACACACTTATTGTACACGCACTACACACATCCATATGAGTTACATAAGATTCTTGTATTTAAAAAAAAAAAAAAAAAAAAATTTAAATTGCAAAAATTGTTTAAACGCTCTGAAATGGAAATAAAAAAATTGTATTTAGAATAGTTAAATAAATTTTATTGTAAGTTAAGGAAGAGCGGGGTCTCAAAATACAGGCATTACTTGCTTACATTGGGATCCCAATCTACATCTGTATTAGAATAAGATTTTAATGAAATAAATAATTTTTATTTTTTTTTTTTTTTTTTTTTTTTTTATTCATCATAGCAGTAAATACTTTTATAGAGAATACAATAACCAATAAGAAACAAAATAAAAGAAAATAGACAAAGTAATTACATAAGTAAGTGTAACACATTGGTGTAACAAGATTAACTTCTTAACCTAAAGCGCCTTTATACTTACAATTTAATATAACATGTTTAAAATAGGAGGTCAAGCTCGTGTTAAGCCAGTGATGACGTAATAAGTAAGTGGACAGTGCCGTAATATCTTTAGAAGGTATTGCAGTTTGCGGAGTACCTAAAGTCATCGAGCAAGTCGTAAGCTGCCGCAAACGTAACATGCATTAAGTAAAGCACTCGTTCCTTTCACAAAATACTTACCTGCCCACCTTCTAAAGTAGTAGAAAGTAAACTAGAATCTATGTTTGACAGTTATATTTTATTTTTGTTTCTAGAATAGAGTTGTGATTGGTGGACAGATGGGTGGGAAACTTGAATTAGGTTTTAATCCAGAGTCTTGGATGTTTTCTTTTTATAATTGGGATGTATATTTTGGCAATGCCCAACTTTCTTTTGGGCTTGCTTACTTTTTGGGTACAAGTTAGTTTTGAGAAAGTTAAGCTTCAATTTCAGAAGAAATCATCAATCACTATTTTTAATAGAAGACAAACTTGCAGAAAGCAAATATCGATCTTTTACCTTTCAATCCACGTCGTTTTACTGTCAACAAGATGCTTCAATCCACAAATGGAAGACTCTGCACAATATTCTTTGCTAATTTTGCCGATACTATGACGAATAATTTTTATTGTGTTGGTATCATTCCTTCTTTGGTGTCGTCTTCTGTAAGCCCAAACTTGGGGGGAATTGTTGAATCTACTTTGATTATACATTTCGTTTCTTTTTATCGATCTTTTATATAGCTGAAATCGTAAACACCATACAATAATAAATGAGGTAAAGCGATTTTAAGAAGTGTACTATTAAATCTAAAATAATAAAAACTAAAGATGATAAAATTATAATGATAATTTTTTACGTATAAACAAGCATAGCATTTGAGCGGCAAGACTGGCTTCTATCAAACATGGCTAAGAATTTATTCAAACTTAAAAAAATTCCTTTAGGAGCTTCGGTGTCAAAGATACATGTTAAACTTGCATAACACCTCCTATTTTCGCATCAAGGTTTAATGAATAGCTCCATATATTAACGTTTTACGTCCCAAGTAACAACTATGTAATGGTATCGTAATAAACATACAGTTAAAGTTCACTCACCGATCCTGTATCCTGATCCTGTAACTGTATCCAATTTATTTAGAAATTACTTTCCTCAAACTGTGAATAGGATGAATATTTTTATCCTAACATATCCCCTTTATGTTATAAAAGGATAGTTTAACGTTTCATGACAAACACTATGAAAAATGAGTTTGAAATCGATTTAATATTCAATTTCTTGATAAAATCTAACTCAAGTTTAAGTTAATTGTAGAGCTGTGATTGATCGCTTTTACTGTGATAAATGTTGAATCAAGGACTCTATAACGATGTAGGAAATTAAACTTTTATAAAACATAAATATATCAAAGAGACATCGTTTTACATTTTGTAGAAACAATTAGTAAACTTACTTTATTATTATCATACACATGAAACAATCGTTTGTTTGTTTATTTATAATCGAAAAGTTCTAAAACTGTCGAACCATCTTTTTAATTAAATTTACTTAGAATGTCATATTATTCAGACGGATTCTGAATTCAAACAGGATTGAAAACTATACGAGTAAAATGGGGTGAAATTTATAGTATATGAAAGGTTTACTTTAAATCGTTAATAAAAAGGGCACTAAAATTATCGCCAGCCCGGCCATTTGAGTTTTAATCTCAAACTCCTTCATTCTGTTTTTATCAAAACAAAGACATCTTTATTTGATTATTTTGTTTAAAAACATATTAAATTATTTTTATTGTTAAGTTTTACCACACAAGAAAAATTTGTAAGACACTCAGTGTATTATACCTAATTATACGCGACTTTCTAAATATTCTCAAGCAATAAAACTGTACATGGAAAATATTTAAAAACCATTGGCATTCTTTCTGGAAAACTAATTTTTTCAGTGGAATTTTGTCAGTTTGTTTGTGGGGGCTATTCTTGGAAACAGCCAAACTGATGCGGATACAGCTTTCACTGATGTACAATGGTAAGCTTAGGCCAATACATTCGCTATTTAGATTTAAAATTAGTTTGCAAAAAAGTCATTTCAATTAAAAGAGCTATATGAAGAACAAAATGTCATTCAGTAAGAGTCATCTTTAGGATGCTATATAAAAACTATGTTGAGAAATAGGAGTGTTTCCGAAACATCAATTACCAATGTGAGTTGAGCTCGCATCAATATTCCATCACGGATGGAAAAGCGTATGAAGCCATTTAAGGGGACTACGTAAATAAACGAACTATTCATGTCTATTGACCTAACTCCAGATCCAAGTTTCAACTTGGTAAAAATAATTAAATATACAATTAAAATGTTTTTTTTGTAATTAAAAACTCAGAGCTTTGGTTTGGCCAATGGAAGAATTAAGCTCTAATACAGCTAACTATGGCATATTAGGCGCATGCTTACAAACATTGAGTTTTAATTACTTAAATACAAATCGCGAGTGGTAAGAACCGAGCTACTGGGTGAGATCTTCGGAACTTTCCGACGACAAGGCCCGACGTTCATTTTCGGTTGCCTCTAGCAAGATGTCATTGCACGTTTTGATTTATAAGTCTTGTAAAAATAATACAAGGAAACACTATAAGCAAAACTCCTAGCATAGCTTTTTTTATCTCTAAGCCTAATTTTTATATTTCAATTCTAACCAGTTTTGAATACGAAAAATTTTCGCGCGCGCTGCCTCGCTTCACCTCTACGATACGAGGGATGGTACATTCTCGATATCGGTATCGATATTTATTAATAAAGTTGTATTCTTGTAGTTAAGAATAAATAATCATTACATTTAAAAAGCAGAAAATCCATATTTTGCCATTAATCTAACGCTAAACTCTGCTATAGGTCTAATGATAAACAAAAAAAAATCAAAGGTTTTCTTAATTATTTAATAAAAAACTATGCTGATTTTCCCCTTTGAGTGTGTTATGTGTCAAGGTCGGTTTAGATTTTTAATTTATGAAAACAATTATTTAATCTAGTTGTTTTAATAATATAATTTAAAAAAAATATATAATTTTAATGAACGTTTTCGTTTACCTAACGAATTTTGGGAAAACATAACATAATATATTAACATAATCGACTTTCTTGGGAGAAACATCAGAATGTTTTCTTTATATCGAAAAGTTCTCTTAATGTGTTAAAAAAGTTCTCTATGTGCTTAGCCGATATAAGCTATGAAATTGATTTTCATTTTAAATATGCTTGAGCAATAAGTTTACGTAACTAAATGGCAAATTACAACATTTTCCGATTTGTATGTGTGTCCGGGCACGGAGTTCATAACTCGTGTCCCCGTCGCCTGACTTATTCGCGATCCGACTGTCACTAGGTGAAAAGAACCGAAGCGATAAGACATTCAAATTCGAATATTTATTACTTAACATTGACAATTAATTACTTGTTCTTATTGACGTCAAATAACACATGACTTTACTACCAGTTTGAAACAACATTCGTGAAGACGAACTGGCAAGAAATTTCACGGGTATACTTTTTTCAAAATCAATTTACAGTGTCTCTTTATGTCTATACAAAATTATTCTTATCTGCAACTTACAAATACTAATAAAAACCTGGTAATGGGGGGATTATACCCAAGGGTTTTTATCATCCAAATAATCGAATAGTTTTTAATAAGCACACAACTTTTGCTCTATAGTTTCTTTGAATTTGTCAATAGGAAGACCTTGGATATCCTCAGGAACCTTATTATAAAAGCGTATACGTTAACCCATGAATAAGTTAGTGACTTTATGGAGCCTAGTATTATGAGATGCCAGCATATGCCTTCCTCTTGTCTTAACATTGTGAAGATCTTTTTTTCTTTTACACAAGGTTGTGTAAATGTTCTTTTTTACATATATTACATTTTCTAAAATGTATTGTGAATGAAAAGTAAAAATATTTATTTCCTTAAATTTACTTCAAAGTAACACCCTTGGACCGAGGTGATAGATTGCGCAAACGACCCTCTTCTGCAGAATAAATATAATATCGATGTCGGCAGCACTCCCCCACAACAGAATGGCATAAGTCATAAGGCTACGGAAGTAATCGAAATAGACATATCGAGCACTTGTTTCATTTGAACTCATTTTTTTAATAGCATATGCGGCGGAGCTAACCTATTTCGCTAAACCATCAACATGCGGTCCCCACTGGAGTTTGGCGTCTAAGGTTATGCCCAGAAATACAGTTGAGTTTACAGGAGTCAGTTCCTGGCTCTTAACTACAATGTTTGTGTTTACCTGTTTGACATTTGGCAATGTAAACTTTACACATTTAGTTTTGTTTTCATTGAGGGGCAAATTGTTAGCTGACAACCACTTCTCTGTGTTGGAGATGCATCTGTTCACTACTCGATAGTAATTTTCTTGTATTTTGATTTTAATGAGAAAGAAGTATTGTCAGCAAACAATATGACCTCGCATTAATAATAATAATAATAATAATAATTTATTTCAGACACAATGATCCATATAAAAAGGTGAGGACAAAATTCAACAAAATACAAAAAAGTGTTAGTATTCAATGACTTAATAACTATTACTATTCTTAACCATCGATGGCAGAACATTGATTTAGCAAGACGGATGTCATTTTTTAATGAAATCTGCTTGCTTGCGAGCCACCTAATTGTCTAATTCTGCCTATCTTCTCCTTTTTTAAATATAATCAATTTTTTTATTAATTATTACATTTGAAATTAGAATTCAAACCTAAAAAAAAGGATTTTATTCAAAATGGCCAGAACTGTAGAGTGGCAACTTGATAGGTTAAAACCTCTATTCTCTGTTCCCGGGTTCAAGTCCTGACATGGATTCGTGGATTCGATTAGTTCTTTTTTTATAGGTATAATCTGATATGAAATGTATAGGAACAGTCATAGTTTTCTTCCGCAATAAAAGAATCTCTAGGTGGTAGTAGGTCATAAGAACAATCTACAGTTTATATTATTTTCATCAAAATATATTTATTACTATGTCCTTTCTTTAGGCACGTGATGGCTGCGCAACCACCGCTGGCAAGCTGTGGCGAGTGACGTCAACGCAGGCGCCGGTGCGTTTTGCTAAACTATAATATAATAATCATTGGACCATATTTAACTAATTTTAACTATCTACAGTAAAGAACTTCGGTTCATTTGTGACATATGACGTCTCCAACTATTGAACTACATTATCCAGTATATCAAAAGCGGGATAGATTTTAGTTCAATGAGAGTTTAAACCTCGCAAACTAAGTTTCTAAAATCCTTGAATGCAGTTTTACTTCTTTTTATAAAGATAGGGGTATGTCTCCTTTCAGTAAAACTTGCTTTCTCTAGTATTGAAAGAACTTTCGTGGCGTTCTTCAGGTGGCGTTATAAAATTCCACTTGCTTGCATTGCTAAACAAATGTCAAGACTACTGATTAAAAAACTGCCACAAGTGTTTTGACAGTCTTCTCTTAATGTCATCCTTACACTCCCTAAAACAATTTTAAGCGACCGAAACAAGTTTAAATATGAACGTGCTAAGTCAGGGCGGTATATAGCAGTAACCATTATATTACATTATACAGTACATTAAAACTTCCCAGCCAAAAGCTCTTAAACCCATACCTTTCCTATTGCTGAACTGCTGTCTTTTTTTCTTAATTTCTTGCTTGAGCCTCATCCAAATCGGTGGTTTTACCCGGCGGTGAAAGCTCATAATAAATGATGCCCTTACAATCCCATCACTACCATCAGATACAACATTATCCTATTGCGCGTTTATCCGGGTTTCGCCATAATTTATGGTGCTTTACCACTCTTTTACCATGACTTTTTCCGCACCTTCTTGTAGAAGATAATCCAATTTTTATCACCTGTGCTTATTCCATTCAGAAATGGTTCAGTTTCATTTCGTTTTAGTAGACGATCGCAAAAAAGTGGTTAGAATTATTTTTATAGCGAGACTTTTTCAAATAGGTTAAATCTGTCCTGTGGTCAATTTAAATTTTTGTAATATGTTGAACTACAAATATCTTACTACACTTTTAAAAAAATGGCGTCGACTTAAACGCATTTTTTTTGCCCGGTTTGTGTCATTTTGCCCTTATTTTAAATAAACAGAATGTTTCGAATTTATTCATTTAACTTGTTAATTTTATTGAACAGAAAAACAATGACGGGACGCAGTTATTATACAGCCAGCAACAAACAATACTACCAAAGAGATATGTATCAAAATATAGACATTCCCCGACCTATACAAAAGTTATAATGCATTGAATGACTTGTACCACTTTCTATGGATTGAATTCGCTACTGTCCGTGAACTTACAATTATATTTTTGCATAGCAACTAGGATTTGATAAAACTTTATAAACTGTAAACAAACAAGCTAATATTACGCCAAAACATCAAGGTCACATAACAAAATAATCCGACAGAGATTAACATAAACAATTTAAAATATATTTAAAATTCATATTACCAATAAGATACATTCAAATTTCGAAATCAATGGCGGTGAAGTGGCGGGAAACACTGTCGGAGATCCACTCCACAGATTATGAAACGCAAGTAAGGTGCACTTGTCAGAGCTAGAGAACATGCAGTAAACAATTTAAAAAAGTCCATATTGTGAGAGGTCTTAGTGAATCTGTGTTTTAAGTGAACGGTTTAAGGATCTAGTGTGGTGTCATAAGTGATATTTCGGTGATAAGAATACATATCAAGTGTTAGAGTAAGTACAAAAAAAAACTTTGCTTTATGATGTTTAAAGTGACCGACGAGGAGTGGATTTAACAAAATGCTAGCAATAAGCTTACGCTTATAAACAGTGTGTTAATTATTAATGCTATAATTTAATAAATCAAGGGATATATTTATATGGAAGACTGGGATAAAATATAAATTAATCTTGTAACAGTCCTTATTATCTTCTTTTTATTATTTGATAAAGATATTTCAGGAAAAAGAGATGAAATGTTTACGATATTTAGATCGTAACAAAATATAAATAATTGAATCTGGAATTCCACAATCCGTCCACAATAGCCTTAGTTATCCTACTTCAGGGACATCAGCCAATGGAATGGTTAATTCATTATTCCTTCCTTTTGAAAGTTACACACGTACGTTTAGTTTTGTGAAAGGATATTTTGATAGGATAATTTGATATCAAAAATCTTATTCTATTTGTTTAGAAAATAATCTCGCAAATTGATTCTATCTATTTATATGCATATATTTTTAAAGATGTTTAACTATTTTAAATTTAACTGTAACAAACTTAAATCTTGTTAACCTTAAACGTTAATCTTGTAGACATCTAAGTGTCTGTATACCACTTTTTTTTTACTTTTATCCAATTCAAATTCAAGTATTTCTTTCTCAACATTATCAATTACTTGTTCTTATTGACGTCAAATAAAACATGACTCTACTACCAGTTCGGAAAAATATCCACGTCTTCACTTGTGTAAAAAGCCTTGTAGAAGCTGTATATCGTTATAATGCTTTGCCTTTAGAAACAAATCAATATATACGTAAAAACTATACAACAAATACACCCGCGCGCTGTCACTCGGGTATGTCCCAAACGCGTGGGAATTTCAGGATGAAAGTTAGCCTGATTTACTTCTGGATGAAGTACCGTTCTAATGGCGAACTAATCTTGCAAATCAGTTCGGTTGTTTTAGGCTTTATCGATTACATATAAACAAACACAACAATATTTCCTTTTTACTACCTATAGATATAATACTCGTACAGATGATTACCTAGATGTTGAGCACTTAATATGTATATTCGAATTTATTCCAAATTATTTTATTCTAACAGATGTTCTAGATATTCAGATAAGAAAGATAACTTCTGAAAAGAAATAATTACAGTTTTCAACTTTTTGCAATTGAATATTATAAGTCGGTGAATGGTAATTATTATTTTACAAAATTAATATGGAACGAAAACTATCTTTGAATAACTTGATAAAAGATATAGCTTGTGTGTCCTTTATTATATATTCTCCTTTCTTTAACCGAAAATAGTTTGTTATGAATTCATTAATACTTATTGCCCTAAGTACACTTACTTTTAAAAGTATCGAATGTCTTCTTCGCATATCTGACGACTAAATCAGATTACTCTCCTTTCTCAAAAATGCTATCAATTTACCTATCATAGACCTCGCAATCACCGGTGGACCAATAAAATTCACCCACTCGCTCAACATTCGCATCTTTCGCAAGATCGGGCAAAGTCCGCGGCGGAACGTAAGCTATCGAATATTCTCGAAAGTTGACCAACGCCTTTGTTGTTTGTTTGGAAAGGTTCACTAAACACGCGACCTTCACAAAAACTGGAACACTGACCCGAGATGCATCATATAATGAGATTGTACACTGAGATGTGCTCTACTTTTGGACTTTAGTGGGTACTTCATGCGTTATTGCTTTTACTTTTTGATATTACGTAAGTTTGATTTAATTTTTTTAACAGGCCTTACATAATACATGTTTTAAAAGTAATAAATTCAGGACAAAATTTATGGGTACGTTAAGTTTCACAGCTCAACAAAGTTTAAGCTATATGTACAATAAAATCTGCGGGAAAGAACATCGACTAAATGGCACAAAATATATTATTGATGACTTAGAAGCCGGTATGATAATGAGGATGATAATTAAAATTATAAGAAACAGTTAACGAAGAGATGCGTCAATCCTAGAGAAAACCCCCTTCATAATAAATAAACGTTATAAATCTAACATTTTACCGGCGACTTCGTCTGTTAGTAACGAGTTATTGTTTACCTAAAATTCTGTCGATTCCTTTGACCCCACAAATCTTCATGAATTTAACGGTTCCTCATGTTGAAGTGGGACCTGCCTCATACTCCGGGGATCCCAGGTTCGAGTCCTTGAGTCATTGAGTCATTGTGTGATGAAATCAGATGGTTTTTGTCGTGTCATGGTTTATATTTATCTATGTATGTTTATTCTGGCAGCCGCTCCAGTTAGCTGAATGCTCATCCATTACAGAAGCTCTACCTACTTTGGAGCCATACAGTTGGTATGCATGTCTGGGGGTTTATTTATTATTATCACAGTCCTCCACGAACTTATAAATGAGCCCTCTATAAAAATTTACTCCAGTGCTCCTTAAGCTAAGAACAGTTATAGGGTCCACGTCGACTTACATAAAAATAAAAAAAGCAAGCAAGTAAAAAACAGGATCTTCAAACATCAAAACTGTCAATGTCAAAAATTAATAAGTTTCTCTAAGGGCTATTTTTCAATGCTCAGATAAGTTTTATCAGTAGAATAATTTTGAAAATCTGACACTATGTCTTGTCAAGTGAGTCAAGTTATCTGACTACTGAAAATCAACTATAAAGTATAGTTGAATTATTCTGCAATACTTTTTAATAGATTCAATTGTACGTAGACTCTTATGATTCTGTTAATTAGTTGATACCCCGCTCCGTAATACCATTAGCAGGTCCTTTCTCCTACGGCATACATAACGTTAAGTATGTTTAATAACTACAGAATTGAAATGAATAAATAGAAAAATATATAATATAATAGCTTAAAATGATTTCTTCTCTTGTTATAAAATATTTTTAATTGTCAGCATAAATATTTTGATCCTCCTTTAATTAAAGTAAAGTAGTGGTAGGTAGGTGACAAGCTCCTGACGCACGGCCCTCATAATACGAGGCCCCTTCGCTTGATTTAACTTCGCATTCTGACTTTCATTATGTGAATGGAACCGATACGACAACGACAGGACTTCCGTGTTGCTGGCGCACCACGTCATTGCATTATTCTGTCGCTTTCTCAGTTTCATTCATGTGAAGTTTCGTAAATGAATTTGACATGAATGAAACTGAATTTGAAAATACTTGAATTTGATTAACTACCATATGCCTTACCTTTTACGTATGAACGGCACCTACCTCCCATTTTTTAAAATTAAATCAAAGATTATTTCACAATTCTATTTTGGTACTCTCTGGTAAATTTACTCTCGAGTACAATCTCAGAACCAAATGGTCGTATGAATTTATATTAAGGGGTGAATTCAGGGACTTAATAAGTGCGTTTTATTTTAATTAAATGAAATTTTACAACAATATAACAGAACCTAATTAAGTTCAAGGATTCTACATGATTTTGCAAAGACAGGTATTAGCTAACTAAATAATGAAGGTTGGGATAATGAAATATATACTTATATAATATGAATATATGCTATAATACAGCAGATGTGAAATATAAAACTGAAGCCTTATTTAGTTTTATTGTGGTTCAGCATATTTTTAAATTCATTTTATTTAAATGTAACAAAACAGGTTAGGATTAGACTTAAATAAAGTTTTTCTTCAAAATAGGTATAAACTAGAAATTATTTTTAAATTTCTTCCTCATTCCAATAGCACAAGATCAATTCATTTTATAATATTTTCCTAAAGCGGTAGGTAGCTGCCTCGACAATATATAGCCTAAATAACTGATTTCCGGACTGTAAACTTTATGTCCTACCAAAATATATCATTGCGATTAATTTTAGGTTAAAAACTTAACGGCAAACTTGTCGGCCGAGTGGCGCCAGTTTGAGCTGCCTCATACGCCTGAGAATGCCTATGGAATAGTTTGGTTATACGTGATCTGGGGTATTTAAAGGGTACTGATAGACTAACTTTATTTAGAATTACTTATGTTTAAATGCTCGCCAAATGTAGTAAAAAGCTACATTCAAAAATATCAATTTTTTACCCAAAATTAGTAAATGTGCACCAAAATTTGTCATCCTATTTTATACTATAAGGTTGCCCATAAACGGTAAATAACGTTAGTCAAATAATCATATTGTTTTCTCACAATTAGTAAATGTTTGGAAAAAATGTACACCAAATTAATTTGAAATGTTATCTAATTTTGATCGTTTTGTTAGACATATAAAATATATTTAATAAGTTTGCTTACTTCAAAAAAAGTAAAGGTTGCAATAGCATTATTCGCCTGTAAAAATCTACATTGCCTTCTAAATGACTAAATCAACCACAATTTGCGAGCGTCTGAACGATTCTATCTTAGCCACTAAAAATATGATGATGTTTTTGCTACAAAATTTTGAATTATCATCCAATTTCGATTCTGGCGCTTCGCCGGGTGCTTCCGCACCACGCTCGCTTTGCTCGCTCAGCTCGCGCATGCGATAATTACAACTTTAACTAGTAGTAGTTAAAGTTGTAATAATACGCTACTACTAGGCGTAGTAGTTAAATCTAACCTAATCCAAATTTAACTACTACGCTTTCCATAGAGTATTTAGTAGGCGTTGCAAAAAAGACGAATTAGTTTGGCGAAGTACGAAGAAGACGAAATAGTACTATATTTGGTGAACGGACGAAACTGTTGCACCATTTTTGAACTTTTCAACTATGGGTATTTTGCTTTAAAAAGCTCAACATTTGGGTTGCTTTACTAACAATTTTATCTATGTGCGCCAAAAAATTTAGTTTTTTATCTATAATAACACCTAGGTCACGTATCTCTTTAACTTGCGCCATTTCAGCGCCGTTAATATGGTACAGTGAAGGAATAACGTTTATTTTTTTCGTAAAGGACAAATGAAAACATTTAGTTGCATTCAGTTCCATACTATTCATACGGCGCCAATAATTTACTCTATCTAAATCGTTTTGATGATATGATTGATATGATTGATGATAAACTTAATAGATTATCAATTTATTTTATATAAGTATTTTAGAGTCGTCGGCAAAAAGATAAATTTTACTATTTGTACTACTATTTGTGTGATGAACACAGATGTTTTTGATGACCGATACCTAATGAGGACGTGGCTTTCGTGACTTTGCCGCCCCGTTGTCGTGTGTTTGGGCCACCAGCGCCGCAGCTTTGCCGCCCAGTGCACTTTGTATGAACAAAAAGAACCCATCGTCCGTAGGAAAACTACCCTGCCACTCCGGTCCCGCAGCGGTCCATTACGAAACGTCCAAATTAAAAGCGCCCTAAGAGAATAAGCCAATTTACCTTAATTTGCAATGTATTTTTAAGCTTTTGAATGTCCCGTTATCAAGTTCATTTTTATGTATTAGGTAGCAAGTTTTATTTTTCCTACTCTTAATAAAATATTTTGGAGGTTATACATCAGATGAAAAAATAATCGAGCAGACTTTTAAAATAGTACGACAATAATCATATTATGACATTTAACAGCAATAAAAAAAATTGGTCATTTATTTAATCCAATCATATCTGCGCAATAAATACTCAAGGGTTTTTATTAAATAAACATGTAGTTTAAATAAACAATTCCACAGTTCACGGTGAGCTGTCACCGTCACTGTGAAACAGCGGCACGTTTCGGTTAAAGTGGGCGGCGTATTAGCGCGGTTTCAAAAGTAAAAATAATATTTATTCTGTCCATACACTTCAAGTACGCTGTTTCTCCTTGGAAGCCAAAATTATTTCTCTGGGAGTAATGAAGAAGAGGGGCACCTTCGAAAGCCAAACTCCAAGACCACTCCGATTGATCGGTCCCTTTCCGATATTCCGTGGCGCTCAGTTCACTGACGTCATAGTTTAGCGAGTTGGTTCCAAGATACGGTTTTTCTGTGTTTTCCTACTCCCTCCGAGCGCTATCGTAGTGATTTTTCTTTGTGACTAGTCTTCAAAGTGCTGTTCTAAGTTGTGTTGCGCTTGTGCTGAGTGCTGTGTTTTGCCCAGCGTAAGTAGTCTGGTTTCAGTGCAAAGGATACTTAACGGTGACAACGAATTTGTACTGAACCAGTCCTTTTATTTTTATTTTATTTCTCTTCTCTATTCTATTTATTTTTCTTCTATTTTTCATATTTATTTTTATCATATCTGTGTGTTTTCGTGTGTATTTGTCCTTTCTGTCGGTAAAGGTTGACCCTAACGCTGTCAACTCTTTACCTGCGTACCCCTTCTTTTTAGGTTTCTAGGAAGCGGCATTCGGCGTACCACGGTTAGTTTTAAGTTATTTTCCCCAGCCGCTACCGCTGGTAGGGAGTTAAGCCGCTAGGGTTCGTTAGGATTTTAGGGAACTCTAGGCATCTTTTATATACTTAAATATGCATTCCTTAGTATTCATACCAACCCCTCCCATGGATTCGCAAAGCGTAATTAACTTCGCGAAAGCGTTCGCCCAGGCGCTCGCCGCGTCGGTCGTCACAATCTATGACGAGGTATTCACGCAGGCCTTATCTGCGCTCAACTCGTCCCCAGCCCCTCAGGCCCCAACCCTGGCCCCTCAGGCCACCAACTCCCAGACCTCTCAGGTCTTTACCAGCTCTCCCGCGTCTCCCGTTCCATCCGATATGGACTGCGCGTCGGTCACGTCATCTCGCGCGTCGTGGCGTAAGCGTACCGCTCCCGGGAGCGACTCCGATTCCGCGTCCGAACCGTCGTCGGGCACCGCTACTTTAACTGGCTCTCCTGAGCCCCATTCACATTGGTCTCTAAACGCTCCAAGAAGTGCTCAAAGAAAATCGCAGTGTCTTCAAAACCTGGTACCACCCCGGAGCCTTCAGCACCCGTCTTACCGGCTGAAGCAGTGCACAAGATGCACTCCAACCGCGGTAGGCGTTTTCCACTCGCTTTAGTTATCCTTACCAACACTCCCAACTCGAGAGAGATTTTCAGAGAGGCTCGGACTATCTAAGGACTCTCGAACATCTCCGTCGAGCATTCCCGAGCGTCTCTACGGCCACGCAGCAGCTAACTGCTCAGCTCCCCCCGTTAAGTGCCTGGATAACCACATTACAAAGGAGTGCACTCGCACTCTTGACTCCTCTTCCCCCCCTGCATGTATGCTATGCGGCCAGTCCGGCCACACAGCAAACTACAGGGGTTGCCCGCGCGCTCCGCGCTCCTCCACTAAGAGGGCCGCGCCTAAACCAGCGCCGCCGCTCACTCCTACCAACTTCCCGTCGCTGCGCAACCGGGGTCCCCCGGAAGCAAAGCCCGTGCAGCCGACGCCTACTCCGGCTCTGTCCTGGAGACAGCGTCCGGCCGCCCCACCTGCACCTTCCCGTCCTAACCCAGCTCCCGTAGCTCCCGTAGGCCCGCGTACCGCTCCGTCGTCTTCACCTCAGTCGTCGTCGGCATGAAGACCGTGTTCGACGTCATTCAAAACGTTGACATTAAGGAAATTTCCGTACTCGCACGCAAACTGCGAGCCGCCCGCTCTCCTCAAGAGCGTTTATTCGCGTTAGCCGAGCATTACTCGCTTCTAAGTTCGTTATAAATTTCATTTTTTATATAAATTCGTAAATAAGCAAATATAATGTCTTTTTTTTTTATTAATAATTAGCAGTCGTTTGTCTTCCATCTCACCTGATGGAAAGTGACGATGAAGACGAGGATCATACACGCCTGTCCAAGAGGTAACTATTCACTCTACACTTAAAAGCTCCAGGGTCATATTTGTCTGGAAAAACAGACGCAGGCAAATCGTTCCACTCTTTGGCAACACGAACCAAAAATGAGCCGTCCAACCGTTTAGTTCGGCTCTTCGGCACGCTAACCACAAACGGTGAAACTTCTCGTTGATCGGTGGAGAAAGGGGGAAGGTTCGATCAGCTGAAAAAGAGCATTCGCACACTCTCCAAAGTGCAATCTGTAAAAAACCGATAGACTAGCAACTTTTCGACGATGCTCGAGACTTTGTAGTCTCGAAGAAGTAAGTTTATCGTCACTTTTGAGTCTACGGGCCCTTCGGTCGACAGAATCCAACGCTTCAACGAATCATGCCAAAGATGACTGCATTACTCCATACAGGATTGAACCTGGGCTGTGTACAGGTTGAGCAACTGTTCGGAGTTGTAGTACCGCCGGACCTTTGCGATGACTCCCAATTTTTTGGAAGCTGACTGTGCCATGGTTTCAATCTGTTGACCGAAATTAAGTTTCGACGTGATGGTCATGCCTAGAAGCCCTAGATGGTTTGTAATCGTTACACATACACCTTGGAAAGTGGGCGTCAAGTTGAATGTGCTCTTTTTACCGGAGAAGAGACATGCCTGGGTTTTGGAAGGGTTGTACTTGACAAGATTGGCTTCACCCTAATCGGAAACCCTACATAGTGTCAAATCAACCCGTTCGATCATCGACTCTCTCTGAAATTGGATCTGGTTAGGACTCGCTCGTGCATTGATATCTCTCTACAACAGTGCTGTCATCAGCGTAACCAATAATGCCTTCCGATAAAATAAGGTCATTAATGTGCAGCAGGAATAATGTTGCAGAGAGAACAGATCCCTGAGGTACGCCGGCGTTGATCGACAACACGAATTGACTGTTCCCTCAGGAAATCAGAAATCCAGTCGCAGAGTCCAGATGGTATGCCATACGCAGGAAGCTTGCTCAAGAGGGCTTCGTGCCATACCCGGTCAAAGGCCTTGGAGATATCTAAGGATACGGCTATTGCCTCTCCGTGCCCTTTCAAGGCCATACTCCATAGATGCGTGACGTACACTAGAAGGTCTCCTGCTGAGCGTCCTCCGCGGAAACCATATTGGTTAACACTGAAGAGCTCATTGGTCTCTAGGTACGTCAGAGACGATGGTTCAATACACGTTCAAATGATTGCAATAGGTCTATAGTTGACTGAGTTGGCTCGACTGCCCTTTATTGGTACGGGCTGTACGTTTTGCAAACTTTCATGATTTTGGAACTTTTCCAGTCCTTAGAGAGAGTCGATATAGGCGTCTCAAAACAGGGACAACTCGGCTGCACAGTGCTTTAGAACCACTGCGGGAATGCCATCCGGACCACTGGCTTTGTTCACGTCTAGATTTAGTAAGCGTACCTCTTTCTGGTGAATTTGTACGGCCTCCATCTTGGGGCCGAAAGGGGGTAACTTGGGTGGGCTTTTACCTTTGGAATCTTTGGAATCTAGACGTGAACATTCCGCGAAGAGATTTGCGAACAAGTCTGCCTTCTCTTTTGCGCTGTGGGCCAAAGACCCGTCAGGCCTTTGCAGTGGTGGCAGTGATGGGCGACAGAAGTTCATCTCAACCGACTTGGCAAGGGACCAGAAAGCTTTACTCCCCGTGGGATAGGATGCTAACTTGTCCCCGATACCGCCAATGTGGTCGAAACGAGCGCTTCTGATCACTTTTTTGCAGGACTTGGCAGCAGCATTGTACGCCTGCTTCTTAGCTGGGAGATCCAGAGCTTTGCTTCTGCGAGCGCTAGCCCAGGCTTGGTATGCTGCATGATTACGCTTTTCAGCTAGGAGGCAATCAGTATTAAACCATGGGCGGGCTTTGGACCCCAGGGATACATCAGAGAACGGTATAAAGTACTCCATACCTTAACATATCACGCTGGAGACAGCCTAGCATGATGGATCATCGGAAGTAAAGCAAGCTTGCCACCAAGGATAAGAGGCGAAAAAGTGACGCATCTTATCCCAATCTGCTGACTTGAACCGCCATACCCGCCTATTGCCTTTTGGGCTGGTATCGGTTGGCGAGTATTGCGACACAGATTTCACCAGACAGTGGTCGGATGTCCCTAATGGCGGAGATACGGACACCGAGTATCTGTCTGGATCGGTGGTCAGCAGAAGGTCCAAGCAATACGCAGTATGGTCAACAACGTCGTGGAATGCGCGTAGGTTCGTGGACGAGCTGGGAGAGACCATGAGTTACTGCGAACCGGTAGGTTTCTGTGCCAGCGTGGTCGGTGTCCTTGAACAGGTACAGCCACTCTCCATGGTGGGCATTAAAGTCCCCAAGGAACACCAACTGCGCAGAGAAATAGCGTCGCGAATCCCGCGTCCGGTCGTATCAAACCCAAGGGCTTATCCCTAGTTTCTTTTAACGCTCGTAGTCTCAGTACTTACCTTCCTGAGCTCAAACTGTTCCTTCAGAACAACGAGCCAGACTTATTATTTTTTTTTTATTAATAATTAGCAGGCGTTTGTCTTCCATCTCACCTGATGGAAAGTGACGATGAAATCGAGGATCATACACGCCTGTCTAAGAGTCACCTATTATTGCTTCTTCAAGAGACGTGGCTCACTCCAAACCGCACCAGGGGATTCGCTGTTCCCAATTACGTGTTCATTCGTAACGAAAGGCCCGACGGTCACGGTGGCACAGCTATTTATCACAAAAGAGGTTTCCACTGCACTCCTCTCCCTACCCCTCCTCTCCTCAACATGGAGGCCACTGTGTGTAGATCGGCTATGACTGGTCATCCGACCGTCATCATAGCTTCGGTCTACATAACTAGTGACATCCATCATACCAGACCTATCCTTAGCGACTTCGAGGCCATTCTCGCTCTCGGCCATTCAGTCATTATGTTCGGAGATTTTAACTCCAAACATACTGACTGGAAGTGCCTATCGACCAACCAAAGCGGTAGAGAACTCCTTAAAATCACTCAGCAACTCGACCTAGACGTTATCTCTCCCGTCACTCCCACTCACTACCCCGGCAACCCTAACTACTCTCCTGACATCCTCGATTTTGCGATCGTCAAACAAATCAACCTCGATCTCAGGTCTATCGAACCGCTCGATGACCTTGGCTCTGATCACACGTCTCCCTCGTGCTAGGACCGCCTAACAATCACGTCACTCCTCCTAAGACCTTTACCAACTGGAAAGGTTTTAAAAATACGTTAGCTTCAGCCTTAGAGGCCCCAAACTCTTCGCTCGCGATCTCGCCCGACCAATTAGATAGCCCGGATAAAATAGATTCATTAGTCGACTCCCCCACTGATGCTATAAACTCAGCCATCAGTGTTAACGAAAAGGTTGCCAAGCGAAGTATACCCAGAAGTATACCCAATCTACCCTTAGCCGTTAGCAATCTTATTAAAGCTAAGAACGCGGCTCTCCGGAGAGCCAAGAAATAGCCCATGCCCGCCTATAGATCAGCTGCGAATCAGCTTCAACGTAAAGTTAGGTCTTGCCTCGCTGAACTCCGAGACGCTCAGTTTAAGATCTCATGGAGAATATCTTCCCGTCCCACCAAGCGTACTATAGTATGGCCCGAGCCTTACGCGTAGATGCCGCCTCTCACGTTCCTCCTCTCACTCGTCCCGATGGCACTATTGCCTTTGAAGCCGAAGAGAAAGCCGAATGCTTCGTCGACAGCACAGCGGCACAATGTTCGCCCAGCACGCAACCCGTGGATCCCTCCCACATCCAGGCGGTGGAGGACGAAGTTCTCCGCAGATAATCTCTCCCCATCACCGACGACCCCGTCACAGTCTCTAATGATGAAATCTTGGTTCTCATTAGAAGTCAAAAGTCCAAAAAGGCTCCGGGTGCGGATGGTATTTCTAACCACGCGCTCAAACACCTGCCTCAACAGGTTCTTACCTTGTTAGCCATCATCTTCAATGCCTGCTTCGACCACAGCTACTTTCCAAAAGCTTGGAAAGAAGCGACAGTCATAGGCATTCCCAAGCCGGATAAACCTCTAAATATCCCGGCTAATCACAGACCCATCAGCCTCCTCTAGGCCATGTCTAAACTTCTCGAAAGAGTCATACTCTCTCGAATGCGGAACCATCTGTTTCCAACGGATGGCGATCCCCTCATCATTTTCCACCAGTTCGGCTTCCGCGCTAAGCACTCCTGCCCTCAGCAAGTCCATCGAATCGTCGAGTACATACTCGACGGCTTCTATCTGAAACGAAAGAAAACGATCGCAGTTTTCTTTGACGTAGCCAAGGCTTAAGACAAAGTCTGGCACAGCGGTCTCGTTTATAAACTGTACAAAATAGGCTTACCGGCTCGCCTAGTTAAGATAATCGCGTCGTTTCTCAAAGACCACAAGTTTCGTTTCAAACATGAAGGCACGCTTTCCGCGCCTCGTCCCATAAAGGCTGGAGTCCCTCAAGGCTCAGTCCTCGCCCCTTTGTTGTAAACCGTGTACACTAACAACATTCCCATTCCGCGGAAAGACGTCGAACTCGCCCTCTTTGCCGACGACACAACCCTTTACACCACCTCACCACCTCTCTTTCACGACCAGACTCCAAAAGCCTGTAGACGTTCTCGGTGCATGGTTACAAAAATGGCATATCGATGTGAACCCAGACAAGAGTTCCGCGGTTTACTTCGACTGCAAACACCGTAGTGTTGCTGATAACCTGCACGTTCGAATGTTAGATATTCCCATCCCCTGGAAGCGCACTACCACATACTTAGGCGTCACCTTAGACCAGACGCTTTCCTTCAAGCCACACCTTTAGGTAGGAAAAGTAAAATGTCGTTCAGAAACAAACGTACGCTTTATAAGGTCTGCGTTAGACCAGTCATGACATATGCTTCGCCAGTCTTTGCCCACGCCAAACCCTCCGTCCTGCACAAACTGCAGGTAGTTCAAAATCTCTTCTGCCGCAGGGCCACAGACGCACCGACACACGTGCGTAACGCGGACCTGCACAGAGATCTTGAACTGCCTACAGTGCAACAACACCTCAAATCACTCTCAGAATCGTTCTTCAAACGCGCCGAATCCCATCCCAATCCTCTAGTTCGAGATTCAGTCTCATATACTACTCCTGTCTTAGATTCGAAATTCAAAGTCGCTAGACCGAGTAAAGTGCACACGAACGTAGCGACGCAGCTGACGCTAGATCTCTTAGCCCTTCAGGCCGCAACTTCTAACTCTAACGTAAATTCGAATTAATTTAACTTCTTTAATATTTATTTACTGTAACTTTAAATTTTATTTTTCATTTTTGGTTTCAGGGTTTGAGGTTCAGTGCTATGAATTCACCTTCAGTGCTATGTAAATCCCAGCAGGTGACCCCTTCTGGGCACCGCTAGCGCGGCCTCTTTCTCCAATTGGCCGTCGCTCAGATGAAGGCTGAGTAGCAAAAAATTGCACGAGCCGACAGGGGGTTTTTTAGTTGGTAGTGGTTCTGGTAGGCGTCGGAACGACTCCCACATAACCTGGATCGCGCGCGCCAGTGTATGCGTCAGAGCATTTTTTATCCTCCTGCCCTTCCCGTGGAGGGGAAAAAAAATTATTGTCGGGCCGTGGGCCACGGCCTGCTCATCCTTTTCTATCGGTGGGAACGCGTGGTTAAGTTCCCTCAACATCATTGTTTTCGACTTCTTTGAATCATTTTACTGCTCACTATTTAATTAATTATTCATTTGAATATTTATAATGAATCATTTTTGTTTTATTTACTGCTCAATTCTTTCTGGTGAACTCGTTATTCAACACTCTTTTTGTAATTTGAACTTATCTAAACACTTTTAATTCATAGAATAGATCGATTTCAAAAAAAAAATGGCGATATAAAAGTATTTTTATTCATATTAAAAACCGTTATATGAAAATATTGCTTAGTTTTGTGAGGAATTTTTAGTTAATTACTTTGTTAGCTAGCTTAGTTACTTAGTTACCGTGGCAATTAAGAGACTTTGAGGATCAAAAGCAGTTTTCATTATGGTAAATACTATACGAAAACATATAATAAAAGCCATTTACATACACACTGTTTCCGAAAAATTTTGTTAACTCACTGCATCTGGCGTAGTTGACTACTGAAATTATAAAAAAAAAATGATCTTATATTTCTTCTATATCACTTACCCTCATTTTTTTCCGCCACAGATGAAGCGCCTACTTCTGCTTTTCACCAGCATATATCTGGCCAGTTGCTTACCTCCGCCACATCCAGCCGTGGTGGCCGTCAGAAGAGAAGAAGAACAGCTTCCTCCACATCTCAGGAAACCAGCTCTGAGGAATCCTAGGTTATGGGAGATACTTCCACTAACGAGCGTGTTGCATCATGGTGAAAAGCCGGTGAGTGTCAATTAAGTACCGCTTCTACAAAAAGTGATTTAAATGCTGTCATGAGTAGTAGGTAGTAGGCCTGCTTCCGTTACCAGGTGTTCCGGTTCGAATCCTGTTAGCGACGTAAAAAGATATAGCGTTTTAACTGTTTAGTGTAGTTTAAGAAGCCTTCAAAGTGCTTCATGGTTTTTTAAATTAAATTATCAGCACCTAAATGAGATTTCTCCTGGGCATTCCTGGATACTCAACAGAGAAGACAATGAGAACTTTCGTTTTGTTTAAAATGTTATAAGGGCACTCCTGCTTTAATGATTTTAAAAATATACATATACATATATTACACAAATAGTTATTACTTACTTTAGTGCTTAAAATAAAATATAAAGTTATAAATTGATAAACATCCTACCAGGGTCTTCTACCAATCATACAGAAAATACTTTTAAATTCCTTTTAAAAAATTTTAAAACATGACAAATTACATCGCTACGAAGTAGAATTTTCTGCAATGCTTCTTTTTCAGGTTTTCGACAGACAAGCGGAGCACATACCCCGAGAGAACATTTTCAGGATGCTCTCCCACGCAGGATTCCTACGACGTGGCCGTTACCAGCACCAACCCGAATTTGTGGAAATCTTCCAAGATGGACCTCACGAAGAAGAGGATATCAGCAACTTCAATGAATTACTGAACCACCCTGAGTTTTTACAAAGCTTATAAATGTGTTCAAGATTAGAAGATATTTTAGTCCAAAGCTTTAAATAACGTTGATAATTTTGCTAATTTTTTTTTAAAGTTACTTATCATCCCCATACAAAAAGAGTTCGTCACTTATAGTTGAACTACTTGCGTATCGCAGTGTGCACCTTGGCATGGCCAAAATTTAAACACAATCAAACAATATTTAACAATGCAAAGTTGTTTTCAAGGATTTGTTGTTAACTAGAGCTTTAATTATAATTTAGCTACTAGTACAATATTATTATATGATACCGTTTGTAGAAATAAATGTATATAATTTGTTATGAAAACCTGTTTTAATTTTGTTTTTGACATGGTTTGCTTTTTAATTGTGTGGACACCAGGTTGTTTGACATCTTATCTCAAAAATACTTCTGTAGGTATAGGAAAGGTAGTTATGGTGGCTTACACCTGTACATAAGTGCATTCCGGTGGATTTGCTCCACGATTATTTTGAGGTTCTCCTATTAACCTGGATAAAACTATCCACAACTTCGTCTCGGAGAAGTTACGGCCGCCGCGTATGCTGTGACGTCAGTGGGACAGGCGATACACTTGCGAAGGAGTGGGGGGTGATAGTGATCCAGAGTGATGAATGACTTATATGAAATTTTACCTGTAGGCTTTTGTACTTTAAATTCCAATAGTGAAGAAGTATATTAAGCGTTTTATCTTTACGTATAAGAATGCCGATCAATGAGTTTCTCAATCATTTTGATCAAGAAGTGACAATCAAAAAAGTAGACCATGTAGTGTTAGTCAAATTACACCCTAACTCATATCATAGCTATCAATTTCAACATTACGGCACTTCATCAACATTATTTTTCAATTGTGAATGCAATATAGACAGCCTTTACACGTTCACAAAATGCAATCACGACATCACAAAGTGGATGCAATTTTGAAATTAATATTTTAGATATTATATCGTTGCATTGCATGCCGTTGTAATTGTAAAAGCGTTTACAAATGTGACCCTGAAATAACATATTAAGTAATTGACAGCCATTGCGCAGTATTCATCAAAGTCCTCTCTAAAAAGCAAGCAAGCTAAACATTATGAGTAGAATGTCGAACACTTCAAGATCTTGTAAAAAGTTGTTGAAAGAATTTTGTTTGAATTCTTCATTTGCTGGTCTTCGATTTGTTGCCGATGATAAGGCCCACTGGATCGAGAGGTACTAATTTTGATCATTCTTGTTTATAAATTATAAGTGATTTTTAAATCACCATTTCAATGTTGTTTTCAGACCGCGCTATCAAATCGGATCATCTTTTAATAAAGCATTCGTAAATAAGTTAAATAGTTAGATTTTTTCGATGGATAGATGAAAATCTAGCTTTCCATTAATTTCAATGCTGGAAATAGTGGTGATACTACACACATCAAAAAAGTCTAAGCAACGTATACAAATTTGAATTGTACAATGTATTTTCACATTATATCGTTAGTATTTTATTATTTATATTATTCTTTAGTGTCTTTTCAAAGTAAAAAATATTATTAAAGTGCCTAAATAGCTACGTGAAACTATAATTTCTATTGGTGCAAAGTGTAAAAATAAACTCGCTACGCAAATGTATTCTGCGTCAATAAAGCTTGTTTTTAAAACATGTAAAATAAGCCATGTTTAGATTTAATTTATACACTCGATAAAATCGAAAGCTTTACTTTTACTACGCAGTTGAGTGCATCTAAATATTACAGATGTTTCTGGCTAATCTCAGTAATACTCTCTTGGTATGGGTCGGCTCTGCTCATTGTGACAGCTTTCGACGCCTTCCAAGAGAGTCCGATCAGCTTCGGTGTAGACACCGTCTATGTGGACTGGGACACAAAGCTGCCAACTATCGCGGTTTGCGAGGAGGCTAACAATAAGAAGCTGTATAAAGTTTCGGATACGTAAGTAGTGTTTGAAATCGCTATTGCCCCGGCAGCAGTGTCTGTTGTTCAACGATATCTCCTCTAGCTTTTCAATATAATCGCCATAATCATAAACTGCTAAAGGTGTTGCATTCTCACTGCCACAACAATTATAGGAGAATGGCAGTTCCAACAGTTGTCTTTTGTCAATGTCGCTGGTGGACGATCGTACTCGTATTAGACTGTTAGCGGTGACGCGCTACTCAACCGACCAATCACAACGCGTGTTCTACATCGCAATATCAACTTTACTTAAGCAATTAGAATATATATGACTTTCGAACAACAACCGTCGGGCCGTGGGCCGCGGCCTGCTCTCCCTTTTCTATCGGTAGGAACGCGTGCTACGAACGAACTAACCAGCTAGCCGTGTGGTTGAATGTTTGATGCTTAATTTAAAGTTTCCAAATCTCAAAATTCACGCGCAGATTATATTTAATAAAGTTTATAAGAAAATAATAAAAAAAGCGCGTATTCCTCGCTTTCTAATTAACTATTCTACTTTACGGCTAGCCTGTTCGCTGAACAAATCCATTCAATCACACGGCTAGCCATCCGCCTGCGACATCGATAACACATCATTTTTCAATAACTTAACAGGCCTAGTGTTTGTGGTCAACGAACATGAAACTTACACAAATCAATTATAACATATTCGCACATCTTACTCCTATATGCTCGATACAGGGTGTTCAAAAAAGTATTTTACAAAAAAATATTCCAAATTGAGTAAGTTTTCACGTTCAACAACAAAAAACGGTTTTTTATTTGGACTTATAGTCTTTCCATAAAAAATTCTAAACATTTAAAGTTAAAGTGCGCGGCCACCATCTATTCAGATAACGTGCGGACCATGCGATCAGGTAATTGTTATATAATAAGGATAAACGTAGATAAATATATACCTTGTTACTTACCTGCGTAAACAGCTTTCTTACATTTCCAGTTCAGTAAGACTTCTAATAAGAATCGAAAAAAAAAATGGTATTGAAGTAAGTACTACACCAGTGTTTGTGTATTATCTATTGTATTGTATGTGTAATACGCGACTGTCTGTTGATCGCACAGTGCTTGATTGCAAATTGGATGAAAAAACTGTGCTTGCAAGTAAGTAGGAAGTCATCTAATAATCTACGTTTACGTTTTTGTGCAACAAGCTCGCAGCTGATCGCAAGGTCCGCGCATTATCTGGATAGGTGTGTGGCCGCGCGCTTTAGGCCTTAATGTTTAGAATTTTTTATGGAAAGACCATAAGTCGAAATCAAAAACGGTTTTTGTTGTCGGATCATGAAAACTAACTCAATCTGGAATATTTTTTTGTAAAATACTTTTTTTGAACACCCTGTATATATATTTTTTTTTCACTGTATTACTTAGAGCACTTGTATAAGTTTTGTCATTCTTGTTATAGAATCTGGCCACCAGGCCATCTCCTAGACCTGGAGGCAGCTCTGAGAGAAATAACCTACTTCCAAGGCAAATGTTTTTATTTAAAAGAAATCTGCTTCGACAAACCAAACCCAGAACCTTTATGTCCGATTTCCAACTACAGCTACTACGCCAACCTGGTCCGAAGCGAATGTGATACGATTCTGGCGTCTTGTGAATATAATGGACAGCCGTTCTCATGCTGCGAATATTTTCTGCCGCTGGAGACTAATATTGGAACTTGTTACGCGATCAACTCAATTCAGACTAAGTAAAGCATTCATATATTTTCATTTTTAAACGAGTTCTACTCCAAAGTACTGTTTGCAAAAGTGATATTACGTACTAAGCCAGGGTATAATATATAAACTAATATCCATTTAAAATTTGAAAGAAAATCCGTTCTCTAGTTTTACATGGAAGTTTTACAATCATAAATTCATACAACCATCATGTAATGCATAATACACATTCATAACCTTTTTAAAAATAATATTAAATATAAAAATATTTTAAAAGGAAATTAGTACAATTAAACTTTAATTCTTTATATTAAGATTTAAAAGTCGTTTTTGCCGCCATGGCGTGGAATGATCCGCTTGAGTTAGTTTTTTCTAATAATCTTAACCCTGGAGCTTTCGAGCGTAGAGTGAACCTCATGAACAGGTGTGTACCCTCCTCGTCTTCATCATCACTTTCCATTAGGTCAGATGGAAGACAAATACCGACCAATCTATAACAAAAGAAAAGAAAAGCTAGGGTAATATTTTGTATTATTTCAGCGTTTCCAAACCATTTCCAACGATAAGCAACCTACAAAATAAGGAGGGTGTTATGAAATTCGAAGTGCTTTTGCAATCTTCGGTAAGTATTTCACTCGACTCAACGGTAAAACTTGAAATGTGGAATTTAAAAAATATGATTACCTGAATGTTGATTGAATGAATGAACCATATATTAACAGATACATACCCTCGGTGAAGATGAGGTACCCAGTATCACATCGCTAAAATCAAGTATTATGAAGGTGCACCCAGGGCATATTTATAGGTAAGATTAATTTAAATACTTAATTTTTAAGTAAAAAAAAACTTAAGTTATTGAATATATCACTGACCACCTTACGCAGACATGAGTTTTCTTTATACTTTAATTCAGAGTTAGCTAAGTCGGTTTAAAAATTTACATTTGTATCTGTCAGTTACATAGAAATCTACAGTAGTAGAGGCCGATTTCAACTACCTAATTCCGGTTCAGATAGTGGCTGTGGCAGGTGAAACAAAAATTTAAATAAAATATTGTATTCATAAAAATTTTGAAAATAAGCATATCGCCCGACCAACACTAAATGGGTCGACTATCGACCAAGCTACTTGGTGCTGGGCGAAACCATAATAAAAAAAACCTATCTACGGACATGACACACAAATACTACCTTTGGAGGCCGTCAAATATTATTAGATCTCGCCTTTCTGCTGCGAATCCAGCTGTAATAAAAATTACAAAAATAACCACAGCAATCCTATTAGTCGTTCTTTTTTTTCTCGTGCACTGCTGAGCTTCCTCACATAGCGGACACGGAGCCTAACACTGCAGCTTTACAGGCTTGATTCTTGCTACAAGTCATTTTTCTCTCTTACCAGCCGTCAAGTATTAGTGAGAAACATCGAAAACGATCCACTAGTAGTGGAAACAACATCCCAACAACGCGCATGTCGGTTCCATCATGAAAACGAAGGCGGGCTGTACCCACACTACTCGTACAGCGCCTGCACGACCTTGTGCCGCAAACATGCTTTGATGGACGTTTGTGGTTGTTACGATCATTTCACTTTAGGCGCTGGTGAGTACATTATTTATATACCATATATCTACATATAATATACATATACTAAGTAGTGTATCCGTATTATTTTAATCGATTCAACAGTATGAGTGAGAATTGTTGTGTTTCGGATAAAGAATCATCATACAATTTTTATCCGTCATATGTACGTCACATCATACGTGTATTTGCCTACGTGGCTGATCAGAGTATAGGAATTCGGAGACATACGAAAAAGTTGTATGTGATCACATTAGATAAATCTAAGGTTGATTGTATTCAGGGTTCCGTTCCGGGACAATGACTATCCAGTGTACCCCACGGTATCGAATGCATAAATCGAGAAAGAATATTGTTGTAAGGAAAATGTCATAAGCTGTCATTTGGGTCATTAGAGGTGTCGCAGTGGTTAAGGCGTTGGTTTCTCGATATTGAGGTCCCGGGTTCGATCCCCGTGACTTCCAAGTGTACAAATGAGTTTTTACAACTTAAATACATAAAGCCGACTGCTCTAACGGTGAAGGAAAACATATTGAGGAAGCCGACATATCCAAGAAATTATATGAAAGGTATCTGCAAAAGATTGCCAACCCGCGGTTGGTAAGTTGTCCTCTTAGTTGTGTTGCCCAACGACGCTGATGTGAGAGCAGTGGGTTAATTGAGGCTGTCGCGTGTATGTCATTTGGGTTTTACGAGCTATTACAATTACGATTCTAAAAGTGATTCCGAAATAACAATTTTATTTTCAATATATTATATTAAATAATTTAACTTAAAAACCAATATTTAAATATTGGTCATAATATCCACGAACATTAGCCAACATTATTTATCTAAAGCTTGTGAATCTTGCATAATCCTTCACCCGGTAGCATAGATAGATGTTCCACCTGCATTCACTTCTGAGACCGGTTATTTCTAATTAAATTAATGATACAAACTTACGAGTACATACGATTAAATCTAATACCTAAGTGTTTTGAAATCTTGCCGCTAAATAGATAATTAATAAAGATTTAATTAGTTTAAATAAATTCAGTCACTTTGTTTTCATAAATGATAAATTTATCAAATGTGTAAAAGGGATTGTTGATTTATTTAAGACGTAGAGTGTTACTTTTTATAAAAACTTAGTAGAATATTTGCTTGAAGATATACGTCATAAAAGGACAGTCAGTTATCGTCTTTTCATTCACATCATACTTGATAGTTTCTGCGCTCCTCCGAATGAAATATTCGAGACAAAATAGTACTCCACTTCAATTCATCTCCTTCCCTTTACTTCCCTACGTAATTAGTCATACTTCATTTTATTTTCTTTAACATAGAAGAGTCACAACGTTGCAATATATCTGGAATGGTATGTATTCACAAGAACAGTGAGCATCTGAACAGCTTGAAGCCGCAGTGGGCCCACAGACCCGGCATGTACTGCGACTGTCTGCCTTCGTGCAATGAAACTGAAGTAACCATCATACAAGACAGTTCTGTGGCGTGAGTATACTATTACTTATTATGAGTGTAATCAATCCTACCTGCACTAATTCTGTCCTTCAAACATATGTTTGAATATTGTTAATCGATCACGCGAAACATATTGGGATCAAAACCATGCAGGTGGAATACAATCTGGGACAATACGTAGACTTTATCCGCAAGATATTATCGGGAGTAGAAATTTCCGTAAACTAATTCGCGGGCAAAGATCCTGAAACAACCTGCGCGCCCTCGAAGTAGGGAAAGCATGTAGTATGGACCATGCAAAAAGTGGATGAAAACGTATATACGCCTTACAAACATCTGGAGATACCGAATAAAATACATGTGAATTGTCGAAGCCGGTTGTGTAGTTAGTTTTGTTAGCTGGCCTTAACGTTGCGTGTCTTTACACAACATTATATTATTATACAAATAATTTATTCGATTAATCCGTACATTTTTTTAAGTCAAACCAATAAAATGTAACAGTCACTAACGCCCACTTACATAAAGAGACTAAGGTGTCGTAATGGGGTTGCGGCACGGTTTTCTTATTGAAATAAAAAAAAACTCATATTGTTCCGCTTCGTGTTGAAAAGTGTTCAATATCTTTGTAACTAACTTGTACGATTCAAATTTACTGTTAAACTTAGATTTGTGAAAAGGAAGTCTTTTAGATATACTCACAAATAATTAAGAGCCTTTAGGCAATTATGATAATGTGGATACATATACGGGGCACTTATATCGATTCTACACTAAAGAGTAGCAGATTTTGCATTATATTTATCTGCACCTTTTTCTTGCTGATACATTCCATTCCAGTTGGTCAGATATCGCAGAAGCTACTGAAACTTCATCGGTTAAAGATCTCTCTGTTGAGCGTTTTAACGTTCCCACCATTTGCCTTAAAAGACAAAATATATTTCTACTGCTACTTAAACATACCTTTATCTGACAGAGGATTCGCGAGGGACATTGATATGTATCAATTTACCCCGTACGCCTTTGCTAGTTTGATGCACAAATTACTACAGTCTAAAATATTTATTTAGTATCGTATCAAAAAATGTGAATGCAATACACTCTGTTAAAACTGTATTAGAAAAATTACATTTCAGAGTTTCAGTTGCGAACGTGAACAAGAGTTTTACTTCTCGGGCGCAAACAAACCGGCAAGTTAAAGCAATAGCTTTATCAATCAATCAAATCAACGTCAAAAAACGCCTTCTTTTAAGCACGTGAATGTCTCTACGGCTGAAACTATAAAGAATGCTTGAAATTGCCTCAGTTTTATCTCAGCTAACTGGTGAAAACACTACTTTATTAAATACTGAACAGTGATGAAAATCACATTTGACAAATTTTGAAAGAATTGGTGTCACAAATTTCCGAATTATATTTTCTTTATATTATAAAACAAAGTCACTTTTATATGACCATTCAGCTGAAATAAGTCTAAGATCAGTCTAAGTGCGCTTTATAGGTTTTAGCTAAATAGCTACTGCGTTTTTATGAAAATGTATATTTGCTGTATCTAATGTATCAATGCACCGCCATTCCCTTACTGTTTGTCAATTTCAGAAATAAAACCCTCAAAAAACGAGCTAAGGTTGAAATTCGTCTCGCCTACTTACCCACAGAGAGATTCAAGCGTAATGTTGTGCGCAGTCGACTGGATCTTGTCGGTGAGCAATTGCTAATTTAAGCTATCTTTAAACATTTAGGCGAAGAAATAAAAATAACCACTGACATATATTAATATTACTAACACTAGATTGGCTATTACTGTGGCTGATACTCTCGAACTGAAATTGACATATATAAATACACAAAGGGTCTGATTATAAAACAATTTTAATAAAATGCTCAAAGACTTAACTATTATTCGCTCAGTAGGCATTTTGAACAATTGTCCGTTTTAAAAAATACTAACTTCTTTATAGTTGGTCTTATTTAATTTTTAAATGGTTTAACCAAGGAAAGTAAAAGATTTTTTCGTGCACATTTTAAAAAATTATCTCCTTTGTCAAAGGAGCCTGTCCAGTGTTAATATAATTTACAGGGTGGAATTTTGCAATGCCACCTGGAGGGAAAGTACTCTAAATATATAAAGATAGCAAATGCTACTAAAACTTAGAATTTTAAATAAAGGAATGTTCCCTTAGACTAAAACTTGCTATCCTCAGTATTTAGAGTACTTACCCCCAGGTGCGTTGAAAAATTCACCCTGCATACAGGCCAGTGGTATAACACCATAGCAATTAAAGCTGTGTTCTGAAGACAGGAGCCTGTGGCAGAACATAAGCAAAATCTTAATATATACCTACACACTTATATTAAATGGAAACACTAATTACTAGTGGAGGAACATCTGATAACAAACTGATAACGAGATTAGTGTATAAATGTTTTTTCAACGAAACAAATAAGTTTCAAACTTTGTATACCAAGTTATTGGCTTTGAGTTTTCATACCAAACAATTTTTCAGTGTCCATCGGCGGCAGCACAGGTCTATTTCTTGGAGCCAGCATACTGAGTTTTGTAGAGCTGTTCTTTTACCTTACAATACGCTTTGTTGATAACATCTGGATGGAGAAATATAGGAGAACAAATAATTTTAATCTCTATAACTAAGTTCATAACATTTATTATAGTAATTTTAATTATAATAAGTACCTATTATTTTCTAATGTTGGTGGTGTTTATCTGTATAAATTGGTTCTATGTTTGCATGGTACATTGTTTTGTCAGTATCTTTTTTTGTTTAACACGGTTTACATGAAAAAACATTATAAAAAACTTACCAGGAAAGTAGAATATTCAGAATACATTTTTGAATGAAAGTCACAATAGAAAACATTGGCCATCTGTGGCGTTGCGTTCAGTGCTTAAATGAAGTTTGACATTTAGTCCGATAGAAATGCTTTAGTTCTAGTTTTACAGAGGCACCAACTTTTCTATTCAGTAGAATAGAAAAGTTGGTGCCTCTGTATGCATGTTTTCACAATATTTCTTTTATGTAGACTTGAGTTGTGAAAGCGTGGTTGCCGCAGGCACAGTTAAAACTTCATAAAATTGCTCGATTTGACGTACCAGTATCACATGAGAAGATAAACAGAACAGAGACAAAGCTTAATGCTAAAAACGAATCGGTTGCACTCCTACAAGCACGCGGGGCGTGTGTGCGTGACCACTGGCCGCTTGTCACGTACGCGGTGAGACTTGTCAAAAGGCAGAGCCAGTTGACAATCTCAGGGTCATTGCGACGCAAGTTGTTTGTTTTGTTAGTTGTTTGATTATTTATCATACATTAGTAAAAACGTTGTATGTTTTATTAATAATGGTTGTTTATTGTACTTTGTGTATGAATAATTCTAGAAAAAATAAAATTGAATTGCTCGAGCCAAAGTTTCGCGAATATTTCTCTTGAAATAAATATTGTCCATATTGGCAATGAAATACTTAAGCGTATTAAAGATTGTAAATTTGATATACCATGTGAGTGTTTCCCGTTAGATTACTTGAAAAAACTATATGTTAAATCCAGAATTTACCACACCATCAAAAGAAACAATAAATTATTAAAAAACAAAAATTAGAAAAGAAAATTATCAGAGTAAGTAATTTGTAAAGTATTCTATCATACTGAATAACTAAACTATGTAACAAATGTTTTGTTTAATTTGTCTTAACCTATTGTGACAACCCTACCGAAATAGGTAACAATTTTTCACGTTCTTAAGAAGCTTTGTCGCTGTTCCGTTTATCTTATCTACTCATGTGCCAGTATTTACCACTCAGAAATTTTGCGAAAAAAAAGGTTTTGTGTATGGAGCGCTGGCGAGTTTTAACTTGTTTTGAAAATTCGTTTATTTTAAAGTAAAATAAATTTGTTCCAAATTTATATTTCCCTCAATTTTTTTTTACCAGATTTATGAAACTATTGTGTGCCATAAAAGAGATGGATCTGCGTCGGGAACATTTTCGTGCAATGATTTTTCACGACTTCAAGTCCAACTTAAAACTTGATGCTCGGTTCATTTAATCGACTTCAATTAGCTTTTATGCATGGTCTCCTGAAAGTCAGCTGCGCTAGGGTCGAAAATGGTACTTCAATTATTTAAGTATTTTTAAACGACGATTGTTTAAATTTGACTAATATTAGGCGTCGTACTCGTATAATTAATAATTTAAAAACTACATACTTCTATTAACACATCGCATGGTCTAAGTAGCCTAACCTAATAAGTGGCCTTCCTACTGATCCAGAAGTCACGAGTTCGATTCCCGCTGTGGAATTAAATTTGATGAATATGTTTTTAATAACTGATGTGAAGAGGATAAAGTTTATCTCGACGACAGCGATAAGATATCGATTTGTAGATGCAGAAGGCTTTTGTTGTAATTATTTCTGATTACTAAAAATACCTTAATATTTATTTCGCTTTTATATTCTATATTGCTATATTATAAAAAATGTACTGTTGAAAACAAGTATTTTTCTTGCACTATTGTGTTTTTCATATTTATAACCGCACATCATTCTCATAGGGATTATCTTATTTTAAATATAACAGTAGTACGTAATATTGGTATAAATAGGCTAAGATTTTCTTAATAAAACATTGTGCAACCCTCTAAGCAGCCTTTTACATACACCTACCTCCAAAAACGAAGGATAAAGACTTCATAGAATGTCGATGTAGTTTAAATCACCCCAATTTGCAAATGTTTACAATTTAACATTAATTAAGAGTGACAGTAATTAGCTGACATAAAAGAGCTTGAACCATACAAAAAATAAATCGATTTTACAGACACTTAAAGGACAAGCCTAGCTCTCGAAAAGATCGATTGGTCTTATTTCAAAAATAGTGCTAGTAGCAAAATATGTATGCGTCAGGATGGCACGCATATTTTCTGAATGATCACGAATAGAACTAAACAAACTGTACCACACTGTACCTATAATCGCAAAAAAAATGTCCCTTATGCAAATGAATATTAAATAAATAGTCACATATGCGCGACCCACTGACATCAGGTAAGCGCTCACTGTGTTACATCTCCAAACCGATTGTAAACCATTATCTTGTACATGTACCAAAAAAACTGTACCTCAAAAAACAGCCATCACACTAGATCACGTCTGTGGAATCAAACACAAAAAAAATTCACCTCTCCAGCGTGAAAGCATCCGCAAAAGCGTATTTTGGGGATTTACTCACACTGGCAGCGAAATGTGAAAACTAGTTTTACTAGCTGACTAGTTTTGTCTTCACCTGCATGAATTTCGGTTATATCGCGCTTTTCAAAGCTTTCTAAAAATGGTGTGATGAAAAGGAGGCTATGTGCTTTCATGTGTATCAGTATATTTATGTTCCAAAAAAAAATCCACCTAAGCAGTACGAAAAGGCGCCTTTGGTGATTAAAAACTGATGTGAAAGATCCTAAATTTGCAAAAGCCGACTAGGCCCAAAGGAGGCTGAGTAGTCGTGGGCTAGACAGTTAACAGGTGGAAATTCGTGTCAAAAAATAAGTTATATTAAGCTTATTATAAATATAATAAATCGCAAACGGTTTAATTTCTGGAAATGAAATAAATTCAAATTGTTAGCGACGCATCATGAAATGGATTCGGCATAATAGGGACATAGCCATTCAAATAGTTTTGTAAATAACGCTAGTCCACGCCCTCACTACTTGCGCCCGTCCTCGGATAGGTGGTTATTTTCGAGTGTGACGTAAGCAAGTACTAATAAGATTCTTATAGGAAATTATGATGTTATAGGAACCTAGGTATAGGTATATTTTGAATTCTATTTTGATAACATTGATTTATGGTTGAATTGATGATGTTTGTGTTTAATAAAGTTCTTAGAGATTTCATTGGTATAATATAAGCATAATATGAGAAGCTTTATGTATGTTTTGGATAGAATTTGGACCTAGGTTATTTGTAAAATACTGATTTGTTCAGATTTGTCATAATTGTGGTAAATTTATGGTTATTTCTAATCAGATTAGGTAGATAATGGTAGATATAACGTTATTGTATATAGGTTCATATAATAAAGTACGCATTTGAAGTAATAAATGACGTATTATGGTTAGATATTTTCTCGTTGAATAACTACGTAAATATAGGGTTTATTGTTATGGTTTATTGATAATAATGTGTAAATTGCTTTCTTTTATTGAAATGTAATAGTTATTTTCATGGTGTTTTACGTATTTGAAGGGAATAACGAGAAAACCTTTGTTGTTGTATATGTTCCTAATTGGTAGTTATATCTTGTTAGATTATGTTAAAATCTAATTGTAATTAGAATGTTTGCATATTTTAATAATGTAAAATGATAAAATTATGTTTGTAACCGTTTCGCCTTAGGTACAATGTTAGGCTAAGTAAATAGTCTGCCGGCGCAAACGGTGTTTTGAGATAGTCTTTGTTCTAGAAAGTTTTTTGTATTTAATTTTATCAAATTAGTATTTATGTAAACATATAGGAATCATTTCGCTCTATTATTTGAATATAATATTGTAATAGTTTGGATTAATAGTTTGAAAGATAAATCGATGTAAAGTTTAGAATCCAAGTAAAACTTAAGTGTAATTAGGTGCAAATTGCACAAACGCGCCAGCCAATCAGAGCGCTGGAATTATTTAGGGCGAAATTTGTATAAAAGGCGCACGCCGAGCTTTGGAAGTCAGTTCGGTGCCTGCAGCGAAGAAAACAACAACTAATAAGAAGAAAGAAAAAGTCTAATAAGAAGAAAGAAAAAGTCTAAGAAGAAAAGTTCAGAAGCTTCCAGTTAGAAGAAAGAAAGTGCTGTTCGGTGAATCCGGAGGCCAGTGAAGACCCAAGAACACATAAGCGCTGTTCGGTGTATCCGGAGGCCAGTGAAGAGGTCTGAAGAAAGAAGCTGAACTACAGGAACGATTGCGGTTCATAGGCTTATTTAAACTTAAGGTTTAATTGTATACGCAATAAACGTTCCTACTTTGAAGATTTGTGTTGTTTTCACTGCGCTCCAACCTGCACTCGATCAAGTCGGGTGTCACTCCGTGGTTCGTCAGGTCGTGGTGTCTTCGGGGCCAAAGGGTACATACGGCGGCATCTTCTCCAGCCGGCGCAAAACTCCGCAACAGTTTTTCCTGGTCCTTCGAGCCGAGATCCTGGATCAAGAAGATGCCAACCACACGGTCGACTGGAAGAACGAAGCCCACCACCGCCACGGAGTCTTCGAGGGACTGGAGCGCAGCCACGCCGACAGAGACGACAGACACGATGGGGTCGTCTACGGGGTCGACGTTGACACCAGGGGCACCAACGCACCCCGCCGGAGGAGCGCCTGAAGCACGCCACGCCGAAGGTTGCACCGTACCGCCAGCAATGGATGGGGTTGCGTCGAGGGGCGCTGCGGACGAAGAGGCACGGTTCGCGGTACCAGCGCCCGTGGAACCCAGGAGGGTTGGTTCCACCACCAGGTCGAGGGCTTCCAGAAGAAGAGAAGCTGAATTGAAAATGGAAATAGCCCAGAGGAAGCTGGATCTCGCCGAGGCCGAACTGGAGCTCGTGCGGGTCGAGTCCGGCAGCGAAGAAGACTTCGCAGACGAGGAGCGGCAGCACCACGTGGAGGAGTGGCTACAGAAGACCGAGAGGAGAGCGAGGGTAATGCCACCCTTGGTGCCGCCGTCGCGACCACCGTCACCACCACCACCACCGCGGCTACCACAGCCGCCGCCTGCATCGAGGAAGACCGACATCCAGGAGTTGGCTGAAGCATTGGGGAAGCTACCTAGAGGCCGGTCGGAAGCTGTACACATCGAGCTTCCCAACTTCGACGGCGCCGCAGAAGAATGGCTGGCGTTCAAGAGGACGTTCGAAGACACGGCACCCAGCTTCAGTCACGTGCAGAACCTGGCCAGATTACGGAAGGCGCTGCAAGGCAGGGCGCGAGAGGCAGTGAAGAGCCTCTTGTTTACGGCGGAGCATCCCAGCGAAGTCATGAGGGGGCTACAATTGAGGTTCGGAAGACCCGAAGCTCTGGCAACTGCGGAGCTGGAGAAGCTGGAGAACCTGCCACGGATCACAGAGGATCCGAACGACGTGAGCACGTTCTACAGCCACGTGAGGAACGCCGTGGCCACGATCAAGGCAATGGGGGCAAGCAAGTACTTAGATGCCCTTAGAACCACGAGGGCCCTCATTGCGAAGATGCCGACTACGATGAAACACAGGTGGATCGCATACAAGAGGACGAATCCTGACGAAGAACTTCGGGACCTGGAAGTCATGAACGCATTCCTGGAGGCTGAAAGCGAATGGTACGCGGAAATAGCCGACCCTGAAGTATCCTGGAAGAAAGAAGACCGTCAGCGATCTGCACCACCGAAGACATCATGGGGCCACGAGCGAAGACCAGTGAAGAAGGTTCACTACAAGCAGGGGAATGAAGAGCACCCCCGCAAGAATCGGTGTCCAGTGTGTAACGGCGAACACTGGATTTACGAATGCAAGAAGTTCAAAGAAGCAAACCTTAGTCGAAAGTACGAAATGGCTAAGAAGGCAATTTTATGCTTCAGGTGTCTACGAGGAAGACATTCAAGGAAGACCTGCAGGGCAGCAGACTGCAAGAAGTGCGGAAGATGGCACCACACCAGTCTTCATGAAGAAAGCCGTCCACCAGCAGCTGTTGGGGATAAAGAAGAATCCTGCTGCAATGTCTCCAGTCGCAGAGAAGAGCCCAAAGAAGTCGTCACCTCCGTGCACACTGCCAGTGATGGGCAGGTGTATCTGAAGATGATCCCAGTGGACCTGTATGGACCGAAGGGCGCAGCACGCGTACTGGCCCTTCTGGATGAGGGGTCAACAGTCACGTTATTGGATGCTGGGGTGGCGCAGATGATTGGGGCTGAAGGCAAGGCGAGTCCGATAACTATCGAGACAATTGGAGAACATGGAATCAAGAGGTGCGACTCGCAGAAGATAAGTGTCAAGATCAAGGGAGCTCATCGTAAGAAGAAGGAAACGATTGAAGTTCGAACAATCGACAGTTTGAAGCTCTCAAGACAAGGTGTGGATCGAGGTGTCATCCAAGGATGCTCGCACCTGCAAGGCATTCAAGGTCAACTACTATATGAAGATGAAGAACCAAAACTTCTCATCGGGCAAGACAACTGGGGTCTCATCGTCACGAGAAGACTGAAGAAAGGGAAAAGGTCCGATCCAGTTGCATCACTGACGAGCTTGGGATGGGTCCTCCATGGGCGTCACAACGGGAAGACGTCACCAGTACAGTTCGTCAACCACAGCAGACTCATCGAAGAAGATGAGACAGAAGCCTTGGTGCGGCGACACTTCGACATCGAATCAATCGGAGTGCAGCCTCGCCGCCCGAGCAACGACGCAGACCAACGAGCGCTTGAGGTCCTGCAGTCAACGACGAAGCGCCTTCCAGAGGGGAGGTTTGAATCCGGGCTGCTGTGGAAGAGTGAAGACGAAACCCTCCCAAACAACTACGTGCAAGCTCATCGACGTCTTATTGGGATCGAAAGGAAATTGGACAAGGATGCAACCCTGAAGACGTCATATGAAGACCAGATGAAGAAGCTGATACAAACTGGTTATGCAGAGAAGGCTCCAGTATCAACGACCGCTGGAAGAACATTTTATTTGCCGCATTTTGCGGTGATGCATCCCGTGAAGAAGAAGCCAAGGATAGTCCTGGATGCTGCTGCAAAATTTGACGGGAAGTGCCTGAACGACGCACTCCTGCCGGGACCAGATCTTCTGCAATCGCTATTTGGGGTGCTTGTGAGGTTCAGAGAGAAGCCGGTCGCCGTCGTCGCCGACATTCAAGATATGTTCCTGAGGGTACAGATGCGTGAAGAGGACCGCGACAGCCTGAGGTTCCTGTGGCGCGGCGACAGAAGAAATGGGACACCAGACGAATACCGAATGTGCTCAGTGGTGTTTGGTGCGGCTTCATCACCATCTACGGCGATATTTGTCATGAATAAGAACGCAGAAGACTTCAGAGAAGATTACCCGGCGGCAGTGGAAGCTATCGAGAAGAATCACTATATGGATGATTATTTGCAGAGCTTTGCCACAGAGGAAGATGCAAGAATGATCGCGCATCAGGTGCGGGGCATTCATGCAAAGGCAGGCTTCCACTTGAGGGGATGGAGCAGCAACAGGCCGAAGATCCTCGACGGGATAGGTGATCAGCTCAAAGAAGACAGCACAGAACTGGTTGCTGAAGAGAAGACCCTTGGGCTAAGATGGCTAATGGCAGAAGACTTGCTGGCCTTCAACGTCGGGTTCCGGAATACCAGCCCGGACATACTCGAAGGCAAGAAGACGCCGACGAAGAGAGAAGTCACCAGCGCCATGATGTCCGGCTTCGACCCCCTGGGCCTTGCTACCCCAGTCTTAATTCAGGGGAATAAGCGGATTCGAGACATATGGCGCGGGGAGATCGGCTGGGACGACGAGATTCCCGAAGACCAGCGAGCAGCCTGGGCCAAATACGTGAAGGAAGTGTCCATATTGAGAGACCTTCCAATACTCAGATGCATCTCACCGAAAATGGAAAAGGCAGCGAGTCAAGAGGGAACCCGGTGGAAGTTCATACCACCTGGCTGTCCAAACATGGGCGGCGCTTGGGAAAGGCTCGTACGATCGGTGAAGACGGCTCTGACGACGGTGCTGCAGTCCAGGACACCACAAGAGGAAGTCCTACACACGCTGATGACCGAAGTCGAACACGTGGTGAACTCGAGGCCACTCACCCACGTTAGCGTAGACCCTGACGACGAGGAAGCTCTAACGCCGAACCACTTTTTACTTGGCAGATCTTGTGGAGCACCGGCGCCTGGAGAGTTTGCAGACGTCGAGCTCGTCGGGAGGGCAACGTGGAAGACGGCACAACGGCTGACGGATCACTTCTGGAACAGGTGGATCAAGGAGTATCTGCCTACCCTGCTGCCGAAGAAGGTCAACGGAGCAGCAACGCAGGATCCGCGCGTTGGCGACATTGTCATGGTCGTCGACGCAACACTGCCGAGGAACACCTGGCCGAGAGGAAGAGTTCACCGAGTCTACCCTGGACCTGATGGGAGAGTTCGAGTTCTGGACGTGCAGACACCATGGGGGATCCTGAGGCGGCCAACGAGACGGGTCGTCATCCTGGTTCCAGCTGCAGCGTCGCAACCGCAGGATGGAGTGCTACGCACTGCGGGGGAGACTGTTAGCGACGCATCATGAAATGGATTCGGCATAATAGGGACATAGCCATTCAAATAGTTTTGTAAATAACGCTAGTCCACGCCCTCACTACTTGCGCCCGTCCTCGGATAGGTGGTTATTTTCGAGTGTGACGTAAGCAAGTACTAATAAGATTCTTATAGGAAATTATGATGTTATAGGAACCTAGGTATAGGTATATTTTGAATTCTATTTTGATAACATTGATTTATGGTTGAATTGATGATGTTTGTGTTTAATAAAGTTCTTAGAGATTTCATTGGTATAATATAAGCATAATATGAGAAGCTTTATGTATGTTTTGGATAGAATTTAGACCTAGGTTATTTGTAAAATACTGATTTGTTCAGATTTGTCATAATTGTGGTAAATTTATGGTTATTTCTAATCAGATTAGGTAGATAATGGTAGATATAACGTTATTGTATATAGGTTCATATAATAAAGTACGCATTTGAAGTAATAAATGACGTATTATGGTTAGATATTTTCTCGTTGAATAACTACGTAAATATAGGGTTTATTGTTATGGTTTATTGATAATAATGTGTAAATTGCTTTCTTTTATTGAAATGTAATAGTTATTTTCATGGTGTTTTACGTATTTGAAGGGAATAACGAGAAAACCTTTGTTGTTGTATATGTTCCTAATTGGTAGTTATATCTTGTTAGATTATGTTAAAATCTAATTGTAATTAGAATGTTTGCATATTTTAATAATGTAAAATGATAAAATTATGTTTGTAACCGTTTCGCCTTAGGTACAATGTTAGGCTAAGTAAATAGTCTGCCGGCGCAAACGGTGTTTTGAGATAGTCTTTGTTCTAGAAAGTTTTTTGTATTTAATTTTATCAAATTGGTATTTATGTAAACATATAGGAATCATTTCGCTCTATTATTTGAATATAATATTGTAATAGTTTGGATTAATAGTTTGAAAGATAAATCGATGTAAAGTTTAGAATCCAAGTAAAACTTAAGTGTAATTAGGTGCAAATTGCACAAACGCGCCAGCCAATCAGAGCGCTGGAATTATTTAGGGCGAAATTTGTATAAAAGGCGCACGCCGAGCTTTGGAAGTCAGTTCGGTGCCTGCAGCGAAGAAAACAACAACTAATAAGAAGAAAGAAAAAGTCTAATAAGAAGAAAGAAAAAGTCTAAGAAGAAAAGTTCAGAAGCTTCCAGTTAGAAGAAAGAAAGTGCTGTTCGGTGAATCCGGAGGCCAGTGAAGACCCAAGAACACATAAGCGCTGTTCGGTGTATCCGGAGGCCAGTGAAGAGGTTTGAAGAAAGAAGCTGAACTACAGGAACGATTGCGGTTCATAGGCTTATTTAAACTTAAGGTTTAATTGTATACGCAATAAACGTTCCTACTTTGAAGATTTGTGTTGTTTTCACTGCGCTCCAACCTGCACTCGATCAAGTCGGGTGTCACTCCGTGGTTCGTCAGGTCGTGGTGTCTTCGGGGCCAAAGGGTACATACGGCGGCATCTTCTCCAGCCGGCGCAACAAAACTACGCGCAACACAAATTATGTAAATTCACTGTGATTTTTATGTGGAATTTAGTTTTAACGTCGGCAATACTAATTTTTTCTCCCAATAATGAGCGAAAAGAACGAACGAAACGTTCATGATTGACGAGTCACTCACTCATCTATGCCATCTGTTAATCATTGGCCGCCATTCTGTTACTCGTTTGTTTGGCTTTGTTCCATGGGCTTGAGTTGTTATATGTTTTCCTATTTTTTACGACTTACGCTTGTTATACGGACTAACTATGATTCTTCTTTACTCGAACACTTTCTGCTTGCCTACCGGATCCCGAGAACCCGCCTTATATGACGAATATTGGTTTTTTTTTCTCTTGGATATCCGATTTTGCATTTCGGTTTAAAGAAGCTTTATTTAAATAAGAAATTATACAATTTAATTTTTTTCATGAAAAACATTACAAATTTTAATTACTACTAGCAATTGTGTAATTGTATTGTAGGTATTGTACTGTAGGCTGCTGTACCCATGTGATGTCGATTATATGGTACCTCAGCTGGGCTAGGTACCAACAAAGTATTGTACCATCAACTCAATCCTTGGATTATACACTAATAATAATTAAGGATGATTAAATAATTTAAAGACGAATATATTATGGTTTTATTTACACGGAGTTGACAATTGATTTATAAACTCCCATATATATTCTTATATTTATGAAAAACAAGTAAGGAAGAAGCCATGTGGCCTGATTAAAGACCGTCAGTTTTAAACCACAATTACTTGTTTCCCAGTCAGAATTATTTTTAACATTCAGTTTAGTTTTACTTTAAAAAGTATGTTAAATTTTGTATTACATGTTTATGTCTGTCTGTATACATTTTTATGTTTATCTTAAAAGGTTGTTTATCACAAAAACATACATTTAGAGGCTTTAAGATAGATCTGGATGTTAAGACCTAGAAATAATAAATAAAGAATTTTATACAAACACGATTTGTTTTGGGACATCATTAAGTATAGTACATTTAAATAATTTATTGAAAAGCCCAATGATATAATTTAAAGTAACATTCTCATAACCTAACGAAACTTTATATGACAATACTAAAATATTTTATATCTTCACTTCTAGAAGTACAAATGTTTTCAAATTTCAGGTGAACACTTCAAATGTATGTTTCTGATAGAAAACACAATTTTCAAGTTGTTAACACCATAGCCCAGAAATATATGGGACGGTATCTGCCTCATTTGCGATATTGAGTTATGACGATTTTCTAAACAAAATTTCGCTGAAACCTGTATGACAAAGAAGACTAATGAATAAATCTCATTTTGCCTCTCAAAAGCAATCAACTTAAATGATGAATTATCCTGTTAAATATTGTTTCTGAAACTATCAACGTTGTTCAATAGTTATATAACTTATATACAACCCTAATAATTGTTAGTCAGGGAAATGAGACTAGCTTAACTAAAATAATGGTTTCAGGCTTCTACATAATTAAGTGATTAATCTCATCTGAAGCGGTAATAAAGTCCTTGCTGTTTTAACCACCTGTTTTAAAAACCAGGTTTATGTGGCTGTGTTCCTGATAAAGGTAAGCAACAGCTAGTGTAATCAGTGGAATACAGGCAATTCCAACTTAAGCCTACGGTCGGCAACCCATCATTAATTGATAATCAATAAATAACAAGATAATTAATCAATAACATCCAGGATTAATGACGTCTGTATGCATGGATGCCTCGTATCGTCAGGTGGATCGTATGTATGCATGGATGGCTCGTATCGTCAGGTGGATCGTGTGTATGCATGGATGCCTCGTATCGTCAGGTGGATCGTCTGTATGCATGGATGGCTCGTATCGTCAGGTGGATCGTCTGTATGCATGGATGGCTCGTATCGTCAGGTGGATCGTCTGTATGCATGGATGGCTCGTATCGTCAGGTGGATCGTATGTATGCATGGATGGCTCGTATCGTCAGGTGGATCGTGTGTATGCATGGATGGCTCGTATCGTCAGGTGGATCGTCTGTATGCATGGATGGCTCGTATCGTCAGGTGGATCGTCTGTATGCATGGATGGCTCGTATCGTCAGGTGGATCGTGTGTATGCATGGATGCCTCGTATCGTCAGGTGGATCGTCTGTATGCATGGATGGCTCGTATCGTCAGGTGGATCGTGTGTATGCATGGATGCCTCGTATCGTCAGGTGGATCGTATGTATGCATGGATGCCTCGTATCGTCAGGTGGATCGTGTGTATGCATGGATGCCTCGTATCGTCAGGTGGATCGTATGTATGCATGGATGGCTCGTATCGTCAGGTGGATCGTGTGTATGCATGGATGCCTCGTATTGTCAGGTGGATAGTCTGTATGCATGGATGGCTCGTATCGTCAGGTGGATCGTATGTATGCATGGATGGCTCGTATCGTCAGGTGGATCGTGTGTATGCATGGATGCCTCGTATTGTCAGGTGGATTGTCTGTATGCATGGATGCCTCGTATCGTCAGGTGGATCGTGTGTATGCATGGATGCCTCGTATCGTCAGGTGGATCGTGTGTATGCATGGATGCCTCGTATCGTCAGGTGGATCGTATGTATGCATGGATGGCTCGTATCGTCAGGTGGATCGTGTGTATGCATGGATGCCTCGTATCGTCAGGTGGATTGTCTGTATGCATGGATGGCTCGTATCGTCAGGTGGATCGTATGTATGCATGTGTAGCGTAGTTTCAATAAAACACAAAATTCTCTTCTGTGTTTATTTTTTCGGTAAAATTTAAAATATACAAAGATGCCTGTAAATACAAACAGAAAAATATAAACAAAATTGAAATAAAAAATAGTCACACAAAATAGAACAGAAATATTAATACAATTAAATTTGATCAGAAAAGAAAAAATAACAATAAAATAATTTTAATGAATGAGAATCCTTACCAACAATTTTGGCTACGCACACTCGTGAACGTAAAAAATAAATATAGGTTTCTTAAAAAGAACTTTGATTATCGATAATAAAATATCTTAACTATGTAATTTGGAATAATAAACTCGGAAAATAATAAATAAATAGATTCAAGTTGCTTTGATGGATAAATTTTCGTGACTCACTTGTCAAATCAAAACATTGCCGTTCTCCGACACTACGTAATTCCTAGTTTAAAATTACGTCGGGAACAACAAAAAAATAAAATTTACTGACAAAAAGAGGTCGAAATAGACAACCGTCACAATACCCCGGGGGCCGGGAAAAAAAAAATCTGAAAGATTTTTTTAGTAAAATTTCAAAACCAAATCCAAATAAACCGCATATACATATCGAATTTTAATATTTAATCTGCTAAATGAAAGAACAATCAAAAAAAAAATAATAATTAAAAGCAAAATGAAAATTAATATTAACATCCTATAGAAGAATTTTTTTGAAAAAACATCCTGTATATATGAAAAAAAAAAATAATACTGATATAATGCTTATCAACAAGTTATTTAATAGAAAAAAAAAACAAAACAGACGAGAGAGAGAAAAAAAAAAATCCTAAATAATTATCTTAAATTACATGGTTCATGAATGATAGAATTTTTAACATGTTCCTGGAATATACAATGTTAATATACATCGTTCAACTCCATCAACGTACATTATAATTACAACATACATTCTCTATCATACTAGTCTTATTCCAACTACTGGAAATAAAACGTCATGCAGTTAGAGTTGCTTATGAGGAATCGTATCCTAAATAAGTCAACCCAATAGAGTTGAACGCAACGGCAAAAGGCTTTAATAGTTGCCATCCGCTGAAAATATTAATAGCTTATGGCTTCTTTAACGTGTCGCTAACTCCCGCACGGTGATTACTATAAACAAGTTTCAGTTAAAGACTGAAATAAATATGCCGGAAAGAAAAGAAAATCATAGCCAGTCGTGAAACATTGACTTTTAAATAAAATCCAAGGGTCTTTTGTGAAGTAATTAAAATATTTATGTAATAAACATATGAAAATAATTCTCACAGGAAAGTGATTCAAGTGTATAAATAATACACATAGGTATGGTTTAGTTTAACGAGTTACCTTAATAAACGCTCGTGCAGAAGGCTTAATTTTACAAGTTGCAAACCGCTTGAAAAAAAAAAAAAAAATTGAGAAGAAAAAATTAAAATTGCAAATATTAAATAAATTACACAAAAAGTTAACCTAATACTACGATGATGATAATTAATTATAAGTTTTGACCAACGTCAATGTTAATGGTATAGCCAAACGATAATGAGGTGCATAGAGAAAAAAAAAATAAGACAAAAGAATCGGCTTATGCTCGCCGTGAGATAATGAGCAATAATTATATATGAATTCATATAAAGTAATTGGTAACAACCAATCTAGTCACTCAAAGAAGAAGTTAAACGCGGTAGAGGTTTAATGTCTCTGATATGCCAACGACCTAATGGGTTATTATTCATATCCACTAAATCGTAAATTAATGGTGAAACTTTATTTGAAACTTTACATTTAATAAATTTGGGTGCAAACTTAGCACAAAAATGTTTTTTAGAGGAACTTATTACATGGTTTCGCCTCCAAACAATATCACCGTTATTAAATTCTAAATTCTGATGATGTTTGTTATAATAAGTTGCATTATATTGATGTGCATTAAATAACCGTTTCTGTACTTCGGAAAAGATAGGTATTAATTGTCCTATGTTTTCAGCATATACATCCCTAGGACTGAAAATTAGTTCATCTCTGGAATCTTTATTTTTGTAGATAGATCCACATGTAACAGCTTCTCTACCAAATACTAAAAATGATGGAGTGAATTTTGTGGTTTCATTAACCGCAGTATTAATAGCAAACTGTATTTTGTTTATATAGGTATCCCAAGTTCTGTGATCTTTATCTATAAAAGCTGCAATCGCCGTTACAATAGTTTTATTGTAACGCTCAACGGTGTTAACCTGTGGACAGTAACGTGGGGTGTAATGTATTTTTGGTATGTTGTAAAATTTAAATAATTCAGATAATTCTGTACTTATCATTTGAGGACCATTATCTAATATAATAGTTTCTGGAACTCCATAAACCATAAAAACTAAATTGTCCAATATATGGCGAATAATAGAAGCGGTTGCATGTTTTATTGGAAATAACAAACAATATTTGGAAAAACAACAAGTAACTACAAATAGAAATCTATTCTGCTTACGTGAAGTAGGAAGTGGACCTATCAAATCTATGGATAAACATTGGAAAGGGCGTGAACAATGTTTGGGTTTGCCCATTAAACCAATTAAGTTTTGATTTTGGTGCTTGGTAGCTAAACAAGTCTCGCACTTAGCAATAAACATGGCTACGTCTTTATACATGCCAGGCCAAAAATAGAGATTTTTAATTCTATGGTATGTTTTAAAAATACCAAAATGTGCCGTTTGGGGAGTAGAATGATTTTGTGTAATAACAGATTCCCTAAATTCTAATGGTATTACTTGTTTCCAATTAAATTCAGAGTTAAATAATGTGTTAGATCTACAAAATCTAAACAATTTATTATTATGAATCATGTAATCCGGAGTACTAGAAGGAAATGATAAACATTTATTATAAATTGCTAAATACCAAGTGTCTTTAGTTTGAGAAGTAGAAAAATTAATTAAATCAATTGGTTTTATACGTGATAAAGTATCTGGTACGACATGATCTGAGCCTTTTTTGTGTTTAATTACGAAATTAAACATAGATAAACGAATACTCCATCGAGCTAATCTGCCAGTAGGATTATTTAAATGCATAAACCATTGAAGGGCTGCGTGATCAGTATAAATTGTAAATTGTAATCCATTATCTAAATAACAACGCCAATGTTCTAGTGCCGTAATAACACTTAAAAGTTCACGTTCAGTGACTGAATAATTCTTTTGAGCGCCTGTAAGCGATTTACTCATATAAGCAATAGGTTTATCAATATTATCGACTTCCTGAGTTAACATTGCGCCAATGCCGTAGGAAGAGGCATCACAATGAACAGCAAATGGTTTAGAGAAATCTGGACATGCCAGAACTGGTGTACTAATTAAAGCTTGCTTAATAGCCTTGAAAGCAATTTCAGCTTCATCAGACCACTTAAATGGAGGTGATTTTTTGCTTGTAGAAGTTAATTTAGTTAACGGTGCTGCAAGAGTGCTTAAATTAGGTACAAAACGTCTGTACCAGCTGGCAGTACCCAAAAAACGTTTGACCTCCTTAGCAGATTTTGGAGTTTGTATATCAAGAATAGCTTGAACTTTTTTAGGATCCGTTTTTAAACCATTTTCATTAACTACATAGCCTAAGTACTTTAATTCTTTCCGGAAAAATGAACATTTTGGAAAATTGACTGTGAGATTGGCATCTGAAAGTTTTTTAAGAATTTTAGTAAGTATATCGACATGTTGTTCAAAGGTTTGAGAAATACAGACTATATCGTCGATAAAATAGAAAACATTATTATCATTTGTAAGATCATTTAGTAGATTTTCAATGAATCTTTGTTGAGTAGCAGGTGCATTAGTTAAACCAAATGGCATAACTTTAAATTGAAACATTCCTCGGCCTGGAACATGGAATGCAGTTTTGAGTTTATCCTCTTTTTTTAAGGGAATATTCCAAAACGCTTTAGCAATGTCAATAGATGATATAAATTTAGCATCTTTAAGGTTATCTAATATATCAGAAATGAAAGGAAGTTTGTAAGCATCTTTTTTTGTGATATCGTTTAATTTACGACTATCAATACAAAATCGCCAAGTACCATCTTTTTTAGGTGTAATAATAATTGGGTTCAGCCATGGGCTGTCACTGGGTTCAATGACATCTAATTGTAACATATCATCAACTTCTTTACAAAGAGCTTTTTGTTTCTCAGGAGAAAGTCTGTAACAGCGTTGACGAATAGGTGGATGGTCTCCAGTGTCGATGAAATGTTCGACTAAATGAGTACGACCTAAAGGTTTACATTCAGTTGAAATCAACCTAAACTTTTCCATAATTGCATCTGCAATAATTTTTTGTGTGTCTGTTAAAGAATGGTATTCATGTAAATGAAAGTTAGAATCTGTATTAATGAGAAAAGATGAGTTTAAATTTGAAGGTTGTAATGTGATATTACTAAGAATATCCGGAGCAAGATTAAAAGTTTTCCAAAAATCAATACCCAAAATGAGTGATTCAGTGATTTCTGGGATCACATGAGCTGTAATTAACGCAAATTTATTGTTATAAAAAGTAGGAAGAGTAATAATGCCGATAGAAGAAATAGTTTGTCCGTTTGCAACATTACCTTTTATTAAACAGCTTTTTTGCATAAAAAGACCATGTTGTGATAAAATTTTATGAGAATTATTACCCAATATAGTGATAGCACTACCACTATCTAAAAGACCATTTAAAATTAAATCGTTTACTTTTATATGTAAATAAGGACGTTCAAAATCTGATGTTTTATTAAAGAGGAGAGCACAAGTGTTATAAGATTTAAAAAAAATTGTTAAAGTTTTTAACCATGTATCCCAATCTTTTTTGTCAAAATTTGATGATTTAATACCATTATTTTTGTTTATGCACTCCTCGTAATTTAGTTTTTTGAAATCGACTTATTACAATTAGGACATTTACTAGTAATAAAGTCTTTTTTTCCACAACGAAAACACACTATATTAGTGTTAGTACAGTCTTTTAATAAATGTGTATTAGATCTACAACGTGGGCAAGTGAATTTATAAAAATTCTGATTTTTATTAATTGCAGCTACAGTATTAGGTAATGGATTAGCTACAGCTGCTATGGAATTATATGTACAAGCTTTAAAAGGAAATTCAGGAATATATGGTTGATTATGTGAAAGTAGAGTATTATTATACGATTTGTTATTAGAATTTGATGTAGAAGGAATAGGAAAAGAATGATAATGATCTGGTGGTGATGATGAAGAGTAGTAAGATGTATTATTAGAAACTTGGAGAATGCTTTCTGTAAATTTGCATGATTCCAAGAGGGAATTTACAGTTTGAATATTCGGGCGCCAGTATGTAGCGTAGTTTCAATAAAACACAAAATTCTCTTCTGTGTTTATTTTTTCGGTAAAATTTAAAATATACAAAGATGCCTGTAAATACAAACAGAAAAATATAAACAAAATTGAAATAAAAAATAGTCACACAAAATAGAACAGAAATATTAATACAATTAAATTTGATCAGAAAAGAAAAAATAACAATAAAATAATTTTAATGAATGAGAATCCTTACCAACAATTTTGGCTACGCACACTCGTGAACGTAAAAAATAAATATAGGTTTCTTAAAAAGAACTTTGATTATCGATAATAAAATATCTTAACTATGTAATTTGGAATAATAAACTCGGAAAATAATAAATAAATAGATTCAAGTTGCTTTGATGGATAAATTTTCGTGACTCACTTGTCAAATCAAAACATTGCCGTTCTCCGACACTACGTAATTCCTAGTTTAAAATTACGTCGGGAACAACAAAAAAATAAAATTTACTGACAAAAAGAGGTCGAAATAGACAACCGTCACACATGGATGGCTCGTATCGTCAGGTGGATCGTATGTATGCATGGATGGCTCGTATCGTCAGGTGGATCGTATGTATGCATGGATGCCTCATATCGTCAGGTGGATCGTCTGTATGCATGGATGCCTCGTATCGTCAGGTGGATCGTCTGTATGCATGGATGGCTCGTTTCGTCAGGTGGATCGTATGTATGCATGGATGCCTAATATCGTCAGGTGGATCGTCTGTATGCATGGATGCCTCGTATCGTCAGGTGGATCGTCTGTATGCATGGATGCCTCGTATCGTCAGGTGGATCGTATGTATGCATGGATGGCTCGTATCGTCAGGTGGATCGTATGTATGCATGGATGGCTCGTATCGTCAGGTGGATTGTCTGTATGCATGGATGGCTCGTATCGTCAGGTGGATCGTGTGTATGCATGGATGCCTCGTATCGTCAGGTGGATCGTGTGTATGCATGGATGCCTCGTATTGTCAGGTGGATCGTATGTATGCATGGATGGCTCGTATCGTCAGGTGGATCGTATGTATGCATGGATGCCTCGTATTGTCAGGTGGATCGTATGTATGCATGGATGGCTCGTATCGTCAGGTGGATCGTATGTATGCATGGATGCCTCGTATCGTCAGGTGGATCGTATGTATGCATGGATGCCTCGTATTGTCAGGTGGATTGTCTGTATGCATGGATGGCTCGTATCGTCAGGTGGATCGTTTGTATGCATGGATGGCTCGTATCGTCAGGTGGATCGTATGTATGCATGGATGGCTCGTATCGTCAGGTGGATTGTCTGTATGCATGGATGCCTCGTATCGTCAGGTGGATCGTGTGTATGCATGGATGCCTCGTATTGTCAGGTGGATCGTGTGTATGCATGGATAACTCGTATTGTCAGGTGGATCGTATGTATGCATGGATGGCTCGTATCGTCAGGTGGATCGTATGTATGCATGGATGCCTCGTATCGTCAGGTGGATCGTATGTATGCATGGATGCCTCGTATTGTCAGGTGGATTGTCTGTATGCATGGATGGCTCGTATCGTCAGGTGGATCGTATGTATGCATGGATGGCTCGTATCGTCAGGTGGATCGTATGTATGCATGGATGCCTCGTATCGTCAGGTGGATCGTGTGTATGCATGGATGCCTCGTATTGTCAGGTGGATCGTATGTATGCATGGATGGCTCGTATCGTCAGGTGGATCGTATGTATGCATGGATGGCTCGTATCGTCAGGTGGATTGTCTGTATGCATGGATGGCTCGTATCGTCAGGTGGATCGTATGTATGCATGGATGGCTCGTATCGTCAGGTGGATTGTCTGTATGCATGGATGCCTCGTATTGTCAGGTGGATCGTGTGTATGCATGGATGCCTCGTATTGTCAGGTGGATCGTATGTATGCATGGATGGCTCGTATCGTCAGGTGGATCGTATGTATGCATGGATGGCTTGTATCGTCAGGTGGATCGTATGTATGCATGGATGCCTCATATCGTCAGGTGGATCGTATGTATGCATGGATGGCTCGTATCGTCAGGTGGATCGTATGTATGCATGGATGGCTCGTATCGTCAGGTGGATTGTCTGTATGCATGGATGGCTCGTATCGTCAGGTGGATCGTATGTATGCATGGATGGCTCGTATCGTCAGGTGGATCGTATGTATGCATGGATGCCTCGTATCGTCAGGTGGATCGTGTGTATGCATGGATGCCTCGTATTGTCAGGTGGATCGTATGTATGCATGGATGGCTCGTATCGTCAGGTGGATCGTATGTATGCATGGATGGCTCGTATCGTCAGGTGGATCGTGTGTATGCATGGATGCCTCGTATTGTCAGGTGGATTGTCTGTATGCATGGATGGCTCGTATCGTCAGGTGGATCGTATGTATGCATGGATGGCTCGTATCGTCAGGTGGATCGTATGTATGCATGGATGGCTCGTATCGTCAGGTGGATCGTATGTATGCATGGATGCCTCGTATTGTCAGGTGGATCGTATGTATGCATGGATGGCTCGTATCGTCAGGTGGATCGTATGTATGCATGGATGGCTCGTATCGTCAGGTGGATCGTGTGTATGCATGGATGCCTCGTATTGTCAGGTGGATTGTCTGTATGCATGGATGCCTCGTATCGTCAGGTGGATCGTGTGTATGCATGGATGGCTCGTATCGTCAGGTGGATTGTCTGTATGCATGGATGCCTCGTATCGTCAGGTGGATCGTATGTATGCATGGATGCCTCGTATCGTCAGGTGGATCGTGTGTATGCATGGATGCCTCGTATCGTCAGGTGGATCGTATGTATGCATGGATGGCTCGTATCGTCAGGTGGATCGTGTGTATGCATGGATGCCTCGTATCGTCAGGTGGATCGTATGTATGCATGGATGGCTCGTATCGTCAGGTGGATCGTGTGTATGCATGGATGCCTCGTATTGTCAGGTGGATTGTCTGTATGCATGGATGGCTCGTATCGTCAGGTGGATCGTATGTATGCATGGATGGCTCGTATCGTCAGGTGGATCGTGTGTATGCATGGATGCCTCGTATTGTCAGGTGGATCGTATGTATGCATGGATGGCTCGTATCGTCAGGTGGATCGTATGTATGCATGGATGGCTCGTATCGTCAGGTGGATTGTCTGTATGCATGGATGCCTCGTATCGTCAGGTGGATCGTATGTATGCATGGATGGCTCGTATCGTCAGGTGGATCGTGTGTATGCATGGATGCCTCGTATCGTCAGGTGGATTGTCTGTATGCATGGATGGCTCGTATCGTCAGGTGGATCGTATGTATGCATGGATGGCTCGTATCGTCAGGTGGATCGTATGTATGCATGGATGGCTCGTATCGTCAGGTGGATCGTATGTATGCATGGATGCCTCATATCGTCAGGTGGATCGTCTGTATGCATGGATGCCTCGTATCGTCAGGTGGATCGTCTGTATGCATGGATGGCTCGTATCGTCAGGTGGATCGTATGTATGCATGGATGCCTCATATCGTCAGGTGGATCGTCTGTATGCATGGATGCCTCGTATCGTCAGGTGGATCGTCTGTATGCATGGATGCCTCGTATCGTCAGGTGGATCGTATGTATGCATGGATGGCTCGTATCGTCAGGTGGTACGTATGTATGCATGGATGGCTCGTATCGTCAGGTGGATTGTCTGTATGCATGGATGGCTCGTATCGTCAGGTGGATCGTGTGTATGCATGGATGCCTCGTATCGTCAGGTGGATCGTGTGTATGCATGGATGCCTCGTATTGTCAGGTGGATCGTATGTATGCATGGATGGCTCGTATCGTCAGGTGGATCGTATGTATGCATGGATGCCTCGTATTGTCAGGTGGATCGTATGTATGCATGGATGGCTCGTATCGTCAGGTGGATCGTATGTATGCATGGATGCCTCGTATCGTCAGGTGGATCGTATGTATGCATGGATGCCTCGTATTGTCAGGTGGATCGTCTGTATGCATGGATGCCTCGTATCGTCAGGTGGATCGTGTGTATGCATGGATGCCTCGTATCGTCAGGTGGATCGTATGTATGCATGGATGGCTCGTATCGTCAGGTGGATCGTATGTATGCATGGATGGCTCGTATCGTCAGGTGGATCGTGTGTATGCATGGATGCCTCGTATCGTCAGGTGGATTGTCTGTATGCATGGATGGCTCGTATCGTCAGGTGGATCGTGTGTATGCATGGATGCCTCGTATCGTCAGGTGGATCGTGTGTATGCATGGATGCCTCGTATTGTCAGGTGGATCGTATGTATGCATGGATGGCTCGTATCGTCAGGTGGATCGTATGTATGCATGGATGCCTCGTATCGTCAGGTGGATCGTATGTATGCATGGATGGCTCGTATCGTCAGGTGGATCGTGTGTATGCATGGATGCCTCGTATTGTCAGGTGGATCGTGTGTATGCATGGATAACTCGTATTGTCAGGTGGATCGTATGTATGCATGGATGGCTCGTATCGTCAGGTGGATCGTATGTATGCATGGATGCCTCGTATCGTCAGGTGGATCGTATGTATGCATGGATGCCTCGTATTGTCAGGTGGATCGTCTGTATGCATGGATGCCTCGTATCGTCAGGTGGATCGTGTGTATGCATGGATGCCTCGTATTGTCAGGTGGATCGTATGTATGCATGGATGGCTCGTATCGTCAGGTGGATCGTATGTATGCATGGATGGCTTGTATCGTCAGGTGGATCGTATGTATGCATGGATGCCTCATATCGTCAGGTGGATCGTATGTATGCATGGATGGCTCGTATCGTCAGGTGGATCGTATGTATGCATGGATGGCTCGTATCGTCAGGTGGATTGTCTGTATGCATGGATGGCTCGTATCGTCAGGTGGATCGTATGTATGCATGGATGGCTCGTATCGTCAGGTGGATTGTCTGTATGCATGGATGCCTCGTATCGTCAGGTGGATCGTGTGTATGCATGGATGCCTCGTATTGTCAGGTGGATCGTATGTATGCATGGATGGCTCGTATCGTCAGGTGGATCGTATGTATGCATGGATGGCTTGTATCGTCAGGTGGATCGTATGTATGCATGGATGCCTCATATCGTCAGGTGGATCGTATGTATGCATGGATGGCTCGTATCGTCAGGTGGATCGTATGTATGCATGGATGGCTCGTATCGTCAGGTGGATTGTCTGTATGCATGGATGGCTCGTATCGTCAGGTGGATCGTATGTATGCATGGATGGCTCGTATCGTCAGGTGGATCGTATGTATGCATGGATGCCTCGTATCGTCAGGTGGATCGTGTGTATGCATGGATGCCTCGTATTGTCAGGTGGATCGTATGTATGCATGGATGGCTCGTATCGTCAGGTGGATCGTATGTATGCATGGATGGCTCGTATCGTCAGGTGGATCGTGTGTATGCATGGATGCCTCGTATTGTCAGGTGGATTGTCTGTATGCATGGATGGCTCGTATCGTCAGGTGGATCGTATGTATGCATGGATGGCTCGTATCGTCAGGTGGATCGTATGTATGCATGGATGGCTCGTATCGTCAGGTGGATCGTATGTATGCATGGATGCCTCGTATTGTCAGGTGGATCGTATGTATGCATGGATGGCTCGTATCGTCAGGTGGATCGTATGTATGCATGGATGGCTCGTATCGTCAGGTGGATCGTGTGTATGCATGGATGCCTCGTATTGTCAGGTGGATTGTCTGTATGCATGGATGCCTCGTATCGTCAGGTGGATCGTGTGTATGCATGGATGGCTCGTATCGTCAGGTGGATTGTCTGTATGCATGGATGCCTCGTATCGTCAGGTGGATCGTATGTATGCATGGATGCCTCGTATCGTCAGGTGGATCGTGTGTATGCATGGATGCCTCGTATCGTCAGGTGGATCGTATGTATGCATGGATGCCTCGTATCGTCAGGTGGATCGTGTGTATGCATGGATGCCTCGTATCGTCAGGTGGATCGTATGTATGCATGGATGGCTCGTATCGTCAGGTGGATCGTGTGTATGCATGGATGCCTCGTATTGTCAGGTGGATTGTCTGTATGCATGGATGGCTCGTATCGTCAGGTGGATCGTATGTATGCATGGATGGCTCGTATCGTCAGGTGGATCGTGTGTATGCATGGATGCCTCGTATTGTCAGGTGGATCGTATGTATGCATGGATGGCTCGTATCGTCAGGTGGATCGTATGTATGCATGGATGGCTCGTATCGTCAGGTGGATCGTATGTATGCATGGATGGCTCGTATCGTCAGGTGGATTGTCTGTATGCATGGATGCCTCGTATCGTCAGGTGGATCGTGTGTATGCATGGATGCCTCGTATTGTCAGGTGGATCGTATGTATGCATGGATGGCTCGTATCGTCAGGTGGATCGTATGTATGCATGGATGGCTTGTATCGTCAGGTGGATCGTATGTATGCATGGATGCCTCATATCGTCAGGTGGATCGTATGTATGCATGGATGGCTCGTATCGTCAGGTGGATCGTATGTATGCATGGATGGCTCGTATCGTCAGGTGGATTGTCTGTATGCATGGATGGCTCGTATCGTCAGGTGGATCGTATGTATGCATGGATGGCTCGTATCGTCAGGTGGATCGTATGTATGCATGGATGCCTCGTATCGTCAGGTGGATCGTCTGTATGCATGGATGCCTCGTATCGTCAGGTGGATCGTATGTATGCATGGATGGCTCGTATCGTCAGGTGGATCGTATGTATGCATGGATGGCTCGTATCGTCAGGTGGATCGTATGTATGCATGGATGCCTCATATCGTCAGGTGGATCGTCTGTATGCATGGATGCCTCGTATCGTCAGGTGGATCGTCTGTATGCATGGATGCCTCGTATCGTCAGGTGGATTGTCTGTATGCATGGATGGCTCGTATCGTCAGGTGGATCGTATGTATGCATGGATGCCTCGTATCGTCAGGTGGATCGTGTGTATGCATGGATGCCTCGTATCGTCAGGTGGATCGTATGTATGCATGGATGGCTCGTATCGTCAGGTGGATCGTATGTATGCATGGATGGCTCGTATCGTCAGGTGGATCGTGTGTATGCATGGATGCCTCGTATCGTCAGGTGGATTGTCTGTATGCATGGATGGCTCGTATCGTCAGGTGGATCGTGTGTATGCATGGATGCCTCGTATCGTCAGGTGGATCGTGTGTATGCATGGATGCCTCGTATTGTCAGGTGGATCGTATGTATGCATGGATGGCTCGTATCGTCAGGTGGATCGTATGTATGCATGGATGCCTCGTATCGTCAGGTGGATCGTATGTATGCATGGATGGCTCGTATCGTCAGGTGGATCGTATGTATGCATGGATGGCTCGTATCGTCAGGTGGATCGTATGTATGCATGGATGGCTCGTATCGTCAGGTGGATCGTGTGTATGCATGGATGCCTCGTATTGTCAGGTGGATCGTATGTATGCATGGATGCCTCGTATCGTCAGGTGGATCGTATGTATGCATGGATGGCTCGTATCGTCAGGTGGATCGTATGTATGCATGGATGGCTCGTATCGTCAGGTGGATCGTGTGTATGCATGGATGCCTCGTATCGTCAGGTGGATCGTATGTATGCATGGATGGCTCGTATCGTCAGGTGGATCGTGTGTATGCATGGATGCCTCGTATCGTCAGGTGGATCGTGTGTATGCATGGATGGCTCGTATCGTCAGGTGGATCGTATGTATGCATGGATGCCTCGTATCGTCAGGTGGATCGTATGTATGCATGGATGGCTCGTATCGTCAGGTGGATCGTATGTATGCATGGATGGCTCGTATCGTCAGGTGGATCGTCTGTATGCATGGATGGCTCGTATCGTCAGGTGGATCGTATGTATGCATGGATGGCTCGTATCGTCAGGTGGATCGTGTGTATGCATGGATGCCTCGTATCGTCAGGTGGATCGTATGTATGCATGGATGCCTCGTATCGTCAGGTGGATCGCGAGCTCGCTAGATACGTCAGTTACCTCCTGACGTTCTGCTTGACCAGTCCGCATAATGTACATAATTTGTAATACTTCATAGGTACCTCATCGGGACCTCAGATAGTAAAGCCAGCATCTTTTTTCATTTATTTATCATTTTAACATGTTATATAAATACTAAAATTTGTTAGCAACAAAAAACCACTAAGGTTTATTCTAACGCTAACAAGAGTTAGGTGAATACATTGATACTAATATATTATATTATAGGCAAAATCAGCTATCGGCTAGGTACTAGGTACAAATTAAAAACTTACATATTAACATTTAAAGGTTCCATATGGATAGGCTATGCATAAATTTACGAGTATTTGTATGTGATAAACAAACCTTAAATCCTCCTTCTTTTCGTTCGTTTCGTTTCTAATATTTCCAAATAATTTAAATTATTATAAATTATTATATTAAGGAAATCTGCGAACTATGCTCTAACTGACTTACCTCAAAATATTTCACCATCTCCCCCTAGCTACGTAATTGAAACAACAGAATATTTAATTTACCATCGTCAATTAAAACAACACAATATGACATTATCACAAAAAATAATGTAATAAGACCAAAACAAGGGTACATGGCCGGGTAAATTGCACCTTATTTCGTAAAACAATGCGCTAAGAAGTTCACTTTTCTATTATGTATTATATTTAATAAATATCAAAAGAGTAATTGGATATCCATCATCTCCACGGTGACATATCGCGTTGCGGGTACTATTAGTATTTTATAATATTTTGCCAAATTGTAATCATGTTACGCCTTTTCTCTCAAGCAAGCAAACTGGCTTTGTTAAAAAATTTGGTTGTTAACGGTTACAAATCTACTAGAAATTAAAAAGTATTTTTGAAGGAACTTTGCAGTGAGAGGTCATTGAGGAGTTGATTCTGACTACTTCGAGGCTTATTACAAGGTAAACCGTGAGATACTTGATGCCAAACTCGCATCTCACGGTGTTTGTTTGTTTTTTTCATCTCGTAGCTTAAGGACTCGCATTCACACACTATCGGACACACTATCAAAAGATAACAAGCTAGGCAAAACTAAGACAAGAGTTTTCCATATAGATGTCCAATTCGTTCTCCTTACTAGAACATGCATAGTAAGGAAACTTAAAAAGTAAAAAGAAGTACTTAAGAATATTGAGTTTTTATCTCAATTGCGAGACGAAATTATCTAAATTTGATATTCACTCCCTGGAATCTCGCAGAAAGTAGGTCTTAGGATAAGGTCTTGCATTCCTTTACTGAGACCCCTGATTTTTTATCTCATTTCTCGTTAAACACTAAATTTAGTTTTGGTAGTTCCAACAAATGTAACCTACGTTCTTCAAACATACAAAAAAAACATTTTTTTCTTTAATCCACTGGTCAGAATCGCACGACATCAGAATGAATTATCTAAAAGTAATCCTGCGCTAGTTTTGTGCACATCTGAAATTAGTTTTTATTATAAGACTGTGAAAGATTTCCTCTATCTCATGGCTAAAGACTCTTAGTAATTAGGACATTAAATTGTACTTGTTTGTGTAATGACATTCCTTAAATATTTTTTGTGCCAGTTTTGTTCCATAGGCTTTTAACGTGTACGACTGGGGGTAATAATGAGAGCTATGACTTGCAGTTGCCAGCAAGTTATGTTCATGGTCTTGGTGCCAAAAGGTGAATCGTACTTTTAAACAAAGAGGCAGGATAGAACAGTACTCCATATAAAAGGCTCAGTAAATGAGTATTTAGTAAAGGCAATTTGGGAGGCACTTGAGGTTCTTGCACAATATGGCAACGTGATCATATTTGTGTAAACTAATGTTAATATAATACAGATATTTTAATGCGCTGAAGCTTGTATATTTGCTCCTGAGTCAAAATGATATAGCTAGTGTTGGCGTAATCGGGTATTGGGAATATGAGAGATTGTGGCAATGCAATTTTGGTAGATAAAGAACGAACATTTTGTAATCTCCTTACAGATACTGCGGCTTCTAAAACCTTTCTACTTATCGATTGCAACTGTAACCCCACGATAATGTTGAATGTATGAGAATGCCCAGATTTTCAACTATACGGCACTATTACTCTATATTTGGACGTTGTCGCAAATTACGGGTGTTAGTTGATTTTTATCAAATTTTTACAACATTTTCTAATTATCAATAAGGATAACTTGCGTTTTTATGGGATTTACCTGAAGTACTCGTTCGTTTACCCCAGTTACCAACGATGAATGCAAGGACCCTGTTCATGGTATTTATTGCTGTAACGATTTCATTGAAATTTGCCTGGGTGTGAACTTGTAAATCATCCGCGTAAAGGTGGCAGGAAGAAGAGAGGGAATGCGATATATTGTTAATAAACATAGAAAATAGCAATGTGGGAAGCACACCGCGTTGAGGCTCTCCAGCAGTTGTAACACACTGTCTTTTGACATTTTTTGACTTAATTCTACCAAGTTTGAAAATATATTTTTATTTATTGTAACTTTTATTTAACTATTTTATTCAATATGTGACCATTTTTATTACTCAAATAAATTGTACTATTGTTTGCACAAAGTCAACAATTAAAAAAAAATTATGTTACTTATTGGTTTTTATTTGTTGTTGTGCATGATGAAATAAATAATAAACATACTGACTTTGGGAAAGTTGCTCAAAATTGTGGTCTGAACCTGGTAATTTTCCGAACGGTGAATTAAGTCACCCAGTATATTTTGTATTAGCTTTATACATATTATTAAAATTTAATAACACTAAATCGACTTGTGTCCTGTGTATATCATAATGATTTCTAGAACTTTACATTATTTGATTGTTATTTGTACATTAATCATTTATTACGCCGTTGAAAAACACGGTAAATATAATTATACTAATGAATAGGACGTATCTAACATTTTATACAGTTGACACCTTCGGACACAGGTAACCGGTTATTGTGGAATGCAATGTCTAATGAAGTTGGTTGACAGTGCCTGTCACATAATTCAGAAAAATTAAAAATAAACTAAACGAGGTACCTTCGGCAGAAGTTTTGAGTTCATTGTCACTAGAAAAAGGCGTGAATTTTTTCTATGAAACTTTATAAAATCTTAGAGACATTCAAGAAATACGAACAAGTATCCTCCCTGGTATCAGTTATCATTGATAAAAATCATTAGGGAAAAAAATAAATATCATAACAGTATAAAAAATATAACAATATTTCTGATTACCATAGTTTTGTTTTACTACGTAGTCGCTATCTCCTCAAACCCACGCAAATTTTGGTCCTATGTCAAACTGAAAAAACAGTGAAGTACATTCCCGAAAGTAAAGAAAAATATGCAGATAAAACCTCCCAATTAGGCAGTGAGATCTGCAATATGTTTAGTGAATACTTTCATTCAACATACCAAACATCAGACACATCTCAAACTTTTGACGATAACCAAGACAATACCAGTGCTACTAACACTGACATACACAATATAGAAATTAGAGTGGAGGAGGTTTTTAAGCGTCTCGAGTCCCTTGACTTACATAAGTCAGCTGGTCCAGATTATATACCCCCCATTCTTGCCGTCAAATGCGCGTGTTGCCTCGCAGTTCCGTTAACGCTCATCTACAGATGATCTATTGAACTAGGTCATGTACTTAAATTGTGGAAAACTGCGTTCGTCACTCCGATACACAAAAAAGGACCCAAAATAGAGATATCAAACTACCGCCCCATATCAAAACTATGCATTTTTTCCAAAGTCCTTGAAAAAATTGTATATGAACAAGTTAACACATCGCTTAAACATACTCTGATTGGTCAACAACACGGATTTACGAGGGGCAGATCAACTAAGACAAACTTGCTCGTATGTGTGGAGTACTTGATGGAGTAGATGTCTAAACCAGCGCAGGTGGACATAGTCTACACGGACTTTTCCAAGCTTTGACCGTATTAATCACGCAATCCTGCTTTGCAAGCTTCGAAAATTGGGCATCAGGGGTAACTTCTTTCGTTGGTTTGTTTTAAATGACATTCCTTAAATATTGTTAAAGGTTACTGTTTTAAATGGATACACCTAACACATCCAACACGTTCTTTCAGGGGTCCCCCAAAGATCCCTGCTAGGACCGCTCTTATTCTCCATTTTTTTTAATGACATCCATAATTATTTTAATTATTCAAAAATCTTATTATATGCCGATGACACGAAAATTCTATGTACAATTAATATCCCTGCTGACAATTTGAAACTGCAACGTGACCTTGATAGTCTACTAGACTACTGTTTTTTAAATAAACTTGACCTCAATACTTCATTTATGCTATATATTTTCATTTTCAAGAAAAAAATCTATTATTACTTATGGCTACACTATGGACAATAAAATGTTGACGAGAGTTGACTCAATGATAGAGGAGTCAATGATCTAGGAGTGACGTTTGATTCTAAATTAATATTTGACAAGCACGTCGAAGCAATCATTAAAAAGGCATCTAAAGCTTTGGGGTTTGTTTTAAGAATGTCGTCTGAGTTCAGCAATATTAAAACCTTTAAAATACTCTACTGCGCCTTCGTGCGAAGTCACCTAGAATATGCTTCTTCAGTGTGGAATCCGGCCTACAAAGTGTATATAGATCGAATTGAAGCTCTTCAAAAGAAATTTCTGAAATTTATACAGTATAAAAGTCGGAAATACGATACTGATAATGTTTCACGCTGCAGGCGTCACCATGTTCTTCCGCTGTATATTCGTAGGGAGATCGCGGATATTTGTAACATTACAAAAATTGCGAATAGTTTATTAGATGTTCCTGAGCTCTTGTCTGTGATTAGTATTTGTGCTCATAATAAACAATACAGGAACCTTAGCTTTTTACACATCCCATTCGCTAATACTAACTATAGGCAGAACACATTCTCTATACGAGCGTGCAACTCGGTGAACAAAGCAAGCCGGGAACTGAAAAATTTTGATTTATTTCACGATAGTGTTTCAGGTATCAGAGCTGCTCTTACCGGGCACTTCTTTTGGAGCACAGAGCGTCAATAAAAGATTATTTTTCAAATATTATATAGCTACATCTTTTTATTATTGTAATTTTATATGTTGTATATTTATTGCGTACTTAACTTTATATACCGCACCAAAATCTATATGTGAAAACTTCTCTGTGGCCATGTTTATTTTATTCCACTTATTATAATTCTGTAACTAGCTGTAAGTTTTCCTTGTTAATAAATTAATTAAATAAATATCTGTTGAAATATATTTGGTGCAATTTTAAAGGTTTTCCACTAGCCAAAACCTTTTTTGGCTCATAAATGGTTTGTTTTATGTGGGACTCGTCCCGACGCCTACCAGGACCATACCCACTAAAAACCCCCTGTCGGCTCGTGCATTTTTGCCACTCAGCCTTCATCTGAGCGACAGCCAATTGGAGAAAGAGGTCGGTTTGTGGTCGAAGCGCATCGCAGAACTCTTTTCAGGGTTCACATCGATGCGCCATTTTTGAAACCATACACCAAGGGCGCCTACGGCCTTTTGGAGTCTGGTTACAAGGTGCCGAACACTGTGGCCTCCTTTGGTATAGAGTGCGGTGTCGTCAGCAAAGAGGGCGAGTTCGACGCCTTTCGGCGGGATGGGAATGTCGTTCGTGTACACGGTGTACAGCAGAGGGGCGAGGACCGAGCCTTGAGGGACTCCAGCCTTTATGGGACGAGGCGCAGAAAGCGTGCCTTCGTGTTTAAATTGAAACGTACGGTCTTTGAGAAACGACGCTATCAACCTGACTAGGCGATCCGGTAAGCCTATCTTGTAGAGTTTATAAACGAGACCGCTGTGCCAGACTTTATCGAAAGCCTTGGCTACGTCAAAAAAAAACCGCGACTGTTTTATAACGACGCGGATAGAAACCGTCAAGTATATACTCGACGATTCGGTGGACTTGCTGAGGGCAGGAGTGTTTAGCGCGAAAGCCGAACTGATGGGGAATAATGAGAGGATCACCATCCGTTGGAAACAGATGGTTCCGCATTCGAGAGAGTATGACTCTCTCGAGAAGTTTAGACATTACCTTGAGGAGGCTGATGGGTCTGTGATTAGCCGGGACGTTCAGAGGTTTGCCCGGCTTGGGAATGCCTATGACTATCGCTTCTTTCCAAGCTTTTGGAAAGTAGCTATGGTCGAAGCAGGCATTGAAAATGATAGCTAACAAGGTAAGCATCTGTTGAGGTAGGTGCTTAAGTGCGTGGTTGGAAATTCCATCAGCACCCGGAGCCTTTTTGGACTTTTGATTCCTAATGAGAAGCAAGATTTCGTCATTAGAGACTGTGACAGGGTCGGCGGTGATGGGGAGAGTGTCTCTGCGAAGGACTTCGTCCTCCACCGCCTGGATGTGTGAGGGATCAGCAGGTTGCGTGCTGGGCGAGCATTGTGCGGCAATGCTGTCAGCGAAGCATTCGGCTTTCTCTTCGACTTCAAAGGCAGTAGTGCCATCGGGACGAGTGAGAGGAGGAACGTGAGAGGCGGTGTCTACGCGTAAGGCTCGGGCCATGCTATAGTACGCTTGGTGGGACGGAGAGATATTCGCCAAGAGATCGCTCATCTGAGCGTCTCGGAGTTCCGCGAGGCAAGACCTAACTTTACGTTGAAGCTGATTCGCAGCTGTTCTATATGCGGGCGTGGGATATTTCTTGGCTCTCCGGAGAGCCGCGTTCTTAGCTTTAATAAGATTGCTAACGGCTAAGGGAAGCGTGGGTTTGCCTTGCTTAGCAACCTTTTCGTTGTCACTGATGGCTGAGTTGATAGCATCAGTGAGAGAATATACTAATGAATCGATTTTATCCGGGCTATCTAATTGTTCGGGAGAGATCGCGAGTGGAGAGCTCGGAGCCTCTAAGGCTGAAACTAACGTATTTTTAAAACCTTTCCAGTTGGTAAAGGTCTTAGGAGATGAGACGTTATCGTTCGGCGGTCCTAGCACGAGGGAAACGGGGCGATGGTCGGAGCCTAGGTCATCGAGCGGTTCGATAGACCTTAGATCAAGTTTGATTCGCTTGATAATTGCAAAGTCGAGGATGTCAGGAGAGTAGGACGGGTTGTTGGGATAGTGAGTGGGAGTGATGGGGGATATGCCGTCTAGGTCAAGGGAGTTAGTGATGTCGAGGAGAGCGATACCTCTGGTGTTAGTCGATAGGCACGTCCAGTCAGTATGTTTGGAGTTAAAGTCTCCGAACATAATGACTGAATGGCCGAGGGCGAGAATGGCCTCAAAGTCGCTGCGGATTTGTCTGGTACCACTAGGTATGTAGATTGAAGCTATGATGATGGTCGGATGACCAGTCATAGCCAATCTACACACAGTGGCTTCCATGTTGAGGAGAGGAGGGGTAGGGAGAGGACAGCAGTGGAAGCCTCTTTTGTAATATATAGCGGTGCCGCCGAAACCGTCGGAGTTGGGCCTATCGTTACGAATAAACGCGTACTTAGGTATAGCGAATCCCCTGGAGCGGTTTGGAGTAAGCCATGTCTCCTGGAGAAGGAATAAGTCAGGTTCTATGTTCTGAAGGAACAGTTTAATCTCGGGATGGTTGGTGTTAAGGCTACGAGCGTTAAAAGATACTAGGGATAAGCCCTTGGGTTTAATACGACTGGACGCGGGATTCGCGGGTCTAGACATTATAATTTACTTATTTACGATTTTATATAAAAATAAAAAGAATAAATTTATAATGAACTTAGAAGCGAGTGATGCTCGGTTAAAGCAAATAAACGCTCTTGAGGAGAGCGGGCGGCTCGCAGTTTGCGTGCGAGCACGGAAATTTCGTTAATATCGACGTTTTGAATAACGTGAAACACGGTCTTCGTGTCCTCAGCCAACGACGACTGAGGTGCGGATGACGGAGAAGGACGCGGCCCTACGGAAGCTACGGGAGCTGGGATGGGTCGGGAAGGTGCAGGCGGAACGGCCGGACGCTGCCTCCAAGACAGAGCCTGAGTATGCGTCGGCTGAACGGGCTTTGCTTCCGGGGGACCCCGGTTGCGCAGCGGCGGGAAGTTAGCGGGAGTGAGCGGCGGCGCCGGTTTAGGCGGGACCCTCTTGGCGGTGGAGCGCGGAGCGCGCGGGCAACCCCTGTAGTTAGCTGTGTGGCCGGACTGGCCGCAAAGCACACAAGCAGAGGGGGAAGTGGATTCGGGAGTGCGAGTGCACTCCTTCGTTATATGATCCTGGGGGGAGCTGAGCAGTTAGCCGCTGCGTGGCCGTAGAGCTGGCAGCGGTGGCACTGCCCAGGGTGACCACGGGGGTTGGGACGCTCAACGGAGATATTCGAGAGTCCGCAGATTGTGCGAGCCTCTCTGAAGATCTCCCTCGAGTTGGGAGAATTAGACAAGATAACTAAAGCTAACGGAAAGCGCCTACCGCGGTTAGAGTGCATCTTGTGCACTGCTACAGCCGGGAAGCCCTGGGACTTAAGGTCCTCGAGAATGTCTTCATTACTGAGTTCAAACGGGACGCCCCGTAGTACTGCGCGGATCTTACGCTCCTCCGGGAGGGCGTAAGTGTGGTACGCGATTTGTTTAAGCGAAAGTAAACGAGTGATCGCGCGGAAGTCGTCGATAGTCGCGACTTGGATTTTTATAGTGTCGCCTGCGTTATTTGCCTTGAGGTAATTGATTTTGTGCTCTTTGCACAGGTTAGAAACCGCGGTCCAGCGCGCTTTATTGCGGAGGAGGACGGGCGGAGGGAGCGAAGGCTTCGATGGGACGGGAGCGCAGCGCGATGCTGGCTTAGACGGGACCGACGGAGACGCGGTCACTTCGAGTGACATGAGGGGCGCGGGGGCGGGTGTAGAAGACACCGGGGTTGGCTCGGGTGTTGAAGACACCACGGCTTTTTTCGAACGCTTCTTCGAGCGTTTGGCTACTAATTGGAACGCGGGCTCAGGAGAGCCGGTTAAGGTGGCGGCGACCGACGAAGCTTCGGACGCGGCGGAGTCTGAATCGCTCCCGGGAGCGGTACGCTTCCTACGAGATGAGCGCGAGGATGAGACCGACGCGCAGTCCATATCGGATGAAACGGGAGACGCGGGAGAGCTATATTAATATAATGTTATTTAAATAGTGAAATTACTGGGTTATAGAATGTTGTGTCTTCAGAAAATTTCTTCAAGGATATTATAACGAAAGAAACTAAAGAAACTTAAATGTCTGAATAATTTAGCAGTATTTTGATATATTATAGTAGATATATTATAGTAGATACATATATAAATATATTATAGTGAATGTTAATGATTGAAAATGGTAACAAATAAAGTTTTATGCCTGACCTCAATAATAATTATAAAAAAATTATTTTTAATGTTGCAATTCTTCTGTTCCTTTTGTTCCTTCTGTTCCTTCTGTTGCAATTTCTCCTCTCATCTCAATAAGCTACGTTTGAATATTCGGGCGCCAGTATGTAGCGTAGTTTCAATAAAACACAAAATTCTCTCCTGTGTTTATTTTTTCGGTAAAATTTAAAATATACAAAGATGCCTGTAAATACAAACAGAAAAATATAAACAAAATTGAAATAAAAAATAGTCACACAAAATAGAACAGAAATATTAATACAATTAAATTTGATCTGAAAAGAAAAAATAACAATAAAATAAATTTTAATGAATGAGAATCCTTACCAACAATTTTGGCTACGCACACTCGTGAACGTAAAAAATAAATATTGGTTTCTTAAAAAAAACTTTGATTATCGATAATAAAATATCTTAACTATGTAATTTGGAATAATAAACTCGGAAAATGATAAATAAATAGATTCAAGTTGCTTTGATAGATAATTTTTCGTGACTCACTTGTCAAATCAAAACATTGCCGTTCTCCGACACTACGTAATTCCTAGTTTAAAATTACGTCGGGAACAACAAAAAAAATAAAATTAACTGACAAAAAGAGGTCGAAATAGACAACCGTCACACACCTGAGGGGTCTGAACGTTAGAGGCCTGAGGGGCCGGGGTTGAAGCCTGAGGGACCGGGGACGTGATAGTTGCCTGTAAGGCATGCGTTAGTACGTCATCTGGGATGGGGATGCCGGACGCAGCGAGCGCCTGGGCGAACGACCTAAGGATGTTAACGACGCTTTGGTCCATTGGAGGGCTTGGATATGTAATGTATAAATATATAATATATGCCTAGGTTCCCTAGCAAACCTAGCACCTATTTATATATTTAAAAAAATGCCTAGAGTTCCTAAATAAAAACCTAGCGAACCCTAGCGGCTAACCTCCCTACCAGCGGTAGGGGGCTGGGGAGAATAACTTAAAACTAACCGTAGTACGCCGAAGGCTGCTACCTAGAAACCTAAAAAAGAAAAAGGGTACGCAGGTAAAGAGTTGACCGCGTTAGGGTCAACCTTTACCGACAGAAAGGACAAATACACACGAAGAACACACAGATATGATAAAAATAAATATGAAAATAGGAGAAAAATAAATAAAATAGAGAAGAGAAATAAAATAAAAATAAAAGGACTGGTTCAGTACAAATTCGTTGTCACCGTTAAGTATCCTTTGCACTGAAACCAGACTACTTACGCTGGGCACAACACTGCACTCAGCACAAGCACAACACAACTTAGCACAGCACTTTGAAGACTAAGGGGCTTAGTCGCAAAGAAAAATCGCACTTCGAAAGCACTCAGACGGAGTAGAAAAACCTTGAAAACCGTAGCACGGAACCAACACGCTAAACTGTGACGTCAGTAGACTGAGCGCCACGGAATATCGGGACGGGACCGATCAACGGAGAACTGGGTCTTGCACGTCCACACCGCGTGGCGATCGGAGCGAGAATGTGAAATGTGAAATGGTTTGTTGGATTGGTGTCATACTTATACTCCATATTTTTAACTTTTTCGAAAACGCATTAAAATTCTTCAATTTTTTCAACATCGCATTTCTACCCACTACTGTGACATTTACATCGCATATGAAAAGGAAATAGCAATGATGCAAAATTCAAACTACTTATTAACTTGCTAACTTGCTATGATAAAGTTAAGAAATGGTTTTTTTTTTTTTTGTTGTTTTTAGAGATATTTCTGATATAGATCTTAAAATGTTTAACAATTAGATATTTACATTTTGGGACATGCAATATTATGAGTTAGCATATTATGGAATGTATCGTTTGGGACAAACGTTTATTTTATGTGGCCATCATTCTTTGGAAAAAAATATTAAAACCTCTACCTATAATAAAATATTAAGACCTGCCAAACTTGACCAATCACAAATATTTTCTCTTTGCTGACGATATTGCTGTAATTCTGACAAATAATAATAATAATACAAATGACTATATATATGACATAAATAATACAATAGAATTAATAATTAAATGGCTAGAAAAAAATAATCTTACTGTTAACTTGATCAAAACTAAGTATGTACGATTTAATACAAATAAAATACTATCAAAAATTGACATAAAATATGATAACACTAAAATAAAAGAAGAAGATTGTGTGAAATTTCTTGGCATTAATATAGATAAGAATTTAAACTGGAAACAACATATCGACAAAGTCTGTAGTAAACTAAATAGCTATGTATATGTACTAAGCCGACTTAGGAAAAACTGTTCTCGGTCAACAGTATTAACCGCATACCACGGATATGTTGCTTCAACCTTAAGATACGGATTGTTAATCTGGGGTAACTCAACTAATTTTTGTAAAAGTTTTGTTGCACAAAAAAAGTGTTTACGGGCGATGCTAGGCAAGGAGCCTTATGAACCTTGCAAACCCCTATTTAAAGCTTTGAATTTGTTGACTCTGCCGTGTATGTATATTTTGGAAGTTGCTATATTTGTAAAACGTAACATTCATTATTTTAGTCGAGCTAAAAACTTAGGCAGGGCTACGCGTCACGGAGAAAGATTAGTGTATGACGATGTACCGCGCCTGCAACTATATCTTAACCAATCATACGCAATGTGCATAAAAATTTTTAATGCGCTACCAAACCGTTTTAAATATTTGCCAGAAAACAAATTAAAAGGCGAACTCTCACATTGGTTAACAGAAAAATGTTTTTATACGCTTAATGAATATTTTAAATGTAAAACCTAAATTATGATAAATGTATTGCAAACTTCATAAATCTTAAAGAATGAACCTAAATTAAAAATTAATAATAGTAATAATAATATAAGCTTTATTATCTTTATTAATATTATTGTAATTGTTTTTAACTAAATTCTGTGACATGTAATTGTTTTTAAGTTATTTTTAAGTGATGAAGTGAATTGTGACGTTTTTTAGCTTTTAAGTAACATACTATTGTAAAATTGCATGCTGTATAACAGTTTTGTATGTGGAGCATAACTTTTTTGTAAACAACTATTTTTTACCATACATTGAGCAATAAATTAATCTGAATCTGAATCTGAATCTATTATCTCATAAATTGTTGACCTGTGGATAGTACAATAACGGATCAAAATTATGGCAAATAACCTGCCCCTTCAGCCCTTTAAAGCTTCTAAGCTAATTACCAATAAACCAAACTGTATAGATAGATATAGATGACTAAATATATTGGCAAACTATACCTATAACCTATTTATTATAATTCCTACTACGTAATGCCTGTCCCTACGCTGAAACCAGGACCTCTGATGTAAGAGCAGAATGCCTTTAATGCCAATGCACCGTTATACTTTCCATGGGCACCTTTGAGTATTGAGAATTTGAGTGTATAAATACTCTATTTAATAGGACCTTCCACATGTGTCTTCTAGTCAGTACACGCAGAAATTTCACCGGCTTAAAGCCAATGTACCGAAAAGACCAACTAATAGTTTTGTTGGCCTTTTTGGTAAGCGTCGGTTACTTAATGTCTTCAATAAACATGTGATGCATTTTTATTTTGTGATCACAAAATTTTTAAATTTTTATTTCTAATCGAATAAATTTATTACATATTTTTCAACAATTTCATCTAAAAGTTCAATAATTTTGCGCTTGTAACCATCGTCCACTTCAGCCACTGCCGTAAATATTTCGTTCCGACACACCATGTTGGCAATATGACCAGTTTCAGGATCATCAAAATACTTCATTCTTGTTTCATTTTTCATGGCAATAATAGGCACGATTATTGCTGCTTGAGTTATACCAAATACTGTATATTCTTCGTAAGCTGCTAGTAAGCTCGGTTTATCAATGATATCAAGCACATTAATATTTTCTAAAGTTAACTCCTTTGATAAAACCGAGTAATAAAAATGAAGTAATTCAAGTGTATGTTCGTTCCTAAACTGTTTGTTTGTATTAAAATAAAATAAAGAAGTTAAATCCATTAAAGGCATAGAATATACAACAGTTTGGAAATCTATGATCAGTGACGAATACTTACCGTCTGGTTGCTTTTTGAAAAATATGTTGTTTTTCCATAAATCTCGATGACATATAGCATTTCGATACTTGGTTGATGGTTTCATCTGCTCGAAACCACAAGAAAATAACTCGGTCATTACGTTTTCTAGATTTTTAGAAAATTTTGGATTATTTCTATATTTTGAATGAAGTTTAAGAAAGTAAATAGCTGCATTTTTACCAGCATTACGCCAAGCAAGCCCTACTTCTGATTCTTTTAAATATTCGGAATAATCTTCCCATAGACTATATTGTCTTCCTAAGTTCTTGCTTTTCTTTTCTTCGTATATTAAACAGCGGGCGTTGAATTTCGCTATTAATTCCACAACGGTTTTAATTTGTTCATAAGACATGTCGTGCTGTGATTCTTCTAATATTTTGAATCCCTGAACTACAACGTCTTCAGAAACTAGTATATTTTCTTTGAGAAGTAAAGGTCTTGGATACCACTGTGCTGTTACTGTAACAGATTAAGACAAATATTTACTGTGACAATGCGTTCAAACGAAATACACTGTATACTTGTTTTTAGTTTCTATCAAAGTTCTTCTCGTAACTACACAGGGTAAAGAATGGTTTATGGACCTAAACATACAAAAGTAAACAAAAAACGGTGCTTCGTGGATAAAAAAATGTCATAGTCGCACATAGGATATATGATTATTATGGATGCATACGAGTAGAATGAATCCATAACGTATGTTAATACAGAAACGCTAAAAAGACAGAACGTGATAAGATAATTATCACAATGACATAAAAATCGACACTTAGTTGTCGTATATAGTGAATCCTGTATATTCCGTTATTAAGTACCTTTACAGTCACTCGTGAGTAAAGGTACCGAAAGCACGAGTTAAAATGTAAAAATACAATTAAATGCGATGAAATCCGGTTAAAAGTGTTTTATTTAAGATAAAATTTATTTTTAAACTAATTAATACAATAATAGTTCCTACAAGATAAGAAATATTTCTATATAAATAGTAAATACAGAACATAGGTACCTTCTTTATTTTCCAGTTTGGGTAACACGTCTGACAACATTACAAATTCTTTATCGAAAAATTTACTCTCTTTTAAATAATTCGCTTTTTCAGGATCTTTTCGTGGAATACATTTTACAAAACATATGATATCTTCAATTTGTCCTGCAGAATCAGTGGCTTTTATTATTAATCGTAAATGGTCACCAAGATAACCGAGCAACTTATCAGAATATTTTGCTAAACACCAAGAATGTGCACTTTCACAGTTGTACTGTTTAACTATATTCTGAATATCACTGTTACTTAAAACATCCATAGTGAACACTAAAACAGGAGTTATTCGAAACGTGTAGAGAGATGTTCTGCTGCATACGTATGATGCCCACCAACAATGAACGTTATTGATACCGTTTCATTGGGTATAAAGCCGTGTCACTGACCCCAAAAGTGCGAGCTATCTGCAATTTTGTTCGCTGCGAATCTCCACTAAAGATAAACTTCTCTTACATTTTTTGCTAGTGAATGTGTAAATTATACTGATAACAATGTTTTATATTTGCTCCAACACTTTGTCGGAAAGAAATATGGTAACTAAATAGTTATTTACATAGTCATTTGTAGTCACACAGATTAATTACCCAAGTTTCTTAAGGATTACGTTCATACTGTATCATTATATGTAGGTACTTGTTAGTGTATAATTTGACAACATATGTACTGTAACTACTTATCGGTAACATATATGGTGCACAAAATATTTTTAGTCCTGAATGAGTTGCTCAAACTAAACAACTTTTCTAAAGTGACATAGGGTCCATATTGCATAAAAAAAGAATTACAATAAAAAAATGAAATGATAATAATGTTCAGTAGTTCTGTTCTGTTAGTTATGTTAGATCTGTTAGTAGAAAAAAAGTGGACATAGGGCCTCATATCTGAATTTAGATGTAATTTTTTTTATTTATTATTTGTGATATTTTTTATGGTACGCCCCGCGAGAAACGAGGAATTTTTTAGCGAAATTATTTTTAAAACTGCTTGAAATGAAAGGAAATGAAATGAAATGAAATATTTATTTCTCAACATTGACAATTACTTGTTCTCATTGACGTCAAATAAAACATGATTCTACCACCAGTTCGAAAAAACCTTCGTGAAGAAGAACTGGCAAGAAACTTCACGGGTATATTTTTTCCAAAATAAATTTACAGAGTCTCTTTATGTCTATACAAATTCATTCTTTTCTGCATCTGTTAGCTCGGCAAGTCTCCCTCCCCCCAAGTATCCAAACGACGAACACCCTCAAACGGCACCCGTTCACCAAGGTTAAGGCGGGATCCAGCCATCGCCCTCCTCGACCATATTAGAGGGAAGTGAGCGACGCTACCATAAGAAGACGTACCTTAGGATATGCAAAAATTAGTAAAAATAATAGAATTTGAACTGTACTATTTCTCATTATGTTCTCAAACACAAGTTTTGTATTTGTTCCAACGTGTTAACATCAATAATTGCCAGCCCATTTAGAAAAAATATATTTGTTTTCTGTAGAACATTTGAAGGTTAGCACTTAGCAGCAATAAAAATAGCAATCAACCCAATTTGGAAAACATATATGGCGAATTAGTTCTTGTAGACGGACACACGCTTATAACGAACGTCATTCACATCACAAGTGTCTTGGGACTTTTTTGGATCGCTATTGATTCTATTTAGTAAATTTCACGTCATTTAACCCGAGAAGAGATTTTGAGAGCCATCGAATTGTGTTATTCGTGGTAATGGTGGAAAAATGGACTATAAATTTTTTGTCTATAAAATAAAAAATTATAAAATCTTAATTTTTGTCCTTCTTTTGCCATTTGACGCCGCTAATTTGAGTTAATTTCCAACAATTACAAAAATACAGCAACTATTCTTAATTTTTACAAAATATAGAAAAAATTTTGGTTGGATATTATTTCTTTTGCAATATATTTACTTGCTTCCTTGTTACTTTGATACGGCGTGCTACGGCGTGAGTTGTACCCAGTCTTTACCGCACGCATTGTTTGTACCCGTCATACAAGAATACAGGAAACGCCCTAGATCCAGGTTAAAGGAAACAGACAGTTAACGAACTCTGTGAATGTGATGCAACCCCAGTAACTTTGACTGTGACTCATTGTCTTGCCCTTAGGAAAACATGTTCTGCAAATTTTATAAGGAACAGTCCGAATAAGGTATATCAATGAGGAGTTTCTTTTTATTTTTGTATACATTTTCATGCACAGGAGTAAGGCAGGCCTTCTTTACTAGACAACCTTCAAAATGTCGACAAATACAAATACTGCTTACCCAAACAGTTATGGTTATCTTAAAATATTTACTTATAGAAATACGTTCTTATATATATAAATCAGAATGTCAGACTTAAATGAAGCTTCAACAAAATTAATATTGTTTCTACAATTGGTACGTATACAAAATACGTATAATTACAATGACACTATAACGCTCTGGAAAACATATCAATCCTCTGCGTTACAGCACTCCTTATTAACATACGAGTCTTTCAAGAATAGCTCCTTTATTTTTTTGAAGGATGTTATACGGAGCTTGCTTTTTATCTGTAGGGACAAAGCATCCCACAAATGGGCTTTCCCTATTATCGCGTATCATCAGTGGCCTTGAGTAGAGCAGTTGTTGATCTGTGTCCGGACCGTAATCCAGATTGGCGAGACTCTTCGAGATTCGAGAGTCTTTTGTTAGATTGTGAGAGATCTGGTTACTAACGAGGTTCTTGATGATCTTCGATACACAAGATAGGATGTGAATATTATTGAGGGAGCTGGGATCAATTTTCTTAGGAAAAGGACAGACAAGAGTTTTGTTCAGCATAATCAACTAGTGGCTAATAACGTAAGTTTTCGTGTTGTTTCTTACCTAGATCTAAATAAGTAAATATGAAAATAGCTACATATATAGATACTAAATAGATGACATAAATAAAGTTGCATGCCATGTAGGAAACCAACCAAATTTAGCCCGAGAACGCGGACTATAGCAGCCCATGGACATGGAGACGTGCTAGGTAGTTAAGCTGAGCGCGAGGAAATATTCCTCCTACAGAATCAACTCAAAGAGAGTATGTCATGAGCGATGGATATGCATCTTATTTTCACTCAGCTTCCATGGACATCAATGGTAAAAAAGTCATATAGTCTCATCGCTTAGTAGAGCGAAGTTGCGATATGACTATTTTTACTACCGAAGATCTGCGAGGAACCTGAAAGGTGCAACGGAGTATCTTCGGTGAATACTCAGCCTTAGAGGGCATTCGCGATAGTCCATTCTCTCACAGATCATATTGTCAAATCATAAACGCGACTATAACGCTAATATATTAATTTAAATTTAAGGATTTACACTGACATTATTAAACATAGAGACATAACAGAGACAGAAGACATACAGAATTAAATGGCTAAAACGAACAAACGTCTCTCGCAGTAATCTATCCAGCTTAGTAATTTAATAAATGTTTTTTTCTAAAACCGATTGATAAAAATGTCAAAAAGAAATAATGGGATGCCGAGGCTACTCAAACCTAGACACTTTTTGTTGCCGGGACAGTGTTGTGTTGAAACAGCAGTTGTTGTGACCAGTGGACACAGAAGCTGGTTGCCTGCGGCCGCTACACACAAAACAAGATACCGTAAATAGTGTAGTTCAATTGCTTGGAAAGGAGGAAGAAAGTTGTGGGCTTGGCGGTTAACAAAACGAAATGTATGCTAAAAAATGCATAAAATTATTCTGTATTTTGCATAAAAAAGCTACAAAAATATTAGATCCGTGAAAGAAAATAAATTGAAATGAATGTACTATGATTACGGCGTCTGCACATTTTTATAATTATTATTTTGGAAATATCAAGAATTCTAAAAAAAAATATGCTCAAAACTCTTTTGGTTTTTTCACACGAATATTGAAACATTTTTACACATTTTATAATAAATAAAATAAATAAATAAATATGTTAGATTTTTCATTTTTATTTTGGCATTACAGCAGTACGTCATATAGCATATGACAAATCTCCAACGGTCATTCGTTTCGTTTCTTTTCGTGCATCATGAGTGCTCTTTGCAATATCAATAAACAGGACGTCTACCAAGCATGTATTTTTTTGAGAATTATTTATTTTCCTTCAAACAAATATATATATAAAAGCCCTGGGCCTAGGCGTGTATGGGAAGGTGAGTTTCTCCTTTAACAGTTGCTAGTGCCTTCAACTGACAACTTTTAGTACTGAACTCTTTTTCTAAGTTAAAGTTACTGAACACAAATAGTGTCTAAGTGTGATGAGTGATTTATTTCATATTTCATGTTGATTATAAGAAAATAAAATACTCACTGGTATCTAATATCTAGCACAAGACACAAACTTGTCTAGGTTTGCGTAGTACATTCATTATTTTGTACGGACCGTTGGAAATGAAAATGCGTGTTTACATAATTAAGTTCGTGAACATTTTATTAATAATAATATGATAATTTAACCTAGTTCCTACAGTTTCTTTTTATTAAGAGCAAAAACATGTCTTACAATTGATTCCGAAAACCTTTTAATACAAAAGGATATACATTGTAATTGGAATAAGAGATGCTAAGCTTAGTTGATCTGATCTATGACACATCAGTGAAAATCTAAGAAAAAACCAGTTTATTGAAACAAGAATTATGGGAGTGCTAATCTAGATCTCTTTTTTGTTTTCATATTATATACGATTTTGGATACCCGATTTAAATAGCCAATTAGGTCTTCAGTAAGTACATAATTATATTTTTAATAAGAAAACCTAAATAACAATCTAAATATTTAAAAGGTGCTACTTAATATTTCCTTAAAAATAAACAGTCTGATGAAAGAATCATTCAGCGAATTCCAAAACTCTCTTCTACCACTTCTCTCTCTGTTCTAATACGAGCAGTAAAGAATGCTATGCAGGCTTCTTATCATTTTTTAAAACATAATACAATACAAAAACATTACTGTCAGCATTAAGCTTAGCTGTCCTTAAAGAAAAAATGTTGAAATTTTTAATAAATGCCAATTAATAATAATCATCGTGCAAATAAAACTACAGATGAAACAGAAGAATAGATGAAAGTTCTTAATTGCAATTTAAAACCGTAGCAAACAGAGACTATAAGCATAAATTTCCAATTACAAGGCAAAGACATTCAAACTCAATTGTATTATGTATTTCGTAAATACATAATACAGCGGGCTCAACTCTGACACTAGATTTCTCCACTCCCTTACACAAAAGGAAGTACGGAGCTTCTGTTCAGGCAAGTAGTGAAGTCTCCTCCCTCAGGTGCGGCGACTGAGCCACCAGCGGCTGCAGGGGCCATGCACGTGGAAGCGGCGGTACCTCATGCAATGCCATTGCGGGATCTGCTGCATTCGACGTAGAGCTTCTATCTGAGAACAAAGAAGAATTGATAAAGTTCGGAGGTAAATTCGTTATGTGTTAACCCTCAAAGAAAGCAAAGCGGTTTTTGGTTCAGGGTATAAGAAGGGGGCACTATGGAAAGACTCGCAGTCACTCCTGTGCCAAAAGATTAATGGTACAATTGTTTATTTATATTTATATGTAAATTAATTTTTGAACTAACTTCTGTGGAGGTTAGTTTTAACTAAAAATTGATTGGACATGTTAAGTTTCATTTAGCATTATCTTAAAGATACTAATAAAATAAGTAACGGTCATTAACACAGAAAAAGGATTTTTTCGTAACCTGCCTATGCTACAACCAGGTTACGTGTTGAGGATAAATACGTTTATAAAAAATCGTCTATGTAAAAGTAATGTAAATTCGGCAAGGCATTTTGCATTTATCTTATAATTTAATTTAACTAAGAAAACATAGTATAGGTCGTATAAATCATAGAAAAATATTTTATAAATAAAATGTCCTCTATATTTAGACTTCCGGACTCACTTAGTCAAAATAATAAAAATATTAAGTACTACTTTAGGCACCTCATCAAATGTCAAATTTATTATTAGATCCTTACATATGAAATTGGCGTTTTATCGTACTGGCCACTTTGATCTCTATTATCTCATCTTTGCTTAAGAATTCCAATTTCAAATTTATACAGCTATTTACTCACGCATTTGAGTTTCGAAAACAGTAATTCATTTGTTTTTTCCTCTTTTGGTTTTTTCTTTGCGTCACTTAGTTTACAAAATGGAAAACTGGAAATATCGCGTTATTTACGAGTACGAGTGCCACCGTAGTACCAGTCATGCAGAAACGAAGTTTAAATGCTGGGCGGCAGTGTCGCAAAAGAAAACACAGCGCGTTTTCGGTTCCAACGTTTTCGTTCTGGGAATTTCGACCTGCAGAACAAGCCCCGTGAACGGCTGGAGAAGCGGATCCATTGCAAACCACGTCCGAGTTAGCTGTAGGCTGCGGTGTTAGTGACAAAACTGTTTTATTCCACTTGCAGCAAATTGGGAAGGTGAAAAAGCTTGAGAGGTTGGTACCTTATGAATTGAGTGCAGCAAACCGACAAACACGCGTCGGCTGCTGCGTTACATTACTCAACCGGCACAATAATGAAAGGATTTTGATTCAAATCATTAACTGTGCTGAAAAGTGGATCCTTTACGACAATCGCAAACGCTCATCGCGATGGTTGAACCCTGGCGAACCAGCCAAATCCTGCCCCAAGCGAAAATTGACTCAAAAAAAGTTACGGCAGATGTCTATTGTCAGCAACTGCAAACCATGATGGAAAAGCTAGCTGCTAAACAACCGAGGCTGGTGAATCGCTCTAGGCCACTTCTGCTTCAGGACAACGCTCGACCACACACACCGCACAACAGACGGCTACCAAATTAGAGGAGCTTCAATTGGAATGTCTAAGCTTCCACCGTACTCCCCGGACCTTGCTTCAACAGATTACCATTTTATTCGAAATTTGGATAACTTCTTGTGAGGGAAAAAATTCAACTCCGATGGAGCAGTCTTCAAAGATTTTATTGATTCGCTTCCGAATGGTTTTTTTAGTAAAGGGATCAATGAACTACCTATGAGATGGCAAAAGTGCATAGACAGCAATGGTACATAGCTTGATTAAATAAATATATTATATATATTTTAAAAAATTGCCTTTATATTCCTCCCTTATAAAACGCCATTTTCATATGTAATGACCTAATATTTTCGACTTGGAAATGAAGTTTTGTTATGACATTCGCTTCACAGAATAGTAGTAACTAACTAATTGTGCTATATTATATTAGTCTGTCTCCAGATTTATCATGCCAGTTCTTCTGCACGAAGGTCTTTCTGGACGGGTGGTAGAGTCATGCTCTAAACAGTGTATTTTTTTCCCTTTCGGAAAAAGGGCCCAAACGTCGACTCTTCATACTCTACATGCGGCTCAGCCTCCAATTTTGTATGAAGACTGGACTTTTTTCAATGTCTCTGTATTGTTCTTTGGGAAAGATGCTCATAATTGAACTCAAAATTCTCTCAAAATTTTGGTTTCAACCCATGTGTCCATTTTCCTAACGGTAAAAAAGCCACCCGGTATAATGTCAACAAGAAAACATAGTATTGGGTATTTGCACCAATTTGAAAATGCATTAATTGAGAAAATATAAGTTATTTTGACCTCTAAAATGTTTTGAATTTTATACTCAAATTAAAAAAGAAGCAAATTAATTATTGTAAAATATGTTACATTTTTAAATATTATTAGCTTACTGACATTAAAAAAAAATGATTATGAAAACGTGCACTTAAACGCATTATCTACGTAGCCGCTATATATTTTATTCAAACGCTTATTTAATTTTAAGTATGATTTACACGTTGTGACGTCACAACTCAGTACCGTTTTGTATGGAGCGTTTTTCGGCGACTCCCAGCAGCTTCTCAAACACATCGCTGAATCTAAAAAACTATTCATTATAAACATGCTGTTACTTATGCAACATTTCTTTACTATTGACGAAGTATTTTAACATGTAATTTGATATTTATTTGGTAATTTGAAATTTGCCAAAATGACGACTAGTTTAACCCTTTCAATGCAAAGCGTTAGAAACTCAAAACGCTCTCACATACTGGCTCATCGAAACAAAAGCTACATTCATGTACTGCTGCCGAGATGACTCGTCAAAAAAAATCTTACACTAGAAACTGCTGACGAGTTAATTCGTTGGACAAAATCGCTCTTATGAAGCTACTGTCGAGTTAACTCGTCATAGAAATGTATAGTCAATATTAAATACTTGTACATCGTAAATAACATGCGGGTTCCGTCTATGATGGAAGCTAATCTTATTTGAACTTTATTCTAATAATTCATCAACTCCAATTAAATATTATACCTATACAAATGTACATTTTTGGGAACTTTCTGGTATACCCGAAATAAACAAATCACAAGATAGAGCTGGGATGAAGCTTGCTGAAAGCGAACATGTAATGCACGGAAAATGTGAAAATCTTGGAACTCTCGTGTCAAACGATAGGCACATAATAGACTCAAAACTAATAAACAATTGTCAATTTAACTACCAAGGTCGTACGAAGAATACAATTATTTCGCAGGCTTAGTTTCCTTCATAAACATGACACCTACTTTTAAAATATAACTAATATGGAGTTATCTCGTCGATAGTATATGAGATAAGTACATCTAAAACGAAATATTGTTACTGGCAACACGTGATATATATATATATATAAGTATCGGTAGGTATTCGGAAAAAGTACGGCACTGTTCGGACGACCCCAGTATGACGGATCATATTTTGTTTTATGGCGTCAGTATGTGACAGTAGATTTTGTTCAACGAGATAACTCGTCACTAGTATATGATTACAGTTTATGGCGAACGAGATATCTCGACGTCAGCATTGAAAGGGTTGAGCTAGTTAGTTGAAAAAAGAACTCTCAATCCAGTAAATTTGAATACTGTTGGAAGGTAGTGCTAATGATATTATTTTCAAGGCATGCCTTAACATATGGGACTATTGAAACCCAAGGCCAATAAACTTTAAACAGGCTTAGAAAATAAAACGAACCACAGAAATCAATAAAAGCGGCAACCTTTTACCTTTTACGTAGTTTGTTTAAGGTTCTCTACAAACAAGTCATTATGCCTATAATTGACCATTACCCGCTAACTTGAGCAATGCTTAGGTTCTTTTTTAAATCAATTTTTTTGTCGTGAAAGAGTTTTCATATTTTGAATATAAATTAATGGAATGATCTTTATAAATTTAAAGTGTTCCAATTTCGAGAATGCATTCAGATTTTTTATTCCAAAATTGGATAGGTATTTGTGTATCAGCAATTTATTGATTATAATTATCTCTAATATGTAACTAAGTATATATTTTTTGAAAATTATCCTTTTACACATGCATCCTCTACATACAACATCTATTGTTATCAACAAATATCTACAACTTATATTGCAGCGTACATAAAATTCTCCAAAAGAAAAATAAAACCCTGTCTTAAACCCTTATGATTTTTGTGATGTAAAACCCAAAACAAAAAACAATTCCAAATACCCCTAACCAAACGACTAAAAATTTAATTAATAATTACCGAGGTGCACATGATGTTTGCAATAATTAAATATTTTTGGGGAAATATGGCTCCTCGCTTGACAACTGCCCAGTTGTCATAGAAAAACGCAACCCTATGTAGTAAAGTCATACCGAACATAACCTTATCCGTTGGGGAATAAATTAAAGTATTATGTACACTGGTTAATCTTTTTACTCATTTACAATAACTACCCTTTCCGTTCTGAAAGTTTTCTTTTTATCCAACACCGTGGAAATTCATACAAGAAAACTCAGGATAGGACAATTCCATTTAAATATAATAATTTGAATGTACCTAATCTTTTTTTAAACTGATGTTAAGTTACTCACATAATCAATATTCCTTGGCTGATACGGCAACGCTTCAGTCACATGCAAGATGCAAACAAAACACAGAAAAACTGCAACGACAATCAAGAGCTTCATTTTCTAAAATTTATTTAAACTTTTTTGCCTCTTTTAATCCCGATAACACACGTGATGCAATTCTGACTGAATTTAAATTATGGTAGGATGAACAGTTACGCGCCGCTTAAATAGGGAACCGTAGACGCCTACGCTTTCTTTCCGCTACGGACTACGGACTACGAATGCCACAGGTGCATTATTTTACAAAACAATGGCAAACCTTTGCTTGCGCAATAAGTGAAAATGTACCGTTATTGCAAGTGTTTCGTCTTTTGAAATTAAATTGAACGTTTTTCTATTTTAATTGGGTATTTTGAGGTTGGTTGAGAAATTGCTTGAAATATTTATGAGTAGAATCACAAAACATGCAAAGGGTTGAGTCGTTATGTAATGTTTCAATGTCTAATTGTATTCATATGGGGTCATCTGAAGCATATGGAAATAAAAAAATGTACAGTACAAATGTTGTTTAAGCCAGTGCAATAAATAAAATTGTAAAAACAGATTGCCTACTAAAGCGTGTGTGTGACAAAAATGCATCGATTGTTTACAACGCACACATAGCACCGCGTGTGCAAATGAGTCACCCTATCATGACATATGCTAGTGTGGTTTTCGCTCACGCCAGCAAGTCGAATACCAATCACTTGCAGGTTATTCAAAATAGGTTCTTACACAAATGCGTCGGGGCCCCGCCGTATGTCCCCAATTTAGATCTGCATAAAGATCTCGAGCTGCCCACTATTGCCACGTTGATGAAGTTGGTGTCTAGACGCTACTTGACAACGCTCCCCACCGTCCCAACCCGCTGGTCAATAAGTCAGCTGACTACTCGCCAACCCAGACGCGCTGGTCCGTTACAGGCGTCCGCGTATCTTAACAGATCCCGACGACGCTATTACAACAAGGAACGCCGGCGTTCCAGTTAGAAATAGGGCAACACGGCATTCGAATCACCTAACCCACCGGTGGGCCAGGCTAACGCGGCGTACGCATTCCTACTGTTTCTTGCTGGTGCTTTGGCAGTAGATGACCCTTCCGAACCAGTGGTAGTTTCAATATACGACGTCCTAAGCCAAGGTCAGTGCCCTCTCGGGTGCCCTTAGGCGTATCGTATGTAGGAGTAGTTTAAGTTCCGGCTAAGCGCCCTCAGCGCTAGGCCACAAAGTCCGGTGAAATTTAAAAGGCTAATAGGGCAATAAATAAACTCTCCATTTCGAAAAAAAATAAAAAAGTTCAAATGTGTTGTAATGTGTGTAAGAGTAATGATCCTAATATAAAGTGAAGGCCTTTGCTCAGTAATGGATAACATACACACTAACAAATAAAACCCTACAACTCTGAGCAGTAATACAGTCTGTTTTGTTTCGAGACGTCTGAAAGGTGAAAGAAATGGAGTAATTTGAAAACCCTATTTCAAAAATCCTTTTGTTTTCTATTTGATTAACTAAATTAAAGACCAAATTGAAGCTAAGTATATTTATTTATTTGGTCTAACAATAAACAGGCTAAACAAAAGGTTCATAGATAAGCAGGGGATTCAAAGGCTATTGTGTTCGGAAACAACGGACAAGACTTATCGTTGTCAAAGAGCTGATCTTAAAGGGTGAGATCTAAAACAAGATTTTTTATATATTATAATAAGTTTAATTATAATGGCGTGGCAGATTAGTTATAATCCATCATATAATCTTTGCGCATATGAACTACCATGAGATTCGGGATACTTTAACCATTGGTATTAGTCAAATACAATCAATCCTACAGAAACATTTAAATGCGAAAAAGCTATTCTAAAAAGCTATCCTACATAATTAGACTGATGCTACAAAAACCGCGTCACTTGTGCAAACCCATGTTTACCAGATTCAATGGAAGGGCATCAAAATTTTGGTGGGATATAGGACGAGGTGAAAATACATCCAACGATCCCAAAACCAAGCAGCAAATTAGCGCGTGGGTCTTTTAAGAAGAGCCTAAATCAACCAAAGCAGGTGATAGCTTCCTCTTTACTAAAACTAGACGCGTGGCTCTTGCTTTGGACAAGTGTCGTATCGTGAATAGTGACTGGTGCAGGACCATTTTCTTGCCGGAAATAATAGATGAACTCTGTAAAAATAACCGAGTCATGTTCCATCACAAAAATACCACTTCCAACAAAAATACCTTCTAGACAAATTTTTAAGATGACAAACTCAAAACTTATGAGTCATCATCCTGCATACAGCCTGACACTTTTTTCTGTTCCTGAAAATGAAAAATCAATTACGTTGTCAACCATTTTAATACAGAAGAGGTTGTCGAAGAGTATGAAAATGAGTATGTGTGAAAATTAAACTAACGCAAACAGAAAATATTTTGAGCAATAATAAATTATATTTCTGATCATCGTATTTTCTTTGTTGATTTCTAATTTGTAAATATCTTTCACTTGCAATTTAAAAAGTGTAGTGTTGAATTCATTTATTTAGTATCATTAATCCGCGCTGTAAATTAACTAAATTAGCTACTTTATTTTAAGAACATCTGCAAGTATAGTCACTATTTGCATATGCTTAAGGTCAGCTTAAAATGAATCAACAAAAAATCAGACGCGTCGTCTTTTTTTTTTGTAACGCAATCTTAATCCAAAGTGGTCAATATCCATGTGGTTGCGCCGCAATATAATAGTTTATAGTTTTCAAATATCGCGCGCGAATAGTTGTCATTTTCGTTCATATTAAAATTGCTAACTCCTTCCGTTCCTCATCCCCCGCCCCTTCCCCTCACTTGCCTGTCGGTCGCCATTGTATTTGCGTCGTTTTTTGGAAGAAATGCTCGCACGCAATCTCTCGCTCGCAAAATCAAATGTTGGACAGTTATCAGTGAACCTATGTGCAGTGAAATTTATCTAAGTGCTTTATGACGCATGTGAATCCATATGATAGAATTGAATATCATCAAATTCACCCTAACAAGTGTGATCGCCGGCGCCGGTTTCGTTCATGTCAACGAGCCACGTGCAACCACAGGTACCTATCTTTCTTTTCCTTATTCCTATTCATATCTGAAGGTGTTAGCAATTCAATTTAAAATTATTAATCAACCGCATACAGTCCACTACCTTAATATCTAATTAGCTTATGAACCGCGTCACCATTTGTTGGTCCAGTCGAGCCGTATTTGTTAGTTGTTTTCGCATTGCTTTCGTAAGTACAAACGCAACGCATTTGTTGGTTATTTGATCATTTCGCATTTAGTAAGTATCTTAGTTCGTTATTAATAAACACTGGGCATAGTTTCACATAATTATGGTTGTCGATTCGCTATTTTCTACATATTAATATTTCGAATAGAAAACATAGCGGTAATAACCTAATATTGTTATTACCTACTCGCAACGCAAATATAGGTCAGAAGATCATTGAACTTTAGGTAAACAGGTGTTCTTATAGATCTTTACTTTCGTTACAATACCTACATACCTACCACGTACTTGACTATCTAAATTTTGTTGTTTTCCGCTAGGTTGTTAGGTACTACAGGTAGGTATTTAGTGGACAGAGTTGTCGCTGCGTAGATAGGTACTTTCTGGATTTCGTTTTGTTTCGTTTATACCGCACCGCACAGAAAGATACTACCGTAGGCAGATAATCTGTTCTCAATCACAGCATCCCAATATTTTGTTAGTTACTCGTATATAACTCGTACTTAATTATGGCTGCTTCTCGATTAAAACTATTGTATCCTAAACGGGATTCCATGTTTTCACGTATTCAAGATATTTGTAATCGTTCTAAAAACATTACGGACGACGCAACTCGTGAAACATTTCTTTGTGAAATCGAAACAATCGATAAATTGCGTCTAGATTTCGAAAACTTGTTAGATAAAATTAATTCTTTGGAGTTGGAGTTAAAGCCCGATTTCGAGGTATCTTACCAAGCTCTCAATGCGTTTGATGACTTGTACTGTCGAATTAAGCATGTTGCAAGGTCATTACAGTCTCCGGATGTAAAACCGGTAACCCAGCAAGTCAGGAGCGATAGGCCTAGACTACCCCCAATCGAAATACCGGACTTTAATGGTGATATTAAAGCCTGGCCGATATTTTTTGCTAACTTTAAAAACACAGTACATGATAACCCATCGCTTACCGATGCCGAAAGATTATACTATTTGATCGGTAAAATTTCCGGCAAGGCAAAATCGGTTTACGCCGGCATTAACCCGACGGCCGACAACTACATTCTTATTTTCAACACTTTAATTAGTAAGTACGAAGATAAGCGTCTTCTGGCAACCTCATATTTAGATCAAATATTCGATTTGAAACCCTTATCCAGTGCAAGTACACACAACTTAGAACAATTTCTTGACAAATTTGCTACTTCAGTTTCCGCACTTCGTAACCTCAAGCTAGGTGACTTAGATGACTTTTTGTTTTTGTATCTCGCGTTAAAGAAATTAGACTCTGAAACCGCCCGCGCATTCGAAATGGACAATCGTACGTCCGATATACCATCATTTTGTGATTTAGTTAGATTTGTCCGCGATCACATAAAAATATTACAACGCACTTCGAATATCAAACCAGAATCGAGTAAAAGGGTTAACGTGGATAAGGTATCGAAATCGGATCGGTCTTCAACATATACCTACGTTAATACCACACCTGCGCAAACTCAATCAAGTTGCACATTGTGTAATTCGCATAGCCATAACGGTCATTTGTATAAATGTCACGTTTTTCAAAATTTATCTCCTTACGATCGTTATAAATTTGTCAAAACAAATAATTTATGTATCAATTGTTTAAGTAAAAATCATCGACTTTCCGCATGTAATTCTAATAGTAGTTGTCACAAGTGTCATAGTAAACATCACACTATGTTACATTTTGAAATTAATAATTTCGCAACCACTGCGAGTTCGCTCCATGGTAATAATAGTTCGTCGCACGCTGTAACCGTACAGCCGCCGCCACCGCACGCGCTCGAACCGCGCGCTGCGCGCCCTCGCTCCGCTCGCGCCGCCGCCGCCGCCGCCGTTGTCGTCGATGAGCCCGCGCCTGCCCGCACCTCAGCGTCAACCGACGCACACACTTCGGTTTCGTCTTTAACCCCGCCCGCGCCATCGCGTACCGAAGATGTAACCCTTTGTTCGTTGTCAGATAGTAAATCTGTTTCGCATGTTCCTAGTACGGTATTACTGGCTACTGCGCGAGTAATAGTTTTTGATGTACACGGGAATGAACATAGTATTCGAGCGCTATTAGATAGTGCATCACAAAGTAATTTTGTTACCCGTGAGTGTTGTAATCGTTTACGTCTCAACACTCAAGGACCTACCTGTACTGTTGTGAAGGGAATAGGAGGGTCAAGCAAAACTATTCAGGGTTCAGTAGGTTTACAATTTTTCTCGCGTTTTAATCGTAAAATTAGTTTCGACATGGAGTCCTTGGTCGTAGACAAGGTCACAGAACGTTTACCTACTATATCAGTCGATACATCAGCACTAACTTATTTTGATAATTTACCTTTAGCCGACGATACCTACGCCGTGCCCGGTAGTATTGATATGTTGATCGGTGCTTCGATCTTTCCGCACCTCCTGCTACCGCACAGGGTTCAAGGTCACCCTATAGAAACTTCACCTTGCGCTTTAGAAACAGTGCTAGGTTATGTTATCGTTGGTTCCGCACCCGCTAACTTCGTTAACTTTTCGACCGTTTCTTGCTGTTGCGCGTCAGAACCATTAGAACAAATTATTCATAAGTTTTGGGATTTAGAGGAAGTTAGCGTACCTGCATCTTCTATTCTTAGTCTAGATGACAAGGAATGCGAGGATATTTTCGTTCAAACAACCACTCGTGATAAAGATGGTCGTTACACAGTTGCGCTTCCTTTCAAAGGTGATATTCACTCCCTCGGAGACTCGCGTAGAAGTGCTGAAAGGCGCTTTTTTTGTCTCGAACGCAAGATGCAGTTTTCACCTAATCTTAAAAGGCATTATGATGAAGTGGTTAATGAATATTTGGATAAAGGCTTCATATCGGTTGCGCCAGCAGAAACAGATGATTCTAGAGACCTACCTTATTACATTATCCCTCACCACGGAGTTATTCGTGAGGATAAAATTACTTCGAAATTACGTGTCGTACTCGACGGCAGTTGTAAAACCAGTACGTCTGTGTCTCTTAATGACATTCTTTACAATGGTCAAAACCTTCAAGGCAATTTGTATAATATATTGATTAACTTTCGTTTGTTTCGTTTCGTGCTCTCGGCTGACATACGCCAGATGTTTTTGTGTATCGGTGTCCGCGAATCCGATCGCCGATATCAACGCATCTTATATCGTTTTTCGCCTGAAGATCCTTTACAGACCTATCAGTTCAACCGCGTTTGTTTTGGATTGAAGTCAAGCCCGTTTCATGCATTGCGTATTATGAAACAGCTCGCGTCTGACGAAGGTGTGCGCTTTCCTAAAGCGAAGAACATCGTAGAGACTGGTTTATTTATGGATGATGTGGCTTATAGCGTAGATAACGAAGACGAGGCCATCGAGACCGCGTCCCAGTTAATATCTCTCATGAAAGCTGGCCAATTCGATCTGGTGAAATGGACAAGCAACTCGCAAACTGTTTTAAACTCAATTCCTTCTTCACATCGTCTCTCGTCACTCAAACAGTTTGATGCAAATGGCTTGCACAAAATACTCGGTTTGTGTTGGTCACCTGCAACTGATTTATTTAGTTTTAAAATTAATACGCCATCCGAAAAATGTACTAAACGCACTATATTATCTTGCGTAGCAAGACTATGGGATATTCTTGGGTTTGTCGCACCTGTAGTTTTATACGCCAAGATTCTCATAAAGGAACTGTGGCTTTGTGATAGTGACTGGGATGATACACCCCCTGATAATATTGTTAATCTATGGTCTCGTTTTAGAGAAGAATTGCCTGCACTTGAGCAATTGAAAATTCCGCGTCATGTAGGAATCACCAAAAAATCCGTAGTCAATTTAATCGGTTTCGCTGATGCGAGTGAAAGGGCTTACGGGGCTGTTGTTTATTTCCATGTTCAGAATGGCAGTGACATTTCTGTCAATCTCATAAGTGCTAAATCTAAAGTAGCACCCCGTAAGGTCGTGTCTCTCGCTCGGCTCGAATTGTGTGCAGCTCTTTTGCTTTCAAAGCTGATCAAAACAGTTATAGAAGCTTGTAATAATCGCCATTCCATAGACAATATTTATGCATTTTCGGATTCTACAGTGACACTCTGTTGGATCAACTCTTCACCCCATCGATGGGGAACTTTCGTGGCTAACAGGGTGGCAAAAATACAATCTTTGTGTCCGCCGCATAACTTTTATCACATAGCAGGTTGCATTAACCCCGCTGATTGTTTATCACGCGGCCTCACACCGGCTCAGATTATAGATCATCCGCTTTGGTTTGATGGACCTCCTTGGGCCAAATTAGAGCCGTGTGAATGGCCTATTATTTCATTCGACCCGTCTACTGTCTCTGAACTGCCAGAACAGAAAAAACATACTCTGCTTGTATCAAAGCCAAGAGAAGAATCCTTTATTATGACTTTAGCTAGACGTATCTCTTCTTGGTCAAGGCTTTTACGCTGCGTCGTTTACGTATGTCGCTTTATGAAGACGTTACCTCGACGCGACTTCATAACCGCAGCTGATTTAGATCACGCAGAACGCTTAGTACTTCGTGAATTACAAATCACTCATTTTCGACAGGAAATCGCAAATTTAGAAGCTGACAAATCTTGTTCACGTGTTTTTCAACGTCTCAAACCGTTCTTGAGCGATGGCTTGATTAGGGTTGGTGGTCGTTTGCGCCAATCTGATTTAAACTTCGGTCAGAAACATCCTATTGTTCTACCAAAAGGGGATCACGTTGTAGATCTTTTAGTGGATTATCATCACAAGGTTAACTGTCATGCAGGCCCAGACTTGTTAATGTCTGTTTTACGCCAAAATTATTGGATACTGTCCGCACGTAGTGTTATTCGTAGAAGGGTACATAGGTGTCTCCCTTGTTTCCGTTTTAAACCTAAGCCAACTTTCCCGGAAATGGCTGAACACAAAACTTGTCGTGTCGTTCAATCAGCTAAACCTTTTGTTCACACCGGTACGGACTACGCTGGGCCGCTTAAGGTCACTATAACTCGTGGACGTGGCATTCGCGCCACTAAGGCTTACGTCTGCCTGTTTGTTTGTATGACGACTCGCGCCGTACATATAGAATTAGCTGGAGACTTGAGTACTACTTGTTTCATGGCAGCCTTTAAACGTTTTTTATCTCGCCGTGGACCAGTTAGTCACATGTATTCGGATAATGGCACCAATTACATTGGCGCCAAACGCACACTCTCGGAACTTCATTCTTTTTTAATTTCAAAACATTTTAACTCAGAATTCGGACAAATGTTATCGCAAAATCGTATCAATTGGTCCCTAAACACTCCTGCAGCGAGTCACTTTGGTGGAAATTGGGAAACCAATATAAAGAGTCTCAAGACGCATTTATACCGTGTCATTGGTGACCAAATTCTAACATTCGAAGAGTTAAGTACCGTTCTCGCTCAAATCGAAGCGGTTATGAACACTCGCCCTTTATGTCGTACACTGTCCAGTGATCCGTCGGAACAATTAGCTTTGACTCCCGCGCACTTCCTTAACTTAACACCTTTAAAATATTTACCCGCGAAGGATATTTCGGAGACTAAAGTTCATTTACTTCCGCGCCATGAATTACTGGATAAACTTGTCCAGTCATTCTGGAAACGATGGAGAACAGAATATCTGCATACGTTGCAGTCTCGAGAAAAGTGGAATACGTCAGTTAATCCAATTACAGTCGGCACTGTCGTGATTCTCTCGACCGAAAACGCTCCTCCGCTTCACTGGCCTTTAGGGGTTGTTGAGGAGGTCTTTCCAGGAGCTGACGGTGTAACTCGCGTCGTTCGCGTCAAGACCGCGACCGGTTCGTATCTACGCCCGGTAGTGCGGCTCTGTCCCTTACCTAACCAGTAGAATTGTTGTTGTTGCAGTTAGGTTAGGTTTTCGTTTAGTAGTTTGTTAGTATATAGCAATTCATTCTTTAGTTAGTTATATATATATATATATTTTTTTTGAAGGGAACCCTTCAAGCCGGGGGGGAATGGTTGCGCCGCAATATAATAGTTTATAGTTTTCAAATATCGCGCGCGAATAGTTGTCATTTTCGTTCATATTAAAATTGCTAACTCCTTCCGTTCCTCATCCCCCGCCCCTTCCCCTCACTTGCCTGTCGGTCGCCATTGTATTTGCGTCGTTTTTTGGAAGAAATGCTCGCACGCAATCTCTCGCTCGCAAAATCAAATGTTGGACAGTTATCAGTGAACCTATGTGCAGTGAAATTTATCTAAGTGCTTTATGACGCATGTGAATCCATATGATAGAATTGAATATCATCAAATTCACCCTAACAAGTGTGATCGCCGGCGCCGGTTTCGTTCATGTCAACGAGCCACGTGCAACCACAGGTACCTATCTTTCTTTTCCTTATTCCTATTCATATCTGAAGGTGTTAGCAATTCAATTTAAAATTATTAATCAACCGCATACAGTCCACTACTTTAATATCTAATTAGCTTATGAACCGCGTCACCACCATGCAATCAGTCATGCAAGTTTTCTTGCATGCAAATTTTTGCATTGAACTGTAAACGAACGTTTGCCATTTGTTAAAAGTAAAATATAACATTATCAGGTTAGCAAAAGAGGTCACAAGAGTCATATTATTAACTCTAGTAGTAATTCTATACCACACTGCGTTCATGAATGTAAACTAAATTAGTGCAGTTCAATGCAATCAGGCTTAATAAAGAGATTGTGGACTATCACGATGTTCTAGAATAATTTAGATGTTTCTGTAAAATGAGGTACAATCAAATCAAATCAAATGTCAAATACTTTCTTATACTGTTATCCTTCTTCAGATTCTATTGATAAATTATTTTCTCGCATCTTCAATATTGTTCCACTCTTTTGGTTTTCCGAACACATCACTATTCCAAGGCGTAGCTTTCTCCACTTTCAATTAACCTTAACAATTTTGTTTAAAATATAGTAAATCAATTGATTTACAAATCAGCGCGTGAATAAGGAACCAACAAACAGTCGCATAATACATACAATGTCTTAGGGCAATGACTGTACACACTTTAGGGGCTAGTAATACACCTATTTTGATCGATGAAAATATATGATATGTGTGGTCAACATTCAAAAAACCCCTCTCTATAACCATTTTAACAAAAACAATCTTATCAACGTGCTTTTCTTACTAATCTAACGAAAAGTAGATGGGGTTATCAAATAAATGACATATAAAACCAATATTTATGTTTAATCTATTAAAATTATTAATGGTCGAACGTAGCAACAGAACTTGAATTTGAATTTTAAACATGAACGTTGAAATTGTTATCTATGAGTTTTAATCGCTTGTCTGAAGAACCATTTTTGTAACCTGCAACTACGAAAGGGCATGACAAATGTACGTCATTTTTTCACGTTTACAATGCGAAACTTTATTGCCTTCACGAGACCTAAAAATACTGATCTTGTACCAAATGACGAGGCTATTTTTGGAAACACAGTGGGTTTACAAATTTATTATGTATAAAAGTAGTTTGTAAGGTTTATACCAAATATTATGAGTCATTGGTTATGTTTATAACGTCTTTCGTTGAGTCAAAAACACCAACTACAAGATATGACTAACATATTTGATAACATAACATCATATACGGAGGAAACCCACAATTAACATATACAAATAGAAATTGACTTGTTCACAGATATCTGTGTTACTTACTGACCTTACACTTGTACACTTTCTGACCCTACCTGAATACGAATTTGGCATCTCTGAAGTAGGCAAGAAGGTAAAGCACAGTAAAACAAATAGGTATTTAAAAAAAACATAATATTTCAATATTTCAACAATACCGTATTTCACATTAAATAATACAATACGATAAAATATTGTTAGTAACCCAAGGACCCTTCTGTTTCATTGTGTCCCAACTCATTCACCTACTCATTCACTGCCATTATATTATGTATTCGCATTATTGCACCTATTTGTTCATTTCGATAAGTAAATAATATGCATAGTGTTAAGTCTATCTTAACGAACAATAGTGAAAGTGAGTTTGTTTGTTTATTCTTTTACATTCTATCTATTCTACCCATCAAGATGATACTATGTTAACAAGAAGTCTGGTATACAAAATGTTTGGACTACGTACATAAGGTACCTCTTATTCAGAAAAAAGGACTGTTTCCGAGGGTTAAGCAAGTAACGCCGCATGCCATCCACTTTGTAAAAATCTCAACCGAAATTAAAATCTTACTCTGTACCAAATTAGGCATAATCTGTACGTTACTAAAAATGTATTATTTATCATTCACGTTAAAGTTGTAAATCATTCAATGATAAACTATTTCTTTATTTTAAGCCCTAATGGGAAAAGATTAACCATCCCCGGATTAATTAAGTGAGGTCTAACACTTCCCTAGGACAGGCCAAGGTGACATTACCCAAACAGTTTAAATGGAATGAAGCCCTACAGAAACATATTTCTACCATGTATGTACGATCTATAAGTAGCTTACATCGTGTGTTAACCATGAAGTTAGAGAAAACGAGAGAATAGAAATGTGGTCAAAATCTTAGTGTTCGTATGCTTGTATAGTCACGGCATATAGTTGCTGTATATACAAGCTCAACACTTACACAGGGCCACGCAAACAAATGACTTGAACCATTAGTTTTATATATTATGTATATATATATATATGTACATATATATACTGTCAATATAGCAAATTGGGTGGAAATAACAGTAAGGTGCCCTAAGTGTGCGCAGTTTAGGTGTGGTTTAGATTAGAAATTATGTGAATAAATAAAAGACAAATGGGTATGTATAGATAGTTCATCTCATTTGTGCACGGGGCTCTATGTAAGCGTGTGGAGCAGCCGTATTCTTGGTTAATACCCAAGACTCGAAAATACACATAAATATCCTTCACATAAAAATCTGTTAACATTACCAAGCTTCAATACCGAGGCCTCCGTTGAAAGAGGCAAGGCCATTTCCATGGTATACCTCTTGGTATATCGTTTTATATTTACCAAACTAATGTCCATTATCATAATGAAGAATTATAAAAACTGACAAGCTACAAATCTTACGGATAAATGTCCAACAGAGTCCGAAATATACTCAACATAACGTTGAATAATTATTAGCTGCATTAGCAGTCTAATGCGTATTTATGTTGTTGTTAAATGCATAAAACCCTAGATTTTGACTGTGTTATAATGTGTTCTTAAAACTACGTACCCAGAAAGATTTTGTAAAATCAATTACCAACAAAAAAAATGAGAATTTTTTTACATGTTATAATAGGTAAGTTATTAAGTTATTTTAATTTTAGTTTATTTTATAATGCAACTGCAACACTCAGGGCTGGATTTAGAGGACTGGAGGCCCTGGGGCAATAAAGGAGTGGAGGCCCCAAATTGAGTTCTGGATAAAATAAAAAATAAATCAAGTTAGCGAAACAAACTCAAATTATTAGAATTAACACGTTCATAAACAATTAGTAATAATATGTAGACATATTTGTGTAAGTTTTTACTTTGTAGAAGAAAAAAAATCGAAAAGATTTTCTAATTCAAATTTCTTAATAATCCCTATTCTTGTGGAGGCCCGGGGCTGCAGCCCCGATTGCCCGCCGCTAAATCCGGCACTTGCAACACTAGTATAAAACCTGAAAACTATACCGTGTTATACATTAATATTATGTAATAAGTGATGTTTTATACGTTTATACTTTATTTTGTTCACCTATGAAAGAAAAACCTAGCCTTTACGATAAATTAGAGCTTGGCCACCCTATTTCAAACTTTATTGATTATTCAATGAACAAAAGGGACGTCTATATACAGTCATACCCTTCTCGCTTGTCGCATAAAGACTAGATTGCGTCTACCCGTATCTAACATACTGAATTCCAGTTTAGCCCAAAACATAGATTAGGAAACGAGATTACATAAAAACTAGAAGAAATAATCTAAAATGATACAGAGAAAATGTAGAGTTTAATGTGTCGAAAAGTGCAGTGCCTGTCTTGCGGTGTATTAACTAGTAATATGGTAAGCTTATGTTACGCACTAGACTGGACTTAACTAAAAAACTTTGTATTACTGATGTGTAATATTAGTGTGATTTCGTTACAAGCATTCCTGGCATTCCATATAAGCCTGGAAAATAACTCCTTATTATGATTACAGTAATCAGCTGGTCATATTTTCCTCTCTTTGTACAATTTGTGTGGGCGTTCTAAATTATATACAAGGCGAAGTTCTTTTAGGTTTATGAAGGGTCTATGTACAAAGAAGAAATTAGATGCAAATTTTAAAAATAATTGGTAGGAATTATATTTTGAGAGTATTAGAATTTTCTTTCATAAATAAGAAAATTATTATTTTTGTAAAAGTTCTTCCGAATGCAGTTTTGTTTTTAATGCATTGGTTAACGTGTAGTTGATGTAACTAAAATAAAAGTACCTTATTTATTAGAAACATAGAAGTAGACTATAAGAAAAACGTAGAAATAACAAAACTAAACAAATTTTAGAATAATATATAATAAACATCATAAAAAGAATACTTGGTTCAGATCTTTGCTCCTCGACGTTGAACCAATATACGTAAATTTTCTTAGGAAAAAAAATTTTTTTTTAGAAATAAATTTTAGCAATGCGTTCTGCTATAACTAAGATAGCTAATAATCTAAGATAGCTCCTTCAATAATTCAAATAACAGCATGCAAAATCTTCAGTTATAAACAAAATGTATGCAATTGAATCTAATCCTAGATCACATCCCATTTCCAGCATCAAGTATGGTAACAGTGAAATCTAGTATAATTTTGGGTGCATTGTCTGCCATGGAAAAGGCAGAGGCATGCGGGGCGAGATGGACCCTCGGCACGTTGTTGCTGGCACCCCTGGCGGCTGCTAATTCTAGCTACTGTGCCTTGCTGGCCGTAGTGCTACTTGGGGTCTTCAGTGTGGCTGCTAGTGAGTAATAGTATCAAATATTGGAGATGAGAAGTTGTAATTTGTTTGTAATACTTTTACACCTGGAGAATCCAAGGGATCATCGTGAAATGTACCATACACGTTGTAAGGGTAACAGAAATAGTTTCGTATAAAAAGAAGTACTACCTCCGAGCAAAGCCGCGGTAAAAGCTTGTGTAAGCTTTAATATTTCCTAGTGTAAAATTATTTTTTTATATTCTGTCTGTCATAGCTTGTTGATGATGATTGATGAAAGAACTGCCAACTAAGAGAACCGAGAACAATTACTATTAACTATACACAAACGCGGCTATTACCAGAGTTACTATCCACGACAATAATTCTGAAACCTATTAATTGAGCTCAGATAAATCTTGAGAATCTCTTTTGAAAATCTGTAAAAAGTTTTCACGAGATTGGTGTATATACAAAGTCCCTTTTTGTTTGTTTATTTACCTGCGATGAGTCTAAGATAGGTCTATGCACGTTTTCAGCCATTTTCAGACGTTATAAGGAAACGCTAAACTCCAAAAGAAAATGTCTTGCTTCAAAAATTACTTGCTCACTCGAACATAAGTAATGAGAATTTCACCCTTAGCTGATCCGAATATTTTTCTGGTTTTCATCCATCTAATAAAAACAGATATAGGTATTATGATAAAACACAGAACTGGTTTGAGGACATACTTTGTCATTGAACTAGTACATACTTATTTTATGACAATGAAGTCATTATGACACAAACATTCAAAGTAAATATTTGCTACATAGGTGGGTACATTAAGGAATCTCACAATAGGTTCATGTAAAAAGAGTTACGAAACCAGTATAAACTACTTCTGAATTAAGCGTTGGTATCAACAATTAATAAAGACAACGTGCATTAGCAATAAATATTGATACGTGAAAAAATTATTCCCCAAAATAAAACACATTTTGTTATAATCTGTTAACACTAACAGAATAGTAAATACAATTACAAGATAGTTGAATGTGTAATCAGATCCATTATAAAATAAATGAACTCACTTCCCGTTCGTCATCAATTAACAGTTAGTTTGAATATCCAGGGAATGCTACATTAAACTGAGTCATTTCTTTTGAGAATGTCTGGTAGTTACGAGTATTATGACACAATCAATTCTCACATGGGTTAATTTAGACCATGTGTGAAGAAAATACATTGTACACAAATTCTGTTGCGAAATCTGGAGTAGGTATGATAATGTTTCATGTATAAAGACTAATTCTTGCCTTGTCCTTGCCCTGTACCCATGAAAATTCTGTACAAAAGTTAGCGTTTGCAACATTCTAAAAAGTACGCCATCATTATGCCAAATATTCGTAAAACAATATTAGCAAGGTAACATAATATCATCATGTCTTGGTTGTACATAATTTATGAATTTAAATATATCTTCTCTAAACTTAACTTAATTTTCCAGCGTTTACATGCACCGATCTGAAACAACTATCCACAATTCTGCCACCTGCAAAAACAAGTCGAGGTCGACGCGAAAGGAACCTTAGATCGTTTGGAGATTTCATGGCAATGTGGATGTCGTTCCTAGCCCATCTTGTGGCTGTGGCCATTTGCGCTAGGATACTGAGCGCCACTGGAGACCACGTGACCAGTGGACGAACAAGAAGGTGGCTCTTTGGCTATGAAACCAGATCATTGGGAGAACCCTGGCCGGACGTCCTTGGAGTGACCATGGTTATCGTCGTGTGTGGCATGTTCATGTGCGGTTTGGAAGAAAACTTCACTTTTAAAGTCATGTTGCTGGTATTTTTGTACCTTTTTACACAGTTCTTCGCAATTTTCGGCCTGCTACATCTAGATCTTTCAAACGTAAAGATTCCATTTCCTATTACTATTTACGAGGTTTGTGTATTGTATCTTTTAGTGTTTTAAAACAATTTTTACTCCTTTCATTGCAATTGAAAACACGAAAATTTATATTACAGCTATTTGCAGCTGGTGCGCCAATTTCTTACGCATTCTGCATAGTTTTACCGAAAGACAACGAACCATTTAACTTAAAAAAAAGCATAATTATCGTGATTGGTCTGCCTACGCTTGTTCTGTTCGGTTTGTGTTTCTTTTATACAAACATGTTAAAAGGGTATGTAAGATTATTTTGACTAATACAAATGTTGATAGTAAAATAAAAATGGCCAGACTTATAATTGGATTGATTTTAGTGATATAATTTTGGTTTACAGAAATAGCATTGACGCGGCATTACCAGTGACCACCCTGTTAGAAGCTAGATCGGCTGATTGGATGTGTCCAGTTTTGGCTGGAGTCACAGTTTGTGGGGTGTTTTTGGCATTGACAGAACTGTGTCCAGTGCTTTTCCATATCTTGGTGTCTTTGGCTTCTCCTGAATGGAAGGTTCTTACAAGATCTATGACGTACGAAAGTGTGACCACAGGAAGTCCTGTTCTTGCAGTTTTCACTGCTGGTTGGTATTTACTCAAATAGAATTTATAAATGAAAGTATATAAATAGAAGTTACAAACTACAACAACCTAAACAATTTGTTTTAATTTGCAGGGAGTCTTGCAGCAATCCTGGCGTTCGCTTGTCCACTGGCCCATATGATAACTCTCATGAATGCCAGTCATTTAATAGGAATAACAATACAAGCTTTTCATTTTATCATAATGAGATGTGTGCCAACTCCGGACCAGAAAGAGGCTGGAGGTAATTATTAAATAAATTTACAGTTTCATTAAAAAAATATACATAGGATTATTATCAACGTAGTGCATTTAAGATAGGTGAATTTCATAAACAAACTCAAATCTTCCTAACTTTGCTTACATCTAACTGTTAGAAAGAAGATTATTTGTATAGAAGGTCCCTCAAAAAAAATTTTTTTTCGGTACAGTCAGACAGAAAATTTATCAAATTTTTTCGAAACCATGTATAGGATATGTGAGTACAGTTGTTTAGTCATGGATTTGAAGTCTATTTTAACACTGAAATTATAAATGATCGATTCTCTTCATGGCCACTTCCTGATTCCAGACATAGAATACAAGCGTCTCGGGAATGAAGGAACTTCGAAAGATGCAAAGCCCGTAGCAGTGAAACAAACCGTAAAACGCGGGCTCTGGTTCATCCCATCTGCCATCCGACATACTAAGACCTTGGAAAGTATCAAATCTAAAGTAATCAAAGGTAACAACATCATATTTATTTTTATTTAAGTCGTAAAAGTTTGATATTTAAGTGCCGTTTATAAAAGTAAAAGGTATTCAGAGAAGTACCTATTTTATAAAAACGATTAAACTACCTTACTAGCCCCATTTACACACGATTCTTTGTCCCTACCCAGCTTGCTCTGAAATTCTCCACACATACATTGGATCACTGGCAAATTTACCAGCAGCCTGAGTAGTCTGTAGCCTAGGGCAGCAAATTTCAAGGAGCGGCAAATTTGAGGAAAGCTTTTTTCCTAGGGCAGCAAATTTCAAGGAGCGGCAAATTTGAGGAAAGCTTTTTTCCTAGGGCAGCAAATTTCAAGGAGCGGCAAATTTGAGGAAGGCTTTTTTCCTAGGGCAGCAAATTTCAAGGAGCGGCAAATTTGAGGAAAGCTTTTTTCCTAGGGCAGCAAATTTCAAGGAGCGGCAAATTTGAGGAAAGCTTTTTTCCTAGGGCAGCAAATTTCAAGGAGCGGCAAATTTGAGGAAGGATTTTTTCCTAGGGCAGCAAATTTCAAGGAGCGGCAAATTTGAGGACGGCTTTTTTCCCTTTCCTGCGTTATACTTAGATCGTCAGTACATTCAACATTGTACATTCGACTTCCTCTATAAGAATATAAAAATAAAGAAATTAAAAATGAACTTTTAGCGAGAAATTTACGTTGCGTTTTGAAAGAGGGTTTAACTTTTCCTCCTGGGCAAATGTCCCAGATTCCCTCTTGACGACCGAGAGGCCTAGTGGTTAGTAGCCCTGCCTCATACGCCGGAGGTCCCAGGTTCGAGTCCTGGCCAGGGCATTCATTTGTGCGATGAACATAGATGTTTGTTCTCGGGTCGTAGTTGTTCATATTTATTCTGGTGCCCACAGTTCGCTGTATGGTCATCCATAACACAAGCTTTGCTTACTTTAGGGCCATACAGTTGATGTTTCTGTCTGGGGATTAGTAATTATTATTAATATCACATTGTTATAAGTCTTGCTTATATTGGAAACACTGACCTCACTTAAATAGTCATATATGATTCATGTGCAATTTTGAACAAAATCTTGGATTGTCAAAGTAATTAGGTAGGTATCTAGCATAAATAAAATACCAATGCAAAAAGTATTTACCGACAATTGCAAAATTCTATTTCCTATTTCTATTACAGAAACCGAAGAACGAGAGTGTCTTCTCTTGGATGAATATTCAGGACCTACAACAGAAGACATAGAACCGACTAGAAGAAGTGCAGCCAAGGCAACTCCGGAAATAGATGACTTACCATCTGACATTGAAGCTAGTGAACCGGAGTTGAGTTCCGGTGACGATTCTACGGATATCGACGCTGTCGTCAAGGAATATAGGGATACGATTCAAGTAAGGATTTTTAAATTATATCTGAGAACTTTTTCAAGATAAGGATAAGGCCCTTATACTTGAAATCTATCTTGAAATAGTTCAACCTAAGTAATGGTTATCCTTGTCCAAAGGTCCACGATTCGAATTCTGGAAGGGAAAAACAGTTTTTGATCTTATTTAAAGTATTTAGGATGACAAAATAATTTAAAAAGAAGAGTCATAATCAATTATCCATATGAATTATAGTATAGTCTTGTTTTTCTTTAGTAGTAATGTTCTGTTAAACCTAAGTTACCCATAGACTTGTTAATATATTATATGGAATCTATCATTGGTAATATGTATCTGACAGTTGCCGACATATTTATATCAAAAAAGGAAACGACAATGCGATTAATTAATATTAATGCGTTATTGACCTTTCCGACAATAACGCGTGAGTAAAAGCTGTAGTTTTAAAATGTATGACAATGCGATTGTCTTGTATCTTAAGGACGCGTCATCGCCCGTACGCAATTGTAATATCTTGATTTGATCTATTTAAAACAGGACCTTCCCCGCATCTAGAGTAGACGGGCAGTTTGATAATATCAACTTTGTGTTATTATCACTTTATTAGGACCTTGGCCTAGTTTTTCACTGCTATACAAACAAGCACGTTTTACAGTGGATAAAAAGAACACTCGGGTAATAATTTATTATTTTCTTTCGTCGCTTATAAAAAGAGAACCAGTTTTAAAGTGAAGCAGGTATAAAAATCTATGGTATGTATGTGAATGTATACATGTCCTGCTAATATTATAAATGTGAAAGTTTGTATGTTTGGATGTTTGTTATTTAATCAGGCAAAAACGTCCGATTTCCATCCGTATAAATAATGTATTTTATAAGCATTACCTACTAGATACAAACGATAAAATATTTCTTCAAAAAGTCTTTTCTTGATTTAGACATCGCAACATTAAACGATTTTGATTGGCTAAGTTTTAAATGACGTCAGAGGCAAGTAAAAATCTTGTTTCTGTTAATGCTTGCCGTGTATTGACCAGTATTGACGCAACCGTGTGACGCCACAGGTCAGTCTCGACGCCATATTTCGGAAAACACCATTAAATTACCAAAAACCGTTTTCTAGGTAGTAACATCAATACCCGAAGCGTCGACCCCTCAGCCGCCGTCCGTCAGAGGCGCGCGGTGGGCTGCGGTCGGTGCATTGGTTCAAGTGCTCGCAGACGCACTCATCGCAGTCGCGTTTTGTAATGAAAATATCAGACTTTACATGTACTTGGCGGGGATACCACGTAAGTATTTAGGATAATACAGGGATTTTATCGTCTTTTAGCTATAAGATATCCACTGACGAAAAAACCACCTCCAAGGTTTTCAGCACAAATCGGTCTTCTACAATACGATTTAAGATGTACAAGAACATTGTCGCTTTAATAATTGATTATAAAACCTGGCCTATCCTGCATCTAACATTCTAATATTCACACAAATATACGTACTGCTTCAGTCGTATCAGTACGTATCTTGTACGGTCCAACAGAAAAGCCTATTTGTTGCTTTTCTGTCGATTGTTTAAGATTCTTACATGTGTTTTAAATGAATCCTCCATACACAAGTCTTAAATTCTAAAATAAATTCTAAAATTAACTCTAGGTGCACCATGATTTCAATAAATTGTCATTTTAGAGTATCTATGTATCGAAGTAAAATTAACTCGAAGTAATGCGAAGTGCCAAAATAAATCTATCTAGTACTGAATATTTGTTGTTAAAGTATCACAATTCACGACATATATCACCATTCCGATATCTAATTAAATTGTCACACTCCCAGTTTGGATCTGCGGGGCAGTAGCCAGCGCCTGGCAACCCGCGCATGCGACGAACATGCGGCGTTGCCAATCCGTGCAGGGCTCACTCACCATGTTGATAGCATTACTGCTCCTGACGCCACTGCTCATTGACTCCTGGCCGGCTATCATACTGTTTGCTGGTGCAGGTAAGACGTAAGATAAGACTAAGTTGAAGATTTTTTTACATCAATAAGGGTTATAACAGGCTTAACTTTTGATGTTATTACACAGCGGAAGATTTGTGACGTTCTTACAGGACGTACATGAGCAATGGATCTAAATTTGAATTTTCTCTGAGATTACTATAAGCCTATCTAGAAAACTAATTTGTAGGGGTCGCAGTTTCTGTAATTTTAACTATCGAAAAGTTTCAGCCCGGTCCGCCAATCATTCGTATAACTCGAAGTGCTAATCGTTTTAGTGATGAAGATGGTGGTACTGATAGGTATTGACATGGTATATTTATCCTGTGGCATGAGATTTTCAAATATTTTTGTAGATTGCGAGATATGGAGGGGCCGAGCTAAATTATCAGGCTGGCCCTGCCACCACCATGTGGTTTAATAAAGTAGGTACGCAATCGCGCACAGTTACAAGACGGGGTGAGGCCAGCCTGTTGTACGCGATCTGGTACTTTAAATATATATAATTGTTATAACTTCTAATGAAGCTGGGAAAGAGACAGTTGCAATGCCAAGCGCTATCAAGAGGTAAAAAGAAGTAAAAACCATAATTAGGAGAGATTGACGACCAAGTGGTGTAGTGGTAAGTAGCCTTGCCTCACGCCGAAGGTCCCAGGTTCGAATCCTGGCCGAGGCATTCATTTGTGTCATGAACACAGATGTTTGTTCTCGGGTCATGGTTGTTTGTATTTATATATGTATGTTTATTCTGGGTTCCCCCCAGTTCGCTGTAAGGTCATCCATAACACAAGCTCTGCTTACTTTGGAGCCGACACAGTTGGTATATAAAGTACAGTTGGTGTGTTTGCCTGGGGATTTATTATTATTATTATTATTATTAAAATCTGGCCTTAAGAATTTATTTGACGACTCTGCGAGCGGCCATAAATGTCCCAGGACTAGTTAAGTTGCTACTAACTGTTGACCAGCTTTAAATGTTTTTGACCCTGATTAATAAGACCTGCGAGAATTTTTTTTTTCAAAAAGCCTTGTAATGTTGATAGGTCTAAAGTGACCATACTTTATTTTTTAATTCCAAATCTAAATTCCAAACTACATTTTTCTTCAGGTGTAGTAATTTACGCCCGCTGCGAGCGTTGGTGCGGAGACCTGGCCGTGACGCATGCGCGCAGCTCGCTGGAACACAATAAGCTGTACCCGGTTTCATCTGCCGCGTCCATCCCTTGCGGACAACTAGCTCACATTGACACCGTGTATATTACTAGGTGAATGTCAAAATAGAGTATATAATTTTATTTGTTAGTAATTATAAACTCTCTGGCTTAATGAACGATATCAGCATGTGTTGTTTTTGTTTTGTTAAATACTACATCTGTATCTGAAGTACATAGGTACTAACGGGTATGTTTTACGAAAGACACATGTACCGTAGAGGCCCATACGTGTGAAACAAAGATATTTCAATAAAACTATTAATAATGCTATTCATATTATAGATGATCTTCCACAAACATTAAAATCGAAGCCCTCAAGGCAAACAAGGAACACACTAACGCCACACTAAGAGACGCCAAATAATTACTTGAGAGATCCCTTATGTGTATGGTTCTAAGCGCATCTATGCTTTATCTATACTGAATCTCTGTTTAGATTTGCTTGCCAAAATCTTCACTTAGGATCGCCTTAAATAACCATTTCAATAAATTTAAAATTTAAATAAAAATAAAAAATAAATAAAAATTGTATGTCTGTGATTGCAGCCTTATATAATTAACGCCCAGCCCTTACATTCCTGTTTGTAACTTGGTATATACTTAATAATCTTAATAATACATCTTTGACGTCACATTTGGGCGGCAAGCGTTAAAACAAAGTAATATCTTAAAAAGGTATGTTCTTTGGTAAAAAGTTTGGTATAAAGATTAAGTTTATTCATTAAATTGTTTAAAACTTTCTATCAAATGTCAAGAGTCATTGCATGTATTCGTTAAGGTTCCTCTAGAGTGTAGACTAAAATATTGGAATCATTACTTAATTTACGTGTGTGACGGCCGAGTAGTGGTCAGTAGCCCTGTCTCATACGCTGGAAGTCCCAGATTCGAGTCCTGGCCGGGGCGTTCACATGTATGATAAACACAGATTTTTGTTCTCAGGTTGTTGATATTTAATATATGTATGTTTATTCTGGGTTCCCCCCAGGGTAGGAGCTAAAACGATATTGAGTTGCTTAATGTCTCTAACATTATCTTATCTACTATTAAACAAACTACTCGTACATTTGTTGGCGAGATGACATATCAGACTTTTCGGGCCCCCTTAAGCCAGGGCATCGGGCACGGGCCCCATGTGCCCTTATAGTAATGTCAGCTTAGCGTGAGCGTTAGAAAAAATTATTTAATTTCTCAAGATATACATACTACAGTTCTACACCAAAAATATAGTATATACCTATTCCTTAAACCACAAATGTGTTGCAGATGACAAGATGACTCGGACACGAGTCTGGACAATCTTCTTGAAGGCGAAGAAGATAGTGAAGATGATTAACAGCAGTTCGATGCCTTTGTCATTGTTACTTCATAAATCATACTTCCATTGTCATACGCATATCTCGTTTACAAAAGTCCGTGTACGAAATCTAGTGCAGTGATGTGTTAAATTTGTTTTTCTATGAGGCTTTGTAACGAGATAATATATGAACTTTTAAAGTGGTTACTATCAATGGACATTACGTGTTTTCGTGTAGCGGTGTTTTGATGTGGTTCCAATAATCTTCTGATTTACCTACCTAAATGCCTCCAATCAAATAATATAAAAAATATATAAAAAGGGACGGTGTTTTGTGGTGTTTTCTAAGTAGAAAGAAGCTTTTTCTTGTTTTGGAATTAAACTCTGTTTCTTGTCCAAAAAAAGCCGTATAAATACGGGATTACCTAGTGTTTAAATAAAAAGTAGCTATGTATTGTTTATATGCTTCTTATAAAAAAACTTTAACTGCTTACAAAAAGCAAAATAATGGTTTAGGCCATAAATCGTTACATTAGTCGAACAAACTATAATATATGATATATTATATTGTCTATTAGCTTTTTATAAATCATTTGTGATATATATTACAAGTTGTTATAAGTAGTAAGGGAAATTCTCCTCTTATTTATAAGGGCGTGAAGTGGAAGATATACAAACATAAAATTAAACAGCAGTAATTTTTAAGCAAAGGCGGGCATTCGGGTAAGCTACTCAATATATCCGCCCTGATCGCCGCTATATTTGCAAAGTGTCCATTCAAAAACTTTTCTGTGATTGTTGTTTAGACTTAAGCTTGATGACTTATTAATTAGATATAATTGCAATAAAATAATATAAATAAAAACAACCATTGTAATGTGTCTTACTAAAAAAATTGTCTTAGATTGATTGTTTTGATTGATTGATATTTTGAGTGTTATTAATATTAAAATAAGCACTGAAGTCGTTTAATAAGCACATTTCTATGTAACTCCGAAAAAAGCCTGCCGGTTTCTAATAACAATTGTAACAGAATTCCATTTAAGTCTACCTCTATCGCTACCAGTGGTTGCTACAAAACTGAAAATCCATCCAAGAATTCAAAAGGATCTCTTTCGCTTTGTGCAATAGACAATATTTAAAAAATAACTTAGATTCGGTGTTAGTTTGGCCTAATATAAATGCAATTATTAATAGATGATTAAGAACTTCTTAAAGCCTTTTCACTCACACTCCATTATTTCAACATTTTTAAAGGAGATCTTAATATGACCTTGCATTGAGTGATAGTTGATTGATAGTCACATTAGGCGTTTGTATTATGGTGTATATCATTAAATAGAATTATATAATATTTACTACAATATTAAGACGTGATCTGAAAAAATCATAAAGCTTGAAAACTCAGTTCATTTTTTTTATTGCATAATTCGATTGTAATGATGAAAGTTCTGTAGTAAAATTGAAAGAATAAAACGGAAAGATACCCAAACAATTACTTATAAGAATTACATTCGGATAAGAAAGCATAAAGTGAATTGATTGCCAAGTTGGCTATCAATCAAAAGTCAGCGAATACAGAGTGAAGGAATTATGCAATGTAAAAGTACTAAACATTATTTCCTTCTTACCATAAGGTATTTATATAATTTATTAGAATCTTTTTTTCCGCAGGAATTTAGCTCGTGATAGAAACTAATCAAATTTACTTGTAAGATCCTTTATCTAAGCTTTGATTTTAAATTACTTTAAAATTCAATGTACATCAATCTCACTCACAACTTTTGGTACCAATAAATGAATTTTCATGTACAGTGTGTTTTTATTCAGTGGCTTGAGGAAATTTATAATCTCATGAAGCCAATTCGGAAATGTAAAAATAAGTATTTACAACCAAATATTTGTACTTTTTGTTCCTTTATAGAAAGATGTAATGAAAATTAGAGTTGAGTGTCGCGCCCCTATGATGATGACTCATTTAATATCTCTTGCAATTGATTTACGTCTCCGATAAGGCGAAACATCGTGTGCCATCAAGGAGTAATATTATAACTAGCACTACTTTAAAACTCATTTATTTATTAAAAGCAGTTTTTGAAACCTACATACAAAATATTACCATATTATACTTTATCCAATAAATACATTTTATACAATCTCTCTGATTCTTCCTTGTCGAAAACGGGATTAAATTTAACGGGTATAACTTCATCAAAGCCTTCGTCTGTTGACGGCTCAACGAATTTATTCCTGAAAAAAATAAAGACAAGTTTTTTAAAAGAATTTTTAATCATTACAAAGAATTAATATAAGAATACGAAGAATATGGGTTAGCTAACTGTAGAAATAGAAAATATATGCAATGTTTTATCTCATGTGGCGCACACAAGCTTTTGTTAGTCTCGAGATGTCAATCAGTGCCATGCAATTTATGTATTAGTTTTCGATTATTTTCTTGTAGCTAAGGCTGATGAATTTAAAAGATTGACCATAAGTCAATCTTTTAAATTCATCAGCCTTAGCAGTTGGATACAGAATGCGCTTGGCCAGTACTTTAACTGGGCTGATTATGTTCGTAGAGTCACGAGTATGTTCTATTCATTTATACCTACCTAGGTATACGTATTTCTACGGTACATTCGACGGAGGCCCAGGCTAATTTCAAGAAACCCTTGCGCGTTGTTCAGTCTGATTCAGGCGCCCCACTAGGGGACGACTATACTATGGGGATTCAAATACGAGCCTGCATCAGCGCTTCCGAATGCACGAAGTGCGCATTATATGCGCTGGGAGGTCATGATGTGGCAGACGTACTGTTCCAATGGATGTCACAGGCTTTGCTTCTTTGCTTGCTCACTTATTTACAGTGAATAATAATAATAAATGTCTTATTTTTAAACAATAAGCAAGTAATGAAAGTAACAGCTTGGTGACTCACTTGAAAGTATGGAACACAATATCATTTACAATCATATGGTTGACTTTCATAAGTTCCCTAAACTTATTGTTATGTTGCGAATGTGCTTTGCTGGTCAACATCTTTGCACATCTGCACTTCACTTTCAGTTCATTCGCTAGAGAAATCCATCGGCTTCTAGAAGCTACATCTGGGTTTGTGCTGTCGATTATGACGCTCTTTCCGTTCTGGAAGGAAATTAAAAATATGAAATAATAGTGAGTTTACATAATAGTGTTAAGGTTTAGTTTCATTGGTCGGTAACCGAAGGGAAACTAAGGTTTTATAAGATTTTCTACTTTAGTGAATATGTATAATAATGTACTTTAGCTGCCAGATTTTTGCCCATATTGGCAAAGTAGTTATTGATACCACTGATAGCGGTAATAGGATTACTGCCATGAGATAGAAAATTAAAACGATGAAGATGATTTTTTTACTTAAGTCTGCAACAGACTTAATTAAAACCCAAGTCTTCTTGGGGTTCTGTGGATATTTGTTAAATTCCTTTTGTGGGATTCGCACTTTATATTTTTCAGCAAATTATTACAGAAATGTTGGTAACGTGCGTATGTGACAAAAAGGATCTCATTGTGGGACTGTTATTTGCTTTTTTTAAAGAGCTTATCCATGTGTCTTACACATCTCAGGAGCCCTTGAGTGATCCAGGGCTTGCAAGTTCTTTTCCTACTAGGCACGTTCAGAATGTAGAGAACGAGGAAGACAGCGTACTGCGAAGGATACACAGTCAACCAGATTGGCAGATCTAGTATCAGCGTTTTGACAGTCCAATATAGAAGCAAAATTGGTCTTCCCTATTTCAGTTACACACACAGACTAGTTAAAAATTTTATGTTTAAAACAACGGGAGCGTGGTCAGGAAATAATGCATCAAGAACCAAGATAGTGCAGTAGGTAATCCGTTTTAAGAATGACATGATCTGAACAGTTAGGTATTGTTACAAGTTGGAAAGTGTTGAGCATGGCATGAGATGCGATTTGGTTTAGATATTTGTCACAAGTGGCATTGTTGGTACGCAAAATATTGATGTTAATGTCATCAATGATGGCTATAGTTTTAACTGAATGAAGAGGAGATAAAAGAAACATTATCAAAACTCTTTGAAAAAATTTCAACATTGGAATAAGAAGGAGATCGCTGTGTTGCAAGAAGAACAACATCAGGAATAATTTTGATCATCAAACAATTAATATCTCTTACATTTGGCTCTTCACCAAACTCTGGGGATTCTTCTGAGAATAAACGACTACTTCTTGATTTTCATATTCTACCTCTTCACATTGTCATTCTCTTTTTTTTTTAGTTTTAATCTAATTGTATTTTAATTTTGTAAATGGTTTGGCAATAAATTGTATTGTTATTATTATTATTAAGTGACATAACTGTGTTGAATATTTATTTTTAAACAATAAAAAGATACCGAAAACACGTGAGAGACGTCTATTCGGTTTTGCAGTCCGGATGGAAGGGGTATGTGATCTGTGACTAGTCATTTAATATATTTGATAGTTTGATTGTTTAAGTGCTGATTGCTAAATGCTTGATAACTTTTATCAGTAGAATAACTTTTAGAACATGACATATTTTCTATAAAAAGTCTAAGTAGTATGAGCTTTAGTTCTTTCCCCTCATGAATCATTAAAAATGTGGAAAAAATTACCCACCTTAATATTTTTAGCAGCCTCTAACGCACATTTTTGCCACGTCCCAAGAAGATCTCTGCAGACCGTCACATAACTGCGGTTAGATTTCTCTTCTATTTGTTTAGCAAGGAATGATTTTCCACTACCAGGGTACCCAACTAGAACTAAAATCTGAAAGCAAGAAACCCAACAATATTATGGAACTCTTTTGTTATTTTCAATAATGAATTTATTAAGAATAATGTAGCTACTTTTTTATATCTTGCTTCACACACATTTACTTGAATAAAGGTACTCTATGCCTTTTCTAGACCTCTGACCACAAATGTGAAAAACTCCATGCTGATCAGTTAATAAGTTAAGGCCTGAGAGTGTAGCGAATTAAAGTCATACTTTGATTTAAGGCTGTGGCACTCAAATCAAAGTATGACTTTACTTCATTTAACTAGTCCTACACCTGAAATTCAGAATTTACAGCAATGGATAATTTATTCCAGGAGCTCTACTAGAAAATAAAAATTGTATTGTATAATTTACTGTTCAACAAATTGAAGGTACTATACCTCATTTTCAGAGCAAATTAAATCATAATTGAAAGTTCCTGGTTCCACTTCTTTAGGAATAAATTCTGGTGTGGCCATGGGCACTCTGCTCATAGAATGTCCAAGGAAATATTCTTCTGGTGTATAAAATTTTAGACCAAGATTTTCAGCCAGTAATTTGTCCGCCATAGAATGATCCTTTTTTTTTCCAGGTGCCCAATTGGCTAAACGACCAGCAGCATCACCACAGTAGAAACTTTCATATTTATCAATTACTTCATCTCCGTTTTTCTGCAAACATGCATAAATAGAATAGTTTTCCTTACCCTAATTTAGATGGTATTTATGTAACCTAAATAATATAACCAACCTGCTCATCAAGTACTTTCCACATACCAATGGCTGGCTTCCTGTAAAATCCTTTTCCCGTGGCTATATATACTTGTATTGGAATAGCAAGTTGTGCAACTAGCTTTTCAATCTTTTTCTTAAAATCTTCTATTTTAACTCTTCCATTTCCAATAGGAGCCTGATTGCTGAGTATTACCACTTTATACCCATCACAAATTAAACCATTCAACTTCCCTCCAATGTTATGGAATGCCAGCTGCCAATCATTGGAGTCAACTGGAAAGACTTTACCAGACTTTGTTTTAATCAAAGTGCCATCCATATCAAACGCAGCTATTTTACTACTAGGTTTTACATTTTTAGATGTAAAAATATAAAGTTCTCCTTTATCGATTTCCTCCCAAGTGTCTTTTTTTTGTATGTACATATTTTCACCCTCTTTAGTATGAGACACTTTTAAAGCCTTATTTTTAGGTTTCAAGTCATCCCCGTCTTCTATCCTTCGTTTTTTTGAATTAATATTTGTTTCCCCTACTGTTGGAGCAGGATGAAATTCAATAACATGAACATAATTATTTAACAAAATTTCTATTCTAGAACCATGGCTTACTGTGTAAGTAGCATTTTTGTTCAGAGCAAATCCATCCAGTCCTGAAGGATTTGTTCCCAAATGTTTAACTTCAACTTTGAAGGTTTCACAGTCAGCTTTGAGGCTAACTATAATAAAAATTAAATCAGGATTATTTTAAGCACTGTATAAAATAACACAAAACCACTACATCAAATGTTTAACAAGACATAAAACTCATCATAAACTTCTGCTACCCAGCAGGAGTACACCACAATCAAAGATTCAACCACTCTATAGCAAATAAGTTGTTAGGACCAGCAAACTATTTGTCAGAAACAAATGAATCAATTATTCAAAAGAATTCTTATCACTGTAATTAAGGTGTGATAAAGTGATAAGCACTATCAAGGTCTTAATTAGAATTATTATTATTAGTTGCTTATAATTAATTAATCAGGGTTTAGGGACCCTTTATAAGTGGTTTATTTTAACCACCATATTTTTGTTTGGTACTTCCAAATATTTCGGTATTGAAATAACTAGGTTTTATTTTATATTTCTGATTTCTCCTTTACATTACTTTAATCAGTTCATATATTCTATTTTTATTTTTTTCCCTGCTCGAATCAAGCAGTTACAACACACGTTAAATTGCTATTTTGTTAATGCTTCTAAAATTAATTTCCCTTATAAAAGTTTAAGATAAATTATATATTTGCTATAGTTTTTAAAAATCATAAAATGAATATGTATTTTCACTTTATGATTGCTTCGTACCTTGCCGCCGAGAACACGATTGATGTTTGATTTTGGTTAATTTACTGCGACCAATTATAGTTTCGACATTGTGAGGTAATTCAATTGGTGCATGAGAATTTAATAGACATTTCAAAAAACATCGCTGAACCATTTTAAATCGCTTCCGCTACAGCCACTGTGAGTAAATGTTTTGTTACATATTCCGTTGTTGTTGCCCGTTTTCGATTGCAAAGATTTTGTATTCAAAAACAAGAAAGATGGGAGAGAATTCAGCCGCATGTAAACCGTATTTTTTTACAATCAATAATTTTTGTGGCAACCAGCTGTTTTTGCCAACTGACATTTACTGCCAGTTTATTTTTTTTTTAGCCTTTGATATAAATGAAAGAAAAGCCATAAATTTAACCCATGCAGCGAGGTCTTACCTAAATATCTATGTTCTTTTTTTATTGTAATGATATTATGAATGACAATGAAAACGATTATGGTGAAATTAATCAACTAAACGTTAGCGAGACAATAGATCATACACCATCATCAGTATGATGATGGATGATAATAGTGTATGCACTTATTTAGACAAAAAAAAATTATGAAGAGCACGACTTACTACGTTCATTTCCTGCAAAAAAAGTATTGCTGCTGGTTGGGAAGGGACTTGAACATAATAGTCTAATATGCTATGAAAGGTCTTTTCAAAAATCTCACAGCACTGGGAAATGAGACAAGATCTGCGTAGCTTAAATTGATCCATAAAAAAACTGAGGAGGTATGCACATTCAAACTTTGATAACAAGCCATTCATTATCTAAGTCTGGGGTGAAAAATCATTTTTATAAATAAAAAGTATAACTTATCCGCTTCTTATATTTAGTTTCATTTCTGTATTCCATATCTACACGGCGTAAAAACAATTATATTCTGTATTTCAATTGAAATCTCCATGTTAGTGGTACCTACACTGACTTTCCTAATTCATTTCGACGTGCGTACTAGGCTATCTTAAATGTTGAATATCCATTTGAATTCAAGTGAATATTAAACGTTCATATAATAAATTCGTTTTATTTAAATATAAAAAATAGTTAACGTTAATTAATATAGTCAGTTGCCTACACAGTTGGTGAAGAACTACTTATAAAATAGTTATAACACTCTTGGATCATACTTTTGCTATTTGAATTGAAACGGTAAATAGCGTGTTAAAATTCTAATTGTTCCTCATTTAAATCTAAAGTTATATTTCCAGAAGATCTTAGACCCTTACTTTTTAATATTATTTCAAAAGAAATTTCAAAAGCTTCTAAAAGCTTCTAAAATCGGGCTAGCATATCAATCAAAAAGACTTTTGTAGTTTGTACAGTGTGCACGCACACACAAAAAACTACCTAACCTCAACAGACAGTATTATGTCAGTGAAAATAATGCAAATTGCAAATTTTGTACATAATATTGTAAATCACCACGTTAAATAATATTTATCTAAATGCAAGAAGAGAAGAGACCACAATTTGGTAATAGATTCCTTGAGAATTCGGATGACGTCTTCAAGCATAATGCGTGGTATTTATTCTTTTGCATCAGCTAAACCATTATTAACGTACAGTTTTTACTCAACAAAATGTAATAATTTAGAAAGTACAAGGTTTAGAAAAAAGCCTCTGGGTGGCTCAAGATATTTACAAGATAAAAACCAAGTGTTTTTGTTCAATGCCTGGTATTTATAATAATAAGTTTTCTTTATTGTATCTACGTATACTTTTTTATTGTTCTGAATTACTATTTATTTATGGTATAATAAAGATCGATTTATGATTATAAGGGATAATGTTGAGTGGAATGAAGAACAAGAAAAACTTGCAGAAACAAAGGTGAAACAGAATTCCGAAGTTACATTTTCTGATGAGAAGGTCAAAGAATTAGGTGACAATGCTGATAAACATTGGGATGCATTTTATGATATACATCAGAACAGGTATGGCCACTACAGATGCATGAAAAATGATTTTGCACATAGTGCGTTACAATTATAGCTTGCATCTTTAAAAAAATATTATGGTATAATTACAGATTCTTTAAAGACAGACACTGGTTGTTCACTGAGTTCCCTGAATTAGCACCTGATAATACATCTGCTCCAGTGAGAGTAATACCAGGCCAAGATGAAAAAGTAAATGAAGTCTCTCAAAACAAAAATGAAGATAAAAGATATATTTTTGAAATAGGCTGTGGAGTTGGCAACACAATATTCCCAATTTTGCAATACAGTCAAGATCCTAATTTGTTTATATACGGCTGTGACTTTTCTTCTAAGGCTATTGAAATCATTAAACAAAACGAACTTTATGACACAAAAAGGTGTAATGTTTTTGTTCTGGATGCAACAGCCAACAAATGGGAAGTACCATTTGAACCTAAGTCATTAGACATTATTGTTTTGATATTTGTTTTATCAGCAATAGATCCAACTAAGTGAGTATAAATGTTAATGGCTTTCTTTCAGTGTTAATTAACATACAATTCACATTACTAATTTTACATCTCATTTTCAGAATGTCAAATGTTATTATCAATATCTACAATTATTTAAAACCAGGGGGCCTAGTAGTGTTCCGGGACTATGGAAAGTATGACTTAGCTCAACTGAGATTCAAAAAAGGTCGTTGTATATCTGATAATTTTTATGCAAGAGGTGACAATACAATGGTTTATTTCTTTACACAAGAAGATATTACTACATTATTCAAAAATGCAGGGTTCATTGAAGAACAGAATTTGATTGATCGAAGACTGCAAGTCAATAGAGGCAAAATGTTAACTATGTATAGAGTGTGGATTCAAGCTAAATATAGAAAACCGTTGTAACAAAACTATCTGTTTTATTTAATACAATTTCATCTGAAGCTTCAATTTCTTAGTAACTTCTAGCTATTATGGGTATATACTATGATATTCTAAATTTTATTTGGATGACAAAAGGAGTTTGTTTCTTTTGTGTCATAGACAAATGATATTCCTACTATTTCATTTATATATCGCATTTCACATTTTAGTAGCATTTGTAGGTGAATGCTTCAATACTGGGCGGCTTTTTGTCAACAAATATTAAATATTGAAAAGTATGGATATAGGTCTCATCCCTCTGAAATCTCCCTATCCTCCACTCTGTGCTGTGCCGCTGGCTGATAAAGTAGCCGATAGTTTCGGTCAAGTTAAGTCCCAGTGCCGCTCCAGCACCGGCTGTTTCCGTTGCTGGCAATTACATGTTGGGGATTCCAACCTGTCTCATCCGTAGAGCTTACATGCGTTCAGTGCTTAGGACCTCAACTGGCCACTGACAAGAATCTCCCGGCTCATTCTCGACTCGAAAAAGGCAACTGCTCGGTTTCCTAACGATAGCTAGTCTTATGCAGATGTTTCAAAATCGACTGCACCCGTAAAACCTTCTAACTCGCAATCGTACTTATAGGAAAACGTAATATCTCAACCAAAGCAAAAATTTCTTCTCTCGCCTCGCTACGATACAGTAGCACATTAAGCTCTCATTGCCGATTGCGATGCCCCCTCTCCTACACCTGGAGGCGCTCTTCAGAATCCTATTTCTATACCTAATAAAAATCTGATTGAACCTCTAATTTCTACTCCGGTCAACTTAATTTCCTAGTTAATTGATAATCCTTTACCGTACAGCGAAACCAAAAAGTTGAATCCACTTGTTGATCTACTTTCCAACTATGGCCAGGCTCCTGCACAGGGCTGTAGCTAGAGTCGAATTTGAGGTAGGGCAGCATTCGTTACAGGTAGGGTGGAAATAAAAAATAATCAATTGATCTGCCCTCTAAGCACGGGCTCCTACTAAATCCATCACCATGTATGTATAGTTGTATACGAATAATCAACAGCTTTTTGTAGACAAATCATTTCTGTGAGAGAGCATGAGCATGGATCTAATAACTATTAAATCCTGAATGATGAAGAACAAGCGAAAAAGAACGGTTGAACTTCCAGATTTGGATGTAGAGATCCACGTCTGAGTTAGAGTGAGGTAATAATTAATTGTTGGGTGGGGTGATACGAGTAAATAGATACAACCAAAAATACCATTTAGATTATATTGTTTCTGCAATCTTATTACAATAATTTACATAATAATAAAAAATATTTAAAACAGCTGTATTCTACGATTCGCCATGTTATTAAAAATGCGAAGAACTTCGTTCAGATCAACTGTTTTTGTTCTCTTTTTTTCAAAGGCCAGGAACACCATACCAGCCATTCTCTCGTGACCCATTGACAGCCTTTGACGCCTATTGATTGCAGTTAAAGTTGTAAACGTAGATTCGCACACTGCAGTGCTACATCCTATGGTCGCCACAGATGCAAAAATTTCATATGTATCTTTGAACGCCTCTCGTTGCCTGTACAAAATGTTATCTTCATATCTATCCATGTTATCTTCGTTACGACTCAAGTAAGCTTTAACCACACTAGCCTCTTCTCTTGATGGAATTTTCAGACCTCAAAAATTAGTTAAATTGTAAATTGAACAATGACAAATATTTTAATTATAATTTTTTTTCAAACTTACCTAAATTTTTCAGTGGAACCATTTTATCTACATCCAACTCATCGAGACTGGCAATCGAATTGATTAGATCATCGTTGTCCGAAGACCTTCTTTGTAATTCAGCAATTCGTATGTCCAATGTTTCGAAATACTCAGACTTAAATGGCTCGTCGTTCTCTTCTATATTTTGTCTGGCAGAGGAACAGGAGGGGCCATACGTCAAATAGTCATCCACCCGATTTGGTTTTTTTACTTGCCTCTTCGAGGTCTGTCCTATCTTCATATTCGCCGCAGCCGTTCCTTGTTAAAGACTTAGCTTCTTGCAGAAGTTGACAACACATTTGATTTGATCTTAATTTAATAATTTCATCTTCGACACACTTTATGATTGTCATGGCGTCTTTCAATACTGCGCTTCGGGCTTGCAAAGCTGCGTCTGCAGGTTCTAGCGTGGATAAGATTTTTTTGGCCACAACCATGGCCATTCGGAATTCCAGATCAAGCATGACTTTTTTAATACCGATACTCTTGGCGACGTCATCACCGTTGAATCTGCCATTTTTAATTTCATTCAAAGTCTGCAAAATTGTTAAATAATTATCATATACAACTTTTGTAACTGCCAAATGTCCAGACCAGCGTTGTTCGAGGAGTCGGCCAATCCTTTTTCTACCATTTAAGGCAGCTATTTTGCCATGTTGAAAGAATTCAAGTAACATGATGCATTGGTCAAAAAATAAACGAATGAAAGTCATTTCTGAAATAGTCCTGATGATTATTAAGTGCAAGCGATGGTTATAGCAATGGACGTAAGGAATTTTTCGGCCCAATTTATTTTCTATTCTAGTCGCAACTCCTGAAACTTTTCCACTCATTACACTTGCGCCATCATAGCATTGGCTAAGCATACAAGAGGGGTCAATGTTATTTTCCGTAAGGATATTTAACGTTAATTCCTTGAAAGTGGCTGCATCAAGGTTTTCACTAGTCTTAACCATCAGCAACGACTCATTGACGACACCATCCTTGACGTAACGTATTGCTAATGCAATATTTTCGCGGTTATTTTTATCTCTCTTCCCATCTTCCATTAGAGTAAACCATTTCACGTCAGATTCCTTAATATCTTTGACAATGGAACTTCGTACTGCTTGAACCATTGCTTGAATTATTTGATTTTGAATTTCAGGTGAACGATATGTTGCGAGTGAGAACCTCCTTCAAATTTGGATCTTTCAAACATGTGTATTCAAATAAATTATGAAATAACCTTGTTCTTTTTCATCTTCCAAAATATAATTTCCACGCAAAGCTAATTCGTTGTAAATTAGAAATTGTATTACTTCAATGGATAGACTGCACGTAATACCTATATTTTTCTAATACTTTTTGATTAATTAACGTTTGAACACTGCTAGATGTAGATATTCTTTGTAATTTCTCCTGCCACATTGACATAGCTTGAATATGAGAAATTGTTTTTTTCATGTTTTGGAAAACCAGTTTTAGAATCGGTGGCATTTTTCCAGTTTCTAAATCCTGTAGATGTGTACGAAGCCTGTTTGCTTCCATGAGGTAAGTATTGCTGGCAAGGATAGCAAAAAGCAGCAACTCTCTCGACAGAATACTGCAACCATTTATAACGCTTGAACCAATCGGAAACAAAGGCCCTGTTACTGTTATGTTGTTTTGGATATGTGCCTAAAACAACTTGTTTTATTGGTTCTCCAATTTGTCCAATATCAGAAGGAATACTTACCATAGCTAACATTACCAACATGTGTTGACCAACCTGTTGCCATGGAACTAGGAGTAGCGATTCTATCTTGTGCTTCCACCTGTTTTGAGCAGTGAGGTTCTTCGTGGTCAATTTGCTGTTCAATTCTTCGTCTTTTTCCAAAGAAACCACGTATATCCATCGCGTAATCAATTAATCTTCAATTTACAGCAATAAAAATAACAATTGTATCGATTTTTGACAAAAACACTCTTTACCGTCCACTTCACTAAACCCAACTACAAAGAATAATAATCAATCTGTAGTAAAGTGGGATTCCCCGTACACGCCCATATTTGCTGCGTTCCGTTTGCCGATTACAGCGCTCACAGCGCTCATATACCCGTTCCGATTGCCCGTGAGCGCGCTCACAGCGAATTCGATACGTCATCAATGACATCATAAACGCCGCCATCTTCCCGCTCACAGTGCCTAAAGCTATGGAGCATGGTTGCTGTGAGCGGCCTGTCAATACTGACACATGACGTTACTTTGTTGATGTTTTTATTAGTCGATTAAAGATTTTAAAAGCTTGATTATTAATTTTCTTTTGTAATAATATGAAAAAATGGCTCCTGCTTCATTCAGGGTCAAAGATCTTAATGAAGTTGTAACTTTAGACTTAAGCGACGAACAGTCAGAATATTAGCGCGATATTTGCCGTTCCGATTGCAATAGCACTAATAACACTTTTAGCGCGCTCAAACGAATCGGAACGGTTTTGAGCACTTTTAGCGCTGTGAGCGCTGTAATCGGCAAACGTGTGACGGTTGTCTATTTCGACCTCTTTTTGTCAGTAAATTTTATTTTTTTGTTGTTCCCGACGTAATTTTAAACTAGGAATTACGTAGTGTCGGAGAACGGCAATGTTTTGATTTGACAAGTCAGTCACGAAAAATTAACCATCAAAGCAACTTGAATCTATTTATTTATTATTTTCCGAGTTTATTATTCCAAATTACATAGTTAAGATATTTTATTATCGATAATCAAAGTTCTTTTTAAGAAACCTATATTTATTTTTTACGTTCACGAGTGTGCGTAGCCAAAATTGTTGGTAAGGATTCTCATTCATTAAAATTTATTTTATTGTTATTTTTTCTTTTCAGATCAAATTTAATTGTATTAATATTTCTGTTCTATTTTGTGTGACTATTTTTTATTTCAATTTTGTTTATATTTTTCTGTTTGTATTTGCAGGCATTTTTGTATATTTTTAATTTTACCGAAAAAATAAACACAGAAGAGAATTTTGTGTTTTATTGAAACTACGCTACATACTGGCGCCCGAATATTCAAACGTAGTTTATGGAGAAGAGAGGAGAAATTGCAACAGAAGGAACAAAAGGAACAGAAGAATTGCAACATTAAAAATAATTTTTTTATAATTATTATTGAGGTCAGGCATAAAACTTTATTTGTTACCATTTTCAATCATTAACATTCACTATAATATATTTATATATATATCTACTATAATATATCTACTATTATATATCAAAATACTGCTAAATTATTCAGACATTTAAGTTTCTTTAGTTTCTTTCGTTATAATATCCTTGAAGAAATTTTCTGAAGACACAACATTCTATAACCCAGTAATTTCACTATTTAAATAACATTTTCTATTCATTTTCATCACTCGAAAATACGTATATTTTTAAGGCTCTATTCTGCATAACGACTATTAACAAATTTGTTTCACTTTAACATTTTTTTTTTTTTGATTTTGCAATGAATTTTTCACAATTAAATAAACCTGAAATAATTTATGAATTAAAAATCAGAAATATAAATTTTTCTTCGACGCAATCTGTAGACGAACTACGATCATTATTATTAAAAGAAGACAAAACAGAATTATTGCTAATTATCTCACGGCGAGCATAAGCCGATTCTTTTTGTATTATTTTTTTTCTATGCACCTCATTATCGTTTGGCTATACCATTAACATTGACGTTGGTCAAAACTTATAATTAATTATCATCATCGTAGTATTAGGTTAACTTATTGTGTAATTTATTTAATATTTGCAATTCTAGGAGTGTAAACTCTTATTTTCAATATCTGTATTATACTTTATAGTATAATTTGTTAAATGTTATCAATTTTTTTTTCTCAATTTTTTTTTTCAAGCGGTTTGCAACTTGTAAAATTAAGCCTTCTGCACGAGCGTTTATTAAGGTAACTCGTTAAACTAAACCATACCTATGTGTATTATTTATACACTTGAATCACTTTCCTGTGAGAATTATTTTCATATGTTTATTACATAAATATTTTAATTACTTCACAAAAGACCCTTGGATTTTATTTAAAAGTCAATGTTTCACGACTGACTATGATTTTCTTTTCTTTCCGGCATATTTATTTCAGTCTTTAACTGAAACTTGTTTATAGTAATCACCGTGCGGGAGTTAGCGACACGTTAAAGAAGCCATAAGCTATTAATATTTTCAGCGGATGGCAACTATTAAAGCCTTTTGCCGTTGCGTTCAACTCTGTTGAGTTGACTTTTTTAGGATACGATTCCTCATAAGCAACTCTAACTGCATGATGTTTTATTTCCAGTAGTTGGAATAAGACTAGTATGAAAGAGAATGTATGTTGTAATTATAATGTACGTTGATGGAGTTGAACGATGTATATTAACATTGTATATTCCAGGAACATGTTAAAAATTCTATCATTCATGAACCATGTAATTTAAGATAATTATTTAGGATTTTTTTTTTTTTTCTCTCTCTCGTCTGTTTTGTTTTATTTTTCTATTAAATAACTTGTTGATAAGCATTATATCAGTATTTTTTTTTTTCATATATACAGGATGTTTTTTCAGAAAAATTCTTCTATAGGATGTTAATATTAATTTTCATTTTGCTTTTAATTATTATTATTATTTTTTTTTTATTGTTCTTTCATTTAGCAGATTATATATTAAAATTCGATATGTATATGCGGTTTATTTTGATTTGGTTTGAATTTGAAATTTTACTAAAAAAAATCTTTCAGATTTTTTTTTTCCCGGCCCCCGGGGTATTGTGACGGTTGTCTATTTCGACCTCTTTTTGTCAGTAAATTTTATTTTTTTGTTGTTCCCGACGTAATTTTAAACTAGGAATTACGTAGTGTCGGAGAACGGCAATGTTTTGATTTGACAAGTCAGTCACGAAAAATTAACCATCAAAGCAACTTGAATCTATTTATTTATTATTTTCCGAGTTTATTATTCCAAATTACATAGTTAAGATATTTTATTATCGATAATCAAAGTTCTTTTTAAGAAACCTATATTTATTTTTTACGTTCACGAGTGTGCGTAGCCAAAATTGTTGGTAAGGATTCTCATTCATTAAAATTTATTTTATTGTTATTTTTTCTTTTCAGATCAAATTTAATTGTATTAATATTTCTGTTCTATTTTGTGTGACTATTTTTTATTTCAATTTTGTTTATATTTTTCTGTTTGTATTTGCAGGCATTTTTGTATATTTTTAATTTTACCGAAAAAATAAACACAGAAGAGAATTTTGTGTTTTATTGAAACTACGCTACAAACGGAACGCAGCAATTGCAATCTATGGTACGGGGAATCCCCTCTGCACCACATATATTATAATCACAAAATTCACAAACCAACTAGTGATGCTACGCATCAGACGAACGTCTAACTAACTACAACTACAACTTTTTTTAAATTAGATTGTCCTTCGTTTCTTAATTTTGAAATGGCTGCATTGTATTTTGGCGTAATGCCATTGTGGCCGCGCAAAAGACCTTCTTCTATTCTACAACATATTTTAACAATCTAAAAGATAAAGAAGGTAAAATAAATAAAATACTTGTATATTTATGAATTTTTTTATTTCTAAACTTTGTTTTATATTTTTTTAGGTATTCTTTGCATTGCATGAGGTAAATTTTTATTTTCTAGACGCGAGACATTTGAACCTTTTAATATTCTGTTCATTATGTTACACCAATTAAACACCGTTATTCTTATTGAGTAACCCAGAAAACATTTCTTTTCAAAATGTTTGTGGCTTACAAACAATTTACGAAGTTCAGTCCTTGTAAGTTAACACTATTAGCACAAAGACACGGTAATCAATGTTAAGGCCGATCTCAGTTCTTGGATAATTACGATCTTTCGCCTACTTTCTATTCACCATAAACGCAAATTAATTACTATATTTAGGAATTGAGAGGTTATGTTACGGAAATTTATCAACGCAAACTCTTCACTCGTCAAGCATTGAAACCGTAATGGCAGATCGAGCTGATTGATTGAAAATTAAATTAAATTTTGCGTTTTATGGCAATCAGCTGTAGTTACTACAACACAATAACTATTTCTGCCAATTTCAAGTATTAATATAATAAAAGTAGTTTTAATTATGTTACAACATTGAAAGATAACCTAAAACCGTACATCATTGATTGAAAATAGTGTTATCATTCATCATTCACATTGAAGTGACGCATGACAATTGTTCGCTCGAAAAGTAGCAACGGAGCTGTCAGTCAGGAGCTGTCATCAAAAAGTTCTAACCATAGATATAATTCCTAGTTTTATTTTTGTATTAAGACTAACTGCTATGATTATAATGAAATATACTCAAACTATGAAAAAAACAATTTAATTATAATAATTTATGTTAATTTTTGGCATTTTTAAGGTAGGGCATTTGTGATTTCAAGGTAGGGCATTGCCCCACAATGCCCCCCCTAGCTACGGCCATGCTCCTGCAGTGGAACAGTAGGAGCCTTCGCCCAAAGACTGATGAGGTTTCTCATTTGGTTAGTCACAATGACCCTTTGGCCATAGCCGTCTCTGAGAGATGGTTTGCACCAGGCAGTCGCTATCTCGGCTGTCAGGTTACGTATGTTTCAAAAACGACTGGTCAAATCTTCGTGGCGGTGCAGCCGTAGTTTTGTAACTCTCTTTACTCTCTTTTTCGACTTCCTCCTCACTCATTCCAAATAATAGGTCTTTACCTATGAAACTGCCGTTTTGCCGTACTGGCCATTTCAAATGAAAATATTTTTTTTTTGGCTGATAATTCTAATTTCAAATTAATTTTATTTGACAAACATGGAATTCTTTTTCTAAAATCGTCATTTGTTTAATAGTTAGTGTTTTGTTTTCAACGCATTCGAACATTTTTCGTCATCATGGATAAGTTAAAAATTCGAGTAATTATGGAGTATGAGTACCGTCGTGGCAGCAAAGCGGCACAAGCGGCACGCGACATCAAGGACGTTATTGGTTTACCCGCTTCCGTTCTGGGAATTTTGACCTGAAAAATGAACCCCGTGGTCGTCCGAAAACTTTGGTCGACAATGACGAATTAAAGGCAATTGTGGAAGCTGATGAAACTCAATCCACGGCTGAATTAGCAGCAGCTTTCGACGTTAGCATCAAAACAATATTAGTCCATTTGCGTCAAATTGGCAAGGTAAAAAAGCTTGACAAATGGGTACCCCACGAACTCAATGACCGCCAGCGCGAAGTACGCGTGGAGACGTGCCTTGCACTGCTCAGCAGGCATACAAATGAAGGAATTCTGAACCGCATTGTTACTTGTGACGAGAAATGGATCCTGTTTGACAATCGTAAGCGCTCAGCAAGTTGGTTGGACCCTGGTTCAGCACCCAAACAATGCCCTAAACGAAAACTTACCCCTAGAAAAGTGATGGTCACTGTTTGGTGGTCTAACGCGGGTGTAATTCATCACAGCTTCTTGCCAAACGGGACAAGCATTACTGCAGATGTGTACTGTGAAGAACTGAACACAATGATGGAGAAGCTCGCACGTTTCCAACCAGCTTTGGTCAATCGTTCGGCTCCACTGCTCCTGCACGACAACGCGCGACCTCATACTGCACAGCAGACGGTCTCCAAGCTACAAGAGTTGGGGTTGGAAGTTCTCCGTCATCCGCCGTACTCACCAGACCTTGCGCCTACAGACTTCTACTTTTTCCAGAATTTGGATAACTTCTTAGCGGGAAAAAAATTCAATACCCGAGAGGCAGTACAAAATGCCTTTGAAAAATTTGTTGCCTCCCGTCCAGCTGATTTCTTCAAGAAAATCATCAATAAGCTACCAATGCGTTGGCAAAGATGCATTGATTGCATGGGTGATTATTTTGATTAATAGAAATAAAAAATATATAAAAAAATTACGCTTCATTTATTTCTTCATTTATAACGGCAATTTCATAGGTAAAGACCTAATATATATTGTTGCGGTTAAAACCCTTAATTTAACACTTGTATTCTTATACAATGATACTTTATTTTAGACTGTAGCCAGGCGATCATCAATGTCAGAGAAACGAGATTCGAATTCACTCCATTTAGTTTTTAGCTCCAGGATCCATGACGAAGTAGATTTGATGTCGGCCTTGACGTCACAAAAATCACTTCGCATGCGTTTGATTTCACGGAGAACCTCTGCTATCGAATGCGAAACGGGATTACGACTTGCAGTACACTTCCACGTCGATTTTTTCTCTGCACTCATTCTCCTATAGGTGGTCTCAGTGACGCCAGCGCATCCAAAGTGCAGTGTGCCACGACATTCACTACACTCAACACAATCCATAACCCTCTCATTACACTTTGGGCAATTTATTTTGGAGAGATTTTTATCGTAATACATTTAATATACATTAAGTATTAATGACAAAGTGCACCGACGCGTTGACTTATAGGTGCGAAATTAATATTAGTCAGTTTTACATAGATCGGTTCGTATCAGTGGTCGATCGGCGCGTCGTCGGTTCACCCGAGACTAAGCCCCTTTATCAGACCCTTTGGCACAAAACTGGCAATTTCTTTATTTTTCTACAAAAATATGGCCATTATTATATCTTTCTGAAATCTGTATTAAATACGTAATTTATTTGTAAAATGTGTAGTGACAGTCCAGTACATTTTTTTTCACCACCGAATGCCAAAGCCTAGGTTTTGTACAAAAAATAATGAGAATAATATGTTTTTTTCTCAAAGATATCATTTATTTAACAAAATATATTAGAATATGGTAGATCTAATGTTCTAGTATAATTACAAAAAAAATACAAAAGTATCTACTTGTTTGTACACACAGCAACAAAAAAACTGACCAAAAGCGGCATTTTTCGAAAAAAATTTAAAGTCGGAAATATCTTGAAAACGGAGACACTTTTACTGATGGAATTTTTTTTATCTGGTAGGGCACACCTCAATCTTTCTTATATTTCAGTTTGTCGTGCAAGTTATGGGACAACCTGTATAGCTTTTTAATAACTATACATCTTTTGCTGCATCGAACCTATTGCTTAGATTGAAATAAACCCGGCCCTAAGAACATGTACTACCTTGTATATGCCTACTCTAAGTATATGCTCAAATTCAGCAAACCAGTAAAATAGAAGTAATTCTACAAAGGTAGAGAAGTTCGAGTTGGTCTTGATTAGCCATTGAAATTATTACATATGTTGATGAACAAGGAAACTATATGAATCGCTGATTGCTAAAAGGGCACATGCCCATTTTTAAGTAATTTTTTTTATCGTTGGATTTGATTGAGAATGCTATTTCGAATCGTTTAGTGTAAAGAAGACACTTGTCCTGTCTCATTTTTCTTTGTTGCCAGGCTGCCAAAATATTTGTTTATTGCTTAAAAGGCACTTGTTCATGGATTTGAGTCTATTTGTCAATCAATCTGTGGTTTTTAGATAGCATACGTATACGCATATATGATATTTGATATTTCTAAAAGAACACACACAGCTGAGCTTATGGTACATTTAAATAGAGCTAAAAAATTTATAAACAAATTCAATACTGTACAAAATTATCCAAAGAAAATAGTAAGATTCTTTCTGTAAGTATAGATTTTATGGCTGTCATGGATTAACCACGCATACCTGTACAAGATATTAATTACTTTAGGCAACTTTCTGTTAACACATTTGGTATTTATAATTTTGCCAATTATAAGATACACACTTAGTTATGTATATTTCAAAGGACCTGATGAGGTGTGTTCCATGGTACTTCATTATTTCAACAATTTTTTGAAACATGACTATGATGAACTAAACCTGTTTTCTGATAATTGTGCTGGCCAAAATAAAAACCATGCTATAGTAAGATGTATGATGGCTCTTGTCGAAAAGATGGTCTTCAAAAAAATTTATGTATACTTTCTTATCAGGGGGCATTCGTTTTTGCCATGTGACCGTGGATTTGGCATTTTTAAAAGAAAACTTAAGACTTTTTTTATTTATTTTGTTTTATAGACAGAATCTATACTACTATAGAAAAATGTGTAACACTTGAATAAAACTTTATACAGATACAGTACCAAAAATTGATGACTAGCAAAAGAAAAATAGATGACTTAAAAAAGCTTAAAAACTATATCCCTGAACATGCAATACAGTTTTGGCAAACTATTTTTAATTGGCGAGTGGAATAATTATAAATATATATTTCCTTTGGTGATTTACAAGGTGTTTTATTCAATATATTTTAGTATAAATACTCCTTAGTTGTAAAAAGGCACATGTCATACACATTACATCGTTTATTTCAAAAAGGGCACTAGTCCACAGTTTTAAAATTAATATTTATAATAAAGTATAAGTTTGTTGTTTTTTACATTCTGTTATAGGATTTATCCTATACAAACATTTCAGCAAAAAAAAAACTTCGAATGTTATGAAATAAATAAAATGTTGTTTTTGTTTTTTACCCCTCCTGTAAAATTTTACCTTAAAAAGTTGTGTGACAAGTGACCTTTAAGCAATCAGCGATTCATAGTGGGTACATTATAAAAGTATACTTACTCATTGTTGCAGGCGAAATCGCGCTCTGTAGATGTGGGCGATACAAATCGTATACGCAAAATAAGTATATAAAACTATATATTTTCCGAAACGATATATTGTAAACCCGATGTGATTTGAAGGAGCGATTCGGTCAGTCAGTCAAATTCGACTATGTTACTTATGAGCATGACAGCGCATATCATGTGCTCTCTTGCACTGATGGGTTTTGCTGTAAGTGATTTATATATATATATATATATATATATATATATATTTAAGTTATGTTATTTTCTTTTCATCATTGGTGTTCATCGTGGTTAAGCGTAAATTTCTTGGAAAATCCAAGGGACTTAGCTGAATCCAATATTATGCACATATTTTAGTTTCCAGTGCTTCCTTTGCGCGTACTTAGGTAAAATCTACCCTAGTATTTTACCCTATAGGTAAGTCACCGAAGGTTGACCGGAAAGAAAACGTAAACGTTTTTGTATCCTTCGTCTAATAACCGTGTACCAAAATAAAAACCGTAAGTAATAATAAAAAGTAAAGCACCTCCTGCCCAGAAAACCAAACGGCCTCGGAGTCCCGTGATCCGTCGATTGTTGCTCGCAACAGTCAAAACTTCTGGCAAGGATTTGGTGGTGTACCAATCTGCAATGATGCTACTTTTGTTTCTTAAGGGAATTGATACTATATACCCCGTAAAGAGAAAAACTGGCAATCGAAAGTTTTCCAGCACCTCTCTTTCTTAGGCTTTGTTTCGTTTTGAAACAGCCACACAGTTTTGTATCTGGATTATATTGATAAACCCAAGACCCGTCACCTGTTATGATATCGGGAAGAACCTGCTTTGAATTTATCAATCATATCATAGTACCATTCCACGCGCTCCTGCTTCTGAGCATCTGTGAGGTTGTCGGGTTCCCAGCGTGAATTAATCCTCCTTATGCAAAGGTTGTGTAGAACATCATGAACACTTCCCGATCCAATCTGCAGAATGTGCTGAATCTCCTTGTTTTGTTGCAAATTTTCACTTGTACTTTTCGTTTCAGACCACGTTTTTCAACTTTAATTTTAATTCATTCTTCTAATTTTAAACACGTTATAACTCGATGCACAGTAGCTTTAGAAGGCGTCTTGTGCATAAAAGCTAACTGAAGTCGATTAAACGATTCATCAGGTTTCAAGTTGGACATAAAGTTGTAAAAAATCATCACACGAAAATGTTCACGAAGCAGATTCATTTTTCTGTGACACACAATAGTTTCACAATGCTGGTAAAAAAATGTAGAGGGATATAGGTTAAATTTGAAACAAGTATATTTTTACTTTTAAATAAACGAATTATCAAAATAAATTATAACTCGCCAGCATTCCATACATAAAAACTTTTTTTTGCAAACTTTCTGAGTGGCCTGGTAATTTTATAATTAAAAACGCTAAGGAAAAACGAAGCATTAACTTTGAAAATCCTATGTTTAGAAATTCCCTAATATCATTGTTGGAAAGAATAGGTAAATCTTGCTAATTCTATAAACATTTTATTAACAAGTGGTCTTATGACAAAGACTGTTTTTTTATAATCTTTTTAGCGGTATGTAATAAATAAATAAATAACAAATAAATATTTCTAACAAACACACCACATTATCTATCCCAAATTAAGTATCATTAAGAACTTGTGTTATGGATACTAGATAACGGCTAAATAAACTTAAAAAATATATAAACACACATAGATATTTTTTTTATATATAAATATTGGAAATAAACTAAAATAAACGTACATACATCCATGACTAGATAGCAAAAATAATAAAATATCTGCCCCTACCAGGATTCGAACCCGGGACCTCTGGCATGGAAGGCAAGGCTATTTAACTCCACACCAAACAGGCCGTCTAAATGAATAAGCCCCTAAATATTATAATTCTTGATATGTATGAGAATTCAACAACAATATCACAAAAATCGACAAATGTTAGCTAAAAAAGTAATACCATACAATGTTGCTAAATTAGCAAAATTTCGCGATTTCCGCCAGGGAATGTTGGGGCTACCAACATTCCCTGGCCTTTTATTTTATCCCTAAACAGTTAAACACTAAAGGTACCAACACTGCTACTGGTTTCTAACTACATTTAGAAGAAACATCATTAGTTTTGCTCCTGCATCTGCACTTTTACCTACAAAATACCTATCTCTGTATATTAGACATACACTCTGAAGGGTTCGGAATAAATTATATTTCGTCGCTTCATTCTTCAGATAGTATTTAATTAACAAGGTAGTCCTTTTATGGTACTTGGTAACTTCGCACAGTTTTAGTGTATGTCATTTGACTTATTCAAAAAACTTCCGTCTGTTTACTTGATCAACCCCGGTCCCGACAAGTCTTGATTCTTTTTTCGTGCGTGGTAACAAGCACACGTCTTATACCAACCCGTAACTTTATAGTTAAATATTAAATATGTTGTAAATGGTGTTCTAAAAATGTACTAAAAGTTTGAAAATTAGAACAAAAAATTCAGTATAAACGAAAGCAACTCGTTATTTCTTCCGATGAGGTAAGCCATTTTATGTTTTTTCATAAGTGATTGCGAGTATCTATAAACGATAATTTCGCTTTGTTGAAAAGATGCAGAAAAAACACGTGTTATCTATAATAAATATATCACGTTGTCCGCTTGCATTCCTGGTAGTCTTCTACCTGATGTTTTTTGTTATAAACTAAAATTTCGCTTTATCGAAAAGATGCAGAGAATACGTGTTATCCATAATGGATATATCACGCTAACTGCAAAAATTCCTGGTAGTCTTCTACCTGATGTTTATTATTAAAAACTATAATTTCGCTTGGTCGAAAAGATGCAGAAAATACGTGTAATCTATAATAGATATATCACGCTACCTGCAAAAATTCAAAGTAGTTACTACCTAATGTTTATTAATATAAACTATAATTTCGCTTTGTCGAAAAGATGCAGAAGATACGTGTTATCTATAATAGATATATCACGCTATCTGCAAAAAATTCCTGGTAGTCTTCTACCTGATGTTTATTATTATAAACTATAATTTCGCTTTCTCGAAAAGATGCAAAAAATACGTGTAATCTATAATAGATTTATCACGTTATCCACATAAATTACTGGTAGTCTTCTACCTGATTTTTCCTATTCCCATTAATGCTGTATAGTACTCGTATTGTTATTTTTGACTTTTTTTTCAATAATGTTTGAAAATTGTAATACGAATACAGAAAATGCGTGTAGAGTGAAAGAGATTTAACACGATATCTGAAAGTCGTCGTTAAAATCATTTGAATATAATGATGAACCCAGTGGACGAATCTCTGGCTAGCCATTTCCGTTACCGCAATACCTGAGTCCTCTATGTAGACGCTCCTTAATCTGGAAACTTCGACCTCCGAGAATGAACCGGGCCAATCGGGAGAATTATTTCCGACATGGACCCAGAGATTCTTTCTAACGTCGGGGCTTAAGGGGCTCCTGTTATGGTATAACCGCTATTAACAGGGGGTTGAAAAAAAGTAATAATAATAATTATAATAAAAAAGTACACCGAAGCTATCTATGTACTCCCCAAACATCGACAGGCAACCGGTCAACCCAGTCGGGAAACTGGATGGGACCTCCTCGTTACCCGTCAAACAGGGGGGGGGGGGCCAATGGAAAGTGCCAGTGACTCTACTTCGGCGTCCACATTTCAATTCGGCGTTCAACGCAAAATTCAACCAGTCCGGGACTCTTGCACAGAATCAACCATAATTCAGGTACACGCAGGTCGAATCCATTACTTTTACGATTATGGGCCTAAAATAACAAATAATGAAACGATTTTAAAATGAACAAATAATAATGATGATAATTTTAATTCCATTTCATGATAAAATTACACCAGTATTTACTCCCAAACATATTTTGTCGCATAGTGAAAAACGAAATATGATAATAGCAATAAATAAATTGTTACACTTAGAGGCTATAAAACCTCGTTATACCTCAAGTGACCAGTTTATATCAAACAATTATAATAAATAAATATTTTTAGCGCCGAAACTCAACGGCGAAAAACGGTTCGTACAAAAAAAAACAAAAATTATTAAATAATATTATACAATTTTGTAGAAAAGGTACACTTTGAAATGGAATCTTATAAAAAGCTTCTAAAATAATTCCCCATAATGGTTTCTTAGTTAACATAGATAAGAAAGATCATTTCATTTCATTTCATTTCATTTCGAGTTTACGGCCATACCGTATGGATTATCCGTTGCTCCGGGGGTATTTACAAAAATTATACGCGAAGTTATGAGTCACTTGTTGTGAATTTGGACAAAATCGACTAGTACCGACAAAGTCGGTAACATTTTAAAGCTTTATGTTTAACATCGAACAGTACCTGACGATAAGCGTTATAATAATAAATAAATTTATGAAACTTCAAATATGTTCGATGCGACATTTTGCCAAACGTATTGGTGTACTGAAATAAAATGAAATGAAATATTTATTTCTCAACATTGACAATTACTTGTTCTTATTGACGTCAAATAAAACATGATTCTACCACCAGTTCGAAAAAACCTTCGTGAAGAAGAACTGGCAAGAAACTTCACGGGTATATTTTTTTCAAAATAAATTTACAGAGTCTCTTTGTGTCTATACAAAATTATTCTTTTCTGCAGCTCGGCAAGTCTCCCTCCCCCCAAGTATCCAAACGACGAACACCCTCAAACGGCACCCGTTCACGAGTTAACGCGGGATCCAGCCATCGCCCTCCTCAACCATATTAGAGGGAAGTGAGCGACCCGTCACTTCCCTCTAATATGGTTGTTTTCTCACACGTGTATTCACTGGTCGCAGCCTGTCTAGCTACAAAATAAGTACAACTATGAGGCAAAAACTAAACTCCCTAAATTACTGTTAGAAGATTTAGTCTGGTAGAAAAGTATAAGTAAATATACCATTTCCTGTTCAATTATTTCACAAATTTATAAGATATACACAGATGCATTCAGAACAGGCTGGGGCGCAGTAATCCGAAACAATAAATTTTATAATTTTTGAAAACACAGTGAAAAAGAATACCGTATCAATTACCTAGAATTACTAGCCGTTTCTTGCTTCAAAAGTTCAGCTGGGGAAGAAAGAAATTGTGCAATATTATTGCAAACTGATAGTAGGTACCACCGCTATTACTTACGTCAAAAGGATGGGTAGTATTCAGTTTCTACATTTAAATACTCTAACTAGACACATTTGGCTATGGCATTTGGCGAGGAACGTAATTAATGGATTTTTGCTTTAATGTTTGTTTGCAAATGTGACGCATTTGTAACTAGGTATCCTGAACCGGATGCAGTCGCAGTCGATGCGTTTACGATTAATTGGGCCTCTACGTATTTTTAACCTTTTCCTCCATTTTCCCTCGTCTTAAAATGTGTAAGAAAAATAATTGATTTGAATTGAAACAAAAGATTTAATTAACTCCCATAACAGCACCAAAGCAAAGCAGTCCAGCCTTACCCTGGGTACCGCGAGACGCTACGGGCGGCGTTCGCGCGGCGCGGCTGTCCGCCCGAGATCCTGACGTTGATACTCGCTTCTCTGGCACCCATGAATATTTGTCAATGCAACATCACGTTGAGGTCATGGTGGGAGTTTCGTACGTTACGTAATACTGATATGTTCAAAAACCTGTTTTATTAGTTCTTTGTTTTTTAAATGAGCAATTTAATAACGGTTGTTCATTCGGTTCATTAAATTCAAACCGTTCAGCCTTGTCTCTATTGTTAGCCGAAGATATGGGCAATGATGAGGCAAAGGGTTAAGTCCATTTTAGGCCGTCAGTAAGCTTTTTGTTTCAGCACTTAATGGACGAATGGAATGCACGATAATTCGTATCATTTAAAATATTTCCCAATAAAATTATCTCAATTAATAAGAAACTAAACGTGAGGAGTCTCCATACAATAGCTGCGCAACGTTGGGGTTACTGATTCATTGCAAAAGAAGTTTTGCTGGTGGCTTATTCTAAAGATAAATGCATAAACAGTAAAGTAAACATATTAAGTATTGTTGCGGAGTTTGCGCCGGCTGGGAAGATGCCGCCGTATGTACCCTTCGAAGCCCCGAAGACACCACGACCTGACGAACCACGGAGTGACACCCGACTTGATCGAATGCAGGTTGGAGCGCAGTGAAAACAACACTTCTTCAAAGTATGAACGTTTATTGCGGATACAAATAAACCTTAAGTTTAAACAAGCCTATGAACCGCAATCGTTCCTGTAGTTCAGCTTCTTTCTTCAGACCTCTTCACTGGCCTCCGGATACACCGAACAGCGCTTACGTCTTCTTGGGTCTTCACTGGCCTCCGGATTCACCGAACAGCACTTTCTTTCTTCTAGCTGGAAGCTTCTGAACTTTTCTTATAAGACTTTTTCTTTCTTCTTATTAGACTTTTTCTTTCTTCTTGTTAGTTGTTGTTTTCTTCGCTGCAGGCACCGAACTGACTTCCACATTTTTTTTGTTCCCCTCCGCGGGAAGGGCAGGAGGTTAAAAATGCCCTGACGCATACTCTGGCGTGATTCCAGAGTTATGTGGGACTCGTCCCGACGCCTACCAGGACCATACCCACTAAAAACCCCCTGTCGGCTCGTGCATTTTTGCCACTCAGCTTTCATCTGAGCGACGGCCAATTGGAGAAAGAGGCCGCGCTAGCGGGGCCCAGAAGGGGTCACCCGCTGGGATTACATAGCACTGAAGGTGCTCAAAGCACTGAAGGTGAATACATAGCACTGAAGGTGCTCAAAATGAAAATCAATAATTAAAACAAAAATTAAAAAATTGCAAAATAAAATTGAATTAATTCGCATTTACGTTAGAATTAGGATTTACGTTAGAATTAGAATTTACGTTAGAATTAGAATTTGCGGCCAGAAGGGCTTCGAGATCGGCTGACAGTCTGGTGGATGAGTACGCTTGCGCATTCCTAGGCCTAGCGACTTTGAACTTCGAATCTAAGACAGGAGTAGTATATGAGAATGAATCACGAACTAAAGGATTGGGATGGGTTTCGGAGCGTTTGAAGAACACTTCAGAGAGTGTTTTGAGGTGTTGTTGTACTGTAGGCAGTTCAAGATCTCTATGCAAGTCCGCGTTACGCACGTAGCACGGTGCGTTTGTGGCCCTGCGGCAAAAGAGGTTTTGAACTACCTGCAGTTTGTGCAGGAGGGAGGGTTTGGCGTGGGTAAAGATTGGCGAGGCATACGTCATGACGGGTCTTACGCAGACCTTGTAAAGTGTACGTTTGTTTCTGAAAGACATTTTACTTTTTCTACCTAACATGCTATTTAGGCGGCCTAAGTAGTGACGGGCGAGTTTCGAAACTCTTTCGACGTGTGGCTTGAAAGAAAGCGTCGGATCTAATGTGACGCCTAAGTATTTAGTACTGCGCTTCCCGGGGATGGGAATGCCTAGCATCCGAACGTGGGGATCGCCATCGGGACGACGGCGTTTGTGGTCGAAGCGCATCGCAGAACTCTTTTCAGGGTTCACATTGATGCGCCATTTTTGAAACCATACACCAAGGGCGTTTACGGCCTTTTGGAGTCTGGTTACAAGGTGCCGAACACTGTGGCCTTTGGTATAGAGTGCGGTGTCGTCGGCAAAGAGGGCGAGTTCGACGCTTTTCGGCGGGATGGGAATGTCGTTGGTGTACACGGTGTACAGCAGAGGGGCGAGGACTGAGCCTTGAGGGACTCCAGTCTTTATGGGACGAGGCGCAGAAAGCGTGCCTTCGTGTTTAAATCGAAACGTACGGTCTTTGAGAAACGACGCTATTAACCTGACTAGGCGATCCGGTAAGCCTATCTTGTAGAGTTTATAAACGAGACCGCTGTGCCAGACTTTATCGAAAGCCTTGGCTACGTCAAAGAATACCGCGACTGTTTTATAACGACGCGGATAGAAACCGTCAAGTATATACTCGACGATTCGATGGACTTGCTGAGGGCAGGAGTGTTTCGCGCGAAAGCCGAACTGATGGGGAATAATGAGAGGATCGCCATCCGTTGGAAACAGATGGTTCCGCATTCGAGAGAGTATGACTCTCTCGAGAAGTTTAGACATTGCCTTGAGGAGGCTGCAGCAGGCATTGAAGATGATAGCTAACAAGGTAAGCATCTGTTGTGGTAGGTGCTTAAGTGCGTGGTTGGAAATTCCATCCACACCCGGAGCCTTTTTGGACTTTTGATTTCTAATGAGAAGCAAGATTTCGTCATTAGAGACTGTGACAGGGTCAGCGGTGATGGGGAGAGAGTCTCTGCGAAGGACTTCGTCCTCCACCGCCTGGATGTGTGAGGGATCTGCAGGTTGCGTGCTGGGCGAGCATTGTGCGGCAATGCTGTCGGCGAAGCATTCGGCGAAGCATTCGGCTTTCTCTTCGACTTCAAAGGCAGTAGTGCCATCGGGACGAGTGAGAGGAGGAACGTGAGAGGCGGTGTCTACGCGTAAGGCTCGGGCCATGCTATAGTACGCTTGGTGGGACGGAGAGATATTCGCCATGAGATCGTTCATCTGAGCGTCTCGGAGTTCCGCGAGGCAAGACCTAACTTTACGTTGAAGCTGATTCGCAGCTGTTCTATAGGCGGGCGTGGGATATTTCTTGGCTCTCCGGAGAGCCGCGTTCTTAGCTTTAATAAGATTGCTAACGGCTAAGGGAAGCGTGGGTTTGCCTTGCTTAGCAACCTTTTCGTTGTCACTGATGGCTGAGTTGATAGCATCAGTGAGAGAATTTACTAATGAATCAATTTTATCCGGGCTATCTAATTGTTCGGGAGAGATCGCGAGTGGAGAGTTCGGAGCCTCTAAGGCTGAAACTAACGTATTTTTAAAGCCTTTCCAGTTGGTAAAGGTCTTAGGAGATGAGACGTTATCGTTCGGCGGTCCTAGCACGAGGGAGACGGGGCGATGGTCAGAGCCTAGGTCATCGAGTGGTTCGATAGACCTTAGATCAAGATTGATTCGCTTGATAATTGCAAAGTCGAGGATGTCAGGAGAGTAGGTCGGGTTGTTGGGATAAGGAGTGGGAGTGATGGGGGATATGACGTCTAAGTCAAGGGAGTTAGTGATGTCGAGGAGAGCGATACCGCTGGTGTTAGTCGATAGGCACGTCCAGTCAGTATGTTTGGAGTTAAAGTCTCCGAACATAATGACTGAATGGCCGAGGGCGAGAATGGCCTCAAAGTCGCTGCGGATTGGTTTGGTACCACTAGGTATGTAGATTGAAGCTATGATGATGGTCGGATGACCAGTCATAGCCAACCTACACACAGTGGCTTCCATGTTGAGGAGAGGAGGGGTAGGGAGAGGACAGCAATGGAAACCTCTTTTGTAATATATAGCGGTGCCGCCGAAACCGTCGGAGTTGGGCCTATCGTTACGAATAAACGCGTACTTAGGTATAGCGAATCCCCTGGAGCGGTTTGGAGTAAGCCATGTCTCCTGGAGAAGGAATAAGTCAGGTTCTTTGTTCTGAAGGAACAGTTTAATCTCGGGAAGGTTGGTGTTAAGGCTACGAGCGTTAAAAGATGGTAGGGATAAGCCCTTGGGTTTAATACGACTGGACGCGGGATTCGCGGGTCTAGACATTATAATTTACTTATTTACGGTTTTATACAAAAATAAAAAAAATAAATTTACAACGAACTTAGGAGCGAGTGATGCTCGGCTAACGCGAATAAACGCTCTTGAGGAGAGCGGGCGGCTCGCAGTTTGCGTGCGAGAACAGAAATTTCCGTAATGTCGACGTTTTGAATGACGTCGAACACGGTCTTCATGTCCTCAGCCAGCGACGACTGAGGTGAAGATGACAAAGCAGGACGCGGCCCTACGGAAGCTACGGGAGCTGGGATGGGTCGGGAAGGTGCAGGCGGGACAGCCGGACGCTGTCTCCAAGACAGAGCCGGAGTAGGCGTCGGCTGAACGGGCTTTGCTTCCGGGGGACCCCGGTTGCGCAGCGGCGGGAAGTTAGCGGGAGTGAGCGGCGGCGCCGGTTTAGGCGCGACCCTCTTGGCGGTGGAGCGCGGAGCGCGCGGGCAACCCCTGTAGTTAGCTGTGTGACCGGACTGCCCGCACAGCACACAGGCAGGGGGGGAAGTGGATTCGGGAGTGCGAGTGCACTCCTTCGTAAAATGTGGATCCAGGCACTTAACGCACCTGGGGGGAGCTGAGCAGTTAGCCGCTGCGTGGCCGTAGAGTTGGCAGCGGTGGCACTGCTCTGGGTGACCGCGGGGGTTGGGACGCTCGACAGAGATATTTGAGAGTCCGCAAATTGTGCGAGCCTCTCTAAAGATCTCCCTCGAGTTGGGAGTATTTGACAGGATTACTAAAGCTAAAGGAAAACGCCTACCGCGGTTGGAGTGCATCTTATGCACTGCTTCGGCCGGGGAACACTGGGACTTAAGGTCCTCGAGGATTTCTTCATTCGCGAGCTCGAACGGGACGCCCCGTAGTACTGCGCGGATCGTACGCTCCTCCGGGAGGGCGTAGGTGTGATACGCGATTTGTTTTAAGGAAAGTAATCTGGTGAACGCGCGGAAGTCGTCGACGGTCGCGACTTGAATTTTAATTGTATCGCCAGCGTTGGCGGCTTTTAAGTAATTAATTTTGTGCTCTTTGCACAAGTTAGAAACCGCGGTCCAGCGCGCTTTTTCCCGCAGGAAGACGGGCGGAGGGAGCTGAGGTTTCGGCGGGACGGGAGCGCAGCGCGTCGCTGGCTTCGATGGGACCGACGGAGACGCGGTCACTTCGAGTGACATGAGCGGCGCGGGGGCGGGTGTAGAAGACACCGGGGTTGGCTCGGGTGTTGAAGACACCGCGGCTTTTTTCGGACGCTTCTTAGAGCGTTTGGCAACTAACTGGAACGCGGGCTCAGGAGAATCGGTTAGGGTGGCGGCGACCGACGAAGCTTCGGACGCGGCGAAGTCTGAATCGCTCCCGGGAGCGGTACGCTTCCTGCGAGATGAGCGCGAGGATGAGACCGACGCGCAGTCCATATCGGATGGAACGGGAGACGCGGGAGAGCTATACACCTGAGGGGTCTGGACATTAGAGGCCTGAGGGGCCGGAGACGCAATAGATGCCTGTAAGGCCTGCGTTAGTGCGTCAGCGGGTATGCTTACGCCGGACGCAGCGAGCGCCTGGGCGAATGACCTAAGAATATTAACAAGGTCCATTGGAGGGCTTGGAATTACAATATGTAACATATAAATATATAATGTATGCCTAGGTTCCCTAGCAAACCTAGCACCTATTTATATAACAAATGCCTAGGATTCCTAAGTAAAAAACCTAGCGAACCCTAGCGGCAAACCTCCCTACCAGCGGTAGGGGGGCTGGGGAGAATAACTTAAAACTAACCGTAGTACGTCGAAGGCCGCTACCTAGAAACCTAAAAAAAGGGTACGCAGGTAAAGAGTTGACCGCGTAAGGGTCAACCTTTACCAACAGAAAGGATAAATACACACGAAAAACACACAGATATGATAGAAATAAATATGAAAATAGGAGAAAATAAATAAAATAGAGAAGAGAAATAAAATAAAAATAAAAAGGACTGGTTCAGTACAAATTCGTTGTCACCGTTAAGTAACCTTTGCACTGAAACCAGACTACTTACGCTGGGCACAACACTGCACTCAGCACAAGCACAACACAACTTAGCACAGCACTTTGAAGACTAAGGGGCTTAGTCGCAAAGAAAAATCGCACTTCTAAAGCACTCAGACGGAGTAGAAAAACCTTGAAAACCGTAGCACGGAACCAACACGCTAAACTGTGACGTCAGTAGACTGAGCGCCACGGAATATCGGGAAGGGACCAAACAACGGAGAACGGGGTCTTGCACGTCCGCACTGGGCGGCGATCGGAGCGAGAATGTTCGACTTCCACAGCTCGGCATGCGCCTTTTATACAAATTTCGCCCTAAATAATTCCAGCGCTCTGATTGGCTGGCGCGTTTGTGCAATTTGCACCTAATTACACTTAAGTTTTACTTAGATTCTAAACTTTACATTGAATTATCTTTCAAACTATTAAGCCAAACTATTGCAATATTATATTCAAATAATAGAGCGAAACGATTCCTATATGTTTACATAAATATCAATTTGATAAAATTAAATACAAAAAACTTTCTAGAACAAAGACTACCTCAAAACACCGTTTGCGCCGGCAGTCTACTTACTTAGCCTAACATTGTACCTAAGGCGAAACGGTTACAAACATAATTTTATCATTTTACATTATTAAAATATGCAAACATTCTAATTACAATTAGTTTTTAACATAATCAAACAAGATATAACTACCAATTAGGAACATATACAACAACAAAGGTTTTCTCGTTATTCCCTTCAAATACGTAAAACACCATGAAAATAACTATTACATTTCAATAAAAGAAAGCAATTTACACATTATTATCAATAAACCATATAATTACGTAGTTATTCAACGAGAAAATATCTAACCATAATACGTCATTTATTACTTCAAATGCGTACTTTATTATATGAACCTATATACAATAACGTTATATCTACCATTATCTATCTAATCTGATAAGAAATAACCATAAATTTACCACAATTATGACAAATCTGAACAAATCAGTATTTTACAAATAACCTAGGTCTAATTTCTATCCAAAACATACATAAAGCTTCTCATATTATGCTTATATTATACCAATGAAATCTCTAAGAACTTTATTAAACACAAACATCATCAATTCAACCATAAATCAACGTTATCAAAATAGAATTCAAAATATACCTATACCTAGGTTCCAATAACATCATAATTTCCTATAAGAATCTTATTAGTACTTGCTTACGTCACACTCGAAAATAACCACCTATCCGAGGACGGGCGTGGACTAGTGAGGGCGTGGACTAGCGTTATTTACAAAACTATTTGTATGGCTATGTCCCTATTATGCCGAATCCATTTTATGTCGCGTCTCTAACAGTCTCCCCCGCAGTGCGTAGCACTCCATCCTGCGGTTGCGACGCTGCAGCTGGAACCAGGATGACGACCCGTCTCGTTGGTCGCCTCAGGATCCCCCATGGTGTCTGCACGTCCAGAACTCGAACTCTCCCATCAGGTCCAGGGTAGACTCGGTGAACTCTTCCTCTCGGCCAGGTGTTCCTCGGCAGTGTTGCGTCGACGACCATGACAATGTCGCCAACGCGCGGATCTTGCGTTGCTGCTCCGTTGACCTTCTTCGGCAGCAGGGTAGGCAGATACTCCTTGATCCACCTGTTCCAGAAGTGATCCGTCAGCCGTTGTGCCGTCTTCCACGTTGCCCTCCCGACGAGCCCGATGTCTGCAAACTCTCCAGGCACCGGTGCTCCACAAGATCTGCCAAGTAAAAAGTGGTTCGGCGTTAGAGCTTTCTCGTCGTCAGGGTCTACGCTAACGTGGGTGAGTGGCCTCGAGTTTACTACGTGTTCGACTTCAGTCATCAGCGTGTGTAGGACTTCCTCTTGTGGTGTCCTGGACTGCAGCACCGTCGTCAGAGCCGTCTTCACCGATCGTACGAGCCTTTCCCAAGCGCCGCCCATGTTTGGACGGCCAGGTGGTATGAACTTCCACCGGGATCCCTCTTGACTCGCTGCCTTTTCCAATTTCGGTGAGTAGCATCTGAATTTTGGAAGGTCTCTCAATACGGACACTTCCTTCACGTATTTGGCCCAGGCTGCTCGCTGTTCTTCGGGAATCTCGTCGTCCCAGCCGATCTCCTCGCGCCATATGTCCCGAATCAGCTTATTCCCCTGAATTAAAACTGGGGTAGCAAGGCCCAGGGGGTCGAAGGTGGACATCACGGCGCTGGTGACTTCTCTCTTCGTCGGCGTCTTCTTGCCTTCGAGTATGTCCGTGCAAGTCTTCTGCCATCAGCCATCTCAGCCCAAGGGTCTTCTCTTCAGCAACCAGTTCTGTGCTGTCTTCTTTGAGCTGATCTCCTATCCCGTCGAGGGTCTTCGCCCTGTTGCTGCTCCATCCCCTCAAGTGGAAGCCTGCCTTTGCGCGAATCTTCTTGCATCTTCCTCTGTGGCAAAGCTCTGCAAATAATAATCCATATAGTGATTCTTCTTGATGGCTTCCACTGCCGCCGGGTAATCTTCTCTGAAGTCTTCTGCGTTCTTATTCATGACAAATATCGCCGTAGATGGTGATGAAGCCGCACCAAACACCACTGAGCACATTCGGTATTCGTCTGGTGTCCCATTCCTTCTGTCGCCGCGCCACAGGAACCTCAGGCTGTCGCGGTCCTCTTCACGCATCTGTACCCTCAGGAACATATCTTGAATGTCGGCAACGACGGCGACCGGCTTCTCTCTGAACCTCACAAGCACCCCAAATAGCGATTGCAGAAGATCTGGTCCCGGCAGGAGTGCGTCGTTCAGGCACTTCCCGTCAAATTTTGCAGCAGCATCCAGGACTATCCTTGGCTTCTTCTTCACGGGATGCATTACCGCAAAATACGGCAAATAAAATGTTCTTCCAGCGGTCGTTGATACTGGAGCCTTCTCTGCATAACCATTTTCTATCAGCTTCTTCATCTGGTCTTCATATGACGTCTTCAGGGTTGCATCCAATTTCCTTTCGATCCCAATAAGACGTCGATGAGCTTGCACGTAGTTGTTTGGGAGGGTTTCGTCTTCACTCTTCCACAGCAGCCCGGATTCAAACCTCCCCTCTGGAAGGCGCTTCGTCGTTGACTGCAGGACCTCAAGCGCTCGTTGGTCTGCGTCGTTGCTCGGGCGGCGAGGCTGCACTCCGATTGATTCGATGTCGAAGTGTCGCCGCACCAAGGCTTCTGTCTCATCTTCTTCGATGAGCCTGCTGTGGTTGACGAACTGTACTGGTGACGTCTTCCCGTTGTGACGCCCATGGAGGACCCATCCCAAGCTCGTTAGTGATGCAACTGGATCGGACCTTTTCCCTTTCTTAAGTCTTCTCGTGACGATGAGACCCCAGTTGTCTTGCCCAATGAGAAGTTTTGGCTCTTCATCTTCATATAGTAGTTGACCATGAATGCCTTGCAGGTGCGAGCATCCTTGGATGACACCTTGATCCACACCTTGTCTTAAGAGCTTCAAACTGTCGATTGTTCGAACTTCAATCGTTTCCTTCTTCTTACGATGAGCTCCCTTGATCTTGACGCTTGTCTTCTGCGAGTCGCACCTCTTGATTCCATGTTATCCAATTGTCTCGATAGTTATCGGACTCGCCTTGCCTTCAGCCCCAATCATCTGCGCCACCCCAGCATCCAATAACTTGACTGTTGACCCCTCATCCAGAAGGGCCAGTACGCGTGCTGCGTGGACTTCGGTCCATACAGGTCCACTGGGATCATCTTCAGATACACCTGCCCATCACTGGCAGTGTGCACGGAGGTGACGACTTCCTTGGGCTCTTCTCTGCGACTGGAGACATTGCAGCGGGATTCTTCTCTATCCCCAACAGCTGCTGGTGGAAGGCTTTCTTCATGAAGACTGGTGTGGTGCCATCTTCCGCACTTCTTACAGTCTGCTGCCCTGCAGGTCTTCCTTGAATATCTTCCTCGTAGACACTTGAAGCATAAAATTGCCTTCTTAGCCATTTCGTACTTTTGACTAAGGTTTGCTTCCTTGAACTTCCTGCATTCGTAAATCCAGTGTTCGCCGTTACACACTGGACACCACCGATTCTTGCGGGGGTGCTCTTCATCCCCCTGCACGTAGTGAACCTTCTTCACTGGTCTTCGCTCGTGGCCCCATGATGTCTTCGGTGGTGCAGATCACTGACGGTCTTCTTTCTTCCAGGATACTTCAGAGTCGGCTATTTCCGCGTACCATTCGCTTTCAGCCTCCAGGAATGCGTTCATGATTTCCAGGTCCCGAAGTTCTTCGTCAGGATTCGCCCTCTTGTATGCGATCCACCGGTGTTTCATCGTAGTCGGCATCTTTGCAATGAGGGCCCTCGTGGTTCTGAGGGAATCTAGGTACTTGCTTGCCCCCATTGCCTTGATCGTGGCCACGGCGTTCCTCACGTGGCTGTAGAATGTGCTCACGTCGTTTGGATCCTCTGTGACCCGTGGCAGGTTCTCCAGCTTCTCCAGCTCCGCAGTTGCCAGAGCTTCGGGTCTTCCGAACCTCAGTTGTAGTCTCCTCATGACCTCGCTGGGATGCTCCGCCGTAAACAAGAGGCTCTTCACTGCCTCTGGCGCCCTGCCTTGCAGCGCCTTCCGTAATCTGGCCAGGTTCTGCACGTAACTGAAGCTGGGTGCCGTGTCTTCGAACGTCCTCTTGAACGCCAGCCATTCTTCTGCGGCGCCGTCGAAGTTGGGAAGCTCGATGTGTACAGCTTCCGACCGGCCTCTAGGTAGCTTCCCCAATGCTTCAGCCAACTCCTGGATGTCGATCTTCCCAGATGCAGGCGGCGGCTGTGGTAGCCGCGGTGGTGGTGGTGGTGACGGTGGTCACGACGGCGGCACCAAGGGTGGCATTACCCTCGCTCTCCTCTCGGTCTTCTGAAGCCACTCCTCCACGTGGTGCTGCCGCTCCTCGTCTGCGAAGTCCTCTTCGCTGCCGGACTCGACCCGCACGAGCTCCAGTTCGGCCTCGGCGAGATCCAGCTTCCTCTGGGCTATTTCCATTTTCAATTCGGCTTCTCTTCTTCTGGAAGCCCTCGACCTGGTGGTGGAACCAACCCTCCTGGGTTCCACGGGCGCTGGTACTGCGAACCGTGCCTCTTCGTCCGCAGCGCCCCTCGACGCAACCCCATCCATTGCTGGCGGTACGGTGCAACCTTCGGCGTGGCGTGCTTCAGGCGCTCCTCCGGCGGGGTGAGTTGGTGCCCCTGGTGTCAACGTCGACCCCGTAGACGACCCCATCGTGTCTGTCGTCTCTGTCGGCGTGGCTGCGCTCCAGTCCCTCGAAGACTCCGTGGCGGTGGTGGGCTTCGTTCTTCCGGTTGACCGTGTGGTTGGCATCTTCTTGATCCAGGATCTCGGCTCGAAGGACCAGGAAAACTGTTGCGGGGTTTTTGCGCCGGCTGGAGAAGATGCCGCCGTATGTACCCTTCGAAGCCCCGAAGACACCACGACCTGACGAACCACGGAGTGACACCCGACTTGATCGAGTGCAGGTTGGAGCGCAGTGAAAACAACACGTCTTCAAAGTATGAACGTTTATTGCGGATACAAATAAACCTTAAGTTTAAACAAGCCTATGAACCGCAATCGTTCCTGTAGTTCAGCTTCTTTCTTCAGACCTCTTCACTGGCCTCCGGATACACCGAACAGCGCTTACGTCTTCTTGGGTCTTCAATGTCCTCCGGATTCACCGAACAGCACTTTCTTTCTTCTAGCTGGAAGCTTCTGAACTTTTCTTATTAGACCTTTTCTTTCTTCTTATTAGACTTTTTCTTTCTTCTTGTTAGTTGTTGTTTTCTTCGCCGCAGGCACCGAACTGACTTCCACAGCTCGGCATGCGCCTTTTATACAAATTTCGCCCTCAATAATTCCAGCGCTCTGATTGGCTGGCGCGTTTGTGCAATTTGCACCTAATTACACTTAAGTTTTACTTAGATTCTAAACTTTACATTGAATTATCTTTCAAACTATTAAGCAAAACTATTGCAATATTATATTCAAATAATAGAGCGAAACGATTCCTATATGTTTACATAAATATCAATTTGATAAAATTAAATACAAAAAACTTTCTAGAACAAAGACTACCTCAAAACACCGTTTGCGCCGGCAGTCTACTTACTTAGCCTAACATTGTACCTAAGGCGAAACGGTTACAAACATAATTTTATCATTTTACATTTGTTGCGGAGTTTTGCGCCGGCTGGAGAAGATGCCGCCGTATGCACCCTTCGAAGCCCCGAAGACACCACGACCTGACGAACCACGGAGTGACACCCGACTTGATCGACTGCAGGTTGGAGCGCAGTGAAAACAACACGTCTTCAAAGTATGAACGTTTATTGCGGATACAAAATAAACCTTAAGTTTAAACAAGCCTATGAACCGCAATCGTTCCTGTAGTTCAGTTTCTTTCTTCAGACCTCTTCACTGGCCTCCGGATACACCGAACAGCGCTTACGTCTTCTTGGGTCTTCACTGGCCTCCGGATTCACCGAACAGCACTTTCTTTCTTCTAGTTGGATTCTTCTGAACTTTTCTTCTTAGACTGTTTCTTTCTTCTTATTAGTTGTTGTTTTCTTCGCTGCAGGCACCGAACTGTTTCTTTCTTCTTATTAGATGTTCTTTCTTCACTTGTGGGCACCGAACTGTTTCTTTCTTCTTATTAGATGTTCTTTCTTCACTTGTGGGCACCAAACTATTTCTTTCTTCCTATTAGATGTTGTTTTCTTCGCTTGTGGGCACCGAACTGACTTCCAAAGCTCGGCGTTGCGCCTTTTATACAAATTTTGCCCTAAATAATTCCAGCGCTCTGATTGGCTGGCGCGTTTGTGCAATTTGCACCTAATTACACTTAAGTTTTACTTGGATTCTAAACTTTACATCGAATTATGTTTCAAACTATTAATCAAAACTATTACAATATTATATTCAAATAATAGAGCGAAACGATTCCTATATGTTTACATAAATATCAATTTGATAAAATTAAATACATAAACTTTTTAGAACAAAGACCATCTCAAAATACCGTTTGCGCCGGCAGACTACTTACTTAGCCTAACATTGTACCTAAGGCGAAACGGTTACAAACGTAATTTTATCATTTTATATTATCAAATTATGCAAACATTCTAATTACAATTAGTTTTTAACATAATCAAACAAGATATAACTACCAATTAGGAACATATACAACAACAAAGGTTTTCTCGTTATTCCCTTCAAATACGTAAAACACCATGAAAATAACTATTACATTTCAATAAAAGAAAGCAATTTACACATTATTATCAATAAACCATATAATTACGTAGTTATTCAACGAGAAAATATCTAACCATAATACGTCATTTATTACTTCAAATGCGTACTTTATTATATGAACCTATATACAATAACGTTATATCTACCATTATCTACCTAATCTGATAAGAAATAACCATAAATTTACCACAATTATGACAAATCTGAACAAATCAGTATTTTACAAATAACCTAGGTCTAATTTCTATCCAAAACATACATAAAGCTTCTCATATTATGCTTATATTATACCAATGAAATCTCTAAGAACTTTATTAAACACAAACATCATCAATTCAACCATAAATCAACGTTATCAAAATAGAATTCAAAATATACCTATACCTAGGTTCCAATAACATCATAATTTCCTATAAGAATCTTATTAGTACTTGCTTACGTCAAACTCGAAAATAACCACCTATCCGAGGACGGGCGCAAGTAGTAAGGGCGTGGACTAGCGTTATTTACCAAACTATTTGTATGGCTATGTCCCTATTATGCCGAATCCATTTCATGTCGCGTCGCTAATAAGTATACATTTAAAACTAAATAAATAAAATCAAAAACATCATTCTCGCTCCGATCGCCGCCCAGTGCGGACGTGCAAGACCCCGTTCTCCGTTGTTTGGTCCCTTCCCGATACTCCGTGGCGCTCAGTCTACTGACGTCACGGCTTAGCGTGTTGGTTCCGTGCTACGGTTTTCAAGGTTCTTTCTACTCCCTCTGAGTGCTATCGAAGTGCGATTTTTCTTTGCGACTAAGCCCCTTAGTCTTCAAAGTGCTGTGCTAAGTAGTGTTGTGCTTGTGCTGAGTGCAGTGTTGTGCCCAGCGTAAGTAGTCTGGTTTCAGTGCAAAGGATACTTAACGGTGACAACGAATTTGTACTGAACCAGTCCTTTTATTTTTATTTTATTTCTCTTCTCTATTTTATTTATTTTTCTCCTATTTTCATATTTATTTTTATCATATTTGTGTGTTTTCGTGTGTATTTGTCCTTTCTGTCGGTAAAGGTTGACCCTAACGCGGTCAACTCTTTACCTGCGCACCCTTTTTAGCTTTCTAGGTAGTGGCCTTCCGCATACTACGGTTAGTTTTAAGTTATTCTCCCCAGCCCCCCTACCGCGGGTAGGGAGGTTTAGGTGCTAGGTTTGCTAGGGAACCTAGGCATTTTTATATATTTATATATTATATATCGTAGGACCAAGCCCTCCAATGGACCTTGTCAACGTACTTAGGTCGTTCGCCCAGGTACTCGCCGCGTCTGGCTACAGCATACCCGATGACATACTAACGCAGGCCTTACAGGCATCTATCGCGTCCCCGGCCCGTCAGGCCTCAACCCCGGCCCCTCAGGCCTCAACCCCGGCCCCTCAGGCCTCCAACGTCGAGACCCCTCAGGTCTTAAGCTCTCCCGCGTCTCCCGCCTCGTCCGAGATGGACTGCGAATCGGTCGCATCCTCTCACGCGTCGCGTCGTAAGCGTACCGCTCCCGGGAGCGACTCCGAACCCGCGTCTGATACGTCGTCAGATGCCGTCACCTTAACCGGCTCTCCTGAGCCCGCGTTTCTACTCGTCGCCAAGCGCTCCAAGAAGCGCTCTAAGAAAGCTTCGGTATCTTCAATACCCGAGCCCTCCCCGGTGTCTTCAACACCAGCCCCCGCGCCGTTAAAATCGCTCGTAGTAACCGCGTCTCCGTCGGTCACATCGAAGCCAGCGACGCGCTGCGCTCCCGTCCCGCCGAAGCCTCAGCTCCCTCCGCCCGTCTTCCTGCGTGAAAAAGCGCGCTGGACCGCGGTTTCAAACTTGTGCAAAGTGCACAAAATTAATTACTTAAAAGCCGCCAACGCTGGCGATACAATCAAGATACAAGTAGCGACCGTCGACGACTTCCGCGCGTTTACCAGGTTACTCGGATTAAACCAAATCGCGTATCACACCTACGCCCTCCCGGAGGAGCGTAAGATCCGCGCAGTACTACGGGGCGTCCCGTTCGAACTCAGCAACGAAGACATTCTCGATGACCTTAAGTCTCAGGGTTTCCCGGTCACAGCAGTGCACAAGATGCACTCCAACCGCGGTAGGCGTTTTCCCTCAGCTTTGGTAATCCTGTCGAATACTCCCAACTCGAGGGAGATCTTTAGGGAGGCTCGCACAATTTGCGGACTCTCAAATATCTCCGTCGAGCGTCCCAACCCCCGAGGTCACCCTGGGCAGTGCCACCGCTGCCAGCTATATGGCCACGCAGCGGCTAACTGCTCAGCTCCCCCCAGGTGCGTTAAGTGCCTGGATCCACACTTCACAAAGGAGTGCACTCGCACTCCTGAATCCACTTCCCCCCCTGCCTGTGTGCTGTGCGGCCAGTCCGGCCACACAGCTAACTACAGGGGTTGCCCGCGCGCTCCGCGCTCCACCACCAAGAGGGTCGCGCCTAAACCGGCGCCGCCGCTCACTCCTGCTAACTTCCCGCCGCTGCGCAACCGGGGTCCCCCGGAAGCAAAGCCCGCTCAGCCGACGCCTACTCCGGCTCTGTCTTGGAGGCAGCGTCCGGCCGTTCCGCCTGCACCTTCCCGTCCCATCCCAGCTCCCGTAGCTTCCGTAGGGCCGCGTCCTTCTCCGTCATCCGCACCTCAGTCGTCGTTGGCTGAGGACATGAAGACCGTGTTCGACGTCATTCAAAACGTCGATATTAACGAAATTTCCGTGCTCGCACGCAAACTGCGAGCCGCCCGCTCTCCTCAAGAGCGTTTATTTGCTTTAGCCGAGCATCACTCGCTCCTAAGTTCGTTGTAAACTCTTTTATATTTGTATAAATTCGTAAATAATAAATTACAATGTCTAGACCCGCGAATCCCGCGACCAGTCGTATTAAACCCAAGGGCTTATCCCTAGTATCTTTTAACGCTCGTAGCCTTAATACCAACCTTCCCGAGATTAAACTGTTCCTTCAGAACAAAGAACCTGACTTATTCCTTCTCCAGGAGACATGGCTTACTCCAAACCGCTCCAGGGGATTCGCTATACCTAAGTACGCGTTTATTCGTAACGATAGGCCCAACTCTGACGGTTTCGGCGGCACCGCTATATATTACAAAAGAGGCTTCCACTGCTGTCCTCTCCCTACCCCTCCTCTCCTCAACATGGAAGCCACTGTGTGTAGATTGGCTATGACTGGTCATCCGACCATCATCATAGCTTCAATCTACATACCTAGTGGTACCAGACCAATCCGCAGCGACTTTGAGGCCATTCTCGCCCTCGGCCATTCAGTCATTATGTTCGGAGACTTTAACTCCAAACATACTGACTGGACGTGCCTATCGACTAACACCAGCGGTATCGCTCTCCTCGACATCACTAACTCCCTTGACCTAGACGTCATATCCCCCATCACTCCCACTCACTATCCCAACAACCCGTCCTACTCTCCTGACATCCTCGACTTTGCAATTATCAAGCGAATCAATCTTGATCTAAGGTCTATCGAACCGCTCGATGACCTAGGCTCCGACCATCGCCCCGTTTCCCTCGTGCTAGGACCGCCGAACGATAACGCCTCATCTCCTAAGACCTTTACCAACTGGAAAGGTTTTAAAAATACGTTAGTTTCAGCCTTAGAGGCTCCGAACTCTCCACTCGCGATCTCTCCCGAACAATTAGATAGCCCGGATAAAATCGATTCATTAGTAAATTCTCTGACTGATGCTATCAACTCAGCCATCAGTGACAACGAAAAGGTTGCTAAGCAAGGCAAACCCACGCTTCCCTTAGCCGTTAGCAATCTTATTAAAGCTAAAAACGCGGCTCTCCGGAGAGCCAAGAAATATCCCACGCCCGCCTATAGAACAGCTGCGAATCAGCTTCAACGTAAAGTTAGGTCCTGCCTCGCGGAACTCCGAGACGCTCAGATGAACGATCTCATGGCGAATATCTCTCCGTCCCACCAAGCGTACTATAGCATGGCCCGAGCCTTACGCGTAGACACCGTCTCTCACGTTCCTCCTCTCACTCGTCCCGATGGCACTACTGCCTTCGAAGTCGAAGAGAAAGCCGAATGCTTTGCCGACAGCATTGCCGCACAATGCTCGCCCAGCACGCAACCCGCGAATCCCACTCACATCAAAGCGGTAGAGGACGAAGTCCTTCGCAGAGACTCTCTCCCCATCACCGCCGACCCTGTCACAGTCTCTAATGACGAAATCTTGCTTCTCATTAGAAATCAAAAGTCCAAAAAGGCTCCGGGTGCGGATGGAATTTCCAACCACGCACTTAAGCACCTACCTCAACAGATGCTTACCTTGTTAGCTATCATTTTCAATGCCTGCTTCGACCATAGCTACTTTCCAAAAGCTTGGAAAGAAGCGACAGTCATAGGCATTCCCAAGCCGGGCAAACCTCTGAACGTCCCGGCTAATCACAGACCCATCAGCCTCCTCAAGGCAATGTCTAAACTTCTCGAGAGAGTCATACTCTCTCGAATGCGGAACCATCTGTTCCCAACGGATGGCGATCCTCTCATTATTCCCCATCAGTTCGGCTTTCGCGCTAAACACTCCTGCCCTCAGCAAGTCCACCGAATCGTCGAGTATATACTTGACGGTTTCTATCCGCGTCGTTATAAAACAGTCGCGGTTTTCTTTGACGTAGCCAAGGCTTTCGATAAAGTCTGGCACAGCGGTCTCGTTTATAAACTCTACAAGATAGGCTTACCGGATCGCCTAGTCAGGTTAATAGCGTCGTTTCTCAAAGACCGTACGTTTCGATTTAAACACGAAGGCACGCTTTCTGCACCTCGTCCCATAAAGGCTGGAGTCCCTCAAGGCTCAGTCCTCGCCCCTCTGCTGTACACCGTGTACACCAACGACATTCCCATCCCGCCGAAAGGCGTCGAACTCGCCCTCTTTGCTGACGACACCGCACTCTATACCAGGGGCCACAGTGTTCGGCACCTTGTAACCAGACTCCAAAGGGCCGTAAACGCCCTTGGTGCATGGTTTCAAGAATGGCGCATCGATGTGAACCCTGAAAAGAGTTCTGCGATGCGCTTCAACCACAAACGCCGTCGTCCCGATGGCGATCCCCACGTTCGAATGTTAGGCATTCCCATCCCCTGGAAGCGCAGTACTAAATACTTAGGCGTCACATTAGATCCGACGCTTTCTTTCAAGCCACACGTCGAAAGAGTTTCGAAACTCGCTCGTCACTATTTAGTCCGCCTAAATAGCATGTTAGGTAGAAAAAGTAAAATGTCCTTCAGAAACAAACGTACACTTTACAAGGTCTGCGTTAGACCCGTCATGACGTATGCCTCGCCAATCTTTGCCCACGCCAAACCCTCCCTCCTGCACAAACTGCAGGTAGTTCAAAACCTCTTTTGCCGCCGGGCCACAAACGCACCGTGGTACGTGCGTAACGCGGACTTGCATAGAGATCTTGAACTGCCTACAGTACAACAATATCTCAAAACACTCTCTGAAGCGTTCTTCAAACGCTCCGAAACCCATCCCAATCCTCTAGTTCGTGATTCTGTCTCATATACTACTCCTGTGTTAGACTCGAAGTTCAAAGTCGCTAGGCCTAGAAATGCGCAAACGTACTCATCCACCAGACTGTCACGCGATCTCGAGGCCCTTCTGGCCGCAAATTCTAATTCTAACGTAAATTCTAATTCTAACGTAAATCCTAATTCTAACGTAAATACGAATTAACTCAATTTTATTTTGCAATTTTTTAATTTTTGTTTTAATTATTGATTTTCATTTTGAGCACCTTCAGTGCTACGTATTCACCTTCAGTGCTTTGAGCACCTTCAGTGCTATGTAATCCCAGCGGGTGACCCCTTCTGGGCCCCGCTAGCGCGGCCTCTTTCTCCAATTGGCCGTCGCTCAGATGAAGGCTGAGTGGCAAAAATGCACGAGCCGACAGGGGGTTTTTAGTGGGTATGGTCCTGGTAGGCGTCGGGACGAGTCCCACATAACTTTGGAATCGCGCCAGAGTATGCGTCAGGGCATTTTTATCCTCCTGCCCTTCCCGCGGAGGGGAACAAAAAAAAAATCAAAAACATATTACAAACTTAATTATGTTAATTATATAATCTTGCAAAGCATTATTTCGATTGCAATTATAACTTTTTGTGAGTTTTGTTTTTTTTTAGTTCGGGATCCCTATCACCAAACTTTAAAATTCATATACGTCAATCCAATATTCGCTCTGTTATTTTGCAACAAGTGGATGTGCTCTTTCGTTTTCCTTTTTTTTTGACTTTTTTTCTTCCCATGTTATTTCCTTTTTGATTTTCCTTTATATTAGAACGTATTTTATCATAAAATAGACTAAATTATCCAAAAAAAACTCTCCTGTGTTAGACAATAAGAACTCAAGCTGAAAAGAAGCTTCATAAGCGCGGAAGGTTAAACATGTTTGCGTCTATTAAAGTTGCACGGGGCTAGCATATAATTAGCCGAGAAGGTGTCTAAACGCGACAAACACTCGCTTCGGGTCGAGAGATAATATGGCTCAGTAGCGTTAGTTTCTCGCATTTTGAGACCTCCTTGACTTGTCGCGGGTACAGACCTCTTCCTTTAAAAGCCTTTAGGTTAGTCTAATGTATAAATGTGTTTTCTTTCTATATTCTAATTAAGATTTTGGTCACGTGACTCTAGTGTTGTACGTAAGATTTCCTTTGACTTCATTATTTAATTTAAATACCAAAAACAAAAAAGTTAGTTCAATAACCTTTTAAATATGGTTTATGACTGTATAGTCAATCTATTAAAAATAATCATGACGGTATTATATGCTGAAACATCATCGGCCGACGGCTCAAACGCTATGGACTTAAGCCTTTACAAGAAGCCTATAAAATTAAAGCAACTTAATCGAAGTACTTACACATTTTTCTTGGGCTCCAAATTTAGTTCTTAATCAGCTTTCTCTACGATATTATTATATTGCTTTAATTTAGAAAAAATTACCAAAAAGTTACCGTTACATCGTAAGCATCGTATGCACCGGACATAGAGCCCAGACATTAAATTAGAAAATATAGTTTTTGCATCCGTATACATTATCATAATAAACATCATTAAAACCACTGCCCCAAATCGTTATACTTGCCAATCTTTAAAAATAACATAATGATATGTCCTTTATCGACTCTAAAAGATTATATTTTTTGTGACGAAAAATATTAAAGCTTCGAACTCGGGGTTCTTGTTTGTAACATGAAAGGCCCCATCACAGAGCCGCGTCAAGTCAGACGCTAAGTCGGTGGATAAAGCAGACGCTAGCTACGAGTGGCGTTGACATGAGTGTGTTCAGCGCACTCAGCACGCGGCACGTGCTCAGTGTAGGTTATCCGAGAAACTGCTGGGTGGACCTAAAACTCTCAGCCTTTACAAAATTTTACCATAAACCTATATTAGACCCACTAAACGACTTTGCCTTGTCCGTACTCAATAAAGATACAAACCACCCAATATCTTCCGATAAAGAGATTAATTAAAAATAAATTATTCTGTTCATTGTTTTAATTAATTTGGCAATCACCAAGTGTATAATAAATAATATAATAAATGCCTAAAAGTAACTGGATTCTTAAATTATGTACTAAAGTAGGGAATTTAATGAATAAACGTATTTAAATAAATTATAATTTGTAAAGACAAAAGAAAACAAAACTTAATCTCTAAAAATCTACCTTTTTAATTAAATAATATCTCTGAAGAATGAAGCAAAGAAATATAACAGAAGATTAAACGAACTTCCAAGTGAAGTTCTATCGCTATTATATGAGTCGCTTCATTCGAAGATATATAAAGAACCCGTCACTTCCGGAACCTATACAAAAGTTTTGTTTTGATCTTTAAAAAATGAAGACTTGGCGGGACCGGGGTTGATCAAGTAAACCGACGGAAGTTTTTTGAATAAGTCAATTGACATACTCTAAAACTGTGCGAAGTTACCTAATACCTTAAAAGGACTACCTTGTTAATTAAATACTATAATAGCGATAGAACTTCACTTGGAAGTTCGTTTAATCTTCTATAATAAATGTCAAAGTGTAAGTACTTACCTAATAACCTAGTGATAGTAGAGTTTCTGATGTTAAGATCTCGCCTTGGGTGGTACTGTCGTCCCTCCCATTTTAACCACCAGAATAATCATGTCTATGTATTCGTATTTTGGATAAAGGCCATTGTAATTACTGGAACAAAAGCAATTCCAACTAAGCCTACAGTCGGCATCGCATTGAAAAAATAACAGTATAGTTAATCAATAACATTTACAATTAATGATGTCTATGGGCATGGATGCCACGTATCATCAGATGGACAAGGAATAAGAAAACCCTTTTCCTTGTTCCGAGTAAAGCTCAATGCTTTATGCAGCTTTGAGTAATCCACCTTTGGTTCATCGTAAATTTTTTCTATTCACCTATTCCTTGGCTACGGTTGACGGACTAGATACAATGTCAGCCAGACGTTCAGATAGATGATTGACGGTATGTGAACTGACATTTCTGACGGGAACTATATCGGATCATTCGCTCCGCTCATAAAGTTGAATTTGTTTAATAAATATTCTGGACATCAAAGTTCCGAATATGAAGGAAATCCATAAAAGCTGTTATATTGTTCAGTAGTTAAATTGTATTTCAAGCCCTAGTCCATTTTTGTAAGATAACCCCGATATAGTTACTTTTCTATGATGTTCTTTGTTGTTGAAATGGTTTTCCTATTATTATCGATCGATTACGAAAGAGGAATTTGTTTATTATAGTGTTGTAGTAATTCTTTTTCTAATTCAACGAGAAGAGTTTATTTTTTAGCGTCGGTCGCCGAATACGGAAAGTGCACATTGGCTTAAAAATCTACTAGTTGTATGGTCACGTATTTTTGTGAATATTTTGTAATTAAATTAGCTATTATTTGCTTTTTCCACAAAAATGATCAATTAAAAAACGAAAATACCGTGTAATTTGTGCCTGAAATCACTTCCATGTATTGTTGCTCATTTCTGTGAGTATTAACCACTTAACTTCCTCTTTTTATATTAATTTTGCATTAAAAATATATTTCTTTGCTTTAATAGACTGTTTGTGTGTTATTTCCGTTACGAACTTTCAGGAGCATGCTTTTTATTCTCATGCAGAATAATTTAAACACCTGATACCCAGTTCTCACAGTTATCTTAGGTCAGTGAACTCAGACAGAGACTTTGTTTACAATACTTTAGGTGCACTATCTATAGTTATCTATGTATGATGGTTTAGTATAATCTAAAATTTCCCATTTACTTACGAGAATGAAGTTTAATATTAAGATGTGTGTGATTTACATATTACCAGTCACAAACTTTTATTATGCGCTAATTAAATACATAGTATTTTCAACATTATTGTGATTTAATAGCATTAACTGCAGAGACAACCTTTATAAATAGATAATCATAACTTGGACATTATCTCTTATTAGTTTCAGAGAGACTGGGTTAATTAAATCATAATCATTATGTTATTTGATATGGAGTGTTTGGATGTGCGAATTGTGATCTATTAGTTAAATCTACCTGTATTCTCAGTTTGAAACATGTGAGTTAATTAAGTATTTTGTAATGAAAAGTATAATTTCAGCTCCTTCTAAAAAAATTCTCTACATGGTTTAACATCAAACATCAATTAGTTTGCTATAACACAGTAAACAGAGTATGCATAATTTGAGTTCATTTATTTCAGTTTTACCAACAAATCACTTTTTGATATTGACCACAGTTCTCGATTGGGCGTAAGGATGGCGAGCATGAGTTCCACGCTTGTTGAGACAGTGTCCATCAACTATGAAGACTTTAATGAGAGTTTCCTCACCTGCGGCACCTGTTTATGTTAGTACACTGTTATTATGATTATTCACTGAAATATTTGTATTGTTGGAAAAATAAGTAATTGTGTTGTTGACCTCTTTTAACATTATTAAAATAAAGAAAAAAAACTCCTTAAAAATATGACCTAATTGCTATGCTATCTCTGTTGTAAAAATGATTGGAGAAAATTTGTTGTGGTACATAATACCTATAGCTAATAATTCATCCTTTATTGATTTAAACTCAGTTACACCTACATGCATGCAATTTAATACACATTAATATTACTTTATTGCAATTTTGTGTTGTTATCTTAATTTAGTCCAATATATTTTGGTTCCAGGCACTTATGACGGTGGCGAACATACGCCAAAACTGCTACCTTGTTCACATACAGTCTGTTTACACTGTCTCACACGGATAGCGGCATCACAGACCAGGGAGGCGGGTAGTTTCCGATGTCCCATTTGCCGTGAGCTCATCACGATACCAAGAGGAGGAGTTCCCGCGTTACCCCCTTCTTTCCTCGTCAACCAGTTGTTAGATTTAATGGCCAGACAGCGTCGGGAAGTCATCCCACAGTGTAGTTCACATCCAGGCAGAGAGTTACTCTTCTGTGAGACTTGCGACTGCGTTTTCTGTCGACACTGCGCCGACGGCCCTCACAGCGACACTCCGTGCGATCATACTGTTGTTCCTTTTTCAATAGCTTTGAAAAGAATGTCAGAAATATTGTTGTACCGAGCAAACGAATGCCTAAGCAAGTTAGGTTCGGCGAGAGAAGCAGTAGCGAGTGAGTTGAGAAGATTAGAAGCTGCGGCTAATGCGGCCGATGAGGCGATAGACTTACACTTCGCTGAACTCAGACAGGCTCTAGACAAAAGGCATAATGAACTTAAATCAGCAGCGTCGGCTGCGGCTACTCATAAACGAAGACTACTTGAAGAACAATTGAAATTAATTGACGCCGAGAAAGCCAAGGTACGTTCAATACTGGATCATTCTTGTTATTAACATTCATTTATCTTTGAGTGAAAATAACTGAAATCTTTTATCCTTTTTGTTACCAATTTCTATAAATTCAACTTTAATAAACAAAAAGCGTGGCACTGTTTGGCAACCTTGCGTTTTATATTTAACGCCCCTGTGGCATATTTGGCACTAGCCTGCTACACGCGAGGTCCTGGGCGATTTCAAAATGTATGTTAAGTAAACAGTAAACTGCATACGGCCATCCATAACTCCACTAACTTACTTTGGGAACATATCGTAGACATGTTTTTTAAGGATTTATTTTCCTAAGGTGGAAGCGGAATGCTCAGGGCTCCAACAACAGGTTGAGGTGCGCGAAGTAAGCAGCCGCGCCGCCGCTCTAGGCGCCCGGTTGGGCGATGCGGCCTCGCTTGCAGAGCCACGGGAGAACGCGTTCTTAGCGGTCGACTTTGCGCATAATGACGCTCAGCAGAGATTTGCAGAAGCTTTGGTAGAGTTGGGACGAGTTAGGACTAGTACAACCTTCCCGGGATTGTGTACTTTGCAGTTAGGTAAGATTTCCTTGATTTGTTAAGGGATTGTATATATGTTAAACAACTAAAGTTTCATATTGATAATTTTATTAAGATCTACTTCCAAAAATTGTAAAATTTTTCAAAATGCTTAAACGTAGCATTTAATTTGAGATCCTTCTTTAGAGTGTAAAGAAATAATATGTCCAAATCATATAAATATGACAAGGTGTATTACATAAGTCTACATGAGCTGGTATTTAGAATCTTAGGTTACATATAGGACAGGTCTTAACTGTTTTTCTACTTTGTTTATTCATAGCGGAATAGGTACACAAATAATCGTACCGTCCCCTGCATTGTTACAACTTTTTGTAACAATGCAGGGGGTCGTATGTTCCAGCTAGCCCAATCAGATCTATGTAAAGGTATGTATATGTCGCAGGGTATAAATGGCCGTTTGACTAGAAAGCTAGCCGTTTTGCTAAACGTAGTTTTTCTTTTATTTTAGACTTCAATCTTTGAATAGTACCCATCTATGCAGCAGTAGGCTTTCTTCTTCGACTTTTTTCACCGATTGTATTTGTTGTAAAGGGTTTGTAGATTTTTGTTCGAGACATGGTATCATCACCGAGATACTTTGTTTTTTTTTTTAATTCGAGGCGCACGATAATACTTGTGTACATAAACTACCTATATAGGTTTTACTAAAACGCGCATGATTCTGAAATGTGACAATTTATAGTGGCATATATTTTTACGTTTGCTTTACGATTCGTAAATATTTTATTAGGAGCCGCAAGTAAAATTCTTCCTAGTTTTGAAGAACTGTTTGTCTACCTACGCGATAGTTTTACAATGGCGCTCCTTGCATTAAATATGTGGTTAAGACGAGAACTACTGTTTTGAATTCCTTAAGTGTGTAGAAGGGAATTAAGATATTTTTAAAGTATGGTCTTATAAAATTTTCTATTGCAATATTTTTCTGCGCATAACTCTGAAATTTGACACCTAAGTGTGAGATATATTTAGTATATATTTTAGTGTTCCTTATACTGTCCCCAATCAGTGTACATAGGTTTATCTAGCGCCACGAATTGAATTATTGGTCAACTAACAAGTTTGTCTGCATGTTACCTTTGCTATAATGGTTTCATATTAAATTATTCAAAATAAGTTAAAACTATGCTTACTGAAAAGTTAAATATTCGATAAGGTCAAGAACTGCTATTTGGACCGACATGGAATAGTTGTCTAAGCCCAAGTGCCTATTTTCCGAAATTTAAAAAACTTCATCCGATATTTTGAAATTTATAATATAATATTTTGTTTTTTTATCTGTAAACTTATATTTTTAGGAGATTTATTCAGGAGAGACCTAGCTTAATTTCATTACGTGATAAAAGTTAACCTATTTTGTAGATTATTTGCAAATATATTTATAGCTTGCATAATTCGAGATGAAGAGGACGAAAGTGTCAGCATATTGTCAGACAGCTGCGTCACATGAGTAGATAAACAGAACATAGACAAAACTTCATACAACCCACGAATCGGTAGCACTACTACAAGCACGCGGGGCATGTGTGCGTGACCACTGGCCGCTTGTCACGTACGCGGCGAGACTTGTCAAAAGGCACAGCCAGTTGACAATCGCAGGGTCATTGCGACGCATGTTGTTTGTTTTGTTAGTTGCAAGTTAAAATATTTTAATGTAAAAACGTGGTATTTTATTATTTATAATGGTTTTTTTACTGTTCTGTGTTTATGAATAATACTAGAAAAAATAAAATTGAATTGATCGAGCAAAAGTTTAGCGAATTTTTCGATCTTGAAATAAATATTGTCAATATTTGCAATGAAATACTTAAACGTATTAAAGATTGTAAATTTGATATGCTATGTGAGTGTTTCCCTTTAGATTACTTGAAAAAACTATATGTTAGATTCACCATCATTTACCACACATTTACACATTACATTTACCACACCATCAAAAGAAACAATAAATTATTAAAAAACAAAAATTAAAAAAGGAAATTATTAGAGTTAGTGATTTGTGAAGTATTCTATCACACTGAATAATAAAAGTATTTAACAAATATTTTGTTTAATTTGTCTTAACCTATTGTGACAACCCTACCAAAATAGGTTACAATTTTTCACGTTCTTAAGAAGTTTTGTCTCTGTTCCGAATATCTACTCTTGTGGCTGCGTTAACGATACTGTGATATAGGATCGCACCGCCTATTTATTAGTATAGGAGAGGGGAAGTGTCTTAACTATATAATAATACTTTTTTTAAATAAAGCTCGTCGATCTCTCTTTCCACTAAGGCGGGCATTCATCCAGCTAGATTAAGACGAAATTCTAAGGATAAGTCTAGATTCTAAGAATAAAAACACTATGATGCTTGGTATAATATTTATACCGCCTGTTTTGGCGGTATCAGTATAGTTCTTCTGGAATGAAATCGGGCCTAAATCGTTAGTGGCTTATTGGATAAATGGCTATTGTAAAAAGGATTGATATGAGAGCAATAACTGTTATTTATTCAACCCTTTTACATTTTAGAATCAGCCTGCGTGTGCGGTCTCGAAGTGGTTGTAGTCCTGCGAACCGTGGACTACCACGGAGAAGGTAGGTCCACCGGTGGGGATCCAGTGAGTGCTGCGGCCACGTTGGATGATGCACCACTACCTTGTACCGTTACTGATCTGGATTCAGGACTTTATAGGTAAGAGTGTTTGTGATAAGGATAAAATTTTTAATGTGCCATGGCATTTTGGATTAAGTTTATGTTTAATTCAAAGAAAAACTTGCTATTTAAAAGCATTGAACTACCAAAAGCTAATTTGTTGATAACTTTCATCATTACAAATGAACTGTTTTACCCCATTCGCCCACTGTCCTTATTGGGCCATTTATTGCCACTTATTATTTATTTTTAAAATTTTTCTTCTGACCATAGTGTCTACAACTAAATATTTCTGTTAGGTCGGTTATTTTTCATTATTGCATATTTAAATATTGACATTAAAATACCTCCAGTTAATTATAACTTAATATTTTTCACTCATTATTCTCATGCCTTATTTCGGTGTAAACAGGGACTAAGTCATCTATTAAATGTTGCCAATGAGTATCAAGGACGCGACAAAGCTATCGAAAATATATTAAATATGGTAATCCTGATGTAAGTTACGATGTTTTTTTCATTTGACCCGTTGACACAAGTGTTACGATTGGTTGTGTTATAATTGGAACAGTGACCAAATAGAACGAAGTAATGCCCACCAGTTCCTCTCAAAAAGATGGAAAGAAGAACCGAGAATAGTTTGTTTACCACTTTGATATAGCTAATGAACTGTTGTTCGTGCAATGGCTTGATAACTAATAACTACGTATTTGCAAATCTGTATACGTATTTGAAGGTAGATGTGTACATCCCTTTTATCCTAGAGATCTACAACAAAGGCGTAGATAAAGTTGATCAAGTTGCTTAATCGTTCGCAGTGTACAGAACAGCTGGAAGTGTAAAAAATGTTGGAGGGTTCTATTTATGCTAGATTTAGCTGAAGCAAATGCTTGGCGTTTATATATTCTTACCACTGAAGACGAATTAGACCAGCTCACCAAAGCATCGCACGACTATACTTGATAGGTCTAGGTACTGAAAGAGACGAAGGAAGGCGTCTTACACCTTCAGTAGAGCCTAGTGTGAGTCTATATGGTGTAGGATAATATCCCCGTACGTAGCATCGTTAAGAAAGTTGGCGATGTGGAAAATGTAACTAAACATTTTGCATTTTGTTTTTTTTTTTAATTTATTAAGATGTTGCTTTTTGATACAAAATTTCTTACTGGCCTCAAATAAATCAATTTTTTTTAGAAATTCAGATTTTTATATTTTTTTTCAAAATTTAACTACTTCTTATTATTTTTTAAATAATGCTAAGGGGGTTTACGGGTTTGGAAGGAAATATGATACGTTCTAATAGAGGATGCTTTGGTTTTCACTTCGACGATGTTTGACTTCCTACTAACGGTGCCGATTTGAGACAACGTTGATATTCACATGACTGACTTCGATGATGTTGCACAGAGCTTGGCTTCCCACACTATAATTCATAATGTTTATTTTTATTATTATTTACAACTCATATTATTACTACTAATATCACAAAAATCTATAAGAAAACTCCTCTGTTCCCCCTACAAAACAATGAGTTAGTTTAATCATCAATGTAATATAATTAAATCAATCAAAACATATCGTTTTGCGTGTTTAAGAAATATTTTATTCGTGTTTACTAATTCGAAGGTTACAAGAAGATAATACCATAACATCACGACAAGTTATGTGGATGACGTCAACCGCATGACTCGTCATTATTCCAATAACTCTTGATTGAACACTGATGTAGTCAAGTTCCGTGAATGTAGTAAGTTGTCAAAGAGTTACGATATGGTTCATCTCGTAAAATACAGACCTAAGAGATGTTTTCTCGATTTGTTTTATCAAAGCAATTTACAATTACTTAAGGGAAATTAGATCACTATACTACTGTTTATTTTGGTCATTTAATAATTCAAATTATACATTCAAATTATTATACTTAATATTCGGTTTGATGTTGACAAAACTAAGGATATCGTGTTAAACGTCTATAGTAAATAGAATCATAATATTTACATTATGAATAGCGGTAACATGTCTATCCGTTCAACACGGCAAATACGCGTAGTTATTTGCTAATAAATAAATAAGTTGCGCAGTAAGTTGTTCAGGTAAAAACGTCCATAAAACTAAGGGATCAAATATCTGAAAAAGATTTGGACCGGCACAATGGATAACTGCATTACATTTTGGAATTGACACTAACATTAAAAATTAATTAAAAATAAAATCTGCAGACAAAAACACCGTGGTACATAGGTTATTATGTGCTTAATGTTGATGAATCATTTGAAATATCGATAAATGATGCGTTACCAACCGTAGACTTCAGTTCGAAATGGCTTTGTTATTCGGCTGGATTATCCTTTCTTTTGAACCGGCACACACTTTAGCGCAATATAATCGTGGTCAAAATGAAAGGACTGAAGTACCGCCCCAAATGAGATCTTGAACAAAAATACTAACTTACTGCTCTGCCTTCACAAATCGAACCGTTCAAACTGCGTATGAATTAAAATACCCCAAAGATACTTTGATGAAAGCAATAAAGTAGTAAAGCAAACCGATTACTCTTTACGTTATTATAATAACCGAAACTTAATAAATGTTAATTGCTAATTAAGTTAATTAACCTAAATACAAAGCTTCGCCGAAGCCTGATAAAATCTGTCAAGAAATTAATACATTAGAATTAAAGATGCCTCGATCAACAGTTTTCTCAAAACACAACAAAATCGTTCCAGTATTTACGAACTTTGAAAATCGTCATTTTATTCGTTTTTCTATCTCAGTTTTTAACTGTGGTGTTAAGCTTTAATTGGCTCACTTTTCCTTTTTTAGTTATTATATAACTATAAATATATAAGTATCTGTTTTTCCTAACACTAAATAAATAACTGTATCCATTATTCGCAATTCCAGAATAACCATGCGTCCCTGGAGCGCCGGCTCTCTCTGCGTACGCGTAGCCGTGTTTTCTCGCTGCGTGCGTGACTCCCCGCTGCGTGCGGAGGTGGCTCCAAGCGCGCAGCCGCTGCTCGTGTGGGGCAGCCGCGGCACTGGCAAGGACCAGCTAAGTCAGCCCGTGGCTATTGCCAGGTGAGCCATTGTTGTGGACTGTTGAAAGTACATAATATATAACTGGGACAAGGACTAGCTGAGCCAGCTATTGCCAGGTAAGACCATTTTTTATTTATTTACTTAATCACCAAGCCAAAGAGCCGGTTGTCAAACGTGACGTCAACTGTTTTGGATCAGCAGCACTATTTATTTATATCGGTATTTTATGCCTGAACAAATAAATTACCAAAAAAGGATGGCCCGATTTACTATGGAGCCGTGCCCCAGCACGTTACAAAGATAACTTCTAGTTCATAGGAATGGGAAAGATTGACCATTTATAAATAAAAGAGTCATTTAACATATAAAGCACAGGTTTAACAACTATTTGGTAATTATTTACATAAGCTTAAAACATAACGTTCATCATAAAAATATTTGTTTCGGGCGGGGGTCGAACCTGCGACCCTAAAGGAATGTATGAACACTAATCAATACACCTGTAGGTATTCATAATAATCATACCAATTAATTGGTCTATATTTTTTATATTCTTAAACATTTGTGTTGCCCATAAATACGTAGGAAAGGAAAACAATGTGTTTTAGTGACAACATTGTAATAATCATTGAAGTGATAATAATACTCAGTCAGGCAGTCGGTCTTTTCAGTTTTTTTGTTTCTTGAGTTATATTTTTCTTGTTAACATTAATGTTTACTTCACTTTTGAAAATATCGAAGATCTAATATCGATGTTATTTAGGAGCAATGTTGCATCCCTAATTAACACGCCAGTGAGTAAGAACAAAAAATCTTTGTTTTTTTTATAACTTTTTTCCGCCGCTTTTACATTAATTTATTTATTATTAAAAATAAATATTAATTTATAAATAATTATTATTAAATAAAGAATTTTTATATAACTGTCATCTCTGTAACAGCTCTGTGAATGGGGCACGAACGGGCCATCTTTTTTGATGCGACGCTACTTTGGCACTGCTCTAGAAGGTTATAAAATTGTAAAGAATTGACAGGGAACGCCGCTTCCGCTGAGCTCGTTTGATTCCCTTGGTCGGTTAGTACACCGATTACTTAATCTTTTTGTATATTTCAATACTTATTTGGTTTCAAACTTCCTCTTTGGAACCTCGTTGACTCATTACGCGTTTCTTGCAAAAAAACATAACTTGCCTTAGTGCGGTATCATTGAAATCTTCTGCTTTTATGGTACTATATTGGATTCAGGGCCGGAGTAAAATTAGTTGGCGTTATAGTTCTTATATAATGTTACATTAACTTATCTTTACAATGAACATTTGTTATAAGTTATAAACATGATTATTTTTTGGTGGTGTGGTCACATGGGACCATGAAGTACAATTTCTTTTAATAGTTTCGAAACAATAATTGTCAGAGGTGGAGTCTTCTATAATTGTATTTAACTCTTTGTAACTAAATGTATTGTGATTTTGTGATAATATTTTTTCTATTCATTTTTTAGATGTCCAAAGCGAAGAGAGATCTACGTGCTGGACGCAGGCAACTCAAGAATCAAGGTTCTGGATGATGAAACACTTGCTTTTAAAACACATATACTCAATGAAGGTGAGGTGAATGAACTTTTCCATTTTGAAGATTAATTTTATGTGTTGTTTATTATTGATTATCTTTGAAGATAATCAATAGCTGTAAAAAATGATTCCACCTGTAATAAGACGATACGCGGGTAAATGGCTGGTTAGGAGATACAGTTGATATATTCTACACTATTTAACATCGAAAATTGACCATAAAAGCAGACCCGAATCCTGATAGTTTCTGTTATTTCCAGTGTCCCAGCAGGAGGATTATTTCATTCATTCCGTTTCATCTAACGATAATATTTTTCCTAATGCTAGTGCCATAGTTAGAGAACGCCATCAAGTTTATTATATTCGTATCATTGACTTCCAACTAACAGACTTCGGCTCTGTGTTCAATAATGTCTGAGCAAAATTGGAATGAGAATGAAAAAATATTACGAATATCATATCAGTCTTGATTTACTTGGCCACCCAACAACAAACTGACATGTTGCTTGCGGAAAACTGTTCGAACTTTGAACGCTCGAAGTTGTTGAAGCTGCATAAGGTGATTGTAAAGTCAACTTCCTAGATGCAGCTACACGAGGTGAAAAATTGCGGCAAACAATAATCAGCTGTAATGCATATACAATTTAAGTTTCAAGTGATATACTTTGTTCATAACTCTGTAAATGTGTGGATTAACTCGGGAAACTTTTTACGTCATATTTGTATCAGTCCCACCGTCCATTTGTTTTTTTGATTTGCATACTGATAATTAGTATTGTTGAATAGAAGCTGAATCTAAAGGTTATTTTGTAGGTTAGGCTATAATTTATCCCGTAGAAATTTCGAGATGTGATACTCCTGGGACATAGATGTTTGTTCTCGGGTCATGGTTGTTTGTATTTATATATGTATGTTTATTCTGGGATCCCTCCCAGTTCGCTGTATGGTCATTCATAACACTAGCTCTGCTTATTTTGGGGCCATACAGTTGGTGTGTTTGTCCTGGGATTTATTATTATTATATAGTAGAAAAGAAGAAAAAAATCTGTCTTTAAAAATTAAGTCTATCGTTTACCATTTCCAGGGTTAGTGGGCAGAAGTTGTACCGGGATAGCAGTAACGGCTGAAGGTGTGATTGCCGTCAACTGGCGGACTAAAACACTTACTGAGGCGAGTTTATGTTAAACATTTGTTAACTATAAAAAGTCATATCTACGTTCACATTAACAATTTATGAGAATATGACATCGTTCTATTAAGTCGTATCGATAAACACTAGTGTTACGACATTACAAAAATAGGTAATGAAAAAAAACTATTATTTCTGTTTCCGAAATATGCGTTGCAAACGTAATATGTGTAATTCGAGTTTTTATTGCCTATAACTAGCATTTGTAAATACAGTTATTACAATATTTTAAAACTGTGTTGTAGATATTTTTACGTACTGGCAACACTTACATATTGGGGTGACTATGCTTCTAGATTTTGTTCAAATATTTGAAAGCTATACGAATGCCTAAAATAAAAAAGTCAAAGACTCGCTATCTAAATACAACATCGTTGCGTTAGGGTCCTACGGCGCGTCACTGCGACGGTAGTCACTTAGTGTAATCCTTATTTTATTTTTCACTATTGCCTCCCAGTTGGCGTATGAGTGCGACAGGGAGCTCAACATGCGGGGCTCTCTTCCCACATTTTATTGTTTCGCGGGCGGCGAGTCTTTGACGTTATAAACTATGCTATTACGTTATCTCGCTCCTTTTTCTAAGCGTAAACAAAAATCTAAATAGAAGAAAACAAAGAAGTGCTTAAATGTGTTTGAAAATTTTATTTCAGTTAAATTGATCGTCTTTAATTTTTTATTGATAGTGAACTAGTGTAGCATTCTTAACTGCTTTCGTATTGTCGTGGATTTGATTCAAACCGCAGCATTGATTTGGCATTCAAAGCAGCTTAGGCGTTGTGTACTATCTGTTATTTTTCATCGCTGCTTTTTTCTGTATTCTATCGTCAATTTTTGTAATATTCTTCTTCGTTAAAATATATCTATCACAACAATAACAACAAATAAGAGAAAAAAAAATGTAGGTATACATAAATGTTAATATTTTTATGCTGGTATAGTATCAGAGAAGAATACAGTATAATTTTGCTAGTCACTATAAGAGATGGCACTTTTTCAAAGTCTAGTGAAATATCAAAAATACGGATGTCTTGTTCAAAAAAATTTATCTAAGGTTTACAAATCAATTATGTAATTGTAACTTTATTTTTGGTTTCATATGAAAGTTATAATTTATTTTTTCAAATGTTACTTAAAATGAAATCAATTGCAGATGACAATCGACGGCTCCACGGTACGGACGATCCGGTCGGACCGGCTGCTGGAACCGGTGTGCGTGGCGAGCGACGCGACCGGCGACCGCATAGCCGTCGCCGATAACGCGCAACGGACGGTCTTCTTATTTCAGAGGGATAGGTTGACCGAGGTCAGTTGGGTGGCAGATTTAGTTATTGTATTTTAATTTGTAATTCCTGGAAAACTTACAGCTAAGTACAATTGATTAAGTTACAAAATATAATTATAAAGAAGGCCATTTACAAAGTTCTCACATGTAGTATTAATCACGTAATAAATATAAATAAGTCGCTAGTACAAAGACATATTATATGCATACATACAAACATAACATTGTTATTTGATACAAACACGAGAGGAAGATTTAAATTTAAAGTAAATACTAAATATTTTTAAGAAAAAAATGCTTTGGCCATGCTGCCTTGACACTTGAAATGCTGGTAAATAATAGGTCAAAGTTCTCGAGCTCGTTGTTGAACTCATTCATTCAAATTGGTGTTCTGCACATAAATGAGTTCTGTCTGTAACTAGTCCTTGCGGTAGGTGCGTGCAGTAAACTAGGATTACGATAGAACTTTGTGTGCGCGCAAATATTAAATCCATACAGAAGCTCCGGAACATCTAATCTATTATTCTCAATTTTTATAAAGAGGTAATATATTATGTCGTTTACAACTAAACTGAATTATTGTTTAAAAGTGTCTTTGTATGCTCTCAATACGTTGAACGTAAACGTCATATTTAGGGTTCCATACAGTCGAAGCGTATTCGAGGCCTAAATAGACCACAGTAGTTACTCGCTGCAAATTAGCATTATTTATAGCATAATCAAGTGTCATTGGGGAGGCTTTCCGGGTAAACGAGCACACGTAACATTTAGCAATATTAAGTTCAAGTTTGTTGGATACACAATAGTTGTACAGGTTATTTAAGATGGATTCAAGTTTGATGCAGTCATTCTTATTATTAATTGAATATAAGATCTTCATATCGTCCGCATACAATAAAATTTTTGATGTTTTAATATAGGAAACAATGTCATTAATACAAATTATAAATAATAAGGTTCCCAGCAAAGATCCTTGCGGGATTCTCGAAGGAACTAGTTTGACTGGAGAATTGAAACTATTAAGTACAACTATTTGGGGAAATTAATAGGACAAAATGCTTTAATTTATCTGATGTTTTCAGTAAAAATTTATTTGTAGGCCAAAAATAAGTATCAGTTGTTGATTTGCTAAGATACAACTTTTGTAGTAGTAACAATTATTGAAAAAATACTTACATCAATTGACTCCACTGGCTTCTTATTTTACAATTCGTGTTGTAAAGAATTACTCACTTATACTGAAGTCACAAGTTTAGCAGAGCAATTACATAATTTTACGATTTCTGGAAGCTTTTAAAAAAGTAAGTTTACAAAATAATTTTTCAGATTGGCAATGGAGAACTAGGTTTAGTGGGCGGCTTGGCGATATCCGAGAATATCTTGGTTGTTGCGGATGTGGCGGTCAAAATATACGACCTGGAGGGGAACCTGCAAGCTACCTTAGCGCCTGTGCCTAAAGGTAATGTACTGCTGAGTTTGTTGGTAGTTTTTGTGAAGGTGTGTATGCTTGGATGCATGTAACTTAGCTAATTAATTTATTAATAAATATATTAAATTATAATAATATTAAAAATAAATAAATAAATAGGCGTTGTTAAAAGCTGTTATGATGTAATAATAAAGTAGCTGGATTTTCAAATTCTGTCTGCTACAGTCAAGATATTATATTATTCAAAATATTCAGCACTATGACATTCTAGTTATATTTTAGAATTCTTGTCATAAAAATTTTTCATCTGCATAACTTATTTTTGATAAAAAATATATCATTTGGTCATTGTTACTTTCTCTCTTTTAAACAAGTTCCATGTAATGTGCCTTGAATGAAATTCTCGTCCAAGTCTACACCAACATCAGTATCAATGTATTTTTAAATAACTTTGTTCAAAAACCGAATATTTTATTTAATAGCCAATCTGCTGTGCTACATTAAATTTATTCCCCTCATATTAAAGGCAAAGTTTTTAAATCTTCCCTTTTTTAGTTAGAATTACTTTAACCGATCATAAACCACCTAACTTGGCCCAAGGTCGCGGCGGCTACGGCGGCATCGCGCTCGAGCACACGGCCGCCGGCTGCCGCGTGGTGTGCGCGCGCACCGTGCGTGGCCGGCCGGCGCTGGTCACGCTCGACCTCGCCGGCGGCCGTGTGCTGGCGGCCTGCGAGCTGTCCGACAAGCGCCCGCGCCGACTCGCCGGCCTGGCCCTCTTACCCGACCATAGACTGGTGCTGGCGGACTTGGCGCAGGACTGCTTGAGGCTGCATGTGTATTGGTGAATGGTGCGTGGCTGCAGTTATTATTCTTATTTTGCACCGCGTTCTACAACTGGGGTACTGTTATTTAAGTAAAAAATTACAAGAATAACTACTAGACGTTTAGTATATAGATTTTGCTTAGTAAATATATACTAAGGAGCGCCTTTTTTAAACGTTTCTGAGTGTGACCGTAACAATTAAGAGTTTAATTAAGAAATATACCAGGATCATTTTTTTTCATGGATGTGAACTTGGATTCTCGCACTGGGCTATGTTTCACTATGTGACACTACTTACGTAGCATAAAATCTGTAGTTTTAAGCACTTCCTATTATAATAATATTAGGAACTTGCCACATGCATTATATTTCATATACTTTTATACAACGTTGATAAAAGCAAGAGGCATTAAATGAAACCACATATTTTGTGTATCATTATCAGGCTACACAACAAAAATCAGATCAATGTAAGCAATTAGTCACAGGAATGATTTTTAGTTTTTACTTAGTTTCACTTAAACACTTTGTATCTTCCCGATCACCTAATCGTAAGTTTGTACTTTAGATCCTTAGATACCTATGTACGCCACATAGGTATCTAAGGGTCACCGCGAAACGACAAAATTCACGCGAGTGATGCCACGTTGCCGCTTTGTATCGTAAGTTTGCAATACAGACAAGGAAGTACACTGTTACTAAATCTATCCTTAAGAGAAAGTACAGATCACGGTTATCTCACTCTCATGTAATAAGCGTAACAGAAATAGAAATAGATCAGTATGTTGCTATTGCGCCGGCGGCTCGGCTAATTAGGTCAAGGGCACAATTTTTACTTTCTTTAGTGCGAAGACGCGTTGCATCCGGGGTGCACGTTGCGCAATTCAGCACAGATTATTGTCGCTCATGCGTCCCATTTACTAATGTTGTTAAGTTTTCATTGTGATAGGACACGGAATTTATTTAGTGTTAGTTTTACTTTTGTGACAGGACACGTAACTGAGAATTTTAGGTTTAGTTTTTAATTATTTTGTAAGTACGTAAGACATCCACAATGCCTCGTGCTACATACACTGACATATACTGACATGATTTTAATCTACGGGGAATCCCACAAAAACGAAGCTCTAGCTCTGCGAACTTACCGAGAAAGGTATGGAGACAGCCGCACGTGCCCTAGGAACGCTCGCACCATAGTATTGGCAGTGCAACGGGCACGGGAAAACAAACCATTAGTAGCGCATCAGGAGGGAGTCCCACCGCAGCAGATTCCTACTGCGCGCGAGCAACAGATTCTTGACTATTTTGACCGCAACCCCACATCGAGACTGCATAGAGCCGCACGCCAGTTTAGAGTTTGCCATAGAACCGTGCATAACATTTAAAAAAGGAATAAACGCAAACCGTACAAATTTAAAAAAGTTCTTAATCCCTTTTAAGAAGGGATTTGCCAGTCAGGCGTACTCACTGCCAGTGGATACTTGACAAAGTTACTGACGACCCGAACTGTTTATTAAATGTCATGTGGACCGACGAGAGCACATTGAGACGCAATGGCATATGGAACCGACAAAATCTCAGATACTGGAGTATTGAAAATCCACGCATGATTCGGGACTCGGAGAATCAGTACCGCTTCTCTGTTAATGTGTGAGCTGGTATACACAGGGACCAAATTATTGGCCCTGTTTTTATTGACGGCACGTTTAACGCGGCAAAATTTTTGGAGATATTATCCGGTCCCGTTGCTGATTATACCGAAGAACTACCCCTAGCCAATCATCGGCATTTATGGTACCAATTGGATGGAGCTCCTCCACATTCAGTGATGTCTTCCAGAGAGCGACTCACCGAAATGTTTAGACAGCAGGGGATTGGTCGCTTTGGACCAGTACGATGGCCACCATGGTCCCCGGATCTCACTCCAATGGACTTTTTTATCTGGTGGTTTGTGAAAGGTGAAGTGTACGCGACAGACGTGAATACCGTAGAGAAACTTAAGAATCGGATTATTTTAGCGTTTAATAAATTAAAAAGTTTAACAACAAACAGTGACCTTATTGCACTATTAAATAACAATATTATACGTCGTTATAATTTGTGCACTATAGCAAACGGCGGACATTTCGAACAATTGAAGATTTAATGTCTAAGTGTTACAGCGAATTATTATGTTCATTGATCATACCGTCCAACGTTACCTACACCACATGTTTACATTATTATCCACATCAAACCCGGGCGCTCCGCTGTGTAGGTGTGCGAGCCGGTGAGCCCGCCGCCGCACGCGCTGTGATTCAAATGCGACGTTGCCAATTTGTTACGCAAGTGGCGGCAGGTCAGTCAACAAAGGATGTTTACATTTTAACTTAATTATTAAGCTATTTAAGTTCTTTGAAAAAAGTTTTTTCGTATACTTCTCGTAAAATTTTTTTTAATAGTTTCGGATTAACAGTAGGCACTTACAGTATATGTAGTTTCATTTAATGCCTGTCGCTTTTTTCAACGTTGTTTATGAAATACTTTTATTCAATTAAATATTTATATAAAAATATAGTTAATAAAACCCCAGACAAATAACGGATTTGATTTGCAAAACAAATAAAAAATTTACTGAATATGTTATAACATAAACACCTAAGAACTCTTACAAAAATGTTTTGAAGGTGTTTTTTATTATTAATATTGCTTGTGATTATCATATCGACAAACCATGCGTTGCCGGCCGCAAGCTTCAGTCGCACTTGCCTTTGTTCTAGTAACTGCACTGGCTGTTCCTTGCCTTCGACCGGAACACAACCGCGTCCACGTGGCGGCAATTATGGCGGTCTAATTAGGAAGGACAGTCACCGCCTCAGACGAGATCTTGACAAAAGAAGATCGACTACCACTTGAGTTTGTTATGTTGGTAGCACTCACAAATTTATTTGCATTATACTTATTTTTATTACAGAGAATATCATCGAGGAAAATCCACTTGGTTGCCATAAGGCGAAGAAAAGTAAACGAATTTTATGCTAGTCTAACGTTGTAAACAGTGTAATCGAAATTTTGGCCATAAATACATTGACTGCGATTTTAGGGCACTTCACCAAAGTCATTTTGACAATCATGTCGGTTGTCAATACGATGTTCGTAGTACTTACAGTATTTATTTCGTGTTAAGTTTAGGCTATGTTCATTTTTAATAAATGTTTAATTTATTTCGGAAATGTGTTCGAAATCAAGAATGGTTTTCGGCATGTGGCCATATGTATTCAGTAACTAACCAAGTTAGATAATGCTGCTTTTCCACTGACTGCAAATTCTTCGCTTAAGCTGATTATAAATTCTTTTACTGATTCTTTGAGTGAAAGTTTCTGCTTAAGATATCCCAGTTACTGAATACTGTACATATGTAAAGAGCTATGTTAATATAAAATTATTGTAAAAATTATATCTTTTGGTTAAAAACATGTGACAGAAAGCTTACAACTATTAGATTAGTAATAACATATTAGATATTCTTCTTAATTCTTTTTTGCGACTGATTTTGTACTTTTTTTATGTTATGCGGCTTTAGCACACAGCGCTTAAAGTTTGAATTTATTGTGAAGAATCTCGTGGTTTATCTAATTATTTATATAAATTTGTTTATTGATCACTGCTGGAGTGTGTCAACAGAGGTTTGTAATTTATTTATACTTTTAACTTCCTAGTCTCACGAAAATTTATTTAGAATGTTATTTTGGCTCCATTTGCTAATTAAAATTTGCTAAATTATGATTGTTTTACTCGGTTTTAGTGATCTTTATTGTAAAGTAAAATAATTCGAAAATTATTTGATTCCGCTAAACTAGAACCTGCACTTTCAAACTTAACATTTGAATATTTGCATAGAATATTTTTGTCTTTGAATATTTCTTTTGTGTGTGTTATCAATGTTTATCTTGATATAGTTCACTGACTTCACATAGTAAGCCGTAAGTTGTGAAATTATTGATACACATGACACGCAGATGGTTGAACACGTGGAAACCAACGAAACTGCACCATCTTTTTTTGTAATGTAAAAGACTGGAGATAGTTTAATATGCACGGAAGTGGAAGGATTGTATCATACACCTTAATATTGCACTGCCTTACTTAAGAATCGTTAGAAGCCATCTCGATTATAAGTTATTTATTGATTTATCAGACCTACACTTCAAGCTTATTAAAATGTACTTTATAGCTGCGCTAGTCTGAACTGTATTAGTTCAACAAATAAAATGTCTTAAACAATGGTTAAGGTGTCTTCAACAATGTAACACTTTAAACATAAAAATACTGTTAGAATTATTTCACTCTGAAAGTGCACGCCCCTCCAAGTACCATAAACTCCTACACGCAAAGCAGTTTATAGATGCACATTCAAGGACACGTCAATATAATTGGTTCTGCGAACATTACTTGAATGACTGGATTTATCGGTGAACTAGTGCTTAAATGGCCTGGACTCGCGCAGCGCGGACGAGTCGTTGCTGACAAAGCGCGCTACTCGCTGCACAACAACATCGCTGAACGCACACTAGTAAAACGATGAAATGATTAAGTATTTCTTTTCACGCATTTATGTGATCACAATCAGTGGAGCGGCATGCACTTCTCTAAATGTAACAGTTTAACATTTAACATTTTTAAATGTAACATTTAGGCTAGAATCAAAACGACGCTACCAGTTATGCGTAGTGCCATTTGAAGTGCAATTATAATTCTGTAGACAATGATTTCTATGATCCAACACTTTCTAATCATGTGTAAATTGAATGCAATGTATTTATTACACGCAACACATTTTTAATAAGATAAAATTTATGTTGTCTTATACATTAACTGATTTAAACTCCGTAGATATAAGGCCATGATGGAGCTTTGTCGTAGACAAATCAAGAGCGTTTGACATTTAAGTTTGCATAAGTTATACACCTGGATTAAAGTAAAATAGCGGAATTTAGGTGATGCTCTTACATATCTGCTGATATGCTCTGAAATAAATGCTCTGGCACTACCATAGGTACATTTGCTCACCCAAAGTCGATTATATTGCTCCCCTAGATTAAAAAAAAATGCAAAACATGGACTTGCAAGCAAAACAAAATATATCGTGTCCGCAAAATTTTGTTTGTTTTCGTGTTGTATATTGCCGGTTCTGTTCGCGTAGTGACTAAACCATTTGACTATTCAAACCACCCACCAGGAACAACATTTTTGAGGAACCTGTCTTCCGCTATTTTACTTTATTCAAATGATATACATGGTATGTTTAGAGAACCAAACCGCCTTTTAGGACTTAATTACTTACTAACATTATTATTTAAAAAAAAATCTGATCTTTTTGATTTCTGATTCACTATTGTTTACATTTTATGCAACCAATCATAAAATAATATTATCAGTTAAATACTACTACTCGCAGTATGCAATGCGATGCATTAGTTGCTTTATGTCTTGTAAAACTTTTAGAACAAAAGTTGTTGGTTTGTTGGTAGCGGCTTCATTTTTAAATTAGCATAAATCAGCTTACGAAAATATAAATATAAATCAGTCTCAAAAATAACTAAAACATTACTTATTATAAATTTGGATGAAACGTGCACAAGTGTGTGTGAGCGACACCATATCTGTGATTGTGTCTATGCGTGGGTGGATATTTTATATAGAAAATAAAGCATAATATTTATGCTGAAAACGATTACATTTTTGAGACAATATTATCCATAATACGAGTATATACTTAGTTTGATTAACGTATACTAGTTTCATCTTAATTAATTTTGTTTTAGCAATTACTTCAGTTCAGTTCCTATTTTGTTAATGTCCAATCGTTACTGATTTTTAGGAATAAAAAATTGTGCTAATGATTAAATACTAAATTTGCTCAATAAGATACAACTCCATATCATTTAAAGCTTCCAATGTTTCACTGATATGTGTTGTCAACACACATTTCTTAACTATCAGGGCTTTTGAGTGTCATATATAAATTAAAAATTGGTGCGGATCTCAGTGTGTAATCAATTTTTATTTATTTTGCATATTTAATGGTATATAAATAATATTCATTTGAAAATGTAATTTATGCGATAGTTCGTCAGTTTTTCGTTGAGAATGTTGTAAAGTAAAATAATGTTGAATATAAATACATTCAGCCCTAACCATAATGTTGAAATCAGTAGATATCTAACTATATTGATGTTTTGGTGTATAAACATTGTGTATGTTAAGCGATATACATGTAAATTAAATCAGTCTTACTCCTTCCACCATTTGCATCTCAGATTGTACGTCACTGAACGCGTCTTGGATGTTTACAACTTGAAGTTACCTGTACGTTAAAACTAACAATATCTTAGAGTGTTTACCTTATTATTCTGTAAAAATCCCTCTATTCCACGACAGTCCATGATCCGCCTATCATACAGGTAAACACATATTTAAATTATATATAATAAACAAGTATATATGAAATTACTTTAATGTGTTACTTTTGTATGTTCATGCATTACAGTAATATATTAAAATTTAAATGTAGTCAAAGAAATGTTTCTTTGATGCTTTTGACATTTTGATATGTTACAGTAAATATGCGAATTTGATCTATATCATATTGTGTATTTTGAATGTGAAATGTTTGAGGCTTAATTAGCTGTTATTCCTAGTCTGTAAGTAAACTTGACACATAATTAAATAATGTTGAAGATGCATGAGTTCGTAGGTTTAGATCTAGTCTGATATTAGTCATATAAAGTTTTGTATGAAATTTATAAAATAAGGAAAAAATATCAATTGGAATGATGTGAAACAGACTTGTTCCTTGCTTTGTTCTTAACTAGTAAGTTAACTTCCTAGGGTCACAATCTGTAGATCAATCTTAAAAAAGGAGCATTGATTTTTGACCATAAATCTACTAAACGAATTAAAAATGTTCTGGTCATGTAATTTGCTTCTTTTAACCATCTTAAATGTAATGTCACAATACCTAATGGTTCGTTCACTAAAGTTAACTATCATATAATACTTATAAAAAATAAACCATCATATCGTAGTGATTGAAAAATCAGTAATCAGAAAACATTTACATAAACAAGATTTTATTGGATCTAAACATTTCGCTTTGCTTTTGACAAACTAAGCACCTATTTGTCCAAAGTCAGCCATAAAAATGCATGCGTATAAACATATAGTCCTCATAATAATTAAAACAGTCAAATAAAAGCTTGTTATAGACTAAAATCTTATAATGCAAATAAAATGTACCTAGATCAAAATTCAAGACATTGTAGAGCCACCAATAAGTGTGATAAGACAGTTTTTTTTACAAAACATTCGTCTTGAATTTTTTGGTACTAAAGAATTTCAATTTCAGCTGCATTATTTATGCTGACCTATAGAAATAGAAACAGAACTAATAGTTGTATATTATGCCCATTACTTAAGAAATAAAGTCACACCATGCATTTCTAGTGAAAATATAGTTATGTTTTATCTTGTTAAACTAAATTTTTATCCTAACTTTTTGTCAATCACTACTTTTTCTTGATGTTATCCAAGTCACAAACACATGACTACCTTATACGATTTTCACTATTATGCATTTACTTTAACACCGTATATTTAAATACTAACATTCTAATTGGTACAAAATAAAAGTGATTTGAATATGAACTACAATATAACTTATTTTTTCGCATATATAAAAAATAAAATATGTTTTGTAAACCTAGATCTACTCAACAAGAATATGAAGTTTATTTATTGAAGAAATTAAATACTAGCTATATTTTGGCAATGAAACTATTTATGCTGTGAAATCGTACTTAATTTGTAATCTCAGTGTATTGTCAATGAATCACTTTGTGCAAACACAATAAAGACGAAAATCTATATGCTGTTTTATTGCTTATTACCTTGTGTTCTCTGGGGTATAAACTCGAAGTCCATACTTTTGGTTTGTGTATGTAGGTGTAATAGCCGAATGGAAAGCTACTAATATGAAAACATTACAATAAAAAGAAAAACATACCAACTTCAAGATCCCAACTAGCTTTATGTTGTATAAGATAGATACGTCAAATGATTTAATTCACGCTAACCAACAATATACCACACGACATGAATAGAAATGAAATTACACGGACACGAAATATTTTGTCTTACTCGTAAGCGCATATTTTACAACTTATCTCTTTTTATGTCGGGGAGCAATATAAGTATATAAGTTTGTGTTAGTAAAATTACCTGTGATAGTGCTAGAGCCAGGTGCCCAATGTAAGGACATCACCTATCATTAGAGGGCCTCCGGCATGACTATATCTATCAGACATTACTTCTAGCTGTTAGAGGTCTAGGTAAGAGTCTTACGAAATACCTAGATGTAATACGTAACAGCTCTGTTGCTGTACCCTCAATAAAAATAATTTCTGACACCTAAGTATTAAAGATTAGACCATCGGCTGATATTTTAGCCCAATCCACAAAGCAGCAAGTAGTGGCCGCGGAGGCGGCTGAGCAAACCTTGTTTGTCTTCCATCTTACCTCGAAAATACTTGTCCTAAAAGTGCTTTTTGACTCCACGAGTTCCAAGGCAGTACTGCCTCCTATTAAACGCGGAAAAAAATACGCCGCACGGTTTGTCAAGTCAGTTATGGTGCCATCTTTTACAAACACTTCGTTTTCTTTGGAGTGGAGAAAAGCACTTACATTCTCAGTGGAAGCAAAAAATGTATTTTTGTTATTAAGTTACTCGCTACTAAATATAATTTATTATTTAACTACTTTAATCGGGACATTACTATTTAAATACTTACTATTTCTTTAAAACATATACAAGCTGCTTAAAAGGCTAAAACTTTTACAATTTACAATTAACTGCTTTATTCTAATTACCACATTACGGTTATTAGAGTGAAGTAGCGGACATTTGGAAATTCGTCAGAACAAACTGACTTAAAAATCCAGACCGTAACTAAGCGCCCATTTCTCCTTGAGCACCTTCAGTGCTATGATATTTCCCAGCGGATGACCCCATAAGGGTCCCCGCTTGCGCGGTCTTTTCTCCAACTGGCAGTCGCTTCAGATGAAGGCTGTGACGCCAATGGCTCTGGTAGGCTTGGAGAGTCCCACATAAACTCGTATCGCGCGCGGCGGGGTATGCTTAAGAGCATTTTTATTCACCTGCCTTCCTCGCGGAGGGTAACAAAAAAAAACTAAGCGTCCTTGCAAGATGCTGACCAATACCAGTTTATTGCTTATTCTTTGAGTAAAACTTCTTTGAAGGGAGTTCCTTCCGTAGGTCGAAGTATAAATACAAATTCTAAAGTAGGTACCGTCAGCGTCAAAATCATCTAAGAGCTCAACGTGACCAAAAAGATCTCACGAACAGAAAATCAGCCTAAGCAACCAAAGTTACCATATTGACCCCACTCCCCAGCACACTAAACGTTCAAAATATCTGAGCACGCTTTATTTCAGTTTTATCCGAGCAGTCATGGTGTTGAAAATGATGTTAACAAGTCGCTCAACAGTATCTATGCAGGCATATTGGTCAAAACATCTATGCTTTTGGGAAATTTAAACCTTATAGCCTTAATTGTGAGATACGTTTTTGATGACCTACTAATAGTATATTTCTTTATTCTTCTTAATAGAAATATTTAATTGTATTACTAATCAATAAATAATCTTTATTAAACATACACACAATTTCAATTATAAAAAGCGACTAATGCTTAGGCCGGAACCTGTGCATAAGCTTTAGTATACTTCCACATGAATCCATTTACAATAATAATAACTTAGGAATATACTAATTCTAGATAGGTATTACAATTTACAACTGATTGCATTATATTTTTTTCATTAACATTATGGGCTCATCATTTTATTCATACAGATTTACTGAAATGTAGGATGTATGACGTTTTCAGTTTCATAGTAGTTTAGTGAGAGTAACCACCTCATTAGGTACATATTTTTTGCAACCATGATATGTCTTGCAGTTCAATTTGTGAATTTTATTGGTTTTATTATAGAGGAAGGGACCAAGGAATAGGTATAATAAAAGAAGCTGAGGTTCTTGTTATTTTTTATTATTTCGAAATTGTATCTATTTCTTATTTCGTGCGTAACGTGACTGTTATGTCTTTTTTTTGAATAATTTTACAAAATCCGAATTCGACAAACACCATTACATTTACTACAGAGATTTTATTGACTTCTATATAAACATAGTTTTTTTTATTTATTTTTTTTTATCCCGCCTAAGCAACACCCTCATGGGAGGGAGGTGGAAGATGCGTCATGCATACCGCCGCAGGCAACCGACTTCCGCGACGGTGATGTGGGCCTCACCAAAGTGGCACCTACCCACTAAAAACCACCTTGCCGGCTGTAGCATGGGAATGCTGTACAGCCTTCATCGGAGCGACACCCGGGTAGGGAGGTGGGTGCGCAAGCGGGGACCCGCTTGAGGGTCACCCGCTGAGAACAATAATTACATAAGGTGCAAGTGACAGTTTGGATGATAATTAGTCGGCCTGGGCCAGCCTGAGCTGGTCCAGATTAGCCGAAAGCTGATCGGGGGGACCCGAGAGTGCATTTCTCGGTCTAAGGACTTTGTACCTCAACGGCATGGACGGAGCATGTATAGCTACTGACTTACGTATGAGGGGTTAGGATGCTCTTCGGAGCGCTTGAAATAAGCGGTGGACAGCGTCCTAAGGTGTTGTACTGCAAGGTAAGTGGAGATCCCTGTGCAGGTCTGCGTTTCGCACGTACCACGGAGCATCCGTGGCCCGGCGGCAGAAGAGATTCTGGACTACCTGTAGATTATACAAATAGGAGGGTTTGGCATGGGCAAAGATTGGGGCGGCATACGTCATGACTGGTCTGACGCAAACCTTAAAAAGCGTTCGCTTGTTCCTAAGAGACATTTTACTGCGCCTGCCTAACATACTGTTTAGGCGGGCTATGTACAGACGGGCGAGTTTGGTAACTCTTGAGTATGTAAGGTCGGAATGAAAGCGTATGATCAAGCGTTACGCCTAGGTACTGGTTAGTGCCCACGGGATGGACGTACCTAGCATTCGAATATGGGGGCCGCAGGGGCGACGTCGTTTATGTTCGAAGGGCATTGCAGAGCTTTTCTCTGGATTTATTTATTCATAAATTTTAAGCTTTCTATTAACGCAATTGTATAGTCTAGCCGATTGTGACTAGAATTGTTGCGCTGCAAATTCCGTATTTACTCTTTTAATTGCGATAACAGAAAATGGATTACGCTTATTCAACATTTTTATATCAATGTGTTTTTGTTTATACATTTTTAGTATACACTGGAGGATGTAAAGCTGTCTTACAGTCAAAAGTCTTTGTATATTTGAGTTGTACTGAAAAATGTATTTTTAAATAGTATTATTTTTAGTAATTTTCTTTGTGAACGTTCGATGCTTATAAATTTAGATTTGAAGGTTCCACCCCAGATGCTAATACAATAAAGTAAGACAGACTGAACTAAGGCTATATAGATATATATGAGATATTTGTCACAGACATGACGTAATTGTTGGAATATCCAAATAATTTTGCTAGCTCTCGTTGTGACTAACTCTAACTGTGATAACGGAGGGGTGTAAGTTCGGGCGTCTAGTCGGAGGGCTTTCGCCATCCTATAGTACGCCGTGTGGGACGGAGAGATATTTCATTAGATCGTCCCTTTGAACGTCTCTGTATTCCGCGATGGTGGATTTGACCTTACGTTGTAGCCGGTTTGCGGATAGCTTGTAGGCGGGTGGGGGGTAACGCCTGGCTAGCGGAGACCGGCGTTTTTAGCTTTGATTAGGTTGCTAATGTCCAAGGGACGCTTAGGCTTGCCATGCTTAGCAATCTTTTCATTCTCACTGACTGATGGCCGCGTTAATGGCGGCAGTGAGCGAATCGACTATCCAGTCGATTTTATCCGTGCTATCGAGATAGTCGGACGAAATCGCGAGGAGGCAGTCTAGGGCTTCCAAGGCCGAAGACAGGGTGTGCTTGAAGCCTTCCCAGTTGGTATAGGTTTTCGGAGCAGGAGGGTCGTTTTGGGGTCCTAGTAATAGTGATACCGGGCGGTGATCGGAACCTAAGTCGTCTAGCGGCTGTATGGTCCTTAGATCGAGATTGATACCTTTGACTATGGCAAAGTCAAGGATGTGACGGGAGAAATAACGTCAAGATCGAGTGACTTCGTGATGTCTAGTAGTTTAACACCACTGGTATTGGTCGACAAACACGTCCAGTCAGTATGTTTGCAATTAAAATCGCCGAACATAATGATGGATTACCCCAGATCGAGTAAGGCCTCGAAGTCACTACGAAGGGGCGGTGTTTCACTAGGTATATAGACTGATGCCATGATTATGGTCCTATGACCTGTCATAGCCAGCCTACACACAGTTGCCTCCATGTTGGTGAGTGGCGGCGTGGGAATCGGTGAACAGTGAATACTCTTCTTGTAGTATATGGCAGTGCCGCCTCGATTGTCGAGTACGGGCCTGTCAACACGCACAAGAGAGTATTTGGGAATAGAGAGAGCCCTGGTGTGATGGGGTTTTAAAAATGTCTCTTGAACAAGGATTAACTCGGGCTCTATGATCTTGATGAGCAGTTTGAGCTCCGGAAGTTGGTTGGTCAGTTAGACCTCGGGTGTTAAAGGAGATCAGGGATAATCCCTGGGTTTGATGCGACCAGTCGTGGCGCTAAGTGGAGAACTCATTATAGATTGTTCTATAATGAGTTAATAGAGACTGGTACTCAGCCAGTACGAAAAAGCGATCTTGAGATGAACCAGCTGCACGCAGTTTGCGTGCGCATTCCGCTATTTGCTTCATGAATACACCTTTGATGGTGTCGAGATAAGCTTGAGATCCTCAGCTATTGAAGGCTGGGGAGAAGATTGTGGGCCTGCTGATGGAGCAGGTCGTGTGGGTGCAGCCGGACGCTGTCTCCATGCAAGCGCAATAGTGGGCGTGGGCTGGGCGGGCTTAGCTACCGGGGGAACCCGGTTGCGCAGCGGCGGGAAGTTAATGTGCGTAAGGGGCGGGGCCTGTCTGGGTGCCGCCCTCTTTGCAGTGTGTCGGATGGTTCGGGGTGCGCAAGGTCCCTGTAGTTTGCGATGTGGCCGGACTGGCCACATAGCACACAAGCGGGTGGAGAGGTCCACTCGGGAGTGCTACTGCACTCCTTCGTGATGTGCGGCTCTAGGCACTTAACGCGCCTGGGGCTCGCGGAACAGTTGGCCGCCGCATGCCCGTATAGTTGGCAGCGGTGGCACTGCCCGGGGTAGTCACGGCGCTGTGGCAGCTCGACTGAGATTCCGGAGAGGCCGCAAATAGAACGGGCCTCTCTGAAGAACTCTCGTGATCTTGGCCAGTTGGTCAGAATGACCAAGGCCAAGGGGAAACGACGGCCGTTTTTGCTGTGCATCTTGTGCACAGCCTCGGCGGGAATACCTTGAGATTTAATGTCTTCGAGGATAATCTTGTTCGAAAAGTCGAACGGGACTCCCCGTAAGACAACTTTGATCTTACGCTCTTCAGGGAAATCCTCAATTGTGAGGACTGTGATTTTAACGGCCTCGGACATGTTTGAGGCCTGTAGGTAATTAATTTTTTGCTCAACGCAAAGACGGGAGACTTGGGCCAGTTTGCCTTTTCCCGAAGGAACACGGTGGGAGGGGTCTTCGCTTTCGCGAGGACCGGGGAGCAGCGCGAGGCTGACTTGGTGGTGGCGGCGGTTAGGCCGGCGGAAGGTGGCACTTTCAGTGACATGAGGGAGGGGACGGGCGACTGTGTCGCCGGGCAGGCGGTTGGTGTCGGAGACACCGGCCTGGAGGCGGGTGTCGGCGACACAGGGGCTTTCTGGCTCCGTTTGGAACGCCGCTCCACCAGCGTGAAGCTGACGGCGGAGGGCTCAGGGGAGCCCATGATGTTTTCCGCTTGGGAAGCGGAATCGGCGCTGCTGCTCGAGGCAGTGCGCTTATGACGTCAGGAGGCGGAGGTCACGGTCGTTGCCGACGAGGTACAAGAATCCGTAGAATCGCACTCCATTGCACTGGAGGCGGAGGAAGGGGGAGCTCTGTGAGGCAGCGATGGGGCCTGAGGGGCCTGGGCGGCCTGTGGGGCCAATATGTTGGCGAGTAGGGGGACGACAGCGCTAATAGTCTTAAGGACATTAGCGTCACAGGTAAAGCCTGAAGCGGCTAGGTCATCGCATACTAACTTCACAAGGTCTGTAGACGCTTGTGAAGCCATTACGTACGGCGGAGGGGAGGGGGAAACGAAATATAAATATATAATACGTAAATAAGAGCGACCTAACAAGTCAACCCTAACTAATCCTCCCTACCAGCGGTTGGGGGGATGGGGACGACCGCAGCGGTGCCCCTAATTCGGACAGCGCTGTTCCGTCACCCTGGGTAAGGCCCAGTGCACTGGGATCGGGACTTCTGGTTTCTTACGGCCTGAAGGGCCAATAAAGCGTACCGGGGCAAAGCTCAACTGGTTTCGTTGGCACCGTTATGCGTCCACCAGTTCACGAAGTCTTGAACTCGACGAACTTACACACACGAAGCAAAACCTGGAACGGCGAATCCCGTCGACGTAGCTCTCGTGCGAAGTAAAACGGATTACGAACCAATCAATCGCCGTGAAAACGGCGCTGTGAAATTAAACACGGTACAACCAGGTCGTAGACACGACCTATGAAATTTGGGGTGCTTAGCTAGTGCGTTATAAGTGCAGTTTAACTCATAGTTACAGAGCTCTAGGAAAGTATGCGCGCAAGCAAGACATTTGCATCCCACACTAATAAAAATAGTCAAAATTTTTATTTTTTAAAGACAACTATTGCATAATATTAAAAAATTTTTGATGTCATAAATCGATTAATATACAATTTAATAACGAATTCATTTTAAAATATTTTATATAAATATTGGATAATTTAAAAGTTTCTGAGAAGGCCCTAAAATGTTTCTAGGGTATGAAAATTTTTTGAATGCGGTTTCTGCGGGTCAGCCCCAGAATTTTTTGGTGACCTGGGTTCGCATATTGGGACTTTTTGGGTGACCCAGTGTGTGAACACAACAAAGTGGAGTTGCCGACTGTGTTTTTTGAGCGAGTCATTTGAGCTGCCGGCGGTGGGCGATTGGTTGAGTTATATGCGAAATGTCACTGGCATCAGATATTTTATCGAAAAAGTCTAGTCTAGCCCAAAAAACTATGCCAGTCACGTCGGTCACTACACACTGGTCGGACTACGGCCGCACACTCGCATCCACTTTCGTTTCTCCTCTCCGCTTCCCTGCTCTGTTTCTCGTCTCTGCGCCACTGTCAACTGAAGCGGAGCGGAGATTTTATGCAAATAGTTTCAAAGGAAAACTGGGGTCAAAAATAAAAAAATCATATTATAAAGTAACAAAAAGACAATACTTAAACTATACTTTTAGGATAGCAATTTGGATCTGCATGATTGTAATCTTGACTGTCTGGTATATAATTGATTGTTATCTGTTGTGTTTTCCAAATAAATAAATAAATACTAGCGACGCTAGTCACTACTTACACAGACAAGTTGTTAGATCGGTGTTTGTTCTTAGTTAAATTACATACATAATGTAAATATGTATGTATGTAAATGAACAAGAATCAAAAGAATCAATTTGAAGTTCAGAATTAAAATAGGAACAAGTTGAGAGGCCTTCTTATCTAAGAGAGGAAGTCTTATTCATAAATAAATAAGAACTGCATATTTACGTATTAAAACACTTTATTGCTAACACTGAGAAACATGCATTGAGACATAATTGTAATTTAAATCGAAAATAGTGTAAAATCTAAGGTATCGGGTAAATAATTTCTTACATTCCAAAAATCACAAAGGGTAAATCTAGACAATTACATTTAAATATTACTACAAAATTTCAGTCACTGAAGTAATACTTCCTTATGTTCCCTTTAATTAATTAAAAATTACGGATACAAATTGTACATAAGAGCATTAGTCCTGTATTATAAATGCAGACTCAGTATAATATACTTCATAAATAGATAAATACAAAAATAAATGCATGTAGAGATACTTTAAAATTTACTGCATATGGCGATCTTATCAAGTAATTGTGAGAAATAAAAACAATTCAAATCAAATAAAGAAAGCACCCTCCAACAGGTAAAACGCAAACAAAATACAGTTTATATTATTAAAAACAGTTGAAAGTTCGGTTCACGTTGAAGAGCTCCGCGTAGAATCGACTAGATGGCGTTATTTACCAAATTTGGCCAGCGTCGCCTTGCACTCGGCGATCGTTTTATTCAATCTTTCTACCGTGGCTGAGGTTTGTTTTGATGATAACAGCCTAGTGCAGGAATTGATTGTAGTGTAGTAACCAGCTACGTTTTGAATAACGCGGACTGCCCGATCTCCACCGACGAATAGGTATTTTCCACTGGCGTCGAATTGCATGTGGTTTATTGAACCTGGAGATCAAAGTTACTTCTATTAGGTATAGTTGGCAATGGTACCAGTAGTACTATGGAATTGAACATTTACTGAAACAATCATTTATTTGTATAAACTAAAAAGCATAGGGTTCTAAACAATCCTGATTCGAAAACAAAAACATATTTGTGGACCAGCTCTCATACCTAACTAAAGAGTGTATATAATAATATACAATGAAAATTTCATTACGTTAACAAAATTTTAAAAGGCGAACCCTGTTTCATTTTTATGTCCCTACTATATTTATGCTGATAATATGAATTTATTGAGTAAAACTAGAGTTGGACAAGACTGCATAGCCACTAAACCGTTGACAAAAATTTGATTGATAATAATAATAATATTTATTTATTTCAACATTTATTTTGCTTTGGGTTATACGCAAAAAAAATATTGAATTGTAACTTAAACAATCCAACAAAAAGATAATTATTTAAATCTTGAAGGAAATAATTCCCAAGCATTTAAATGAGCGCGTGTTATTACTGTACTTCCTTCTCACGTAGAACCTAGGTACAGTCGGGGAAGTTGGTGCATCCTCAGGTTCGCATTGAACTACCCTGCAGTGTACCCGTCCCTTAGTATGCGGAGCTCATGTAAAATCCCGAACAACGGGCAAGCGATTCTCGCCTTAGCCTGCGCCGACTTCTGTACCTATCGATAAGGTAAGTGATGCATACTCTTTGTTACAATAGTTCAGGAAATTAAGATACTATTTACATGAGGAAGGATGTAGTTCCAATTTGTAGAGCAATTTAGGTTGTTATTGATACGCGGAAAACTATTTAAGTGAATTAGAAACATGTTAAGACTTCCTAGTCGAGAAATTAACTAGAAATAAACAAATAAAATAAAGACTCGACAAAACTTTCTGTGCAACCAAAACAGCTGAAAGGTCGCGTTACTACAGTAAACGAAAACGAGAGCAATAGTAACTATCAAAATATTATCAGCCTTGCAAACGATCTTCACCCGTAAGGAAATAGAACACGCTTTGGTCTCCTGTACAATCTAGGCACATGAGGAAAAATTATAGGGAGTCGATTATAGGTAGTCGAAAGGTAAATAAATATTGTAAAGGAAATGCATATATTGTGTGAAGATAAGCTAATGAGGAACTAGCTAATTTTAATTTTGCAGTTACAGATTATGCGGGTAGGTTAGATGATAATTGGATTAACGTAATCATTTGTAAGTGTATTTTCAGAATGAAGGGCGAACGGGTTTAGAAATTTATGCAGAAAATAATACAAATAGTTATTTCACCGTATACAATGAGTGCCAGACACGAAGACACGCCTCCCTACCTACCTTTCGGTCTTTTCTAGGTCGCATACTACGATGATAGATCATAAAATATTGGAGAGCGCTTAGTGGATGCCACTCACTACTTAAATGTCTAAAACATCCGAAATTTCTTGAAGTGACAAGCCCTTGAAGAACTAGTTTAGTATTTATAATTAATGAAAATCACTTTCTTGCTCCACATAAAGGGAAATAGATAAGTTATAAGTGAGATTATTAAATTCCCCTAAAAGACATCAAAGTTTTACGAGCGATTTCTTAATGTATGATGAGATGTAAGTATGTCGCGCAGGATTGCCGACTTGAAGGTTTCTTTGGTCAAAAACATTAATAGTCTGATCTTTATTTTTCTATATCAACCCTTTGGCACCTCCGAGTGCCGCCATAGGATAATAAAAGATAGGTAGTCGAATTACACTCAAACATTTTACAGCAGACATGCATAGAGTATGCTATCACCGATAATTTTGATTATTAAATACGCAGTGGTTTTTTTCCCTGGAGTCTAGTTTCTGACAAGTTATCATTAATATTCAATAATGTCAACGCTACATCAAATGGGTTGGGACCGCTGTCAATCTATCAAAAGATTATGTGCGAGTTTTCAATGTCATAACAATTATGACCAAAAAAACTTGTTCTGAGGTAACTAATAAAAAGTTGCTAATTAAATTTTACTATCTTTGTGCGATTCGTTCAATGGCAACTTTCAAGGTAGTTGATTAATGGTTAAACGAAAGCAATGGTGGGTGGTTTCTACAATTTCATAACAACTAACCATGCCGTATTTTCATTCTACATTTTATTTTATAATTAAAATAAAGAACGAAAAACTACAGAGTGGTTTAAAGAAAACGCTCCGTTTTTCTTCTTCTTTGTTACTACGTTAATCTTCTATGTTACTTGATAGAAAGTTACAAAAACGAAGATGTTAGAAACATATTATTCTTATCCTAAAATGTATCCTGTAAAAAATTTACAAATGAGCGACAAATATTTTAACTATTTTAAAATTGAGATAACTTATACGGTGCTTATCGACAATTAGTGTCCTAAAAGATATCTCATCTTAGGCCTGTATCCAATACCATTATATATTTCTATCTTTACCGACATTTGAGGAAAATACATCGAAAATGTACAATACATACCATTATAAACATTCGGCACGGTATCATACAGCTGTCCCGTGTACGTGTCATAGAACTCGATGTCCGAACGCACCGACACTGCGAGGACTTGCGCATCGGGCGAGAGCGCGATCCGGGGCGGCTCGCTCGTCTGCGTGTACGTTCCCTTTTCTAGCACGTGCGGTGAGGCTCCGTGGGCGTAGTCGACTGGAAGCAGGACATACAGACGTGTTAACGTGTGTGCTAGGTTATTATTAATATGCAAAAAGTTATGAAAATGAGAACGGCTTTTTAGTTTATGGGAAGATAAACTAAGTTATATATAATTAGTCAGGATATACTCATTTTTGTCGTTTATAAGAAAAGGACAAACCAGCGAACTGAGGAAAACCTAGGAAAACCTAAAGTCAACACGCAACACAGTAATTGAGCAAAAGCCAGAACCAAAACAACTCATATTAACATTTAACATTTTTTTGAGGCCAATAGCAATTTCACGGCATAACGCAGGTTAAATTCTATTATCCATAGAGTTTAACTTTCCATTTTAACAGGAGGTTTTACGAAAACCGGCCGACCTGAAAACTGCCAACTCTAAGCTGCAAATTGACCATTGACAAATGGTCTGCTTGGTATTCCTTGCCGACAACGTCATATTTACATAATCAGAATCTTCGGATTCATGAAAACGGCTGCTTATAAATACATAAATACTGTAATGCATAAACAGGTCGAAAAAAATATGGAGCACTTGTTGTTTACTGTCTTATTGCCTACTTATAAAATAGAGGATTTTATACCATGCGAACCTGTTTTAACAGTGCTTAAGAGGAAAATACAAAAGTTACAGGTACAAGGACAATATAATGGTCTATGAACATCATTATCGATGCTACCTACGACTAATGATGATTGCAATTTACCGCTGGGCGTGTCGTGTGCTGCAGACTATACAAATAGAAACAAAGCCCAAATCAGTAACTCGGAGAACGCCCTTACCACTTTTATTTACCACCTTTATGGCCCAAATAGCGGCCCGGTAGCGGAGTACGTGTGTACTTCAAGATTGTTGCAAACACCAGCTAAACCTTTTTTGTCCTATTAAATAAAATCCTATAATTAATTAATCATGTATGCTATTATTAATGTACCCCCTTGTTCGTTATATATATGAATGCACATTGCAAAACCTTTGCTAACTTGCAATTCTTGCAGTTGCTGTGGTTGTTTGGAAATACTCGTACATGATTTTAAATTTTGGAAAGTACGCGGCGTGCCTTGTAAACAAAATATTTTTCTAACTATAGGTCGAAAATTGTACAGTAAAATGGTTTTATCATGTTATTGTAACATGGTAGGTAACCAAGGCGTCATCAGAAGCACCACTGTCATTGAATGACCGCCTACTGTACCTATTAAATTTCCTGAGCTATTTTTAAAATTATTTTATTATAATGTTTTAAAATATTAATTACCATATTTACGAGCCACGATTATCAAATAATATATATCAAAAGTGCGTATGTTTAATGGAATGCCTTAAAGAGATAAAAATTGTCATAAAAGATATTATTTAAGATTCCCTTTTACGATAGTAGCTGGCTATAAATATTTCATATTTGTATTGTACAACTAAATAAGATAAATACAGCAGCAATAATAAACCAACAAACAATAGCTTTTGAGATACAGCAGTGCGTTTGCAAAACTTCTGTGTGTGCCTGTATTTGACGTAACTACTGTGTAGCATTGTGTGGTTGTAAACCCAAAATTCTGAATCAAAACAAAGTTTTAGCACTGAGCATACTTATTGGAGTAATTGACGGTTTTACTTTTCATGTGCACGAAATTGCTTCAACTTTTATATGACTTAAGTATAAGAAACTTTTTTATTTTGTAAAGCCATATTTTTGTTTTACAACACTTAGTTTTGTCATAGGAGCGGAAACAAAAACCTTCCAATTCCTTATGTAATCAACCAGCCTGTTATACCGAATTCATTATCTAAAGTGAAAAAAAAACTTAAGCTGTTCTTTATCGGCGTCACGCGATTTGATGTGATACAACACGAAACACTTTAATAATAGAAACCTGTTAATATTTGGCGTTCGTAGGTCACTTTCACTAGGTATAGGGAGGTTCCAAAGCTCAGGTACCTTTAAAATCATGGACTGTTTAAACTAAGCCTATCATTACTAGGAGGTTGCACTGATTTTCTCTCAAAGTTACTTTCTCAAAGGGCATAGAGAAACCTTTTGAATCTCGTTCGGATTGATGTCAATGGGTCGAAGAGGAAAAGCTGCTTGTGCGACTTAGTTTAAAGCACGTATTGCGCTTAACTAATGCAAGACAGTTTTAATTTAACCCACTACGTATAATTGAGGTATAAGAGTGACCGTTACTTAAATGTATGTATGAAATACAATTTCTTTTATCATCGCTGTTTTGACATCTTGCACGTTCGGGGCCAAAGAAACTCAAAAAGTGATTACGAGTTTAGATAAATTTTAGTAAATTTCCAGATTGTGCTTATTTTTTAGAAGAAACAATTAGGTTTCACCATGATTTCTAATATATTGTTTTTTTTATTAGCAAGCATTTGTATTCCATTTCTCCCGGTGTGAAGTAAAGAGGGAGACGAGGCATCTGCACCAGATGTCCAGCCACCAGGTGTTAGGTATGTAAAAATCAAGGCTACCAAGACTTGCACTACAAGGTCATTGAAAACGTTTTGTTCAGTGTATCTAGTGTCAGTTCCTCGCCTCAATATGCTTCAAAGCGAAATCTCCTTTTAGCTTTTTATCTTTCTCATAGCCGGTATAGACCACGCGATGGTATGGTAGCTGGCATCCGAGTCCATAGACAGGATTCATCGTACATGTTATTGATAAATTATATTATTATTATTTATCGGGAAATTATAAGTCAAGCCACAAATTTATTTATTGGACACGTGATCAAACTTCTAGTTTTATAACTAAGCCACGGGAAAATGAGATAGCCTCTAATACACTAATTCGTCTTTTTTGCAACGCCTACTAAATATTCTATAGAAAGCGTAGTACTTAAATTTGGATTAGGTTAATGTTAGGCTGTAATTTTAATGTTAGGTTAATCGGCGCGAGCCGAGCGAACGAAGCGAGCGTGGTGCGGGAGCACCCGGCGAAGCATCATAATCGAAATTGGATGATAATTGAAAATTTCATAGAAAAAACATCATGTAACCACATATTTTTACATATGTTGTTACATGAGTTTGGCAAAGATAGTATCGTTCAGACGCTCGTAAATTGCGGCTGACTTAGTAATTTAGAAGGGCAAAGTAGATTTTTAGAGGCGAATAATGCTATTTAAAAAAGCCTGTTTAATTAGCACCCTTACTTATCCATTGACGGTACGTTGCCAACCGCAGGCTTAAGTTGGAATCGCCTTTGTTCCAGTAATTACACTGGCTGTACCTTCCCTTTTTCTTTTGAAAATAAGACTGCAGTACCGTCCCATACGAGATCTTAACACAACAAACTCGAACCTTTAAAACATCCACAAATACGTACAAACGACAAATTCTTCTTTTTTACGCCTATTTATAACCTTCACACATGCACCTACTCTATTTTTATTTCTCTTTTACTAAACTAATCAAAATTAACGTTAGTATTGTTAAACCTCACGAATCTGTAAAATTTAGTGACTCATTAAAGGGATATTTCTTTTATGAGTACGCAGCACGAGCTACTTGTATTTAAACGAGTTTCGTCACGTCACCGATACCTATACAACGCGGTTTTATTTTGGACTTTACGTACCCAATAACATTATTTTTTAAACTTTGCGTTTTCCTTAAAAGCTGCTGTTGTTTACAGTATATTCGAGCAATAAGTCTGTGAAGTAAACTAAAGCTTAAATATATACAATAACATTTATAAATTTTTCGCTTAAAACAAATTTCAGTTAAGCAGCTGGCATCTGAGCCAGCTTAAGATTCACTGAAGGAAGATGAGAGATCTACAAACATAGACGAGATCATAAACTAAGATTTTATATTTCCTTTGCTTTCATTGTTTCGTTCACGTAAATAAATTCTTTCAAGACCAATTTTGAGTAAACACAATTAAGATCTCTGTAAAATGAACACCACCCTAATAAGAAGTTTATATAACTCTGCCATTAAATGAAGGGGATCGGGGGATAGCCTTTGACAGCGGTACAGTTGGCATATAAATTCGTTTTTGCATTTTGGAATAAAGTTTTAGATTTTTTTTCAACGATGCTAATGACATACATTTTTGGCGCGAAAAGTATTAAAATGTTTAAAGAAAAACGGTAATTTTTGATCATTTTAGTACAAAACTAAACAAAATATAAAAAAGCACATTCATTCTATCGCCGAAACCTCATATATTCATATAAGATTAATTGTAAAACCAGCCTAAAAGGCAAAACTTTATAAAATATATAAAATTCCAAAATATTTAGCATAAATAAAGAAGAATATTAAAGAAGAAAATTAAAATATGAAGGATACAAATACACTAGACAAAAAAACAACATTTAAACCATAATCAGTTATTAATTTTGTTTTTGTTGACCTTACAGCCGTTTGCGAATACAAAAAGTAATCAATTTTCCAACAAAACTACGTACACCTAGGAAGTCCTACACAAAGAATCCAAAATATTATTACAAGCTGTAAGGTAAAACAAAAATATTAAACGAAAAATGATTGGGTGTTTATAACCAACATGTTACGGGTGGAGATCAAAATATAGAGAACTGGCCACGCTGAAACTAAGCAAAATTTATATATACGCACGATATTATAAACAACAAAAACACGATATTATCTTACTCTACACAGTTTAAGCTCACTGTTTACAACATTTAAAACTTGCTACGATATCGGTAAGTGCGTTGATCCAGATTTTTATTGGACTGATATTGTATTTCATAAGTATTTTAAATCAATTATAATTTTTGTTGACATTACTGTAAAATTTATTATGTAAATTACACTGAAAATCAGAACAGATTTTTTGTTTAATAGGTAGGTATTGTTTTTAGAATATTAGTAAAGCGTCAGTTGCTGAATTTAAAAATGTCAATTTAATTAATGTAATTGAATTGAACCCAAGTAGGCGGGTGAAATACAGGAAAAATATTTTAAATTTTGTAGCTACGTCTGGTTTAACATTTGCGAAATTGTTTTCTTTAAACACAATTGAGTTCTGGCTGGTTCTTTTCAACTTGGAACTTCTCGTGGCTTCGAGTCGTAACCCCTCTGGGAAAGTTCTGCGCGCAAGAAACTTCGCGAAGCCTTACATGAAGAAAATTAAAAGTACTTTTTAATTAGAAGTAGTTTCAAACAATTCACGTTAGCCTGAATAACGCTTAAATTATTTCAATCAAATTGACTTCGCTATTAAAGATACAGCACTACCCCGTGTTGTCAACGATTGTTATTATTAATTAATCGATTAATGATGCGTTGCCGACCGTAAGCTCTAGTTCGCCTTTGTTCCAGTAATTTGACTGGATGTTGTTTTCCTTTAACCAGAACACAACTACGAAAACGTGGTTATTTAAACTGGACTTTATATTATACCGCCCCAGACAAGATCTTCACAAAAGAATCTCTGCTACCACTGGAATTAAAGTAATCCATAGTATAAAAAGTTATACAGATTTTATGTTAACTATAATTGGTGCCTGTATGAGCGCGAAGGTAATTTAGGTTATCATGAGTCTCGCGTTACGTTTGCAATGTAATGTTGTGGTCTATTTGACAAACTCATTTATTGCGGTCGTTTTTACGACTCTGTTGTACCGGCTATTTCTCACTGTGGATCGATTAAGTGGGTCAGAGTTAGGATATTTTATTACAATTTTTTTTGTTTTGACTAAAAGCTTTTGCTAAATCATTGAAATAATGGATCCAATTTTTTGTAGTGAGCATTTATAATACACACATCAAAAACGTCTAAGCAACACACATTATTTCAAATTTATTAATTAATTATTATATCTTTTCTTACCAAGAAGGTAGTACTAAAGTAAGCTTTATTGTTCTAGATGACATACTGGCTGGTTGTAAAAAAAATTTCGACATTCATTTTAAAACGAATACATGTTTTCGAATTTTAATGCGTTTTCTTTGTGTGGCGTGAGTGTTGGAAATCATTTATTATTAATAATTTTTATTGATTAATTGAGAAAAATTTTAAATGTAAGATATTGTTTTCGACATGGAGCGACGTCATTTGACCTCACCCGAAATGCTAAGAGCCGTAGGGATGTTGGAAGCGGGAAGCAATCAATCTGAGGTATCACGATATTTTGGTGTCAACAGAAGCGTTAATTGCCGTCTTTATCAGCGTTACACTAACACGGGAGATCCTGCCGAGCAGCACCCAGACCGCGGAAGGAGTACAACCATTCGGCACGACCGATACATTCAACTGACCACAAGACGTCAGCCGATGTTAACCGTCCGAGAGATAGGTTTCAGGCTACAAAACACAAGTGGTGTTGTTCTTAGCAACCAAACCGTGCGAAATCGACTGCATGAGTACGGCCTACATGCCGACGACCAATTAGAGGCCCACCTACACGTCACGGGAATCGCGCTCGTCAAAATACAGAACACATAACATGGACCCAGGAGCAATGGGATAAAATTTAATTTTGCGATGAGTCTCGATTTGGGTTTAGGCCTAATACTAGAAGGGTAAGAGTGTACCGTCGTCCTGGAAATACTGAGAGGCTGAGGTGCGTTCAAGAAGTTCATCCATACAACGGTTCAACCGTTATGGTATGGGCGGGTATTATGAAGAACAGACGAACTGAGCTCGTTTTTGTAAATCGAAACATGAACGCTGCAAATTACGTTGAGGTTGAGGAAGGCCTTATGTTTGTCCATTTGCACAAACCCTTGGCTTCGATTTTACGTTCATGCATGATAATGCGCGTTCGCATACAGCTTTGCACACCACGGAGCACTTGGCAAGGGAAAACATCCGGGTATTGCCTTGGCCTGCACAATCGCCAGACCTCAACCCCATCAAGCACGCATGGGACATGGTCTAGAGACGGGTTTTAGAGGACTTGGACGCTGTGACAACATCCCGACAACTGATGGACTTATTAAAATTTCATTGGGAGCAATTGCCGCAGGATAACATAAACAGTCTCATCGATTCTATGAATAATCGATGTAATAAATTAATTTTGTTAACAATTTCATTATATTTATAAAAAGTTTAGTTGCTTAGGCATCTTAGTTTGTACTACTTATGATAAAGAACTCGCAATATTGTTAATTTATGTTATTAAAATAAAAATTATAAAAAATCAATTGATTTTTTACTTTGAAAAGACACTAAAGAATAATATAAATAATAAAATACTAACGATTTAATGTGAAAATAAATTGTAAAATTCCAATTTGTATACGTTGCTTAGACTTTTTTGATGTGTGTGTATGCGTTATTACTTATTTATAATACGATAGATATATTAACTTTATGCGAACTAGCAATGAAGCCTTGTTAAAAAAAACATAATGGTGCCACATATTTAATCAAATATAAGCATAACTAATAAAATTATAATGAATTTGCAGACATATGTCAGTACTATTATTTTTGAAATGTATACCTATATTTCTTAAATCAAAAACTTTATTTTTTTATGCACCTAAAAAAGAACTACATTTAGCCGATATATAAGTGCGTACGTACATCTTTAGTATGTTATTAAATTTCCACGACATTCAAGATTTTTTCTTCATTTAAGTAAAAACTCAAATCACTCAATCTTTTTCACACATCGCAAAACAACGTAACAAACTACGCATGGAGTATTTACATAAATGTCGTGGCCATATCTTAATTCTAATTCAATTCTAAGCACAAAAATCACACAAAACATCGCAATCGTTTCACGATTTGGTCATCGAAGATTGGCCATATCGTGAATTTTTTTCATACAACCTGGTTGATATCCTGCGATTTAATGATTCTCGCTGCAACCGCCGCCCGGTACGGACGATCAAAGACCACACCGATTGATCGGTTCCTTCCCGATATTCAGTGGCGCTCAGTTTACTGACGTCACAGTCTGTTGGTTCCGTGATACGGTTTTTCTGGGTTTTTTACTCCCGCCGTGCGTTCTCGAAGGGGTTTATTTTCTTTGCGACTAAGTCTCTTAGTTTTCAAAGTGCTGTGTTGTGCTTGTGCTGAGTCCTGTGTGTGCCTAGGGTAAAGTGTTCTGGTTTTAGTACAAAGGATACCCAACGGTGACAACTAATTTGTACTCATCCAGTCCTTTTATTTTATATGTTATTTCCTTTCTACTATTTATTTATTTACTTTTCTATTTTTATTTATCTTGTATCATATTTGTGTCATTCTTGTACATTTGCCCTTTTTGTCGGTAAAGGTTGACCCTAACGCGGTCAACTCTTTACCTGCGTACCCTTTTTAGGATTCTAGGTAGCGGCCTTCGGTAAAGTACGGTTAGTTTTTAAGTTATTTTCAGGCGGGAAGCAGATATATCGAAGATATTCATGGCCTTCGTTCGGGCGCAGTGTCCAGACTGCGCCCGACTGATCTGGTCACAATTCGAAAGTGGGCTCAAACCCACAAACAAACCTCCTTCTAAAAAGGAGAGACGGGCACACCAGCCCGTATCCACCAATCCCCCACGAGAGCGCTCTAGCTCGCGCTCGTCCGTGGCTTCGTCCACCAGCATTACATCATCGATAGATTGCGATATCCCGGCTCCCGTTCAAGCCCTCGAATCCAACGAGGGCTTCACCGTCGTCGCTAAGCGACAAAAAAGGGCCAAGCCCTCGGACTCATCTAGCGTTGAGTCCAAAACCCCTACAAAGCGGGCCCCGCAGTCCATGCCCGCATCCTCGCTCTGCGATTCCGAGGCCAAGCCAACCGGTCAGCATCCGCCTCCTTATTCATCCGCAATAAAGCGGCATGGACATCTGTGTCCACACACATGTCCAACTTCAAAATCGCGTATACACACACGAAAAATACTGCGATCGGTATTCGCGTGGCGACCGTCTCGCCCTCACAACATACCTACGCGCTCGAAGAAGAGCGCGTTTTACGCGTCGTCCTCAGTGGCATACCAAAAGAGCTCGACACTGAGCTGTTATTACAGGACCTTAAAACCCAGGGGTTCCCTGTGCAGTCTGTCCACCGCATGTATGGCAAAGATAGGTTGTCATACAATCTAGTGTTAGTAATACTAGACCACTCATTAGAAGGCAAGACGATTTTTCATTTAAAACCCATTGCCAATCTGTCAGGGATCACAGTGGAGGTCCCCTTCAAGCGCGGCATTCCGAGCCAATGCCAGGTATATGGCCATACGGCAAGAAACTGTCACGCCAAACCCAGGTGCGTTAAGTGCCTGAGCGATCATGGCACTGCGGAGTGCGCAAGAACTCCGCAGTCCACAGACCCCCCCGCATGTGTATTATGCAAGACGGTCGGCCATACTGCCAAATATTTAGGTTGCCCTAGGGCTCCAAAAGCTAACCCCAAAAGGCTCACAAGACGACCTCGCCTACCATGGTGAGGAAACCCATCGCTTCCTTCGCTTCTCCGCCTTTTCAGGTACAGCAGGTCAGGTTAGCACCTACTTGCTTGCCTTTTCGTCCCCCCAGTCAATGGCCGTGCGGAGCCTTTTTCGGACTTCGCGCTAATTAGCGAATTCGCCTCAAGCTTCGACTGGGCGAAATAACAACTCTGGCACGCAAACTACGAGCCACAAAAGGCGACTTTCAGGCGACGTGCTTAGTAGCACTCGAACACCAGGCACTTATCGCCAACGTCCAGAAATTTAATAAATTAAACTTTTAAACGGCGTCCTAAAACCGCGGTTCCTCACTATCGGCTACTTCAACGCCGATGGTCTTAAACATCAGCGCAATGAAATTCACGAATTCGTGCGAGAATTTCAAATCGACATCTTACTTGTGCAGGAAACCTTTTTGAAACCTAGTCACAAGGACCCGAAAAAAGAGAACTACAACATCGTTCGCAACGATGTGCTTACCGCTGATAAAGGCGGTACCCTCATCTATTACAAAAGGTCACTGCATTGTATACCTGTCGATCCCCCACAGCTCGAAAATATCGAAGTTTCCTGTTGTAGAATAGCGATGAGCGGCCATCAGCCAATCACGCTAGCATCCATCTATCAACCACCAGACAAAGATATACTTCAAAGCGACCTTCAGTCGCTACTCGATATGAGTCCCTCCGTAATACTAGCTGGCGACTTCAACTCGAAACATTCATGTTGATATTCCGTAGTTACCAACTCAAACGGTCGTCGACTTCATCACATGTTAGAGGCGCTAAACTGTGATGTAGTGGGTCCTCGGGAACCGACATACTATCCCTATAACACAAGTCATCGCCCCGATATTCTCGATATAGCTATCCTCCAAAATGTTAACTTAACGGTACACTCAGTAGAAGTCATCCACCAGCTTACTTCAGATCACCGACCGGTAGTCATGCAGCTAGGTATCCCAACTGACCCTGTTCCTCAAACGAGGTCACACATCGATTGGGTCAAACTAACAGAAACCCTTAAGGCAATCGACAGCCCCGACCTAAACACCATTCCCGATTTGTTGTCATCTATCGAGGAGACCAGTGCTGCGATCGGTGCTTTCACCAACCACCTTCGAACTGCTATCAGTGCGTCCTCCAGGCAGGTTCCGGCGGCGAATGATCGACGCTGGGTCCTGCGTGAGGATGTGAGGGAGTTGTTGAAAGCAAAGAACGCATCTATCCGGGCGTACAATTACGCTCCGACCGAGGCAAACCGCATCCGTATGAGGGCCCTACAGCGAGATGTCAAATCTCGCATACGCGAATTGCGGTCTAACAACTGGGACGCGCTTCTTGAAGAGATTTCGTCTTCGCATCTGGCTTACTGGGGCTTGGCTAAGTCTCTCAAGATGGACTCTACCGCGTCATCGATGCCTCCGCTTCTTAGGCCACCGCCCATGACTCCCGCCTTCGATGACTCCGAAAAAACTGAAACCCTAGCCAATAGCTTAGCCCAACAATGTACACCGAGTACAGAAAGCACTAACTCCCTCCACGTAGAAAGTGTGAATAGCACATTCGAAACTAAATGCGGCAACCTACCGACTGACACCCTCCAACAGGTAACGGTGGAAGAGGTACAGACCATAATTACAAACCTAAAACCGCGGAAAGCCCCAGGTCCAGACGAAATACCAAAGAGGGTTCTGAAAGCTCTCCCACTCGCACTCATACAACTGTTAGTAGTTAATTTCAATAAATTACTAACAAACTGCTCCTTTCCGCAAACATGGCAGGAAGCGATTGTCATCGGTATTAGGAAACCGGAAAACCGGCTAATTTACCTACAAGCTACCGTCTTATTAGTCTGCTTAGAGCGATAGGCAAATTATACAAAAGGATCATTTTGAACAGGCTCCGAGAGATCATCCACTCCAAGCACCTGTTACCGGACGAACAGGTCGGCTTTAGGTCCCGTCACTCCTGCGTCTAACAAGTGCACCGCATCACGGAGCACATCTTGGAGCAAAGGAACGTAGGTCGAAAACTGATAGGCACGGGTGCGCTTTTCTTTTACGTGGCGAAAGCCTTCAACAAGGTCTGGCACAACGGCTTGTTATTCTAGCTCTTCGAACCAGGCGTGCCAGACAGCCTCGTGCACATCACTCGAGACTTTTTACAGTGTCGAAGATTTCGTTACAGATTGGATGGTGCACTCTCTAATCCCCGCCCTGTATTAGCCGGTGTCCCTCAAGGCTCGGTACTTTCTCCGACTTTATTTTCACTATACACTAGTGACATGCCAAGGACGGAGAAAGTAGAACTCGCGCTCTTCGCAGATGACACCGTGCTATACACATCTGATAGAAATCTACGTAGGTTAACTAGAATACTCCAATCCGCAGCCAACGCATTAGGCGCTTGGTTTAGGAAATAGAGAATAGAAGTCAACCCAGAAAAAAGTGCAGCAGTGTACTTCTCTCTTTCAACCTACTCTAAGACAACCTCTAGGAAAACCTCCAAAAGATTAGGTCAGATCTCTCTGTTTGGTACTACGATCCCCTGGGTTCAAAAAGTCAAATATTTAGGAGTCACTTTAGATAGTGGACTTACATTCGCGGATCACATAAAACGAGTCCGGGACCGAGCCGCCTTCGTCATGGGTAGGCTGCATAATTTGTAAGAAGAGTAAAATGTCGCTTAGAAATAAGCTTACCCTTTACAAACCTTGCATCCGCCCCATCATGAGATATGCCAGTGTGGTTTTCGCTCACGCCAGCAAGTCGAATATCAATCACTTGCAGGTTATTCAAAATAGGTTCTTACGCAAATGCGTCGGGGCACCACCCTATATCCGCAATTTAGATTTGCATAAAGATCTCGAGCTGCCCACTATTGCCACGACAACGCTCCCCACCATCGCAACCCACTGGTCAATAAGTCAGCTGACTACACAGCCAACCCAGACGCGCCGGTTCGTTACAGGCGTCCGCGTAACGTCTTAACAGAAACCGACGACGCCATTACAACAAGGAACGCCGGCGTTCCAGTTAGAAATAGGGCAACACGGCATTCGAATCCCACCGGTGGGCCAGGCTAACGTAGCGTACGCATTCCTACTGAGTTTCTTGCTGGTTCTTTGGCAGTAGATGACCCTTCCGAACCAGTGGTAGTTTCAATATACGACATCCTAAGCCGGTCCGTGCCCTCTCAGGGCCCTTAGGCGTATCGTATGTAGGAGTAGTTTAAGTTCCGGCTAAGCACCCTCAGTGCTAGGCCACAAAGTCCGGTGAAATTTAAAAGGCTAATAGGGCCATAAATAAACTGCCCATTTCGAAAAAAAAACCTGCGATTTAACCGTGGTGTGGGAGCACCCGGCGACGCGCAATTATGAAAATTACATTTATAAAAAGTACAAAATGTTTAACTAAACGACATGTTGTTTGAGCCAGCCCCTTTCTCCTACCACGACCTTATATTCTTATCCTACCGAGTACGCCTTCCCAAATGTAAGCCACAAATTTTACTCCTCCGCAGTTACAACAGTATAGACTTGGAGTCTTTGCAGCGTGATGCTGGTTCCATCGACTGGGCACCCGTCTTAAATAAATGTAATATAGATGACATGGTTGGTTGCTTTAATAAACTTATTCTAGATTTATATGACCATCACGCACCTCTGAAGCGTATAAAAATCAAACATAACCCTGCACCATGGCTATCCGACTCCATTAAGCAAGCTATGTCGACCAGAGATAAGGCGAAGAGAAGATATAAGCGTTGTCCATCAGAACGCAACTTAATTAGCTTCAAGAACCTTCGGAATCATTGCAGCCGCCTGTGTCGAGATGCCAATTCTTCTTCACTCTTCACTCGTCAACCATAGCACTGCAGAAGTTTGGAAATTTTTAAATCCTGTAGGTATATGTAAATCTCTTTTAGCTTCCCCTAACAGCATTGACTTAAATGACCCAAACAAACATTTTTCCAAACCTCCAGTTGACATATGTCTTAATACTAAAGCCATAACCTTAAATGATTTAATGAATGTTCATGACACACACCCTCATTTTTCTTTCACAAATATTACTGAAGATCAGGTTAGGAAATCTATTCTCTTCGTCTCGTCATTGGCGGTTGGTGTTGACAACATGTGTTCAAGGATGATCACCATGATCTTACCTACACTTCTGCCTATTCTCACCCACATTTTTTTAACCATTCACTTAAAACGAATACATTCCCATCCTCCTGGAAACGTGCCAATGTTATCCCACTACCTAAAGTCTCCAACCCTACTACACTGACTCAGTTCCGTCCTATATCCATTCTTTCTTTCCTCTCCAAAGTCCTCGAACATGTTGTCCATCATCAACTTTCTATATTTCTATCGACAAACAATATTCTCAGTCAATTTCGATCCGGTTTCCGACCAGGGCATAGAACAGTATCTGCCCTTATTAATGTGACTGACGATATTCGATGGGCAATGCAGAATAGATCTCTTACACTGCTTGTGTTGCTCGACTTCAGTAGTGCTTTTAATTCAGTAGACTTTGATATTCTCTTAGCCATATTAAAATCTATTAATATTTCCTCTTCTGCAGTTGCTTGGTTTAATTCCTATCTTCGGGGTCGTTCTCAACGGGTCCGCCTTAATGAGTCTTACTTTAACTGGTGTGATCTAGTTGCTGGCGTGCCTCAGGGTGGCGTTCTGTCTCCTTTACTTTTCTCTGTTTTTATTAACTCCATAACCAAGGTTCTGTCATGTAATTTCCATCTTTATGCTGATGACTTGCAAATTTACCGCCACTTTACTGTCTCCGAAGCTAGCTCTGCTATCTTTGAGTTCAACATTCAACTCAACGACGCAAATCTGACATGGCGTGCTAACGTCTGTGAAATCAGCTGTAAAATTCACTACTCATTGCATAAATTAAAGGTCCTCAGACTTTTCTGCCCTTACAAACCAAGATCTCTTTGGCACAAACACTGATTATACCTATCATAGACTACGGTGATGTATCTTACCTGGATGTCACTGAAGAGCTTCTGGATAAATTGGAACGCCTACAAAACCTCTGTATCTGCTTCGTTTTCGGGCATAGAAAATTCGATCATGTTTCAGAATACCGCAAAAAGCTTCAGTGGCTCCCCATTCGCTTGCGTAGAAACAACCGTATCCTCTGTACCCTTTTCAATGTCCTTTTTAACCCATCCTCTCCAGTTTGCCTGTATGAACGGTTCGCGTTTACCCATTCTAATGATGCGTTTTGTAGAGCACATAAACGTACTCTCCTTTAATTAAAACCTCATAAAACTGATTTCTATTCCTACTCGTTCACTGTTCATGCTGTCAGATTGTGGAATTCTTTACCTTACCATATAGGCGAGTCAAAATCATTGCTTACCTTTAAAAAAAGAGTTAAAGAACACTATTTGTCTCAAACCTAAAACTTACTATACTTTTATCATTTTATTTCTAACTTGTTAACATGTACCTTCCTTGATAATCACTGATGTCCAACGACCTAAGTTTGTATTTCATTGATATTTTGTATGTATTAATATTGCATAATATATACGTATGTTTATGTATGTTTGAATGTATTTATATTTTTAATATTGTTATAATTGTAATAATTAATAATCGCTCTACGTTTGTTAATATTTGTATGCAGTACGCACTAAATTTGTTAATTAGTCACACTTTCCAGCCTCAGGCTAGCTGGAAGAAATTTATTTTAGAAATTAGCTGTGCCTTTGTACAGTATCTTTCACTTATTTTTAGTTTATTTTTTATATTTTCTAATGTGTGTACATAAATTGTTAAATAAATAAATATACTAGAAATAAATTTGGCCATTTGATGAAGTAGCCACGCGTTAGCTGGCTATATTGACAAACGATTTCTGATCACTGATCTGGCCCAGCCACATCAGATGTGTGCAATTCTACGATATGGCAACAACGTAAATAGACACTTAAACAGTCAGTAGTGTTAAGACAATTAGTAATACTTACAAATACTTATTGCATGGAACTGCGTAGCGTACATAGAGCGAGTACTTTTCGCTTAGTATCACACGTGCCTGAGTCGAAAGCATTAATAAAACATACACTAAGTAGTGGCTTCTAATTACGTGATTATAATAATAATTGTAATCGAAAATGTTAGCTCATTGAATGTTATCAGATGTAAGTAATGTAAGTGAAGATTTGTATGGGTAGCCTTTAAGGGTTGAACAAATTTTTATAGTTATAAATTTTCCGTAATGGTAATCAAATATGCGTGACCTTTTGAAATTCAACCAAATGTATTCAATTTTTTTTATGTTTTGAAAAAAAATGTTATCTCTAGAGTCTTTTGACTGTTCCTTTCAAGGGTGTTTTCAAAACTTCGTTTTCTATAACGATAACTTTTAAGAAGATCAATTTAAATATAAAAATATCTTAGTTATTTATCAGTTTAAATTAAAAGTATGGACGGTAAGTATACTAAAGTGATTTTAACTTTACACGTGTGATATTTACTGCGCAAGCGTTTTGTTTTTGTCTTATAGCCGGTTTACACGCGTTAAGTAGTTAAGTTGGTAACTAAATTTTAACTAAATTTTAAGTTACTGCATGTCACTTGTGTGTCCAAACGGATTAAGTAGTTAAGTTCATAAGTTCAATGAAGATGAGCAGTGATGAATGTCAAGGAATTCGTCAATTCTGTACTTAGATATAATGTTTTAAACGTGATTTTGGACAAATTTAGAGAAGAATTTGATTCGGAAATTAAAATCTTTGCAAGATTATGTATTTTTCTAAATTTCTTACGTCGACGGGTCGACGTCGATCGACGGACGATCGATTGGTGTGGTACCTTTACTAATTAGGTACCCTTAATAATCTCTAGAGGGATATCAGCCTCTCCCAACTCAAGGGTGGCGTCAGACTATTGTAGGCCATCACGCCAACTGCGGGTTGGCAGACTTACCAACTCAGGGGTGGTGTCAGATAATTGTAGGCCATCACGCCAACTGCGGGTTGGCAGACTTACCAACTCAGGGGTGGTGTCAGATAATTGTGGCCATAATGCCAACTGTGGGTTGGCAGACTTACCAACTCAGGGTTGGTGTCAGACAATTGTAGGCCATCACGCCAACTGCGGGTTGGCAGACTTACCAACTCAGGGGTGGTGTCAGATAATTGTGGCCATCACGCCAACTGCGGGTTGGCAGACTTACCAACACAAGGGGTGGTGTCGTCGACCGGTCGACGGTCGATCGATGGGTGAACACCCTTAAATATTCTTCCACAAATTTTAAAGTAGAAACCCAACTCTACTCCATTATAAAAAAAACGATTAAATGCAACATAAATACGAGCTCTTGCCGCCACCAGCTTTGTCAACTTATGCACTGAACTAAAAAATCACGTCCAAACGTGTTAATTGAGAAGCCCCGCCCACCCACTTATACGAAAAATAGAACGAATCCTAATCTACTTAATCACTTGCGTACTAAATTTTAAGTTACCACTTGTCACTTAACTGACTGTTTACACGCAACTTTTAACTTAAAATTTAGTTAAAATTTATTTACCAACTTAACCACTTAACGCGTGTAAACCAGCCATTAGAGAGACACACAATACGTGTCACCTTTGTCTATATTAGGTATCTATCTAATACGCTGTGATTTTAGATTGATTTGCTAATAAAATATCCTACAGTTAGGTCTTTAAGCAAAGATTGGGTTATGGAAAACTCATACACAACATAATATTTGAATTTTATACTGCAACGCAATATAATTAAATACGAGTAAACAATGCCACAGCAATCTAACAATGACACTATATCGAACACTTACTTTTAGTATGGTAGAGTCGCCACGTGCCATCCTTAGATATGGTCGCGATGTGGGAGGTGTCTACGTCGAAAGCCACATCGTAAATACCTGTGAGCAAGTTTTAGGTGATTCAAAAATCTTCAATTATTAAATAAGTGTAAAGACAAACTACGGCCCGACTAGCTTTTCTGTTCGGTCACGGGTGGCTTTGCATTCGATGCGTACATGAAGTTTGAAATGTAATCGCTTGCGACATGCTTTAGTTCCAGTTTTTGCTACGGAACAGATAACTTAATGGTATTGTAACTAAAGTTGGAGGACCACACGACGATACAGAACAATCTTAACATTAGTCCCTAGGAGGAGGAAAGGCAGGATCAATAAGGGTTATAATAGCAGTCTTAAATGTATACACCAAAAAGGTATAGCAATAATAGTGTTAACCAAACAAAGAAAAACGTCAAATCTACCATTTCGTTTTCTAGCCTTTGTTATTACGAGTAGAATGCAATTTCGAATATTCATAGTCATTTGTTAACATGACTATCTAAAGCATGCCTAAACGAATTATGTTCGTAGTACATTTTTTTTTAATAAGTAATAATAATAAACTGTCTTATCAGCAATGAAACGCCTACGGTCGTACGCTAAAATAATGTCCTAGGTCAGTATCAAACTTCTTATCAAATTCGGAGAATGCAACCATAACAAACCGATATTTTTTTCAACTGTTATTTGACAGCTCGTTGCGTAGCTGGCACCTGTCATAATATTATTATTGGGTAATCAGCTGTTTTTGATCTTTGTTGGGTAGATTTAAGAGTGGGAACTTTATGTAAGATTATGACGAAGACAAATGAGATTAGAGGGATTTGTAGAACTATTGGATTATAAAGGTAAATTGGATTAATGCTAATAAACGACTATGGATATCAGATGGGACAAAAGATAGATCGATCGAAGAAAAACATGTTTGTTTTGTAATGTAATGAAATGGATGCTGTGCAAGTACTCCTGAGCTTTGCTATAAATAACTGCCGGCCAAAAATAAGTGTTTCAAATAAAAATTTGAAAACCAAGGTACTCGAGGAGGCTGACAGACTATGGTTCTATACTGAATACCTTTAGTTCGCAACCTACGGTCAAAATATTCTTTACAGTCCATATAACAAATGTTGCGACAGATATACAGCAGTTCTGAAAAACTTGGTAGTATCAGATATTATGACAAATTATTCAAATTATGACCTAAACAGACAATATGTAATCCTCCGGGCACGTCCATTAAACAAGTTTGCTTACCAGATGAAAAATATAGATTCGCCCAATTGTAACCTTTGTTTACATAACATAGAGGATGTGCATCACTTGCTAATGGAATGAGTCCAAAATGAATCCGAAAGGAACCATTTGTTCCACAACCTTACAATTAGCAAAAGTAATGTAGGCGCATTACAATGTATTTTGTCACAGCCTTTATCGCCGGAAGCTAATAGCTCTATGTTTTAAAGATTCATTAATTAAAATACTTATAACGTAGTAAACTCGAGTGTAATAGATTTAGGTTAAGTTTCATGGTGCTGGCATGTTTGACAAAAGCCTATAAACAAATGTTGAATAACAAAATAAAAATCAGAAATAAATATGAAATAATTAAGATATATTTTATACCTATTTCTTATAATAGTAGTCGTAGAGTATCTTGGGAGGGATTTCGTCTGGGGCGGTACTACAGCCCTTCCTATTTTGGCCGCCATAATAATCATGACGTCAATCAATTGACGTTTAAGTGGCTGAGTTTCGGTCAAAGAAAAGAAACAGCCGGTGCAATGACTGGATCAAAGGATCTATTTCATCCGAAGCCTCCGTAGGCAACGCATCATTAGTCGAGATAATAATCACAATCACTATTAACGAATAAAACACCTTCGATTAATAATGTTCATGGGTGCGAATGCCACTTACCATCAGGTTGCTGGCTACAAGTTTAGTAAAAAACACACCAGAGCCAGTAAATCCAAAAAAAAACTCACCAGAATTATGTCCGCTGAGTTCAAACGCCTTCTTGATCTCCTTAAACTCGCCAGCCTTCGTGAAAATGACCTCCATGACTTTCACATCAGGAGAGAATCCCGCGGCCACCACGAACCTTCCACATGGTGATATTCTGGCGGAGTAGGTGCTCATCAGGTAGGTGTCCAGTCGGTGAAGCTGGCTACCCTTGAGGTCCCAGATTATCATGTCAGTTTTGGATGAACAGGACATCATAAACTTCCCGTTACTGGATATCCCAAAGCCGACTACGTTGTCGGCGTGAGCCTGAAACAATTTAAAAGGAATAGGTACAACTAACTACAAAATTAATTCCCTTGAATAGACTGACTGCTGGGCTACAAACAGCGAACTGGCGTGTAAATTGTCAACGTTGAGTACCTAATTTCTTTGTTTTAACATGCTTTTTGGTTGAGCACTATGATTTTACTTTAAAATGCATTATCTGCAAAACAAAATTCTGCTCGAGATGAGCAGTAAAGTATTAGCGTGTAAGATTCAAAGGTTGACCATTCCCGTACATGAGTTTAGATTAATAGTAAGGTATCAATGGCTACCCATGCCACACATATCGAACCTACTGTAATCCCTTACTAAATATAAATCCACTACATCTAACTTACTTTCGACCTGGTTCCAAACCTAAGGTCGCCTTAGTACGTACACACATGGGCATTGTACTTTAATGTTAGACGGAAGTTAAACATTACTATGCAAATACAAATGCCCCAGACAGAACTTCAAATTACGAAATTCGACAGACACCAAGGTCTGATGATATCTTGGATTTTTGCGAACTACAAAAAACTAAAGTTGAAAAGAACGGATGGCGGTGATTAACGCGACCCAACTAGCACATTAGTAATAATTGTAGCTAAGTTTATGACTCAAAGTTGTATATCGGTGCTATTTGGGTAAAAATTACAACTTCTTACTGCATAGGAGTGGTAAATATAAATAAAGTCTATAAAATGGACTATGGGTTCCAAATTTTCAATTATTACCACCTACAGTTTAAAGTTAAACACCTTACCACTGTTGTACCACTCTAAGCTACAGTGCGAGTGTGAATTGCTACTTTAAGTGGTAATTTATACCTGTAGTGCGTCTTATAGCTAAAAACGAGAAGCAATAACCACCATTACGCCCAACATTTCTAAAAGGAAGCAAAATCAACTCTTAAACCACTGGAATATCTAGAAGGATGATAAAATGAGCCTTAATGGCATGATTGGTTCTTATTATTTTCTTCTGAAGTTTTAGGGGAGGGTTCCGTAGAAAGTTCAATATTTGTTATTGTGGAATTTACCCAAAGTTTAACTTGTGAAGGTTTACGATGTGTTAATTACCTCCCTTTGTTATAAAAACAAAAGATATAACTACGGGATACATTAATATTTTATTGATATTATTATATTACTTTAATTATTCTAAATTCATTTTCATCTGATAATCAACATTTAGAACACAATTTGCTTTTTATAAATTTGATATGCTTGTACCCTAATGACATGTTAGCCAAAATCAATATTTTACAATGCGCATTCAACTTTTGGAATCAATATGAAAATAAAAGTAATTAGAACTCTGAATAATTAGATTCATATAAATTGTTTTCTGATTGCTGAACGACAAAGGGAAATAAAATACATTTTTAACAGCTATCTGACTTTTATTTAAAATTAAATAATTAGGTTATTACTTTTACAAGGAAACAACTATATTTGTATAATGTTGATCTAAAATAATATTTCACTTATAAAATTCTTATAAGAAAAGTGCTTCTGTAGTTTTTGTGCCTTTTGGATTTTAACGAATTATTATATAATTTTCGGTGCTTGGCTCTATGACAGTGTTTGGTTTTCATGGCAAAGTATTGTATGCTGCATCTGTAGTTCCGTTCAATTACTGAAATGAAAATATAATTGTATTAAAATACATAATACTTAATCAATATTGAGTGTATTACATTATGTTTATCCAAAAAAAGGTTTTTGTATTGTCAATTGAGCCCTAAACTATTTTCCCTACTAAAACAAAAGAATCATATATAAAGTAAATAAAATTCACTCCTATAGCCCTTCTCTAGACCACTTAGTAATAAGAAAGATGATTTTTAGCACTTTGAACAGCAAAAATTGAAGTAAGCGGGTGAAAATTATTACCTTTAGTAACAAAACGATTCGCCATTTTTAATGGAATGTTTTTATGAAAATCTAACCTCTAATTTACATTATTTGTACTAAACATGTCTTTGTTATAACAAAAGAAGTGATTTTACAACTATACTACGTAAATTCACTATAAATGCTTGTTATACCAATTATATTCTTGGTCATTTTTATTAAAACTACTATAACCATATTTTATTTACACTGTTTTTTGTTGAAATTCTCATGAAATCAATATGGCGTGTAAATTTACTTAATAAACATATACGCATTTTGCAGTAAAGTTGAGAACCCACTTGATTTTTCAGTACAGATAAAGCAAATAGTTGAATAAAAGTGTTTGGTACTTACAATTATGTTTTGTAAGTTGTCACTTAAAAACTGTCACACGCCATTAATATTCTCAACATTGCAACTACAGAAATGAAACATACGTATGAATGAACAAAATCTAATCGTTCACTCAACCGTTCAATCAACAGTTCAATCAAAGTGGCAAATCAGGGGTACAGGCGCTGCAATTTGCACCTTTAGTCACAATATGATACGCTCTAGACCTGCTATGCGATGTGCCCACTTAGGGCTATATCTGTTGCATAAGGGGTCTAGAGCAGGATATAGACCTTATCGTTAGCACCTTAAGTTGCAATATGATACGCTCTAAAGCTTATTGGCTACCATTTGTGCTAGTTGGGGAATTTTCTCAGTTACATACAAAGGAGTTATTGAAACGGTTTCTTTAAAAAATATGATTTATTGAAAAATGTTTCTCCGTTACTGCCCACAATACAGTTTACCCATAATACAGTTTTTCTCTATTTCCAGCAAGTTACTAAAAAAGTTCAGAATAAAAATTGAACAACGTTCCGAACCGTTAACAACGTACCGTGTCGTTGCAGACAACTCAGGCTGTTCGGTTAAGAGATCGCTGGTACTTACAAGCCATAAGATCCCCTTTGCCCATCACTTTTCAACCAAATCTTTAGAAGTATAATTATGCTTTTATCTATATTTGTGTTCAATAAACTCTTCTTATTATAATTAGCTATTATCAAACCACTGTGACTTGATAAAACTTGAAAACTTAGAATTAAAAAAAATGTAGGCCTAACAACCATAACGGAAGAAATAATCCGTCTGGTTCCTTATGGGGTTGAAATTTAAAAACCGTAGTAGGTAGGTACTAAAAACCGTGTATTTATATGCCATTTATATTTATAGGATTTATAAACAGTTGGCAGGGGATTGTCGGTCCAATACGTACGCGATCTTATCTTATAAACCTTCAATTGTTAAATTACGAGGAAGTTGCATTTAAAATAACAAAATAAATAAATTATCTGATAAAAACAATGAATCTTTTGTACAGAATAAGATAAACTTAAATGGTGTCTTGTTTATGTTTAAGTTAAAAAACAAAAATAATTAGAAGATTCACCCTGTTTGAGAGTTGTTTGTAATTTACTTTTAAAGAAAAACGTTAAACTGAAGAGGTATTTATTTTATAATGGCTTTGCCTACGACTTTGTCTACCTGGACGATAAAAGATCCCAGATGAGAGCGTCCAATATCTTACTTAAAACTATCAAACTTAACCTCTCCTTGTCTCCTCCATTCATAAATGTATTCGAAAATATCCTTTTTCCTGGAGTTTTAATATCTATTTATTACTCGGCATCGTACTTCGGCATGTTCATGGTTTCGCTCGAGTAATTCATTTACCTTTAAATCAAAATTTTAATTTTTTAAATTTAGACTTTTTTGTACTTTTTGACAGCAACTTGGAAAGACTTTCTTGAAGAAGAACTGGCAAGAAGGCTCAAAGGAGTAATTTTTGCAAAATACATTTAATATTTCGTATAGATTTACAATGAATTATCTATACGAAATATTGTTATCTGCATCTGCTCAGCAAGACTCCGTCGCCGAAAAGTATCCAAACGACGGGCTTCTGACCGGAAGCAAACGTCACTTGCGCACGAGCATAATGCGAGAGTCAGCCATCCCCTCCTCAACCATTAGGAAAAGTAATTTTTTTAAGTCATGTTTACTGTGTTTCTAAATTTAATGATCGGTGTAGTCTGAGCGTAACAAATAAACGAACAAACTCACTTCTGCATTAATCGATAATATTAGTAACGAATTCCAATAATGTTTAACAAAAAAAATAACGATACGGTATTCATACTGCCCGAAGATGTTTTCGTATTGATTCTAAAAGGAAAGCTTTTTAACGAGAAAAAGGTATTTATTTCATTTCATAAAAAGGCTGCTTTTTTTATAAAAAGCTAAGAAGCCCGGGCAAATGAAGACGATTTTCCTGGAAATGTTTTTTAGAGAAAACATTACTAACTTCACTAATTAGGCGACATTTTCATTTGTACATATTATAATACCTACTTATGTATTGAGTATGAGGAAAATTTTTGCATGGGCGTCATGGGCCTAGAAATACCTAGGTACGTTATAAATATCTTTAAAATATTTTATCAATTACTAGCATGAAAATGTGAAGGCCTCAGGATGGGCAGTACCGCTCATTACAGAATTACCAAGTAATCCACACCAGTGCGTACCCTTCCTTGCAAGCATTTAAGAAAACGAGAGAAAAAAGACTACAAAACAAGGTATTAGCAAAGTTTTAGCATGCGTCGCTCATCATTGACCTAATAACAACCACAACTGTGCTACAAAACCGTCAATGTATGCTCAATTTATGCAATACTTTACCTCCGTTGTAAATTTAACAAACTCGAAAGATTACCGTATTGAATATTATAATTACAGGACGTTTCATGTTCAATGGAATCGCTAATTAACATACATTTTACAGAAATAAGGGTAATAATTAAATAATTGCTATGAACTTTTACGTAGGCATTTATGGCTTCCTTATAGTGTGGTCATGACACATGTTGCTAAGGTTGAAGAGTTGGAAACGTTTTTCATGTACGGTGGTAAGAACATTGCAGTTAAAGTTATGGTGTTCCTGTTTAGCAACATCTAGTTCTATATAATTGCTAATTAGATTTATTTTAATTATTCAAAGTATTTAAGAATATTATACTGCAAGAAACGTTTAATCAAATTATATACGAGAGTGGATCGAAAAGTCCGCGGTTTTAATAAGAAAAGGATTAATGAAATTTTTTATATTTATTTTTCTACATACTTTCCTCTTAGGTCACAGCACTTAGTCCAGCGGTCCTTCAAAGCCTTGATCCCATTTAAATAGAAGGTCTCGTCAAGGTCTTCAAAAAAGGCAACTACGGCCACTTTGACCTTCTCATTGGTAGAAAGTTTCATTCCACCTGTTTTTTTAGTTTTGGAAATAGGTGGACGTCAGAAGGTGCCAAGTCAGGTGAATAAGGGGGATGAGGAAGCAATTCGAAACTACAATTCACTACTTGAGCCATCGATTCTGCAGATGTGTTAACACGAGCATTGTCCTGATGAAACAAGACTTTCTTGGTCAACAATCCCGGTCTTTTAGACTTTATTTCTTCGCGTAAACGACGTAATAGTGTGCAGTAGTACGCAGAATTTATAGTATGACCTCTTTCTAAGTAATCAACCAAGATGACACCCTTAGAATCCCAGAAAACCAATGCCATTAGCTTGTTTACTGAAAAACACACCTTGGCTTTCTTGGGGGTCGGAGATCCGGGTCTCTTCCATTGTTTGGATTCAGAAGTACAGTGATGAACCCATGTTTCGTCCATAGTAACAAACCTTGCCAAAAATTCGTTTGGATCAGCTTGAAAAAGCTCTAAACAGTCTCTAGAAATAGTGAGCCGAGTTCGTTTCTGTTCAACTGAAAGGAGCCGCGGAACCCATCTTGCAGACACCTTGTGGAACCCTAATGTTAACGATCATGTTTTGAGTACGTTGAGTGATGAAATCCCTAGAGCTTCAGCTATCTCAGATACCTTCAATCTTCTGTCTCCCATGATAAGAACACATATTTTTTCGATGTTTTCCGAAGCCGTAGCCGTAGAAGGCCGTCCAGAGCGGAGGTCATGTTTGATGCTCTCTCGTCCACGTTTAAATTCAGCTGTCCACTCTTTTATCATTGTATATGACGGAGCAGATGTTCCTAAAGTAGCCACCATATCTTCATGAATCTGCTTTAGAGTTAAGTGTTTCTTGTGGAGGTATTTGATCACGGAACGGTGCTCTTAACTATCCATTTTCAAAATTAATTTAACTTACTCTCACTAAATGTTCAATAAAATAAATAATTACGCATGTACCTCAGAGAAAAATTGCACAGACACTGTTAAGAGTCTAAGTTTCATATGAGGGTAGTTTTATAATAATATGACAACGCTATCTATGTTAGGCCGCGAACTTTTCAATCCACCCTCGTACCTATCAGTTTTACTTACTTGGATGTAACATAAGTAAAGAAAATTTTCCTTACTTTAACGAGATACGGCATAAAAAATTTTGATCGATATTATTCGACTCGAAACGGATATTATCAATCTGTGATTTTAATCTCCACACTCAGAGACGTCAAATGTTTGTTTAAGACACCCTTAAATAAAGATTTTGCTAATCAAATCTAGACATAGATGATAAAATATAGAGTCACTTAGCAAAATGTATACTATGAAAGCTTTGATTAAAGTTAAAGAATGGGAAAAATGGTGGCTCTGGTACTACCACATACAGGGTGACCTATAGATGGCTACCATCACCAGAACAAATCAGAAAAAAAATCCAACCAATAATATCTCGACTTTGACAGAGCCTCGATCTGAAAATAAAATGTATTAGAGTGCCTTGGCAAGTGCAATACTAAACATTAATTTACACAAACTCAATTATATCGCTTCCCGATATAAAAAAGACAGAATGATGCAAAACGAGGCCTTGCGATCTTAACAAAATATTTCGAATCCGTATAATTTCATTTGTATTCGTGTCGTTACGTATATTGCCGCTTCGATTCGCGTGTATAATCAGGCGAGCGGGAACTAGATTGACGGTCTGTTTTTGAAGAGCTTATTATCTATCTATCAAAGTATGCAACGAACCATTTGACGTCACGGAGCAAGGTTTAAAATGATTGTAATTTTCAATCCGAGGAATTAGGGGCTCGTTAAAACGAAAGATGGGATTACGTCAACTATCCCAAGTCTAACTAACACAATAATGTTATTAGTTGTAATCTGTATTGCCATGCTTAAATTATGCAACATTTTTAGGACAAACTGGTTATTAGTAATCTTTTTCGAAAATTAACAGAATAGCCATTAAAGCTTTACAATGAAGGTGGTCTCCTCAGATACTGTTTTGTACTTTTGATTAAATAATAATAAACTTAAAGAAGTACTTAACCACATTAGAAACAAAGTCGTTATAGATTAGGGAAAATCATTATTGTTTTTTTAGGAATTCCCAGACCCGTTCCAAACCCGTCCCTTATAAGCTATGAGATACGGAGTGTTGCAATGTATGCAAATTTACAATTTATTACTAAATAATGAAGTCTCACAATGAAAGTGTCATGGTTTTAGGGGTAGTGGCCCCACCTCATATAACTCCTGGGTTTAAAGTCAGAATAAATCTGGGATGTTTTATTATTATTCACGTTAATTTTGGGTTCTTCTACTTTTGCTTTTTATCAATACCACAAGTTTGAAATCACACAGTTTGCTGGCGGTGTGATAGGATTTGAACAGGAGCCAATAATAAGGGGATTGAGTATAATTATTGTTTACGAATAACAAAACAACAGTATGAAAGAAGAAAACATTAAATCCGAAAATATGGACAATCATGGACAAAACTAATCTTTAGCAAAATGACTTTATTTCTTAAAACAATGGTAAACAAAAGATCAAATGGCAAACAAAGATTATATGTGTATACAAGACAATCTTCTTATAATCAAATATTGTTTAAAGTAAATTGAGCAATGTAAATAGGTATATTAGTGAAGAAATATTAGTCGTTTATTTTGCATCTATGGTACATACGCAAAAGGTAATAATTAAAAAGATTAGATTCATAAAAATAATATACTGAGGACGCTTAAGGAACGACATTTAGTAGCAATAACAAGCTCACATGGACATCCGATATTTGTATTTACCGCACACAAATAAATATACCCAGGAACTCAAGAAAGCATTAAAATGTTTGAGTTTAACATATATACCTATATCCATACAATGAAAAACCTAATATCTTATCGAAATCATCACATGTTTTAATAAATTTAAATCTCAACAGCGTTCCACAAAAACAGATAAACGCTTACAGCCGATCGCACAAACAAAGAACTATTCACTTCCTACAATAGGAAATCGACCCCCATTTAAATATTACAAAGAAGGTCACAAGGATTATTTAAATACATGTGTTACCTACTACACGACCAAGCCATGTAGACGAACGGGTGGAATGCGACTGCCACTTTTAATCCTTTACTACTATTATTTAAAAAAGGTGCTGCGAAATAAGTGCCATTCAAAAACTTTGAAAATTTAGTACAGGTTAATAAATCTGGCGTGAAATAGTGAAATTAAATATAATAGTGCTGTTATCCGTACCCAAAATGAATGACGTCACGTTTGACAGTCGTCTAGTTGGCTTGGTCGACGAGTATAGACGATTGGTCGGATGCATAGCAGGTAGTCTTCATACAAAAACACTAGGAATCATGTCTATGGTTAGAACTTGGTTATTTTCCATCACTTTTCAAGAACTGAGATAGGACTGAACATTGGTTTCCGTGTCTTTGTGCTAATAGTGCTTTGTGCTTACAAGGTTTAAGTGTGCTAAAACTTTGTATATTGTTTGTGAGCCACACAAGAAACGTTTTCTGGGTTACTCAATATGAATAACGGTGTTTAATTGGTGTAACATAATATGAATAAGAGGTTTTGATGTCTCGCTTCTAGAAAATAAAAATTTGCCTCCCGTGCAATACAAACAAAGCATATAAAAATATAAAACAAATTTAGAAATTAAAAAAAATCGTAAACAAACAAGTCTTTTATTTATTTTACCTTCTTTATCTTTTAGATTGTTAAAATATCTTGTAGAAAACGAGAGGGGCTTTCGCTTTGCCACAATGGCATTACGCCAAAATCCAATGCCGTCATTTTAAAATTAAGAAACGAAGGACAATCTAATTAAAAAAAAATAGTTGTCAAATTGAAAAGTTCCTAAGTTCCTAGTTCCTAGTGTTGTAGTTAGGAAGACGTTCGTCTGATGCGTAGCATCACTAATTAGTTTGTGGTCGGATGTCACACTGAAGAGGAAAAACGGCGAACCTTCGTCGGGCTAAAAATATTTTCGAGGCTGCGCGGGCGTCGATCTCGCTGCATACAATGCACGTGCGTGATAAGCGAAACACGATGATCAAAATAGTATAACTACACATTTTTGCAATACAATATAATTAGGTTTGTGGTAAACGTGTGTCTATGGTGACTAATGAAGGTTAACTTGCTATGTTATTTGTAGAGTTTATGGATAGATATAAAATAATTCGCCAAATATTTAAACAGTTTACAGTATAATGAAATGAAATGAAATGAAATATTTATTTCTCAACATTGACAATTACTTGTTCTTATTGACGTCAAATTAAACATGATTCTACCACCAGTTCCAAAAAACCTTCGTGAAGAAGAACTGGCAAGGAACTTCACGGGTATATTTTTTTCAAAATAAATTTACACAGTCTCTTTATGTCTATACAAAATTATTCTTTTCTGCATCTGTTAGCTCGGCAAGTCTCCCTCCCCCCAAGTATCCAAACGACGAACACCCTCAAACGGCACCCGTTCACGATTTAACGCGGGATCCAGCCATCCAACATAACATTTTATTCATTTATATATTAACAGTAGCTACTTATTTTTATACATAAAAATTATGAATGTATACTTATTATGTATGTGTAATATTTAGTTTTTATTCAATATAGTTTACCAACTTTATATATATATATATATATATATATATATATATATACTTATAATATACAGAATTTTTAGAATTTAAAACTCCAAAAATTCTGCCCAATTGTTTAAATAAAATAAAACATATGTTTAAGGCCGCCCAGATTCTCAATTGCTTTAATTAATTGTTTTATTGTATTTTGTTTTGTTAATGGCAATAAAGAGTATTATAAGCAATTAAATGGAGAAGAATAAATGACACATGCAAAATGTACTTAGGAATTTAGTAGGGTCACAATTTATGTGACCTGGTTCTTACCAGGGATCAATAAGCAGATTCAGTTGATAATAATTTATAGTACAAGTATGTAAAACAATCAGGTGAACATTAATTTATCGAATTTCAATAATCCTCATCATCATGACGTCAGCCACAACAAAGAATTCCAAACAAAAATCTGACACTAACTACATTACCGTGTAAACTGACGTCTACCTGTTCCTTTATAATAAAGGGGTTAAATAAAAAGCCTTACAAAAAAACTACTCTGCGACAACACTCAGCTCGACAATGCTTAGCAAAAATGAACCTTATATCTTGGTTAGAAACACCGTCCAAAGGTTAACACGCTTGTGAGTACCACCAAAACAATTTTTACCTGGTATCTATTATCAATAACTTTACTATAATAACACTATCGTTGCTGGTGGGAAATACTTTATTTCGTTGACTCGCACGGATGATGCAGTTAACTTAATTTCATACACAAAAGGGAGTAAAAAAGGGCCAACGGTAAGGTTGCTTGACCCCCAATATAGAGCAGACTACGTGAGTGGCGTCGTGTTCGTTGCGGGATTCCGAGAAAAATGTGCCATGCAGTTTTTTTTTTAATATTACGTATGGGGAACATAACATTCTTGAGAGTTCGTTGGATTTTTGTATCGACTGGGCTAATGTATAGACTAAACTGGTTATTGACACTTTTAACGTAAAATACTGCTTTAACTTTTGTACTCAATGTATATTAAATAACGGTCGCCCTTAATTAAGCCGCTCGGAAATATAAATTTTGCTAAGCAAATCTGCACTTAGATTCACTAAAGATACGCTAAGCAAAATCTATACTTAAGTAGCCTGAATTCTGAGAGCGGCCATAGGTATGTGCGTCAAAGGTAACCAATATAAAGAAAGTAGTTGTGCAAGGCCTCCTTTAACTTTTCTTTCATTCATTTGTAATTTTGATGAATAGTTTTGGTGTTATTCAACATACATACATACTTACTTAAGGTATAACTGGCGTTGAAGGCAGGAGTGACCTGCTTGTTAACAAAAGTGAAACATGAGTCATATATATAGATAAAATCATCAGTTAGGTCATAACCGAAAGATATCACCAATTTTGGACCCATCTTAGTTGTTTGTAAAATCTATCAACAACTTTCGCTCTCATCTTCAGTCTGGGCTAAGATGTTTTTCGATCGTCTCACGAGAACGCAGGTTCTTTAAAACAGGCTTTTTTTTGAATACTGCAACCAGACGTACCGACATACCTGGCGCCAAGCGAGGACTTGTAACAAAGCGCCCAGTATAAGAAACGATTCATAACTTTGAACGTTCTTTTTAAAATGAGTGACGTGTTACTGGGGACAATATTTGAACATTGCCAAGATGTTTGGATATGATATAATATACATAATATTGGTAGAGTATAAAAAAATCTTCCCGTCTAGATATCAACAAAGAAACATCAATAACCTTTCGATTATACCGTCTCTAAGTTTTTTATATGGTCTTGACTTCGATCCACTAAGTCCATTATTTAAAAGGCTTTAAGACCATTCGTAATAAACCTGACTGAAAAAGATAATTACCTATGGGCATCAAACAAATACTGTACCTTGACATCAAAAACATGTAAATTAAATTCGCCGCATCTCATACATGTTACTTATTAACTAACAAAACCAACGTAATTGCTGAATTGTTTTGATTGACAGCCATAAATAAAAAATAACCTTAGGTGCAGGTTAACCTTATTTCAAACGACAAGTCAAGACAAGACTTAACAACTCACCCAGTTAAGCCGCCTAACATACTGTACCACTTTTTTTGCAACGTCAGCGCTGGATAAGACAGTTAGTCAAGTAAAAAGTAGCATCTAGACTAAGGCCGCATTTCCACTAGAGATGCACGGGGAAGCTAGATCGAAGCAAACAGCGATGAAGGTATGACAAAAACGATCCATCGTAAATTTGGTTTTATTAAGTTTAGTCCATGCTCTACGTTCAGTCTGAAGAAACGTAAATTGCCTTTAGGTCATAAACAAATTAACAAAAGAAAACACTTTCACAAAAGAACAGGCTTTCACAAAATGAAGGTCTAAAGCGCGACCCCTTTTAATTTTGTAATATTAGGGTTAAATAAAATAGTTAATTACAATATTTTGATAAAAAACATATTGGTTTATCTTGTAAATACGACTTAGGTACATATTATGTTATATACTTACTTACTAATATACACACTTACGTACGCCGAAGGTCCCAAGTTCGAGTCCTGGCCGGGGCATTCATCTGTGTGATGAACACAAATGTTTGTTGTCGGGTCATGGTTCTTTGTATTTATATATGTATGTTTATTCTGGGTTCCCCCTTGTTCGCTGTATCCATAACACAAGCTCTGCTTACTTTGGGGCCATACAGTTGGTTATTATTATTAACAAAGCATTAAAATCATTTCCAATATTTTTGTCATCAAAATTGAAAGATAATATATCAGACGAAGTGAACAAACCTATAAGGAAAAATTGTATGGTATTGATATATTAAGTAAGAGCTTTAAAGTTTATAGAGAGATATATGACTAAACAGCTAATTGTCAACATGATTTTTATACTTGTTTTTGGGACTGTTAACTTAAAATTCAATAATAATAAACAGTAAGTCAAACTGTGTGTTTATTATCAATTATGTAAAAGCTGCATGAAACATAAAGTCCAAGTAATTAACCCACAGTTCTAAAATGTGTAAGTGACTGTTTATTTCTTAAATTAAGTAAATAAATTATTTAAAAGCAAGACTACAACAATGTCGATAGTTTTTTGTCTCCGGCGTCTTGGAACGCTCCAGATTTTAATAGGGCCAGATATTTGTTACACAGTAATGTACTCTGTTTGTATTTATTCTGGGTTTCATACGAGAAATAGGCTCTGTTTACCTGCGGACCAAACAGTTGGATAAATGAGTCTGAGAATAAATGATAAGAAAGTAACCGTATTAAACTATTTATTTACATGATAACTGTCATCTACTGAAGGTACGGCATCCACGTAGGTTTGAAGATTATAAAGAAATTATTTTCGCTCACAAGTAACTGCCTCGAGCTCGAATAAAAACAGAGCCTTGCTATGGAGTTTCTCGTCAGCAGTTTTCTAATAATAACAAGTCGCTAGTGGGAATAATGGTTTCATGAGACAATCGTAAGAGCGCGGGGCGACAATAGCAGAAATCACCTCTATCGCTAACAATGACACGGAGTTGCGTAAAAACTGCACGCGCCGGCGCCGTGTTAACCTACCGTACGGGGTTTCATTTTCGAATTGCTGAGTCGGTTACGTATAAAGAGCAATTTGGTTCGTTTTGAATTGGTTCTTATATAACGATATCTGAGAAGTGAAATATATAGATTTATAAAAGATAAAATTTTTAAATAAAAATCCATTGCCTTTAGTTTTGTAAGAAACGCTTAAGTTATGGATGTCTCAACACGTTAACAGGATGCACTCGAGAATAAACGTACTTTTATACAAATATATGTTATCCCTGATTAGTAAACAATTAAGATATTGTCAAAACAAAACGTCTTTTTCTACTAGTATTTCTCATATAGAAGGCAAGGGTAACCACAACAGCCTTAATAATTCTCCAGCAGAGACCTCAGCCTCCACCATCTTAGGAGTGGATTCAATCAACTCATAGTCCATCACGCTTGTCCTATGCCGGGTAAGGCAACCTTTTCCAGTTGATCTAGAAACAATTTGCACACGAATTTTTTATTATATATCCCTCAAAGGGGTAAAATCAACTTATAGATACATAAAATGTATACAATGCTATGTATCACACCAAGCTTTGCAAAGGCCTTCGCCCAGGCGCTCGCTGCGTCGGGCGTCCCAATATCAGATGAGGTCTTCACACAGGCCTTACTAGCGCTTAACGCATCCCCGGACCTCAGGCCACTAACGCCCAGACCCCTCAGGTCTACAGCTCTCCCGCGTCTCCCGTGCCCTCTGAAATGGACTGTGTGTCGGACATGTACTCGCGCACATCGCGTCGGAAACGTTCCGCTCCCGGGAGCGATTCAGACTCCGCGTCCGAAGCTTCGTTACTGACTGGACGTGCCTATCGACCAACACCAGCGGTATCGCTCTCCTTGTCATAGCTGTTACTCGACTTAGACGTCATTTCTCCCGTCACTCCCACTCATTATCCCGAAAACCCGAACCACTTTGCTGACATCCTTGATTTTGCGATAGTAAAGAGAATCAATCTCGCTCTCAGGTCTATCCAACCGCTCGATGACCCAGGCTTCGATCACCGCCCTGTCTCCCTCGTACTAGGACCGCAAACGACAACGTTACGTTTTCTAAGACCTTTACCAACTTGAAAGGCTTTAAAAATACTTAAGTTTCAGCCTTAGAGGACCCGAACTCTCCGCTCGCGATCTCGTTCGACTCTCTAGATAGCCCGTACAAAATAGACTCGTTAGTCGATACCCTCACTACTAGGCGTATTAATAGAATAGCCCGAGCCTTACGCGTAGACGCCACCTCTCACGCTCCTCCTCTCACTCGTCCCGACGGCACTACCGCCTTTGAAGACGAAGAGAAAGCCGAATGCTTCGCTGACAGCATTGCCTCACAATGCTCGCCCAGCACTCAACCCGCTGATCCCTCCCACATCCAGGCGGTGGAGGACTAAGTCCTCCACACGAACTCTTTCCCCATCACAGCTAACCCCGTCACAGTGTACAATGATGAAATCATATATCATAGGCATTCCCAAGCCGGGTAAACCTCTGAATATCTCGCCTAATCACAGACCCATCAGCCTCCTCAAGGCCATAGCTAAACTTCTGGAGAGTCATACTCTCGAATGCGGAACCATCTGTTTCCAACGGATGGCGATCCCCGCATCATTCCCCATCAGTTCGGCTTTCGCGCTTAGCACTCCTGCCCTCAGCAAGTCCATCGCATCGTCGAGTACATACTCTACGGCTTCTATCCGCGGCGTTATAAAAATGGCGTATCGATGTGAATCCAGACAAGAGTTCTGCGCTTACCAAATACGTAGGCGTCACCTTAGACCAGACGCTTTCCTTCACTAACCACACGTCGATAGAGTAACGAAACTCTCCCGCCTTTACTTAGGCCGCCTAAAAAGTATGTTAGGTAGACATAGTAAAATCTTTTAGAAACAAACGTACGCTCTTTAAGACCTGCGATAGACACATCATGACTTATGCCTCGCCAATCTTTGCCCACACTCAACCCTCCCTGTACAAACTGCAAGTGGTTCAAAATCTCTTCTGCCGCAGGGCCACAAACGCACCTTGGTACCTGTGTAACGCGGACCTACACAGAGATCTTGAACTACCTACAGCACAACAACACCTCAAAACGCTCTCGGAAGCGTTCTTCAAACGCTCCGAAACCCACCCCAATCCTTTAGTTCGAGAGTCCTAGATTTGAAGTTCAAAGTCGCTAGAATCTCGAAGCCCTTCAGGCCGTAAATTCTAATCTAATTAATTAAATTCTTTTTCATTTTGAGCACCTTCAGTACTATGAATTCACCTTCAGTGCTTTGAGCACCTTCAGTGCTATGTAATTCCCAGCGGGTGACCTTTTTCTACAATTGGTCGTCGCTTCAGATGAAGACTGTGAAGCAAAAGATTGCCAGAGTCATTCAGGGAGGTTTTTAGTGGGTAGTGGCTCTGGTAGGCTCAGAGCGAGTCCCACATAACTCCGTATCGCGCGCGGCGGGGTATGCATAAGAGCATTTTTTATGTCTTCCTTCCCTCCCCTTGAAGGGGAACAAAAATAATCTATCACACCACAAGGCCATTACATATAAAAAACTTTAAGCCTAAGAAATAACATACACAGCAATTAGAATTTTTATCATAGATACATTAAGAGTTAATCTCTACTATTATCACTAATCGTGTTATCATTACTCTTATCATAGTGTATATTCGCATTATTGTAAATGACCTACATGATAACTGAGAAATAGATAAGAATGGAATATAAAACTCATGTAGTAAATATTTTCTAATTTTAGTTCCTTATACAAGAAAGTGGTGCCTCATTTAATAAAATGGTTGAGGAGGGCGATGGCTGGATCCCGCGTTAACTCGTGAACGGGTGCCGTTTGAGGGTGTTCGTCGTTTGGATACTTGGGGGAGGGAGACTTGCCGAGCTAACAAACGCAGATAAAAATAATTTTTTATAGACATAAAGAGACACTGTTAATTGATTTCGAAAAAAATATACCCAGTAATTTCTTGCCAGTTCTTCTTCACAAAGGTTTTTCAGAACTGGTGGCAGAGTCATGTTTTATTTGACGTCAATAAGAACAAGTAATTGTCAATGTTGAGAAATAAATATTATCCAGTAAAGTTATGGATGTAATAGGAAGACATGAACACAGATTATAGGAGTGCCTCTGTTGTATTGTAGGATCCTGTGTTGCAAAAAGTACCTGCTGTCAAGGTCAATGAGTCAGATTTCAAAGTTATTACATATTTAGTATTACATAATTACAAACATAGAACCCATAGGTATAGATCATAATTTCCTACAGTCGTACAAGTTATCTGCGAAGTGGCAGTACTTGGCAACTCAGCTGCCATTTTGAAAAATTTCCTTGAATATTTTTCTGGCTTTCAATAACCAATTACTGCAGAAGACCGATGCAGCCATTATAGCGGACACCACCTCAAGGCAAACTGCGAAGAATGGCTTGTAGGAACGACGCCCCCCGATACAAACTGTGACAAAGCAAAGTATGTCTAACGAGAGCGTACCGTATTTAGCCAGATATGGCCGGTGCGCATGCGATGGACCCTCTAGATAGATCCTTCATGGCATACTGCTGATCAAGCAAGCGATATTATGGCGAAACAAATAGCTCCTAACCTATGATAGGTCCAAAACTGAACTCTTTTACATGTTCGTGCCACAACCTTGCTTCAACATGCCTAGACAATTCAGTTTTAGTTCTTAAATTTATATAATTAAATTAATAATTGAACTGCATCGCATTACAATAGATTTGAAACAGCGCCTGATACGTCTTCTGTATGTGTATAGCCTAGAGGTTTTAATATACGAATCCAATCGCTCCTAATGACTTTCATTATATCGTCAGTCCGTTCATATAATATTTATATTATATTAATAATTAAATATGAAGAATACATACTTTCATAAAATCTAAACAAGTAGCTTTACTAAACAACAGATTTGTCTCCATTTAGTAGAAACTTAATAGAAAATTAACGACCGTGTGTATAAATAGTGTCATTCGCAAAGTCGCGCGCCCCCTACTTTTTTGGTCTATTCATCGTGGTGTGCGACCATAGAACAATAGCGCAACATCTAACTCATAAAATGCTTAGAAATATTAGATGCCTACACAGACACTTTCGCAGTATTTCGAAACGAAGGTCACAATAATAATAGTAAAATCAATTAAGGTTGTAAAACTTACATAAAAATATTGCTAACAATAGATTTTCACACATCAAATCTCGTTCAGACGATCGATTCAAACACGGAAATACACTGACTTTTTGGTACTTTAAAATAAAATGATTTTCACTTACATACATCCAGAAAAAACTAAATATGTAACTAAATAAATAAAAAATATATTTCAAAAAGTAAACTATTTATGACCAGGACTATGAAAGTATGGAATAATCTACAAAACATTCATATATGAATATAAAATATCTAACTCGCCAACTAACCCCAGTGTCCCCAGTGTTAATCTCATAAAATGTATTTACTTACTCGTAGATAGCTTAAGTCATTTGTGCACGCAGCCATATGTGTGCATTAAGCTTATATATACAGCAACAGTGTGTGCGTGTCAATAATGTATTTTACACAGTCACCAAAGCGACAAGAACACTGTTTGAACAGATGACGGCTGCCACAAGTTTATTTTTATTTTATTTTATTTTCCTTTACACGCACAATAAGGTCCGCTGAGACTTACTTTATTACCACTAATACGCCACTAGACCGCCACATACTAGGGATAATTTTAGGTATATCCAAGCATAATGAAATCTCTCGTGCGAACACACAGATAGTCATTAATACAGCAATTTATTTCCACATAAGTAATTTTTTCTTCTTCGATGGGATGCACGTATATTTGAAGTGAGCCTTTCATCGAAAAGGTCACGATACAGATTTCGTGTTATAACACAAGGTGAGATTATGAAAGAGTTGATTAGAAAACAAAATTTAATTGAATTTGTAACTGTAGTGTTCAATTTTTGAAAAGCCTCTATTAATCAGCGTGGTATAGATGGGTCAAGTCATGTGAGCGCGCCCTATGAGTGCGTTAAGTTTGTATATATAGAGCAACTGTGTGTGCGTGACAAAAATGTACTGTTGTACCAAAGCGGCAAGAACATGGTTTGACAACGGCTGCCACACACAATTAAGTTGCATAGTTACAAGCACCCATAGGGCCGCGCGCACAAATGAATGAACCATCTAAATATACGAGCCCCAATGCAAAAGAGTGTGTCCAGTCATATATTGCAAAGGTTGCCTGTTTTCAACTTAACTACATTTTCATAAAACAGGCCTTGGAAAAGGGTAAAATTCTCCATCTTATTGTTTCTAATCAGGCACCTTTAAAAAAAACTTTTACTACAATATGTATTTATTGGGTTCGTCTAGTTCTTAATCGATGCAAAAGAGTTCGTCCATGTCTCAATTCTACCTGTTTTAATTGAAAAATGAGTAAAATTCGATTTGAAAATTGAAATAATCTGTCACATGATGCTTCACTGTCATTTTCAAACAAATAAAAACCATAATTTCATGCAAATTTTATCATTATTTTCAAACAAAATGGTTCGCGGGAACCTATCGCAGACAAAGTACGAAAAATAATTATTCATAGCCACAATAATGGCAAATCTACTTACCAAATAGCCAAGCACTTATCCCTACCAAGATCGACAGTTCAGACCGTCATCGAACATCACAGGAAAAATGGCACGGTTGAATGTTTGAAGAAACCTGGTCGGCCGCGAATCACAAGCGAAGCTGAAAATGGAGTATTAAGGAAAATCATTAAAAAGAAACGTCGTGCCCGCGCAGGAGAACTTACTTTGAAGTGGAGAGAGATGATTCACAAAGATGTATCTCTCGATACCTGCAAGAGGGTCGTATGCGATATGGCTTTAGATTTTATACTGCTAAAGAGAAACCTTAATCACGTCTCTCCAAAAAAAAAAAGAAAACGCTGGAATTCGCTAAAGATCATGAAAATTGTATTGCAGACCAGTGGCGTGAAATATGGAATAATATGAATCTAAATTTGATGTGACGATCGGTGATATACGGAAAAAAGTTATCAGAAATAAAGATGAAGCATTCCATACCGATTGTATCAAAAGAAAAGTGAAGTCTCCTGGATCGGTAATAATATAGGGCTGCATGTCAGCACAAATCTGGGTCGTCTACATTTTTTTGAAGGAACTGTTAATACAGTAAAGTACGAAAACATTCTGGAAACAAGTCTCGTGCCCTCGATTCCAACGTTGAAACATCGTAATGCCTACACCTTTCAAAAAAATGGTGCTTCCTGTCACATTGCGAGGACAACCAAGGCTTGCTTAAACCGGAATCAGCTCTCTCCCCAATAGACCACTCCATTGTAGGGAGCTGATTCCGGTCAAGTAGTCTAGATTTGTCACCACTGTGTATTTATTGAACTAATCAAATTAAATGTATTTATCTAAACTTTACTGCGAGTATTACCTACTTGTAATATTTGGCACAAGACGAACTCTTTTGCATTGGGGCTCGTATAAGTCTGGAATAGTAATTACATATAATTGCGTGTTTCGTATGGAGGTAAGTAGCCTTGCCTTCCATGTCAGAGGTCCCGGGTTCGAATCCTGGTAGGGGCAGCTATTTTATTATATTTGCTTTCTAGTCATGGATGTGTGTGTATGTTTATTTAAGTTTATTTCTATTATTTACATATAAAAACCTATGTGTGTTTATATATTTCTTAATTTTATTTATCCATTATCTAGTATCCATGACACAAGTTCTTAATGATACTTAACTTGGGCTAGGTAATGTGGTGTGATTGTTAGAAATCTTTATTTATTTATTTATTGTTTTAAATAATAGTAACAGTTCATGTTTTATCATTCTCCTATATGAAATCTGCGAACCCAGATATGTGTGAGGATGCTGTGGGGACAATGCCTACCAACTGCATTTCTTTGACGACTTTTCTATTACTGCAGAAACCAAACCAAAATTTAAAAAATTTAAAAATTTTTACTTACTATCGTACTGTTCTTATGAAAAAAATCAAATCACAATAACTAAAAATAAATAACAAGCATCTAACTTAAAATACCAAGCCCATGACTAGTCGCGATGTATTTAAAAAGTTGAGTCATAACAGCTCACCTGAAAAATACAGTCTGTGGCTTGATAAATGGTCACCATTGTTATTATCTTCAAGATATATGTTCCAATAACGTGTGACTAACCGCTTGACACCAAAATAATAAGTTTATATCCGTAAACTGAAAACTGCACAGTTTGCATATACATACTTATTGTCAAATCAATATCTATTATTTAAGGAGTCAACGGGATTCTTGCCACGATTTTGACTTTTGATAGCACGTTAGTCTTAATATTTCGAAGATTCTCATATCTAATTACTAGGTACAGCAACTAACCTAATCTTGAGTCCATTTCTATAGACTAAACCTAATCTCTACATGCTGGCATACAAACAATTGATATTAAAAGAAACACGTGGTTACACAAAACAACAGAGACACAGATAACTGAATCAATCCAATAAATTCATATTATCACACGTTTTTATTCGCGGAAGTCACTAATTTATTAATCTTTACAACAATTACGTGTAACAGAACGTGAATAATTTGTAGTAAAAATTACGAGATGATTACTGTGAAAGATGACGTAACTGCAAGTAATTCTGTTTATTATTATTTTACGGTTTTACTTTAGAAAAATTAATACGACAATTACAAAATGCTATGTGTAGACAAACACGTCAACAACCACTAAGCTAAACAGAGTTTGACTTAAGCTGACCGATAGAACCAGCGGGACCTAAACTAAACATACGAAAGCAGAAAAACATAACATGATAATAATAACGCGGTGCTCCGCGAAGTGGAGCCCGCGAATCTTGGTGCATGGCTACAACCATTTACACCAAGAGGCCAACATGGTTACATATAAAATGAGGACAAAATCGGGAGATGAATAAGTTTGTACAACGCTAACAGAGGGATATACCATGTAGACCTTCTCAGCAGACAAGTGATGGTGTTATATCACCAGTTTGTTTGAAACTTTTATTATAATTATATTTGATATTTTCTGTCGAAAGTGTACAATGGACACCGGCGGTTATGCAATAATAACAGCTATGTACATACCGCTCTCCTAAAGCTGCTGTATCCAACACGTATCGGTAATAATTACGGCCGCACTCAGTAATCATTATTCATACGTCTTAAGACGCTGCTAAGAATAAATTATCTTTGCAAGTTTAAACTTTATAAACCTCATATATTTTCTTAAATTTTCACGATTCATACTTTAAATAAAACACTTTTTACCGGATATTATCGCGTATATTTTAGTTAATTTTAAAATTATTTCGACGTTTCGGCATCTTTGCAGTTGCCGTGGTTAGACTGCAAACTCAGGACACAGTCAGTGCCTTTTGTGTCAATCCGGGACGTTATGCGAGAAGACTGAGAAACAGATGGCGTTAATATGTATTGACAATCATGTAGTTTTTATTACTGGCAATAGATGAACAACACCTTAGTCTATCGTGACCACGGCAACTGCAAAGATGCCGAAACGTCGAAATAATTTTAAAATTAACTAAAATATACGCGATAATATCCGGTAAAAAGTGTTTTATTTATAAACCTCATCTTAATCTATCTATGCGACTCTACTATAAAGGCAGATATAACTTTTAACAACGCAATACTATACAATTCTTTCATCACTTTAAAGCGATCACATTACTTCTCATTAAACAACGTACACATCTGCAAATGACTCACATCCCCATTTATAAAATCGAGTCTGCGAAGAGACAACAGCCAGCTAGCTTGCCTCGGAACACGTAGCGGCGTCAGTTATCAGTGACGTTGATTTCCTTAGGGTTGCATCATCTAAACTTGTGTTTATCGCTTAATGGGGATAAGTCCCTTTGTCTACCATTGTTTATGGTACGTAATTATTGTTTTTGAAATTTCAAAACTCAAGTGGTGCTTTCTTTAATTTAGTGATGAGATTTACTAAATCAAAGAAGTAGTTAAATCATAGCTCCCTGAAATATTTTGATAATACTCTCCGAGTTCTATTTCCTAGGATGCTAGATGAACGCATTCACTAGTTGACCCCATAGTAAGCAGAACTTTTGCTATGGATATTGCGAAATACAATATAAAAGAAACTGGAATATACCTTTAAAATTTATACTAAATGTATGCTATATTGAAAGCACTACTATATGTAACTGGTTACCATTAAGATAATCGAAATAAAATATTCTCTTTAAGTTTAATAGCCCTATTTCTTTGTTTGTTGTAAACTCCGCAACTGCTAAAGTGATATTTGAAATTGTATCAACTACGTCTTTAAAAATTGGGTGAAATTAAATTCTTTATCGCTATAAATTAAGAACATAGAACCTAAAAGAAAACGAAATTTGTTTATTTTTAATTCCGAATATAATTTCATATCGATATTACCAACTGAAAACGCGAGTAAAGTCAAAAATAAAGTTAGTAAGTACTTAAATCTATTAATAGATCAATATTATTACAATATTACAGACCCTTTAAAGGGCTGGTTTACGTCTCGTTCTAGACTCGATTTCACAAAGTTTAATAAACATGAGTCATGCAGTGACCGACCCCAGCAAATTGCTCTAAAATTGTGAAATCCAGAGTAAGCCGGAAACTTGTGGCAAATTCTTCGGTTACGGCAAATTGTCACGCATGTTTTGTGTGTCAACGGACTAATTAGGTTAATTAGGAAACTTCTTGATTTGGAAATTTGAATTTTGGGTGTTTTCTAAAGTACTGTTGAGTTAAATAGGTTATCTCCATTGCTATACATATTTTTATTGATCATTTTCCTGGTTTGGATAAAGTAATGTTCATTAGTAATTAATGCTAATAATTCTGGATAACTTAAGATTTAATTCATCCAAAATAACTTTATTGCCGAATTCTAGAAAATATTTGTCTTTATTTAGTAGAAGGCATATACAAAATCAACAACGTGCCACTTATCACATAAGTAACTGAATGCGTAAAAAGGACAACGCATCGCATAAAAATACTCGGTGTTGAAATTACGAGCCTCAATGCAAAAGAGTTGCCTGTCTTCAACTTAACTATATTTTCATTAACTGACCTGTAAAAAAAACAGGATAGGTTAAAATTCTCCATCCGATTGTTGTTAATCAGGCAGTTTCAAAGAAAAACTTCTTTTAATATAATGTGTATTATAATCGTATAGAATCAAAGTCGCAAGCTTAGCAAATTTTGGGTAACTGAAAAAAACGATTTAATCAAATTTGGACTGTGTATTATGATTGATAAAAAACAGCATCATAATAACGTTAAACATCAACACTGTCTTAGCATTCGTATTAAGCAGGTTTTTTAAGTATAAAATATGAATACAGCCAAGTATGATTCTAACAATTTAAATATTCCGCTTTTGAATCCAACCTCGAAATGAAATGAAATGAAATTTTTTTTTTCTCAACGTTGACAATTACTTGTTCTTATTGACGTCAAATAAAACATGACTCTACCACCAGTTCGGAAAAACCTTCGTGAAGAAGAACTGGCAAGAAACTTCACGTGTATATTTTTTTCAAAATCAATTTTCCAGAGCCTTTTTATGTCTATACAAAATTATTCTTATCTGCATCTGTCAGCTCGGCAAGTCTCCCTCCCCCCAAGCATCCAAACTACGAACACCCTCAAACGGCACCCGTTCACGAGTAAGATAGCCGCCTTTGACACCGACTGTCTATAAGATGGCCGTTTTTGATTCCAACATTAAAAAAAAATAATAGGATTGTACCAAATATAACATAAAATAACAAAACATTTAATAACAAAATATATATTAATATAAAAACTTTCCTTTTGTTTTAATCTTTTAACAAAGTATGTAAAAGTGGTAGATTAAGACTTTAACTACTTTTAACATTATTTGGCAAAAAATATGTTGTATTGCTGACAGTCACTTAAGACTTTCATTTAGCAAAAAATCTTTTCGTGTCTTACAAACAAATATGATATTTAAATGAAGAAAACATAAAAAATACTACATACATAGTGTAAACTGCAATAATATAACATTGTTTAACATTGAACAACTTTGTTTATGTAAAGTACATAATTCAATCTCAAAATATTGTAAGCCAAATAAAAAAAACAATAAAAAGGTTCATATGTTACTTACATAGGAAAAAATCTCAAAAAACATTTTAATAAAAATGAACTGTTCCAACCGTAGGTCTGTGGACTTACCTATTCCTTTTGGCAATATTCTTTTTCCATCTTTGTGGATCACGTTTGCGTTTTCTTGTGATGCTACTGTTGAAAACTTAATGGTAATAATTTAATTGTCCATGTTGCTTAATCCAATTAAATTATCATTATGTAACCACAAAATTATCTATAAAACATCAAAACCTGCAGATGCTAACTCATACAAAATCCGTTTTGCGCCATATTGTTTTTCGTCGGAATACACTGCTGTGATTGGTTAAGTGCACACTATTGTCATTTTTGACTCTGACCTACTGCAAGATTGCCGTGTTTGGCCCCAAATCAAGATTTTGATTCCTTTTTACAATAAATATAGCCATGTTTGATTATGAGATGTCTCACTGACAATTCGAATTCAATTTAAAAAAAATTTCTGCATTAACAGCTAAAAAGTGCCAAAAAGTAAGATTGCCTTTGATTCTATACAACTCATTTATGGGCACTTTAATTTGCTACGAGTAACTCAAAATAGTTCGTCTAGTTCTTAATCGATGCAAAAGAGTTCGTCCATGTCTCAACTCTACCCGTACTAATTGAAAAATGAGTGAAATTCGATTTGAAAATAAAAATAATCTATCACATGAGGCTATATGGCCACGCAGCAGCTACCTGTTCAGCTCCCCCCAGGTGCGTTAAGTGCCTGGATCCTCATATCACTAAGGAGTGCACTCGCACTCCCGAATCCACTTCCCCCCCTGCCTGTGTGCTGTGCGGCCAGTCCGGCCACACAGCAAACTACAGGGGTTGCCCGCGCGCTCCGCGCTCCACCGTCAAGAGGGTCGCGCCTAAACCGGCGCCGCCGCTCACTCCCGCTAACTTCCCGCCGCTGCGCAACCGGGGTCCCCCAGATGCAAAGCCCGTTTAGCCGACGCCTACTCCGGTTCTGTCTTGGAGGCAGCGTCCGGCCGTCCCGCCTGCACCTTCCCGACCTATCCCAGCTCCCGTAGCTTCCGTAGGGCCGCGTCCCGCGTTGTCATCTTCACCTCAGTCGTCGTTGGCTGAGGACATGAAGACCGTGTTCGACGTCATCCAAAACGTCGACATTAACGAAATTTCCGTACTCGCACGCAAACTGCGAGCCGCCCGCTCTCCTCAAGAGCGTTTATTCGCGGTAGCCGAGCATCACTCGCTCCTAAGTTCGCGTTGTAAATTCTTTTATTTTTGTATAAATTCGTAAATAAATTAATTTTAATGTCTAGACCCGCGAATCCCGCGTCCAGTCGTATTAAACCTAAGGGCTTATCCCTAGTATCTTTTAACGCTCGTAGCCTTAGCACTAACCTTCCCGAGATTAAACTGTTCCTTCAGAACAAAGAACCTGACTTATTCCTTCTCCAGGAGACATGGCTTACTCCAAACCGCTCCAGGGGATACGCTATTCCTAAGTACGCGTTTACTCGCAACGATAGGCCCAACTCCGACGGTTACGGCGGCACTGCTATATATTACAAAAGAGGCTTCCATTGCTGTCCTCTCCCTACCCCTCCTCTCCTCAACATGGAAGCCACTGTGTGTAGATTGGCTATGACTGGTCATCCGACTATCATCATAGCTTCAGTCTACATACCATGTGGCTCCAATCCAATCCGCAGCGACTTTGAGGCCATTCTCGCCCTCGGCCATTCAGTCATTATGTTCGGAGACTTTATTCTATCACCGACGACCCCGTCACAGTCTCTAATGATGAAATCTTGCTTCTCATTAGAAAGCAAAAGTCCAAAAAGGCTCCGGGTGCGGATGGAGTTTCCAACCACGCACTTAAGCACTGCCCCAGCAGGTGCTTACCTTGTTAGCTATTATCTTCAATGCCTGCTTCGACCATAGCTACTTTCCAAAAGCCTGGAAAGAAGCGACAGTCATAGGTATTCCCAAGCCGGGTAAACCTCTGAATGTCCCGGCCAATCACAGACCCATCAGCCTCCTCAAGGCAATGTCTAAACTTCTCGAAAGATACTCTCATCTAAAGTCATACTCTCTCAAATGCGGAACCATCTGTTTCCAACGGATGGCGACCCTCTCATCATTCCCCACCGGGTCGGCTTTCGCGCTAAGCACTCCTGCCCTCAGCAAGTCCATCGAATCGTCGAGTACATACTCGAAGGATTCTCTCAGCGTCGTAAAAAAACAATCGCGGTTCTCTTTGACGTAGCCAAGGCTTTCGACAAAGTCTGGCACAGCGGTCTCGTTTTTAAACTCTATAAAATAGGCTTACCGGCTCGCCTAGTCAGATTAATAGCGTCGTTTCTTAAAGACCGTACTTTTCGATTCAAACATGAAGGCACGCTCTCCGCGCCTCGTCCCATAAAGGCTGGAGTCCCGCAAGGCTCAGTCCTCGCCCCTCTGCTGTACACCGTGTACACTAACGACATCCCCATCCCGCCGAAAGGCGTCGAACTCGCCCTCTTTGCAGACGATACCGCCCTATACACTAAAAGTCAAGCGATCCCGTATAACATCACCAGACTCCAAAAGGCCGTAAACGCCCTCGGTGTTTGGTTTCAAAAATGGCGTATCGATGTCAACCCAGAAAAGAGTTCTGCTATTTAATTCGACCACAAACGTCGCAATCGCCACAACGATCCGCACATTCGTATGTTAGGTATTCCCATCCCCTGGAAGCGCAGTATCAAATACTTAGGCGTCACCTTAGATCAGACGCTTTCTTTCAAGCCACACGTCGATAGAGTAACGAAACTCGCGCGTTTTTACTTAAGCCGTCTGTATAGTATGATAGGAAGAAAAAGTAAAATGTCTTTTAGGAATAAACGTACGCTTTATAAGGTCTGCGTTAGACCTGTCATGACGTATGCCTCGCCAGTCTTTGCCCACGCCAAACCCTCCGTCCTCTACAAACTGCAGGTAGTTCAAAATCTCTTCTGCCGCAGGGCCACAAACGCACCTTGGTACGTGCGTAACGCGGACCTGCACAGAGATCTTGAACTACCTACAGTGCAACAGCACCTCAAAACACTCTCAGAATCGTTCTTCAAACGCGCCGAATCCCATCCCAATCATCTTGTTCGAGATTCAGTCTCATATACTACTCCTGTGTTAGATTCGATATACAAAATCGCTAGACCGAGAAACGCGCACACGAGCGAACGCACGCAATTAACTTTAGATCTCGAGGCCCTTCAGGCCGCAAATTCTAATTCTAACGTAAATTCTAATTCTAACGTAAATCCGAATTAATGCAATTTTATTTGTCAATTTTAAATTTTTAAATTTTTACTTTTCTTTTTGAGCACCTTCAGTGCTATGTAAAACCCAGCGGGTGACCTCTTAAGGTAATCGGGGGGGGTAATTGGCCGTCGCTCAGATGAAGGCTGAGTGGCAAAAATGCACGAGCCGACAGGGGGTTTTTTAGTGGGTATGGTTCTGGTAGGCGTCGGGACGAGTCCCACATAACTCCGATCGTGCGCGCGGAGTATGCGTCAGAGCATTTTTTATGTCCTCCTGCCCTTCCCGTGGAGGGGAACCAAAAAAAAAAAAGATTACAGAAAAAATGGCACGGTTGAATGTTTGAAGAAACCTGGTCGGCCGCGAATCACAAGCGAAGCTGAAAATCGAGTTGTAGGGAAAATATTTAAAAAGAATCGTTGTGCGCAGGAGAACTTAACTTGAAGTGGAGAGAGATGATTCACCAAGATGTATCTGTCGATAACCGCAAGATCAGGGCGGTAAGCGATTGGGCCAGGGATATATTCATGGTATGTAAAAATTACCAAAACTGTAAACATTACTAAAAATTACAGTAATTTTGAGTAACTTGCTTTTTATAATGTTGATTTTTATGAATAAAAATAAATCTAAATAAAAAAGATATGACTTTCTATAATAGTGTAAAAAACGATTATGTTGAGAAAATATAGGAAAACAAATAGTAGTATAATAAATTTTTATTACTTCTAGTATTATGAATTTGAATAATTCGGAATGATGAACATTAGGAACATAGTAGTTAGGATTAGTGATTGTTAGGATGAAAAATGTTATGATGAACATTTTCGGAGTTCCAATTATCGGAGTTGAAATTTTATGTGAACTTTGGCGCACCCCGTTGAATGCGATGGACGAAGTTTATTGCATGCGTGACTCCCCAAAAGTTTTTCATATTTTATTTAAAAAGTGAAATATTTTATTACTTTTTAATTAAAAATAAACTTCATTAGGTGTTCAAAGTGTTTTATTAGTTCAGTTAATACACAGTGGCTTTGAACACCTAATGAAGTTTATTTTTAATTAAAAAGTAATAAAATATTTCACTTTTTAAATAAAATATGAATTCAAAGCCACTGAACTAATGAAGTTAATTTATTCATCAAAATTTTACTTCGAATATTAGACACTTGTAATATTTGGCACTAGACGAACTCTTTTGCATTGGGGCCCGTATATGAATCTTAACCCCTGCATATCATTACGTTATTATTGATTTCGATAGAAAATATCAAGCAAATCCAACGGGGTACCAATTAAAACAGATTTAAAATCAAACACCAATAAACCAAACAAAAGGAGACACACCAAATCGATCATCTTCAATATAAATATTTGAATATAACTTAGTTTACAGATAATCAAGATATAAAAAAGTGTCTAAGGGCAAAGAGCAGAAACACAAAGAGATCGACAAACAAAGCGGAGATGCGCCTGGGCATATAAGCGTGACGATTGTGTTAACTTGACTTGAACAAAGGAAACGCTTGACATCAATAAGATCCACGGAGAGAATATTTAACATAGTGTTTATGTTAAAGTAACACAAGTTTGTGTTTTCATTTATGAATACTACATAAGTTACAATGGCGAATGGAAAACAGTGTGACTGAAAACAGAATTATTCAAAAAATCCTACATATAAACTTGAAGGCTTTCAAAGATTTTTTTAAGGAGAAGACAATTACAGATCTGTAATCAAAAACATTCTTAATTTTCAGAATCTTTTTAATAAATAAAAAAACTATTTCAACTCGCAGAAACCAGCGACGCAACGTTTCTGTTTGAAAAAGTAAATTGTAAATCATATAAAAAACAAAGGTTAGCCGAATAACAAAAAAAATATTTGCAAGTATAAAGAGATTTGATCTGCAACAAAAAGTTATCAGCAAAAAATACTGTCAGCTAGTTACAAGGGCATATTTTTTTGGCTTAACCCGGGATGACCTTGATCTTTTCTGATGATAGGCTTCGAGGACTTTGACTCCTGTAAGTCTTATAGTAGAAGAGTCTCTATTAGGAGGTTTTACGGTCAGTACCACAACCCATTAATGATCTCCATGTTGCGTGGGTATCAGAAAACTTGCCGACTTATAAATACTTGCAACATACAGACATTTCTTTAGAAGACATTAATATTGTTATTTTAATTATAATAATTATAATTAGTTATAACACAAACTTAGCTTAATTTAAGATCTGACAGTACGTGCGTTAGGCTAGGAACTTTACACACATGCGATGCATAAACGTTTCATAACGAATTTTCATTCCACGTCGACTATTCTTCAAACATTTGAAACTATGCTTTAATAATTACATAAACCCTAAAACAAAGACCTTGAAACTTCAACAATCATACGTGAACGTTGTATTCACGTACGACAAAACGTACGCCTTCAGAACTTCAAGTTTACAAATGTTCAACAATCGCTGATTCTTTGTTCCACGCCACACCATACAAATGATTAAACCCACACAATGACTTTTATCGTGCTATGACTAAGCATGAAAGAAAACAAAAATCCTCAATTTCATTACTTCGTTATGTAGGTCATTAATTAATCATCGCCGTACACTCATTTGAGCCATGTTGACTAAGTGTAATACAAGTATATTTGCGACATTGAGTCTAATAAGTAATAACGCAGATAATTGTATTGTCTTCTTTAAGGAACAAATTGAAAACGGCCCTAGGTCAAGGAATTCGTACAATTTATTGCAACTTAATAAAATAAACAATTTCAAAACTCGTAAAAATTAATAATCGCTTCTTTATATGGACGTTTCGACGAAGTGAGGCCTTTTTACCCGACTGTCACAAGGAGGCTTATGCTTTTCGAGTCTATGATGTGTGTGTGTATATTTCTTTGGCACGACCTACAGCCTAAACCGTTTGACGGATTTGAACATACGAGGTGTTATTAGATTCGTCTTAGTTGTAAAAGTGACATAGGATATATTTTTTCCCAAATTCCCATGAGAACAGAAATTATGCTGGAAAATAACTTAAGCAGTTGGGTTTTTAATTTGCCCAATCCAGCAGCTTCTTTAATACTTCATATTCTTTTGTTTTAAGCGACATCAGAAAAATGCCCGTAACGCTCATTGGCGACACCGGGAGAAGGGCAGCAGACGGCAGTGCTCAGTTTTTATTTAATTTTTAATGTACATATTTAAAATGATCGTAGTCACGAAGGTCAAATATTGAAAGTAGAATAAAAATCTAACAGTGTTTAACATGTTACTTTACAAAGACGACTTGTTTTAAGGATATTTTCTTACAAATACTTCGCGCTGGACAAGGGTTGTAAAGTACATAAGTACTAACTCCCTGACCGGATATCGGGGTATTTATGTGTTGACAACTAACAACGCTCGATCATACCACCCGAAAATTAATATTTTCTATTAATAACTTATAAACAAGAAAAACTAGTCAGACCTATCTAACAACTTTTACTTCGGTTTCACCATTCAAACCTAACATCGGCTTTTACTCTCCTTTAATAACATATCTGACTGCAAACTGTTAATAAGTTTATCGAATACAGTGGAAAATCCTTTAGTGTTGAAATATCCTGAATAGTTCCTATTTTTGGCTTTGTTATTGGCAGTCTGCCGGGGGCTTTATCGATGGAGGAATAAATCAATTAATTTATTAAATCTATCAAGGTGATTCCGGACGTGGTTTACCTATGTACGTACGTATACTAACACATTTTCGGATAACTATACTAAAGCTATACAATATAATGAGCTCCTATATAATCTGACCAAAGAAAATTGTAGAAAAAAGGCATAATACCTAAGTTACAAACATTTTTCAGAATATTATAAATGTTAAATAAATGAAGGAATGATCACAATATGATCAAATGAGAAATGTAAGTATGTTTACATGTTTCAAGGACTGGCAATGTGATTGGAACAGATGTATGTGTTTGTATTTAACACATTTTATTGTCCTGCGTTCGCAGAACGGTAACCCTAATATAAACTTTGCTGGCTTTCGTGTGTTTGTAAATTACAGCTTTACATAAGTCTTTGAAAAGGTACTCGATCAGCTTTACATATATTTAGAAACGCAATTAGGTAGCTCTGGCCACTAATTATCAAACGGAAATAAATTAATAACTGAAGCCGCCGAGATTCCTTCTAGAATCTCTTTCGAATGCAACAATGCATTGCCCAATAATCGAAGACATTGCAATGCGACCCAGACCTTGTCAACTTTCAAGAAACTATTCAAAATTAGAAAATAACTGACATCCCTGTAATAACTATCAGTTGAACTTCTAGATGTTTCACAACGTTTTCGAAATCAATGTCACTTCAAGGTAAACCTTTTGTGTTGGCGATGGAAAAAAATATAAGTTATTGAACTGCAGAATCTTTTCCAGTCTAGACTGTTAATTGGCTTAGAAACATACATATTTTTAATACAAAAATTATAATTCAAAACGTGTTCATTTATTTGTTTTGATGGAAAAATAATATCTAATATTCATCAGATTTCTTAATGTTTTCGGCATGATATAAATTTATGAAATTAAACCTTTAGTATGAACTACATTTTTTCTCTTAGTTAGTGGAGAGTTTATAATCAGGTGACCAATTGCATGACAGGCAGCTTGTTCCAAAGTCACGTATACTTTTTAATACAACTACTACCTAATGTTTTTCTTATACTTAAGCAGAGAACTTGCGAAGACTCGATCCCGAACCATCAGTGTAACCCTTGGAACTAGTGCTACCAATAATAACCCTTCGAAACCGGTCTCTTCATCGCACACCATACACGTATCTTTACTGCTGGAAGTTCATCTTCACGCAATAAGAAAATAAAGTTTGTTTTTCCTTGCATAATAATGTGATAAAAAGTTTGTTTCAAGTGACATAGCACTTTCTTTGCGACCGTACTAGGTAAATACTAGATGAGAATCAAAATGTAAACTCATGTAATCTAGGTCATCGGTTTGGTCGATTGATCGATGAATTATAATTTTTTTGGAATATCAATTCCAGGTAGGTATGTATTTCTTTTTTTTATTGCTCTTCCTGATTTTCGTAATCCTAATTGAGCTTCTCAATGTTCTAATAACATTGCAGAAAGTTTTTTATATTTTAATATATAAAAAATTATAATTCATCGATCAATCGACCAAAATGATTGAAGCTCAATTAGGATTACGAAAATCAGGAAGAGCAATAAAAAAAAGAAATATATACCTACCTGGAATTGATATTCTGGAATATTGCTAATAGAGTTACCGTTACTAGAAATTTAAACCCCATCCCGAGATCGACACGTACTAGACCGGGAGATGGTGACACAAAATATTAGGCCATTTGTACCAGTATGACGGTTCTTCAAGGGTCTAATTACGTAAAGGCAAAAAGGAAAATGATGGTCATAGCGCTGGCACCGGCGGCCTAATCGCGTGGGCGTTAATCGAACGCGTCGGATAAATAACGAGTGTCGAACGATTTGTTCCACAAAAATGCTTGTATTTTTTATTGTATTTTTTTTTTATTCAATCCTACTTATCCGCAAATTACTAGCGCGGATGCATAAAATACCAATACTTACTTGGTTTCCATCCAAACTGCGTCTCAGAATCCCGTTAACATTTTCGTATTTGGCTACATTATAGCCGCGTCAATTCGCCGAGACTTGCTAATTTCCATTGCGGAAAATGGCAAACTTGGTCTCTGAACTCCATGGAGGTTAAATACTCTGACTGTCATTATCAGCAATGATGTGTCAAGTGTTGTTTTCTACTAAAAAACTGTTCAGCAAAGTGCCTTGTTGTGATGATTTGCTGTGATGAAACTGGTTTGTCGGGTGACAAACTTTGTTATTATGTGGATTTGAAAACAATATATGTACGTAACATGGAGTTTTTCAAAACAAAACTGTGATTTGAATTTATAAGAATGCCTCCTTTGGCCATTTTGCGAGTGTAGTCATAACTTATCTAAAGCTTAAAAAATACTCAGAGTAAAGCTAACGGGCGTGCGAGGTTTCTGGATATGCACTTCACAAGAGAACAAAACTTAGGGTGTCGCAAAAGATTGAAGTCTAATTTCAAATAGCATTAAAGACTGCCCTTTTACGATAATTCTAACTTCAAATATCTTTAAGGACCGCTTTCCTTTTACGATATTACCTCTACCTACGATAAGAGAAAATCAGATCATACTAATAATAACTTAAAAAAAATTGGTTCTTCTGTAACAATGAACCAGCTATTCCTTTGCTGGGAACAGAACTGCTATAACGAACAAAGCCAATGCTTTTACACATATCAGTTGACAAGAGTTACAACACACCATATATAACTGGCAAAAACTATTCAATAGACAGTACATTCAATAAAAATACCATAAATAATGAAACAATAGATTCATTTGTACACTTTTCTTAGTATATTTCACAATATTAACGTATTAACAAAATGTTACGGAAAGTATTGCAAATATACCTACACTTTTTAAATATGTTTTATGAATATACCATAAATCAAAATTGCCTATGGGCTAACAGATTTCTGAATGGCTTTTTAAATTACTGTACAATTGTTACTTTTAACTCGAAGATTGCCTTAAAATTATAAAAATTGAATTGAAGGCTAAGTAACTGACTTGGGCATAAAAATCTCAAGATGGTGGTTTAAAGATAGAAGCGATTGTAGAATGAATGATTACTAAAGTATTGAACGGCACTGTGGTGTAAGTGGTAGAAGCTCTGGCAGATACTAATGGAGGTCCGGAGTTTGATCATGGGTAGGGACAAACAGTACGAAATTGAGCAGAATTTCGCTGTCTGAATCAGCTTGGCATTCAATATTGGCCTCCATGCAAAAACTGGGGTAACTACGATTATAGTATCTTACGAAATAATGCTTCCAGAATACGATCAAATACACCTATCATCACAAGAAAAACGTGTATCAACAAAAATGTAAATATACGCCCACCCTATTTTCGGCCTCACTCCTACTAACGATACAAACGCCTACACTCTAACGAAGATATTTATGCGTGCGGCGAAAACTGGAACTACGAAATTCGGATATCCGCCACATTGAAAACGTAATTTGCACATAGAAAGTAGCCCCACTCTGAATTGCACAGAGAAGTTGGTCGAACTGTATTTCACGAGATTGCGCCCAAATCATCAATTGCTCCCGGTCAATGTTCGCAGATTTGTTTGAACGAAGTCTGTATGTAAACAATCTTGACCGTCGAAATACTTGTGAGCGTATGCGCACCGTAGTCGTGTAAATATAATTACGGTAACTGCCGTATCCAATGATACTAAGGTCAATTATTCGTAAAACAAACTTTTTAGTTACACATCGAAATCAATAAAATATAGCTAAGGTATTTTTTTTTATTATTTGAAATCGTTTAGGTCTGGAACTGAATCATAGCTGAAAAACTTTTTTTTGGTTCGATGAAACATTTATTGAGGAAGGTTAGGTACGAAGCAGCTACGGATGTCCCGTACGGAAATTTGTAAGCACTTGCTTCGTAAGTGGAATTGTTATACAGAAATACATATGTGTATAATCAATTTATTTTTTAATCAATGCAAACGAAATCGTGTTTTAATTATGCATTTAATAAGCGTTCATTTAATATTCTTAATAGAAAAACTTAGAATTTTTGTTCAATTTATTTGTGAAAATAAGTATTGGTGAATATTTATAAGTGTTTTCGAATTTTATTTTAAAATGAACGCTGCCGCTGTTTTTTATTGAATAATATTTGCTTTTTAAAAAAAGAACAAAGGATTAGACGTTTGTCTACTATCTCACCTGATGGAAAGTGACGATGAAGACGAAGGTGTTAACTTACACGTCTATCCACGAGATACCTATTCACTCGACGCTTGAAAGAACTAGGACTATAGTTTTCTGAAAAAACAGACGCAGGCAGTTCATACCACACCTTGGTGACCCGCACCAAAAAGGAACTATCGAAGCGTTTGGTTCGACTTTTTGGGATATCTACTATAAAGGGATGGAAGGCATTAAAAAAATGCATCAAGAGCTATGCCTCTGCTATAAAACTACAGACTTTTGATTTAAATACGCCAGTCTCTGGAACTTCTAATACTCATTACAGATTAGAAAATAAAAAATTATGAAACTATCAATATGGATCACGGATGTGAATGTAGTTTTGTACACAATGAAATTATCTAATTGCCACAAAACATTCGGTATGTATGTAAAATTTCGGATTTCTGTGAAGTATTTAATTTTAAATAAATTTTTAAAGAATTTGTCACTGTGACGTCACGGAGTTTATCTTTTAAAATCGCGTTACAATGTTCATTGACATAACTACAATTTTCCATGGTCATTGTTAACGTTGACATGACAGTTTAACCAAAAAGTAATTAAAATTTAATGCTACTCGATAACGTCATATACCTACAGGTTGAATTAAAGTCAATTTCTTTTGCTCATTATCTTTACAATGAGCTCCAGTGCATTATTCTGGCACTGATTAAATATATTATATGAAAATGATATCTCCAAATAGCTTTCGAATTATAATCGGATTTTTTTTCTTTACATACCGAATTATGAAAACACAGCCAAACCCAACGTAATAAGCGTTATATCCATTATAAGCTTACATCAAAAATTTTCATTTTGAGTAACACAGCAACGATATCAATAAATACATAAAGGGATCATTTTCCAATGCTCAGATAAATTTTATCAGTGGAATAATTTTGATCGTTAGTAATCTTTTCTATGGAAAGTCTTGTCGATTGTCAAAGTCAGATAACAATTATCTGACGATAAATAAAACTTGTCCTGGGTTATTAAACATCTTCTGCATGACCCCCGCAGGACCTTCAGTAAATGCATCTGCACAATGTGTTAAAACATACTGGGACACGAGAGGTCATCAAGATTGCGATTTAATCCTTACTTCAAATAAATATTACGTGAAAACCAGCACCAAGCAGGTCAAAACTCATAGAATTCCTGTGACGTAATCAATTGATGATCCTTAATCATATCGGTTAGTATTTCTGCGCAAGAGTCGCCGCCCGATTGCAGATGGAGCAGACACGTGCCATAATGGAGGCCACGTCAAGGTAATTGCGAGTATCTGCAGCTGGTTTGGTGATGGATATACTATTTAAAGAGTGTACTCGAACTATTTTAAATATTGAATACATGATTGATAAATAAGGGAAAAGGTAAACATGTATCAGTTTCTGACTATTAAACGACCAGAGAGGAAGAACGACCAACAGGAGTTATGTTAAGACGGCATAACAAACAACTGTTTTTGGACTTATTAATGTAATAAAAAGAAAATATCAAGCAGTTATCATATCTACGGTTAGTTGTTGCCATAGCCTAGAAGTTCCATAATATCATGGTTGTTGACGGAAATGAATAAAAATTCCATCCTTAAGACATTACAATATGATATATAAAGCTTATTAAAATAAAGAAAACAAAAACCCAGACGCGCAAAGTAAACAACACCAAATGTAATCAAACTAGTAGAAAGCTGAACAAACATATATATATATATATATACCATACGTCATACGTCACGATGCCTTAGGTTCGCTACCTACAGGTCCAGATCGCAGCCGGCACATTTGGATCGTCAGTATTTCAAAAACGGCTTTGCCATTCCGGATCAATTACTACATATATTCGGCAAATGCCGATTGGGTAGCCCATTGGGGCTTTATACAGGTCAGCACATTCTGCTCGTCTCGCCAAAACCCGTTCATCTATACATATCGCTATTGCCATCCTGAAATCCCCTACTTAATGTCGGCCAGAAAAATATATTGTACTGTATTAACATGTTCAATTGATACAACCTCGTCGATAGCAACATGTTACCACCACCATACCTTAATGCTAAATACTTGAGAAGAAGCGAGTGGGTCAGTCATATTTGCAGAAGATCCGATGACCATTACACCAGACACGTGTCAGTAAGGAGGCCAAGTCAAGGCAAACTGGTGGAGTGACTTTACTACGGCGATAGGGCCGATGGGTATAATGAGTTGTTGAATATTTAGAAGCTATGTCAGGTCAAGCCCTAGATAGTTGGAGTATCGGACGATTCGCTTGGATACTTTTTATACCTTTTAACTAAAAGAGTCACTTTAATGGTACTTATAGATAAAAAAACCATTTTACCTTTTATTTTCTTAGTTGATTGTTTTTTTAATATTTACAATCTACGCAGACGCTACAAATATAATGTTTCAGCAAGTCGAAGTAATGCCATTTTTGTAAATTTTTTGTATCTACCAAAAGACTGCTTAAATAACAGTGTAAATAGTCAAGCATTTGTTTTCCATATCACTACTTCGATACATAAGATGAAGACAAAGACGTCGTACGTATTTAAGGTTAAATAAATTTATCCTTTACTTCATTAATATGTTTAGATATAAACAGTCACCGTGAAACAACAAAATTATTATCTTTGCCAATTTACACTATTTCTAGCATGTATGTTTTTATGCATTTGTACAACGGAATGAAGGTTAATGGAACATCCGGTCCACCCGAATGTCCGCACCGGCTGTAGGCCAACAACAATAAGAATCAAACTAACATATAATATTGATCAAACTGATTTGATTGTACGATAAGGAAATAATATATAAAAATATGTAGGTTCTGAAAAATGGGAGCAATTCGGAAATTCTCACAGCTGTAAACTCTACAATTTAAGCCTTGCTTAATGCTGCACTAGAAATAATTACATTTTTTTGGAACCATAACGAACAATAAATGCATAGTGTTCAAAAACCATTAAAAATATCTAAGCACAAATTCAACCTCAAACCACGCCATTTAACCCATGATTTTGAAACTTCTTAACCCGCGATTGTAATACAGTGATGCCACTAGGCCTCGCTAGTTTCGCAAACAAATGATGATCGTGTGAATCCCGTCCAAAGTGCACACGCCTCACACTTCTTTACAACACATTATAAAAACTGCCTTCATTCGAATGCGTATCGCATTCTGGTACTAATAAAGGTTGTACACGCGGATATTTACATTAGGTTTACAGTTACCTTTCGCTTTTTGGTTGCCTCGATTTGTACTTTTATTTTATTTTTTTTTATTTATTTATTTATTAAGTATACAAAACAATCTTATAACTAAATTAAAGTCCCGCAAAACTGTTTAACAGTTTGACTGCAGGAACGAGAGTCTCATTAATAATTATCTACTAGTAACATGTAATTTATTTTAATGTAGACAATAAATGTATTTTTAATTTTAATTTTAATTTATTTTTGTTGCTTTCTTGTCGTATGTCGTCAGGTAAACTATTTAAAAAGTATGGTAATCGTTTTGATAATTTTCTGTCACCATAATAATTATTTACTTTGGGTACTTCATATTTGCCAGACGACACCGACCTGGTACCTTGATTATGTGTTAACAATTTTAAGCGCTCTTGTCTGTTATAATTATTTATAGCCAGCAGGTATTTATGCTTTAATCTGATAGGTAAAATGTTACAAATTTTAAATAATTTTGAATAATTTCCTTTACAATTTGTTTTAGTTTTTTTGTTTACAAGTAACTTTAGGAATCTGAGCTGCAAGGACTCAAGTTTGTCAATGTATGATTTAAATGTAAGGCCATAACTGTCAAGAGCGTAACACAGTATACTATCGACTAGCGAAAAGTAGAGACATTTTAATATAGAGGAAGAATAAGAGGTGATTTTGAATTGAGTAACTTAAATGAAAATATCAAGTAAACGTTTTAAGCAGGCGTTCTAAGGGTTGCTTTTGTATTGAGGAAAAATACTCTTATCTGGTCCTAAAAGTAATGCAAGTGTTTTGTTAGCCTGTATTTGACAAAGAATAATAAAATGTATAAGCCTATAAAACCTATACTAACATTGTAGTTAGAAAATATTTGTTTGTAACCTACACACAAAACCTACTACTGAAACGATTCAAATAATTATGTTACCATAATCAAGCTACATTATTCGGAAGTAACTAAGCTATATAGCTAAGATATCAGCAGCTATGTGCATGAAACCGCACGACTGCTACACTTAGGAGCGTACTCTGAACCGTCACACCAGCTCTAAAGTATCTATTTTGCTAAGTAAATTTAGACTTAGAGGAGATATTTATAAAATACAGATTAGCTTAACAAAATCTACACTTAAGTTATTCTTAATAAACCATTTGATGTCTCTCGAATGCGGCCGTAAGAGGCGCCACCCACATGTTCGGGCGAGCACATTCGGGTCGACAGTTTCTGTTAAACGACATTAAAAGCCCGAACCAATTACATATTCAGCTTATGCAGATCAGGTAGCCCATTCGGGCTTAATGCAGTTTCGCCAGAACCCTAACGGCATTGTTGGGTTCTGAACAACCCACGGCCGAACGGGGTTGTTCCCAAACGTTCATTTACAACTATTCAACATTGCCGACCGGTAGTGCCGATGAATGCTGGCCCGAACATGGTGTTAGCGCCACTAAGTCACCCATCCACATCACATAGTTTTTCATAAGATCTAAATAATAATAGCTGTATTTCTTTGATGATTGTTTATTTTTATAATTTGCCTAGGTATTATATACAACACCGAATGCGCAGCCGGTAAAGTGTGTGAAAAAAGAGTACGAGGAAGAGTAAGACGTGGGTGCAGGCAACTTTTATACCTTGCACTTGATTGACAAACTTAAAGCAATCTAGGAATATTAAGTCACGTTAATTTTATTGTTATTTTAATAAAGTTTTAGAAAAAGGTAATTAGTACCTTGTTTCTTTAGATTATTTTGAGTGTGGATTTTATTTACAAACAAGAATGAAGATAAACAAGGGAAGAAATATAATAGCAGATAGAATACAAAGCCTAAATTAAATTCATCGGGTAAACTAATAATAATAATAATAATATTTCTAACAATCACACCACATTATCTAGCCCAAATTAAGTATCATTAAGAACTTGTGTTATGGATACTAGATAACGGATAAATAAACTTAAGAAATATATAAGCACACATAGATATATTTTTTTTTTCATGTATAAATATTAGAAATAAACATAAATAAACATATATACACATCCATGACTAGAAAGCAAATATAATAAAACATCTGCCCCTACCAGGATTCGAACCCGGGACCTCTGGCATGGAAGGCAAGGGTACTTACCTCCACATCAAACTTGCCAAGAGTCTGGTAGAATTACCATGTTGGACGGCTATTGATAAACTTTGTGCAAATTAAGTTCGAGCTTTGGTGTCAAAAGTTTCACTCACCAATCGTTTTAAAATTTCATTGACAAATCAAGGAGAAACCCGACCCCAATACTCTATACACTAAATGCCAAAAGCCTCAAAAATATCTATTGCAAAATATTGATATTTTATGTTTTAAACTTTCATCGTATTTTTCAGCCAAGCTAGCTTGAACACATCTTAGGAAGATGGAAAGCTTCAAAAGTGTCAATCCATCAAACCGCATGCCATTGTCACGCAAAGACTCAACGGTTCCAATACCGACAAAGAATTTGAGGGAACACGCGCCCGGCGAATGATGTTAAAACGCGAAATTAATGAGTCATTAATTGTTCGTCAAAAATATAATGCTAAAAGATTTAACGTATTAAATATAAGTTCCTTAATATAAATCAAAATTTCTGTGTGAAATACGTCTTATTTCTGCTGCATATAAGGTATTATAAAAAATACTTTTGTTTAAATACATAATATTTTTAATAGGATAATTGTATTAAATTCAGTTTATTTTTGAGCAAATATAGGGGGTTTTATTTGTCCGTCAATTTTAATTCAGGGAGATTCCTACATAACATTAAAACCATTGCCGGCCGACCAGCAGGTATTCAATCCCTAGGTGCTCTATACATTGCCTAGGTAAACAGGATAGTAATATTAATAATATTTTATACATTGCCAGGAGACTCCAAGTACTGTATACAATACCTGAATTATACAGATTGCCGGTTAAAGCAACTCTCCATGGCTCTCCAGAACGGAAAAAGGGAATTCTGAAATGTCAATGCCTCTAATTGTTTGATTTGCAAAGAGTCGGGATCAGTTCAATTTTTCCATTTCTACTGCTGAAAAATGTGTATAACAAAGTAATAATTTCTGACCTTTTAAATTCTACAGTGCCAGAATACCTGGAGAAAAGCGTAACTAGCGAGAATTTATAAAATCTAGAAGTTAATATCCCTGTATACAGGTTGCCTAAACCGTACAGATCCAGATCTAGGTTTTTATTTACCATAAAAAAATATTTTTACACAGGAGACTAAAAATAATATTTATAAAATACTTAAGTATGTATGTACTTAACAAATCATGATAAGTATATAATTTATCCTAATCATGTACATATTTAGATAGGCAAGCTGCTAAAACTGTCACTCTATTTTGTCAATAAACAAGATTTTTGTAAAAAACACAAGGTTTAATATAACATTGCTATGTACGTATGCAGGTACTGAAAAATTGCTTAATAGTATGGGATCCTCAACCTAATTAAGTTAGAGAATTCTGGCACTTTAACAGGTGTTACTTTATTTACAAAATATAAGTATCACACAATACAGCTACCACACAATACGTAAGGCCAAAATCTAGAAATAGATCCTAATTGACTAAGTATTCCGATCCATTTCCATCACAGAACATTCAATCATATTCATTGACTGACAATTGCAAGTCTAGACACATTAGTAGTCACAGCGTTAGTTTCGCAACTATGATAAGTCATTTAATATTTAGAATCCAATAACTAAATATTATTTGGAATTATGGCTAATGAAAAATAGTTTGTGTTATGGATTACCGTATACTAAACAGGAGACCAAATACCACATTGATTCATTTAGAAAATATGAAAAATCCATGATGCAGATGAGATCATCCATGATCAGCCCTTAGCAGGTTTCAAAATCTTCTTCTGTTCGGAGTTCAAAAACTCACTAACTCACTAACCCAAGAAGCCATCCTAAAAATATAATGTACCATCTATAAAACTGTGTACAGTACACAGCAGAAATTATGTAACGAGCCTCATACAAAGAAGCAGAGTGTTCGCGTTTGCGTGTCGCTAAGTCCAACGCAGTAATAGTCAATTAACATGAGCGAAACTGACAGTAAAAGTATGCCATGGAAATGCGATTGCGCAAATCTTAAATTTTATTTAGATCACTAGCTATTAGACAATAGTAAACGAGAACGAATCATACGAGAAATTTGCGGAGACTTTTAACGAATTTGCCAGTATGAAATCTGGTAATAAATAAGTTAATGAGATTCTCTAATTAGATGCTTAAAATGCTATTACGTAATAAAATGTTCGTTTCAAACCGTAGAGCACATTTTATGCATGATTTCACATATTTACATTTTAGAAGGGACGATTCATTGTCACATTTCGTATAATAACCTCAGTAGGAATATCAGGACTATTTAATTACTGATTGAGGCAAGCGATGGCTGTTTTTTGAACGAACAGTCACAATTTATTTGGTAATTTACAGTTAAATAAGGTAAAAGTCTTAACAAAAATAATATTACGCTAACTTTATTTGCAAGTTCTTAACGGTTTGATCTAGTTATTGATATTTATAAAACAAGTGACTACAACGAGGAATCTAAAATGTAGCACAGTAGTAAGAAAAAATACTCTGGTTACTAGCATAGCAACGTACAAGACAGAGTGGATATATTGATCCTTTTCTAAATTTTCCATCCATTTATATACAGCATTTGAACTCTGAACTTTCAAGACGGCTCCCACTTACCAACCTACGCACGATAATTGAAACTTTTATAATAACCTCTCCTTTTATTTGCTTGTAAAATAGCATTTGGAAATACTGTCTCCATGGGTTATGGTAAATACAATGTATCCTATTTTAAGCTTAATGACTGCGTGAAAGCTCTATCTTGACAGTGTTTCAGATGAAGAGGGGGATTTGGTCATGTTACATTCTAATTGTTTGTTTAGAGCATAAAGGCCTTTTAATCTGCATGTCTACTTTTAATTGCATCTGCACGCAATTTAATTATCCTTACAAACATAATAGATCAAGGGACAAACGGAGGGTGGATCTTCGAATTTCAAAGTTACATTTGTACCTACTAAAACTGGATCGAAAAATCTATTCTACTAAAAAGAACTAGCCAAAGATCTTGTGCTCCAGTGTGAGAATGCCTATTTTTTCATTCAATATTCTCGAACTCACAATGTAGTCACAGTATTTTAAACCTTAAGGCTTTTCTGAATGAAAAAGTGTCGTTAATAAAAGTAGGTACTTCATGTAAAAAATAAGCCGAAGTGACATTTCCCGGAATGAAAACAAACATTTTTTGTTTAAGATAGACGTCTATTTTAATTTATTAAAAAAAAATTAAGACTACTTATAATGTCCTTTCAAGTCAATTCGTTCATATGTTAGCACATTTAATGCCGACTTCACTGATATTACATTTGAAAGTTGTTCGTTTACGTAACGTCACTTAAGTATTTTACGACAATTTTAATAATTTGTTACCTAACCGTCTTCATAAAAGGCAACGTAGTTTATATCATTTTTTAACGATTTCATTGATCTTTAGTAGCTTAAAATTTCTACCGCTTTAATTAACTATTGATTATTTTTCTTTTTATTCCCGTTTAGAACAAGAGCAAATGACCTATTAATGATCGTAGCTAGTTGGAGCCAAATAACAACACTCGTGGACAAACCTATGTTTAGGTCACGAATGTTTATTTACCCTGGATTCGCTTTGTTGCTTTGATGTAGAAGGCAGAGATGTTATTTGTATTTATATATGAACATATGAATAATTACATTAAATAAAAATGCTTACCTTATCGAACGTAATCACCGGCGACGCTGATCCAATAGCTCCATCTCTCTTCTTCTCTATCTTATAGACCACAATTTGATTCTCTCGAACTGTATGTACGATGAACGCTTTCGAATCCGGGCTCCAAGCTATGTGCGACGCATGATCAAACTCGATGTTAACCCTCAACGTCTTGTGCTCTTTCTGTGTCAGGTCTCGTACGTCCCACAGTATAACGGACCCATCTGTTAACAAAAACCATAAATTATTAATCAACTGCTACATTTTCTAGGTCCATAACCTTACTATGGAAGAACAGAAAACGAGTTATAAAGATTGCGAAACTGAAATCAATATTTGTCTTAGTCCAAATTCAAGATTGATTTCGTAACGCCCTCGTGGGCGTACGCATTGTTCGTCGCATTGATCTTTGAACTTAATGTTAGTTGCTTTGTGACGGGTAAAATTTAAACTAAATCCATAAGGTATTTACTGCTTTTAGTGTAGGTACTGTTTAGGCAAGGTGAAACCGCTATTATATATATTTTAAGTAGGCGTCTTTAAGGTTTCGTGTCACGACGAAAACGATTCGGACTTATACTACCTTGTATAACTCTGAATCATTTAAAGTAACCAGGTTAGAGAGTAATAATAAGATTGGTAACCGAACACCGTTTTAAATGCATAGATAATTGACGATTCACGTGTCGAATAGAACTAAATCATTTTATCGATGCAGAAATCCGTTCACAGTGGGTTGAGTTTCCAATAATTTAGCAAACCATTTGCTGGTTGGTACCAACTAACCGACGTTGCCGGTAAAAGGTCAACGGACAAGTTAAATATCGAAACTGAGTCACTGTACCAAGGCCAGTCGATTTCAGGTTACTTAACTAACTCCAGAATAAATAGGCTATTGAAATAATTTGGCCTACTAAGAGAGGCTGTCAAATCACTAAATCTACTGGTTGAGTAACGAACACGATCTGCGAGAAAAAAATATAGATTTTTTTAAATATTTTGATTGAGTAATTGAAGTTGATTTAAGTTAGCCGAAATCAAATTTCAATTTGAATTTGGAGTGATCATGTTATTAGCATGTTTATAATGTTATAAACATGGAAGATATTTACTTACTGAAAATGACAAGATGGTAGCGACAAAGTTATTGTATTTCATAATTTATTTTTATACGAGTATATCATGTGGAATTTGATAATGTAACGTTTTTTCGATAGAGGCATATTTAGAAAACGGTTTTATATTTCCGTTCATTTTAACTTTTAACTTAATTACTTTTTTAGTTTCAAAATATAAATTATTTTCGAAATCAAAGCCTCTTAAATAAACTCAAGTCTGTAATTCTGACGACACAGATACATTGATACCACGTTAATCTTCGGACTATTGCCTCAAGTTTCCGTTATGTCGAGTCTACTAATGTCCTGTCTTAAAAAACTTGAATCCACGCTAAATTCGACGTAGACGGAGGCCCATTAAACTAAGGAGGCCAATAGTTGTAGGCCGGTGGTAGTATAATCTGAATTTTAAAATAAGAAAGATAAAACTTGATTTGTTGCATTTGAATTGTAAATTATCATTATAATAAGGATTTAATGAATTTTGACGAGAAACTGAATAGAATGTAAGTTAATTGATCGATCAGTTTTAGAGTTTCTCTAGCGGGAAAGACCAGCGTCACACTCGTGCCACGAGGTTGCATTTACGTATTTATTTCCGAAAGAAACATTTAATTCGTTCATTCATTTATTTTCCAGTTCAAATTTATGTTTGATAGCGCAACTAACGCTTATCCTACTACGTCACATTGACCTTTGGACTCTACAATTGCATAGTTATTCAGGCTGCCATTAAAACAATTACAAAGTTAACATTAACAATAAAAAATAAAGCATTTAATATTACGAATTTTCCTTCCCTTTATGTAACAACCATATGCATATCTTAATGTGTTAGACCTCATTTTAAAATCACAAACTTATTGACCTTCCGTCTGAAGCAGATAACGATATTCAAACTCTATGTTTTAATAAAACGATGCCAGCATTTCGAGTCTCGCAGACGTATGTTCTGCGATCAACGGCCCCTCAAGGGAACTAGGAAGTATGAACCTCTGTGAGTCGCAAAAAAACTCATATCCATAATGATGCATAGGTAAGGTTGAACCAACACGGCTGTTACGTATTAAATGATAATAATCACGATATACCGATCATAAATATGCAATGAATTGAAATAAAAACTAGCATTATTTTATTTAATGCCAAATTAAATCTACGTTTGGTGCAACGATGGATTTATTGGGGCTCATTGACAGCCATACTCAAAGACTTGAAATGGTTACTTAAGGCGTTCCCAACTATAGATTTTGTTTAACGAATCTATACTTTATCTGTACTTCGTCAAAATATAAATTCGTTAAGCACAATAGGAGCAGTTTCGGAGCACAGCTCGGGCTATTTGCGTTTTGTTTTTTACAAAAATCAATAATATTTATAAAGATCTTGATGCTAGTGTCACAAAAATGTCGAGTCTAAAGTGCTATTATCCTTAAAAGTAGACCTCGTGATATTGGTATATGATACACCAATGGCCACGGTCCATGTTTCATAGGAATTACGGACTGTGATATGTGCCGTGATTACTAGTATCTACTGGAAAACAAAGTAAACCATATCGAATAAATGCCGTTAAAGGAAAACGTCTTACCCTATTTGTCTAGTAAGCCAACATATCAATAATTAAAACATTATTTCGTATATTACGTCATATATATCTCTCCCATTAGTCATCGTCGTATACGTCAGGGGGCGTGTCATATTCGTAGAGCTATGGCCAAAGGTTCAGATGCAATATTATTACATTTTTGTATAGCCAAGGTAAACCACAGCTAAAATCCAAACATCGTCGCAATCCACGCCTTTGATGAATATAACCTTTGTTCTTGCTTCAGAGGTTCCGTTGGAATTGATAAGTAATTACTGATAATGGCTTTGTCTTTATTGTATTTTCATTATAAACATATACTGTGAACTTGGAATTACTATTGTCAACATAATGGCGCTTCGTTTTATCCAGATTGTAGATTTTTTGGATTTATTATACATGGAGATCTTTATCATTAATACAAGGTAGGTTTTAAAATGTTAGATTATATTTATACTCTTTCGAAGATAATTTTTAAGTATGAATTTGTATAATTAAAATATATATCAACAGATTCAGTTGAAGGTGACTTATGACGCCACATTCTTGTGATTAATACATTAAAGGATGAATAGCGAATTCGATTATACATATGATTTCACTAATATTTATTCAAGAAATTGTTCTCTCGCTAATTAGCTACATAATCGAAAGATATATTATTAATTATACACAGAACTAATCTTTGAAGCCAATGGTAGGGAGAAGTGCAAATTAAAAATATATTTTCATACAAAATAACTTTTCTTTCAAAAGTTTCATGAAAATGCACGAGATTTATTGGGCAGATACTATTTAATTTTGTACCATTTATTATAGGATTACGAAGATATGTTTGCCAAAGTAAACCATTAATAATGATATAGATTCCTCTTTCACTGAAAATAACAAATAAATTATTAATTTATAATGGACAGACACTTTAGCTGCTTCGTAAGAATCAAAGTGAAGTAAAATAATTATATTTTATAATAAAGGTTTCTGTTTGAATCAGAGTTGATTTAAATTATTAATTTTTCATTACCATATAGCTAAATATATGTAAAACGAAGCTGTTTAAGAACTTACTACCTACTCATATATATTTGCTCAACTTGTAAAGAGGTAATTCTTCTTATAAATGTGCTGTTTACAAGTAACCCGTTTTCTCAAACATCTTTCAAACTACCTAATGCTTTTAACTATGTTGTTGTAAGGTTTTTACTCATTATATGTAAAATTAAATATGCAACAGATCTAGGGCTGGAACTACATTATTCACACTTTAATGTCATATATTATTTTTCTGAAGAAATAGCAATAGGCGATTGTGGGGTTAAAGTATAGGAAATAATTCTTTTAAAAACTGTTAACCTTTTTAATATGTCAACCACATTTTTATTATTATTATCTGTAAGACAATGCTAAGACAAACATGAAATATCAAGTATAATTTTCTTTTAAACCACCTCAGCTGAGAATTTCAGAAAAATTGGAGGTCAATTTAGTTCTTGAACAACCTACAGAACAATTATTATGGCTGGTAACTCTGTAAGTAACATTCTCATTAGAAACATGAAAATTATTTGATTCATGTTCTACATATCACGGATTTGCTTCGACTAGAAGGTCTTGCACATGCAGCAGCCCGCTTGACCTGTCGAAACACCAACCTGTAAAGGGACGAGTGCGATTCGTTTTACAGATGCATAGAAATATCTATTGGTCAGTTTTAATTTCTATGGGACGTATTTTATTTTGTGTCCATAAATTCAAATGTATATATGTGGCATCCATTTTGTTATTGATTGTTTTTGAAGATTTTTACCTCAATAATTACATAGGTAAGCAAGCTACATTGCCATTGTGATACTCCAATAAATTACTCAGTGTTAGTGGAGGCAAACCATATAGGTACCACAGGTACGCAAATGTAGAGACTATCGAAGACTTGAATTTATTTTTGCCTAGAATGCTTTCGTAGCTTGTTTAGAACATGGGCTAGTTACTGTACTAAATATTTACAGTGTTGCTATGTTTGGATAAGAATATAAAAAGCAAAGAAAAGAAGACGATGACCTCATTATAAATTATATTTCTCAACGCTTAAATATATTTTAAATAAGAGAAAATAATTTCACTCGTTAGTTAATTTATCTGTGTATATGATTAAGGGCTGATGTTTCCATCGTCAGATAGCTATGATCTGGACACTTGATAAGAAATTTCTATAGAAATTATGTCAAGTTCTCAAAATTATTGCACTGATCCTAGTTATCTGACGATTGAGAAATCAGATCAAAAAATTTTAAATATTATTCAGATATAGATGGTCCAACTCATTTGTGCGTGTGTGCGTGACAAAATGTACTGATAGTAAACGCACACCAAAGCGACGATAGCACGGTTTGACTAGATGACAGCAGTCACACAAAATTAAGTTGCATATTTAGAAGAACACTAACAGACAGGTACAATTGCACAAGTGGCTTGAACAATGTATGCCTGTATATTACATGAACGACATTCTAAATCTTCGTCTGTATCTATCATGCGATTTACTGCATACATCTAAGACATCCTGCGATTTGCCTCCCTACTTTATCAATTGAATCCAACAAGAACACTGAACAATTAGGGTCGCTTGCAAAACTAACAAGCACAGGTTAAGGTTCAAGTGAGTGCCAAAATTGACAATTTTCAAGGGTAAGTCTTCTTGACGCTTGTTATTCTGTCATATTAAGTATGGTGATGCAACTGAGGTTAAGACGGGGGCGTAACCGTCCAAGCTAAACGAGGCGTCTTAGAATGAAAAATCCAAATATATTATTATTTCATTTTCCTAGTAAAAAACGCCAAAAACAGTTAGGTGGTAGTTTCTTATGCTTAGATCTCGCCTGGGGCGGTACACCATCCTTCCTATTTAAACCGCCATTAAACTACGTTTACGTGGCTTTGTTCCGGGTTAAAGGAAGAAACAACCAGTGTAATTACTGGAACCAAGGCGATTCCAACTTAAGCGTACGGTCGGCAACGCATCATTAGTCGATAATCAATCTACTATAATCAATAACATCTATGATATATACGTACACACACACGTTTACAATCAGATGGATCGCATGCTCGTTTGGCGACTACGAAAAAATGAATCTTACGATGTAATTCATATTTTCCTTGCACAAAGCCGAGCTTCAACTGACAGCTTTGGTGAAGACGCTGCCTTAATATTTTAAGGATTCAAATTGGATTTTTCGTTCACTACTACGTTACGACTGTACTATTATCTTGACTTTGAATCATACAAACCTTTCAACCAAGGCAAGTACTTGACATCAACTTTTTGATAGAGAAGTAAGACTTAACGTGTTGTGTAGGCAACAGCTGTCTACTCGGTACTCACTTAGGGTGTTACCACACCAATCGACGTCGATCGATGGTTGAATGTAAGAGGCGACGTCGATCGATTGGTGTGGTAACACCCTTATCATGCGTGTCCTGTAGTGTCTCAAACAGCGGAGCGGTCTAAATCCTACTGATGGTAAGACAATAATTTGAGCGATAAAGGTGTTTATAGTCGTAGATTTTATGTAGTTAGTCTACTGCAGATTCTTACGTACATCCATTACACAATAATATTTATAACTCATTATACATTTATTACTTAAGAACCTAGTCAGTATCTTTAGAAATAGATGTCGCTTTACAAAGTACCCGATATTCCACATGCCAACGGTACCAAAATACATGTTTAGAATTCTATAACTTATCACTTAGTGGGCGGCTCAAGTGTATGATGAAACTTATCCATGGTTTAAGCAACCTTATTGTGAAAGATGTGAGGTGGAGGCGAGACTAATGGCGCCGTGGCCCAACCACAACGCGATTAGCATATTATAGTTCTATCGGTAAAATTTCATAGAATCTGCCTTTGTGTCATAAAATTTAAGTTTGTTTTGGGAAATTGTTATGTTTGGTAAGTATTGGAAAGGATTTAAGAGCATAGTAAGTGCCATCCACAAAGAGGTGTTGATAAAGAAAACTATTTTTTTTGTTCTATGGTCGAACACAGCCACGTATAGACGTAGACACAGGCAATGGAGCGCGTCTTGGTGCGTGGTTCCTACTTTACGTACGAAGTCCAATAGAAATTGAAAGAATTTTCATTAAGACACAATAGAATGGGATTCTTTTGAAACTTGCATAACATTTTCATGTTATTGTTGTGTCTATATTGCGTAATTAAGCGCGTCCTAAGGTAAGACTTGTAATCCCGTGTTGTCTCAGTAAGTCTCAGTAGTAATAGAAAATGAAAAAAGTAAATATTTAAAATAAAATAAACCCATCATAACGTGCATATCAGTTCAAGAAGTAAATCAACTAATTGAGTATTTGACACTTATTCAAACCATGAAACCTCGATGATACTTTAAATAAATGACTTTATCTCTATACTAAAATTTGCTTACTTTTTAACGACCATAACGCTTTGAAACCTCGTTTGTAATATAAAATTAATTATGTAGTTATTCTCATATATCAGTTTCCAGATTTATCTAAATATATCTTAAGTCAACAAGTCAACAACACTAATGTATTGTGTTTTATGTAATGTTCACCTACTATCGTGCTCCGTCACAAACAATAATTTACGTCTGACGAGATCGCATATTTCAAGCATCCATCTTGTTATTACAAGCGAATCGTGGCGTGATTTTATTACATACAAAGTATATAATCGTATCTGTTTATTATTAAAACACGACGCATTTATAATCTGGATCAATTTCAAACGAGTTGATTGCTCATTGGAAATCTTTACAATATCTGTACCATAATAAAAATCTATGATTGTATATTTTTTTAATTCACGATTTTAAATGAAAAATCTTATGTTATTAGTTTGTTTATCTTTCAGAACTATATATATTGTAACCGTAATTATTCTGACTTGCATAAACGCTTGTGCTTTATTGTTTTAAAGATAAGATAGATTCTAAAGTCACGGATATGGTCATGGATAAGACAAGACATGCGAAATTGAATCTTATTATACAGACAAAGAGTTTTTTTACTAATTACATACACAGTAAAGTGAAATAAGTTCTATATCAATAGAGTAATCGGAGACGGAAATCTAATATTGTATTCTAAACCCTCTCCCGTGATAATACTTAATGACCATAGATAGCGCAGTGATATTTAACAGCGAATATTTGAGAAACTAATTAATATTGGAGGAAAACATATTTGAAATTATGAACGTATTTTCGTGAAATCGAAATGTAAACAAGTCGCGCCCGGACGCAAGGCCGTTGCTCTCTCCCTTTGCAGATAGCAGCCTGCGTCGTTATCTCAAGAAACGAATCTCAACAATTTGAATAACATATTTGGAATAAGAAACAAAGAACTACTTTTCACATCTTTGACTAAAAATCAAGACAACTTCCGCTTACATAATGCACAAACTAGTTCAAAATGTGCATAACCAGGTATTTTTATTCATATAATTCTATATTTGATGACATAAGCGATATATTTCCTGCGTGTATTTGCATTATTGTAAAGCATGTCAAGTTTGGAAATTATTGCAATTAAGATAAATAAAGACACTTAAGAGTTGATAATTACATTATGACATTGTCACACAATAGGGAAATACAAAAGTGAGTGCAACCATTGTATCCAATGGCATTGCATTTAGTGATTTCTCACGGAATCCCGCCACCAAGGTGGAAGTCGTTAGGCCTAGTTGGGTTTCGTCACAGCTTTATGTAAAGACTGGCTTATGTAAATGCTTGCAATATGTACAAAAAAGAAAGGCGAAGAACTGAATAATTGAAAATAATAATATTTTCCACTAATACCTTACATCTCTTTGCGCGGATATTTCAAAGAAATATAGATTATCTTCAAATACTTACAATACCTAAGAAATGCCAGTCAACGAGATGACATCATGCACTACGATACGTGTTACGTGAAATACTACGAAATAGAAAAACTGATTTGATTTATAAAATATTGAAGCTTAGTCATAAACAAAACCAGGTGACAGGAAGTTCATCGCAACGATAAGTGGTGATAAAGTTTGTTTAATTACATATGTTACGTACCTGTACTATTTTTACCTCGAACCAGGAGTTTCCCGATAATCCATCGCTTGATGGATTTATTTATAAACGCACTCAGGATTTCCGTGGCTCGTATGTACGTCAGCAATGCTTTATGTATCAATATTGATTTTCTAATTTGATTCTATTTCTGACTCTCTGCTATAAATTTATTATTATGAGTGTAGCGACTGCTGAGCGAATCTAGGATCGTTTGTGCGCTGGAGAAACTCAGCTTAGTGAAAGTGTTATCGTGATTTCACCAAGAAATAAACTAAATATACACTACTAGAATTAATATTAAAATTTTCATAAATAATATCGGCTCCGGTCCTTTTTGAGAATAAGTATCTAGATTTCTAATGTGATTGCATTGTTAGGTAATAGCACTATTGTGAAAACTGACCAATTATTATTCTGAAGGTTAAACTTTAGAGGCGTAGAGGCGTTTATTCGTCGTTCTCTTATTCATTTTACGGTACACAGTGGGTTGAAAGAAAATGCAGAAATAAAAAAAACATCACGTTTATTGCCGTTTGCAATTCGAAGGCACATACCACAATGTACGCGCGCTCCGTCAACGTAATTATTGATGTCACAAAGACACAAGTCACAAAAATTAAAGCAGTTCAGGTCATGTCCGGAGAACAATCGGTTCGAGGGGTCACTAGGCGGCGCTGACGAGCGGGTCGTAGGGCTGCAGCATGGGTGGCAGAGGCGGACGCGCGCGGCGCTCGGCCTGCACCTTCAGCAGCACCAGGTCCATGGCAGCGCGTGCGTCCTCCAGCGGGCTGTGGCCAGCCGCGCCACGTTGCACCGCGCGCCCCAGCAGCTCCTCCGCCAGCGCGCGCAGCGAGCGCCGCAGGGGGAAGCCACGCGCGTGCGGGTAGAGCGCGCTCGTGTCCACCACGGCGCCGTGTAACAGCTTCAGCGCACGCAGGTCGTTCTCCAACGCGTGCCCCACCAGGATCGTGTCCGTGCCCACGAATCCCAGGATATCGTTCTGCACATCTCGCAGCGTCTTGGTCGCGCGCGCCAAGTCGCGCGGCCTGATGCCCGAGAAGCGCGTGTTGTGGTCCACCACCGGCGAGCTCGGCTTCACGAGCGTCCGGTAGACTAGGCGGCCATCTGCCGCGATCACAGCGATGCTGGCTAGCTCCAGCCCCATGGCGGTGTAGCACATCTCCGCATCGACGGCGTAGACGCCACCACGGGGAGAGCGCGCGCGCACGTAGCCGTCGAGGGGGCCGTTCATGCCGGCGCGCACACCGCTCCACACGTGGCTGCGCGCCGTGCTGCAACCACGCGCGCCAGGCGGCGCCGCGCAGCAGCTGTACCGCGAGTCGCCACTGACGCGCCCCCAATGGTAGTGGCACGGCTCGTCGGTCAAATATTCACCATCACGAGTCATTCGAAACATTTTATCACATCTCACACACAAACGTTCCACTGCATCCGCTTCCTCGTCACTGTCAGACCTTGGGGTCGAACCCATAGATCCTCGGCCACTGTCACTTTGAGAGCTCCCGGGAACGAATTCCGGGGCGTTCACGTCCCAGGTGGTGCGCACAGTCCGGTGGCGCGGCGGGTTTATGTACACCACCGCTTTGTTCGGTTCGATCTCCATGGGGTAGCCGAGGGTCCACATTCGCTTCGGAGAAAGCAAATGCGGGCGCAGAGCCTCGACTAGTTCCTCGGTGGAGATCCTTTGCGTCGGCGACGACGACGTCGGCGGCGCGGGCGTGGGGCGGCGTCGATCGCGCGGCTTGCGCCGGCGTGCTGCGGCGCCCACCGCGTCCGGCGTCCCGGCGGCCTCTTGGTAAAACCAATCGTGGAAGTGAGTAAACAAATGCATGTTTGTTGTTCGGCTTGTATACACATAGAGTCGAGATAGAGCGAGCGCGGAGCGGTAACCGACGTGCTATCGCGCACGCGAGCGCTGTACTAATGACGCGCTGGTGGGGCGGCCCACGCTTTAATACGTCACGTAGGTAGCGCGCGGTCCGTTAACGGGACATGTCGATCGACCAGCCTATTCTCATTTTTCTAAACAATAATATAGCCTCTTTTCATGTAAAAACAGTACTAAATATACCGTATTGTTCTTTGGGAAACCGCTTTACATGTAGAATTGCAATTCAGCGCCGTATTGTTAGACGCAAGTCACAGAGAACGGACTCTACACAATGTTTACAAGAATCAGCTGACGCGCGGCACAGTAACAAAGTGACGACTGAATCCTATTTTCGGAACGCTTTTATTTTATACAGATGTTTAATTAATTTAATTTAATTTAGTTAATGATTTGGGGATCATTAGACTATTTAATTAGTACGATGTGATAATTGATCGATTTATCTCGGTTATCTTTTTTTTGCAACAGTATAATAAATTCTCGGTAGCAATGAACCACAAAGGATGATGAAATCGTTTAAGCTCGGCTACATTTCGTATCGAGCTGGATCGGCAGGTTCAAGAGCCTACAAACTCGTCCTGCGATTCCGTGTGCCGGCTTTTTTCTGACAAGGTTAAATTATTCCTACGGAATTTACTTCATTCATTGGCAGACGGCGGATGATTTATTTGTTTTTTGTTTCGCTGTCAGGAGGGCAAACAGAAGGACGGACGTTGTCCCGAGTTCAAAGAAGCTCATCTACCTCTGCCAATTACATGTTAATCACAATTTCCTTGCAATAATACCGTTTATCGTATATTAAAAATACTTTGCATGAGTCATTAACTTTATAAAAAGTAATTTACTTTTAAAGAGTAATAAAAATATCATAAAATTATTGAATATTTAACTAAATAAAACAGTGACAATATGCTTATATAAATATAACAGCAAACTACAAACAAACGGTTTATCTCATGACCTAAATAAGATACAGATACGACACTCGACTTTTGAATATCAGCCTTACCAATACACAATACGATTTGGCTACAGCTGTAAACCGTAAACTGACACGGAACAAGTAATAAACTTAAAAACAGAGTAAATACTCGAGTTCATTGATGTCGGCTTTATTTTCTCAGGCGTAACCTAGATATATATAAAATAAGGCTACTCATCTTAAACTAACGTCATAAATAAGCTGATTGATGTAAATTAGGATCAACAATCTGAAATAAACTTCACTATCGAACGCGCGTGCTCAATAGCTGTGTATGCGCGGGCACACACGCAAACCGGCGAGTAAACTACGTGCGAGCATGTGTGCGTGCCATGTTTGTATACACAAGCGCGTGTGGGCGTGGCATCTGGTCGCTGACACCGAACGATAACTTCAAAACGGAGTTATCTTTGGAACCAAACCACGCATCTAAGAGAACGCTCACATAAAAAGGAAACTAAGTTTGCTGCCACACCAAACACAGCCTGTCTCGAATAAAACCAAAAAGAGACACTGCCAAATATCATGCAGATCATGTCAATGAACTATTCGGATGCGAAAACATCGTTAATTTTAATGCAGACTTTACAATTTAGTATATTTATATTGGGATACTAAAACGCTCTTTTAGACTTGTGAATGGTTCGAAATAAAATACTTAAAAAAAAGCAAAATAAACTGTAATTTATTTTGTTGTTTATTCAAGGATTACCTACAGTGCCTGCTTCTATTCAGCGTTACAAGTTTTTCAGGCGCATATATACGACCTTTGTAATATTTCAAAGATAACCTAATCAGAAGCACTTAAATATTTCAAAATCGCTTTAAAACCACATCAACCCACTTCTGAAAGAGCCCACCTAGCTCTAGTTACGATTAGATTATTCATTCTTTTGTTCATAACTATTACAATTAACAGTCTCGTACTATTAATCTAATTACAAATGATAAAACATAATACGCTTTATTCATTTATAGTAACAAAACAGTAAAATAATATTAAGCCAGGCCGCCCGTACGTACATTCTGATAATATTGATAATTTAGTACAATGGCAATGTTGTATGAAACTAATGAACTATTTGACTAACGATTCTTAATTAATGAGGTCAAATGATTGCTAATAACAAACTAATTAACCGACAATGCAAAAAGATTAAACAAATTCTAGGGATACACCATTTAAACCAAGAGAATCTAATTAAAATACGCACACAAATATGAATATTCTCCTTTCGATAATTATTTACTTTGTTTGAATCGAATAAAATAAGAAATTTGCCATAAACGTAAAAGTAATTACTTACATTTTTTAAACTTGTTAATTGTAAATCAGAAGAGACAAGTATGGACAAGTGTTGCCTATAAAAAGCATCGGTAACTCTGCGTGCCAGTAAAAATCTCGGTCACTGGGCTACGGTAGAAAAGTTACCGGAACATCACTTTTGACTTCTCTGTATATTTATGATTCCAAAGATTTTCATAAATGTAATTATTCAGTATAATTACAATAGCCGGCAGCAAATAACACTAAGAATTTTATTATTGTAAGGCCATAATACAGGCACGCTCATCTATTTACGTTACCTTCCTATGCAATAATATTTAATTACCATTTTATTTATTTGTTTTATCGTGTTATGTTTACTTCATACTATTAATTGAACACCTAGTACTATAATGAGTATTATAATTTCAAACAATATAAGCTTGACAAATGACGATGCTGTTTAACAAATATATTTCAAGAAAGAACGGCTCATATTTGTAAGCAAAAATATTAATTATATATTTATTATTCTTAATTAAAATAGGCACAAAAAGTAACAGAATATCCACCTACATATAGTAATAATAACCCAGAAACGATTAACAAAAAGCGAAACTACAAGTGACGACGTTTTCGGTGAAAGTTGTGAGCCATCATCTTTACCACCACTCCGACGGACCGTTCTGACCGTCGACGTAGCACGAAGTGGGTCAAGGAGCTCGTCTTACAAATACCGACTTGACTGCAAAATTAAGTAATCCATGTCCAGTGACGTTAACAGAAGTTACGTGTAAATGATTCATTAATAAACTCGAAACCTTTGATTCTTATGAACGCATTTCGATGCGTCGCGTCGACTTAAATGTATTAGTCATTTTATTGTGGGGAAGTCTAATACGTTAAAAACTCTGAGAATTTTGTTATAGTTCTTATGAAAGGAAAACTTAATTTTATTAAAAGAGTCGACAGAAAACATCAGTCACGTCGAACAGTAACGGCCATCATAACGGTTAGTTCTCTGGCAATGTGGTCATAACTTGAAAACCGGAAAAATAACGTTTTCGGAACGCGTACATCGTGTTGCGTCGCGTCGTGACCTGCGCTCATTGGCCGGTTGGACAGTTCTTTGTTAGTTATAGGAATTATATGCCTACTGTTTGTTGACACGTTACAACATTTACAAATACATGTAGCTTGAAGAAAGAAGCTAAGTATAGTTCTATGGTTTAACTTGCATTTGAAATTATTCTGATTTAATTGAAAGCGAAACCAAATACTTTCGAAAACGCCAAAAACAAATTAATAAGATGTCATTTCAGAACAGCAACGTAATAATTGATCCAGTTACATCATTCAAAATATATCCTTTTGCGAAACATTTCGCTACAACTCGTTTAAAATATCGCAAAACAGAAAACAATTTGTTGAACGTATATTCAGAAACGTATTGAACAATCTTGAAAGAGACATTTTGTCATTGGATTCAATAATAAATCAGTAATATCTGAGGCAATTAATAAAGTGTATGTCATGCTTTGTTTACATCTACAAATATTACGAAATGGGAACTATAAATTCTACTTGTCAGTCACCTCGAGTTGACTGTATTTTATTAATAAACGATTGAAGCACTGTCGTCCAGATAGTGAACGCTTATCAATCGAGTACCGCGTAGTTTTACTATTCACAATTAGCTAATACTAGTTAATTAGTGGTTTTGGTACTTTGAGTAATTTGATAAGATAAATTCCCAGACATATGGACATTTTAGTTTGCCCTTCTTTTATACACGGCTTGACAATATTGATATCATGAAGAAATGGATAGTCGTAACTTTTAAATATCATATCAAAAAATTAATAAAAAATACAAATCGCAAATATTTTAGTACACAAATGGCTTGATATTTGACGTTACATGTTTTAATTTCAAAAAAATACAGCTGCGGTTCCCAAAATAGATTTAATAACGTCAGCAACGTACAACATTTCGTTGCCGAAGTTCAAGGCAAAGGGCAAGAGATCGGTCCCGGAGTGAACGCTCGTGTCGCGGATTCCACATTACTTGGGAACTTGCCAAAACACGTCACGAAGTTTTTCAGAATCAGCTTTTATTTAGGATAAGTTTGCAGTATTATGAATCATCGTTTATGTGAACTATAGAGTATTAGATCAGCTGTTTTGATGCGACACTGACATTCTAAATGCGTATATGTGTGTTTTTGCGTGACTGAATCAGATCGTCTGAGATACTTCGAACAGTGACTAAGCAAACAAATAGTAAAATATTGCCGAAATCGCGAATATTAAATTACTTGTTGCTTCAAAAACAGTAAACAAACTCATTGTTACGTAAGTGCACAGATTTATAACCTAGAAAAACACAGAGTCGACTTTTAACGACAATTTACAACGAAACATCAGCCCTTTTTTTAAATAAATAATTAAATATTTGCGCATCGTATTAGCTGACTATACATACCCACTCGTATATAATAAATTAGAAGTGCGTGCGCATGAGACACAATCAACATAATTTCATTACTACTGATGCATGAACCGACACACTTGATAACTTGCTCCTCGGATTAGAACCGTTCATACATCGCTAACGTGTAATGGGGGGAGTCGACTATATGCGCAGGCGCACATACACACGTGCTATCTTTACGTCACGTCACAAAAGATCTTAGACGCTTTTGTTTGCCGGTTATCGTTTTATTATTATTATTATAAATATTATTGTTATTTCACGGTATCGTTTAAAGTTTACAATGTTGGTCGCAGTAGACACACATACACGTGTCCAATAAGTGGTTGCATTGTAATCTACTGCTCCATTCTACTAATACGTACCCATTAATATCAGTACAATACGGTACTATAGAAAATTAATAAAAGCAACCTATGATTTGCAACATGCCGCTGAACGTCAGACGCTGAACCAAGCGGTCAACGAACCAATTAATCTATGATGTTTTCGTTCTTATGCAAATTACTAGTTTAAATATATACATATCTGCGTAGAGAATATATGCAAATAAAAAATAAGGAAAGATCCATGGATCGAAACGTAGTGACAAACGTACGAGTGAAGTTCATGTGCACGTCATCAAACAACAAGGTTGATTTTCCCTGGCAATAATATCCCCAACTAGCACAAATGGTAGCCAATAAGCTTTAGAGCGTATCATATTGCAACTTAAGGTGCTAACGATAAGGTCTATATCCTGCTCTAGAACCCTTATGCAACAGATATGGCCCTAAGTGGGCACATCGCATAGCAGGTCTAGAGCGTATCATATTGTGACTAAAGGTGCAAATTGCAGCGCCTGTACCCCTGATTTGCCACTTTGATTGAACTGTTGATTGAACGGTTGAGTGAACGATTAGATTTTGTTCATTCATACGTATGTTTCATTTCTGTAGTTGCAATGTTGAGAATATTAATGGCGTGTGACAGTTTTTAAGTGACAACTTACAAAACATAATTGTAAGTACCAAATACTTTTATTCAACTATTTGCTTTATCTGTACTGAAAAATCAAGTGGGATCTCAACTTTACTGCAAAATGCGTATATGTTTATTAAGTAAATTTACACGCCATATTGATTTCATGAGAATTTCAACAAAAAACAGTGTAAATAAAATATGGTTATAGTAGTTTTAATAAAAATGACCAAGAATATAATTGATATAACAAGCATTTATAGTGAATTTACGTAGTATAGTTGTAAAATCACTTCTTTTGTTATAACAAAGACATGTTTAGTACAAATAATGTAAATTAGAGGTTAGATTTTCATAAAAACATCCATTAAAAATGGCGAATCGTTTTGTTACTATAGGTAATAATTTTCACCCGCTTACTTCAATTTTTGCTGTTCAAAGTGCTAAAAATCACCTTTCTTATTACTAAGTGGTCTAGAGAAGGGCTATAGGAGTGAATTTTACTTACTTTATATATGATTCTTTTGTTTTAGTAGGGAAAATAGTTTAGGGCTCAATTGACAATACAAAAACCTTTTTTTGGATAAACATAATGTAATACACTCAATATTGATTAAGCATTATGTATTTTAATACAATTATATTTTCATTTCAGTAATTGAACGGAACTACAGATGCAGCATACAATACTTTGCCATGAAAACCAAACACTGTCATAGAGCCAAGCACCGAAAATTATATAATAATTCGTTAAAATCCAAAAGGCACAAAAACTACAGAAGCTCTTTTCTTATAAGAATTTTATAAGTGAAATATTATTTTAGATCAACATTATACAAATATAGTTGTTTCCTTGTAAAAGTAATAACCTAATTATTTAATTTTAAATAAAAGTCAGATAGCTGTTAAAAATGTATTTTATTTCCCTTTGTCGTTCAGCAATCAGAAAACAATTTATATGAATCTAATTTTTCAGAGTTCTAATTACTTTTATTTTCATATTGATTCCAAAAGTTGAATGCGCATTGTAAAATATTGATTTTGGCTAACATGTCATTAGGGTACAAGCATATCAAATTTAAAAAAAGCAAATTGAGTTCTAAATGTTGATTATCAGATGAAAATGAATTTAGAATAATTAAAGTAATATAATAATGTCAATAAAATATTAATGTATCCCGTAGTAATATCTTTTGTTTTTATAACAAAGGGAGGTAATTAACACATCGTAAACCTTCACAAGTTAAACTTTGGGTAAATTCCACAATAACAAATATTGAACTTTCTACGGAACCCTCCCCTTAAACTTCAGAAGAAAATAATAAGAACCAATCCTGCTATAAGGCTCATTTTATCATCCTTCTAGATATTCCAGTGGTTTAAGAGTTGATTTTGCTTCCTTTTAGAAATGTTGGGCGTAATGGTGGTTATTGCTTCTCGTTTTTAGCTATAAGACGCACTACAGGTATAAATTACCACTTAAAGTAGCAATTCACACTCGCACTGTAGCTTAGAGTGGTACAACAGTGGTAAGGTGTTCAACTTTAAACTGTAGGTGGTAATAATTGAAAATTTGGAACCCATAGTCCATTTTATAGACTTTATTTATATTTACCACTCCTATGCAGTAAGAAGTTGTAATTTTTACCCAAATAGCACCGATATACAACTTTGAGTCATAAACTTAGCTACAATTATTACTAATGTGCTAGTTGGGTCCTGACAGTTATAGACTCAACCTTAGGGTTGCTTCTAACTCACGCTACCATCGATCGACGTCGATCGATTGATGTGGTAACACCCTAACAGCTATTTTGGTTACACAGGAAGTTATGCAAAAGTGGTAAACTATTTTCTTGGGCGAATGTGCATAATATAATATAGTTTCCGATTGTAGACGTCGGTGTACACGCGCCCAAGCTAAGATAAATATGGAACTGTCGAAATAGCATCATAAGCGGTCGGCGCATAAAGCTGAACTGCGTCGTACAGACAGACAGATGCACGTACGTATGTATATTATAAACTGGGTAAATGTACTTTTCAAGAACGAACATTAGCCTTATTCCGTGGGTTTTGTTCAATTTACGTTCATTATTGCTTAAGGAGCTTCTAAAGGGGGGGGATAAGTAGTTTTTTGGAGGTTTGTCAGGGCAATAATATTTAATTACAGGGTCGGCTGCAAAGGATGCCAAGTTAAAGGCAAAGTTAAATACGACATTATTTTGAAGGCAAATTTCGTCTGATTATTTTTTCAGTGAAGATGAAACGTTTGGTAGGTATGTGCATTTATTACTGATTCACCATATCATAAGAATGTTTCTATTTTTGTCTACTTCTGTTTATAGTTTGTAAGCTAACTAACTTAAGACGCTTTTACACTAAGATAAAACTTAAAAATTAAGGCGTAGCTATTAGACCCAAACGTTAAGTTAAATTAAGAAAATTTGCAAGTAAAAACTAAACGTACTAATTGCACTTTCATTTATAACAGTATCATTTCCAAACTATGAATACACGCAGTGCATTTGGGTTTCGCAACTATCTGCAGTTCATCGAAGTAAAAACCAAGTGCTACTTACTTTTACTATGGCATTTGTAATGCGCAATACACGATATATCGAATACCGGTCTGGTTATGACGTAAAATGCCGGGAAACCGGTACGACGATACAGCAAAAATACGTCGGGATTTTTAAATCGTCTACTAGTTTTTCCATATTTTGCTGCCAATTATAAATACCACGTTATTAGGGTGGGAAAAGATCGCGTTAGTGTTTTGTAAAAAAATTAAATATATATGAAATAGGACCAATTCTGGAGTAATCACTAGTAACCACTTCACATGCATGAAAATAGTGTAAAAAGACAAAAAACAACGAAAGCATAATTAACATCTGTATTTATTAAACTTTTTCAAGAAAACAAATATATTAAATAACTGGCCTCTTGACTCTAGCTTTCAATTTATTTTACTTAGGAATCTGAGATTATCTTTACTTTTATTTTGATTGTGCAACGTCTTCAACTCACCGGTGGGCCAGGCTAAGGTGGCGTACGCATTCCTACTGAATTTCTTGCTGGTTCTTTGGCAGTAAATTACCCTTCCGAACCAATGGTAGTTTCAGTATACGACGTCCTAAGCCGAGGTGCTCGGCTTAGGACGTCGTATGTAGGAGTAGTTTAAGTTCCGGCTAAGCGCCGTCAGCGCTAAGCTACACACCCGGTGAAATTTAAAAGGCCTTAAATAAACTGTCCATTTCGAGAAAAAAAAATTGTGCATCGTCCTATTAAAGTCAACGTATAACTATATTTATAAATACTACCTACATCATATCAAAAACAAGACAACATAAATGGAGTATTTATTTAAACGTTCATTATTTCCCAGTACCGTATTTAATTTGTAGAAGTTCAACTATACCGTACCGTAGCGTAGGTCCAGTCAAAGAGCATGATAACCCAATAACCTTCATCCTATTTACGCTCGGCGCACTCGGCGGAAGCCCAGGCTAAGAGCGAGAGTCGCTTGGGCTTTGCTGGGCTTTTGTCGGCGCCCCGCTACTACGGGACGACGACACTACCGCAGGTCTAACATAGCGAAGACATTGCCAATTTGACAGCCGAATGAAGACAACTTTCTAAAATAACGTGTCACATGAAATCACTAAGCCAAGTAGACGCCAAACGTGACGTCATTAATGTATTTTGGATATCGTCCTTATTATTTATTTCAGTATATTACGTTAGTATTTATTGAACTGAGTAAATTACTAAAGTATTGAGTATGTACTTCTTTTGCAGTGTGTTTTTTTGTTAATTAGTAGTCAATGAATAAATGGGGTAGCCGCATTCCACTCGTTCGTCTAGTTCGCTTGGTCGTGTAGAATTCTCATGTTGGGGTTTCGAATACGAATCTGAGTGTGCACCAAATTTAGTGACTGTACCTCGTGAGCCATGTACGTCGCATTTAATGTTCCTTTATACACACAATAAAAAAAAATAACCTCAATTTGCATTTCAGACCGTTATTTATTTAGATTAAGTTTATGATTACGGTTATTTATTTCCATATCCTAGTTGATAACATTTGTATATTTAAAATTTTCAATAAATAAATTCATTCTCGAGTTTTTTGATTCATTTGTTGTTACTTATAAACCTACAAATAATACGTATTCTGGAGTTAGATTAAAATACAAATGCGTATACTAATTACGCGTTTCCATGTAATTTTAAATATGCAAAGCATTGACGACATTGGTTTTATTTATAAGGACCTTGATTCTGCGTGATCGTTTATATTTTATATGTATTTTTATAACAAGGATGACTACGAACGCAGGACGAGTTAGTCACTTGGGTTTTGTAATAAGGAAACCTCATGCTAAGAAGTAGATTAATTTGTGACGTAGTAAAAAAAAGTTTTTGGGTTCAAAAATGTTAATGAGACGGCCATTTTAATAACCTGAGCATTCCGTGATAACTGTACTCTATTTTTTTAAGGTTCCCCGACCGAAATTAAGAAAACGTAGCTAGCGATTAAACTTAATAAATAATATACTACGAATGAGGAGGTTACGCCGGATACTGTACATTTTTTGTATCTTTTTCATACAAATTTTACATTGTTTGTTTTTTTAACATCACTTTTAAATTTAGAATATCAAGTAAATGATAGCAGTTATTTTCATTGTTTCCGTCTTAAGTTTTCATTCTAGTTCACGATCAAACTGTTAAGAAAATATAAATAATCTTAGAAATTATCTGCCAAATTTTACGGAAGCCTACGTTACCAGTTCCTCATCATCAGCATCTTAAATGAACAGAAACTTCCTCCAAACCCATAGCCTACCTACAACAAAGCATTGCAGTTATCGAACACGCATTTTCGACGCAACTCTTGCGCATAGGAAATAGAATCTAATTTACAACGTAACAATAACACTATAAAGTATCATGTATTGTTGTTATTGACTCATCTTCCTGTTTCCTTCTTTCAGTCCGAATTAGTGAACACCTACTTGGTTTCGAAAAGGATGGAGTCGACGAATTAATATTCGTATGCATTTTTTTACCGATGCGCTTCACAGAAATTAAGTTTGATGTGTTTTAAATTTTAACAATGTCTGTTTCAAGTCTTATTTATATATAACAAAGGACTTTCGATTATATTGCTTCGGAAATAAGATTGAATATTAAAAAATCTTATGATTTTACAATTACAATTTTTATTCGAATCTTTATTAATGGAAACGTCATTAACACGGTGGAATACTTAATACGTAGAAAAGTTTTGTTTATCAATTTGTTTGTAGTCTGTCAATAGGAGAGGCATAATATATACAAATAAATTTTGTAACACAGCGTAGTAAATTTAACGTTTAATTACTTGCATTTCAACATCCCTTCGAAATCTTTTTAACTTAGCTCTTTTCTTATAAACGAACGTATAATGCAGTCGTATTATTTTTAAAACATTGTTTGTACAATAAAATAAATTCTGAAGGAAACTTCAAACGGTTAACTTATGACCGAATATTACCTGCGAAGGCCAAGTTTATGTTGCCGCGGTAAAAATAAGCTATTTTTTACATGTCATTTCAACGACATTGAAAATAAAGTATCTTTTGTAAACGCGCCAGTCTACCAAGGCTTTACCAAATATAGGCACAATCGACAAAACAGCGCACATTTTCGGGTGTTCATGTTTTTTCTGCACTTAAACATGATACACCTCTAAGCAGAACATAAATTAATCATTCTAAAATACTACAACCTTAACGCGTATCCATTCTATTCTCGACTCAACGTAAACAATACAAGCCAACAAAAAATATATCTTAGAAAATATAAATAATAAATTATATCTTACAAATAAAACCGTCACCAATGTTATTTACAATTAAAGCTAGTTAACATAAAATTAATAAAAATAATATTATTTATGTACATAAAAATTATAATAATATTACTGTCATGTGCAACTTGAAGGTCCATAGCGGTCTAAGAACTAAATTATAAATAAATATTACTAAGTATGTAAAGAGATATTCTAAATAAATATTTAGTAACGAAAGTCATACAAAATTATAGTTATATCGGCAACTAATTTATACGAACTACAAGAATACGTCTGAATTATCAATCTTCATCTTACTATAAAAGTGTTCGATTCACATATCACCGTCGCCACACGCATGTGATTGTCTACAAGTACAATGCAACAAAATGATCTCACCACTTTTTTGTTACCCAGTGCATTTATCATGCAGTGGGAAAATATGTCACAGATTATCTAAACGGAGAAGGTTATACGGGATTATTATACTGTGCACTTTGATTTATGCATACTCTGTACGTTGCAGAAAGAGCAAAATAATTTATTATTCTTAAAAATGTCTCGGATAATTTCGAAGGTTTAGTGTAGTTTACTGTTCTACTGTTCCGAGGGGTTTACTGTTCTAAAAAACATACTCATTTAGCCCATACCTATCTAGAGCTAAAAGCTATCTTTGAATGAGTCTCTGATTAAGTCTAACTTATTACAGAGTATTAAAGAGATGAAAATATGAATATATTTATTTTAATTGAGTTTATTATATACACTGTCAACTAATCGTAATCGTAGTTTAGAAGTACTGTAGCAAAACCATCCAAATTCGAGGATTCCCTTCGAATAATTATCTTTTTAAAGAACATTTTCAAAACACATAAATTGTTATTATTAGATAACCGTATTATCATTTCTATAACAATACTGCACTAGTTCAATTCGCATGTAACTGAAATGATAGGTCAAATAAGGTAAATGCAAAACGAAGGTTATCAATATACGGACCAAACCTACGCATAATATACATTAACTGATAAAAACTGGGTTAAGTCATGAAGACGTCACGCTAAACGTTATCTATCTAGGTTTTTATACTGATTCAAACTAAATAACACTATTAGAAACTTACAAATATTTTACGATATGTGCTTTGTTTCGCGTGATGAAGTTGGTGAGTTGGTCTTTCTGGCTCAAAACTTTTACATTACTCGAGAGAATCCGCGGACAGATTCAAGTATAAAGATGTAAACATTATACTCATCAACACGTGCGCTCTCAAATAAAATCCATAGGTTTGCGTCACAGGTGTCTATATCTAATTAAAACATCCGTTTTTACACAGAATTTTACAATTTGGCTGAACATCATTTGAACCACATTTCCAAGATACTAAGTACAATGCTTTTCTTTTTTGTTTTCTGAAACATTCACGAGTATCCCGTGTGCAGCGTGTCAAATTCTTTTATTCGGTAAGATGAAAATATAAACGCCAGTAGAAATAATTTAAATATAAAATTAGAAATTATCTATACAGAAATATTGAAAGGTACAATTAAATGCAGAAACTAATCTCAAATATTGTCTGAATTTTAAACATAAAAATATATAGTAATTTGTCTTCAAAATCCTTAGAAAGCTAAGATTTATCTTTTTACTGTTTGTGCTACGTACAAAGCTATAACCATGAAATTCACAGATTTCTCTAAAATCCTTAGAGAATGGCAAAAAGATTATGTTTATGCTCGCATATTGTTAAGCTTTATTTCACTGAGCCATAAAAGACTAGTTATTGTTAACAATGCTCTTTTTAATGCACAATGCACAACTGCCTTACTTTTTGCTATTCGACTTAGGATTAACTTTTATGAAGAGCTATTTCTCTGTAAGGCTTTGTTTCTGATAAACCTTCAATTGAAAATACAGCGAGAAACAAAGGAATCAGCTAAATTATTATTGAAAACTTTAGACCTTAAGAACGACTCTACCGTTTTTTTTTTTTGCATGCTTTTGTCTTTTATCTCGATGTTGGGAAGAGACGCTGTAAAATCAACGCGGTAAAATTACGCTAACAAACACTCCCATACTATAATAAATTATACTTACGACGTTTCAAATAAAGAAACGCTTTTTTCATATTTATTTCATATTTCATTTTATTATTTATTAAGCTCTGCTTACTTTGGGGCCATACAGTTGGTGTGTTTGTCTGGGGATTTATTATTATTATTATTCAATTATATTTTTTAAATCACCTTACTCTTACACACTCTCCAAAGTGAAGAATCAAAAAAGAAACTCGTCAGATTTTACCGTTAACTGTAGATATAATAATTAATTCGTCCCTCGAAATTATTTAACACAATAAACAGTTCATACAGTGAATAACTTATTTATGGATAATAAATGTAAATAATTATATTGACTATGAATATCTTTTGAATACTAATGCTTGAATGCACGAACTTCCTCGTACCGAGGAAGTTTAATTTTAGCCTCGAAATTTAAATTTTAGTAAACCCTTTACACTGCACTCTTCTTAAGGCAGCCCTGTGTAGAACCTAGGGCCACTATTAAAATTGCAAAACTAACCTTGACAGAATTTTTTTTTAGGTACCTACTTATAAGTACCGTTCATAAGATTTAGGCGATTTGCTCCAACATTTAGGACCAGGAACTCCTACAAAAGCATGGAACGAAACATTCACGTAGGATCATAACTGCAGCTAACATTTATGGCACATCAAATATGACCAACTTACGCAGGAATAAATCAATTATTTTTAATTTGAAATTAATTTGAAAAGCGTCAAATTCGATAGTATTTAAAAGTCCGAAGGTTAAACATAGTTAGTTCCGCCGGGCACCTAAGACCTCGAACTCAAATATTTTTCCCGTTTCTTGTAAATTCTAATGCCCTTCACTGTTCTCTGACACTTTTTACATCAAACATTTTTTGTATCAGAGACTTTAAATTCTTCCGGGTACTAGCATAGACATACCTACTTCCTATAACTAACAAATTATTTATCCTATCTGAACACAACTTTTGGAGTGGTACTCGCTATTACCATAAATAAATATTTAAAGTTTTAAGCAAGCCCGCAACAAAATATGTAATGCAACTTAATAATTGAAACAAAATTACTTGTTACGTAACCGAATGTATGATATCTAACAGTATTAGTTTATCTTTAGAGTACTGTTACATAAAAGAATTAGGTCAGTTAGCAACAAATGTTCCCCTTCGCTTTTACGAGTCTGAAAATGGGTAACAAATTACCAATCAGCCTACTAGAACTAGTATGAATTTTCATACATTCTCAATTCATAAGCACGCTTTCATGCCTATTAAAGTTTGCGAACTTTTTCTTTCGTTAATATTGTGCAGACCTACCGCAAAAGTAATAATAAATACATGAATCACTTTCTCCAAAAACTATATACACCAACAACGTTTCGAAAGTAAAATACTAGAACCAGTAGCGCCCTCATTTACAATACGCGAAAACCTTTTCAAATCCGAAACAAAGACAGTTCTTTAGATCAGTAAATAGTTCAAGTGTAAAATAATAGATGGCGTTAGTTGGTACATTTTCTAAACGAAACCCTAAACGTAAGCAGCAAATGTTTTCTCGTGTTTCTGAATAACAAATGTTCGTTTCTTTCGTTTTCTATAGCAATACTATAATTAATTCTCATTCGTAGTTCACGGGTGCCCGTATGAATATCTTTTGGGCTAACTAAGTAAATAGCAAAATTTGCAACAAGTTTTTCCACTCAAACGATCATATGGAAACTTGTGAACTTCGAAATTATTCTGACGTTATTATGACAAAAACCCCATTTTTTTTTATTATCTCATTAAAACCACATAAAAATTCTTGAAGTTAAGTGAGTTGTTTTTTGAATTGATGTTTGATACGTTTTTTGAATAATATCTTTAAATATAAAATCAGACCATACAAAGTCAGACCACGTTTTATGAACCTTTCTTCTTTTTAAAAATCAACAAAACGACTCATAACAAATTCTTAATAATACCTACACATACATAAGAAAAAATACGATATTAATTTTCCCACGTAACACAAAAACCTAATTCTCACATACAACGCTGACTCCACAATCCAAAGACGCCACGATGCACAAAATAATTTTAAAACTACCCGCAAATTGTTATATACCGTCTGTTACGTTACCCTAACACGAGTAAACTACACTATAAATAAACAACTGTTTTAGTTCATTGAACAAATTACTACGCTATTAAAATACAGAATCAACAATTCTATTAAAATCATTAGAATAAATCAAACCTACACGAGGGAATTAAACTTTATTACTAATCAAATAAGATCTAAAATTTGTTAATATTGAAGCTTGACGTATGTTTAGTAGTAGATAAATACTTTGTTTTATTTACTTTATTTTGAATAACCACGTGTATTATAGGTCAGCAATGAGTAAGACTGCCTAGAGGGGACTTAGAGATGCGAACAAGAAGACTTATAGTAAAATAGTTTATTAGTTTTAAGAACATAAGTAATACAGGGTCTTTTGATGTCAAAGAGAGTAGGTAACTAAAAAGATGGGAATTTAATAGCATCTACTCATTTAAATTTGAAAATAAATATGAAATTAACCGGTCAAATTTTGATTTATCTCGCATTCGTACTTGGTAAAAGCCAGACTTCCTGTACCAGAATTTTTGTGTTAAGATCTACGGATCAACACTTCTCTGATTACCAGATGAGGCTATTTTATCCCATTTTGTTTACTAATAAAACCAAATTGCTTTGATTTAAGACTATTGCTATTCACGTGGAATTTTTGTCATATGCCCTTATCGACTCTCACTGAAATCTTCCGATAACGAAAAATCAAACCTTCCAGTAGTCCCATTCAAGCTCAAAGCTCACCATATATTTAAACCGATTCATAATTAACACCCTACGCTGCAAACACACGTGCAATGAAGCACACAACACACTTCAGCTGATATAATGAAAAGATATTGCGTTCCGGTCATACATACGTAACACGCATCACTTTGTTGTTATTTACTTACTTACATGGTTACATCACACGACCACGTTTTTCATACATTTCATACAAAAACATACACAACGGGGTCAGATATGTTTACATGTAACTATCAATATAAATTAAGTTCGTGATGTACGTATTTCGTTTTAATTTTTAGAAAGATCAAAATAACGAGATTAATAAGTAAAATTTTTGCTATCAGTACATTTATTTTATGTTATAGGTAAAGTACCTAGAGCTTGTTTTTTTACTTGATTTTTCGTTTTAAATGATTTAAGCAAAAAGGTTCTAAAAACAAAAAAGTATTGAAACCTGCTTCTGTTTAATAACACTGCGACGTTTTCATTTTATTATTTTTATTATCTTTAACGTCATGAACTTCTTTTTTATTTATAATCAAAATGTTATACATATAATGACGGTGCTCCAGGTACTTTTCTTAATAAAAGTAGGTATATAAATAAAATAGATTAATTATAAAATTATTTTATTCCCTTGACTGCTGGCAAAAAAGAAACTGTATAAAAGTTTATCTTTTAAATCTATGGTATACTCAAACTGTCCTTATTTCAAATCAATTTTAATGACCAAAAACTATTATATACCTACAAAATAAAAATTTGCTCAAGTTGGGTCTATGAAAACCTGGCTTAACGTAACAAGATCATTAGTTTATATAGAAAGTAGAGCAACTTGTTTAGAGGTGTGCGTAAATCTCGTGATCTCTGCGTCGGCGCAGGTTTAGAACATTTTACTTAGTCTAGATATTTGTATTCGAAGCTTTTTTTAGCATTTTCTATATGAAATCTTCAATGAAAAAGAATAACCGTCATAATTGGCAAACGAACACGCGCACCGCCTTGTATCGTGTAAATCTGACAAAAAAAATTCAGAATACACTAAACATTTGTGGTGAAGGATCGATGATGCGTTTCTCGGCTTCTGTTGGATTGGCCCTTGTTTCTGTAATTTCAAAGACTATATTCAACGTGAACGTAACCATGTTAACGTGAATATTATGGCGGTTAAAAATGTTAGGATTGTTGTTCCATTTTAAACCTTTACTTCAATTTTTCTGAATTTTTAGGTTTCGTAGGCACAGGATTTGTACACGGATATATCTGCCAATCATTGAGCGAAGGGCAGATTATGCTTTTATATGTTTAGAAAAGTTTAGATACTTACAGCCTACAGAAGGTGTAGTTCTACGCAAAAGTTTTGGTACGCCTCAAGATAAAAGGTATTCTGGCCTAGGTCAACATTACGCGAAAATTGTCAATTTAAGATTGATATACTAATTATACCTACAAAGAACATAATACAACATTTTGTATAAATTAAATATATGCAATAAAAATCGTATAGTAAAGTTTCAGTTCTTATCAAATCTTACATCACGAAACTTGTTAAAATAATTACAAAATCGTTGCATTCAGTTATATCAAAATATCTTGCTTTATCTTTACATTGCTTCTGATAAATTATTGTACAATAACTCAGAGATATACTCCCACACAGTTGATAAAATTATCAATTAAAATTACTATAAAGTGTCTCAGTCATGAAACTGTATCTCAATATATTGATAACGTGGTTAAAAAAAACAAAGAAATATCTTTTGAAATCTTATCTTCATGCATTTCATACTAATCAAATTGCGCAATAATCAATAAGTAGATTTTTAATATCTTTGTTATAGGTATAATAAATTAACATGCATTAATCATATCACCCAAATTGCGTAAAATGCTAATTCACTTTACCTCAATCCAACATTATTCACCACAACGCGAATAGTATTTTTGCTTCACGGCTCAATGTTCATTTTATAATAATACTTGATTTGCAAATTAAGTGAACACGGAAGGATTCTGTTACTGTATTTACTGTTATTATAAAGAAAGAAATAATTGTTTGTTTGTGTATACTTTTTTGTTATTAACTCTCTGCCACTATTATTTCACTAGTATAAAGTTACATTTTTCATAAGAAACGGTAATAAATGTACATGTGAAAGCGCGCGAAAATTCTTATCATACTATAACTGTCAGAATAAAAAAATCATTTGTTATAAAATCATTCAACACAAATTTATTTTACTTCCAATAGCACCAAACTTCGAAATTGCATAATGCGCACATATTATTTTCAGCGGCCCAGTGCCAAAATGCACCAACCGAGGTTACGCAAGAAATATTTTCGAAAACAATAAAATAAATAACAGTTTTATTATTTAACAATTGGCAACACCAAAGTGCACCGTGAATGCACTAAGGTTATAGAAAGCGAGATACAACTTTCGCGGCTAAAATCGAGAGAAAGTAGTTCGGACCGCACACTAAGAATACGTTATATCTTTTTATCCAGCCGCTTTTTTGGTACGATTATATCATTTTGCCGGCTGGCTATATTTAACAAAATATATTATTATGGTAATGTAATATATATTGTAAAAACTAGGTAGTAACATTATTAGGAGAAACATAATTGTTTATTCATTTTTTATTCTTGATTGATTAATATTTTAAATTATTTTACTATCAAATGCTAAGTACAATTTTATCAAAAATTTCCATTCGATTAGAACTCAAGCTACTTACATATATTTTCGTTGTTGTTATTCAATAAACATGAACTCTGCTTTTAACACGCGAAAAAAAATCTTTGTATAAAATTTAAAAACTTTCCAAGCAACGTAAATCCTTACCTAACTTCAAATTGGAAGAAATTGAATTGCATTACCATTGCACACATTATTACTTCTACACATATTATTTCTATACTTTTAAGTTTCATCTAACAAGACACAAGATAATTTAATGAATTTACGGGATTCTTATCACGATTTTCGATTTTTTATTTCGCGCGTCCGATTTTCGATGCTCTGTTTGCAAGCACCATGATCGCGGACTAGATCCGCAGTATTCATTAAATTATAGTGAAAACAACCGCGATAGTTTAAAACAGTTATTAAGACACAAGATGTTGCTCATTTCAAGTTTTTTTTTTAATATTTAGGCCAAAGAGATAGTGAAGTGTATTGAAAAATAATAAAGCCATTAACAGGCTAGCAAACCATCTTAATTTTAATGAATTAGTACAAGTTGCATATGTTAAGATCTCATCCGGGGCGGTGCTACAGTCCTTTCTATTTTATATATACCGCCGTAATTACGTGGTTGTGTTCCGGATAAAGGAGAGGCACAGCGTGTGTAATTGGCACCGGTGGGCATGGCCGGATTTAGGGGGCGACAGCCCCGGGACCTCCACAAGATTAAATTTGCCTTGCCTTCATACTTTAACGGGCATTAACAAACACGTCTAACTAAACTCCTTCGTTGCCCCGGGGCCCCCACATCTCTAAATCCGGCCCTGCCGGTGGGCAATGCATTTTTACGAAATGACCAAATCATTAATCAATAACATCCACGATTAATGATGTTTATGGGCACGGATGCCACTTACCATCACTTTAGAGGCTATGACAAAGTTAAAAAAAATATTACATCCTATAAAATTCAAATTAAAAAAAAATTTAAAGTTAATTTCAAAACCTAACATCACTTTTCCAAATGGTTAGAAATGAAACAACGAAAACTCGTTTTGACGTATGAAAATGAACGAAACCCAAAAATATACTTCCGCTTTCAAGTTTGGCACATACAATTGTAGCCTGGATGCGCACATGCAAACGAAATTAGCATGGCTGCGCGCTAAACGCCTATTTAAACCGGCAAACAATGGAAGGTCAACCTGATACCAGCTGTACGAACAAAAGTTTTACAGAACGCCCGCCATGATTTCATGTGAAGACGTGATGAAAATTCCATTTCCTGGTTTATATCTGGTATAGGTAATCAAGAATTTATTATATGTAAGCAGGACACGTCTGTGGGTGTTCTACAGTATGAAAATAAATAAGGATAGCTTAAGTTCAGGAAGTGACTGGGACACTTTGTACACATCTCTGATTTTTGTCAAAATATTTGATATACGCAGGCAATTTACACATGGAAATACAACGTTTTTGTAAATTAAGAACATTGGCATATCGCCTGCAATTTTTGAACAGTGGCTTAAAAAACGCATAATCTTAATGTGTTTCAAAGGTTAAGGTGAAGAAAAGGTTCCGCATTTATCATTATACACCAAAATGCAATAATTTTTGACAACTATTTTCCTTGGACAAGTCATCTACAATGAAAAATGCAAATATGAATCCTACTGAAATGTTAATGTTATAATTTTACGATTATTATCTTTTAATATGGGGGATAAGTGTAATTAATCACCAATCTGTATTCCGATCAGTAAGATGTGAATTCTGTCATTCAAATCACAGAGTGATGGGATCTTCCGACGCAATCGCAGGCCTTCGACGCGACCTCCGACATACGTCATCGGTGATCTAATGGCGAAGACAATACGCCTTTATCATACATGGCACTAAATATACTTATATTTTAGGAGGAAGTCGAATAAGTATAGATAACGAGTCAGTATGTGATAAAATTAGAGTGTATGAGTTTTGGTAATTGCAACATGGTTAAATTCTGCAAGGGCGCGTCGAATTTTATAATAAATTCATAAAAAAAATTCATTTCGCTATAATAATAATAATAGAAAGTGCTATGTAACTTTATAGAATTTAGGTTTATAGGAAATATTTACTTGCCAGCAGTTGATAAGTGTATTATAGATATTATTACTGTTATAGTAAAATAACATAAAATATAATCCTTCTCTTCCAATAACGCGGCAAGTCATCACGATTAACTACACATTACATGATATTTCTCATATTGTAATAATATTCAAGTTGTTGTTAGGATGACAAGAATAACAAGAAGAGATCGATCGTACCGAAATACAATAAAATGTTTTATTTCTTAATTAATTTCTTTTTTTTTTACTCTACTCTTACTCTTGCCGCACACAAGTCGCTACGGGTATTTAAGGCCATCTATTTATTACTTCTCGTGTAAAGTCGAAACGCCTTGACATCAATTAATGTTCATCTTGAACTCTTCAACAAAAATCTTTCAGTTACATATCCCATTGCGAGTGATAAGCAAAATTTACTAATAATGCCTTTTTCAAGTTTTGGTCATACCTATGTGAGATTGTTAAATTTAACACTTCCGAAAAACAATTAGGATTTAAGTTATATTGAGGATTTAAAAATGAATTGAAGCGGTTGTTTTAACGGCACCAAGAAAGCCACAATCATCTCAAAGTATAGATACCATAAATAATATTTTGTTTAGTACAACAGATAAGTTAGTTCTTATTCCATAACAGTGTGAACTGCACCCGCGTTAATATTGTAATAAAGGGAAAAGTTTTGTTTGTTTGCTTTTAAGTAATTTAGTATTTGACACCATTTCAAAATGAACATTTTTATCATTTATTTAGAAAACATAAGTTATTTGGAACCAAAAAAACGTATTGAAAAATTAAGTTTTAAATATAAGATCGAAACTTAATAAAGAAGTAAACAAACGTATTATAAAATATGCTTAATTTTTTAATATTATTTAATAATATTAAATATAACAAATTTTTTATGACAGTATGCATGTTAACGCATTATCTACGTGGCTAGCTAGCTATCTAGTTTCCCTATGATGTATTTCATTTTAGATTTAGTATTGGTTTTTTAGATTATTTTATATTTAAGATCAGTTTTATGTGTTTAACACGTTAGTCTAAAATTTGGTCTACATTTCAGAACAACTTATTTTTCTCACTCAATATAACCGGTCCTGTGAAATTATTCACTAAAATCGATTATGATCTTTGGACAAGAAACGTCTATTACAACATTTTTAATCAAAATAAACGTCACTTTGAAACTATGTGACGAAATAATCTGACTTTTATAAAAAGTTCAAAAAAGTATAAAATTATCTTATCAATCCGAAGAAAGTATATTTCATTCATCGTTATCCCTAAACATGTACATTTTTAATGGTCCTTAGCGACTCAATATTAATTTCAAGTGGAGTAAAATTTTTGAATTAAGAAAAGGCCTGTGACTGAGTCCCTAATTTCAACTGAACTTATAGCCGGTTTACACGCGTTAAGTGGTTAAGTTGGTAACTAAATTTTAACTAAATTTTAAGTTACTGCATGTCACTTGTGTGTCCAAACGGATTAAGTAGTTAAGTTCATAAAGTTCAATGAAGGTGAGCAGTGATGAATCTCAAGGAATTCGTCAATTCTGTACTTAGATATATAGTAAATGTGATTTTGGACAAATTCAGAGAAGAATTTTATTCGGAAAATAAAATCTTTACAAGAATATGTTTTTTTCTAAATGTTTATTCTACAAGCATATCTATTTTATATATTCTTCAACAAATTTTAAAGTCGAAACTAAACTCCACTCCAACATTTAAAAAAAAAAAGAGTAAATGCGAAATAAATACGAGCTCTTGCCGCCACCAGCTTTGTCAACTTATGCACTTAACTAAATAATCACGTCCAAACGTGTTAAGTGAGAAGCCCCGCCCACGCACTTATACGAAAAATAGAACGAATCCTAATCTACTTAATCACTTGCGTACTAAATTTTAAGTTACCACTTGTCACTTAACTGACTGTTTACACGCAACTTTTAACTTAAAATTTAGTTAAAATTTAGTTACCAACTTAACCACTTAACTCGTGTAAACCGGCCATTATTCATCCCTTTGAGAGTGAAGAAATAATATACTAACAAATTACTTTATTTTCTCATGTATAATATTCGTGGGATTTTTCCCATGTTAGTCAAATTAACCAAGGAATGTTTTTGCATTATGCTAATCAAAGTTTACTGTCAAGATTAATTAAGATTTAAAAAGAAAGAGGTTTTATCGGTTTGCCCCATGAAACCAAGTTTAGGTATGTTTATATTTTCATCTTAAAATAATTCTTAACTCCGCTATAGGTAATACCGACATACAACTTTGAAAGCCGAGAATTGAGGATTTAATTTTGAAAATTCTTCTTGTGTAGGTTCATCGGCTACATTGCATCTGATAAGATTTAAGAAATGCCTAACCGATAGGCAATAACAATTATAATCGTTGGTCTTCAGCCAGAAATTTCTATGCGGATAGTGCGATTCACTGAGTCTTTTTATAAATATAATTATCTTTTACACATTATTTTAAAATTATGTACTAATATTTTATAACAATCAGAATATCAAAGGATATTGTTCGTTCCACTTTTGCGTCACAATATAACATCGATAAATAATTATAACGCGATAACTTATGCTATACTATAAACGACACCCATAATAGTAAATCGTGAAGGCTTAAATTGATACCATTTGATAATCTCTACCTGCAGTTGCCACAGTAAACGTTATCGGGCGATCCTTATTCAGATATTTTAATGACTAATGAGGATAAATTGTCTAAGGAAAAAAAAGGAGTTGTTTTTTTATCAATTGAATGGTTCATTCCGTCATTGTTGATTTTAAAAGGAATTCTAAACTAGAACTAAACTTTAATTTATATTATGATGTTGTTTATTGTGTAAACACAAACTATAGTCTATCCGCGATAAGAAAACCTCGAATCATTGATGCAACTACAAATATTAGCCAATGAGGGCAAAGTATTAGTAAAAGTTTTCTTATTGTCGGTGATGCTATTGGCTAAAACCTAATTCCGAGACGATACGTTGTTTTATTAACGCGAACGAACTGCAACTGCTAGTCACAGAAGTACCTCATATTATATTATATTTATACTATTCATCAGTAATTATTATGAACAAGCTTTCCTTTGGCGCCAGCCGCCATCTTTCGACGTGGGACAAATTAACATTTAATTTGAGAATAATCTCAAATTTTTACATCGGTGCCAGTTGTACGGGCACGCGGCGGCCAACTGCACTCCTGAAACTCCCTCTCCTCCCGATTGCGTGCTTTGTGGCCAGTCCGGCCACACCGCAAATTACAGGGGCTGCCCTCGTGCACCCCGTTGTATGCGTTCTAATACTAAGAGAGGGCGGCACCCAAACAGGCCCCGCCCCTTTCTCAGGAAAACTTTCCACCGCTGCGTAGCCGGGTTCCTCCGGCTGCAAAGCCTACTCAGCCCAAGCCTGCTCCAGAGAACTGGCCGCAGCACCCCGCTGCACTAGCGAATCCCATCCCGGCTCCTCGCCCATACAATACCACTCCTCAACCCTCCGTAGCAGACGATATGCGTATCGTCTGCGACGCTATCAAAAGTGTTGATGTTAGGGAGATTGCAGTCCTAGCCTGTAAACTTAGGGCTTCACGTTCTCCGACAGAGCGTTTGCTAGCTCTGGCGGAGCATAGTTCCCTTCTCAATTCATTATAGGTTCATTTAAATGAATTGATCCCTAAATCATGCTTCGGCCGACCTCTGCGCCGGCCACCAACTCATGTCCTTTTGAGCATCTTCAGTGCAACTTTCACTTCAGGCGGAAGACCCGCTAGCGGGCCTCCGCCAGCGCGCCCAATTTTATTAAAATTTTACCACAGCCAACAGGTGGTTTTTAGTGGGTAGGTGCCATTCTGGTGAGTCCCACATAACCCCCCGCAGAGGACGGTATGCATGACGCATCTTACACCTCCCTCCCGCGAGGGTGCCTCGGCAGCAAAAAAAAAATCAAATTTTTAATGTACAGACTTGGGAATTGCTTAGACCACCATATCCCATTGATAAGGTACCTACACATCGCGATTTATTATACTGGTGGCGACATCTACTGCGAGGTTGCAGTATTTTTAGAATGAAAAAAAGCCTAGGTAAAAAGCCAGTAAAAGCAGAGTGAAAAGACTTTAGCCAATCTGAGTTTTACAAATACAATTTTTATTTCTCAACACTGACAATTACTTGTTCTTATTGACGTCAAATAAAACATGACTCTACCAGCAGTTCGGAAAAACCTTCGTGAAGAAGAACTGGCAAGAAACCTCACGGGTAAAAAATGTTAATAAAGTGAAAAATGTAAGCTGGGTTAGCTTATCTGGGTTAAAATATAGCTGTATAACTCTTTTAGTAGTACCATAGAAATAGACAGTGATGGGGGGACATTTTAAGTGACTCGCCAGCTGACTCCGAGTTAAACTGTTTGCTGCGGTTGGCGCAAGTCGGCCTTATCAGTTCGACAGTAAAGTTCGGCTTTAAAAGATAAGCCAATAAAAATGCTCAATAAAGGACTGCCTTCTTCTTATTTGCTTCCTACCTTTAAGTAAGCAATATACTTTAAATACAATACAATTACTTTTAAACGGCTGGATCGATTTTCTTCAAACAAATATTTTGATTACCTCAGCTTAAAAACGCCTCGAAATCGGTCCATACCTACAGGAACTATGAAACCACAGCTAGACTAAGAACACATCTTTTTTGGTGTCGGAGATTACAAATTAAAAGACGAAATGTTACAATCAACGAAAAGCTTAATTTATGCGAGCGTCTGACATCATCGTCTTAATCATCATCAACGACAGGACGATCATCGGTGGATTTTATTTAGTAAAAAAATATATATTATAATCAGGGCTTTTAATCGAGAAGAACAAATATTATCTTTAGGTAAACCGTACAAATCAAGTAAGTACGCACTAGTTTATCACCAGACACGTGGTTACAGCGCAACAAAACTATTAATAATCATTTTTAATGCAACGCGGTTACCATTTTTTTATCCAATTTAGAAATTTCTCAGGCCATAATGATTAAATCCGCATTCGGGATCTATTGTTAGGACAGATTCATAAACTGATTTGTATAATCTAGATAATATTTACAGTTACCTATAAATAAATTAAGTACACTGTGGTTATCTGTAAATCCATACATTTTTATGAGTTGTTATTATGACCGATATTGTAAAATTGTCCTTGATATTATAGAATTTCTGCAAATACGATTAATAGAACTGTTTTCTGTAGAATCGATGACGAAAGATGAAGAGAGTCATCGGAAATGAATAATTTGATAACCATACGATAACCGTGAGTAATTCAACGAAACTCGCTTAATTTTATTCTCAAATTATAGAATTTAACTTATTTAATAATGTTATAGTCAAAAGATACTTTGTAGGAGAAAATGTTGTTGTGGTAAATCTCAATTTTGGCTAAACTCAAACGGGGTCTTTAAATTTAGGCTTCCTATTTGGTCGCCCTTCGTTGCTATTTTAGCGAAAACGACGATAATACCAGGTTTCCCAGTTTCAGACCCATTTTGTATATTGAAACATATTAGTTTATAAGGGTACATAAGGCCTTGCTTGGTGCTGTGTCAAAAAGAAACATTGGTGAAACTGAGGCAAGAGAGACAAAATTTACTAAAGAATTTGTAGTTTATAGCATTCCGCCTTGATCGAATATGTGTCAGCAAGTTAAAACGTCATCGACGCTGTTATATAAAGTTTCATTGAATACTGAGTAAGTGCTCGTCTTTTATCTCACCTATACAAAATAAAGATGTTACGCCTGGTACCTACCAAAAAATATTTACGGATTTGTTTGTCGAAAAAACAGACTTGTATATAAGATAATTGCAGCTATTTATTCCATAATGTAGAAATACGTACGTTTGTAGAACTGTATAGTATCGATGATCAAAAAAACAACCAAATGTGTGCTTCTGAATAAGAGTTGTAATGCTTTTTCAAAACAAATGAATTAAATAAATGCAAAATAGTTTAAGTAAAACAACTCTTGTAATTCCACAGACGCCCAGGGTGGTCTAGACAAAACTAACTCCAGCATTATGCAAGATGGAACTCCTTAAAGATGTCAAGGTGACCAATCCAGTTCTGATCTTCGGATTGCACTTAAACGCAATTGATTAGATTTTAAGTTAAGTTTAAGTTAAATGTAAGTAATTTAGGAAATGTATAATGATAAAACTTTGACAGTGACTGCATAGTTGAATCGTAATTTGATTCTGCTAAAGAAGTGTAAATATGTTGTTACGATTATTATGATGTAGAATGTTTATTTTATGTTAAGTTTAAATATCAAAGTTTTTGGTACAGACCATTATTTTTGTGTACAAAGTTATACTAAAATTCGCAGGTTCTAGCTTGTCAAATATCTTAGTGAACTGTTTTTTAAAGATATTAAGCAATTAAAGAATTTACTTACCTTCTAATTCGTTTCATTCATAAATTATTTAGTTTTATTCACTGAGTAACGATAAAATTGATCAAATCCACAGTGTAATTTAATTAATGAATCATTTGTTTTCAAACAACAAAATGATACTAAAAAACCTTTAATTTGAATACAACCTCTTTTCTTCATAACCTCGGTAATATTAAAATTGAATTTACAATAAAAACAATATTTATCCTCCATTATAGTAGTTATGACAATCGCGTTGCATTAATATTTACTTAGATGTGGCACTTTCCCGAGGTCGTCGCTACTGTCACGGTTCATTAGGTACAATTGTGAAGTCTTTATAATAAACGTTAACATTGTATGTTTTTTGCCATGGAAAAAATGTATTAGGAAAATCCTTAGCGCTTTGCGAAATTGCGTATTGATTATTTTCATTCCTTAGGTTTGGAATTTGAAATCACACTTCAACCGCACTCGGTCACGGCTCACGAGAGAATTCAAATGGCTAAGGCGGCGCTTCTATTTTGCTAACCAAATCTAGATTTAGTTCGATATAGATAAAGTGTAAACTCACTAAACAAAATACTATACTTAGGCGCTCCTTTAGAAAACGTTTGACGTCACTGTGTGTGGCTGTTACGTCATGTTTTTTTTTTAAATATTTCTAACAATCACACCAATTATCTAGCCCAAATTAAGTATCATTAAGAACTTGTGTTATGGATACTAGATAACGGATAAATAAACTTAAGAAATATATAAGCACACATAGATATTTTTTTTCCATGTATAAATATTAGAAATAAACTTAAATAAATATACATACACATCTATGACTAGAAAGCAAATATAATAAAACATCTGCCCCTACCAGGATTCGAAGACTTCTCAATCAGACTAGATAGTGTCTACTCGCATACAAACATTGTTTATAGACATTAACGCATCCTATTATACTACCGCCCACAATCACAACGCACAGTGCCCCCAACTTATCTATTCTGTAGCAAAAACTGGAACTAGAGCTTTTGTGAGTGACCACATGTCAAATTTTATTTACGCATAGAAAGCAGCGCCACCTGTTCAGTAAAGACCAATCCAAATTTAAAATACAAATCAGAAAATTTTCCCATGACTGAATTATAGAAGTTTCGTACAGTAAACTCAGTAAATATTCTGAATTTAATAATAACCTATGCAAAAAAGTTTAAATCGTTTACTCAGCCGGTGTTGCATTATGCAAAAAAGTGTAACAAAAACAATTTTTGTCTATTTATTTTATCAGGTGGAATCTTAAGACAAGAACCAATGATTCACTTTCGTAGTGAATCAGCTAACTCCATAACAAAAAAGAAAATAACAAAAAAAGTATCTACTTTACGGCTTTTCAATGTTTTTAAGACGGTACGTCAACGGACCATTTAATTTTACTTGTTATTTAACTAACGATCTTTTTTGTAAGTAGTTATTTAACAGGACAGATAACGAGCTGGCTGTGAAGGCGACAAAGAAAATTTCTTTTCCGTGTCTGCTCTCTTGGGAAACTTACTTCATTTAATTTGCATATTGAAGAAAATCTTACAAGAATTCAGTACAAAGAGTCGAATTCAATTTAGTTTTAACGACACTATAATATTATATATCCCAAAGAATATATCTCACAGAATTATTAACGCAGCAACCATACCAGGCTTATGTCACTCGATGGACTTGTGCGCGTTAAGTACATACCTATCTGCCGGCCACTAGGTCGCGTTTGGTTTAAGTTCATTTTTACAAGAAGTCGTCAGCGAACGAAAAGAATCGGTGTACATTTTGTATGAACTGATTTAACTGTTATGAAGTATCTTTCGTACTCTGTGACAATAAGTTTGTTAGATTATTTTAATATTTCTATTGTGTGCTAAGGTATCAAATAAGTACATATAGACAAGAATTTTACTCGAAATCAACGGTCAGGAGTTGGGGTTTTTGCCTTTGAGTAATTACCTCTATTCCAATGAAAATAGCAAGCCTTTAACTAATAAAAATTACAGTACAACACGAGTAAAACCACAGGTAAAAGCTAATGCAGAACTTAGTAATAATCGTGACTAGATTAAGGGCGTCTATCTTGGTTCATTACTTGTACCCATAAAAGTAGCATCTACCTATATGAACAAAAGGTTACGACAAGAACATGGAACATGGCAAGGAGAAAGCCAATTTAATGTTAAAGGTGAGTCGTATTCGAGTTTTACAAACAAGGAACTAGTATTAAATTACTATTTTATAGCAATACTTATGTAAAGGAACTAATGAAGAAACATTTGTTGCTAAGAATATATTTATTTATTTGGCATAGACTTATAGTAAGTAGATGTGTTTTGCGTGACTATACCCTTTTATTTTTAGTCTTTGTAAATTCTTAATAATTCAGCTTTCTTCAGTAATAGTTTTAGTATAGATTACTTGTATAATAAAGTTTGGTTCATATTTTTCCGAAAATCAGAGAACAGGTAAGCTTAAGTGGTCCAAGGGTGAATGTTTTTCAGGATTTGAACAATACTAGACAGACCGCGTAGAAACCAAGAGAAGTATCGATTCTTGACATTAAAAAAATATTTTAGATTTCAATTGGCACGACAGATTTTCAACCTCGGAAGGATTTAATATTATCTCGGTCTTTTCCGATGATATCGTGTTAAATTTTAAGTGCCAGTGGTTTTGGTGATGATTTCATCATGTGGTGAAATCATTCCAATCCGCACAGAATAAACCGGTTACCGTTGTAAGTTGATGATAAGTATAATATAACACGACACTCTCTTTTATGTATGAGTTGATAAAAAGCGTGCAATAATAGTAAGTACTCTTTAAAAGCTGTTAATTATTTGTTGTAATAACACTCTATTGTCTACGCGCGCAAGAATCAACGTATATTATTTAAAAAAAACTTAAGTCGCACTAGCTACTAATACCACCAGCTGTATTTATGGAAAACAGATAATATTCAATATACCACAGCATTATATTTTCCAACATTGTAGGTTTCTACTCATGTAGAGTGGATTTTTGAGACAGGCAGTATGGGCAGGTACCTTAATTGTTTTAGTAACTGGACAACCTTCCTAAGAGACAATATAACTTTTCGGTTATTCTGAACTGCATTTTTGACATCAACATTGAACAACACTGCAGCAGATTTAAAAACAAATTACAGTCAGCGCGAAAATGCTAAAATACCTGTCCTGCATTGCCTTAATCGCAATTTTTTAAGGACCCGAATCGTAAATGTAACACTTTAAATAATAAAGGTACTTTTTGTAAATAGCTTCGGCCCTTGCAAGAACTTTTAGCAAGAACCGTCAGTAATTAAAGAGGTAAACCATTAGGTACCTGTCATGTAACATAAATCTTAACACATTATGCAAATTTTTGGATTATAGTTTGTTATAACAATGAGCATCCTGGCTCTACACTTAAATTTATCTTATAAATGATGTCTTCATTAAAAAACATTATTACACAGACAATTTGAAATGTAAATCGTGTTAGTAGATCTCTCATGCCACCATAGTAATAACGTATTACAAATATTGCGTGTTCAAGAAAACTAGAAATAAAACTACGTTACAAAACTGGCGGTAATGAGCATAACACGGCTGTTAACAAAAAGTGGTTTCCCACATAATGGGAAACGATATGTTTCTTACTTCATATCGGAATAGTATTTTTATTTATTTATCTCAGTAGTCTTAATAACACTGGGGTATTTAGACAATTATACGAATGTAAATAAAGTTGATGTTTATTACTTAAATAACTTTCTAGCGTCAGACCTGTGACCGGTTTTGAGCAATCCACACAGTATCCCATTATAGAGGTAAGTTATTTTTAGAGTTTCAATAAAAATTACTGAATTTTTTCCTGAAACAGACAAGCAGTGACCTACATTGTCATCAATTGACCCTAAGGTCAACATAATCTTTATTATTATCAGCAAAGCTTATTCAATGTGCAAAAAAAATAGTCTCAAACACCATCGAACGAGGAAGTACAAAAGTACAGTCAAGGTTGGTGTAATATCTGTGATAATTCTTATCATAATAGCTGTCGAGCCAACTTTTAGCAAGGTTTCTTGTTTTGCGGACAATTCTGTTATACGCCGATTTAAAGAAGACTCGATTTTTATTACGTAATAAAAAACTAGTTTTAACTCCGCTAACCTTATACCGTGTTTATTATAACAGTTCAATGTTTAAATACACGCGAATATGTTAACATTACTGTACTTGCAGTGATTGCGAAAAGTAAATATTCCTCTTAGATTAGGACATGCGTGCGACATTTTCACGACATACAAGTTAGCTGTGTAAAGTAAAAACCAATGCCTGTAGTTATGATTTAAAAACGAAGACATTTTCAGATGGCCCTTCTAAGCATTCTGTGATTTTTTTGAATATTAAAGCTTATGCGTATAAAAGTTACGAACCGATTTTAAATAAACGATAGTTTTACGACAAAACGAGCCATATGACGCGTGACTACCAACTACTGACCTTCGTGTTCAGCGACCTAGGGACAAGCGGTGTCGTCCTCGCAACGCCGCCGGCCGACCAGAACCGTTTCTTTGCCTTTTTTCTTTTTATTTCCATTATGTTCCGTTAAAAAAACGATGTGGATTGTAGAATAGACAAGGATTGGTTATTTTTTTATTATTATTATTGCACATGACAACGGAATGTTAAAAAAGAAAAAAAATGTGTTTGTAACTGGCCAGCTAGTATCGGATAGAAACTCTGTAATCTGCATAAAAAATATGAGATAAGCGATCACTCACTTTTTCTCATCCTCTCAAATAATGTAATGAAAATGAAAAATTCATATCTAAGGAAATGAGTTTTCAGGCCGAAGTTTTTGTATTCTCACATTGGACGTCATATTAGGGGACGTCGCGCTGCGCCTAGAATCCAAGGTAATTCTTCTGAGTTGTAATCATCCATCACATATAAAAACTAGCTACATAATCAGGGTCAAAAAAACGTCATCACCCTAAAGAGTGATCAAAGGAGTACTTAGGTTCTCTTTAAATTTAGTAGCATTCGGTCACTTCGAAGTAAACATGTCAATTTATTTTGAATTTTACGACTACTACTCTAAAAAGGTATGGATTAACATATAGTCGGAAAGTATAATTGTAATTATTATCAATGCATTAAAATAAATATGAATTTAGTCAAGAAATCAGTATAATATATATTTTCAAGTTTAATTCCAGCTAAAATGCAACAGCCGAGTTTCGTTTGAACTTTCCAAATTCTATTTTAAATCATGCACGTTGGATTGCATTTGCAATAACATAGGTTGTAATGTGGACGGTTAATAATGTCATATTTGTATGAAACTGTGTAGGTAACATTTATTTGTGATCTCAGGTTGTGATGCACGCATATCTTATAACAGTTAATGGGAGCGATAATCCAGTTTTCTAAACATTAACTCATGAAGCTGCATAAAACAAATGATGAATAAAAAAAAGATGCTGCATAAATCTGTGATTTACATTCTTATAATTTCTTCAGTTCAATCATTTCAATCGAAGGATATTGACAGACGCGTGATAGCTATCGATTAGACATTTTACTGTAGGCATTTATAAGTCTACCAAAATCATGTTATCTTGATATTTTGCGATTTATTTTAATGAACTACGGAGTAAAGTCTGTTTATTATGAACTGAAAAACTTTTACATCTTCTTTTACAATAAGAGTAGTTACGTAATTTTATCAATGATTTTTAAACGTTTTTGTTAATATCCCTAGATGTCGATGTTGTTTTCAACATTTTGCACAATATTTTATTAAGGTTATCGGTTTTACTATGAAGTGTATGGATTTACACGCGAAAAATATATATTTTTTCTTGTTTTCAATAGTGGTTGTAATAATTCAAAAAGTTACGCGAGAAATCTGATCGTAGGTACTTATCTGGAGCTTTTATCTTGCTCACTCTTGAACTCCACGAGGTTTCCACTTAACTAATTTGGTCTCTACAGTTGATTGATAGACCTGCTTAAGAAATTCGCACCCAAACTGGATTCTTTGCACATTTGAATTTGGCGAAGGACGTATTCCGATTACCGGTTTTCTATTAAATATTCAGTTACCCTGTATGCACCGTTATCGGTCAATCCCAGTCGAGCACCACTTTTAAAAAGATATATTTTAGGCGGGAATCAAAACGCGGAACGACCTAGAAATTCAAATGAGCTGTTTTGTTTTTCGTCAAACAAAAGCCATGCGTTTAGCGCGCCCGCGCCGGCGGAATATCAATGGATTTATGTTTCGAACGACCCAGTTACTATGCGGTTGTAAACAAAGAGTTTTTAAATAACAGGGTCACAGCCGTTTTCGCGGGGTGACTGACCTACAGGTATCAGTGGAATCAATCCGGTTATTAATCAGACATATGTCATACGATATGATGTCACCTACTAAAGTCAGTACATTATACCCTCAGCATAGTATGTAAATTTTATAACCAACCAAACTCGATCGCCACTAAATTACTAGGACATTAAAATTACACCTATTAAGTTGATGAAATCGATGCGTATTTAATTTATAATAGGCACAAATTACAAAAAAAGTATTAAGTAATATATTAAGTAAAAAAAACATAATATAAGCGTGGTCGAATACCCCAAAACTGTGCTACCGTGGGCCAAATACCTAAACTTTAAATAGGTAAATATTAAAATAATGCGTAGATATCTACAAAAGCACCGATAAGAAAATTCTAAAACACATTTTACGGTGCGATAAAGTTTTCTCCGCCTTATATGTGATATTTATAATTTATCATGAGAAGTACTTCGGCATCGGTAACAATTACAACAAAGAAAAACTTTTACGATGTCAAAACCAGCAAAGTAGTACACGACTTACTTAACGATTAGCTGGATTATTTTTATGCGTTATTAATTAATGAAAGATAAATAATTAATGTCTAGCGTGTCGGTGGCGCAGATGTTAAGGCGCTAGCTTTTTGATTTGTACATTTGGTTTGGCGGGGTTCGATCCAAATTTACCAATAACTTTAAACAACTTAATTACATTAAGCCGACTGTTCTAAAGGTAAAGTTAAAACATCGTGAGAAAACCCACAGACCTTAGGTATAATTTCGAATCTGCCAACCCGCAACCAAGGTGAACTATACATTGCCAGACACCAACCCTTAGTTGGGTGAGGACCCCTGTAGCGGGATTATAAAGGCTGTCCTGATTAGTTAATGACGCACTAGGACGCACTAACGACCAAGTGGTGAAGTGGTAAGTAGCCTTGTCTCATACGCCGAAGGTCCGAAGGTTCAAGTCCTGGCAGTGGCATATGTGTGATGAACACAGATGTTTGTTCTTGGTTCATGGTTATTTATATTTATATATGTATGTTTATTCTGGGTTCGCTGTATGGTCATCCATAACACAAACTCTGCTTACTTTGGGGCCATACAGCTTGTGTGTCTGGGGATTTATTATTATTATTATTTATATCTGTTGACCGTAAGATTCAGTTGAAATTGCCTTTGTTCTTGTATCATTACTTTACCTTTCCTATCCGCATTCGCGTTGATAATATGGCAGTTAAAATAGGATAAATAAATAAATAATAATAATAATATATATAAATATAAATAAATTTACAGAGCCTCTTTATGTCTATACAAACTTATTCTTATCTGCATCTGTTAGCTCGAAAAGTCTCCCTCCCCCCCAAGTATCCGGAAGTACTGTAGTACAGCCCCAAATAAGCTCTTAACGTATAATAATTTATCACCACTAATGACAATTAATTTCTGTGGACGTTAATCATAATTCTCCGCTAAACCACTTCCGTTTTACGTAGTTCGTCCGTCATCATGCGCAAATGAACAAAATTTCCAGGTCATTCCAAAATCACTTATTTTTTTCTCCTAAAATGTCTCAGAACTGTTTCAACAGACGATTATTATCCACGCCCGTCGCTTTCGAGAAATCGCGAAAAACAACGAGTTAAAAATTATATACATGAAAACTTTCTGTTAAATTGCATGGAAATAAGCATTACCTTAGTTAGCGATAGCATCAGCAAGTTAACGTTTACAGCGAGCTATTCATCGTAACGACCAAAGACCAAAAAAGTAGTGGGGCGGGTCTTCGTGGACGGGACTACGTACATCCACTACTGGGGTGGTTATAGAAACGATCATTTTATTGCACGTATCAGACAATTAGTAATATCGACTGATTTATTAGGTTCCTTATGAAATGTACGAGGAACTAAATAATTCAAATTTAGAATCAGTAATGTTTAATTTAGTTAAAATAAATAACTGTAGCTTAATGATCTCCTGCATCATCGACGTTTTATCGTTGTACGTATTCTGTCGTGTCCTTACCAAATAACTAGGAATTGTCTTTTCCTCGAAATTTAAAACGATTTTCACGAAAAATCCATGCTGCCCCATGAAGATCTTCAGTTCCTCAAAATAATATCTACAAAATAGAATAAGTTTCCGAGGCCGTTCACAATACAGTTACACCACAGATGACGTCATGTAATTCTTCCGAGTGAGCACAACGTAATATGCCTGCTAAATGTGCCAAAAGATAATTTAAATTAAACGTATTTTACTTAAGCGTATTTAACTGTTGGAATCTAAATTAAATAAATCCAACAACGAAAAAAACACGCTACCTATCTAACTATTTAAGCATTTCATGAAAAACGGTCGATCTATTTATACCGCATGACCTCCGTCTCTTATCAATGTCAATATGCTAGTTCAATAAAATGGTCAATGTAACGATCTCTTATTTAATGTGAAATTATTTGCATAGCCTTAATGCCTAAACCGTGGGACCTTCAAAAAACACATAACGGAGATGAGACAAAAACAATGAAGGTTTTTGTCATAGAAACGTTACATTTCCTTCTATAACCATTTTCTTAAAAGTGAGAAAAATATACAAACGGAAACATTTACAAATGGCTGTAGAGGAAATTTCTAAAGATACATTGCTCTTTCAGCGCTTAACGTTACAATTACGTTAAGAACAAAAATGCTATGTGCAAATCTTGTAAATTACCGTTAGTCATTTAAATTTAGACATTAGTTACACGCCGGTAAGATTCTAATTAAAATATCAGGAAATAAATTTAAAAATGAATTAGCTCGATCGGATATTAAAAACTCGTTAACACGCTTTCAAATTTTTAACGTAACAGTAGTTTTTTCGTGACATCATTATTACATAAACTTTGTAATTGTTTTATTATGCAAAATCAATAATAAATTAAAAGTCGCTTTATATCCTGATATTTTTATCACTCGAGAGTTAAGTATTACGGATCCCGTTTATTTATACATATGTATATTAATGTGTAATATATACGCTTGAGTACTGGTAATATAGATTACCCAAATATGAGGGAGATATCTAGACGTAAAAAAGGTAAGGGTCCATTATACATAACTTTCAACGAAATACGTTTATTTACAAAAATAAAACGTATCAGGTTACTTACTGTAAACTTAATATCGAGTGTTAATGTTCTTGATTGTTTAAAGGTAATGCAACGCTATATCAGTTTGTAATTAAATTATATAAAAAAAATCGATTTTCTTTTTTGCATTAACTGTATATTATCAAGTAGTAAAAGGTGTAATAAAGTTTATGGACTGAAGTTCCCTTAGTTTGTTTCTCAAACTGAGAGGTATTAAAATAAATTTCAAAAAAAAAATATGAATACTGAGAACTTATTGTGCAAAACTTAAAACTTATTCAAAATCTGTGTAAATTTCAGACATTTATTTTTTATCTATTAAATATTGTATATTATTTACGTGTACCGCTATTCAAATAATATATTTCAAATCTATTCCACACGATAGCAAAACCAACTTTATCCTAATTTTGACACCAAGGTCCCATCAGCCCACAAAATGTATCATCTTATCTATAGAAATCTTATAAAAACTTACCATCGCAGGTTGCCGCCATGAACTTGCCGTTCGCCGAGAAGTCCATCAACAGTACCGTCCCAGGGTGTCCTTTCAGGTTCTTCAGGAGCCATGGATGGTTGAACTCAGTCTTGGTCTTCCATTGCGCACGCTTCTTCTTGCTGAGGGCCTTTTCTGTGGCCGCTTTCTCGGATGCTGTCGCTTCTGGAGAACCTGGAGTTTGAGCAGTTTCTAGTTGAGCACGGGTTTTATTTATTTATGATATTGGATCATTAATAATTGAATTTAAGTACAGAGAAGAATTGAATTCTAAAGTAGTGACAGGTTGCGCGTCCACAGATACGAAGTATAGATACAAAATAAGTAACTACATAATCTTAACTCTTTAACTTATTAGTAAAGCAATTTTGCGCAAAAATATAGCTAAGTAAAATTGTACGGAAAAACGAGACGAAACTGTTCTACAGAATGAGACATTTCTGCAAAATGAGACTATGCATGTATTGTGTTGTACATTGAATACATTCAGGTTTTCCATCTTTTTATTATGTAAACAATAAATATATTATAATAAGTATAAGTTCCCAGCATTACAATTGTTTATAATCACGTTTATTATGTTAAGTGTGATGGTTTGTAAAACTGATACACTGGACGTTGTATTTCCTATTACGAAATATGATTTATATTTATGTATCAAGGATTTTAAAAGTACCAAACGATGTACGCCTACTTTTTATATTATAAGTTTTTATCAATTGCGTATTAGTATTTTATTTATGACACACAGTCTGTCTAGACGAAGCCCTCCTGCTGATACCCAGATAAGAGCGACCTTTCTATTCTATTTTTTCTATTAAATTTTCTAAGGCCTAGCCCTTAGCCCAGCCCGAGAACGCAGCTGGAACGTTAGAAACCTAATCGTATGAAGGGTTTTACAAAGAGCAAACCGATTTCTATTAGCCAGAGGCAAATAACACGAAAAGAGCGCTAAAAATACTCCAAATTTAATTTAAAACAAATATTGCTACATAAAGTTGCATCGGACAACCAAGTTCATTGAAAAAGGCCTAAAACAAGTCTGCTGTCACATATATTAATAGGCTTCACAGGCACGTGACGAAGTCACAGTCATGTAGAGGAACAGCCAATATAACCCATTTTATAACTAAAGCAAGGCTGATGACTCGCCAATAGTTATAATCACTGAAGTTATTTCTTTTTCAGGGACATCGTATTTGGTAACATTGCTCGTTATTTGTATACGTCTGTCAACAAGCCATGGCCTTAAGCTTTAACAGAATGCAATATTAAGTCCTAACAGTTTCACACATTATAAGATTAAATTAGAGCTTACCTAAGCACAAAAATTAAAACAATTCAATTTTTTCTACTAGTCATTAGTTCTACAAATTGCCAATACATTATAACAGTCGTCCATCTCATCAGATCCAAATATGAGACCTACACTACATCCAACTAGTTGAGCCACGATTACATCAGGCAGTCTTTAGCTGTCCTGTTTATTCCGATTTAAGTGGATGCAAACACAAAAAGAGCTTCTAGATATCAGACTTGGTTTTCCCAAGATTAACTAAATAAACAACTCCGCAGCTTCTTTTATAAAAAAAAAGTCAGGTATCTATATTCCATATTGATTGGATCTCGTTGCTGCATCCTTTTTGCTAAGTTGTTTTAGATATTAACAACCACAGACTCTACGTCCATACGGAAATCTTTACAAAAACCTATATCTACCATAGTTTCGTAACGAACGGGTATTATGAACAAGTCTTTTTATCGCTATGACGACAAATCAAATGTTACTTATTAATAAATCAACTTTCCATCGGTGGGCATTTCACTAGGGATCTACTTGGTACTTAGAAGCAAAATCTTCTGGAACAATGTCAGTACATGTACAAACTCTAGAATAAATACTTAACTCCTCAGAGGGCCAGAGGTTCGTTATTTTTGTATGATGTACATAAACAACAAACCCAATAAAACCCACACTAGACCGATTATTCTTTGGTCCTATTTTCTTCTTTATATTTCTAAAACTTTCTATAAATTCCTTTATATATAACTTCATTTAAAGCTATCTATAGTAACTTTAGCAGTAATCAAATCAAATGCTACACAGAGGCAAGTTACCTCATGGCTCAGGCAAATCAACCTAAATATTTGAATAATCATAAAACATTACAGCACTTGTCTCGTCGCTATGTCTTTACTCCGGCACGGTAAACTTACAAACATTAAGAAACGTTCCAAATATGTGCGTTTTTCTTACAATTTTATATCGTCATGCATTACGACCGCAGCGACTTGTATTGTAAACCTTGAGTACCAGATAACTTAGGAACCAGTGACAATACTTGGTTTTTTTCTCATCATTACCAGAGTCTAATTTAACATCAAATGACGTGGTACTTACTTGGTTTTGTAATTATTTTGTAACAGTCAATAGCGCCAAAAAATACAGGCTGAAACCGTTTAACTAACTGCTAGTTGGATTACATTTATTTATGTATATTTCGCTTGGTATGTAAAATTTTAACAGAAATAATGTCTTTATTGATAAAATAGCTAAAATGCAGATTATCTTTTTCATAGAGCGTTGACGATCCAAAATCATATTTTGTTGAACCAGAGCTATCAACTCGTCAGGAGATATAGCTAGGTACAAATCGCGCCGTATCTATTTGGAAGCTTTGGAGGTGTCCTCATCGGTAATAAATAACTGACTAAAAAACCAAGATATCAATATTTTAAGCCGTTTCAGCTAGTTAAAAGATCAAGCAAAGCCTTTGATCAGCATAATTGCGGTGGCAGTATTATCAGCGGAAATTCGGAGACATGAACCTACCATGTACGTCGTCGTATCCAGCGGTTATATTCCGTTCGAAGAAACGTGTCTTATCGCCTCATATATGTTACATTCAGCGGTTTTTGTTACTTTTATCATTAGTTTAGTAGACCTGCCTAATCTTACTTCCTAGTTCGACATGAGTACCTACACTCTTATCTTAGAGGACTTTCGGTTTTCATTGTTTGTATTACTTACTTGTTATAATTACTCGGAAACACTAGATATACAAAAGGCTTAGATTCGTTGTCACCCCATAGTATGCGGAGTGCATATACAAGACCGAACAACCCGCAAGCGATTCTCACCTTAGCCTGGGCCTCCGCTGAGATCCCCGAATGTACTTACAAGGTTTCCTTGAAAAAAATAAATTACGAAATAATTTTGGAACATTACAGAGATATGTGCAACGATTTCCTACAAATGAATAGGATTTAAAACTTCAATTCTAATTATAAATCGTAAGTGAAAAAATCTACCGTATATTTGACGCATGAGTCAAGCTTGCGGGAAACCGTTGCGGAATGTGGGGATCGAAATACAACCTAGGGTTTTACCAAACTAGGGTTTTAAAAAAGCTTGTTTAAGAAGAAATCCGCGGATATAAAATTAATCTAGATAAAAATGTAGCGGGATACGCAATATATTAAAAATAAAATTCACATTGACTGTAACTTATATTAGAAATATAAAATTACAATGCGTAGTAAATAATTCGAATATTATATTTAAAGGTTCTCGTTTGATAACCTGTAGAATAAACGAAAGTAACGCAAGTGCTAAAATCGCGTAGGCTTTGACGGTACAAGCACCAAAGTTTTGCGAGAAAGCTCCTATTGGTCGAGACGTGCCTCGCACGCCACGCAGCTTGGTGAGAGTCTTGAGAAACTAATTTGAGTAGACAATCTACTTCAAAATAGCCTACTAAAAAAAACTCGAAGAAATCGCAAGATATAACAAAATTGTACTGTAACGACGTTAACTATATCTCGGAAGTGAGTTACGTAAGAAAGTGTTCACTTCGTCTCGTAAAGTGAAAGTAGGTACGGCGGCGACAGTTTCTACGCTAAACTGAGAAGCATGAAATTGAACTCTTCAGCATATTGTAAAATACTCTCGCTAGTACAAATAATGTTTACGATACTGTTTAGTTACAGAATTTGCAAACTAAAACAGTTAAAATAGAAATTTTGCTGGAAAGTATGTTTGAATATTTGCGAATGTTTTTGTTCAATATACAATTTTTGTATAGGTTTTAAAAAAATTTTTTGGTTAATACCTATACATGTATAAATCTCATTTTTTGGGTTTGTATTTAAAATTAGTTGCATATATATTGCACTGCTGGTAAATAACATATTTTTTCATTACTTTTACATTTATTTTACAAGGTATATTAAGGTCTTATGGGTTGTTGGTCCAATCAAGTGATTGTTGACCTAAAATAGCAAATCAAAGTACACTGCAAAACTTTCTTTGAAGCTAACTAAATTAAAGTAAATTAAACTTTTTCAAGTTTTAAACTACTTCATACTTATAACTTAAGGAATTTTTATTCTCACAGGGAAGACTTGATTTATAGGAAAATTATTAACTTCTTATTGATAAAGATATAGCCAAAATATACTTATTATCTAAAATTTAGTAATAAAATATCAAATATCACACAACAAAACAAGAAATATTGATAATTTTAATTTCTTTAAACAATCATAAGTGTATATATGCTAAACAAAAAAGTAATATAGCATATTACATAAACTAAGTGATTAAATGCAAAAAAATTTAACTTTTTCTAACTGTTATACTAAATTGAACATTATTTTCACACCACACTCAAAACTTTATTTAAGTTATGTATAAATCACCTAAAACAACAAGTATACATTAATAAAAATATTAAAAACAATAAAAATTTATATATATTGAAAATATAACTTACTTTGAATGTAATATGTGCAACACAATAAACTGCAAAACTTTTTTTTAAATGGACAGTTTATTTGTCGCCCTATTAGCCTTTTAAATTTTACCACACTTTAAGACTGCAAAAGTACTATGATATTCTCATATGAAATGTTTATTTTTTTATATTGTGCAGTTTTTACAAAATATTATTAAATTGTGTAAAGACAATCATGTTTGTTTATAAACTATTTCAACTTGGACTGCATGTTTAAATATATAAGTTTATACAATTTTTATTAATTATGGGTAGCTTGAAAACAATAAGTCAAGAGTTATCTACTATTATTTTTTATAATTATTTCTTGATGGGAGAAAACATTGTAGACTTAGCATTTTAATAATAACTATGGATCAGCTTTCAGTAGTTGTATTAACATATTTTTAATGTTTTCAAGCACTTTTGCAATCAGATATTAAAATGAGTAAAAGAAACACCAATATAAATTCCATGAATGTCTTAACAGTTAGAAGTTTTGGAAGCACAGGAACCAGTTCATTGCTTTTTTCAAATGTAAATAATGAATCTGTTTGTTGTTCTTAGTTCCAAGCAATAAATTCAATAAGATTATTATTTTGATGACTGCAAAAAGACCTTATTAGTATTATAATAGTATTTAAAGCGAAGTGTGTCAGTAGCATTATGTTAGATTAACAGTTAGTATCCGTCCGTTTACATCTAACACGCGCCGCATGGATTTACAGTTAGCGCGGTTCGCAAACCCATGTGTGCAGCATGAAAATTATATAAACGTACATATAATCTTTGGATAGTTAATGTAACTTACTATCGTCATTCACTGCTTCTACTTTCAGTTCTTCTATTTTCTTATTGCGGAAGAATATCTTGTAAATAAAGTGTGCAATTAATAATGTTACGAAAGCTATTCCAGCTATCAATACAGAATCGAAATTTTGACCGGCTCTGGGACTCGAATCACCCATTTTCACAATTATTGATGAATCTATTACAATACAAATGATAACACAACCGCAAAGTCACACCGGCACCAAATCACACAATAACAGACAACTTTTATTGGATCGTATCGATTGAATGAATCTGTACAAATCCCATGTGAGAATAACCGCGTAAAACGCCGACAGCAAATTACCTACAATCGAACGGACAGATGGCTCGGCCAATGTCGTTCGTTTGACGTCTGACATTTGTGACAGCGATGTTGACTGAGAGTTGTGCGTTTAAAAATATGTGGAGCGTTCCGAATGCCGATTATATCGCTCAGAGCGCACATACACGGTTCCGAATGCATGTGAGCGCGTTTACGATGGATATCAATACGTTATCAATGACGTCATAAACGCCACTATCGTTCCGCTCACAGTGACCAAGCTACGGAGCAAAAATCTTATTATTTAGTATTATTTTTACATTTATTCAATTATTTGAGCACTGAATATGCAAATTGTAGCATTTTAGAAACTTTGTCTTCTTTTCAGCCTGCCTATCTTATAATATATATTAAAACCAGCTTTTCTTAGCGCCATCTATCGAGGTAACTGGAACTATGTTTTTTTTAGAAATTTATCAGTGTAAAATATATTTGTATTCTAAAAATTAAATTATTTTTTCTTATGTGCAATCATGTAAATTGTATCATGTAATTCATAAAAAATGGAAAATCATGTTGCACATCTCTATACCTATGTGTGGCAGTGAGTTCAATTATGTAAGTTATTTTCTAAGTTATATTTTACAAGTTTAAAGTTATATTTTTTATTTGGTTTATGTTTTTATCGCTACATTTTAGTGATTGTAATTATTGTTTACATTCCTCTTTGTTTACTATATAACAAATTATATCTGCTGGCGTTTTGTGGGTGCCGCCTGTTATCCTACGTCACAAACTTAGGTAGGTAATTAAACATTATATTTATTTAACAAACAACAAATACGAGTGTCGGTGTAGCAGTGGTTAGGGCACTGGCTTCTGAAACTTACGGGCTCAAACCCGGTTAAGATTAAACGATTCAAAAATAACAGTAGCCGTAATGCTCAAAGTTTGAATGTGCATACCAAACCAGCATGTCAGGCTGGCATTACGAAAGTTAAACTTCCAGTAGTACACCTATTAGTTCCATGTCAGTTGCGTAGGAGGGACACTTTTTCTTTAGTTTAAAATTTAATAGAAAGTAGTGTTTATATTGATTTTATGTTACAATCTAGTGGAACTTCGAATTACCTTTATAGGTATAGTTTCTTTGGAGTATCATTGTTAGAGTATAAATTATTAGAGTAGTTGTAACATAATTATTATATTATATTATAGAATCTGGAACTGCTCGCGTCCGCAAGGTTTAGCCCTCGATGCCTTGTATGTGGTCCTGGGTGGTGCTAAACTAGCAGTATCTTCTGGTGAAAGGCTTCGGCCGTGGCTTGTCACCACCCACTAAACAAAGCCATGCCACCAAGTGACATGGTCGCATTCCGGCATGATGTTTAGTGTAGCCATCGAGGAGGTTAGGTCTGAGTAATCGTAATTTTTTTTATTGAAAAAGGATTAGGCGTTTGTCTTCTATCTCACCTGATGGAAAGTGACGATGAAGACGAAGGTGTTACACGTCTATCCACGAGATAACTAACTAGGACTATAGGTTTCTGGAAAAACAGACGCAGGCAGTTCATTCCACACCTTGGCGACCCGCACCAAAAAGGAACTATCGAAGCGTTTGGTTCGACTTCTTGGGATATCTACCATGAAGGGATGGAAGGTCTGTCTGCGTCTAGTAGTCCGATGCAAGAAGGGTGTGGGTTCAACCTGATCAAAAAGAGCATTCGCGCACCCTCCAAAATGTAATCTGTAGAAGACTGCTAAACTGGCAACTTTCCGACGATGGTTGAGGTTTTGCAGTTTTTTGGTGGTGAGGTCAAAGTTGTTAATAATTTTTCCGGCTCTTCGGTCAACTGCGTCCATCGCTTCTAGTTGGTACTTTGCAGCACCATCCCAAAGGTGGCTACAGTACTCCATACAAGATCGAACTTAGCTGTATACAAATTAAGTAGCTGTTCAGGGCTGAAGTACCGTCGGACCTTCGAGATGATTCCCAACTTCTTTGATGCAGTTTGAGCCATGGACACAATTTGTTGCCCGAAGTTTAGTTGGGACGATATAGTTACGCCCAGAAGCCCTAGGTGGTCGGTTAAGGGTACAGAAACATTTTGGAGAGTGCGCGAATGCTCTTTTTGATTAGGTTGAACCCACACCCTTCTTGCATCGGACTACTAGACGCAGACAGACCTTCCATCCCTTCATGGTAGATATCCCAAGAAGTCGAACCAAACGCTTCGATAGTTCCTTTTTGGTGCGGGTCGCCAAGGTGTGGAATGAACTGCCTGCGTCTGTTTTTCCAGAAAACTATAGTCCTAGTTAGTTATCTCGTGGATAGACGTGTAACACCTTCGTCTTCATCGTCACTTTCCATCAGGTGAGATAGAAGACAAACGTCTAATCCTTTTTCAATAAAAAAAAATTACGATTACTCAGACCTAACCTCCTCGATGGCTACACTAAACATCATGCCGGAACGCGACCATGTCACTTGGCGGCATGGCTTTGTATAGTGGGTGGTGACAAGCCATGGCCGAAGCCTACCACCAGAAGATACTGCTAGTTTAGCACCACCCAGGGACCACGTACAAGGCATCGAGGGCTAAACCTTGCGGACGCGAGCAGTTCCAGATTCTATAATATAATATAATAATTATGTTACAGCTACTCTAATAATTTATACTCTAACAATGATACTCCAAAGAAACTATACCTATACAGGTAATTCGAAGTTCCACTAGATTGTAACATAAAATCAATATAAACACTACTTTCTATTAAATTTTAAACTAAAGAAAAGTGTCCCTCCTATGCAACTGACATGGAATTAACAGGTGTACTACTGGAAGTTAAAGTTTCGTTATGCCAGCATCACATGCTGGTTTGGTATGCACATTCAAACTTTGAGCATTACGGCTACTGTTATTTTTGAATCGTTTATTGCTCTTTTTCGCGAAGAATAAACACGCCTGTGTTTTTGACGGGTTAAATTTGACCAAGTTGGACTCGCCCCAATCGGACACTTTCTTTAAGGCCAAATCCACCCGCTTAATCATGGACACTCTCAAAGCCCGGATTTCTTGAGGACTCGCTCGCGCATTGTACATGTATCTCTCTACAACGGTGCTGTCATCAGCGTAACCAATAATGCCTGGGGTTAGCAGGTCGTTAATGTGCAGTAAGAATAACGTTGCAGAGAGAACAGATCCCTGAGGTACCCCGGTATTCATTGCCATTAGGTCAGAAGAGCAGCCGTCTAAGACTACTCGAATTGACTAATCAGATATCCAGTCGAAGAGCCCTTTAGGTATTCCGTATGTTGGTAGCTTACTCAAGAGACCATCATGCCAGACCCTGGGACCGAACTGCCTTCGTCATGGGTAGGCTGCACCCTGTCTTCTTCAGCAAGAGTAAATATTCTCTTATAAATAAGCTCACACTTTACAAAACTTGCAGCCGCCACATCATGCATGTAGAATTTCAATCACTTGCAAGTCATCCTAAAAAGTTCCTAAGCAAATGCGTCGGGGCTCGGCCCTATTTCCGCAATTAAGGTCTGCATAAGATCTCCAACTGCACACTATTGGCACGTTCATGAATATGGCGTCAAGACGTCACTTCAACAACGCTCCCCATCATTCCAACCAACAGGTCAATCAGTCAGCTGACTACACAGCTAACCCCTACGCAACGGTTCGTTACAGGCGCGTCCACGCAACGTTTTAATAGATCCCGACGACGCTATTACATCAAGTTACGCCGGCATTATAATTAGGAATAGGGCAACACAGTGTTCGAATCGCCTAACCCACCGGTGGGCCAAGCTAACGCGACGTATGCGTTCCTACTGAGTTTTACACTGGTTCTTTGAAAATAGGTGACCCTTCCGAACCAGTGATATAAATAGAAAGTGCCAATAAAATAAAGTATAGAATACGACAATAATCTAGAGGAAATAAGAAAAGAAGAAAGTAGAAAATAATAAAATAATCATTTGCAAAGGAAAACAAGCATATACATTAGAAAATAAAATCCTACAATACAAAAATAACGTGAACCAAAGGTAAAAACTGATAAACAACATAGAAAAAGACAACCTTCATAAAAAATCCAAAATTCATAGGCATGTGTACCTTTACAGTAATCATTGATAACAAGTAGCCATAATCAAATATCATTTATAAAACTAATAAAATTAACTAATCGGTAAAAAGAAATACAAAGGCATAGTAAGGGCTTCGCCCATTGACCTCTACTAATGGACAAGCCCTAAGTACGAAAAAAACGTGCATATCTAAACTTGAAACATAACATAAAATGGCGTCCATTTCTAGTGTTTCACAACGGCCTTCGTATCTACTATCGATATTTTAGAACTAAATATAGAACTTGCAATATAATATTGTAATTTAATGAACTTTTGTGAGAGATTGACGTAAATGAAATAATCATAGTTTATGGTTTATTTACTTTCATTATAATTCTTTTAATATAAAAAATAAAGAACTATACAGTTTATTTTTTTATTCCTGATATAGTCCCGTCAAATTAGCCAGAAAAATAGCGGTCAGTTTGCATTAATTCCCAACATGCTGAATTTTGGTACAGACCTGGGGTACACTATTATAAATAAAACACCGAAAGATCCCATGTTTGCTTAAAAAGTTATTCAAGGTCAAGCATCAAAGTTTTCAATTAATTAAAGTCTGGCTTGTCTTCAATCATTACGATTCATAAATAGACAAAACAACTACCAATAATATACTAATATTCAATAACTAAATTAACAATTCTAAGCAAACTTAAAACCCTCTTTCTTTACGCCTTTTTGTTTCAAAAATACTCGCACAACGGCAAGCAAAGCAAATACCGTTTCGATATGATTTACTGCGTAAGCCCCTGTTATCATTTACATCGAAAGTATGAAAAATAAAAGCATATAAATATTGATCATCGATATCTGGTTAAATAATCAAAGCTCCGGAACATCACTTTTGACAGCTTTTTTTGACAGAAATGTAACAATAAATGGCGATTTGTGGCACGCTAGCCACCTGCCGTCACTACATGATTGATATTTTAGTGACAACATTCAAAAATAGTACTATCTCTTTCTTTTATTAGCATTTTTGTATATGTAAAGGAAGACAACCAAGTTCTTCCTCTTCTTCCTTGTCGATATACATATTTATACAGGACATTACGGCTACTCCATGTATTTATCACCTCGCTGGCTTCGCCATAGTGGCGGAGGTGAAAGTATTTTTAAAAATCAGTGGTAGTTGTTCGTATGTAGGATTAGTTTAAATCCTATCGCTAAGCCAGAAAGCCGAAAAAAAAAAGCATTATAAAATACAGAAAAAAATCGAGTGGATCTTCCAGTTACCTGTAAACATAAGTATATCATTTGTTAATGTTTGTTCTAGTTATTATTTCTGAAAACGGTAGTGGCTAAAACACAGTTAATCTATAAATATTTTTGTTCCAATTTGATGCGTCTCTAGCGAATACTCTTAGGAAGTTATAAATGAAATTTGGCATAAAATTTAATTGCCATCGTCATGTTTTAAAGAATACACTCGGTTTTAGGCCTGGCATACTCAAAAAAAGTTGCTCACAAAAAATGTTTATGTTAGTTGGCTTTATAAGTTATTTGTTTGGAATACCTTTTGAAAGAGAAATATTTAAAAAAACTAAATTATGATTTTTTGAAATAACTCACAACAAACCAACATAATGTAAGGTATGAAATTAGGAACGACGTTACAAAAATACTTTCCGTCCGGAGATAAATAATAAAACAAATTTTAGTAACGCGAGCCCTTGTCAGATTATGAAATTATTATGTAGGTACCTCAACTGGAAGGAAGTAATAATTTTAGTTCGATAAAATAATTATCTTATTTTATCGTACTAAAATTATCTCTATCCCAAAGCACTATCCATACTGTCACATATTCTAATTAAATATTTAAAAAAACGAGTGCCTGTTTAAAAGTATTCTCTACAGATTTGCTTTGTATATACTTACAGCCGTCGAATTTATGCGCATTGATTGACAGGTATTTGTTTAATTGACATTTTCATCTGGTTGTGGCGCCTAAAACCAATATTTTAATTTATTTGGCCGTTGCCTTTAATGCTCCGATTGTATGAAAGCTGAAATAGCCCCTTAAGTATTTGAATTTGTCCATTTTAGTTGGAGAGTACTCCGCATCTGCCAACCTAGCTAAAATGTTGAAAATAAAACAGGCACGCAAACTAGGTATTTGACAATAGTTCCTCTAGTGTTGTTAATATATCAGTGGGCTACATTCTCTGTGGTCTTGATATTATTTTCTGGCATCAAAACTGCATTGCAAACTGCATTGCAAACTAAAAGCTTACAATAAATAAATGGTACTTACCTCAGTTATAAAAATTAAAGATTAAATCTCTTCAAGCATGCCGTACCGAAGTAGAGGGTAAGCTTCATTTATTTAACGTTTAAGATTAATTTAAAAAAGATAATAAGTACATATAAGATTTTTTGTTTTGCGTTCCTATTTTCATGATGATTATACTAAATAAAAATAACTGGATTAGTAAACTATTTATATTTTCAATAAGTGTAGATGCTGGTAGCATTGGCATTTGTAATATGCATCTTGAATTTTGGGCTGGCAAGGATTGTTTTGCGTAGCTGTTCGTCATCCTTTTCTCCATCACGGAGAGGCGTAGTTTTGTAAATTTTGTGGTTATGTCTAAGACTTTGGTTCGAAATTGTGTTTTTATATCATTGTATTGCTAGATCAAACAAAGATAAAACGTATTTCTTATTAAACATTTTTCTTTAACATCCACTTTTTATGCATATTTTCGCTACCAAAAGAGTAAAGAAAAACACTTTGTATAAATTTGTTTATGAGGTTATCTCTATAATATAATGATAAAACTGATTAAAATAAATTTCACATATTAAAAGGTAGTTATTGCGTACCAAAGCCAAGCGAGTGAAACGAGCGTGGTGCGGCAGCATCCCGCGATGTGCCAGAAACGAAAATTATGCCAAATCTTAATTTCTTCAAAAACCAAATTAATATTTACAGATTTGTTTTGGTAATGGCTTAAATACTCTAGGTTTCCTAAGTCAAGAGGTCTGTTCGGGTGTGGCAAACCACATCCCTACATTCCTTTAGAATATCTCCACCTTGGGGGTTGATTTTTCTGAAAGCAAGAAAAAGACTCGATCGTTTATTTGTTTTTTATGTGCACTTGTGCAAAGTAGAAGTAAAAAGTCCATGCAATATAGTTTCTCCATACGAATTTGAGGAAAAATTTTATCAAAAGAAATTTGTTTAAGATTTGTTTCCAATATGTGCCTAAATTATTTGCATGATTACCACCAATTTCAAAAATATAAATGCCAAAACCAAGTTTTGGGGAAATATTTCCAATTTTATGCAGGAAATCGAAAAAACTGAAAAAACACCTCTTTAACATACTTTTTTTTACTAATATAATAAAAAGCAGATAAGGTCACCTTAGAAAAGACATACAAAACAAATATTTATGCACGATACTTTGAAATTATTAATGGTTGAACTTTGCTCATTAATTCAAATTCAGTTATGAATTTCTCAAGTCCTTATTGAAGTGAAATACAGCATGACTATACCACCAGTTCGGAAGAAGAACTGGCAATAAACTTCACGGGTATAATTTTTTCAAAATAAATTTACAATGTCTCTTTATGTCTTTAGGAAATTATTTCTTATCTGCATCTGTTAGCTTGGCAAGTCTCCCTATTCCCAACTCTCCAAACTATCGCAAAACAGTACCAGCACCTCGTCTAAATTAAAATAAAAAAAATGGCTGCCATACGAAGGGGTTCGAGTTTTGACCCATATTATGTCAATTTTCATATCGATAAAAATAGCTGAACTACAAGCCTTTTTAGTATGCACAGTCGTCGCACAAGCACCCAGTAAATATAGAAGAAAAATTGAATTAAATTTAAAAGCTATATTGCTATTCACATTTTTTACAACTATGCGCTGAGACGAACTCATAAAAATTTGGTTATTAGATACCTACATACTTTATTCATTCACAGATTCTTGCATAAAAAGATTGGATTGTTCCCACCTAAGCTTTTCAATATTACAGCAATGAATAAAAAAAATGATGTCATTTAAAAGATAGATCAAATTTTAGTTTCTCACGTACCTATATACATTAAATTTTATTTAAAATGCAATAAGTTCGCCCAGCCAATATTATTACACTAATTAGCAATAAACAAATCAAATACAGTGAATTGTAGTTATTTAAATAAGCCTCCCCATTTTTTTGTAATAAAATTTTAAGACAATACAAGAATAACAATACATAAGAGTAAGCACGGGAGCTCTAGAGCTAAATTTGGATTTCAAGGCATTGTTCTGGACGAAACACAAAGTAAGCGATTTCCACAGAACAGGGAAAAACGTTAGAATCAATGCAGTATTGTACGCGAACCGATGTTGCTGGTGTCCTCCCATTTTTCATTATCATTACTACTGCAAATTATACATACAAGCTTATGCACACATGAAAAGAAACGAATCAGAGCTCATGTGCTCACACTTATACGTTGCGTTTCTCATTTTCATTAGTGGTTGAAGCAAAATGTTATCAATAGCAACAAAACTAAATATAAGTAGGTATTTAAAAATCATAGATTTTTAATTTTACATTTTAAATCAGATAAGTTCACTATACATGTTAATTAACACTGTTAAATAAAGTATTGTAACAAAATAATTGACCAATATAACATTGAATCAGCAACTTCTGTTAGCAATAAATAATAAAACGCATATTGAATAGACGTTTATTTATTTATATTTTACTTTTTACTCCATAAAATAAAGAAATCTGTATCATTATTTCTGTATTTGGTTATTTACAGTACAATTTTTTTTATTTATGGATAAAATGTATTAATCTACGTGACACTAGAATCTCCGAGTACAATATACAACGGTAGATTACATATGCGTAGCACATCACAAATTAGTACACTTAGCATTAAGAGCGTTTATACAAAATCGTGCAACTTCAGGAGTTTTCAGTGTTCGTTTTCGTTCAAAATACTACACGTATGCATCGAAATTTGAGTTCAAATTATTTGAAATTTTATCGTCTAAAACATGTGTTGAGAAAATATTAATTCCTTTATATAGTTTTTTAGTAGGAATTTATTGTTCATACGCCTTTTCTTGAAATCCGACGAAATATGCATACTTTGCCGTTTGATAAGTAAAAAAGTAACTGACACAAACAGAAAAAAAAGTTTGTTTGTATCAGTTATTGTTGTTTTTTTTTTGTCTTTGTTTTGTCGTCAAAAGAGTCTATAGAGAAAATAGTACAAAATATAATTTTTTAAAGGCTAGAACATAAAAATCAAAGCGGGAAAAAGTTGGATTTCAGTCTAGTTTGTCGCAGTTTTCGGTACAATTGTATTGTTACAAAAGTAATAATGTTTAACTTCTTATTACTAACAAAGATGTAACTAATGAAATAAAACAGAAATATTATTCAAGTATATTTAAAGGTACTTCTAAAAAATAATTTTAACAATATTTATAATTGATATAAAATCTAAGCGGGAAAAAGTTGGATTTCAGTCTAGTCTGTCGCAGTTTTCGATACACTTGTATTGTTACAAAAGTAATAATTTTTACTTCTTATTACATACAAAGATGTAACTAATGAAATAAAACAGAAATATTATTCAAGTCATTTTAAAAATGTTTATAATTGATATAAAATCTAACGCACGCGCTGCCGCTGAAGTGTTGCCAGATCAGGGGATTTCCCCCTGGATTTAGGGGTTTTTCGACCGAGTTAGGGGCAAAATAGGGGGAAAAAATATTTGGGGGTTTTTCAGGGGCAATTTAAAAAACATAAAATACAGTTTTTTTTACCAAATTTCACGTTCCTGACGTTTTGGTGTTAATGTTTTTTTGCCATCTTTAAATTACCTGAGCGCCACAACTAGTCTAGGTCAAGATTCGAGGTGTTGAAGATAACGAATAAATTTAGCTATAAGTTAGAAAATGCGGCAATAATAAAGTTTAATAATATATGAACCGCACATGAGCATGTACCGGCTCTTTAAAAAATCGCTGCATGCCACCATCCACTTGGTGTGGGTATTCTAGGGGATTTCTAGGGGAGAAATCAAATTGGCTTAGGGGTATGTCGCTGAGACCATCTGGCAACACTGTGCCGCTGCTTGTATTTATTTAGTACCGGCCGAGGCCTTCCAGAGTGTAGAGGTACCGCTTATTTTCTCGCGCTTTCGCCCAGTGCTATCGTACTCCGTCGTAAATATCGAAAGCTTGCCATCAATTTTGATACTTTTGATATAAATATTTATTTTTATTATAAATAATAAATTTAATATTGAAGTACTGCATTTTTCCAAGCATTATTTTACTAATAAGTAATACACAAATCTATTAAAGTCTTTGTTTTTAGGTACCGTCACGGCTAAGCCTTAGGTAGCACGTCAGAATGCTACGATGTTTCAGTAAAGAAGTCGATATAAATTAAGGAGAAAATGTTTGAATATATGTTTCACAAAAAAGAAATAAAAGAATCAAGACATTCTGACTTGCTCCATCATCGGAGTAAGATGTACTAGATTAAAGTTATATATAAAATAAAAAGATAAAGTTATACCAACACCAACATTTTATTTTAAACGAGTGTAATAAATAATAAATCCACAGACAAACACATCAACTGTTTGACCCCAAAGTAAGCAAGCTTGTGTTATGCATGACCATACAGCGAACTGGGGGGGAACCCAGAATAAACATACATATATAAAGACAAACAAGCATGACCCGAGAACAAACATCTGTGTTCATCACACAAATGTATGCCCCGGCCAGGACTCGAACCTGGGGCCTTCAGCGTATGAGGCAAGGCTATTTACCACTACACGTACACGTACATCGTCAGAGTGTAGTTACCACCAACTTTTAAAATGGCAATAAAGGTAGGAAACAATATAATTTAAAAAGAAAAAATCGAAGCGGTGCCAAAATATTATATCACAAAGGCTAGAGAAGCAAAAAGGCACGTTACCTTATTATTATTTATTCTTTCATTACACATATTATTCAGAGCCGCGAGAAGGCTCGCACCCTTCAGTGGATTGAAAATGGGTTGATGATGATGATTCAGAGCTGTGGCGGCGCAGTAGCTGGCCTCTTAGTCCTAGGGTCGTTTGTTCGAACGAACCCAGCCGTACAATAATGGTTTTTTATCTTTGAAAATTGTATGAGTGTATAAACCTGCACTGACCGGTAAACAAATAACCTCATGAGGTTACCGACATGTCTTAGAACCCAGAGTTCAAAGAGACATTCGCCATTCCGGAGGAGGCACTGATGCCTTTTTAATATAATGCGATATTGTTCCTCTGGGAGGAGGCTTTTACCCTGCAGCGGGTCGACAATGAGTTGATGATGATTACTTTTTTACCGGGTACTTAAAAGTTCAGGCTTTTAATTAGTGTACAGTGTAAACTACATGTGCTAAAATCGGAATATATACACCTTCTTCACCTGAAGCTCATTAATTTAACTGAAGGTATGCAATTATGTCAATCGTGTCATTTTCGGTATTGTTTTATAGATTAAAAATCACTATGAACAAGGAGCAACCAGCGACTACTATAGTCGGGTGTAACGAAGATCTTCCCAGTAGCTCCAAAGCTGTTAATTATCTTGTAAGTTAATTATTTATTTTAAAAAGTTTAAATAAAAAATCTATCTGTTGCTCTCAAATCTAACAAAGCAGGGACTAGACTATATGACAAATCGTGACTTTCTCAGATTGACGTTTTAGCAAGGGAAAGTGAAAACCTTTAGATCTTAGATTACATTGCATGCAGATCCCTTAGTAAGCCAGATTGTGACAATCTGGAGTACTACAAATTGTAGTCTAATTGCTATTTTAACCAACACAATTGCTCCTGGTTGTTTTCTTTAATCATTTGCAGGTTACTAAACCTGCACCCAAAACTTCTATTATGGTCATTCAATATTGCATATAATTGTATACCTTCAGTTAACATAATGAGCTTAAGGTGAATAAGGTGTATATATTCCGATTTTAGCACATATAGTTTACACTATATATTAATTAAAAGTCTGAACTTTGAAGTACCCAGTAAAAAAGTAATCACCATCAGCTCGTTGTCGACCCACATCGGGTATTTATCCCTATTTTTTGTCAGTGTAAAAAATATGTCAACGTAATCAGTCAATTTAATAGCTCTAGTCATTTTCAATTTGCTATACGATATTGCACGTTAAGTGGGTCCCAAATTAAAGTTTGACACTGTATTGTATAACAATAAATAATATTTTTTTCACCTAATTTTATTAAGTAATCACTCTTATCTTAAATCATAACTACCATAACAAACGTCTATATATTAATAACATCAATCTCTTCGTTAAGCCCTTATTGTACCCCAATTTTATTTCGTCCCATTTTATCCTAACCAGGTATTTCAATATCTTACTTTGCAAAACATAACTCAAGTAATAAATTACATAAATTTATATTTCTACAAATCAAAAGTAAAATATAATAACGTAAAATAAGTCAAACATAGTTGAAAAAGAATCAAAAAAAATTTTTTTTTTGTTCCCCGTTTGGGTAGGAGGCAAAAAATGCATTTCCGCATACCTCTCGCGCGCGTTACAAGGCATCTGGGACTAGCTCATAATGAGCACTACCCACTAAAAAACCCCCTGAATGACTCGTGCAGATTTTTGCCACACAGTCTTCATCTGAGCGACGACCAAATGGAGAAAGAGGCCGCGCGAGCGGGGCCCAGAAGGGGTCACCTGCTGGGATTGGATAACACTGTAGGTGCTCAAAGCACTGAAGGTGAATGCATAGCACTGAAGGTGCTCAAAATGAAAATAAAAATTGAATGAATTCGAATTTACATTAGATTTAGAAGTTGCGGCCTGAAGGGCTTCGAGATCTAGTGTTAGTTGCGTGGCTACGTTCGTGTGCGTATTTCTCGGTCTAGCGACTTTGTACTTTGAATCTATGACAGGGTAGTATACGAGACTGAATCTCGAACTAGAGGGTTGGGGTGGGTTTAAAACAAACAACTTGCGGCGGCTCAATGATCATCACTCATAAGAGCCTAACATTTAAAGAACCCACTGATATTGTAATTCTGTCTGTTGAGCGATCAGTTGAAATAGCCTGTACTGAGATAGGGAATATTGTTATAATAAGTGTATACAGACCCCAATCTTCACCATTTGAAGTATTTGAGAGCACTATGGATGAGGTATTACATAGAGAAAATAACAAAAACAAAGAAATAATTATTTGTGGCGATTTTAATATTGATTTATTAGTAGAGACGTCACAAAGTAAACGATTCTTGAATCTTTTTAATTGTTACAACCTAAAAAATGTCTTCTTAGAGCCTACGCGAATCACAGCGACCTCAGCCACATGTCTTGATAACATTTTTACAAATTTAATGCCATGTACAAAGTCAGTAATTAATAAACTGCAATCAGATCATAGTGGGCAGTTGGCCACTTTCGATATTGGGCTAAAAAAGACTCTAAAAAGAGAAATTACCTTTATACCCATGAATGAGAGACGGCTTGAAACATTTAGGAAAAATGTATTTGAAAAAACATTTAAATTAGATTACTGTGGAGATCCTATTACTCAATATTCTATTCATAATATAATTAGAAATGAATATGACTCTGTTTTTAAAAAAAAAGAAAATATGTATAAATAATAATTTATTTACGTTTAGTGACTGGGCAACAGTGGGAATATGCAGAAGTAGAAATAGATTATATGAATTGTACAGTGAAAGAACTTATAATCATAATAAGAAATTTTATGAATATGTTAAAAAGTATTCAAAATTATTTAAACGAGTTTGCAGTGTAGCTAAGTCTAATTACATTAATAATAAAATTAATAATAGTACTAACATTTCAAAAACTGCATGGAATATAATGAATCAGGAAACTGGGAAAGCAAAAGAACCACACACGAAATATAATTTAAAAATTAATGATAAAGTGTTGTCAACTGACAGAGAAGTTGCTGAAGCATTTGAAAATTGTTTTACTGCCATCCCTGTGTCAACTACTTCGAGTATTAATTCATGTTCCACTCTTGCACAGTCACTGCTAACGGAAAATGTAAATTCATGCGATATTGATTTTATTTTTAAACATGTTACTGTTCCACAAGTTTTAAATGCATTTAAAAGCATTAAAGTAAAAAATACTGCCGATTTAGATGGGATTTCTGTTAAAATTATTGAATCTGTCATTGTTGGTACAGCCCAGTACTTAGCCAGTATATTTAATGACTGTGTTGATAATGGTGTTTTTCCTGATTTAATGAAATTGAGTAAGGTCATTCCAATATTCAAAGCAGGTAGTATGTCTGACCCTAATAATTTTAGACCTATATCTATACTACCAACGCTCAGTAAGATTTTTGAAAAATTAATTTTAAATCAATTACTTTCTCATCTTTACGGTAATAGTTTAATGAATTTTAAGCAATTTGGTTTCACGCGGGGTCGCTCAACAACCGATGCCGGTGTTGAGATCATAAAACACGTATTCAAAGCCTGGGAGGAGTCGAGGAGAGTTTTATGTTGAGAAGAGGAGAAGTAGGGAGAGGAGAGCAATAGAATCCTCTTTTGTAGTAAATAACTGTGCCGCCAAAACCGTTGGCGTTGGGCCTTTCGTTACGAGTGAACGCGTATTTGAGAATAGCGAATCCCCTGGAGCGGTTTGGAGTGAGCCACGTCTCTTGGAAAAGTAGTAAGTCTGGCTCGTTCTTCTAAAAGAACAGAAGGCCTACTATGAACTATTATTGCGATTCAATTGACGACCTAAAATAAACTGCTTTGCTATTTCATACCACGACGTCATTAAAGCGATCCAGTCTAGGTTGACGCCAAATCAAGTCGGCAATTGGATCGCAAACTGTTTTAGTTCGTTCATTTTTCGTACCATGAGGTGATATTTCAACCTATATTGGATGACTTAAATGTCAAAGTAAGCGATTCAAAAAAAGTTGCTACGTTCTTGGCGTAAAGTGAATCGTTTCGGTTTATCTTTAAAAAAATTGTTGAAAATATGGGTATTTCAGTTGGATATTTAGTGTTTCTTATGTGTTAATGTAAAAAAGTGATTTCTAGAGCTATTTTTTATTGTAGATGTCTGACGAATTAGACTTTTTTATTTTCTTGGAAAATGATAATGAAATAAACACAACACGGAAACAATCGGACCCCTTTTATTTGGAAGATGAAGAATATACAAAAAAGATATCGGTTGTCTAAACGATTGGTATTAGAAATGTGCGATGAGCTGAGCCCATTGTTGAAAAATCCAACAAAATCAACTGATTTATCAGTAGAGACAAAGGTAGAAGTCAAATTGGGTGCGTTCTAAACTCGTCATAATCAATTTATTTTTACAACACTAAGGAAACCTTTAATTATTTGTAATTTAAAGAATTATATAAATTTCTATTATTTAATGAGTACTAGTACGGGCTTATGGTATATAATTTGACACTAAAAAGCGCAATTTTAAAATATATTTGTTGTTATTTTTACACAAAAAAAACCGCTAAAATCATATCAACTAGATTTCGAAACGCAATGCATATGGTTCGAGTAAAAGAGACAGACTTATGCAACGAGTGTATAGCGTCATCTCTTTCTCACACGCGGACCACAGACATATTTCGGTCTTTCATTCCTCCGTGAGCGATTCAAACGCCAGTTAGCTAAAGGCACTTCATGGTACGAATCTTAGCGATTCAGTTTAGGTACCTAAACTGGATTGCATCGGAATTGAATGGCAAACTAAAAGTTGATGGTAGGCCTTCAGTTTGAGCTCAGGCAAGTTAGTGCTAAGGCTACGAGTGTTAAATGAAACTTCGGTTTGATACGACCGGACGCGGGATTAGCAGCTCTAGACATTATGTTTGTTATTTAAAGAATTTATACTAAATAAATAATTTACAAGGAAATAAGTAGCGAGTGATGCTCGGCTAACGCGAAGAGACGCTCTTGAGGAGAGCGGGCGGCTCGCAGTTTACGTGCGAGTATGGAGATTTCCCTAATGTCGACGTTTTGAATAACGTCGAACACGGTCTTCATGTCCTCAGCCAACGATGACTGAGGTGGAGACGACGAATCGGGACGCGGACCTACGGGATCTACGGGAGCTGGGATAGGACGGGAAGGTGGTGCGGGAGCGGCCGGACGCAGTCTCCAGGAAAGAGCCGGAGTCAACATCGGCTGCTCGGGCTTTGTTTCCGGAGGACCCCGGTTGCGCAGCGGCGGGAAGTTAGCGGGAGTGAATGGTGGCGCTGGTTTGGGCGCGGCCCTCTTTGCGGATGAGCACGGAGCGCGCGGACAACACCTGTAGTTTGCTGTGTGGCCGGACTGGCCGCACAGCACACATACTGGGGGCGAAGTGGATTCGGAAGTGTGAGTGTGATGTGAGGATCGAGGCACTTAACGCACCTGGGAGGGGCTGAGCAATTAGCCACTGCGTGGCCGTAAGGCTGGCAACGGTGGCATTGCCCAGGGTGCCCGCGAGGTTTGGGACGCTCGACGGAGATGTTCGAGGGTCCGCAGATTGTGCGAGCCTCTCTGAAGATCTCCCTCGAGTTGGGAGTGTTGGTTAAGATGACGAGGGCGAGAGGAAAACGTCTACCGCGGTTAGAGTGCATCTTGTGCACTGCTTCAGCCGGGAAGCCCTGAGACTTAAGGCCCTCCAAGATATCTTCGTTTGCGAGTTCAAATGGGACGCCCCGTAATACCACGCGGATCTTACGCTCCTCCGGGAGGGCGTAAGTATGATACGCGATTTGTTTGACCGATACAAGCCTAGTAAAAGACCGGAAGTCGTCGATGGTCATGACCTGGATTTTGATTGCATCGCCTGCGTTGGAGGCGCAGCGCGTAGCTGGCTTCGACGGAGCCGACGGGGTCGCGGTGACTTGCGGTGACATAAACGGCGCGGGGGCGGGTGTAGAAGACACCGGGGTGGGTGGGATCGGGTGTTGAAGACACCGCGATTTTCTTTGAACGCCTCCTGGAGTGTTTAGCGACTAAGGTGAATGGCGGCTCAGGAGAGCCGGTTAAGTGGGCGGCGTCCGATGACGCATCAGACGCGGAGTCTGAATCGCTACCGGGAGCGGTACGCTTGCGGCGCGACGTGCGAGAGGATGTGTCTGACACAGTCCATCTCGGAGGGCACGGGAGACGCGTGAGGAGAGCTAAAGACCTGAGGGGTCTGGGAGTTGGTGGCCTGAGGGGTTGAGAGAGTGGCCTGAGGGGCCGGAGTAAAGTAATAGAAGCGTATGCTCCTCGTTGTCCCGAAGCTGCTAAACCCACAAGGCCATTCGAACCTTCTCTTTGTTCTGTTGTGATTTCTATTGGTGCGTTCCGATTGCCGCTTACAGCGCTGTCAGCGCTAAAACTGCTCATAGTCATAACAGTTCTGAATTGTTTGAGCACGCTAAAAGTAATATTTGTGCTATTGCAATCGGAACGGTAAATATTGCGCTAACATTTCGATCGTTCGTCGTTTAAATCTAAAGTTATAGTTTCATTAAGATTTTTGACCCTGAATAATGACAGTAGCCATTTTTAACATTATTACAAAATAAAAAGGAAGAAGCAAGTTTCTAAAATCTTTAATCGCCAAATAAAAACATTAACAAAGAAACGTCGTGTGTCTGTTTTGACAGGCCGCTCAGAGCGACCATGCTCCGTAGCTTCGGCAATGTGAGCGGGAAGATGGTGGCATTTATGACGTCATTGATAACGTATCGAAATCTCTGTGAGCGCGCTCACATGCATTCGGGACGGGTATATGAGCGCTGTGAGCGATATGATCCATATGAGCGATATGAGTCCGATATGAGCAATCGGAACGCACCATACAACAAGTAAGTTCTCTGTGACAAAATGTGACACGAACAGGTACTTTGTTAGTAGTTTAAAAATATGTCTTTAAATAGAATGATCATTGGACATTACTGGCCTTTTATATTAGACAAGATCAGCTTAAAATAAGAGGTGGAAATATATGTAAAGAGTATACCAAATTAAAAAAAAAAAGTTTGTAAACAAACCATTGCCGGATATAAATTCGTCAATTTCATCAAGAATCTCACTTCCAAGACACTAAAATTGCACACCAGTAACTCGGAAAACACTGCCGCCGTTTTATTAAACAACTTTTAAGAAGTACTTGGAGCTAAAACTTCAAAACTAAAAAAATACAATTAGATAAAAAAAATTGAGGTTTTTTCTTTTTTTTTTTACCCCTTACCGCATAGCGTCCCAAATTTGCACACTTAAGTTTTTTGTGAAAAATTTAAATTCTTTTCAAGTTTGACAATTGGCAAAAGTATAAACCATAGACTAAATATATACTCAGCAGTTCCGAGACAGTGAAATATTGTCAGTCTTGATAAAACAACAGTAAAAGTTTGAAAGTAAAAGTGCTCAACAGGTGAGTTGCTCTGTATTCAAACTCAAATACATTGGAATTGTGTAAATATTTCGGCTTGTATAAATTTCTTCGAATAAAACCATCCTTTGTGAAGCTATAATAGAAAGATATACGCAATAACTCCATGGATTTAAAATTTGTTCGACAATATACTTGTGTGCATATCTGGGACCTCATGCAGTGTGTACATAATTGTAATGTTCATATGTGGGACCTTATGAAGTAAGCGCTCAATTTTTAATTTTCATATATGGGACGGTATGCACTGCATACTATGCAGTAACATGAGTGTAAATTTAATCTCATAGAGATGTATAGTAAACTTCATACGTTACTGATATTTTGTTTTTTACATATGAAGTTCGGCAATAGAAGGTAGGTAAAGAGTAAGAATTGATTCACCTTTGCACCCCAAGTAAAATACCTGGCCTTTTGCCGAACCCAGCTTGTGCACATATTCTGTCTACCCATGTCATAAACTTTCCATTGGATGCATGTCGTACCATATTTGACACAAACTATTTTATTCACTGCAATGCATACCGTACCATATATGGTACAGTATGTTTTTTGTAAATAAAATAGTAAATAATAATGCTAGATTTTTTTTGGTATTTTTTATGAGTTCCTTATATTCGAAAACACAACATAATTTTTTTCCGCAAGGATATAAAATTCCATGCAGTAAGGGGTCAATACAAACATTAGGGATATCCATCGACATAAAATGAAAATGAACGAATGACAGGTATCGATTCCCGATTTGTATCGACATTTTGTTGTATCGATACAACAAGATCCGATAAGACTAAATCGGTCGATAAATATGTCTATGTAATAAAGAATGCTTTTACTTTCGGTGTAATTTAGTAACATTATGACTTTACAAAGACTTCTTGCCGTTGAAACAATATTGTGGTTGTTACTGATTCTTTTATTATTTGAGTTTTGAGCATAATTCGTTCTGCTTATAGTTCCGTGAATTAATGTACCACTAGAATGTGTCGTTTTTTGGTACAATAAGTCCTATTCGGGAGAAAAATATCCCGTTTTAAATTAAATATGTTTACTTTTATTTTTTGTATTCTAATTCATAAAACTACATTGTACATTAATATTAATTTCAAATGTTATTTTTTTATGTGGCAACTTTAAACTGGGTTTATGATGGCAAACCCATATCTGTAGCGCGTACGCATACCCCTCATTCACAGGGGAGGTCAGCTTTATTGCCTGATTACAAACTACCTAGAAAGGCAAACTTTTAGCGCTATCGGGATAAGCTAATTACGCACATGACTAAAGACGATTGTAACTTAAAGGGCAAAGATGTTATCAGAATAGAAAGTATTTATTCCAGTAGACGCACAAATGATAGAGTTACAATCGAAAGGCCAGGGCCAAGGCAACAGCCAGCAAAGACAGTTTACAATGGTCACTGGCCTGAAGACAGTCCGACTACAGATAATTCAAAGAGGAACATTAAATACATTAATTGCCTTCTGTGCAGCAAAAAGAAAAAGTGCAAGGAAACTTGGTTTAGGTATAAGATTTGCAAAAATCCTCTTTGCCCTGCTTGTTTTGAGGAATGTCATACTAATAATGTAGTAAATGTGACTGATTCTGAGCAATACAAAGACTGATTAAAGAGTAACTCTTGTATAATATGAATAAAATAATATGGAAAGAAAACAACATTTAGTTTACTTTTGTTTAGTCTGATTCTATTATTTTAAAAATATAAAGAAGACTGATTGTTAATTCTGTTACATGAATAAAAAGAATTTATATTTTTGATAAAAAAATAATTTTGTTGATTTGTTGATGTCGATTATCGCTTTACCAAAGCGATTAGATTTAATAGTTCAATAATCAGTATGGGTAACATCACTAAAATGCGAAAGGGTCATTGATGTTTCATTGTTTACAAAGTTTTTTCTGAATCTGGTAAAGATAATAGTATATCAAGTATATGGACACCAAGAATTTTTATAATATTTACTTTTATTTTGTTTTGTATGTATAATTATTGATGTAAATTTAAAACAGTTTGTTCAAAGTCAAGTCACAAACTAGAAAGAAACGGAAAATGTAAAATAATATTAATTTAATTTCCACATGCTTTTTGGCAATGTTTATATTATACGAAAGGTAGAAACTACATCATACAGCCGGGTCTGTCGTAAATATTTATTTTCTTTTATTATGATGATGATATTTTGAATATTACAATGAAGACGATGAAGATAAAAGTCAATATTAAAGTGATACTTTACTATCAACAAACAGATTTTTTGGAACGAAACGAAAAGCACTGTCTTCTATGAAAATTCACTGCACAATATTATACAATATCATTATAATGCTCTTAACAATAATTTAAGCACACAAAAAAAAAATCAATGAAAAGCACAACTGCTCCTGTTGATTCCCCGCCAAATAGTCCTTTCCATAGACTTTTTTTTGTTAGTTCAATTTTTTTTGTTTTACGAGGAACTGAGCCATACAACATTTCCATAGACTAAAACAAAATTCCAGAATTTTCATTCAAACCATAATTCTTGAAAGACTGCGTCATAATACGTCATACATACTCAGATCAGAATTACGCCAGTCAGTTGTCAATTTGTATCGAGCGATTGTGTCCGCGTTTTCTTTGCAAGAAAAACTTCATTTTTTACTTCTCTGTGCCTGTGATTTTTGAAGATGCCCCGTCGAGCAGGTGGAAGATCTCCTCCGCCCCCACCAAGAAGGTAAGTTTGATATTATCATGTAGAAGTAAGGCATATTCAGTTCATTAGTTAACCTCTACAAATTTTTTAGGGCCGCGCCACCACCATCACGTAATGTACCCGCTGCTGCTCCTCCGTCAGCGCCGATGGCAGCGACTGCACAACCTCAACAGCCATCTATGTTTGGACAAATGGCTGCAACTGCAGGTGGTGTAGCTGTAGGCTCAGCTGTGGTATGTATCCTTCATTATGTAATCGTCGCAATTCCTTGCAAAAAAATTTAACTAAGGTTTAGTTTGAAATTTATTCAGCTTTAACAATTATTTCACCATAATTGCTGGACTTAAGCAAATGCTTTTGGAATTTAGCCAATGAGTCACTTATCACATGTTTTCACACTGTGATAATCTTATAATTTCTTTCTTGTACTGTGTAAACGTGTTTTGATAATCTTCTTATGTCATTACAAAGATTTTTTATGTCCAGCAATGACAAAGCCATTTTAAAAAGTGGTAGTGGTGAATTAATTTGCTGTGTTAACATTTTCCATAAATAAGTAGTACAATTGCTCATTTGCTTGAACAAATAGTTCGTTTAATTATTGAAATGTATATATTGGTCTCATTTTCTATTCTGTCAGTGATGAATGAAACATAACTCTTTGTTCAGTTGCACTTGCTTCTTGAACTAAAGTTATTATACACCTAATAATTAGACTGAGTAGAGCTTAAAAAATCACATGATGCTTATCAATGCTTTTAATAAACAATTGGTTTTGTCTCACCTGCTGGAAAGTAGTTTTTGCCTTTTCGTTGCCTTTACAATGTTGAACATCACTAGATGCAAGACTTTGTATTCTGATTCTGCTTATCTGATTTTTCCAATGTAATATTATCTTGAGCTTAAATTCCTCTGAGTAATTCATGTAAATAAGTGTGTGATTGTTCACTGTGTTGATTAAGTGCAACATAAAAATATTCTAAAAAACTTAAAATGCTCATATTATGTCAAATCCATGTTCAAACGATTTGAGATGTCCGACATATAATAATCAAATGGTCAGCATAATTGTTATTTTTTCTAGTTTTTCATTTAGACAGTTTAGAAGTTGAGTAAAATAAACATTTATTTGAATTTTAATGAAACTTTACCATCAAAACATTGTAATTAATGTCTGGTCAGGCAATTGAAAATTTTTTAAATTATCTGGTTTGTGTATTGTTATATCCATACGGACTCGACCAGCTGTATAGAACAATTTTTAAATGTACAGTAGCTGGTTCTATGGACAAATATTTATGGGCCAATTTTGTTGATGTTCTTAGTGTTGCCAGCACAAACATCAATGCTATCTTACATTCTATTTATGCAACTTATATAATACTTTTTACTATATGGATGATTATAATTATGAAGATATTTTGTATTTGATTATCAGCATTGGTATTTAATAATAATACTAAAAAGCCATTATTTCGCTGACAAATTTGTTTTGTACAATAAATTTAAAATATGTTAAAGGTTGTGCCAAGATGTTGGCCAACTCCCTCCTCCCAATCTCTTGCTCTCTATCTCAAGCTTTTAGGTAGGTTGCCTTCCCATCTCCTTATCCATCTTTCTCATCTCATGTCATTTCGAATTCCCATGTTAAATAAGTTAAAGTAGAGCAAAAAATATTTGTAGCATTAATTGTTATTGTTTCAAATTATTTCTCCTAGTTTTATGTGGTGTTTTGTGTACAAAATGGATAATGTTGGAAGGCCCAAGCAATCCTGCACCAAAAAACGATTTAGTATTCATAAATTCACAAAAAGATAAAGATGTTTATTAAATAAATAATAAATCTGGCTCGACTAACTGGAGGTGTGGAAACAGAGATATGTGTAGCGCCAGTGTCCTTTTGATATTGGGACCATTTCCTACTAGGTCAGTTTGCTAATAGGACATTCTGCTTATATGCCGTTTTGTTTTAGGACGTTCTGCTGATAGGTCGTTTTGCTTTTTGGACGTTTTGCTGATAGGGCGTTTTGCTTAACCCTTTACCGCATGATTTTTTTTTCTGGACGAAAAAAATATGTTATTAAAAACGAAAAATTAAGACACATGTTTCAGGAATTTTCATTATTACTATTAATACTAGCTCCTCGACCTCTCTTCTTTAACTCCTTTTCAAAAGGAACGTTGCAGCCAGTTATTCTATTAGTTCGAGCAGTGCCTAGAGGTAAGATCCCTATTTTTGTTAAATAAACTAATAAAGGTAACGATGTGTACCAATTATCGACAAAAACTTTATAATTCATTCCACGTGGTATAGTATTTGTGAGTTGAACTACAACATTGCTAGAAACACTGATGTTAGGCTCACTACCATTCCCAATTCCAGGATTACTTGCACCCGTGTATATTTCAAAGTTATAGCTGAATCCGCTCGACCCACTCAATACCTGGTTTTTATAGCCCCACTTGTGAGGATTTTTTGGATTGTATTGCTTCATTGTTGATCGACTTTTAGTTGGAATAATCTGTTCGTCAACAGCTAGGTACTCCTCCTTAGGGACTGTGAGGAGTCTTTCCCTCAACTGTTTTAAGATAGGACGAATTTTATGCAGAGGATCGTGTCCAGGTTGTCCTTTCCAAATCATTGCAGCATTATCATTAAAATGTATAAATATTTTTATCTCTTCCCATTTATTACAAGTCATTACACGATTTATTGCAGGATGACCCAAAGTATCCATCATAAAGCAGGTACCAACTAATCAAGTTCATTAGTGCTGAATTTCATGGGTCTTTCAGGATATTTTTCAAAAGGGTATGCGAAAGTTTCTCGTTGTTTATGTTCAAACATCGTGTCTGTAAATAAATATTTGAAATACTGTAATGGTGTTTCCAAGGCTTGTATAGGCTTGTGGTAGTTTGGTATCCCCAGAAAATGTTATATCTCCAGCATCTTTTTGAAGAAAGTCATCTCTCCATCTTGGTTTACTAGCTCTGGCGCTCCTAGAAGCAGCAATACACGCTAGGGGTGTCCACTTAAAAAATGTTTTTTTCGATGCAATACATCGTGGCTGTGCATCGATGTTTTTCGATGCATCGGTTAGAAACATCGATGTTTTCTCAAAATCGAGTACTTTTTATAACATTGCATCACAAGCTGTAGTCGGTCTCCTGAACACATTTTTATTATAGATTACTCCTACAACATGTTACTAAACTATGTTACTAAAATAAAAAAGAAAGACTTTTCATGCAGTAGTCATTTATTAAAAAAAAATATGGCAATGTGTGTCAATAAGACTTATATCCAATGCTCTTTTGGAAGACTTTGCAAAAACAAAAGCTTATTTAAACGTTTCCCTTTCAGTCTGTTTCGTTGCTGATTGACGATTTGTGCTGCTTTAGAAAATAAACGCTCAGACGGTACTGACGTTCTCACCATGGTCAAGTATTTATAAGCAATTTTATAAACTTTTCAAATTTTCAGATCATTCCAAATTTCCAATGGGTTCTCATTGAGTCTTCCTACTGGACTACGCAAGTAAATAGACAGCTCGTCAGAAATAGTATCGTCCGACTTCGCCGTTTTCCAGCTCTTGTGTACCAATTTGTGGTGATCATCCCATAAAGAAAAGTTATCTTCTGGTTTGTCAGAATGATCTGAAGAATCGGATTCCACCGCGGCCTCATTTTGTATTGTAGTTTTCACAAATTCTTTGACTTTTGCCACAGCTGAAGAGCAAGCAAGTGGGTCTGTAAAATGCATTTTTTTAAACCTCGGATCTAATATAGTGGCTATGGCGAGAGGAGTCACTCTCTCTATAACACCCATTCTCTTGTCAATCTCTTTAAGGACAAATAACTGTAATTCTTTGGCAAGAGATTCTTCGAGTCTGAGAGTTTTAACTTTCAAAAGAAGGCAATGGATAAGTGGTATTACCTTGCTACTAGTGCAGTACTTATCCCCTGACACTTCCTTAATTGCAGCTTCGATCGGTCGCAGAACTTGTAAAACCGAAGAAAGAATTGATAGTTCTGACGCAGTAAGCATCGGTGGTGCATTTTTATGCCGAATGATTATGTTATTAACGATAGTGCGAAGCTCCAAAAATCTTTCGATCATATAATAAGTACTATTCCATCTGGTCGGAACCTCTTGTATCAATTTAGTTTCTTTCTGGGTTGCTTTACGTAATTCGTTACTGGCTATATTGCTCTGTTTGAACCATGTCACATTATCTTTGACTTTAGTTATCAAGTTTCGCAGCTCAGTACACTGTTGCATAGAATGTTGTGCCACCAAATTCAGAGTGTGTGCAAAACATGGTATGTGTTTTTTTCCAAAAGCCAAATCGACGGCCTTTACCATGTTGGCTGCGTTGTCAGTCACTACAGCCGAAACTTTATCTTTGTCAATACCCCATTCGGTACAAGTTTGAAGCAACATTTCAGCGATGTGTTCTGAAGTATGACGTTCACTTGACTGGTACACTCCAAGAGTGATTGAAAATAATTCATTACCAACACCGAAGTGTGCTGTTACTCCTAAAAAACTTCTCATGCTCATTGTTTCAGACCACATGTCAGTAGTACGAGTAAAGTTTTCAATATTTGATAACTTTTCTTTGAAGACAGTTGATAATGCTGCGTATTTATCATCAACCCATCGAGTCAACGTCGTCTTATTCGGAAGTTTATAATGTGGCGCAACAACTTTAATAAAACTGCGAAATCCTTCATTTTCAACTATTGAAAATGGTTGATTGTCCTTGCATATCATAAAAACTAAGGCTTTATTTATTGTTAAAGTTTTATCTCCACCCGCCGAAAAAGCGTGAATTTCTTGAAAACTTGTTATAACTATACTTTTGACGTTTAAGCGCCGGAGGAACAGGAACTTCGTCGTCTTTTGAACAGTCAGATATTTCCTTTTCCTTATCAGTTCTTATTTCCTTATCAGTTCCTTTAGTCAATTCTATTACATAAGCTGAGCTCGTTGACGGTAGCATGTCAGCATCTTTAGGGACTGATTGTGTTTTTTTGTGTATAGTTTCGTTATCGATATTGGATTTTTTCGAACTTCCAATACTGAACTCTCGAAAAGCAGCCTTATGTATATTTTTTATATGACCAATTAAGTTGGTTGTATTGCCACAAGATTTGATAGCTTTTTGGCAAAGTCTACATTTTGCACAGTTACTATCTCCTTCAAGTTTATCATAAAATTGCCACACACCACTCTTCTTGGAAGGGGCCATCGTTTTGTGTAATCAACTTAACCTAAAAAAAAATACGGTAAATTAGCAGAAGTCAATAAAATCAATCGATAATATCACATCACATCACTAATCCTCCCTATCTAAAAAAGTAAAAAATTGTGAGTGACAATAGTGGCAAGACTGACGACTACTGACGAGTACCTAATAGGTATCATCAGTCAGAATGACACAAAATAATTAGATGTTGAAAAAATGTTGAATGATATCCAGATGTTATTAAGTATTGATTGTATTAATTTTAGCGTAATGATTCGACAAATTGTTAAACTGTTCAATTTGTATAATTTGACGAATGATCTCGCTGAAATACAGATAACTAAATATTTTTTATTCCAATAAATTATGAATGCTTTGCATATGTTAAAATAAGTGAGTTATCCTAACCTTACTTTATTCACCTGTCCATCGAACCTATGAGGAAACTATGAAATTTTACTCTAATGAGTATATTATATGTCCAAATCCAATCCAATTTTATGTTGTTGTGTGCACATTTACTACACAAGTAAAAACATTTAACGTTTTTGTCTCTGATCTCACAATAAACCCGATCCGACACAGACACAGATGACAGAACCAAAACAAACGAAGTTTTTTTTTAAATTCTCTCTGGCGCAGTGTTGCCAATGTCAATTTTCAAATTAGCCAACTAGCGCCAGTAAAAAAAAAAGATTTAAGTTTTAATTTTATTAAATCAGAGCTACTGAACAGTAATAGATGTACAATGATTAGCTGGTTACCATTGATTCGATGTTTTATGAAAAAACATCGAGTAAATCAATACCTTTTCAAAGCATCGAATCGTTTCGATGCATCGAATTATAAACATCGAGTGAATTCGATACATCGATGTATATCGAATATCCCTAATACACGCTAAAGGTGTGTTGTCGTCAGAATCATCGTCTGGTTCAGGCTCTGGAATATAAACAGCAGGGCGATTAGTAGGTCTATTTCTTCTCTCCTCGTCATTTGAAAGCTCTTATCACTTCCATCACTTGGAATACTTTGAATTATGGTATGAATTCCGCCATAAAATCGTCTTGGATCCATACCTAAATCTACAACAAAATTGACAATGTAGTTCCTATTTTACGAAGTATTTTTTATAAGCTATAAAATCCTGCAATATCAAATTTCTTGTCTATATTTATAAATGAAATCAAAAAAATTATTGATTAACATACAAATTAAGATTGCATTTATGTATGATGGCTCAAATATGAAACATCGTAATGCTGTAACGTATATTATTGCATGTTGGCTCATATACGGTACATACTAAAAATACGAAGTTTTTAGTATAGAAATGATATAGAGCACTAAAATCTTACCTTTTTCCACGACAATAGGGTCTAAGCGAACACCAACAGTTATTTTTTGTAACAAAAATACAATTTGTATATTATTTTTCGAATTTAAAAAACTCTGTTACCGCCTGGACTTAAATCGCAACGACTGACTTCAAGTTCAAAATTAGTTATATTACTTGCTCATAGATGTCGTTAAATGTATTTTTATAGAAAGAGGTATGGCCTGTATTCGATCCAAAAGCAGAAAATGATAAAACTGCATAGATTAGTGTTTTTATTACCTGACAATGATTTTGGTTCCAGTATGCGGTAGACCAGTATGCGGTAAAGAGTTAAATGTCCTTCCGATACGAAAGGGTCGTTTATGCGTGCAAAGCTCGGTTCAGGTACTGATTTGTAAATGACGGAAAAAAATATATGTACATATATATTATTTATTATGTGATCATACCTCTACTTACCTACCTTACTACCTTTTTTCATTTTCAAATTAATAAATGATTATTTTCATTTTTGTTGTTTTAACGTTTTTAATTATTAATTTATGTATGGTGGAACTAGAGAGAATATTCTTTCTCACTAGTTCCATTGCCAAGTCCAATGAAACTATTGGGAATAAAAAGTATCAGTAGTTCCATGGGACAAATATCCACTGGACCTAGATTTATTTTTCTACATACTCTCCTCCTAGGTCCTAGGCACTTAGTCCAGCGGTCCACGTTGAAATTCAGCTGTCCACTTTTTTTTTATCATTGTAAACGACGGAGCAGATGTTCCTTAAGTGTCCACCACTTCATGAATCTGCTTTGGAGTAAAGGGTTTCTTGTGGAGGTATTTGATCACGGCACCGTGCTCTAAACTATCGATTTTCAAAAATGAAACTTACTCTCACTTTATGTTCAATAAAATAAATAATTACGCATGTATCTCAGAGAAAAATTGCACAGAGACTGACAAATAGTCTAGGGTTAATATGAGGGTAGTTTCATAAAAATATGGCAATGCGAGGCCGCGAACTTTTCAATCCACCCTCGTAATAAAAAGGTATAACTATGAGTGGAATAAACAAAACATACTTTTCCAACAAATAACATAGTATAGATGGTGGTGATTTTGAGCTAGTATACAATTTAATTTATATGTTAATCGTAAAAGAGTAAACTATATAAACTGAACTAAATTACCCCTTAAATTCCCAAATACGGCGCTTGGGAACATAGCACAGTTCGATATGTAAATTTTAATGTAAAATAACTAGTTAAATAAATTATTAGTTAAGGCTAAATAGTTGAGTGTATACCAAATAACTTGTTTTCCAAAATAAAATCTAAATAGGTCCTTTAAAAACTCCACTTTCTCTTTTCCAGGGACACGTAGCTGGTAGCGCTCTAACTGGCATGTTTAGTGGAGGCAGCAGCAGTGAACCAGCACAGCAGCAAGCAGCACAGCCCGCCCAGGCCACCTACCAACAGGTCCAAGGCCAACAACCTACCGGACCCTGCGCCTGGGAGATTAAGCAGTTCATTGAATGCGCCCAACAACAACACGACCTTACCCTCTGCGAAGGCTTCAACGAGGCTCTTCGCCAATGCAAACTCAACAACCATGTTTAAATCAGTTTATTGCCACTTCATGAACACCAACATTTTAACTAAACCAACCAAGTGGCTAATTTATTGTTTTATTTTGTTAACAGGAAATTTAATTTCCAACATTTTATTTTAGACGAATCTTAGAAAATGCTTTTATTGTTATTTTTTAAGATTATGTAGTTTATAATTAGGGGTTTCAGAAAATATACTTTAAATTGTGAAAAGTTAAATAAATGATAAACTGCAAATTTGGCTTGTTTTATTTTTTATCAGTCTATGACCGCGGCTTCGTTCGTGACCCGCCGTTTCCAGAAAATTACATGGGACACTCGGAAAGTTTTGAGAAGAAAAATAAAAATTTCCTATTGGTTATATTTCTATACAAAGATTCATGCGTCTGAGCCAATGTTTCAAGCACATTTTTCAGTCTGCAACAGGTATTTCCTCAACGGGTTTCTGGAGCGAAGTAATCGCATCTTCGGGCGATAAAAACTATCGCAGAAAGCTGGTTTTTAGTGACACGGTGCCAAATTAGGGCTGTAAGGCGGATGACCCTAAAGTTTTACCGGTGTGGTGCTAAGGAACCTCGTCCTCGCCCTTGTCTTGATCGTGCAGTGCGCGGGCGAGTTGTGGTGGAGCAGAAGGCCTCGGGAGTCCCGTATTCGGAACTACTTCTGGCAAGCATTTGGTAGTGTACCACTCTGCATTGATGCTACTTTGGTTAGGAACTGATACTAAATAGGTAGGTACCCCCCGTTAAGGTGAAAACAGGCTATTTGTTTTTGGATCATATTGATAAATGCAAGATTCGTCACCTTATATGATATCATAAACACGACGGGAAGAACCTGCTTTGAATTTATCACTCATATAGCATCATTCCACATGAGCCTGCTTCTGAGCATCGGTTAGGTTGCGGGATACCCAGCGCGAAATAATCCTTGTTACGCAAAGGTGGTTGTGAAGAATATTCTCAATCTGCAGATTATGCTGAATCTCATAATGTGTTGCATCGATTTCAATTACAGCACGTTTCCTTCCGTAACAGCAGTCAAAGGAAGACCACTTCTCTCTTCATCCTTCAAATTTAAGCGACCGCGACCACACTAAAACTCGTTTTACCAGGAGTACAGTTGCTTTAGAAGGCGCCTTGTTAGTATAAGCTAGCTGAAGTCGATTCATCAGGTTTCAAGTGTGCATTGAAATCGTAAAAAATCATTGTACGAAAATATTTCCGACGGAGTTCCAATTTTTATATTTTCATAATACTTGCAAAAAAATTTAGAGGGAAATTTAAATTTGGAGTAAATATATTTTTGCTTTTAAGCAAACAAATCATAACTCGCCAGCGTTGCGTACATAGAACTTTTTTTTTGCAAAACTTTCTGAGTGGCCGCGTACTGTATGGACCTTTGCCAAGAAATTTACTTTCTAGCTAGTCTATTTAAATACAATGAATGAGATAAATTCGCAAATACGTAAAAGGGGATATTAATAGATCAATTGTTATATTAAGTGAGGTACGTAAATATTACTTTTGTATTTTGTACTGATCTAAATGTTATTGGAGTTGTTAGTTCCTATGTTTTTTGTGCTAATGCTATTCACATTATTGTCGTGTATTTGTTATGAAATTTTAACTGAAAGATTAAAAAAATATAATTATAGATTTTTAAATTTTGTACCACTACGAATGTGTTTGGATATAAATGCTAGAGCATGAGGAATATCTATCATTGTTAATGTGGTGCATCATGTTAGTGTTCGTTTTACCAGCCAGATGTCTAATTTTCATATTTCATTGTAGCAAAAAGATTGTCTTTGAGCTTCTGTCTAAAGACAAATTTTTGCTAACTGACGTTATCTGAACTTTTCTAAAAATGTTTGAAACTAATTTCATTATATTTATTGTTTCAGTATTGAGTCGATAAAGACTTGCGACAGACATGAGTTAAAATTTAAGCTAAATTGGGGTTAAAATATTGATGTATGTGTCTCAATCAGTCCAATATAAAAAGACAGTGACGGCGAGACATATTCAACTGATTTACTTACTAACTCCGAGTTAAATTGTTAACTCAGGTCTGCGCGAGTTGACCCAAGTAAAACATACATTTTACATACTGACCCACTCACAGTGCTTGTCTGCCAGTAGAAAGGATGTTTGAATAAATCGTAAGGCAGTTTTGTTAATGTTGAATTGTTTTCATTAAATAGCTGTTTAACGTTTTTTATGGGGTAGGTGTTTCCTGCTGTCCAGATTCATGGTCAGACTGGATGGTTTTGTTTGTGGATTTTTTTCCCACTATTCAGATCTGCTCATAATTATTGATTCAGTTCCTGTTGAATGAAAAAGGCTATCAAAAGGCGTTCTTATTAGTTGTGTGTGAAAATTTTTTTCCCTTTTCATTAAGTTAATCACAGAGTTTTATATTATTGTTTTTGATTTCATACAATTGAATTTATTTTTGATTTAAATTACTTGTCAAGGAGTGGTGGTAGCGCTGTGGTTACAGTGCTGGCGTATCGATCTTGAGATTCCGGGTGGCGAATTTACAAAGGCTTTACCATTGAAGTGAAAGTGCAAACTGAACTGGCTTAGCCCTTGCTTGACAAAACTTGACGAAAACCTAATCTATTATAGTACAGAAATTGACCGAAATCGTGTAGACTTTGTTAGATAAATTCATTCATTGTTAATGTAGCAACAAATGCTATTCAATTTGATACCGATATTTACCGACCGTTAGCTTCAGTAATAGGTTGATAGTTCACTCTTGCCTGTCGATTTGAGTCAGCAGTAAGGAATGTTTTAAGTTATCTCATAAATATCATGAGCAGGTAATGATTTACACTCACCAAATAGAGACTTGCTTATAATAATTCAATATCGTAAGACAACAATAAATAGGTGCACCGACGAGCGCAGCAAGGAGGACCGGTTAGTGTTTATGTAGGTAGGCTTGCAGCGCGAACCGAGCGAGCGAGGGATGCCTACGACTCAATATCGGTCCCAAGAATCTCTAGTAATTTCATGATTAAACGTTCTTTTTGTGTTTGCTTAACTTTCTTATTTTGTCTATAAATGTTGACTATTGACTATATATACAATACCTCGTTAGTATTACCGAATTATTGAACGAATTATTAATATTCAATACTTATAACTTTCGATTTTATCTTTGCAGGAACCTTTGTTTGAATTTGTATAATACAGTACTATGTTTTGTCCGTGCATTTTCTTCGAAAATATCAAGGCAAAAAGCCATTTGGGTCAATATTTTTACTAAGATAGATTAGGTATTGTCGAGTAATATGCATAAACAAAAGCTCACCTGTTAGAGTCTGACTCGTGACTCAAATAGTATAAGCCTTTGTAAATTCACATCAGGGTTCGACCTACAGTGACTGCCCAAAAAATGAGTTTTACAACTTGTGTAGTACCTACATACATTAAACCGACTGCCCCGTTGAAAACCGACTGAAAACCGTTTAAATACAATTTCTCTGCGAAAGTGAAAAAATCTGTTTAGTTCTCTAAACATATCGCAATTTATCAGTATCTTAACTAATTTTATCAATTTAAGAACTTTTATTTTCGCTTACCTAAACGTGTAAAGTCATAGCGAAGCGGCGCGGCGCGGCGACATACCAACTACGCAATAGAGGTCTTCATATTTACAGCATTGGAAATTCTCATTCTTGTTAGTGAATTTAAATGTAACTACAGTTTTAAACTTTACAGCGGTGGCTATGCCCCACGCGGTGGAAGGTACTGGTCGCATGCGCCGGCGCACCCGCCGCCGCCGGTCTACGCGCCGCCGCGACGTTCGATGTTCCGGGACGCCGCAGCCGTCGCCGGCGGTGTCACCGTCGGTACCACCGTGGTTAGTACAGAGTATTGATCGTTGCAACTTCTTTGATTGTTCCAGGTTACATGTATTATATACATACTTACGCGATATATATGTGCTAATCAATACCATTCCCAACTAACAAAAACGTTGTATAATTTCAGACTTATATGACTTTCAATTAACTAGCTGCCAAGAAACACTCACAAGTACAGAACCAGGTTCTGTTTACTACGTTTGTTTGTTTTAAAGGGTTTTATTAGTATTTTTGGTGGAGATAACAATATTAGTATACACAACCAGTGGCGGATTTACCAGCAGGCTGAGTAGGCTGGAGCCTAGGGCGGCAAATTTAACCCAAAAAGTTTTTTTGTCTTATAGAAATGAAAAAAAAGCATTATTATATACACGGAGGAAATTAATCGAGAATTTAACAAAAATTACAATATTTTAGTACTGTACAGTAAATTGATTACTCCAACGTCCGTTTATGAAAAAATACTGAAAGTAGCCAGTAGGGGAACAAAAAAATCAGTAGGAGCAGCAAAATTTGAATGGCCTACTGGCGACAAATGTGTTAATCCGCCACTGTACACAACTTGGCTAATTTAGTTGGCAAATTAAAATTATAATAATAATAAATATTAAATAAAAATTAAAACCATCCATTGAAAATAAACTACAAGGGTGCGTATTCATAAGTAACATTCAAGTAAGTGCACATTCAATAGATGTGATTATTCATAATTTAATTTAATTATAATTTAACTTATTCATAAAAAATTTCGTATTCTACTCCACAGTCACTAAAGTAGATTACTGCCTTTTAAGTAGTTCAAAATCTTTTGATTTGAATACCTATTTATCTCTATCCGGAAACATTACCGAGGTAACTAAGAATGTGCTCATCTTTAAATAAATGTAAATTGTATTATTCAACGTTAGAAGATGTAAATTTGTGCCCAAAGTAATGATAAATCAAAAAAATATAATCCGAGTTTGGGGAACCCTAAAGCCAAAGTACCTAATTGCGGAACAAGAATGGGGTATCTCCTTGATTTGAAAGCATTGTAAAAAGTCTCCATATAATTTATTGAAACTGGACAAAGATTCAATGAAAAATTTTAAAAAAAATGTATTAGGTGCTATAACTCAGTTTTAAAGAAATCCAACCAAAGGAACCATGAAAAACTATACGCCAGATACACCAGTACCACAGGCACAGGCATAAAGAATAATTTACCAAAATATTAATATTCTAATTATTTTGTTACTTAACCCTTTCAGACCTAAACTTCTTTTTTTATTTCTTTTTTTCATCTAATAATTTTTGTAAATTCTGTGCAACTGAAGTATGAAGTATTCAATTCGTGCAAATCAAAACATGTGAAAAACATGTGCGACTGAAAACAGTTGCATTCATTTGTTCACTTATTAAAATACCTAAATCAGTAAGTACCATTAACAACAGCGTATTATGACTCTAATTGACAAGTTTAAAAAGAGTAAAAACGAAGCAGTGTAATGAGCATTTTTGTTCGCGCCCATTAGTCGAAGCTTCATACCTAAAATGTTTAAAGAAATATATATGGTCCAAATGTTTAATTTATAAAATTATACATTTAAATGTCAAAACACTTTCGAGCTTTCGTCCATTAGTTTCTACTTCATTGGTATGGAGATTGATATTTCAACTACCTACCTTGATTGTTTTCGGCGATATATTTAATTTTCTGGGATAAATTTTAATTATAAATGATAAATTTTATGGGCGGCTGTAAGAGGTGACTTTATAGTCTTGTCTACGTACTATGTGATAGATTGTGCGAAAACAAAAAGCTCCTAAGCTATAATAACTTTTTTGTTTTGTGTGTCAAAATTCTATACTAGATCAGATTTTAACTTACTTTCTCTCCGTTTCCGCAATAGCAGAATAGAATAGATATTGAAATACCTACTTATTCTTAATTTAGGGTCACATAGCAGGCGAGGCTATCACAGGTCTATTTTCGGGACGGCGTCGAGAACAGGTTCAACAGCAACTTCCAAGAGACTACCAGATGGGGTCCACACGAACAGGCCCGTGCGCTTACGAAATATCCCAGTTCCTAAACTGCGCTAGCGGCAATGAGGATATAACGGCCTGTCAACAGTACAGCGAAGCGCTGAAAGCCTGCAAATATCGCAATGGTAATTAAGATATTTTTTATACATATAACTCAATAAATGGGTGTTTTATGTTAAATGGCGCTTTGCCTTATTTATGTACATTTCATGAATAATTGCTGTAATTATTAATTTTTGAGATTTCCCATTGATTTAAAGATATAGGGTAGCTAGTGAACTGGCGATATTTAAATTATGAATATACTTAACAAATACTGAAGTATATCGTAACTTTGCGCTCATAACGATTACTTATATCTAATGCAATACTGGATTAATTAATTCAATTACTTATTCTGTAGCAAATGAGATCCTTCTATTGCCTTCCTATAAAGGTAGAAGGTATACCTACTACATAGATTAGGTAGCTTAAAGTATGCAGTACTCATTATTATACTATGCTTATAGTACAAGGATACCACCGGCTTGTGCAAAGCGCCATCTATCTGGTGGCATCTTTTAGCTGCCTTCAAGGATTAACTAACCTATTCTCTTGTGTTACAGGTATACCCTGATCCCACAAATACGAAATGTAAAAAATGGAAAATAGTACGTAAATGTAACAAAAAGAACAAGTTTTAAATAAAAAAACAGATATAAACGAAGCCAAATAAATAAATTTATTTTTAAATGTGTTTTATTTAATGCACTTATAGTTACTCCATAATTAAAGATATTCGTAATCGCTTGTACGTTAGGTTACACGACTTAAACCATCAAAATGACTACATAAGCTTTAATAGGTAGCATACCTTTAGTTAATCCTTACGAAAATTTCTCAATTTTGATAAGAGCAGGTTAGATATTTAATTGAAATTAAAATGTCTCACGTAAGTTTTATGAAACTAATAAGAGCAGGTGTTGATTTATAATTTATTATAATATTATATATATTTATTATAACATCACATACAATAGCAAACATACAGTGAACAAATTTCAAACTAGTTCTAAGCTCATACTGAATTCCCGTATGTAGAGTTCACATTATACAACTAGAGGATGCGGTTGTTGCTTAGATAAGTACGATAGGATAGGCCCTGAGATATAATATAATTGTGTCCTCACACTTCAGAGCTCGCTATACACATACCTCAGGTTGTCTGGCCTTTTTTTCTAAATAACCCAGGATTAATTAGGCTTATACGCCGTTAGATGGGACTGCTAATCGCCATCATCTGAGGTTATGTAATGCAACTCCTTCTAAGATAATCGATCAAGACGAGCCAGCTCGAATCGTCGCTTTTTCGTGGCCTCTGAATCTCCGCAAAGGCAGTGTTCTTGACATCTTCTTGTATGTTTGTAGCCGTCACATCTAACGTAGCATAAGCCTACTTAATTCTGGGTCAAAAAAAGGGTCAAACATTCTGAGGTTCGTCACAAAACGTATTATTTAGGTTGGTCATTAATGTTAGATAACAAAAAGAATGAGCGCGGTTTTTCCTGAATGGTGGTAGGTACATTTCGAGCCCTTTTTAACCGAATTTTATTGCGATGTTATATTTTTACATTTTAACTCGGCGTTTCGGCGATAAAATCCGGTTAAATAGTGTTTTTTTTTTCATATAATGAATCGTCAAAACTTAGGAAATATTTCATTTAGGACTATTAAGCAAGTGCTCGCGAAGGTACCTTAAAGGTAATTTAAAGTGTAATCTGACTATTGCCGCACAACAGCAGGCGCGGTTATGTATTTTCATACAAAAGGTCCGCTCGTACAAGATAGTCGCTCAGCATTAGCAGGTCGGTGGCATTACTGCTACAACCCATGAGGCATTCAAGTAATAATTTTTTTCTGTTCTGTATGTGTGTCAGGCACGATGAGTAGGTCTTCAAATGACCATGCTGCATGAACGAAAGCAATGTACTGAATGTATCAAAAATATTGAGCAATGTATTTTTTCAGGCCAATAGTAATTGCGAAAAGCAGCTGCCATCATGTTGAACGAATACTCACCTTGTAGGTGTACAGCGATTAGCATAACAATGTGAAAGCAATGCACGAGTAGGTATCTGGGCTCACGTTTATACGAAGCTGTTACGAGTAAATTAAAATAAAAAAAATTGGATAGCAAATAGCGTTCTGCGTTTTTATATTCTCTGGTTCACATTATTGTAGCGCTATAAAATACGGAGCCAGGCACAGTTACGTTTTACATCCTTATTTTTTACAATTACGTATAGCATCAAGAATTCCCGCCCGTAAAACCTCGGTAAAAGCAAGCGAACGTCGCCTAAGCTACTTTGAATATAATGTTTCCTAATCACATGTCAAATATTCTTACGGAATGTTGAGATGCGAGCCAGAACCGTTATAGAGATGTTATTTCGTTGTTTCACGTCCCTGGTAGATAACTTCACCTTATTGCGAGCATTGATAACCAATATGTCACCTGCAGCCAGCAAAGCATGCCACCTATTCTTTAAGAGAAATTATGGTGTTGGTGACCGCCTGATTACGAATGAACGCCTCTCGGTTCCATCACCAGATAAGGATATAGTGAAACACATCGCAAAAAAATCTTTATGTAGTCGGTTTTTTTGTTGTTTTTAAATTAAATAGATATTATTAATAATTTATAAAATTATTTTAATTATATAACTGAGACCTACCATGAGACTCTTGATTAATGCGGAGGTTCTTGTAAGTACTTATTAATAGGTTTTTTAGTTACTGTGTACAGTCCCGTGTAAACTTTCATGTCCTAATTCATAAAATTGGTGAAAGTCTCATATAAACTACCACCTCCCCATTTTAGGGGATGGGGGGCGAAAGTTATAAGTTTATAAATTTTTTTGATGGTTGCGCACTAAACTTAGATTACATACCAAATTTCAGCTTTCTAGCACTTCAGGAAGTAGCCAAACATTTTGATGATCTCAGTGTGTCAGTGACGAAATCGGTGTATTTTAGATATCAATAAAATCTAAAGTATTAGAGCTATTCAATTGAGACTTTGTATGTTTAATAAGTCTATTATTGACATCATATCCTGAGAATATGAACTATCTGGTGCATCGGAAACCAACTCTATGAGGGTTCAAAAAAACGACGAAACACTTCGAGAAAAGGTAGGTAGTGCGCTTCGCTTGGCTCGTCTTGGCGGGGGCACTGCCGTGCCCCCAGATCTATGGGTACGATTGCGATTGTGTCCGAAACAATCTCACTATAGATGTTCACACGGGTTCCCAGACATTAAATCAGTTCTTGCTTATAATTCATTCAATTCAATCATTTCATTTCAACCTGTAGTGTGTAGGCGAATCGCAGACACTGCACAGCAAGCGGTCGCCGCCAGCCACAGTTGTCTGGCGGCCGAGGCTCTACAAAACGACAGCTCGGCTAAATAGTGAATACATAGTACGACAGGTGGCACTAATAAAAGTTGACCCTGTTTTTTAGATAACACTTATCATACAAGAAAGGCAAGAACTACGCCATACAGCTTCGCGTCTCGTTAATATTTATGAGGTATTATTTTTACATATATTAATTACTTAAGTATAGATAAGTTAGTATCAGATCATTTGTTTATTACTTATTTGATTACATGTATTGAAAATTAATCTGATTATGTAAAACTGTGTGACTTACTATGTCGTTAATAAAACTTAGACTTAAGTTACCTGTAAGAGGAATTGCAACTTCCAGGCAAACCAGCAATGGTTTAAGGAAGTGAAGCTAGATTAAATGTTTTTACTATTGTGAATGATACTGAATAGGCATACTTATTGTAATATTGTCAAAACTGAGTCTTTAGCCTACCTATTAAACTACTACTATACCGGGGTAACTAGAACATTTTTTTTCTTTATTTGATTGCAGAAAATCCCTCATTGTGCGAGAACAATGCGGCTCCAACTCTCTAAATTGAAATCGCCCTTAACCCCGAACAGCCTTTAAAACTTCGTATTTGCTGAAAATTAATACAAATGTCATACGTAATGTGACATAAATTACAAAATAAACATTAATTTTCACGCCTTGTACCGGGCAGCCATATAAAGCTAAACTCAATTGCTGAACTGAACCATGGCCACATAGACCCAGTAACATATTATATAATCATATATATAATCATAAATAAATCATACTGTGTTATTAAAGATGTAAAATACCAAATAGCACTTTCTTCATCAAAATAACTAAAGAGACTATTCCACGACCATGCCGGGCAGGTAAGCACATACGTAAATCACGTAGAGATATTTATTTTATAACGAGATTTTCAGCTGTATTCGGTATCAAAATCTTCAAGTGTTGGGATCGTTTGCTGGAGGGTTAATCATATATTTTACTATACCTACAATATTTCTTAAGACTCTACATAATCTACAGTAGATTAGAAATTGTGCGAGCATCTAAAAGTTAACTCATAAATTATTTATGACATGTATTTTATAGCTGAAATTATACTTAGTACCTATATGGATATTGTGCAAATTAATTTACTTCAATCGTTTGATGATAAAAAAAATTGTAAGCCTATGGATCTTCGATTAATCCGTAATTAACTAAATAGTGTATTTACTACATAAACGAATCTAAGTAAGGTTTTGTAAGATTTTGTTTGAAAAAATTTCAAGTTGAAGGCTCTCGTTTCTCGAAAGCTTTTTATTTATACACTTGTTTTATGGTGTTTTCATTGACATTTGACTATCTAAACTGCTGACAATCTAAGCTCTGCTCCCTTAGACAAGTGGAATTCGCCGATGGAAAAGAAAAGTGAATAGAATGATAAATGTATGAAATTGAGTTATGCCTATTTTTGTTCGCTTCGTTCGCTTAGGGTCTAGGGGGCCGGCCTAGGATTAAATCAACTCTGTCACTTCTAGATCACGCGGCGGAACCTCTCCACGCGGAACTAGATCGTATTCAGGGACGCGCACGGCGCCACCTCCACCGCCACCGATGTACGCCGCGCCGCCGCAGCGCTCCATGTTCCGAGACGCTGCAGCCGTCGCTGGAGGTGTCACTGTCGGCACTGCTGTGGTCAGTAAACAACTTTGTTCAGTTCCTTATTAAATTTACAGGCAAAGGACATTGGCAGATCACCATACATGGTTTTAGTTGGAGTAAAAGTGGAGCGTTTAGAAGTCGAAAATATCTAAAACTATAGGATATACATTTCGGATCCACTTTTAAAAACAAAATATTATGGAGTATGTCTAGTAACAATAATAATTGCATTTTCAATAAGTACTAATTTTGAGGTTATTATTTCAAATTACCTATATTTACATAGGTAAATACAACTATCACTAACCAATTATGATAATAACGACATATAAATAATCATTAATATCTTTAACTTATCAACTAGTCCAAAAATCACAGCAATAATTCGTCGTAAGCGCAATCTATCGGAATCCTTAGGCACAAAGGCTTATAAAGTCATCTTATGAATTATCTGAGTCAGAGATAATTCAAAACCAAGGCACTCACACACACACACACACAAGTGACAAGTCCAAACGGTTTCGTTTTCAAGATATGTTTTATCTCAAACTCGCCGGCAAAGGCAAAACCTGTCCAGCCAAGGATAAGGACTCCAGTGAGTAAATAAATCATTTTCATTATGAGGATTATAAAAAAATATATACTTACATAAAAATTAGTCCTTACATTCTGAAGTGACTGTGTTTTCCTATATTTAAAAATTAAATTACAAAATTAAATACTTTTGACAAGAGCTATTACAAACGGATCAAGTCAAATCAAGTTTTATAAATCAACTATTTTATGGAGACTTTTACACATGAAGCTAATATTATCAAAATTCACATTTAAAAAAAAGGATAAACAAAAGTACTAGTTACTTTTCTAAACGCTTACTGTTTACTTAAATAAGGATTTGCCAATATTTTTTACCAACTGTGAAACTTTGAAATACCTGAGCAAATATCTGAAGAATCTGAACGAGGAAAGGAATGGTCAATGGTTTTTAAAAAAAATTTCCGAGATATTGTATCCTGTGGTTTTTCATTCTGATAAGATTGATAAGTAAATATTGAGATTAAGATGTGACAAAATCCTTCTACGGTTATACGTTGCATCTTAGGAGCTCTTGACCGCTTGATCATCGACAAGTTATGTTACTTTCTGAGTATTCGCTATTTGGAACGACGACTGTGAGTCAAACGTTGATGATTCATTTATTAAAATAATGAGGATGAGTAGTAACGACTATTACAGATAATTAAAACTGAATTTGTAAAAAAAAAGTCAGTCCAGATTTTTTAGGTCACCGATTTCTATTAAACATAATTTGTTCTCAACTCATTCAGCTTTCTGATGAATATAACGAATTCTAAATTATGTAATAAATCGAAATGTGTTTGTCAGAAATATTTCATACCTAGTAAACTTGAAAGTTGGCTTATAATATGATAGACTTGTTCTCTGAGTATGTTTTGGGCGCAGCATTGTCTTGTCATTATCAAACATATTTATTAAGAGTCTTATAATTATTTACATTCAAAAAAATTTACACACAAAAAAAATGACCATAAAACTTGCAAGCAACCTCCAGAATCATAATCTGCAAGTTTTTCAGAATACAGTGCTCATATTTTGCACACCTACTCAAATATTTCTGGCGCCACCACCAGCTTACCTCCCAACCAATCAGACATTGGGCCGATTTTCATACGATTTCATGTATGAATTTATTTCACCTTGGTTTTTGATACTAACTTTAGGTTCTTATACTTTGCATACCCAAGTACGCAAAAATTCTGGCGCTACTTGTTACTTAGTAATAAGTAATTTCAAAAATCATGGCTTTGTATTTTTTGTTTTGGTACAAGAAGCAAGAAATAAAGAGTTCATTTGTTTGCTACTGTACCTACTTATTGACACGTTGTCTTTTCACGGCAAAAAATTTGTCATTCGAAATTCGAGGGAATTATTTCGTGATGAAGTTAAATATTATAGCTATTTATGTTATCTTACAGGGCCATGTCGCAGGCGAGGCAATAACCGGATTGTTCTCGGGCCGACGACGGGAAGAGGTCCAACAACAACTCCCAAGAGACTATCAGTTGGGCACTGAACCAACAGGCCCGTGCGCATACGAAATATCCCAGTTCCTAAACTGCGCTAGCGTCAATGAAGATATAACGACCTGCCAACAGTTCAGTGAAGCGTTGAAGACCTGTAAATATCGCCATGGTAATATTTATTTATACAAGTTATAATTTTTTGGTGTCTATCACGTTGCGGTGGTTAGTTGCCTGCGTAATTATGTTCCGGACAGAGAAGTTTGTGAAATAAAAAGAACGTAAGGCTTATCTTAGTGGATGTTCCGGTCTATTCGGTCTATATGTGAGCATTAAGATTATATCTAGGTGAACGTGGGGTACAGTAAAACAAAGGGAGAACCTATAGTAATATAGCTATAGGTAATTTTTCTGATATTTCTATAAATACCAAGATATTGTATTTATTGTATTACACGATCTGAAATATTGTTAAAATATGTTAAACTAGTATATTGTTAGAAATGGTATAATTATTATGGCTGTTTCACCGTACCCCTTTGTTTCACGTCGTAACAAAATGTGTGGGTGCTTACAGGACTATTGGTGCAGTGCTGTAGGTAGAGGCACACAGGAATATGTACATCGGCGTATGTAGATAGCATTAACCTTTAGTACCAGCCTTTTAACATCAGAAAAAAACTTTGTCAATTCAGCTTCATTAATGCAAAAATCATGTGGAGGCATAGATTCCTTCTGTATTTAATGATCATCTAGCGAGTTGGTTAGATACTTGTCCCTTCCTAATACTATTGTCATTATAAAAAATTAACGCGAAGTTATCAACGAAAACTATAGAAGGTAACAACAGTGCAATGGAGACTTGAAAAGTAAGAAGTTTTTTTCCTCATTTCAACAAAACTGAAATATTTCTGTATTACGTTGTTGCTGTTTTGGATAGCTATAATTTTAAAATAGGTATTTCACCCACCGTCAAACGATAATGTACTTCTCTGTTTCAGGTATACCCTAAACTCAACAACACAGACATGTTAACACAACCATAACTTCCAGAAAACTAAATAAAATAAAGATATCCATATTGAAAATGCGGTATTGTTTCTAAGCCTCTATAAATCAACACCTTGTAATGCTATGCGTTGGTCTTATTCTAAGTTGACAGCTAAAAATAAGACCATCTACGTTGAAATCTTAAAACGCACCTAAGTGCTAAACTAATCTCAGCTAAACTGTCAAATAAAAAGCGACTTTGTTCTATACTTTAATAGTATTTAAATTCTGAAAAAATTTGACAACAATCTTGTCAATAGGAGAGTCATTCTTTTTTACTTAATTTCATCACTATGCACTGTGCAGTAAGCACGCTTTACAGATTTTAGCGTAAGATCCTAATACCGTTCCTCTCTTTTATGGTTTTTATATGTCTCTGGAAATGACATCGACGCATGATGTGACAGGTTATTTCTATTTTCAAATTGAATTTTACTCATTTTTCAATTACAACAGGTAGAATTGAGATATGGACGAACTCTTTGCATCGATTAAGAACTAGACGAACTATTTTCAGTACGTCGTAGCAAATGAAAGTGCCCATAAATACATTTTTTAGTAAAAGAAGTTTTTCTTTATCACTTATAAAGAAAAACTTCTTTTATTACCTTCTTTTTACCTGATTAACAACAATAAAATGGAGAATTTTACCCCAAACAATTTTTTTAAAGGCCTTTTTTTATGAAAATGTAGTTAAGTGAAAACAGGCAACCTTTGCAATATATGACTGGACGAACTCTTTTGCATTGGGGCTCGTAGGTACTCTAGCGGTACGGGACCCTAGATGGACCTAATCTAACCTAGGGAGGTCTTCCTAATCAACAAAGGAAAAACACATATAACTTTAAATTACTTTTATTTATGATGAATCTATTTTATAATAACATAAAAGAATAATTCTTAGACTATTTTGGGGACGAAGCCCGCAATAGAATTCCGTAAAGGAATCCCGTAAGGGAATGCCATGGAATAATCATCCATATTCTATATATTTTACATTTTACAAATAAAATAAAATAATGACAGACTTATAAGTTGCCAGTCATAAAGGTCGGCAAGTTTGTTTGTGCAATAACCTCTTTTATTAAATACGGCACAAGCAACGTTGCAATCGCCCCTCTTGTTTAATTTATTTAATCAGTGAAGCTGATTAAATAAATTCCTATATACATTTCATTCTTAAATAACGACCCTACTTAAATCAGGACCATATACAGTAATCGGGATTTCTCTCAGATGAGCCCCCTACCGATAGGAATATATATACTTGATCATGTTTAAATTACAACATCTTATTACACCAAAAATGATCTTATAGTATTTATTCTCCATCAATAGAGCCTTAGCCACAAAACCTGATGAAAATCAGCCAAGATCCCGGCTGGTTAATTAATATCTAAATAAAACAGTGTAAGTTATTATAATTTCTCATACATTTTATGAATAATTAACAACCCCATATTAATCATTTACGTTACACCATCATACGCAAATTCAAATAACCAATATTTATTATTAAATTAATCAACAGTTGTTAAAATAACCCATTGAATACAATCAAATTATAATTATAATTAATTGATAAGTAATAAATACATTAATATCCCAATAAAAGTAAATTTAGTTAATCCTACTTATATTAAAATTAATATTAAATAAATCAAGTTATATTTTAATACATTATCATTCAGTTGGCAAAACAAACACGTTTGACATGAACTGTCATATTAACTTTAAACTTTTCTGAATGATTAAAAGTTTATTTGAAAGTTTGTAACTTTCGAAAGTTTAAATATTACCTACCTAAATATTAAGATTTTACCTGCCTAACTATTACCGGACAAACCTTCCTATGAATAGATCATAAAATCGGATCCAAAGTATTTTACTTAACCCAGAATGATACCTATAAACTAGGTCGGAATGCGTTGGTCCTCCGGACCTAACCATGCCATAATCGGAGCGAAGCGATATTTTCCTTATCAATTGTTTTAGTCTAACGGACTTTTTTGGGTTAGCTTTAAATGAAATAATTCGATACAAACATTTATGTAAAATCATATGGTCAGCTGATGATGACCGCGTATCTCAGAGATGGTTAACAGTGTCTAGTTTAATCACATCTGCATTTAGTCTGACTGTTAGAAACGGTTTCTTTTAGGTATTGCGTGGAAGGAATTAAGGTTAGAAATCGCTGCGAGAATTCAAAACAAACATTAGAGCCTATGCGTGTCAATACAAATCCTATAACAACAATTCATCAGTCAGACTAAATGCAGATGTGATTAAAACTAGACACTGTTAACCATCTCTGAGATACGCGGTCATCATCAGCTGACCATATGATTTTTCGTAAATGTTTGTATCGAATTATTTCATTTAAAGCTAAAAAGTATATTTAAAAGTATAACCTCTGAAAAGTGTATTTGAATTGAACAAAAAATCAAAAACGGCGAGAAAATCCAAAAAATTGTCAATCTAAACATATATTTTTTTATATGGAATGTCAATGTAAAAAAAGAAAGGTCAATATCTTTTTAATCAGAATTTTAATACTAACAATTTTGGTATCGCTGGGTAGGCCTTCGACTATATTTTAATAATTAAAAAGAAAATTTGAAAAATTATGGGCGAGACCTCGAGAAAACGACTTTTAAATTTGGAGATTCGAACGGACAAACGAAAAGCCGTTCCCCGTATTGTGAATGTTCGAAATTCTATTTTTCTGATCAAAAATTTAATTTTGGCGCCAATTGTTTGTTTACAAAATTTTTCAATGCTATTTCAATGTAAAAGTTTTTCGGTGATTTTTTCTCAATGGTACATGTAATCGAAAAAATTTTTTCGTACTGACCTTGCTATGGTCACTCTAGACTTGTGTGCAAAATCTGGTTTCAATCGGTCAAACGGTGTGAGAGGAGTTCGCGGTGAACGATTATACATTTTGAGTCCATAAGGAGCTTCGCTCGCTACGCTCGCTTCGCTCCAATTAACGAATTTATATTTCACAACGTAATGCAGAGAACTTTTTCAAAATGCACCGAAATACACCTGACAAAATTCTATACCGATAACGTTTAAAATACATTACCTATTCCATCACAACCTTTTTACTATTTTACCCCACTGAGGATCCTATTCTACATCCACGTGTTGACCCACAGACAGCAATATCACAATATTATCTATATATACTCGTAAACTTTGGCCGCAAAGCTAAATCGGCTATCACCTTCTCTCTTATGGAGATTATTAGGCGTGGCTCAAATTAAACGTGCACATTATCAATAGTGTTATTTTAAATACGTGCCGCGTGTACCTGCCGCCCCTTAGAGGTTTCTCTTCGGGTATCTAAAATTAATTGGAGCGAAGCTCCTTATGGACTCAAAATGTATAATCGTTCACCGCGAACTCCTCTCACACCGTTTGACCGATTGAAACCAGATTTTGCACACAAGTCTAGAGTGACCATAGCAAGGTCAGTACGAAAAAATTTTTTCGATTACATGTACCATTGAGAAAAAATCTCCGAAAAACTTTTACATTGAAATAGCATTGAAACATTTTGTAAACAAACAATTGGCGCCAAAATTGAATTTTTGATCAGAAAAATAGAATTTCGAACATTCACAATACGGGGAACGGCTTTTCGTTTGTCCGTTCGAATCTCGAAATTTAAAAGTCGTTTTCTCGAGGTCTCGCCCATAATTTTTCAAATTTTCTTTTTAATTATTAAAATATAGTCGAAGGCCTACCCAGCGATACCAAAATTGTTAGTATTAAAATTCTGATTAAAAAGATATTAACGTTTCTTTTTTTACATTGACATTCCATATAAAAAAATATATGTTTAGATTGACAATTTTTTGGATTTTCTCGCCGTTTTTGATTTTTTGTTCAATTCAAATACACTTTTCAGAGGTTATACTTTTAAATACACTTTTAAGCTTTAAATAATAATTCGATACAAACATTTACGAAAAATCATATGGTCAGCTGATGATGACCGCGTATCTCAGAGATGGTTAACAGTGTCTAGTTTTAATCACATCTGCATTTAGTCTAACGCATTCCGACCTAGTTTATTAAATCATTAGATAAAAAAAAAATATATATATATATATATATATATATATATATATATAGAGACCCTCTTATTTCAATATATAAAAACCTTTTCCTTATTGATTTTCTTTTATCTGCATCGTCCATCCATTGCATCTCCTTTTTGGTGATGCTGTTTGGATTGGCTTTGCAGGATATATCATCTCGGAACATTGCGTCGTGAAGTGTACATAGAATTTGAGAAAAAAAATATTAGTTTCTTATATTATTCTAAAACCCCAACGAAATTCAACCGTTGCATATCCTCAAATGAACGATATACATACTTGTACACCTAAATGTGTACTTTTACTCTATTAACTTTAAGAATAAAGAAGTTATAATAATATTATAATATTTCAGGAATTAAATGTATTTACAAAAACTTTATTTTATATATATAAATATAGACATAATTTTATCATTAGTTTTATTTTATCGAATATTATATGGTTTTAATCTATTCACATGTACAATTAATTCTTGGTTATTTGTATTTTTTTTGCAAGATAATTGTCACATCCTATATATCGTAATACTCGAAATAAACCTTTATATGGTCGACTAAGTTTTCGACTTTTACCTGATATTCTTTTTGGACAATGTGACAAAACAAATTGTCCTACACGAAGTTTAATATTAGAAGTTTTTTTATCATACGATCTTTTTTGTACTAAACGAGCTTTCCTTAAATGTTCTCTCGCTTGATTCACTGCACTTATATACGCATCATTTTTTTGTTGAACGGTCATATTACAATTAGGATTTAACCTTTCATCAAATGGAACTTCAGGTTCTCTACCAAACATTAAATAATAAGGAGAAAATTTAGTTGAAGCTTGTTTTGAACAATTATAAGCATATATTATAAAAGGTAAAATTTGACACCAATCCCTTTGACTTTGGTTTACATATTTAGCTAATGAATATGAAATGGTTTGATTCAATTTTTCTACTAAACCTAATGTTTGATGGTGCATAGTGGTAGCTAAGGAATGTTTTATATTATATTGTCTTAGTAAAGACTTAATTAACCTTGACGTAAACATGGAACCTTTATCTGACAATACTTCACATACCGTCCCGAACTTTGTTAAAATTTCATTAATAAAGAAATTATATACTATTTGAGCTGTCACTCGTGGGACTGCTTTGCAAATAGCATATTTTGAAAAACAATCTATACACGTTATTATATATTTATTACCATCTACTGAACGATTAAAAGGATCTAGTACATCGATCTCGATCTTTTGAAATAAACGATCCTTTACCATAGGGCGTAATGGCACTATCTTATTATATATTTTCTTTTCTTGACAAGGTATACAACTCTTAATATATTTCTCGATTTCATTAGATGTGTTCGGCATAAAATATTTTGCCCTGAACTTTGCTAAAGTTTTCATCATCCCGAAATGGCCTCCCGTACGTGCGTCATCATGTAACTGTCTCATGACTTCACTAAATAACGACTTAGGTAAAACAATTAAATTTTTTATTATATTTCCACTTCTAATACATTTATATAACACATTATTTGATATCATAAAACCTTTATATACACTTCGTCGACTGATCGATACATTTTCGCGCCACCTTCGGCAAAAACTATCTTCTTCTTGATGTCGTGATAAATTCTCCACCTCAATCGAGAACACTTGTAGACCATCCTCTACTTCTTTTCCTGTACTAGTTTCATCTTCTATTAGAGGGTTTCGGCTTAAGAAATCCGCTACAACGTTCTGTTTTCCGGAACAATGTACAATCTCAAAGTCGTGTGCTTGATTCGCCAAGGCCCATCTGGCTAGTCTTCCAGACATGTCTCTTCTTGTCCTTAACCAACATAATGCCTTATGGTCCGTTACTAACTGGAATTGTAATCCCTATAAACTAGGTCGGAATGCGTTGGTCCTCCGGACCTAACCATGCCATAATCGGAGCGAAGCGATATTTTCCTTATCAATTGTTTTAGTCTAACGGACTTTTTTGGGTTAGCTTTAAATGAAATAATTCGATACAAACATTTATGTAAAATCATATGGTCAGCTGATGATGACCGCGTATCTCAGAGATGGTTAACAGTGTCTAGTTTAATCACATCTGCATTTAGTCTGACTGTTAGAAACGGTTTCTTTTAGGTATTGCGTGGAAGGAATTAAGGTTAGAAATCGCTGCGAGAATTCAAAACAAACATTAGAGCCTATGCGTGTCAATACAAATCCTATAACAACAATTCATCAGTCAGACTAAATGCAGATGTGATTAAAACTAGACACTGTTAACCATCTCTGAGATACGCGGTCATCATCAGCTGACCATATGATTTTTCGTAAATGTTTGTATCGAATTATTTCATTTAAAGCTAAAAAGTATATTTAAAAGTATAACCTCTGAAAAGTGTATTTGAATTGAACAAAAAATCAAAAACGGCGAGAAAATCCAAAAAATTGTCAATCTAAACATATATTTTTTTATATGGAATGTCAATGTAAAAAAAGAAAGGTCAATATCTTTTTAATCAGAATTTTAATACTAACAATTTTGGTATCGCTGGGTAGGCCTTCGACTATATTTTAATAATTAAAAAGAAAATTTGAAAAATTATGGGCGAGACCTCGAGAAAACGACTTTTAAATTTGGAGATTCGAACGGACAAACGAAAAGCCGTTCCCCGTATTGTGAATGTTCGAAATTCTATTTTTCTGATCAAAAATTTAATTTTGGCGCCAATTGTTTGTTTACAAAATTTTTCAATGCTATTTCAATGTAAAAGTTTTTCGGTGATTTTTTCTCAATGGTACATGTAATCGAAAAAATTTTTTCGTACTGACCTTGCTATGGTCACTCTAGACTTGTGTGCAAAATCTGGTTTCAATCGGTCAAACGGTGTGAGAGGAGTTCGCGGTGAACGATTATACATTTTGAGTCCATAAGGAGCTTCGCTCGCTACGCTCGCTTCGCTCCAATAATGTTTAAAATAGTTTAATGCCCACACTAAACTTAAACATTCCTTTTCAGTTATTGAATATTTTTTTGCTTCTGTTAATTTTCGTGATGCGAAGCATATCGGTAACAATCTTTCTTGTTGACCTTGCATCAAAAAAATGCTCCCAGAGCTAAATCACTCGCGTCTACATACAATCTTGTACATATTTTTTCGTCATTAACAAAATGTCGTAATAATGGTGGTTCAATCATTAACGATATTATTTTATCGAATACCTTTCGTTGTACTTGTGACCAAATGAATTTCGTATTCTTCTTTAATAGATCTGTTAAAGGAAGAGTTAACGAAGAGAAATTCTTTATAAATTTTCTATAATATGAAAATAAACCCAATACCGATTTCAATTCTTTAATATTTCTTGGTATTTTTACTTTTTTTATTTTCTCAATATTTTTTGGGTCTGGTAAAATACCTTCTCCAGAAATAGTGTGTCCTAACACAGTTATTTCTTTAAATCCAAAATTACACTTTGACGGTTTGAGTGTCAAGTTTGCCGCACTCAACTGTTGAAACACTTCTTCTAAAGCACTTATAAATTCACTAAACGAATCACCATACACGATCACATTGTCAATAAAAATTATCACTTTTTTATACTTAAGACCTGCTAACACTTCATCCATTGTCCTTTGGAAAAAGCTCCACTAGTTTTTAATCCAAATGGTACGTTAAACTCGTATAATCCAGACGGTGTGATGAATGCCGTTTTGTGTTTATCTTTCTCCGCTATCGATAATTGCCAATAGGCAGAGTTTAAATCTAAATCAGCGTAGAATTTCGCCCCATTCAACTGTGTTATCATATCTTCGATGATAGGTAAAGAATACGAATCTGTAATTACTTTCTTATTCAGCTTTCTATAATCCACACAAAATCTCCATGTATTGTCTGGTTTATTAACTAGTACTACCGGTGATGCATACGCACTTCTAGATTTTCTAATCACATTATTTTAATAAAAAAAAATAAAAAAAAATAAAAAACGTTTATTTTTACACCAATAAGAAAACAAAATTACATAATGGTTTAAAAAAAATGGCATACATGAAGGTGTTAAAAAAGGCCTCCTTCTCAGCATTAAGCTAACGGACACTCTAAAAGAGTGCACTTTAGCGCTGATTTTCAGAAGGAGCCCGAGCAAAATATCATAACTAAACAAGGCAAAGCAAGCAATACAAGCATACCAAAATAACACGAATAACAGATAATAAATTTTGAATCAAAATACAAGCAACAGAAAAAGAATAGGACAAAAAACAAACATAAATAATAAAAATTTAACAAAAAGAAAAGAAGAGAAAAATATGCAAAGCCACAATGAACATATTAATTTAGATCACACTAGCCAATCATCATAAATTACAAGCATAATAAAATAACACGAATAACAAGTTTTGAATCACCATTGAATAAGCAATAAAAATGTAATAGGACAAATAAAACACAACAACCATCATAAAATAACAAACATTTTACAAAAAGAAAAATTTCAAAGCCACAATGAACATATTAATTTTGATCATAAAATAAATGAAGTACAATAAAATACAAAAAAAAAAAAAAATATTAATAATAATAATTATATAAGCAAAATATGCCTACGCAGCCAAATATCTCTGTGCCATCAAATAATGTGCCTTTATCTTTGTCACAAAACTAGGTTTACTACTACATGCACGAATTGGCGGTGGTAAGTCATTCCAACAGTTACTAGCTGCGAACTTAAAACTGCCACGAAAAGCTGCTGATTTATGGCGTGGACGCGTTTTATACAAGTTATCATGAGCAGCCCAGCTTAACTTTTCATATAAGTATTTTGGTGTTTTGTACTTCACCACGCCAAACAGCAGAGTAGCAAAGTGTATTCTCCTACGTGCTTCCATTTTTAGACAGTTTGCTTTGTCTAAAAAGGGGCTTATATGTGACCGTTTAGGAACCTGAAAACAAAAACGTGCACAAGCATTCTGCACGCGCTGTATAAGTCTTTTTGACTGACTGAGAATGCAGTTTCCGTATACAGTATCTGCATAATTGAGTCTAGATAGTACAGTGGACTCGCATAACGTCAATCTCAAAGCTGTGCTTAAGTATGGCCTAATTTTATAAAGCAACTTCAGTCTGTAAAAGCAACCTCGTGCAGACTCAACAATATGGTTTACAAACCTTAGACTGTTATCAAACAGCAATCCCAAATTCCGAGTTTCAGTAACATATTGAATCGGTTTGTCCACAATTACCGGTACAGGCCTTAATCTCTGTACTTCTTGAACCTGTTTTGCTGTGCCGATAATCATAAACTTACATTTGTTAGGATAAAGCGTAAGACAATTCCTACTTGACCAGTCAGCAATTATATTTAAGTCCTCATTATGCGCAGTTATGGCTTCCAGAGTATCACAGGGATTAAAATGTTGCAATATTTGTATATCGTCCGCATAAATGTGGTAACTTGAGTTTTCAATGCATGTTGTAATATCAGCAGAATAGAGCGCAAATAGTAAGGGGCCTAATATTGAGCCTTGAGGTACACCACGTAGGACAGCAGTCAGATCAGACACTAGTATTTCACCATCAGATTTCACAACTTTGACATACTGAAATCGGTTAGTTAGGTAACTATGGAACCAGCGAACTGTATCTGGCTCGAACCCATAGTACACCATTTTGGCTAAAAGTATTGACACATTGATAGTATCAAAAGCTCTGGAAAAATCAAGCAGTGTGAGAACCGTTGCCTTGCCCTGATCTTGAGAGGTAAGAAGATTATCCACCACATCCAATAGAGCAGTTGATGTGCTGTGACCCTTGCGAAATCCAGATTGTGCCTTTGGTAAAATGTTATTATTTTCCAGGAATTTCGTAAGTTGAATACTAACAACCTTTTCAAGTATTTTTGACGGGCAGGAGAGTATGCTTATTGGACGCAACTCATTAATACTAGATGGATTGTTATTTTTTGGAACTGGTGTAACCACTGCAACTTTCCAAATATCAGGATATGTCTTAGTTAAAATTGATCGATTCACGATGGCTGTAAGGTGTGGTAAGGAATGAGGCAAAGTTAATTTGAGCATATCCAGAGAAATGTGGTCCACACCTTGTGCGTTAGATTTAAGACTTTTAATTATGTGTGCCACCAAATCACTTCCAACAGTTTTTAGTTGGAACATCTCTGTGGTAAACCTATGATCCTCGTAATATGTTAACATCGGGATGTCGATTTTATTCGCACCGGGTAAGTCAAGAAAATGATTATTTATCAATATAGGATCATTGCAATTGTCTGGTAGGCTGTTTGTTCGATTCTCAGTTTTAAATACATTATTTTTAAGGTTTTGGTATTGTTTAGGGTTATTAATTTTGGAGTTAATATTATGATTAAAGTAGGCCTTTTTTTCTTCTTGAATTGCAGTATTTACATAACTTTTCAATTGTTTATAATATTGACCGTGAGAAGTTAATTGACTTTTTTTATAACGATCATAAGCTTGATTACGCAAAGACATCATTTTTTTTATCGTGTCAGTGATCCACGGGAAGGACTTACCCTTGAAACTCATAGTCTTCATCGGTGCATGCAAATCAAATAGTACCAAAATTGCCTCCTGAAAAGCAGTAACCATGTCATTTACGTTGTCAAGATCAAGTATATTCTCATGCATAAATTTAGGCAGGTCACTTTCAAACTTGTCTAAAATAATGTTATTTAGCGGCCTGAACGTTAGTTTCCTAGTTATAACATTAGGTTTTTTTAAAAGAAACTCAGCAGTGACAATAGCGTGCTTGCCAAGATCGGGAATATGAACTACGCCGCTATTTCGAACGGTTGCGTCAGTACATATTAAGTCTATAAGACTTTCACTGTGATCGGTAAAATGAGTTGCTGTTGTAATACACTGCTTAAGTTCAGTGCAGTTTAAAAAATCTGATAGTCGTTTGTAATTCCGATCCAGTTTGTTTAGCATATTAATGTTGAAGTCACCTAGTAATATAATATAATGGGGGGTCGCAATTGATGAAATAGTTGTCGTAAGTGCATCAAAGAAACTGTCAACGTTTAACCAAGGAGGTCGGTATGCAGTACCTATGACAACTTTTAATCCATTAATTGTTATGCTTATCCAAAACTGTTCAATAGATGCCGTTTCAGGGTGGCTTATTTTACGGTCATTAACGCCATTCTTTATGTAAAATCCGACGCCGCCACCACGTCCCTGACATATTGTTCGTGGGCGCGGAGTATGGCGCAATTTATATTCAAACAAAGGTGGAGCGCACCCATCTTGGCCTTGCCTTAGCCAGGTTTCGTTGATAGCTAATATATCCAACGAGAGATTCTCAGTTGCAGCAATAAATTCATCATGCCGGGTTCCTAACGAACCCGCATTAAACAGACCAACCTTTAAGTTTTTGGTATTAACCATTTTTTAGGGAGACGCAAAAATCATACCGACAATTAAAAACAATAACAAAGAAATGTATTTTTCGCATGGGAAATGAACACAGAAATACTAAAATTGTATAAATTATACTGTCTTCACAGAAATGTATACATGAAATATATATATAATGTAAAGTACAAAAATATAATAAAATATTGATAGATAACATAATATAATAACTTTCAAAACTTGTATTAAATGAACAAAAGTAATGTATGGAATACGCCGATATGGTTGTTAAAAAGTCCAAAGTGATCACTACCCTTTGATTAAGGCAGTAAACTAAAACTTTGCTTATACAATTGTAGACTCCAAAATTAGAATAGAAAAAAGTATGGTAAACTAGTAAGTTTGTACAAATAAAAAAATTAAAACCAAAAATAACTATGTAAATAAAGACCCAGAGTAAATACACATTTCTAATAGAAAAAACACAAAACAAATTAAATCTAATAAAAAAAAAAAAAAAAAAAAAAACATTGTAAAGTCAAACTGTCGAGGGTGGAAAAACACGGATTAGATCTTCTTCACAACGTATCCAGTGGCTGGGAACACCCTCTTTCTGACGTACCTGGACTCGTCCATCTCGCGTCCAAACAAACTTCCACCCCCGCTCTCTAGCACATTCACGAGCCTTTCCAAAGAGTTGCCTATTCCGACGGGTCAGTCGCTCATTCACATAGAAACGTGTTGACTTACCAGGAATGCTCGTACCTTCGGTTGTTACATCGCGGCGTAATCGGGCTGCACGCAGCAGTTCATCTCGCGTATATCGACGGGTCAGTCTGACTACTATCGGACGTGGTTTAACGCCCTCGCGTCGAACTCCCATACGCACTGCACTCACTATGTCGCGTTCATCCACCTTTACACCTAGTTTTGTGCCAATCTCCATGGCCACATGTGTCGTATTCTCTCCTGGTACTTCAGGCAAGTTAGACATCTGGATGTCGTTTGCTATTAATTCTTGATCGCGACTGTGCAGTTGGTTCTGTAAATCCATGATAGCTTTTTCAAATATTGTGGAATCTTTCGAAACGCCATCGATCTCCTTAACTCGTTTCTCAACCAAATCAAGCCTGCGCTCCAGGGAGCAAATACGTTCATCGACGGCGAGGAGCGCTTTTCGCACCTCTGAAAATTCTGTTCGAAACTCAGCTAGCTCCGATCTCACTGCAGCAAGCTCACCCATGAAGAGACGTATATCCGAACTGAGAGTTGCAACATTCTCTTCAGCAGAACTTTTTTCAGTTGAAACTACCAGCTGGTTTGCACCCCTTACAGGCGTTTCAGGTCGGTTATCTCGCGGCGTAGTTCGTCTGCACTCAGGACATTGCCAATCTTTGGATAATGTACTTCCGGCGTTCAGTCCCACACAAGGGCGGTGATATTGTGAGTCGCACTTCCCACAGGTCGCACCATCTGCGCGCGATGAGCAAAATTTGCCACAAGCCGAACACTTCACAGGCATTTTCTTGATCCTTGTTTTAGAACGAAACTCAATTTGAGTGATTGATAAATGTTATGTCAAATGTCACGCGTCAATTAAGCATCGGTCTTGTCAAGCTTCAATCAACGTAACAACAACAGACAGACTACCTGTTATTCTTTCACCAAAACAAAATGTTAAAACATAAAATGTGAATTTATCTTTAAATTTTTTGCACTATTCAACTTATTTAGCACTGGTTTTTTAGCACAAATTGTAGCGGATACTTTGTTTAAAAGGATAACACCAATCGCTTTATGTGAAACCAAGAAACACAATATACAACGATTAAAACAGTGGAGGTTTACTGTCCATTCAATGTTTTCAAGCATATCATCAACTTGCTCACGTATAATTTTATGTTGTTCATTAGATATTCTATAAGGTGCTCTATGTACTGGAGTTTCATCTATTGTATCGATTGTGACTTCGACGATATTACACTTTCCTAAATCTTTTTTTTCGAACGCGAACGTCGGCCGATATTTTGTTAATATTTTTAATAATTCAATTCGTTCTTTTACCGACAAATTCGAAGATAAATTAAATTCTTTTTCATTTGGTTTAGCTACCACTACTTCCCACAATCTACAATCATTTTTATATACTAAATCAGAAAAATAAATATATTCATCCTTACTCAATTCACGTGAAACCTGTATTACCTGAAGGGTATTTTGGTTCACATCTTTAACATTAAAATCATTAATTTCATTATTTAATAATAATAATAATAATAAAAACACTTTATTGCTCACAAAAAACAGAGTACAAATTTACAATAGGAAACTTAAACTAAAGTGGGCAAAGGCGGCCTTATCGCTAGCAGCGATCTCTTCCAGACAACCTTTGTGTGGACGGAAAACTACAAAAAGAAAGAGAGGTAGTGCATTATAAGGAGAAAAAAAATACAGTGCAATAAATAAATAAATATATAAGGAATAAAGGCTGTATACACAAATATGATAACATAATACTGATATATCATTGATAGTAAACTTATAATAAATAATTGTAATTGTAGACCAATTGTAGACAACCATCCAAGCTTGCGTTCGTGTTCTGAGACATGATCGAACTTGCGCAATCCATATATGAATCTGATGCACAGGTTCTGCAGACGCTGAAGTCTGTCAAGTAAGTCTTCGTTGAGATCGATGAGGCAGACATCAGAATAGTACAGAATCGGCAGCAGCAACGATTGCGCAAGCTCAATCTTTGTCTTGATGGGTAAAAGATTCCTCCATCTTCTCAGCGAACTATATGCAGCATATACTTTCCTGCTCACCTCGGTTATGTGAGGCGTCCAGGAGAGAGTAGAATCAAGAATAACGCCCAAGTTTCTTACTGCTCTGCTAAAATTTATAGAAACATCACCTAGGTAAATGCGTGGCATAGCACGTAACGTAAGCTTAGCAATTTGTTTAGTACCGCCAATGATGATGGCTTGCAATTTCTGAGGATTTATTGCTAAGCCATGTGATTGACTCCACTCAGTTATTATGGCGAGGTCATCATTAAGTTTGTCAATCATGCTATCGATTTCCTCGACAGTGTCCTGGGTGTAAATTTGCAGGTCGTCAGCATATAAGTGGTAATGACATGAGATGAGGGGTGTCACAAAATTTATAAAGATTGAGAAAAGGAGAGGTGAGAGGACACCCCCTTGAGGTACTCCCGCAATGACATCAGAAAACTCAGAAAACACATCATCTACACGTACGCATTGCTGACGACTTGCAAGATAATTCCTAAACCAAGCTGTTTCCTTGTCTGAGCCAAAAACCCTACGCAGCATAGCCAACATTATATCGCAATCAACCGTGTTTTTGACCTTTTTTAAAATCTAATATTGCACCAGACTTCTGAAGAAAGTCTTGCCTGAGAATTAAATTTCTTTCAATTTTGTCCACTACATAGCAATTATGTACATACACAACATGTTCAATCTCCAAACATAGTTGTATTTTACCAATTATATTCATTCGATTACTATTAACGGCTCGGATTTTTATATCTTCAACCTTATGTATTATAATATTTAATTGATTACATAATAGTTGAGATATTACAGACACTGAAGCGCCCGTATCAAGTAAAGCTGAGATAAATCTTTCTCTAATTTTAACTTTAATATTGGGACTACACTTACATTTAATATTGTCTTGATTAATCGGCATCAATAATGTCCCAAGCTGTCTTACTGACGCCGGTTGAAGTTTGGGAAATTCCTTCCTCGCCCGTTGGATGAATCACCTCGATCCTGTGTTCTTCTTAAATTATATGGAGATCGATTGTTATTATTTGAGAATTTTCCTCTCGCGTTCCCGTAGTCCATGTTAGTTAACCTTTGAGAATCTTCCTTCTCACTCCTCGGTGACGTTGTAGAACTTACTGGTATTTCTTGTGACATCTGTACGTTGTTTTGAAGATATAAATTTTCTTCCTGCTTTCCAGTGCAAATTTCGTGCATCTGCATGATCGTTTCCTTTAACATTTTTTTATTTGCATAGATTTGAGACGCTAGTCGGCATTTATACGTGTATTTGCAATTTTGCAAAGAATGTTTTACAAAGATAGTGTCTGTTATTACTGCGCCAGCTTTGTTTGCACACATGTCCAATGCATAATAGTAACATATAAGCTCTTCATTGGCTTGTTGCTTCCGTGAATAAAAATTTGCCACAAGATCTATTTCTCTGCCAAATTCGTGTATAAATCTGTTTCTAATTTCATCGAATGTTTCGCACGTATCAATTATCGTTTTGTAAAAATACAACGTAGGTCCTTCTAAATATGTCTGTATAATTAGCCTCTTGCTTTCATCGTTGTATTTATGTAATGCAGCAATGATTTCGAACTAGGCTAAAAATTCGCTCACCAAAACTGTCGAACTGCCAGAGTACTTATTTAAATTCATGGCTATTTTTATAATTTTCTTATATATATAACTATCTATGATTCTATTATTTGCCGTAAAGTGTTGTCACCTGAAATAATCTGAAAAAAAGTAAAACACTACGCGGCGCCTCCACCATCTAGCGGTACGGGACCCTAGATGGACCTAATCTAACCTAGGGAGGTCTTCCTAATCAACAAAGGAAAAACACATATAACTTTAAATTAATTTTATTTATGATGAATCTATTTTATAGTAACATAAAAGAATAATTCTTAGACTATTTTGGGGACGAAGCCCGCAATAGAATTCCGTAAAGGAATCCCGTAAGGGAATGCCATGGAACAATCATCCATATTCTATATATTTTACATTTTACAAACAAAATAAAATAATGACAGACTTATAAGTTGCCAGTCATAAATGTCGGCAAGTTTGTTTGTGCAATAACCTCTTTTAAATACGGCACAAGCAAACGTTGCAGTACCTAAGATAGGTAAATAAACAAGATGTTCAATGCAAACATAATACAGAAATGTCTGATTATAATTAGACATTTCTGTATGTGTACTGTTTCACCACACTTGTTACGAGCATCATTAATTACCCTTTGCCTATAAAAACATTCCTATAATACACATTGTAATACATCCGGAGCACAATAACAATGATAAATCCCCAGTCAAACACAGCAACTTATACAAACTTATACTACACAGGCCCCGAAGTAAGCAGAGCTTGTTTTATGGATGACCATACAGCGAACTGGGGGGAACCCAGAATGAACATACATGTATAAAATATAATGACCCTGACCTGTTCATACCATGACCCGAGAACAAACATCTGTGTTCATCACACAAATGAATGTCCCGGCCAGGACTCGAACCTGTGACCTTCGGCGTATTAGGCTGGGCCACTAAGCTACTCGGCCGTCTAGAACGTACCAACAATGGAATCTATTTTGCATGCATAGTCTGCTGGTACATCATTGAATTTGCGCTTGCACAAAGTTTTGTATGATGTTCAAATGTATGCATCGAATAATTAGTTTGTTAGAGTAACTGTTGGCTAAAGTTGCTGAAATACAAACTAAACTCCAGCTTACTCCATATCATCAGAGGTTGTAACTAGTTAATTAGAAAAGGGTACCTATTGCTCATTTCATCGTGTTGATAGAACGCAACGATAAAATGTATAGCAAAGGGTTGAGTTCAAAATGTTCGTGTCGTCGGCCACTTATGTTTCAGTAAAATATACAGTTATAATTATTTTTATTATAACAATCAATAAGGTTAATACCATATTTTATAATCACTTGAGCTAAATACTAATTAGTAGTTTTTATTTTTTAGTGTTAAAATAGCCATCATTAGAGTAAACTTACAATAACTATAATCAATTGCACCACAAATTCTTTAATCTAAAAATATTTGTTACTTCATTTAATAGGGAAAAATAGACAATTACTACTAATTAATTATATATATTATGTTAGTTTGCTATCTCATTAGTAAGCAGGCTGCGTTTCCTTGTTGCACAAAAACAGAGCGAATGTTTTTTTTATTGAGGGTTGCCGATCAAAGAAAATATTTTCGCACATAAACCCAAGCAAATAAAAAGCACAAAAATAAAATATTGACTATAAAGCTGACATAAATATATTTTAGTGATAATATTTAATATGTTATGATTTCGACATTTTTTAAAGTAATTTATTCAACTGAATATCTATGTCATCTATTTTAAATCATAAAGATTACCTCAAGTATTTCTTTTTGCATAATGATTAACCTATGGTTCGAGAACCTTGTCTGTATCGGTAAAGTTGCACGCAGTTACATATTCCTTGATTTGCTTTTATGTCTTTTATATATTTATTTACATAATTTGGTTCTGACTTTCATTTTATTAATTATTATAAAATGTTATAAAAATTAAGGTATAGTAATTTTTTGCGTAAAGTACTGAAATCAAAAGCTTGTTGAGGGCCTGGAATGAACTCCACTATTTGAGTCTTTTTGTAACAATGACATTATGAGGGATGTCAGTATATTGATCCCGTTTCGTCGTCACGATTAAATAAGCTACTTCAGTCCCGGCGATAAATAAAACAACCGAGTACAGGTGTACATTATATAAACAATTTATTTACACCTTATAACATAAATTGTTGTGACATTTTGCAGGTAGGTATAAATAAAAACGAAATATCAATAAACAATACTCATATAAATTTTTATAATATTTGAGATTTATTTAAATTATTTAGAACATTTGATTTCTTTTAGGACTAATGCACAATAGATTCGAGGTTTTGTACTGTAAGATGTGTGCTATTATTGTAACTTTATACAATTTATATTACATTTTGGCACAGGGGTGATTACATTACTTGCTTGGCCAGAGTACCTGAAAGTTGCTTTGTGATACAAAATAAATATATATACCAGGTTATTAAACGTGTATTATGTTATTCCTGTCAGAAAAGAAAACAAAATGTTCAAGTAAGAAAATTATTTGGCTAAGCAAGTAATTAAGGATAATGGATTATTGATCCCCAATTTATTTATAAATGTTTGCATAACACCTGTATATTACTCGTCGGATTCTTTGGAATATATGAAACAATTTGTTACTGACCGAAAAAAACTATCGTAACAACTAACATACAATAAAGCTATGCATATTCATACCTATAAACAACTTTATATTCATTAATAAGGCAATTATAGTAACAAACTGGTATATGCAAAGTAATAAACAATTTATCAAACATATAAATCAATAGAATTGTGATTTCATAATTTACACTGGATTTTGATATCGGATTCGACAAAATACATATTACTCGTTCGTGGTCTTCGTATAATTCGGCCTCAAATTTAGCATTTAACTAGCAATACATTACAACGCTTAAGCTAAATCAGTCTAATTCTTAAAGCGACATATTAACTTGTCTAAAGTAAAGCTTAAACAAATAATGTTACTTGTATATTACACTGGGAATTTCAACATTAGAAAATAAGGCCACTATGGTTCATAATAATGTTTAATTACTGTTTATTGATTAGTACTAATCATTAACCCTCTATGTTATTCACTAAACCTACGTTAGTATGGCAGATCTTAAGTAAATCGAGAAATTGCATTTGCTAACTTTGGGTTTATACAATATTGTTTGATAATGTATTTGTGCTAAATATCTTGATATTTATAAAGATTCAGAACAATGAACAAGAAAATTGCGTGTAAAATACTTAAACATCACAAAAATAATGCACCACAGTTTATTATTACAATAAACCAATGTATATGAGGACTATACAATCAGTCAGCCCCCATCAGAAAAAATAAGTTAAAGCTTATCACATAATTTACACTCTGTGTAAAACATCAATTTATCCACATAGGAAAGTACACGAAGGCAAATGTAAATAGGCACAGTACAATTTGATTCGTAAGTTACAAAAAAATATATAATAGCCGTCTATAATAACAAAAATTTACAAAAGGCACCAATATGTACACGTATTAAACTGATTATAATTAAATATGACACAAAAATAAGTCAGACCCATATAAGGATAAGACGTCAATACGACTGATGCTAGGACTGCAACTCTCAGAAACAATATTCTATAACGCATTTAAAACAATTGTTTACTGTAGCCATACTCTGTCAAATAAACAAAGATACTGTTCGTACACAAACCAATATCATTTGAACTCTTGACAACTTCTGCCATGGTAGAGTGGAAATGAAAACTTATCGGAGATACAGTCCATGGTAATTTGGATTAATCATTACCCAAACAATTACACAATGCACTAGCTTGCTTGACAGTAGAGAACTACGATGATCTTAATTCGAAGGCATTATACGGTATTGTCTCCAAGAGTATGGTTTCTACAGACAGGTCATAGTCGCATTTCCCAAAGGATTAAATGAGCGTCTTTCGGATTAAGTTCTGCGGCGAGGTCCGGCCTTTCCGCGGCGTCAGCTGTTTGCCTCCAGTCTACGTAGCCCCTTCCTCCCACTACAGTAACCACCGATCGTCTCGCCGTACTTTCACCCATAGCGTAATCAGCACCCCTCAGACTTCTAGCTCCACTTTTACCTACGTTTCGGTTTTCAGTCTGCGGCGCGGAATCACTTCGGGATATTGAACGATCAGACGACGTAGACTTTCCTGAAGATGAATCGGGTGTTGAAGCGGCTACAGGCGCTAAGGATGCGGCTCCCGAAGCTCCTGAACTTGTTCGAGAAACTCCTCGTAAAGCCATCGATTCCTCACTCCCCGATGACGTACATAAACTAGAGGCTCGCGAGTCAACAGACCAACTTGATAAGTCTAAGCTTCTGGGACGTCCTGCTCTCATTCGTAGTCGCCGGTCTAGAGTGTTAACTCGGAAAGGAATGGCAGCTAATTCAGGATCGCTTTTCCGTAAAGCTTCGCCTCCTGATCCGTTGACATCAGCCTCTCCTACGCAGTCTTTTACAAACATTAAATCTCCGAAAAGCCCGTATACGTCACAGGCGTTTAAGTTGGCACATTTTGGTAAAGTTTTACTTAGTCGTACATCACCGGGTTTTTTCCTCCTCACGACCGCTGATTGTACGCGTTGAGGTCTATAAGGGCTCATTTCCTCTGAAATGCGTCGATCTAGTTTAGGTTTCTCGCAGTCATCTTTGTTGTTTTCTTCTTCTTTGAATTCTTGTAATATATTGGTGTCGGCTAGCGCTCGGGCGTTTGAAAGATTTCTTCTGACGACATTCACGTCAACGTCTTTGTTTACTGGTAATAAGGATAGTAAGAAAGTCACTGGTCCCGCGTGAGCATGATAGGATACTGCTATATGTCCTCCAATAAGAGGCAGTCCTTCTAATTTGGGTAAAGGCACTGTAACACTGACGCCTGCTGTGGTACCGACCCACAGTAAACCTTGAACAGCCAATAAGGCGGATACGTAAGCAGGCTTGCTTCCTTCTCTAGCACCAATTGTTTTCGCTACATCAGCAGCGATGTCAATGTTCTGTAAATGTTCGAAAGTTTCTGCATGATACAGACTAACAAACGTGGAATCCGAGAATGCAGTCCAAAGTCCTACTCCGGAATGGGCTAAGTATCTAACAGATTTGTCACCTTCTCCTTTAAGTTCTAAGATGCGCATGATTTCAGCTGTTAGCGCATTGATGGCGAATACTCTTTTGGCACATGATGCGTAGATAATACCATCTACTGGCATTACACAATATACAGGTTTATCGCCAAGTTCTATAGCTAAAGGCTCTTGTAGGGCCCAGGAATCATCGTGATTTCTTCTGTAAACGGAGACCCTTCCATTAGAAAGTCCCACGAACATAGAGTCACAATGATATTTTATTTGCATGACGGACGCAACTGTTACAACTTCTGAGAGTTTTTCTTGTTTCTCGGGTTCGGCTCCGGAGAATATCATGATTTTCTTCTCTTCGGTGCCAACCCAGACGGTATCACCGCAGAGGTTTGATATTTGACGAACTCCTTTGGCGTACTCCATTGATGTCACCTAGAATAAAAAAAATACCAGTAACTATCACATACGGTAAGAATCTATATTGTTTAATACACGGAGAACATATTACCCATTCCCATCTAATATTTCAAGGAACAATAATAATGTTACAATGTTTCTGTCATACACATTGAAACATAGAAACAAACGGCCGCTGGGTTTTATAAAAAAATTACAAAAGTCTCCTGAGTTAATTTTAAAGATTAAATTTTTGTATTATTTCCGCACTTCGACAACTCAAAATCAAAATCAACTTTCACAGCTACGTTTTCAATACGCATTTGGGTATTAATACCTGTTTAGTTCGGGCACTTTTGAAAGCAGATTCAAAGTTTCTTTCTTTTTTCTTTTCAAAACTATTTTTAGAGATTCAATATACGGCATAATTTTCAGCTTTAACTAACCTTATAATTAGTCAAAGTGGCAGTGAGCAAGGGCTTGAGGCGCGAGTTGGTGTGAGACAGTACGCAGATATGGCTGGCCCCGGCGCCGCTGGCACACACCCACAGCAAGGAGCGGGGGCGACGCGCGCAACGACCCGAAGTCGATGTGTAGAAACATCCACAAGTCACCTGGAAATAATGGATTTTGATCAGGAATCGTGGTTCTGGGAAGTATTCGTAGAAGTAGAAGTAGTAGTAAGAAGACTGTAGTAGTGTGAAAAGTAACCTCCAAACCAATGGACTGGCAAAAGCTTGTACCAACATTCACCTAATTATAGGATACTAGTTCAAACTAGTGTATACGAAGGAGTAGGAACGTCAAAAGGCGGCACCACGTGGATCGGCGGGTGTTGCGAGGACGACGATTTCCAAGCCGGTTAATTGGCCAAAGTGAAGCCAAGCCTACATAATTGTAGGACATTTCTTAAGACTCAGTATTATACTAACCTCGGTCAAAATCTTGGACGAATAAACTGGCGTAGCAGCAACAAATAGAGGCATTTTATGAGCCGGTGGATGTTGGGTCGAAGGTAACCTCCAAGACGGTGAATTGGCCGAGGCTTGGGCCAATTGGGCCAGCCTGAGTTCGGTGGCCCAAGCCCATCTGGCCCCTGGCTCGCTGGCTCGGAAGGTGATGGGTTCTTCACGTCCTCGTATTGTTAGTTGGAGACAGCAAGAGTCAACCCAGGCCATTTCATCATCCTTTTTCTGGAATTTTTTAGTTGAACTTAGTATTTAATATTTAAAATAAGAACCTTTATAATAAGAAGTGCAATAAGAAATATACATTACAGTAAGTAAAAGATGATCCTGGAGTATTTTTCTCTAGGAACTAAATACTATTCTCAAGAATAATTAAATAAGCATATTTAATTTCATGTTATGCTCTTACATTTGCTTTTTTTTTTGTATGTTGATTTGTGTTTTATATAATTATCAATTTTTGTGTCATTTTTATTTTTGTGCAATACCTTCAACTTTGTGCTTATATCAATTTTGTGTGTTTTATGTTCTAGTTTATTGGTTAATTGTTTATAACCAATATGTTCTCAATATGATCATTATTGTAGATATAGTTTATGTCATACTATAACAAATTCGTTTCAAATTAAGATCCATTAATTGTTGTGAAAGTTTTCCATAACTTTCTCCCTATCACTGAGTTTTATTTATGGACATTAACGGCCATTATTCATATACCAAACAAGAAACCTGGACAGTTTAAAATAATGTTTTAAAGAACACGCCTAACGAAAGTATTTCTATCAAAACTAACCTGTATCATCTTCTGTATATTCCCTAGTAAATTCTTGAACATATGCGGCGGCAGCTCCGGATAGCTTGCGTTCAGGGTGTTAGCCAACTCAGATATTCTCGACACCGTTTCATAGTCATGCATTAAAGCGGACATTTCACTGCAAAGAGAGTCTCCAGTCGCTTGGGAATTGCTCGAGTTTGAACGTAGGCTGCCACTTCGGTTCATTCCTGAAATTTTTGATGTATTATGAATATGACTTTTGCTGTTACAATTATTTTGTAATTCTAACAAAAGGGGAAAAGTCGGTATGTACACTGTACTAATTTGACGAATAAGTATAGATCATTTACAATATAAGTTTCTAACTGTATATCTGTCGTGGTCAAAGCTTAGAACTTCCATTTCATTAAATGATCGAAGATGTGACCAACGCTATGATATTATAAATATAAATAAATAAATCATTTTTGTTTATCAATATTTTAATTGTAATACTTGGTCGAAGCTTGGATTGTTTATCCATTACAAGCATTATATTTTCAGTGAGTGTATGGCAATGCACGTGTGTGTCCAGGATTATTTATCCTTGATGAACAATTAAGAAAGTCCTAAAATCATCAGATGTAGATTCATCTTCGATTTAAGTACAATAGCGGAAGATAATCTGTACTAAACAAATGGTTTATGCACTACGCGAACCAAACCGACAATATACGACATGACACGAATGGCAATACATGTGTGTGTCCAGGATTATTTATCCTTGATGAACAATTAAGAAAGTCCTAAAATCATCAGATGTAGATTCATCTTCGATTTAAGTACAATAGCGGAAGATAATCTGTACTAAACAAATGGTTTATGCACTACGCGAACCAAACCGACAATATACGACATGACACGAATGGCAATACATGTGTGTGTCCAGGATTATTTATCCTTGATGAACAATTAAGAAAGTCCTAAAATCATCAGATGTAGATTCATCTTCGATTTAAGTACAATAGCGGAAGATAATCTGTACTAAACAAATGGTTTATGCACTACGCGAACCAAACCGACAATATACGACATGAAACGAATAAAAACGAAATTATACGGACATGAAATATTTTGTCTCGCTCGATTTTGCATCATTTTATCTCTTTTACGTTGAGGAGCAAAAGTTTGTGTAAGTAAATGTTTGTGTGGTAGTTTCAGAGCCATTTTTCCAGTATGTTATGTTAGATCGACCTTTTTTCCGATACTGTAATCCAACATGCTAAATGGCACTAATCATTTTGTAAATCTATAAACCAACCTGGAGCCAAAACCCTGCTAAGCGTCGGCGACGCAGCGGAATCCAAAACATCCACATCTTGTACTGGATGGGCCCATTTAAGACTGAGTCTCTCCGTGTCATCCCCACCTGAGCCCACGGACACACAAACCACGAGGTCGTTGAGTAGCAGCAGTCTGCGGGGCTTGCATTTTGATAGCCCACCGGATTGATTGAATTCCTAGATAGAAGGATTTTTAATTAGATAACGTGATTTTTGGGAGATAATAGATTTATTATTAAATAATTCAACATTATATAGTTTGTTTATGGATTTTTTATCATTTTAACAGCCTTAATAAAATGGTATCAGGCATTTTATAGTCCATGCTTGCATACCTTCAAAATAAATTCTCGTTTTCCATCAACGACGGAATCTGTAACGGTAGAGCAGTCTGCTTTGTGTACTTAAGTTGTAAAAACGCATCAGTAATTTTGGTAGTCACCGGGGATCGAACCCAGGACTTTAACATTGAGAAGCATGCGCCGTAACCCCTGAGCTACCGGCTCATCATTGGAAAGCTTTTAATAAAATCCATTACCCGAGTCACAAGTTTTACTTAATATTCATAATATTCAGTAGTTACCATATTCAACTTTGACACCCTCAGTATGTGACGTAATTCATGGTGGTTCCACCTACGATCAATGATGTCAGATTAAACATTCGTCGTTAAGGTAGGTGGAAAACTAGCTCTGACGATAATTTGTAATTGATTTATCTGACAAACTATTTTTACAATGTCTCATCGCGCTCACCAACTGCGTCAGCTCGTCCTGCCTCAGCAAATGTCTCTTATCAGCGCGGGATGCTAGCAGGCGAGCGGCGCCGAACCGTGCCGCGGTGCCGGCCCCACCAGCGCCCGCTACCCCGCCTCGCGTGAGACGGCGAAGAGCGGCGCGAAATGCCTGAGAAAGAATGGAACGATTAATATAATTCGAACAATAAGTTAAAACATTTCAGAAAAGCATTCATAACATTTTAACAGCTGAGCCAGTTTTCTTAATGCTTAAGAACACTCTCGAATAATTTAAACTGTAAAGGAAAAATAACCACGTGTTTAAAAAAATTCATAATTTTCTAATATGACGATTCATGTTATACCTTAATTATCAGTGTTTAACTTCTTAAATTATTTTTTTTGTTAGACGTAATCATCTTGTCAAAGGAGGACCCTCGATGGTCATGCGAAATTTATTACAAGATCAATGGTGCAGACGCTTGATTGAATCTACATAGACACAAGAAAAAAACATAACACAAACTCTAGATTCACAAAAAATTTACCCGCAAGTTTCAGTTCAAAATGAATTTATGGATCGTGGTCGGAGTTCGTCGGCCAAACTAAAGACACAAAAACCAGAAAACTTTTACTGAGACCATGTCGATGTTATCTGATAGTCCTGAAGCCAGTCATTTGTGGGACACCCTATATACATTTAGACTTACATACCGATTTTGTTAGTTCATTTATCATTCCTTAAAACCTAGGAATAAATATCACCAAAAGTTTTCATATAGATTATAAATGTCTTTCATATCGAAACCAAGCGATGGACTGACTTTTATGTGTCAAACTTAAAAATATTGTATTTCATTGTAGGTTAAAAAAATAACACTTGTTGAATATCTTCTTTTTCTTCATATTAAACTTTAACTTCGGCTTTTAGAAGGTATTATAGTCAGATCGAGAGGAAATATATCCTCTCGGCACTCTTTTATAAAAAATAGTGTGGATATAGTTAGTATTATTTATTAGGATGGCTGGGAAAGTGGCAATATTTTATCCAGGAATTCTGGAGAGCTCTGCAGGTGAAACCGGTAGATACGTAATAATAACTAGTTATACAAAAACTAAGTGAACTTACTTGGGTCCTCTCAGCGTCTCGTTTCCTTTCATTCAGCGCCTCGGCGAGCGCCTCCAGCCGCGTCAATGCGCGCTGCAACGCTACGCGGTCGATATGGCCCGGCGGCGTGTGTTTTAATAAGTCCTGGAATATAACAATTATGATAAGAAATTAGGTTGACTTGGTAGGTAGAGGTCATTTCATACAAATACTGTATTTATGGCTGAGCAAAGACAAAGTCCCGTGTATCAATGGTGGAGGCTTGGATACCAACTATTAAAAGCTGGTAATTTTTTGATTTAAGCCTTTTGCTGGAACATGCTTTATTCCAATCATAACTAATTGTACTACTAACTTCGAATAAATCAAAATAGAGAAAGATAGGTGACAATCCCCTGATGACGGCCTTCATATAACGTGTTCCCGTCGCCTGATTTAACTTAGTCATAACTCGAATGTTAGTACGTTAGAATAAGCGAGGCAATACGAAACGACACGAATAAGAATGGACTTTATTTCGTCTTGCTTGCACGCCTCTTCATTGCGTCATTCTGTCTCTTTCTCAGTTTCATTCGGTTAAAGTTGTTATCTAATTTATTCAGGTTGTGTGAGTACCAGTTCCGTTGCTCACGTACACCACGTAAGAACGTCACCTATATTTGCGCTAATTTAATTTTAATCATAAACTATTAAGCAAATGTATTCCTTGTGGCTATGCGTCTAGAAACAGTATGTTCTTACCACAAATTGTTAATACTTGTTTATATTTAGATACTGTTTAAATGTATAATCCAATTCAATTAAACTGTCAGTACCTGGTGACTATTCTGATGGTTTGAATATTTTTTTTATTTACCTCAGTTGTGTTCAAAGATGTTGATGTTTAACTTGTTCTGTGGTATTTCTTTTTTGTTTTTTTATGCGCTTATGCGCGCTTAAATGCAGTAATTTTATAATAACTTGTAAATAAAGAAACGAGCAATAATATTATTTTGCCCTTGTGGCTTTAGCACCTTTAGCCTAAGATAGAACAGTAATTACGCATTTTACAATCTTCATCGTTTTTGTAATTATAAATAAGGTAAAACTTTTCATAAGTTACCTTTAGCATACACATCTGCATTATTGATTGCATTGGTATGGTAGCAAGTTGCTATTATTATGAAACATACTTGCAATTACTTTGCTCCTATTGGTTTTATTTCAAAGACTTCAACCAATTATGTTGTATGGCGAATCCATACACATTTAATGAAAAAGAAACCACATTTACGTCTTATTTTCCATCATGTAAGTCGTAATAGTAAATATATAGAATAAGGCCGCTAAAAGCCACATACAACTAGCAATCTGTAGGTTAAAATAAGTGCTATTTATTACACTTTACAATTTCGTTTCCAGGTACATTATATTCGATCTCAGTTAATTTTACAAAATATTGCTTGGTTTCGCAATGTTCAAGGTTTCAGAGAACAATAACGACATAAAGCATTTGAATCGCCATCAACGTTCGTTTAAAATTGCCAATAATGAACCGACTTTATCACCAACGAAATAATAAAAACTATTTTCGTTTAAATAATCAAATTATTTTATTATTTCATCGTGGGTAAAATGTGATGAGTGATGAGTGTCTTCTTTTTCTTAATCTTCATCGTGATTTATGTAAAAGATATTATAGGTAGAACGAGAGGAACAAAAGCCTCTCGGCACTCAACAGGTAATTTTAGGTATACAGCTCGATGAAGACATGAAATAAAGTTACCAACCTGCAGAAACATAATGAACTGTGGAAACCTCTGCACAGGTTTGACCATCAGTCCAAAGAACGACAGCCTGTCATGCGCGCTGATTTGCTTAACTTTGAAGAAGTCTGCTAACGCCGATTTTCTTTTAGACTCCATCTTTGCTAATTCCATTGCGACTGAGAAGTTGTTTATGAAATCCGAGTACACGTCCAGGACGACTGCTTTGGAGAATGCGCTTAGAAAGACCTCGCCTGTCGGACACCAAAAGGTTGTTTTAAATAAGAGTTGACTTAATAATATGTAAACTAAATAAGGTACAGAGATAAATAACATATTGAATTGGGTATTTAACATCATTTGAAAAAGCAAGTTTTTAAAATTTTAGGAAATTTAAGTTATATAGACCCAAAAAATATTTTAAAAATAGTTTTTAATTTAATATCTAAATTATATAGATTAGAAAACTTAAAAAAGAAGCAAAAAACTTATATGTCAAATATTTGAATTTTATCGACATTACATATATCCACTTACATAGGCCATTCAATATATAACACTTTATTTTATTATCACAGTAAGCATGTAAACGAATTATGTACGTAGCTATTATATATTTTATCCAAAGGCCCATACAATTTTTTGTATGATTTAAAGTTTGTGACATCACTACTCGGTACCGTTTTGTATGGAGCGCTTTTCGGCGACTCGCAGCAGCTATTTAAACATACGGCTGTATCGAGAAAACATTGATTGTAAACATACTGTTACTTCTGCAATATTTCTTTACAGTTGATAAACTTAAAAAAATTGTCAAATACCTAAATGTCCAAATGTAACCAATGTTTTAACATTACCTTTACCAAATACAATAATGATTTAGTAACCAAAAGTAGCAATGGTGAGGTGGTTCCACTTTACACTTTCTGTACTTCCCCTTTGTAATGATAGGAGAAAAGTTATAAACTTAATTGAATTGTATATTTAAACTTAGTTTTAGTCAAGATTATAATTAAATCAGTTAGCTTTGTCCAAATTCAATGTCTTAAACAACAAATAAAGACAGACAGAGATATACTTAGAAAGTTGTATTGGAGCTACAACACACACAAAAATAGACAGCATCTTTATTGACTTGGTAAATCCCAGATTAAATGAACCAAAAGGCAAACTTACCAATTTTTTCATCGCGGTCCCATGTGCGAGCGCAGTCTGCAAGAGCCGTCCGGAAGTGTAGATGACATTGCAGTATATCCGGAAGCCGATGGAACAGCGTTTGAATTTTGGAAGCGTTCAGGATAGCTGGACTGCTTTCCTCTAGGGGTTTTTTGTAGTCCTGGAAGTTAAAGGTAGACATTAATTATAATAAAAATAATAACTCCCTAGACAATCACACTTACTGTATGGCCCTAAAGTAAGCAGAGATTTGTGTTATGGATCACCATACAGCGAACTGGGTATGTCTTTGATCAAAAATCCATCACAGACAGTTATATAAGTTTTACAGTCAGTTATTTAATTTATAATAACTTATGGCTAGTTTTCACTTAGACCACTTCAAAGCCTTAATTTTCTTAAAAGGATCTAGCAAAGTGCCATTCACCACTGTTTTCGTCTTTGTAGGACTATAGAACAAAAACAGAAGTGGGCGCGTCGCCGTGGATGTAAGTCTGTTGAGTAATTCCAACCTCATTCTTATCGTCCCTGTGGCGCAGAGGATAGCGCGTTGGACTTCTAATCCAAAGGTCGTGGGTTCGATCCCCACCAGGGATGCACGATAAATATTTTTTGTGGTTCTGTGCTTTAGTGGTTAAGACATTGTATTGAATAAAAAAAAAAGAGTTCGAGAACACAACATAAAATTTTTAAATTTATCCCCGTTTTTCTTTGGATTTCTTTGGATGGCCGCCTAAATAAGAAAACACAGGAATAATAGAATTTTTTATATTTATTTTTCTACATACTCTCCTCCTAGGTCACAGCACTTGGTCCAGCGGTCCTCCAAAGCTTAGATTCCATTTAAATAGAATGTCTCGTCAAGGTCTTCAAAAAAGGCACTTTAGCCTACGGCCACTTTGACCTCATTGGTAGAAAATTTCATTTCACCTAAGTATTTTTTTTTTGGTTTTGCAAAAAGGTGCAAGTCAGAAGGTGCGAAGTCAGGTGAATAAGGGGGATGAGGAAGCAATTCGAAACTACAATTCACTATTTGAGCGATCGATTCTGCAGATGTGTTAACACGAGCATTGTCCTGATGAAACAAAACTTTCTTGGTCAACAATCCTGATCTTTTAGACTTTATTTCTTCGCGTAAAGGACGTAATAGTGTGCAGTAGTAAGCAGAATTTATAGTTTGACCTCTTTCTAAGTAATCAACCAAGATGACACCCTTAGAACCCCAGAAAACCGATGCCATTACCTTGTTTACTGAAAAGCACACCTTGGCTTTCTTGGGGGTCGGAGATCCGGGTCTCTTCCATTGTTTGGATTCAAGAGTATAGTAATGACCTCATGTTTCGTCCATGGTAACAAACCTTCTAAAACCTCTAAACTATCCACTTTCAAAATCCACCGTCGTACATAAAAAAAATCAACAATTTGACTTGGCAAATCCTTGACGATTCGCCGGACACACAAAAAATTATAGGAAGCGCAAAGGTCTGTTTATAGATTTCTTCTTTATTTTATATTCAACTTGACACAACGACCCAACAATTATTCAAGCAGTTTCTTATAGATTTATATAAGAAATCTGTCATGACTTGAAATAGCGTTGCCGCGCGAAGACCTTCAATGAATGTAAGAACTAACTAAACATGTAAAAAGGAAAACGTGTAGGTACATTGTCGCAAATGTTTGGGTAAATATGAATGACAGTTCTAACAACACGCAGTTTCCCTTTGGGAATCCGGTTGAAATTTGGTACACAGTAGATATTATGGGGATATGTCATATGGTGTGGGATAAAAAAAGTGGGTTGTCTCCTTAGGGGTAAAAATGTTTAATGTCAAGTCGCAACTTAGCGAACTCATTTTGAGTGTGGCAGTATAGAGTAACGGTCAAAGGCGTCAAAGGGATACCTGGGCGTTCTTAATTATATATTTTGCTTAGCAAATATAGACTTAGATGATGTATACATAAAGTATAAATTCGCAAAGCAAGAATTTTTTTTATACTTAGGTACGCCTTAATAAATATAATAATAAATCCCCAGGCAAACCAACTGTATGGCCACAAAGTTAAGCAAAGGTAAGTAGAGCTTGTGTTATAAATGACCATACAGCGAACAGAATAAACATACATATATGAATATAAACAACCATGACCCGAGAGCAAACATCGGTGTTTATCATAGAAATAAATGCCCCAAACAGGACTCGAACCTGGAACGTGCGGCGAATGAGACAGGGCTACAAACCACTATGCTACTCGGCCGTCAAGTAACCATTTGACTTTTCTGAGTGTGGCCGTAAGAATCTAACTGAAATAATGGCGGGTAAAATCCTAAAATCATAGCAAGAGGAGACACAGGCTTAGTCACATATATAAAAAAAAACCTTGCGTCGCAGATATATCGTGTTTGTGACACGTGTGTATTTGTCATGTAGATTTTTGAAGATGATAATTTTGAGATGAACATTGTATATTGGCAGATATTAATGTTTTTGCGTAATAAATTAATGGTTAGAAAGGTTACGGAGACAATTTGATTAACTATTTTGGGAAAACTATTAAAAGTAATATTAAGCAAAAGTTAAAGCGTGGGATTTATTGAGTTAATAAATATAATGCAACTCATGTCAGAAACATATAAAATATAATTTTAATTATGCGGAAAACTATTTATAGACTTAGGCTAACAACCATTTTGGAATTTTTCTGTAGGTATTTGGATTTCCAAAACGCTATAAACGTTAACGTCTTTAATAACTATGAACAAAAATAGTACAGAAACCCATAAAGCTACAAATATGTACCATATTACAACATTCTTTAATACGAAAAACACGAAATAAAGACCCGAACAATAATAAAAACCTCTCTATTATTCTACTTAAGCACGTGGCATTCCCCTATTCTAGTAACATTACGCCACCGACACAACTTGATTAACATTAAGAACCTAACAAAGGAAACTGCAAGAATCCACTCACTACGATCCGACGTATACGTCAATAAAATGCAATAATAGCAATGCGCCCGCGCAAATGGGAAACCGTAGCATAGCTAAACATGGGTGCGGCTAGGGCTGGCTAATGAATGAAAAAAAATATTGGTGCAATACTTTTAATATTACAGATGATTGATGATGACTAATGTTATAAAGTTTCTTTCCTACAGGTCTCAGCGGTCTTTATGATGAAGGCTCATAACCAGAACGTTGGTAATGTGGACCTAACTCTGACCTAAGAATTTATATTTGAGCTTGTATAGCTAAGCCTGCTCCGAAAGGCCCTTAATTTGGAAGAATTTTATCCTTGACCACCACTGCGAGGAACAAACCAGATGGTGTCGTTTGAGCATTCCAACAACAAGCACAACCATAAATTATGTAGAATAAAAACAGAAAAAAAAACCTGTATTAATTCTGAACTCCTGCGCCTAAAATAAACTACACATTATTTTTTCCGAGGACATCAGTAACTCCTACAGATACCCAAATGTAAATCTATAGATTTTCTTTATGAATCAGCTTTTTCAGAAAGGAATTTCTGGAAGGATTTGTACGTCTTTACATTTTTTTTAACAGGTTGCAACCCTAAATTTTCACGTTAGGTCATCATACACATACTATCCGACGACGATGGCGTATACAATCTTGTGGTTAATGCATTCATTCATTGCAATGTTTACTGCAACGGACTAAAGTTTTATATATTGTTATTATTGTTATACCTATTTTTATAGTTATAGCTACTTATTTCTGTGCACACTGAGTTATTTACTGTTCATAATCAAAGAAAATTTAGAGTGTTAATTTAAATATTACTTCGCTTATGATGCTTAATTCATACAATTTTTTTTTACTATTACGTTACATTATTTAAAATTAATAGACGTCAAAAATGCCAACTTAAAATAATAAATAAAATAAATAACTCAAATCCCTAACACACAAACCAACTGTACGGCAACTTGTGTTATGGATGACCATACAGCGAGCTGGGTTGGCGGGGGAAAGAATAGACAAATAATCCAGAATAAACAAACATCTGTGTTCATCACACAAATGAATGCCCCGATCAGGTCTCGAACCTGGGACCTCCGGCGTTGGAGGCAGGGCTACTTCCACTGAGGCTATTCGATGTTTCCACACAGGGCACCTACTGACCGCACAGGTATTCCAATTTTGCAAGGATTCAAATGTAGTAAAACTATTAATCAACTCCTCTAAAATACAGCACAAACAATCAAACAAATCTAAGCTTATTTCACATAGTTTACAGACTGTTCCAAAACTATTCTGTTCAGCGCTCGCACAATTATACTATGAGCAATGGTCAAAGGTCTTAAATACCTAAATACCTGCTGAGTACATATACATTTCCATACATTAGCAAGTACGTATAATGTTATGTCGATAAGCTACGGTGTGGTATGTGGATGTGGTATGCAGTCGTCCACACGGTGAGGGGTGTCAGTGAAATTATTATTGTTTGAATCGCGGTATTTATACGGTATTAGAATTATATTTACGTGCAAGCATTGTAGTTCTTTTTGTATAATACACACAAAGTATGATCAGATACCGTGATATTAACGCTTTTCCTATTAAGATTATTCGTTTGTGAGTATATATATAAAAGTTAACTATTCAAAGTTTTTATCAAATGGTGCATTGATTGTTGATTCAATGCAGATATAATTCTGAGAAACAAAAGTTTTGCACTATTGTTATGTAAAGTAGTTATAATTACTTATTAGATAAGGTCATACCATAACTGTGAGGATATTTTCTTTTCAGTTTAAGAATTTGATTTCAAATAAACTTTAGATTTGTCAGGTGTATTTTTCTATTTACATATTATGTCAGATAATATTTTAATAAAAAATATAAGAAACATTTCTTTTTGTAGCTTGGAACGAATGTGTTATTAGTTTAATTTTACGCCCATTTAGAATATTGTTTGGAAACATCAAGCTTTGTTTCACTATTGGAAATTATTCACATACAGAATGCCCCACATCCTAATATGCTAATCTATAGTCGTGAACTATTGTGAACAAAACAATATAAAACTGTGTCACTAGACAACTGGTTCTTATTAACATAAATATGGCGACCGTTTTGACAGCTCCAATGTGTCATGTCACTTGAATAAAGAACCACCGAGCCGCCGTGACGCTTCATATACGTTCGTTTACAAAAACATACATCAAAAATGCATGAGATCCTCATAGACAAAACATGAGGAAAAGAAAGCTTGACTATAAATTCTAAATATGGCTTTTTCAAAACGGTCTCTTCTAGAGAATGTTGAAGCGTTAAAAGTTTGAAACATAACCCCGCGAAACGACAAAAAAGATCAAAGGCGCTCCACGAATTATGAATATTATCTAGAGATGAAACGGAGTTTTCTGTTTCTGCGACGACGAAAGAACATCGTTATCTACATCTACGGAGCTTACCGGCAACCATTATGATAGTAAACCTCGTCGAGTTAGCTTATTATAACTGTAACATAACAAAATTAACTACCTACTGAACTTAGCAGACAAATTTAGAACGGCATGACATTTACAGTTCTAGCGATCTTAACTACCAACTAGTGGCAGCCAATTAGGGAGATTTAGATAATTGCGTAACGATTTTATTGAGATAGGTCTAACTTAAACGGTTCGTGGCATCTCATTAGCAAACACCGGCGTAAGCTGACAGTTTTGCAACTGTCAACGATTCAATTAAATCACTCGTCAACTGTCACTGTTACAGAAAACAAAAGTGCGCGTTGCGTTTGTCAATCGAGACAAGACCAGAATAGACAGACCCATTGTGTAATAGCAACTACCACCTCAAAAGTTTGTTATAGTTTAATAAAAATCTTGTAATTTTAATGAACTGGCGAGTTTTATTAGGTAATAGATAAGTGAAATGGGCCTATAACCATTGTATAAGAACAGAGCAAAGCGATGATAACTTACGCTTGTTACACATGAGCAGAGAAGACTTACAGTTTCAATGTTATGCAAACTTGTCATAATGCGATGCAAGAGTTTTATTTAGATGTCACCACAATCGCAGCAATAGGTAATATGTAACTGTATGGTTGCGAAAATATGTCTTAGTTACAGAAACTTGAGGTGTCAAGAAAATTATTACTTCACTAGCATATTTCATTATAATATAGAGTGAGAGTATAATTCTACCATGTACAAAGAAACAGTAGGCAGAATATTTAAATGCACTTGATGTCAATCACGATGACGCTATTATTAATTAAATATTCTAAAATGAATCAAGTTATAGTTAAATCTAGATTATTTATATAAAATGTTCCGACAGCACCGAACAGGCATACACTAATTATAAAATCCACATGTAAACCTTACAAGTGTAGGTATAAGAAACATTGACCGATGACCAAAAAGGTTACAACTAAGTAGGCTAAGTATTATGCCACTAATTAAAAAAAACTATCAACTCCACAGCTTCAGCGTAATCTTTTGAACTATGATGAACGTTAATGAGCGATTCGTCCGTAATTGCCAATTTGGTAGTGGCTTATCCATTTGTCTAAACAAAAATATGTCCAAACGTTTTACTGTCACGGTTGCATAATCGGAACCAGCTAGTTACACTCCGACCAAGTTATCTGTTCTGTTACGGGTGGCGCTGCGTGCTACGCGTAAATGTACTTTGACATTAGTCACTGTAAAACTGTTTTAGTTCCAGTGTTTGCAACTGAACGGATAACTTGGTGGAAGTGTACATGTAATTGCTTATTACCGATACATCGACCTCTACATGGATGTTGGCGTATCACGAATTTCTCTGGAGTCATGTGAAATGTCAGTTCTTTGGGATCTGAGATTTCGAGATACCTACGGCATTGCTTGAGGTCCTATTCCGATGTATCTTGTATAGTTTTGGCTATTCCATTCGATTTCTACTTGAATATCACTCGGGGTTCTATTTTGAACAGTTGAATGCTCGAAACAATATTAGAAAGCGAACATAAATTCAAACGTTTTTGCATAAGGTATTTCTAACCGTTCTAAAAAAACAATAGTCCTTCAGCTAGATAGATATCTAAGTAAAATACAAAAGAAATAATCAATTCAGATAATTTACAGGGTCCTTGATCGGTTAACATTCGATTTTTCAAGGATATTGTAAGCATTTTGTGTGGTTTTGTCGTATTTTTATACTTAGCAATTTAAAGGGTTTTATCTGAGAAATAGTTAAAAATGACTGAATAAAATTTTAGTAATGTAATGCCAAGCGATTTGTATTTTACAAAATAATCGGTTAACAATCCGACAGATTAAAATATTAGCTAAGCAGATCTGACCTGTTTGTGTATATGGACCTTTATGTATAATGTATGGCGTACGACCCATTACGTATGTTGACAAGGTGTAGTCCGAACAAACCACTTTCGACGGAACAATATTTATCTAGTATCGACTTTTTATTTGACATTCATTCATCTTTGTGTTTGAAATTGCGTAAAATTAATATTTAATAATGTGCGTTGGGCTTTATGAAAGAAATGTGGTTGAAGTTTGTTATATAATTCTTTGAGTATCAGTGAAGATCGTAAAAATAGTACTTCATTTCTTCATAATATTATCCTTTTACCAGTAAAACCTATAGGGCCCGTGAATAAATGATTGCTGCACTTACTTATTGGCCTTTAAAATTTCAGTGGACTTTGTGTCTTAGTGCTGAAGGGCGCTTTGCCGCAAAATGTCACGTCCACGATGTGACGACGTAAGTATAGAACACTTAAAATTATTAGTAAAACACTTTGTATTTTTATTTGTTTAAGAATGTAAAAAATAATAGTTATAGTTACTGCAACAGTAATACTAATGGCAATATAAAATGACATTTTTTGAATTTTTCAGAAATTTAAATAAAGTTTATTGCGCATGCCTATCTACTTAGTATGACTGACGTATCACACATGCATTAACCACAAACTAACAAAGCTTATTTAAGCTTTTGATTTCTAAGAACACTTCAAGTGCAAGTCTCTACCTTAAAAAATAACCACTTCAATATTTATTCAAGCAAGAAAATAATTCCTATCCATTCCCGTGTGAACGGTGTTCTAACTTACTGTTTATTACCCCTTTGTCTTTTCTTCAATAATGTTTGTCTACAAGTAAATTATTTACGCGCCATATTTATGAGTGATGGTACCTATAAACCTTGAAACTTGTTGCTAACGTTGCTGTCAAGAGTTTCTTACTGACAGATTAGCTTGTAAATTTAACATGTTAAGTGTGTGTATTATGTAAATGTTTAGGTTAAGTTGTAAATTGCATAGATTTTAAAGTAGGAACGAGATAAATATGCTTTTTTATTACTATCTGTTTTAAGTTAATGTACCTCTTAGCTTAAAGGGGACTGGAATGCAGATCTGTAGCAAAGAGATTCAAAATCCTACGTTTTGAACAAGCATTTTCTATATGAGTTTAATTTTATGCTATACAGCTAGAACAAATCAATTATTTTTCTTCCAAATTCTGATCTTCACACTGTACCCCTTTCGTGCTTTGTATTTCGCAGATCACTGGTGGTCCCTGAAAGCATCTCCAGATGTGACTTATTTATTGTAGACGTCGAAATTGTGCTTTCAGTAGAACCTAACTGAGATATCCACAGTCGGTAAAAAACGAAACATAAAACTGTAACTTATTACAAGTTTTACCAAATAATAAAAGTACTCTCGATGCAAATAATGTTAAATATCATAATGCATGTTACTGTCAAAAAAGGGTAAGATCCCTGTCTCTGCGATATCTTTAAAGTAAACATTAAAAAGTAGAAACACCTGAAAGTTAATAAATCTAAACTAAAAATATTACCTGTGCTAAATATATCGAATATCGCAAATAATCGATCCAAAACAAAATCTAAGGTAACATAGGAAACGTACCGAAGAAGAGTAGGTACATTTTAAACGAACAAGGCGAGATCTCGGCAATCGATACAGCATCCATTTTATATAAATACATATAATTTGCATACAACTTACTTAACGATATATATGTTCAAACAGAATACGAAGATCGACTATGTAATAAGCACGTTGAGTTTCTTATACAAACAACATTTGATCGTAATTTCTGCAATCATAGGCGCCGAGGTAATAATTTGGAAAAGCAATCGATTTTGCACCTTATTATTTTCACGTTAAGATCTTAGCTTAGCTAATACAGATTGTTCAGACGGTAATTCAGTACGAATACAGTTGTGCTAGGGTTATTTGCGTATACATTCCGTTTCTTTGTGGCGAATTTTATGAACGGGCCTGATATATGATGACAAGGAATCTTCTTCCTTATTGACAAATGTGTTAATATGTGGGAGGTGAAGTGTTTCGGACAAGACTTCGTCGACAGTTTAAACGTACATTTGCAATTCATGCTCAATGTTTTATGTATATATCAAGTATTTATTAAGCATGTTTCGCTCTTCGCTACATGTAAAACGTATGTTTGATTGCAAGAAAGCGAATAACTTTAATTTCGAACCGGCATTATTGTCATTAATTAGTCGTTGGTCTAAAAAGAAGCCGCCACCATTACGCTAAACGCTTCTACAATAAGCTCTTTAATTATAAAACCAATTTGTTTTAAAGTCTTACATTACGATATTTATAATAGCCTATTTAAATTCCCTTTCCCAGTCCGAACATAAAACAGCTTCCGAGAACATCAAGTCGGGAACAATCCTGTACGATACACGAATCTCAACCTTATTTAAAGCATAAGAGTTGATTTTATTTTGTTGCGTAAACCAGTCTGGACACACGATAGGGTTGTCCCGAGTGACTTACATTGATGAGTCTCTGCAGGGTCGCCACATACGAGTTCTCGCTGTGTATGATCGCCGCGACCACGTGTCTGCGGCGGAGTTGCACCGCTGTCAGCGTCTCCGGCGGCGAGCCGAGCGACGGCGGAGGCACCCGGCCGCCGCGCACCTCGCCCCCGCACGAAAACATGTCCTCCTCCAGCTGAAACAAAAATAAACCTTATTAAAAGAAGCAAAGATTTTAAATAACGTTGGTGGTAGTTGTTGATGATGTTCGATGTTTAAACTTTTTATCGACACCTCGAGATACGATGAATATTCCAAATGTAAATTCGGATTAACGCCATCGTTTAAATAACATTCGTAACAGAATACATGTAACAATAATCTCGTATTGGAGAACTTAATTCAAAATGAGTACAAGTCGTGATTATTCTCAGGCTTTCGCAGTCAGTTTTATGCCCTTTGTATGAAGAATGGGTTTTGTAATACAGAATAGACAGTTGATCCCATTCAGTCAGTTTTGCATAGAGCAAAATAGCGGATAAGGACAATGTGACATTTAGAATTAACTCTTGACCTTCTGGTAGAGGTAATCATAACTACTGCGCACAATTGACAGCATCATTACTATGACAAGGTCTGATGCTATCAAGACTTTACAGAGATGCGCTAAGACTTAATTCTCATATCAAAAGCGAACCGCACGACATGGTCTGGACGCAGCCAAGTTGCACAATACACCAGTGTTTCACACATGTTTAATGTTTCTTTATAAAAAAAAAAAGAAAATGCTACGTAATTGCTGTAATCAATTCCCAATATAAACGGTGCGTTTCCCGCTTCAGTCGTCTAGATCACGCGATTTGTTTGCGTGACTAGTCACCGAATCGCTTTAAAGTTTCTAATTAAATAGCACATTCAAATTCACGTAGAGCGTTCTAGAATTTCGCATCGTTTTGAATCTGCTGCCAAAAACTCGCAGCTGTATTTTGTAAACACACAAACGTCAAAGCGACATCTGCCATTGACACTGACAGTCCGACTTACGTCAAAATGTGACATCATCATGGTATACTGAGCCTTATCACGGAGCAACTTAACACAGAACATCGCGGGACCGTTCTAATAAAAACTTTTGACACAACCGTTTCGCACGTTATGCGCGGCTTATAACTAAACGTACACTAATGTAGTAAAAATGTATTTACGATTGTGTACATGGGTCCACATTGGTGTAGCACGAGATACAAGTCGTACATCATCATATCACATGTTTAAAATAGATTATTTATTTTGTTAGTTAGTTTAATGACGAGGTTGTCGTAGGCGCGATACTACGGCCAGTCAGCTACTGCGGTCACTCTGTCCAATACAATGGTTCGATTAAGCATGATTCATCTTAATTGTGAATCATATGCGTTTTATAATACTACTTAGTTAAGTAATATAAAGTCGACCAATGAATATTCTCGTTTATTCCTGGATATGGAAACGAGTCAATGGCCAATAACAAAACTAGGTTGTTGTTTCATTGATATCAATGTGCAGTAGCAGACGGAATGTCGACTTTAAGAAAGGATATTTTTATTCGCATCACAAGCCTTTATATCGCGAAATAATTATACTCTTTATATGACTACCACGACAGTACATACATTGAAATACCTATGATAATAAAAATGTACTGAATAAAAACTTGACAATTTCATTTCACACGTGTAGAAACGAACTAGTTCAAACGTTAATAAAAGTGAGTTTCAAAGGGGCGGGGAAGCAGTAAAGTCGTTGGACGCTTGCGCATGTCCGCTTCGAGCAAAAGCCATGGAATAATAAGCAGGTTCCGGCGCGATTATGTCATCGGAGTATAACACAACTTTAGCTAACATGCTATACAACGTATACTCAACAGGACAATAGCAATGTTTTTGATTTTAATTCAATCTTATTACTGATGTCAAAGAAGCTATATTAGCTTTGACGTGTTACTGTTGGTTGTAGTTGAGCGTATTTTATATAAATGTTGGTTTTTTTTCGACTTTTTTTATGACTAATACATATTCAAATAAAACGTGCTATGAATTATGGAAACGGTAACACTTTAAAGTCAATATTCTTTATTTTTTAAGGTTCTTAGCCTCGTCGGTTACAGTCCGTTAATTTTGTGTCTGCGTATGATTGTAACTAATGATACTGGTTTAGTTTCAAACGATCGAGTTTTTTTTTTTGGAGCCAGCAGGCTAACCGACATACCTGGTTTTTAGAAAGCTACATGGGAAATAAGCTAAGGATTGATGTATCGATGTATACTTTTATAATATTTGCCCAACTGACAATACCCATATTATTTCAAACTATAAAGTAACTAAAAGGGCTGACCCACTAAAATGTCTCCGTGATAGGGGTGAACTGATCTCTACGAAAATAGTTTTATTACTAAAAATGAGAATAATTATATCAAGATGTTACAACATTTTCATTACTGTTATAACATCTTGCTTTACAATCGGGTAATGACAAACATATGTTCTGTATACAATATTGTTATGTCTCATGCACTTGCAAACATAAAAGTTCTAAGTAATATTTAATTGAAAATAATTTAGTATAGTAGTAATTAGTCACAATTGGTTTTAGTGTTTCACTTACACTGGGAAAACACAACATTGTAAAATTTATTTTATATTGATACCCTCATACAGCTTATTGTATTCCTTGGACACAGTAAATTTTATGATCGCGTATATAATATCCATTCATACGAAGAGTGTACCATCCCGCTACGCTATTTACTTTCAAACATATCCCTCTTAAGTTAAAGCTTCTGAAAGCTTCACCATCTGCATCATTTAAAGATTTTATATAAAGATTATTGGAAGAAAGGCTTACAAATATACAACATTCAACCTATTATAAACTTAATTTCTTCCAACATTCCTGATACGACTCGTCTTACGGCGGCGCTACATATCATATTTAAACGTTGTCTCCCTATCATGCCTCCGGCAGTTTCAGCACCTTACCCACATCATGGCTAATGCATGCTTGCATGAGGACCACCTCCCATAGACTTTAGTACCTAGTCAAGGTGTTGAATCTCATTCTTATTACACTAAGTGTCGTATTCTAGAGCGCATCCCAAGCGTAATTCTTTATTCAAATAGAAAACTCTTTTAGAACACGTGCCTTACTTGCGTAGATCTGGTAAAGGGAGTGTATTGTAACTTAGGGGTCACTGAAGTTGCAATGTCTTACCAATACTGCCAATTCGAATTGTACTGAAAGAGACAGCACTATTTGATTCTGGAATGAGCTATCCTCGTGCAACACACGTGTTCCTAAGCTAAGGCTTGCAATATTGTCTGTGGTGTCTTTTTTATGCATGTCGTACTGGTGCGAGGATGATCTCCGTAAAACAAACGCAGTCTTAGGGTGTTACCACACCAATCGATCGACCGTCGATCGACGTTGCCTGTTCCATTCTACCATTGATCGACGATCGATCGATTGGTGTGGTATAATACCCTTACACTGCATTCTACTAACCTCAGGCAGTTTGGGCATCTTGTCGGTTGTGTCATGGCTGTGCATGTCATACTGGTGCGAGGATCCTCTCCGGACACTGAACCAGCGCGCCAGGCGCCCCCCTCCCTCGTCGTCGGGCGGCGGTGCGGGAGGGGTGAGCGCGCCGCCGCCGTTGCGCCAGCGCTCGCATAATTCGCGAGCGCGGCTCAAGGTGTTGCGGAGTTGGCCGGTGCTTCTGTAGAAGAGAAAAAGACGGATATAAGTCAATGAGTTATGATGGTTGATGAATTTATAAAATAAATAAAGATAAAAAGCTTAAAACTTAATATCTGCTAACAAATAGATGGAAAATTGACCATAGACAATTTTATTAATTTGCTTACTGGCAAAAAAATTTACATTTCTAGCCATACTTTATGAACTGAAGATACAAATTGTTAGTAGATTTTTAGTTCCACTTTAACAACTGTGAAGCAAATAAAATTACTCTAATTATGCTCATAATAAAAATCACCACAAAACCTCAAAAATGCAGTACATTAAGAAATCCACATGAAATGTTGAAACAAGACACAGGCTCAACCACCGCCGACAGCCAATAAAGATATTAAACAAAGAAATTGATTGCAGTTTGGGCAACCGCATATAGTGATTTTAACGATAAACCAGTTACAGTTTTACGAATCTAGTGAACCAAATATTATGTTACGAACGTTACATGCATTGAAATGGTGTCAAACAATTACTTCAAGTGATGTAACGGTGCTGGTGTAGGCAGGTATGTAGCCGTTGCATTGTTTGTTGCTGACGGCTGGCTGCGTTTGAAGGTGAAGGTTCGATTACTTGGAGATTGGAAAATTAATAAACTCTGTACGTATCTTTATGATATTTATATACAATTTCTAATATAATATGAAGATATTAAAAAATTCAGATGGTGTCTGTGATACGTTAAGAAATTCTTTGTGTGAAGGATAAATAAAAACAAACTTACGGTAAACCGTGTGATTTATTCAAAGTTAGTTTGGTTTAATTTTTACTTGCAATACCTACTTAACAATGTAGTATTTTATGATTTATATAATTTAAAAAAATGTTAAGTACCTCACTTAAGGTTTCAAGACAGAAGTAATCAATATTTTACTTTGATTAAAGTAAAATAGCGGAAGATAGGTTACGTTCTAACACAACGTACCTTACAAATAGCTCTGATACTAACACAGTAGATATGTCACTCACACAAATTCAATTAAAACCCTCCCCGGCTGCCATAAATGAGATAGAATGATGCAAAACATGGGCTTCCAAGCAAGACCAAATTTTCTGACTCAATATAATTTTATTTGTATTCGTGTCATTTCGTGTTTTGTCAGTCCGGTTCGCATAGTGACTAAACCATTTGACATGAAAACCAGGCGATTGGGAACAAGAATTTGAGGTCCATTTTTTGTACTTTAATCACAGATATCTTATAATAATTATAATATGATAAGGACAAAGGTATATCTGCGCTACAATAAGTGGTTATTGCGTATGACTGTTTTTTTTAGATAGGTATCAAATATCAAAGCAAGACTATTTATCGGTTTTTATATTTTATTCAATGTTGAGAACTTATCTATCATACATACAGTTTAATTCAGATCTTAAAGACCTTACGGCTTTTTAACCACTTAAAACTTACTAATAGGATGTTACCTATTAAAAGTGCCATGACGCGGAAGACGACCAATTAAAAAAAAGGGAAACCGAACAATTATCAGTGAAACCGCTAGGTAACTGGAAACGTTTTGACTTTCTACCTTAATCTGTACTTCATAAATTATAGGCTCGAGAAAAATTACGTTAATCACGTTAAGAACACCAAACTTCCAATCGCTTAAGTACACCTGATGTGCAAATGGCTAAACATGGTACTTAGGTGTACCTAGAAATTTATTTAATTAAGTACAGGAGTAATAGAATTGCGATTATGGATTTGTCTAGATTGATTTTTAGTTCTGGTTCACAAATTGCTATATTATGCTTTATTTTAATAGGCAGTCCACATGTTGGGGCGGCATTATTTGATGAACCGCAAGGCCGGCCCGAACATATTCGGCTAGTGCCGATCGGATAGTCAATTAGGGCTCTAATTAGTCAGCTCATTAGGCCTAGGCCCATTAAACCAAAACCCGAACGGTACAGGACATTTTCCCAAACGTCAATCTTCACATGCCGGCTCGAATATGTAGTTAGCACCCCTTATAAAACAGTCTAAAAGTAACGATTTTCTAAACTAGATGAGGTAAATTGCAGGAGGGGGAAAAAACGTTTGCAACACTATAAGCTCTCTGCCTTAGGCAAGATTTTCGGAAGGACCAACACTTCACGGCGTGTGCTGGGACAGGTTTGGCACACTACAAGGTGCAAACACAATCTGGTTAGAATCAGCGGAAAGTTAGAAGCTGGCAGCGCCAGGTGGAGGTTGTTGGGAGATACCTCGTGTAGCTTAGATTTTATAACAATTTATTGCTCGAATATTGACCACATATGTCGTAATTAAATTGTTTACCTACAAATTCATGTATTTAACAATTTTAACAAAACAGTGCATAGAGGCTTTTTCCGCCGGGCTTTTTCCTCTCGGTCTGCCTATAATATCTTAGAAAAGCCGAAGTTAAAGGTGAATTTTCAGTTTGGCTATGAAGATGAAGAAACAGAAGACAGTCATCAAGTTTTTTACCTATGATGGAATGAAATATTATTCAAAGCACTATCAGCGATATATCTATTGATCTTAAACCAATTAAGATACAATACTTCAATTATAAGTGTCGTAATAAACAATGAAGTTCAAACAAAGCAACGTTTGAAGGTTGTCACAACTCACAACCACACGAACATAGGAGCAAATATGTACTAATATAATGTTTTATGTATGAAGTCTTTGTATACTGGGAGCGCATACATTACTGCATATTTGGTAATGTGATGAAATTGGAAAAATATTGTCATCAGAGGTTATTGCTACATTGCGTGGGGCTTCTCATTGCGGCAAAACGATTTGGGTAACAAAAGAATTTGATTTTTTAGCTGTTACCACCCGAATTATATCGGTACTTCATTGTAGTTGTGGTCAAATGGTTCCTTAATGCGTTTAAAATTATATATTTTGCTTTGCAAATATAAAATTAGATAATATATTGACATATTATTAATTCGCGTCTTAAGTAACCATTTAAGTCTTTGAGTGAAGCCGTAAGTGTATTTTATTTGCGCCTCTGGTTTAAAGTTTCCTGAAAATCGGAATAAGTGCTTTATTTATTTTATCAAATTAATTGATTTCTTAGAAATCATATTATAAAATATTGTTTTATAAAAAAAATCATTTTATACGTATTTCTTCATAGCTTAATCATAAAACTTAACACTGTTGATTTATGCGAATCAACTTATTTATGCATGAAGCTGTTTGATGTCATAACTTTATTTAAGCTAATGAAACATAAATAATTAATGACTACGTATAATTGTCTTGAAATTTCTTTGAGCGTGAGAGAACTTATAAAATTTTTTTTTTCCGATATTTAACCATAGGCATTGTTATTGGATCATATCTATTCAAACCTCTGTGACGGAAAATATATTAAAATTAATTTTCTTTCTTAATAATTTTCACAAGCTATGTAATTGCCCAGCAGTGAGACTCTACGGGCTAGTAGTAATAATAACAATAAATTATGTAATCTCATATAGGAAAATAGTTATGAACGTATGTGTTCTTTATTTAAATTACAATTTTGGTATATGGACAAGAATATAAAATAGAAATGTAATAGCAATTATGAAAAGCAATGTTTATTTCTTCCTGCGAGTGCCTACGTAACGGTTTAATTATATTTTAAGGAAAAGTGTAAACACAAAATAAAAGACCCCCGATTAACGGTAAACAGCAGGCATAACTTTTCGACGGCTAAACTGATTTCTTCACACATGGCTTGGAACATTCTCGATTCATTCTGTTCTTAAACAAAAAAAAACTGGTCCATTCATATGGAAAATAAGATGCCCAAAACAGTTACACACGTTTAACTTAGGTATAACACCCTTCTAGCGTTAGGGATTAAAAATATTAAAATACCTAAGACTAAAGAATACTATTTAATTTTACAAACAATAAAGTTATAATTCATTATTCCTAAATAAAAATGCTCAGCTAGGAACACACCAAACCACAAAACCAATCATAGTAAAAGAGTTTTACGAACCCTGTAATGGTATAACATGGCGAAGGCTCATCATATTTATTATATTTTGCATAATTTAAGGTCGCAATAGTTACAATCGTATTCGTACTTTTATGAACGACGCAAATCTTCATAATATTTACTTTTATTTACGCATAAATCTGAGCTAACATGGCAGCTTTTAAAGTAATTTATTCTGGAATGAAATCAGCTTCTTCTTGAATGGTACATATAAGAATTAATTTTGAACATAAATTTTGGATTTTGTGATAAGTCATGTTATTTTAACAGAAAATTCTTGTTTATTGATTTATCAATTACTGATGCGTTTACTGACGCGACCGTTGGTGTAAATTGGAACTGCCTTTGATCCAGTAATCGCACTGGCTGACCGGAACACAGTCAGGTATGTGGTTATAATGGCGGACAAATCCGCCTAAGATGAGATCTTAACACAAAATGCCACTAAAATTAAGGTTCAAATTTTAACTAGGCTTGAAGAGTTCTTCATGCGAACTAAACTACGCGTATCATAAAAATGCACAGGCAAGTCAAAAACAAAAGAAATTACTGCTAATCATCGACAGAACACATCAATTTGGTTCCAAAAGCCACGATTAATTGTATTCAGTTATTTGAATTCGAACGTCCTCTAAGATAATATTATAAAATGGAAAGCTCTCCAAAGCTACTGACTTTAATCATCAATCATTATTAGAAAGCTGCAAAAATAACATATTTTTATTTATGACGACCGAGTAGCGTAGTGGTTGTAAGCTATATAGTGTCCTGTATAAAAAGTCACCCGGCGTATTACTATATCCCCATAGATTTAAGGAATTGCGTGGGTAAAGCCGCTTGCAAACGCTCGTATTTGACGCCATTGCTTTGACAGCGAAATCATACTCAAGTGATTTATTCCAAGTGTTCTTGTACAATTTTAGTTATTTTACAACATGTTGTAAAACTCTATTTTGTGAAATTGTTATTGATGTAATAAACTGTTAGTTTTTTTAATTACACCGCGCAGAGTCTGTGATGCAATGAGAAAATGTAGTTTTTGCGCTGCGTTTGTGGTAAACGCGTGAAATGATGGTGAGTGAGCTGTTTTTGTAATGAATTTGTATTATTCAAGGTATGCATGTTTTGTGTTTTGTTTTTTACTGTTTCTTATACTAGTATGGTACTGAGATAGGCTTTATTAAAACGAATTCTATTTACGTATTAATAAATATTCTTAAGAGGCCTACACTTCTGAAATTTGATACAAACACAACAATCTTTAATATTATAGCGAGCAGGTAGAAATCTTGTGACTCTGTGTGTATATAAAGGGTACACTTTAGAGAAACTTAAATATCACACAGCGTTCCACCAAAGCGTTGCGAGGAATAGAAGTATTTCTATTGGGCCGTGAGTACATGTATTTTAGGGTATTTGATAAAAAGATATACATACAATCCTATGAATTTAATCAATCTTGTTAAAGTAAACATTGGACAATTCATACCTACAATCGAGCTTTCACGCAACGCTTTGCAGGATACATAGCCTTAAACTGATCATTTCATCTAAGTGTAAACGGCTAGTATCTATGATAGCGAAATGTTAATCAAGGAAATGTGATAATAGACTATAAAGAGAATATTACAGGGTATAAAATGCTTGTACCGTTATTCTACCCACCCACGATGCCATTATACTAAAATCGGTATAAATTGTAATTAAAAACACGCACTTTCGTACGTCGAATGCGTGAGAAATGAAACAAATAAACTAGTAATGTATGTAAGTTAGAAAAAAAAATTTACTTACAAATAGTTACCGTTCCGCACTCACATTTCCCATTGATCTTTTACTAACTCCTATAGTTCACTGATCCTACGGGTGCGCGCACGCAGACGGGCCGTCTGTGCAGTGCGCTATCTACTTTATTTACGGCAGAATTCGTAATAAATCCTAAGAGATAAGGCACAAATGTTTATGCGCAGGAGATAGATTAAAACGGGCAAAGTGCGAGGCTGTACCTCCCTGAAAGTGTACTAGCTAAAGTTATGTTTAAGATATATTTTAATTTTTTATAAATGTAATGTTTTAAGGTTTTTTTTCATGGATAACTTGATAGCTTTTTGAGCTTAAGGTATTTTAACCTTCACCTCTTTTAACCCCCTACGCAAAAACGGGTGCTTTAAGTTAAAGGTCTCTGGCATCGTGGTTTACATACGAATCGGAGTATTTATATGAGTTTCATTTTGTTTAAAGCTTAAATGAACCGAGTGTTTGTACAAAATCGGTCCGTCCAAAAGTAGGTACTTGTTTAATTTTGTGTTGAACGTGTGATATACCTATGTATGTATACATTTTTATCTCATGTGTAGGTATTGAACCAGCTTATCTTCAATAGTAGATTATGTACATATATGTCAACAACCTATAAACAACTATTTAAGCAGTAAAGATATGTTTCTTTTATTTAACAAATTCAAATATTTATTTCTCATCATTGACACTTGCTTGTTCTTGTTGACGTTATAAAAAGCATGACTACCACCAGTTCGGAAGACTAGCCTTTTCTAATTTAAGTTTTACTGTCCACAACTAACCAATTAAATAATTATCTCCAAGACTAAAAATACATTTCCTGTACAAAGTTAACGATCATTTGACCTCAATTTCGGATAAAGTACAACTTTGTCTAATTTTCAATGACAAAATCATTAGAATTGGGTATATGACACCATTTGAAAATGCAAGTTTTTATCATTTATTTTTAAAATATTAGTTATTTTGACAGGTACAATATTTTGAAAAATATAGTTTTGAATTTAATATCGAAATTATATAGATTTGAAAACTTAAAAAAAGAAGCAAAAACTTATTATGATATATGTTAAATTTTTAAATATCATTAGCTTAATGACATTAAATATAACAATTTTTACTATGACAGTATGCATGTAAACGCTTTATCTACGTAGCTATTATATATTTTATCCAAACGCCCATACAATTTTAGTATGATTCACAAGTCATGACGTCACAGCTCAGTACCGTTTTGTATGGAGCGTTTTTCGGCGACTCGCAGCGGCTCCTCGAACACATCGCTGTATCTAGAAAACTATTGATTGTAAACATACTGTTACTTTTGCAATATTTATTTACTGTTGATAAACTATTTAAATATGAAATAAAAAAAAATTGGTCATTTACCCAATTGTGAACATAATGAACTGAGATTTTACTCGTTAGCGAAGACTGTTATATGATACAGACGATATTATTAAACATTTTATATAAACATGTCTCTTTACACTTCCCGTTAGGTGAAAGAGCCAAGAGAAATGTTAAACGTTTATAGAAACATTTTAATGTTGCTAAGGTCGTAAGTTTGCATTGTAGGTATGTATGTTTAAAATGTTAAAAGTAAGACTTTAAATTATAACCAAAATTTGAAAATCATAAAGAGTCACCAGACTAATACATTAATTGCCTGAAAGCCATTGCCATTATGACACAAAGGATTTTCCAACTAAGCTTACGGTCGGCATTGCATCAATAGTCTATAACATAATAGGCTATTTGACTAGTTTTCGAAAATCCTCTCACATATTTTGTGGTGTATAAGGAGAACCCTAGAAATAATATTGCTTTTTATTTATTGTAAGTATTTCATTAAAAAAAAAAAACTAACTACAAAGTACACTGATTGTTTAAGCTGTCAAAACGCTCCAGCCAGATAGAGTCGAGACTGGCCTAAGACATCACGCCGTGTCTTGACAGAAACAAGATTGTGCCCCCACCAATTTGCGTTTCGTACAAAGCACTCTTGCCCTCAGCAAGTCCACCGCATCGTCGAGTACATACTCGACGGCTTCTATCTCAAGCGACTTAAAACAGTAGCGGTATTTTTTGATGTCGCCAAGGCTTTAGATAATATCTGGCACAAGGGTCTTATTTACTCGGGGTATTCGCCTTCCTCTTATACACCACCTACAGCAATGACATACTTATCCCGTCAAAAAGCGTCGAAATCTACTCTTTGCGGCACGGGCAAGTGTGTATGGACCCTCATCACCAGACTCCAGAATAATGACTCCAAAATATGTCCATTTTCAAACGGTATAAGCAATGCGCTATTTCTATCATATTACAGACTTACAAAAAATATATATTTCAATATTTTTTTAGGTTAGTTCAGCATACATGAGGTAACATAAACAAAATCATCAGTTAAGCAACAACAATAGGGGCAAGTGCATTAATATTATTGCCAGTTAACAAAAACATGTTAATTACCCATTAAAATTGCCAACCTACAAATTTAAATACATACTCCTTAAGCCTTGACATTATTTGAGAAAAAAAAAACTTGCGGCATCTTTGCTTTGAGCTTTTAGTATTAACGGTTTATAAGTCAAGTTAGTTGTACTTTATAACTGGTATAGTCATTATATGATGTAAAATCTTGTGTTGATGAATAATATTTTGGATAAAAATAAGATGAATTACAAAAAGTATTTGAACACGAAGTACGAACAAGGGCCTGATGACCAATTTTAATGAAGAGCATAACAACGAAAGTTATAGTTTCAAACCGATTTAGCAGGACAAATATGTAACAAAATGAGTTAATTCATCATTTTTATATTCATGCGTCGTGGCCCTGCCTTATAAGCCGGAGGCCCCAGATTCAAGTCTAGGGGCATTCATTTGTGTGATGAACACAGATCTTTGTTTCGCTCAACATCCACAAATCTTTTTGTTTATGCGACTCAAATTTTTAAAAATATAGACGAAAGAAAACAAACAGATAGTATATACACAGATTTTCGAAAAGCATTCGACAGAGTAGACCATAAAATTTTACTTGAAAAGTTGGCTTTTAATGGCATACGTGGCAATCTCTGGAGATGGTTTAAATCTTATATCACGAACCGAACACAAAAAATTGTCATCAATGGTTATGAATCTAAATTAATACCAGTCACGTCAGGCGTCCCGCAAGGATCGATACTAGGGCCGCTTCTATTTATCTTGTTTATTAACGATATTAATACTTGCTTCCAACATTGTCAATATCTTCTTTATGCAGATGACCTGAAAATATATCTTACTATAACGGATGAAAATGATCAACAAAAGCTACAAAGCGATTTAAATCGATTCAGTGAGTACTGTAATAATAACAAATTACAGCTTAACTTAAACAAGTGTAAATATATCACTTTCTCTCGAAAAAGAAAGATCCGACAGTTCTCTTACTTCTTATGCAATGTCCCACTTGAACGAGTTCAATTTATTAAAGATCTTGGTATTATTCTAGACAGTAAATTGACGCTGGACACTCATGTTGAACACATTTGTAACAAAGCCTATAAGATGTATGGTTTCGTGATGCGCTCTAGTAACAACTTTAAGCACTCATCCACTTATATTCATTTATATAGGTCACTGATTCGTTCACATCTTGAATATGCTGTCTTAGTTTGGTCCCCCTTCTATGCTAAATATGTGTCACAAATTGAAAGAGTACAATATAAATTCTTAAGGTGTATGCATTACAAGTGTCATCATGGTCGACTGTCGTATGAACAACTGCTCAAAAAGTACAAGTTAATGAACCTCAAATCCAGACGTTTACAGTTTGAAGCAATGTTTCTGTATGATCTCTGTAGTAACAAATACGATTGTAAATCAATTATTAATAATATCTATTATCGCGTACCAATCAGATCACATGTTCGGCCAAGTCGAATTAAACAATTATTCGCTGTTCCACTATGCCATACTAATGCAGGAAAACGTTCACCACTGTATCGTCTCACTGACTCATATAACAAATATTTTTATGATATTGATGTTTTTGCAACCAAGCCTGGTAAATTTAAGTCAACTGTTGTTAAAAAGATTACTACACTTAATACCTTACTCACTCAAAATTCTACTTAGTAATACTCTTAAACATTAAAAGTACATAAACTTTTCATGGCCTAAAGACACTTATGCCCACTATATACAGTTATATACAGTTAAATCCCAAAATAGTAGTATTGTATTGCAATTGCAAATAGTAATATTGTAACTTCAACATTTTAATTTTACATATTGTAATTTTTATAGCGAATCTGTAAATGTATCCGCTCTCTTCTTACTCACACTGTTATAAATTATAAATCATTGTGTTGTATATAATCTGTGGTTGACGGTATTGGTGTCACGATTATGCCTATGCATTATTTTTAGTATTAAGTAATGTACATTGTGATACTGTTTGTTGACCCCAATAAAAAAAAAAAAAAAAAAAAAAAAAAAAAAAGTATCATGGCTGGTATGATCATCCATAACACAAGCTCAGCTTACTTTGGGACCATACAGTTGGTGTATTTGTCGGTAGATTTCATTATTATAATTTATTAGCGTTCAAGTTAAACATCTAGTTAGTTAAGTTGTTGAGCTCTTCCACAATTAAGTAACTTTTAACAAAATTTCTTATTTAAATTTAAAGTAAGTTCATGATTGGAAACCTACGTAACAAAAACATTTACAAAACGTGCAACACACATTATCCTGAACCAACAATGTTAGAAGTAATTTACATAACTGCAAACGCCATACAATACGATGGCAGTGCCCTCTGATGCCCTGCGCAGTTTGAATACAGGAAATTCGTGTTAATTGAGTGCGCACGCGCACGCTAATTGTTCACCGCGACGCGACGGGACCACACCGCGCAGGCGCGGAGGATGTCGCGTATGCCAACTGTCAACGTCATCGGGCTAAGGATTATAAAAAAATCGCTGCATTGTTATGGTGGTTATGAAGGGTCATAGCTAGAAGTGAAAAGCTAGGTATTGCTTCGGCTGGAATTTGCACAGATTTTTAGAACTGAAGTTCTAGGATCTAAAAGTAGCTCAAAATTAATACTTATGTGTTGAAAATATATAAAACTTTATTTTGGAGTAATATATGTTCTTTACATACAAAACACAAACGTTGCCTTCTTTAAATCCATTCATTTGGTTTGTTTGTTATTTATTTATATTTCAGAACTAGGTCAAATTTTTGACCCCTATTTTGTCGTTTGTCCGTTTACCAATATCGGTGGGAAAAATCAGAGCGGAACATCTTCTTGGAATAACAAAGCACAGATCGATACAAGATCGGTCATGAATCATTCGATTCTTTTTGATGCATCGATAATGAGGGGATATTGACAGCCACTATTGACATATTAAGCTGTGACTTTGAATGCATGTTTTGCATGTCCATTTTCAACACATTCAATTGTAAGATGTATCAGTAAACGATGAAATATTTAAATAAAATATCCTATTATTTCTAAGAGATTCAAGGCACGTGTGTAAAAAAGAAAAATATCAATTATAGAACTTTAAATAGGAATAGGGAATCTTATCTTCTAGACTATAATGTACAATTATACAAGTATAAGTTATAAACTGTCATTGTACAATTTATAACAATAGCAAAAAGAAAATTTAAAGCAGAGTTTGCTTAACGTTTGAGCTAGTTAATCTATGGAATTGGCGTAATATTTGCTATAGATAGATCAATGTCAAGCTATGGAGTCTAAACTGATTATTGTAAAACAGTAAAAAGATACATTTCACCCTAGAATCTAGAATAACGCCTGGCAACCACCACAGGCAACTATCTCTTACCCACCAAGGGCAAAAGCAAGTAAAAAAGGCACGTGTGTTTAAAATTTCCAATTTCATATGTAAACACAGTAATGCACGTTCGAAGGGAACATTCCAAAAGGCGATAATTACCGAAAACAGTCGAAACGACACATTTTAGCTACAAACGCCGTACTATTTTTATTTCCCCTCGCATTAGAGCTGATGATTTCAAATTTAGAATCGTGTCATTCATCATAGTTAACTCTGTCAAACAGAATTTATACTTCGGAATGAGTTTCATAATTGTGGGGTATTAAGATACTTCGTAATATGAGAAACGAAAATACGATATGTATGGAAATGTCAAAATAATTTTCCAGTTTAACGTATTTTGGGTCAGGGGCTTGGGGTTACACACTATAAAGGTTACCTTAATGTCGGATATTTTCGGGTGTCATTCTCATTGGGGCTATAATTGTGTTGTTACTTACAAATATTTGTTAAATGATTCATTAGATGGTGACATATTTTTATACGACTCGATTTACGGATTTCTTTTTTAAAACTTCAATGTAGGACACGCTATTGCATATCACTTGTAACCTATACCTATTTCTAACAACTTCATTCCCATATAATTCTTAGAAAGCTGAATCCATTTAAATTAAAAATATATATTCCTCATATGTTTATACAATTAACACACCAACTACAGGAGTATGAAAAAAATATTTTATGAGTCTATGTATCGAATCTCCTAGCTAGCTAGAACATATTAATAATTATTGTACAAATATGCATCACATAAATGGTTGTCTCTACCAGGTATCGAGCTCGGGGCCTCTGGTAGGTAAATCAGGGTTACCCAACCATCAACACCACAAGGCCGTCATTTTTTATAACATATTTTTTTTATGTTACGAAATATTGTCAAGACTTCAGGGTTATGACTTATTAACCCCTTTATCAACAAAATTGTATACGGAAATACATCGATCCAAATGGTAAATGGTATTGGAGCAAATAAATAGCATTATTGGTATATCGTTAATTGTAGGTTAAGGGTACTTGTCTTCCTACAGAGGGGAGTATAAAAGTTTATTTAACACTTTCGAATGTTATATAAGAGGTACAAAATATATTAAGCCAATAGTAGTCAATAAAGTCCTCATCCTGCTTAGGCAAGAACACATAATGTAAATTAATGTAGTAGCTATCGGGTTTTGTACAATTTTAATGTAAACCTTGTACCATTTATTTATGTTGCTATTTTGTGTACAATAAAGAATAAAGAAGGGTAGAAAATTCATTGAATTGCAGACACGTTTTCACTGTGGACTGAAATTTTGCTTGAACGTCTATTGCCAAAATAAAGTTTAATTTACAAAATAATCACAAAAATCTTGGTCTATATTATATTTTTGTGTTTTGAAAGTGAATGTAACTTGCAAAGGGCACTTTAGATAGATCGCCATTACAGCGTACAGGTATCCTATTGTATTTCATTTCCAAAGCATACATAATAATATAACTCTAGTTTCGTTTCACTAGCCATGAGGGTATTTAAATTAAAATTAGTATTTACCTGGAGTCCAGTGTAGAGTTGAGTCTTTGCGAGCGTCTGAGTGGAGCGTTCCTTACAGCACTCACGGGCTCTTCCCAACTGCCTCCGGCTGACCGGTGCTCATCTGTAATAGAACATGTGTCTTATTATAAGGGTTCTACGCTTATTTTGGATTATCTGAAGGTTGGTTTTGAGTATGTGTTCTTATTCGAAAGAAACATAGGGGTTATTTTTAAATGACTCAAAGTTCCTAAAATGATTTATAAATAATTTTTTTTCAATGAATCAGTATAATAACATTTTTTAAACTGGAGGTTTTAAGGTTTATTTTTAATTGATTGTAGTTGTTTGTAATCCAATGAAGTAACTTAGAAGTAAAGAGGCATTTCGAATGCATAAAATTAGCTTGTAGATCACGAGATTCATGTGATAATACACTTTATGGTAGATGTTGTTAAGCTTAATTTAGCCTGAAGTATACGGGGATGAGTGGGAATCCTTCTAAACTGTCTGTGAGGTCGTATTTACAGGTAAATAACTTGTGTTCATTGTAATATTTGAATGAGTTAAAGGCAAATCATTCACGAGGTTGTCCAAATTTCTTTATGTGTTATGCAATCCTAACCTCATCGTCAATAAGGCATCGTGTCAAATGCCTGTAGTGCAAGGTGCAAGTGATCCCGGGTTCACTTCCTAGTTTATTCGTTTCTCCTGTGCTGGACAGACCTGTTTTACAGGACTCTTCAGTGATACACAAGAAATATTGGTAATGCAGACTACACAAGTTCATTCATACCATAATAATACGCCTGCTGGCTTTCTTATGTACATTTTTAATGCTCTTGCCGTATTAGTTATTGCTTACAATCTGTGTTTCAGTTTAATGTATGTATAAATTATTCGATTTTATTGCTAACGGCAAAAGGTTACTGCTTGTTTTGTTTTCGAGGATTTCGGGTTATTTTCTCGCAGGGCATCGTATTATTCGAAATTATATGAAAATTTATTTGGTACACATGTAAGCAAAAACATACCTTAAGATTTCTTAACTCGATCTTTGGAAGAGTAAAACATACAAACTTGTTAAAAGTTAAAATAGCAAAATATCATAATTATTTATTTATTTAACACTTTTTGGAAAACTTACAGCTAATTTATACATGATTATGGAAAATAGGTGTGTTAGGGCTAATTACAAGTTTTCACTTTTAGTTGTAACTAACGCAGATATGTTACAAACGGAAGAGAACAGTGGTACAATAACATAAACATAATACACATAAAAAGGCAACAAAAAGAAGATAAAAAAAGGAAAATATTCAAACTACATAATAAACTTTTAAATGAAAAACGATCTAGCGAGCGCCGGCCGAACATTGGGAAGGCTGGTATGAAAGATGTCTATTGACATCTTCTAAATACTGAGAGTTTACCTTTTATTCCACTCAAATTACAGTTTCAATTCAATCCATAACAAAAAAGAAACCCCACTACAGAACAATAAGTACCGCTTAATATTCCAATTGCGGTTCAGCTTAACCTCTTTATCTATCCATACAAACGACACACCTGGGATTCGCCCCAGAAAACCACCAAACCTTTACAGGTTAACATTAAAATAAATACTGGGCCAAGATCGCTTTAATAAGCACTTAATTTGAATTAATAATGAAATATTTCAGTTTAAAAAAGCATTTATTAGCCCACATACAGAATCTCGCGAGGCCGTTTTCAGATTTGGTGTTTATTGTCGATTCCGAGACTATTTTACGTACATGTTTGAAATCTGTTAATTTATGATGATTTAAAAGATATGAAGGTCAAGGTCGAATCAATTTGGGATAAAAGTTAAATTTGTGGTTTGTGGATTGGATTTTTACGATGGAGGTCTCAGGTTTGCACTGTGTGTAGACAGACAATTTGTTCGGACCGGCGGTATTTGTTGAAAAACACCGCTACAAATATTTGGCAAGTGCCGACTGGCCTGTATACAGGTCCACACATTCGGCTCGTCTCGCCAAAACCCGAACAGCACTGGCCGGGATTTATTTTGCCGAACGTGCGGTTACACATATACCTCTTTGCCGTCCGGCAGTGCCGATTAATGCCAGTCCAAAAGTGGCCGATAGTTGCTGTATCTAAAAGGTTTTTTATTTTGCGGTCATACTTGAAGAGTGTACCAGATGGAATTTATTTTGTCTCATTAAAGAAATTTCTTATCCATGTATTTACTTCATAATTCGACAATCTAAACTATAGCTATTTGTATATCTAACATAGGTACCTACACATTAGTTCACCAACTTTCCAGAATAGTAAGTTTAAAAAAATACTTAGTAAGAAAGGCAGCATTTCATGCGTAGTATGCTGATTTGTTAATCAAATTCAGAAAATACTTTCTTAACATCTAGTGAAATGTACTCGCTGTTGTAATAACTTTGTACATTCTTTTGTTAAACAAAAAACAATACATCAACTTATTTATTGGTGCTTTTATTTAGGGTATCTTTTACTAATAATGAACCCGCATTTTAAATAAATGTAAAGGATACCCTTAAAATTCAACAGATAGTAAACGACCATGGCATAGAAAATGGAATACACGGTTATTGATATAACGTTCTATACGCGTGATGGACCCATGAGCTGTACGTAAAGGTAATTTTTATCAACATAAAAATTAAATACACAAAACTTGAATACTACATAATAATCGAAGTTGCATTAGACACTCATCGAACATTGATTAAAGACACACAGCAATACTGTAGCTTTGATCACAAAATAGCTGAAGAGAGGTAACAAGCCTCTGAGGCAAGGACCTCAAAAATCTTGTTCTCGGTCGCCTGATTTTACTTGCTTTTCAAATAGTGTAGTCAGGTATCCCTTGGTTCATCAAAAAAAAAAATTTGACAAATTATTATATCCCAAATAATGTTTTGCAAAATTTCATTTGCCAAATGATTACTTGGCAAATAAACTCACAAATAATTGTATCGCAAACCTAATCTTTTCCAAGTGAATGTTTCAACAATAACTCGCTTACCAACTACCTAGTACTTGTAACCAATTTTAATTTAGTCAAAGGTTTCAGTTAGTATTAAATATTTTACGCAACATAAAATAAGCCAAAAAATTTACTCGTCAATTTTCTATTAACCATTTCTATTTGCATCATTTTATCAGTGGCACAGAATGTACTATGGCGAAGTTTGGAATTCCTCTTATCGTGTCTTTTTTTTTGTTTTAAACCAAAGTCGCTTTTCGTGAAAAGCTGGAAATGGTACTTAATTTGGTCCTGGCGCTTCGCCGGGTGCTGCCACACCACGCTGGCTTTGCTCGCTCGGCTCGCACTTGTATTATCTACACACAAACCTAACATAACCCAATTAGTTACTTTTGTCTTAAAATTTTATGTCCAAACAATCATTTGACTAAATGTTATTTGTCTAAAAATTGTTTGCTGTAATAAATCACTTGTTAAAAGACCAAATGACTTAATGCCATTATCCTTGGCCAAATTTTTACTGCCGAGTAAAAATGTGCGAACTAAAATAATTCCAAATGTCGCATTGGTGTAAAAAAAGTTTGCTAAAATTTGTTTGGATTATAAAATTTTGTCAAAATAATTTTGGTAAAACGGCAGGATCCCAGTGTAGCCACTATGCGAACCGAACCGACAATATACGACACGACACGAGTAAAAGCTAAATTATCTGTATACACGAAATATTGCATCTTGCTCGCAAGCCCATGTTTTGCATCATTCTATTTCTCATATGCAATATAATTGAGTTTGTTTGAGTTAAGTAGGTACCAGAGCTGTCTTTAAGGGCTGTACCAGAATATTTTACTTTAAACAGAGGCTGGCGGCAGCAACGTAACTTTATTACGTCCTTCGCTTTACATTTTTTTGTAGAAAGTGCTTGTCTAGAAGATCATCTGCACCTACACACACACTCATAATGACGAAATACCTCGCCCTGATTTGTTTTCGAAGTTCCCTATACCGTAAAGGGCCAGGCACAATTGAATAGACATACTTAGTTTTTAAACGAAATTACAATTAAAAGTATTTAATAAAAAAAACAACTAGTTTCTCAAATCAATGTATGAAGACAAAAAATTTAAACCTTAGTTTACGAACATTAAGTATTCGAGTATTACAAAAACTGAATTCAAGGATGTCGTTCAAATCAAATCGAATTCGAACTAAAGAACTTTTAAGTGGTTAAATTGCAAAGTCTGACTACTTTATAAGTGTTTTGTTAGCCTGCCATCATTTATTCGGCAAATAAACGTGGAGGAGTTTTAAAAAAGATGATGTCACTAAAAACGGCAAGACACTTCATCTACACTAATATTATAAAACACCAAACTGCAATTTTGATAAATTAAAAAACTCGATTTCTGAAGTTATTCTCCCGTGTAATTCTTGTTCCTATGGGAGTTCTGAGAAAAAATATACCCTATGTCACTCCCACAACAAGACGAATCCAATGATCCCTTATATTATGTTGAAATCTGTCAAACGGTTTAGGCTGTAGGGGCATGATAGAAAATATACATACATACAAACTTTAGAAAAACATAACCCTTCTTCTGAAAGTCGGGTAAAAACAAGGTTGCATATATGTATAATAACTAATAAATAAATATTTTTAACAATCACACCACATTATCTAGCCCAAATTAAGTATCATTAAGAACTTGTGTTATGGATACTAGATAACGAATAAATAAACTTAAGGAATATATAAACACACATAGATATTATTTTTTTCATATATAAATATTAGAAATAAACTAAAATAAACGTACATACTCATCCATGACTAGAAAGCAAATATAATGAAATATCTGCCTCTACCAGGATTCGAACTCGGAACCTCTTGCATAGAAGGCAAGGGTAATCTACATAATCTGGAACGACTAATACGATTTGAAAAATTCTTTCCACGTTAGAAAGGTAGATAGATTAACCGAAAACACACAGGCTATATTTTCTCCCTAAACCCCACGGGATCAAATAAATCGCGTTGTATTGACCATGACCACACAGCGATCTAGAGGCGAAACGCAGAATTGATGACCTGTTTGAAAACCACATATACCCTGTCCTTACCAGGTGAATTCTGGTGTCTACATATTATTAAGCATAAACAGGCAAAGTGCAACAGTGTTTTGGCGTGCTGTCGATAGGAACTGTTCTAAATGGTATATTTAGATATTTAATTAAGCATTAGTAGTAATTTATTTACAGTATACGAGTTTTTATTAGGTATGGAGGAGAGTTAGCTCATTTTAAAGATGCGGTGGTATTGGGTTCGGTTTTGGTATTTACGATCTTAAAGATTTGTTTCTAGGATCGGTTTCGTATGATGATAAATAATAATCATTATTATGAACAAACAAAACAATCCAGAACAAATTAACTATATATTTGGCAAGCAGACAAACACGGGGCGAGTAGCTAGTATCTAATTGCTATCACAGGTGTCAACGAACGAGTAACAAGTGGCCAAATATGCAACACTGTTTTCTTCTTCCAATGCAAATAAAAGGTGCCATTTCACACTTGATTAACCACCACACTGCATGAGTAATAATTAACACGTGTGTCTATTTATTTTCGCAAGACCCCGCAATTATGTAAGTAAACACTATCGACTGTCACAATATAGGATTGGTTAAAACGATCCTTATTTTATTCAGACATGAAGTTTTTATGTTAGAATATAATTTTAAAGTATTATTTAAGCCTAGAGTTCTAACGGCCGCACTCAAAGACACCAAATGATTACTTAAGGCGCTTTTAATTATAGATTTTGCCATATGCTTTATCAAAGTCTAGATTTGCTAAGCAAAATCTTTAATTAGGAAATAATAATTTGACGCCTCTGAGCACGGTGGTAAGCGCCCAACCGTATAATTTCAGACCCCACGGGAATTTCGCTGTACCATAACAGCCTATGTTATTTCTGAGTCGTATATATCCTTAAAATATAATTTCTTTTTATTATTTTTTTATTTTTAAATCAAATCGTTTCGGATTTCATCCATTGCATGTAAACAAACAAACCTTACCTCTTTATGATTGTATTTATAGTATTCAAAATCATGAACCATTGGTCTGTTTTCATGCATGTCACACTACAATGAAAGGTATACCGATTTACAAAAATCTGTGACATCCTATTCCTCGTCAGAACTTATTAGAATCATGCCATTCCATACCTGCCTCACCATAATAATTGCAATGAATACACCAACACACAACACGTGTCCACTTAAAGTATTATAACTAGTTCCTCATAACACAGTATTACGAAACTCTGTCTTAGTACCAAATAAGTAAGACCTTGATACCACTGTCGGTGGGTGGGTAGAAACACCGATTTGAACCGCGTTTTAATTAACTACTGGCTTGTTCCTTTGACAATTGATGAGACAATAGACTAAAAATATTATATATTCTTAGAAAATTGCTGTTTTAGAAGTTTTGTTGTGTTAATTTTTTTGTAAGCAGGTTTTGGGTTTTGTAGGATATGCTACTGATAAAAGTAATTATGAGTATATACCATTCGTGTGTGTTCTTTCTCAACTCTTTCACGTTAAAACTATAGACCAGATTTAAATGTTATAGATAGGATGTGACCTAACATGACATGGGCTATAGTTTATCCCAAAATTGCCACGGTCAATGGAATTTACGCGACTGAACGCGCTTCCATGTTGGTTTGAATATAAAACGAAAATTACCTACTTATTTTACATTTCCTGATTAACTTATTCTTGAATTTGATAATCCGATCATTCCTTTTGTTACGTTTCATGTTAGCAGGTACACTTGAGGCATTTGATCACTAATAACTCTCTTCACAGCACAATTGGTTACGTAACCCTTTTTAACCACATATCAGACAGACGTTTAGTTTTCACGACCGCGCTGTTATCACTAAATTCTTTAGTTAATTGCGTATTCATTAGTATAAACATATATTTAACCACGTGTCCGCCCGTCAAAGTTCGGTCAGAAACTAAAATGAATGGGCGTCTAATGGTAAGGCAAAGTTTTCTTGATAGAGGACCAGAGAGGCAAACCAAGGGTTGACGACCTATGCGGTTAACATAATTGTTTTTTTATCTGTGGACTTTTTTGTTAAAAGTAGATGTGGTCGGTTAGATACTTGATCTAATTGGCAAAAGTGACCTTGATAACAATGGCGGTAGCACAAAAAAATGTACTATGGCTTATCGAGAACAGTAATTCAAATACAATACACTCATTTGTTTAATAAAATCTAATATAAATCAAATGTCATAATCGCACAGCTGCGTTAAACTTTAAAACATCAGGTGTTATTCAAGCAAACTTGATAACACTGTACTACAGCCCGCCCACTAATAAAAATAAACGAAACTTACTGCAGCGAGACAAAAACTAAAAACGAAACAAAAGCTAAATTACAAGACCGAAACGTTTTACAGACCAGGCGCCATTCACAATTAAAGCGTGCAGTCTGACACTGCTGACGAAGTATGTATAATGTATATCAAAAGGAGCGATAAGCCAGAGGCACGCAACCGGCTCGACGGGTTACCCGTTTCAGTCTCCAACACTGCCCTTGAGAACAAAAGTCAGTGAAAACAGATCTTGTTTACTCCATCATAATATACGGAGAAAGGGCCAACTTTCGATGTCCGCGAACATGTGAAAACCACCTAACCCTTTCATATGCATTATTGATTTATTGATGCGCTCAAGTCGAAAGTGACAACAGAAACCAATTGCTGTAAAATTTACCTTTGCAATTTAAACCTCGACGACAATGAAAGAAAATAAAGAAACGAAAGTGGTATACTTTGTGATGCCCTTTAAAACGTTAAAGTTTAGCTCCTTATATTGAAACCCGGTAGTCGAATTCAAGGGCTTCTAGTATCAGGGTACATCACATTAAGAAAATATTACAATTCCCTTAATTGGACATTATAAAATTACAACTTACGTGACAAAAAAGCAAAATAGAGCCTTTTTTTATAAAAGAATGCGCAAGCGTTTAATGTGCAAATACTTTGAGCGATTTTTTTTACAAGGCTGTTATTACAGTTGAACCGTTTGAGCCGAATCAAGACCAAACAAGACGCTACACTAAATTAGACCCAAGTACTTGAAGACGCCCTACCATCATCCATTATCCGTTCTGCGGGTAGAAGTAAGATGTGGCACATCCTGTATGTATTGACCCCCCTTTCACTACTCCAGTTACTGGGTGCCCGCCGTATTAATCATTCTGACAGGAGATAGCATTCCCACAACTGATAACCCAGGCGGTATCTCTGAAGTCAAACCTACTTTTTCCTGACAAACACCACCTTATTGGCGATTCTTTTGATTTACGTACAAAAATTACTATACACTTTTTCTGATGCAATTAACATTACCGTCCCATTTTTCTTCTTATCTTTAGAACTCGAGTTAATTAATTGGAGTTGCCTCGATATATGGACATTCTTAATAAACAGCATGTTCTGATTAAAGAATATGAATGATTAAATATTGCTTCGTATTAATATAAGGCTGTTTGAAATAACTTGATGTACGAGCCACGGTATCCAATTACATTGCTAATTCGAGTTGGTCTTAAGGTCACCGTTGGGCTAACTATTAGTTTGGAACGATGGCCCCATTCGATAGCCTTACATGATCGGGAGGTACCTAAATAGTACTAATACAAGAACGGATTTATCGCTAGTATCTAGATCTTGGTTAGTAGTAGTGGGTCGAGATCTAAAGCGGGCCGCGCCCTGTCACTCATACGTATTATTTCGAATCCGATCGAAACTCAATTATTCATATAAACTTACCATATAAGTATTGGCCATTGATACGCCTGTTTCAAGTAAATCGTGACTTTATTGAAAATTAGTTTTGTTAGTTTCTTGGCTTATTTCAATAAACCTTTGAAATATTTCGAAATTTACTTTTCGGGTTTATGTTTTCATACTTGTATCCACGTATGAGATTTAAAGATGTAAAGAGATTTACAATAACATTAACAACATAACTTTTTTACACTTATATTCGCGTTTTTATTTATTTACCTTGGGTATCTTTTTATTCACTTCAATTTAGGGTGAAAATGCAGTCTAAGCCACTAATTTCTCTTGTTTAAATGCACTAAAACTTAATTTTCTCACAGTTTTTTCGCACAAAAGATAGGAACTGTAAACAATGAAAGTAACATAACACAGACTCTGAAGTGGTCCATTCTCGAGAATCGCAAACATGTGGGTTTATTGTTTTCAGTTACGCACATGGCACAATTTAGGTCACTATCTATTATGATTACGCTAACTAGGCAGCTCTTAATGCGATAATCTGGTTTAGTTTAAAACAGCGGAAGGAAGCCCCAAAACAATTGAACAGCTGACACGAAGATATTATAAGTCATATAATACGGAGTAATAAAATCCATCTTTCTCGGTAACGGTATGGTCACAGTCACGCTGATGACTAATCCTTGGAAATTTTATTGCCGTCGGCAGAGAAGTCCAGTTACCTCCATCTTTACGACTTTTTCCGTATGCCGAAAATACTAATGATATGTAAATTGCATCGCTTTATCAAAAGGCGACGAATCTTGTCCATTCTGGATAGAGACTTCAAACGAGACGACCTCGTGAATAATCAAGATATGATTGTCGATAAATTGAATTTCAATTGCTGAGCGGTGGAATTTTAAAACGTTTTGGCGTAAGCTCGGCTATTCAAGATTACGCGTGACTCAGAGTTCGATATCCAGCTTTTTACATGGAAAATTAAGATATAGTTTTATGGTCCAAACTATAAAATCTTTCTTTTATAGTTGAACTGAAGTGAACAGCTGCAGCCAATTGTAACACCGAATTTGTAACGACCACAAGTAGATAAGGGCAATGGGTTGATAGGAATTGTTCAATTACGTTTATTCAGATGGTTAAGAACGTCACTTACAATATTGTACAATGGCTCTTGCCTCATAAAGTTTTATACGAGGGCAAATGTTTAAGCAAATAGTATAAGTACTCGGATGCTTATTCGTTGTTTATAGGTGTTTACTGTGGAATTAAATTACGCAGACAATTGATTGAATTGGACCGATGCAGTTTGTCCCAATTTAGCTAGTTCTTGGAATTGAAGTAAATTATTGTTATCTATCATTCGTGGTACAGTCGTTAAAAGCTTTAATGTATTCTCAGCTTGGAACTTTGTTGAAATAATTCAAAACACGCGCAGATATGAAATCATATTGGCATGCTAACAGGAAACGGCATTTCCTTTCCAAATAAATAAATTTCATTTTAAATCAAGTAAAATATATAAATGTTTACCTATAGTTTTCAACGGTGGCTCCTCGATCACCGGACATAATCTAACTTTGTTTACGACAATAACCAACGAAAACTGCATTATCGTATATCACCGACACGAGCACAATAACAAAAACACTGTCTCACAAACACACTGTACTTAGAAAAATGCATCGTCTGTTACGTCCTCCCCGACGCAGAGTCATTACAACACAGACCGGATTAACATAATTGTGACAATTGTCAGGACAAGCCTACCATTAATACTGAAAAATTAATAACTACTCGCACATTGGCTCATGTCCAACATCCAACAATTATTATTATTAACCCTAGGAACAAAGCTAATTGTAAATGTGCGCCTCCCGCCGCAATTGGGTGTGCGGCGCGGCTCAGCGAGCAAACGCAACGGGGGAACTTTAAGCGACAGAAATAAACACAATATAGCTAATTCCAGAAATGGCGACAAATAATGCAATAAGTAAACAACTTGTGAAACGATTGGTTTAAAGCCGCTAAACTCAATCCGCCACATTAATCCGGCTCGAAGGACCGAACGACTGAACGCAACTAAATCGATAAATTTCTTACTGATAACTCAGTATAAACAAACAGAAGGTACAGTTAATAAAATTTATTGATAAACCTATCGAAGAAGCGGTATTATAAACATGAATTATATAGGAACATTGAAATAAGCGTGCCAGAAAACAGAACACTGTTGACGCAGTAATAGAGACCGGTCGGTCCAAAAATACTACAAAGTACATTGCGGCGAGAGATTAGAACCAACTACCGACCACATGTTAGCATGTTTCTGATTAATGATTTCGGATCAACTTGTCCGATTTTGTACCGAAAGCATTATATTTGGTTAGAATGCTTTGTTCCGAGCACTGGGTATGGGAACAAGTTATGTTGGTGAGATATCATTCTGTTTCACACTACAGAACGAATGAATTACTGCAAAGGTTTGATACTGAGAAGTCGATGTAAAATTTTTGTGACCTGAGACCAGCACGCTTTTATCAATAATCGAATTGGCATTTCTGTGTTAATATCAAATTAAAGTCACTTCTGACTTATTTTAATATGCATTGTCTACGTTTCAAAACATTCTAGATAACATCAAAGAGACAAAAATTATACCATATCTAATTTAAGTTTCTTCTAATGTTGCGTTTCTTTATGCATGATTAATTAATTAAATGAAACTTAAATGTCCAGTGAAAGTTGAATTTTGATTTCACTAGACAATAGCATTTTGTATTAACGATATTGGAAACAAAGTTTAAGAGTTTTTTTTACTATTTTCATAGCCGGCAAACGAGCACGCGACCGAACTGATGGTAAGTGGAATCCGCACCCATGGACATCATTAATCGTAGAAATTTTCTTTGTTAATGGTAATTGTGATCATTATATCGACTAACGATGCGTTACCGACCGTAGGCATCAGTTGAAAATGCCTTTGTACCAGTAAATTCACTGGCAGTTCCTTTCCTTCAACCGGGACCACCACCGTGGTCAAAATAGGAAGGACTGCAGTACCGCCCCAGGCCAGATCTTAACAAAGAAACTCTACACTCGATTTACTATTATTCCTTCAGTAAATTAGTTTCCAAACAACTCAGATATTCTTGTAAGCATGAACAAATGCGAAATGTCTACAACTAAATTGAACAAAAAGAAATGTGACCACAAGAAATGTGGCCTTGTTGCACGAGCGTGATAACTTTACTATTCTTTTACGTTCACATCGTTAGACTAAACAGATATATTTTAAACTTTTTAAATCTGTTCAAACAAAATGCATCGTATATTCTCGCAAATATTTGTGCAAAAGATAATCCTTATAAGGGTTGAGATGTCCCATCAGTAGCTTCTAGAATGGAGTGAGCGTATATTGTCATCATCTTCATTTTCACGTCCATGTGAAAAAACAGATGACTTACCAACACCAACTCAAGCAAGGACTAAAACTACAGGTACTTACATTTGATGAGGACGACAGAATCGTGCGGCTCGCACTGAACCTGGGTGGCATTCATGGCGAGCAGGCCGCCGCCGCCTGCGCCGCCACCAGCTACGCTTGTTTCGCTATAAATATGATAAATGGGTTAAACAGAGTGCAATTAAACAATTATAATGGGAATTCAAGGACAAATCACTGAATAGTCAAATTTTTTTCCCCAGACAAATACACTGTATGGCCTTATAATATAAACAGGGCTTGTGTTTTGGATGGCCAGACAACGAACTGGGGAAAACCCAGAAGAAACATACATATATAATAAACAACCGTGATCCGAGAACAATCTGCGTTCAATACACAAATGAATGCCCCGACCAGGATTCAAATCCGGGACCTTCGGCGTATAAGGCAGGGCTACTAGCCACTACGCCGAATGAGCCGACTAAAATATTTGATTTATAGAAACAGTAACTAATCGCAGATCCTACGTTATTTCGCCATCCGCTTACCGTTTTCGTCTTTCTGTTTATTGTCACTTTGCAACAGATGAGATGACAAATGCCTATCTGTTACATAATTAAATAACTATTAGGTAGGTAATGTTGGCATCGGTTCTAATATCAAAAATGTTTATACAGAGTGTTAGGCTAGGTACAGTAAGATAGTGATATTAATTTTTAAATATATTTTTTTTATGTTTCTGAATTATGAGTATTTATATCTTTTTCGAATATCAACTACTTTTAGTACTTTCTTACAATTGTATAAGTTTCTAAATAAAATAAATAGATTAGACATTATATGTTGTAAGCAGCACAATTTTTTATTATTCAAAAGTACGTAACTCGAAAGTGTTATGCAGAACCTTTACTATAGATTTTAGTTTTGGAAAGAGCGCCAGATGGGGGCTCTATCGCCTATGACCTTAATTTAATGTAACAGTGAGCGAAATTGAGGTCAAAGATAAAGTACAAAGGCTTATAAAGTACAAGGTTGTTTTTAAAATATTATCAAAATGCGCCACTGGAAGAAAATTTACCCTGCGGTCTTCTTCTACTACCTGGTTTCGTAAGTCTGGGTGGTAGATATGCCTTGTGGCATTGAGCCATCCTGTACAATATAATGTGTACCAATTTTAAAATAAATAATAATTATTGCCCACTGAAGTGGATTTGGTAAGTAATATATTTTCAATACCTACAAATTAATAATGTAACTGTTAACTAAGTAAGTAAATAAATTAAATTTGTTTAATAAATCAACATCTTCAATGAGAATATTTATAATAACAATCTACAATAGAAGTTCAATATTTAAAAATTCAATTTTTATCTACTAATTATAATATTTAAATCTGAGCCCTTATTTTTTTATATAATCTAATGGAGCTCAAGGTCTATCAACAATGGATCTATTGTACATTATATTTTTAAGTTTTTAAATATTTGACTGGAACAAGCTCTTAAATAAAATTAAGTAGAAATTAAAAGTAATTCATCTTTAGAGATATGCATAGCCAATAAAACATTAAAACCATCTTGGTTAGCCTGGCAAGACTGAAACTACAACGGTCCCAACGTGCACCACTTAGATAAAGCTTCCCAAGGAGCAAAATATACTTGGATTTAAAAGATTTAAATATTGGTTATACAAATACTTTAGGTTACACCTTAATATCAAGAATTGGAGTGGATCTTGTTTTAAGGATACCACTGACTTGAATAAATGTTCTTGTTTTTATTATATGTATGTATTATTATAGTCATGCAAGTATAAAGATAAGTCCACAATTGGCTCTATTAATAGGTAATTCAAAGCTCTTTTTTAAGTCATGGATTTTAACACTTTATTTTATTTAAAAAAACTTATGGGGTTATAATATTACAATAAAAGACTGTACAATATAGATAATAAACTGTTAGCTGAATACAAAGCAATGCTTTTTATTAAGTTTCTGAGTATGTGTTGCTACTAAGTTAGCATAGCAATGTGAATTGAGTCTTATCAGATAGGTAATTGTAATTACTTTGTGTTGAACTTCACAGTAACTGAAACTGTTAAGTTTTGTGCTATATTATGTCACATTAGATAGCAGAATAAGTCCACAAAACATTCTATATACTATTATTATAAAGAGGAAAGATGTGTTTGCTTGCTTGTTTGTTTGTTTTTATGTAAGTAATACAAAAACTCTGAAACTAAAAATATGATATAAAAAAAATTATCATGAAATTCCTACAGCTTACATATATTGAGTAGAAAAGATAATAGATATTTTTAAAACCAAGATTTTTTTTTAAACACTGTGCAAAGTGCCTTTAATCCTTATGTGAAGTTTAATCAAAGTATCAAAAACCAGGCTGGGAAAATTAAATGAAAAATACAAACAACTTACACAATTTGGTATTCAAAAACGACTTCTAGAAATTGCATAGGATAAATAAATAAATATTTTGTTTGGACTATTATGTACGGGAAGAACATAATTTGACTGTATTTAAAACAGCTATTTTTTTACATCCTTAGGCCATTAAAATATGGTTATAATATAATAATATGGCTGTAACCAATCTACGGCTACAATCACTTGTGCTTGTATTTTGGAGTAAAATAAATGCTTTTATTTTGGATTTCTGTTTTTTTTTAGTATTAGTTAATTTAAAATAATGTAGGCAAATTTTTATCCTCGAAAGGTCAGGAAGCACATGATTTTTGTGTACTTTTGCAATATAAAGCAGGAGATTTTTATAAAATAAGTACCAATTTGTTTGCATTTTTGTAGTTTAATGTGAACCCATGTAGAAATAGTATATTTTCAGTAATGATATCAATTAAATAACAGTTCCCTGGATTACTAATAAAATACTTTGTTAAAAATATATCTTTATTCCCATTATAATCAGAATCAAACCTCTAACATAGCATACCTAATATGGAACATATGATATTATTTTATTAAATTACTTATATAATCTTTGTAATTACTTGTAGATACCTTTAAATAACTAACATATTCAATGAGATAATCTTGAATCACCATATTCTATTCTATAATCATAAGAACTACTCTTGTATCCTACTAAAAATCTAGTATTTCACATAGGTGGTGTGAAAATAATGTGGTGGTGACAGACAGAGTAATTTTTCAAATTTCACCTAAAAATTCAATTATTTATAAAAAAGGTAAGAAATGCATCAAAAAAATTTCATCAATAATATTTGTGAAGTTTTTTGCCAGTTCTTCTTCACGAAGGTTTTTCTGAACTGGTGGTAGAGTAATGTTTTATTTGACATCAATAAGAACGAGTAATTGTCAATGTTGAGAAAAAATTAATATTTAATTTCATTTAATTAGCAAAAGCAAATATTTTTGAAAAACTTATGTTAGGTAACAATTACATTAAATTGTTTGAAAATTAGGTATAAAACTACCTTATAAACTTTGAAAAATAGGTACTTAGTAGGTAGGTTCTACTTTTGTATCTTACTAAACAGAACATCTACTTGTCTCTTAAAAATATAGTCTAAAAATATTTACCTTTAACCTAAATTGTCAGTTAGATGGATGAATGAAACTTTGATATTCTATAAAGGTTTTTTTAACAAATCCCATAATAAGAAAATTGTACTGGTTTGTGAAGTAGTCTATTTGATTACAATGAAGTACTATCAAAAAAAAGTGTTGTAAAGAATGATGGAGTAATTATGAATAAAGATAAATTTACTAGTGTTAATTGATGATTCAGAGGTAGCAATCTACACTAAAATAGGAACCTGCCTTTAAAACATGAGTCTCATAGTTTCTAACACTATGGCAAACATTAAATTAAATTTTAGTTTTAGAAAAAATATTTTTAGAATTTATTTTGTAGTATCACTACAGGTAATGTAAAACAAAACTATGGCAGCAACCTAAATCTCCACAATTGAACTATGATGATTAACTAATATATTCAACACCTACTTTGATATCTATATAATGATGCCAAACCATTGAATGGAATCTAACTGTACAAGGTAGTGATAGTTTCATGTAAATAAATCCAGTTCAAGGTAGCTTGAAACTGCAAGTTTTATAAAATGTGTCCTACCTACCCTACTGATTAAATTAACATGAGTAAATGCTTGAAGAGACATAACAAAGTCATATTTTTGGGGAAATGTTAGCGTCACCATTTACGAGCTAGCGGTACAGCATGCCTTGGCATTTGACCAGTGTAAAGAGATGTCACTTTTTTGGGGTCAAAGCGCATTGAACTTGAAGGCGCAATTACTCACCTTAGAATCCTGATTGCCGGCACTTGCTTCCCAATGGAATGCGTGCAGGCAGAGCCCGCAACCGCTAGGAAAGCATTACCCACTGTTTATGCACGTTTCGAAAGTTTCCTCCACGGAAACCGGCTAAGACAACAATCACTGGTCACACTGCTAGGTCCACGATCAAATAACTTGACAGTAATGTACTAGACCACACCATTAGTTTAATAATTCACCGTTTTACAGGCAAAACGGAAAAGGTATCCATGAAAGAACACGGCACGAATATTCACTGCACTGTGTCTGTTTATAAAGCGTCGAACTAGTCTCGAAGACTGAGTTCAATAAACGATAGTTAACCTATATTTTTTCACATGAGAATGTATACAAACAGTAATTACAACAAAAATAAATTGAAGAAACGTCAACCGTACTGCAAATTCACAAAAACACAAGACGCGCGCAGCTGGCACGCTATCGCCTCTCGCTCGAGCAAGAGAGAGAGAGACGCAGGTGCGCGGGGCGGGCGGGTGACAAGCGCCGCGGTGCCCGCTCGCTTGGTTTGGTCGCACCGCGCGCCCCCTACCCTTCCTCCGTCTGCAAGTCATTCCGTCCGTCCATTAGGTATTTTTTGTTTTGTTACGTGCATTTTATTTGATTCAACATTCATAATAAAAGTCTGCAGTGTCTGCCTGTAGCGCATCATATTATTATAATTGTGATGAAAAATAGCAATATTTTACCTTTGAACAATTATTGTGAATGTTTATTAATTTTTTATTGTATGTCAACTTTGCTGCGACGGCTGTCATTATTTGCAGTGTTGATGAATGCATGCAAGCAATGTTACTTTTTTCAGCCGATTCGGTCAATCTTTTCGATTTTTCGCATAAGCTACACAAGTACACACCTGCCTTTTAATTAAGTAACCAAATATTAACTAACTAATGCTGCTTTTCTTACATCTTTAAAAATAAAATAAAAGTATCAAACATATTCTTTTTTCATTACAATCATTTATTTAGAAATAACTTGAACAGTTTCCGCAGAAGTGTTGATACTGTCTGCTTTCTATTAATTTTCCAATACTTTTTTTTATTTTTCGTCATAATCTTTTTAAAACGAGTTTAATTGTCAACTACCTATCTTGACTCTATCATAGGCACCAGGTGTATAGAACTGGAAGCACGATCGTTGAAGCTTTGAGAATGCAAATCGGTACGCAGCGCATGCCAGACAAGTATGTAATCTTAAAGCAAAATTGTGAGCTTTTGTTGAAAAATGTTCAGCGTTTCGAAAAATAATTTCACACGGTTCACTTTCGATCAATTTTCGTGAAAGTGCTCTTTCATTAGCCATCTATCAAGGGGAAGGTTTCTCCACTTGTGGTGGGTCTTCGGCGTCCCTACAATTACAGGTAGTTGCCGGCAGATGAGTAAATGCTCGGAATTCTGGGTTGCGGGGAAAGTGAAGTGTTAATGCGACAACATGATCATAGACCTCGGTTCCTCACTCGTGAACCGGGAAAGAATACGCGAACTTTAAAGTGACCCCTCGCTAAACATTTTACAACGTAATTGGCTGTTAGCTCGTATTTATCATTTATCTAGTACCTATTCAATTTAACCACTCTGCGAGCTGAACTTTTACCCAATGCTAGTCTTTTCACCAGTAGCATCTGCTGTTTTTTGTTTTGTATGTCTGTCTCGTTTTATCTCTTTACCCTAATTCATGGAACGGAAGTAGGGTGCGGGCTGGGTGTGTCCTTGAATGTTCATGAAATACAACCGGATATTTCTATTATAACTGTTGTTTTTTGAATAGATCGATTTTTATATTGTAAACTGTTCAAGCTTCACCCATCGTTTTGTAGTGGTTACTAAAAATTCATTTGGATTGATTGATGCAGTTTGGATGTTAATCTGATCGACATTTGGCAAGTCAATGTAATCAACAAACAATATGAAATTTGCGCTCAATGTTTAAGTAATGATGCCAACATCCATTAGAAAATTAAAAATAAGGCAAACGATATAAGCTATTATTAAAAAAGTAGTTTCTCATGCCAATCTATTGTTGCACCTATACATAACTAAATACACCTTCTAATATATATATTATTTCACCTTCTAACACACAATTATTACACCTTCTAATATATATATAGTACTTGGTTTATTATTTAGTTGAACTAATAAAATTGTTACACTAATTTAAGAATATTATTTAGGTATATGCGATTTGTATCTGTGTCAGGTAATTTTTCAAACTGCTCAGGAATTTAGTCTGACACCCGTAATTGCGCTTTTAGGTAATACTCGTAGTGCAAGAATGTAAAATGCGTTCTCGAATGCAAGCAAAAGCAAAGCAAAAGGCTTCAGTAAATCATGCCGACTTCACGTTCTAATTATTTGTCTTGTATTTAACAGGTGGTTTGTTGGACTTACCCTTAGCCACTCCCATAGGTATCGGTACTAGTCTCACAGTGATGTTTTTTTATTTTCATCAGAGTTGAGCTATCAAAATAAAACATGATAGTTTCGGAGTATAGGTATGTAAACGAATGATCATAATACGCTTTGATTATTACGCGTTCCATAAATGCCATAAATCTGAAAGGATTATAATATATGATATTTGATAAACGGATTTGTTATTAGGTCAAGGATATTAGTTTAGCACCAAGGCACTACATTGCTGAATAACCTTTCCCTGTTCAATTTGACTGCATAACTTTATAATGAAATAAGCAGATATTTATGCAGACAATACAATATCTGTTTTAACGTTGCATATTTTAATGATATCTTTAAGTAAGATATCGTATTTCATTATACAAAGGCATACAGTTTATTATTGGGTTGTTTGTTTAACTGCTATTATATCGATACTTGCATGTTATTTAACTAAATAATGAGTAGTTAGGTACCTGGACGCAAACATAACATACCTACATAGTCATTAACTTTATTGGTCGACAAATCAAGACATTAATAAAGAGAAAGTGTTACAAAATTGTAACTTAAAAAAGTACGAATGTTTATAATCTTTAGGTTACAATCTTGCTGTCAAAGCGTAGGACTTTATTGAGAGGGTAACCTTTATTCCTTAATTAACTTTCTTTCATTTTATACATTTTGGAAAGCAAGTCTTCTGTCATAATTTGTTCTTTTTAGTAATGTTTCATGAAAGGGTATATTATTATCTTCTTTTATCAATCACTTGACTCAAAAAATAACTAATAAAATCTCTTCAAGTAGCTTGCAGCCTTAAAGATGCTATCTTTTGCTTATTGGGGTAGGTAGGCTCTTAAAACCAAAGAGATTTTTAACAGCCATTACATAGCTTCAAGTGTACCAGTAAGCGATTCTAAATTTAAACGAGTCACATGCCTTGCTTAAAATAAACGCGCGTCGCGTCTGGCAACTTCCGTCGGTGCAGGCATGGCTTCAAACTTGTGTCTTTGTCAAGAGAAACATTTTATCATAATTAAGCTTAAGTATATCTTTCTAAGAATCTATGATGGCTTTGTGGTATTAAAGCTCTGCCTTTTACATTTGCCGGATCGAACCCTAATAGATGCATTCGTGTGAACAGAGATGATTTTCCAAGATGTATTTATGTACGCACGAGTATCTAGGTTTGCTCTAGTTCCTCCAATTCTCTGCATGGTCATTCATAAAATACCACAATTTTTGCTCTATACGGAACCTTACAGTCGAATGTCTTTGCCTTTACTATTAATTGATATATTAAAATGAAATGGAAAAAAAACAAACATTGTTGTATCGGTTAATTAGAAAAATATTTACTCAACTGGTTCCAGTAAATTGTGAACATACTATGTCTTACGTTGAAGAATTCTTACTTGTCAGTATCTGCATACTAAGTAGATTGTATACTACCAAATTACCCACAAGAATTGTCTAAGTAATTCTATTGAACCTCCGTAAGTTACATTTAGATACTTTTTAAATTGTAGAGCGCTTGCTTTAACCCACGCAAGCACTGGTCCAATTTTTTGTACGTGGGTAGAATGGGCCCGCCTATAGTATATGTATCTATTTTACAAGTAATAGTGGAAATAAATTTGTACGTATTTATGTGGTTCCCATTTAAATGATTCTCTGTCGGTGAAATCATTGAACCTTTTAAAAGGGCATTAGCGAATTGAATGCCGTTATCCTTTACAGGCAGAGAGCTTGGCCATAACATATCAATGCAATCCCATTGTGAACCTTTTATTGTACGACACGGACCATTTACCTTAGCCTGTGGTTCAAATTTGTTACAACCTATAGGTGTACGATTGTGATAGAGTTATGAAGGTATAATAGTTCCATCTCATTCTTTTTCCACGTCAAGTATAGAACAGAATGTTGTAATATTATGGTCGGGCTTATCAATTGGTAACGCAAAGGGGCGCAGGGCAATGCACCTCTATAGCTTTGTTAACTTTATTTATATTTATTTGATAACGTTAGTTTTATGAGAATGTATCTGCCACCTCATTTTTATGACATTTAAATTTATAGTACTGATAGAATGACCTTTTAACATTATTAGATAAGTTTATTGATTCATCACATGTGGGTTCGATTCCTCCTAAGAGCAAATTTTTATTTGATCATAGGCATTTATTTGCGACATCTTTGCGAATAGTTTCCGTGCCTCGAAGGCATCACATAGTAATATAACAATAGCAGTAAGCTTGTACTATGTAACTTACGAAAGCTGATTGTTGAATAACGTTTTTTGCCCACGCTTATACCTAACAATTGTCATTCATGTTAAGCTAAAAGAATGAAACATCTACAATAAAAGGTTTTTTCGAACTGGTGGTAGAATCATGTTTTATTTGACGTCAATAAGAACAAGTAATTGTCAATGTTGAGAAATAAATATTTCATTTCATTTAATTTCAATATTATTCACTTGTTATAATACTTTATAAAACGCATTACTGATTTCAAAATGCCTAGACTATAAACTTGGATAGTCCAAATTTAATCAGTGGTTACCAAAATTTATGGTGCATTTAATAACGAGCATACCATAGAATAAAATTTATGTCCGTTCCATGGTTAAACCCGATCGTACATAGTTATCTCACCATCGTTCAAAATATATTGTTAGATATTGTTACGTAATACGCCTGATAGCAATTAAAGCAATGACATTCCCAATGGGTTCAAAGTGTCACGTTCTTATGTAGGATTACGAAATTGGTTATTGTCTCTTGAAACAAAATCAAATCTGAGAGGTTTGAAATTCGTTCCAAGTCTCCCGCGAGAGTCGTGCGAAATATAACCGTCTGATTAAACACAAAGAAACTCGAACGCTTTCATTCTTTCTTAATAAAGCTTTTTGATTTGATCGAAAGTTAAACTAGAAGCATGAAACGAACGAAAATTGTCAAAGCTGACTCATCTATCTTTAAACGAATTATTTTAATTTCCTCAGTCATCGCTTTGCGGTTACTTGTTTACAGTGAAAGTGAAGTTTTTATTGCTCTCTAAACATTGCCGAAGTTCAATGTCTTGATTATGACTGTTATTCAAATTACAGTTTTCGATAGGTTCTGAGATGAGTGGCGTCTGTGGTAGTGGCAGGTGGGTGTCGTAACCGGCGCAACAGTGGCCGCTCAAACCTGCCGTCTGATGTCAACTAAGATTTCATATCGCTCATAAATCCGGCTACAGCTTTAGATTACTCTGATTTAAATCAAGTTTGGGCCCAGAAGCATTCTCAAAAAATGACGAAAGTGAAATGCGTAAACTTGGTGACTGTTGAAATAAAGTTTGTCTATATTTTTTATGTTCGTAGTTGCGATGAATGTGGGTACAATGTATGCGCTTACCCAGTCTACGTGACAGTTATCTGCTGCATCGGCTTTACTATTGGTATTCATCGCGTAGAAACTCGGTCAGCCGACGGTAATTCTCATATAAACAAATCGAGCGTGACGTGAAACACTCCACTTTACAATTTCGGATGCATTGTTTTCCCAAGACATTTAGAACTACAGTTAGAGAATCGAAAGCTCCTGCCATATCGGTATTGGTAACGTTCTAATATTTTTGGGTATTGCACGAGGCACCCTGACCCCGTGCAAAGCGAGGTCGCGCAAATCGAGACTGCTTTTGGTGCCGTTATTCTATTGATTGCAAACATTGCAATTACTAAAGGTTAATAACAGCTTTATAAAGGAAGACTTATTTTATTTGATCACAATTAATTAGATACATTTAAAAATGAGTCTAATTGCTGATTATTATAGAATTTTTGAAGTTTGTAGGTTAAACTCAGTCACATAAACAGCCTCAGTGAATGTCTCTAAATGACCACACATTATTTTTTAATTTTGGTAATCTCTCATCAGATTATTTAAACCTTAATTCATAACAAGCCATGTAACGGTATTAAGAGTGGGCATTCTGTAGATAGGTAGATCATTTAAAAGTTACGACATTATATGTAGGTATGTATATAATTGGTAATGATGCCCGTATTTATGCGTAGAAAAGAATTTGTTTTAATCTTGTTTAAGATTAAGATGGTCTTTATCTGTTCTCTGTGAATCTCATAACAATTTAATATGATCACAGTTTTTGTTGTCTGCCTTTGCAAAATATTAGCGGAAAATTCATCCTATCACACAAATCCTGGATTGTGACAAGTTATGATAAAGCAAAGGTATGATTTTTTATGCTTATCTTTTATGGCACATCTACTAAATATATAACTAATACATATGAGGTCATTACATATGAAATTGGCGTTTTGTCGTACTGGCCACTTTGATCTGTATTGTCTCCTCTTTGGTTAAAAATTCCATTTTCAAATTTATACAGCTATTTACTCATACTCATATGTAACCTAATATATGTAATATGTATGTCATTTTGCAAATATTTTTATGTTTAAAAATAAATATTTAAATTAAAAAAAAAATAAAGATATGGTTAGCAAATGGTTATACTGAACATATTATAACCATTTGCTGGTGGTCATATAACATAACAAAAATCTGTTCAATACTTTTCGAGTTTATCGAATATAAATGCACAAGGAGAAAAACAAAATTTTCTTCTTTTATTTGTTAATATAGACAAAGGCATTCAACCCCGTAAAGACCCACCGCATAACTCAATTAACTCAAACAATTCGGTCAAAACAATAAAAAAGAACAGTTCAAGAACCCTTTATAAATTAGGAATTCGGCCTCAGCACTTTTTCCCACTAACTTGAATCAATAACCCAGTTTTACCGTTTACGATTCCATAGTCAGCCCGAGCAGAAATGAAGATAAGGTGGTAGGTACACTAACGGGTATTTTGCCGAAGGCATGCGGAGGACCCACATGGTTAACATTTCGCGTACCAATTGTTCTACTTGCCTCCCATTAAATTACCCTGAAGATAACTCGGAGCTGCCTATAAACGTCAATGATTATGGTTTCCAAGATTTCAAGCATCTCACAAGTATACCGCTCTGATTTCTTTCTGGATAAGATGGCAAAAGTAGCTTAGCGATAAGTTCAAACTACTTTGTATTTAAATTTATAAGACGCCTCTTATCAAATTAAATTCGGCCTATAGAGATTATGTTTTATGCCGAGCCGTTAATTTTCCTTATTTAGAAGAACTGAAACATAATATTTCTTTTATAAGCGTCTTATCTGCATTATTTTATTCGCAGCGGAATAAAGTCTGATAGGTACATATATCCACATGTTGCCTTTTTTACGCTTTATGCGAGGCCCTATCTGTGCGTTATAGTTAATAAAGTAACCGTGTGTGCGTGTCAAAAATAGTAAAATCAATTGTACGAGTATAAGCACACCAATGTGACGAGAACACGGTTAGACAAGATGGCGGCTGCACACAAAGTTAAGTTGCGTATTTGGAAGCACACGCACACATGGGGCCGCGCTCAAATTACTTGAACCATCTATAACTTTTTAGATCATAAAATGCACTCAAATTTAACATAACTAGCTAACGTATATAAACCTCAATTATGTAACGAAAGACGCGTACTATAAAAAAAGAGATAGCCAATTTACATATCCGTTCAATTTGCAATCTTTTGTTATCATTGATTCCTTTTTTTCTTCCTTATTAAGCCAATCAACAAACATATTGGTCCATTTATTGTAAAGTTGGCGCATTTAGAGATGTCTTATCAGAGAGAGTTCATTAATTCGTAATGAGATTGTAAAGAAATGTGAATAATAAAATTGTTCTAACATCGTCATCCTGCTTGTGTAATATTTTATGTAATACTGCAGGTTAGTTGTAGTTGTTACTATCCGCTAGGGTTGACGATTTTGAATAAATTGCTCTACTTTCTAGGTTTTATTGGTTTTAGTAACTATCTTACTGTTTTTCCAATACAGCACTCGAATTTACTACTTTTCAAGTTATCTCACACTTTACATCTTTAAATGACTTTTCGTTAAAATGAGGAATTGTAAGTCTATAAATTGGTCACCTTTGAAAGGACTATTTTTATCTAATTAATTGCAAAAATCACTATAAACAGGCAGCCCTGATACGGGCAGTAAGGTCCGCCGCTCCAGGGCCCAAAGGGAGATACCGACAGTGAAAGTTCGTCAAACGCGAGGACCCGCTACAACTTACATCATATTGTTATGCGACAAATGGTCACGCTTCGCCAATTTCAATGTAAGCACATAATACACTAATCTCCTTGATCGATTGACTTATTATATGTTGATGAGCTTCCAGGAAAGTTATTTCTTTAATCGGGGAGTGTGCCCACGACTAGTCATTTGTCAAAGATACGGCTCGTTTCTTTACGTTACCAACGTTACGTAACGCACGTGAGAAATCGACATTCGTTTGGAACCCGTTAAAAAAATGCTGCAGGCGTTTTTCTCTATTCAATACTGTTGCGCGATGCATAAATATTGTAAATTTTAATATCCGGTCATCGACCCATTCGATTTTATAACCAAAGTAATAGATTAATCGATAGTAATCGTTTGTAACAACGTAATAAGAAATTTACGGAACTAATATATCGGTTGTAATTTTACGAGTTTTATTACGACTGACTCGAGCAATTAGTGGGTGACTGCATTGATTACTAATCGATTTTTATACGCTTTAGGCAAAACGATGATACAGGCCTGAAGAATGGCATGAAACACACCTTTAGAAAAAGTTTTACTCGTGGTATGCGCATCCTGACGCACGAAAATCGTCAAAAGTTATAAATTTTTGCGATTTAACTTTTCTTTTGATCATTCCTGCTAATGTCTATGCGGAGTAGTATCTTCATTTATAACCAGTCGTATATATACTTTTTTGTATAATGTAGAAATAATAATGTTAATTTATAAAGAAATACAACTATACATTATTATTACCATAGGTAAATACGTAGTCGAAACGTTCGTAGATTCAAATGATTAGAAAACACTCTCTTCTAACTGCTGCAAAATTTCTAGCAAGGTATTTGACAAACACCTCACAACAGAACTGAGTGTCAGGCTTGTCTGTCGAAATTGAGGGACCTGTTGTATGTAATTCAAGGTAATCTATGCTAAGGTCTATTAATGTCTGGTAATCTACAACTAAAAGCATATGTAGCTAAACATGTTTTTATAGAATCTTTTGAGTGCTCAACTAGTTTTGTAATTTTCACTGTCGTCAATAAAACTTATTCTGCTAATCACGCTGCCAGCGATATAACTCAGCATAAACTACAAGGTGTAGAAATACTAGTTTTTGCCATATTAATAAATTGACCGCGCGCGGCTCAGCTCATTGAGAGAATTGAATATTATAGCAGTAGCGCCTGCCTCCACGATTTAATATACACTTTATTGATAGTTTCAAATGTCTGCAGTTATTATAAGAATGTAGGAACGTGGGCGTAAAGGTACCAAGTAGTTAACTTTCACTATAGATCAAAGCGGTCAAGATTAGTCTCGCAAAAAATGTTCGCAATTGGTTTCTTTTGTGTTCTACATCCACATCGCACAATCATGGCGCGTCTATGTATTTTCGTACATAATAACGCCAAGGTCGGTAGCCTTGCGGACTCCAACTTTCGCGTTCGATCAACGAAAGCGAATTCGATCCGATTTTGGTCAGAACTTTCAACATTATTCCGGACGACTTTTTTATCCTTTCCCGAATTGTTTATCTCGATAAAGCATCAATCGGGCGTAACAGGACAGGTTTACTTACTTTCCATTGTTATGTAATTTGTATGTTACGGTAATATTATTGTTCGGCAACCTGTGAATTAAAGGGTGCAAGTGGTTACCACTTCAATAAGTCACTGAGGCATTTAATTGATAATGATGTTGAATTTTTTGCGATGTGCAGTTGAAACGTGGATTTATAGGCTTTCTTGTCAGACTTAATTAAATTTTGATTTTACATGCCTTTTTGTCCCCAACAGTCAATTTTAACTTATTTGTGTGGACATAATGGGAAGTTTTAAACTTTAATTAGTTTTATTTTATTTAATACCCGACGTAGTTACTGCTCGAATAAATGTCCTTTAGGAAATTAATAAACATAAAAAAAATCTTTGTATATTTTTAAACATTATACATAAATTTTTGCCAAATGAAAGAAAAATAAGTTGCAAAAGTCTTTATTTAGTGAAATAGGGGTAACTGAAGTGACGGTATTAAATCAAATTACGTTGAACTGACCCATTGGGCATTTATACCAGCAATAAAATATCGCACGGTCTTCCATACCCTGTAATTCATAATTGTAATTAAATCTTAACCTTTATTAAGTAAGAGGTGTAATACCAAGCCTGTATATTGCTATTTGGCAAATTCCACTTTGTGGAATGTGGTCTTTACAACTAATTTAAACGATAAATTTAACGATCGCGTAGGTTTTCAGTCACTTTACTGGACGTGGATATTTCACCAGGTTGAAAGATTTTGCAACGCAGCTAATTTTATTTGCAAAATATGAAGTTTTGTATGATTGTTGTGGGTGGGTGTGGTTGGCTACCAGTCGTGTTTATGATCTGTTATTACTTTGACTGGATTGATTCTTATTTTAATGTAGGTGCTGTTAGAAATACATGTTGATAGCGATAGAAGCAATAAGTTACGCATTGGTAAGTCAATTCTTTGATATAATACCAGATAATGTCGCGACAAAGGCTTAATAGTAGCGGTTTATTTGTCTATCGAAAAATGGGATGCTGCAGAACTAATTAACCAATTCTTTGTCATAGCAATGCAGATTGTCTGATTTTACCTTAAGTTAAAACGAAGATGTAGTTTTGCAAATTGTATCTGTTCCATAAATATAAAAAAGGTCTTGAATAAATAAATATGAAGCTCTTTGAAAATGTACTAAAACAAATCCGTCCTTTGACTTTCACACTGACTTTTACAAACTGTACAAATTTAAGAAGTTGGTTCCTCAGTATTTAAATTGAATTATATATGATTCAATAGTCATTATCAGAAATCAAGCGATTCCAAGACTTCTAGCTAAATGGGGATTGAAATGAAACAGCTGATAGTGTCACAGTTTCACAACTTATTAGTTTAGCGATAGAGAGAAATTAGCCAACCTTGACACAATAACATTTAGCTGAAAACTTTAATTAATCGACCAACATTCAGAATTAAGACACCGATCATGAAAATAGAAATTCCCGGATCCTTTAGTAACATAGACATTTTGTTGGCACGATTCAAAAAACGTGTTATCCAAAAGTTTCGCGCTAAAAACTCTTTCTCCGTAGAATAGAAAAGATCAATTTATGAGACGAATATAAGTAGGTTAGATTATAAATAAATGATATGCCCATTCTATAGCCATTAATTAAAAAGTTATGATAAATGATCAATTGATATCAAAACGAAATCTCACTAAGCATTGCTCGAAAAGAAACCTTGGTTGTCCGTTTATGCAAATTTTTATTAGCTAGTTTTGATTAAGCGAAATTGAGATAACTTTTTCCTATCAGAGTCTATAACTTATATAGTTAATCACTGGTTCGACTCGTTTCGTTTGAAGTTCAAGGATTCCTTGCGATTTCATAATAAAGAATGGTGGCAAGAATTTTAGTCTGGTTTGCTGTAAATAGAGGTCAAGTTGAACGCGAGTGCTATAATGTAGATCTTTGTACGATTTGCCCAAAAACTTAATCAGATTATGTTTATAATATCAATTATGAATCGTTAAATATCGATCAGAACGGGAAAAATCAGGTCATAGTCTTGAAAGTTTATTTAGCGATAAGTGAAACATCTATAAGGGTTCTTCTTGAATGTTATATCATTTATATTTTAGTCTTGCTTTTTAAGAAAAAAGAACACATCCTTTCAGTGTTTAAGTTAATCTTACGGCCAGTTTCTAAGCGAGGTCTAAAAAGTGTTATAGGCACAAATTATCATCCATATCTTCACTGATTCAGTACAGTTTTACAAAAAGGTTAAGTTTTATTTGTTCAATCTATGGAATAGGATAATAAAAATCTGATGTAAATCGTTAAGAATGAATTTGAGCACGTTCTCCCTGCACTTAAGTATTTATCGATTATCATTATTGCGTTTACAGAGGTTCCAAACATACGCGAACGACCTGAGTAAAATTATCTCTTTTCGGTACAAAAAGCAGGTATCATTCCGTGCGTAATACCTATAAGTCATATGAAATAAGCAAAACGTAATTCATTCTTAATCGAAGACGATTTATACTTTCTGTAAACCTCATATACAGTCTAGTAAATCTTACTTAAAACAAGCCGGCCTTAAACTAAAGCTTCTGGCTGAAGGAAAAGGTTATCATTTTAATCACGAATGTCCTAGTTCGCGAATTCATAAAATGGCACATGTGGGCGGACGCTATTCTTTTTTAGACTAGCCATTTTCATTAATTGGGCGTTAGATTTCTATCGAAAACTTCATGTTGTAAATGATGCAGCTGTTTGGATGACCTTGATTCAATTCGCACCGGGTGGTATTTTTGGTACTTTGAAGATATTTTGCAGTCCATTCTTAAAGATAAAGAGACTACTGATGAGAGACCCGGGATGCAAGATGACATAACTGGGACAGATATGAAAAAAAGTACATTTTAAGATGTTTATATTCCTGAATATCCTTTAACCCGTTGAACAAAACAATTATCTCCCAAGTCCCTGCCAGCTCCCAGGTGGCCAAGTAACATGAATGAGCAACAGATGCGTAGGAGTGGATCCAGCAAGGTCGAGGTCACTAGCAGAATTATCGTTTGCTCACAGCCGTTGCGTAAATCTTTATTTGCATAGCAATCACATTTTCTGCTTACTTCACCTTGAACATTCTGCTTTCAAAGGAGTAATAAGTGACATTTTAATTTTTGAAGTGTTATTGTAGATGTATGATTTCGATGTCAATGATGAATTCAAATAAAAGATGTTGATTCTTTTGTATTGAAAGTTCATGATCATGTTTTGTGTGCAAAAATTCGGAGTACATATTTTAAATGTATTTTTTTAAACTTTGCTCCATCCTTTGTTCGAATATTATTTGGAACCATTTTTTTAACTTTGCTGTTTAAACAAGACTTTTTCCTAGGATAACATAAGTATCAACAAGATTTTTGGCTTGTGTTTTGATTTGATTTTTTCTTATGTTTTTGGAGTTTATATATTAGGCATATGTTTGAATATTGCTTCTTTTAAACTAGATAAGGTAAGAACTTTGACTGCTTAATTTAAATAAATAAATGATTCAAGTTCTGTTGCAAGACTGCAAGAGTAATCCATCTTGTTGTTAAAATCGTTGAACTAAATTTCTCTTTGTATTGTCATTGCGCCGATTTCGATGAAAAGACTCTCTTGAAAAGAATTTTGGGTAGGAGTCATATTTAACTTTGGAGACCAGGAAATTGTGGCCCAAATGAGTTGCAAATAAATGGCTGCGGAAGTGACAGTCATTTGGCAGTTTTAAAGCGTGACCAAGGATGTCCTAGTACTGGCTGACCTTACACTTGATTATAATGATTTGATTTGGTTCTAGATTTGACAATTTGTTTGCTTTATTAAGTCGATTTTAGTGTTGATGTAATTTTGACAAATAGGAACTTAGATATTAACCTCAAGGAAAAAGACATTGTGTTCGTAATCGATTAGAGCTTTGCCTTGAATTTTAAGCAAGATTTATTAGAAGAACTTTATGGGGCTCGTAGGAAAAATATTTTTATAATGTTAAGCTCTGTGTTATCTAAAATAAAGTATTTGTATATAACATACATGCTTAGATTCACATCGGAATGAAATTCACCGTTGGATAACTTTTAGTATTTTAAGAAAAAAAGCTCAACTTGTATTTAGCTCACTTGTGGCGACCTAGCAAGACAATTCTGTCAGTCCTTTGAATATTAATATAGACGATTAAATAATGGTCTAGTATTAATTCTGTAGTTTACTACCTGTTTTCTTTTCTTTGAGCTATTCATAAATAAACATAATTGGTATAAAGATATCTAGTGCGTAGTGGTAGCGTCGGGTGACTTCCCTCTAATATGGTTGAGGAGGGCGATGGCTGGATCCCGCGTTAACCTCGTGAACGGGTGCCGTTTGAGGGTGTTCGTCGTTTGGATAGTTGGTGGGAGACTTGCCGAGGTCGCAGATGCAGATTAGAATAATTGTGTATAGAAATAAAGTGACATTGTAAATTTATTTTGAAAAAGTTATACTCTTGCCAGTTCCTTTTAACGAACGTTTTTCCGAACTGGTGATAGAGTCATGTTTTATTTAACGGCTTATAGTAAGTAATTGTCAACGTTGTAAAATTAATATTTGAATTTGAATTTAAGTGTACAAGTTTTTAGGGTTCCGTAGCCAAATGGCAAAAAACGGACACCTTATAGATTCGTCATGTCTGTCTGCCTGTCTGTCAGCTACTTTTTTCCGAAATTTTTAGAACTATACTGTTGAAACTTGGTAAGTAGGTGTATTCTGTGAACCGCATTAAGATTTTACACAAAAATAGAAAAAAAAAAACAATACATTTTGATTAAAATTTTTTTAAATCATTTTTTTCTAAACTGAATAGTTTGCGCGAGAGACACGTCCAAAGTGGTAAAATGTGTGTCCCCCTGTAACTTCTAAAATAAGAGAATGATAAAACTAAAAAAAATATGTGATGTACATTACCATGTAAACTTCAGGCGAAAATTGGTTTGAGATCTAGTAAGTAGTTTTTTTTATACGTCATAAATCGTAAACCGCAATTTACCTTTCATACAATCAGCTCAAATATAAAAATAATGAATTAAAAAAACATTTAATTTCATAAACGTAAACCTCATACATAAACCCTGAACCATATCTAATAATAATAAATCTGTAATAAGTGCCTAAGTAAATAATAATTATAATTCGCACGGGTCGTGGCTTGATCGATAGCGGGTGCGGAGCGCGCGGGGGGCAGGAATGCGCTTACCCGAACGGGCTGACACGTGAGGGTAGACATCGTTGACACTCGTGCGCGCAGAGCTAATATTTTCGATACATTTGCTAATACTAAATATTGTAAGTTTATGATTTGATACTGTTTTCGTTGGATAAAATTATTTCAATTACTTACTTCGAAATTATTCTTTTAAACTCATTTACTGCCTAGAAATTGGTAAGTACTTACTATAAAACGCCAACCTAACAAAAGTTTTGAGATTTTCTGTTCATTTCCTATCTACTCATATTAGAATAAAACTTAAGTGTTATTTTAAGTATGAATTCCTTGGCTGAAGACACTTTCTCCTATGCATTAAACCCAAATAACGTCCTGAAAGATGACGTCGTGCGAACTTTCATGAAAAATGTCTCGTCATACATCTTTTGTCCGCAGGAAGTGGGTCTGTTCGGGTTCCCAGAACTCATTGAGCCTGGCCGCCAAATGAGTCTCATCTCCAAATTATTTGGCAATGTCAATTATAGGACACTGGTCTTGTATTTATTATATCAATGGTATACTACGCGTGTACGATTGTCTCTACAATTGTTTAAAACCAATTCAAATTATTTTATATATATATATATATATATATATATATATATATACATATATATACATACATACATGTATATATATATATATGCATTGTTTCCATACCTAGCAGACTTTAATATTCAATTTCCTAGCGTGCAACGTCAACCCAATGCAATAGATTGTGGGCTTTATGCAATAGCTTTTGCCACTTCTTCAGCGCTTAAAATGAATCCCTCTCTACACAATTATGTACCAGAAATGATGAGATCTCATTTGCGCTGTATAATTTTGAGCAACGATTTTATGCCTTTTCCATCTACAGCTAGATCTGTTCGTGGATTATGTTACTTGCTGCTACGGAACCCTTCATGGGCGAGTCCGACTCGCACTTGGCCGCTTTTTGAAACAACAACTAATAATGAAACTACTGCGCAAACTAAAAGTCAACAGACTTGCTTAGAAGGTAACATTACAAAAGGTGCTAACATGTTAGTAGCGAATGTCAGCTAACATTGCGAACTCTTTGTTTGCTTGACAAATATACGTAGAGCAAAATTACTTGCATAATATTATTAACTATGCTATAGGGTTGTGTTTAAGAGGGATCATTGTTGTATTAGAGTCGTTGCAAAATTTAATTTCTACAAATCAAAATGTAGTCCAAAATAGTCAAAGATTTGCGAATTATCCGCTGCAATAATATTTTTTAATAAAATAAGAAATACATAAAATATCTGGTCTCAGTGCGGTAGTAGCCATCATTTGGATATTTTGTGCTCAAATACTGGTACGTAACCCTTTTCGTCATGAAACTGATGGCTTCTTATAAGTCACTGCTGGTTATATATATATTTTTTTAGGATGTTTACACGGGGCTTCCCCATATTTATTGTTTGGTCATCCATGATACGAACATAACTTGTTGAGCCGTTGAGCCTATACGATCGGATCGGAGTATTTGTCTACCATTTTTAATATTTGTTATACGTATTAATGGCCAGTAGGAGTTAGTTAAAAAAATCTTGAGATTCGCGTCTAAAGATTAAGTTAAACATCCATGCTTTAAAACGTACTATTTGCTTTCACGATGCTATGCCTTACATCTCCTGATGCAACATTATATTACACCATATCATTATTATATAGAACAAAATGACTTGATTGGTTCTGCATTCCATCTCCTTATAGGGCCACTTGTCAAGCTGGACTTGTTTATGTAAAGCTAAAGTAAGGCTTAGATGTTGGAACTTAGTAGTGACAATCTAAGTTTTCCTTACAGATGCTATATTATTAAAGGTGAGATGATTTACAGTCCCTGTGAGAATTATATTGCTATTTAAGTTGTTACTGCAGGTGTGTTAGGGGTTATAATTCTTTGGATATTAATGCACTTTCTTGTACAGGTTGTTGCTTTAGGCGAGTTTTAGGATTGTATTTAATGAGCTTTGAAGTCCGAAGAGAATAAGTTCCCTGGGACTGAAAGAGGTAAAGGTATTATTTAGTATTTTCTTGGTTTGTTTCTTTCACGTAGACGCACTGGTCGTTTGGATGGCAACAATGCCCTGTTGATGTAATTTTTTTTATATTAATTTTTGTTTCAGTTTATTGGACCCGTATTTTTCCATAAATTGCCCATAAACTACACCAATGTTACTATGCTTCTATGGACGTCAATGTTGCGTTCTACTAAGCTTCATAAGTGGTGGTGAGATATGATTAGTTTATTACCCAAGTAAGGAAAAATAAAATAATGGTACACCTACTGCGATAACAGACGAAACAATCCTTGTACATACATTTTTTGAAATTCAATAAAACCTTTTTATAACCACGTAAAATATCGAAACCAACATTATTCGATATAAACTATTACAGTTACGTCAACACATATTAGTTACACATGACTAAAAGTATTAAGATAAATGTATAGATGCAAAGATCCCTTTATTTCCTACAACATAAGACCAAAACAATTTTTTTTTAACCCTTAATGGAAACCAAATGCCATAGCTTTATCCTCGGTTCTGTAGTATTATAAATTTCGTTGACGTTTTTTTATGCTCGCGATCCATAGCTACACTGATTACCTGATAAAGTATTATGGAAGCAAACCAGAGCAGGCTGGGTGGTCTTAAAAACTATAGCTAGTAACCAGATTTGACAGACCCATCGTTGACAGTCTGCAACGCTTCATGAAAACGAGATAACACCATTATCGTGGATCAAGTGACGCTGGCGTATGAAGAGTGTTTAGCGTAGCGAAAGTGCTATGTTGTGTTATATGCAAGAAAAACTCTTTGCATAATTTTTATAATTCATCAAGCCAAGTAATCAAACCGTGGGTGGTATATGCAAAACATTCGTGATGGAAGCGTTGTAAGATTTTGTTATCGATGTAAGAGAAACTTTTATGTTTCAACATTACAATGTTTTATGTTTTCATGTCGATTCGGCCATTGTTTGTGATTTGCTAATTTTCGGTGTAGCATGCGAGATATTATCCGACATTCTATATGTACATTTTAAATTACTTTTACATTTATTCATGTAGATATTTCTTTGAAGTTGTAATAGTTATAGCATTTATCTCCAGAATTTATCGTCGAGAGTTTATTGTTGTTTGATTTGGCATGGGTTTCATATTTGCGTTCTGTGGCTTCACCCATTTACCTCTGGGACTAGTGAGCGTACACGTTATTAAGCTTAGCAATGACGCGAGAACTGCTAAAAATGTTTTTATTTCTCGCTGCCTTTTTGACTTGATTATTTATTAATATTAGTACGGATATTTATACTATATCTTATTATTTATCAACCGAAGATCAGTTTTCCTTCGACGATAATATTGTACTATGTATGCCTAACAAACAAAAAATGTTTGCTTTCCGAAAATGGGGTATATAGACCACTAGGGCTAATCTTATCATGACACAGTTCTCCAATGGCGGACTTATCACCACACCTGATAGGAAACCATACTAAATTGCAAAATGGGTGCTGTAACGTGTGTAAGTCCATTGATTAATGTGTACTACACAATTTGAGCAATAAAGACTTTCACTGTCTGTTCTCACCGCCAGAAAATACTTAAATACGTAAAAAAAATGCATAAAATTATGTAACTTCTAAACTTTGTGTAGAAGAAGTTACTTGATGTAACTTTATGGAGGTTTCTCTTAATGATTTACGGGTTCAAGAGATTGTTTAATAGTTACCTTGGGTTGTTAATTGCAATGTATTGCTGGATTTCTGTATATATATGGTATCAAAGTCCAATTTTTCTCCGAAAGTGCTGAACTTTTTAGGGATTTAATTTTGTCGTTTGAATGCCTTCTTTACCAAAGTAAAGTGTTGCAATAAGGTTCGTGTTTGGGAATGTATTTTGGAAATTTGAGTGTTATACCTTTCATTAGTTAAATAGAACATAATTTTTTTTTATAATAACAAAACAATATTATAGAAATAAACGTTTTGACGCAGACTTGGGCGAAAAATTTTAGGTATCAAAACAAAATCTTTGTTGAAGTGAACATATAATTTTTTTAAATAGTACCTAATTTTTAAAATTGTATACTTTTTTAAAAACACACGTATTTTGCCCAGATAAAGAAAATCACTTATTTTTTCACTCCCATAGCCTTATACGAATCTTAGTCTAACAATTGCGGAAGCCTTATTTTAAGCAGAAAAATTACTTAACATTTAAGCAGGCAGAAGAAATGCTATTATTACAAAGAAGGTATTTCGAAACAACTCGCTGGACATCAGGCCTATGATCTATGTCGTTAAACAAATGATCGTCAAACTGTACTAACCTCTGGTTGCTTCATTGCGCGGGCGCAATGTAGAGATTATCTTTGAGTAACGTACTTGGTGAAGAAAGTGAAAATTTTAGATCGTTGAGAATATTTTTAGGAGCAGTTTAGTGGTGTAGCGATGATTGAGGTTGATAGTTGCAATAAACACCAGAAGCATAGTAAGAGAAAGTAATTAATTGGCTTTTTCTTAAGTTGTCACTATTCATTGAGGTTATATGATTAAAAATATAATTAAACGCCATAAAATCCGGTTAAATAAACTATTTTATTTAAGAAAGTAACTGACCCGAAAGACGAGTTGTATGAATATATCGTAGGTGTATCTCGGATGGCTTACAGACCAACGCTACTTCATCAAAGTACGTAAAGCTTTCGTTTGACTGTCCAAGCAACGAACTGCAAATGAGTCAAACAGACACAACAGTACAAATCTTTGACCATACCAGACTAAATAATTAATAAATAAAACCCCAGATAAACATACCAACTGCATGACTTCGAAGCAAGCAGAGCTTGTGCTATGGATAACCATAAAGCAAACTGGTGGAACTCATATTAAACAAACTATACATATAAATATAAATAACCATGAACCGAGAACAAACATCTGTGTTCATCACACAAATGAATGCCCCAACCAGGAATCGAACCTGGAACCTCCCGCGCATGAGGCAGATCTACTAGAACTGAGGCCACTCGGCCGACAAATAGAATTAGATAGCACCCAGGTCTGCTGGGTTTTGGGAATTTCTGGTTTCTATATTAAAACGATGGATTAGCACATCTAAATGGAGCATCTATTACCCTTAAAATTCACAGCCAATGATTTCTAAAAATTCAACCCAATATTTAGATTGTGTCAATAACAAAAAAAAACAAGTTTCAGTTGCAGATTCCATTCGAAATTATTCATAACATTCCAGCTCCAAAGCGCCAGTGTGTCTCAATAAGGTTTCGGCTTTCGGCCAAAACACACTTGTAATATTCGGTTTCAGCATTCATTTCATACAACACGTAGCTCGTCGTACGTATCATAAAATTTGAATATATTTTTACGCGCCTGCGCTGCATTCAAACCAGTTTATTCGAGGGCCACACACTTCGACACTAGTGATGGGATTATGTCGGTATCTGTCAGCATTATGAGAATCGCAATTTCACAGAAAGAAATTTCCAACGCAATAATCTGTGAGTTATCGATGAAATTCCACCGTTTCGCAATTAAAGTATTTGGTGTTTATTGCGTTGGTTAATGTTTGTTGTGTTTGCGATGACGTATGTATCAGTTGTATATATATTTTACAACGTTGACGATGCTAATATAATTTCTTCACTTAATGTCATATTGTATTGTTTGCCAGCCAAGCTTTAGGTGTCAGTTAAGAAATAAAATCATGAGAAACTTATGTTGAATCTTGAATTCAAATTTAGGATTTTACGCCCGTAAACAGTAACATGAAACTTTCATCTGTGTTATAAAGGTGTTATAAATCTGTGTTATAAACCTAAATACTTTGAAGGCCGAGTGGCGTAGTGGGTAGTAGCCCTGCCTCATACACAGGAGGCCCCAGGTTCGAGCCCGATGAACACTTATGTTTGTTCTCGGGTTATGGTTTTTTGTAGTTTTATATATAGGTATTCTGGGTTACCCCCCGTTCGCTGTATGGTTATGCATACACAAGCTCTGCTTACTTTGGGGCCATACAATTGGTGTGTTTGTTTGGGGATTTGTTATTTATTATTATTAAAAAAATGACCAACAATCAAGTCAACCGTTTAGATAAGTAACTGATTCTATTTATTGATATAGTTAATCTTAAAGCAAATTTATTAAGATACATGATTATAAAACATATAATAATAATAATAGGTTAATAATTAACATTTAACGATACACTTACAACAGGTCAGCTCTCTAATTCATCTTTTGAAAGATGTCTCATAATTGGCAAGGGTAGGTGATGCAACCTTTTCTCATCAAATTAACTGTTGTAGTATACAATAACCATTATTTGTATGAACTTTCTACCAATAGTCAAGCCACCCTGTTTATCAATTTGTATGTTATCTCCCGATGCTTTTTCAAAGCGCCTGGAGTTCGTCTTAATAGATAACGACTGTGACAGATAGCTCTTGTACCGTCACATTGAATTCTCACATTTTTTAACACGCACTTATCTGAAGCTATATTTCAACACTGAGGAGCGGTTCTTTCTGACTTTTACGATATTTTTTTGTTAGTGACAATAAACTCCTTTGTCACTACATTTATAACATTTGAGACCCGGCTTTTTTTGCGCAAAATCTGATATTCCACCGGGCTAATGAGTGGTATTACGTTTAGCAAGCATAAATGTACCAGTAATAGAATTCTTAGAAAATATTACCAACTGTTTGGCCCCAAATTATGTGAAACTTACGTTATGAATGTAAGACCAGGCAATAAACCGACGAGAATCCAGAGAAAAGATACTTATTTGAAAAGAGAACATACATATTTCGTTAGCACTTTGTGTTAAATAGTAAAAGTCAGAATGATATGAATCCGAACCCAGGCCTTTTTGCAGCAGAGCTTTTACCAGCGACACTTCGAGATCATCCTTTGTTAAGATACAAAGTATGACAAATAAAGACAACATAATAACGGTAATCTATCACGTTGGACTTCCAATTACAACTAATGATTTTCTCCCATATAAAAAAACGACAATAATAAATACCATTGATAGTAATTGCAGACCATTGAAACCTACGCAAGAAACACGCGTATGCGTTGCAAATTCTCAACCATACTTCACTCATCAAAAGCCTTTTGCTCGAATGAGTACTTCAAGAGTACTTCAAAAGTTACAGGCATCAGCAATATCCGCACATTACGCTCTGTTATTGTTTTCTTTTAGCCGTTGTAGAGTATACAATAATAAAATGAAGAATGAAGTTTCTGGTCGCCGGCCACGTGTGGCCACTAGCCCAAAATGAAAGTGGTAGCGTGGGCGGTACGAGCCTTGTCCTGCTATAGTAGATCACAGATACGACCAGCTGAACTGGCGTGAGAACCCAATTGTGTTTACATTACGAGTGCATAGATTCATAACTTTGGGCGCGCAAGCGACGTCAAGGCTACCAACAGACTCCGGTTACAGTAACGAGATATTTTTGTTCAATTCGATTGTTTCATTATGAGATTCAACATACGAATATCAGCTTACGAAAAAGTTACGTTTATTTTAACTGGCCCTATTATTTACGTGGTATTGTTTCCGTGGTTTTTGTTATGTCTCCCATAAAGGACTTTATGTTGGGTCAAGCCCATTTTTTAACAGAGCGAAACGCATTATGGGCCTAAGTTTCAATTTTGTGTACTATAATAATAAAAATTAAGAGCTTGTGTTTCGTTTAAATCGACAAAGTTTTGGATCTACCGCTTCGATTTAATTTATTGGGCCGATATTTTTGTACTTTGCTTTTGTAGCCTAATGCTTGAGGATGGTTCAATGCTATGAACATTTTCCGGCGAGGGCAATGACAAACTATAATATAAAATGACCGATGTGTAAGTATCACAAAAAAAATATTTTTCTTCTAGAAAAGTGCGAGAAACTTCTTCCCAACAGCTTAACAATATTATAAAGTTTTGCATCATAACTATACAAGTCAGCTGTTTCTTTTTTTTTTAAATATCAAACCGGATACATTTCAATAATTCTTCACTACTATCCATTACTACCCACATATTTAAATCTAACTCTAAGTAAAGATCACAAATCTTCGTTATATATTTAGAAATCTTGTCATAAAATTACGAAGGCAGCTAGAATACACAAAAGCTTTTATTCCCAAATGTATATCTATTTTAATTGCCGTAACAAAATGACAAGATATAGTATTTCGATTTAAGTAGAGATGTTAGATTCTCATAATTGTTTTTATTCAAATAAATGAATTATTATTGTTATTATATTACTGTTTGGTTTGGCTGCCGCCTGCACTAAATTTCCAAGATTTTTTGCAATCGTGATGAAGAATATTTTTTGAGATAGAAGTTTGTGCCCTAGTTATGGATATTTATTAGTACAAACGCCACAACACGGATAAACGCCTTCAGATTACAGCAGACGTTTGTTAAAGTATACTTCTCAACTTAATGCTCTACATTTTAAACTCCAAGATCACAAGGACCAACCCGTAAACACACACAAAACCTTCAAAACCAAAGTGACTAGTTTTAACTGCCATTTGAAAAAACAGCTTCGGCATTATAATTGCGGCACACAATAGCCAGGTAGGCAAGCCAAGCGTGCTCTTGACCTCAGTGAGTCACAGCTTCGATGCGCTCGCGCCGCGCCGGCCTCTTCGACTACACATGTAGGAATCTGAGAGGAAATCTTGAGAAGAAAGCGAGGAGTTAGAATATTTGTAGAACACTAGAAGTTTTGCAGGGTTTACTTTACAAAATATGTCGTATGATGCTTCTGGCTTATGGTAGCTAGATTATGCAGAAGTAAGATATTGTTTTTACTTCCTTTTCAAAGTTTGAATGGACAAATAATTTTTTTAATCGGTTTGTAGTTTCAATCTTTCTGCCACTTTGCTCTATGGATAGAGCAGTTTAGGCGAGTATTTTTTCTGTCATTATTTCTCTTTCATTGTTATTCCATTGTAAATTTTTAATTAATCTTGTTTATTATTCACATATAAATGTTCCACTTTTTAATTAGATATTGAAGTAAAAACTAACGTTTTTAGTATTCACATATAAATGTTCCACTTTTTAATTAGATATTGAAGTAAAAACTAACGTTTTTAGTATTCACATATAAATGTTCCACTTTTTAATTAGATATTGAAGTATAAACTAACGTTTTTAGTATACGCAGGTGAGGTTTGTGTTTTATGGTTGTAATTAGACAGGTTAAGTTAGGACGATGCAAATAGATATGTAATTAATCTTTGTTTAAGTTACAAGTTAAGGAAACTTTTACAAGCAATATGGTAATCAAGACTTAATTGGATTTCTTTTAAACAATTTTTAAAAGAAAGAGTTTATTAGACTAGAAAGAGAATATTGGCGCTTACATAAAAAATGTAAGATGTAATATGGTATATTGATTGTAAAATAAAAATTAAATAATATAATGTAAAGGAATGTTTAAATACGTATCATTTGACAAAGGTCAAATATAAATACCAACGTGCCAGTAATGTAGTATTATCAGATATTTGTTAAAATTTATCATAATGTAGAAAGAAAGTGTCTTTGCTGGCGTATTTCACTCACAAAAACTTGAATATTATCGGTTCGAACAAATTCGGCTATTTTATGACTGAGTATTCTTTTTCTTGTCTTGACACTTGGACATGCGCAAAACCTGTTTAATCTTTTACGCATTTTATCTGTATTTTCTTTAAAAAATGCGAAATACAATTCTCGTTATGGTCTTAAAGGAAGTGAGAAATCTGAACGTAATTTCCACTAACGAATAAACGATTTTATATCAATTATGAGACACATAGAAATTCTTAGCACATTATTAAGTTTTGTGAATTACAATTACGACGCGGAAGGTACAAAAATTAAAATAAATGATTGTTTTGGTAAAACTCGTTTCGAGCATTTAAAGTAATTAAAAGCAGAATCATTTTATAAATAATATCAATAATGAGTCATCCTACAAACACACCAACTGCATGGCCCCAAAGTGAGAGAGCTTGTGTTATTACAATACAGCGAACTGGGAGGGAACCCAGAATAAACATACATATATGTTCATCTCACAAATGAATGCCCCGGCCAGGACTCGAACCAGGGATGTCCGGCGTATGAGGCAGGGCTACTAACCACTACGCTACTCGGTCGTGAAGTAGATTCACCAATGATAGAAACTTTAATTAAAAACTTGACTATTAACCTACTGTGAGTGCATTAGAAACTTCTAATCAGAACTTGATTCAACAGTAATAAATGATCATTAGGTACTGGCGTGTTTCTTAATCTTTAGTTGAGGACTATCAGTGATGAATTATCCAAAAATATGCATGGTTTATAAAAAAACGAAACATCAAGATTAGTCAGCATTTGAAATTCGAGCTGTTATGTCCACAAATAGTGTGATTGTACCAGCTAGGACGCTGAAGAGGTTCTCTTCCAGCACGTTTGCTAATATCGGTATACTTACTGCAAATATGTCGGCGGACGGTTCCAATTTCAGTCATTTTCTTTTCCATATTTAAATTCAAACATAATTTTTTTTAATATTGGCAATTTTTACAGTTACTGACGTCATTTGTACCACCATTTCGTTCGTGAAGGAGGACTGCCAAAAAACTTCCTCATAAGCATGTTTTGAAAAAATATTTTGTAATCATTACTCAACGAGAATTGTGTGTAATTTCTGAAACCTAAACCTGCTTCATGTAACTGTTTAGGCAATTCGAAAACCATTACTCGGAATCTAGATCTTTCTTGCTTTCCTTATCATGAAAATATGGTGCTGCCGAAATCTTTAGCTACGTTAGAGATAAAGGAATATAACATATATTATAGATAACCCATGCTTGTCAGAAATTATGAATATGCATTCAAATATATTTTCATCATTCATAAAAACTAAGATTTAATTCATGGTCATCGACAATTGAAGACTTAAAGAGAACATACTCATAAAACCAAATAAAACAAATTGGAGCTTCAATTGTCTTAGTTCTATCTAAAACAATGATATATCAATTTAAAAGTGAAGTAGGTTTGTTTTTGCAGCAGCTATTAAAAATGCCAAATAAAACAATATTGCTTTATTTGAAAGCATACAAAATTTGGGTGATCAATTTATGGACCCTAAGTCAATACGATAGAACTTATGTGAGATATTAAACACGAGTTTTTATTCAAAAACTCATAAATATTTTCACTTTCTCTAAAGTGAGGAATGTAGAGATGTTATTACACGATGTTATATTTTTATTGGTCAAAAGTTGTTACTAGTTACTTTTTATTGCGCCTGAGCAGTGGTGTAATAATTTTGCAAAAACGTTGTAATTACTGCTATTTTGATTTATGAATTTTGGTCGTTTAAATTATTATTAAAACTTGGTAATAACTGTAATCTGGACTTGATATGTATTTTTGGACTTGTTATTTTAACTTTCAATGTAAAATAAAATGTCTAAATCAATCATTGAAATAATTACTATCTATTAAATAGGTATCAATTTAATGCACGTTCCTAAAATATGTGTGATAGAGTATTAATTGTATTAAGACGATTTAAATAATATTAGTGACAATTTTACTATAGCTTAAAATAAAGAAAAGCCGACTTTTTTCTTGTTTTGATACAGTGCACTAACGAAACTTAAATAATCTTCATAATAGCGGAGAAATATTATTGCTAGAGTAATTGCGATAGAATATTCCAAAGTAAGCGTGATTCTATCAACTTAAAGTCCCACTATTTATCTAACAGCATAAACGACTTATGGCCATATTTAAACTACCATTCAGCATTATCATTGCGATGTCTACCCAAGCATGACAAGCAAGTAAGCGAGCATCTGACACACAGTCCGACTCAAATTACAGCAAAAACCTTTCTTCATTCGTACAACATCCAACAATTACCATCTAAAAACTCCTTTACTACTAATATTAAAGAGTTTGTTAATTTTTCTTGGTTGTATACAATTTGTATTCAAGACGCAGGCTCGTATGCAGTGACTGTTTGAATAGTCTAGTGAACTGTAGTTCCTTTGTCGGTTTAGAAACATGTAAAAGATATATTTCAAAGTCTCGCGAAATATCTTGTTTGTTTGAAAGCTGTCGTAGCTGTGGGTTTATGTGCTAGGCGTGTCTTAATAAGGATTTTTATATACATGTCATTTTTATTAGACCTGGCAAACGAGTAAGGAAGCAATTAATGGTGTGCGCTATGGACATCTACGCATGTTGTATGCGGATTTCAGTACCTGTTTGCAGATGACTCCTATTTTTTGTTGGAATAACCTTTGGGCTCTATAGTTTAACATGTTTATCCACTTTTATATGGTTTTTGAAAGCTCATTTCCAAAATATTACACGGCTCACAATTATTTATTATGGCGATGAACATAGAAGATACGTGCATGGACAGCAGTACCTACTCAGACGACTTTATACGCACTGTAAAATCTTTAAATAAATTTTTGTGTTCCACATATTGATAAGTAAAAATAATAAAAATATACCCATATTCTTATTATTTACAGACTATTTTCATTAAAAAATACAAGGAATGTCTTGTGGGTTATAAAATGATTACTCTATTCATAAAGTAAGCAATCGATTGTAATATCAGTACTGCAAAGATCACGGGAGAATGCAGAAATTCAAGTACGACCACGTACTGACAGTGCAGTGGCCCAGTCCCATTAAGTTATTATTTAATTTAGGATGTGTGAAGCGAAGTGGGTCATACATGAATGCGTGTTTGGCCGTTACTTAGTAAATAAATAAAATTTTGTAGAAATTTATCAACATAAACACCATAATATCGGTAAAAGTAATAAAATTTTAGTTATGGACCATAAAAATCTTCGATAATAATCTTATAACTGAACTTTACTGTCTTTGCCGTTTCTTCAGTACATTAGTATCTAAGTGTTAATGTTAAAGTTTTCAGTCAACGAAACAATTTTGGAAAATAAATGTCTGGTTTGTCTGTGAGCTCTCCTAAATGAGCTCTTGCTCATGTGAATTATAAACTAACCCTATTGTGTATAAAACTTTAACTACAATATCTACTCATATCATTGCCCTCTGTTTTTATCCTTCATCTTAAATGAACTGCAATAAAAAGTCCCATCTCACTGCATTTCATCTGCCATAGTTTTTAATGCGGTTCCTCGTGATTCGTTAAGAGTTGGGAGCAATAATATTGACTTTGTACGCAGCGGCAGCGGCGCGGCGGCGGCATGGCACTGTGTTCTGGGAAATAGCGGTTTCCGGCGTGTGCGCAACGCAATGCCACCACGATTTTGGTCTGATCCCAGTTAGGATCTAGAGGGAAGGGTTAAAGATAAAGTATGAAAGCAAAAGTAAGTAATACGGTCGTTCCTACTCAAGATCATAACAACACGAAGATAAATGTGATCCTACAGATTATACCAATAATACTATTTTTATAATCTACTATGTAACACTTCAAATTCAAATATTTATTTCTCAACATTGACAATCACGTGTTCTTATTGACATCAAATAAAACATGACTCTATCATCAGTTCGGAAAAGCCTTCGTAAAGGCTTCTAGCAAGAAACTTTACGGGTATATTTTTGTCAAAATGTCTGTCTCTTAATGTCTATACAAAATTATTCTTATCTGCATCTGTTAGCTCGGCAAGTCTCTCTCCCCTCAAGTATACAAACGACAAACACCCTCAAACGGCACCCGTTCACGAGTTAACGCGGGATCCAGCCATCGCCCTCCTCAACCATATTAGAGGGATGTTGGGGACCCGTCACCCGACGCTATCACTACGCACTAGATATCTTTTTCCGGTTTAAGATTATTTTTAAATCACTTTTTGACTTTGATATAATTTATTACTTAAAAATGGAATTGAACATGGCAATAAAACATATAGTAACTGTCACTATCATGAAAATACGTTAATGATTATTTACTGTAAATTATAGACATTATTACAATCATTGTACATTTATTGCTGTTTTTACTATGAGATCTCATGAATGTCATAAAAATTAAGCATTTTGGGCTCAAAGTAGTTTATTGGTAATAAGGAAATGATGAGAAGTGTACGATGAAGGAAATCTAAAATGTACCTACAGACAAAAATGAACAAGTTAAGTATGACTACACGATAGCATTAAGCGTCTAATTGACGTGGCTGAAATATTGTGAAACACATTTTAATCATTAATGCAAATTACTACTAATTCTGCAACTATTTTAGAATATCCAGATATATTTTTTTTAAAGGCTTAAGTCCATAGTGTTTGATCCGTCGGCCGATGATGTTTCAGCATATAATACCGTCATGATTATTTTTAATAGATTGACGATACAGTCATAAACCATATTTAAAAGGTTATTGAACTAACTTTTTTGTTTTTGGTATTTAAATTAAATAATGAAGTCAAAGGAAATCTTACGTATAGCACTAGAGTCACATGTCCAAAATCTTAATTAGAATATAGAAAGAAAACACATTTATACATTAGACTAAACTAAAGGCTTTTAAAGGAAGAGGGCTGTACCCGCGACAAGTCGAGGATGTCTCAAAATGCGAGAAACTGACGCTACTGAGCCATATTATCTCTCGACCCGAAGCGAGTGTTTGTCGCGTTTAGACACCTTTTCGGCTAATTATATAGCTATAATAATGCTAGCCCCGTGCAATTTTAATAGACGCAAACAAGTTTAACCTTCCGCGCTTATGAAGCTTGTTTTTAGCTTGAGTTCTTATTGTCTAGAGTTATTGTGAGAGTTTTTTTTTGGATGATTTAGTTTATTTTATGATAAAATACGTTCTAATATAAAGGAAAATCAAAAAGGAAATAACATGGGAAGAAAAAAAGTCAAAAAAAAGGAAAACCGAAAGAGCACATCCACTTGTTGCAAAATAACAGAGCGAATATTGGATTGACGTATTTGAATTTTGAAGTTTGGTGATAGGGATCCCGAACTAAAAAAAACAAAACTCACAAAAAGTTATAGTTGCAATCGAAATAATGATTTGCAAGATTGTACAATTAACATAATTAATTTTGTAATATGTTTTTGATTTTTTTTATTTAGTTTTAAATGTATACTTTATATGTTTACTTTACTGTTTATGAAAAGCTTTATGCCTCTATCTTTACAATAATCTACCAGCAAAACTTCTTTTGCATTGAATCAGTAACCCCAACGTTGCGCAGTTATTGTATGGAGACTTCTCACGTTTAGTTTCTTATTAATTGAGATAATCTTATTGGGAAATATTTTAGTTCTGATACTTTTTTAAATAATCATTTACATAAATGATACGAATTATCGTGCATTCCATTTGTCCATTAAGTGCTGAAACAAAAAGCTTACTGACGGCCTAAAATGGATCCCTTTGCGTGTTCAATCCTTTAAATTTAAAACGCCCTATTAACCAACAGAATTTCTATCAAACTGGTAACACGCTGATTGCACAAAGTCTCGTAGACTACAAAAGCGGAATGGACTGAACTCGGTCATCCCAGAAACATAAATATTTGTTCCCCTGCACTTCAATGACGCCCCAAATGTTCGACGGTGTTTTTTAAAGCTATTATACCTTCTCGAGTTTTCGTGGTATTCAAAGAAATCGGTGTGATTCAAAGATACTCACTATAAGGTCATCAATTTTATTAAATGTATGAATAAGTAAAATAAATAAATAATTAAATCCAAACTTCATATTACCAATCTTAAAAATATTTATAGATTTTTATTAAAACTCTTATTGGTCAAAAACAAAAATATGAAATCAATTTAGTTCTGTACCTTTATTTCTTTAACTTGCGAGGCATAGAGTTTAAAAGGTAACATACTGTGTTCTTTTGACAAGACTTTAAGGTAACTAACCTAGATATTATTTTGAAAAGTAAAATACATTCTCACAAACGTAGATTTAATTAGGAAGTAAAATTCACCTTGGTCATCTGGCAGTTATTTATAAACTTATACTAAAGGGACAATTTGTGTGTGCGGACTACACCTACGCATGTACAAATCATTTGCGTTCTACCCACAAAAGTTACTATTATATCTAGATTAGATTTAGGATCTGTTTTGATCTTGTATCAGCGAGTAAACAAGGCACTTGTGGAAAATAGTTCCCGAGAAGCTGTTTAGATGTCGGCGCACACGCTTTCCTACAGAACTGGATTGTACTGAATTCTATTTTCGAAATATTCCGCGAAATTCATGAAATTTCAACCTGTAGATGAATTGTACGCAGGTGCAAATTTAAGTGTTTTTGGAAACAATTTATATATTTGAATAGTATTATAAGATATGGAATATTTTGTTTGCAATTTTAGGGTTTTTTCAGTATGATTTGGTTTTGCCAACAAATGTTTACTATTTTTATTATATATATTATATTATCAAATTCTCCAGATAGAATTACCTGATGAAATATTTGCCGTTAGTAAATTATTTATCTTGTTTCAGGTGAAATTTTTATAAATATTTATTATTTCTGAAGATAAGCAATTCGAAAGTTATAGGCAACATCTCTATTCTATTTACAAACACATAATAAGATTACTATGACCATAAACAAACAAGCAAATATTTAACACTGTTCACATAATAATTACACCATGTCTTGGCTAATATATGAACTTACTAAAACCCAACATCGATTCAAGATTAAGTCTAATGCGTAAAAATGGGACTTATCTCCCATTAATAAGATTGTTTCAAAGGTTGAAAGGATTCGCTAGATGTGTACCTAACTGTACTTTCATACTTGTTTATAGAAAAAGTCTTCGAAGCACCATCTTGTTTAAATAACTATACTTCGTGCGTCATACTGTGAAAGTAAACTATGAAAGTCATTGATAGGTGAAAATGATCGATGTTATACTACTATTTGGCTTCTGTTCTATTGAATGTACTTTTTATTTATTTTATAATAAAGTGTGGGTAGTGCTCGCTGAGCGTTTGAGGAAACAATAAACGATACTATTTTGAAGACTTTTTCAAGCCCATGTTGTTTTTAACTGACAGCTGTTGTTTCGATAGAAACTGACCAGCGCGTCTAGCACGAGACTTCTTCGCTATGTCTTCTCTTCAAGAGAATACTCATCGATCAAGCAAACTACACTCACGGGCGGTTTACCACTAATTAACAAAACAAGCTCTGAAGATGTGCCGTTCAATACTTTGGTAATTTGGTCAGGTACATAAATACTGGCTTAGTGTGTTAACCACACCAATCGATCGACCGTCGATCGATGTAGATAGGTCTGGCAAAACGGTCGATCGACGTCGACTGTTCCATTCTACCATCGATCGATGGCGTCGATCGACGATCGATCGATTGGTGTGGTAACACCCATACAGTACCGAAATAAATAATAATGTCCGTATCACAAATACATGACGTCACGTTTGACAGTCGTCTAGTTGGCTTGGACAATACTTGTCACATGACATGTGATTGTAGAAATATTTAATTTGGCTGTCTAATTGTCTATGTCTTCGCTATGTTCAGGACTCCATGTTAGAGATGTTGGACCTCAAAATATCGGTATCTTTATTTCTGGAATGATAGGCATGCTTCACGTTTACTGATTTCATTTTATATAACTGTACATACCTAGGATGAAGCGAGAGTTGGAATACAGTGTACTAGTTCACTAATCTGGTACCGGAGGAAAAGCAAGAAATGTTTTTTGTTCTCTTTTCGCAAAATACCCCGGAATAAAATCGTGCTTGGTTTGTTCAAATTAAATCTTATTTTGACAACTTGGTTTTTAAAAAAATAATGCAGCAGTCGAAGTGACATTGTGTGTCCCGATGGGTTCGATATATTTTGCTATACCTTAATTCAGAGTTTCTCAAAGTGTACTCAAAGGTACGCGAACACCTAGGGGTTCGCCATTCGACGGTAGGGGGTTCGTGACATGATTTACGTAATCGTGGCAAGACGACTTAAGTTTAAAATTACTCCTAAAATCGACTCAATTTGCGCAAAGAAACTAGCTCACCCATCTTAGGGCTAAAACACATTTCTTTTTGATACTGTATTTGTTACCTTTTATTGAAATTAAAAACTTATTTTCTGACTAACTCCTGTAAACTCAACTGTATTTCTGGGCATAACCTTAGACGCCAAACTACAGTGGGGACCGCATGTTGACGGTATAGCGAAAAGGCTTGGCTCTGCCGCATATGCTGTAAAAAAATGAGACAAATTTCTAACGAGACAACTGCTCGATTAGTCTATTTCGGTTACTTCCACAGCCTCATGACATATGGCATTCTGTTGTGGGGGAGTGCTGCCGATACTGTATTTATATATCGATACTATATTTACTCTGCAGAAAAGGGCTGTTTGCGCAATCTATCAGCTCGGTCCAAGGGTGTCACTTAGAAGTAAATTTAAGGAAATAAATATTCTTACTTTCCATTCACAATATATTTTAGAAAATGTAATGTATGTAAAAAAAAACATAACCTTGTTCAAAAGAAAAAAAAGATCTGCACAATGTTAGCACAAGAGGAAGAAATATGCTGGCAGATCATAATAGTAGGCTTCATAAAGTCACTAACTCATTCATGTATACGCTTTTATAAGAAGGTTCCTCAGGATATCCAAGGTCTTCCTACTAACAAATTTAAAAAAAACTATAAAGCACAAGTTGTGTGCTAAAGCATATTATAAACTATTTGATTATTTGGATGATAAAAGCCCCTCATTAACAGGATTTTTCTAGTATTTGTAACTAAACATGTGTAATGTGTCTGTTATTTCGTTGAGTTCTTCGTCCCGATGAATATCTATAGCGTTATTGTCACTAAAGTACGTCTTCTTATGGTAGCGTCGGGTGACGGGTCGCTCACTTCCCTCTAATATGTTTGAGGAGGGCGATGGCTGGATCTCACGTTAACCCGTGAACAGGTGCCGTTTGAGGGTGTTCGTCGTTTGGATACTTGGGGGGAAAGAGATTTTTTTTTAACTTTTTTTTTATTAAAAAAGGATTAGACGTTTGTCTTCAATCTCACCTGATGGAAAGTGACGATGTAGACGAAGGTGTTACACGTCTATCCACGAGATACCTATTCGCTCGACGCTTGAAAGAACTAGGACTATAGTTTTCTGGAAAATCAGATGCAGGCAGTTCCTTCCACACCTTGACGACCCACACCAAAAAGGAACTATCGAAGCGTTTGGTTCGACTTCTTGGGATGTCTACCATGAAGGGATGGAAGGTCTGTCTGCGTCTATGTCCGATGCAAGAAGGGTGTGGGTTCAACCTGATCAAAAAGAGCATTCGCGCACACTCCAAAATGTAATCTGTAGAAGACTGCTAAACTGGCAACTTTCCGACGATGGTCGAGGCTTTGCAGTTTTTTAGTGGTGAGGTCAAAATTGTTAATAATTTTTCGGGATCTTCGGTAAACTGCGTCCATCGCTTCTAGTTGGTACTTTGCAGAACCATCCCAAAGGTGGCTACAGTACTCCATACAAGATCGAACTTGAGCTGTATACAAATTAAGTAACTGTTCAGGGCTGGAGTTCCGTCGGACCTTCGAGAAGATTCCCTACTTCTTTGAAGCAGTTTGAGCCATGGACACAATTTGTTGCCCGAAGTTTAGTTGGGACGATATAGTTACGCCCAGAAGCTCTAGGTGGTCGGTTAAGGGTACAGAAACATTTTGAAAAGTGGGTGGTAGGTCGAAACTGCTCTTTTTCACGCCTCTGTTTTCGACGGGTTAAATTTGACCAAGTTAGACTCGCCCCAATCTTTAAGGCCAAATCATGGACTCTCTCAAAGCCCGGATTTCTTGAGGACTCGCTCGCGCATTGGACATGTATCTCTCTACAACGGTGCTGTCATCAGCGTAACCAATAATGCCTGGGGTTAGCAGGTCGTTAATGTGCAGCAAGAGTAAAGTTGCAGAGAGAACAGATCTCTGAGGTACCCCGGCATTAATTGCCATTAGGTCAGAAGAGCAGTCGTCTAAGACTACTCGAATCGACCGTTCCCTCAGAAAATCAGATATCCAGTCGCAGAACCCTTTAGATATTCCGTATGCTGGAAGCTTACTCAAGAGACCATCATGCCAGACCCTATCAAAAGCCTTCGAAATGTCTAAGGATACAGCTACAGCTTCACCGTGACCTTCCAAGGCTTCGCTCCATAAGTGAGTGGCATACACAAGAAGATCTCCAGTCGAGCGTCCACTGCGAAAACCATATTGGTTATCACTAAGGAGCTCGTTGGACTCAAGGTATGCCAGAGACGATTGTTCAATACACGCTCCATAACTTTGCAAAGTATGGAGGTGATTGTAATAGGTCGATAGTTGATGGGATCTGCACGGCTTCCCTTCTTTGGTACTGGTTGCACGTTAGCCAGCTTCCAGGATTTAGGGACCTTTCCAGATTCCAAAGAGAGTCGAGAGACAACTCGGCTGCGCAGTGTTTTAACACAACTGCAGGTATGCCATCGGGGCCGCTGGCCTTGTTCACGTCTATATTCTGCAAGCATTTTAAAATCTCCTTTTGGCGAATATGAACAGTACCCATTTTGGGTCCGAACTGAGGTAACTGGGGTGGGACTTTACCCTGACTATTTAGACGTGAATAGTCTGCAAAAAGATTAGCAAAGAGGTCTGCTTTCTCTTTTGCTGTGTGGGCCAGTGAATCGTCAGGCTTCCTCAGAGGTGGCAGCGATGGGCGACAGAAGTTCGACTCAACCGACTTGGCCAAAGACCGAAGAGAAAGCTTTGCCGAGCTAACAGATGCAGATAAAAATAATTTTGTATAGACATAAAGAGACTCTGTAAATTTATTTTGAAAAAATATATCCGTGAAGTTTCTTGTCAGTTCTTCTTCACGAAGGTTTTTCCGAACTGGTGGTAGAGTCATGTTTTATTTGACGTCAATAAGAACAAGTAATTGTCAATATTTCATTTCATTTCATTACCTACTGGTAATTTTATTATATACCAATTACGTGACTAAAATTACTTCTAAGGACGTCAATAAGAATTATCTCTGTCGTAGGTCTTGAAGGAGAATTCTTGGTTCTTTATTTAAAATTAGAGCCGCATAATATTTGAACATTTCCATATTTCTGCTAATTTTGATCCGAGCTATCCACACCCATGAAGAAAGAAATTGTTTTCTTTTCACGACGCACAATAATTATACCATTAATAAAAACTTTACAAATAAAAATGCAATGGACAAAACCATAAGATCAATTTCAGGTGTGAGTGTAGGGCTGATCTCGAAAATTGTCAAAGAGAGACAGGAAGCTGAACTATCCAGTACTAGAAATCGTACACCAGGCAAGTCAAAAACACGTAAAAGTGGATTTATTCTAGTAGATTTTGATTTGTGCGTAATCAGGCAAAAAGTACATGAATTTTATTCAGTGAAGAAGGAGTTGCCTATAATTAAAAAGCTCTAAGATGTTTTGAGGACAGAAATAAATTACATGGGATAGCGTGAGAGTCTGCGTAAACTGCTCCATAAGTTGGGATTTCATTTTAAAAAACCAAATCCAATCGAAAAATTCTAATGGAACGAAATGATGTGTCAGCTTGGAGAGCTTACTTAGCTTTAAATGAAATTGTGAAAAATAATAGGTCTTTCAATCCTCGGCCACTCATATATTTAGATGAGATATACATTCACTCAAGCCACACATCCGGTAAGTGTTGGCAAGGAGGCATGGATGGTGTCTTAGAAAAAGGTTGGAACAAGAGTATTAAAAAAAAGTAATATTTATTTGGATGAACCTTTTATAATAGATGTTGTAAGCGACAGTGACACTGAAAGTGATTCTGATAGTGATGAAGATATGGATACAGGTGCCCATTCATCAAAATTAGATCATACATATTGTAAACCTGGTTTTTAATAAACTATTATGAGTAAGATACATTTTTTATTTGTATCATATTAGATAATGGTAAACATTGTCTGCTTTCAAATAAAAATCTGATTTTACTGCGAACATTCAAATATGCATTTGAAAACAATTATTTTTGAATGGATTTGGTGTAAGTAAAAATATTCATTTATTTTGGGCTATTAATGGTACTTTTGCATGATTTAAAACACTTTCCTAGAGAGAGGCAACATCCCTATTGTTATTATAGTTTATTTTTTTCATAAAGCATACCTAAATACTTTTCCTATCTATTCTCACATTTATAGCTTAAATTTTGAAATAGAGGTAAAACATTTAGGTATTTGCTTGATTCATACGAGTTATTTAAATACCGCTTAACTCCGACGATAGATTTCCCACAATATTTGCCGAAATGTATTACCTAGCAACACTGGAACGACAATTACGCCACCACTCGGTTCACAGATAAGTTGGTCGAACTGTACTTTTACTATTTTTCGTTTGCTGTCACGTCTATGGCATAGTCTGTGGATGCTCTACCATGGGATTTCAAAGCAGCATCAAACAAAATTCATACAAAAACAAATTAAGGAACTTTTACTGATAGAGTAAATCGTCTTAACGCACATTGATTCATACGCTTAATTTTCAATATTATTACAATTTAATGTATGTATTTCACGTATGTATTAGCTTAATTAAAATCGTAAATAATAAATATAATTATTTTTATAAGTATGTGTTTATTTTATTTTTATTTATTTATTGAGATACACCAACAGTGAACATATTAATCTTAGATTACATAACATTTCTTAAGTCTATATACTGATATTATGTGCACAATTTGTAGATGTATACAGCATTCACTGTTACAGTGGTTAATGTAAGATAGGTACAAATAAAATTAAAATTTTATAAAACAGAAAGACAAACGATCAAAATAAATGAAATTTGGTAAAAATACATTTAAAAAGGATCGCATTTATTTTATAAGTGCTTATGTATTGTAATATTTGTTGTTGTTGTTATTGCATTCTGCGGATTTCATGCACTGACATTCATTATGGGAAAATGTTAATTCATCAAACTTTAAGGTTCTTAAGTGTATTAAATCAACATAAAATACATTAAACTTTGTGGATAATTCATGAGTTATAAAGACTACTACTAACTCTTCAGGCCGTCTACAAATCAAGCTTGCATATTCAGTAGGTATGACTATAATTAAATTATAAAAATATTAAACACCTCAACGGTAAAATAATTGAAAACTGTCATAAACACGCAACGGTAAATATTAAAAAACTTAAACTTTGTAATTGATTCAATGAAAATGTTCGATAAATCGAAATTCGAATGTCATTTAAGTTAGTGCACCAATAATCACGGAGCGTGACGGAATTTTAACGAGCCATTTTTTGAGCTCATTTTACCTGTGATGAAAAATCTAAATTAAAACTTTTTGAAATTTATATTTTATGTATTATACGAGGGTAAAATTGATAAAAGACAAAAGGTTCAACTGTTAATTCACAGTAATGATTTACCTGCTAAAGCAATAAACATTTTCGTAGGTCTTAGTATTTATCCAAGTAGGCTTTTATTATAGACTAGAAGTTTTATGGATTGGAAATTAATGCAAATATGAGATACAGGTAAATTTAATATTTCAAAACATCTAAAAGTACACCACCAAGCATTTTCCGATTAAATCTCTGCCACCCCGACCTTACTGCACTTGTCAAATCAATTGTTAAATAACTTTATTCCGTAACATCGATAACAAACTACGCTCGAGATACCAAACAGATGATAGATGGCACTGTTTGACAGTTGATAGAACTGTCAGATTAGAATAGATTGAAATTGGAAGTGATGCAATTTGGAGCGTACCTTTCAACTAAATTAGTTTTCATGTTTCCGCTTAATCAGGACATGATTATAGGTTATTTTTTTTCTGTCAGCGTTAAATGAAATTATAGCATTTGTTTATGGATTCTACACTTATATATGTTGTTATTTATTTATTTGGTTCCCAGTAATAGTTTACACTTTCAAACATATCGGTTATTTACATAGAATGAAATAATATAGCAGAGTATAACTATAAAGGCAAACACCACATGTATTTTAAGCAAGGCGTAAAAGTAGGCTTAGTTGTATTTAGTTAACAAATACATATATAAAGTCACTATTAATTTATATTAACACAGTATAGTATTTATAATCATAATCATAATAGATGTCGATAAGGGAGCACATTAATTCTTTTATGTAATCTGGAGATGGGAGAATTAGAGCTTAGGTACCTAATATAGTTTTTCTGTATAGAGGGGAGAAGGGGGTAATAGGTTTGCGAGGGTATCTTCCAAGAACACGCAGGCGGAAGAGTTGAAGTAAGAGACAGTCAAATGTTGCTTTAATATTTTTAATGTAAGTAAAGCATCTAGCATGTTCTTGCGCTTTTCAAAAGACTTAAAGTATTTCAGTCTGTCTTGGTTGGAAGTTATAATTTTCTTCTTATAGTTACAAAAGGTTAGGTGTAACAGAAAGCGCTTTTGTATAATATGTATGTATAATATGTTTCAATCTTAAAATATGTATGGCATAATGTGGTCTCCAGACAACGCAACAGTATCCTACTCAGGTACCTATTGGATAATAATTTGTTAGTTTGATTTTGCTGATATGTCTCTAATTATTATTATGGAGAAATAAGATTTGTTTGCTTATTTGTAATTGATACACACATGAACTTCCGGTTTAAAATAAAATTTTACATTAAACAGCTACTTACATTATACAGCATTTAAGCACAAGCTATATTTGATTTCATAAATTCTACGGGATAATATACTTAAATAATAAAATATCAATCATAACTTTTTTTATTAAAACAAAGTTATTCGACAATCAACGAACTGGTTTGCGTTTCCGCGAGTAATTTAGATGATAAAAAACGGTCTTGCGAAATGCAAGGGCAGGTCATTGCCTTAATGATTCATGTTCTAACCGAAAATAAGTTCGTTACGTTGGATTCAAAGTCAGTCTTGTATGAAGTCCGAAAATGTTTTTTATAAAGATAATGGGAGGGTGGCAGCGACCAGCGAATTATTTGCACCTGCTGGGATTTTTATATTGAAGGCTACCTACATTGCAATTCAACTAGTAGGTTTGGGTTAAAAATATATTTTGAGTTATTTTGTATCTCAATTTTTCATACAAAAAGATCCCAGGGCCATTAGCTTAAATGTAAGAAATGATTTAGCAATTTTTCTTATTTTCAATAAAAATAACAAATCTCCAGACAAACACACCAACAGTATGGCTCAAAATTAAGCAGAGCTTGTGTTATGAAGGACAATACATTGAACTGGGGGCGAACCCAGAATAAACATACTTACATATAAAAATATATCATCACACAATTGAATGCCGCTACCAGAACTCGAACCTGGGACCTCCAGCCTTAAAACAGAGCTACTACCAGTGATGCCACTCGGTCGACGAAATGTCCTCAAGTCGACCAATAGCCTGTGAATAAATTCAAGATACAATGCTGCTTAGAAAACTATTTCAGTCCATTGCAATTAACTAGAGGATCAGTTAATAATGTCAATCAAAAATTGGAAATATGCTTATGAATAAGCATATTTCCGATTAAATAGGACCGAATACAAAAAGCTACACACGCAATACTTCATAATAATCGTCACCTAAAATACAATAATGGCGTTAACTCAGCTCGTTAGATGAGTCATAAAGATTTACCTACTTATATGTCGCCGGTCACATCGCCGGACCGGCTAATTTTGGCAAAACATTTGCGTCCGTTGACTGCCTGCCGGATGCCACGGATAAATTCATGAACGATTGCTGACTGCCGCCTCTGTGGCTTTGCTTAGGAGTGAAAAGGATGCAACTATTGCATAAGAATATGAGTGATTTGGCACAGATGGGTTAGTTTATTTAACAGCCAATTAAGAAGCTTGAAGTATATTCATTGTAACTGTGATTGTGGATATCTTAATGCTGAATGATTCTGAAGGTAGAGCTAAAAAGATTCACTTACATACCTTCTTGAAATCCAGATCCATCGGTCCTGGGGGTCCACGAAATTGTAAAATAAATCATCATCATCTGCGCGAACATTCAGTAGGTCCTAGACAGTAGAGTCTCTTTTTTGTGAGGATCTTTTCTGGGTGGAAGGAACGACCGGCAATACATTATTGATCTATACAAGTGTGATAAGCGTACCCATGCATACCACTTACCATCAGGAAGGTCACACGTTCGTTTTCTGCCTATGGTAACAGTAGAAAAGCCCTCTCAATTATGCCCAAGCAGAAATTAGATTTCGCACTACCTCTAGAATATGCAAGGGGTTGCCTCTGGTTACTAATCTCTTGGTCTATATTGTTATTAAGGCCTTGATAGATAATTTTTTGTAGCTACCAAACATTAAAGAAGTGAATTAACGTGGGTAGGTAACCCAAGACGGTTAATGAGGACTTCACAACGGACTATCCCTCTGCAAGCACTTCAGCCTCACCCAAGGGTGGTGGTGACTTCAGGCAATTTATAGTCCACCATACATGCCTACTGCAGGATGGGTAATGCGCAGCTTCGTGTCGCATCTTCCACCTCACATATTATTTGACAAAATTATGAATTTAAACGCACCGACGGATGTCGTAAGCGGCAAAGATCTGCAACAACGCCGCGAACGCATTCTCGCAGTTTGTTTACCAAATTGTGTAATCCGATTGAAGTTTGGGATGTTATCGTTTCGGCTCGGTGTGTAGAGCGGCCGCTTGTTTTTATTTTATGAGTAATTAATATTAATTACGACGGTGTGTTTTTGAGTTATTGCACTCGTTTTACCTTTTTATAGGCCTGTTTGCATATATGGCCGGGTTTCTGCAGGTTTCCTGATGAAGTGACTTATAATAATTTTACAATACTAAATGTCGTATGTATGTCATGGTGCCTCTGCACCTAATTCAAATTCAGATATTTATTTCTGAACTTTGAAAATTACTTGTTTTTATTGACGTCAAATAAAGCATGACTCTACCACCAGTTCGGAAAAAGAACTTCTTGAAAGAAAGAGTAAAAGAACCTTCGTGAAGAAGAACTGGCAAGAAACTTCACAGGTACAATTTTTTCAAAATAAATTTACAATGTCTCTTTATGTCTATACAAAATTATTCCCCCCAACTATGCAAACGGCGAACACCTTCAACCTACTCTTGTGTTACTGATTTATATTTAAAGGACATTTCGGGTTTTGTACCAAGTATAGAATATTTAATAAAATCTATCTATCTAAATTCGCAATAAAAACCTTCAAACAAACGCCAGCTCACTATTTTACACCTACAAAAATAGGAAAAATACACCTTTAAAAATATCATTTAAAATCGAAGGTCTACATGCAAATAAGGCGTCATTAGACAAGTTGTATGGGCGGGTATGAGTCAATACAAATTGGTTTTGTAGTGGGTGAAGCAGGGTTGAAGGTAGGTCCAAGCCCGGGGATAGTGTGTCCATTCACTTTGATCATGGATTACACCCACCTTGTTAATTATCGCGTTAAAGTAAGTACAAGCTGCAATTAATGTCTTATTTGTCACATTTTGTTGTCAGTTTATTTCTGGGTTATATTTATAAGACGTTAATGTAAATCATGAAGTCTCAATTTTATTTATGTCCATTTTATGGCTTTGTTGCATGATACAATTTTTAAAAGGGTTTTAGTGCCATCTCCAACATATGGGCAAATTATGTCATAAATATCACTTAAGTGAGTACATATGATCGTGATCAAGACAAGGTTACTTTAGCACATTGAAGGTAGATTATATCGCGAAAATAAAGTATATACAACTATCAACCGTGAAAATATGACACCACAGTTTTGTGACAATGAAATCGGTAACGATAATACGACGGATTTAAGAACGTGCATACGAGGGCACTCTTACTGTACAACAAGTAAGAGTGCCCACCTCAATAAAAAAAAAACGTTTGCAAATTAAGCACAAGTGAAATTAAATTGCAAAGAAAAGTGGGCCTCTACATGACTTACAGCATCGCCAAACCCCATGGCATTCGAAAAGTAGGCCATGGGTCAAGAAACGATCATAATCAAATCAATGTCAAAGTATAAAAAATACCAAGTCACTGATTGATGGATTCAGCCTAGTGAGAAGTCGACATAATTTGATGATCCTACTTTTAGTGAGAGTGATAGTAATGAGGCCCGTACCGATTGTTTCTTGCGGACTTAAAGTCGCTAATTCTGAGTGTAATGTCGATTGATTTATATTTTAATAGCGATTTATTTCTAAAGAGCGTGCAATGATTCGTAATTTTAATACAAATCGGTTACTCGGAAAGGATTATATAGCATAAATAGCTACGTCGGATTCAGTAGAAATTATCTTTGTTTCTGTGATTTGAATTGGCTTATCCTTTTCTTTGGCCAGAACACAGCCGTGTTGGCTTGGCTATCACGACGAGCTCTCAATGAAATAAACCATCAGTATTGATTACCAGATGAATTTTCCCTGCATTGTGCCTTCTACTAAGAGTAAAAAAAAAAATATTATTTACGAAACATTAGACATATAATAACAAAAGAAAATATAAACCAGGAAATAGCTTTAAGTAAAGATAGTACTTCGAAATTCGCTCTTTTGAGCAGCGTAAATATGTTTTCTGTTTTTATGTCGTCCTCGAGGTCTGCGTGATAGTAGACCAAATACTATTGGTACAAAGGTGGCAATATTGGCAAATGAAAAATAAATCAAAGTTTTCCCGAGAAAGTATACCATTGAATGACGTTACTTATATTGGAGATAAATTCCATAAACTTTACTTGGTGCAGAGATATGAAGCGGACAATACACCAATTCTTTCTTAAACTAGTAAACTAGGCTACAACACATACGAAAGTGAATTCTACCAGCAGCTAAACACGTACAGAAGTAGACAATTCCTAGTAAATTCATCGCAGACAGTTGTCTACAACATAATTCATAGACAAAACGAGTTTAAAGACGTTTCCTTTTGAGAATATTCTCGCAGTAGTACATTCGGAGGATGACGAAAACTTCAGTTTCATTGTTTATATTTTTAGCGTGTTATAGTTCTTACTTTCATTACTTTACTTCATTACTTTAGACCTTATTTAAAAATCAAACAATTATTTATTTCATGATCAATCATGTATTTATTTATCTAGCAAACTATCTTTTTCACTAAAAAGAATAAAGAGTGGTTTTTTCACACAAATATCAATCCAATCAGATTCGACTTGAGACTTAGGCAAAGGCTCAGTTCTAACGACGTTAGACGACTCACAATCAATTCACATTGTTGGTAATCGCATTTATTCGAACAATTGTTACAAGTCATATTCATTAACAGTATTCTGACTCGTATTATTACTACTAATACACTGTAGCATACAGTTCTCAGACAAAACCAACAGGTCACCCACAACGTTACAGAAGCCGAATGTACACCACGCATCTTCCTAGTTTATAATAGCTCGTCGACGGTTCGATAACAGGCTGAGTTCAAGAGTCAAGTATTGTCGTTGAGCGACTACCATCATTATTCCATACTACTATATGTATTTACGTAATTTCACTAAGTACAAAGTACCACGGATTGTAATGTTAGGTCGGAGTACACTTTGTTATAGAAGTTATCTCTTGGTTCACATAACCTGGCCTCGGATTATCATAGTTCAGTTTGGAATACATGATGTAAGGCTAATTATAATCGGGTTTCTGTTTGTTCTATTGAATAATTGGGTTTCGATGTTGGTTGGGTATTTGTAGATAGGTCCTATTGCGGTTTGTGTTAAAGATTGTATCAGGAATGTGTTTTGGAGAAAGTACAGGTATAGGTTTAGGTACTTGTACCTACATATGTGAGATCAAAGATTATTTCAACAACTTAATAAGTTGTTTATCATAAAAGGCCAACAAACCGATTCCAAACTAAGTGCAGCTTATATGTTTATGTGGATGGTATACCTAACAGCTAAACGTCCCAATGATTAGTGCGCGACCCAACTGTGCTCTATATAAACATTTCTCTTCCTTCTGGAATTCAAACTCCAGTTATATGGATTTATTGTAAAAACAAACTCTCATGTAGGTTTAAACTAATGTACCACCAGTTTATTGTCTATTGACGCAAAGACGAGGCGAAAAATCGGACAAAACGTTTTCAAGGACAGGAAAGATCGGGCTGTTTCAGATTTTCAAGATAAATATAACCCTAACATTTTAAAGCGTAAGACAATACGTATTTCTTGGACAGGCGCGTGCCTCATAAACTCATATAAACTTCTCATATAAACTAGCCTGAAGCAATCATATTATCATATAAAGCAATCATTAAAACAAACTCCACTGTTTTCCCTAAATCGGAACCTACACTACGTCATCAGCTCGACCTCATTTGCTAAGAAGCCAGCTCGCACGAGGCCTAATGATTATAACGACACTAAACGCAATGAGCCTGTATACTTTCTATTTCAATTAATTTGAGTTATATGCTACTGTATAAATGATGGCACGAAAGTGAGCGAATACAGCGTCATTATTAAGGTGTTAAGAGTAAAAGTGATCATTACCTACGTTTATAATTTTGCGATCAATGGATGAAATTGCGAGTTTGTTAATACAAGCTAAAATAATTACTGGTCTTGCGTTGTGCTCCGTTACATTATGTTTTTATTTAAAAACAAAGGCAAACCAGCACTCGATCTTCTCAATGGTATGTGGCATCCGTGTTCGTGGAAAACATTGATGATACATGATTTACTTATGAATATTGATTGTGATTACTATATTAAAGTATCGATTATTGATGCGTTGCCGACCGACCTTCATAGTCTACATATGGGTATTTGCTGCCAATTGTCTATGAAGAGTCGGATTTTTTTATTTCCGCTATAAAGTTACTTTGGAAAATTTATTCAGAATGATGGACTGAGCTAATTTTCCGAACGATACTAAGTAACTAACGACCGGTATAGCTACAACTACTAAATAAACCTACCTATCTTTTTTCATACGACGGTGATATGTTCATATGACACAAACAGTTTATTATTTCCAATATGAACAGTCTAAAACACGGCTTAGTCTGGAGTTGCAGCGCAAAATCAGAGTTTATAAAATGTTCCTAATCACACTTGCTTACTACATAAAGAATAAATAGAACGCCATCTACTCTTGAACTAAAGTAACTTTTGTCAGGCGCTTTTACCAGGCAGTCCTACCCTAATTTGACATTGTGCTTCTCATATCTTGTATAAGTACAAAAGTTATGTGATAGATGGCGCTGATTCGTATTTTATATAATAAAATATAAAACGTAACGCTAGGTAAACAAAAAAAAGAACAGAAAAAAGGCGCTTACTCTCAGACCACAATTCTAAGCAACTTTCCCACAGACTGTGACAGTGTATTTGACAATATAAATTCTTTATTAAATGTTTGCAGCTGACTCGTAATTGGCAAGCGTGGAGAATGGGTGGCTGGTGTGGGATGCAACCTCTCGCGACTTCCCGTCTTCATACAACCGGTGTTAAATTTGTTTTGGCTGCCAACTACGCTGTAAGCCTTAATCGTAAAGAAAAGAAAATATGGGAATCTGTGCAATGGGTATTTTAAGGCTACTGGCGTTGAAGCTATGGGATTCTGAGACTTATCGCCTCTTTTCGAATCTAGCGAGGCGATTGGTGAGTGAAACTCGTTAACCTAAGGCTTGCACTTATCTTGCACAACCAATTTCTATTGCGATCCAGCGTGTTAACTCGGCCAGTCTTTTGGGTACTTTCCTTCAGTTGATTCTAGTTTACCTGTAGTTATTTATTTCTAGTGTATTTTTATCATAATTATAAAAGTAATTTTTTATACTTATAGTCTTTTAAGCTGGTTGTAGGTATATATTGTATTTATTCGCACATTTTGTAGGTATACTGCAGAATTGTATGTATCTACCCCATTCCACCGTAGCTACAATAGGAACCTATAAGTAGGCACGTAATGTTATTTTTTTAAGGGCTGATTTTTCAATGCCCAGACATATTTTATCAGAAGAATAATTTTGAGAACTTGGTATGGTTTATATGGAAAGTCTTGCCACGTTTCCGAATCCAGATTAAAATTATCTGAGCATTGATAAATCAGCCTGAAATGTAAAAATCATCTTTCCATCAGGTGAGATGGAAATCAAACGCCTCCTAATTATTAATAAAAAAAAATAAAAAAAAATTGTGATTCACGTGTTAATAATAGAAGTCAAGTAGGTAGGTATAACCTACGTTCTTAATGAAACATATTTTTTGCTGATCAGAAATATAGACCAGATGTTATTACACCTTATTGCTTATTTGATTTACTTACTTACTTACTTACTTAGCATTAAAAGTTAAACACGTACTATTACGTCATATACTTTTGAATGTAATTTTTATGCTAACTAACATATTAACTTAATAAACACAAATATTTGTAACAGTAGTTATACCCGTGTTTAATAAAATTAGAGGACTAAGACATAAGGGCCCGGTAGTACTCAGATATAGCACTAAACTGGACTAGGAAGAGATCGTATCAACAAGAGCTTTACATAACAAGTGTCCAGAAGTGGATTATTACAGGAGTATTGATTGCGCGTATTCATTCTTTGCCAAAAGCGCTTGTTAAATCCTGTGTAATTCAGCAAAAGCCTAATCAGTCTGAACCTGAACTTAATATCCTATGCTGAACATCGCGTAGGCGCAACATTGTAAGTTGGAAGGCGACAATCAAAGCATACTCCTAGCTTTAAATCTACATGAAACAAACATTACCCATTACCCAAGCTCCAAACGACAAAAACAACATCTTTCGCAAATATTCAGCACCTTTAGCTTACACAACAGGTTGATTTACCGCGGTAGGTATCTGGAGTAAGCAGTTGAAACAAGGGGTAAGTTTGCCGGTTTTGACGGGATCCATGTAGGCTGCAGCAAGGAGTCCATTAATCCTCCACGCTGCTGCTCATCCAAGGAAAGACACGCGAGCAAAGTGCGGGGTCGCGTCACACCGAACTTATTGTACTGTATTGTTTTTTGTTTATAGGTTAATGTGAATCTGGTTTTAACTTAATTATAATGCAGCTGCAGTAAAGTAGTTTATTTTATATAAACGGAACGATTATAATATAAAGAAAATAAATTAGTACGACTTTTGCCTGCAAAATTTCACAAGCAAAGTTTAGTTTCTTTATTTTGCCAGTGATAAAAATGATACACAATTTATTTACACTTAAATATACAATACACTATCTAACACACTAACTCCGGTCTTCTGCAGGTTCTACAATTTTGTAAAGAGGAATTTTGTAATTAAGGAATCATACTATACAATCCTAAGTTGGTGTAAAAGAATCCCACAACTGTATAAAGGAATAAACTTTGATAGCCGGAAAAACTATGAGCACACAGGAAAACCGAGTGGTTTCTATTAGAGCCTATATTTTTTTTATTTTTTTGTTCGCCATTCATGCCAGAGCGTGTATGATGAGTGTGGGAACCAACATCTGCATTACATGTATGATTGTGTATTTGTACTGAAAAATAGGCTTTTTACTTGAAATATTTCTATTTGTTGTTGTTTTGAAGGGGATTAATAAGAAGGGGACAGAATAAAACGTTGTTTTTTGTTTTGATGGGGCCAGGATTTTGATCGCTGTTCAAGTTTTATCCAAAATACTTATTCCAAATAATCCAAAGTTTGTTTTTTTAAGGTCCTGAAGGCCTACTATGAACTATTATTGCGATTCAATTGACGACCTAAAATAAACTGCTTTGCTATTTCATACCACGACGTCATTAAAGCGATCCAGTCTAGGTTGACGCCAAATCAAGTCGGCAATTGGATCGCAAACTGTTTTAGTTCGTTCATTTTTCGTACCATGAGGTGATATTTCAACCTATATTGGATGACTTAAATGTCAAAGTAAGCGATTCAAAAAAAGTTGCTACTTTCTCGGCGTAAAGTGAATCGTTTCGGTTTATGTTTAAAAAAATTGTTGAAAATATAGGTAATTCAAGGTATTTCAGTTGGATATTTAGTGTTTCTTATGTGTTAATGTAAAAAAGTGATTTCTAGAGCTATTTTTTATTGTAGATGTCTGACGAATTAGACTTTTTTATTTTCTTTTTTAAAGTCGAATTTATAACCCTGACTTTCATTACTTGATATATTGTGTTTCCAAGAATTAGAGTAAATAGGAATTAGGTGTAAAATATATTTTCGGTACGAGTTCTTCTCGAGCGAACATTATCCATACCTACCAAATCCAAATTATAACATACCAAATCAAAAATTATTATAGAAAACGACATATCGTAAATAATTTTCTAAATATTTATACACATGTAAGTATATAAGATACTCAAACATCACTGCGTCAAACAAAGGCTCATTTTCTTCTGGTCCGAGGAGCCATGTAATCTCTTTTTTTTTTTTGTTCCCCTCCACGGGAAGGGCAGGAGGATATAAAAAATGCTCTGACGCATACTCCGCGCGCGCGATCGGAGTTATGTGGGACTCGTCCCGACGCCTACCAGAACCACTACCCACTAAAAAACCCCCTGTCGGTTCGTGCATTTTTGCCACTCAGCCTTCATCTGAACGACGGCCAATTGGAGAAAGTGGCCGCGCTAGCGGTGCCCTTAAGGGGTCACCCGCTGGGATTTACATAGCACTGAAGGTGCTCAAAATGATAGTAAATAATTAAACATTAAAAATTGAAAAATAAAATTGCATTAATTCGGATTTACGTTAGAATTAGAATTTGCGGCCTGAAGGGCCTCGAGATCTAAAGTTAACTGCGTGGGTTCACCAGTGTTCGCGTTTCTCGGTCTAGCGACTTTGAATTTCGAATCTAACACAGGAGCAGTATATTAGACTGAATCTCGAACAAGATGATTGGGATGGGATTCGGCGCGTTTGAAGAACGATTCTGAGATTGTTTTGAGGTGCTGTTGCACTGTAGGTAGCTCAAGATCTCTGTGCAGGTCCGCGTTACGCACGTACCAAGGTACGTTTGTGGCCCTGCGGCAGAAGAGATTTTGAACTACCTGCAGCTCATACAGGACGGAGGGTTTGGCGTGGGCAAAGACTGGCGAAGCATATGACATGACGGGTCTAACGCAGACCTTATAAAGCGTACGTTTATTTCTAAAAGACATTTTACTTTTTCTTCCTATCATACTATATAGACGGCTTAAGTAAAAACGCGCGAGTTTCGTTACTCTATCGACGTGTGGCTTGAATGAAAGCGTCTGATCTAAGGTGAGGCCTAAGTATTTAATACTGCGCTTCCAGGGGATGGGAATACTTAACATTCGAATGTGGGGATCGTTGTAGCGATTACGACGGTTGTGGTCGAATTGAATAGCAGAACTCTTTTTTGGGTTGACTTCGATACGCCATTTTTGAAACCAAACACCGAGGGCGTTTACGGCCTTTTGGAGTCTGGTGATGTTATATGGGATCGATTGACCTTTAGTGTAAAGGGCGGTATCGTCTGCAAAGAGGGCGAGTTCGACGCCTTTCGGCGGGATGAGGACGTCGTTAGTGTACACGGTGTACAGCAGAGGGGCGAGGACTGAGCCTTGCGGGACTCCAACCTTTATGGGACGAGGCGCGGAGAGCGTGCCTTCATGTTTGAATCGAAACGTACGGTCTTTAAGAAACGACGCGATTAATCTGACTAGGCGAACCGGTAAGCCTATTTTATAGAGTTTAAAAACGAGACCGCTGTGCCAGACTTTGTCGAAAGCCTTGGCTACGTTGAAGAAAACCGCGATTGTTTTTTTACGACGCGGATAGAATCCTTCGAGTATGTACTCGACGATTCGATGGACTTGCTGAGGGCAGGCTGCTTAGCGCGAAAGCGATTAGCCGAACGGGAATAATGAGAGGGTCGCCATCCGTTGGAAACAGATGGTTCCGAATTCGAGAGAGTATGACTCTTTCGAGAAGTACGCAGCCAGAAAGACAGCCCGAGTCTTGCGAACCACTATCGAATTTAATCGACCGTGGTAAGCTCAACCCTGTTGTTGCTGCACTCACCGAGGTGAGATTTTTAATTCGAGGGGTGCACAGAGTGCGGGATTGACTACGTTACGACCGGCCGGGGCCGGCCGCAGAGCGAGTCTCTGACTGCGTAGCAGGCGCCAAGCGTCAAGTACGCAGCCAGAAAAACAGCCCGAGCCTCGCGAACCACTATCGAATTTAACCGACCGCGGTAAGCTCAGCTCTGTTGTTGCTGTGCGAGACCGACTTAGTTGCAGCCGATCGAAACCGGCCGCAGCGTAAGCCCTGCAGAGGCTATCTCAATTCGTCGAGGACGAGCCGAGATTTGTACGAATCACAGCGTATGAGTATTGCGAACGAGTTGTCGTCGTGAGACGACAATCGTGACTCGGCAGCCGGGAGCGACCTTCAATACGTCCGAGCGGGTCCGGACGTTTGTATTCTCAATTTTTCTTTCTTTACATTTTACAATCAAAAAGTGCATTGCTTTGCTTCGCTGTAATCTTTGTTTTTAACCATAATGTAATATGTTCAATACATTCCTTAAGGTAACAGAATAAATAAAGAAGATTATAAATATTTCATAATGAAGTAAGGATCATGAAATAACGTTTCGTTGTTTTAAAAGTACCGCATGTAGAGAGTTATGTTGTAAGTTCCGCATAAATCTATACCTAACAAAATATTCTAGATTAATGTATACGTAGGTAGGTACTAAGTATTAGTTAGTTTAATAACATCGTTGGAGCAAGATCGATGGTGGCTCCGACGTTGTCCAGACGAGATAATTTATTGTGGACTCACTAGAAATATTAAAATTATGTCAGTAAACTCTGTTTTGGATATAGAATATACCTACTATTCATGTCTTACTATGTCTGACTAAAAAGCCGTAAAAGCCTACTGTTTTTTACTTTCTCAAGTGTATTTGGAATGAGAATTGTGATTCTGATTTGTTTTCTGCAAGTTTGACGATGATTTAACATAGTAGGGCCAGAGAAGTAGGTTAGGACAATTGAAAATAACATATATATTTATCTATATATGTTTGTTTGCGAGTATATATTCATCGAACAGTCGATGTATGTATTTATATAAGTTTTCAAAGTGTTTTACATGATTACATTAAAAATATATCGCTGGATAAAGACAACAAATGATGGTAGACCATAAACAATGAATAGTGGGTCGGTGCTTAGTATTGTACGGCCAGATCAAAGATTAATGTATGAATACATGTTGTAATAAGTTAATATTATATTCATTCCTAAAATATCGTTAAATGCTATTATTTGCATTAAACATTTTATTAACTTTTCAATTTTATCGTCGCAGAGCCACCTCCAGCACCAGTAACCAATTGAGGTAAAACCTGCCATCTCTACGTTAAGAACGCCAAAGCGCACAGTTACAAACGTTTCTTAAATTTTCTAAAATTTCTTTTATCAAATTTTTTTACGTTTACATCTGAAATGGACGTTATCGAATAAGTTTTTGAAAGAAGATTTCAAGTTAATGTATTTAAGGCTTACTTGCTTTATAGTTGATTTTATATGTATATGTATTATGAACATGTACCTATAATGAATAAATTTAAATCCCTTACCCCTAGTGTAGAAGTCTTATCTTACCTCAGGCTGTTGAATTTAGCTGTACCAACATAGAAATATTAATTTCCCAACAACATGCTATTGGCAAAGTTTATCCAGAAAATTCCTTTATTTCTGTTCATTGCAGTCGAGGTTTAATATTTGGTCTGTCTCCAGCAGGTTCGGTGCTTTCGGTCAAGTGCTCAGCCGGAGCTTATTCGAAAATAACCTGCTATTAGTATTGACTTCAAGCCAAATAATACAATATTTAATAAAATAACAATACTGTGGAAAGGTATATAAAAATTCAACTCTATTTTTGAACTTTTAAAGCGCAAAAAGCCCTTCTAGAAGGATTTTAAAATTTTTCCTAATTATTAAAATCAGATTGAATTTGACATATAGGGGAACATTTGCGGAATAACTGTGTTAGATTTAAAAGTTTAAAAAAAGTTATGTAAGTTTACGGATTTTGACAAGAGTTTGTTGAAAATCAAATTTCAATATTCTTTTCTTTAAAAGTTATTTTAGTTACTACAAATGTGTAAAATAATTATTAAGTAACTAAAGCCACGTGAATACATTATTGTAGTCGAGTGGTTGGCAGACCTGCCCGTACATTAAAGTCCATAGAAGTCCCAGGTTCGAGTCCTTTCGAGACATTCGTTTGATAAACATTGGGATTCGTTTTTGGGTCTATAATGTTTAGTAAGCTTAAAGGAACAAAGTATTATGTCATCAACTATATAAGCAGAAATGCTACTATAATATACTTTTTATTTTAGATAAATATGCGAGAACTTAATTTGAATATGAAAGTAATCGTGTTGAAAGGGTTCGTTTCATTACTATTGATCTGCATTTTATTTAGGAAATTCTATTTCATTAGATCTTAATTATGTAACTGTTAATCACTTTCATATACAGTTATCGATTATAACATTATCCAGTTGATTACCCTTTACCGTACTTTAAACTCTTAATTTATTCAATCGCGCTCAATCACACTGATTGAAGGGTACATTACCAAGCAGCAAAGTGCGTGGAGCGACTGATAACGCCAGCGAGACCTTGAGGTCCCGGGTCCCATGATTTATTACGTCATCAAGTTCTATAATGTGCCCTCAATATTTATTCTACAGCTTATAAAAATATTTGGGCTTCGAGATAAGGGGTTATATGTATTCTATGCCGATATTAAACGATATTTTTTCATCATTGTGAAAAATGGAATACTTATGAAGTTATGGGTTGCGAAGTTTTATTATGAAACATATTTTATTTGGCGAGTTTGACTGTGTGGGTATTCAATAGAAATTCAAGATTTATGTAGTTCGCAATCAAAGGTTTTAATTTGGTGTTTTTACGTGTGAATTGTACGTTGACAAACAACTGAGGTGGGATATACCTAAACACTGAGACAGTTATAATAATGCACTACTGAAACAACATCATTGGCGTCATATGACATATATTTTTGTCAATGTTATTATTACTGTAATACCTTTTAACTATCAACAAGAACAAGTTCTGTGTAACGTAACTAAAAGGTTCGGGGATTCAAATGGTTGTGCCATAAATCATTCGTTCTAAAATCAATTCAAAACAAAATCGGCTTCCACAATATTGAACAAAGCCCAAAAACTGTGTAAAACTTGTGAAATATAACTAAAGTAATACCTCACTAGAACAACTAATAAAAATTCAAAATTAATTCTATTTTTCAATCTCGTTAAAAATGGAATGCTGCGTTCGGGTTGGAATAAAAAATTCAAATTTAACCGACATTGCATTTCGTTTCAGTTAACGAAGCGAATAAAACTGTCCAACCCTTTACAATACTTTGAATAAACTGGTTGAAATGGTTGAAAATAGCCTATTAACACCCCGTGACACTGAATTTTTTTGCTTCTATCTTGTATTTTCAAGTCTGCCAACCATTCGCCTTAACTAGATTACAAAGAAATTTCACTCCGTATTTTATTTTCATTTTTGGTAATCCAATTTTCGTTTTAAATCTGATAATTTAATTACGGTTGGTTTATTCGCCCAGTAACTTATACCATTTAGAAAAATGGAAAGTTAAATTGTGGAATTTAATTGGATTAAACAGTGTGTTCTAATTTTGAAATAGATAAATAAGGAAATATTTTAATTGTTGAGTCGAGTACAGGTTCCGAGGTAGATTCGGATAAAGGTTTTCTGTAAATAATAGAACAACGTCCAATACACGCCACAAGAGCGGGATTGGGAGATGCGAAAGCGGTTCATGGGGCTTTTTACGGAGATATAAAAAACTGTCACGTTTTTCTGCCTATCATTAGTAGTACTATGTTATTCTATGGTATTTCTGCTGTTATCCCGAGCCTGAGACCGTAATGGCAATTAAAAACATCATATCAGCGGTCTAAATATTTAAATGTAATTTCATGGTAGCTCTAACAACTGAAGTAGCGCATTATTTTCCAATGTTCTAGTAGAATCCAATTTTTATGTCAGGTGCACGATCTGACTTAGATCTGTACCAATCGACTGGCACAATCGGTTCGGCAACATTTGTTGAAGCAACTACTAAACATATTCGGCTGATTGGGTCGTACTTACATTCGGGCTTTTCGCTAGTCGGCACACTCGGCCCGTCTTGCCAAAACTCGAATGGCTTTGGCTGAATGTCATGTGTACAAACACACGTCTACACATGTTAATGCCGGCCCGAATACGAGGGTTGCGCCCCTAAGGAAGCAAGGCCTACCCAGAGAACGCAGAATAACAAAAATATATATTAAAACAATAATTCTGTAATACCTAACTCTTTCCTTCGCAACCTCATTTTATTTCTTCGGTTTCCGTAACCTCTGAGTAAATCCTATAACGAAGGCTCATAACAGAGGGTATTAAAACAATTTATAACGTAATCGTATACGGCCGCCTCTCAGGTTTGCGGGAACTTTCCTCACAGAAGCTCCACTTTACTTAGTCAATGCTGATAAAGGTGATGGTGCAAGTGAATGTGAATTATAAGGAAATATCTGGAATCTTAGCCGGAGTTAAGACTCCTCAATCTTCTTTTGTAGTCATGCTGTAAGTTGTAGATTACAGCTGAAATCTACAAACCGTACTTAGATTTGGCTGTTACTTATCTCACCTAAATTGTCGAAAAAAAAATAATGACCATGTTCCTTAGAGTGAAGTGCTTATTCTGAAAACTTTTGACACCTCTCTTGTCAAAAAGGAAGGCATTTCTTTTAATGAGTTTTCATCACTATGTAGTATGAAATAAAGCAGATTTTTATTTGAACATCTAGCTTAGGAAATTCTGAGAAGTGTCAGCTCGGTTTATAGATTTCAACCTAAGACTGTTGGAGTCGATCAGAGTTGTTCAGTTATAGCCATGATGTAGACTATTAGAGTGCTTTATTACAGTTATGAATAGGACAGTAAAAGTTACCTTATATTTTATTAAAAAACATAATATGAAAATTGAGCTAATATTAACCACCTCCAAGGACGTCTGGAGAGGTATGCTGTTCTTAATTTACCTATAACATTAAGATCTACATTTCTCCTTTGTCTACATATTAAACATAATCTACCTGATAATATTAGAAAGGGGAAGATTCTGGCATTATACAGTTTCTTAATTTGAAGTTATTTTCATAACTACCTATATACAACATGCAATATTGGGGAGGCAGTAAGGTATTCTTTAGTTTATTTTTTTGTGGTGAAGATAAGACTCATGTTTCTTGGCATCTGAAATATATTTTGATACGAAAATGTATCGTATATTTTCGGCTTAAATGTAAATGTCGCCGTAAAACTAAAAAAAACCGTAAAAAAAAAAGTTTACTAGCGTAGGTTTAATTACGCTAGTTAAGTTTCCTATGACGTTATATTTACAGGATGATACTTTTTCTTTATTAATAATTTTTTTTTGTCACCATACATCAAAAGCTTTACAAAAAAAAAAGTATGTAAGGTCGAACAATATACATTGTAAAGTAAAGGAATGAAGCAACATAACCTGAACTAAGTATGAAACCTGAGTGTTGGTGTACTGCATTGTATACATACATGATACTTCATTTAAGATCAACATATTTAATAATATTAAATTATACAGGGTCTCATTATAAACGTGTATATGTTTTTTTCCCGTTCCGTTCCCGTACTTTGATGGATGAATCTAACTGTGAGAGTATAATTGTAAGTATTAATAATAATAATATTTATTAGTACTATGCAATTTTTTGCGTGTAATTTAAATAGATATAAGATAAGTGAATAATAATACAATAGTCAGGAAGGCTTGGTTGACAGTTAAGTACTTTGAGCGCCTAGTTTGCAAACGAGCGAAGTCAGTGTGACAGTCAGTATCACAGAAAAAGAGCCCATTACATATGCTAGCCACAAGCGAGTCACGTGGTGTAGTATAATGCTGAGTAATCTTCAAACAAATAAGTTTATCGAGTTACACCAGCCTCGTCATATTATTTTACTGCAGGATATTTACGTCAGATATAAGCAATTTAGACAATGATAACACATATTACAGTAATTATGTGTAACGAAGCAGCTTTTGCTTTTCATGTAGTAGACAATAACCACGTATATAAACAAGGTACGGTTGCATCCGCCCACTCGATACAACATGTCAACACTCCCTGTCACGCTCACAATAGTAGCGCGTAGTGTTTGGACATTAACTACTACCAGTAAAGCGAAAGTTGCCATTCTCGCTCCGATCGCCACGCGGTGCGGACGTGCAAGACCCCGTTCTCCGTTGTTTGGTCCCATCCCGATATTCCGTGGCGCTCAGTCTACTGACGTCACAGTTTAGCGTGTTGGTTCCGTGCTACGGTTTTCAAGGTCTTTTTACTACGTCTGAGTGCTTTCGAAGTGCGATTTTTCTTTGCGACTAAGCCCCTTAGTCTTCAAAGTGCTGTGCTAAGTTGTGTTGTGCTTGTGCTGAGTGCAGTGTTGTGCCCAGCGTAAGTAGTCTGGTTTCAGTGCAAAGGATACTTAACGGTGACAACGAATTTGTACTGAACCAGCCCTTTTTATTTTTATTTATTTCTCTTCTCTATTTTATTTATTTTTCTCCTATTTTCATATTTATTTTTATCATATTTGTGTGTTTTCGTGTGTATTTGTCCTTTCTGTCGGTAAAGATCTTAACGCGGTCAACTCTTTACCTGCGCACCCTTTTTTAGGTTTCTAGGTAGCGGCCTTCGGCGTACTACGGTTAGTTTTAAGTTATTCTCCCCAGCCCCCCTACCGCTGGTAGGGAGGTTTGCCGCTAGGATTTTGCTAGGTTTTTAGGAACTAGGCATCTTTTATTATACTTATATTTTTACATATTATTGTCCCAACCCCTTCCCAAATGGATAAGCAAATCGTCATTAACATTGCGAAGGCGTTCGCCCAAGCACTCGCCGCGTCGGGTGTTTCAATTTCTGACGACATATTTACGCAAGCTGTACTAGCGCTTAACGCGTCCCCGGCCCCTCAGGCCCCAACCCCAGCCTCTCAGGCCTCTAACGTCCAGACCCCTCAGGTCTATAGCTCTCCCGCGTCTCCCGTTCCATCCGATATGGACTGCGCGTCGGTCTCATCCTCGCGATCATCTCGTAGGAAGCGTACCGCTCCCGGGAGCGATTCAGACTCCGCCGCGTCCGAAGCTTCGTCGGTCGCCGCCACCTTAACCGGCTCTCCTGAGCCCGCCTTCCAATTAGTTACCAAACGCTCCAAGAAGCGTTCGAAAAAAGCCGCGGTGTCTTCAACACCCGAGCCAACCCCGGTGTCTTCTACACCCGCCCCCGCGCCGCTCATGTCACTCGAAGTGACCGCGTCTCCGTCGGTCCCATCGAAGCCTGCGACGCGCTGCGCTCCCGTCCCGCCGAAACCTCAGCTCCCTCCGCCCGTCTTCCTGCGTGAAAAAACGCGCTGGACCGCGGTTTCTAACTTGTGCAAAGAGCACAAAATTAATTACTTAAAAGCCGCCAACGCTGGCGATACAATCAAAATCCAAGTAGCGACCGTCGACGACTTCCGCGCGTTTACCAGGTTGCTCGGGTTAAATCAAATCGCGTACCACACCTACGCCCTCCCGGAGGAGCGTAAGATCCGCGCATTACTACGGGGCGTCCCGTTCGAGCTCGCGAATGAAGAAATCCTCGAGGACCTTAAGTCCCAGGGTTTCCCGGCCGAAGCAGTGCACAAGATGCACTCTAACCGCGGTAGGCGCTTTCCGTTAGCTTTAGTTATCTTGTCGAATACTACCAACTTGAGGGAGATCTTTAGAGAGGCTCGCACAATTTGCGGACTCTCAAATATCTCTGTTGAGCGTCCCAACCCCCGCGGTCACCCTGGGCAGTGCCACCGCTGCCAGCTCTACGGCCACGCAGCGGCTAACTGCTCAGCTCCCCCCAGGTGCGTTAAGCGCCTGGATCCACATTTTACGAAGGAGTGCACTCGCACTCCCGAATCCACTTCCCCCCCTGCCTGTGTGCTGTGCGGCCAGTCTGGTCACACAGCTAACTACAGGGGCTGCCCGCGTGCTCCGCGTTCCACCGCCAAGAGGGTCGCGCCTAAACCGGCGTCGCCGCTCACTCACGCTAACTTCCCGCCGCTGCGCAACCGGGGTCCCGGTCCGGAAGCAAAGCCCGCTCAGCCGACGCCTACTCCGGCTCTGTCTTGGAGGCAGCGTCCGGACGTTCCGCCTGCACCTTCCAGACCCATCCCAGCTCCCGTAGCTTCCGTAGGGCCGCGTCCTTCTCCGTCATCCGCACCTCAGTCGTCGTTGGCTGAGGACATGAAGACCGTGTTCGACGTTATTCAAAACGTCGATATTAACGAAATTTCCGTGCTCGCACGCAAACTGCGAGCCGCCCGCTCTCCTCAAGAGCGTTTATTTGCTTTAGCCGAGCATCACTCGCTCCTAAGTTCGTTGTAAATTCTTTTATATTTGTATAAATTCGTAAATAATAAATTATAATGTCTAGACCCGCGAATCCCGCGTCCAGTCGTATTAAACCCAAGGGCTTATCCCTAGTATCTTTTAACGCTCGTAGCCTTAACACCAACCTTCCCGAAATTAAACTGTTCCTTCAGAACAAAGAACCTGACTTATTCCTTCTCCAGGAGACATGGCTTACTCCAAACCACTCCAGGGGATTCGCTATACCTAAGTACGCGTTTATTCGTAACGATAGGCCCAACTCCGACGGTTTCGGCGGCACCGCTATATATTACAAAAGAGGCTTCCACTGCTGTCCTCTCCCTACTCCTCCTCTCCTCAACATGGAAGCCACTGTGTGTAGATTGGCTATGACTGGTCATCCGACCATCATCATAGCTTCAATCTACATACCTAGTGGTACCAGACCAATCCGCAGCGACTTTGAGGCCATTCTCGCCCTCGGCCATTCAGTCATTATGTTCGGAGACTTTAACTCCAAACATACTGACTGGACGTGCCTATCGACTAACACCAGCGGTATCGCTCTCCTCGACATCACTAACTCCCTTGACCTAGACGTCATATCCCCCATCACTCCCACTCACTATCCCAACAACCCGTCCTAAACTCCTGACATCCTCGACTTTGCAATTATCAAGCGAATCAATCTTGATCTAAGGTCTATCGAACCGCTCGATGACCTAGGCTCCGACCATCGCCCCGTTTCCCTCGTGCTAGGACCGCCGAACGATAACGTCTCATCTCCTAAGACCTTTACCAACTGGAAAGGTTTTAAAAATACGTTAGTTTCAGCCTTAGAGGCTCCGAACTCTCCACTCGCGATCTCTCCCGAACAATTAGATAGCCCGAATAAAATCGATTCATTAGTAAATTCTCTCACTGATGCTATCAACTCAGCCATCAGTGACAACGAAAAGGTTGCTAAGCAAGGCAAACCCACGCTTCCCTTAGCCGTTAGCAATCTTATTAAAGCTAAAAACGCGGCTCTCCGGAGAGCCAAGAAATATCCCACGCCCGCCTATAGAACAGCTGCGAATCAGCTTCAACGTAAAGTTAGGTCTTGCCTCGCGGAACTCCGAGACGCTCAGATGAACGATCTCATGGCGAATATCTCTCCCTGCCACCAAGCGTACTATAGCATGGCCCGAGCCTTACGCGTAGACACCGTCTCTCACGTTCCTCCTCTCACTCGTCCCGATGGCACTACTGCCTTCGAAGTCGATGAGAAAGCCGAATGCTTCGCCGACAGCATTGCCGCACAATGCTCGCCCAGTACGCAACCTGCTAATCCCTCACACATCCAGGCGGTGGAGGACGAAGTCCTTCGCAGAGACTCTCTCCCCATCACCGCCGACCCTGTCACAGTCTCTAATGACGAAATCTTGCTTCTCATTAGAAATCAAAAGTCCAAAAAGGCTCCGGGTGCGGATGGAATTTCCAACCACGCACTTAAGCACCTACCTCAACAGATGCTTACCTTGTTAGCTATCATTTTCAATGCCTGCTTCGACCATAGCTACTTTCCAAAAGCTTGGAAAGAAGCAACAGTCATAGGCATTCCCAAGCCGGGCAAACCTCTGAACGTCCCGGCTAATCACAGACCCATCAGCCTCCTCAAGGCAATGTCTAAACTTCTCGAGAGATTCATACTCTCTCGAATGCGGAACCATCTGTTTCCAACGGATGGCGATCCTCTCATTATTCCCCATCAGTTCGGCTTTCGCGCTAAACACTCCTGCCCTCAGCAAGTCCACCGAATCGTCGAGTATATACTTGACGGTTTCTATCCGCGTCGTTATAAAACAGTCGCGGTTTTCTTTGACGTAGCCAAGGCTTTCGATAAAGTCTGGCACAGCGGTCTCGTTTATAAACTCTACAAGATAGGCTTACCGGATCGCCTAGTCAGGTTAATAGCGTCGTTTCTCAAAGACCGTACGTTTCGATTTAAACACGAAGGCACGCTTTCTGCACCTCGTCCCATAAAGGCTGGAGTCCCTCAAGGCTCAGTCCTCGCCCCTCTGCTGTACACCGTGTACACCAACGACATTCCCATCCCGCCGAAAGGCGTCGAACTCGCCCTCTTTGCTGACGACACCGCACTCTATACCAAAGGCCACAGTGTTCGGCACCTTGTAACCAGACTCCAAAAGGCCGTAAACACCCTTGGTGCATGGTTTCAACAATGGCGCATCGATGTGAACCCTGAAAAGAGTTCTGCGATGCGCTTCGACCACAAACGCCGTCGTCCCGATGGCGACCCCCACGTTCGAATGTTAGGCATTCCCATCCCCTGGAAGCGCAGTACTAAATACTTAGGCGTCACATTAGATCCGACGCTTTCTTTCAAGCCACACGTCGAAAGAGTTTCGAAACTCGCTCGTCACTATTTAGTCCGCCTAAATAGCATGTTAGGTAGAAAAAGTAAAATGTCCTTCAGAAACAAACGTACACTTTACAAGGTCTGCGTTAGACCCGTCATGACGTATGCCTCGCCAATCTTTGCCCACGCCAAACCCTCTCTCCTGCACAAACTGCAGGTAGTTCAAAACCTCTTTTGCCGCCGGGCCACAAACGCACCGTGGTACGTGCGTAACGCGGACTTGCATAGAGATCTTGAACTGCCTACAGTACAACAACATCTCAAAACACTCTCTGAAGCGTTTTTCAAACGCTCCGAAACCCATCCCAATCCTCTAGTTCGTGATTCAGTCTCATATACTACTCCTGTGTTAGACTCGAAGTTCAAAGTCGCTAGGCCTAGAAATGCGCAAGCGTACTCATCCACCAGACTGTCACGCGATCTCGAGGCCCTTCTGGCCGCAAATTCTAATTCTAACGTAAATTCTAATTCTAACGTAAATCCTAATTCTAACGTAAATGCGAATTAACTCAATTTTATTTTGCAATTTTTTAATTTTTGTTTTAATTATTGATTTTCATTTTGAGCACCTTCAGTGCTATGTATTCACCTTCAGTGCTTTGAGCACCTTCAGTGCTATGTAATCCCAGCGGGTGACCCCTTCTGGGCCCCGCTAGCGCGGCCTCTTTCTCCAATTGGCCGTCGCTCAGATGAAGGCTGAGTGGCAAAAATGCACGAGCCGACAGGGGGTTTTTAGTGGGTATGGTCCTGGTAGGCGTCGGGACGAGTCCCACATAACTTTGGAATCGCGCCAGAGTATGCGTCAGGGCATTTTTATCCTCCTGCCCTTCCCGCGGAGGGGAACAAAAAAAAAAAAAAAAAGAAAGTCGCCATTCTCGCTCCGATCGCCGCCCAGTGTGGACGTGCAAGACCCCGTTCTCCGTTGTCGGTCCTTTCCCGTTATTCCGTGGCGCTCAGTCTACTGACGTCACAGTTTACCGTGTTGGTTCCGTGCTACGGTTTTCAAGGTTTTTCTACTCCGTCTGAGTGCTATCGAAGTGCGATTTTTCTTTGCGACTAAGCCCCTTAGTCTTCAAAGTGCTGTGCTAAGTTGTGTTGTGCTTGTGCTGAGTGCAGTGTTGTGCCCAGCGTAAGTAGTCTGGTTTCAGTGCAAAGGATACTTAACGGTGACAACGAATTTGTACTGAACCAGTCCTTTTATTTTTATTTTTATTTCTCTTCTCTATTTTATTTATTTTTCTTCTATTTTGCATATTTATTTTTATCATATCTGTGTGTTTTCGTGTGTATTTGTCCTTTCTGTCGGTAAAGGTTGACCCTAACGCGGTCAACTCTTTACCTGTGTACCCTTTTTTTTTAGGTTTCTAGGTAGCGGCCTTCGGCGTACTACTGTTAGTTTTAAGTTTTCCTCCCCAGCCCCCCTACCGCTGGTAGGGAGGTTAGCCGCTAGGATTTTGCTAGGTTTTTAGGAACTAGGCATCTTTTATTATACTTTTATTTATTAATATTACTGTCCCAACCCTCCCTAATGGATCCGCTAAGCGTTATTAACGCGTTCACCCAGGCGCTTGCTGCGGTAGGCGTCTACATCCCGAAAGACATCATAACGCAGGCCTTGCAGGCATTAATCGCGTCCCCGGCCCCTCAGGCCTCAACCCCGGCCCCTCAGGCCTCAACCCCGGCCCCTCAGGCCTCAAACCCGGCCCCTCAGGCCTCCAACGTCGAGACCCCTCAGGTCTACAGCTCTTCCTCGTCTCCCGCCTCGTCCGAGATGGACTGCGAATCGGTCGCATCCTCTCACGCGTCGCGTCGCAAGCGTACCGCTCCCTGGAGCGACTCCGAACCCGCGTCTGATACGTCGTCAGATGCCGTCACCTTAACCGGCTCTCCTGAGCCCGCGCTCCAACTTGTCGCCAAGCGCTCCAAGAAGCGCTCGAAGAAAGCTTCGGTATCATCAATACCCGAGCCCTCCCCGGTGTCTTCAACACCAGCCCCCGCGCCGTTAAAATCGCTCGAAGTAACCGCGCCTCCGTCGGTCCCATCGAAGCCAGCGACGCGCTGCGCTCCCGTCCCGCCGAAACCTCAGCTCCCTCCACCCGTCTTCCTGCGTGAAAAAGCGCGCTGGACCGCGGTTTCAAACTTGTGCAAAGAGCACAAAATTAATTACTTAAAAGCCGCCAACGCTGGCGATACAATCAAAATTCAAGTAGCGACCGTCGACGACTTCCGGTCTTTCACTAGGCTTCTGTCGATCAATCAAATCGCGTATCACACCTACGCCCTCCCGGAGGAGCGTAAGATCCGCGCAGTACTACGGGGCGTCCCGTTCGAACTCAGTAACGAAGACATTCTCGAGGACCTTAAGTCTCAGGGTTTCCCGGTCACAGCAGTGCACAAGATGCACTCCAACCGCGGTAGGCGTTTTCCCTTAGCTTTAGTAATCCTGTCAAATACTCCCAACTCGAAGGAGATTTTCAAAGAGGCTCGCACAATCTGCGGACTCTCGAACATCTCCGTCGAGCGTCCCAACCCCCGCAGTCATCCTGGGCAGTGCCACCGCTGCCAGCTATATGGCCACGCAGCGGCTAACTGCTCAGCTCCCCCCAGGTGCGTTAAGTGCCTGGATCCCCATATCACTAAGGAGTGCACTCGCACTCCCGAATCCACTTCCCCCCCTGCCTGTGTGCTGTGCGGCCAGTCCGGCCACACAGCTAACTACAGGGGTTGCCCGTGCGCTCCGCGCTCCACCGTCAAGAGGCGCCGCCGCTCACTCCCGTAAACTTCCCGCCGCTGCGCAACCGGGGTCCCCCGACGCCTACTCAGGCTCTGTCTTGGAGGCAGCGTCCGGCCGTCCCACCTGCACCTTCCCTAACTATCCCAGCTCCCGTAGCTTCCGTAGGGCCGCGTCCCGCTCCGTCATCTGCACCTCAGTCGTCGTTGGCTGAGGACATGAAGACCGTGTTCAACGTCATCCAAAACGTAGACATTAACGAAATTTCCATACTCGCACGCAAACTGCGAGCCGCCCGCTCTCCTCAAGAGCGTTTATTCGCGTTAGCCGAGCATCACTCGCTTCTAAGTTCATTATAAATTTTTATTTTTTTTGTATAAAGTCGTAAATAAGTAAATTATAATGTCTAGACCCGCGAATCCCGCGTCCAGTCGTATTAAACCCAAGGGCTTATCCCTAATATCTTTTAACGCTCGTAGCCTTAGCACCAACCTTCCCGAGATTAAACTGTTCCTTCAAAACAAAGAACCTGACTTATTCCTTCTCCAGAAGACATGGCTTACTCCAAACCGCTCCAGGGGATACGCTATTCCTAAGTACGCGTTTACTCGCAACGATAGGCCCAACTCCGACGGTTACGGCGGCACCGCTATATATTACAAAAGAGGCTTCCATTGCTGTCCTCTCCCTACCCCTCCTCTCCTCAACATGGAGGCCACTGTGTGTAGATTGGCTATGACTGGTCATCCGACCATCATCATAGCTTCAGTCTACATACCGTGCGGCTCCAGACCAATCCGTAGCGACTTTGAGGCCACTCTCGCCCTCGGCCATTCAGTCATTATGTTCGGAGACTTTAACTCCAAACATACTGACTGGACGTGCCTATCGACCAACACCAGTGGTATCGCTCTCCTCGACATCACTAACTCCCTTGACTTAGACGTCATATCCCCCATCACTCCCACTCACTATCCCAACAACCCGACCCATTCTCCTGACATCCTCGACTTTGCAATTATCAAGCGAATCAATCTTGATCTCAGGTCCATCGAACCGCTCGATGACCTAGGCTCCGACCATCGCCCCGTCTCCCTCGTGCTAGGCGCGCCTAACGATAACGTCACATCTCCAAAGACCTTTACCAACTGGAAAGGCTTTAAAAATACGTTAGTTTCAGCTTTAGAGGCACCGAACTCTCCGCTCGCGATTTCGCCCGACCAATTAGACAGCCCGATTAAAATAGATTCAATAGTCGATAATCTCACTGATGCTATCAACTCAGCCATCAGCGACAACGTAATCATTGCTAAGCAAGGCAAACCCGCGCTTCCCTTAGCCGTTAGCAATCTCATTAAAGCTAAGAACGCGGCTCTCCGGAGAGCCAAGAAATATCCCACGCCCGCATATAGAACAGCTGCGAATCAGCTTCAACGTAAAGTTAGGTCTCGCCTCGCGGAACTCCGTGACACTCAGTTTAACGATCTCATGGAGAATATCTCCCCGTCCCACCAAGCGTATTATCGAATGGCCCGAGCTTTACGCGTAGACACCGCCTCTCACGTTCCTCCTCTCACTCGTCCCGACGGCACCATTGCCTTCGAAGTCGAAGAGAAAGCCGTATGCTTCGCCGACAGCATAGCGGCACAATGTTCGCCCAGCACGCAACCCGTGGATCCCTCCCACATCCAGGCGGTGGAGGACGAAGTTCTCCGCAGAGAATCTCTTCCTATCACCGACGACCCCGCCACAGTCTCTAATGATGAAATCTTGCTTCTCATTAGAAAGCAAAAGTCCAAAAAGGCTCCGGGTGCGGATGGAATTTCCAACCACGCACTTAAGCACCTGCCACAGCAGGTGCTTACCTTGTTAGCTATCATCTTCAATGCCTGCTTCGACCATAGCTACTTTCCAAAAGCCTGGAAAGAAGCGACAGTCATAGGCATTCCCAAGCCGGGTAAACCTCTGAACATCCCGGCTAATCACAGACCCATCAGCCTCCTCAAGGCAATGTCTAAACTTCTCGAAAGAGTCATACTCTCTCGAATGCGGAACCATCTGTTTCGAACGGATGGCGACCCTCTCATTATTCCCCACCAGTTCGGCTTTCGCGCTAAGCACTCCTGCCCTCAGCAAGTCCATCGAATCGTCGAGTACATACTCGAAGGATTCTATCCGCATCGTAAAAAATCAATCGCGGTTCTCTTTGACGTAGCCAAGGCATTCGACAAAGTCTGGCACAGCGGTCTCGTTTTTAAACTCTATAAAATAGGCTTACCGGTTCGCCTAGTCAGATTAATCGCGTCGTTTCTTAAAGACCGTACGTTTCGATTCAAACATGAAGGCACGCTCTCCGCGCCTCGTCCCATAAAGGCTGGAGTCCCGCAAGGCTCAGTCCTCGCCCCTCTGCTGTACACCGTGTACACTAATGACATGCCCATCCCGCCGAAAGGCGTCGAACTCGCCCTCTTTGCAGACGATACCGCCCTTTACACTAAAGGTCAAAGGATCCCGTATAACATCACCAGACTCCAAAAGGCCGTAAACGCCCTCGGTGTTTGGTTTCAAAAATGGCGTATCGATGTCAACCCAGAAAAGAGTTCTGCCATTCTATTCGACCACAAACGTCGTAATCGCCGCAACGATCCCCACATTCGAATGTTAGGTATTCCCATCCCCTGGAAGCGCAGTATCAAATACTTAGGCGTCACCTTAGATCAGACGCTTTCTTTCAAGCCACACGTCGATAGAGTAACAAAACTCGCGCGTTTCTACTTAAGCCGCTTAAATAGTATGATAGGTAGAAAAAGTAAAATGTCTTTTAGAAATAAACGTACGCTTTATAAGGTCTGCGTTAGACCCGTCATGTCATATGCTTCGCCAGTCTTTGCCCACGCCAATCCCTCCGTCCTGTATAAGCTGCAGGTGGTTCAAAATCTCTTCTGCCGCAGGGCCACAGACGCGCCTTGGTATGTGCGCAACGCGGACCTGCACAGAGATCTTGAACTACCTACAGTGCAACAGCACCTCAAAACACTCTCAGAATCGTTCTTCAAACGCGCCGAATCCCATCCCAATCATCTTGTTCGAGATTCAGTCTCATATACTGCTCCTGTGTTAGATTCGAAATTCAAAGTCGCTAGGCCGAGAAACGCGCACACGGGCGAACCTACGCAGTTAACTTTAGCTCTCGAGGCCCTTCAGGCCGCAAATCCTAATTCTAACGTAAATTCTAATTCTAACGTAAATCCGAATTAATGCAATTTTACTTTTCATTTTTAATGTTTTTATTTACTTTTCATTTTTAATGTTTTTATTTACTTTTCATTTTTGAGCACCTTCAGTGCTATGTAAATCCCAGCGGGTGACCCCTTAAGGGCCCCGCTAGCGCGGCCTCTTTCTCCGATTGGCCGTCGCTCAGATGAAGTCTGAGTGGCAAAAATGCACGAGCCGACAGGGGTTTTTTTAATGGGTATGGTTCTGGTAGGCGTTGGGACGAGTCCCACATAACTCCGATCGCGCGCGCGGAGTATGCGTCAGAGCATTTTTTATGTCCTCCTGCCCTTCCCGTGGAGGGGAACCAAAAAAAAAAAAAACGAAAGTCGCCCCAAGATGAATCAATACAAAAGAGTTTGAACTTTCGTTAATTTGAAATGTATCGCTGATATGTCAAGTATTTGCAACACAACATGAATCTAGAATATCTATGGGTCGAGTTCTTGTTGATTTATCAGAGAGGTTATCAATAAAAATAAACTAGAGAATGCCTGTCTTAAGCTAGCTCAACAGTTCATCTTTTCTTGTGTAAAAAAGTAAGCCGGCTTAATTTTTATTTCATTAAAAATTATGTCTTTATGTCGAATTTTAGCTATTTTGCGCTTAATATATAAAAACTGCTTTAGTATAAACAAGTAATAAATACTTTTAAAGAAACATTTCCAAAAATACCCAAGAAGTCAACAAAGTTAGATAAATTATTTGAACAAAGAAAAAATACCATACATATTTATCTAATGAGCACCTTTCTATTTTGAGGAAAATCTATAGTTATACCCAATCCTTCTCAGTATTCGCCTTTCCCGCGCTTTTTTACGGGAAAATCATTGAAGAGTCAATTTCTACTTTTATTACATTCGGGAAAAGTGTAGAGTCAGCAAAAATTTCAGTCTCATCCCCACTACAAAAATTGGCGAAAATAACCCAAATGCGATTATTCAAATTTATAACGGTCGCTGACACGTCGTGTACATACACACGTTTTATAACGAGAAGATCTTTATGGCTCGTATTTGTTAGGAATTGTGTGTTTAGGTCTGGCCAGCGAGTTCAGGAAGTGGAATTTTTATGAATTCTGAATCCGGCAACACAATTTTCTTGTCAACTGAACTGTATTATTTATTATTTCCTTTTTTGATAAAAATAGATTACCTACCTATTATTAAGCCTGTGGATTATTACCTAGTTTTGAGTTAACTCATTATAAAAAAATCCAAGTATCAAAATTATTTAACTAAGTATTTTCAGTGTTAAAAGCCTATTTATTTTAAACTTTTCTGCGTTGTTCGACTGCAACGAGTCGCTGGAATAATTCTATCTTCATTTTAGTGTATAGTGTATCAAAGTAGCCATACTGTAGTTATACAAACTTAACTGAAATATATTTCCATAACCTACGTTATAAAAATCGGAGCTTACATAATTGTGAAAGACTCTTTTGAATTTTCATTGCAGTAGTAAAAGTTGCCTTGTCCATGATATACGTTATAACTAAACGAGTGATCTCTTCCTTGAAATTCATTATTTGAAAATAGTGACTTTAAAAAACTACTATAGGCCAGTGCATTTTCGTTAAACAATATTTACCAATGTACAGGGTGAAACATAAGTCGTACACAGAAATTTTTTTTACGACTTATATTATTCAAAGGAAAATTCATTGCATTAACTCTAGAAGCAAATAATTAAACTTTATTGATCATAATTTTAAATAGCAGAAACACCAACCTTATTCGACAAGACTTGGTCTGTAGCTTAAAGTACCACTTGCTATGTAGATTTATTTTATCTTATCAATCTTAAGTTATCAAACAAGATCATCATGTGTCTTTCAGAAACCTACACTGTACATTTAATGCAAATACGCTTATGGGTTCTTATTCGTAGTTTATTAAAAAAAATTGTGCGCGTACTTTAATAAATGTTCAAAATGGTCTCCTCCTAAATCATCACACAACTCTTTGATTCTCCTTAGTACGAATTCGTCGGCCTTTACTTAGTCAAAAGCGGCTATAATTTTAAAACGAAGCTCTGCCATTGTATCGGATACCTGGTCATAAACGTTTTTCTTGATTTTACTCCATAGATAAAAAAGTCCAAAGGCGTTATAAGTCAGGACTACACGGTGGCCATTGTATGGGTCTTTTTCGGCCTATCCAGCGTTCATTATTCATTATCTAAGTAATCACGGACGTCACGTAAAACAGCCCATTCTGACGCCCTTCAGTATGGTGAGGCCTAATCATGGTATTATTGACGATACGTTCACACTGAACCTCACCTGATATGCATTCTTTCGCACAACTTGTGATTTTGTTCGCTCCACCAATGTTCGTTGTGCTGGTTGAAAAGTCCGATCCTGGTAAATGTCACTTCGTCGGTCCAAAGGATGTTTGTATCTTGGTTTTACAATAGCCACCGACAAAATTCAATTCTTGTCGCGAAATCTGCTAACACAAGATCCTGTACGGGCTGAAAATTAAACGGAAATGAACGGCCAGATGCATTAAGCAAACGCCTCACCTACATTAAGGCGTACACGAAAGCATCTGGCAGCTTGTCTTGTGCTCGCATGTGGGTTCGTGTTAAAGAAGTTCTGTATCCACCTGTACAGGTATTCCGGACGAAAAATCGGCCTTCCTCTTGCCTGTGCATGAGCTGGAACAGTAAACTGCCCATAGTCGCAAATATTTTGAACCATGCTCCGAATCAGGTTGTGTGGCGGTTCTGATGACTGGGGTAACGTTCTTGAAATGCTTCTCTTGTTTGCGCTGTACTGTTTGTTTGAGCGTAATGTCTTACCATATCGAAACGTTCAATAAATGTGTGAGGATATGCCACCGGCATTTTGAACGCGAATTGATATTATTTTTCAATTAAAGTTCGTAGCGTATTGTTGTGTCATTTGAATTTGTCACAGTCAATTTAATTTTTTTTCATCGTTCTTACCAGGAAATAGAAATACAGCTTGAATGATTAATCTTAGTAACATGCTATGGGTCTATGGACAGTTTAACGTAGCCATTAGGGCTAAGATTAAGGGTGACCGTCCACATGTTTAAACTAAAGTTAAACAGTAAGATTTCTGTTTATGACTTATGTTTCACTGAGTATATACACACACATACACATATACATAAATGAATACATACATTAAAAATTTAGATCTGTGTAATAAAATATATTCCAAAAGTATATCAATTCATTATCATGTTCGATAATAATTTTTTTTTGTTCCCCTCCACGGGAAGGGCAGGAGGATAAAAAATGCTCTGACGCATACACTGGCGCGCGCGATCCAGGTTATGTGGGGCTCGTTCCGACGCCTACCAGAACCACTACACTAAAAAGCCCCCTGTCGGCTCGTGCAATTTTTTGCCACTCAGTCTTCATCTGAGCGACGGCCAATTGGAGAAAGAGGCCGCGCTAGCGGGGCCCAGAAGGGGTCACCCGTTGCGATTTACATAGCACTGAAGGTGCTCAAAGCACTGAAGGTGAATACATAGCACTGAACGTGCTCAAAATTAAAAGTTCATAAATAAAGAATTGAAAATTTAAAAATAAAATTGAATTAATTCGGATTTACGTTAGAATTAGAATTAACGTTAGAATTAGAATTTGCGACCAGAAGGGCTTCGAGATCGGCTGACAGTCTGGTGTATGAGTACGCTTGCGCATTCCTAGGCCTAGCGACTTTGAACTTCAAATCTAAGACAGGAGTAGTATATGAGACTGAATCACGAATTAGAGGATTGGGTTGGCTTTCAGAGCGTTTGAAGAACGCTTCAGGGAGTGTTTTGAGGTGTTGTTGTACTGTAGGCAGTTCAAAATCTCTGTGCAAGTCCGCGTTACGCACGTACCACGGTGCGTTTGTGGCCTTGCGACAAAAGAGGTTTTGAACTACCCGCAGTTTGTGCAGGAGGGAGGGTTTGGCGTGGGAAAAGATTGGCGAGGCATACGTCATGACGGGTCTAACGCAGACCTTGTAAAGTGTACGTTTGTTTCTTAAAGACATTTTACTTTTTCTACCTAACATACTTTTTAGGCGGCCTAAGTAGTGACGGGCGAGTTTCGAAACTCTTTCGATGTGTGGCTTGAAAGAAAGCGTCGGATCTAACGTGACGCCTAAGTATTTAGTACTGCGCTTCCAGGGGATGGGAATGCCTAACATTCAAACGTGGGGTCGCCAGCGGGACGACGGCGTTTGTGGTCGAAGCGCATCGCAGAACTCTTTTCAGGGTTCACATCGATGCGCTATTTTTGAAACCATACACCTAGGGCGTTTACGGCCTTTTGGAGTCTGGTTATACAGTGCGGAACACTGTGGCCTTTGGTATAGAGTGCGGTGTCGTCGGCAAAGAGGGCGAGTTCGACGCCTTCCGACGGGATGGGAATGTCGTTGGTGTACATGGTGTACAACAGAGGGGTGAGGACTGAGCCTTGAGGGACTCCAGCCTTTATGGGACGAGGCGCGGAAAGCATGCCTTCATGTTTAAAACGAAACATACGGTCTTTGAGAAACAACGCCATTAACCTGGCTAGGCGATCCGGTAATCCTATTTTGTAGAGTTTATAAACGAGAGCACTGTGCCAGACTTTATCGAAAGCCTAAGCCTACGTCAAAGAAAACCGCGACTGTTTTATAACGACGCGGATAGAAACAGTCAAGTATGTACTCGACGATTCAATGGACTTGCTGAGGGCCGGAGTGCTTAGCGCGAAAGCCGAACTGATGGGGAATAATGAGCGGATCGCCAACGGAAACAGATGGTTCCACATTCGAGCGAGTATGACTCTCTCGAGAAGTTTAGACATGGCCTTGAGGAGGCGGATGGGTCTGTGATTAGCCGGGATATTCAGAGGTTTACCCGGCTTGGGAATGCCTATGACTGTCGCTTCTTTCCAAGCTTTTGGAAAGTAGCTATGGTTGAAGCAGGCATTGAATATAACAGCTAACAAGGTAAGCTCCTGTTGAGGCAGATGCTTAAGTGCGTGGTTGGAAATTCCATCCGCACCCGGGGCCTCTTTGGACTTTTGACTGACGATGACGGGGGGGGGGGGATTGAGACTGTGACGGGGTCGGCGGTGATGGGGAGAGAGTCTCTGCGAAGGACTTCGTCCTCCACCGCCTGGATGTGTGAGGGATCAGCAGGTTGCGTGCTCGGCGAGCATTGTGCGGCTATGCTGTCAGCGAAGCATTCGGCTTTCTGATCGACTTCGAAGGCAGTAGTGCCATCGGGACGAGTGAGAGGAGGAACGTGAGAGGCGGTGTCTACGCGTAAGGCTCGGGCCATACTATAGTACGCTTGGTGGGATGGAGAGATATTTGCCATGAGATCGTTCATCTGAGCGTCTTGGAGTTCTGCGAGGCAAGACCTAACTTTACGTTGTAGCTGATTCGCAGCTAATCTATAGGCGGGCGTGGGATATTTCTTGGCTCTCCGGAGAGCCGCGTTCTTGGCTTTAATAAGATTGCTAACGGCTAAGGGAAGCGTGGGTTTACCTTGCTTAGCAACCTTTTCGTTGTCACTGATGGCTGAGTTGATAGCATCAGTGAGAGAATTGACTAATGAATCTATTTTATCCGGACTATTAATTTGATCGGGCGAGATCGCGAGCGGAGAGTTAAGCAGGCGTAGAACCGCTTGAAAGTCAGTTTAAGCACTAGATCAGTGACTGGCCCGAACTTTCGATTTTTGTCCTGTACCCATGAAAATGAATCTCTGTTTTGAAAAGATTATTGTATCTGATTACAGATACGCATGTATCACAGACTGCATAAGAAGCATAAAGGAAAAGCAATATCCGAATTCCATCTGAGTTTTCTACACCAGTGCACATACAAAAACGCTTTTCTTTGTTTTTGTATGCTTTCTAACTTTTTATTTTTATGTGATGGATAAAAAATTGTAACAAAAAATAAACAATATTTTTTATGAAATCAGAATATAATTTTTTAAGAGACCTTGTCGTTTTACCTGTTGTACAATCATCAATTATAACAAGGGACATGTTCGAAAATGGACCACATTTTATTTTATACAAGTCCCTCAGTTTAACCGTACCCTAAGGGAGTGGAAATATTTTCCCTTTTACTGTGGTACAGCTCTGGCCAATTACAAGTGCAATTAACTTAATTTGAGGGCTCCCTTGTCCACCAAGCACCGTTTTGGTAGCTTATGTTTCTTAAGTGGCCTGAAAATTATGATCACCATTTTTATTTTTCAATTTCAATTAAGAGTTTAGAAGTTTTCAAGGTCTGGTGTAAGTTTTTTCTGTTTCGTGCGGTTGTAAGGGTTCAAGTATATCTTGGATTACTTAAAGTTCTTACTGGGGAACATGATTATAGTTAATTTAAACTTACTGAGCTACTACTGGTCCAACGTGAAATGAACGATAGCGTTTCGGTATTAGGAGATACCTTTGGAACAATATTTAGTTGCAATTTATAGTAAATTAGTACAGCGCTGGTACCGTACATATTATTAGAAGACAGTTTTTGAATCCCTTAAAAATTTTTTAATAACATTAATACTAGTTACTAATACAATTTGCTTTGAGCTAAATAAGGGCGTGATTTTCAATAGGACTATTACTTCAAAAAAAGGAGTTTAATTAAAATTCTTACCAAAATCATACATTTACCTAACAAACAAAATTAACAAAAAGATATGAGAAGCGAATCCTGAATTCCCTCGGTTTTATATCGGGATTGCCATTTCTCACCCTAACAAGTGAAATGTCAACCGTATTACGATCCTTTGTCATTTCGATACGGCTGCGTAAATCAAAATAATTGTTTATGTTATGCGAAAACGTAAGCGGATAAAGGTTATGTATGTTTTTATCATTAATATATTGAATTATTCTTTGTATAAAAGGACGTCCGTAAACAACAATTACGGTTTTACGCCTACGTCATTATATTTTTGGTGTTTGTTTCTGTCATGGTTTTTCTGCAATTATTCTGACTATTTTGTTATGTAATGATCTTGTAATATTTTCAGAGTATGTTTATGTAGGATTGAATTGATTTAATATATTTCAGTATTTAATGATTATATTTTAAGGGTAGCTGGAATATTTAGCCACCCGTATAAATAATTGTAGATTTATATAGTAAAAACTACGAATCATCTTTTGTCAAACGCACATGGTGCAAATATGTTTCTATCAACTTTTTGGACGGTTACCCCATGTCAGACTTTGCGTAGTCACTTCTTTAATCACCCCATGCTTATTCATTGTGATTGTCAAAACAGCTGATGTTGACAAGTTATTGAACCCATGCAATTTTAATATGTAACATCCCCCTGTTTATTTGACTATAACAACAACATATAAACATAGTTATTCGGTGTCATGATTGAAGCCCTCTTTATGTTGAGTTTCCAAAGGTACCAAAATTAACAACACTTTATTGTTTTAAAATTTCACAAAATACACTTACTTGATAGCTACCCAATTTTTAATTTTCCCGCAAAACAACGCCTGATCCTCTTACGAAAATTTAATTAACGTCTTGGGTCCCATTTCTTAGTCCCAAGGCTAAGAAATCAACATTTAAATATAATAAATTAATCATTATATAATAAAATATTCGTTTAACGGTTTTTGATTCGGATTTATAGTAAAATTATCACAAATTGTTTTTCAACTAAAATTCTTCTCGACAGTTTTTGCTCAGCATCGCCTACCAGGAAAATAATATCGGGGTGCAGACTGTTCGTATAAGCAGTAATAATTGCAATGAAGTAATATTAATTGAAACGTTTGCTTATGATAAGTAACTTATCACAAAAATAAATATCTAGGTATAAATATTAATTTAATAGTAGGTGAGCCTCTATTGAGCCTCAAGAAGAGGCACAACTATGTGACAAATACAATTTTGTGACAATATTTATTTTTCCGTTTGGGATTGCACGAGGGTGGATTGAAAAGTTCGCGGCCTAAATAAGAAAACACAGGAATAATGCAAATTTTTTATATTTATTTTTCTACATATTCTCCTCCTAGGTCACAACACTTATTCCAGCTCCAAAGCCTTGATCCCATTTAAATAGAAGGTCTCGTCAAGGTCTTCGAAAAATGCATCTACGGCCACTTTGACCTCCTCATTGGTAGAAAATTTCATTCCACCTAAGTGTTTTTTTAGTTTTGGAAATAGGTGGAAGTCAGAAAGTGCCAAGTCAGGTGAATGAGGGATGAGGAAGCAATTTAACACCACAATTCACTATTTGAGCCATCGATTTTGCAGATGTGTAAACACGAGCATTGTCCTGATGCAACAAAACTTTCTTGGTCAACAATCCTGGTCTTTTAGACTTTATTTCTTCGCGTATACGGCGTAATAGTGTGCAGTAGTATGCAGAATTTATAGTTTGACCTCTTTCTAAATAATCAACCAAGATGACACCCTTAGAATCCCAGAAAACCGATGCCATTACCTTGTTTACTGAAAAACACAACTTGGCTTTCTTGGGGGTCGGAGATCCGGGTCTCTTCCATTGTTTGGATTGTTGTTTGGATTCAAGAGTAAAGTGATGACCTCATGTTTCTTTCATGGTAACAAATCTTGCCAAAAACTTGTTCGGATTAGCTTGAAAAAGCTCTAAATAGTCTCTAGAAATCGTGAGCTGAGTTCGTTTCTGTCCAACTGAAAGGAGCCGCGGAACCCATCTTGCAGATACCTTGTGGAATGCTAATTTGTTAACAATCATGTTTTGTGTACGTTTATATGAAATCCCTAAAGCTTCAGCTATCTCAAATACCTTCAATCTTCTGTCTCCTATGATGAGATCACCTATTTTTCGATGTTTTCCGAAGTCGTAGCTGCAGAAAGCCGTCCAGAGCAGGGGTCAAATTTGATGCTCTCTCGTCCACGTTTAAATTCAGCTGTCCACTTTTAATTTAATTGTATACGACGGAGCAGATGTTCCTAAAGTAGCCACCATATCTTCATGAATTTGCTTTGGAGTAAAGAGTTTCTTGTGGAGGTATTCGATCGCGGCACGGTGCTCTAAACTATCCATTTTCAAAATCATACTCATATAATGGTAGTTTATAATAATATGACAAAGCTATCTATGTTAGTCCGCGAACTTTTCAATCCACACTCATATACAAGCTGTGCAAGTGTGTATACGTTCCTTATCCGTCCATACTTACTCACACATTCCATTTTATCAAATAATATTTTAATTACTCTATGCTTATGCTTTTTAAATATTAAAGAATACATTAAACTTTTTAAATATAAAAGAATACGTTATATTTAAATGAACTCAAGATTTATCCCTAAATCTAATGAGGCAACCCCGCCTAAGTATCCTCAACAGCGTCTGGCATTTTTATTAAAACTCAAATGTCAAATTTATTACCGTGCACTACAAGGCGTCTTTGACTGCAGTCTGAATCAGCATTCCTTCCAGATTCCCTGCTTTGTGAGCCTGATGCAAATCAGACCAGGCCCGATTGCCCCTTGCATTCGCCATTCTCCTTTAATAAAGCGCCCGAGAATCCTAGCACTACAATGAAAAATTCAATTAGATATTTTCAACGTCACCTACTTTTTTATATTAGTCTCCAGTCAACGGCTTTAGCGGCCAGTATTACGGCGACACAGAAAAATAAACTGAACTCATTTAGTGTTGCCATATGCAATTAACTTTAATATTGTGTTTAAACTCTCTAGTTAAGAGCTTTCAGCGTGCTCGGTAAATGCGAAGCTTTTGTTAAAACGTAAAAAGGTGAAGTTATTTAATTTTACGTGAAACGTAATTAAATTACTTACGATTCGAACGGAGCTGGCTTTATACTGGAGTTTTACTAAATGAAGTCAATTTTGAATGCAGTCTTTTATGTTATTATAGGAACTTTAATTTTATGGCAGATGCCGATCTCATGGGGTTTCAATTTAAATTTATCAATATCAATTTATTATACGTTCTTGTTGCTTCAGTTGCAATAATCAAATTAGAATTTTCTGGTATTTAATTCATGTTGCTCATGATTATGGTCAACAATTATGTTTCTTTTTAGTTATAATTTATAGTCAGATAAATGTAAAGCTAATATAATAGATTAATCGTTAAAGGAACTTGTTGTCAATTCAAATTATGATAACTTTTACATATTGAAGTAAATGTTTTGCTTTCAGTATTGAGACATGTATGAGACTAGATACTATGAAGATTTTGTCCTTTTTTGAAGATACAGGAAAACAAGTTTAGTGAAAAAAGCTAAGACTATAGATTTTAGGCGTAGGTTGGACTAAAGTGCTTTAATACTATAATCTTATTAACGTAGCCATATTTAAGTTAAAGGGAAGAAACAAATAATAAAATTACATGATCAAAGGCCATCCCAACTGAACTCTATGGTCGCCGAAAGCTGAAATCCATAAGGTAGACTCAGACTCTTTTAGATCAATTAAAAAGGGACTTTGTTTATTCTATATTGAATACAAATTCTGAAAACATGTTACACTAAAAATATGTCAAATCCGATTAACATATCTATACAGTATATGTCAAAGATCCTTTTAATTTGACTAGCTAGTTGCGATTAATCTGGGGCAAGTCTAAGCACACATAGAGTTCAGCCTAGGAAGTGTAACATAATAGAACCGATTAAGTGTAACATGGGGGGTTTTTTTTGTTCCCCTCCACGGGAAGGGCAGGATGATAAAAAATGCTCTGACGCATACTCCGCACGATCGGAGTTATGTGGGTCTCGCTCCGAGCCTACAAGAACCTCTACCCACTAAAAAACCCCCTGTCGGCTCGTGCAATTTTTTGCCACTCAGCCTTCATCTGAGCGACGGCCAATTGGAGAAAGAGGCCGCGCTAGCGGGGCCCAGAAGGGGTCACCCGCTGGGATTTACATAGCACTGAAGGTGCTCAAAGCACTGAAGGTGAATACATAGCACTGAAGGTGCTCAAAATGAAAAGTAAATAATTAAAATTAAAAAATAAAATTGAATTAATTCGGATTTAACGTTAGAATTAGAATTTACGTTAGAATTAGAATTTGCGGCCAGAAAGGAACTAGAGGATTGGGATGAGTTTCGGAGCGTTTGAAGAACGCTTCAGAGAGTGTTTTGAGGTGTTGTTGTACTGTAGGCAGTTCAAGATCTCTGTGCAAGTCCGCGTTACGCACGTACCACGATGCGTGTGTGGCCCTGCGGCAAAAGAGGTTTTGAACTACCTGCAGTTTGTGCAGGAGGGAGGGTTTGGCGTGGGCAAAGATTGGCGAGGCATATGTCATGACGGGTCTAACGCAGACCTTGTAAAGTGTACGTTTCTGAAAGACATTTTACTTTTTTTACCTAACATGCTATTTAGGCGGCCTAGGTAGTGACGGGCGAGTTTCAAAACTCTTTCGACGTGTGGCTTGAAAGAAAGCGTCGGATCTAACGTGACGCCTAAATATTTAGTACTGCGCTTCCAAGGGATGGGAATGCCTAACATTCGAACGTGGGGATCGCCAGCGGGACGACGGAGTTTGTGGTCGAAGCGCATCGCAGAACTCTTTTCAGGGTTCACATCAATGCGCCATTTTTGAAACCATACACCAAGGGCGTTTACGGCCTTTTGGAGTCTGGTTACAAGGTGCGGAACACTGTGGCCTTTGGTATAGAGTGCGTAACATGGGGTCTAGCATCACGTGATATAACGATAGTCACGTGATGCGCTCCATAAATTTTAAGCGTTTTCTATAGCGTTAGAGATTGTAGATTGTATTATTGCTATCCCCCATATCTACTAACCTCAATTAAATGATAAGTTAAATTATTTAGAAATTTAATTATTAGAAAGTCAACAACCAGCGCTTGATAGATCGATACGTTCATTAGAAGAAATTCTGCTGCAGCGAATTCAGCGCTTCAGCGTCTAATCCTCAGATTTGGATTCAGCTTGTTGAATAGTTTGAATTTAGGGTTGCCAGTTTATTTACCTTTTTTATTATTAAAAAAAAATCTGTTGAAAAGAATTATACTTTACGCATTGCATTTGTGTAATGTTATAGTGCTGGTTACAGTTTTTCCTTGACTTAAAATATACGTTTCCTAAATAGTTTTCATAAATATTTTCATACGAGGTTTTCCCACGACTGTGCTCAGGCGTAGTCTCTTTTCTCTCGATGGATGGTCATATATTTTAATAACACATTTTCAATGATATCAGCACTGGACAAAATTGCTTGGGTAAAGTCCGAAAGGGGTATAACTCAGAAGGAGTGCAGTTATTAAGGTAAAGTAACTTTTATAAGTAACTCACTAGATGGCAGCTGGCGTGGCTTACCTTGGCAACAACAGCAGTCAAAATACTACTTTTACTTGCTAAACTAAGTTTCCTCTTTTCATTACTTTCTTTTATTTATTTAATATAAACGCATAAAAAATTATTGATACAGAAACACCACTAAGTTGTTTTAGATAAACTCTAGTTGTATTCTACTACTATGCTCTTTTGACAGTACCTTTCTTTTATTTTTAGTCATTCTTTCTTTTTAGTCCTGTAAACCTGGGAGTAACACCCAACAGCAGGCAACCCTAGCGATGGCCCGCGTCTTTGGCCAGGCACGGTGCAAATCAATAGAGAGCTCTCACTGAAAAGGAGTTATAGAGTGATCGTACAGCGACTTAGAATACTCAACGACAGTTTTGCTTTCTGTATTTACACTAGGTACTATGAAGAATGAGTTCCTATTTGAAGATACAGTATAGGAAAGTAAATTTTGGAAATAAAGCTAAGGATTTCATAGGTTGGTTAATAGAATTTCAGAGACAAGTGTAATCCCGACTGCGGTCGGCGATGCGTCATTCATTGGCCAACAACATCTAGGAGTAATTCAAATTCAAATTCAAATATTGATTTCTCAACATTGACAAGCTTTTGTAGGTCACACCCCGATAATTTCGCATAAGCCGTGACCACGGTTGAAGACGTAATATTATAACGTAAATACATAGTTACAAAGGCACTTGGATTATCTGTCACAGTAGACCAGGCTAGCACGTGCGCGAGAGGATTACAAGGAAAAATTACAGGTTTGAGGAAACTCACTCATATGTGAGTTATCGCCGCCGTAGCAATTTTCTACATAATAAGTACATCATGATTTAAGAAAAGGGGTATTTAAGGAATAGATTTGCGTGTGCGAATTTATATATAACAAAATTTACATATTTTCTGTGAGCAGTTTGCAATTGCCTTATTTAAGATTTGTTTTTTATTAATTGCTTTTATATGATTATTATAAAAAGCAAAGTTAGCACGTAAAATTAACATATAAAAAAAATTTTGAAACACGTTTTTACCTAAATTATAGATTTTCTTTCTAGTTTCATAAAATTTGTGTAGTCTTCACCATTGACTCGTGATCCAAAACCAAACTCCTGTAAAAAGCTAATATGTATAAAATTGAACGGTTGATGCGTGACAAAAGCTACCGAGTACACAAATAACAATTTTAAATCACCAACTGCACTGTCAACTAACTAGAAAATATTATATTGTTGTACGAGCAAACGTCGTAAGTTCAATGTATAGCTACAATTTATACGAATCATAAATTTCGGAGGATCGGTGTCCCGACCGTTGAAATATCGCATTTTGTACTTTAGTCGCTTATTATACGGGGTGTTTTGTCGTCAAGTGATAATAGGACACACAAAACAGTATGTTATTTCTGTCCAATAATAATCGACCAAATGAAGACAACCTTTAGTGAGCGGAGTCTTTGAGTTCGGTATTATCGTCTGAAGGAGAAATGATGATGCCGATATGACAACAAAATTCCATTGTACAATAACTGGGACAAAGGTAATTCCAGCTGAAGCCTGCGGTCGACAACGCATCATTAGTTGATATAAGAATCACATTTAATATTAATAATATAATAAATACCGGCGAGGGGTTTTTAACGCGGTCGTCCGCATTCTCGCTCCGATCGCCACGCGGTGCGGACGTGCAAGACCCAGCTCTCCGTTGATCGGTCCCTTCCCGCCATTCCGTGGCGCTCAGTTTACTGACGTCACAGTCTAGCGTGTTGGCTCCGTACTACGGGTTTCTAAGTCTTTCTACTCCGTCTGAGTGCTTTCGAAGTGCGATTTTTCTTTGCGACTAAGCCTCTTAGTCTTCAAAGTGCTGTGCTAAGTTGTGTTGTGCTTGTGCTGAGTGCAGTGTTGTGCCCGGCGTAAGTAGTCTGGTTTCAGTGCAAAGGATACTTAACGGTGACAACGAATTTGTACTGAACCAGTCCTTTTTATTTTTATTTATTTCTCTTCTCTATTTTATTTATTTTTCTCCTATTTTCATATTTATTTTTATCATATTTGTGTGTATTCGTGTGTATTTGTCCTTTCTGTCGGTAAAGGTTGACCCTAACGCGGTCAACTCTTTACCTGCGTACCCTTTTTTAGGTTTCTAGGTAGCGGCCTTCGGCGTACTATTGTTAGTTTTAAGTTTTTCTCCCCAGCCCCCCTACCGCTGGTAGGGAGGTTTGCCGCTTTGATTTTGCTAGGTTTTTAGGAACTAGGCATCTTTATTATACTTATATTTTTACATATTATTGTCCCAACCCTCCCTAATGGATCCGCTAATCATTATTAACGCGTTCACCCAGGCGCTTGCTGCGGCAGGCGTCTCCATCCCAAAAGACATCCTAACGCAGGCCTTGCAGGCATCAATCGCGTCCCCGGCCCCTCAGGCCCCAACCCCAGCCCCTCAGGCCTCCAACATCCAGACCCCTCAGGTCTATAGCTCTCCCGCGTCTCCCGTTCCATCCGATATGGACTGCGCGTCGGTCTCATCCTCGCGCTCTTCTCGTAGGAAGCGTACCGCTCCCGGGAGCGATTCAGACTCCGCCGCGTCCGTAGCTTCGTCGGTCGCCGCCACCCTAACCGGCTCTCCAGAGCCCGAGTTCCAATTAGTTGCCAAACGCTCTAAGAAGCGTTCGAAAAAGGCCGCGGTGTCTTCAACACCCGAGCCAACCCCGGTGTCTTCTACACCCGCCCCCGCGCCGCTCATGTCACTCGAAGTGACCGCGATTCCGTCGGTCACATCGAAGCCAGCGACGCGCTGCGCTCCCGTCCCGCCGAAGCCTCAGCTCCCTCCGCCCGTCTTCCTGCGTGAAAAAGCGCGCTGGACCGCGGTTTCAAACTTGTGCAAAGTGCACAAAATTAATTACTTAAAAGCCGCCAACGCTGGCGATACAATCAAGATTCAAATAGCGACCGTCGACGACTTCCGCGCGTTTACCAGGTTACTCGGATTAAACCAAATCGCGTATCACACCTACGCCCTCCCGGAGGAGCGTAAGATCCGCGCTGTACTACGGGGCGTCCCGTTCGAACTCAGTAACGAGGACATTCTCGATGACCTTAAGTCTCAGGGTTTCCCGGTCACAGCAGTGCACAAGATGCACTCCAACCGCGGTAGGCGTTTTCCCTTAGCGTTGGTAATCTTGTCGAATACTCCCAACTCGAGGGAGATCTTTAGAGAGGCTCGCACAATTTGCGGACTCTCAAATATCTCCGTCGAGCGTCCCAACCCCCGCGGTCACCCTGGGCAGTGCCACCGCTGCCAGCTCTACGGCCACGCAGCGGCTAACTGCTCAGCTCCCCCCAGGTGCGTTAAGTGCCTGGATCCACATTTCACAAAGGAGTGCACTCGCACTCCCGAATCCACTTCCCCCCCTGCCTGTGTGCTGTGCGGCCAGTCTGGTCACACAGCTAACTACAGGGGCTGCCCGCGTGCACCGCGTTCCACCGCCAAGAGGGTCGCGCCTAAACCGGCGCCGCCGCTCACTCACGCTAACTTCCCGCCGCTGCGCAACCGGGGTCCCCCGGAAGCAAAGCCCGTTCAGCCGACGCCTACTCCGGCTCTGTCTTGGAGGCAGCGTCCGGCCGTTCCGCCTGCACCTTCCCGACCCATCCCAGCTCCCGTAGCTTCCGTAGGGCCGCGTCCTTCTCCGTCATCCGCACCTCAGTCGTCGTTGGCTGAGGACATGAAGACCGTGTTCGACATTATCCAAAACGTCGATATTAACGAAATTTCCGTGCTCGCACGCAAACTGCGAGCCGCCCGCTCTCCTCAAGAGCGTTTATTTGCTTTAGCCGAGCATCACTCGCTCCTAAGTTCGTTGTAAATTCTTTTATATTTGTATAAATTCGTATATAATAAATTATAATGTCTAGACCCGCGAATCCCGCGTCCTGTCGTATCAAACCCAAGGGCTTATCCCTAATATCTTTTAACGCTCGTAGCCTGAACACCAACCTTCCCGAGATTAAACTGTTCCTTCAGAACAAAGAACCTGACTTATTCCTTCTCCAGGAGACATGGCTTACTCCAAACCGCTCCAGGGGATTCGCTATACCGAAGTACGCGTTTATTCGTAACGATAGGCCCAACTCCGACGGTTTCGGCGGCACCGCTATATATTACAAAAGAGGTTTCCATTGCTGTCCTCTCCCTACCCCTCCTCTCCTCAACATGGAAGCCACTGTGTGTAGATTGGCTATGACTGGTCATCCGACCATCATCATAGCTTCAATCTACATACCTAGTGGTACCAGACCAATCCGCAGCGACTTTGAGGCCATTCTCGCCCTCGGCCATTCAGTCATTATGTTCGGAGACTTTAACTCCAAACATACTGACTGGACGTGCCTATCGACTAACACCAGCGGTATCGCTCTCCTCGACATCACTAACTCCCTTGACCTAGATGTCATATCCCCCATCACTCCCACTCACTATCCCAACAACCCGTCCTACTCTCCTGACATCCTCGACTTTGCAATTATCAAGCGAATCAATCTTGACCTAAGGTCTATCGAACCGCTCGATGACCTAGGCTCCGACCATCGCCCCGTTTCCCTCGTGCTAGGACCGCCGAACGATAACGCCTCATCTCCTAAGACCTTTACCAACTGGAAAGGTTTTAAAAATACGTTAGTTTCAGCCTTAGAGGCTCCGAACTCTCCACTCGCGATCTCTCCCGAACAATTAGATAGCCCGGATAAAATCGATTCATTAGTAAATTCTCTCACTGATGCTATCAACTCAGCCATCAGTGACAACGAAAAGGTTACTAAGCAAGGCAAACCCACGCTTCCCTTAGCCGTTAGCAATCTTATTAAAGCTAAAAACGCGGCTCTCCGGAGAGCCAAGAAGTATCCCACGCCCGCCTATAGAACAGCTGCGAATCAGCTTCAACGTAAAGTTAGGTCTTGCCTCGCGGAACTCCGAGACGCTCAGATGAACGATCTCATGGCGAATATCTCTCCGTCCCACCAAGCATACTATAGCATGGCCCGAGCCTTACGCGTAGACACCGTTTCTCACGTTCCTCCTCTCACTCGTCCCGACGGCACTACTGCCTTCGAAGTCGAAGAGAAAGCCGAATGCTTCGCCGACAGCATTGCCGCACAATGCTCGCCCAGCACGCAACCTGCTGATCCCTCACACATCCAGGCGGTGGAGGACGAAGTCCTTCGCAGAGACTCTCTTCCCATCACCGCCGACCCTGTCACAGTCTCTAATGATGAAATCTTGCTTCTCATTAGAAATCAAAAGTCCAAAAAGGCTCCGGGTGCGGATGGAATTTCCAACCACGCACTTAAGCACCTACCTCAACAGATGCTTACCTTATTAGCTATCATTTTCAATGCCTGCTTCGACCATAGCTACTTTCCAAAAGCTTGGAAAGAAGCGACAGTCATAGGCATTCCCAAGCCGGGCAAACCTCTGAACGTCCCGGCTAATCACAGACCCATCAGCCTCCTCAAGGCAATGTCTAAACTTCTCGAGAGAGTCATACTCTCTCGAATGCGGAACCATCTGTTTCCAACGGATGGCGATCCTCTCATTATTCCCCATCAGTTCGGCTTTCGCGCTAAACACTCCTGCCCTCAACAAGTCCACCGAATCGTCGAGTATATACTTGACGGTTTCTATCCGCGTCGTTATAAAACAGTCGCGGTTTTCTTTGACGTAGCCAAGGCTTTCGATAAAGTCTGGCACAGCGGTCTCGTTTATAAACTCTACAAGATAGGCTTACCGGATCGCCTAGTCAGGTTAATAGCGTCGTTTCTCAAAGACCGTACGTTTCGATTTAAACACGAAGGCACGCTTTCTGCACCTCGTCCCATAAAGGCTGGAGTCCCTCAAGGCTCAGTCCTCGCCCCTCTGCTGTACACCGTGTACACCAACGACATTCCCATCCCGCCGAAAGGCGTCGAACTCGCCCTCTTCGCTGACGACACCGCACTCTATACCAAAGGCCACGGTGTTCGGCGCCTTGTAACCAGACTCCAAAAGGCCGTAAACGCCCTTGGTGCATGGTTTCAAGAATGGCGCATCGATGTGAACCCTGAAAAGAGTTCTGCGATGCGCTTCGACCACAAACGCCGTCGTCCCGATGGCGATCCCCACGTTCGAATGTTAGGCATTCCCATCCCCTGGAAGCGCAGTACTAAATACTTAGGCGTCACATTAGATCCGACGCTTTCTTTCAAGCCACACGTTGAAAGAGTTTCGAAACTCGCTCGTCACTATTTAGTCCGCCTAAATAGCATGTTAGGTAGAAAAAGTAAAATGTCCTTCAGAAACAAACGTACACTTTACAAGGTCTGCGTTAGACCCGTCATGACGTATGCCTCGCCAATCTTTGCCCACGCCAAACCCTCCCTCCTGCACAAACTGCAGGTAGTTCAAAACCTCTTTTGCCGCCGGGCCACAGGCGCACCGTGGTACGTGCGTAACGCGGACTTGCATAGAGATCTTGAACTGCCTACAGTACAACAATATCTCAAAACACTCTCTGAAGCGTTCTTCAAACGCTCCGAAACCCATCCCAATCCTCTAGTTCGTGATTCTGTCTCATATGCTGCTCCTGTGTTAGACTCGAAGTTCAAAGTCGCTAGGCCTAGAAATGCGCAAACGTACTCATCCACCAGACTGTCACGCGATCTCGAGGCCCTTCTGGCCGCAAATTCTAATTCTAACGTAAATTCTAATTCTAACGTAAATCCGAATTAATGCATATTTAATTTTTCAATTTTTAATGTTTTCATTATTTACTTTTCATTTTTAATGTTTTTATTTTACTTTTAATTTTTGAGCACCTTCAGTGCTATGTAATCCCAGCGGGTGACCCCTTCTGGGCCCCGCTAGCGCGGCCTCTTTCTCCAATTGGCCGTCGCTCCGATGAAGGCTGAGTGGCAAAAATGCACGAGCCGACAGGGGGTTTTTAGTGGGTATGGTCCTGGTAGGCGTCGGGACGAGTCCCACATAACTTTGGAATCGCGCCAGAGTATGCGTCAGGGCATTTTTATCCTCCTGCCCTTCCCGCGGAGGGGAACAAAAAAAAAAAAAAAAAAAAAAAAAAATATTAATAAATAAAACACCTACCACTAATTATGCCCACGGGTGCGGATGCCACTTACCCCCAGCGGGCCACGTGCTCGTTTGACGTCTATGAAAATAGTAAGAAAATAGAAAAAAAATATTGCGACTTGATTTTGATTCCATTAATGCATACAGGACGTATGTAAATACAATTCCACTAATTTAATGTAATAATAATGTAATTAGCTTAAAGTTTATTTATAATCATCATAATAAAACTGTACATCTTAAATCTAGGCAACCATGGGTTCAGCCAACTTTTTGATGAAGCAACCTAAGGACATTAGCACACCAATCGATCGATCATCGATCGATGTCAATCGATAGTTTCTACTAGCCCAATCGATCGACGGTAGAATGGAATAGTCGACGTCGATCAGCCAAAGCTACCACAGTAATCGATCGTAATCGATCGATGATCGATCGATTGGTGTGGTAACACCCTAATACTGTTGGATTAGGTATACAATAACCTTGATATGAAGTTATATTAAATAACGGATGAGGGTATGTAAATAACGCTAACTCCGCTGTTTATCCCTGATAACTCCACTGTTGGGCAGAAGGGAAAGTAGGCAACCTTTGATTTTTCATGTCCTTGGGGTATTGCTCTCAGTTAATGTTCGATTTTCATAAAAAACAAATGGGGAAGTTGACTGAAAAAAATTGACAAACAATTTAATTATTTGACATCATCGGTACGTTACTTAGCTAGGCCACCTATTTGCATTATATTAATGTATATGTCATGGCCATATCGTGGCTACATCATGAAATGTTCGATCATTTCATGATTTCGTAAAACGACCGTTTCGTAAAATGATCGACGGTCTGTGGGCCTCATCATGATGTGCCTTGGCCTCATTGATCTGATATCGTTTTCGGATATGGCCAACTAACGCGTAGTTTCTTCATGAAATGACCAAGTTTACTTCAAGCCTTTTATTTCAAATTTTGATGTGTCAATGTAGCAAGTGGATGGTATAATTATAAGTGATTTTGCATGTTTTGTACTCTTTATTAGTTCAATTTACGTATAGCGCTTCGCCGGGTGCACCTAGCAGAATATTAACTAGAAGGAAAAAACTATATACGATATGCCCAATCGTTGAATTCAAGTCAACAAACGTTTGCAATTTAACGATTCGGCCAAGTGTAGTTTGGTCAACTGCACATCGAAATACGACCATTCCAGGAAACGGTCGCGCATTTTATGAAATGAGCTATTCTATGATTTGACCACAACATATATATTATTTATCACCATTAAATAAAAAAAAGTATATATTTGTTATACCGTATCTCGTACTACTCGTATAACAGAGAAATTGTTTTTTCAGTTTTAAGATAATGATAATGAAACTTTTAAATATTGGAGTAAAACATTCAAACTGTATTAAAACGTTAAGAAAATTATATGATTTTTATATACATGTCGAATACTAGGAGTCCCGCGCGGTTTCACCCGCATTACTCCTGATCCCGTGGGAGTTTTGGGATAAAAAATATAGCTCTTGTTACTCCGGGTTAACGTGGCCTTCAAGCGCTTATCAAAATCGGTTCGATGGTTTCCGAGATCAGCGATAACATATAAACAAAGACACAGCACTTTACTCTTTACCACTTACACTAGCAAAGATAAGATATAGCTACAACTTAATATTATATGCACTACACTCCGTCTTGTCAACAAATAATATAGAATTAATAAAACAAATACAAAAAATAATCTCTTTCATAAAAAGCTGTCTTTTAATATCTTTTCATTCAAACAGTTTGATTAAAAATATCTACATAATAATCAATCCCTTGGAACATCAAAAACATTAATACAACAAAATTATTTAATAAAAACATGTCTACATATTTCATTTCTAAACATACTAGTAGTTGTCAACGTCTGTAATCTTCTTTTGAAGGGAGCAATTTCGTCACACGGAATTCAGTATAATTTGTCAAATTGTAGTTGCGAAAATGCACATGCAGCCGGAACATTACCACCAACTTATCTATTTGGTATACAACATCGGAACTAAAAGATTCCTATGGCAGCCGTGCTGTAAAAATAAATAATAACATAGAAGGAGCGCCGCCCTTGACAGCACAGATTGGTTGTAGTGTACAGATGCGCCCTAAAGACGGAGGTAATTTTTTATATGGTGGCACCCCTGATGTCATGGCAAGGAATCCTTAGGGACCGAGGGGAGATGAGGGATTTGCGTTGGGATGTCTTGGCCCTTGAATAATGTAGGTAGATTGAAATGAATGTGTATTGTGTGGTATGTATGTAGAAGATTTTTTTGGATCTGTTAGAATTACTGTAGTGATTTCAATTACTTTTTTAATTAGATTTATAGACTCAAAGTGGAATTAGCTAAATACTAAAAGTATTTGATCATAGCCGGCGATTGAGCTCACAATCCACCTTATGTTGAGTGGCATCACCAGTCGCAGATGATATTTATTAATTATATTGTTATTAATTGATTGTTGATTAATGATGTATTGGCGACCGTAGACTGGAATTTTCTTTGTTCCAGTTATAACACCGACGATTCCTTCCCTTCTCTTCGAACAAAACCACATAAACGTGGTAATTGGGGCGGTTGAAATAGGAGGGACTGTATTAAATATGGGCCAATGAATACTAGTAAATCTATATTTAAAATATTCCTATTGCAGGCAGCGTAAATATTAAAGAGCACCAAGTTAATGCCTATTTTGATAAATAAAACTAATATTAAGTATTTCTTATTTTGCTCAAGGGAATATAAGAAAGATACCAAGTTTTATCTTCAACATGCGAAATAAATCTGAGCACGTTCTTAATATTAATTTATAACTATTTAATAGAGAAATTGACGGAAAAGCCCTAATTCGTCATAGCGACCACTTGGTTCTAAATTTAAATTTCCCTCTGAGATTTTAATACATTTTCGGATTGAATTTGAAACAAAGTTGTGTGAATGTAAGTTTGCTTTACTTTTCGATTTTATTAGTGTCTTAAAACCATTGCATTTGTAGTAAAAATCTATAAAGATTCCGTCGTATACCAAGTTTACATTTAACTTCAAAGTTCTTTTAATATTAAATGCAGGAATCTGGTCCAAAGACGTAAATATTTTATTGACCTTACGATAATTTTTATTTTTCTTAAAAATAAAATGAACACGAAATTTATTCGTGTTCATTCATGCTGAATACATAACATAACACTTAACGAATAAAAGAAAGGTTAGTGTTATATAAAAAAGCAGTCCCTTTAAAACCGATACCTTGTCTTTACCTGGTTATTTTCATATTTATATTTAACGAAGAATTTTCTTCATTTTCACGTCGGATGCATAAGTAATCGAGTTGTATGGAGTGCAAATATTAATAATTGGGTGCGTTCAATTACGAAATTAAATTAGAGGATTGCGGACCAAGCCGCACTTACGATATTGGTGAGAATTTTTTTTAAAGATAACTTTACATAATACTTCAATATAATAAGTAATGATAAATAATTTATAAAGTTTTCCTCGACTTTTCTTATATTCTGAACCGTGCTAAGCAAATACTTTACAAAAAAAACCTATTTAATTTGTTACTTTTGATGAGCTACGATTTCATAAAATAACCTTTGTTCTGTTAAAAAGGTAGAATAGCAAATTTTGTTACTGTCACGTAAATGAGCGACAATACCGTTGCTTTTTGGAGACATGTCTGTAACCACGTTATTTGACAATTGATGACCAAAATATTTTAAGGCTTAATTAACGAGGAGTATCTACTGGTCTTACTGGTGTTATTGGTATACCAGCCAAGTCTTGCGGTAGCGGGATATAAAGCCGTGCTTATTTAAGTAATGAACCATTAATATCAACAAGAACTCCTTTGTAAACAGATGTTAAAAATATACTGCAACCCTCTCTATTCTCTGCCGAAAGCACTTATAACTACGGGAGCGCTCTGTTATCTATGGACATCTGCCCCGAGTCTATCGTTTGTAAAGCTCGGTCGCTACTCACATAATTATTGACTTAAGTCACCTCTTATAAGATGACAATAAAATTAAGCCCTTGTTTGAATGTTCATTTAGCTTGTATAAAACGTTATCGATTATTTGATGAACTCATCTGTAACGTTTTAAATAAAAATAGGTACTCTTGTACTTGTAGAAGTCGCGATGTTCCTTTATACTTAAGTTCATTTACACTTAAATAAATATTTTATCCAATCTTTTAATTAATATTGGTTAGTCGAAAAATACAGCACCCCTGGAGTTTTTTAACCATGTTGGATAAACACAAATAGACGTCATAGTAAAACACTCTTAATCAAAACCTTTTGTTCACATTATAAAAATCTTTACTATGGTATTACTATTAACGGGAACAGGTTTTTTGCACGTAATTGATCAAAATATCTCATCTATACTTATAAAAATTTGTAGTTTTTGAACTGACAGACCTGCGAAAAGTGAAGCTTTGTTAACGAAAAATACAGAAGAATCCCAGAATTAAAATATTCGTTATTCAAATAGAAACCAACAATGTCACAAATAAACATTTTATGTAAATTAAATTTGGTTTAAGAAAAACCTTACAACAACTAAGAAGAATGCCTTGACCACACTTAAATAAGAAACTGAGCTATAAGAGACCAAGTTTTTGTTATAAACAGAACCTATTGCAACCCAATTGTAAACTGAAGCCAAGTAAAAGACGCAGCTTTTACACTTCCAACAATTAAAATGTCCCACCTAAATATTCCAAAAACAAGATGAAATAATTAAATTACTTAGTCCTGTGTAGAAGTTCTCTAAGTAATGAATTAAGCACTGGAAATTAATTACAGGCTCTGTGAAACTCAGCTCGCGCCGTGACGTCACGTAGGCGCCGTTTTTAATTGGTGATTAATATGTTTTATGCCAATTGACATTCATTTTGGATTTAAACTTTTTAGGTTAGATTTTGTAACTTGATTTAAGTCTCACAATTCATTTTATTTTAAAAATGTTTTTTATTAAATTTACCACACTGTTTATAAATAAGTTTACGTTTCGAATTAAGTACTCAATATAAATTTATGATCCCAGTACATATTTTTCTTTTATTTTGTCACAAATTGGCACAAATAAAAAAGGTCCTGGTCGAAGTTTCTTTATATATAATTAAATGTTTTAGAAATAATTCTACTTTTAAATTCCAGAATTTATCTGCCATAAATTGTAAAATTCGTAATGACCTATGTTTTCCTCAGAAGTTAGAACGAAAACATAACTCAAGACAATGCGGCGCCAACCATAATAATCTCGGAAATTTAAATTACTTTTACACTCATTCTAAAATATATGAATTATTATCAATTAAAATCTCATTTCTGTTGCAACGTCTGTTTATATTCACTACATAACTCAATAAATAAATTAATCAACCAACTGAACAGTGACACGCTCGATAGCAATAATTCTAAAAGAAACCATGTCGAGACCTCAAAGTGATAGGTTACAAAGGAATTAGTTTATTTGTGGCTTCCGACTGGTTTCACTGGGACTAACCATGGGACAACGGATATCTATTAGAATTGTCAAACCTTCAGTTAGGGCTAAAATATGTGAGAAATTATTTCGTTAATTTAGTCACAACAACTGGAACAAGGATTTGTGTGCACAATAGACTTGTTAGGGTAAGAAAAAGGTTATATAACTATTTATAAGACCCCCGAGTGGCGAAGTGGGTAGTAGATCAACTCTTACTCCGGAGGTCCCAGGTTTGAGTCCTGGCCGGGCCACCATTTGTACGATGAACACATGTATTTTTTTTCGGGTCATGGTTATTTATATTATTAAGGTGGTTCAATGAGCATACAAAAAGCTAAAGTCCCGCTAGATGGCGCTATTTCCACAAATTTCTGGTTTTTATTTATTTGTGATCTAAGCTTTAAAATTTTTTGACTTTAAAGATGTTTCGCGACATCTTTATATAAATACAGAATTGCTAAAAATTATTTACACGTTTTGTTGTAGTGTACTATCCAAATAAGTTAATTATGTATTCCTTTACGTAGTTTAAGCATATCGCCCACAACAAACAAAACTCCTACAAGTGCGATAGAGAGTGCACCAGACGGCGTCCTTTGTACATGTTTTATGGCCTCCTCGTACCGAGTGTTTGATATTTAGTTTACGTAGTAATACGACACAAATATAGCATGCTGGCGTTTTATGCGTTCGCAAGTATTTTTTTTTCGTTGGGATAGAAATATAAGTACCTACCTATAATATAGCTATATTTTGACCAGATTATAAAAAGGAGGCGGCGAAATTCTGGTGTTCTCTAAAAATTATTCTTTTTGCGTATGTGGTACTATTATAATATCCCCAAACTATGTATACAATACTATGTATACTATGTATACTATATATAATCCATGGCGCCTAAGAAAGCCAAGGTTTGTGTTATGGATTATCATATGTATAGCCAACTAGGAGGTACTTATTTACATATATACCTAGAACCGGAACAATTTTTGTGTTCTGTGTGTCAATCAAACCAGGATCTCTTGATCAACAGCTTGGTGAGTTAGCCTCTGCACTATGGAGGCCGTCAAAACCCGATGTTTGTGGTGTTATGGGTCCCTTTCCAACACAATATCTTTGTGACAGAAGGGGTACCAAATAATTTTTCTTTTATTGGATCACACTGAGATGTTAGCCTAAAGTGCTAGCCGTAAGATCGTGAGGTCGCGGTTTCGATCCTCGCACGGAACAAGAATTAGTAAAAAAAAAACCAGGTCTTGGATGTTATACCTATAGTTATTAAAATTCTAGGTTCCCTCCCCCCTAGTTCGTTACTTGGTAACACAAGTCTTGGGGCCCAGTAGGCAAGGCAGTGTGATTGTTCGGGGATTTTATTTATATTGTAATAAATAAATTAGAGATAAGTATAAAAAAATATGCAACAGAATGTGTTTGTATATTTGTTTATGTAGGAAGTAGGATTTTTGGGATAAGAGGTCTAGTCAATAATAAAAATCAAGAAATACACAATAGGTCGAATGGGTTTTTATTTTATGCACTTATTCTAGATCAATACATTTAGCCCCCTTTTGTATTCGCCTTTGTATTATTTCTGGCAATAAGGAGTTTTTATAAAAGTAAACCAATTTATGGATCATTTTCTTAATAAATGGTTCGTTTTTTTGTATTTCAATTACAGTTATTGGCGTAGTTGAATTCAAAAAACCAATGAAATAACATTTTTTCATTCTTGTAATCCTTAGTTGCCCTGAACCATTATTAGTACCGGGTAGAATACAAACAATATATAACAATTTAGCACACTTGCTGTTCATAGCCCGGATTTACTATATTATATCTATAATATAGCCATGCCAATGCACCCCTGGGTAACATGATATAATTGAATTTGAAGATGAAGTCCAGTTTCAGTTCCCTATTTCAACCACCATAATAAAAATGTGTAAAGGAGTTGTCTTTCAGATAAAAGGGAAGACCAATCAGGGAAATTACACACTTGAATTTAAACATTTAAATCTTGGGTCACTAATGCTTTATTAATAATTTCATTTCATTTCAATAATTTCACCTTTAGTTATAATAATAATAATATTTTTTTAAAAGTTTGTTTGCTGGCTTTACTAAAATAAAAATAAAGTTTACAAAATAAGTGTGATGCGATAATATCATGTTGTACTTGGTAGTAGCAATTGTGATTTTCCTTCAATGATAAAACTCTATTCTTTTCGACGATGGGAAAATTCTTCTCTCAGAGCAGTCAGGATGTCCATTGATTTTCTTGCTAGTAAAGAAAAAAAATGTATTTCGATAATTGCCTCCTCATTTAGCACTACACCTGAAATAAAATACAGTTTTGAAACATATCATTAAAAACTCTTCAGAAATATTGTCTCCACAATTTCCTACTATATGTTTTCAAAACAGGTCTGAAAATAATAAACATAGAAAATATGGTATTCGCTATTACATGTACACAACATGTATTGTTGGTATAGGATACTAAAACTAACCTTTTACTTTCAACTTCCTTTTACTTTTCTACTATAGTTATATTCTATTTTGTATGGCATACCTCCACATGACTGAAAGAACAAAATATGTAGGATATTTGTTGATTGGTACTATGTAAAAGGAGAAAGGAACTAAGTACTTTAATATCATCCTTTCCAACCCTAGCTACCATTTAATATATTTATTTAGTAGTACCATGGTTTGCAGAAACTAAAATAAAAAGATATATATATTAAAATTAGCATTTAGGAGCCGTTCAGGACACATTCCAACAAAACTTTTGCCTTTTTGATGAATAAAGCAGAACCCCTAACTGTGACGAGTGCAGTAAAGTCGAAGACGTTTACCATGTTTGCTGTATGGTCATCCATAACACAAGCTCTGCTTGAAAACAGTTGGTGTGTTTCTCTGGCGATTTCATATTATTTATTTATTTTATCTATGATACTATAATAATGTAATTACTCGAAATGAATATAAAAAAACAAAAACACGGCTTCGCTGAGTTCTTGGTTTTCACACACCTAGTACAACTTTGAATAATTCGCGAAATCTTCCAAGTTTGTAGCACCACCGGAAAAAGAACTAACATATCTTCGCCGTTTTATTAGAAAACCTCGTATTTACGAGTGAGTAGTAAAAAGATTCTCAGCATGAAGCTCTTTGTCACTTTACGATGGCACTCACAAACTTTTTATGATCCCCGGTTCAACAGATTTGGAGGTAGCCGGGCGTAAACATGCATGCGATGGGTTTATCGGTTCTTGCAGGTTTAATGTCTGGTCTAGGTTTTTTAAAGGTTTTTTTTCTATATTTTTTATAACGAATGAAGAACGGAAGCGCGTTAGTATAATAGGTACGTCGAATTAAGTTAACTCTAAAGATTTGTTTTTTCATCTTTTTCGATTACATCAGAGATTCCGTGGCTAGAAAAAGTCAAGGATAGTGAATAGAAAAAAAGCACATTTAATTTCACCATCATACTTTTAGTTACAATTTTTTTATAAACTTATAGATTTTGTTTATATGAAGACTGTAATTAAAATATGCTTTTTACGTTTATATGTTGTCGATTAACTCTGTAACAATAGAATCGACTAAAAAAGGCTTGGAACCGAGCAGAAACTTCTTATTTTTATTTTATTTAAATGTGTCAAATAATAAGAAGGACAAAACCTTCAGTAAGTATATAATAAATATTACAAAGTATTTCGCGGGAGTCTCATTTCAAGGTTCAGATATTTTCTCGCTTTTTATGACACCTCGGTTTTAGGGATCCATGAACATAATGCGAATAAAAATTTATATATCATTTAATGATATAGTTTTTACAATTTTGCCACCACGCTTCCAGCAGTTCACTATCAATGATAAGTTTGTGACCTTACGAATATAAAATATTTTTAGCTCCTGATCAAAGACTTATGATTTTAATAGATAAGTCATGAACTGTTGCAAATGTAAAAGCTGTTATCTTTTTTAGGAACCCTGACAACCACTCTCCCTGGATCACCATTTATGAAGAAATGAAAACCACAGCGAAATCAAAATGGAAATTGACAAAATTGACAATGTAAGCTACTACAGAACATCATTTTTAATTTGAACGAACTTAACAACATTTTTTCCTACAAAAATATATTACCCCAAACATTCATATTGAGTTACTAATTAATAAAATATAAGTACAGCCGGTAAATTTGGTCAAATTCGTATACGAATCTGTGCTGTCGCCCCTTGGAATGCGGGAAGCGCCGAGGAAATACTGTACAACGCGCAAGAGATTCTGGCCTTAGCAGTAGATGACCCTTCCGAACCAGTGGTAGTTTCAATATACGACGTCCTAAGCCGAGGGCCGTGCCCTCTCGGGTGCCCTTAGGTGTCTCGTATGTAGGAGTAGTTTAAGTTCCGGCTAAGCGCCCTCAGCGCTAGACTACAAAGTCTATTGAAATTTAAAAGGCTAGGGCCATTCATAAACTGTCCATTTCGAAAAAAATATCTCGCCTTAGCCTTCACTGAATTACTCGACTGTGCCTAAATTTTCCAGAAGAGAAGATACTCAGATGATTCCTATTGTTGTTTCCTAGTGAAGTTATGTTTCCACGGAAAATAAATTATCTGTCTGTCTATAAACATGTATTTTTTTTATAGAATTGATACTATCTATTAAATTTTATTTTTATTTCTCAACTGAGCGTTATTTTTTCTCTGTACGCAATAGTCTTAATCATCCCACTTTATGAAGATCGATCTTACAATCGGGTAAGATCCTGTCGGTAGAATTTTCCAGTCCGAACCGACTATGCCAGTCATGTAATCTTATCGGGCTTTATACAGGTTGCCCTCGGTTCGTCTCGCTTTTACTCTAACGGCGGCATTTTTACGAATGTGTTGTACACACATTTGACCTTCCCGCTCAGGAACGCCGATTGATGCCAGCTTAAATATGTAGATAGCGCCGCCCCTAACAGCCTAGTACACTACTGTAACAAGCTTTTAATACTTAACATGTATAGGTAGCCTTAAGGTTGTGGCGCAGGTGGTGAAAGCTGCGGTGGTACAATTTCTGGTGAGCATCAAGCTGATAACTCACTCAGGACTTAGTCATGTGGTGTGGAGTCCACACAGTAAATGTTAATATTAGAAATCGCACTTTTGGGTTCCCGCCGTGATTACTTTGGTTATCACAAATTTGGTGTTTTTGCCTGTTCATAATAATTAAACTGATCAATAGCTATTTGTTGAAATTTACGTCATAATGTAAGAGTTTTGTTTTGAAAAGAAACTTATTATATAAAAATTCTACTTCAACCTACCAGGCAAAATAAATGTACCTACATAATACAATATTAAGATAAATAACAGAACCGAAGTCCAACAATGAATGAATCACAAAGTACCCTGAACTTGCGAGTTTTCGACAAGTTCGCAAACAAATATATTTTTTAATATCCCATATTTAAAAGCCATTGAAAACTGCCTGAAAGTTGGGGGTAGGTATAAGTTTGAACTTTCAGTGGCCAGCGAGTGGTTCGCAAACGTCCCGGGGACGCCACAAATAACTTGTATAGAAAAACTTTTGCACTGTGTTGAAATTCTTTACAAAAGTTTCATAAAGTTTTGAAGAAAAGTTTCTATTGTGAGTCGTATTTTTTGTGGGTCTGATTTTTTGTGAAATGATTAAATAATTAATGTCAAACAAAGAGCATTTGAGAATTATTTGAGAAAGGTGCAATAGATGAAAACAGCATAGCCTCAAGATAAGAAAATATTAAAGATTACCGAGACAACGGTCCAGGGAGTAGTTACTTATCCTATAAATAAAGTTTATTTAATGTTTTATGAGAAATTGTTTTTTCATTTATTTACATTATCTTTTGTTAGTCGTGTCATGTGTCTTGCTTTCTATATTAGACGGCTCGGGAGAGAAGCCAAGCGGGGACATTTATCTCTGATTAATACAGGAGTCTGTTCACAAACTACACATGTTTTCGTTTTATGTTATGTATTTTTTTACTTTACCAATCACTCCATAGGCTTCAACACAAGCGGCGCTTGCTTTCGTTGTGTTGGTGATCGGGGCCTTCATTTGTTTATTAAACATAACCTGCGCTCGTGGAGTACGTTGCAAGCAAAAGCTATTAGGTAAAAAATACCAACGCCTCTGACATATAAGTATTATTTTCGTATGTAACCTTCCAAATCCCAAAACTTACTCACAAAGTTGTTTTTTGTTTAACTAAAATTATCTACCTACTTTCAATTTCTTTTATGCTGTTGCTGAAAGAAATATTCACAAAAAAATACAAAATTGAATAAAAACCAAGTAACAAAATTATAAAGTAGGTAGGTAGGTATGTAATGCTACAAACAAAGTAGAAACTTCCATAGCTGAAACAAAGGGGAGTTTACATGAAAGATATCAATCAAATTTTTTTGACGTGGAAAATGAAAACAAGAGGTTAGACTTTTCAATACAACGAACTACACAAAGACTTTTCTTACAACAATTCAAACCGAAGCTCACGGTCGACAATGAATTAAGAAAATTATGAATGTAACATAATAGACTAAACCAATAATGAAGAAAATATGGGATCGAATGACACTACGTGTCATCTATGCTCTGGACTGATTAGGTCACAGCTGGTTAGAATGATCCTCCACGGACTTGTTCTCAACTAACCACGCGTAGAAACAGACGAAGTCTGCTTTACAGCTGCAGGAAACCACTGCGAGGAAATACATGCACCTAAAAAGTTATTTCTAATGTATATAATATAATAATAAATATGGCACCAAAGTAAGCAATACTTGTGTTATGAATGACCATACCAATACAGCAAACTTGGGGGGGACCCAGAATAAACCTATGTACCTATTATAAACAACCATGACCTGAGAACGAACGTCTATGTTCATCACACTAATGAATGCCCTGACCTGGACTCGAACTTGGGACCTCCAGCATATGAGGCAGGGTTTCTTGCACTAACGCCACTCGGCCGTCATTTATGTTTTAAGTCTACCAACCAGCCCGTAGCTGAATGAGTCTCATACCCTGAGATATCGTGGGATCATCGCGGCTTTACTTGAGATCTTTGCTGATAAGAATGCAACACCCACAAACATTCAGACAATGTCACAAAAATCCTACCATACTGTAAACTACCCTTTACAACGATACTGTTTTTGGGAAATTCATGAAGCGACCCCTGAAATTTCAGCCGCCCTTCGGATATAATAACAAACGCAATAAAAACTTTCCAAGAATAATATTAGTTTTTTGTTCGTTTACAGAGGATGGAAAGACAATACAGTATAAATCTCCCATTTAGAAGTTGGATCGTTCGTTGCATGTATTTTTGTAAGAAACAGAATCGTATTCGCTTTGATTTATCTGTTTTGAGTGACGGGTGTCAGGAATAACGCTTCATAGCTTATGAATAAAATCCTTTATTTTTCCAAATGGACAGTTTATTTGTGGCCCTCCATAGACTAGCGCTGAAGGCGCTTAGCCGGAACTTAAACTACTCCTACATACGATACGCCTAAGGGCACCTGAGAGGGCACGGACCTCGGCTTAGGACGTCGTATATTGAAACTACCACTGCTATGGAAGGGTAAGCTTAGTTCCCCTAAATAGTTAATGTAAATAAAAAAATAAGTTTTATGTGGTAGTGTTCCGGTTATTGGGACGGAACAGCGAGTGTAATTGCTGGAACGCAGGCGATGCCAACTGAAGCCTACGGTCGTTAACGCATCTTTAGTTTACGTAATTATTAAAGTTAGGTCCTATCAATAAATAAAACACCTTCCATTTATGATGTCCAAGGCTGTGGACGCCAGCTGCCATTACGTTGGGCGCGTGCTCGTTTGTCGGCTATGAAAAGGGTTAAAAAAATGTAATTATAGAGACTATGACATCTTAAGTGAGCATGTGTTATTCATGTGAAGAAATGGATAATACTTAGAACACGCATAAACACTCGTATATGTCACATCAACCAACATTATTGTTAACTTGTCTTTCTTACTGAATAGTTCTTCTTAAATAGTTATAGTTAAATTAGTACAATAATTATCTATAAATCATTGATTTGATTTTTTAGGGTAAGTGAATCAATGTTTCAAATGTATTCGTAGGTAATCATATGTAATCAACGAGTGAGCTTCAGTACACATATTTGCCTGATACACAATATTTTTGTAACTATGTATAGTCTTGTCGTTTGTCTTCCGTTTCACCTGGTAGACGATTATAAAGACGACGATTTTACTTGCTTATCCCAGAGGTATTCACTGTACTTTAATAGGTCTGGCACTATACTTTAAATAGTAGGTCGTTTTGATTAGTTATGTGATATTTAACCCAAAGCTATAATCGCGAATGCAGAGCATTAGTTCTTGAAAGGAACCTTGCTACAAACTAACTTGATGTAATTTGGTAAAAGCCGTTTGCTACTTCAAAACAATAATAAACTTACTTTCAAATCGATTTTCTCCGTTGTTTATATTCAATCGTCATTAAATATATATTATGTACAGTCGGCCGCAAAAGTCGCTTAACAGAATCAAAAGTGCAAAACAACTGAACACGCAACGAACCATAAGTCTTTGTCGTGACAAGGGCGCAAAATAAACTTAACTTGCAAAGGTTCATAATAAGCATAACGCAACTGTTCCATAAGTTGCTAAACGCTTTCATTCCAAAAGTCACTGAACATCATCAATGTCAAAACTAGATTAACAAATTATATTCAATGTTACTGCGTAAAAAAAGTAATAAAAGTAGGTAGTTGTTTTTTAGATTTCACCCTCGGTTTATGAATATTCTAATTGTTATTCTGATGTTCTCAGGTACTACAGACCAGTTTGTATTATCGTTAAATTACTTTTTCAACACCGTTGCTCGTTATTTGTATGTAACTATATTGAGTTTAGTTTACCAACTAAAAGCAAAGCACGGTTTCGTAATTAAAACGCTTTGATTCAAATGAAAAAAGTTTTAGCAACCAAAGAGATTTCATTCTGAAAGTCTTAAACTTTTTTGTTAAATAAGTGACTTTGGCTTCAAAAACATTTTAAAATATCAAATATATTTATGTTATATATTTATAATGGACATATTAAAAGTTTTTGCAATTACAATGCATAAAAATATTGTTTCACTTTATCTTTTTAGATACAGTGAAAATAACATATTGAGGAACAGGTCAAGTGGCAGAATATCGGTAGGTTTTTGGGGATGGATGAGTTCCAGCGGTTCAGGAGAATTAATAAGCATAGGGGGTGCCCAAACAGTGAGGGTTATTGTGATATTCTTAATGATGTGTTGTTGCCAACAACAAATGGACATAGTTTTGCAAACACGAACCAACCCACAAAAACTTACTTTATGGGTTAGTTAAGTTTTTGTTTCAAAAGTGTGAAGACCAATACGCAAGTTATTTTAGATAAATTACTTAAAAATATTAAAGATAATATGAATAAATATAGAAGAAGATATTTTTTGTGTTTTTCTTTTATTTAGTAATTGTTTTAGATCAAAAACCTGCTGGTTGCTTTTTACAAAATTACCTTTTTGTGTGTTGGTTCTTTTTAGCAATATGTTAAGGTCTTGCAGGTAGGTCAATTAAATGAAATAATTTAATGATATTCATATTTTAAAAGTATTTTTAATAATACGTTGTAATCCACTCAATGTTGCATTCCTTTATTCTCTTCTATTCTCTTTATCTTCTTCTACCTCAAAATCAACTTACCACTAAAACACTACCATCTTCCGTAAATTTTTTGTAGAAGTCCTGGGTGTGCTCTGGAATCAAATGCAATAAACTTTTTAAATCATTTAACTTTGCTTCGGGGATAGCTTTACCATCAGGCCAAAGTGGACCTATGAGATTTTTGGATAATGGTCCTGTATGACCTCTCAAACTTTTCTTGAAAGATACTTCAACGAAGTCATCTTTGAGGTCGGATCGCATAAATATAGAATATTCTGCCTCTTTTTATCAAAATTTCTTTGGTCTTGAGCCAAGAAACTTTTAGCCCATCCATGGCTTTCTTTCAGTTTATAATTTTTTTTTCAAGATTTGAGCTTGACAAAAGATCTTCTTTTCTCATTCGATGCACTTTAATTGGCTTGTTCTTTTTACACGTTTCCGTTATTCGCATGTAATCTTCTGGCGTATATAGTCTGTTGAAATTTTAAAGCACATTCGATTCTGCCGAAATCAGTGTCATTGATTAGAAATCTATGCCCAGATTCTAAATTCAAGTTAGAAATCGAAACCTGATGGTCTGAAGTGTCGGATGATCGCCTAATAAAGCCTTAAGCATTAATGTCAGTTTGATTTTCCAATTTTGACCACCACAAGAGTCACTTCAAAGTATGAGGTTCTCAACGTTATCGCCTATTCTCTCCGTGACATGCTTTAAAAGGCAAGAACCTACTTCCTGAGATCCCCTACCCGCTTCTCCTTCCACCCAAATGTTGTAGTGGGCTTGGTCGTAACTGCGAGAATGAATTTCCAAGTTGTAATCCCACAGTTGCCGTTTTCTAAAATACCACATTAGTTGGTATACGGGGAAGGGTTAGAGTTTTTTGCAGGTCGAATGTGATTGTTTCAGTGGACGGATCTTCTTTGGCTAAGTTCATGTCACTTTTAAGCTGATTTTGCAACATTTTTGTCTTGTGTAAATGATCTCCTTGAGCATCTTCCAGCAGAACCTTTTTTTCTTCTGACCCTTGTTTCTTTTTAGTAGCATAGTGGTCGCATTTGTTGCATGTGTCCTTTTTTAACGGCTTTGTGCGAAGATTAAAATTAGTTAAAGTACGCTTTTAACTTTCGAGAAAGAGAGAACTTTTTGTCCAGCTGATTTGGCTTCCTCACTGTATAACTCGTAAATTTTAGGAAAAGTAACATCTGTCTTAAAAATTTTGCGCCATTATAATTTGCTCGCCGATAGTGGGAATTTCTGTATAATTTTGATACTGAATTCTTCGCTTTCGGAAGTGGCTTTATTATGTCCACCGTGGCTGCCAAGCTTATCTTTAATGCACTTCGCGTTTTTTGGATGATGTATGAAGAGTGTTTAAAAACATTTGCTTGCCAAGAAGAATATCCTTCAGGTGATATTCACGAGTAAAGGTGTTTTTTCTTGAATTGCCAGTACTAGCTGAAGCGCAGGGCCGGATTTAGAGGTCTGGAGGCCCTGGAGCTATAAAGGAGTGGAGGCCCCAAATTAATTTCCGAATAAAATAAAAAATAAATCAAGTAATGCGGAACAAACTCAAATTATTAGAATTAACACGTTAATAAACAATTAATAATAATTTGTGGACATACTTGTGTAACTTTCTACTTTGAAAAAGTATTAATGGTTAAAAAGCATAATTTTCTTATTAATCTGTATTGTGGGGGCCCCATTATTGTGGAGGCCCGGGGCTGCAGCCCTGGTTGCCCTCCCCTAAATCCGGCCCTGCTGAAGCGTATGAACGTTTTACTGGCAGTTCTTTCACGCAAGCTGCAATAAACATATTTTGAGTTCATAAGAACCAAGTCATAAAACTTTTTGAATTCACTTAATCTATTCTCCCTAGAAATATTCTTTTGACATTTTTTAGGACAATTACAGATATAATCTAAGAACGGCTTTGATTCGATGTTCTGTTTTTTATAGTTGACGTAGGATATATTTTTATACTTTCTTATTTTCTTTCTTCGCGGGTGTGTTCACCATTCTTTCTCTTTCTTCCCTGTATTGGCCTACCTTGATGATCTGGGGGTTTCATTAGTATTAACTTGTGGAGTTTGCTGAGCATAGTTGGAGGATTGAGACGCATTCACTTCAGCAGGCGTTTTATGTATGCCTGCTGTGGTGGTTGTTAATGATTCTGATATTGGTGAACTATTACCACTGCCACCAAAATCATTATTATTGATAACAAAATCTGGATCCTTCACGCCGTCACTTCCAGACAAGATTTCAGTTCTACTGGAGGATGCTGATAAAGTTATCAGTCGCTTTTTTTAAATGTTATAGGTGCTTTCGGGAGTTCTGCATTCATTTTCCAATACTTTTGTTAAAATATTATATAAGTCTGCTGTCTCTGGTGACACTGGACGCAACGGAGATGAAGGAGGATCGCTAAGGAAAATAGACCTTGGATTTGATGGAGTAGACACGAGAGCTTCATTGCTCTTCTTTCTGGTGGTTTCCTGGGTACCAAGGAGTATAAGAGATTTCGCGCGCTTGTCATTGCTAAGAAAAGAGTTCATACATTGTTTTCACACACCCGTGAATCAACGTTAATTAGCGGTCTAGGTGTTAAAGGTGAACAAGGGGATACTATACTTTGTTCTCTGTCATCCTCGTTCAAACCGTTTGTACTGTATTGTAATTACTTACTGATGCTCTTAGCACTAATGTTTTTTACTTCATCATCTGAAAGGTGTTCCAGGCAAGCACCAAGAAGTGATCTTATTCGAGCACAACTTTTATACATGATTTTATTATTTAAACTTTGAAAAAGAACAGACTTTAGAACACAGTAGAAACGAATGAATCGAGTTGCCAGCTAACATTTCGTGTTGCTATTCGCAAACATGGTGGTTGTTGGTAGATAATAGTAGAATATAGTAAACGTTTCTGCATAAATATGATTATTATGAACATCTTCAATATAATTTATAAAACTATTTTAACTTTTCTACTATTAACAAGCATCATACCTTGCCAAACGCAAAATAAACCCATGCATCATAGTTCTTTGATTAACTACTGATTTTCATAAATGTAATTATCTATATAGAACTAAACATCTTGGTTCCCTTATAAGCTATTTTATTTGGTATGCAAAATAGAACCAAACATCATGGTTCTCTGTACTACAAACATAATTAGATTTTTTTACTTTACAGAGAACTGTGTGGCTTGTTTCCATTTCGCTTAGCGAAAATGCTGTATATCTACAAGAACCATGTGACATGGGTTCATTTAACTTTTTTAAATCACTCTTTTTGGAGTTTGTACAAATCAAATCAAATCAAATCAAATCAAATCAATTTATTTGCACAAATATGGGTTTTTACAAATGTTGGATTATAATAGGTAGTTCAGACCATATCTAACCTAGGAGGTATGTACAATACTTGTATAAAACGTTGCTACTAAATTTACAATATTAATTTACCAAATAAACGTCATTTACATGTCATATCTAACATTTTACAATAACATTACCATCTTAAATTATAACAATTATAATTACATGCGTACCAACTTGTCATTGAAGTATTCAAAAATAGTGTAGTAAGCCTTATCTGCTAAAAACATTTTTAGTTTCTTTTTAAATTCAGTAACATTATTAATATTTTTAATACAATTCGGCAATTTATTGAAAATTTTGGAAGCCATACCGAAGAAACTCTCAGAATATAGAGTAGTTTTACGAGGTTGAGACCGGATTTTGCCTTTAAGCCTTTGGCTGTTTAAGCCTTCAAACAGGTTCATGTTCTTTTTAACAAACAATACTGTTTCTAAAATGTATAAACAGGGAAAAGTCAGAATACCTAACTTTTTGAAAAAGGGCTTACAAGATTGTCTGCTTTTCAGGTGACAAATCGATCTAATACAGCGCTTTTGAGCTTTGAAAATGTTTAATCTGTCAGTAGAGTTCCCCCAAAATATGACACCATAGCGTAGAATCGACTCAATGTAGGCATTATACGCTGATATTATTGCTGATTCGTTGACTAAGTTTGATAACATGCGTAAGGCGTAGGAATATTTACTTATTTTATTACAAGTGATATTTATGTGTTCCTTCCAGTTGAGGTTGGAGTCCAGTGTTAAACCTAAAAATTTTGTTGTAATTACTTCACTAATTTTATGTCCATTACAATCAATATTACCGAAAGTCAAGCCCCCATATCTATTCCTAAAATTCATAATGTTAGTTTTATTTAAATTTATTTTTAGATTATTATTTGTCAGCCAGTCCATAATATTACTTAATGTAGATTTAATGTCAGATTTTAATATGTCAATGTCTTTATTGCTACAGATCAATGTACTGTCATCTGCAAATAAAATCATTGAATGCGAAGTTATGTCTGGAAAGTCATTAATATAAATTAAAAATAATAATGGCCCTAAGATACTACCTTGTGGTACCCCGCACTTGACTGCCCTGAATCGTGAAAGGTAGTTTTTCTCTGTAGAGGATTGGGGACATAATCTAGATATTTGAGTAGCTTGTAATCTATTATCGAGATATGATTTTATGAGATCAAGTGCCACTCCTCGTACTCCGTATGTGTTTAATTTGTCAAATAATTTTTTATGGTCAACATAGTCAAACGCCTTTGTCAGATCCATGAAAAGAGCACAAACAGGTACTTTGTTATCGACATTAGTTAATACTTCTTTAAGGAGATTGTATATAGCTAAATTTATTCCCTTATTTTTTCTGAATCCAACTTGTTCGACAGCCAATAGTTGATATTTTTCAAAGTAAACACTAAGAGAATTATATATAACCCTTTCAAATATTTTAGAAAAGACTGTTATAAATGCGATAGGTCTGTACGAAGATATATATTGTGGATCAGATTTCTTTAACATAGGTTTTATAACGGTAACTTTAAGTTTTTCCGGAAATGTGCCATTTTCGATACACAAATTTATAATATGGTTCAAAACTGGTGCTATATACGGTGCAATTTCTTTAATGATGTTTGTTGAAATATCATCATTTCCAGTACTTTTGGTATCTTTTAGATTTTTAATGACCGCCAAGATATCCTCAACAGTTGTAGGCCCCATGAAAAATGAATTAGATTTATTTAATTTATTGGAATTGTTACTTACATTTTTACTATAACTTTTTTGAGTTTCTGCTTGATCAATAAAAAAGTTATTAAAAGATTCAGCTATATCAATAGGATTAATTAATTTTAAGTCATCATTTATTATTTCTTTTATATATTCTCTGGGAGGATTGTTCTTGCGTTGATTAATTAATTGCCAAGTCGCTTTCATTTTGTTGTCTGATGTATTAATAAAATAATTATTTTGCGCCTTTTGTGTTAACCTTATTATATTTTTTAATCTTTGTGAATAGTTTCTAAATTGTGTTTTATTTTCATGATTTGGTATTTTTCTGTATTTCCACAGTAATTGTCTTTTTTGTTTACTACACTTTAGGATACCTTTTGAGATCCACTTGGGTCGTGAGTTACAATTAATTTTAATGCGTATTAATGGAAAGCACAAGTCATACAGGAGTTTAAATAAATCAAAAAATATATTAAAAGCTTCATTAGGATTTTTATTTTCGTACGCATCCGAGAATTTCAAAGCCTTTAAATATTTCCCGAATCCCTAGACAGCTGTCATATTCTTGTTTGTAGGTTGGTATTTTGGCCAGGATCTTTTCTGATAAGGTCAAAGACACGGTTTGGAGTCCAAATAAATATGTACCTCAATTTCACCTGAATTGAGGGCTGGTTCTTGTTTGTAAAACTATGTCCAAATATTGTTTTTCCAGAAGAGAGACCCATAAAGTATATACATGACAATTGCCCTTTCCATAAGTCACGAGTTTGAAGAGCTTGGTTTTAGGAAAATAGAGAGCGGGCTATAGAAATTAATTTCCCACCAAAAAGTCCAGATCTTAACCCTATAGAAAACTTGTGGGCTCTCATGGTGCAGGCATGGGACAATGAAACTCCACGACCGAGAAGCGGCGATAAACCATGCGTTCAATGCGTGGGAATCATTTCCAGGTCTGGATACCTGTCGGAACATGGTTAGCTCCTAAAACGAAAGGCTACTGGCAGTCATTGATGCTTATGGCGGGTATACTCGATTTTGATTGATTGTAAAGATGATTTTTATTTGTTTAATTTATTCTTTCTTTATTTAATTCTTAATTATTTAGTAATTGAAATATGTGTCGTGCAAAAACTATAAAAAGTTTTAAACCTTAGGTACTTATTGTTTAAATTTTTCCCAAATGGCATAAAATTTGTAATAACCGAGGGTAAATCATAAAAACTACTTCCTACTTTTATTACTTTTTTTTAAAGTACTAAACAATACAGACACAGTAGATTAACACGCAGTAACATTGAATATACACACATCAAAAAAGTCTAAGCAACACATAACTTTTTAAATATATTTTTTTACTTTGTAAAACAAAGAACTTTCGTGGAATATCAAACCTTTGAGTAGTCAAACCTCTTTGATAAACAAAAAAAAGCTGGCAGTTCTTCACAGTAAATTATGTTTTTAAACAATAAAAACATTGTTTTGTCCATTTCAACGGCATTTCTTAGATGAGGTTTTATTTCTTATTTGACAAAAAAAGTAAGTAACCGCAGTAATCATTGGTTGTGTGTCGCGAATAATCGAATAGTCGTCATCTTACCATGGAAGAGATGCAAAGAGCTGTACCCAGATTCACAGCAAACTTCTATTTGTAAACAAACATTTTTTTAAAGACATTTATTGAGTATACAAATACAACATAAAAATATCATTTCATTTAAAAATATTAAAAATAATTAAAAATAAATCTATAAAATTGAAAATATTCAAAATTTATAGGTATTGCTTAGACTTTTTTTGATGTGTGTAATTTGTTAATCTAGTTTTGACATTGATGATGTTCAGCGACTTTTGGAATGAAAGCGTTTAGCAACTTATGAAACAGTTGCGTTATGCTTATTATGAACGTTTGTAAGTTAAGTTTATTTTGCGCCCTTGTCACGACAAAGACTTATGGTTCGTTGGGTGTCCAGTTGTTTTGCACTTTTGATTCTGTTAAGCGACTTTTGCGGCGGACTGTACAACCAGATTAGTTATGTTCTCCTCTAGTTCTCTAGTAGTCCGCTTTCGGCTGTTTCTCGAATGAGACTTCCACCATAAAGTATAACTATAGTTATACATGAGTATCTCACAAAACTTGGCCTCCAAATCTTAAAAAATCCAACAAAAACATGTCCACACATCACAGTAACATGAAAGTAACTCAAATTTCGATCCGCTCTAAAGGCTAGGAAAAATATTTATGTGAAAACTTATCTGGGGTTGTAAAAATTCGATACCCGCCTAGGCATATTGTTGGCAGGTCGCCAGAGCAAATACCACCGAGGCTAGATGGATGCAGGACTGGTGCACTTCACTAGAATTTAACGGTTTTAGACTAGCGTGTGACGAAGGCTGTGTTTTTTTGTAGTTTTCATGGTGCTGCTTTTATAAAATTTGTTAGAAAAGTGTATTAAAACGATATACAAAAATAAGGAAATGATTTAGTTGTGAGAAGGGTAATGTAAATGTCTAAATAATAAAATAGTAATAGTAAATATCAGTAATTGTTTTATTTACATAAAAGTTTGCACTATCCAGGATTCGAAGTCTGAATCACTGATATATCCACACATCACAGATAAGGCTAACATTTACAAAAACAAGGCCATACGACCGTAAGGTGGTCTAATTATAGATTTTGCTTAGCAAATCTAAACTAAGTTCCATTGCAAATAAAGTATAAATTGGTTGAGCAAAATATATTCTTAGGAGAGCCTTTAGTAATCTTTCGGCATCAGGCCGTCAGTCCTAAGAAGATTTTTTAATTAAAAGTAGTATTTAAGGTACAAAGTTTATTTATTGCTTTTACAAATGTATTTCTGAAAAATATGAACTTAAATAATGCATAAGTTACGTTCTTCTATAAATGAAAAAGCATTTAATTTGTATATTCTGGTTTAAACCGATTATGGCAATACACATATGCGACCGTGCGGTGGGTTATAGATTCTCGTTTTGATAAAGATTTTTAATTTTTACAGACAGATGAAATTTACACAGTTGATATGACAATGGGTAAATTTATTCTAAATCCAATTTTGTGGAGTTTGTAAAGCTCTGTACGATAACTTCTTTGGCTTATTTTTTATGTACAAAAATTTTAAAAACTTCAACAATTTGTTAAAAATATAAACAGAACAAAGACAAATAAAGATTCTTCAAATCTAATTGTCGTCGACTCGAATTCACAACGACACTACTTAGAGATCATATTTTAAATAACTTGAAGACATTTTACAAATCCGAAAAGGTTTGTTCAATGCTAAATACGCGCCATCTGCCCTACAGTGTCCCGTCAAACCCGTTTACGTTCCAGAAGATGTAACCATAAAAACAAAAAAAAATTATCAAGTGAGGACTTCCCAGAAACAAAACAAATACGCCTTCTGCTGGTCTTCGCGTGGCTGAGAAAGGATGAACAGACTCAGCACATAAAGATCAATTCGGAAAAGGATATTAAAACCTAAGGAATACAATATGACTAGTTTCGAAAGGGGTTAATATCTGTAACTTATTTACTTATCTCATTGTAAATCGATTAATTTCTGTTATATCATATAATATTCTCCTAAACCTGTTTCTTTCTAATGGAATACAAGTAAATTATTCTTATCTGTCCTTATTTGAGATTTTGGGGAACTGGCAACACTTAAACAACAATAATACTGGCAAACAAACTGATTGATATAAAAGTATTGCCTGCAGTAGTCAATTTCTGTCTCAGCCTAGCTTATCTGTCCTTGTTTAAAATATAAGAAGCTTAAATCGTAATTTCACAAGTTTTGAGGTATTATCTACAAGATTAGATAAAAGCTACGGTATATTAGTATTAACGGAATGCTGGATGTTTTGCGTCTCATCCATACCTTTAATTAAAGGGTATAATTTTTAATGCTTCCAATAATCCCTAGCATAACGATGGTGTGGTGGTCTATTGTAGGCAGGAACTGACATTTGAGGTTAAGGAAACCTGTTTCACAAAACTGTAATTTTCTTCTTTTAACAAGCAATTGTCTTCTTTTATCTAGGTCTCCAGCATACGATAACTTAAAATGGTTTCTGACATCGGTTGAAAAACAATCAAACCGATCCAGAGTTTTTTTGCGCTGTATTCGAAATAGGGACAAGTTTCACAAAAAAGTAAAGCCTTGCCCTTATAATACCATGTACCTTAAAATCTTTAAGATTTTGCGTCATGTTGATTCCTCGTCTACACTGAAAAACATCAGCCTGTGTTCGCCTTATGTCAGACACTAATCACATATTGTAAGTATATCTTCTTGGGGAGGCACTGCAAAAACGACATCAAGCAGCTGGAACCCTAACTGTACCCAACAACACTTTTTTACGAACACAGCGAGGTCATTTCTTCTTTGTCTTCATATCTAATTAAAACAACACTCCATGCTAGAGTATAGTCCAGAAATTAAGGAGAAACGTGGATGGTTTGCTGTTGGTGGTCGGTCTTACAAACCAAAAACGAAGCTGGCCCAGGGTTTTTAGGGTGGCCCAGGGTGGTATTTCCACTTCTAAGTCCAACAAAATAATAAAATTATGTAAGAAATCCCAGCAAACAAATATGTATCAATCATATGAGGAGACAGAAAATATCAGTAAAATTGCCATAAATCCATTACGTTTTCAAATTTTAACAATTTCTGAAAATTTTCATTTAAACTATTATAACAAATTTCCAACGCACTGATATTAATAATCCTCTTACATATTTATTATATTTCAATAACTCACCCTCTCACACACACACCCCTTCATTTTACTCACAGAGCGGACACTCTTCATTCACTCAAGAATATTTATTCGTTTAATTTTTATATCTAGGTCCCATACACATATATTAAATTAGTATTATACCTAGGTATACATGATGCGTACCTTTCTCAGCCAATAAAACCGTTTGCTGCTTAGTAGAAACATGTCCTATCACTTATGGAAATGAAATGTAGATAATTTTGAACTGATTTGTGACAATAATTATTATGTAAAACACCGAGGCTAGCCTCTAGAGGCGCTGTGTATTGGAATACAGGTTATACCTAAAACCTAGTTCAACAGCAGATACACAAATTGTAGTTGTAAGTTTAAGAAAGAAATTTGAACTAGGCAAAAGTAACATACTTTATTTTGTACAGTACATTATTATTATTATATAAGGTCATTTCATGTGAAATTGGCGTTTTGCAAGGGAGGAATATATAGTCAATTAAAAAAGTATATATTTATATAATCAAAGTATGTACACATGTTTTTGCCATATCATAGGTAGTTCATTGATCCCTTTACTAAAAAAAAACCATTCGGAACCGAATCAATAAAATCTTTGAAGGCACTTTGGAGTGCCCCATCGGAGTTGAATTTCTTCCCTTGCAAGAAGTTACCTAAATTTCAAAAAAAATCGTAATCTGTTGGAGCAAGGTCCGGGGAGTACGGTGTATGTCTTAGACATTCCAATTGAAGCTCTTCTAATTTGGTAGTCGTCTGTTGTGCAGTGTGTGGTCTAGCGTTGTCCTGAAGCAGCAGTGGCCTAGAGCGATTAACAAGCCTCACTTGTTTAGCAGCTAGCTTTTCCATCATGATTTGCAGTTGCTGATACTATTAACGTCTGCCGTAATCGTCTGGCCAGATTTAAGAAAGCTGTAGTGAACGACACCGGCAGTAGTCCACCAAACGCTCACAAGTAACTTTTTTTTGAGTAAATTTTCACTTGGGGCAGGATTTGGCTGGTTCGCCAGGGTTCAACCATTGCGATGAGCGTTTCCCATTGTCGTACAGGATCCACTTTTCATCACAGGCAATGGTTCGATTTAAAATCCTTTCATTATTGTGCTAGTTGAGTAATGTAACGCAGCAGTCGACGTGCGTTTGTCGGTTTGCCGACCCACCTCTCGAGATTTTTCACCGTCCCAATTTGCTTCAAGTGGATTAAAACAGTTTTGTCACTAACACCACAGCCTACAGCTAACTCGAATGTGGTTTGCGATGGATCTGCTTCCACAATAGCCTTCAATTCTTCATTATCATAATTTGGTCTCCGGCCCTCCACGGGGCTTGTTCTGCAGGTCGAAATTTCCAGAACGAAAACGTTGAAACCAAAAACGCCGCCATACACAGCATTAATACTTCGAGCCGTTTCTGCAGCACTGGTGCTACGGTGGAACCCGTACTCTTAAATAACGCGATATCTCAAGTTTTACATTTTGTAAACTAAGTGACGCAAAGAAAAAACCAAAAGAGGAAAAAACAAATGAATTACGGTTTTTGAAACACAAATGCGAGGTAACTAGCTGTATAAATTTGAAATTGGAATTCTTAACCAAACAACGACAAAACGCCAATTTTATATTTAAGAACCTAATATATTATTACCAAAGGGATAAATTAGGGGCCGAACCCGTAAAATTATGAAAACTGTACTTTCCAGCAATGAAAATCTGCGTATTATTATAAATAAGATCAGCAAGATAATATATTAACCTAATTAACTGGCAGCTGTTATATGTCACAAAATGTCGGTAGCAAACACAATACAATATGTAACAATATTTAATAATTGTTCTGTCAAAATATTCCTACTAATATCCAAATATTAACACATTCTGTCAGTACCCCGTCCTGACCTAAGGCTTTGTTTGATATCTGACCGCTGTAATCAAAGGATTTAAATGTAATTTATTAAACTAAACTAATCTAAAGTATTCCCCCGATGCTTTACTTTAAGCAATCCTAAGCTTACTCACTTATTTTGCTGAGTACATTAAATCTGTCAAAAATAAACTCTACCACATTGGAATAAGATACGTACGATTCTTAAAAGCTGTAATGTATCTAGCTGTCGGGCTTTGTAAACACTTTAATGTGTTAAAACTTATTAAAATTTTGTTTGGGTTTTGGTATTCTCGTTTGATTAATTTAAGGATAAACAATGGTTTTTAAGTTTTATTTATTACGTCATCAACTTGATAATAAAAAACTAAAGAAGAGGTTTTTCGGATACAGCACACAATTTTCATTCCATAAAGATTGAAACACAGTACTCGGGCTATATAAAGCCGTCAACAGGATTCCATCAAAGCACCAAAATGAAGGAGATCCCCATACCTTTTTTAAAGTGTTCTTTATTTTAAATTAAAGCATCCGCATACTATAAAATAATTCAAATTCTTTCTTTTTTAACTAATTTTTTTTCATCATCTAGAATTTTGTACTTGAGGCTGTACAATAGAGTTTTCATTTTTTTATTTTTTTTTGAAAAAGGAGAAGAGAAGTTTGTCTTCTGTGTCACCTGATGGAAAGTGACGATGAAGACGAAGGTGTTACACGTCTCTCCACGAGATACCTATTCACTCGACACTTGAGAGAACTGGGACTACAGTTTTCTGGAAACATAGACGCAGGCAGTTCATTCCACAGCTTGGCGACCCACACCAAAAAGGGTCTTTCGAAGCGTTTGGGATATCGTCGACTTCTTGGGATATCTACTATAAAGGGATGGAAGGTCTGTCTGCGTCTAGTAGTCCGATGTAAGAAGGGTGTGGGTTCAACCTGATCAAAAAGAGCATTCGCGCACTCTCTATAATGTATTCTGTATGTAGAGTACAATTTATTCGAGTATCGATATTCCTGTGTGAATGTGAATTAATGTGTTCTGATGAAATATATATCGATAGATATCGTGGCAGATGCAAAAAAATTGTTAAAATTATAACAAAAGCCAACTATTTTATCATTCTTGTTATTGATGTCGAAATAAATAAATTTTTATAATTATAATAGATTATTGATAACAAATCAAGAAGATTTGAGTGACAGCCATTGTCCACACAATTTCCGCTGGATCCGAGTTACTGTGAACAATTGTTGATGCCTCTTAGCAGAAATCCTAAACAATTTGATACTACAGACTAATTTAGTACAGACTAATTCTAATTAGTTCATTTTTGATTTAAATAGAACTTTGTGTAATTAATTTTTAGATTACTACTTAGCTAGTACAAAATTGAATCTCTCTTAACTTTAAATACCTCTCGAGACTGTTTTCCAATTAATTATATTCTAAAGATTTTCTAAAATTCTAATAGGGTCGTAAAGTAAAGTTAGGTATAATAAATCTTTGTACTAAGATGTGTTTTGCTTCTGATTGCAAGAGGTGTCAGTGTATAGCTGAGATTATTCAGATATAAGTGGCCATCAGCTAGAGCAGATAAATCAGAAATACCATACTTACTAAACGGCCTGTTTGGTCTGGAGGTAAGTACCCTTGCCTGCCATGCCAGAAGTCCCGGGTTCGAATCCTAGTAGGGGGCAGATATTTTATCATATTTGCTTTCTAGTCATGTATGTATGTATGTACGTGTGTATGTATATTTATTTAAGTTTATTTCTAATATTTAATTTATATATGAAAAAAAAATATCTATGTGTTTTTATATTAGGTCTTTACCTATGAAATTGCCGTTTTTCACGAAATAAATGAAGCCTAATTTTTTTATATATTTTTTATTTCTATTAATCAAAATAATCACCCATGCAATCAATGCATCTTTGCCAACGCATTGGTAGCTTATTGATGCCTTTCTTGAAGAAATCAGCTGGACGGGAGGCAACAAATTCTTCAAAGGCATTTTGTACTGCCTCTCGGGTATTGAATTTTTTTCCTGCCAAGAAGTTATCCAAATTCTGGAAAAAGTAGAAGTCTGTAGGCGCAAGGTCTGGTGAGTACGGCGGATGACGGAGAACTTCCAACCCCAACTCTTGTAGCTTGGAGACCGTCTGCTGTGCAGTATGAGGTCACGCGTTGTCGTGCAGGAGCAGTGGAACCGAACGATTGACCAAAGCTGGTTGGAGACGTGCGAGCTTCTCCATCATTGTGTTCAGTTCTTTACAGTACACATCTGCAGTAATGCTTGTCCCGTTTGGCAAGAAGCTGTGATGAATTACACCCGCGTTAGACCACCAAACAGTGACCATCACTTTTCTAGGGGTAAGTTTTCGTTTAGGGCATTGTTTGGGTGCTGAACCAGGATCCAACCAACTTGCTGAGCGCTTACGATTGTCAAACAGGATCCATTTCTCGTCACAAGTAACAATGCGGTTCAGAATTCCTTCATTTGTATGCCTGCTGAGCAGTGCAAGGCACGTCTCCACGCGTACTTCGCGCTGGCGGTCATTGAGTTCGTGGGGTACCCATTTGTTCCCGGGGTTCATTTTTCAGGTCAAAATTTCCAGAACGGAAGCGGGTAAACCAATAACGGGTGGTGCGTTCGTTTGTAGTGTTCGCTCCGTAAACGTCGTTGATGTTGCGTGCCGCTTGTGCCGCTTTGCTGCCACGACGGTACTCATACTCCATAATTACTCGAATTTTTAACTTATCCATGATGACGAAAAATGTTCGAATGCGTTGAAAACAAAACAAAACAAAAAAAGAATTCCATGTTTGTCAAATAAAATTAATTTGAAATTAGAATTATCAGTCAAAAAAAAAAATAATTTCATTTGAAATGGCCAGTACGGCAAAACGGCAGTTTCATAGGTAAAGACCTATTATATTTCTTAAGTTTATTTATCCGTTATCCAGTATCCATAACACAAGTTCTTAATGATACTTGTTACGCACGCTACCTACACCAATATCGCCGACTAAGGATCGACCGATCACGGCCTCAATTCTGGGACAAACATCCTGTTATTGCACTTATTGTAAAATCAGCATAGAATTGTTATTTCCGAAGTTTTCCTTTAATTGTAATTAATAAAATGTTTCATTCTATTTTCTAGATCGATAGAAGTAGTTTCTTTACTTGTAATTAACTTTTAAGTATTATTTTAATAAAGTAATTAATTAAATCTCGGTTTTTTTTAACTCCTTCGGCTGCGAGTTCCGTAATTGGCGCAGTCGGTAGGATACTCGAAGTTAGTTTGAGTTACCAAAAAATCGGAACCCAGGGGACTAACTAGTCTATCAAGACTTTATCGAGTACCAAAAAGAACAGGAAGGCTGCCGAAGGATTTATAAGGACAAGGATACACTAGGAACAAATTATTTGAGGACCCAGGATATTTGAAGATCTGGAAATCGATAATCTTATCTGGAGACCGAAATGAAGTTCATGTAAGTACAGTGAATTGTTTCAATCATTGTTGCTATTCCTGTTGTGTGCCTGATCCTTATCCAAAATTTTCCATCCCAAGGGATCTAGTTCTAGGGAGCCTGCATCGCGACAGACTCGTAGACAGTTAGAAATAGATTTAAATAGAAATTTAGTTAGTTCGAATAGTAAAAGTAGCATTAATATTAGAAAAATGTGTGACCCAGATGTTATTTTTAAGGCTTTACGGCCGGTTCCCGATTTCGACGGGAACCCTAACGTTCTTATTAGGTTTATAAAACTCTGCGATCAAATTGTAATGACATACATGAACGATTCGCCGGGATACGAATTAGCTAATCTTTGTTTATTAAACGGAATTTTAAATAAAATTACTGGGCCAGCAGCCTCAAAAATTAATTCTAATGGCATCCCTGACAGTTGGGAAGGGATAAGAACAACCCTTATTAATAATTTTGCCGACCAAAGAGATGAAACCGCTCTTTATAATGACCTCCTTATTGCAACTCAGGGAAACGGCACACCTCAAGAATTTTATGATCGCTGCCAGTCTTTATTTAGCACAATTATTACTTACATAACTTTACACGAAACATTACCAACAACTATAGAATCTAAACGAACGCTATACAAAAAGCTAACTATGCAAGCGTTCGTCCGAGGTTTAAAGGAACCTTTAGGGTCCCGTATAAGATGTATGCGACCTGAATCGATAGAAAGGGCGTTAGAATTTGTGCAAGAAGAATTAAACGTTATGTATTTGCAACAAAGAAATGAACCTCACCTTGAGAAAAGAAATTTACCTATAACTAAATTACCACCACCGCCACCGCAACCCTACAATAGTAATTATTTTAATCAACCTCAAAATTTAAATACTTTTAATAACTGGCAACGACCATTACCGCCCCAACCCGGTGGTTGGAGGCCTAGTTTTCAACAAAATGTACCTCCCCGCATGCCTAACATGCCCACGCGTACGCAGCAAATGTTCCGTGCGCCACCCCCTAATTATAACCCCCAAATTAATGTGTTTCGAATCCAACCTAAGAATCAAACTCAGAACCTAGGGCCGAAACCCATGAGTGGTGTAAGCCACTTCGCCGCTAGACCAGCACCCTTAAGAGGGCATGATTGGTCGAGGCATGGCAATCCACCGCCTACTAATTATTTTAAATCAAGGGAGATGAATTTTAATTATTGCGACGACCCTGAATACCATTATAATCAAAATTTTGCACCTGAATGTACTTTTACGGACGAAAACGCTTATGGTGTCGACTATACTTATTGTAACAACTATGAATCATACGAACCGCAACCTGACACGCACTGTTTAACTTACTTACCTACTGACGAATATAATGACGATGAACCGTGTACTTCTGGTGAGGATTTTCGCATAGTTTCGAAATCAAACAAACCAAAATAGAAGTAAACTTACAAACGCAAAGGCAACTTCCATATGTAGAAATTAAAAATCCACCTCTTAAATTATTAATAGATACTGGCGCAAATCAGTCATTTATTAGTCCGACTATTATTGAAACTTACTTTTCTAACTTACAATTAAATTATGACCCTTTTGAAGTAACAAATGTGCACGCTACTACTAGAAATGACTATTCGATAACTTTACCTACATTTTCTGAATTTAATGACTCTGACAATATCAAATTATTCGTTTATGACTTTCATAAGTATTTCGATGGTTTAATTGGACTTGACTTATTAACAAAGTGGGAAGCGAAGATTGACTTGAAAAATAACTTACTGCTGACTAAGACTTCTACAAATCCGATACGTATGTATAACTCGCGTAATGTTAATCTATACGAAGATATTATTCCAGCTTATTCTTCAAAATTAGTTAGAATACCGATTAATGCACCGGATGGTGATGCGTTAGTTGCGCAACAAAAATTAGGTAATTGCACGATCAGCGAATGTTTCACGACAGTAATTAACAACCGAGGCATAATTGAAGTTCAAAACGCGACGTGTAATGACGTTATTTTTTCATTAGACCGGCCCGCGCATGCCGAGTGTTTCAATATCGAGGGCAAGTGCACCGAAATAGACCCTAGTAGAGCTAAAGAAGTGATATCGCGCTTACGTACCGAACATCTAAACGAAGAAGAAAAAATTAATTTAGTGAACTTGTGTAATCGATATGCTGACGTGTTTTATATCGAAGGTGAGCCTTTATCCTTTACCAATAAAATAAAACATCACATTAGGACGACTGACGAATTACCAATCTACACAAAAAGTTACCGCTATCCTTTCATACATAGACAAGAAGTAAGAGACCAAATTTCGAAAATGTTAGAGCAGAATATCATTAGGCCATCCGACTCCGCCTGGAGCTCGCCTATTTGGGTTGTACCAAAGAAAGCAGACGCATCCGGCAAGCAAAAGTGGAGACTCGTAGTAGACTTTAGAAAATTAAATGACAAGACTATTGACGACAAATATCCAATACCTAACATTACTGACGTACTTGACAAGCTAGGGAAATGTCATTATTTTACCACCCTGGACCTCGCAAGTGGCTTCTATCAAGTGGAAATGAGCCCAGAGGACATCCCTAAGACAGCATTCAATGTAGAGCACGGGCACTTCGAATTTTTACGAATGCCGATGGGCTTGAAGAATTCTCCATCAACCTTTCAAAGAGTTATTTATTTATTTTATGGATAATGTCTTGCGGGACCTTCAAAACGCCATCTGTTTGGTATATCTAGATGATATTATTGTATTTAGCACTAGCCTACAGGAACATATAATAAACTTAGAGAAAGTTTTCCAAAGACTCCGAGAATCTAACTTTAAAATACAGATGGACAAGCCCGAGTTTTTAAAGTTAGAAACGGCGTACCTTGGCCATATTATTAGTAATGAGGGGATTAAACCAAACCCAGATAAAATTAAAGCCATAGAGCAGTACCCCATTCCAAAAACTAATAAACAAATTAAGCAATTTTTAGGACTTTTAGGATATTACAGAAAATTTATTCCCGATTTTGCTCGTGTGACTAAACCCATGACTGTTTGCTTAAAAAAAGGAAAGACTATAAAACTGACTCAAGACTATACTGACTGTTTTCAAAAATGTAAAAAACTTCTAACTAATGACCCCATACTTCAATACCCTGACTTTACGAAAGAATTTATTTTAACTACAGATGCATCCAATGTAGCGATCGGAGCTATTTTATCCCAAGGACCCATAGGGTCTGATAAACCAATTTCATACGCTTCAAGGACTTTAAACGACAGTGAATGCAACTATAGCACTATCGAAAAGGAGTTACTCGCAATTGTATGGGCAACTAAATATTTTAGACCCTACCTATTTGGCCGAAAATTCAAAATTTTTACTGATCATAAGCCCCTACAGTGGATGATGAATTTAAAAGAGCCTAACTCACGTTTGACTCGCTGGCGACTCAAGTTAAGCGAATACAATTTTGACGTTATCTACAAAAAGGGCAAGAATAACACCAACGCAGACGCTTTATCTAGAGTTGAGATACATAACGACGAGATTGCCACTATAATTGACGAACTATGTTCTATCTTACCTGAGCCCACAGAATCTCCACCTTCTGAAAATGAATCTACGATGACAGTCCATACCAGTAGAGAAGACCCAATACTTGAAATTCCCATTACTGACGAACCCCTTAATAAATTCCATAGACAAATTCATCTGACCGTAGTAGGTGACATAAAGAAACGACCAGTGGTAAGCAAACCGTTTGAAACGAACACCAGGACCTCTATACAAATTTCTGAGAGTAATTTAGAAAATGATCTAGTTTCCGTCATAAAAGAATATGTCAATCCAAAAGTAAAAACCGGCTTACTTATAAATCCTCCCCTACGTATGTATAATATCATCCCCATTTTACAGGATAAGTTTCGTAGTTCTGCAATGAATTTAGTACTCTGTAAAAAGGAATTAGAAAATGTCAAAGAATACCTTAGACAACAAGAAATGATTAAGCACTACCACGAGGGTAAAACCAACCACCGCGGTATAAATGAGTGTTACTTAGCTCTTTCACAAAAATACTTTTGGCCCAAAATGAAAGACCACATAACTAAATTCATAAACGAGTGCACCATATGTGGTCAAGCGAAATACGACAGAACCCCAATTAAACAAAAATTCAACATAGTTCCACCCCCTACTAAACAATTCGAGGTAGTTCACGCAGACTTATTTACAGTTCAAAATGAAAAATTTATTACATTTATCGACAGTTTTTCTAAATACGCACAGGCATACCTACTAAGGGATGCCACAGCCATAAGCATAATTCAAAGTCTTTTACAATATTGCACTCACCACGGTTTTCCTTTAACAATTATTACAGATAACGGGACAGAATTTACAAACCAACTTTTTTCTGAATTTGTACGCCTGCATAATATTAATCATCATCGGACCTTGGCACATTCTCCAAATGACAATGGAAACATAGAAAGATTTCACCTTACATTATTAGAACACCTCTGTATTTTAAAATTAGAAAAAAAAGATGAACCTGTTGTTAATTTAGTACCCTATGCCTTAATAGCTTATAACAGTTCTGTTCATAGCCTTACTAAATGCCGACCTTTTGACGTTATCACAGGTCATTTTGACCCTAGGGACCCTCTTGACATTGACTTAACTACGCATCTTTTACAGCAATACATTCAGACCCACAGAAACCAACTGAAGACCGTTTACCAATTGATTCATGACTCTTGCCATCAGGAACGGATTAATTTAATCGAAAATAGAAATAAAAATCGCGAGTCTGAAAAAGAATACCAGCCCCAGGACACCGTTTTCATAAAAAACCCTGTCGCCTCACGACAGAAGCTAGCACCACGATACACTGCTGACGTAGTTTTACCTGATTTACCCATACATATATATACATCCAAAAAACGCGGACCTATAGCTAAATCTAGACTGAAACGGACATCTAAAACCAACAATTTGTTTCAGAAGCCTGTTGACAATAATCATTCATCTGACTCACGGACAAGAGATAAGACTTGAAAGCCTTGACAATGGACTTGGACTTTTACCTTTTAGACTTGGAGACGCTCGACTTATTGACCATTACCATACTTTTATTCAATACGTAAAATTAGATAACTTAGCAGACAATATTAATATTTTAAAATTACAGCTTCAACAAATTAAACTTAGATTACCAAACGAAACTTATATACTATATGAATTTCAATTTGAATATCTTTCTTCAAAAATAGAAAAAGCTTCATATCAATTGAAAAGCTTAGAACCCAGCCGCGTTAAGCGTGGGTTGATCGATGGTCTAGGTTCCATTATAAAGAGCGTAACGGGTAACTTAGACTATAGCGATGCCATTCGATTTAATAATGCTATAGAAAAATTAGAAAATAACCAAATAAAATCTCTTAATGAATTTAACAGTCATCTAAGTCTCAGCAAGGAATGGATGACATCTCAAACTAAAATTATCTCAAAATTAGTTGAAAACCAAATCAAAATTAATAACACCTTAAATATTTTACTTGACTCAGATTCTTTTAGAAGCTATAGTTTAATTAAATTCACGAAGTTTGCTCAAATGCTAACTATAATTAGCGAAAACGTAGAAGATTTAATATTAGAACTTTTTAGGTTAGAGAATATGTTAGTTTTTATGCGTACGTCGAGTATACATCATAGTATGTTAGGAATCGATAATTTAAGAAGTATGTTAATCCAATTAAAAACTTATTATAGTAAGAATCAAATTTTAGATCTAGAACTTAGGGAATATTACGATTTGATTAAGTCAGGTTATTATTACGATGATAGAAAAATAGTTATTATATTTAAATTTCCCATTCCTTCGTTAGACACCTACCATTTATACAAATTATCCATTTCTCCAAACAAATATAACCACTCCCTGATCCCCCCTTATCCCTATATAGCAACCAATGAGGAAGCGTTTCTGTACATGGAGGCTGAATGCCCGAAGTACACAAAAAATCGTTATCTCTGCGATAAAAGATTAAACCACCAGCTGCGCACTGATCCTGACTGTACCCAAAACTATATCCACAATAAACCTCTCGGAAACTCATGCAATCTTAGCACCATTCACCTTACTAGAGAAGCTGTAGAAGAATTGGATAGTCGCCATTACACCATATCATTTCCACGACCGACTAAAACCTATCTTAAATGTGAAACAGAGAGCTACGACGTCCTGCAAGGGAGCTACCTGCTAACCATCCCCATAAACTGCATGCTGAAAACTGATGACATCACCATAGCTAACACAGATGACATCATCAAGGGTGAACCATTGAAAATCATGAAAATTTCCTACGACTTTGAAACTCAACAGTCAAACCGTATAGAATTGAAACTTAGCTCGATCAACCTGCAAAATCTTCACAAAATTCAAGACAAAATAATCTTACAATCACCAATGGAACTTAACACTGAAAACAGAACCATATATCATACAACCATACCATTATACATAGTAATTCTTAGTGCAGTTGCACTTATCATCACCTACTTGATTCGGAAGTATTCCAGAAATTTACAGCCTGCTGCAAAAGAAACTGAAAAGATTGACCAAAAGGATGGATATGCTGTTCCTGGAACCACCCTTCCGGCAATATTTTCACTAAACGTTGGAAAATAGTTGCCGTTCTGTGGCGGGGGGTGTTACGCACGCTACCTACACCAATATCGCCGACTAAGGATCGACCGATCACGGCCTCAATTCTGGGACAAACATCCTGTTATTGCACTTATTGTAAAATCAGCATAGAATTGTTATTTCCGAAGTTTTCCTTTAATTGTAATTAATAAAATGTTTCATTCTATTTTCTAGATCGATAGAAGTAGTTTCTTTACTTGTAATTAACTTTTAAGTATTATTTTAATAAAGTAATTAATTAAATCTCGGTTTTTTTTAACTCCTTCGGCTGCGAGTTCCGTAATTTACTTAATTTGGGCTAGATAATGTGGTGTGTCAGTGTCAATATTTATTTTATTTATTTATTTTAAACACTGCCTTCGCTCTCGCTTGTACATTAAATTTAGTGTAGGTATATCTTGACGTATTTGAAAAGGTTCAAATATCTCAAGTTTCTTAACGAACAACCCTATGCGATTCAGTCGATCTTCTAAATCTGCGAGGTGCTACTTAGCTTACACAGAAATATTTATTTTACGTGGGACCAACTTTGACAGGAATATATAAGTACATGAGCACGTTTGCCTTTACTGTATCCTCGCCTAGTTCTCTGTTTGGTCAATTACTGCACATGCTCTTCTCAATTTAGAACTATCTCAATCTATAAGATCAAAGATTATATGGATGTCAAAAGGGTTGAAGTCCCCACAGGAAAATACATTACTATGCAAGCAGCTTGCCTGCGGCATTTCATTAGCACGCACAATCAGATGTCATGTGTGTGTTTCTTTTATGTCATCGTCAAATTGAATACCTTCTATGCCATATATTTCACTATTTTTTAAATAAAAGAATGCGGAGAGGTTTCTTCCGCGGGCTATTTTTCCTTTCAGTCTACCTGTAATACCTTATTAATGTTCAAATTAGTTCGTGTTTGCCTGAAATCTATTTAGTGTTTTTAATGGAAACAAATAAATAAATAATTTTTGTGATATTGCTTAGCCAGTATGCTTTCCATATTTAAAAATACAAAGTCAATATCAAAGAGAGCATTTCATGTTGATAACCTACTATTAAGGCTAAGAACTCACGAAGCGGATTTCACCTGCTGCCTCGGAGTGTTGCGCCCGCGCGCTGTGCGATCGGTTGGCGGGTTCTTTTTTAAATGAAGTGAAGTAAGTATATCGCTACAGCTTGTTTCTGGTGTGTGTCCATGGCGGACGGGAACTCAACTAACACCCGACTAGTTTGCGAGCGAAAATCGTAACCGCGACGGCAGTGTAACCGCACAGAACTTCGGTGAGTTTGGAAATAAAACAACTGTTCCTTCAACGCGGCGGGTGCAGGCGAAAACTGCTCCGTGAGTTCTTAACCTTTAGCTGTTGTACTGAATAAACCTGTTGGAATGAAACCTCTCGACAATTTGATAAACTTTACACTTTCTCAACTTAGCTTTTTAAAATAATAACACTTAAAACTAAGTAAGTTTGTTTGGAAACGTTTTTGCCGAGCGCAAAGTGCAAACACAGCACACGAGAGCCAAGTTCGAATCCCAACAGAGCTACTTTTAATTAAATATCTTGTTGTTACCTGGATCTGTAAACGTAACTAAGTCTCATACTTTTGTTCGTGATATCTACTAATGTCTTCTACAAAGAAGAAAAAAGTTTAGTGATACTGAGCTTTAGATATTAAGTGTTTGTTAGTAATACATGAATTTTCATTTTATAGTCAGACTGATTCTTGCAGATTATTTGCCCAGCTGTAAAGTTATGGGAAATTACTTCCAAGAGGTAGCTCTATTTCAGAAAAATACCTCTATTAATAACCACACTGATTAAACGTACCTTTTCAAATTACATTTATATTGTCTTACAACTTAGGCCTACAAAGGGATGATCATTCACACAATGACCAACACTCGAAATACTCATCCAATTGATTACTATTTATAAAGTATATTTTAGCTGTTTATCTGAAATAACACACAATCTCTTCTAAAAACTTCAACTGGATGATACATCACTACACGGACAAGAAATAGCAAACTACTTACTTACAAAGCTAACAATCTTCCTGTATTACTTGAATTTTAATGGTTTTTCTACAATATTACCATAACTTGTTACGAGGGGAATGAATTAAAGGAGAAACCCACCATTCCATACACGCTTGGACCCAGGGCTTTTGTTGAGTTAACATTTTGAAATTTAAAGCTACAGATAGATATAATATCAACAACATAATAACGAATGTTTCAGAACATTTTGCAATCTGATAACAGCGATATAAATACTTGAAATATGGTAAGAAAAATTAACAGTAGAGGTTGTACTAAGGCATCATGTTTTTTTGAGAATTATAACAAATACACACAGTTCATTAACATATATTTGTTAGTTTAAATAAGAAAAATAAATAACTGTTAAGAAAATATAAGCTTAGTACTCCTTTTAATTGATATTTCAAAGTGGAGACCCAATTGAAACACTTATTTCCTTTAAATATTTTATTCATCTTCAATAATAATCAATACATAATTCAAGAACTGTGCAGGTGGATTAATATTATCCTGGTACCTAGCCGAGCTAAAGCCAGCCTACTCTTCTTCTTCCGACTATACAGTTACAACAATACTGAACAATAGACTCCCTACCTGTGTGAGAACTGTCAACTAAAAAATATATATAATAAGTTTTTCGACTTATATGTCTTGAATAATGGTAAAAATCACAGAAACGCAGAAAAACACATAGAGAGTACTCGTGACGTACAAAAAGAAACGAAACGAATAACTGTTTGAGATTTGATATATGCTATATGCTGTGATGCCAAAATAAAAATGAAAAATCAAACATATTTTTAAAATGTTTTTTTTATGATAAAAAGTGTAAAAATGTTTCAATATTCGTGTGAAATAATCAAAAAACTATTAAGCATGTATATTTTTTATGAATTCTTGATATTTCCAAAACAATAATCATAAAAATGTGAAGACGCCGTAATCACAGTACATTTATTTAAATTTATTTTGTTTCACGGATCTAATTTTTTGTAGCTTTTTTTATGCAAATACAGAATAATTTAATGCATTTTTTAACATACATTTCGTTTTGTTAACTGTCAAGCCCACAACTTTCTTCCTCCTTTCCGCTTTCATGCAAGAAAGCGCATTCATGAGCTGTAGAAGTTCATTTTGTTTTCTTGTCCCAGTTACAAATTGATCGCAAGTCAACTTGAAAGGAAAAAAAAACTAAGTCATATACGAGACCAATGCAAAAGAGTACGCCTAGTGCCAAATATTCGAAGTAAAATTTAGATAAATAAATTTAACTGTATAAGTTCAAAAATAAACAGTGGTTTTGAACGCTTAATAAAGTTAATTTTCAATTAAAAGAAGTAACGAAATAATAATAATAATAAATTTTAATAAAATATAATACATTCTTTGGGAACCATTCACGCAGCAAACCTCATCCATCCCATTCAACGGCGCAAAATAGTTCGTCTACCACTCAGTGGCGTCAGCTTTATTTTTTTTTTTTTTTTTTTTTTTGTTCCCCTCCGCGGGAAGGGCAGGAGGATAAAAATGCCCTGACGCATACTCTGGCGCGATTCCAAAGTTATGTGGGACTCGTCCCGACGCCTACCAGGACCATACCCACTAAAAACCCCCTGTCGGCTCGTGCATTTTTGCCACTCAGCCTTCATCTGAGCGACGGCCAATTGGAGAAAGAGGCCGCGCTAGCGGGGCCCAGAAGGGGTCACCCGCTGGGATTACATAGCACTGAAGGTGCTCAAAGCACTGAAGGTGAATACGTAGCACTGAAGGTGCTCAAAATGAAAATCAATAATTAAAACAAAAATTAAAAAATTGCAAAATAAAATTGAGTTAATTCGCATTTACGTTAGAATTAGGATTTACGTTAGAATTAGAATTTACGTTAGAATTAGAATTTGCGGCCAGAAGGGCCTCGAGATCGCGTGACAGTCTGGTGGATGAGTACGCTTGCGCATTTCTAGGCCTAGCGACTTTGAACTTCGAGTCTAACACAGGAGCAGCATATGAGACCGAATCACGAACTAGAGGATTGGGATGGGTTTCGGAGCGTTTGAAAAACGCTTCAGAGAGTGTTTTGAGATGTTGTTGCACTGTAGGCAGTTCAAGATCTCTATGCAAGTCCGCGTTACGCACGTACCACGGTGCGCCTGTGGCCCGGCGGCAAAAGAGGTTTTGAACTACCTGCAGTTTGTGCAGGAGGGAGGGTTTGGCGTGGGCAAAGATTGGCGAGGCATACGTCATGACGGGTCTAACGCAGACCTTGTAAAGTGTACGTTTGTTTCTGAAGGACATTTTACTTTTTCTACCTAACATGCTATTTAGGCGGACTAAATAGTGACGAGCGAGTTTCGAAACTCTTTCGACGTGTGGCTTGAAAGAAAGCGTCGGATCTAATGTGACGCCTAAGTATTTAGTACTGCGCTTTCAGGGGATGGGAATGCCTAACATTCGAACGTGGGGATCGCCATCGGGACGACGGCGTTTGTGGTCGAAGCGCATCGCAGAACTCTTTTCAGGGTTCACATCGATGCGCCATTCTTGAAACCATGCACCAAGGGCGTTTACGGCCCTTTGGAGTCTGGTTACAAGGTGCCGAACACTGTGGCCCCTGGTATAGAGTGCGGTGTCATCAGCAAAGAGGGCGAGTTCGACGCCTTTCGGCGGGATGGGAATGTCGTTGGTGTACACGGTGTACAGCAGAGGGGCGAGGACTGAGCCTTGAGGGACTCCAGCCTTTATGGGACGAGGTGCAGAAAGCGTGCCTTCGTGTTTAAATCGAAACGTACGGTCTTTGAGAAACGACGCTATTAACCTGACTAGGCGATCCGGTAAGCCTATCTTGTAGAGTTTATAAACGAGACCGCTGTGCCAGACTTTATCGAAAGCCTTGGCTACGTCAAAGAAAACCGCGACTGTTTTATAACGACGCGGATAGAAACCGTCAAGTATATACTCGACGATTCGGTGGACTTGCTGAGGGCAGGAGTGTTTAGCGCGAAAGCCGAACTAATGGGGAATAATGAGAGGATCGCCATCCGTTGGAAACAGATGGTTCCGCATTCGAGAGAGTATGACTCTCTCGAGAAGTTTAGACATTGCCTTGAGGAGGCTGATGGGCCTGTGATTAGCCGGGACGTTCAGAGGTTTGCCCGGCTTGGGAATGCCTATGACTGTCGCTTCTTTCCAAGCTTTTGGAAAGTAGCTATGGTCGAAGCAGGCATTGAAAATGATAGCTAACAAGGTAAGCATCTGTTGAGGTAGGTGCTTAAGTGCGTGGTTGGAAATTCCATCCGCACCCGGAGCCTTTTTGGACTTTTGATTTCTAATGAGAAGCAAGATTTCGTCATTAGAGACTGTGACAGGGTCGGCGATGATGGGGAGAGAGTCTCTGCGAAGGACTTCGTCCTCCACCGCCTGGATGTGTGAGGGATAAGCAGGTTGCGTGCTGGGCGAGCATTGTGCGGCAATGCTGTCGGCGAAGCATTCGGCTTTCTCTTCGACTTCGAAGGCAGTAGTGCCATCGGGACGAGTGAGAGGAGGAACGTGAGAGACGGTGTCTACGCGTAAGGCTCGGGCCATGCTATAGTACGCTTGGTGGGACGGAGAGACATTCGCCATGAGATCGTTCATCTGAGCGTCTCGGAGTTCCGCGAGGCAAGACCTAACTTTACGTTGAAGCTGATTCACAGCTGTTCTATAGGCGGGCGTGGGATATTTCTTGGCTCTCCGGAGAGCCGCGTTTTTAGCTTTAATAAGATTGCTAGCGGCTAAGGGAAGCGTGGGTTTGCCTTGCTTAGCAACCTTTTCGTTGTCACTGATGGCTGAGTTGATAGCATCAGTGAGAGAATTTACTAATGAATCGATTTTATCCGGGCTATCTAATTGTTCGGGAGAGATCGCGAGTGGAGAGTTCGGAGCCTCTAAGGCTGAAACTAACGTATTTTTAAAACCTTTCCAGTTGGTAAAGGTCTTAGGAGATGAGGCGTTATCGTTCGGCGGTCCTAGCACGAGGGAAACGGGGCGATGGTCGGAGCCTAGGTCATCGAGCGGTTCGATAGACCTTAGATCAAGATTGATTCGCTTGATAATTGCAAAGTCGAGGATGTCAGGAGAGTAGGACGGGTTGTTGGGATAGTGAGTGGGAGTGATGGGGGATATGACGTCTAGGTCAAGGGAGTTAGTGATATCGAGGAGAGCGATACCGCTGGTGTTAGTCGATAGGCACGTCCAGTCAGTATGTTTGGAGTTAAAGTCTCCGAACATAATGACTGAATGGCCGAGGGCGAGAATGGCCTCAAAGTCGCTGCGGATTGGTCTGGTACCACTAGGTATGTAGATTGAAGCTATGATGATGGTCGGATGACCAGTCATAGCCAATCTACACACAGTGGCTTCCATGTTGAGGAGAGGAGGAGTAGGGAGAGGACAGCAGTGGAAGCCTCTTTTGAAATATATAGCGGTGCCGCCGAAACCGTCGGAGTTGGGCCTATCGTTACGAATAAACGCGTACTTAGGTATAGCGAATCCCCTGGAGCGGTTTGGAGTAAGCCATGTCTCCTGGAGAAGGAATAAGTCAGGTTCTTTGTTCTGAAGGAACAGTTTGATTTCGGGAAGGTTGGTGTTAAGGCTACGAGCGTTAAAAGATACTAGGGATAAGCCCTTGGGTTTAATACGACTGGACGCGGGATTCGCGGGTCTAGACATTATAATTTATTATTTACGAATTTATAAATTATAAAAGAATTTACAACTAACTTAGGAGCGAGTGATGCTCGGCTAAAGCAAATAAACGCTCTTGAGGAGAGCGGGCGGCTCGCAGTTTGCGTGCGAGCACGGAAATTTCGTTAATATCGACGTTTTGAATAACGTCGAACACGGTCTTCATGTCCTCAGCCAACGACGACTGAGGTGCGGATGACGGAGAAGGACGCGGCCCTACGGAAGCTACGGGAGCTGGGATGGGTCGGGAAGGTGCAGGCGGAACGGCCGGACGCTGCCTCCAAGACAGAGCCGGAGTAGGCGTCGGCTGAGCGGGCTTTGCTTCCGGGGGACCCCGGTTGCGCAGCGGCGGGAAGTTAGTGTGAGTGAGCGGCGGCGCCGGTTTAGGCGCGACCCTCTTGGTGGTGGAGCGCGGAGCGCGCGGGCAGCCCCTGTAGTTAGCTGTGTGGCCGGACTGGCCGCACAGCACACAGGCAGGGGGGAAAGTGGATTCGGGAGTGCGAGTGCACTCCTTAGTGAAGTGAGGATCCAGGCACTTTACGCACCTGGGGGGAGCTGAACAGTTAGCCGCTGCGTGGCCATAGAGCTGGCAGCGGTGGCACTGCCCAGGGTGACCACGGGGGTTGGGACGCTCGACGGAGATATTTGAGAGTCCGCAAATTGTGCGAGCCTCTCTAAAGATCTCCCTCGAGTTGGGAGTATTTGAAAGGATTACTAAAGCTAAAGGAAAACGCCTACCGCGGTTGGAGTGCATCTTGTGCACTGCTGTGACCGGGAAACCCTGGGACTTAAGGTCCTCGAGAATATCTTCGTTGCTGAGTTCGAACGGGACGCTCCGTAGTACTGCGCGGATCTTACGCTCCTCCGGGAGGGCGTAGGTGTGATACGCGATTTGGTTTAATCCGAGTAACCTGGTAAACGCGCGGAAGTCGTCGATGGTCGCTACTTGAATCTTGATTGTATCGCCAGCGTTGGCGGCTTTTAAGTAATTAATTTTGTGCACTTTGCACAAGTTTGAAACCGCGGTCCAGCGCGCTTTTTCACGCAGGAAGACGGGCGGAGGGAGCTGAGGCTTCGGCGGGACGGGAGCGCAGCGCGTCGCTGGCTTCGATGTGACCGACGGAGACGCGGTTACTTCGAGCGATTTTAACGGCGTGGGGGCTGGTGTTGTAGACACCGGGGTTGGCTCAGGTGTTGAAGACACTGCGGCTTTTTTCGAACGCTTCTTAGAGCGTTTGGCAACTAACTGAAACGCGGGCTCTGGAGAGCCGGTTAGGGTGGCGGCGACCGATGAAGCTACGGACGCGGCGGAGTCTGAGTCGCTCCCGGGAGCGGTACGCTTCCTACTAGATGAGCGCGAGGATGAGACCGACGCGCAGTCCATAGCGGATGGAACGGGAGACGCGGGAGAGCTATAGACCTGAGGGGTCTGGGTGTTGGAGGCCTGAGGGGCTGGGGTTGGGGCCTGAGGGGCCGGGGACGCGATTGATGCCTGCAAGGCCTGCGTTAGGATGTCTTTTGGGATGGAGACGCCTGCCGCAGCAAGCGCCTGGGTGAACGCGTTCGCGAAGTTAATAACGCTTAGCGAATCCATTAGGGAGTGTTGGGACAATAATATATATAAATATAAGTAAAATAAAAGATGCCTAGTTCCTAAAAACCTAGCAAAATCCTAGCGGCAAACCTCCCTACCAGCGGTAGGGGGGCTGGGGAGAATAACTTAAAACTAACCGTAGTACGCCGAAGGCCGCTACCTAGAAACCTAAAAAAGGGTACGCAGGTAAAGAGTTGACCGCGTTAGGGTCAACCTTTACCGACAGAAAGGACAAATACACACGAAAACACACAAATATGATAAAAATAAATATGAAAATAGGAGAAAAATAAATAAAATAGAGAAGAGAAATAAATAAAAATAAAAAGGACTGGTTCAGTACAAATTCGTTGTCACCGTTAAGTATCCTTTGCACTGAAACCAGACTACTTACGCTGGGCACAACACTGCACTCAGCACAAGCACAACACAACTTAGCACAGCACTTTGAAGACTAAGGGGCTTAGTCGCAAAGAAAAATACGCACTTCGAAAGCACTCAGACGGAGTAGAAAAACCTTGCAAACCGTAGCACGGAACCAACACGCTATACTGTGGCGTCAGTAGACTGAGCGCCACGGAATATCGGGAGGGAACCGACCAACGGAGAACTGGGTCTTGCAAGTCCGCACCGCGTGGCGATCGGAGCGAGAATGAGTCAGCTTTAGCATCGATCACGGCCTTTATACCTAGCTGTTAGACCTGGCTGGATGCCTGCGCAGCATTTTTTTCATTTTCCACCATAGGGTCTCCATCGGTGACAAATCTGAACAACTTGACGGCCACTCCATTGTAGGGATCTGATTCCGGTTAAACCAAGCCTTAGTTGTCCTCGCAGTGCGACAGGAAGCACCATCTTGTTGAAAGGTCACATTACGATGTTTTAACTTTGGAATCGAGGGCACGAGACTTGTTGCCAGAATGTTTTGGTACTCGGTACGGGTCGCTCACTTCCCTCTAATATGGTTGAGGAGGGCGATGGCTGGATCCCGCGTTAACTCGTGAACGGGTGCCGTTTGAGGGTGTTCGTCGTTTGGATACTTGGGGGGAGGGAGACTTGCCGAGCTAACAGATGCAGAAAAGAATAATTTTGTATAGACATAAAGAGACTGTAAATTTATTTTGAAAAAAAAAAATACCCGTGTAGTTTCTTGCCAGTTCTTCTTCACGAAGGTTTTTTTTCGAACTGGTGGTAGAATCATGTTTTATTTGACGTCAATAAGAACAAGTAATTGTCAATGTTGAGAAATAAATATTTGAATTTGAATTTGAATTTGAATTTGAACTCTACTGTATTAACTGTTCCTTCTACAAAACGTAGACGACCCAGACCTTGTGCTGACAAGCAGCCCTATATTATTACCAATCCAGGAAACTTCACTTTTCTTTCGATACAATCGGTATGGAATGCTTTATCTTTATTTCTGATAACTTTTTTCCGTACATCACCGATCGTGACCTCGAATTTAGTTTCATCTCTCCATATTATTTCACGCCACTGGTTTCTTTTTTGGAGTAAGTAATAGTTTCTGTTTAGCAGTATAAAATCCATAGCCCAATCGCTTTACGACCCTCTTGCAGGTATCGACAGATACATCTATGTGAATCATCTCTCTTCTTCTATTTTTCTATCTAGCTTTACTTCAAGGTAAGATCTCCTGCGCGGGCACGACGATTGTTTTTAATTATTTTCCTTAAAACTCGATTTTCAGCTTCGCTTGTGATTCGCGGCCGACTAGGTTTCTTCAAACATTCAACTGTGCCATTTTTCCTGTGATGTTCCATGATGGTCTGAACTGTCAATCTTGGTAGGCACTATTTGATAAGCAGATTTGCCATTATTGTGGCTACGAATAATTATTTTTCTTACTTCGTCGGTGATAGGTTTCCTGCAAGCCATTTTGTTTGAAAATAATGATATAATTGCATGAAATTATGGTTTTCATATGTTTGGAAATGACAGTGACTCATCATGTGACAGATTATTTCTATTTTCAAATCTAGTTTTACTCTTTTTCGATTAAAACAGGTAGAATTGAGACATGGAAAAACTCTTTTGCATCGATTAAGAATTAGACGGACTATTTTGAGTTAGTCGTAGCAAATTAAAGTGCCCAAAAATATATACTTTAGTAAAAGGAGTTTTTCTTTAAAAGTGCCTGATTATGATATGGATAATGGTTGGGAATGAGTGTACTGTATATAATTTACTTGATATTTTAAGTAAAAGGAGAATTTCTTTTGAATATACAATACATGTCTACAAACTTTTGTAAATTCCGACAAATTAAAGGCTTGCAGAAAAGTAGTGCAATTCAATTGTTATAAAAAGTTACTTATGCGGAGCATGTACTACCTAACTTAGTTTAAAGCCATTTTGAAATATTTTTTATACATTATAACTTTCTTTTCTTTTTTACCCAAAAACGAATCCTGTTCTATTTTGTTCATATATAATGATCTGTTTTGATAGTCTTATTTATAACTAGGTTCGGCTACGCTCGGGTGTCCGTTGCAATTAGTACTTTACTTCTAGATCTATTTATATTCCGGAATTATAAATAACACTTATCTATTTGTAACTGTAATTTTATCTTTTTATGGGTTAATGCGCCTCAAAATGAATGATCATTATTATTATTATATGTAAATTAATATTTCATAGGTTCTATTAATATATTCTATTAATAATATTTGCCAAAGTTCATCCAAATTCGTTGAGCCGTTTTTGCGTGAATTAGGAATAAGACAAAGAGTACACATTTTTACATGTATAATACTCTTAGAATGTAAGGATTATGTAAATAAACTATTTCTTTTACTGTATACCTACTGCTTCACAGTTAAAAATATTTACGAATTATTGTCCAAGTATGTTATTGATTGAAATTCTGATAATATCAGATGTGAATGCTTCAGATTCATGTCAAGCTTATAGTTGGAAATTGTTGGAGATTATTCCAATTCTACTGCTATTTGTTAATCGAACAAATTAACAAACTTGAATATTCAATAAGATTTTGGGTGAAAAGGAATTAAACAACAAAAAACAGTAATAAGCCCATGGAAAGTAACTTTTCTCTGTATGTAGGTTTACTGTAATTCGCGGAGTTCCCAATTCCTTTGTATCTCATATCCGCATAGAACAGGACAGTGGCAGGGTAATATAGCAATTGCTACAAATGTTAGAATGCATAATCAGGACATTGGCAACACTAAGACGTGGAATATGCACGTTGCAATTCATTTTCTTTAAACTCTTAAACTCAGGTAACTCATTCTAATTTCTTTAATTTGGACCAATGCGGATGAACCAACTTTTTGAATTATAAATATTTGTTTATGAATCATTGTTCTGAGGTTTTTAGGTTAAAAGGCAATGTGATGGATTTTGATTTTTAGATAACCTCATAATAAACCTCTACAATTAATCAGAGAGGAGATCTGTTTGTTTGTTTCTATGAACTCTGAATCTGCTGAAGTAATTTTTATAGTTTTTTTTCGTCATCGGAAAGTACCTATTATACAAAAGTATGTAATAATTGCTTTACGGAATTATTTATTGGGATCACTGCTACGCAAATATAACCTTGCAAAACTGTTAGCAATAAATAGATATATTCAGAACATTTGCACCAATCAAGTAGAACTACAAGTATAATAAAACAAAATTAAAAGACTACTTTTTCAGTATTAATTCCGTAAATACTATAAAGAATCGCATATTTAGTTTATGCACGATATACATAATATTTGTAAATCTTGGGACACCATTGATGCCGATTAATCAAGAAAATATTACATGTAGTTTAGTCCCAATATTAAGGTTAAAATTAGAAAAAAATTTATCTCAGCTTTACTTGATACAGGCGCTTCAGTGTCAGGAATATGTCAGCTATTATGTCATCAATTAAATATAATAATACATAAGTTTGAAGATGTAAAAATCCGAGTTGTTAATGGTAATCGAATGGATATAATTGGTAAAATACAAGTATGTTTGGAAATTGAACATGTTGTGTATGTACAGAATTGTTATGTAGTTGACAATATTGAAAGAAATTTAATTCTCGGACAAGACTTCCTTCAGAAGTTTGGTGCAATATTAGACTTTAAAAAAGGTCATGTTCAATTTGTTAATAATATTTGTAAATTTATTAGAAATAATGAAATTAATGATATTAATGTTAAAGATGTGAACCAAAATACCCTTCAGGTAATACAGGTTTCACATGAATTAAGTAAGGATGAATATATTTATTTTTCTGATATTGTAGATAAAAAGAATAATAATAATAATAATAATAATAAATCCCCAGACAAACACACCAACTGTATGGCCCCAAAGTAAGCAGAGCTTGTGTTATGGATGATTAAAAAAAAAAATTATTTAAAAATTAAAAAAAATGTTAAAAATGATTGTAGATTGTGGGAAGTAGTGGTAGCTAAACCAAATGAAAAAGAATTTAATTTATCTTCGAATTTGTCGATAAAAGAACGAATTGAATTGTTAAAAATATTTAAAAAATATCGATCGACGTTCGCGTTCGAAAAAAAAGATTTAGGAAAGTGTAATATCGTCGAAGTCACAATCGATACAACAGATGAAACTCCAGTACATAGAGCACCTTATAGAATATCTAACGAACAACATAAAATTATACGTGAGCAAATTGATGATATGCTTGAAAACAATGTGATTAGAAAATCTAGAAGTGCGTATGCATCACCGGTAATACTAGTTAAAAAACCGGATAATACATGGAGATTTTGTGTGGATTATAGAAAGCTGAATAAGAAGGTGATTACAGATTCGTATCCTTTACCTATCATCGAAGATATTATCACACAGCTGATTGGGGCGAAATTCTACGCTGATTTAGATTTAAACTCTGCCTATTGGCAATTATCGATAGCGGAGAAGGATAAACACAAAACAGCATTCATCATACCGTCTGGATTATATGAGTTCAACGTACTACCATTTGGATTAAAAACTAGCGGAGTTTTTTTTCAAAGGACAATGGATGAAGTTTTAGCAGGTCTTAAATATAAAAATGTCATAATTTTTCTTGATAATGTGTATGGTGATTCGTTTAGTGAATTCATGAGTGCTTTAGAAGAAGTGTTTCAACGGTTGAATGCGACAAACTTGACACTCAAACCTTCAAAGTGTAATTTTGGATATAAAGAAATAACCGTGTTGGGACACACTATTTCTGGAGAAGGTATTTTACCAGATTTATTTTATTTTATTTTATTTTATTTTACCAGACCTAAAATTATTGAAAAAATAAAAATAGTAAAAATACCAAGAAATATTAAAGAATTGAAACCACTATTAGGTTTATTTTCATATTATAGAAAATTTATAAAGACTTTCTCTTCGTTAACTCTTCCTTTAACAGATCTATTAAAGAAGAATACGAAATTCATTTGGTCACAAGCACAACAAGAGGTATTCGATAAAATGATATCGTTAATGGTTGAACCACCATTATTACGACAATTTGTTAATGACAAAGAAATATGTACAAGATTGTATGTATGAACTGGGGGGACCTGTCAAAATAGAGATGAATGTATAAATAACAGCAACCATGACCGAAAACAAGCTTCTGTGTTCATCACACAAATGAAGGCCCCAACCAAGACGCGAACCTGGGACCTTCGGCTTATGATTCAGCCACTCGGCCGACTAAATAAGCATATAGTTTTTAAAACATTTTTTTCACTACAATCAACGAACAAACAAACTTATATCAACTATTATTATTGATAGACTATAGACTTGGTAGAAACTTTGCAGTAAGAAAATTTAGTAAAGTAAATAACAACCTATACCATACTCAATTTGTTTCATGTGTGACATGAGTCGTAAAATTAATTCGAATTAATCGATAAATTCGAATTAATTAGCTCATTAGTATATCATTAGTATAGCTAGTTTGCTCATTCTTATTTTTCAAATCGGTTCAGTGATTTCAAATAAAACTATTGTTTTAATTCTTTAACACAATGTTTTATCATAATTAAATGCTATATACATACCAGCTAATTGTTTTTTCTGACTGCAGAGCAAACACAATATTTCACACCTGAAACTTTATCACTACGGACCAGCCCTAGCAATTAAGTTACAAGGGAGTTGTGAGGGATGTACAATATTATTTTTATGGGGAGGATCTTGAGTGCGCCCTGTATCAAGATGGTTTCGAATCTCGATAGTGGCAGACGGAAATATTTACACATTGAACCCTTACGTTTATCCTGGCTGGCTGCGATAATATTATTCTTATAGATTGACTGCAAGGGCTATCTCAAAGCCGTTTTTCTTTCGAAAGTTATATTTGATGATTCAATTGCAAGTTTAAGCACTAAAAAGTGTCTGTGTATAGTAATAATAGGAAAATTGATATGTAGATTTGAAAAGAGCCTCTAGAAAAGTAATGTCTAAATGGAATAAACACATTCCGTTTTTTCAATTCAAATTTTAAGTTATTCACGTTTAAATTTTTTTACTTTATATTAAAACGATCAAAAACATTACAATAATTATTAATATGTCAATTGATCGAATGATTGTGGTTTAATATAATTCAATCCATTGAATAATGTTTTTAAATATTTATGCTACATATACTAAAGTATGTACATGCACCTACATTCAGTCGTTAATGATAAATAACCTTCATAGTTTTACACCTGAATTTCTACCATAACCGTACATTAAACATAAAATATCCAAATTGTATAAATTGTTTACATTAAAATTTTCGAATATCGCCGTCAAATTTCCAGCTCATTAAAAAAAAACATTATTTTATATTGCCCTCTACAACATAACGAAGTGACTCTTGAAAAAATCTTTGAAAGCAGGCGAAGCAAGGATCATGTGCTTCTCGAATCTTTTGGAATGGCTTTAATTGAAAGACTTCGATCGGGTCCCGGCATTCGGAGCAAACTTCAGACCGGTGAAGTTGTTCTTACGATGAATCGCTTTATTCCGAAGTTAATCACAGGAGGATGAGAATTCACTTGGAGTTTCCAGCGAGGGCGACGTGGAGTTGTGTTATTTAGAGGACGTTTTTGAAAGTTAATGCCTAATTGTACGAAGGATTTATTTATTTATTTACTTAATACTTTTTGGAAAACTTACAGCTAACTTACACATAATTATGGAAAATAGATATGTATTAATAAAGGTAAAGGTACTTGGGTTCGGCAGGAAAGAGAAGTAGTTTAAAGAGTAAACTGAATAAACATATATGGCTTTCTCACACTAGAACCATGCTTCATGATCTGTGCTCGATAATCCTTCGAAATTGAGCTGTTCGTCTAACATTATTAAAATATCGCGACAATAGTTAGCCTATATTTTATTCCAGATCTGTTAAATTTAATCCAGATTCATTCAGCCGTTTTACCGCGATTGAACATTCAAACAATCAAACAAATAAATTTTCACATTTATAATATTATAGTAAGAATTGTATAGGATAAATGATTCGTAGGATAGCGTAGACCCCCGTAGTAACTCTACCTTATTCTGTACCAGAGACCAAGGATTTAAATTCTGGTAGATATATATTTTAAATAGGAAAAGTGGAGTTTGTCGTAATCATATTTTAAGTCGGGTATTTTCAATTCCTTGTAAATTGTTTTCCTTTATATTATATTCTTCATTTTCATATCGCTACATTAATTTACCTCCTCAGCATATCTTCAAACTCCATTAAAAACTATTCACTATCAAAACTTCACTCCAATAACGTTTTACCACAACCTGTTTAACTGCTAACCTATAGTCCATCGAATATGTAAATATCTATTACATCAAAAAGGGAGCATTGTCGTATACTACGCTCGTTAAATTGACGATGGCTGTAGATTCCTACGGGATCCTGGTTCTATTCCGCTTTGTTTTACGAGTGCGATGTCGCCACGCTATTTGTCTAAAGATTCTACTAAACGGTTATCCATTATCTCTAACATAAAATGACGATCAACTGTGGAGGAAGTGTATTGAGAGGGCATTGAGGAATGAAGGAGTATTATCGCGTCTCTAGTTGCATGGCTGGCGTTGCGCTGATCAAGTCATCGTCGTGGAGTTTTAAATGTTGATTGAGATATTGAGGTTATTTATAGTGTGTTGATCAGGTTTTATTTATACGAATGACAAAGAAAATATGTCGTTTCATGAGAAAATAGGAAATCTGAAAGTTGATTTACGGCCACAGCGATGAAACTTTAATTATTATAAGCTAATTTAACCTAACTTAGGGTGTTACCACACGTCGATCGACCGGAAGCATGGAACAAGCAACGTCGATCGACGGGCGATCGATTGGTGTGGTAACACCCGTAAACAAATATGTTCCTACCTGGGCGTACTCAAAAACGGATACACGTTTATTTCTAAATTAGATTTTAACGCAATTTCTAAACTAGATCCTGTAACTTTAGATTAACTTAAATTAAAATCAAGTTTCTGCACGATTCTTTCAAACCAAATTACTTCCTTTACCAAATTACTTCCTTTTAATTACTTTAAATCCTCCATAAAACAAAAGCGTCTTACTGGAGAGTCGTGCCACAAAACCTTCGCGGAGGAATTGAAAATAACCTACGAATGGAGCCCTTGTTATTGCGAGTGCATATGAAGTGCAGTATAAAGAGGACATCGTCTGTCCTCAGTCGTTATGGCTCGTTTTAGACTTTCTGATAACAAACCGCAGGTTGAGCGCGCGATTGTGGAAGCGGACCAACTTTATTTGTCTATTTGTAACTAAAATTGTACTGCATTTTCGAGTTCGAGTGAGTCTTTGTGCAATTAAGGTTAAATGTCATCTGGCAATTTTCGTGGTTAGGTTTTTTGAGTTCTTCAGTTTATTGTGTTACGTCAAAATAGTATTATTATCTCTAACACGGGAAACAATATTCCCGTGGTCGAGATAAGTATTGCTATTAGATTTGTACCGAATGGACTGATGAAATATTATTCATGTGCCAATATTATTCTGCTGTATCAATGCGACAAAGACACCTACTCAGTACAACACAAAGAACATTCTTAAATAACATCACACATTAAAATGAAGAGATGGGGTTAAAAAATCATGACTTTGTTGTTACTTCATAAAAACGTGACAATAAAACGTGTACAAGATTGGAGACTTTCACGAGAGATATAATAATTTACTTAAATTAAAAAACTTTACATAATTAGTTTATAAAAACTATACAGTAACGGAAAAAAATCCTAGTAAATCTCATTTCATATCATATCATATCATATCATATCATATCTTACATTGATGTCAATCTATAAAGACTCAGTTAATAGATGTCTGCACCTATATTTAACCCCATTTTCATCATAGAAAACACATCAAAAACTAATGGCAAAACCACAGTTCACTTCCTATACGATTCGTTAATACGACCAAATTACATACGACATTATTGTCAACAGAGATGTAATTAAAACCAGGAGGTTCAAGGATAAGCGTGACGTCTGAACTCAGCCGCATAATAGATACGGCGTCTATCGCCACTACAGTCATTGTACAATATGGCCGACCTAGGCGCTCACATTTTGTATTATGCCGACGTAAATTGGAAGCTTTTAATGATGTCGGTAGTGTGAAATAGGTTTGTTTAACTGTTATTATCACGTTTTATGCTAAATTGAAAATATTGACTAAGTCTTTGTTGTATGATTGCAAAATGTTGTCCTTTTTTTTTGTTTAGGTAACAGACGGTTGAATTCTAAGTTTGACTATACGGCTAGCCGTTTGCTTGAATGAATTTGTTCAGCTGACCAGCTAGCAGTCATGTTGGATAGTTTATTATTAAGCAAGGAAAAGGCCACTTTTGTGAGTTATTTTGATACAATCTAGTTGATATCGTGTGATATGCGGTGGCACGCGTCAAAGCACCATTATGAAAATTAAGGACTGTAAATAAAACATTAAACGTTCTCGCAAACGGAATATCTATCTAATTCAACCAACATTTTTGATAAAGTTCGTTAAGCGTTTCTATTGTTAACCAATCATGAAATAAAATATTTTGAGTTTATTTTGATAGTTTCCCGATGAATATGAATGGTTTCAGACGACCATGATTATTTAGACTGTAACTAAGGAGAGATTCTAGCTACAATTAAAAAAATATCTTTTACTCAGCTTCCGAAAAGAATTCTCCCCTACGTTTCTTAAATCGGACCTGGGTTAAACCACTAGAATACATATAAAAAGGCAGCTTAACCTCAATTATTGATACAACTACCAAATGTTTACCTTAGTACCTTATATTAAAAAAACAATACACACTATACTCTTCCTCCATAACTATTTCATTTGATGTGGATCTTCATATCGTTGAAAATTTGAATATAAATATCAATATGAAAATAAACTGGTTAGAAACTTGGCGTAACTACATCAACAAGACTGTAGGTATAATGTTCGTTTGTAACTCTGTGATGCGGTAAGAGTAGTTACAATTGTTTCACTTGTTCGTGAATGAGTCTAAGTGTAGGTGAGTGACAAGTTTCTGCGGTATTTTGGAATATCCTTACTTCTGCGCTGCTGTGGATTTTCACTAGGTTTTCTTAAGCTAAAACTAAAGACAACAAGTTGTTATAATGAAAATATTTGTACAGTACCAACATTTTATCTGTTCAGTATTAAAACTAGAACTAAAGTTTATGTAAACTTAAACTTTATTAACCCATTGAACGCAGTGCCACCTTTTAGTGGACAGAGAAGTTGGCCGGACTATAAATCACAGGTTATTACAATAGACTTAAAACCTTACTGTAGATACAATAAGGTTTCATGTGTTTGTTTTATAAGAAATTCATTTAAATACCTGTTTGAATATAATGGTTGCTTGTTCCCTTGCGCACGTTAGCCTGTCAAATGAAAAATAACATGTTTATGAAAAAAATTATAGAAGACAATTGAAAAAGAAAAACGTTTCGTTTCATAAAAAAAAGATGATTTACTTTTATGTCAGTAAAAGGGGAAAGAAAAATCCTAACCTAAATATGTATTTTGAGACTTGTTAGCTAATTATAAAATGAACTACTTTCAATCAAGAACGTTTGTTTGCGTGCAGAGCAAAATATCTGAGGCCTGACCTATAGTCCTGGTAGAGGCAGATATTTCATTATATTTGCTTTCTAGTCATGGATGTGCAAGTATGTTTATTTAAGTTTATTTCTAATATTTAAACATGAAAAAAAATATCTATGTGTGCTTATATATTTCTTAAGTTTATTTATCCGTTATCTAGTATCCATAACACAAGTTCTTAATTATACTTAATTTTGGCTAGATAATGTGGTGTGATTGTTAGAAATATTATTTATTTATTTATTGTTGATATAAGTAATGGAATGAAAAGTATACTAACCAAATGGTAAAGGACTCAGATCTTGAGTATTTCAGCATTGAAAATTTTGATTAAAAGTTATACATAATATAATAATTTACTTCAGAGATTAAAAAAAACATCTTTAGGTATGAATTGTCTGATAAAAGAAAAGAAAATCCTGGAAAACGACTATTTGGGAACAAACGCCGCTGAGGTACGAAATTCGACTAAATTCGACTGTTTGAAAAAAGGAATTTTTAAAACTAAGGATAAAATATAAATACAAAAAAACTATAAATCTACAGAAGGCAACACAGCCAAAGGCTGGCAGAATTACCGCACTGGAAGGCAATAGAAATGGGCTGTTAAATAAAATTTCCTACAAGATTTTTTTCTTATCTGCAAGACAGCCTTAATAATTCCTGCTGCATGGTGATGCAGCCTCATCCAACTTGTTGTGGTTTCAGGCAATCTATATATATACATATATATAGATATCTGTGCGTTGGCAGACTTACACGTAACTTTCTAATTTCTTAGGTAAAGTCACGCTGTTTTCCTTCACCGTTATTTTTTTGATGATTAATTGAATTTTTTTTTTAAAGCTATCATTAATTTATTTTATCGGGCATTACTCCTGCCCCCCGGGGAAATTAGGGACGAGTTGGTGATGACGTTACTTCTGGCTTATGTATCTTTGGATAATTCATCAATGGAGAATTCTGCTGCTGAAAGATTTGTTTGAATCAGTTTGAATCATTAAATAAAAACAAACAAAGACACAAATTTTTCGTCTTCATAAAACTAGCGAAGAAATAGTTTAGTTTAACATGAAAAGGAATATAGGATATATCTAAATTCCTTTTCTTGTAGTCGAAAAATACGCCTTATAAACAACTTATATCATACGATGGTATCTACGTCCGTGGGAATGATTTATGGTATTCTTGTACAGAAACAATAGGTTTCTTGTCACTGATCTGAGATATATCATACTCTGCCAGGATTAAAACAATATTATAAGACAATTTTTTGACCACGTCACTTAGATAGCACTATGGTAGCGCTTACGGAGCGGGTCTTACGTAAGTGCTTTGTGTAAGTATGTAAATAGTTGAATGATGTAATTAGGCATTTGGATCAAGTCGAAGACGGTTTTCATTTTTTTTTTGTATCTTACGTCCTGCTGCTTGGGAAGAACGTTGCTCTTTGTGTCTTGCTTAAATGGTATAATATTTTGAATGTTTAATTTTGTTTGTCAACTGACAGCCGGACTCAGAGATATTTAAACTTTACTTAAGGCATTCCATAGATTTTGGTTAGGATCAAAAGACTGTAAGTTAACTGAGAAAACCAAATATAACGCTACTTCGAGTACCTTATGACATTTCACAGTTTACGACACAAAAGCTTTATTCCTCGGCTTTGTTGTTTCGTGCTCTTATAAATAACCTACTTTTAAGTCTATCCCAATTTCCAAATATATTCAATTCAACAAGTTCAGGAATTTTTCAAGAAACTTACTTAATAATGTAGTCACGTATCGCACGATAATGAGAACTGTCGTTACGACAAATTTCTGTACCGTTTGTGAAAGAACCTCTAACAGAGAAATAACATTATAATGTGCCGTTTTGTAAATGGTATTAAGATTATTTTTGAAAAATTCTTGGGATTTAAGTGACTTACATACAGGATTCAAATTACGTCACTTCTATTCACCATGATCATGGAGGCTAAGAATGGTGTGACGAGCGAACGAATCGCACTTTCCGCTACAACTATCTACTTCTATACTACCATAATCAACGCTACTTCAACATCATGAAATATGCTATTTGGTCGAGGTCCCTGGTGGGTAGAACTCCAAGGTAGAAGGTGCTAAATGTTTGCCGAAACAAGGAGAACCGCGTCAAGCAGCGACCTCTCAAATCTGAAAGCCACCGCAGAAGAGTTAATAATTTATAATTAATATCAATAACAAAGCGTGGATTATAGCAGCGATTGCGACTCTTTATGTATATTGTGAAAAAGCAGTGCTCCTGTGTTCATAGATTTATAATTGTAACCAAGAAGTTTTATTCAAAGTTTAGTATTTTTTGTAATAAAAGAACAGCGAATAAATATTTACGCCTATTGTGTTTTGTAAGTTATGTTTTATAATAAAAGCATTATGTGCAGCAGATATTAGCCTCACCCGGTGTATGATATTGAGATTACAGAACAAGGGTTGCTAGAGGTTGTAATTTGTTCTTACCAATAAATGTAATTATTAGAATTCAAATTATTTAATATATATATCTTAAACTATCTCATCTAGGTCACAGCAATAATTTCCGATTTCGCTTGCGATCGAATATGTGTGCTTGTAGGAAGATAGTAAGAGAGTTTTGTAGTTGCCAATCAGTCATACGTGCTTATATCCGGTTTCGTAATTATTGAAGCCTGCTAGGCAAATACGTACTGAGTTTAATCAAGGATTCAAATTAAGATCAATGTTACTAGAGGGACTATCCTTATTTTTCATTTATTTGTGGGCTACCTTATAATTTTTAGATGGTTTTGTTGATACCTATATGTTCAATTTTGATAACTTGTAGACCACAAATACGCTTTACACAAATAATATCTTTTGAGGCTGCTACAATTGCAACATTTGTGTATGCTGTTAGACGTGAATGAAATTAAGTTATGAGAAAAACATTTGTTCAGTGAAATCTGTTTTGTGTAGCGGTAGTTAGTTGGAAAACTATTAAAAATGTTTGAAACAAAGAATACGTTATTTGATATAGGGCTGACAGTTCAATGCTCAGATAACTGTAATCAGTAGAATAATTTTGAGAGTTTGACATAATTTCTATGGAAAATCTTGTCAATTGTCAGAGCTATACTGCAGATAAAAATCTCCGAGCATTGAACAATCAGCCCTTAAATATTTATTAAATATTTGTATATTGCTCGTATGTTAAATTACATAATTTTACGGGTATTTAAAATAGCTGATACGATTTGGGAGGGAATTAATCAATGTTATCAAGGGTGGTTTTGTTGGTGTTCCCGGTTTTTTTTTGTTCCCCTCCACGGGAAGGGCAGGAGGATAAAAATTCCCGGACGCATACTCTGGCGCGATTCCAGAGTTATGTGGGACTCCTCCCGACGCCTACCAGAACCATACCCACTAAAAACCCCCTGTCGGCTCGTGCATTTTTGCCACTCAGCCTTCATCTGAGCGACGGCCAATTGGAGAAACAGGCCGCGCTAGCGGGGTCCTTAAGGGGTCACCCGCTGGGATTTACATAGCACTGAAGGTGCTCAAAATGAAAAGTGAATAATAAAAAAAACATTAAAAATTGAAAAATAAAATTGCATTAATTCGGATTTACGTTAGAATTAGAATTAACGTTAGAATTAGAATTTGCGGCCTGAAGGGCCTCGAGATCTAAAGTTAATTGCGTGAGTTCGCTCGTGTGCGCGTTTCTCGGTCTAGCGACTTTGTATACCGAATCTAAGACAGGAGCAGTATATGAGACTGAATCTCGAACTAGTGGATTGGGATGGGATTCGGCGCGTTTGAAGAACGATTCTGAGAGTGTTTTTAGGTGCTGTTGTACTGTAGGTAGTTCAAGATCTCTGTGCAGGTCCGCGTTGCGCACGTACCACGGTGCGTTTGTGGCCCTGCGGCAGAAGAGGTTTTGAACTACCTGTAGTTTGTGCAGGACGGAGGGTTTGGCGTGGGCAAAGACTGGCGAGGCATATGTCATGACTGGTCTAACGCAGACCTTATAAAGCGTACGTTTGTTTCTGAAGGACATTTTACTTTTTAAAGCCGGCCTAGGTAAAAACGTGCGAGTTTCGTTACTCTATCGACGTGAGGGTTGAAAGAAAGCGTCTGGTCTAATATGACGCCTAAATATTTGGTAGTGCGCTTCCAGGGGATGGGAGTGCCTTGCATTCTAACTTGGAGATTGTCGGCGATACGACTGCGTCTGTAGTCGAAGTAAACCGCAGAGCTCTTCTCTGGGTTCACATCGATACGCCATTTTTGGAACCATGCACCGAGGACGTTTACAGCCTTTTGGAGTCTGGTGGTGAGACCCGGGACTCTGCGGCCTTTGGTGTAAAGGGCAGTGTCGTCGGCAAAGAGGGCGAGTTCGACGCCTTTCGACGGGACGGGGATATCGTTAGTGTACATGGTGTACAACAGAGGGGCGAGGACTGAGCCTTGAGGGACTCCAGCCTTTATGTGACGGGGCGTGGAAATCGTGCCTTCGTGTTTATCACGAAACGTACGGTCTTTAAGAAACGACGCGATTATTCTAACTAGTCGATCCGGTAAGCCTATTTGGTATAGTTTATAAACGAGGCCGCTGTGCTAGACTTTATCGAAAGCCTTGGCTACGTCAAAGAAAACTGCGATCGTTTTAAAACGCCGCGGGTAGAAACATTCGAGTATGTACTCGACGATTCGATGGACTTGCTGGGGGCAGGAGTGCTTAGCGCGAAAGCCGAACTGATGGGGAATTATGAGAGGATCGCCATCCGTTGGAAACAGATGGTTCCGCATTCGAGAGAGTATGACTCTCTCGATAAGTTTAGACATTGCCTTGAGGAGGCTGATGGGTCTGTGATTAGCCGGGATATTAAGAGGTTTACCCGGCTTGGGTATGCCTATGACTGTCGCTTCTTTCCAAGCTTTTGGAAAGTAGCTAAGGTCGAAGCAGGCATTGAAAATGATAGCTAACAAGGTAAGCACCTGTTAAGGCAGGTGCTTAAGTGCGTGGTTAGAAATACCATCCGCACCCGGAGCCTTTTTGGACTTCTGACTTTTAATGAGAAGCGAGATTTCATCATTAGAGACTGTGACGGGGTCGGCGGTGATGAGGAGAGAGTCTCTACGGAGAACTTCGTCCTCCACCGCTTTGATGTGAGTGGGATTCGCGGGTTTCGTGCTGGGCGAGCATTGAGACGCAACGCTGTCAGCGAAGCATTCGGCTTTCTCTTCGTCTTCGAAGGCGATAGAGCCATCGGGAAGAGTGAGAGGAGGGACGTGCGAGGCGGCGTCTACGCGTAAGGCTCGGGCCATACTATAATACGCTTGGTGGGACGGGGAGATATTCGCCATGAGATCGTTCATCTGGGCGTCTCGGAGTTCCGCGAGGCGAGATCTCACTTTGCGTTGTAGCTGATTCGCAGCTGTTCTATAGGCGGGCGTGGGATATTTCTTGGCTCTCCGGAGAGCCGCGTTCTTAGCTTTAATAAGATTGCTAATGGCTAAGGGAAGCATGGGTTTGCCTTTCTTAGCAACCTTTTCGTTTGGTGTTCCCGGTATTCCTCAGTGCTACTTTAACTTCTTGTAAGTTTGTGGAGGGGGGTGGCAAGCTTCAAGATACATCTTTAGGTTATCCGATCTTGATCTTGATCTGGATCTTGATTGATAACAAATCTAAAAGGTTAAACCCACGGCTTCTGGCTGATTATTCTTTACAAGTAGCTGTGATTCCGTCGTTTTGTAAGTTTGCTTTGACAATTCTTGCTGGATGCGCTCTTACATTATCAAATCACATCTTAAATGTGTCCTTGACTCAAAAAAAAATACATGCGGCATCAAATGTTCAAGGCATCAGACATTCACGAATATAAGACGGGTAACCAATTTCTTATAACAACCTCAGGCCCAGTTTTACTGTTGGCAGAAATTCATCCCAATACGTAAAGTTGTACCAACAGTTGATCAAAATGTACACCAACATCTAACTTTATATAAAAAAATGTCATACTTTACAACAATGGAGATTTACTTGAATCAAATAAAAAAAAATTGTATAACCCACTGTCAGAAAACGTGAAAGTTTTGTGAAAATGTAAGTCAAATCTACTAAGATGAAATAAAATATTTTTAATTTTGCATAGAATTTTATTCTAAATATGATTTATTAAATGTCATTTATTAAAGATTTATTAAAGCATCCAATTGTACCATTGGTACTGATCCAGGTATTGAAATCGTTAGTAAAATAGGCTGTGAAACGTTTATTATTAACGAGCACTACCCGTTTTCATAGGTTTTTTATGGCGCTTTTAATAAAAAATCTTCATTACGTACACGTGTAAACATACTTGTAAATTCGTTTCTCCTTAGTAGCTTTCCATAATTAAAAAAAAATTACTGTAAAGGTAATTATTTAAATAAGCAATTATTTAAATAAATAATCCGATGCACCCTTGAGTAAAGGTACGTTATCTTGTTCTTGTTATTGAACGTGTATGTTAATCAGCGAGGTGATAAATACATGGAGTAGATGTAATGTCCTATATAAATAAGTAGTTATGTATATCGACGAGGAAGAAGAGGAAGAACTTGGTTGTCTCCCTTTACTTGTACAAAAATGCTAATAAAAGAAAGAGATAGTACTATTTATGAATGTTGTCACTAAAATATCAATCATGTAGTGACGTCATAGCAGGTGGCTAGCGTGCCACAAATCTACATTTATTGTTACATTTCTGTCAAAAAAATCTGTCAAAAGTGATGTTCCGGAGCTTTGATTATTTAACCAGATATCGATGATCATTATTAATATGCTTTTATTTTTCATACTTTCGATGCAAATGATAACTGGGGCTTACGTAGTAAATCATATCGAAAAAGTATTTGCTTTGCTTGCCGTTGTGCTAGTATTTTTGAAACAAAAAGGTGTGAAGAAAGAGGGAATTAAATTGCTTAGAATTGTTAATTTTGTTATTGAATATTAGTATATTATTGGTAGTTGTTTATTTGTTGTTTAGTTGTTTGTTGTTGTTTATTCTATTTATGAATCGTAATGATTGAAGACAAGCCAGACTTTAATTGATTGAACCGAAAACTTTGATGCTTGACCTTGAATAACTTTTTAAGCAAACATGGGATCTTTCGGTGTTTTATTTATAATAGTGTACCCCAGGTCTGTACCAAAATTCAGCTTGTTGGGAATTAATGCAAACTGACCGCTATTTTTCTGGCTAATTTGACGGGACTATATCAGGAATAAGAAAATAAACTGTATAGTTCTTTATTTTTTATATTAAAAGAATTATAATGAAAGTAAATAAACCATAAACTATGATTACTTCATTTACGTCAATCTCTCGCAAAAGTTCATTAAATTACAATATTATATTGCAAGTTCTATATTTAGTTTTAAAATATCGATAGTAGATTCGATAGTCATTGTGCAACACTAGAAATGGACGCCATTTTATGTTATGTTTCAAGTTTAGGTATGCACGTTTTTTTCGTACTTAGGGCTTGTCCATTAGTAGAGGTCAATGATGTTAATACATCGTAGTTTTTCTTTTATTTAATGACTTAATCAACGATTGTCAGAGAGTTTTAATCCTTTTGATTGACTCTATTGATTGATGCCATGAAATGCCATAAGGGGTGTTATTTTTCTGCTTTTAGCTGGTTTTGTTTCCGACTGTGGCATGCTTATTTTCAAAAATCATTGATTAGAGCATTTTTTATTTCAAAAAATAAAGTAATGAATACTAAGAGTTAAACTTTCTATCTCCAGTATTAAGATTAATAGATAAAGTATGAATAAATAAATAAATAATGAATAGAATAAGATAGGTAGACTGAAAAGAAGAGATACCTAATAATTATTTACGACAGACCAGGCTGTGTGGCGTAATTTTTTACCTTTCCCTTTACCTTTCTTACGTTAACATAAACTAAAAAAAATAGGATCAACATTTACAAGCGCCACCTATCGTGTTTTTTACTTACTATTTTCCGGAGCTGTCAAAAAATACATCATTTCAGTTCTAGGCTTATTCTTATTCTCAAATGGTTCGCTCAAGTTTCTAGTAAAGCAAATGTCATCCATAAAATGTATATTTTCAGTTTGGGGATTACTGTTGATCTGTTTTCTAAGAATTTATTGTTTTATAATTCTTATAGATAACCTAGTGATTTTATAAGGCCCCTAATAAATAAAGTTCGTTCTTGCTTGCATGCTATTAAAATATCATATTCTGTTATGTATTAAATTCTTCATTACCCACTATCTGAGCAAATATCTTTATGAAACATCACACATCACACAAAGCTAATTACAAATATGATCACAATAAACAAAAACACAAAAGAACATCATTTAGTCACAACCTTGTCACAGTATTCTCATTTCAGAATAATTTCGCCAACAACAAATTACGCGGTATATTGTGAAGCCAGCACAAAATTAGAGGAAATCTTATAAATGGGAGGCTGCGAAATTTGGGTCACCGACTGGCCTGTATCGCTACTCTTTCCCTACAAAATGTCGCACCTCATTTTCAGTTACTCCGAATCCAAACTCTAAACGTTACAAATAACTAATCTATAGAAGCTGAAATCATCTTTATCAACCGTAGTTAAGGTTACTTTCTTATCAACATTCAGCAGTGTATTTACGTGAATTTCGCAAGAAGTTTCTCTGAACGCTCATTTTTGATGAGAACCAAAAAGCTTGGTAATACCATGTATGCGTATAAAAAGTTCAGACATTTTAGGCTTTGATGTAGTCAAGCGTCAGTTATTATAATGTGCTAATGCTTGTAACACGGGACTACGTGACGTGAACAATTTATGTAAGAATATATAAAATTCTATTTGTAAACAAAGAGTATGTAAAATAAGATTTTTGTGACTTAGGATGTATAGGACTGTCTTTTGAATTGTTAATTTGTATTATCGACTTTTCTTTTAATGTTCTTTTTTTACAAAAAGGGACTCGTTCTGTAAGTAAATTTGGTTGTTTTTGTGTAAGTCATTTCATTACATCTGCTTAAAATTAGTAAAAGTGACTTCTATATGAATGACGTATGCAAGTTTCTAATATGATAAAATTACGTATTGTAAAGTGCTGTAAATTCACTACTATAAATAAAACACTTTTTACAGTCAGACTGACCACGGCAACTGCAAAGATGCCGAAACGTCGAAATAATTTTAAAATTAACTAAAATATACGCGATAATATCCGGTAAAAAGTGTTTTATTTAAAGTATGTATCGTGAAAACTTAAAAAAAGATTTAATTCACTACTAGGTTACATCATCAAAACTCTTGTGTTTTAATTTTATACTAGCTTTTGCCTGTGGTTTCGCTCGCCTTAAATAATAGTGGTCAATCATGTAAAACACGCATAATTCCTTTTAACTATTTTTTTTAAAAAAGAGGGTGTTATAAGTTTAACGTGTGTATCTGTGTGTCGACTGATGTTTAATCCGGCTTTTTTGTATGAAGGCTGAATAAATTGAAATTGTTAGTACTGCAACGTTTGCTTGTGCTGTATATAATAAAATAGGTTATCGCACAAACAAACTTGCTGGCAACTTACAAATCTGTCATAATTTGCAATTTGATTAAAAGATAGAATATGAAAGAATGTTCCATAGTCTAGAGCATTCTGTTGTGGGCAGCAGCCTCAATAGCATTAAGATTATAAAAGTGTATTTGAAATTGTGTCTATACTTAATATATTACTCTAATTAATAAGCATAAATTGCTTATCTTTTCAAAGTTAGAAAGTCCTCCTAGTAATTATAGGATTAGACCATTTCGTACTCGGTACGCTATAGTACCTACGTTTGATGAAAATTGGTTTCGTGGTTCAAAAGTTATTCATGCTTTCGCCTGTCAGTCAGGGGTTTTTAATTTATTTTTATAAATAACTTCGCTCGTGTTTAATTATCACCAAATGCAGTAAAATATAAAGTTCAAAAGAAAAGTGTTTATTTTCGCAAATGGGAATATAATCATCACAATAAAAACCATATTTTAATTTTGAAATGATAACTTCTTACTTTGATATTTAAAGCAAATCAAAAAAAAAAAGAAGAAGATCAAAACTTGATACGTGGTACTCAAAATTTTGCAAACATTAATATAAAAATATATATTTTTCAAAAAATGTAGGCTCCCAGCTCCTGTGAAGAACATTCGAAATGTTTAACCAATTTGTTTGTTGTACCGAATGCCTATATTATAAGTTATAATAAGGCCCCTAATAAACATATAAATAACATATATGCTTATATATATTATTATAACTTTATAATAATATTTCTATTAGAAGTAAGTAACAAAGAAAAATCGGACCTGCGATCAAATAAAAATAGTGATTGAATCATAAACATGTTAAAATATATATAATTGCTAAAAAGCTTCAGTCTGTCTGTCTGGTACTTGAAACGTAAAATACACTCTACGTTTCAAAAAATATATATTAGGTAGTACCTAGGCTTCATAAGTTCGCCATTTCCACAAAACGCTGCGAAAGAAGTGTCATTTAATACTATGTTAAGTAGGTTACTATGATATAATTTCGAATTTTATGGTAAGAAATATTATTTATTTTATTTATTTATTCCGTATCAAAAGTTCAAATAACATAACTTATGGGACTCGAAGGTTAATCCCTTATTTAACCCCTTTGAAAATATAATTTCCAAAACCGCTGAATTATGAATTAAAATATTAGTTTACTTATTATATTTCAGTACTTGAAATAAAAAATTCATGGCTTGAAAAGAAAACATCTCGTCACTATTTTCATCCCCTATTTAATTCCTTTAAGGGTAGAATTTTAAAATTTTATTACTTATGTTTTGTAAAGAACCTAAAACATTAGTTTCATACCTTTACCTTAAAAAAGAACAAAACTCCCATACACACTATGTACCCCGTGTTCCCCTTCCTTGGAGATAATATCTGGGATTCTCTCATGTCTTTTCGGGGTCTCACACTAAATCGATACTAAAAAAAGCTTTATGCCTCTAGTTTCAAAAATAAAAAAAGCTCTATACAAAAGGAATATAAAATACTTTTTGCAATCCCATTTACCCCTTTAGGGTGGCATTTCTAAAAATGTATTAAAAATGTATTTCTAATCTGTATTATTTATATTTGATAAAAAATTTTTAATATAAATTTCTGCCTATAGCTTTAAAATTTACAAAATTCCTATACTCACTTTCAACTCTCCTGGGGGATAATTTCTGGGTTCAAAATTATCCTGAGTCTTTTCTGGAGTCTTAAAGTAACCATATACGTTTCTAGTACTAAATAAAAGCTTCATGGCTTTCGTTTTTAAAAATAAAATAATACCATTCACATTTTCATCGCCATTTAACCTTTTTAAGATGGTTTGACGATTTATCTAGCAACGATTGGATATCGTATACTTAAAAATGTTGTGATATCCTAATGAAACTAGCATGATGCCGCAGTACCCGGCGAAGCACCAATGACTCTAATAGATAATCTAATTAAAATAGCTTTTTATCCAAAATATTCTTTACTTTTTAAATATGAGGAAATCAAAGAACCACTAAATAAAATTTAGGTAGAGTTACCTCTGTCTTCAAACGTATTTAGTATTTAGCTGTAAGTATTGATGATCACTTTGCATTTGTCAATTCGCTGTATATTCTATGGAGCATTTCATGGTCATGAAATGTCAAATTTATCAATCGCGCGACGACTACTTACTCTTAATTCGCAAATGTTTGTATTTATTAAAAAACCATTTATTATTTATTAAATTTCAGTAGGATTTGGTTCTTGATTGCATTCCTTGTTATAGTTAGGATCTCCACTATTATTTGATATTTATATGAAATAAATACTGGGACCCAACTTTAAACAAAAGAATTACCTTTCTAATTCTAATAAATGTTAACATAAATTCTGTCGATAAGTAACAAAATTTTGCATTGTCATCTTTTTTGTTAAAATCACGGAAGTTCTTTTAAGTCGGAAATACAAAATAATCTTCATTAAGAACTATAGTGACTACGCCTACTCTTCAACCTACGCAGATTTCATTATACACAGTAATGTTTCCGGATTTTAAGGGCTATTTGTATTGATTTCTACTAAAAGGCCGTAAGGCACTTAGTCAAGGTCAGAATAATGCGAGAGCACAATACTCCACGAGGTTACAAGTACAGGAAAGTGTGCCACTTATAATATAAACTAGAAGCCTGGCGCGCTTTGTTACGATTATGAGATAAGGAACAATTTTTGAAATCTGCCGGGTACTTTCAGGCTGTGTATAACAAACAAACAAAGAAACAAAACATTTTCTTTGCAATAATGGTATACTTAGGAACATTTTCAGATCCGAAACATGAACAAGATCGATATATGGTAAGTGATGGGCCTGAGACATCGTTAAATGTTATTCATGGATGAGACCTAGGATTCAGTTGGACTGGCTTTTGGTTCTGTAATTGTACCAGTTCTGTTCTGTTGTAATTCTTGCCAGTTCTTATTCACGAAGGTTTTTTCGAACTGGTGGCAGAGCCATGTTTTATTTGACGTCAATAAGAACAAGTATGTGTCAATGTTGCGAAATAAATATTTGAATTTGAATTTACCGTTTACGCAGAATAAACCCACGTGTAAACTAACGTAATGTTATTATTACTAAAAAGTGAATATCAAATCTGACGGTATTTAGATGAATTAGATCTGTAAAATCATATTTAATAATGAATAGCCATAGTCACTCTTTGTGAAAATAGATATTCAGATATCCCTAGAAGAGGTTCATTATAATTAGACTTTTTGATGTTCTGTCCAAATAATTTATAATTTCTTCACAAACATGTTAAAACTTAGCGGTTGGATGGTGCGCAGATCACTGGTTAGGCATATCGATATTCAAAATAAACAATGCAAAATGCTGATTCTACAATAGGTGAATCAATTATGTTCGTCCCACTACATGCACCAATACATAAGATTCGTTTTTTTATGGTTTATTTGTTTTGTAATATCTAGTATTTTATTATGTTCAACGAACAGCAATTATTCGATTGGCTTGGCTTAAGGATACAAAGTTTATAAATAATCATAAATCCCTGTCTTTTTCAAATTAGATTAAGCTAAACGCAACAATTCGCTCGACTTAAAGGCCTACCGTTTCCTTACAGATAGCTAAACTTTTTACAATTACATAAAGATGGGTGGTTAACCTTTCAACCCCCTAGGTCATGTGTCAGTGCGGTTGTGACCTCTTTTCGTCGAATGACGGCAAAATTACTATGTTTGATGCGGGCTTTAAAGACCTATTTTTTGCAAAGTTCCGATTTGGTTTTTCTTCGGTTATTCTTGGCATAACGTCCGTTTGGTGTTTTTAGAATGCAAGGGATGCTATGAAGGGAAAATGTGGTGCAATTTTCGTTTAACGTATTGATAATGTATTGTGTAGTTCCAATCGTGTGTAAAAAGAAATTCGTGCCAAAAATGTGCTTTAAATATGTACGGAAGTAAAATAATTGCAAAATATATGAGTTCATAAACAATATAGGTTATACAGATAAACTTGCAAAACGGAAAGTCTTACGATACTTTTGCGTTTTGTTACAAATATTACTCTTTTAACATGAACATAGAACATAAGCAGATAATTTAAGAAAAAATACATGAAAAACGAACGGAATTAAAAATTTGTGACCTTGTGTTTTATTTAAGGCACTAAATAAATGTGTTTGCCAATAAGTGTGTTTTCTTTTTTTTTCAAACACTAATCAATGAAGAAAGTTTAATAATAATATTCTTCGTCTGTTAAATAGAGATAGAAGTACTTAATTGGGCCTTTTTATAAGAAGAAGTAGATTAGCACTAAAATGTAATGGTTAAGCACTTAGTGCTACTAGTGGTTACGTCACAATATATAAATAAGCACGGAAATATAGAAAAACTGTACCAAAATTCATTAGCAACAATTAGGATTGAATCAAAGGACTTTTGTTATATTACGGACATACCAAAAATACCGAAAGATCGCGGAAGATATACTCGTAGTAATGGCTAAATTAAATTCGAGTAATAATCTATTTTCTCTGTCAGACAGGGCGGTAGATCCATTCTTGATCGTATCGAATGATTTCCCGCGCAAACGAGGCGTTGCATCGCATGCGCAGCTTGCGGCGGATGTCTGACGTCCCAAGTGTCATGGCGGATTGACTGAATTCTATTGTTAGGCTGTGTGTAGTAGGAGAGGTCTTGTACTTGATGCGTTATACTTTCTATTGCAGCTATATAACTATTGATAATAAAAGGCAGATGTTCTTCAAGGAGAACATATGCAAGATAGGTAATGTATTATCACTACTGTAAAAAAACATGCTTTTAAATTTATCTCTAAAAAGACAGGTCTTTTTCATGTAATGTTGCAATAAAAGTAAAAATTTATTCGGTTTTTTTTCTGCAAAGCTATTCATACTAGTCATACTAGATTAGATCAAAAAGATTGCAAGTGGACGAAAACAAAAATGATTATTATCCACTGATTTATTTATAATTTCATATTCAAATCTCTGTGTTTATACATTTTTAATAACATACAAAAAAAAACTAATTAGCTCTGAGCTAGCAAACTGTTTTTTTATATAACCTATAGCATTTTAATAGAGTCACATTACGGCGCAGTAGACTGCGTGTCCAACTGAGAAATAACTTTAAAAATGACTATAAAAATGGGAAAAATGCTCAACGACCTGAAGAATTACAATCGGTTCGTCGATATCCCGCTACCCTGTGGGCATCACAGCACTACTCGAATCTACGTGTTATTTTGCAGAGAATTTGTGGCATGAAAACCAGAATATTGTTGCATATGCATTCAACATATTTTGTGATTAAACAGGTGTTTCCTGTTTGACTGTTTCTGTTTCACTTCTTATGGAACACGAAATTCCAAATAAAATATTGTGATGTAAAGTGTATTGTGAAAAAAATAAACTTCCTGAGCTGTAAGTCCCATAGAAACAACATTTTAAACTCGACCTATAAACGATAATTTGAGTCATGATGTTCTCTAACTATGTAGTTATTATTTAATATATTAATATTATTTACTGTATTATTATAATTTATACTTAATTAACTACAGTATTGTGAGTCTCGTAGCGGATAGCAGTGTTTAGTTTGCTCAATGTTAACAATAAAATCGAAGTTATTCAAATATTTACTACGATTTGAATTAAAATAATTTTTGCAACGGGTATTTTACTCAAAAAGTAATTTAAATTATCAGTCCCATAGATTTGTGACAGCCTTAATGTCAGTACATTATGAAAGCCTTACGTATTTTCATAACGTACCGACATTGACCCATAATATTAACAGCAAGTCAAATAAGGAAATACTCTGTATGAACACGGGTTTAGAATATATTCAAAGCGAGATGTCTTACTTGGGCGGGCGGACACGCGGGTGGCCGTACTATTTCCTGCTAAATTATTAATTTCCACAAAATGTGCCGTTACCGAGCTGCTAAACCGCAAACATATGTATCAAAGGATTCATTTTATTCCGACAGCCATTTTATTTTATATTTTAGTATATCTTTGATCTTAGCTTATCATTGAACGAACCGAAACGGGTCTTCTCATATGTAAATGAGAATTAGTGTTTAATATTTTTCTGTTGGTATAAGTATTGATAATAAAAGGCAGATAAAAATAAGTATTACTAATGTAAGAGTATTCTAGGATTACTCAATTACGCAAAAACCACCAGAATATGTCCTGACTCCTGAAACAACGCACGTTACGGACTTTTATCTTGGCTAATTTACGTGAATCAGTCGCAGGCAAGAGCTTGTTAAACTATATAAATATTGTTCTCACTTTGATCACGCTAAAGATCACTTTGCCTTGTACAACTTTTTGGTGCATGAGCATATTTGTAGACGAAATTTCAGCTCTTAATATCCTATCTTTAATAATGTAATGACTTATGTTAATATTGACTGCTCACATTGTTCGCTTATCATTTAATATGATGACACAAAATACTTTTAAATTTAACTTTTATCCTACTTATCAGGTTGGAAGGTAAAATACATTTTTAGGTAACTTAGTTGGACCTCATTTACCCTTGTACTGTTATCTGTGTTTACAATAACAGGAGACATGTACAAGGGACTCAGTGTTACTATAGAAACTGAAGTCTAAATTTTGTATAAGCCTTCTAACTTCACTCATCAACGGATCACGTTTACCAAAATTGTAAAGTAAAATAAAACCATGCTTTGAATAAAACCGACAAATATACAAACACAAAAAACGACCCGTCCTTTTTCCTTCAACCATGAAACATTATGTTTTCAATTCGTATTTTTTTTTCAGTAGCTGGAATATATCGTACAGCTTTCATGAATGTCAAATTAATTACATTTAATGCATAGAGCTCATGTGCGGTAGCTACCAGATGTTTGATTTATATTCCCTTGTATTCGTTACTTTGTTACGTATGTGTGAAAACGTTGTAAATTTAACAGCAACATTGTTTTTGGTACCACCTATTTTGATTTAAAAATGAATGTTTTACATGCAGGACTTTACGTTTTGTGATTTTTTTGTGTTTATGAGTATATGGCCGTCCTGATAGGAGATAAGTAGATCTAAGTTATCTTTTTTTCGTTTATTGTATTAAGATAAAACGTTTCAATGTCCATAGATGATTCATTTCATTTGGTGGTAACTACATTTTTTTTTTGTTCCCCTCCGCGGGAAGGGCAGGAGGATAAAAATGCTCTGACGCATACTCTGGCGCGATTCCAAAGTTATGTGGGACTCGTCCCGACGCCTACCAGAACCATACCCACTAAAACCCTCTGTCGGCTCGTGCATTTTTGCCACTCAGCCTTCATCTGAGCGACGGCCAATTGGAGAAAGAGGCCGCGCTAGCGGGGCCCTTAAAGGGTCACCCGCTGGGTTTTACATAGCACTAAAGGTGCTCAAAAAATGAAAAGTAAATAATACACATTAAAAATTGACAATTAAATTAAATTTGCATTAATTCAGATTTACGTTAGAATTAGAATTTACGTAAGAATTAGAATTTGCGGCCTGAAGGGCCTCGAGATCTAAAGTTAATTGCGTACGTTCGCTTGTGTGCGCGTTTCTCGGTCTAGCGACTTTGTATACCGAATCTAAGACAGGAGCAGTATAAGAGACTGAATTTCGAACTAGTGGATTGGGATGGGATTCGGCGCGTTTGAAGAACGATTCTGAGAGTGTTTTTAGGTACTGTTAAACTGTAGGTAGTTCAAGATCTCTGTGCAGGTCCGCATTGCGCACGTACCAAGGTGCGTTTGTGGCCCTGCGACAGAAGAGGTTTTGAACTACCTGCAGCTTGTGCAGGACGGAGGGTTTGGCGTGGGCAAAGACTGGCGAAGCATATGACATGACTGGTCTAACGCAGACCTTGTAAAGCGTACGTTTATTTCTGAAGGACATTTTACTTTTTCTACCTAACATACTGTAAAGCCGGCCTAGCTAAAAACGTGCGAGTTTCGTTACTCTATCGACGTGAGGGTTGAAAGAAAGCGTCTGGTCTAAGATGACGCCTAAATATTTAGTACTGCGCTTCCAGGGGATGGGAGTGCCTTGCATTCTCAATTGGAGATTGTCGGGGATACGACTGCGTCTGTAGTCGAAGTAAACCGCAGAGCTCTTCTCTGGGTTCACATCGATACGCCATTTTTTAAACCAAGCACCGAGGGTGTTTACAGCCTTTTGAAGTCTGGTGACGAGACCCGAGACTGCGGCCTTTGGTGTAAAGGGCGGGGTCGTCGGCAAAGAGAGCGAGTTCGACGACTTTCGATGGAATGGGAATGTCGTTAGTGTATACGGAATACAAAAGAGGGGCGAGGACTGAGCCTTGAGGGACTCCAGCCTTTATGGGACGAGGCGCGGAGAGCGTGCCTTCATGTTTGAAACGAGACGTGCGGTCTTTGAGAAACGACGCGATTATCCTAACTAGGCGAGCCGGTAAGCCTATTTTATAGAGTTTATAAACGAGACCGCTGTGCCAGACTTTGTCGAAAGCCTTGGCTACGTCAAAGAAAACTGCGATCGTTTTCTTTCGTTTCGGATAGAAGCCATCGAGTATGTACTCGACGATTCGATGGACTTGCTGAGGGCAGGAGTGCTTAGCGCGAAAGCCGAACTGGTGGGGAATTATGAGAGGATCGCCGTCCGTTGGAAACAGATGGTTCCGCATTCGAGAGAGTATGACTCTCTCGAGAAGTTTAGACATTGCCTTGAGGAGGCTGATGACTGTGATTAGCCGGGATATTAAGAGGTTTACCCGGCTTGGGTATGCCTATGACTGTCGCTTCTTTCCAAGCTTTTGGAAAGTAGCTAAGGTCGAAGCAGGCATTGAAAATGATAGCTAACAATGTAAGCACCTGTTGAGGCAGGTGCTTAAGTGCGTGGTTGGAAATACCATCCGCACCCGGAGCCTTTCTGGACTTTTGACTTTTGATGAGAAGCGAGATTTCATCATTAGAGACTGTGACGGGGTCGGCGGTGATGGGGAGAGAGTTTCTACGGAGAACTTCGTCCTCCACCGCTTTGATGTGAGTGGGATTCGCGGGTTGCGTGCTGGGTGAGCATTGAGACGCAACGCTGTCAGCGAAGCATTCGGCTTTCTCTTCGTCTTCGAAGGCGATAGAGCCATCGGGACGAGTGAGAGGAGGGACGTGAGAGGCGGCGTCTACGCGTAAGGCTCGGGCCATTCGATAATACGCTTGGTGGGACGGGGAGATATTCGCCATGAGATCGTTCATCTGGGCGTCTCGGAGTTCCGCGAGGCGAGATCTAACTTTGCGTTGTAGCTGATTCGCAGCTGTTCTATAGGCGGGCGTGGGATATTTCTTGGCTCTCCGGAGAGCCGCGTTCTTAGCTTTAATAAGATTGCTAATGGCTAAGGGAAGCGTGGGTTTGCCTTTCTTAGCAACCTTTTCGTTTACACTGATGGCTGAGTTGATAGCATCAGTGAGAGAATTTACTAACGAATCTATTTTATCCGGGCTATCTAATTGATCGGGCGAGATCGCGAGTGGAGAGTTTGGGGCCTCTAAGGCAGAAACTATCGTATTTTTAAAACCTTTCCAGTCGGTAAAGGTCTTAGGAGAAGTGACGTTAACGTTAGGCGGTCCTAGCACGAGGGAGACGGGGCGGTGGTCAGAGCCTAGGTCATCGAGCGGTTCGATAGACCTGAGGTCGAGGTTGATATGCTTGACGATTGCAAAGTCGAGGATGTCAGGAGAGTGGTTCGGGTTGTCGGGATAGTGAGTGGGAGTGATAGGGGAGACGACGTCTAAGTCGAGTAAGTTGGTGATGTCGAGGAGAGCTATACCGCTTTGGTTGGTTGATAGGCACGTCCAGTCAGTATGTTTGGAGTTAAAGTCTCCGAACATAATGACTGAACGGCCGAGGGCGAGAATGGTCTCAAAGTCGCTGCGGATAGGTTTGGTGCCACAAGGTATGTAGACTGAAGCTATGATGATGGTCGGATGACCAGTCATAGCCAATCTACATACGGTGGCTTCCATGTTGAGGAGAGGAGGGGTAGGGAGAAGACAGCAATGGAATCCTCTTTTGTAGTAGATAGCGGTGCCGCCGAAACCGTCGCAGTTAGGCCTATCGTTACGTGTAAACGCGTACTTAGGAATAGCGAATCCCCTGGAGCGATTGGGAGTGAGCCATGTCTCCTGGAGAAGTAAAAGATCTGGGTCGTTGTTCTGAAGGAACAGTTTGAGCTCGGGAAGGTTGGTGCTTAGGCTACGAACGTTAAAAGATATTAGGGATAAGCCCTTGGGTTTGATACGACAGGACGCGGGATTCGCGGGTCTAGACATTATAATTTACTTTTTTACGAATTTATACAAAAATAAAGAATTTACAACGAACTTAGGAGCGAGTGATGCTCGGCTAACGCGAATAAACGCTCTTGAGGAGAGCGGGCGGCTCGCAGTTTGCGTGCGAGTATGGAAATTTCATTAATGTCTACGTTTTGGATGACGTCGAATACGGTCTTCATGTCCTCAGCCAACGACGACTGAGGTAGTTTAATAGTTTAATGAATTTTAAGCAGTTTGGTTTCACGCGGGGTCGCTCAACAACCGATGCCGGTGTTGAGCTCATAAAACACGTATTCAGCGCCTGGGAGGAGTCGTGTGATGCTATTGGTGTCTTTTGTGACTTGTCCAAGGCGTTCGACTGTGTGGATCATAGTACTCTACTCATGAAACTGCACCATTACGGCATTAAAAACCGAGCGCTTGCCTTGATTAAATCATATATTTCTAATAGAAAACAGAAAGTTGCAATAAATGGAGAAAAATCATCAGGATCGGCAGTGACAATGGGTGTGCCCCAGGGCTCAGTTCTTGGTCCTTTCCTATTTTTAGATTATATTAATGATCTGCCATCGGTCGTTAAGAATCAATGCGAGGTCATATTGTTTGCTGACGATACTTCCTTCTTGTTTAAAATCAAAAGACAAGAAATTGACTATCGAGCGGTGAACAAATGCATCTCCAACACAGAGCAGTGGTTCTCAGCTAATAATTTGCTCCTAAATGAAAAAAAAACGAAATGTGTTAAATTTACATTGCCAAATGTCAAACAGGTAAACACAAACATTGTAGTTAAGAGCCAGGAATTGACTCCTGTAAACTCAACTGTATTTCTGGGCATAACCTTAGACGCCAAACTGCAGTGGGGACCGCATTTTGATGGTTTAGCGAAAAGGCTTGGCTCTGCCGCACATGCTGTTAAAAAAATTAGACAAATTTCAAATGAAACAACTGCTCGATTAGTCTATTTTGGTTACTTCCACAGCCTCATGACATATGGTATTCTGCTGTGGGGGAGTGCTGCCGACATCGATGCTATATTTATTCTGCAGAAAAGGGCTGTTCGCGCAATCTATCAGCTCGGTCCAAGGGTGTCGGACAAGAGGAAGAAATATGCTGGCAGCTCATAATAGCAGGCTTCAATAAGTCACTAACTCATTCATGGGTCAATGTATACGCTTTTATAATAAGGTTCCTGAGGATATCCAAGGTCTTCCTATTGACAAATTCAAAGACTATAAAGGACAAGTTGTGTGCTAGAGCATATTATAAACTATCCGATTATTTGGATGATAAAAGCCCTTGGGTATAATCCCCTCATTAACAGGATTGTACTAGTATTTGTAACAAAGCATGTGTAATGTGTCTGTTTGTGCGATGAGTTCTTCGTACCGATGAATATCTAAAGCGTCATTGTCACTAAAGTACGTCTTCTTATGGTAGCGTCGGGTGACGGGTCGCTCACTTCCCTCTAATATGGTTGAGGAGGGCGATGGCTGGATCCCGCGTTAACTCGTGAACGGGTGCCGTTTGAGGGTGTTCGTCGTTTGGATACTTGGGGGGAGGGAGACTTGCCGAGCTAACAGATGCAGAAAAGAATAATTTTGTATAGATATAAAGAGACTCCGTAAATTTATTTTGAAAAAAAAAAAATATACCCGTGAAGTTTCTTGCCAGTTCTTCTTCACGAAGGTTTTTTTTCGAACTGGTGGTAGAATCATGTTTTATTTGACGTCAATAAGAACAAGTAATTGTCAATGTTGAGAAATAAATATTTGAATTTGAATTTGAATTTGAGGTGCAGAAGACGGAGCGGGACGCGGCCCTGCGGGAGCTACGGGAGCTGGGATGGGTCGGGAAGGTGCAGGCGGGACGGCCGGACGCTGCCTCCAAGACAGAGCCGGAGTAGACGTCGGCTGAACGGGCTTTGCTTCCGGGGAACCCCGGTTGCGCAGCGGCGGGAAGCTAGCAGGAGTGAGCGGCGGCGCCGGTTTAGGCGCGACCCTCTTGGTGGTAAAGCGCGGAGTCGCGTGTAGTTAGCTGTGTGGCCGGACTGGCCGCACAGCACACAGGCAGGGGGGGAAGTGGATTCGGGAGTGCGAGTGCACTCCTTGGTGAAGTGAGGATCCAGGCACTTTACGCACCTGGGGGGAGCTGAACAGTTAGCCGCTGCGTGGCCATATAGCTGGCAGCGGTGGCACTGCCCAGGGTGACCGCGGGGGTTGGGACGCTCGACGGAGATATTCGAGAGTCCGCAGATTGTGCGAGCCTCTTTGAAAATCTCCTTCGAGTTGGGAGTATTTGACAGGATTACTAAAGCTAAGGGAAAACGCCTACCGCGGTTGGAGTGCATCTTATGCACTGCTTCGGCCGGGAAACCCTGGGACTTAAGGTCCTCGAGGATTTCTTCATTCGCGAGCTCGAACGGGACGCCCCGTAGTACTGCGAGGATCTTACGCTCCTCCGGGAGGGCGTAGGTGTGATACGCGATATGTTTTAAGGAAAGTAACCTGGTGAACGCGCGGAAGTCGTCGACGGTCGCGACTTGAATTTTAATTGTATCGCCAGCGTTGGCGGCTTTTAGGTTAATTTTGTGCTCTTTGCACAAGTTAGAAACCGCGGTCCAGCGCGCTTTTTCACGCAGGAAGACGGGCGGGGGGAGCTGAGGTTTCGGCGGGACGGGAGCGCAGCGCGTCGCTGGCTTCGATGTGACCGACGGAGACGCGGTTACTACGAGCGATTTTAACGGCGCGGGGGCTGGTGTTGAAGACACCGGGGAGGGCTCGGGTATTGAAGATACTGAAGCTTTCTTCGAGCGCTTCTTGGAGCGCTTGGCGACAAGTTGAAACGCGGGCTCAGGAGAGCCGGTTAAGGTGACGGCATCTGACGAAGTATCAGACGCGGGTTCGGAGTCGCTCCCGGGAGCGGTACGCTTACGACGCGACGCGTGAGAGGATGCAACCGATTCGCAGTCCATCTCGGACGAGGCGGGAGATGCGGGAGAGCTGTAGACCTGAGGGGTCTGGACGTTGGAGGCCTGAGGGGCCGGGGTTGAGGCCTGAGGTGCCGGGGACGCGATAGTTGCCTGTAAGGCCTGCGTTAGAATGTCATCTGATATGCTGATGCCGGACGCAACGAGCGCCTGGGCGAACGACCTAGCAAAGTTTACCAAGCTTTGCTGGTCCATTGGGAGGGCTTGGTCCTACGATATATAATATATATAAATATATAAGAATGCCTAGGTTCCCTAGCAAACCTAGCACCTAAACCTCCCTACCCGCGGTAGGGGGGCTGGGGACGACGCGAAGTGGTGCCCCTAGCTCGGACAGCACTGTACCGTCACCCTGGGAAAGGCCCAAGTGCAATGGGATCGGGTTAGCCGGTTTCTCCTTGGCCTGAAGGGCCTTGGAAGCGCACCGGGGCAACGCTTTCAGGCTTGGTTGTCACCGTTAAGTATCCACCTGATCAAACGCGAGTCTACTACGGAGTGTGTCGTCAATAAATTGACAACAAAAACCGGCCGTAGACCTGACGGAGTTGGGTTGCACTAAAAGTGCGGGATTGACTACGTTACGACCGGCCTGAGCCGGCCGCAGAGCGAGTCTCTGACTACGTACAGGCGCCAAGCGTCAAGTACGCAGCCAGAAAGACAGCCCGAGTCTTGCAAACCACTATCGAATTTAATCGACCGCGGTAAGCTCAACCCTGTTGTTGCTGCACTCACCGAGGTGAGGTTTTTACTTCGAGGGGTGCACAGAGTGCGGGATTGACTACGTTACGACCGGCCTGGGGCCGGCCGCAGAGTGAGTCTCTGACTACGTAGCAAGCGCCAAGCGTCGAGTACGCAGCCAGAAAAACAGCCCGAGCTTCGCGAACCACTATCGAATTTAATCGACCGCGGTAAGCTCAGCTCTGTTGTTGCTGTGCAAGAGACCGACTTACTTGCAGCCGATCGAAACCGACCGCAGAGTAAGCCCTAAAGAGGCTAACAGCGTATGAGTATTGCTACGAGTTGACGTCGTGTGACGACAATCGTGACTCAACGGCTGGAGCGACCGCGAACACGTCCGAGCGGGGCCGGATGCAGAACGGATCTGAGAGTGGCGTTTGAGTATTGATACGAGAGAAGTCGTGAGACAACAATCGTGATTCGGCAGCCGGGAGCGACCGTCAACACGTCCGAACGGGTCCGGACGCAGATCGGGTCTCGGTAACTACAGTGAGTGGAACATTTAAATGCTGGCCCTAATGTACTTATACTTTCCGGATTCTCGCTCCGATCGCCACGCGGTGCGGACGTGCAAGACCCAGTTCTCCGTTGATCGGTCCCTTCCCGCCATTCCGTGGCGCGTCAGTCTACTGAAGTCACAGTCTAGCGTGTTGGTTCCGTGCTACGGTTTTCAAGGTTTTTCTACTCCGTCTGAGTGCTTTCGAAGTGCGATTTTTCTTTGCGACTAAGCCCCTTAGTCTTCAAAGTGCTGTGCTAAGTTGTGTTGTGCTTGTGCTGAGTGCAGTGTTGTGGCCCAGCGTAAGTAGTCTGGTTTCTGTTTTTGTACTGAACCAGTCCTTTTTATTTTTATTTATTTCTCTTCTCTATTTTATTTATTTTTCTCCTATTTTCATATTTATTTTTATCATATTTGTGTGTTTTCGTGTGTATTTGTCCTTTCTGTCGGTAAAGGTTGACCCTAACGCGGTCAACTCTTTACCTGCGTACCCTTTTTTAGGTTTCTAGGTAGCGGCCTTCGGCGTACTACGGTTAGTTTAAAGTTATTCTCCCCAGCCCCCCTACCGCTGGTAGGGAGGTTTGTCGCTAGGATTTTGCTAGGTTTTTAGGAACTAGGCATCTTTTATTATACTTATATTTTTACATATTATTGTCCCAACCCTCCCTAATGGATCCGCTAATCATTATTAACGCGTTCACCCAGGCGCTTGCTGCGGCAGGCGTCTCCATCCCAAAAGACATCCTAACGCAGGCCTTGCAGGCATCAATCGCGTCCCCGGCCCCTCAGGCCCCAATCCCAGCCCCTCAGGCCTCCAACACCTTCAGGTCTATAGCTCTCCCGCGTCTCCCGTTCCATCCGATATGGACTGCGCGTCGGTCTCATCCTCGCGATCATCTCGTAGGAAGCGTACCGCTCCCGGGAGCGATTCAGACTCCGCCGCGTCCGAAGCTTCGTCGGTCGCCGCCACCTTAACCGGCTCTCCTGAGTCCGCCTTCCAATTAGTTACCAAACGCTCCAAGAAGCGTTCGAAAAAAGCCGCGGTGTCTTCAACACCCGAGCCAACCCCGTTGTCTTCTACACCCGCCCCCGCGCCGCTCATGTCACTCGAAGTGACCGCGTCTCCGTCGGTCCCATCGAAGCCAGCGACGCGCTGCGCTCCCGTCCCGCCGAAACCTCAGCTCCCCCCGCCCGTCTTCCTGCGGGAAAAAGCGCGCTGGACCGAGGTTTCTAACGTGTGCAAAGAGCACAAAATTAAGTACCTAAAAGCCGCCAACGCTGGCGATACAATTAAAATTCAAGTCGCGACCGTCGACGACTTCCGCGCGTTCACCAGGTTACTTTCCTTAAAACATATCGCGTATCACACCTACGCCCTCCCGGAGGAGCGTAAGATCCGCGCAGTACTACGGGGCGTCCCGTTCGAGCTCGCGAATGAAGAAATCCTCGAGGACCTTAAGTCCCAGGGTTTCCCGGCCGAAGCAGTGCATAAGATGCACTCCAACCGCGGTAGGCGTTTTCCCTTAGCTTTAGTAATCCTGCCAAATACTCCCAACTCGAAGGAGATTTTCAAAGAGGCTCGCACAATCTGCGGACTCTCGAACATCTCCTTCGAGCGTCCCAACCCCCGCGGTCACCCTGGGCAGTGCCACCGCTGCCAGCTATATGGCCACGCAGCGGCTAACTGTTCAGCTCCCCCCAGGTGCGTAAAGTGCCTGGATCCTCACTTCACCAAGGAGTGCACTCGCACTCCCGAATCCACTTCCCCCCCTGCCTGTGTGCTGTGCGGCCAGTCCGGCCACACAGCTAACTACAGGGGTTGCCCGCGCGCTCCGCGCTCCACCGCCAAGAGGGTCGCGCCTAAACCGGCGCCGCCGCTCACTCCCGCTAACTTCCCGCCGCTGCGCAACCGGGGTCCCCCGGAAGCAAAGCCCGTTCAGCCGACGCCTACTCCGGCTCTGTCTTGGAGGCATCGTCCGGCTGTCCCGCCTGCACCTTCCCGACCCATCCCAGCTCCCGTAGCTCCTGCTTTGTCATCTTCACCTCAGTCGTCGCTGGCTGAGGACATGAAGACCGTGTTCGACGTCATTCAAAACGTCGACATTACGGAAATTTCTGTTCTCGCACGCAAACTGCGAGCCGCCCGCTCTCCTCAAGAGCGTTTATTCGCGTTAGCCGAGCATCACTCGCTCCTAAGTTCGTTGTAAATTTATTTTCTTTTTATTTTTCTATAAAATCGTAAATAAGTAAATTATAATGTCTAGACCCGCGAATCCCGCGTCCAGTCGTATTAAACCCAAGGGCTTATCCCTAGTATCTTTTAACGCTCGTAGCCTTAACACCAACCTACCCGAGATTAAACTGTTCCTTCAGAACAAAGAACCTGACTTATTCCTTCTCCAGGAGACATGGCTTACTCCAAACCGCTCCAGGGGATTCGCTATACCTAAGTACGCGTTTATTCGTAACGATAGGCCCAACTCCGACGGTTTCGGCGGCACCGCTATATATTACAAAAGAGGTTTCCATTGCTGTCCTCTCCCTACCCCTCCTCTCCTCAACATGGAAGCCACTGTGTGTAGGTTGGCTATGACTGGTCATCCGACCATCATCATAGCTTCAATCTACATACCTAGTGGTACCAAACCAATCCGCAGCGACTTTGAGGCCATTCTCGCCCTCGGCCGTTCAGTCATTATGTTCGGAGACTTTAACTCCAAACATACTGACTGGACGTGCCTATCGACTAACACCAGCGGTATCGCTCTCCTCGACATCACTAACTCCCTTGACCTAGACGTCATATCCCCCATCACTCCCACTCACTATCCCAACAACCCGTCCTACTCTCCTGACATCCTCGATTTTGCAATTATCAAGCGAATCAATCTTGATCTAAGGTCTATCGAACCGCTCGATGACCTAGGCTCCGACCATCGCCCCGTTTCCCTCGTGCTAGGACCGCCGAACGATAACGTCTCATCTCCTAAGACCTTTACCAACTGGAAAGGTTTTAAAAATACGTTAGTTTCAGCCTTAGAGGCTACGAACTCTCCACTCGCGATCTCTCCCGAACAATTAGATAGCCCGGATAAAATCGATTCATTAGTAAATTCTCTCACTGATGCTATCAACTCAGCCATCAGTGACAACGAAAAGGTTGCTAAGCAAGGCAAACCCACGCTTCCCTTAGCCGTTAGCAATCTTATTAAAGCTAAGAACGCGGCTCTCCGGAGAGCCAAGAAATATCCCACACCCGCCTATAGAACAGCTGCGAATCAGCTTCAACGTAAAGTTAGGTCTTGCCTCGCGGAACTCCGAGACGCTCAGATGAACGATCTCATGGCGAATATCTCTCCGTCCCACCAAGCGTACTATAGCATGGCCCGAGCCTTACGCGTAGACACCGCCTCTCACGTTCCTCCTCTCACTCGTCCCGATGGCACTACTGCCTTTGAAGTCGAAGAGAAAGCCGAATGCTTCGCTGACAGCATTGCCGCACAATGCTCGCCCAGCACGCAACCTGCTGATCCCTCACACATCCAGGCGGTGGAGGACGAAGTGGAGAGACTCTCTCCCCATCACCGCCGACCCTGTCACAGTGTCTAATGACGAAATCTTGCTTCTCTTGCTGCTCTTCAATTTAAGTTTTTGTTTTGAGAAGAATGTTTTTTTTTAAAGATTATCTTTTGTTACTTTATTTTTTTATGTCGCTAAGCTGATAAAATGGCGTGGGCAAAGATTGGCGAGGCATACGTCATGACGGGTCTAACGCAGACCTTGTAAAGTGTACGTTTGTTTCTGAAGGACATTTTACTTTTTCTACCTAACATGCTATTTAGGCGGACTAAATAGTGACGAGCGAGTTTCGAAACTCTTTCGACGTGTGGCTTGAAAGAAAGCGTCGGATCTAATGTGACGCCTAAGTATTTAGTACTGCGCTTCCAGGGGATGGGAATGCCTAACATTCGAACGTGGGGATCGCCATCGGGACGACGGCGTTTGTGGTCGAAGCGCATCGCAGAACTCTTTTCAGGGTTCACATCGATGCGCCATTTTTGAAACCATACACCAAGGGCGTTTACGGCCTTTTGGAGTCTGGTTACAAGGCGCCGAACACCGTGGCCTTTGGTATAGAGTGCGGTGTCGTCAGCAAAGAGGGCGAGTTCGACGCCTTTCGGCGGGATGGGAATGTCGTTGGTGTACACGGTGTACAGCAGAGGGGCGAGGACTGAGCCTTGAGGGACTCCAGCCTTTATGGGACGAGGCGCAGAAAGCGTGCCTTCGTGTTTAAATCGAAACGGACGGTCTTTGAGAAACGACGCTATTAACCTGACTAGGCGATCCGGTAAGCCTATCTTGTAGAGTTTATAAACATGACCGCTGTGCCAGACTTTATCGAAAGCCTTGGCTACGTCAAAGAAAACCGCGACTGTTTTATAACGACGCGGATAGAAACCGTCAAGTATATACTCGACGATTCGGTGGACTTGCTGAGGGCAGGAGTGTTTAGCGCGAAAGCCGAACTGATGGGGAATAATGAGAGGATCGCCATCCGTTGGAAACAGATGGTTCCGCATTCGAGAGAGTATGACTCTCTCGAGAAGTTTAGACATTGCCTTGAGGAGGCTGATGGGTCTGTGATTAGCCGGGACGTTCAGAGGTTTGCCCGGCTTGGGAATGCCTATGACTGTCGCTTCTTTCCAAGCTTTTGGAAAGTAGCTATGGTCGAAGCAGGCATTGAAAATGATAGCTAACAAGGTAAGCATCTGTTGAGGTAGGTGCTTAAGTGCGTGGTTGGAAATTCCATCCGCACCCGGAGCCTTTTTGGACTTTTGATTTCTAATGAGAAGCAAGATTTCGTCATTAGAGACTGTGACAGGGTCGGCGGTGATGGGGAGAGAGTCTCTGCGAAGGACTTCGTCCTCCACCGCCTGGATGTGTGAGGGATCAGCAGGTTGCGTGCTGGGCGAGCATTGTGCGGCAATGCTGTCGGCGAAGCATTCGGCTTTCTCTTCGACTTCGAAGGCAGTAGTGCCATCGGGACGAGTGAGAGGAGGAACGTGAGAGACGGTGTCTACGCGTAAGGCTCGGGCCATGCTATAGTACGCTTGGTGGGACGGAGAGATATTCGTCATGAGATCGTTCATCTGAGCGTCTCGGAGTTCCGCGAGGCAAGACCTAACTTTACGTTGAAGCTGATTCGCAGCTGTTCTATAGGCGGGCGTGGGATATTTCTTGGCTCTCCGGAGAGCCGCGTTTTTAGCTTTAATAAGATTGCTAACGGCTAAGGGAAGCGTGGGTTTGCCTTGCTTAGCAACCTTTTCGTTGTCACTGATGGCTGAGTTGATAGCATCAGTGAGAGAATTTACTAATGAATCGATTTTATCCGGGCTATCTAATTGTTCGGGAGAGATCGCGAGTGGAGAGTTCGGAGCCTCTAAGGCTGAAACTAACGTATTTTTAAAACCTTTCCAGTTGGTAAAGGTCTTAGGAGATGAGACGTTATCGTTCGGCGGTCCTAGCACGAGGGAAACGGGGCGATGGTCGGAGCCTAGGTCATCGAGCGGTTCGATAGACCTTAGATCAAGATTGATTCGCTTGATAATTGCAAAGTCGAGGATGTCAGGAGAGTAGGACGGGTTGTTGGGATAGTGAGTGGGAGTGATGGGGGATATGACGTCTAGGTCAAGGGAGTTAGTGATGTCGAGGAGAGCGATACCGCTGGTGTTAGTCGATAGGCACGTCCAGTCAGTATGTTTGGAGTTAAAGTCTCCGAACATAATGACTGAATGGCCGAGGGCGAGAATGGCCTCAAAGTCGCTGCGGATTGGTCTGGTACCACTAGGTATGTAGATTGAAGCTATGATGATGGTCGGATGACCAGTCATAGCCAATCTACACACAGTGGCTTCCATGTTGAGGAGAGGAGGAGTAGGGAGAGGACAGCAGTGGAAGCCTCTTTTGAAATATATAGCGGTGCCGCCGAAACCGTCGGAGTTGGGCCTATCGTTACGAATAAACGCGTACTTCGGTATAGCGAATCCCCTGGAGCGGTTTGGAGTAAGCCATGTCTCCTGGAGAAGGAATAAGTCAGGTTCTTTGTTCTGAAGGAACAGTTTAATCTCGGGAAGGTTGGTGTTCAGGCTACGAGCGTTAAAAGATATTAGGGATAAGCCCTTGGGTTTGATACGACAGGACGCGGGATTCGCGGGTCTAGACATTATAATTTATTATATACGAATTTATACAAATATAAAAGAATTTACAACGAACTTAGGAGCGAGTGATGCTCGGCTAAAGCAAATAAACGCTCTTGAGGAGAGCGGGCGGCTCGCAGTTTGCGTGCGAGCACGGAAATTTCGTTAATATCGACGTTTTGGATAACGTCGAACACGGTCTTCATGTCCTCAGCCAACGACGACTGAGGTGCGGATGACGGAGAAGGACGCGGCCCTACGGAAGCTACGGGAGCTGGGATGGGTCGGGAAGGTGCAGGCGGAACGGCCGGACGCTGCCTCCAAGACAGAGCCGGAGTAGGCGTCGGCTGAACGGGCTTTGCTTCCGGGGGACCCCGGTTGCGCAGGGGCGGGAAGTTAGCGTGAGTGAGCGGCGGCGCCGGTTTAGGTGCGACCCTCTTGGCGGTGGAACGCGGAGCACGCGGGCAGCCCCTGTAGTTAGCTGTGTGACCAGACTGGCCGCACAGCACACAGGCAGGGGGGGAAGTGGATTCGGGAGTGCGAGTGCACTCCTTTGTGAAATGTGGATCCAGGCACTTAACGCACCTGGGGGGAGCTGAGCAGTTAGCCGCTGCGTGGCCGTAGAGCTGGCAGCGGTGGCACTGCCCAGGGTGACCGCGGGGGTTGGGACGCTCAACAGAGATATTTGAGAGTCCGCAAATTGTGCGAGCCTCTCTAAAGATCTCCCTCGAGTTGGGAGTATTCGACAAGATTATCAACGCTAAGGGAAAACGCCTACCGCGGTTGGAGTGCATCTTGTGCACTGCTGTGACCGGGAAACCCTGAGACTTAAGGTCATCGAGGATGTCTTCGTTACTGAGTTCGAACGGGACGCCCCGTAGTACAGCGCGGATCTTACGCTCCTCCGGGAGGGCGTAGGTGTGATACGCGATTTGGTTTAATCCGAGTAACCTGGTAAACGCGCGGAAGTCGTCGACGGTCGCTACTTGAATCTTGATTGTATCGCCAGCGTTGGCGGCTTTTAGGTAATTAATTTTGTGCACTTTGCACAAGTTTGAAACCGCGGTCCAGCGCGCTTTTTCACGCAGGAAGACGGGCGGAGGGAGCTGAGGTTGTGACGGTTGTCTATTTCGACCTCTTTTTGTCAGTAAATTTTATTTTTTTGTTGTTCCCGACGTAATTTTAAACTAGGAATTACGTAGTGTCGGAGAACGGCAATGTTTTGATTTGACAAGTCAGTCACGAAAAATTATCCATCAAAGCAACTTGAATCTATTTATTTATTATTTTCCGAGTTTATTATTCCAAATTACATAGTTAAGATATTTTATTATCGATAATCAAAGTTCTTTTTAAGAAACCTATATTTATTTTTTACGTTCACGAGTGTGCGTAGCCAAAATTGTTGGTAAGGATTCTCATTCATTAAAATTTATTTTATTGTTATTTTTTCTTTTCAGATCAAATTTAATTGTATTAATATTTCTGTTCTATTTTGTGTGACTATTTTTTATTTCAATTTTGTTTATATTTTTCTGTTTGTATTTACAGGCATTTTTGTATATTTTTAATTTTACCGAAAAAATAAACACAGAAGAGAATTTTGTGTTTTATTGAAACTACGCTACATACTGGCGCCCGAATATTCAAACGTAGTTTATGGAGAAGAGAGGAGGAATTGCAACAGAAGGAACAAAAGGAACAGAAGAATTGCAACATTAAAAATAATTTTTTTATAATTATTATTGAGGTCAGGCATAAAACTTTATTTGTTACCATTTTCAATCATTAACATTCACTATAATATATTTATATATGTATCTACTATAATATATCTACTATAATATATCAAAATACTGCTAAATTATTCAGACATTTAAGTTTCTTTAGTTTCTTTCGTTATAATATCCTTGAAGAAATTTTCTGAAGACACAACATTCTATAACCCAGTAATTGTTTAGATTTTGTAGATCTAACACATTATTTAACTCTGAATTTAATTGGAAACAAGTAATACCATTAGAATTTAGGGAATCTGTTATTACACAAAATCATTCTACTCCCCAAACGGCACATTTTGGTATTTTTAAAACATACCATAGAATTAAAAATCTCTATTTTTGGCCTGGCATGTATAAAGACGTAGCCATGTTTATTGCTAAGTGCGAGACTTGTTTAGCTACCAAGCACCAAAATCAAAACTTAATTGGTTTAATGGGCAAACCCAAACATTGTTCACGCCCTTTCCAATGTTTATCCATAGATTTGATAGGTCCACTTCCTACTTCACGTAAGCAGAATAGATTTCTATTTGTAGTTACTTGTTGTTTTTCCAAATATTGTTTGTTATTTCCAATAAAACATGCAACCGCTTCTATTATTCGCCATATATTGGACAATTTAGTTTTTATGGTTTATGGAGTTCCAGAAACTATTATATTAGATAATGGTCCTCAAATGATAAGTACAGAATTATCTGAATTATTTAAATTTTACAACATACCAAAAATACATTACACCCCACGTTACTGTCCACAGGTTAACACCGTTGAGCGTTACAATAAAACTATTGTAACGGCGATTGCAGCTTTTATAGATAAAGATCACAGAACTTGGGATACCTATATAAACAAAATACAGTTTGCTATTAATACTGCGGTTAATGAAACCACAAAATTCACTCCATCATTTTTAGTATTTGGTAGAGAAGCTGTTACATGTGGATCTATCTACAAAAATAAAGATTCCAGAGATGAACTAATTTTCAGTCCTAGGGATGTATATGCTGAAAACATAGGACAATTAATACCTATCTTTTCCGAAGTACAGAAACGGTTATTTAATGCACATCAATATAATGCAACTTATTATAACAAACATCATCAGAATTTAGAATTTAATAACGGTGATATTGTTTGGAGGCGAAACCATGTAATAAGTTCCTCTAAAAAACATTTTTGTGCTAAGTTTGCACCCAAATTTATTAAATGTAAAGTTTCAAATAAAGTTTCATCATTAATTTACGATTTAGTGGATATGAATAATAACCCATTAGGTCGTTGGCATATCAGAGACATTAAACCTCTACCGCGTTTAACTTCTTCTTTGAGTGACTAGATTGGTTGTTACCAATTACTTTATATGAATTCATATATAATTATTGCTCATTATCTCACGGCGAGCATAAGCCGATTCTTTTTGTCTTATTTTTTTTCTCTATGCACCTCATTGTCGTTTGGCTATACCATTAACATTGACGTTGGTCAAAACTTATAATTAATTATCATCATCGTAGTATTAGGTTAACTTTTTGTGTAATTTATTTAATATTTGCAATTCTAATTTTTTCTTCTCAATTTTTTTTTTTTTTTTTTTCAAGCGGTTTGCAACTTGTAAAATTAAGCCTTCTGCACGAGCGTTTATTAAGGTAACTCGTTAAACTAAACCATACCTATGTGTATTATTTATACACTTGAATCACTTTCCTGTGAGAATTATTTTCATATGTTTATTACATAAATATTTTAATTACTTCACAAAAGACCCTTGGATTTTATTTAAAAGTCAATGTTTCACGACTGGCTATGATTTTCTTTTCTTTCCGGCATATTTATTTCAGTCTTTAACTGAAACTTGTTTATAGTAATCACCGTGCGGGAGTTAGCGACACGTTAAAGAAGCCATAAGCTATTAATATTTTCAGCGGATGGCAACTATTAAAGCCTTTTGCCGTTGCGTTCAACTCTATTGAGTTGACTTATTTAGGATACGATTCCTCATAAGCAACTCTAACTGAATGATGTTTTATTTCCAGTAGTTGGAATAAGACTAGTATGAAAGAGAATGTATGTTGTAATTATAATGTACGTTGATGGAGTTGAACGATGTATATTAACATTGTATATTCCAGGAACATGTTTAAAATTTTATCATTCATGAACCATGTAATTTAAGATAATTATTTAGGATTTTTTTTTTTCTCTCTCTCGTCTGTTTTGTTTTCTTTTTCTATTAAATAACTTGTTGATATGCAATATATCAGTATTATTTTTTTTTTTTTCATATATACAGGATGTTTTTTCAGAAAAATTTTTCTATAGGATGTTAATATTAATTTTCATTTTGCTTTTAATTATTATTTTTTTTTTATTGTTCTTTCATTTAGCAGATTAAATATTAAAATTCGATATGTATATGCGGTTTATTTTGATTTGGTTTGAATTTGAAATTTTACTAAAAAAAATCTTTCAGATTTTTTTTTTCCCGGCCCCCGGGGTATTGTGACGGTTGTCTATTTCGACCTCTTTTTGTCAGTAAATTTTATTTTTTTGTTGTTCCCGACGTAATTTTAAACTAGGAATTACGTAGTGTCGGAGAACGGCAATGTTTTGATTTGACAAGTCAGTCACGAAAAATTATCCATCAAAGCAACTTGAATCTATTTATTTATTATTTTCCGAGTTTATTATTCCAAATTACATAGTTAAGATATTTTATTATCGATAATCAAAGTTCTTTTTAAGAAACCTATATTTATTTTTTACGTTCACGAGTGTGCGTAGCCAAAATTGTTGGTAAGGATTCTCATTCATTAAAATTTATTTTATTGTTATTTTTCTTTTCAGATCAAATTTAATTGTATTAATATTTCTGTTCTATTTTGTGTGACTATTTTTTATTTCAATTTTGTTTATATTTTTCTGTTTGTATTTACAGGCATTTTTGTATATTTTTAATTTTACCGAAAAAATAAACACAGAAGAGAATTTTGTGTTTTATTGAAACTACGCTACAAGGTTTCGGCGGGACGGGAGCGCAGCGCGTCGCTGGCTTCGATGTGACCGACGGAGACGCGGTTACTACGAGCGATTTTAACGGCGCGGGGGCTGGTGTTGAAGACACCGGGGAGGGCTCGGGTATTGAAGATACCGAAGCTTTCTTAGAGCGCTTCTTGGAGCGCTTGGCGACGAGTTGAAACGCGGGCTCAGGAGAGCCGGTTAAGGTGACGGCATCTGACGACGTATCAGACGCGGGTTCGGAGTCGCTCCCGGGAGCGGTACGCTTACGACGCGACGCGTGAGAGGATGCGACCGATTCGCAGTCCATCTCGGACGAGGCGGGAGACGCGGGAGAGCTGAAGACCTGAGGGGTCTGGACGTCGGAGGCCTGAGGGGCCGGGGTTGAGGCCTGAGGGGCCGGGGACGCGATAGATGCCTGTAAGGCCTGCGTTAGTATGTCATCGGGTATGCTGACGCCGGACGCGGCGAGCACCTGGGCGAATGACCTAAGAGCGTTAACGAGGTCCATTGGAGGGCTTGGGATAATATGAAATATATAAATATATAATGTATGCCTAGGTTCCCTAGCAAACCTAGCGCCTATTTATATAACAAATGCCTAGAATTCCTAAATAAAAATCTAGCGAACCCTAGCGGCAAACCTCCCTACCAGCGGTAGGGGGGCTGGGGAGAATAAATTAAAACTAACAATAGTACGCCGAAGGCCGCTACCTAGAAACCTAAAAAAGGGTGCGCAGGTAAAGAGTTGACCGCGTTGGGGTCAACCTTTACCGACAGAAAGGACAAATACACACGAAAACACACAAATATGATAGAAATAAATATGAAAATAGGAGAAAAATAAATAAAATAGAGAAGAGAAATAAATAAAAATAAAAAGGACTGGTTCAGTACAAATTCGTTGTCACCGTTAAGTATCCTTTGCACTTAAACCAGACTACTTACGCCGGGCACAACACTGCACTCAGCACAAGCACAACACAACTTAGCACAGCACTTTGAAGACTAAGAGGCTTAGTCGCAAAGAAAAATCGCACTTCGAAAGCACTCAGACGGAGTAGAAAGACTTAGGAAACCGTAGCACGGAGCCAACACGCTAGACTGTGACGTCAGTAAACTGAGCGCCGCGGAATGGCGGGAAGGGACCGATCAACGGAGAGCTGGGTCTTGCACGTCCGCACCGCGTGGCGATCGGAGCGAGAATGTTGACCTGCACAAACTGCAGGTAGTTCAAAACCTCTTTTGCCGCCGGGCCACAAACGCACCGTGGTACGTGCGTAACGCGGATTTGCATAGAGATCTTGAACTGCCTACAGTACAACAACATCTCAAAACACTCTCTGAAGCGTTCTTCAAACGCTCCGAAACCCATCCCAATCCTCTAGTTCATGATTCAGTCTCATATACTACTCCTGTGTTAGACTCGAAGTTCAAAGTCGCTAGGCCTAGGAATGCGCAAGCGTACTCATCCACCAGACTGTCACGCGATCTCGAAGCCCTTCTGGCCGCAAATTCTAATTCTAACGTAAATTCTAACTCTAACGTAAATCCTAATTCTAACGTAAATGCGAATTAATTCAATTTTATTTTGCAATTTTTTTTAAATTTTTGTTTTAATTATTGATTTTCATTTTGAGCACCTTCAGTGCTATGTATTCACCTTCAGTGCTTTGAGCACCTTCAGTGCTATGTAATCCCAGCGGGTGACCCCTTCTGGGCCCCGCTAGCGCGGCCTCTTTCTCCAATTGGCCGTCGCTCAGATGAAGGCTGAGTGGCAAAAATGCACGAGCCGACAGGGGGTTTTTAGTGGGTATGGTCCTGGTAGGCGTCGGGACGAGTCCCACATAACTTTGGAATCGCGCCAGAGTATGCGTCAGGGCATTTTTATCCTCCTGCCCTTCCCGCGGAGGGGAACAAAAAAAAAAAAAAAAACTTATACTTTCGTCCGTAACTTTAGTAACGCACCATTTGACTGCGGCTGGTGTAAGCAAATACAAATACATTTTTTACTGAATTCATATATTATTATTTCTGATATATAGACATATTTTAATTAATACTTGTTGACATCTATAGTTTAGTAACTATGTTTAAGCTAACACTTTCTTTCACCAAGTGTCCCGGAGAGTCTACCGAGGTCAGTATGGCAATATTATTTAAAATACATGAAATATTATAATCCACAGAAACCCGACTTATACATCTAACCCGTCGACCGTGCGCTGTATTCGGGCGTCGAGTGGTGTTACTCCATCACTCGTCTGGGGTCATCTATCAATATTGACATAATTCTAATATTACGAGAATTTGGATTCAAGATGCTTTTCTAAGGAAAATAAATAACAAATGTGATGGGTTCATAAAGATAGATTTAGTAAATTGTATAAACATTGTAATAATAAAGAAATCACTTATTCTTCGTATATGCAAAAACAAAAAATAAGCAATCGAACAAGCAACTCCTTCAAGCTTGTAAAAAAAAAGTAATTTAAAACATGTGTGACGGTTGTCTATTTCGACCTCTTTTTGTCAGTAAATTTTATTTTTTTGTTGTTCCCGACGTAATTTTAAACTAGGAATTACGTAGTGTCGGAGAACGGCAATGTTTTGATTTGACAAGTCAATCACGAAAAATTATTCATCAAAGCAACTTGAATCTATTTATTTATTATTTTTTCCGAGTTTATCATTCAAAATTATATAGTTAAGATATTTTATTATCTAAAATCAAAGTTTATTTTTACGTTCACGAGTGTGCGTAGCCAAAATTTTTGGCATCTTTGTATATTTTAAATTTTACCGAAAAAATAAACACAGGAGAGAATTTTGTGTTTTATTGAAACTACGCTACATACTGGCAGATTAGCTCGATGGAGTATTCGTTTATCTATGTTTAATTTCGTAATTAAACACAAAAAAGGCTCAGATCATGTCGTACCAGATACTTTATCACGTATAAAACCAATTGATTTAATTAATTTTTCTACTTCTCAAACTAAAGACACTTGGTATTTAGCAATTTATAATAAATGTTTATCATTTCCTTCTAGTACTCCGGATTACATGATTCATAATAATAAATTGTTTAGATTTTGTAGATCTAACACATTATTTAACTCTGAATTTAATTGGAAACAAGTAATACCATTAGAATTTAGGGAATCTGTTATTACACAAAATCATTCTACTCCCCAAACGGCACATTTTGGTACTTTTAAAACATACCATAGAATTAAAAATCTCTATTTTTGGCCTGGTATGTATAAAGACGTAGCCATGTTTATTGCTAAGTGCGAGACTTGTTTAGCTACCAAGCACCAAAATCAAAACTTAATTGGTTTAATGGGCAAACCCAAACATTGTTCACGCCCTTTCCAATGTTTATCCATAGATTTGATAGGTCCACTTCCTACTTCACGTAAGCAAAATAGATTTCTATTTGTAGTTACTTGTTGTTTTTCCAAATATTGTTTGTTATTTCCAATAAAACATGCAACCGCTTCTATTATTCGCCATATATTGGACAATTTAGTTTTTATGGTTTATGGAGTTCCAGAAACTATTATATTAGATAATGGTCCTCAAATGATAAGTACAGAATTATCTGAATTATTTAAATTTTACAACATACCAAAAATACATTACACCCCACGTTACTGTCCACAGGTTAACACCGTTGAGCGTTACAATAAAACTATTGTAACGGCGATTGCAGCTTTTATAGATAAAGATCACAGAACTTGGGATACCTATATAAACAAAATACAGTTTGCTATTAATACTGCGGTTAATGAAACCACAAAATTCACTCCATCATTTTTAGTATTTGGTAGAGAAGCTGTTACATGTGGATCTATCTACAAAAATAAAGATTCCAGAGATGAACTAATTTTCAGTCCTAGGGATGTATATGCTGAAAACATAGGACAATTAATACCTATCTTTTCCGAAGTACAGAAACGGTTATTTAATGCACATCAATATAATGCAACTTATTATAACAAACATCATCAGAATTTAGAATTTAATAACGGTGATATTGTTTGGAGGCGAAACCATGTAATAAGTTCCTCTAAAAAACATTGTTGTGCTAAGTTTGCACCCAAATTTATTAAATGTAAAGTTTCAAATAAAGTTTCACCATTAATTTACGATTTAGTGGATATGAATAATAACCCATTAGGTCGTTGGCATATCAGAGACATTAAACCTCTACCGCGTTTAACTTCTTCTTTGAGTGACTAGATTGGTTGTTACCAATTACTTTATATGAATTCATATATAATTATTGCTCATTATCTCACGGCGAGCATAAGCCGATTCTTTTTGTCTTATTTTTTTTCTCTATGCACCTCATTATCGTTTGGCTATACCATTAACATTGACGTTGGTCAAAACTTATAATTAATTATCATCATCGTAGTATTAGGTTAACTTATTGTGTAATTTATTTAATATTTGCAATTCTAGGAGTGTAAACTCTTATTTTCAATATCTGTATTATACTTTATAGTATAATTTGTTAAATGTTATCAATTTTTTTTCAAGCGGTTTGCAACTTGTAAAATTAAGCCTTCTGCACGAGCGTTTATTAAGGTAACTCGTTAAACTAAACCATACCTATGTGTATTATTTATACACTTGAATCACTTTCCTGTGAGAATTATTTTCATATGTTTATTACATAAATATTTTAATTACTTCACAAAAGACCCTTGGATTTTATTTAAAAGTCAATGTTTCACGACTGGCTATGATTTTCTTTTCTTTCCGGCATATTTATTTCAGTCTTTAACTGAAACTTGTTTATAGTAATCACCGTGCGGGAGTTAGCGACACGTTAAAGAAGCCATAAGCTATTAATATTTTCAGCGGATGGCAACTATTAAAGCCTTTTGCCGTTGCGTTCAACTCTATTGAGTTGACTTATTTAGGATACGATTCCTCATAAGCAACTCTAACTGAATGATGTTTTATTTCCAGTAGTTGGAATAAGACTAGTATGAAAGAGAATGTATGTTGTAATTATAATGTACGTTGATGGAGTTGAACGATGTATATTAACATTGTATATTCCAGGAACATGTTTAAAATTTTATCATTCATGAACCATGTAATTTAAGATAATTATTTAGGATTTTTTTTTTTCTCTCTCTCGTCTGTTTTGTTTTCTTTTTCTATTAAATAACTTGTTGATATGCAATATATCAGTATTATTTTTTTTTTTTTCATATATACAGGATGTTTTTTCAGAAAAATTTTTCTATAGGATGTTAATATTAATTTTCATTTTGCTTTTAATTATTATTTTTTTTTTATTGTTCTTTCATTTAGCAGATTAAATATTAAAATTCGATATGTATATGCGGTTTATTTTGATTTGGTTTGAATTTGAAATTTTACTAAAAAAAATCTTTCAGATTTTTTTTTTCCCGGCCCCCGGGGTATTGTGACGGTTGTCTATTTCGACCTCTTTTTGTCAGTAAATTTTATTTTTTTGTTGTTCCCGACGTAATTTTAAACTAGGAATTACGTAGTGTCGGAGAACGGCAATGTTTTGATTTGACAAGTCAATCACGAAAAATTATTCATCAAAGCAACTTGAATCTATTTATTTATTATTTTTTCCGAGTTTATCATTCAAAATTATATAGTTAAGATATTTTATTATCTAAAATCAAAGTTTATTTTTACGTTCACGAGTGTGCGTAGCCAAAATTTTTGGCATCTTTGTATATTTTAAATTTTACCGAAAAAATAAACACAGGAGAGAATTTTGTGTTTTATTGAAACTACGCTACACATGTAACGGTCATTGACATGTTTTAAATTACGAATTTTTTTTATTTAAAACGAGTCAATGACCTCGTAGGAGATTCTATTTATTTATTTATTAAATAAATAAATTACAACACATTATGTTTGTACTAAAGTGAAAGGTGAAATATTATTTTAAAATACTCAATTACTAAGACATAAAAATTCTTTTTTCCTAAAACTTGTATCAAATGGATTATTAGCACAGTCATAGTTTTGTATTTAAACGAATATTTTATCAAGAATATTAATTTAATTTAATTTGTGTCAAATAAACGAAAACTAATAATTTGCAGCTAAGCGGTTTTCATGCCCTCATTGCACCGTACCATATAGCATAAAAAGTGCAACGAAAACCACCTTCGAATTAACGAGCACTAATTTACTTTAACAACTTAATTTAGCAGTAAATACAAACCATTTATTGCAAGGGTAAGACAAGGACACAAAGAAATTCTTGTAGCATTGTCTTTGTCTATTGTGCACAAAAGTTTTACTTTATCAAAGGTTAAGAATTTCTTTCAGTATTGCCAGATTTTTGTTCTATACCTTCTGAGTAATTAACCCGTGTGCTGCTTTAATTTATTGCGGGTATATTATCTGTGTTGACCCACGCCGGGTAAGGTGCTTATTTTTTCGCGTTTAGTAAGCGTTTTTCATCCCACCCCCGGAGGGTTAAGCGAGCTCATGTTGTTTATTTCTTGTAGTTAAAAATTCTTATGTGGTCGGTGTATTTTAGAGTTAAGTAGTGTTTATAGTTTATAAAAGTGTTTTTTCTGAATATTTTTGCAAGTTTATTTAAACTGAATGAAGGAAAACGTTACGCCAATCAGAATTTGAAATACACTCTCGTCATCAATCTTATATGCAACCCGCAAGCTTTTTTTACAAGGTGTTCCAATTTTTTGTCATTATACAAATCAACTATTTTAGTTATTCAAGAGACAAATACTAGCCAACCTAACTAATCTATGCCATTACCTAGGGGTTTATTAATTACCTATTAATTATGAAATGAAACGAAAACCTTGACAGTAAATTTGATAAAACATATCTCTATATAATAACTTATTACTACTTACTTATATATAACTTACTTATCATTAATTACTTACTTATACATAACTTTTCATTATTATTGGTAATTTGATTTAGCAATCCTCAATAACATATAGAAATTTCAATTTTAAAACAACCACTAGTTTTCATATATATGCTGTATACCTATATTTTTCAATTTCAGACAAAACCACCAAAGCAGTATAAGACACACAAAATAAGAGAGCTGTGAAATGGTGCGCTCACAAGTTTTATTTGCACCATTACGGGGTAAAGCTTTCCGTAGTAAAAGAGCGGATTTCAGTATTGCCATAAAAATCTGCTAGAGGTCAGACGGGGACATATTTTACGTATTTGATTAGGTTGCACTGGTTTACAAGTTAGGTTTTGCTTAGGATCCAATTTTGAAGTCTTTTTGAGCGTGTGAAATTTTATTTGGCTGGAAAATCAGAAAGAAAAACAAAGATTTTTTAATAATTGACAGTTTCAATATATAATTGGTTAAAGTTTTATCTGTCCAGGCCCCAGGGTCGTATTTTTTTTTCGTTGCAAGCCACAAGAAAAAGAAAAAAGTTTTTAATTGAAACCTGATTTTCGATTTTTATAAAAAAAAATTACTTAACATGGTCATCAAGTAAAACTTAGTGAAACAATGGTTTGTATTTAAAACAATGTATGTTGATGTATTATTTTTGTCACACATACTCAATACCCCCCCTCCAGTAACTTATCAGCTCTAAATAGCAGTATCTAAAATTCATCAGCTGTATCTATATAAACATTAAAGCAGCGCCGGTACGCACTTGACCAGCCAGTGTCCACTCACACTTCATCATCATAAATACGTGGTGTAATTATATCCTGCAGTGTCTCAAATAGGGTTGCCAAAACTGGAATTTGTTGCAAATTAAATTGATTTGGCTAGTGAAGACTTTAGGTATTTTGGAACTTTAATTTTGGACTCCAAATATTATTTAAGGTTTTAAACAATTTTGACTAAAGACTACTGAGAGGTTATTTTTCCACCGGCTTTTTGTCCTCTCGGTCTATCTAAAATACCCTTTCAAAGTTGAAGTTAAACACGTATTTACGCTAAGACGATGAAGATGAAGTAAAGGACGACTTTTTCATGACATGATAAATAATGGCTAATACCATTATCACATTTAAGGAAAATAAAAAAAAAGATTTTTTTGAATTTTTTTCCAATAGTAGTTTTATTATAAACAAAATTTTAAAAGATGTTGACGGAAACTCTAGAATGGACAAAAAATCCAATTACGTACCTAGGTCAAATTCTAGAGCTTCTTCATTCATCGATTGCAACTCTGCTGAGCAGCGCTTGGTTGTCTAAGATATATTTTAGCGTAGAATATAAGAAGGATGGTCAAATAGTTTGCAAAGTAGGAAAAAACTAAACCGGATATAAAAATTATTAAATTTGCACAAATCAATTCAAATGAAAAATAAAATTGTAAAAAAGGCCTACGCTGAAATTACCAACACGTCACCATACCTGATAAATCACATAAAATTCCTGCAATCAATTTTTTCAGTATCAGGAATAAGTAATAAGTCAGAGGAACCTAGATCTGCATCTACTCGGGAGTCTGGTTCGAAATTTATCTTCGGACCCCGGCGGTGCGTCCAACCTAAGTTGGGCACCTCAAATAGGCAAATAACAGTTTGAAACACACATTTGGTCCCCTCGGCTTGCTGTGTTCACTGCGATGGGTCGTAGGACCCTGGGTAAGGTACCTTGTGATACCAGAGTGCCTCTATAATTGCACCGCACTACATGGTGTTAAAGATGTTGGCAACATGGACACCACCGTAAATGACCTCTTCCCTCTCGCGGACGCTTCTATAGTAAGAGTCATCATGGAGGAGTCCAATGTCGACCGCTCCCTTTGAAACCCGAAATGAGGGTCGTAGGTGATACAAACTTCAACTATTTCTGTTGTTAGTTTTATCTTTCGGTTTTAACAATACGTGGCCTTACTTGTATGAACTATTCCACTTGTAAGCCATTGTTATCCCTGAGCAAGAGTCCCCGTGTTTTCCTATTTACTTATAGTGGCTTTGTGAGGAAAATCATTTTGCCCACAGTTCTAAGAAAAGAAAAGTTTGCGACAAAAGTAAATGTCCCGATTTGACTCATAGCAGTTTACTCGGTACATGTTCAAATTCAATATAAAATATTTATTTCGCTGACAATTACTTGTTCTTATTTCGTTAAATAAAGCATGACTCTACCACCATGAAGAAGAACTGGCAAGGTACGTAGAAAGACGTATTTACTATAAGACGTGTTTACTTCAAAAATAGTACGTCTTAATAGAATGTTCAGTTTGAAGACTAATCTCTCTAAAAATTTTTTTAATATCCGAAAAATCCAGATTATATGAATTCACATGGAAATCTGTTTTTGAAATCCGGATTTCAATTTAAATTTGGATTTGCATTAGTTAACTTCGACCCCATTGAGGTCTGGCATCTGATGTAAAAGCGTATAAAGGAATTTTCATTAAAATAGGCTAGCAAAAATACTGGCTAAATTCCATAGATAATAAATACATCTTTACCAATTTTTACAAACATACTGTCACAACACGAACATACTGTGCAAACCAAACCGACAACAACTACATTCAGTATAATTTACCTATACAACTTTTAGTAAGTAGCACAGAGTAACAAGACGTTGGTATATATTTAAACAAAAGAGTGACAACCCTGAAGTAGCTTCAGTTGCACGACGCACCATTGCAGCTCTAATGCAGTGTGCATTTTTAATCCCATGTCAAGAGCCCGTCGGCATCCAACGGGTTAAAACGGGGCATACTCGGCCCGCCAGTTTCCCATTAATGTTTTGGGTTTAGAACGTTTTAAGTGGTAATTGTAATAGGTTTTCTTAATATCCAAGTCTGGCAGTAGTACGGTTATTTTAAATTCTTATGAAGCGCAGTTAAAATAAAAATAACATAGCTTGCGAAATTTTATCGATAGCTGTAAAATAGAATTATGCATATTCAAAACTGAAAAGGTTGCTGATGGGATATGTCTGCTTAAAATTTCAAATATGTTTTACAGTCTATTTAGTATCGGCTGGCTGTGATTTTACTACGTGAGGCAGGAAAAGGCTATGGAATTTTTTTATTAAATAAGAAATGAATTTTGTTGGATTGTTGCATATAATCCTAAGTAGGAACGAGATGGCTCTGTTTTCTACAATTGTTATTTAAAAAAAAAATTGCAATTGTAACAAAATTGACGGTGATTTATTAGAAATTTATTAGAAATTGGCGTTTTGTCGTACTGGCCACTTTGATCTGTATTATCTCCTTTTTGGTTAAGAATTCTAATTTAAAATTTATGCAGCTATTAAATCATGCATTTGTGCTTTGAAAATCGTAATTTATTTGATTTTTCCTCTGTTGGTTTTTTCTTTGCGTCACTTAGTTAACAAAATAGAAAACTTGAAATATCGCGTTATTTACGAGTACGAGTTCCACCGTGGCACTAGTGCTGCTGAAACGGCTCGAAGTATTAATGCTGTGTATGGCGGCGGTGTCGCAAAAGAAAACACAGTGCGGTGTTGGTTTCAACGTTTTCGTTCTGGAAATTCCGACCTGCAGAACTAGCCCCGTGGAGGGCCGGAGACCAAAGAATATTGGCAAATCCTAATAATCCTAAATATAGGAAATTATAGTCACTTCAGAATGTAAGGAGTCTTTTTATGAAAGAATATATATTTTTTTTATATTCCTCATAGTAAAAATGATTTATTACTCACTGGAGTCCTTATACTTTACTTATACTTACTTATACTTTTGCCTTAGCCGGCGAGTTTGAGATAAAAAAACAACTTGAAAACGAAACCGTTCCGTTACTTTTGGAACTGGCACTTGTGTGTGTACTCACACACAAGTGCCACACGGCACTCACGCCTTGGTTTTGTTCAGACGATTTGCGATTCTTTTAGTTATTTTATATAACGTGACTTTGTAAGCCTCTGTGCCTGTTCCTAGACATACTCCATAATATATATATATTTTTTAAATGGATCCAGATTTTATGTCCTATAGTTTTAGATATTTTTGGCTACTAAACGCTCCACTTTAACTCCAACTAAAACCATGTATGGCGATCTGCCAATGTCCTTTGATAATGAAGAATTGAAGGCTATTGTGGAAGCGGATTCATCGCAAACCACGTTCGAGTTAGCTGTAGGCTGCGGTGTTAATGACAAAACTGTTTTAATCCACTTAAGCAAATTGGGACGGTGAAAAATCTCGAGAGGTGGGACCTCATGAATTGAGTGCAGCAAACCGACAAATGCAAGTCGACTGCTGCGTTACATTACTCAACCGGCACAATAATAAAAGGATTTTAAATCGAGTCATTACCTGTGATGAAAAGTGGATCATTTACGACAATCGGAAACGCTCATCGCAATGGTTGAACTTCTGCCCCAAGTTACTTGTGAGCTTTTGGTGGACTAGTGCCGGTGTCGTTCACTACAGCTTTCTTAAATCTGGCCAGACGATTACGGCAGATGTTAATAGTATCAGCAACTGCAAACCATGATGGAAAAGCTAGCTGCTAAACAACCGAGGCAGGTCAATCGCTCTAGGCCACTGCTGCTTCAGGACAACGCTAGACCACACACTGCACAACAACTATTTATTTTAAATATATTATATTTAAAAAAACAATTGAATTTATGTTCCTGCCTTACAAAACGCCAATTTCATATGTAATGACCTAATATTTCAATAATAATTTATTGTTTAAGATCAGGATAAGACAAATAGTAATTTGAAGTTTTTGATGCTACAGAAGCACAAGCACGAGTTTGCGAAACTAAAATTACAAAAATTGGAAACAGGTACTTAAAAGTAAAATACTTATTAGGTAAAATAACTTAGGTGAAAATCTTGTTAAAACAGGTTTATTTTTATTTGCGAGGGAAGACTTGTAGCGTAGTTTCAATAAAACACAAAATTCTCTTCTGTGTTTATTTTTTCGGTAAAATTAAAAATATACAAAAATGCCTGTAAATACAAACAGAAAAATATAAACAAAATTGAAATAAAAAATAGTCACACAAAATAGAACAGAAATATTAATACAATTAAATTTGATCTGAAAAGAAAAAATAACAATAAAATAAATTTTAATGAATGAGAATCCTTACCAACAATTTTGGCTACGCACACTCGTGAACGTAAAAAATAAATATAGGTTTCTTAAAAAGAACTTTGATTATCGATAATAAAATATCTTAACTATGTAATTTGGAATAATAAACTCGGAAAATAATAAATAAATAGATTCAAGTTGCTTTGATGGATAATTTTTCGTGACTGACTTGTCAAATCAAAACATTGCCGTTCTCCGACACTACGTAATTCCTAGTTTAAAATTACGTCGGGAACAACAAAAAAATAAAATTTACTGACAAAAAGAGGTCGAAATAGACAACCGTCACAATACCCCGGGGGCCGGGAAAAAAAAAATCTGAAAGATTTTTTTTAGTAAAATTTCAAATTCAAACCAAATCAAAATAAACCGCATATACATATCGAATTTTAATATTTTATCTGCTAAATGAAAGAACAATCAAAAAAAAAATAATAATTAAAAGCAAAATGAAAATTAATATTAACATCCTATAGAAGAATTTTTCGGAAAAAACATCCTGTATATATGAAAAAAAAAAAAAATAATAATACTGATATAATGCATATCAACAAGTTATTTAATAGAAAAAGAAAACAAAACAGACGAGAGAGAGAAAAAAAAAAATCCTAAATAATTATCTTAAATTACATGGTTCATGAATGATAAAATTTTAAACATGTTCCTGGAATATACAATGTTAATATACATCGTTCAACTCCATCAACGTACATTATAATTACAACATACATTCTCTATCATACTAGTCTTATTCCAACTACTGGAAATAAAACGTCATGCAGTTAGAGTTGCTTATGAGGAATCGTATCCTAAATAAGTCAACTCAATAGAGTTGAACGCAACGGCAAAAGGCTTTAATAGTTGCCATCCGCTGAAAATATTAATAGCTTATGGCTTCTTTAACGTGTCGCTAACTCCCGCACGGTGATTACTATAAACAAGTTTCAGTTAAAGACTGAAATAAATATGCCGGAAAGAAAAGAAAATCATAGCCAGTCGTGAAACATTGGCTTTTAAATAAAATCCAAGGGACTTTTGTGAAGTAATTAAAATATTTATGTAATAAACATATGTAAATAATTCTCACAGGAAAGTGATTCAAGTGTATAAATAATACACATAGGTATGGTTTAGTTTAACGAGTTACCTTAATAAACGCTCGTGCAGAAGGCTTAATTTTACAAGTTGCAAACCGCTTGAAGAAAAAAAAAAAAAAAAAAATTGAGAAGAAAAAATTAGAATTGCAAATATTAAATAAATTACACAAAAAGTTAACCTAATACTACGATGATGATAATTAATTATAAGTTTTGACCAACGTCAATGTTAATGGTATAGCCAAACGATAATGAGGTGCATAGAAAAAAAAATAAGACAAAAAGAATCGGCTTATGCTCGCCGTGAAAATTCTCTCTCTCTCTGAAAATTCTTCAGGGCTATTTTGTAAAATTTCTGTTTCAGAATCTACATTAATATTTAATAATAATGATCGTAGTTCGTCTACAGATTGCGTCGAAGAAAAATTTATATTTCTGATTTTTAATTCATAAATTATTTCAGGTTTATTTAATTGTGAAAAATTCATTGCAAAATCAAAAAAAAATGTTAAAGTGAAACAAATTTGTTAATAGTCGTTATGCAGAATAGAGCCTTAAAAATATACGTATTTTCAAGTGATGAAAATGAATAGAAAATGTTATTTAAATAGTGAAATTACTGGGTTATAGAATGTTGTGTCTTCAGAAAATTTCTTCAAGGATATTATAACGAAAGAAACTAAAGAAACTTAAATGTCTGAATAATTTAGCAGTATTTTGATATATTATAGTAGATATATTATTGTAGATACATATATAAATATATTATAGTGAATGTTAATGATTGAAAATGGTAACAAATAAAGTTTTATGCCTGACCTCAATAATAATTATAAAAAAATTATTTTTAATGTTGCAATTCTTCTGTTCCTTTTGTTCCTTCTGTTGCAATTTCTCCTCTCTTCTCCATAAACTACGTTTGAATATTCGGGCGCCAGTATGTAGCGTAGTTTCAATAAAACACAAAATTCTCTTCTGTGTTTATTTTTTCGGTAAAATTAAAAATATACAAAAATGCCTGTAAATACAAACAGAAAAATATAAACAAAATTGAAATAAAAAATAGTCACACAAAATAGAACAGAAATATTAATACAATTAAATTTGATCTGAAAAGAAAAAATAACAATAAAATAAATTTTAATGAATGAGAATCCTTACCAACAATTTTGGCTACGCACACTCGTGAACGTAAAAAATAAATATAGGTTTCTTAAAAAGAACTTTGATTATCGATAATAAAATATCTTAACTATGTAATTTGGAATAATAAACTCGGAAAATAATAAATAAATAGATTCAAGTTGCTTTGATGGATAATTTTTCGTGACTGACTTGTCAAATCAAAACATTGCCGTTCTCCGACACTACGTAATTCCTAGTTTAAAATTACGTCGGGAACAACAAAAAAATAAAATTTACTGACAAAAAGAGGTCGAAATAGACAACCGTCACAGACTCCTTCAATTTGTTTTTTTATTTTATTGAAAAAAACGAGGAACTCAATTTAATGTAAGACGAAAAAAAGGACGTTTATAAAAAGATATAATTCAGTTTCCTGCACCTACGTGTTTAGAAAATGGATTAGCAGATAAATTGTTTTTTTGAATATCTTGACAAATATTGTAGGAGGTTAACATTGTAAGGTTGTTGGTAGAAAGACAATAACATTCAAGGAGATTCATCAGCTAAGTACAATCGGTTTTCCCTGATTTTGAAAAGTACGGGAATATTAATCACTCGCTCCGATGAAAGCTTTAAGGCAAATTAAGCCAGAGCCAAACAGGTGGTGTTTTAGTGGTCTAAAAATCTTTAAAGCTTTATATAATTTAAAAGGTTCCTTAAGTTTTTACGTTTCAATATATTAAAAACATACACTTTTAACAAGATTAATCGCGTGTAAATCTGAGTATGGAGGTTGGTTCTGCCACGAAATACCGGCCCATATCATTATTGTTGCCCCATCATACGGATGAACTTCCAGACAAAATTTTGCCTGGAATAAATAGAAGGTAGATAATAGGTCTTTACCTATGAAACTGCCGTTGTGCCGTACTGGCCATTTCGAATGAAAATATTTTTTTTTTGACTGATAATTCTAATTTCAAATTAATTTTATTTGACAAACATGGAATTCTTTTTCTAAAATCGTCATTTGTTTAATAGTTAGTGTTTTGTTTTGAACGCATTCGAACATTTTTTGTCATCATGGATACGTTAAAAATTCGAGTAATTATGGAGTATGAGTACCGTCGTGGCAGCAAAGCGGCACAAGCGGCACGCAACATCAACGACGTTTACGGAGCGAACACTACAAACGAACGCACCACCCGTTATTGGTTTACCCGCTTCCGTTCTGGAAATTTTGACCTGAAAAATGAACCCCGTGGTCGTCCGAAAACTTTGGTCGACAATGACGAATTAAAGGCAATTGTGGAAGCTGATGAAACTCAATCCACGGCTGAATTAGCAGCAGCTTTCGACGTTAGCATCAAAACAATATTGGTCCATTTGCGTCAAATTGGCAAGGTAAAAAAGCTTGACAAATGGGTACCCCACGAACTCAATGACCGCCAGCGCGAAGTACGCGTGGAGACGTGCCTTGCACTGCTCAGCAGGCATACAAATGAAGGAATTCCGAACCGCATTGTTACTTGTGACGAGAAATGGATCCTGTTTGACAATCGTAAGCGCTCAGCAAGTTGGTTGGACCCTGGTTCAGCACCCAAACAATGCCCTAAACGAAAACTTACCCCTAGAAAAGTGATGGTCACTGTTTGGTGGTCTAACACGGGTGTAATTCATCACAGCTTCTTGCCAAACGGGACAAGCATTACTGCAGATGTGTACTGTGAAGAACTGAACACAATGATGGAGAAGCTCGGACGTCTCCAACCAGCTTTGGTCAATCGTTCGGCTCCACTGCTCCTACACGACAACGCACGACCTCATACTGCACAGCAGACGGTCTCCAAGCAACAAGAGTTGGGGTTGGAAGTTCTCCGTCATCCGCCGTACTCACCAGACCTTGCGCCTACAGACTTCTACTTTTCCCAGAATTTGGATAACTTCTTGGCGGGAAAAAAATTCAATACCCGAAAGGCAGTACAAAATGCCTTTGAAGAATTTGTTGCCTCCCGTCCAGCTGATTTCTTCAAGAAAGGCATCAATAAGCTACCAATGCGTTGGCAAAGATGCATTGATTGCATGGGTGTTTATTTTGATTAATAGAAATAAAAAATATATAAAAAAATTACGCTTAATTTATTTCGTGAAAAACGGCAATTTCATAGGTAAAGACCTAATATATAATAGATAGAGGTATCCAAAAAAAAATTGCGCACCCCCTTCCCTAATCGGGTGTCGCTCCGATGAAGGCTGCTTAGCAATCCCATGCCAGAGCCATAAAGGTGATTTTTAATGGGTAAGTGCCTCTCTGGTGAGTCCCACATCATCCCGCAGATCGGCTGCGGAGGTATGCATGACGCATCTTTCACCTCCCTCCCCGCGGAGGGTGCTGCTTAGGCGGCCGAAAAAAATCCAAAAAAGTCACAAAGTATAATAAACCTCATTTGCAGAAATACTCTAAAATATTCTTGATCCCGAGACACTTTTGATTTGTGTATATTACTAACAAAATGTTTGGTAGATTTAGCTATTTTAGTGAAATTTTAATACAAATTGTCAAAAATTATTTACGTTCAAGAACTTTCACGAAATTTGGGGAATCATCATGTCAGGAGTTTTCCGTAATCGTCTCATATCATCTTCTCACAGAAATCCGACCTTGATTTTGCCTGATAAGTTAAATCTTCAAGTGAGTTGGTACGGTTTTATTCAAGTTACAATTAAATTCATTTCATACGTGTGATACTCAGAAAGTTTTGAAAAAAAAATGAAAACGTTCTATAAGCTATATTTTTCATTATTTATTTTCAAATAACTCTCCACCAGCTTGTATAGAAATTCTCATGCGTCTGAACCAATTTTCAGAGCACATTTTCCAGTCTACAACGGTTACTTTCTCAACGGGCTTGTGTGTATGTATGTATGTAAAAACTGTATTCCCTTGAGCTGGTTTTTTAATTTTAGGGAACAAGAAGAAGTCACACGGTGCCTTCCGTATTCGGTGACGGTGTAAGGTGGATGACCCAAATGTTTTACCAGTGTGGTGTTTAGAAAGTCCCTCGGCTTGATCGCGGAGTGCATGGGCGCGTTGTCGTGGTGGAGCAAAAGGCCTCGGAGTCCTGTGCTCGGTCAGTTGTCGCTCGCAGCAGCAAAATAAGAATTGATACTAAATACCTTGTTAAGGAGAAAAGGCTGGAGATCAAATTTAGCATTTCTCGACCGTTTCACTGTTGTAGGCAGGTATTGGTTCGGTTTTAAACAGCCATACAACTGGCACTTTGTTTCTGAAACATATCGATGTATTCAAGATTCGTCACCTGTTATGATATCGTTTACACGGTGGGACAAAGCTACTTTGAATTAATGAATCATATCATGTCACCATTCCACGCGCGCCTGCTGAACAAATATATGTTTACTTTGAAATAATCGAATTTTCAAAATAAATTATTTAAATTATCGCAAAACTTTCTGAGTGGCCTGATATATATTTATATTTTTCTTATAATCGACTCTAATCGACTTTGCCACCTAGCTTTGACGACCACATGCTGGCCAGAATAAGTGGGTGGCCACTACCGTCTCTTACGCGCGGTCGAAGCAAGAGAGCATATTTATGCATGTTATTGACTGCTACATTAAAAGTTGAGTCAGTGAGGTGCATGTTAATCCAACGTATAACTTAAAAATAAATACATTGAACATTCGAACTATTATTAATTCTTTATGAAATTTTATCAATTTTAAATAAAAAAAAAATAATAATTTGATATGGATACTAGACCACGATGAAACTATAAATCAGTACTTGCATAGAAGCGTCTTAGGCATGGACTTGAAAAATTTTGTTCCCGATCGCCTGCTTAAACTTGTCAAATGGTTTAGTCTCTATACGAACCGAACCAAAGGATACGACACGACACAAAAAAAAACGAAACCGTACAGAAACGTAATATTTTGTCTTGCTTGCAAGCCTATGTTTTGCATCATACTATCTCTTTTATGTCGGGGAGCAATATAATTCAATATAAACCATCATTCAGGTTCGTAGGTGGAAATGTAGGAACTTCTCTTTTCCTATTTTACTTTAATCAAAGCCTTCTGTGTAATGCAGTGCTAATATTTCGTTAATTTACTACGCTAAAAAATATTTTTTATCATTACTTTAAGTCTCAAAACCCAAGCATTCATATAATTTGTCACAGTAAAACAATTTATTTAACAACATTAATGTCCGCATTCGTTACGCATACGAGTACTTTGGTTTTCAAGATTTATTTTAACACAAATTCCATTGCACTATTTTCACATGAATTTTACGCTCAAACCCGTTTTATTTGCTGAAAATCTTCAAAAATAAAGCCCATAAAATACAATGAATAGTTAGCTTCGAAAACGTTTTGGAATAGATAAAATTCGATCAGATAGTATTAATGGTACTTACTAACATTTTATCTTGGAAAAGTTTTGGTAAATGTTCAAAAATATGAAGAAATAACCCAGGTTTAACCGCGATATTTAAAGTTATGACTAAAGGAATATTTTTGAATAGTATCAGATTTGTTCGCGGTGCCATTATTGAAGTGTTGTCCTTTTTGTGCTCAGCGTTCCAGCATTTAACCAAATACGAATTATTAAGAATACTTAAAGAAATGGTTTATCGCAGCAAATTTAAATATATAAAAAATTGCAATAAAGAAATAAAAAATGCTTATAGATAAGTAAACAATAGATATTTCATAGTGTTTCTGTTTTTAGAGTTCTAAAATGATAGGCTATTTTATCTGGGAGATTGCTGGTCAATTTAACACGACATCGATGCGTCAAGTAAACCACTTGATGTATCGAAATGTTTAAGATTGTCTCGTCGAATCGCAACGCATTGCAGGTATTCGCGATCAATGACGTAGTTCGTCATAGTAGAACAAATTCCTGAGAAAGCTGGAAGCAGTCGAAAGCATATAATTTATAGAATAGATCTTCGAATACATACTTACTGCTTGATAATTGTGAAGATACCGGCTCCATAAATATAAACGTGGCCTGCAGTCCTCAAATAAAAACATGAAAAACGAATAAAAAGTCTTATAAATGCTGTGCCTAAAAACTCCCCTTACAATGTGATATTAAGGTGACTAACCTAACCTAACCTAACAAAATAGGAAGTATCCTAGTCTACGCAGCTATATCATATTGTTTAACTGCTGCCCATACCATTTCCGTGTCACAGGATTATACACAATCACGCCTCAAGCCTGCCAACTACTAATACTCGAATAGAATCTACTAATCTTTTAAATTGATTCAGATATCTCTTGTTGCTCTGTTGACTAAATCAATACTGTACAGAGCGGAGAGGTTACTATATTGCAATCTGGGTAACCTATTAATAATTTTACTCTGTTTGCCCGTTTGTTCCGCCGTTGGTAGTTTTTGAATGAAAGCAGACCCTGACTAAAAATTATCGTCTTAGCCTCAATCCCTTTATGTAGTATTCATTTATTTATTCTGGTAATACAAGTGGTCTTGGTATTTAATTGCTGAATTGAATTGGGATTTAATCCTTCATATGTCATATCATATTATTTACCTTTTATTTATCAAGAGGGTTATAGTTATTTTATATTCTAAAGGCATCGTCATACTGGATTCGTTTTGCTTCCCAATGTAAAGGTGCGGGCTGCGTTATATTTGACCGGACAGCAGGACCCAGAACGCATGCGGTGTGACATGTCCTTAATAGTTTAACTATAAATAAACCAACTATTGGAATGAAAGACTAATTTTTCATTGATTTTTTAGCGCGGATTTTTGGCTGTGTATAAACACTCCATGGCCTTTGAGTAACTTAATGAACGGCGGAAGGAATTGATAAAACTAGTTCATATATTTATTACTTTATCACATAAATTAACAAATATCACCAGTAATACATCACTAAACGACAATACGGTTTAGTCCACATATATCATTGTTTACCCTCCTCACAGAGTTATACCGCTCTAGTGCGGCGTCCAAACATTCAAACACCTAACAATCGAATATCGAAATACCCCATTGTTGATACTGGAGGTCGGATAAAGCCAGAATTTTAGTCTTTTTATCAAAGTTTTTTTAGGCATAGTTTCCTAACTGTCTGGTCTGCGACGTTATTGGCGTTAGACTATTGTTGTTTGATGTTTTGAATTTTTTAATAGACACCTTTCATTTTATGGAATGAGAATTTGCTGTGACTTTATGGGAATTTTTTGATTGCGAATTTGAGGAAATAGTTTCTAAACCATTAAAAAATATAAAGAGTAAGAAAATAATAACTGTCTATCGCGCTTAGCGAAATATATAAATAAAACTTATATATTGTATAATAACTTAACCATGGGGTGCTGGGAGCACGGGATTCATCGCCTTTATTCGGATCTACGAGTAGCTAGGCAATGGTGAGTGAAACTCGTGTCACTAAGGCTGGCACTTGCGTCGCACAACGAATTTCTATTGGGATCCAGCGTGGTAATTCGGCCAGCCTTTTGGATACCTTCTGATCTTCAGTTGTATCAATTTTTTTTATTTGTAGTGTATTTTTACCCTTTTCCCCTATCTTATTTTAATACACTAATATATATTTTGGAATTGTAAATATTTTCGTGAATTTCGGTCATATTTTGTATAAATACTTCATTGTCATTTATAAAACTTGAAACAGCTGTACAAATGAACAAAGTAATTTGAAGGCATATTAAGTTTTATTCAATGTTCACCGAAGTCACAATCGATAGCACTTGTGTTAGTATGTGTGGGCGCAGGTTCGTGAGGGAAACTGCCTGAATCTTTTTTTTTATTTTTTTTTATTCAACATTTGTTTAGGGCCTTTTGTTAAACATGCCAGCCCCATGAGACAAAACTAAATCTATTACACTCGGTTATATTATAAGTACTGCCTGAATCTTGGACTTCAATAATTAATATGTTGTATTTTTGACAATAAATTATCATGTTACAGTAATTAGAGTAGCAGTTCGTTCCGTCCGTCACAGAGTAATATCACGATGCGTAGTGACGCGGCGAAGCGCTTGCGATGGCGGCCGGAAGATAAGACGAATGAATGAGTTGACCACGGAGTGAACACACCATAGAGTGAGCAAATCATAGATGCGGCGTTAACAGTATGAAATTAGAATTAATAAACATAAGTTTACTTATTTGCTTAATAGTATCGAAATATACTATGTCGATTATTAACAATTTATCTAATATCAATTACATATTATGTGAAACTTCGGTGTTTTAAGAAAAATATAATAAGTTACCATGTTTTCTTAGATCTTGTTGTGTTTATTAAAAACTAAGTTATAAAACTTAAACATGTATTCTAGACATTAACATCGAAAATTACAATTATTTTTCCTTCCGATTAAAATGCGGCGAATGAGTTAACGAGCTGTCATTTTTAACTTAATTTATATGCACCTCTATTTTTGTTATTTTAATATTCTTGAACGATTACAGGCTATAAGCACTGTAACATGCTGTTAAAAAGAAAAGTGAAGTTTCAGGTGAATAGGGAAACATATACCATCCTTGTCTATGTAATGATTTTTTACCATGTAATAAGGAAAATAAATTTAATAAAAAATATAGGTAAACATTTTAAATTTATTATCGGTAAGAAATATTATCCTAATCAGGGCAGTGATTTGTGTGCTCGTTAACACGTGTAACACCATGACTAACGACAAACTCGCCTGGTGAGTCGTTGGCACTACACTATGGCACTATAAATTAAATGGTCTCGCCACGCGAGTTCACTCGCATTATGTACAGGTAACATTTATATTTTGGTATTTTGTGGCCCTCACAGTCTACGTAACATTTATTCAGTGTGTTTTAACTTAGAATTACGGCAAAAAACTCAACAAGTAAAATAAAACGCAAGTTCGTTTCGTACTTTAACACATCGAATGCCAACATTTTTTAGCAGCATTGTCTGGTTCCCACCATACAAACAGCACAATACGAGTTTACTCGTAGTTGGCAACGGTCGAATACTCAATATCTAGGAGGCCATCTCTACGAGTTAGCCCGTATACGAGATAACTCGTAGATTGGCACCAAGCACTTTACGTTATCATCATATTTCTAGCTACCCTCATATTTTATTTATTTTTCGATCTCAACTAAACGCAAAATACATCCCGCCGTAATTTTCAAAGGTCAGTAAATATTGAAGAATTTTTGAATACGGAGTCTAGTTCTGGTGAAGACTTTTCTAGTTGTTCAGATGAAGAATATGTTCCCGAAGTTAGTGGTGGTGATGTAAGTAGCTACAGAGAGTCCTCAACGTCAGTCACTAGTGAGTCAGAAGACGATTCCTTGGCGGTGATACCGCGTGATACTCCTTCATGTGATCCGGAAACAGATGTGATTTGGAAGTACCAATCTGCTTTACCTCAAAAGTTTAGCTTCGCAGAAGTCTCGGGATTGAAAGTGAATGTTTCAACGACACAGGAATTCATGGATTTTTTTTTCAAGTGAATTTATACAAATGGGGGTCACACAAACTAACTTATATGCCGATCGAATGTTAGTCCGTCCTACAACACAGCGTTCAAGATTTAGATATTGGAAGCCAACAAACATGCAAGAAATAAGAAAACTTTTTGGTATGTTACTGTAGTGTACTTGGTGTACTGGCATAAATCAGCTACCCACAATAGCATACTACTGGTCTACACATCGTTTATACAACTTTCCTCTCTTTCGACAAATAATGAGCAGAAACAGATTTCAAATATTACTTCATTTTTTGCAGTACTCGAACATCCAAGAACCTACGGTAAGAGATCGCCTTTATAAAATACGTCCAGTTATGGAACATTTCAATACTTGAAGAATCGCATTTACTACCCTAACAAAAATTTGAGTATTGATGAATCGAATCGAAAAAGTTAATCCTACAAGCCTTGTCGTGTTCGTACCAAGAATAAAAGGCGTAAAGAAACTGCCTCCTGTTGTGAATTGTGTCTAGGGAATACAGTTTTATGTGTTTAGGAGTGTTTCAAAATTTATCACACTAATCCTGCAACTCACTAAATAATTTTTTTATGTTTTTGTATATTTATATAAAAGGTAAAATACATTTCAGACACACTATCTACCTCTGTAAAAATACGTTAGAAACTGTTTAGCTAAGAAAAACAGCTACGAGTTACTCGTAGCTGGCAGTCAATGTGTTAAGAAGAGGTTATCAATGTATTACAATAACTTAGCTTTTGGTAGGCTTATTGGATGTAAACTTTAATGGAAATTAGTGATACAAACTTCAAACAAATTACAAGTTGGTAATACGTAGTATTTGTTCTCAGCGATAACGACATTGACATATTTTTATACATATTTTTTACAACATTTATTTTGGCCTGCCAGCGCCAACGACGAACATAAATATAAAATCAGCCTTACAAATAGTTATTCTTTGAACATGTTACGCGATTAATAGTTTCTATATAACTACATTAGGCTATATATAAAAAACAGAGTTTTACTGATTTTTTTTTTGGATTTATTATTATTTTTAGGCCCAATAATTCTATTGAGCAATGTGTGACAACCCTGCAAGAGTTGCAAACTATATAAATATCAGCCTTAGAGAAAATGTCTGTTGATGAAATCGGAATTTATTTTGGATCTGGATGTTTGCGGTAATTTCCAGTCACATAACTACCATTATGGAGCTCAGTACATTTCAGTAATATTTTCAAACGTGTCTGTAATTGGAAATTCGATAACACAAAGTAATATGCATGCTACTATGTTGCCGTCTTTTTGTCTAAAGGTTCAAGATCTGCGTCAGTGTACTCTCCTAGCGAAGCCAAGGCGATGCAAAATGACTTTTTAGTTTCAAATATAAAAAAGTACTTATTTTTACTTATTTTTGGGCCACCATGTAAATCTTTAAATTAGCTCATATTTATTCTACACTGTAATTTTGAGCGTAAAATGCGGATGCATTTTGGAAATATTAACTATGCGAGTCGCCGGCACAGGAATAAAATTTACGTGGACTTGCAAGGCAAGTCGGTGTAATTAGACCTGTCCACTAATTAATGTAAATATTTAGAAACTAACGCTACTACCGATTGAGAGCTAGTTTGCCGTACGCAAATAATAATTAAGGCATAAAATATTAATCTAAATATTTCTTTTCTATTGTTTTTAGAGACATATTTATCTATATTCGTACATTTTTTTTTAGTTTCATTAAATATCGAAACGTGGATTTTCAAACGTCGGATGAATTATGACCCTCTTCAGTTATTATTGCACTCAGTGATCGTGTGAATAGAATATATACGAAACAAGAAAATGTTCCTTCAAGATAACATTGTATGTTTTTTCAGATTCAGATTCAGATTAATTTATTGCTCAATGTATGGTAAAAAAGTTGTTTACAAAAAGATATGTTCCACATACAAAACTGTTATACAGCATGCAATTTTACAATAGTATGTTACTTAAAGCTAAAAAAGCATCACTACAATTCACTTCATTCAATTAAAAATATCATTATTATTAGATGACACAAAATTGAGTTAAAACAATTTCAATAATATTAATTTAGGTACATTCTTTAAGATTTGTGAAGTTTGCAATACATTTATCATAATTTAGGATTTACATTTAAAATATTCATTAAGCGTATAAAAACATTTTTCTGTTAACCAATGTGAGAGTTCGCTTTTTAATTTGTTTTCTGGCAACAATTTAAAACGGTTTGGTAGCGCATTAAAACTTTTTATGCACATTGCGTGTGATTGCTTAAGATATAGTTGCAGGCGCGGTACATTGTCATATATTCTCGCTCCGATCGCCGCCCGGTACGGACGTGCAAGACCCCGTTTTCTGTTGATCGGTCCCTTCCCGATATTCCGTGGCGCTCAGTCTGCTGACGTCACAGTTTATTGTGTTGGTTCCGTGCTACGGTTTTCAAGGTTTTTCTACTCTCTCTGAGTGCTATCGAAGTGTGATTTTTCTTTGTAACTAAGCCCCTTAGTCTTCAAAGTGCTGTGCTAAGTTGTGTTGTGCTTGTGCTGAGTGCAGTGCTGTGCCCGGCGTAACTAGTCTGGTCTCAATACAAAGGATACTTAACGGTGACAACGAATTTGTACTGAACCAGTCCTTTTTTTTTTATTTCTCTTCTCTATTTTAATTTATTTTTCTCCTATTTTCATATTTATTTTTATCATATCTGCATTTTCGTGTGTATTTCTGTGTGTCCTTTCTGTCGGTAAAGGTTGACCCTAATGCGGTCAACTCTTTACCTGCGTACCCTTTTTTTAAGGTTTCTAAGTAGCGGCCTTCGGCGAACAACGGTTAGTTTTAAGTTATTTTCCCCAGCCCCCCTACCTCAGGTAGGGAAGTTAGCCACTAGGGTTCACTAGATTTATTCTAAGGAATTTAGGCATCAATACTAAGGAATGTATATTTAAGTATGTAAACTTAAATATACATTCCTTAGTATTCATACCAACCCCTCCCATGGATTCGCAAAGCGTAATTAACTTCGCGAAAGCGTTCGCCCAGGCGCTAGCCGCGTCGGGCGTTTCAATCTTTGACGAGGTATTCACGCACGCCTTATCTGCGCTTAACGCGCCCCCGGCCCCTCAGGCCCCAACCCCGGCCCCTTAGGCTACCAACTCCCAGACCCCTCAGGTCTTTACCAGCCCTCCCGCGTCTCCCGTTCCATCCGATATGGACTGCGCGTCGGTCTCATCCTCGCGCTCATCTCGTAGGAAGCGTACCGCTCCCGGGAGTGACTCCGATTCCGACTCCGCGTCCGAACCGTCGTCGGGCGCCGCTACTTTAACCGGCTCCCCTGAGCCCGCGTTTCAATTAGTCGCCAAACGCTCTAAGAAGCGTTCGAAGAAAGCAACGGTGTTTTCAACACCCGAGCCCACCCTGGTGTCTTCAACACCCGCCCCTGCGCCGTTAATGTCACTACTAGTGACCGCGAATACGTCGGCTCCGTCCAAGCCAGCAACGCGCTGCGCTCCCGTCCCACCTAAGCCTCAGCTCCCTCCGCCCATCTTCCTCCGCGAGAAAGCGCACTGGACCGCGGTTTCTAACTTGTGCAAAGAGCACAAAATCAATTATCTCAAGCCGAATAACGCAGGCGATACTATTAAAATCCAAGTTGCGGCTATCGACGACTTCCGCGCGTTTACTCGTTTACTCTCGCTTAAACAAATCGCGTACCATACTTACGCCCTCCCAGAGGAGCATAAGATCCGCGCAGTATTACGGGGCGTCCGGTTTGAGCTCGAAAACGATGAAATCCTCGAGGACCTTAAGTCCCAGGGTTTCCCGGCTGAAGCAGTGCACAAGATGCACTCAAACCGCGGTAGGCGTTTTCCGTTAGCATTAGTTATTTTATCTCATACTCCCAACTCGAGGGAGATCTTCAGAGAGGCTCGCACAATCTGCGGACTCTCGAATATCTCTGTCGAGCGTCCCAATCCTCGCGGGCACCCCGGGCAATGCCACCGCTGCCAGCTGTATGGTCACGCAGCGGCCAATTGCTCAGCCCCTCCCAGATGCGTTAAGTACCTCGATCCGCATATCACAAAGGAGTGCACTCGCACTCCTGACTCCATTTCCCCCCCTGCATGTATGCTGTGCGGCCAGTCTGGCCACACAGCTAACTACAGGGGTTGTCCGCGCGCTCCGCGCTCCGCTTAAAAGAGGGTCGCGCCTAAACCGGTGCCGCCACTCACTCCTGCCAACTTCCCGCCGCTGCGCAACCGGGGTCCCCCGGAAGCAAAGCCCGTGCAGCCGACACCTACTCCAGCTCTGTCCTGGAGACAGCGTCCGGCCGCTCAATCTGCACCTTCCCGTCCTATCCCAGCTCCCGTAGCTCCCGTAGGCTCGCGTCCCGCTCCGTCGTCTCCACCTCAGTCGTCGTTGGCTGAGGCATGAAGAGCGTGTTTGACGTCATTCAAAACGTCGACATTAAGGAAATCTCCGTACTCGCACGCAAACTGCGAGCCGCCCGCTCTCCTCAAGAGCGTCTATTTGCTTTAGCCGAGCATCACTCGCTACTAAACTCTTTATAAATTCCATTTTTCGTATAAACTTAATAAATAATTATAATGTCTAGACCCGCAAGTCCCGCGTCCTGTCGTATCAAACCCAAGGGCTTATCCCTAGTTTCCTTTGACGTTCGTAGCCTTAATACTAACCTTCCTGAGCTCAAACTGTTCCTTCAGAACAACGAGCCAGACTTACTTGACTGCTTCTTCAAGAGACGTGGCTAACTCCAAACTCCAAACTCCTAGCTCCAGGGGATTCGGTATTCCCAAGTACGCGTTTATTCGTAACGACAGGCCCAACTCCGACGGTTTTGGCGGCACTGATATTTATTACTTTATTTATTTATTTATTATGCTATATTATCCACCTCTACTCGTTTGTAAATCTATGATTATTGTATGTAAAAATGTAAAAATTTAATAGTTAAATATCAACTTTTAGTAGTTTAATTTGTTATATTTTTATAGTTAACTATGTTTGTATGTGTATATGTATGGGTGTATGTATGTTTATATATGCGCTTGTATGTGTATGTGTGTGTGTATGTATATATATATATATATATATATATATATTATGTTGTGTTTATTCACTGATAATTGTTAGTAGCTGCGTTAGCGCGCAAACACACTGAGGGCACTTCGGAACATCAGCGCTGTAGCTATGGCTGCAGCATCATGCTGAGATGTGCCCTATTCGGCAAGCATGCTGCGGCGCAATGTTTTTATCTACGTAGTTGTCTGTTTTTGTTGATTAATAATTTTACTTTATTTCTTTTAATTCTTTTCTTTTGTTTTGTGTTGCAATGCACTTGTTTGTTTAATGCTTTTGTTTTATTTTTGTCTACTATCTGTTGTATTTGTGTTTTGTTAACTGTTGTGTTGTACTGTGCTGTAGCTGTTTGGCGAATAAATGTTTTGAGTTTGAGTTTGAGTTTGAGTTTTAGGATTCCATTGCTGTCCTCTCCCTACCCCTCCTCTCCTCAACATGGTAGCCACTGTGTGTAGATTGGCTATGACTGGTCATCCGACCATCATCATAGCTTCAATCTACATACCTAGTGGCACCAGACCAATCCGCAGTGACTTTGAGGCCATTCTCGCCCTCGGCCATTCAGTCATTATGTTCGGAGACTTTAACTCCAAACATACTGACTGGACGTGCCTATCAACCAACACCAGCGGTATCGCTCTCCTCGACATCACAAACTCACTCGACTTAGATGTCATCTCTCCCATCACTCCCACTCACTATCCCGACAACCCAAACCACTCTCCTGACATTCTCGATTTTGCAATTGTCAAGCGAATCAATCTCGACCTCAGTTCTATCGAACCGCTCGATGACCTAGGCTCTGACCACCGCCCCGTCTCCCTCGTGCTAGGACCGCCTAACGATAACGTCACCTCTCCTAAAACCTTTACCGATAGGAAAGGCTTTAAAAATACGTTAGTTTCAGCCTTAGAGGCCCCAAACTCTCCGCTCGCGATCTCGCCCGATCAAATAGATAGTCCGGATAAAATAGATTCATTAGTCAATTCTCGTACTGATGCTATCAACTCAGCCATCAGTGACAACGAAAAGGTTGCTAAGCAAGGTAAACCCACGTTTCCCTTAGCCGTTAGCAATCTTATTAAAGCTAAGAACGCGGCTCTCCGGAGAGCCAAGAAATATCCCACGCCCGCCTATAGATTATCTGCGAATCAGCTACAACGTAAAGTTAGGTCTTGCTTCGCAGAACTCCGAGACGCTCAGATGAACGATCTCATGGCGAATATCTCTCCGTCCCACCAAGCGTACTATAGTATGGCCCAAGCCTTACGCGTAGACACCGCCACTCACGTTCCTCCTCTCACTCGTCCCGATGGCACTACTGCCTTAGAAGTCGAAGAGAAAGCCGAATGCTTCGCTGACAGCATTGCCGCACAATGCTCGCCCAGCACGCAACCTGCTGATCCCTCACACATCCAGGCGGTGGAGGACGAAGTCCTTCGTAGAGACTCTCTCCCCATCACCGCCGCCCCCGTCACAGTCTCTAATGATGAATTCTCGCTTCTCATTCGAAATCAAAAGTCCAAAAAGGCTCCGGTTGCGGATGGAATTTCCAACCACGCACTTAAGCACCTGCCTCAACAGGTGCTTACCTTGTTAGCTATCATTTTCAATGCCTGCTTCGACCATAGCTACTTTCCAAAAGCTTGGAAAGAAGCGACAGTCATAGGCATTAGGCAACCTCTGAATATCCCGGCTAATCACAGACCCATCAGCCTCCTCAAGGCAATGTCTAAACTTCTCGAGAGAGTCGTACTCTCTCGAATGCGGAACCATCTGTTTCCAACGGATGGCTATCCCCTCATTATTCCCCATCAGTTCGGCTTTCGCGCTAACAACTCTTACCCTCAGCAAGTCCATCGAATCGTCGAGTACATACTTGACGGTTTCTATCCGCGTCGTTATAAAACAGTCGCGGTTTTCTTTGACGTAGCTAAAGCTTTCGATAAAGTCTGGCACAGCGGTCTCGTTTATAAACTCTACAAAATAGGCTTACCGGATTGCCTAGTCAGTTTAATAGCATCGTTTCTTAAAGACCGTACGTTTCGATTTAAACATGAAGGCACGCTTTCCATGCCTCGTCCCATAAAGGCTGGAGTCCCTCAAGGCTCAGTCCTCGCCCCTCTGTTGTACACCGTGTACACCAACGACATTCCTATTCCGCCGAAAGGCGTCAAACTCGCCCTCTTTGCCGACGACACCGCACTTTATACCAAAGGCCACAGTGTTCCGCACCTTGTAACCAGACTCCAAAAGGCCGTAAACGCCCTTGGTGTATGGTTTCAAAAATGGCACATCGATGTGAACCCTGAAAAAACAAACGCCGTCGTCCCGCTGGTGACCCCACGTTCGAATGTTAGGCATACCCATCCCCTGGAAGCGCAGTACTAAATACTTAGGCGTCACTTTAGATCCGACGCTTTCTTTCAAGCCACACGTCGAAAGAGTTTTGAAACTCGCCCGTCACTACCTAGGCCGCCTAAATAGCATGTTTTCAGAAATAAACGTACACTTTACAAGGTCTGCGTTAGACCCGTCATGACATATGCCTCGCCAATCTTTGCCCACGCCAAACCCTCCCTCCTGCACAAACTGCAGGTAGTTCAAAACCTCTTTTGCCGCAGGGCCACTAACGCACCGTGGTACGTGCGTAACGCGGACTTGCATAGAGATCTTGAACTGTCTACAGTACAACAACACCTAAAAACACTCTCTGAAACGTTCTTCAAACGCTCCGAAACCCATCCCAATCCTCTAGTTCGTGATTCAGTCTCAAATACTACTCCTGTCTTAAATTCGAAGTTCAAAGTCGTTGGCCTAGGAATGCGCAAGCGTACTCTTCCACCAGACTGTCAGCCGATCTCGAAGCCCTTCTGGCCGCAAATTCTAATTCTAACGTAAATCCTAATTCTAACCTAAATCCGAATTAATTCAATTTTATCTTTAATTTTTTTTTAATTATATACTTTTCTTTTTGAGCACCTTCTTTGCTATGTATTCACCTTCAGTGCTTTGAGCACCTTCAGTGCTATGTAATCCCAGCGGGTGACCCCTTCTGGGCCCCGCTAGTGCGGCCTCTTTCTCCAATTGGCCGTCGCTCAGATGAAGGCTGAGTGGCAAAAAATTTTTTAGTGGGTAGTGCTCATTAGAATCTAGTCCCGGATGCCTTGTATGCGCGCGAGAGGCATGCGGAAATGCATTTTTTCCCTCCTGCCCAAACGGGGTACAAAAAAAAAAAACATTGTCATACACTAATCTTTCTCCGTGACGCGTAGCCCTGCCTACGTTTTTAGCTCGACTAAAATAATGAATGTTACGTTTAACAAACATAGCAATTTCCGAAATAATCATACACGGCAGAGTCAATAAATTCAAGCTTTAAATAGGGGTTGGCAAGGTTCATGTTACCGTGATTATTCAGATTATTGTGTTTTACGAGACAACATATAAATTAAATTGTAATTATCATTATTAGATGTTGATATCTGCAGGTAAACACAAAAACAACTTGAAGAATACGTGATTGGACAAACTCGGATTGTGCCTTCCTAAAAAAAAAATAGTAATCCCCCGTATACATACTTAAATGAATGTGGTGACGTTGTTGATCTCTACACATGAAGTTGCAGCGACTTCGTAAGTTACGGTACGATTAGTGATTTGCTTCTGTTGGATTTGACTTATCACGCGCACGCGGTTTGTTGCGTCTTGACTTAAGGGTTTAGCCTTGGAGCAGGAAGATGTTTATCCTAACGGGGCATACTGGGGCATGCTGGTCATACCGCTTTGTTAGCTGTGTTATGTTGAATATTTAAATCTGGGTATCGACGCAATCAGCATTAAAATCTTCATGTTATTCCAAGTTACGAGCATCATCCAACAATTTATCATAATCAATGCCATCGAAGTTCCTCTGTACAAGAGTTCTCGACTTAGCCTTCGGAGATCTCAACTTATACAATTGTCTATAAGCACTATTTTCAAGATACATGGTAACTGACAAAATACTCGTTATAGTTTTAAAAGTTTTTCTAACTTGTTTGTTTCCAATTTGTTTGTAATATGAAGAATGCAAAATTGTGTGTTATATATTTACAATAAATTCAGAGTTTATGTAAAACTAATTGACCAATTGGAACTTTCTCATCCTTGCAATAATAAAGGAAAAAAGGTGTCATAGTTTATTAATTATTTAATACTTGTACATTTTTAATAACATTTGAAAGGGTTAAATAAAAAAAAAACTTACTGAAGCCCTATTGAAAGGCGAATTGATATGGATCTTTTTCGGTATTAATTTTGAAGTCTTGAATTTGATAACTTCTACATATATACAAAATTTACTACACTATGAATTTGTTGTAAAAAATACATGAATAGTGTATTTGTAACGTTGTTTTCGACGTCTATTAAAACTGATGCTAATTTACGGATGTTTCCATTTAGACAACGTTTTGTCATTAGTGTTAGGATGTGTTATGGGATGTGAATAACAGCAAACCTTGTAAAATTTCTGAAATTACTGTAGAAACTGGCCACTAACTTACACTAAACTCGTCAACGAACAAGTGTATCAGTAGTAACTACTGGTACAACATTAAATATACTCAACCAAACATTATGCAGTCGTGTAAGTAAATGCAGTTACGCCTAGTTTGTAACCAGCTTACTGTTTATTTTGCGTATTGATATTTATTTTCAAATTTTTTTATTATTATTATTGTTGTTTGTTATGTTCATTGATCATACCGTCCAACGTTACCTACAACACATGTTTACATTGGCATCCACATCAAACCCGGGCGCTCCGCTGTGTAGGTAGGTGTGCGAGCCGGAGAGCCTGCCGCCGCACGCGCTATGCTACTCAAATGCTACGTTGCCAATTTGTTACGCAGGTGGCGGCAGGCTACTCAACAAAGAATGTTTACATTTTAACTTAATTATTAAGCTATTTAAGTTCTTTGAAAAACGTTTTTTCGTATACTTCTCGTTAACTTTTTTGTAATAGTTTCGGATTAACAGTAGGCACTTATAGTATATGTGGTTTTATTAAATGCCTCTCGCTTTTATCAACATTGTATATGAATATGAATAGTAATTTAAAAAAATAATAGAAATAAAAGATAAAAGCACCCACCAAATGGTCTCAAAGTAAGCAGAGCTTGTGTTATGGATTACCATACAGAGAATTGGGGGGAACCCAGAATAAACATACATATATAAAATGTTTACTACTACTAAAGCCCAGCTGTATGACTGGCGATCTTTGCCTGACAGCCTTCATCGGACGCGACAGCCAGTTAAGGAAACGGCTAACGGGTCATCCGCTAACAAATAGTATAGCATTATGGAACACCACAAGGCTCAGCCTGAGCAGGCTGCTGATGGCTAGTCCTGGAGCAAGCATTTTGACAGCTTAAATAATCAGTGTACTTCGAATGAGTTTTTTCGACTGAAATACTCAAAATCAATAAAAATCTATATTATTTCTAGGGTCCTTATACACCACCAAATAATTTGAGATGGTTTTCGAAAACTTGTCAGTAAGATCCTATTTAAGGAATTTATGACATTCTTTATGGAAGTTGAACATGAAATAAAAAAAATCCTTGTAAGAGTCGAGCAAATTCCTTAGTTAAAGACAAAATAATCACGATACGATCTGTCAATTTGCCTCTTTGCATGGGTAAAATAGAATTCAATAAGGTTCACTGGTTCCAGTCTCTAGGACCACATACCAGCACCGATATTTTCATATGTACCTAAGTAAGATTCATGAAATTTTCATTTCTTAACGCAGCTACAATAGTTATGTTATATTATGATATTAGGAAGATTAGACACCCATCAATATGACACACCTTGGGTCGTGAACAGAACAATTATTTTTGAGTTAAAATTAGGAATCTATTAGTGATTGTTTGTTAACAGACGCTTATTTTAGATATAAGAACAAAAAGTAGTTATAGCTATAATAGACACAGATTGAAATATAAAAAGCAAATAAAATGACATCATTTTGCAATCATACAACAAAGACTATAATCGATTATGGATTCCATCTAATCTAAACCGTTATAATAACAGTTTAACCGCCTATTTCACACGAACGACATCATCAAAAGCATCCAATTTACGTCGGCATAATATAAAATGTGAGCGCCTAGGTCGGCCATATTGTACAATGACTGTAGTGGTGATAGATGTATCTATTATGCTGCTGATTTCAAGCATCGCGCGTTATCCTTGAAAGTCCTAATTACGTCTTTGTTGACGGGAATGTCGTATGTAATTTGATCGTATCAACGAATAGTATACGAAATGAGCTTTGTTCTTGTCATTTGTTATTGATGTGTTTTAAAAAATGCAAAATTAGGTTAAAAATAAGGGTAGAAATGTATTTCTTCGATGTAGACTTTTAACTGAGCCATTGAATTTTGACATCAATTTATAAGCCGATAGGTAGAAGTAGGCTAGTACTCGTAGATACTAGATTTTTTTCTGTATTTTTTTATTTTTTTTATTTTTTTTTTTTATTTTTTTTTAATCTGAGTAAGTTTGCGACCTCTGAAATAATTACGTTGATAAACTGAGTCAGATAATAATTATTTTCTTTATTATTTCGGTGCTTTCCTTGCCTTATGGCCTTTTCCTTCAAGGGCAATTTATTTATGTGGGTGTCGTGAAAGTCTGAATGTGTACAAAGGAATGGATCCTTTGTACACATTCTGTTTAGCTGATTTTATCAAGTAACAGGAATTTTGTAATTTATTGTCCCCGGCTCACCCTTAAAATGTATGATGCTTGTTAAGAAAGGTCTTTAATTTGTATTTGTCTCTTTGTCACATTGATAGAGCAGAATAATATTGGCTAATGAATAAAATTGCATCAGTCCATTCGTTACAAAATCTTTTTAAATCTCTATACTTAGCTCTATCACGGGTAACAAACATAATACCAACTTTATTCTGACGTATCATAATACTCTAAAACTCCAAAAACGTAACCACGAAAATCGCCAAAGGGCATTTAACCTGAATTGAGCAAAGACTCACGCGAAGTCGAAAATGCATTACAATTTTAGTAACAAATAGACAAATAAAGTTGGTCCGCTTCCACGGTCGCGCGCTCAGCCTGCGGTTTGTTATCAGAAAGTCTGAAACGAGCCATAACGACCGAGGACAGACGATGTCCTCTTTGTACTGCACTTCAAATGCACTCGCAATAACAAGGGCTCCATTGGAGGGCTATTTTCAATTCCTTTGCAAAGGTTTTGCAGTGAGGCTCTTCAGTAAGACGCTTCTGTTTCATGGAGGTGGGGAGTGATTTGGTTTTTTATAAACGTGCAGAAACTTGATTTTAATTCAATTTAGCAACTAGTTTAGGATTTGCATCAAAATCGCCTTTATTATCATTAGGAATGACATTATTACAGTATTGCATTTTTTTATCATAGTTTTTATATCATGAAGACTTTAATAGTAACTAATATATGAATAAATAAGTTTACCAAAATCCACGTGTGTGGGTCAAACACTGAAAAAACATGAGAAATACAATTTGAAATTCGTGGCCTAAAAATAATCCTAAAGACAGATTGAGTCATACTTTCCAATTGAATGAACTGAATAAAAATAGAAGAAAACCTTAAAAAGACTTTTACTGTATTTAAACTTTTTTAAGTAGGTCAGTTCGAATTTTTTTTAAAACTTATATCCTTTAGACTAGGAAAAGTCGCGAACATATATGGGGGTGATTTGGATACCCCACGACACGTGAGCCCTAAATTTATTTTTGGTAATCAATGTTCCGGCCATCCTGTATATATTCTTAAATACACAGGTACACACGTATTTGTATTCGGTAGGTTAGGTAAGCTAATGCCAAATAAAATTTCATCGCTGTAGGCCTAATCGAAAATAAACTTCCAGATTCATAATCGCCTCATGAGAGGATGTATTTATTGTATTTAATGTATTTATGTATTTGATGTACGTTATTCATATAAATAAATCCTCATCAACACACTGCAAATAACCTCAACAATTCACTCCACATTAAAATTCCACGACAATGAATTGATCAGCGCAACGCCAGCCATCCAACTAGAAACGCGATAATACTCCTTCATTCCTCAATGCCCTCTCAATAGTCTTCCTCCGCAGTTGATGTTCATTTTATGTTAAAGATAATGGATAACCGTTTAGTAGAATCTTTAGACAAATAGCTGTGGCGACATCGCACTCGTAAAACAAAGCGGAATAGAACCAGGATCCCGTAGGAATCTACAGGCATCGTCAATTTAACGAGCGTAGTATACGACAATGTTCCCATTTTGATGTAATAGATGTTTGCATATTCGATGGACTGTAGGTAAGCAGTAAAAGAGTTCGTTTACCATTGTTATCAGACAGAAGTTTAGAAAGAAAATAGCTTTTTATAGGGGCTACAGACAGGTTAATGGGTAAACCCTGCGATGTAAAAATGGACATGTATTTGTATCAAAACGAAATATTGTATGTATGAGGAATGTCGAAATCCTGAGTTAAATATAATAGTGACTCAGAAAAATTTTGAAATTCACATTAATTAATGCCTTAAGTGCACAAGAATTTTAACTAACTGCAATACATAAAAAGCACGTATAAAAAGGTTAGAACATCTTCAGATGTAATACTTTAATTGTTCTAATTTGAAAGATTATTTTATAAGGAGGAAAAAGCTGAAAATCTAATAAAAAATTAGTGACGAGAAATTAAAAAGATCACCAAATATTATCAATTGCATTCTAGTGAAGTCACAAGATATATCGATAACAAGTTTCTCAAAGCACCGTATATCCTAAAATAAAAAAATAATATCATGCGTTTAGTTTCTGTTTAAACTTAAAAAAGTAAGTGCCAATCATGCGTGTTTTTGAAATAAGTAAAAGTTATCCACTTTAAAAAATAAATTGTGTGAGAATATGATTGTTGTAACAATCGGTGTAAAATGTTATAGGATTATGTTCTAGTAGCACTTTCAAAAATAATTCGGAAATAGACATTATCAAAAAACTGCTTTTAGGCACCATTTTTCCAACATGGCAGCGCGAGCGACAAAGGTACGAGGTCAAAGTTGAAATTCATGGAAAACTATGCAGGTAACCCCATCTTTAAAAACCAAATGACTAAATCATTCAGCGAACGCAAATTTAAATTATAAACTGAAAAAATCTAAATTTATCTTTATCTTTCAGGATTCGAATTCCTTATCTCTAGTAAAGAAGAAGAAAGGAATTGTAGTTTCAAGCTAGGACTACGCTTTTCTGGCCAATCATTTTCTTATATGAATTCGTTTAAACGTAGTAGGTACACTTATTTACTAAGCTCATATACTCAGTTACCTAAAACCATTTCTGTTTCCTACCGAAACCAACTACATTTACGAAAATCCTCCGTACAATTAGGCATTAACTTTTAAAAACGTCCTCTAAATAACACAATTCCACGTCGCACTCGCTGGAAACTCCAAGTGAATTCTCATCCTCCTGTGATTAACTTCGGAATAAAGCGATTCATCGTAAGAACAACTTCACCGGTCTGAAGTTTGCTCCGAATGCCGGGACCCGATCGAAGTCTTTCAATTAAAGCCATTCCAAAAGATTCGAGAAGCACATGATCCTTGCTTCGCCTGCTTTCAAAGATTTTTTCAAGAGTCATTTCGTTATGTTGTAAAGGGCAATATGTATAAAGTTTTTTTTAATGAGCTGGAAATTTTACTGTGATCTGGGAGAAGCTGTGAAGAAATGTTGTATTTATATATAGGTTTTTAATGTACGTATATGAAATTTCAGGTTTGATTGAAATATAAAGGCTATATATTTTACAATTTCACTATTGTTTCAAATGTTTTGAATAAATATATTTTCAATGTTTAAGGAAACTTATTGGACTGAATTCAATGACATTAGTACAGTAATTTTATCAATAAATAAAAAGAGTTGTCAAAAGAATGGATATTGCGTTGAAAAAGGACTTTAATGTGTGTTATTGCACGGGATTCAGATGTTTATTACACATTGTAATTATATTAAGAAGCTCTAAGATCTTTTTACATACCATCTGCTACCGTCTTACTTAAAGTTGGTACCAACCTGCAGTAAAATCATCCAATACGTCTTCCTACAAAGGAAAACCGCGCCAAGAAAGCCCTTGCATTCAATATATATGCTCTATCTATGTTCTTAGAATCGTTACTCTTATATCTTTATCACTATGTACTATCTGTTGGTAAACCTTATAAAATAAATAAATAAATATAAGAAAAATACTATCGCAGCCGACCAGGATAAACGTAGGGGTACAATGTGTAAAAATGTCTGTCTGCCACTATCGAGATTGAAGACCATCTTGATACAGGGCGCTCAAGATCCTCCCCATAAAAATAACATTGTACATCCCTTATTACTCCCTGGTACTTAATTGCTAGGGCTGGTCCGCAACTGATAAGTTTCAGCTGTGAAATATTGTGTTTGCTCTGCAATCTTCTGAAGAAGTAATTAGCTGGTAAGAATATTGCATCGTAATATGTTAAAGTAATGGAGTACATCTGTAACTGAAAAATAGAATTAATAAGAAAAACCTGCTTTTGTTTTCTTTTTTGAAAAATAAAAATCAGTTAGAGAAACCATCTTTTGTTTTTTTGTTTGATTGGTGGTCATTGGTGAGCAATTTTAGTCATTGATATTAATTTCGCACCCATCGATAAATTCCATGTAATTTACGGCACTAAGTTCTAGAAATTTAACCTCTTATAATAATAATAATAATAATAATAATAAATTTCTTTATTGTGGCAACTAGGCCCACGTGTTAATATTACAAAGCTTAATCACTATGTTAATGTAACAAAGATGTTCTGCAAATCCTTATCATTAAATTCACACACATATAACACACGACAAAAAGAATAATAATAATAATAAAACACCAAATCCAAAGCAGGTTTATTTCAAAACTATTTCAAAACAAATTTGTAAATTAAATAATAAATTAAGACTGTGATGGCGGTAAAGGGCTTTTGTGTAATTTAGAAGTGATAACTACCTAAATTAAATAGTATTCAATTATTGACTATGTCTATTTAATAAATAATATATCTTATATTCAATTAGATTAGTAAATAATAAACAACAATTATAAATAAATAAATATAATTATTTGCTATGTCAATAAGATGTCAGAAAACTGGAAAATGTCAATTAAAATTCAGTTATTCCATATAAACAATTGTATTTCAAAATTTATAAAATAATATGTCATTAAGAAAATTATATGTCATTAAAAATGTATGTCAGATGGATTATTATGAAATAAAAATACATAAATTATTTGATTTAAAAATTCCATTCATATTAGTATATTAGTAAATTGCTGCCATATTGGTAGTTCTAATATAATATATATATATTTATACTCAGTCTGGCCACAAATATTATTACAATAAAAAATAAAAAAAATATTTCATTTGAATTTGGAATCTGTCACTTTATATGATTGTATATTGTGTTTTCTCATTTTCGCGCTAATAAATTGTCAAATATTTTGTGATATTACAATGCCACTCCATTGGTGATAAAGAGAACCGAATCGCTGTGATTGCATTACACAAAGTAGGTATGCAGCCAAATACAATTATTAAAACTCTCCATACGTTTGGTATAAGTCAAATGTTTGTGTGTACCAGGTTATTGGTAGGTACAATGAAACCTCCTCTGTTAGTGACTGAACAAGATCTGGCCGTCCACGTAGTTTCGTATGAAAAAGGCGATCACATCGGTAAGGGAAAGAATTCGAAGAAATCCTGACCGAAAGTAAAAGATGTTTACTTCTGTTCAAAATTTTTCAGTCAAATAAAGACGTTGTCTACAATATTGGTATGTACTACCAAGTTATAATCTATTATTCATAGTTGGTTTACTATTGTTAGACGTTACTTGTTAAGTAATATATGATTTCATAATATATTCTCCTAAAGTGGTATGTTTTTTCGTTTGATGCTTTCATGTACCTAATTAAAGTGAACTCTGATAATACTCTGCTAAAATAATCATTTACCAGAAAGTTACATTAAACTTCATTAGGTAACACAAGATTTATGGACATCATCTTTTACAAAAAACTTTAAATTTCACCTGATTATTGGAGCAGAGTGGAAGCAAATCAAATAACTAAAAAAACTCAGTATGAGGTTCATGAAGTAAGTCAATCAAATATTTATACGCGTATTTTTGGTATAAGACTATATCAAATATAAATAATAAATTAATAATTTAGCTATCCGATGTCTAAAAAAAAACATCAAAATATTTTCTTCCGTAATTTCAGAGTTTGTCGAAACAGCAGACACAATAAATACTTTCTCTTAATGATTATTATTATTCAATATGAATAAGTTATTATTATTATAATAAATCACAAACAAATATTTATAATTCAAAACGAAGGTTTATGCGCTTTCGTCTAAATTAAGGAAACTAGAATGAGTTAACTGCAACGTGCATATTCCGCGTCTTAGTGTTGCCCATGTCCTGATTATGCATTCTAACATTTGTATAAATTGCTATATTACCCTGCCACTGTATTCCGGTACGTTCTATGCGGTTAAGAGATACGATGCAACTCTGGCACTCTGTGAATTATAGTATGCATTAATAAGTGTTCATTTTGTAGTCTTGATGTATTTTCCTCTTCATTTAAGATTTTATTGAAAATTTTTGAACTTTTATTGAACAAGGTCAAATCTTGAAATCTAAAATGCAACTATGCAAATTTCAATAAATGCTTTTCTCTTCTGAAAAGCATGACTTTACCACCAGTTACAAAAGACCTTCGCAAAGAAAAGCTGCCCTGAAACTTCACATATAATTGTATCAAAATAAATTTACAACGTCTCTTTATGTCTATAAAAAATATTCTTGTCTACATCTGTTTGCTCGGCAAGTCTCCCTCCCGCCAACTATCCAAACGACGAACACTCTCAAACGGCACCCGTTCATAACTTTTTGCGCTGGATCCAGCCATCGCCCTCCTCAACCATATGTCATGCATATGCATATACCACTAGATCATATAACCACTTAGATCAATGCCACCTAAATAATAAAATATGCCAAAAAAATTATGTATATATATATATTTATATATATATATCATTTTTTATACGTTAATTCCATCATCAATTAATTTTGACCTCATGTTCCAATTTCAAATCTCAATGAATTGACGCCGTTACATTAACTCTCTTTCATTATCATGAATCCAGTCATGCTCTCTAATTTCCCTCAACATTTTCAATTTATAAAGATAAACAAACATTTAAAATTACAGCTCCTATAACTGTTTACCCAAAGAAAGTCAGTTTATCTGTTCTAAACTGAAACACAAACATTTTTATACAAACTCAACAAGTTGGTGAAGAACAAAATCTTCGTAAAATAACAAATAACTTTTAGTTTACAAATTTACTGACTATATAATGAGAGGACTCGGCAAGTAGAGTAGGCTATAAAATTAAATCATAAAATATAATTATTATATAAATATAATATTAACATAAATATAATATTAATAGAAAACATTCAACACCTAAAAATATAAAGTTAAACTTTTTCCTCATTCAAGAAGACATTGGTATCGCTAACAAAAGTTTGAGGCTTAGTTAAGTTTACAGATCCAGGTAACAACAAGAGATTTAATTAAAAGTAAGTCTGCTGGGATTCGAACTTGGCTCTCGTGTGCTGTGTTTGCACTATGCACTCTGCGAAAACGCTTGTTTAGAAGCGTTAAAACTTACTTAGTTTTAACTGTTATTATTTTAAAAAGTTAAGTTGAGAAAGTACAAAGTTTATCAAACTGTCGAGAGGTTTCATTTCAACAGGTTTATTTTGTGCAAGAAGTGAAAAGTTTGTTTTGTAATAAGTTTATTTATTCACTTTTAATTAACAATAAGTATAACTTAAGTTTAAGTTGCACAAAATAAAACTCGTTTCAGATACAATAAACACTTATTCATATATATTAATTAAACAATTAGAATAATTACATATACTTTATTTTTGTGAACTTACATGACTACAACGGGTATAATTATATAAACAGAAAGACTACATTAGCCTATGTATTTACAGCTTGTATGAATATTTCAGCAGTATTCATATTTTACACAAAAACTTGTATTCCTTGTTTAAAAAAAATATTTTGAGACAGACTAACAAAATTTTCAAAGCGGATATACTTATTGTCCAAAACTTATTTACCTTCGAAATTAGTCGAGACTGTGTGACGGCAAGGTAAGGATTTCACACAAAGCAAAACCAATTTTATATCTCGTAAATTAAGAATAAATTTACTTTATAAGTATATTTTAGGAAAGCAAAGACAGTGCGAAAAAGAGGTATGCGATGCAAAATTGTAAATGTGAGAGACAAATGATGCGAATACCGTAATTATACGTGAAAATTCCAGATTCTGCATTTTCTAATTGTTATTTTATTTAATTTTTTTTTCTTTATTTATTTTAACATGAAATATTTTTTTTAGCCAGTAATAAGGCTCCAAACTAATTTCGTAAATTCTAAATAAAGCGTAGGTTATGGATAAAACTGTTAACACATAATAGATTTACTCACATTTATTTCTATCTCACACAAATATCTTATTTCCTCATAGGTAAAAACATACACGTGATCTTTTACTTCATCTCCATCGTGATTTACACCTTAACTTCTGTCTTTTAAAAGATATTATAGGTAGAACAAGAGGAACTAAAGCCACCGGAAAAAAGAACCTCTCGACACTGAAAAATACATGACATAGCTTGACTACGCCATGTTTTTCTGCCGACATTGATCCCTATATGGTCTTTAAAAAACAAATATTAAATACAAAGAATGCCTTTCTTGCATTGACTTGTACCTATTCACACACGTAAAAACATTACTTGGATACAGAGTACATGCGAAAGCGAAGTCTTTTTCTTATTTTTTTTTTGTTCCCCTCCGCGGGAAGGGCAGGAGGATAAAAATGCCCTGACGCATACTCTGGCGCGATTCCAAAGTTATGTGGGACTCGTCCCGACGCCTACCAGGACCATACCCACTAAAAACCCCCTGTCGGCTCGTGCATTTTTGCCACTCAGCCTTCATCTGAGCGACGGCCAATTGGAGAAAGAGGCCGCGCTAGCGGGGCCCAGAAGGGGTCACCCGCTGGGATTACATAGCACTGAAGGTGCTCAAAGCACTGAAGGTTAATACGTAGCACTGAAGGTGCTCAAAATGAAAACAATAATAGAAAATAAAATAATAAAAAATTGCAAAATAAAATTGAATTAACTCGCATTTACGTTAGAATTAGGATTTACGTTAGGATTAGAATTTACGTTAGAATTAGAATTTGCGGCCAGAAGGGCCTCGAGATCGCGTGACAGTCTGGTGGATGAGTACGCTTGCGCATTTCTAGGCCTAGCGACTTTGAACTTCGAGTCTAACACAGGAGTAGTATATGAGACAGAATCACGAACTAGAGGATTGGGATGGGTTTCGGAGCGTTTGAAGAACGCTTCAGAGAGTGTTTTGAGATATTGTTGTACTGTAGGCAGTTCAAGATCTCTATGCAAGTCCGCGTTACGCACGTACCACGGTGCGTTTGTGGCCCGGCGGCAAAAGAGGTTTTGAACTACCTGCAGTTTGTGCAGGAGGGAGGGTTTGGCGTGGGCAAAGATTGGCGAGGCATACGTCATGACGGGTCTAACGCAGACCTTGTAAAGTGTACGTTTGTTTCTGAAGGACATTTTACTTTTTCTACCTAACATGCTATTTAGGCGGACTAAATAGTGACGAGCGAGTTTCGAAACTCTTTCGACGTGTGGCTTGCAAGAAAGCGTCGGATCTAATGTGACGCCTAAGTATTTAGTACTGCGCTTCCAGGGGATGGGAATGCCTAATATTCGAACGTGGGGATCGCCATCGGGACGACGGCGTTTGTGGTCGAAGCGCATCGCAGAACTCTTTTCAGGGTTCACATCGATGCGCCATTCTTGAAACCATGCACCAAGGGCGTTTACGGCCCTTTGGAGTCTGGTTACAAGGTGCCGAACACTGTGGCCCCTGGTATAGAGTGCGGTGTCGTCAGCAAAGAGGGCGAGTTCGACGCCTTTCGGCGGGATGGGAATGTCGTTGGTGTACACGGTGTACAGCAGAGGGGCGAGGACTGAGCCTTGAGGGACTCCAGCCTTTATGGGACGAGGTGCAGAAAGCGTGCCTTCGTGTTTAAATCGAAACGTACGGTCTTTGAGAAACGACGCTATTAACCTGACTAGGCGATCCGGTAAGCCTATCTTGTAGAGTTTATAAACGAGACCGCTGTGCCAGACTTTATCGAAAGCCTTGGCTACGTCAAAGAAAACCGCGACTGTTTTATAACGACGCGGATAGAAACCGTCAAGTATATACTCGACGATTCGGTGGACTTGCTGAGGGCAGGAGTGTTATACGCGAAAGCCGAACTGATGGGGAATAATGAGAGGATCGCCATCCGTTGGAAACAGATGGTTCCGCATTCGAGAGGGTATGACTCTCTCGAGAAGTTTAGACATTGCCTTGAGGAGGCTGATGGGTCTGTGATTAGCCGGGACGTTCAGAGGTTTGCCCGGCTTGGGAATGCCTATGACTGTCGCTTCTTTCCAAGCTTTTGGAAAGTAGCTATGGTCGAAGCAGGCATTGAAAATGATAGCTAACAAGGTAAGCATCTGTTGAGGTAGGTGCTTAAGTGCGTGGTTGGAAATTCCATCCGCACCCGGAGCCTTTTTGGACTTTTGATTTCTAATGAGAAGCAAGATTTCGTCATTAGAGACTGTGACAGGGTCGGCGGTGATAGGGAGAGAGACTCTGCGAAGGACTTCGTCCTCCACCGCCTGGATGTGTGAGGGATAAGCAGGTTGCGTGCTGGGCGAGCATTGTGCGGCAATGCTGTCGGCGAAGCATTCGGCTTTCTCTTCGACTTCGAAGGCAGTAGTGCCATCGGGACGAGTGAGAGGAGGAACGTGAGAGACGGTGTCTACGCGTAAGGCTCGGGCCATGCTATAGTACGCTTGGTGGGACGGAGAGATATTCGCCATGAGATCGTTCATCTGAGTGTCTCGGAGTTCCGCGAGGCAAGACCTAACTTTACGTTGAAGCTGATTCGCAGCTGTTCTATAGGCGGGCGTGGGATATTTCTTGGCTCTCCGGAGAGCCGCGTTTTTAGCTTTAATAAGATTGCTAACGGCTAAGGGAAGCGTGGGTTTGCCTTGCTTAGCAACCTTTTTTTTGTCACTGATGGCTGAGTTGATAGCATCAGTGAGAGAATTTACTAATGAATCGATTTTATCCGGGCTATCTAATTGTTCGGGAGAGATCGCGAGTGGAGAGTTCGGAGCCTCTAAGGCTGAAACTAACGTATTTTTAAAACCTTTCCAGTTGGTAAAGGTCTTAGGAGATGAGGCGTTATCGTTCGGCGGTCCTAGCACGAGGGAAACGGGGCGATGGTCGGAGCCTAGGTCATCGAGCGGTTCGATAGACCTTAGATCAAGATTGATTCGCTTGATAATTGCAAAGTCGAGGATGTCAGGAGAGTAGGACGGGTTGTTGGGATAGTGAGTGGGAGTGATGGGGGATATGACGTCTAGGTCAAGGGAGTTAGTGATGTCGAGGAGAGCGATACCGCTGGTGTTAGTCGATAGGCACGTCCAGTCAGTATGTTTGGAGTTAAAGTCTCCGAACATAATGACTGAATGGCCGAGGGCGAGAATGGCCTCAAAGTCGCTGCGGATTGGTCTGGTACCACTAGGTATGTAGATTGAAGCTATGATGATGGTCGGATGACCAGTCATAGCCGATCTACACACAGTGGCTTCCATGTTGAGGAGAGGAGGAGTAGGGAGAGGACAGCAGTCGAAGCCTCTTTTGAAATATATAGCGGTGCTGCCGAAACCGTCGGAGTTGGGTATATCGTTACGAATAAACGCGTACTTAGGTATAGCAAATCCCCTGGAGCGGTTTGGAGTAAGCCATGTCTCCTGGAGAAGGAATAAGTCAGGTTCTTTGTTCTGAAGGAACAGTTTAATCTCGGGAAGGTTGGTGTTAAGGCTACGAGCGTTAAAAGATACTAGGGATAAGCCCTTGGGTTTAATACGACTGGACGCGGGATTCGCGGGTCTAGACATTATAATTTGTTATTTACGAATTTATAAAAGAATTTACAACGAACTTAGGAGCGAGTGATGCTCGGCTAAAGCAAATAAACGCTCTTGAGGAGAGCGGGCGGCTCGCAGTTTGCGTGCGAGCACGGAAATTTCGTTAATATCGACGTTTTGAATAACGTCGAACACGGTCTTCATGTCCTCAGCCAACGACGACTGAGGTGCGGATGACGGAGAAGGACGCGGCCCTACGGGAGCTACGGGAGCTGGGATGGGTCGGGAAGGTGCAGGCGGGACGGCCGGACGCTGCCTCCAAGACAGAGCCGGAGTAGGTGTCGGCTGAACGGGCTTTGCTTCCGGGGGACCCCGGTTGCGCAGCGGCGGGAAGTTGGCAGGAGTGAGCGGCGGCGCCGGTTTAGGCGCGACCCTCTTGGTGGTGGAGCGTGGAGCGCGCGGGCAACCCCTGTAGTTAGCTGTGTGGCCGGACTGGCCGCACAGCACACAGGCAGGGGGGAAGTGGATTCGGGAGTGCGAGTGCACTCCTTAGTGAAGTGAGGATCCAGGCACTTTACGCACCTGGGGGGAGCTGAACAGTTAGCCGCTGCGTGGCCATAGAGCTGGCAGCGGTGGCACTGCCCAGGGTGACCACGGGGGTTGGGACGCTCGACGGAGATATTTGAGAGTCCGCAAATTGTGCGAGCCTCTCTAAAGATCTCCCTCGAGTTGGGAGTATTCGACAGGATTACTAACGCTAAGGGAAAACGTCTACCGCGGTTTGAGTGCATCTTGTGCACTGCTGTGACCGGGAAACCCTGAGACTTAAGGTCATCGAGAATATCTTCGTTACTGAGTTCGAACGGGACGCCCCGTAGTACAGCGCGGATCTTACGCTCCTCCGGGAGGGCGTAGGTGTGATACGCGATATGATTTAATGATAGTAGCCTGGTAAACGCGCGGAAGTCGTCGACGGTCGCTACTTGGATTTTGATTGTATCGCCAGCGTTGGCGGCTTTTAAGTAATTGATTTTGTGCTCTTTGCACAAGTTTGAGACCGCGGTCCAGCGCGCTTTTTCACGCAGGAATACGGGCGGAGGGAGCTGAGGCTTCGGCGGGACGGGAGCGCAGCGCGTCGCTGGCTTCGATGTGACCGACGGAGACGCGGTTACTACGAGCGATTTTAACGGCGCGGGGGCTGGTGTTGAAGACACCGGGGAGGGCTCGGGTATTGAAGATACCGAAGCTTTCTTCGAGCGCTTTTTGGAGCGCTTGGCGACAAGTTGGAACGCGGGCTCAGGAGAGCCGGTTAAGGTGACGGCATCTGACGAAGTATCAGACGCGGGTTCGGAGTCACTCCCGGGAGCGGTACGCTTACGACGCGACGCGTGAGAGGATGCGATCGATTCGCAGTCCATCTCGGACGAGGCGGGAGACGCGGGAGAGCTGTAGACCTGAGGGGTCTGGACGTTGGAGGCCTGAGGGGCCGGGGTTGAGGGCTGAGGGGCCGGGGTTGAAGCCTGAGGGGCCGGGGTTGAGGCCTGAGGGGCCGGGGACGCGATAGATGCCTGTAAGGCCTGCGTTAGTACGTCAGCGGGTATGCTTACGCCGGACGCAGCGAGCGCCTGGGCGAACGACCTAAGGATGTTAACAAGGTCCATTGGAGGGTTTGGTCCTACGATATATGATATATAAATATATAAAAATGTCTAGGTTCCCTAGCAAACCTAGCACCTAAACCTCCCTACCCGCGGTAGGGGGGCTGGGGAGAATAACTTAGAACTAACCGTAGTACGCCGAAGGCCGCTACCTAGAAACCTAAAAAGGGTGCGCAGGTAAAGAGTTGACCGCGTTAGGGTCAATCTTTACAGACAGAAAGGACAAATACACTCGAAAACACACAGATATGATAAAAATAAATATGAGAATTGGAGAAAATAAATAAAATGTAGAAGAGAAACAAAATAAAAATATTAGGACTGGTTCAGTACAAATTCGTTGTCACCGTTAAGTATCCTTTGCACTGAAACCAGACTACTTACGCTGGGCACAACACTGCACTCAGCACAAGCACAACACAACTTAGCACAGCACTTTGAAGACTAAGGGGCTTAGTCGCAAAGAAAAATCGCACTTCGAAAGCACTCAGACGGAGTAGAAAGACCTTGAAAACCGTAGCACGGAACCAACACACTAGACTGTGACGTCAGTAGACTGAGCGCCACGGAATGGCGGGAAGGGACCGATCAACGGAGAACTGGGTCTTGCACGTCCGCACCGCGTGGCGATCGGAGCGAGAATGCGTTCAACTCTTTTTCTTAAGTTTTTACTTTTGTTAAATAGCTGACACATAGCTGACGGCCTGTTTACTGACGTCAAATATCACAGTTGAATTAACCCTCGACAGCTTTTGCAATCCGATTCACGTCAACTGTCGTATACAATGATTGGGTAATTTAATAATACTTTACAAACTTTCAAGAGCGTTCAGAATTTTAGAAAATCATTAGAATATAAAACTTTGGAATATTGTCTCGAGAGGTATTAAAACTTAGGAGAGACTCAATGTTGTATGAGCAAATAATTTACAAATTATTCAGACAATATTATATTCCATTCAAAAAGGAACCAATAAGAATTAGCCTGTAGTATCAAGTTATTATTGATTTCTGCTAAGAACCATTAATAAGACGCGTCAATTTAATTATTGTTCACGGAAACTCGCAATCAGCGGAAATCAAGGAGGCAGTCTCGGTGGTTAAAATCAAGAGTCTGTTAAATGACTAGCATCAGTAGTGCAGTGGTGAAGGCGTTGGCTTCTCGATTGGAAGGACCTGGGTTACATACCCGATGACTGCCATACGTGCTCATGAGTTTTAACAACTTTAGTTCGTGAAGCCGACTGCTTTAACGGTGAAGGAAAACGTCGAGAGGAAATCCACAAAACATTTCAAAGGCATGTGGAAAGTCTGCCAATCAGTAGGCAAGCGAGGTGGATTACCAATTGTCTGCACCATCCCTTAGGGTCAGGCCGATATGTCCTGCAGTGGGATGTTTGAGACTGTCGTGGGACCGGAAACTAATATTTAAAAAAGGTGTTGGAATAATATGGCTTGTTTTCCCGTTTCGGACGAGGATTCGAATTGTATAGGTATTAAATATTCAAGTGAAAAGTGTGAAAATAAATTATTGTTAGTGTAGCTTTTTGATATAAACGACATAAACTCCCGATAGTTATTGTAGTAAATATTATAAAAGGTGTTCAATTTTAAGAATGGTGTGATGGCTCACTAAAAATGCCAATCAACTGGTTCCAAAATCCTGAATCAAGCATTTGGACTGACGTTATTTATAATTATTGTATTATAACAAAAACAATAAACATGATATGTATTTCATACTCCAACTTTCATTCACCATTTATCTTTAACAAAACAATTTCTGTTAAACGCAAAACAATTAAAACCCAACACACCGTGTCATTAAATGACGTGCCAAAATAATTTGAAAATCTTCCCTTTGTTTACAATTTTGATGTTAGTTCTTTGTGAATTTTGAGGCATTACTACCTAGTATGAGTTCTAAAAGGTAATTCTGCTGGGGAATATTACTCCTTTCTTACACAGGGTGTTCTTGAATGCCGAGACAGAATTGAACAAAGACATTTCTCGTTTTGGGAGCGGAACGAAGTGGCGAGGGTGTGATTGTTTTGCATCGGGCAATCTATTTATACAGTGCCGTGTAAGCTTGTAGAATAACTCATGCACTTTATATATCTAGTAAAGTATGTTAATATTGGTTTTGTTATTGATCTTTATTTAGTGTGTAACTTTACCTGGCCAAAGCCTGCTAAGTTAGGTAAGAATTTTAAAGAAACATACAGCTTCTGTAAAATAATCGAGTCCTATATTTGTTTTTCACATCTATCGACGGAGATGTTTCACATAATGTATTAAAGCGCATGTTTCGAAAATCATAGTTGTTGTCTCTCGTAGTTGTTTTGCTAAAACTTAAAGTAAATGCACCTCGGCTATATTCAATACTGTGACTTATCCAGAAATATTCCTATCAAATAAATATTAATTTCCCCAAGCAAGCTATCTTTGGTTTCAAAGATTTTGTCATGCAGTAACTTTAAAAAACTAGAACCTTGAACAAAATATTAGGTCGTTACCTAGGAAATTGCCGTTTTTCACGAAATAAATGAAGCGTAATTTTTGTATATATTTTTTATTTCTATTAATCAAAATAATCACCCATGCAATCAATGCATCTTTGCCAACGCATTGGCAACCAATTCTTCAAAGGCATTTTGTACTGCCTCTCGGGTCTTGAATTTTTTTCCCGCCAAAAAGTTATCCAAATTCTGGAAAAAGTAGAAGTCTGTAGTCGCAAGGTCTGGTGAGTACGGCGGATGACGGAGAACTTCCAACCCCAACTCTTGTAGCTTGGAGACCGTCTGCTGTGCAGTATGAGGTCGCGCGTTGTCGTGCAGGAGCAGTGGAGCCGAACGATTGACCAAAGCTGGTTGGAGACGTGCGAGCTTCTCCATCATTGTGTTCAGTTCTTCACAGTACACATCTGCAGTAATGCTTGTCCCGTTTGGCAAGAAGCTGTGATGAATTACACCCGCGTTAGACCACCAAACAGTGACCATCAATTTTCTAGGGGTAAGTTTTCGTTTAGGGCATTGTTTGGGTGCTGAACCAGGGTCCAACCAACTTGTTGAGCGCTTACGATTGTCAAACAGGATCCATTTCTCGTCACAAGTAACAATGCGGTTCAGAATTCCTTCATTTGTATGCCTGCTTAGCAGTGCAAGGCACGTCTCCACGCGTACTTCGCGCTGGCGGTCATTGAGTTCGTGGGGTACCCATTTGTCAAGCTTTTTTACCTTGCCAATTTGACGCAAATGGACCAATATTGTTTTGATGCTAACGTCGAAAGCTGCTGCTAATTCAGCCGTGGATTGAGTTTCATCAGCTTCCACAATTGCCTTTAATTCGTCATTGTCGACCAAAGTTTTCGGACGACCACGGGGTTCATTTTTCAGGTCAAAATTTCCAGAACGGAAGCGGGTAAACCAATAACGGTTGGTGCGTTCGTTTGTAGTGTTCGCTCCGTAAACGTCGTTGATGTTGCGTGCCGCTTGTGCCGCTTTGCTGCCACGACGGTACTCATACTCCATAATTACTCGAATTTTTAACTTATCCATGATGACGAAAAATGTTCGAATGCGTTGAAAACAAAACACTAACTATTAAACAAATGACGATTTTAGAAAAAGAATTCCATGTTTGTCAAATTAAATTAATTTGAAATTAGAATTATCAGAAAAAAAAAATTTCATTTGAAATGGCCAGTGCGGCAAAACGGCAGTTTCATAGGTAAAGACCTATTATAACAGGCATCAGCCGTGAATGAATACAAGATTCATCGTATATATTTTGTATATTTTCTAAGCGTTGGTTTTCATCTCACCTGATGGAAAAAAAGTTGTGAAAACGTGGATAGTTCATGCCTGCCTTACAGATCATTTACATATTGAAAATCTCCGGGACTATTCTAGTCTGAAAAAACAGATTAAAGCTTATCTGTCCAAGCCTTGAAAAATGTGAACGAAAAAATGACTTGTCGAATCTTTTAATACGACTTTTTGGAATTCCAATAATGAAAAAACAGACTTCTATGAATTGAAAAAATTACATGTCTCTCAAGCTTCGAAACCATTTGTCAAGTATGTGTTAGCTACAGTATTTATACCATACCTACTCTAAAAAGCTTATTTTATTCACGCAAAACAGTGAATAAAAAGGCTTTTTATTCACTGTTTTGTTTTTATTCACTGTTTTGGTGTTTGAATTTGGAACACAAAATATATCCGATCTCCATTTCAATGCTTACACAAACTCCTTGCGCTAAGATTCGAAATTCAAACTCTTTGGTGCAAATAAATTCTCGAGATTTGATTGGTCGATATTTGCGACAAGGAGTTTGGCATTAGATTAATGTTCTTTGCTGCCATTATAGAAAAAAATAAATATTGTTTCACAAGTTGACCACCCTAATGATAATAATAAGAAAATTACGCTTAATTTCAGTCATTGCTCTAATTTTAATGTCCGTTTCAATTAATGTAACATTTATTATTTCTTGATTAAATTTCTATTTTCGCTTAAATTATGTCTTTTTCTCGTAGTCATGGTATAAAGTATAGTATGCAACTCCTGAATAAAATACGAATTTATATCGACAGCCATGAATCACTCGCTTCGCTCAGGATTCTAACAGTTGAATCACTCGCTGCGCTCGTGAATCAATCATCTTAAATCACTCGCTACGCTCGTGATTCAATCGTTAGAATCCTTCACTTGCTCGTGACTCATCTACGGCCCTCGCTTTAAATCCGTCCTTTATTCACTAGTTGCATAATATACTATTATTTTAGCTCCATCTGTCACACCCATTGAGCTTACCGCTCATTTCAGAGTTCACTCGCACCAGTCAGTTAACAATGCTTTGTCATTTGCCACAATAAAAAAAAATGACATTTACAATGGGCAGTTTAATAATTGGTAGGTACTAAATTTATATTATTTTGTTCATTTCATTTTATTTTGTGGCCTAGTTTTAATAATCAATGTACTTTCAGTGTTGAACTAAAGTTTGCACAATTAATCTTGCCTTTGTGGTAAATAATGTAGTCAAATATTAATTTGTTATTGAAAATGCTATTACAAAAATCTGGGCTTTTTTTTTATTATGACACTGCATATTTATTATAATTAGAATAAAAAAAGCCGCAATTCTAAAAGCAAATCGGCACAGCGACAAAATATCCACACCCATTTTCAATTAAGGCCAACACATATTCTATACACTGGCTATTACAACATTGTAGTTAAACTGTAAGCAGCGGTATACCACAAAACGTTTTACGACGATTCACGGGCTATTGCACACCTTGCTTTATGTGTCGTTTCTGCAACACCCTTTATAGGTTTCAAATAATTCTGAAACATTAAAAGGTGCGTTTAAGTTCTTTGTCGTTTACAATGTTGTGGTGACAGTTGTACGTTTCTGATTTTAGTTTTTAATCGAAAAGCGAAATGTAATCTCAAGAAAGTCTTTATGACTTGTTGTATGTTTCGAGTTTTCAGTTTGCTGGCTCGCAAGGTAAATATGAATATTACAGAAATATGGCTTAAATAAAAATTGATTGCACAGTAAAAAGTAGATATTTTTTTTTTCTTTGCAACGTATTTACGGCTAACGATGATCATTATCAATGAAAGCATAAGATAATTAATTTTAGTTTTAACTGCGAGTTGATGGCCGAATGGAACGGGTTCCTCATGGTTCAAGTGACATAGTACACCGATAGCACATTGATTGATGGATATGTGATGTTTTTATCTGAAAAAAATTTGAGAAAACATCTTTAGAATATTTGGTATTATTTGTTAACACGAATCTAAAATGGAACTAATCATCGAAGCCATATGAAACTGTATATAAGTTTCCTAAGGTATCATAATGTTGACTTTCTTACAAGAAGTAACCTGTGTCTTGGTTAGCTAGTTAAGTAATAAAATGAAGTATATTCAAACTGATTAGGTAATGTTCAGTGGTCATATGACCCTCCTGATAATTATCGGGTATTCAAATGTCTTAGGCTGGAAAAAGCGTATTAAGACTTATCTCAGCCAAATTTATTTGATATAAAATAAGGTAAATATTTGGAAAAACATGTGAAATCAATCAAAAAAAAAATTCCTGCTATTTTAATCACCATACCTTATAAAATAAAGTCGATTTTTATATGACCATTTAGCTGAGATAAGTTTGCGATCAGTCTAAGTAAGTATGACATATCAGCCTTAAAGTGATGGTACAACACCTCATTTCAGATATATTTGAACCCTACGGCTTGTATCCCATTACGTGGATAGAATATATAATACCAAAGTAAACAGCACCTACACGAACAAACCTAAATAAATAAGAAAGCTCATCTACCTCTACAATTTAATGCCTAGAGCAACCAGACTTTGCAACCATTATATAATAAATTTGGTTCTTTTTGGCAAAACCTAGGAAAATGTTACATGTTTACAGAATATTTACCGTAGTGTTTTCCTCTAGCGTCACGCCGGAAACTGACGGAGCGGCTTGTTTCCGGTACCGTCAGCTTGTTTGCTGCTCCCCTTATCTTAGAAAGCGAGTTGCTGTGTGATTGTTAGCGGGATAAGAATAAATATAGTCCAAAACTCTGATACGAAAGTTTAAGCGAAAATATGAAATATTTTTACGAAAATAATATCGGGCCGTCTCTTATTAAAGTTATTTCCTCTCGATTGATTGTTTGTCTGAAAGTTTAAAATAAAAGTTTTACATATTTTGTCTAACATATTCGGTAGTTTATTGGTAAAAGAATGTGACTCGTAATTCAAGGATTTGGGTGCAAATTTTGGGTGAGGAATTTTATTCTTTAATAGCTCCTTAGTATCGACGCTTAATGTCTAGTCATGACATTTTCGAAGTATAAAAGTGAATAAAAGGCGTGAAAACCTGCTAACAATCGGTCGCACCTCAATCTTCATACGTTTATTTGCCTTACTGAACTTACATGTTTGCGTTGCAGAACGTTTTTGGAAAATTTAGTCTCAGAATTAGGATTAATAACTCCCTTGTGACGCTGTTGGTTACGAATATAAATTATTGTGGAGATGTATTTTAAACCCAACAAGGTATGCTGGAGTAAGATCTTATGGATAGCTTGAAGTAAGTACTTAGTTCAATTTATAGAAATAATATTACTGATACTTTTTGCGAAAATTATAATGTGACACCACAATAACCATTAAATATTTCTGATTCCTCGTTTATTTTACTGATTTCCAAGTAACGCAGTTTTTAAGTGTTATTGTCAAGTTTTGTACCTATCCTTTTAAAATTTTTTAATTCAATTTATTACCATGTCATGAACTGGTTAAATATAATTTGACTGTATTGAAAATCTTAGTCTAAGTATTCATTTCTACCTTTTTGTTTGACTACGCTTCGATGCATTATTTTATTTTCAAAATTAAAATGAAATCCTAGTTACAAATAGCTGAAATACTAGGAGACAATCGAACAGAAGTAAGAAAGAAACTAACAAAATCCAAAGTTGTAAAATCAGAGATGTAAATCCACGCCTTACTTTGTAGAACACTCAGTAAATCACGAAAATGTCCGTTTTAAATTCAGCAGTGCGGAGTGAAAAGAAATATTTTGAAAATTTCACCGAAACATTCCCAACGATTGTCGGGAGAACGTCACGTTTTCACGATAAATTGACTTTTGCACCATGTGTGAGTTTGACTCGCACGCCGGCTTCCCTGCCTTGACGTTATCATCCACTGGGTATGCTAATAAAAACTACATTATGTTTCAAAAAGTATTGGTAAAGTTGAAGCATTATATTTGAGTTTCAGTTTTGGTTGACAATACCTACAGAAAAGCGGTGAAATAAAAGAGTTAAAATACATTATTCAATGACATAGCGGTACAAATGATGCGATATAGCTTAAAATAATGATTCAGGTCATAAAATTTAACCCCATCGACCGCGACATTCGTTAAATTTCAAATTATTTGAACTGTTTTAAAATTAACACAAGATATTTTGGTAAATAAACAGATAACTAAGGTCAAAGTCTACTTAGGTACGTAGGCAATACAAATGAGGTTCTTTTTCTAGCTTCCGGCGAGTAATCATTTGTTTGAATTTTAATTACCTAATTTTGTGATAAAATTCAAAACATTTCTTTTCTGCAATGACACGAAATATAAAATTTGAAGTTGAGTCCTCTGGTCCGTACACTAAAATATATTAATAATAATAATTATACTTAAAAATTTATTACGTTACAAAGCTAATAATAAAAAAAAATTAAAAGTATTAAAAGTATAAAATGAATGGTTTTCGTTTCCTATTAGCGACCTATTGGCCAAACGATCAACATTGAGACACCAAGGGCTATCTACTCGTTTTAAATATCTGAATAATTTTCTATACTCATAAAGGTATATGTCGCAGGTGTATAGTTTAAATAGACATTTAACTAAACTAAATTTAAAACGTTCAAGCAAGCCAATAGCTATTTAGTTGAATATCTAATTATACACAATTTAATCTAAATAAGAAACTTCATAACTCTTATAACTCAAGAAATGTACACTCGAATAGTTTGAATGACTCGCTGGTCGTTCCCGTGATCGATGGTCTCCCTGAGGCAGGCGTAGATCTCATTGAATGGGATTATACATAGACGTTGACTGATCGCAGTTCCTCGTTCAGATACCACTGTGAATGGATTTAAAACCTTCGCTGACCAACGTACAATTTGTCCTGGGATTAAAAGGATCCACTGTCGTAAGTAAGGCTTTTTCATGCCGGTCTTTACGAAGTGCTGCTGATTTATATATTGAATGGTTATTTGTTGTGGTGGTTGCATTTATATGTAGTAGATAAGTCATTTTTGGTAATATTCTTATTCATTCAATGTATGGTTGTGACCTTTTATAGTAGTGATTTTCAGAAGCGAAGTTGTTTACTAGTAATCGAGCAAAATAAGCCCTAAAATTGGTAAAACGGTTCAGCTGCCTGGAAGATTCAAGTCGTGACAGCAGATATTTGTGTGTAGGTCATGTATTTATTAATATATTTATGGATGTCCCTTGCTTATGTGGTGTCTTAAGACGGTAGTTTGTGTATCACCTGATTTTTTTTATCTGAGTATTTCCTTTTTTATATTTGTCATTGAATGTTTTCAATAATATAAGATTTTCAAATTTTATTCTATTACTTTTCTATTTGGCCACTAGGTAATCTCAGCCCCTTTGTATTATACTCGTAAACGGTTTATTAATAAGTAACGAGCGATACTATAAACTTGCCAATCCTAAATGTTAATTTTATAAAATCAGTCAAATATAAACTATTTGCATTTGCATTATAGCCGGATGACATAGGTGATATTAACCCAGCTTTATACATAAAAACCACAATATTGTTTTTGGCGTTAATAGTCCCTTAAAACTTCGAAATGCTTTGTTTATATTATTTAGTTTCCGAACAATATTCAACTTAATCTAGTTATAAAGTAGGTCCTATTCACTACCATTAAGCGGAATGTTGTTCTAATGTTAAAACTTTTGTTTTACGACCTTTTGAAAACTCGGCGAATTATGAAATTTATTTTCTCCAGAGCCTAGATTATTATTTAAGGAATACTATCAAAGTCTTACACTTGGGTTTGTTGATTTTATAAGTGTTTAAAATACTAGTAAATCAGAACACAATAAAACACAAAGTCTTACTTTTTTCGTAACAAATATAGTGTACTTTAGCTTTCAGAATATTCCCAATGGAGTGTTCTGCCCGTGCCGATCAAAATATAAATGGGATTTTCACTTTACGCTAGCAACAAACCGAATAAGGAAAGTTTGCGAAATCCAAACGACTTCCTATTGATAATTTATTGCCGAACCGAGTTTCCTTGACATGGTATGCAAAAAACTGGGTCCAAATAGAAACAATTTGCAAGTCTGGCCCGTAATTCAATAGGGTTTGTTGCATAACGAAGTTGGAGATGTTTTATTATTTAGAAAGCATTTTCTGGAAGACTTATGTACTTAATCTTTGTATCTTTTTAAATAATATGAAATCATGCGCCCAAGACAATAAGTACCTAATCTACCTACATCTGGTTCTACGAGAAACTTTTAAAACGAAGTCGTAAGTATAATTTACAATAATCGGGTTCATGTATCATTACAAAATCTAACGTGGCGCCCACCCAACCCTTTCCTAATATAGAGTTGATAAAAATACAGCCGAATTAGAATACATGAATACCTCAAGTCACTTAAAAAGTTAAAAATAAACTTTCAAAACCAGGCAATATGTTTGTTGAAAATAGCAGATGACAATGTTGTAAAACAACAATCATATTCTTACGCTCATACAATAAAACTAATGTTACGCTTACAGCCGACAAAAAATTATTACCGTATTTGGAGCGTTTCCTCCTAACATTAACGCCTCGTCCAAATTGCTTAACGCAATTTGTGGCCGCAAGTTTTGCTCGGACTTTTTTCACAGGCGCAACGTCAAGTACACCTGATTCAATTGTTCTTTGAAAGAAAACGTTGCTACAGTGTCACCGACTTATCCGTGCATGTGGCCAAAATAAGAACTAAAAGATGTGTATGAATACTATGCTAGAAAGAGAAATGATAATGTAGACGCGCCATTCTTGAGCGCATAGATAACTTGGTCGGACTATAAACTAAATCGTTTAAAGTTAAATGTATTGCGCGCTAGTTTTCTTTGAGAAACGTTACAAAATTGTATTATTGAATTACGGAGTAGGTATCGTGTGTTTATTTGTTTTGAGGAAACATGATACTGTTTCTGTTGAAATGGTTTACTCAAAGCGACGTGAAAGAACAAAGGTGGGTAAAGCTCAGAGAACTAGAAAGGTATTTGATATTTATATGTCTGTTAACTATCTTATGATTTTTTCCTTGACTTTAAAACTATATAGCCCGTTAAATGGTTATTTAAGTATTTTACTCCATAGAAAGAGATATTGCATACAAGTATTATTAGATTTCAAAACCAAAATCTCCCGAAATCAATCAGTCTAATTGAAACAAATCTTTACCATCGTCGTCACTACGAGATAAAATTTTTTTGTTGATAATTAAACGTCCCATCATGTACATATATTTTTTATAAATACAGCTTTTTCTTGTTATATGCATATCATAAGATTTGCTGACCAACGTATATAATAAAATTAATCGAATCGAATTCTCTACAAAAAACTGGTAAATATACAACTGTCTAAAATCTTGAATATTTTGCTTGATGCTTTATATTTAGCTAGTTTAAAGTTGGTGCACCTAAAGTTCCGAACGAAGGTGGATAACTGAGTAATGTTAATTAACTGGCATAAATGAAAAAATATCCATTAAAATAAAAATAAATTTCATCTTTAGAATTCCACATTCCAACCTAAACAACCAAGCTCATCTTCAAAAACGAGAAAACACCACGTCTACCTCCGCAAGAATTTCAAAATCCCTTACGCAGATCCGACTGCAATTTTAAATAGGCATCAATGACGCTCATTGGGGAATCAACGAGGATCTACTCCGACGCTACTTGCCATCCCTTTTCATCTAGGTACGTCAAAGGGTGAAGGGAGGGTACAAAACATCCGATAGTGTTCTTTGCGCTTACAGGAGAAGCTAATTTTACTAAAGTGGGCTACTCGCTACGTAGTTATAGAGTGTGCTGAGGGAGCCAGCGCGAGCTGTGTTTGACTGTTGGTGTGCCTAAAATGATGCTTTTTTGTTGTATGGTGCTCAGAAATTGTTAGCCAGTATAGTGTGTTGGTACGAAAATTATATAAAATGCAGTCCACATACTTATGTTTTAGCTTTTTCTACTAAATATTATTATTCTATGATGAACTAAAAGTACTTTCAGATAACCAAGTATTGCAGGCTTCAATATCGAACTGCTATACGTAACTGTACGTTTTATTGAATTATTTCAAGCAGTAATTTCTTGAATCAAGCAGTGCCTTTTTACTTTTCAATTTATAGGTTTTGTTACTGCAATTCTAAACACAAGTACTTTGAGATATTGCTTCAATACTGTCATTGTGGTACTTCTTAAAATAACTTGGGGTTACTATTTTAAAGCGTGGTGGTGTGATGAGTTTAAGGACAAATAGTTTACGACTGTTCAGCTATGCATCGTTGAACTATATTCAAAAATGATATTCCTGATGCTACACTTAAGAATTTCCCTTTTAACCCTCGATGCGAAAAAGAGGGATTTTAAAAGTTTAACATGTGTATCTGGGAGTCTTGTCAGTGGCATCGTATCCCGCATACAAATGGATCGCTTTTGACACGAAATGAAACAAGAGTGTGTTATGTTGGTGGCGCTAAGCATGCTTGAACGGCTATGCCATCCTCGATTAAACTACGACACGTATTCGGCGAGTGCCGATCGGGTAGTCGATTCAGATGTTCTAAAGCTTTGGATCGTCAGTTGAAGGTTTTTTTAATTGAACACAAAAATCACAGTCTACTCGTGGAAAACAACCGGTAAGCGTCATTTTACTCCACCCTTACACTCCAGTGCTCAGCGGTGAGGTATTGTTTAGACATAAGCACGCATATAGTTTTTGTTCGCGTGTGCAATACTTATGAATTTCCAAGGGGTAGTTTTATAGTTCTACGAACGATAACAAGTTAAGTATCTACTATACTACACCTGGGGTCGTATGTTAGTGAGCATTCTTAACTATGTTGCGATATTTTTATTGTGTTAAAAAAATGCGTCTCAGGATTTTTTATGGAAAATTTTACTTGATTTGGCGTATGTCATATTTAATGGGTAGTATTTGGGTGTCTATATCTCCCACAAGTTTCATACATAAATTGAATGGTATTGAAATATATATAATTCAAATATAAAAAATATTATATAAAATCACAGTATAAAAATACAATGTGAATACTTTCTGTTCATAAGTAATAAGTACTGTCTGTATGAGAAATATCAATAACGTTTAGGTAACGAAACATTTTCTAATATAGAGTTAAAAAAATTATTTTTTCGTCACAATATTTAGGTCGGTAGAGTATGAAAAATATATTAGAATTTGAATTAAATTTCGTAGAAATTGCTGACATGTAAATTTACAGAAACTTGAAGAAATAATATTTTTAGGTTTGAAGAGATATTGTATATATGAGTATGATTCAATGCGCGTGAACGTTTTAATTTACTTTCACTCTCTTGTTTGAATAAATAAATGAAATGAAAATAATTGTTTCTATCGCACATTTTATGTTAAGTCATGGTCATAAAAAAGTGATTCTTTTATTATTATTGTAAAACGAAGAAGAAAAACATATAGATTAGGCGATAAAACTGCAAATGTATTTGAGTTATGGCTAAGCCACTTAGCAAGCCCACTGCAGGAACATCGAAATAGTTGTTTCCTTTTTCGCAGGCGGTTTATGTACATGCATGAGTTATAAAACTTATTAACACTTTTGGCAGTCACCGGGATTTAAATGAGCTTTACACAAGCTTTGCCTCCTTACTCGTAGTGTAGTAGGATAGGTTCGTTAGTCTGGGTGATTTAATTCCACGACACAAAAAGGGTTTTATTAGGTCTGTTAGACCTTTCTTAATTGATTGATTCGTTCGAAATTTAGCTTTTCATTGTTCTTACATTTTATATTTGATTTACTATTATAATTTACATCTGTTGTGTTTTATAACTTAGATTTGGACAACTCTAATTCATCAATTTTCAGTTTAACTTACCAAGATAAAATCAGCAATTAAATATGGTTCACCCATACATCTATACCAACACTAAAATTCACGCTCGGAAATTCGTGAAACATGAATTCTTACACAAGGAAAAAATTAGGTTTTCCAACCATTCTGGAAATATTTCTACGTGACGTTGTAAGGGTTGCGGTCACGCTTCACGAATACCTATTCTCCTTCATATTTCCCCTTTTGTCTTCCGTGTATTAACACTTGTAGTGTTTACGCTGTAAGGAATTTTTGGGGTATGCTAAGATTTATTTTCTAGGTTATAATTTATTGACTTTTTGTTCATAAGAAACAGTTTACGAGCTGAATTTAGGAATTTTTTTCCCTCGTGTTGCGGAGTGATTAAAAAATCTCAGAATGTATGTTATTTGGTTTAAGCTAGTAATTGAAATTAATTACAGAGAAAGTGCTATGGTTAAAGTGTACTATTATGAAAAAAAATTGTATCAAAACGATTTGATGTACCACAGAATGGACCAGAGAAATTCACTGAACGGTTCGCTTTTTTAACCCCTGACTAGAGAGAAAAGAGACGAGTTGTAAGTTTAACGTGTCAATCTGTGTACCAGTCTGTGACAGCCTATCTTCCATTCTAATGGACCAATTTTGATGCAGTTTTTTCTTTTTGAAGCTGAATAACTTGAGACCGTTTTAGCCATGTTTAAAGAAAATCGGCTCATTCAAAAGTACGCTTTGTCCTGCCAGTCATGGTTTTTTATGTTTGCCCGTAGACACAAAAAAAGTATGTAGGTATGTCAAACAATTTTGTTTAAAAACTCATTTATTGCTATCTCGGTTTAAGCGTATGCAATATAGATCATTTATGTCAGGACTTCTTTCTAGTAAGTTATATTATTATTTCGGGATTAAAGTGCCTATGTGTACATTAAAACTTTTACATTATAAGTTATTATGCTTTGATATGTAAATGGCTTTTAATTGGTAAATTTAACCTAATAAAGGTAAGTAAGACTAGGATAGTAAAAACCACAAAAGATGGGTTCGCCACATTGTAAACACCACTTTACAATGTGGCAAACTGTCTTTAGATTCAAACAATCCAGTAAAATATTTGTCAAACAGTTGTTTGACATATATTTTACAGTTAATCTAAAAGTCGATACTACCTACAGAAAATTGCAGTACTATTTGAAATTTGTTACCCCGTTATGGTGGCGAGTGCATCTAAGCTATCTTCTTGGATGAACTCATGTAAACGTTAATTGGTTTTGGAGCTCTTTTGAATTACTTAAATTGAATAAGTGAGTTAAATCTGGAGAAATTCTGAAGCTGAAGACCAGAAGGCGATTTGTGGATTATTAAATAAACTTGCATAAATAAATATATCACATACCTGACTTGTGAAGTGTGATATGTTTTATGATTTGATGTCCATGGGTGCGAAATAATTTACCATTAGGTGGGTCACTTGGTCTTTGCTGGCTATGAATATGAGTAAAATAAAGACAAATATCGGCTTAATTTATGATCATGCTATGGGATGATAATTTATTGAGATATATATGGCGGCATCGTCGATTTATTTTGTAAATACAAATTCTACATAAACCCAAATATTTCCACCAATCTATTTATACGAAAAAATAACATCTCCCTACCTCTATACGCTACTTGTTCGGAGTTACCGATTTTACTACTTGTAAGAAATTTACATCTTTTATTTATATATCAAAAACGGCGAACACAGCAACCTTGACGCGCAGCACAGCCGCCACGTAACCGTGGAAGCATGGCTGAAGCAAAATTGATTCACTCTAGAACGTGAGCGGAGTCGCAGAGCGAGTCAAATGTACGTCAACTCGCGAGCGTAGTCGGAGTAGAGAACTAGGCTTGTAAAACCGGTTTGGATAAGGCTTATGATTTGTTGACGATGGTATATGCAGAATAATCTTTACTTTTTTAACAATTATTAGCTAAGAAGTATAATTTGATCAAGATAAATAAGTCAATATAGCTCTCGATTATTAATTCTCAATGTGGGATGTAAATATAATCGCTATGTTTAGTGCCTTAAGTCATTAATTTATCACTTTAGGTCTTTTTTAGTAGCTATATTGAAAGTGATGTGCTGTGTGTACTAGGATAAGGCATAGAAATATGCGTTTAATCGAACCGATTTGGACGTACAGTTTTTTGAGGTTTTGCACGTATCGAAATGATTTATGTAAAGCTTTGATAAAATTACAATAGCGGGAGATAAGTAACGTTACTACATGACGTACACAGAAACTCAATTTATTTCAATGCTGAAACTCTATGTATATGAAACTGAGAAAGAGACCAAATGACGCATGACGAGGCGCGCGAGTAAGACGGAATAAAGTTTGTTCGTATTCATGTCGTATATCGACGACAATCGGATTGCAACTAACTTGACATAGGCGAGAAGTATCAAGATTTGTAAGGGCCGTGCGTCAGGAGCTAGTCCTCCATCTTTCGCTAATTTACTTTAATCAAAGATTTTAAGGTCGATTAATTATTAAAGTTACTTCTAGACCCCTGAGTCATGACGTTTAGAATGGAAAAGTTTTATTTATTAATTGATCTCTTACTCCACCAGCTTCCACCTCATTGGTTGAAGTGACGGCCGACGCGTCACCTAATGGACGGTAGACGAAACGAAGCTTTATGGTGACACTAAACAAATTTAATTAGACGTTCTTCTTAATCCTGACGTGTTTATGCATGCGACTTGGCTTGTTATTCGACTTGGCGAATTCCAAGCGCGCCGTATTGGCTATTTTCGTGTTAATAAGTCTTTTGTTCTTGATTCGCGGTTTTTTGGTTAAGTTTAGGGTAGTAAAATGAAATCTTTTTAATGAATAACTTTGGACATGTTAATTAGGGAAATACCGTTACTGTTTTGAATATGAATAAAAAAAGGGGGAATTTCAGAAGGGTTCGAGCTCGAGCCTAAAGACTTTGCAGGATAGCAAATTTTATTTCAAAACTCACGAAACTGCCTTTTTTCACACTGCTATAGGCATGAGATTGTTTTAGGCACAGTTTTTTTGTAATTGCATACAAAAAACGACCAATAACAATACGGTTGACCGCCCCGTCTCGCGGTTTTACTTTTTGCATTTGACCCGTCGCAGGAGTATAACGTAACTTCTTTTAGGCTTAAAACTCACGGCGCGGATATTACCTGCATCTGCCGTGGTTCATATGAGGTATACAAATAAAAGCTAACTCGCTTTAATAAATAAGTCTTTACATTTATTTTCTACAAATTATACATTTAATATTTTGCTAAATTTTTTTATTATTTTTCACGCCAATCACGCAATTTTGTTTCTCATCACTTTACCCAGTTTGTTTAAAATTTTGGAGACCCAAAATTGTGCAAAGTTACTTAACAAAACGATTTATACAACAATCAAATTGTTACAGCTGTAAAATGTAAAAATTATTTTAGTAGTTTTAATATAAGAAAGCAGTCAGTGTAAATTGGCAACCCTGAAAAAAAAATAAGTTAGAAACATAATTAACACGGGAATAAGATAAGAAAACTTGTTAAAAATTAAAACCTATTAACACTTTGTTTTCAACATAGCACCGAACTGTAATAAAAACTTCTGCTTCAGAAGAAAATAGTTACAATTTAATTTCCCTGTAGACGTCTTCGTTCTAGTTTCTCTTGTTTAAGTATCCCTTTCATAAAATCATTTTAGTCAAAAATAATTGTATGAAAGGTTGTGATTTTTTCTGAAATATTACTTGACAGTTACTTTACACCTTTTGTTCCCATTTTCCAATGCGAAAGGAAAAAAGTGGGAATTAGTTGAATGGAACGGACTTAAATAATTATTGCCTTCCAGTTGTGGAAAAACGCATTCTCGCTCCGATCGCCACGCGGTGCGGACGTGCAAGACCCAGCTCTCCGTTGATCGGTCCCTTCCCGCCATTCCGCGGCGCTCAGTTTACTGACGTCACAGTCTAGCGTGTTGGCTCCGTGCTACGGTTTCCTAAGTCTTTCTACTCCGTCTGAGTGCTTTCGAAGTGCGATTTTTCTTTGCGACTAAGCCTCTTAGTCTTCAAAGTGCTGTGCTAAGTTGTGTTGTGCTTGTGCTGAGTGCAGTGTTGTGCCCGGCGTAAGTAGTCTGGTTTCAGTGCAAAGGATACTTAACGGTGACAACGAATTTGTACTGAACCAGCCCTTTTTATTTTTATTTATTTCTCTTCTCTATTTTATTTATTTTTCTCCTATTTTCATATTTATTTCTATCATATTTGTGTGTTTTCGTGTGTATTTGTCCTTTCTGTCGGTAAAGGTTGACCCTAACGCGGTCAACTCTTTACCTGCGCACCCTTTTTTAGGTTTCTAGGTAGCGGCCTTCGGCGTACTACGGTTAGTTTTAATTTATTCTCCCCAGCCCCCCTACCGCTGGTAGGGAGGTTTGCCGCTAGGGTTCGCTAAATTTTTATTTAGGAATTCTAGGCATTTGTTATATAAATAGGCGCTAGGTTTGCTAGGGAACCTAGGCATACATTATATATTTATATATTTCATATTATCCCAAGCCCTCCAATGGACCTCGTTAACGCTCTTAGGTCATTCGCCCAGGTGCTCGCCGCGTCCGGCGTCAGCATACCCGATGACATACTAACGCAGGCCTTACAGGCATCTATCGCGTCCCCGGCCCCTCAGGCCTCAACCCCGGCCCCTCAGGCCTCCAACGTCGAGACCCCTCAGGTCTTAAGCTCTCCCGCGTCTCCCGCCTCGTCCGAGATGGACTGCGAATCGGTCGCATCCTCTCACGCGTCGCGTCGTAAGCGTACCGCTCCCGGGAGCGACTCCGAACCCGCGTCTGATACGTCGTCAGATGCCGTCACCTTAACCGGCTCTCCTGAGCCCGCGTTTCAACTCGTCGCCAAGCGCTCCAAGAAGCGCTCTAAGAAAGCTTCGGTATCTTCAATACCCGAGCCCTCCCCGGTGTCTTCAACACCAGCCCCCGCGCCGTTAAAATCGCTCGTAGTAACCGCGTCTCCGTCGGTCACATCGAAGCCAGCGACGCGCTGCGCTCCCGTCCCGCCGAAGCCTCAGCTCCCTCCGCCCGTCTTCCTGCGTGAAAAAGCGCGCTGGACCGCGGTTTCAAACTTGTGCAAAGTGCACAAAATTAATTATTTAAAAGCCGCCAACGCTGGCGATACAATCAAGATTCAAATAGCGACCGTCGACGACTTCCGCTCGTTTACCAGGTTACTCGGATTAAACCAAATCGCGTATCACACCTACGCCCTCCCGGAGGAGCGTAAGATCCGCGCAGTACTACGGGGCGTCCCGTTCGAACTCAGCAACGAAGACATCCTCGATGACCTTAAGTCTCAGGGTTTCCCGGTCACAGCAGTGCACAAGATGCACTCCAACCGCGGTAGGCGTTTTCCCTTAGCGTTGGTAATCCTGTCGAATACTCCCAACTCGAGGGAGATCTTTAGAGAGGCTCGCACAATTTGCGGACTATCAAATATCTCCGTCGAGCGTCCCAACCCCCGTGGTCACCCTGGGCAGTGCCACCGCTGCCAGCTCTATGGCCACGCAGCGGCTAACTGTTCAGCTCCCCCCAGGTGCGTAAAGTGCCTGGATCCTCACTTCACTAAGGAGTGCACTCGCACTCCCGAATCCACTTCCCCCCCTGCCTGTGTGCTGTGCGGCCAGTCCGGCCACACAGCTAACTACAGGGGTTGCCCGCGCGCTCCGCGCTCCACCACCAAGAGGGTCGCGCCTAAACCGGCGCCGCCGCTCACTCCTGCCAACTTCCCGCCGCTGCGCAACCGGGGTCCCCCGGAAGCAAAGCCCGTTCAGCCGACACCTACTCCGGCTCTGTCTTGGAGGCAGCGTCCGGCCGTTCCGCCTGCACCTTCCCGACCTATCCCAGCTCCCGTAGCTCCCGTAGGGTCGCGTCCTTCTCCGTCTTCCGCACCTCAGTCGTCGTTGGCTGAGGACATGAAGACCGTATTCGACGTTATTCAAAACGTCGATATTAACGAAATTTCCGTGCTCGCACGCAAACTGCGAGCCGCCCGCTCTCCTCAAGAGCGTTTATTTGCTTTAGCCGAGCATCACTCGCTCCTAAGTTCGTTGTAAATTCTTTTATAATTTATAAATTCGTAAATAATAAATTATAATGTCTAGACCCGCGAATCCCGCGTCCAGTCGTATTAAACCCAAGGGCTTATCCCTAGTATCTTTTAACGCTCGTAGCCTTAATACCAACCTTCCCGAGATTAAACTGTTCCTTCAGAACAAAGAACCTGACTTATTCCTTCTCCAGGAGACATGGCTTACTCCAAACCGCTCCAGGGGATTCGCTATACCTAAGTACGCGTTTATTCGTAACGATAGGCCCAACTCCGACGGTTTCGGCGGCACCGCTATATATTACAAAAGAGGCTTCCACTGCTGTCCTCTCCCTACTCCTCCTCTCCTCAACATGGAAGCCACTGTGTGTAGATTGGCTATGACTGGTCATCCGACCATCATCATAGCTTCAATCTACATACCTAGTGGTACCAGACCAATCCGCAGCGACTTTGAGGCCATTCTCGCCCTCGGCCATTCAGTCATTATGTTCGGAGACTTTAACTCCAAACATACTGACTGGACGTGCCTATCGACTAACACCAGCGGTATCGCTCTCCTCGACATCACTAACTCCCTTGACCTAGATGTCATATCCCCCGTCACTCCCACTCACTATCCCAACAACCCGTCCTACTCTCCTGACATCCTCGACTTTGCAATTATCAAGCGTATCAATCTTGACCTAAGGTCTATCGAACCGCTCGATGACCTAGGCTCTGACCATCGCCCCGTTTCCCTCGTGCTAGGACCGCCGAACGATAACGTCTCATCTCCTAAGACCTTTACCAATTGGAAAGGTTTTAAAAATACGTTAGTTTCAGCCTTAGAGGCTCCGAACTCTCCACTCGCGATCTCTCCCGAGCAATTAGATAGCCCGGATAAAATCGATTCATTAGTAAATTCTCTCACTGATGCTATCAACTCAGCCATCAGTGACAACGAAAAGGTTGCTAAGCAAGGCAAACCCACGCTTCCCTTAGCCATTAGCAATCTTATTAAAGCTAAGAACGCGGCTCTCCGGAGAGCCAAGAAATATCCCACGCCCGCCTATAGAACAGCTGCTAATCAGCTTCAACGTAAAGTTAGGTCTTGCCTCGCGGAACTCCGAGACGCTCAGATGAACGATCTCATGGCGAATATCTCTCCGTCCCACCAAGCGTACTATAGCATGGCCCGAGCCTTACGCGTAGACACCGTTTCTCACGTTCCTCCTCTCACTCGTCCCGATGGCACTACTGCCTTCGAAGTCGAAGAGAAAGCCGAATGCTTCGCCGACAGCATTGCTGCACAATGCTCGCCCAGCACGCAACCCGCGAATCCCACTCACATCAAAGCGGTGGAGGACGAAGTCCTTCGCAGAGACTCTCTCCCCATCACCGCCGACCCTGTCACAGTCTCTAATGACGAAATCTTGCTTCTCATTAGAAATCAAAAGTCCAAAAAGGCTCCGGGTGCGGATGGAATTTCCAACCACGCACTTAAGCACCTACCGCAACAGATGCTTACCTTGTTAGCTATCATTTTCAATGCCTGCTTCGACCATAGCTACTTTCCTAAAGCTTGGAAAGAAGCGACAGTCATAGGCATTCCCAAGCCGGGCAAACCTCTGAACGTCCCGGCTAATCACAGACCCATCAGCCTCCTCAAGGCAATGTCTAAACTTCTCGAGAGAGTCATACTTTCTCGAATGCGGAACCATCTGTTTCCAACGGATGGCGATCCTCTCATTATTCCCCATCAGTTCGGCTTTCGCGCTAAACACTCCTGCCCTCAGCAAGTCCACCGAATCGTCGAGTATATACTTGACGGTTTCTATCCGCGTCGTTATAAAACAGTCGCGGTTTTCTTTGACGTAGCCAAGGCTTTCGATAAAGTCTGGCACAGCGGTCTCGTTTATAAACTCTACAAGATAGGCTTACCGGATCGCCTAGTCAGGATAATAGCGTCGTTTCTCAAAGACCGTACGTTTCGATTTAAACACGAAGGCACGCTTTCTGCACCTCGTCCCATAAAGGCTGGAGTCCCTCAAGGCTCAGTCCTCGCCCCTCTGCTGTACACCGTGTACACCAACGACATTCCCATCCCGCCGAAAGGCGTCGAACTCGCCCTCTTCGCTGACGACACCGCACTCTATACCAAAGGCCACGGTGTTCGGCGCCTTGTAACCAGACTCCAAAAGGCCGTAAACGCCCTTGGTGCATGGTTTCAAGAATGGCGCATCGATGTGAACCCTGAAAAGAGTTCTGCGATGCGCTTCGACCACAAACGCCGTCGTCCCGATGGCGATCCCCACGTTCGAATGTTAGGCATTCCCATCCCCTGGAAGCGCAGTACTAAATACTTAGGCGTCACATTAGATCCGACGCTTTCTTTCAAGCCACATGTTGAAAGAGTTTCGAAACTCGCTCGTCACTATTTAGTCCGCCTAAATAGCATGTTAGGTAGAAAAAGTAAAATGTCCTTCAGAAACAAACGTACACTTTACAAGGTCTGCGTTAGACCCGTCATGACGTATGCCTCGCCAATCTTTGCCCACGCCAAACCCTCCCTCCTGCACAAACTGCAGGTAGTTCAAAACCTCTTTTGCCGCCGGGCCACAGGCGCACCGTGGTACGTGCGTAACGCGGACTTGCATAGAGATCTTGAACTGCCTACAGTACAATATCTCAAAACACTCTCTGAAGCGTTCTTCAAACGCTCCGAAACCCATCCCAATCCTCTAGTTCGTGATTCTGTCTCATATGCTACTCCTGTGTTAGACTCGAAGTTCAAAGTCGCTAGGCCTAGAAATGCGCAAGCGTACTCATCCACCAGACTGTCACGCGATCTCGAGGCCCTTCTGGCCGCAAATTCTAATTCTAACGTAAATTCTAATTCTAACGTAAATCCTAATACTAACGTAAATGCGAGTTAATTCAATTTTATTTTGCAATTTTTTAATTTTTGTTTTAATTATTGATTTTCATTTTGAGCACCTTCAGTGCTACGTATTCACCTTCAGTGCTTTGAGCACCTTCAGTGCTATGTAATCCCAGCGGGTGACCCCTTCTGGGCCCCGCTAGCGCGTCCTCTTTTTCCAATTGGCCGTCGCTCAGATGAAGGCTGAGTGGCAAAAATGCACGAGCCGACAGGGGGTTTTTAGTGGGTATGGTCCTGGTAGGCGTCGGGACGAGTCCCACATAACTTTGGAATCGCGCCAGAGTATGCGTCAGGGCATTTTTATCCTCCTGCCCTTCCCGCGGAGGGGAACAAAAAAAAAAAAAAAAAAAGTGGAAAAACGAGTTTTCGAGAGTCGAGAGGATTGCGTACGCAGTCCGATTTTATTCCGCAATCATTATATCCCGTTTTTAAGTATCCAAAACTAGGTCACTCCAGTATAAAAATTACCTTTGCGCATTAAAAAAATGTCCGTACTGGATCCACTCCCATCGCAGATAAAGGCTGGCATTATTCTATGTAGGATTAAAGTTACTCAATAATGTACCACACACTTGCCTGATATGATTAATACCTCAAACAGAATAATAATGGATCGTTAAATGAGGATTTTTACAGGAAAACATGACATCTGCCAAGTACATGTTAAAAACTTATTTAAAGTATGTTATGCCGAGGTTCTTGCTATTCAAAAGAGAGAGAAAGTTTTGCTATACTACTAAAAAGACATCTTATAATTAACGTGTCGCATGTCTAAGCGAAGTTCTTTGAATTCCATAAAATCAAAAAGTATTTTAAATGAGTGACATTTTATTACAATAAAGCATTTGCTTGAAGCAAGAATAAGACCCGGTATTGCCTGTATTATAGGGCAGTTATTTGTTGAGTGTAATTGTCAACCGTCAACATTTGGGGTGTAAGAGGGAGTCGCCTACCATCAAGACTCTCCAAATGCCAACCTCACCTGCCCGTGGTGCACCCTGCCGGACAGCGGACGAGGATAACTATTTTGCAGGTGTTAGGTTTCGACCGCGGCTCTAGATAAAGCCATGCCGCCAAGTGACCTAGTCACGTTCCGGCATGATGTCTTGAGTAGCCATTGGAGGAGAATAGTTCCGAGTAATTGCGCAACGTATGAGAGCCGTTTGAACTCGAAGGGTTATGATGCACCGGGTGGCTCATTCTGGAGGGCAGCGGGATCCAAAGAAACGGTGCTCCGCAGGCCGATCACAGGTTGTAGAGGGCCCAACTAGTGTTCTAGCCATTCGTGAAAGGCTGCCCCACCGCCTGTGTAAAATCCTGGGATTGCTCCATCGTGCCGGTTGGTGACCGGATGGAGAGGGCCCGATGGCGATTCCCGGGGGGTTTAAATGCGTCCCCGCGGTCTCCATGTGAGTCCCCTACCAGTGGGTTTGACCACTCGAGTTGCTTGGTTCCAAGCGTTGCGCTTCACTCAACTTCTAGTCCTCTCCCCTATCCACCCTACCAACAACAATGGAAAAGTCAAAAAAGAAAAATAAGTGCCGACAGTGGATGCACTCCCTCTCCCTAAAAGTACACTTCTCTAACATCCGAGGAGTGCACTCAAATCTCCACGATGTCCACCACGACCTTGAGACAGTGAGGCCGCACTTATTCTTTCTGACAGAGACGCAGATCTGTGATCGTTCCGATCTGGTATACTTACATTACCCAGGCTATATCCTGGAGACCAAATTTCTCCCCAATGCGGGCGTGTGCGTGTATGTCAGAGACGAGATCTGTTGTCGGCGTCTCCGATACTTGGAGGTTCCGGATTTTTCTGTTTTATGGGTCTATGTCGATACTGGCCTGGACCGAATTGTATACGTCAGTATATACAACTCGACTTATTGAATATCTTAGTGATACTGCAGATAACGTCCAACGACGCTATCCCTCTGCGCAGTTGGTGTTCTTTGGGGACTTTAATGCCCACCATGGAGAGTGGCTGTACCCGTTCAAGGACACCGACCACGCTGGCAGAGAAACCTATATCTCTGCCATTAGGGACATCCGACCACTGTCTGGTGAAATCTGTGTCGCAATACTCGCCAACTGATACCAGCCCAAAAAAAAGGCAATAGGCGAGTATGACGGTTCAAGTCAGCAGATTGGGATGAGATGTGTCACTTTTTCACCTCTTATCCTTGGCGGCAAGTTTGGTTTACTTCTGATGATCCATCATGCTGTGCTGATGCTGTCTCCAGTGTGATATGTGAAGGTATGGAGTACTTTATACCGTTCTCTGATGTATCCCTGGAGTCCAAAACCCGCCTATGGTTTAATGCTGATTGCCTCCTAGCTGAAAAGCGAAAGCATGTAGCATACCAAGCCTGGGCTAGCGCTCGCAGAAGCAAAGCTATGGATCTCCCAGCTAAGAAGCAGGCGTACAATGCTGCTGCCAAGTCCTGCAAAAAGGTGATCAGAAGCGCTCGTTTCAACCACATTGGCCGTATCGGGGACAAGTTAGCATTCTATCCCACGCGGAGAAAAGCTTTCTGGTCCCTTGCCAAGTCGGTTGAGATGAACTTCTGTCGCCCATCACTGCCACCACTGCAAAGGCCTGACGGGTTTTTGGCCCACAGCGCAAAAGAGAAGGCAGAATTGTTCGCAAATCTCTTCGCGGAATGTTCACTTCTAGATTCCAAAGGTAAAAGCCCACCCACGTTACCCCCATTCGGCCCCAAGATGGAGCCCGTCCAAATTCAACAGAAAGAGGTACTCAAATGCTTACTAAATTTAGACGTGAATAAAGCCAGTGGTCCGGATGGCATTCCCGCAGTGGTTCTAAAGCACTGTGCAGCCGAGTTGTCTCCTGTTTTGACACGCCTATATCGACTCTAAGGACTGGAAAAGTTCCATTATCATGGAAGTTTGCAAACGTACAGCCCGTACCAAAAAAGGGCAGTCGAGCCGACCCAGTCAACTATAGACCTATTGCAATCACTTCCATAATTTGCAACATTATGAAACGTGTATTGAACCATCGTCTCTTGACGTACCTAGAGACCAAAGAGCTCCTCAGTGACAACCAATATGGTTTACGCGGAGGACGCTCAACAGGAGACCTTCTAGTTTACGTCACGCATCTATGGAGCATGGTCCATCTTTGGCATGATTCCGCTAAATACCATCTTGAAGCGTTGGATTCTGTCGACCGAAGGGCCCGTAGACTCTTATGAGTCTAACGACAAACTTACTTCTTCGAGACTGCAAAGTGTCGAGCATCGTCGAAAAGTTGCTAGTCATTCAGTTTTTTACAGATTGCACTTTGGAGAGTGTGCGAATGCTCTTTTTCGCTGATCGAACCTTCTCCCTTTCTCCACCGGTCAACCAGACGCAGACAGAAGTTTCACCCGTTTGTGGTTAGCGCGCCGAAGAGCCGAACGAAACGGTTTGATAGCTCTGTTTTTCCAGACAAATATAACCCTGGAGCTTTTAAGTGTAGAGTGAATAGGTACCTCTTGGACAGGTGTGTATGATCCTCGTCTTCATCGTCACTTTCCATCAGGTGAGATGGAAGACAAACGCCTGCTAATTATTAATTAAAAAAAACCGTATTATCAAATGTATGTTTAAGTATTCATAAATGGTGGCAAAATATATTACTATCATTAAAAATTATTGATATATATTAGGTCTTTACCTATGAAATTGCCGTTTTTCACGAAATAAATGAAGCGTAATTTTTTTATATATTTTTTATTTCTATTAATCAAAATAATCACCCATGCAATCAATGCATCTTTGCCAACGCATTGGTAGCTTATTGATGCCTTTCTTGAAGAAATCAGCTGGACGGGAAGCAACAAATTCTTCAAAGGCATTTTGTACTGCCTCTCGGGTATTGAATTTTTTTCCCGCCAAGAAGTTATCCAAATTCTGGAAAAAGTAGAGGTCTGTAGGTGCAAGGTCTACCGTCTGCTGTGCAGTATGAGGTCGTGCGTTGTCGTGCAGGAGCAGTGGAGCCGAACGATTGACCAAAGCTGGTTGGAGACGTGCGAGCTTCTCCATCATTGTGTTCAGTTCTTCACAGTACACATCTGCAGTAATGCTTGTCCCGTTTGGCAAGAAGCTGTGATGAATTACACCCGCATCAGACCACCAAACAGTGACCATCACTTTTCTAGGGGTAAGTTTTCGTTTAGGGCATTGTTTGGGTGCTGAACCAGGGTCCAACCAACTTGCTGAGCGCTTACGATTGTCAAACAGGATCCATTTCTCGTCACAAGTAACAATGCGGTTCAGAATTCCTTCATTTGTATGCTGAGCAGTGCAAGGCACGTCTCCACGCGTACTTCGCGCTGGCGATCATTGAGTTCGTGGGGTACCCATTTGTCAAGCTTTTTTACCTTGCCAATTTGACGCAAATGGACCAATATTGTTTTGATGCTAACGTCGAAAGCTGCTGCTAATTCAGCCGTGGATTGAGTTTCATCAGCTTCCACAATTGCCTTTAATTCGTCATTGTCGACCAAAGTTTTCGGACGACCAAGGGGTTCATTTTTCAGGTCAAAATTTCCAGAACGGAAGTGGGTAAACCAATAACGGGTGGTGCGTTCGTTTGTAGTGTTCGCTCCGTAAACGTCGTTGATGTTGCGTGCCGCTTGTGCCGCTTTGCTGCCACGACTGTACTCATACTCCATAATTACTCGAATTTTTATCTTATCCATGATGACGAAAAATGTTCGAATGCGTTAAAAACAAAACACTAACTATTAAACAAATGACGATTTTAGAAAAAGAATTCCATGTTTATAAAATTAATTTGAAATTAGAATTATCAGTCAAAAAAAAAATATTTTCATTTGAAATGGCCAGCATGACAAAACGGCAGTTTCATAGGTATTTATTTATAGGTATATTATTTTAGTGCATAGCTATACAAACAGGTAGTTATCAACTCTTTAAGAAACCGTATCTTTCATTCTTTGTACCTACGAAATCCTTTAGTATAGCGGTCAAAATGCCACACATGACTTTGCTTTTTTTCTGAAACCCACGCTTTGAAAATAGCGCCTACAAAGTTCGGCTAGGTATGTGTAGGTACTTCGTGTCCTCTGATAGCTAAAGTTTAGGATCTTGATTGACGAGCGAAATTGGTTGGTAAACTAGAAAATTAAACTTTGATAACTGTGGCAGCTACGCGTAGTAAAGTCTACGGCATTTTCATTAGTTTTACGATGGCGGTCCTACAATTTTACTGGTAGTATAGAGAGTTAAGGGCGCTGTTAGGATGGTAATGCAGTTTTTATTTCCACAGATATTATCGCATATATGTGTGAATTTTGTAGTGCTTTTTTATTGTTCTAGATAAAGGATGGGCACATTATGATGTTAATGGTTTAAAGCGCAGTTAGCTATTGTTTGTAGGTCACTGTTTTAAAGTTGATGTCGCCATACATTTTTAAAGAAAGCACGTACCGCTTGTCGTAGTTACGTTGCAAGAGCTACGAAAAATTAATGCTTAATCAGTATGAAACTATATAATTAACTTCATACAAAATACTTAAACTTGCAAAAACTAACCAAAATAAGGGTTTGCTTTCTTATAAAACTCCAAGTAGAAAGACAAAAACGGCGTTCCTTCAATTTCTTGGCCAACAACAAAAGTTATTTATTTTTCTATTTTACTACATTTTATTACATCTAAAAATAATTGAGCGATTTATGTTTTAGGTTCGGCCCTTGTCTTCACACTTGAAACACCTCATCCTCCCTATACGGAAATAGATTGCAGTGTTTACTTTTAGTATTTTTTTGAGATCTATTTAATACCAGAATAAATATAATATATTCAGTATGTATTATTAGTTTTTATTCATGTTTAATCATATTATATTAATTAAACAAAAGTATAATTAACTTCAAGAATCTTTGTCGATCTATAAACAAGATCCCAATAAGAGTAATCTGGAACTGAAATCTACAAATGACACTTTTTATAATTTTAATTCATTATATTAGGTAAGGGAAAAAGGTATGTAAAATAAGATGCTACGTCAGCTTTACCCGTAATTGGACGATCAGGGTGATTTTTAGTTTCCTTACTGACACTGCATTACGTACATAAACTTGGCTTGTGCCATACTCATAGATAATTGTAGAGTTGTTCATTCCAGGTAATGTAACTAACTTTGCAATGCGATTTTAAAAAGGTAGCTACTCCGTGACGTCACAGTAAGAATTTCTTTGAAAATTTATTTAAAATTAAATACTGCACAGAAATCAGAAATCTTCAAATTGTTTTCCAATACCTAATGCTTTCACACACAAAATTATATTACATACCAAGTTTCCGTTTTCGACCGGCTCATTTTATCGAACAGAAAAACAATTTAAAAATAACGGTGAATAATAATTTATTTCTTAATTATTTTTTAAAGATACCTTTTTCAAAGAATCGAAATTAACCAGAAACAAACTCTATAACAAAACAAGTATAATTACAATATATTACATACAAAATACGAAAAGACTTTTCCCCGCCATAGTATATCATATAATAACTAAAGATTATTATTGTGAAATGTTCTCCGAATCTCTATTATATATATTATATATATATATATATATTCCGCAGATTAATATAATTAATATCTCGCAATCGCGAAATTCCTTTAAAAAAATTTCTACGAAACAGAGTCCATTGTAAGAATTTTGTTTTTTTTTGTAAAGCAAGATAAAAGCTTATAATAAAAAGCAAAGCAAGCTCTACAAGAGAAAATTGGAAAAATGCCAGCTTACTTACGTATAGCAACGAAATTCAAAGAAAACGTGGCTGACACAAAGCAGTGTTTCAAAAGCATGCTTGTTCGAACCCTAAAGCGAAACAGTTATTGTAAATCAGCATGATAAACTTGACGTCAGTGAAAAATAATGCTTGACAATTGGGTATTATTTGTTCATTTTAGTAATTAACATATAGGATATTTCTGGTTAGTTGTTCTGTTTAATTGAAAGTTGCAGGACAGAATGCGGTACGTAAAGTTATTTTGAGGTATCTTTAATTTTTTTCTGAAAGAATAAGGTATTTTGGGAAAAGTACTTGAATATTTTTTATTTTATTTTTTAAGAAATTTCTATGGTGACGTCACAGTGTTAAGTCGAGAGTACTACTAGATACTATCATAGAGTATCTTTTAAAATGGCATTGCAAAGTTTGTTATACAAGCTGGGATGAACAACTACAATTTTATATGGATTCTTGATAATCATTCAAAACCATTGCCATGACCGTTTTACCAAGAAGAAGTTAGAGATTGACTGTATAATAAGCACAATCGCTCTTACTTGCAAGCTTTTACTAACAGAAAGCATTTAAAAAAGTTATATCTCGAATTGGGTTTTGGAATTAGAATCGGAATTCTTCCTTTCATTCTTTCATGCTTTCGTTCATTGTGCTGTTTTATTTCAAAATTGATCTATCACTAGCTTAAGGCTAGTATAATAGCCCCCTTGACTTGGTCGTATGTAGTTATTTGTTTTGCTCATTCTCATATCGATAAGTAATAAATGATACATCCGTTACTGATGACATTATCATCAAATGTTTTAAATAAATTATACGGTTTAGTGTTAGTAATACTTAAGTGGGGCGGTGGAGAATTCCTTGACTGACTTTTTTTACTTTGTTGGGTTAAAGCTAGAGGAAAGGAACAACCAGTGCAAATACAGAAACAATGGCAAATTTTAAGGTACCTAAGCTTAAGGATGGCAACGGGTAACGTTAATCGATATTCTAATACAGTAAACACAAGCAATATTAATAAATAAAACATGTATGACTAATGGTGTCCATGGGCATGGATAGCACTTAACATTAGGTGGATCCTGTTCGTTTACCGGCTATGAAATCTGTAAATACAAAAAAAAAATTAAATAAACTGTATATTTAGCAAACATCCCAAATGGCTACTTTGTATTTTTGATGACGTGACAGCCCTCGTGGATTGGTGGTTGTAATGCTACCCTTGTTGAGTGTTTTACATATGGTATTATGTATTTCTTAGTTATAGTATGTAAATCGGGAATATTTCAGTTTATTTATACGCTATACACTCTTAGTGTGTAGCCGAAGCATATCCATAAAACAAGTTTACTAACTTTGAGGCTTCGTACAGATGGCGTTGTAAATGCAGGTTATTCCAAGTTGAACTCCCGGAAGAATTTTAAATAAAATGATAATACTCAGAGTTGCCTTAAAACCTGTTACAGCTAGCAGCTAGTTACAAACTTTCCTCATCTCTATTTCCAATATAATCAAAATATTATCTTTCTCAATGACTCACTTTATAGAAATGTTTAGTTTCGGATCGATCGGCACTATTTAATGGTTTTAAATTAAATATGGTGCATTACCGTTCACATGTGGCGTAGACTTCAAAAGCAAATTGCACAAGAAGCACTATTTATCTGTCGGTTCATGTCGGTAAAAGCTTCCATTATGAAGTTTGCAGACGAGCAGTTTTATTTTAGATGTTAAAATTTCTTCAGGAATTTTATTACATCTTCAGTCATTTTCATCGTACGTAAGTTGTCAAAGTGTACTGAGTAGCTTGTTAAGCGTGTTATATACATCATGTATTGTCTGTCTTTTAATATTCAGAATAACTTGTTTTAAAAGAAAAGTGTATTTGAACTGACTGAGAAACAGATGGAGCTGATTGAATGCGTTTTGAAGTCACTTTGTTACCACGGTGTCTGTGCAGATACCAAAACGAAATAATATAAAATATAATTAAGCGCCATAAAATACGGCTAAAAAGTGTTGAATTGAATAGATTTGATTTCATTTAATTATCGACATAAGTTTTACTCTATTTTAAGCTATCGCGGTTATTTTCACTATAAAAAGTGAACGATCGCGGACTGACTGTTGATGCTTGCAACGGCATCGAAATATCCGACGCGCGAAATAAAAGTCGAAAATCGTGGTAAGATACCGTAAATTCATTAAATTATAAGTTTTACTCTATCAAATCTACATCTATTAAAGGCATTAATTCTGAATAATTCCTGATAATAACCGCCTTAGCTGCTTAATTTTTCTGTACGAAATTTGTAGTTGTAAATTTGTAGATTACAAAATGATCTTTCTTGAAGCCTTTTTATTGCAGATCCTCGACGGATTTTTTCAATAGTCACCATTGCCAAGATTCACAGAAAACGCGCGTGTACCCTCACACATACAAAGACCAATCCAAATGGATATCAGCACTTAAGGTGGCCATTTGCTCGTTACCGGCCGGTGACAGACCCATCGATCCGGACGTTTTACATCCATTCGATAAATAAAGACGACTGCCACCTGAAACTATTTACTTGGAAACATTTGTTAACGATAAGACTGGGCTGCGGTCATTTTATAGGTACGGAAAATGGGTTAATATGGTATCCGAGCGAAATGTTAGGGAATTTCGTAAAGTTACATAGAAACTGTTTATACGATTATAGTAACATTTTAAGGTTTGTTAGTGAAGTATAATGGAATTAGAGTTTCTTTGTTAAATTTCTCCCCTCCTGCTATAATAATCACGTTTATGTGGTTGTGTCCCGGTCAAAGGGAAGTCAGTGCAATTAATGGAACAAATACAATTTCAACTGAGGCCTAATAATGGTCGGCAATGCATTATTAGTCGATATAATAATCACAATAACTATTAAAGTATAAAACACCTACGATTTATGATGTCCATAGATGCGTGCTCGTTTGCCGGCCATAATTATAGTAAAAAAAATAAGTAATTGTTATTTTCTGTTTTAATTTTCACTTTTTGGTTACTTAAGATTTACATAAAACTTACGGCAGATATAAGTAGGTACCTCTTTAACACGGCTTCCCAGAGTACTGTGCATTTTTTAAATATAAGTGAACTAGAAACTTGAACGACCATAGTGTAATAAAAGCTTTTATTTATTAAACCACTTTCTGCAATATTTTGTCAGCAGCTTTCTTGTTCTTATAGTCGTGTTTCTTATAGTCTTTACGGAAAAATCGTATGCTTTTTTAGATACGCGGAAATGTCCTTTTTAATTGGAATTTGAGATTTTTATTTTCATTTGATAAAATTTCCTTTATAACTTACGTTTGAGATCGGCTTTGCATTTGTCATCATAACTTAAATTCGTTGCATTTATGAACCCACTCATCGTTTTTTTAATTAACATATTTATCAATCGGTAACCCTTTTTAATATTTGACAAAACTTACTTAAGAGCAGGTTGATATTCTTATCAAGCTCATCTACGATTCATTTATATGCATAAGAATATCACAGCGATTTTATTCAATGAAAATTATAACAAAACACAAAATTATACCCTTTAAAAACTTATAACCAAATAACTATCCTTTATTCCTAAATAAACCTCCCACACAACCCAGCGGGATAGTAAATTTAATTCGAGTTTTAATGAAAAGCTCGCTCTAGTTTGAGTTCTCAAGTTTTTGATGTTCACATAAACTAAGTTTAAGAAGAATGCCAAAACTGTGGAACATGAAGTGTAATATGAATTGTTTAACTTGACGTGTATTGGGCTAATAAAGCGAATTCAAGTTGCAATAAAACTTTGCAACGAGTGCCGGGAAACGAAATGATGTACTGTTTATGCCAAGTTTGTTTTATTATTCTGTATTCAAAGACTATTGTTTTGCGAGGTTAAAAAAATTGAGAATTAAATAAAAAACATGTAATATTTGGCTTGGCTAGGTATTTCCATTTTATACAAGGCCGCAACGCAGGGGTGTGAAATTAATTGCGAATAGATTGTAAGAACTTTTTTATTTTAGTATATTCGAGTATAGGTCGGAATAAAGGTTTAGACCGAATGGTCAATATACCTAATGGATATAAATGTCCACAATTATAACACTTTGAAACGCTTACGTTTAAGTACCTTAAGGTCAAAATATTTTAAATAATTCAGCCATGAAATTAGACTATGAACAAACAGAGTTTTTATTATTATAACCCCCTTTCTAAATCTATGCATATGTATTTTTTATTTGGTACTTGATGTAATTTTATACACTTAATAAAATAATGGCGTCTTTCGTGCATACATACATCCCATTTATACACACCTACTCCTACACACACCTATTCACACACAGCTACATACCTTCACACAACATATTAATACTCCTCTTACACTCTGAGTATATACGCATTGAATTGTTATTTTTGTTGAAGTAAATCAGTCTGAAATGTAAAAGACTATGCACTATTGTTTTTTCAATTAACCTATTTTTTATTCGTTTTGTTTACTTTATTCACAAAGAAATTTATTTAAATTTGCCGATAGAGGATACTGGCTTTTTGAGCGTGGTACGACGGTACCCGGCGAAGCACGAATAAGGAAATAAAACAATCGAATAAACCTTTACTTTTCAATGCAAATAAAATTGTGTAGAAAAATGCACTTTAATTTTAAAAAGCACTTAAAGTATATTATATTCAGCCAAAACCTGTAGAGCACACCACACTGAATGTCAAATCGAATCTAATGTTGTTGAATTTGTTATACCTACTTATTAGTTTGGGCACTAGTTTATTGCCAATAATTATAAATGTCAATTTACAAAACCAAAACAGAGGACTCTTCTACCCCATGAGTAGATAAACAGAACAGAGGCAAAGCTCCATACAACCGCACGAATCGGTTGCACTACTACAAGCAAGCGGGGCATGTGAGCGTGACACTGGCCGCTTGTCACGTACGCGGCGAGATAGGTCAAAAGACATTGTCAAAAGGCACAGCCAGTTGACAATCTCAGGGTCGTTGTGACGCACGTTGTTTGTTTTGTTAGTTGCGAGTATGATTATTTTAATGTAATAACGTTGTATTTTTTATTAATAATGGTTGTTTATTGTACTGTGTGTATGAATAATTCTAGAAAAAATAAAATGGAAATATTGGAAATGAAATACTTAAGCGTATTAAAGATTGTAAATTTGATATGCCATGTGAGTGTTTCCCGTTAGTTTACTTGAAATAACTATATGTTAAAATTAGAATTTACCACACCATCAAAAGAAACAATAAATTATCAAAAAGTATTCTATCATACTGACTAATAAAACTATTTGACAAATGTTTTGTTTAAATTGTCTTAATCTATTGTGACAACCCTGCCAAAATAGGTAACAATTTATCACGTTCTTAAGAAGCTTTGTCTCTGTTCCATTTATCTACTCATGTGCTAATGTACTACCTAGTTTGAAAAAAATCTTGATGGAATAAATTTGACAATCATCTATTACAAAGTGTCAGGCGTATTTTGTTATTCTACATATCATGCGATGTTCTGCTTCGTGGATTTTTGGATTTTGTATTTAAAAATATATCTGTAGATTTTGAAATAAGATAAAATGGTTATTTTAAGTTGTAAAATTTTTTATCATGTTTAGTTGTTTAGGTAATTTTATAAAATTACTTAGATAAAAAAATAATTAAAGTCAGGATGTCCATTGTATACGAGTATGGCGTAAATATATTTGAAAATTGAAATTTTCAAGATTCTTTGGGACCTTCAAATATGATTTCTTCAATTATGTTTTAAAGGTCCATGATATCAAAGATTAAACTCAAGGGTAGTTCCCTATATTGATCTGAACCAACTTATGCGATCACTATTAAAATAAATAATATAAATACGAATAAAACCAAAGCCAAAAGCGCAACTATAAACAGTTTAAGCACATCAAATCTGCTCGGATCTTCGGAAACATTTTCCACATGGCGAGGCGCCTGTCACCTCCGGGTAAAGTCGGGAAATAAATTTCAAATCTTGTTAGTTCCCCATTTGACACGAACGGTGTTAGTTAAACGGAAAATATTTCTGTATACGTGCATGGTGGTTACTCGAGCGGTTTCCTCGCTCTTTTCTGCCGCCTTGGAAACCGTCGAGTTGAGTGATTTCGTTTAGATATCTTAGTGGTTTCTTTGAGTTTGCATGTTTTTTCTTTTGTTTATGTTGGAGACTATTTATTTGTATTTATTACTTAGTTTCGCGTTGTTGTTGTTATATCTAGGCACCGATTTGAATGACTCTTACCTGGGCTATGATGGCTATTGCTAGAGCTATATTAGGAGAATATTGAGACAACGGTATAAATATTCGTTCAATTAATGGTCGGCTTAGTAATATTTACACCGATACGTATTAAGATTATACGTATCTGTTTGCATACAAGGTTATTTCTTTGTTCAATTGAATTTGTTTCTTTTGTAACTGCGAAAGTGCATTTTTATTTTAAATTATTGGTTCTTTTAATGCCAACCGCATTTTATAACACCATCTTAAGGTATTCTAAGTGATGAAGTAATAGTCGCCACTTTGAATCTTTCCTTAACATTAAAGCCTCATCAAATGTTATGCACGCCTAAAATGCAAGGCAGTTACAAATCAAATCTGCCTTAATTGCACGGTACAGTTACATTGAAACGATATTTCAGTGAAGGCAATGACAACGTATCTACGTGGTGTTTTCGGAGTTATCTCAACAGAGTTATTTGATTTTACTAAAATTTCATAAATAGTTGGAAATGTTACGTTATTTCCAAAAGGTAAGCTTTTATTTATTTGTGGGCAGCATACTAAGCGATAAACACACTGCATGGGATTCTGATGCGAAGGAACCCCTCCGCGGAGTTCCCTGATGGTACCTATGACAAAATGTTTGATTAGTTGCATAAAATACTACTTTCATTATAAAATTTCATTAACTGATATGCCTTTTCTCTTTTTGGTGTTGATAAGACAATTGTTTGTGACTTTTTCTCAGATCGAGATGTAAGTATATGATTGTAAAAAAAAGGCTAGTTTTTATTATTTTCGTAAATTTTAATCGTTGTGTAAACATTTTTCAAGTTGTATATGTGCTAATTTTTCAGTTCTCAAATAAATTTTATCAGTAGAAAAATATTGACAATTGACAAGACTTTACATAGAAATGATGTCCAATTCTCAAAAATATTTTACTGATAAAAGTTATCTGAGCATTCAAAAAAACGGCACTAAATCTTTTTTTTTTAAACATATTTAGATTTACAGTTGATTTTTTAGTTATAAAATATAAACGAGGACTAAAACACGCATGCCCTTAGCAAACCCAACGTCAACTCGAATAGCGACGAGCTCGGTTTCGAACTATCAGTTTCAATAAAATGATGTCTTCTGGAAACAACAACCACATTTACGAAGTACACGACATTCGCAGGGAAATTCAGGGGACTCGAATGATGTACCTTGCCATTCAATATCAGGTTCTCTGTTTGCACTGCTACACTTTGCGATTGTTAGCTCATGCGGTTGCATAAATGTGTTGGAAATTAAAGATGTTATTTGTGCAGAGTTTAATGTACAAGAATTATATCTAATGTGTTGGATGCTGAAAATCATTCAAATTTGTGTACGTTTGAAGCGGATTTTTTTGTCAAGTTAGTTACTAAAATTACACAGAATCTAACGCGCTAATTCCACCACCTTTTTGCAACTTTTCCCAATGTACAAAGCAATTTAGGTGTAATTTTTATTGTTTTTTCTTTTTCTATGGTTAATTAAAAAAAGTGATTCCAAAACAGAGTTTATCTTTTTTTTTTGCTTTTACTTATCAAGTCATAATTTATGCATTTTCATTATATTCAAATTATTTAATGACATAATATTGAAATAATTTAATCTAGCATTCGAATTTGGCCAAACGAGATAAAAACCAAATCCATTGAATTCAATGTTATGAATCATGAAAACAGATAGTCTTTGTTAACTATGAAGATACGCTTGCGATTACTGAACTTTGATTTCTAGAAAAAAATTGTTTTCAATTTAAAAAAGACATTTAAAATAAAGGCTGTATAACATTATAACTGTCAGTTATAATGTTATAAAATAATTTAAAAAAAAATATTTTAATTACAAAACGATCTTAATATCCATTGATATTTTATTAAGACGTTTTTGGTTATAGGTAAAATACGATCTCTGTTCTTTTATTTTCACCTACTTAACCTTTACTACAATAGGAATACATCTATGTACCCAAACAGGCATAGGACCACTACAAATTATGACAGGTATGAGAGTATTAAGATTTCAACACTCAAAACTACAGTGCAAATGGGAGTCGTACACACGTACGACTAGTCTTTCGAACGCTCATTTACGAGGTCGTACAGCGGCAAATGTACTGGAAGTGATACAAGCAACGACCGTTTTGTCTTTACTGCTGTTGTTATGGCACAAAGATCACAGTGCAGCTAGTTATTTTGTTTCTCTGACGAATTCTGTTTGGTGCACAGAGTTTTCATGTTTCAGCAGGTTGTGATTGTGTGTTGACCATTAGAAAAAAGAAAAATGTTTTGTTAACAGTTCCAAATGATACTAAATAGTAAAGATAATAAAGAGTCTTTGTAACATCACAAGAATAGGATATTTTGCTCGGGTAGGAGTGAGAAGAGGTGTACCTATTGGTTGGTATACGTAAAAATGTAAAATTTTTGCTATTTGAAAACACTGGCCTTATTTTGGTCATATTTTGTAAAACCATTATTAACTTTATCATAGCCGCTAGTGAGCATGCGATACACCTGATTTTAGTGGCATTAGTACCGGTAGACATAATTAATCTTTAATTATTTGTAATTTATTGATCATCGATTAATGTTGCGTTGCCAACCGTCGACTTAAGTTGGAATTGCCTCTGTTCCAGTTTCCAATTACACTAGCCTACCGATTTATCCGATACACAACCACCTAAACGTGGTAATAACGGCGGTTAAAATAAGAAGGAGTGTGGTTCCGCCCTAGACGAGATCGTAACAGAACATATTACTTTGTATGTAAACCATTTTAATTTTAAGATCTATATTTGCTTAGCATTGACACGTGAGGGATAAAATTAGACTAGGATTCAAACTCGGTTACTTTGGTGTAGGCGGGTACTACATGCAGACTAAATATCATTAAGAAAATTCTAAATCCTTTGCAATTTACGAAAACTAACAACAGTAATGCAAATGTCAGCTATAAAATTGTGACTTTGTTACAACTGTTACTGCAATGTCAATCTGGTAACTTTGTATTTCTGTCTAACATTGACCCCTGGTTCAATTTTAATGCATGCTTTTTTACTTTAGCATACACCTTAACATACATTCATAGTCTTTTATTATTCAAACCATGTCTCTAAGTATTTTTGTACTACCACAAAAATAATTAAAAGTTTGATTTGAATATGACTTTTTAAAAAGCGTTTGTTAACCAATGTCCACCATGTTTTTCTTTATTTGGCATATAAAGATTATAAACTTATTATGTCATAATATAACATAAAACGTCACTATTACTACATCTAGATCAATAAAACCTAGATTGACCATATTGTATTACAAGGCTTCTTACATCAAATTCAGTTCTATCAATTGCTGCGCGGATGGTACACCAAATGCCACGTAGAGAAAATCAGGCGTCAAATTACCGAGCGTATAAGCACCCTACATTTTCTTCTGCCATTTTTAAGTATCAGTTAGAACTAAGCACCATTTTTTGTTATACAGACGCCATTTTTTTTTTTCATCGTTATTCCTAGTTTCGAAAGTGGGATTTTCCTTTCCTAGGAATTCATTGTATGCATAGTGGAATACAGTTTATTCCAAAGCTCAGATGAATTCCGTTATTACTCGGTTTATTTTGGTATTCTGTTTATCTATCTGGAAATATCTTAAGCACGAACTATAGATTGGATTATTTGCGATATAGATAAAAGATCTGATATTAAACAAGCTTCGACGAAAATAATTAGTTATCTGTTTTTTTTTTGTGTTCTAATAAGTTTTTTTTGAGTCTACAAAATAATTGATAATTATAAAGAATTCAGCATTATTTTTGAGTAATAACACAGGATAAACGCCTAAATTCTAAAAAAAGAGTCTAAATTTCTATCATGATCGTAAAAACAAACCTGAAAGATTCCTTACTGCAAACTGTAAAAGAAGGGTTGAACATTTTTTTTGAGAAAGTAAGAAGTTTAGTCAGAACACATTTTTTTTCCAGGTCATTAAAACACCACTAATTATCATCGATTTTCCTCCAAAGATTACTACTGAACAATCACAGAACCCACTACGTAAATATCTTCCTATTGTATCCGTTTTTGCGAAGCCAGTTTAATTCGTATTGTTATTTTGTCTCATTAATAGAGGATTACATACAACTGACTTTGACCGATCGACGGGATTTAAGGGCTGGCGATGATCTGATAAAATGGCGTCGTTATCAATGCCCGCCATTGTTTATTTACGGCTATTGTTAAAACTTGGTTTCTATGGTACTGAATGAATTAATGAGCTTGATTAATAATTCGTAAAATGGGAATCATTTATGTAGAGTAACATTTAAATTAATTATGTATTTATTGTAAAGCCTGGTTAAAGTGTGCAATTACGTAAATTATTGCATTTTTATTTAACTACATAATTTAATGAAGTTAGATAAAAATTAAGTTTGTTGAAGGAGTTTTCTCCAATTTACTGAAAGCTTTTAACAAGAAACTAATTTTTTTTTAAATATATTTCTATTGTTTTTATAACATTGGAAAATAACTTTTCAAATTTGTTGGATGAAAAGTCGAATTTTAAGTGATTTGTGTCATTATCTCGGCTCTCTTTGACGGTTTTTTGTGCAAGTCTTCCTATTTGCCTTTTTTTTAGTAAGCGGTAGCAATAAAAATACACGTTGCTGTTGGACTAAATATCCCTCTGGGGTGCATTTTAAATGAAAAGCTTTTTTATTACTGTGGGACTACTTTGCGGGCATTGCAGTCAAGCTTTAAGCGTCCATACAAATTATTTTTAAAATTTTATCTTACTGTGGTTAAGGTTTACAGGTTTTTTTTTTTAAAGATTTACTTTATAATTTTAATATAGTAATTAAGTCTTTCCTTGCATTTGTAAGACACGTAGGTATATAAATAAAACAACGCACGCAGGATACTTTACCAAGTTTGGTAGAAATCTTATCATTTTGTTTTTTTTTTTTAATGTATGCCCTTATGTTTAAGTAGTGGTAGTAGGCCGGTCTCAACAGTTGAAAGTCCTGGGTTCGATACTTGACAAGAACTGATATTCGTGTAAAAATAACAGATTTCACATTACGAATCGTAGGTGTTCTACAATAATACATACATTCATGTAAAAAACCACAGAAATAATTTGTATAGGTCTGATTTTTTGTTACACGAAATATGTTCACTTTCAGGGCCCACTGTGTCGACCGAGAGATGTATTTTTTTTAAATCATAGAAGTTCAACGTTTCGCGGAAAATATCGGAAAATATAATAATATAAACATAAAATATCTCAATCTTTTATACAAGCTTCCAAAGAGGTAGAAAAATGTCAATAATAGGTGCAGACCATTCGTTTAAGGTACCAAAAATGCTGTCCAAGGAGGTAAACTAATCTATTAAATTACGTATTCGTAAAATAACTGCTTCAAACTATTTGGTTTCATGCTTAAAGTAACTTTATTTGCATTTCATTAAGCTTGACCTATTTTCTTCGAGTGATCGAACTTCAGAAGTTGTAGACATCTTACACAGCAATTTAAGTTATGCCTTCTGCGGATTATTCAAATTCAAATATTTATGCCTCAACATTGATACATAGTTCTTATTCTTCTTGTTCATTTATCGATGTTAAATGAGCGACCCGTCACCGGACGCTACCGTGAGAATATGTACTTTAGTGAAAATGACACTTATGAAAATTAATCGGGACGAAAAACTCAACGAACAATCAGACACATTACATATGTCTTATTACAAATACTAGTGGAAATCTGTTATTGAGGGGATTATGAGAAAGGAAGTCTCGATGTAGTTGGATGATGAAAGATCATCCAAATACTTCGAATATTTTAAAATAAGATTAAGCACATAACTTTTGCTTTATAGTTTCTTTGAATTTGTCATTAGGAAGACCTTGGGTATCCTCAGGAACCTTATTATAAAAGCGTATACGTTGACCCATGAATGAGTTAGTGACTTTATGAAGCCTACTATTATGAGCCAGATTATTTATTCCTCTTTTTATATTTTTATATTTTTACATTTTACAGATCTCGTTTTCTTTTGAACATGATTAAAATATATATGACTAAAATATATTGCGAATGAAAAGTATTATTTATTTCCTTAAACTCTTTTCTTAGTGTCACCCTTGGACCGAGCTGATAGATTGCGCGAACGGCCCTTTACTGCAGAATAAATATAATATCGATGTTTTCTTTTTCTTTTATTCTATTAGAAATATATTATTTTACCAAGCCAAGTGTTCGGTTTTTTATGCCGTAATGATGCAGTTTCATGAGGAGTGTATTAAGATCCACAGTCCAACGCCTTGGACAAGTCACAAAAGACACCAATAGCATCTCTCCCAGGCGCTGAATACGTGGTCTATGAGCCCAACACTGGGACCAGGTGTTCAGCGACCCTGCGTGAAACCAAATTATTTTAAAGTCTCTCCACAGCCATATCAAGCCGACCAACCACCAAGCCATAAAAGTGTGAAAGTAATTGATTTAAAATTAAGTATTCAAAACTCTTACTGAGCTTTGGTATTATAGACATAGGTGTAAAATTATAATTTAAAAATATATATTGCTTATCAGCATCTTCTTTAGTCATACCACCTGACTAAAGAAGATGCTGAATAGCAATATATTTTATACCATACCTACTCTAAAAAGCTTATTTTATTCACGCAAAACAGTGAATAAAAAGGCCTTTTATTCACTGTTTTGGTGTTTGAAGTTGGAACACAAAATATATCCGATCTCCATTTCAATGCTTACACAAACTCCTTGCGCTAAGATTCTAAATTCAAACTCTTTGGTGCAAATAAATTCTCAATTGATTTGATTGGTCGATATTTGCGACAAGGAGTTTGGCTTTAGATTAATAAATATTGTTTCACAATTTGACCACCCTAATGATAATAATAAGAAAATAACGCTTAATTTCAGTCATTGCTCTAATTTTAATGTCCATTTCAATTAATGTAACATTTATTATTTCTTGATTAAATTTCTATTTTCGCTTAAATTATGTCTTTTTATCGTAGTCATGGTATAAAGTATAGTATGCAACTCCTGAATAAAGTACGAATTTATATCGAGGGCCATGAATCACTCGCGTCGCTCAGGAATCTAACAGTTGAATCACTCGCTGCGCTCGTGACGCTCGTGATTCAATCGTTAGAATCCTTCACTTGCTCGTGACTCATCTACGGCCCTCGGTTTAAATCCGTCCTTTATTCACTAGTTGCATAATATACTATTTTTATTTCTTTGTATTTTTTGATTAACTGGAGTTGAATAAGCTGTTGTAGTTTAGACAGAGATAGAAGTGACAAGCCACAACATAAGCTCTTTTCTTTATATGTTTAAGTAATTCTGAATCACTCAAAATAGGTACAATGTGGGAATTTAGTGCAGATACAAATTCTCATTTGATCCAAATTCTCATTTGATCCAAATTCACGCCTTTAGTCTGGGCCTCCGCCATACAAAGTTATTGACAGGTTTTGATTTCTATAGACAACTAGTTCTAAACTACACTTGATTACTACATATTAAGGTTCTCTGTGTTATTATCTGATTCAATATTATATTATGTCTTCCGGGAGGGTCAAACCTGCAGTGTATCTACATGGAGCGACTTTGAAAAATGTTGCACGTCTAAATGTCAATTTTTCTTAGTATATAAATAATGCAATAGAATCTACTTACACTTTATCTAGATATCAGAACACATGAATATTTACTCTGGAACAAGACCACTCATAACAAATTTAACTCTTCGTAAAACTTAAAGTGAATTTTCAAGTAGTTTCCGAGACATATTGAAAGATTCAAATAAATAAAAAGTATTGCGAAATTTTCTGTGAGTTCATTGAAAGAAGCACTTAACCCCCCTTTGTATAGAATGCATTATTGATCCATCAAGTCGCCAGTCGCAAGAGCCACTTCAAAGAGGAAATTGAAGTTGATTCAGAAATTTATAGTAAGCTTTGTAAAACTTATCTACATGCATACTTTCCTCTTAAGTATGCAGTTTTCTTATACTTTTAGATTATGGAGACGGAAAGATAGCTTATTTTTAAGTTATTATTTTTAATAAAATCGATTTTAGTAAACAATAATGCGTAATATATTTGTTTTATTTAATATGTTCTTTATTAAAATGAATGAAAAACATACTGTATCTTTACTTTAAAATACTACAGAAGAGGATTATATCAAATAATTTACACAATTTCTAAAGAAACACAAAGCACTTAAACGAAAAATAGCTCAATTTAAAATCTTGACAATATATTCTCTTTTAAATGAAACATATTTATAGAGACGATAAAAGCTCTTACTGAACTCTAAGGACAAATTGCATAAAGGCTTCGGCAAACATTGTAAAAGGCACGAACTCGGGAAAGACCGAATAAAGGCCGAATAATGGGCGAAAAGAACGTATGTGACGTAATTTATGTGTGAAGCGCCGGCGTAAAAGTTTCGGCCGTTCTGGCTTTCTGTAGCCCTCTGCTAACTGAGATAGACATTCATTGGAAATGTCTGCAATGGTTTTTTAAATTCATCTGCGTGTAAATGTGTTAAGTTTAAAACATTTTGTTGTTGCTGTATGGGGTCCTGTACGCGGCAATTTTATCAGACATTTGACCACTGTACTCATAGTAATTTGAGTAGTAATTTGTATTATATATTCTTGTTGGTAAGGAAATAAATGATTTTTGTAGAATCATTAATCATATAGATAAAATAAGAGATATGATGCATGAATGTGGTGGAAAATAAATATAGATACTATTCGATTCCGATTAACAAAATTAAATTTTAATAAACTGTCAAAATACAATCTATTCTTTCCGCATAGGTGAGAAAAAACAAATCAACATATATACAAAATATCGTACCAACTTCCACATCCGTAATATCAGACATATTTGCTAGCATTCATCAAAATAATAATATACGGAAGGTCACTGAGTCAATATTTACCAAATTTCCAAAAGCGTTATAAAATAGTTTCCGAGCTTCTGCGTGTCAACGAAGAAATAAAAATCACGCCGACCCCATAAATTCAAAGGACCGACCTTTTTATGACTTTATGAAAACTAAAAGCTAAACTTTAGCCATAAAATACGAAGACTGGTCGACGAATAAAAGATTTCCACAGCCCGCAACTTTAACTATACTTATCTAAGTATTCTTTATTTGTTATAGTTCGAACTTAATACAGCGGGTATAGGCGATGGCATAAGTATAGGTACATAATTTTTAAAGTCTAAAAGTTATTGTATCTTTTGCGGTTAGAGAGTGCTTAGAAGTTATTTGCCAAAAGTGCGACTGTCTTCATAGAATACTTCTGAACTGAAAAAATTTAAACTTATGGAAAAAATATGGGTTTTAGGATAACAATTGATGAAAAAGTATCATATTATAAATAAATTACTAAGTAAAAGTATTTTCCTAAATTATTTGTAAACTATTTATAAAAATTCACAAATAATATGACAGTTTTTTAAAATATGCCAAAAAATCTGTATCTTCAACGTTGTGTCCGTCTGTACAATGTTTTGTGGATTATACTTCTCTTGATGTTTAATTTTCTTTCTGCCTCCACATAAAAATAAATAGTTAGAAACACTGCAACATAAACTCTACCAAGTAATCAAATGTTTTACAGTTTGGGATTCGAGCCTTTTACATCAAATATTTTATTTTTTATCTTTTTTTTTTAAAGTCAGAACCCTTTGAAGAACCCGTAGCTTGTTGCAATTTACACTTATGTTGCCAGAATGAAAAAAATAAAAATGTTATAAGTCGACTTTTCGATAGAAAATTTGAATATTAACATCTTGGAAACACACCTTTTCATCAAAATTTATCATTTTTAGTGCTAAGTTGTGTCTTTTTTATAACTTTAAATAAATGAAACAATTACCTTCGCCATGATTTACCTATAATTGATATAAAACGGATTTGATTTTTTTTCTGTATTTCTTAGCCGGCAAACAAACTTGCGATCCACGTGATGATGAGTGGTATCCCTCCAGAGGGTTTTTATTCCTTTTAGTTATTTCATCGGCTGTTTATTGCCTTTGGTTGGATCATAACCAAGCTAAACGCAATATGACCGGGTTTGATTTTCGATATATTATTTTTATGTATTACTTTGTTTTACAGTAAGCAGGTAGTTTTTTGCCTACCCAGGAAGAGTTAATAAATTAACACTGTTTTTATAAAACTCAGAAAAGTTGAGATGCATTACTGACTTTGTAGGCTCTTAGATTGGACGACTTTAAGTTGAAATTGAGTTCGCCAATTTGGTAAAATTTCCAATCAAAAAACTCTCCTACTTCTTCTGAATATGAACGCATAGTTATATAGTAAATTTTCAAACCCTGCAATGGCAACACCCAAACTATTAATTTTAGTCGTTCATACTGACACCACATCTCTAGTGAATGGTTCTCTTAATTTTTCATCGAGGTCAGTTTTAAGGACATTAATAAACAATATGTAATATCGTGCTTACCGATACAGCCACGATGTTTAAATCACTTACCTCCATATAAGAATGTAAGTAATGTATATGTATAATGTATATGTAAGATATAAGATGTAGAAAAATGTCATTCTATAAGATCCTACAATAGTTCATTGAATATGTGACTCATACTTAGATTTTTTAAGTTTATGCCTTTTAAGAAAACTAACTTTTAGAATGTTGTTAAAAAGATCATTCTATATAAAGCTGTGCTTTCATTTACCTGAATATAAAGCTGCATCCCAAGGAAATCGTTTTGGAATAAGACTTCCAAGAAATGCAACACCTACTCGTGAAACAGCAAAGGCCCAAACAAAAGCCAAATGGAACTATTTGAATCCAACTGAGCGACTATTATTGCTCTGTCCTAAATTTAGATAATGATTTGAGAATTACTTTAAATTATTTGAGAATTCTAACATTTTTCTTATTATGTACACTTTCCTTATCTCAAAGTCTCAAAGTTTTGTAAACCTAGTCCCTAATTAAGTGGAATCGATATTCATTCTACTGAATTAGCTTAGTTTAATATTCTATTCCCAAAACGCCCAAGTACCGATTGGTCTAAATACAAATATCTACATCAAAGTCCTGAGTAGTAAAGCCAATAATAAAAATAACGATTAAAGAAATGTATTTCGTATTCACCCCATTTCATTACGTCTACTTTTCAAAAAGGGGACAAAATGTATGACAAATGTGAAAAAAGTAATGCTGACAACGCCCTAAGGGACTGAGGTTTAGATAAAAAACGCTTTTGTGCTGTCCTGTGATTAATGTGAAATTCGCGTGCATACGACAACATTCGGAAGGAAAAACTGAACTTTCGCCGTATTTGTCAATTCTATGAGTAAAGATTTCTGTTATGAAAGATCTAGATAATTAATATTTTAGCTTTGAATAATTTAATGCAATATATACAGGGTGACTTTTATACCGTTCGGAAAAAGGGCACATAGGCTCACACCATGATTCTGAGCAAGTTTCACAAAGAAATAATATTATGAAAATGAGAAAAAAATGACGTCTATTTCAATAATTGTAAAACCGAGTAGCGTAGTGGTTAGTAGACCTGCCTCATACGCCGGAGTCCCCAGGTTCGAGTCCTGGCCGGGATATTCATTTGTGTGATGAACATAGATGTTTGTTCTCGGGTCATGATTGTTGATATTTATAAATATATGTTTATTCTGGGTTTGCTGTATGGTCATCCATAAAACAAGCTCTGCTTACTTTGGGGCCATACAGTTGATGTGTTTGTCTGAATATTTATTTATCATTACTTTGTTTTCTTCTAAACTGTTAGTCCGATTGTGATGAAACACATACCTAGCTAATATTTAGCACCATGGAAAATAATAATATAAACTTGTTTTTTTTTTTAATTTTGTCTAATTCTTTATCTTTTATGTATACATACATGTTACAGCTGATAAGTATACAGCGACATTCTTATGACATCCGCTTAGTCACGTTTTAGATCTAAAGTTCGTCAGATACATGTTATGGTGTTAGCAACACCTAAAACCACTGAGGTTTACATAATTTGTCTGGACTTTATCGAAATATGGTAATAAAAACATAAACAAAATTATGGTATTTAGGTTTACGCTGCGCCGCTAAGAAGATTTTATTGATTTATATAGTTTACTGGTGTATGTTCCTGTTTTGATAAATTTTTAATATGCAACATATTTTGCTTGTGTGTACTTTCACGTATTTTATATAATGCAATAGCGGTTTCTTTCGACCGTTTCCTGATACCCTAAAGCATTTGTTACTCTTACTCCTAATATAATAGCTTTTTAATAGTGAAAGACCTTTGAAAACCAATATAGTTGGTTCCGAACATGTAAAGAACATGTGTTTCTTCAGTTCAATATTAATAAATGTTCATATTTGCACACAGACAAAGAAAACCAATTCTTGCGTAGTCTCTGATAAACCACTACGCTGAAGGTGCAATTAATCGGTGAATACACAAATGAATTGCCATGATTGGTCAATATCCTAACCCATATCAAAGGTGTAACCCACAGGTTAGTTTAAACCACAGTTTACGGCCCCTCTGTATCGGTTTTGATCATATCAAGCCAGTTGCCGGACGAACTTCTCAATAAAATGAATATGTTAAACGAGGTTCAGTTTGTTATTTAATTGTGTGTTATAATTAATACGATACTAATGATGATGTTAATTTTTGTTAGTCTTTTAGAGAGTATCATTAGATAGTTTTAGAGAGTAACTCTTTAGAGAGTATCTTTTTGCAACTATAAAATGCGTTTGACCCTAACAAAGGTAGCGAATATGATATAAATCATCATGAAAAAGCAAACACAATAAGAACGATGAAAAAGTATTTTTGTATTTTTTATGTAACGTTTTGTAATTATATATGTTTGGCTGTACATACTACGAAAAAGGTTTATAGTATCAAAATAGTCATTTACAAGGACACTGTCTCCCGTCATTTTTAATTGTATTTTAATACATTTTTTTCGGCCTCATCATGTATCGTTATCAAAAAAAACCATGGAAAATCAGAAGTTCATTTCAGCTATAATTTTACGCTTACAAACACGTATAATTAATACGAATGTTATTATCGCTGTTTGAGTGGATCCCATTATAATTGGGTCAAGACCGCCCTAGGGGCTCACAAGAAGAGCTCGTAACTGGTATATATTACAATATAATAATTTGGTGAATGATAAGCTGTATCCTCTGATCTCTGTTTCTTCGTATCCTTATACGAAGAAACTATTAGAAACTAATTAGAATTCTAGATGTGGTAGTTGCTAGTCAAATTGGTTGAATAAGTAATCATTATTCCATAATATCGCTTTTATTAAAGGAGATCTGAAGTCCATACATGATTCATTAATAAATAACTTAGTAAAAGAAAAAGGTAGATGAAGAAAATAGAGCTTTTATTATTATTTTTGTTTTGCATTTTTTCAAAATGCGGCTGCAAGAAGGGCCAAATCCATGGCGCTCTGTATAATCACTAGTTTCTAGAAGTTAGCTGGGACCTCCTCATCGGCCGGTAACTTGCAGTTTTTAATTTATTTCAAAATTCATAGGATTGCTAAACTTGGTTTTATTGTTCGATAAAGGATATCTTTATTTTAGCTGTTAGTCGTATTTATAACATTAATGGAATATCTATTTTCTTAACTCTGACACTTTCTTAGACGAAAAAAGAAAAACAAAAATACAAAAGGGCGCTACCTAGTTGTTCGGGCCAGCACACTCAGTTCAGCAGTATTTGTAAAGGATAGGCCGATCCGAAATAATGATTACACATATTAGGCAATTACCTACTGCACATTACTCGGCTATTGCCGGTCGGGCAGTACAATTAGGCCAATATTGATCGCGGTTTTTTCTGGAACCAGCGTCTACATATATTCGATTTTGATTGGTGTTGGCCCCAATATGTGGTTAGCGTCGTCTTTACTGCCCTTAAAACGACTTGCCTCTGTCTGCCTGCCTCATGCTTCTCAAAAATATGTAGATATATTAGAGTAGGTACTCATAGTTTTGGTTTATCACTGAATAAAACAACTATTTTATTTGATTTGTACTCCGTGAAGTTTCAACTCAGACTGCCTCTTTCTGCCAACAGAAGTCGTCACGCAAAGTGGATCATATGACGTCAGACTAATTTGCAACTACTTTGTGCCTTTTAATAATCCAATAACTGTTAACAATAATTCATAACACCTGTTCAAGCACCTTCTGCTATATAAAAACAATTCAATGTATCTTATTTACCTTAAACAATTAGGATAACAATAAATCACTCATTTAACGAGTCCTTTTACTACTTATTAAACTATAACACCTGTTTTTACCTAAGAAGTAATAGAAAGTACCGAATCAACCTTAAACAATTAAAATACTGGACTATGCCTTAAGTTACCTACAGTACATCGTTGATCTAACAATGCGCTGTCATGTATGTATACATATGCAAAGACTTTTTAAGACGATTCCTGTTGCAAAGGCGTACTAGTAACTCATAGACTGGCTATGTACGACTATATAAATGAAAAACTTTGTCTTAGAGTTCAGTTCACATTCTCGCTCCGATCGCCACCCGGTGCGGACGTGCAAGACCCCGTTCTCCGTTGATCGGTCCCTTCCCGATATTCCGTGGCGCTCAGTCTACTGACGTTCCGTGCTACGGTTTTCAAGGTTTTTCTACTCCGTCTGAGTGCTTTCGAAGTGCGATTTTTCTTTGCGACTAAGCCCCTTAGTCTTCAAAGTGCTGTGCTAAGTTGTGTTGTGCTTGTGCTGAGTGCAGCGTTGTGCCCAGCGTAAGTAGTCTGGTCTCAGTACAAAGGATACTTAACGGTGACAACGAATTTGTACTGAACCAGTCCTTTTATTTTTATTTTATTTCTCTTCTCTATTTTATTTATTTTTCTTCTATTTTTCATATTTATTTTTATCATATCTGTGTGTTTTCGTGTGCATTTGTCCTTTCTGTCGGTAAAGGTTGACCCTAACGCGGTCAACTCTTTACCTGCGTACCCTTTTTTAGCTTTCTAGGTAGCGGCCTTCGGCGTACTACGGTTAGTTTTAAGTTATTCTCCCCAGCCCCCCTACCGCTGGTAGGGAGGTTTGCCGCTCGGGTTCGCTAGGTTTTTTATTTAGGAATCCTAGGCATTTGTTATATAAATAGGTGCTAGGTTTGCTAGGGAACCTAGGCATACATTATATATTTATATATTACATATTGTAATCCCAAGCCCTCCAATGGACCTTGTTAATATTCTTAGGTCATTCGCCCAGGCGCTCACTGCGTCCGGCGTAAGCATACCCGCTGACGTACTAACGTAGGCCTTACAGGCATCTATTGCGTCCCCGGCCCCTCAGGCCTCAACCTCGGCCCCTCAGGCCTCTAATGTCCAGACCCCTCAGGTGTATAGCTCTCCCGCGTCTCCCGTTCCATCCGATATGGACTGCGCGTCGGTCTCATCCTCGCGCTCATCTCGCAGGAAGCGTACCGCTCCCGGGAGCGATTCAGACTCCGCCGCGTCCGAAGCTTCGTCGGTCGCCGCCACCTTAACCGGTTCTCCTGAGCCCGCGTTCCAGTTAGTTGCCAAACGCTCTAAGAAGCGTTGGAAAAAAGCCGCGGTGTCTTCAACACCCGAGCCAACCCCGGTGTCTTCTACACCCGCCCCCGCGCCGCTCATGTCACTCGAAGTGACCGCGTCTCCGTCGGTCCCTTCGAAGTCAGCGTCGCGCTGCGCTTCCGTCCCACCGAAGCCTCAGCTCCCTCCGCCCGTCTTCCTCCGTGAAAAAGCGCGCTGGACAGCGGTTTCTAACTTGTGCAAAGAGCACAAAATTAATTACTTAAAAGCCGCCAACGCTGGCGAAACAATCAAAATTCAGGTCGCGACCGTCGACGACTTCCGCGCGTTCACCAGGTTACTTTCTTTAAAACAAATCGCGTATCACACCTACGCCCTCCCGGAGGAGCGTAAGATCCGCGCAGTACTACGGGGCGTCCCGTTCGAGCTCGCGAATGAAGAAATCCTCGAGGACCTTAAGTCCCAGGGTTTCCCGGCCGAAGCAGTGCACAAGATGCACTCTAACCGCGGTAGGCGCTTTCCGTTAGCTTTAGTTATCTTGTCGAATACTCCCAACTCGAGGGAGATCTTTAGAGAGGCTCGCACAATTTGCGGACTCTCAAATATCTCCGTCGAACGTCCCAACCCCCGTGGTCACCCTGGGCAGTGCCACCGCTGCCAGCTCTATGGCCACGCAGCGGCTAACTGCTCAGCTCCCCCCAGGTGCTTTAAGTGCCTGGATCCGCACATAACGAAGGAGTGCACTCGCACTCCCGAATCCACTTCCCCCCCTGCCTGCGTGCTGTGCGGTCAGTCCGGCCACACAGCTAACTACAGGGGTTGCCCGCGCGCTCCGCGCTCCACCGCTAAGAGGGCCGCGCCTAAACCGGCGCCGCCGCTCACTCCCGCTCACTTCCCGCCGCTGCGCAACCGGGGTCCCCCGGAAGCAAAGCCCGTTCAGCCGACGCCTACTCAGGCTCTGTCTTGGAGGCAGCGTCCGGCCGTTCCGCCTGCACCTTCCCGACCCATCCCAGCTCCCGTAGCTTCCGCAGGGCCGCGTCCTGCTCCGTCATCCGCACCTCAGTCGTCGTTGGCTGAGGACATGAAGACCGTGTTCGACGTTATTCAAAACGTCGATATTAACGAAATTTCCGTGCTCGCACGCAAACTGCGAGCCGCCCGCTCTCCTCAAGAGCGTTTATTTGCGTTAGCCGAGCATCACTCGCTTCTAAGTTCGTTATAAATTTATTTTATATTTTTTATATTTTTTATTTTTGTATAAAATCGTAAATAAGTAAATCATAATGTCTAGACCCGCGAATCCCGCGTCCAGTCGTATTTAACCCAAGGGCTTATCCCTAGTATCTTTTAACGCTCGTAGCCTTAACACCAACCTTCCCGAGATTAAACTGTTCCTTCAGAACAAAGAACCTGACTTATTCCTTCTCCAGGAGACATGGCTTACTCCAAACCGCTCCAGGGGATACGCTATTCCTAAGTACGCGTTTACTCGCAACGATAGGCCCAACTCCGACGGTTACGGCGGCACCGCTATATATTACAAAAGAGGCTTCCATTGCTGTCCTCTCCCTACCCCTCCTCTCCTCAACATGGAGGCCACTGTGTGTAGATTGGCTATGACTGGTCATCCGACCATCATCATAGCTTCAGTCTACATACCGTGCGGCTCCAGACCAATCCGCAGCGACTTTGAGGCCATTCTCGCCCTCGGCCATTCAGTCATTATGTTCGGAGACTTTAACTCCAAACATACTGACTGGACGTGCCTATCGACCAACACCAGCGGTATCGCTCTCCTCGACATCACTAACTCCCTTGACTTAGACGTCATATCCCCCATCACTCCCACTCACTATCCCGACAACCCGAACCACTCTCCTGATATCCTCGATTTTGCAATAGTTAAGCGAATCAACCTCGACCTCAGGTCTATCGAACCTCTCGATGACCTAGGTTCTGACCACTGCCCCGTCTCCCTCATGCTAGGACCGTCTAACGATAACGTTACCTCTCTTAAGACCTTTACCAACTGGAAAGGCTTTAAAAATACGTTAGTTTCAGCCTTAGAGGCCCCGAACTCTCCACTCGCGATCTCTCCCGAACAATTAGATAGCCCGGATAAAATTGATTCACTAGTAAATTCTCTCACTGATGCTATCAACTCAGCCATCAGTGACAACGAAAAGGTTGCTAAGCACGGCAAACCCACGCTTCCCTTAGCCGTTAGCAATCTTATTAAAGCTAAAAACGCGGCTCTCCGGAGAGCCAAGAAAAATCCCACGCCCGCCTATAAAACAGCTGCGAATCAGCTTCAACGTAAAATCAGGTCTCGCCTCGCGGAACTCCGAGACGCTCAGATGAACGATCTCATGGCGAATATCTCTCCGTCCCACCAAGCGTACTATAGCATGGCCCGAGCCTTACGCGTAGACACCGCCTCTCACGTTCCTCTTCTCACTCGTCCCGATGGCACTACTGCCTTTGAAATCGAAGAGAAAGCCGAATGCTTCGCTGACAGCATTGCCGCACAATGCTCGCCCAGCACGCAACCTGCTGATCCCTCACACATCCAGGCGGTGGAGGACGAAGTCCTTCGCTGAGACTCTCTCCCCATCACCGCCGACCCTGTCACAGTCTCTAATGACGAAATCTTGCTTCTCATTAGAAATCAAAAGTCCAAAAAGGCTCCGGGTGCGGATGGAATTTCCAACCACGCACTTAAGCACCTACCTCAACAGATGCTTACCTTGTTAGCTATTATTTTCAATGCCTGCTTCGACCATAGCTACTTTCCAAAAGCTTGGAAAGAAGCGACAGTCATAGGCATTCCAAAGCCGGGCAAACCTCTGAACGTCCCGGCTAATCACAGACCCATCAGCCTCCTCAAGGCAATGTCTAAACTTCTCGAGAGAGTCATACTCTCTCGAACGCGGAACCATCTGTTTCCAACGGATGGCGATCCTCTCATTATTCCCCATCAGTTCGGCTTTCGCGCCAAACACTCCTGCCCTCAGCAAGTCCATCGAATTCTATCCATGGTTTCTATCCGTGTCGTTATAAAACAGTCGCGGTTTTCTTTGACGTAGCCAAGGCTTTCGATAAGGTCTGGCACAGCGGTCTCGTTTATAAACTCTACAAAATAGGCTTACCGGATCGCCTTGTCAGGTTAATAGCGTCGTTTCTCAAAGACCGTACGTTTCGATTTAAACATGAAGGCACGTTTTCTGCGCCTCGTCCCATAAAGGCTGGAGTCCCTCATGGCTCAGTCCTCGCCCCTCTGCTGTCAACCGTGTACACCAACGACATTCCCATCCTGCCGAAAGGCGTCGAACTCACCCTCTTTGCCGACGACACCGCACTCTATACCAAAGGCCACAGTGTTCGGCACCTTGTAAACAGACTCCAAAAGGCCGTAAACGCCCTTGGTGTATGGTTTCAAAAATGGCGCATCGATGTGAACCCTGAAAAGAGTTCTGCGTTGCGCTTCGACCACAAACGCCGTCGTCCCGCTGGCGATCCCCACGTTCGAATGTTAGGCATTCCCATCCCCTGGAAGCGCAGTACTAAATACTTAGGCGTCACATTAGATCCGACGCTTTCTTTCAAGCCACACGTCGAAAGAGTTTCGAAACTCGCTCGTCACTACTTAGGCCGCCTAAATAGCATGTTAGGTAGAAAAAGTAAAATGTCTTTCAGAAACAAACGTACACTTTACAAGGTCTGCGTTAGACCCGTCATGACATATGCCTCGCCAATCTTTGCCCACGCCAAACCCTCCCTCCTACACAAACTGCAGGTAGTTCAAAACCTCTTTTGCCGCAGGGCCACAAACGCACCGTGGTACGTGCGTAACGCGGACTTGCATAGAGATCTTGAACTGCCTACAGTACAACAACACCTCAAAACACTCTCTGAAGCGTTCTTCAAACGCTCCGAAATCCATCCCAATCCTCTAGATTCAGTCTCATATACTACTCCTGTGTTAGATTCGAAGTTCAAAGTCGCTAGGCCTAGGAATGCGCAAGCGTACTCATCCACCAGACTGTCAGCCGATCTCGAAGCCCTTCTGGCCGCAAATTCTAATTCTAACGTAAATTCTAATTCTAACGTAAATCCTAATTCTAACGTAAATGCGAATTAATTCAATTTTATTTTGCAATTTTTTAATTTTTGTTATATTATTGATTTTCATTTTTTTCATTCATTCCTCCAAGATATTGCGCAGCAATTCGCAGATGGCATCGCCGCCTCAGGCTCCCCTCCCGACGCCAATGTAATAGTTCAGTTACTTGGCCGTTTTCTTCCCCTTTCCGCCAACTTGGCTCCACAGGCCCCTCAGTCCCAGGCTTTTCAGGCCTCATCATCAACGCTGCCTCACAGCACTCCCCCTTCCTCTGCCTCCTCCATGGAGGTTGACAATACGGACGCCGCCTCGACGGCAACCTCTACCTCGGCTTCATCTGCCGCCCGCCCCTCCAAGCGCACTGCATCTAGCAGCAGCGACGAGTCCGCTTCCCAAGCGGACACGCTCACCTCCCCCGAACCCACCGTTAGCTTCACGCTGGTGGAACGCCGCTCCAAAAGGAGCAAGAAAGCACCGGTGTCTCCGACACCAACCATCGTCCCGGCGACCCAGTCGCCCGTCCCCCTAATGTCACTCGACGTGACACTTCCCGCCAGCATCACCGCTGCCCCCACAAAGCCAGCTTCGCGCTGCACACCCGTCCTCGCGAAAGCGAAGACCCCTCCCCCCGTGTTCCTACGGGAAAAGGCTAAATGGCCTCTTGTCTCGAGCTTATGCTCAGACCAAAAAATTAATTACACCAACGCCCTCAACATGTCCGAGGCCGTAAAAATCTCAGTCCCCACGATTGCGGACTTCAGAAATCTAACATCCCTCCTCACAAATAGGCAGATAGCCTATCACACTTACGCTCTCCCAGAAGAGCGCAAGATAAAGGCAGTCATCAGGGGAATCCCCGATGAAATATCAAACGAAGTCATCTTTGATGACGTTAAAGCCCAGGGCTATCCCGTCGTAGCTGTGCACAAGATGCACGGCAAGAACGGACGACGCTTCCCATTAGCACTGGTCATTCTGACCAACACCCCCAGGTCCCGAGACATCTTCAGAGAGGTCAAGACCATTTGCGGACTCTCCGGCATCTCGGTTGAGATGCCGCATCGCCGCGGCTATCCCGGGCAATGCCACAGGTGCCAACTCTACGGGCACGTGGCGCTCAACTGCACCGCCAGCCCCAGGTGCGTAAAGTGCCTGGAGTATCATACTACCAAAGAGAGCAGTCGCACTCCGGAGTCAAACTCTCCCCCATCCTGTGTGCTGTGTGGCCAGTCCGGCCACACCGCCAACTACAAAGGCTGCCCCCGCGCACCCCGCACTTCCCAACATATTACAAGGAGGGCGGCACCCAGACAGGCCCCGCCCTTAATTAGTAACACAAACTTCCCGCCGCTGCGCCACCGGGATTCCCCGGCAGCAAAGCCCGCCCAGCCCACGCCCACTCCAGTGCTCGCTTGGAGACAGCGTCCGGCTGCACCCACCCGCCTGGCACCACAAGCAGGTCCCCAGATTTCTCCTCAGCCTTCAATGGCTGAGGATCTTAAACTAATCTTCAACACCATAAGAGGTGTTGACATGTCCCAAGTAGCGCAGTGCGCTAGTAAACTACGCGCAGCCCGCGACTCGCATGAACGATTACTCGTAATCGCAGAGTACAAAACCCTAATTAATTCATTATAGGTACATCTGTAATGAATACTCCTCTAAGCGCCACGACTGGTCGCACGAAACCCAGGGGTTTATCCCTGATCTCGTTTAACACCCGAGGTCTAATCGACCAACTTCCGGAGCTCAAATTGTTCATTAAGAACATACAGCCCGAGTTAATCCTTGTCCAAGAGACATTCTTAAAACCCCAGCACACCAGGGGTCTCAATATTCCTAGATACTCTCTTGTGCGTGATGACAGGCCCGCTTCGGTCAGACTAGGCGGCACTGCCATATACTACAAGAGAAGTATCCACTGTACACCGATTCCCACGCCTCCACTCACCAACATGGAGGCCACAGTATGTAGACTGGCTATGACAGGTCACAGGACCATAGTCTTGGCCTCAGTCTATATACCTAGTGGTACAGCGCCCCTTCGTTGTGACTTCGAGGCCTTACTCGAACTGGGGCAATCCGTCATTATGTTCGGCGATTTTAATTGCAAACACTGACTGTACGTGCTTGTCGACCAACACCAGTGGTGTTAAATTACTAGACATCACGAAGTCACTCGATCTTGACGTCATTTCACCGGTCACACCGACACACTACCCGGACAACCCGCTACATTCCCCTGATATCCTTGACTTTGCCATCGTCAAGGATATCAATCTCGACCTTAAGACCATACAGCCGCTAGAGGACTTAGGCTCTGACCACCGTTCGGTGTCTCTAATATTAGGACCCCAAAACGACCCTCCTGCTCCGAAAACCTATACCAATTGGGAAGGTTTCAAGCACACCCTGTCTTCGGCCTTGGAAGCCCCAGACTGCTCACTCGCGATTTCATCCGACTACCTCGATAGCACGGATAAAATTGACTCGATAATCGATTCGCTCACTACCGCCATCAACTCGGCTATTAATGAGAATCTAAAGGTTGCTAAGCATGGCAAGCCCAAGCTTCCCTTGGACATTAGCAACCTAATCAAAGCTAAAAACGCCGCTCTCCGCAGAGCCAGAAAATACCCTACACCCGACTACGGGCTAATCGCTAACCGGCTTCAACGTAAAGTCAAACGTACCGTCGCGGAATACAGAGACGTTCAAAGGAACGATCTCATGATTAATATTTCCCCGTCCCACACAGCGTACTATAGGATGGCGAAAGCCCTCCGACTAGACGCCCGTACTTACACCCCTCCGTTATCTCGTCCCGATGGCACTACCGCCTTCGAGGACGACAAAAAGCTGAATGCTTCGCCGATAGCATTGCTTCACAATGCTCCCCAAGTACCCAACCCACAGACCCAGCTCACATCCAGGCGGTGGAAGACGAAGTCGTTTGCAAAGACTCCCGTCCCGTCACCGCTGACCCCATCACAGTTTCTAACGATGAGATCCTACTCATATTTAGGAGACAGGAATCCAAGAAGGCCCCGGGTGCGGATGGAATTTTCAACCAAGCACTTAAGCAGCTGCCTCGGCAGGTGCTTACCTTACTTGCGATTATCTTCAATGCTTGCTTCGACCTAAGCTACTTTCCAAAAGCTTGGAAAGAAGCTATAGTCATAGGCATTCCCAAGCCGGGTAAACCTTTGAATAACCCGGCTAATCACAGACCCATCAGTCTACTCAAGGCAATGGCCAAACTTCTCGAGAGAGTCATACTCGCTCGAATGAAGGACCTGTTCCCAGCGGACGGTGACCCCCTCATTATCCCCCACCAATTCGGCTTTCGAGCCAAACACTCGTGCCCTCAGCAAGTCCGTCGAATCGTCGAGTACATACTCGTCGGCTTCTACCCCAGACGACTGAAAACAGCCACGGTCTTCTTTGACGTAGCCAAGGCTTTTGACAAAGTCTGGCACGTAGGGCTCATTTACAAGCTTCACAACACAGGCTTGCCCGACCGACTAGTCAAACTAGTCCTTAAAGATCGCACCTTTCGTTTCAAACACGAAGGTACACTCTCCACCCCCCGCCCCCTCAAGGCGGGCGTCCCTCAGGGCTCGGTACTCGCCCCGTTATTATACACAATATACACCAATGACATACCTATTCCGTCTAAAGGTGTTCAACTCTCCCTCTTTGCCGACGACACTGCCCTATACGTCAAGGGCGTGCACGTCGTCACACTCATCACCAAACTCCAGAAGGCCATAAATGACCTCGGAGCCTAGTTTAAAAAATGGCGTATCGATGTAAATCCAGAGAAAAGCTCTGCGATGCGCTTCGATCATAAACGCCGTCCTCCCTACGACCCCACATCTGAATGCTAGGTACGCCCATCCCGTGGGCACTCACCACCAAGTACCTAGGCGTAACGCTCGATCGTACGCTTTCATTCCGACCTCACCTTCTCCGAGTTACCAAACTCGCCCGTCTGTACATGGGTCGACTTAACAGTATGTTAGGCCAGCACAGTAAAATGTCTCTTAGGAACAAGCGAACGCTTTTTAAGGTTTGCGTGAGACCAGTCATGACGTACGCCACCCCAATCTTTGCCCATGCTAAACCCTCCGCTCTGTATAATCTACAGGTAGTCCAGAATCTCTTCTGCCGCCGGGCCACGGATGCTCCGTGGTACGTGCGAAATGCAGACCTGCCCAGATATCTCGATTTACCTACTATACAACAACACCTTAGGACGCTCTCCACCGCTTATTTTAAGCGATCCGAAGAGCACCCTAACCCCCTTATACGCAAGACAGTAGCTAATACTGCTCCGTCCATGCCGTCGAGGTACAAAGTCCGTAGACCGAGAAATGCACTTTCGGATCCCCCGATCAACTTTCGGCTAATCTGGACCAGCTGAAGGCTGCCCAGGCCGTTTAATCACCAATATATAAATGTAATTTGCACCTTAAGTGATTAAGTATTCTCAGCGGGTGACCCGCTAGCGGGTCCCTGCTTGCGCGCCCACCTCCCTACCCGGGTGTCGCTCCGATGAAGGCTGACAGCATTCCCACTTTGGTGAGTCCCACATCACCCCGCAGACGGCTGCGGTGGTATTCATGACGAATCTTCCACCTCTCTCCCAAAAGAGGGTGCTTCGTAAGCAAAAATAAAAAATCTTAGAGTGGTAAAATCTGCCTGCGCCTGCACGCGCTATACGTATTTAAAAAGTTACGAGCGTAACTAGTTTGAATTAAATCTTTTATTTTAACATTAATTATATTCAGAATTCTCAAAGCTCCAACTTAAAGTTGCCTACCGAAAACTATTTACTTTAGTAAGAGACTAGCGATGAAGGGCCAAATAAGATCTTTTTCCACATGAATTATTTCCGCCCAAAATTAAAACATGAGCCCAAAGTATTATTGATAAGTTTCCCATTTGATGGGTAATTCATTAAGTAACTGGAAACTCCCTGAAGAGTGTTTTTGAAACTATTTTGGGAAAGCTTGTCTGTTGACGAAAATAAGATTATGCTAGGTATAGTAAGTATATTCCATTACACTAGTTCGATAAGTAGATTTTAATGAATGAACTGACTGCCATGAAGTTAAGTATCTTTTAGTAATAACTTATTTAGTAATTCTTGTTCAAGAACATTTAAAGAAAATATGTTTATGAATGTATTGTTTTATAAATAATACAACAATTTTTACTACACACAATGGTAAGAGAACTTATCTATCTCAAATATTTCCATTATATGACTCCTTTTGAAACATAGGTAAAGATATATAAGTACCTATTATGAACACTGAGAAAACCTAAATAGATTTATAATTACCCCGAAAACCATGTCTACACATTAACCTGATGTTTTCCAGATACTCCCAACAAGGAAATGGCGATCGTAAATCAAGGGAAATTCGCTCTTATTGAATTTCCTCCTGCCGGTCGCCGGATGTAAGCACTGCCGCGTTTTTTGTTCTAAGCGGAAACTTGCAGATTCGGTTTATTTTTCTGTGTCTTTTTTTATGGGAATTTTAGCTTCTGCTATTCAGGAAATGCTGAAGAGTTAATATGTTGAATCATTTATTTGAGTCGAAAAAAAACGATTGTAGGTTCTTTCCTGTGGGAATCAGTTTTCCATCATTTTTTGCTAAAAGGTTTTTATTATTAAATAATGCGTGCTTACTCTAATTCCAGTGAAACAAAGCAAAGTAATTAGACTTCAACTTTTCAAACACATACTTACGTTCTAGGAGAAAATTTTCTAGGGGTAAAGTTTAAAAGCAAAAAGTTGTAATACTCATAGGTTAGCAAGGCGTTCTAAAACTTTACTTATTATGATAATCCAGGAGCTGCAAACAAAAAGTGAACTAATTGCAATGAGGTTAAGGTTGCAATAAGTTTTCAAGTGAAATGAAGTTCGTACCACATTAGACAGCTGCCTACTAGCTTTCTTAAAAGTTTTTTTAACTGTAGAAAAAGGATAGGACAGTTTGTGAAAAACGTATTCTTGTGATCACCAGGGAAACGTAGAATGACATAAAAAGTTTTTATATTTTAATAGTGGTTGGTGTGTTTTGCGGCCTAATGGAAGGGTTTGAAAGTTTTTCGCAAAGTGATTGTGTAGGTACTATGATTCAATAAATGCAGTCTTTATGTTATGGTATATTTTTTGGTATCCAGCAAGGTAATACTTGTTAGTTTTTGTTTACAGTAATAAGTTGTTAGTTACATGTAATAAATAAAGAAACACTTAACTATTGAATCGATTTTGAATTTCTTTCACCTTCAGAAAGGTAAAATAGTTTAAGTTTTTCCCAGAAATATACAAGATCAAGAGTGAAACGGATAATTCAGCCGGGACCTCTAGGCCAAACTGTTTTAGTTACTATAATTATCGGTTTGGTTTCAAAAGCAAGTAAAATTTCTTAGCGCTTTCCTAAGATTCCAATTCAAATTTTAATATTTATTTCTCAACACTGACTATAAATTGTTCTTATTGACGTCAAATAAAACTAAACTCTACCACTCTATTTTCTTAGATCTTCCAAATTGGTGATAGATATAGAAGTAGTATTTTTGTTATGATCTCATCATGGGTGGTACTACCAGTCCTTCCTATATTGTCCGCCATGATAGTCATCCAAAGAAAGAACAGCTAAAGTAATTAGTGAAACAAAGGAGACTTCAAAAAGCCTACGGTTGGCCATGCACCATTAGTCGGTCTAATAATCACAATTACTGTGAATGATTACATTATCTACTATTAATCATGTTCATGGGTACGGATGCCACTTACCTTAAAAAGAGCCTGTTTAATTATTTAGAATCACATATGATCGTAACACATATCTAATAAAGGGAGTAAAATAAATAAAATTCTCTAAGGAAAGCTCATATTTTTCTTCAAAACAAGAAACAATTGTCTAATAGAAAGAGACGATTAACCAAAACTTTACTCCAGCAATCGACTCTTCTCTTTACTCACAGGAAAGATCTTTCAAGGAAAAGGGTCAAAACTTCAAATGAACGCCAACTTGTCAAAAAGTTTCCAGTATTTTACATCGGTTTATCCCCAAGAGGTCGAGTTCAGGGCCTTGACGTCACTACTGTCTTAATTACCTCTCGACAGCCGACTGAGTAAGTGAGATATACTGGGAACTCTTCGTAATAACTTAACCCCATATAATTCGAAACTAACCAATCGCAATTCAGTTTTAATGTGCGTCATCAAACAAGTAATACCATTACATTTAAGTTTCTACGGAAGTTCTCCGCCCTCCGAGCCATCACCTTACTCAGTTAATTTTATAACCTGGCTCGTAAAATAAACTTAGCTTACATACTACGAATCTGAAACCGCATATTTAAAAACCTTTCCGATTTAAATTGCGAAAAACATTCAAATTACGAGGAAGTGTAATTGCATAGCCCAAGTTCGTAGTACAGCGAACATTTACACTTACCACTTTAAAAGTATTGCATACTTTTGCGTTTTAATAACATTTATTTGGTGCGCGAAGGCGAGGGTCGCGAGGAAAATAACGAGGCATTCGCGTGTGTTTAGCTACGAGTATAGTCCGAGCTGCAGGAATAGTTGAATCCACACGGTTCCTGGCTTTTGAATTCGTTGAAGCGCACCGCCAGGGGGACTATTCTGCCCCGGCTTGCCAAATGACATTGTTTCGCACGAACTTCACTTGGAACTGCCAAACTTTCTCGCAAACACGGAAGCGTCCAAGTTGCGTTAGTTTTAACTATGACGTGGCTGTAAATAAATTTGAATTGGGTGTTAATATTTCCTTTTTGTAACTGAATTTTAATTTATTTTTAAAGTTTTGTTTAATTATGAATACAAAGTGTTAGCAACATTGCATAGTTTTTCAATAAAACGATAAAAATATTGATCAACACAGTTCTAAAACTACGTCAAATTACAATACAATACTATTATATCAAATCTAACACACACTCACTCTGATTTCTATGCGACGTACATACAAGTTAAAAAAAATTATGTCAAATTTTAACCTTGAAAATCACTCTTATTTTCCATATTTTTTTGCCATAGAGCTACTAGTTAGTTATTGCGGTGAGCTTGTACAATATAAAAATTATTTACATAAAAAAATACAAGATTGATCTGTAAAAGATAAAATATTTCACTTCATCAAGAATAGTCACCACAGGTGTAGGGTAAAATGCTATGATACTGTTACTGCAGCTGTTCCACGCGTGAAGCGCTCCGAGAAAGATTGAAACTATGCCGGTAACGAGCGCGAAAATTAAAACATATTTTACACAAATAAGTGTGTCCACCGCTTTTATAGATTTCAATTTAAATTCAGTTTTATTCTATCAAGGTAGCTTAGTCTGCTGTAGCCGCTTAAGTACCTATGTAAGTACATGTCTTAGATTGATAATTTCCATTAACCTAAATAAATATATCTACGAGGTCGCATCAATATAGTACTTAAATATGTAGTTATTTGTTTTCAGTGCTGGGAACCGTTTTACTACACTGGAAATGCAGGGTTGAATTCAGTTAGACAAAGACATTTCGGTGATTAGATGTAAGTTATTTGAAAGATTACAAGTAAATCTAAAAAAAAAAATTATAACTTCAAATAATACTAGTATAATTTACTTGGAAGAAATTTAAAGTTACGAAGATAATCCCTGAAAACGGACAAAACACGTACACAGTTTCGTCCGTGTGTATGGGTTTGTAAAAGCTCCTCAAAATGACAATGGTGAAATACGTGACCCCTTTTTCTATTATTTAACCGCAACTACTTCGAACTGGTTTTCCTCGAATAATCCCTTCATTAACATTATGAATTGAAATACTTTATGAAAAGAAATTTCCTAAACCGTTGACGGATGTGAGGCCATGACACGCGATGTCATAAATTTTCGTAAAGATAATGGAATTAAACGTAGTTTTTGGTAAATTTCATTTTCAGTCAAGCCAAATTAGTTTCTATTTAGATACATAATAGATTGTCAGTTTATTGTTAGTTAGCTATTAATAGTTTTTGTGTTGTTGTTGAAAAGTAAATAACTATCCATAAGTAATACAATGTTGTTCCTTCGTGTGATTATACGTAATAAATATTAATAGAAAAAGTTCATGTTAAAATGTGTGTTATTTATAACTATGCCGTTTCCCTGAAGCTTGGCGTCAGCTCCGTTGATTCACTATAATATTCGTACCCAATTTATTATATGAATAAAACTGGAAGAAATGAAATTTATACGGGATATTTTGGAAAGTTCAGGAGATATTGGTCTTTAAAAAGTTTGTACGAGTATTGGTGACTTCGGGACCAGACTTGACAGTATTTCTGCAGTAAATCTTGCAGAGAGCCACCGTGCGCCTACAATAGCGCAGGGCGAGTCTCGACACAACCTTCTTTTTAAGTCCTTTTATGTGAAAAGTACTTCACATAGGTACTTCATATAAGCTATATCTATGATTAAAAACCGGAAATATTTGTTTGTTCTGAAATTACAGTACAGATTTGAAAATTTATTTCATATAAAGCAGGTGAATCTTGAAATCTTTGATAGGCACTGCTTCCAGAGAAGTTATTTGTGGCACAGCCGCGTCAATATAAATCGTGTTAACTTTCAGAATTGATCCAAGTGTCTGTTAATTAGTAATATAATGAAATCAAATAAATGACATTGTGAGATTGTTTCTTGAATCGAAAGACATAGAGACAGAATGCGAATAAAACGAACTGACAAAGGTATGTAAAATAAATTGAGGTTTGCAAAAGTCCAAGTTTTTATATGAATTCTACAAAAAATGATTTAAATTTCAAAAGACCAGCATAACAAGGAAAGGTTCCCTAGAAGTAAAAAAGAATATACTTATCGAGAAATTTCCACGGGGTCAGGGGTCCAGCGGGTAAAACCGCTAGGAGACTTAAGTGCTAGAAGTTTTAAAATTTGTGTAAACATTCGATATTTTTGTTTTCATTATCACTTTTATTAAAGTTTCTAAATCCAATAATATTTCAATGAACGACGTCCACTACCATTTTTGTAGTCATTTCCGAAATTTCTTCTTTTTTTAGACACTCCTGACATATGAAATAAACGGATAAAAATATACTCTCTAAATGTTGTACAAAAAATTTTAATAACCTTTTTTTATTGACAATTGGCAGGTGATTGTCGTCCAACTGATCCGATGGAAAGTAAAGATGAAGACGAGGTCACTCGGCTGTCCAGGAGGAGCCTATTTAATCTACTTTTGTTACGGTTGAGAAATAAATATTTCATTTCATTTCATTCATTTCATTTCATTTCATTTCATTTCATTTCATTTCATTTCATTTCATTTCATTTCATTTCATTTCATTTCATTTCATTTCATTTCATTTCATTTCATTTCATTTCATTTCATTTCATTTCATTTCATTTCATTTCATTTCATTAGGCACACAATCCATTGAGTAGAGACTTATGAAGCATCGAAACCAAATCTGTTACATCTAATGAACCAATGTATGCACCATTAACATCTAGTTTATGAGGCCGAGTATTTAACAAACCAATAAAACGATGAACTGCCAAATTAGTAACTTTAAAGTCACATGAAACCTAAACAAAGGTTCAAACCAAGTACTGGACCGGTACTGGCTGAAATTCGCTATCTGCGACACATTTGGCAAGCGTACAACAGTACAAGCCAACTGTGACGAAGCCTCAGTACCAGCAAATGTGATGCTTATCAGATTGGGTTAGCTTTTCAGATTAATACATGCCAAGCAAATCCCGTACCGACTTTAAATTCAGTGAAACTTTATTGTGCAAGCGCAAGTATGGATTTATTGCTCTACTTCGAAGTTTTCGATTTTTGGCTTCGAGTGTTTGCGGTAGGAGAATTGTTTGTGTTTGTTGATGTTTGTTTTTGTGTCAAGTAATTGAAACTTCTGATTTTGTGTGTATAAAATTATTTTTTTTGTATTATAAAGTTGTTTTTGTATCTATAAGCTTTGGTATTAAATTAGAGTAAATTTCGTATGGGTATTTGACGGTAAATTTTGCGTAACTTTTAACGAAAGTTTAAGCAAAAATATGCTTTGTTATTTTGAATAATGTTATAACACAATTAAGTAGAACATTTATTTACTTATTACGAAGTTTCAGTCAGTGAACCAGATTCAATATTACTCGATTTCACAAGTACTTTCTATTTGTGTTTGCAGTTAGTCTTATATTTGTTTTGGTAATTAATGAAACAATTAACTAGACTGTTACAGTTTACTTTACAAACGCAATATTTTTACAAGTCAAAAAGAAAAAAAAAACATTTATCTACTTCATATTCTACTTTTCTTATAAATTCTTTATAAACCAAATAAACCACAGAAAAATGTATCAAAACAGAACACGCAAACAGGCAATCACAACTTCAATACTGAATGAAAGCCTCAAATCGAAAAATGTTTTGCAACAAAAAAAATGAAAAAAATCTCCCTTACGTGAAAGCAGAAATGGGGTATCGTTTTCATTCGATGAAGAACCTTGAATGAATGTGGTAGATAAATGGGTAATATTTAAAAATGTTTGTGAAGTATAAACTTGTGGGGATTTAACATATTTATATTTCTATCCGTATATGATTTTGTGTAAAAATTTATAGGAAATTATTCACCGCAAACGTTTGTCTCTTAAAGTTATATATATATATATAATAGATTTATTACATCTTTATAATAAGGAAACGTTCATTTTATTAAATGATCGGTATATTTTAATATATAGGTCAGCGAATTATTTGGACGGTTTCAGCGAGTAGTTCCTTGTTCCGTGGAAACATTTGTTGCTTCTAATAAGTAAATAATCTTAGTAAAGTAAAAATTCTTGACTTTAAATTACTCAATTTACTAAACTTTAACTTTAAAAATACACAAACTTTACGAATTCTCAAGACATCAAAATTCATGTTCAACAACAGTCGTAAACGTGCTTACGAAAAATCTTATAAACCAAAATGATATCAACAATCAAGGGCCAAGGATTGTTTCAAACTTTACAATAATTTATCATTTTCTTAACAAGATAATAAAATAAAAGTACGGATATCTCCACTGACTCATCTCCGAAACTCTCGAGACATTCAATTACCAAACCAAGTTATTTCGTGAAGTTTTTAAGTCCAAGAGTTACAAAAATTTTCCTTATTACTTGTTTGTCTTATAAAATGTATTATATGTAGATCAGTCCACTTTGTTAAACTCGATTTTTAACCATTTCACGTTGACAACTTTCGTGACTGTTTTCATTTTAATATCATGTTTACGGATACAAATTCTCGTCTTGTAATATTCAAGATAAAATTTTAGTCAGAATTATTAAATTGGACAAATTGTATAATTTATAACTCGCAGAATCCGAAAATCCAATTATTCCACTTTATTGCTGAGTGGTCAATTTTACAGAAAAATCTTTATGAATAAATATTTAGAAGGTCCTTTTATGTTGTGCTTCTAAATCAGGCTTATTGAATAATTCGGAGGTTCTGAACCAAGGGGTTCGGAATTAAATTTTTAATTGAGTCGATCGTATTTACGTAACAAATTGAAAGAGGTACCTACTTGGCTACTGACTTCGTTTTATCATAATCTTTGCTCGTAATATTTTACACCAATCTTTGCTTATAAAAATACTATTGATCCTTCCGGAAAAGTAGGATTTATTAATATTTTTGGATTAAAATGATCCGTAGCTTTTTGTACGCCTTTACAGAGTACTTAAGCAGTTAAAGCATAACAAAAAGAAACTAATTTATCATCTTTAAATACGATCGGATACTGCGTGAAAAACATTTTATTTTATTTCTCTTGACTGTATGTTTTTTTATTACTCTATATGTGTTGAAATATGCAAAATTTATTTACATTAATTATTTAATTTTTCAGTTCCCTATTCTCTTAAAAAAAAAAAATTCTATTTTCGGTGGAATATGCCTGTTTTATTTTCTTAACGGCATTTCGTTTACGCGCTGCCGAGCGCTACCAGGTAGATTATTTTAAAACTTCTGAAATTACAAATATAATTTATTATGGACCTCAATTATTTTAAATTGGTAAAATAATTTGATTGTATATTGAAACACATTTATTTTCTATTATTATCTCAAAATAAGAATTATGAAATAATTTGCATACACAGCCATTTTTGAAATATGTATTAGTACTATAAAGCATTTTGTTGTACTTAACAATGAGAGTAAAATAAAACATGTATATAAAATGTATCTCACCCTGTATTAGAATTTAATTAAAAGCTCTTAACTTAAACCCTCAAAGATATTGTGCTGTATAACCCTGCACACTATTTTAAGGTTAGGGAAAAATTCTTAGTCTTTAACCCTAATGAGTCAAAGATTAAGAATTTTGTTTTTAGTATCAAATTTACTAGCATGGAATTGAATTCATCAATGAAATTTATATCTAAAAAACATTCCAAATTAACTTCAGATCATGAACAAGTGTTCCCGTGAACAGTCATAGAAAAATTATTTTCAAAATTGACATTGTCCATCACCAGGTTTCAGGAAACTAACACGACACAAGTCCGCTGGTTCGTTACAAAGTCCACGCACGCGAACCGACAATCACACGCGCGATGAATGGTCATCCAAATACTGGATTAACCATCGAGGATTTAACTTAGAGAGTCATAAACGGGACTAGATATTGAAGAATGGTAAACAATTACGGCCAATTTAAACAATTTACAATTTTTAAAGATTAACTTTAAATAAATCAGGGACAAATAAAATATGCATGAAATGGCAGCAATGTTTTTTACGCGTTGTTCAATCGTCAGTATATTTATATTTTATCCATGAGACGGAAGACAAACGTCTAGATAATTAAAATAAAATTATAAAATTACCCAAGTCAATGACTTATAATAGAATTACTAGAATAAAGGTTCAAGAAATTTTAAGACGTAAAAGCTTAGATATAAGAAAGATCATCTTCTCGCTTGTCTAAAAAAATATTTCTGTATTTGTTAATTTTATTAATGACTAGATGCCAGTGCGTGATTTCTACCGCATATCTCCTAATTGCACGGAAATTTCGCAACAAAATATGTTACTCCTGCAGCCGTACATGGCGTGCCCATACAAGATATATGTCACAAATTATGTCACAATAATCGATTCAATCGCATTCATTCGATAATTTATAAGTCACAGCAAGATATGGAATCGAATGGTCTATCCGTGCTACTACTTAAGACTCATTCCAAGACAGACTAGTCGATTCATTATCTTGTGACTTGAGTCTTACGTCGCCCGTGTGTTGCCTGCAGGACAGTATAGCTTTCCCGTGATGAGAAAAATGTTAAAATCTATCCAGCAGTTCGTTTATCGACTACACATTACGTGTAAACAATAAACAAATCTTTCCTGTTTATGTTAATAGTAAAGAAGTATTCAACTTATCCTACAGGACAATATACAAATACTTAAATGTATCAATTCTTTTTAGGTCAGCCACTCTTTCCAACTATTTTAATACAGCCATGTACACAGTGTAACTTGTACTTAATAAAGTCCTACTCAACAATATTTTTCTTGTTTTTTTATTTTTTTATATTATATTGCTCAGTAATTTTTTTTCCTTGGCTAAAACATTTCATTCATTAAACAAAAGATCTCACTGAGTAAAACTGGAATATAAAAGCAAACTATGATCATGTAGCATAATTGAAAAGTTGACTAATTAAATTAGCACTCTAGATTCCTTCCAGTATGTAACTTCACGTTTTAGCACTTCAACATGTGATAATTCTACCTTTTACGTGGGTTTCACAGTACGATTACAGTTCTGAATGGCTAATTTACTTCGAATTTTCTGAAAAATTATTATTTGTTTAGTGATAACTCGCTACAAAAACTAGACTTAAAAAGTTTCTGTATTACCATAACGAGGAAAACTTTTGTTTTTAGAACATTGTTGCGCAACAATATGACACGTGGAAAGCAGGATATTTATTTGTTTAATTGCGTTTGGATCTCTTAGAATAAAGCCTCAATGACACGTGTTTCATCCCATAAAGGGCGAGTATCTGAAGGCTAACAAGTGCAGATAGTATACAAAAGAAAGAGATAACTTATAACCAAAATATACATAAATACTAACACGTTATATACTTCTATTGTTGTATTTAGTAATTAAAAATGAAACCGTTACAAATTAACCCAAGACACGGTTTCTTACGAGTATAAGAGTAGCGTTACCGATTTACGGTAATAGTCCACTCCCAGGTTATATTTCTATTATTTTTTAAATAGGTTCTCATAAAAAAAAAACAAATTAAGATATCCTTATGTTTGATAATAACTCCATCAACATATACAAAAATTATTTTTCCTATATAACCCAATATAACCCATACGACTCCATTCCGAAAATTCAGTTTCTAGATCCTTACAATTTTCATCGTCTAAGGAAAAATATGGTTCCAAAAACAGCACAACGTCACCAAAGTAACTCTTAAAACTTACAAAAGTGAGGAACACACATCCGAGCTGTCAGAGTGACAGCTCACGTGGGAACCGTATGCAAATAAGTCCGTGACGCATTTCGGCGTACGCCGGTAGGACTGCGAACTGCTGACGGGTTAAGGCTGATGGTAGAGTGTGGAGGAAAGGAGAAGGTAATTTATGGTTTTTCTGAAGTTTAATTGTAAGGTAAATGTTAAACTGGTGATAGAATGTAAGTGTCCAAAAAGTTGACTGAATGCAGACTTGATTCAGTCTTTGAGGTTGCTTGAACTTGAGCTCGCATCACTGCAAACATTCCGATTTAGATATAACGGAATAACACATTAACTATAGCTTAGTTTATAAAAACCCAAAAAAAACATACAGAAATCGGAATAAAAAGCATTAAATGGTGAAAATGCATTAATACTGTTCCCTTTGAGTTACGACTGACTTTTGTTTTGTCTGTTCAAATTAGCAATATTGAGTTATGGATCTTGCAGTCATATAACATATTTTTGACGTTACGACTTTTATATACTTAAACCTTAAAATATTATAACAAAACATACAACATTGTTTATAATATAAACTGACATGACTACGCATAAAACTAGTTATCTTAAGTATTCTTCCATATTTACGTTACGCTACAAAAAATATGATACGGCCTTCTCAACTTACGTGTAGAACAACTGAGGCGACGAATTGCTGCATTCATTTTACAGGCACTTCGTATCATATTTATTCATTCAGGTAACATAGTGAGTCCGGTAAAGTTTAAAAGGCCATCAGGGCCATAAAGAAACTGCTATATTTGAAAAAAGTGTTTTACTACTCATTTAACGTGGAAAAATTCATCCTTAAAACTTCCATTGCATTTCAATCACTCATAGATTTTCCCGCTTCTCTTGGCTCTAGCCTCAGTTTGTCCCAGTAATAGCTCAGTACAATACAGGCTCGGTTAATACGGTGGATGCTTCTGTTTATGTACATAAACGTCATTCAATCAATGTAAGCGAATCGAGGTGAGCTGAAGTAAAGCCGGCATGATTCATACTGAAATAGGGAATCGAAGGTTTAGGTTCAATTGCTTGTTAGCAGCATATTATGTATATTTATGTAGGTCAATAGTTCTCAATAAGTTTTTGGTGGATTGCGAATGCATATGCGAATATAGTGATAGCTTAGATGGAATAGTACCTCATATTCTATAAGTAAAAAACAGTAATTTTTAAATTCATTGTCCTTTTTCATTAGGTAAAATGAAAAACAAACGTCGACTTATTTTGAATGAAAAAAGATGTCATGTTACCTGGACATGTTTGATTATATCTATTAAAATACGTACACCATCGATAAATAAATTATTTTGTCTAAAAACGTTCGCACAGGTACTTCGACCTATTTAACCACTAGGTTTAATTATAATGTAAATCATAGTTTTGATTATCATTCAAATAAACAAGGCAATACAGGGAACTCTCATTAGACAAATGTCAGTGTAAGCCGCGATTCAAGGTCGGGTCTCTGAGGGAGCAGTCAGGACCACTATCAACCGTAAGACTAGGTTGTTAAATATACATATCTGTACATAAGAAACCAGACAGCAATATTAATAAATGCTGACGCTTATTTGCCAAGATTACCACAATATTCAATTTTAATTGAACTCACTGTAAAGTATTATGTTCAATTCAATTTAAATATGTAATCCTATAACGTTAATTGATACGAAAAGGCTAGAAATCAATTATACTAATTGAATTGGCTGTTGTTACTAGTTATATGTTAGGATTGCTTAAGATTTCATATATGCCTCTGGTTTGAACTTAATTATGTTTTATTGGGTATTATAATAGATACATTTATCATTAGTAATATTCGTTTGATAAAAGCTAATGAATGAGCATTTTACCAATTGTTTTTGTATGATGCTAAAAAATCTGAAAAAATTTACATGTATTAAGGTTTATAACATTTTGCACTTGTGTATACTTGCTTCTAATTTAATTTTTTCTTAAATTAGTAAAATACATAAAATAAGCCTTTGTGTCGGAGCATTACACCAAATGTACTGACAAATTCAGCCTAGTTAATGGGTCACAGGAGGTAACTGCTAGCTTATTGCCCACAAGAGGGCAGCTAGTAAATATTATACCATCGTTAATCATTGGCCATTATTCCCACCACCACCGCCTCAAACATGCCCATGTCTGTGAGATTGAATATTTGCGGCGTTTAAACTGTAAAGGATCAACAAATCAAGGAACAAGGACCCAGATCTCACTCTTGAAAACCTTATAATTCAGCAATACATTAAACGCCATAATAAACACGTTTAAGTTGTTGTGTTCTGGTCAAAGGGAAGAAACAGCCAGTGCAATCAGTGGAACAAAAGCTATTCCAACTAATGGTCAGTGACGCATCCATAAGCGATAAATTAATAAATAACAAGCAAACTAATCAAAACACCTAGGATAAATGATTGCCGTGGATGCCACCATCAGGTGGATCGTGACCTCGTATAAGACGCTAAGACATAGTCAAACAAAAGTTATGCTTTTTTTTTAGCCGTCTAAGCAGCTCCCTCCGCGGGGAGGGAGGTGGAAGATGCGTCATGCATACCTCCGCAGGCACCGACTTCTGCGGGGTGATGTGGGACTCACCAGAGTGGCACCTGCCCACTAAAAACCACCTTGCTGGCTGTGGCATGGGAATGCTAAGCAGCTTTCATCGGAAGTGACACCGGATTAGAGAAGGGGGGTTATATAGCTAGGCAACAACCTAATCAGATTGGGCCTTATTAGGAACCATTTACGATCATGCTGTAGCTTTTATTATATTTTTTTTATGTTTACATTCGGTGTCTAAAATACCAAATAAAACTTGTACAAAGCCTTCATTATATTTAAAACTTATTTACATAAACACTACCTGTTTATCTATGTATTTCCTGAGAGTACAAAATGTTGTTATCTTCTATCAGTCATCATCCCTTCTACTGGAATTACAATCAAAAAGTATTTGTGTATTTTTTAAACTATCTACTTTCTAATTTTATAGATAATGCACTCATTGGGCAAGTCGACCATAAAGTTGTATGTACGTCACAAATACGCAATTCGTCGTCACATGAAACAAAGAAATAAATCATAAATTTTATCACCATTTCAAATAATTTTATCAACATAATAATGGAAAATTTTCCTTACGAATAATATTTGTGAATCTTTCTATTATTCATATTTTACGGCACCGTTTTATGTTGTATTAAATATAACGAAATTTCTCAAAGATGTTTTATACAATTTCAAAACGGGCCCGTGTTTCGAGGCGATCTAAAATAAAACCGAATGACTGTGCTAATGGCAATCTAAGTGCCAAGTAATAAATAATTTATAGTCCATTCTGGGCTTCATTTTTTATTAAAGTTAGAGACTTTGGCTTTATAGAATTGAAAAGACTCCTAGTAGAGATATGCTAGAAATTTCTCGGTAAAATTAGAATTAACAAGATTACCTGCTGCAGGCTCGTGACAGTTGCAAGCCTTTATCTAAACAGAACTTTCAAACCTAATAACCTTGGAACTGGTAGATAAGACTGATGATTCGTCTTGTAATTTTGGTAAATTTTTCTTTGGGATATCATAATCAACTATACTCGAAATATCAGAACAAAATCTTGATGGTCTTGCGTTCAAAGCAGATTTTACAATGAAATATAACTTTATTTATTTATTAAAAGAAAAAAAACCTTGATTACGTTTTATGTAATTTTTTTACCGTTTTTCTTTGTGGAATAAAAGCTTTTGCCCGCGGCTTCGCTCGCGTAAAATACGAGTAACAGGAGTGGTAAACTTCATTTGCGTTGAATGTAATTGATCATCAAGTAAGTTAAAATACAATAAAATAAAATAAAAGAAACATCGGTAACATAAATAGGAAATAATAATCAAAAAAGAAATCTGAATTGATAGCTACATAAGTATTGAACTTCTTGATTTGCTATTTCAAGGTTATGATCCCAAACGAACCTTAATTAAAGCAAGGTAAGTAAATGAAGATCAAAACTTGTACCATATTTAAATTTAAATTTAAATACAAATATGAACCTCACAATTTTCATGAAAAGTAAATTAATGTAGATAATTGTTTAGATGGTAACTTATCACACCGAGTTTCAGTTACTCTCAATAAACTTGGTACTTATAAAATATATTTACCATAAAATATTAACGTGTTCGTAACTTTTAATAACATTAGGATAATCCTTCAAAAAGGTTTTTCCTACCAGCATTATAATATGCAATTTAAAAAAAAGCGCAGTAATTTGTTATAAGTACCCACTAACTACAAAAAAGAATATTTCAGTACCTTATACTCGAATAGTTAACAAATTGCTAGGGTCTTGAAAATTTGTATATTAGACACAGCTGTCTGTGGGTGTTACCACACTAATCCGATCGACGTCGATCTATCGGTCTCGTAGAAATTGTCGATCGACGTCGTCTGTTCCATTCTACCATCGATCGATGGCGTCGATCGACGATCGATCGATTGGTGTGGTAACACCCTAATACTTACTCCAACCTCGCTGGCAATGCGCCCGGTTGCCCTGCGCCTGACCGCACCATTTCAGTAGCGCGCACAACCTTTCTCACCGTCGTAACTTTTAAAATATTTGTCCAATTGTAATTGTGTTCGTAGTATAAAAGCAAAGAATAAATCTACATTAAAACGTAGCCGGGTACCTCCAGCTGCAAAGCCTACGCAGCCCAAGCCTGCTCCAGAGAACTGGAGACAGCGCCCCTGTGCACGCCCGAATCCCATCCCGGCTCCTCGCCAATTCAAATCCACTTCTCAACCCTCCCTAGCAGACGATAAGCGTATCGTTTGCAACGCCATCAAAAAATAGATGTTAGGGAAATTTCAGTATTAGCCCGCAAACTTAAGGCTTCAAGCTTTAGCAGAGCATAGTTCCCTTCTCAGTTCATTATAGGTTCATTTTGCCCCGGCTTCATCGGCGGCTGCCCAGACCGGCCCTACCTCATGTCCCTTTGAGCACCTTCAGTGCAACTTTTACGCAGATGCAGCTCCTGCGGAGGTATGCACGACGTATCTTCCACCTCTCTCCCAAAATGTACATTCGAAATAAAGTATCCAATTTTATTCTGTTTAAGGTTCACTATTATATGATAATAATAATAATAATAATAATAATCTTTATTGCTGAAAATATGGTAGTCTGTGGTGGTTTGACATAATTATTTGTTCTCATATTTTACTGTGTAACAGCATGCAATGTCAAATAAAAAGAAATATGTATATAATTTGGGATTGTTAATTATTATTGTGAATACACAAATCATTAAATTATTAGTTAACTACTACATTCATTTACTTAATGATATTCTATTTCATATAATAAAATATATGAAGTTATATGCTGTCGCGGACTTATGTTTGGAACTATGTAAGACAAACATTTCCCCAACTATTATATTCGTGTTACTTTTACGGTTTTGGAAGCGCATGCGAAAATAATAATGTATTTAAACTACCGGAGATGATATGCTATGTTTACAAATCTTTTTAGCACTAATTAATCGACAAAGATTAATTACAGTCAAGAATGAGTTGTCCGTAGCTCGAACCCTACACATTATTGTTTACATGATTGTTACACTTCAGTGTGCGATTTAATTCGACGCATGCGCCATCTATCATCGGCTTTGAGAAACTTATAACAAAAACGCATAATAAAGTTAGTTTCAGGTTGGACAATGGCAATAAACAAATTTATGACGTCCCATTGAGCTGGTATATATAGGTACCGGTAGTGTATATGATGATGATAATTTTAATTAGTTTTAACGATTTCAATACCTGTAACTTGTATAAAACGTGCTTAGATTTATCTCAGACTTCAGCTACTCGGTCAAATAAACACGACTTTGTTTTATACTACATAGTATTGAAAATTCAGTCAAAAATAATGGCTTCAATTCTATTAAGATAGGTGTCACATGTTTTAAAAATGTGTGTTATATATAGAATAAAATAAAACTGCAGCATATTTGAGCATATAGCTGAGATCAGTCAGAGTAAGTACAAGTTAGCTTCATAGATTCCAGCGAGTGTCTGATGAGGGTCTGATGGAGCATCTTGCATATTATAAAGCGTGTTTCTTAGTTTCATCAATAACATTTCAGTAATTATGTACGAAGGTTGCTTACATTTTGTGAGTAGGTAATGTATGCTTTGATTCAACAATACTGACCTGTCTTTTTTCGAACAAGTAATATGACAAAGTCCATTTAGGTTATGATTTTGTCAAAATTATATCAAGTACCTCAAATTTAAAGTTCCTTCTGGTAAATAACTTTTTTTAATTAAGCCATTTCGGTAACAGATATAACCACAAAAATGGTGCAGTAGTGATTACACTGATATCAACCCATTAATCGCAGATAATATTCAAAGTTTAGTTTTCTTTTTATGAAAACATTATTTCGTATTTTTTATTCAAAAATCATATAACCTACGGTTATATAAAAATCAAACCTTGCTATCATTTATTTACAAAACGTGAAACAGAGCTTTTCAAAATCCTCTATATCCGTAGCTTCGAATATCAGAAGAATTCGCCAAAGTTAGTTATTGTCCGCAAAAGAGTAACCTTGATATTTCTTTCTAGTAAAATTACTGACCCAAGAAATCGGGTCAACCTAAGCTTGCTTGTGAATAGATCAAGAGCTTGCATATGGCCTTTAGCTTTAATTTATGTCTCTGCGTAGGCATTAACTTAGGCCTCTCTCAAGCCTATTAAATAATCCTAAATGCCTGTTGAGCCATTTACGACGCCAAATAATATTTATTTAGAAAGTCTGTATGGGGTTTCATAATTGTTTTATCAGTATCTAAGGAAAATATTCGTTGACTTTGATTTAAATTTGACGTCCTCGTAGATTGTAGTTTCGCGCATGATTGTGTTTTTGTGTCCAGAGTTACAAAGTTTCAATCTTAGACAATGCATGTCAGTCAAGTCAAGTCAAAGTTTATTAGATATTTGGCCACGAGTTTTTTTTATTGCTACTAATGCATTTGTAGGTGTCTCAAGGTTTTAGTACAGGATCAAATTCCGGGCATTTCAAATATGTTTCTAAAAAAAATTGTTAAAAAAGGACTTGAAAATCTTAAATTCCTGGTCTTAATGTTGAGTTTCAGTTTATTTATTTAGATATGTATTTGATTTTGTGTGGCTAGATGTCTTTTCATTTACTATAGTGAAGTTTAACATCATAGTTGTCATAATTTAATTAAAACTTTATTAGATGCTGCTTACAGCTAGAAAAAGGTTCTGACTGAACCCCATCAATATGTAAGCTATGTTAACTGTAATGTAAGCTTTAAATAATAGCACCCATTAAATATAATATTGTCCATGGTCTTTAGCTAGCTGGTATTTCATTAACCTGGACACACAGCTGCAGCCATCCTGATTAAACCAGCTTAAAACATGCTGTGAATGAATGCAACGAACCCAATAACTAAATAATACAAGAATGAAAATTCCCATTTCCTGAAATGAATTCAATGTGAAACTACCAGGAAAAATGTACCGTCACTTTTAATAAACCAAGTGATACGAATAGATGTCCATGGATAACCTGATTTATTACATCAAAGCTCTGCTTGTAGGGATCAAAAATATTGGAAAGATCTTTTTTATTTTGCGGCCGAGTGGCGACAGCCGTATAAGCCTGTCTCATACGCTGGAAGTCCCTGTTTCGAGGTCGGGGAGTTTATTTGTGTGATAAATACATATGTTTGTTCTCAGGTCATGGTTATTGATATTTATATATGTATGTTTATTTTAGGTTCCCCCCCCCCCAGTTCACTGTGTGGTCATCCATAACACAAGCTCTGCTTAATTTGGGGCCATACAGTTGGTGTCTCTGTCTGGGAAAAATAAACTTATTTAGGAATAACTGTATAGTATAAGATTTGTATACGGTTTAAAGAATGCACCTACAAGGTTCTCCTTTTAAATTTAAAGTTCCCAGTCCTTTCTTTTGCTTCACGTGTTCAAAAGTGAAATATAGCCGAGTCTAGTTCGCACCTGTCTTAGTTGTCTTAACATTAGGGTTTTAAATAAATAACAAACTTGTAGTTCAACTTCTTACACGAGGTTTGAATTCCGAGATTGATAAACTAGTTAAAATTATCAACCATTAATCATGTTTTGGGCGCTAGGCACTCTCCACTTATTTGAGCTTTCACACTCGGCAATATTTATTGCACGATGAAGCCGGCCCGAAGCAACCACTGTACTTATAGTATTTTATTCGGCCAGTGCCGATCGGGTAGTTTAAAACCCATCTAGCATAAGCCGTGAAAATGTTTTTCGAACATTGATCTAAGGGAACTTATAATGAGGGAAACTCTATTAGAAGTTCTATGATTGGTCCACATATATTCGATTTTGCCGCCCGCCTGTGACGTCAAATACGGGCCCGAATAAGTGGGTACAGCCCCTTTGTCCACAAAGTTGATATGTTTACCTAGGCAAGTCGTTATTTAGATTTTTAAAGTAATTTGTACTATTCTCACTCTATTAACAAAAGTAAACATTTATCTCAAAACATCAATCTTACAAAAAAAAATAATCCTTCCAAATGCATGCGCTTTTGTCTTATCATTCTTGAACCGTCTTGAAACCGAATACAAAAGTTTTTGAATCTATTTATTTTGAAACAAAATTAATATTCGGTTACATCATATATAAATTTCTATAATTTATTTTTAATGAAAATGTTCAACAGTAAATCGTTAAGAAATCTACAAACTCCCGAAAATGCGCAGCATACAAGAAGATTTATGAAAGATAATTAATATTTTTTTTAATATTTCTCCTTACCTGTACTCAGCACATTAGGAGATACTATTTATTTTAAATAATTTTCTGTAGCAAACGATGGATTGACTTCTCTGTGATAATATGTTATTATTGATTTTAAAACACACGCAAAGAGATAACGGCTTACAAGCATGCTTTTACAAACATATCTTTTAATTACTAAATTATAAATAATTCTGTTTCCGATTTACTCTACAGTTTTTTTTACAATTTTTATAATACTATATGGAGTGGATTTGGAAATTTACCAAAATTATCAGATATTAAATGACTTTCAAAAGTTTCAAATATTCTATTTAACAATAGAGTAACGAAGTATTTATAGACGTAATTAAAGCTTCCTCATTCTAAATTATTTCAAATAGACCAAAGTTCATGTTAAAGCGATAATATTGAAGATTGATGGAGCGACCGTTTTAGGTAGATTAAAGCATTTGAACGAAGATTAATATGCCCCGGCTACACATGAACATTGAGGAAGCAACATACAAAGCCGACACGAAAACGGTATTAACTAGTGGCTTCAATAAACGGCCCAATAAGTTATGTAAAGTGCGGTGCATCGCGTTACATTACAACCCCTACAAGTAAGGGGTGAAACGCATGCGCTGCATGGCGTAACGCCATATGCGGGATATTAAAGAAAGAAAGAGAAAAAATTAACTTGTGAAGCCATTTTCGAGCATCGGCGCCCCTCGTCGCGGCTCGCAGAGCTCTCGGCGCGCTCGCTCTGTGCGTACGTTTATTCTGTGCTCGTCTGTAAGCAGACTCTATCGCATACGACGAAAACCAGTTCCTCCGCTCGGATTTACAAGTACTTCTTACTAATATTCTAACCGTGCAGTGCTTTTAGACCCTTGAAACTTTTGGATCTGTGAACAAAAACTTTGAATCGGGAATTTTTAAACAAGTTTGTGCAATTTCAAAAACTTTTCAAGTGTTCAGTGTCGGTTTACGTTAGGTGTTTTGTTATCGTGACGTATTGGTACTTGAATTTGTTGACGGAGTAATTTGTGCAGGTTTACTTAGTAAAGTTTGCCGACAAGTTTCGCACGAAGTTCGAAAAGTAAAGTTTAAACTTTTGCCCAACTAAATACAAGTTGTGTTTGTATTTGCACAGCGGCAGGTGCGCTGAAGTGAAATTTCATCGATTTCAATAATTAAAGGTAAGTTCAAGTTATATTTCGCTTCGTCTCTAACATTCATTTCATTTAGTTTTTTGTCATTGCCACATATATTTTATTAAAGTGTCGATAAATTTGTTGTTATTGACAATAAATTGTGTTGCTCTGTCGATGTTTACGCTATTTGTCTACCCCATGAACGCCCCACTGCGATATTAGTTGTGTTTTCGGAACTGTTTTATGTTTTCTCAGTGTTTTATGTGTTTGTATGTCTATGAGTTTGAAGATTCCAACATAATATTATATATTGTTTTGGCAAAGAAAATTTTTACATATTATCAATGTTTTTACTGCTCGTAAAAACTCATTCGTTTAGGTTTTTAGATCCTAAAGCCCGGTCGGAATGCTTTTAGCGGGGCTTACCGCATTTATAATATTATTAGAATCAATTATTTAGTTTATTTATTTTTTATTATCGTCTTTTATGTAAATGATATAGAATAATTGGATTAAGATGACTGAACAGAAATTTTTGTAACACTATAAAATTCGATAAATAATTTGGATGTTCAAGCTATTTTTGGTCCGGGTCTTCAACGCGTGAAATTGATTGTATGTGATCATTTCCCAGAAAATATCTATCCTCCTTTTTTTAAATATTTGAGTCAACAACGTAAAGAACTTTATTCTTACTAAAATCATAGCCGGCAAACGAGCACGCGATCCGCACTGATGGTAAGTGGCATCTGCACCCATGGGCATAAATTTGTCGTAAGTGTTGTATTTATAGTGATTGTGATGATTATCTCGGCTAACGCTGCGTTGCTGAAATTGCCTTTGTTCCAGTAATTGTACTGGATGTTCCTTCCCTTTGACCGGAACACAAATACGTCAACGTGGTTATTATAGCGGTCAAAATAGGAAGGACTGTAGTACGGCTCCAGAAGAGATCTTAACAATGAACCTCTACTACCTCTAGTTGAAGGTACTCTACTTTCTTAAAAGAGAACCTTCAACTTATATTAGGTACTTATCGTTAAGACGAAAGTGACTTTCGCCTTAAACTTACTGAATTAAAAATAAAATAAGTAACATGCCTCATACTTGTTCCATCAACACAACTAAGAAAATAATAATCGTTCATAAATCCTAAGAAGAGGTACTTTTTATTGAAGTAACGAATATCCAGATGAATAATGGCTGAAGTTCTACCAATAAATCAAGAGTTCGCGGCTCTAAGTAGGATCAGATACCCAACTTTATACTTGAGACTCTTCCCTATTCTGATACCGAAGTCTGCAATCAATGGTCTAGAAAAAAAGAATACCAGACGCTTTGTCTGACTTCAAAATATCAATTTTAAAAATAATACGTAGTCTGTAAGCGCTTTGCCGATATAAATAGTTCAATTTTTCATATTCAAGTGAGGGGGCAGACGGGGAGGCAGCTACATTCATATAAATGCTTTTCGTTTAAAGAATATTTTTTCAACCTATAGGTACATCGATACTATATTGGCGGACAGTAATTTTATTGAAATATTTTGTATTCAACCAAATGTTGCGACTTTAATACATATCAAATTACTTTTTCGGGAAGTGTGGTATTGAAATATATTTGTTTTCATGGAAAAGTATGTAAACAATATAGTCGTAATATTTTTAATCAATTTTTGGATATTTAATTAAAACGATCATTGTAAAAAGTGTTTTGGTTCATAAATTTTATAGCTTTTAAGCTAACAAATTAAAATTACGGAAACAATGAAATTAGTAATTAAAGCTAAATTTATATCCGTAGCATTGATTTTAATGATTTTTATAAAATCCCCTATTTTACAAAAGTAAAAAAATGAAAATGACATTTAGAAATCTAAAAACAGTTATTCATTTTTGATTTACTCAAGAATCAAAAAATGTTCACAGTTACTGTTCACCCAAATGATAGATGTTTCGCCAGTCCATAAAACATAATGAACTGTGTAATTGTAGAACATCGCTCGGCGTCTAGTCAAGAAAATGGAAGTGCTAAATAGAGCAACATGCGATGGTCCGTGAAATAACGTATCGGGTGAAGCGACAGTGAAGCGATACTTGATGAAGTATTGTTTAGGAGCCAACCGATACGGGCTGTAGATTAAACACGGTTAGAATACCTTTTATGAACAACATGTGGTTTAACTATAGCTTAGGAATAAAGAGTCTCTTTACGGAAATGTTATTTGTTAAATTCCGTCTGATATATTTCTATCGACGCAATATCTGATTAGATTTTGTTTACACATAATGTTATCGGCAGACTCAAGTCGTTTTAAGAAACAAAGAAGTTCGTATCATCTTATGGATTCGGTCTAGATAAGAAATATCGCTTTCAAAATTAAGGGTCACTAATCCCCACAAATGAGAAAGCATCCCAAATTTAATCTATATCGATAAAAAGGCGTTCCCACGTAACCGGAAAGCGGCCCTAGAACGCCACGCTTCGGCAAGTACTCTCTGCTCTTTTACTATTGTCCCATTGTCCCAACTTAGTTTCATCAGGGCATCATAAGAGAGGCCCTTTATTCCATAGATCTAGTTTGCCACACTTGATTTGTTACATAATTCGTTACGCACCATTTTCTATTTTTGTTTTTTTTTACGGAGTGCAATGTCTCGGTATTTTTGAGGTTAGGCGCAACGGATCTGAATATTATGATTGAGTTCCCACTTTTTGATCAAAAAGCATTTGCATGACATGGGCTGCAAAATGCATGCATTTGAAAAAGTCTTAAGTTTTTAATTGTGTTATGGACAATGCAATTATAATATTAATATAAAAAGTAAGTCTTGATATAAATAAATATACATCTAGTATAAATATACGTAACAAAAACAAATAGTATCTATTAAATCATCTAGAGCCTAAATAAAAAACACCAGGAACATTGCATGTAACTGGGAGGAACTGTGGTGAAATTTGCATTCCCGTTTTGCTTGCAACCAGTCTCGTCTAGGACCACCCGCGACGACGCCGCCTCCGATTCAAAATCAACTTTATATCCAACATATAAGGTATTAAATCATTTTTCCAGTAACAACTCATCTGAACGAAGTAAGACGCTCTACAATCTCCTAGCGTATATTTTGCACTAATGTGTTTGGATTATCTGTCGTGCAATATTTTTCATCCAATATTTTAAAATAATGATATGATACGGTGCCTTCTATATTTTATTTTGTGGATAACATTATAAATATGCAAATTTGATTTTTAAATATTTGAATTTATAATTTGTCATCAAATTATAATTTTTTTGCGAAAGTACAATTTTGTTTCACACAAAGCTGGATAAAACCTCGGAACAAAATAATGTATTCAATCTAATATTCCATAACCAAAAAATATGAATGAGAAAATTCGAGAAAATGTACCGGGCGTATTCGAATCTCATTAGTAAACGAAATAAGAATAAAAAGCTGGGAGCAATAAATTTTAGCAAGGTCCAAGTCCAAACGTTTACGGTTGCTTTTAATTTGGTGGCCATTGTCGGGGCGTCCCGTAGCGTCGCGGCGCGCACGGCGAATTTCTTTTAAGAATTCCAGCTGTTATGAAACATTTAATCTCATTAGTCAGTCCTATAAATAAAAACAAACTGTACATTAAAATACTCAGCTTTAAAACACTTGCTTATCCGTAATCGAATAACTTTAAAACTACCGCGGAGCTTTTGCTTTTCAAGCTAATTTTAATTTACAAACCTGTTCCGCGGGAAAGATTTTATCCTCGAAATTAGTATTCAGAATCGATTTTAATTAACATTATAAGTTAACACTATTTTAATTCAATTCCATCGTGGTATTCCGTTATTTAAGACCTCAAGGTGTCATTAATATTAGTAGTAACATCGGCAGATGCGTAGTACAAAAACGCGATGATCATAAATCAACGTGGTTTTAACGTTCCTGCTATGGGACCAATCGCTACCGCTCTTCTGAAGATACGAGGCGATTCTTAGAAGCCTTGTTTATTTTAACTTATTGAAGTAATTCCAAGGGTTTCGTAAGGGTACCGGTGGGCAAATGTGAGATGGATGACGTTGCACTAAGCCGCCCACACCGCATGTGAAAAACGACCGAAGGATCCTTGAACAAATTAATTGCCTAACTATCGATGTGAGAACTTTGTATAAAATGTGTACAAAACATCTATTTTGAAACCAAAATGGTAATACGTAAATGCTGCGTATACTATTCTAAAAATAAATCTATAACTATTGGGAAAACAGACTGTTATTTCATAATTCTGAGAACGAGGACCTTTTTATGGCGCCAATCATAAAATTTTAATAGTAGTAAGATTTTGGTCTCCATATGTTAAAGCTGTACAATATTGTCATTCATTTCTCAATTTTTATGACTAAAAGCGACACGTGTTTAGCAAGGAATCGATACCGAGTTGGACCCATCTGTGGAAGAGAACGTGCCGCTTGGAGGCAACATTAAAATTCCCACACATAAAATTGAATGAAAAAAGGTCCCACCCGAGTGACGGATACAACAAACAAGCAGGTAAGCGAACCTTTACGAGCCCAACAAAATGAAATGTGCGCAATCAGCTAAGCAATTTTACTTCTTCTTGCCCCAACTTAAGGAACCAAGTTTATAATATAAATTATAATCATGAGTCTTAATGTTTTGAGCATAAAATAATTTTGTTTTCCTTACCATGCTGTGAATGATATTAGGTGCTATTTGGAGGTTCTCATATTATAATAACAGTATAATGTTTACTTTGCTGGATGGGTGCCATTTGTTCAAAACAGTATCAACATCCTGAGATGATAAAATAATAGTGTAGCCAGTTAAATGGGTTTTCGAAAACCATATTTTCATCAATTATAAGCTATTTGATACAATGATAAATCTAATTGATAAACTTTATAATATAAATATTATTCCAAAATAAATTTTTAGAAATAATAAAAATTATTATTTCGAATCATTATTAATTGATATCCAATCAATCCTCATAACTTGATTCTAGCTAATCACAACAAAGGTTTTAATCATTCACGATAACACACACTTTACACATAATATTCACACCTGCGCCAGTTGTTATTTAAAAATCATCCTTAAAGTGTTGTTCATAGAATTGAAATTTGAAGCTAGTTGGTATTGTTAAGCAAGTTTGTCATGTGTAGCATTCCAATAGGTCTTTGTGGCCGTGGTCAAATATAAACAGCGGTGACTAGAATCAAAACACAGTTGGGTGAGAAAGTGTTTTGTCGGGCTCACAGCAAACATAAGACGGAATGTACTGAGAAAACAAGTGACAAATTGTGTGAAACATTGTGTTGTCATCGGGCTCACTTCTTTCGTAAATGTTACTTTAAGGGTTAATGATTGAAATCAAACAAATAATGTTAAATGAGAAGTTTAATAATAAATAAACTGCATTTTGTATCTTGATTCAAGAGACTAGGTTTTAAAGTATTTCGGAAAAAAAAATTTGTTCCATACTTTTTATATTAACAAAATCTTTTTATGCGCTATGCGTAAAATATTTCATTACATAAATACAACATACGTATTTCTAAAACTACCAACTTCTCAAACTCTAAAATAAGAAAAATCAACAACAGATTTACTATCATAACCTAAAAAACTAAATAGATTCTATCATAACTGAGCAATCAAAACATAAATTGTTGTGATGGGAGTCGGCCATCACAGAGTTGTATATTTTTAACTTCTAACTATACGGAACATGCAGACGGATAGCCATCCTTGTAACTCTATACTCCGTATTGTTTTACCGACAGTACAGGTTGTTTTGTTACCCGACCATCCTGTTTTATATTTACTAAATAAACTTAGTTTATACCGGTATGAATATATTTACTAAGAATGTGTATGGTCTTATTTATGAGAATTATAAAACTAATGTACTTTGTTTGAAACGGCAAAAATGTTTTATGTAATTTCATCAACACAAATAATTCAGAACGATTGTTTCAGTAAAGTTATGTTCTGTTAATTATTTACATTTTGATTTATATTTTTATATTATTTTAAGTGTTTGAATAAATTAATACATATTGAAAAGTTAATAATAACAAATCTAAAGATTTGAAAATATTCTTATAATTAATTATTAGGAGAAACCAATTTTTTTCACTTCATAAAACAACGACCATTGTGTATTTTTAACAAAACCAAGAACTTTCTCAATAATTCTAAATATAAACTGTAGTATCTCATAACATCCGCAGTGTGATGGATAACTCATTGATAAGTCAAGTAAAAAACCAAGGGTGGGAACGAATTGGTGAAACTAATTACATAAGCATTTCCTCCTGTTTGAGTGGCAAAGTAAGCTACTTCTAAACTACACATATCAAAAGTGTCCAGGAATCAAGTAATTTTTTTGCAAAAAAATTATCCAATGAATATTTACCAAATCCAGTCTCTACCACAATGACTTTTTACTTTCATTCCTATGTTTAAATTAAAAATACACTCCTATGTTTAGAAAAAATTAAAAAAAAATGCTGTTTTTGCAAATTGTGGGAAATTTACTCAAATTAACGGCATCAATCAAATGGCGAAAAAAGAAAAAAAATATATCGTCTTTATCTAAATTAAGATTTTATAAATTTTATTGATAAAAAATTAATAGTCTGTGTTTGAATTATTAAAACGAATAACAAAATGGCAGTGATTTCGCATGCTTAAAATCAGTTCATCAAAATCAGTTCGAGGTATGGCCGCCCAAGTGCTTGCTAACAAGTCAAAATATTGTTGCGGGGTGTGCATGGCATCCATACTTGGCAGGGCTCTTCTTTGGAGTCTATCCCGTGCGTGGTCAGTTGGGTTGAGATCTGGCGATTGAGCAGGCCACGGCAAAACGCTAATACCAGCTTCGGCTAGCGTGCGTTTTACGACTCTAGCCGTGTGTAAACGTGAACTTCCTGACAGAATCTTACACGTTTATGACGTTCTGAGGTTCTTCTAACTCAAATGCGGTCTTGTATCTGGCCTCATTTCAAAAAGCTCACACAACACCAATATTTTTTCTACCAATCTTTGTGTGCACGATCCCATTGTAAACGACAATTGCAGAGTGCAATTGTGGAGGCCTCTCAATTGTGGAGACTCTCACCGCTGTTTGGGAATGCAGACCCACTTTACGTTAAAAATTTCGGTTTTTTTTTTGATGCCGAAGCACGATTGCGGGTGGAAGATGCGTCATGCATACCGCCGCAGGCAACCGACTTCCGCAACGGTGATGGGTGATGGGATTCACCAGAGTGGCACCTACCCACTAAAAACCACCTTATCGGCTGTAGCATGGGAATGCTGTCAGCCTTCATCGGAGCCACACCCGGGTAGGGAGGTGGGTGCGCAAGCAGGGACCCGCTAGAGGGTCACCCGCTGAGAATGCTAATCACTTAAGGTGCAAATGATATTTTATATTGATGATTATACGGCCTGGGCAGCCTTAAGCTGGTCCAGATTAGCCGAAAGTTGATAGGGGGATCCGAGAGTGCATTTCTCGGTCTACGGACTTTGTACCTCGACGGCATGGACGGAGAAGTATAAGCTACTGACTCGCGTATCATGGGGTTAGGGTGCTCTTCGGATCGCTTGAAAAAACCGGTGGAGAGCGTCCTATGGTGTTGTTGTGTAGTAGGTAAATCGAGATCTCTGGGCAGGTCTGCATTTCGCACGTACCACGGAACATCCGTGGCCCGGCGGCAGAAGAGATTCTGGACTACCTGTAGATTATACAGAGCGGAGGGTTTAGCATGGGCAAAGATTGGGGCGGCGTACGTCATGACTGGTCTCACGCAAACCTTAAAAAGCGTTCGCTTGTTCCTAAGAGACATTTTACTGTGTCTACCTAACATGCTGTTTAGGCAGGCCATGTAAAGACGGGCGAGTTTGGTAACTCTGAGGATGTGAGGTTTGAATGAAAGCGTACTATCGAGCGTTACGCCTAGGTACTTGGTGGTTTGCGCCCACGGGATGGGCATACCTAGTATTCGGATATGGGGGTCGCAGGGGCGACGGCGTTTATGATCGAAGCGCATCGCAGAGCTTTTCTCTGGATTAACATCGATACGTCATTTTTTAAACCAGGCTCCGAGGTCATTTACGGCCTTCTGGAGTTTGGTGGTGAGGGTGTCGACGTGCACTCCCTTGACGTATAGGACAGTGTCGTCGGCAAAGAGCGAGAGTTGAACACCTTTAGACGGAATAGGTATGTCATTGGTGTAAGTAGTGTATAATAGCGGGGCGAGTACCGAGCCCTGAGGGACGCCCCGCCTTGAGGGGGCGGGGGGTGGAGAGCGTACCTTCGTGTTTAAAACGATAGGTGCGATCTTTAAGGTAGGAGCCGACTAGTTTGACTAGTCGGTGGGGCAAGCCTGTGTTGTGAAGCTTGTAAATGAGACTAGCGTGCCAGACTTTGTCAAAAGCCTTGGCTACGTCAAAGAATACCGCGACTGTTTTCAGTCGTCTAGGGTAGAAGCCGTCGAGTATGTACTCGGCGATCCGGTGGACTTGCTGAGGGCACGAGTGCTTGGCTCGAAAGCCGAATTGGTGGGAGATAATGAGGGGGTCACCGTCCGCTGGGAACAGGTGGTCCTTCATTCGAGCGAGTATGACTTTCTCGAGAAGTTTAGCCATGGCCTTGAGTAGGCTGATGGGTCTGTGATTAGCCGGGATATTCAAGGGTTTACCCGGCTTGGGAATGCCTATGACTGTAGCTTCTGGACTGGACGGTGACTGGACGGGAGTCTTTGCGAAAGACTTCGTCTTCCACCGCCTGGATATGCGCTGGGTCTGTGGGTTGGGTACTCGGGGAGCATTGTGAAGCAATGCTATCGGCGAAGCATTCAGCTTTCTCGTAGTCCTCGAAGGCGGTAGTGCCATTGGGACGAGACAACGGAGGGGTGTAAGTACGGGCGTCTAGTCGGAGGGCTTTCGTCATCCTATAGTACGCCGTGTGGGACGGAGAGATATTAATCATCCGATCCAAAAAATAAACCTCATATGCAGAAATACTCTAAAACGTACTTGATCCCTAGACACTTTTGATGTGTGTAGAATGCGTCAGGATTTAAGAAAACTTTGGCGATGGATAAAAAATAGCATAACTCTACATAACAAACAGTTGGTGTGTCTGTCTGGAGATGTATTATGTATGTATGTATTATAACAAAATACTGTCACGCGTCACTGTTAAATTAAAAATAAGAACCGATTCTAGGTAAATGAGCACGAAACAAAGAGTGTTGAATACTACACATGTATGACGGTTACTTTCAAATTTACATTGGTTTTCTCTTTGATTACCTTTGCAGTAGCGCGTTGCTATTTTCGAAATTGTTATTCAATCTTCTGTTGATTCAACATTAATGTGTAGAGTTAAATTTTTTAGAACGTTAAACATTAGTATAAAGAACGTTATTTGAAAAGATAATGAAAGACACCTCAACTTGTTACCAATTATAGTTAATAGAAAATCCCTAGTGATGGATTAAAGTAATCTTCCTACCTTGGTAACTTAAATTACAGGTTCAGAAATATTCCCAACGGTAAAGTAATACTTTATGAGTAAACATTTACTTTGGAATTTAAATACATTTTACTAAAATCGTTGTAACACTATCTCGTGTTGTCATTTTATAAAATTATTTTATGATACGCCATAACTTTCGAATATTATAGTAATATCGAATGATGCGTGAAAGTTATCACCTGAAAACGATTCGTTTTGATTTTTATTGTAGTTAAATTTCATGTTTATTTTACATATGAATAGTTTTGTGCATCGTTAGGTTTTCATTTGTTTTTTTTTATTATGTACATTATGTTTATTAATGGGTCATTTATATTGTTAATGTTTTATTTGATATATTTTACATTCAGATTAATGGAATTTTGATTGATTATAGAGACGATGTACATTTAGGTATTTAGGTATGGCATGTATTTATGATTGGGAAGTGAAACTTGAACTTCCGTGCCCAGACGTGCGAGACATCGAACTTTACTGCCTATAAAGCCTTTATTGCCCATTGTCGACGATTATTACTTAACCCTTATGACTTATGGAGTAATAAATTCCATTTCACACCCTGTACGGCACACTTGTATTATTCGTGACTTGGGTTCTTGGGATCGCACAAAACTTCGCCTTGGTAAATACATTTCTGAAATCGTTTCAAGTAAAAAACATTTCCAAGTTTACTAACCCCTCTGTATTTATTCGAAAAAGTATTTTCGAGTAGAATCGAAAGAATCGACTAGAAAATAGAAGTTCTAATATTTTAAAATTGTTAAAATTCTAAGAATACTTTTTTATGCACGTAAAACCCATATTACCTTTTTAAATTAACAAGGGAATAATCTTTGATTGAGCTAATAGGTTACCTTAAACAGCTTATTTGTATAAGCGAAGTCGCGATTGTCTGTACGGCTATAAGGAGCGCAGTTCATGTACAAGATTATCAGATTGTGCCTTGCCTTGCTTTTGCGCCATTTGCGAACCGCAATGCAAATAAGTATCTCGCGCTTTCATTTTGGACCCTACATTATGCAAAATAAATTCTGTGACATTATTACGGTCTTATGAAATTATAATTTTGTAATAAACGTTACAAAGAGTAGCATTAAAGTCATTAAATTGCGTGCGTACAAAGGTCTCAAGATGTTTGCATTACTGCACAAAAGGCGAGTATTGTGTAAAGAATCCTAAAAGAACCATTGGTTTTATTGAAAGCGCTGCTTGGTTGTATCACGCCTGCTGAGGCATAAAGTTATTTTCACAACAAAGCGCATAGAGCCTAAGAACTCCCCATATTGGACCTCTCTAGAGCCGACCCATTGTAATCTTAATGCCGTATTATATTAATGCGATACACATCTTTGAGACGAGATCTCCGCTTATTTTTTTGTGAATTGTCTGAGTTAATATTGAGTTGAACGCTAGATAGTCGTCACAGAGAAATGTTTCTCTTGTTACCATGTCTTTATCTTTTTCGTGAATCGGAGGGGAAGTATCCAATTCTATTAATGAAATCTTTTCAATTTTTGCGGTTTTATATTTCTCCTCTCATTTGGCAGTCGCTTCTCATAACTGCTTCTGAATCTAATCTGATATTATTGAATTCTACAAATGAGAAAAAAATCGGCGGACGAAACCAATTTCGTTAAAATCCAGAATTGTAAAAGGCCCATTTCTTAAAACTGAGAAAAGCGGTTCGTTCACCAACTTTAAAATGATCTGTCTCTGTATTTAATGAAATGCACTTGAATAAAAATATATAAAGGGCCTTATTAAATGACTAAGCATGAATTTCCAAATTGAGTTTATATAATTTAGAGCCCCGCAAGTTGGCGCTTACACAATACAAACGTTCTGCATGCAAGAATATGAATATGCTCGTCAATTTTAAATTCATTATCATAAAGATCAAATTTGGATGAATTGCATTACATACACTATGAGTCTGTACATTTTCTGAATAATTGCCGCGTTTAACTCTGGAGATTTACTGTCCCGGACATCACAATAGAGTATTTAGCCCGTGAAAGAAACTTAAAACGATTCTTACGTCGGAGACGAAATTGTTTTGTAGATTTATGTGCTGCTTTTGTACATTTATTGCTAAACATTAATCTGGAGTTGCTCTTACACAAGTATTCGCTATATTGTGAAGAATCTAGATTAAAAAATCTTTATGCAAGTTGTATCATGAATGCCTTCTAGTCTCTAAGTGTGATTAACCTTTACGAAAGTGACGATCTAGTCATCTGGTGTGAAAATACTATGGGCTGGTAATAAATTGCAATATCGCACGTACGTAGGATGGGTAGTGAATAAAATGCTAAAGTTATTGGAGCCGGCGGATGGCGAGGTGGAGCGTTTAATTGGCTGGCTAGCACGCCACCGCGACGTGTATTGGAGATAACGGCGCGTTAACTGAGTAATGCGCCGTGGTGCAACCGGCTTTGACTGCGATCTAAGGCTACACTTGCACTGAAGAAAGGAGTGGTCACTTTGCTTAATTGAGAAGGTTACTGTCGTTCGTTTGTTTGAAGTAACTCTTTGGTCTTTACTTAAGGGGAAAAGTTCCCTTTGTTAAACGATAACAAGTTGGTATAGAATTGTCTTACTAAATTATTTGCTAATTAACAAATTAAATTAAATTACACAGCTTCTAAAATTAAATTAATATGCAAAGGAAAATTTTAAATTGCCTACTTTTAAAATTTTGATAGTTACCGTAGTAAAAAATAACCAGTGTAAATCGTGGAAATAATTTTTTTTAAACATATCAGTAGACAGTAAATCAGGTAACATTTCAACTAACAGTGAAAAGCATAAACAATTTTCAAATAAAACCAATGCTATACAGAGAGATATGCAAAAAGACATTAGTATTCATCTTTGAATACGAATCGACTTGAATAAATGATGCATTGCAAGTCGTAAGCATAATGCAAATGATATTCAGTCCTATATTTAGTGTGCCTCATGCTGTACTGGAATGGCAGCCGTGGTGTTGCTTAAGTGACACTGAGTGTCGTCCCACAATTCGCTGTAGTCGAGTCCAGAGATAGCGTTATCGGCTAAGGAATACATTAAAGATACATTTGCAATAAATGTTTCGCGCAAATCTTGTGGCAATTAAATAAGTGTTTATGAAACTTATTTTATAGGTATTTGTGCTAAGTTGAGCAGTGATAATATAATCTTTTGCCAATTATATATGTTCGTTTTTGAAGGTGTATTTTAATCAGACCAAAATAACAAGTTTTCCATTTAGTATCCTGTATTTGCGGACTAATTGTGTCTAAGTGGCGGTCTGAATACTGTCATGGCGGAATTTCAACTATTTCTATTAATAAACCAAGTCAGACGAACTAATAATAAACCTGGAGTAAAGCTAACATCAGTTCATAAAGTGATTGGAACTGTTTGTTTGTCTCAAGTCTGTGGATATTATTGTGGTGCAATGATTTAGTAACTGAATATAAAATTAATGTTACTTACCCAAACGGCTATATAGTTACTTATTGAGATGTTCTCATATTATAGAGGTATTTTGTTTTCAATAAACTAAAGATCGAAAGGTCTTGTAAAATTAGGTAGCTAATCAGACTATAACCAATATAACATCCGGACATCACAATAGAGTATTTAGCCCGTGAAAGAAACTTAAAACGATTCTTACGTCGGAGACGAAATTGTTTTGTAGATTTATGTGCTGCTTTTGTACATTTATTGCTAAACATTAATCTGGAGTTGCTCTTACACAAGTATTCGCTATATTGTGAAGAATCTAGATTAAAAAATCTTTATGCAAGTTGTATCATGAATGCCTTCTAGTCTCTAAGTGTGATTAACCTTTACGAAAGTGACGATCTAGTCATCTGGTGTGAAAATACTATGGGCTGGTAATAAATTGCAATATCGCACGTACGTAGGATGGGTAGTGAATAAAATGCTAAAGTTATTGGAGCCGGCGGATGGCGAGGTGGAGCGTTTAATTGGCTGGCTAGCACGCCACCGCGACGTGTATTGGAGATAACGGCGCGTTAACTGAGTAATGCGCCGTGGTGCAACCGGCTTTGACTGCGATCTAAGGCTACACTTGCACTGAAGAAAGGAGTGGTCACTTTGCTTAATTGAGAAGGTTACTGTCGTTCGTTTGTTTGAAGTAACTCTTTGGTCTTTACTTAAGGGGAAAAGTTCCCTTTGTTAAACGATAACAAGTTGGTATAGAATTGTCTTACTAAATTATTTGCTAATTAACAAATTAAATTAAATTACACAGCTTCTAAAATTAAATTAATATGCAAAGGAAAATTTTAAATTGCCTACTTTTAAAATTTTGATAGTTACCGTAGTAAAAAATAACCAGTGTAAATCGTGGAAATAATTTTTTTTAAACATATCAGTAGACAGTAAATCAGGTAACATTTCAACTAACAGTGAAAAGCATAAACAATTTTCAAATAAAACCAATGCTATACAGAGAGATATGCAAAAAGACATTAGTATTCATCTTTGAATACGAATCGACTTGAATAAATGATGCATTGCAAGTCGTAAGCATAATGCAAATGATATTCAGTCCTATATTTAGTGTGCCTCATGCTGTACTGGAATGGCAGCCGTGGTGTTGCTTAAGTGACACTGAGTGTCGTCCCACAATTCGCTGTAGTCGAGTCCAGAGATAGCGTTATCGGCTAAGGAATACATTAAAGATACATTTGCAATAAATGTTTCGCGCAAATCTTGTGGCAATTAAATAAGTGTTTATGAAACTTATTTTATAGGTATTTGTGCTAAGTTGAGCAGTGATAATATAATCTTTTGCCAATTATATATGTTCGTTTTTGAAGGTGTATTTTAATCAGACCAAAATAACAAGTTTTCCATTTAGTATCCTGTATTTGCGGACTAATTGTGTCTAAGTGGCGGTCTGAATACTGTCATGGCGGAATTTCAACTATTTCTATTAATAAACCAAGTCAGACGAACTAATAATAAACCTGGAGTAAAGCTAACATCAGTTCATAAAGTGATTGGAACTGTTTGTTTGTCTCAAGTCTGTGGATATTATTGTGGTGCAATGATTTAGTAACTGAATATAAAATTAATGTTACTTACCCAAACGGCTATATAGTTACTTATTGAGATGTTCTCATATTATAGAGGTATTTTGTTTTCAATAAACTAAAGATCGAAAGGTCTTGTAAAATTAGGTAGCTAATCAGACTATAACCAATATAACATCTAACAAGATAACTGCCGGCTGCAGCTAAAGCTAATAACTGTATTCATATATTGAATGCATCGAATCGAATTTAGCAATAATAACTAAATGAACAAAACTGGTATGGGTAAACATTGTAATTTGCGAAGATCTGCTAATGGCTTTCTGCTGTTATAAATGCTATGTTTATTTTTAAGTTTAGCCGTTCCTTGTTAAATATATATATTTAAGTCTAACTACCAATTTCAAAATTCCTTTCAACGACAAGCTAGCTAAGTTAGCGACAAGTCTAAGCTTTAAGCACAGTGGTTTGTTTCACTTTGATATCGGTTTTAGATTTTCACTGGATAGCATCGTCTGGGGATCCAGACAGACGTTAAGACAGTTGAGACCGTGGTCCGGTAAATAAATTGTCGTCTTCGAGACTCGGGTTTTTGCTGAACAACGCTAAAACAGCTGGAGTACTGCAGATTTCCAATTACGCTTAGCTCTGATGAAAGCGTGTGTGATTCAGGTTGGTTTACACCGTCTTAGTGGTTTCGAATAGAATCTTGTTCGATAAGGAGCTTAATGGTCGGTGCATTTTGTTTTATAGCTTAGCTGGATAGATTGCGGATGGTTGCTATTGTGTGTTGATGTTGGTTAGACTAGGGTGATGTTGTGTACTATTTGTGAGTTAACTAACAGTCATAATTTTTTTTATTAACAATATGATGACTCTGACTCCTAAACTAGATAATATCTATACCATAAGAGTCAGGAGATACCATAATGTTGGTCGATAACGTTTCCTGGGCCTGCAAAAGTTATTCTTTAACTTAACTGATTTATACTATTTTAACTATTAAAAAAAGGTTGAGCTGCCAATTTTGTCGAAAGGAAAGTGACGTTTTTCCGGTAAAACGTCCGGAAAACGTTTTTACGGAAAAAAAGGTAAAAGAAATTCAGTAAATATCTACGTAATATTTTGGTTTTATTTATATAACCAAAGCAAAATACATTTAACAATTATCCCTTTTTCGTCGCAACTGTAAACAAAGAATCCAACGCACACATTACAAAAGCAAGCAGTGAAATCTAATGACAAAGGCGAAGACTTTACACTCCTTACTTACAAAGGTACAAACAAAACGTTGCTTCTTTCACTTGGCAAGAAAGACATCCAAGATAAACTGGTGCAGGCTGTCAGTCGGCTCGCGTGCACTGCGGAGATCCATTAACTGGAGTCAGGCTGTGCCGCCAAACAAATTACTGATGCAAACACGTCGGCACACGCAAGCACCCTGAAACCATTTTGCTTGCTTTGTCAATTTCGCTCCCTCCTGAACCCATATCACCCAGAAGCGCAAGTATAATTTGATAAATGTTATTGCTATTCCCTAAGCAAACAACAGATAATTGTTTTTATGTGTATACGCATAGTATCTCCGTAAAATTAATTTTCATGGGAGTGAAGATTGGTGTTATATTTTCGTAACGGTTTCGTATATGCGGTTTCCAAAACTTGTTGGTCGTGTCAATTAGTGCCCATTAATCATCAATATGAATGTACAGCTAAATTTTGGGTAAATATTGGGGTTTTTGGTGTATAACCTGTTGGACGCTGGTGAGATTAATCGGTATGAGACTGTTGACTCTGCAGTCAAATTAATTGGTTATTCATTTTTATAATGTTTTAGGTGTTTTTATCCATTTCTTGCTAGGTTAGAAAATTATAATAACATTTAACTAATATAAATGAACTTTTTAAATTAGGAAAATATTACTCTCATTAGTACAGATTCTTATTAGTAGAGTTTCTTATGTTAAGAGTTCGTCTGCGGCAGTACTGCAGTCCTTCCCATTTATATTAGTTATTAGTAGAACCATAGTTCCGGTAAAAGGGAGAAACAAAAAGTGTAATTACTGGAACAAATGCAATTGCAACTTAAGCCTACGGTCGGCACTGCATCATTAATTATCAATTAATTACAATATAATTAATCAACAAAATCGACGATTAATGATGTCTACGGGCTCGCATGCCACTTACCACCAGGCGAATCGCGGGCGCCTTGCCATCTATGACCAAGTATCAAAACATTTACTCATTTTTATATACGAGTTCTACAATATAAGTATTACAATAAATTATTTTATTTTATTTTGAGTTTACCTGACTTATATGTGCATAATGGGGCTGGTTACATGGTTATTTCTTATTTTTTGTTCATATTCATAAGCTAATCTGTTACTGTGTAACTTTTTTTTATCCCAAATAAAATAAAATTAATTGTAGTATCTTCAAGACGTATCCATGTGATAGATAAACAATCTCAAGATATTATGTCAATCCGTAGGTGATATTAATTTGTGCAGAATCAATTTATTAGCACAATTTCCTTTACGAATAACAAAGCCGTTGTACATCATGTATTTATTCTATTCTCTTTGATTAAAATCTCTTTAGGCTGAGCAGTGATTTCTATCTGACAGAGTATCTAAAGTGTAATTTATGCCTGCTCCTAATGAGTTCAGTGATTTTTAGGGTTCGCAGCAAATCGCTTTAACAAATACCTGAGACAAGAATTTGCACTGAAGTTAATTAATATTCACTTACTAAGTAGTGTATTTATTCAGTTTGTGTCTGAAACCGGTCTTGTGATCTGCTAAAGGAGTTTCTTAGTTAAGTAGTAACAAGAAAGGTTTACATTGAGAATTAAACACATAAGACTGAAGAACCTCCGGCGTCCTTTTTCCGGCGTTTATTTTTACGTTTTCGTCACAATCACATTTATGGTTTCGGAATATCGTCGAAAAAAAAAAAATTATTTTAATCGCCAATACCAGCAATCAATAGAATTCAGACGGTTATTTGTATATATTTGACAAAGGTAGTATTAGGGAAGAAACGTCAGAGAACCAAGTTCTCCTAATGTTTTAGTCCCGTGGGATCAAGATGTCACGACGGTGGCTCTAAGAGGCCGTTTCAATATACCTGTTTTACTATAGACTTCAAGCGCTTGGGGACGATGGCGACGTTTTTTGGTATTTCTTCTGTTTTATTTTTTTATATTATTTAATATTAAATTAATATACAGCTCTGATTTTAATTTATACGTTTAATTAAAAACTTCATCACATTCAATTGTTGATATTAGTAAAATTATCGACGAATAGGTATACCTAATCGAGATATGTAATAAAATTTTTCTTTTTCAAAACATTGTGTTATATTAAAATGTTGTTACCACGGCATTTGAAAATATTAAACTTTACATAATTTATTAGTGTATTTATTCAAATAGTAGGAACTATTTTTCATCAACTTTAAATAAATATAAAAGGCAACATTGTGTAACACAATAATTAAAAGCATGGATTTATTTCAATGAACATAAATACGAAGCAGGAATAAACATCAAACTTAAGTTTAAAATTCAAAAGTTATTGAGTTTAAATTATTCTAAGATTCCACTTAAAACTGTCAAATGGAGTAGGATCAAGATGATAAGTTAAAGTGACTGAAAGCATCCGTTTTTGTACTTGAAAGTTTGAGGGCCGTTTTTAGATGTTATGTTTATACATGATACTAAAACGTAATGCGTTTATAAGTGGTTCCTTCTCGGTAACTTGCATAAGACTTTTAAGTTTTAACAACGATGGAAGCGTTGGCGTCATGGTTTAAGTTAGAAAAAATGATAAGCCCTTTTTCAAGTTGAAATTAGGTCATAATAGGACTCAGCGTACTAAATCATCTTAAATTGCATTTCAAGTCTTCACATTCTACTAAACATTCTCCGAGCTTCCTTCCAGCACTTGTCACGTCCGCCTTACTCAAAAAACACCTGGATTCATGTTCAGGACTTGACATTTTAATCCGTGACCAAGGAAATCCGCAATAGATATATACTCCTTATTTTATCTTTTTGCTCAGACTCTGTACGTGGCTGGTTTTACAAATAAAGGTCTTGTGTTACTCAAAGCACAATTCGGTGCAAAAGTATAATGTCGAATTCGAGAAACATATCTTTGTATTCTTGCGATTTATTACCTCGACCTCGAGTCTCGAGTGACGGGTCGCTGCTTCTGTATTTTATAAAGGAGGAGTTCTGTATAAGGAAATATGTCGGATGATATTGTTTGTTTGCTCAGCTAAGTTGCTGTAAATTCTTTAGATCTTTCCGATGTTTTAAATTCAAAATATCTGCGCAGATTTTAAACTCTTTGATTATTCAAATCAACTAACTGACTACTTTTTGTTCCAGGTACAAAATTTACAAACTCGAAACAGCGTATCACTTAAGTGCTTAACCACGTATGTAACATTACCATATATAACTAATGCAAGTATTTTATCATTTAATGTATCAGTTAATCGCATTATTAATCTACGTCGAAGTCGCCCAGATTACTAAGAGGATTAATTCCAACGTGAATTCAATGTACAAACAGGCGAGCATGACGAATGCGATGAATCAGTTACACTGTACTTCAAATGCAGAGCTGGTGCTCGACCAAAAACTGCATCCATTGACTAAGTCAGGTTTCCCAGCAAACAGCTCACGTACTGCAAACAGAGAGACAGACAGGCTGATGCGTCACGTAGTTTTGGTGCACTCTTTAGCCACAACTTCAATTTAGTTAAAAGTAGTAGCTGAGTGCAGCGTGCAGACGCGATCTAACTTCACTTGTACGAAATTCGGTCGCGCTTTTGAAAACTTCTGCAAAGTTCGTACTACTCACGTTTGCAGCTGAAGTGCGGTAGAACGAATGTTAAATTCAAGCTGCCATGTTCGCTTACTTGAAAACCGATGAGTTTCGTTATAGTGCTACATTGTAAGTGTATTTCGTCAGAATATTTAAATTTCAGGTTGGAAACAATTCTGCACATGTTACTGCAGGGGAAAAAACTATTTCGACTTCTTGTATTCTTAAATTCACTTCTATGCTATAAAACAGTGTATGTTGTGTGTAAAATGTGGTTATGTAAAGTGTTATCAGCAGAGAGATCTTTCTTGCCATCGATCCGAAACAAACGGCATGTCAGTCCGTTTTTAATTTTTTCCGAACAATGAAGCACCGACGACATGTGTTTCGTCAGTTTTGGGCCGCCCAAAAATTACCATACAGTTACCGGTTAAAAGGGCTTTTTAGTTGTCTGACATGACAATGATGGGTTAACAAGTTGACAATGCTCCGTTAAAGGTTAAATAGGAAGTGAGATCGTTTTGTATGCATTATAATGCTGTGTTCATCTGTGGGATCTATGATCATCTGACTATTTGTTGGATAGTAGTAATCTCGCTGGGATATTACCATTGTGTGGGATGTTTACTAAATAACATTCTATTTTTGTCTAGATATTATTTTTTTTTCATCTTTAGATATTAATTTAAGACTTCAGCATGATCTAATCTAAAAAAAGCTTTTTGATATATTGTTTGACAACAAGCGTGGTTTTGTATACATAAATACATAAATATTTGTAGATTCAAAAGTTAAGTAAATAAATAATAATTCAAAAACGTTTAATAAAAAAAAAGTAAGTAGATCAACTTAAGTAATCAATTTTCAATCACATTTTTTATCCTGTGCTCTAAAGTTAAATAACTACGAGTATAACTTCCAATAAACACTATCAAACAATGCTACTTTACTATCACTTAAAATGTCACACTTCCTAACTTCTTTGTTCAAGCAGAAACAATCTTTAAAATGCAAGGCGGTACATTCGCTGCACCACTGCCTGCCGCAAACCACATCGACTATACTCAGATTAAAAAATAATCCTTTCAAGCTGGTTTTATTTTATTTTTATTGTCAACGGAACCTCATTCATTACCGTAGGCGAGGCTGGATATCGCACCATGGCAAGACTGAATGCTTTTTAATGGCCTGGTATAACATTAAATTATTATAAGTTGTCTCACACACTACGTAGTGGAATGCGTAGGCGACGCTCAAATCGATTTGACTTCGTCGTATGAGTTGGCGCTTTTCATATAATAAATTGGAATGGAATTATAGGGGTAATATTTTATTCTATTTTTCAACTGGAGAACTATTTGTTTTCGAATGGAGCGCTCTTCGGGCTACTTTTTGTTTTTCCAGAGGGGAGTGACGTCATTTAGATGTATGTATGTTTGAGGAAACAAAAAATTTTAATTGTAGTCATAGGGCTTTTTTTGCGTAATAACATTATTTGGAGCTTGATTCGTTTTAAAGTATGCTAAATGAAATATAAAGTCTTTCAGAGCAAAGGTACTGTTTTTATACTTCAAAATAAGGGACGTGAAGAATAGAAATCTGGTTTTGAATAGAATCAATATTGTAACTCAGTCTTATTCGAAAGGCTCCAGTAGGATACTTAGTAATTCCAGCTAAGCAACCAAAATCTTCTCATAAATCAACTGAAACATTTCAATCTACCAGCTATCAAGAGTACAAATTGCATTATTCAAGAGCCATCCAACATGCAAGTGGTAAGGCTCGTCTGGAATGCTACTGCAAACTGATTGAAAGTACCTACGAGTTCTGCACGAAACCCAGGTTCCACCTAGGTGACACCCTATTTATCTTAGAGTTTGCACGCCAAGTACGCCAACTGGAATTCATTGCCACGCGAACTTGCTAGGCGTTTTAATTAAGAATTTTTCATTTGTTTCTTAAAGGAAAGTTGATTGCTGAGTCTAAGTATGATTTGTTGTTGGGGAGTTTATCTGAGTAAATTAAACAGGGTCTGTGAAACTACCGGTGTTAAAGGTTCGTATTTCAAATTTATCAGCAATAAGGGGAGACTCCCAGCGATGACTGTAATTATTTACAGTATCATAATATATCGAAAGACATTCATGGCCGTAGAAACATTTCGATTCGCTCTCAAATATTTGACTTATATTCCTAAATGTGCAAGCATAAAAAATGAAACAATGCATATACTCGCACTTCAGAACCCTTTAAGCAAAAGAAGATATGAAAAACTGCTTTTCTCAACATTATTAAGGTTGAGCTACGAGCATAAACAAAAGTTTTTATCTCCCATCGATGTTTTTAACGATGTCCTTTAAGCTTTAAAAAAAGTAAAAATGTAACTACACATCTAGCTTATGAATTTAAAGTGGTTATTTATGACAGCTGTGCATCATCAACATATCAATATTGTGATCATAATTTCTCCTTCCATTTAGGGCGAACATTATTTTCGGAAATTCAAAATTAAATACCACCTGTAGTGCTGCGGGTCGATTCGGCCAGTAATTACCGAAGGTTTGACTCAAATAGCCGAATATATTACATTTTTAATGCTTCACTATTATTTGAATATCAATGAGCACATTTTACTAAACAAGATCTAGTTAAATTTTATTTCGAAATAATTGAGTTAGTTTATTTACGTAGGTGAAGTTAAGAGCCTTGTTGGGCTATTTCATTTAATTAGAGACGTGTGTTGCCCTTTTTATGAAATTCTTATCTTTTTTTGTTTCTTGTATACGGCGTCAAAGTACCTTTGTATCAAAGAGTAATAATAAAAGTTAATGGGTGGGTGTTGGATCGGTTCAGCGGGCTTTGAAATTAATTTAAAACGCATGGGAGTGGTAATTATACTGCCAAGTAGCCATTATTATAGCAATAAACAGGATGAATCACCATCTATTTTGCATAAGTTATATGATCTTTGAGATTATAGATACGGCGGGCTCGATTTTTAGATAAAACCAGATTTATTTTCCGTTAAAGTAACAAGTCTAGATTTACGAATTTTTTTCTTTATTTTATTTTTAAGATATTTTAAAACAATCCATTCGTGAACAACTCATAACAGTATCATTCTATAATTAAAGTACATAAATTTTTCACCAAAATTTGATTCGCTAAAAGCACTGTTTTAACAAACATCAAAAACCATCATCCGAAAACAAAGAGCGAAATTCGAAGAAAACTTAAACTGAAACTCCAAAAAGTTGATTTTTGCTCGAAATAATTGATTTAAATTTAAATTTAATTACTGCATAAATCAGCAATTTACGTCCAAATTAACCAGAACTGTCATTCATTCCAAATTCTTCTTTTTTTATTTACATTATTCAAGTAAGTTGTGAAAAAATATATATTTCCGTTTTCAAATCTGTTTTTAAATCAACAAAGGAACAGAATCGCGCTGAATACGTTAATTATTTTCCAACCCGTGCTAAATTGTAGATGCTTTGTTTTATGCTTTTTTCTTTTTTTTGCTCCATCTGTACTTGGAATATAGGCCACGCCTCGTGACAGCTGGCTGACGCCTCTGATTGGTTAAAACAAACCTTTGTACGTGCCGCTTTATTTAAACACTCGAAATTAGCAGTGGTAAAATAAAAACCGCGACGCAATTCTACATATTTTATTTAGGAAAGGTCAATGAACGGAGCAACACAAAATAAAATAAAAACGAAAGATGTCTTTTAATTTTATTGATATTAGTTTTATTTCTTTTTAATTTTACGACTATTCATGTAAATGTTTTCGAAATCAGGTTCTTTTACATTTTTATGATGTTTTTTTGGAACAGAATATTCCGAGAATGAACAAAACATTGAAAAGTATTAATGGAGTTGTAAGCTCTTTACGTAAACGGCATAAAATGTTTAATACATAGTTATTGACTGAATAGAATATAATGACTGTCATCAAATAAATTATTATACTTCAAAAAGCGAATTGAACACCCATAAAAATAACGAAGCATATGTCTTTGCATAAATACTTTTAATTGTGGTTTGCATTCTTAGTTTCCCGTTAAGTTTGCTGCTTCTTCCATTAGTAGCATTGTTTTTTTTACTAATTAGGGTCATTTATCTATCTACTTTATGTTTAAACATAATTATAAGTTAAAAGTATATAATATATCAATTGCATTATTAAAATATTAAGAAGATATTTCCAAGTTGATATTTTTGTATGATGGGTGACAGTGACATTTCTTTAAAATAAATAAAAAAAGCAACCGTTATAAACCAAGTCACGTTCTTTTTCAAATCGCCTTAGTAAAGTGCCGCAGGACATTTTGACCCTCGCCTTATTTCCGTTCTGATCAATTCGAAAGGCAAAGTTTATTGAAAAAGCTTATTTATTTACCTACTGCAGTATCCGATGATTCCAAAGGTATATTTGTTTTTTTTTAACCTTTATTAAGCTTTACATCAATTTGGTTAAGTCGGCTGTAGAAGAAAAAACAGAGAAATAAACTAAGAATTAAACATAATTTAATGAAGCTACCAAATGATATTACTTTGTCTTTTGAGGAACAAATCAAAAAACTTAAAACTCTTTCACTGTTATTAAAGCCAGATCCAATAATATTATGAAATGAAAAGTATAGGTACTTTCTTTTTTGAGACAGTTGGTATCGTGTAAAAGTAGTTACCAATCAGTTTCATTCAGTGATCAACTCTTTCCAATATTCGGTGATACAGGTCCTGTTTAGCACGATCTGTGAGTCATGCAGCGGAGCTAAAGGTATATATATTTCTTAACGCAACGAAAATATAAACAAGATTGTATGAATGTAGGTCTTTTTATTAAATTAATTTACGAAAGCGAAATATGTTATTAATTGCTGAGTTTATCCTGGTTTCACATGTAATAGTATCGTGGACACTTTTGGGGAAAAATGCTTAGCCAAAAATAACATTAAATATTAATATTTAATTATTTGGCTTAGTGATAACAGCAACTTTGCGCGATCTTAACGATCAATTTGCGATCTCTGATTTATTTTTATCTTACCGTAATTGTTTATCTACAAGTCTCAAAGTCTATCGAATACAAAAGATATAAACCAATTCGCCAAATCGTACAATGTAACGTTATTGTTAAAAATAAAATATTATTATCCAGATGCAATAAAACGATGTTCGCATCTAATGCACAATTTATATATGAATTAATGTTTGCTTCTAAAAATAGACAACCAAAACTGAATCAAACAATAAAATGCAATTGCCATATCAAAGTCAAACTTATATAATATGTCATCAATTGATTTATTTTTCTATGTACACGTTCTTCTGGAATGCAACCTAGACGTAAGTCTGTTTGAAGTTTTGTTTTAATTAATTTTATTAAAGTTGTATTCTGTTGTGTGTAATAAATAAATAAATAAATAATCAACAATTTAACTTTTTAGATCTCAACTAATCCGTCCAATTAACTTCCTGTAGGCGATGATGGTGCAGTTGAGCGGTCGTGGGTGTTCGTCTTGCGTGTAACACGCATACAAATTGTCTAATTGAAGCCTAAAATTGTGCCTGGTATGCACTCTGATACGGTTTACTAAGCTTTTTACAGTTTAAATTGTGACTTACTGAGAATGTTAAGGTTCAAATGGACTTTAAATTGATATTATGAGGGTTATTTTTAGTGTTTGGGTGATGGTTACGGGTTGGATGACGAGGTAAAATATCTGTTTTGGTTATATTTTTAAGTACAAGGAAGACCCCTGTATTTTAAACGTATACAGATCAATTACTATTGTTATCAAGAACTTTACGTTTTTATAACGTAATAGTGGTATCTTGAAAAAGCACCTGGTAGCTTGAGACACACACGTAAATATCTGAAATTCATTTATTTTCTACAAAAGAAATCATTGTTCACGAAAAAATTGTTTCAAAAATTTTACCAAAATGACGACAGTTAGTAAGTAGCGTATTACTTCCATTATTTTTGTTCGTCTATTACTGGGTGTTTTGTAATTTTATGCTAGTTACGCTCATAGCTCAAATGGCTTCGGTAATGAGCGGTAATAGCCACCGACACGCATCCGCTGCCGCTCCAAACTCATCATCTTACCTTTTTGAACAGTATAAACAAAAAAAAAGCGAAATAGTGGAGGCCGGGCCGTCAAAACAATATTAACAATTGAAAAGTTTTGAGAAACTGTTAATAGAAATTTATGGCACGTCAGCTATTGTGTTCGGGGCATTTTGGACAATTTTAATGGATACCCTGGGGTCTTAAACAGATGCGGATTTATCACCTGTTTGGGGATATGTTTCTTATTAGCAATATATGGCATATAGCTGCCACTTTTGAAAGAAAAGAAAATACTGAGGAATCTGATTGATTTCTGTCTAAACATTAGAATACATTTCAGAATTTACAATATCTTTGCATCGCTCCCCTACCATAAAATGAAAATGATTTTCTATCTATTGTAAGAATTAAAATATGCCATCTAATTATAGATACAACGTGAGGAAAATAGGTCGGTTCATGTACTTACCAAATTGAGTGTTGTACAATAATTACAACTATCTCTAAATAAATAGTAATAAGAAGGTTCGAATACAACAATGGTCTTCTAATTATTTAAACGAAATACTCAGAAATAATTTTCGATACCCTCAAAGAAAACATCGCAATTTCTCGACTGAGTGATTGCAAATCGATTTAGTCGATGCCCTACCTACTTCTATAAAACATCACTGTTTTGTCAGAACGCAAGTTCAAAGTTGATATTGTTTTCGATAATAAGATGGCCGCTCATGAGAATTAGGGTTAATTTGTTAGAAATAAAAAACCTGCAAATGGGCTTAACACTATAATAAAAACCAAGGTATGGGCCTCGGTTGTTTAAATCGGGAAAATGAATTTAGATTACAGGTTAACGCCGAACTTAAGTGTGGGTTTGTCGATTCACCTGTGCTTGAAAAAAAGTTGAGGAAAAAAACGCAGATGGTTTGGGCGATTTCGATGTAGAATCTTTTGTCTCATAGCTTTTTTTGTTTTGTTAAGATTTACATATAATTGTTGCACAGTGACGGGTGCACATATCTGATAAAACAAGTTACTTTTAAATGAGTAATGACGCAATATCGAATGAAGGTCGCATGATTCAGTTCAATGTCAATCTCGGTACTTATTAAAATTGGATTATTTTTAAGTGTACATCAAATAACTTATAATCTATCAATTTATGTTCAATATTTAAACTTTTTTTACATCTAATAAATTATTGTACTGCAAATAAACTAATTGTTTATCAAAACTAGAAATATAAATAATTCGAAAATATACATTAACAGCCTTTAATATATTTTTCTCAAATGCGCACCTAAAAAGCTGTTTGTTTTACAAAAATATTATTTTTACACCAAAAATACTAATTGTACATCAAATTAACCCGGCCGTACATACGGGATACTTACAATGGTAACAAAACGACTATTTTTGTGCGAAGACGAGCGCAGCGAGAAGTAGTTGTTAGTCTGTATGCAAGCTATGCAGCGGGAGCCGAGCGAGCGAAGCGAGCCACGACAGCGGCCGGCGAAGCGCCCAAAAATAAAAAAGCTTAACATTTAAATAAATAGAGTTGCGTCATGTACTTTAGTTGTTGCCAAAATCACATTAGTTTGAGCTGCCAATTTTGATGTACAATCAGTATTTTTGATTTGAAAAAGTTAAAATTTGTATTTAATTATGATGTAACTTCAAACTTATACTTTGTGCATTTGGTAGTAGAGTTTGAATTGTTAAGGTCTCGTCTGAGCGGTACTACAGTCCTTCCTGTTTTGACCACCTCAATTACCACGCTGACGTGGTTGTGTTCCGGTGCACGGGAAGGAACACCCAGTGCAATAACTGGATTAAGAGACATCCCAAGCTAAGCCTACGGCTGGCAACGCATGATTAATCCAAAACTCAATAAACAACAAGATGACCGATCAGGACACCTATGTAATGATGTCGATGGGCGCGGATGCCACTTACTATCAGGTGGATCGTATGCTCGTGAAAATAGTAAAAAAGTGCATGTACGGTTTGTAATAAGGTTTAAAGTTAAGCTATGTTATATGAATTTTATGCACCGATTTAATGTTTTTCTTTTACAGTGCACTATATTCGGAACAACCCTAAATAATCTTAAAGCAGTAACGTAAAGGCCCCTATTTTAGGCGGTGGCTTGTCATCCACTCGCCTTATTACAGTACCATATTGGATGACAAAAATTTTTTGACGTTCGATCCAACCATGTTATTTTAGGTACGTTGCAGGTTTTTGTGTATAGTTTTGATGTATTTTGTCGCTTTTCGATTTGGTGTATGTGCATTTATAAGATGATTTTAGATTTAATGTTATCGATTTTCTGATAAATGGTGTTATTTTAATTTAATTTTAATAAAAGTTGTTTGTATGTTCGAATTTACAAATTCCTTCGTAACAAATTAAATTTTAAAGAAGAGGAAGGTATCGTAAATCAATGTATGTGCTATTCTGAAAAATACACTCTTAATAATAAAATAAGCTTACAAAATTAAAAGCCGCTACCTTCACAGTTTAAATAATTATACGAGTACTAACGAAAAACATCAAACTTAAACACAGACTTAAATCTTCTTCGTAATTTAAACAAGGGTATTTGGTAGACATAATTCCATACACAAAACCAACGTTTCATATAATTTATGATTCAAAAGCTCAGTAATTATTTTAACAAGCACTGTTTTGATTTCAATTTCTCGAGATACACTTTAAATATAATCTTGAGAGTATGCCCCCGAGATAGGCACAGGAAACTGATTAAAAACCTGTTATGCATGGCAGTGTAAAAAATATTAAAAGGATATTTTCTAAAAGTTTTTAGGCATATACCGCGTTTGAATAACGGACTTCACAGAATTTACAAGTCTGTATTTTTAATACTTTCATTTAAGCCGTGAATACGTTTAAGTTTTTGTATGTACGAGTAGGAATGGAGAATGAACATAATTTTGTTTATTTTTTAAAGGGAGCTGGATGGTTGGGTTATATAAAAGTGGTGGAATATTTCTAGACACTTGTGATGAATAAATATAAATATATATATATTGTATTTCTTTTATTAACGATATGTAAGGCCTTTGAGGGCGTTGCACGCCTGTCCAAGTGGGGTCTATGTACTTTATTTAAATGTTAACTCTACTGTATATTTCAAATATATTCTTGGTTATGTTTGATCGCTTTTCGACGTTCCATGTGGGTTCAAAAATATTACTTTCAACGTATTTATTCACAATGTTATGTGCCAAAATGCTCCGGCTAAACATATGCGTTGTTTGCGATTTAAGCTACTCATTTTTATTCAAAATTCAGAAGCAGGTCCTAGCAAGTTGAGTTAAGTTAAAATAAAAGGCAAAGACTTTAATTTCTGTTCTCTTTGACATTCATTAGTTTCATAAAGCACTCTTTTTTCAGTAAAATGAAAGAAAAAGACTTGAAAAACGCTCATTAAATCATTAGGTCTTTTGCATTAGAGAGAAAATTTTTACTTTTATTTCTAGACTTCTTTGTAATGTTGGTTTTATTAGACATTATTTTGCTGTATTTTTTGGAAAACAGGTTGGATTTAATATAGTTATTATTTTACGTCATTAGTTTAGTTGTAAAAAAGTTGTTATATTATTAAACGCAATGTGAGCAGCTAAATATTGTAAAAGTGTATTTGTTTGACCAATTCGATAAATTATGTATTTTTGTTTTCGATAAAACCTAAGAATTCATATACTCGTAGACTTTTCTTAATCGATACATTAAAAATAAGAATCTTCTAAATAGTGAGAGAAGACCTTCTCCTGTTCTCCTATTCTAATTTCTGTTCTCTTTGACATTCATTAGTTTCATAAAGCACTCTTTTTTCAGTAAAATGAAAGAAAAAGACTTGAAAAACGCTCATTAAATCATTAGGTCCTTTGCATTAGAGAGAAAATTTTTACTTTTATTTCTAGACTTCTTTGTAATGTTGGTTTTATTAGACATTATTTTGCTGTATTTTTTGGAAAACAGGTTGGATTTAATATAGTTATTATTTTACGTCATTAGTTTAGTTGTAAAAAAGTTGTTATATTATTAAACGCAATGTGAGCAGCTAAATATTGTAAAAGTGTATTTGTTTGACCAATTCGATAAATTATGTATTTTTGTTTTCTATAAAACCTGAGGATTCATATACTCGTAGACTTTTCTTAATCGATACATTAAAAATAAGAATCTACAAAATAGTGAGAGAAGACCTTCTCCTATTACTGCATTCGTTATAAATTAATATATAATTATATTGTACATTTAGTTTTTCTAACATTGAATGATACTGATAATTCCATTCGGTATTTTTATCAATATCTAGATGATATCTCGTTTCAGACCATCGTGCTTAATCATAATCGTGGTAAGAATCCCGTTTATCGCTTAATAATAGACCATAACGAGTACATTTTACACAGCTTTTAAGCCAAATGTAGACTTGAATAAATGAATACCTGAACAAATGAACAATTGAATATCATGTAAGGTGATTGATAACAATTTAATGTTTTTATAAAAAATTTAACCTATTAAGTGTAATGACGGAAAGTAAATCTAGTTAGAAACAATAAACTTACTTAGAGAAACTTGGCCCTTTTTGCTATCGCATTTCCGAGAAACATTTACAAAAGCGGTGTGTTCTTGTGTGTGTTATTCTCCTTCTACTTTTATTTGAAGGATGTATGATCCCAAATATTAACTTGAGTATGACTGATCAGAAATTTAAGGAAATAGTTTTTTATTTGAGTAGCAGGATTATAATGAATATTTTTTGCGAAAAATATTTTTCAGTTATGTTGCTTGTTTTATATTTACATACATATCAGTAAGAGAATTTGACTTATAAGTATCTACCTAAATTACGCGTAATTACGTTGCTAATCATTGCGTCCTCTGATTGTCAAGCTAGGTGTGTATCAGTCGGCAATTCAAAACAATTAAAATACTTATCATATTATCGAATTACAATAATTATTATCATATGAGCTCAGTGCGTGTATGAGTGGGTCATTATTTGACTGAAATATTTAAACATCAATGAAACGAGAACCTTTTTAAATATTTAAATACTAAATTTCCTGTTCAAGAATACCTGTCTTAAAATTTATCGATATCTTTAAAAAAGTGATACTACACTATATATCATCAACTTTTGTTGAAAACATATTAAAACCCCTTATCGAATCGATAAAAATTGTACAGAAATTGAATATTAATTAACAAGAAGAATGCCGGTAAACTCAGGTTTCAACTGACGAACAAGACAAAGTGAATTTATACTTTCATACATAAAACAGGAAAAACGCCCAAAGCGGTTATTTACTTGAAAATAAAACACAGGATACAGGCTACATTAAATCTTAACTTGGCAGCTATTTTTCATCTCCTGGATTTATTTTAATTTTGATTGTATTACCATAATGAAAATAAATCAGGAAGGCTGTGCGAGGCAGATCTGTACGAAATGAAACTCGGAAGCGTGAGCTGGATGGATTTTGACGTTCATTCGTTTTTCTTTCTTTATTGGTGTTGAATTTTGTTTTAATACGATGAGGTTGTTTTGTAATTTTGAATTTAGAATTTTGCATAACTTTTGATTTTGTTTCGCTGTGTTGATTAATGTTTACATGATTTTTTTAGATTTGATAATAGGTCTGTTTGTTATTTAGAAATATTGGTACCAATATTCTACCAATAAGTACCAATATTTCTAAATAAACATTACTTATGCAAAAACATTACTTATTGGCCTTATGATTCCGAGTAGGTATGTTATAGTTGGTTAAACATTTTAAATATTCCGAACGTCTAGATCTGCAGGTAAAAATAATAATTGAAGCTAGAGAAATTCGAGATTTAAAAATGTGGCTAGATGGGTCACAGTAAAACAAAGTGGTATAGTAAAACCGCCATATATTTCTACCATTACTGTAATAGGTATATGAAATATTTTATAGTTAGAATGTTTTAAACACTTTAAAAATGGTAGAAATATTTTCACTGTACCCGTTTTGCTAAATAATGTTACGGACACCCCCTTCTAAGTAAGAAACCCTTAATATCTTAAAATAAACATTTAACCAATTAATATTGTCCCTTTTACTCCAAATTCCGTAGCTATAGAACTTATCAGCACGTCCTACCATTACAATACATTTGGAAAAGCCCTTTGTCGGCCATCGGCCACTTACATTATTGTTGTGGCACAAAAACTAATAGCGCGGTTACTTCACAAAAGAGACGATAATGAAAAAGCTATGAATACTGTCTTAGAGGTAGAACAAAGAAAATCAAATGATTTATTTTTATTTTTCTTGAGTGTTCTTTTAATGGGGATATTTAATATTTCTTTGGAATTTTTTTAGTGTTAAATTGAAAGGTTTATTAAGGTGTTTACTATTAGTATTTTTTTCACAATTATATTCACCTAGATATTAATAGATTAATATTAGATATTATTAAAAATGGTTATAATGTAGCGTATAATACAAATTATAATATATTCTAACAGTAAAACAGACGCATAAATTTGAAAGTGTACTTTACTCTAGACGCACTTAAGTATTATTCTGGTATAAACTACTCACAAATTTCATGGAAGTAATGTTCACATATAGGGAAATAACCACGCTCAAGAAAAGACATATTACGTTGACTGCAAAAAATATAGCTTGCTCGAGGCGAATGAAAACATCTTGTTTGTCACACACGAGTGATATGTGTATTTTATTTACGAGGAAACACATTATTTCTGGGTAATTCAATAAAGTTAACATAATTGGTTACCAATATAATGAACTACTTTATAAGCTACCTACTCTCGTAAGCTAATTTCATTTGTCAACAGTAGTTAATATAACAGAATTCATTAAAAAAGTAGAGCCCCACATAAACCCTTTTTTATCAACAAACATTTTAAACATACATTGTGTAATAATGAGAGCCTTATAAAGTGCGTTCATTAAACAAGAAACTTCAAGAAAATAGCGAATACAAGTAATGTCAGTGTAAATAATTTGAACCTTTCGGACATGCCCATAAATAGTTGCCTTTACTATAATTCTTCCCTCATCAGCATCAGTAAAAAATGGTTGGTACTTAGGTACATGAGATTGCTATGGCTTGATAACTTGGCCCGCTGCATAGAACAAGCCACTATAATAGTGTCGTTCTTTGTCTCAAAGCGTAAGCAGAAAACAATTCTAATTCTCAAAGAATAAAGTCTGATTTGCTTTTCCTTTCTTTTATCTGAGTTCACAGAGGCACTGATTTGTAGCGTAGATAGTAAGAATGATGCTCTCGGTTGGCAAGGACGCGGTGGAATTAAACGTTCATGTATTTACAGGGAGATAATCGCTGCCGAGTACGACTGTCATTTGTTTTGATGTTTGCTCGAGTAACTCGCGCCGCCTATTATAGCGCTTTGAAGTTCGTCGGGTGATGAATCGCTGTTTTTTTTTAAATTGGGAAACGGAAATTCATTTGCTGGACGAATTGCTGATGGTGCTCAATTCGTTTTTTCAGCTTATCACGGATAATGAATTTGATTTTTCTGTGTAATTGATGTTACTTATTTTTAGCAAGTCGAAGACAAATGAACACAATATGCACCTCAATTTTTATTTTTTTTATTTTAATTAAAGTTTATTTGTAATTTAGTAGGTAAATATTTCAGTAAGATAATTAAATAAGCCAGATTTTATCAAGATTCTGCTTACTGAATATACGAGTACTTTATTAATTTAAATATACGTATAGTTTCTAGTATAGGACTCTGATACAATTGATTATAGATTTAATTAGATTTGGTATCATTAATATTTTGTATATCGAAATTCGCTACACGTTAATCTAAAAATCAAGAGAACTTAAAATAAAAAGGTTTAATTTTGCAAGTTAAAAAATTGTAAAATTGTCAGAAATATTCAAACATTTTTATAGTAAACCTATTGTTGATTGACAGGATATCATAAATAAAAAAAAACTGTAAAACATCAAACTTACATGCCTACTTTTAAAACAAGGGATGCTTATAATAATTTCAATAGGCACTTAAAAATATTATGCTGTTGCGGTCGTAAAAACTTAAAAATATACTTGACCAAGCTCCAGAGGCTCGAGACAGATTTTACACGCACACGTTGATACAAAACTTACATTGGTGTTAGTTAACCAATCTTAATAGGGTTGACAATTTAAAATTTTGTAGGAAAACAAAGGCTTGTACTTAGCAAGGTTCATGCTAAAAAATATAGCTACTGTTATTTTCTATATCTGCACATTCCTTTTTTATTTCGATTTTATATTTGCGTTTCAAATTGATTAAAAGAGATTCTGAAAAACAGTTAAGTATCTATTTTTAATCACGAAGTGCACGACTAGCCTTTTAGAACAAAAAGCTAAACCAATAAAGGTAAATTTGTTATGGTAATACATTTGTTGTTAAGGGGATGTTTTGTATAAATACTACAATAATGTTCAAATCAATATGATCACAAGTAAAAATATACGAAAAATAGATAAAATATTATTGTAAATTACTTAAAAATTAATTGTGTCTACTCTTTGTTTTTATAACATGTCAAATACGTTTGACATTAAATTGACCGTATTTTGCTTATATTTTTGAGTGTGGACAATATTCATGACTCAAGGACAAATACAAATATTTATCACACAAATGCTTGTAAGCCAAGATTCAAACCTGTGGCCCGTGGTTAAATCGCGGGACCACTACCACTTACGGCGTCAACAAAATATTCAATCTATCGAACAGATCTAGTTACTGCACGTTTATCAATAAAAATAAAACATTTAAATTCACATTCAAGTTAACGAAATGCGAACCCTAATCAATTTGCCTGTGTATGTGTGTGTAAAAATGCGTACAGCACACCAACAAGATTCGCCAATATGGACGCCCATCGGCCAACATTTTTCGGACACGCCGCGACTTTTAATTTGTGATCAATTATACGCAAACTGGATGTTATTTATTTATCGAAGTTTTATTTTATTTAGCATCTCGCAATGGGTGGTCCGATCACGACTTTTCGGGATGTTGTTCAATAAGTGGAACTATTGAATGATAGGCATACGAAGAGTTTGGAATATTTTAGACTTTTGTTTTTTGGGTCAGTCATTTCGATTTATGGACATATTTGTGGAATTTTTGGTATTTAAGAGCGAAATCTTTGCTAACATTAACATATTTTTGGTTACTTATTATATATAGATTGCTACATGATTATATTTATATACGTACCAATAAACTTCTGCGTTTGAATTCTAAGAATTTAAAACCAGTTACTATCCTACTTTATATTACTCACAAACATTTTATTGTGAACGTGATTTGGTATTTTATGGCTATTTTGTTCAAATCGTGAATATGAAACATGTAATTCCCAGAGCTCTGAATAAAATGTAATATTTAAGTGTCAGCAAATATAAACTGAATATTTTAAAAAGATCCAAGACTTCTAACAACAAAAACTTAACTTATTTTTATAATTTTACCGCATACAAACACATATGACTTGACATAACCTCGTTTTGTGTCAATATTCAATACCCTAAACGTAATTGCTTATTATTATTAAAAAAAATTACCAAAGTAGTAGTAAGTAGTTTAGTAATTTCTTAGCGATTTCTAACTCTACACGTCTTACCAAACTACCGTGGCGTCCATTTTGTTATTCTCAACACACCTCAATTGGACGGGAACCGGTTAACGGTTACCGTCTTTGTAATGTGAGTCCAATTGACCAGCTAATTTCAAACATACATTCAGGTAATTATCTACGTTCACCTACTGGGTACTGAACTAAGGAACCAAGGCAAATTTTACTCTGTGGCTTTACTTCTTTTAATTTTTTTGTAGGTAGGTTTTTGAAATACCAAATTAATAAAGGTTAATTAATTTCTGGTGTGATAAATGTGGTTTAAAATATTTTTAATATTAATTAAATGTTCCTTGGGTATTGTGATGTTGTTTGGTAATATATATTTTTTATTGGGCTATTTTAATTGGTTAAGCTTCTGTCTGGTTCTTGGAAGCAGTAATCGATTGGCGGAATTGTTAATCGGAATTGATACTTTGATTGAAAATAACTGATATTGGACTGAGATATTGAGTATCGACAGTTTGAAAACAGAATACAAGTTCTTAATAATTTCATAGTTTTAATATTTCGTGCTATTTCAGTGCAAGGTGAACATTAAAAGTTCCCTGTTATACGGCTGCACTCACAGACGTTAAACCGTAACTTAGGAAGTTCTATATTATAGATTTTGCTTAGGAAATCTAGACTCAAATAAAATATTGATAACGAGTAAATTCGTTAAGCAAATCTTAACTTTGGAGCGCCTTAACCATTTGTCGTCTGTGACGTCTGTGTCTTCCCATCTTAGTCTCATGGTTTAGGCAGTCTAATGTTCAAGATACATTTAAGCAGGTCATTTAATCCTTAGCTAAGTACAAATTCCCGTTATACCAAACGTACCATTATACAAGGTACTTGCTTATTTGAAGTAATCCAAGAGCCTGTAATTAATTTGACGAATGTCACACAAATGGTATTGTCAAAATTTCAAAGTCATTTATATTCCCACGATTGTTCGTACTTTCGCATTATTACGCGAAATAAGAGCTATTTGGTTCTAGGGGAAATTTAAATCTATTCCGTGAGCATTAAGGTCCCTTGTCGGAAAATATTGAGGAAAGCTGAGTTCTTATCGCCCTTGTTCATAAAATATGTTAACTAGTATTTATTCTTAAGGATTTTAATTCTTGTAATTATTTTAATAATAGAGCTTAAACAATTTTGTAGCTTCCTGTACTCTTTGATATTTAATAGATATAAATGTTATTTCGCGACGTCGTCATAGCGGAATTTTAAGGCTTTATTTATAAATATATAATTATTTACTTTTTGTTGTTACAGATCAAATGAAAAACTGCATCATTTTGGATGTTACAAAAATGTGAGTTACAATTTAAGTCTTTTCTTAAGTTACTGAGTCCGACTTTTCTGAGGATTTGCATACATTTATGTTTAACATGTTCAACACATTTGTTCAACAATTATCAAGTTTGGGTAATGTATCATGTATCAAACTACAATAAACCAGAATTAAATAGTAATTATAATAAGTACATTAATTTTAGTACAAATGCGTAGTACAAGACGCAATTTGTATTATTACAAAATTAGTACATGACTTTATTAGATTTCATAACTTACCCTCGTTCTTATCAAATAATAAAACTAATCATCCGCAATCAAAATGAAAACGCACTAACTCTATCTCTCTGAAAAATAACATTTCAATTTATATCGTATACTTTTGTCTCGCGCTCTGTTCGCCCACGTCTAATTAGTACAGAAATAAATATATGAAAGATTTGTCAACTTCCGAACCATGCGACACTCCTCAGGGCATCGATTCCCAGCGCATGCGGTGTACTGTCGGCAAAAGTGTGAACAATGTGACAAGATATGCAATTGTTAGATTACTATTATCTGGAGAATAACTTTGACTCTGAGACTTGCCATAGAAATTATGTCGAATTCTTAAAATAATTTTACTGATAAATTTTATATGAGCATTGAAAAATCAGGCCTTAATGAGGTTATCAGTGAAAAAACAAGGTTTATTTAGTTAATACTGTTTATTTGAAAATTGCTTTTTGCACAAAAACAATATAAACACATGTTTTTAATATTGAATCCCTCCCAAACTCATTACAGTATAGCATGCAATATTTTAATAGCATATTATTTATTGCATAGTATAAAGATTTAATGTTGCTTGAAATATAAAATATATCTTAAAAATATATTTAAAACCTTTCACTTTTTTGAAAAGTTTTTAAAATCCCTAGAACAAACAATCTACCCTACAAAAATCTCCACACAACTTCATCGGCGACCGTACAAGTGGTGTCAGCTGAACTAAATATATAATTTGACGGCTGTGAAATATCGTCTCACTTCGGTGGTGGTCCGTTCTGATGAGGGAAATATTAATTTATTTATATTCCCCGGGCCAAATCGCTAACTTTAGTATTGTTAATATAATTATGTTAATTGTTATGATTTCCGTTTAATACTTGATCGTCTATTTTTGTTTTATTCGCATTATGAAATACAAGGTTTTTCTCACAACTTCGGTCGCGACAAAAACTGTGCTTTTTTCTGGGTTAAAGGTCTCTATGTTCTTTTTGAGATCACTGACCACGTGTACAGAAAAGTTCATGATGATCGGTTTTGCAATTCAGGCGTAAAGTGGTAATGAACAAACAAACAAACTCACTTTCACATTTATAAGCGGGATTTGTATGTGTTATTTTTTATGCTTTAGAAATGCAATGACGCAATAAAAGGTCACACAGAATTTATACCCTGTTCCAAAAGTTCATTTCTTTATTTATTTCGTAAATTTTCAAAAAATTTTACCCAGCAAATCACAGAGCATTATAAATTCATAACAAGAGTTTGTCTTTGCTTCTAATTTTACCAATGACAGATATAGGACGACCGAGTGGTGTAGTGGTATGTAGCCTTGCCTCATACGCCGAAGGTCCCAGGTTCGAGTCCTGGCCGGGGCAGTCATTTGTGTGATGAACACAGATGTTTGTTCTCGGGCCATGGTTGTTTGTATTTATATATATATGTTTATTCTGGGTTCCCCCCCAGTTCACTGTATGGTCATCCATAACACAAGCTCTGCTTACTTTGGGGCCATACAGTTGGTGTGTTTGTCAGGGGATTTATTATTATTATTATTATTATTATTATTATTATTATAGGTTGGCGTTTTAAATCAGGCTCCATTGATTAGTTAATTTGAAACAGAATCGCTAGTTATAGATCTGCCCTAATAAATTTATTATCTTCCAATTAATTACGGCCTGTTTGGCGTGTAGGTAAGTAACCTAGCCTTCCATGCCAGGTGCCCGGGTTCTAATCCTGGTAGGGGCAGGTATTTTATTATATTTGCTTTCGAGTCATGGATGTGTATGTATGTTTATTTAAGTTTATTTCTAATATTTATATATAAAAAAATATCTATGTGTGTTTATATATTTCTTAAGTTTATTTATCCGTTATACAGTATCCATAGCACAAGTTCTTAATGATACTTAATTAGGGCTAGATAATGTGGTGTGATTGTTAGAAATATTTATTACTTATTATTATTATAATTAATAATATAAATTTTTATCTAGTTATTTAAAGTGAGGGTCAATAATCTTTACAAAGTGATAAAACAAACCCACAAATTATTGTGTAATATGACATTCTTTTCCTAGCCAAACTCGTAACTGTAGGAAACAGCAAAACAGCTTCCCTTGTCGTTTTGTCTCTATTAGTTTGATTTACTCGCGTAAGCAACTTCTTAACTTACAGTTTTTCTCCCCCGCCGTTACAGGCGTTTATTTTATGTTGCATTTTATAGTGAAAGCTCCATATTTTAAATACAGATAATTTGAAACATTTTGTGTGTGATCGAATGTTTGAATAATTCTACCTGAATGGTAGAATGATAAAAGTAATTGTATATGAAATAGTGTTAATGGCTTCAGAATATTCTCCTATTATGTAGCACCTGAAAACTATAGAACGAACCAGGGATGACCTTACCCATTGGTCAGTCAGTTTTGATGAAAATCTTCTTACATTGTAGGTATTATGCATTTTTTTTTCGGACACATAAACCCACATCACTCAGTGATAGCTGAAACCAAATCACATAATAAAAATGGAATTGATATAATACGTGACCAGCGCTGAATATTTTAATCAGTAAGTTTCTTAAAACACATCGGGTCTCAAAAGACAAAGTAACAAGCAAAAAAGCACGAACTCTCTCAGCGATCTAAACTTACATCTAATTAGCAAGCAAAGTTAAAATGTAAAACGTTTTCTTATCGAAAGAATTCGTTCCAAGTTAAAAACGGTTGTTACCGAGTTATCTGTAGAAGTGGGGCGACCTTACAATCGGATATAGAAACTTTTATCAGTCCAAAGTTGACAAATAAACCAAGATCGGCCGGTTACAACTTTTCTCGTAGTCGGGTGGAATTTTTGCTTGTCAAGTTCTCGTAAAGATATGATTGTTGGAACTTTCAGTCATGTTTTTTTATTATTTTGTAGGTATATTTCCGTATTCATGAATATACCAAAGTGCTTTGATGTAAGTGTACTAACATTACTAATCCTAAGAAGCTCGCGATTTCGCATTCAAAATGATTTCGGTTTTAATTTTTAGTTTTACAATGAAAATGCCAATTTAATAAACAAAACAAGTTTTACTTACTTATTTTTATATTGCTAATAAAAGAAAAATAACACATGTGAAAGCGTTCAACGTGAGTAATGTAATAACCCGACATTTGACCATTCAAAATACACGTATGAAATTTTCCCCCAAAGATTAACGATCAACTATTTGACAGTAGAATTGAGGATAATCTGTAAATGTCATTAAAAGAATTTTCATCAATAAATAACAGTGACCTTTGTAAACTGAAAACCGACGGGTGTCATTCGTCGGGGCACTCACAAAGTGATAGATTGCTAAGAATTTCCGGGCGAGTTTTAAAAATGGAATCGTGAGCTAGTTGCGCTTTTACCTTAGAATTATCACGGGTTTTAAGAATAAAAATGTCTTTTGATATTAATATGTCGGGGAATTTTTGAAATGTAATAGTAAAAAATTCTTATTATATTTTCTGGACAAAAATACAATTATGACGAATTGCGAACAGTGATGAACTGACAACAGTGACACTGTACTTCATAATAAATACAGCCTTATTTTACTAGATTTAGTCCTAAAACCAAACATTAGTTTAATTGTTTTCGAATGATATAACATTTATTATAACTTCCTTTATGTTTAAAAAAAAATTGATCCTGTAAAAATACCAGTTTCTGTCATACCAAATATGGGGGCTAAAAAAACATTTTAATAGCAGCTTAGCAATGACTAATCGTTACTAAGCAAACCATATATCAGGGGAAAATGCAGCTGTGTCACGTTTAGAAGTGTCCTAGCTTGTTATTTCAGCCGTGGAAAAGGAACGAATGGCAAGAGTGATGGCGCGCATATATTTTGTAGAAGATCGTTTTCGACCGTATGTGTCCACTCGCTTTTATACTGAATTATTTACGAGGCATTACGCTGAAACACATTTCTGAATTATGGACGGCTACTGTTTAGATATTCATTGGTGTTTTAAAAGGAAGCAATTGGTGGCTCATCAGAATGAATACACAGAATACTTAGTGCAAGATAAACGTGTAGTTAAGCGTTCGTTTTTTTTACAAATTACTTATAGTGTACAATCTTATTCCAAAACAAACGTAAGAATACTTGTTCATCTTGCTTATCATGTAGAGGGATGACAAAATCAGTACTTTATTAAAAGATTTGCTTTTTTGTTTGTTGGTGATTGATAAACTTTGAAATTACTGGACTTAATTTCTCTTATTGCTTTATCCCGAAATATTCCGAAAGCATCAGCGAAAGATGGGTAACAAGCTCCTGCAGTACGGACCTCCAAATGTTGTTCCTGGTCACCTGACACGAAATATTTTGTCTTGCTCGCACAGCCATGTTTTACATCATTCTATCTCTTTTATTTGAGAGCAAATAATTGACTTTCTGTAAATGTATCTGTGGTAGTACCAGAGCTATTTTGTGAGGTACGTTCGGTAAAAACGTCACAGATCTTTCGCTATTTTATTTGAAAAAAAGTCTAAAATACCACTTATACTCATTTTAATTGAATCATTAATAAATTTTTGGCTTTTACTTAGTTCCGTTTGTTAAAGCCAAGGTCTAAAAATGCCAGTCGTACTTTAAAACTCTTTGATGTTTGTCAATCTGTTTGTATACATCCGTTTTAATTGGATTAAAGGAAATTGATAATCTACTTACCAGATAGAAATTTCCAAATGCCAAAAAAAACTCGCCCAGTTTTTTTAATATCATTAGAAGCGGTTGTCAAAATACGAAGATAAAAGGGACTTTTCTTCGTACATATTTTTTCGAAGGTAAAAAGAATTTAATGGATTTTCAATTCTATTCACTTGTCATAAGTCTGCAGCAACAACAGTCGTAATTGAAACGTACAATTAAATCCAGTACATTAATACCACAAAGCCGGGGTTTCGGTTTCCCCGTTAAACAAATATGGGAGTAATTCAGCCCTTGATAAATTGCTTAATTTTATAGAGTGGTCACACTAAACTTGCCACAGTGTGTGTCGAGTATGAAACACTAAACCCCGCGCCACACCCGCAAATTAATGGTTAAATTCACTGAACTGGTATATTACCCCTGGTTTACAAAGAAACATTAATGGGTCCCTCATATAAATGCAAATAAAGTTTTCAAATGCGTTTCAAATTAAAATAATCCCGAATTTATATGTAAATTTCCCAACCGCAAAGCAACCTTCGTGGATTCCCGTTTATAAAATCGATTACGTTTACATGGATTTAAGCTCAGATCCTATCAGATAAGTTAAATGAACGGCTCAGATTATAATCCCAAAGCTCTTAGAAAATTATCCTAATTCCTGATTCTATTACTTTTTTAATATCTCTTCTGTAACTTTAAAATTCAAATGTTAAATCACTAAAAGTTACCTTATTTTTTGTTCGAAATTTAAAATATCACTTTTGAGTTCGATAAAAGTTTGTTTTATTTCGTTTTTTAGTTTGGACATTCCGTTTTTATCTTAATTTTTATTTGGTCAGCTTTTTGGCTACTTTATAATCTTTAACGAGACCACCCGGTGGCGGTGAGGTAGTTTGATCTGTGTAGTAGGGTAAACTTGTTATTGATGGCTTATTGTTAATACTAATCTTAGAAATAAAAGCTTTAAGTATAAAAATGAGTTAGTAATGAAGTGCAAACTATATGTTTCAGAATTGTTAGAGATGACGTAATTAAAGTATGGTAGTATCCAAAAAAATTTTTTTCTGTTTTAATTACCTTGGATTGTGACAAATCAATTCACTTTCAGCTATATTTAGTCCACTTAGAAATTTTTATAAACTAATATTAATTATAAAAGAAATCTTAAAGACTACCGTCATTGTAGTACATGACCCTACTCCATTTCATTCCCAATTAGTCATGATTAAGGAAAATTTATTGGTTAGTTTAATGGTCGAATTGACATCACTGTAGTGTCTAATGCATTCCTGTTGTAAGTCTATACGAGTCGATAAAACACTTTTGCTCAATTAAACATTTCAGAGATACAATTGAATTGTGTAATGCCCTTAATTAATCTGGAACTTTGGAGATGCGATCATGTAATCCTTAATACAGGAGGCGAGGTGTTGGGCGTAGTACGGTATTCTTTTAAGCTATTTTCAATCTGTGTTTTCTCTGTAACAACCTAGATACATTAAAAGGTCTTTGAAAATACATTGGAAAAGTTGTATTTTCTTTTGTCTTTACAAAATATTTAAAAACATGGGTAGATATTTACATTTAAACTTTGTCAAAATATAGGTGAAATTGGTAAATTGCAGCATCGAAAGAGATATTTTTATGGTTTGATACAATAGGACTGTAGACTATTATTATATCGTTCTTGAAATTATTGGTTTAAGTATAAGGATTACAATAAACCATGTTTAAATACCTACTAAGGGTTATATAAAATAATTATATACAATGTTTAACAATTGTATAAAATATAGACATCCCACAAAGTACAGGCGTTACAAAATCCACGAATATACTCTAGTTTGTTCCAACATCTATAATCCTGATAAAACTAAACCCGTCTGGAGAAAATATATAGAATTTTCTCGAAAGCTCTAATGGTTCGTCTCACTATCAGATGCAATACACAAAATGGATAGGTGTGCTTTGAAAAATATAGGTTCACCGACCTCATATACAGGATGATAGATTGTATTCAATTTACTCGCTGACAGCCAGCGAGCAAAGCATTTTGGTAACAAACGTTTATTGTTCAATGCACGCTATGTAAGTAAACTGTTATAGATCGACGAAACTGTTTTGAGGATTAAAAAATAACATATATTAGTGGTAGGTAAAATATTTGAAATTTGGAATATCGATTCAACATGTTTAATTGTTTTAGAGTTAACAAATATGCTTACTGACCTTTTAAATTTATTTTTATTGTTAAACAACAACGCCTTTAAAAAATACGTTAGAAACAAGTCCTCGTAAATAGAAATATATTCGTATTACATTGCTTGTCTGGGGATTTATTATTATTACATTTAAATGGGTTTAGGCTCTGTTTGTAGTAATATTTATTTTATTTGTGGTATTCGTTTTAGTCATGTTTCAATTGTATTCACATAGAGCTTTGTATTTAATCTTAAACAGAATACACTCAAATTTGGTATACAAGAATTTTAGCTATAAAATTATCACGACACCCGTAATAATCCCACTGCAAAATATCAACTTCGCCCAACTAAGGGATGGTATTAGGCATTTTATAGTCCACCACGCTTGCCTAGAGCGAGATGGCAGATTTTTACACATACCTCGAAATAGCTTCTTAGGTATGTGGGTTTCCTTTCGATGTTTTACATCAGCGTTAGAGTAGTCGGCTTTATGTACTTTAGTTGTAAAAACTCATTGGTACATTTGGCAGACTCGGAACCTCAATATCGCGAAACCAGCGCCTCAACCACTGCGCCACCGACGCTCTCAGTTTTATATAATTACAGATAATTCGGTAAACGATTTTAAAATCTTTGAATTAGAGAACATCGAACAGTGTAATAAACGTAATGACGTATTTCATAACTAAAACAAAAGCACTCTATATGTTTTTGTCACAGTACGCTTTACAGAATATTACTTATTCATATCTACATAACTTCCTCGGATTATAAATCTGTCAGCAATTTCATAATTTAATTTTAACCGCAGATGGCAATGAGCACAGAAGCATAAATATATCATCATCCCTCCATTTCGGAACTGTGTAAGCTTAACAATATTATTTTTAAACCAGCCATAAAAGCAATATTGTATTTAAGAATATGTTTTAATTTCCTTCATACGTGACTTGTGGTAAACTGATTTTAAAGTAACGCAAACCACAAATTTTTTTATGAATAAACTAATAATCTGTAAGAAGTAGTTTATTATATTACTCTAACTAAAGTTATATAGTAATGTGCGGATATTTTTCATTTATCCATTGCTGTGACAAATAAAAAGTATACTTTGATATATCGCTTTTTTTCATTAAATATTCACGCATTAGAAATTTGAGGGTTTCGTCCCCATAGCTCCTGATCAACTGCTTATTAAAATGGCTTAATTAGTTCTGTTTTACGAATTATTCAAACGAATCCGAAAATCTAGAATTTGTAAGTTACAAATATAAACAAATTAATCTTTTTCTGTATAATATTAGTAATACAGATGAAATGGTCGCAGTATTACACAATTAATCTACATACACAAAGTGCTTAGAACCGCCATCCTCTATTCAATTCATTTGAATAATTCTCATTACAATTAAATAAGTAATCTAAACCATTTATTACACAATGATTCACCTTAAGCATAATACTTGTAAATGCAAACACGGCTTTAACATCTCCAAACTCAATTTATCATAACTAATCTATTTTTAATCTAACTGTATTTTAGTACTTTAAAGTGGATATCATAATTATCTTGTTCAGTCATATGAACGGAGTGGCTAATATCTCATGTAAAATCTTTTTAATTGACTTAGGCTTTCGAAGAAAGTCATTCTTCATTTTTGTTGGGTAATATATTTGTTAAGTTTTATTTACACACTGCGTTATTTTTCGTAAACAAACTAGTGAGTATTGTATTTTGGGCTTTTTAAAAAGATAATCTGTAGTATTATAATAATCGACTTGTTCAATGGTTCCAAACACAAGTTCAAAAGGCAAACCATTGAGTACCTAACTGCGACTTAGTATGAAAATTGTCAAAATATATGGATTACTGTTACAATTTGTACGCATAGACACACACACACACACACACCTCACAGACACAGACACTACACACCCCCCACACCCATCATATTACACATACCTTAATATTTAATCTTTTAATATGTACACTTAAACAATTTTTTTTAACTCATTAATTGCTCTCTATGTGGATATTTAAATATAATCCGGAAGTAAATCCGTTATAGGATGTAGGATTTAATTTGTAAGTCTTACTGTTCGTATAAATTAAGATCTGTGGATTTTGTGAATGTTAAATAAATAAATAAATAAGTTTACGAATAAAATTGTAAGAATTATAAATCAAGAGCATAATAAACCCTACGAAAAGTTCATTCTTTCGAAACGTTAATGAAAAAAAGTTCGCGTCCCTAATTTTCTCCTGAATAAAGGTGTAATTTTTCGCTTTTTCTGTTTCTTACAAAAAAGGGCTTTTCTGGGTAGCTGCAGAAATAATAATTTGCTTTCATTTTATTTCGTGATCAAGAACTCTGAAGAATGGAGTGCCATCGAGGCTGGAGTGGCTTGACAGCGGTTTATACCTGCAGTTTATTATTGGCTTGAACTGAATCCGCAGGCCCACAAAATGGGGTCAAACGATACTTCGAAGTTCATATTTAGAATATGCATACATTTGAAATAAAGAATTAGTTTATGAAATGAGATTAAGTAGGATTTTATTTTTATTTTGCCTAAAACATGCGAAACTTTTCATACAATGAAGCATAGATACCGCTAGTATGAAGAATTTTATTTATTAAAATTTAAATACTTTTCTCAAATTATATTACTGTAATTGAAATATTTATGGTTTTAAGTTGAAACTGTATTGACTTTGAATTCCGCCCAGTCCTGTCAGTTTTCAAAAGTTTTATTTTATAAGCTCTATGCTTGTCTCCTCATTCATATTTTAACATATAAAAATTCAGTACCATACTTGGTTTCACCCTGTATAAGACGATACGTGATTTCAATACTAAATTATGTAGGTAAAAGCCTTTGCAAAGTAGCTCATACTTACTTTACATGTGCTATTATTTTGTTAAAATAATTTATTTTTATTAACACACCGTATAAGATCGTTATTTAAGACAAGTATTAAAAGAAAATTTTGATAATAATAATTATGAATTGTATTTTCAATTTCGGAATTTGTTTACCTTTTATCATGATTGACAGACAGCTTAGTCAAAGCTTAGTTATTAGGTCGGCATGAAAAAAAACGTGAGCCCAATATGTTTCAAAATATCGACTAAAATTACAATATGTTTGTGACAGGCTTAAACTAGTTCTTCGAGTTGTACTAATAGAAAATCCAATTAGAAAAATTAGAAAAATACCTCGTAAAGGTTTTCTTTTACAAATATTTAGCGTTAAAATTTAAGGTAAATTGGGATTCAGTAATTCTTTACGATATAAGTGTCAAATAAAAAGAAAAAAAAACTATGAAATTACGAAAAGCATTGAAAAAAAAATTGCCAAAAAAAAATTGCGTAAAAAATGTACACATAAATGTATATGTAAGATAAGACTAAATGCGCCGCATTTCCTAGCTCATATCCATAGATTGCAATTTGTAAGTTCCGACATAAATCCCACTCACATTTTGGACACACCTTCATTACCCTTTACTTATACTTTAAATGGTTTTTATATAATTAATAAAAGTTTGTCGTTAGTTGTCGACAAATATAGTAAATAAGGAACGTAAATTCCTTAAAAATGGTAAATTGTTAACATATCTGAAATATAATTATTTTTGATGAGGTTAAGTTGATTAAAGTTGAACTAATTGAGAATTTTATTTCATGGGCCACAGTCACGTAATGGTTTTAATAGGTATAATGATCAAAAGATATTTTAAATCTTTAATTTTAACGAAATACCTTATTTTTCTTATCTTCTTTATTTAGTCGGTTTTAAACAACTTCAGTAAGAAGGAGAGTTTCTATTCGAATGTTATTTTTCACCGATTGCTTCAAACATAGACCGATACCGAAAAAATTCGTATCTCAAAAAATCAAGTACAAGTAATCGATCACAGTACAAATTACAGTGTATTAGAGCATCGAGATTCATTAGCTCAATCCCGACGAGGAAAACATAGAAATTTGATATCGCGTCGGCCATTGTTCCCCCTAAGGCGGAGTTCACGTGGAGCCCTTTGTGCCATGCCCGCTGCGTCTGACATCGCCTGTTAAGATAATAAATGAGCAAGAACAATTATATTCAATTCACTCAAAACGAGTTCATGTCATGACTTAGTATTATTCTACCAAGATGAGTGATCCCCGTCATTCATTTATAATCAATATTGCCAATTAATTCTAAATTAGAGCCTTTTTTACTTATCGATCGACATGAAATTAAGGGCTTGCTAACCCATTTATGAAGGTTGTAATTTCAACTAAATGATCTGTCATTTTATGTTACATTAGATAATTGTGTTATTTCGGTTATCTGATGTTTTGGTATAAACATGAACATGCAGCTTAAGGTACTTGTTAGAGTTGCGTTAAATGTCGCGTACGTTCAAGATTTTTAAATATAGTTTAGTATTTGAATTTTCGGATATTTTTATTGGATAATACTTGTATCTTAATAACTATCTGTATGTAGAATTTATATTTACGTCTTGTATAGGTTAGCTGAGGTAAATGGAGTGTTATCATAAGTCCGAATGAGTATTCCGAAACTCACATCCGGTTTTTTAAGTCATCAGTGTGAATTAGTGTTAAAAGTATCGTCTAAACCGGTCACTGCGGATGTATGGGACTTTTATCTGGTAGTTTTCAACATTTAATTCCATTTAAAAATCAATGACGCGATAATGTCTTCCATCATGCATATTTGGTCACATAATCTTAATAAGCTAGCGTGGGCACGGCTTACCATTAATTTCTAAAATCAAAAGGCAAGCTCGAATAAAAAAAACTTTATCTGGCATGGATTATTATTGTACAGCCACACGTTACCTGACGTGCTTTACATAATGAATAAAAAAATTTAGGTCATTCGTTTTAATGGTACGTGTGTCGAATTTTAACAATCTGCAAGTTATAATAAAATTAGGAAGGCGAAAACTTTGAAATAGACCCAAAAGTTTATTAAGTATCCCATCTTGGCCCCGTGCGTGCGTGACTTCTCTCAATATTTTTATACATTGTCGTAAATTCAAGCTAAAGTTGGCGCGAAAATCTCGAAATAGGAATGCAAAACAGTTGGCATGCGACAAAGCCGTTTTGAAAAGTCTCCCCATAATGTTTTAGGCTTTTCGTAGTGCACTGTCTAGTTAATTCATTATGTAATTTAAAATGCTAATGGGCTGTCGTCTGGGAGGTAGTGGATGAATGAATAATGAACGGTATGCTCCAAAATAGTACCCCTTTCTGATTTAATCACCGCAAGCTTATCCATTTGATTTTATTTTCTATAAGGTTATTTGTATTCGTAGCAGATTGTGCGGTGGGGAATTATTTATTAGATAAAACGAATATGTCTGAAAGTGTTACGTTTCTTCAAAGACTTTTTTTTTAAATATAAATATAATAAAGAGAAATTCTCGTGACATTTTTTTACGGTACTAAAAATATGATAAAATTCGAATTCATGAGTCTGAGTTTAGCTTGTGAAAGTTACCATCAAGCAGATATCCTCCAGCATAAAAATTCTATGTCATCTAATAAAGGTTCACTTACAAAGTAATATTATTATAAGAGATGAAAACAAAGATGTATTCGTAGTGAATTGAACTTTATTGCCAATTCGTGAATATTACGTTAAACAACATCGCTTGCCTGACGATATTATGGGATAAAATCTTCATCATCTGTGAAATGTTCGGCGTTTCAAAATCTCATTGACATTCTTAATTTTATCGGTCCATAATAGCTATGTACATATATTCACATGTTATATACGTCGATTATCAAAATTGTATGGAAGCCGTAACTACCACAGAATTATACAAGTGTTAGAGCGTTATTAAGAAATATGTGACATTTATTGTAAGTCAATAACCGGACATGTGGGCTATTCTATTATTGACAATTGGACGCGAGTGACCAACGGTCAGCATTATTAGTGAAACGTGGCTGACGATATATCAATACATTATTTTATTTTGTAGATTGTGGATTAGTATTAAACAGAAGCATTGATACGTTGTATTCTTCAACTTTGTTGAAATCTGAGAGTTATTTAAGAGAAATTTTTTTAGTTTTCTCTAGTTAGTATATTCAACTACTTGTACAAACAAATACTTTTGATGGAGCCTATAAAATGTTTATTTTAGTATCGTTATTAAGATATTTATTTGTTAATGTGATGTTTTAAAATTGTAAAATATTAAGACTATCGATTAAAAAAAAAAACAATTTAAACTTAACAAAAATAACCTTTTGTTGAATAGTAATATTTTGCGTCAGCTTGCGTAGCCTGTTTTAAGGAGTGTCTTTATGATTAATTTAGATTAAGTCATTACATTTCTAATTTCACTTTGATATAAAAAAAAAGTTAAAAATTATTGTCATTACATAAAAAAACCAATAGAGAGTATATTATTACTTGAATTACCCGTGTTTCACGTTAAGTATGTTATAAGTAATTGCATTTTTTGCTTATTTGATATCATATATGCAATTTTAAATTGGTTTTACGAAATCATTAATTATGTAAGTAGTGTTTATTTTCTCAAAACATTAAAGTATTGTTACAGTCACGTCGGTAGGTCAAACATGCAGCAATACAATTTGACCTGTTAAACCGTATGCAAATCAGGACGAACTTTTAACTAAGCCAACCCGTAGATGCAATAAAGTGTGATTATATCCAATTGCCGTCTCCATTCAAATTGCGTGTCAATTGGTGGACATATTTCATAATAATATTCTCATCACAAATTGACTGAATACTCTTTTTATTTTTATATCTTTTTTATTGACGCGCCATGTGCACTTGTTAAGATTTTTAACGCCTACATTTTGACTGTACAGTTCCTTGTATGGTAACAATGTGGCAGTTATGTGTTTGAAGTTATTCTTACTTTTTCAGAGAGCACATGTTTGGCATAATTTAAGACATTTCTGTGAAACATATTTAAGTATATCTAAAAACTATCGTACGGAGTCGCTATATGTATTAAAGTTAGTTATTACGTAAATATCTGACAATTGTTTTTTTTAATTCTCCAGACTTGTAATGGTCATAATTATATGTATTTTTAGTACCTATTAGTAATAACGTACGGGCAACTGAATAACAAACAACTGAAGCCATACAACGGCAGAAAATGACGTATCAGTTCTCACTTGAATAGTTTGACATCCATTCATCACTGTTGGTGCTAGTTACATTATCATGAACAGGGTCAAACAGTAATTCACAAAATGTTTTTAAACAATTACTCCATAATTTGCATAGTGCATGCTATATAAGTTGGAATAATTATGCTATACGGTTTAATATTCCTTAAGCACTCCAAATTGAAGGCCAAACTTCAGTAATGGAGCGATACATTAAGAAGACGAGGTTATATTTTATCTGCTTATGAAATAACTCTCTTATATCCTATTAACTAACATATTTTCATTTCTGAAAATAAAAATATTTAGTTCGGTACCTTTTAGAAAACTAATTTATAATTTCTCTTTTCAGATCCGGATACAGCAGAATTGTCAATGAAAATGGCAGCGTAAGGTAAGCATCAGTTTGTTTTTACACGAAATATTTTAGGTTGTATAGGTTAGTTCAGTTTGTACGATCTATATGCTGATTACTCTTAATTTAGCGTCAGGTCAGCCTTGGCACCGACGGCGACCCTCACCTTCGCGTTAGCGTTTAAGTTCATTTTTGCATGAAGTCAGCGCGCGAAGACAGTAGGCTTATTTAAAAAGACGGTAACGCCTTTTTTTCACGGAGTCTTTCATCTGTTATGTAGTAACTTGTATAGTAATCTATGGTTAGTTATGACGTTATTTTTATGTAATGCCAAAGTTTCGTAGTGTACCCGAAATAAGATGTTAGTTTGCTCTTGGTACACTCTGTATTTTTAGATGTTGATACGTTTATTATCTATTTCATTCTGCATCTTGCATGTTTAACGTCACAAAATAACCAAGAAGTAGTTCCGAAATTCCAAAATAACTTCTTACATAAAATTAATCAGCAAGCCGTGCCCACAAAATCTCCTTAATAAACCAATTCGTGTTACAATTTGAGCTCTGTACCGTCAAACTACTTCACACAGTCGAGAGCTGAGACCCTGACAGCCGTTGGCCAACCTTTGAAGTCATTCACCAGCTGCCTATTTAATACTTGACGTAACGTTTCACGATAAAGCAAAGTGTAGCGCTTAAAGCGTTATGTCAACCGCTTTATAGCAGATTATAGCATAAACCGAGTTTCTCTGGTTTAAGCCGCTTTGTGCTTCAAGTGTGCTGAACGCTGTCAAATTCGACCCAATCTGTTTTCGTACACGTTCAGCTTATGCTCAACTTCACTGGGAACGAATGATATATTGCGGTAATATGGTTAAAATAATAAATGTTCTGTTTAATCGATCAATGCTATGTTTGGTTAAAGTAATTATTCATAATGGTATTGAGTAGGTTTGTAATAATATTGATGTACAATAAAATAAAGGTAACCATGAAACAAAGAAAGGTTAAATTGTATTTAGAATTATGTAAATGACGTATGTATAGTAAGAATAAAAATAATATTAGTTTACAATTCGTTTCTACTTAAATAGTCGAAGTTAATAAAAGTTTCTTATTTCTATACCGTTTCTACGTACCTACGTGATATACTAAAATTTTCGAAACTTTTAATTTCACTGAAGTCTTCGGCCACCATCTTTACCACTAGGTCGACATGAATATGGTTGAAACTGACGCTTATTTCATAAAAGTCCAAATTTTTCTTTTAATACAAGGAAGCCAAACAAAATGATCCTAAACAAAGCGTGGCCCACAATCGGAACATCATTAATAAAGCAATGATGGAGGAAATGTGGCAGTGGTACAGCGTCGTACGTGCCGCAGCATCCTTCCCCGAGATTACATAATAATCCACTTTCTTTGTCCCGTCCCAAGTCAGTAGAGCCCGTGTCTTAAATCTATACAGACGGGCGGTTTTTTTGTGTAAAATTTGAATGAAGCTGACAGTTTTGTGCCTATTTAAGACGTAGGTATGTACGTCAGTAATTTTTTTAATGAAAAATTGCTAAAAACCGATATTTTTTAGTTTTGAAATAACGAAAACATAATCATAAGCCTAGTTAAACTGTAGGCTTTTTTTATCAACATTATGTTTTATATGAGATAGCACCTTTTAGTATAAGAAATCAAACATGTACATGTCCATAACACCTTATAAAGCTCAGTCTGTAGAGTTTGTTATATTTCAAATATCGCAAGTACCTAGATACGTTTAGATATTTAAGGATGTTATTTTTGCTGTTCGAATATGTTACACATCATATTTTTGACATTAATAATGAAGGATAAATACATTGAATGCTAAGCTAAGCTTTAGAATATAGTCAGTATTTTTTAAACCATCTAGTTTGAACAAAAGGCTGGTATTTTTTTAAACCCAAACAAAGGCCTTTGAACCGATGAAACGCAAAGCAACAAAACTAATTTAAAACTACTCAATCAATCCATACGAAAAAATACAGTGCGTATTCAATCGTATGTAAACCAAAACATTGTAGCCTATTAACTGTTTTTCATTCGATGAAACGGCTCGTGTGTTCAATCTCTTTAAGCCAGAGTTGCAATTTGTCGAATGTATTGCCGATTTTAAACGAACTTTGAACCTCGTGGGTTCGTCGTTCCGTTTGATTGTAGACCAAACGTTCTTTTAGAGAGAGAAAATTGTTCGACCTGCGACGATCTTTGTATTCGACTCGAGATTCGCTTCACAAGCTGATATCTACTGGGGATTACGTTATGTAAGGTCTTGTTGGTTGATTAAATATTTTCTATTTGTATTGAAAGTGATGTTTTAAATTGGATATTTCGAAAAGTAAGCCAGCGTAGCTTTGAATGTAACAATATATATATTCATATGATAATATTACCCATTATATAAGCTTATTAAACTTTTAATTTTATTGTTATTAAACATAAAAATAGCCCATAATGTAGTACTCCTGCGTCATAGCACACCGCTACATAAATTTATCTTCGTTCTTCCAAAAACACGACACACTTTTGAAATCGAATACCTCCTTAATTTAACAAGACATAGCCTTATTTTTAATTAAATTAGTCCACTACATGTTCATCCATGAAACCTAATCTTTCAAAGGTTTCGTTTGAACATAATTAAATTAACCTTCCATATCGAAGTGCTCCCAAAAACCGAGAAACCCTACGTAGTTTACCGATTTTTTTGAAACTTCCTTTTAAGCCCAATGTAAGTATATTTGTTACGGTTTTTAATCCCATCGTATTAAGGCCCTTGATGTAATTTAAGCTGACAAGAGTTTAAAGTACTTAATGGACAAAAAGAATTGTGACTGTAGAGATGATTTATACAGTACTTTGCTTGAAAATCAGATTTAATAGGGTTTTTTGAGACAACAAAAGCGTGGAAAGTTTACGACCTTGGCCGACTTTTTTTAAATAGAAGAAAAGACAACAATATATTTCGTCTTCGTTTGTTTTAATTACTGTTTTTCAATTCTTTGATTCTATCCCTAAGTATTTTTTATGTAACGAAATAAATTAATAATAGATTATAACTGTTTTTACCTTTCTCTCGTTCTATCACTGCTTAACGTAACTTGTATAAAATATTTAAAGCCATACATTGTAATTACGGTGAAAATTTCTTTACATTAAAATTTTCCTACGACTTTTAAGACATCAAGCTAGCATCCATATACAACCTTACTACGACTTACAGCACTTTTTTCTTTCTACTGAGCTTAGTTTGTTTGAAAAGTTTGCAAGCTCACATATGGTAGTCAGCCAAGTTCGTAAAAGTAGTATTTGTTCAAAAACAAAATTAAATTGAAATAACGCCAGATGCGGAGTAAAATTTAAAAAAAATATTTATTTTACTGTGATGCCATAGCAATGTTCAGCCTAATTGGGCGGTTAGTTTTTTTTTATTTGTGGGAATATTTATTTTGTTTGGTTGGCTGTATAACGGGTTTCTGTTAATTTTGACGGTTGTTTAAACGTAAACAAACATTGTGCGTTTAACCCCTTTGTTTAGCTTGTTAACTGTTGTATATGCACGTCAAAATATGACAGGAAACCGACATCTTGATTTAACAGTTGGAGTTTTGTTTTTATTAATATATTTGAATAAGAATGTGAAATTAGCTTTTTATAGTGCTTATTATACTTCAGATACAACAAATTTGCATATGCTCGCTATAGCCTTATCCGCCTAAATGTCCATTATCGAAAAAGTTTCAGTACAGTGTCTAACTTTTAGGCAACGTAATTTCAGGTCAAATTCTATATAAATTCTAAATCATAACAAAGTAGGTTGAGCTGTTTAGCGTTTTACATTGAGTAACAAACATATCAAACTTTCAAATTTGTCATAATAGTATTGGATCGTATATGTAAGATATAAGAGTCTGGCTAATATACTCAATAGTTCCTTACCCTAAAATATTATCTTTTTAATAATAAATAATAAATATTTCTAACAATCACACCGCATTATCTAGTTCAAATTAAGTATCACTAAGAACTTGTGTTATGGACACTAGATAGCGTATAAATAATATATATATTAGAAAAATACTTAAATAAACATACATACACAAGCATGACTTGAAAGCAAATATGATAAATACCTGCCCCTACCAGGATTCGAACCCGGGACCTTGGAAGGCAAGGAAAATAAGCTTTATTTTACAACTAAAATAACAACCAAACTATTAAAACAGGTCATTCAAAAAGAAAATAGTACAAAAAATATCATGAAATTTCTTAACAAAATGTATCAACTTTAATTACTGTAACTTCATAAACTTGACTTACCTAATGGCGCTGTTTCCGGTCTGCGCCCGCGCGCCCTCTGGTCACGGAACTTCAATTTCCGGTCCGAAGCTTATTTTCCTTTTGCGGGAGAATACTGCTCCTCCTCTAGTTTTATTAGAATAATGATGTAGTCTAGTTTGTCTGTCCGGGGATAAAATTATAAAATATGGAAGTAGTAGTTTAGTTAGTTCAGTAGTAGTTTTTCATAGTATTAATACTTTTGCCTTAGGTAAACATACAATTATCTATTAAATATGACTATCTGAGCCAATTTTTTTCGATACACACGATCAAAATCCAATTAATAATAAATGCCATGTTGATACTACTTCGACAGAATCGAGAGCAACGTTATTTCAAACAAAAGAACGAGATATGAAACAAACAGGCAGACAAACGTATATTTTTCGTCAGTACAGTCGCCTGGGGCAGGGCAGGGAGGCAAGTATAAATCTGTCATAGAGTGGGGCTGTTCCGATTTTTGATGTCGTTTTGCGTTCCACAGTGTGTGAATGAATGAGACAAATGGGACATGTGACACGCTTTCTGATCTGCAGAAATTGACAGTGTAACATTTGCTAAAATATACTAAAAAAATAAAGAAAATGATAATTACGCTTTCACGTAATATAAATACTTATCAAAACGTAATATAATTGAAAAACGGTCATTAATAACCACCTTAATCCTCGTATTGAAAAGTACGCTCTAAAAGCAAAACCATAAATCACAATGAAACTGTAAAAAGCCAACAAAACGCTAAAAGAGAATGAAAAAACTGGCGTAAAATCATAACCATTTATTTTCCATTAAGGTGTAACAGCGGCGCGATTTCGGGAACATCGCGAGATCGCGTATTAATCGCTGTATTTGTTGAATAAATTTACTTTTGTTTGAATTTGCTTTTGCTACCTTGTTTGTTCAGTATGAGGACCTCAGGCCAGAGCAGATACTCTCTCGCAATGTTTACGTAACATTTTCGTCTCAGTATGTTGACTTTGCGATATTTCTACGAATATAAATGAATTTGTCAGTATTTATTTTGAAAGTAAAGATATCACATTTCGTTTTCCTAGTTTTTGTTTGTAACTAAATATGCCTTTGTTACGGCGGAATTTGTAGCAGTAAGTCTGTATTGCAAAATTGCACCATGAATAAATTTTGTGAAATTAATTTAATACCGCTTTGTTATTCAAATTTGTATCTGTCGTGTTTTCAGAATTGTACATACGTGAATTCCTGTGCCATTATTTAAGTATTTACTTAGCTTCTGGTATCTTTGAGAATTGTTCCAATGCTCCATGCTTATTGTAGTGTAGAACAGTAAATAGAAAGTTGTATGGTTGGTTCGGTAGTACAGTTGTTAAGGCCCTGGTTTCTAGATCTGACGGTCTTGGATTCGGTTTTGCTGTTTTTGGTACAAGCTAATAATTATAAAGCATAAAAAAGTTACAATCCCAAATCGATCCATTTTTATATCACTGTTTAGAGATTTCTTAATGATAATGTCGTTATTTATACCTTCATAAACCTGCAATATCTTAAATACGACTAAAACAAACAGCTAACCATTTAAATCAGCTGACACAATACGATAAACAACTGACTCAAGCAGCGTTTATACAAATTGTAGTGCATCCAGATTCGCAACTAACAGACGGGCAAGAGTCTACCTAATGTAGATTATCCTGTCCTTGTCTGATCTCGGACCAGTAGGATTCTTTGCCACCTACTCCCTACTTCTGCAAGTCAAGATTACACTGAAAATGTGCAACATGGAATCATAAGTCTTATTTTATTGACAATAACGCCCACTGGTGTGGATGGAGCGCGGGAAAATAGCTGTGTTGCTTTTTATTCTGAGCAAGATTGTTCCTTTCCTCTGATTGAATTTTTTATTTGTAGTTATTGAATTGCGGTTCTTGTTGTCTTTATTTATATTTATTTTTATTGATATTATTAAAATTATTCTTTCACAGAATTGTATGTATTTGTTTTAAGTGTTTTATTATTATTATGAATGCTGTAAACGAGGAGTATAATTAAGACTTCTAAAATTAATCTGTATGCCAGCACTTCTGAAATTTAACTTACCAAAATTTACATCCTTTATTGTTTTATTCGGTTTTTTAAACTGCTATAATTAAACTTCTAGCTTAGGCCCTGTAACAAAAGCTTCCATCACAGTCAAATTTAAAGAGCGGCGTAAATAATTCTCACTTGAATGCATATTCAAAGGCTCTGTGAAACTGTATCTTCCAAAGTTTGTATCAACCCTATTGTGCAAATGGGGCGTCTTGATTTACTGCATCGGTTATAGATAGTGCTAGCGAGACGGTTCGCTGCAAAATATGAGAATTATGGTCAATACAATAAGTTCTACGGCATTGTTAGTGTCAAAGTTCTTAGTTTCACTGTGCAATATGCGTAGACATTTTCTTTTTAAGTTAGAATTAAAGTAGGTAGAGGGTTAAAGATTGACAATAATTGTTTGATAGTTTCGATTGTCGTCGATGAAATATTTCTGTATGATTAATCATTCTAAAATAAATAACTCTCTTGTCTCTAACAAAAATATGATAAGACTCTGTTCACCTATTTTTATGATTGTGGTCAAGGTCCCAAACCTTTTGAGGTCTATCTAAGATGGTTTAACGTCTCGAGAAATGTGAGTTTTCACTTTGCTGAAAATAAGGTCTCAAAGTGAAAAAACAAAAAGAAGTTTTATATACATTCAAACTATTAATTAAAGAAAAACTGATCTAGTGTTACTTTTTTCATTATTATTTGTAAGTTGAAATCAAATCCAATAGAAGACCGCTACATTGGTTTCGCATTTAAAATAAAGAACCGCTCTTACCGTAATGAACAGACAGAGATGCCATTAAAATAGCTATCATAAATAATTCAGACGTCGGTTTGGCTTCGTTTCAAGATATTTCAACATTAAATTTCATACGAGGTAAGATTTTAAACATCAAACTTCAGACAAGGTGGTTTGGATTTGTGGAAAGTATAGTGGGGCCGTGTGAATTTTTTTTAAATATCTGTAGGTATTTTCGTAAGTACATGTAGATGCAATGTTATATAAATATACATGTAATACCAGCTGTATCATGTATCCCCCAGTTCACTGTATTGTCATTCATAATACAAGTTCTGCTTGTGTGTTTGTCTGAGGATTAAATATTATTATACAACATAACAGTTACTCCAGAATAAATATACATATATAAAAATATTAACAACAATGACCCAAGAACAAACAGTTCAAACCACATCTGTGTGTTTATCACACATATGAATTTCCCGACCAGGACGCGATCCCGGGACCTCCGGCGTGTGAGGCAGGGGTAACCCACTACGCCACTCGGCTGTCAAATTAAGTACATTTCTTGAAACAGATATATTACATTAAGTTTTGTAGGTTTTTTTAAGTCAAAGCATGAATGTCTTTAGTTACGTAGGTACGTAATAACTTTTAAGTAATAAATAGTTTCTTAATCTGTATTCAATATAGTGGTAATAGAGTTTAAGATCTCATCTAGGGCGGCACTCGGACTTTACTATTTTAAACGCCATCAAAACCATGTTTACGTAGTTGTGTGTCGGTTAAAAGGAACAAATATTCGGTGTTATTAGTGGAACAAAGGCATGGAGTTGGACTTGAGCCTGCGGTCGGCAACACATCATTAATGGATAGTCAATAAATAAAAATTTACTTGTAATTAATCAGCAACATCTACGATTGATGATTGTTAAGTAATACTTACCTTAGTTTTTGTAATCCTTTTATTTTCTTATTAATTATTCTTCTTCATTTTTATTATTTCTATTTATGTTGTTTACTTTTTGACAAATCATGTCATTCAATTTTTTTATGACAGCAATGGAGGCTGCCAAGCAAGCTAAGCCTCTTACACACGGATTCTTACAAAACTATTGTAAGAAAATATACTTGATTCCTGGCTAATAAGATTAATATCAAAATTTCAAATTGCGGTTCCAAAGGAATACGGCCATATAAGCCGATTGCTGGCCTTAGAACGGCAGTCTATTTCAAGCCATCCTACCGATAATATCTCCAGTCTACTGCACGTAACTCTGCAAGTCCTCGAACTCATGCTGAAGCTACCGGACTCTGAAGCTGCCTCATGCTGAAGCTACCCGATTCTGAAGCCGTCTCATGCCGAAGCTACCTGAACTGCCTCATGTTGACATTGACGCCTGATCCTGCTCCTGCTGTTGACCCTGATGATCCTGCCTACCATCTCCTCCTGCCTGCTGATCCAACCTGCTCCTCATGTTCCTGCTCTCACTGATCCTGCACGCGCCGGTGGCCACTGACATCCATGCATACAGTAAAAAATCTGACAATAGATAAATTAAAGAATCCAAGTCAAAACATAAGTTTTTCAACGTCAACTTTGAAAATTTCTCAGTTTATGTATAAATTATTAGAATGTAATATATTTCACTGAATTCATGTCAGAATTTTGTGGAATCCCTCTCGTAAAGGGTTACATGGGATGGCCAAAGTTAGTATGAAATATTTTATTCTCTTTATCATAAAACATTATTGAATCCACTTAAGAGGGGTTGCAAAAAAGGGAGTTTGTTGTTTACTCTTGGACCAGTAGAATAGTTTTGACTCGGAAAGCTTTTTTTATGTAAGCATTAGGTATGAATCGAGTTTAAGAAATTCGATCCCCAACCTTAGTTTACGTAAAAATATTACAAAATGTGTTAAACCTATATGATCTCAACCTAGACAATTCCTCATGAATTCATAAGAAATATTGTCACATTGTCTAAGATATGTTTAATATTATTCAACTTAAAAATATTTTATCTTCAAAGTTAAATCACAAACTGGAATAAATCTTAACAGAAACTTAAGTAAAGTTAGTTCTAAACTTCACTAAGAGTTGCCTAAACTTAGTTTGACTTCGTCAATCGTTTCCGAATTTCCACGAATTAAAACCGTATTTGACGGGATGATATTTTGTATACAAATGCACCGAATGTTTTCAACGAGGAAAGTTTGCACCATTTATTATACAAGCAACAATAAGTGCTCGATTTTCAAGCATTCCGTCTAAGTATCTTCAGTGGCGACTGTGTCAGAAACCTTATTTGTTCGTTTTCTCTTTGCTCTCAGTCATCGGGTGGTTACGGTCTCGTTATTAAGTTTGGGTCTTTTAGTTAAGACATAAACTCAAAAAAAAACGAAACTACATTTAATTGGGCATAAAACAATCACATTTTATTAAACAGTAAAGGAACGATATAAAAATAAGATCTATAATAAATAAGTCATATTTTGATTCATACCAATACAAAATTAAATATCACTTTTTCTTAAATAAGACTTTACTAAGAACTTCCCAGTAGAGAAGTAAGCTGTACTTTGCGAAATTGTACGTGTTTATCAGCCTTTTCACAATTGTCCTTTACAAATATTAATAGTAAATGCCTCCCTTAAAAATCTTATTAAATAAATATCTTGATTGTTCTTTGCTATAAGTAAAATTAAACAATCCTCTAAACATGACAAAGAACATTTAACGACAAAATGAGAAGTTAAAAAGGATACAATAAATAGGCTTAGCCGGTAACAACCTTATTAAGCCGTCGGGAGCAGGAGAGTCGCTTCAGTCCATTTTTATTTTTGCCTCGTAAACCAAAGTCTGCGACTTATGACCATTGATTTATATGACAACAGGCTTCTCTTTTATTTCTACCCTCACAAATCACAAGAAGAAAATGCGAATATATCAGAAAATTCGATTTGTAGCTCGAGTTTGAATAGCGTCTCTTTTCGGAATGCTTCTTAGAAATTCACACATTTGCGTGAAGCTGCGGTGGCTGGCAAGAAGGTTTTGGATATATTGTGTTTTCTTTTTTCTAGGAGTGAAAGAATGTTACACAAGAATCGACGGCACCAATTTAAAAAAAATTGGTAATTAGAAAATGTGTTGTAATGTTACTAGGGTTAATTTTTACTGAATTATTTAGACATGATGCCGCTATAGATACAAATACAGACAGATACACAAGTCAAACTTAGAAAATATTAGGTTCCTATGAATTTTGTTACGATAAAGATCTAAATCAACAAATATTCAAATGCCGTGATTAAAATGTAGCATATATTACAATAGGATAATATATCTTTCTGTTGACCAAAAACATTTAACTAGTTTCATACAATATACTTTTTAATTTGATCAATAAACCGACTTTGCTCTTTTAATTATAAATTAGTATAATAAAGATAAGACGGTAATACACCATAGAATTTAACGAACGAAGCCAAATTTTTGCTCTTTAAGCTGTAGACAAAGGCCCACAGGCTCAGAAATATGTAATATTATTTATCAATGTTGCTCTAATGTAAATCTAACGAACCATGTTTAGATTATGATCATCCTAAATATACTATGGAAATCAGATTTACAAACTTTGATCGAGTATCGGTTCAAAAATAAACAGCGCTATATGTAAAATAGTTATGTAGGTTCACCTTAAAATAGTATTATTTGGAGTATTTTTATTATTAGTTAGTTTTCGTAATTAGGAATCAAATGTTAATAGTATTTTAATGTTAAGTTTTTATTTTATTTTGTGTATGGCTTTTGCTATATCAAAAGGCTATTCCAAAAGCATGGCTTTCCATGATCGCATAGCATAATAAAACACCCTGGCGACCTTATCACTTTACTTACAAATCTTTTATATGGTCAGAGAAACTGATTTTCTCACACCGATCCCGTACTGAAATATTCACCACGTGTGCAAATTGTGAACTCAACTATTACCACCAACTCCATACTTTAGCAAGGGCAAAGTCCAGCAAGTTATTCAGAACAGTAAAAACCCAATCAATCACAGTAATATCCAATGTTCGAGTTGACATAAAGTGGTAGAAAGGTGATTGATGGAACGGCTACTTCAGAAACACCGCCGGCAAACCGCGTCTAAGGTAGTAATTGAATAAACATGTAATAACCACTTTGATATATTGCGATGTACTGGAGGATTTCAATTATGAGATTATATTAATTGCATGTTTTGAAGTTTATGGCTTTCTATTTCTGTTTGGTGGCTGAAGGTTGAAGGTTTGCTTTGACTAATTTTTTCGTGTTTTGGTATAGCATATTTATTATATTGATAGAGTTGGTTGTGTGAAAAACCCTTAAAAAACAGTAGTGAAAGTCGTGACGAAGTTCTGCCAGTACTAATTCATTTTTGTGACAGATAGTTTACTTGCATGACATTTTTCTTTTTTTAATATTTTAGATGGAAAATATGTAGACAGTGCAATATGCATTTTTTATCTTAAGTAATTTATCTATACAGAAAATTTCCACATTCACGTAAAATTTTAGAAATAAAAAGAAAAATAGCTTAAAGAACTACTTCAGCCCAAAAAAAACCAACTTACTATCCAGTTGAATTCTCCCCAGTCACAAAACAAATGAGCACACATCCTCAGCAAACTGCCACATTTCGAACGTTCAAAAATTCACGTAAATCACGTGAAAAAGCCCCTGACTGGACCATTAGTCACGTGACTTGCAACTCTATTATCTATGGTCGGTGTACGCGCCTGGCCGCTGGCCTCATTAGAAACATGAAACATAGGATAGTTCGTTTACTAATTAACTTAAGTTCTGTATTTGTGAGGGCACTGAATAAATGTTTAGTTCAATAAATAAAAATAATAAATCGAAGTTCTTGGTAGTGTTCGTGAACACCATAGGTGATAAGAGGAAAAATTTATTTGTGATACTAATGCACGTTTGTTTACGAACTATGAATTATTTCTATTAAAAAACATGATTGTCGTATACTATTCTCTACATGGTCAAATTAATATTTAGTAAAGATGTTTTGATTTAACTTAAATAAAAGTTTGTTAAGGATAGTTTTTTAAAAGTCTTAACGTAAGTATATTATTTATAATTCTGAACAAAGCAATTCATTGCATTCGACTTGTTTGCTTTTATTTATACTGAACAAAATCTTATAAAAGAAACCGATCAAATAAGTTTAAATAAAAATCATATTTAAAATATATTCTAAAACACCTTAATAAACTCGGCAATTACCACACAAAAGTACAGAACTAAATTCGCTGACTAAGCCATCCAGATATTTCCCAAAAAGGGGCAAAAAAGCTAACTGGCTCTATTCTTTCTATTCAGCGAACGCGAGCCGTCACTCCAACAGCCTTTGAGCAGGCTTGCCAATGAATGCGTGCTTCAAAAATCAACAAATTGATTTATACGCGATAGGCACTATTCGTAGCTGTGTCGGTGCTTGTATAACGAACGGACAGAGTATGGAACTGAGAGTTGTAATGTTTAATTTAGCTGGACTTTTATGTTGATCCTTTCAAGGAAGGGTTTCAAATATTATTTTATAATTTTTAGATATTTTTTTATTGTTATTTTTTATTTTACATTTTTACATTTTTAGTTTTCACTGTGAATTTTGACATAAAGGTGATTTTTCCGATTCCCAGTTTTATAGTTTGACTAAGCTAACGAGACGCATGAAATACAAAGGTTTATAAATTGTTTCACGCTGGTACTATTTCTTGTTTTTATACTATAACCATCAAAATTAATCATAATTATCACCTTATGAACCATATTTATTAAAACTTTGTTGATATACCTACAGGTATATATATATTTTTATTATAACAATATCATATCAAGAACATTACTTGTATTCTTCCAAACAATCTTTGAAACTCTCATTAAAAGAATTTGTAAAGAACAATTTCAATTTGAACCTAAAATCCATTGCAAATCAAAGTCGCTCCACATTCAATTAAAATCAAACCCCTTTTAGCCAACTAACCTAGTTAATTCTATCCTAACTAATCCACAAATAAAAATGTCTGTAAACTTAATTACCTTGATTATAGAGTTTAGAATTTGCGAAAGTGAAAATTGCCTTTTCATTTTGTTAAATACAGTGCCATCCACAAAGTTGCCACTTCTTTTTTGGTGTATTAATCTGAGTGTGCTACCATAGAATAAATAGTGAAGGGCGCTTGGGTTGAAATAACATAGCAGAATCTTACATGTCCTATATAAGCATACAGTTTTGGTTCTCACACACACTAAATTAAAGTACAATACGAATATGAAATTCTAAACTTAACTGAGAAAGAGGCACGTGGAGATTGACGTAATAACGTGGCGCGCAACCAAGACGGAATAGAAGTCCTTGCATCTGGAGCGTGTCACCTATCTTCATATTTTGATTTATTCATCGGGTTTTCGTGGATGGCCCCACTATAGCTTTAGCCACCATTGATTCGTAGCTCACTGGATATACTGGATTCATTAATACAGGTGACTTGCACGCCGGACCTTCGTGTGTCACGGGCCTTAGGGACCGCGCACACGAACAACGGACAAACAGTAATTATGTTTTGTGTATAAGAGGGTAATATAATTAAATATTTTGGATAGAAAATCGCTGTTTAAAGTGGTATTGATGAGGAAGTCAATGGTTTTTGATATTTTTGTCTCGTTAATTATAACTATATAAAAGGTTTTATTTTGGATGTATTTTATGTTATTTTGAAATGTTTGAATCTTTCAATCAGAATACTTTATTGTACATATTTTCAAGAAGTTGTACTGGTTTGCCATCAGCTGCATTTTGCTCAAATTGAACTGGGTGGGTACTAAAAATAAGAAAGTAGTTGTTTGTAATCAATAGTATTTTTCTCATTAACGCCTAAGGTTCATTTTTAACTTTCATCTTTAGAATTTAAAATTCATAAGGGTTTTGAAATTTTAACAAATACCATGTGCTTTTTGTTCAGGTCCATCCGAATAACAAACTTAAATCAAAAAAAAATTATATTTTATAAACTTATTTATAGCACCTCAAAATACTTGAAATTATGATTTAAATGAATATTTACATAAAAATCACATACATTTCAGTCACAAGCACCTAGTTACCTTCACGAACTTTTCATGTAATTTGACTTACAAAATTTGTGTATTCACAAACATAGCACGTAATATGAATAAATTAGCTAGCAATTTGCAGTGCGCGAATCTCACGGTAAGACAAAATTATGGCTTGGAATTAGTCGCGAACTTCGACTTTCTTGTAACTTCGCTTGTATTTTAACTCTAGCATGTCAGCTCAGGGTGATCACACCCCAGGCACCCGCCCGTACAGTTTATTGCTTTTAAAACCCTGGATTCAGTGACTGCATTAGTCTAATTACATTTTGAATTTAGAACCCTCGTGATTCTGTTTGTTTTTTTTATGTATTTGCGGCCAAGCCTGTCGTGAAGAAGGCGTGTGAAAAAAGGTTTAATAGCATTGTAAAAGTAAACGAACTATAACATGTAAAAATAAGGACAGGTTGCATTTTTATATTTCATCATAAAATATACTTTTGTTTACTTTTTAATTAGTCTTAACGTGTAGCGTAATAAAAGAAACATTTTTATGACTTTTACGGACAATAAAGCGTACCCTAAACAGGGGGTCCCACAAATTGTCGATGAGGCATCAAATTTGGGTTTTAATTAATGTATCAATTGTACGGCTATAAAGTCGAGGAAGCCTATATATAACGTAATGTATCGTCTGTTTTAGTATTAATTGAATTTGAAGACGCAACAGTAACGTGTTTTATGACCAGTAGGCTAAATAAACTACAGCTATTCTGCAATTACGGCTGTTCGCTCATCTAAAATAAACCTAAATCGACCGTCCCTATTGTTTGACAGATTATTTTAAAATAGCACCGTAATTCATTTCACATTGTATATCACATGCATTGGGAAAAAGACGGTTGAAATTTAATGCAAATGTGTAATGATTTAGAAGAAACTATCTTAATATTTACCTGAGCTATATTCTTCGTTAAACGCATTGAAGATGTTTTATGCGTTTCACTTCAACATTTTAATAAACCTATAAAAAGTGACTTTATGCTCCATGGTAGCTTTCAAGTAAAACGTTTTACTTTTACGATTTATTGATCTATTTATTTTATTTAAATCGAAAAACAAATCGTTTATTAACACAAATATTCATACTGAATAAGTACGCAAACGTTATGAGCCTACAAATAAACTCTCGTCAATTATGCAGCAAATACCAAATGAATAAATCAAGCTTATTTGATACACAGTTGGTCATTGTAAATAATCGTTGATGTATCCCATATGATACGTTTTATCTCGTTGATGGATTGATGTCAAAGGTCTGTAGACCGAGTTTCGTAATGCATATTCGATAATAGGTTATATCGAAATATTAATATCGATTAATTATTTTAATGGATTTTGATAATATATTTTATGTTTCGAAATGTATACGGTTATAAACAGTTTGCTGGCGATGCTAGCTATATGTTTGAAATGATTAGTTTGCTAGTTAAATCAGTAGGTACTAATAAGTAATATTTTTTATTAATGAAAATAGTCGCTCATCATTGCATATGAAGTAAATATTTTTCAATACCGCTATCAGGCAGTCTGTACACTCATCATGCAGGTGACGTTTAGGGGTCAGGAAATACCGTACAGCGCATTAAAAATATCGAAAGCCTCCAAACTAAAAAAATATACACTTAAAATATACGATAGTCACATTTTTCTCTCAATTCCATTACTCACAAGAAGAACTAGGACATCAAAACGTTATTTTGACCTTTTTAAATCCCCAGATGCGATAAATAACCTCCTAATTCTATCAAAATTACATCAAAAAGGAGACCGTAATCCAACACGGGGATGGTATCTTGTTATTTTCCTAGTTTAATTTAAATATGTTAATTTTATTAGGCATAATACCGGCGGACGGCTTCGGATGGCGAATGGTCGTGACGCTATACTTTATAGGCTGTAGCCCATTCACTGCCATTCTCAAGGAATATTTCGGAATTTACACTTAGATATTGTTTGGTTCATTTTATTGACGATAATTTCTTATTTAAGATAAGGATTTTCTGCAACTTGGTGATAGGTTTTTATGATTGTTTGGATGATAGAAGTCTGTCAAAACTGTGGTGAATTTTATCATCGAGTTCATTATCCAATATATCGTGGTATAAGGTAAAACATTACCTGATCTGTAACCAAACCAACCAAACCGTCTTAACAAAACTTTTAAAATATGAACTAACTTTATGAACTAACTTAAAAATAATGGTTAAATAAACATTAAATATTTTTGAGGTATGATTCTGATTTATAAAGTGAAAAATACAAATATAATTTCAATAAAATTTGAAAGAATCTTTAAGCAAGTGAACGTGTAGATTTTAATTTGCCACTACGTTAAGAAAATTAAAAATGGATTCATAACTTTACTCGTATAAAAATATCAGGTGCAAAGAAATTCTCCGACACACTTGTGGATGTTAAGGATGAAAGGCTTTCATGAGGCTTAATTCCGTCATTTAGATACGAAAATATTTTCCTTTTCGGATAAAAATGAATCCTAGAAACCCTATAAATATATTATTTAATACCAAGATCCCAAGGATATGTTGATAAAACTTGAGTCTCCCTGAAATGACAGTTCTGAACCATGAAATGAACGCACCACACACATGTTCTATTATTTCTTGCTACATTTATATTCTTACACAGTATTATTTTCCAAACTTTATTAGAAAAAGTATATATTTATATGTAAAAAAAAACACCGTTCGTTTCAATTTCTTTAAAAACAATGTACAATAAAATCTAGAAAGTTTTTCTCGTACAAATTCATAAAACAATATGAACTTAGAGCACATAGAACCGTAAACCAAATAGAAAGGAAACCTGGTGCGGGGGATAACAAAAATATATTCAATTTCGTTGAATAAATACGAAAGATTTTGTCTGAAAACATTGAGGTTTGTTCCTTGTTATTCACTGCTAGGCTCCACCCTAATTCTAACAATTACTGTTCTGGCTCAAGCTAAGGGTTAAGTGTAAGGAAAATGATAATATAGGATTTCATGGAATTCTTGTTTTACTAAACTATAATGAAAATAATAATTGAGGATTTTATATGCAACACACTGAAAACACCATTCTTTTCTTGTATTATAATGATTTTACACAAGCTTTTAAAATACTCGTAGGATAATCGTTCCACAAAATTGTGTTTTTACAATTACTTCAGGAAATCATATTTAAATAATTTATTAAACAATAAAAAATGCTATTAATCATTCAGAATATTAATAAAAAATATGTTATAAGAAAAATTTAATAAACCAATTGGGTATTTAAGCAACATTTAAAAATGCAAGCTTTATCAATTTAGAAAACGTTATCAATTTTGATCCAAAAAGTTTTATGATAAAAGAAGTTTTGAATTTAATGACGAAATTAGAAAACTTAAGAAAACTAAAAGAAGCAAATTATAAAATATGTTAATTTTTTAACATCTATAGCTTACTGACATTAAATATAGCAATTTTGACAGTATGCATGTAAACGCATTATCTACGGGGCTATTATATATTTTATGCAAAGGACCATACCATTTTTAGTACGATTAACTCATTCCCGTTTTAGAACGGAGCGTTTACCGGCGACTCGCAGCTGCTCCTCCAACATATCGTTGTATCTAGAAAAGTAATGATTGTAAACATACTGTTACTTCTGCAATATTTCTTAACTTTTGATAAACTATTTCAATATTTAAACCGTCAATTCACACTTTAAACTACTGGACCGATGGGTATGAATTATATTTTAACACTTTAATACACATAAGTACATCATCATTTATTTTGTTAAAAAAATGCCTTGTAACTCAGAACCTGCACTGACGGAAGCGGCACATTCTCAAATCAAAAAGTAAAACAAAAGCTTGTTCTAGCAGAATCACTCGAAATAGGAACAACAATACCAAGAATTTGAAGTCGCTTGCTTGAGTGAAACACAGTTAAAACTTTTGTCACGCGTGTCTATAGAGTTAGCCAAGTTGTTATGATTCCAATTGTGGGTAGAATTACATCCTGTGAGTTACTCGCATGCTAATCAAGTTTGCCCATAAAATCCGATGTTCTCGTACCTACCTAGCGATGTGAAAACTTGCGACTGGTTTTTATATTATTATTGCCAGATACTTGTGATATGACTGTTGGAGTTCTTAACGATATGGATGCGGAAAATAATTTTTAAGATATAGTCGCTACAGTTTGTTTTGATTCTACAATATATTTAAAGAATATTTGTTACATGTTCTAAGTAGTAGTTGCCAGGATTCTTGCATAAGGATACCATTAATAATATAACATGTTTGGAGAGTATCCGTCTATTGCTTTGGTTTCGGGGTTATAATATTTTTTATCGTCAGTTCGCTGTGTTATTTACATCACAAGATTCACCTACTTTGTTTCCGTATTCTTGGTAAATTTTTCTGGCTTTACACAAATTTAGGTTTCGTAATATCAGTTCAAATAAATAATTATATTTCCCTGCTTTTTCGAACTTTTGTCAACAATAATTTGAATCTTCTTATATGAGGTCAAAACCGTTATTTGGTTCAAACCACAGGGCTTCACTATGCCACCATTTATAAATAAAGTTAACCGATGGAAACAGTTTATCACGTCTACTGCAGACTTTAAGTCTTATAGTTACTTACAATGGGTCTTAAGCTTTCTGTGGTCTATCCAGTAGGAATTTAATTGTTTAAAGTTCATTCTACATTAGTTGTTGTCTCTTGGTTTTAATAGTTCTTGTAATGTTCACGTAGAATACCGTTTTCCAAGTATTTAGATACAAATAGAATTTTAAAAAAACTTCGGGAAAGTATCGAACTATAAGCCAAAAACGGAACAGTTAATTATTTTAATACTTATTTCCATTCTGACTAGTTAAAAATATCTTGTTACACTAGGTTATTTTAATTTTGAATTCATACATACGTTCGTTTCAAACATTGACTCAACTAAATTAACCCACTCCCAGTCAGACAAATTGGTGTCATAAAGCCTTTCTTTGCAGAAATTTAAATAAGTAACTTTTTTTTACCTTAAAAGTAAGTAAAAACTACTTTAGCTAAAAATAATAATAATCTACCTTCGGTTTTAACTTCAACCATTTTACTCCCAAAGGAAAATTCCAAATCTCTTGGTTAAACGTTGATATGGCAACTTAAAAAGTGGATTTTATTTACTGCTTCTAAAATAACGTTCCTTGTGATGAAAATAAAAAATTGTACCATCTCAAGTAAGAAAGAGCCCTGTGGGTTTCTAATCTCTTGACGTAGCCCTGGCGAAGATCAAAAGATTTGCCAGTCCGGCAGTGGCCCTTAAATATTTCTTCTTTACGATTTTGCTACTCAAGTATTATACAGTATTACACTCGTCTTTTGCTTAAAACAGATTTTGGGTATACCCGCTTTAAGCAGGTTTTAAAAAGTCACTTGACTTTTTTAGATGTATTATGAACGGACTTCGGTGAAAATCGTTTTAGTTGTAAATATTATGTTTCAGTGACTTCCATTTTGAAATAAAGTGATTACGGTAAAAAGTAGAGGTTTTATTCGGTAAAACTTTTGTATAGCAAAAGAACAAAATTTCTTATCTTTTTAATATCAATACGCAATTTTCTTTGGGTAAATCATTTTAAATTTAATACTCAAGTACGTAAAAGGTACATTAAATTAAAATACTGAGCATTATGATTTTAGACGAATTAATTCACGAGAAATAATTTTAGACGGCCTGTTTGGTGTGGAGGTAAGTAGCCTTGCCTTCCATGCCAGAGGTCCCGGATTCGGATCCTGGCAGGAGCAAATATTATATAATATTGGCTCTCTAGTCATGGATGTGTATGTATGTTTATTTAAGTTTATTTTTAATATTTATATATTTAAAAAAATCTATGTCTGTTTATATATTTCTTAAGTTTATTTATCCGTTATCTAGTATCCGTAACACAAGTCCTTAATGATGCTTAATTTGGGCTAGATAATGTGGTGTGATTGTTAGAAATATTGATTTATATTTATGATCGTATAAACAACAACTTAAAGATAAGCTACAAGATATTTTCATGATAGTAAAGTTTGTTATGTTAAGGTCTCTGGTCTGGTCTGGGGCGGTATTAGAGTCCTCCCTATTTTGACTTCTATAATAACCACTTTTACGTGAATGTGTTCACGTGGAAAGTTCACGGTGTGTAGGAAGAAGGAATAGCCAGTGTAATTATTGGATCAAAGTCAGTTCTGTGGTAAGCAACGCATCATTATTCGATACAACTTGACTAACAATATAATTAATAGATAACATATATGATCAATGATGTCTATGGGCACGGATGTCACTTACCATCGGGTGGATTTCGAAAGAAACTTACTAGTGACTCCTCGCCACTTTTTTTTTCGATCACCGTCCATGCAGCAAAGCTGTGGAACAAGCTGCCTCACCAGATACGCGACGCTAAAACACTCTATTTTCAAGAGTAGAGTAAGAGAGCACTATTTATCACTATGCTAAAGTGTTCATCGTTGTAATCTACACAATACGTATGTACTGTTTTATGTATATGTATGTATGTATGTATATATGTATTTTTATATAAGTAAATATGTATAAATTGTACTTATGTAATGTTTTGTATGTATAATACATAATGGCACACTTATTTGCTTTATACGAAACTCTCCAGTCACAGGTCTGCTGAAAGAAATTTCCTAGGAAATAAGCAGTACCATTGTACATATAAATCTGTTTCTTCTTCTCTCTTTTATTGTTACTTATATGTGTGCATAAATTGTAAAATAAATAAATATGGTCAAAATACTGCTAGTTTCTATGCTACGTGTTGCATTTTCTAAACAGATGCTTCTAAAAGGACTGTGAAAGCATCATGAATGTTTCCATTGAAGGATCTTTAATTGTAGACAAAAATATTTACAAAGTCACAATAATAATAAAAAAGTTCATCTATTTTAACTAAAATAAAAAAAAATAAAGGTCTTAAATTGAATTTAAATTAGATTAAGTTGAATATAAGGCACTATATTGAAACAAAAAACTTATCACAGATATTTCTCGTTGGTCATTATTAGTTAATGGACAGATGGCAGGGGTGCACAGAAATGGAATAAAATCGTTTTAGCTGCAAATGATTGATGATGGCATTATCTTGATGAGGCAAAATTACAGTCAAACTACGTGGTCACTTTAAGTGTAAAAATATTTTATTGTCTTTTTATGATCACTTATAGATATAAACTACAGAATATTACTACTAATGTTGATAAGCCTTACCACTATCATTTAAAATAAAGCCTTTTATGAACATCACTAAGTATTCCACTCCGCTGTATTACTAAAGATTGTAATCATCTCTGCAATTCTCTCACGAAAGGCAGTATTTTCTTTATGCCGTATCGCGTAAATATAATAAAACATGTAGGTACAAAATCTTTACTAACATAAACATCTTTGAGTAAAAACGAACAGATCCTGCTCGGCTAAATTGGTATAACGACGTATAAAATAAATCGAGGGGTGAAAATATTAAGGGAGCCAAAAAATTCACGGCGTGAATGAAAATGAATCGAATCTTCATGTTATTTATTTTATAATTCGCAACCACTCGTAATGGTGGGGAGCAAAATTATTCTTTATTTTTTTGTTTCTTGTATAAATAAGTTGGAACTTAAGAAGGAAATCTCGTGCTATTCCGCAGTAAGATCTATTGACATTTAAAGCTTCCCTTTTGGGTTCAGAGCCATCAGTGGAAAGCCGAGGTCAATGGCGGGAATAACAAATTATTGCTACCGGACGGTCAACGGGCCCTTTACGAGCCGCTTCCCAAAGCTGATGATGATTTAGATGCAGGAGACATTGGCCGGAAGCGTGGCGATAAACCGCGGGAACCGTCGTTGCTATGGCAACAACTAGGGCACCCCACACCCTTACCAACTCTAGTTCACGGACACTTATCGTTATCGTAATAAATTGGTCTGGAATGCGTGCAATAACTTCAGGGGAATCGCTATAAAAATGTTGATTTGGAATTGCGTTGCGAAACAAGATTACAAATCGAAATTTTCTCTTGAATCCTATTTGATAAGTTAACGAACATCTATACGTCAATCTTATAGGGAAAATTGTCAATATTAAACGTAATTTCTTCTTAAAAACGTAAAGTAAACCCAGCGTCTTTTCAATCTCATTTTTAAATGTATTATGCGGTATATAAACTGATTTATTACTCACCAGCGACTGACGATGATATATCGACGTCGCCTGTATTGTTGATCGTCACTTACCCTACCCTTGTGTGGAGTAATTTTGGATTCATTGCCCTCCACGCGTCTCGGTGGGGACATTCATTGTTATTAAAACCAAGTTTGGTTACGTTGTTTACTTATGACATATTTTTCTTTTCAGGGACAAATTGGGTATGAAACAATGAGCCATGGAATCACGAAGCGCGCCGCCAAGCCCCGAGGAAACAGGGGAGGCGGTGTTCGATTCCCACTGTGGCCACTACCAGCACCCTCCCACCCTGCAGAGGAATTTCGCCAGCTGCCGCGAGGCCACGCGGCCCCGACCGCACCACAGACACGCCACTTCCGAGCCCGCCCGCACCGACGATCACGTACTTACCACGGCTGAAGTCCATGATTATCCCTCATCAGAATCAGGCATTGCTGCTGACTGCTTGCCGCATTCTAGTAACGCTGATGACAGCCCTTCTTACGACCGATCTGACTACGAACAAAGCTCCGGCTTCAGCATAAGAAGACCAGATTATCATCACACTCTTGACTGTCAACTAAGGCCTAGTGAATTTAAAAGAAGTAATACCCCTGACTTTGGGCATGGCCATGCGGCTGACTGTGAGCGCGTCCACGGCCGCGCGCAATCGTCACGCCGGCCGCACAGGAAGCATAGACGTGAAGATGAAGACGGCGCACAATCACTAGACGAGCGTTGTGCTCGAGACTTAGACGAAATCCTTCCAGCTAGACTGGCGGCTGTAAATATTTCGAGGGAACCAAATCCACATAATTGGAATAGAAATAATATAGCTGCTACCATGGAACGATTTGAGCCTGTTGAATATTCATATGCATATTATGATCACAATTTATCAATGCCATCGTCATCCAGAAAAGCACACAAGCAGCGTGGGCGTGCCGGTACTTCGCGAGATCGAACTGCCCGGCATAATTACGTAACAAGATATGGCACTGAGGAAAATATTTACGAAGAAATAACCGATGGCTCCAGAACTTGTCCCAAGCATAGGCACATACCCAGGCAATCTCTAGTTTCATTAGATAGAAGTGTTGTTGAAGAGGAGGTTCGGCGAGTAGAGTCCAGGCATAAAAGAATTTTAGGAGAACTCAATCTTAGTGTCGAAGCTATGCTCATGCCTGAATGTGAATCACCGGATTCGGAGAGGGCAGAAGATAGAGATAATATAGAAGAGTTGCTACGAGTGGGGCCAACGGATGAATTACTATCGCCGGCAAGTTGTAATCCTCCCGATTTAGATAGTGGTTTTAGTGGAAGCAGTAGTGGCGCGAGTTACGTAGGCAGTTTAAGGAGAAAACCAACAGGTTCTGCACCACATCTGCCTGCAGTAGCCTATGGAACACGGGGTGCAGGAGTTCGCATCCTTGGAGCAGATGATTGTGCTCTACGATGTCCTAAAGAAGCGACATCTCCTCGAAGCTCAAGCTGTGGAGATGCAAAGACAACTGGTTTTTGGAATAAAAAAACTTGGAAGAAAATATCAGGATTTTCAAGTTCCAACAGTATCAACAAAGCTGGTTTAACAGGTAATACAGTTTCTAACAACCTACAATATTTCTTACACAATCTTTCTGCGCAACCAAATAAAAAACAGCTCTAACCATATCCACAAATTTCAATCTCCTTGTCAAACATGTTGTTATTACAATCATACATTCAAGAGAGATCGTTTATATTTTCACCGAATACAAAATTGCAATATGTACGAATCCTAACATAAAACACGAATGAATCCGAGCTATATCAAGTCATGAAATCCCTCAAAAGTATTATTTCGCTTTTATTTTTTGCGCACTTTCGTCCGCCCAAGGGCGTTTTTCAGATGGACGCGCCCGCGCGGCTGTTTGTTATTTTGTTTTTTTTTTGTTTTGTTAACGGTGCGGCATTTTGCATTGCAGGTCTGCTCGTTAGGTACACTTTCCGGCGTAAGTCCGGCTCGCAGGGTACTCAGAGCAAGAGGCGCGCCGAGCCCATCAAGTGCGACGCGTGCCTCTCGCAACGATGCTAGCCGCACCAGGGTAAGGGTCCCTATACACAAGCCACTTTGCAGGCGAACGTTCGCTCAAGTGCTAAGCTTTACTTCTCATATCGAGAATTCCGATCCATTTTGAGCTTTAAGCTAGTCAAGGAGCTTCCTTTTTATTTTAGAATTGGCTTATGCGCGTCCATTTCTAAATTTTTACCAGTTTACCTCTAAAGGTTTTACAATAGATCATGTTTTATATTTAGAGCTTTTGACGATGATTACACAACATACATGTAAATTTAGCAAACATCTAAGTTACACAATGAACACGAGCCCTTGTTGGCGTAACGTCAAAGCGAAACGATTAACAAAGTCGATACAAAGTTCCCTCATTAAGGTATCACAGATATTACTTTTACTAACTTTAACCGAGATAAGTATTGTTCTGGTAGAACCGATACAAGTACGCGCTATCGCTTAATTACGCCTCCAACAGAGCCTTGGCAAACAAATATAACTTTAACAGGACTCTATACAACGCTGTTAGGTAGATAGTTTGCGGAGAATATTAGAACTTTTATCTGAACTCGAACATGTTGGTTGCAGATGAGGCTTGCAGGCCAAGCAGACCTAAATCCAGAACATCATCCATTCCGTACAGGTTAATAATATTTATATCATACCTTACTTTCAGTTGGTAGATTTTTTTTTTTCAAACTCTCATTTTGTGTTTAAACCGATGTTTATGTTTGGTATTTATTTGCTTTTTTAATATTGTTTTAGCTACTCCAACGGAAAATTGGTGGTGCCGCTGGATCCCCTAGCACAGAGGTGAGGGGCTAGGGCCCCTCAAAATCTCCAGCTCCAACTCATCAGAAGGCCTTCTCAATGTCAAAGGCCAGTAACCCCGACGGCGACAGAAAATGACTTCAATTCATGTTTTCAATAATTGAAATCGAATAACTCAAAAACGTGCGTCTACGTCTATGAATCCTCTAGGAAGTCCTTAAACATTCCATTCCAATGTTTATAGAACTATGAAAATTCCAGTGAGTCTTAAAGACAGCTGTTTTAATGTTATTAGTCTTGAAAATGTTGTAACGAAATTTCTATGTACATAGAGGGAGGGGTATGTTTGATATAGCGAAGCGGAGGGGAGTATACGTCAAAGTGATAGAAGAGCCTAATTAATTATTTGTATTGTTATGACAATCGTTTCATAGAAACGAGCAGACTACGTTGTTGTTAATATCAATTTTTAGTAGAATAAGTCACATGAAAAGGCTGACACGGTGAAATCCGTTTTGTATTATTTGGTATCATTTACCTGTCTATACACTAGCTTTATATTTTGTAATCTTAAAGTGCTTGCCCTTACTAATTTCATGTGTATTGTAGTAAATACATGTGAACGAAAGAATCTTGTTGTCTATGAATCTCTGGTTTTTTATTACACTGTCTACACTTTTAATCTATTTAAAAGCTATGGAAAATTCTTGGAATAATTAAACGGTCCAACGTACATATTTATTTAAATAAAAAAAGATATATTTATAAAGCCAGTATTTATTTTGTTTGTATAAATTTAAAAAGTTTTACACTTAAACGAACAACTTCATTATTGTTAATAATTCTAATGTAGTTAATGTGTAAATTATGTATATAAATTTAAAATGGTGCACATAATTATTTGGATAACTGTTAATGTAAAGTTCTGATTTAAGTCCCAATTAACAATTATTGAAATAAAAGTATGTTTGTTTGTACAATGATAGTTTTATCATACATAAGCTTTTTATATCGCAAAATTCATGTTTATTATAAATTCTGAGTGCGAAATTGTGAGTCCAAAGCTAGTACGATAAGAATAATCTTCTGGAAACCAATAATGCCAAAATTAGTACATTAGCATGGTTTATTACAAATAAATCCGCCCAGATTTAGAAATGAATTACTTTTGCATGAGGTATTTGTAGAAGTTACTTGTACCACAATATTATAAATTAAATTGTATAGATCTGTTTCTTTATTTTTATTTAAAAATATTTAAGCTTGGAAAAGTACCTAAATACTAAGTTATAAATGCGATGTTTAGTCAATAAACTGGTATTGCACCGAGTGGAATTTAGTTCCTCACAAATGAAAGATTATGGGTAGAAAAAGATATTCCTATCTTTTTATTGAATACAGTCCAAAGATAAGTACTCGTCTTATTACTTAACCCAAGGGCAAAGTTACAAAGACTTTGATAGTCTTTAAACCCACTACTTAAACTGCGGTCTGACAAGTTTGTCAGTGACCCAAATGGAATAGTACACGATCATTTGTCCAGAAAAATAATGCGATTCCTGGTCGATAATAGACTACTGAACTTTCCAACAACTAAAAAAGTCCATGGTATATGGACATGGTACCATAATTAGAACTTGTTTTGCTGATCCTATGCAACCTTTATTATACCACAAACGTTTTCCGAAATTCGTATTATGAAAATATTTTTTCTACATCCGTTAAAAATAATTATATCCAGCCAGCCATTTGTCACGATGCTGTACAGCGTCATGTACATTGCCTATATTCATCGACACGGTGCCTTGAACACGCGAAACGTTTTAAATAAAACTATATGAACATGAACCCTTGTTTTGAGGTAGAAAATAAATTGTGGCAAATGTCGATTTAAATAAGCTCGTAGCTATTGATTGAATGGTTTATTTTATAATGTTAATTTAGTTAAATGTGGTTTCAATTACCAGTAAGTAAGTAAAACAGGTGTAACATTTTTAATGGTAGTCGAGTTTCTTATGTTAAGTAGTCGTCTGGGGCGGAAACTACAGAGTTTCTTTACTTTAACCGCAATAAAAACCGCGTTTACATAGTTTCTTTTTCCAGCAAACTATATTCTTAGTTTTTTCAAGCGTCGAGTTAATAGGTATCTCGTGGACGTAGACGTGTAACGCCTTCGTCTTCATCGTCACTTTTATCAGGTGACAGTGAAGACAAACGTCTCATCCTTTTTCAATAAAAAAAAAAGTTTACGTAGTTGTGGTCCAGATAAACGGATGTGAAATTATTGGAACAAAGGCAAATCACCACTTACCTTTAAGTGGATCGCGAGCTCGTTTACCAGCTGTGACAGTGTTTAAAATATATTAATTTGAGTTATATTAATAGTATTGAATGAGTTTGATTTGTTACGTATACGCATATGTCAGCTTCCTAGCCTATTCAAACTTAAAGGTACAAAATCTAAACGCTAAAAAGAATAATTTTATTTAGCTTCACGGTATTACCGCTGGAGGCCATTACCTTTCAACTTCGGCTTGCCTGAGTAGGCATCGTGCTATGATAAAGCAAATAGCTCCCAATGGAAATAAAATATACTTTTTACTACGATAAAAAATAAAAAAATTTAATACCGGTTTCGAGTTTTTGAGGTCAAAACACAATCAGTAGGTACAGCTTTATTCCAAAAAGATTTTATTCACAATTCTCGCAACAACATGTGTACCTACCCATAGTATCATAAAACTGATTATTATTTAAATAAAAAATATTAATTACATAAGAATTTGTGGTATGTTCACAAATTTTTTTGACATGAAATATAACACATCTATATTATGTGACATGTTTTTATTGTTTTTAAAACATTTGTGTTGTTTAATTCATGACAATAAAAATTTTCCAGATCGTCAAAACCAATAGATTGAAAAAGGGTCTAAAATTGTGGTTGGTATTTATGTTTTCAACGTTAGATTATTACTGTCAATAAAAAGCTTATCATCAATAATGTTTAAATCTTCGCTGCCTGCATAATTAATATTTTATTTATTTCCTTCTTTCCGACGTGATATAAAACTAGGCTGAGCCACATTATTGGGTATTAAAACGTCGTCGTCCCGAGAAACGAAGAAGGATTTTCAGGCATAAACATTTTGAAAATTTATGCGGGCTCAATCAGCTTGAAAATAAACGGATTACTTGGCCAGTTTTCTTCCTCATTAAAAAAAACTGGGGAATTTTAAAGGGGTTAAAAAGTATGGCTTGATTCGGGTTACTGTACGAATGGTTCAAGTAAAATTATTGTAATGAACACTGGTAAATTTATTCCTTTCTTGAATGTTGTTGCAGCAATACAATTAAAGTTAAATAAATTAAGTTTTACCTTATGAGACATCAGGACGTTTGTCAGCAGCTGATTGCCTACCTTCGCAAGTTGAAGAGGCGCCACAAAAAGAACAAGAATTAACTTGAAGCCTACAGGAAACTTTTACTATATAAATCTTCACTAACGAATCTCCATCATACAAATATTAAGGCACAAACAGTTCTAGCAGTTATATAAAAAAAAATTTTAAATATCACATATAGTTGATATTTAAATTTTTTTTTCAAACGTTGCTTAATTATATTTGTCATTACATATATCTTCTCTCTAATTTGACACATCTAATAATCCTTGATATAAATTCACAGTATCTTCGTGATTCCACTCAAGTTGCCCAGGCACAATCGTTTCAATTAATTAGGGATACGTAATTGGACTATATTGTAATTGCTAAATATCGCATAAGAGCATTTGCACATAAATTATATTAACATATCCTCAATGACTTAATTAAAAGCTAAGTAGGTATATTATTCTGTTATTTATGTACTTTTTGCTATACAAAACGTTTCCAGAAGATAATTTAAGTCTATCCAAATTCATGTAAAATGTAATTTGAAAATTAAAACTGGATTTAGAGACATTTTTTATTGTATACTTATACAGGTCCGGTATATATATGTGTAACATTATCTATTGAAATTTAAAGTTGTAAATATAATTTTAATTATAATAAAAATCAGTCAAATTTTCATTTTTGTTTTTGTAATTACTTAGTGTAAGCTACTTGACTGATGCATAAATCTTGATGTTAAATATTTCTTTGTCTGTAATTTAGTAACCGTGTTCAAGTCGAAAAAGATTTTATAAAATAAAAATTTGAAAAAATATATTTAAAGTTTTATTGTTCGGTTCCTAACACCTTAAATTATTTGAATCTTATCAGTTCGTCTTACACAGAGATGGGACTGGGATATACTTTGTCGTGGGGCGTCTTATTACCGCTTTTTCTTATTAGCAACGACTAGCGAGTCGGAAAGAGATTCATAAGTCACTTTTTGTGACTTTCCCCAATAAATGGGAATTTGATTTAATCCATAAATCTCCGCTTGTTCATACCCACAATATTTGTTAGTTTTACTATAAGATATGATATGATTAACTTACTAAAAGTTATGTTATAACAATGCTGATGGTATGATGATAAGTATAGAACTCTACTCTCACTGCATACATATATTGAAGAATCATCATTAACAAATATTGGCAAAACTATCGACGAAATCATTTCTTATATCAACAATAACGCATATAATTGAAATTGAAACCAAAATATATCCTCTATTATGCACGACCACATGTGATAGAGTAATTATAAGCTCCATGTTATTAGTAATCTGGCACTCACTCTGAGATACATATTATTTGGACAGCAAGCTCTTCAGCGAGGCCTATAGGGCAAACCGCAATTGTATTGATTAGGTTAATAATCCTTTAATTTGTACAAAATAATTTGATTCCATTTGTCGATTGAATCTGTCGCAATCAACATGTAGAGTTCAGTCACAGAGTAATTTTGCTCATTGCAAATTATAATAAACCAAGTAAAACCCATGCTAAGCTACGACTGAAAATGAAATAGTATGACCATAAATAATAAAATAAAACCCTCGAAATAAAGACCTAATTTAACTAAGTGCCCCGTGGAGAAGCCCAACATTTCGTGAAAAATGAGGTTACCAGGCATTCTCCAGTGCAAATTCCCCTATTATTTCTGGTTTGAATAACACCTTTATCCCACAATGAAGGCTCGCTCTGTATAGAGTTACGCACTAACGAGAGGGGTCTCAGAAATTAGGCCTTTTATATTTAACCCTCTGGTTTAATTGTTTAATTGCCAATAAGAAATAAAAAGCACGAAAGGGTTTACAATGGTTTTCGGTACAGCTGTCTGTCAAGTTGAACAAGCATTCGTTGTTGTTTGCAATGCCTTAAGCGTGTATATATTTTACGTGCATTTATAAAATCTACGTATTTGTTTTTAAAAGTGAAGAGCTAAACTGGTCTTTGAACAGCAATGGAGATGAATCCCTTGTGATATATACGTGGTAAGTGACGTCTGCGGGGGTTAGCGAAATGTACCACAGCATTTATTTTGTTGTTAATAATTTTAATATAGAATAACATAAGGTTCAAAATTGATAGGTGAGTGATACTTAGTCAAATACATGTAAGTATGCGTACAGGTAAATTAACATTATCTATTTTACTATACGTTATTCGATACGTTCTTTCGATTCTGCTGCTAAGTAATTAATGATGAAAATGTTATGATCTTACCTATTGCAGTGTTCTATTGAAACAGATGATTCGCCATGATTCATAAATAGAATATTAGAATAAAATAAAGATATACGTGTGCTTTACACACGTACACATATCACGTCTAGAACATCAAATCTAAAAAACTCATCTCAATAAAAGCTTTTTTTATTCAACATGGATTATAGAACGCTGTCACCTTTTTCATCGGCAGACTATTGAGTGCACAGCAAAACCAATAAAAGCCACATGTGTACAGAAGTCAACTCGCTTTATAATTCAATTTTGGCTTTGGCCGCTCATCGCCAGAATTTATCAAACACTAATTATGTTCCTACACAAAGGATTCCTGTGTACGCTCCATATTGCCTTTTATTAATCCGTTATTTGTTCCCGTACGGCCAGCTTCTGTGTTGTCCAATTAATATCAATATAGTGATACCGAAGAGCACCTATTCTGAGATCCCAATATGGCGAGATTAATCTATTGTCATATTCTACGTTTTGTGTATCAAGAATCAATAACAAAGAGCTGGTCTATTTAAATTTAAACTTTGTGCGTTCATCGGGATGTGATTGTTTTCTGGGTGAAAGATAAGTTTAATATCATTGAAACAGTCAAATATTATAGAATCAGTCTTATTACTAAATAAACAAATCTACATATATTTTTATCCAAGTATGGCGAAACTAAAAGGAGAGTATTATTTTAACTGGTATTATTTTTGAGGGTATTATTTTACATGAATGTCTAGACATAACTAATATAACAGCACAGGACCCTTGAAAATCATGACATCACATAACGAAATTCGAGGAAACAAAAAAATAATGCATAAATTAAGTTTAGAAAAGACTCATTTTTGGTTTAAAAACCCCAAAAGACAGATTGCAGGTTTTTTTACAGTTTTAGGTACGCCGGAAGTGTTTTCCACCTTTATTTTTACCAGTATTTTTTTTAAAGAAGAGGCTTTTGACATAAATGTTTAAATGCATATACAATTTATTTATCATCATAAAATAGTAACTTAGGGTTCTCTCAAATATAGACTATAAGACATAGTATAAAAAAGTGCAATTTTGTTAAGCAAAATCGACATTTAGGAGCACCTTAAGTAATCGTTTGATGTCTCTGGGTGTGGCCGTAAGTATTTTTTATTCCTGCGTAAGATATGAACTTCATTGTAAGAGCAAAGCATTCGATACAAAACTCTAAAAATTCACCACCATTTGAAAGAACAACAGATAGATACCTAAATGGCTTGTATTGATTTATTACGAAAACTATCGCCTGACCAAAACGGATCATTATTAATACCACCCACGTCGACTAATATAGCATGCCAGAAATTGTTCCAATTTATTATTACACCCAAATATAGTTGAAAGATATGTATCGATATATTACAAGCACTGGTTATTGGATATTGGCTAATTTGTTAGCAACTCTTAAAGAAACTCATATGCTCTAAGTCGAATAAAATCAACAATTAAAGCGTGTACAGTAAGTAATATTCACAGGCGTGATAATAACCAGACAATCCAATTTAGGGTTTTCGGTAGTAGCTGTCCTGCGTCTTTTATTTGAGGTTTCTTGTTGGGTTACACACATTTTTGTTTTCGAGTTAATTGTGTTATGAATAAATGAAAGTTTTAAAACTCAGTGATACATTTGGCAATCACCCAATCGACCCATCGACCTTAAGATTGAGAAGCTTTAACTCCTGCGCCACTGACGCTCAATCGGTGGTGCTTCTAAGTTCAATAAGACTCAATCTCTGTCGGCGATGAAAATACCGATTTCCGTGCCGAAACTTCAAGTTGGTGTGGTTTAGTGATAGAAGATTAAAACCTGATAAAAAAAGATTAAAATGAATTATTAACACAGTTCATTGTCGTGATGTTTCACATTGAAGATAAAACTAAAAATGATATCCTTAAGATAATAAGTTTTAAACATTTCAAAGTTCCGAAGAAAAATTGTACGGATACTCGCGAGAAAGCCAACAGAAACCGTGAAAGAATCCTTAGAAACTTTCTTACAAGTTTTACTGCATAAGTACTTGAAGTTTTTTTACAGTGTCAGTATAGCAAAATGTTCTCTAAAAAATGTTTCTTGGAAGAGAAAAACGCCATTGAACTGCGGAATAATGATAATATTTTCCACAGCAGTTTGGTGTATCTATTATTATCAGATTTTAGAACTAAGAAGCAACGCATCATAAAAAGTCAATCTTATAATCTTACTAATATAAGTCCTGCTTACGATGAATTTAAAAAGGGTTTTTTTGCTCCCCTCCACGGAGAGGGCAGAGGATCGAAAAAATGCTCTTACGCATACCTCGCTCGAGGTTATGTGGGACTCGTCACTCCGAACCTACCAGAGCCTCCCAGACCCACTAAAAAAACCCCTGAATGACTCGAGCAATTTTTTTGCCACACAGCCTTCATCTGAGCAACGACTAATTGGAGAAAGAGGCCGCGCTAGCGGGGCCCAGGAGGGGTCACCCGCTAGGAATTACATGGCACTGAAGGTGAATACATAGCTCTGAAGGTGCTCAAAATGAAAAAATAAAAGTTGAATTAATTCGAATTTAAATTAGAATAAGACGTTACGGCCTGAAGTGTTCGACGCCTTTCGATGGAATGGGAATGTCGTTTGTGTACACGGTGTACGAAAGAGGGACGAGAACTGAGCCTTGAGGGACTCCAGCCTTTATGGGACGAGGCGCGGAAAGCGTGCCTTCGTGTCTAAAACGAAATGTACGGTCTTTGAGGAAGACGCTATTATTCTAACTAGGCGATCCGGTAAGCCCATTTTATAAAGTTTATAAACGAGACCACTGTGCCATACTTTATAGAAAGCCTTGGCTACGTAAAAGAAAACTGCGACCGTTTTCTTACGCCACGGATAGAAGCCGTCAAGTATGTACTCAACGATTCGATGGACTTGCTGAGGGCAGGAGTGCTTAGCGCGAAAGCCAAACTGATGGGGAATAATTAGGGGATCGCCATCCGTTGGAAACAGATGGTCCCGCATTCGAGAAAGTATGACTCTCTCGAGAAGTTTAGACATGGCCTTGAGGAGGCTGGTGGGTATGTGATAAGCCGGGATATTCAGAGGTTTACCCGGCTTGCGAATGCCTATGACTGTCGTATCTTTCTAAGCTTTTGGAAATTAGCTAAGGTCGAAATTGAAAATGATAGCTAATAAGGTAAGCACCGGTTGAGGCAGGTGCTTAAGTGCGTGGTTGGAAATTCCACCTGCACCCGGAGCCTTTTTGGACTTTTGACTTCTAATGAGAAGCGTGATTTCATTAGAGACTGTGACGGGGTCGGCGGTGACGGGGACAGAGTCCCTGCGGAGGACTTCGTCCTCCACCGCCTGGATGTGGGAGGGATCCGCGGGTTGCGTGCTGGGCGAGTATTGTGAGGCAATGCTGTCAGCGAAGCATTCGGCTTTCTCATCGACTTCGAAGGCAGTAGTGCCATCAGGACGAGTGAGAGTAGGAACGTGAGAGGCGGCGGCGGAGTAAGACTCGGGCCATACTATAATACGCTTGGTGGGATGGGGAGATATTCTCCATGAGATCGTTCATCTGAGCGTCTCGAAGTTCCGCGAGGAAGGATCTAACTTTACGTTGTAGCTGATTCGCAGCTAATCTATAGGCGGACGTGGGATAGAGCTTGGCTTTCCGGAGAGCCGCGTTTCTTAGCTTTAATAAGATTGCTAATGGCTAAGGGAAGCGTGGGTTTGCCTTGCTTAGCAACCTTTTCCTTAACACTGATGGCTAGGTTGATAGCATCAGTGAGGGAATCGACTAATGAATCTATTTTGTCCGCGCTCTCTAGAGATTCGGGCGAGATCGCCAGCGAAGAGTTCGGGGCCTCTAAGGTATTTTTAAAGCCTTTCCAGTAGGTAAAGGTCTCAGGAGAGGTAACGTTATCGTTAGGTGGTCCTAGCACGAGGTAGACGGGGTGGTGATCAGAGCCTAGGAGCGGTTCGATAGACCTGAGATCAAGGTTGATATGCTTTACTACCGCAAAGTCAAGGATGTCGGGAGAGTGGTTCTGGTTGTCGGGATAGTGAGTGGGAGTGATGGGAGAGATGACGTCTCTAAAGTCGAGTTTCTAAGTGATGTTAAAGAGTGCGATACCGCTGTGGTAGGTCGATAGGCATGTACAGTCCGTATGTTTGGAGTTAAAATCTCCGAACATAATGACTGAATGGCCGAGGGCGAGTATGGTCTCAAAATTGCTGCGGATTAGTCTGGTGCCACTAGGTATGTAGATTGAAGTTATTATGATGATCGGATGATCAGTCTTAGTTAATCTACACACAGTGGCTTTCATGTTGAGGAGAGGAGGGGTAGGGTGAGGAATGCAGTGGAAACCTCTTTTATAGTAGATAGCTATGCCGCCGTATCCGTCAGAGTTGGGCCTATGGTTGGGAGGGGTTGGGACTAATTATTTGAATATATAAATATATAACTAACCGTAGTTCGCCGAAGGCCGTTACCTAGAATCTAAAAAGGGTACGCAGGTAAAGAGTTGACCACGTTAGTGTCAACCTTTACCGACAAAAAGGACAAATATGCACGGAAAGACACACATATTTATAAAAGACAAATAATTATAAAAATAGAATAGTAAATAAATAAAAGCGTAGAAAGGAAAAAAATGTATAAAATAAAAAGGACTGGATCAGTACGAATTATGTTGTCACCGTTAGGTATCCTTTGTACTAAAACCAGAATACTTTACGCTGGGCACACACAGCACTCAGCACATGCACAACACAGCACAGTACTTTGAAGACTAAGAGACTTAGTCGCAAAGAAAAAAATCACTTCGATAGCGCTCGGAGGGGGTAAGAAAACCCAGAAAAACCGTATCACCGAAACCAACGCGCTATACTATGACGTCAGTAAACTGAGCGCCACTGAATTACGGGAAGAGACCGATCAATCGGAGTAGTCTTGGAACGTCCGTACCGGGCAGCGATCGGAGCGAGAGAAAGATGATTTAAAAAGGGCACAATGGCCTTGAATTGATAATATTTATGATAAATTTACAGCATGATCATTTTCGTATTAACCGCATTTAATGGTACAAGGTTACAAAATCAAATGTTTTTTTAATATTATTATATTTATATGATTAAAATGTTTAACGATTGTAATCTAAAACTTATCTCCCTAAAGACCCAAAATTTGAAGAAATTATAAAAATCAGCCGGCTCGGTTATTTTTAGTTTTTACGGCCTAGTTTAAAAATAAATAAGCCGCCAAAGAATTGAACCAACAAAAAGGCTGAGTTACAAGCTCTTTAAGATAGCATCAAACATAGCTTCAAACGTGTTGCTCGATGTGTTCCACCAAAGCATCAAATATTTTCGACAGAGTCAAACCAAAGACAAAGCAAATATATGTCCCAGAAAATTTAAGTCCAACATCTTGTCACCTCAAGGAACTGGCTCTTCGCAACTCCACAAACTTATCAACCAACGCACAAAACTTCGTGGATCGTACAAAATCAACTTTAAAAACATAATAAAGTTAACATACTTCCTCAAAAGGTTATCCAAACAATGTAACATAGAACTCCACCCCATTAATTAACAAAATGTACTCAAATTCAACGTATTATGTAATAGCTTGTTTTGCAACAATTAACGCTTCAGGAATATTCAGAGCCCTGTTTTTGTTCAAATTATTCGAGTGCAATCGCTGTCGAAACTGTTATACTCGTACTTGGTAAACATTAAGTTAGGAACTTCGACTCAACCGTTCTACCCCCGGGCCAAATAGAGTTCCTAAGTTGGAGTCCGAACTTGGAGTAAGCCAATATCTATGACATGAGCCCATTGTAATATTAAACGAGGTGTAGAGTTGGGTAATTTTGCTATAAAGTTGGTTAATTTAAGGCGAAGTAGAACCTGATAAGCTACAATGTATAACTTAATATAAAAATAATGATATCATTTGTTTTAGAAAACAGGCTTTCATTTATTTCGTTAGCAAATTATAACTCTTCTATAAGTATAAAGTTATAGGTAAAATACGATATTAAGAAACGTAAAATTCCTTAATTTCAATGTTAATAATGACTAAAATAATCAAATGATTCACAAAAACTACACTAGTTACTATACTTTGTATTAAATGTGAGACTGTGATGAGAATCCCGAAATTATTTTAAATCACCTATAACACGTTAAATTTAAATTGTAAAGAATTTCGCCGACCTTAAATGCTCGTGGTGCCACCTGACAAATACCGAACGAGGCTCTGGTGTTGGATTAATAACCACCGGAATAACCATCACTCAAAATTCTTAAACACAACATTTTATTCTCGGAGAGAGTCAATTAAATCTTTGAGTAAAATCAGTCTTATATATGAACTATCATGGAGCATACAGCGAAGAAAAATTTACTGTACTTTTTTGGCGGCGCTTGTTTTGTTAATTACTCGTAGCAGAAAGAAGAAGGCGTTAGTCTAGTTTGCTTGGTTAATTAGTATATGTCTTGAAGAAAATACATATCGATGAATTCTAGTGCTAGACCAACAGAAACCGCAGGTGGGGTGTATCGTGCGGCGATCCTTGGGGAGACTTTAGATTGTATGCTATTAAAGACTTTAATTTAGAAAATATACTGATATAAAAGATTAAAGAAAGTTGACATTGCGAGCTTTGTCGATCAATCAATATTAGCTTTATATCATACATCTATGTGTTTTTAATTAGTAGTATAATCGAACTTAATAAAGTAGGTAGTTGCATATATATATATTTTAGTATTAGTTGCATTATAGATTGTTTATAGCGAGCAACTTCTTTGGACAAAATCAACACTTAGCAGTGATCTAATCAATTATTTAACGTCTCCGAGACGTCAGTCTATTACGATAAATCATTTTACAAAATGACTTTCAAAATCAAGACTACAAACTAAAAAAAAATACTAATAGGTACTATTAATACAAAAAAAAACTACTAAAAGCTACTTACCAATTATTTCAAGCAAAATCCAAACCGACCATATACTTACGTACAATAATATTCATGATTTTATTTAAACGTTCGTTACAAACTTATTTCGAAATACTGTACAGTACATTATGCAGGTCCCAAGTATCCTGTGGTCAATTAAAACTGCACGTACTGTTCCAACTCAGAAACAATGTTCCCTTGATTGTAGTTTACGAGTTTTAGTATCGGAACTTTTACGTGAAATAATAACGATTTCGTATTATTGAGGCTCTTTTTGTTATCTTACAATTGAGAATTCTCGTTTCTGATTATGGTAAGTTTTGATGTTGGTTGTATGTTCTTAATTACATGTATAAAACAAAAAGAAATAAAATATAACTATAAAAGAAATATATAGTCGATTCGTTACCGGCAGTTTGTGTGATCCGATATTTTGTACAATACCTCGGAAATTTACAGAATACCTAAAAAGTTCAATTAATGTTGTGTATTTTATACTTTTACTAAATATTCTATACAGTTCCGAATGCGCAGATGGCTGTGCGTAAAAGACGATTATGGGCTAGGGGGAAACATGCGAGCAGACAGTAAACCCTTGCGTTTAAGTCTTATATTTTAATTGCATTCAAATAACAAACTTAAAAGCGTTGTCATCGATGTAATAGAAAGGAATGAAAATGTAACGCATACAATGACATAATTTGAGTGTGGGAACCTAATGATTAGCAATTAATTTCCAATGTAAAATGTATTTTATAGTATGTATTCAAAAGTAATTAAAATAATATTACGCTTTGCATTGAGGTTTGGTTTAACCACCTAAGACCAGAATAATATTAAGTTTCTCATAATTTTATTTTATAATGATTTTAATACCCATAGTTTTAGTTATTTTAATTAAACTGGCCATTTGTCTGTTTGTACTGACAATTAAGCTCAAATTAAGCTAAACAAATTGGAAATATTTTAATGTGTTGACACTTACAATTAAACTTTTACCTTGTTTAGGTCCATATCTTTTTTATTTTACAATACAACCTGACCTTAGAAGCCGATGACCCCATAGATTCAATGCCAACAACCTCAATAACCATTCCCTAAATGTTGATTTTCCTATATTTCATTCTTTTCTCGTATTCAAGTCAAGCCAGCTTGAACACTCGTCGTAGCAAGATGGGAGGTTGTGAGAGTGTCTACGCGGGCAGATTGCAGCCTACACCAGTGGCTCACTTATTTTCCACGGTATAGTTGTGGCCACATGTGGCCACTTGCCATTGTAATAATTCTGATTGTTAATTTAAAAAAAGTTAATTTTGAGTAAAATATAAGGTGTTTTACTTGTCCGTCAATTTAAATATAGATAGGTCCTAATATAACATTCATAAATACAGACCAAAATCAAAATATTTACTATACACATTTCCAGTGGACCAGCAGGTAATCAATACAATCCCTAGGCATTGTATTGATTACCTGCTAGTATCTTGTACGGTCCATGGTAAACTCCTAACTATACAAGTGAATAAATATAAAATTCTGATGTAAACCTTATTGTGTATACATTAAAAAAGGATCGGATTGCGAAATCATAGGTTTTCCAACTCCATTTAGATCACGTGAGTGCCAAAGTGTTGATAATTTTTTCATCTAAGTTTAGACACCCTATCAATAGCTTGATAAAAATAAAATATTTTAACATTAGGTCCTTACATATGAAATTGCCGTTTCGTCGTACTGGCCACTTTGATCTGTATTATCTCCTCTTTTTTTCCACCTGCAGAATAAGCCCCGTGGCCGGCCGGAGAACAAAGTTGATAATGAAGAATCGAAGGCTATTGGAAGCAGATCCATCGCAAACCACGTCCAAGTTAGCTGTAGGCTGCGGTGTTAGTGACAAAACTGTTGTAATCAACTTGAAGCAAATTGGGAAGGTGAGAAAGCTTGAGAGGTGGGTCCCTCATGAATTGAGTACAGCAAACCGACAAACGCGCGTCGACTGCTGCGTTTAATTTTAACTCTAAAAAATTTACTCAAAAACAACAGAGTTGGCCCATAATATTATGCCATACCTTAAGATTGAAGAAACAAATCCGTGGTAAGATAGAAGCGCTTCGACCCTAGCCCGTAACTTAATTATATGTGTTTTCCAGTTGCACCACTTGTCGATTTCTAAACCTAAAAAATTTGTCGATTCTACGTTTTCAATTGTTAGCCCATTATAACTTATATTTAATGTCGGAAATTTTCTATTTATTGTATTAAATTGTATTAATTTAGTCTTAGACACATTTATTTTTAAACTATTCCAATTTAGCCAGCCTATCACTTTTGTCAATGTTAGGTCACAGTTATGTTTCCAAGTAGGAGCGAAATGAGAACACGCGTAGCCGATTAAAGGTTTATTTGCGACTGCCTAACATTTCTATACTCTTAGCTAAAGTTATAACTACCCGCTATACCACAATCCTCCCTTCTTAATTAATAATAATAACTTAATTCACAATAATACCTTACTATACTACTTAACCTACTACAATATTATTATTCCTTATAATTAATAATTTTGTCCAATCTGCATTTGCGAATAGGACGATGTTCCTGCTGGATCGGTACAGGGGTGTCAGTAGGTGTAGAAAAGGTATCGTCATACTCCCCCGAACGAACCCCAATTGTACGGTCGGGAGCGCCGCGCGGTGGCGTCGCCGGACTCGCGCTCCGCTGCGACCGGCTGTCCTCGGGCACCGCTGTGAGCGCGGGACGTGGCTCCGGGGATGGTGGTAGCGATAAACCCGTGGGGACCACAAGTGAACTACTAGACCTGCGTTTCAGTTGATCGATATGCCTATGCACTATGTTGCCATGATTGTCTGTTACTTTAAAGTCACTGGGCCCTTCTGTGTGTTCAACCCTACCTGGCAACCATTTATCTCTTTTCAAATATTGGCGGTACCATACATCATCTCCTATATTCAACTCTCTCTTCGTCCCTGCCGCATTATTTATTTGACGATTCTGCGCCTGTCGTACCTTCGATTCCGTATCAGGTTTTAAAGCGTCTAAAGTCGTACGCACTCGTCTACCTATTAATAATGCCGCGGGGCATTCACCTGTCGTTGAATGTTCAGTATTCCTATAATATAACAAGAATGTACTAAGGGCCAGATCTATATTTTTTTTCTCCAAGATAGCTTTTTTAATTACCCTTTTTTCTTTTTTAAAGGGCAGTTTTTAAATGGTCCTCCTTGCGACGTCCGCTCCCGGGCTTCCAGACAAACCCGACGCAAATGTCCTGTACGTTGGCACTTGCTACAAACGAAGTCCCGATAGCGACAAGTGGCGTACCCATGATTGGTAGCTCCACAAGCCGCGCAGTTAGTCGACGCAGATGATCCCTGGCGCAGTGATTTCTGCCGATCCGGGGGCGCCGAGCTCGCCTCGCCAGCTCCGTGCCCGCGGCGTTTTCCGCCGCGCCCCGCACTTCGCGCTGTTGCCCTCAACACATGCACAGCCTCGCTCGCAGCTGGTACTTCCACTACAGCAGCATTCCTCTCCGCCGCCTCCAGTGAGGTTGCAATCTTGATTGCTTGAGCAAGGGTAATAGCATCATCCTCCGCAAACAACCGTTGCCTGATGACGTCACTCTTCAACCCGCAAACAAACTGATCTCGCAAGTTTTTTTAATTACGTGCCATTTTTTTTAATTCCGTCACGTAAGTTGCCACGTCCTCCGCCGCGCTCTGACGTTTTTGCCTAAATCGAAATCTCTCGGCTAATGAAGATGGCGCTGGTTGTAGATGTTGACTCATCAAATCATGTGCTTCTCCATAAGATAACTCGGACGGCTTCCTCGGGCTTGCGAGATTTATAAGCAACTCGTACGCTTCGTCACCCATTGTTGCAATTAACGTAGGTAACTTCAAATCATCTGCAACCTTATTCACTTTAAAATACATGTCCAGTCTGTCTTTGTATGAAGACCACTGGCCCGATTTCACATTAAACTCACTTAACTTGCCGATCGACATAATTATTTGCACGACTTAATTATGTTTTAATCCTCGTCGCCACTCTTATGTTTCCAAGTAGGAGCGAAATGAGAACTCGCGTAGCCGATTAAAGGTTTATTTGCGACTGCCCAACATTTCTATACTCTTAGCTAAAGTTATAACTACCCGCTATACCACAATTATCTTTAAGGTCAGACGCATTTGAAGTACTTATTAGTATTGTTGTATCGTCAGCAAAAAGAATACAGTCTTTCCCAATATAATCAGGCAATATAAACAATAATATAAACAATAAGGGTCCAAGAATACTTCCTTGAGGGATGCCAATGTTATTTGACCGATATGCTGATCTATATGCAATCCTATATTTATCTTTTAAACATGAAATCTCTACACACTGTTTTGTGGTTATATAAAACACAAAGTGTTTTATGTGAGTCAAACGCCTTACTCAAGTCAAGGAAAACTGCTGCTGGATAGAGCTTTATATTTAAACAGTCAATCACCTTTTTGATGAGTGAAAAACATGCAAAAGTGGTAGATCTTTTCTTTCTAAAACCGTATCGTTCCCCAGATAAAATATTCAATTTATTTAAAAAGAAGGCTAAGCTTACGGGTCATTACTATGTATTTATTAATATCTTCTCGATCACCTTTTTTATGGAGGGATTTAACAACTGATATTTTTAGTCGTGCAGGAAAGATACCTTGAGTCGGAGATAAATTAATTATATATGTCAATGGATTTACAATTTCTCTTGCGATCAATTTTAATATTTTAGTAGACAGTCCATCATACTTTATAGCATTTGTTTTCTTTAAGCTTCGTATTATATTAAGGACTTCATTTTCCGTTACAGGTCTTAAATAAATGGATTCATTTCTGATGGGGCAGTCCAAAGCGCCTTTAAATATTTTATTGATTTCCGTCCGAATGGTTTTTTTAGTAAAGAGATTCATGAACTACCAATCAGATGGAAAAAGTGCATAGATAGCAATGGTACATACTTTGATTAAATAAACATGTTGTATATTTTTTTTATTGACTTCAAGTTCCTTTTTTTTCATATGTATTGACCTAATAATAGGTACACAATATTTATTATTAAAAGTCCTGCAATTTACTTTCTAAAAATGTTGGTCATATTTTAGTAAGTAATAGCCGCTACAAAATGTTTAAATGAGAGTTTCATGCGTTTGGAGCAAATCTTACCAAAATTTTAGTATATACATTATCAGAACCTAACAAATGTGTTCCTTAAAAGCTTTTACAACCACGTATACTTTTTCCAACTTCTACAATCTTTGTACTACGTTAAAATATCGTCCAATACTGTACAGAAGAAGATCGATACCTGAAAGAACACAGCTAACAAAGACAACGACGCTATTTACAAAACTCTCACCATCCCAAAAACCGTTAAAGTTTGTACCCTACTCATTATACAAGAAATCGAATGTGGTAATTCTAAATTGGAAATTCAAATCGCGTGGCTCACCATCGTAGCGACAATGTCATTGGTTCACCTCAGATTACTTAAATCGGTTCTCGATAGACCCACCTATTTGGCAAACCTTTTGTACGATGTTATCTTCAAACTATTAAGTAAGCAATGTTGGGAATGGTTACGTAAATAACCTTTAGATTGGTTGTTAATTTAAGAGCTTTTCTCTTGTATTTTTTGTTTTTTTTTTACGTAATGGTTTTTAGTTTACATAAAATTACCTAAGAACTTACGATCATCGGACCTAAATCAATATATTAAAGCTGAAAGTTTATCTGTGTATTTTATTGTTATTGCATATACATCCCCACGTGTATTATTTTAAAAGAATTAATAAAACGGAAGCCGTCAATATTTAGTTGGAATCAAACTTTAAAATATAATTTTACCCGGATTTCTTTACATACTTAATTCAAAAGTATTTAAACATATTTAATTACAAATTTAGTTCCCAAGATATTATATAATGCATTCTTTGTTACAGACTGGATTAGATGAGTAATTTTAAGAATTTGTTTGCATGTTTACTGTCGAGATAACCAAATGCTGAAGAACTGCAGAAGAATCCAAATACTCATTTGGGCACTCTGTTGGTGATGCCTTCAGACCCTGATTGTTTATTTATATGTGATCGATGATCAACGATTATGAAGTTTTGATCGTCGTGGCTTTGACAGTTATCAGGTAGCAAAGGTGTCGAAATTGTGCCCCATTTTTATTACAGTCTAAAGCAATTTTTATGTTTTTTTGCGTAGTACTGTAACGTCATCTGTTGTCAAAAATTTTTACAGTGCCGTTTGCCAAGAACCCCTCCAACTTCTGCAAACGCACGCTTTTTTCCGTAAATTTCACATAAATACAAATTTGCTTCATAAACTTTATAAGGCTCAAGATTTGTCCAAGAGAACTTTTAAAGTGTATAAAAAATGGTAAGTTCGTTGTACTGTTTACATAAAAGTTTGTGACACAAAAGTTTAATTTTACCCTTTAAATAATAGTAGGATCCTCTTAATTATTTAATAAATAATTAAAAGAGGTCTTGAGTTCGGTTCCTGTTAGGGCGAGTGATTCTTCGCGTGTTACGGATATTTTATATTAAAATATGTTTGCCCATTCCGCGTACCCAATTCCATGTTTTAGTTTACTTTTGAGCCCAATAATATAATCACTGGATATCAATGAATGTAACATATTATTCTCATCATATTTAATTCATTACATACAGGTACAAAACATATTCCAAAAAGTAGTAAGGTTACGAAAAAATGTTTTAGAAGTTATCTCAAAACCCTAACCTAAGCGAGAATTTCCAAGTAAACATATTCTCTACTCAGACCTTTGTTTCTTGTCAAATCAGCTCTAATCATGAAGTTAAAGGTCGTAAGTACATTTCCCTTTTTTGTTTGTACTCGGGAGGCTCTGTGTCCGCAAATATTTGCTTTTTGAACGCAACCACACTTCCTCCTTGGTCGTGTATGTAAATTATTTAGATGTAATGTAGAATGGGATATTGTTAAACTACATATAGATGGAAAGGCACACGGCCTTTTTGTCACACCCTGTTTACAAATAGGTATGTATAAGTTTGATTGTGCTTTATATAATACAAGACATTATCGCACAACGAACTTGCTGGCAGCTTAACCTTCTGTCATAATTTGACTAAAAGATAAAATATAAAGAACTAGCTATTACATGCGGTTTCACCCGCGTTATTCTAAATTTCGTGGGAAAATCGGGATTCATAGTATCCTATGTATTACTCCACACTATAAACTATCACTGTGCCAAATTTCATATTGATTCATTCAGTAGTTTTTATGTGAAAGAGTAACAAACATCCATCCATACTTACAAACTTTCGCGTTTATAATATAATATTAGTAGGATGTTCTAGCATTCTATTGTTGGCAGCGGCCTCGATAGCATTGATATAATTTAAAATGTAATTTTATAAAAGTGCCTATCTTAAATAAATAGCTAAGAGTAACTATAAAAGTGGTTATTTTTCCAGAAGCGTAAACCTCTAACAAACTCTACCATCCCGGTATGCTATACGGTATACGTTGGCGTAAAAACAAACGGTGGGTAAAAAGTGAACTGACATAAATAGTTTCCCGAATCAACCCACACGTGTACATAATAATGAATAAAATAAATCACTTGAAATTTAAATCGTGTATCATAGCATTACAGCTGATGATTGCTTGTCACAACTTTTCATCTTCTGTAACTAGGAAAGTTAAACTAGGAAGTTTACAACAAAATCACCTGATGCAGTTTCATCTTGTTCAAGCGTTCAAACTTTGCTGAAACCTTTAACTGGAACACAATCTGATATTTTGGCAGTCAAAATAGGCAGGACTGTACAAGCTCAGACCTAGACGAGACTTTAACAAAAGAATCTCTACTATCAAATCAAATCAAATGAATTCACGAAACCACTAAATCATCTATTATCACTAAATTCTTACTTTCAAAATTGTTTTACTTTTAAAATCCAATATATGTTACTTTTAATTAGCTCTATTAACAACTACCGCGTATCATTAAAATTGGCCCCATTTTTATTTCACAAAGAAGCCGTTGATGAGCTTCCATAATTAAATTCATACGTTACCAGTATAGCAAAACGTTTTACTTTGATGGAAATACTTTGGAATTCTTCGAGTATTAAAGAAACGAAAATGCAAGTTGAGGAACGTTGTACGTAAAACTTCGAGAGTTATTTGGCGGGAATTTTATTTTGGATACATCAAAGAAAAATATATTTTGGATATGTTTTGGTAATATTGTTCATACTGAATGAAAAATAATATATATATATATAAACCACCCTGTATATATACATATATATATATATATATATATATATATATATATATATAGTTACATTTGTAAAAAAAAGGTTTGATCGTAGAAAACATTCTTTTATACTCAGGAATGGAAATAACTTTGCCTAGTCAGCATTAACGGCGAAGGATGCGAAGAATTTAAAAAAGAAATCGGCCCAACATCAAACTTATTTCTTGTTTTTGACGAGAGTTAAAGCTTTTCAAACATGTTATATATAAGTAATTTCTTCCTGTAACGAAGAAAATATCATTCGAGAAGTTATATAACCAATATAACAAAATAAATAAATAAATATTTATTATTATTATCATTATTTATGGAGTTCATCTTTTTTCACTCTCTAGAGTTTAGTAAGACTTTACTTACTTTACAAGAGGCACAAAACAAGGTTCATTCATAAGTCTTCTAGTTTACTATAATATAAATGTATCATTACCAACAATTTTGCTTTCTCGCATTTATACACTACTCAAAACGAAATAAGGGCCAACAACGTTTTTTAGATTTTTAAATATCTGGTTAATGTTTTTTTGTGTTATTGGTTATATTTAATTACGATAGGTAATTTTACATTAGATTAAATAAAATAAATGATTAATTGTTATATTTATTTTAAAAAGCTTACGTAAATCAAAAATGAGGAATTTTAGGAAATGCAAAGGTCCGATATAAAGTGATTCTTTTTCAAAGCATGTCTCGCTCTCGACATTAATTTTAAATTTAATATCGGGTGTGGCCTCCTCTTTTGACTATGCATTCCCTTATTCGAGAAGGCATGCTCTCTAACAAACGACGCACATTTTCTTGAGGTGTCCTCTCCCAGCTGGTTTTCAAAGCATTTATGGGATCCAGCTGCGAGTTTATCTAAGTGTCACATTCTTTAACACTTCTTTTTAACTGATCCCACAAATGCTCAAGCGGGTTGAGGTCCGGACTCCTGGCTGGGCACCGTAAAACCTCAATTCTTGCCTCGTGTAACGTGTTCAATGTGAGTCGTGCGTATGCGGTTGTGCATTATCTTGCATCAAGATAAACCCTCGATCAACTTGCTGTGCAAATGGAATGATGTGGGGTTGCACCACATTTGTGACATAACTTTGGGCTGATACAGAGCCCTGGTTGAGAATTACCAGCTCAGTTTTGTGTCGTAGTGATATACCACCCCAGATCATAACGCTGGGTCCACCACAACGATCAGTTTCATGGATGCAAGGATCCAAAATCCGCTCTCCACGTCTTCTTCTCACTCTTACGCGTCGGTCGTCATTTGTAAATTTTATTTTGCACTCATCAGTAAAGACAACTGCAGCCCAATCTTCAACCACCCAATTCTGGTGCTCCCTTGCAAAACTCAAACGAGCTGCACGATGAGCTGCAGTTAACTGCAGGCAAATTAAACGTGTTCTAGAGTATTGCTGGTCTTCATGGAGTCTATTCCTAATGGTCTGGTCACTTACACGTGTGCTTGTAGCTCGGCGTAATGCAGTTTGTATGGCACGTGCAGTGGATGTTCGCTCTCTTCGTGCGGTTAATCGAATATACCGGTCTTCTTGAGGTGTTGTAACTCAAACTCTTCCTGACCCACGACGTCTGGTGACATTGCCCGTCTTTAGCTTTTGAACCGCTCGTTGGGAATACCCAACCATTATACCAACAGTGCGCTGACTGTGACCCTGCTGGATTAATGTAACAACCCTGTTTGCACCAAAAGTCAAAGAAGTACTAGTTTAGAATTGCAATATTGAACAACAATAAACGTCATTTTCAAATACCCTTAAGTATCAAGTTTAAAAAAAAGTTATGAGTACCCACTTGTAACCATTTGCCACTGGAAATCTTACACAATACTACAGAGAATCCATAACATAACTTAAATAAACCATTATGATTAAAATAAGAACAGTAATGCTTGTCTAAAGAGCAATTTTACGGGTGGCCCTTATTTTGTTTTGAGTTGTTTATTACCTGTTGCGATCCGCGTGATAACTAGTCCGCTGAAGTGTTTTGTAGTCCCGATGTACCTTCTCTTTCTGTAGTTACGTTTATTTGTTTTTATTTTAGTTTAATTATTTTTGATTCCTTTGAAAAATATATTTTTTATGAGCTAAAAATGAAATTACATAATTCTGTAACTGTGTTTGACAAAAGACTCTGAACAGCTTTTCTTAACTGAAATTTGCAACGAAAATATAACACAAGTAAAGTTCTAACAGCGGCCTGGAGCGAATGTTAGATAATAACAATATTTTCCAAGTAGCTTAAACCTACCAGCAGGGATTCATTCAATTATTACGAAAAAGGAACACCGAGATGTTTGCCCTGCGCCCCCGGCGGGTTGGAATTTATATATTTTTTCTTTCATAATTGATATAGCTAATAAGAAATGTATTTTAAAATAACACCCTTTTGGGGATAATTAATTTTGTTTGATAGGTTTTTAACTTAGATATAATTATTTGAATTCTGTCGCTGCATCTGTTACTGCTTTAGTTGTTGCGTGCGTGTATGTGTACCTACATAAAACGATTTTGTTTATAAATCCGTGCTTGGCTTTTAACTCCGTTTTTTTTTTCGGGGGGGAAAATGCATTACGCATACCACCCGGGTGCAGGGGGCACCCGAGTGGTTATGTGGGACTCCCGTATAGGCTAATGAGACCCACGGTATACCCACTAAAACCCCCCCCCATCTTCCTCCTCGCCGCCTTGTGACGGGGTTACCGGAACGCTTTCGCACACATCCGCGACACCATCATCGACATCGACATCGACATCGCGAAAGCCCGAAAGCCCTCCACGATGGGCGCACCTGATTGTAAGGTGCGCCTCCCTACTCGGCCTCCACCAGTACTGTAGCAGCCTCCCCCCCGAGTCTGCTACTAGGAGGCTATGGATACCAGATGACTGGTACCCGGTGGCAGATCAGGTCTGTGGTTCTGCCACCGACCACACCTCGGCCGCAGAGGATAGGGCAAGCGGTGCACCGCAATACCGACATGCCTCTACCTCTGCGGCCCCACCAGTGCCGTTTCGACGGAACGGCCCCGCCAGCTCGCAGGGGGTAGGGAGAGTGGCGCACCGTAATACCAACACGCCTCTCCCCCTGCGATCCCTCCACGGCTGCAGAAGATAGGGAGAACGGCGCACCGTAATACCGGCACTCCTCTTCTTCTGCGGTCCCACCTCCACGCGCGTCCGCAGCGGACTGTTCAGCCCACTGGGAAAGTCCTCCTTGGGCCAGCCGGCGGCCCAAACAGGCCGGCCCTGGTTGCCTCTTAGCTTCACCGTGGGTGACCAGTCCACGGTTACTAAGCCCCCCCCCCCCGCAACGACAAGGCGGGCAGCCATCGGGGGGGTTGTGCCATCCCTCGTTATGCATTGGTCATAGTTGGCAACATCTTAAATAAGTTAATCCTATAAAACATTTAAAAATACATTTGTGTCTTTTTTTAAATAAATCCTTTTATTAAAATATCTAAATAGGAATGCTTAATAAAGAAAAGACAATATTTTTGAAGCACATGTATGAAAGAGTTTTCGTTAAACATTGACCACAGCTATTATGTATCAGTATCGCCCTCTACTGAAATTTGGCGGAACACTTGTTAAAAACGAACTACTATAAATAAAAATAGGTAAGCTATTTTATACGGAGACTAGAGTTCTCCTAAAAATATTAGAAGGTATGCCTGCAATTAAAATATTAAGGGTGAGAAAATAAAAAGATAAAGGTACTGAATCGTGCCCATACTATAACAGCAAAATCATAAAATAAAAATATTACAGAAGGAAACCTTATATCCAAATATTATAAATACAAAACTCTGTATGTTTAGTAAAGAAGATCGTGGAGAATTTGTACATATTATAGAGTATAAGTTTTGTGCTTCGGAGGGCACGTTAATAAAACCTTCGGACTCGGTTGTTGTCGCAAGATAACCGTCGCGTAGACACGTCAGAGGCCTATGGCCTTCTTCGAATTTAAATTCCGAAAAAACAATCTTTATTACTTGTGAACGCCATAAAGACTGTCTAGGGCGTTGATGCGAGATATATCAGCCAGCGCCACAATCAGGATAGTGTTTTAATCAAAATAAAATAAACAAATTATAAATCAGAAAGAAACATGTGTTGAAAATAAATCGATTGAATTACTTTACATTTCATGAATCCAATTTTTCCTAAAAAACCTGTAGCATCTTTGGGATTCAAGACAAGTTTTTAATGACAATGATTGATTACATCGTTACCAGTTACATTCCAACTAGATGTAGGCTCAATCATCAATCAACTGACTGATTAACCGACTGACGTTTTTCGCGACGAAACATTTTCTTAGCTTGTAGCAACGACTATAGACATACCACTGGACACCGCATCTTAGAACAGCTTATCAATGAACATAGCAAACTTACGAATTATATTCCCGTGGCTTCAACCGAAAAACTTCTGATGCCAAAAGATAGTTTAAAAAAATATCTGTAGGTGATATTGTAAATAATAATCTTCTATCGCTACTTTCAAAATTTATTTAATTTCTCTCTCTCTTTATAATATTAGAATAAAAGCAAGTTCTCAGTAATATGGTTCATTACTGAAGCTTGCGAACACTATCTATAACAGAACTTTCTCGATAAAGCTTTTTATATTTCTTTTTTTAAGTTCAGCAGGTTCATATTTTGCTGCGTGATCTAAATGATCTGGAGAATGTTTCACAGATTTTTTATTTGAAAATTGATTTGTAATATGTCTACTTTGTAAACAAGGCAATTCTTACTTTATATCAGAACTTTCACATAATTTAAATTATTTTAAAGATTCATACGGCGTCTTAAGGTTGCACGTTCCTTATCTTGTAGTTACTTGGGGCTGTCCTAATCTCTGAACGGGTGAAATGATGATCTGGCTAAGTGCTTTATCGATCAAGGACCGTTTACAAAATATTATCTTGTCGAGTTTTATGATCGTTACTTTTTCAGATAACTATTAAGAGAAGCCTTCATTTCTGATACCGTACAATACTTGTCTAGGGGCTTTCAGATAAAATACTTCTTTGTTAATCTAAATATACTCATAAGTTGTGAGTTAAAGCTAATGTATATTTCTGCTCCAAAATATAATAATAAGTAGTAAGTAAGTCTTGTTAGTATTACAAATAGTACAAAAATGCTAATACATAAAATGTATAATATATGAAGAGATATTCCTGACGTACTAATTTCAGAGAAAGGATATAATGATGTTAATAAATGTACAATAACAATAAATGTATAATACTCGTAGTTTGGATTGGTTCAAAGTAGGAATTTGTTCATAAGTAAGTTGAAACAGATGTTGGGATCCTATTGATGATGAAGAAATTCTTGGGTAAAATTGTTTAATGGTACTTTTTATACAAATGACATTTTAATATATAAAACAATTATTAACGCTACGACAATGGAAGATTTTCTGAACCTTATCTGAGACAGAACTATATCTGCATATGGCAGTTACATGGGAATAGTGTATCGCCAGACTTGTGCCAATAGTTTATTGCCAGAAAGTGAGAACTTCAACAAGCCAAAATAAAAACATTAACTTTAATGGAGATTAATAAGTACCCAGAACTCGTACGTTTCACACAGACTGATAAGTAGGTATCGAAATCGGGATATAACACTTTCCAAGAAAAGTCATTTTTAATGTTATCATTTCTCGACAACTATCTTCCATTCTCTTTGATCGTAAAACAAATAAATAACCAATCAGCGCGTTGAGTTCACTTATTTCTCGCACACGCCATCGTCAATTTTCGCCATTTATAGCCAATAATCCAATATAGAAGCGTTAGGGCGTGCTCTCATTGAGGCTTAGCGGATACGCCGGGCTATCCATTATTCATAATGTCCATCTCGGCAGGGATAACGCCCGATATGATTGTGGACGTTGCTTTGCCGTGCTTTACTGTACATTTGTGTTGGCGAATCTATAGTTTTGATTTGTGTTACTAAGGTGAACTTGGGTGCGATTTGAAAAAAAACTAATATAATTATCAAGCACAGACGAAACCGGAGAAATAATTGGTTTTGTTTCTTATTCCTTTTTTCTTCAATCCTGCATTTTCACTAAAAGGCCCGATTTGAAATGTGATGAAGTTATGTAAATTTTATAGTATAACGATACTCTTAGCAAGTATCATCAAACTGTTGGAAACTCAGAATAAAAATTATATTTGTTTAAATCCTGTAGAACGTAAAGATACATTAATGATTGCCCAAGGAGAAGCACAAGAATCCTTCCTACAACTTTTTAGGTCTCGGCTGAAAGGCTTTCGTTGCGATATAGAGATCTTCGTATTGTCGACGTAGTATAAATGAATTATTTAAATAAGGAATGAGGTTAAGAAGCATGTTGTGGTCTTTGGAGGCCCATATTAAAATCTTCACAGAATCCAACATTTTGCGACGAACACAAGTGATTTAATGTCTTTGTTGTTTGTTTATTTGTACCTGTCGTTTACAGTTTACTGTATCCATAACACAATCTTGCTAGATACCTTACTTACAGCTATTTTTTTGGTTTTAGTATTAAAATTGTTGTTTTCCAATGTATTTCATGGCAGGCGACTATAAGCCGGAGCATTTATTTGTGTAATGAATACAGATGCTTTTTCTGGGGTCATGGTTGGATTTATTTCTATATGTATGTTTATTCTGGGTTCCCCCCCCCCAAGTTCGCAGAACGTCATCTATAACACAAGTGCTGCTTATTTTGGGGCCATACAGTTGTTGTGTTTGCCTGGGGATTTATTATTAAAGTATTATATTTAACAAATATCAATGTGTAATTAGCTTCTTTTAAATTGGTAAATGAATAGAGAAATTCACAAATTTTACAATTTACCTTTTGTAAAATGCACTTAAAAAATAATTGTATATAAAAACCTATTAAGTGCCAAAATATTTAAACATTGCCCTTGTTTTTAGTGTCAAAGAAACAGACGAAAACTGAAAAGATTAAAAAGAATAATCATTTGGATTAATTAAACAATTTCGCTGTCCCAGTATATTTGATTGATACCTTTGATACCTTTGTCCAATACTCAAACCTCAAATGTATAAACGTGGTCGATACTGCTAAAGACAAAAACCTTCTAGAACAAGACCATTTCTATTCTCCTCAGAAACAGACACAAACAGACGCAGTTTTTACTAAGTTTACATTTAGATCTAGATTTGTTTTACGCCGTATGACCGCGGGCGCAGTCATTTTAGATAAGAGGCCATACCTTGAACGAACTTTATCTTTCTGTAGTGCCGGCTCGCTCTGGTGCCTACGTTTGTTGGAGGTTGTTTTATTCAACGTTTCTGCAATAAACATGAATGCGAAAGTATTTTTGTCATCAGAACTTAAATTATATTCATTTTATTTAACCTGGAAACAATTAAAGGCCTTTCCAGTCTATCCCTGGAGAATTTTATAAGTATCTTGGTAGGTACGCATGTAAAAAGCTCGGGTACTTTTTCACTAATTATCAATTCTATGTTTTATTTCTTTTCGGTTTCACCAAAGATCGTTGTCCCAAAAGTTCAAAGCAGGAAAACATTTTTCAAGGCGTTTCCCGCGTCACGAATTATTATAATACTCTATACGAGATCCCCTGACAGCACCTGCTTCGTAACCAAATATTTTGTGTATCAAAATGTTTATTAAATCATTTAAAAAAGGAGTTTCTAGAATTAAAAGAAATACATTTTTTACTACTTTTCAATCCAACCCGGTCATTAACAACATTTTGAAAGTGGTAACTTTTAACACGTTTAGTATTCCGACCAAATTAGAGCAATATTCATAAAAACCAATCTTCTTTTATTACTTGAAAAAATTAACTTACGAGTATTTTACTTTTTTTTTTTCTTGGTTACGGCCAAGGCATGCTGCCCTTTATAAATTTTTATAATTATAACGTGTATGTTATTACTAACTTTATTAAGTTTACATTGTTTTAAGAATTTTACATTGTTGTAAGTTTTTGTTTTTATGATAAATTTATTAAAGATGTAGAAACAGTATTTTTCACCGCGTCAAGCTTATATTTGTGTACGCTAAAAGTACTAAATATTTTATTGCAATATACGTAGCAAATGCAATAAATTTAAAGTTAACACAAATTGAATAAAACTAAAAATTAAAATTGTTAAAACCTGACTGTGGATACCCTAAAATAAAAACGTGTCTCAATATAAAATGTTAACACGTGAAATATAACTCTAGCACCTCATTACAGACCTCGCTCGCTCGCTGCTGGTCAAGCACTTTCTACGCGGTGTTGCTAACGATTTCATTATATCCAACTATTCCATGTGACGTAATATAAAGTTTTTAAGAATATTTTAAAGTTTTTTCAGCAAAAATTGTTTTTATTTCAAATACGAAAGAGATTTTTTTCTGTGTAAATTTAAATAATTAATATCTTAAAAATTATTATAGGTTTTGTTTATATTATGGTTTGTTTATTAATACCGCTATATTCAATGTGTCCGGGCGACGACTCTATAAAAAGTTTAGGGGCTATTGTGGGGTCAAACCAAACGCACTCCATATGGCAGACATTTTTAGTTTTTAATACTTCGAAACTTTAATTCGTATATATATTCTTATAAAATATCTTTTGAAAAAGAAGATTTATCTTAACTAAAAATTTGCAGGACACCTTATAGTATTGCGTACAATATGTACGCGTATGTGGCTTAATGGTTTGCACACTGCACCGGAGCGGTGTCTGGAGCAGTGTGAAAACCGCCTTAGATAAAAACATCGATGTAATTTCTTCTGTCTCTCTTGCACTCAATGTAAAATAATTACACAACAGTAAAATCAAAAATAATTTCGTAGGGTTTCTTTACGGTGTTTTCTTTCACGTCAGAGCAGTCGGCTTTTTTTTAGTTATGTACTTAAGTTGTGAAAACTTATTGGTTTATTTGGCAGTCACCGGGATCAAATCCAGAACCTTAGTATTGAGAATCCAGTGCCCTAACAACTGCGCCACCGACGCTCGAGTTCTACATGCAGCCACTAAGGGCATCCTACAATGGGTACAGACTTCGATAAAAAATGACTATCATTTATATAACTACATATGTTTTGGGAATTCGTATAAAAAAGGAATGCGCTTATAACCTATCAGTCAAGCCCGATGGTATTTTTGAAGACAAGTTTATATGAAAATTTTTCTTTATTTTCTATATACTATACTGTGAACAACAAGCGACCGAACACGGGATTTGAGGCCTCTTGCCTAACCACGACAACGTGTTCGTGCACTCCGCGATCAAGACAAGGGGCTTCCTAAACACCACACCGGTAAAGCTTCTTGGTCATCCACCTTTCAGCGCTGATTTGGGATCGTGTCGTTCTTCTTGTTCCCTAAAATGAAAAACCAGCTCAAGGGGATACAGTTTTCATTGCCAAAAGATGCGCTCCCTGGAGGCCGTTGAGGAAATACCAGTTGCAGACTGGCAAATGTGCTATGAAAGTTGGTTCAGAAGCATGAAAGTTTGTAAAGACGCTGGTAGAGAGTTCTCTGAAAATTTTTTTATAAAAGTATATTATACAACATTTTGTTTTTCTCAAACTTTCTGAGTGTCCCACGTACATACTATTCTAAAGTACTCTTCACAATACCAAGTGAAGATGTAAATTAAACATGTGAACTATAAAACTCAAACTCCTATTAAGTTTTAGACTAAACATGTCATTTAAGTATTTTTATTCTTTTTCTTTTACAATTTAAACAAAAGATATATATAAAGATATATTTGACGACCGAGTGATGTAGTGGTATGTAGCCTTGCCTCATACGCCGAAGGTCCCAGGTTCGAGTTCTGGTCGGAGCATTCATTTGTGTGATGAACACAGATGTTTGTTCTCGGGTCTTTTTTTTGTTCCCCTCTACGGAGAGGGCAGGAGGATAAAAAATGCTCTGACGCATACGCGCGCGCGCGATCGGAGTTATGTGGGACTAGCTCCAAGCCTACCAGAGCCACTACCCACTAAAAACCCCCTGAATGACTCGTGCAATTTTTTGCCCGCAGCCTTCACCTGAGCGACGACCAATTGGAGAAAGAGGCCACGAAGGGGTCACCCGCTGGGATTTACATAGCACTGAAAGTGCTCAAAATTATATCAAAAAATTTAATTAATCCGAATTTACATTAGAATTAGAAGTTGCGGCATGAAGGGCTTCGAGATCTAGTCTTAGTTGCGAGGGTTCACTCGTGTGCGCGTTTCTCGGTCTAGCGACTTTGAACTTCGAATCTAAGACAGGGGTATTATACGAAACTGAATCTCGAACTAAGGGATTGGGGTGGGTTTCGGAATGATTGAAGAACGATTTTGAGAGTTTTTTGAGGTGCTGTTGCACTGTAGGTAGTTCAAGATCTCTGTGCAGGTCCGCGTTGCGCACGTACCAAGGTGCGTTTGTGGCCCTGCGGCAGAAGAGATTTTGAACTACTTGCAGTTTGTGCAGGACGGAGGGTTTGGCGTGGGCAAAGACTGGCGAGGCATATGTCATAACTGGTCTAACGCAGACCTAATAAAGCGTACGTTTGTTTCTGAAAGACATTTTACTTTTTCTACCTAACATACCATATAGGCGGCCTAAGTAAAAACGTGCGTGTTTCTTTACTATATCAACTACTCACAGACATCAACGTTTGTGTTTGTATAATCTTGTGACTTTCATTTTACTCATATTATTTCACAAAACTTTTGTTCTTTGAACTAATAAAGATTAAGTATCTCATTTATTTCATTTCTACAATAAAGTTTTGAAACCAATCATATAAAATATTGCTGTGTCTCAAATGATAAGAAAACCTTTACCGAGTGAAAATAGTATAAATGGCGGTATTTACAGTCTAACAATTAAATTTCTCTTCAAAAATTAAGATAAGCTTCTTATCAGATCATGCCATGTATAAACTTTCAGAGGGGAGGTTGTAAATTTTTTCGGTTATGTTTTTGCCGTTCTTTTTAAATTATTATGATATGTCAAAGAATATATAGTTGACATTTGTCAACTTTAAGTGTGTTATTTTATTTCTAAAGTACTATTTAAAATCCAAGCCAAGCAACAAATACGAGTATATAATTATATTGACTAAATATTATCTGGTTTTACTTTTTTTTTAAGTCAACATATTCATTCATTACTGTTTCTTACCTTTATTGCTTAGATATGTTTCCAATTCTGTTCTTGTTTCTTTGAATTGCCATCATCGCCTAAATACCTAGAATTCAGTTTATGAAGTCTGAGTACAAACCGTATGAAATCAAACAATTTCCTTTTGTAGTCTGAAAGCTCGTTCATAACAAAAATAGCATATTACCCTAAATTCAGGGTATTTTTATGTAAATTCTAATTACCAAATACGACTGCTTTCGTTATTTATGAAGTTGTAAATTTCCATGGATGGCCATTGCGTGTCGCTTAGTATTGCATAATAATTAATCACTTGGTTATAATCGTGTGATTACCCCTGTAGTGTGAATATAGGGCGTGGCAACACTTCATTAATGGGGTTGGTTCTTTTTTAATCTGTTTTTTTTTAATATCAGAACTAAAGGAGGTTTTCCGCAAATAAGTTTCCAAAACAGAATACGGGGGATCGACCTTCTTGGAAACGAATAAAAAGCTGAAATCTTGTGCGTAGTTTTTTTTTTAGGAATTATAACGTTAAGTAGAAAAAGGTTTTCATTCAATAAGTCTCCTTTTTTATTGGTACGAGTTTTACTTTATATTTGTGCTTTTTTGCGCTTCAGCAATCTTAAATCAAATCAAATGGCCTCACTGCCTACATCGGACGTGCCAGCTAGTTAGGGAAGAGGCTGCGCAAGCGGGGACCCGTTGACGGGTCATCCGCTAAGACATAGCATAGCACTTACGATGCTTGAGGAGGATTGGAGTTCAGCTCGGCCTGGCCCGCCAGAAAGCATCGATAATCAATATGATTTTTTTATGTAATGACAACTTTCATTCGCCGAGCTGGGCTTACGTGCTTCGTGAAAAACACGACACGAAGCCTATGAAATAGGTGCACTCAAATCGTACGGGGACGAAGACAGGGCGGAGCGACCACGGTATGTCCGATCGGGATCGAACTCTAGCAGGTCCGATGTGAATGTATTCATAAACATATTTATTAAACATTTTTAATATATGTTGAAATGTAATTTGTGTAAACCTTTTTTATTTTTGTTCTTATATCTCACGCCATCTTACTTTTTAGATTTCCATCGCACTAAGGTTGTCTGTAAGAGTTTGTCTATCCTGTATTTAAATTTGTTTTAGTAATTTACATAACGTTTGTGAGCAATTAAGTGTTTTTATTATATTATTGTTAGATTGTCAAAATTTAAGCTTTAACATATAAACTACAGAAATAAGTACAAATAAATACAAATCTTTATACAGCGATGAAATAAAAAATACTATTTTATTGAATTTTTTGAACCTAAATAATCACAATATAATATAGTATATATATATGGTTATATATATTATATAGTATATAATATAGTAACCAACTAAATCACTATGACAAAAGATTATCGTAATATACAGGGTGTTTTTTCATAGGGCAGCCACGTTTTATAAGGATACCGACACTAGTATATTTCAACCTACTCTAACTTAATTAAGACTAACACGCCCGTATTTCCCTTTATACTTTTTACAGGCTTAGGACCGTCATAATAAGCAAATATACGTTTTGATTTTAAGAGTTATCTCAATCAATAATTATCTAAAAAGAGCATAATCAATCCTAACTAGGTCACGTTATTTTTTTTGTTCCCCTCCACGGGACGGGCAAGAGGAAGATAAAAAATGCTCTGACGCATATACTGGCGCGCGCGATGTAAGTTATGTGGGACTCGTTCCGAGCCTACCAGAACTCTACGCACTAAAAAACCCCCTGTCGGCTCGTGCAATTTTTCGCCACTCAGCCTTCATCTGAGCGACGGCCAATTGGAGAAAGAGGCCGCACTAGCGGGGTCCAGAAGGGGTCACCCGCTGGAATTTACATAGCACTGCAGGTGCTCAAAGCACTGAAGGTGAATACATAGCATTGAAGATGCTCAAAATGAATTACTCCGAATTTACGTTAGAATTAGAAGTTGCGGCCTGAAGGGCTTCGGGATCTAGTGTTAATTGCGTGAGTTCGCCAGTGTGCGCGTTTCTCGGTCTAGCGACTTTAGATTTCGAATCTAAGACAGGAGCAGTGTATGAGACTGAATCTCGAACAAGAGGATTGGGATGGGTTTCGGCGCGTTTGAAGAACTATTCTGAGAGTGTTTTGAGGTGCTGTTGCACTGTAGGCAGTTCAAGATCTCTGTGCAGGTCCGCGTTACGCACGTACCAAGGTGCGTTTGTGGCCCTGCGGCAGAAGAAATTTTGAACTACCTGCAGTTTGTGCAGGACGGCGGGTTGGGCGTGGGCAAAGATTGGCAAGGCATAAGTCATGACGGGTCTAACGCAGACCTTATAAAGCGTACGTTTATTTCTGAAAGACATTCTACTTTTTCTACCTAACATACTATATAGGCGGCTTAAGTAGAAACGGGCGAGTTTTGTTACTCTATCGACGTGTGGCTTGAAAGAAAGCGTCTGATCTAAAGTGACGCCTAAGTATTTAATACTGCGCTTCTATCGGATGAGAATACCTAACATTAGAATGTGGGGATCGTTGTAGCGATGACGGAGTGTAGTCGAATAGAATAGCAGAACTCTTTTCTGGGTTGACGTCGATACGCCATTTTTGAAACCAAACACCGAGGGCGTTTACGGCCTTTTTGAGTCTGGTGATGTTATTCGGGACTACGTGACCTATGGTGTAAAGGGCGGTGTCGTCTGCAAAGAGGGCGAGTTCGACGCCTTTCGGCGGGATGGCGATGTCGTTACTGTACACGGTATACTACAGCGGGGCGAGGACTGAGCCTTGAGGGACTCCAGCCTTTATGGGACGAGGTGCGGAAAGCGTGCCTTCATGTTTGAAGCGAAACGTGCAATCTCTGAGGAATGACGCGATTAAACTGACTAGTCGATCCGGTAAGCCTATTTTATAAAGTTTATCAACGAGGCCGCTGTGCCAGACTTTATCGAAAGCTTTGGATACATCAAAGAAAACTGCGACCGTTTTATTACGCCGCGGATAGAAACCGGCGAGTATGTACTCGACGACTCAATGGACTTGCTGAAGGCAGGAGTGTTAAGCGCGAAAGCCGAATTGATGGGGAATAATGAGAGGGTCACCATCCGTTGGAAACAGATGATTCCACATTCGAGAGAGAATGACTCTTTCGAAAAGTTTAGACATGCCCTTGAGGAGGCTGATGGGTCTGTGATTAGCCGGGATATTAAGAGGTTTACCCGGCTTGCGAATGCCTATGACAATCGCTTCTTTCCAAGCTTTTGGAAAGTAGTTATGGTCAAAGCAGGCATTGAAGATGATAGCTAACAAGGTAAGCATCTGCTGAGGCAGGCGCTTAAGTGCGTGGTTGGAAATTCCATCCGCACCCGAAGCCTTTTCGGATTTGTGACTTCAAACGAGAAGCAAGATTTCATCATTAGAGACTGTGATGGGATCAGCGGTGATGGGGAGAGAGTCTTTGCGGAGAACTTCGTCCTCCACTACCTGGATGAGGGAGAGCTTCGCGGCTTGCGTGCTGGGCGAGCATTGAGACGCAATGCTGTCAGCGAAGCATTCGGCTTTCTCTTCGACTTCGAAAGCGGTAGAGCCATCGGGACGAGTGAGAGGAGGGATGTGAGAGGCAGCGTCTACGCGTAAGGCTCAGGCCATACTATAATACGCTTGGTGGGACGGGGAGATATTTGCCATGAGATCGTTCATCTGAGCGTCTCGGAATTCCGCGAGGCAAGACCTAACTTTACGTTGAAGCTGATTCGCAGTTGATCTATAAGCGGGCGTGGGATATTTCTTGGCTCTCCGGAGAGCCGCGTTCTTAGCTTTAATGAGATTGCTAACGGCTAAGGGAAGCGCGGGTTTGCCTTGCTTAGCAATGATTACGTTGTCGCTGATGGCTGAGTTGATAGCATCAGTGAGATTATCGACTATCGAACCTATTTTAATCGGGCTGTCTAATTGGTCGGGCGAAATCGCGAGCGGAGAGTTCGGTGCCTCTAAGGCTGAAACTAACGTATTTTTAAAGCCTTTCCAGTTGGTAAAGGTCTTAGGAGATGTGACGTTATCGTTAGGCGCGCCTAGCACGAGGGAGACGGGGCGATGGTCGGAGCCTAGGTCATCGAGCGGTTCGATGGACCTGAGATCAAGATTGCAAAGTCGAGGATGTCAGGAGAATAGGTCGGGTTGTTGGGATAGTGAGTGGGAGTGATGGGGGATATGACGTCTAAGTCAAGGGAGTTAGTGATGTCGAGGAGAGCGATACCGCTGGTGTTGGTCGATAGGCACGTCCAGTCAGTATGTTTGGAGTTAAAGTCTCCGAACATAATGACTGAATGGCCGAGGGCGAGAATGGCCTCAAAGTCGCTGCGGATTGGTCTGGAGCCGCACGGTATGTAGATTGAAGCTATGATGATGGTCGGATGACCAGTCATAGCCAATCTACACACAGTGGCCTCCATGTTGAGGAGAGGAGGGGTAGGGAGAGGACAGCAATGGAAGCCTCTTTTGTAATATATAGCGGTGCCGCCGTAACCGCCGGAGTTGGGCCTATCGTTGCGAGTAAACGCGTACTTAGGAATAGCGTATCCCCTGGAGCGGTTTGGAGTAAGCCATGTCTCCTGGAGAAGGAATAAGTCAGGTTCTTTGTTCTGAAGGAACAGTTTAATCTCGGGAAGGTTAGTGCTAAGGCTACGAGCGTTAAAAGATACTAGGGATAAGCCCTTGGGTTTAATACGACTGGACGCGGGATTCGCGGGTCTAGACATTATAATTTACTTATTTACGAGTTTATACGAAAATAAAAGAATTTACAACGAACTTAGGAGCGAGTGATGCTCGGCTAACGCGAATAAACGCTCTTGAGGAGAGCGGGCGGCTCGCAGTTTGCGTGCGAGTACGGAAATTTCGTTAATATCGACGTTTTGAATAACGTCGAACACGGTCTTCATATCCTCAGCCAACGACGACTGAGGTGCGGATAACGGAGCGGGACGCGGACCTACGGAAGCTACGGGCGCTGGGATGGGTCGGGAAGGTGCAGGCGGAACGGCCGGACGCTGCCTCCAAGACAGAGCCTGAGTAGGCGTCGGCTGAAGGGGCTTTGCTTCCGGGGGACCCCGGTTGCGCAGCGGCGGGAAGTTAGCGGAGGTGAGCGGCGGCGCCGGTTTAGGCGCGACCCTCTTGACGGTGGAGCGCGGAGCACGCGGGTAACCCCTGTAGTTTGCTGTGTGGCCGGACTGGCCGCACAGCACACAGGCAGGGGGGGAAGTGGATTCGGGAGTGCGAGTGCACTCCTTAGTGATGTGGGGGTCTAGGCACTTTACGCACCTGGGGGGAGCTGAACAGTTAGCCGCTGCGTGGCCATATAGCTGGCAGCGGTGGCACTGCCCAGGGTGACCACGGGGGTTGGGACGCTCGACGGAGATGTTTGAGAGTCCGCAAATTGTGCGAGCCTCTCTGAAAATCTCTTTCGAGTTTGGAGTGTTGGTAAGGATTACCAGAGCTAAGGGAAAACGCCTACCGCGGTTGGAGTGCATCTTGTGCACTGCTGTGACCGGGAAACCCTGAGACTTAAGGTCCTCGAGGATTTCTTCGCTCTCGAGCTCGAACGGGACGCCCCGTAATACTGCGCGGATCTTACGCTCCTCCGGGAGGGCGTAGGTGTGATAAGCTATTTGTTTTAAAGAAAGTAACCGAGTGAACTCGCGGAAGTCGTCGACGGTCGCGACCTGGATTTTAATTGTGTCGCCTGCATTGGTTGCTTTTAAGTAATTAATTTTGTGCTCTTTGCACAAGTTAGAAACCGCGGTCCAGCGCGCTTTTTCACGCAGGAAGACGGGCGGAGAGAGCTGAGGTTTCGGCGGGACGGGAGCGCAGCGCGTCGCTGGCTTCGATAGGACCGACGGAGGCACGGTAATTTCGAGTGATTTTAACGGCGCGGGGGCTGGTGTTGAAGACACCGGGGAGGGCTCGGGTATTGATGATACCGAAGCTTTCTTCGAGCGCTTCTTGGAGCGCTTGGCGACAAGTTGAAACGCGGGCTCAGGAGAGCCGGTTAAGGTGACGGCATCTGATGACGTATCAGACGCGGGTTCGGAGTCGCTCCCGGGAGCGGTACGCTTGCGACGCGACGCGTGAGAGGATGCGACCGATTCGCAGTCCATCTCGGACGAGGCGGGAGACGACGAAGAGCTGTAGACCTGAGGGGTCTCGACGTTGGAGGCCTGAGGGGCCGGGTTTGAGGCCTGAGGGGCCGGGGTTGAGGCCTGACGGGCCGGGGACGCGATTGATGCCTGCAAGGCCTGCGTTATGATGTCATTCGGGATGTAGACGCCTACCGCAGCAAGTGCCTGGGTGAACGCGTTAATAACGCTTAGCGGATCCATAAGGGGAGTTGGGACAGTAATATTAATAAATATAAGTATAATAAAAGATGCCTAGTTCCTAAAACCTAGCAAAATCCTAGCGGCTAACCTCCCTACCAGCGGTAGGGGGGCTGGGGAGGAAAACTTAAAATTAACAGTAGTATGCCGAAGGCCGCTACCTAGAAACCTAAAAAAGGGTACGCAGGTAAAGAGTTGACCACGTTAGGGTCAACCTTTACCGACAGCAAGGACAAATACACACGAAAACACACAGATATGATAAAAATAAATATGAAAAATAGAAGAAAAATAAACAAAATAGAGAAGAGAAATAAAATAAAAATAAAAAGGACTGGTTCAGTACAAATTCGTTGTCACCGTTAAGTATCCTTTGCACTGAAACCAGACTACTTACGCTGGGCACAACACTGCACTCAGCACAAGCACAACACTACTTAGCACAAAGTGTGTGATTGAATAGTTTTATATTTCTTATTAGAATGATTGTACTATCTCATTATTGTGATTGGTTAGTTTTATGTTTGTAATTATAAATTACTGTACTATCTTATAATTTTTACTATTCAATTTCTATTCATGTGCAGTGTGACCAGTGGGTACTATGTTTTTGGGAGTAAAATGGTCAAATTTGAAAAAAAAAACAAGATTTTATTACTGTAATCGATTATATTACCGATTCTAAGCCTCCTGTAAAAATGGAAAACCTATTGAAAAAATACCCTGTATACCTCTAACATATGTTTAAAAATACTATTAACTAATACGAAATAAACTTGTGAAAAATGTTATATATTTTAATACAGCAAATAAGCCAGTAAGCGCAACAATGTACCAGCTAGTAACCTACCTCAACACGTACTTAGTACCGCCGACAAATACTGGAACTGTTTACTATTCATAGTGTACTTTGCTAACGCTATTTGCCAATTGCATGTCTTTTATTAGGCTCGCTTCAGGGCTTAAATACAATTTAGTGTGAGTAAGTCAATTGTGTCTACGTGAGTCGGATTAACTTGGCCTGCCCTTATACTATACGTAAGACTCGGCGTGAGAATGACAGTTAGCTGTACCGAGCTTGTACCAAACTCCATTTGCGGACAAGAATTTTATTCATCATTGCAAAATACGCCGTAGCTTCTAGATGATAAGGGTTGTAATTAGAAATTCTGGAGTTTACCAGCGTCTACTGATAAATAAATAAGGTTGTTTATTCACCAGAACTGTGCGATAGAGATGGGCATTACTAGAGATACCGATTATCAACTGTGTCCACTAACGCTGAATGTTATTTATATGTTAAATTCTTTATAGTGATTATTGATTTTTGCTATAAATTGGGTTATGCCAAACTAATATAGCCATTCACAAGTAGTTTGCCATTTCCACACATAAATAATATGTACATTTTTTTATGAAATTGTTAACATTGTATATAAAGTTCACTTAGTCTATTAGGTGGTCTTCATTTTTATAAACATTATTTTCTTTGCTATGAAGTTAAATGCAGCTTTAGTAAGTTACCACATGACTTGGACTTATCCTTATATTACTGATGATAGAAAACCATTTTAAGAAAACTAACTACTTAAAATGATTTTCTATACGCATCATAATGTGGGTAGCAAGGACGGGACACTTCGTACATACACATCATTTCAGACCCAGTCTTTCCATTCGTTCTAATTTTTTTTTAATAACAGTTCAAAATTACGAAGGTATAGCTTCGTTTGAGATTATATTATTATTGATTTCGCTGTATGCTAGCAACCATTACAGATTTTAATATTCTCCAACTTTAAATATATATTATAAACTCGGTATATATGATTTTTGCCGATAGACTGTACCTTGTTGTCACCCATTAGCTCGTTCAGCGCCAACAGCAAGCCATTCTAATACTGTTAGTAGAGTTTCACCCATGCGGTGCCAGCAGCGCTGTAGACCTCGTGATTAATTTCGTTACAATTCACATGGGTAATGTTTGATGTTTAAATCGGGATTAAATAACTTTAGCGGATCATAAAATATTAATGTTTCATAAACGGAAATTAACAGACAGGTATTTCGATGAATACGAAAGTGTTTGATGTCGGAGTTCACTCGCGAATTGATGTTATTTAAATAACATGAATCGTCACTCGTACTATAATTTAATATTTATGTTTCAATATACTAGAACAAGACAGTGTAAAGCAAGCAAAATTGATTTACACATGAGCTTATACTGCGTATGTTTTTAGTGCTTAAAGAAATTATAGATTTATTCAGTATCCAAGCTATTTACTGACTTATTGAATATAAATTGTTTTGAGTTGAATGGTTGATGTAAATAACTACTAATTGTAATAAATTACAATATATTATTTGTCATATAATTTTCTTATATATTTCATATATAATTCACTCGTTATCATAATATTTATATTTAAAGTTTTACCTACGTATTTTGCTCATTTATCAATGTAAACATTTAGATACCTTCAGCCAGTTTATTCAACAGAGCACTCAAAACTAGCAACATCAAACTCAACACAAACATTTATGGGAAAAAGACCATAAATACCCTACTGAAATATGACCAAAAATTAAAGGGCACGTTCCATAGAAATAAAAAGGGTACAATATCCATCCCGGGCGCATTAAATAACCGTGGCATTGGAATAACAAATAGGTTCTGCTGGGAGCAACAATAGCTTAAATATATCACGAGGTTACAGGACCCCGGCGTTTCGAAAGCCACAACCGGGTTACGAATATACGAATTTGGCATTTTTTCGAAGATATTTCGGTATCGGAAATGCAGAGGGATTGGTGTTCGGGGTTTGGCAGATTGACATACAGATGAGTGCGCGTAGAAATTGAGATGTTCTGTACTCGGTAGACATTTAGATATTCGTATGCGTTTACTGTGGATATTCTTCTGATTGTAAATTGTTTTTCAGAATTTTAGTCAACGATTAATTTATTTCGATTTCTTACATTACCTATAGGTGTTCGATAAATTTATCTATTTACCTTAATTTTTAAGTCCAAAAATTGTATCCACTCGTAGTTTACAACAAATAATTTTTTGCCTACGTGTATAGTCATGAGTATTAAATAAAAAACTTCAATAAGATTATTGTAGACGATACATTTGTTGCGTATTCCATGTTCGTAATTCATCTCACCTTCTTTACAAAGTTGTAATACTAATTTCATCTTTTGTGTCGATCGCTTAGTTTTAATAATCTATATTCACTAAAATAATACAATTTTGACACAGTCGATAAGAAATACTTCAAGAGACGCATGTGAAAATCGTTTATTTAAAACTAGTAGAATACATATTTAAAAATATCTACGAAGAAATCACAGAACTTTGTCAGTATTTTTCTTTCAAACAAAAAGTATAAGAGATTTTTGTTTTCTTTATTTGCAAGTTTGGCAAAAACGAAAATATTTTGTAAACTAATTTGTGAAACGATTAAATTCTTAGGTTATTTTAATTAAAATGACGAATTTGCTCAAAGGTTGACTTTGAAACTGAATTGATTAAGAATGAATTGAAATTACTTTAATCATCACTAATAATATTATAGATCGGAATATATCGTAATCTAAATACTTGGAAGTGGAATTATTTTCAATTGTTTAATGCCACAATTAAAAAAGCATTATAAATTCCACGTTCTAAATGTTTAGTAACATTGCTTAAACATTAGTAGAGTAAGACTAAACATAAATTTAAACTACATTAAATTTCTTGATGAAAAACAAGTTGAGCAAATCAAACTTTTTAGAAAGCATACTGATCGTCCAATATACTATATATAATATCGATATTGGTTTAAAATAAGTTTATATATAATTATCCTTACTGTACACGTTTTTAAAACTGTCGTTACTGCGTCTCGTAGTATTTTTAGATAAAAAAATAATACAAATTAAAATATAAATTGTCAACAAATACGAACAGAAAACTTGATTACTTAAATATTTCACATCTAAGTAATGGTCGCAATCCGGAAGTTTTGTGAAAATTCATTTATTGATTGGTGCCCAAAAGGGGCTTAAATTCTTTTAATTACATAAATGCCATGGAATTTTTTGAACAAAAGCATTCCTAACAGATGAAAAGCCGGTGTGACGACAACTCGTTAAAATTTTTAATCCCGTCAACAAAGAGTGTGGTCGCAGATACTGCAGATTGCTCGTTACGTTAGTAATTATCTGGTTTGTAAGTATCATATGGGTCATAATTACGCAATTAAAGTACACCCTGAAAAAGAAAACTTCTGTGGTCAAAAATAAAGAAAATTATCGGTCATAGGTTAATATGCGAAACAGCATAGCTTAACTTCCGCCTACAGTAGTGTGCGACTTCATTACTTTAACATGCTTGCGAAATGCTTTATTATTTTAACTACTCTTTTATTATTTTTTACCTAATTTCATTGCAAAATAATGTCGCCTGGTGATGTAGCACAATAGAAGCTCACAAGAGATAAGGACGCCAGCTTGGCAGTCCAATGTCATCTCCTGCAATAACTTCTTTACGTAGACCTACGGTAGAACGATTAGAACGTGTCGCTCGCACAACGGTCTGAACAACTACTCAAAGCAATGTCGCTTTTATCGTATAAAATAGCCACAAAGAGCATCATATACTAATTGGCAAATGAAAATGGATAATAACAATGTTTCCATGTATTCATCTTCAGGTGTTACATTATAGAAAACTTCAGAGATTAAGTATTATTCTAAGTAAGAAAGTGACATTTTTCAAATTACTTTTAAAATAAATTTGGTGTCAATTAACTTCCCCTCGCCATACACTTACTTCAAAACCAAAATAACGCTAAAAGCACGTAGAAAATAACCTTTAATGCATAGTTCCCCTTTGAGTGGGAGGTCCGTAGCTACTACGTGAGCCGGTACTGGCAAGGATCCGGTCTAACTCCTTGCCGTCAGATATGTTGAAGCCTAATAAGCAATCATAATATGATAAACTGTAAAATTTCATTTCATTTCATTTCATTCCGAGTATCATTTTATATTCAACAAGCAGTTTTTTTTTTGATTTCGCATAATTCCTAATACCGTTGAAACTACTGGATAAAACTGAGCTTACGTAACTCTCTTCTGGAGAATGTAGCTTTCCGGTAAAATTATTATTAAAATAGTTTCGTTGTAGTTACGACTATATATACCTACATGTAAGAAATAAACAAACAAGCATTGTCTGCCACATTAATGTAAATAAAAACTTGGCACTAACACCAGACATCATCAATTTAAATAGCATTGACTAATATCATACTGTAGACTTCTTATCCTCAAAATATTTTGGTGCTTTCATTTATTCTCATAATTTCCTCGACGATGGTATGTAGGGGTCCCTTCTAGTTACGATGATTGAAGAAATTGGATTAGAATGGAGGATAATTTTATCCAATTTCTTTTTCTAAGAAAAAGAGTTTGTGGAAATTTGAACTAAGTTTGTTTACACATGTATCTTTTACCCACTAGCGCCCTGTATGTCAACTTTATAACCTTCTATCTTTTACGAAAAAAGACATTTTCTTTTTTTATATTTTACTTATACTTCAGTTTCAAAAGGTTGCCTAAAACATAATCAACTTCAAGCAATGAAATTGTCTCATCTGGCTAAATAATAATTCTTTGAGCATGACATATAAATCTGATTGAAAATGCAGTGTATCCGTACGGATCGTTACCCTGGAACAACGGTGGGAGGAAATATTTGACAATTTAACAAGAACCTGAATATTTTCAATGTTTTTAAAAACATTTGTTTTGTGAAATAAATTTCAGTACGTATTTATTTTAGTAGATTTCGTTAATGGACTCCTCTTTAACATATTATTATTTTTGTTTTTTTTTATTTAATTAAAGACAGTTGCTGGTTGATTTTCAAATAGAGAGCAAGTAGATAAAAGTTGGTTTTAATAACTTTTTAAATCACATATTAATAATAATAATCACCTTAAATAGTGCCGGTTTTAATGCAAGCAATAAGTTTTATGGACTCACGCACAAACATATCATAGTTAATATTGTATATATATTTTTGTTAGAAGTGGTATTCTGAGCTAAAGAATAAGATTGATTTAAGTTTAGGATTGTCTTATTATTTGTTGGCTAGCTAACATAACAATCAATTATCACAATCAAAAAAATATTCACCATTGAACATGTAATGAACGAAACAAAATCTTAAACTGTTAAAATGCAACACACCACGTAAAAAAATTAAAATATGTTGAATCCAACCTTTTTGACGAAGCCCGCCAAAACAATATCATAACTCGGTAACAAATTTTAATTTTCATTCGGTCCGTTGCAGATATATGAAGAATATTAATTAAATTATAATTAAAATGTTTTGTCAGCTGTACCTGATTCGGTTAGGAGGCATCGTCAGAAGGAAATTACCTACCAATCTGATTAACTTGGGATGAATTCTGTCAATGGCGTCACAGGATCGGGAATCGGTTGAAATGGAAGCCTTATTTGCGGATTTAAAATTATTTTGAGAATAGGTTATTGTTTAATTTCGTTTGTTATTTTGAACCAATATTACTAGTTACGATATAAACCATTGTGGTACTTTCATAGCCGCGATCGGTCACGTGACCCCCTGACGTAAGTGACATCCGCACCCATGTACATCATCAGTCGTAGGCATGTCCTAGGTGTTTAAATTAAGAATATTGAGCGTTATTAGTAGATCGACTAATGATGTGTTTCCAACCGTAGGCTTCAGTTGATTCGGATTCCATACTATATATTATTATTTATACCACCTATCGTCACAACATTTCCCATAAATTCCACTATGAGGTGAGTCCTGTATCTCAAAAATCCTATAATGAATGTGTATTGCTACGTAGATGTGATTAAATTGATGAAGCTAGCTTGGCTAGCTAAACAATTACAGTAATACCTGACTATAAAATAAGACTGAGTTCCTTTATTTGCAATAACTAACAATATTTTGAAAACTATCATGCTGTTTAATGAATTGTAAATATTACGTGGTATTTTAATTTCTAAGGATGCCGAGCTGTGTTAGGATGCATTGCCAAAAGCGGAACATAAGCTAATAAAATATATATAGTTACACCACTACATATCCATATGATGCGGTTAATACGTCACTGCCATAACAATACTTAAATAATTCAACATTTTATCCGCGTAAAAGTTAAATAAAATAATCAAATATACCTACAACAGAAATCTCAAAAATAATAAAATTTTCAAGAGAGACTCATTAGGAAAGGACAGCCTTTTAAAGATTCAGACAAGGTTTAATTTTAAAGGTTTTCCTTTAAGTTTACTTCTACAATTTTATTCCAATTAGAGAAAAACATGTGGCTTATTATCCTTGGATTAAGAGAAATTAACGCTCTAAGAACCCGGCGGCGGACCTCAAAGCGAGTGCTAGTGGAATAGCTACTTAATTAAGACGGTAAACTGAAATTTTACTATTTTTTATATATAAGACTGTGGTTTTAGTTGCATTTCTTAGTTTTAAAAGAACTCCGACTGTGATTGGTGACTGGTGATTGTAACAAAATTAGCTGTTTTAATTTCGTCATTTTTTTTACATTTTTATTTTATGACGCTATACTGTAAGGAGGTTACTAGACATATCCTTGTTTATTTCATGTTCTTGCTTTCTTAGATATTTCAATCTATACAGTAACACTAATATGATTTAAAATTATTTGATCTTGTCATCTAAGGGTAAAACTGTGGAAATGTACTGCTAAAAATACTTTTATACTTTTATAATTTTTTAACCCCCGACACAAAATAATGCTGAAAATTAACGTGTGCCAGCTGGTTTATGTCTCCGGCATGGTATCTTTTACGTAGATGGACCGATTTTTGAAATCTTAACAAAATTACTGTTCAACTATATTTCATAAAATCGCCAAAAATCAGCCCCTCTAAACAGTCGCAGTTTGAATTACAAATAACTAGTATAAAAATCTACCATAACACAAAAATCTGAATAAAGAAACCAAACAGCTTTTAACAACATACTCGTAAAATCTTTTTCAAAAGAATTTACACTCTATAATAAGATTTCTTTGCAAGGGGAGTTAAATGAAAAATCCTTATTTACTGTTGTAAATTCTCTTTCACTCGCCATCGTTTTATTTAACGTTATTTTCTTATTGTTATTAAAATGAGTCTTATATTCCGCCATATTTTCTGAAAAATGTAGCTTATGGAAAGAAAGCCCGGAGCGCAACGTGCAAAGCATCCTTCTTTCTTTAATTAAGAAAGTATACAACTTACAATTTTATTTACTGTTCGCTACATTTATTAAGCTCACAATTTGATAATCGTATGTTTTGTTTTTGTAAAGATCAAGTAGATATTCATAGATAGAAATAGATCAAATAGATCGATAAAGTATACCTATTGTTCTTAGCCTAACCTAGCCCTATCCTCAAGAGGTAACATAAATCATTATAATTAAAATATGTTTAAGGCTTGGATATACGGGATTTCCAATTTAAAAAATCAATTTTTTATGCCCTTTTGCCCCAAAAGTTATAGATATTATCTTAAAGAAACTACCATTGAAAACACGATATTCCTCGATAGAGATATTATCTAAACTTTCTTAGGTTGTTTAATTTTTTTTTTTCAGTTTTATTGTAACCGTAATACTTAGATAATAAAATAATTGTACTACCAAAACAAAGGTGTTTTTTTAAATCATTCATTGCGATAATTTATTTATTTTTATTATTTTTAGCAATCGAAAAAATCTATTAAGTAATGTTAATAGAAATAGGAATGGTATGCGAACCGGTAGCGCGAGCTAAGCACAGGTCCTATAGGCCTCATACCTACTCGATTTACATGGCTCAGTCAGTCCGCAACGAATCGTCGTCGAGAGAACATCGTGGTGCACATTTATGATTGGTTGGCCGGCCGACCGAAGTCTGATTGTTTGAGGGATCAATTCATTTAAATTAATCTATAATGAATTGAGAAGGGAATTTGTCACGTAATAAAAGATTTTTATTCAATAAACTGTCACGGACATGAATTAGTCGGAGGGGTCGCCGCGAAGGCTTTTTTTTTTTTTTTTTTTTTTTTTATTTAATTCACAAAACTGGTACATAATATAAATCATACAACTAAAATACATGCTTTGAACAGTTTTCCTAATTATGACCTTCTAGAAGTGAATCTAACAGTACAAGATTTAAATAAACATGTATAATAACAGTAATGGGTAAGCTATTTATGTTAACCCGTTCAAGCTATAATGGGTGGAAATCAGAAAAAAAAGTTAAATTAATGAAATTTTTTTTATAAGGTAACTAGTGTGTGCAAAAGTACATTTTCAGTTTCTTTTTAAAAGAGGCCAAAGAATCACCAAATATATCTGAATAGTTTCTGAGACAATTGGCTAGATGAAACATACGGTGCAGTGGAGCATGACTCCCAACATTAGAGTTCACTTTATTTACATCGAACACCTTACGATTCAGCAGTCTGCTCCCTTGACGTGGAACAGCTATATTTATTTGAGATAAAATCTCTGTGGAATCTATTTGACCATGAATGACCTTGTGTAAAAACATTAAGTCCAAGGTTTTTCGTCGTTTGTATAATGGGGTGACTTTGTAATATTTACATCTTTCCTCATAGGAACGCAACGACCTGCATTTATTATCGGAGAAAGCAAGATGGTAAAGAAATTTCTTTTGAACCTGCTCAATGATGTTGATGTGGAATTGATAACTAGGGCTCCAAACTTGACTGCAGTATTCTAGGCTACTTCGTATCAAACAATTATACACCGATATCGTCACAGTTGGATCCCTAAATACCTTCATCTGACGCGTTATGAATCCTGATAGTTTATTCGCCTTAAGTGTGATGCTCTCGAGGTGACTTTTGAAAGTGAGAGAGCTGTCGACCATCACACCGAGATCCCTAATAACGGAAGCTTCTTTTAAAGGGCATCCATTAATACTATATACACATGGTGCCGAGTTTTTCTTTCGTGTAAACTTTATCTGATAACATTTTTCAGAATTGAGGATCATTGAGTTCTTAATACACCACTCCTGTACTTTCTCTAAGTCCATTTGCAACTGGTTAACATCTTGGGTCGAAATAATTGTCCTATACATCTTTAAATCATCAGCATACATTTTAAATTTGGATGTTATTACCTTTCCTAGGTCATCTATATATATAAGAAAAAAAAGAGGACCTAAATGTGAGCCTTGAGGAACTCCTGACGGGACAAAAAAGACATCTGACGAAAAACCTTTGATGACTGTCATTTGCGATCTATTAGTCAAATAAGATTTACACCAGCGTAAAAGAGAACCATGAATGCCGAATACTGATAATTTGGTTATGAGCGATTGATGATGAACAAGGTCGAAAGCTTTACGAAAATCAGTGTATATGGCATGAACCTCTACCCCTTTATCTAAAGCGTTGGCTATATCTGTAACATACTCTATCAAGTTTGTGGAGGTCGATTTTCCAGGTCTAAAACCATGTTGATGTGCCATGAGTTGTGTTTTGACATGAGCATAAATCACTTGCTGCACGAAAGACTCAAGTATCTTTGCCATTGAACATAGCATCGAGACAGGTCTATAGTTCTCAATGTCATTCAGGTTCCCGGACTTGAGTATAGGAACCAAAAATGCAGTTTTCCACGCCTCAGGGAAAGTTCCAGTATAAAGTGAAGTATTAAATATTTTTGTTAATGGTACTTTTAAATTATCTACGCATTTTTTTAGAAAAATCGTAGGTATAAGGTCTGGACCTGGACCTTTCTGCATATCAAGTTTTAAAATATAATCCTTCACCTCTTCTTCCGTGACCACTACTTGAGAAAGAACCTGTTTATCTTTATAGCCTTCTGTGTTATGTTTTGTGTGCCTTCTTATGTTAGAGTCTACTACGTACACAGATTTGAAATAGTCATTAAATAGATTACTTATAACTTGTCCACCTGTAGCTCGTTCGCTTTTAAAAAACATTTCATTGGGTATGTTGGTTTCCTTACTCCTCTGCCTTTTAATGTAGGTCCAGAAGAATTTAGGATCGAGCTTCAAGGTACCGCGGACATCAGTTTTAAATTTTCTAAACGCCTCATTTATTAATTTATCGCATCTTTTTCGTAAACAATCAAACTCCAATTTGTCACGTGGATTCCTATACTTTTTAAAATTTGAATGAATTTTAGCTTTCTCCTTTAGAGCCTTAATTATTGCGGTATTATACCAGATAGGATAATTTGCTTCACTTGGTTTTCTTAGCGGGGTATGCTTCTTGATTATTATAGATATATTTAAATAAAATAAATTTACCATTTCATTTATATCGCTCGTATTATTCCATATAAGATCCCAGTCTAAACTATCTAATTCATCATTAATTGCGCTGTAATCACTCAAAAAGAAATTTAATTTAGGTTTAATCTTAGGTTTAATTCCGTTATTACTAGATTGTTTTTTTAGATCTATAAGTAAAGCAGGATGAAAATCATCCGTTGGCACCAATGCGTCGTTAGAGCATGAAACTTTAGTCTGCATGTCAGCGGCACCCAAAACCAAATCCAAAATTCTTCCATTTTTGTTGTCTATTTTATTCCATTGAGTTAAGTTGTTGAAAGATACGAAATTGAGGAAGTCTTTTTCTAAACTATTGTAATTCCTACTTTCAATTATATTGTTGTTTTCTGAACTCCAATCTATGTTACCAAAGTTAAAGTCCCCTAAAACTAAGTTTACATCGTGCTTATGAACTTTATTTGTTAAAACGTTCGTTATGTTAGAAAATAATATATCGGTATATTCTTTACTTATCGGAGGAGGGATATAAACGACACATACATTCAATACCAGACCAGCATTATTCTTAATAGACACCCATAACTCTTCGCATTCAGACTCCCAGTCTCGCCGTCTCGTAGCTTCCAGGCGAGATGATGAAGCAAGTAACACACCACCACCGTCTTTTTTTGTACGATTAGACATAGTTGATGAGCGGTCACGTCTGTGTATTGAATACCTACCATCTACCAGCTCTCCACTGAAAACCGTTTCATTTAGCCAGGTCTCAGTTAAAATTATTAAATCATAATCCTGCTTTAGAATAGATAATTCTAGTATTTCAGTCTTAGTTCTTAAGCCTCTCGAGTTTTGGTAATAACAATTTAGATCGAATTTTACAAAAAAAAAGCACAGAATCGTCATTTTAGAACTAAGTACCTAAATTTTGTTGAGGCTAGCTTCATCTTTAATACATAATGCTGGCGAGCGCTCGTCTTTACGAATAAATATCCTTCCATTCTTAACCCAAACAAAGTTATATTTTCTTTCTCGGGCCCTAATTCTTGCAGCAGCATGTAACTTTTTATTCTCAGGTGAAAGATGTTCAGTGATAAATATGGGTTGAACCTTGCCCTGTAAACCAGCATGCGATGAATTAAGCTTGATTTCATTCTTTTTATTAAACGTCTTGACTGAAGCCAAAAAGTTGTCACGTGCTCGAGGGGTCGCGAGTTTGACCACTATGTTACGAGGTCGCTTGACGTCAACATTTATTTTAGCCACTCTATGGAATGCAAGCACATCCTTTTCTAATATGGGGTTACTCACGGCTTTAGAGATCTGAGTGATGACGGTGAGCAGGTTCTCATTTTTCTGTTCTGGAACACACTGTATTTCCAGATTACTCTCTCTTGCCTGTTGTTCAATATATGCCATTTTAGTACTCAGTTCATTCGTTTTAGATTGCAGTGTCGCGTTCTCTAATTTAAGACTGGCAATGACGGCCTTCTGCTCGGTGATTATGACTTTATGTTCATCCTGCGTATCTGAAAGAAACTTAACCAGATTCGATACATCATCTACTTCGTTTTTAAGAGTAGAGAACTTAGTATTTAGGTTCCTCAGGTCATTCTGTACCTTGCCTAACATGTCATTAAATTTATCCAGAACTATTTGTTGAGTATCGAAGCGTTCCGTCAATTCCTTCCTAAGATTGCGTATTTCATTTAGAATTGGACTTTCACCACTGCTGTGAATGGAAGGAGAGATAGAATCCTCTGGACACCTTTGTACCTTCATCTGCACAGGTGTGTTAGAGTTATCCAATTTCGGACGAACTGCAACGCATGTAGGGCATACCCATTTTGAGCGGGAGGTTGAGACTTCGCTGTACTTCACGCAGTCCTGGTGATATAGATGAGGACAACCGCTGTTCGTGCATTTTATACGTTTTTGAGTGACGAGTATGTTCAAGTTACATGCCGCGCAAAACATTTTAATTTAAACAAATAAAAAAAAAATCAAGGAATTTCAATTATAACAATAAGTTTGCTTATCAAAGACAGATATCTAGATAAAACTAGTGAATCCAACTAGCAAGCCAAACAAAATAATAAAATAATAAAATTAAAAATTAAAGAATACCAAGAAATTTACGTAAGTACTTAATAAATGAAAAAGTAAAAGTTTGTTTTCATAGAAATTAAAGAAGATTTACATAAGTTATACTCCCATTTATCTATTACCAAAAGTTTTCCAAATTAATTTATGTTGTGAATGGAAAAAGCAGAAACAAAGTGTTTTTATCTGTTCGAAAATCATGCAAGTATACAGGTACAATATACAACATTAAAATTAAATTATTCTGAAAATACTTATAGCACCAAACAAATGTATGCTGACATATAAATATCTACATGTACTATATAATTTAATTTAATAAACAGTGTTATGGGCTCAGGACAGGATCGTATATTATCTTATTTTTGTAATAGTAAACATCTTAAAACAATATTGCCAATTACTCAAACCAAAAAAATAAAACTAAAGCAATATTAACTGTTCTTTGAAAAATAAAACAGAAAGCAATTTTATAAAACCATGAAACAATTTTACTATTTACTTAACCCTAAAAGAAGAAAACAAATATTAACTGTTCTATTAAAATAAAACCAAAAAATTAATCTTAACGCTTTATAAAATCTTACCTAGTATGTAGTTATTCCAAAATCATAAAACTAAAACAATATTAACTGTTATACTAGATAAATAAAAATAATCAAAATGCTAATCAAATCTTGAAACGACATTACTATTAAGACTTTCCAAAATCAAGAAAAAAAAAAAAAAAAAAAAAAACCAAAAACAAAACTGTTCAACTAGAAATTTAAAAATAACTAAAATGTAAATCAATTGTCCATCCAGGGCTCGAACTCGCGATCGTCGGCACAGAAACTACGTACAATTCACAGCCTACTGTAATGACATTTACGTCATCAGATGAAATAAGGCAATATTTGTTACCACCGCGGTTTATTATCACAATTTTTGTTTGAATGCCGATGTAAGTTGGAGGTATTTACCAAACTTACTGTCGATTTGAGCAGCGAAATTTCCCAAATAATATCCCCAGTAGATGGCACTAGAGTTTGAAAATAAGCACGTATGATTATCGAGCACTATTTAATTCACTGTGATGTTGCACACTACGGAAATTTTACTTTTTTCATTAAATAACACAATAATTAACGGGAGCGTACACTTTAGCGTGACAAGCAGATACCCTCAATGGCTTCCATGGTGAAGGCGCTTAGGCGCGTGCAGGGTCAGTGGCAGACGCTCAGGCGCGTGCAGGATCAGCGAGAGCAGGCAGGAGGAGATGGTAGGCAGGATTATCAGGGTCAGCAGTACAAGCAGGATCAAGCGTCATAGTCGGGTAGCTTCAAAATGAGGCAGCTTCAGGTAGCTTCTGCATGAGGCAGCTTGAGCTTCAGGTAGCTTCAGCATGAGGCAGCTTCAGCGCCAGGTAGGTTCAGCATTAGGCAGCTTCAGCTTCAGATATCTTCAACATCAGGTAGCTGCAGCACGAGGTAGCTTCAGATTCCGGTAGCTTCAGCATGAGCATGAGTTTCAGGACTTGCAGTAGACTGGAGATGTTATCGGTAAGATGGCTTGAAATAGACTTGAGATGTTATCGGTAGGATGTCTTGAAATAGACTCGAAATGTTATCGGTAGGATGGCTTGAAATAAGCTCGAAATGTTATCGGTAGGATGGCTTAAAATAGACTGCTGTTCTAAGGCCAGCAATCGGCTTATATGGCCGGGACCGCATGCCTTTGGAACCGCAATTTAAAATTTTGAATTTTATCTTTATTAGCCAGGAATCAAGTATATTTTCTTACAATAGTTTTGTAAGAATACGTTGCTGTCATAAAAAAAATGGAGTTGACATGATTTGTCAAAAAGTAAACAACATAAATAAAGGAAAATGGAGATTAAAAATAAATAAAATAAAAAGGATTCCTAAAACATAGGTAAGCATTACAAACTAAATTTAAATTAAATTTAAATTAGAATTAAAAGTAACGGCCTGAAGAGCTTCGAGATCTAGCGTCAGCTGCGTCGCTACGTTCGTGTGTGCGTTTCTCGGTCTAGCGACTTTGAACTTCGAATCGAAGACACGGGTAGTATACGAAACTGAATCTCGAACTAGAAGATTGGGGTGGGTTTCGGAGCGTTTGAAGAACGCTTCAGAGAGTGTTTTGAGGTGCTGTTGCCCTGTAGGTAAATCAAGATCTCTGTGCAGGTCCGCGTTACGCACGTACCACGGTGCGTTTGTGGCCCTGCGGCAGAAGAGATTTTGAACTACCTGCAGTTTGTGCAGGACGGAGGGTTTGGCGTGGGCAAAGATTGGCGAGGCATATGTCATGACGGGTCTAACGCAGACCTTATAAAGCGTACGTTTGTTTCTGAAGGGCGTTTTACTTTTTCTACCTAACATAGGTTCTATATAGGTGGCCTTAGTAAAAACGGGCGAGTTTCATTACTCTATCGACGTGTGGCTTGAAAGAAAGCGTCTGGTCTAAGGTAACGCCTAAGTATTTGATAGCGCGCTTCCAGGGGATGGGAATACCTATCATTCAAACGTGGAGATTGTCGTGACACGACGGTGTTTGCAATCGAAGTAAACGCAGAACTCTTGTCTGGGTTCACATCGATGCGTCATTTTTGAAACCATGCACCGAGGGCGTTAACGACTTTTTGCAGTCTGGTGATGGGACCCGCGACACTGAGGCCCCCGGTATAAAGGGCAGTGTCGTCGGCAAAGAGTGCGAGTTGACGCCTTTCGTCGGAATGGGAATGTCGTTTGTGTACACGGTGTACAATAGAGGCGCAAGGACTGAGCCTTGAGGGACTTCAGCCTTTATGAGACGGGGCGCGGAAAGCGTGCCTTCATGTTTAAATCGAAACGTACGGTCTTTGAGAAACGACGCGATTATTCTAACTAGGCGATCCGGTAGGCCTGTTTTGTAGAGTTTATAGATGAGGCCGCTGTGCCAGACTTTGTCGAAAGCCTTGGCTACGTCAAAGAAAACTGCGACCGGTTTAAAACGCCGCGGGTAGAAGCCGTCGAGTATGTACTCAACGATTCGATGGACTTGCTGAGGGTAGGAGTGCTTAGCGTGAAAGCCGAACTGGTGGGGAATGATGAGGGGATCGCCATCCGTTGAAAACAGATGGTTCCGCATTCGAGATAGTATGACTCTCTCGAGAAGTTTAGACATGGCCTTGAGAAGGCTGATGGGTCTGTGATTAGCCGGGATAATCAGAGGTTTACCCGGCTTGCGAATGCCTATCACTGTCGCTTCTTTCCAAGCTTTTGGAAAGTAGCTAAGGTCGAAGCAGGCATTGAAGACGATAGCTAGCAAGGTAAGCACCTGTTGAGGCAGGTGCTTAAGTGCGTGGTTGGAAATTCCATCTGCACCTAGAGCCGTTTTGGACTTTTGACTTCTAATCAGAAGCGTGATTGCATCATTAGAGACTGTGACGGGGTCACCTGGATGTGGGAGGGATCCGCGGGTAGGGTGCAGGGCGAGCATTGTGAGGCAATGCTGTCAGCGAAGCATTTGGCTTTCTCTTTGACTTCGAAGGCAATAGTGCCATCGGGACGAAAGAGAGGAGGAACATGAGAGGCGGTGTCTACGCGTAAGGCTCGGGCTAAACTATAATATGCTTGGTGGGACGGGGGAGATATTTTCCATGAGATCGTTCATCTGAGCGTCTCGGAATTCCACGAGAAAAGACCTAACTTTACGTTGAAGCTGATTCGCAGTTGAACTATAGGCGGGCGTGGGATATTTCTTGGCTCTCCGGAGAACCGCGTTCTTAGCTTTAACAAGATTCCTAATGGCTAAGGGAAGCGTGGTTATGCCTTGTTTAGCAACCTTTTCATTATCACTGATGCCTGTGTTGATAGCAACAGTGAGGGGATCGAATAATAAATCTATTTTGTCCGGGCTATCTAGAGATTCGGGCAAGATCGCGAGCGGAGAGTTCGGGGCCTCTAAGGCTGAAGCTAACGTATTTTTAAAACCTTTCCAGTTGGTAAAGGTCTTACGAGAGGTGTCGTTAACGTTGGGCGATCCTAGCACGAGGGAAACGGGCGGTGATCAGAGCGTAGATCATCGAGCGGTTCGATAGACCTGAGATCAAAGTTGATTTGCTTTACTATTGCAAAATCGAGAATGTCGGGAGAATGGTTCGGGGAAATGGTTGTCGGAATAATGAGTGGGAGTGACGGGAGAGATAAAGTCTAAGGCGAATTGGTCAGTGATGTCGAGGAGAGCGATACTGCTGGTGTCGGTCGATAGGCACGTCCAGTCAGTATGTTTTTTTGCAGGTCTAGACATTATATTTACTATTTAGAGAATTTACACTAATTATAGAATTTATAAAGAACTAAGTAGCGAGTGATGCTCGGCTAACGCTAATAGACGCTCTTGAGGAGAGCGGGCGGTTCGCAGTTTGCGTGCAAGTAAGGTAATTTCCCTAACATCGACTTTTGAATAACGTCGAACACGGTCTTCGTGGCCTCAGCCAACGACGACTGAGGCGAAAACGACGGAGCGGGACGCGGGCCTATGGGAGCTACGGAGCTGGGATAGGCAGGGAAGGTGGAGCGGCCGGACGCTGTCTGCAGGAGAGAGCCGGAGTAGGCGTCGGCTCCACGGGCTTTGCTTCCGGTGGACCCCAGTTGCGCAGCGGCGGTAAGTTGGCGGGAGTGAGCGACGGCGCCGGTTAAGGCGCGACTCTCACAACGGAGGAGCGCGGAGCGCGCGGACATCCCCTGTAGTTTGCTGTGTGGCCGGTCTGGCCGCAGAGCACACGTGCAGGGAGAGAAGTGGATTCGGGAGTGCGAGTGCACTCTTTTGTTATGTGAGGATCCAGGCACTTAACGCACCTGGGGGGAGCTGAGCAGTTAGCTGCTGCATGGCCATAGAGCTGGCAACGGTGGCACTGCCCAGGGAGACCGCAGGGCTTGGGACGCTCGACTGAGATATTCGAAAGCCCGCAGATTGTACGAGCTTTTCTGAAGATCTCCCTCGATTGGGGATTGTAAGATAGGATTACTATAGCGAATGGAAAACGCCTACCACATCTTATGCACTGATTCAGCCGGGAAGCCCTGAGACTTAAGGTCGTCGACGCGAGCTCAAACGGGACGCCCCGTAATACCACGCGGATTTTACCCTCCTCCGAGAGGGCGTAAGTGTGATACGCGATTTGTCTGACTGATAAGAGCCTAGTGAACGCGCGGAAATCGTTGATAGTCGCGACTTGGATTTTGATGGTTTCGCCTGCGTTTGCCGCTTTGACATAATTAATTTTATGCTCTTTGCTCAAGGTAGAAACCGCGGTCCAGCGCGCTTTTTCGCGGAGGAAAACGGGCGGAGGGAGCTGAGCTGAACGACCTAGCAAAGTTTACCAAGCTTTGCTGGTCCATTGGAGGGCTTGGGACTACAATATGTAATATATAAATATGTAATTATGCCTAGGTACCCTAACAAACCTAGCACCTAAACCTCCCTACCAGCGGTAGGGGGGCTGGGACGACGTGAAGTGGTGCCCCTAATTCGGACAGCACTGTACCGTTACGATCGGGTCTGCCGGTTTCTCCTTAGCCTGAAGGGCCTTGGAAGCGCACCGGGGCAACGCTATCAGGCTTAGTTGTCACCGTTAAGTATCCACCTGATCAAACGCGAGTCTACTACGGAGTGTGTCGCCAATAAATTGACAACAAAAACCGGCCGTAGACCTGACGAGGTTGGGTTGCACTGAACGTGCGGGATTGACTACGTTACGACCGGCTAAAACCGGTAGCTAGCGCCAAGCGTCGAGCCAGAGCCAGAGCCCAGCCCGAGCCTTGCGGACTATTGTCGAATTTAACCGACGGAAGTAAGGGAACTATTCGAGGGGGCACGTTGAGGTGCGGAATTGAATACGTTACGACTGGCTGAAGCCGGCCGCAGAGCGACTCTCTAACTAACGTAACAATCGCCCAGCGTCGAGTGCGTAGCCAGAAAATCAGCCCGGGCCTTGCGAACGAACGTCAAATTTAACCGACGTAGGCTCAACTCTGTTGTTGCTGCGAGACTGACTTAGTTACAGTCGGCCGAAACCGGCCGCAGCGTAAGTCCTAAAGTGTCTTATTTCAAGTCGTCAGGGACAAAGCGAGATATTGTACGAATCTCAGCGTATGAGTGTTGCTACGAGTTGTCGTCGTGAGACGACAATCGTGACTCAACGGCTGGTGCGACCGCGGACACGTCCAAACGGGGACGGACGCAGAGCGGGTCTGGGGCTACGAGAGCGCGGCAGGAATGGCGTTTGAGTATTGATACGAGAGAAGTCGTGAGACGACAATCGTGACTCGGCAGCCGGAAGCGACCGTCAACACGTCGGAACGGGGCCGCATGCAGATCGGGTCTGATGGAGCAGGCTTGGGCGTAGGCTTTAGCACCGGCTACGTAGCGGTAGGAAGTTAGTCCGAGTAAGGGGCGGGACCTGTTGGGTGCCAATTGGAGAAAAAGGCCGCACAAGCGGGGCTCCGAAGGGGTCACCCGCAAGTTTTACATAGCAATGAAGGTGCTTAAAGCACTGGAAGTAAATTCATAGCACTATAGGTGCTCAAAATTGCAAGGAGAAATAAAATGTATTCGAATTAGAATTAGAATTTGCGGCCAGAAGGGCTTCGAGATCGTTTGACAGCTGGGTGGCTTCGTACGCTTGCGCATTCCTAGGCCTAGCGACTTTGAACTTCAATCAAGGACAGGGGTAGTATACGAGACGGAATCTCGAACTAGAGGATTGGGTGGGTTTCGGAGCGTTTGAAGAACGCTTCAGAGAATGTTTTGAGGTGCTGTTGCACTGTAGGTAGTACTAGATCTCTATGCAAGTCCGCGTTACGCACGTACCAGAGTGCGTTTGCGGCACTGCGGCAGAACAGATTTTGAATCACGTAAAGTTTGGGCAGGAGGGAGGGTTAGGCGGGGGAAAGATTGGTAAGTCATGGCGGGTCTAACGCAGGTCTTAAAAAGCGTTCGTTTGTTACGAAAGGACATTTTACTATGTCTACCAAACATACTATTTAGTCGGCCTAAGTAGAGACGGGAGAGTTTCGTTACTCTATGTACGTGTGGCTTGAAAGAAAGCGTCGGGTCTAAGGTGACGCCTAAGTATTTCGCACTGTGCTTCCAGGCGATGGGAATACCGTGGGGAATAGTCGTGGCGACGACGAAGTTTGTGGTCGAAGTGAATCGCAGAACTCTTGTCTAGATTCACCGAGGGCGTTAACGGCCTTTGGTATAGAGTGCGGTGTCGTCGGCAAAGAGGGCGAGTTCGACGCCTTTCGGCGGGATGGGAATGTCGTTGGTGTACACGGTGTACAGCAGAGGGGCGAGGACTGAGCCTTGAGGGACTCCAGCCTTTATGGAACGAGGTGCAGAAAGCGTGCCTTCGTGTTTAAATCGAAACGTACGGTCTTTGAGAAACGACGCTATTAACCTGACTAGGCGATCCGGTAAGCCTATCTTGTAGAGTTTATAAACGAGACCGCTGTGCCAGCCTTTATCAAAAGCCTTAGCTACGTCAAAGAAAACTGCGACGGCTTTTATTACGCCGCGGATAGAAGCCGTCGAGTATGTACTCGACGATTCGATGTACTTGCTGAGGGCAAGAACGCTTAGCGCGAAAGCTGAACTGACGGGGAATGATGAGGGGATCGCCATCCATTGGAAACAGATGGTTGCGCATTCGAGAGAGTATTACTCTCTTAGTTGTCACCGGTTGGTATCCTTTGTACTAAAACCAGAATACTTTGCCCTGGGCACACACAGCACAAGCACAACACAGCACTTTGAAAGAGACTTAGTCGCAAAGAAAAAAACACTTCGAGAGCGCTCGGAGGGATTAAAAACCCAGAAAATTTTGAACCAGCACGCTTATCTGTGACGTCAGTAAATTGAGCGCCACTGCATATCGGGAAGGGACCGATCAATCGGAGTAGTCTTGGAACGTCCGTACCAGGCGGTGGTCGCAGCGGGAAAGGTAGCTACTTAAAAATGGTTGCGTCAAATATTTCTCAGTCCTAGATACGAGCGAACGCTACAATCTTAGTGAATGAGATCATTCGTTAGGATCCATACTAACGTTGGCATCGGCTTTTACAAGGACGTTTAATTGATATTTAAAACATCAAGAAAATTTTATTCAATTAGTTATCTAAGAGGCAACCTTACGATGGTTCTAATTAAGATTCTTTGATTCCAGTATAGCAGGGAACTGATGGTAATGGTAAGCTTTTCATAAGGTCGGTCAAATGGAGTAGCTTGTATATTTAACTACATCAAAAAAAGTTCGCGTTCGGTTCAAAAATCGGAATCTTTAATATTACGATAACAATTTATTTTTCTTTACTGATTATCATTACTTTATACCTTATATTATTTTTATATAAAACAATACCATAACAATTTAATGTCTTTTTTCACACAAATATAAATTTAACCCTCGCTTACGCTCATTCAGAAATCTAACCGAAGCAATTGAAAGTTTTATTTTTTAATTTTTTAGATGAAGATGTTGATTGAAAATGTCGCCGAGAGTTTACCAAAAGTGTTACTAGGAAAAATGTTTACTTTCACAGAATAAGGATATTCTACGAAAGAAATAGCACGCAGAGTTACCATGTCCCAATCCTATATCATGACCACGTTGCGGAGGTAGCACGGCATGAATAATTTAGCTGTCCGCCCGCAGTGGTCACCTAACTATTTCTACTGCTGCTCAGAAGCGCTATATTAGATTTCTGACTGCCCGTGAATCAACAATAAATGCTACTAAAATAAGAGCAGCCATCGGACGTGAAGTAAGACTATTCGGGATTGCTTACACCCAGTCGGATTACGAACAAGGAGATCTTGGTGAGCACCTCTCAACCCACGGCAACGACAGCGATGCAGATGGCAGTGCGGTAGGCTCCTCCAAAATAAAGAAGATGAGGAAGAAAACATTTGGCAAAATTGCCTCTTGATAGGCTTTGATCTCGTATCGAGGCTCTATGACTCCAGTTATGAACAAAACAGTCGCGACTGATGGAATTGCCATTCCATAGTCTTTTTCTTTCCACCAAATTTCATTCATAAATTGTATAATAAAACCAGCAGGCCATTCTTATCTTGTAATGTTCTCGTATAGTAGCAGTAACATATCGTAAAAGATACGTTTCCAGAATAAAGTTTATTAAATGTTTCAAAGCGTAGGTCTGAATAATCTTCTGCGTAACATTTTGAAATTTATTATAAATATTTTTATTGTAATCAATAAATAAAATAAAACATTGTAAAAAAATATAAATAAAAGAAACTGACAGAGATATGTAAAAAATCATTTAACGATACAAAAATCCAAATTAGAAAAGTATTTATACCTCCAAGAGTAGCGTATTGTAATTCGCACAGCTTTACAGTGTCTGCTTCTGCATTATTAAAACTCTATATTACAATACAATACAGCTCTTTGGACATGTATATTAAAACTCTATATTTTGTCAAATATGAAATACCTTGGTATAACGAATACTAGGTTAGTTTTCGAATTTTTTTGCACAATGTCATGTTAGAGTTATAATTTAAATATTGTTAAAAAGCAAGTTGGCTTCATGCATGTATGAAGTAATCAGATGTAGAAAAGTTATGTTGGAGACTGCAGTTCTTTAAAAAAGTTATTGAAATGATCACATTTATAAAATTCACGTTACTACGATGTGTATGAACATTGGGCAAGAAGTACTGTGCCAAGATACGAAAGTACTTAAAATGCTGAAGATGAATCTCCAAGACGGGAAGAACATATACGAGCAATATACGCGCCATATGGTTCGTATATGATAAGGTGCAAACCTTATATTCAGCTGGCTATATCATATAACATAAAATATACAAAGAAAGTTCATGCCATTTTTATATCAATCGCATGTCATCTACGTAAAATAGCGTAACATTACAACTTTGGCTATAGAAACTGTGAAAATCAATGAATTCACCCCTTGCGTTTATGCTCGACGTAACGAAAGAGTTCTTAACCCCTCGGAATATTTACTTTTAAAATATTTGGATCGTGTCTGGAGAGAACCATTACATTGTCTCGCCCGGAAACTACTACTGAAGGGGTTGCTACCCTGTGTCACCTTGAATTCTGCATCTATTTAATCTGTTAGCAAAGATATTTCACAAACCAGCTGTAATTTACGAGAAAAATATGGCTTAATATTGCATTTTTCCTTTTACATATGGTATGTCTACTGTACTTATACCAGATAAACCACTGGGTAAAAACTTTGATTAGTTATAGGTTTTATGAGTACGCCGAGTGCCAAGTAGTAAACTGGGCTCATCTCTCCTAATTAGGTTGGCTTAAATGAACAAGTGGCGTCTAATCGTGTCAACAAATATCGTGTGTTTAAAGAAATAATCGACTTAAATTTAATATTCAGGTATAAAAAGGCGTGGAATTAAAATGCTCGCCTTTATTAATTGATTGGTATATTGCGTTACTATATTGAAATATCCACGATACAACTTAGTAAACGCATTATTTAACTGCGTCTTTCCTGTAAGGTTTAATCGTGAAAGTTACCGCCGTACAGTACCCGTCCTAAGTGTAGCATTAGTGCTATGGTTATAAGTTACACCAACTAAAATTCATTGAGAATATTGTAGTATGGTAGCTCCGAAAGTCCAAAAGCTGGATTAGGAATTTTTTGGTAACAAACGAGGGCGTGCTTTAAAACAATAGAAACAATACAAAATTGGCTATTATAAAATATTCTTTTTAGTTTATTACTTTATTCATTGTTACGTTTAATGTTTTTTATTGCATATTTCCAGTAGACAAGACCATTCCTCTGATCGGTTGCGCATTAATAATTTCGTTATCACATTTTGAAATATAATGACAGTAGTTCCTTAAATATCTGGAGGCTACTTACCGTCATGGGTGCGGTGCTCGTCTTTTTTTTTTTTTTTTTTTTTTTTTTTTTCGGGGGGGAAAATGCATTACGCATACCACACGGGCGCAGGGGGCACCCGAGTGGTTATGTGGGACTCCCGTATAGGCTAATGAGACCCACGGTATACCCACTAAAAACCCCCCCATCTTCCTCCTCGCCGCCTTGTGACGGGGCCACGGGAACGCTCTCGCACACATCCGCGACCCCGCCGGCGGCAGCCGCCCACATGCGGCTCCATCAAACAGCCCGAAGGTCCTCCACGATGGGCGCACCAGATGGTAAGGTGCGCCTCCCTCCTTGGCCTCCACCAGTACTGTAGCAGACTCCCCCCGAGTCTGCTACTAGGAGGCCATGGGTACCAGATAACTGGTGGCAGATCGGGTCTATGGTTCTGCCACCGACCACACCTCGGCCGCAGAGGATAGGGCAAGCGGCGCACCGCAATACCGACATGCCTCTTCCTCTGCGGCCCCACCAGTGCCGCTTCCACGGAACGGCCCCGCCGGCTCGCAGGGGGTAGGGAGAGTGGCACACCCAGTGGCTCCCAGTGGGCTCTCAGCCCACTGGGAGCGCCCTCCTCGGGCCAGCCGGCGGCCCCAACAGGCCGGCCCTGGTTGCCTCTTAGTTCACCGTGGGTGACCAGTCCACGGTTACTAAGCCCCCCCGCCACGACAAGGCGGGCAACCATCGGGGGGGTGGCTAGATCCAACTGGATCAAGTAGGTTCAACCAAGAAATAACGGTTTAACTATTGGGCGACGCTATAGGTATATAGTCGTTCCCATCATTTAAATTGAATAGAATTTTTCATCACAACCAACACATCGATAAAATCAACAGCTAATGCTTGCAAAACAAATTCAAAACCGCTAAGCCCGTAGATTTGGATTAAAACACTGGATTATCGCATTCGGCCGAATGCCGATGATTTATTTCGACATAGCAAATATGCAGACGTCAAAATGTATTCCCGTTGATTTAGTTGGTCGTTGCTTTTGTTGGATTATGGCATGTATATATATAGTTGCTCACATTATGCATTTGTTTCTGATGATACACAGATAAGGTGTGTACTGGTAAAACTTTTATGCTTCAGTCTTCACTGGCTGGCCAAACATATGGCCAATTGTTAAACATCACCTCTTACATGAAACCTTGACTGTAAAAGTCAAGGTTTCATGTGTAAAATTAAACACATTTAAATTTTTTTAATACATAGCATTTCTCTATGTGGTTTTGACATGTCATGGGATTTGTCACTATTATTATTTGCACTATTACAATTTATTTGGAGATATATTTAGCTGACTAAATTACCAAAGTATTGAGTTTGTAATTCTTTCGTAGCGGTTAATTTGCTTACTAGTCTTATGGTTTCAAAGGGAAAGCCGTGTTCCACCCGTTTGTCCAGTTCACTTGGCCGTGTAGTACACAGTACATCGCTTTAAGACGGACATAGCAAAGATTTCTAGTAGACAAAGATCTATAGTAGAAACACGTAGTCAAAAAAAAAATTAAACGAATTTTTTTCATAAATAAACCTGTGAAATTTTTCAATAAACTTTTTTTTTAAATTGTTCAAGGCGTGGGTAAAGTATTTTTTAAATCATTGATTTCTTATTATTATAACTGCTAATGTTAAATAATTTTCGACGTTCAGTGAATTTCAGTTTCTCTATGATTTCATCATAATTTTGTGTAAAATGTATATGGCTGAGGTAGCGACATACGATTAAAACTCGATCTAATTTATTTTGTCTTAATTTTATTAAAAATACTAAAGCGTGCACAAAAATGCTTTTGTAACGACACAATATATTTAAACAAAGCACCAGATATCTTCGCACGGGGGTTATCTCAGTACAGAATGTGTCACGTCTTATCTCTCCGACTGAAAACACCCTCGGGTGTTTGTTTCTCACAATTTGATAGATTCTTATTATGTGACATTTACCTATTCGAGCGAAGCACGTGAGGGGAACTGTGGAGGTCTCTATCGCAGCTGAATTCTAAGAAACTTTTAAACGTTACGGACATTCAGCAATAGTATTTTTTGTTTTTGATATTATTCGTATATATTTTCAGTGAGTAGAACGTGTTCTGTCAGTATATTCTAGAAACAATTGCCAAAAGTAAGTTTGTATTTTATAGTTAGTACAAACTTCTTCTTTGAAAGTGACATATATGATCATTTCACTTTAAAATAATTCTTCCTAACGTAAAGATTACTACAATTTCTATGACAAAAATTATTGTCTATAATAAGAAAGCCTTCCAGCACAGTAGAGACCAAAAAATAAATGTTTTTGTTTCTTTTTCGAACATGAAGATAAGACGACCCTCGTTCTGAGTTGTCGCACTTAAGCGACTACCTGTCGCTGTACACGAATTTAGGTTTTATTTTACTTTTAATGTATAATTTTTTAGCTACAGGACTATCATGTGTAACAATTATGCTAATCTATGATCAGACCAGCTTATCACCAATAATTATGCAAAACCCTTAGGTAAACAAGGGGAGGATCAAATTGTGTTAACGATTAATTTAGTTATGTTAAATAAATGCATAAATGTGGCTTAATTTATTGATATGCAATGCCACTTTTCAAAAAATATTACAAAAACGGTTTAATTTACTTTTAAAAAAATTACATGCAGTCCGACCGTCTTACGTTTTATTGTCTTCGAAGTTTAGACACCATTGTCGTCTTAACATGTTTTATTACAAGTTTTATATTTACTTATTTATAACGAATAACTTATACCTTACCAATAAATATCCATATTCAAAAAATTAAGAACTGATTTGTTCTTTCGCATACTGCTATCTGTGCTCTGTTATATGTTAGATTTAATAAAATATTTTGCTTCGGAAATTACAGCCACTCTAAGCTGCTCATTGTACAATGTCGAGCGAACATGCATTCTACAATTTTGTGTGGTTATTCAACCTTGCAAACTCAAGTAGGTCTCTGTTTGTGTGGCAGTGTGTGACACGATATCCCTTGGTTTTGGTCTCATTAAACCATATCATTGATTTTTAGAGTTGAAAACCTAAGCTTGCCTGATTGTTGTATTTATAACAAATATCATTCAGCATGTAGTTATTGTACTTAAAAGTTGATTGTTATGTCATGATCACGTGTATAATATGTATAAATGAGATTGTGGACGAACAACAACTAAGGCGTGTTGGTTTTGTGGAGTATCAGATAGATGTAGAAACAACTCGGTATTGGATCATGTTCCAAATGCCCATATTATTACTGAGAAAACCTAAAGTTAGCCTTAACATGAGTTGAAAAGCAATGAGGGATAGTGATATCGCATTTTGCGCTCAATGGGGAAAACGGACAGGTGCTTTTGCACCTTTATAAGAAAGCATTAAAATTTTAGAGACTAACGGTTTTACCACAACAGGTGCAATAAAAGGAAACGTCAAACCATCAGAATAGTGACCAAGCGAAGTTTTAATTTAGCTAGATTGAACATCTAGACAGTTAAAGATAAACAGTTGTTCAATATTTTTATGGTAAAACCGTAAAATTTAAATTATGATTTTAATAAAATAAATTTGAAGTTCCTAGGCTTTTGAAGTATTTCAATCACAGTTCAACAAATGGTGAAGATGGTCGTGTTTAATTTAAATTTAAATTTTTCATCATTTTACATACGAATTGTATTAGCGTATGTAAATATTGATCCAAAACAAGCAATGTTTAAGATGCCTGGAATCAATAATATAGTCTTAAATTATAAAACCTAATCTACTAGTAAAAATCAAAATCTCAAATATTCGTCTTTACCAGATGTCAAACCTTTGCCAAAATAATAATAATAAATAAATCCCCAGACAAACACACCAACTGTTTGGCCCCAAAGTAAGCATCACTTATGTTGTGGACGACCGGGGGGGGACCAACAATAAGCATACATATATAAATACAAACAACCATGACGCGAGAACAAACATGTATGTTCACCACACAAATGAATGCCCCGGCCAGGACTCGAACCTCTGACCTCCGGCGTATGAGGCAGGCTACTAACCACTGCACCATTCGGTCGTCAAAATAACCCTTATTGAATGCTAAAAACAAGAAAAAAATTTTTTTCACTGTATCGAAATAACATTTTTCCTTAATTATGAATAAGTATAAAAAAATATCCCGATGTCCAGAATTCCATGTATGCCAACTGAGTCGGAATAAATTCAGCAAAATTATGCCAACGGTGCAGGTAGACGGATAGTAAAAGTCACTCATTATAACACGAAGAAGAATTTATTACGTTGTAAAAGGTGTACTCCAGGACGTGACATTAACCTTAACTTAATTAGGGCATGAAACGGAGTTTTAGAATTTTCTCTAATAAAGTTTAATTAGGGATTTGAAGATTGCGACGAACAATGCAGTCTTATTTAGCGTTCAAATAAAATTAAATTTTATTGGCATTAGTTTAGTCTAAAGTGTTTGTTTTACCTTAGTTTCACGCAGATACGTACGAATTTGTTAACTTGTTAAAAATACCAGCAACGTTCCATTAAAAATCATATTAAACTTACAATGTTAAGAGAAATGATAGAGATGCTAAAAAATATTTAATACTTAAATGATTTTTATTATTAAAAAAATAGACACATATCAGAAACTAAAATTAAAATTGTTGTCCAATTAAAATTCAATTTGAATGAAGAATTTGAATCAATAAGTTTAATACATCATCTACAACCAGAGCCTCGTGGCATAGTCTGTAATAAGGTTGCCTCTAGGATTCGAAGTACTCGAAGCTAGAGACAACTATACATTTTGCACCGCAATAGAATTCATCAATCACCGTGACACATTCTAAAAGCGATAATATCGTAAACATTGTTTCAACAAAGTCATTGGGTATCGATATTGACGAAATTTTATCAAGTATGCCTGTATTACAGAGTGGAGTAAGTTGGTAGTCGATATAAATATACTTATAGTATTCAATATTAGGCTCCTGATATTCCCACATCATAAAATTGGACCGTTGTCGCTATAAAAAGCGCCATTCGTTTTTACGGCGAAGTCCCCAAGGTTAATAATAATTGTGACGCCATAATTTTTTCGGATTCCGATATATATTTCTGTTAAGATCGGTTTTTATGAAGCCTAAAGTTTGCAGCTACGGAAAATGTTGTTTAAGATGCCTTTACAGTTATGAGTTATACCCGTGACCTAATTTATTTAAGTTTAAAAAGTAATGGTCAGCCTGAAGTTTTATCAGCTATCATTTATGGGTGTATATTTCGTGATTTATTTAGCGTTTTGTTACAAAAAATCAAAATCAACCATTAATAGGTGTAGGAAACGCTTCTCATCACCACAATCGAAACTCCAATTTTCAAAACTTTCTTTCCTAGATAAAAAGTATACAGTATTCTTTATGTTATTTAATATTAGAGTAATTAATCTTTTGTTAAATAACATAGCTAGACTTTCACTAGATCTGGTCATTTAGGAAACTAATTACTAATGAATATATACTTTTGATTTGACTAACATCTATCAAAAGTAAAATGCAATTAAAATTATGTTCATACAAAATTAAATTTGCATACATTTATGAATGAATACAACCAGAATTAATGAAATGCTGTGCAAACTAAAACTACAAATAATGCTGTTACAAAAATCGTGAAATCCATAAACATGAATAAATCAATGAGTTGTTCAGCTTTTACTCCAGGTCCAATTCTGATCCGACTTCAAATTTGCTTCATCAAAATACGCTTCAAAAAACTCTAATAAAATAGATTGAAAAATCTGGACTACCGCCTAATTGGAAGTATCTATTTGTATACATATTTATGAAGTTGAATGTAGGTTCGTTTAGCCGCTGGTCCACGGGGCTTTTGTGACGGCACGCCGGCCCGGCAGATTGTCCGGATCCGACCGGTGGATTACAACCGGATGAAAAATCCGGTGAGTACGTACAGAAAGTAAATTGAATAGAATGTTAGGAATGAACTGATATCGCTTTGTTGGTTCGTCGTTCATTCCCGCTGAACCAGTGAATGGACTTGTTTCCATTTTGTTATACGGTTTGCTCAGCGATTTCTATTTGGTGCAATCTTTGACATAAAATTCAATTTGGTATCCACACTATTAATTCCTTGTTTCGTTATTTAGGTGCGAGTGCAGAAATTATTACAATTTGCACGAGTCACGGTGCATATGTGCATTTACCTACATAGTTTTCAAATTACTTAATAAACTGTTCATAGGTACCCTATTAACATTATCACAAATTACAAGATGACTTTATCCAGTATCACAGTTGAACCGTAATCTCATTCGATATCGGCGAATTGTCTTTCAATTCTTTTTTTTGAAGATTAATCATATAATTTATTCCTTCATGTTATTTGTCATTATTTGAAGGTGAGAATCTTTTTTTACAAAACATTTCTTATATTTTTAACAATTACGAGGTGTCTTTTGCCCTCATAGTTTCACAAAATTCATGCTTTTCACAGCTGCGAGAAGATTGTAAGCCCAATCTCTGTGATGGTTTGAAGCAAGGGAGATTTCAGCACATACAAACCACACTTATTTTCTAGATTGGTAAACTAAACTTTTTTACATATGTGAATTTAAACACATTTATGTAGAGCTATAAGTATTTTAATTGTAGCTAACTTCCAAGTCATCATCCAGCAAAAAAATCATCTCTTACAAAAAAGTTACACACTCCATTTTAAGGTCAGCTTGAAGAGATTTCTTTTAGAAATAAGCTAATAACTTTTACCATGTTTGTTATAATCTTGATTGTTCAATAAATAAATAAACCATTTTAATTTATAGATAAACTGTGACCACGGATATTGAACTCGGATTACGAGCACAATTTATTTAATTCAAATATAAACCTTATTTAAGTAAACTATAATCTAATAGAATCCCAGAATATCAAACAACATAAAGACGTCACAATCTATTACAATCTTTCCTCCATACGATGATGAATATAACAGACTCAGGCCAGTATTTCATAAAGGGTATTGCACAATGACAAACCGCATCTCATACGTTACCGGACGAGATAAGTCGCCAACTTATCACCGAGCTTACGGCTGGCGTGTCGCTGACTCAGATATATTTGCGACGGGTTAGATACGTGAGCAGCAGCCTTAATTCCACAACTTTTTTTAATTCTCAGCTTTGTAGGTTGACCTGGGAAAAAATTGTAAGTCTAGTAGAAGTAGAAGTCTTTTGTTTTTTATTGTGAGGATTCAGTTGGGATTACTGGGTACTGTCGCTATTATTACACGGTCGACTATTATATTTACTGAGGACGTAGGAAGCAGAAATCATGGTTCAATTTTGCCTAAATTTTCAATCGGCAAGTAGGGTGAGTGACGTATTCATTGCTGGAGGTGTTGAAATCGACCAAAAGGATAACTTCATCTCCTTAGCCTTTCCTTTTAGTAGAAAAGGGCTAACCGGAGGAAGGTGTTCATAAAAAAATTGTTAGCGGGAGGTAACAGAACGATGTATGCGCGGGGTACGTGCTTCCTCTCACATCTTGATTAATAATCTTAAGAAATTCAATCTTAAGAAAATTTACAGCTAAGTTTGCACAATAAATATTAAATATAGTGCTAAGTTTAAGAAAAAATCCTTAACAGTAAATAATGTATATCTATGTAGATCTAACCAAACTACTCTTTCGTAGAAAGAGTTCCATCGGTGTTCCATGTCCGCTACGCATCCTGGCACATCTGGAATACGCAGCTCATATCGAGGGATGCGGGTTGTGATAAAATTCGACTAAATAAAATAATCCGATAAAAACGTTGAGTTTTATAAATGCGAAAAGAGTTTAAGCAATAACAGATTAATTTTTTACCTGCTGCGTTATTGTATTAATATATTGTAATATTATAATTTGATCCTGTAAAAAACGAATTAATCTATTGTACGTGACCACTTAGGTTAGGTTTGTATGTAGTTAATACACGCAAGCGAGTGAAGCGAGCGTGGTGCGGCAGCACCCGGCGAAGGCCCAAGACCAAATTAAGGACCATTTCCAGCTTTTCACGAAAAGCAACTTTGGTTTAATTTGGTTCAAACAAACATCACGACACGAACGAAGATCAATTATCAAAATAGATGACCATTTAGAATTTTTTATTTGCTTTTTTTGCAAAATTATAACGACCATTTAAATACATGCCATTATTATTATAAAACTTATATCAATCATCAATCGTTGTATAAAACACCTACGATAGTTAACGATATCTAAGAGCACGAGATGCCAAACGTATACCTACTCGAATGTCGACAGTAAAAATTATAATTTAATTTAACTGAAACTGCAAAAATTCATGTACGTTACCATCGTAAACGTAAATTATAAATAACAGCTACTATATATTCACATTGAGAGCAATATTCCTTTCATCACCAAAACCAAAAACAGCTAATTCAGCAAAATAATCTTTGCCACAATAAAGCAGAACGAAAGCAATAAAGCGTACAAACGAAAATAAAAACACACATGTAATTCAATTTGTTTTGAAAAATCGACGTAAATTTTTCTGTTGCCTTAAATAGCGCTACAGTAGATTGTGAGTTGAATTACCTTGGTTTAGCACAATGCGGTAAATACCGTTGCTGCTGGTATTTTTCATGAAATATTTCTTAAGATAAATCTTGAGGTTTCCAACTCGGCGAAATGCCGTGTCGTTTCGCTTAGAAACATTTCTCATCCTATTATTAGCTATACTGTATAGTTTTGATAAATACTACTGCTTTTCCAAGGGTTGGGTCATAGAAAGAACGAATGAACGAATGAACCCGTCTGGTTATTGTAAAGCTGATCAATAAAACTTCAGCTTCTCGCTTTCTTCGAATTATTATGAACGAGTGATTAACGTTCATTGCGAGGGTTCAGAGGAATTATTATTGAAAACTTTTATAATTATAAACTCGATTGAGGGATTACAGCTTTTGTTATGTTTTGGTTCGTACTGGTCCGTTTTAAATTAGTGATTTTAAACTGGGTCAAAAGCTGGAATAGGATAAAAATACTTACAGTTCGATTTATTTATTTAACACTTTTTCTATTTAATATTTTTTCTATTTGTCGTTAATGTCATTCTGCATCCTGCATCTGCTCTAGAGTATGACTTGGTTACAGTATGTAACGCTGTGCGTTTGCCCTTATTCTTTGCTGTCTAGATAATTCTTTGGTAATGACATAACTTTTTTCTCTTCTGTCTGATTTGTTTAATGTAATCATCTATATTTTTATATATTATGTTTGCTCTAGAAATGTAATTTGTGAGAGCAATCTTCCATTAAAAAATAAATAAACGATTTGGTTTATTTTAAAGTTTTTGAGTCTACCATAATATATTATGATAATGACCGAAGTTATTGTGCCTGTACTCGCGAGGCGCTACTGTGGCGCAAAAATGGGTATGTAATTAGGGCTAAAAAAGCAAACAAATAAAAACTACTCACTTCTATATTTAATAACTTACTCGCCTTTATAAGGTTAAGTTTGTATTTTCAGCAAGTAATACATATAAATAAGAAAACTTGTATGAAATGATTATTGATTCTCGCTCCGATCGCCGCCCAGTACGGACGTGCAAGACCCCGTTCTCCGTTGTTTGGTCCCTTCCCGATATTCCGTGGCGCTCAGTCTACTGACGTCACAGTTTAGCGTGTTGGTTCCGTGCTACGGTTTTCAAGGTTTTTTTGAGTGCTATCGAGGTGCGATTTTTCTTTGCGACTAAGCCCCTTAGTCTTCAAAGTGCTGTGCTAAGTTGTGTTGTGCTTGTGCTGAGTGCAGTGTTGTGCCCAGCATAAGTAGTCTGGTTTCAGTACAAAGGATACTTAACGGTGACAACGAATTTGTACTGAACCAGTCCTTTTTATTTTATTTCTCTTCTCTATTTTATTTATTTTTCTCCTATTTTCATATTTATTTTTATCGTATCTGTGTATTTTCGTGTGTATTTGTCCTTTCTGTCGGTAAAGGTTGACCCTAACGCGGTCAACTCTTTACCTGCGTACCCTTTTTTAGGTTTCTAGGTAGCGGTGACTACGAATTTGTACTGAGCCAGTCCTTTTATTTTTAATTGTTTCTGTTTTACATTTTATTTATTTTCTCCAATTTTCATATTTATTTTTATCATATCTGTGTGTTTTCGTGTGTATTTGTCCTTTCTGTCGGTAAAGGTTGACCCTAACGCGGTCAACTCTTTACCTGCGCTCCCTTTTTTAGGTTTCTAGGTAGCGGCCTTCGGCATACTACGGTTAGTTCTAAGTTATTCTCCCCAGCCCCCCTACCGCGGGTAGGGAGGTTTAGGTACTAGGTTTGCTAGGGAACCTAGGCATTTTTATATATTTATATATAACATATCGTAATTCCAAGCCCTCCAATGGACCTTGTAAGCATTCTTAGGTCGTTCGCCCAGGCGCTCGTTGCGTCCGGCGCCAACTTATCAGATGACGTAATAACGCAGGCCTTACAGGCATCTATCGCATCCCCGGCCCCTCAGGCCTCAACCCCGGCCCCTCAGGCCTCAACCCCGGCCCCTCAGGCCTCAACCCCGGCCTCTCAGGCCTCCAACGTCGAGACCCCTCAGGTCTACAGCTCTTCCTCGTCACTCGCCTCGTCCGAGATGGACTGCGAATCGGTCGCATCCTCTCACGCGTCGCGTCGCAAGCGTACCGCTCCCGGGAGCGACTCCGAACCCGCGTCTGATTCGTCGTCAGATGCCGTCACCTTAACCGGCTCTCCTGAGCCCGCTTTTCAATTTGTCGCCAAGCGCTCCAAGAAGCGCTCGAAGAAAGCTTCGGTATCATCAATACCCGAGCCCTCCCCGGTGTCTTCAACACCAGCCCCCGCGCCATTAAAATCGCTCGAAGTAACCGCGTCTCCGTCGGTCCCATCGAAGCCAGCGACGCGCTGCGCTCCCGTCCCGCTGAAGCCTCAGCTCCCTCCACCCGTCTTCCTGCGTGAAAAAGCGCGCTGGACCGCGGTTTCTAACTTGTGCAAAGAGCACAAAATTAATTACTTAAAAGCCGCCAACGCTGGCGAATCAATCAAAATTCAGGAAGCGAACGTCGAGGACTTCCGGTCTTTCACTAGGCTTCTGTCGATCAATCAAATCGCGTATCACACCTGGGCGTAGGTGTGATACGCGAGGAGCGTAAGATCCGCGCAATACTACGGGGCGTCCCGTTTGAACTCAGGAATGAAGACATTCTCGAGGACCTTAAGTCTCAGGGTTTCCCGGCCGTAGCAGTGCACAAGATGCACTCCAACCGCGGTAGGCGTTTTCCTTTAGCATTAGTAATCCTGTCAAATACTCCCAACTCGAAGGAGATTTTCAGAGAGGCTCGCACAATCTGCGGACTCTCGAACATCTCCGTCGAGCGTCCCAACCCCCGCGGTCACCCTGGGCAGTGCCACCGCTGCCAGCTCTATGGCCACGCAGCGGCTAACTGCTCAGCTCCCCCCAGGTGCGTCAAGTGCCTGGATCCACACATAACGAAGGAGTGCACTCGCACTCCTGAATCCAATTTCCCCCCCTGCCTGTGTGCTTTGCGGCCAGTCCGGCCACACAGCTAACTACAGGGGTTGCCCGCGCGCTCCGCGCTCCTCCGCCAAGAGGGTCGCGCCTAAACCGGCGCCGCCTCTCACTCCCGCTAACTTCCCACAGCTGCGCAACCGGGGTCCCCCGGAAGCAAAGCCCGTTCAGCCGACGCCTACTCCAGCTCTGTCTTGGAGGCAGCGTCCGGCCGTCCCACCTGCACCTTCCCTACCTATCTCAGCTCCCATAGCTTCCGTAGAGCCGCGTCCCGCTCCGTCATCTGCACCTCAGTCGTCGTTGGCTGAGGACATGAAGACCGTGTTCAACGTCATCCAAAACGTAGACATTAACGAAATTTCCATACTCGCACGCAAACTGCGAGCCGCCCGCTCTCCTCAAGAGCGTTTATTCGCGTTAGCCGAGCATCACTCGCTTCTAAGTTCATTATAAATTTTTATTAAGTAAATTATAATGTCTAGACCCGCGAATCCCGCGTCCAGTCGTATTAAACCCAAGGGCTTATCCCTAATATCTTTTAACGCTCGTAGCCTTAGCACCAACCTTCCCGAGATTAAACTGTTCCTTCAGAACAAAGAACCCGACTTATTCCTTCTCCAGGAGACATGGCTTACTCCAAACCGCTCCAGGGGATACGCTTTTCCTAAGTACGCGTTTACTCGCAACGATAGGCCCAACGCCGACGGTTTCGGCGGCACCGCTATATATTACAAAAGAGGCTTCCATTGCTGTCCTCTCCCTACCCCACCTCTCCTCAACATGGAGGCCACAGTGTTTAAATTGGCTATGACTGGTCATCCGACTATCATCATAGCTTCAGTCTACATACCGTGCGGCTCCAGACCAATCCGCAGCGACTTTGAGGCCATTCTCGCCCTCGGCCATTCAGTCATTATGTTCGGAGACTTTAACTCCAAACATACTGACTGGACGTGCCTATCGACCAACACCAGCGGTATCGCTCTCCTCGACATCACTAACTCCCTTGACTCAGACGTCATATCCTCCATCACTCCCACTCACTATCCCAACAACCCGACCTATTCTCCTGACATCCTCCACTTTGCAATTATCAAGCGAATCAATCTTGATCTCAGGTCCATCGAACCGCTCGATGACCTAGGCTCCGACCATCGCCCCGTCTCCCTCGAGCTAGGTGCGCCTAACGATAACGTCACATCTCCTAAGACCTTTACCAACTGGAAAGACTTTAAAAATACGTTAGTTTCAGCCTTAGAGGCACCGAACTCTCCGCTCGCGATTTCGCCCGACCAATTAGATAGCCCGATTAAAATAGATTCAGTAGTCGATACTCTCACTGATGCTATCAACTCAGCCATCAGCGACAACGTAATTATTGCTAAGCAAGGCAAACCCGCGCTTCCCATAGCCGTTAGCAATCTCATTAATGCTAAGAACGCGGCTCTCCGGAGAGCCAAAAAATATCCCACGCCCGCATATAGAACAGCTGCGAATCAGCTTCAACGTAAAGTTAGGTCTCGCCTCGCGGAACTCCGTGACACTCAGTTTAACGATCTCATGGAGAATATCTCCCCGTCCCACCAAGCGTATTATCGAATGGCCCGAGCCTTACGCGTAGACACCGCCCCTCACGTTCCTCCTCTCACTCGTCTCGACGGCACTATTGCCTTTGAAGTCGAAGAGAAAATCGAATGCTTCGCCGACAGCATAGCGGCACAATGTTCGCCCAGCACGCAACCCGCGGATCCCTCCCACATCCAGGCGGTGGAGGACGAAGTTCTCCGCAGGGAATCTCTCCCTATCACCGACGACCCCGTCACAGTCTCTAATGATGAAATCTTGCTTCTCATTAGAAAGCAAAAGTCCAAAAAGGCTCCGGGTGCGGATGGAATTTCCAACCACGCACTTAAGCACCTGCCACAGCAGGTGTTTACCTTGTTAGCTATCATCTTCAATGCCTGCTTCGACCATAGCTACTTTCCAAAAGCCTGGAAAGAAGCGACAGTCATAGGCATTCCCAAGCCGGGTAAACCTCTGAATGTCCCGGCTAATCACAGACCCATCAGCCTCCTCAGGGCAATGTCTAAACTTCTCGAAAGAGTCATACTCTCTCGAATGCGGAACCATCTGTTTCCAACGGATGGCGACCCTCTCATTATTCCCCACCAGTTCGGCTTTCGCGCTAAGCACTCCTGCCCTCAGCAAGTCCATCGAATCGTCGAGTACATACTCGAAGGATTCTATCCGCGTCGTAAAAAAAACAATCGCGGTTCTCTTTGACGTAGCCAAGGCTTTCGACAAAGTCTGGCACAGCGGTCTCGTTTTTAAACTTTATAAAATAGGACTACCGGTTCGCCTAGTCAGATTAATCGCGTCGTTTCTTAAAGACCGTACGTTTCGATTCAAACATGAAGGCACGCTCTCCGCGCCTCGTCCCATAAAGGCTGGAGTCCCGCAAGGCTCAGTCCTCGCCCCTCTGCTGTACACCGTGTACACTAACGACATCCCCATCCCGCGGAAAGGCGTCGAACTCGCCCTCTTTGCAGATGATACCGCCCTATACACTTAAGGTCAATCGATCCCGTATAACATCACCAGACTCCAAAAGGCCGTAAACGCCCTTGGTGTTTGGTTTCAAAAATGGCGTATCGATGTCAACCCAGAAAAGAGTTCTGCCATTCAATTCGACCACAAACGTCGTAATCGCCGCAACGATCCCCATATTCGAATGTTAGGAATTCCCATCCCCTGGAAGCGCAGGGGCTAATACTTAGGCGTCACCTTAGATCAGACTCTTTCTTTCAAGCCACACGTCGATAGAGTAACGAAACTCGCGCGTTTCTACTTAAGCCGCTTAAATAGTATGATAGGTAGAAAAAGTAAAATGTCTTTTAGAAATAAACGTACGCTTTATAAGGTCTGCGTTAGACCCGTCATGTCATATGCTTCGCCAGTCTTTGCCAACGCCAATCCCTCCGTCCTGTATAAGCTGCAGGTAGTTCAAAATCTCACCTTGGTACGTGCGCAACGCGGACCTGCACAGAGATCTTGAACTACCTACAGTGCAACAGCACCTCAAAACCCTCTCAGAATCGTTCTTCAAACGCGCCGAATCCCATCCCAATCATCTTGTTCGAGATTCAGTCTCATATACTGCTCCTGTGTTAGATTCGAAATTCATAGTCGCTAGGCCGAGAAACGCGCACACTGGCGAACCAACGCAGTTAACTTTAGATCTCGAGGCCCTTCAGGCCGCAAATCCTAATTCTAACGTAAATTCTAATTCTAACGTAAATCCGAATTAATTCAATTTTATTTTTCATTTTTAATGTTTTTTATTTTACTTTTCATTTTTGAGCACCTTCAGTGCTATGTAAATCCCAGCGGGTGACCCCTTAAGGGCCCCGCTAGCGCGGCCTCTTTCTCCAATTGGCCGTCGCTCAGATGAAGGCTAAGTGGCAAAAATGCACGAGCCGACAGGGGGTTTTTTAGTGGGTATGGTCCTGGTAGGCGTCGGGACGAGTCCCACATAACTTCGATCGCGCGCGCGGAGTATGCGTCAGAGCATTTTTTATGTCCTCCTGCCCTTCCCGTGGAGGGGAACCAAAAAAAAAATGAAATGATTTTTAAGTAAGAGTTCCCTAATAATAACTAAACAATGCAAAATGTTTGGTAGAATTGCAAAATATTGCATATTAAAAAGAGCTTATTAAAAAATTGTAGGTCAAAATGGTGATTACCGTAACTAAGTTAAAAGTTAAATGTAAGTTAAAAGTGCAAGAAAACTGACAAGCGGCACGGCCGAAAGTAGAAAATATATTTACTTAACAAGCTTTTAACTTAATTGCATTAATAATAAAGTTATTTATTTTCAGCGTCAACAAATGATTGAATCGATTTAAACTAGTTTTACTTCCAATATCAAATAAAACATAATACAAAAAAATCAGTGTTATTAGTAGAGCCAGCTTAAATACCAGCCACTCTGTCCAAAGTCATAACTAAGTCATACACCCCAGGGCCAGACTTAACGGACGGGGAATACGTTTTTTCACCTTCGCATTTAAAGGTTATGATTCGAAACTTGTCGAAATCTTTAAGCTCGGAAAACAAAAGCGAATCGTGATTTGATTGATGATATCGAGATGAAATGTCGCCGGAAAGGTGAAAGGTGGAAGTAATTTGCAGGGTAGATCAAAAATTTATTTTATATATATTATCCTACTTTAACACACTTCAATATAGAAATCAACTGTGTTAAAAACATTGTGAATAAATAGTTGTTTTTTTTTTCTCAATTATAGAGATAAGCTGGTATCAACTATCATTTAGTATACAATTATCAACTATTATATTTGCATATTTATGTAGATTTACGATTCGATGTTTGTAAAGATTATTTAATAGCTTGATGAAACAGTAGCCTCCCTCTTACATAATTTAAAAATAACAAGAAAAGTTTTACGATACAATCCTGAAACTAACAATACTCAAATCAAACTTTCAAACTTTTCACATAACTCACAGAAAAAAGAAACAAAAACGAAATACAACAAATAACCCACTTATGGTAAACAAAACTAGAGTTAAACTTACGTCATTGTCCGCTGATAAAATGTTACATCTCTCGTACATTGTGTAGGGCCACCAACTTACCGGCTCCGTAGCAAAAGCTGGCACAGTTACGTGGTCAAGTGTCAAAATTGATTGCAGCGTGGATAGCAGCGCCACTCTTTACGGTACATATAAGTTGGTCGAACTGTAACAGCCAATTTCATAAGGCGAATGCCTCTGAAAGTTAGCAAAATATTCACATAGTCGTATCATTATGTGGTCGTCGGGAGAAGTGATAAAGATTTATGATCCAATAATACTTTGATTATTCCGACAGATTCGGGGAAGTTGACTTTTATGACGCATATAGGTTCTTATTTAGGCAATAATGTGTTGATATTACCATTCTGTGAGACTATAAAAATGGATCTATATACCCCTTTATTGAAGTTCTATTTTATGCATGAAGCTGCTCCATGTGCAAGGTAGTTTGGGAGTGTATCCACGGTCGTTACGAAGTATATCGAAATCATTGCAAAAAACTTGCATCGAAAGAAAACAATTGTTGCTGAATCCATAAAAAATTATAAACTTGGTTCATAGCAATCGGAGTTTTACAGAATTTGTTATGAAACAAAAACGTTACGCCCGATCACACGTATAAAAATACAAACGAATTAAGAACCGCCTTTTTTGAAGTCGTTTAACATTTTTATGTTATTTCAGATCTCTCAAGAATTATATCATAGAATTGGAAAATATGTATGCTATATGCCACAAAAATATACCGTCGTAATATAAAAATAAATATATTAGTAATATAAATAGTTATATAACGAGAGTACATAGTTACAGATATGTAAAGGTGAACGTTAGCTCTAAACTTGGTAGTTTTAACTTTTGAAATTTTATCTGCATTCTGTTGACTTCATTTCTATTCTTACTAAATTTCGAATAAAGAGCCAGTAAAAAGCAAATACAGAATCTTTTGAATACCAAAATGATCGTTCAGTCAGCATAACATGCAGTCGAGCATCACAAATTTAGTGTTATCACCATGGAAACGATTAAACTCAATAATTTTATTTACCTATTAACAATTATTTGAGACTGTTCCTTAAAAAACCTTTCATTTCAAAAGTGGCTTTTTAATTAATTTCATCAACATCACTTTACAAATCATTTCGTGAGTGCACAATTCGAATGAATTTAGACGTGTGAATATTAATAACCAATGAAAATTTGTAAAACTGTTTATAGTTAAAGTTAAAATTCTTAACAAGATTAGTCCTCACAAACCAACTACATTAACAACGTTTAAATGTTTTCGGAATTTGTGATAAAACTTGAAAATGATTGGTTTTATTATTTTAAAACAAAAGGGTTTCTGAGTAAATCATTAAAATGTTAAATTGAATTTGGAAAACCCGACAGTTTCAACTTACGCAAACGAATAAATTAATAATTCCTCTGAATCGACTTTGTGTTTTGTTTGTAAACTTTTAACCTTTTTCCTAAATTTAGACAAGAGATGATATGATTTAATTTTAAATATAAGGTAAAATCTATATTTTGATTTTGGTTTAAAATTGTAATAGAAAACAGTGTAACTCATTAATTTATTTTAACGATGGAAGTATTTATATGCATTCGAACATTACAACAACTGTCTACATAATTTTCGGCATTTGTTTTAATTTCCTAACTCAGAGATAAAATTTCAAAAAGTATCCGTCCGGAGACTAACCCTATTCTAAGTTCCAAAAATTCTAACACCCATTTTACGCATAGAATGACAACAAAGCAAGTGACAAACTCCGAAAACTATAACTAATGGTGAAAAGCCCCATTCTATTAATCTCTGTCAGTCACAAAACGCCAGCTCTGAAAATTTTGGCCATTGTTACAAAAGTATTTCGGATATGTTCCTTCTCTTTCATGTATTAATGAAACAATAGAGACGTTAGTCATCCATCACTCGTCTAGTCTTTTGAATGAGCTGCTTAAGTTATGGCGGCGCTCATTTGTTTTTGGTTTATTATACAACGAAATCAGGAATGTAGCTTAGCTGTGGAAAAGCTTTTGCTGGCTTAAGTTTAGATGGAATTTTATATGTAGTTATATGTATAAAGGTTGAAAATGACTTAAATTGAATTAGGTTTTTGCGACAGTTATTTGAGGAAAAAATTGCTTTGGCAGTTGTAAACATTTCAGATTTTTAACCGGGCTTTTTTATTTATTAATAACTTAGTTATTAATAACTTTTTACCTTTTCATGAGTTTTGTAAAATACAAGATTTTGTAAAACGGAAATACAACAATGACAATGGAGCTTACAACGAAAGTAGCGAATATTAAAATACTAAATAAATAACTCACATGTTTTCATTTTAACATAAATAATGACCGTTGATTTCCTGAATAAAATTAATAAGTAAATAGTTGTACATACAATTATATAATAAAATTAATAAATAAATAGGTACGCGTAGCTTTCTATATAGTAAACATTTCTGTAGAAACACAATACTAGCAGTAAGTGTCGGAGAAACCTGACCCGTTTCCTATTTTAGTAGCAGCACCACCTGGAAGTTCCTTTGTATTGTATTAATTTTCAAAATTAATTCAATATTGTCTTCATTCATTTGTTATTGTCTTCATTATATCAATAATTTATAAAAGGAGTACGGTTTTTGGGCGAAAGGTTTATTTATTTGAAAATGATCATACTTTTCTTCGTATTTATATATAAATGTATACTTTTTCTCATGTAATTCGGTTTTTAGGTGTACTGTGACTGACCTACGTTATGCGAGATCTTATAATAAAAACCTAACAATATTATTTACATTGTTATTATTTAGAGGAAACGTTTGTGGTTAATATTGATTGAGAAATTTATTTTCACATTTGTGTCTTACAAATATTAAGTGTCTAGTAATTATTTACCACCGAACGTCGCGTATAATAGAGAGAAATAGAAATGCCTTTCTTTGAATTTACTTGCGTGCCACTGACGCTACATTGCTCCCTACTTTTTTCCAATACATGCGCAAATAATTTCAACCAATCACACCATTTTTAACACGTGCACCACGATGTATGCTTGATGACGATTCGTTGCGTAAATTGCGTATGAGGCCTGTAGGACCTACACTTGTCTCGGGCTACAGGCTCGCATTTCATTTCTTTTTCTCTCTAATAGAAGTTGTATGTTATTATCTGAATATTTTTGTATTTTATATTAAAATACAGGACTTACGATATAAGACTTTCGAGAAAGACAAAAATAAAACAACACAGTATAGTTTAAAAAATGTCATATTTAATCTCCGTTGCCTATGAAGATTTATTTAGAGTATTCCGTGCGTCCACCAAAGCGTGAACTACAACATCTACAGCTTCTGGCCTCGCGTTAATGCCCATGAAGCCTATTCGAAGAGCTTTTCCCGCTGAAGGACCCAGCCCAGGGTTTATTATAATTCCGTGCCTGGATAAAAATAAAAAGTTTTTGTGATAAATTTGTAGTGAAATAAATTTTCTGAAGGTTAATTTTGTAAATATGAGTTTTGAATCGGAATACTTTGAATTTTATACTTCTTAAATATATGTTAGCGTTAAACGTTAGTAATATTTAAATAAATTTTATTTATTTATTTTTAGGAGGACTTTTAAAATACAGTAATATATGAATTGACAGATATTTACAAATCTCCACTTTTGAGTTTAACACGAAGCTATCAAAAATTTAAAAATAAGAAAGACTCGACACAATTTATAAGCCAGCCAGTCAAAACATAATATCGAAGTATACAAAAATAAAACTTAGCACCATTTGACAAAATTTTATTTATCATTTTTATATATTTATAAGGGAAATAAAATAATGATACGAATCTAAAAATATCTGATTCTGCCCTTAACCATAAACCTAGTGACACAAATTGAACGAGCATTTTAGTTTTATTCAATAGAGGCGAAGCTATCTGTAAGAACAAGTAATTGTCAATGTTGAGGAATAAATATTTGAATTAGAAACTGAGCTATTAAAAAAAACCTAAATTAAAATATTATCTCCTAAGGAGTGACGTCTCTGTGCCTCGAGCCCAACACATTCCATGACGATGTTATGAGCACCCTCAATAATTTCCCACACCTCAAAGGGAGTCAACGCTGTCAAAAGATGTCTTATGGTGGGAAACGGTTAGGAAAGTGTACAATTCGCCATCAAATACTTGATTGGAAATAGGATATGTCAAATAAGACAATAGTTGCTAGAAAACATCTGGGCCTCGTTATCAAGTTTCAAGTAAAATGCAAAGATTCAACTGAAGGCAGGGCTTCTCTCATGCCTTTGTTTACTTAATTGGAAATAGGATAAGTCAAATAAGACAATAGATTGAAAAGTTTTTAGAAACATCAGGCAAGCTTCAAGCTAAATTCAAAGATTCTCCTTTATTTTTTCAAAATGGACTGTTCATTTATGGCCCTATTAAATTTAACCGAACTTTGTAGCTTAGCGCTGACGGCGCTTAACTGAAACCTAAACTACTCCTACATACGAAACGCCTAAGGGCACCCGAGAGGGCACGGACCTCGGCTTAAGACGTCGTATATTGATATTACCGCTGGTTCGGAAAGGTCAACTGCCAAAGAACCAGCAAGAAACTCAGTAGAAATGCGTTCGACGCGTCAGCCTGGCCCACCGGTGGGTTAGGCGTTTCGAATGCCATGTTGCCATATTTCTAACTGGAACAACGGCGTTCCTTGTTGTAATAGCGTCGTCGGTATCTGTTAAGACGTTACGCGGACGCATATAACGAACCGCCGCGTCGCGGTTGGCTGTGTAGTCAGCTAACTTATTGACCAGCGGGTTGGGATGGTGGGGAGCATTGTCGAAGTGGCGTCTAGACACAAACTTCATGAATGCGGCAATGGTGGGCAGCTCGAGATCCTTATGCAGATCTAAATTGTGGATAAAGGGTATTGCGCACATAGGGATAAAAATTCAGCTTGACATAGGGCTTCTAGTATAGCCATTACTTCAAGCTGCACAACGGAAGTGTTGTAATGTAAATACCTCCTCAATATATATTATACGGAATGAAAAAACCATTTTGATGAAAAAGGTTTGGATTGTTTATTCACGTATATAAAACAATCACTCAGTGAACTAAAGTACCGAATACTACTGCCAATACGTAGGTAAGAGTTGTGTTAATTTAAGAACTTTAAACTGTTGTATAATATCATGTAAGCCTTACCTTACATTGTAAGGTATTTTTAAATGTTAAGGATAAACAATCGATGCACTGATTTTATATAGGTATATCATTTAAGAAATTTGCATTAAAAACCCGTAAAATTATCAACTCTTGAGAAAATAATTGTGTGCCCGGAAGTGACTCTCATAAATCGGTTATTCTCTGACATAATTCAATTTTCAAGATTACGTTTAAATTATTGTAGTTTCGTAGACTGAGATTGACTTAAACTTATGGATTTCTCATTGGAGATTATTCTTGTCCAACAGATAATAAACAACCTGTCAGTTGCTTCCAGCTCACCGCAGGTCATCCATGAGTGAACACAGCTTTTACTTCCATGTACAAACAAACTGACAAAATATCCCATTATTATTGTTTTGGGTTCTTTTACGTTAATATACTCGCAGTAAAAGTTTTCCAAAATAATTTCCATGTGCAGTTTTCATTCAATTACGGTTTAATTTTTACAAACAGTTACTTTTTGAGTAGCACAATGCACTACTGAAAAAAATGTTCCAAACCAGTTTACAGAAAATAATACAACTCACTTGTATGAGTGCCGAAAAGAGACTGAAAATCCCTTTTTATTTACTCTTCTTTCCAATCACGACCATTTCGAAATTAACGAATGCTACGAAATGAATTTTAATTATTGCAACATACATATTTTATCTCTGCTCTATCACTTTTTAATTTGGTTCCGATTCGAAATTTTATAATATTGTCCTTTTTTGAAAAGTTTATCATTTTTATTAAAATGTATCCTTGTAGAAATTCGAGCTTAAAAATACCTACGAACTTGTTTTGACTGACAAAACGTGAATATCCTTTTTTTAACTAAAGAATACATTTTATCAATTTCTAAGATGTGGCCATACTACACAACAGGTCTAATTTGTGATAAGATGGCTACGTGAGAATAAGCTGTACACTAAAGTTAAAGCAAGAATATTATACACTCACTTTTCTCTTACAAATTTGACGAACTCCTGTTCATCATACTGCATTGGTAGTTTTACAGTGGTGACACAGCTTAATCTATCGTCTGATTTGGGTACCAATAAGTCGAAGTCTAGCTCTTGCAGTTTCTTGTGAAAGTAAAGCTGGGTCATCTTATGCTGAGACCAGGATTTCTCCAGGGTCTTCTTTATGATCTGTTGCAGACATGCGTGCAAAGCCCAAATCAGAGGTGGGCTTAGAGTGTGATGGTACCTGCGGAATGCAATATATAGAAAACAATTGAAAATCTCTTAATTTACAATGTTATCATTAGTGATAGATCATTTCAATCGTCATTTTTAAATAATATCCATAATTGAGCGTGTATTTATAAATGGGCCCTGAACTTCTCCTCTTGTGTTAGGCAATTCCGTTTTATCATTGTCAATTGACTGAAACATTCACTTTAACCACAAGTTTAAACTGTAACTTTTATTTTGATTGAGATTTATTTTGATAATAGTCCGTCTTAAAATACTTTACAATTCCACTACACTAGTCGACAGGCGTAGCAATTTATCTCCACGCTGGCTTGCGGGTTGGCAGATTTGATACGAACATTCGAAATAATTTCATAGGTATGAGTTTTCCTAACGATGTTTCCCATTACCATTAGAGCAGTAGGTTTTATGTATTTAAGTTGTAAAGACTTATTTATACATTTGGTAGTCACAGGTATCAAGCACGGGAACTTAAATTCGAGAATCTAGTACCTTAATCACTTCGCCGCCGACTTTCTCGACACCCTCGACAACGTTGCTACACCAGTAAGTTGAAAAAAGCTTTAAGAATTGAAGTTTTCTACTTTTTGAAAAAAAAACCACAAAATTGACCTAAGTACAGAATCCTATGCTTAAGCGTCGTCACATTAGTGAGGCGATTTCAATCCCAGAGCATCAATCTAGTAAAGAATTCTGAAAAATAAATCTTACACTCGTGATTCCTTGAAGCAACTCCATTGCTCAGCTAAAGCTTTACAGTCCAAGTAAAAGGGAGGCTCAAATTCGCGGCTGAAGATAACTTTCCTAAAAACAAATTGTTGTCTATTAAATTCACAAACGTTACTATTAAATTCAATATAGATGGTTCAATTAATAAGTGCGCGTGGTCCTATGTGTACGTGTGCTTGTAAATATACAACTTAATTTTGTGTAGCAGCCGCCATCTTGTCAAAACGTGTTCTCATCGCTTTGGTGTGTGTGTGCGAACAGTACATTTTTGTCAAGCGCGCATAGTTTTATTTTATTTTTATTTTATTCATGATTCATAAGATTGTATACATCCATTCTATAACGTGATCGACGAGTGATTAAACTACATGTTTTAATTGCTGCATTGAATTTATATGCTATATTTGTTGTTGTTTTATATTTGCAAGCTTAATGGCCCGCGCTCACAAAACTTCAATAAAAGACAGTTATTGCTTGCAATATGACAATAAAACAAAGGAGTTTGTATGGATACTTTAACTAAATAACTGGAGGATGTAACAATCAATTATTTCAAGTGATCATTTTTACCATCCACGAAATTTGTAACAGAGGGAGAAGAAATTGAAAACTAAATTAGTTCTTATTACAAGAAATTTTTACTCCAATAATATCTGAGTATCTAACTATAATTATATACCACGAACACCTAAATGTATATTATTGGTGAAACTCGAAGTCTTTCAATACTTTATAACATATTTTTATTAATACAAATACTCCCGTATCCTATCAAGAACTGGTTTCTTACTAAAACAAAACTAAATTCAAAGGTTACTCCAACTTACTGGGCTCTCTTGCTAAAAGCGACTGGGCTGATACCCGCAGGACCACTCAATGACTTTTGTAATGCCGCATACACTGCATCCACTGCCCACTCGTCCATGAAGAAAGGCTCAGCACCAATAGATACCACAGTGTCAACTAACAGCAAAGTTCCGTATCTGAAAAAGAGGTTTGTACAATTCTAACAATGGTTTTTAGTGCAAATACCCGAACCAAAAACCGTTCAACGTTTTAATGAGTTCTATACTTTTTTTTAATGTTGCTATATAAATATTAATAACGTGTTGAAACATTGTCATTAAATTAACATTAAACGTTTTTTTATTGAATCTGTTAGAAACTAACAGCACTTGGCAATGTGCGGGAATGAGAAACAAATATTAATGAAAAAAATAAGACCTTGCAGATCAAAATCTAAACCTCATATCATTATACCCTTTTACCGAGCATTCCAACATTTGGAAATCAAACAGAAGGAAGCTTGCAAAGTTTAGTGGAAAAGCTCTATCCGGTCCCTGAGAGGAAACTGAGAAACCGAACAATTTAATTACGTTTTCTGTCCCTCTCGCTCATTACTTGACTTTTTACTTTCGTATCTTTCGGTCTCCAGAATACTTCGGAATTAAAAACTTTTTTAATTGCGTCCAGCAAAGAAGGAATTAGCATGCAGCGGGAAATGCTTAGCTTAGCGTAAACCGAGATACAAATCGTTTATTTACCCAAAGTATTAATTGAGGTTTTTAATTGCAGGTGGCTTTTTGCTAAATAAGTTTTGATAATTAGCGGGATCCCGGTTTATGTTTGTTTCTTTTTGTAGAAATTTGGAATTGTTACAGCAGAACTGTTAATGATTGTGCTTTTGATGTCGTTTTTAACACTTAGTTTTACTTAACACTCATATAATGTTTTCACAACCTTCAATCCAAATTTGGACATCAATATGTCGTTTTATATCGGAAGGTGTCAAATCAACAATTACCTTAAAACCTTAGAAGCGTGATTTAGTCATTTAATATTATTAGGAGCAACCGCACTATCAAATTCAAATTTAAATATTTATTTCTCAATAGTGACAATTACTTGTTTGTTTTTGAACACTTGATTTAATTTCATATAACTTTCAGAATCTCACAAACCGTAAATAAATTTAAAACTTTTAAATAAGGATGTACATATGTAAAATGTGCATTCTTATTTATGTCTATTTTGCACAAATAAGATAACATGTTAGAATAAATACGGACAATTAAGTATTTTCTAATTTTTGACAATAACATTCTCAAGGCCTCTTAATTTTTTGATATACTTTTTCTTGTCATTTCTATACCTTTGACAATGTATATTTCACGACTATCACTTAGGTAGCTAAAAAAACAATCAACCTCACTTTCACATTATTGCATCCGCATAATGCACGTCGGATAATATTAAATTTAACAAATTATAATTCTTAATTTAGAAGTGATAAACATATCGGTTGAAAATAAACATGCTTTTTCAAAGTCTCGTAGACAATTTCAGTTTGGGTCACTTATATGAACTCTTGCTTCAGTTAACACACTCTACCACTTTTTTTTTTTTTTTGCTGCGGAGGCACCCTCGCGGGAGGGATGTGGAAGATGCGTCATGCATACCCGCCCGCAGGTAAATTCCTCTGCGGGGGGGTTATGTGGGACTCACCAGAATGGCACCTACCCACTAAAAACCACCTGTTGGCTGTAGTTATTACCGTTAGCCTTCATCGGAAGCGACACCCGTCGGGAAGTTGGGCGCGCTGGCGGAGACCCGCTAGCGGGTCTTCCGCCTGTAGTGAAAGTTGCACTGAAGGTGCTCAAAGGGACATGAGTTGGTGGCCGTTCTGGGCAGCCTCCGGTGAAGCCGGGGCTGGGCAGAGGTCGGCCGAAGCATGATTTAGGGATCAATTCATTTAAATGAACCTATAATGAATTGAGAAGGGAACTATGCTCCGCCAGAGCTAGCAAACGCTCTGTCGGAGTACGTGAAGCCCTAAGTTTACGGGCTAAGACTGCGATTTCACTAACATCGACATTTTTCATAGCGTCGCAGACGATACGCATATTGTCTGCTACGGAGGATTGAGGAGTGGGTTTGTATGGGCGAGGAGCCGGGATGGGATTCGATGCGGGGCGCTGCCTCCAGTTTTCTGGGGCAGGCCTGGACTGTGTAGGCTTTGCAGCCGGAGGAACCCGGCTACGCAGCGGCGGAAAGTTTTCTTGAGAAAGGCGCGGCGCCTGTTTGGGTGCCGCCCTCTTGGAATTGGAGCGCATACAACGGGGTGCACGAGGGCAGCCCCTGTAATTTGCGGTGTGGCCGGACTGGCCACAAAGCACGCAATCGGGAGGAGAGGGAGTTTCAGGAGTGCGATTGCACTCCTTAGTGAAGTGAGGGACCAGGCACTTGACGCACCTGGGCGGTGCGCGGCAGTTGGCCGCCGCGTGCCCGTACAACTGGCACCGATGGCACTGGCCGGGATGACCGCGGCGATGAGGCGCCTCGATTGAGATCCCAGAGAGGCCGCAAATAGAGCTAACCCCTTTCAGGATCTCTCTGGACTTGGGGACGTTGGCGAGAATCACCAAAGCGAGAGGGTGTTGCCTCCCGTACTTGCTGTGCATTTTATGCACCGCGAGTGCCGGGAAGCCTTGGGACTGCAGATCCTCCAGGATAGCCTCGTTCGATAATTCGAACGGGACTCCCCTGAGTACCGCTCTGATCTTACGCTCTTCTGACAGAGCATAAGTGTGATAAGCATATTGCTTATCGGTGAGGAGCTTAGTCAAAGCTCGGAAATCGTCTATCGACGAGACAGTGATTTTAATAGATTCACCCGAGTTTACCGCTCGGGTGTAATGGATCTTGTGCTCATTGCACAATGTCGAGACCTCAGTCCATTTACCCTTTTCCCGAAGGAAAACGGGTGGTGGGACCTTGGCCTTGACAGAAGTTGGGGCCGGAGCGGGTGTTGAAGACACCGGGGCAGCTGGCGTTGAAGACGCCGCAGGGGGTGTAGGGACGGGCGTCGAGGGCGCCGGGTCTTGTTTCGAGCGCTTCTTAGAGCGCTTTTTAACAAGGGTGAAAGAGGGAGGCTCAGGGCCAGTTGGGGTGGCGTCCGAGGAAGACTCAGTCGCGGGTGCGCGCTTGCGGCGCAGAGGGGCGTCTACTTCGCACTCCATGTCACTGGAGGAAGGGGACGCGGGAGGGCCTAAGACCTGAGGGGTCTGGGGAACTGGGGTGGCCTGAGGGGCCATTGTGGACATTATCGTCATGAAATGAGGGATGAGAGAATCTAAGAAACGGTACTTGTCAGCATTTATAAACATGCCTTCAGCACCGGTACTATCAAGTAACTTGTTCCTAATCTCATCAGAGCTTAGGGAAGCCATTGCGGAGGGGTTGGGGAGGGACAACAATATATAAATATATATACTATGAACCTATCAACGATGACTAACTTCCTAAAACCACCCTACACGCAGTAGGGCGGTTGAGGACGACGCGGATAACTTACTCGAACACGAAGACTCGAGGCACCTGGAACGACGAAATTCCGTCGACGAAGCTCACGTTCCACGAAGTACGGTTAACAGCCCACTGTCCGCCGTGAAAACGGCGTTAGAAACTTATTAGAAGTACGGTTAACGACCCACTGTCCGCCGTGAAAACGGCGTTAGAAACTTAATACGGTATACAACTATAAAATTATATATTACGACAACAACCAGTGAAATTTGGGTGCTCAATTAGCACGGGGGCTAATAGAGCGGGAAGGCGTCTGCGATCGACGTGCGCTCGAGAACGCACGCAGACCGAGACAGTTGACACTCTACCCCGAATGTGACTTACTTATGGCACAAGTCACCGAGCCCCACCAAGTTCTGCACGGTGCCGGTCGAGGAGTCTCCGTGGGTGATGAACAACGCAGCTGGTCTCAGCTTCTTCAGGTGAGGCTCTATTATATCAAGGCTGAAGGTCTGCTCCATCGGAACTGATACTTTGGCAACATTGCAACCTGTGAAATTGAATGCATTTATTTAAAACGTATTCAATGTTAAAAGCATAGTATAATAATAAATTACGGAAAATTATAATTTATTTTAAAATATAATAAGGATAAACGTTTAATCTACTATTAGGTATGAACAAACATCCTTTATGTTTGTTTGTTTCAGGGAAAAATTTCTTCAAATTGAACATAAAAAATGAAGACAATTTTTAAAGTGTATTTAATTTTAATTATATTATATATGTATATAATATAATATTGTTCGATTACTTTTTACGTTCTTGTAGTAAGTGATATTTGATGTCGTTGTTGTAGAAATGTTTAGACCTCTGCCACAAAAAGTTTTGACAGTCCTCTTCTCAATCTTACACTATCTAAAGTATTTTTGACGACCGAGTAGCGTGGTGGTTCGTTGCCTTGCCTCGTACGCTGGAGTTCCCAGGTTCAGTCCTGACCGGGGCATTCATTTATTTATTTATTTATTTTTATTTCACAATTTATGTACACACAGTTGTTAAAGAAAGTTAAACACAGTGATTTAAAGTAAGTACAAAGGTACAGCTTATTTCTATAGAAATTTCTTGCAGCAAACCTATGAGTGGAGAGTTTAATATAAATGAAATAATAGTGTGTACTCTTAGGGTATAATTACTTTAACGAGTAACATAAACATAATTTTAAAAAAAAAATATATATATATATAGTTATAGTATAAACTTATATATAAATAAACCTACAAAAGTATTAAATATATCCAGTTAAACAGACATAATTATATACATATATCCTATAATAAATATACATAAAAATATACCTACATAATCAATAAGAAAATAAATAAATAAAGTACTTATTGTACATTACAAAAATTAAGAATCGATAAAAACAGGAGCTAACGACATTTATCTGTGTAAAGAAAAGAAGTGTTCTCGAACTCTCTTCTTAAAGACAGAGATTGATTTAGACTCACGTATGACATAAGGGAGTGAATTCCACAATCTGACTGCATGGACAGAAAAGGAGTAGGAAAAGAAATCTGTTTTATGGGCTGGCATTTGCAGGAAAGTACGCTTATGTGCTCTGCATAGCGTATACGGAGGATGAGCAAAAGAAAATCTTTCACGCAAATAAGGAGGGGCAGATGGATTATGGAGGATGTTGAAAAGGAGACAAAGGATTCTGCTGTTTCTGCGGTAGCGAATCGGAAGCCAACGGAGTCGCTTTCGATAGCTAGACACATGATCGTACTTTTTAAGTGCAAACACGTAGCGTATGGAAAGATTCTGCAAGCGTTCAAGTTTATTGAGAAGCTCCTCCGTGGCATCCAAATAGCAAGCATCAGCATAATCCAGTATAGGCTGAACCAATGTGTGGACAAGGGAAATCTTGGTCTGGAGGGGCAGGAAGCTCTGGAGAGTTTTTAACGTGTGGAAGGTGAAATGGACTTTCCGACTGATTTCACTGACATGCGCGTTCCATGATAAGTTAGAGTCCAAAATGACACCCAAGTTCTTAGCTGTATCAGTGAAGGCAATCGGAATATGGTTCATGGTGACAGGGGGTAGAAGGGAGAAGTCAAGGCCACCACGCATGTAGCGACTGCCAATAATCATGGCTTGTGACTTTGTAGGATTAACAAGGATACCAAAGGATTTAGCCCAGTCACTAATTCGACCTAGATCCAGATTCATTGAAGCTATTGCAGATTCTACATCTGACACAATGAAATGACGGTAAACCTGTAAGTCGTCTGCGTACAAGTGAAATTTAGATGAAATTACTTTAGTGACTGAGTTAATGAAAATGGAGAATAAGAGAGGTGACAGGACGCCCCCTTGGGGCACACCCGCAATAAGATCACACCAATCAGAGCAGTTGTCCTCGAGGCGGACCCGTTGCGTGCGGCCCCGGAGGTAGGAGTTGAACCAGGAGATTGCGAAAGGAGAAACGTTAATGGATTTGAGGAGGCCAATAAGGATGTCGAAATCAACGGCATTAAATGCATTACTGAAATCTAGGAGTACAAGTAAGGTAAGGGATTTGTTCTCCATAGCCAGGCGAATGTCATCAGTCACATGTATAAGAGCTGATACGGTGCTGTGGCCCTGACGAAAACCGGACTGGTATGGGGTGATGATATTATTGGACCACAGGAATGCAGACAGTTGTTTATGCACTATATGTTCGAGAACTTTGGACAGAAAAGGTAAGATAGATATAGGTCGAACATGTGAAAATGAAGATGGATTGGAAATTTTAGGTAGAGGAATAACATTAGCTCGTTTCCAGAGCGTCGGAAAGATACAACATGATAGGGAAAAATTGAAGATATGGGACAGAATAGGTAAGAGGAGAGGTAATATCGTGATAATCATTCTTGAACACAAGTTATCGTCACCAACCGCCGCTGAGGAGATGGATAGCAGTGATTTCTTGACATCATCTGTCGAGACAGTGGTAAAGGTAAAAGGAGGATTTGTTACTGGAAGTTTCGACAGATAAGCCAAAGTATTAGCTTTGTCGGTAGGGGTTAAAGAAAGGGGCGGAAAGGAAAAGTGTCTATTAAGAGCACTCAAATCAAAATCTTTAATAGAAGAGTTGGAGGATTTGCCGATACCGACGGATTTAAGGAATCTCCATACTTCCGCAGAACCACGATTCACAAGGGAATCATAAAAGTAGCGTCTTTTCGCATCACGACACATACGGCTGCACTGATTCCGTAAGCTTTTGTATTGTTCGTGGTTGCGATCATTTGGACAACGTTTGTATTTCCGAAAAGCTTTGTCTCTGACTGCCATGGACTCTTTTATTGAATTTGAGAGCCAAGGTGCTGGATTGTGCTTCAGTTTAACACGTTTTATAGGAGCGTGACGATCGTATAGCTCAATAATTAATTTGTTAAGATGCGCAACTTTGTCATCAATAGTTGAGCAAGCTAAAACAGAAGCCCAATCAGTAGCTTCAGCGTCATTCTGCAAAGCCACTAAATTTATGTCCCTGTAGTTACGCAGGAGTAAATAGCGTGGTCTACGTTTGGGGATACGGATGCGGTAGGACAGGAAAATAAGGTCATGGTAGGAAAATGATGCAGTAAGTTGCCCATGCGCTGTAACATTGCTAGGGGTGGAAGTAATCATGAGGTCAAGCAAGGAAGGGACACAATTAGGAAAGTGATGAGTTGCGGAAAGAGGTAGAATATGTAGACTAAACGAGGATAGGAGGGATTTCAATTTGTGGGAACGGGAGTTATTTTTTATCATACAGGTATCAAAATCACCCATCAATATGACGTGTTTGTATGATGGACAGAGATCGTGGAGAAAGCCATCAAGCATATCGAAATAATCGATACTTAAGTTGGGGCTATAAAAGACTGCAAGCAGTAGTTTAGTGTGACGAGCGACTATTTCGATAGCCAGATGTTCTGCTGACTCGGAATATTGAGACGGGGAAGTGCTGATAACTTTGAATGGTATATCTGCACGGAGGTAGATTGCTACACCTCCACCACCTTTGCCAGTCCTGTCGTTACGTATCAGGACGTACCCAGGCAGTGAGTATTGTGTAGAAGGAAGGGAGGGTTTAAGAAAAGTTTCGGAGATAAGCAATGCATCAACATTTGTACTGCTAAAGGTTGCTAGGAGGTCAGAGTAGTGAGAAGGAATGCTTTGGGAATTTATGTGTACTATATTTAAGTTGGAAGGATGAGCATCAGATAAGGAGGCTAATTGATCATGCAGAGTCAGAGGGGAAGAGAATGTACTATCTGCGCTTATAAAACTGCTAGAAGAGGACGAGCAAGAGAAGAAATCATTGTCTAAATCATCTAAAACAGTGTTCATATATGTGACAAAAGAAAAAATATATATATATATAATAATAATAAAATATATAAAGATATAAACCTACTTAGAAATAAAATACGTATATTAAAATATATTATTATGATACTTATAATATAAAAAATAGCTTGGTCACTAGCTACGTGAAAACTCACCAATCATCGGTATGCTGGAAAAAAACACATTATAATCTATCAATAATTTCAATGACAAGTATTATTGAAATAGATACTACAAAAAAAAAGAACATGGCAACCCTATTGATAAAGTCGCAAACCCAAAAAGTGATATTGGCAAATTAGACTGTCAGTCGTGAAACGTCAAAAAAAAAACAACAACGTATCTACGATTACCGGCAAAATCATAAATAATAAAATGAATGGAGAAAGAGACAAAAGAAAATTAAGTAAATTTTAAACCGAGCAAATTAAGAAGGTTACTCTATAAACAATTCATACAAGGAAATATTAAATCTAATGACGTCGACGAGTTCTTTTTGGACTGATTGTGGTAGTTTTCTTGTCCGATGCTTCTGCTGCCACCGTATCCTCACAGCTGGCAGGAAACTGGGACATGAGGTCTTCAAGCGTTGTCTTAGTTTCAATCTTCCTACGGGATTTGTCAGGAAGACTTACAACTATTTTCCCATCAGCTGACCAGCAGTTTCTAATACCAAAGTGCTTCCGACACACAACAAAAATCTGTTGTCTTGTTTTAGTCAGAAACTCAGAAATGGTAATCCCGGAACCTTTTAAGGATGTTTTATTTTCCCACACTTGATGCCGATGCTCTAAACTAAAGAACCGCACAAGGATGGGTCTAATTTTATTTGCTGAAGAACCCCCCAAACGGTGGCATACTTGTAAGTGGTCCTTGTTGATATCAGGCACCTTCAACTTGTCGGATAACACTCTGTGAACTACTGTATGGAGGTTTTCATTGTTTGTTTCAGGAACACCATGTATCAATAATATCTTCCTTCGCATTATTGTCTCATGCCTATCCAGGCCAAGAGAAAGGGCTTCAAACTCATGCTTCATGGAAGAGAAGATTTGCCAAACCAATTTTTTAAAATCAGAGAAGTCTTGAGAAAGTGATTTCAGATCTGGATGAACAGGGGACACAGCAGTGGTTTTCTGTAGTCTGCTCTCATACTCTTGCATGCGGGTCTCAAACATCTTACCCATTTGCTTCCAAGCTGCTCAGTACCATTTCTGTAGTGTAGTGGTTCAAAAACTGACTTTATTGATTTTAAATGTGTTGAGATAGGAAAGTTTTGTGTGTAAGTGATGGTAGGTAAGTTTTACACTGTGTTAACACATAAAGTTTATGTAGAAAACTATTATTTATAATACTTAAGAAATAAAAACTATGAGAACACTAAAATTGCTTGTTCACACAGAGACTACCCACTTTTTTTTTTTCATTTGTGTGATGAATATAAATGTTTGTTTTCGGGGCATGGTTGTTGACATTTATGTATGTATGTTTATTTTGGGTTTCCCCCAGTGTTCTTGTATTAGTTACACAAGCTCTTACTTTGAGGCCATACAGTTGATGTGTTTTCTTGAGATTTATTATCATTATTATATTGAAGAGACCGAAACAAGCAAAATGTTTATATGCTAAGCTGTATAGTGGGTGGATGAACATTACCCCGTCAAATTCTTTTAATTTTCGCATATCTTAATGAAAAACCACATCATACTCGCTGTTTTTTTTTTTTTCAATTTCTTGCTTGTGCCTCATTAGTTGTTGACAGTAATGATCCGATTCGATGGTTTTACATCGGCAAAAGGTCATAACTAACAATACCCTGCCAATCTCACCAAATACACGACGTCACCTTAATAGGGGTTAATCTGGGGTTTTCAGCTTACAAAATCACTTTTCTCCTTATTTTTACCACTGATCGTGATAATTGTCTTCAAAAACGATTTAGTTTCATTACATTTTAGCAGAGAATCGCAAATGAGTATCCGGTTTCTTAAGGTCTTTTCTGTGGACTTGTACCCAAATTTAAGCTTCTTTGTTCTTTCAGACTTTCTCAAATGAATAAATTCATCTTATGGTTAATTTACAATTCTTTAGCTATGTCGTAACTACTACGGATATTATGTATAACTCAATAGTTTGAAAATGGCTCCGACATTATCCCGAATTAAGGCGAGCGGCATCTTTGACTTCATAATTTCGGATTTTAAGTGCTTCAAAACAACTTTAAGTTACCCTTACTGAAAAAGAGAAAATGGATTGTCAATCAACATCCCTATAAAACTGGTCATGGCATTTTTACAAAGTCATTACAAATTCTGCATCGGTACTTTAAATTATTACACTGATATGGAGCGACGACGTCATTTAACCCGAGAAGAGATGATGAGAGGTAATCCACAATACTGCCAAGGATGGTTGCCGCGCACACCCCACAACAACTTTTTGACTTGTTAGAAAGCAGATGAGCGGCTATACCTCAAAGTGATTTTGATGAACTGATATTAAGAATTCCTATTAAAAAATCCGTGACCTCTTTTACGGTAGTTACTTAATCAAGACGCGATATATGCGTCGCCGTGGTCAGTATAACAGCTTTCAACAAAAAATTGGGTTCCGTTGGCGCAGTACCTCGATGATTTTGAGGATTTCATCGGAGTTTTTTCCTCACTTGGAAAAAACCGATCGAGCAGACCGTCGTGACCACAGAGTCGCTGGCGATGAAACTGTAGAGTTGCATGATGATGTCCTCCAAGCACTTCTGTATCCCGTCATGGCGGCGAGACACCATCTGGTCCAGTTTGTTAAGGGACCGTTACAAAAGCTGCTTGGCGGCAGATATGTCACCTTCACTGAAAAGTTCAGCTTCAGTTCAGCATATTTTGACTCTGACATAAGAACCCAAATCCTGGAAATACATTAAGTATTCTAACAAATAATTCGCATTCAAGTCAATATTAAATTCGATTCTGATTCTATATGGGTTAATGTATTTTATTTTTGTTATGTTTTCAATATTTCGTGATTTCAAACAAATCGTTTGGGAAGTCTCTCGGAGTGCGAGATATAAACCTTTAGTTTATTCTTGTCTTATTCTTTTATTCTCTATTGTTTTCGTGCGACTAATCTTCAATAATGTTCATGTTCTTATCTGCATCATTTGTTTAATATAAGAGTCAACCTTCATACTTTTACAGCTGATTGTTAAATGCTATACGCTCCATTTTTTTTTTTTTTGTTCCCCTCCGCGGGAAGGGCAGGAGGATAAAAATGCCCTGACGCATACTCTGGCGCGATTCCAAAGTTATGTGGGACTCGTCCCGACGCCTACCAGGACCATACCCACTAAAAACCCCCTGTCGGCTCGTGCATTTTTGCCACTCAGCCTTCATCTGAGCGACGGCCAATTGGAGAAAGAGGCCGCGCTAGCGGGGCCCAGAAGGGGTCACCTGCTGGGATTACATAGCACTGAAGGTGCTCAAAGCACTGAAGGTGAATACGTAGCACTGAAGGTGCTCAAAATGAAATCAAAAATTAAAACAAAAATTAAAAAATTGCAAAATAAAATTGAATTAACTCGCATTTACGTTAGAATTAGGATTTACGTTAGAATTAGAATTAACGTTAGAATTAGAATTTGCGGCCAGAAGGGCCTCGAGATCGCGTGACAGTCTGGTGGATGAGTACGCTTGCGCATTTCTAGGCCTAGCGACTTTGAACTTCGAGTCTAACACAGGAGCAGCATATGAGACCGAATCACGAACTAGAGGATTGGGATGGGTTTCGGAGCGTTTGAAAAACGCTTCAGAGAGTGTTTTGAGATGTTGTTGCACTGTAGGCAGTTCAAGATCTCTATGCAAGTCCGCGTTACGCACGTACCACGGTGCGCCTGTGGCCCGGCGGCAAAAGGAGGTTTTGAACTACCTGCAGTTTGTGCAGGAGGGAGGGTTTGGCGTGGGCAAAGATTGGCGAGGCATACGTCATGACGGGTCTAACGCAGACCTTGTAAAGTGTACGTTTGTTTCTGAAGGACATTTTACTTTTTCTACCTAACATGCTATTTAGGCGGACTAAATAGTGACGAGCGAGTTTCGAAACTCTTTCAACGTGTGGCTTGAAAGAAAGCGTCGGATCTAATGTGACGCCTAAGTATTTAGTACTGCGCTTCCAGGGGATGGGAATGCCTAACATTCGAACGTGGGGATCGCCATCGGGACGACGGCGTTTGTGGTCGAAGCGCATCGCAGAACTCTTTTCAGGGTTCACATCAATGCGCCATTCTTGAAACCATGCACCAAGGGCGTTTACGGCCCTTTGGAGTCTGGTTACAAGGTGCCGAACACTGTGGCCTTTGGTATAGAGTGCGGTGTCGTCAGCAAAGAGGGCGAGTTCGACGCCTTTCGGCGGGATGGGAATGTCGTTGGTGTACACGGTGTACAGCAGAGGGGCGAGGACTGAGCCTTGAGGGACTCCAGCCTTTATGGGACGAGGTGCAGAAAGCGTGCCTTCGTGTTTAAATCGAAACGTACGGTCTTTGAGAAACGACGCTATTAACCTGACTAGGCGATCCGGTAAGCCTATCTTGTAGAGTTTATAAACGAGACCGCTGTGCCAGACTTTATCGAAAGCCTTGGCTACGTCAAAGAAAACCGCGACTGTTTTATAACGACGCGGATAGAAACCGTCAAGTATATACTCGACGATTCGGTGGACTTGCTGAGGGCAGGAGTGTTTAGCGCGAAAGCCGAACTGATGGGGAATAATGAGAGGATCGCCATCCGTTGGAAACAGATGGTTCCGCATTCGAGAAAGTATGACTCTCTCGAGAAGTTTAGACATTGCCTTGAGGAGGCTGATGGGTCTGTGATTAGCCGGGACGTTCAGAGGTTTGCCCGGCTTGGGAATGCCTATGACTGTCGCTTCTTTTCAAGCTTTTGGAAAGTAGCTATGGTCGAAGCAGGCATTGAAAATGATAGCTAACAAGGTAAGCATCTGTTGAGGTAGGTGCTTAAGTGCGTGGTTGGAAATTCCATCCGCACCCGGAGCCTTTTTGGACTTTTGATTTCTAATGAGAAGCAAGATTTCGTCATTAGAGACTGTGACAGGGTCGGCGATGATGGGGAGAGAGTCTCTGCGAAGGACTTCGTCCTCCACCGCCTGGATGTGTGAGGGATAAGCAGGTTGCGTGCTAGGCGAGCATTGTGCGGCAATGCTGTCGGCGAAGCATTCGGCTTTCTCTTCGACTTCGAAGGCAGTAGTGCCATCGGGACGAGTGAGAGGAGGAACGTGAGAGACGGTGTCTACGCGTAAGGCTCGGGCCATGCTATAGTACGCTTGGTGGGACGGAGAGATATTCGCCATGAGATCGTTCATCTGAGCGTCTCGGAGTTCCGCGAGGCAAGACCTAACTTTACGTTGAAGCTGATTCGCAGCTGTTCTATAGGCGGGCGTGGGATATTTCTTGGCTCTCCGGAGAGCCGCGTTTTTAGCTTTAATAAGATTGCTAACGGCTAAGGGAAGCGTGGGTTTACCTTGCTTAGCAACCTTTTCGTTGTCACTGATGGCTGAGTTGATAGCATCAGTGAGAGAATTTACTAATGAATCGATTTTATCCGGGCTATCTAATTGTTCGGGAGAGATCGCGAGTGGAGAGTTCGGAGCCTCTAAGGCTGAAACTAACGTATTTTTAAAACCTTTCCAGTTGGTAAAGGTCTTAGGAGATGAGGCGTTATCGTTCGGCGGTCCTAGCACGAGGGAAACGGGGTGATGGTCGGAGCCTAGGTCATCGAGCGGTTCGATAGACCTTAGATCAAGATTGATTCGCTTGATAATTGCAAAGTCGAGGATGTCAGGAGAGTAGGACGGGTTGTTGGGATAGTGAGTGGGAGTGATGGGGGATATGACGTCTAGGTCAAGGGAGTTAGTGATGTCGAGGAGAGCGATACCGCTGGTGTTAGTCGATAGGCACGTCCAGTCAGTATGTTTGGAGTTAAAGTCTCCGAACATAATGACTGAATGGCCGAGGGCGAGAATGGCCTCAAAGTCGCTGCGGATTGGTCTGGTACCACTAGGTATGTAGATTGAAGCTATGATGATGGTCGGATGACCAGTCATAGCCAATCTATACAGTGGCTTCCATGTTGAGGAGAGGAGGAGTAGGGAGAGGACAGCAGTGGAAGCCTCTTTTGAAATATATAGCGGTGCCGCCGAAACCGTCGGAGTTGGGCCTATCGTTACGAATAAACGCGTACTTAGGTATAGCGAATCCCCTGGAGCGGTTTGGAGTAAGCCATGTCTCCTGGAGAAGGAATAAGTCAGGTTCTTTGTTCTGAAGGAACAGTTTGATTTCGGGAAGGTTGGTGTTAAGGCTACGAGCGTTAAAAGATACTAGGGATAAGCCCTTGGGTTTAATACGACTGGACGCGGGATTCGCGGGTCTAGACATTATAATTTATTATTTACGAATTTATAAATTATAAAAGAATTTACAACGAACTTAGGAGCGAGTGATGCTCGGCTAAAGCAAATAAACGCTCTTGAGGAGAGCGGGCGGCTCACAGTTTGCGTGCGAGCACGGAAATTTCGTTAATATCGACGTTTTGAATAACGTCGAATACGGTCTTCATGTCCTCAGCCAACGACGACTGAGGTGCGGATGACGGAGAAGGACGCGGCCCTACGGGAGCTACGGGAGCTGGGATGGGTCGGGAAGGTGCAGGCGGGACGGCCGGACGCTGCCTCCAAGACAGAGCCGGAGTAGGTGTCGGCTGAACGGGCTTTGCTTCCGGGGGACCCCGGTTGCGCAGCGGCGGGAAGTTGGCAGGAGTGAGCGGCGGCGCCGGTTTAGGCGCGACCCTCTTGGTGGTGGAGCGCGGAGCGCGCGGGCAACCCCTGTAGTTAGCTGTGTGGCCGGACTGGCCAATTTTAACGGCGCGGGGGCTGGTGTTGAAGACACCGGGGAGGGCTCGGGTATTGAAGATACCGAAGCTTTCTTCGAGCGCTTTTTGGAGCGCTTGGCGACAAGTTGGAACGCGGGCTCAGGAGAGCCGGTTAAGGTGACGGCATCTGACGAAGTATCAGACGCGGGTTCGGAGTCACTCCCGGGAGCGGTACGCTTACGACGCGACGCGTGAGAGGATGCGACCGATTCGCAGTCCATCTCGGACGAGGCGGGAGACGCGGGAGAGCTGAAGACCTGAGGGGTCTGGACGTCGGAGGCCTGAGGGGCCGGGGTTGAGGCCTGAGGGGCCGGGGTTGAGGCCTGAGGGGCCGGGGACGCGATAGATGCCTGTAAGGCCTGCGTTAGTATGTCATCGGGTATGCTGACACCGGACGCGGCGAGCACCTGGGCGAATGACCTAAGAGCGTTAACAAGGTCCATTGGAGGGCTTGGGATAATATGAAATATATTAATATATAATGTATGCCTAGGTTCCCTAGCAAACCTAGCGCCTATTTATATAACAAATGCCTAGAATTCCTAAATAAAAACCTAGCGAACCCTAGCGGCAAACCTCCCTACCAGCGGTAGGGGGGCTGGGGAGAATAAATTAAAACTAACCGTAGTACGCCGAAGGCCGCTACCTAGAAACCTAAAAAAGGGTACGCAGGTAAAGAGTTGACCGCGTTAGGGTCAACCTTCACCGACAGAAAGGACAAATACACTCACGAAAAACACACAGATATGATAAAAATAAATATGAAATAGGAGAAAAATAAATAAAATAGAGAAGAGAAATAAAATAAAAATAAAAAGGACTGGTTCAGTACAAATTCGTTGTCACCGTTAAGTATCCTTTGCACTGAAACCAGATTACTTACGCTGGGCACAACACTGCACTCAGCACAAGCACAACACAACTTAGCACAGCACTTTGAAGACTAAGGGGCTTAGTCGCAAAGAAGAATCGCACTTCGATAGCACTCAGAGGGAGTAGAAAGAACCTTGAAATCCGTAGCACGGAACCAACACGCTAAACCGTGACGTCAGTAGACTGAGCGCCACGGAGTATCGGGAAGGGACCAAACGACGGAGAACGGGGTCTTGCACGTCCGCACTGGGCGGCGATCGGAGCGAGAATGTTCGCACTATACGCTCCATCAAGTTCGTGTTATTTATAGTCCTCTCCTTCTCAATATCGCTTTTATTACTTAACACAATGTAAACAGCAATACAACTCGAACAAACGAAGTCGGCGCGAATTATTTATTTTTAGGCATAACTACAGATTACAAACCATCTTATAACTAAAATTATCAAGTACATCTTATAGGTATAAGTTTGCAGTCCGATTAGAGCTACGCACAGCGTTTTCAAGAAATATATTAAACAAGTAACCAGTTAAATTATTATTAAAACAAAAATACAATTGCAATTGGAGAAAAAAGAAAATAGCGAACAACAAGTGCAGTAAATATAAGTTTTACAAAATGTCAATAAATTAATGTCAAATTGGGTATTGATTAATTATAATTATGTCAAGTCAAGATATACATGTCATAGCAACCAAAGATTTGAATTGAATTCAATCAGTTAAGGAAACATGATGTTATTTCAATTACATAAAATTTTAAAAGGAGTGGCATAGTTTAATTTAAAATTTTGCGTACACTTTAGGTGTGTAATAATAAAAATATATAATATATTAAAATAAAATAGCGGCCTGACACCACAGTGAAATAATTTTTCGATAAAAATCTGAAATTTACTAAATAATGCGCTTTTCTTAAATTCATGCTACAATGTTTACCGCATCTGTTATAAGGCATATCAGGTGGGCTGTCATAGAGAAAGCCTACACATGGCTTTGCTGGTGTGGTATAATTTTTTTTATGTAGGATACAACATAGCATTTTTCAAATTATTAATGATTGTTTTATCCAACATTGTTTTTATTTCTTTTTTTAACGACAGACCAAGAGAAAATTGACAGTTTATATTTTTTTGAGCTTTTTTCGTGACTGAAAACATTTACCATGTCTAGTAGCTAGTATCTCAGCCCGCGCGTCCCACATGCCCCTGGCCGCGATGAGCATTGTCTGTCTCGGCGCCACCAGGTTGGTGATCACTGCCTCCATGCCAGCATGCCCCGAGCCGCTCACCGCCAGCACAAACTCGCTCTTAGTTTGGAACAGGTACTTGCATCCTTCGCGGATATCTTTCATTGCCTGCAGATAGTAAACACTTTAATTAGGTTTCTGGAATACACTACTAAGATGTCTTAGTTCAGTCAACTATTTGGTTCGAATACATAATAATAAACCGCGATTGCATAGTTTTGTCATTTCGTTTGCACAAAAAGTTAAAAACACAAGAAATCATGACGCATTACCCCATCAGTAAAAGTGCCTATACCTTGACAGCGAGCTATAATACGCCACGGACCAAAGGTGTACAGGAACAGATACTTGCATCCTTCACGGATGTCTTTCATAGTCTGGGCATAAAATTTTTGCATTAAACGGTAAGATATTGATCACAAATATTTAATCAAAAGTTAAGAAAAATATTATGTTGCAATTCATTAAATTCCATTAAATATAGGGTAAATAAAGGTGGACGTAATGCTTTCTAAGCCCCCGGCGTTGACCCTTAGCTAATCCTGTGTATGTTGTCTTCTACATCCATTACTGCTCTACCCCATCCAGCTTATTTAATTCATCAATTATTAAAATGAAAATTAAACTACACAATATTAATCTAAAGATACCTGATGGTATGCCTCACACTGTGGTGATATGACAGGTTTGGACATTGCTGCAATGACCGAGGGCCACATGTCGCAGGGCCCAGGGCCGCAGAACAGCGGCTTGGTCACTGGGAAGTCCCGGAACTTAGGAACGCACATCGCGGTAACGTGGGGCATCGTAAGACCTGTGGGTGCTGAATATGTTTGTAAGATATAAATCTCACCAAAAATAAACTATCATGAGCAACATTTAACATGAACACAAAAAAGTAAGTATATCGCACTTGAAATTTTTTATTAATGTAATTATATTCCAATCAAAACATTTATTTACATTTAAAGAAAGAATAAATATTTTCAAAATCTTATCAGCTAGCACCTGACTCGTAACTTAGCAACTTGAACTTAATGGATATGCGATACTCTTAATTCGATTATAGAACTCTTACACACTTCTTGAAATAAACTTTTTATTTTTAGAGTTATTTAATTAGATCGTAGCACTAAATCTGAATGCTTTGTACATATTACTGTCGTCTGTTCTACTTTATTTAATCAGAAGTAACGTTACTTTAAATTTTTTTCAATACACTAAATAATATATCTTGTTTTATCAAAATAAGATATATTTTTAGAAAGCAAACATACCACAATATAAAAATTATAAATTCAATTGCACCTTACCACACAAGAACGTCTACAAAATATGTTGTGAAATGTCAAAATGAATCAAATATACCAAAAAAATATTTATGAAACCAACATGTTTATGAAGCAAACGTTTATGATTATTATGTTTGATGTATAAGATTATATTTTTATTATAATCTTATCAAAAATGTTGTATAACTTATCTTAACACGTTGGGAAGCGGTATGAAATTTGTTGAGTTAGCAGAATGGCATCGAAAATTTCATACAAATAAGAAATACGGATCAAGCCGTACTAGCGTAAAGCATATCAGTAGTATGTTTGTGATTGGCTACCACGGCCATTACCGTAGTACGGGTGTGACCGTACCTGCTCAACTAATTGCTAAGTTCGCTAAGACAGGGACAGTATGGTTATCGCCGATATGTTAACAAATCGAAAATGTTAACAAATTATTGCATACTAATTGTACGGCTTCTACCTACTTCTACGGTAATAGCAGAAAAGGAATGGAGCCTAAAGAAAACAATGTTCAATCTTTTTCATTTAAAGTTCTAAGTAATGGTCAATATAAGTAACATAATATTTTCCTTGTGAAGATTATTTAACAGAACAAAACAAATTTCTCGAAAAACTGCAAAACCAAAAATGAAAAAACAATTAACAGATTTATTTTCTATGAGCATAAGAGCTCTACTAAGAACATAAAACATTAATATTATATCAACATTTTTAATTTTAGGTATCAGTCTCATTAAAGGTATAATTAAGAAATCCTGGTTATGTGGCCAATTTAGGAACTTACACCTGAAAAATAACTTTGATTATATTGTAAAAAACATAATTTAGTGAATTGTAATCATGGATACTTAGAAAAATAGTAAATCGTCAAAAAAATATGTACCTAGCCGTTTTACGATATGTATTATAAATAAAGTGAGTCTTAATTAGGAACATTTTCACATCAAGTATGTCGTATGTCATTCTTCAAAACATCCTGGGCATAGAGGAGTTTTAGGTTTGCATCCCTTGCACCTATATCTGGTTTCCTTGCATATCTTTTTCATATAGCATAAACTACAATTCAGGTATTTTGTCTTTCTTTTAGAATCCTGTGATACGAAAATATCTTCAGGTTTTGAAACTGTGTGACGCTTGAAGGAGCTGGTATATCTTTTGCTTGGTTATTATTTTTATAATTTGAGCGTCTAATAGAGAAAATGTTTTGGTTTGATCTAATAAAGATCTCGACTCTTCAAATTATTATCCAACTTTGCACAGTTTATGAGATATTCTCAAATTCATATCATTTTCTCTTTAAAAATTCATATCATTTTTGTAGTACAATTTGTATATATAAATCGTAATAATTATTACCGTTGTGTCCAAAAAGTGGAAAAAGACCTTCTTGTACCATCTTATCGTTTTCTTGGGAGACGAGTAGTATGCCACCATCTACTCCTCCCATAAAATTATTTTATTTTTTAACCTATATCGGCTTTTCAGAAATTTTACTGAAACGGTTGCTTTTGGGGGTGATTTCTAGTTGTTACTAAATAAATAGGTCGTTTATCTTGCCAAGCAGACACAGAATCATTGTGCAGCCAACAACGTTCTCCTTTTTTTAATTTTTTCGAAGTCAGCACTTTGGGTGTCGTCTTGCGGTTGCTTCGTAACGTGCCATTGGTGTGCGTCCGAAGATTTAAAAGCTTTTGACTTAGCTCCACGTCATTGTAATAGTTGTCCATAAAAACGGAATGTCCTGTCATTGAAATTCAAATGCCGAAATACGAAAAAGCAGCATAAAATTTTTTTCAGTTTTATAAATGAATCTTCCACATATCCATCTGAATTTGTTAATACATAAAAGTTTATCCCATATCATGCCTTTTTAGATTTGATATAATTCACCACATATCCATCTGAATTTATTAATACATAAAAGTTTATCCCATATCATGCCTTTTTTGATTTGATATATTGACGAAAATGAAGTCTATCTCTGAATAGTATCAGAGTTTTGTCCAAATATAGTTCCTTTCCTGGTCCATAGACTTTACGAACGTTTTCAGATATAACTTCAATGAGATCTGAAACTTTCTTTTCACCTCTGGCTTTTGTGTCTGCAACACAAATACATATCAATATTTGCATAAACCTCGGAGACGATATAGCAAAAGGAAACACAGGGTGTAATTTAGTAGATCAGAGTACGAAAACAGTTTTTCAGTCTTTGGTGCCCTAATTTGCCTTTGCAATGGACAAAATCTCAAAATTGAAAGCATTTCATCAGTGGTTACTTCTCGAAAGTTCATTTTCCGACTAAGCCTTGTCTTGGGTCTACTGATTTCAGTAAGATTTTTCCCATATGCGTTAGTACTTGATACTAAGAACTCTAGTATATCCTCTGAAAACATTATTTTAAACATATCTAGCGCACTGCAATCCTGCAATGTCAGTTTGGTTGTGTTTTGCCATCCGGTTCTTGTAAAGAGTCTGACCCGAAGTCAATGGACGACTTTCCAAGGACACACTTTGTGGTGAACAGGCTCGAATATTGACGTTGACATTAACAACCTTGCTTGACTAAAGATTAGCGCTAGTGAAGATTTCACTACCATCTTGCGGTTTCTGTTTGTCAGCATCTGACCCGTTTTCGGACAACGATGTCAATGTCGTTTGTTGCCATTAACAGATAATGTTGACTGTGTTTTAACATCTGTTTCATCACCAGAGCTGCTGAATTTACGTTTAGTGAAGGTAGGAAGGAGATGACTCAAAATGGGAACTTTAAGGATTTCGTCATCAGAACTCGATAATATAACTAAACGTTGGTTCAAAATTCTTGTCTGAATAATGTTCACCTTCATTATCACTAAATGGATCATGTTCTGAGCTCTCTGGTGTAGATGCTTCCTCCAGAAGCTGGTCGATGCGAACGACGTCTTGTTTACTACGTCCCAGCTTGCTCATCTATAGTAATGAACAATAATAATAATTATGCCTTTGATGTTTTTATGGGTAAAAGTATAGTATACCTAATGTATGATGTATTCTACTCAAAAAATAAAAGAAACATTATATTATAAGGTATTATAAGGAACGTGCTTTTAACTTCACACTTATTCAAACATATATAGAGGCACAGTGTAATTGTCGAGAAATACAACAAAATGACGTGGCACTCGAGTGGCAATGTGTGCAACACTCGTTCAAAAACTGGTAAAGTGAATAATATTTTAGAAAAAAAACACATACATACTAATCAATTTGAAGTTTGCTCAACAAAAATGAATACAATTTATCGTACAAAATATTTTTTTAAATTCCTTATTTCAATAGCTATCTAAAATGGTCAAAATCTCTATAATACCTGGTCAAAATTACAGTCAATTGTTACAGGAATTGACACTGTTTGGAGTAGACTGAGTTGACAAAATGATCTGCTTCTGCTAGGTGACGTTAACATCAATTTGTGCACCAAAATACCTATAAAAACATGTATAACACCGCTATTTACAAATATGGTTTAGCGTGTGGGATCGCAGAATATACGCGTATAGAAATATCTGACGGAAAGCTAAGTCAAACATGTATTGATGACATTTTTACAAGATCCCGCTCACTAGACCTCTACACTGCGGCGTTGGGAACATCACTGGCTGACCATCGTGCGATCGCTCTCTCAGTAATGAATTCCGTGGCGAATGAAAATAGACGGCCGCATATCACGTTAAGCATTTGCAACTATAAACAACTATACAACTATAAACTGGCATCCTGTACAAAATGTTTTTGATCTAAATAGAATTTATGAAATTATAGTAAAAAATATACAAAACTGTTACGGCGAATCCAGAATAAAAGTAAAAAGCCCTAAAAATAAAAATTAAATTCTGAAAGCATGCAGATATTGGGATAAATTTATTAATGGAATGGATATCGGATCGGTCCAATATGTTATTAAAACAATAGTATAACTTAGCACAAAAACAAAAGCACAAAAGAACAAATCTATAACCAAAAAAATAACCCTACAGCTCTCTGGCTAATTCTTAATCAAATAACTGGAAGAACAAAACCAATTTTAGACGATGTTATTCTTAACGCACGTTATAAAAAAGAAAATACACATTATTGCCAAACCAGTTACAAAGATTAAAATACACAAAAAGAATTCAAACAACCTACAAAAAGAAAATGACAATATAGGCGGCCTTATCACTAAGAATGATCTCTTCCAGGCAACCTTGAAATTCATAATTTGAAAATAGTGACTCGGAACTACTGTAGGGCAATGCATTTTGTATTACCAATAAAGATTCACATATAAAAATATATACACATACATACACATGTACATAAATACATAAATTGATACATACATAACATATTTAGATCTTTTTTAATAAAATATAGTCCAAAAGTATATTAATTCATTATCATGGAGAGAGAAAATAATTCTTTAAATTTGTTTTAAATGTATCAAGCGTTTTTGCAGAATGTAAAGAGGCAGGAAGCGAATTCCATATTCCGGCATTAACTGTGAATGACTGCTGATAAAAACGAGATGTGTGACTAGGAGTAGCCAGCAGAAAGTTACGGCCGAAAACTAAATTGTTTTTTTTTAAATAGTGGGGTAGGATAGGGTTGAACAGTATTCCAAATAATAGATTAAGTATGTGAAAATTCCTTTGAAATCGAATTGGGAGCCGGAGATCGGAAACATGATCATTTTTGCGCAAGCCAAATATTAATCTTATGCAAGTATTTTGGAGGCGCTCAAGCCTTTTTAATTGCTCTTCCGTGAGATCGAGATAGCTAATGTCAGCGTAACCCAGTATAGGAAGTATAAGTGATTGCGCTAAAGCAATCCTGGTTGGTATGGGAAGAAAATTCCGAAGTCTACTTACTGCTTCTAATTGTGGCTTCCATGACATTGTAGAATCCATTATAATGTCTAGATTTTTAACAACGGAACTATAGGGTATATGTATACCATCAAAAGTAATAGGTCTTATGTTACAGATGTCAGTTTTAGCGAGTAATTTAGTACTACCAATATGGATAACTTGTCATAGTACCAACAGCCTCGCTGTTCAACTCTCCTATTTGACAGGAGTCAAAAGATAAAGAACTATCATTATTTGAGTCATCTGAATTCATGAACATGAATAAAGTTATTAAAGTGTATATATAAAAATATATATAAAATATTAATATTCAGTAAAAATATATGATGGGTACGTAAAAACAAAATATCAAACACACTGTTATTGCAGAAAGCATAGACATGTCATCGGTTATAAAAACATTGTAAACAAACAAACGGGAAAAACGTTTCTATTAAGGTGTTCGAGCTTTCGGCTTGACCCGTATGAGTTGCTTATTATCTGTCGGCGCTGACTCTGCGTACTGTGACTTTAAGAGAGAAATAAAAAATAAAAGGTTTAATTTTAGGAAATAAATTCCTGAACTCTTTTTTTAATTCTTATAATCGTAGTAACACAGAAAATTAAACTTAATCAACAACGTAAATGTAATAACGCAAAGTATGCTAGGTATAAACTTTTATAGCAAAGAAAGAAAAGTTAATAATTTTCATAATTAACAGTTATCTAATTCTACTTTGTACTTTATAGTCCGTAATCACAAAAATCGTAACCTATATCTATAAATAAATTTTAATAATGATCGCAAAAAGAAATACTCCTGTCGGTTAATCAGTTAGCATTATATACGGGAAAATAATTGTGACATACTAGTGGAGGAAATTGGTTCTACATTTCGTTTTGATTCAATATTTTTAAAATTGTGTTTCAAGAAAGTTTGAGCACTGCGCCAGTTTCCTTCACGTAAAACCTCGTCCATGTCTAGATTTCTATTTGCCTAATTGTCAGTAGCAACCGCTGATCTAAAACTGCCTGGAGAACCCTTGATTTCTGCAGCACTCAACATTAATCGCAGCCAGCCACCAATAACAGATCTAGAAACAGCTTTTACTTTTCCTCTTGTCGTGATGAATATGTTTGTGAGAACCAGGTTATGTCCTCGACGCTGTTTTGATATCTTTATGAGTATAGGTATCCAGTGACAGAGATTGAATTTTATGTCATTACTCTTTGAGAAGCACCAACCCGACTGTCGGTAATTGGCGCTGTCGGTCTTCGAACCGAATAACGGCCAAAATATGACTTAGTTTTCCTCGATTTGACAATGTTCTGCGTCTATGTGAAGGAGCGTCAGGTCATGGACAGTGGTCGTTGGAAGACAGTGTTTGAAGTCATTCAAAACGTCGACATTAAGGAAATCTCCGTACTCGCACGGAAACTGCGAGCCGCCCGCTCGCCTCAAGAGCGTCTATTTGCGTTACCCGAGCATCACTCGCTACTTAGCTCTTTATAAATCCCATTTTTCGTATAAACTAAATAAATAAATAGAATGTCTAGACCCGCAAATTCCGCGTCCTGTCGTATCAAACCCAAGGGCTTATCCCTAGTTTCCTTTAACTATCGTAGCCTTAATACCAACTTTCCTGAGCTCAAACTGTTCCTTCAGAACAATGACCCAGACTTATTGCTTCTTCAAGAGACGTGGCTAACTCCAAACCGCTCCAGGGGATTCGCTATTCCCAAGTACGCGTTTATTCGTAACGACAGGCCCAACTCCGACGGTTTCGGCGGCACTGCTATTTATTACAAAAGAGGATTCCATTGCTGTCCTCTCCCTACCCCTCCTCTCCTCAACATGGAAGCCACATAGCTTCAATCTACATACCTAGTGGCACCAGACCAATCCGCAGCGACTTTGAGGCCATTCTCGCCCTCGGCCATTCAGTCATTATGTTTAACTCCAAACATACTGACTGGACGTGCCTATCGACCAACCGCGGCGGTATCGCTCTCCTCGACATCATTCAGCAACTCGACTTAGACGTCATCTCTCCCGTCACTCCCACTCACTATCCCGACAACCCAAACTACTCTCCTGATATCCTCGATTATGCAATCTTCAAGCGAATCAACCTCGACCTCAGGTCTATCGAACCGCTCGATGACCTAGGCTCTGACCCCGCCCCGTCTCTCTCGTACTAGGACCGCCTAACGATAACGTCACCTCTCCTAAGACCTTTACCAATTGGAAAGGCTTTAAAAATACGTTAGTTTCAGCCTTAGAGGCCCCGAACTCTCCGCTCGCGATCTCGCACGATCAAATTGATAGTCCGGATAAAATAGACTCATTAGTCAATTCTCTCACTGATGCTATCAACTCAGCCATCAGTGAAAACGAAAAGGTCGCTTAGCAAGGTAAACCCACGCTTCCCTTAGCCGTTAGCAATCTTATTCAAGCCAAGAACGCGGCTCTCCGGAAAGCCAAGAAATATCCCCACCTATAGATTAGCTGCGAATCAGCTACAACGTAAAGTTAGGTCTTGCCTCGCAGAACTCCGGGACGCTCAGATGAACGATCGCATGGCGAATATCTCTCCGTCCCACCAAGCGTACTATAGTACGGCCCGAGCCCTACGCGTAGACACCGCCTCTCACGTTCCTCCTCTCACACGTCCCGATGGCACTACTGCCTTCGAAGTCGAAGAGAAAGCCGAATGCTTCGTTGACAGCATTGTCACACAATGCTCGCCCAGCACGCAACCTGCTGATCCCTCACACATTCAGGCGGTGGAGGACGAAGTCCTTCCCAGAGACTCTCTCCCCATCACCAGCGACCCCGTCACAGTCTCTAATGACGAAATCTCGCTTCTCATTAGAAATCAAAAGTCCAAAAAGGCTCCGGGTGTGGATGGAATTTCCAACCACGTACTTAAGCACCTGCCTCAACAGGTGCTTACCTTGTTAGCTGTTATATTATTCCCCATCAGTTCGGCTTTCGCGCTAAGCACTCCTGCCCTCAGCAAGTCCATCGAATCGTCGAGTACATACTTGACGGTTTCTATCCGCGTCGTTATAAAATAGTCGCGGTTTTCTTTGACGTAGCCAAGGCTTTCGATAAAGTCTTGCACAGCGGTCTCGTTTATAAACTCTACAAAATAGGCTTACCGGATCGCCTAGTCAGGTTAATCGCGTCGTTTCTCAAAGACCGTTCGTTTCGATTTAAACATGAAGGCACGCTTTCGGCGCCTCGTCCCATAAAGGCAGGAGTCCCTTAAGGCTCAGTCCTCGCTACTCTATTGTACACCATGTACACTATCGACATTCCCATTCCACCGAAAGGCGTCGAACTCGTCCTCTTTGCCGACGACACCGCACTCTGTACCAAAGGCCACAGTGTTCCGCACTGTATAACCAGACTCCAAAAGGCCGTAAACGCCCTTGGTGTATGGTTTCAAAAATGGCGCATCGATGTGAACCCTGAAAAGAGTTCTGTGATGCGCTTCGACCACAAACACCGTCGTCCCGCTGGCGATCCCCACGTTCGAATGTAAGGCATTCCCATCCCCTGGAAGCGCAGTACTAAATACTTAGGCGTCACGATACATCCGATGCTTTCCTTCAAGCTACACGTCGAAAGAGTTTCGAAACTCGCCCGTCACTACATAGGCCGCCTAAATAGCATGTTAGGTAGAAAAAGTAAAATGTCTTTCAGAAACAAACGTGCACTTTACAAGTTCTGCGTTAGACCCGTCATGACATATGCCTTGCCAATCTTTGCCCACGCTAAACCCTGCCTCCTGCACAAACTGCAGGTAGTTCAAAACCTCTTTTGCCGTGGTACGTGCGTAACGCGGAATTGCACAGAGATCTTGAACTGCCTACAGTACAACAACACCTCAAAACACTCTCTGAAGCGTTCTTCAAACACTCCGAAACCCAGCGTACTCTTCCACCAGACTGTCAGCCGATCTCGAAGCCCTTCTGGCCGCAAATTCTAATTCTAACGTAAATTCAAATTCTAACGTAAATCCGAATTAATTCAATTTTGTTTTTTAATTTTTAATTTTTTTATTATTTACTTTTCATTTTGAGCACCTTCAGTGCTATGTTTTCACCTTCAGTGCTATGTAAATCCCAGCGGGTTACTTCTTCTGGGCCCCGCTAGTGCGACCTCTTTCTCCTGTTGGCCGTCGCTCAGATGAAGGCTGAGTGGCAAAAATTTGCACGAGCCGACAGGGGGTTTTTTAGTGGGTATGGTCCTGGACGAGTCCCACATAACTTCGATCGCGCGCGCGGAGTATGCGTCAGAGCATTTTTTATCCTCCTGCCCTTCCCGTGGAAGGGAACACAAAAAAAGAAACACGGCCGTTGGCCGCGGTCTTGCTGACTCTTCCCACCAAAACGCAGGTTCTGGCTTGGGATTCGCCATGAACTACTAGATGGCGCTGATGTTTCAAAAGGGTTGATGTTTAAAAATGAGATAACTCATAGTGGGTCAAGCCGAAGGCTCGGGCACCTAAATAGTGAGTGAAATATACATACCTACAGTTTATAAAGAAAGACAAAGTCGATAGTTAACCATCAATGAGTATTACCTACTTTCTTGGAGCTGCATGTCTGGTTTTCACAGTCGCAGATTGCTTGGTATGCTTGTCGGCTGTTTTAGCCGGGGAGCTCACCGTTTCTGGAAACTTGCTTATATCGTCAAGCATTGTAATTCGATGTCTGATTCCATCAGTTCCAGCCACGAATATTTCGCCATCTCGAGTCCAGCACCTTGAATATCCGAGTCTAGAGTTTTTTCTCGGACTTATCGTCGGTTTTGTAAAACGGGCAGTTTTCATAAACGACAAGGCAATTAATTTCAATATTCAGTCATTCCTAGAGTTCTCACAATCTTCTTTAAACATTATTTAAATATTACATGATTTTAACAAAAACTAGTATAAAATCAGTTAAAGGATAAACCAATTTTTATACTTAATTGGTTTGCTAGTACTTTTCTGTCAATTTTGCTAATAAATTGTTCCCTAAACCTTTTAAAATAATTATGCAATTTAAATGCTTTTATTTTCAGGTGAATCGGGCAGACCTCACGTCGATGATGAAGCTGAAATTTTAGATCATTTTCAACGTGATCCCACTATATCGACGAGGTTGGTAGCCCGCCTTCTTGGCTTGTCGCAGTGGAAAGTGTAGTACACCATTCATCGAACTAGACTTCATCCGTACCACTATACGCCAGTACAGGCTATTGAAGAGGGAGATCCTCTAAGAAGATTGCAGTTTTGCCGATTTCTTTAAAATGTGGACATAGAGAATTCGGATTTTCTCAAGAAGACATGGACGGACGAGTACAAATTCGACAAAGATGGTATGACAAATACCAGAACACACACTACTGGCAAGACAAATGAATAGGAAATCCTCACTTAAAACGACAAAAAGGGTCTCAAAGAAAATTTTCTGTCAATATATGGATGGGCATCGTGGATAACAATTTAATTGGGCCTCATTTTTAGCCAAATAATTTAAATGGAGCCCATTATGAAGATTTCGTAACGAACATTTTTGGTGAATTATAGGAAGATGTTCCTCTAGAAACTTGGCTTTGCATGGTATACCAACATGACGGATGTCCTGCGCATTTTGGCTTGATGAAAATTATCCTAGACGATAGATTGGCACAGGAGGTCCAATACCCTGGCCAGCACGAAGCCCAGATCTCACGCCAATGAAGTTTTATGTCTGGGGACACGTGAAAACTTTAGTCTATTTTGATGCGCAACCCGTGCCAAATATCGAAGAATTAAAAAGGCGAATTGCAGCTCCAGCCGAGCGAATAATAATGGTTCTTACTACAAGTGTGGTGAAAATAATTTAAGAAAAAGAATGCGACTTTGCGCACGACACCGAGGAGGTCATTTTGAAAATGAGTTGTAAATTATTTAATTCACAATAAAAATAATGGTCAAGGCAAAAGAAATGTTTTTTCAATCAACCCTAAATATTGTTATTTCATTACCTGACTCCATTGTCAAACCAATATCTGTCAATAGTGTCAATTTAGTTACTGGAATGTAGAAAATAAAACTCATTAAAAAACTTGAAAAAAAACCGATAGTTTAATTTTTATATAAGCCTTAAGAGGACTCATAATGATTTTTCAAAAAAAATATTAAAATTGAAATATCTCATTAATGATTGACTTTGGCACAATCATATAAATAACTCAATTTGTGGCAAATGATCTGTACCATACACTCTTACAAGAGTGTTCACAAATTTCCAGTCACTCTGTATAAACTACCGTTTCCTAGTTTACGTTTATTTGAATAATTGGATTGATAGATGTTAGTTGACGATCTCTATCTGACTTCGACACTATCCTACAATTTGGATATACCTCTATAGTTAAGACAAACAAGACACAGATTCATTTTGGATACACCTATACATTTGCATGCCAGGGTGTAAACAACATGAAAGATGTGTTTTTTTTTTTGTGATAATCATATCTATTCACCGAAACTTTGAAATTATTTTTCTTTCTGGGAGTTGATAGATAAACTAATTCATATATATACAGCGTTCCATGTCAAGATGCACAATCGGGAAAATAGTAACCAAAACGAAAAATCGTTGTGTAATCGTTGTACGCAAGCACAAAATAATCGAGTAAAGAAGAAACATAATAGCTTTGTAAAAGTGTCTAAAGTTTTTAATAAAATGAGTGAATCAGTATTGCCAGAACTGATAAGTCAATCCCGGCCAAGTATAGAATCAAAAAATCGATTATTATTTTCGTTATTTTTTCATACAGCATGTTCGATTATTGTATGATAAAAACGTTGGCGAATTCACACTGATAATCCATGGCAGCGAGTTAACTTATCTTGAATTTTCTTTTCTTCTAGAAACTAGATTGCTGTACGTTTTTGTACACTTTTTGTATTTGAAATGAGAAACATAAGACCTATATTTCGACTCTAATTACAACTTGTTAGCCCTTTGAACCGCCGTTACATAGTCGAAATGGCCATAGGATATTTATTTCTTTATTTAGAAGTGGTATGTGTTTGGATTTATAAAAGAAGGTCAAAGACTTTTGAAGAACACTTTATTTTAAAATCTTACGCTACAACGGTCATCTAGGTGCTATAAACATCGGGAATATTGTGGTAGGTACCTCTTTTCAACAGAAACCAAGGATGATAAAATTTCTTTCTTTCTTTCGAGAATGTCATGCTTATATTAGTCAAACATTAAATTTATCATTGCAAACAATCTAGTTTGTAAAATAAATTACAGATTGTTTAGGCACAATTCACAGTGATGATTTCGTTAGAGCTTTTCTTGCCTCCACCATAGCAGTTAGGACGGCATCCACAATTTCAGAGGTGGAATTCACACCCATGAAGCCTATACGTAGTGCTTTTCCAACCGTGGGGCCCAATCCAAGGAAGATCACAATGTTGTGCCTAGAATATAAGTCGATTTTAATTCATATCATAAGAATAATTATTTAACCAGATGATCTTAAAACATATAAACAAATGGAATAAATGCAATGGGCTAGAGAGAGTTTATAAATTTGTATCTTAAAATCCTCAAATCATACTCTTCCACAAAGAAAGAAAAGCTAATTTAGCCATATTTGGGTATAAACAGTTATAAGTAATTAAAAAATATCCAGGCATACATATAAATATAGTGCAGGTTCTTTACAAAAATCTATGTTCCTCCAATCAAAACAAGGCCTTGAGCACACACGAGACAAGGTTTCTAGGTATAGTCGGGGGACTCGGCGGAGGCTCAAGCTAAGGCGAGATTTGTAGGAGCTTCGCAAACTAAGGGACAACACTGCAGGGGATTCGAATGCGAATCTGAGCCTGCACAAAGTTCCCGAATGGTACCAGTTATACAACGAAGACGTTAGTTAAAATAATTACTTAATCAAACAAAAGCTACTAAAATTATATGTGTATAATTACAAAAAGGTATACAAATATTGTAAAAATATAAACCTACGTTCTTTGTAAGTATACTATGGAGATAATATAATCGAGATTAAATGTATAAAATATGTAACTCTTGAACAAATAACGGAAAGATTATAGAAGAGTAGATTTAAAAAAATAAAAAGGTTTTATGTGGAACTTCGATTTTACATTTAAGAATGTTTCTACAAGTATTAGAAAGGAACAGAATTTTAATGAAAAATAGGGAAAGATAAGAATTTATTTTTAGATAGCCATCTTGTGTTCGTGCGTTTTTAGACTTATAATATCTATAACCGAGATTAAATGTATGAAATATGTAACTCTTGCACAAATAACTAGATTATTATAGAAGTGTAGATCCAAAAAAGTAAAAAGAATTTATCTGGAACTTTGATGTTACATTTAAGAATGTTTCTACAAGTATATTAGAAAGGACCAGAATTTTAATGAAAAATAGGGAAAGATACGATTTTTTTTTAGATAGCCATCTTGTGTTCGTGCGTTTTTAGACTTATAATATCTATAACCGAGATTAAATGTATGAAATATGTAACTCTTGCACAAATAACTAGATTATTATAGAAGTGTAGATTCAAAAAAATAAAAAGAATTTATGTGGAACTTTGATGTTACATTTAAGAATGATTCTACTAGTATTAGAACAAAATGGTCCAGAAATTTAATTAATAACAGGGAATTTTTTTATAGCCATCGTGTGTTCGTGTATTTTTATAGTAAGTCTTAAATTGAGTTAACTACTAGATAAAATAATTATTAAAGTAATGGTATACTACTAAAAGGTAATAAACAAATTTGAAAAGGAAACTAACTTTTCCTTCACGTATTTCACAATGTCCTTGTAATTGTACTGTCTTGGAAGTGTAACAGTGGTAACAGAAGTCAGTCTGTCTTCTGGTTTCGGCACCATCAGATCGAAGCCCAACTCCTGGAGTCTCTTGTGAAAATATAGTGCGGTGTTCCTGTGTCGTGCCCAGGACTTCTCCAGGGATTCCTTGATGAGCTCCAGCAGACATGCGTGCAGAGCCCAGATCAGAGGCGGGCTGAGCGTGTGGTGGTACCTATTTATGAACATATTAAAAATTATATAAAAAGCGATCTATTAATAAATTGTAAAAATATACAGTATAAAAAGCTTGTGTACCTAATAGATTGCCAAGGGAGTTAGAATAATGAGACTGAAGAATAATGAATAGAAAACATTCATGACTCATAAATAAACAATGAAGTTTAGAACACAAAATATTTGTCCCTACCAGGATAAGATTTACTTAAAAGGCAGTTTTTATGTGCGGCTTAAATTTATTAGCTATTATGAATCGGATTCTTCTTTTGAAAAAATTGTTACAAAATTAAGTTTACACCAGCAACTTGTTGACGGTTTTGTTATTTTCCAAATTTTTTGGATTAAAGGAAGATCAAAGATATATTGATAAAAAAATAGCAGGTACAATGCTATAGCATCACATCATTACTTAACAATAGATATGCGAGTACTAACGGTATTCCAAATGTAGAAAAGGGAGACTGCACTTTGGTTCATAAAAATACTACTCCTACGTTATTATTACCAACTACTTAGCTAAAATTCCGATAAAATTCGATATACACGAGTAACTTACGCTCTGGTTTCCGCGAAGCAACTCCACTGTTCAGCTAAAGCCTTACAGTCCACGTAGAAAGGCGGCTCGAACTTGCGGCTGTAGATCACTTTTCTGAAAATAACTTTAATATTGGTATAAAGTATGTAAAGATTTTAATTCAGAGTAGGTTATATCCTTGTGAAACCCAATATCTCTTGTATCTTAATAGTTTTGTTAGACTAGATTTTCAAAGAACTAACTGTGATTTCTGTCAGGAGCAGTGGAGCAATTACGTAACTTTAAGACTCGAAAGCTGTCGAATTTGTACAATTCTGCGCCAACTTTGAAAACGTGCCATTGTATTACTAAGTTTGAGGCTTCATAAAGAAACTTCATTATTTAAGCGTTGAGTAAATTGAATGGATATTGTTGCGAAAATGAATTGGTAAAGCTCTAATTTAAAATAAAGCCTGAAAAAAAATTCCTAGCTTCACGGTTGTAACAACTTTGAAACTAAGAACACAGTGGACAAAAACCATATACTTTTGTTTTCAATCACACTAGTGTAGAAACTTACTTTCAAGTTTTATGATCTTTGCTTAATATAGTTAAACTAAACTCAAGAGTATTATCTACTTTATTGGATTACATCATTATTTTTATCTAATGAGTAATTATTTGACTTGCAAAGAAAAGAAGTGTTTTTTACTAAATCAAAAACTAATTAACGTACTCTGCTCTTTTGCTAAAGGCAATTGGGCTAATCCCTGCAGGACCGCTCAATGCCTTTTGTGATGAAGCATAGACTGCATCTACTGCCCACTCGTCCATGAAGAAAGGTTCAGCGCCAATAGATACCACAGTGTCTACAAGTAGCAAGGTTCCATATCTGAAATATGAATATCCAATTATACAAGAAATTTAAAATAAAGAAGTCCAGGCCAATTATATTGAATTTGATTTAACATGCAGCGTTCCATAACTGATTTTACGCCTTTGATGTCAAAAGTTAAAATGTCACGAAGTTAGAAAAGCTAAAACTCTGTCAAAACTTAATTCAAATTAGGTAATAAATAATTTGAAAAGTCTATACATTTTAAGAACAATCTTAAGCCTCAAATTAATAGCAATTTGGTAGATCTTTCTAAATAGCAGGGTGGCTTGAAAAGTTCGCGGCCCAAAATAAGAAAACACAGGAACAATACAATTTTTATATTTATTTTTCTACAAACACTTAGTCCAGCGGTCCTCCAAAGCCTTGATCCCATTAAAATAGAAGGTCTCGTCAAGGTCTTCAAAAAAGGCATCTACGGGCACTTTGACCTACTCATTGGTAAACAATTTCATTCCACCTAAGTCTTGCCAAAAATTTGTTTGGATTAGCTTGAAAAAGTTCTAAATTGTCTCCAGAAATCGTGAGCGTTTCTGTTCAACTGAAAGGACTCGCAGAACCCAGCTTGCAGACACCGTTTGGAACCCTAATTCGTTAACGATCATGTTTTGTGTACATTCATATGAAATCCCTAGAGCTTCAGTTATCTCAGATACCTCCCATGATGAGATCACATATTATATCGATGTTTTCCGAAGTCGTAGCTGTAGAAGGCCGTCCAGGCGCGGGGGTCATCTTTGATGCTTTCTCGTCAACGTTTAAATTCAGCTGACCACTTTTTTATCATTCTATACGACGGAGCAGATGTTCCTAAAGTAGCCACCATATCTTCATGAATCTGTTTTGGAGTTAAGTGTTTCTTGTGGAGGTATTTGATCACGGCACGGTGCTCTAAACTATCCATTTTGAAAATTATTGAAACTTACTCTCACTTAATGTTCAATAAAATAAATAATTACGCATGTATCTCAGACAAAATTGCACAGAGACTGACAAAGTGTTAGGTTTCATATGAGGGTAATTTTGTAATAATATTACAACGCTATCTATGTTAGGCCGCGAACTTTTCAATCCACCCTAGTAAATTATTTCCTTTACAACATTCCTTAGGCCACAGAAAGGTCGATGCCTCATGCACTTCAAAATCCTAATTTGAAAGTGTGTTTAACAACCAAAACTTACTTATGGCACAAGTCACCGAGCCCCACCAAGTTCTGCACGGTGCCGGTCGAGGAGTCTCCGTGGGTGATGAACAACGCAGCTGGTCTCAGCTTCTTCAGGTGAGGCTCTATTATATCAAGGCTGAAGGTTTGCTCCATCGGAACTGATACTTTGGCAATTTTGCAACCTGAAGTTGTGTAAAGTTTGATAATGAGATCGAAAAACGAAATTATAGTTGTTTTGTCCAAAAACATAATGGAGAATTTTCCAGTATTTCTTATATTTATTAGCACGTATGATAGGTCATGTTTGTGTAAAACCGAGATGACAAGTAAGTAGCATTTAACTTTCTTACTAGTGTTTGATTTTCTCAATGTTATGCCGTGTTACTATTGCATATATCTTACTCGTAATCATAGCTGGAATTTTTCCAAGAATTACAAAATATAATAATATAAAATAAAATAAGTGTGAAATGCAAAAACCCCTAGAGCCTTAATAGCTAAACCTTATGTAAAAGACATGTACCACAATATTTTTCATGAACCGGCATGCAATTCAGCATCTTCTCATTTAAACTGACCATGTCTAGTAGCTAGTATCTCAGCCCGCGCGTCCCACATGCCCCTGGCCGCGATGAGCAGCGTCTGTCTCGGTGCCACCAGGTTGGTGATCACTGCCTCCATGCCAGCATGCCCCGAGCCGCTCAACGCCAGCACAAACTCGCTCTTAGTTTGGAACAGGTACTTGCATCCTTCGCGGATATCTTTCATTGCCTGCAGATAGTAAACATTTTATTAGGTTTCTGGAATACATCTTAGTTCAGTGAGCTATTTGATTCGAATAAATAATAATAAACCACTACTGCATAGTTTTGTAATTGTTTTTTAAGCCATGACATAACCACATCAATTAAACTAGGGTGCTATAATACGTCACGGTCAAAGTAACTTTGTTTGTCTATTGAAGCTGCACCATATTACCGTTTATAATCCATTTTTTTGCTATATTCACGTAAGAGTTAATGGTGTCATTATGATATTACAACATGTACATTACGTAGTATTACACTATAAAACAACATTTTAATTTATTTAAAACATTTAAATAAATTTTGAGATATACCAGGAAACTGAGAAAGTTTTGCACAAAATTGTTTTATGTATGGATCGCGGCAAGTTACAATTTATTTTGAAAATTTGGTAATTTAGAAGTAAATATAAATTCGTTCTAAATTGAAATTCCCTCTAAATATTTTTACCAGCAGAAACTATTGTCTGTCATAGGAAAATGGGTCTGCGTCAGGATTTTTTCTGACTTCAAGTTCAACTTGAAACCTGATGAATCAATTAATCGACTTCAACTAGCTTTTTTATTGAAAAAGGATTAGACGTTTGTCTTCTATCTCACCTGATGGAAAGTGACGATGAAGGTGTTACACGTCTATCCACGAGATACCTATTCACCGACGCTTGAAAGAACTAGGACTATAGTTTTCTGGAAAAACAGACGCAGGCAGTTCATTCCACACCTTGGCCACCCACACCAAAAAAACTATCGAAGCGTTTGGTTCGACTTCTTGGGATGTCTACTATAAAGGGATGGAAGGCCTGTCTGCGTCTAGTAGTCCGATGCAAGAAGGGTGTGGGTTCAACCTGATCAAAAAGAGCATCCGTGCACTCTCCGAAATGTAATCTGTACAAGGCTGCTAAACTGGCAACTTTCCGACGATGGTCGAGGCTTTGCAGTTTTTTGGTGGTGAGGTCAAAGTTGTTTATAATGTTTCGGGCTCTTCGGTCAACTGCGTCCATCGCTTCAAGTTGGTTTTGCAGAACCATCCCAAAGGTGGCTACAGTACTCCATACAAGATCGAACTTGAGCTGTGTACAAATTAAGTAGCTGTTCAGGGCTGAAGTACCGCCGGACCTTCAAGATGATTCCCAACTTCTTTGAAGCAGTTTGAGCCATGGACACAATTTGATGCCCGAAGTTCAGTTGGGACGATATAGTTACGCCCAGAAGCCCTAGGTGATCGGTTAAGGGTACAGAAACATGTTGTAAAGTGGGCGTTAGGTTGAAACTGCTTTTTTTGGCGGAGAATAAACACGCCTGTGTTTTTGATGGGTTATATTTGACCAAATTGGACTCGCCCCAATCGGACAGTTTCTTTAAGGCCGAATCCACCCGCTCAATCATGGACTCTCTCAAAGCCCGAATTTCTTGAGGACTCGCTCGCGCACTGGCCATGTATCTCTCTACAACGGTGCTGTCATCAGCGTAACCAATAATGCCTGGGGTTAGCAGGTCATTAATGTGCAGCAAGAATAACGTTGCAGAGAGAACAGATCCCCGAGGTACCCCGGCATTACTTCTAAGACTACTCAAATCGACCGTTCCCTCAGAATGGGAGACGACTCGGCTGCCCAGTATTTTAACACAACTGCAGGTATGCCATCGAGGCCGCTGGCCATATTCACGTCTAAATTTTGCAAGCATTTAAGATCCTCCTTTTGGCGAATATGAACGGTACCCATTTTGGGTCCGAACTGAGGTAACTGGGGTGGGACTTTACCTTGACTATTTTGACGTGAAAAATCTGCAAAAAGATTAGCAAAAAGGTCTACTTTCTCTTTTGCGGTGTGGGCCAGTGAACCGTCAGGCTTCCTCAGAGGTGGCAGCGATGGGCGACAGAACTTCGACTCAACCGACTTGGCCAAAGACCAGAAAGCTTTGTTTCCTGAAGAATATGGCGCTATCTTGTCTCCGATGTGCCCACTGTGGTCAAAGCTTTCCGGATCACTTTTTTGCAAGACTTGGCGGCAGCATTGTATCTTTTCTTCAGTTCTTGCTTAAGTTTTTCAGCTGTGAGGCAAGCAGCATTAAACCATGGGCGACCTTTGGTTTCAAGGGATAGGTAAGGGATGAAATACTCAATTGCTTGGCCCATCACACTTGATACAGCATCAGCGCAGCACGATGGATCGGTTGATGTAAAACAAGTCTGCCGCTAAGGATAAGACGCGAAAAAATACAGCATCTCATCCCAATCTGCTGACATGTATCGCCATACTCGCCTAGCCCCTTTTGGGCGGGTGTCAGGCGACGAGTACTGTGACACAGGTTTCACCACGCAGTGGTCGGATGTCCCAAAGGTGCAGTTACGGATACCGAGCACCTGTCAGGATCAGTTGTCAGCAGAAGGTCTAAGCAATATGCAGTGTGGCCAGCAACGTCGGGGAAGCGCGTGGGCTCGTGCACAAGCTGTGAGAGGCCTTGAGTCACGGAAAACTTAAAACTCTTTCTTCCAGCGTGGTCAGTGTCCTGATACGGCTATAGCCATTGCCCGTGATGAGCGTTAAAATCCCCCAGGAACACCAACTGCGCTGAGGGAAAACGTAGCCAAACCTTATCTGCTGCATCGCTGAGATACTCCATGAGCCTCGTTGTCTCCCAATCTCCGCTATGTGACCGTTATATACTGGCATAGACAAATTGGTCAAGGCCGGTATCAATGTGAACCCACATGACGGAAAAGTCCAGTAACGGAGACGCTGACAACAGATCTCGTCACTCGCATACATGCACACCCCGGCGTTTGGGCGGAAATTGGACTCCAGTATGTACCCTGTGTCACAAAGGTATGCCGAGTCTGACGGATTACAGATCTGCATCTCCGTTACGAAGAGTAGGTGAGGCCTCTCTGTCTCTAGGTGGTGGAGGACATCATTGAGATTTGAGTGCATTCCTCTGTTGCAGAAGTGCACGTTAAGAGAGAGGAAGTGCAACCGCTTTTAGACTTTTTATATTGTGTGAGTGAATAGGGAGGAGGACAGACCCCCCCCCCGCGGATTGTCATCGGGTCCTGTCTAACCAGTCGCCAGGTGGCGGGGCAGCCTTTTGCATGTGGCTAGCACACTACTTGGGCCCCCTACTACCTGCGGTCGGCCAGCGGTACACCGTTGCTTCGGATCCCGCTACCCTCCAAAACCAGTTACCCGGCGAGCCAACAAATTACGAGCTGAAGACAGTTCTCTGATGCAGCACGATTACTCAGACATACCTTCTAAAGTTAGTAGCGCTAGTATAACGAGTTTAAGTGCGGTCGCTTAAATTCACAAGATGAAGAAAGAATTGGTCGTCCTTTGACTGCTTTGACTACAAAGAAAAATTTGATTCAACATAACGAGCGAATCACATACGACGAGATTTGGCACAATCTGCAGATTGGATCGGGAAGTGTTAATGATATTCTATACAACAATCTTTGCATTAGGAGGATTGTTATGCGCTCGGTACTCCACAACCTCATCGATGCTAAAAATCAGGTGCGCGTGGATTGGTGCCATGATATGGTTGATGAATTCAAAGCAGGTACTCCCACAATTTTGGATTTATCAATATTGATCCAGAAATAAAGCGCCAGTCAGTCTACGAAAGTGAAGCGATCGAGAAGCGCTGGAAAATTTTTGAGCGCCAATTTTTTCACCTAAACGGATTTTTTAGTATCAATTCCCTTTGAACCCAAAGTAGCATCAATGAAGAGTGGTACATAACCAAATGCTTGCCAGAACTTTTTGCTGCTGCGAGCAAAAGTGACCGAACCCTGGACTCCGAGACCTTTTGCTCCACCGCAACAACGCGCCCTCACATTCCGTAATCAAGACGAGGGACTACCTAAACACTTCACCGGTATAAATGTTGGGTCATTCGCCTTACAGCCCTGATTTCGCACCGCCTGACTTCTTCTTGCTCCCTAAAATTAAAAACCAGCTCAAGGGGATACAGTTTTCTGCGTTAGAGAAAGCCGTTTAGGAAGTACCTGCTGCAGACTGCAAAATGTGCTTTGAAATTGAGTTCAGACGCATGAAACTTTGTGTGCTGTTGGAGAGTTCATGAAATGATGTTTTTTTAAAATATATAACCTATAGAAAATTCAATTATTTTCCTTAAAACTTTCTGGGTGTCCCACGTATCTTGTTTTAAACGCTAGTTTAAAACTAGTTTTATAACCTTTACTTGATGTAATCTACTAATACAAATTATGTCAAAATTTGACCACATAACTAAAGATTACAGATAACAAGTGATTAGTAAAAAAAATATTCGAAACGAATGTAGATAAATGAAAGCAAACATAATAAAACCTATGCAGCTATGCAGCCAGATTTGGGGCTAATTAAATATAAACTGGATTTGTCTAAACCTTATTAAAATTTTTCAACTACGGTATAAGAAAGATCACATACATCAGTTAAGATCTTTAAAGAAAGTCGTCAAAAATCTTGCACATAAACCAAAATGACTATATGTACGTTTTACGATTAAAAAACATCCAAATAAGCATCCCACGGATAGTTTTTATCTTTTACTGTTATGATGTAATTATCTAACTAAACGATATTACAAAATGACTCAGGCGAACAAATGAATAAACATCATTAAAATAATAAAATGGATGGACAATAGCAAGCCACAAATGAAGGCCTGTTTGGTATGGAGGTAAGTTGCCTTGCCTTTCATGCCAGAGGTCCCGGGTTCGAATCCTGATAGGGGCAGATATTTTATCATATTTGCTTTCTAGCCATGGATGTGTTTGTATGTTTATTTAAGTATATTTCTAATATTTATATATTTAAAAAAAATCTATGTGTGTTTAAATATTTCTTAAGTTTATTTATCAGTTATCTAGTATCCATAACACAAGTTCTTAATTATGCTTAATTTGGGCGCTAAATTTAAATTAAATAATGACGCAAAATTTTTAATATTTTTTTTAAATTCGTTTAAAACTTTCATGGAATATCAAACCTTCTTTGCATAGTCAACCTCTTAGATAAACAAATAAATGCTAGCAGTTCTTTACAGTAAATTAATAAAAACCATTATTTTGTGCATTTCAATGGCATTTCATAGATGCGGTTTTATTTCTTATTCCACGAAAAAAATTAGTAACCGCGTTAATCATCGGTTGTGTGTCGCGAATAATAGTCCACGAGGTTTTAATGTGTAAAAACACTACAAAACAACTACCTACTTTTATAACTTTTTTTTAAAGTACTACACAGTACTGACGTAGAAGATTAACACGCTGTAACATTGAATATACATAATTTGTTAATCTATTTTTGACATTGATGATGTTCAGCGACTTTTGGAATGAAAGCGTTTAGCAACTTATGAAACAGTTGCGTTATGCTTATTATGAACCTTTGTAAGTTAAGTTTATTCTGCGCCCTTGTCACGACAAAGACTTATGGTTCATTTGGTGTTCAGTAGGCCAATTCTCGTAATAAAAACCGCAGCGATGTCGTAGCGACTCAGTCGCTGAAGTCACTTTCGTATTCTCATCCGTCGATTGGACCGATTCTAAAGTCGTTCTGAAGTCGCTCTATCGAAATGTCGCTGAACCGTATTCACATCCTGAATCGAGTTTCAATCGTTTCAAAACGATATCACAATGGTATTCTACTCCTACAAATGACAGTTATTTCGATCGGATGTCAACGACTTAACGTCAAAATAAGCGATCCAAAAGTCGTTGAGCAAAATTTCATTTTACGGGACGTTTACAAAGCGAGAACCGCTGTTTTTGTGTTTTGAAGAGGCTAAAAATGAGCTAAGAGTTAGCTAGATATGCCAGAATTGCAAAATTGACGCGAAAAGCGAAAAAGAAGAAGTGTATTGAGGTTCACAAGATGGAACGCATTCACGATGCCGGAGAAAGACTTCATCAAAACATTTCGTCTCACAAAAGTGTTGGTGCAGAATCTCATTGATGAAAAGAAGGAAAACGGGATTCTTTGTCAGTAAAAGATAAGGTTAGTAGGTTTCTATTCTGCTACCCCACATTATTTGTATACCAAATTAAAACGTAAATATTATTAGTTTATGATAATATCTACTAAGGTTTACATATTATATAATAATATTTTAACCTTAGATAGGTATACCTAACTAATTGAATAAAACACTTTTTAAACCTTTCTTTACAATATGTTTTAATTTAGGTTACTCAATTAAAAATAACCTTCCATTAAGACATCTTCATTTTTATTGGAATAATGTTGAACATACAATGATGGTCTTATATTACTTTCAGATTATACTGGTTGCCTGTAAGCTACACTGGAGCCCAGAAGTTTCTGGCCAAGTGGTCAATGCTTGAACAGTTTTAGCTAACGTTTCAAACAGAGTCTCGATTGCGATTCCAGTACTTCGTGAGATGGAAAATCAATCTCAATATATTGTGGCAAAGAAGAGCTTCACAAATGAAATAGATAACTAGGAGACTTTTCAAGGACTGCATTGAGTTAATGTAGATCTAGAACAAGGCAGGATGGCCCAACAAGCAGTTATATAGACTATAAATGGGGGTGTATATAATAAGTTCAATCTTTAGACAGAAACAAAAAATAATTGTGTTAAATCAAATCTAATTTGAATAATTATGTGTTGAATAAAGATCTTACTGGATGATATCATGTTGTGCTTATCCCTTATGAAACTGCTAATACCTAAGATGTGTCCAATAGTCAACATTATATGGTTTGAGGTTTTCATGTCAAATTACTGTATAATTGTAAGGTGTTATGTTGTAAACTACTTAGTTGCGGTAGGTTAATATTTAAAGAAATAATTACCATGTGTGTGGAGCCTGAGAGCTAAGTGTAATAAGTGTAAATGTAATAAAAAATTAAAACATAATTGTAAAATATACTATTAGGTTTTATTTAGCTCTTAAAAATGCATATTTACTACAGTAACAAAACAATAACCCGAACCATAAACATTGGTTCAACTACAGGTGCTTCTTCAAATTGTTATCACTAAAATATTATATATCAACAAACAAATAAAAAATTACATTCACTACACATTAACTTGTTGAAGCAACTAATAGCTTAGTGAAATTTGCACTTAAACCCTAAAACTTTTCAAGCCCTATAATTTCACAAAGGCGTTCTTCTAAGGGACTAAGTATCGGAACATCTTAGGGGCCACCACGAATCTGCAAGCTTCGTGAATTCTTCGGACCGTATTTGAGACCCGACATTTTAAACCGTTGTAAAGCGGCAACCTACACTTTGTTCTATTATTTCGCTGTCCCGTGTCCGTCGATGGTTTGAGAAAAACTAATACTCCTGACAATTTTGAGCTCAAGTCTCGTCCCTCCTTAGATCGGACACGACCTAAGGCTATGTTCTAATGCTTAATATTAATTTATGGAATCAACAAACAGTTCCAACTGTCGTATAGAAACTCGCGTTTGATATTTAAATAAATAAGTCTTTGAACAAGAAATTTCTACACTAGTTTCTTGCTTTTGAATAAACACAAATAATAAACTTATCGCCAATTTGACAACAATAAACTTTGACAAACGATTTGACGGCTGAATCGAAGACAATGACGTTTATCAAGACGCGAATTATTCGATCAATTGAAGTGAAAACTCGCTTTTTTCAGCATTTATTTCTCTTTGGCTAGTTGAAGTTAGTTGGAGTAGTTATTCTTTAAATTTATTTAACCAATTACATGTTAAAAACCGTATTCAGAATTTAAAATATGTTATAATTTCTTGGTTGTTCAGTGATAACTTGAATTGGCAACATCTTATGTCTTTCGATTCAAAAGTCGTTCAGTTTCGATCCTATTGAGTTGAAGTCCTATCGAAGCGCGTCTGAGCAATACGTGAATACCGATTTTGGATAGAACTTCGATCGAACGACTTCTGCACTACAGCGATCTTTCAATTGTCTGTTTTTACGAGAATTGGGCTACAGTTGTTATGCACTTTTGATTCTGTTAAGCGATTTTTGCGGCCGACTGTACAAGTTCTTAAGCATTCTGAAATATTCCTTCAAATATTTATCTATAGAACTCTTACAGCTGATCGTTAAACAGTTTTACAATATTAAATAGGTCATGTTTTAGAGAAGTTATTCTGTGTTAACGTGAAAACTTTTTTGTTTGTTCTGGCAACTCTGCTTTGTATGAAATGAAATGAAATATTTATTTCTCAACATTGACAAATACTTGTTCTCATTGACGAAGTTAGAAAAAACCTTCGTGAAGAAGAACTCGCAAGAAACTTCACGGGTATATTTTTTTCAAAATAAATTTACAGAGTCTCTTTATGTCTATACAAAATTATTCTTATCTGCATCTGTTAGGTCGGCAAGTATCCCTCCCCCCAAGTATCCAAACGACGAGCACCCGTTCACGAGTTAACGCGGGATCCAGCCATCGCCCTCCTCAACCATATTAGAGGGAACTGAGCGACCCGTCACCCGACGCTACCATAAGAAGACGTACTTTAGTGACAATGATGCTTTAGATATTCCTCGGGACGAAGAACTCAACGAACAAACAGACACATTACACATGTTTTGTTACAAATACTAGTACAATCCTGTTAATGAGGGGATTATACCCAAGGGCTTTTATCATCCAAATAATCGGATAGTTTATAATATGCTTTAGCACACAACTTCAGCTTTATAGTTTCTTTGAATTTGTCAATAGATGGATATAGACCTTGGATATCCTCAGGAACCTTATTATAAAAGCGTATACATTGACCCATGAATTTATGAAGCCTATTATTATGAGCTGCCAACATATTTCTTCCTCTTGTGTTAACATTGTGCAGATCTTTTTTTCTTTTGAACAAGGTTATGTTCTTTTTAACATACATTGAATTTTCTAAAATATATTGTGAATGGAAGGTAAGAATATTTATTTCCTTAAATTTACTTCTAAGTGGACCCTTGGACAGAGCTGATAGATTGCGCGAACAGCCCTTTTCTGCAGAATAAATATAGTATCGATGTCGGCAGCACTCCCCCACAACAGAATACCATATGTCATGAGGCTGTGGAAGTTACCAAAATAGACTAATCGAGCAGTTGTTTCATTTGAAATTTGCCTCATTTTTTTAACAGCATATGTGGCAGAGCCTAGCCTTTTCGCTAAACTATCAACATGCGGTCCCCACTGGAGTTTGGCATCTAAGGTTATGCCCAGAAATACAGTTGAGTTTACAGGAGCCAGTTCGTGGCTCTTGACTACAATGTTTGTGTTTACCTGTTTGACGTTTGGCAATGTAAACTTTACACATTTCGTTTTTTTTTTTTCATTGAGGAGCAAATTATTAGCTCAGAACCACTTCTCTGTGTTGGAGATGCATTGGTTTACTGCTCGATAGTCAGTTTCTTGTCTTTTGATTTTAAATAAGAATGAAGTATCGTCAGCAAACAATATGATCTCGCATTGATTCTTAACGACCGATGGCAGATCATTGATATATACTAAAAATAGGAAAGGACCAAGAACTGAGCCCTGGGGCACACCCATTGTCACTGCCGATCCTGATGATTTTTCTCCATTTATTGCAACTTTCTGTTTTCTATTAGATATGATTTAATCAAGACAAGCGCTCGGTTTTTTATGCCGTAATGGTGCAGTTTCATGAGTAGAGTAGTATGATCCACACAGTCGAACGCCATGGACAAGTCACAAAAGACACCAATAGCATCACACGACTCCTCCCAGGCACTAAATACGTGTTTTATGAGCTCAACACCGGCATCGGTTGTTGAGCGACCCCGCGTGAAACCAAATTGTTTAAAATTCAGTAAACCATAAAAATGTGAAAGTAATTGATTTAAAATTAATTTGTCAAAAATCTTACTGTGCGTTGGTAGTATAGATATAGGTCTAAAATTATTAGGGTCAGACATACTACCTGCTTTGAATATGGGAATGACCTTAGTCAATTTCATTAAATCAGGAAATACACCATTATCAACACAGTCATCAAATATACTGGCTAAGTAAGGGGCTATACCATCAATGACAGATTGAATAATTTTAACAGAAATTCCATCTAAATCGGCAGTATTTTTTACTTTAATGCTTTTAAATGCATTTAAAACTTGTGGAACAGTAACATGTTTAAAAATAAAATCAATATCGCATGAATTTACATTTTCCGTTAGCAGTGACTGTGCAAGAGTGGAACATGAATTAATACTCGAAGTCACAGGGATGGCAGTAAAAACATTTTCAAATGCTTCAGCAACTTCTTTTCATTAATTTTTAAATTATGTTTGGTGTGTGGTTCTTTTGCTTTCCCAGTTTCCTGATTAATTATATTCCATACAGTTTTGGAAATGTTAGTACTATATTTAATTTTATTATTAATGTAATTAGATTTAGCTACACTGCAAACTCGTTTAAATAATTTTGAATACTTTTTAACATATTCATAACATGTCTTATTATGATTATAAGTTCTTTCGCTGTACAATTCATATAATCTATTTCTACTTCTGCATATTCCCACTGTTGCCCAGTCACTAAACGTAAATAAATTATTATTTATACATATTTTCTTTTTTTTAAAAACAGAGTCATATTCATTTCTAATTATATTATGAATAGAGTTATATTGAGTAATAGGATCTCCACAGTAATCTAATTTAAATGTTTTTTCAAATACATTTTTCCTAAATGTTTCAAGCCGTCTCTCATTCAAAGGTAATTTCTCTTTTTAGAGTCTTTTTTAGCCCAATATTGAAAGTGGCCAACTGCCCACTATGATCTGATTGTAGTTTGTTAATTACTGACTTTGTACATGGCATTAAATTTGTAAAAATGTTATCAAGACATGTGGCTGAGGTCGCTGTGATTCGCGTAGGCTCTAAGAAGAGATTTTTTAGGTTGTAACAATTAAAAAGATTCAAGAATCGTTTACTTTGTGACGTCTCTACTAATAAATCAATATTAAAATCGCCACAAATAATTATTTCTTTATTTTTCTTATTTACTCTGTGTAATACCTCATCCATAGTGCTCTCAAATACTTCAAATAGTGAAGATGGGGGTCTATATACACTTATTATAACAATATTCCCTATCTCAATACAGGCTATTTCAACTGATCGCTCAACAGACAGACTTACAATATCAGTGCGTTCTTTAAATGTTAGGCTCTTATGAGTGATGATCATTGAGCCGCCGCAAGTTGTTTGTTCTAAACCCACCCCAACCCTCTAGTTCAAGATTCAGACTCGTATACTACCCTGTCATAGATTCGAAGTAGAAAGTCGCTAGACCGAGAAACGCCCACACGAATGTAGCCACGCAACTAACGCTAGATATCGAAGCCCTTCAGGCCACAACTTCTAAATCTAATGTAAATTCGAATTAATTCAATTTTTATTTTCATTTTGAGCACCTTCAGTGCTATGCATTCACCTTCAGTGTTTTGAGATCTAATCCTAGCAGGTGACCCCTTCTGGGCCCCGCTCGCGCGGCCTCTTTCTCCATTTGGTCGTCGCTCAGATGAAGACTGTGTGGCAATCATCTGCACGAGTAATTCAGGGGGTGTTTTAGTGGGTAGTGCTCATTAGGAGCTAGTCCCAGATGCCTTGTAACGCGCGCGAGAGGTATGCGGAAATGCATTTTTTGCCTCCTGCCCAAACGGGGAACAAAAAAAAAAGTTTTGATACTTTTTCAACTATGTTTGATTTAGTTTTATTTCGTATCTTTCTTATTTTCAATACAAATTTTTTTTCTCGTATTACACCACAACTTGTGTTATGGATACTAGATAACTGATAAATAAACTTAAGAAATATTTAAACACACATAGATTTTTTTTAAATTTTTCTTTTGTTTATTAGCTAATCTGTATACTTAAAGGTTGTTTCAGTCAATTAAAAATTAAATGAAACAAAATTTTAGACGTAAGACGTAGTTTCACATGTTCTATTTGTTGCGACAAAGCCAGTTAGGAAAACACGGTACAACTTGTATTGTTATAGATATAGGTAGATCTTTATATCTGATGTCTATCTGGGAATTTATTTATTATTGCGATCTGCAAGGCTGACAAATATTCAGTTGCCACTCTCTAAAAAAATCGGTCGTTTTGCCACTCATACACCATTGCCATCAATACCACTCAAAGTATGACAGATATGTACAATAGTTAGTATATCCTCTTATACAATGTTCCTTTAGTAGCTATTAATTAATAATAATCTTTTATACTTCACATAGTAATAAAACTACCTTGTGATACGCCTCACACAGCGGTGATATGACAGGTTTGGTCAAGGCTTGGATCACTGAGGGCCACATGTCACAGGGCCCAGGACCACAGAATAAGGGCTTTATCACAGGGAAGTCCTTGATCTTAGGAGCTGATACTGAAGTTGTATGTGACATTTTGTTATCCGTGGGTTACTGAAAAGAATAATAACATTATAATCGTATGTATTTTTACTTTCATGACTATTTAAAAATTTTCTTACCAATAAAAAAGCAGCAAATATAGGATGTAGCTACGCACTACTCAACCGCCCAATCACAATGCCTGTAAAGTGTAAGGTGGTAAGTGAAACAAACCAATAAAATAAAGAATTAGTAATCATAACTGTGTGCAAAATACAATACATACAAAAAGTAACAACATTTCGGTTTCTTACACTTATCTTTTAAATATATTAAAATTTTCATTAAGTACTTTAAATGTGAATAAATAGTACAAAACAAGGCTGAACTTGAATTGGTGCATTAATGATGTTGCATTAGTAATATCGCATTATTTAATGATGCAGAATGATGAATTCACGTAAGATTCTATTTTTGACAAGCGTAGCATTAAGTCATCAGGTCATTGTGAATACATTAATTAGCTAGCTTCGTAATTCACTGTTCACTTTAATTGTGAACATTCGTAAATTAAAATTAGATTGAATAATAATGAATAATTCTCAAATAAAATGACCCTTTCATTAATTTTAATCTAAATTTTATGAGAGCATTTGAAATATTTGTAATTATTTCAGAACGATACCAGAAAGTACGATACAGATAACTTAATTGCAGCACCAACTTTACATAGTTTACTTTTATTTTTTAACTTTGTCATAGCCGCTAAAGGTGCACGCAATCTATCTGATGGTAAGTGGCATCCGTGCCATCATAAATATCACTAATCATAGATTTTATTGATATTCATTGATGCGTTTCCAACCGTAGGCTTGAGTTGTAATTGCCTTCGATCCCGTAATTACAACTGACCTTTGACCGGAACGCAACCAAGAAAACGTGGTTACTATGGTGGTTAAAGCAGGAAGGATTTAAGTACCGCCCTAGACGAGATCTTAACGTAAGAAACTCTACCACCACCAAATCTCCTACCAACGAGGTACCTATTTATTTTCAGTTTTAAAAGTGAAAGTTTTAAATTAACATTCACGTATACTTTCGTTTTAATCCTCCTTTTACTCTTCAAAACTTACAGTCTAAATACTATAAAAAGTTTAACCTAACGTAAACAGATTCAAAATCTTAAGAATCTTATATCAGTTCATCGATTGGCTACTTTACGCAGCTATCAACGACGCCGGCAAATCGCCGCCACTAAATCCTGCTAGTGGCCAAGCAAGGCGTGAACACTGTAAAACAGTACCAACTTAAATTCCTCATTCCCTGAACTTTACTCACCAGAATCGGGTTAATGTTTAGATTTAGTGCTAATAGGTTGGTAGTAAATTTGCAACACTGTGTTGGCTGGCTTGGCACATTTGGCAAGTGGACGATGCCCTGGGCGTATGTCGGTTGCCAGAAACATTTCCAGCTGATAGTGTGACGCGGTTTCACAATTGTTTTTATATCCCAATTGGGTTTAATGTGTTGTTAAATTTTCTGGAGCCAGCGAGATAATTTGATTTACTCTGTAGTTTGTTTTGGAGATACTCGTAAAGTTGGAGCAACCGTTGACTTTGACCGCGTTATCGGTTGGGCGTGAGCTTTGTTAAGATTGGTTTCACGTAAGTATGCCAAAGCAATTGAGTTTGTGGTTAACTCGTATGCCGATGATTTTTGTTCATATTTTTTATTTCAACTCTTAACGGTTAAAATAAGTAACAATTCATGGCTTTTTGTGTGTTCGAGTAATGCAATTAATGAAATCTATTTGCCAGGTACTGCCTGGGTGTTATGGATTAGATTCTTACATTTATTTTTACTCATTAGATATTAAAATTTTGAACTGAACAACCAATTTAACGAAAATACAAAAAAAACTAGTGTTACTAATAAGAGTCTCAACGATTTATTATGTTAGTACTATTTATTACAATAACTAGTGCTTACCTTATTTCCTTATATTTGTTTTCTTATATAACAAACTCCACTGCACACTCACGCACTGCCAAAGCAGCACTTATTTGAAACGTCACTAAACAACCCTAGCTAGCTTATAAACATTTTATAGAACATTATCGTTTGTGGTTCAAAAGTTATCTGAGATGGTTCTAGTCGTCTGCAACGTTATTAATTACTTTTGTGATATCCATAGTTTGTATTTGACAATCGTACTTATATTAGAACGGTTGGATATTTGGACGTTTGTTACTCAATTATGCAAAAAAGGCTCATCGTATTTGGGCGAAATTTGGCATATGGATAAAATACACATGTTGGCTAAATTTTATCTCAAATTATTAAAAATTCTGATAGAAAAACGATATATATGTCCAAGAAATAGACAAGTGAAGCTGTGGGCAAGACCTAGCTATTTACATACGACAGTCTCGATTAACTTAGACCGTAAGTGCTACCATATCAATTATATAGTTGACGCTGACTCCAATTTTATTGTAGATAACAACTAGGTATTTCTTTATCTTCTTTTTTTCTGGTTTTACGACATCACATAGGTTTACGAGATACTCTGAAACACAAAACGCTTTGAACAGCTCGCAGCTCCATGACGTTTTGATGTGGTTTCTGTCTTTGTTCGCAACAAAATCACGCATGATATTCTGACGACCGAAAGGTGGAATGACTGCTAGTTTACCTAAATACGAGAATACAGCAACTCAAATTGTTTAACAAAAAAAAAATACGGGTTATTTAAGAAAAATAAAAAAATGACTACTGCTCCTGCCGATGGCATAAGGAATATTTGGCCACTAGAAAAATGTGCGTAAATTGAAATTATTCATAAAGATGTACTTTACGATACAATCTCTCACGTCTGTGAATAATGGCTTAAAATCGTTTTGGTTACAGATTTTGTTAAATACAGAAAAAATAATTCTAGATTGGACCTGATGAAAATGTTTACTATTTAGGTGTAGGTAAATAAGGAATAAACAACGCGGAAATACTATTTTATTAAAACGAGCAAGATAAATCTTAGTGTTGAAAGTCGGGAAAAGTCTTATCTATTAAATTATTGCTCGATTTTGCGTTTGTCGGACGAACTAAAATATCAACGGGACGTCTTTTAAAGATTAGTTATTAACTAATTTTAATAGGTACAAAACTTTGATCAAAATTGAGAATTTACGATTAAAATTTAGTTTGAGTGACTCGTACGTTTATTAAATACTAAAACTATTTATCAAAATTGGACTACTTGAAATTTGAGGATATTCTTAATGGAAAAATTGTTTTTAATTTATTTTGTGATACAATAATATTCAAATACTTGAAGCACGTTCAGCATTATCAAACCCTTTTCTATTTAGCAAGATTTGAAGACAATTGTTGATTCAAACAAAATATGTGTTTCGCTGAATAAATCATAAGTGTATGCTTTTACAAGACCCTGTGCTAGCAGGCGTAGCATGGGCTTTATAGGACTCACGTCACAAATCCTATATACTTGGAATGCATATCAAAGTGGTAAAACGGATTGCCCACGCGAATTAATCTTGATGCAAGACTGTCTTGGCGTGATATAAAAATAAACAAATGAATGCGATTATAGGGATTATATCAGTCAAATTGTGATATAATTAGTGACTGAAGTCTTGTCTCGGTACGCCATGCTGCGGCTGGATGTCATTCAGTATAATTTGTACTGGTAGTCTTACACTACGTTGTGAAAAACCTCAGATAAATGAATCGTATTGTTATATACGAAAAGGAAAGAAAAATAATGGGAAATGTGGTCAAAAGGCTGGCTGAACGCGGTAGCGTTGGATCTCTACTTTATTTACGCTTTTTGAAGCGCAACATCCTGCTTGCTTCTTGTTTTCTGAAGTGTCCCGACTTAAGAATAGAGGATTAAGTAACTGTTGACCAAGAAAATATCAAGATTTGATAAAACATCCTACGTAGCCAAAATATCACTAAGGCTGAGTACTGAGTAAGAGAACACTTCTCAGTTATCTGAGCTGCCTTGCTCTGAAGACATGGTTAAAATTATTTATGAGTTCACACGTGGTGGTATTGTATAATTTACCCCTGTATCCGGCTTTTTCACGTTGCTTGATCATGATTGATACAAAGACAGTGGAGCCTGCCTGACAGTAATACAGTTTGTAACTGCGCCTATCTTACTATTAATGTTGAAGTGTTTTAATTTTAGAAAAAATGTTAAATTATTTCATACTAGCTGTTACACGCGGTTTCACCCGCGTTTTTCTAAATCTCGTGGGAATATCGGGATAAAAAGTATTCAATGTGTTATTCCAGACAATAAACTATCACTGGCCAAATTTCATATTGATCCATTCAGTAGTTTTTACGTGAAAGACTAACAAACATCCATCCATACAAACTTTCACGTTTATAATATTAGTAGGATTAAACCTATGAATCCCCAGACAAACGCACCAAATGATTGGCGCTAAAGTAAGTAGAGCTTGTGTTATGGATGACCATACAGCGAACTGGATGAGTTGTTTATATATAAATACTAACAACTATGTCCCGAGATCAAAGATTTGTGTTCATCCCACAAATGAATGAATGCCCCGACTAGAACTCGAACCGCCACTAGGCCGTCAAAGTGTGGGCACAGTTGATGTCACAGTGTGGACACGTCTTGAGAGTAAGACAAAAACATTTTCAACGAAATATCCCTTTTTTTATTTTGTATTTTGTAACCTTGTAAAAACTACTGTTCACTGCAAAATACCTACTTAAAACTAGAACATACCTTGTTTAATTTGCGTAAATCTGGTTCAACAAACTTACCCTCTTGTATCACTATTAGTAGCACATATTCTGAGCCAGCATTTTGCTTTTTAGTTAAGTGATCAAGGGGGTGTAGCAATATTACAATCTACAATCTAACAGAAAATGGAGCATCACGTGATATAACGATATTCACTTCATATATTTCAATCGTTTTTTATAGCGTTAGCGAATGTAGATTGTAATATGGCGAGACCCCAAAGGAATAACATTCCATAAAAAAAATTTTACTTTTTAGTCAAATCGATTTCTTTTTATTATTTACTACAAGTTCCACGCTGTTTCGCCTGCGTTGTTCCCGATCCATAAGTTGTTAAACGCTAGGGAAAAATGCCACCCGGCCAATGCCGTTCGGGTAATGGCCGGACCTGTATAAAGCCCGAATGGACTACCTACTCGGCACTTGCCGAATATGTTCACTTCAAATTCCAACCCAGAACACCTTGAATATTATTAAAACTTTTAAGACAATTGATATTAAAATACAAAAAATGTACACTTGATGACAGTCTTCTTGTTCTTCATTTTCATCGAGATTGCGTAAATACAAGTTCACTTCGGCTTTTGAAAGGTATTATGGATAGACTGAAAGGAAAATCAGCCAGCGGAAAGTAACCTCTCGGCAGTAGTAGCTGGTCCGGTCCGGCATTGCCGTTCAAAAAGTATTGCCGATCCGATGTGTGTAGAACCTCTTATAGATGTCATCACGTTATTAACTACAATATCTCATCCTATTCAAATGTTACTAATTTTTGGTAATACCTTATTTTTAGGATGCTTCTCGGTATTTTACTTAAGGATCCTTCAAGTTAAATATAAAAGTCTGAACAATTCAACTCCATTATAAGTTCATAAACATTACTATTCCATTAGAACGGTTTCAACTTTCACACAACTCATCGAATAAAAGCAAGAAATTGCTATAATAAATCGGGCGATCTTAAGGCACAGCTAACTGTTGCTTCCCTGTCGGGTTCCGCGTAAATTTCGCATTAGGGCGCGGCAGACAATATATTGTTTCGTCGGATTGATTCGATTCCCAGCGCAACAGGAGCTATTCGGATATTACACAGTCTGTTTTATACCAGCTACGAAATGATAGAGTGAACTGTTCTTTTCCGAAGTTTTGTAAGATTCACGTGATCTTATGTTGATGATTTCATTATAATAAAAAATAATCATAGTTGAATGATTAGATAAGGCAAATAAAATAGAAACTCATTCGTCACAATTATTTCCACAAAAAATGAAGTGTCAAACTTATTTATTTCTTAGTAGTCAGTGACTACTGCTACTACTACAAGCTCATCGTGCGGAAAACTCGTAACAATGATTTGCTATGCCTATTATTTATTCCCGTCATCTGTTAGTATAAATTACTAGTTTCGAACCTTAAATTAACTATATAGGTATAAATAATGTAAATTTTACTGAATTAATATTGATAAAAGAAAAACAATACCAAGACACAATTAAGCTACAAATGTAGATTCAACTTCATGCAGTAGTTAAATTATTGATATTGAATTAATAATGAGAATACGAGTAAATAATCATAAATTCACGGTAATTTCAATGAGTTTAATTTAATGTCGTTTTATGACTCTAATTGCAAGCAGCTTGTCAATTTTAGCTACGTACGTATTATAGAGGGCGCCCCCGAGGCGCACACTCTCGGGACTCTTGTCAACTGCGCTACATTGAACGAAACAAGCAAATATCACTTATGATACGAGAACACGCTGTATAATTGCACCTTTGTTCAAATTTAGGACACCAGTGTTGAAAGTGATTGATTTATGCGATGTGCTTCAGGTATTGGTTGGATTATACAGAATAACGTAGATTCTAGCCGTTTATTGCTAGGCGATACCTCTGCCATAGCATATACTTAGACTTTAGCTTAACGGTCTTGCTTATGTATCCCCCGTAACAGTAACCTTCTTTTCCTATATGAAGCTACCAGGTTTCCCCTAACCCTTAATGGCGGGAAAAGCCATTTTAGCTTATAATAATAGTACTTTCCCGCGGTTCTTTAAATATTCCCGCCTACATTATTACATTATTTCAAAGTTATCCGAACTCATTCGTCATCCTTTCCAAATCCTTTCAATCGTTTTTACATGAATGATACATGATACAATCATACAAACCTTCACATATATAATATTGGTTGGATTGTATTAATTTCATTTTATACAGGTACACCTCAGCAATTAAGTTACCATCAAAAAGTCCACAAGAGAAAAAGTAATCACTTGTTCAAAAGCTGATAAGTTTATCTACACTTAAGTGAAAACTTTATTATTGATGGAATCCATTGGCAACGTAACTGAGAAAACAAGAAATTCCCGCGAAGTTTGGGAACCTACATATTTTATTAGAGACAGGTACCTACGCCGCGCCGTGCTGGTCGTCACTACGTTTTGAATTATGGTTTCTGTAGCTGCTTACATCTTTTGAGCACAGACAGTGTAAAACAATGATTTTGCGTGTATTCTGAAGTACTGAATAATACCTTGTTGAGGTAATACGAGTAATACTGTAGTGAGTATAATAGTTCATGCTGTGCACATCAAGTCGATCGGTGAGTAAAGTCTAGAGCGAGCATCAATCGGCACTTTGGCAAAGTCGAATATGCGTCGACCTTCGGAATTAATCCCGCCCATCCAATGCATTTTGGAGCCGACCTATTTAAAGCTCGATTTAACTACCCGATCGGCAACAGAGACCCGATCTGCGTCCGGACCCGTTTGGACGTGTTGAAGGTCGCTCCCGGCTGCCGAGTCACGATTGTTGTCTCACGACTTCTCTCGTAGCAATACTCAAACGCCACTCTCAGATCCGTTCTGCGTCCGGCCCCGCTCGGACGCGTCCGCGGTCACTCCAGCTGTTGAGTCGTAGCAATACTCATACGCCGGATTCGTACAAATCTCGAATCGTCCTCGACGAATTGAGATAGCCTCTGTAGGGCTTACGCTGCGGCCGGTTTCGATCGGCTGCAACTAAGTCGGTTACGCACAGCAACAACAGAGCTGAGCTTACTACGGTCGATTAAAGTCGATAGTGGTTGGCGAGGCTCGGGCTGCTTTTCTGGCTGCGTACTTTGACGCTTGGCGCCTGTTACGCAGTCAGAGACTCGCTCTGCGGCCGGCTCCGGCCGGTCGTAACGTAGTCAATCCCGCACTTTTAGTGCAACCCAACTTCGTCAGGTCTACGGCCGGTTTTTGTTGTCAATTTATTGACAACACACTCCGTAGTAGACTCGCGTTTGATCAGGTGGATACTTAACGGTGACAACTAAGCCTGATAGCGTTGCCCCGGTGCGCTTCCAAGGCCCTTCAGGCCAAGGAGAAACCGGCTGACCCGATCCCATTGCACTTGGGCCTTTCCCAGGGTGACGGTACAGTGCTGTCCACAATTAGGGGCACCACTTCGCGTCGTCCCCAGCCCCCCTACCGTGGGTAGGGAGGTTTAGGTGCTAGGTTTGCTAGGGTACCTAGGCATTTTTTTATATTTATATATCATATATTGTAGCACCAAGCCCTCCAATGGACCAGCAAAGCTTGGTAAACTTTGCTAGGTCGTTCGCCCAGGCGCTCGTTGCGTCCGGCGCCAGCATACCCGATGACGTACTAACGCAGGCCTTACAGGCATATATCGCGTCCCCGGCCCCTCAGGCCTCCAACGTCCAGACCCCTCAGGTCTACAGCTCTCCCGCGTCTCCCGCCTCGTCCGAGATGGACTGCGAATCGGTCGCATCCTCTCACGCGTCGCGTCGTAAGCGTACCGCTCCCGGGAGCGACTCCGAACCCGCGTCTGATACGTCGTCAGATGCCGTCACCTTAACCGGCTCTCCTGAGCCCGCGTTTCAACTAGTCGCCAAGCGCTCCAAGAAGCGCTCAAAGAAAGCTTCGGTATTATCAATACCCGAGCCCTCCCCGGTGTCTTCTACACCAGCCCCCGCGCCATTAAAATCGCTCGAAGTAACCGCGTCTCCGTCGGTCCCATCGAAGCCAGCGACGCGCTGCGCTCCCGTCCCACCGAAGCCTCAGCTCCCTCCGCCCGTCTTTCTCCGCGAAAAAGCGCGATGGACCGTAGTATCAAATCTTTGCAAAGAGCAAAAAATCAACTATCTAAAACCAACGCAGGCGATTCAATTAAAATCCAGGTCGTGACCATCGACGAATTTCGCGCGTTCGCCAGGTTACTTTCATTAAAACAAATCGCTAATCACACCTGCACCCTCCCGGAGGAACGTAAGATCCGCGCAGTACTACGGGGCGTCCCGTTCGAGCTCGCGAAGAAATCCTCGAGGACCTTAAGTCCCAGGGTTTCCGGGCCGAAGCAGTGCACAAGATGCACTCCAACCGCGGTAGGCATTTTCCTTTAGCCCTAGTAATCCTGTCCAATACTCCTAACTCGAAGGAGATCTTTAGAGAGGCTCGCACAATTTGTGGACTCTCGAATATCTCCGTCGAGCGTCCCAACCCCCGCGGTCACCCTGGGCAGTGCCACCGCTGCCAGCTCTATGGCCACGCAGCGGCTAACTGCTCAGCTCTCCCCAGGTGCGTTAAGTGCCTGGATTCCCACAGAACGAAGGAGTGCACTCGCACTCACGAATCCACTTCCCCCCCTGCCTGTGTGCTGCGCGGCCAGTCCGGCCACACAGCTAACTACAGGGGTTGCCCGCGCGCTCCGCGCTCCACCGCTAAGAGGGCCGCGCCTAAACCGGCGCCGCCGCTCACTCTCGCTAACTTCCCGCCGCTGCGCAACCGGGGTCCCCCAGAAGCAAAGCCCGTTCAGCCGACGCCTAAGTTCGCTCGCTTCTAAGTTCGTTATAAACTTTATATTTTTATTTTTGTATAAATTCGTAAATAAGTAAATTATAATGTCTAGACCCGCAAATCCCGCGTCCGGTCGTATTAAACCCAAGGGCTTATCCCTAGTATCTTTTAACGCTCGTAGCCTTAGCACCAACCTTCCTGAGATCAAACTGTTCCTTCAGAACAAAGAACCTGACTTATTGCTTCTCCAGGAGACATGACTTACTCCAAACCGCTCCAGGGGATACGCTATTCCTAAGTACGCGTTTACTCGCAACGATAGGCCAAACTCCGACGGTTTCGGCGGCACCGCTATATATTATAAAAGAGGCTTCCATTGCTGTCCTCTCCCTACCCCTCCTTTCCTCAACATGGAAGCCACTGTGTGTAGTTGGCTATGACTGGTCCTCCGACCATCATCATAGCCTCAGTCTACATACCGTGTGGCTCCAGACCAACCCGCAGCGACTTTGAGGCCATTCTCGCCCTCGGCCATTCAGTCATTATGTTCGGAGACTTTAACTCCAAACATACTGACTGGACGTGCCTATCGACCAACACCAGCGGTATCGCTTTCCTCGACATCACTTACTCACTTGACTTAGACGTCATATCCCCCATCACTCCCACTCACTATCCCAACAACCCGACCTACTCTCCTGACATCCTCGACTTTGCAATTATCAAGCGAATCAATCTTGATCTCAGGTCTATCGAACCGCTCGATGACCTAGGCTCTGACCATCGCCCCATCTCCCTAGTGCTAGGTGCGCCTAACGTTAACGTCACATCTCCTAAGACCTTTACAAACTGGAAAGGCTTTAAAAATACGTTAGTTTCAGCCTTAGAGGCCCCGAACTCTCCGCTCGCGATTTCGCTCGACCAATTAGCCCGGATAAAATAGATTCATTAGTCAACTCTCTCACTGATGCTATCAACTCAGCCATCAGCGATAACTAAAAGGTTGCTCAGCAAGGCAAACCCACGCTTCCCCTAGCCGTAAGCAATCTTATTAAAGAAGAACGTGGCTCTCCGGAGAGCCAAGAAATATCCCACGCCAGCATACAGAACAGCTGCGAATCAGCTTCAACATAAAGTTAGGTCTCGCCTCGTGGAACTCCGAGACGCTCAGTTCAACGATCTTATGGAGAATATCTCCCAGTCCCACCAAGCGTATTATCGAATGGCCCGAGCCTTACGCGTAGACACCGCCCCTCAAGTTCCTCCTCTCACTCGTCTCGACGACACTATTGCCTTTGAAGTCGAAGAGAAAATCGAATGCTTCGCCGACAGCATTGCGGCACAATGTTCGCCCAGCACGCAACCCGCGGATCCCTCCCACATCCAGGCGGTGGAGGACGAAGTTCTCCGCAGAGAATCTCTCCCCAACACCGACGACCCCGTCACAGTCTCTAATGATGAAATCTTGCTTCTCATTAGAAGTCAAAAGTCCAAAAAGGCTCCGGGTGTGGATGGTATTTCCAACCACGCACTTAAGCACCTGCCCCAGCAGGTTCTTACCTTGTTAGCTATTATCTTCAATGCCTGCTTCGACCATAGGTACTTTCCAAAAGCCTGGAAAGAAGCGACAGTCATAGGCATTCCCAAGCCGGGTAAACCTCTGAATGTTCCGGCTAATCACAGACCCATCAGCCTCCTCAAGGCAATGTCTAAACTTCTCGAATGAGTCATACTCTCTCGAATGCGGAACCATCTGTTTCCAACGATTGGCAACCCTCTCATTATTCCCCACCAGTTCGGCTTTCGCGCTAAGCACTCCTGCCCTCAGCAAGTCCATGGTATCGTCGAGTACATATTCGAAGGATTCTATCCGCGTCGTAAAAAAACAATCGCGGTTCTCTTTGACGTAGCCAAGGCTTTCGACAAAGTCTGGCACAGCGGTCTCGTTTTTAAACTCTATAAAATAGGCTTACCGGCTCGCCTAGTCAGATTAATAGCGTCGTTTCTTAAAGACCGTACGTTTCGATTCAAACATGAAGGCACGCTCTCCGCGCCTCTTCCCATAAAGGCTGGAGTCCCGCAAGGCTCAGTCCTCGCCCCCCTGCTGTACACTGTGTACACTAACGACATCCCCATCCCGCCGAAAGGCGTCGAACTTGCCCTCTTTGCAGACGATACCGCCCTTTACACTAAAGGTTGCGCGATCCCGTATAACATCACCAGACTCCAAAAGGCCGTAAACGCCCTCGGTGTTTGGTTTCAAAAATGGCGTATCGATGTCAACCCAGAAAAGAGTTCTGCTGTTCAATTCGACCACAAACGTCGTAATCGCCACAACGATCCCCACATTCGAATGTTAGGTATTCCCATCCCCTGGAAGCGCAGTATTAAATACTTAGGCGTCACCTTAGATCAGACGCTTTCTTTCAAGCCACACGTCGATAGAGTAACGAAACTCGTGCGTTTTTACTTAAGCCGCCTATGTAGTATGATAGCAAGAAAAAGTAAAATGTCTTTTAGAAATAAACGTACGCTTTATAAGGTCTGCGTTAGACACGTCATGTCATATGCTTCGCCAGTCTTTGCCCACGCCAAACCCTCCGTCCTGTATAAACTGCAGGTAGTTCAAAATCTCTTCTGCCGCAGGGCCACAAACGCACCTTGGTACGTGCGTGACGCGGACCTGCACAGAGATCTTGAACTACCTACAGTGCAACAGCACCTCAAAACACTCTCAGAATCGTTATTCAAACGCGCCGAATCCCATCCCAATCATCTTGTTCGAGATTCAGTGTCATATACTGCTCCTGTGTTAGATTCTAAATTCAAAGTCGCTAGACCGAGAAACGCGCACACTGGCGAACCCACGCAATTAACTTTAGATCTCTTGGCCCTTCATTCTAATTCTAACGTAAATTCTAATTCTAACGTAAATCCGAATTAATTCAATTTTATTTTTCAATTTTTTAATGTTTTTAATTATTTACTTTTTATTTTGAGCACCTTCAGTGCTGTGTAAATCCCAGCGGGTGACCCCTTAAGGGCCCCGCTAGCGCGGCCTCTTTCTCCAATTGGCCGTCGCTCAGATGAAGGCTGAGTGGCAAAAATGCACGAGCCGACAGGGGGTTTTTTAGTGGATATGGTTCTGGTAGGCGTCGGGACGAGTCCCACATAACTCTTCAAGAGCGTCTATTTGCGTTAGCCGAGCATCACTCGCTACTTAGCTCTTTATAAATTCTATTTTTCGTATAAATTCGTTACTAAATAAATATTATGTCTAGACCCGCAAATCCCGCGTCCTGTCGTACCTATCAAACCCAAGGGCTTATCCCAAGTTTCTTTTATTTTCGTAGCCTTAGCACTACCCTTCCTGAGCTCAAACTGTTCCTTCAGAACAACGAGCCAGACTTATTGCTTCTTCAAGCGACGTGGTTAACTCCAAACCGCTCCAGGGGATTCGCTATTATAGTACGCCAAGTACGCGTTCATTCGTAACGACAGGCCCAACTCTGACGGTTTCGGCGGCACTGCTATTTATTACAAAAGAAGTTTCCATTGCTGTCCTCTCCCTACTCCTCCTCTCCTCAACATGGAAGCAACTGTGTGTAGATTGGCTATGACTGATCATCCAACCATCATCATAGCTTCAATCTTTATATCTAGTGGCACCAGACCAATCCGCAGCGACTTTGAGGCCATTCTCGCCCTCGGCCATTCAGTCATTATGTTCGGAGACTTTAACTCCAAACATACTGACTGGACGTACCTAGCGACCAACACCAGCGGTATCGCTCTCCTCGACATAACTAGCTCACTCGACTTAGACGTCATCTCTCCCATCACTCCCACTCACTATCCCAACAACCCGAACTACTCTCCTGACATCCTCGAATTTGCAGTTATCAAGCGAATCAACCTTGATCTCAGGTCTATTGAACCGCTCGATGACCTAGGTTCTGACCACCACCCCGTCTCCCTCGTGCTAGGACCGCCTAACGATATCGTCACCCCTCCTAAGACCTTTACAAACTGGAAAGGCTTTAAAGATACGTTAGTTTCAGCCTTATAGGCCCCGAACTCTCCGCTCGCGATCTCACCCGATCATTTAGATAGCCCAGATGAAATAGATTCATTAGTCAACTCTCTCACTGATGCTATCAACTCAGCCATCAGCGATAACTAAAAGGTTGCTCAGCAAGGCAAACGCACGCTTCCCCTAGCCGTAAGCAATCTTATTAAAGAAGAACGTGGCTCTCCGGAGAGCCAAGAAATATCCCACGCCCGCCTATAGAACAGCTGCGAATCAGCTTCAATGTAAAGTTAGGTCTTGCCTCGCGGAACTCCGAGACCTTCAGATGAACGATCTCATAGCGAATATCTCCCCGTCTCACCAAGCGTATTATAGTATGGCGTCCCTCCTCTCACTCGTCCCGATGGCTCTATTGCCTTCAAAGTCGAAGAGAAAGCCGAATGCTTCGCTGACAGCGTTGCGTCTCAATGCTCGCCCAGCACGCAACCAACGAATCCCTCTCACATCCAGGCGGTGGAGGAAGAAGTTCTCCGCAGAGACTCTTTCCCCATCACCGCCGACCCCGTCACAGTCTCTAATGATGAAATCTCGCTTCTCATTAGAAGTCAAAAGTCCAAAAAGGCTCCGGGTGCGGATGGTATTTCCAACCACGCACTTAAGCACCTGCCTCAACAGGTGCTTACCTTGTTAGCTATTATATTCAATGCCTGCTTCGACCTTAGCTACTTTCCAAAAGCTTGGAAAGAAGCGACAGTCATGGGCATTCCTAAGCCGGGTAAACCTCTGAATATCCCGGCTAATCACAAATCCATCAGCCTCCTCAAGGCAATGTCAAAACTTCTCGAGAGAGTAATACTCTCTTGAATGCGGAACCATCTGTTTCCAACGGATGGCGATCCTCTCATAATTCCCCATCGGTTCGGCTTTCGCGCTAAGCACTCCTGCCCTCAGCAAGTCCATCGAATCGTCGAGTACATACTTGATGGCTTCTACCCACGACGTTTTAAAACGGTCGCAGTTTTCTTTGACATAGCCAAGGCTTTCGATAAAGTCTGGCCAAAGGCCTCAGAGTCCCAGGTCTCACCACCAGACTCCAAAAGGCTGTAAATGCTCTCGGTGCATGGTTTCAAAAATGCCGTATCGATGTGAACCCAGATAAGAGCTCTGCGGTTTACTTCGACTGCAAACGCCGTCGTATCGCCGACAATCTCCACGTTAGAATGCAAGGCATTCCCATCCCCTGGAAGTGCACTACCAAATATTTAGGCATCACCTTAGACCAGACGCTTTCTTTCAAACCTCACGTCGATAGAGTAACGAAACTCGCACGTTTTTACTTAGGCCGCCTTTATAGTATGTTAGGTAGAAAAAGTAAAACGTCTTTCAGAAACAAACGTACACTTTACAAGGTCTGGCGTTAGACCCGTCATGACATATGCCTCGCCAATCTTTGCCCACGCCAAACCTTCCGTCCTGCACAAACTGCAGGTAGTTCAAAATCTCTTCTGCCGCAGGGCCACAAACGCACCTTGGTACGTGCGCAACTCGGACCAGCACAGAGATCTTGAACTACCTACAGTGCAGCAGCACCTAAAAAAGCCTTCTCAGAATCATTCTTCAAACGCGCCGAAACCCATCCCAATCCTCTAGTTCGAGATTCAGTCTTATATACTGCTCCTGTCTTAGATTCGATATTCAAAGTCGCTGGATCGAGAAACGCGCACACTGGCGAACCCACGCGATTAAAATTCGACCTCAAAGCCCTTCGGGCCGCAATTTCTACTTCTAATTTAAATTCGAATTAATTCAATTTTTATTTTTTCATTTTGAGCACTTTGCTATGTATTCACATTCAGTGCTTTGAGCACCTTCAGTGCTATGTGATTCCCAGCGGGTGACCCCTTCTGGGCCCCGCTAGCGCGGCCTCTTTCTTCAATTGGTAGTCGCTCAAATGAAGGCTGTGTGGCAAAAAATTGCTCGAGTCATTTAGGGGGTTTTTAGTGAGTGGGGCTCTGGTAGGCTCGGAGAGAGTCCCACATAGCTCCGGTCGCGCGCGCGGAGTATGCGTCAAAGCATTTTTTAACCTCCTGCCCTCTCCGTGGAGGGGAACAAAAAAAAAACCCGATCGGCACTTGCAGAATATGGCTTGTAGTGAGTTCAGACCTAAAATATGGTTAATCTGACATACTTATCTAAGTAATTCTGTTAGTTATACAGGTTGTTCGGTGGAACGTTGGACATACGAAAATAGGAGGTAGATGAAAATGAACTTCACCCGAAGGGTGATCCTACTTTTGCCCGACTGTACATACAAATATGCAAATGACCCCTTATGCTATTGAAAATGATCAGTTGCTTATTAGTTTAAATAAAACACCATTTAACCGGATGCGCTTTTCTGCGTGTGTAAATGTAGAAATAGAATTCAACGCGATAAAATTCGTTTAAAAGGTGTTTTATTTAATATGATGAATCGTTTAAACTTAAGGAAATACTATACAGGGTGTTCAGTGGAACGTTGAACATACGAAAATGAGAGGTAGGTGGGGTCATCTCTTAATGACTCAGGCTCAAAGATTTGACCTAGGTCCAAAGAATTTTTTTTTAAAGAATATTTTTAAAATTTTGAGCATTTTGTCACTTTCATACGTTTAGACACCACTAACTTTTTTATTTATGGACAGATCTCGTCAATTTTTATTTTTTAGATTAAAGATAGTCTGTAGATCATTTTAAAAAGTTATTTGTGACAGTTTGGCGTAAGAAAAAAAAATATCAACCTTTAAACATAAAAAAATAGTTTAACATTTTTTTACAGCTCAACTTCGCGTTGCATAGAAACAAAAAATAAATAGCATTGGATGACTTCTGATTTGTCAAAAACATATCTCAAGTGTAAGCTTTCTAACGATATGTAGCTTGCTCTGATAACTTTTTCGAAACTGGAATTATTCGTTGTTTTTTTACTAGTTTGGACCATTTTCATGAAATTCTGCTATGTTGAAAATTTTATGTTTCGCGAAATTTATCAATGTTTAGGTCAAAATAAGAAAACAGTAATTTCATATTACGTGACTTTTATTCAAAAACATCAATTTCTCATTAAAATAATACGTTAATTGAGCAATACTTTTTTAGTTTAAATCTTGCTCAAATTGACGACCTGGATCTGCAATACAAGTATCGCCCTGTATCGCCTTCTTATTTCAACTGAGGTTGTCCGCAGTAGCATTTCCTCTTTCAGTGTCTCGGACGCAGCATCAATACGTCTAATTAATTCTTCACAACTGGAAACTTCAGTTGCATAAACCAAATCTTTGGCCCTACCCCCCTTAAAGTCGAGAGGGGTGAGGTCTGGCGAACGCGGGGGCCAAGGAATGGGACCACCACGACCAATCACGAATTCCCTTACAGCTAGGGTATAATCAGCTGGGCAGCAGTCAAGCTGAAGGACCATAGGAGCATCTTCTTGGATCACTTATTTGACTAATTCTGGTAGGTCATTTATTATAAATTCTAAATAATTTAGTTAAGTAGTTAAGATAATCAGGCAAATAAAATGGCCCTATTAACTTATTGCCGATCACGCCTGCCCAAACGTTCACACCGAATCTTCTTTGAAAACTTTTTTGTCTCTTTACGCGTTGGTTTTCATGTTTTGGTGCCCAGTGTCCAAAGAATTGTCCTCAAAAAGTTTCCATCGTCCACATCAGCGTGGAGCAAATGACGGAAAAATTTGACACGTCTCCCAAAATCATTATCTTCAAGACCTGCAACAAATAAAATTTAATTTATTATTTACAAAACGTTTATTGTAAGTAATAAAAAAGAATCTGTATCAAACTTGGCAAGAATTTGCTCATTAATGTTTGTTTTCTGACGCTGACTCTCGGCTCTTGAAAGTGTAGGTTGCCGGTTTCCCGTAAATGCCGGTAAGTATTCGAAAACGTCTGGTGACTGGGTACTCGTCGATTACGATAGCGTTCCTGACAAATTCTACGCGCTTCACGCTCATTGCAGTTGCAGCTGCCATATGCCACCACGATGTCTGCATATTCCTCATTGGTAAATGAAGACATTGCACCAAAAAACAAACTAAACAGAAATCACAAAAACTTCACAAAACAAGTAATTACAATCAGACAAAACGAAGTTAAAAGATACAAGTGTAATCGTACGTAAGATCGCAGAGGCGGTTATGTCTCGACTAAGGATGGGTTCTGTCACTCACGCGCTTGACACTTTGCTCCGACACTGAAAGCGAAAAATGATACGGTATGAATGTGCTAGACTGAGAAACTGCTATAATTACCTGTTTTGCGTAGGGCCGGCCGATCGACCCGATAGACCCGATCTGTGTCCGGACCCGTTCGGCATCAGACCCGATCTGCGTCCGGACCCGTTCGGACGTGTTGAAGGTCGCTCCCGGCTGCCGAGTCACGATTGTTGTCTCGTGACTTCTCTCGTATCAATACTCAAACGCCACTCTCAGATCCGTTTTGCGTCCGGCCCCGCTCGGACGCGTTCGCGGTCGCTCCAGCCGTTGAGTCACGATTGTCGTCTCACGACGTCAACTCGTTCGCAATACTCATACGCTGTTAGCCTCTTTAGGGCTTACGCTGCGGCCGGTTTCGATCGGCTGCAAGTAAGTCGATCTCTTGCACAGCAACAACAGAGCTGAGCTTACCGCGGTCGATTAAATTCGATAGTGGTTCGCGAGGCTCGGGCTGTTTTTCTGGCTGCGTACTTGACGCTTGGCGCCTGTACGTAGTCAGAGACTCGCTCTGCGGCTGGCCCCGGCCGGTCGTAACGTAGTCAATCCCGCACTTTCAGTGCAACACAACTTCGTCAGGTCTACGGCCGGTTTTTGTTGTCAATTTATTGACAACACACTCCGTAGTAGACTCGCGTTTGATCAGGTGGATACTTAACGGTGACAACTAAGCCTGATAGCGTTGCCCCGGTGCGCTTCCAAGGCCCTTCAGGCCAAGGAGAAACCGGCTGACCCGATCCCATTGCACTTGGGCCTTTCCCAGGGTGACGGTACAGTGCTGTCCGAATTAGGGGCACCACTTCGCGTCGTCCCCAGCCCCCTTACCGCGGGTAGGGAGGTTTAGGTGCTAGGTTTGCTAGGGAACCTAGGCATTTTTATTTATTTATAAATCATATATCTTAGGACCAAGCCCTCCCAATGGACCAGCAAAGCTTGGTAAACTTTGCTAGGTCGTTCGCCCAGGCGCTCGTTGCGTCCGGCGCCAGCATATCGGATGACTTAATAACGCAGGCCTTACAGGCAACTATCGCGTCCCCGGCCCCTCAGGCCTCAACCCCGGCCCCTCAGGCCTTCGAAGTCCAGACCCCTCAGGTCTTCAGCTCTCCCGCGTCTCCCGCCTCGTCCGAGATGTACTGCAAATCGGTCGCATCCTCTCACACGTCGCGTCGTAAGCGTACCGCTCCCGGGAGCGACTCCGAACCCGCGTCTGATACGTCGTCAGATGCCGTCACCTTAACCGGCTCTCCTGAGCCCGCGTTTCAACTTATCGCCAAGCGCTCCAAGAAGCGCTCAAAGAAAGCTTCGGTATCATCAATACCCGAGCCCTCCCCGGTGTCTTCAACACCAGCCCCCGCACCGTTAAAATCGCTCGAAGTAACCGCGTCTCCATTGGTCCCATCGAAGCCAGCAACGTGCTGCGCTCCCGTCCCGCCGAAGCCTCAGCTCCCTCCGCCCGTATTCCTGCGTGAAAAAGCGCGCTGGACCGCGGTTTCTAACTTGTGCAAAGAGCACAAAATTAATTACTTAAAAGCCGCCAACGCTGGCGATACAATCAAAATTCAAGTCGCGACCGTCGATGACTTCCGCGCGTTTACCAGATTACTCTCGTTAAATCAAATCGCGTACCACACCTACGCACTCCCGGAGGAGCGTAAGATCCGCGCAGTACTACGGGGCGTCCCGTTCGAACTCAGTAACGAAGACATTCTCGAGGACCTTAAGTCTCAGGGTTTCCCGGCCGTAGCAGTGCACAAGATGCACTCCAACCGCGGTAGCCGTTTTCCTTTAGCTTTAGTAATGCTGTCAAATACTCCCAACTCGAAGGAGATTTTCAGAGAGGCTCGCACAATCTGCGGACTCTCGAACATCTCCGTCGAGCGTCCCAACCCCCGCGGTCATCCTGGGCAGTGCCACCGCTGCCAGCTATATGGCCACGCAGCGGCTAACTGCTCAGCTCCCCCCAGGTGCGTTAAGTGCCTGGATCCACATATAACAACGGAGTGCACTCGCACTCCTGAATCCACTTCCCCCCCTGCCTGTGTGCTGTGCGGCCAGTCCGGCCACACAGCTAACTACAGGGGTTGCCCGCCCGTCAAGAGGGTCGCGCCTAAACCGGCGCCGCCGCTCACTCCCGCTAACTTCCCGCCGCTGCGCAACCGGGGTCCCCCGGAAGCAAAGCCCGTTCAGCCGACGCCTACTCAGGCTCTGTCTTGGAGGCAGCGTCCGGCCGTCCCGCCTGCACCTTCCCGACCCATCCCAGCTCCCAAAGCTTCCGTAGGGCCGCGTCCCGCTTTGTCATCTTCACCTCAGTCGTCGTTGGCTGAGGACATGAAGACATGAATTCTATAGTTTTAACCTAGTCTTTTAAAGCGTTTTGTAGATTTTTAAATTTAAATCCAGTATTTTTTAGGCTAGTTTTTGTTTAAAAATAATCGTTTTTTTGTAGTAATAAGGGGTAGTTTTTAAATTTTAAATTTTAACGTAGTTTTGTAGGTCTAACAAAGACCTTTTAAATAAGCCCAAACTCGGCGTGATTAGGTTAATTTTTACTGTATATATTGTAGTTTGAAGTTTTAGGCAGCCATATTGGCCGCCATCTTGAAATTTTTAATTGTAAATATCTTCGTTATTAGTGGTCGTAGAGAGTTGCGGTTTTCTTTGTACGTATTATTTTAGGTACCTTGATCTGCCCTACCACCTTTTTGCTCGATCGGAGGGTAGACTTTTTTACCCCAATTTTCCGCCTGAAACCGTTAGTCCAGACTGTGGGAAGAACGGGAAGCCCTCGCGCGTGCTTCTACGACGTCTGGTTCTCGTGCAATAAGGATTTTAAGTTTTGGTGGCCATCTCGGTTCGCCATCTTGTTTTTCTCTAAACTTTAATATCTTCGGAACCCAGTGTCGTAGAGGGACAGGGTTTTCGATGTTAGTGTTGTGCCGGCACAAGCTTTACATTTGACAATAAAATGACTCTACATAGAGACAATTTTGACATAGGCTTTTTACCTATTAAGTTAGTAGGGCCGGTCTCGCTGATACTGTGGAGGGTTTTCCCGGCTCTCTACGATAAAAATTGACGCTTCTAGAGCGTTTTTTGTCTTTTTGGACGCCATATTGGACGCCATATTGGAAAATTTCAACTTGGATTTACTCGGGTTGTAGTTGACATATCGCGACGCGGTTTTCTACATAGACTTTAGCTCTGCCAGAGCTATAAGATCACACTAACATTTGACTCTACTTGTAGAGACAAAATTTATTTTAATTTTATTTTATCGTAAAATTTCATTTTATTTTAAATTATACACTTAGATATAAGAATTGACATTTATTTACAACTTTTACAAATTTACACTTTATTTACATTCTACACATTTGACGACTTACCTCCGCCATGTACCGAACACCTATAAAAATGACTGGTGATGAAGGAGACTCTCAAGAGTCCCAAAAATCACCACCAAAGACTGTGACTTTATCTTCTAAAGTCAAACATAGCATAGGGGAATGGGAGGCTGTGGGAGCAGAGCCGACCATCATCTCACCCATCTCTACAAAAATGACGCAGGCAGGTCCTGTGAAACCAAAAATTAGGAAGGCGCTGTCACAGGATGGAGGGTCGGACAAAACCTCTGCGACGGGTACGAGCTCATCACCAAAGAAATACCTCAATAAAACATCTGAGGCAAAGGCATATCTATGTAGGGCCAAGTTGCACCTCAGCAACTCGGGCAACTTAAGAAAGGACATAAAGACAGCTGTTACTGAATCTTTGGATAGACTTTACAACATAGTCAAAGAGTTAGAAAGTGCACTAAACGGAAAGGATGGGAACGGCAGTGTTCTAAAATCATTGGAAACGCCTACAGAAAACCCCCAACCAATAACAGGACACATAACAGCCGAACAAAGCACAAACCTTCTCTCCCAGTTAGAAGAAGCTAATAAAAGAATGCTTCAAAACCAAACCAAAATGGAGGAGCTTTGAGAAACAATAGAGAGACACCACGAATATCTGAATAATGCGCCCCAGATCACCTATGCGAGTGTGACTGCAACCCAACGAAACTCACTTCCAGTCACAAGAACAGCTCTACACTCCATAGTAATTGCGTCTAGAGATGACACAGAAAGCGGCGAACAAGTACTAAACAAAGTTAGAGAAGCCATAGATGCCAAGGAGGGTTGGGTCAAGGTTGAAAAAGTACGCAAAGCAAAAGACAGAAAGATTGTTATGAGCTGTAGGACAAAGGAAGATAGGAGCAAGATAAAAGAAAGACTGGAAGGTTCTGATAAGCAACTAGTCTGCGAGGAGGTGCAGAATAAGGACCCGCTCCTGGTCCTAAAGGATGTACTTCAAATACATAATGATGCAGACGTACTTAAAGCTATCAGAAACCAGAACCAGAACACCTTCAGAGGCATTGATCCGAAAGAAAACCGAATGGAAGTCAAATATAGAAAAAGAGCGAGAAACCCCCTTACTTGCCACATTGTACTGTGTGCTTCTCCAACTATCTGGAAAAGGGTGACTGAATCGGGAACGTTACACATCGATCTTCAGCGTATACGAGTAGAGGACCAGTCACCCTTAGTACAGTGTACGAGGTGTTTAGGCTACGGGCATGGGAAGCGCTTCTGTAAAGAAGCAGCTGACTTATGCAGCCACTGTGGAGGCCCGCACCTAAGAGATCAATGCCAAGAATGGCTTACGAAGATTCCCACCTCATGTAGGAACTGCACGGTAGCCAAATATGATCAGAATGATCACAATGCCTTCAGCCAGGTATGCCCGGTACGAAAGAGGTGGGACTCTCTGGCCAGGGCAACTGTGGCATACTGCTAAGGGCGCCTTCGATGTACAACGACGATACAGAGTGCTGCAAGCCAACCTGCAGAGGAAGCAACTTGCAACACATGAAATCTTACTTGAAGCGGTAAAGAGGGGTGCGTGTCTGGCACTACTTCAGGAACCTTATGTAGGTGGCATCGGTAGGTTAAGAGGCTACCAGGGTGTACGCATCTTCCAGGCCACAGACGAAGGCACGGTCAAATCAGCCATTGCCGTTTGTGACCCTAACATAAATGTCATACAATACCCGCAACTGTCGACACATAACATCGTTGTGATTGGCGCACAAACTGTGGCATGGAAGATTGCGTTCGTATCTTTCTATTTTGAACCGGACCAGCCCATTGACCCCTACCTGGACCATTTAAAGAAGATCAGACAGGTGACGGGAGCTGACTGGTTGATTATGGGTGGCGATGGAAATGCGAAAAGCGTATGGTGGGGAGAGTCAAAAAACGATTCTAGAGGTGATCAAATGTTGGGTTTTCTCGACGAATCGGAGCTCCAAATTCTTAATACAGGGAACAAACCTACCTTCGACACGATTAGGGGCGGTAAGCGATATTGCAGCAAAGTCGATATAACGGCCTGTTCGACTAACTTGCTGGACCGGGTTGATGACTGGCAGGTGGATGAAAATCTGACGAGCGCAGACCATAATGGTATAAGTTTCACAATCTGCTTACAAAAATCTAAAAGTAACACAATCACAAACACTACAAGAATTTTTAACACAAAGAAAGCCAATTGGCATGAATTTCATAAGAAATTTAACCAATTAAAAGGCGAACACTCACTTACCTTACACACAATAGAACATATAGAAAATACCACAGAATTAGAACAAGCAGTAACACTATACACTAACATAATAACAAAAGCATGTACACACACAATACCACACAAAAGAAACAACAAAAAACTTACCTTACCATGGTGGTCCGAAAAGCTCGAAAAACTGAAGAAAGAAGTCGTAACCTGGAAAAACAGGATCAAACGCGCTGCACCGCCCCGTCGGTCGAGGGTAGTCGAGGAGTACCTGCAAAAGAAGGAGGAATATGAAATGGAAGCCAAAAGATCACAGATTGCCAGCTGGAAGGAGTTTTGTGGGAAGCAGGATAGAGAATCTCTCTGGGATGGAATCTATAGAGTAATAGGAAGAACCAGAAAACGGGAGGAAGACCGCCCGTTAGAAAGAAACGGTGTAACCCTCGACGCAAAAAACTCTGCTCGGCTCTTAGCCGAAACATTCTACCCAGAAGACGAAGAGGAAGGAGAAAATGATACCCACAAACTGACCAGAAAGAAAGCTGAAGAAGTGAACAGTGGGGAAGATAGCGACGAAAGAACTGATCCGCCGTTCACAATGAACGAACTCCGTACCGTCGTAACATCTTTTAACCCCAAAAAAGCACCAGGTGCTGATGGATTTACCTCGGATATCTGTGGTCATGCCATAGATTGTGATCCCAATCTGTTCCTGGCATTAGTCAATAAATGCCTAGAACTCCATTACTTCCCGAAGGCTTGGAAGGAGGCGATTGTGGTTGTGTTACGCAAACCAGGGAAGGAGCATTACAGGACCCCAAAATCCTACCGACCCATAGGTCTTCTTTCAATCATGGGTAAGATCTATGAAAAGCTGTTGATGACTAGAATCAAATTCCACCTGATTCCTCGAATCAGTACTCGCCAATACGGGTTCATGCCCCAGAAGAGCACTGAAGACGCCCTCTATGTCCTTATGAAGCACATAAGATCCAAACTTAACCAGAAAAAACTTATAACTTTGGTGTCACTGGACATAGAGGGGGCTTTCGATAGCGCCTGGTGGCCAGTAATAAGAACTCGGTTGGCTGAGGAAAAGTGCCCGAGGAATCTGAGACTGGTCATCGATAGTTATTTGAGAGAAAGAAGTGTTTGTGTTCGATACGCTGGAGAAGAGCACAGAAAGAACACAAGTAAAGGTTGTGTACAAGGTTCCATTGGGGGTCCTATTCTATGGAATATCCTACTTGACCCTTTGCTGAAAGGACTCGAGGGAAGGGGCGACTATTCACAAGCGTTCGCCGATGACATCGTTTTAGTAATAGATGGTGACACGGCGCTCGAGGTGGAAAGTAGAGCTAACGCTGCACTAGAGTATGTACAAAAATGGGGCGAAGCAAACAAACTTAAGTTTGCTCCTCATAAAACAAACGCCATGGTCATTAATAATAAGTTAAAATATGATATCCCGCGTCTAACCATGGGAGGAACAAATATTGTCAACACAAAAGAAATTAAGTTGCTGGGAGTAATAATAGACCAAAAATTAACATTTATGGCACACATTAGAAGTGTTGGTGCTAAGGCGGTGGCTGCATATAAACAGTTAACAAGAGCTGCAAAAGTAAGTTGGGGTCTACACCCGGACATCATAAGAATACTATATGTCGCAACTATAGAGCCTATAATTTTATATGCAGCCAGCGTCTGGGCCCCGGCGGCGTCGGGTTTGGGCGCAAGGAAGATACTGAATGGCCTGCAACGGGGTTTTGTCCAGAAGATGTGCAAAGCCTATCGGACAGTCTCCTTAAATTCTGCTCTGGTTCTGGCTGGGATACTTCCACTCGATCTTCGCATTCGCGAAGCGGCATCGCTGTATGAGGCTAAGAGGGGAGTGCCCCAGCCTGAACTTGGAGACAGATTAGTAGAGTCTAGAGCTCTGTTTGTGGATAATCCGCACCCAGCCGAAAACCCAGCCATAGACTTCCTCACCTTGGTGGACCAGGAACAGTTAGATCAGAACAGCGACTTTGACATTCGCATATTCACCGACGGCAGCAAGATTGACGGTAAGGTCGGTGCCTCGTTATCCTTGTGGAATAGCGAGGCTGAGACCAAAGCCGTCAAGCTTAGTCTGCCGCCGTATTGCACCGTCTACCAGGCGGAGCTATTGGCTGTGTGCGAGGCAAGTGCGGAGATCCTTCGCCGTAGGGAGAGTTCTTACGCTGTTTATAGCGACTCCAGAGCTGCACTCCAGTCTATTATCGGACTAAATTGCTTACACCCACTAGCCGTCAAAACTAGAGCCAATTTTAGAGAATTGGCACGCCAAAATAGAACAGTATCCTTATTTTGGATCAAAGCTCACGCGGGGCTGGTGGGCAATGAGCGGGCGGACCATCTGGCGAGGGAGGCAGCTCTGAAGTCCAAAACTAGACCTAAGTACGATCTGTGCCCCGTTTCATTCGTCAAGCGACACATTCGCATGCGTTCGCTTGGCGAATGGAATGATAGGTACAAGGGCGAACATACTGCTAGCGTAACAAAAATATTCTTTCCGGATGCGATAGAAGCATATAGAATAGTACGGAAAATTGAAACAAGCTCCATAGTAACCCAAATACTCACGGGGCACGGTGGGTTCTCCGAGTATCTGACGCGATTCAGGCGCAAGGAGAACCCATCGTGTATCTGTGAACCTGGCAGAGCAGAGACGGTCCCACATTTACTTTTTGAATGCCCTACTTTTGCTAAACTCCGATATGACGTCCAATACAATTTAGAGCAAGATGTTAACTTAGAGAACGCTGCCAATTTGCTTATCGATAAAAACAGGAAAATTTTCCTTGATTATTGTAAAATAGTAGCAAGTAAGGTTATAGATAGAAATAAAGATTTAGTTTAAGCAAAATATGTTAGCAAAATATTATGAAAATATATTGTATAACATATAAATATAATTAAAGGTGTAAAAATGAAATCAGAAAAGCAATAGTCTAGGGGAAATCTAGAGTATAGAGATAAATGATAATGTAAGCATGACAAAACATAGATTTAGAATGAGAAAACATTGTAATTAGAGATAAGTCTATATATTAAGATAAGGAAAGTGAATAAACAGACAAGATAATAAGTAAACAAAACATATTGTAATAAAATAAGATTGGAAATTGTATGTATTCTTATAAGATATAATAAAGAAAAATAAAAATAAAACTACATCATACCAGCCTCGCAACATACTGCTGTTCGCAAACACATTTGATGAATACAGTAAATAAAAAAAAATAAAAAAATAAAAAAATAAAAAACCGGCGCCGCCTCTCACTCCCGCTAACTTCCCGCCGCTGCGCAACCGGGGTCCCCCGGAAGCAAAGCCCGTTCAGCCGACGCCTACTCAGGCTCTGTCTTGGAGGCAGCGTCCGGCCGTCCCGCCTGCACCTTCCCGACCCATCCCAGCTCCTATAGCTTCCGTAGGGCCGCGTCCCGCTTTGTCATCTTCACCTCAGTCGTCGTTGGCTGAGGACATGAAGACCGTGTTCGACGTCATCCAAAACGTCGACATTAACCAAATTTCCGTACTCGCACGCAAACTGCGAGCCGCCCGCTCTCCTCAAGAGCGTTTATTCGCGTTAGCCGAGCATCACTCGCTCCTAAGTTCGTTGTAAATTCTTTTACTTTTGTATAAATTCGTAAATAATAAATTATAATGTCTAGACCCGCGAATCCCGCGTCCAGTCGTATTAAACCCAAGGGCTTATCCCTAGTATCTTTTAACGCTCGTAGCCTTAGCACCAACCTTCCCGAGATTAAACTGTTCCTTCAGAACAAAGAACCTGACTTATTCCTTCTCCAGGAGACATGACTTACTCCAAACCGCTCCAGGGGATACGCTATTCCTAAGTACGCGTTTACTCGCAACGATAGGCTCAACTCCGACGGTTACGGCGGCACCGCTATATATTACAAAAGAGGCTTCCATTGCTGACCTCTCCCTACCCCTCCTCTCCTCAACATGGAGGCCACTGTGTGTAGATTGGCTATGACTGGTCACCCGACCATGATCATAGCTTCGGTCTACATACCGTGCGGCTCCAGACCAATCCGCAGCGACTTTGAGGCCATTCTCGCCCTCGGCCATTCAGTCATTATGTTCGGAGACTTTAACTCCAAACATACTGACTGGACGTGCCTATCGACCAACACCAGCGGTATCGCTCTCCTCGACATCACTAACTCCCTTGACTTAGACGTCATATTCCCCATCACTCCCACTCACTATCCCAACAACCCGACCTACTCTCCTGACATTCTCGACTTTGCAATTATCAAGCGAATCAATCTTGATCTAAGGTCTATCGAACCGCTCGATGACCTAGGCTCCGACCATCACCCCGTCTCCCTCGTGCTAGGTTCGCCTAACGTTAACGTCACATCTCCTAAGACCCTTACCAACTGGAAAGGCTTTAAAAATACGTTAGTTTCAGCCTTAGAGGCACCGAACTCTCGCCCGACCAATTAGATAGCCCGGTTAAAATAGATTCACTAGTCAATACTCTAACTGATGCTATTAACTCAGCGATCAACGACAACGAAATTATTGCTAAGCAAGGCAAACCCGCGCTTCCCTTAGCCGTTAGCAATCTTATTAAAGCTAAAAACGCGGCTCTCCGGAGAGCCAAGAAATATCCCACGCCCGCATATAGAACAGCTGCGAATCAGCTTCAACGTAAAGTTAGGTCTTGCCTCGTGGAACTCCGAGACACTCAGTTTAACGATCTCATGGAGAATATCTCTCCGTCCCACAAAGCGTATTATCGAATGGCCCGAGCCTTACGCGTAGACTCCGCCTCTCGCGTTCCTCCTCTCACTCGTCCCGACGGCACTATTGCCTTCGAAGTCGAAGAGAAAGCCGAATGCTTGGCCGACATCATAGCGGCACAATGTTCGCCCAGCACGCAACCCACGGATTCCTCCCACATCCAGGTGGTGGAGGATGAAGTTCTCCGCAGAGAATCTCTCCCTATCACCGACGACCCCGTCACAGTCTCTAATGATGAATTCTTGCTTCTCATTAGAAAGCAAAAGTCCAAAAAGGCTCCGGGTGCGGATGGAATTTCCAACCACGCACTTAAGCACCTGCCTGAGCAGGTGCTTACCTTGTTAGCTATCATCTTCAATGCCTGCTTCGAGCATAGCTACTTTCCAAAAGCCTGGAAAGAAGCGACAGTCATAGGCATTCCCAAGCCGGGTAAACCTCTGAATGTCCCGGCTAATCACAGACCCATCAGCCTCCTCAAGGCAATGTCTAAACTTCTCGAAAGAGTCATACTCTCTCGAATGCGGAATCATCTGTTTCCAACGGATGGCGACCCTCTCATCATTCCCCACCAGTTCGGCTTTCGCGCTAAGCACTCCTGCCCTCAGCAAGTCCATCGAATCGTCGAGTACATACTCGAAGGATTCTCTCAGCGTCGTAAAAAAACAATCGCGGTTCTCTTTGACGTAGCCAAGGCTTTCGACAAAGTCTGGCACAGCGGTCTCGTTTTTAAACTCTATAAAATAGGCTTACCGGCTCGCCTAGTCAGATTAATAGCGTCGTTTCTTAAAGACCGTACTTTTCGATTCAAACATGAAGGCACGCTCTCCGCGCCTCGTCCCATAAAGGCTGGAATCCCGCAAGGCTCAGTCCTCGCCCCTCTGCTGTACACCGTGTACACTAACGACATCTCCATCCCGCCGAAAGGCGTCGAACTCGCCCTCTTTGCAGACGATACCGCCCTTTACACTTAAGGTCAAAGGATCCCGTATAACATCACCAGACTCCAAATGGCCGTAAACGCTCTCGGTGTTTGGTTTCAAAAATGGCGTATCGATGTCAACCCGGAAAAGAGTTCTGCTATTAAATTCGACCACAAACGTCGTAATCGCTACAACGATCCTCACATTCGAATGTTAGGTACTCCCATCCCCTGGAAGCGCAGTATTAAATACTTAGGCGTCACCTTAGATCAGACGCTTTCTTTCAAGCCACACGTCGATAGAGTAACGAAACTCGCGCGTTTCTACTTAAGCCGCCTAAATAGTATGATAGGTAGAAAAAGTAAAATGTCTTTTAGAAATAAACGTACGCTCTATAAGGTCTGCATTAGACCCGTCATGTCATATGCTTCGCCAGTCTTTGCCCACGCCAATCCCTCCGTCCTGTATAAGCTGCAGGTAGTTCAAAATCTCTTCTGCCGCAGGGCCACAGACGCACCTTGGTATGTGCGCAACGCGGACCTGCACAGAGATCTTGAACTACCTACAGTGCAACAGCACCTCAAAACACTCTCAGAATCGTTCTTCAAACGCGCCGAATCCCATCCCAATCATCTTGTTCGAGATTCAGTCTCATATACTGCTCCTGTGTTAGATTCGAAATTCAGCTAGGCCGAGAAACGCGCACACGGGCGAACCCACGCAGTTAACTTTAGCTCTAGAGGCCCTTCAGGCCGCAAATCCTAATTCTAACGTAAATTCAGATTCTAACGTAAATCCGAATTAATGCAATTTTACTTTTCATTTTTAATGTTTTTATTTACTTTTCATTTTTAATGTTTTTATTTACTTTTCATTTTTGAGCACCTTCAGTGCTATGTAAATCTCAGCGGGTGACCCCTTAAGGCTAGCGCGGCCTCTTTCTCCAATTGGCCGTCGCTCAGATGAAGGCTGAGTGGCAAAAATGCACGAGCCGACAGGGGGTTTTTTTAGTGGGTATGGTTCTGGTAGGCGTCGGGACGAGTCCCACATAACTTCGATCGCGCGCGCGGAGTATGCGTCAGAGCATTTTTTATGTCCTCCTGCCCTTCCCGTGGAGGGGAACCAAAAAAAAAAAAAAAAAGGGCCGGCCGCCGCCGCACCATTCATCGGGCGAGTGAAATAAAGAAAAGATAGCCCAGACTGGTACAAGAATAAAACATGTCTGTCTGAATTAATAAGCAGCTTAATTATTTTGACCTTAACATTTTCGCGGAACATTTAATTTTCAACATAGCAGAATTTCATGAAAATGGTCCGGCCTAATAAACATCGAATAACTACAGATTCGAAAAGTTATCGAAGCAAACTAGACATCGTTAGAAAGCTCACACTTGAGATATGTTTTTCAAAAATCAGAAGTCATCCAACGCTATTATTTTTTTTTACGCCAATATAATATGGTTGAGGAGGGCGATGGCTGGATCCCGCGTTAACTCGTGAACGGGTGCCGTTTGAGGGTGTTCGTCGTTTGGATACTTGGGGGGAGGGAGACTTGCCGAGCTAACAGATGCAGAAAAGAATAATTTTGTATAGACATAAAGAGACTCTGTAAATTTATTTTGAAAAAAATATACCCGTGAAGTTTCTTGCCAGTTCTTCTTCACGACGGTTTTTTTCGAACTGGTGGTAGAATCATGTTTTATTTGACGTCAATAAGAACAAGTAATTGTCAATGTTGAGAAATAAATATTTGAATTTGAATTTGAATTTGAATACGCCACGTGAATTTGAGGTGTAAAAAAATAAACAATTTTTTTATGTTTAAGGGTTTTTTTATTACGCTAACCTGTCACAAATAACGGTTTTAAAATGATCTACAGACTAACATTAGTCTAAAAAAAAATTCATAAGATCTGTTCATAAATAAAAGAGTTACTGGTGTCTAAACATATGAAAGTGACAAAATGCCGAAAATTTTGAGGCTGAGTCTTTAACAGATGACCCCACCTACCTCCCATTTTCGTATGTTCAACGTTCCATTGAACACCCTGTATAATATTTCCTTAAGTTTACACGATTCATTATATTAAATAAAACACTTTTAAAACGAATTTTATCGCGTTTAATTCTATTTCTACATTTACACACGCAGAAACGCGCATCCGGTTAAATGGTGTTTTATTTAAACTAATAAGCAACTGATCAGTTGCAATAGCATAAGGGGTCATTTGCATATTTGTATGTACAGTCGGGCAAAAGTAGGATCACCCTTCGGGTGAAGTTCATTTTCATAAAACAACATGATTGATTTATCCTTATATATATTTAATGATATTCAATTCCAGGTTCTGAAATTAAATTTTGAGAATAAAATGGCTTATATTAATGTACCTTTCTTGATTGTAAAATAATATTGAAAATGGGCGCAGTAGTTTCATAATTTACGGAACAGATGAATAAACAAACATTATTTTCCTCTTTATAATAATATACATTATGGAAAGTGAGTATAGATACAACCAACACTCTCTAATAAGTGGGTAGACTTAATTAAACAGCTATTGTAACAAGAATTTGTGCTATGGAAAACTAGGTAACTTTTCAGAAAATAAGTTTTATTGCACCTAAAAATTCTTTGGAGCTTTTGTCTAATTAGCACTTTTCGCACAACAGGTAAACCTAATTATTTATAACACGTGCGTAATAGATGGCGCTCTACCAGTTGTGTGTGTGAAAACTTGCCATTACTTTCTTGTGATTCTTATTGACTTACAAACAGCAAAACAAAATTTTAAATGAACTCTACTTCTAACAAGGTTAATGTTCCGAGAGAGTTTTCTCTGTTTCTAATTTCCGGGACATTTTCACAACGGATATAGTTTGTTGTGATACATTTATCACTTTTGTTTTTTCCACCGTCAGTAATACGAACACGAACAAGCTTGCTTTAGTTTTGTTTCGAATTCTGCATTTATTTCGTTTGTTACGTGAGGTGATAAGTAGTCACGAGGAAAGAAGTACGTCCGTTTATGGTTTCTAACTTTAACAAAGCAAGATGTGAATGCCTCTAAAACAACAGTTACTAGGACTTAATAAGTAACATCATTTGATACCGAGTGAGGTACTTTTCATCGTCAAACCATTGAAAAACACAATACAAACTTATTAGCGACACACACTCCTGTTAAATCTACGCAAAATATTCGTTGATTAATAGTCTACAAATAGTTTATAATAAAAAAACTTCACTCGACAGAGAAAATGACAAAAAATAAATCACCCAATTGTGAGGTATGCGGAACACCAGAAGATGTCCTACACCTGTTGGCGGAGTGTGTCCCTTTTCAGACTGCTCGAGAATCTTTGTTTGTGGAATTATCATTGAATAGATATAATATAGGCATGTTTCACCAGTTATTATCCTCTCCGAATTCGGATGAAGCCTTTAGTTTGTTTATCATGTTTTGTTTTCATTGTTACGTTGAAGGCACTGTAAAATATTATGTAATTAGTTGTTATTGTGCTGCATTTTACCTTCACATTTTATTTATATTAAATTGTATTTTTCTTTGATCTTAATTTGTTCGCTTTTCATCTGCTTGTATGTAATATTGCATGCTGTTGTACAGTTGTAGTGTGAGGGAATTTTATTCTGTGAATCTTGATAACTTCTTTTGTTACCACCTATAATGCAATAAATTTGATGTGATTCGATTTGATTTACATAATCATGTGTAGTAAATTAAATGTATAAATTTGTAATAAGATACGATAGGACTGGCATGTACTATTGTATAAAAGTCCCTAAATATAAATAAAGAGAAAAAAAAGGTAGGTTCAAGTTTCAATTACAGATAGTAAAGGTGATCCTTATTTCCTGATTAAGATCAATATTTTAAAAAAATGTCATAACAAAATACAACTGAAATGTATGAAATTTGCATCGTTGCATCGTCGATCGTTACCCTAACACATTTTAATAACCTTCCTTAAATTGTTTCTATGGAAACATTTGTGTTTTAATGTTATAATTATAACTATGAGACAAAACCTGTAAAAAGTCGATTTAAATGTTAATTTTTAAAATTAAAATGTAGGTGTTAAAGCTAACTTGTAAATTATGATACAAGCTCTTATGATACAGGACTTGTCCTAGTTTGGGAGTCAGAGACTTCACATGCAGAATGTTATCACTTTTTTGTCAATAAAAATATAATTAGATTTAGTAGACATGATATTGTTAAAAAATGCAACCCCATTATTGACCGTCAGCAAACATAACATTGATTGTATAAAAAGGGAAATAATAAATCAAGCCACAAATTTTTTTATTGGCCACGTGATTAAACTTCAAATTTTATAACTTAGCCACGAGAAAATGAGAGCCTCTAATACACTAATTCGTCTTATTTGCAACGCTTAATTTGGTTAATGTTAGGATCGCATGCGCGAGCCGAGCAAGCGAAGCGAAAATGGTGCGGGAGCACCCGGCAAAGCGCCATAATCGAAATTGGACGATAATTCAAAATTTTATAGCAAAAACATCATGTAACAACCTATTTTGGCGAAGATCAGATATTCAGACGCTTGTAACTTGTGGCTGACTTAGTAATTTAGAAGGCAATGTAGATTTTTAGAGCGGAATAAAGCAATTAAAAAGAATTATGTTTAATTAGCACCCGTATAAAAATAGTTTTCAAAGGCTGTGGATTTTGTGTTTACTTAAATTGATACACTTATATATATATATATATAACGCTGGGTACACAGGTCGTTGAACATAAATCAATGTCATTTTATTAACGTTATTGATTTATCGATATAATTAGTAAGCTGTAAATAAATGTGTATTTACTGTAATGTATTTAAATTGATAATAAGCGTATCCGGTGATTAGCGCGTTCTCTTCACTGACGCCGAGCCGACGGCCGAAATGACGCCCACTCAACGCCAGCCGGTCCTAAACTTGCAACAGTGTTTAATTTATTACCCCACAGCCAGTAAATTTTTATTTTCAAACAATAATATTTACAAACTAACAATAGGAAAAAGAAAGAATAACCAATTACAGATAGAATACAAGGCCTTATTAATTTCAGTTAGAAAAAGAAGCGGCTTTGCACTCTCCTTAACAAGTGAGTGTAGTTTCGGAGGCATCGGTATACTATTTCAACATTTTCCATTTTCATAATCATGCAGAGATTCTCTGCAAAACTCGACTACAAGGGCGGGGAATTAAATTTGGAAAGTACGTACATTAACAAAAGGTCGTGTAATTTGCGTATAAAACAAAGAGAATACTATAAAAACCATTAAATATACCACAAGATTTTTTAAAACACACACAAAAATCAAAATTAACTTACAAAATATACAAATTAAAATCGTTCTACAGTAATAAAATAACAAACACATCCTCGAAACCTTATTAACATTTTACATACTCGTACATATGCTCCATTTTCTTTGCCAAAATATTTTACGCGAAGCAGTAACGCGGGATAGTTCACGACAGTTCATTCCGGGCCTTTGTTTACACGGCGCATGGTGCTCAGTTTCATTCAACTACTTCTAGACAAATAAAGCTGTTCTAGGGACGTGGGAAGTGTGTGAGGAGGGGACAGATTAGCGATTGGTCAGGTTTTAAACTGTGAAGTTTTTGTAATATGTTATAGAAGTCATAAATAAAATACAGAAAATGCAGCAACCTTGAAATGTAATGAATTGAAAAAAAATTATTTACAAAAAACAATTAAATTAACTTGCTTGACAAAACATTTAAAAAAATGTACATAAGGTATTGTGAAAGGGATCAAAGAAAAATAAAGATTTCATTTGATGATTGTACAGCAAAATCATGGGCTGAGTATAGTAATTCATTTCCATATACTATAAAGTCAACATCACAATTCTATTTATTTGATTCAAACGGTTGAATAAGAAAAATCTTAAACATTTCTTATGAAATCACTTTTTATGTTCGGTCACTTCTCAATCAGACAAAGATTTAATAAAGAATCCCTTATAATAAATATTTATTTTAGTTTTATAATTTTTTTACATCACAACATGCAATCTCACTATTTAAAGCCAATTACCATCTGCATGCTATCAATATACAATTCTAATTAAAAACAACAAACGTATTAGGACGGCTTCATAGCTATTGAACGAACTTTGCTAACGAAACGTTTGTATCTAACATTCTAAAGTAGGAAGTAAATGACTAAAAGCACAAGATTAGTTAGGTTTTGTGCCAGCTACCGTATACCTTTTTCTTTAAAATTGCTCGTCTGCGCCGGCCGGCCATGAATCATTCCATTCAAGTCTCCAGGGAGGCGCCGCGGGTCACAACGACCGAAGTAAATTGCTCGCTTGTAGCACCGTCATTTATTAATTTGTCTATTTTCTTACACGTTTTACATGGGGCCTGGTCTGAGGATTTTTAGATTGTGTGAATTTGTCAACCATCGTCTCACTTAACACGTTCGGCCTAAGACATATTTTTTTAAAGTGCATAAGTTGACAAAGCGGTTGGTGGCAAGAGCTCGTACACCTATTTCGGATTTTCTCTTGTTTTTCGAAATGACGGAGAGGAGTTTAGACTCCACTTTAAAATTTGTTGAAGCATATTTAAAATAAGAATGTTTGTGGAATATTCGAAGTAAAAACTTTAGAAATATACATAGTCTTTTAGAGATTTTATTTTCGAAACAAACTCTTCTCTGACCTCACAATCACAAATTTAAGTACAGATATGACGAATTCCTTAAGTTAATGAGTGTTTTTATTTATTCAACATAACTAATTGACGCGTTTGGATACAAATGTGAAAAATAGTAAATTCAAAATATTTACTACGAAATACGTGTAAACGGATTTTATTATTATTAACTACTTTTTTAGTATTGAGGTACATAGTCAATTTGAGACAGATCCAGTGGTTCTATCATTGAACTCCGAAATACCAGAATAACATTGATATAAATTGCTATAGATACCTAACGAATTCCTAACATCGATGAATAGCTCCGTAAGTATTAACATAGAGATTTTCCACATATTCACTCTCTGGATTTTTGGAAATTATAACAATATATTCAGATTTTTCCATGGATATTCACGGAAGTTATTAAACTATAGAATATATTGTTAACTTATAGAATATAAGATTGTACGTACTGTGCTTTAGGGACTTATATCGTAGATACAGTTAATGTTTGTAAGTTTGATAAACACTAGAAGTCCACGTGGTTTCACCCGGTCGGGAATCCCGAGGGAATTCAGTGATGTAATAGACTATGTTTCTCCAGAGGGGCAATTATCAGTCAGTTACTTCTATATCACGAATATGACATGCATGACTATAGACATTTTCATCTCTATGAAATGAAATATTTATTTTTCTCAACATTGACAATTACTTGTTCTTATTGACGTCAAATAAAACATGATTCTACCACCAGTTCGAAAAAACCTTCGTGAAGAAGAACTGGCAAGAAACTTCACGGGTATATTTTTTTTCAAAATAAATTTACAGAGTCTCTTTATCTCTATACAAAATTATTCTTTTCTGCATCTGTTAGCTCGGCAAGTCTCCCTCCCCAAACGATCGAATACGAAGTATCCAAACGACGAATACCCTCAAACGGCACCCGTTCATGAGTTAAGGTGGTTCGATTTCCATACAAAAATCAATCGGTATTCACTAATACAGGATATAGAATAAAGCATTAATTACGAGTTCTACAAACTATTTTCTAGTTAAATTTGTCGCGAAATGAATAAAAAACCATACTTTTCATTTAGAAATCAAAATTAATAACTGAAAATTTTCATCTAATTTACGAATGTGTGTGTGACAATAACACGATACGCGACGTTGCCTCTTAGTGCGATCACCGAAAAAGACAAACGCTCGGGGATGGTTGCTCGTGCGCTATGTTGCCGTTCTTACTGTCTTTCTGCTCACTACTTAGTTGACACTTTGTATTGTTGGTTATTTCTTTCTTACAAATAATATCAACAACGCGTCTTTAGATTCATAATTTGTGTTTGAATCCCTTATGCATTTACTGTGTCGTTTATACGCCAATCAGCTGTCGTGAAAATCAAATTAATCATGGAAGTAACTTCAAAGGCATTTTATAGAAAACACAAATATTCCGGCCCACCGAAATCTAAAAAAAGGGCTCGAGCTCAACTAAAACGCCATTACGGGGATGGTGTATCGTAAGTAATTATCTGTTTTGCTTCTTGATTAGGTACCTACCTATCTTTTCTATCATTTGGCCGGCATTTGGGTAGCTAGGGTTGGAAAGGATGATATTAGAGTACTTAGTTTCTTTCTCCTTTTACATAGTACCAGTCAACAAATATTCTATATATTATATATTTTGTTGTTTCAGTCGTGTGGAGGTATGGCATACAAAAGAGAATATAGCTATAGTAGAAAGCTATAGTTAAAGTACAAGGTTAGTCTTATGCTGCGTTCCGTTTGCCGATTACAGCGCTCACAGCGCTAAAAGTGCTCAAAACCGTTCCGATTCGTTTGAGCGCGCTAAAAGTGTTATTAGTGATATTGCAATCGGAACGGTAAATAGCGCGCTGACATTCTGATTGTTCGTCGATTAAGTCTAAAGTTATAATTTCATTAAGATCTTTGACCCTGAATGAAGCAGGAGCCATTTTTTAACATTATTACAAAAGAAAATTAATAAACAAGCTTTTAAAATCTTTAATAGACTAACAAAAACATCAACAAAGTAACGTCATGTGTCAGTTTTGACAGGCCGTTCACAGCGACCATGCTCCGTAGCGTTGGCACTGTGAGCGGTATGATGGCGGCGTTCATGACGTATCGATATCGCTGTGAGCGCGCTCACGGGCAATCGGAACGGGTATATGAGCGCTGTGAGCGCTGTAATCGGGAAACGGAACGCAGCATTAGTATCATATACGTACAATGCATGTTATGTGTACAGTCATAGCGAATACCATATTTTCTATGTTTATTATTTTCCAACCTGTTTTGAAAACATATACCTAGTAGGAAATTGTGGAGTCAATACTTCTGAAGAATTTTGAATGCTATGTTTTAAAACTGTATTTTGTTTCAGGTGTAGTGCTAAATGAGGAGGCAATTTTTTAAATAAAAAGTTTTCCTTCACTAGCAAGAAAATCAAAAGACATCCTGACTGCTCTGTGAGAGATGAGAAGAATTTTCCCATTGTCGAAAAGAACGGAGTTTTATCATTGAAGGAAAATCACAATTACTACTACCAAGTAAAACATGATATTATCGCATCACACTTATTTTGTAAACTTTATTTTTATTTTAGTAAAGCCAGCAAACAAACACTGGAGCAGTCTGATGGTAAAAAACCATCCAGGCCAACATATATCTCTTTGTATGTATGCTAATCAAAGGTGAAATTATTGAAATGAAATAAAATTATTAATAATGCATTAGTGACCCAAGATTTAAATGTTCAAATTCAAATGTGTAATTTCCCTGATTGGTCTTCCCTTTTATCTGAAAGGCAACTCCTTTACACATTTTTATTATGGTGGTTGAAATAGGGAACTGAAACTGGGCTTCATCTTCAAATTCAATTATATCATGTTACCGGTTTCATTCCACCCAGGGGTGCATTGGCATGGCTATATTATAGATATAATATAGTAAATCCGGGCTATGAACAACATGTGTGCTTAATTGTAATATATTGTTTGTATTCTACCAGGTACTAATCATGGTTTTCTTTTAGGTTCAGGGCAACTAAGGATTACAAGAATGAAAAAATGTTATATCATTGGTTTTGTGAATTCAACTACGCCAATAACTGTAATTGAAATACAAAAAAACGAACCATTTATTAAGAAAATGATCCATACATTGGTTTACTTTTATAATAACTCCATATTGCCAGAAAAAATACAAAGGCAAATACAAAAGGGAGCTAAATGTATTGATCTAGATAGAATAAGTGCATAAAATAAAAACCCATTCGACCTATTGTGTGTTTCTTGATTTTTATTATTGACATGACCTCTTATCCCAAAAATCCTACTTCCTAGATAAACAAATATACAAACATTTTCTGCTGCATATTTTTTCATACTTACACCTAATTTATTTATTACAATATAAATAAAGTCCCCGGACAATCACACTGCCTTGCCTACTGGGCCCCAAGACTGTGTTACCAAGTAGCGGACTAGGGGGGGAGGGAACCTAGAATTTTAATAAATATAGGTATAACATCCAAGACCTGGTTTTTTTTTGTATTTTATTAATTCTAGTTCCGTGCGAGGATCGAAACCGCGACCTCACGATCTTACGGCTAGCACTTTAGGCTAACATCTCAGTGCGATCCAATAAAAGAAAAATAATTTGGTACCCCTTCTGTCACAAAGATATTGCGTTGGATAGGGACCCATAACACCACAAACATCGGGTTTTCACGGCCTCCATAGTGCAGTGGCTTACTCACCAAGCTGTTGATCAAGAGGTCCTGGTTTGATTGTCACACAGAACACAAAAATTGTTCCGGTTCTAGGTATATATGTAAATAAGTACCTGCTAGTTGGCTATACATATGATAATCCATAACACAAACCTTGGCTTTCTTAGGCGCCATGGATTACTATTTTGGGGATATTATAACAGTAACATATACGCAAAAAGAATAATTTTTAGAGAACACCAGAATTTCGCCGCCTCCTTTTTATAATCTGGTCTAAATATAGCTATATTATAGTTAGGTACTTATATTTCAATCCCAACGAAAAAAAAAATACTTCGGGGTTCGAACTGACAACTTGCCGCTTAGAATCTAGGCGCACGCATAAAACGCCAGCATGCTATTATTTGTGTCGTATTACTACGTAAACTAAATATCAAACACTCGCTACGAGGAAGCCATAATGCATGTAAAAAGGACGCCATCTGTTGCGCTCCCTATCGCACTTGTAGGAGTTTTGTTTGCTTGTGTGCGATATGCTTAAACTACGTAAAGGAATACATAATTAACTTATTTGGATAGTACAATACAACAAAACGTGTAATAAAGTGTAATAAAGATGTCGCGAAACATCTTTAAAGTCAAAAAAAATTAAAGCTGATTTCACAAATAAATAAAAACCAGAAATTTGTGGAACTAGCGCCATCTAGCGGGACTTTAGCTTTTTGTAGGCTCATCGAACCACCTTAACGCGGGATCTACCTACTCTAACTAAACTTAAACCTCGTAAAATATCCAGTGGGACACAAGTTTGACATTTCCGGAATATAATATTTAAATCCCGATCGAAATATCTCCGGAATCAGAATTGTTTTCTAAATTCGACATTATTTCTTGAATTAAATATTAGCAAAAAATCAAACAATCTTTGCTCTAGAAAATAATATGTAGATAGCACAGAAATAGATTTAAAAAATCACATATGTATTTCTTTCAGATCTTTCATTGATGTAAAATGGAAGAAGATCCTGAAGCACAGACCTTAAAGATCTTGTTCCTGTCATGTCATTTTTCAAATGGCTTAGTCATTACGCTACGCATAGATATATTGGCCAGGCTTCATTCTCCACTGATGCGAAGCGTCATCAAAGAAGATATAAAATGCTTTCAATACTTATCGTTTCACTAAACTTGTCCGAAAAACATAACCAAGGTGACGTGTTTTTTTTTTTTTTTTTTTTGTTCCCCTCCGCGGGAAGGGCAGGAGGATAAAAATGCTCTGACGCATACTCTGGCGCGATTCCAAAGTTATGTGGGACTCGTCCCGAAGCCTACCAGAACCATACCCACTAAAAACCCCCTGTCGGCTCGTGCATTTTTGCCACTCAGCCTTCATCTGAGCGACGGCCAATTGGAGAAAGAGGCCGCGCTAGCGGGGCCCTTAAGGGGTCACCCGCTGGGTTTTACATAGCACTGAAGGTGCTCAAAAATTAAAAGTAAAATAAAAACATTAAAAATGAAAAGTAAATAATGAAAACATTAAAAATTGAAAAATTTAATTTGCATTAATTCGGATTTACGTTAGGATTAGAATTTACGTTAGAATTAGAATTTGCGGCCTGAAGGGCCTCGAGATCTACGGTTATCTTCGAACGTTCGCTTGTGTGCGCGTTTCTCGGTCTAGCGATTTTGTATGCCGAATCTAGGATAGGAGCAGTATATGAGACTGATTTTCGAACAAGAGGATTGGGATGGGATTCGGCGCGTTTGAAGAACGATTCTGAGAGTGTTTTTAGATACTGTTGTACTGTAGGCAGTTCAAGATCTCTGTGCAGGTCCGCGTTGCGCACGTACCAAGGTGCGTTTGTGGCCCTGCGGCAGAAGAGGTTTTGAACTACCTGCAGTTTGTGCAGGACGGAGGGTTTGGCGTGAGCAAAGACTGGCGAAGCATATGACATGACTGGTCTAACGCAGACCTTATAAAGCGTACGTTTGTTTCTGAAGGACATTTTACTTTTTCTACCTAACATACTGTAAAGCCGGCCTAGGTAAAAACGTGCGAGTTTCGTTACTCTATCAACGTGAGGATTGAATGAAAGCGTCTGGTCTAAAATGACGCCTAAATATTTAGTACTGCGCTTCCAGGGGATGGGAGTGCCTTGCATTCTCAATTGGAGATTGTCGGGGATACGACTGCGTCTGTAGTCGAAGTAAACCGCAGAGCTCTTCTCTGGGTTCACATCGATACGCCATTTTTTAAACCAAGCACAAAGGGTGTTAATAGCCTTTTGAAGTCTGGTGACGAGACCCGAGGCTCTGCGGCCTTTGGTGTAAAGGGCAGTGTCGTCGGCAAAGAGAGCGAGTTCGACGACTTTAGCTGGGATGGGAATGTCGTTAGTGTATACGGTATACAAAAGAGGGGCGAGGACTGAGCCTTGAGGGACTCCAGCCTTTATGGGACGAGGCGCGGAGAGCGTGCCTTCATGTTTGAAACGAAACGTGCGGTCTTTGAGAAACGACGCGATTATCCTAACTAGGTGAGCCGGTAAGCCTATTTTATAGAGTTTATAAACGAGACCGCTGTGCCAGACTTTGTCAAAAGCCTTGGCTACGTCAAAGAAAACTGCGATCGTTTTCTTTCGTTTCGGATAGAAGCCGTCGAGTATGTACTCGACGATTCGATGGACTTGCTGAGGGCAGGAGTGCTTAGCGCGAAAGCCGAACTGGTGGGGAATTATGAGAGGATCGCCGTCCGTTGGAAACAGATGGTTCCGCATTCGAGAGAGTATGACTCTCTCGAGAAGTTTAGACATTGCCTTGAGGAGGCTGATGGGTCTGTGATTAGCCGGGACATTAAGAGGTTTACCCGGCTTGGGAATGCCTATGACTGTCGCTTCTTTCCAAGCTTTTGGAAAGTAGCTAAGGTCGAAGCAGGCATTGAAAATGATAGCTAACAAGGTAAGCACCTGTTGAGGCAGGTGCTTAAGTGCGTGGTTGGAAATACCATCCGCACCCGGAGCCTTTCTGGACTTTTGACTTTTGATGTGAAGCGAGATTTCATCATTAGAGACTGTGACGGGGTCGGCGGTGATGGGGAGAGAGTTTCTACGGAGGACTTCGGCCTCCACCGCTTTGATGAAGGTGACGTGACGAAAATTATGAAAATATTTGCGTCTAGTATACTTTGTACATAAGAGATGAATCACTCAGAACAGATATGGCGTTCCCGCTTTTTTAAATAAAACCACTCTCTCTTACGACTGCATGCAAAAATGAACTTAAATGCGAACGCGATACGATATTCTACTTTGCTAGGGGCCGGCGGCGATCCAGAGGCCGGTAGGAACTTAGCGCGCACGAATACATCGAGTGTCACAGGCCTGCTTTGGTGCAAGAACCAGACCCCTCTTTCTCAGTGGGCACTTTTGGCAAGTACCGTATCGGCAAGCAACCGATCCCCGAGGGGGAGCACACCTCAGATGAAATACAAAGTCCCTAGTTTCTGTCAGATCACCAAACGATAACCAATATTTATTACCAAAAAAATTATATACTTAATGTCGCTAATGTCCATAGAATATGATGTGCTACAACGCATAGATTTTGAAGAAGTGATTAACGATTTTGCCCACCTGAAATCTAGAAGGATTCCTCTTCAAATAACATAGATTTTTAAGCACTAACCTGTAAATGCTAAAAGGGTTACTTTTGTGGACTATATTACATTTATCTAATCGTTTGATGTGATTGTTATTTAAAAAAATTTAACCTTGTTTATCTACTTTCTTTGTCTATTCTAATAAAATAGTGTTCTGTCAAAGTCATAGGGGCCCCATTATCCTAATATGCCCAGGGCCTCCAATAGGTTAAAGACGGCCCTGGCAAGAACGGTATTAAATTATTAGATGGGGGTCATATATATCAAAATTTGGGTAGTGGATACATTTTTGAGGCTTTTGGCGATGAAACCATGGGGTCCTGGGCCCATGGGGCTCATCGCCTTTTTTCGGACCTAGCGAGTCGATTGGTGAGTAAAACTCATGACCTTAAGGCTGGCACCTACCTCGCACAACGAATTTCTATTGCGATCCAGCGTGGTAATTCGGCCAGCCTTTTGGCTACGTTGCCTTCAATAGAATCAAGTTTACATTTAGTTTAGTATTTACATTTTATTTGTAGCATATTTTTATCTTATGATTATTAATTTAATACACTTATATGTACATTCTAGAATTGTAAATATCTATGATTAGTTATAAATAAAATGAATGTTAATTTAATGAAATATAAATGTTTTATACTAAAATATATCATTATTGAGTTTAGAGCACCATTTTATTTTTTTAAGTCTAGGTTCATTTTATTTAAGTATAGTTACTACTTTAATACTACTTTTATGTCAACAAATGTAAAAAAAGTCAACATAATTGCGTTTTACTTTTTATCACGCCATTCATGTACAGCCGATACAACAAAAATGGCTACATGTTACGGTAATTTTCCTAAACCACCAGTTTTATTTACATCCCTAATCATTAAATTTATTTGACGGCAAAGTTGGCTTTAAAAATAAACCATTGGATGGTTTGGCATCAATATATTCGAGAATTCAGGTCGGGTCAGCCGGCTTACGAGAGTCGGTTCAAGTATTGGCTATCCATCAGTGTCTAAGGGAAATCCTCTTTAAATGCCTTCTAAGTGAATGAATGGGTACGTTCAGTGGTTTGGATAAAATATTTGCAATGTTTTTTAATGTGGGTTCACTTTTTAATAAAAATTAATTATAGTGACATTTAAAATTTAGCTTTCATCAAAACAGGCATATCTATAATTGTTAAAATATTATCTAATGAGATTCATATACAAACAAAACTACTTACTATTATATTATTTGTTAATTTTTAAAGATTTTTTACATTAAATTAATACCTAGATTACTTAGACAAAATTAATTGAATAAGTTTATCAAATTAATTGTAGGTGTTTACTCGTATCTAAGTTTGTTTTCTGCTTATTTTAATTGGACGTGCAAATTTTAGTTAAGGAAGAACGGTGTCCACTGGTGATCCCTGACTCTGATTATTGTAAACTATTTGTTTTAAATAAAAATATATAATTTTAAATTTTTCAAAAGTTCAGCAAATGTTGCGCATATTCAAAAAATGATATATCTTAAGTTTTACAAAAGTAACTCCCTATCACGTGATTATTTTTTGGCGAAAACGTTTTGAAATCGGTGCGGTAATCTCCGAGTGTTTCGTTTACATAGAGGTAGTAGAGATTTTTCCAGTAAGATCTCGTTTGAGGCGGTATTACAGTCCTTCCGATTTTTAGTTCCATAATAAACAGGTTTACTTGGTTGGAAGGCACAGCCGGTGCAATTACTGGTACCGAAGCCTACGGTCGGTAACGCGTCACATTCAATGTTAATAAATAAAACACCTTTGCTTAACGATGTCCATGGCTGCGGACGCCAGCTACGTCAGGCTTGCTCATTTGCCTTTAAAAACTTTCATCGGCTTGTCTGAATTGTATCGATGTCGTGGCCAAATCATAGAATTGCTCATTTCAATGGTCACATTTCATGATGTGGCTTACTATATTTGCCCAAATCGTTGAATTGCAAGCGTTTCATATTTTAATTATCAACGATTGGCCATTTTCTGAAAATTATGTTAATTAAACTAATAAAGAGTACCGAAGGGGCAAATAGGTTTTTGGAAAAACGACATGTTGTATTGTATATAAGCTTATTATACCCACGTGCGACAAAAATAAATGCGTTTCCTTCGCCAAGTCAAAGTGACCATCTGAGTATCTTCAAACAAACTTGCCCATTTCATAAGCCGGAACATGAACATTTCATTTTCAGTAGCCACGCGTTAGTTGGCCGTATCGACAAACGATATCTTAACATTGATCTGGACATGCCACATCTTGATGTGGCCAATAGACGATCATTTCATGAGATGGTCGCATTTCATAAAAGATCGAATATGCCATAATGTGGCTAATTCTACGATATGGCCATGACATAGATATGGCGTTGCTAATAAGCCAAAAGTAAAGCAGTCTTTACCCTATAAGAATGAGACAAATATAAAAATGAGGTTCATGAAATAAATTAAAGATAATAAAGTTCGCAAAAACATCAAATCTCTTAAAATAGATACTTGTATAGAAAATTCCCTGTAAAATGTCTGTGGTAGTAAGGAAGTAGAACTAGAATAGTCTCATATTGCCAAAATAATAAAAGGTGCCAAATACATTTCTGATCAAAATCCTGGATATCCTCAGAACCAAGGTAATGTTTATTCAGGTTTTTTATTACAATATTATTTGATCTATAGCTCGAGAAATGCTTGTATAAATTACCATCGATAAAATGTCAGCAAGTAAAAGTTATTTCCAAAATATAAGAGTATATTCAGTAACTATTAAATTTTCTGGTCCAATATCTAACGTCCATTGTCCTATGTCCAATCCAATAAATATAAAAGTTAATGAAAGTATTACCAGCTATTATCCTTAAACGTAATATCTATGACCACCTACGATACATTTATTATGATATCCACTTTGAAAAAAATTGTACGGACAATGTAAAAGAAATGAGCAAATAAATCAATTACACACTCCTTAGAAAATAATTGGATCAGTACAGTGGGACACCAAACTGGTAATCTAACAAAATAGTCCTTATTACGTCGACATAAAACGTTGTTTATGCTTAGATTTTTAATTGTAGTTTGCCTTAATGTCCACAAACGAGCTCCGCTATCATGGCCATAGATCGATTTTGTTAAACAAAACAGTTGTGAAACTGGAGAAGATTTGTCCGTAATTGGAAAAATGTGAAAACATTTAATCTCAGTCGTGAGGAAAAAACTCTGAAAAGAAAGTAGAGATAAAATGTTCTAAGAGTTTTTACTCCACTGCCAAATTGCTTTTATTTTCAGTTTTTCTTGCGTATTCGAAAGCGACGTTAAAACTAGTTATGTGCCGTTTTTGTGTTGCAGTCAAAGTTTTAGTACGAACGGGAAATCGTCTGTAAGATGTTTTTCATCATGGTAATTATTTCAACCTATCTTGTGGTGCAACTAGGATCTGATCCTACATCCCTGGCCTTCGTCCGAGTGCTGCGAGGTTAATTATTTTCAATAACTAGAGGAACATTTGTTTATTTATAGTTTTAGTTACTATATACTTTCGTCTGAGTTATTAGTCAATTGAAATTTCCCTGGCCTGGCTTGGTGAACTAAATACCGAAATTTTTATGAATCGTATTTCAAAGCCATTGTTTTGAAAGATTGTTCTACGGAGACATACCTGCAAGTATTGGGTACTTAACAAAAATTTTTTTTACATATTTTTAATAGTTTATTAGCATGAAGAAATATTGCAGAAGTAACAGTATGTTTACAATCAATAGTACAGCGATATGTTTGAGGAGCCACAGCGAATCGCCGAAAAACGCTCCGGGAAAAACGGTTTTCTGGGATTTTAAGGGTGTCATCTTGGTTGATTACTTAGCAAGAAGTCAAACTATAAATTCTGCATACAACTACACACTATTACGTCGTTTACGCGAAGAAATAAAGTCTAAAAGACCAGAATTGTTGACCAAGAAAGTTTTGTTTCATCAGGACAATGCTCGTGATCACATATCTGCAGAATCGATAGCTCAAATAGTGAATTGTGGTTTCGAATTGCTTCCTCATCCCCCTTATTCACCTGACTTGGCACCTTCTGACTTCTACCTATTTCCAAAACTAAAAAAACACTTAGGTGGAATGAAATTTTCTACCAATGAGGTGGTCAAAGTGGCCGTAGATTCCTTTTTCGAAGATCTTAACGAGACCTTCTATTTAAATGGGATCAAGGCTTAGGAGGACTGCTGGACTAGGAGGAGAGTATGTAGAAAAATAAATAAAAACAATTGCATTATTCCTGTGTTTTCTTATTTAGGCCGCGAACTTTTCAATCTACCCACGTATTATTCAGGAACGCAATGAGTCACTCTTAAAAACAAAGACTAAAATGATTTGCTATCCTACCTCAATCGACCCCGACGAGTCGATTCCTTATTGTAAAGATATTTTAGAAATTTCACAGGAAAATATACATAATTACGAATGCGAATTATATACATATTTATCTACATCTAACGGAAAACATGTTTTTACACATTTATTAACAAAAGTTCATTTTTACGGAGAAACGAATTATAAAGCTATTTTTAATTTATAAAGCGATTATAAAGATATGATTACGACGTGGTATTTGGAAGAAAAAGAATTCACCATATCTGATTTTATCTCTCTTTTTATGGATCTCTATTTAAGAAAATCTCCTACACTAAAATTTATGATATGTTTATTTTATTTATTTTCACATTTTCGGAAAACTAACAGCTAAAAATAGTATAAGTATACACATAGAAGAAAAAGGCCAATTATAAGTTTTCACATATAGAATAAGGAGAGATAAAAAGATTACAATAACAATAATTTTTAACAGTAACTAATACATAGACAGGTATAAAGAAAATATAAAATGTTAATGTTTCTTTTCACGGCACAGGTGTTAAAATTCATATTTATAAAAATAATATTTTGTGTCCAATTCCTAATTAAATACCTAGAATCCTTAAAGAACATCATGACTCACCTTCTGCGGGTCATTCCGGAATTAACAGAATGTTAGAAACTGCCGATCTTGTAAAATAATAACCCTTTAAGAGGCACCAATCGAGCACCTATGATATATATGTCCTTTCGAAAAAGTTTATTTAGATATTGTCGGTCCTTTGCCTGAAACACAAAATAATAAATACAAATTCATATTGACCTTACAAGATGAACTTACGAAATATTCTCAGGCCTATCCTATGTTAACTTGCTCAACCGCTCAATGTTTTGTTCTTTTTATCTCTCATGTAGGTATGCCTAAATTAATCGTAACTCGCAAATGTAGTTTTAATTTTGGGAGCTTGAGCTACATGAAATTTTATTCTTTTATTCAATTTATCTTAATCATAGGGTATAAGTTTATGTTTTCTAAGTACAGTCAGTATTATATACAGCTTTCCGATGGCAAGCAGTTTGCTTATTTCAAAAAGCTTTTCGGTTGGAAATTTAACTTTTTTAAAGTACATGACTTTTATAACTGCTCTCTGCGCTCGTTCGACGTCTAGAAACCTAGTTTTGGCTGCTCCTCCCCATACAGGTAAGCAATAAGTTATAACCGATTGTACAAGAGCAATATATATTCTATTCAGTAAGGTCGTATCAGTGTGTGATGATGTAACATACCTTAAAATTCTAGAAATCCAGGTCAATTTCCTGATTCTACTGGACAATTCATCAAGGTGGAAGAACTTAAATACTTACCTACTACCTAAAACTTAAATATTTGGTGTGCATGACTTTGGTTATAGTGGAGCAGTCACAAATATCAGGTTGATTACATAAATGTATCTTTAGTTGGTAATCTTCCTTGGGTTGGGTGTGGCTATAAATGGTGTGACAGATATAATTGGCTTTTGTGGCATTTAATGTAAGTAGGTGTATTATTATTAACAGACAAGCCATTCTCTGCAATTGACTTAAGTTCACTCCAAGACTTTCCGAAGAAGACTACCGCAGTGTCATCCGCATAGGAGAATATTTTCGCGTTATGTATTTTAATATTGCAAAGATTATTTATAAAAATGAGGAATAACGCAGGTCCGAGCACACTACCCTGCGGGACATCAAATGTTACGTCCGCATCAGCACTGACGCAATCCTCTTTCTTTACTTTTTGTTTTCTCCGAGTGAGATAATCTTTTAAAAGGGATAATGGCCTATCCCTTATGCCAATCAGTTCCAGTTTTTTTATAAGGGTGGGGAGAGAAACAGTGTCGAAAGCCTTCTTAAGGTCCAAAAAGACTGACAAACACTTGATGCCCTCATCTAGTTTTTCAGTTATTAGTGAGGTCAAAGCAACGACCGCATCCTCTGTGGATTTACCATGTCTGAATCCGTATTGAGATTCAGAAAGTAAATTATATTTGTCTAAATAGTTTTGCAGTCGATTGTTTATCAGCCTTTCAACTATTTCAGATATTCCGGTTAGGACGGATATGAGCCTGTAGTTGTTGATGTCGTCTCTCTCCTCTCCCTTATACATCGGGGTAATTAAAGATTTTTTCAAAGATTCGGGGAAAACACCTGTCATGAAGCAAAGGTTACATAAGTGTGAGATAATAGGAGCTATTACATATATGACGTATTTCAGAAAACCAGTAGATACGTTGTCCCACCCTGGAGCACTGCTGGATTTCAAGTGATTGATAATTCTTATCACTTCTTCTGGTTCAGTTTCCAACAGTACAAAGGAATTAGCTTGGGAATTTGATTCATTTAAGTAATTAATATTATCATCTGGTTTACAGGAAGGTATTTGCTCTGCAAGCTGTTTGCCAATATTTGAAAAGAAGTCATTAATTATATTTGCTGATTCAGTTGGACATGAGCCTAGTTGCATTAATTCTGAATTCAAAGTGCCCTCACTTTATTTGTGTAGGTTATATTTTTTATATTATTTCACAATTCTTTATTATTAGTCGATTTTGCTATTAATTCCTGTTCATATTTACGTTTCATTTGTTTAATAAGTTTATTACAATGATTCCTATATCGGGTGTAAGTTATTTTTAAAATTTCATTTTGCGGATCATTTCATAGTTTTTTTTGTAATCTGTTTCGATTATTTATACAACGTAGAACACCTGGCGATATCCAAGGTTTTAATACGCGCTTTATTTTAGGTATTCTTTTTATAGTAGTACTTTGGTTTAATGCTTCTTTTAACAAAGCAGTTTAATTCGTCTGATATAGGTAATGATATAGGTTATTTCTTAGAAAAACTGTTATCTTTCTGTAAATCTTTTCAATCCTCTAGAGTTCAAGTTGACTGCCTTAATTCTTACCATTCTTTGCAATTCTATCCAACATAATAATAACATTAAGAAGTTTTCATCCATTTCGTATCCTATACAGTCAGAAAAACCTAATCGTGTTAAGCATAGATGGATCGACCCTGGTGGCTCTAATCTAAAAACCGTCTTTGGAACTTTAGACAATGATGACGCAATAAAATACTCAGATGCAATCAACCAAGTACAGTCAGACGAAAAACGCTTAATTTATCTCATGACGGACAATATTCATATCATAAAGTCTACTTTGTCCAAATTCAATGACACTATGTCTAGAATTAATGAAAATTAAAATAAGTTAATAGAAAATCTCGATATTATACAAAAAGCCTTCGAAAATCTTAGTAATTTTAATGATAGACTTCAAATTCAAATTAACCTTAATTCTTTGATTAACTCTTTAGAAAGTATTATTTTAACACTCTCTTCGATATCGATGACGTAAATAATATTATTATATTTAGTAAAATGAACATTTTGCATCCAACTGTACTAAATCCGCATCAGTTATAGAACGATTTGGATAAACACATGAATTATTTACTCCAACACTATGAGTTACCTACTTCTTTATCTTTATAAAGTAAACATGAGCTTATCGATGTTTCGAAATTACATTGCTACTTCCATGACAATAAAGTAATACTAATAATTCAAATACCTCTTGTTATTCCTCAAATTTCTAATCTATATCTCGTTATACCATTCCCAGTACCATACGATATAATGAAACCCGATACGTATGCACTTGTGCCTCCGAATAAACCTTATGTAACATAAACTGATGATAGAATGTTTTACTCGGTGTTGACAAGTGTAAAGTTATCACTTGTTATCTTGTTATAGTAACAAATGTTATTTGTGTGAACTAGACAATGTTCTTTCTACAATTACAAACCCAGTGTTTAAAACTATTTTACTTGCTGAAGCTATAAATAAGTTGCCAAGTCAATGTGAAATAATGTTGTTATATGGCTCTATCGATGTATTTCATAAAATTAGTAACGATAGATGGATTTTTGTCCAATCAAATCTTGGTAAACGTCATATAACATGTGATAATGTTGTCAAACCCTATGATGAAATTATTTTCGGTACAGGAATATTAGACCTGCATAAATCTTGTAAAGCTTTTTATAAAACTTTACAACTGATTCCAAAGATAGCGAAAGAAGTCTTAATATTACTACAAATAAAGTTTCTAATTTTAATTTTGTTCTTGACGATTGTTGTGAATAGTCAAAAATTAATAGAACTTATCTAAATTACCTTTCGTAAAATTATCTGCTCTAGTATTGCTCTAATTATATAAATATGCTCTAATTTAGACTCTTTACTTCACGCTAGTGTCCATTTGTCACAGCTTGAAAATGAATTAAATAATGTTGAAAGTCCATCACACTTTCAAAAATATTCTATACACTATTTATCGATTACCTATGTTTTAAGTATTCTTTTCTTACTATACATTTTGTTTAAAAGTCAAAGATATTTTTGTAACAAGAATCCTAAGTCTTATTGTATACAAATTAACAACCAGTGTCATAACTCAAAAGATAAGAAAGTTTCAAATAAAATGCATAGTTTACAAGAAATCATTAATTCAAAGGATGACAAACTTTCCATTAGATCTTTGCCTGTAATGTCGAAACGAAACATTATAACTTAGTCAAAAATTAATATTGTATGTTTATAATTATAATTATTAATTAATTAAATTACATAATTGATAAATAATAAGTATACTTCGTAAGCTACTATATTTCATAGCCTTTATGAATTCAATGTTAAGTGTTTTGTAACTTTGTATAGTAATGATTGTTAATACATTACTACTTAATGTTGACAACATCGTACTTACTCTTATTATTTATAAACATAAATGTATGTTACTTTTAAAATGTCTCTATCTTCAATTTACTATGTCGTTGCGTTTGTTTTAAAATTTTATGTAACAAACATGTACTTGTTTTTTTTATTAATATTTTATGTGGTTTCTCAAGCCGCTCGACCTTTTGTATGACACTATGATATGTCGTTAAACTTAGAAGTCTTGTGTAAATTTAGTTAATCATGTAGTTCTACTTTAGTTTATTATAATAAGCACATTAATTCTCTGTGTAGAGCTTATCTTTAAATTGAGACTAGATTAAGTAAATTTCAGAAAACTTAAGTTTTATAAAAATTAAATTATACTCGTGTTTAATTCAATTCTTTTAATTACTTTTTATAAGTCCTTAGAATTTTAAAATATAGTGTAATATCTTAACACGTTTAAAATTATAATGTCGTATTTTTGTAAAAGATAACAACCCTTGTTCTAACTTCACATCACAGTTTAAGGGTGATGTTCAGTCTTCAGGTGAGGGGTGTTACATATGCTCACACTAGGATAATGTATACTAAACTGTTGAATTGCATTCCCACGATGAATCTCTTACAGTAAACAAAATGATCATATTTCATTTTTGTCGTCTTAGATTTAATTAATATATTTTTTAGTCTCGGTTCATAGCTTGAAGTAACTGAGTTGATATCTAAACTCAATTTCAATTTCTATATATCTTTGTGATTTTTCCAATATCTTGTATTCTTATAAATAAACTTTAATTTAGTGACATTAAAATATAGTTTTTTTTAAAACATATCTCTGACCCGCGCCGTAATAGTACGCTGTTTGCTTTCTTAACCAACGATTTTCATTGGTTTAAATGTTTTATTATAGCCTACACTTTATCATGACTGAATAAATTGATCTCATAGTTTCGACTGCGAATGGTAAAAAAATGATCATTTTACAAGATTTAACCTTAATGTTGAATAGTGTCTTTTGGGAGTCAGAAGAGTCCACGCAGGTTACAACATGCATCACACACACTCGCGGGCTACTCATTTTGCAGTACTGATCCATAAAATCGGGCCTCACACCAACCTTATAATGTTTTTTAGTTTAGCGGCAAATATTGTACCTGTTTTCAATATGTATTACCTAACCTATGTGATCCCGTTGTAGCGGTGACGCGCTACTCAACCGACCAATCACAACGCGTGTTCTACATCGCAATATCAACTTTACTTAAGCAATTAGAAAGCACCTCCGACTCACTGGAGCAACTTGTTCCGAACGCCACGGGACCCGTCTCACACCGAGGATCGTCGGACATACACCGCCTTAGTCCCGACTCACCGTGGACTACTACGCGGCACCTGGTTCGCCTCACTGGAACCATCAGCTGAGACACTGGCAAGCTTCACCTTACGCAAAAACCGAAAATGGACGCTACTTACGACCTTCGGTCTCGGAGGGGAGTGATGTAGCGGTGACGCGCTACTCAACCGACCGATCACAACGCGTGTTCTACATCGCAATATCAACTTTACTTAAGCGATTAGAATATATATGACTTTCCGACAACGATTGTCGGGCCGTGGGCCGCGGCCTGCTCACCCTTTTCTATCGGTGGGAACGCGTGGTTTAGTTTCCTAAAGTAATATAATTCTATCTAATCCTAAATTCGTTTTCACAATGCCTAACGTACACAGTTTGGTAACTTTGTTAGGCCCGTACCGTAACGGGTGACCTAGTAATTCTACGTTTGACGTCACCAAATAGTCGATCGTTCGCCTGGCGGTGTGCGACGAGGCGTTGTCGTGTTGAAGGAGGATCCTACTGCGAGGTCGTTTCTCCCGAACTTTTTCCAAGCCTGACTGACTGTTCCAGGGCAAACTGTTTTTCCGTCCTCTAAAACAGTTGTCGCGAAATGACCTGCCCTTCCGAAGAACGAGACCACCATCTATTTTTCCACGCTTCGACCTCTCTGCACTTTAGTTGGCAACTCGGCGGAAGGAAACACCCACCGAGCAGACTGTTTTTTGGTTTCGGGATCATAACAGTAAATCCAGCTTTTGTCATCCGTAAGTATGTCGAACACAGCATTTGAGTCACCTCCGTTAAATCTTTCAACTATTTCCCGGCACCAATCAACACGACGGAGTTTTTGGCCCTCGGACAAAACATGAGGTATCCACCGGCCACAAAGCTTCCTGACTGCTAAATGTTCATCGAGGATTTTGTTCACTTGACTCATACTGATACCTAAGCTTATCCGAATCTGCTGATAGGTCACTCTTTTGTCAGTCTCCATCATACGCCGCATAACTCAGACGTTATTTTCAGTCGTCGCCGTAGAAGGCCGTCCCTCACGCAGATCATCGGTGAAATTAGTGTGACCTCGTTTAAACTCATTAAACCAGGTGTAAACAGCGGCACGAGATGGGGCTTTATCGTGAAATGCCAATCGTAGACATCATAACTTTCTTGTTGACTAATATGACATCAAAAGTCATAAAAAGTCATTCCACGGAAATTTTCTCGCGTTAAATTCATGCTGACGTGACAGATAATTTTCAGTTTGCCGCCAAATCGTAAAACAAATGACAAATGAATGAAATACATACTCAATAATATTGGCAAAGAGTTCCATTGTATTATATTGTTTACAAGTGGCCAGTTCTAAGAACTTTCAGTTTGACCCTCGTATAATGAAACTTAAATTATAATAAATATAAAAATAAATGAATAAAATAATGTATAATGTATAAGACGACCGAGTGGTGTAGTGGTAAGTAGCCATACCTGATACGCCTAAGGTCCCAGGTTCGCGTCCTGGCCAGGGCATACATTTGTGTGATGAACACAGATGTTTGTTCTCGGGTCATGGTTGTTTGTAAATTTATATTAATATGTACCTATGTTTCTTCTGGGTTCCCCCCCCCCAGTTCGCTGGATGGTCATCCATAACACAAAGTCTGCTTACTTTGGGGCCATACAGTTGGTGTGATTGTCTGGGAATTTATTTATTTATCGAAACTATACTGATGTTTATACTATATAAACTGTATAGTGTATAAAAACTGATGTTTTAACGTTAGTACATAATTTAAAAGATTTTTAGCATATTTATTGCCTAAAATATGTCATGACGGATAGTAAACAAATCAGATTTATGCCTAGGAAAATCGGGTCCTAACTTTAAGGTATCTATATAAGGTATAAGGTATATAAGGTATAAGGTATTATATCCCGTAAGCGTTGGTAAAACGCAAGAACTCCGATCTGGATCCTTTAAGTAGGTTATGGAACTATTTTTATTATTGAACATTGGTGACAACGTGTAAGAGTGAAACATATGTAAAAACTGTAACAAGAAGACCATAAACCCAGATTAGTGTGATATAGGGTTACTTGTAAGTTAATGCTACGTGTGTTCTCTTAAACACTTGTAAGGGCAGTCAATTTTCAAGACGATCGAGATGTTAACGGGCCCTATAACCTCTTCATGAAATTGCTAGTAACCTCTTTTATGGCACGCAAAAGTTTAATCTAAAGTATTGTTCATTGCAGAAATTGCTTAAGTAGCCACCATAGCTTCATGAATCTGCTTTGGAGTTAAGTGTTTCTTGTGGAGGTATTTGATCACGGCACGGTGCTCTAAACTATCCTAACTAATTTCAAAATAAATGAAACTTACTCTCACTTAATGTTCAATAAAATAAATAATTACGCATGTATCTCAGAGAAAAATTGCACAAAGACTTACAAAGAGTCTAGGTTTCATATAAGGGTAGTTTAAAACAATATTACAACGCTATCTATGTTAGGCCGCGAACTTTTCAATCCACCCTCGTACGTTATTATTTAGTCGTACTTAACTAAATACTTGATTTTGGTAGTGGTATTGAAAGTAAGAGCAGACAAGAGCGATGATGGGAATAATTTTAAAATTATAATTTTATGATTCATCCTGTAATGAAACTAAACGGCAATATTTCAACCTATATTTAGGAAACAAAATGCGTTGCGAGGTATTTTATCACGGTTTTAACTTACCATTGAAAAATAGTCATTGAAAATTAATGCCATATACTTTAACAAATCAAGGTAAGTGCCTGTAGTAAACTTGAAATAGTTACACACTTCCCAGTATAAGTCATTACAGTCAAATTAAAATTCTTAATCAAATTTTTTCTATACTCATGTTACGTTTGTCATTCGTCAACTTCAGCTAGTTTCGAATACCTCATTGCCGGGAGCAGGCAAAGACCTGATCCCTTGTATAAACATATTGAACAGTAATTAACGCAGTAGATATTGAATGAGGTGACAAAGGATGTCTCTTTCTTTATGTTATTCTTCTTTATGTTATGATCTCTTTTATTTATGTTATTTATGTAATTAAAAAGATAATAATAAGTACATCAAGGAATTTACAAACTGGCATTTCGTTACGTATATGTTGAGAAATTTTGAATTGAGGTCTAACTTTGAACAAAGTTGTGAAACAGATTTATATTTTTTTTACATGGAAACGTTTTGATGTTTCAATATCGGGACTGCATAAATCGAATGTCCAAAATGTTTTGTAGCAAATGCGAAGTAAAAAAATAAACTCTCAATGTCATAATTTTGTAAAATACCCGCATTTCCGTAGTGAAGTTGTTGGAGGTGTTTAGTGCTAGAAATCGTGATAAATATAAAACTTACTGTAAACAAGTATGTTTTTCTGTAAAATGTCGTTTATATAATATTATCATTGTGAAATCGTTATCCGTTATTGATGTCAAATATTGTGTGAAACTGATAAAGTTTTGAGTACGTTCAAAATGGAAGTTATTTGGAAAATATTGAATAGTTCAAAGTTACCTGTATCCTAAAAATATTATGTTGCGTAACTTTAAATATGTGCATAATGTCGCGCAGTTCTCATATATTTTTCCACTAAATTGGTCTACTTTGATTTATATGGGAAGACAAAGCGATCTATCACATTTATATATCAGTGTAGATGTAATTTCCATAGATTAGGTTTTCCTTAATAAAAAGACATCATTTAATTATACCCTAACCTTACAATATTCCAATAATAAAGGTTTTTACACCTTATAAAAAATATATTCAAAGTTACCCAAAACTCATGCTAACTTTGAATTTGACTTGTGGGGAAAATTGTGGGTTGTTTTTTCCGTAAATTCATCATGTTATAAAAAGAAACCAATTCAAAAGGACATTGTTCATTCAATACAATAAAGGTGTAATCAATATAAATCAGATTGTAATATCTCAAATACTGTAAAAAGTGTTCAAAGTTACCCAAATTGACTGTATTGATTTCATTTGACAATATTTAGCTCAGTAGACAATAATTGTTTATTACAATTTTTATCAATATTGATTTTCCTAAGTGTTTTAATTCCGGCAATAAAAACAAAAAAAAATCATCATGAGAAACCACCCACGTGAGATTAAACTTTTGACACGTACTGTTAGGATTTTTTCATAGTTTAAAATGTTACTGCGGGAAACTTTACTTTTTTAACGGTGTCAAATTTTTTTCTCGAAAATTCGAATGTTAAATTTGTACAAACGAACAAACAAATTTTTAATAACAGTCACTCCGTAGGAATCGTGCTATTAACTTCTGTTCATCTACGTGTCATAAATTACGGGCCGTTTCGAGGTTATATTTTGAAATCATATTTTTTTATCCCTAACTTTAATGGAAATGTTTTACTAAATGCTGATAGCTTACTTAACTGACTACTTTATTTGAAGAACAAAATGTTGGTATTCACTTCACGAAACGCTACGTCTTTAAGTGGTTCTGGAAATAAATGGGCTTCCGCCATTGTCCTTTGTGACTCAAGATTTGACGTTTTCTTTTAACCAGCAAATAAACACGCGATCCATCTAATGGTAATATGCATCCGTACCCATGGGCACCTTAATCGTGTCTTTGATGAATACTGCATTCGAAGGTGTATTCATTAATGTTGGCCATATGTATCAGTTTGAACGGACTATGTTCCTATGTTTTACTGACAGATCCTCCTCTTTAACCGACACACATCCACTTAGGTATGTTCATAACAAGAACAGGCCTGTAACACCGCTCCAGACGGGCAATTAAAAAAATACTCTCCTACCACTAATTGCTTGTATTTATATTTCATTCTGGGGATATATTATGTTATATATACTCACTTCCCTCTAATATGGTTGAGGAGGGCGATGGCTGGATCCCGCGTTAACTCGTGAACGGGTGCCGTTTGAGGGCGTTCATCCTTTGGATACTTGGGGGGAGGGACACTTGCCGAGCTAAGAGATGCAGATAAGAATTACCTTGTATAGACATAAAGAGACTGTAAATTTATTTTGAAAAAAATATACCCGTGAAGTTTCTTGCCAGTTCTTCTTTGAACATGATTTGATATCCTTAGGACACTTTGAAGTTGGAAAGTTTTGTACACATTTGACCTTTTTAGGATCGGGTTTTCACTCCTTTATCGGAAATAATATGACCTAGTATTGAACTTCTCTACGTAAAAATTCACTTTTATCGGGTTGTAATTTTAGAGTATGGGATCTGAGTCTTTCGAATATTTTTCCTAATTTTTGTAAATGATCGTCATGGTTATGGCCAAAACAGCAGGTATCGTCAAAATATGTATAAGCAGTCAATACCTTGGAGACCTGTTAAAACCACGTTTATGAGACGTTGAAACGTCGATGGGGCGTTTTTAAGCCCAAAAGGCATTCTGATCCATTCATAGTGACCTTATAAGGACACAGCGCCGGAAACATTGAAAGCGGTCTTTTTACGATCTTCAGGTCTCATTTCCATTTGACGGAAAGAAGATACAAGGTCATGGATGCTAAAATATATACTATGGCCTAACTGGTCAAGGATATCAGTAATATTTGGAATAGGATATGCATCACCAATAGTAATTTCATTTAGCTTTCGGTTATCAATAACTATGCGCCATTTCTTTTTACCGGAGGCGTCTTATTTTTTGGGAACAACCCATATTGGCGCTGACCAAGGAGACATGGTAGGGCGGATAAGTTTTTGTTCGAGTAAACCTTTAAATTGTTTAGAAACTTCCTTCTCGGACATTCTGGGAAGCGATAGCTTTTGACATGAATAGGTTCACCAGATGTGGTTCGAATTTTAATGTTTTAGTAGATGAATCGCCTTCCATAAAGAAAATATCGGAAAATCTAAAACACAACTCCCGGAGGCGTTTTTCTTCTTCATAATTTAATAGTCGCATCTGAGAGCCTTTTGGACGTTATCGACTGTCCTATGGCTTTTATAATTTAAGTTATGTGAAATATCAGTGTTGAATACGTCATGAGAAGTAGAATTAATGGATTCAGTTTCTAGGACTTGGGAAACTGGTTGCAAATAGAATTTTAAGTTTTTCAAAATATATTCTTTTTCAGAAATATTGAGGACTAATAATTTTATTTTATTATTTGGGTTTACTCGAACAAGACATTATAGTAAAAATCTCATTTTGTAACGTTTTCAAAATAAAATATGTTTTCTGATTTTCATTAATTTCTAACCTACATGAAGAAAAGATAATACGAGCTTTGAATTCTTTTAAGAAGTTAGAGCCTATTATACCATCATAATTTAAATTTACGTTTTCAACGACATGGAAATAAAATGGTAAGTTTACGTTTTCATTAAGACGTATATAGATAGATAGAATTTACCTTATGATTCAGAGTAGGTATTTACGTCGTTATTACCTTAAAACTAAATTTTTCCATTTTCGAGAACGGGTTTTAGAGAACTACAATTTTTAATAAGACAAGTAAAACTTCACTTATCTATAACTAATCTAATATTTTTGGAAGAATGAAATGATTCGACTTCTATATAATTTGATGAATTAGAATTTGAATGACGATTTGGTAAATTTTTATAACATTTTTATATAGTATTTTGTAAATCATAATAGTTAGAACTTGTACACGATTTAGTATAAGAATAAGTATTAAACCCTTGCATATTCATGGGTTTAAAATTTGTAAAAGACTTAGAATTAGGAGTGCCTATTTTTTTTGATAGGTTTTGCCGGCATGGATGCGAAAACCTATTGCTTAGTTTAAATCTTGTCATTCATGTTCTTGAAAAGTGTCACACTTACCCTTTCTCGGGCATTATTCTTTTGTTTAGGCCTGTTTTCGTTATTATTCAACCGTTTTCTACAATTAGATATATGATGACCCACGTTCTTAAAATAACTACAAACTATTTTGATCCTCCTGGTCAGGCATCGAAATTATTATTTCTATACTGATTTCGAAAATTTGAATTTCGCGGTTGATTATAATTGCTAAAACTACGTTGACGAGAATAATTATTAGAATGACGTTGTGACTGCGAATAATTGGGGTTTCGATTTTGTGAAATATTTTTATTATTATTAGCATAAGTTGTTTTAGAATAGGATGAATTACTATTAAGCATAATCTGTATCATTTCCTCCTCTATAGCTATGCTGTGTTGAGCGTTTTCGGATCTCGGCATCTGACTGCGGTGCTAATCTTTGGATTTAACCCGATTGTAAATGTGTGCGGAGCTAGATCTTCAGTCATGGCAATACGGCCTGGTAGATCCTTTTATTATGATTCTGAGTTATGAATTTCGGTTTGTAACGAAGTTAAACATGTATCAACCCTTAGGGCAAATGCTGAGACTGGGACTGTTTATGAATAAGTTGTTATAGTGCTTTCTCTCACCGAAAGATAGTTTAAGAAAAATTTTGAGCCCATCGAATACTTTATTGGAACAAGCTATTTGAGCTTTTCCTTCAAGTTTTGCGATTATAAATTTTAATAAGAGATCCTTTTGGGATTTTGTAGCCGAACCGAGAGCATTTTTGCAATTTGTTAAAAATGCTGGCAAGGTGTCACGTTCACCTCTATAAATATTAATGAAATTGCAAAGAACTTGTATTGGATATTCGTTTTCAGTTGTTTTTATGGAAGAAGACTCAGTTTTCGACATATTGAAAAAATAAAATTTAGGAAAGTTGAAATATAAATTACAGAATTAAATTAAACACAAGAGTAGCAAAAATAAATGATAGAATGGCTTACAGTAAAATCACGATCATATTCAGCACTTTCCGTAACTTGTGATTCCTGGTTGGCTCGCAACGACCAACGTTGCTGCTGTGCTGCCCACGGCACGGTGACGACGGATACGGTGACGTAGAAGGAGTCGCCTTGACCTCACAGGAACGGCGGCAATGATAGAGACGAAGATCTGGGAGGAGCCAGTCAGGCTCCACAGGAAAAGTGGCGGCGAAATAGATGGAGGCTTAGGAGGAGTCTACCGGACTCCACAGGAACGGCAACGACGAAAGAGACGGAGATCTGAGAGGAGTCTATCGGACTCCACAGGAACGGTGACGACAAGACGGGTTCTGGGTTTTCGTGAGAGTTCGTCGAGGTACAACTTATACCCCGGAGACTAGGTTTTAGATTTTTACACTTTTTTCTTAATTGTCTTCACCCGTGGTTGGCGTTCAAAGAATGTTACCAATGTCGCAACGAACAAAACGGCGCGGGTCGGAGAAGTGTTTTTAAAAAATATATATATTTTTATGTCACTAAACTATTGGAAAATCACATAGATATAGAAATAGAATCTGACTTTAGATATCAACCCGTGTAATAACTTCAAGCTATGAACCGAGACTTAAAAATATATTAATTAAATCTAAGACGACAAAAATGACATATGATAATTTTGTTTACTGTAAGAGATTCATCGTGGGAATGCAACTCAGCAGTTTAATATACATTATCATAGTGTGAGCATATGTTACAGTACTCGTGTTATTTTAAAGTGTTAATAAGGCTCGCAGAGTAACAAAACAGTAATATATTGTCAAGGTGACTATGGCGTCTGTGTAGGCGAGGACTACTTGCAAGGTTCCTTTGAGAAGATGAGGTACGAGTGCCACTGAGAGTATAAAATAGACTTACTTTAATAGATCTTTTACAAATCCACAATAAACAGCCACTGTAGGACCTATTCCAAAATGTAATAATTTGATTAACGTTGGATAAAGTTGGATAATAAAAGCTGATCCGAAACCTTTTGTTATATGAGAGTAAGGTAATTATGTACAACATTCATCGTGACATTAAAATAGATAGATATTGACCAACTACTTACTAAAAATGGCAAAAAGTGTCGTGGCTGGTTCGGAAAGAGTTCATGAAAGAAAATCGATACTCAAGTTCAAAGGTATTTATTTCATCAACTGTACGATGGTTTACAAACAGACAGACTTCTAGTCAAAATATAATAGTAAACATTTTATATTTTATATAAATTTCAGAAAAAATGATATGTTTAGGAATTCCACAATTTGATATTTCCTTTTTATCTACCCTTTAGGGGCGAACAAAAAATATACTATTTCGATTAATAATAAGTAGAAAACATTGCTACATAAGCGATATTACTGTATTCGTATGTATGGCTATTAGTCATGTTATTAGCAAGCCATAGGTGACTATCCCTATTGTTAGATATACAAAAAAAAATATTAAAACCCTAACTCTTGTGCTTACAGAGATATTCGCAAATTTCTTTACATATAAGAGCCAATATAGCTTTTACCCTAAAATAATTACATTAACTCAATAATTTTGACGGACTAGATCCCACATCAATACCAAAATGTTATGTTCACTTGTTTTTAGGCAACAATTGCCATATCAATTAAAAACTACATACGTATCTTTTTAAATTAAAATCCTCGAAAATCAAACTAGCCAAGTTGCCGAAATTATATTTTTATAAGTAGTCATTATTTTTTTATTGAAATATACTTTTAAAGTCGAAATAGTACTGAAGGAGGGCAATTATTTACTTTATTCATGACTTGAAAAAAGAACGATAGCTGTCGATGTCAACGTCAACACCCATTAGAACAGTGATCTATGCAGTAATTGATCTCGTCTTGAATAAGGCAACAGTACGCATTTTAATTCAACAGAAATAATTTAATTCCACATTAATGACTACAACTCACAATGTGTTTTTCTTAGAAATCATTCGGACTAGCTTCTTTAATTACTTAACTACAAATTGTTACTTAGTAATTAAACAAAACTAGTCACATTATACTAATTTTATATGTAAACGGTACAACTTCGTAAAATATAAAATAATATACAATATTAAAAATTAAAATACAATTTTATTGTAAACTGTATTACTCAAATATTTACAAAAAATTTTCTTTCTAAGAAAATCGGATTTTTCAGTGAATAGCTTAAAATATAACTTACGATATAAAGGCCCTTTGAAGTTGAGTTCAGTTATTTTTTTAATAAATAAAGCATTGGATATAAAAAATCTTATCGTAGATATACATTTGAGATAAGAAGCATAAAGAGTTCCTTATTGAAATAAACTACTTTAATTTATTAAAACTGGTTTACATCTTAAAACGGTAGCTGTTTTAAAAACATTTAAATAAAGTTACCTTATAAACTACAAAGACATATTCGAATTAAGGAACTTCTGTTATCTCTTAGGGCCCTTAAATTAACTGACGAGCTAGTGTAGATGAGAGAAAACAGGGACACTAAAAACATTATTACAGGAGGGTGTTACACACAGGACTTCACTTACATACACATTACAGAACATACCTCGATGCTAATACTTTTCTTTGGCATCGTCACCATACTCACTAAATACCATGTGAAAGCACCCTAATCTTAAAGCAAATGCACAACAGTAGCGTTCAATAAATTTAAAAATATGAGTTTGTGATGGCTCAAACATCAGACAGGATACCCTATCATGTACATAAAAGTATAAAATAAATATGCACAAAATTAAGTTACAAGATAATAATTTATATTTACAATTAAGAAAATATGGCACATCTAAACGTAACCGACCGCGCTCGAAATTGGCTTAAGCATGAGCCAAAGACATAGGACTATCGATTTACTGGGATATATCGTGAACTAGATATTTGTAAATATACAAGAATTTGACTTCAATATACGAGTAAGTCTGTCTCTCCATCTATACCAATATAGATCGAATGTTTATGAGGGTCAAAACTTAGGTGAGCTCTCATACAGAAAATGTTTAAAAGCTCCATCGGATTAGATACGAAACGAAAAGGCCATCATAAAATTCATTTCAAAAAACACCTCAGTCCATCAATAGACCTATAATACTAGAATGGTTTATTTTCATTTTGACTTTCAAAACAATGGAACAGAATTACCTATTCTGAAAGAACCAATTGTGTATTCAACTAACAAATAATAGGTAGTGGAAAAACCGTTTTGAAAACGAACAATACCAATTAAAATACCGGTGGGTAAGTAAAACAATCTAAAGCGAAGCTTTGACATCATTAAATCATTGGTAATTGTTAGCTACTTTAAATAGAATCACGATTGTGTTAATTGGTGCAATCCAAAAGTCAAGTCAGTTGAACTAACTATATCATTGATATACTGACTCAGCTTAACTAAAAATACTTTATTAAAAAAATATTGTGACATCATCTGCATAATACAAACTAATTTTCAATATTCCGGTGATGCTACTCTTCCATTTTCATTAGAACTTCTAGAGTAGTTCTCAAATAACTCAATGTCCGCGATATCAAGCTTCACTTCAATAGAACTATCGGCTCTTCAGTAGGGCGCGGCCGACTGCCGAACACCACAAAACTTAATCTAAACACATTCGATTCGTAATACATACGCGTAAAATACATCAGTCTGTAGAGTTTCTCACGCTCTAAGGCAATTTTTCTTTATTATTCGTTCAATAAAACTTTGAAAACGACTTATAGCAGAAAAAATTTACTCGAAAATGTAAAAATATAGAAAAAATTAAATAAAAATCGCCTGAAAGCGCGACGAACAGTCCCACTACTCGGTTAACTCTGTTAACTCTGTTGTCACTTCTAAAATATTGACTTTATTAATGTCTCCAAAAGGTAACGTCTCTTACTGGCGTCACTGATTACCAGATTACGTGACTTTCAGATGTGGTTGCTCCATCTCTAAGGATATTAGTATCTTTGATGTTAACGGTTCCAGTTAGCAAATTGATCCTCATGTGATGAAAATGTTGACTCTAAAATAACATCAAGAATTCGCCAAGTTACTCTTCTATATTTACCTAATAGCCTTGCATCACATCCATATCCCCATCAAATCAACTTCCTTAAGATGATCACTAACATTTTAACCGTCATCAAATTCCATCAATTCAACCCCACTATCTTACTCTCAACGCACCACATCACAGTCACAACACCCCGGTCACAGTTCAACCCCTCAATAGCCGCACATCACATGTCACTGTCACTGTCACAGTTCACTAACTGTTGATGTGGGGGCGCTGGCGGCGGTGGCGCATGCAGGAGCAGCAGGCGTCGGCGCGGCGTCGCCGGGCGCAGGCCGCGCGGCTGCAGCGCCGACGGATGCAGGTTACTTCGCCGTCCTGCAGCAAATGTGTTATCGGGTCATTATAATGTTTTATTTTTATTTATAGTAAATTATTTTAAGTATGTACCATAAAGTATTGTTGTAAAAGTATGGTATTTAAAATATTGAGTTCCGACTTTAGTCATCTGAAATCAATTTACTTTGTATTTACTTATTGGAAAAAAAAAGTGTATATAAAATATATAATAAAATTTGCAGAATTTCTGGAGAAAATCAATTTTTTTATACAATTCCCAGCTTAGGGCAGCAATTTTCTACAAATTGTATTTATTTTACGGTTAATGAAGGTAAACATTTTACATGAGCTAATGAATTATTACATAAGCAAAAAAAGAATGTAAAACTTTACCACAGGTACTCATCAATACATATTCGTATTATAAAACAAAGTCCCCCGGCCGCGTTTGTCTGTATGCCTGTCTGTCTGTCTGAATGCGGGAAACTCAAAGACTACCGAACGGATTTTCATACGGTTTTCACCAAGGGATGGAATGATTCAAAAGGAAAGTTTTTGTGTATAATTCTTTAACATTTTATGTCAATTTGTTGAAATATGGAAGCTTTCATAAAAAAACGTTGCCCTTTGAGCTATAACATAATAAAGAACAGTGAAATGTTTTTCTTTTATAAGTCTACAGAAAAATCCGCAATGACACATGACTATATTTTACAAGTAGCTTACTATACCTTTTACTGTTTAAAAAAATGGTCAAATATAATGTGGTAATTGGAGAGCTATTTAGACGGATACTATATTTATCCTTATCCAACTAAATACGACATTTTATACTCATCATAATTTCTCTTTACACCATTCACTTTCAATGCATATCTTAAGAGTTATCGCAAAAATAAAACTATGGCGCAACAAAATAAATTCGCTTACGGTTGCTATGCAAGCCGAGCCTGAATTACCTGCCGTAAGGGCTTTAATGATTGCATTTGGTTTATTTTTCAGTGTTTCCTACGGTGATTTGTGTCTAATTCGGTACTTAGGTCTTCGATCATGTTTGAAAATAGAATGTGTGATCAAAGACTTAGGTCGTTCAATTTTCAAATTAGTTCGATCAATTTCTACTAGTGTTTTTATGAAAGGTTGTACTTGAAAGTTTAAGATGGATTTTTGGTTTGTGTCGTCTTTACTTTGATAGGTACGTACTTACTTATTTCAACATTAAAATTGAGTAAATATAAAAGGTCAATAAATTAGTTATTAGATTTTTTTATATGTTTTTTTTTTATTCTTATTCAACGCAACAATCTGATGCAAAACTTCGACAGAAAAAATTCTTTGTAGAAAGGCCTGCTACCCGCGTGAAGCCGGGACAGGTCGCTAGTTACTTGGTAAATGAGAAACCCTTAGTTGTACAAAAATGATTCTGCTGAAGGAAAACAATTGTAAAAAAACTATTCCATCTGAAATTTTCCTACAAGATTTCTATTTTTTAAGCTGACCTTGCATCTACAAGTGACGCATCTCTGTTCTCCGTGCGAGTGTATCGAGGGGTGGACCTCTTTGCCATTGGGAAGCGGTCCGTCAGGGAACTTGCAGCCTCCTTCTGCCAAGATTTCTTCAGCGGTTTTAGGTTGAGCTTGGTCTTTTGGTGTCTCTTCTTCGGGCTTTTTGGTGACCTGAAAATTTAGTAAAATTTGTTTAGATATATGATCGCTGTGATGAGATTGAAGGTTTTCAAACTCTTACCGAGTTCCGTTCAAAGATAGTCAGTATGTGTTTTTTTCCAAATCATGGCAAAAACGAAAATTAAATGAATTGACGTCAATAAAAAATAAAACCTTGGTACATACCAACGTAACAATTTTTGTTAAGTATAATTGGTTTTTATTATGCGTTATTATACCTTGCTTAAAAACAAAATGTAATCTGAAAACTTTGCCTCATCATGAAAACTATACTGAAATTAAGGAGAGATATTTAATAATTTAAAAACTTTTATTCAAAATTTACCCAAGATTTTTTTTTAAATAATAATCCCCAGACAAGAACACCAACGGTATGGCCCCAAAGTAAGCAGAGCTTGTGTTATGGATGACCATACAGCGAACTGGGGGGAAACCAGAATAAACATACATATATAAGTACAAACAACCATGACCCGGGAACAAACATCTGTGTTCATCACACAAATTAATGCCCCGGCCAGGACTCGAACCTGGGACCTCCGGCGTATGAGACAGGGATACAGACCACTACGCTACTCGGCCGTTTAAAAAAAAGATGTTTTATTCTAATTTAATAAAAACTGATATCCGAAGATCTCCAAAAATTCATGTTAAACATTCCAATATCTAATGTAACAATACCAGTAAACAGTGTAAAAACTCCAAGACCCACCTCCGGACAAACCCTGCAACACGCCTTCTTATCCGGCCTGAAGGCGTCCTTCTCCGCGCACTTCAGCACTGGACACTTCACGCGGGCGCACTTCACTTGGCGGCTGAAGTCGCAGCTGCACACCGCGCAGGTGTCGTAGCCGCCGGGCACCAGGTACGGATGCCAGGCGGAGCCAGGGGCGTGCTGTTGCCCTGAGAGGGAGCAGCCTTGAGATTCGTCGAAGGGTACTGTTGAGTCTGCAATGGGAAATGGTGATTGTGAACTTTTTAAGAGGGAATTTTGAACCATGCTTGGCCGAAGTATATATTAAACAAGTGTGTTATGTTAAATTTATGCAAACAATTTTAACCTTAAATAATTGTAACTGTTAAGCAAGACAATACAGAACAAAAAAATGATACTATATATTTGCATAAAATAAACCCTGTAAAGGTAACATACGAACGTATGCGACTTTTATACTTACTGACACACACGGGACAGCATTGCCCCGGCGGCTGCGTCGTGTGCGGGCAGTCGAGGCGCGGACACCGCACCGCGTCGCATCGCACCGCGCCGTGCACACAGCCGCACATGTGACATGACTGCAAAAGGTAAGGAAGTTTTATTAGAGCCAATATATTATTTCATAATATCTGCACAATTATTTTTAATGATAAAAACTATGCAAAACCAAAATAAAGCTCAAATGGACTCAAAAACTATAAATTTGTTTGTTTAATCGTCCAGTCCTAGACATTCCCTATCAATTTTATTAAATACATGTGAAATGAAAATGTGTGCTCCATCAGAAGAACAGCCTAGCTTAGAGTACCAGAACAACTACAGCATGCACACTATAAAAGCTTTCTCTAAACGAAAAGGGTGAGCAGGCCGCGGTCTATATATAATCATGGCTAATAAAAATGTATATAGCGCAATTCGGTACCTGTCCAAGCCAACTAGACGAGCATAGTGTCTAGCTGGCTTGGTTGAGTAGAATGCGTGTCGTGTTTGTTAAACTGAGTGGCCTCGCTATGCTATACTACCTCTGCGAAATCGATACAAAATTTCTATTCATTTTTTTTTTTTTTTGTTCCCCTCCGCGGGAAGGGCAGGAGGATAAAAATGCCCTGACGCATACTCTGGCGCGATTCCAAAGTTATGTGGGACTCGTCCCGACGCCTACCAGGACCATACCCACTAAAAACCCCCTGTCGGCTCGTGCATTTTTGCCACTCAGCCTTCATCGGAGCGACGGCCAATTGGAGAAAGAGGCCGCGCTAGCGGGGCCCAGAAGGGGTCACCCGCTGGGATTACATAGCACTGAAGGTGCTCAAAGCACTGAAGGTGAATACGTAGCACTGAAGGTGCTCAAAATGAAAATCAATAATTAAAACAAAAATTAAAAAATTGCAAAATAAAATTGAATTAACTCGCATTTACGTTAGTATTAGGATTTACGTTAGAATTAGAATTTACGTTAGAATTAGAATTTGCGGCCAGAAGGGCCTCGAGATCGCGTGACAGTCTGGTGGATGAGTACGCTTGCGCATTTCTAGGCCTAGCGACTTTGAACTTCGAGTCTAACACAGGAGTAGCATATGAGACAGAATCACGAACTAGAGGATTGGGATGGGTTTCGGAGCGTTTGAAGAACGCTTCAGAGAGTGTTTTGAGATATTGTTGTACTGTAGGCAGTTCAAGATCTCTATGCAAGTCCGCGTTACGCACGTACCACGGTGCGCCTGTGGCCCGGCGGCAAAAGAGGTTTTGAACTACCTGCAGTTTGTGCAGGAGGGAGGGTTTGGCGTGGGCAAAGATTGGCGAGGCATACGTCATGACGGGTCTAACGCAGACCTTGTAAAGTGTACGTTTGTTTCTGAAGGACATTTTACTTTTTCTACCTAACATGCTATTTAGGCGGACTAAATAGTGACGAGCGAGTTTCGAAACTCTTTCAACGTGTGGCTTGAAAGAAAGCGTCGGATCTAATGTGACGCCTAAGTATTTAGTACTGCGCTTCCAGGGGATGGGAATGCCTAACATTCGAACGTGGGGATCGCCATCGGGACGACGGCGTTTGTGGTCGAAGCGCATCGCAGAACTCTTTTCAGGGTTCACATCGATGCGCCATTCTTGAAACCATGCACCAAGGGCGTTTACGGCCTTTTGGAGTCTGGTTACAAGGCGCCGAACACCGTGGCCTTTGGTATAGAGTGCGGTGTCGTCAGCGAAGAGGGCGAGTTCGACGCCTTTCGGCGGGATGGGAATGTCGTTGGTGTACACGGTGTACAGCAGAGGGGCGAGGACTGAGCCTTGAGGGACTCCAGCCTTTATGGGACGAGGTGCAGAAAGCGTGCCTTCGTGTTTAAATCGAAACGTACGGTCTTTGAGAAACGACGCTATTATCCTGACTAGGCGATCCGGTAAGCCTATCTTGTAGAGTTTATAAACGAGACCGCTGTGCCAGACTTTATCGAAAGCCTTGGCTACGTCAAAGAAAACCGCGACTGTTTTATAACGACGCGGATAGAAACCGTCAAGTATATACTCGACGATTCGGTGGACTTGCTGAGGGCAGGAGTGTTTAGCGCGAAAGCCGAACTGATGGGGAATAATGAGAGGATCGCCATCCGTTGGAAACAGATGGTTCCGCATTCGAGAAAGTATGACTCTCTCGAGAAGTTTAGACATTGCCTTGAGGAGGCTGATGGGTCTGTGATTAGCCGGGACGTTAAGAGGTTTGCCCGGCTTGGGAATGCCTATGACTGTCGCTTCTTTCCAAGCTTTAGGAAAGTAGCTATGGTCGAAGCAGGCATTGAAAATGATAGCTAACAAGGTAAGCATCTGTTGCGGTAGGTGCTTAAGTGCGTGGTTGGAAATTCCATCCGCACCCGGAGCCTTTTTGGACTTTTGATTTCTAATGAGAAGCAAGATTTCGTCATTAGAGACTGTGACAGGGTCGGCGGTGATGGGGAGAGAGTCTCTGCGAAGGACTTCGTCCTCCACCGCTTTGATGTGAGTGGGATTCGCGGGTTGCGTGCTGGGCGAGCATTGTGCGGCAATGCTGTCGGCGAAGCATTCGGCTTTCTCTTCGACTTCGAAGGCAGTAGTGCCATCGGGACGAGTGAGAGGAGGAACGTGAGAGACGGTGTCTACGCGTAAGGCTCGGGCCATGCTATAGTACGCTTGGTGGGACGGAGAGATATTCGCCATGAGATCGTTCATCTGAGCGTCTCGGAGTTCCGCGAGGCAAGACCTAACTTTACGTTGAAGCTGATTCGCAGCTGTTCTATAGGCGGGCGTGGGATATTTCTTGGCTCTCCGGAGGGCCGCGTTTTTAGCTTTAATAAGATTGCTAACGGCTAAGGGAAGCGTGGGTTTGCCTTGCTTAGCAACCTTTTCGTTGTCACTGATGGCTGAGTTGATAGCATCAGTGAGAGAATTTACTAATGAATCGATTTTATCCGGGCTATCTAATTGCTCGGGAGAGATCGCGAGTGGAGAGTTCGGAGCCTCTAAGGCTGAAACTAACGTATTTTTAAAACCTTTCCAATTGGTAAAGGTCTTAGGAGATGAGACGTTATCGTTCGGCGGTCCTAGCACGAGGGAAACGGGGCGATGGTCGGAGCCTAGGTCATCGAGCGGTTCGATAGACCTTAGGTCAAGATTGATACGCTTGATAATTGCAAAGTCGAGGATGTCAGGAGAGTAGGACGGGTTGTTGGGATAGTGAGTGGGAGTGACGGGGGATATGACATCTAGGTCAAGGGAGTTAGTGATGTCGAGGAGAGCGATACCGCTGGTGTTAGTCGATAGGCACGTCCAGTCAGTATGTTTGGAGTTAAAGTCTCCGAACATAATGACTGAATGGCCGAGGGCGAGAATGGCCTCAAAGTCGCTGCGGATTGGTCTGGTACCACTAGGTATGTAGATTGAAGCTATGATGATGGTCGGATGACCAGTCATAGCCAATCTACACACAGTGGCTTCCATGTTGAGGAGAGGAGGGGTAGGGAGAGGACAGCAGTGGAAGCCTCTTTTGTAATATATAGCGGTGCCGCCGAAACCGTCGGAGTTGGGCCTATCGTTACGAATAAACGCGTACTTAGGTATAGCGAATCCCCTGGAGCGGTTTGGAGTAAGCCATGTCTCCTGGAGAAGGAATAAGTCAGGTTCTTTGTTCTGAAGGAACAGTTTAATCTCGGGAAGGTTGGTGTTCAGGCTACGAGCGTTAAAAGATATTAGGGATAAGCCCTTGGGTTTGATACGACAGGACGCGGGATTCGCGGGTCTAGACATTATAATTTATTATATACGAATTTATACAAATATAAAAGAATTTACAACGAACTTAGGAGCGAGTGATGCTCGGCTAAAGCAAATAAACGCTCTTGAGGAGAGCGGGCGGCTCGCAGTTTGCGTGCGAGCACGGAAATTTCGTTAATATCGACGTTTTGGATAACGTCGAACACGGTCTTCATGTCCTCAGCCAACGACGACTGAGGTGCGGATGACGGAGAAGGACGCGGCCCTACGGAAGCTACGGGAGCTGGGATGGGTCGGGAAGGTGCAGGCGGAACGGCCGGACGCTGCCTCCAAGACAGAGCCGGAGTAGGCGTCGGCTGAACGGGCTTTGCTTCCGGGGGACCCCGGTTGCGCAGCGGCGGGAAGTTAGCGTGAGTGAGCGGCGGCGCCGGTTTAGGCGCGACCCTCTTGGCGGTGGAACGCGGTGCACGCGGGCAGCCCCTGTAGTTAGCTGTGTGACCAGACTGGCCGCACAGCACACAGGCAGGGGGGGAAGTGGATTCGGGAGTGCGAGTGCACTCATTTGTGAAATGTGGATCCAGGCACTTAACGCACCTGGGGGGAGCTGAGCAGTTAGCCGCTGCGTGGCCGTAGAGCTGGCAGCGGTGGCACTGCCCAGGGTGACCGCGGGGGTTGGGACGCTCGACGGAGATATTTGAGAGTCCGCAAATTGTGCGAGCCTCTCTAAAGATCTCCCTCGAGTTGGGAGTATTCGACAAGATTACCAACGCTAAGGGAAAACGCCTACCGCGGTTGGAGTGCATCTTGTGCACTGCTGTGACCGGGAAACCCTGAGACTTAAGGTCATCGAGAATGTCCTCGTTACTGAGTTCGAACGGGACGCCCCGTAGTACAGCGCGGATCTTACGCTCCTCCGGGAGGGCGTAGGTGTGATACGCGATTTGGTTTAATCCGAGTAACCTGGTAAACGCGCGGAAGTCGTCGACGGTCGCTATTTGAATCTTGATTGTATCGCCAGCGTTGGCGGCTTTTAAGTAATTAATTTTGTGCACTTTGCACAAGTTTGAAACCGCGGTCCAGCGCGCTTTTTCACGCAGGAAGACGGGCGGAGGGAGCTGAGGCTTCGGCGGGACGGGAGCGCAGCGCGTCGCTGGCTTCGATGTGACCGACGGAATCGCGGTCACTTCGAGTGACATGAGCGGCGCGGGGGCGGGTGTAGAAGACACCGGGGTTGGCTCGGGTGTTGAAGACACCGCGGCCTTTTTCGAACGCTTCTTAGAGCGTTTGGCAACTAATTGGAACTCGGGCTCTGGAGAGCCGGTTAGGGTGGCGGCGACCGACGAAGCTACGGACGCGGCGGAGTCTGAATCGCTCCCGGGAGCGGTACGCTTCCTACGAGAAGAGCGCGAGGATGAGACCGACGCGCAGTCCATATCGGATGGAACGGGAGACGCGGGAGAGCTATAGACCTGAGGGGTCTGGATGTTGGAGGCCTGAGGGGCTGGGGTTGGGGCCTGAGGGGCCGGGGACGCGATTGATGCCTGCAAGGCCTGCGTTAGGATGTCTTTTGGGATGGAGACGCCTGCCGCAGCAAGCGCCTGGGTGAACGCGTTAATAATGATTAGCGGATCCATTACGGAGGGTTGGGACAATAATATGTAAAAATATAAGTATAATAAAGATGCCTAGTTCCTAAAAACCTAGCAAAATCAAAGCGGCAAACCTCCCTACCAGCGGTAGGGGGGCTGGGGAGAAAAACTTAAAACTAACAATAGTACGCCGAAGGCCGCTACCTAGAAACCTAAAAAAGGGTACGCAGGTAAAGAGTTGACCGCGTTAGGGTCAACCTTTACCGACAGAAAGGACAAATACACACGAATACACACAAATATGATAAAAATAAATATGAAAATAGGAGAAAAATAAATAAAATAGAGAAGAGAAATAAATAAAAATAAAAAGGACTGGTTCAGTACAAATTCGTTGTCACCGTTAAGTATCCTTTGCACTGAAACCAGACTACTTACGCCGGGCACAACACTGCACTCAGCACAAGCACAACACAACTTAGCACAGCACTTTGAAGACTAAGAGGCTTAGTCGCAAAGAAAAATCGCACTTCGAAAGCACTCAGACGGAGTAGAAAGACTTAGAAACCCGTAGTACGGAGCCAACACGCTAGACTGTGACGTCAGTAAACTGAGCGCCACGGAATGGCGGGAAGGGACCGATCAACGGAGAGCTGGGTCTTGCACGTCCGCACCGCGTGGCGATCGGAGCGAGAATGCGTTTCTATTCAAAAAGTTATTTTTCTCTCGTACCTCAGTCGCCATCCACTGCGTGCCGTCTTCGTAGACCTTGCCGGCATACAAGCAAGACGCGGGGTCAGTCAACGTGTTGTCGGGCGGCGGGGAGTTCACCTGGATCGGCGCGAAGTTCGCATTCAGCTCGTTGTCGGACCATGCGGGCGCTGAAGGTAGGCAGTTTTGGGGGACGCTTATCTGGAATATTTTGAATCGTTGGCAATTGTTATCAATCAATACGCTTTTAATATCGTTCATTCTGACCAATAATGCCGGGGTTTCCAATCATAGCAGTGTGAGCTAGGGATGTTTGAGATTTTGCAAATTTATTCGCAAAATTTATGCAGGTACTTATTGTATGTACGTACATTTCTGAATTTAACCGTAACACAGTGCCTTTAACGAACTCTATTTGGAATAAATCTTTTATTATAATTTTATTATATTATAATTGAATTAAATGTTCCAATCATTTATTTAAAGGTAACTTAAATATAACACGAGGTCAAAATGTTACTATACTTTAAAATAACTTACTTTCACCCTGTTTACACAATGCAGCATGTAACAAATTATAAGCTTAGTTTAATATAGGTAACGAGATTTTGTAATGAAGTTGCAATATTACCGCTTTATTTTTCCAAAGCAATTTTGTCGACACAACATCCATCGCTTATGCAATATTGTGCCGGAAATACCCAAACTAAAAACGAGTCATATTTTCTGTAACAATAAAATCCTCGTACACGGCACTGTTGGTATACTTTATAACAGAACACATGAATCCCCTTATGAATTCCAATAGCAATAGCACCAACTTATGACACTTCTCGAAAGGTAGACGTTTGACTGTTAGGTAAAAGCCAAACAAAATCCAGAAAGCCTTAGAGGTATTAATAACATACAATTGTATAATCCAAAAGCAAAACACATGTTTTTTTATAATAAAAGTTCATACCTGTGGTAATCTAGCGCGCAGCAAAGCCGTATTATTATCAGCGGTCCTCATATCCAAGAACGCGATGCCCGAATATAAAGCGGTTAGTTCCGCGGCCGTCGGTTCTATGACGCATCCTTCGGTGCCGGATAACATCCGAGTTTCTTGCGAACCGCCGCTGTGGGTTTCTAAAAAGATCGATCCGCTTCCAGGGTTGTTTGCTATGGCGACCTGGAGAGAAAAAATTTGAAATTCTTATGAAATTGTAATTATCTATAAACCTAAGTTGGTTGCGGCTTATATGTTTGTATATAAAGGGATACTTAATTGATTGCTGTGCGATATTGGTTTGACTTTTACCTTAAAATGTTTTATTTCATTATGCTACTAAAACCCAAAAAAATTTTAACTAAAAATATTACAACAATGGCTGATAATAAAAAAAATAATTCATGAAGATTGTAAAATATTTTTTCAAACAAATCAAAAACTTAATCATAACAATGTAAAATTTTACTTTAAATTCGTATAGTATTTCATCTGATCAATTATATTGTTGTTCACATTCCTTTATATTTGTATTGTAAATAAACAAGATTTACTATTTTACTTAAGCCAATGTTAGCATGGCAAGTATTCAAATATTCACTAACCATTACTCTTTTGGGTATAATTTAACTAAAACATCATATTTCATTCGTATTTTACGACTTACATTAGATGTATTCCAAAAAAGTCCAATCACAAGACCCGCAAGACGAATTCTAATACATATTCTACACGACCGCTACAGCATTTCTCTAATTAATGACATGGACACAGAATGCGCGGAATGATTAGAAGGTGTGGCACTTACAGCTGAACTGTTGCCAATGCAGTTATTTTCGCATTCGACCCAGAAATAACATCTTACCTTATGACGTTTATAGATCATACCAACTTCGGCGCTAACTATAGATTTTGTGATGGTGTTGCGTCATTTTTTGATCATCCGATCGTTAGTACTGACGTAGAGTAAGACGTTACTACTGAATGATTAACGTTTAGACAAAGTGTCGCCTTGCGAACAGTTTCAATAATTAGTGGGTTTAATACTTGCTCTAAATTGAAATCATTTTGAAAATTAAATTGAAATATCAAAACCCTATAAATTCTTAAACTATTTTGAGATATTTTTCAAAAACGAATATTCTAGCTATGGATTATATTTGGATGGATCATACCGGATGACTTCGAATAAGGGCATTCTGAGCAACTTGCCAAAAGATAACATCATCAAATTTTTTTTTTAATTTCTACTCTTGAGAAGTCTACCGGTAAGCTGCCAATTTTCTAACGGTGAAAAAAGTCACCCAGTAAATATAGGATTTTATGAATTCTTAAATCTTATACGGTAATTTTGAAAATAAACTATTATTGCTGGCTTAGTTTGATGGAACTGACATCCCAGCAGCAGGATAATTACGGCGGCCACAGAAAAAATAAAAATGTTAGAATGGCCAGGTTGTGGCAGCGTCGCCACATCTAGGGGGTTTAAAACGCGCAATTCTGTCGTTCAATGACTCACAATCTCGCACGTTGAGTTCTGTTAAACGTGACGACAAAACATATTTAAAGTGCAATTATTACTTACAGTTAAAGCAAAGGATAAATTAAAGCTCATCCTCAAGCAGTAAAACTTCTAAAATAAACTGTTTTTCAGTCGATATCCATAAAATTGTAGCAAAACGAAAAAATCACAGCAAGTTCGAAAAAATTAACATTGCTGTTAATGAACATGCTATTTTAATATTTCGTGTAAAACGTGTAATGTAAAGCACATCACTTTCTTCAACCGTTGAACCTGTCGGTCAGCGATCCTAGTGCCGCGTGCCAATGCATTTTATCGATAAATCAAAAGAATATCGAGCAATACGTAACACAATAATGAAAATAGGAAGTTATTACTTGTTATTTCATGCAGTAAGAAGTGAAATATGAGTAAATGAAAGTCTGTTTAATAATTATATTATTATCTATTACTAAGAAAAGTGAATGATTATATGTTATGCGAGTAATTCAGTTACAATATTTTTGTTTACATTTTTAATTAAGGGCATGTACATATATAATTATAAACTATATTGATATATAAAAATTAAAAATCCATGTGAATTTTTCAAATATGTGGTAATTGATCAAATTTTGCATATATCACTAGTTTAAATGAGAAATGCAATATGAACATTGCTTTACAAATGCGAGTATGTATGTGTGAGCGCGTGATTCGTCTTAATTTTATCACGTTATTGAGATGGGTTGGGATGGGATGGGATGGTTATTTTTATGTGTGCGTAAGCTTGTATTTATAATATGCAATAGTAAAGGTGACAAAAAGTGGTAGAGCACCAGCACATCGGTTCACGTGCAATAAGTGCCGTGATAGCCTATCGATCGTCTATGTGTGTCACTTAATGACGGCTGTCACGTGAAACAAAATAGTAAAAAAATGCTCAAATAACTTTAGATTCTGCTTTAAGTCAAAAATCTACAGCAAAAGAGATCACAGCGGGAAATCCCTATCTAAAATGTATCCTAAATAAATAAACCTAAATTTATCCTAAATAAATCACAACAAATGATATTCTTGAGCTAAATTTTTATTTATTTCTGGCTAAAATGATGATATAAACTTACAAATATGTTTCTCCTTTTACAGTGTCTCCGTCAAGAACGCAAGTCAGTTTACAGTTTTTTATGGGTTCGCTTGCTTACTATTTGGGAATACGCAATTCTGGATAAAGGATACTCCTGTTAAATGTATGTTAAAGAGATACATTTCATAATTTTCATGATGATTGGTTGGTTAACTTTCGTATTTCGTATTAAGTTTTGAAGAAACCTATCACAACCTTAAATTTAACTATGTGCAAATTTCAATTCTCCGTTTTATAACCTAAAAAAGACTTACTTCATAGTACAATCCACACATGGCATCCACGGACATCCACGCGAGGCCGGCTAATGTATTGGCAGCGATGGGGCCTCTCGCGTCCGTACGACGAAGAAGTGTGGGCCCGGAGTCTGCGGCGTCAGCCAAAGGGCGGGAGTAGAGACGGCCTCGGAGTACTGGGGGACCTAAAAAGGCGGTATAACATCCGATTTACTAACAAGTTTTATAGTCAAGGGCATTATTTATTAAGTTACTCACGTGCTCTTATGTACCTGTGCATTTTGCCAATGGTCGACCTACACAACAATCTATTTATTTATCTTTACTATTCAAAATAAAGCTTTAATCACAGTGCGAGGCGAACAAGGCCGTTACTAAAGAGAACATTATTTAAAAAAAAACCAAATAAAATTGTTTTGTTCTAGCACTCTTATGTTTAGAGTGAACGCCATCCACGAAGCCACGCCCCACTACTTTTTTGGTCTATACATCATGGTAGTGGACTAGTACAGAAAAAAAAGGAGTGGGCGTGATGTCGTGGTTGAAACTCACTATACTCAAACAGCGGAGGCTTAGGCCCACTTGCGGAGCTCTGAATTAGCTAGCACTAGGCTAAAGATTGCTTTATGTATCTATCAGTTTATGAAAAGAAAGTGACAGTGGGACATTTTTACTTACTAACCGTCTAACTTAGATCTGCGCAAGTACGCTTTAGTATATATTACAGTTTATTTTATTATTTTAATTTTTTATTATTGTCTATGGCTACTTGTCTAAAGAAAATATAAGCACTTTCCATCATGTAACTACTAAGAAAATACATACCAACATCAGATCCAATATGCACGACAACCTGATCATCATACAACGGTGGGAATATTCTCGGACTGGGTCTCGCAAGTACTCCCATGCGCGTGTCCAGGATTTCCACTTGGGAATGCCGTTTGCCGATCTCTTCTACAAGGGTTATCTTGGGCTCAGTTATCCCTAGGTTGTCCACCTGAGAAAGGGTTAGAGCGTTAAGCATGGCAAGCAGAAAATACAAAGAGATCGGTTTAGGAGCTGTTGGAAACAATTTCATTTATTATTTTTGTAACCCTATTACTGTGGTCTTGACAAATTTACTGGAATGACACATTTAGGTCAGTAAAATTACCATTAACCTCGGGTCGAAAAATTCTATTAGAGACGAAACAATAATCTATTCATTAGATTTTAAACGGATAGTCAACATAGAGCTTTTGTACGTCTAGATAGCCAAAAAAAATTCTGTGATATAAAAGTTTGTTTTAAAACCTCACCTGAATGTCATAAACAAGCGAGCCTTCCTTATCAATATACAGCAAAGCCATCCCTTCAGCCGCCGTAGAGGCCGGGGGTCTTTCCGATACTAGCGGGGCATGAAACACTTCACATGCAGCCTTTTGCTTGATAACCCCTGAAACCCTTCGATCTGAAGTACCCACTGCTTCGATGGACAGAAGCAAGCGGCCGCGAGCGAGCGATCGAAGCTCAGCTGCCGAAACCGGTGTCGTAACTTCGAGAATGTTCGTTTCGTAACTTGGCTTTGGAACTTTTTGTATCTGAAAGTATAATGTTTGTAAATTTGTAAAATCTTCTAGCGATTACAATAAAAACATGGTAAACATGGTAAAGCTTGTATATAAGAGTTGCTAGTGTGGACCAATTTATATTCGTTATATTTATAAGTAAAAAAAGTTATGACCCTTTTTTTATTATTATGGCGAAAAAGTATTACTTTGTCAGACCACTTATTTATTTATTAAGGTTTTGGGTTTAATCTCTATTTTTTTAATAATAAAAGTAAATTTCTTTGACTGTTTGATCCCAAATTAAATACCCGCAAGCACATACTATTTATACATAGGAATCGAACCGGCTACATCTACGTCGCATCACAGCTGACTGTCTAGACCATTCTGCCACAAATGTCATAGAAATTATTTAAAAATACAAATCATTATGAAAAATACTAAAATCTCGGAATTCGGAAGATATGTGTTTACACTAGAAAGAAGAATCCATTAAAATGTACAACATGTATCAAGATGAAACAAGATAAGAAAAATTGGCATCAACGCAACAGTATGCGAGACGCTTCAATTTCCTCGTATTTGAAAGTTTTACGTAATGCTGCATGCAATACATTATGATTCAAGAATGTATTTTCCATTCACAAAGGTCGTGATTGATGGCCATTTGTACTCAATATTCGAATAAGGATTCGTAAACATGAGATTATTTTTGTTATACAATGTTGTATTTATATTATAATAAATAAATAACAAAAGAACCAAAAGAAAAGAACCTTTGAATGTAATAAATTTTCATCAAAATGATTCCAAAATAAGCAGACATTGTGATATGGACACATTAAAATTTTTTTAGCAACCTAGGAATATTCTGGGGGGAGGCCTTTGTCCTGCAGGGGACGTCTTGCGGTTAAAATGAAGAACCTAGGAAGAACTAGAATAAAACTAGGTATAGAAATAAAAAGAATATAGCTCAAAATCATTCACTCGAACATCTCTGATGCGTGATGCTCTTTTTATGGCCACCAGATTTAAGGATCCGTTAATTTTCCACTCTATAAACTTAACGTACCTCATCAATAATAGTCTGATTCTTCTCCGGCAGAGTCAAAGTGACTCTAACGCCCTGATCCTTCGCAGTTGGTGTAAATACTCCATTATAAACCAGGGCCAGGTGTAAGCTGGGTGCTGCCCCAACTGCTCCTGTCACCACGGCAGTTCCCCCCCACCATCCATCCTCTTGTCCGGGGATTCGGTAGTCGTCACACGCTCGATTGATGGAGGAAGAAGGAGGGTGGTCTGGTTCGAGAAGGGAGGTGAACATTTCTGATGCCAGGGCCGGGTATCTGAAAATTTTAATTCATATTTTGATTATTACTTTTTAACAATAGAGTTTACTTTGACAGACACACGCTAATGAAGTAGTTGAATCGAGTTTAGAAAGCATTAGGCTGCCGTTAACTTTGATAAATATCTTTTATTTAGCAGTAGTAGAGTTTCATTGTTAAGATTTCGTCTGGGGCGATACTACAGTCCTGGATATTTGCAATAACTGGAACAAAGGCAATTTCAACTGAAGCGTACGGTCGGCAACGCGTCATTAGTTGATATAATCATCACAATTACTACTAATTAATAAAACACCTCCGATGAATGACGTCTATGGGCACGGATGCCATTTACCAAGAAGGGGTCGCGTGTTCGTTTGCCGGCCTGTCATGTTTTAAATTCTGCTGCCCGGGCCCGCACCCCGCACACACCTATATTCGTGTCCTGTGCAGCGGCTTGCAGCAACTTCAGAGCCGCCAAGTTATGTGACGCTTACTATATCACAAATATAGGTAAGCTAACTTTGCCCGCGAATTCAACTCTTACATAGTTTTTTTAGTATACATAAGACCCAAGAAGCAGAAATTACAGAATTTTAATGTATTTTCTTTCACTTCCAAATGAACTCACTTTTTCAAAAGATTAGCCAAAAAACGCAAATGATTGCGTCAGAATTTGAAAGTACGTGGGAAAAAAAGCACTTCGGCACTTTTCAGGCGACATTGTCGAGTCAGAATTCATTGGAATTATTCAAAGCATTGATAAATGATCTAAACATGAACAATTAATGACTGTAAACTGTGTATTTCGTAAATACCATTATCTGATACAGTTTGTATTTTTCCATTCTGACTAATCAGTGCTTGGGAGATTCCATGCGTTTAATTCAATTTGCTAAATACAATGAACAAGCACCGTACTCTCAATTTCCGAGGAAACATCGACTCAAGGGTAAACTGTCGAGGCGGTACAACCTAACTACTCGATAAACAGACTTCGACACTACCTGTTGAATAAGTAAATTACTTAAGTACAACTTGAACTGCCTAGCCAGAAATCGGCAAAAACTCACTAACTTATTCACTACGTGACTTACATTATGAACTACCCACAAATAACTCCATTTAAAAACATCTAGGGCATTGGTATTCCATTTGAATTGGCCTTCAATAAAAACTGTTTTTACCTAATGCTATTCGTGAACTCGATGACTTCATTTTCTTACTTTTTGTCAAAAGAGGAAAATAAACATCGATGTTTACAACTAGGCATTTAAAGGTATGCAGGTACTACCATCTTATACATGCATAATGTGTTTACTCCACAAGGCGGTAGTAAGATGCATAGTTTACTGTACGTAATTACTATGCATTCCACACCCACCTATTGATTCTGCCGATGAGTGCACTGTCCATAGTATTGTTCTTTCTGTTGCCCCATATCAGCGCCGCGTACAAATTTCCTTCGCGAAGAAAACGCTTGTATTCGCGAGGCACTCTACGCCAGACTCCGCATAACTGAAATAAAATGCATATTTATTACGCACTTAGGAATTAAATTTCCACCATTATCTGCATTTCACCACCTAAGGTAAGCACTTTCTAATTCTAGAACACACATTCGTCGTGTTTTTATTCTATAACAATTTGTATGCAATTTATGAGTGAGAAGTGAGAATAATGTAGCCTTAGCAATTTTCTGACAAGTTATGCCATCTGCATTTCCATCAAATCATGAATTAAACATCCTTTATCGTGACATAAAATTGCAATCTGATGAACTCGCACGTATTTTTTTGTGAACATTATCATCCATCCGCGTGAAATAGTGTACGTGGAAGGTGAAATAATAAGGTAATGTGGGGCGCTCTTACCTTGTCGGTTTTTTCCTCATATGTGGCGTGGATCCCTGGGGCTTTGATAAATGGGTGCTCAAGGAGAAGCCTGCCACTTCGATCGAGAAAAGATATTGCTCTCGGTGGATTCATTATGGACGGTCCAAGTATGACGGACCAGTACAAATGTCTTCGTCGAAAAGTGAATCGAGCAGTTGCCACTCCGGGGGCTATTGGTACGCCTGTCATGTCATCTCGTCTTATACACAAGGGAGAGCGACCAGTCATGAGTGCGCCAAAATCTGTTTAAAAAAAAATTACAATATCAGAGTCCATCCAAATATTATGAAGAACAGTTTGAAAACTGGTAGATAGTTATTATTAGTATTTAAATTGACAGAGATAATTTGCATTCACAGCAATCATCCGCAGATCATATGCATTTTTATGTCAGTTATAATATTTTAGATTTTAATACAAGTTTATGGTCAGACGTGAGAATATCTTGCTTCTTATAACCGTGCACTCGTTATTGCTACATGCAATGCATTCAATACATATAACACTTAAAATAAACTTTACAGTTTCTTTACATTTGACATTGCATTTAAATATGTTGGATTAGCCCGAACAATTTACTTACGCTTCATATTACTTTCTTCTTCATCTGTTGTCACAACTACAGTTGGGCTGTCCTCTTGTAGTATGTCTGGTACTAAAACAAGACAAAACCAGTAATGTTATTTACTGCCTCAATTTTTTATTAGGAAACAGGAAGGAAAAAGTGTTTTCAGTGTTAGATATTGCCCACACCGATATTTCAAACGTTTCGTTCACAAAACATTAATTCGAAATAATTATTAAAAGTAATTAACCTACTTCTATCACATCTTATTTTCAATAAAGAAGTTACGAGCAAGTTTTGATTATTGTTTGATTTATTGCTTATAAATTGTAAAGTACAATAAATTGACGGACCTGAAGTCATTAAATGTTTGTGCTAGCGTAGGTCAACAGTCAGTCACGAATATAATTGATTTATAAAGTAAATTTAAATTGATCAATTGTAAACTAAGTATCTAAATCTATTTCCCAGGACCTTAAACTAAAGGACCTTATAGTTAGACAGCAATCTTAATTAAATCTGACTTCCTCATTCATAGCCCGACCTCTTTATCTTACGCAAGTATAGCGTAGCATTATTTTAGAATCGACTATACTCAATTTATAGTCTAAGCCACTTTCACTGTCGTCTGCGCATGAGTTTAAGATCTGTCGATCAATTGATTTCCAGCAACGTTGCTACTGGGCAGTTCTCAAGACCTTAACGACCTTTGTTATTAAGGGTTGTCGATAAAATGTAACTTCTTGAAATACTTATTTGTTTTCGTTATAAAGTATTACCTCAGTATACGCATTTTACGTTTGTAACCTACCTCGAAGCATGAATAAATGTTATTTACTAAATATAATAATAGTGCTTCGTAATAATTATCTTGATTTAAATTTAAGTGTGTTAGACCTACCCAAATTACTGTGTAGTTAATTAAGTGTAGTGTAAAATAAAGTTTTTCTTCGTACCGCTACTAAGCTGTATGTAAATCATTTAGAAACTATACATAAACTAACTTCCAATGATAACCCTAGTTTGATTGGCTGAAATGTTATTTAATCGTAACAAGATTGGCGACCAGACGGCGTCTGTAGAATTTACGTTTCGCTTAGTTTTCTTATTTGGATTCAATGCAGACGGAAATAGGAGAGAGCAGTGACATTTTGGGTGACAGTCACTACAATTTGTTGGTTCTTATTAACGAGTCTAGATTTGTTTTGTTTGGTGAAGATTTTAGACCTTTACAATCAAAAGGTCACATGAATCATTTTTGAATATTTTATAATACATTCATGAAATTATATTATTATTCTATGAAGTTTTATGTCAAAAATATTTAAACACATGTGTTTTCTAAAATATAACATTGTGAGTCTTTTTTTAAGTATTGCACAAAAAATTGAAACGAAACTTTAAATTTTGAAAAGTTTTGGATTCTTTCACAACAGATGGCGTTACTTAACATTGGACGATACCTTGGCTACAGCATTATTTTATATCACTCCTTGCATGTTATCGACGAATATTATTTATAGTTTTATTAGTCGGTTGTATGTATTCCTGTGATATAAATAGTAATAATGGATAGCGTAATAAATCGTTTAGTTATCTGATTTCTAATCTATTAGGGCCTGTTACACAACAGCAATTATAAACTACGCAGTATTATTGGATAAAGAAATTTAAAGTATGCCTGAGGTTCATAGCAGCACTTTTCTACATTCTGAATTTAAATCCACATACAAAAATCTGTAATAACTAGGAGAGAAAGCTTCTTCCCGATTTATCTATGGATGTTAAACATCCAGAGCAGTACCTACCTGAACAAAATGTGTTTCTGTCTGTCTCTAATTGACAGAGATAAACAAACATGCAAGAGAAGTAAACATAATGAGAAGGCATGTTTACATTTCAAGAATATTCTCAGATTGTGATCTAGCACGGACCGGCGCCATGATACATTATTCACTCTATAAATTCATTTTAATACGCAAGACAGCTCTAAATTTATTAGCAAATGGCGCCAAAAATAAAGATCGTTTGGTCTAGAAATATTACAAACAAAAAGTTCACGAGTCAATTATTATTATTATTATTTTGTAGATACATTCATAACATAGGCCTGTTCACACTGTTACCATATTTATTTATAGGTACATTAGATTTATCTGCAAGTAGTCTTTTAAAACTCAAGCCCACGTGAAATTTGAAAATTTAAATCAAGAAGCCCTTAATAGTTAAATCCGCCTTGAGAAGAATTTCAGATCAGTAGCTATAACCTCAAATAATCTAGCTTAATCTGTTGCTACAAGAGGAAATAATACCAAAAAAATACATACAAATTATTAAATGTATAATTACCAAGTGTGTTACATAATTAAGTTTAAGTATGCTCCGTATCCTCACTCAATAATTTGTAACGCAGAGACGAAAAATTTACAATTCAAAAATGACTCCATTCAAAGTATTGCAATAAACTGTAGCCACAGTACTTTACATTTATTTATTCAGTACTTAACAATATTTCGACATTCCTAATTAGACTTAGCACATTGTGTAATGAATATTTATAATTTACTTACAAACTATACGGACGAGTGGCGCCTTTTAGTCCGTAGCTCATTAATGTCATTCGTCGTAAATTTAAACTTCTGAAAGCATCATCCGACGTGCTCGGAGTGATACTCGGATACAGAAAAAGATTGCTATGGAGAGGCTATTGTATTTCAAAATTATATAAACATTTTATAATTAGTTTATAGCAGATAGATTCATTTTCGTCGGACATGATCGACGTCGAGAGCTTTTTGGAGTTTAATATTGATCGACTTTATTTCAAAAGTTTCTAAGAAAAGCATTCGTTTAGGTAATATTATAAGAGATTGTCTGTATTACCTCGATAAACCAAATATTCAAATGCTTCCCTATTATCACCAGCAAAACCGTATACAGAAAAATAATTGTGCATTCAATTTTTTTGGTGACTAAATGCGAAATTTGCAATTATTTCAGTGTTATGTTGCGACCAATATTTACCAATATAATAGTTATACGAGGGTGGATTGAAAAGTTATCGGCCTAACATAGATAGCGTTGTCATATTATTATAAAACTACCCTCATATGAAACTAGACTCTATATCAGTCTCTGTGCAATTTAGATACATGCGCGCAATTATTTATTTTATTGAACATTAAGTGAGAGTAAGTTTCATAACTTTTGAAAATGGATAGTTTAGAGCACCGTGCCGTAAACAAATACCTCCACAAGAAACACTTAACTCCAAAGCAGGTTCATGAAGATATGGTGGCTACTTTAGGAACATCTGTTCCGTCGTATACAATGATAAAAAAGTGGACAGCTGAATTTAAACGTGGATGAGAGGGCATCAAGGATGAACCCCGCTCTGGATGGCCTTCTACAGCTACGACTTCGGAAAACATCGAAAAAATATGTGATCTCATCATGGGAGAAAGAAGATTGACGATATATGAGATAGCTGAAGCTCTAGGAATTTCATATGAATGTACACAAAACATGATCGTTAACGAATAAGGGTTCCACAAGTTGTCTGCAAGATGGGTTCCGCGGCTCCTTTCAGTTGAACAGAAACGAATTCGGCTCACAATTCTAGAGACTATTTAGAGTTTTTTAAGCTGATCCAAAAGAACTTTTGGCAAGGATTTTTACTATGGGTTCATCACTATACTCCTGAATCCAAGCAACAATCCAAACAATGGAAGAGACCCGGATCTCCGACCCTCAAGAAAGCCAAAGTGTGTTTTTCAGTAAACAAGGTAATGGCATCGGTTTCTGGGATTCTAAGGGTGTCATCTTGGTTGATTACTCAGAAAGAGGTCAAACTATGAATTCTGCATACTCCTGCACGCTATTACGTCGTTTACGCGAAGAAAAAAAGTCTAATAGACCAGGATTGTTGACCAAGAAAGTTTTGTTTCATCAGGACAATGCTCGTGTTCACACATCTGCAGAATCGATGGCTCAAATAATGAATTGTGGTTTCGAATTACTTCTTCATCCCACCTATTTCCAAAAATAAAAAACACTTAGGTGGAATGAATTTTTCTACCAATGAGGAGGTCAAAGTAGCTGTAGATGCCTTTTTTGAACACCTTGACGATACCTTCTATTTAAATGGGATCAAGGCTTTGGAGGACCGCTGGACTAGGAGGAGAGTATGTAGAAAAATAAATAAAAACAATTGCATTATTCCTGTGTTTTCTTATTTAGGCCGCGAACTTTTCAATCCACCCTCGTAAATAAGAGATCAAATACAGCTTTAAACGCGAGAGGACCATCCGACAGTCAATCATTAAATTTGTCTCATAATCGATTACCTCTTTTATTTTAACAAAAAGCTTCTGAAATACTCCTTCTCAGCCACTCCATCCATACCTTATTCTCTACATACTCGAATGACAAATTTCATTCTCCACGTGAAATCTCTGGCCACTGTTAGGTTTTCCAATCGCATGATGTAATAGGGCGCCGGTGTCGGACGTCTCCTTGGGTGCGCGGGCGCCGCCGCTTTTATCAATAATTCATACCAGCGCTACAATAGTTTATGTATAGAGGATTCTCTGTGATCTTTGTTGACATGGGGTTTTAGAAAACAGGAGCAAATTAAGCCGTCTTAGGTTTTTTTTTTGAAAACTAATATTTTCTAGAAATCCGGAACTGTCTTACAAAACAGAACATATAAAAATTGGTTCTTGACTCGATCATTGAAAATCTAACTACTTATGCCCCTTTACACATATAGGCTATGAAGTAAATGACTCTTAGAACTAATGAATTCCGCGAATAATAATCGCACCTGGATCAATTATTTCTTAAGTTCTTATTTAGTACAGAAATACTATAAGTATCCATATTCACGTTAACCCTTTCCCACGAACACCTTTTTATTTGAGAATCTTATTTTTTATGTTGCGCTTAGTTTAAAGGGAATTCATTCCCGCGAAAAACTCGAAATTTGTAAGCAAAACTACACGACAATGAATTCCACTATGGAAATTTACATGCAGTTTAATATATCTTAAAACATACCGGTCCTTCATGAGGCCACATGGCTCATTGAAAAATAACGTTTATATTCTTCATAAGGACAAAGGCATTTATGTAAAAACCATTATCATTGTTTAAACACACATACATTATGACTTTTACCGTCGCAGCTATGCAGCATTCTTGAGTACCAGATGCTGTCTGTAAAAACCCTCTGGTACCATATTAGTTTGTGTATAAATAAAATAAATACTAAATCTTCAAACGAGTATGGTTTTCTGTAATAATTTATTATTTAAAGCTCTTCTGTTCTTCTAGGTATTTTAGCTGAACACATTTTTTTGTGTTCTGAGAAATTTTGATGGAATAGAATAGTGGCGCTTAAATAATCATACAATTATAAAATAGGATTTTTATTTAATCACAATCCTAACAAATCCATAGCCTCGTATTTGGTTTGAAATTACAAATCCAAGTGTGCGCCGATATAAGCCTTGTCCAGTGGCATTAAGTTCCTGCTGTAGAAATTTAATTTTCATAAAAAAATAAATATAATCTAATCTACTCTATTTAAAACAGCTCTGCGTTAACAACCTAATTTTTTCGAAATCTCCTAGCCAAACCTTATCATTCATTAAATATAAGAAAACTCAACCAGGAAGATGCGAAAAGCTCCTAGATTACGGATCCAAAGTAACTGCAGAACCACCTTGACCTCGAAATATAAAAAAGTTCGTTTCAGCCACAGACTAGACTACTCAAACCGAGCGGATGACGCGTCGTCTGCTGACGTAACCTACTGACAGGTGTGAACTGACGAAAACTCAGTGATTTTTTGCTCTCGTGAAAATGGCAATGAAAACATTTGCTAAGAAAATGTGTGATATTCGGAATGTTCAGCTATGTTGTTAAGTATTTTCTACTGATTAAGTGGTGTTTGTTAACTAAGTGTTATCAATGGAATAGTTTCGCTCAATTTTATTTATCCGATTTGATATGATTGATTTTTGAGAGTAAATTGACATTCGGACAATAGATTTTTTTGTGCTTCCACGCTCAAAATTGTGCACAGTAATTACAATTACAATTATACATTAATTGTAATTGTAATATGTAATGTAAATGTAATATAATTATAATAATTACAATTATACAGAATTTAAATACGATTTAATTTACCTAGGTTCTTATGTAAGTGTATTTCTCTGTTAAAGACTTAGTAGTTTTAGCAATGTATTTTAATTTGGAATAAAAATACATTGCTAGAAATGGCTTACATCTCCTGAGAAAATTTATATTCCAATGATTTACTGCACTTAAGAAGTCATATTTGTAGTTAAAATTACAATTTACGAGCACACACATTGGCGATACTTTAATTTATTTTCATAAAAAGTAGCGATAGATTTACGTATAAGGACCGAGAATACATATCTCGTAATTTTATTTTTAGACGCTAACAAGTTTCGCAATTCTTTATCTTACGTAGATACTGATCGATTTTGTTGACTGAATACTCGACCTGATTATTCATTAACTGATATGTGGTTCAAATAAACTAGTTGATAGCATTGTCTTAATGACACTCTTATCTGAATTGGTTTAAGTATTGATTTCAAGTAATTCATTGTGACATCTTGCTATTGACGTAAAATTACGCGTAACTTAGTATGTAAGGGTTAGAGTTTGCTCGTTTGGTGAAAACATCAAAATATATTACGTTCAAGTGATGGGTAGTGCAGAACAAAGTCTAATTGGCAGAGACGAAGTGTCGGCAACTCGAGCGCAGATCTACGTGGAGTTATTCCATTGAGACAAACATTCGGAACGACCCTCATTGCGAATTCCCGCGACGGCGAGCGGTTTCACGCTAATTTATAGGTTATATTCGTATTGATTGCCTCAAAGAATGTTTATGCCACAAGGTGCGGTCTCATTGTTGCGCGCGTATTCGTGTCCGCACAATAACTGTCGCTGCTGGTATGCAACGACCATTGGCTTCGACTAAACTTCCATTTCCATACAATATAATATCGATGTTCTCGATGCATCGCAACTCGATATGTGTATTCGGCTAGTTGCGAAACTGTGACGTAAATGGACGATACGAAAGCGAGTACATCCTTGAGTGAATGCAGCGGAGATTTTGCACCTACGCGGTTACGTGCGCCGCAGCCATGTTTGTACAAGACCAAATGTGATTTTTACTGTTAACTAAAATGGTTTAAGGTATGTTCTTGGGAAATATCGTATAGTTGATTTCACGCCCGCGAGTGCCTTGTATGGGGTAAACGAGGCATTGTACTGCAGGCGGTATCTCAGCGGCGACCTATGGGAGTCCATTTATGGTGGGCATTTTACCCAAAAAAGTAGACCAAGAAACGACGTTCAGAGTCTGTTTACATGGAGGCTACAGCAGTGTCGCATTGTTCGGAGGAGGGGGATCTACAGGCGTCTTCGAAGTCGTGTTTTGCATTAATCTTGTACACGCTATCGTAAGCCTGAGATCTGAGCTATGTCCCGTATCACCTGTCGAAAACGCAGAGTTTGAGTCATAAGAATCCTAAACTAGCCACAAATTCCATAGTTTCAGTTTTACTTCTTGATAAATCCGTACGTACATTCTCTATGTGTATTCATTTTACAATGTATTGGCAATAAACTGCATTATATTTACTCAGATGCATTAATTTCAGATTTGCAATGAGAATATGTACGTAACACTAAACAAATGAAGCATCTAGCAAACAAGATTAATTAATTGTTTATTCAGTACAATATTTATCAATTGGATACACGTGTACTGTAAGGAATATAGTAAACTCATATACACACATAATTTATAAAACGCCTCTGTAAATATACATATAAAATATAGCTTCAATTGTATCAACGGACTTTTAATAGGATATAATATACATCCTGTTTTTTACTTGGGAATGCAGTGCGAAAAAACTTCAGTTACGATAACTATATAAAGCATTTTATTATTTTTTCCTAGGTAATTTTTTCTTAGTATGATTTTCTTACTCATATTTCTTAATCGGATAAAACAAACCCAAACGTTTATTACAAAACGTATGCCATAAGAAGGAAACCATTATGAAAAATTAAACCGTATCTAAAACAGAACCCAAGAAAAAATTATTTTTACAATAACTGCTTTAAATAAATATTTCAGTTTGTTACAAGTTTTTAGGCCATACAAAGTTTGCATTGTTATTTTATACATTTAAAATGGGTCTATAAGATAATAAATCCAACAGATTATTACCGTCAATGCCACGTTTTTGACAATCCCTACGTCACACTGTAAAGAAAAGCCCTTACTCACAAACGCATCAACCTTTCGAACTGTCGAACCTTTCTTCACGCGCATCACTTGTACAGCCATCATCACTTCATTATTTACATTTTAGATCTTTCACAACAACTAATAAAATGGGTAGAACTCAGAAGAGACGTGCAGTTCACCGTGCCACGCGGGTTAATCAATCAGCAAAGCAAATTACTTAGTTTTACTTTTCTATGGTTAACTTTTTGAATGGAATGACGATGTAACGACGAATGCTCCCAATTGAAGTTCGTTTTAATTTTTTATTAAGAATGATGTTATCAATTTGAGATAGCAACTTAATATAATGAAAACCGCTAAATATTCACATATTAGCTTCTGCGACTTGAAATTTTGGTGTCTGGAAAATTGGTATCGCTGGTACATTCCTTGAATTTAAAACTGCCCAGAAATATAACAAAAAAAGGTGGATAAGTTTGTGTATTGTTTATCTATCAAGCCGCAACTGTACTGATTATAGACCTGATTCTAGTTTTTAAAGTATTGTAAAGGATAAAGTAGATGGAGACAAAACATTGTATATTTTATTCTTTAAAAACATATCAAGGTTAAAAGACTTAATCTATTTCCAGTGTGTAATTTTAAAATTGTTTACAAATTTTTAACATAATCAAACCATTATGAACACGTCTATTCTTAGCTCGATATGAACAAAATTGTTAAATATTATTACAAAATGGCGCACGATAACAAGTCATAAAATTTACTTAAAACTCTATCTGGCGATAAAAACAGATGATAGCGTCTAAAAATAAATTACATTATAATTGTATTCGTGGTATTTGAGATATATAACTACGTTTCATTCATCTCTTGAGGTATCTAATGAAATATGTATAAGGTTTAACCGCAATGGTCAATTTTACTTTGATTTTTCGACAAAAGAACCAGACGCGAAAACGTACTTTTTTTGGTTACCCGTCCCGTCTTAGTTTATCTAATATATGATATGAGTTCAGTTACCTTTCACGATCTCTTAGATTGTAGTGTTTTCTTTAGGCTTTTTCATTACAATGTTATTAATTTCTGATTCCGGACAACTTTAAGGTGGAGCACGTATTAATCTGTTGTACTACGAGTAGTAATAATGGCAAAATATTATTGAAACATGTCAAAAAGAAAATCTTGTTTCAATAATTATTTATCTCTGTGCAATGATATAACGGCTAACCTTGCTGTTCTAGGAATATCGTAATTTTTCATGTCATCGCCATGAAAATGCGATAAAATTTTGTTAGAAAAAAAAATGTTACTCGTTTATTTTTGCACCCGATTTCCTCATACGACATTTTACAGTATAGTAATGATCAGCAGAATTATTCATTTAAAGACAAAACGTTACCTTTCATAATTCAAGTTTCTGTGTCTATGAAACGCGGATCATTGTGCCGCGGAAACAGTTTTAAGAAAATAATGCTTTTCGCTGTTCGTTTTGTCCAACCCACCACCACCATTTCAGTGTTCTACCACCAGTTCAGGATTAATGAGATGGAGGATCAATCCCACCCTCTTCTCGGTACGTATTTGTTAACTATTGCCAGAAGCTTAGAATCAAATGGTTCTTTATTTATTCACATTTAATATAAAACACTTATTTAAACATAGCAAAGTATATTATATTGACAAAGTACCAAATTAAACAACTAATATAATACCGGGACAATTAAATGTGTTATTTTAATATTATTAAGAAATATTATCTTCTAATAAAGCAATATGTCTTCTACCTAAGCTATGTGAGTAATTGTTATTAAACTATTAAAAACACAAGAGTCTTGGAAAATAACGATATAAATACGTGATTGTGCCAGTGTTTTATTGAAACTAGGTATTTGATAGCTACAAGCCGTTATTAATTACTTTAATTGCGCTTTAGTGTTAAATGTAAAGGCGCTAAATAGCTTTACTTGGCGTCGATAAAATTTAAATTTTCCTGCAATGGTAATTTATACCTTATGTTTTTCATAAATTTCGATATGACTTCGAGAAAATTCAAGTCGTTTTGAATACTGAATCTTATTATAATTATCTTAATTCTTTTTCATTTCTTGTTTTTCCTTTCCCATTGTTAATTTTTAAATATTTTTGTTTGTTAATTATAAATAAAATATTTTCAATGAAAAAATATATATATCGTGTGCTTGTTATGATAGTACAAGAAACCTACAATTTTTAAAATAGCGGTTGTCGAGAAATTTACATCTGAAAATCATGTACCAGGCACATGGCGAGCTGTGAATAATTTAATGGTAAAAAATAATTAATGAATACTATGCTACTAATTAAAATTAACTAAAATGAAAGATTGTTTCAAATCTCACCGCAAAAAATTCTGGTAAGTGTTCACGTGGGTATTAAAGTAGGCGTTTACACTGGGTGCTCATTTAAAACCAAGATTAAAAGTTTGATATATATTTCAACGTACATAGAATATATCTTACGAAACACCAAGATTTATACATCTATAACATTTGATAATCATCAGTTTTTTTTCTATTCATGTGGAAAAAAATTTACTTTGCAGAGAACCGTAATGCCGCGTACTACCTACATTTGTAAAATCACATCCAATGTACGTGTGTATTCTTGTACGCACACGGACTGAATACTGATTCTGTGATTTGCAATGCTTTATGAAAATAGGTCAAATTAATCAAAAGATAATAAGTACATACAAAGTTAGTACAGACAAAACCAACATGTCCATGTACTTTATTTTCGATGTTCATATAGCTTAGTGCTTTTCAAGGAAGTTAAAAAGCCTAGTCAAAATATTTCCTTAAGTTTCCACATTGACGTACACAGTGACGTACGTTTTTATAATAAGTCAATGAGTTTCCACGATCGTTATATCAAATAAAACACTTTCAAGACACAGTCACTCGTGCCCGCGGTATCTGTAAAACCGCCGAAACGTCGAGTTAAAATATATAGTTATATTTATTTAAGCCTCAACATACGGTAATGTCGAAAAATGTAAGTGAAATCAAAATGACAATTTACATGCACAATGGCCGATACAGCTTTTATCAGAAAGAAAGGCCCTTGCTCCGATAAATCAATAAAAAAAGTGTTTCACTCACTGAAACAACAATGAAACTTTAGTTTAAACTCAAAATTATTACATCGCGTATATTCATGCGCATTTAGAGCCGACTTAAATCAAACATAAGGCCTATAATGGCCAATAACATTAAACAGCCAATATATCTTCATTAGTGCTGAATTAAGACTGTGTGTTCACAATAATAATGTAAGAAGACATTATACACTAATTAACGGACCCACGTTAGAACCAGGAAAAGTTTTTGAACTTAATATTTTAGGTAAATTATGTAAAGGAAGGGTAACACAACTTGAATTTTGTAACCATGCATAATTGCACTAACAGTTGATTTTTCAATGTTTAGATAACTGTATCAGTAGAATAACATTGAGAGTTTGAGATAGTACATAAAAAATTATATGAGCATTGGAAAATCAGCCCTAAGTAATATGAAAATAAAATGCTATTGCTCTTTTTAGTAAAATATTTTTTGAACACAGCCACGTAAACGTGATTATTATGGCGGTCAAAGTAGGACGGACTGTAGCGCCGTTCCAGACGAGATCTTAATAAACCAACTCTACTGCTACTGATATTACTCTCATGTCACTTAATTACAGGTAAAATCAAGAAGTACTTTAATATCAAATTTTAGAAAAGAAGTATTTTATATCAAATTTAATTATTTATTAATGAAAATGTCATCACATCCAGAGTGAAATGTTGTTTTAATAATGGTTCCATAATTAATTAAGCTGGTTAAGTTTATTTAAATGTGAGTTTTATTAGATACTATTATGGGGAACCCACGTACTAATAACGGAGTTTCTGATAGTACTGAATATTTTTACTATTAACTGTGATGCCTCATTAAAAATACGTAAAATTAAATTAAAAATAAATTGATGTAAACCAGTATCTAAACTATTTATTGTTTGACTTGATATTCCGCCCCATAACTTTTTTTATTGATAACTACTGTTCAAGTGTATGTTATTTATTATCTTAGTCATGGCAATAAGAATGCAAAATGACAATATTACTTGCTTTTTAAGCACTTAATAAGGTTTTCTTGTGTTTATAAGTGGCATCTACGCCCATGGTTATCATTATTCGTAGGTGTTATCGTTGCATTCTTTTATGTCCGTAGCAAACTTCAGATTCCTGTGGGATTTGAGTATTAAAAGGCATTAAGTAGGTGAAGTCTTTATTTCACAAGCTAGGTTTACTTTTTATAGGTATGAATAAGGTTTTTGATTGAAGTTTTATTCAAAATCGTAAACATGCATTTATTTTTATACATGACAAAGCTACACTTAATTTAAATGCAACTTTATAAATCAAAACAAGATTCAAATATCACGTTCCAATATAATAAAAAAAATCGATCAAATCGATCTATTCATTCTTTGATCAATAACGCCGGCCGGCACTCGATCCTATTGGCACAAAGGATTTGATTATACAGTCCCAGCGAGATGGCGCCACAGTCGGCGCCACATTTGTGACCTTCGCCTTGCAGGTCAAGGGTCAAAGATATACGTCCGTGAACTTCGGGTTAATATGGCTGGAGTTGCGAATTAGAAAATGCTTTTAAATTAGAATTATTTAATACGTTTTTTTTTATTAAGAATAATAGGTTACTTTACAACTTATATGTAAATGATTCACGGATATAGGTAATTTCTATAAAATTATGCCACATAACATTTTTGAAATTTTTCTATAATATAAAGGCTAGTAATATCAATCGCTGGACCAAAATTCTTAGATTCAATTTAAATGTTTTGCTGTAGTCATAAATCGATAAACATTCGAAAATCACAATATTAATTAGCCTTACCTAAAATTGTTTATTTCAAATAAATTATAAGCTTAGTTCCAATCCATAAATTCCCTTTGCAATGGACGTGCATACACAATTACCTAAATGTTAGGGGTGTTATCTGACACCAGATCTAAGGTAAATAAATCATGATTTTGTACTAAAGTGTTCGGACTTTTAACACTATGATGAATAGAACTTGATCGTCGTACAGTGGTCTAAGAGAGTTTAAATGTTATACGAGTATATTTATTTCATTTAAACTAACCTTAACTAATATTAGATCTTATTTTTATATTACCTTGATTTGTGCGCGACACTAATTGATTGTAAGTATGATATTCACCATACGATATTCGCACATATTTATTATTTCCTTTCTCTTATCGGATTAGGTAAAATGTATCTATGACGTATATCATAGATACCTATATTAGGCATTCTATCAATAAATACCAAATGAAAAACTACACTTTTGTATTACGCCATGAAAATTTGGTCTCTATGCTGTTTTTATTTTTCTATTTTGGACAGCCCTAGCCAAGCTTCCTACCTAGGGTCATGTAATTACTGACATCTACTCATTAGCATAGGAATTAAATATTTATTCGCAGTTATTGCGACTTGGAAGTGCAAAAATTTATCACAGGCATTCATAAATTATGACAAAGTTACGTAAGGACACATATTCGTTTTGTTAAAACATTTGATGATACAAAACCCATGTTCAAATACTTATTAGTAGCCGTTTTGCGCATATAATATATATAATTCAAAAAGAAAACATTTTCAAAGGACGTGACATGAATGGTTTCGATTTATTTAAAACACGACCTTAATAAATTTATTGCTGGTTGTATAATGTTATTGGTGTGATTAACAAAATAAGATTTTTATATAGTTTGATTGACAAAAATAACTTAGAAGAGGTAATTTGAGTGTAACATATAATCATAATATAAACTTTATTTATTTATTCCTTGTACTCATGAAGGAAAGTGTTTTTGATACGAAATCTAAACCCCTCACTAATACACTGATTTATAAAACTTACGTTGACTAGCCAAAGTATATCCTAAGAGTTCATACTACGTTATGAATAAAAAGAAAGCTTAAAAAGTATTTAAAGTTTTACACAAGGCGTAGGCGAGTGCGCGCGACACCCAAACAATATAAAAAAGAGGTTAACCAAGGATTACTGTTACAACCAGAGAAAGTCGTCTGCGCACAATAAAACGCACTTCCATATTCGGAGGACCCCAATAAAACTACAATTCAACCAACTAATAGTTAAATCGTCTGTGGAGACGCGTGGGAGTCTGTTTGTACATAAACCTATCCTCGGCTAAGATGTATAGAGATCGCACACAGGCAAACACCTACAATGTGTAAATGTTTATAAACACCTTTCAACGCACCGCACTACTTATTATTCCGATATGCCACATGAAAACCGTTTCGCAGTAACTTCCCATTAATATCTCAATTAATATAATTTGCAGTTTTGGCTGATTCTCAATAGGTTACTTTACGTATCCGCTATTCGTGTCGTTTATTTTAAGGGTTCAAAATGGACGATTGCAATTATTTTCGGAACTTAATGAGTGTTGGTAAATCGACCCAAATCTTGTTTTCCAAACGCCCAGTGACTCAGATGACTTCGCGAAGGCACTTAAGATTTAAAAATCGAAGCGATGTTTATTGGTTCTACAGATTGCTTCCGGTCGACAAGAATGAAATGCGTATTTACGGAGTGCGGTATTCGTTTCATTCATGATTCAGTACACGTAAACTAACGTAGTTACACTAAATTACTAATTGGTCTATTTGCAAACATCCTTGGTTTTCGCTTAAACACAGGATCAACTATTTATGTAAGGGAAATAACGTACGGTGTGATAAAATTACGTGGATATTATGAATAAGTGAGGAGTGACGCCACTGAGCAACAATGAAATGTTGCAGGCGCCGATTTTACGATAATACCGTCGCAAACGCACCGTATAAAACTTCGTGATGGAATTAGCTTATGAAGCCGGTGGAGGTGCCTTTTGCATTCTTAATTGTAAGCAAACACCTAAAATGAGAGTCCTGGTTAACAGCCATGTTACATCCTCGTCTTAATGTTTACATTTAATTAGGTGGGGCGGAAGACAATAAACAATAAAAAAGGCTCATTTGCTGAAAGGCTTTGTATCGCTATTACTTTTTTTTTCAACAATTTCAACAGATATTTTAGAAACATATCTAAAATATTTTAATACAATAAACAATCTATATAAAATTAAATGTTATTTCTTTTAGTAGCGCCTTCCTAGCGTTGTACCTAATCATAAAGAACAAAGTTTCAAATATAATTAAAAGTGACACTATCATAACTTTGGGCATTATATCACCAATTGCTTCAGATCTGATTTCTCGTTACCTATTTTTAGACTATTTATAATATATACAACTCACTTCGCCTAACATCGACATACACTTACGAGTATGTCATTTCAAACGCACTCTTGAACTTTGCACCAATATCAAACATGACTTCCATCTCTAAGGCGGAAAAATTGCAGTGGCATTTTTCATTTTAAAAAATGCATATGTTAAATCACACTGTAATATTGGCAAAATCAACCATTCTATTTTCAAATGAACCCAGCTTTTTTATAGCGAATTTATAACGTATAAATACAAAGTACTTGTTTTTCTTTTCCATACTGTTAGTTTCTTTTGAAAATAAATAATAAATTATATATATCTTGGATATAAGTCAGATTCTACCTGAATAGATTAACAGTACATGTATCTTAGTTTGATGATATTTATTTCCCAGGAAACCCCAAGGTTGATTTAAAGCGCGAATAGAAAACATTACACGAAAGATTTTTAGCTATATTTCTATAATTGTGCAGTTTAATTAATGCTTGCAGAATCGTGTGACGATTATTCACAGACATAGTTTTATTTGACCTCCCACCCTTGTGACACGATTAGATTCTTCATGAACAATTTAGATGTTATTTTATTATGACTTATGTAAATGTCTCGCTACGCTGATAATAGATGTAATAATGCAAATGTAAAATCTTTGATAGGAAAAGTCCTACGTGAAGGTTACATTTTGCAAGTTACTTTAGAGACTATGAGATGAGACTAAGAGATGTAGAAAAATAATTGTGCTTATTCTATAAACACGAGACAATACGTTAAAAAATGTTGACCGTAGGCAAAGGACATTGAAAGCTTTGTTAATATTTTCTCACATGCTTTATAAAACAAAACACTGATTCTGATATTGCATACAATTTGAAGGTTACCTTTTCAAAATCAAACAAAAACACAGAAAATTATACTCAAACTTTTATTTGCCGAAGCAATCGACACAAAAACCTGTTTCCTTCAAAACATAAATTACCTCTCATTGTTTTACAAATCACATAATTCATTTCTACCACAGCTGTCTCACTATATCAGACTAAACCATATGGCATTAAAAGGTCAGACGAAGGCTTTTGCGAAAGGAGTTTGGCGCCACCGCTCTAGGCAAATTTGGTATGATAAGAACACCGCGTCATTTGTGATAACAAACTTGTTTGTACTCCATTCATAAAGTTTACGATATGTGTTGAATGACGTGATCTTTTAGTGTGACCGTTTTGTGAGCTGTATGTGAATTTTGGTTAATTCGTTTTATGGAGTATTAAAGTTTGTAAATTCTTAATACGTTTGGAAGATGTATTTTATATTCTTTGGAAAGTTTCTCGAATATAAGATATTTTTAAGGTAACCCAATAAGTTCTAAAGAAGATTATTATGATATTGTAAATTATTGTAATAGTTGCTTCCTGCCTGATTATTAATGCAAATAACTACCTTAAAAAGACCTTCTAAACAAAATCTTACATATAAATAATCAACAAGACCTCTCAAATTATCAACAATTCAATATCCAACGTCAATATCTACGAAGGTCACGTATCGCGCATTTATCGCCTAGATACAAGCACTTAAAAAACTGTAAATAAGACATAACGAGGACACTAAAACAAATATTTCAAAAGGCAGGAATTAAAAACAAAGTGTTAGAAACAATCAGCGAGTAGAAACGGGCGCGGGCGCCGCGACCGGCGCCGGAGCGACGCGACAAAACTGTTTGCGTACATGTTTCCTATTTGATTTTACGCAACTACGCTGACTTGTTTTCTTACACACTTTCTGAAAAATGAACAAGGCTGTTACTTATTATTCTACGCGTATTACGCTCGACGTTTCATTGAAGTGAAAACTTGTGTTGGAGATTTTTTTATTAGAGTATAAGTTGTATGTTAAAATAATTTAACTTTATTTTAAAATTGTTTGCTAGGAATTTTGTGTAGGTTCATGTAATTTCTACCTTTAGAAGTTATTGCTTGTATATATAATAATGAAGCACAAAGTTGTGTTTGAATTACACAACGGAAAAAAATATAACAATTTGATGAAAACTTTACCTGAACATATTTTGATGCTCATAAAACTAAGTACATCAGTTCGCTATATATTTTACTCGTAACTTTTTTGTCGTTGTAATTCCCTAGTATGTTATTCTTACTTATTCTCTTTCAAAGTATAAATTATTAAAAGATTCCTTACAAATGTACTGTTTAAGCTCAGTATTTTTCCAATTTTCAGCTTAAGACACGTGTTTGCAAAATCACATAAAATTGTGATAATTTTATATCAGATAAGGTTTAACAAGACACAAAGGACTTACCAATAAAATATTGCTCTTAAACTTATTCCACACTAACAACTTTTCCTACACCACTTCCTTATCCAATTATTAGCTTCATAAACTACAGCCTGTAATACAAAACCTTCACCAAAATAAATGCAGGCAGTCCATAACTTCACCGTTACAAAAGATATCAGTTACCCTCGACCTATCCCATTTTACTACTTCCTACATTTCCCTCAGACAATGCCTAGATAGCTATTAAATATTCAAATGTCACTCGAACGGCCTGGTTTTAATTTAAAGATTAATGCTCAGGCTCGGCGCCGCAGTCACGAATGACCACAGACTATACATCTATTAAAACTATTACTCATGGTAAACGAGCGCATTCTCTTTGCCGCCATTATTGGTAACCTTAATGTTGTGGCTTTTGCTTTTTCTGTTTTATTGGCAGTAAAGTTAGAATACTTCTACTGTAAAGGGAAATATTAAATGTTGTGACAAATTTTAAGTGGAAAGGATGGATGAGGTGTTTCCAGAATTAATAGATCGCATCTGAATTTTTATTTAAGTAAAGCTTCGGGAAACACCGCTTAGGTAGCATAGAGCTTGAAGTTAATGTTACATAGATGTATAAACAGGGCGAACAAACACTATTGGTGATGAAATTAACGGAAATTCTACATAAAAATCTAGAAAACTATTACGATTTTTCTCTTAGTGACCCCTAGCTGTAAGTGTAAACAATAAATCATTGTAAAGTTATTTTCTTCTATCCTTTTCTACTTGGTTTCTTCTTATTTAATATACTAAAGTAATCGGTTGATGAAATTTTGGGGGTGGATTGATTTACTGGCATAACTTTAGGACCTAATGTTACGGTCAAATAAGCTGTTGTATCAGAGTTAGCACCTTACATTTTTTATTTTAAACTAAAATCGTATTTAACTCTTGATTGTTAAGCTTTTCTATCTTTATTTAAAAAAAAATTAAATTACTCTACTCGGTTTATTACACATATTTGGTTTATTATAACACAGACCAGTCACCCTGTACATTTTTAGATATATAAAATTAGAAAAGAAGCCTGTTTATAATGTCAAGCATTGATATTCGTAATTTGTGCATTTTATGTGTACAATTCAGGGAGCACGACTCTTACAAAAACCCTCGAACTGTCTTTATCAGGAACTCCTCGTACCTTTTGAAAAAAAAACTACAAATTCGTACAGAACATTTTAAACAATTTCAAGAGCGCATGTCGTTGACTAAGTTTCTTAAAGTGGTAGTGGTATTTCTACTTGGTATTTACCATAAGGCACTAAAGGAAACGGCCACGAAGGCGACAGACGATGGCTTCCGTCCAGAGGCGCCATCTTGAATTATTGACAGTGTTTACATACTTTACTGTCTTGTCCAATAGTTGAGTGAAAATCATAGGCTTGCAATAGTATGATGATTTTAGGTTGTAAGGATTTTATAGCATAGTTTTAATTTTTTGAATGCTTAGCTAAAACCAGAACTAACTTATAGATATTTTCAATAAGTATTTTCAGTTCGTTTATCTTTCATAATATAAGTGATATTATCACCTAAAATGTTACATAAATAACCAAAAGGTCCTTCTAAGTCATTCAGTTCTCTTATTTTTTTTTAATTAAAGAAAAATTCGTAATATGAAAATTCTAAATAACGTTCTTTTGAATTTATCAGATTTAATGAATTAGGTGAAAATTAAAAAATATTTTTTATTTGCATGCCAATTATGTAGAAGTTATGAAACGATTCTATTTTTGAAACCACAAACGCTTCTATACATTTAACAAAAACTCTAACTCCTTGCTAATAATGTAGTATTATTTCTATAAATAATGGTACTTTCTTTAATATGATTAGCCAATATTAAAATAATAGCATAGTCCACGTTGTGGTTGACCAACATTCCATTTATATCTGGTTCAAAACTACATCTCTGGTTAGAATTAAGTACTTTTGAACCCCTTGCAGTGTTGTTTGCCTATGAAAAATATATGACTCTCCTTAGATATCTGAGTTGAGAAAAAAAATATTTTGCTTATCACACTAATGCTCACTATATACAAATCATATTAAATCCGTACTACAGTTATAGAATAAGGCAATGACGCATTTGATTGATTAAAAAGCTAAGAGCATCTACAAGACGCGGCAACGCGGGATCAATTCAAAAATCGAATCGAACACGTCATTTTGCACAATCAGTGTAAAAGGCAAGGCATTGAATCTATAGAGCCAGGAATACATCGCGAACACAGCGGCTCACAAAAATAAATCGCGATTGTAAGATCAGAGAGGCGGCTTGCACAAAACAAATTCTTGTGTTCGGATGCAGCAAACTGAATTAGATACACTCTTGATCGACAATCCGTTTATTATGCCGCTATATCATTATGTACCTTTGTTTCTTATATATGAATTTTAGAATCGAAAATTTTAAACATAGAGATACTTGTCCACGAATAGAATGAATTTACTATTTTCTAAACAAATAGCTTATTATATATATATATATATATATATATATATATATATATATATATATATATATATATATATATAAAACATAACTTATGTTCTTTAACTTTTACTTACTGCGAATATATTCTGTATTTATTTTCTGCATTGCACAATTAATTACATTTGAGATCGAATTTTTTTTCATCTGAGCAGTTTTGTATTTTTCAAAATATAAGATTTAAAAAAAATCCGTTTAGATAACACAGATCTAAAAAGATTTTTGAGATCGTAACTAGCTTTTTGCAACCAAGTGAGAATATACCAAAAAGCCGTTAGTCCTTCGACTTGTCCGCTAATAGATTTGATAACAATCTGCATATAATTTAAATTAAATCAATCGTCGAGTGCCACTCCAGGTGATAAAGCTGACCGAATTCTGTCTACCCTTTAGTTAATCAGCCAGGGCTAGCAATTTAAAGATCTGTGACATGATTCATTGCCTTACATTTAAATAATACCTCTCTAGCTATCAACTGGAGAACACGATGTTGTTTGAAAATCGTTTGATTTTTTATGACTTCAATTAATGCTGAACTTATTCTTATATATAGTATTCAAGACGGCCAAATCATAAAGAAGACTTTTAGTTCCTATTTTAATCAAAAAAATCATAAGATATACTTCACTGTATCCTGAATAAAACGTTGAATAAAGCAATACACCATCATTCTTGTTTTCCAAAACAATGTTATTCTTTACAGGTTGTACTTTCCGACAGGCTATAAATTAATATTTTTTTTATTACAGCAACACCTGGCAAAGATTCAATTAAAAATCATCATTTTTATTGTTGTCCAGATAGTCGCACTTCTTATGTGCCGCTGTGGTTTTATAGTCCGGTCCTATAGTTTCAAATAGCATAAAAGTAAGGTCCGAACGAACCTATAGCTAGTCTTTGATTGTAAACGGAATTTATCAAAAGCAGAAATAAACTATTACAATAATAATTACGAGGCCGGGCGGCACACAAACCATAGTTCCCTCAAAGGAGGTGTAGTGATTCACTTTGAATGCATTTTATAGTTATGATTCGCAGAGCGATTTTACGGCTTAGTTTTGAGTTTCACTGCATATTGGAATATCTACTTTGTTAGGTTAGTAATGATAATAACATTTTATAAACTTGCTAGTTTTATACCAATGTCACGATTGACTTAGGTACACGAGTAGCATGGCTGGGCTAAAATAATTTCATTTTATGAAACAAAATATCTTTTTTAATTATATTAAATGTATTTTTTCAATACGGTTAATGAAATATAATCGCCCAGATTGCCTTTTAAATATTAAAGTTCCATGAAGATAAAGGTAAAGATCCGTTCTTTCATATTGAAGCTAAGTCTAATTCAAACATCTAGAAGCTTTTCATTTATCACAATCGTTTATCGTCCCCATTAAAAGAATATTTATAAACTTAATGACTAACATGATCCGTCTGAAAGAATGCAAAGAGGCGCCGCTGGTTGGGGCGGGCGCTCGCGGTGGCGCTGGGATTCCACGGCCAGACTTCGCCGACACACTGCTTTCAATATAAAAGACGCGTCCGTTGACATCGCTCGATATTTCCTCGCAAAAAATGTGTTGTGTTGTAAGTAGTTTTCGCTAAAAGGTGCGCAGACGGCGTCGCGGCGCGGGTCGACGGCCGCTCCCGGAATAGCGTGGAGCAGCATCTATATTTGCAGCCAGCGCGGGCGCAGGGGGGGCTCCGCGTGCCATTTCTGCACCATCGCCCGGTGCATCTGAGTAATGTCATTGTAATGCTCTCGATATAATCCTACAGGCAGACACGCCGTCGGCGACGACCACTCCCGAACTTCAACGACATAATTGCTTACTTTTTTAACCCCCATTTACAACGATAAAAACAGTCTGGACAAAGTAAGATGTCAATCAGAGCTATAGTTTCGTAATCGAGCGAATCAGCAGTTTCAGATGTCAAATTATTTAAACGTAAAGCTTTAACATTTTATCGTGAACACAGATCGGTTTAATGGCGATCGTAGAACATTCTTGTTATCTATTTTATGTTGGTCCCTTCTGAATCTTTTATGATGTCACTACAGATCACTTGGAGAGCTTAAAATTGTTAAAGCTTCTAGTAGAGCAGAAGCCTTTTAAAGTAATCTAAATGTTTAGCAGATGTGTCGAAGCGCAGTGACATTCTAGAGCATTTCATTCATGCATATGCAACTATTCCATATCGCGTTCAGTTGAATATTTGCGGAGGCAGCAGGCCATACGCACCGACCATAATGTATATTGATGAAAGTCAGCCGTGGGAGCCAACCGGCTGTCATTTGTCATCGCCACTTGCTGTCACTGAGGTATTTTCTTACATTCCGCAATTACCTTTTAAAGGCCGCTAATTCAACTTTACTAAACCACAAAAAATAAACATGATGAACGGTTAAAGAAACTTGATGTTACCTTTAATCTCACGAACGAAACTGTTATAATGTTATAAAAGGATTTACTGTTTATCTGATTAAACTTTCATTTTATCCCACACATAAAGAGACATTATGACGTGTTATGACTCTGTTTTCTAATTTAAATGGATTTTTATCTGAATTTCGTTTCAAAAACTACTTACAGTATATTTATAATTATATCCTACTAAAAGATTCTGTTAAAAGTCTCTTGTTACCTTAAAATAATTTATCAAAGGCGAACGAAACGATACCGCCGCAAATAAATTCGTGTGTATAAACGTATATGTCATCCGCCTGGTTTCCACACGCGAGAGTAGTTTTCGCGACAGATGGCCTCTGACTCACGGACCTGTTACCCACAGATTTGTTTCCAATGTAATTGATACGATTTTCCATAACACCTCTAAATATTCATAAAGTTATGATGAATCATATATTTAGCTTTTATGGCCTTAAAATATAGGAGAGTCTTAATTAAATAATATTTTTACTACCCATTATCGTAAAACAAAACCTGTCGCGACATTATACTTTACACAAATCTGTTTTATTGCATCTGTTTCGGAAATAGGTAGGTATAATAATAAAGATAACCACGTATTAGTGGATCAATGAAAAAAAAAGGATTTGTATAAATTTTACGAGGTCTGTGACGGAATCGAAGATTTATATACATTTTAAATGTTATAGAAAAATTCTAACAACGTTCCACTAAATTTTACGCACACGGATAATGCCAAGTCAATGAACAATCCACGAATTGTACACTGTCAGGTAACTGACTATTCTAAATAATTTATAGCTCAAAATCGCACAAAAGAATGAGAAGAAAAGAGTTGAATGTATAAGTTTGGTAACGCCGAGCAATAAACTCGATACAAAACATTCCAAATGTTTCCAATGCGCAGAAAACGGGCATGACATCAGATTACGTGTAGCTAAATACAAAAGTGACATCACCAATTTGGGATATACCTATAACTCTAATTTCGGGAGCATTTGCTATTTGTAGTCACTTATCTCTGTTAAATAATATTCAATTACGCAATTAATTAAGCTATTACAAAGGTTTATGGCTATGGTTTACACTTTACTAAAATTACAAAAGACGTTATGTCATAACTTGCAAATTTTAGAGACTAGTTAAAACTACTAACAAATACATATTTTTCTGACAGTCAGAAATAAAGGAATTTCACTAGTAGGTACTGAATAGAGATTCTCATTGATTTACATAATTTATATCACAGTTGATGTTCGCCACACAAGATTTTACACCACAAGACCAAATAGAGTAAATTATGGCTACTAGCACTTTCAAGCCCAATTTGACCATCAATTTTAATCAAAGCTCAATATAGAATAAATGCGTGCCTGCAAGCCAAGTCTTTGCACTTCCACGTAAACAGACATCTAGAGTGAATCACATCCCCCGATAAATGTACAAATAGTGAAATAGAAAATGAATATTTATTTATAAGAGAACTACTCTAACTAGATTAAAAATAAACAATATAAATAGAACTTAAGTAAACTGAGTGCACTTTAGTTAATGTTACGTATGTATGAGTATATTTAAAGTATGTATTAATATTTTCATAAGACCCTGATTGGTCGGCCAGCGAGCTCCCGCCAAACATGTGCTTAGGCCTACCACTACAATGTTTAGCTACAAAAGTGAAACCTAGGTACCAGTTTTCTCTTCCATGTTACTTGCGTATCAGTAATTTGCTGTAGCTTTTGCTAGTAAATTATTATTAGTTATAAAATTTCTACTTGATTCCGTACATTATTCAGATGCTTAAAGTTGCGTACTAACATGTACCACGTAGGAAGCTAAGATGTAAATTTTCATGTTTTTAATACAGTAAATCAAACTGCACTGCTATCATTTCAGCACAGGGTTTATTATCCTACATAAGGATAAATTTCTAGAATTTCTAGACATTTTACTTTATACTTATTTGTTATCAATTTAACTAGATTTTTTAATTATAATTCATTAAAAAATAATTCTAATACCAGTCCTTAATATCATTCCACATTTCTTCAAATCTAAATGAGGTTAACAACCAAAATCTATAAATATGGATAAAAATATAAACTACCCAGAAAGTCGTGTGGCCGATTAGACTTACAATGCAATTAATAGTATATCAAAGATAAACTGTACTTACAATTAACATCTCCAGGGCAGGTTTTGCAGCACCTCCCGGGAAGAAGAACGGGAGTATCACAGGATGGTTCTGGACACTCATTTTTTATATTTCTGCATTGCACCTTTGCCACTACACGTCGTTTTTTCAATACCTGGATACAAACGAAATGATTTTACAATCATTTTTATAAATTATAGTTTGTTCGTTTTGAGTACAAGTACGGAATGGATATCGATGAAATTTAATATAGGTACAGAAAGACAGAATACGATTTAAAGAAACGCTCAAGCGTTACATTACGAATACAACAAGAGTGAACTGTGACAAATATAGGAGCGCTGATTAGCCTCCTACAGTTTAGTTATTGTTTAATTCAACGTTTGTGTCTATTTGTAGTATTTCCAATGTAGTAGCAGTTCAATATTAATATTAACCTAAACAATTCTTCCAATTCTATCTAGTAACTACGGCTTTTCTTTGTATTTTCTGAGATAACAAGTAAAATTTAGGACATCGACGCTTGAAAGGCAATCCTTACTAACCGACATAAATCCGTAAAACGAGCTATATATACCATTCGAACCGCCAGATTTTTCTGCGTCGTTTGGTCTGGGTCTCATATTTTTAGACGAGTTTTATTGTCGCTTAGATATTGCATAATTTCGGTCAAATCCACACTTTATGCTTACAAAAGACCAAAAAAAATTGGTTTTGAAAAAATCCAGCAGTTACGACAGTCTAACAATTATGAATATGAACTTAGTCGGTTTTTCATTTTCATTTACTTTTTAATTTATGTGGTTATCTATTTTTGCGTGATAAATTTATTTTGTGACAGTGTCATTTGTATAAGTTAGCCTGAAATAAAGGAAGAATATTAGAGCTAAGATATTTTATTTGTATTTTTTAAAGACAAGAACCAGCGCATTTTCAGGTAGAAAGACTGAGTTATGACAATTTTTACGAATGAGATAGTATTAGTGACAAATATTATAGAGGCAATGTAACTGGAAAGATAAGCAAGATCCATATTATGACTTTCAGAAAAGACAAGCAAAGCTTTAAATTTATATACAACATCTATGAATCCTACTGCGGCGTTCTCTGATGTTGAAATTCAATCCAAAACCAAGGTATCTCTTTTACTTCCCATATCAAAAACTAAATACTACGATTTGGTTAAACTTTGTGTGGACAAAGTTATTCCTAACTGCTTTAAACATGAATTTGTGAACATTCGTGCAACAAATGTTAAAGATTGGTTACCCGACTCGACATTGAAGATTGTGATATCAACATTTATACTGGGTAACTAACGAGATCTCACGTTGCAATTCAAACATAAGATTTATTTTGTTTGTATTATAATTCGATTCAGGATTTTTTTTTATTTGCTATATTTTTAAATAATGCTTAGGTAAATTTACTTGATTTATTTTAAACAGTGAGATCTCTTTAGATCAATCTTTCTGTATCAAAATACCAAACTAGGTAAGTGTACCTATTCTTACATGTTACTACATACACTACAGTGATGATTTAGATAATTTTAGCTGTTTATCAAATCAGGTAAATTTTATCTAACCGACACAAACTGGTGCTTATAAAAGTGTTAGGTGTCTTATTTTGAAACTATGGATAGCTATAAAAAAAATATTTCTACGAGTGTTAACATAATTTTAATCGAACAATTAAGTAAATTTCCCGTGATTTTTTTTTTATATTTGAGCTTTAAATGACTCTCCTGTAAAGTTACTCAATGTCGCTTAATGAGGATTGCCTTTCAAGCGTCGACATGAAAGAACACTAATTTAAATGACCTACGGTGTTTAAACGTAATTGCTTAAAATGAGCACAAACTTTAAATTTCCTTCATGAAAGACTTCGTAGTAAACATAAAAATATAAACGGTTCCGTTCAATGATTAAATAGCAAGTCAATTTGGAAAATAGAGTTAACTCACGCTAGTTTATAGTATTTTAGACATAAAAATAATTGCGATGATGATTAATTTTATCTGCACTAGAAACGATACTTGTTTCTAGATAATGGATTGCCTCAAGTAAAGGCAAACAAATCTACCTGACAACGATCACGTTTGCAAAATTATGACAGTTTGCTTCTGACGTCACGAGTAAATAATTAATTTTGTGGCTTGTGACTTCATAACGCTAACACTAGTTAGTAGAATCGTTCGTAAAACTATAAAATATTATTTGAGATATTCAAATATTGTATTAGTGAATACTTTACATATTATTTTAAGTGTCATTTCTTTGGTGTTTTGTACTATGTTCACTATTGATGAGTCATGTTACTTATACATCCTACTATGCCGTTTGAATTTATCAGTTAAAGTATTGGTAGGCTTATTACAATTTCATAACTGCTGTTACCCAGTTTTTAGAAATACATAGTTTAGCAATTTTCTTGAAACGCCAAAGGTAAGCTATACTACTCAAAATACTAATAAATGAAGTTATTAGTCGAACTAAGTGAGGTCCCGGGTTCAAGTTCTGATAGACAAACACCACATTCGTAAGAATTTTTTCAAAGTTCATAGATGTTTACTATTAAAAGAACAAGTTAATCATTACCTGCTCTGAAGTTGGTATTTTTTATTTAAATTACTGTTATTTAATTAGTGAAATGATGTAGCATTATACGCGTTAGTACTTACCGATATACACTCACATTTGATGCAGTACATCACACCGAAGGGAGGGCCGAGGTCTGCGAACCAGGTCGACCCCAGCTCTTTCGCTTGTTTGCCGAATTGACATTCTGGAAATAAATAAAACACATCAAACTTTTGCGATTTGAAGGGACAGAAATGATGTATCTATGTCGGGTAGGTAGGTACATAATTTGACAAGCCTCAGAGATTTTGAAAGCATTCTTCCGAACAAGCCCTATAAGACATAGCTCATGTTTTGAGGTGACAAGCCATGTCGAACTTGTGAAATATAATTTATGATTGTTAATAACCCTCGACAGTAAATATACAATATTTTAAGACAGCTCTAAAAAGCTTTATTTATATCAATCCAATGAGACACTATATAACTATAGAAGTTATCCTAATAATGAGATGCTTAGATTCCCTGCGGCCAAGTTTTATTGACAAACCGTTAAATTAATTAAATTCTACATTAAAAAATGAAATTACCTGCCTAAGGGTGTTTGTATCTGAATGAGTACAAAACAAGAATATTCACAATGTACTTAGAACTTATGAATGTTTTTAATATAACTTGTAGCAAAATATTGTAAGTTAATCCCAATAGAGTGATTTAAGCAATAAAATAAAAACATAATGGTTTAAATGATTATCTTCCAGAAGTACAATAGTACCGAAGTAAGCTACTTGTTTTAAATATTTGTCCAAACTAGGAATGGAAACAAATTAATTTTGTATAAATATTTTCTCAATTATATTATTTACTGAACTTAAATTTGAGCCAAAAATCTTACATTATTTTGCCTACATTTGTTGGGTTTTGGGGACCAGGGCCATCGAGGCGATTGGTGAGTGAGGCTCGTGACCATAAGGCGTAAGACCTACACGCACAACGAATTTCTATTGCCATCTAGCGTTGTAATTCGGCCAGCCTTTTGGCTAAGTTACCTTCAATAGATTCTAGTTTAGGTGTAGTTTTTTATTTTGAGTGTATTTTTATCTTATAATTATTTATTTAATATACTTAGGTATGTGTATATTCTAGAAATGTAAATATTTTAATATGTTGTAGAGAAATAAGAGAAATTGTATTTTTACCTAATAATAAACTGCAGATTTATTCCACATATCAAATATATAATCAAAAATTGTGTTCAACTATAACATCAGATTGAATCATTCAAATAAAATTATCTGGGTATAGGTAGGACACGGGTATATGATTTACGATTACTCTTAAAGCCGGAACGTTGGTAATAAGGATGTCAACTTCTAAATGAAGATCGTTAACAAAGTTGCTGTATTCGATTTATTAATATCATCTTCAGTTGTATGAAACGTGGTATATTACCAAGTAGCTAGAAGGACAGCCCGTTCTATGTAGCCTCATAAGCAAGTAGTAATTTATTTTTTATTCCAACGTATATTTAAGTACCGTATGCCATCTTTTATAAAGTATGTGGGAGGTAAATAGCTAAAGCATGCTTGAAATTCATTTAAATATACTAATTTAATGCTTAAAATTGTGAAGTGTTAACAAAATGTACTTTGCAGGTTGGGTTTGCGTTGGAAAAATAAGTAGATAAGATTTAGTAACGAAGTTGTTTAATTTACATTTCCAGGAAAACCCACAGCTTTAGTAAAACTAAATTAATAATACTTAAATTAAGAATACTTTAAACTATGAAGTACTTTTTGGTTAGAATTGATACTATCTGGTAGTATCGAGTAGCTTCTATCCATCAATCCAGACAAACTTGGTGATGCAATTTTGAAAGATAATTAGTAGGACTTGGTTGGACCGGAATAGGACATTACTCGTCTTTGCCTTCACTTTCTTTCAGATAAAATTTAAGATAAAATTAATAACTATTTTACATATGCCATTAATTTCAATGAGTTTACGATAATATATATACCATGCAAAGAAAAAAAATGACAACATTACATAGGCGCCAGACCTCCAACATATTGTGCTCAACGAATCAAAATAAAATATGATATCACCTGGTTATGATCATGTTTCTGATAAGGACTACTGTAAACAAGTATATTCTTATAAAGAAATTAACTATAATTGCTTACTAATTAATATCTGTACTTATCTATAAACATAGTAAGGCAAAAGCATCATTTGTGTTTTTGACATAAACATATTAAAGTACTGTAGCAATTTATTAATTTTAACCCAACCATGATGATCAAAAATTACTTACAGTGCAGATTTGAAATAAAGTTTTAATCAAATAATACTTGTTAAAGTCCATCAGTCTTTATTTACTGGATGTTTTTCAGTCTCGAGTATTTTCAGATTATTCAAAACTCTTTTATAGAACTATAAAAGACCGCGTTTAAGTCTTAATGTATGTAAGATTCTCATTATTTATCTCGACAGAATATCGTGAAAACAAATATTATAAGAAATTAACAGCAATATCTATTACATTAGCATGCGTATCAAGATTGATTAATAAATTGTTAATACATGTCAAACGGGTTAGCTGGTTGAATTAACATACCCATCTTTGTCAAGCTACTTATACGAGATTTTTTAGTTATAAACTATTTCATATTTTTTATGATCAACTTTCGTTCATTATGACAAGCTTTGAGACATGTTTTTTGGCTCCAGACAAAGACACTTTCCTACCCCATTATAATAGACACGTTTTTATGCAATAAGTGTTATATTATCAAAGATTAACTTTGATAATGGTTGATAGCATTAAAACCTATGAAACCTTTTTAAAGCTCAGTATAGACCAATGTAGAAAAATGATAAAACAATACTGTGAATTACAACCAGAGACTGAAATATCCCATTAAACAATCTTACAAATGTAATGCATTTACAAAATCGTAAAATACATTTGATAACGCATTTTAATGCATAAATAGGCGTCAAAAGTATAAAATATATCTGTTGTAATATTTAATTAAACCGAGAGCAAGAATGATAACGAGTCGCACTGCGTGAGAAAATTATTGTGTCTTTATAAACTTATTTACTAAGTTTATAATGTTTGTCAGTTTGTATGTTTGTGGGAGCGCCGTAAACGCAGGTAGATGGAATTTTACTTAGGTAGGGTTCAAGGATTAATTTCTACTTAAAAAGATAAACCTCTATTTTCATTATCATTCCTATTTTCTGTTTTTAAACGGTTAAAGGGTTCAAAATATAGTAATCTAACATGTAATCTTTTGTCCTGCTCACATAAATACCCATGTAATACTGATACCTAATCGCAACATTGTATTATGTAGATGTATGCTGGCGCCAGGGAATTTTCAAGACTAATTCAAGAACAAATTATTGAAGTAACTGACTTGTTGGGTTTCTTTTAATTAAATTAAGGCAAGTGTCGTACTTTGAAATGAAATTTGTTTAAATGCCTACACAATTTTCGTTATCAAAGTACAAGACCTATCAACAAATCCGCGAACGCCTGCTAGTGTAAAATAACAACTAGTTGGATATATTTCACTCAGTAGGTAATAAAGACAGGTGTCTTAATTATTTGTCATTTGTTTTAGAATGCTATGAACTGGGACACGCCATTATAGCTCTATTATTAAATGCCTTTCAACTTTGGTTACTAATGTGTTTCGCACTTAGTCAACGAAATATATAACCTTCAATATTTATATATTTATTCTACAGCGGTACACTTAAAAAGAGGAATATAAGTTGTGTGCATGTTAATATATTTGTAGACTCTCTTGAGTCATAGAAATAAATACCTATCGATTTATAAACAAGTGTATTGTGATTGTTATCTTATTTTTTAAGAATATTTAAACTAAAACATTTATAAAACGTTTTAACTATCTATAATAAATGATTTAAGTCCGTAATAATAGGTACAACACAGTTAACTGAAACTATAAAAGTACCACCACGAAAGTTGCAAGTAAATCCGCAAGCGTATTGAGGTATACAATATTATTATCCCTTCCAATGGCCTGAGGATAACCAGCACGCTCGAGGTTCCATTAAAATCAATTCTAAAATCTATTTGAATATGTTCATTATAGTGAATATCTTAAAATTGAGGTTTTATTGTATGCAGCGTGTCGGTAATAATGAGGAAGAAGGGTGTCGGCGGCGGCGCCGGCGCGGCAGGATACACCAATCACGTCACTTTCAATCTGCCACTGCGCATGGATACGTGTTTGTATTATCCACTGATATAGGATAATTTGTGTTTTGTTTTGTCTAGACTGGTTGGAAACAAACTAATCATGGTTGCGATTTGAAAATTGAATGTTAGTTTCAAATACTCTGATTGATTTACACTTAAATTAAGCTTTTCAATGTTGCGTATGTCGTGTAGACTGTATTCATTTCTAATAAATATTTCAAAAATTTGTTGTCGCAGAAAAGGGAGGTTCGCGCAATCTATCAGCTCGGTCCAAGGGTGTCACCTAGAAATAAATTTAAGGAAATAAATATTTTTACTTTCCATTCACAATATATTTTAGAAAATTTAATGTACGTAAAAAATAACATAACCTTGTTCAAAAGAAAAAAAGATCTGCACAATATTAACACAAGAGGAAAAAATATGCTAGCAGCAAATAATAGTAGGCTTCATAAAGTCACTAACTCATTCATGGGTCAATGTATGCGCTTTTATTATAAGGTTCGTGAGGATATCCAAGGTCTTCCTATTGACAAATTCAAAGAAACTATAAAGCAGAAGTTGTGTGCTAAAGCATATTATAAACTATCCGATTATTTGGATGATAAAAGCCCTTGGGTATAATCCCCTCATTAACAGGATTTTACTAGTATTTGTAACAAAACATGTGTAATGTATCTGTATGTTCGATGAGTTTTTTGTCCCGATGAATATCTAAAGCGTCATTGTCACTAAAGTACGTCTTCTTATGGTAGCGTCGGGTGACGGGTCGCTCACTTCCCTCTAATATGGTTGAGGAGGTCGATGGCTGGATCCCGGTTAACTCGTGAACGGGTGCCGTCTGAAGGTGTTCGTCGTTTGGTCAATTGGGGGAGGGAGATTTGCCGTGCTAACGGATGCAGATAAGAATAACTTTGTATAGACATAAAGAGACTGTAAATTTATTTTGAAAAAAATATACCCGTGAGGTTTCTTGCCAGTTCTTCTTCACGAAGGTTTTTTCGAACTGGTGGTAGAGTCATGTTTTATTTGACATCAATAAGAACAAGTAATTGTCAGTGTTTAGAAATAAATATTTCATTTCATTTCATTACAAAACATGTTCAATTAATCCCATAGTTTTTCCACGTAAACAAAAATAAACCCCACAATATCGATTATCTATAAACAAAATAAATTAACTACAGCCAAAACACGGTTAATCTTAAACTTCTTGCTCCATCAAAACAAACGACGAACGGGACGCGCGCCGCCGCCTTCGCACACAGCTGTCTATTCCCGCTGTTTTGGAAAGCCGTGAAAATATGTGTATATATTTTTTCGATATGATTTAAGCATATAAAATGAGACGTCGGGTAACCTTCTGCTGTGTTCTCGGAACCACTGGCGCAGTGCCAGGAAAACTCACCGCCGTCGCGGGGAATAGCCAATCGAAACTTACACACGATATATGCCTGTCTTTGGTGACGGTTTATATAAAAAAAGTCTTTTTTTGTGGAAAAACGCAAACAAAAAAACAACCGTCTGGTTGTCGTGATTTTGGCAAGTAAAAACATTATACATTTATTCGTCTTATTAGCCGCTTTAAATATGTCTTAAGGATGTATGTAAAATATATCTACTTTTCTAACTTTCCATAAACTTGGATTATGTGACACAGTTGATCAAGCTGCATCCATAGAAAAGAAGAAAAAGGCACTTAGCCGATGATTTAAAGAAGTATTTGAGAATAAAAGCCTCATTTAACTCCGTTATATTCGTACCGGAAGTTGACGAAATCGAACTAAATTGATAAAAAACTATACGTACCGTAGCCAATGCACGGCCAAGAAATGATTTTTTCAGTAACTTCATACATTTTTTTTACGAAAAAATATCTTTGATCCAGATGTCGTTAAGGAGATATTCGTGGTTAACTTAGACGTTTCAGTAGCGTTCTGTGAACTTGTACCTCTCTGTATACTTGTACTCGGCCACAAATATAAAATTACGTATTAATTATATTAAAAATCGTAAATTATTAAACAAAAGACATAATTTTTTCATCATAAATTACAAAATTCTAGCAGAAGCGATACGGCATTGACATTTTGACATGAAAATTAACCTTAAAAAATAAATAGATGTACTGCGGATTTGACCTTACATACATCCTTATACTTATATTATTTTTTCTGCAATAATTTTTGAGATAAATATTACCTTAATACACTTCTTGTAAAGAAATTATTTGATTTGTTTAAGAAAGGTAAAAACTAAAATAATTGAATCTAATATTTACGATCGAATTTATTTGCATGTAAATATGATAACATATACGTGTAGGTTTGCTAGAATTAACGATCTGTAAAGCGTTGCGAACAAATCATGCCCGCATAGATCACATACGGTGAAAGACGCGCCGAAGCCGGCGGGATGAGTACAAGCCGTGTCAATAAATCCTTTACATAAAAGGGTAGAAAGGAGAATGTACTGTATTCTGAGACGTGGGTTGCACGCATAAATTGCTCGTTTCGAATTAGCCTGAAGCGGGATATTTTGACATTCGCTCTGCCATTCCGCGCCTAGTTTACGGACCATCTCGATAATTGAGTGGCGAAAACGAGAACAGTTAACGCAAAACTGTTGTTTCGCTACTGTATAGCAGTAACATTGACAGTAGCAGTGACATTGCGAAAATTCAATAAAAAATAGGAAAAGCACTCGATTTTGTCATTATTCTACAACAATACCTAAATATATTGCTAGGCTTTCTTGAGTAATAATCGTTTTGTCGAATCATTTATATAAGTGTTTTAAATGTTGAGAAATACAATTGGTGTACTTACAATACCACTGAGATTGAAGGATTCAATCTTATTTACACTAATTATATTGTTAGCATACCAGCTTTTTATGATTCAATGTCTTATGATCTTTTCTCCACGTCTCCAGAAATATAACCTCAAAACATATTTATGAACTTGTTTATCTTTTGTACCTATACCAAATAAAATGAGGAGCAACGCTATAAGGCCAAGGCAATACAAGAAAAGAAAATTTATTAGTTGTGACACTGGCCGTATGTTGAAATAAAAAAACAATAAGACAGATTTTCATCACGTGAGCGGTAAATGAGGTAAAATAAATGATCATCAAACTTCAAGCATAGACAAATCAAACCTCAGGTGTGTACCTAGCGGCTGCGGTAACGTATTATGTAAAGTGAATATCAAATTACAGAACAGGTGGTTCATGGCTGTTATAATTATTATTAACAGATTTAATTATAAACTTGATCAAGAGATGTGTCAAAGGTGAAGAGCCTTTGATGTCAATTTGTAGATGTCTAGGTATATAAAATAAATTAATGTGTTTTTTCCACACAAATTTCAATCTTAATTCCATTTATTGCCAAAGTATTTGTACAAAGTACATATAGCACATTTATTTTACAAAAATAAATAGATATCGATCTTAATCAAATTCGTTTCTGACTAGTTTTAAAAGTAATTTAATTCCTTCATATACGTTATATGTTAATGCTTTATCAAAATACTATATAGTTTATATATTGTTCTTTTCTTTACGATATTATTATTTAATTATTAAATAAAAACACAACGGAAAATCAAGTTATTGCAATGTTTTAGGCTCCAATTTTAATAACTCTTGTTTGCCAATCGAGAACTGTTCTCCTGATTACCTAGTTATTTTAAATATACTTCAATTTGAACTCATTTATGACAAATTCAGATAATACATAATGTGTGTTGAAATGCAAATTTTTATTTTAACCTTATAAAAAATAATATGTTTACAACTTGCGCACCAGATTGCCATTTCAAAAATATGTTCACAAGTGGCCAGTGACGAAAATCAGTCTCTGAGAGACGTTCCATTTTTATGTTTTTTTTTATTATCACAACACCTGGAGCTGGGGATCGTACTGAATCTCAAGTTACACTCGATAAAATAAATGTCACCTTAGTCATAATTTATAATGAATTAATACGAACTTGAAATGAAAATAAGCATCACAATCAAAGGTTCCATTGGCAAACCGCTATATGAAGATTGCGTGGTTTATTTTCACTAATAAAGGACCAGTGTGAATCTTTTCTAAATGAGGTTTTAGGTGTCCAATGTAGAATTTGATTTTTCGCGTCTTAAAAAGGCAGGTATGACACATTAGATTTCCACCAACAGTACCTACCTATATTCCGGAAAAAATACATCATTGATTCGCTACAAATTGCAATTCAATGTCATTCGTCTCATCAAATAAAAAAAAATCAAAATCATTTGTTTTGTTATTCCAGAGGAAACTTGTATCTTATGTTCAATTCAAAACCACATCATCCTTTTGCAAGTTTACGTACCAACAAAATCTTGATAATAATTTTTAGTGTAGCTCACAATAATTACATAGCAGATATCCTACCTACAAACTAAACAGTGCGTTTGACGGCAGCCAAATAATCTTAGTATTTTATAGTTAGTTGGCGCGACAACCTGGCGTCAGTATTTGAGACGAATCAACAGATCCTATCAGGGCAATAGGCCGTATTATTGAACACAGCAGTTGCGCATAATTATATCTTGTAAAATAAGATTCGAATTTAGACTTTGCTAATGCCACATTTTATGTAATTAGTCCCTATCAAACAGATATGTGTAAGAGCAAATGTTCTCAGATTATAAATGTAGGTGGGTAATGATAAAGTCGTAAAAACGAGTATTTGTTTTATATATAGATATTCCTGAGAGTATGTTTTTTTATAGTACTCGGTACTACCTAACTTGTATGGCAATGTTTGTGCGATGACGCTCCAGCCAGCTAATAAATCAATCAAAATGCCTAAAACAAAAACGTCGAAAGTTTACATACATACATGCACTTGAAAATCTATTCGCTCCTACTGACAGTTGGGTAAAAAAGGAAAATTTTGAGGACAGTGTCCACATGATCTTGTCTTACCTAAAATACGGGTTTGTAAACTAAGAATGCCTTAAGACTTTTCCCAAAACAAATCGTTTCATAATTATTTAATTAATACAAATCCGGAAATCTTCAAAAGCTATTATTATTAGATAAAATCACTTTTCCTTATACCTGTTATTTTTTTAAACGTAATTCATCTATAAAAGGTTTAATATTTAACTTGCAACCGAATCAGCAGGACATTTGCGCAGGCGCACGAAGGCCTTCGGCATAGCTGCGGCTTCCTGCTCCTTATACAGAGCCAATTCACATATTTACTTATTTACAGACATTATACTCATTTTGTCTCCGATTTACTACTAATTAAAACGATGCCATAATTATATAGAGCCAAGAATGACCGTTTTACTTTCTAGGCAATTTATAATGTAAGCTTACCATTTTCAGAAGTGAATTATAGAAATTAGTTTCAGATCACGTTTAGTTTTCCGTATTTGTTGGAAACAGTTATATTTATGACATCGTTTTAATATTTAGATATTTAAATAGTAAAAAAATTATTTGTATACAGATCTACTTTGACTTTGATTTTTAATTGAAGTCTGTTTTAAAATAAACTACCTGATTGACACAGTACAAACAACATGGCGTACGCGTCTAAGCAACGTCTGCGATAAATGACAGACGCCACAGATTACACGCTGTGAATAAAAATTAATACCTACATCTGGCAAGATTTTTTCTGCACATAGTTATTTGTCAATAAATTACATTATTAGCGTTCTAGAGGCTCGTTTCCCTCAACTGTTATTTATTATTGTGCGGCCCATTGAGCGTACGAGCGGCGCCCGCTTGTCGGCATACGGACTGGTTCTTCTCGTTCTATATGACCATAATTCAACACATACCATGTTTATTTCCAGCGAGTTCTGATTAAAATGCAAGGAGGCGACGTAAAGGTCATTTACATTGTCAAACCAATTAGCAGGAACCATAAAAATCATACAAATCAATAGCTTCCTTATTGGGGGTATTAAGGCGATGATCTTATTGAGATGCGCATACAACGCCGTGTGGACAGTTTGAGTGGGCCAACTATACTTAAAAGGTGTAAAGCTGATGAAATCGAAAGTTCTGAAAGCTCAGCATCCTGAGTCTGCATTTTATCTTTTGGATTATGGGTGCGTTATTTATGGTGTTTTCATTTGATTTCAACAAATATGAATTGATACGTAGGTAGTTGAATGTGTGTTAACGTCAAGCAATAATTACTAATTAGGCAAAGAATTCACAAAGTGATACAAAAATCACGTCCGAGTGGCCTCAGTGATAGCATACGCCGGAGGTCTCAGGTTTGAGTCGTGGTCGAGGCATTTATTTGTGTGATGAACACAGGTGTTTGTTCTCGTGTCATGGTTGTTGATATGTTTATTCAGGATCCTCCACTCTATTTCATTGTATAGTCACATAACACAAACTCTGCTTACTTTGAGGTCATACAGTTGGTGTGTTTGTCTGCGGATTTATTATTATTTCTGTTAAGATTCTAAAGATATACGTTGATTATTAAAAATTATTAAATTTGGCCCTAAATATGTGTATGTAGATCGCTGGCACGACACGGTCACAAAAGTACCACAAAATAATAAAATTTACAAATACACCTAACTCTACGCCTTTGACGATACAACGAATACAAATATAGTGGAGCTGAGCCAAAGATATCAACCAAAATAACGTATATAATTTATTAAGTATCATTCTACGAATATTTGAACATGAGACTATTCATCGTACAGTTGCACATCATAAAAACAAATTTTAATAAAACATATTTAGCCAGCCACGCGTCTAGAGCACCAGATTTAGAGAGTATGCAGTTCTCGTAAGATCCAAGGATTATATTTTTAAAATTCTGTTCTCACCTTGAGATTAGTTGAAATATACAATGTTGCAATCAGTTTTTAAAATCGTATTTTATTGACACGTTTTGTAAATGTTGCTCTTTAGAAAACGTTGATACGAGATGGGTTTTCCTTGAAAAATTTTAGTATCTACTTATGATGTTTGCCTAATACAGTAACTCAGTACCTATTGTAGTTTCAGGATTATGCAGCCAATTTTTTTTTTGTTGATTAATTTTTGATTATAAATATTTATTTTTAAATTTTAACAATATTTAAGGTCATCGCATTACGTACGTCAAATCCGCGTCGGTCAAATGTTTCATACGGCCATGGGTGGATTAAAAATAAACATCATACACCCATTGACGTATTTTTTACATTCATCTTCACAATAGGTTATAGTAGTTTCATAAGAAATCGTACCAATTATAACGATTATAGTATACTGAATCTACTCCAACAGATATTGTTTTATACATTTTCCAGTTTCTGAATTACCATATGTTCAATGAACAATGTGTTGAAAGAAAATGATGACTTTATTGATACACCTACACTAATAAATGCTTCGCCACCCAACCGAGTGAAGTGAGTGATCAATCAAAGGACAAGAATGCTAATTTTAATTGTCGGCTATAAGCGGGGTATGTCAAACAGAGTGATTGAAATCGTATACTTGACACTGGCGTAGTGTGAGGTTTCTACAAATTCAAAATGTTGGTTGCATTTGTATAAATAACTTTGTAAGGATTCAATGTCGTTTTTTTTCAATCTGTCTTTTGCCTTAAGAAAGGTAAAAATCGGCTTTTATTGAGTGTCTGGTGTGCGGTATAAAGATAGCAGTATTTTGTAAAAAATCCCAAATTAGCAACTAGGTATATATGTATTAATTCTTTTAATGTCGTAATATTTTGTACACATAAGTATATTTTGTGACATGCAATCTACAAACGTATTAACCTAGTAATAATGTTGATACAAAACAAAAACAACCCAGAACAAAAATCATTAAATGTATAATATCCAGTCAGTAATCGCATGCATTACGAAGCGAAGTTATTTGCAAACGCATGCGCACGCAGCATCGTGCAGGCGGGGCCAAAGCACGCGCAGAGTGAGACAGAACTGCCAATTATCAATAAACTAGCTCTACAACTATGTTAATATCACCAGACATTTTTCCTCTAAGATTTCACTACTCAAGCATACTCATTAATGGCCAAGATATCAGTGTAGAAAGCATTTCATGACAACCGGCGGTTCAAACTTCGGTTAACGGAGCACCCTTCAAGTGAGATCACACGAATGGTATGGCATTGCAAATAAAGTAACTCGCTTGGTACCAACTACCACTAAACTCCACATAATATTGAGCCAACAAAGTTGCAAAGTAGCTTCAAATAAATGTAAATATATATTTCTGATGCGACACCGTGTCATTCAAATATCTTTGCTGCGAAATCGGATTTCGTTCTAAAATATCATGTTCATTACGAATGCCACTTACGGAGCCTTTTTAAAGGTTTGTAACCTTCTTCTGGTGATGACTCAATACTTTTAAAGACACTTCGCTAAGGTTATATCCAGCTTAAGATGTCTCGAATTGGAATAACGTTTAAATCTTAACTGAATTACTGAATCTTCAAAATGAAGAATTTGTTTAAAAGTTATAATAACATCAGTGGCTACTACGGTCATATTCTTGGTGACTAAATAGTTTTCCCGTCAAGTCTTCAGTGTGGTCTCGTCTCGTGGGCAGGGCGTTAAAGAAACCGTCGTCGAGCAGGCGCGGCCCCGTTCCCGAGCTAAATATAAATTCACTTGATCATATAATTATATGGAGATTGATGAGCCGGCAAACACGCCAACATCCACGTAAATAAACTGCACGATGTGGCGGTAACGTTTACTATACAACTATAGTAACGCTTCTGAGTTCCGTGACGTTACCGACAGTATTTATACTTTAGTAGGGGTATTTGAACTCGTTTGTTTGCCGTCGGTTAAGTTCGCAATGTCGAAAGAAGGTAAAGTTACCTTTTTTGCATGTTGACTGGATACCGTTTTTATATTTTTTATAGTGGTTTTTAACAGTTTATCACCTGAGGTTCTAATTTTAAAAACGTATTTTTTAACATAAAAATATATTTTTGTCAGTATCTTAAAATTGTCGAAGAAGAATTGTACAAGAACAACGTACGAATTATACTAAGGAAAAACAAAAATTTGTTAAATGTTGAAATGTAGCGTGCACTGTCAGTTAACATTATTATAATAACCATGTATCAAAAAGTTATCTTCATTATTCTAGCAAGTAAATCCATTTTTTATTTATCATTCGAATTAAAACAAACATGTGGTTAAATTTTTAAAATTGATAAAATGAAAGATATATAAATAGCAATATAACTGTTGATAATTCATGGTACGATGGATATAATCGAAGTAATCACGATAATATGACGATAACGCGGCCAGCAGAAGAGTAAATCTAATAAGTTATCTGCTTTCTCGACAATTTTATATCAATATAGAAACATATAAAAACATTCAGACATTGATTCTAAAAATAGGTAACAAAAAGCATAAAGCTTAATATTCGCACTATTTAAATCAATACCTAATCGCAATTTAAGAGTCATGAATAGTGTAAGCACGGGCTCTAGTGTACACACCATGAGCCGCCAATATGAACTTTTCTATTACAACCTTTTTTTTATTCTGTAGCATAGAAATGCACTGATAGAGGAAGACTAGTTCAAATTTATGATTATATACGTTATTTTTAAAAAGTCAGATTTCCTCCTCTTATGAATGCCACCATCCACGAAGACGCACAAATGTTTTAGTCATTCATACTGGCATAGTTCTTCGTGGATGGCACTCACAAGACTCAACTTTATCAATGAATGGTGCGTTCGATATATACATTTCTGAAAGTCTCATTTCTTTTTCATAAATCGTGTTGTTGTCAAAAAGGTTGTCGTGTCCACTTTCATGAACGTTCCCTTAGTGCTTTTGACAAGATATCGGAACTTATAGGCGCCGGTGTCAGTGTAAACCCAATGAACTGCGATAAAACCACAATGTTCATATGTTTCTTTAAGCTTTACCGTAACGAGATTATTAAATTTGACATATTTACATGTTCGATACTTGATTTTATCATGTCTCTTTTGCATAATTAGGTTGTCAGATTTTGTAAGCTAATTAGAGGTATTTTGTTGAGATATTTAAGTTACTTATTTGAACCATTTAGTAACGATTGGGATATTTTAAAGTCATACTATGTAACATAAATAAAAAAATTCAGATTTTTATTAAAAAACGATACGTTTTTTTTTCATAATTTTGTTATTTTAACGAAAACGCACAAAATAAATATTAAAATCACTGTTAAATTCTATACGGCGTCATCACGTAGCATCATTCTAACTTCTTGCTTCTCTTTGTGATGCGATATTAAAAAGATGCTATCGAAAGATAGTACTCCGTGACGCCGTATTCTCATATTTTTAAAATGAAATATTGCACAGAAATCAGAAATGTCCCAATTATTTTCTCAAGATGCCAAATTCTTCTTCGAAAACATAATCAAAATAGATAATACCTCATACCAATACCAAAATAGATAATAATAGAAATACCTCAAAGTAATTATTAAATGTTTGACAAAGTAGTCAAATTGCATGAACAATTCTCTAAAAAAAATTTCCAAACTCCGTTTCTGTAAAATTTTAAGTAAAACAGAGCCCTTTTTTAATATTATTCAGTTCCCAAGTAACAAATTAATAGTGACACAATACACTAAATACCGTCTAGACATTAAATACATCAATCAATAAATCAATAATTTTCATACAGATATAATCCCATAGAACATTGAATCGTTGTTTGTAATGACACGTCCGACATTTATACAATACTGTTTCAACCTACTGAAACGAAACGCTTCCGGCTCAGAATCAAATTCTTTACAATAGGGTTTTATATTAGTTTTATGCTCAATGACATCCAGGCGGAGTATTTATTGTCTGGATATGAAATTGTCTTCTCTTGATGAAGTATGGCGTTGTGGGTCGAAGATTGGGTGCGCCCGCGCTGTTGTATGACGGAGCTCTTTGTAATTAAACGTATTGTATTTTTTTAATGAAAATTGAGTTCTGTAAGAAAACGATTTGTGTGTGGCTGTTATGAGGTTACGAGGCTGTTTATTTTATGCATTACCACACAGTTCATAGAGATTTAGTAGCAACAATAGAAATCCGAAGAAACCTTCTACTTTTTTTTTTAAATTTTGAAACTGATTCGTACGCAATTATACGAAAATTCATAAAAAAAATCGTTACTTGAAAAGTATGAAAAATCTTATAACATGCGTGTAGGGGTGATTCAGGTGACTCTCAACACAAGGCATCTAATAACAATAATAATAATAAATCCCCAGACCATCACGAAAACTTAATGGCCCCAAAGTAAGCAGAGCTTGTGTTATGGATTACCTTACAGCAAGCTGGGGTTACCTAGAGTAAACATACAATATAAATACAAACATTCATGACCCAAAAACAAACATCTGTGTTCATCTCACAAAATGCCCGACCAGGTCTCGAACCTGAGACCTTCGGCGTGTGAGGCAGGGCAACTAACCACTACACCACTTAGTCGTCAATCATTAATATATTATATGATCATCCTTATTTAAAAATAATTACATTGCTGAATTATTTACCAAAGTGATAAAACCTAGACAATATTCTTTGAAAGGATCATGAAAATCGTTGATTCATAAACTAAGTATCTGCGGAAACAAATGAGCATAACAAGTCATAAGAGTTTTATTAACTCTTTATCTTAATAGGACCTTGAAGTGCTGCAAAATAAATAACTAAGCCGACACTTGACCGTCCCAACGACTTTCCTTTATGTGGATGAACCTCAAAGCTATTTATTGCCAAACGAAGTTTCAATAATTTCTTTATTAAGTTTTATACTACACCTGCTCGGAAAGTTACTTTTCAAAACAGGGAAGAATGTACGGCATTACTATCGAACAAATATGCTGACTGAAAAAATATATAAAAATCCATTTCTACCCTGTTTTTTTAAAATTTGGGACGAGAGTCAGGTGGGGGCAGAAAGGCAAAAAGTCTTGAACTTATAAAAATTGTACTAACCAAAAAAAATGTTCTTCCTAGTTTAAAACTAAAGACTTGGCTGTATATGCTTTGTTTCCTTTGCCTCTTCCGTATATTAAGTAGCAAAAACAAATGAAAATCGAATAGAGACATCCAGGCAAAAGTACCTACAGCAAATCATATGATTAATTATTAATTTCAACTAATAATTTCTTTCTTCCTATCTTCCTCGTAGGTGTAGTACAAAGCGCTATTTATCAATCGGAAGAAAGTACGAATCCCAACTCGTGTGTAATGAGTACTAACTTCAAACTATACCCTCGTTGGTAATCGGTCAGTTTCTACCCTTGATGAACAATGTTCTATTTTGCTTTCAAGCTTGTTCAAAGTAATAATTTTTCGTGAACTTACAATATGAAGATCCATAATTCTGGATAAAATTTTAATTTAAGTATAAATAAGCTAGCAAAAAGATTCTTTCAGAGGCCAGAGGGCGTTTGCAAATTTGAGTAATGGCTGCATTCGCCAGCGCGTCGTCCTCCAATGACGTGACATTCTAGATTTGAATACAATAGCTGGATAGTTGGCCGCGTGCTCGCACGCATGCATAATCCACTCGCTTAAACTGATGAAACTGCAAGCTACACATTTGCAAAAAGTAGATTGATTGCACACTGAGGCGTGGAGAGCAGAAATGTTACAATTGTAGATACCACTGCGACAGTCGAGCCTTGAATGTTAAACCCTTTGTTATTCTGCAAGTTAATCATGTTCATTCACACTATAGGCTTTTACATTCTTTCTCGAACTGTTAGTAGATTCTTATTGTGCCGCTGTTGTCGCAGTTAGCAACAAACTGTTCTTAATCTTTAAGTTTACAAAGATTTATATAAAAACATGAGGAATATAAATGATTACTTTTTTCAGTATACTTTGGCTAGTTTATCAATAAACTAGCCAAGGTCGCATCTTCATCATTGACATGAAATCGAAACTTGTTTCCTAGTATGAGACACTATGACAATGTACATTTAAACGGACTTTCCTACGTCAGTGTTCTAGGTTCTGTATGTCGGCAACCGCCATTATTATAGATTGTTATGTGGTATTCCAGTTCATATTACATTCATTCATTGAGTTCAAGTATCAATCAACAAGGTTTTATCTACCGGGCAGTGTCTAACTACGTTGCAAACTAGAGAAAAGAGGTTTGCTAACCTATATATTTTAAATAATCTTAGTGGCCAGTCAGTGCCAAAAGCATTAACTTACAGGATAACATTGTTCTAATTTTAAAGTGCTGGAGAACAAACACTGTGTTTCTTGCAGGTAGATGACGCCCACACGGAGTCCTTTCTACTATTTATCATTTTACTAGTTTTATGCCACAGATACCAAGTGTCGCGATTTATTTGTTTTTGCCGCACAGTAATTTCTCTTGAAATATTATACGTCGAAAATATGTTTATGGAACCAATAAGTAAAGGTAGTTTACTAAAACCTAATAAACACTTTTCACTAGCTTTGCTTAAACTCGAGAAACGATTAACATTTTTATTGCTATACTTCAGTCGTTCTAGAAAATCAATATTTTATATACAATTTAGTAGCTTAACGATGTAAGTGTATTTATGCATTAGCTGTGCGGCGTGTGAGCTCGAGAGAGGTTGCGCCTGCGCCGGGTCACTCGTCGCCTGTTTTGGCTCAGCCACCGCCCTATTTGGAAGTCTGCGCGAGACGAGATGCTATCTACATGGCGACACCATCACACGTCAGTCCTTTCGTTTATACCTATTTGGTTTAATTCAGACCAACTTTACTTGGCTTATGAAACAAGTTCCGCTATGTAAAATTATGACTTTAAACTTGTACTCGCAAATGCAGATATATACATAATATAATGTTTTTTAATCATAGAAGTACGATAATTATAGTTTTAAACAAGATTATGAAATGAATTGTTTGAATTGGTGATTCATATTTCTAAGCTGGCCTTCAAATCATCGACGTTATCTAAGAAAGTTTGCTTTTCCATTATTCACAATATTCTGACGTTTTAGTCACGTTTTAGCGCGTGGCATAGCAATGTGGTGCTAACTTTCAAGTAAAAATGCGTGTGTTTGAAAGTATTTACCGAAGTACGACGTGTGACAAGCCCTATTGCCGCATGTCTTTACCATTTTTATATAGTTGTATTTGTTTTTTTATTATCTAAATCGATTTTAAATGTTCTTGCTGATGCAAGAACATTTGGATTATGTAGCTTATTGACATACGCTACATTATCCAACAGCAACATAGGCTATCCCGAAACTTCCATAGAACCAGGAATTACTCATGTAAAACCGTTCACGTACCTCTAGTCTTGCCCTAGATATACTTACGCCTTAGATAGTACCTAAATCAGTTTTGAAAAGCCTTTCACTGATAGACTTTCTAGACAGACGAATACCGAGAGGTTATTAAAATCGAATTAACTAAAGAAAGTCTTTTCAGAGGCTCTAAAGTTTGGAGCAATGTTTACCTCTATTTGTGGAAACTCATCTACAACCAAAACCGTTATCAAAATAGCTTTTTTTTTTAAAAGAGGGCAATCGTCATTGATCTCTCCGCCCGCGCCTGGGTGATTCAAAACTGCTCCTCTAAGTCAACCCTAATTCAAGTTTAAACTCCTATACGCTATAACACCATACGTATTTATTCTGTTTAGTTAACTAATTTAACTACATTTGTATTTATTCTAGGTAGTAAAACGGAAAAGCAAGAGCGGTAAGGAAATTTCCTTCAAAGGTTGTATAATATTAGAAGTGGATATAATTAGACACATAAGTACGTTGGCGTCACCGAACGTGAGACACAGACGATCTCAAGGTATAAATGCACAATCACGACCGCTCTAGTGGGTACTTTATATTTTGCGCTTCATATATTAATACCATAATTTACTTTACGTATGTGATAAACGTTTGCAGGAAGATATATTCAACTTGGCAAATAGTTTGTCATGCTGAAAGTTAAGTTTTGCTTTTATTTTTCATAATTAAGTAAGCCTTAATGTTTTATACTGTGTATGGGTACTGTAAAATTTGCTTGCTTTCACGATCGCGTTTGAGTTTATAATTTCGGAGTAAACAAATTTTGATTTATGCCAGCAAACCAGAGAACAGATCCTTTCTCCAAGCTTGGGAACACGACCTGTGACTGGCTCATTTGATAGGTACTTAATCTCATACATTTGGCTGTAAATCGCTTACTTTATACGAACACTAGGTAAAGCTGAACAAACGATAAAACGACAGCAAAACTCTACCTTCTTATAATAATATAGGTCCACATTATAATTATATTTATTTCTCGCCGACCATCTGGTTTATAGTTATATTTTAGGTCGTGAGTTACTTACACGTACTGTCACAAGTTTTCATCACACGCCACCTTAATGCCTAATACTTTACCTACGTCGTTAAAACGTCTGCGAATTCGCATTAAACGTGCTAGAAAATTTATGACCCATCTTTTACACATCATTCGTTCGTTCAAGTCATTAAAATCCTTGGTTTTTTTTTCATTTTTCATACTTAAAACAGGAATTTTTCACAGAGACATAATTGAGTTGTTTTGTAACCTTTCGTCTGAAACTGAAGGTCGATGAAAAAACTAGAAAAATGCCTCTGATTCATCCCTCTTTCATGAAGTTAATTTTATACGCCAATAGTTTTAATAGTTGTAGGAGTCGTGATAATTTTATTCCAGTAGATACATTTGTTTTCTTTTCAGTTGGATAGCTACCAATATAGAATTGGTCGATTTGTTTTTTGTCTTTTGTATAGCAAACGTATTTATAATGTTACAAAAATTTAATAATGTCACGAAAAAACTGCCTAAATGCCGCATTAAGGTAAGGCGACTCAAGACTACCCTTTTTGCATACACAAATAATTATTTTCCGCGTACCAATTATTAAAGACTGTCCGTGAAATCATAAAACCTGCACAAGCAAATTAAATCATATCACTTAAATAAGATGTCTTCTTTACGACGAATATTAAAGCGATTAACCCGCGATATTTAAACCAACAAGAATAAAGCGGAGTAATCTTGTAAAATCCGCGCCAGCGCAAATCCTCGTGACCATCTCCGCTGATCCATCACGACGCTGCCGCTTAAATATTATGAAAGCTCCAAATAAGAGCCAGTTCCATTTTAGGCCGACGCGCCCTTTATATCCATTAGGTGAGAACAACCACAAAAAAGGTGTGGCGCCAACCTAAGCCTTCATAACGTAATTCGGGACAGGTTTTTGCCGACATTATTGCCAATTAGACATTTATTTTTCAACATAATTACAATTATAGCAGTCGCATTTATTACTACGTAATCTGTGGATTTAATGTGAACATTGTAATATCTACCGAACGTTATGGGTAAGTAATTACTAAACATTCACGTTTATATATAACAATACGTCACTGTGAAATGTAAGTAAAAATAAAGTTAAGTTATCTCGCGTAATCGTCTGTTTCACATCGGTCAAAGTATCAAATTAATCAATACGGCAATCTATAGCTTCATCGGGTGTAATAGGGAAACGCAGTAACCGGAGGCTGGTATTAGGTCAGTCAGGTTTTACATCTCAATTCAGCGCTAATTTCACGAGGGCGGCAAGAGTGTCGCACGGGAGGTCCGCACAGCGCAGCGTCGGCCCACTAATTGTGGCTCGCTTAAGCATTCATCGATAACGAGGTAATGTATTTAATGCCTTCTGTCGGCGCGCACTTCGTGTATCAAGTGCGGTGCAGCCGAAATTTGGCCCGCGGCGGCGATGATTGCCTCGCTATTTATTGCGGCCTCTTGCAATTTTGTGCGGTATTGTTATGATGGAGGGCATAAATATTATGATGATGTAGTTTATAAATAAGCTTGCAAGGTTGAGTGGTGGTATGTGGCTGGACAGCACCGTTTTTGTTCGTTTAAAGTTATTTTTTTTCCGCAAATAGGCAGCTAAATATCTTTAATTTTTGAGGCGATTCTTTGAGCTCCTAATATGTTCAAAAATATGTACCCAACAAATTTTATTAAGTACATCCTTTCTCTCTCTTTTACACTTTCGATTTGAGTTAAACAATGTAACTTTCAATAACTTCCTCGAGTCGTTTTCTCGTTACCACGCCATATGGCGCAGGCGCATAAAGAACAGGGGTCCTATTTTGGTATTCCTCGAACACATCTTAGATGAAGCCAGCGCGATAAAAGTCGCAAGGTCCTGCATTCCTTCACGCCTGCCACCCAACCCCGATATGCAATTTCTTTTACAAACCACCAATTGATGAGATAAATACACCATCCATATTATTAATTACCTTTAATGGTAGTGCTAAAATCGTTTTACCACTTTTAATCAGCCTTTAGTGATGATATATAGAGTCAGGTTAAGAAAGAGGTGTTATTTCGCACGATAAGCTGTGTAATGTTTAAATTATATTGTAATAACTACTATTAAGTATAAATCAGATATTTTAACTTCTTAAGTTTTCTCGGTGAGATCTGTATCAAGGAAAGTGGACGGGTTTCTTTTAACGTGCCTACTTTCAACCACGTTTTATGTTTCAAATAGAATCACAAAAGATTGATTGTTCAGAATCAGATGTCTTTGTTGCGAACAATTTAGCCAGCCGAGAGAGCAAATTGCAACCAGTTACATAACATGCATTATTTAAACGACAACCTTATAAGAAAGTAATAGAGTATGTATGTACATGGTTGCATTATAGTGAGTCATCGTGCGTTGACCCAAACCCAACCGCCGACTCACCGTCTTTACATAAACTACAATTTCACGAAATAACGGTAGCGGTCTTTAAAAACCGTAGGATTTATGGCAAATAATGGAATAAGCAGTTTATTCAAATTTAATAGATATTTTGATAAATATATCCTAAAATCTAAAATATGTTTGAAAATATGTAAATAAAGTTATAATTTAGATGTAGAGCAAAGTGCTATATAGTAGAGTTTTATGTTTTGTACATGAAACATGAAGATGTGGAAATGAAAAAGAAATGAATGAATTGTGGGAAAAGACACATTCGAAGTGGGAATGCCCGCATGCGGCATTAATGGGCGTCGTTGGAATTGAAGGTATTGGGTACACATTTTCAGTAACGATTACGCATTATTTTTTATTCATTTATTAATTAATATTAAATTCAATCCAATTTAATCATAAAAATGTTTCCGAATCCAATCTTAACATTAAAATGTTTCCAAACCCAATTTAAACATTAAAATGTTTAAATTCAAAACAAGAAAAGAAACTAGAATAAGAGTATTATATTAAATAAAATTGTAGTCAAAATAGGCAACAAAACTTATAAAAATTAAATTACATTTCCAGTCAAGCATTAGGAACATATTCCTGGCTTTTATCTTTAATATAATTAACATATTTGTTCAACTTGCACTCACGTATTAGTTACATTACGTACATGTTCACTTTACTTAAGCTTGAAAATTTCACTGCTTAAATAGACAAATTCTAAACAGTCTAATGTCAGTGAATAATTCCTATAAACTTGAATGAACATGCCAGCTGTACGCCACGCCCAGTCATGGACCTCCTTTGACATTTCATAACAGGATGGCTGTTGCATACAAAACTACTTGATCTCATTCACGCTGTATTTGCATTGGTCTGTGTCCATGGACCCACGATTATCAGACGACTTGGCTTGCTGCTGCAGAAAAAAATTCAGAAGATCTTTCTATAGTACCAAACATTGTCTCACACCAGCCAAAACCACCAGTCCTTTTACTACTTGGCCTTTTTTATATTGCCAAATAATGTCCTTAAATGTAGTTTAGCAAACATATTTTACCTCAAGGTAATGGCCATGTTAAGGTTAACTACAATTTATTGTAACTTTAGCTTCATCAAGATGGATTTAGCCACACAAATTTCATACATTGTACACATAATACATACAATGCGTATATATAAATGACGACCGAGTGGTGTAGTGGTAAGTAGCCCTGCCTCATACGCCGAAGGTCCCAGGTTCGAGTCCTGGCCGGGGTTTTCATTTGTGTGATGAACACAGATGTTTGTTCTCGGATCTTTTTTTTTTTTTTGTTCCCCTCCGCGGGTAGGGCAAGAGGATAAAAATGCCCTGACGCATACTCTGGCGCGATTCCAGAGTTATGTGGGACTCGTCCCGACGCCTACCAGAACCATACCCACTAAAAACCCCCTGTCAGCTCGTGCATTTTTGCCACTCAGCCTTCATCTGAGCGACGGCCAATTGGAGAAAGAGGCCGCGCTAGCGGGGCCCAGAAGGGGTCACCCGCTGGGATTACATAGCACTGAAGGTGCTCAAAATGAAAATCAAATAATTAAAAAAATAATAATAATAATTAAAAATTGCAAAATAAAATTGAATTAATTCGCATTTACGTTAGAATTAGGAATTACGTTAGAATTAGACTTTACATTAGAATTAGAATTTGCGGCAAGAAGGGCTTCGAGATCGGCTGACAGTCTGGTGGATGAGTACGCTTGCGCATTCCTAGGCCTAGCGACTTGGAACTTCGAATCTAAGACAGGAGTAGTATATGAGACTGAATCACGAACTAGAGGATTGGGATGGGTTTCGGAGCGTTCAAGATCTCTATGCAAGTCCGCGTTACGCACGTACCACGGTGCGTTTGTGGCCCTGCGGCAAAAGAGGTTTTGAACTACCTGCAGTTTGTGGCGTGGGCAAAGATTGGCGAGGCATATGTCATGATGGGTCTAACGCAGACCTTGTAAAGTGTACGTTTGTTTCTGAAAGACATTTTACTTTTTCTACCTAACATGCTATTTAGGCGGCCTAAGTAGTGACGAGCGAGTTTCGAAACTCTTTCGACATGTGGCTTGAAAGAAAGCGTCGGATCTAATGTGACGCCTAAGTATTTAGTACTGCGCTTCCAGGGGATGGGAATGCCTAACATTCGAACGTGGGGATCGCCAGCTGGACGACGGCGTTTGTGGTCGAAGCGCAACGCAGAACTCTTTTCAGGGTTCACATCGATGCGCCATTTTTGAAACCATACACCAAGGGCGTTTACGGCCTTTTGGAGTCTGGTTACAAGGTGCCGAACACTGTGGCCTTTGGTATAGAGTGCGGTGTCGTCGGCAAAGAGGGCGAGTTCGACGCCTTTCGGCGGGATGGGAATATCGTTGGTGTACACGGTGTACAGCAGAGGGGCGAGGACTGAGCCTTGAGGGACTCCAGCCTTTATGGGACGAGGCGAAGAAAACGTGCCTTCGTGTTTAAATCGAAACGTACGGTCTTTGAGAAACGACGCTATTAACCTGACTAGGCGATCCGGTAAGCCTTTTTTGTAGAGTTTATAAACGAGACCGCTGTGCCAGACTTTATCGAAAGCCTTGGCTACGTCAAAGAAAACCGCGACTGTTTTATAACGACGCGGATAGAAACCGTCAAGTATATACTCGACGATTCGATGGAATCGCTGAGGGCAGGAGTGTTTAGCGCGAAAGCCGAACTGATGGGGAATAATGAGAGGATCGCCATCCGTTGGAAACAGATGGTTCCGCATTCGAGAGAGTATGACTCTCTCGAGAAGTTTAGACATTGCCTTGAGGAGGCTGATGGGTCTGTGATTAGCCGGGACGTTCAGAGGTTTGCCCGGCTTGGGAATGCCTATGACTGTCGCTTCTTTCCAAGCTTTTGGAAAGTAGCTATGGTCGAAGCAGGCATTGAAAATGATAGCTAACAAGGTAAGCATCTGTTGAGGTAGGTGCTTAAGTGCGTGGTTGGAAATTCCATCCGCACCCGGAGCCTTTTTGGACTTTTGATTTCTAATGAGAAGCAAGATTTCGTCATTAGAGACTGTGACAGGGTCGGCGGTGATGGGGAGAGAGTCTCTGCGAAGGACTTCGTGCACCACCGCCTGGAGTGTGAGGGATCAGCAGGTTGCGTGCTGGGCGAGCATTGTGCGGCAATGCTGTCAGCGAAGCATTCGGCTTTCTCTTCGACTTCAAAGGCAGTAGTGCCATCGGGACGAGTGAGAGGAGGAACGTGAGAGGCGGTGTCTACGCGTAAGGCTCGGGCCATGCTATAGTACGCTTGGTGGGACGGAGAGATATTCGCCATGAGATCGTTCATCTGAGCGTCTCGGAGTTCCGCGAGGCAAGACCTAACTTTACGTTGAAGCTGTTCTATAGGCGGGCGTGGGATATTTCTTGGCTCTCCGGAGAGCCGCGTTCTTAGCTTTAATAAGATTGCTAACGGCTAAGGGAAGCGTGGGTTTGCCTTGCTTAGCAACCTTTTCGTTGTCACTGATGGCTGAGTTGATAGCATCAGTGAGAGAATTACTAATGAATCAATTTTATCCGGGCTATCTAATTGTTCGGGAGAGATCGCGAGTGGAGAGAGCCTCTAAGGCTGAAACTAACGTATTTTTAAAGCCTTTCCAATTGGTAAAGGTCTTAGGAGATGAGACGTCATCGTTCGGCGGTCCTAGCACGAGGGAGACGGGGCGATGGTCGGAGCCTAGGTCATCGAGAGGTTCGATAGACCTGAGGTCGAGGTTGATTCGCTTGACTATTGCAAAATCGAGGATATCAGGAGAGTGGTTCGGGTTGTCGGGATAGTGGGTGGGAGTGATGGGGGAGATGACATCTAAGTCAAGTGAATTTGTGATGGCGAGGAGAGCGATACCGCTGGTGTTGGTTGATAGGCACGTCCAGTCAGTGTGTTTGGAGTTAAAGTCTCCGAACATAATGACTGAATGGCCGAGGGCGAGAATGGCCTCAAAGTCGCTGCGGATTGGTCTGGTACCACTAGGTATGTAGACTGAAGCTATGATGATGGACGGATGACCAGTCATAGCCAATCTACACACAGTGGCTTCCATGTTGAGGAGAGGAGGGATAGGGAGAGGGCAGCAATGGAATCCTCTTTTGTAATGGATAGCAGTGCCGCCGAAACCGTCGGAGTTGGGCCTGTCGTTACGAATAAACGCGTACTTAGGTATAGCGAATCCCCTGGAGCGGTTTGGAGTTAGCCACGTCTCTTGAAGAAGCAATAAGTCTGGCTCGTTGTTCTGAAGGAACAGTTTGAGCTCAGGAAGGTTAGTATTAAGGCTACGAACGTTAAAAGAAACTAGGGATAAGCCCTTGGGTTTGATACGACCGGACGCGGGATTTGCAGCTCTAGACATTATATTGCTTATTTACGAATTTATAGAAAAAAGAAAATAAAATTTATAACGAACTTAGAAGCGAGTGGTGTTCGGCTAACGCAAATAAACGCTCTTGAGGAGAGCGGGCGGCTCGCAGTTTGCGTGCGAGAACAGAAATTTCCGTAATGTCGACGTTTTGAATGACGTCGAACACGGTCTTTATGTCCTCAGCCAGCGACGACTGAGGTGGAGATGGCAAAGCAGGACGCGGCCCTACGGAAGCTACGGGAGCTGGGATGGGTCGGGAAGGTGCAGGCGGGACAGCCGGACGCTGTCTCCAAGACAGAGCCGGAGTAGGCGTCGGCTGAACGGGCTTTGCTTCCGGGGGACCCCGGTTGCGCAGCGGCGGGAAGTTAGCGGGAGTGAGCGGCGGCGCCGGTTTAGGCGCGACCCTCTTGGCGGTGGAGCGCGGAGCGCGCGGTCAACCCCTGTAGTTAGCTGTGTGACTGGACTGGCCGCACAGCACACAGGCAGGGGGGGAAGTGGATTCGGGAGAGCGAGTGCACTCCTTCGTAATATGTGGATCCAGGCACTTAACGCACCTGGGGGGAGCTGAGCAGTAAGCCGCTGCGTGGCCGTAGAGCTGGCAGCGGTGGCACTGCCCAGGGTGACCGCGGGGGTTGGGACGCTCGACAGAGATATTTGAGAGTCCGCAAATTGTGCGAGCCTCTCTAAAGATCTCCCTCGAGTTGGGAGTATTCGACAAGATAACTAAAGCTATCGGAAAGCGCCTACCGCGGTTAGAGTGCATCTTGTGCACTGCTACAGCCGGGAAGCCCTGGGACTTAAGGTCCTCGAGAATGTCTTCATTACTGAGTTCAAACGGGACGCCCCGTAGTACTGCGCGGATCTTACGCTCCTCCGGGAGGGCGTTAGTGTGGTACGCGATTTGTTTAAGCGACAGTAAACGAGTGATCGCGCGGAAGTCGTCGATAGTCGCGACTTGGATTTTTATAGTGTCGCCTGCGTTATTTGCCTTGAGATAATTGATTTTGTGCTCTTTGCACAGGTTAGAAACCGCGCTCCAGCGCGCTTTATCGCGGAGGAAGATGGGCGGAGGGAACTGAGGCTTCGATGGGACGGGAGCGCAGCGCGTCGCTGGCTTAGACGGGACCGACGGAGACGCGGTCACTTCGAGTGACATGAGGGGCGGGTGTAGAAGACACCGGGGTTGGCTCGGGTGTTGAAGACATCGCGGCTTTTTTCGAACGCTTCTTAGAGCGTTTGGCAACTAACAGGAACGCGGGCTCAGGAGAACCGGTTAGGGTGGCGGCGACCGACGAAGCTTCGGACGCGGCGGAGTCTGAATCGCTCCCGGGAGCGGTACGCTTCCTGCGAGATGAGCGCGAGGATGAGACCGACGCGCAGTCCATATCGGATGGAACGGGAGACGCGGGAGAGCTATACACCTGAGGGGTCTGGACATTAGAGGCCTGAGGGGCCGGGGTTGAGGCTTGAGGGGCCGGGGACGCAATAGATGCCTGTAAGGCCTGCGTTAGTACGTCAGCGGGTATGCTTACGCCGGACGCAGCGAGCGCCTGGGCGAACGACTTAAGAATATTAACAAGGTCCATTGGAGGGCTTGGAATTACAATATGTAATATATAAATATATAATGTATGCCTAGGTTCCCTAGCAAACCAAGCACCTATTTATATAACAAATGCCTAGGATTCTTAAATAAAAACCTAGCGAACCCTAGCGGCAAACCTCTCTACCAGCGGTAGGGGGGCTGGGGAGAATAACTTAAAACTAACCGTAGTACGCCGAAGGCCGCTACCTAGAAACCTAAAAAAGGGTACGCAGGTAAAGAGTTGACCGCGTTAGGGTCGACCTTTACCGACAGAAAGGACAAATACACACGAAGAACACACAGATATGATAAAAATAAATATGAAAATAGGAGAAAAATAAATAAAATAGAGAAGAGAAATAAAATAAAAATAAAAGGACTGGTTCAGTACAAATTCGTTGTCACCGTTAACTATCCTTTGTACTGAGACCAGACTACTTACGCTGGGTACAACACTGCACTCAGCACAAGCACAACACAACTTAGCACAGCACTTTGAAGACTAAGGGGCTTAGTCGCAAAGAAAAATCGCACTTCGATTGCACACAGAGGGAGTAGAAAAACCTTGAAAACCGTAGTACGGAACCAACACGCTAAACTGTGACGTCAGTAGACTGAGCGCCACGGAATATCGGGCAGGGACCGATCAACGGAGAACGGGGTCTTGCACGTCCGCACCGCGTGGCGATCGGAGCGAGAATATGTTCTCGGGTTTTTTTTTTTTTTTGCTGCCCTCGCGGTAGGGAGGTGGAAGATGCGTCATGCATACCGCCCGCAGGTAAAGTCCTCTGCGGGGGGTTATGTGGGACTCACCAGAATGGCACCTACCCACTAAAAACCACCTGTTGGCTGTAGTTATTACCGTTAGCCTTCATCGGAAGCGACACCCGTCGGGAAGTTGGGCGCGCTGGCGGAGACCCGCTAGCGGGTCTTCCGCCTGTAGTGAAAGTTGTACTGAAGGTGCTCAAAGGGACATGAGTTGGTGGCCGTTTTGGGAAGCCTCCGGTGAAGCCGGGGCTGGGCAGAGGTCGGCCGAAGCATGATTTAGGGATCAATTCATTTAAATGAACCTATAATGAATTGAGAAGGGAACTATGCTCCGCCAGAGCTAGGAAACGCTCTGTCGAAGTACGTGAAGCCCTAAGTTTACGGGCTAAGACTGCGATTTCACTAACATCGACATTTTTTATAGCGTCGCAGACGATACGCATATCGTAGCCGGAGGAACCCGGCTACGCAGCGGCGGAAAGTTTTCTTGAGAAAGGCGCGGGGCCTGTTTGGGTGCCGCCCTCTTGGAATTGGAGCGCATACAACGGGGTGCACGAGGGCAGCCCCTGTAATTTGCGGTGTGGCCGGACTGGCCACAAAGCACGCAATCGGGAGGAGAAGGAGTTTCAGGAGTGCGATTGCACTCCTTAGTGAAGTGAGGGACCAGGCACTTGATGCACCTGGGCGGTGCGCGGCAGTTGGCCTCCGCGTGCCCGTACAACTGGCACCGATGGCACTGGCCGGGATGACCGCGGCGATGAGGCGCCTCGATCGAGATCCCAGAGAGGCCGCATATAGTGCTAACCCCTTTGAGGATCTCCCTGGACTTGAAGACGTTGGCGAGAACCACCAAAGCGAGAGGGTGTTGCCTCCCGTACTTGCTGTGCATTTTATGCACCGCGAGTGCCGGGAAGCCTTGGGACTGCAGATCCTCCAGGATAGCCTCGTTCGATAATTCGAACGGGACTCCCCTGAGTACCGCTCTGATCTTACGCTCTTCTGACAGAGCATAAGTATGATAAGCATATTGCTTATCGGTGAGGAGCTTTGTTAAAGCACGAAAGTCGTCTATCGACGAGACTAAGATTTTAATAGATTCACCCGAGTTGGCCGCTCGGATGTAATGAATCTTGTGCTCATTGCACAATGTCGAAACCTCAGTCCATTTACCCTTTTCCCAAAGGAAAACGGGTGGTGGGACCTTGGCCTTGACAGAAGTTGAGGCCGGAGCGGGTGTTGAAGACACCGGGGCAGCTGGCGTTGAAGACGCCGCAGGGGGTGTAGGGATGGGCGTCGAGGGCGCCGGGTCTTGTTTCGAGCCTTTCTTAGAGCGCTTCTTAACAAGCGTAAAAGAGGGAGACTCAGGGCCAGTTGGGGTGGCGTCCGAGGATGACTCGGTTGCGGGTGCGCGCTTGCGGCGCGGAGGGGCGTCTACTTCGCACTCCATGTCACTGGAGGAAGGAGACGCTGGAGAGCCTAAGACCAGGGGGGTCTGGGGAACTGGGGCGGCCTGAGGGGCCATTGTGGACATTATCGTCATGAAATGAGGGATAAGAGAATCTAGGAAACGGTACCTATCAGCATTTATAGACATGCCTTCAGCACAGGTACTTTCAAGTATCTTCTTCCTAATCTCATCAGAGCTCAGGGAAGCCATTGCGGAGGGGTTGGGGAGGGACAACAATATATAAATATATATACTATGAACCTATCAACAATGACTAACTTCCTAAAACCACCCTACGCGCAGCAGGGCGGTTGAGGACGACGCGGATAACTTACTCGAACACGGAACTTGAAGTCCTGGAACGACGAATCCCCGTCGACGAAGCTCACGTTCCACGAAGTACGGTTGACAACCCACTATCCGCCGTGAAAACGGCGTTAGAAACTTATTAGAAGTACGGTTAACGACCCACTGTCCGCCGTGAAAACGGCGTTAGAAACTTATTACGGTATACAACTATGAAATTATAAATTACGACAACAACCAGTGAAATTTGGGTGCTCAATTAGCGCGGGGGCTAATAGAGCGGGAAGGCGTCAGCGATCGACGTGCGCTCGAGAACGCACGCAGACCGAGACTGAGTTTGTTCTCGGGTCATGGTTGTTTGTATTTATATATGTACGTTTATTCTGGGTTCCCCCCCCCCCCAGTTTCCTGTATGGCTATCCATAACACAAACGCACTACTTTCTTTGGGGCCATACAGTTGGTGTGTTTGTCTGGGGATTTATTTATATATTTATTATAAATGAGTTAGAACATATTGCTAATCATAAAACATATGGACATTTAGAATAAAGTTCTATTAGACGGAGGATAATTTTCTGTTGTTTAAAATATTGATAAACATCTGGTTGACACAGGCAATATTGCTTCGAAATTAAGTAGCTTTAGTAAATACAGCCTTTGCTAATAGGTTATTCCAAATTTTCGGCAAAGAGTTTCTGATAAGATAAGTTACTACCAATTATTTTATGAAAAATCAGTTGCGAATATATAACACACAACATCATGCTTTTTTTTTTTTTTTGTTCCCCTCCGCGGGAAGGGCAGGAGGATAAAAATGCTCTGACGCATACTCTGGCGCGATTCCAAAGTTATGTGGGACTCGTCCCGACGCCTACCAGAACCATACCCACTAAAAATCCCCTGTCGGCTCGTGCATTTTTGCCACTCAGCCTTCATCTGAGCGACGGCCAATTGGAGAAAGAGGCCGCGCTAGCGGGGCCCTTAAGGGGTCACCCGCTGGGTTTTACATAGCACTGAAGGTGCTCAAAAAATGAAAAGTAAATAATAAACATTAAAAATTGACAATTAAATTAAATTTGCATTAATTCAGATTTACGTTAGAATTAGAATTTACGTTAGAATTAGAATTTGCGGCCTGAAGGGCCTCGAGATCTAAAGTTAATTGCGTACGTTCGCTTGTGTGCGCGTTTCTCGGTCTAGCGACTTTGTATACCGAATCTAAGACAGGAGCAGTATAAGAGACTGACTTCTGAACTAGTGGATTGGGATGGGATTCGGCGCGTTTGAAGAACGATTCTGAGAGTGTTTTTAGGTACTGTTGAACTGTAGGTAGTTCAAGATCTCTGTGCAGGTCCGCATTGCGCACGTACCAAGGTGCGTTTGTGGCCCTGCGACAGAAGAGGTTTTGAACCACCTGCAGCTTGTGCAGGACGGAGGGTTTGGCGTGGGCAAAGACTGGCGAAGCATATGACATGATTGGTCTAACGCAGACCTTGTAAAGCGTACGTTTATTTCTGAAGGACATGTTACTTTTTCTACCTAACATACTGTAAAGCCGGCCTAGGTAAAAACGTGCGAGTTTCGTTACTCTATCGACGTGAGGGTTGAAAGAAAGCGTCTGGTCTAAGATGACGCCTAAATATTTAGTACTGCGCTTCCAGGGGATGGGAGTGCCTTGCATTCTCAATTGGAGATTGTCGGGGATACGACTGCGTCTGTAGTCGAAGTAAACCGCAGAGCTCTTCTCTGGGTTCACATCGATACGCCATTTTTTAAACCAAGCACCGAGGGTGTTTACAGCCTTTTGAAGTCTGGTGACGAGACCCGAGGCTCTGCAGCCTTTGGTGTAAAGGGCGGTGTCGTCGGCAAAGAGAGCGAGTTCGACGACTTTCGATGGAATGGGAATGTCGTTAGTGTATACAGAATACAAAAGAGGGGCGAGGACTGAGCCTTGAGGGACTCCAGCCTTTATGGGACGAGGCGCGGAGAGCGTGCCTTCATGTTTGAAACGAAACGTGCGGTCTTTGAGAAACGACGCGATTATCCTAACTAGGCGAGCCGGTAAGCCTATTTTATAGAGTTTATAAACGAGACCGCTGTGCCAGACTTTGTCGAAAGCCTTGGCTACGTCAAAGAAAACTGCGATCGCTTTCTTTCGTTTCGGATAGAAGCCGTCAAGTATGTACTCGACGTTTCGATGGACTTGCTGAGGGCAGGAGTGCTTAGCGCGAAATCCGAATTGTTGGGGAATTATGAGAGGATCGCCGTCCGTTGGAAACAGATGGTTCCGCATTCGAGAGAGTATGACTCTCTCGAAAGGTTTAGACATTGCCTTGAGGAGGCTGATGGGTCTGTGATTAGCCGGGATATTAAGAGGTTTACCCGGCTTGGGAATGCCTATGACTGTCGCTTCTTTCCAAGCATTTGGAAAGTAGCTAAGGTCGAAGCAGGCATTGAAAATGATAGCTAACAAGGTAAGCACCTGTTGAGGCAGGTGCTTAAGTGCGTGGTTGGAAATACCATCCGCACCCGGAGCCTTTCTGGACTTTTGACTTTTGATGAGAAGCGAGATTTCATCATTAGAGACTGTGATGGGGTCGGCGGTGATGGGGAGAGAGTTTCTACGGAGAACTTCGTCCTCCACTGCTTTGATGTGAGTGGGATTTGCGGGTTGCGTGCTGGGCGAGCATTGAGACGCAACGCTGTCAGCGAAGCATTCGGCTTTCTCTTCGTCTTCGAAGGCGATAGAGCCATCGGGACGAGTGAGAGGAGGGACGTGAGAGGCGGCGTCTACGCGTAAGGCTCGGGCCATTCGATAATACGCTTGGTGGGACGGGGAGATATTCGCCATGAGATCGTTCATCTGGGCGTCTCGGAGTTCCGCGAGGCGAGATCTAACTTTGCGTTGTAGCTGATTCGCAGCTGTTCTATAGGCGGGCGTGGGATATTTCTTGGCTCTCCGGAGAGCCGCGTTCTTAGCTTTAATAAGATTGCTAATGGCTAAGGGAAGCGTGGGTTTGCCTTTCTTAGCAACCTTTTCGTTTACACTGATGGCTGAGTTGATAGCATCAGTGAGAGAATTTACTAACGAATCTATTTTATCCGGGCTATCTAATTGATCGGGCGAGATCGCGAGCGGAGAGTTTGTGGCCTCTAAGGCAGAAACTATCGTATTTTTAAAACCTTTCCAGTCGGTAAAGGTCTTAGGAGAAGTGACGTTAACGTTAGGCGGTCCTAGCACGAGGGAGAAGGGGCGGTGGTCAGAACCTAGGTCATCGAGCGGTTCGATAGACCTGAGGTCGAGGTTGATATGCTTGACGATTGCAAAGTCGAGGATGTCCGGAGAGTGGTTCGGGTTGTCGGGATAGTGAGTGGGAGTGATAGGGGAGACGACGTCTAAGTCGAGTAAGTTGGTGATGTCGAGGAGAGCTATACCGCTTTGGTTGGTTGATAGGCACGTCCAGTCAGTATGTTTGGAGTTAAAGTCTCCGAACATAATGACTGAACGGCCGAGGGCGAGAATGGTCTCAAAGTCGCTGCGGATAGGTTTGGTGCCAGAGGGTATGTAGACTGAAGCTATGATGATGGTCGGATGACCAGTCATAGCCAATCTACATACGGTGGCTTCCATGTTGAGGAGAGGAGGGGTAGGGAGAGGACAGCAATGGAATCCTCTTTTGTAGTAGATAGCAGTGCCGCCGAAACCGTCGCAGTTAGGCCTATCGATACGTGTAAACGCGTACTTAGGAATAGCGAATCCCCTGGAGCGATTAGGAGTGAGCCATGTCTCCTGGAGAAGTAAAAGATCTGGGTCGTTGTTCTGAAGGAACAGTTTGAGCTCGGGAAGGTTGGTGCTAAGGCTACGAACGTTAAAAGATACTAGGGATAAGCCCTTGGGTTTGATACGACAGGACGCGGGATTCGCGGGTCTAGACATTATAATTTACTTATTTACGAATTTATACAAAAATAAAGAATTTACAAGGAACTTAGGAGCGAGTGATGCTCGGCTAGCGCGAATAAACGCTCTTGAGGAGAGCGGGCGGCTCGCAGTTTGCGTGCGAGTATGGAGATTTCATTAATGTCTACGTTTTGGATGACGTCGAATACGGTCTTCATGTCCTCAGCCAACGACGACTGAGGTGCAGAAGACGGAGCGGGACGCGGCCCTACGGAAGCTACGGGAGCTGGGATGGGTCGGGAAGGTGCAGGCAGGACGGCCGGACGCTGCCTCCAAGACAGAGCCGGAGTAGGCGTCGGCTGAACGGGCTTTGCTTCCGGGGGACCCCGGTTGCGCAGCGGCGGGAAGTTAGCAGGAGTGAGCGGCGGCGCCAGTTTAGGCGCGACCCTCTTGGTGGTGGAGCGCGGAGCACGCGGGCAACCCCTGTAGTTAGCTGTGTGGCCGGACTGGCCGCACAGCACACAGACAGGGGGGGAAGTGGATTCGGAAGTGCGAGTGCACTCCTTAGTGAAGTGAGGATCCAGGCACTTAACGCACCTGGGGGGAGCTGAACAGTTAGCCGCTGCGTGGCCATATAGCTGGCAGCGGTGGCACTGCCCAGGGTGACCGCGGGGGTTGGGACGCTCGACGGAGATGTTCGAGAGTCCGCAGATTGTGCGAGCCTCTTTGAAAATCTCCTTCGAGTTGGGAGTGTTTGACAGGATTACTAAAGCTAAAGGAAAACGCCTACCGCGGTTGGAGTGCATCTTGTGCACTGCTGTGACCGGGAAACCCTGAGACTTAAGGTCCTCGAGAATGTCTTCGTTACTGAGTTCGAACGGGACGCCCCGTAGTACTGCGCGGATCTTACGCTCCTCCGGGAGGGCGTAGGTGTGATACGCGATTTGATTTAACGAGAGTAACCTGGTAAACGCGCGGAAGTCGTCGACGGTCGCTACTTGAATTTTGATTGTATCGCCAGCGTTGGCGGCTTTTAAATAATTAATTTTGTGCTCTCTGCACAAGTTTGAGACCGCGGTCCAGCGCGCTTTTTCACGCAGGAATACGGGCTGAGGGAGCTGAGGCTTCGGCGGGACGGGAGCGCAGCGCGTCGCTGGCTTCGATGTGACCGACGGAGACGCGGTTACTACGAGCGATTTTAACGGCGCGGGGGCTGGTGTTGAAGACACCGGGGAGGGCTCGGGTATTGAAGATACCGAAGCTTTCTTAGAGCGCTTCTTGGAGCGCTTGGCGACAAGTTGAAAGGCGGGCTCAGGAGAGCCGGTTAAGGTGACGGCATCTGACGACGTGTCAGACGCGGGTTCGGAGTCGCTCCCGGGAGCGGTACGCTTACGACGCGACGCGTGAGAGGATGCGACCGATTCGCAGTCCATCTCGGACGAGGCGGGAGACGCGGGAGAGCTTGTGACGGTTGTCTATTTCGACCTCTTTTTGTCAGTAAATTTTATTTTTTTTGTCGTTCCCGACGTAATTTTAAACTAGGAATTACGTAGTGTCGGAGAACGGCAATGTTTTGATTTGACAAGTCAGTCACGAAATATTATCCATCAAAGCAACTTGAATCTATTTATTTATTATTGTTTCCGAGTTTATTATTCAAAATTACATAGTTAAGATATTTTATTATCTACAATCAAAGTTTTTTTTTAAGAAACCTATAATTTATTTTTACGTTCACGAGTGTGCGTAGCCAAAATTTTTGGTAAGGATTCTCATTCATTAAAATTTTATTTTATTGTTATTTTTTCTTTTCAGATCAAATTTAATTGTATTAATATTTCTGTTCTATTTTGTGTGACTATTTTTTTATTTCAATTTTGTTTATATTTTTCTGTTTGTATTTACAGGCATTTTTGTATATTTTTAATTTTACCGAAAAAATAAACATAGAAGAGAGTTTTGGTGTTTTACTGGTACTACGTTACATACTGGCGCCCGAATATTCAAACGTAGTTTATGGAGAAGAGAGGAGGAATTATATCAACAGAAGAATTGCAACATTAAAAATAATTTTTTTATAATTATTATTGAGGTCAGGCATAAAACTTTATTTGTTACCATTTTCAATCATTAACATTCACTATAATATATTTATATATATATCTACTATAATATATCTACTATAATATATCTACTATAATATATCAAAATACTGCTAAATTATTCAGACATTTAAGTTTCTTTAGTTTCTTTCGTTATAATATCCTTGAAGAAATTTTCTGAAGACACAACATTCTATAACCCAGTAATTTCACTATTTAAATAACATTTTCTATTCATTTTCATCACTTGAAAATACGTATATTTTTAAGGCTCTATTCTGCATAACGACTATTAACAAATTTGTTTCACTTTAACATTTTTTTTTTTTGATTTTGCAATGAATTTTTCACAATTAAATAAACCTGAAATAATTTATGAATTAAAAATCAGAAATATAAATTTTTCTTCGACGCAATCTGTAGACGAACTACGATCATTATTATTAAAAGAAGACAAAACAGAATTATTGCTAATTATCTCACGGCGAGCATAAGCCGATTCTTTTTGTCTTATTTTTTTTTTTTCTATGCACCTCATTATCGTTTGGCTATACCATTAACATTGACGTTGGTCAAAACTTATAATTAATTATCATCATCGTAGTATTAGGTTAACTTTTTGTGTAATTTATTTAATATTTGCAATTCTAATTTTTTCTTCTCAATTTTTTTTTTTTCAAGCGGTTTGCAACTTGTAAAATTAAGCCTTCTGCACGAGCGTTTATTAAGGTAACTCGTTAAACTAAACCATACCTATGTGTATTATTTATACGCTTGAATCACTTTCCTGTGAGAATTATTTTCATATGTTTATTACATAAGTATTTTAATTACTTCACAAAAGACCCTTGGATTTTATTTAAAAGTCAATGTTTCACGACTGGCTATGATTTTCTTTTCTTTCCGGCATATTTATTTCAGTCTTTAACTGAAACTTGTTTATAGTAATCACCGTGCGGGAGTTAGCGACACGTTAAAGAAGCCATAAGCTATTAATATTTTCAGCGGATGGCAACTATTAAAGCCTTTTGCCGTTGCGTTCAACTCTGTTGAGTTGACTTATTTAGGATATGATTTCTCATAAGCAACTCTAACTGCATGATGTTTTATTTCCAGTAGTTGGAATAAGACTAGTATGATAGAGAATGTATGTTGTAATTATAATGTACGTTGATGGAGTTGAACGATGTATATTAACATTGTATATTCCAGGAACATGTTTAAAATTTTATCATTCATGAACCATGTAATTTAAGATAATTATTTAGGATTTTTTTTTTCTCTCTCTCGTCTGTTTTGTTTTCTTTTTCTATTAAATAACTTGTTGATATGCAATATATCAGTATTATTATTTTTTTTTTTTTCATATATACAGGATGTTTTTTCAGAAAAATTCTTCTATAGGATGTTAATATTAATTTTCATTTTGCTTTTAATTATTTTTTTTTTTTTTTATTGTTCTTTCATTTAGCAGATTAAATATTAAAATTCGATATGTATATGCGGTTTATTTTGATTTGGTTTGAATTTGAAATTTTACTAAAAAAAATCTTTCAGATTTTTTTTTTCCCGGCCCCCGGGGTATTGTGACGGTTGTCTATTTCGACCTCTTTTTGTCAGTAAATTTTATTTTTTTTGTCGTTCCCGACGTAATTTTAAACTAGGAATTACGTAGTGTCGGAGAACGGCAATGTTTTGATTTGACAAGTCAGTCACGAAATATTATCCATCAAAGCAACTTGAATCTATTTATTTATTATTGTTTCCGAGTTTATTATTCAAAATTACATAGTTAAGATATTTTATTATCTACAATCAAAGTTTTTTTTTAAGAAACCTATAATTTATTTTTACGTTCACGAGTGTGCGTAGCCAAAATTTTTGGTAAGGATTCTCATTCATTAAAATTTTATTTTATTGTTATTTTTTCTTTTCAGATCAAATTTAATTGTATTAATATTTCTGTTCTATTTTGTGTGACTATTTTTTTATTTCAATTTTGTTTATATTTTTCTGTTTGTATTTACAGGCATTTTTGTATATTTTTAATTTTACCGAAAAAATAAACATAGAAGAGAGTTTTGGTGTTTTACTGGTACTACGTTACAAGCTGAAGACCTGAGGGGTCTGGACGTCGGAGGCCTGAGGGGCCGGGGTTGAGGCCTGAGGGGCCGGGGACGCGATAGTTGCCTGTAAGGCCTGCGTTAAGATGTCATCTGATATGCTGACGCCGGACGCAACGAGCGCCTGGGCGAACGACCTAGCAAAGTTTACCAAGCTTTGCTGGACCATTGGGAGGGCTTGGTCCTACGATATATAATATATATAAATATATAAGAATGCCTAGGTTCCCTAGCAAACCTAGCACCTAAACCTCCCTACCCGCGGTAGGGGGGCTGGGGACGACGCGAAGTGGTGCCCCTAGCTCGGACAGTACTGTACCGTCACCCTGGGAAAGGCCCAAGTGCAATGGGATCGGGTCAGCCGGTTTCTCCTTGGCCTGAAGGGCCTTGGAAGCGCACCGGGGCAACGCTATCAGGCTTAGTTGTCACCGTTAAGTATCCACCTGATCAAACGCGAGTCTACTACGGAGTGTGTCGTCAATAAATTGACAACAAAACTGTCTGCATCATGCTTTCCGTAATAGACAGCCTTAACAATCCCACTACAGCGACAACTTATAAGTGGACTCACAAAGCCTGAAAATACTTTAAAATCACATGACAGCAATATATTTTCTCAACACCAAATTCATGTAGTGTTGCTTTATTTAACATAATATTGAGATAGCTATCGAACATTTCTGTAATTTATACGTTGGTCAGTGGAAACAGATTATTTTGCATAAAAGAATGCCAGACTTGCTGTGTAGTTCAGGATTATCGCGGCCCCTTCATCGTGAGGCTTGTCCACCATTTCTTGATCCTGATTAATATTCCAAGCCATATTGATAAATAGTCCAATGGCTGAAGACCTTTCATCCGTTCTAGAATAGTCCATAAATAAATTTATTAAGTTTATCTGCGAGTACAGCTCTGAGAAGAAATTATGTCGAAGATATTTCATATTATGAGCTATATCCACTTTGATGGCTGTCCTGAAATACTTTAATATAAACTATTTAGCTTTCAAAAAAAAAGCAATACATCATTATAAACTTCAACAGCATCATTTACATTAAGGGAGGTACCAAACAAAATCCGTTTCAATTTAATTATGCCATGCATAGTTCTCATAAGCACCAAATGTCATAGTTGTGTCAGTACACCACTCATCAACGCAGGCGCATTTGCATTAAGTCACCACAAATAGACCGTGACGCTTTATGTCCATAAGCATACAGTTGAGAATAGATTTGTTGAGTTTTCTTAACAGGGGATTGAAAGTATGGCTGGCGGCGTCTCAAGTGGAATTACAGAGAGCCATGAGGTCCGATTCTGTTTCGATACTGTCACGTGACTAATGGAGCAGGCGCCGATCAAAGATATCAAAAAATAAAAATAACAGCCCACCGAAGGAAGGCGAATAAATGTTTTCACACTATGCCACGACACTACTTCCAGTCGAACGGGGCTACATTGCATAAAGTTTTTGTAGTAATTTTAATAAAAGTTTTTAGTACAGAATTTGTTGATTTTCAATAGCAAAAATAAATTATTAAAAGCTTCTATTGTATCGGCATTCTTTGTCGATGTCAGCTCTATACCCGTACTATACTTTTTTTTACAAATATATGGTATGTATTTTTGTAATTTTCGCGTAAATCTATTAGTTTAAAATAACATTGATAATAATTTGTTTTTGTAAGCCTATGAATAAGTAAATGTGTAATTTATCGTTTTCATGTTTAAGAGATTGTTATATGCAACAGGTAGTGAAAGTTCTTTAATAATATTTGTCCATATTACATTTCAACAGAGACAATAAAATCGTTTGATGAATAAATCGAATCGTCCATCTTCTGCTTAGAAAAGAACAAGCTGAGATAATAACAATTTAGTTCGCATGTAAGGTTTAGTTTGAAAAATTAATTGAGAGTGTAAATTTATGAGGAGATACCAGCTTGCTCACTTGCGACAACTTTAATGCACAGATAACAGTTTACGACTGGTTTTAACCCAGATTCCCGAAACTGACAACGTCGCCTACAAAATGATTATAGTCTCCAAATGTGTTCACTAAATAACCTATAAAGTTGAGAAAATGTAAAAATAAACTTTTACTGGATGGTTCAGCTTTAGAAATACAGGAAAACTCGATATTTTAACCATTTTTAAGCGTTAATAAGTATCTTTTCCCGTTATCAAATTGTCTTCATTCAACAATAAGTTATATAACACATGTTTGACCTTGATTGCAAAAATCCTCGTCAAATTCCATTAAACTTCTCGATGTACGGTTACGATGTCAAGCTAAGTTCTTTGGGATTAAACAAAAATCTCAGCAGTAATGTATAAATGTTTATTAAATCATTAATAAAAACGAAATAATTTTTTCAGTCGCCAAAACGCACGGAATGTTCTTCTTCAAATCCTTAGTGAGCAATCAGCACCAGCGCCGGGCCTGGTAAAAATAATATAAATAAAACCAAATGGATATCGACTGACGCAAATCCTTTACACTTTATTGACTCGAAATAATTCTAAACTTAGGCTGCGTTTGTAAACTGAAATAAAATTTTGATAATACAAACATTGCCAACCCCGCCAAAATAAAACTCGTACGCAAGTTATTAAAAGTTGAACGATAGAACTAATCCGTCCCTGGGAATAATAGTCAACGCTGACACTTGTAGCGTTCAAAGTGACGTAAATCATTATGTAGACTATCACGTCATGGTCTTCAGCGGTAATAGCGGGACCGGCGGATACGCATAGAGGTGAAGACCTTGCCAAAAGAGAGGCGGTTGCAAGCTTGCTACGTACTGCGCTAGACGCCGCCGACGAAGGACGGCTTCCGCCGTCGTAACGCCCGTCACCACTATATATGCTACCAGAGAATCAGACACAACGCAAACAGTCCTCTCCACAAAGTAGTGGTGGTTTCTGTGATCAAAATCCTTTGGTCACCCCCAAATCAAACGGTTCAATAACCCAACTCCGAATGAGAAAAAGTCGCCTAGATAAATGTGGTATGCGGTTTAATATCTACTGAGATCGAAATAAATCGCTAGGATTATTGCCAAGTGGAAAATCATTATAATATATTGGACGCGCGGAATTCACTTTGACAATATTTTGACAGTGTGCGGTCTCGGGATTTAGAGACGTGTGCGCTGAAGCAAAACACGTAATTTTTTATATCACATTTTATTTTCACTGCGCTCGTTACGATCTCTATATTTATCGACGTCTGCTTAAGGATCTATTTCTGACGCTTGTTAATTACAGTTTGTGTCAAATATATTGTTGGTTATTAAGTGCTTATTTATGGAAGTTACGAGCGTAAATATATAATCATTGAGGACAATGATCGCCAAGCCCACTAATAGTATTGAAATGATTGGTTACTTGGCCGCAGTCTAGTTAGTGTCGGGAGAAACTAGCGCCGCCGGTGGCCATCTACGGCAGTGCAACTGTACAACTGGAAAGGTGGGCTGACAGCACCCTATTCCGATATACAACCTTTATTTTCATCACATTTTATAGCTATCTCTTTTCAAACGAGGTCGAGTGAGCTAGACGGAAAAAATTGAAGAGCCAATGTTTGCCAACAGTAGCCCAGAATATCTACGACTTGTTTTAGACGACGTTATGTGTTTTAAAAATGAAAAGTTTGTATTTAATTTGGTAGTTATGCATTTGATGAATAGTATTAATATGAAAAGAATAGTTGATGAAGCGTTCGTGTCGCGTTACATCATCGCAGCTTTGATATGGAAATGGCGGCGGCTGGCCACTCGCGTTCTATTTCGAGAGGCTACCACTGCCATAATTAGTAGTTTCCGCGTAATTAGTTCAAAATATCGCGTCCGTTTTAGAACGAAAACTTTAATTTCTGTATAATATTAATTGCGAAGTTTTTAATTAGACCACAACGCGACGAGAAATAAAAGAAGACAGGAAGGATGTAGGCAAGATATACGTGTGATCTTAAGGTTACAAAGATCCTAGAATTGCGAGTAATTCCCAGTATCCCGTGCGGAGTAAGAGACATTTAAACATAATTACGGGATTATTATCCTAGCATAAAAGAAATGCTCTCTAAGAAAATTGTTGTCACCATTACCTTAATAACATTTTTTCTAACCTGCGCCTGCGCGATTAAAAATGGTGCTGAGAAACGGCTTCTTGCAAATCAAATAGTTGGAGTGTCATAATTGTATGCTCATTAGAAAATATTCCGGTAGTTCATATTAATAAATAACGATGTTTCTATAAATCGAGTAGGCCAATCTTTGATCGTGAAATTGAACTAGAAGAGTAGCAGGGTCTTTTAAATTAGGACAAATCAAAGCAATTAAACGTTTATAACCGTATTTATAAAATGTTCTTTTTGGCTTATTGCAATGTTTGCTAAATGTGCAAAAAAAATTATTAACGTCAACTTTGATACGTCAAAGTTAAAAGCGAAAGCAAAATCTGGAGCCACGGTGTAGTCAAAAACCACATTACAGAAATACCCATTTAAGTGTAAACATTTGTTTACAAACAAATCAACCATGCCTCATAAAAAAACCAATGCTCTGTCTGTCCCCACCAGAACACGAACCTGAGCCTTTTGATTCAGTCAGCTGGAGTCACATACATCACGACACCGATAAATATTTTTATTATATAAATCGGTAGATCATTATAATAATATGCTGGTAATCATTAATCGAAAGAAAAATCTTAAAACAACCTTGAATAAAAATTTTTGATTTTGTTTAATTAGTTATATTTTTAAGTTGACGTAATATCTCATTTATTTTTAAATGGTACCTAGGTTGTATCCCCAAGGTGATTGTATAATCACAGCTGTAGGTAGGTTTTACACAAAAACAAGATACGTCTCAAAATCTATATATATTCAATGTTGATTTTCTAAAATATTATTGATCTAACGAAACACATGTTATTAATAATAATAAAGATTCTTCATGTTTTGCATAACAAATCTTTGATAAGTAGCGAGGTTATTGTAAAACGTCTATATACTCAATCTGGAAAATTGATTTTTGGCGCCAAAACATTGCAAGGAATGATTGAAATGCAGCTTTTGGCGCCAAATCGATAGCGCGCGAAGTGAGTAAATATTTATGCTGCACTCTACACTTTAATCCGTCATATTTATCATCGAATCGATTTTATTGCTAAAACGATTCTGATATTATCTCGATGATTGAATAATCGACATAAGTGTTGCATTTTATTTTAAATAATAGTAAATACGTGCAGAGCGCTGCGTTGGCAATGACCTTCTTGAACTGCGCTACTTATTACAAATTTAGAACGACGATATTATCAATAAGATAAAAATAAAGTTCTGTTATTTTTATTAATTCAACAAAATAATATATCGGCAAGTAATAGAAAGTAAACATAAGAAATAACATGATGAATATGATGATGATGATGAACCAGGCTTTAAATGTAGATTTTTTCTAGAAAACATGGTCTTTAATATTTAAATCACAATGTTCTGCGAGTTAACTTAATTGAATTAATCGACGCTGGATTTGATTTATTAACCAACAGCATGTTTGAACAATTAGTCATTGTGCGGAGTGCCGCGAAGGAAAATGTTCCATTTGAAGACTTATGCACGTAGCTACTGACATCAATATACCTAGTGATGGAGATTGCATTACGGTACGAATGCAACAGACTACTGGCGGTGATGCATTTTATTATCCTTTGAATGAATGAATGAATGAAATAATGAATATTAAATAATGAAATAAATTTGCAAATTTATAGGTAATCAAGTTTGTCGATAAATCAGCTTTGTACAGTGTACAATATTTTTGTGCGTAAACGTTTAAAGACATTCATAACAAAGCATTTCTGAGTCCTCAGTCTCAGTAATTACTATAGATAAGTAGTTAGAAGCGGATGCACGTGCGTGCAGTGAGTCGGCGCAGCTTCGGCGCACATCCGACGCCGCGCCATTCATACAGCCCTCATTCACCGAGCTCGTTCAGACAGCCGCGCCTCCGCACCTACATCGCAACAGCTACTCGCCTTCTCGATAAACACAAACACGCGCGACAACCTTCCCGACCTGGCTTAAAATCATAAAAACTCGAATCGCTCATTCAACGTTTATCGCTTCTCGGTACGGATTAAAAATTTCGAGGATCGTAATATTTTACGGAGCTCAAAGGCGGAATTCTAATTAAAAGCTGGTGCATTACAAAACGGTCAAGATGCGAGGTGTCGCGTCGCCGCGATGGTATCGCGCCCACACTGCGCCGGCGCTGGTTTTCTAAGTTTTTGTGGGCGTCAGGCCATCGACCCAACAGCCTTAATTCCCGCCACCTTTGTGCGCTACCGGCTTCATTACCAACCGTGGGTGGCGCATGACCCGGCTCTGGATCTGATCATAAAGGTGCCAAATATTCTACCTGCGACCCGCCGGCCACATTCCTGACTCGCACCATACAAAATTAATGCCCATTGTGTACATGTTACTGGCAGGAGGTGTTAGGGATTAAGAATGACCCTGCCTGAGGCCCCGTGGCCATCGTCGGCATTATTATTAAACATCATATAGAACCGAGCTGCGCAATAAAATGAATAATCTTTCAAATATTTCTCACTTGTGCTAACCACCGGTGTCGTTGGTGGAATTGAGATGTATGATGATGCACTGGAATTCTCTGACCCCAATTATTTTCATGGAACCGCGTCGGTCTACAGTAATTAAGTGCGCCAATATTTGCCTAGCTGCTGCGCGCGCGCTCCTACATTGCAGTATTTATTATGAAAGCCAATTACAGCGGCCGGTGATCATGATCGTATGTAAACAGATTTTAAATGTAAACAATGGATTGATTATTCAGCGTGTTGGCAGTAACGGTGTGTTAAGGTAGACGATTAACCTAGATTGTTAATGCGTCACCTCTGCCAGTTGTTTCTGTTTTCGTTCTATGGACTTATGTCGTGAGCCTTTTTTGTTATGAACAATTACAACGATTGAGCTTATAATACGACTCTTGCAGGGAAAAGTGATAAGATGGATGTTTTATTTATTACAAAGTTACACATTTTAGATTTACCTATATAGAATTTGCATAAAAACAGTAAAATTTTTTACTGCGTTGCCTTTTAAAAAATCATGCATTTGTGCATGTGTACGAGTCAATTATAATGGATTTTTTAAAAGCGGCCTCTCACCAATTAGCTTAGCTGGGGAAGAAGTTTAAACAAATATCCAAGTACTTGGATCATAAAAAAGACTGTTAATTTTTTAAAGTACTTCGCTGGAAGTCTCGGCAGGCCTACACCTTAACTTAATATTTGCGTATAAAAAGATTCGTATAGACACCAATACTTTGTTTTCATTCATTAACATAGCAGTTGCCATGCGAAACTCTACACTAGAGGCAGCCCTACTATAAAATGGTTTAATTCTAATTGAGCTAACTAGTAGAATTGGTCGGCGACCGTGCATATCACATGCTACTCTATCGCCCATTGCTGACTCGTGACGTCCAGTTAAAGGATTGTTACTTTGGTTTAACAAAATAACTACTAAGGTTAAATAGAGAGAGAGAGTCTGTTACAGACTGCGGAGTAATATTTTTGCAAATATTTAATCAATACCTGGGTCCTATATATATACTATATAATATACTAGCTGGCCTACGCTTGAAAACGATTGCGATGGATCGGCAATCCAATTTTTACATGACGTTCTCATGCGCGATACTAGCGCCAATTGTTTTATTGAACGGCCACTTTGTGGAGTCAATTGGTATTGAAATTAGCACTAGCTAACCCTTGCACATCGCTACCCATGATTTTTCTTGACAGCTGCCAATTGTGGTAATATTTGTTGATCGACGAATCGTATCCAACTTTACTCCCAGAGTGCATTCGCAAACTAATCCTAATTTAAAAAAAAATTGTTTTCGAGAGTAGGAAGTCACGTGACATTCAAATTATCTTTGAACTTGGATAGGTGTAAAATTAGAATTAAAATTAGATTCAAGAGTAAGCTCAGGGCAAATAATCGTTCATCTGATTCCGATCTGATTTCTCGTTCAACTAATTTATAAAATAACCAGTGCTTTTTTTCAGTACTTCAATTTACAAGGTTAACACGAAAGTGCTTTTAAACAAAAGTCTTGTTCCAATTATTATGTATTTCCAATTATTCAAGCTTTAAAGAAAAACCTCTTTACATTTTAGCAAGGTTTAGTTCAAATTTACAAAGTTATGCAATTTAACGCATACCTTTCACGAAGCTTACGTGAAAAAGTCAGTTAACGCAATCTCTACCCTAGACCCAACTTTTCTAATCCAACTTTCCTTTTCCATTACTGGCTACAGCTATATTTCAAACAAATTACTCAAACGGCATTTCATCCTTACACTGTCTCAGGTTCTTACTGAGCAGACAAACAATGCCTGACAGACAGACACACAGACTTGCACTTATGTAAACATAATAACTACGGAATTAGCATTGTTCTGCTCACGTGACACAAGTATGTATGGAATACACGTGGACGCAACTTGTGATAAAAACACTTATGTCAATAAATGAAAGAGATCGTATAAATGAAGGATGGTTTTCATTCTTTAGAGAAAGTGATAACACCGGTCATTAGATAGTTTAATTTTCAAGTAACGACCGGCCTAGTGTGAGAGGCCCTGCATCTTATGGTCACACTTCATATTGTTATTCGTGTACGTCTAATTCACCCAAATACGACTGTGTGAAGTAGCTCTATTCGTCTTTTCTAACAAACGAAAACGCAAATATCCGCCCGTAGGTGTGTAGGTAAGTGTGTTCGCCTTAATACATAAAATAAACTATCACCGTATAGCGATGTGAAGTGCCACATTGCATCGGAGGTCCCGGTTTTAATGTCTGAATAGTTTTACGTTTACGGCTTGTGAATATTTTTGTTGAATCCGTGCCTTTACCGTTCGCAGCTTGTTTATCCAAAGCACTTAGGTAATACGGTTCCAAACAGGTGACCTTATTCTGCGGATAGTTTAAAGTATTTTTTTACGAATCTTCTTGATTATTCGGTAATATCGAATAATTACGGCAGAAATTAAATAGAAGATGTTAGAAGTTATATAACTAGATGTTTTGTTCTTATACCATCTACAGGTGATAAAATATTAACTCAATAACTAATCTCCTAAAAGACTTTAAACATTGAACCTCAGCTCCATTGACACATACGTACATTGGTTCTCTCATAATCTTTGTGGGTATGTGTTATGTATAATAAAATGAAAAAAAGGCCTGGCACGACCGATATACCAACAGCATTCCGTTGGTAGGCATATAAAATATAAAACATTAAAATAAACAAATTGATGATGATTTTTCAACAAATTTACTTAAATCACATTTATTTCTCAGATAAAAATATCAGTCATGAACTCGCTTTAACACGTAAGTAAAATTTGACTGAATCGGCAACATGTTTTTACTCTGTCATCGCTTTATGAACAATTCTTGAGGAATAAGTACACAATACAAAAATAGCCATTACATAACCAACACGTAATTATAAATTTTACATGAATAATGACAATAATTATGCAAACTAGCACACGAACATACGATGTGCGTAAACATTTTTATATTTAAGCCGCTGACGATTCTCGCGAACCTACCGACAGTTATTCATACTTATGTTTTGCTTTATCAGAGAGAAAGTGATCCTTTTTATTTGACAAAATCACTTCATAATAACAACTTTATCACTTACTAAGAGAATTAAGAGATTACATTATTAATTACTGTAACGATTTTATATTATTATAAATAATGATATAAGTATAGTCGTGGTGAGATGTATGAATCTCACAATCATTTTTAATAATTGTTAATAGTCTCCTAAACGCCGCTACGAAACTCCGGTTTGTATATATGATATAAAGACAGTTTCACGCGATTAAACTTTCCTTTAAATACCGCCCCTGTTCCCGTATTGTCATGATAAAACAAAACTCAATTAATTGATATTCTGTCAAGCAAAATAAAGTTTCAAATCCGACTGTTAGTTTCAATTGGCATTATACTATGGTTTCATTTTAGATACAGTCGATTTGCTACACTTGTGTCATCGACTTTACTTGTGCTTGGCCCGCCTCACTGTAGTTTCAAAGACGGTAGGTCAGCAAAGATGTCAGGCTCAAGTTGCGCAGTGTCAGCTTCACAAACTGTCGCATAGTTCAGTCACATCCTTCCCCTAGGTTGAACCATCTTCGTAATTGTAGACTAGTTTTCTAGATGTCAGTTTAGTTGGGGTTGTTTTTGGGTTTAAATTCCGGTGAAATGTAAAAGGCCCATAGGGCCATAAATAAACGGTCCATTTCAAGAAAAAAAGCTTGTTTTTGTGTTGAGGAAGTGAAGAGGTATGTTGGTAAAATATAACATGGCTTTAACATGGCAGAAAAAACCTTTGTAATTACGATTTATTGGAAAACACCTTATAGACATTTGGGAGAAGAACCTTAAGCATCCAGTAATTAAGATTCGTTTGATTAAACTCGATTAAGAAATATATATTTCACAGTATTCAAATTTATATTTACAATAATTATTGTTTGGTTATAGTTATTGCATTTTAAGGGCTTCAACTAAATTCAACTACTTTCAAAATTCTAAAGGTAAAAGCCATTTGCGCAATCGGTGTCGCTACTTTGTTTACGTAAATAGCGGCTTCAATGTAACATTCCAGCGTAAAATCAACTCGAATACACTCAGTAGATAATAGATGCGTTGACAAGATGCACGAGGATTCATTGAGATGCATGGCTCGATGGAAATATCGAGAGGGCCACTTATCAACTATGTAAGTAACTTAATCTTTAATGATTATTTTATATAGTAAATGCGAATGATGTATGAAGGTTGAAAATGAAATAATGAGCAGCCGATTTCGGTTAGTTTTGATGTATGTCATTTATGAACAAAACTCGTTAGCCATAATTAAAGGAGAATGTAGAAACTTAAGTCATTAACTGAGTTAAAAACTGAAATTCAAGGAGGCAGTCCTGGAAAAGGTCGTTCTGAGAATACAAAACCCAAAAATTTATTCATATGTCAAAATTATGACAATTAACGTAAGATAATTGGGGCGTTTGGTTTCTCCTAGATACATAGGTTGAGGCCGTACTAAACAAACTACATACGCAAAAGACCGGACTGAAGAACTGCCTTGCCTGATATACTTCTTTCAACGAAACGTTCTACCTTTAAAGATATGGGCTTTTAAAAAGGTGGCCAGAAAGTGAATGCAAAGTTTAGCTCTCGGCAGGAACAGTTGCAGTTGGAAGAAGCTTTAAAGAAAAAGCAGCAGTGAACGACAACAGGCTGCTGTAGATGGATCTAAATCAATGGGTCGACTTTTTACAGTTCTTATATAGCTATTCGTCTCTATAGATAGATAACTAGCCAGATTGCTATTTTATTAAGGTACCTGAACCGCTCTAAGTCTTGTTTTGAAGTTAGGATGTGACAATATGTGCTTGTCTCAGTCGGCGGCATCTTTGAGTTCAGAATCTTTTACAGAGAAGTATTAGAGTTCCAATAAATTTAGTTTGCTTTTTCAATAAAATTATTTTATTAGGAAGACTGTCTTTATTTATTTACCACAGATTAGCACATCCTACTTAAAGCTCTTCATATGGTCTGTTAGCAAATTTCATCAAACCTACATATTAATAAAACATTCATAATTTCAAACAAATGTTTAACATGACTTCAAGAACTTACATTTAACTTTAATTGTCATATACTAAAGGCTGAACTCAAACGGTTACTTAAGGAGCTACTAAGCTTTACTTTATTTTTAATCAAAACTTTGATTTTAGTAAAATAGCGGGTGATAGGTGACGGGAAAAATTTTTTGGTACTATCACAGATGCATTCACGCACACAAACTCAATTAGATTGCTCCCCGACATAAAACAGATAAAATAATGCAAAACATAGGCTGCAAGAGACAAAATATCTGGTGTCCGTTTATTTTGGTTTGTATTCGTGTCGTGTCGTATATTGTCGGTTCGATTCGCGTAGTCACCAAACCATTTGGAAAGTAAAACCAGGCGACCGGGAACTAGATTTTTAGGACCATTTTTGAAGAGCTCTTTACTTTAATCAAAGAATCTAAATCTGTATTGCTAGGTAAAAATCTTTAGTTCAGAGCGCTTTAAATAACTGTTTAAGTCTCTGAGTGCAAACATTTACGACATTAATTTAATAGTCCTCTCAGTAAAATGTGTATTTAAAGATATAAGTTGCCCTCTATTCATCAAAGATTGCCGCAGGTAATGTTTGTATACGGTCGTATTTAATCTTAACAAATATTAAGTAAATACTTAAGTAATTTCTCAATACCAATTATTACGTAATAAATTATGCAGCTGACTTCTTTAATGGTTCCACTAGCCAATCAAAATGTGAATATTTAACTTGCAATTAATGTTTATTATAGATTTTCTTCAGTTTACTGCCCTATGGGATTGTTCGTATATATTTATTAACGTTATAATAACTGAAACGTAAAAAAATATATGGAATAAAGACTCAGAAAAATTACAAAATACACACACAATATTATTTACTTTTATTTATTTGGGAAACACACACCACAACTCTATCTGCTCGTGATCTGTATTAAAGGTTAGAAGGAAAGTAATATAAATCAAAACCATTGTGCTGCTTGTCTGTGTGCTGTCGTTTGTTGCCTAAAATGTGGAATAATAAACTAAGTAATTAATATCAAATATGCAATAAACATTATAGGTTAAGTTTAAAAATAAATATTAATAAAAGAGTCCCTTATCACTCTGCTCGCTGAAATAAAAGAGGCTTTTATAAAAAGTTATAACCGTTTCTTTAGAGTGAAAGGTTATGTTCTTTTTTACAATCATCACATTGTAGCAAATTATACGACGTCTTTGGACAAATCTGAGGAAAGTTTGTCTTGAAGATTGTCACCTAAATTATTGCTGCAGCTCAAATCAGCCTAAACCAAGCTATTACAAATGCGAAAACCTCGATACCGCTCTATCCAATAACAAAAAAAAATCGTCCCTAACAAAAATCATAAAAATAATCTGCGACAAAACGGGACACGTTTCTTCATACGCAAATCCATGAACCTACGTAACTGTCAAGCACATGGTCGCTCCGACCAGTCTAGACGTAAGATTACAAGAAAAAGCGACTTCTTCTCAGTATTACAATATTTGGCAGGCGCGGTACCACGTCTTGGCAAACAGTATCCTAGCTACTCGAAGAAAATGAATGAAAGCCAACTTCATGGTGACTCAACTGGACATGCGATGACCTTGATGTCAGCTTAAAAAATGCGTTCCGTCACTTACATTAATAATACCGTTTTTTTTATTTAAACGGACGATTTTCTTGAAAACTTGTTAAGATTGAAAATATATCTTAAGAATTTTTATTACTACAATGAACTTTACAATTAGATTATTAACAAGGATAAAGATAGTAGAATCAAATAGATCATAGATATATGATCATTTAAGTTTAAGAAAATTAATATCACTAATTTAGAATAAATTAATAATAAATAAATAAATAAATTTTGTTAAATTTTGACCATATTCAACAATTTTTAAATCCTATTATCTACCCGTCACAAAAAAACGGCTTTTCTTAAAAAGGAAAAAACAAAAAAAAATTATAATACGCACACATAAGATTAACTTACGACTATCTACAAGTAACACAGAAATTCCTTAATGCAGAAATAGCAAATGTGGTGAAAACGAATTAATCCATTTTGAAGCTCCCCAAAAACCCTCAGTCGGTAATAGCTTGCTTTAGTCTGAAAGACAATTCCAGTTTCTTATGCCAAAGATGAAAATAAAGTAATATTCACATGCTTAATATGCTTTAAAACGCTGAAAATGTTTTATAAAAAGAATTATAATAAATAGGTGTCATAAATTAAAGTCGTGTAAAATCTTGACCTGAACTCACTTTTAATATTTCGAAGTATATTGAAGTAGTTAATATTTAATGTATTTTTAGGCTTTTATCTTATTTGCGAGTGGTTATAATTAGCTATTTATGTTCAATTTGTACTTTAAAAGTTTCCTAAACATAACTAAATGTATTTGAAACAATTGTGTATAACGTTGTATACAAATGTGTATACAAATGTATCAATTCATACAACACGTATTTAAGTGATATGTGGGTAATCAAATACATGTCAAAATATACCAATATTTCAATCGGAGATACATTAGTTTACGTAACGTTTTACTAGTCGATACATCGAATAATGATCTGAAGATAATCGAGATAAAAATCAAGAGAGCTTGTCGTAAAATTAACAAGATACCGTCCGTGTCGGTAAATAAATGGAGGTAAGGAAAAAACGGTTAGCCTTTTGAAGCGCGAATGTACCTAACCTAATCATTCATAGTAGAGTTTCTTCACGATAAGATTGTTAAATGGAACTTTACATGTTGTAATGAAATATCACTTCATGTTACTTTCAATATAAAACGCAGAAACTCATTACCTTTAGGTGCAGGTAATTAAATTTCGTTACATGAGTAACCTTAATTTTGATAAGTAATAAAACACTTTTAAAAAGCTTTAATTAGTGCCAGTTATAAGTATTGCATTTGTTATAGCAAAATGTAACTGTTAACTCCTGAGCTTTTTGATAAAAATCATAATATTACCGTCCAAAAGCGTAACAACACAAATTGAACGAATATTTTAATCAATTTTATAATCTTCAGATAACATTTACATAGATTAAAATGTATTCATTAAATTTCGGTTAGTTGAAGAAACCGCAATAAAACGATCTTCATATTTAAAATTTTTAATAAAGAATTTACAAGCTCAGCCCACAAGATAGGCGCAAGTTTAAACCCGCTGTATGACCGATAACAGAGATTGTGTCATTTACAAAAATAGATCATTTTCTGACATTGATATGGATATTAAACTATACGGCTTTCTCACGTGGTTTTGTTTTTATTATCCTCGTTTACTGCGATCGGGTATCAAGTTCCTGATAAGAGATATATCAATATAATTGAACGTTTTAGGTACTTATACAACGTTAGGAAAATCCTTATTGCATGTATGTATGTAGGTACATACGGTTACAACATTTTACAAAAATTTTCTAATATCGTATGTTTCCAGTGACAGCTTGTGATTATGAAGAACATGTAAGACGTTAAAGTTTCTGAGCTTGATGAAGGTACTTCAGGTTCTTAATGTATTGTAATTAACCTAAGGTATATAAGAAGAGGCTAAGATTTGTTACAATTAGAAAACTTTCAGTCATTGTTAAATTGCAACGACCACTTTATTTGACTTTTAGTTTAATGTAAAGTTTCCGTTCAGGGTGCTATGAAGGGGTACTAACCGGCGGGCCTAGTAAGACGTCGCGCGGGCTCGTCCTCGCGCAGACTGGGAGGCCGCGGGGCATGGCGGGCCCCCGCCGTCGCTAGCAGCGCCAGCACCAGAGCCAGCAACATTGCACTACACTCCGCTCCCGGCCAAGAGCTCACTATTTTCGCCGCTCACTGTCTCGCGTGCGCACGTCAAACTCGCGCTACTGCTGCGACCGACTGACAAGGCGCGCGATTTCCCGGCATCTCAAGGGGGCAGGGCGAGGACATAGTCGCACGGCGCGGGCGGGGAAAACGCAGCCGCCCGCCCCGCGGGTGCAGCGAGCCTGCGTTTCCATTACATTGCGCGCTCGCACACCGATCTACGAAAACCGTTTCAAATTTTTAAGTTATTGATGTATTGTTAATCGGTCTGTTTCTTGATGAAGATCAGGTATCTTCTTGAAGTTTTAGATATGGTGCAATGTTTAAAGTTCTTTATTTACCTAATTATTTTTAATTTAAAAGTTCGTATGTTTTGATTTTGGGTTGAACAAACTATACTCGTGAAGTTTCTTATAGTTCTTTTTCACGAAGGTTTTCCCGAACTTGTGGTAGAGTCATGCTTTATTTAACGTCAATAAGAACAATAATTGTCAATGTTGAGAAATAAATATTTGAATTATTTGAATTTGGTTACTAATTATATTTGCGATTTATGGAACAGGCTTTAGATTAGATTAGTAAAACTATCCATGAAAGTTGTTTGACCTCAGATAAATTAATAACACTTAAAAAGCAGAGGATTAAAACAAGTTTATTCTAAATTCTAAAACAATCATCCGCCTTATAAAACCTACAACTTCGTATAATACGACCTTTGGTTTAAACAACAATTTTTATATAAAATACATAGGTATATTTAGATAAAATACGACAATTCAATTTGCAACAATGTTAAATAAAAATATCTTTATTTTTAAACGACATCAAATTCCATATATTTAAGCAACAATTTTTATATAAAATACATAGGTATATTTAGATAAAATACGACAATTCAATTTGCAACAATGTTAAATAAAAATATCTTTATTTTTAACCGACATCAAATTCCATATATTTAAGCAACAATTTTTATATAAAATACATAGGTATATTTAGATAAAATACGACGATTCAATTTGCAACAATGTTAAATCAAAATATCTTTATTTTTAACCGACATCAAATTCCATATATTTAAGCAACAATTTACAATATGGATTCCATAAGAAAATTGACCAAACAGTCGCATATTACGGACAATTTGCTTCATTAAAAGTGCGTATTTTTGAAGTCGAAACGTGCAATAATTTGGCCGCGGACGCGCGCAGACTCGATAAAATGCGATGATACCAGACAAGAAGACATCCGTGATAATTTCACGAATTATTATTAAATCTGGTACAAAACTTGATTTGGCAGAAAGCCCAACTAAATCATATATTTCATAATTATCGTACAGCACAAATAACTGATATTTATTGATAGAAACTTTGGAATTTTCTTGGCTATTACCTACAACTAGGCGCCACAGATTTAAAATGTGTTTCCACAAACAGTTATAAATAGAAAAGCAGAATAATTTAGTAATTTTGATACAGTAGTAGATACTATTGTAACTTACTTTCAAACCTACTATTGCAAAAGTTGTTCCTAAACTTGGTAGTTGAGCTACATGACTTAGTACTACAATATCTATCAAAGAAATATGTAGCTTGAGCTTAGCTAACGAACCTGAATAAAATTTACAAAAGTTATCTAAAATTGTTTAGCATGGTTCTTATATTAAATGTTTAGTAAAAATATGTATATAAGTATTGAAATTATGTGCTTAGGTGTTTTGGTTGCAAAATTGTATCAAAATTGATAATGCTGTTTTAAAGATATGACTGCTTTACCAGGCCACTCATAAAGCTTTGTGGCAAAAAAAACGTATTTACGCATGGGACGCTAGCGAGCTATACTCATTTTGAAAATTTGATTATTTAAAAGTAATAATATATTATTTCCAAATTTAAATTTCCGTCAAATTTTTTTTACCAGCATTAGGAAACTATTGTGTGTCAAAGAAATTGGATCTGCGTCGGGCACATTGTCGTGCAATGATATTTTACGACTTCAAGTCCAACTTGACACCTGATGAATCGTTTAATCGACTTCAAATTGCTTTTATAAACAAGGCGCCTTCTAAAGCAACTGTGTACCGCTGGTATAACTAATTTGGTAAAAAGTGCGGTCACTTAAATTTGAAGGATGAAGATAGAAGTGGTTGCCCTTTGACTGCTGTTACGAAAGAAAACGTGCTGCAAATAAAAAATTTGATTAAACAAAACCAGCAAACCACGTACGAGGAGATTCAGCGCAAGCTGCCGATTGGATCGGGATGTATTCATGGTATTCTACACGACCGCCTCTGGAGGATTGTTTCGCAATGGGAATCCCACAATGCTCACCTCACCGATGCTTAAAAGCGCATGGAATGGTGCTTTGATATGATTGATAAATTAAAAGCAGGTTGTTCCCGCCGTGTTTATGATATCATGACAGGTGACGAATCATGAATTTATCAATATGATCCAGAAACAAAACGCCACTCAAAGTATGACTGTTCAACCAAAGTAGCAACAATACACAGTGATACAAACGGAACACGGGACTCCGAGGCCTTTTGCTCCACCACGACAACGTGCCCGCACACTCCACGATCAAGACGAGGGACTTCCTAAATATATTCACCTTATAGATTTAGCACCGTGTGACTTCTTCTTGTTTCCTTCTTGTTAAGTTTAAAATAAGGTCAAATAGGTACAGTTTCCATCGCCAGAAGAAGCACTTACTGCGTTCGAGAAGGCCGTTGAAGAAATAAATACAAATTCAAATATTTATTTCTCAACATCTATTACTTATAATTCAAATAAAGCTTGTTTCATGATGCAGTTCGGAAAAACCTTCGTGGCAAGAAACTTCCTTCCAATAACTGTTGCAGACTGGAAATCTGCATTTAAAATTTGTTCAGACGCATAAAATTTTGTGCAGACGCTGGTGGAGAGTTCTTTGAAATTATGTAATAAAATAAATAAAACCTAAAGAACATTTTTCTCAAAACTGTCTGAGTGACCCACGTATGTGTATATTGAATATTCAAAATATTCAAATGACTAAAAAGTACGTCATCAATGTTACGGCGCAACTTTAACTAAAAGGAAACTTGGGTAGGATTCTACCCAATTTAAGGACTAAGAATCTAAACAATTACCTGCCAACAATTTCATTGCCTATTTCTGAAAAACACTACAATTAGATTAATAACTCATTAGTCATTGTTTATACCTAATTTTAACCTAAGATATTTTCTAGATCCTTATACCTATTTACATTCTTGCATTTTTTATGACAGGTACTGCAAACTTTCATTGCCTATTTAGTTTTTGGTCTTAGCTAATTTATATGTGAAAATTTTTAATTTATTTATAAATATTTGAATTATATCAGTCTAAACACCATAAACTTTTCCCATACATTTGTTTCCTTTTGTTCTACTTTTAGTTCTATTTTTACTTCATATTTTGGCCCCTTAAATTTTGCTTGCAGATTTCTTTTATAAAATGATAATATATGAGAAACTTCAACCGTAAGCTGGTATTATTTTTAGACGTATTATAGAATCAAAGTAGATAAGCATATCTGTGAGTAATAAAATTTAATTATATATAACGTATTTACCAGAAGTGAATGTTGATTAATCAATGACAATCCAATTTTGAACTTATAAGGAATAGCAACCTAACTTCATCTTGTATATTGCTTGCAGCATACGCTGTAGATATCACTCTCTCTCTTAGATTATTTGCGAAATTAAAATCTACAATTCCATTTTTAGATGATGGTTCAATCTGTGACTGAATATTTGGACAAGATACTGACGCGTAACTGGTTCTGTACTAGAGACTACGCTACGCTTTACTGAGTTCTCTAATCCTCGTTGTTGTTGACATATTACATTTCACTTTCTTTAGGCTTTACCGATTTAATTGTCAAAAATTAGAAAAGGGAAATTATAAGTCAAGCCACAAATTTCTTTATTGGCCACGTGATCAAACTTATAAATACTACTAATAACCTACTAAATATTATATAAAAAGCGTAGTAGTTCAATTTGGTTTAGGTTAATATTAGACTGTATTTATCTCATGCGCGAGCCGAGCGAGCGAAGCGAGCGTGGTTCGGTAGCACCCGGCGAAGCACCATAATCGAAATTGGATGATAGTTCAAAATTTTACAGCAAAAACATCATGTGACTACATATTTTTAGTGGCTAAGATAGTATCGTTCAGACGCTCGTAAATTGCGGCTGACTTAGTAATTTAGAAGGCAATGTAGATTTTTTGAGGCGAATAATGCTATTAAAAAGAAGTGGGCGTTTTTCAAAAAAAATGGGTACCCCAAAATTGTATTGTCCACAAACATCCATATTCAATTTCTCAATAACAACTACATATTACACTTGTAAAAGTAATGTTTCTACTAGATAAGTAATTCAGAATTAAACATAAATAAAGTACCTCAATAGAATCTACTGTATTAAATAAAATATTGGGAAAATATATTCTCAACAAGATATAATTCACTATGTCCATGCTACACATGCTTAACTTCGTAGTTAATAAAATAACCTTATTTTATACTTATTTTAATTGAAATTGTATTGACTTGAAGGGTAAAATGTTAGGTTTTTTGATTTACAAGTTAATATAATTCTTTTAGTGAGAAAAAACATTAAAAAATAGATTAAAAGTTTGTCCTCAAAATACGTATGTGGCGGAATTTCCGCCTAAGTAACGACAGTAACAAATTTTTTAACCAATAAAACTACTGATTGTCTATGCCATTTTTTAGTCCTTGCAACTTTATTATATTTCAAATACCCAACGACCCTCCTCCCCGCTTACTTTTAACGTATTTCGTTACGTTGTGTTGTGAAGTGATGTGCTACTAAAAAACATTCCATTAAGAACGGCTCAATAACTGGTAAGTTGTAAGTTTATTACTTTATATATTTATGAAATGGAATTGTTATTATGGCTGCATAATTATTAGAAACCAAATTAAGTGAAGTTATAAAATTTTAATACAATAATAATTTGCAACAGTTTCGAGGTTATGATTCGTAACATCCATTAAGTAGCGTTACATATAAGCGGACCGAAAAATGTTACTTAATGGAACTATAAAGACGTGTATATAATGATTCTATAGTACCTACCAGACTAATATTATAAATTTCTTTATGTTTCTTCAAGTGTGGCTTTTATGTTCAAAGAACTAACTAAACCAATTTCAGGAAATAAATTAGGTCTTAAATTATCACATAAGCTACATTTCACCCCGTTATCTTGACGGGATCTAAATTAACGCAATAAATTTAATTTTTACCGCACACTACAGGTAATTTCTATATTAAAAATGTATGTGTGGAAATCAATTAAAAAAGTTTCCATTCATATAAACTGATTAAAATTTTATCACAACTTAATGAGGGTTATGCAATTGCCTTTGTCCAGAAACCCATTTGCTGGTGCCAGATGGAGCTATTCATAGTGATTCGGCAACATTTATGTCTACGGATGCTAAGGAAGTAACCGACTCTAGCAATAAAATACCGGATGATTCCATAACACCTGACGATGTTGGTGATGATTCTTTACTTCCTTTGATTTCTGGCGATGTTGATAGATTGATTCTTTCTGATTTGTTTATAATTGATGATAAAATAGTATTAGAAAATACTCCCAGCATTGAGCCAACAACAGTTGTAGCATCAGAAAATATGATTATGGCGGAAAGTTTTAGTAATCCCGTCCCTAGTGGTGCTGCTAATGATATACCTGTTATTGACCTTACTTGTCCACAAAAAAAATGTTTCAAATCATAGGAAAGTTCGCATTTTGATGCCTGGAGATGCTGGACCACCAACCAAGAAAGTAAAAAAGCGTAAAATTAAAGTATTATTACCATCCATGAAAATGAACCTATGCCGTGTCTGCCACCTTTGCAAAAATGAATCTTTACTTTTGAAAGATACTGTGAAATGTATGGTATGCAAAAATTGTATATGTATCACCTGTAGTGGCACTGATTCTTTTGATTATATTTGCTCAATATGCCTCACCTCTGATTAGTATTAATATTTAAAGTATTTGATTGATATAAAGTAAGTAAAATTATAGTAGTTTATAGTATATAAAATTTATACTAAAAGGAGAAATACCTTATTTTTTTACAATTAAAATGTAAGTGCATTACATTTTAAAAAGCCTATTTAGTGAATGAAGACTGATTAACGACAGATAAATTAAGATGTGCAATGTAAACGTTACCTAACATAATCCTTTAAGTAACTTTTAGTTCCACATATGCAACTGTCCTATCAAAATGTTACTTAAAATTAAAGATTTCTCTAAATTTTATTAGTGTATAGAGGTATTTTAGAGTTACAGTATTGTTATGCTTCCTTGAATTTATTTTCTGTTATTTTCATACTGTGTTATGAGTACTGTTTTATTAAATATAAGACATTTTGTATTGTGTTACCGGCCATATAGTTACGTAATGGAAGTTTTATAGAAAAAATTCCGGCAATGTGTGATTGTTTTTTAAGTTCTTTCTTGTTTTTTTATAATTATACGAGTATATTTGTGCAATAAACAAATAAGTGATTAAAAACAAACGGTTTTATTTGTGTAAATATTAAAATGAAAAAGTTACTAAATGGATCGGATCGTGGATTACATATGATAAAAAATTTCTCTTTTTTCGTGTTTTTATTAATATTATTACATAAACTTTATTAAATTAAATTTATTTATTTCGTTTTTTATATGTTTATCATAAATTTCACGCAAATTCTGTAAAATCGAAATTAGGTATCCACATAAGTAACGGGCCATTTTATTTGAAAAACGCCCAAGTCTGTTTAATTAGCACCCGTTAGAAAATTATTCTTATTAGCCTGCTTTGTATGCAGGTAAGTAGCCTTGCCTTCCATGCCAGAGGTCCCGGGTTCGAATCCTGGTAAGAGCAGATATTATATTATATTTGCTCTCTAGTCATGGATGTGTATGTATGTTTATTTAAGTATATTTCTAATATTTATATATTTAAAAAAAAATCTATGTGTGATTATATATTTCTTAAGTTTAATTATCCGTTATATAGTATCCATAACACAAGTTCTTAAGGGTACTTAATTTGGGCTAGATAATGTGGTGTAATTGTTAGAAATATTTATTATTTATTTATTTATTATTATATCGCATATTTCCTTAGTCCACAATGATACATATGTCCGTCTTTAACGAGCTTACGAAAGCTATTGATTTCCTCGAGCTAGAACGACGGTTCGTAAGACATTTTTAGACAATAACATTATATAAATTTTAATCAGGGGTTCATAATTTAATATAAGACATTATACGTATATTTGATAGATAGAATCATGGGTGTTTATAACGGTTACCTCCGAGTCTAACTATAATCATAATTAATAATTGTAATATATAATTATATATAGATAATAAACATTTGTTAAGAATGTTGTTTTCAACATTTTTTAAGAATGCAGAAGCCAAATATAGTGCATTTTATTGTTAATTTATAATACATAATATGTATATCTAAAATAATACAACTTCTTTCTGTTTGCAAGTGTCTTTAAACGAGCCGTTCTTAAATCTCTAACACTGATGTAGAGAAAAATTTTGTGAGTAGTATCAGCTAAAAAACATTTTCTTACAGCCAACATTTAAAAGTTAATATCCAACAAGCCGCAACACCTCAAGCTTAAGATACTGTCAGCACTTTCTGTGTTAATCCTGAACGCTAAGCGCACAGACTGAGCAAATGATATAGATTAATGACATGAAAAGGCGTCCAAATTTGAGAAAATTTAATGGCAGTAAATTTCCTAGATGTTTATAATTAAATTTATCGAAAAAGTCTATGGACCACTTTGAAGGTACGCAAGTTTTTTTCCTTATGTTGATTTCTTAGGATTACTCTAAAACTGAGCCAGTATTTTTTTTAAAAGCCAAAAACTAAAAACAAGACGGTGAGAACTACAGTTTGCTTTTTTTAGCTTTGTTGAATGATATCATTCTAAGGACTAGAAGTATGAGTAGAGGCCCAACTTAGTAAGGATTGGAAAACGGTGCGAGTGTTGCCAGTACAAACGTCACCTACGTTACCCAAGAACTTGAATTACTGATTCCAAATAATCATGACCTCAAAAACTTTACAATTACTTACAACAAAAAATAAGTTTAATGTATAGGAAATTTCATTTTCTAAATCCTTCAAAATCCATTTTTTTTTTCACAAATGAATTGGAATCATTTGCTTTTTTCTAAACAGATTTTTATTTGTAATACCTACTCAATAAAGCAATGCATCACTCAAAACGAATCAAATTTTTTTACCAGCATGCCAGGTGAAGAAAACATTTTGCAGGCTAAATACTGGCGAGTGGAATAGTAAGCAGAGTGCTGGTGATAGTTGATGCCCACAATCACCCAGATTTTCGAAAAGGGCTATCGAGCTCCATCCATCAGCGATCGTCATTTTGGGTTGATGTTCATTCCTAATTTAGTTGAATTTGGCTTCCCTTCCTCGCTTTTCTTCAAACTCTTCCATTGTGAATTTTGGGTTGACTACCGTAGACTAACTCTGGGCTAATTTTGTGTCGAACCTGTTGGCAAGACTGCGTACTGTAAAGGTTATTACAGTCTGATCTTGGTAATTGTTATTACCTATATTATCCACATTACCCAAATCATTTTATTCCTGAATGTCCCGGTTCTTGATTTTGAATTTGCGGTTCTTTGATGACTTTAAATGGATTGTAGAGAGTTCTAAAAGCTTTTCTCTAATAGTTGAAAATGTCCGAGATATTATGAAAAACAGTTCCTACCTTATAGCTGATTAGCAAAGGCGGCGTTCAAATTAGCTTATTTACCTTTTTCTTTGACTTTTTTCGAGGCGATGAAAAACTTTTGTTTTTATAGCTTTTCTATAAAAGTTGAAAATGGCCGAGATATTAAGAAATTCATTTCCCACCATAATATTCAAATGGCAGCTAAAGCAGTAGTCGAGTTTGGTCACAATTTCGAAATTACACTACCAGAATTATTCCGATGTTAGGCCTGTTTTTTCGACAGCCCGACTGGACTAGATATGATTCCACAGACAGACACATAGATAAACAAATGAAAGATACACAGCTTCAAACTTACAACTCCACTCTATTTACGTCCGTAAAAAAAGAGGTTGGAACAGTGGCGTTGCGTAGCTGGGAAGGCAGGACTTTTAGGGGGGCGGCAGGACTTTTAGGGGGCGGAAAAATTAAACAATAAATAATAATAATAATAATATCTTGTAAATATTTGAACCATTACATATTTTTGTGGCACCTACGATTCGGACCGATTAAGATGAACCCGGAAAGGCAGAAGTTTTATTTACAATTCTAACAAGTATATTATTTTTCAATAAAAATGTAACTGTTAACAGTGTACGGGCCCTTGTTTGGTCCGTATGATGCTGATGTCTTGAAGATAAATGATAAAACTTGATACTTGATAAATTTTGATTTATTTTCTTGATTATCACAATTTGTGTGCACACGAACATTGGACATTTATTCGTAAAAGTGAAAAATTATAAAGTTATGCGTCTAATTAAATGTTAATTATTGCTGATCTGAACTATTTCGCGTTTCGCTGTATAATGCAAAATATATACTTTGTAAAAAAAGTAAAGTTATGTTTCTAGTTGATGTCGATTTGCGTTTTATATTCAATTCTCTAATAACTCAATCTTGTCGATCTATCTTAAACTATGAGGTAAAGCAAAAAATGCTGAAAGGAATTACGACCCCGAATTCTATACAAAAACTAAAAGTGCATTATTGGAATCGATACCGAAAATTTCGAAAAAAAATCACAACCTGTACGAGTATTATTCCACCAGCCAATAAGAACCAAATTGTGGAAAATAGTGATGAAAAGCAAATTTACAGAAATGTAAAATTTTACCAAAAACATTTTTAATTATACATTACCCTTGTATTTAACTCGAGTCTAAGTTGTACAGCCTGATTATTAATTATTGGTTAAATTCATCTCAAAACCGAATTCAGGTTACGAGTATTTAATTTGTACTAAGTATTGCATATAGTATTATATATGTAGTATACAACAAAAAAAAAATTAAATTTTAAAATTTAAAATTTTTATAGATAACATTACGTAAATCGTGTGTATTGTAATGTGCCTAATTAAGAAATTGATTTACTTTAATTCTTACTTGACGCAGTGCAAACGGTGTAAGTAAGGACTTACACCGTTTGCTCTGAGAGGCCCAAGTTATTTACTTACATATATTTACTCTAGGAACATAGATTAAAACTTTATTCTTTTCATACCTAATAATTTTACATTAAATGTTAATTAACTCCCTTGATCGGAGACCCAGATTGAAAACGCTTCCTAAACAAATATTTGTATAAATTATATTCCAATACATGTATAAATGTTGTAACTTTTGGTTTGCCGTTAATAAATTAATTAATACTGTGCAAACTTGAAACAAACAGCCAACAGATACACTAGTCGGTATTGAACTCCCCCCCGATGGTTGCCCGCCTTGTCGTGGCGGGGGGGCTTAGTAACCGTGGACTGGTCACCCACGGTGAACTAAGAGGCAACCAGGGTCGGGCTGTTTGGGCCGCCGGCTGGCCCGAGGAGGGCGCTCCCAGCGGGCTGAACAAGTCCGCTGCGGATGCGCGTGGAGGTGGGACCGCAGAAGAAGAGGAGTACCGGGTTTACGGTGCGCCGTTCTCCCTATCTTCTGCGGCCGTGGAGGGATCACAGGGGGAGAGGCGCGTTGGTATTACGGTGCGCCACTCTCCCTACCCCCTGCGAGCTGGCGGGGCCGTTCCGTCGAAACGGCACTGGTGGGGCCGCAGAGGAAGAGGCATGTCGGCATTGCGGTGCGCCGCTTGCCCCATCCTCTGTGTCCAAGGTGTGGTTGGTGGCAGAATCACAGACCTGATCTGCCACCGGGTACCAGTTATCTGGTATTCATGGCCTCCTAGTAGCAGACTCGGGGGAAGTCTGCTACAGTACTGGTGGAGGACGAGGAGGGAGGCACACCTTACCATCTGGTGCGCCCATCGTGGAGGGCCTTCGGGCTTTCGCGATGGTACCGCTTGTGGGCGGCTACCGCCGGCGGGGTCGCGGATGTGTGCGGAAGCGTTCCCGTAACCCCGTCACAAGACGGCGAGACGGAAGATGGGGGGGTTTTTAGTGGGTATACCGTGGGTCTCATTAGCCTATACGGGAGTCCCACATAACCACTCGGGGGCCCCCAGCGCCCGGGTGGTATGCGTAATGCATTTTCCCCCCCGAAAAAAAAAAAGTCGGTATTGAACTACTATATTTCATTTCCCGTAGACTTCCTGTTCCCATGGGAATTCCGGGAAATAATTCCCGTCTATGTCCTATGTCACTCCCACAGCAGAGACGAATCTTATGACATAATTATGTTGAAATCCGATAAATGGTTTTGGCTGTAGAGCGTGCCAAAGAAATATACATATCTACATACATACATACCTACATATCCTCGAACGAAAAAAATAACCCACTTTTTGACAGTCGGGTAAAATAAATTAACCACCCACAATTACTTTGGAGACACTGTAATTATTGCTTTAGTGCTAATCAAAATAATCTTACGTAAAAATAGAAACATAGCTGAAAAACTAACACGAAAATTGTTATACATATAAAGTTGTTAGTAAAATAACTGTGGTTCCCAGAGATTAAAGTAAAAACGTATGCTACATATAAACCTAAACGGATATCAAAAGGCATCAAATTATGCAGTAAAAAAAGACGTTACCTTTTGTGGAAATACCGTCTGTCTCCTACATTAGCTAATAAATCTATTTTTAAAAACTACAGTTCTAAATTTAAAAAAATAATACGTTTGACTCAAAAAATACAAAATGAATATTTTATTTGTCAAACAAAAAACAAATCTCAAGGGACATGGAAAATAATTAATAAATACAATGGACACTTACCAAAAGAAAATATATCTTGCATATTGAATGACAATAAAGAAATATCAGAACCGACAAGAATAGCAAATGATTTTAATAACTTTTTCATTGACTCAGTAAAAACAAAAGACATTGACGAACTTCCAAAGAACAATAACTATTGCAGCAGTATTAATACAATTTCTTTGACAGCTACAACAGCAAATGACTTATTAAAAATTATTAGCTTACTTAAAAATACTAACAGCGTAGGTTACGATAATATTTCTACGAAAATTATCAAGAGTGTAGGTCGTAATATAGCACCAATTCTAAGTTATATCATCAACTTATGCCTACAGGAGGGGATTTTTCCAGACAGATTAAAGCTGTCAATAGTTGTCCCAATATTTAAAGAAGATGATAAAAAGCTTTTAAAAAATTATCGTCCGATTGCTAAGACTTCTGTATTCTCAAAAATTATTGAAAAGCTTATTTATGATAAACTCAACAACTTCATTGAGAGTAGTAACTTACTGTCCAAAAACCAATACAGATTTCGTAAAAATAAATCTATAAACATGGCAGTTTACGAATTCCTTGAAAAGGTTATAACTAATGTAGAGAAAAGGAACCCAACTTTAGCCTTATTAATGGACATGACTAAAGCTTTTGATTCCGTGCATCATAAAACTCTATATCACAAGCTTGAATCTTATGGTATTCGAGGCAATACTCTCGAACTTATTAGATCATATGTAAGTAATAGAAGACAATAACCCACATCAACAGATTGAACCCTGAAACCGGCTTTAATGCGACTTATGCATCAAATGAAAGATGTGTAGGTATTGGCATTCCACAGGGCAGTGTGCTTGTCCCACTATTATTTATTATTTATATAAACGACCTCCCTAATATGACTAACCATTATATGACAATGTTTGCGGACGATAGTACAGTTCTATTTACTTATGAAAATAATCAAAATATAGAAGTTGACATAAATAATACATTAACATCATTAATAAACTGGTTGACATTAAATAATTTGACAATTAATTTGACTAAGACATATTATATTAACTTTAAACAAAGGAATAACTATCCATTAAACATTAACATAAACCATCTCAGTAATACGGTGAAAGAAGTTGATTCTACAAAACTTTTAGGTTTGACAATAGATAATAAGTTGACATGGAAAAAGCATATTACAATCTTAACCAAAAAAGTTAATCAGTTCTCATTTGCACTATATAAGTTAAAAAATGTTGTCAATATTAAGACCTTATTAACATCATATCATGGATATGTTGGATCAATATTAAGATATGGGATTATGTTTTGGGGCAACACCACAGATAAACACTCAGTTTTCAGGGCTCAAAAGAGATGTCTTAGGTCTATGTTTGGACTCAAGCAAGAAGAATCTTGTAAACCGTACTTCCGTAAATACAAAATCTTAACATTACCGGCTATGTACATTAGCGAAATGGCACATTTTGTAAGGAGTAACCCACATTACTTCGAGAAAAATTCTATAGGCATCCGCCGTGAGGACACTATAAAACGTACAATTACGCGCAAAACCCTTCTTAAAAGGATTAGCATTAAAAGCATGGCCCCTATGTCTATAATAAACTACCGCGAGCTATTAGGGCAATACCAGACAACACACAGTTTAAATCTGAGCTCAGTGGTTTTCTTGCTGAAAAAGCATATTATGATATAAAAGATATTTTGATGACATGACCCATAATTAAAATTGATATTAAATTTTTATTCTCTTTTCATTCTAAATAATGACATTGTATTACATTTGAAATTCATAATAAGTTGACTGTTATGTAATTAATTTGCCTATTTATTTGACATTAATGATCTCATTTTTTGACATAATTTATACATTAATTGTTATTATCGTTATTGTCTTTTATTCCTAATTTTTTAAATTATTATTATTGTTATCTTATTCTTTAATGAAATTGTAATACATTTAATTTTTTATAACTATTATAATTCATATGCCATTAAGGCGAATCATGGCTGTACAAATAATAACGTCTCACCACCTGTAAAATCTTCCTGTGATTATGAATAAATGATTTGATTTGATTTGATTTAAATAATTATTGCACACCAAAATACAACACTTTGTGTATTTTTTGCATATCCGCGTATCTCTCGGAAATAGTATTATGAATGATATCCTATAGGTATGTAATTTCATGTCATATTCTGTCCGTAGACCAAATTTCATCCAACTTTGTTGGGCGTTTTTTGCGTGATTAAGTAACAAACATCCAAACATACACACTTTCTCATTTGTTGGACAGAAGAACCACTTAAATCCTAACTAATGTAAATACAATGCAAGAGAATATAGGTATATTACTCGTTTCTTAAGTTTCACTCCTTAACTACACACATAAAAATCAATATTTACGAAATCTAGTCTACCAGAATCATATATATATATAACATTTAAAAAAATTTGCCGTTTTTTCAAATTGTGGGAAATTAGTAACTCAAATTAACGGCGTCAATCAAATGGCGAAAAAGGACAAAAACTAAGATTTAAAATTTTACAGAATGGGTACGGAAACAACATAGTAGATTTAACCGTTATAAAGAAAAAGTTATAAGTATTTGTTTACACTCGCGAGCAATAGATGTAAAAACACTCTTAGAAGTGATCTACTGACAGTCAGGACTTATTTTTGTTTAGTATCGTTTGTGCGTATTTCCATTCTATACAGCCATAGGAAACCTATATAGTAAATATTAATTTTTGTATTTTGATATTTTTATCATAAATTTTTTTTTGTATACAGTGTACATGAAAATGTGTAATTTTTTGTAAATATAATGTGATTATTTATTTAATTAGCAATACAATAGACATAATTATAATAATACGCCTGCATTTAAACTAAGATGAGATTAATTTCCGCCAATTCTACTAAAGAGGTTTTCTACTTTGTCATATGAAGTGTATCCAACAATTGCGTTAAAGCTTTCTTGCACATATATTAATGCATAGGATATATCAGTATTTTATTCAATTTATTATGTATAAAAGCAGACTGGCATGGTGTTGCCTTCTAGCAGACAGTCCGTACTAGAGGTGTTGGGGCCACAATATAATATCTCCTCTTTGTTTGAAGTGACTTATCAAACGGTAAGCTTTTATGACAATTTAGTATAAGGTTAAAAACATAGATATCTTTCTAACCATCGGGATATTACTAACCTGATATAAGATGTTTGTAGAGACTCTATAGGGTTTGAAGTACATGACCTTTATCAGAGATCTCTGTGCTCTTTCCAAATTTAAAAAGTAGGTCTTAGTGGCTCCTCCCCAGATTGGGATGCAGTAAAAAAGAATTGCTTGTTGCAAGGCTGTATAAACTTGATTCAGTAGAGTGCTAGACATGATCTAGACTGACCTAAGAGATTTAAATACCCAATTTAACTTTCTGATCCGATTTGTTACAGCTTCCAACTATCACAAAACAGAAAAAATTATGTCAAGATTAATAATACATTAAGTGAACCAATTTTCACCAACATGGGCGCGCCCCAGGGATGTATAATCGGTCCTACTGCTATTTATTTATGGCCCTATGGGCCTTTTAAATTTCACCGCACTTTATAGCTTAGCGCTGACGGCGCTTAGCCTACCTAGTTTACGTAAACGATATGTGTAAAAGGATCGATTTATCAGTTTGGCGACGATACCTGCCTAGTAACGGCACATAAGGACATAAGATGCGCAACGGCTAATGCAGCGTAATTAACTCGGCCAAAACTAAAATGATACACATACATAGCAGCCACAATAAACCTAAATATGAACTGCAAATCGTATCTCACACCCATGTTTGTTTTCATCAAAAAAGCATTAACTGTTCATGTTCACATATCGACAGTGTAAAACATCTTACATACTTAGGTTTGTTGGTGGACTGTAAGTTTGGATGGCGACCACATATTGAAATAATCTGTGATAGATTGAGAGCGTTACTAAGCAAGTTGTATATACTTAAATATAATATGCCATACAAAGTTTTAAGACTATTATATCTGGCTATGGCTAATAGTGTTATCGATTATGGACTCAGTAGCTACGGTAAAACTTACAATTCCTACTTAAATAAAATATATAAGTTACAAATTAGATTATTTATTTATAAGCGGACAGACGCACGAGGTGTTTTTAATATTTGAGCAAGTATGAATTTTGATGCTAAAGTTATTTACGGCCAAGATCTCACCTAACCTAACCTAACCAAACCCTCAGCAGCGTTTCCACGTACGAAACTCCAAGTCTTAGGTATCAGTAAACACGATAACGGTGTCATCCGCATAAGATAATATCCTTCCCCCAACGTCTTGCAAGTTGCATAATTGGTTGATGTAGATCAAGAAGAGAGTCGGGCCAAGGACACTCCCCTGGCCACACAACATATATAACACTCATGAAGCTACCTATCTATACGGCTTGAGTTCTGTCAGGAAGGCTACTACTGAAAAGAGACAGCGCAACCCCCCTGATTCCAATGTTCTCCGACCTGTCCACAAGAACGGAGATAGAGACAGCGTCGAAGGCCTTTTTAAGATCTAGAAAGACTGTAAGGCATTTATTTCTCTTGTCAACTTCCTCAGTTATAATAGTATAAAAATTAGTTGAACACAGATGTTTGTTCTCGGGTCATGGTATATGTGTTTATACGTTTCCGTCAGAATGGCCGGTCACTAAGCGTAGTTATCGTTGAAATAGTGACGAAGAGTTGCTGCCATATTGCTTCTCCTCCAGCACCTGACAGAATGAAATGAGCAAAAATGTTTATGTTAACTATTGCTTTTATTTAAACAAAACGAAGCTTAGCTAGTTCTTTTGTACAGTAGGCAGCAGATTAAGTGTAACAGTGTTGTACGCGAAATACACGTTTATATTATTTTCGTCCCAGCGACACGCTACTCCACTTACCATATTATTTAAAGTACTGAAGTGTGAGTGTACATCAGCCAACTAGAATTGTAGCTTTTTGAGCACATCCAGATCTTAGTCCCCAAAGGTTATTAGGGACCCATTTTATGAAAAAAGTCAGCGACGCCGTGTAGTCTTATTTCAATCCAATCGATGCAATAGTTTTAAAGACTCGTAAAAAAGCTCGATGCAGCTGTCAGGAGCATCTAACTAAATGTAGCTTTTCAGAAAGTTTTTTTTTTTTTAAAGATCAGTAGGTATTGCGGTATGTTCATCATGGACATCTTTCTCTCAAGATTCTTGATTTTGCGTTTATGAGTTACTTATTGTAAAAAAACTCAATGGCTCAGCTCAACAAAATATCAGGCTGACTTTGCATTAATTCGTAGTTTTCTATATTAATTTTATTTAGAATATTTTTTTTAGTTTATCGCTAACGTAGGTGACATTCGTACCTACTGGCATCGCCAATCGTAGTTTTAAACAAATGTGATTTTTTTTAAACTGTTGATAAATGTAATTTATTATTTCTATATTTATTAGTATTATTTGTATGTACCCTTATATATAAAAAAAGAATACTGAACATCCTAGGGATTTCGCTTCCAGTAAAGGCCAGTAGGTACCGAAAATCCCGGTTCTCTATACCCTACCATACAGTTAGAGACCTTTCATTTTAAAACTGCACGCAGCTCTACTAATGGGACGGAAAACGATTTAATAATTTGAATGAAGGATGCGGAACACATACGGTGCCTTCAAACGTTTTAAAGAATTCAAATCGCGAAATTGACGTCGTTTTCTATTCCGATAACTGCGCTGGTCGGCAAAAAAGCAAATTTATGTTGACTATGTATTATTGCCAAATATATAGTCGGTCACACACAAGTTCCTTATAAAAGGTCACACTCAAAATGACGGTGATTCTGCTCACTCTCAAATCGAACGACAGGTGAATAGATCTTTGGGGTAGGTCTTTTCATGCCCTAGACGTCTTTCGGCTGACTGCAGGTACTATTGCGAATTTAATAGTGATGTTTAGGCACAATTTCATAGGGGCATTTATGCATCACATTGTTGAAAATTAAATTATTTGTCTTTCAAAGCATCAAATAGAAGTACGCTCCGCGAATAAAAATTCCACCGCGAATTTACTGCGAACTCAACGTACACGGTGTGCGATCATTTGTTGCCCGGAAATGTAGAAATAAATTCGGACTAAAGTCCGCCATGTGCGTTGCTTCGCCTAGTCACACGAGTTCTATTTTTTTTTCGGGGACTCCCCCGTACTTTTGTCTGGTCCGCTCTCTGCATGTCCTCGGTATTTCAGGGGACTTTTTGTACGTGGTACTTTTAATCCCTCGTTTGCGTTACAGTTGTAAGCGATCTATTTTAGCGGACAAAAAATTCCGCGGACAAAAGTCCGTCGTCTGCGTGGGCCATAAGTTTTACTTGACAGTTTCGAGCTAAACTAGCCATGCATTCAAAATTACAGTTTCACATTCCTATAAAAGATGGGAGATTTTCAAAGTAAAGAGCACATTTGATGAGGATATTTTATTCCATAATACAGCATAAAGACAAACCGGAATGTCACATTTCGCGTTTTCATTTTTTATTTTAATTAAAAAAAAGTATCCACCACACTGCCACATAATTATTATATCCTTGAATTGTGTATTAACAATTTTTTCTAAATTATTATAAAAATGCTAAGTTATAATTAATTGTGTTAGAGCAAGTACCATAGAGGATTCTGAGCTCTGTTTCCCCATAGGCAGAAAACACCTCTCAAAATAACACGGATTTACCTAAATACATATTATACCTAAATTACAAGTTAATCTCGGTCTGCCATGAGAAGTCGACTGTAAATGCAAGGTTTGCCACAGCAGTCAATACAGACAGCCTGTACTCAAACCTTTCCAAATGTAAAATACATAACAGCTTATTCTACCTAGTTAACTTCCATAAAAAATAAACTATCATTATACAAATAAGTCATTCAAATAATAATAAAATTGCAATATGCACAAGAACCTCCATTATATTATGAACCATTTAAGTTGTAAATTAATCAATTCAGAGCGATGTGAATAGGTTGTCGTGCTGGAATCTTTCAATGCAACTTGGTCATGCTGAAAGTACTACTCTAGTACTAACATCCTCATGAGAAAAAGGATTCTAAATTTCTAGTTGGAATCAAAGTCAAAGTTCGTAATTAACTTTAAATACTTTATTAAGACAACTTATTCCACATTATAGTATACATAATATAAAACATGTTATGCTGTGATTTCACTCTATCACATGTCAGCTACATACCTATCCACATCACAAAGCGCGTTCATTCGTTAAAGGTACACCAATGCTTTCTTTCATGTAAGGATTTGCAAATATAATAAACAAAATTGTAATTTTGCATTAACTTTACACACTATATTTTGTTCGAAGTCATCAGAGATCGAACAAACAATGCATATCATTGATGTGGACCCGTACTTACTAAGCATGACCCCTTTGTACACATTTAGCCAAAATAAATAAGATGAAGCAAGTTTGTGTGCAAGTTCGATGACCTTGTCTAATGTTTTACTTGCAGAATGCTTAATTGTTTCTCATTCAGTTCACAAGAAACTGAATAAGAACCAATAATAAAATTGCCATTTCAGCCATGAGACATTTGAGAGATTTTTCTGGAAATGCAATGTGTTCGGTCAGCTCATGACGCACCAGTAATACATTTATGATTCCGCACATAATACATTGTATTTTTATAGCAAATAAAGTTAACATATCTTAAACCATAGTCTCTTTCAGTAGTCAGATTTGTCTGTAAATGTGTTACGCACTGGAGTTAGCGGTTAGCATTCTTGAGTTGGTTGGAGAGCCAATCAAGTCCCTCATAGAGACCATCTCCGGAGGTGGCACATGTCGCTTGGATGTACCAGTTGCGGTTGCGTAGAGAGTGCAGTCCAAGTTTGTCTGTTATCTCAGCTGCATTCATAGCATTTGGCAGATCCTAGGGAAAAATAAAAGTAAGTTGGTGACTTGTAAAAGAAAATTTTAAATTTAAAAATATAGTGTTTTGTTTGTTAAATTTGGCAGTATTTAAAAGTTTCTCAGGTTGTTATTATTTAAAAATATAGCCTCATGTCAGTTTGCTACCAGTGGTCTTCAATTCCAAAGAATTTCAATGAGTTGACTGTGAGTATGGTAAATACCACAACAAAGCACCAAGCATTGGTAATGATTACTTATAAAAATATATAATAATAAATAACGAAAATTAGGAAAACTCATAACTAAAGCTGATATTCCACAATGATTATAACAAAACAATGAGAAATGGTGTGTTCTCTAAATGATGCTTTTTATTTAAATCTATTGTCTGACATGCAGCATCAGAGACTTTTGAAAATTACTACTGCACCTGAACCTTAATAGTATGGAGACTATGGAGGGCTGATAAACTAATCGGAAATAATATGAAATACTTATTCACCACACAAACTGTATGGTCTCACACTAAGCTCTGTTTGTCATTCTGTCCCTCTCATGACCGGGACACATCTTGGGACTGCCTAGCGGGTGAGTTTGCTAGTTTTCCATTAACACTCAAGTGCCATCCATGAAGATGCACTTGGTTGATGTATGACATTATGATGAATAGACCAAAAAAGAAGTGCAGCAGTCTTCGTGGACGACACTCACTATACCATGGTAATATACCATATTCCATATTACATTGAAAATGAAGACATGTTGAGCACTTTACATTGAAAGAGAAAGTCGATAGAATAAGTAGCACACAAATAAATATAATATTTGTTCTACAGGCAAACAGTCCTTTGCAAGAACATATGACATGATATAGCTTTATGAATATAGATTGAGGCCATCAATGGTATCCAAAAAATTCATATTAACTTTTAATTCGTTTACATTATTTTGAAGAATGAAGTATCACAGACTTAAATTTTTGAGTTCTAAGTCCTATATTATTGCATGCAAATAAATATTTTCAAAAATGATTCATTCAAATCAAGAAACTGTTATAGTTGAATACACTAATGCCTCAGAGTTTAAAAAAAGTTATAATACAAGTTAGTGGATGCAATAAATAGTTGCACTACTTTCTTTTTGAATGCTTGACAGATTAAGAACAACATACTTCTTATCTTACAATGGGCTATGAAATATAATTTTGTAAATAATTTTTGCTTTTAAATTCCAACATTTGACTTCAACATACATTTTAGATGCAAATTATTGCTTTATAAATCAAAATTTCTTCAAAACTGAAATCTATACATATCAGAAGATCCTGTACATTAGTAAGAGGCTTTTCAAAGTAGACATGGATAGTCATATCTAACCTGTTTATTGGCAAAGATGAGTAGTACAGCATCCCGTAGTTCGTCTTCACTTAGCATCCGCATAAGCTCTTCACGTGCTTCACCAATACGTTCTCGGTCATTACTGTCTACTACAAAGATAAGACCCTGAAATTCACCAAACAAAAATAGTTTATATATCATCACACAACACAGTCTCTGTTAACTATATCAAAATGTTATAATTGTAATTAAAAATATACAATAATCAGAAAATCGAGAACCATCCTATCAGTGACAACCTACTAATTCACAAAGTAAGTTATTTCTATACCCACATTTTAAAATAGACATCAAGGTAGTAGATTCCTTTTTAAAAATTTATTTGCTTTATCTTCCACTAAGATATTTAGCTTGTTTTTTAAGATTCACACAGGTTCAAAACTTTCAAAATTATGCTGAGGTATGTATAGACATAATGTAGTGAATGCAATAAAATTCTTATCATTTTCAAGTAAATTATGAAAGAGCATAAAATTTTAATGTAACCATTATAAAGTTCATGGCAAGACATTATATAAAAAGTTTTATAAAAAAAAGATATAAATATATCTTTTAATAAGAATTTAAAAACAACTAAGGTATTTTCGGAATAGGCTACATGGATAATAAGTAATTTTCTAAATTGTTAATAATTTAGCACTTAAGAAATGTACATTAAATTACCTGTGTGTTCTGGAAGTAGTGCCTCCACAGAGGTCTGATTTTGTCTTGACCACCCACATCCCACACTGTGAAACTGATGTTTTTATATTCCACTGTTTCAACATTGAAGCCTGAAAATTGAAGTTTTTTTTAAGTTAGTCTATGAGTAATATATACCTAAATTTATAGTTTTCAATGTGTTACACTTTATCAGGAACTTCTATATTTCCTGGTCCAGCATATCAATAAGATAAAATTAAGTAAACATATTAATGATGCAATGAAATTAAATCATAAATAAATTCTGCAAATTTTGAACAACACAGCATGAATCATCATTTAGATATATTTCTTAGAGTGAAAGTGACAATTAACATGACAATCTCAGTAGAATTCAATGAAACAGTAACACTTACCAATAGTAGGAATAGTTGTTACAATTTCTCCTAATTTAAGTTTGTACAATATTGTGGTTTTACCAGCAGCATCGAGACCAACCATCAATATTCTCATTTCCTTTTTACCAAAAAGGCCTTTAAATAAATTTGCAAACATATTCCCCATCGTGAAGCTTGTTTAGTCTGAAACATTAAATCAAGATTGTAGTCTCCAATAGAATATTTCTGACTCATCAGTCGTCAGATTGCACGTTATTCCAATCAATGCTAGTGACATGGCAAGTATTCGCCATCGCCAAGGGTGGGCATTTGACGCAAATTACGCTATATTGACCAAACTGTGTGAAATTTGTTAACGAACGACTGCGGAAAATCACAGTTAAAATAATAACGATTTAGCAGGCCCGCGGTGACTATGTTATTTGGTCAAAGCGTAAGACAATTTTGATTTAAATGATCCATCAAAGTTGGATCTCCCGGTTGCACAAAACTAAACAAAATAACCACAAAACTTAGAAAGTACTTTGATGATTAGTGTTCCAATATTATTTACTCACATTTCTTGATTGAAATTTCTAACAATACCAAGTAAAACTCTTCACTTGTAAGAAATCTTCACAATAGCACTATGTCAAAATGGCGGCGAACGTGGAAGTCGTTCCCTGCTTATGCCACGTATCGGAGAAAAAGTGGCCAGTTTTGAAAAATAATACAGATTAAAAATGTATTCGTAAATAACATTTACTTTTAAGAAACAAAATCGCAAAATTCAGAAATTATAGTTCAATTTTCAAAGGCTGTTTACCATAAGTTGACTAAAAAGGAGTCTAATTTAAATTTGTTTTGAAAAATACAGTACACAGCTCTTAGTTTCTCTATATCGAAGGATTCCTTTTCTTCCATTACAGTTCTCGGTCCAAAAATAAATATAAAAATAAGATGTCACAGTTGGATAGTTTTTATTGGTGGCAGGCAAATAAATTCAAAAATTCAAATTATTAATACACAATTTTCTAATCCACTTGAACATAATCTTACTTGTATTGTACAGTTGGTTACATAAATTAATTCAATAATAAAATAAAAGGAAAATGGTTTTGTAAAAGCAATGGCCTTGTTGCGAGATATTGCATTATAACATGCTTTCATTAATGCTTACTTCTGTGCACGTTTTTTTATAGGTATATTACTTTTCTGAGAATAGTACCTCTGAAATTAGTTAGTTTTCCAAGTTGTTAAAAAGAGCCTAGTCTAAAAAATATTTGAATCTGGATAATTTCACGAATGCAATTTGTCTTTGAAAACAAAGTTAGTAGGCTTTGGTATCATTAAAACTGAGAGGTATGTGTTTACAAACTTCTCGCGTCAATTAAGTCGAATGGGAAACTTATTCCCAAAAAAAAAAATCAAATTTGACCATTAGAATACCAAGACCTTTATAGAATACAAGTTCTTTATAGGTTACATTCACAATACGAATAAATAAAGAAGGTTGGTCACTCCATACATTTAAAAACCTTTCACTTAAATTCTTTCATTGATCCCGTCTTGAATTCGTTAGTGCTTTAAAAAGTTGTTTATTGTATTCAATATCCAAATCTATTCTCAATATTTTAAAATTCGATGCAGAAATAAAATTAATTCATAAAATAAATAACCTCAAAGCATCAATGACTTACAAAAATAACAATTGTATAGATGGCGCAGCCGAATAGTCGCAAATATATCAGAATATCAACAAGTTTAAGAAAATATGGAACAAATTGCTTAATCCTTGCGTAACAATAAGTGGCCTGCTGCAATGTAACAAGTATTAACATAAAACAAGGCAAATTAAGCTAAAAACACCCTTTTAACATAATTATATCACATAGTGTATACTTTATTAAAAGTTGTTGCAAATTATATCCTAATAAATTAGTTATTTTTCATAATTTGTTACGAGAGTAACTTACGTAATTGTTTTCTTCGCCTGGTTTTGAGACCTCCGTCAGTATCATGACATGAAATATTAGAGATCCTGCATGGTCCAGAACCAGAGATCTTCACGGAAGTGGTCGTATTATACACATATTTATTTCCTCGATGGGTTCCTCTACAGTTTGTCAACATATTAACAACAAGCAAATGGTTGACATTATTACTTACCTACATCATTTAAAATCAGCCTCTGAAGATAATGTTTTGCAATTGTCAAGGGTTTAATTGAAACAACATTTCTAATATTAACTTTGTTTATTCATAGTCCTCCGTAACTAAAGCATGGTCTAAAAATTCTGCTGGTGCAGCAATATTACTCTGAAATCTAGCCCAACTAAGGTACCACACCATTGTCATAACATGAGCTACATCCTACTGTGCGACGGCCAACAATGCAATACCAACAATAATCTTTTATTCCTTCTCTTCCTTTTACATTATTTTCGATTAGAATATAAACATAAGTAGGTCATAAAGATACGGAAACACAAACGAGATCGCACAGTACACAACGACGCAAGAGCACACGATGGAGTATGGACTGCAAGAAATGAAGAAAATGAATACACATCAATCACATCTGACGTTGAGGTCTTATTGATGTGTGTGAATTCATGACAGACCCCGATACCATATCTAATAGCTACGTTCAGCTTTAATATTTTATAATAATCATTAGAAGTAAGTATGTATTTACTGGCATAATAGAATTTTTATTTTAATATGAGCTTTGCTCTAATGTAATTTTTAGTTTCGGTCCTTCATTAGGTTGCTTTCTATAAAATTTACAACAATAGATTGGCTGCATTAAAAAAATTAGATTTCTCGTAAATATTTAAAAACGATTTTCTTTTTTTCCTTAGACTGTCTTATCACCGTTTTAATTGCTTTAAAGTCAGTAAAAATCTATTTTTTTAATGATATACTTCTTAACTAAGACGCGGCTTGTGGCTATCAATCAGTTGACAGGTCATATCTGACCGGCCCTCTTTCACAATACTTATACAATTCAAAAGCATTCCTAGCTAGCCTGCCTAAGCCTAAGATGGACAGTCCTAATACAAAATCAACAAAAGACGGCCGACACCATCAGCTAGCTTCAGACAGGGTTTCTTTCAAAATATATTTTATATATAACAAGTCATAAAGAGTGAATTGCCTTCTTCGAAACTATTCTCCGTGAAAACCATACAAAATTTGGAGGGCGTCTCATAGAATCAAAATAGAATGTTTTTATCAAAGTCAAATCACAAACACATTGTTTTAAATTAATATTCATGAAGAGGACTTTACTTATGTATACCTGGCTAACTTATACAAAACACTGAGGAGGGATGATATTGACAATCAGATCTACAATAATCATAGAAATCATTAACTCATCAGTCTCATAACTTTAAAGGTAAAATTGAAACATATCAACGAACAAATCGAGAGATTCATAATGCCTAATACTACAATTCGAAATTGTTCTTTAATTAAATACTAACTATCACTCCTCCATCACTCCAATGAGTGAATGTTGCATGGCATTCTTGATCCTTGGTGTATGAGAAGCTTATCTATATCAACATAGTTTGAAAATAAATTTTGAAAATATACTGCATCCACAACTTTTCGTACATACATAATAAAGAATAAATTTTGAATCGTTCAATTTGTTCCTCAACCCAGAATTAGGAAAGGCGCGTCAACCAACAAGAATGACCCCATACGTTTAAGACATGAATTGGGTTACACCGTCCCAAGTGCTCGACATCAGACCAAACTGAACTAATAGTCCGGATTGTGATGAATGATCCTTAAAACTATCTTAAGTACATATCAGTGGATGTAGCTTCGTTGTTGCCACGATTTGTAGAGCCGTATTGACCTCGGCGTATAGTCCTCTCGCCATGTTTTCATAGTTACATGGAAAAAAAAACAAGTTTCTGTTTTTATTTTTATAAAGTTGTCACTATTTACATTAATGTCTTAATATTACGAAGTACATTAATTTATTACATTTTTCAATGACAGTTCTATCCATTCCTATCTTAATCTAAATGGTTTCAATCTATTTACATGGTGATGTTAAAGCTTCCCTTTTAGATATGAATTTAATGGGAAAGTCTTTAAGCACATTACTTTCATAGAAAAATCTAGAATAACACTATTATTCGATAAACAATCTTGGCCGGGAATCATGTTTTGTGACATACATTCCAGCACGTAAAACGCCTGCGTTATAACTATTCCTTCGACCACTATATTCAACGTAGTCTGTCCGACAACTTGTAACGACGACGCACCCGTTTACAGCAGTTATGTGAAGATCAACCCGTGATGTACAATACTGCCCTAGCTTTTCCGTGTGTTTCCTACTTATGACCAATATTGACGCCCCGGAATCCACTAACACCGCGAACTTTACGTTTCTACACGTGAGTTCGATAAATGGACTAACCTTGATGTTTTGGACGGTTTCTTTTCTTATTGGCATCATTACAGCTCCGTCGTTTACTGGTGATGCCTCCTCGAGTTTGGGTGCTGTTGGTTGGCATTTATATTCCTGGTTGTATTTGCATCACGCCGTGAATAAGTACTGGGTTGGGAAATTCGATACTGCGGTCCTCTTCTTGTTCTAAAATCATACTGACGCGGCATATTAACTGTTTGGGTTGGGGGTTGATTAGGTGATCTGGGTTGCTGTGTTGGGCCATCTCCGTGATTTCCGCTGCTCGTACCCGTTGTTGTTCCTAAAGGGAGGTTAAATGCGAGTATTGGGGTTGCTCGAAAATATTTTGTTTTCCGTCGTAAGGCCTTTTTTAAATCGTCCCTGGAATTAAGTATTAGAGAACAATTTATTCCCATAAAATATGAACACACTTTTAGAAATTGTTTGATGAAAGTTTTATCATCGATCACAGCCGCTTTCATGGCGAGTTCATCTAACTCATAAAAGAACTCGATTGGATCTTCCTTGGGTTGTTGTTTGCCGGCGAAGAAAGCTGCCAAATATATAATTGTCGGCGGAAATTTTTCTGTTAATTTCGCCTTGAACTTGTCATATGTTTTACATTTCGCACTCTCTTTTTTTATAGAAATAAAGAGCCGGGCCTGACAAATAAGCCCCCTCGTTTATATTTTTTGCTTTATCATCCCAGTTTTCAATACTGGATATAATTTCATAATTAATAAGAAACTCATTTACATCACCTCGTATTCCGTCAAACGTTATTTGCTCCATTTTTGTCCTTAGTTTTTAAAGCTTGTCAGAGAATTGTTTCCTTTTGTTTGTAGGTTCTTTTACTATATTCTCACAGCTCCTTTTTACTTTTATAGCCATTTGTTTGACCGGCGATATTTTTCACCGTATTTTCTTCGCGTGTCCGGCGCGTCCACCATATGTGGGACGCTGCTGTGAGATTTAAAGACTTTTATTATTGATTTGGTATTTATTTTGTAACTACTTATATGAACAAATCGACCAAACTCGGGAACAGTTCGTAAAACGATTAACATTGTTTTCTTTTAATGTCAGGGAATGTGGTATTTGTTTAATTCAAATTCGAATCTTACTTTGGTTTTAAGTTGCCATTATCAGCGGCGGTTTGGCGGCGGTGGCATAAACAGGCCGGACGCCACAGTACCTACTGACTGATTTATTTTGTTTGAATCTTTTTTGTTATGTTAGGTCCTTACTTATGAAATTGGCGTTTTGTCGTACTGGCCACTTTGATCTGCATATCTCCTTTTTGGTTAAGAATTCCAATTTCAAATTTATACAGCTATTTATCCACGCATTTTTGTTTCGAAAACCGTAATTCATTTGTTTTTTCCTCTTTTGGTTTTTTCTTTGCGTCACTTAGTTTACAAAATGGAAAACTTGAAATATCGCATTATTTACGAGTACGAGTTCCACCGTGGCACCAGTGCTGCAGAAACGGCTCGAAGTATAAATGCTGTGTATGGCGGCGGTGTCGCAAACGAAACACAGTGCGTTTTTGGTTCCAACGTTTTCATTCTGGAGACCATTGTGGAAGCAGATCCATCGCAAACCACGTCCGAGTTAGCTGTAGGCTGCGATGTCAGTGACAAAACTATTTTGACTTAAAGCAAATTGGGAAGGTGAAAAAGCTTGAGAAGTGGGTACCTCATGAATTGAGTGCGGCAAACCGACAAACGCACGTCGACTGCTGCGTGTCATTACTCAACCGGCACAATAATGAAAGGATTTTAAATAGAATCATTACCTGTGATGAAAAGTGGGTCCTGTACGACAATCGAAAACGCTTGGTTGAACCCTGGCTAACCAGCCAAATCCTGCCCCAAGCGAAAATTGACTTAAACAAAGTTACTTGCGAGCTTTGGTGGACAAGTGTCGGTGTCGTTTACTACAGCTTTCTTAAATCTGGCCAGACGATTACGGCAGATGTCTTTTGTCAGCAACTGCAAACCATGATGGAAAATCTAGCTGCTAAACAACCGATGCTGGTCAATAGTTCTAGGCCATTGCTACTTTAGGACAACGCAAGACCACACACTGCACAACAGATGGCTACCAAATTAGAGGAGCTTCAATTGGAATGTCTAAGCTAAGACATCCACTGTACTCCCCGGACCTTGCTACAACAGATTACTATGTTTTTCGAAATTTGGATAAATTCAATCCGATGGGGCAGTCCAAAGCGCCTTCAACGATTTTATTGATTCCCGTGCGAATGGTTTTTTTAGTAAAGGGATCAACGAACTACCTATGAGATGGTAAAAGTGCACAGATAGCAATGGTACATACTTTGCTTAAATAAATATATTATATAGTTTTTTAATTTATGTTCCTCCCTTACAAAACGCCAATTTCATATAGGTAGTGTAATTTCATAAATGTATAAATCTTTTAATTTCGAATTCCTATAGGTAATATCCTGTAGGTAATAAAATAATGGTACATTAAGGGCTTGAGCTCTGTTATAAAATGAACTATTTACTATATTTATTTTTATAGCTACAAAGAAAACCTACGCAAATCGACTTCTTACAGATACTACTTACTAGAAAATGTGGTGTGATTGTTAGAAATATTTATTATTTATTTATTTATTACAGTTTTTATTACTTTACATTTATTACTTAATTTTCATTAAAAAAATACAATACGTTTAATTACAAGAGTTCCGTCATACAGCAGCGCGGGAGCGCCCAATATTCGCCCCACAACGCCATACTTCATCAAGAGAAGACAATTTCATATCCAGACAATAAACACTCCGCGTGGATGTCATTGAGCATAAAACTAATATAAAACCCTTTTGTAAACGCCAATTTCATATGTAATGACCTAATAATAAATTATAATAAATAGACTTTTACAAACGGCAGCAGGTACGGCTGTACAGTGTATCTTGAGAGTACCTTATATCACTCGTAATTGAGGCGATTTTTGTAGTGCAAATGTCAAGCCTAACTTGTTTACCGTACATTGTTCGTATCCAAGATAAGTAGCTAAAGCTTTATGTTATATAAATGTAATTTTAAAACAACTACAAGTATTACGACTTTTAGACCCGAGCATAAGGTTGCAAAGTTCGTTTCCAACATTTACCCGACAATAAATCGAAATCATACGTAGGTTATTAGACACCATCACATGCCATGCTCTGATCAAAACTTCTGTTAGGAAATTGGATTGGATTAATAATATTTAATTAGTATTTTCATTTTACAGGTATTAATCGCAATATGGACACACAAAAGTTGTACGAAGAGACAATGGTGAGAAGTGTAAAAAGAAATTTGGACCGTGAAGAAGGAAGAACGGCCCATTCTGAAAAGCATTGTAGGGAGGGTTCGTGATATGAAGTTACAAATTTAAGACGCGATAAGTTAAATTACTATTTTGCGCATCAGCCGAAGAACTTCAAGAACTTCCATCCTTGCATGCGTACTCGGCGCTACGTTAGAATTTTAAACTTCGTAAATATTATTTAAAAAAATTATTCCTATGAAATTGAGCTGACAGATACAGACAAAATGTAAAAATATATAAAAATACATTAAAAATATAAGGAATATTTGTAGGGAAATGATTAAGTTCATCTCGAGGTAAAAAGTGACTTGGATTGTTTTGTATTCTGCGAGATGTTGAAGGGATCGGTGGGTAGTCTAATAATTTATCTTTTGCAATTAGATGAAATTCACTTGAGGGTTTGTTTAGACATCTATTTATTTCTTTAAATGCGTAAAATACATTCAAAAGATGCAAATCAAAGAAAAGTAATTCCAATTTTTTGTACCATCTTCTACGTTTTGTAATTCAAGTTAATAAACCTACTTGTTTTTCATTTATTTTCCATGCTTAAATAATATATTTTTTAACAAAATGATACTGCTACCTACATTCATTAATCCTTGGAAAGGATTATGCGTAGCGCAGTTGGAGTCGATATTTGCAGCTTTAATTCATATAACAAAAATATTTTATACTAATTATATGTAAATATACCCGTGAAGCTTCTTGCCAGTTCTTCTTCACGAAGGTTTTTTTTCGAACTGGTGGTAGAGTCATGTTTTATTTGACATCAATAATAACAAGTAATTGTCAATGTTGAGAAATAAATATTTCATTTCATTTCATTTCAACATAAGCTGTGCCATAATTGCCTGCGCACAGGTCACATCACATCAAAATGCCGTCTGTTGGGCGGCTGCAAGGTATGTAAGAGGCGACACAACACCTCACTACTTTTCTTCATCTCCTGATGATTGTTCAGCACTCACCCCGGGACACTTTCTCCTTGGCAGGTCACTGATGTCGCTTCCGGGACCAGATCTACCCAGAGAACCCAGGAAGACTCAACCGCTTCAAGCTCATCGAACAAATAAAACAAAACAAAACTCTTTCCTCGACGGTTCGTGCAGTGAGCAACACTTCGGCGAAGACCCTCGTCGCTTCATCTCACTCACCTATTACTTATTTTATTTTGTCATGTAACTTGCCTAACATTAACGTAAACGCTTTGTATTGTAAAACCATACATATATTTTACAAGTTCACATCATATCTGACCAAATTGTATTTAAATGACCTCATCTCTTTAAACATTTGAATGTATTTTACAAAATATTTTATACGGTTCTACCAATAATGAGTTTTTTCTTTAATAAACTCACATTTCTTTAATATTCTGTTTTATTTATATAACAAAATCCTAAAAATTACAATTATGGTGTAAGCATATTATAAACGACACCATAATTTAAAATACCCTCCGGTGTATAATTCAGGGGGGCCCCAATAGATGGCGCATCAATCGCTTTCTGTTCACATTATTTAGTATGAAGTTCTCATTCTTCTCGCCGTTCCTTGCTTCTGGGTTGTCGACCGCACCGAGTGGACGTGCTACCACTGTTATAGTGAAATACGAAGTTGTGTTTTAATTAACCACCCAGTACTTACCCCTGTGATTAGTGGACATCACAAGTGGCGACGAGACTGTGGGTAAGTGTTTATATGTATACTTTTAACAAAAGAAAAAAAATTGACAAGGAAAAAGAGGAAACTAGTCATTCATATAATTGCAAATATTTGAAACAGATAAATATAACGGTTACATCGCGTGAGTGATGTTTCGTGCTAAGTATTCTAGAGTATCTACATATTACATTTAAGTTACGCAATCGAATTATAATTGAGATTGGGGACTAAGTAAGCAATGTTTTAAGAAAATATCGTATAATACATTAATCACAGGACCAAATTGATTTATTACGATAAAGCGTTTTAAGTTTCTATATTTATGTAGATAGGTACTGCACGAATCAAAATAACAAATAAGCATACAAATTGTATTCTTCTAATATTAAAACAGATATTCTACTATTATTTTCGTAATGTTTATACGTATATAGGTAGACATTAAATCGGCTAGCGCGAAACGTCATTCTATACTATTCCGTGACCTATTTATTCCCTGTTATTGTCCTGTGCAACGATGAGTCACTCTCATTTTGTTGTTTAAGTAGTAAGTCGATTAATAGCTGGTACTAATAAGAACAATTTTAAATAAAATTATGATTTACAATGCTGACCTTGACAGAGTAATCATTAATTATTATTAGTCAATAAAACAATCACATCTATAAAATATTAATAATAGGTCTTTACCTATGAAACTGCCGTTTTGCCGTACTGGCCATTTCAAATGAAAATATTTTTTTTTGACTGATAATTCTAATTTCAAATTAATTTTATTTGACAAACATGGAATTCTTTTTCTAAAATCGTCATTTATTTAATAGTTAGTGTTTTGTTTTCAACGCATTCGAACATTTTTCGTCATCATGGATAAGTTAAAAATTCGACTAATTATGGAGTATGAGTACCGTCGTGGCAGCAAAGCGGCACAAGCGGCACGCAACATCAACGACGTTTACGGAGCGAACACTACAAACGAACGCACCACCCGTTATTGGTTTACCCGCTTCCGTTCTGGAAATTAGACCTGAAAAATGAACCCCGTGGTCGTCCGAAAACTTTGGTCGACAATGACGAATTAAAGGCAATTGTGGAAGCTGATGAAACTCAATCCACGGCTGAATTAGCAGCAGCTTTCGACGTTAGCATCAAAACAATATTGGTCCATTTGCGTCAAATTGGCAAGGTAAAAAAGCTTGACAAATGGGTACCCCACGAACTCAATGACCACCAGCGCGAAGTACGCGTGGAGACGTGCCTTGCACTGCTCAGCAGGCATACAAATGAAGGAATTCTGAACCGCATTGTTACTTGTGACGAGAAATGGATCCTGTTTGACAATCGTAAGCGCTCAGCAAGTTGGTTGGACCCTGGAAAACTTACCCCTAGAAAAGTGATGGTCACTGTTTGGTGGTCTAACGCGGGTGTAATTCATCACAGCTTCTTGCCAAACGGGACAAGCATTACTGCAGATGTGTACAGTGAAGAACTGAACACAATGATGGAGAAGCTCGCACGTCTCCAACCAGCTTTGGTCAATCGTTCGTCTCCACTGCTCCTGCACGACAACGCGCGACCTCATACTGCCCAGCAGACGGTCTCCAAGCTACAAGAGTTGGGGTTGGAAGTTCTCCGTCATCCGCCGTACTCACCAGACCTTGCGCCTACAGACTTCTACTTTTTCCAGAATTTGGATAACTTCTTGGCGGGAAAAAATTCAATACCCGAGAGGCAGTACAAAATGCCTTTGAAGAATTTGTTGCCTCCCGTCCAGCTGATTTCTTCAAGAAAGGCATCAATAAGCTACCAATGCATTGGCAAAGATGCATTGATTGCATGGGTGATTATTTTGATTAATAGAAATAAAAAATATATAAAAAAATTATGCTTCATTTATTTCGTGAAAAACGGCAATTTCATAGGTAAAGACCTAATAATAAGTAAAGTGCACGGATGGCACAGTTGTTAAGTCGTTATCAGGCGATTGCTAATGCTTGATTCTATGACATGAGACATACATATTGTAGCGAATTGTATATTATTTACATAGTACTAGAAATATTTGATTTATATATGACTTTATGTACATACGTAATAGCAAATTGACAATGTCAATTAGTGCTAGGAAAATATTATACACAAAATGAATTTATGTTCATAATATAGTAGCAAATTGACAATGTCAATTGGTGCTAGGAAAATATAATACATAAAATGAATTTATGTTCATATATGCCAATTGACAATTTCAATTGGTGCTAGGAAAATATACAGAATGAATTTATGTTTATAATATAGTAGCAAATTGACAATGCCAATTGGTGCTAAGAAAATATAATATATAAAATGAATTTATGTTCATATATAGTAGCAAATTGACAATGTCAATTGGTGCTAGAAAAATATAATATATAAAATTAATTTATGTTCACATATAGTAGTAAATTGACAATGTCAATTGGTGATAGAAATATATAATATGTATTTATATACATATATAGTAGTAGATTGCCAACGTCAATTGGCACTAGTAAAATTATGTAATATACACATACACAATAGTAAACTGACAATATCGGTTGGTACTAGCAAAATCAATTATACAATACTTGAAGTAGTAAATGTAAAATTTTGAGTGATTAAGATAATTTAATTGATCAAATTGTAGAAAAATTTAATTCTAAAGATCTAAGGAAAAAATACTGACCATAGGTGATGACTTGACTCTCTGTAAAATTAGAACACTAGCGAATGCTATTGAGGCAGTGAGCGGCAACTTGACGACTATAATCAAGACTCTCAAAAATTAAACATAAATAAAATTGACACAAAACATAAGACTTCGGATGATGCAGGATGTTTACGGTGTGTAACACGCGTTATACTCAGAGTAGTACTGCTTGCCCGGCTAAATATAAACAATGTCTAAAATGAGGTTACGTTGGGCATTTCAGGAACCAATGTAGAACCAGGGATAATAAGAGGAAACTTTGAATTCCAGTTACAAATAAATACTCTCAAAATAAGAAAACAAAATTAACCAATAAAGACGATGACAAATCTGAAAGAATAAATAAATAAACTTACATATGAACCGACTTCTTCCAAAACTGATGTGAATTACATATTTCATATTGATGAAGATACCATGTAAGGATGCAATTTAGGCGGTGTTGAGGTAGATATGATAATTGATTCTGGCAGCAAATGCAATATTTTAAGTGACAAGACTTGAAACCATTTAAAAGAACTTAAAATAGTTGTCAGGAATCAAATAGTAATAACATTAGTAACATTAGTAATACAAATAGGCCAGACAAGACATTTATTGCATATGGTAGCAACAAACCCCTGACAGTAATTGGCTCGTTTGATACAGATATCCAAGTAGGAGATCAAGTGCGATCAAGCACTTTCTATGTTGTCAAAGATGGTAAATGAAATCTGTCGGGAAAACATACTGCCGTTGCCCTCAAAGTTTAGTGTAAACTTGGTAAGTGACATTTCTTTTCCTAAAATTAAAGGTGTGCAGCTTAATATTACTATCGATAGGTCAGTAAAACCTGCCAGCTCAGCCATGTCGTCGAGTAACAATTCCTTTGGGGGAAAAGATTTACAAAAAAAAATTGACGAGCTTTTGGAGGTAGATATTATCGAACCAGTAAATAATCAGACTGGGTTTCTCCAACAGTACCAGAACTAAAACCTGATGGTGACGTTAGAGTTAGAGTATGTGTAGACCTGCGACGTGCTAATAAAGCTATTATGAGAGAAAACCACCCACTACCAACTACGGATCAATTACTGCCAAAGTTTAAGAAAGCACGCGTTTTCTCCAAACTTTATATTAAAGAAGCATTTTATTAAATCGATATTAGTGAAGACTCTAGATATATTACAACTTTTATCACAGGTCGCAATCTTTATCACTACAAAAACATGTTTCTGTTTTAATTTTTTTATTAATAATTAGCAGGTTTTTGTCTTCCATCTCACCTGATGGAAAGCGACGATGAAGACGAGGATCATACACACGCCTGTCCACGAGGTACCTATTCACTCTACACTTGAAAGCTCCAGGGTTATATTTGTCTGGAAAAACAGACGCAGGCAAATCGTTCCACTCTTTGGCAACACGAACCAAAAATGAGCTATCGAACCGTTTAGTTCGGCTCTTCGGCACGCTAACCACAAACGGGTGAAACTTCTGTCGGCGTCTGGTTGATCGGTGCAGAAAGGGGAAGGTTCGATCAGCTGAAAAAGAGCATTTGCACACTCTCCAAAGTGCAATCTGTAAAAAACCAATAGACTAGCAACTTTTCGACGATGTTCGAGACTTTGCAGTCTCGAAGAAGTAAGTTTGTCGTTACTTATGAGTCTACGGGCTCTTCGGTCGACAGAATCCAACGCTTCAAGATGGTACTTAGCGGAAGCATTCCAAAGATGGCTGCAGTACTCCATACAGGATCGAACCTGGGCTGTGTACAGGTTGAACAACTGTTTGGAGTTGAAGACCGCCGGACCTTTGCGATGACTCCCAATTTTTTGGAAGCTGACTGTGCCATGGTTTCAATCTGTTGCCCGAAATTAAGTTTCGACGTGATGGTCATGCCTAGAAGCCCTAGATGGTATGTGATCGGTACAGATACACCTTGGAAAGTGGACGTCAAGTTGAATGTGCTCTTTTTACCGGAGAAGAGACACGCCTGGGCTTTGGAAGGGTTGAACTTGACAAGATTGGCTTCACCCCAATCGGAAACCCTACATAGTGTCAAATCAACCCGTTCAATCATCGACTCTCTCTGAAATTGGATCTGGTTTGGACTCGCTCGCGCATTGGACACATATCTCTCTACAACAGTGCTGTCCTCAGCGTAATCAATAATGCCTTCCGATAAAAGAAGGTCATTAATGTGCAGCAGGAATAATGTTGCAGAGAGATCAGATCCCTGAGGTACGCTGGCGTTGATCACCATTAGGTCCGATGAGAAGCCATCGACAACTCGAATTGACCGTTCCCTCAGGAAATCAAAAATCCAGTCGCAGAGTCCAGATGGTATGCCATACGCAGGAAGCTTGCTCAAGAGGGCTTCGTGCCATACCCGGTCAAAGGCCTTGGAGATATCTAAGATACGGCTATTGCCTCTCCGTGCCCTTCCAAGGCCATGCTCCATAGATGCGTGACGTACACTAGAAGGTCAAGGTTAAGCGTCCTCCGCGGAAACCATATTGGTTGTAACTGAGGAGCTCATTGGTCTCTAGGTACGTCAGGAGACGATGGTTCAATACACGTTCCATAATTTTGCAAATTATGGAAGCGTTTGCAATAGGTCTATAGTTGACTGGGTAGGCTCGACTGCCCTTTTTTGGTACGGGCTGTACGTTCAAACTTCCATGATTTTGGAACTTTTCCAGTCCTTAGAGAGAGTCGATATAGGCGTGTCAAAAGAGGAGACAACTCGGCTGCACAGTGCTTTAGAACCACTGCGGGAATGCCATCCAGACCACTGGCTTTGTTCACGTCTAGATTTAGTAAGCATTTGAGTACCTCTTTCTGGTGAATTTGGACGGCCTCCATCTTGGGGCCGAATGGGGGTAACGTGGGTGGGTAAAAACCTTTGGAATCTAGACGTGAACATTCCGCGAAGAGATTTGCGAACAAGTCTGCCTTCTATTTTGCGCTGTGGGCCAAAGACCCGTCAGGCCTCCGCAGTGGTGGCAGTGATGGGCGACAGAAGTTCATCTCAACTGACTTGGCAAGGGACCAGAAAGCTTTACTCCCCGTGGGATAGGATGCTAACTTGTCCCCGATACGGCCAATGTGGTCGAAACGAGCGCTTCTGATCACCTTTTTGCAGGACTTGGTAGCAGCATTGTACGCCTGCTTCTTAGCTGGGAGACCCATAGCTTTGCTTCTGCGAGCGCTAGCCCAGGCTTGGTATGCTGCATGCTTACGCTTTTCAGCTAGGAGGCAATCAGCATTAAACCATGGGCGGGCTTTGGACTCCAGGGATACATCAGAGAATGGTATAAAGAACTCCATACTTTGACATATCACGCTGGAGACAGCATCAGCACAGCATGATGGATCATCAGAAGTAAAGCAAGCTTGCCGCCAAGGATAAGAGGCGAAAAAGTGACGCATCTCATCCCAATCTGCTGACTTGAACCACCACACTCGCCTATTGCCTTTTGGGCTGGTATCGGTTGGCGAGTATTGCGACACAAATTTCACCAGACAGTCGTCGGATGTCCCTAATGGCGGAGATACGGACACCGAGTATGTGTCTGGATCGGTTGACAGCAGAAGGTCTAAGCAATACGCAGTATGGTCAACAACGTTCGTGGACGAGCTGGAAGAGACCATGAGTTACTGCGAACCGAAAGGTTTCTCTGCCAGCGTGGTCGGTGTCCTTGAACGGGTACAGCCACTCTCCATGGTGGGCATTAAAGTCCCCAAGGAACACCAACTGCGCAGAGGAATAGCGTCGTTGGACCTTATATGCAGTATCACTAAGATATTCAATAAGTCGAGTTGTCTCCTGAGCTCCCGTGTGTGATCGGTAAATACTGGCGTATACAATTCGGTCCAGGCCAGTATCTACATAGACCCATAAAACAGAAAAATCTGGAACTTCCAAGTAATTACTCGGACCTATTCTCCTCCAATGGCTACTCAAGACATCATACCGGAACGTGACTAGGTCACTTGGAGGCATGGCTTTGTCTAGAGGGTGGTTGCAAACCGCGGTCGAAACCTACCACCTGTAAAATGGTTATCCCGCCATTCATCGGTCGCCAGAGCCTCGTCCGCTGTCCAGCAGGGTGCACCATGGGCAGGTGAGGTTGGCATTTGGAGAGTCTTGATGGTAGGCGACTCCCCCTTACACCCCAAATATCTTAAAAAGGAATATCTTGCGCTAGAACATTTTCAGAAAATCCTATAAAGAATTCTTTTACCATGTGAGGGCGTAGTTAACTTCATACTCGATATTGTGGTGCTTTGGAAAAGATGACTCCGAACATAACATGAGACTTACAAAAGTCCTAGAAGTTTTCAAAGAAAACAGCATCCTCTTGAACCACGATAAGTGGTTATTGTTGGGATAAGTTTTAATGTCGAAGTTATTAAGTTTTTAGGACATGAATTATCTCCTGATGGTGTCAAGCCTTTAGATAAAACTCCGGAAAACCCACATCTATTGAAGCAGTGCCAAGTTCTTGGGACTCATAAATTATGTTAACAAGTGGCTCCCCTACATGGCCACTAAATCAGAACCTCTCAGGAGATTAATAACTTTGAAATTATGATAAAACGCGAATGTTAGTTCTCATTAGGGTCCAAAACAGACTGAATCGTTTTTAGAGTTAAAAAAGACTTTGAGCAATATTCACACACCCAGATATTACGATCGAAATGGCAAAACAATCGTAATGGCTGATGCCAGTCCAGTAGTTTAGGAGCAGTGCTTATTCAGTCTGACAATAGCGGCCCCCATGTGATCGGTTACGGAAAAAAAAGCTTGACCGATGTTGAGAAGCGCTTTTGTCAAACCGAAAAAGGAGCACTCGCACTAGTCAAACCATTGGAGGTTCTATTTGGAACTAGATCAAACCCATGAACTAGGATTTAGCGTTGGGCACTATGTCCGCAAGCCTATAACTTTAAGGTACTGTATAGACCCGGAAAAACGAATATTGCGGACAGTTTGTCTTTACAGATAGTCCCCGGCCATTTGAAGACGATTATCATATAAATCAAATTGTTCAACACGCGAGACCTTGTGCAATAGGGATGAACTTACGTATAGAAGCATCTTCACAAGATAAGGAGATAAAATTAGTTAAAAAGGTTCTTTCATCGAATAGCTGGGACATATTAATAAATATTTACAGGATATTCCAAACAGAGCTCTGAACGTCTTTTGTTAAGAAAGAGCAAAATAATTATACCATTTAATTTGCGTCATCAAATACTGGAGGCAGCCCACGAGTGGCATCATGGCATTGTTGCGATGAAGGTGCGGCACCGCACTAAAGTGTGGTGGCCGAGATAGACACTGATGTTGACAAATTTGTAAAGTTGTAAGGCCTGCACCTTGGTGTCTGCATCATATCCCCCGATGCCAATGAAGCGTCGTGAGCTGCCACACAAGCTAAGACTGATATTGCAATTGACTTTTTGGGTTCCCTTCCTAGTGGACAGCATTTATTTGATATAATTGATTATTATAGCTAATACAAAGAAATCAAAACTCTGAGGACTATTACATCTAATAGGTCTTTACCTATGAAACTGCCGTTTTGCCGTACTGGCCATTTCAAACGAAAATATTTTTTTTTTGACTGATAATTCTAATTTCAAATTAATTTTATTTGACAAACATGGAATTCTTTTTCTAAAATCGTCATTTGTTTAATAGTTAGTGTTTTGTTTTCAACGCATTCGAACATTTTTCGTCATCATGGATAAGTTAAAAATTCGAGTAATTATGGAGTATGAGTACCGTCGTGGCAGCAAAGCGGCACAAGGGGCACGCAACATCAACGACGTTTACGGAGCGAACACTACAAACGAACGCACCACCCGTTATTGGTTTACCCGGTTCCGTTCTGAAAATTTTGACCTGAAAAATGAACCCCGTGGTCGTCCGAAAACTTTGGTCGACAATGACGAATTAAAGGCAATTGTGGAAGCTGATGAAACTCAATCCACGGCTGAATTAGCAGCAGCTTTCTACGTTAGCATCAAAACAATATTGGTCCATTTGCGTCAAATTGGCAAGGTAAAAAAGCTTGACAAATGGGTACCCCACGAACTCAATGACCGCCAGCGCGAAGTACGCATGGAGACGTGCCTTGCACTGCTCAGCAGGCATACAAATGAAGGAATTCTGAACCGCATTGTTACTTGTGACGAAAAATGGATCCTGTTTGACAATCGTAAGCGCTCAGCAAGTTGGTTGGACCCTGGTTCAGCACCCAAACAATGCCCTAAACGAAAACTTACCCCTAGAAAAGTGATGGTCACTGTTTGGTGGTCTAACGCGGGTGTAATTCATCACAGCTTCTTGCCAAACGGGACAAGCATTACTGCAGATGTGTACTGTGAATAACTGAACACAATGATGGAGAAGCTCGCACGTCTCCAACCAGCTTTGGTCAATCGTTCGGCTCCACTGCTCCTGCACGACAACGCGCGACCTCATACTGCACAGCAGACGGTCTCCAAACTACAACAGTTGAGGTTGGAAGTTCTCCGTCATCCGCCGTACTCACCAGACCTTGCGCCTATAGACTTCTACTTTTTCCAGAATTTGGATAACTTCTTGGCGGGAATAAAATTCAATACCCGAGAGGCAGTCCAGCTGATTTCTTCAAGAAAGGCATCAATAAGCTACCAATGCGTTGGCAAAGATGCATTGATTGTATGGGTGATTATTTTAATTAATAGAAATAAAAAATATATAAAAAAATTACGCTTCATTTATTTCGTGAAAAACGGCAATTTCATAGGTAAAGACCTAATATATCGTTATTTCAAGAAGAATCAATTACATTGACAGAAAAATCAATTAATCAAAAAATTTTGCGATTTCTTTTTCGTAAGGCATTTCATACATTTCATCATACATATTATAATATTGAATTAGTAAATTAAATAATAATAAGAAAAAATATTGATAATATTATTTTGTAGTTTTTGTAAACCGCTTGTATCAATAAATAGTAAATTGCTGTGATTGTAATAATAACTTTGTTATATATTATGTACATCTAAATTAGAAAAAAAGGGAAAGGTGTGACGTAATGAGAATAAATGGTATAGCGGTGGACACGCGAGCGCGGAGTGGGGATGACACTTCTGGGTTGTCGAACGCACCGAGTGGGCGTGGTACCACTGTTATAGTGAAATACGAAGTTGTGTTTTGATTAACCACCCAGTACTTACCCCTGTCATTAGTGGACATCACAGCACCCTTTGCTGCGTTCCGTTTGCCGGTTTCAGCGCTCACAGCGCTCAGAGCTTATATACCCGTTCCGAATGCCTGTGAGCGCGCTCACAGCGATATCGATACGTCATCAATGACGTCATAAACGCCTAACTTACTTGACGCATACCTAAACTTGAAATGTAACATAAAATGGCGTCCATTTTTAGTGTTGCACAGAGAGTATCGAATCTTCTATCGATATTTTAGAACTAAATATTATATAATGAACTTTTGTAAGAGTTGACGTAATTGAACGCATGAAATAATCACAGTAAGTATTTATCTACTTTTATTATAATTCTTAGAATATAAAAAATAAAGAATTACGCAGTTTATTTTAGTAAGCCCTATTCTATTATATTCTTGTAACATATGGCAATCAGCCGTCGTTACGACTCGACAGACTATTACTGCCAGTGTCAGGTATCGGAAGAGCCACGGTTATTGAATGACGACGGGTTCCTCAGAGCAGGACACACCAGACTCACTAAAACAACCAAAACCTGTTAGTTCACTTAAAAACTATTAATAAAAAGGACTTATAGTTATTGGAAACTACAACATGTACTAATTTACTGTGTTTACAAGTATATTTTGATATAAAATATATTGCAATAAAACACGCCTGAAAAGAGTCAGAACAAAATAATCTAGTAGTAATTATAAGTTAGTAAGTTAAAACAACCTGTGGAGAGTCAATTCAGGGGTTGCATCGTCCTTCTTCGCACGACACTACACAATCGAGCATTTGGGCATATCGAACTCTAGTTTTAATATACTAATACGTATTTAAAATCACAAATTCACAGCACTTGTATAAAATCGCATGAAACTTTCTTACACGTCCAACAACAAAGTTACTTGAGAGCCCAAGTGCCTCAAGTACTGTAAAAAAATACAAAATGGTGGCACCCTTGGCTGCATTCTGAATCAATATTATCAGAGACTAGTAAATAACTATAGACTAACCATGTCTAACAAAATTTTGTGACTTGAAAAATAGTTGTTTTTAAGATAGAGCGATGGCGTTAGTTGTATTAGATTTAAAAGTTATTTAAATTTAGTAAAAATAATGCGTAAAAAAACTTAAGATGGAGCTGTTTACAAAATCATTTGATATTTCATTGCAAGTACTATCCGTAGGTATCAGGCGACAACAGACGTTGCCAGCTAGGGCATTATATTATTTGATGCTATGTTGCCGCTCTTATAATTCAGTAACAGAAATCTTTACACCACCCCGGATATTATTTGTAGTGTTACTGGATTACTGTATTGCCAGTATATAATTTTTCCCACAAAAATATAGCATTCATCTTCACAGTTTGTTCTTATCTGCCTTAACATAATAAAACGAATTTCAGTGCATTTAATTAATAGGTTTTTTATATTTTAATTTATTTCTTGATTTCGATAAAAATTATGTCTTAATAAGTGCATAATTTTTATTTATAATGCATATAACTCATAACTATTTTGCAGTAGTTAAAAAAATATTTTCTTGCTGGATGGATTTTGAAATATTTTGTAAATATTGTATTTAGACACTTATAACTTAAATCAACTTTTTTTGTTCTTTTTATGACAACATTTTATTTGTTTGACAATTTGAATTTTTTGTCGTTTATTGTTGTTGCTATGGGTGTGTGTTTGTTTTGGAACTTTTCCCTGCATTTCTTTGAATTCACAATTTTTCTGCTCGCCTACTGTGACTCGTGCCGTTCAAAGAAAATAATTTCGCACATAAATCAAAACAAATAAAAAGCACAAAATAAAATATTTGACTATAAAGCTGACATAAATATATTTTTTATGATATTATTTAATATGTTATGATTTTGACACTTTTTAAAGTAATTAACACAACTGAATATCTATGTCATCTTTTTTAAATCATAAAGATTCCCTCAAGTATTTCTTTTTCCATAATGATTCACCTATAGTTCGAGAACCTTGTCTCTATCGGTAAAGATGCACGCAGTTACATATTCTTTGATTTGCTTTTTGGTCTTTTATATATTTATATACATAATTTGGTTCTGACTTTCTTTTTAGTAATTATTATAAAATGTTATAAAAATTAAGGTATAGTCATTTTTTGCGTAAAGTACTGAAAACAAAAGCTTATTGAGGGCCTGGAATGAACTCAACTATTTACTTGCTAAGGTTTCAGGTTATTTGACAACCGCATCTAGCAGTTTTAGTCCGTATTAATATACAAACAAATATTTTGCATTACGTTTCTCGTTAATAATTCATATAAAAATTAAAGACGACAAGGTTGGTCCAAGCTATTTGAGAGCGACATCTAGTAATAGCTTGGATTTTGAGCTTTTCCCGAGTCACGAATTTTTGTATGGAGATGGTCAGTCTATAGTTATTTACTAGTCTCTGATATTATTGACGCTATAAGCGCTGAACTGAGAATCATTATCACGTTGAGAAGTTTGTCACTACCTCTTGATATCAATTATAGTCTTGTTGTCTTCAATGATTTAGAAACAAAAATAACCAAACAACTACCTGCCTATTCAATAACAAAATTAACAATTATAAGCAAACGTGAAGAAAGAAAGAGTTAATCTTTCTTTCTTCACGTATTTTTGTTTCTTTACGTCTTTGTGACATTACGGCTACTCCATGTATTTATCACCTCGCTGTTTGGCACTGTGGGCGGGAAGATGGCGGCGTTTATGACGTATCGATATCGCTGTGAGCGCGCACGGGCAATCGGAACGGGTATATGATAGGGATGAGCGATATTGATATCGAAGGCTTAATATCGATATTCCGGTAATATCGGACTAACAATATCGATATTTTATAATATCGATGGCTTACTGACGATATGATAGGAAAAATGATATTAGATTTTAACTGTGTCTGTTAAAATCTAATATTGTCTACAAAATAAAATAAACATAATTTTTTGTTACAATATATGAAAACCAAGAAAAATCAAATAAATAAAGTAAAACTTAACGACATCCTAAAAACAACTAAAGGTCCCATAGTTTTTTGTCAATACTCTGCAAGATTAGTAACTTCGAGAGTAGTTTTCCTTTGAGCCGGTTTCGACGCTGATACAATGTTTGACCAGCCTTTGAAAATAGCCTCTCCGTTGATGTTGAAGTTGCTGCACACGAAAGATGCCTAATTGCTATTTTTATTTTTATAGCAACCAAGAACGCGTTTCCACATTTCCAAAGGATCCTCGTTTAAGCTCACCAAGGAACTTTTCAAAACAGAGTTCAATTCAAAAGGCATGTTTGTAGAATCACTTTCGTTTCTCGTCATTGATAAACAATTTTTTTCATTCACCAGTCTATAATGATCGCTCCATAAGTCATTGGCGTCATTTTGTGCCACGTTTTCAAAACGTTATTCATCTTCAGTTTGTACCTCAATAGCAGTTGCCAGTAAATCTTTTACACATTTGATTGCTTTGGAACATTTTCAGAATGCATTATTCTGAAAATGTATATTTTTAAAACGCGGATTTTAATTACTTTAGCGACAGCTAAAATATTGACATACTCCGTTGGCAGTAAACGTTTATTTATTTCGAAAAGTATATTACTTTTAAGATTTTCTGCAATGGTTTGCTTTGGACTCAGGGAAGTAATTTTGGTGTTGAGCAGTCTGGTGAGTGGTATAACCTTGCTACAAGTTACATATTTTTCTGCACATATTTCACGCGTGGCCATTTCTATTGGCCTTAATATTTCCCAAATTTCGTTTAAATCTATTATATCCTTAGCGCTAACCATTGGCGGGGCGCTGGCATGGCAGTTAATTATAGAATTTATTGCAGGACGTAATTTTAAAAACCTTTCTATCATATAGAATGTTGAGTTCCAACGTGTTGACCCGTCTTGAATTAGTTTCAGATTTGATTATTTTCTTAACTCGTCACTTGCCAACACACTTTGTTTGAACCATGTTACAATTTTCTTGACAGAGTTATTTAATATTGGCAAACCATCTGTCTTTTCGATTGATTTCTGGGCTACCAAATATAACATATGGGCAAAACTTGGTATATGATATTTTTTCCCAAATGCTATCTCCACAGCTTTAACAATATTAGCTCCAGAATCTGTCACTACTGCCTGGAGTATCTCAGTATCAATACCCCACTCTTTACAACATTGTATAAGCGTACTTGCTATATATTCGGCTGTGTGAGATTGAGTTAGGTCATAGACACCCAAATTTACAGAATCAATTTTATCAACATCAAGATATATCATAGTGACGCCAAGAAAACTTCGCGCCTGCATGGTGTCAGTCCAAATGTCAGTGGTGAGCGATACAGAATCCAATTTCTTAATTTTATCTTTGAAATAATTTTGTACCATTATGAATTTATTTTCTAACATCCGTTTTAAAGTGAATCTGGAGGGGACTTTATAAAATGGGGCACTTATTTTCATCAAATTAATAAAACCTTCATTTTCGACAATTTGGAAAGGCTGAGAATCTTTACAAATCATGAAGAGTATGGAATTCGTTAATTGGGACACCTTTAGCACCTGTCTCAGCATAGGAAGAAATATTTCTAAAATTTTAACTTGGCGTTGGCTGTTGATAACGCTTTTTTATGGAGCTGGTACCAGTACTGCTAAAGCTTTTTCTGATTCACATTCACTGTCTTTCAGTTATTTTAACAGCTTCTGAAACAGGAGGACATGCATTCGTTTCCAGCATGATTAACAGTACTCGTAGAGGGCTTTGGAGAAGAAGGTGTACTACATTTTATTGTATTTTCCGACCTTGTGGCAGTAGTCTGCTTTCTTACCAAATTCATATGCATCTTGTTGATATGTGCTTTTAAATTGCCACTAGTTTTTATAATTTTAGCACATGAGCGACATTTTGCCTTTGTATTATCGATTTTTTCGAAATACTTCCAGTATTCACATTTGGGCGGCATTTCAACTAATCTGTAATTAAAATGTAACAAACTAAATTAAAATTTTAGTTCCTAACTTAAGTTAAAAAACAAAAATCCAATTAAATAAAAGAATTTTTTTACAGCAGTGATTTCACCTGTAATTTGTCACCCCTTCTTTTTTGTGCCAATTTTCATTGAAATGACTAAAGAAATTTCATAAACTGCGTTTTGTCATCGTGAATAATTTGAATGTTTTTTGATAGCTGATACGTTACTGCTTTTTTATAAAAACGTAAGATACATTTTCTATTGTTAAAATATATTAGACTAGTTTTTTTAAACGCGCGTTTAAACATACAAACAAACTCTTCTCTTTATCACGCTCAAACGGCTTAACCAATTTTCGTAAAATTTAAGTAGTTGTAGTTGTAAGTATTTAAGTAGTTTAAGCCTTGAATGATCATAAACTAAATTTTACAAAATATTCACGGAACCAAAAACTATACAGCACCGCGGGCAAAAAGCTGGTCTTATATAAAATGTAAAATATTTATTTATGAAACTGCAATCATCACAAGAAAAATAAAATATGGTTAAAATAATATAAGAATGACCAGTAAAATAGATTTCATCACCTCGTGCAAAAATATATTCAAATATTGAAGCTTGAACCGTGATTTTCCAAGAAAATTGCATTCACAGTCAGTCAACTTAATCTTAGCTTGAACTAGGACAATGCAAGCAAATTTCAAGTAACGAAGTTCAATCAAGCAAGCACGTTACCCATGCATCACGTAAAAAAGTACCTATATAATAGGTAAAAGTAATAGTTAACATAATAAATGTGTTCGGCTGAATATCTCAATAACTTATAAACTTATACGTTTTCATGTTAAGTGTCTGATATTCCGCCACACACAGAATTGACTCTCACAAATACTGCACTTCAAAGAATTTGTTACACTGCTTTCAAGAATGTTTATTTTCATTAGTTATTTCAAAATGCAAGCAACGGTTATTTAACAACAAATGAATGAATGATTTTAGATTTCAAATGCTAGAACGAATGACTGAGGCTAAGTGACTCACTGACTTCATTTCATTCGAAAAGAAGATAAACCTAGATTTGTCTGCGTTCAGCACTTATGCTGAATTTATGCAGTTGACTGATAACAATTTTATTGACAATTTAAAAAAATATATGTTAGCTGATACGTAACCGATACGTTTGCAAAGTAAAAATTATTCTGGAATATAATACTAAAGCATTTTTTAAAATATTGAATATATTAAAAAAAAAGATCATTCTTTGAACGCATTTTTAAAGGAAAGGTTCAAAAGCTTCCTCTAAGTTACACTAGATGGTTCCGTATTAAAAATGTGTCTGCGTCGATAAAGCAGCACTGGCGTGGCAAAATTAAAAAAAATGTATTTTTTCAAAACATAACGAAATGCTGTTGAAAATATGTTATCGATATTTGTATAGATAATATCGATATTTCTATAATCGCAGGTTGTGAAAATCGATATTCAAATATCGATATTTTTTACGCTGATATCGATATTTTACCAATATGGATAAATAGTGCTCATCCCTAGTATATGACCGTTTGAGCGCTACAATCGGCAAACGGAACGCAGCATTTATCACCTCGCCATAGTCGCCAGGGTCCGGTTAATGTACAAATATTTGGTGTCACCAATTATCAGGGCGTGCAATTCGGTGCTTCGTTTTATCGTGTTGTACATTACGGTGTTGTACAATATGGGTTCCCAGCAGCGTTCGGAACCGTACGATAATTATCGTACTTGTGCGATAATTTCATAACTACGTACGATGTACGATGGTACACGACTATCGTACGCAGATTGTACGATAATTTCCACTCTGATGAAAAATTTGATGATTAACCACTGAAACATCCAAGTACAAGTTGTAATGACGCGCTATTTGTCCGCGCTCGCGGTAGGTTGCCGTCGCGTCGAGCGCCCTATGACTTCATCTAGTTTCAAGTCTATTTTATCGTTCAAAGAGAAAATATAGCGTATTATGTTCCTCTTTGACGAAAAATTGTATATAAAATGTTAAGTTTCATTAATATTTGTGTATTCTGTTATCGCAAATATAGCATCTATTTAGTTAAACTTTAGAAAAATATGCTTGTTTTCATGCGTCTGTATCCTTTAATATTTTTTCTTCTTTATAATTTCGAAATGTTGGCGCGTTCATCACACTCGAAGTGGACGAGGGCCCAGCTCAGGTCTGTGCCATACGTTCAAAATTTAATTTGAATTATTATTTTTTTTCCATTTAAACAACACAAGTTTACAAGATTTAAACTGTAAATCATTTGCAATGTATTATTGTCACGTTTCATATGATTTTTTTAAGAATTTTAACCATTTTCCTGATGAGTACGATAATTTTGATCCATTTACCATAATTTTACGGCCCTGGTACGATAACTGCCTGGCTTCAGGTCATGGAATAATATTACTCCTAACGGAGAAGAACGACAACTTCATACAAATCAATCGTACATCATTCAGCTCCTAAACTAGCGCCATCTAGAGTCTACCCAGGCATACTAGCAGGGCGGGAAATTACGAACGACCAGGGATTTATTTAAGACCATCATCCGACAACGGATTGTCCTGGGACATTACTTCATCTAGAAGGTTGTTATTATTCTCAATTTCAAACAACCTTTTAAACGATGTAATTCCCTCGCACAATCCGTTGACAGAAGACGGTTTTAGAAGGTAGGAAGGACAAATCAGCATTATATGTTGATTGGAAACTTAGAAAACATTTTGGAATAAAACAATTAATATGTTTATCAGACATTTACTTTAAATATACGAAATCATAAACCGAAAAAAAAGGAAATACAGTACATCTTAAAATTTTACAATACAAGCTTGGATGATACAGTCCAAAATAACTATTTGGGCTTTAGTTGTCAGTCAACATAGAAATTTTTTGTGCAGCAAACATTGACTACTTAATGTAAAAAATTGAAAGTTGGTCATTGCAACTTATAAATATCTCTAGGTGGGTGAATATCACAGAATCAAAAATAAATAGTCACACACAAGTCGAATAATTAAAGAGCAGTTGTCCTGTGTTGAGCAGTATTAACAAAGTACGGTTATACATTGATTTTGTTTTGAATCTGATTGTTGATTAGAGAATATTCAGTACAGAGCTGGTTTATCACATAATACGAAAAAACATGCTATCTTGTGAAAATGAGCCATGCAAATTATATGAACGAAAAACCGTTCTCACATGAGCAGCATTTATAATTAACAGTGTTTTTATGCTCTTGGCATTCAAACAGTACAAAAATCAAATAAAAATTAGCGAACTTATGGTTCAAGAGTCACAAATAACAAATTTTCAGTAACAAATGATTCTTAAAAGCTCGTAAATTAAGTATGAATATTTGGAAATTCTTTATAATAAATACCCAAATATTGTTTTTCTTTCTCGAAATAGTAGTTGTTAGTTACATAGTTATATTAAATATTTATTATACCATAGATATATTCATTAATAAGTAACAATGACATGTTGCAATGGGCGACCGATGTGTCTGACGAGCCGTGTCGGCGGAAAGTATCGAAGTTTTCACCCACGGGCATGGCTTTAAACCGAACGTTCGCACTCTATACAGGAATAAATCTAGACCGGTTTATTGGGATCTTTAAATGATACCCTTACTCCCCTAAAAAATTAATTCGCCATTATAGTAGCACCCTGTATAAGTAATTGAACTCAATAATGGCTGTAATAAACATTAATAAAAATTATGTAACATAACTCTAACATAATATGCAATCATTTATGATTTAAAAAAAAGTTTTTCAGTGTAACAAGATAAAGTGCAATACTGAAAGGGCTGGACAATAGACTCGACCTTTAAATGAAATAGTAAAGAATAATGATAAAAAGTCATCGGCTTGATTTTTGAAGATTCACAAATCATTAAACTTTTTATTTATCTACAAAAAGTAAAAACCTAGAAATTATATCTTTTTTATCAAGCTATTTGATTATTTTAAAGAAACTTTGCCAGTCCTTAGAATGTACCTAATTAATGTTTTTTTTTTCAATAGTGTAGAAATGGAATTCGAAAAATGAGAATAATAGAAAAAATGAGAATAAAAGAGTAGCAGTCGCCTTTCGGGATGGCACATTATTTGTGAAGTATAATTTTCATTTTTCTTTTGAGTGCAGACGCGGAAGCTTCGTCTGCAAATAAGCGGTTTTTTACTGTACAAAATCGCCTAATGCAAATAAAAAACAAACTGTTGGCAATAAAACTTATGTTACTATCCCTATGTTGACTGCAACTATTGAGAAAATCAAAGTTTATATTACATTTAATTGTTTCAATAACACTTCTTTTTAAATTTTTTATATGACCTTTCTCTTTTAAAAAAGTGTTTATTAAAGAAGCACAAGCCTCTACACAAGTAACAAAACTTTTGCTGGCATAGTTGAGTGATTTTTTTTCATCACAGTATTCCCTGCATTGAGTTAAATTGTGAAAAGCTTCCATTTGTGGGGATACACATAAATTAGTACAAGTGCCACAACTTGTAGTTGGCATTTTTTTTAATAAAAAGCCACATACATATGCACATGCTTGCATTTCTGCGCTGCCTTCATTTATTTCATTAGTAGACCCAAACACTCTAAGATCATTAGGTATATCCCCTTCAAATGGGTTCTTCTCCTCATCTGTATTGACAACTGATAATTGTGGAATTGACAATAATGTACTGAAATTATTCAGGGTAACATTATTGTCATTTTCACAATTACCGGTTGTCCCAATATGCGCCATGTTACTTAGAATGGATGTTTTAAGGCCAGCCACAAATTGCTCTGTTGTTGGATTGGTATTTGAGCCACAATTACCTCTAATACATCCAAACAAATTTTCTAGTGGATCCTGCTGCAAACGTCTTGTTGCTAGACTCTTGATTTTATGTGTGGTTTGTAAGTTTTTGAATAATAACTCAATACCATTTAATGTCCAAATCCATCCCTCTTGAGAAGGAGGTGTTCGACTAGATCCCACAAATTGCATGCTCTTAAAAAATAATTTCATTTCTGAAATGAATTGCCAATGTGGACTCTTTGTTGTTAGGTTTGTAGAGTATATTTTTCCCCGACGTAAATTTGAAGTGTCACCGTTAAGGGTATCAAATAATTTATCGATATTTTCTATGAGGTTAGCTGTAACAGCAGCTTTCGAAGGGAGCGTTCCTGCAACACAAAAAATGGTGGTGGTAAGTTTTATAGTAATGAACTTTGTTAGGTTAGTTTTTAATTATCCTGACTTCGTAAGGATAATTCTGGCCCCGAAATGACCATTTCGGTCAATGGGAAGGAACAGCCGGGCAGTTACTAGAACCAAGGCAATTCCCACTGAAGCCTACGGTCGGCAACGCATCGTCGATATAATTATCACAATTACTATTAATTATTAAATAACCTATGACTAATGATGCGCATACCATTTACTATCAGGTGGGTAGCGTGCCCATTGGCCGGCTATGAAAATAGTAGCTACTAAATAGATTGATGTGAATTTTGTAGATACCTCAAGTAGAATACGACCTGGGCCCTGTTAAATAAACACTACAATTCTACAAGTTTCTAATTAAAATTAAAATTTAATTACATTAAATTATATGTGTACAGTGAAAGAACAAATTGCATACCATCCGATATTTTAGCGTAGAATCCTCCTGCTACAGAATGGCTAAAAACTTGTGCAGCAAGTTTGACCCGCATTTTTTGTCTGCTGTTAGGCTCTAAATGGTCCTTTGTCAAGGCAGGAGCATAAACAAAATTATGGTTTTTATTGTCCAATTCATAAAATTGTTTAATATGTGCCCATTTGGCAACACCTGGAATGGTGGGTTATGAATAGCTTATTAGTAACACATCTCAAAATTATCAATTTTTGGCTAACTTTTATACTATATTTCCTTCTGCCTCCAATAAAGTTAAGTATATTATGTTCAGGTAAACATATAGTAGACTATTTTGAGTTTAATGTTTAGTTTAGAGGTAAAATGTTTGCTCTTTGATATTAGGCTAATTATGGTATCATAATCTATTCTTGTTAGAAGATATCATTTCTTAATTTACCTACTTGAGGTAATTTTTGGTTGGGCACTCTTACAAGGTGCAGTTTGGTACCCAGGATAGCTTGATCACAGAGATAATGTGGCAATAATCTCTGTGATCAAGCTATCTACAAAGCTACAAAGAAAAGTAGATAAAATAATGAAATTAAATAATTACCTTTTCCCATCTTTCCTACAGAAGAAATATTTGTAAAACATTCAATGTCATATTTTATAAATAAATTTCTAAAACATTTCAATAAATGTGGTGCATCATATAGAGTTACAACTGTCTTCTCTCCAACAGCAATAGTGGGGTTTTCTAAAGTTGCTCCCAAGATAGACAGAGCTTTCCTATTGACTCCATCCATATCACAAACTGTGGCTGATATATTAATGCCAGCTGCGAAACATTGTTGTATAATCTGAAAAATACAAAAATTTATTCACAGGGTCTGTATAAGTGGATCAATTTTGTATAAAACATCCAGGGGTAGTATACAAACTTTTCTATCATATCTCATAACATTGATGATCTAAAATGTAACTTTATTAAAATGAAATTAAAATAAATAAATTACCTACCTCTTGTATAAGTATAGCAAGTCTATCTGATGTTGAAAAGCTACTTGAAAAAAAATGAGCAATAGGCTGTTTCACTTTTTTTCTTATTCCACCAATCATAAACACCAAGGCATATGGTGCTACAATTGGTGATCTTCCATGTGAGCCATGATCCTGGAAGCCTTCAATATAATCTTTTTTTTTGTTATAAGTAAAATTTTTTTTAATTGACATTTCATCAAACATTAAAATAAATTCATTATCTGATGGCTTGAGTCTTTTGACATAGTCCTTTAAGACACTCAAAACTTGTTGGGTAACACCAACATCAAATGGTACTTGATTAAGCAGTGCCTTTAAGGTACCTGGAGAAGGCAACATAAAAAGCCTCCTTAGTAGCCTATAACATGTAGGTGACCTTTTATAAAGCCTGAGAGCAATAATTTTATCATTTCTTGTCCACCTACGACCAGTTGATTTTCTTTTAAATTTTTTTTTGGTTGTGACTGCAATATTAGTGCAAATGTTGGTGTAATTTTTTTTGCAAGGTTTTTTACGCAATTATCCTCTGTAATCTCATTTAATAATAGTTTATTTTTCAAATTTTTTATTCTTCGCTTCATTTGAATAATGTGTTTCATGTACTTGGTACATTTTTGAAGGAGCTTATTGTCATTTTCTGACATAATTTTTTTAGCTGTTCCACTAGACCCTGAACTATCTTTTTTGTTAGTAATGTCCATAAGAGGACCTTTTATAACAGGTAAAGCTGTTGCAGTCTGCAGATTTCTGTTTTGAATTCCTGATGGACCAGGTTGTGATAAATACTCAGGAAACATCACAGGCACATTTTCCTTTTGTAAAAAAATAATACAAAATTGAAGTAAGCATTTTATTTTGTAGTAAGCATTCAGTTAGTTTGTTCTTGCACAAAATTATTACAACTTAAGATTACATGATTTGAATATAAACTAAATAAACAATTTTCATTCCACACTACTTTTACACACACATTAGTATAAGTATAAATATGAGTGTAAGTTAGGTGTTAACTGATTTGTAAGTGTGTATCTAATATTTTTGTACTTTGTTATTATTTGCTTTAATTATTGATGTATCTTAGCAATGGAAGATTGGTGCCTCTTAGCACAGGTTACTCGCTTACATAAAGGGAGGCTCCAGCCAAATGTGAGCTATGCTTTCACTGGAAATAAAGATCTATTTTTGTTTATTTATCAGATACACATGGTGTGTTTGGATGGTTGGAAATAGAAATGATGTTGCATTGCAATTTTGGATTTTTGTTTGATGGCTATAGATTGTTAGAACTTTGCAAAGCCAATTGTATAACCATCAGTACCTATGTTATAGATTTAAGTTTAAAATTATGCTTAAGATGCAATTTTGTTTGGTGCTGTACCATAGCTGATATTACCAAAGGTATAATAGGTATAGACTTTTTTAATACATTACAACTTAATTGTAGATTGCACAAATAAGCAAATAATATAATACAACTAAATAATATGGACATCTGCTTGTATAGCTATATCATCAAACAAGAGGTACCATTAAATTTTAGAGAGCTTTCCAGAGATTACTAACGGTTGTTTACCTCTACAAAGCATTAACCATCCTCCGCATCCACACCACATCCGGCACACACATATTTAGTAAATTTTTGAAAGTGGGAACTTTGAAATTATGAACAATTTCATTATTACTTACATCATGTGGGACTGCAGTGTACAGTAATCTCTGCTTCAAGGCGTCTGTGAAATCTTCCACAGCAAAATGATCCTCACACAGCATTCTGTGTTCACTAAAGAGCTTTTTCTGAAATTTTACAGATGTATAGAGCTCTTCTTCCACAGGAAACATGTACTTAGCCCATAATGTGCAGCTACAACAAATATACATAAAAGCATTAAATTTAATGTAAGTTGAAGTAATTTTAAGTCTTTAAAGGTTTTTAACTTTAAAAATTATTTTAGTCTGGTTATATAAAACTGATTTAATTTATTGAAAACGAGCTGAAAAATGTACATGAGGTTACTTATATACATACAACTATTGGCCAAAAGTACTTACCGGAATAGGTTTCTTACAGCAGGTTTTGGAAATCTAAACAATTTGATGTTATCCAGTGCTGGAGATTTACCACACTTGAAACATTTTCGCCGACTTTCAGACATTTTTATGTCGCCGCCGGTAAAAGACCACTATGTTTACAAACAACAAAACACTTGAGTCACTATCTCTTTTAGCAAAACTAAAGAGTCACTATCTCGACATATGCATAACACTGAAGCGGAGGAGCCAGAACTCTACTCGACGCAGTATTACCTCAAAATTTTTCTTAATTATCGTGGAGCAAACGACAAAAATAGCAAAAACAACCACACCCCAATATGAACGAACGCCATATGATGAGTGAGTGAGATTAGTGTGTCATCTATCAGTGAATGAGTGAACGAATACTCGCTGTTTTCAAGATTATAAAAGTTTTCCCCTCTAGGTAGTTTTCAATCAGGCAATAAAGCTGACCCCCCCTGCTTCAGGTTGTGAACACTGGTTCCCAGTCGCCATACCTCGCTGCTTAACCGGCTTAACCTAACCTAGAAAAATATTTGTAAACAAAGGAAGGAGCTGCCTTGAAGTGCTTTGTGTGTGTAGTAGGGCACTTTCATTTGAATTAGATTATTTATTATTCGAATATTTAATTAATAATGAAAAACGATATGTTGTGGTTATCTCAGTCTCCAAAATATACTACGTTTAGGGTCAATAAACTCTTCTCTTTTGATATTTCCCTTTTACAGTGCATTTTCGAACAGGTAAAATCTACGTACAATTCATATAAACTTATTTTTTTAGCAAGGTTTGCTTGCTACGGCTGTTCTCTGGCTTTTTTAAACTAAGTTATAAACTTTTTAAGGCATACACATTTATTTGCAGCAAAAGGCTAAGTTAAACTCTATAAAAGTCCCAAAATTTTATTATTTAAGACCAGATTGCTTAGTAATAGAAGCGTGGCCTCCGGATTTATATATTCCTAGAAGTGATAATAAAGTTATTGTTGATACGTTATGTGGAGCTGCAGTTTTAAGAGGATCTCATGTTTATGCCCCAGGTGTTTTAGGTTTGCCTCCCAGTAAGTTTACACTAGTATAATGCTTTGTTTTTGAAATTAATACAAAAATCAAAAGTATTCACATTTTTTTAAATAATTGAAATGTACATTGTATTTCTTCTAGATTTAAAATTAAATGAAAAAATTGCTATTTATGCTGACCTAGATGGAAAATGTAAACGAGGCTTGAAAGTTGATTTTGATGGTAATAAACAATATGTAGGTGATGGCTTCTTAAAGATGTTACGATTTGATTTATTTGAAAATAATGCCCAACCAAGGTGAGTCAGTTATAATTTTTATTGAATTATTATATTATCATTGAATTACAAACATATTGATTTTGGGTCAGCATTCAATAGTGTCAGCAAAAATGGAATGAAAGTGCTAAAATGGTATGAATGTCATACCAGTCTTGATTTGCTCAGCCACCTGACAAAATGTCTGAAATGACATATTCCTAGGTTAAAATTTGAATACTGGAAGTAATTGAAGCTCAATAAAGTGATTTCATAGTCAACTTGCTACTTGCAGCTACATAAGGTAAAAATTTCTGGCAAGCAAAAATCAGCTGTAATGCAATGAAATATATGATTAAAATTTCCAGTGATTCAATTTATTCTTAATTCTGTACATGTGTCAGCTCACCCTAAACATGCTTGACGGCAGTTTTGTATTAGACTCCATATTTGTTTTTACGCCATTGTGATCTATGTCTAAAGGATCATTCTCACTGAAAGACATATTACATTAGTGTCAGGGAAGGGATTGCTCACTTCTCTGTCTTAAATTCAAATAAAATTTTTCTGTATTGATCACTTTTTGCACTTATTGACCTCACAAGACATCTATAACCAGTTTAAAAGACCTTCGTAAAGAAGATTGTCAAGAAACTATTATACTCAAGGGTTTTTTTCATTCAAAAACTTGAATAATTTATATTAAGCTTTAACATGCAATTTTTGCTTTATAATTTCTTTAAATTTGTCCATAAATAATAAAAGTGTATACATTGACCAATGAATGAGTTACTGACTTTATGAAGCCTACTATTATGAGCTACCAGCTTATTTCTACCTCTTCTGTTAACTTCGTACAGATCTCTTTCTCTTTCAAACATGGTTAAGTTCTTTTTACAAACATAAATTTTTAAAATTTTATAGGAATAAAAAGTAAGAATATTAATTTTAAGTAACACCTTTTTTGCACGCCCCTACAAGAAAATGCCATATGACATAAGGCTGCGAATAATTTCACAGTTAATACTGAAAAATACTAATCAAGCAGTATTTTTTATTTGAAATTTGTTGCATATTTGTAACAGCATATTCTGCAAAGCCAAGCATTTTTGCTAGCACATCAATTTGCAGTATTATCAAATAGCCCATAAATATGAGGATATTTGTTGTCTAAGATTATGCTCAGAAATACAGCCGAGTTTGCAGGAGTCAGTTCCTGGTACATTTATATGTGTAAAAAAACAAATATTGATTAACAAACAGTGGATTATACTGTATCAATCACCTGCATGTTTCATATTGAATGCCCTTTTGTACCAAAAATAAAAAAATTACTCTGTAAATTGTCTAAGATTTATTGTACCTACATTGTTTGCATTTCAGTGGTATAGCCATAGAAACCTTGTTGCCAGAATCTAGATTACCAATACTGAATGAAACCCTCTTTCCGAGAGGTCAGGTAATCTTGCAGAATCTCCCGTCTATTGTTTGTGGATGGACAGTGAATGCTCAACCTAATGAAATCATTTTGGATATGTGTGCGGCCCCAGGAAATAAAACTACTCATTTGGCAGAAATGTCTTGTAATCAAGTAAGTTTAAATAAATGTGTTTTACTTGGTGTCAAATATTTCTAGTGTGCTAGGTTGTTCTTATAAATTTAGCAGTTGTTTGGTATTTATTTTTTTATTGTTATAGCCGTCCCTATTTTAGTTTTGCCAAGCATTTCACTAATATTTACTGTAACATAAGTATTTAGTAATAGTTAACTTGTACAGTTGTATGTTAACAGAATGGCATCCCAAGTTTGTTTCTTTTGTAATTCTGAGTGTGCAGAAAATTTATGTGTTTAGTAATATTATCAAGAAGCAATAATCATAATGAAACATAATTATATAAATTCTGATGCATGCTTCGTTTGGGACAGTTAATTTTTTCATTTCTTTTTAATAAATAATAAATAAAAACCTTAACCTTATCCAACCTATTTCAATTCATTAATGAATAATTAACTATCAAGTATGTACACCATATTCTATATCTATATCTTTTTATATATTTTCAGGCAGTGATTGTGGCTCTTGACAAAACACTTCAAAAAGTAGAAAGAATAAAACAAACTTGTGACACGCAGGGTGTTACTTGTGTTCAAGCATTTGCATATGATTCTACAAAGTGCTGCTGCGATACGGAAAATAAGTCAAGCTTATGTCCACCCTTCAAGTCGAATACTTTTGATAAAGTCTTACTTGATGGACCCTGCAGTGGATTGGGTCAAAGGCCGCAGCTAGTAAACAGAATGAATCCAAAAGTGCTAGCCTCATATAAACATGTTCAAAGGAAATTATTAGATGCAGTAAGTATTCTAGTATAATACATAATGTATAGGATAAAATACTGTCTCATGGTAAGTTTATCAGTGTCCCTGCTTCATTCCTGGTCTTAAATCCTGCCATTAAAGTGCCAGATAATTTTTTTTTTATATTCACAAGTGACACAAGCATATTTCAATTTTTTTTGTCTTTGAGCTTATATATTATTTTATATAATAAAAGGAGACATATAGTTTCGCGAACATGCTGGTACTGACCTCGCGTCCTGCACCAAGGACTTAACCCGCTGAATCGCGTCAACGGCAGAACTACCCCTGCGGAATCCAAACTCCAGATCCGGTCCGATTTCCTCTAGGTGCTCGACGATCCGGGCGGCTCTCTCAAAGAGTTTGGCGTCCTCGTCGAGCATCACTATCGGGCGGTACGCAGATGGGGATACCGCCGGACGCCCTTCCTTTCTGAGGAGAAAGAGACGGCCTGTCTTACACTGCTGTGGAGCCTGGCCTAGGGCCAGACAGACGTCGAAGAGTTTCTTCAGACGAGGCTCGAGGGCATCCATGGCCAAGACCAACACCCGGCCGGGTACGCCGTCAGGACCGGGGGTGGTGTTTTTCGCTCGCAGTCGCAACACCGCAGCTCCCAGCTCTCCCGGGGTCACTGACGGCGCCACTTCCGGCCTGGGCTCCGCGGCAACCGAAGGCATCATGGGGGGACTGGGATGGTCCCCCGTCCACGGAAACAGGGCCGCAACGACTCTGTCCAGGATTTGCGGCTGGAGACTTCGCGTCAGTGGGGGTGCCCAGGGGCGAAGTTTGCACATCGCTAACCTGTACGGCCTCCCCCACGGGTCGCGGTTCATCGTCCCCAGCAACTCGTCCCTCACAAGAGCCCTAGCCCTGCCGATCGCTGCCTACAGCTGCCGCCGGGACTCCTTGAAGGAACATTCAGGAGTGCAATCACATTCTCCTCCCGCATCCGACGCCCCCTGTAATTAGTGTACTGGCGTCGAGCGACGACACAAGCTGCACGCAGTTGCGTGAGCTCGGTGGACCACCAGTACACCCGTTCTGACGGAATTCCAAGCCGTATTCCAGGCATTGAGGTCGCCAGCTAGGAGCACTTGGCGAGGGTGGCATTGGCCGATTAAGGCGCCCACCCGTCCGAGATAAATCTCGAACTCGCTGATTGTGCGGTTCGGGGAAAAGTAGCAACCAACGATTACAAAATCTCCAAACCACACAGCGACTTATCCCGGACCCTTCGCTACCTTTTCGAAGGGTGAGCAGTTCGCCGCGCCCCATCGGACGATCGCGACGGAGCCGTCAGTGTCCCTCCTCCAGTTCTCACCGGGGGGAGGGGGACGAAGTACGGCTCGCAGATCACGGCAACGTCTATCGACCACTCCGCGAAGCTCTGGAACAGGAGGTCCTGACTCCCCCGAGTCTGCTACTAGGAGGCCATGGGTACCAGACAACTAGTACCCGGTGGCAGATCAGGTCTGTGACTTGGGTTGAGAAAAAACTGTTTTTTTATAGGTTTGCTTGGGGACAATTAATGGGGAAGAATTTGATGGTTTAGAAGAGGAAGAGGTTTTCACATAAGACAACCTTAAAGCGGGATACTGTGCTGATGCTTCCTTGAAAGATAAGTTATCCTGTGACATTGATATTTTAATTGCCTTCTGGCGTGAAAACTCTGGGCAGTTTTTGTCTGTTGCCAGATGGGGCCCTGAACATTGTAGACATGAGATTTTCTCCATAGGAACTAGGCAGGAATCTCCTCTGCATCTGGGTTTAGAGCGGCACTTAGTTTTAGTATGTCCGAACCTGCAGCAGTTCAAGTTTTTTGAATAGTTGGTAATACATATGTTTCAACAGGAACAGATGTATTAAACATGAAAACTTTATTTGGAAGGGTTTGACCTGAGAATATCAAAACTACAGAACCGGTTGGGACCCATGTTGGACTCGAGGGGCTCACAGTCTTACGGTCCAACCTTCTGGCCTTAATGATTTGCTCACACCTTTCAGTGGGTGCAATAGCTTGGACGACCTCCTCCATGTGCCATGTAGTAGGGATTCCTCTAATGAGGCCGATGCGAGTTAATATTGTATGTTGGGATGTTTGCTATATATTTATTGGAAAGCAAGTAGGGATTTGTAATAAAGTCATTAGCTGCTTCAGGTGTGTCAAATTCCACTGATATCCTATTTCTTCCTATGCTTTTCACACATTCTTTTTTAACAATTTTAACATTAGCTGTAAAATGGAGCCGACCAAAATTAAGAGGGTTAAGAGTTGTGCCAGCTGAAGAATGAGAGACTCAGCCCTAGATATATGCACTATAAATGGACCCATATCTAAATTGGAGTATACTTTGTTTCCAAGAAGAGTTGGGTGGGTGTAAATAGTTTGAATAGAGGGACTGGAAGTGGAGGGTTATTGTTTTCTTTGGGCATGGCAGATTGTAGTCTGGGTCATTAGGGCTTTTCCTACTTGTGGTCGAAGTCGTCTGAGTGTATAACTCATGGGATTCATCCGTAACCTCAGCTCCGAGCATTTCCTGGCAGTTGGGAAGATCTGGAGGTTTGGGCGGGATAGATTCCCTATCCGTTGTTACCGAACATACAAACTACAAAAGAAGGTTAGTATCAAAACTTACCAGCACCAGAAGACACAAAGACACACACGGTTAATAAAACAACACAACAAACTGAGGAAAAGATTTACCATTGTAAAAACAGTCGGAACACGTGTCTAATCCGCAAACGCTAACTTGACAGTCTTAAGATTCGGTAATTTCATTACAGCAGCAATACTAAAAGTTGCTGACATATATCAAGACATCTCATTGACAATGTCAGGTTTGCCACATAGAGTACGCTTCATATGCTATTATCAATCTATGAAAATAGCCGGTAAAATGTTTGTGTTTTTGGTGTTTTTCAGTAAACAAGGTAATGGCATCGCTTTTCTGGGATTCTAAGGGTGTCATCTTGGTTGATTACTTAGAAAGAGGTCAAACTATAAATACTGCATACTACTGCACACTATTACGTCATTCACGCGAAGAAATAAAGTCTAAAAGACCAGGATTGTTGACCAAGAAAGTTTTTTTTCATCAGGACAATGCTCGTGATCACACATCTGCAGTATCGATGGCTCAAATAGTGAATTGTGGTTTCGAATTGCTTCCTCATCCCCCTTATTCACCTGACTTGACACCTTCTGACTTCCACTTATTTCCAAAATTAAAAAAACACTTGAATGAAATTTTCTACCAATCAGGCGGTCAAAGTAGCCGTAGATGCCTTTTTTGAAGACCTTGACGAGACCTACTATTTAAATGGGATCAAGGCTTTGGAGGACCGCTGGACTGAGTGCTGTGACCTAGGGGGAGAGTATGTAGAAATATAAATATAAAAAATTGCATTATTCCTGTGTTTTCTTATTTAGGCCGCGAACTTTTCAATCCACCCTCATAGTTTAAAAACCTTACTATTTATTTATTTTATTTCTTAATCGAAGCTATGTAATTACCTAATGTTTCCATAGATTCATATTATAATATTCATACAATTCTTTATTGTTTCTTGATTGCAGGCAGTAAAAGTACTAAAAGTGGGAGGCACCTTGATTTACAGCACATGTACGATTACAACAGAAGAAAATGAAGGCATCGTTGTCTGGGCGTTGGATAAGTTTCCCAATTTAAGATTAGTGCCAGCGGAACCTCTGCTTGGTGGACCAGGATTGCCGGGCTGTGGTTTGAGTAATGAACAAAGGTAATAATGAAATTGTTTGATACATTAGATATCGTCGTTGATAGCTAATACATAGATAAACGGGAATTGACAGATTGTCCTGCCAAAAGCCTTAATAATAACTGCTTCATACTACCATGCTGCGTTATTAACTCCACTAGGTTATTAACTTTTTGACTGATGGAACTAGTGATTGCAGCAACTTAATTGGCATGTGGTATAGATTATCGACTTTTCGCTGTCGAATATTGAAAGTCACGCGATATTGACGCATATTTTAGAATTTTTTGTGAGTTTATATTATATTAAGTCTGCTCGTGACTACATACGGTGATTTACAACCTCTAGATCCGAATAACAAAATGAAAAACAAATTGATCTGACTTTTTGCTTAGAAATATAAATAAAACACAACAGATATACATGCTGAGCGTTGGTGGCGCAGTGGTTAAGGGGCTGGCTTCTTAATCTTGAGGCTCCAGGTTCGATCCCGGTGAACGCCAAATGTAAAAATGAGTTTTTGCGATATATGTGTATTTAGCAGAGATCTCGCACGACGAAGGAAACCATCGTGAGGTAACCCACACTTCTAAGAAACTACCTGCAGGGGTAAGCGAGTGGATTGTCTGATACCAGCCCTTAATTAATTTTAATATCATTTAATCAATAATAATCAATTAAAGTTTATGCTTTTATTTTCCAGAGTAATGGTGCAAAGATTTGGCCCCGAAGAAGACGTTTTAAGGCCAGTGGAACCCATTTACCGAGACACTATAGGATTCTTTATAGCTAAGTTTACAAAAGTACAAATAAATAATTTTTAAGGTAATACTTATAATTTTTTTTAATTAACGAAAACCTCATTCCAAGTTCATTAAGAGGAATTTTTTGCAAATTTTGATAGAAATTTCGGTTTTAAAAGCTATATGATAATGAGTTTCTCTAATGAACTTCTGTTTACGTCCATGGTACACCTCTTTTTATGTTATGAAAGCGGAGTCTGGCACATTCTTGAGGCCTTATTAGGAACTCTGAAGTCACCTTTTTAGATTTTTAATTTAAAATTGAAAATAAAAATCATAATTCACCGAACCTAAATTTCTCACTTTAGACTAACAATTTTAAATCTTTCATCATCACTTGCATTTTTTATGTATAAAAATTCTAAAAATTTTAAAAATTCTTACTACGCTTGCCTACTGCGGGTTGGCAGACTTTTACATATATGTTTGAAATAATTGTTTACTTCACCGTTACAGCAGTCGGCTTAATGTACTTAAATTGTAATAATAATTATCTCTTATATAGAATTATCTCTGTATCTATGAAATCGACACATTGACGAACTGAATTTAACATTTAAGTTTTAAATAATACAAAAATTCAAAAAAGTATACATATATTTAAATGTGACTTGCTCTTACGGCCCAAATGCATTTGAAGATATGCAAGTTTCATTTGGGTTCCATTGCGCAGTTAGACAATAATTTCCAATGTTACCAAGCAGTGTAACTTGCATTAGTCAAAGAGTAAAACGATCAACACTTAGGCAGTTGTCCCACCGGCAACGATGAACGAGTAGCGAGTAGAGCTAGAATGTAGAAACGAGTTGGCGAGCCGTGGGGAGCGAGTGCGTAGTTCCGATAGTTGTGTAGCTCGGCTATAAGCAAGTGAGACGAGCGATTACTCGCATCAATCGCTCGCGGTGGCCAAGCGTATAGTCCTGCACGTGGGGGGGGGGGAGATCAACTGTTCTAAGGCGATGTTAAATACCTATGGGGGGAAAAACTGAACGATCACAGACGCTATGATTTTTACAAATGGTAACATCGATTAATAATAATTTTTTTTTGATACGGCAGCACTATGTGTCACTGAATGATTGACTAAAGGAAAAAAATATGGCGTGAAATGGAGTCTTAAGACCGGCATTTTTCGCTATTTCGTTAATTTAAATTGTTCCCTTGTGTAAGCGTGTGACGTCGAGTTGAGGTTATTTTCTTTCGTTTTTTCAAAATTGCCGCTGCCACTACACAACGCGTATCATATAATATATCATCATCAATGATAATTGAAATGATTGTTCGATATTCATAATAAATAAAAATACGTGTACTTTCAGATTCGCACTGTAGAGAAATGACCGCTGGTTGCTCTCTCGGCGTGAGTTCTGAGTATCGCAGGGAGTATTATCTTTCATAGCTCTTGTCGCTCAGCGTCAAACTATTGAAGCGAGTCCTCGCCGGCAGTGTGAACAGTCGGCGATCAATTATTTGTATATGCATCTCTTTTGTTTACACGGAATGTATATCTTTTGTACGTTTCTTGAGCGAGAAAATAGCCGATAGTTAGTCTTTTTCTCGCCGGCGGAGGGACAACTGCCTTATATTCTGTTTTGTATTCGGTTTTTTTTTTATAATTTGAAGATGAAATTAAGTAAATTATCGCTCTAAGCTACAACCCTTTCCGTGGCGTCTGGCTTGAGTGATGCGAGGATTGTATGGGTTAATTACGGTTATGTCCTTCTTTCTTGCTGGCATATAAGCAAAGAAAACGTCTCTGAAACGTAAAAACGTGTATTTGTTAAAATCAAAATTATCAGGGGAAGGCAAAAAGTGAAGATGCTTTTGCAATTTTCTGCACTATCGTTGCTAACACTGAATTTCTTGTTACACAGCGCTGAGTTGGTGAAGCCGACAACACATCTTCGTATTACTGTTATTCTTGCGACGCTTTGAAGCGTAGTACTGTTAAAAATGGTGGAGCATTGTAATACGAATAAGGGGCGCTGCACACTTAAGCGTGCCGGCACTAATCGGTACAGCCGGATGGCAAAATCGAATCAGTGTACATGAAAAGTGTTCGAAAAAAAGTTTTAGTCGAACATATTCATAGTCGGGCCATTACAATGAATATACTTAAAAAACGCTGTTATGCCGGAATGGAATAACCGATCGACACAAGCCGAATAAAGTCCAATAACTGTAGTAATGCTTCGGGCCGGTCTTGGCGTTCAACAAATACTGAAGAACCGAATGTGCCGCACCACTTAATGTGTAACGCCCCGTACTGGACAACCGCCATAACTATAACTATCCAGACCTGGCTTCAGCCGAATTTCATACGTCAGTACCACTGAATAAGAACCGCTCTGCAGCAGACTTGCAACCGATGCAGAAACATTAACGAGGTAATAAATATAAAACTTAAACATTGTTAATCAAAATTGACAGATGTCACTAATGGCCGTCTGCACTAAACTCTACAAAGCATAGACTTAGTTAGGTTGTGCCTAAACTAAGTCACACATACGCATCGAATTACTCTGCATTGCTCTGCACTAACCAGTTTACGTTAAGTGACTCCTAGAACGATCGTTGCCTAACAAAGCGAACGAAAGAACAAAAAAGTCTATTTTGTCTTTGATTATGATCTATGATTTGATTTTCTTGTCACTCGTCCTGCTTGACGGTTTATTTAACCTTCCTATACCTGCGCATTGGTCTGTGAGACCAACGAAGTAAATTTTCGTATTTATTTCTTCTTTCGTATATGCACTCTTTGTTAGCTGCATGATTTGTTGCCGTGATCGTATATGGCGCCAATTGGTCTGCGAGACCGACGCGAGCATATTTCAAACTTTTTGTGTAAGTAATAATTTCTGTTTTATTGATTTTGATATTGAATTTAATTATCTTTTATTCATCGAGATATCAAATAAGTTTTGTTGGATGACGATGTTTCGAATTCTGACTATAAAGATTAAAACGACAGCGAGGTGGAGGATTCTAAGAAGACGAGCTGTCAATTCCTCTTTGCTAAGACGTCTTCTGAAATATGTATATTAGATGGTCCAGAACCCTCAGTAACAGCTGCCAATAGTACTGTAACTACTAAATGGCCGTTGTGCATACCACCCATAAAAAAAGAACCGTAAGATGCGGTACATCTGCGCTCAATGCAAAATTTACTTTTGCATGGAACATGCTATTATGGTAAGCTCTGCTTATTTAGTGAGACTTGTGCCCAAGATTATATATCATTTTATTCTTTGCCAACTAATAGTCTATAAGATTTGACAGTTTATTATTGTTTATTAGAAGAAAAAAATTATTTTTGTTAACATTTTCGTAACACGTATGAAATAGGTGACTACCATTACTAAAGGTGTTCTTGGAAAAAAAAAACAATGAAATCGTGTCCTAAATTTTCGTTCTGTAAGACCAGGCGCGGGTATAGGTGTTACACAATTTGACGCGGATATAGGAAGGTTAACTGAATATACTTTCAATCAAGAGTTCAAACAAAACGTAAATTTTATTTATTTTGAAATCGATATATTTTATTATATCAATACATAATACAGCTGCTAGTTATAGTGCATATTGCGAGGTTATTAATGTCAACTTAAATCAATGAACGAAAATGTCAATATTTACAACGTACAATTTGGGGTCGTTCGAAAACTAATGAGAATAGTATAAAGTATTGTGGGAAGTTGTGTAGCTCAGGTTTCTTCAATATACCAACGAACACTGAAGGAGAAAGGAATTTGTGCGTTGGAGATAGGATGTTTCATGTTTTTTTTCTAAAAGGAAACTCCTTGGAAAAATATTAATATAAGAAACGTAAAAATTCTTGCTTAATTTTATGACATGGGAAATCGGTGTCCTAAAGTTATACTATTTCCATTTCTTTATTTTCTCGATGACAGTTCTAATTTGACATAATGTAGTGTTGTGACCAAATAAGTAATGATATCGATCGCATATATTTATTATATATTGAACAAAGACAAATACAACAAAAACATTTGTTGTATAGTGGTAAAATTTTATTCGCGCACACTAAGAGACAGCGTTATCTCTGCTGCAAAACAACATCGTCGGATAGATACGGAGCTGTTACAACTGTCGGGACCTAAAATGAAAATTTTCATTAATGAGCATTTGACATTACAACGCAAGTTGTTGTTTCGTCAGGCTAAAGCTAAGTGTACAGAAAAGAAATATAAGTATGTATGGATCAAAAACGCAGCAATTATGGCCAGAAAGGAAGATACCTCTCCAGTATTATTCATTAAGACGGAGTTGACCTCGGTAAAATTTAATAGAAGTGTTCCTTATTTTATAACTGAAAGTGTTCATGATATTCATTAACAATGTAGTAACAATAGTGTATATGCGCACCGTTTACAAATATCGATAGTATCAAAAATATCATATCGTTCAAGCTAAAAGCCTATTTTATTAAACTTTATAATCTTTTACAATTTCTTGACTTCAATTATAAAACCATACTGTCAAAATATAATTCTGTCAGGGTTTGTTGTAACAGCTCACTATATAGTATTGTCACATTTTTGTTATTAGTTGCAAATAACAATGTTAATTTGAGCGTTTACTATCAGAATTACAATGGGCTCAGAACTAAAATTAATGAGATATATTTTAATATTCTGCAATCGGATTATGACATAATTGTGCTATGTGAAACCAACTTAACTTCGAACATATCGAGTGATGAATTTATAGATAAACGTTATTGTGTCTTTAGATATGACAGAGATCTTGAGAGCTCGACTAAGGTGAGTGGTGGTGGTACCTTATTGGCTGTGAAACGAGTTTTAAATGCTGCGATCATTCAATGGCCTAGCATACCTGGAATTGAAACAGTGGCTATCCAAATACCCTTAAGCAGTTCTAGCGGCTCGAGTGTCTTATTGGTTACTTCATATATAAGGCCAAACTCCCCATTAATTACCTATGAAAAACATTTGGATGTACTATGTGACATGTACAGTAAATTAAACCCTTGGCGAACTTTTATTATTGGTGACTATAATTTACCTCATTTACAATGGCATAAGGTCTCTAATGGTTTATATTTAGAACCAATTGTTGACAATCGCTCGTCTATCAGTCAATTATTATGAAAGACAATGTCATTCATGGCGCTTAAACAATATAATAATTTAATCAATATCAATAATCGAACGCTTGATTTATTATTATCCGATACGGAGACTTATCAGTAATGTGGGCGATCCATTAGTACATTGTGATCGGCATCATCCGTTATTTTCATTTACAATACAAGCTCAGTTTAGTACAGGACATAAACGTAAAAATATTACTAAATTCATGTATCATAAGCGAGATTATAATTTTATAAATAAAGAGATTATGTCTATTGATTGGGTAAGTTTACTACAGGATTTGACAGTAAATGAGTCAGTAGATATTTTTTATATGCATTTGTATAAAATTATTGAAAATAGTATTCCCAAAAATAAATCAATTGTGTCGTCTTCTTTCCCCAGTTTCCACATTTAAATTAATAAAACTTTGTAAATTAAAAAAAAAGGCTTGGTGTGCATATAAAAAAAACCCTTGCAATGATTTGTACGTACAATTTTCTATGTATAGAACCCAAAACACTGTTAAAATCAACGTATAATAAATATATTACAAATTTGGAAATGAATATAAATAAAAACATAAAACATTTTTGGCATTTCGTAGCTAGTAAAAAAGATAGTGCTAATATATATAAGCAAATGAATCTATATAATGAAACATCAAATGATCCGGAAAAGATCTGCTCTATGTTCGCCACCTATTTTCAATCGGTTTATGAGCCTTCTCAATTTGATCCCGATACATGGATACCAGTATCAGAACCTTCAGTGGATAGTATATGCGTATCTAATATTTATCTTTCTCTAGATACTATTAGGAAGGAATTATTATCGCTTGATGGTACTAAAGGCGCTGGTCCAGACGGAATCCCACCATTCTTTCTCAAGCAAACGGCCACTTCTATGGCACTACCGCTTTATATAATCTTAAACAAGAGTATTTAAAATATTATATTTGTAAACTGCTTTGTACATTACTGTTTGTGATCTCCTGAGTTTTAATAAAATAAAATAAAATAAAATTTAAATATATCAAGGTGGGAACACTCAATGGCCCACCGCCATTTTTTGTTTGTTTTTATCTGTCACTCGCAACAAGACGGTCGTGCTAGTCACTACATTTCTGTTCGCTGAGTTTTTTCACATTACGTTGTGTATTTTGTGTTCCTCCGTGTTGATTGCTGCCCAGCTGTCAAATATTAAAATGCCAAAAGGATCTGTTCTGAAAAGGCAGGCGAGAGAACTGGTGATCAAGGTTCGTAATTACTTTGAAGCAGAGTATCAAAATGGTGGCCCGCTATTACCACTGTCGCAAGTGCGAGAGCTTGTTGCGGCCGCATTAGGAATTCTTGGACCTACTGTTTCAAAAATTACTACCGAAGCTTACGGTACAAGCGCCATGCAGGAAAATAAGCTTCGTACGCCGAAAAAAAAACGCCAAACGCGTCGTGTGACATTGTTTGACAACTTCAACATACAGTTGAAGACAGTCATATATATGACTATTACTTGCGCTTAGAAATTCCAATACTTAAAAAACTTGTGTTTTCATTAACCTTAGTTTTGAAAGAAATTTCTTATAAAAATCGGACAAACGTAAAATATTGATGGAGCGTCACGACGTTGCTATGGTTCGCTGCGAATTTTTGAGCGAAGCCAGAAAGATATCAGATTGGTCAAATGTTATTTTCACTGACGAGACTTGGTTAAATGCAAACCACACAGTATCTAAGAACTGGACTGACGACACCGCCGCTTCCACTAGTTCAGTGCCAATGGGAAAAGGTGAACGCCTTATCATATGCCATGCAGGGTCTACGAAAGGATACGTGTCAGATGCTTTACTGGCCTTTCAATCCAAGAAAACAGTGGACTACCACGAAGAAATGAACGCTGAGATTTACGAAGGATGGTTTAAAGAAATGGTGCAATCTCTGGAAGAACCGTCCATAATTATTATGGACAACGCTACACATCACTCCAGACAAATTGAAAAAATGCCGACGCAGGTCAATAAAAAACAAGAGATAATTGACTGGCTCCAACGTCATGGCAAAAACGTGGATAGTCCTTTATTAAAAGTACAATTAGTGAATATTTTAAAATCGAAAAAAAGTCGCCCTAAATGATATGTTATCGACGAAATAGCTGCCGAATGTGGAAATTGGGTTCTTCGACTTCTGCCTTATCATTGCCAGTACAATGCTATAGAACTAATATGGGCAGAAATCAAAGGACACGCCGCTCGAAACAATACCCATTCCCCTTTTACGGCAAACAAGATGTTAGATTTATTAAAAAATGCATGTGCGGAAGTAACTGCCGAAAACTGGAACAAAATTGTGAGAAGAACCCAAAACATTATAGCGTCGGATTGGGAAATGCATGTGGCATTCGATAAAATACAAGTACAGGAACTTATAATAAATGTTGGGGAGAGTTCATCGAATGACAGTGATGATTCATCAGATTTTTTAAATTTATTAAAATAAATAAAGATTACCTGTCGTTATAATTATTTCGTTTCATTGTCGAGTACCTACCTATACCTACTTATTTTACAACAGCTTCGAAAATTTTAAAGAAGTTTGCATTATCAGTCAAGAATTAATACGTGTAACATCTTGTAATGAAATATACTATTAGTTAATAAATTTGTACAAAAGTATCCGGCAGTAGTTTAGTTTCTTACATTTTGTAAAAAAATATCGGGGCTGTTATCATGTTACGTTTATCGATATAGCTCCATCCCTATCAGTTTCTCCGACTCTGGTATTATAATAGGTCTTTACCTATGAAACTGCCGTTTTGCCGTACTGGCCATTTCAAATGAAAATATTTTTTTTTTGACTGATAATTCTAATTTCAAATTAATTTTATCAGACAAACATGGAATTCTTTTTCTAAAATCGTCATTTTTGTTTAATAGTTAGTGTTTTGTTTTCAACGCATTCGAACATTTTTCGTCATCATGGATAAGTTAAAAATTCGAGTAATTATGGAGCATGAGTAGCGTCGTGGCAGCAAAGCGGCACAAGCGGCACGCAACATCAACGACGTTTACGGAGCGAACACTACAAACGAACGCACCACCCGTTATTGGTTTACCCGCTTCCGTTCTGGAAATTTTGACCTGAAAAATGAACCCCGTGGTCGTCCGAAAACTTTGGTTGACAATGACGAATTAAAGGCAATTGTGGAAGCTGATGAAACTCAATCCACGGCTGAATCAGCAGCAGCAGCTTTCGACGTTAGCATCAAAACAATATTGGTCCATTTGCGTCAAATTGGCAAGGTAAAAAAGCTTGACAAATGGGTACCTCACGAACTCAATGACCGCCAGCGCGAAGTACGCGTGGAGACGTGCCTTGCACTGCTCAGCAGGCATACAAATGAAGGAATTTTGAACCGCATTGTTACTTGTGACGAGAAATGGATCCTGTTTGACAATCGTAAGTGCTCAGCAAGTTGGTTGGACCCTGGTTCAGCACCCAAACAATGCCCTAAACGAAAACTTACCCCTAGAAAAGTGATGGTCAATGTTTGGTGGTCTAACGCGGGTGTAATTCATCACAGCTTCTTGCCAAACGGGACAAGCATTACTGCAGATGTGTACTGTGAAGAACTGAACACAATGATTGAGAAGCTCGCACGTCTCCAACCAGCTTTGGTCAATCGTTCGGCTCCACTGCTCCTGCACGACAACGCGCGACCTCATACTGCACAGCAGACGGTCTCCAAGCTACAAGAGTTGGGGTTGGAAGTTCTCCGTCATCCGCCATACTCACCAGACCTTGCGCCTACAGACTCTACTTTTTCCAGAATTTGGATAACTTCTTGGCGGGAAAAAAATTCAATACCCGAGAGGCAGTACAAAATGCCTTTGAAGAATTTGTTGCCTCCCGTCCAGCTGATTTCTTCAAGAAAGGCATCAATAAGCTACCAATGCCTTGGCAAAGATGCATTGATTGCATGGGTGATTATTTTGATTAATAGAAATAAAAAATATATAAAAAAATTACGCTTCATTTATTTCGTGAAAAACGGCAATTTCATAGGTAAAGACCTAATATAACCTTGTACGTGTGTAAACGTCATATTTTTATAAAACAATGCATACATCATGTAAAAAAAAACGCGCGCACAAGTTTTCACAGGAGCTGTCATCGAGAAAATAAAGAAATGGAAATAGTATAGGAATGTCGTAAGCATTTAGACATTGACTTAAGTTTAGTGCAACGCAATTCTCGTTGCTAAGCACGTCGTAGAGACTTAAGTATCAACTTGGGAGCTGTCAAAGTTTAGTGCAGACGGGCATAAAGGAATAAGTAAATATGTAACTGACTCTAGGTTAATAGCTGTGATTAGCATTAAGTTATGTTTAAGATGTTTTTATGGACCATTGGTCTGAAAAAGGAAATTTATTATTATTATAAGATTTTTCAGATTGAAACTCGAAGTGCAGGATTGTTATATAGAAAAATGACGTAGAGTTCTGTTTCTTCTTCATTTAATAATAGTATATCTTTACTCCTACGTGTTCCTCCTATGCGATGTAATCTACAACTAATTAAACAATATTATAATTATATCATACAGCTTCACTGCCCAGTAGTAAACGACATAGTAGGTATATATAACTTTCTGAATAAAAGTTATATATTCTTCAAGGCTACTACTATGTCTAATCTATCTATCATAACTACGCAGATAAAATCGATGAAACTGTCTGTTAAACAATACATTCACTTGCAATTTATACCATAATAGTATAGCATAAATGTCTTTGAAGAAATGTTCATCATACCCACAATGTTTTTTTAATTGTAATTCTTTTTTCATGCATTTTGGACACCATGTTATTTTACACAATGTGTTTAGTTTAAGGAACCCATTCACCTGCAGGAATAACACCTGATTTATAACTTTTTACACCTGGTGGTGACCTGTTTACCTGGGGTACTGGTACTAGAAAATTGCTCATTTAATTCGAGATATTACTTATCGAATAAAATTTTAAAATTTAAGTACGAAAGATCATTGCTTACCGAAATAAATTACTAGTACTCGGGTCCTCGTCTTTCATAGTCGCCCACCACAACTGTGCTTGATAGATCATGCATTTTTGATTTCGAAGTTTATAATCTTGAAGCAGTTGTTCAAACTAGAAAAAAATTAAGTATTAGACATTATTATTACGGCCTGTATAGATGTCACATCTACAAAGACCATTAAAACATCAAAGTACAACGTTACGACAGCACTTCATATTTCGTATAGCTAGAAGTACATTTGCGTTCATTTTGCAAGCCATGTTTTAAAGAAAAGACGTTATAATTTGAATTCAAAACGCACCATTTTCTTCCGGATCGCCTCGAAAATCGATAAAAATATAATATAGTACACAAAGGTTAGATAACTGACTGAATATTTTAATTAGGTATCTGAAGCCCGTATTTATAAATGTTCCTATATCTTGAGAGTGGGAAAGCACAAGTTGTGTGTGAAATTTATTAATACTAATAAGGACTTTAATCTAAAAGCTTACTATTTCTTGGGTCATTTTCCTCTGATCCCAAGTCATTAGTTGCTGCTCCTTCAGAGGTATTCGATACGGCAGGGCAACAAATGAGAGACGCTTCAGGTCCATCCATCTACGTTGAGACTTGAGTAACTGTTTTTCTGAAATATTGATTACATTAGTCGAAGTAATAATTACAATCACTATAAATAAATAAAACACCTGCGTTTAATAATATTAATGGGTGCGCATGCTAATTACCATCAGGTGCTCGTTTGCCGGCTAACAATATAGTAAAATATATATAAATATTTTCCCTGTAAAATTGGTATTATACGCGTCACACAACATGGCGGCTCTGAAGTTAGCTGCAGTTCATGTTTAAAGTCTTCGCCCCGCACCCCGCACACACCCATCCACACACAAACACGTTCGTGTTCTGTGCAGCGTCTCGCAGATACTTCAGAGCCGCCAAGTTGTGTGACGTGTACTATAAGTAGGTACATCATTTTACTAATAAATAAATTACTCACTCTTTTGGGCTGCAGTCATAGGTCCTTTCACCCGTGTTCGAACCCATTCCTGCAGAGACTTCAGGAGGTTTGCTTCTGGCAAATGCGGGATTACCAGGGGAGTGTTATTTAGTTCTGATAGGAAAGCCTGTCAATTTATAAAGTTTTGTATTTGTAAATTGGATTAATATTTAGCAACACAGGTCTCAAACTTTCTTGAATAATGGGACGGAACGAAGAATGTTTTATTATTTTCATAGCCGGAAAACCAGCTCGCAACCTACCTGATGGTAAGCGCCATCCACAGCCATAGTGACGGCCGACAAGCGTAGCTCTCTGTCTCATAGTCCTGGCCGGGGCCTTCATTTGTGTGATGAACACTGATGCTTGTTCTCGGATCATGGTTGTTGATATTTATACATGTATGTTTATTCTGGGTTCCCCCCCAGTTCGCTGTATGGTCATCCATAACACAAGCTCTGCTTACTTTGGGTTCGCCTTCAGACGGCACGGTGCGCGCACGCCCTCGTCAATTTTACTAGTAAATCCAGTGATTCCTAACCTTTCGTCTTACACTCTATTATATTTATTCTTTTTATTGCGGTCTAACAATGATTTGCTCACGCTGCGACAATGATGTAAACGATGGTGTACAGTGTACATCCTGTGGGAATTTTTTCGATTTCCCATGTGCAGGGATCACCGAAGTAGGTTATCGAAAACTGGGTGACCGAAAATCCACCTGGCGCTGCAGCAACTGCAAGATCGCAAGATCGGCTAGCCCGGTATGCCCTCGTCCAACAGAGCCGAACTCGTCGCAACCGATGGAAATTGGCAATATCTTATCGGAATTGAAACGGCTCACCTCCCAAATGACGGCTCTTCCTAAACTGATCGAAGATCTCAAACTTATGAGAGAAGATATCGCAGATTTAAAGTCTTCGGTAGATTTTTCACATTCCACCATACAAGCACTGAGCGATAAACTTGTAGGCCTCGAAAATCGCATACAGGCTGTTGAAGAATGCAAGCAGGATACCGCAAGACTACAGCAGCGGATTGAGTCGCTCGAGCAAATGGCAATGGAAAATGAACAACGATCGCGCCTCAATAACATTGAAATAAAAGGGTTTCCAGAAAGCAAATCTGAGAACTTATTTGACGTATTATCTAAAATTGGCAAAGCAATTAAGTTTAATATCATTAAGGACCAAATTAACTACGTGGCACGAGTACAAATGCGAAATAACAAGGAACAAAAGAACATAATAGTATCACTCGGCAATCGATACCTCAAGGAAAATGTTGTTGCTGCTGCCCGTGCTAAGAAAACTTTGCTATTAACGGACCTTGGTATTAAAGGATCAACAAAAATTTACATAAATGATCATTTAACTAAAGAAAATAAATTACTGTTAAATAAAACGAAATCTTTAGCCAAAGAAAAAAACTTTCAATTTGTCTGGATAAAAAACTGTCGAATTTTTATACGAAAAAACTCCAAAAAAAACATCCCCCGTGCACACAATAAAAACGGAAACCGATTTAAAAAAAATTCTTGCCTAAACCTGTTTTCATTGAATATAATTGAAACATTATATGTACGTCACTTTAACACTTTGGGACACACTGGTAAGTCAAGTGTTTCTTTTGTTTGCTCACATTGCTTTGTTATTGCTAACGGTAAATGGAACCGTTACGATCGGTCAGCAACGCATCTGTCGCTCTCGCTCGCTCTTACGCGCGCGCTCTTCTTCTGCTTTGTTATGATTACGCACTTGCACCTATCGTCTACGTCGCTTGGACATGAGTCATCTAATACCGTTGCTCGGACATTTGTTAACGTTTTGAATAATTTACGCCGCTTTTGTTTTATCACAATTCTACTTGTAATTCGTCGTAACTTGGCACTTTACACAATTACAAACCTTTTCTTATTATTACTTTATTATGTATATTTATATCGTCCGTTGTATATTTATACCTATATTATTTATGCTATAATTTATATGTTATGTTTTTATTTAGGTATGTTTAGTATATTCTATCAAAATGTCAGGGGACTACGATCGAAAACCGCTGTATTTTTGAGGAGTGTATTGTTGAATTCCTATGACATAATATGTTTGACTGAGACCTGGCTACTGGATGGTATAAGTGACCGTGAATTATTTGACGATCGCTACGTCGTATGGCGGCGTGATCGAGACTACAGCAGCACCGGCCAGCAACTGGGCGGGGGTGTTTTAATAGCAGTGCGGCGGACGATTGCGGCCGACCACCGTCCGGAGTACCGGTCTTCTGCCGAGGATCTCTGGGTAACAGTAAAAATACGTACTGACTGTGAACATATTAAACTACATATTTGCGTTGTTTATATTTGTACTCAAAATCTTGGCTATTCATTGAATTCTCAAATTGAAAACTTCGCTGAAGCTCTTACTGAGGATATACTTCGGTCATCAAATGACAAATATTTAATTGTAGGCGATTTTAATTTTCCTAATATTGAATGGAAATTAATAAATTGTGAATTAAAATTTTATGAACCACACTACATTCAGGGTTTTTCCCAAATGACTTTTTTCGATAATATAAATATTTGCAATCTACGACAATTTAATTATTTATCAAATATCAATAATCGTATTCTAGACCTTGCTTTCTGTAATGACGAAATGGTAACTATTTACGAAGTCGAACCGATGGTGCCCATGGTGCCCATCATAAACCGTTCTGTGTAGAACTAAATTTAAGTAAACAAAGAGAGTTGCAAACTTTGCAACTTTGACAAACAAGCAGACTTTGACATAATAAATAGTAAATTAAAGGAGGTCGACTGGTCGGCTAAGTTCAGTTCAATGACGATAGAGGAATCTGTTGATTTCTTTTACAGAAAACTTTATTATTTGCGTGACCTGTACGTTCCGACTAGGTTGTCAAAAATTTATAATAAATATCCACCTTGGTTTCAGGCTCCACTAATCAAGATTTTAAAGGATAAAAATAAATTTCACTTTAGATACAAAAAATATAATAATTTATCTGACTATCACACTTTTTCGCTTTTACGAGCTCGTGCTAAAAAGGTTGAGACGGAAATGTATAGAGATTACATAAACCGCATTGAAAATAACATCGCACGTAACCCGCGAGAGTTTTGGACGTACGTTAAAAATAAACGACAGTCAACCCACTATCCTGCCGTTATGAATTACGCTGACAAAACATCAAACTCGGGTACTGAGATGTGATATGTTCGGTGAATATTTCTATTCTAATTTTCAATATCCATCGTCGTTAACGAACTCACTTGGTGGCGCTTTTGATGACGAAGCTTCCTCAGGGGCTGATCTAAACAACACTGAAGTTCTGGAAGATGAGGTTTACAAGTTGCTTGTCTCCCTCGATCTTAATAAGTCGGCGGGTCCTGACTACATCCCTCCCATCTTTGCTGTTAAATGCGCCATCAGCTTAGTAACCCCCCTAACTCTATTATACTCACGGTCTTTGTCACTTGGCTATGTACCGTCATTATGGAAAACAGCGTTTATTACGCCCATTCATAAAAAAGGCTCCAGAAATGATATTTGTAACTACCGCCCCATTTCAAAGCTTTGCATATTTTCTAAAATATTAGAAAAACTTGTGTACGTACAAACATATTCCACACTTAAAAACTACTTTATGAGCGAACAACACGGATTCATACGCGGCAGATCCACTGAAACAAACCTTTTAGTTGCAATGGAACATCTCACGAAACATATGTCGGCGCCGTCTCAGGTGGACGTGGTATACACCGACTATTCTAAATGTTTCGACCGCATTGATCACAGTATCCTACTCAGCAAGCTATGGCGGGTCGGATTCAGAGGCAACTTATATCGCTGGTTTGTCTCATATGTTGAAAATCGTAGTCAGGTAGTAGTCTTAAACGGTTATAAATCTCAGACCAAATACGTCCCTTCAGGGGTGCCCCAGGGATCCTTGCTAGGGCCGTTACTTTTCACAATTTTTATTAACGACATTAATGAATGCTTTAGTTACTCTAAGATTTTACTCTACGCTGATGACATGAAAATTGTATGTACTATTAATGACTTGAATGATGCAACTAATCTACAATCTGACCTGAATAAATTTTATACCTTTTATTATTTGCACAAATTTGACCTCAACACATCGAAGTGCCATGTTTGCTCTTTTACGAGGAAAAAACGTACTATAATGTATGACTATAATATAAATAACGAAATAATTAGTAGAGTAGACTCTGTGGTTGACCTCGGAGTAATCTTCGACAGTAAACTTTTATTTGACCAACATATTGACAATGTTGTTAAAAAATCATCTAAAGCACTCGGCTTTGTGTTAAGGCTGTCTTCGGAGTTCAACAATATTAAAACCTTAAAAATTCTTTACTGCGCATACGTTCGTAGTCACCTGGAATACGCGTCGTCTGTGTGGAACCCTCTGTATCATGAATACATCGATAGAATCGAGAGAATTCAGAAAAAGTTTCTTCGATTCCTTCAATATAAGGGTCGCACATATGACATCGATTATATGGCAAGATGTAGGCGGCATCATATACTTCCGTTAAGCCGGCGTAGACAGATAGCTGACATTTGTAACATTATAAAAATACTAAATAATCACATAGATGTTCCCGAACTCTTGGCTATGGTTGGTATCTGTGGACATACTAAGCTACTGCGAAACCCAAAATTATTAAATATTGACCCCGCATGTACCAACTATAGACGGAATTCATTTTTGATAAGATCCTGTAAATTTGTTAACAAGACGGTCGAGTCGATGAACGATGTGGATGTCTTTTGCAGTAGTGTCTCAAGTGTTAGAGCGGCACTTTCAAAGGATTTTTTTTTTATCGTTAAATAATTGATTGCAAGCAAGTACTTTAGAAATACATTGTACAAAAACTTGATAACGATCACAGTATTTCTTATTTCCTATATAGATGTTATTAATTTCTTTCTTTCTTATGAATGTGTGAAGTGTTTTTGCTTTTTCCTTTTTTTTTAAATTATTATTATTATTTTTTTTATCAATGTTTAGTGTGTTATTTTTTAATTTCTTGTGTTTCTTGTTAAAAATTTAAAAGTGAAAACAAATAATTGGCCTTCACAGCCTAATTCTTGTATTTATATTATTTTGTTAGCTGTAAGTTTTCCAAACATAAATAAATAAATAAATACAGTTGGTGTGTTTGTCTGGGGATTTATTATTTATTATTATAGTCGTAGAAGCTTTATTTATCAATATTGAAGTTGATTATTATATCGACTAATGATGCATTCCCGTTATTCCACTGGCCTTTAACTGAAGCAATAACCACGTAAATCGGATTATTATGGCGGTTAAATGGGAATAACTGTAGTACCGTCCCAGACGATTCGAGTTCTTAACATAAGAAACTTCACCATCACTAAAACAGTTGGTAACCTGTTATCTTCCAATTTCATTTTATAAATCAAACTTTTTGACGAAATATGCTGGGCAGTCTTTTGTAGTAGGCACCGAAACATACTTAAATGTAAATATAAAATATAAATTACGTTAATTAGATATAAATTTAGTAAGTCGATATAATTACCTCAACCAGTTCCTTTTCTTGAAGTCCAGCCGGGATAACTGTAGGTTCTGAAGGTTCCGGCTAAAAAAAAATTTAATTACCAGAAAAGAAAATTTACTTTTTCAATTAAGGTGGTAGACTCTCTTTCAATCTCGCCAATCAATCGTTAATATACAGAATTGCGACAGTATTTTTATTGGTTTTAATTTTTAATTAGTGTTCTTTTGAAAAATTAAAGGTACTCCTTCGTTTTGAGAATATTGACTACGTTTTATTTAATACAGACTAGGCAACTCTTTCATTTCATTCGATTGAAGTAAAGATGAACACGAAGCAGCTACACGTCCATTTAACAAGTAGGTACAGTCGGGAAACAAGGCGGCGGCTCAAGTTAAGGTGAGAATCGATTACGCGTTCTTCGGTCTATTACAGGCACTCGGCATACTAAGGGGCGACAACACTGCCAGGGCCTTCGAGTGCAAATCTGGGCCTGCACCAATATCCCCGACGGAACCTTTTCATGGTTTCGAATAATTCATTCCACAATTTGGAAACTCGAAACCAACATAACTTGTTCAATAATACTAACGAATCGTTTACGAAGTATTTCATTTAGATAAATGGTGGAATTTCTGGCTGCTCCTAACCTGTAGAAAACGCGAGTCATTCCAAAAAGAGCAACAGAGCCAGAGCGAACAAAATAAAATAATTCACTAACCGTAACGACTTTTGATGAAAGGGCATCTTTAAAGTTGTCCTTTATAAAGTCTTCCCTATCATCCATTTGGTATATTTTAGCCTTATCAAACCAATGTTTCCCGTGCCTGGTTGGCGGGCAAAAATACTTCTCTTTCACTTTGCCCACATTGTAAAAATCATATCGATGCCCACACCTACACTTAGAATCTTCTAAATATGTGTTTACTGCCTCACCCCTAAAAAGTAAGGCAAAGTATTTTACAAAAAAAGAGAGTTTGTGTTTTAGTACGTTGGTGACGTCAAATATCACAGGTTTGTAGTTTAGAAATTTTAGACATATAGGATACATTTTATCAAGTAGTATTATTTTTGTACACAGGATAATAAGAAATTAAAGCAAATAACCTTGAGAAATCGCTCAATAAGGACGCATGAGTAACAGACAAAAGTGAAAAATTACAGAATTTTGAAAAATATCCGAAACACATAAAATTTTTGCTGTTCGAAAAAATATTAACCTGTAAAATGTTCATAATTACAATATCTATACATTTACTTGAGTCCCAAATGTAATAATGCGGTGATCACGGCGCTTGCAACGGTGCCGAAATACCGAAAACAAGATGGTAAAAATCAAATTGTTATTTATTTTTTAATTCACTTTAAGTGAGAGAAAACTTATCAGCTTCACCAGAAATTAGGTTAAACGATATTAACGAACGTATTTATAAAATATGATTTATTTTTACATTATTTTTATTGAATATTTCTTAACTCAATAGCTATATTCGTAACTGAACATAATACAACTTAATTTACAATTTACATTGTTTGAATAAAGACAAATAATATTAACTTGCTCACTATAAAAAAAAACATGTTTTAATCAAATAAACCACCTCTGACTGTCCCCGGAGAACAGGTGTATACCTAACACTGGCAGCATCGCCTCTTTGCATGGCGACGGTTATTCTCTGCACAAGGAACATGCCAGAACGCGGATTACCATTATTTTCTCTAATCTGGCGTCCTAGTTCGTGGATAAATTTTTTGGCAAAGACTCCCCCCAAAAGCCCATGGTTTCCACAGTAATTGGAACGAAAGAATACTGTAGCTCCAATAAAGCATATTTAATGGGTTTCTTAGTGGTGGCATCTTCCGCTGCGGCTGCCGGTTCTCGGGTGGTGCGGCTGAGGTGGCTGGCAGCAAATGTGCTGACGCAAGTAGCGTCCGAAAGTAACCATTTCTCCATCTTTCCATAGTACAAGAGTAAAGCCATCTGGCCGCTTGCCGTATGCCCTGCTAAGTCTTGCCGGTTCTAGGACGTATGGCACATTAGCTGAGATAAAAGCTCTGCTGACAGTATCGTTCAGGGCATGGTGTCGTGGGAACCTACCAGCGCTGCGATGACAGCTCAGAGCGTGATGGCCATCGGCCTCCACCGTAGAACCGCAGGTGCATCTATGAGGTCCGCATACCCTTGAGCCCAAGCGGAGAGCTACTGCCACTCCCAATAGCCATCATCTAATAAGGTTCCAATATGAGGTGATGGTAGAGCTGCCCGCAACCTAGCTAAATCACGCCCTTAGCAGTACATGCCCGCCATCATTTTCTTACCTATATGTGCGATTGACCCCAAAGGCATCCCAATCGCGTTGGACTTTAACTACTCAGGACAAGTCGCGCCAGGATTAAGGATAGACCACTATAATGCAGCATCGGACAAGTAAGGTATAATAGAAGATTAAACGAACTTCCAAGTGAAGTTCTATCGCTATTATATGAGTCGCTTCATTCTTCAGATAGTATTTAATTAACTAGGTAGTCCTTTTAAGGTACTAGGTAACTTCGCACAGTTTTAGAGTATGTCATTTGACTTATTCAAAAAACTTTTCGTCTTTTTACTTGATCAACCCCGGTCTCGGCAAGTCTTCATTTTTTAGAGATCAAAACAAAACTTTTGTATGGGTTCCGGGAGGGACGGGTTCTTTATATATCTTCGAATGAAGCGACTCATATAATAGCAATAGAACTTCACTTGGAAGTTCGTTTAATCTTCTATTATATTTCGTCGCTTCATTCTTCAGATAGTATTTAATTAACAAGGAAAATTTTTAGAGATTACGTTTTGTTTTCTTTTGTCTTTACAAATTATAATTAATTTAAATACGTTTATTCATTAAATTTCTTACTTTAGTACATAATTTAAGAATCCAGTAACCTTTAGGTGTTTATAATACACTTGGTGATTGCCAAATTAATTAAATAAATAAACAGAATAATTTAATTTTTAAGTATTTTTAATTTAGAAGCTGTTTTATAAGCTTCCATTTTGAAGTGTACTTTTTCTACAAAATTGTATATATTCATTGATTTTAGGTACGAACCATTTTTCACCGTTGAGTTTCGGCGCTAAATAATTTATTTATTATACAGGTGTTTGGTGCAGGGTTAGCCAAACCCTATGGGTGTGTAGGTGGTACTAATTGTAAAATACAAATTGAAGTAAAAGACCCTAACTGTTATAATTCTTTTTCAATGATTTTTTTTGTATTGTTTTAAGTTTTTCCGAAATCTTACCTTTCCAACCGTACAACTTTTTTTGGAACATGTTTTTGCTACGAATTTTTATGTAAATTTGGTCTCAGATGTACCCTTCGTCTGTCAAAGACGTTATTGGTTCAAAATAACGAGCAATAAAAATTTTACAGGCCCTAAAGTTAAAAAAATAAAAAACATTATAAAAAAGGCAACTTTATATCTTTTAAAAAAAAACCATTAACGATCGAGGAGTTCAAGTACTTGTAAAAAAATCTTTAGTCATCCCTCTTTACATCGGTATACTACATGTAGCAAAAAAATGTATGAATTTGTCAAAAATACAACTTTAAGGGAAAACGGAGTAAAAACACAAAAGTAAATGTTTACATTTTTATTCTTTAAAACTACAAATTTTGTTCAAATACCCCTTCCCTACTTCTAATACATGCTCGATATCTTCGCCGATTTCAACAGTAGTAGTACGGAGCGTCATCTCGACTTTCATTTTTGCAAATGCTGCGTCAATTCTTTCAATTAATTGTTGTTTTGTTTGTATTTCAACTTCATATACAAGCTCTTTTGCACGTCCCCCTATACAGTAGTCAAGAGGGGTCAAATCTGGGGATCGTGGAGGCCATGAGATGGGGCCAAGTCGTCCAATCCACGCATTGGGGAACGAGTTATCTAGGAACTCTCGAACTGTTAGCCGATAGTGTGCCGGACAACCATCATTTTGAAATACTATCGGTCGATCTTCTCGATATATCAGCACATTGCTTATCAGTTCAGGGAGATCATTTTCTAAAAATTCTTAATAATTGTCCCCGTCAAGAGTGTCTGGTAAGTAGTGAGGTCCAATCAGATGTTTGCCAATTATACCTGCCCAGACATTGACAGAAAATCGTGTTTGATGCGATGCCTGCCTTGTAACACGGGGATTTTGTCCTTTTTTTGCCCAGTGGTGTAAATTGTGTTGATTGAAAATCCCTTCACGTGTGAATTTCGACTCATCCGTCCATAGAATGCTTTTTAAAAAGTTTCCGTCCTCTATGTCCGTATTAAGTATAAAACGACAGAATTGCATTCGTCGCGCGTTATCACCTTGCACTAAACCTAAAACAAGAAAGAAAAAACCGGAAAAAAAATCTTAACGATTATGTAACAGTGCAGTTTCGACTGTAATGAGGCACCCATGAGATAAAACAAAAAAATACAAGTGCAATACCAATAATCTTTCTAACTAAGTTTATCAGTTCAATTCCAGTCCAAGGATAGTCCACCTTGAGCCACAGACTCGCTTGAGTGTGTAAATTCACATCAGACGATCACGGTCGTCAAATGCCTGACTGTCAACCATTAAAAAAAATTATTCACCTCAAACGTCTTGTCTAATTAAACTAAAACAAAGATAAGCTACATTAAATTAGGCACTTCAAAGTAATTTACCTTGCACCGGAGTGTAGTGGAAAGGATGCCTTCCATCTGCATTGACAGACCATACTTTCCATATGGAAACACCCAGATCTCTGGCGACTTTTCGAGTACTGGTAGTGGGGTCATCATTGAACGCTTGGAGTATGGCTTCGTCTATAGCAACTGGATGGTGTGTTGCGCTGACTCGTGGTTCTCGAAAGGTTAAGTGTTCTGTTTCACGAAGTCGTCGAAATGTACTTGAAAAAGTGTTATGATGTGGTACACGTCTGTTGGGATGCAACTCTCTGTACAGTCTTTGAGCTGCGCGTGTATTGCAATCGCATCGAGCATACGCATAAATAATATCAGCGTATTCTTCATTGGAGAATTCCGCCATTTTGTGACAAAAACAACGATAACAAAAACTTAACAACAAACAGCAAAACCACAAAACGTAACAAATAACAAAAATATTAACGAAAGCTAAGATACGTCTCACAATAATCATAGTCAAACCACGACTAATGACAAACATCTAAACATACTGTAGCTTAAAGCGATTCCACTTCACAGGTAAGGATTGAAGGTCTGGTATTCGATGATAGAAAGAGATAGAAATATGCAACACAATGAACATAGCGAAACAAAAGCTTTTTACCTGCTTTTGACATGTATGCCTCGCACTAATTACAATAACTATTGAATTGCTGTTTTCTTGCAATGCAGTGTTTACTAGTTTAACGTTTCTACGAATATTCCTATTAAATAATTAACTAATTTGGAGGTAAATTTTTCTAAATTATTTGTTATTTGAACGAAATTTGTAAAGTAATAAATTAAAAATGTAAACATTTACTTCTGTGTTTTTACTCCGTTTTCCCTTACAGTGGTATTTTTGACAAATTCATAAATTTTTTTGCTACATGTAGTACACCGATGTAAAGAGGGATGACTAGAGATTTTTTTACAAGTACTTGAACTCCTCGATCGTTAATGGTTTTTTTTTAAAAAGATATAAAGTTGACTTTTGTAACGAATGTTTTTTATTTTTTTAACTTTAAGAGCCTGTAAAAAAATTTTTACTCGTTATTTTGAACCAATAACGTCTTTGACAGACGAAGGGTACATCTGAGACCAAATTTACATAAAAAATTGTATTAAAAACATGTTCCAAAAAAAGTTGTACGGTTGAAATGGCAAGATTTCGGAAAAACTTAAAAAATTAAAAAAAAAATCATTAAAAAAAATTTATAACAGTTAGGGTCTTTTACTTCAATTTGTATTTTACAATTAGTACCACCTACCCACCCATAGAGTTTGGCTAACCCTGCACCAAACACCCTGTATTTGTTTGATATAAACTGGTCACTTGGGATATAACAAGGTTTTATCATCATAAGCCATAAGTCATAAGCCAAAAAGCGGTATCTGTTTCTTTGATTTTTGGTGCATTGGATAGCTTAACGAATTCTCTAGCAGTTACACGAAGCGCCATAGCCCTCTATCTCACTTAGAAACCCCCTAAAAACCCAAAAAAAATATTGCGTATCTCAATTTTGTACGATATTCTTAAGAGGCTGAGAGGTATATTCATTTTTTTCAAATATACAAAAATATTCATTATTTTTAAGCACAATGGCCGTACGGCGCAATCGCTTAAAAATGTTCTTTAAATTAACAGACAACATTTCTAAGATCATTGGCGGTATCTGTGAAATGCGAAGCTAGAAGTATAGATACGGCTCTTGCGCTTAGCATAATAGTTCGCAATGTAATGAGATGTCGCTGCAGTCGCACAGTTTGTTGAACCAAAATAAACGCTATATTATGAAGAATAACAACGACATTCAAGTGTTTCTTAATCGAATGTTTACTCCCAACAAAGAACGATGGCGAGATTCGCCTTATAGTTAAAAACAAAACGACAAAGCGTTCACACTCGACAATATAACACTGTAACGTAGTACCAGTAAAACACCAAAACTCTCTTCTATGTTTATTTTTTCGGTAAAATTAAAAATATACAAAAATGCCTGTAAATACAAACAGAAAAATATAAACAAAATTGAAATAAAAAAATAGTCACACAAAATAGAACAGAAATATTAATACAATTAAATTTGATCTGAAAAGAAAAAATAACAATAAAATAAAATTTTAATGAATGAGAATCCTTACCAAAAATTTTGGCTACGCACACTCGTGAACGTAAAAATAAATTATAGGTTTCTTAAAAAAAACTTTGATTGTAGATAATAAAATATCTTAACTATGTAATTTTGAATAATAAACTCGGAAACAATAATAAATAAATAGATTCAAGTTGCTTTGATGGATAATATTTCGTGACTGACTTGTCAAATCAAAACATTGCCGTTCTCTGACACTACGTAATTCCTAGTTTAAAATTACGTCGGGAACGACAAAAAAAATAAAATTTACTGACAAAAAGAGGTCGAAATAGACAACCGTCACAATACCCCGGGGGCCGGGAAAAAAAAATCTGAAAGATTTTTTCAGTATAGTTTTTAAAAAAAATATTCAAACCAAATCAAAATAAACCGCATATACATATCGAATTTTAATATTTAATCTGCTAAATGAAAGAACAATCAAAAAAAAAAAAATAATTAAAAGCAAAATGAAAATTAATATTAACATCCTATAGAAGAATTTTTCTGAAAAAAACATCCTGTATATATGAAAAAAAAAATAATACTGATATATTGCATATCAACAAGTTATTTAATAGAAAAAGAAAACAAAACAGACGAGAGAGAGAAAAAAAAAAAAATCCTAAATAATTATCTTAAATTACATGGTTCATGAATGATAAAATTTTAAACATGTTCTTGGAATATACAATGTTAATATACATCGTTCAACTCCATCAACGTACATTATAATTACAACATACATTCTCTTTCATACTAGTCTTATTCCAACTACTGGAAATAAAACATCATGCAGTTAGAGTTGCTTATGAGGAATCGTATCCTAAATAAGTCAACTCAACAGAGTTGAACGCAACGGCAAAAGGCTTTAATAGTTGCCATCCGCTGAAAATATTAATAGCTTATGGCTTCTTTAACGTGTCGCTAACTCCCGCACGGTGATTACTATAAACAAGTTTCAGTTAAAGACTGAAATAAATATGCCGGAAAGAAAAGAAAATCATAGCCAATCGTGAAACATTGACTTTTAAATAAAATCCAAGGGTCTTTTGTGAAGTAATTAAAATACTTATGTAATAAACATATGAAAATAATTCTCACGGGAAAGTGATTCAAGCGTATAAATAATACACATAGGTATGGTTTAGTTTAACGAGTTACCTTAATAAACGCTCGTGCAGAAGGCTTAATTTTACAAGTTGCAAACCGCTTGAAAAAAAAAAATTGAGAAAAAAAAATTGATAACATTTAACAAATTATACTATAAAGTATAATACAGATATTGAAAATAAGAGTTTACACTCCTAGAATTGCAAATATTTCAATAAAAAATTAATCCCCTACTTTTTCAAAATTCATTACATTTTTAAAAGAACTGCATAAAAAGTAATCAATTTCATTTTTCGGATTTAAATTGTTGATTACGGGAACATTTTCTTTTTGTTGTTGTTTGTTCTTTTTGCTCGTAAGAGCAGGGAAGGAGCTAAGCCATACAGCCTTGTCATAAATAAATATGTCATTATTTTATTTCATTTTCTTTGTGTCTTAAAATACACGTAATTAATTGATCTATACAAGAACGTTGCAAGCGAACAGGTGAAAATAAAATAAGCTAAATTAAGATACTTTTTAATGATAAAATAAAAACTTCAAACATACGTCGTAACCGTATGAGTAAAGTCCTTTGCCTTTCTAGAAGGAATAAATATGAATGAGGTAAACAATTAAAGAATAAAAAAAAAAGTAGCAGAGCAATCTAAAGTTATTGTTATTATTGTAATTGTGCCGCTGGAAATAGGACTGTGGGATGTTGCTCCCATGTAATGAGTATATTATGGTACATGGGTTATGCAAGATATTTGGAGCACCAGCGGCATTTCTCGACATGTTATAATTGAATCAAGAAAAAATATAATTAAGTGTTTTTTTTATTTTACCTACCCTTTTTAAATAACTGATTTCTACAATCCACTAATCGTTATATCCATGTGATCAACTGGTAAATGGCATCTGAGTCCATAGCTAACATATTTTAGTTACAGTTTTATAAAAGGATTATGAATAAAACGGTGTATACCTAGAGTACAGGCTTAGTTAAAATATTGCCAGAAATAGAAAATAAAGCGGCTTGTAATTGTAAATAATTATAATCCTAATAGTGATTTCTTTGAGTAGTGATAAAATTAGTGCCACACAGTTGAATAAGTGATATTCGTAAAAACCTAACCTAAAATTATTAGTGTTTTTTAAGTAAATTATCTTTTTTCTCCCATCTTTTAATGATATTATTCAAAATATAATTTGATATATTTAATTCACTCTATCAAAAGACACACGTTTTATTAAAGCATGCCGTTTCTAAAGTTTTTTTTTTTTATGTAAGGCAGAATTTGCATTGAATTTGCCATCATTCTTTACTTGTTAGATCTTTGTTTGTTTTGCTTAAAGTGACAAACTAGCAGTGGATAAATTCGAAAATAATTAAAAAGTCAATATAATAAAGTGATAGCCTGGTCTTTGGTGTTATAAGTGTGATATTTCGTGTTCAGGTGAGTTAATATGAAGTAATTTAAAGTAATTGTTTGTTATTTAGTGAAAAATCAATAAAGAACTGTTTTTACGCTCAGTCTTTAATCTAGTTTCGTTTCAATTATTAACGTAGTACTCATCAATTATAGAAATATTGCGATATTTTTATTGATTTCAGTTTATAATCATTCATTATAATTATCCGTTAATCGATTATTATAAATAGATAGGTATAACTGGATGTAGTTTCGTTATAATTGTGTAAAATATTTTAAGAATCTAACTTTCTGTCAGTAAAATTGTGTCAAATTATGGATGTAGAATTGACCTAAAATATTAATTGATTGCTAGAGAATGCTATGCTATATTGTGTTGCTTTATAGTTTTAGTTTTGAATCCAAAGTCCTTCCGCAGGTACGTACCTACTACTTATCGTGCGCCGTTAGGTTCATACCTACTTTTTTTGTCTAACTAGATTTCAATTATATACATATTAAAAGTAACTAAACTTAAAATCTTTTTTAGTATTAGTTACATTACTAAAAAAATTTAAGTATATTTTCAATAAATTTTAATAGTAGATAAGTATTTAGTTGAGTAAAGGTAGTAAATAGGCATTTGGTTTTTTTTACAGATAATTCTTTATTAGCAATGTCACACAGAAACGCGAGAATAATGATGATGTTAAAATTAGCTCAAAAAATTAAAGATTTACGAAAAAAATTTAAAGGATCGAAAAATTTACATAGCGGCATTGAAAATGCTGAAGCAGTTTTAAACTATCGCGGTTATTTTCACTATAATTTAATGAATTTACGAGATTCTTACCATTCTTTCTTGCAAAAATGACAAAAATGTGAGTTCCAGTAGTAGCAGATCAAAACGAACGAGGAGGAGGGTAGATCGATTTATCTGCCTCTAACTGTCATCGCCACCTACCTACATCTGCCAGTCCGCGATCATGGTGCTTGCAACAGCATCGAAACTTCGGACGCGCGAAATAAAAATCGAAAATCGTGGTAAGAAACCCGTAAATTAATAAAATTATGCTAAACCAGGTTATTTTCCTAATAGTGATAGTTCAGATGAAGATTCTACGTGTTCAAAATATGAAACAGTTGAAAGTATAACAACAAAACCTTCCTGTCTAATACTAAGTAACAGTGAAATATTAGGGCCGTCTACATCAACAGCTCTATCGGTTTGTGAAAATGGAGCTATATGCTGCCAGGTCCATCTAAACCGACAGCAGTATTAATCAATGAAGATAAATTGCCTGAACAACCAGTAATAAACAGATATTTAATTAACTTAGATGAAAATGTCATAAGATAACCTACATTAGCCCCAAATTTTAACTAAATTTAATTTAAACCTAAATTTAAACAGTGAAGACGTAGATTTAGATACTTTGAATAACATCGCAATTGAATCATTGGTTTCATTGACATCTCCTACTTTACCATTGTCTGCACATAATGATAGCTTTTCTGATATTCCAAGCCCAGAATATATGCTGGAAAAATAATCAAAAGGACAATCATGTTGATATTGATTCCAATAGAATTGTTACATTGCCGAAACAAAACGTTGAACAACCTATTTCTTATTATGATTCAAGTAATATAAGTGGAAAAACAAATAATGTTCTGCCAGATGCAATAGAAAGAGAAGTTATAGAAAGTGCCAATAATGCTGAAACAAACGATACTGTAAAAATTGAAACAGAAGATAATAAGCCTAGAGAAAGCTTAGAGAGCTACACAAAAGCAGTAACATTAAGAAAAAGAAAACGGTATGACGTGTCACTTAAAGAAAGAAAAGAAATAAAAAATTTAAAGAGCAACATGCTGTTAAACCACCATGCAATATAAACTGCAAGAAGTCCTGTTTTTTTAATATATCTAAAGAGCAACGAAAAAATATAAATAATAGCTTTTGGACAATGAATTACAAAGATAGAAAACATTTTATGTTGCATCATACTTCCAAAAGACCTGTAAAGCAGAGAACAGTCACTAAGGCTTTGGCAACTGACTATCGTAAACAAAATACCTTCGTGTATGCTATCAAAGATGAAAATGGTATATCACATACAGTTTGTAAACATTTTTTTTTGACTACTTTGGGTTTTAAGGCATCAAATGATAAGCCCTTACAAACTGCATTAGCAAATTAACAGCTCCAGAAGATAAGAGATGTCATAATATTCCCCATAATAAAATAGATGATGATCCTATTAATGAACATATTATGAGCTTTGCACCTAGTATTTCTCATTATAGACGCGAACACCAAGCGTTTGTATTTGCCCAGTGACATGTCAATAACTTATTTATATAATAATTTAAGAATAAGAATCCTTCTTTAACTATTTCTTACGATAAGTATCGGAATGTAGTTCGCAATTTAAATATTTCTTTCGTAAAATTGGGTCACGAGGAATGTGAGATTTGTGAAGGATTCCTTTTGCACCATGATACACATAAAAAAAAATTTAAAGGATGACTGCAGTTGTTGTAGTAATTGGGTTAAACACATGGAAAAAGCAAATAGATCCAGAGATGAATATAAATCTGATTCCGAAAACAAAGACACTGATACCATAATACATTCTGCGGACTTGCAAAAAGTAATCATGCTGCCCAGAATCGACATGTTCAAGTCAACTATATTCGCTCACAGGATAGTCGTTTATAATGAGAGCTTTGTACCAACTGGTAAAGGTCGACAAGATTCTGTTGTTGTACCAGTGTTATGGCATGAGGCATTATTTCGGAGGACCAAAGATGAAATTATTAGTGCATATTATCATTTTTTACTGTTTCAACGAGATGCCAAAAATATAATTATATGGGTCGATAATTGTTCAGCCCAGAACAAGAACTGGACGTTTTTTTCTTTCCCAATTTTTAATTCTGATGAAATCATTGCTAACAACATTGTTATAAAGTATTTTGAAGCAGGACACACCTTTTATGTCTGCTGATTTATTTCACCATAGAGTTGAATTATCTATGAAGCGGACGAAGAATAAGATTTATGACTTCGAAGATTTTTGTTCTGCTGTGACTATTGCTGGAAAAAATGTTAATCCAAAAAAAAATGAACCATAACGATTTTTATGATTATATAACTTTTGCAAATTATACAACGCAATATAAATGGTCTCGTCTAAATCCACGTCCTTATATTTGCGATAAATTGCAAGTGTAAGCTATGAGAGGCAGCTTTGATTTCTATTACAAGACTTTCTTTGATAGTGAGTTTACATATAACTGCTAGTATTATTGGAAATAAAATTTTGAAAACCAATGTTCTTACACCTCCAAAGAAGAAAACCGTAGTCAACGACATTTCGCAAGACAAGAAGAACAATATACTGAAATCCCTTCAAAATATAATACCATGCAATAGACTTTCTTTCTGGAGGGAGCTCCCTACTTCAGACTAAAATATAACATAGATGCCAAATTTCGAAATTGAAACTTTTGATGTACGTTTGTCTGGAATATAATAAAATTATTAAAAATATCATTTGTTTTCATGTTTTATTTTATTTCATATGTTTTTTCAGCAAAAATATATTGAAAATAATTTGTATGAAAATTTATATGATTACACTAAAACTTAAAGCGGTAACTCATATAAATAAACATATGATATGAAGCGGTATCTCAAAAACAAGGTAAAAAACTAAATTATTCCAATTTTTTAAAACGTCAATAATAAACAAGGGTACAAGTATTTGATATTATGTTCCAATATTATTATTATTATATTTAATATTATTATTAAGCCAACATTTACTTTTCTCAGCATGCCATATAATTTGTAATTAATGTTACAGCACTTTGGTCAATTTCATTTGATTTATCTTAGTTTTTTGTTACATACTAGTTGCTTTTTTAAAAATCATCACTATATGTGGAGGTTTGTTATTAGCCTTAAGCGATTAAATTGTTAGCTTATTATGTGTAAACGGCTGTAAACCGCCCAAATAGAAGTAAATAAATAAATAAATAAATAAAATAATTTTAAAAATATGTTTCTAAGTTGACGCGAAAATAAAAAACACAAAACATAAATTTTCTCGAAACTAGTTTTTTTGAGGTAACGCTTTTTGGCTTCTGAGGGCAGTATTATCATATTTCGTTTTTCACTACGTGACAATATACGTTTGGGAGTAATATTGGTGTAATTTAATCATGCAATGGAATCGAGAAACATAATTTTATCCATTTTAAAATCGTTTCATTATTTGTTATTTAAGGCCAATAATCGTAAAAGTAATGGATTCGACCTGCGTGTACCTGAATTATGGTTGATTCGGTGCACGAGTCCCGGATTGGTTGAATTTTAAGTTGAATGCCGAATTCAAATGTGGACGCTGAAGTGGAGGCACTGATACTTTCCATTGACGACGCCCGCCCCCCCCTTGTTTGACGGGTAACGAGCGGGTCCCATCCAGTTTCCCGACTGGGTTGACCGGTTGCCTGTCGATGTTTGGGGAGTACTTAGATAGCTTCGGTGTACTTTATTATTATTATTATTACTTTATTTTTATTTTTATAGCGGTTAGTCCATAACTGAAGCCCCTTACGCCCCGAGGTTAGAAAGAATCTCTGGATCCATGTCAGAAATAATTCTCCCGACTGGCCCGGTTCATTCTGGGAGGTCGACGGTTCCAGATTAGGGAGCGTCTACATAGAGGGGTCAGGTATTGCGGTAACCAAAACGGCTAGCTGGAGATTCGTCCACTGGGTTCATCATTATATTTAAATAATTTTAATGACGACTTTCTATTTGAAAAAAAAAGTAGAAATAATAGAATATTACGTTAAACAGATATCGTGTTAAATCCCTTTCAGATTTTCTGTATTCGTATTAAACTTTTGAAACATTGTTGAAAAAAAAAACAAAAATAACAATACAAGTACTATACAGCATTAATCGGAATAAAAAACACCAGTAATTTATGCGGATAACGTGATATATCTAATATAGATTACACGTATTTTCTGCATCTTTTCGACAAAGTGAAACTATAGTTTATAATAATAAACATCAGGTAGAAAACTATCAGGAATTTTCGCAGGTAGCGTGATATATCTATTATAAATTTCACGTATTTTCTGCATCTTTTCGACAAAGCGAAACTATAGTTTATATTAATAAACATTCTGTAGTAACTACCTTGAATTTTTGCAGGTAGCGTGATATATGTATTATAGATTACACGTATTTTCTGCATCTTTTCGACAAAGTGAAATTATAGTTTATAATAATAAACATTAGGTAGTAACTACCTTGAATTTTTGCACGTAGCGTGATATATCTATTATAGATTACACGTATTATCTGCATCTTTTCGACCAAGCGAAATTATAGTTTATAATAATAAACATCAGGTAGAAGACTACCAGGAATTTTTGCAGTTAGCGTGATATATCTATTATAGATAACACGTATTTTCTGCATCTTTTCGACAAAGCTAAATTTTAGTTTATAATAAAAAACATCAGGAAGAAGACTAACAGGAATGCATGCGGACAACGTGATATATCTATTATAGATAACACGTGTTTTCTGCATCTTTTCAACAAAGCGAAATGATAGTTTGACGGGTAAAAAAACTTACCTCATCGTAAGAAATAACGGGTCGCTTTCGTTTATTCTGTATTTTTTGTTCTAATTTCCAAACTTTTAGTACAACTTTTACAATATATTTAATATTAAACTATTAAGTTACTGGTTGGTAAAAGACGTGTGCTTATTACCACGCACGAAAAAAGAAGGAAGACTTGCCGGGACCGGGGTTGATCAAGTAAAAAGACGGAAAGTTTTTTGAATAAGTCAAATGGCATACTCTAAAACTGTGTGAAGTTACCCAGTACCTTAAAAGGACTACCTTGTTAATTAAATACTATCTGAAGAATGGAGCGACGAAATATAATTGCGCTGTCACCATTACCATCAATAATTTGAGTGACAAGATCTTTCACTACATGTGTTGATGCTAAAAACGCTGGCAAGGTAACATCTTGTGCGCACATCACACAGAGACACCCGTTGCGAATCGGCTGTGCAGCTTGACGCCCCGCTGTGACTCACTGAATGAGACGTTAATTATTGACGCGATTGTAGCTTTCAGAGAAGAGTCAAAACGGGTAGCTTCGACAGGGCTAAGCTAAGTAGGTTGTACGCAGAAAGTACATGATTTTTGGTAAACCGATGCACGTTCGCATTGGTGAAATTGTACTAGAAAGGTTTTGAAGGCGCACACGAATGCTATGAAGTTCTTGCTACCACTCTGTGCATGATTGTTTTTTTATTGTACTTTAATACAAATATTCATGAAGCGAGTAATCAATCAAGGCCGTTACGTGGCATGAGTTCTTAGTATTTTTAGAGAGGTAAGAGGAACTTAGAGATCAAATTCAAATAAAAATATTTATTTCTTAACATTGACAATAATTTGTTGTTATTGAAGTCAAATAAAGCAACAACCAGCAGGAGTAGCACTGGTGACATAAGGCTCAATTGACAATAAAATAAATCACAAAATTTATATATATATATATATATATATATATATATATATATATATTTGCATAGATTTACTTATGTAGCAAATTAAACAATACCTATTATTCATTGATCTAAACAGTACAGTTAACTGGAGGTATATATATATATATATATATATATATATATATATATATATATATATATAGTCTAAAAGACCAGGATTGTTGACCAAGAAAGTTTTGTTTCATCAGGACAATGCTCGTGTTCACACATCTGCAGAATCGATGGCTCAAATAGTGAATTGTGGTTTCGTATTGCCTCCTCATCCCCCTTATTCACCTGACTTGGCACCTTCTGACTTCCAACTATTTCCATAACTAAAAAAACACTCAGGTGGAAATAATGAAATTTTCTACCAATGAGGAGGGCAAAGTGGTAGTAGATGCCTTTTTTGAAGACCTTGACGAGACCTTCAATTTAAATGGGATCAAGGCTTTGGAGGTCCGCTGGACTAAGTGCTGTGACCTAGGAGGAGAGAATGTAGAAAAATAAATATAAAAAATTGCATTATTCCTGTGTTTTCTTATTTAGGCCGCTAACTTTTCAATCCACCCTCGTATTTATTATTATTAAAACAATTACCATTTATCCAAGCAGTCGCACTCCGACTCGCAAGCGTTCCTTACGTCTCTGGGGTACTTCCACGAACCATCGATTTGCTTCACCATGTCACCATTCACTACGCGCATTCCTCCGTTGATAGGAATATATCCGGACGGTAAAACGGATACACCTAAAAGTAGTGAGTAGTTCTAGTAATTTAGGGATATTATATCTCGATATTACAAAAGAAGAAAGATTTAATTTTGTTTACTTGTAACTGATAAACTCCGAAACGATTTAAAATTATTTTAACCATTAAAAAGCTACACTTTCCAGTAGCTTGCTTGAGGTGGTTGGGCCTCCATACTAATTGATTTTTCCATTTATATGCGAATCGAGCCTTGTTTTAGGCTAACATCGAGGCACAACTTATTTTGGTTTTTATTTGTGGCAAAGAATATTTGGTTTAAACAATAAAACACCCACTATGAATGATGTTCTTGAGTGCTATTCTACTTAGCATCGGGTGCATTGCGTGGTGGTTTGCCGACTATGAACATAGTTAAAAAAAAAATTTATAACATACATTTACTATTTGCTGTAAAATTGATTATTAGATACCTGTAAGATTACTAACCCATTGCTCGCGTTGTCAACAAAACCATACTCATTGAAATATCAGCTGAATAGAATACATTTTTCCTTGTAAACAATACATACCGTTCAAAATATATTGAGGTTTTCCACCAGTAAACGCAACATTGCCAACTTCATATTGAATATTTTCAAAAGGAGCTATGAATTTAATTTTAGGTTTCAATTTCATCATTTTCAAATTAGTTAGATATGCCGCCATTTTTGGGTCATTGTTTCCTGAAAAGTTTAATATAATTATATGGATTAATAAAATAAGTGTTACCTGCCAAACCACTGAATAATGCAACACTATTCAAACGTACATTGAAATAAAACTTTAGATGAATCCGACATTACTTATCATTATTAAATAATTTGTTTATCTCTTATCAAATAATAAATAAAGCCCCATACAAACACACCAACTGTATGGCCCCAAAGTAAGCAGAGCTTGTGTTATGGATGAACATACAGCGAACTGGGGGGGAACCCAGAATAAACATACTTTTATAAATACAAACAACCATGACCCGATATGGTGTACTGTCGATACAACGTATTATGGATATGGTATACTGTCGACGCAGCGTACTATCGATTTGGTGTATTGTCGATGTAGCGTACCAGCGATTTGAGGTATTGTCGATACATTAACCCGTCGACGGAACGTTTTCGATACAGCGACCGTCGATGTAGTGATATATACTTATTCTGTTACTCATACTTTTTCTGTTAACATGTCACATTTTATTTTATTTTATTTTATTTATTTATAAAGACACACCAACAGTGTACACATATGAATTTCACTATACTAGATAATAATTAAGGTATAACAACCTATGTGCACACCAATTATGGGCATGTACAAATTGCACCATAAAAATAACACAATAAACATCATTAATTAAATTATTCGTTCAAATTATGTGTGATGAAGTACAATACATTAGAGAAAACATAACTTAAATTTAAAAGGAAAGAAGAAGTCACACCAACTTGTAAAAATAGGAGCTACTACGTTTTGATGGATTTTCAACACTGCACAGTATAGATAAAGTAGTTTTTATAAGACAAATACACCACAGGCATTACACAAAATAACAAGGTTATTATAAAAAGCAAAGCTTAAAATTTGTTAAATATGAGATTTTAATAATAAATAATTTCTGGTTAAAATAAACGAAAATAGTCGGAATAAAGATCTAAGAATAAAATAAAAAATTTCAAACTTGGAAAAACTTAAATAAATTCTAAGTTATCGCAGTAGTTCAGAACACTCTTTTTGGATAATCGTAATAAAGTACAGTGCAAGTCTATTGATTCACTGGATCCATTTACCAGACGTGAAAGTTTGGTATTAGTGATGTCACCCATTACTTAGCGTCTGAACGGAGGTGTAACCGCTGCACTCAGAGACGTCAAAGTGGTTAATTAAGGCGCTCTTAGACAGTAGATATAGATAAGTATAAATTCGCTAAGTATATAGTAAATAACTAACAAGCGCCTTGAGTAACCATTTTACTTTTCTCAGTGCGGCTGTAAATGTCTGTAGGCTTTTGCGAGATTTTAGAAGACAGTTTGAAATTATGTTTGCCTAGTAGCACAGGGGCATCCATCAAATTATTTTGCGGCTTGCATGCACGAACTATATCTATTGAATAATTTAAACTATGTAATAACAAAAACAAAATATTATAATACTATTGTATTATAATATTTTGAGAGGAAACTGAACTTACGCAACGTATTGGGAGGCTCCCAAAAATCGTAACTAATCGTGCGGTCAACTTCCTGTTCTCTTTTATTTATCGACTTACGTTTCAGAAGCTAAAACAAAAATAAAGTAAGAAAATATTTATATACATGGAACATCACTTACCTGATCAATCTCACAGTATAACTACTTCAGTAAAGTTTTTAGAATCTGATATTCATAAGCAGATAAAAAGACTAGACGCACAAAAAGGATCCGGTCCTGATAATATACCTCCACTTTTTATTAAACATTGTAGATCTGCTCTTACGTTACCCTTAAAGATAATTTACAATTACTCATTAAAAACAGGTCAATTTCCGGACGAGTGGAAGAAAGCGAGAATTGTACCAATTTACAAGAAGGGTGATGTATGCGACGTGGCAAATTATAGACCAATATCTATCTTATCGTGCTTTGCTAAACTATTCGAGTCACTTATCTACCCTATTGTTTACCGTCAAGTTAATATTTCCTTGTCTGATTTCCAACATGGCTTTAGAAGTGGTCGATCTGTGGATAGTAATTTGGTTTCCTTTGTATCTGAAATAGCTGCAAAGCTTGACGCAGGAGCACAGGTCGATGCAATTTATACTGATATGTCTAGTGCATTCGACAAAGTCAATCATGTCATTCTGCTTTCTAAGCTAAAGGCATATGGTATTCGGGATAACTTATTACAATGGTTCAGTTCATATCTTAGCAATAGACCGCAATCAGTTGTCGTCAATGGATCTCAATCACAAGTTTATTATGCTAGATCAGGTGTTCCGCAAGGCTCCCATTTAGGCCCTATATTATTTTTAATTTTTATCAATGACATAGTTACCCACATAAAGCACAGTAAAATCCTTCTTTTCGCCGATGATTTTAAGATATATAAATGCATAAACAGTTCCGAAGACGTTTTAGCTCTCCAAAATGATTTAAAAAGTATGGCAGAATGGTGCTTACATAATAGTATGGTCCTCAATCCAAAAAAATGTTTCCAAATATCATTTACAAAAAAAATTAATCCCATAGTTTATTCATACCAAATAGATGGTGAATCACTGACTACAGTCCATGAAATCCGTGATTTGGGAGTAACTATCGACAGCAAACTTAAATTCACAGCACATGTAGATAAAATTGTTAAAAAATCAACAAAAATGCTGGGTTTCATAAAACGAAATACTCGTGACTTTAAACATCCAAATACAAAAATTATTCTTTATAATTGTCTTGTCCGTTCTCGTCTTGAATTTGCATCAGTTGCTTGGAGTCCAGTGTACAATGAGCCATCGCAGCGGTTGGAAAGCGTACAACGTGCATTCACAAGACACCTTGCCTTTGTCTCACCCGGCATCTCTTATAGATGTCCCTACAATCACAGACTTAAATATTTCAAAATATTGACTTTACGAAATCGCCGTACTATAGCTGACCTATCTTTTCTGCATAAATTACTAAGTGGAAACATTTCTTGTCCATCTGTACTCGACCTAATAAGTCTTTCCGTCCCATACAATTATCCTAGGCATCGCATCACCAAACTGTTTAGCATTTCTCCGTGTCGCACTAATCTGGGTTTCCACTATCCTACTGCTAGGATGTCATCTTACTATAACTCTATGTGCGTTAATGAACCAAATCTGGATATATTCAATGATTCTTTAAGCACTTTTAGAAATAAACTTCGGAAACTGTTACCATCTAATTAGACTTATTTTTTGTTTTTTGCAACCTATTTTTAAACATATTATGTATGGATTGGTTATTGTAACGGAAGTTGAATTTAAGTTGAAGTTATGTTATTATTTATTTTATAAATTAATGCTTTTTATTATATAGTATAAAAAACTATAAAAGCTGTGTATACCTATAATAGGCGTATATATATATATATATATAAGATTTTAAAAAATGTAAAGTACTTATAAGGGATTTTGTATATATGCTGTTGGTGTACCTAATAAACAAATAAACAAATAAACATTGCGTTAAGGTCTTACCTAGTACTAAAGATTTTAAAAACCAAAGCTAAAGAATATAAATGAGCAACTTACAAAATTGTCATCATTACGCAGCTTTTCATAGCTCTGTAAATAAAAAGAATATATCTTTCAGTGTTTTCTTTACTCAAACTCACGTGGCGGTTTACAACCACGTCCGCCATGTTTGCAGATCCGCAGTTATTTTAGATGAGTATGTAAAAAGTTAAAACAAACACGAACAATGCGTTTAAGGACTTCCAGATCAACTGTTCATTATGTAGCAAGTTGAAGCGTTGAAGCAAGAGTTGAATCGTTTAATAAATATTATAAGTAGGACTTTCCTTATTAGCCAGGGAAACTACTGGTCCTTAGGAGTAGACATACATTTTATTCGTAGTTAGGTATATCCTTTCTATATATACTATACTACATTACCTCTACTAATTGAGGATAACGTCAAAATTAAGATCCATAACAAGCTTGCTATAATATTTAAAACTTCGAATTTTGTGTTTACTTAAAGTCCTGAAACTAATTAGACATAAAAAATTTATTTACATTATAATTAAATTTTCTAATTTTTGTTACCATAAACATATTTATGCTAAAATAGACTCGGTGCAGTTTTCTGAATCGTTTAATAACTTTTTAGTTAGGCCCACCGGACTTTGTCGTGTTCCGAATTGTTTCGACCGTAGAGTGCAATTCAAAAGCGTGGAGCAAGAAGATCGTGCGAGAAGTCCTAAAAGGTACGAGCGAGTGAGGCAGAGCGGAGCGTTGGGCTGACCAAAACTTGCTTGCTTGTATGAATGCATGCTTGCATGTCTGCGTGAATGCATAGCTGCACGAACGCTTAAATAGCTGCATAATAAAAAAAATAGACCCAAAATATAGTATCAATAAATAACTCCTTACAAAAGCCAACTGCGTATGTAGTAAAGCAATACTGGTACTCTCAATCAATATTTTTATAATAGGTATTTACTCAATTTCTGAACAATTTTAAACTTCTTTTAATTTGATACATTTAAAAGCCTTAATTAATTAATCATTATGAAAATATAAATTATGATTTCTAAAGTTAAGGTTTATAATTTTATGAGTTAACATTTTATGACAAATATTTTTTCGAAAAATGGATTATTATAACGAAACATTTTATAATATAATATCTACTAAATTGTGAATAAAAAGTGTTTTAGATAAAATAGACAATGGTACTAATTGACATACCAAATGCTTATTACATAGCTGTGTTTATCGAAAGTTTTGGCCGCAGGCTCTTAAGTGTAAAGTTCTTCTTAGGGTGTCACCACACCAATCGATCGTCCGTCGACCGGTCGACGTCAATCGATGGCAGAATAGAACAGTCGACGTCGCAGTAGGCGTGATGGTCTATAATTGTCTGACACAACCCCTGAGTTGGTAATTTAGTAGTAAAATAATCCCATGCACCTATACATTTATATGAAGGTATTTGTACTCTGCCAACCCGCAGTAGGCGTGATGGCCTATAATTGTCGGACGCCACCCCTGAGTTGGTAATAGTAGTAAAATAATCCCATGCACCTATACATTTATATGAAGGTATCTGTACTCTGCCAACCCGCAGTAGGCGTGATGGCCTAGAATAGTCTGAAATCACCCCTGAGTTGGGAGAGGCTGATATCCCTTCAGTGATTATTAAGGGTATTACTAAGATTATTAAGTGGTGACACCCTAAAATGCAAAAATCTTACCTCGTCACTTTTTAATTTTACTTTCAGTTCCAAAGGGGGCGGTTTTTGGCTTTCTATCTTCTTTGCTTCGAAGGCGGGAATATTAGTTGTTTGTAAGTACTCATTAAACTTTGTGCCGGGTGTTTTGGGCTTTTTCACTTCTGGAAATATAAGTGTATAATGGAGTTTATTTAGCACAAAGATCGAAATAACAAAACCTTGACTTGGACTTGACTAAAACATTTTTTTCTTCATTAATAATGGCATGGCAAAGCATTTGTTCTTCCTCTAATTCTATAGGTAAATAGGTCAGGGGCATACCGGAGGGAGACGGAGTCACCAACAAACATATAATATTGTACGTGCGCAAAATTTTTGTTGTCACTAAAAGAGGGCTGGTTTTGCATCAGTCCTCATGCATTAGTGTGCATGCTTTATAATATACGGCAAAAACATTTTTCTATATATTTCATCAAATTACGTAAAATTGATTACGAAAACACACGTAAAAAATTAAGTACTTATATAGGTGACTACTAATTGATATGTTTGAAAAATTTAAGATCAATTCGATTTTTTGCTCTTTCTTTAAAACATGTTATGCCTCCATGCACAACTTCGCCAGGATTAACCACTGTCGTTCTAGGAAAGTTAACGTATCTACTAGCGGAAAATATGCTCAGGCTCACAATTTCAACCCTGATACAATGATAGCTGATGTCAATTTGTCAAAAGGGTACATGCAACGTCAACCATATTTATCCAACCGCAATCCAAAAGCTACATCAGCAGCTCGAGCTTGTACTGCCCCTAGCCCGAGACCTCGTGGGGCTTGTCGTAAAATTAGGATTAATTATTTGATAAGTAATTTCATTAACTTATAAGCCAAACGATAATTTCATATGTAACAAATCGTTGAGAATACCCAGTTTTAATCCATAAATATATATTGTTTATTATTATATTGTTAGTTTCAGCTTACTAATGTTTTACAAAAAACTTATGACAAATGATCATTTTACAAATTATTTTTGAAAAAGTAATCATTACTGTTCATTTACTAAACTGACCGTTTTATAAGTGTCATTTAAAAAAAAAAGTTATCAAAATTACCAAAGTATTCATTTTTCAAAGTCGCAATTTGACAAAATGTTGGTTAATAAATGGGTATTTTATAATTATTACCTTTGACAAATACTAACTGTTATATTATTACGGCGATATAACATTAATGATTATATCGCCGAAGTACGTTTTATATATTATAATGTCATGTAATTTATTTTTAATACCTCACATATAAATTCATTCAATTTCGCTTATGGCGGCGCTACTTACTGTCTGTAATGAAAAACTTCTGCTTAAATTATTTATGTACTTATGTACAAATGATTTCACATTTTTGGGTAAATTAAGTACTTACCAAACAATGCATTTTGTCAAAGATGCCTTGCGTTGTTTTACCTATTAACGTATATAATAAGTGAATAGTTTGTTATGTGATGTTTTGAAGAAAAAAACTTTGTTTCGTAATTGTTTTGTCAAATGAATTATTTATAGAACCATTAGTTTGTACAAAGATGAACTTATGAATAATAATTATGCCAAACGTTGTTTGTGAAATGAAATTTTTTTTGTTTTTTTGTTTTTAATCAAATGTTAAATACCGTTAGTTTCTTATATTGTTAGTACATAATGGAGGCATTGAGCGTCATTTAGCATTATATAATAACATTATCATTTTAAATTTATTTTGTAAGATCATAGAAACCCGGGTGCTGCCATTTTCAAATTTATTTTGCAAGATCAGATGAAATGTCTCATGTTACCACGTATCTAATAAAACTTATAAGTTTATGTTATGCTTACTTTGTTCCTCTTTTTGTTTTTCAGGAGGTGTTTTCGATTTTGTTAGATCTTCAAGTTTTTGAAGACAATTTTCCAAGTCCAAGCTAACTAGAGCTGACATTATTAACATTGCATCATCATCATAATCTGAAAGTAAAAGATGAGTAGCGTAGGTAACAAAGGCTTTACATATTTAAATTCATATATTTATTTGTTGTCAAATTACCTACAACCCCTTTTATCTATATCTCTCCTCCGCTACACACTTGCTTTAATTGAAATCTATTTTTCGCAATAAGTAATCGCAATTACTACGAACAATTGTTTCATTTTATATTTATGAGAAACGAAGACCGTTATGGAAGTATATGGCATGGTTTCATGTGAAACCATAACCGCTTTGGGACATAATGTGGTTTAATAGATACTTAGTCGAAATACTAAAATACATATGAAAAATTATAATACCAGGCCGCTCAGAAAGTTTTGCGAAAATTTTTTTTTTTGTATGGAACGCTGGCGTCATATTGTATTTTTAAAATTCGATTATTTAGAAGATAAAATACATTTATTATTCCATTTTTTCCATCATTTTTCCAAATTTCCATCAAACATTTTTTTACTAGCATTATGAAACTTGTGTGTGTCACATTAAAATGGATCTGCGTCGGAAACATTTTCGTGCACTGATTTTTTACTACTTCAAGTCCAACTTGAAACCTGATGAATCGTTTAAACGACTTCAATTAGCTTTTATGAACAAGGTACGCTTAGCAGCTGTGTACGTACGTACCGCTGGTATAACGAGTTGAAATGCGGTCACTTAAATTTGAAAGATGAAGAAAGAAGTAGTCGTCCTTGCTACAAACGTGCTACAAGTGAAAATTTTGATTCAACAAAACCGGTGAAACACATACGATTACATTCAGCACAATCTGCAGATAGGATAAGAAAGTGTTCAACACATTTTACACAACCATTTTTGCGTAAGGAAGATTGTTTCGCGCTGGGTACCCCACAACCTCACCGATGCACAGAAACAGGCGCGCGTGGAATGGTGCCATGATTATGATTGATAACTTCAAAGAATATTCTTCAGGCCATGTTTACGATATCATAACAAATGACAGACCTTGGAATTTTTTATATGAACCAGAAACAAAGCGCTAGTCAACACTATGGCTGTTTCAAAACGCACCAACGCCTACGAAAGTAAAACGATCGAGAAGCGCTGGCAATTTTTTGATCGCCAGTTTTTTCTCTTTAATGGGGTATTTAGTATCAGTTCCCTTAAGAAACCAATGTAGCATCAATTCAGAGTAGTACGCTACCAAATGCTTGCCAGAAGTTTTTGCTTCTACGAGCAACAAGCGCCCGAATACGGGACTTCGCGGCCTTTTGCTCCACCACGACAACGCGTCTGCGCACTCCGCAATCAACACGAGGTGCTTCCTATTCCCTACAATTAAAAACCAGGTCAATGGGATACAGCTTTTATCGCCAGAAGATGCGCCCACTGCGTACGAGAAGTCTGTTGAGACAGAAACTGTTGCAGGTTGAAAAATATGCTTTGAAAATTGGTTCAGACGCATGAAACTTTGGATACACATATTTATAAATTAAACCCATAGAACATTTTTATTTTTTTCTCCAAACTTTCTGAATGTCCCTCGTACATTATTTCACCTGCTCGTGGCTCACTTGGTGGCACCTTGTATAACTCTTTGTATAAAGTCCACATGAATACCACAGGATCCTCAGTTGATTCCCGCATTGCGTTCATTAACATTTGTGTTGGTAATTTTCCAGTAAATCCAAAATCTACCAACGCTCTCCTAACTCTGACGGGATAATCGTCTATTAGATCTGTACGGATGAGTTCTCTTAGCTTCGTTAACAATTCTTTTTGTGGGTTCGATAGCTCAATGTACCATGACGGCCCTACGTCTTGTAAAATGCGTTTCTCTTTTGCTTTAGCTGAAAATATAAATTTCATAGATGTGGCAAGAAGGTAAAAGAGACGAAAGTAGGTATGCACCGCTTCTGTTCCAAAGAATACAAAAATGATCTGTGTTCGTTGTACGTGGTGGTGGTACCTATTGAGTCTCCTAAAATCTAATTAATTATTCTATTCAATTTTCTATTCAAGTAGTTGATGTGAAAGCTTGTACAAATGTTTAAGTATAAGTATGTGGGTAATGTATGTTGGTGACACAAAAAAACTACTGAATCACAAAAATACCTATTAAAATCCATGCTAGGAAAGTCACAGTTTATTTTTATTACCAGAATGGTAGATATATTGGTAATTTACGTTCCAACTTACTTATTCACATTGTTACGTTACAAAGGATTTTTTTTAAAAGGACGTTACAAAATTTCAAAATAAACATAAAAATTAAATAATAGGTACAGACCATCATCATACTTAAACTTTTTTTAGAACGAACACAAAGAGTATCTTTTTTTGTAGTGTGTTGCTTTTCAGTCAGTTCAAATTAATGCGATATTGAAACAAGGTTTATTAATAATTTGAAGTGGTAAGATATTTGATTTACACATGTATCGACTGGAAAATATTCTAAAAATCATAAAATATGATTAAGGTAAAATGAGTACTGGACCACAATAAATTAGCATGAGATTATTAGAAAGGTTTTAGTTTCCTTATTTTAAGTTTTTACTTACGTAACGTACTTTCGATGTCAGTTCAAAGTTATCTGTAATAGTTACGGAATAATCACCTGGTCACACTTAAGAGCGTTTATACAAAATCGTGCAATTTTAGGAGTTTTCAGTGTTCGTTTCCGATAAAATATTACACGTATGCATCGAAATATGAGTTCAAATTATTCAAAATTTCATCGTCTAAAACATGTATTGAGAAAATTTTCATTTCTTCAGATAGTTTTTTAGTGGGAGTTCATTGTTCATTCGCCTTTTCTTGTAACCCGACAAAACATGTGTACTTTGCCGTTCGATAAGTATAAAACTAACTGATACAAACAGAAAAAGGAAAGTTTGCTATGGTCTTTGTTTTGTCGTCAAAAGAGTCTATAGAATAAATAGTACAAAATATTATTTTTTTAAAGGCTATAAACATAAAAATCCAAGCGGGAAAAAGTTGGATTTCAATCTAGTTTGTCGCAGTTTTCGATACACTTGTATTGTTATAAAAGTAATAATTTTTTTCTTCTTATTACTAACAAAGATATAACTAATGAAATAAAATAGAAATATTATTCAGGTTCATTTAAATATACTTCTAAAAAATCATTTTAATAAGTCTAAAATTGATATAAAATCTAATGCATGCGCTGCTTGTATTTAGTTAGTACCAGTTCCAGTTTATTATGTATTATCTATGGTACCGGCTGAGGCCTTCCAGAGTGTGAACGTATAGCTTTTTTTCCCGCGCTTTCACCCAGTGCTCTCGTACTCCGTCGTAAATATCGAACGCTTGCCATCAATTTTGATACTTTTGGTATAAATATTTATTTTTATTATAAATAATATATTTAATATTGAAGTACTGCATTTTTCCAAGTATTATTTTACTAATAAGTAATACACAAATCTATAAAAGTCTTTGTTTTTAGGTACCTTCACGGCTAAGCCTTAGGAAGCACGTCACAATGATACGATGTTTCAGTAAAAAGGTCGATATAAATTAAGAAGAAAATATATTTGAATATATGTTTCACATAAAAGAAATAAAAAAAACGAGACATTCTGACTTGCTCCATCATCGGAGTAAGATGTGTTAAATTACAGTTATATACAGGGTGTAACATAAAGGAAGCATAATACTTAAGGGTCAGTAAGTTTACCATTGTTAGAATATACTGAAAAAGAATTGGAGTTATAGGTGCTCGTTAAGACTTCCATAATTATTTCAATTTTGTTACTCAACGTCCTTGACAGCCCTAAGTGGTTTTCATATCTACCTATGCACGAGGCGAGCGCAGCCGTCGTCACTTACATCTTCACCTACGTATCGAGTAGCACGTGATGTGATACGACTGGACACGACCTTAGTTACTTTAATGATTTCAAATAAATAAAAATCTCGTATTTTTTATTTATTTAAAACCACCTAGGGCCGTCAAAAATGTTGAAGTAAAAAAATTTTAATGTATGAAGGTCTTAACCAGCCCCCAATAACTCCAATTATTTTACAGTGTATTTAACAATAGTATATTTACTGACCCTCAAGTATTATGCTTCCTTTTTGTTACACCCTGTATAAAATAAAAAGATAACGTTATAACAAGACCAACATTTTATTTTAAACATGAGTGTAGTTACCACCAACTTTTAAAATGGGTAATAAAGGTAGAAAACAATACAATTCAAAAAGAAAAAATCGAAGTGGTGGCCAAAATAATAATATCACGAAGGCTAGAGAAGCAAAAAAGCACGTTACCTTATTATTATTTATTCATTCATTCATTACACATATTATTCAGAGCAGCGAGAAGGCTCACACCCTGCAGTGGGTTGAAAATGGGTTAAAGATGATGATGATGATTCAGAGCGTGTTGGCGCAGTGTCTGGCGTCTTAATCCTAAGGTCGTTTGTTCGAACGAGCCCAGACGCGCAATAATGGTTTTTTATCTTTGAAAAATGTATGAGCGTATAAAAACCTGCACTGACCGGTAAACAAATTACCTCATGAGGATACCGACATGTCTTAAACCCAAAGTTCAAAAAGACATTCGCCAGTCCGAGGAGGCACCGATGCCAGCTTAATATAATGCGATATTGTCCCTCTGGGAGGCGGCTTTTACCCTGCAGTGGGTCGACAATGAGCTGATGATAATTACCTGGTTAGGATAATATGGGAACGAAATAAAATTGGGGTACAATAAGAGCTTAACGAAGAGATTGATGTTATTAATATCATTGAGATGTAAAAATAATCGTTATAAATCCGTATTCATCCCTATTTTTTGTCAGTGTAAAAAATATGTCAACGTATAATCAGTCAATTGAATAGCTCATTTTCAATTTGCTATACGATATTGCACCATAATTTTCGTCACTGTATTGTATAAAAATAAATATAATTTTTTTCACCTATATTTGTTTATTTTTATTAAGTAATCACTCTTATCTTAAATCATAACTACCATAACAAAGGTCTATATATTAATAACAACAATTTCTTCGTTAAGCCCTTATTGTACCCCAATTTTATTTCGTCCCATATTATCCTGAATACCAGGTAATTAAATATCTAACTTTGCAAAACATAACTCAAGTAATAAATTACATAAATTTATATTTCTATAAATCAAAAGTAAAATATAATAAGTCAAACATATTTGAAAAAGTATCAAAACCTATGCGGACGCGCTACTTGACGGCCAGCGACTGTATCATACAGCACTGCAGATGTGTGCGTGTAACGGATACGTGCGCGTGTTGCAGTTTACCGATTCGGGAGAGCGTTGATTTGTATAAAGGCTCTTAACGATTACACCCTGTATAGGTAATTTACTTTTCAACTTACTGATTCACATTGCAAGTTACAAAGGATTTTTTTGAAAAGGACGTTACAAAATTTCAAAATAAACATAAAAATTAAATAACAAGTACAGACCATCATCATATTTAAACTTTCTTAACTTTTTTAAGAATTTGAGCCATGCGCCTACTTTTTCGTTGTAGGGCTTTTTTGAAGCATTCGCTCTCATTTCACGCTCCAAATAAACCCAAACGGGCTCTGGTTTTGGGCCGTACATGAACTAGAAATAAAAAATGTGTTTTTTTTTGTTACTAATTTTATTCCTATGAATAAAGAACACCTAAATTAAACTGAGTGTTCAAAGTAGTTAAAGCTTTTAAACACGATACTTAACGTACCAGCCTATTGTGTTATTCACATTCTTACACCTACTCACTCATTATTACTATTCAAGCTCAAATTATAACTTAAATTTTCGAAATATGTTTTGGCAAGCAAAAAGACGCAGACGCAGTTTCTGCTGGTTTATACAAACACTTGTTTTGTGAAGTAATAAAAAAGTAATGGAGTAGGTGCCTCCTTTATTACTTATAATATCAACAAAAGAGAATGCCGTTTGAATGACTGCGCTGGCTAATCGGTTAAGTCCCTATAGCCAGTATAAAAATCTAAATCAAGAAAAAAAATTGCATGACCTAAATTACGATATACCCATCCCGTCTTACAGTTATTCCGCGTTACAAGCAGGATAGCCACAGTTTACAACGTCAAAGTACGTAAAGCTTCCATTGGGAATAAGTATCGGCAGACAGGATGCCATAATTAACACTTCGGATCTGTGGTGTAGAAGAGATCACTAATATCACTTATTACTGCAACGTAAAATGCGACAGTTTCTTAGCGTACATTCACGATACTTACGTACCTTTTTGCTCATAATATCTTCAACAGTCATGGGTTTGCCTTTTCCCATTGTGACGATATATTTGTTAATTTATCTTGAAATGTTTATTCAATTTGGGAAGACACCGAATTTAGAAATATCAAATATAAACGATAATTTTATTAATACCAAATACACTATTGACCAACTTGACAACTACTTTTCAAATTGAGTTTTTTTTTAGTTCCTTCAAAAATACATTAAGTTTGTTATTGTTTTTATTGTTAAATATTTTTGTTTGTAAATTATAAAGATTGATTTAAATTCAAATTCAAATTCAAATATTTATTTCTCAATATTGACAATTACTTGTTCTTATTGACGTCAAATAAAACATGATTCTACCACCAGTTCGAAAAAAACCTTCGTGAAGAAGAACTGGCAAGAAATTTCACGGGTATATTTTTTTTTTCAAAATAAATTTACAGAGTCTCTTTATGTCTATACAAAATTATTCTTTTCTGCATCTGTTAGCTCGGCAAGTCTCCCTCCCCCCAAGTATCCAAACGACGAACACCCTCAAACGGCACCCGTTCACGAGTTAACGCGGGATCCAGCCATCGCCCTCCTCAACCATATTAGAGGGAAGTGAGCGACCCGTCACCCGACGCTACCATAAGAAGACGTACTTTAGTGACAATGACGCTTTAGATATTCATCGGGACGAAGAACTCATCGCACATACAGACACATTACACATGCTTTGTTACAAATACTAGTACAATCCTGTTAATGAGGGGATTATACCCAAGGGCTTTTATCATCCAAATAATCGGATAGTTTATAATATGCTCTAGCACACAACTTCTCCTTTATAGTTTCTTTGAATTTGTCAATAGGAAGACCTTGGATATCCTCAGGAACCTTATTATAAAAGCGTATACATTGACCCATGAATGAGTTAGTGACTTTATGAAGCCTGCTATTATGAGCTGCCAGCATATTTCTTCCTCTTGTGTTAACATTGTGCAGATCTTTTTTTCTTTTGAACAAGGTTATGTTCTTTTTAACATACATTAAATTTTGTAAAATATATTGTGAATGGAAGGTAAGAATATTTATTTCCTTAAATTTACTTCTAAGTGACACCCTTGGACCGAGCTGATAGATTGCGCGTACAGCCCTTTTCTGCAGAATAAATATAGCATCGATGTCGGCAGCACTCCCCCACAACAGAATACCATATGTCATGAGGCTGTGGAAGTAACGAAAATAGACTAATCGAGCAGTTGTTTCATTTGAAATTTGTCTAATTTTTTTAACAGCATATGCGGCAGAGCCAAGCCTTTTCGCTAAACCATCAACATGCGGTCCCCACTGCAGTTTGGCGTCTAAGGTTATGCCCAGAAATACAGTTGAGTTTACAGGAGTCAGTTCCTGGCTCTTAACTACAATGTTTGTGTTTACCTGTTTGACATTTGGCAATGTAAATTTAACACATTTCGTTTTTTTTTCATTGAGGAGCAAATTATTAGCTGAGAACCACTGCTCTGTGTTGGAGATGCATTTGTTCACCGCTCGATAGTCAATTTCTTGTCTTTTGATTTTAAACAAGAAGGAAGTATCGTCAGCAAACAATATGACCTCGCATTGATTCTTAACGACCGATGGCAGATCATTAATATAAACTAAAAATAGGAAAGGACCAAGAACTGAGCCCTGGGGCACACCCATTGTCACTGCCGATCCTGATGATTTTTCTCCATTTATTGCAACTTTCTGTTTTCTATTAGAAATATATGATTTAATCAAGGCAAGCGCTCGGTTTTTAATGCCGTAATGGTGCAGTTTCATGAGTAGAGTAGTATGATCCACACAGTCGAACGCCTTGGACAAGTCACAAAAGACACCAATAGCATCACACGACTCCTCCCAGGCGCTGAGTACGTGTTTTATGAGCTCAACACCGGCATCGGTTGTTGAGCGACCCCGCGTGAAACCAAACTTAAAATTCATTAAACTATTACCGTAAAAATGAGAGAGTAATTGATTTAAAATTAATTTTTCAAAAATCTTACTGAGCGTTGGTAGTATAGATATAGGTCTAAAACTATTAGGGTATATATAATTTAGTAAGAAGGGACATTTTCTAAAACATAACTGAAATAGCTTAACGCTTTTTGTTTGACTGACATTGACATTGTCAACTGAACCAAAAAGTCCCTCTGTCTTGTCATATCTTGTTCATCCGAAAAAAAGTTGAACCAAAACAAAGTTAAATTGCGAACAAATTTTCAGAAAAATGTCTGCAGCTAAACAAGCTATACACGTGGGATCAAAAACTGTACGACCTGTACTATCAGTTAATCAGGCAGAAACTAAAAGAAGAGTTTTAAATCTGTACAAAGCTTGGTATAGACAAATCCCATACATAGGTTAGATCTTTGTTATGTCATCACTATTTTGCTTGGTGCTTCAGTATATTTAATGTTTATTAGATCTATATGTTACAAATATATACGGTAAAAAATTATAAATGCTTAAATTTTTTGATTTACGTCCGTGATGAATAAAATTGCTTTATTGGTTACATGCCCAATCAAATCCACCTACTGCACTGTACAATGCTTATTATTTCAGTGAGAGATTATGACATGCCAAGGAACCAGCTTCAGTGCCGAGAAAAGCTGAGGGAGATGTTCATGAAGAACAAAGATGTGAAGGATATTAGAGTCATTGATTTACTTGTTGTCAAGGTAAGCATACAAATCTGTACAAATAAATTATCTATACAAATAATTAGAAATCTTCTTAAAATTTTTCCAATGTTTAGCAATTTTTATGTCATTCAAATAGGTACGCAAATAAATAATCAGTTTTCAGCCTTCTAACCAAGAGAGACAAATTAAGTATCTATAATGTTCTAGCTGATAGTTATAAATTCTTCACATGGTACAGTTTAGCAGAAAGATTGTGATGAGATGACTGGCTAGGCATGGCTATAATCAAATATTTTAACAATGCAAAATGCTGATAACTAATATGTGTACCAATTTATAGGTGACACTGCTTAAAGCAATGAATGATTTTAATACACTTAGCTCCTTAAATATAACCCAATCTCACTTTAAAAAAATCTGGTCTTAACCCAAAGGTTAATTTATGTGTGCCTATGTTGGTTAAAAACTGATAAACAAGAATGCCTACAATATTGTTAGATAAGTCTTTGTACAGTAATTTGTAGTCATATTCTTAAAAAAATTACTTTTTTTTAAGATCCTGTCTATATGTAAAGCCAAGATAAATTTGAAGAATGACAGCACTATTAGATATAATGTTAGTACTATTATACTATTCTGACCCGCATCATTTGTTTTATTGACTGCCTTTTTTTAAAATAAAATGTTTAGATAAGATCAAAACAATAAACCAATGATTAACTTTTGTGTGGTATTGTGACAATAGTCTAAATTGGCATTAGTCCAAAATAAATGATAGCAGACTCATATTAAGGATCAACTATCTTATCTTTAGTCTGTATTTAAGGTGTTGAATAAAATTAAATGTTTGTAAATTAAAGTTATTATTGCAGGGTCAAATGGAATTGAAGGAGGCCATTAATATGTGGAAACAGAAAGGTCACATGATGTCCTACTGGAAACCAACTGAGGAACCTAAACCCAATGACTTCCTTAACAAATTCTTCTCTGGCATTGAATAATTATTTAAGGGAAAGTGATAACAGACACCAGTAATAAATCTTTTAGAAAATATTATTTATTAAGTTGTTTATTGGTATAATAGCTCATTGATACAGAACTGTTTTTTTATTAACTAAACAAATGAACCTTAGATTTACCTAATTTCAAAAATGTCTTAAACCCTGGGGACTATAAATTCAATTGTTATATGAAGACTATGCGGGAAGAACAAGGAATGTCAGAAGAGTTTTCGAGTAAATCAATTTTTTAAGTTTGCAATTCTATATTTTTTATATATAATTTCTTATATAATTTCTCATAAACGTCTGGAAAATATTTATTTCAGTATATTATTAGCAGAAACTATTTTGTTTTACATTTTCATTAGTAAAATTACAATTAACAGTAGAAAAGCTTGCAAAGTTACTAAAACAGTAAATTGTTATTATTATGTAATTGCAGGAAACAAGGAATGTCAGTGACTTTTCCACTTTTTGTTAATTATAATTTTATTATGAATAAGGTATTTTTAAATAAAAGAATACATATATAATTAGATATTCATTCTTCAAGAGAAATTATTCATGACTTAGATTTTCATATAACATTTGGGCTTCAGCAGAGCAAACTGTCTTCTTTTTTTTTCGAAATGGACAGTTTATTTATGGCCCTATTAGCCTTTTAGCCTTTTAGCCTTTTAAATTTCACCGGACTTTGTGGCCTAGCGCTGAGGGCGCTTAGCCGGAACTCAAACTACTCCGACATACGATACGCCTAAGGGCACGGACCTCGGCTTAGGACGTCATATATTGAAACTACCACTGGTTCGGAAGGGTCATCTACTGCCAAAGAACCAGCAAGAAACCAGTTAGCATGGCCCACCGGTGGGTTAGGCGATTCGAATGCCGTGTTGCCCTATTTCTAACTGAGACGCCGGCGTTCCTTGTTGTAATAGCGTCGTCGGGTTCTGTTAAGACGTTACGCGGACGCCTGTAACGAACCGGCGCGTCTGGGTAGGCTGTGTAGTCAGCTGACTTATTGACCAGCCGGTTGGGATGGTAGGGAGCGTTGTCGAAGTAGCGTCTAGACCCCAGCTTCATCAACGTGGCAATAGTGGGCAGCTCGAGATCTTTATGCAGATCTAAATTGTGGACACAGGGCGGGGCCCCGACGCATTTGCGTAAGAACCTATTTTGAATAACCTGCAAGTGATTGATATTCGACTTGCTGGCGTGAGCGAAAACCACACTGGCATATGTCATGATGGGGCGAATGCAAGTTTTGTAAAGTGTACTTAAGCTTATTTCTAAGCGACATTTTACTCTTTTTAACTTTTGTTAAGAAGACCTTCAAAACTTGAAAGTCTGCATATATTTAGCACTGGCTATCTTGAGCTTCATCGCTATCCGACGTTTTCAGTGTTTATTTTCTTTTAACAAAACGTAAGTTAGTCAGAAAGACCTGCAAAACAGGATTACAATATGCAAATAAACATTACACAATATACACACGTTATAAATGTATGATTTTTGACTAACGTACGCGCTTGCACTGACTGACGTTACATGTTTTTGTCGCCTACGCTCGGATATTCCTTGTTTTTAACCAGCCTATTCAAATAAAAAATGCGAACTGTCATGTACTAGTCGTACTCTAGCGTTAAATGAAATATCAGAATAAAAAGAGTTGCAGAACTACCACTAGATGGCATTAATTTTAATTCTTTAAACATACTGACATTCCTTGTTCTTCCCGCGTGCTCTTCATATATGTTCTGGGTATATTTTTCTTTGGTACTAGTCCTGCTTGGCTGTTTTGTCTCATAAACTTTAACATCATAAAGTTGAAACTTTTTTGAAAACTGTAAAATTGTTTAGTTTGAATAATTTTTTTGTGAGTGTAACATCTTGATTATTATGATTGTTTAGAAATGGTTTATAATAATGCAACGTAACGTACGGTTGATGCTGAAACAATTACATAATGTAATTTTATTAGAAACAACTTTAATTAATTAATTTATATTTTCAGTCTGGAGATAAATAATAAAACAGGTTTTCGTTATTTGAATTATTTTACTGATCTCTATCCTGACGCTGTACGCTTACCATAGTATATTCTATTGAAATAGGCTATTTTTGTGGCTTGTCACACACTAGTTTTTTTGAAAATGTGAAAAAAGAGTCAAAGTCGAAGAGTTGGTGGCCAGAATTTCAGCTGATTGAGCTCATCATATTCAGACCCCAAAGGCTTTTAAGGGCCCAGATAAAAACCAAGGAAAGCGATATGTGAGTACATCTGAAATCGTTTAATCATCATCATTTCAACCCAATTGAAGCATTAGCTTTCGAGAAATCGTCAGAAACCTGGGTAATAAACCTTTTGATGTTGCTCCATATCTGAGCTTAGTGTCGCTAGTTTTTCTAAGAGGTCAAAACTAAGAAAACAATTCTAGGGAAACTAGGGATTCCTCAGGGAAGTTTTGCTAGCGTTTTTCAGAACATACGCGTTTTTGCTAACCTTATTTATCGCTAGTTGGCGTTTAGCAACAGTTTTGTTATCAGTAGTGTGCTTTGTCTTAAATATCCAAAAATTTATACGATGTTGAAAACCGATCAGTGTACCAACAACGGGTTGGCATGCAGGCTAAGTGTGATAATAATACAATAGGTCATGCGTAAGTATCTGACCGAATACCACGCCGATACTTTATTCATTGTTAGAAAAAAAAATTGAAAATGTTTGGTTTGATTTAGACGTAAAAAGGGAGAGAAGGCGCAATATTTTTTTAATACCTAATCATTTTTAGTTTGGTTACTAAACTTATAAGAAATGGAACATTAAGGTGAAAGTTACCCCTTTTAAAATTATTTACAAATTCAGATTGTATGAAGGAAAGCTGGCAAGATTTTCTTTATAGTTGTAAAAAAACGACGATAAATTAACATTGTTTATAAGTCAATGCATTTTTCTTATTTCATAATGTAAATGCCTTTTTTGCAAAAAAAAATAAAAATACAGGTATTTGTTATTTGAATATTTTTAGCTTTGTAGCTATACAGAAAACCAAACACAGAATGCTTCAATAATTCATGAAGTTTGCCTTAAGTTTCCACTACGTAAGTTTACTACGTAGTACAGTAGTATAAGTATATTTACATCCTATGTAAACTGAGTAATTTTTGTGAATTATTTCCATAATTCCTATGTTACCAATTAACGGGAGCTTATGTGGTTTATCTGGATGAGTCTCACACATAACCGTTGATGATGAATTCAGGGCTGGACATGCAACTTTTGAATTACTTGTTAGTTTGTTTGTTTTGAAAAGTATAATGCAACCTCAACCCATCCAACTTTATTGAGGCCGACTTGAGCGGACATAAGTTTAAAATTTAAACAAATTCGGGTAAATGTTTGATGTAGGGTACCTAAACTGCCCAGTGTACCGGACATTGACAATTACTTGTTCTTATTGACGCCAAATAAAGTTTGACTCTGCCACCAGTTCGGAAAACCTTTGTGAAGAAGAACTTGGTTAGAAAATTCACGGTAATAATGTTTTCAAAATGTACAATGTTTTTTTATGTCTATATAAAATTATTCTTATTTGCATCCGTTAGCTCGGGAAGGGGAGCCTCCCCTCAAGTATCCAAACGACTAACACCGTTCACGAGTTAACGCGAGACGGAAGTGAGCGACCCGTCAGCCGTCACAGCCTCCGTCCACTCCGCATAATTTTTGAATAAATTAGAAGTACTCCTTTTAAAGTGACTTTAGAAAAATACATTTAATAACCTACAACCTAAACATGTGCAGCAACATGTGCCTTAACTAATAAGCGGTGCTTTAGTTTTGTTATTTCCGTCTAGGTAACTGGGAAAATTTGGTGTCTACCTACATATTATTTATACTCATAATGGCAAAATACTTTAATAGAAATATCATATAAATAAATAACATGTAAATAATAGGAGTGAAACCATAAGATAGATTATACTAGTTAAGAATCAGTAATATATTAAAACAGCATTCCAAAATAACTCTATTCCGATATTCCGAGATCCTATTGGTCAAACACATATCATAAAAAAGTCGTTTAACCAAATTTCCGACCACTGAATTACTATTATGTGGTCGAACACAAAACATGTGGTCGGACACTGGGTTGGGGCGGCCAAATACTGGGATGAACGTAGCTTTCCAAAAAATCATATTTCCTGCAGAAACTAACATAACTTTTAATGCACTGAAATGCTAAAGTTAAGTTTAGATCTATTTTTGAATGTATGGATAAGATAATAAAATATAATAAGTAAACTTAACTCCTAGGGTGCTATTAATAAAAATCGTCTATTCCAACCATAGTACAACTGTACTCTAGGACTTGTTAATCCAAGAGTAACAAAGTTTTAACCGATTCGTTGCCATGTCTAATTTCGCTAACTTCTAACTGTGGCGTCGAACAAAAATAACGTGACACTGTTCAGTGCCCACCCCCATACGATTAGATGACACGCATCTGTATCTTCAGCCATGCGGAAAAGAAAGCAGTATTTTTTTACATGTTCAAAGCTTGAATACTTTTTTTACATTCGAAATCTAACGTGAACGGCCAAGCACATGGTTTTAAATGATAAGAAGTGACAAGATAAGGGTATTTCTGGAAATGGGGGGTGTAGTGGGGGAAAAAGTGACTTTTTCAATACAGGTGTGCTAAACCTTTTCAACGTATTTTGCATTTCCTAATGATTTGATTGATTATGAGGTATTAAATTAGGTCTAAAAACATGGTTTTGGTTTTCCTCGTGACTTTCAACTGTTTAAACTATGCAAATGGAAACTGCCAAGTTCGATTTAATAGATAATAGATATTCTCAAAAAACGTCAACATTATTATTGTCAGTAAAAATAACATTTTGATAAATACTGCCATTCTATTATTATTTAGGTATGATGTCTCAGTATTTTTTGATTTACTTAAGTGTTTGTATTTTTTTAATATAGTTCAGATCATTCTTTTATTGCATGCACATCAATCTGTATAAAAATACTTTTTATTGTTTAAATGTTATCGTTATTGAGAGTGGGTGTATCATTTAACAGAAGACAAGCTAAACCAACCGAAGCAGAGTGATTTCCCCGCTTTAGGGAATTAGTGAGGTTATATAGAGTTTACACTGTAATACATTTATAATTTATTATCATATGGTGGTTGAATATCAAATAATGATGGACGACCGAGTGGCGTAGTGGTAAGTAGCCTTGCCTCATACACCGAAGGTCCCAGGTTCGAGTCCTGGCCGGGGCATTCATTTGTGTGATGAACACAGATGTTTGTTCTCGGGTCATGGTTGTTGATATTTATATATGTATGTTTATTCTGGGTTCCCCCCAGTTCTCGCTGTATGGTCATCCATAACACAAGCTCTGCTTACTTTGGGGCCATACAGTTGGTGTGTTTGTCTGGGGATTTATAAAAAAAAAATGCAACTTTCAAAAAGGTTTTTTAAAGGTATTCTTTAAAAAAATCTTACAAAATCCAGAAACTAAGGCTACGAGCTTAATCTACGTGAAAAATGAAGATAGTTTGGTTCTGGGTAAAAGCTCCTTAAAACTAAATTTAAGGAGTTACCATCGATTTTTTTTTAAATGACACACATCCGTGCTTAACGCCACACGCAAGAAACAGTGATGGCACTGAAACGTGCCATCCGCAACGAATCGGTTAATTTTGTAATTAATTTGCCATTAGAGGTGCGCAAATCATGTCCCGGACCGGATCGAACATGGAACGGTTCTTTTCATTGTCGGAACTAGGTCCAGGAAACATGTCCACGGAACTATATATCCATGGAGTTAGATTTTACTTCATGTCCATGTTCTTTCATAGTTCATACGATTGGATGGAACTAAGAAGAATGCTTTATTATTACTTACATGTCTTTCGAGCTCATCAGTTGTATTGAATATACCTAGTAGAAAGACAGACATTTTTAACACTCGTATTTGTTATTTTTTAATTTATTTGACTTTTTTTTTAATAACTCACAAATATGTTTATGAAAATTGTAAGTAAGGAAAGTGAAGTACAAAGGATGTTTTCTTAATCAAAACACAAATTTAATACCGCAGCACTAGGTTTATTATTTCATAACACGTAGTTCTTACATATTATAAAGGTACCTTTCTCGTATACATACGCCTGCTAAACATGAGCGCGCGCGCTCGCTTTAGCATTCACTCGGTCCTACTCAGTCTTGCGTCCCATGTTCGTTCAATCAATCGGTATTTTTGTAACGACTAGACAAGGAATGAAGGAACTATGAACCTATTTATCTGTAATCGGCAAACGGAACGCAGCAATTGACTTATCGGAGCGGAACGATATCGTTCCATCGTCGGACATAGTTCTTGGAACTATTACGGTCCGGAACTACACATGTCTATTTGCCATTAATAAACAAGGCGTAACTGCGGAGTAACAATACACACTTTACACCGGTTATAATACGAATGTAGTATAACGGTTATAAAATAATAAAACTCTCAGTATTTCAAAGTAAAAAGAATGAGTTAATGAATGATAATGACAGCAAAAACTGTCAAGCAACTGTCAACGCTTCAGGCGCCTCCTTGTGTTGTTGATTAAATTTAAATTGTGTCTGCTCCAACTGTTCTGTGTTCTGCGAGTTCTGATATGGGCTCGATTAAACATTTCGTCGCTTTTTAATCGCTGTCAAAACTTTCAGATGAGGTGGCATGGTACCTCTTGAATCACCAACTAGCCTGTTTTTTATTAACTCGATAATGAAAACGGCAGTATGTCGACTAAATCTGTACTTCGGTTTAAACCCAGATCCCTGAAGTTCTTTCAGAAGATTCTTACGTATTTTATAATGTTTCACACGCCTCGATAATGGGACCTGGTTATAAACCTTATCAATTTCCACTATCACTCTCATATCATCATTAAAGTAATCTCTTTCCATTCTTATTTGCACAGAATAAATACACAGGGAGCTAAAAAAGTTGCTGTCAAAAAACTAAATCACAGATAACCTATAAGTAGGTACCTACCTACTTATTTTACGCAGTCTCCATGCTTAGTCATTCGTTAAACTATGTAGCGCCAAGGATTGAGTCTTACTTCGAGTTTAGAGTTGGAATAGCTTATTCCCTCCTTACTGCATATTTATTAATACAAAATATCATTACGTCAAATATAAAACTTGGTTTAAAATTAATCTTACTTTAGTATGTACGGATATAGACGGATAGAGTTTAAAGATGTAACTTAATGATTTAAAACAAATGAAAACATATGTTGCTGATCATAGCCTTGGACAAAATGTTAGGTAAGTATACCATGGAACGAATTAAAAACAAACATTTTCGTTACGAAATGATTACACTCAATTTTTTGTTCATAATGTTAAAAATCGAAATGACAGTAACCGTCAACTGATTTTCTGCGGTTATTCGATATTCGTTAAACATAAACATAAAATCTATAAAAACCCTTAGTAATATTTAAGAAGGAAAGCGCTAGAGATAAATTATTCAAAATGGGAGGTTCAATGCGTGCATGTAAAATGGTCCGACCTATGATGTCGTTGGATTGCCAGGAAGCGCATCGAAGAGTCATAGCTTTGTACAAGGCCTTCTACCGATATATTCCTTACATAGGTAGGTAATTCGCACTGCCTTTTATTATAAGGAAGCCAGCAGGTATTTTAGAAATGGCTCTGTCCTAAATTCAAAGGCCATAGGTAAGAAATCCTTTATTCCAACTTCTACTCCGGTCTAGGTAATTAGTTACGTGGCAATTATACACTTACCTACTTAATAGGAGTGTGTACTAATAATCTTTGTTGTATTATAAATGTAAAATCAGTAAAATACCAAATGTACCCAAATTCTCTGGGATTAGAAGGCTCTAGGGATATGTGTCACTATGATCTCTGTAGAGTGATTTACTGACTTCACCGTGAAATCGTTACATGATAAAAAGGGAACTGAAGAAATCGATTTCTCACATGAAAACGATAACCTTCTAATTTGTAATATTTCTTTACTGTTATAGACCTAAACTGAAATAAAAGGTTCGTATTTGAAATTATAAATTCATGCTATTTTTAATTAAAAAATTTTTGTAGAAAAGTATATGGATGTTCCGAAGTCCAAAGAGGAAATGCGTTGGAAAATTCGCGAACAGTTCTACAAAAACGCTTATGTAGCCGACATCAGAATGATTGATCTATTAGTCATCAAGGTTAGTATAATAGTCTAAGAGCCCGTGAACCACCTTTAGTACCGTTTACCTGCTAAAGCCACGGTAACCCAAATTTCATAATGGTCCATCGTTTTTACCTGTGTTGGGAGCATGCGCTGACAAACTTACAGCTTTTATAAAATAACGAAGGTCCGGGGTGCACGGGTTCTTGTAATATAAGAAAAACTTAAGTAACACCTAAAGAGCTGTTCGTATAGACGTCGCTGTATAGTTATATAATATATACGGCTTATATAGTTCCTATAGAATCACTTCGCATAATTATATAAACATAAATGTAAGTACTTCCCACTTTCAATGCCATAATTCCATTGGTAAGCGAGCTTGTGTTTTAAAAAAAGGTTAACGTATAAAGGGGTGGAGGAGCCAATGAATTTACAGAAATAGGTAGCTTATGATGATTTGCTCAATTAAGTTCAGTTTAATATTTAGATGTAAAATCAAATATCTATGGTGTTCATGGGTTCCGACGCCACTTACATCAATGTAGGTGAGGGGCCGGAAACCTTGCCCGATTTGGATGGCAGGTATTAACTAATGTAAATAAACTTACTTTTCGATAAGGTGAAATAATTCACTCACTGATATCAGTTATTTAAAAGCTAGGTAATAACTGTACATTGAGTGTGTGAGAGATAGGAATACACATGCTTTGACTACCCTGTTTTTATCTGCAATGGCTTCACACTGCACCGGACACGGTTCCGACGTGCAGTATCGCCGCGTGCGCCGCACCACAGTTCGATGAACATGCTGTACTCAAAAAGCCCATTCTCCCCCCTATTCAGAAAAACTGTATAAGGCTCGAGTTAAATAAAATTCGGATCCCAAGTTTTACAAAGTCTTAAAAAGAAATTCAATAATGTTGAAATCTAATTTAAAAGTGACTTAATTAAAATGAGGCTTACTTTCACGCCATGTTTAAAATGCTTTTGGTGTTTATCTTTAATGAATAATTAAACTCTCCTATTTTACTTTACATTAAGTATGGATGTATAAGTGAAACAGTGTAAATTATTACTGGTGAACCAAGTAAATCAAGTAATAAAAAGCTAAATTAAGAATCAAAGTTAAAAACCGCAACACGACACGTCTCGTCCTACGAATGCTTGATTTCTCCACGATGTAAAAATTGATGTTTATTCCAGGGATATATGGAACTGAAAGAAATTCGTAACCAATGGGTTCAAAAGGGTCGCATCATGTCCTATTGGAGTCCCACCATAGAACAGGTTCCTTGTGACTTCCTCAGCAAGTTTTTATCACAGAAAGACTGACTATATCGGCTACTTACTATAATTTAGGCATACGTTTCGCAACTTCTATACTTTTAGTTTTCATATGCATTACTGAATTACGCAACTTGCACGTCTGGTTTATTGTTAAACCGTCTGGTTATTGAAATGTAATTGAATCTTTTAAAATGTTGATAAAAAAGTAAACAATACATTGATCGGAAATAGAACTGGACAAAGTCCATACCTACTGCTTAGAACAGCAAACAATAAACATCTTCCTTGGCAAATTATTGATCGACACAATAAAAAGCTATAGAATTTCTAGCTTACTACAATAGGCATTTGATTGCTACTTGTGTGACTTGCTATACATGGACTTATGATAAATTTTATGTATAATATTCGAGTATTTTTTCTATTGTCTCAGCAGCTACTTAAACATATTTTACATGGCTTGGATTATTTACCCACGTAAAAATAAAGTACAAAAAATACTTTTTGATATTACAATCTATACTTTCTTGCTACTTTCAAAAGTAACCCTTAACTTTATTTTCCTCTACCTTTAGCTTATAATAATTGGAATACGCGATGGAAAAATTAAAACGAATATTCAAAAATCATTTATTAATTTGCAATCGCTTTCATACATCACCATGTGCCTTCAGAAGGCTTATTAAAAAAAATTACTTCGAACCTTTTAGGTAAACAATGTAAGTACCTAAGGTAAACAGTATATTTTATTAACTGCATAATAAAAACTAGAAATAATTATTACATAAATATGTTCATATTAACAATTATTAAAAAAATTATGATCTTTCAAAGTTTTCGATCTTTAACATTCACAACCATAAATTTACAAAACTGTTTATTATTAAATAAAAACTAGTTTTTTTATTATATAATACGTTTTATACATTTACTTTTAAATTTGAGTTTTTGAAACTTTTGGGTTACAGCATAACAAACTATTCATATATTGTAAAGTACAGCAATAATTTTCACCTGTGTCTTAAATATCAAAAGCACCCTACATCGACAAAATCTATTTGCATAAAAAAATATTTTTATTATTTTATTTCATAAATATTTTATGACTTAATTTCATCTTAACTTAGGAAAACATTAATTCTATTTACATAATTTATTCAACAACGACTAGTTATATTGTGGCCAAGGCATGTGGATGTTATTGCAGAAGTTAAGTTACTTTGAAACTGAATACGAATCCATTTTGGTCACATTTCCTTCACTTTCTTTCAATGCCTGTTTACAAGTAACTTGCACAAATATAATTCCTGGATCTTTATTAGTTAATGGAAGACCAAGAGTATCATTTAACAACACAATTAAAAATATAAATAAATTGTTTTAATCATGTCTCTGAGGCGCTATTTACATATTCGGGGCGGCATTAATTGGCCAGTTGGGCGCCAAAATCTAATATGTGTAGATGAATGCTGGATAAAAAGCCGCCCGGCTTATACCAGTTGGGTCTTGACGATCAACACTAGCCCGAATGGACTAAAAGATCGGCACTAGCCGAATACAATATGTGTAGTAATTGCTTCGGGCCAGCCTTGTCGTTCAACGAATACTGCCGAAGCGAATGTGCCGGCCCGAACACGTAGATTGTTTCCCACTTAGTAATTTATAAACAAAAATTATTTTTGCCATCAAGACATTGATATTGAGATTTGCTATCATTTTTTATATATTTTCTTGGTATAAGATGAATTAATGAATAAAAACAGTAAAACAAGCTTTAGAAAATATAGCAAAGCAGTAAGATACGTTCTTAAATGACAGTTCCAACGGGGACTCAAAGTGTTAGAAGGCGCAGTGGTTAAGTTTTCTTATATTTATTTTACTTAGAACTGAAATATAATTCAGATGATCAATAATTCAAAATGTCAAGACTTATCTTTTGTAATATCTGCATCAGTAGATGGTTTCAAGTACTCATGTGACCGACAATCTTGGTATGTATTTCACTGAAGACAATAAAATGCAATGCATGATACAATGACACCATTGTCTCAAAAATCTTAGTTTATTATCTTATCTAGTGAGGTCTTGATCTGTGAGGAAACTGGACGTTACAGCAACATTTTCACGAACTCTGGAAAACATTTAGAATATTATGTTTACAAATATTAATTTGGGAACAGTTCATAAGTTTTCTTAATACATAATTAATGATAAAAGGTTAATAATAAATATTAACCAATATTTTCTCAAATATTTTGGTATACCTAAAAAAAGAAATAAACATAATGGCAAAAAGTAACATGCAATTATTATTAATACCATTATTTTATAATAACAATTATATTATGATACAAGTGTGCTACGTTGGCGGCATTTTTATTAAGGTAAAAAACACGAGTGTATAGTAAGCTGAATTATGAACACAAATGCGTTTCCATAAAAGGCACTTTACAAGCAACTGTGTTGAAAAAATAATTACGTAATAATTACGTAATTGACGAAATTGACGTCATCCGTAGCATCCGTAGACACGTAGACTTTACCTAAAATGCTACGATTTTCCGTAGTCTAAGATATCTGGAGTCTGAAAAGAATTGTTCAGATGAAGCTATCATGATAAGTACTTTCAAAAATGTAAAAAAACTCCATAAATTGGTTGTTGTTGTTGTAACATTTGTACTCATATAATTGAATCATCATCAGAATGACTCAATATCTTAGTTCCGCAACGAGAAATAATTCAAAAAAATTGTATCATTTATTAAAAAATTGTATCTTAGTTGATGAATTAAGATAATGATTATAGATCTGTATCAGTTATGGTCATGTTCAGGAAATAATATTATCAGTGGTCGCTGGTAGTATAATTACATTGTACTCTATCTTTACGGAATAAGAACATTCAAATGACCTGTTTTTATCTATTGTTTGGGTATTATTTTAAGATAAATATTGATAATAGTGGACTACTTTTTCTTGTAAACTAAATTTTGTGTTGAATTTAAAAATCTATTCCTTATTCTGAACCGGTTTTATAATTATTTGCATTTTTTAACTTCAGTAAAAAAAATAACAAGGAAGGCTATGCAAAACATTTTGCATAGACTATCGATGCCAGGATATCTAGCCTCTATTCTCCCAACAGAAACTTGTGGCAATCCTCAATTTCATAGTGGACGCGACATACTCTGAACTTGATCAAGTGGCTATTCAAAATAACAACAACTGGGACCTATAGGCTTACGTGCCCATCCGTAGCACGAAAACGCTCATGCTTTTATGCTAGACTAATCGCAAACATATCTCAGCTAAACGGTCAAATAAAAAGTGACTTTGCTATACACTGCATAGAATACATATTCTGAAAACGTGAGACACCAATACTGTCAGGAACATTAATTGGGAAGTTCATATCCATAGACCATTTATTCTGTCCCCCGAACGATTTTTGACTTTGGTCCAGCGACAACGAAAATCTAAACTTGATTTTGAAAATTTTTATTTAAAAAGTTTCTAGCCCCAAAAACGAAAGTTGCTGAAGTTAGTAGTTACTTTGCGGAAATCTATTTCTTTGCTGCTCGCGTGACATTAGAGTATGCATAATATTTATGCATTTAGTTATACTGCACCGCCATCCCTCTCGCTTACATACTATGCGATGGTAACGTCAGAATGCTCTACAAAACATAAAAATACTCTCGCTACCGACTTACCGACAAGTTTCGCCTAAGCCAGGGACATCATCAGTCGTCACGCCCTGAGTCAGTTTTGAACAAGACCACTCAACACGTGTAGAGCTCACCTTCATAGTCAATGCGTCCATCATGGTCGATGTCGCCGAGCGTAAGCACCTGGTTGAGCTGCGCATCAGTGACCGGCTCGCCGATCATCTCCAGCGCCGACCGCAGCTCGTCCCGCGTTATGTACCCGTTGTCGTCGCGGTCGAACACTCTGGAATGTGAAACAGGAGGTTTGAGAGAGTCATATATTCAAGAACTTGATTTATCGGATGGTAAGGCTATCTGCCTCAGTGGATTGTTATTAATTCCACGTCTCCAACGTCGAATTCTATCACGTGAGATGAAAAACCAAGGTTCACGCAATTCTCAATAATAAAATGGCGTTGCAGCCGTGGGAATTGTCTTTACTCCCGTAACTTCACTGGCTGATAATTTCTTTAAAATGGAACATTAACACGCGCCATATTTATTATTGTGGCGGTAAATATAAAAGGACAAAAATGCCGTTAAAAGTCATCAACCGATCAAGACTTTGAATAGGCATATACTTAACAATTTTCTGCCTTCAGCACTCATATCATTTACATGACCAGTATTATCTTCATTACTTATCTTAAGTGCATTCGGTCGAAAAATAGATGCATAATAATTATCAAGTATTAAACAAGTTTTACGAAAACCTGGCACATCTTGAAATCTCTCAAGTTTCTTCAGAAACTCGTAAAAGTCGCCGTATACCTAAATGAAAAATTAGAATAATGATGATTGTTGTTTTTAAAGTCATTGAATCACTTAAAATCCACAAATTGATTGTTTTGGTCATGATACTTACCTGTAATACTTTAACTGTACTACGTTTTATTTTTGTTTTTGTTTTGTAATTTATGATGGTGGCAACAAAAAGTAGTCTATTGTACAGTATTCCTAGAATTACTGACCGTTCGCTTTAACAACTTAATAAGAACAAAGCTTACAAACGCACAAAATAAAATCTTAATTGAATTTCTTATTCCAATTTTATAACTAAAAGTTCCTGTGAACCAAACTTTTTGTTTACTAAGGAAAACAACTGCCCTTGACCTGTTAGCTTGTCTGATCATTGTATTTAGGTAGGTAGCTACAGATAATTTCACAACTTTCTGTAAGAGTTCGCATAAGTCGCTTGAACAAGCAATACGTGCATAAAACGCGTTCTAAGCTGTTGCTGATACAAAAACCATCCAAAAGAAGTAACACTCGCTTATTTCACGACTCGATACTCACTTAAACGCAGCCAGCAGATCTCTCGTGATCTCCTCCTCGGAGTCTCCGCCGCTGGCGCTCACGTCCATGCCCTGGATCGCCTGTATCTTCGTTACCCACTGCATAAAGTCATTCTCGTCTATCAACCCATTACCTGCAACCCACAAGGTCATAACTTAACACCATAAACAACTTAGTCACCTTTCCCCGAAAACGATCACTATCGCAAAGAAATCACCAATCGTAATTTCTTCGGGAGATTACCATCACGAGTTCATGGCAACCACCCATAACGTACTCAAACTGCATTCACAAAGTATTATTCTAAAACATTCCAGTAAACTGTAACTGAGCCTGGTTTATGTGCAACAAAATTTAATGTGACAATCAACAGAAGGGTGGCATCGTTAAATCTTAATTAAACCCAGCGGTGGGGAGGGGTGTCGTTAAAGTTATGGCTTGCGGTGCGCCTCGCCTGGGTTCCAAGTTAATTCGCCACGTAATTATCAATAACATCGTAAAACGCGCCCACAACTCATTTAGCCCCTGCATTATGAAGGGTTTTGTCTTGTGTGTGTCAAGAGTGCTATTATCTTAATTTTGTAATAAACGCTGTACCTTCGTCGCGCGCTTTTCACGTTTATTTTAAAAGGAGTGTTACAGTTTCAAGTTGCACATTTGTCACGCTATCGTGGGGCGATAAGAGGGCACGAACTGTAAGGTTTACGCGTACTTTGTTATCAAGCGGTGTGTTTCTGTGGCGCATTTGTAGCCACCTGGCAGGTACCGCTGGTAACCTTGCGTTGCTCTGAGGTCGCCGGAAGTGGCCGACCTACACGCCGCACGCCATTTTACAATAACATTTCCCCCCTTCCAGTTCCACTCTGAATAAATTATTCGCATCGATATAATGAGCTTCGACTACTGTTTGTTTGTGTAAAGAATTCTTGGAAACAATAATTATTCATTTAGTATAAAAATGTCGCTTATTTCGTGATTCGTGTTGAGTGAATCACGTATATTTTTTAGGTCTGAGACCTAAATTGTCGCGTCATAATTTACAAACTATGTGTTTAAATATCTACACTTCCAAACTTTCGAATCACTTTCTACGACACATTTAAATAGGTCAAAAAGCACTTTATCTAGCAATGTAGGTGGTTTTACAACGCAATAACCTTTCTGAAATTTTCGCAGTCATAAAATATTTTCACACATTAAATGTAACATTACTTACAATAAACAAGGAATGAGTCATAAAAACAGATCTAATGTGTGCGGCGTTATCGTGCCAGGAGCAAGTGCGACACTACATTAAATTTTTCGGCAATTTCAAGTCACGCACCATTTGATTCGGCGGCGACAATATCTACATGTGTGTCATTATTGTGCAAAAATTATATCGCGTCTTCGGATTTGGCATCATTTCAACATGGAATTGGGTAGCCAGTCGCTCGTTTATTTTGTAAATGCTCATTTTAATGTTAGGCTGTACAGGGACATTATTTGCGGGACAGTTTAACGAAATATTAAACGCGTGTAACAATAAAATTACTGCATCTCTGTCTCTCATGCCTTGGCTTAAAAGCATTGTTCTGGATAATAGACGATGACAGATGGGGTTTTTTAGGTTTTTCGTCATGTGACGCTCTGATCACTAGCGAAACATAAATAATAATAGGTGCAAAGATAAACGGAGACGACAATAAATCCAACGCTTAGTGTCATCATTCATTAAAACTAACGATATAAATTCTTGGCGTGTTTGCCAATAGTAGATACCCACGACATTTTATGTTCTCTATTTTTATATCAAAAAACGAGGATTAGTCATGTTTCAATTCTAAAAACCGGTAAATCTTTGATCCAATAGTTGTGTATTACAACATAGCGAGTTCAAGTAGGTATTTAATTATTGTGTCAAATTATCGTTTTATCTATTGTGGAAAAATGTGTGGATTTGTATTATATAAAACAGGCTTTTCACTTGCGTAAAATTTTTACATATATACTCGTAACTCCTCCATCGGTAGAGTTCTTCTTCAGCTTAACTTTAGAAAATTATTCTTTACCTGTTTCTGAACATAATTATTTATGTAAGATGGCTTGTTCATAACCGAAATGAATAGAATTTTGCCTGGAAAAAGTTTAAGTAAAAGATTTTTTAAATCGGTTAATTAATTATAGAGTTCTTAACTTTTGATGTTAGTTAAAAAATTTGAAATTCATGGAGATGCTACAAGAATCACATTTTTCGGATATACAGTTTTCTTTAACCTTTAACGTAAAAATCCGAATAAGTGAAGGCTAACTTGGAACTTCATAAAGTTGATGAACTTCATTTGGTACCCATTACGGTACTACGCAGTTTCAATAGCGTGGGACCAATTTGCCGTTAAAAAATGCTGTCAAAATGTGTTATAGCAATATAATTATAGAGAACCATTTTTACTGAAATTACATAAAAATCTTCTCAAAAGACAAAGCTATTCTACGTTAAAAAGTTTGCTTATGGTTGAAAATCAGCCCTAAACTGAAATATTCCATTGTAGTGTTTTTGTTTTCGTACTACGCCACCTTTTTCATTGTTATTTTATTTTGACGGTGTCTAAATCGTTAAACTTAAGGTATTTTGGTCTGTTTAATTTGGTGACGGAAATAGACCTGCCTTTATAGCGTCTGAAGCTAATATTAGGTCTTGTTTCAAGTAGAGCAGAACTCACGTTTGCTAATAATACGCAATATAAAGGTTTAACATTTTTTTCTAATTATTGAACCGCTACATTCAATTAGCACAATAATTATTTTTGATTTCAAGTATTGAGATTCACAATGGTTTTCTCCGAAACCAAAAATAATGTCAGAAAATATCGTTATGGTTTTAATAAAATGATAAGAGGCATATTGTAATTTTTTTTAGATTCTGCAGGTTTAAATAAAAAAAAATGTAATGTTCTGTTTTAATAGCGAACTTTGATTGATTTTCCATCTCCATTACATTACAGAAGTCACAGAAAGTTTGTCCAAATTACATCCAGAACTTTTTGCATATTTAATGCGTCTTCGCAGAATAATCATAATCTCTGCTTGGTTATTTCATTTTGAATTTGCATTTTTATTGACGCAGTTTTATAAATAAGTTGAAAAATGCCACAAAATTTAACAACGAAGTCATAATGACGAAATAAGTATAATTTCTCTAAAATTTATTGCTTACTTATGTACTTATAAAAATTATCACCCGTGTTCATAAACAAGTAATGACTTAGACAATCATTTACTAAGAGGTGTCATCACTTGAGGCTAGAATTCTTGAATCACTTTTTTCTTCAACTTTTTTTCATAGTCAAAAAGTGACGTTTTCTCAATTTTTTGTAAAGAAAATGATGATGGCTTCTTGGCTTAGAATTCTAATATACGAGTATAATATACCCATTTATACTAGTATACTAGGCTCGGTCATGTTATACATATCTCACTTCATATTCTGTGGGTATTTGCGGTTTATTTATATATTGGATCACTACACGATAAGCTTTGCGGAAGCTCGTTATAACAATTTATGTAAAGAAAAAATGGAGGACATCCTTCGTTTATTCGCCTACACACATTTTTTTAAAATGTTGGTGTATAAAAAAAATTTAATTATATCACTAAAAAATTGAAATAGTTTCGTCTTCGTAAAATTTGCTGCAGTAATCTTGCCTACCATGTTTACTGGCGAACCTACTTCAAAAGTATGGCGGCGATGTTCGAGATGCGCCAGCGCCATTTGTTCACTGCATTACGATTTAGCCAATGTAGTAATACCGCTCTATAACATGAGTAAAACCTAGCGTTTCAGTTTAAGTGTAAAATAGTGAGAGAGAAATGAATCCTATCTCTATGAAGACTGTTTCTTTTTAAAAACCCGTATTCGAGTCGGACTCAAGTCCTTTTGAATTTTGGAGGACTTGAGTCTTGACTTAAAGCACTCACGACTGAGTCTTTTCAAAAGGAGTCGGGTCTGGGTCCTCCGAGTCCTTATTATAGTGGTATATTGAAAACTCGGTGATTAATGTTGGACATTGATTTTAAGTTGATTTTATAAATTTAGTCTTTAAACTTTAATAACATAATACACTTACTATGAAGCTCATGACTCATGTCAGCTCAAATATCTAAGGAGACTAGGGGGACTAAAAGGAATCAGAGGACTCAAGGGACTCGAATGAGTCGTAACTCGCGAGACCAACTAGACTCGAGTCACGCGAAACGACTTGCATGTCCAAATGTGTACTAAACGACTCAAGTCTTTTACATCCCTTTTAGATATTCATCGATCATTCCATCTTGTTTGCAGCGAAAAACGTACCCAGTAAGAGTATAGATTTGTGAAATCCAATTATAATAAGGTTTCCTTTAAATAAGTCACCGGTGGAAAATTGGCGACGCGACGGCACGTGGCTGTCACCATTGATTGTGGTCGGAGGCTCGTTTGTGCCGAACAAACCGCTGCATGGTACGTTCGTGGAAAACTATTATTAAAATAGATACCATTGCGTTATTAAATTAGTTGATTTATGCAACCTTAAACGAATTGACGCCAAACATGGAGTTGTCTCTGTTGCTCTCAATCATTGTAGCAGGACTTCATTTCAAAAATCAATGACTAAAGAAAGTAAAGCTAAAATATCTGTCTCTTTGACTTAGAACCTGAAGACTTACCATGTTTACTGGCATCTTTAACGAGCTCAGCAATAAGGTCATCACTGACGGTGATGCCGAGGTTCTTGAGCATGAACTGCAGCTCCGCGGGCGTCACGTGACCGTCCGCGTCCCGGTCTAGCAGCCCGAACGCCGTGCGGAGATCTGCAATCATTATTATGTGTTTATTTATCTCATAAAAGTAGGTATATAATACAAAAGATTTGTGTGTGAGCAGCAGTTCCGGTGATTAAAGCTTTCTGAGAGTTTTTCTACGTTCGAGATGAGAGACCTCTAAAATGTTTTTATTTAACCTTCCCGAGGTTCCAGAGGTCCCGAAACAGTTTCACTATCATATCTCCGTCCTCGTAGGAGTTCCTGGATAAAATAAACAGCCTGTGTTACTCCTTGCTAACTGCCCGATAATATAGCTTTGTCGTGATGAAAGGGTTTTTTAAATTGGTAGAATAGTAGTTTTAGAGTTAATCGATTACAAATAAACAAACAAACATAAAGTCTTTCGTCTTAATAATAATAACAAAGATTACAATTTACAACTTTCTCAGCTGAGGCATGTGCTAAGTTTGGAACCTGTATGCCAGCCACCAGAATTCTTAGTTTTTACGCCTATTGGGTTGTAAATTGTGTATTTATGAAGGGTTTTTTCATATTCAGAACTGTGGATGAATGAGGATAGGTGAAAATTAAGTATTACAAGCTATTGATACTTTATGTTCAATAGCAACTACTACTAGTACTTATAATGAGAGGAATAAAAAAATACAATCATACCTACTTACAAACAAAATTCCTCCAAACTGTGAAACAGGTTTTAGCTATTAATAAGATTTTGATAAGATTGATTTGATGGCGCGAACCTTGCGAAAATCTTACAGACAAGAATGAAACCTAGGCTTCCTATTTAAATAAAAATAAACTAAAGTAGATAAACAAACTTAAACACAACTGAGTCATGTCTTATCAGAAACTATACTTTACCTACCTATCATATTTTTATTAAAATTACTTCACTATTAATCAATAAAACATCTCAGAACTGGTGATATCGATAACACACAACGAACCAACGGAGACTCCGGAAGAAAAGTTTAATATAAAATTATTTTGTCAAGCAAACACTTATACTTACAAAAATCATTGCCTTTTTCCTGAGACATCTCACTTAACTAAATTTCCACAAAATTTAATTACTCAAAGTGGTCGCTTATCAAGATGTTCCATTGATAATGAGGTGAAGTTCCGAGGTTTAGCTCTGTTTAGCATCATTACGTTTTCTTGACAATATTGACAAAAGATTAGGCCATCATCTGTATCAGGAGCCTTATCTCTAAATTATGGTACAGATCGTAATGTGAATAACAAAATATAGTGAAGATCGAGATAGTGTCAGAACTTCAGTCAGACTGATATTCTGAAGTGATGTCTGATATTCTCAATAGAGAAAGTGTTGTGCATGCCCATTTAGCCTAATTAAATTGTTTAACAGATTTACGTGGGAAATCCCCGACTATCAAACCATAGGGGAACCCAGAATAAACAATTATATGGGAAAAAATAGATAAATGTCAGATTTATCGGTAGTTTTATTTTGATGTCGACTTTCTACTCTCAATTCTGATACATCAATGGCATTGAAAATCGTATACTTATTATGTATATGATAAACGCAACCTTGTATTACTTTATGAGATTATAATTTATGTTCGCGTGTTACATAGATACATAAATCAAATTTAAATGTTGAAATAACACTATTTCTGTGTGACTTTGAATACTGCCAGACCTTTGACAAAATACGAACGTGAGACAGCGCAACTGATAGATTATCTCTCACTATGAACCCTTTTATCCCCAACTCACCCAAACTCAGGGTGCGATGACGTAGAATTCTTCTTCGTACTATAACTAAGCTCAAGCAGGTTTTTACTTGAAACCACGGGAGTAACACAGAAAATTGGTTACTAAATAAGTGCAACGGGTATTTGCAAAGTCGGGCAAGAATGTATCAATCCCATCTTTCTACAAAAATAATATCATTGGGGTTTCAGTTATTCTGTTTACTATAAGCACTTTTTTTCTATTCAGTGAAAAGGGTTGAGGAGGACAAGGAAGTTATACACCTGTGTAGCAGGTATCGCTTCATTTTAGTCTTGAAGTCTCTAAGCCTGGTTATTTTATGAGTCTGATTATAAATTACATTATTTTTTATAAAACTTTTAAAGGCGTGATTTAACAACACGACGACATTTAACGTTTTTATAGGCACTTCCTTCCGGGTCGGCTGCAACAATGTCGCCGAAACCGAATGGTGTACTATTTCATATTTCTGTTTACCTTTAAGTTTGTGAACTTAAAATCTTAACATTAGTAAGGCTTCACAACAGTAGAGTACTTATACAGCTAATAAAGTACATTGTGCTGTATACAGAATTATGGCTTTAAGTACTTGAAAGGAAAAGCTCAAAGCTTTTCTTGAAATTACTATCTGCATGTTCCCAATTCTCCTAGGTAGGTACTTTTAGTAAACACTAATAAATACCTTTAAACATGATCTTGGAATAAACATTAGTAGGTAGTTTGTTACTATAAATCGATGCGAAGAAAGACACATGACCGCGATGTCACACATATTAGTTGGAATGCAAATCGGTACACGTAGATTTAATTTAGGCGCTTTCAACACTCATTCCGTTTTTGGAAAACTGCCACAAATTATAAATGTTTTGCGTAATTATTTAGGGGTTATGTACTAAAATAGACTTATAAATAAATTCAATCAATTGTGTTACTAGAGTTTGATGCCAATTTGATGACGTCCTTTGAGAAAATTTGGAGGGAAGATTGTATATTTACTCAAGGCATGTGCTTATGGCATATGTTCATGGCTGTAGCCACGTAACCTTTCTCTCTAGAATATTTGTACTGAAAATAATCCAGTAAATATTTGTATTGATAGGACTAGAAAATAAAGATTGCTTTATTATAACCGTAAGTAATTCTCTCATTGTGTTGAAGATTTGTTTTTGAACTTATTCTTAAATGATAAGTTTCTTAAATTTTACCGAGCCTTGGTGTGCAATTCATTAAGCCGTGACGTACTTCTTCATTTATCGATTCAACATTGTCTTCATAGTTGTAGGTACTTCATAACATTTTTCTTAACGGACTTAATAAATGTTTTCAAATGTTTTAAAAAATAAGATTGTTGTTATGACACCTGAATTCGACCAAAATTGTTATTTTAAGATAAATTAACTAACTCAGCCATATCTTGCTGATGAACCTTGCAGTGGCTGAAATGTGTGCCAAATATCTTCATTATTCACTAAAAAACAATAATCCGTTACAAATTATACCGGAAATTCACACTCGTAAGCGTTGACAAAAGTCTCGGTGCCAAACGAACATAAATCATACGTGCGCTTGCAATGTCTCAAACGACCGCGCTAATTTTGGGACAGGGTCGCGGTCAGACTACCTGCTACAGATAGTTTCTGTTTGATTCTCTGTTTGAATATACTTCGTTCTTTCTGTCTGATCAGAGAAGTCTAGGAGTCTATTATACTTAGGTAGTCTTTTCTAGTTCAATTATGTTTTGAAGGAAGAGTTTTGCAATGCTTTAAAAGCACGAGTAAACCGTAAATTAGGGATACTACAAAGATCACTGTCACGTATTAGTAACAGGGATGCAATTTCACGTCATAAGAAAAGAAAAGGAGATTCGTCCACAACTTTGTGGGGTTTCATTACAAGACATGGAAAGAAAACTAATAGCAGCACTCTACGTTTATGTTGGGTAACTTTGAATTGAGGTATAACTTTGAACAAAGTTGTGAAAAAGATTTATAATTTTTTTACATGGAAACCTTTTTTTTTATATCGGGACTGCGTAAATCGAATGTCCAAAATGTTTTGTAGCAAATGCGAAGTTAAAAAATAAACTCTCAATATCATAACTTTGTAAAATACCCACCTTTCCGTAGTGAAGTTGTTGGAGGTGTTTAGTGCTTGAAATCGTGATTAAAAATACAAAAGTTACTGTAAAATGGTATGTTTGTGTGTTGTTCTGTAAAATGTAGTTTATATATTATCATTGTGAAATCGTTATCCGTTTTTGATGTTAAATATTGTGTGAAACTGATAAAGTTTTGAGTACGTTCAAAATCGAAATTATTTGGATAATATTGAATGGTTCAAAGTTACCTGTATCCTAAAAATACTATGTTGCGTAACTTTAAAGGAAATTGGCAGATCACCATACGTGGTTTTAGTTGGAGTTAAAGTGGAGCGTTTAGAAGTCAAAAATATCTAAAACTATAGGATATACATTCCGGATCCACTTTTAAAAACAAAATATTATGGAGTATGTCTAGTAACAATAATAATTGCATTTTCAATAAGTGCTAATTTTGAGGTTTTGGTTTCAAATTACCTACATTTACATAGGTAAATACTACTATCACCAACCAACCATGATAATAATGACATTTAAATATTCATCGATATCTTTAACTTATCAACTAGTCCAAAAATCACAATTTGTCGTAAGCGCATTCTATCGGAATCCTTAGGCACAAAGGCTTATAAAGTCACCTTATGAATTATCTGAGTCAGAGATAATTCAAAACCAAGGCACTCACACATACACACACATGACAAGTCCAAACGGTTTCGTTTCCAAGACATGTTTTATCTCAAACTCGCCGGCAAAGGCAAAAACTGTCCAGCCAAGAATAAGGACTCCAGTGAGTAATAAATCATTTTCAATATAAAAAAAAAATATCCTTACATAAAAATGAGTCCTTACACTCTGAAGTAACTGTATTTTCCTATATTTAAAAATTATATTACAAAATTAAATACTTGTGACAGGAGCTAAAAGAAACGGATCAAGTCAAATCAAGCTTTATAAATCATCTATTTTATGGAGACATGAAGCTAAAATTATGGAAATTCACATTTAAAAAAAGAATAAACAAAAGTACTAGTTACTTTTCTAAACGCTTACTGTTTACTTAAATAAGGATTTGCCAATTTTCTTTGTGCATAATGTTGCTCAGTTCTCATAACGGTATTTTTTCCACTAAATTGGTCTACTTTTATTTATATGGGAAGACAAAGCGATCTATCACATTTATATATCAGTGTAGATGTAATTTTCATAGATTAGGTTTTCCTTAATAAAAAGACATCTTTTAATTATACCCTAACCTTACAATATTCCAACAATAAAGGTTTTTACACCTTATAAAAAATATATTCAAAGTTACCCAAAACTCATGCTTACTTTAAATTTGACTTTTGGGGAAAATTTTGGGTTTCCGTAAATTCATCATGTTATAAAAATAAACCACTTCAAAAGGACATTGTTCATTCAATACAATAAAGGTGTAATAAAGATAAATCAGATTTAATATCTCAAATACTGTTAAAAATGTTCAAAGTTACCCAAATTGACTGTATTGATTTTATTATTCTGTATTTTAATCATTAAAAATGACTTTGTTGCTTTTTTTAAATTACTTCTTTCAGTCACATCAAGTTTTAATAATGAGCTTGCGAAATAAGAACATTTCCAAACGCATGGTTCCCAAGACTACATAATTGAAACTAGGTTTTGATGGTTGGTGTTTAAAGTTAAAGTAAATAGTTTTATGCAACTAGAATAAACAATTTGTACTTTTCGGGTATTTATTTTATTTATTTAGGAACAACAGTTTACAAACCTTAAAAACTACATTTACATTATACAACATTTGTAAGTTTGCAAACCAATTAAGGTTATACACAGCATTTACATTTGAATACTTATTATATTTAACTGCGTATGTACTGTGAGAAACAAAATAAGTATTTTATAAGTAATTTTACAATTTCGGAGAGTTCAATCGGCCGAAAGAGGTCCACTGCAGGATCCCCAAGGATCTCCACACCGTTCTGTCTTGTGCGGCCTGCGTCCATAGTCTTCCGACGATTTTAACCAGGTCTTCGATCCATCTTGTATCTTGGGGACCTTCCCACAGTGCATCTTTCGGATGTTGGTCGCCACTCAAGAACTTTACATCCATCCAGCCATCTGTTCTTCGAGCCAGAGTTGCCAGCAACGGCCAGCAATATTGCAATCCTTGTGTATTCAATTTAATGGAATAAAATAATCTAGCTTTACACGGACTATTTAATCTCCATCTAATAATTTACAAATTTGATTTGAGGTCTAACTATAAATAGGTACAACAACAGTACGTTAATCCGTTTTTCTTAGAATGAAAAAAGGATTAATTTATAATCTATGATCCACAAAAAATAAAGTTTCAGATAAAAGTAAAGAGTTTAAGAAAATAAACCCAAGTTTTTTTTTTCAGTTCAGATTGAAGTTACACAAAGTAGCTTGCAAGGTCGCTTTATCGAGCAATCAAAACATTTTTATTTTCCATGACTTGCAATACAGGCGTCTCGTGAAACCGCAGCTGCTAGCGAAAGCACTTAACTTTATTTATTGAATTAGCCCTTCTAATGTGCAGAAATATTGTATACTTAATGTGGTAACACATGTTATTAGGTTGTTTATAACAATACACATATAGTTAGGTAGTTATGTATTTCGCACATGTCTTAAGCTTTATACTAACATGAATAAATAGAACTGAATAAAGAATAGAACAAAACAAATTGGCCAAAAAATAAAACTATTTATTTATTACGTACATATCGGTTCTGCAATGTGTTCTTACAATGTTGCGAAGTCAGTGTAGGCTCAGGCTAAGGCGAGAATCACTTGCGCGTTTTAGGCGGTCCGCACACTGAGGGGCGACAACACTGCATTTGGGTGTGAATCTGAGCCTGCAACGAGTTCCTCGACTGTACCTAATCACTCAAAGAATCTCTGATTGACAAATCGATCAATATTCAATGTGTCATTACAGGCGCCAATCATTCATGAATTTAATGCATGACTGCAATGAAAGATTATTTGACACTACTAATACCTACTGGAATATTCGTTGATGACTGAAAGTTTGTGGCATGTTGAGTAAAAGGCGTTACCCATATATTCGGGCAGGAATCAATCGGCATTGCTGGGCGGCAATAAGTGGGAATGTTCGGGAAAAATGCCGCCTGGCCAATTCTGTTGGAGTTTTGGCGAGACGAGTCGAATAAGCTGACCTGTATTATTCGAGACAACCCGATTGGTTCTTATCGAATAATACGTGTAAGTAGTAGTCGGTTCGGCCCGGCCAACAAATACCGCCGACTCGTAGTAGAGCTCCTAAGAGTCACGCGCCATATGAGGATGACCCCATGACTTATTGGGGTTGGCAGTCGTTACTCTAACATCGATACGAGAGGGTCCGGATTCTAAAAATGTTAGAAGCTCACATATGTGTTATCCATAAGAAATTGGAGGGTGTTTTCTAATGGATATATCAGATGAAGCTAAACGAACACATATTTAAAGGATTGTGTGCAAATGAAAAGGGCAAATTTTTATATGAGTCTAACATAAAAATTTTAAATATTTCGATGTGTGATAGCAAATGCTTGATAAATTTATGATATTTTATTTATTTATTTCAGATACTGTATTGTGTTACTTACTACAAACTCTCCTTAATTTCAGGTTTAGTAATATATTTTAGCTTTGGTTCCTTGGTAATGTCACTAAAGACTAAAGACAAAAAGATTTACCGTTCGACTAAAGTCTACAAGTTTTTATAAAAGATATAACAGTACCAAATTGTAACCCTAAACTCACTTTAATTTCCGTTCCAAAAAACTTAGAATAGTCTTAATTGCCAAAAACTATATTCAAATTCAAATTCAAATATTTATTTCTCAACATTGACAATTACTTGTTCTTATTGACGTCAAATAAAACATGATTCTACCACCAGTTCGAAAAAAAAACCTTCGTGAAGAAGAACTGGCAAGAAACTTCACGGGTATATTTTTTTTTTTCAAAATAAATTTACAGAGTCTCTTTATGTCTATACAAAATTATTCTTTTCTGCATCTGTTAGCTCGGCAAGTCTCCCTCCCCCCAAGTATCCAAACGACGAACACCCTCAAACGGCACCCGTTCACGAGTTAACGCGGGATCCAGCCATCGCCCTCCTCAACCATATTAGAGGGAAGTGAACGACCCGTCACCCGACGCTACCATAAGAAGACGTACTTTAGTGACAATGACGCTTTAGATATTCATCGGGACGAAGAACTCATCGCACATACAGACACATTACACATGCTTTGTTACAAATACTAGTACAATCCTGTTAATGAGGGGATTATACCCAAGGGCTTTTATCATCCAAATAATCGGATAGTTTATAATATGCTCTAGCACACAACTTCTCCTTTATAGTTTCTTTGAATTTGTCAGTAGGAAGACCTTGGATATCCTCAGGAACCTTATTATAAAAGCGTATACATTGACCCATGAATGAGTTAGTGACTTTATGAAGCCTGCTATTATGAGCTGCCAGCATATTTCTTCCTCTTGTGTTAACATTGTGCAGATCTTTTTTTCTTTTGAACAAGGTTATGTTCTTTTTAACATACATTAAATTTTCTAAAATATATTGTGAATGGAAGGTAAGAATGTTTATTTCCTTAAATTTACTTCTAAGTGACACCCTTGGACCGAGCTGATAGATTGCGCGAACAGCCCTTTTCTGCAGAATAAATATAGCATCGATGTCGGCAGCACTCCCCCACAGCAGAATACCATATGTCATGAGGCTGTGGAAGTAACCAAAATAGACTAATCGAGCAGTTGTGTCATTTGAAATTTGTCTAATTTTTTTAACAGCATATGCGGCAGAGCCAAGCCTTTTCGCTAAACCATCAACATGCGGTCCCCACTGCAGTTTGGCGTCTAAGGTTATGCCCAGAAATACAGTTGAGTTTACAGGAGTCAGTTCCTGGCTCTTAACTACAATGTTTGTGTTTACCTGTTTGACATTTGGCAATGTAAATTTAACACATTTCGTTTTTTTTTCATTGAGGAGCAAATTATTAGCTGAGAACCACTGCTCTGTGTTGGAGATGCATTTGTTCACCGCTCGATAGTCAATTTCTTGTCTTTTGATTTTAAACAAGAAGGAAGTATCGTCAGCAAACAATATGACCTCGCATTGATTCTTAACGACCGATGGCAGGTCATTAATATAAACTAAAAATAGGAAAGGACCAAGAACTGAGCCCTGGGGCACACCCATTGTCACTGCCGATCCTGATGATTTTTCTCCATTTATTGCAACTTTCTGTTTTCTATTAGAAATATATGATTTAATCAAGGCAAGCGCTCGGTTTTTAATGCCGTAATGGTGCAGTTTCATGAGTAGAGTAGTATGATCCACACAGTCGAACGCCTTGGACAAGTCACAAAAGACACCAATAGCATCACACGACTCCTCCCAGGCGCTGAATACGTGTTTTATGAGCTCAACACCGGCATCGGTTGTTGAGCGACCCCGCGTGAAACCAAACTGCTTAAAATTCATTAGACTATTACCGTAAAAATGAGAAAGTAATTGATTTAAAATTAATTTTTCAAAAATCTTACTGAGCGTTGGTAGTATAGATATAGGTCTAAAATTATTAGGGTCAGACATACTACCTGCTTTGAATATTGGAATGACCTTACTCAATTTCATCAAATCAGGAAAAACACCATTATCAACACAGTCATTTGACAAAACGGTAGGTACTCACAATTTCACCGTTGGCCCTGCCTATGTTCCATATCCATTAAAACGATAGCTAAGCAAGCACTGCCGCTTTCATCAATTTACGCTAACATTTAATCATAATGTTATTTCCGGAACTTTTTAAATTGCTTAATCGAATGATAAAATACATTGCGTTAGGATGATATCATTATGACACGAAAGAAGTAACTTATTGTTAATTTTCCATGTATTTGGCGATTCATTGATCAGGTAACATTAAAATAAACTGCAAACAAGATTCACAGTCACAGTTATTATAATACTACTAAACACTTAATATTTCTTAAGTGGATACTTTAACGTTAACACTAAAAATCTATAAAACTGGGTTTAAGGGGTTAAAAACAGTAAATTATGAATCGTAAAAACTTCCCAAAGTTTTAAAGAACTTTTTTATTGCATTTGGTCCAGGACGGTTTGGAAACATTACCAACATTTTTTCTTATTAATTATGATAAATGTATTATTATAAAATGTATAATTCACAACTCACTTACAATTTATCACAATATTAATAACAATATCTTCAAATAGCAAAAGTCAAAACATTGTAGACGTCGATTTCCAAGAAAATTCTGAATTGCTAATATTAGGTCTTTACCTATGAAATTGCCGTTTTTCACGAAATAAATGAAGCGTAATTTTTTTATATATTTTTTATTTCTATTAATCAAAATAATCACCCATGCAATCAATGCATCTTTGCCAACGCATTGGTAGCTTATTGATGCCTTTCTTGAAGAAATCAGCTGGACGGGAGGCAACAAATTCTTCAAAGGCATTTTGTACTGCCTCTCGGGTATTGAATTTTTTTCCCGCCAAGAAGTTATCCAAATTCTGGAAAAAGTAGAAGTCTGTAGGCGCAAGGTCTGGTGAGTACGGCGGATGACGGAGAACTTCCAACCCCAACTCTTGTAGCTTGGAGACCGTCTGCTGTGCAGTATGAGGTCGCGCGTTGTCGTGCAGGAGCAGTGGAGCCGAACGATTGACCAAAGCTGGTTGGAGACGTGCGAGCTTCTCCATAATTGTGTTCAGTTCTTCACAGTACACATCTGCAGTAATGCTTGTCCCGTTTGGCAAGAAGATGTGATGAATTACACCCGCGTTAGACCACCAAACAGTGACCATCACTTTTCTAGGGGTAAGTTTTCGTTTAGGGCATTGTTTGGGTGCTGAACCAGGGTCCAACCAACTTGCTGAGCGCTTACGATTGTCAAACAGGATCCATTTCTCATCACAAGTAACAATGCGATTCAGAATTCCTTCATTTGTATGCCTGCTGAGCAGTGCAAGGCACGTCTCCACGCATACTTCGCGCTGGCGGTCATTGAGTTCGTGGGGTACCCATTTGTCAAGCTTTTTTACCTTGCCAATTTGACGCAAATGGACCAATATTGTTTTGATGCTAACGTCGAAAGCTGCTGCTAATTCAGCCGTGGATTGAGTTTCATCAGCTTCCACAATTGCCTTTAATTCGTCATTGTCGACCAAAGTTTTCGGACGACCACGGGGTTCATTTTTCAGGTCAAAATTTCCAGAACGGAAGCGGGTAAACCAATAACTGGTGGTGCGTTCGTTTGTAGTGTTCGCTCCGTAAACGTCGTTGATGTTGCGTGCCGCTTGTGCCGCTTTGCTGCCACGACGGTACTCATACTCCATAATTACTCGAATTTTTAACTTATCCATGATGACGAAAAATGTTCGAATGCGTTGAAAACAAAACACTAACTATTAAACAAATGACGATTTTAGAAAAAGAATTCCATGTTTGTCAAATAAAATTAATTTGAAATTAGAATTATCAGTCAAAAAAAAAATATTTTCATTTGAAATGGCCAGTACGGCAAAACGGCAAATTCATAGGTAAAGACCTATTATTTATTCTCAAATGGCTACCACAGGACAGGCTTCCTATTATGTGCCATAATTCTAATACTATAAAACTTAAAATTGTATGGTGTTGGGAACTATAGCCCTGCATTTGACAGGAGAGGTCGCGTGTTTGGGTGCTAAAAGTTGTGTGCATCACACACATGGTCTGCGTGAACATACTACCTATGTTCCTTCAAATATGCATAAGTATAAAAAATGGTATCGATGATTGTAGTGTATTTACTTGAATATTTCATTTCTTTATCAATAGGCGTAAAATGAAGTTCCATATTATAGCTATGCATATAATGTTTCGCTATTTCTTTATCTTTAAATCAAAAAATTACTAACTTATTAAAACCTCACTTACTATTGAGCATAGCTTCACTGGGAGCAGGAACCGAAGGCCGGTCGTCTACGGGCGACGACCTTTTCTTCTTCTTCTCGTCATCCTGCACCAAAACAACGTTCACTGTTATCTCAGACATAAACACATAAAACACAATAAATATGTCGTCCAAATACAATAATTCCACTGAGGAAACAGTCTTGGCTCGAGTATTTTTATCATGGCTTATCAGTTATATCAATCTTTGGTCTGTTATCGTGTTTTAGTAGACGCTTGACAAAGATATTTTTTATGAACAGTATCTCAATAGGGTTATTATATTTTGTTTTTGGATATTATTGAGTATTTATAAATCGACTAAAGACCAAAAAGGGAAAGAACAATAAACGGAGAAACAAAGTGTACCTACGTATGTCTTAAGTTGAGTCAATAATAAAGACTAAAATTTTGACGATCTCGTCTTATTATTAAAGATCAGTATTTACGTATGTTTCTGTGTTATATGTTTACTTATCTACTTTGTTTTCCTCCGAAGCTGAAAATTCACAGCAGGTGTACACTATTAGCCAATTAATTTCAGTATGTTTTCCCAACCTAATGAAAGGATATGAGTGTGTTATCTGATGTACATCAACAAGGTCGGGGCTATTCGCAAAATTTAATATTTTACTTTGAAAATGCACGGTCTCTGATCTATACACACATCGGTACAAAAAATATTGTAATAAAAGTGATCTTTAGAAATGAAAGCAAACTATTTGAAACTATTCAATTACTTTTAAAAACAAATGATGTAATTTAACATGTGGTGACATTTTAAACTTATTTCTAAATCACCTTCGTAGTTATTTAGTTATCAAAACAGAGAGCATAAATTCTAAGATAATTACACTAATAAAATTAATCGAATTTTGTTTGTTGAAAAGCTTCCAAAAAAACTTTCAAGTACTTAGGTAATTGTTACTAGGAAGAAATAATCCTAAGAACATAACGCGTTGTAATATCGCTTGATATGCTGAGGACCTTTCCACAAGTGGCTTTCGGCAATCGAATAGAGTGAAGTGAATGTTAAATGTATGAAATTGACATGAGCGATCGAAACGTTCAGTCAAATACAATGTCAACTTCATACATACAGCGTTTTATTCATTTTTCTTTTCTATCGTCGAAAGTCACTTGTCTTGAAACTTACAAGATCCCTACGCATTCCATATAAATATGACATCGATTTACTGTTGCTTAGACTTTTACTCGATAAATCGCGACGCGAGTGCACTAGTCTTATGTAAGGATAAAATTTTTGTTTGCATGTTTTTTTGTCTGTCACAGTTTCTGTAACGTTTACACAGCAAGTAAAGAGTTTTCGACGACTATTCAGTGTGTTTTAACTAGGATTAAATAAAATAGATCAGTTTGTTTCGTAGTTTGAGCAGAGGTTTAATTTTGTATGATAGTGAAGTGGTATGTTAAATAAATATGCGTACTTCATAAACGAATTTCAAACTCTTATTTGCATACTAACTGTACGATAAGCATTTCGCGTTAAAAAACTTGCAAGTAATATTGACATATTGACCTGCCAGCGCTGACGTTCAACTTGACAGTAAAACCAGCCTAACAACTCGTGTTACCGTGAACATGCTTCATGATTTCGTGTTAGTCGGCGAATAAACAAGTAATTTATGTATATTGGATTATATATATATATATATATATATATTGGACTTTATGGAATATTATATCATAACAGATAAAATAATAGATATTTACCGTGTTATTTGATTAATTATCTCGATAATTTCATTGTGGAATGGTTGACATCACTGCAAAAGTTGCAATCTAAAGGGTAGCCAGAAAAGTGACGTCCAAAAATTTTTTTATGTGCCTCGTGGTGAGATGTATCTGAATCACCCCTATGTATGTTATACGATTTTTCATAGTTTACGATTTTTTTTATGAATTTTCGCAAAATTGCGACTGGCAGTTTCAAAAATTTAATTGAAATCTAATCGCTGGCTATTAATCGCTGAAATCAGCCATCAAAGACAGCAAGGTGGAAAATTTTAATAAAACAAATTCCTTTTTTTATCGTTTGTAAGATTGATTAATTTTTTAAGATTTCTGGCCACCCTGTTTATAGATGTCCGCACACTTGCACATAATATCTGTTAATGAAACCGAAATTTATCTCAAGTCTGGGTGTTAGTAATACCTTCCAGTTTTTTTAGATCTTATATGGAGTTCAGTATATTTTGGTAATATTTCCAAATTGCATCCTTATTTTGAAACTTCTACTATGCCAACACGCTACTATGTTGCCGTTTTGTTTCCAAAGGTTGAGAACCTGCGTCAGTGAACTCGCTTAGCATTTTCATAACATTGCAGAATGACTTTTTGTAGTTTAAAGTATAGAGGTAAATGTAAGTATTTAAATTAGCGCATATTTACTCTACACTGAAATTTGGAACAGCAATACGGATGCATTTTGGAAATATTGCCAAAATACACTTTCGGAATTGATTATAATAAAACGATTTAGTTACTAAGTGCTGATCTACTGACGGAAAACAAGGAGGTGGGCAGTGATATCTTCATAGTAACTCCCTCGAATTTGGCCTCATTTATTTGTTTGAATTCGACACTTTATATATTCGTCTTGACCATCGCACTTTGCTGACGATTTGACGCAACGTACTCATTATCAGCTTATTTTTCAGTCTTGTTAACAAGTAATTTCTTCTTCTTTATTTTATGTAGAAGTATAATAAAACGTAGATACGTTTTACAACGGTTTGCTTATATAATACAAACATAAACATCTGTAATTTGTGTTTTTACGAAGAACAAGAAAAATTTTGACAAAACAACTTCCTGTCGCATAGTTCAATATTAAACTCTGAATGAAACTGCGATGAGTGATTTATTTTTAGGAAGCTTATGATAATAAGAACTCGTTTCGCTGATAGGCCGCCAACTGGCTGTCGGTAAAGTTTCTACAAAACAGAATTCTTAAATTCAAGCGAAATGGGACGCTCCGTTTCGCTGACTTGCTTTGATTTATTTAGTTGGCATTATATGAATGACCTCTTTTAGGGTTAAAAAACGTTACATATTCTGTGTCTGCCAAAATCGAAGAGTTAAAGAAATATTTCAACAAAAATTCCATCTTTAAACTAGAAAGGAAGTTTTTCTTTAAGGAGATAGTGTCATTCCTGATTAATAATAGGTCTTTACCTATGAAACTGCCGTTTTGCCGTACTGGCCATTTCAAATGAAAATATTTTTTTTTTTGACTGATAATTCTAATTTCAAATTAATTTTATTTGACAAACATGGAATTCTTTTTCTAAAATCGTCATTTGTTTAATAGTTAGTGTTTTGTTTTCAACGCATTCGAACATTTTTCGTCATCATGGATAAGTTAAAAATTCGAGTAATTATGGAATATGAGTACCGTCGTGGCAGCAAAGCGGCACGCAACATCAACGACGTTTACGGAGCGAACACTACAAACGAACGCACCACCCGTTATTGGTTTACCCGCTTCCGTTCTGGAAATTTTGACCTGAAAAATGAACCCCGTGGTCGTCCGAAAACTTTGGTCGACAATGACGAATTAAAGGCAATTGTGGAAGCTGATGAAACTCAATCACGGCTGAATTAGCAGCAGGTTTCGACGTTAGCATCAAAACAATATTGGTCCATTTGCGTCAAATTGGCAAGGTAAAAAAGCTTGACAAATGGGTACCCCACGAACTCAATGACCGCCAGCGCGAAGTACGCGTGGAGACGTGCCTTGCACTGCTCAGCAGGCATACAAATGAAGGAATTCTTAATCGCATTGTTACTTGTGACGAGAAATGGATCCTGTTTGACAATCGTAAGTGCTCAGCAAGTTGGTTGGACCCTGGTTCAGCACCCAAACAATGCCCTAAACGAAAACTTACCCCTAGAAAAGTGATGGTCACTGTTTGGTGGTCTAACGCGGGTGTAATTCATCACAGCTTCTTGCCAAACGGGACAAGCATTACTGCAGATGTGTACTGTGAAGAACTGAACACAATTATGGAGAAGCTCGCACGTCTCCAACCAGCTTTGGTCAATCGTTCGGCTCCACTGCTCCTGCACGACAACGCGCGACCTCATACTGCACAGCAGACGGTCTCCAAGCTACAAGAGTTGGGGTTGGAAGTTCTCCGTCATCCGCCGTACTCACCAGACCTTGCGCCTACAGACTTCTACTTTTTCCAGAATTTGGATAACTTCTTAGCGGGAAAAAAATTCAATACCCGAGAGGCAGTACAAAATGCCTTTGAAGAATTTGTTGCCTCCCGTCCAGCTGATTTCTTCAAGAAAGGCATCAATAAGCTACCAATGCGTTGGCAAAGATGCATTGATTGCATGGGTGATTATTTTGATTAATAGAAATAAAAAATATATAAAAAAATTACGCTTCATTTATTTCGTGAAAAACGGCAATTTCATAGGTAAAGACCTAATATTAGCAGTTTATTTTTTATATTTAGCACGGTATAATTGTTTTGGCATATTTAATTTGTTTTTGTACATTGTACATCGAAGGTAGCAATCGAGCCCATGGTCTCAATTAATCTTAGACTAAAAGAACTTTTGAGCTAAACTTTAGACTTATTAATTGGCATAGCCCATTATTCTATATCTTATACATCATTATTTAGTACAGTAGGTACTACCAAAAAAAAATACCACATTATTCAACCAACTAGTTCTACCTAAAGTATATTTTCCATACAACTTAAATACTTATACCCTAAACATACGTGTATGTTTCTATAATAACAAAATAGGTATACAAAGTATCATCTGCAAAAGAACATGAGGAAGGCAACAGGAAACGGAAACCACTTTTTGCAGACGCTCCAATATCTGCAAGGTTTCTCGGAGCCGCTGCCGTAATGACAGTCCCCAGCGAGTGTGGTAGCACACTACAACGCAAAATAAAATGCAAATATTGAAATTAGTTTTCTGAGTTCACTTTTCATTTGACATTTTTGGGATATAGAAAAAACATTGTAAACATTGTTTTATATTTTTGTTAAGTCAAGTGCCGTCAGCGAAATATGAGTTAAAATCAAAACGTAAGTTGCCCTTTAACTGGATAAGATTTGACTTGTGATTAGCATGTAACGAAATTTAAAAAAAGTCCTGAATTAATTTTAGACAATCATAGCTGAGGATGGAGCTGAGGAGCATACTAAAATAAATTCGACGGTAAAATAGAAGTATAAAAAGGCACTCTAAACACAACAACAGTTTAAAGGTCCAATTAGATAGTCAACGCAAACTTAACCTAGAAAGACATCACAAAAACTCGACTTCATTAACTCCCAAAATTCTACATAGAAGACGAATCGTATCTATTAATACCCATTTAGTAACTTCAATACTAAATGCCGATGTAACGCATCGCTCTCATTGAAATAGCCACAATGTCACGCTTGGCACCGCATCAACGGCGGACGGTAAACAGCGGTTTTTGCCTTTGAAAAATTATGACATCGAACAACAAATAAACTACATTATTTATACGTATCAACATAAACCGACGTAAGTTATGGATATAACCAACTTCAAAGACGCGTTCGGGTAACTAGCATGTAATTGTTTAATGGTTTTTGTATATTTGGTTGTGATGATGAATTATGTTAACTTTATAAATAAATATTTATAAAAAAACGTTTAGATACTAACAAATAGTAAAATTTTCAGCAATAACTTTCAGCATAAATTTAAGATTAATTATGATTATTATATCGAATAATAATGCGTCGTCGTCCGTAGGCCTAATTTAAAATGGCCGTTGTTCCACTAATTACACTGTCTGTTCCTTCCCTTTGATCGAAACACAATCACGTCAACGTTATTATTATTATGGCGGTCAAAATAAGAAGGACTGTGGTACCGCCCCAGAGGAGATCTTGACAATAAACCTCTACTACAGTCATGTCAAAGATACGGGCCGCGGCCATATCTGGCCCTTGGGCCGTATCAATAAGGCCCGCGATCGATATTATTTTTAACTAATTATATACTACACGTGATGGTACTATGATGGTAAATACGTTTAGCAATACATTGCAGGTTTTTTTTTGTAAAAAAATCTGTGTATTTAATTAAAATTTGCTGATAATCCGTTTGTTCTTACATATGTAAACCTAAAAAAATAGATTTATTTTTTTGGAAAATGTCCAAATTTTTGGCGTTAAAAAAAATTTAAAGTACTTTTTCGTAATGAGAATAAGAAGTATAATCATACCCAAAGTTAGTGGAAGCGGGTTGATACACCCTGTATAATTTAATAAATAAAATGTTGTAATAATTCAGTTCATTTTTTTATTTTCAATCTGGCCCGGCTACGAATTCAAAATTTAATATATGGCCCTCTGCAAAATTGAGTTTGACACCTCTGCAGTCTACTACCACTGCAGGTGCAATAAAGAGGGTTGGTTACCGACTAAATAAAACTGACTTACAATTAATACATAGATACTTATAGTTTTGTAACAAACTATATAATGTTTTTATATCTAACGCCATCCTCAGTCTTTAAACTTTTACTATATACAGAATGTTAGATAAAGCGGGATTTTCAATTTTATCAGTAAATCAATTATTGATAAGAGAGTCTATTTAGTTACTTATCCCTTTGCGACTTTTTGATATAAAACACTTATGAATCAGCGCTGATAAAAAACTCACCAGGTTAACAAACTAGCTTTACATCATTACACATACATCAAGTGTATTATTAATCGTTATATTTTTGAGACATATGCAACTGAAAGCACTGATGTCGGGAATAGACGGCTCATCGGCTTGTCTCGAAAATAACGAGAGATTTGTGAGTCAAACTCGTGACTCTACATAGCAGTAAATTTCGTAGTTGACTGCATTCGAATATGTAAGATATGGTTTGTTATTGAAAACACACCTTATTATCACTGAAAAATGCTAGAAAAATTAAATAGTAGTAATGAAATAAATTAGATATTTGGAAATTGTGGAAAAAACATTAATATATACTGACATTTCAGGAACATTAAAAATAACAACTTTTGCTACGACTATATACAGGGTGTCCCATAACTTGCACGACAAACTGAAATGAAAGAAAGATTGAGATTGCCGTACCACAAAAAAAAAAATACCTCAGTAAAAGTATCACCGTTTTCAAGATATTCCCGACTTTTAATTTTTTTTGAAAAATGCCGCTTTTGGTCAGTTTTTTGTTGGTGTACAAGCAGATACTTTTGTATTTTTTTTTTGTAAATATTCTAGAATAGTAGATCTACCATATGCAAATATTATTTTGTTAAATATCATTAGGTATCTTTGAGAAAACCATATTATTATCATTATTTTTTCTACAAAAATTATTTAACCCAGCTTTGTTATTCGGTGGTGAAAAAAAAATGTACTGTCATTGCACATTTTACAAATAAATTACGTATTTAAAAAAGATTTCAGAAAGGTACTGAAAAATACTGTCCATATTTTAGTAGAAAAAAAAGAAATTGCCAGTTTTGTGTACACACACCAACAAAAAAACTGACCAAAACTCGACCACGATTCGAACAAAATAAAAAAGTCGGGAATATCTCGAAAACGGTGACACTTTTTCTAATGCAATTTTTTTTTATCTGGTAGGGCACGCTTCAATCTTTCTTTCATTTCAGTTTGTCGTGAAAGTTATGGGACACCCTGTATATGACAAATACAAAATATTTTTATTTATTAATAATATTGTGCGTATTTCCATACATTCACCCTGTGTTACTAGGTTGTGACGTCACAGGGTACCATTTTCTATGCAAATCCATCCCGTACTGATCCCGTTCACATTAATGTATCCTGTAAACTATTGATTGTAGACATACTGTTGTTTGGCCAAGTTGTGTGCATTATTTTTGTACTTTACAAATATGAAATAAAAAATTCCGGTCAACATCCCAAATCCAACGAGATGCTTCTACTAGCTTTTTGACAATGTTTATTTTTGATTGTTGACTATATCCAACACTATTCGTTCATAACAATCATTAATTATTCCACCGTCCCAATAATTTAAATCGTTTAATAAAAGAATCACGTGCAAAATATTTGTTTTGCTTACAATTGTTTATTTTTAATAGTTTTATTGTATTTTGTAACCAAACAGTCAAAACGTGACTTTGTTTTCTATCCTAATGAGTTGATATTTCGATTCTAGCTCATCGTTCTTCGCAAACACTTCACTTCTGTTTTCCTTGGACCACTTAACATAAACATTGAAAGATATAATTAACCATTGGCTTAATTTAGATCGGATTATATAAAATATAGTTTGATATTAATGAATTATTGGCCGGATAATTTCGAATGATTCATTCTTAGATTGAAAGGGCATAAATATTTTGTCCCGGGTGCCTGCCACATATGAAACATTCATAAATCTATAATTCACATCAATACAAACTCATAAAAATATCTTAAAACGTTTGATAGTTATGAGTCGGCAAAGGGGTAAACTACATAAATACGAAAAACTTAATTCCGATAGTCATAATCACGAATTTCAAAATTGCGAATTTTATAACACCGATTGATTCATAATTCCGAATATGAAAATTCCGTGTTTCATAATTCCGAATGTTTCTTCTTCAAAACTTCAAAATTCCTAACGTTTATAATTACGAAAATCAATATGCCGAATTTGAAAATACCGAACCCTATAAAATCCGAATTAATAATATTCCGCAATATCATAAATACGAATCCCGAATATCAAAATTCCGAATAATATTAGTTGCAATAACAAACCTCTTGTAAAACTGCATGAGCACATCAATTTATACGTTCGAGCATTCAAGTAGTCAGCTGGAAATGAGAAAGTTTATTTAGTTTTTTGTACCGAGTTATTTCTTGAGTATGTAGTTCATGTACTGAAATGCAAATCCCTTTTTGGCATTATCTACATACAGACTAACTGCTCCTCCTCGCTTGACTCGTCACCGCGCCTAATTTGTATAATTTCAAAATGTGCCTTATTAATTTTAATTTGAGTCACAGGAGATTTAGATTATAATGTTTAATATATACCCGTTTTAGATACAAAATCTGAATGTTAGCATTGAATTTTCGGAAAATCAAAATTCGGAATACCATATTTCGGACTAGTAACACAGTGGGTTTTTAGTTCTTCGTACTAATGAAAGTCGGAAAATTAAAATTTCGTATTTATGAATTTCGGTAAAATAAGAATCGTGTTTTTGAATAGTCAGAATTAAGACTCTTTGGGATTGTGAAATTCGGAATTTTAAAAATCGGAAAACTTATACAAATTCGGAATCACATAATTCGGAATTTTTGGGTGTTCCCGTCGGCAAAGATTAACAGGAGGGGCAACAAATTAATTATATTTATTAATTTTATAAATTTAATAAATATTAGTTTTTTTTTCGTCCGTCTGGTAAATAATGGCCTACGTGGAGGTACGGGAACATTTTCATTCACTTCGTGGAATGACACTCACTACACAATACTTACATAAACCCATTATCCGCCTTACCATTTAGCAATAGAATTTAAAATATAATTATCTCTTCCAAATTATAATTGTATTAGCTTAAGTAAAATTTATTTTTACATCTAAGTTTTTTTTGAAAAAGGGCAGCCCGGCGGCGATGGCATCGAAATGATTGATTACTTTCAATTTTCCTTATCTATTCTGTTAGGACTTTGAAGCTTTTTAAATTTTATTTATTTTAAATAACAAGGAAGCTTAGCTAATTTACAAAAAAGTATTTCGCAACTTAAATAAAGAAAATGAATGATTGTGCTGAAATGCTCACAAAAAGATAAAAGATTAATTCCTAGGTAATTCTCTAATTCCAAGGCTTTTTTAGAACAAACTACCTTCTGTGTAAAAAAGCTTGGGAATAAAAAAATTTACAATTTTTTGGCAGAACTAAGCCTCTCACCACATTAACATCTTTTTTTTTTCACCAATTGCCTGTTTGTTTGGCCTTTTACATTACACCAGACTGTGGCGTAGCGCTGAGGGCACTTAGTATCAACATCTGTGTCAAGTACCTATTACGTGAGTTAAATGTAATTTAATTGTTAATTATAAATGTACGCTAATATTGCTATTTTTCACATTCTTTTATCCCAAATCTATTGGAAAAAATTCCTTGCCTACGAATATTCAATGTATTAAAATAGAGTGCATAAAAAAATTAATAATTCTTTGCTGGAAAATGTGTTTTAACTGGAATGTAGAACGCATCGAGTACAACTTCATGACACATTTTTATTTTAAAATTATTTTTCAATAATCGGAGTGCGACCAAATTTAAATTAGTGCTGAAAATCTATAAATGGGAACTGGGTTTATAACGGCCTTATTATTTAACCATTCTGTTTATTATAATATTTAACCATACTGTTTATTATACCGGGTCGTCCGTTTAGATCGGTCAGTATGGGCAAGTCTGAAACTATAAGACATATAAAGATCTAATCAGGAACCATGTCATCGATTTTAGTGACAAGAAAAACTGTATTCATAGGTTTAAAAAACTTGAACTCAGTTCTGGAATCGAACCCGGGCGTATTGAAACTTACATTATTTCTATTTGAATATCAATTATGTAGGTCACAAGCAATAAATATTATAATGAAACATGATATTGAAAAATTACAATAAAATACAATGAAAAATGCATTGTGTTTTATATCTTTTAATTTTATTGAGTAGTTCGAAATAACGACCATTTTTTTAAATACAACAATCAACTCGTCAGGCGCGTAAAATTGTCTGTGTGGTTGCAGCTCTTTACTGGTGTCGCAGCTTTTTACATTCTTAATGCCATTCCGAAAGTTTTATTATCTACTGTAGTATTATCGATCTATGATTGTAAAAACAATTAATCGTACATCAATCAATTGAAAAGTCTACTTCAAGAACACGTGTTGAAACTCAATTGAAAATGGAATATCTTGGTTTGACTGGCCGCATAGCAATAAAGAAAAAAAGAAAAAAAAACATTACAGGGAACTTAACATTTTATCTAGGTATTTTTTAGTGTTATTGCTGTGTAGTTCTGAAAATGCATTTTGCAAAAAGTAAGACTTATGGGCGCTTACTTTAAAAATAAGTTTCTTACAGCGAAACAGGCACAATACAGAAAAAACTAACGAAAAGTGATGAAAACATGCAAGTAAAGTTTTAACGTATTTCAAAGCAACACCTGATGCCACAACCCGTGATGCAAGTCGTGATATCACTGAGCTTTTGAACGCACCACTATTCTATACTAGACGACTTGAATTTTTTTGAACTGAAATAAGGTAAAGTTAGATCTAGACCGATATTTTTCAAAGTACGTATCTAATATATATTATAATGAAACGCAATTTTCCAACAACGGAATGTACAACCGTAAATATCATCACTATTGGAGTCGAAAAACTCCCTTACGAGTGCACGAAGGACGCCGTAAAGTTAGATTTTCATTGAACTGATGGTTCGGCCTACTTCATAATAAGGTGCTATTATTTAAAATTTATGATGGACGTTTGGACAGATTCATGTACCTTGAAATTAGAAATGATTTTATTTTTAACAGCATGGAGCACTGGCTCAGATTAGTCAAATAGCAAGAGACTTATTAAATGATAACTCCTCTCAAAAATGGTTTGGTACCAACGGCGGTCTCAAGTAGCCCGCGAGGTTGCCCGATTTTACCCCGCCTGACTATTTCTTGTGGAGCTACGTTAAGGATAAGTTATATTAAACAAGCTACGACACCAATGAAGACCTCAAAGCGGCAATACAGACAATTTTAACGCAAATTTCCCAACTAAACGACTTGATTGTTGTATTGACAAACGTGGTTGTCATTTCGAAAACCTACTTAATTGATTTAGAGAATAGATATGAAATTTAATGCATTTTTGTTTATTTTAGATACTTATCATGTTTCATTAACATTTACTGCTTGTGACCTACACAATCGATATCCAAATAAAAATATTGTAAATTTAAATTTTTCAATACGCCCGGGTTCGATTCCCGAACTGAGTACAAGTTTTTTTTAAATATATGAACACAGTTTTTCTTATCACTAAAATCGATGACATGGTTCCTAAGAACACATCTTTGTATATCTCATAGTTTTATACTTGCCCATACTGACCGATGTAAATTGGCATCCTGTGTCAATCATAACTGCAAGTTTTCCAAGAATGTTCGTTTGTAAGATTCATTATTAAAATCATTTAAATAAAATAACATAAAATAAAGTAAAAAAATAAATATTCCAGCATTGCAATATAACAACATACTTATATTTTTGACCGTTAGAATTGTCAAAGCAAAGTGGGAACACAGGTTGTTGGTAAACTATGAGCAGTACTTACAGGTATTTAACATATTTTGAGAGTAAGAGACAAACGGATTCCTAGCATGCCAGAGACTCGTCCTGTTAACTATGTTGGAAAGGATTTACTTTGAAAATGGTACAGCTTTACATTAAAAAGTTTGCAATATTTTAAGGACTATTCATAAATAAATAATTCCATTTTGGCAGGTACTGCAAGTATACATATGTAATTAATGCAAAAATGTCTGCATTTTTTTTTGTTTTTAGTAAACTTTTATTTTTAACCATCAACAAATATGGTGCACGAAAAAAGTCACTAATAAAGATAGAAAACAAACGCCTGCCAACATTGAAGAAAAAAAAAAAAAAATGGTTGTCTTACATATCAAGGTAATCTAAATTATGAAAAGTATGCTCGCTTTTTAGCCCTTTGGTGTGTTTAAAATTTCGTAGTTTTGAGAGTTTAATGATTCAACTTACCTTTCTTCTGCTCCTTGACGTAGTCGCCATGCCCTGGAATAAAGAGGTATGTGAATTCGATAAAGAAAATTCGATCAAATTCAATAAAAGCATTTAAATCAAAAACATTTTTGCATTAATATTTGTTATGAATAACATAGTGATTTATGATTTTGACCAGCTACAAAGTTTCATAACTAAATTTATTAAAATATTTCGATAATCCTTCGAAAGTCCAAACCCAGTGTGGCTTCTAATATTTATTTATTTATTAATCAAACTTAGGTACATATATCATTATGCTATTATTATTAAGCATTGTACGTTTATTATTTTATCATCTTAATTTAGTTCATTAAGATGACGGTCTAGATATTTTCTAAATATATAACAAATAAAAACTTGGTAACAAAGTATGTAACGCGTTGTTTGCGGAGTGGTAATTGAGGGTCCAGAAAGGAAATACCAAAGCTCTCTTCTATGTTTATTTTGCAGAAAAATTAAAAATATACAAAAATGCCTGTAAATACAAACAAAAAATATAAACAAAATTGAAATAAAAAATAGTCACATAAAATAAAACAGAAACATTAATACAATTAAATTTGATCTGAAAAGAAAAAAATAACAACAAAATAAAATTTTAATGAATGAGAATCCTTACCAAAAATTTTGGCTACGCACACTCGTGTACGTAAAAATAAATTATTGATTTCATGAAAACTTTGATTGTAGATAATAAAAAATTGATAAACATGTAATTTTTAATAATAAATTCGGAAACAATAATAAATAAATAGATTCTAGTTGTTATGATGGATAATTTTTCGTGACTGGCTTGTCAAATCAAAACATTGCCGTTCTCCGACACTACGTAATTCGTAGTTTAAAATTACGTCGGGAACGACAAAAAAATAAAATTTACTGACAAAAAGAGGTCGAAATAGACAACCGTCACAATACCCCGGGGGCCGGGAAAAAAAATCTGAAAGATTTTTTCAATATAGTTTTTAAAAAAAAAATATTCAAACCAAAACAAAATAAACCGCATATACATATCGAATTTTAATATTTAATCTGCCAAATGAAAGAACGATCAAAAAAAAAAATAATAATTAAAAGCAAAATGAAAATTAATATTAACATCCTATAGAAGAATTTTTCTGAAAAAACATCCTGTATATATGAAAAAAAAATAATACTGATATATTGCATATCAACAAGTTATTTAATAGAAAAAGAAAACAAAACAGACGAGAGAGAGAAAAAAAAATCCTAAATAATTATCTTAAATTACATGGTTCATGAATGATAAAATTTTAAACATGTTCCTGGAATATACAATGTTAATATACATCGTTCAACTCCATCAACGTACATTATAATTACAACATACATTCTCTTTCATACTAGTCTTATTCCAACTACTGGAAATAAAACATCATGCAGTTAGAGTTGCTTATGAGGAATCGTATCCTAAATAAGTCAACTCAACAGAGTTGGACGCAACGGCAAAAGGCTTTAATAGTTGCCATCCGCTGAAAATATTAATAGCTTATGGCTTCTTTAACGTGTCGCTAACTCCCGCACGGTGATTACTATAAACAAGTTTCAGTTAAAGACTGAAATAAATATGCCGGAAAGAAAAGAAAATCATAGCCAGTCGTGAAACATTGACTTTTAAATAAAATCCAAGGGTCTTTTGTGAAGTAATTAAAATACTTATGTAATAAACATATGAAAATAATTCTCACGGAAAAGTGATTCAAGCGTATAAATAATACACATAGGTATGGTTTAGTTTAACGAGTTACCTTAATAAACGCTCGTGCAGAAGGCTTAATTTTACAAGTTGCAAACCGCTTGAAAAAAAAATTGAGAAAAAAAATTGATAACATTTAACAAATTATACTATAAAGTATAATACAGATATTGAAAATAAGAGTTTACACTCCTAGAATTGCAAATATTAAATAAATTACACAATAAGTTAACCTAATACTACGATGATGATAATTAATTATAAGTTTTGACCAACGTCAATGTTAATGGTATAGCCAAACGATAATGAGGTGCATAGAAAAAAAAAATAAGACAAAAAGAATCGGCTTATGCTCGCCGTGAGATAATTAACAATAATTATATATGAATTCATATAAAGTAATTGGTAACAACCAATCTAGTCACTCAAAGAAGAAGTTAAACGCGGTAGAGGTTTAATGTCTCTGATATGCCAACGACCTAATGGGTTATTATTCATATCCACTAAATCGTAAATTAATGGTGAAATATAAAATAAACTATATAAATAAAATATACGTATTTTCAAGTGATGAAAATGAATAGAAAATGTTATTTAAATAGTGAAATTACTGGGTTATAGAATAAATGTTGTGCCTTCAGAAAATTTCTTCAAAGATATTATAACGAAAGAAACTAAAGAAACTTAAATGTCTGAATAATTTAGCAGTAATTTGATATATTATAGTAAATATATAACCTAACTAGTGAATGTTAATGGTTGAAAATGGTTACAAATAAAGTTTTATGCCTGACCTCAATAATAATTATAAAAAATTATTTTTAATGTTGCTATTCCTCTGTTGATATTGTTCCTCCTCTCTTCTCCATAAACTGCGTTTGAATGTTCGGGCGCCAGTATGTGACGCGTTGTTTGCGGAGTGGTAATTGAGGGTCCAGAAAGGAAATACCAAAGCTCTCTTCTATGTTTATTTTGCAGTAAAATTAAAAATATACAAAAATGCCTGTAAATACAAACAAAAAATATAAACAAAATTGAAATAAAAAATAGTCACACAAAATAAAACAGAAACATTAATACAATTAAATTTGATCTGAAAAGAAAAAGTAACAACAAAATAAAATTTTAATGAATGAGAATCCTTACCAAAAATTTTGGCTACGCACACTCGTGTACGTAAAAATAAATTATTGATTTCATGAAAACTTTGATTGTAGATAATAAAAAATTGATAAACATGTAATTTTGAATAATAAACTCGGGAACAATAATAAATAAATAGATTCTAGTTGTTATGATGGATAATTTTTCGTGACTGGCTTGTCAAATCAAAACATTGCCGTTCTCCGACACTACGTAATTCGTAGTTTAAAATTACGTCGGGAACGACAAAAAAATAAAATTTACTGACAAAAAGAGGTCGAAATAGACAACCGCCACAAACAAAATACCTGAAAACACGAATAGGTACCTAACTAAACGGGCGAATCATATACGAGCAGATTTAGCACAATCTATGGATTGGATAGGGAAGTGTTCATGATATTGTACACCTTTGCTTGACGAGGATTGTTCCGCGATGCTCGGACGCAGGCGCGCCTGATTTGTCAACATGATCCAGAAACAAGCGCCAGTCAACAGTGAGGCAAAACGAACCAACGTCTACTAAAGTGAAACAATCTAGAAGCGCTGGAAAATTTTTGATCACAAATTTTTCTTTTTAACGGGGTAGTTAGTATTAATTTCCTTGAGAAACCAAGAAAGTAGCTAGCTTAGTGATACACTACCAAATGTTTGCCATAATTTCTGCTGCTGCGAGTAACAAGCGACCGAACACGGGACTACGAGGCCTTTTGCTCCACCACGACAATTTGTACTCCGCGATCAAGACAAGGGACTTCCTAGGCACCACACTGGTAAAACTTTTGAGAAATTCTCCGAACAGCGCCGATTTGTGACTTCTTTTTGTTCCCTAAAATTATAAACCAAGCCTAAGGGGATACAGTTTTCACCGCCAGAAGAAACTGGGCTCACTGCGTTCGAATAGGCCGTTCAGGAAGTACCTGTTGTAGACTGAAAAATGTGCTTTCAAAACTGGTTCACACGCATGAAAGTTTGTGTAGACGCTGATGGAGAGTTCTTTGGAAAGATATGTAGCGTAGTTTCAATAAAACACAAAATTCTCTTCTGTGTTTATTTTTTCGGTAAAATTAAAAATATACAAAAATGCCAACAATTTTGGCTACGCACACTCGTGAACGTAAAAAATAAATATAGGTTTCTTAAAAAGAACTTTGATTATCGATAATAAAATATCTTAACTATGTAATTTGGAATAATAAACTCGGAAAATAATAAATAAATAGATTCAAGTTGCTTTGATGGATAATTTTTCGTGACTGACTTGTCAAATCAAAACATTGCCGTTCTCCGACACTACGTAATTCCTAGTTTAAAATTACGTCGGGAACAACAAAAAAATAAAATTTACTGACAAAAAGAGGTCGAAATAGACAACCGTCACAATACCCCGGGGGCCGGGAAAAAAAAATCTGAAAGATTTTTTTTAGTAAAATTTCAAATTCAAACCAAATCAAAATAAACCGCATATACATATCGAATTTTAATATTTAATCTGCTAAATGAAAGAACAATCACAAAAAAAAATAATAATAATTAAAAGCAAAATGAAAATTAATATTAACATCCTATAGAAGAATTTTTCTGAAAAAACATTACTGGGTTATAGAATGTTGTGTCTTCAGAAAATTTCTTCAAGGATATTATAACGAAAGAAACTAAAGAAACTTAAATGTCTGAATAATTTAGCAGTATTTTGATATATTATAGTAGATATATTATAGTAGATACATATATAAATATATTATAGTGAATGTTAATGATTGAAAATGGTAACAAATAAAGTTTTATGCCTGACCTCAATAATAATTAAAAAAAAATTATTTTTAATGTTGCAATTCTTCTGTTCCTTTTGTTCCTTCTGTTGCAATTTCTCCTTTCTTCTCCATAAACTACGTTTGAATATTCGGGCGCCAGTATGTAGCGTAGTTTCAATAAAACACAAAATTCTCTTCTGTGTTTATTTTTTCGGTAAAATTAAAAATATACAAAAATGCCAACAATTTTGGCTACGCACACTCGTGAACGTAAAAAATAAATATAGGTTTCTTAAAAAGAACTTTGATTATCGATAATAAAATATCTTAACTATGTAATTTGGAATAATAAACTCGGAAAATAATAAATAAATAGATTCAAGTTGCTTTGATGGATAATTTTTCGTGACTGACTTGTCAAATCAAAACATTGCCGTTCTCCGACACTACGTAATTCCTAGTTTAAAATTACGTCGGGAACAACAAAAAAATAAAATTTACTGACAAAAAGAGGTCGAAATAGACAACCGTCACAGATATAATTTAATAAATGTAAACTATTGAAGATCTTTTTTCTCTAATCTTTCTGAGTGTCCCACGTACACACTTATATTTATTCCTTATGTAGATTTTGCACTGGATATTCTAAATACAACACCGGTTGCTTTGTTTAATAAGAAAAAAAAACATATTGTTTCGATGCCTGCTGCGGTACTTTTAGTTAAAAAAATGTAAAAAATTTGAATTCAAACAAAGGAACACGTGTATACCTATAGTACGTTACATTTTCTCAAAAGTTGTCTCATATTTTTAAATCAGAAATTGAACAAAGCCACGCCTAGCAGCAAAGACGTAGTTACAAGCTTATAGAAATTACAATTCTAATATTTCTTTCATTATGAGCTTTATTTAGAAAGTTTTGCTGTTTCTAGATTTTATTGAAAATAACGATAATTATCTGACTACCGACAAGAAAACCTCATTCAATAAATACATTTTAAAACATTTAAAATTATAAAGGTTGTAAGTAATTCTTAAATATTATTTCGCACTCAAATTGCCCGATGCTGCGGTCCATAATACCTACAGCTAAAAAAATATATCTAACCGCTGGCACACGGGTAACCAATTTTCTAAAATTGCTTAAAATCTGTAAACCAAGTAACGCGATATTGGAAATTGGCTTATATCCAGAACCACGGAAGATATCGAAAGACATTTTCTTAATGCAAACAAAACTCTATGATACAAACTTTCATATTGTAGATTGTTAAGGTACAAATAACTAATTGTACTTATGCTTAAGATAAATGATTATAATTGCTTCGTTGTCTATAAAATTATTTTTAACGTGCCTACGTATTTTGTTATAAAAAACGAAGTTCACCGTACTAGACTTGCCCGGGCATTACGAAAATTTATCTTTAGTTACAACCTACAGTTTGTTAAAAAAAGAAAACAAAAGCGTTATCCATTTCAGATTGCCTTAATGCTCTGGAAAAAAAACAATCAACCTTTTTCGTTTAAAAATAGAACGTGATTTAAAACTAAGCGAACGCTGGTCTTATGATAAGAATTCTTTGATTGAATTAAATTTTAAATTTCCATTTCCTCGGCATAACAATGGCATTTTCGTTTCTTTGTAAACAGTTGACCGACATTTGTGTGAATGTAAACATGTTCACATTAACCTGCTCTTGATAAACTTTCGATCAAAAATAGCGGGAGCAGTGGCCGCGTTCCACAATAGTCTAGTGTATCTATTTATATTTGACTGAACTATACCGGCCAATTGACGACGTCAGTCTCATGGTGCTGTTCAAAAATTAATGAAAAAGTTTACTGTGATACCTAGGATATAAATCTAATGTTAAAAAAATTAAAAAAACTGTTAAGTTCGATACAATACACAGGTAACTTATTAAAACATCTATATTTCAATAACACCTTGTACCAACAACCTACATTTAATTATTGAAACTTCGGCAAATATTTTATATATCTAAAGTTGTTAAGTCATAGGTCAAATACTGATGAACAAAACCGCTTACAATTTTCATTGAAATCGGTCTACTAACGTAACAGGTCCCTCTGCACGTTGGCGTGTTTTAGAATACTTACACGAATAGTTTTGGATTTTCAATAGGCTGACTGAATTGATTGATTGCATGAATGGCATACATAGAAGCCATTAGCACATTCGTTTAAAGGGAGGTCATTTGCTAATTTTTGTATACAAATTATTTCACTGACAATTGACAGTGACATTATGATTATTTCTTAATGATCTCATAACTTTCAAAAAGTGTATATCACTACGTTCCTATTAGTATTGTTGTTTAGTACCTAAATCCTTTTAAACTCCATCAGTTTATAGGCAAAAATAGAGCACATTGAGCAAAACCCTGATTTTGTCCTCTTTTAATTTGGGACACAGTAAACCTTGTAATTCCTGTTATGAACTAGATTAGGGTTGGCTTAGAAAGCCTCACCCATTACACAACAAAAAAGATTGGAAGAAACAAACTTAGGTTGACACATAGTATAAAGATAGGAAAAATAGCTTTCATAATTATTACGGACATTAGAAAATATGTCATTTTCTAACTATAAAATTGTTTTTTATAATACAAAAAACAATTTTTTTATAATGGTGATACTTAAATAAAGGACGTTGATATAAATTGCGGGATTATACACGTACCTCTACGTATTTTTACAGCAAAGCTTTACACCAATATTTAAAAAAGGAACAATTGTATCCAAGCTATTAGGCAGCCAAGATCAGATCAAGAACTTCTTCCCATAAATTCCAAAAAAGATTGGCAACACATATATTTAAAACTTTATTGTTTAAGTTAGATATTAACGGCCGAAGTTAAAATTGGTAATACTGAGAATGGCAGCCGAAAGATCCATGGGCTGGAGTGGACCAATCGATTCTAAACTAATGGGGGACCTTGCACTTTATTTAAATGGGTATTTAAAAATTTATAATTGAAATCTTTGTTTTTAACTGAATTTATAAATAAAATTCTTTGATTGCGTTGTTTTTCTGATGTGATTTGTTTTTACCTGATCAACGTTTTAAACATTCGTGCCGAAACATAAATGAAAGTTTAGCAATTAAAAATATATATTTATTTTAATCTGATGATCCAGATTCCCTTAAGATTACTTTTAAGTTGGTAATATTGAAACTTGTGTCAAAATGAAAAGTTAGTAAACAGATATTGTTAAACTAAATGATACTTTTGACAAAACAGGTTATACAAAATATACTCATAAGTATTTAAATGTCATAAATAATATATTTGATAGTATTTTATAAAATATCCCATAAACTCAAAATAAAAGAATGTTAATATGTGAGTTTTAAGCGTTTGTTAGTCCCACTTTATTAGAAATAGATCTAATTTAGTTATTAACATAGGTGTTTATTTTCGTATTTGAGCTGTCGGTTGATTATTACCAATCAGCCAAAATCCCTATTTCGTATTTGTTAGGTACCTGTACGACGAAACCTTTAACATATACACGTTCTGTAATAAAAATTTTACTTTATTACACAAACTCTTTTTAATTTGTTCTATGAAATAATGTCCCACTTTATGCTTTCGAATAAATAACCTCTACGGTTGTTAACTCGAAACAAATTATAAAATAAAATACATATAAAAACTTCGATTTATAAATATTTCAAATAACAGTCCGCACGTACTTTTCTATCTCTAGTCACAAGCTGGCTAGAAGAGATTTCTCTTGGGTATAAGCCTTATCTTTATACATAATTTATATTATTTCTCTAACTGTGCTTCTTTGTAAACAGAAATAATAACAATGTTAATGTAGGTATATAATGAAAAAAATCAAGCATATTTTAGACCGTCACAATGCTTAGTAACTTCATCTTTCACTTATCTTAGTTTCGCGTTAGAAATGCCACAAATATCCTCTGAACACGCACCAACAAAGGCGTAAATATTTAAACAAAGTTGTTTTGTGCGAATAGCTCCGTGCCTTACAAACTTTATGGGAATTCTTGGACTCTAGAACGGTTTTCTTTGCTTACAATATAAAGAAAAAAGTTGTATAAAAATATTGGGTTAAAAAGATGTTTTGTTAGTTTCGTTTGAATTGAATTAGACATAGGTTTCTAATATTCGTATATCACTATTACAAATAAGCATGTTTCAAAAAATAAAAGACTAGATAGCTTAAAAGGTAACTATTTAAATTCACTAGACTCACAAATAAACAGGATTCAATGGAAACTGCAATTTTTATTTTACCACGTGCACTAGAAAACTTGCAAACACGATTTTCCATTTAAATTTAATCAAATATGTGAACCCTAAAGCTTAGTAAATTGGGGTCCAACAGTTGTAGGCTTGGCATTTCTTAATCAGTTTAGCTATTAGAAAAGCCCAAATTATGTAAACACTCATGAATAAAACCGTGGCCCTTTTCACGCGGACCCTTTGCTGTCCAATTTGTAGAGTATTTGCATTTTTAGCTAGCTTGCGAAATTCGCACGGCCCTTCGTTACAGGTGTTTAGTTAGGAGCACAAATATGTACATTTTTAAATTATCCCTTTCCGTAGCCACAATAAGTTTGCTATGTCTCACATTTGTTATTTAACCTTGCACCTTAGAAAATGTTTTGATATTCTTAGAAATATGATTTTATTTATTCGATTTGAATAGAAACGTGGTTTTAAAAATAAGTCTAAGTTAACGATTTTATGTATCCCAAAATATTGTCGGGGTCACGTAGACTAGGAACTTTTTTACGAAATAATTGTTATTGTTTTAGTAGAAACTTGTAGAAAAATAAAACGGCTTTATATGAGCAAGTGGCAGAACTATGCAAACACTCCAAACAACACAGTCACTCACTTTATCACGGATCAAATCAAATTCAAATATGTCGTTGATAAGTTATCAGCGGCGATATCAGCAGGTGCCGCGTCGGAGGGCAGGCGACCAGCACTGACCGCGGCGGTCGCGACTCACGGGTATTTCAGTATATCACAGAAATCGGACAAATCACGGCCGTGCAACCCGGTCCGAACGAGCGCTCTAATAATATCCATGTTTATATTTTTTATTGCCAATGCGACTTTTTATACTGCGGCCAACAATAACTCGGGTGTCGCACGTGCGTGGGTGACTGAGCGCGGAGAGTGCGCGGGGGGATGCACGTACGTACCGAGATGGTGTCGGAGATGGCGGAGCAGAAGTCCCTGAAGCCGGAGTGGGCCCCGGGTGGCGGCGGGCTGTCCATGTCGCGCGCGCGGTCCGTGAGGCACTGCCGCCCGCGCCCTCCACTTACACAAACCTCGCCACTCTACCCGCTACCCGCTCCCACCTGTTCGTTGTCGCTCCGTTTTGGCATCGCTTGCAAGTCACAACAATAACACTAAATAATTATAGAGAAGCTATTTTTGGCACCCTCGACGCCGCTATCTATGACCGAGAAAAATCCACTTCGTCTTTAATCTGTAATGCATGTAATTGCTAAACCCCGCCGTTTTAGTCAGTACACAATTAAACATTTCAATTTGTTAATTGGTCTGACAAACTGATACCTAATTAATAAGTATAAATTGAGTTCTATCTGAAGACATTCAACGATTATTTTCGCGCACATAGGCGCGGATGCATTCAACTTTCATAAACTCTTTACGATTTTGGCACAATGCCTGAATACTGAAAATAAATATGATTTTTTCTGTGAAATTCTGTGATTTTCTCCAATACTACTTATAATATGTTCAGGAGTTACTAATAAATTTGAAAGTAAACTGCGTCAAACTTGACTGACTCAAATCAGAACGAATGAGGCTTGAGTCGTTTATCGAACGCGTCTACGCCACGCTACTCGTAGTTTCGCGTGATAAGTCCTATTCTAAGTTCGTAGTCATTTAAACTTATGTGCGAAAATGAAGCGATGCAATTTAAAAAATTTAAAAAGCACGATTTAACAATAAAATTATTTGGTTCCAATTTTGACTCATTTTTGTTTTGCAGGTAGGTAAACGTGGGTATACTTTGTTGGAGCCACATTGTTTATTGTTCTGAAGTAAAAATAAAATATACTATGTTGCTGATAACAAGAGTTATTGCACCAACTTTTGCTCCGTTTTCAAAATAAAAAAATAGGAGGTTCCTAGTGTTCCTAAAAATTTTCCCTCTCAAAAATATATCGTTTATCCGAGTTGCGACAGACGAGAGTGCAGGCAATGTTACTGTAAATAAACATAAGAGCATGTTAAACTCTACACAGCGACGTCAATAACAGCGCAGAAGTTACGAAACTTAACTTCGCAGTTGTCTTCTTTTATTCTCAGTCTAAAAACAAAACTTTCAAACAATGGACGACATCTCACACACTTCCATTTTATTCTTTGACTTTATTGTGTTACGTAAATTAAACTGAATTTAAATACAAGTGTTGGATGAAAATATCCAATAAATATGCGCAAAAACCTAGAACTTCACGTATTGAAATTAATATTGCAAATAAATTATAAATAGCATGTGCACTCATCACAAAGAAAATACATTACATTTCCTTCGAGGAACATTGTCTAATATATCAATAGAAAACCATATTTTTGTTTTAATAATCATGAACAGAAAACTTTTAAGGTCTTCATAAGGTTATGAATCCTAAATATATAAAGAGTTGTAATGTTCTGGAAGTTAGAAACTGTCTAGGTTTTGTTCAAGTTAAGGGATGATATGAAATAGTGTGCCTCAAGTTCTCGATGGAAAGGTTGGTTATGTTACATTGTACTGAAAATATAGATTATACCTACAAGTTTATACTTATAGATATTATACTGTTATACCAAATTCGCTATTGACTAAAATCTAATTAATCCAATTCATCTAAAGTACTTTCTGACTGGTCAAAGAACGGGTAACCTAAGCCTTCCTATTTCCAAATTGTAATAAATAGCCGTGAGAGTCATTATATTTTGCATGAATAAAAAATTTAATCTTACCGAAAATCCATCGGTAAGGTTTACTGTATCGTAAGCAAGAATTGTAGGAGATTTTTTAAACTAGATAAAATATCGGAAATGTTTTGTTTCCAAGAGCTGAAGTTTGACTCTACCTCAGTCGTGATTCCAACCAAGCGGAGCAGCGATTACAAACAAATATTTGTTTGATACCCTTATACGTTTAAGTAGTCGTATTCTTGTTTCGTAATCTACGATGCGAGATTTCATCTTTAATGATACTGAGTTAATTGTCAATAAAACGCTATAATACTAGTATTTTAATTTTATTTCGAAGTCGAATATAGTTAAAATGTTGAAGCTTTCGGCAATTATCAAAAAAGCCAACTAATAAAAAAATATCTTTGTCTATTTTTAAATGCGTAGTCATTTTTTAATTGTCTTAGGTTTATTTAATTTCATCCTTTTGAGGACGTTATGTCTTGGACTACCAAACCAAGGGATTAAATCTCTGGCTGATAATATGGATTTTTGAAATCCATTTAATCCCACTCGGCTTCGAAAAGGATGCTCGTAAGGTCACTTTGAAAGAAGAGATATCATTAGGTACTGTTTAAGACCAAGTGTTTCGTAGCATATACAAATTATTACCATGTATACGGAGCATTAATAATGTTTTTTTTCATCCGATCAAGAGATCATATTTTGCAAAGACATTTTTAAGATAATAATCAGAAAGAAGACATAAAAGTCAATGTAAATTCCAAATACCCGTTATGTAAATGCGATTTCTTTGGGTCAAAAACAAATCTGCTCCAAGCTGCAGGGGCCATGGAAATACAGGTAATATCGATGCTTGCATTATTGGAATATATACGGCTTCAGATAAACAGCTAATCCTGAAGCTATAGACGTGGTCGCTATACCCAACTCTGATGTTAAACTTGTTTCTAGAAAAGGTTGTTTCATTTTCTGTTGTTTTTAGGGCTTTTTATAGAATTTGTTCATTTGACTGCGTCTTATTTATCATACTCGATTAAAATTGCTCTTACCAATGCTATCTGCAATTCCATTTTTTTTTAACTTTGTCATAACTGGCAAATTAGACTGGAGCGGAGCGGTGTGAAACGGCGGGCGGCGCCGCACCGCCTGACTCGCTCGAAAAGTTAGTTAGCATTTTTTCAACACCGTTGGTCGTAATTTTTATATTACTATATCGATATATCGAGTTAACTTAAAACAACCAGTTGTAAAATTTTCACATTACCGCTCGATATGGTAATCAAAAGCACAGTTTTGTTATCAAAACGCACGCTTTGATTTTTAAGAAAAAAGTTGTAACGGTCTCTCTGAGAGATTTAGTATAACTTCGCTTCACTCCACTACAGTGGAAACACTTGCCACTTTTCACCGTTCTTCTTCGTTTTAGAAGTCTGTACTCCGCTCCGCTCGTCTTCGCTTCAGTAGAAACGCGGCCTAATGGTAAGGGCAGCCGTGCCCCGAGACATAATTTATGGCGAATGTTATGGGTTATTTGAAGTGTTCAATTCTGTGATTTTAAATCGAATAAAAAAAGAAAAAGTGAATGAAAAGTCGATCCTGTACGACAATCGGAAACGCTCATCACAATGGTTGAACCCTGGCGAACCAGCCAAATCCTGCCCCACGCGAAAATTTGCTCAAAAATGTTACTTGTGAGCGTTTGGTGGACTAGTGCCGGTGTCGTTCACTACAGCTTTCTTAAATCTGGCCAGACGATTACGGCAAATGTCTGTTGTCAGCAACTGCAAACCATGATGGAAAAGCTAGCTGCTAAACAACCGAGGCTGGTCAATTGCTCTAGGCCACTGCTGCTTCAGGAGAACGCTAGAACACACACTGCACAACAGACGGCTACCAAATTAAAGGCGCTTTAATTGGAATGTCTAAGACATCCATTGTACCGTCCGTAAAGCCCGTGGAGGACTTTGCTCCAACAGATTACCATTTTTTTCAAATTTGGGTAACTTCTTGCAAGCGAAAATTCAACCTTCGATGGGGCAGTCCAAAGCGCCTTTAAAGATTTTATTGATTCCCGTCCGTGTGGTTTTTTTAGTGAAGAGATCAATGAACTACCTATGAAATGGCAAAAGTGCATAGATAGCAATGGTAAATACTTTGATTAAATAAATATTTTAAAAAAATTTACTTTATGTTCCTCGCTTACAAATCGCCAATTTCATATGTTCATAACATTTAGGTATATAAGTATATAACCTAATATATATAATTTTAGTTAGTCATTTAAGCACTTCGGTAGTACGTGGAAACAAAAAGGTACAGTTTTATTACTAGTAGCATTATTTGATATGTTAGTTTACTTTAATAAATATAGTATTTATTAGTTTAATTTATTTGTGACCAATGTAATATTATTACATTCTACTTGCTACTAAGATAACTTAAAAAATATTATAAAAAAGTAAAGTTTGGACTAATATTTGATAGCACAATTTAGCAGACACTTTCTAAAATTTTTAGAAATAAAAAAAATCACTGCACGATTTTAACGACAAAACAATAAATAGAGAACCCAAGCAACTGGAACAAAGGCAATTTCATCACAAGCCCACGGCCGGCAACGCATCTTTAGTCGAAAAAATAATCACAGTCACTATTAATACATAATACCGCTACGAATAATGATGCCCTTGGGAGCGGTGCCTCTTACCATCAGGTAAGGTGCTTGTAAAAGGAAAATCCATGAGTCAAAATAGGTTTGTTTCTCTTGATAAATATAAGAAAATCTCAAATTCTAATTCTAATTTTACTAGTTGTAAACATTTTTTAAATATAATAAAATAAAAACGGACTTCAAAACGTAAGTAAACTAAAAAGATAAAAATAATAACTTTCCATGACAAAGGGGCATCTGCCTAAGTAGGTACATCCGAAAATCGTTCCTTTTGGGGTCTGTATAAGTGACTGTGATTTGTTTGACGATCGGTACATAGCGTGGAGGCGAGACCGGGACTACAACAGCACCGAGCAGAGTGGGCGGCGGGAGTCTAGTCGTATTTTTCCACTCCAAACTCGCAGAGGCATAGGAGATGTCTAACGTTATCAAAATAATTCATTGATATTCAGCACTCATTTTGTTTATATTTCTTTCTATTAGACTTCTTCATTTATATTAAACTGTAGTTTGTTTGTTTCTTTAAAAATGTGAAACTTGTGCATGTATTTTATACGTACCAACTAGAAACTACGTACCTGGTGACTGTTTACATTTCTATCGTTTGTGCTACATGTGGAAACTTGTTATTGGCCCGCTTTTTCCTATTTACTTTATTCCTAATTAAACCAAGCTGTGAGTTTTCCTAAGAGTTGTGAATATAGATAAATAAATATCATAAAATTAAATTTATAAAATAAAGGAGCTTCACGAAAAGTCTTAGTTTTTGAAGTGCAATAAAATTAAACTGAAAATAAAAACCACCACATTTTTTTTCAAATTTTTTAAAGTTTAAACGTATTTTTATACTGAAGACACTCAATCAAAAATGACAGAAATAGATATTGTAAAAGAGGGTAATGAGAGTCACTTAAGCGAGAAATCCAATAAAACATAATTTCAAAACAAAATATTTATTGCAACCGTCTTTAAACATAATTTACTTAATAAACTATGAATTGAGATCAGTTTCAATCACTTTAGCAACCAACTTTGGAAATTATAACAGTTTAAAAAAAAACAGTTTTAACTCCCATTCCACTGATATGAGGGTAATGGTGGTCACCCTGGGGGCAATCAGAGTCAAAGAAAATCTAGCAAATATCGCAGACAAAACCTTGAGCTGAGTCCCACCCAGTGCACTCCGAGTGAGCACATAGCCCACATGAGGTACATCTGAACCACATCTCGTTGTTTCTTCCGAAATCGTTGCATACTAGGCACCTGTTTCCTACATCCTCTGCGTCATCATATTCATCGTCCTGGCTCAAATCGTTAGTCCGAACATCAGATACAGAGGTTTCATTCGATTCTTGTAGCACTTGACGCTTTACCTTTTCAGGGCCCTTCTTCTGTACTTTGGTTTTTTTTCCCTGACCTTTACCTCTCCATTTCTTACTTTCTTCATGTATTTCTTTACCTCTTTTTTCTTCATTTTCTTATTTTGCTTTTTCTATTAGGTTTTCTTTCACTGGCGTTGAAGTTAATATGGTTGCAGGTTGCTTCTTTCGACCCTGTCTTGTATTATTATTATGTGTCTTCTCTGGTTACTTGATTAAATCATGCAATGTAATTTCAGTTGAAGTGCTAGGACCTGGTGAGTCCATTTGTTTTGGTGCGCTCGGTACTGCGGTAAATGGGAGTCACCGGACTCTCATTACCCACTTCTACACTAATGAGAAATTTTTTTTATTAAAATAAAACTGTAAAATACTAACACAATATGAACTGCATATCACAAATTTAAATGTATAACTAAGTGTGTCTAAATTTTTTAATCGTATACTGCAAGATATTCGACACTTACCTTCTAATTTACATTGACGAAAAATTATATCAGCGGAGCGTAAAAACAGAATACGGCCGCATCTCAGAAGCGCGGGCGCTGACTGGTTGAAGCCGTTCGGGGTAACGCCGGGGGGCCAGAGCAGGGTAGAAGACATCGTTTACGCATCGCTCGTGCCTACTGTTTTGTGGATGTGAGGGGGATTCCCATTACCCTCTGACTTCCATTACCCTACTCTTCCCACTAACGTTTTAATTAAATTTTATTAAAGTACATTTTAAGCCAGTTTGTAGGCACGACGGAAATAGCTTGCACCGTTAAAATATTTAGCAAACGGTCTCATTTAGAAGACTTTCTAAAAGCGCAGTTTGGCAAAACGAAACATTATGCCTATTCCCTCTCTGAATTACAAGACTGTAAACAAGGTCGTAACGAGTCCGTCGGCCAATATGCATTAAGGGTTGAGGGTTGGCTCCAAAGCCCCTTGATTGAGGTTAACATTTCTATTCCCTAGAAAAAGAAGGATATCCTATAGGAATCCCGAACGAGAATACATATGTCGGCCGGTTAGGCCGCGTTGCAGCACTGCAAGACCTTGCACTAAATGTTTTATCCTGAACTTTGCACTAAAATACGTTGTAAAGACCCTTTGCAAAATCTCACGAAAAAATGTCACTTCATATAATCAAAACCGTATTAACTACGTCGTGATAAATTGTTTTAGATCTAAGCCAAAACTAAGGTCAAAACGAAAACCATCCTTTTACGTCTAATATCCTACACGTAACTACTTTAAAAATATAAGCATTTGTAGGAAACATAAACACCGTGCGCGAAACTCTGAACGTCAAAATTTTAACAGATATCCTCAACAAAATTCGGGGCCTAGACAGCCTTATCAATATCAAAAAAATTGATTTTCTTGATGACGACGAAAACCAAGGCCATGCCAAGATCGACAATAACGAAAAAACTATATAGTCTCGTGTCGGTGTAGTACGAGTCAACTTCTAAATATAATTCCGACACCAATCCCATAGGATCTTCTAGTCATTACATACCTACCTCTGGCCTCAATATTTCAAGCAATATCAAAAACTGCTTCCGAACTATTAGTATTTATATAGTTAGCTTATTGCACGCCCTCGGCCCACAGTAAACACATTAATGTCTAACATAATTAATTACCGCCCAAGATATCTAACTCAGGCGACATACTAAAACGAACCTTAAAGATAGTTAGGATACTTACCTAATGCTATGTTTACATCAGAAACTGGCAAAATAACGACCTGAAGTTTGTATAATTGGGAAACAGGCAAGTTGCCATCGTTTTGAGACATTTCTATAACATCTTAGATATAATGGTACTAATAAAATTGTACACTTTATTAGGTCGCTTGATGTAACTGAAATGCAATGTTTTGATGGTTAATAAGATCTGACAAAGACTAAGCTCGTGCAAGAAATGTGCCTTCACGAAAATATAACGTATTAATTTCAATGACCTGCGCCGATTATCACTATCAATACATAGTATAAAACAAAGTCGCTTCCCGCTGTCTGTCTGTCCCTATGAATGCTTAGATCTTTAAAACTAAGCAACGGATTTTGATGCGGTTATTTTTAATAGATAGAGTGATTCAAGAGGAATGTTTATATGTATAATATATGCATAATATAGTTCAGAAACACTGATAATTATAGAGCTTTCTAATTTGATGTGGTAAATAAACACATTTATTGCGCTTACATTGCAAACGCTGGCTGAACCCTACAATTAGATCAAAATAATATACTACAGTATTGTACACCTTAAAAAGGTCTACAAAAGTCCGAGATGTTATAAAATACAATACAAAAACTCTTTATTGCACACCATATATGAAAATACAAAAAAAACCTTATCGCTAAAAGCGATATCTTCCAGGCAACCGTAGAATGAACAAGAATAACCAGGCGGTGCGGTGTACACAAATAAATATTTTCATCTGTACATAAACATATATACAATACAAAATAAGAATTACATAATACACATACCTACATGTAAACTACATAATCAATAATTACATTCGTAAAATACTTGAATACTAAATTTAATCACAATAGTTAGATATTACTAAATATACGAATAAAAAATAAAATACTTCATCAGCAGCTTGTCATTGACAGGAAATAGTTAAAATCTTGTGATTTAAAGGCTGAAGGAGATTTAGCCAGTCGTATGGCAGTAGGCAGAGCATTCCACAGTTTGACGGCCTGTACTGTGAAGGAGTTACCGTAAAAGGAAGAGCTATATATAAAAGAAGATCGTAGATTAAAATTATTGGATTGGTGAAAGAATTGGAATCGCTATTTTACCTAGATATTAAGGGGTTGTTGGAATAAATAGGATAGAGTACAATATGAATAGTATGTGGGAGTTACGACGGTGTCGGATAGGGAGCCACTTGAGTTTTGTGCGAAATTCAGATACATGGTCATACTTGCGCAAGCCAAATATGAACCTGATGCAAACATTTTGGAGCCGCTCCAGTTTATTCAACTAAACTTCCGTCAAATCGAGATAGCACGAATCTGCGTAATCTAGAATATGTATATCTAGGTTTAGGTACAGGTATATGTCTATCTCTTAGGAATAACCCACAACCATTTTTTATCCCTTACTTTTTACGAGAAATTATGTCCTATTTACGAATCGATTTTAAGCCATACAGCATTAATCCTTATCCAATTAAGTACCTTAAATACATTGTGCATGTAATATAGATCAATATGGCAACTACACGTTGTAATTAAATTACAATTATGACATTTAAATGAATATTTTCGAAGTTATTACAGATTTAAAATGCAGGGACATAGTCCCTTGCGAAGCTGGGGATGGTGGCTAGTAAATAAATAAAAAGCGAAATGAAGTTTTATTAACAAGCTGTGTTATTTATACCTACTAGATCTCTTAATATACCTACATATGAGTAATCGATAAATCCGACCAATATTCACATAAAAATGCTGTGTTATAGCCACTCTACCCCTTTTTAGGTACCCTACACACATACGTAGGTACTTACTTAGGAACTCAAACGTTAGTAGGAGTATGCACATTACCTGTATGTCTGAAATCCTATTTCGCATGCTTACAGTTACTTAAAGAGTTACCTCGGATTTATCTCCGCTAATTTGATGAAAATGTCGTTAAAAACCTTTGAAGAGATTAGTGTCATATAATATTTTAGGAATGTGTGTTCTATTAAGTTTAAAATACAGTCGCAGTTGCCCTATAGCAAAGATAAGTTTATACTTAAAATAGGTAGGCAATCGCGCCGACGTTTTACCTGAAGTTGTCTCAACTCTAAAACTAAATTATCACCACCAACCATCAGTACTTCAACAGACTTGATCGGCATATACATTAAATTCTGGGACTTTCAAGTGCAGAATGGATAGATACCTCTTGGACAGGTGTGTGCCATCCTCATCTTTATCATCACTTTTCACCAGCTGACGTGGACGACATTGGCTTACTACTTTACTAGTGGGAAGGAAGAGATTTTTTATTAATGAAATGCTATTAAAAATTATTTTAGATGCTTATGACTCAGTGACCAGTGTTCACTGGTGTTTAAATTCTTTTGAAAGAATCACAAATCCTAAGTTCTGATAAAGGTGTAATGTGTGTGGATTGTAGTGGATGAGACATTGAAAAGGAAAAACCTGTTGATGGATCAATTAACACTAAACATTTTATTTTCATCTTCACTAGTTACTGCATATTTTGCCATAGTTTAGATAAGAACCACAGGTATTTTGCTGGTAGGAGGTAAGGAAAACCTGTAAAAATTATGGTATTAGAAAAATTACACAAATAAAAGACAAGTGCACCTTGAAAAATGTCTTTATTAAACTTATTAGAACTTCTATAACTAAGCATTAATCAACAATGGACCAGTTATTCTCAAAAAAGTTTTGAGATCTACACCCACATGGGCAATGAAATATCAAAGTTTTTATCAAAAAACTTGATTTTCATTCCATTCCAGCAGCCACATAAAAGAAATTAACACAAACAATTCCAAATCTTACTTGAGATATTTAAAACAAAAGACAAAAAGGATTTAAAAACTAAAATAAAACAGAAATATATCTTTATTAAACTTATTAGAACTTCATGATACACTTATTACAGACCAGTGTCAAAAAGTTTTGATGTGAGGAACTATATTGAAAATAAATATTTTGTTTAAAGATTATTTTAAATTCCATTCCAGGAATCATGTGAAACAAAAGTTATAAAACAAAATTATATCAAACAATTGCATATCTTGCCTTAGATATAAAAAACAAAAAACAAAAATATTTTTATATTCAAATAGTCAATATTTGAATTTTTAAAAATACACAACTTGTTGCACTTTAAAAGGCACATGACAGTCTTAATGATACTACCTCCTAATAATAATCTTAATAATTAATAATGGAATATAATTTATGTGTCCATATATTCATCCAAAAATGCAGGGGAATGACAACGGGGGCACTCAGCAATGTCCAATAAGAAAGTTACCTGAAGCAAAAAACATTTAAGAACTTAAGAAATTTATAAAATCATCTAGAACTTCAGCTTATAGTTGACTGTTACTTGCTTTTGTTGTAACAGACCTAAATTATTTCTATTATGTCTATCTTCGGAATTAATTGAATTAGGAATTATATGTAAGTTACTATAGTGTGTTACTTTAATTAAAAAATTATAAATTGTACAGAAAATGTTTAATCAAAATTAATCGTTTCATAAGGTAAAACATTTACAGATTAATACTTCAGTAATTTTTTTGCATTTTGACAATATAGGTACCAGTAATTACATAATAATAATTGAAAGGAAGAAACACAACATCAGGAATATTCAGGATTAAACGTTACTATCATATAAAAGCCAGTACTTACTGAATTATGTTGATTTGCATTTTGTGATACCTAGATGCCATGTAGACTTGAACCAAATTAGATAGGTAAGAAAATCAGTGGTTTCTTTTCATAAATATTGGGTTAGGAATATTAGGGCTGGATTTCTACTAGTTTGACATGTTGAAGAATTAATTTTCTATTTGTTTCAAGTCCCTAAAACTTTACTGCACCGTGGTTAGAAATAATTGAACAATCACTCACCCTAGGGTGTTCTTCGCATCGAAGACGTATACGCCCGTTGCAATAATATCCACAGGCTCTGCAGAAAACTATTGTTTTTTCTCTTGTACAAGAACATTTTTTACTGTAAATACTGGTGATGTCAGGGAGTCCACGCCCTATACGATTTTTCGACTTGTAAGCTTTCCCTGCTACGGCCGCTACAACAGGAGTGGTTCTGGTTTCCATTTTTTTATTTATCCGACTATTTTATCGATACTTTCACTTCAGCTTGAGAAATGTGATACCTACGATAATTTTGAATTGACGTTTAGCGAGTTGTATCAAACGCCAGTCAATCACTCAAATACAAAACAACTCAAAAGAAATAATTTATCTAGAATTGATTGAAAGTTAACCGCAAGAAGGCTCGTGGTGATGTGTCACACGTACATATTTATTGCCGGTTGGCGGCAGCGCGAGCGCAGCGGTTGTTCCAACTACACCATAAGACAATACAAGAAAATATATACCCACATCTGAAAAAGAAAATGGTGTAGTTATTCTAAACACTAGCTTATGCAAAATAAATAAGGCACAAAATGTGTAATATGTACAAACACACAACAAACACGTTTATTAATTAACTCTGCTTTTGCCAGCTAAGTGTTTTTAAAATGTTATTGTTCACATAACTCAATCATCAATTCACACATTCTATCTAATGCCTACATGCGAGCAGACATGTGTGAGGCATTTATGTATGAGTGACTGTTTTTAATACGACAATAGCTTATTACAGAGATTTGATTTTTTATGACCTGTCGTAGAATACTTTATTTTACAGACAATTGGTCTTACATTAATTAGAAAATCCAAAAATCTGTAGGTATTCAATAAGAATGCACTATTTTATTGTACAATCTGCGAACTCGGCTGTGACCCAGGCTAAGTTGAAGCATCTCTTGCGGTCTTTTGTAGGCCCTCGCATACCTACTGTGTAAAACTTAAAACACTATAATATGTATACCAGGCCACTCTGAAAGTTTTGCGAAAAGAAGTTTTTATGCATGGAACACTGGCGAGTTATAATTTATTTTGAAAATTCGATTATTTGAAAGTAAAAATATTCCAAATTTAAATTTCTCGCTAAATGTTTTTACCAGCATTACGAAGGCACGCAAAGTGTGCGCAAGAAGGATAGGTATCTAACCAACCAAATAAATAAATAAATTAATATGTAAATTAATTTTTATGGGAGACCAGCAGTTACTGTTACTTAAGTTTAGTAAGTTAATAATTTATCAATATGGATTTGAAAAGAACTAAGAGGTGTGTTTAAATATAAATAATTGTTTTGTAATTCTTGACTAACTAATTAACTTTGTAGATGTAAAAAGAAAAGTTTTAGGTGAGACATCAGTGAGCATATCTAGACGCCACAAAATGGTATAACTAATTTATTGCTGTGGATATTTAAAGGTCAATCGATTGTAAATACAAGCTTCTGGTTATTATAATTATAAGAGGTTATAATGATGACAAAACAAAATGAATCATTGAGGATATGATTGAGAATGATGACCACCGTGATTTTGTAAAATATTGAGTAGTATATAATATATACAATGAGACTTAAAAAGGAAACAAATGATGTTAGGTATATACCTACGATATTATAAATAATATGAATAATAGAAAAGGCCCTGGTATTGATAATATACGAGCCAAACATTTATTATGTATAAGTGAACAGGTCACCCCAGTTATTACACACTTAGTAAATGCATGTATATCCACGTAACTTTACTCGAACCAACTTAAAATAGGTCTTATTAGACCTATACATAAAAAAGGCATTTTTAAAGATATATGTAAATAACTACAGGCCTATAACTATTTTATGTAGTACTGATAAAATTATTCATACAAGATACCCAAGATACCGGGTAATAACATAATACACTTTCTAACAAAACATAATTTAATGCACAAGAACCAGGACGGGTTTCAAAGGGGACGGAGTAAAACTCAACTACTGTGTAGGTGCTGGTCGTCTTCATTGACTTCACTAAAGCGTGTGACATTTTAAATTATAATACACTATTCTCTAAACTGGAGGAACTTGGAATGCAAGGCCCTACACTAGATTGGTTCCGTGACTTTCATAAACCAGGAAAACAATGATTAGATTAAATTACTGCTCCAGCGACCCTATCTCCACCGAGCATGGTAGGTAGGGCTCAAGGAACAATCCTAGCTCCTTTATAATACCTGGCATATGTGAATGACACGTGCAATTTATTTACAAAGGTTTCAGTGTACCATTTTACATAGCAGAAACATCTTTGAGGCTCAAATCACAATGCAACATAATTTTGATACAATGTGTAATGGGCACCTGTCATGGGATTAGTCATCAACGCAAGCAAAACCATATATTGAGTTCTCTTCGGCTCCAGTAGTTATTGCACATGACTACGCCATGTTTGCACGCCCGGTGCGTTACCTCTGACCAACATCTGGAAGTAGTAGACCAACACACCTACCTAGGTCTTACAATTGACAAACATTTTACTAGGAGACCTCATATTGAGTATGTGACGGTTGTCTATTTCGACCTCTTTTTGTCAGTAAATTTTATTTTTTTTGTCGTTCCCGACGTAATTTTAAACTAGGAATTACGTAGTGTCGGAGAACGGCAATGTTTTGATTTGACAAGTCAGTCACGAAATATTATCCATCAAAGCAACTTGAATCTATTTATTTATTATTGTTTCCGAGCTTATTATTCAAAATTACATAGTTAAGATATTTTATTATCTACAATCAAAGTTTTTTTTAAGAAACCTATAATTTATTTTTACGTTCACGAGTGTGCGTAGCCAAAATTTTTGGTAAGGATTCTCATTCATTAAAATTTTATTTTATTGTTATTTTTTCTTTTCAGATCAAATTTAATTGTATTAATATTTCTGTTCTATTTTGTGTGACTATTTTTTTATTTCAATTTTGTTTATATTTTACTGTTTGTATTTACAGGCATTTTTGTATATTTTTAATTTTACCGAAAAAATAAACATAGAAGAGAGTTTTGGTGTTTTACTGGTACTACGTTACATACTGGCGCCCGAATATTCAAACGTAGTTTATGGAGAAGAGAGGAGGAACTATATCAACAGAAGAATTGCAACATTAAAAATAATTTTTTTTATAATTATTATTGAGGTCAGGCATAAAACTTTATTTGTTACCATTTTCAATCATTAACATTCACTATAATATATTTATATATATATCTACTATAATATATCTACTATAATATATCTACTATAATATATCTACTATAATATATCAAAATACTGCTAAATTATTCAGACATTTAAGTTTCTTTAGTTTCTTTCGTTATAATATCCTTGAAGAAATTTTCTGAAGACACAACATTCTATAACCCAGTAATTTCACTATTTAAATAACATTTTCTATTCATTTTCATCACTTGAAAATACGTATATTTTTAAGGCTCTATTCTGCATAACGACTATTAACAAATTTGTTTCACTTTAACATTTTTTTTTGATTTTGCAATGAATTTTTCACAATTAAATAAACCTGAAATAATTTATGAATTAAAAATCAGAAATATAAATTTTTCTTCGACGCAATCTGTAGACGAACTACGATCATTATTATTAAATATTAATGTAGATTCTGAAACAGAAATTTTACAAAATAGCCCTGAAGAATTTTCAGAAGATATTAATACCATTAAAAAAAATTTAAAACTTGTTGAAGCTTGTATAAACTCTTATCCTATTAGGAAACAAAAAATTTCACCTTATTTAACTCATATAAGAACAAGATTAGGCCTCATTGACATTACATCAGATTTATCTTCAGAGCAGTTAGATTTAATAAATTCATGTTGGAATGATTTAACTCAATTAGACTCACGTTTTAAAAATTTGGAAAAATCACCAACACATTCCACATATCATTCCGCAGAATCTATACAAAATATTAATCTACAACCCCTTTCTTTTTTCGAAGCATTAACTGATAAGGTCAGTAAAATTACAGAAAATCGAACTAACAATGATTTAAAAAGATTTATTTATAAAGGTGAAGGTTGTCCAAAGGATTTTATTCAAAAACTTGAAGAATTTTCACAAATAAAAAATATTTCTGAAAAATCTTTATTCTCACATATTTATGATATTTTATCTGGATCTGCTCTTGATTGGTTTAGAGCTAGAAAGTCGACTATTAATGACTGGTCATCTTTCCGATCGGCATTGTTGAATGATTTTGCAATTACCGATTACGATTATAAACTAAAAAAAGTAATCGATGCTCGTAAACAAAAACATAATGAGAGAATTATCATCTACTTTGCTACAATGGAATCTCTTTTTTCAAAGCTCTTGGAACCAATGTCCGAAAAAGAAAAAATTAATACTCTTGTTAGAAATCTTAAACCTGAATTCACATTACGTCTTTCACCTACTGATTTACATACTGTAAATTCCCTCTTGGAATCATGCAAATTTACAGAAAGCATTCTTCAAGTTTCTAATAATACATCTTACTACTCTTCATCATCACCACCAGATCATTATCATTCTTTTCCTATTCCTTCTACATCAAATTCTAATAACAAATCGTATAATAATACTCTACTTTCACATAATCAACCATATATTCCTGAATTTCCTTTTAAAGCTTGTACATATAATTCCATAGCAGCTGTAGCTAATCCATTACCTAATACTGTAGCTGCAATTAATAAAAATCAGAATTTTTATAAATTCACTTGCCCACGTTGTAGATCTAATACACATTTATTAAAAGACTGTACTAACACTAATATAGTGTGTTTTCGTTGTGGAAAAAAAGACTTTATTACTAGTAAATGTCCTAATTGTAATAAGTCGATTTCAAAAAACTAAATTACGAGGAGTGCATAAACAAAAATAATGGTATTAAATCATCAAATTTTGACAAAAAAGATTGGGATACATGGTTAAAAACTTTAACAATTTTTTTTAAATCTTATAACACTTGTGCTCTCCTCTTTAATAAAACATCAGATTTTGAACGTCCTTATTTACATATAAAAGTAAACGATTTAATTTTAAATGGTCTTTTAGATAGTGGTAGTGCTATCACTATATTGGGTAATAATTCTCATAAAATTTTATCACAACATGGTCTTTTTATGCAAAAAAACTGTTTAATAAAAGGTAATGTTGCAAACGGACAAACTATTTCTTCTATCGGCATTATTACTCTTCCTACTTTTTATAACAATAAATTTGCGTTAATTACAGCTCATGTGATCCCAGAAATCACTGAATCACTCATTTTGGGTATTGATTTTTGGAAAACTTTTAATCTTGCTCCGGATATTCTTAGTAATATCACATTACAACCTTCAAATTTAAACTCATCTTTTCTCATTAATACAGATCCTAACTTTCATTTACATGAATACCATTCTTTAACAGATACACAAAAAATTATTGCAGATGCAATTATGGAAAAGTTTAGGTTGATTTCAACTGAATGTAAACCTTTAGGTCGTACTCATTTAGTCGAACATTTCATCGACACTGGAGACCATCCACCTATTCGTCAACGCTGTTACAGACTTTCTCCTGAGAAACAAAAAGCTCTTTGTAAAGAAGTTGATGATATGTTACAATTAGATGTCATTGAACCCAGTGACAGCCCATGGCTGAACCCAATTATTATTACACCTAAAAAAGATGGTACTTGGCGATTTTGTATTGATAGTCGTAAATTAAACGATATCACAAAAAAAGATGCTTACAAACTTCCTTTCATTTCTGATATATTAGATAACCTTAAAGATGCTAAATTTATATCATCTATTGACATTGCTAAAGCGTTTTGGAATATTCCCTTAAAAAAAGAGGATAAACTCAAAACTGCATTCCATGTTCCAGGCCGAGGAATGTTTCAATTTAAAGTTATGCCATTTGGTTTAACTAATGCACCTGCTACCCAACAAAGATTCATTGAAAATCTACTAAATGACCTTACAAATGATAATAATGTTTTCTATTTTATCGACGATATAGTCTGTATCTCTCAAACCTTTGAACAACATGTCGATTTACTTACTAAAATTCTTAAAAAACTTTCAGATGCCAATCTCACAGTCAATTTTCCAAAATGTTCATTTTTCCGGAAAGAATTAAAGTACTTAGGCTATGTAGTTAATGAAAATGGTTTAAAAACGGATCCTAAAAAAGTTCAAGCTATTCTTGATATACAAACTCCAAAATCTGCAAAGGAGGTCAAACGTTTTTTGGGTACTGCCAGCTGGTACAGACGTTTTGTACCTAATTTAAGCACCCTTGCAGCACCGTTAACTAAATTAACTTCTACAAGCAAAAAATCACCTCCATTTAAGTGGTCTGATGAAGCTGAAATTGCTTTCAAGGCTATTAAGCAAGCTTTAATTAGTACACCAGTTCTGGCATGTCCAGATTTCTCTAAACCATTTGCTGTTCATTGTGATGCCTCTTCCTATGGCATTGGCGCAATGTTAACTCAGGAAGTCGATAATATTGATAAACCTATTGCTTATATGAGTAAATCACTTACAGGCGCTCAAAAGAATTATTCAGTCACTGAACGTGAACTTTTAAGTGTTATTACGGCACTAGAGCATTGGCGTTGTTATTTAGATAATGGATTACAATTTACAATTTATACTGATCACGCAGCCCTTCAGTGGTTTATGCATTTAAATAATCCTACTGGCAGATTAGCTCGGTGGAGTATTCGTTTATCTATGTTTAATTTCGTAATTAAACACAAAAAAGGCTCAGATCATGTCGTACCAGATACTTTATCACGGATAAAACCAATTGATTTAATTAATTTTTCTACTTCTCAAACTAAAGACACTTGGTATTTAGCAATTTATAATAAATGTTTATCATTTCCTTCTAGTACTCCGGATTACATGATTCATAATAATAAATTGTTTAGATTTTGTAGATCTAACACATTATTTAACTCTGAATTTAATTGGAAACAAGTAATACCATTAGAATTTAGGGAATCTGTGATTACACAAAATCATTCTACTCCCCAAACGGCACATTTTGGTACTTTTAAAACATACCATAGAATTAAAAATCTCTATTTTTGGCCTGGCATGTATAAAGACGTAGCCATGTTTATTGCTAAGTGCGAGACTTGTTTAGCTACCAAGCACCAAAATCAAAACTTAATTGGTTTAATGGGCAAACCCAAACATTGTTCACGCCCTTTCCAATGTTTATCCATAGATTTGATAGGTCCACTTCCTACTTCACGTAAGCAGAATAGATTTCTATTTGTAGTTACTTGTTGTTTTTCCAAATATTGTTTGTTATTTCCAATAAAACATGCAACCGCTTCTATTATTCGCCATATATTGGACAATTTAGTTTTTATGGTTTATGGAGTTCCAGAAACTATTATATTAGATAATGGTCCTCAAATGATAAGTACAGAATTATCTGAATTATTTAAATTTTACAACATACCAAAAATACATTACACCCCACGTTACTGTCCACAGGTTAACACCGTTGAGCGTTACAATAAAACTATTGTAACGGCGATTGCAGCTTTTATAGATAAAGATCACAGAACTTGGGATACCTATATAAACAAAATACAGTTTGCTATTAATACTGCGGTTAATGAAACCACAAAATTCACTCCATCATTTTTAGTATTTGGTAGAGAAGCTGTTACATGTGGATCTATCTACAAAAATAAAGATTCCAGAGATGAACTAATTTTCAGTCCTAGGGATGTATATGCTGAAAACATAGGACAATTAATACCTATCTTTTCCGAAGTACAGAAGCGGTTATTTAATGCACATCAATATAATGCAACTAATTATAACAAACATCATCAGAATTTAGAATTTAATAACGGTGATATTGTTTGGAGGCGAAACCATGTAATAAGTTCCTCTAAAAAACATTTTTGTGCTAAGTTTGCACCCAAATTTATTAAATGTAAAGTTTCAAATAAAGTTTCACCATTAATTTACGATTTAGTGGATATGAATAATAACCCATTAGGTCGTTGGCATATCAGAGACATTAAACCTCTACCGCGTTTAACTTCTTCTTTGAGTGACTAGATTGGTTGTTACCAATTACTTTATATGAATTCATATATAATTATTGCTAATTATCTCACGGCGAGCATAAGCCGATTCTTTTTGTCTTATTTTTTTTTCTATGCACCTCATTATCGTTTGGCTATACCATTAACATTGACGTTGGTCAAAACTTATAATTAATTATCATCATCGTAGTATTAGGTTAACTTTTTGTGTAATTTATTTAATATTTGCAATTCTAATTTTTTCTTCTCAATTTTTTTTTTTCAAGCGGTTTGCAACTTGTAAAATTAAGCCTTCTGCACGAGTGTTTATTAAGGTAACTCGTTAAACTAAACCATACCTATGTGTATTATTTATACGCTTGAATCACTTTCCTGTGAGAATTATTTTCATATGTTTATTACATAAATATTTTAATTACTTCACAAAAGACCCTTGGATTTTATTTAAAAGTCAATATTTCACGACTGGCTATGATTTTCTTTTCTTTCCGGCATATTTATTTCAGTCTTTAACTGAAACTTGTTTATAGTAATCACCGTGCGGGAGTTAGCGACACGTTAAAGAAGCCATAAGCTATTAATATTTTCAGCGGATGGCAACTATTAAAGCCTTTTGCCGTTGCGTTCAACTCTGTTGAGTTGACTTATTTAGGATACGATTCCTCATAAGCAACTCTAACTGCATGATGTTTTATTTCCAGTAGTTGGAATAAGACTAGTATGAAAGAGAATGTATGTTGTAATTATAATGTACGTTGATGGAGTTGAACGATGTATATTAACATTGTATATTCCAGGAACATGTTTAAAATTTTATCATTCATGAACCATGTAATTTAAGATAATTATTTAGGATTTTTTTTTTTTCTCTCTCTCGTCTGTTTTGTTTTCTTTTTCTATTAAATAACTTGTTGATATGCAATATATCAGTATTATTTTTTTTTTTTTCATATATACAGGATGTTTTTTCAGAAAAATTCTTCTATAGGATGTTAATATTAATTTTCATTTTGCTTTTAATTATTATTTTTTTTTTTGATTGTTCTTTCATTTAGCAGATTAAATATTAAAATTCGATATGTATATGCGGTTTATTTTGATTTGGTTTGAATTTGAAATTTTACTAAAAAAAATCTTTCAGATTTTTTTTTTCCCGGCCCCCGGGGTATTGTGACGGTTGTCTATTTCGACCTCATTTTGTCAGTAAATTTTATTTTTTTTGTCGTTCCCGACGTAATTTTAAACTAGGAATTACGTAGTGTCGGAGAACGGCAATGTTTTGATTTGACAAGTCAGTCACGAAATATTATCCATCAAAGCAACTTGAATCTATTTATTTATTATTGTTTCCGAGCTTATTATTCAAAATTACATAGTTAAGATATTTTATTATCTACAATCAAAGTTTTTTTTAAGAAACCTATAATTTATTTTTACGTTCACGAGTGTGCGTAGCCAAAATTTTTGGTAAGGATTCTCATTCATTAAAATTTTATTTTATTGTTATTTTTTCTTTTCAGATCAAATTTAATTGTATTAATATTTCTGTTCTATTTTGTGTGACTATTTTTTTATTTCAATTTTGTTTATATTTTTCTGTTTGTATTTACAGGCATTTTTGTATATTTTTAATTTTACCGAAAAAATAAACATAGAAGAGAGTTTTGGTGTTTTACTGGTACTACGTTACAAGTATATATGTAGTAACTGAAGATCGCTACGCGCTAAATGTTCATTCTAAAATTTTGAATACCATATAATATATCTACTCAAAATATTGTATCTGTCATTGGTGAATCTATAATAAGTTATGGTTTGTCTAGTTAAGGCCGCACCTACAAAACTATTTTAGCCCTTGTATATACGAGGGTCAAGCTGAAAGTTCTTAGACGGGCCACTTGTAAACAATATAATTTAAAAAAAAATTCAAATTTTGAAAATGGAACTCTGCCAATATTATTGAGTATGTTTTTCATTCGTCATTTATTTTATTAGGTGAAAATTGTCTGTGTCACGTCAGCATGAATTTAACGCGAGAAAATTTTCGTGCAATTATTTTTATGACTTTCAATGTACGAATGGCATTTCACGATAAAGCCCCATCTCGTGCCACTGTTTACAACTGCTTTAATGAGTTTAAATGAGGTCGCACTAATCTCGCCGATGATCTGCGTGAGGGACGGCCTTCTACGGCGACGACTGAAGATAAAGTCTGTGTTGTGCGACGTATGATAGAGACTGACAAAAGAGTGACCTATCAGCAGATTCGGACATGCTTAGGCATCGGTATGAGTCAAGTGCACAAAATCGTCCATGAACATTTAGAGCTCAGGAATGATGCTTGATGATGATGATATTATATGATGTAATATAATGCGACTAACGCACACACACATAAACCTTATAGGTTAAAGGTGTGTTAGAAATAAGATTTGTTTGTCTAATAAGTATTGAATAAATGAATTTTAAAAAGTATGCAAATTCAAATTCAGATATTTATTTCTCAACATTGAAAATCACTTGTTCTTAATGGCGTGAAATAAAGCATGACTCTACCACAAGTTCGGAAATACCTTCGAGACGAAGAACTGGCAAGAAACTTCACAAGTATAACTTTATCAAAATAAATTTATAGTGTCTGTACAAAATTATTTCTAACCTATCTGCATCTGTTAGCTCGGCAGGTCTTCCTCCCCCCAACTATCCAAACAACGAATACCCCAAACTGTTACATTAACTCGTTATTTTCCGTGAAATAACACTTGGATTAATTATTGACAATAGGGTAAAATGCGCAGAACACATTAGTTATGTCTATGACAAATTGACAGCCGAGTGGCGTAGTGGTCAGTCGCCCTGTCTCATACGCCAGAGGTCCCAGGTTCGAGTCCTGGCTGGTGCATTCATTTGTGTGATGAACACAGATGTTTGTTCTCGGGTCATGGTTGTTTATATGTGTATGTTTATTCTGGGTTCCCCTCAGTTCGCTATATAGTCATCCATAACACAAACTCTACTTACTTTAGGGCCATGCATAGGTGGTGTTTGTCTGGGGATTTATTATTATTTATTAAATTGAGAGCTTTACCAGCAAAATTGGCTAGTGTTAAAAATAAAATATATGGTAATATATTTATAAAATTTTGTGGAAATTACAGCTATGGACAAACCTTTAAATCACATCTTGACTACAGTCAGGCAGTGAAGTAGCCCTGCCTCATATGCCGGAGAACCCAGGTTCGAGTCTTGGTCAGGGCATTCATTTGTCACAGATGAACACAGATGTTGGTTCTCGGGTCATGGTTGTTGATATTTATATATGCATGTTTGTATTTATTCTCTAAACTGTGCCAATTTGGCAAAGTTTTTGAGAAGTTTTGAACATATCAGCTTTCAGAGGTGGTACACGATATTAGGAACTTTGAATTGTTACGGTGTGATTTACTCAGTTTCGAAACTTATTGTACGGATAATAAATTGCTTTATAATCATAAAATTGAAAAAGTTACTCAAATTAGAGATCTCGGCGTTATCATGAATAATAAATTGACATTTATGCCTTATGGACTCCATTATATCTAAATCGTACCAGCAATTAAGACTAATAGACTAAGTAAACTAATTAAGAACCCCCTCACTTACAAAATACTTTACAACAGCTTTGTTAGAAGTCATCTTGAGTTTGCGTGTGCGGTATGGAACCCTTATTTTAAATGTCATATTAACCGCTTAGAAAGAATACAACGAAAATTTGTAAAATTTGTACTTCAGAACTGGTTTTAATTACGTTGACTACACCGAATCACTGAATCGTCACAAGTTTCAGTCATTAGAATGCCACCGTGATTCTGTCCTATTATACAAATTAGTAAATAACTATGTTGATGTCCCCTCACTACTAAATAGGATAATTATATTTTAGAGTACCTCGCAGGCGTGAACGTGAATGTCGTATAACATGGTTCATTAAAGAAAGGAATCATAAATTAATGTCGGCTTGTACTTGCATTGACAGGTAGTACAGTTAGCATACAAATTTTCAAAAGATTTTTTCAATTAAAAAATAATAAAAAGAGATCGTGTTTTCAAACCTGCTTCTGACAGCGGCATCGTCGGCGTGAAAGTTTGAAAGACACGTGGCGCCATCCATTATCATTAGAACGTTTTTGTTGAACCTTAAAAGTACCTACCTTATGTCCATTTTTGTACACCTGACAAAGTAAATAACAAAATTTCAGGAGAATCCTTATTATGGTTAAATTAAAACACGAATATTATTTAAATCAAACTAATATTATTTTTACTAACCATACGCGCGAGAGTGAGTATAGACGGCACGAATGTGCGAGCGAGAGAACATGATAAGCACCGCCATTTTCAATTCCTTTCTTTAATGAACCATGTTATACTAAACATTTGTTTTATGTACCGCGTAGTAGAACACTTTATGGTGCAAGTTCTTTTATTAAGCGAGTTTGTAAACTTTTTATTGTAAACGTAATTACTTGACACAGATATATTCTTTGACATATTGTCGAACTTAAAAAAAAATTTCAAATAATGTTTTTCTTTTTGTTAATTTATAATGTTATAATCTATTTATGTCTTTTTTATATTCTCTGTCTCTGTATAATATATTTGATTATAGATAGATACTATTTAATTTTTATATTGAATATTGCCTTTGTTTGTATTACTATGTAGTGCAAATCTAGTTTATTTATTGTTATTTATTTATTGTTTATTTATTTTTTTATTGTTCATTTTTGGAGAGAATAAATGATTTTTATTATTATTATTTTTATTATTAGTTTATTATGTAAAAATAAGGAAAATATATATTTTTTATTTTTATGTTAACAATGAATTGGCAAAAACTTTTGTATAACCGTTTGTTTCTAAAATACATTTATTTATTTAGTCTGGGGGCCCAGTTCGCTGTATAGACATCCATAATAAAAGCTCTACTTATTTGGGGCCATACAGTTTGGTGTGTAAATGGGGATTTATTATTATTATTATCATAATCTCGCCATCTACCGGTATTTTAAGGCACAAGGGCCTATGCAAAGTTTACATTAAGGTTAATTCTCAGAAAGGAGGCGCTCTGGATCGTGAGAGGTATCAAGTTCGCTGTTTTATTCGTTTTGTAGAAATTTTGTGACTAATGACTAACTTGAAAAAGAGGTTTATATTATCTATATTTGTAATGACAAAAACATGTCACGATCTCTGCATTGATCTTGGGAAAAGGTACTGAAAGAAAAGGGCCTCGCTGACGCATCTTCGCCCACTTGTATATGCTTCCAGATGCTACGTAGGATCAAGATGTGATTTAAAAATTTTAAATATAAATAAGTTAGTATATAAAATTTTATAAATATATTTCCATTTATTTTATTTTTAACACTAGTCAATTTTTCAGTTAAAGCTCAGGGCATTCATTTGTGTGATGAAAAGACATGTTTGTTCTCGGGTCATGTTTCTCGGCTCACGGTTCTTGACATTTGTGTATGTATGTTTATTCTGGGTTTCCCCCCAGTTCAATGATCATCCATAACACAAGCTCTGCTTACTATTAGGCCATACAGTTGGTGTGATTGTCTGGGGATTTATTATTTATTACTTATTAAACCTTACTGCATGCGCCCGCGCGGAGTACCATGCAGATTGCAAAAGTGCTGCATGCCATGAGTGAAACGTATTTTGTGTTCGATATTTTTAGCATAAAATACGTAAAAAATTCGATATAAGTAAAGTTTCTTATGTTGTGAAAGTATCTCATTGTTTCGGAAAAAATGAAAAAAGAAGATACTTGATGAAGAATTGATGTTGCTTGTTACGAAGAATTATTTTGATTTATACAAAAAAAAGCGGTTAAATTTGAACAGTGTCCATAATAGAGTAAACCATGTTTGTTATTTAACAAGTAAACCCATCCCTAACATTTTATCACTTCTACGCTGTACGGAAAAAATATTTCCGAAAAAGGAAAATTTGGAAAAATCCCTTTATTTTTCGAGATATCATATAAAACACCCTGATACCACAGCTAGGTGCACGTTGATACAATGAGTTTCCACGTCTGTACGGACCTTGGAAGTCAGGTCCTGGAACGAAAAAATAGCAACCGTAACGCACAACAGGCAATACAGACATGGGCATTCTGTCTCGTACCGCGCTGGCTGTAAGTTGATTTCTAGCACTAACGTAGGGAATGTGGAAAAAAATCCAGATAAAACTGGATTGAAATCGATATATTCGCATGGATGGTACGATGCCACAGGCAGACACAGATACACACGTTAAACATTTAACACTATCTTTTTGCATCGCGCTTCAATAGTAGGAAATGAACAAGGAGTTGGTTAAAAGGGATTGTCAAAGGTATTTTAAAACTATACTTATATAACTATATTTTAAAACTTATTAAAACTATATGAGTACCGAGAATCATAGCGATTAGGTACTGCAACGTTTGCTTGTGCCGTATTTAATAAAAGAGGTTATTGCACAAACAAACTTGCCGACATTTATGACTGGCAACTTATAAGTCTGTCATTATTTTATTTTATTTGTAAAATGTAAAATATATAGAATATGGAAGATTGTTCCATGGCATCCCTTCAGAGGATTCCTTGACGGGATTCCTTTACGGAATTCTATTGCGGGCTTCGTCCCCAAAATAGTCTAAGAATTATTCGTGTATTTATTATAAAAAGATTCATCATAAATAAAAGTATTAGAAAGTTATAAGTGTTTTTCCTTTGTTGATTAGGAAGACCTCCCTAGGTTAGATTAGGTCCATCTAGGGTCCCGTACCCCCAGAGTACCTATAACAAAAAGTATTTGTATGATTATTTCGCCGTAAGTTTGGATTAAGGGGCCTTTAAGTCTAGGTGTTGGTTGTTAACTTAATAAATAATAACACTTTTAGGTTTATGAATGATTCCAAAGATAGGTACCAACTTTGCAATAGTAAAATTGCAGACAAAATTTCAAAAAATTTAAGAAGGAACGCTATTCTTTTAAAAGCTGATTCTCCTCTTCATTTTTTTCTTACAAATATGAATAGTTATGTGTTTGAATCTGATTTTGCTCTAAATACGTTTTTCCCCTAACCGACAGAACATTCGTTTCAACAACTGAGATTTTTGAAATTTTTCAGATTTGCTCAAAATTACAAAAGATACAGGGTGTCCCAAAAAGACAGTTATAATTCAGGATGACTTTATCACCTGTTACAGCTATTTTTAGACGACTAACTCCATATATGAAAGGTCCATAATGACAAGTTGTTTAAAATTACGCAGTGGGAAGGTCATTATGGACAATATCACTAAAAATGAATTTTAAAATTGAAAGTTTTTGGATTTTGTACCATTTCTCTCCTGGTTGTTTAATATGGGAGATCATCAGTATATTTAGTTTCCAAAACAATTCTTGGTCAATTGTGCATATTGGTCTTAGTTCAGAACCCTAATCATTAATTCAAAAAAAATGTAATAAATATTTTTGATATAAAAATAATTATCACTGAAGTCATTTCTAACTCCCGCTACTAGTAAGGAAAATCAAAATGTTTACGTAGTCTTTCAAATTTTTAAGCTGGCTATTAAAATAAGAGTATTTTTATTTAAAAAAGCTGCTGATTTCAGAAAGGGTTGAGTTCAAAATGTTCGTGCCGTCGGCCACTTATGTTTCAGTAAAATATACAGTTATAATTATTTTTATTATAATAATCAATAAGGTTAATACCATATTTTATAATCACATGAGCTAAATACTAATTAGTTTTTTTTTATTTTTAGTGTTAAAATAGCCATCGTTAGAGTAAACTTATAATAACTATATTGTATTGCACCACAAATTCCTTAATCTAAAAATATTTGTTACTTCATTTAAAAGGGAAAAAAGGAAAAATAAACAATTAACTACTAATTAATTATTTATTTTGTTAGTTTGCTATCTCATTAGTAAGTATGCTGCATTTACTTGTTGCACAAAAACAGAGTAAATGCTTTTTTTTTATTGAGGGTTGCCGATCAAAGAAAATAATTTCGCACATAAAGCCAAGCAAATAAAAAGCACAAAAATAAAATATTTGACTATAAAGCTGACATAAATGTTTTCAAAGTAATTAATTCAACTGAATATCTATGTCATCTATTTTAAGTCATAAAGATTACCTCAAGTATTCATTTTTGCATAATGATTAACCTATAGTTCGAGAACCTTGTCTGTCGGTAAAGATGCACGCAGTTACACGTTCTTTGATTTGCTTTTATGTCTTTTATATATTTATATACATAATTTGGTTCTGGCTTTCTTTTTAGTAATTATTATAAAAATACACATTTTTTGCGTAAAGTACTGAAATCAAAAGCTTATAGAGGGCCGGGAATGAACTCAACTATTTATAATATACTTGGTAATACCAAGTTACCTTACTTTAATACCTTCGAAGTCCAAGGTCCAGCCTGGAGCTAAAATGAACCCAAAGTAAAGTTGTGCATATATAAAAAAATGCGCTGACGAATTAAGGACCTCCTGCTTTTAAGAATAAGTTAAACACTTTCACCCTGTGTTTATAAACAGCAGCGTGAGCAAAACAATAACTTTCTCCTTCATGCTCTTATTTCCGCACGCGTTTCCACTGAAGCGGAGACTTAGCGGTGCACAAATTGACCAATCACAATGCTCAAAATCTCCGCCGCGATTCAATGGAAACAGTGCGAGCGCAGCGGAGCAGAGCTGAACGGAGATTCATATAAAATGTGTGCGGAGCGGTGTGGTGCGGAGCGAACTGGAGCGGGGCGGTGCGTATTCGATTGTATTCGGCGCTTCAAATTCCTCCGTTTTAAAAGTCTTTACACCACCGCTCCGCTGACCTCCGCTTCAGTGGAAACACTTGCCACTTTTCACCGTTCTTCTCCGCTCGTCACCGCATCAGTGGAAACGCGGGCTTAACCTTGACCGCGTGAGAAAGAAACGGAGACGATTTCATGGCGCGCTTGTAATGTGTGAAGTGCCAGCTTTAGATAACCGAGGAAGACCTTAGACACAAATAAAACATTTATAGTTCCACAAATATATATTAATTTCACTTAGGTAAATTTTATTCTAAGGCTTTACGAAATTAAACATTCACATTGCCCAAGTACAAAGAAGTGTCGGATAAGATATTGTGTACATATTTATGAACATTGCTACAAAACAACATACAAATAATAGTTTTTTATAACTCAACATATTTAAATATTGTAAGTAGATAGCATCCTAACATTGTATAAATTTATTTGTATATTCCAAATATCCTGCGTTAGGTTAAAAGCATAATTTATACACCATATGTAAATTTCTATAAATTTTCAAGAGCCCTGATTTTAAAGATCACAACACGACACACAGCAAAACAGGTATACATCTTATACATAATTTATAATATCATGAAATCTACAACTCCTATACTATTTCCATTTCTTTATTTTCTCGATGACAGTTCTAATTTGATATAATGTAGTGTTGTGACCAAATAAGTAATGATATCGATCGCATATATTTATTATATTTTGAACAAAGACAAATACAACAAAAACATTCAAATATAGTTTTTCAAGGTGGGAGCACTCAATGGCCCACCGCCATTTTGTTTTAATCTGTCACTCGCAACAAGATGGTCGTGCTAGTTACTACAGTTCTGTTCGCTGAGTTTTTTCACATTATCCATACGTTACGTTTTATTTTGTGTTCCTCCGTGTTGATTGCTGCCCAGCTGTCAAATATCAAAATGCCGAAAGGATCTGTTCTGAAAAGCCAGGCGAGAGAACTGGTGATCAAGGTTCGTAATTACTTTGAAGCAGAGTATCAAAATGGTGGCCCGCTATTACCACTGTTGCAAGTGCGAGAGCGTGTTGTGGCCGCATTAGGAATTAGTGAACCTACTGTTTCAAAAATTACTACCGAAGCTTACGGTACAAGCGGCATGCAGGAAAATAAGCTTCGTACGCCGAAGAAAAAACGCCAACCACGTCGTGTGACACCGGTTGACAACTTCAACGCTGATGCTATTCGCCGTCATATATATGACTATTACTTGCGCAAAGAAATTCCAACACTTAAAAAACTTGTTGTTTCTTTACGTGAATGTGGTTTGTTCCATGGCCAAAAATCATTAAGCTTAGTTTTGAAAGAAATTGGATTTTCTTATAAAAAATCGGACAAACGTAAAATATTGATGGAGCGTCACAACGTTGCTATGACAGTGACGATTCATCAGATTTTGATTAAAATAAATAAATAAAGATTACCTGTCGTTATAATTATTTCGTTTCATTGTAGAGTACCTACCTATACCTACTTATTTTACAACAGCTTCGAAAATTTTAAAGAACTTGGCATTATCAACCAAGAATTAATACGTGTAACATCTTGTAATGAAATATAATATTAGTTAATAAATTTGTACAAAAGTATCCGGCAATAGTTAAGTTTCTTACATTTTGTAAAAAAAATATCGGATCTGTTATCGTGTTACGTTTATCGATATAGCTCCATCCCTATCAGTTTCTCCGACTCTGGTATTATATAACCTTGTTGTGTAAACGTCATATTTTTATAAAATAATGCATACATAATGTTAAAAAAATCGCTCGCACAAGTTTTCACAGGAGCTGTCATCGAGAAAATAAAGAAATGGAAATAGTATAAGCCACAAATGTTACGAAACACGAAGTAATTGGTAAAAACCAAAAATAGCTCACAAATTTGACTAACTTGTTATATTGCATTTAGGAATAATAGGTCCTTATTTAACACTCTTCTTAAGCTATATGTACGATAAAGTCATATTCACTAATAAATACACAACCATACAATAAACTGTGTTTTTTTAATATATTAGGCTACATTAAGTAAAGGCCATTAACTTGCTCACAAAGTTGGTAACATTGGATTAACAAGACAACAAGAGTAATATATAACATTACCATTCCATGCCATGAGAAGTTTAGACACATTTAAAAAAGAAGAAGGTTTATTAGATATAAAAGTTAGGTGCCTAGGTACAAAGTTTTCTTAGAGTCAATCTTGGGTACTTACAACAGAAACGCAACGTCTTCGGATTCGACAATCTAACAATCATTTCATATATAAATAAAAGCTTGTAAAAAAAAGATCATATTAGTTAAAATGATGCCATTGTGAAAAATAAAGGTACAATCAGTATTCCTTCAGCTTGCAAGATACATGTAATAATTGCACAATATACAGTAGACAACTTTTAGTGATAGTAGACGCACTACACATCTTTAATCTATAATCAACAAATAACAATATTATTTAATATATTACTCCATACCCACACAGGTGCTTATTACAAGTCAGCGCTGACAGTAGCATGACGGGAATTATAGAAAGTCGATCAGTTTTGGACACCAAATAAGCCAGAGTTGAAAACTTAAAAAATATTTTCACGACTTCGACCTATGTTCCTTGGAGATACTTCTTGTTTAGTTTAAGCAAATCTCTAATTTGTTTCAGGATTAACAGTACTTTTTAACACCCTGTATATTACAAATATTTTCATAAATGTATTGTATAAATATTTTAGTATTTGCTAACCCATAAAATGAGCGCGATCTTCAGACAAACCAAATAAAAAACGCCAGTTTTATTGCCCAAGTGAGCAAAGTCTGTAATAAGGAATGATAAGTGGATATTTCATTTAAAAATATAGGGCTACAAGATGGCAAGACACATACTGATAAAATCATAAGTATGTACTCAATGAGTCAAAGCTTCTCATGATAAAGAATATATTATAGATATACATATAACAACACTCTTACAAACAAATATTAATAAATTACCTTTTTATACATTTACCTTTAATTGATTAGTATTAAACCACAAAATATGAACTCAAGTCATATAAATACCGAGTTTAATATGAAAATATAAAACTATGGCACTACAAACTACTTAATTATTGCTTCGCAAATATAAAATACAAAAAATGTGAGATAGTATCTATGTTTTTGATCGATTAAGTTTGCAAGGAATGGTATACTGAGTTTGCTAAAAAAAGTTGTGAGGCGGGACTTGGTGGATGACATTTACTATATAAGGACCATCTCACATAATGTTGGAAAGTGTAAAAAGAATATTCATTACTAAATTATTTTACTAGGTTACAGTGACAGACAATTTGTGGCTGAGCTTCATGTCAAACCAATTGAAAAAGGTGAAGGTTGCTATGTTGATGCAAAATGGATTTTTAAAACAAAAAAGGATCCTGGGGAGAAAAATTTGATACAAAGCCAGATTAGTAGCGAGAAGATTAACTCAGCTGAAAGGCGTAAATTATAATGAAACTTTTTCAACAGTAGTCCGACACAGTACACTTATGACTACTTCCAGCCCTCGCAACTGAAAATAACCTTAAGGTTGATCATATGGATGATTCATTCACACATTGCATTCCTTAATGGAGATTTAAGTGAGAAGGTCTACACGAAACAATTGAAAGGCATCGAAGTGAAAGGAAAAGAAAGTTATGTGTCTGAATCAAAAACTGAATATTCATAGAATTCATAGATTCCGGTTTCAGTAGATGTGAAAGACCTGTGGACGATCGTAATGATCAAGAGAGAAAAACTTTGAAAAAAAAACTTAAACCCAAATTCGAAATGAAGGACTTTGGAAAGGTAGATGTTTTTCTAGGTATCAAGAGCAAAGAGAATAAATAAGTTTTTACATAGAATAAGTTTTAAATAAGAATACACTGAGAAATTTTTAGAAAAGTTTGGTATCAGTGACTGTAAATGTGTTAAAAACTCCATTGGAAGCAGGAGTAAATTGGAAAAATCACAGGACTACCCTTCGTCAAGAGAGTTACCCTACAGACAACTAATTGGATCACTCATTTATGTTGCTGTATATTCGAGGCCAGATATTGCTTATGCTGTCAGCTCTTTAAGTCAGTTTATCAGCTGCTATAACCAACCGCATTGGTTAGCTTCCAAGCGCGTACTTAGATATCTGAGTTGAACTAAAGACTGAGTTGATCTTTGACAAAACACAGAAAGCGGATGCAGATCGTGCTGGGAGATATTTGTGATAGAAACTCTTATACATGCTTTCACTTCATATTTGGTGGTAGTCCAATATCGAGTCGAAAACGAGACTACGGTTGCACTTTCCAGTGCTGAAGCGGAATATGTCACATTATCTGAAGGGTGCAGAGAATCAATTTTTCGGTCTGAACTTCTTGCAGAATGAACTGGAAAAATTACAACAGTTAAGTTGTATAACGACCGCCAATCAGCAAAACGAATTGCGGAAAACCCAGTACATCATAAAATAACTAAGTTCATCAATGTAAAACAGCACTACATACGAGAGATGTTACGCTAATGGAAGATAACACTGGGTTACATACCAACTAGTGAGATGGCAGCGGATGTATAGACGAAAGGGCTTGGAAGAGAAAAACACGAAAGGTGCATAAAAGAGATGATTAACTGTATGGGGACTGTAGGGAGACTTGCCGAGCTAACGGATGCAGATAAGAATAACTTTGTATAGACATAAAGAGACTGTAAATTTATTTTGAAAAATATATACCCGTGAAGTTTCTTGCCAGTTCTTCTTCAGGAAGGTTTTTTCGAACTGGTGGTAGTCATGTTTTATTTGACATCAATAAGAACAAGTAATTGTCAATGTTAAGAAATAAATATTTCATTTCATTTTCAAGGAGTTCATTTGAGCAGTCAGGTAATTGAACAGACAATGTGTTGACAATGTCATGTTTTATTCTATTATTATATTCTTTTTATATTGTTGTTTACACTTATCATCAAGATGTGCCTAAAACTGTTAATTCCAAATAAATAATTTATACTTTTACTATCAATAAATTAACTGTCCCACTCTCAATATTTCCATTGAATATATTTTTTCGTATATTAATTTTTTCGTATATTAAACTATTTCCATTTCTTTATTTTCTCGATGACAGCTACTGTCAAAACTTGTGCGAGCGTTTTCTTTGCAATAAGTATGCATTATTTTATAAAAATACGTACAAGGTTATATCATACCAGAGTCGGAGAAACTGATAGGGATGGAGCTACATCGATAAATGAGATAGATAGAACTGTCATCGAGAAAATAAAGAAATGGAAATAGTATAATGTATCTGCGTAGTGCGTGATACTTTCAGATCACTATTATCGTTTCTGCGAAGCGTGTTCCACGTGTAAATCAATATGAATATCCAAATCACTTAGCGACATCAATATGAATGACTGCATATTAAGCATCATAAATCTAAATAATATCTATGTTACAAATTTCAACCACGAATTGGACAATTTTTTTAAATATAGCTATAAATAGGCATCTGCTAAAAAAGGGAATGAATTCCGAATCCTTACGGACACAGCCGCGGACAAATGCTTGTATTTCATACACCCCACACTAAACAAAACAGCTACAAGTATATGATCGATATGACATGAGGGCAGTATATGAACACCAGTAAATGAACCCTGCACTTTTATGGAATGAGATCGTAACTACTGCACGCCTGGGATTTAAGACCACATGAACCAAGACCTTCCTTCTGTTGACGGAGTACCTTCACCACTTTGAGGAGTTTTTGGAGTCTTTGGGGAAGATGGAGTTGTTGGTTTTGAGGATTCCGGCTTAGTTTCTGCGTTTTCTGACTTAACTTCTGTTTTTAACTGGAAAAAACAATAAACTACTATGAGAAATATCTTACCAACCAGCTAATATTTAATTTTTAAACAACTTTTCAAAATAATTTGCTTTAAAAGAAATATAGGTGTTCGAGCTACGAACACGTGCATAAGCTTAATAAGAAGCTGCCGCCCGGTTCGGACGTTCCAAGATCACTCCGATATTCTGTGACGCTCAATATACTATTGTCACAGTATTGTTGGCTCTGTGATACCGTATTTCTCGGTTTAATACTACCTCCGAGCGCTTTGCGACTAAAGTTTGTTTAGTTTTCAAAGTGAAGTGTTGGGCTGTGTTAGTGTTATTCCCCAGCATAACGTATTCTGGTTAAAGCACAAAGGATACCTGACGGTTTATTTATTTGTTTATTTGATTATTTAAAAGCCTATTTAAAAGCTAATTATTACTATTGCGTCAAAAACTTACATAAACATTATAAGCAAACTTAACTAAGTTTCATCATGCACAAATTTTCAAGATTATAAATACAAGTTTGTATTTTGTGTTTAAGTATTTAACACCAATATGCCAGAAGTATTAAAACAGAAATTGATTATGACATATAGCCCCACCAATTATTTTATTAAATAAGACAACAATTAATTAATTTTCTTTCATAAAAATTATTTGCACTTCATGCATAGATATGATGTAACAAATTCTGATAAAAATGAATAGTAATTCTTCTTTGTTTATAATATTTTATACTTTTTAAAAGTAACTTACCTTCAAGTTAGTTTTTTCCTGCATCTCCTTCTCATAAAGCCTGACATCTTCAATAGTCATGTCGAACCAGTCGTCAATCCAGGCAAATGCCTGACGATGGCCAAGCAATAGGATTTCACGTATAGCCTGAAACACAAAGAATATTTATTTCAGCATAGAATTTCAAACTTAAAACAACTCATCATTTCATCAACTATTCATCACAAGCTATGTGTAAGCACAAATTAAAAAGCCCCTCACTGAGAAGAAAGCTTGCCCTTGAACCTTTGAACCATTTTCTTCAAAGATGGCTAAGAACACGCTCAATTAAGTCAGTATGCAAATGAAAAAAACAGCTGTAAAATCTGTCCATCTGTATGTCACCGACAGACACGCAGGTACATGTTAAACTTCAAAAACTTTTCACATCATTGTCTAAAATTTTGGCCACAATAACATGTAATTCAAGATAAAGTGCAGAAGCTTTGAATATAGTGAGAATCTTTTTGGTAAAACTTATCTTTGGAAAAACTCATTATAAGATATGTTCATGTTAATTTCAAAAAAACAAATTAACATTACATAGTGCAAGCCTTTACTTGAATTGAACAATTTTTTTAGTTTTGCAGTATGTCTTGTCTTTGTCAGTAGTCTATAGAAAAATAACCATTTTATTGTTTCTTAATGAGTCAATTTGTGTTGATAACAATTCAGATATATAGGCTGTAACTAGTGATGAAGATGAATGTTTAAAGAAAAATATTGTATGACACATGAAAACTGAGAAGTCAATAAACATGCGATCAGTTTCAAATCCAGGCAAATACTATGAATGTAAAAAAACAAATATTAAGGTGGTATGATGAACTCAACTTCATAAAAGCACTTCTAATACACAAAATGAATGTATCAACTTTACTAGTCATGTAGGTACTTGCAACAAAAATTACTAACAAAACATAACAAATCTATACAGTATAATTTATTGAATTTATGGGAATCTTACAGTGAAATTAAATTTTTATTTCAATATCCAATATTTCGATGCTGTTGCAAGCACCATGATCACGGACTGATTCTGTCCAAATTCATTAAATTATAGTGAAAATAACCGCAATCGTTTAAAACAAATCTATACAGATGCATACCCCTTGAACAAACTCTTCCACACGAGTCTGGAGACCCCACACTTCAAACTTTGCCTGAACTAGTTTATAGCAGCACATGATAGGTTTCTGAGTGTCCTTCCAACCTTCCACAAGTGGACCCCGGCCAGTCTTCTGTGATTTAAAGAATTTGGGATCCTCTCCTTCTTTATAATGATGAGGCTTGATCTCATCATATGCTATGTCAATAAAATCAACTTCTCTCTCTTCTAACTCTTCTTGATCCAAACCTAGACACTGAAAAGGGTTATGTAAACAGTAGGTTATTACTATTCATACATATAATAGTAGTATAATTTACTTGAATATGAATTTTTATTTAAAAAATGTTAAGATATAAAAAAATAATTACTTGATAGGCTTCACTACACTTCTATAGCAAAACATTTTTAATAACTCACATTCTCAGTAGTACCATTATTATCTTCATATCTTGTCTGTATGTGGATTGAAAATTTTGGGATAAATGAACACTGAAACAGGAAAATCTTACATACTGTAATTGTTTTACACAATATTACTCACAGAATTATATTACATAATAATTATACAAGTATGTAATGCAACAAAGGTCAAAAGTTTAAAAATAATTAAAATGGCAGTGGTATTTATTACTATTGAATTATAAAAACTTTATCTAATTATCTAGTTATTTAAAAATTTTAGTTCATGTCCTCCCTATAAAAAAGCAGTGCCATTTAAAGCAATGATAAACTTACTTATCCTTATGAACATGTTAAAGGACAGTCAACACATTTAAAAATTTTAACAATAAAAAATACATCAAATCATTAATTTCTGATAGAACACTTCAAAGTGATAATACATGTGTACTAAACTATTAGCAACTATCAAAATACTTACCGTATATTCTGCAGCCATCACAGAAAGACCCATGGAACAATAATAAAATATTAAAATTTTGTGGCTCATATTGATACCTTATATAAAAACTTGATTAATTTTACATACCAGTTATTGTGTAAGGGTAATAATTCCATGCCTTTTCAGTGACATAAAATATTTTTGGTATCATAGATTGTACCCAGTATGGCAGGTGACTAAAAAGACATAAATCTTATAAAATCTGTTTTGAGGAAATATTTTTGGCATATTTGTCAAATTTAATGTTTTACCTAGAAAGATGAATTCTTTTTTCAGTAAACTGTCCATTTCCATGCCTTTCATCAGTAACTTCTTCATTTGCTACAACTTCAACACCCTCACCATTATTGGACTGCTCAAAACTGTGACGAGCTATCATGTAAAGCTGGCCGATGCGATACTGTAATATCCAATTCATTAAGTATTAAAAACTTTCAGTCGTGAATAAGGCTACTCCTGCCGTTTTTTTTTACATCACCAGCCATGAATTGTTTATATATTTAAATCATTTTCGTGGAAACTTTAAAAAAATACTTGAATTACTAACTTTTTTTCATAACTTACTTAATTCGTAAAGTAATAATTGAATTAAGAATAAAATACTTATTCAAGTCTTTCAAATTGAACTCACCTCTTCCACTGTCATAGGCATGCATATTCGATATTCTCGATTGAGAACCATTTTATAATGTGGAAAAATTATTCTCACACAATACCAAAACAAACAGAAAACTTATTATGAGGAAAAACAGACAAAGCAAAATCAAAATTTCCAAAATACGAGAGATCAGAAATATAATGTCAGCTTGACAGCTTAATGTGTAAAGTCAATTGTTATTATTAGTCCTACAGAGTTTTCGCATTAATGCTTTTATGTCTTTTTCTTATCAGAATTAAAATATATGCATAAAAATTGCGGGAACTATTTTGTTGTCATCTCTAACGTTTTTATTTTTTTCTTGCAATTTACTAATTGACCCCGCATGTACCATCTATAGATAGAATTCATTTTTGATAAGATGCTGTAAATTTGTTAACAAGACGGTCGAGTCGATGAGCGATGTGGATGTCTTTTGCAGTAGTGTCTCAAGTGTTAGAGCGGCACTTTCAAAGGATTTTTTTTTATCGTTTAACAATTAGATTACAAGCAAATACTTTAGTTAGAAATACATTGTACAAAATCTTGATAACGATCTCAGTATTTCTTATTTTCATATATAGATGGTATTAATTTCTCTCTTTCTTATGAATGTACGAAGTGTTTTTGTCTTTTCCTTTTTTTAAATTTTTTTTTATCAATGTTTGGTGTGTTATATTTTAGTTTCTTGTGTTTCTTGTTTTAAAATTTAAAAGTGAAAACGAATAATTGGCCTTCACAGCCTAATTCTTGTATTTATATTATTTTGTTAGCTGTAAGTTTTCCAAACATAAATAAATAAATAAACAACAAAACTTTGTCGTTCTTAGGAAATTCTAAAATGTCGTATTAAAGGTATTGTCCAAATCATATACCTATAAACTGTCCAAAATAACAGGGGCGGGGTGATGATGGGTGTGCGCCGTACTTTGTGCCCTTTGTGGTTGTATTGAATCACTTTGTGTTTCAATACCCGTGCGGGTTATTCATTCTTAAGTAAACTTAAATATTATAACATGTTACATTCCTCCTGATTGCTCCAAACAAATTAGATTAAATAATTTAATCAGACAATTGTAGGCCATCACGCCAACTGCGGGTTGGCAGACTTACCAACTCAGGGGTGGTGTCAGACAATTATAGGCCATTACGCCTAAAGCGACGTCGACTATTCTATTCTCCCATTTTTGTGTTTTGCCATTTCAGTTGTTTCGGAAATTTAAAAAAAAAGAGGAATATGTTTTTTTTGCTAATTTTTTTACCTCTCTTATTCCACAAGCATTCCTATTTTAAATATTCTTCAACAAATTTTTCAACAAAAGCCGCCCCCCGCTTTGTCAACTTATGCACTTAACTAAAAAATCACGTCCAAACGTGTTAAGTGAGAAGCCCCGCCCACCTACTTTACAAAAATAGAACGAATCCTAATTTACTTAATCACTTGCGTACTAAATTTTAAGTTACCACTTGTCACTTAATTGACTGTTTATACGCAAGTTTTAACTTAAAATTTAGTTAAAAAGTAACCAACTTAACCACCTAACGCGTGTAAACTAGCCATTGCCGTGTTTCAGTTGTTTAAGTGGCACAGTGAAGGCAACTCACTGATACATGTTGGCAGCACCTAATCGAAAAATAGTGCTCTAGGATTAGTTGATAAGCTTTCATATTCAGGTTTAGAACAGGTTGAACGCTATACCTAATACATAGGGGTCCCACGGCTATGCTACCTTGAATAAGTACTTTCAATATTGTAGATGGAACATTTCACTGAAGGAAGACATTATTTTAATTTAATAAACAATTTAATTTGCATTCATAAATTTTTAAACAATTACATGGGTGAACCACGAATCGAACCCGCTACATGAGAAAAAGGTTACCCTGTAGTTTTATCATACCGATAGAAAGACTTAATCATAAGGATAATTTTTTGCTACATAACGTAGTATCAGAAATAAAAGGAAGACCATGAATTTTAACGTTTAATGTGAAATTATGTTCAGAAAAATGCCGTAAGGACATATAACTGACATTATCATTTTAAAGTACCTATACTAATAAATCAGTCCCCACTTCAGAAGTACGCATTATTTATCTAAGTATTATAATTTAAGTGCATGATAAAATGATAAAGAGATTCGTAACTTACTAGTAATTCCCTACTTCGTAGTATTTATTTTAGTTATTTATTTATTTCACATCATAAATTACATCCATAAAGAAATAGACATTACACTTATAAATTACATAATACGCTGGGTTGCAACTCAAATATATGTGCAAATATTAAGCAATTATTAAAAGCAACTTAATAGGAATTTTAGGTCCAAAAAAAAATAAAAATAAAATAAATGATATCAATATGAAATAAAACAAACAATACGATCATAAAAATCGAAAGTGGTATATAAATTGAAAATAATTTATTCAATTATTTAATTAGTGATTAATTAAATTATAACTAAGTGGTACCGTATAATAATTGAGATGTATGCATGCATGCTTAGCAATTACTTAGGTATTAGATTGAAATTCTAAAAATGATTAAGAATATAAGATTATAAGAAACAAAATATAGAATAAGATTTACAAATAAAAATAAAAAATAAATCGAGATGAAAATAAAAATAAAAGTAGAAATCTAATAGGTTATTTTTAATACCAATCAAAAATAATTTTAAATATTATTTGCAGTAAACTGAAAATTGAAAACAATAAAGTAAGATTGTTATTTTATTACTTGCAATTACTTGAATGAGTAGGAAGCTGGTTGTACGCAACAAGTCGAGTTTCTGTCCAATCAAGTTTCTGCCGTATCCTGAATCTGCCAAAAGACGCGTAAATAATTATGTCCATCGCAAACAAAAAATTGTTCCATTTCAAATTTTATTCTTTTGTTTCCGTGATTTTCATTTTATGATTTTTGCATTGTATTGAGAATTTGTTACATAACCATGGCGTATCAAAATAATTTCAATTTGATAAAAGCGTACTTTTCGAACCACAAAAACATAAAATTAGCCTAACAATGGTACCGCGAAAGATATCCCGATAGAAATACACCATCTCATTTATTATGAAACGGTTGGTGGATTATCTGATAAATTTGGAAAGTTTCGATCATCGCTTACCACAAACGCGGCACCAAATGATAAACACTGACTATGAACTCGATATTTTGATATACTTTGAGGTAGATCCTAAAAATTCAGAGAGGGAGGGTGAAGAAGAAATCTGAATTTCGAAAAACAAAACGCACCGTGTACCTCCTGAAAAAATACAAATTCAAAAGTTACCTTGAAGGGCGATAGTACAAAAATTACGGATGCTGAAAGACAACTTATTTTCTACCATGAAATCGAGAGGCTCATTCTAGAGGAGCAGTATTTTCTAAATAATATTATCTGGTCAGACGAGCCAAACTTCAGCAATAATGGTACGGTATGTAGAGTCGGTGCCAGATACATCTATACCACCCAGTCGTCGCCCGAATACCCCCCGCACGCACCGCGCGCTCACCCCAACTCACACCACTAAAGACTCGAACAAGTAGCACAACCGGTTTAGAGCGACTAGATGTTGTTTGCAAAATAAATTCTAACTATCGATCGAGGCAAATCTGTTCAGAACAAAAAATAATACTACTTTACGGGCATATAGATCGTTAATTTCAATGTAACCTATGCAGACGAGCGTAGCTCAGCTTTATAACGTGCAGATTCACTTGCCCGCTACCCTTGCATCAGGCGGTTTGAGTTCGAATCTTGGAAGATATCTCCCTTTTTAATTTATTTTTATTCTTATAGATAGTCGAAGAATATTTATTAGGATTAACAAATTTAATAGTGGAAAATTAGATTAATGTAAAGATTAATTAGGTAATTGACCTTTTATTTCTATAATATATCTTATTGAGTAGTATTTTTTATGGTAGCGTCGTGTGACGGGTCGCTAAGGTCGATAAGGACAAGCGCTCCTTCCTTAAGTTCCCCTCCAATAGAACGCAGCCACTTGGATTCTTGATTTTCTGAAGCCATAAAACATACTCATGTGAGAAGCGACTCCAGAAGTGCTGCTTTAGACTCTCGATGCGCTGGAACCGTTTGAGCGAAGAGATGTCGGCATTCGTGACCTGTGGATGAGGCACCATCAGTAAAGATCGCCCAATGAACAAGTGTGCTGGAGTAAGAGGGGTGAGGTCAGTTGGATCGTTGTAGAGTGGGGTCAAAGGTCGAGAGTTTAAAATGGCTTCGATTTGAATGAGGCAAGTAGCCATTTCTTCAAACGATAAATGAGTTAAGCCTAAGACGCGTTTGAAATGATGCTTTGTAGATTTAACTGCTGACTCCCATAATCCACCAAAGTGAGGAGTATATGCAGGTATAAAAGAAAAGCTAATACCTGTGTCTATACTACTCAGTTCCAAATCCTGTGAAAGTAGTTTCGCTAGTTCATGGAAGGCTCCAACGAAGGTAGCCCCGTTGTCCGAGAAGACATTGCGTGGATTCCCCCGCCGAGCAATAAAGCGGTTAAGAGCTGCTAAGAAGGCTTCCTTGGTCATGTCTGAAACTAATTCTAGGTGAACGGCTCTTGAGGACAAGCATACAAAAACACATATGAAACACTTTATCAGTGTGCAGCCTCTAGCCTTGCGGTCAGCAATCATGATCGGTCCGGCTTAGTCGACACCTGTGTCTAAAAAGGGGAATTCAGATGCAATCGCTGCACTGGAAGATTGGCCATGACGGGTTGAATTGTGTTGTTCCCTTTTATTCGCGCGCACTTCACACAATTATGTGTGACCTTTCTGCCAAGATTTCTACCGCCAATAGGCCAATAGTGATGACGAAAAGAGGTTAGCAATAATTGAGGTCCTGCATGAAATAATTTTAAGTGATACCAGAGACTAGTAAATAACTATAGACTGACCATCTCCATACAAAAATTCGTGACTCGGAAAAAGCTCAAAATCCAAGCTATTACTAGATGTCGCTCACAAATAGCTTGGACCAACCTTGTCGACTTTAATTTTTATATGAATTATTGACAAGAAACGTAATGCAAATGCTAGATGGCGTTGTCAAATAACCTGAAACCTTAGCAAGTAGGATTTATTTCTTTCCTAAAATTGGGAAATGTCATCGTTTTATATCATTGATTTTGATAATTTTACTCAATAAGAATAGGTAGATAGTAATTTATTCTTACTTTATAGATGATAAAATAACAACTACAAAAGACCATAAACTATACTGGTATAAGTTTATTTTGTTTAGAGACGCCTGGGCACTACCATCCTCTTTATTTTAATTGCCATAATAACCTATTTTTAAAAGCTTTTATTATCATAGTTGTGATAAACGCACATGTTATACGATATATGTAGCAGCCAAAACGTAAACTTAATCAAGGTCCATACAATTTGCACGAGCCACAGTAGGCGAGCAGAAATATTGTGAATTCAAAGAAATGCAGGGAAAAGTTTCAAAACACACACACACCCATAGCAACAACAATAAACGACAAAGAATTCAAATTGTCAAACAAATAAAATGTTGTGATAAAAAGAACAAAAAAAGTTGATGGATAAAGAACATTTTTTTAATAATAATCCAGCAAGAAAAAATTTTTTTCACTACTGCAAAATAGTTATGAGTTATATGCATTATAAATAAAAATTATGCACTTATTAAGACATAATTTTTATCGATATCAAGAAATAAAGTAAAATATTATATACCTGTTAATTAAATGCACTGAAATTTGTTTTATTATGTTAAGGCAGATAAGAACAAACTGTGGAGATGAATGCTATATTTTTGTGGGAAAAATTATATACTGGCAATACAGTAACCCAGTAACACTACAAATAATATCCGGGGTGGTGTAAAGTTTTCTGTTACTGAATTATAAGAGCGGCAACATAGCATCAAATAATATAATGCACTAGCTGGCAACGTCTGTTGTCGCCTGATACCTACGGATAGTACTTGCAATGAAATATCAAATGATTTTGTAAACAGCGCCATCTTAAGTTTTTTTACGTATTATTTTTACTAAATTTAAATGACTTGTAAATCTAATACAACTAACGCCATCTCTCTATCTTAAAAACAACTTTTTTTCAAGTCACAAAATTTTGTTAGACATGGTTAGTCTATAGTTATTTACTAGTCTCTGGTGATACATATTAAATATTAAGATGCAAATGTGGTTAGCACTGGATAGTAGTATAGGATGTTTAACATTGTAGTCATAATAGGAGTTATTAAGTCTACCACCTACTCGAATGATGTTATTATCATCAAGAAAGGGTGAAAGAGATAGGAGTTTGTTTTAATGCTGTAATGATTTGCCTTGTTTAAGTAAATTGTATTCATCAGGAAATGATTCTGTTTGGCTAATTTGTAAAAATAATGTTTAAAGATTTATTTAGTTCTAACGACTTAAATAAACCTACATTACGATTATGTTTACTTACTTTACAATTATTTATGAATCGAATGATGTAAGCAACAATTCGTTGTAACTTACTAAATGTAGATGTCTTGTAAAAAACGAAATGTAGATATACTAAATGTAGATGTATTGTAAAAAATATACTAATTGGGTTTTCATTGTCATTTACGACGTGAAAAGTTTTAATTGTCTCTGGTTAACTGGAGACAGCCTTATAATTAGGTTGCGGGAATTGAGGACAAAAACAATGATCTAGCTGAAGAAATGACGGCCCTGCCCACCACAAGGAAGACTGAGCTAGCTGGTCAGCTCCTAATCCTCGTGATACGAGGTCTGCGGGATTTTCAGCTGAAGGAACGTATCGCCACGTACCGTCACCCAAAGTTTCCTGATTTTCGGAGATTCTATGACGGACGAATGGTTTCAGCTGAGTAGGGGATGATGATAACCAACAGAGGACAATTGTTGAGTCACACCAAAATACGGAAGAGCTGAATTTCAGTGTAAGTGACTGTAGTTCCTTCATATGCAATCTAGTACCAAGCAGAGCTGCGCACAGTTCCAATCGAGTCATGGTGATAGGTTTTAATGGGGCTACCTTACTTTTGGACGTGAGCAAATGTACGTGAACCGAGCATTCAGCATCAATGCTGCGTACATACACGCAGGTAAGACGCATGTAATTGTAAGTTCGTAGGCGATTCGCACGATATCCACCGTGGAATATCTATGTTATTTAACAAAGGTATAGTGTTTTGAAACTCTTCCCATGATCTTTAAATGTAAGAGGGCACAGGTTCATCCCATGAACATTTAGCTACCCATAGCTGTTGCATGATTAGTTTAGCTCCAACAATGCACGGCGCTACAAAACCTAACGGGTCAAATATTAGCGCTATCGTAGACAAGATACATCGCTTTGTAATTTTGTTGGATTTAATTAGGTTAATGGAAAATGAAAATTTATTTTTGCATGTACAATTTAAACCTAACGTTTTAGACATCGCTTGAGCATTAAGCTCTACATAAGTAAGTGCTGTTGTCACGTGTATTATTTAAAGCTAACAAAACCTCTTAGAGTTCCATTTCCGCAACTTGTATTTTGCTAATTGGAGATTAGCAATTACCTGACGACACTGTGAAATCGTGCTTTCAGTAGTTGTAGAGCCTGATAAGTAATCATCGACGTAAAAGTCATGTTTAATTGTGAATTGAAGGTTGCTATCTGGAAAATCATCGGCAAGTTGAATAAGGCACCTGTGGCGAGGAAGGACGCAGATGTCGTGCCATAAGTAACTGTATTAACATAGTAACATAGTAGCAAGTATATGTATTAACAACATATACAAATTTTTATTGGCTCGTTAGGCTTGTCTCTCCAAATCAATTGCTGTAGAGTACGCTGTTCAGGGACAATGAGGTGTTGCCTATAAAATTGTTCGATATTCGCCGACACAGCAACTTTGTGCTGGCGGAAGCGCAAAAGAACTGATTCCAAATCATCTTGAAGAGAAGCTCCCACCATTTGAATGTCATTGTATGATTTACCGGAAGTAGTCGCTGCAGAGGCGTCAAAAACTACACGGAGTTTAGTAGTGGTACTTGACTCCTTTTTTAACATAATGATGTGGTAGATAGTATGAAGATTCTGAAATGTTTTTTTGTAAACGACGTTCTAGCGAAAGAAAACGATTTCTAGCCATTGTAAATGAGTTGCCTAATGTATCTGGCGACACTTTGAGGGGAACAGTAACCACAAGTCATGGGCCGCTCCAATGAGATTTGGTTTGCCAAGGCGTATGATATCTGATAATGGTGTACAGTTTGTAACTGATGTCATGCAGAAGGCAATGTTTGTCTTAGGTGTGAAGCAGAAAATCAGTCGGATGATGTCCTTGACGCGGAGCTCACGTCGCTCTGTGCTCTGAACGTATGTCACGCGAGCCCTGACTTTACGTTATTTCTTTCATTCATTGATATTGTATGATTACTATAAACTAAGTTATTAATTTAAGACCGTTTGTATTGTGATTTTGAATGATAGCCGTGTTTGGTGCTATAATTAAACGTCGGAACTTTAAACGTGTCGTTTTAATTAAGTTTCTCAAACATAACGTAGTTTCACAACGTTAAAAAGAATATTTTATAATTTTATTTTTATACACCAATTATTTATTAAATCAATTTAGTCAAATAAAATTATATAATAAGGAGTAGCTAAAAACTATAAATAAAAAAAGCTAAGGTGGGGTTCGAACATGACCTGCCTAGCTCCCATATCTAAATGCTCAAGCCGCTAAGCTATGGACGCTAATCCAATCCAATGTGAGAAATTAGGATCAAATCTTACATCGACATCTATAGATGCGCACGTCGTCGTGTGAGAGTAGCTAGAACGAGTTTAACCGTGTCCTTCAAGCTGTAATCCTCATATTTTAAATCTCAATGAAAACAAATTTTGACAATGCTAAAAAATAGTCATGAAATAGTGATAAATTGTCATACATGTAAAAAATATAGACGTATTATAGTTTCGGCGTTATAGCTATAGGTCGGTGAGGATTATGATAACAACATGCCAAATCTCAGAAATAGTCGATGAAAGATTCCAGAGATATAAAGGTACCCTGTTGAGGATTATGGCTTGAACATTTGAAAACCTCAGATTTCTCCGGAACGCCGACGACTTTCAGCTTAAAGTTTGTGTCAAAAAATAGTGATGAAATAGTCGTACGAAACCAAAATAATTTTGAGCTGATTTCATTTGAAAATAAATACTTTTTATTTTCTTTACATTTCTATGGATGTACAGTTGCGTACAAAATTTGCTGTACACACGTACTGCAGAAGTGGCGGGCGGCCCTCAAGAGAAAAAGGTTGTTTGCTTTTTTGAGTGTGGTGTATTCACGTATTTTGATATTGTTAGAAAACTAACAAGTAAGTATGACACTTGATTTATGGATTTTGTCAAGTTGTATTGCTGATTGTGCTCAAAACAAAGATACGCTACGTTGCAATTACTTGCATAAACATATATAACAAATAAACTCATGCTTCCCTTATACTTCACTCAGTTTTGCTAAACTTTTATCATTTGTAATATGAATTTAAGTGTCATACAGTATAGTTGATGTTCCTATTCATTATTTACTTAAAAGTAAATATTATTATTGTCGCACTTATAACGCGCAAATTATGCGTCGTAAATAATCTCGGTGGCGAGTGACCGATAGTAGCGCACTTTTGTTTTTCGGAATTGGACAAATAGCGCTTTATTTTATGCATCGTATTTGCAAGCTTTCAATTGTAATAAATATGGATACAATTTATAAACGTTTGTTTTTTTTGTTTAAGTATTTTGTATTACCAACTACATTTGTGTCGTTTCACGGGTAAAGGTAGCTAAGGTATTAACTTAGTAGTAGAATTAACTTAATAGTAACGTACTTAAGGTATTAACGATTTTTTGGTTAAGTGCATAAGTTGACAAAGCGATTCGCGGCATGAGCTCGTATTTTCACATTTTCTCATTTTTTTAAGAGTCAGACTACCTAAAGTTTAAACTCTACTTTAAAATTTGTTGAATAATATCTAAAATAAGAATGATTGTGGAATATACGAAGTAACAACTTCAAACATAAACATAGTCTTCTAAAGATTTTGCTTCCCGTAACAAATTTTACTCAACTCGTCCAAAATCCCGCTGATCACAAATCTAAGTACAGAAATGAAGAATTCGAGTATGACTTGATAACACTCACTTAAAAGCAATTAGATTGGGCAACACTTTCGCGGCACTTCGCAGAGTTAGACGTGTTGAGTATCGTTCTCATACACGGACGTAAAATTACGTCCGTGTTCTCATATTTATTTTTGTCACGAGTGCAATAAGCTGATTGTTTGCAACTAAAGCAGGTAGTACAAAAGATGACCTACTAATAGTCATTATATCAAATTAAAGGGCAATAAATATAGATTATCATACATTCATTAGTTTGAATATATAGTCCTTCCTACCATTGTAAGATATTTTTTTAAATATATCTTTTCCCCGATTTTTTTAGAATTCACTCTAGGTAATGACAGTCAATCAACAAACTGACAGATTGTTGATTGACTGTCAAAACTAATCCGCCAATATGGTCCATTACTTGAGGGTTCATTCGACATCGTTTTGTTACTTTTTTGACATTGACACATTCAAAAGAAAACAAAATGGTAGCTTATGATTGATTTTTTGCAAATTACTTATTATTTTCTTACAAGATTTTTAGATTAAAAATTAGGGAAGTTTAAGGGGGAAAAGGTTACTCATGAGTTAATCTTTCACGTTTATTACCGACCATTAGCTGGTCAAAATCCCATATTGGCTTTGACCATCATCTTTACATTCATTTATTCCTTGTAATCAGCTCTTCAAAACAATATATAGTACTTGGTGTTAAGTAAAGTGTACAGTGACTTATTATAAGTAAACATCAGAACTGAAAGTGTTAAAATCAAAAACGCTAGTGCAAAGTGAGTGAATCATTACGTGCCAACGAACTAGCTCTCGGTCAGTCTCGGTTAATTTCGCGCGTCGTAGTATTGCTTTGGTGGCGTAGGTACACGCTATTGCGTTAGGAAGGCGAAATTGACTAAGTTGAGAGTTCAATCCTCTTGAACAACATAAATTAACTTTTTTTATTTTTTTTTTCCTGTTTGTCTCAATAATTTTGAACTGAACAGATTTTGTTCCGCTGAGTTTAAACTTCGCCCTGTATACGAAACTGAAGTTTTTAAGTTTGTAATTTCAATTGAATCTAATGCTGCCGGCAGTGAAGGGTTAGCAGAGAGATGATAATTTAGGGAACTGAACTATACAACATATATATTCTAATCGCTTAAGTAAAGTTGATATTGCGATGTAGAACACGCGTTGTGATTGGTCGGTTTAGTAGCGCGTTACCGCTACATCACTCCCCTCCAAGACCGAAGGTCGTAAGTAGCGTCCATCTTCGGTTTTTGCGTAAGGTGAAGCTTGCCAGTGACTCAGATGATGGTTCCAGTGAGTCGGAACCAGGTGCCGCGTAGTAGTTCACGGTGAGTCGGGACTAAGGCGGTGCTTGTCCGACGATCCTCGGTGTGGATCCGGGTCCCGTGGAGTTCGGAACAAGTTGCTCCAGTGAGTCGGAGGCTGCCCCAGGATGCCGAGGTGCAGACTTCCTCAATGCGTCGGGGCGGTGCAGTGTCGGTGCGTAGTGGCTGGCGGCTGCGTTGGCCAGGAGAGAAGTGCTCCGCTTGTTGACCGGCCGAAGGTGCAGCGCTGCCTGTCGACCAGGAGAGAGGGTGCTCTGCTAATGACCGGCCGAAAGCGCATGTGCTGTGCCAAGTCGCAGGTGGAGGATGAGGGATGACGACCAGTCTTGGAAGGCGCCGCAAGGTCGTGGTCGCTTATGCCCGTGTTATCCTCTGGAAGCTGGCTCTGGCGTGGAGTCGTCGGCTGTTGGTGTGGAGAGTGATGATGATGATGAAGGCTGCTCATTGGTCGGCTTAGCAGCGCGTCACCGCTACAATATTATTGACTTTGCCTCGTACTGTAAAGATTATCACAGATATTATAAATAGATCGATCATGACTAGTACTGTACCTCAGCAGTGGAGAGTAGCCTTAGTTACTCCGTTGCCAAAAGTTGAAAACCCCAGTGAGTTAAAAGATGTAAGGCCAATTAGTATACTGCCCTTCAACTCTAAGATGCTCGAAAAAGCAATCTATTGTCAACTTATTAGGTATATAGAAGAAAACAATATATTGCCGAAACATCACTTAACCGTAACAAGTTAGCCGTAACAACACTTTTAGATGTCACCGATAACATTTAAATAGAACAAAATGCCTGCTGTAGATTTAGCTTTGCAATACCTCCTCGTTCCCATATCACATCGTACCTAAATAATGCGTCAATGTTGAATATAAAATCTCGTAGGCAGTTGCACCTAGCATGTTTAATGTTCGATATTGTACATTTCAAAAAGCCCGAGTACCTGTACGACAAACTGGTTTGTTTAAAGCCTCGTGACATGCATGGCATAGGACTGCACGTATGCCGCTAGAGAGCCAAAAGCACAGAACAGCGGCGTTTGAAGGCAGTTTCCGACATCAAGCAACAAGATGTTGAAACGACACCCTCCACTGAGCCAGATCCCACCAAAATTGACTTTTCAAAAACACATGAAAATTAATTAACCAGCAGAAACTTTTATCGTAAAAAGTATTTTCGTAACTTCTGAGTGTCAAGATTTTCAATTTAATTATTTATTTATTTAATTACTTATTTATCTGCTAACGCTGCCTGCTGTTGCTTTTGGCTCTCAAGTGCTATTCATTATTTATTATATATGTATATTTATAGCTCAATGTGTAATGTTGATTGTTATTATTATTTTATTTAAAATTACTGTCATTTTAAATCAATTTATCTTTATTTACCCGGCCACTTCATTTTTGTTTTTATTTTCATAACTATTTTTTTCTCAGATCATATTATCTTATGTAATACCAGAGACTAGTAAATAACTATAGACTGACCATCTCCAAACAAAAATTCGTGACTCGGAAAAAGCTCAAAATCCAAGCTATTACTAGATGTCGCTCGCAAATAGCTTGGACCAACCTTGTCGTCTTTAATTTTTATATGAATTATTGACAAGAAACGTAATGCAAATGCTAGATGGCGTTGTCAAATAACCTGAAACCTTAGCAAGTAGGATTTATTTCTTTCCTGAAATCGGAAAATGTCATCGTTTTATATCATTGATTTTGATAACTTTACTCAATAAGAATAGTTAGATAGTAATTTATCCTTACTTTATAGATGATAAAATAACAACTGCAAAAGACCATAAACATACTGGTATAAGTTTATTTTGTTCAGAGACGCCTGGGCACTACCATCCTCTTTATTTTAATTGCCATAATAACCTATTTTTAAAAGCTTTTATTATCACAGTTGTGATAAACGCACATGTTATACGATATATGTAGCAGCCAAAACGTAAACTTAATCAAGGTCCATACAATTTGCACGAGCCACAGTAGGCGAGCAGAAATATTGTGAATTCAAAGAAATGCAGGGAAAAGTTTCAAAACACACACACACCCATAGCAACAACAATAAACGACAAAGAATTCAAATTGTCAAACAAATAAAATGTTGTGATAAAAAAAACAAAAAAAGTTGATGGATAAAGAACATTTTTTTAATAATAATCCAGCAAGAAAAAATTTTTTTCACTACTGCAAAATAGTTATGAGTTATATGCATTATAAATAAAAATTATGCACTTATTAAGACATAATTTTTATCGATATCAAGAAATAAAGTAAAATATTATATACCTGTTAATTAAATGCACTGAAATTTGTTTTATTATGTTAAGGCAGATAAGAACAAACTGTGGAGATGAATGCTATATTTTTGTGGGAAAAATTATATACTGGCAATACAGTAACCCAGTAACACTACAAATAATATCCGGGGTGGTGTAAAGTTTTCTGTTACTGAATTATAAGAGCGGCTACATAGCATCAAATAATATAATGCACTAGCTGGCAACGTCTGTTGTCGCCTGATACCTACGGATAGTACTTGCAATGAAATATCAAATGATTTTGTAAACAGCGCCATCTTAAGTTTTTTTACGTATTATTTTTACTAAATTTAAATGAATTGTAAATCTAATACAACTAACGCCATCTATCTATCTTAAAAACAACTTTTTTTCAAGTCACAAAATTTTGTTAGACATGGTTAGTCAATAGTTATTTACTAGTCTCTGGTAATACCTAAAGCTTTATTGCACTCATCGTGTAGCCTTTAGGTAATAGCTGGAAATCAGTGATTTGCGCAACAGAGCGAATATAACCACTATGCTATGGCTTTTTACTATATTGCACACACTCTGAACTTAAAATTATGCACTTACTTGTTTATTCTTTGATTGCATAACAAAAAGGTTTGCTAATTTTTTTATTTAATTTTACAACCTTTTCTTTTTTTTCTGTAATTTGTTTTGTGAATTGTTGTGTGTCTATTTGCAAATAAACCGATATTCTATTCTATTCTATACTTTGAAATATGCAATATGTGGACAAGCTTTAAAAGTTTTTAATGAGAAAATCTATGATACTTTTTGTTTCAAAGACATCCTGCACTAATAAAAATTATAGAACAGAAAAATAATATTTACATTATATGGAGAAAGTAAGGTAACATAAAAATTAAATTTTCGCGTCATATCTCAAATGATGAATGTTTTTTTTTTACGAAATGGACTGTTAATGGGCCTTTTAAATTTCACCGTACTTTGTAGCTTAGCGCTGACGGCGCTTATCCGGATCTTAAACAACTCCTTCATACGATATTTACTGAAATCATTTTACTTCTTTTGCACATATGTACGCATGTATCAAAAGTCAAGTGCTCGATCGCGACGAAGCCTTAGAATCCACCCTTTGCGGCTCGTAGTTTGCGAGCCAAAGTGGTGATTTCTCCCAAGTCGAAACTTGAGCCGGATTCGCTAACCAGCGCGAAGTCTAAAAGTAGCTCTCCACGGCCCCTGGCCGTTGGAGGAGAAGGCATGCAAGCAGGGGCTAACCTGACCTGCTGTACCTGAGAAGGCGGAGAAGCGAGAGCAGCGATGGGTTTCCTAACCATGGTAGGTGGGGTCACCCATGCGTTCGTGGGAGGCGGTGGAGGATCATGGGGTCGCGTAGTGGAGGCTGTGTTTTATGGGGTGTGCTGGGCTTTGCAGCAGGAGCAGAGGATGGACACCTTTGCTTTGCCTTCCGCGCCTTTTTGGGGTTGGGCTTTGGGGCCTTGAGGCATCCTAGGTAATTGGCAGTGTGGCCAACCGACTTACATAAGACGCATGCGGGAGGTTCGACGGATTGCAGGGTTCGCGCGCAATCCGCAGTGCCATGATCGCCCAGGCACTTGACGCACCTAGGCTTGGCGTGACAATTTCTTACCGTATGGCCATAGACTTGGCATCTGTGGCATTGGCTGGGTATGCCACGTTTGAAGGGGATCTCGACGGTGATCCCTGAAAGTTGCGCTTTGTTTTCAGGTTGAAAATCCCCTGGCCCTCAGGGGAGTGATCTAGTTTTACCAACATTAGGTTATACGGCATACGATCTTTGCCGTACATACGGTGGACGGAAATGACTGGGAATCCCTGGCCTTAAGGTCCTGGAGAAGGAGCACTGAATCAATTTCCTTCGGTACGCCTCTAAGGACGACGCGTAAAACGCACTCCTCCTCGCGTAAGTGTGGTACTCAATGGATTTCTCCATCAAGTACTTAGTGAGGACGCGGTCATCGGCGGTTTTGACGGTCGCTACGTGGATATCGATCGCGGTATCCGCGGAGGACACATGTGTGATGACACAGATGTCCACACCTTTTTATCGCGCATGAAAAAAGGAGGCGGATGCCGACCGGTTGGCTTGGCCTCGGGATGGGAGAGAATAGAATTAGCGTTAGCTAGTAGCGTGGACTGTGCAGCCCACTTTTTCGGAGCTTTGGACTTCGCCGGATGAGTACGAGGGCTTGGCCCTTTTTTGTCGTTTTGCGATGACGGTGAATCCCTCGTTGGATTCGATGGGCGCGAGCCGGGGTATCGCAATTATTCGACGGTGCCGAAGATGAACTGAGAGTGGACGAAGCCACGGCCGAGCGCGAGCTAGAACGATCGCGTGAGGGGTTGGTGGATGCGGGTGGACGCACCAGTCTCTCCTTTTTTGTCGGAGTTTCGGTTGGGATTTTGAAGCCACACCGCGAGCCACACCGCGAGCAAACGAAGGCCATGAAGGCCTTCGATATAGCTGACAAATGATGATCCAAGATTTACATCTCCGTTAGTAAAATCACCTCAATATTCTAATCTTGAGATAAAACTAAGAGCGCTGGTTGCGACGTCTTTTTTTTGCTCCCCTTTGAGAGGATGGCAGATGAAAAAAATGCTCTGACGCATATCCCGCCACGATTGCGGGGTTTTGTGGGACTCACTTCGAGCCTACCAGAGCCACTACCTACCCACTAAAAACCACCTGTATGACTCTGGCAGTCAAATGCCACACAGCCTTCATCTGAAGCGACGGCCAGTTGAAGAAAGCTAAAGTATATTTATAGCATCATAATCTTGCATTACCAATTAGTATTATCTTTCGTCGCTCTATGGAGATTAATTAACATTCCCGCCTCCTTCGAAAAAGGCATTAATTGTACCGATTCGCAAAAAAGGTCCCAAAAAGAAAATTGAAAATTACCGTCCTATTTCGAAATTAAAGTTCTATTGCCAAAGTCTTTGAAAATTTAATGTTTGGCAATATATATCCTGCAGTGGCTAAGGGTATCTCCAGTGCTCAACACGGGTTTTTTAAGAACCGTTCGACCACAACTAATCTGGCCTGCTTCATTGAATTTGTTCTTCGAACCCTTGTATTTGAAATGTCATGGAAATGGCATTGTAGGTACAGATATCTCAAAGTGCATAACCTTCAACAATTTAATCTTATAACAAACAAAGATAACAATATACTTGACTTGATTTTAAGTAATGCGACAAATATAGCTACAGAGAACGTTAAGAATCCGCTCACTAAACTTGATCCATACCATCCGGCTTTGCTTGTTACATTAGATTTGCCAAATTTCGTATACATAAAAAAGTCCCTTGCTTCTACATTTAACTTTTTTGCAGCTGATTACGATAAAATAAACAACGATTTAGGGAAGGTTGACTGGAGTGAACGTTTTGATGGTGTTGATAAAATAAATGATGTAATCGAATTTTTTTATTCCATTCTAAGAAATTTAATTGAAAAATATGTACCTAAGTCCAAACCGTCTGGAAACAATTACCCTGTTTGGTATACAAAAGCGCTCATTAAGATTATTAAAGAAAAAGAAAAATACAGGAAAAAAAATTCAGTAAATTCAATAACCCTTTAGATAAATATGAATATAGTGAAGCACGAAGCAGGTGTCACCATCAAATTGCCGTATGCTATAAAAATTATTTAAATTCTATAGAAAACGCTATTATTGATCACAATACAAAAGCTTTCTGGTCATTTATTACTTCTAAAAGGTACTTTACTAGTACTTTACCAAACGAAATGTATCTGAACAATCACAAATACTCCACTCCAGTTGATATTTGTGATGCTTTTGCCACCCAATTTTCCAATGTCTACTCTAACAGTTCTATAGCACCAGTTCACTATAATACATTACCTTCTGTCAACCGTTTTGTAACTTCATTGGATAATATTAGGTCTTTACCTATAAAATTGCCGTTTTTCACAAAATAAATGAAGCGTAATTTTTTTATATATTTTTTATTTCTATTAATCAAAATAATCACCCATGCAATCAATGCATCTTTGCCAACGCATTGGTAGCTTATTGATGCCTTTCTTGAAGAAATCAGCTGGACGGGAGGCAACAAATTCTTCAAAGGCATTTTGTACTGCCTCTCGGGTATTGAATTTTTTTCCCGCCAAGAAGTTATCCAAATTCTGGAAAAAGTAGAAGTCTGTAGGCACAAGGTCTGGTGAGTACGGCGGATGACGGAGAACTTCCAACCCCAACTCTTGTAGCTTGGAGACCGTCTGCTGTGCAGTATGAGGTCGCGCGTTGTCGTGCAGGAGCAGTGGAGCCGAACGATTGACCAAAGCTGGTTGGAGACGTGCGAGCTTCTCCATCATTGTGTTCAGTTCTTCACAGTACACATCTGCAGTAATGCTTGTCCCGTTTGCAAGAAGCTGTGATGAATTACACCCGCGTTAGACCACCAAACAGTGACCATCACTTTTCTAGGGGTAAGTTTTCGTTTAGGGCATTGTTTGGGTGCTGAACTAGGGTCCAACCAACTTGCTGAGCGCTTACGATTGTCAAACAGGATCCATTTCTCGTCACAAGTAACAATGCGGTTCAGAATTCCTTCATTTGTATGCCTGCTGAGCAGTGCAAGGCACGTCTCCACGCGTACTTCGCGCTGGCGGTCATTGAGTTCGTGGGGTACCCATTTGTCAAGCATTTTTTACCTTGCCAATTTGACGCAAATGGACCAATATTGTTTTGATGCTAACGTCGAAACCTGCTGCTAATTCAGCCGTGGATTGAGTTTCATCAGCTTCCACAATGCCTTTAATTCGTCATTGTCGACCAAAGTTTTCGGAGGACCACGGGGTTCATTTTTCAGGTCAAAATTTCCAGAACGGAAACGGGTAAACCAATAACGGGTGGTGCGTTCGTTTGTAGTGTTCGCTCCGTAAACGTCGTTGATGTTGCGTGCCGCTTGTGCCGCTTTGCTGCCACGATGGTACTCATACTCCATAATTACTCGAATTTTTAACTTATCCATGATGACGAAAAATGTTCGAATGCGTTGAAAACAAAACACTAACTATTAAACAAATGACGATTTTAGAAAAAGAATTCCATGTTTGTCAAATAAAATTAATTTGAAATTAGAATTATCAGTCAAAAAAAAAAATATTTTCATTTGAAATGGCCAGTACGGCAAAACGGCAGTTTCATAGGTAAAGACTGATTATTATATTAACCGATAAACATATAACTAATGCGATTAAAAATCTTAAAAGAATCTCAGGCGCTGGTCCTGTAATGTGTCAATAACCTGGTTAAGCCTCTTAATATGATCTTTAATAAATCGTTAAGTTCTGGTACGTTTCCTGATATTTGGAAGATTGCTAATGTTGTTCCTGTACCCAAAAATAATAACATAAGCGACATTTCTTGTTACAGACCTATTTCAATACTGTCACTAATGGGTAAATTATTTGAATCAATTATCTGTTCATTTCTTACAAATCACATAAAATCATTGTTAGTCAGTGAACAGCATGGTTTTCGGCTGAAAATGTCTACTAGCACCAATCTTATCTGCCACGTATCAGATATCTCATATGCCATTGATAATAAACTACAACTAGATACTATTTACACGGATATAAGCAAAGCATTCGATAGAGTAAATCATGAAATATTATTATCTAAACTTAGTAAATTTGGCATTCATCATAATTTATTGTCTTGGTTTCATTCGTATTTAACTCACAGGTTCCAAAAAGTTGTGGCATGTGGACATGAATCTGCTTCCTTCGTCGGGTGTACCTCAAGGTTCCCATTTGGGCCCTGTTCTATTCCTTGTATTCATTAACGATTTGGCTGAAGAAATACAAAATTCTAAATTCAATTTTTTCGCAGATGATCTAAAAATTTCTAAAATAATAAGAAACGAAAATGATTCCAAACTGCTTCAGGAAGACTTAACGCGTATTTCGAATTGGTCTAAAACGAATAAATTCACTTAAAATATAAATAAATGCAAACATATCAAGTTTACAAGAAAACGTGTTCCATTCACTACCAAATACAATATAGAGGGCGTGGACCTTGAGGAAGTTTCCAAAGTCAGTGATCTAGGGGTTATTTTAGATAGCCGTCTTACCTTCAAAGCCCATCTTGAGCATATAATAAAAAAATCATACCAGATGCTTGGTAGTTACGTCACCGGACATACCACCCGCGACCGTTACAGTTAGAGCGTAGACGCAAACGCTGCACTTCTAGGTGGTACGATTCTGGGAACGAATAATATTAAGGATGTAGGTTTAAGATAAACTATGTAATGTTAAGTTAGTTCTTAAGATCGGACAGTCTGCATCTAACTCTGCGACCATAGGTTACTATTCTAAAATTAAGTTCCTTTATAAAAGTTTAAATAAAAGTTCTATTTTAAAAATCAAATAGTGTTTTTAAAAAGTCGATCCCAGTGCTCCCGAACTTGACTGGCGCAGCCGGTAGGATCGTGGTTTGCATGCATCGTCCATCAGTACGTGAAATAGTGAAAATTAGACTGTACATTTTCGTGAAAGTGAAAATTCTTCTCCGTGAATAAAAACAGACTATTTCTCTACACGTCGTGTCGGTGTGGCCTACGATCCGCGAACCAAACAAATAAGTCATCGGAGGAAAATCTGGAAAATGAACGTGAGAGCGGCTGGTTGGTGAGTAAGCCTTTTCACCATTCATCGTATCGATTGTTCTGTTATCTTGAGATAGGACTTCTCTCATTTTAACTGAAATACTAAAGTGTACCTAGAATTAATGTGTTCCTATTAGTTTCTTTTTATTGTATCGATGAAACTATTGATTAAGTGATACTAGTTATAAGAATTTTAGTTGATTGTGTTTTATACTTTTACAACCTTTTTATTTTTATAATCTTTATACAGTTTCGTGTTATTTTGTTTATTAGTTTTATTCTTGTACATTGAAAATGGAAGGGCAGGCTCAAATAAGGATGATTCCTAGTGAAATGCTAAAAATTATTCCCATGTACAACGGAGATAAACGACAGCTTAATTTATTCATTAGAAAAAGCGAATATATTATAGAGAAATTTATGGGAAATGATATTCAAAACGTTTATGTATTTGAATCAGTTACGAGTCGATTGACGGGCTGTTATATCCTACCCTAGTATGGGTATATTGCTGAACAAACATTTTTAGTTGTTTACTACTTAACGTCCTACTTTAATTTTGTTTGTGCATCATTTTTAGTTTATGTAAATTATAATTTGTTTTTAACGATCAGTGCGCGTTTAGACTCCAAACTGACAACACTAATCAACATCCCTAATTAAAAGTTGTGACTCTGGAAAGTTTTACAATAAACAAGTGTGTTTCGAATAAAAGAGTTTTTTTTTTAAAACTCTCCAACCTCCTGCCTCATAACAAAATTGGTGGCAGCGGTGGGATAGAGTAAGCGGTGTCCGAAGATACCCATCTATCTCGAATCTACGCGAGGCAGAGAAGATCGACAGTAAGCCACAGCTCAGCCTAGTGCCTGCATCTTGAGAAGCACCAAGATCGACGGTTAGTCTCGACACCTCGTAGAGCCCGCATCATCCAAAGGAAGATCGACGGTCAGTCTCGACACCTCGTTGAGCCCGCATCATCCAAAGGAAGATCGACGGTCAGTCTCGACACCCTGTTGAGCCCGCATCACAAAAAGGTCGACGGTCAGCCTTAGCGAAACCCGCTAAGCCCGCATCTTCTTACCAGAGTTTGGAGCAGATCGACGGTCAGTCTCCGGCTTGTCGCCGTGAGCCCGCATCTCAAAAACGACGCCACTCATCTCCATCTAGGACTAAGGTAGTCCTGTTCCTGAATCGACGCAGTATGTTCCAGCTCGTTATTCTGTGAGTTCTTTTATTATCAGTGCATATATCAATTTTTAAGTGCAATTTGAAGGTAAAATTTTTGCGGTTATTTTACTATTTTGAACGTTTTTTATTTTATTTTTACTTTCTGTATTTTAAACGTGTTTTAATATTTTCGTTTTCTAAATCACTGTTATAAATTATTTTAAAATATGTCTCGAAAACAAGAAATCGAGAAAGATAATACCGAGAAGGTTTCTTTGAATGTTCTTACTAAATTTATTAAGCCATATAACGGTGATAGAGAAACCCTTACAGCGTTTCTCACGAATTGTGATAATGCTTTCAGTCTAGCTAGTATTGAACAACAATCTATTTTATATAAATATATCATATCACAACTCGAGGGAAAAGCGCAAATTGCTTGTTGTTTAAGAAATTTTACGTGTTGGAAGGATCTAAAGGAATTTTTAAAGGTTACTTTTGGTGATAAAAAGCATTCGACACATCTTTTAATCGAATTACAAAGTTGCAAGCAATTACCTACAGAAAACGTTACTCAGTATGCCCTTAGATTAGAGTCATGCTTAACACGTATTCAAGCCGATATTCATCATTCCTGTAAAATTAAAGAGGAATTAGTGGGCCGTATAGCTTCAATGGAAGATCTTGCCCTTAATACTTTTGTTTTAAATGTTAATCCTAGTTTTGCAAATAATGTTCGGTGCAGACATCCAACCAGTCTCTCGGAGGCGATAACGCTTGCCGTGGAGGAGGAGAAACTTTTTAAGCTATCTAAGTCAAATTTTAAAAATATCAAAAGTTGTTCAGTTTGCCATAGGCAAGGACACTTAAGTTCCGAATGTTTTAAAAGAAAACCTAATTTTCACACTTTTCATTTAAAAAATCATAATACTTCTAAACCGAATTCATTTGATTCTAATTATAAAAACAACATATCTAATTCCCATGAGAATAAAAATAAGTATTTTTGCAGTTATTGTAAAAATCCTGGTCACACGGTCAAGTTTTGCCGTAAGCGACATTTTCAGAATAGTCAGTCTAACTATACACAACACGATACCGGGGCTCCAGTTACAGAGAGTCCGCGCATGCGCAGTGTTCACAATGTTTTAAATGAACATAACGATAGCGGTAATTTAAACTAAAAAAGATTTCGGTCTCGTGCCTGCCGAAATCAAGCATTTTAAATGGCACTAATTCTAATAATGAGATTTTTAAAAATTGCACTGATACGAAACCTAATATCGAAATATTACACAGGGATTCTAATAATTATACTAAGTTTTTATCTCGACCCACGAAAGAGGCGAGTCATAATAATTTTGCATCTCAGCCGAAGCCGCTGAGTCCTTTTTCATCTCGCTCCAAAAGAGAGTCGAGTCCTTTTTCATCTCACTCCAAAAGAGAGTCGAGTCATAATGTTAAGATGAATATTTCTCAAGAATGTGAGAATAAAATTAAGGAAGACATACCTATTTTTGAAACTAAAACTTTATTTAAGAAAGTGTCTTTACCACATGTTTATATTAATGCCAAGTCACATTCTGACAAGCAATTATGTTTTTTAATTGACACAGGTGCAAGTGTTAGTTTGATAAAATTTTCTAGTTTAACTAATAGTCCGAAACTTTCTTCGGAAAAAATAAAAATAAAAGGTATTAATGATAAAAATAAAGATATTTTTTATGAAACTTTAGGTTCTCTACGTTTAAATTTTGATTTTTCAAATAATATTGTTTATAAATTTCATGTAATAAATGATGACCTTAATTTACAATATGACGGGATTTTAGGTAACGATTTTTTTCAATTCTTTAATTGCAATATTAATTATAGTTCTAATGAAATATGTATACACGGTTCAATTTTACCTATTCATTTCAATCAGATTACTTATGTCATTCCTGCACGAAGCGAAACCGTGATAGAATGCTGTGTTAGTAACGCTGATTCCGAACTATTTCAACTTAAGGAAGCGCTCATATTGGATCAAAAAATTTGTGACGGTGTTTATTTAGCTAATTGTGTGGTATCTTTAAAACCAAATAAAAGGGTAAACGTTTCAATTTTGAATACGACGGAATTTCCAGTCGAAATAAATAATTTTAAAGTTCACTTATCACAGATTGATTACCAATGTTTTGAAAATGTTCATAATTGTTTTGAAAGTATTAATCATACATCTATTAATTATACAGACCGTAAAAAACGAGTCCTTGATTTAATCCGTCACGAGCATTTGAATTACGAAGAGAAGAAATTACTTTTTGAATGTTGTAGTAAATATTCAGACATTTTTTATCTTGAAGGAGATCGGTTATCGTATACTAATGCGGCCGAACACTCCATAAATACCGGTAATTCTCCACCGATTAACGTGAAATCCTATAGGTTACCAGAATGTCATAAGGAAGAAGTTGATAAACAAATTAAAAATATGTTAGACCAAAATATTATTCGTCCTTCAACTTCCCCGTGGAGCGCCCCAGTGTGGATAGTTCCTAAGAAGTTAGATGCATCTGGACAGAAAAAATGGCGCATAGTTATTGATTATAGGCGTTTAAATGATGTAACAGTTACCGAGGTTTTTCCAATTCCATTAATTAATGATATTTTAGACCAATTAGGTCGTTCTAAGTACTTTAGTACCCTAGATTTAGTTTCCGGGTTTCACCAATGTTTATTAAAAAAGGAAGATGCAGCAAAGACTGGCTTCACTATTATCAATACTAACGGCACTTCAGGTCACTTTGAGTTTACTAGGATGCCTTTTGGGCTCAAAAATGCCCCTTCTACGTTTCAACGGTTAATGAATACCGTTCTGTCGGGTTTACAAGGCCTTCATGCTTTTATTTATTTGGATGACGCCGTAATATTTTCGGAAACCCTGGACAAACACATTGAAAAACTCGATATAGTATTCAGTAGATTTAGAGAATTTAATTTAAAACTCCAACCCGACAAGTGTGAGTTCTTGCGGCGCGAGGTCGCTTATCTAGGACACATTATTTCTGATAAAGGTGTACATCCTAATCCAGACAAGGTCAAAGCAGTTTCTAATTTTCCGACTCCACGTAATGCTAAAGAAGTCAAATCATTTTTAGGATTAGTTGGCTATTATCGCCGATTTATAGATAATTTTAGTAAGATAACGAAACCTTTAACTTTACTTTTAAAAAAGGACGTGAATTTTCATTGGTCTCATGAACAAAATGAATCATTTAATATTTTAAAGGAGAAATTAATTTCAGCTCCACTTTTACAGTACCCAGACTTTACACAACCTTTTATTGTCACAACCGATGCGAGTAATTTTGCGGTTGGTGCTGTACTTTCACAAGGTCCTGTAGGCAAGGACAAACCTATAGCGTATGCGTCTAGAACAATGAATAAAGCAGAATGTAATTACTCAACCACAGAAAAAGAGTTATTAGCTATCTTATTTGCAGTTAAAAGCTTTCGTCCTTATTTATATGGGACTAAATTTAAGATCGTAACGGATCATCGCCCATTAACGTGGCTTTTTAATGTAAAAGACCCCGGCAGCAGATTAATCCGGTGGCGCCTCAAACTTGAGGAATATGATTACGAAATAGTTTATAAGCCCGGCAAATTAAACTCAAACGCCGACGCTTTATCCAGAATTCCCATTAACATTATAGATTTAAATAATTTAAATAAGTGTAGTTACGAAGACTATTGGAAAAAACAATTTACAAAAAATTTACCCGACCTTAATACTAAAATTGAAGAACATTTACAAAACTTACATTCATGTAAGTATAATGCGATTGCGTGTCCTATCTCTTTAGATTTCGATTATTCTATGCCCAACTGTGAAGAAATATTATCACAGTTCGAGAATTCTGCTGAGCTTTTAAATACCGAGCGCGAGGCCGGTTCGTTGTTATCGATTGATAACAAAAATAAAACATTCTTTTTTCTATTTACGAAGGTGCATCATTATGATGAAACTAATTATAAAGATATTTACAATTTATTAATTAAACTTAGAGATAAAATTTTACAAGAATATCCTGATTTAACCGACTTAGCAATTTCAGATTTTTCTGAACCTTACTCTAAAATATCTTTTATTAAGGTTTACAATATTATTAATTTTGTATTTCACAATACTAATATAAATCAATTAATTTATCCTACTCCACTCTAATTTACAGAAGATTTTAAAAGAAAATCACGATTCAACCATAGCGGGCCATCCCGGCATGAATCGAATGTTTAACAGGATTAAAGCTTCTTATTATTGGAAGTCGATGCGATCGGACATCGAAAATTATGTTAAAAATTGTAGGCTTTGTCAAGTAAACAAACCTTTAAGAAAAAGTAATAAAGCTCCGATGGTTATTACATCTTCAAGTACGAAGCCTTTTGAGCGCCTATCTTTAGATATCGTTGGTACTTTACCAGAAGCAGGTTTTCAGAAATTCAGATTTATTTTAACCTTACAAGATGATTTAACAAAGTTTTCATGCGCATATCCTATGATATCAGCTACAAGTGAGGAGGTAGCTCGCAATTTAGTTCATTTTATGTCCCTATTCGGAATACCGAAAATGATTTTAACAGATCTCGGGACTTGTTTTACGTCAGAGTTATTTAAGCAAATTACAGAAATATTTAAAATTAAATCTTTATTTTCGACTCCGTATCACCCTCAAACGAATGGAGCACTCAAACGGAGTCATGCTACATTGAAAGAATATTTAAAATCTTTTGTTAACGAAAACCAAAATGACTGGCACTGTTATCTAGCCACAGCCATATTATGTTACAATACTACTCCTCATAGTACTACTCAGTACACTCCTTTCGAATTATTATACGGTCATAAACCGAACATACCTAATTCTCTTTATGAAACAAATGATAATGTTACTTATAACGAATATGTAAGAGCAGTACAATATAGGATGAGATTTAGTAGAGAAAAAGCTTTAGAAAATATTTTGAAAAGTAAGGAAAATTCCAAGCAATACTATGATTCTTCCAGTAGATCAGTTCAATATAAATTAGGAGATATGGTGTATCTTAAGCAACACCATAGGTTACGTAAAGCACTTTCCCCAGTGTGGAAAGGCCCTTTTAAGATAGTTAAGGTTAATAATAAAAATAATGTAACTTTGAGTATTGGTCGTAAACACGTTAAATATCACGTTGATCAGATAAAACCAGCTCAAACTTAGTTTAATAAGTTGTTTATTTTTCTATTCTAATTTTATTTTCAGATTACTATTTCGTCATTGTGTAAGCGAAAGTAAGGTGACGCCGATAGTTCATAGTCCTGGGATATACTTTGATCCCACAACTTCGATTAGTTTTTATAACAATTTTTGGAAAGTCGTTACTCATGTCGACGTTATATCTTTTAAACCTCATCTTGAAAGTATTGAAAATTTATTGATAAAAACCAGTAACTTATGTTTTAAAACTTTACCTAATGATTTTGTTGATTGTAAGGATATTACAAATTCTATTGAAAATTTGTTACAGTCGAATTATGAAAAATTAAACTCTTTGTCGCATGTTATTCCGAGAAACTCAACTAAGTATAAAAGATCATTAGAGTTTGGAGGAGAAATCCTTAAATTCTTTTTTGGCACTTTAGACGCCGACGATGCGCGAAAATACGACGCAGCTATTGAAGTTTGTCAAAAGAGCGAATCTGAATTATTTCATTTAATGAAGGATAATATCCATGTAATTAAGTCTAGTTTAAATACTTTTAATTCTACTATACGTAAACTTAACGATAATGAAGTTAAACTAAATTCTCATTTATCAATTTTAAATAATATTCTTACTCAAGTTACAGATCAAAACAATAAATTATCTTATGTAACAAGAATAAATAGCTTAGTTAATTTAGTGGAGAGTTCTTTAATAACTATCTCTAACTTTTTAGATGTAATTCTTAACTCTATTTTATTTGCGAAGGTAAATATTTTACACCCTTCTGTATTAAGTCCAAATAAGCTGTATTCTGAATTAGTTAACAATGGTCATTTCATAAATAAACTTACTGACTTCCCAGTATCGTTATCACTTGCAAACATTAACACGATAATTGATGCGTCCAAACTAACTTGTTTTTATTACAATGAAAAGATTATTTTTACATTAGAAATTCCTTTAATTTATAATGAAAGGTATATTGTTTATAAAAATATACCTTTACCAACTCCTCATGATCAGAAGGTCAATACATTTTCGCTGATCCAACCTTCTAAGCCTTATATAGCCTTATCAGACGATAAGCTAAGTTATGTTCTTATTGATGATTTTAATAATTGTAAATTAATAAATGACGAACTTTCTATCTGTCCTTTAATAAATATCCGTTCAAGTATAAATAATCCTTGTTGTGAAAGTAAATTATTAACAGAAGTCATCTTATCTTTGCCAGCTGAATGCAATAGCAAACTTTTGTATGGTCTAATTGACATATGGCAAATTTTGAATAATAACAAGTGGATCTTTGTTCAATCCAAACCATGTAAACTAACAATTAAATGCGATGATAAAATGTATGACCAGACTTTATTAGGTACAGGTATTGTGAAACTTACCGACAACTGTATCGGTTATTCGAAAACAAACCAACTTTTACCTTCTAGTTCTAAGAAATTATATGTTAAAAGTAATATTAATATCAATTTTAATATTTTGGACGACGAATGTTGTAAAAAGGAAAATTTTAATCATACTTTACCGCACTTATTGCCTATTAAATTGTCGAATATTAATTTAGATAATTTACAATACACTTCGCATAAACTTGATTATTTAGAAAATGAAATAAATAAGGCTCAACAGGAGTCACATTTTATACGTTATGGTACATATTATTCTTCTTTTACATATTTTCTAATTGTTTGTATTTTACTTTACATTTTTTATAAGGTATTTAGATATTTTTATTGTTCTACTAATAACCGAAGTTTATGTTGTATAAGCATCTATAACCAATGTAATAATAAAAAGAATATTAGAAATCGGTCTAAATTGTCAAACTCTATTGAAATGACTTCTGATGCATCTTCTGAAGAAGATCATAAGTCTATTGAATCTTCATGTAATCTTAAAAAACTTAATTTTAGTTCATCCTCTAGAAATATTGATAATTTTTAGTTTTATAACAAATGTGTACTGTTTCTTTTGAATTTTTATTTCATGTTTTATGTTTAAATTGTAAAATTTAAAGCTATGTTTTGTGTTTTTAATTTTGAAGTTATTCTCATGTGTCTTTGTTTTATTTTATAGTTTTGTAAAGGGATATTGATTATTTTTGGAATGTTTTATTAACTTCGCTTTTCCATTTTAAGGGATAAAGCTCCGTCTTAACCGGGGGGCTGTTATATCCTACCCTAGTATGGGTATATTGCTGAACAAACATTTTTAGTTGTTTACTACTTAACGTCCTACTTTAATTTTGTTTGTGCATCATTTTTAGTTTATGTAAATTATAATTTGTTTTTAACGATCAGTGCGCGTTTAGACTCCAAACTGACAACACTAATCAACATCCCTAATTAAAAGTTGTGACTCTGGAAAGTTTTACAATAAACAAGTGTGTTTCGAATAAAAGAGTTTTTTTTTTAAAACTCTCCAACCTCCTGCCTCATAACAGGGCGAAGCTGCCTCTCTTATCAGTGAGCGCGATGACATCACGACTTGGTCACAATTAAAAGATTTGTTAGTTCAGTATTTTGGAGATTCGCGTAGCGAGGAATGTATTTCAATAGAGCTTGAAAATTTAAAGATTAAGTCTGGTGAGTCTTATTTAGATTTTTGTGGTAGGATACAAACTGTTAAATCTATTTTAATTTCTAAAGTTAATTTAATAGAGGATATTAGTATGCGACAAAGTAAAATTATAATATATAATAACAGAGCCCTTAAGGTTTTTCTTTATAACTTAACTGAAAATTTAGTACGGGTAGTTAAATTAAAGGCCCCAACCACCTTGGAAGAAGCCCTTAGCATAGTGTTAGAAGAGGTTCCCCCCCGATGGTTGCCCGCCTTGTCGTGGCGGGGGGGCTTAGTAACCGTGGACTGGTCACCCACGGTGAACTAAGAGGCAACCAGGGCCGGCCTGTTGGGGCCGCCGGCTGGCCCGAGGAGGGCGCTCCCAGCGGGCTGAAGAAGTCCGCTGTGGACGCGCTAGGAGATGGGACCGCAGAAGAAGAGGAGTGCCGGTATTACGGTGCGCCGTTCTCCCTATCTTCTGCGGCCGTGGAGGGATCGCAGGGGGAGAGGCGTGTTGGTATTACGGTGCGCCACTCTCCCTACCCCCTGCGAGCCGGCGGGGCCGTTCCGTGGAAACGGCACTGGTGGGGCCGCAGAGGAAGAGGCATGTCGGTATTGCGGTGCGCCGCTTGCCCTATCCTCTGCGGCCGAGGTGTGGTCGGTGGCAGAACCACAGACCCGATCTGCCACCGGGTACCAGTTATCTGGTACCCATGGCCTCCTAGTAGCAGACTTGGGGGGAGTCTGCTACAGTACTGGTGGAGGCCGAGGAGGGAGGCGCACTTACCATCTGGTGCGCCCATCGTGGAGGGCCTTCGGGCTGTTTGATGGAGCCGCTTGTGGGCGGCTGCCGTCGGCGGGGTCGCGGATGTGTGCGAGAGCGTTCCCGTGGCCCCGTCACAAGGCGGCGAGGAGGAAGATGGGGGGGTTTTTAGTGGGTATACCGTGGGTCTCATTAGCCTATACGGGAGTCCCACATAACCACTCGGGTGCCCCCTGCGCCCGGGTGGTATGCGTAATGCATTTTCCCCCCCGAAAAAAAAAAAAAAAAAAAAAAAAAAAAAAAAAAAAAGTGTTAGAAGAGGTTGATTTTTACGATTGTTTTCATAAACAAAAATCTTTAGGCAACTCTTCTAACCCTAAGCCACAAAGTACACAGAGTACATCTAATCAACAAATAGTTCCGCTTAACCATAAATTCGGTATTCCTAATTTCAACCCAGGCTTTAAGTTCGGTATTCCCAATTTCAACCCAGGCCTTAAATTCGGCATTCCTAATTATAATAATAATCCAGGTTTTAAATTTGGGAATAATAATAATCAACCCAGATTCACTTACCAATCGAACAATCAAGTGCCTAGGTTTAAGTTTGGTATACCTCAAAACCAACAATTTCACCAACGTGCACCAATAGGATACAGACCGCAATTCGGATATAGACCCCAGGGCCTTCAGCCACAACCACCTATGACACCTCAACAATTTATGCAACATTATCAGAATAAAATTCAAAATAATCCGCAACCTCATAACTCGACTGACGTATCAATGCGTACCGCCCCACCTTTTAAACCTCAGCAAGGATTTCCGTTACACGAATTAGACTTATATGAGAATAATTACGCTTACCCGGAGTATGACCATGACTATGACCCTTCTTATTACCCTTATTATTGCGACTATGACCAATACACACAAATCCAAGACACTTCGCAAAGTGAGATGACGTTGACTGAAAATGAACAAACAGAACCATTAGAATTACAAAAATTTGACGAAACATCAGAAAATTTTCAAATTCAAGCCTCCACAAAACCAGAGAAAAAGTAGCGTTAAACTGTGACTCTAATACCTTACAATTACCATATATTTACATACCTGAAATTGATGCCAAATTTATGATTGACACTGGTAGCACTAGGTCATTTATTGCTCCTAGAAAAGCTTTTGAATATTTTACACTATATATGTACCACGAACCATTTGAGGTTATTAGCACACATGCCTCAAGTAAACACGATCAAGTAATAGAAGTACCTTTATTTCCAACTTTCAACTGTAACGAAATTCATAAATTCTACGTCTTCAATGTAGATTCACGCTACGATGGCTTGATAGGAAACGATCTTTTAAAACAAATTGGAGCAATTATAAATCTTAAAAGCCTTACTTTAATAACGAACACCACTAAAATACCTATAGTTCATAATAACCTAGATTATAAAATTAATTTACCCCCTCGTTGCGAACTGAAAGTTAAATTACCCACAGACACGTTTCAAGGTTTTGCTATTTTGAATTTTACTGAATTTTGCAAAGGATTGCGGATGCCTGAAGCGATCGTAGCCTGTGAAAACGGTTATGCTTATACTGTAATTCAAAACACTAAAGATGAACATTTTACAATTACCGTTACTAGACCTTTTAAGACATTACAGTACGAAATAACTGACTGTCACATTAATGCGTCCAACGTACAACAAAACCCTAGTGAATATGACAAATTATTAACAGAAAATTTATTTAAACTCCGACTTGACCACATGAACGAAGAAGAACGACAAAGTATATTAAATTTATGTACAGAATATAAAGATATATTTTACTGTGAACATATACCTTTATCATTTACCAATGAAGTCAAACATTTTATCCGTACTAAAAACGAAGACCCCATTTACATTAAGCCTTACAGGCAAAGTCCGGTAATAGCAGACGAAATTAAAAATCAAGTAACTAAACTTTTAAGGGATAACGTAATAAAAGAATCCTTCTCACCCTGGAGTGCACCGGTTCATCTCGTACCTAAGAAGCCTGACGCTTCTGGCGAAATCAAATATCGCATGGTTATTGACTACAGACGGCTGAACGAAATTACTATCGATGACAAATACCCACTTCCAAATATTCATGACTTATTTGACAAGTTAGGTAAAAGTACTTACTTCACAACACTAGACCTTGCGAGCGGCTACCATCAAATAGAAGTAAATGACCTTGATAGACAGAAAACCGCTTTTAGTACACAATTTGGACACTATGAGTTCTTAAGGATGCCTTTCGGACTCAAGACAGCCCCAGCAACTTTTCAAAGGACAATGGATAATGTTCTGCGTGGGTTGCAAGGCATTCACGCCCTAATTTACCTTGACGATATCCTTGTGTTTTCCTCCAGCTTACAGGAGCATTTACAAAAGCTAAGAGCAATTTTTGATAGACTTAGAACGACAAACTTAAAAATACAACTTGACAAATCTGAATTTCTCCGAACTGAAGTACTTTATCTGGGACATACTATAACTAAAGATGGTTTGAAGCCTAATGACGACAAAATTAAAGCCGTGTTAAATTATCCCATCCCAAAGACGACCACTGAAATAAAAAGCTTTTTAGGCTTAATTGGATACTATCGACGATTCATAAAAGACTTTGCAAAAATTACTCAACCACTCACAAATTGCCTTAAAAAACGAAATAAAATAATTATTGACGAAGCTTACATAGACGCCTTTGAAAAATGTAAAGAATTACTAACTAATGCACCATTGTTGCAATATCCTGATCCTCAAAAGCCTTATATACTTACTACAGATGCTTCGAATGTGGCCTTAGGCGCTGTGCTTTCTCAGGGATCAGTAGGTAATGATAAACCTGTAGCCTATGCAAGTCGCACCCTCAGTGATACCGAATCTCGATACAGTACCATAGAAAGGGAGTTGCTTGCTATTATTTGGGCAGTGAAACATTTCCGCCCATATCTCTATGGTCGAAAATTTTATATTTACACCGATCATCGACCACTAGCCTGGCTTTATTCATTAAAAGAACCAAATTCCAAACTTACCCGTTGGCGCCTTAGACTCCAGGAATACGACTTTGAAATATTGTATAAGAATGGCAAACAAAATTCAAACGCTGACGCTCTTTCCCGTATTAAATTAAACGCTCTAGGATCAGACGATGATCAACTATCCATGAAAGTAAATGTAGACAAAGAACGAGACATACGCAAATACGTAACTGAGTTAACTGACGAAATTAGTAAACTTTCCCGACAACGTCCCTCTAAAGACACATCAGAGACTATAACTGTATCAGACTGTGAAAAAACTATATCCATATCTTCAGAATCTGACATCATATCTGTAATTGACCCGCAAGACAACTTGACGTATCCCGTTCCTTCAATATCCAATAGCGATTGCTCTACAGTTCATTCCGCTATAGACCCAGACGCTGCTGTTATACCAATTCTACATGAAGCGGTTGATACTAAGCCCAATCAGATCTTAGTTTTCGAATGGTTTAAAAATGACATGCAAGTTAAAAATTTATCTAGGAAAAAGCAAAATGTGTTAGAAGTTTTCATGCCCATTAATAACGAGGATATAGTTAAAAGATTCCTATTAGAATACATTAAAAATAATTTAAAATACTTTATATATTTCGAAAAAGAAGCTCATCGTAAAATCTTTTCTAAAGTAGTAAGAGAGCTGTTTAAGAAAGGTGCAGTCTGTTTTTATGAATGCACTGAACGAGTTATATATATAGAGGACGAAAATGAACAGCGAGCTGTAGTTGTTAAATATCACGAGGGCAAGACGTGCCATCGCGGTATCAAAGAAACTATGACTAGAATACGTAGAAGTTACTATTGGGAAAACATGCAGGAAACCGTAGCAGCTATTATTAACAGTTGTGATCTATGCCGTAAAATGAAATACGACCGTAAGCCGCTAAAACCATTCATCCAGTTAACACAGACTCAAAGCGCACCATTTCAGGAAATATTCATAGATCTTTTTAGTATAGAAGGCAAGTATTTTCTCACGATTGTAGACGCATTCAGCAAACTTGGTCAGGCAATAGAAATCTCCAACCGTTCGACACCCGAGGTAGTAAGAGCTTTGATTAAGTATTTCTCTACATATGGAATTCCTAGAAAAGTATCATGTGATCCAGGCTCTGAATTTAACAATGAACTTTTAAGAGAACTTATGGATATGTATAAAATAGTTTTGCACATAAGCACACCTAATAATCCGAACTCAACAGGTATAGTAGAAAGATTTCACTCTACACTCATAGAAATATATCGCTTAGCCAAATACGAACAAAAATGTACAGACGCCGCTACGATAATGACTTATGCTATTATGGCCTATAATAATACTATACATAGCGTTACAGGATTAACCCCATTTGAAGTAGTCTTTGGACACACAGACAATAATAATAGCTTTGATATTAATTTTGAAAAGTCATATATACAGCAGCTTATGAAAGATCATTCAAAACGTACGAAATACTTATATAATTACATTTCAGATAAAATGGTTTTAACAAAGGAAAGGATTAAAGAAAAGAAGGGGGGTGAAATAAATAGGGAATTTCAAGTAGGTGAAGTCGTCTTCGCTAAAGACGTAAATACCCGTAAAAGCAAGGATAAGCCACGCTACGTTAAGGCCATAGTAATAGGTACAACAGAAAGAAATGTAGTTCACATTAGAATAGGAAATAGAAATACCAAAGTCCCAGTTAAAAATATTAAACGTTCTCCACAGGTGGAGTTTGGTCCTGATGGGCTCGGCCCAACTACTTCCTCAGACCCAAAGCCTTCACATTCGCAAGCTAGAACTTAACCCAGGGTTGTTACCTGTAAAACAAGGACATGCGTACAGACAGGTGGATAGTTGGACTGTAATCAAAATCATAGACCTGATTAAAATACAAAATGACTTTATTTTTAATATCAATAGTTATAACAAATTTATTCATCTTCTAGATACAGACAAGCCTTTCGTTCATGAATTTATTAGTATGAAAAAACAGACACAGTTTATGCTTGATAGGACTCTAGATAAAATAAGACAACTTATTCCTTCTGGCTTTGGCCGAAACAAAAGAGGCATTTTTAATCCATTAGGATCCTTTATAAAAATTATTACCGGTAATTTAGATAATCAGGATGCCCTTAAGTATGATAAATTTATTTCACAGTTTGAGCTTGACCAAAGTACCGTTTTTAATAAAATTACCATTATATCTAAAATGCTGGATTATGACTATTTCTCAAAAAAATGTCCCGTCACGAAATCGTCAAGAAATCAATCTGTCAAGAAACGTCAGGAAATTTTCAATACTAAGGATGACATTATACCATAAAGCTAAGGAATCAAGTAACGCTAAATGAAACACTTTTAAGTCTCATAGAAATTAAATGTATTTTCTAATTATCTGTACTTTTATAATCTTAAAATTAGTTACGAAGCAGTTAAATCGAGTAGTAAGAACTGGACACTTCAAAACAGATCCTGAGTCTACGGCCGAGCAAGAACAATTAAAAAAAAATTTGACCGACTTCAAAACACTTAACATTTAACACTCAACACTTAATATTCCCTATCTCAAAAACTACTGAACCGATTTTTAAAACTTGCAGTCTTCCCTGAATTGAACAATAACTATGTAGTTACAAAAAAAGAATTATTTAAATCGAACTTGTACTTCCGGAGATATGCGAGGACAAACATACAAATATACATACATATATAAATAAATTTATACATGTATGTATATGAAGCTGATATAGACTTACATATTTTTAAGTCGGTTAAAAAAAATAAAAAAAAAATTGGAGGCTGAGTAACATATTTAAATTTCTTTTACATTTATCTCAGTAGAAAAATGTAACAGTGTCCTTCTTTTTTTGGTTGGCTAAGAAATTCAACAATATCTTTATCTTCAATTATTGAAATATCATTATTTATAGTAACAAAAATATTTTTCATCTTTTTAGACTTAAAACCTTGCACTACAATTTTGCCTTGTGATATATCCTCGATTCTGCAAACATAGCGATATTCTTTATTTCTTTTATTGGAAAATCTAGCTAGTACATATTATCCGGGCTTTATACTTGTCTTACATGTCTCATCTGATGTTGTTTCATCATTCAATTCGCTGCTAAATGATGGGTAAAGTATGGGTTCAAGTATTTCGCTTTCATTTTCAGGAATTCTTCGTTTGTCTTCAACAATCTTCATTTCAAGTCTTTTTACGTTTTCAGATCCAGGTGTTTTGCTTGTATTTTGTTTGGTGATGTCATCAGGTGCTGTTTTTTCTCCTTTATGAGTCTTCATTTCAAGTCTTTGCTCTTTTTTAGATCCGGGTATTTCGCTTACTTGCTGTTTCTTTATGTTGGCAGGTAGTTCTCTTTCTTCTTTATCAGTCTCCTTTTGAAGTCTTTGTTCCTTTTCAGATCCAGGTATTTCGCTTACATTCAGTTTCATTATATCGACAGTTACTCTTCCTTCTTTTTTATGAGTCATCACTTCAAATTTTTGCTCCTTTTCAGATCCAGACATTCTGCTCCCATTTTTTTTCATTATGTCGTCAGGTAGTCCTCCTTCTTCTTTATCAGTATTCATTTCATGCCTTTGTCCCTTTTCATTTGTTTCAGTCTGTTCTTCTTTATTCTGTTCAAATTTACTTATGGGTATTACTTTAGGTAAAGTCTTAATTTTCAATTCTTGTTCTGGAATAGCAGTCTGTTCTGGTATCTTTTTCAACTTGAAAATGCCTGTTTTGTCGTCTAAAATTACGTTTATAATACTATTAGATAGAATCTTAATTTCTGAAACTCTAAGGTTCGCTTTGGTGTGACTAGTATTTGGTTTCAATTTTTGCCTCATGTTTTCTTTATGGCTGCTATCTTCAAGATGGTTATCCCATAGTGAAATTTTTTTATCATCGTTCGTTTCAGGGTGTTCTTGTTCAGAATCTTTCGAAAATGTGCTTTCGTTGTGACTTGCAGCCTCATCAAAGTCCGAATCTGCGTAAGTGATAGAAATATCACTTTCAGAGGATTCTGATTGAATATGATTAGACTTTTTTCGTCTTTTTACTATGCTTGTTCCCTTATTTACTTCAAGTTGTCTTTTTTGAGTAACAGTACATTTATTATCAATCAAATGGTGTAATTTTACCTGATGACAGTTACAGAGTCCTCTCTTCTGTTCATGACCGCAAAAGCATGATACGTTTCTGTAGTATACCGCAGCATACTCATTGCTTGCAATTATTTGGTGAACATTTAATGTTCCTGTTACCGCTACAAGATTCACTGGTATCGACTCTTGTAAGGTACGAACTGCTTCTTCCGTAATGTAAAAAAGCTTAGTTTTTGATTTCTGTGCTTGTAGGATTTTGTAGGCTGCCTTTGAATCTGGTATGTCATTGCCGTAGGCTACCAACTGGTCTAGTTTTCTTTTGATGGACCCACCAACTCCATCTGCCGGCCCCTTGCCATGAGAGGCTTCGAAAAAATTCCATGTTGCATATTCTAAAACACTTTCACAAACCATTTTAGACAATAAAAAGAAATTCTTTTTTTGTCTATATTGGGTTGTGGGCCCATCCGAGAAAATATGGACAACTCTTAACATGGGGCAAATACTTTTGGCGTAATTAATAACGGGATTCAAATGAGCCCATATGGCACCGGGATCATGGGCAGTTGATGGAGAAATTGTGCAGAATGATATTGGTTGAGTGTCTTTAGTGTATATAACTCCAGTATGTAAACTAAACTGATTTTGACTAGAGCCAAAGTGTGCTGATTGAACTTGTTCCGATAATTTACACGTATAATTTTCGGAGAAGTCACACAATATCGCTATTTCATCATGTTGTAAATTCTCAGTGCATTTTTTGAATTCTTTGTACTGGTGCAAAATATTGTAGTAATGTTTTTTGAATAAGTTTAGCTCCTGTTGAAACTCTGAGGCAAGCTGTTTAATATTTCCAATTATTCCTTAGTAACTTTTTTGGTGGTCATTTCCTTTGGTCCTTCTTTAGTAGCTTTGGTGTATGAATGCTTTTTTAGCACCCACTTAGACCATTGTATCTGCTTATCTACATCATTAATTTTTATGTCTATCATCTTGTTTTTGCATGTGATGCATGTGGAATACATGCAGTCTTTAGAACTGCTATCACACGCAATTTGTTTAACTAGCTCGGAAAGGTTGTCGGTTTCTATTAAACGTAGTGATTTCAATTTGTTGGTTTTAAAAGACAGATTTGAATGTTTGGTACAGGCACATGTGTTTCTGTCATTGACGTTTGGTCTTTGTACATAAAAGGGTTTTAGTCTTGTAAAAGTTGCATATGAAAGTTTCCCTCCTTCTTGTTTGTATTTCATATGCAAGTTTAGCATGGAATCAATAAGGTAGCGTTTTTGTTCTATATTTTTGTGTTTTGTCTTGATCTCTTGCTTTCCAGCAGTAATTCTGGTTACATCATCTCGACAAAAGAAGGACTTGATTTCTTCGGCATGAATAGTTTGAACTCGCAATCTATTGTTATTTGGTTCTCTTTTTCTGACTCGATTGATACCCAGTTTGGCTGACATTTTATTTTTCATTTTATATCGATTAGTTATGTCATTGTCAATAACCTTCTTTAAAACGTGTTTGGTTTTAAATGAATCTGCATTTGTATAAACTTTTTTTAGTGAATCAGTCAGTAGGTTTAGTTCAAAGAGCTTCTTTTTTATTTTTTCTTTTTCTTCATCTGGAGTAAATGGCAGAGCTTCATCAACAAATGAACTGGCTTTGGTTTGCGGCGTCAGGGCATTATCAATCTGTAATTCACTATCTCTGTTTGTTTGTCTTTGTTCGTCATTTATTAGTGATCGTACATCATCGTAAACTTCAATTTGTTTTTGTAGATTATTCACTTTGGACTTGTATCGATAGACTTTCTTTTTTAGAGTTTTGATTTCTTTATTTAACAGTGAAACCTTTTTTTCCAGAACTGAATTCTTCCTACGTAATTCCATATAATTTTTTTGTGTCTCTTCTTGTTTTGCGTCTTGTTTTTTTGATAAGTCTGCTTGTTGTGTTTTCGCAACGTTTTTTTTCTCTTTTCTCTTTTCTTCATCAGATAAACTTTTGACCTTTTTTTGTCTATCTTTCACCTTCTGTAAATGTTGTTTTCTTTTACTTTCGTACTTATCTGGGTTCTCTCGTTTCAATTTCTCAATATATTTTTTCTGTCGCTGCGCAGCTGACATTGGCATCTACAACAAGTTACAATATGCTTTTAAATAAAATATTATTACTAGAAATATTTCATTTTCATTTGTATAACTTAAATAATTAACACTACTCACTTGACAGACTTGTACGTGTTAGTGAATAAATACAAAACGAGAAAACGTTTTCTTTTGAATGACTGGAATGTTCGAAAAATAGTATATTATGCAACTATCCCAATCCTAACTTGCTAACTAATATTATAAATGCGAAAGTTTTGTTTGTTACGCCTTCACGCTTTATCTACTGAACCAATTTTCATTAAGTTTTGCATGAATATAGTTAGAAGTACTGAGAAGGACATAGTATATTATTATATTTCATCCCGGAAAAAAGAATTGTTCCTGAAGGATCGACATTCACGCAAGCGGAGCCACGGGCGAAAGCTAGTACAGGATAAAGAACGGATTTAAAACGAGGGCCATTGATGAATCACGAGCAAGTGAAGGATTCTAATGATTGAATTACAAACGCAGGGAGTAATTGAATCATGAGCAAAGCGAGTGATTCAAGTATTAGAACCCTAAGCGACGCGACTGATTTAGGAGCCTCGATATAAATCTGTTTTATTCAAGAGTTGCATACCATGACTATGAGAAAAATAAAGAGAGAAGCAAAAATAGCCATTTTATGAAGAAAAAGGTTAATTTAATTTAAATGCACATTAAACTTCAAACAATTACTAGAATTAAGAGTAATTTTCTTATTATTGTTTTTACCTGTTAATGCTAAACTCCTTGTCGTAAATGTAAACCAATCAAATCTCGAGGATTTATTTGCAAAAGGAGTTTGTATATCGTGTATTCGTTGCACAATGAGTTTGTATCGTTTTATTTTTTATGTACAAGGAGGTTGTATTGCATTGAAATGAGTAGAATATACTGATGTGTTCTAAATTCAAACACCAAAATCGTGATTAAAAGTACTTTTCATTCACTGTTTTCATAGAATAAAATAATATTTTTACAGGGGAATGGTATAAAATATATTTTTTTAAATATCTAACTCGATTTTCTTTTGAAAAGACACCCGGCATTGGTTTTTTTTTTTAACCTAATTTTATTTATTTTTTGTTAACTGTGCTGATGGTACCAAAGAAACGGTTAATTTTGCGTTTATTCATTAATACGTTGTATACACACATACTATTACGTTGTACACATTTTACATACAATTTTACTATGCAAGCTTTATTTTATTACCAACCTACTGCATGAAACATCCAAAATTTCTTGACGTCAGGAAAATGTCACGAAATCTTGTCAGGAAAATCAGGCACACAGTCGTTTTTTGGTAACTACATTGAAAATATCTATTGGATCCAACAACAAAGGGTTTCTGGTTATTTATCGCTTTTACTACATAGTTTTGTATATATTTGATAATATTATTACTTACTTTTTGAGTCGAAACACGTCAGGAAATATTTTTTATATCACTTTCACCTTCGGACGCTCCGACTGTTCTGCTAAGCGTACAACTAAAACAAAATGGCGGCGCTGCTGTCTTATTGTCTATGAAATCCAACAGGGTTGCCCTCCGCAAAACACAAATTCCTACTGTGAGAAACTGTTCCGGTGATGGAAATAGCGTCAAGAAATGTGTCACGAAAGTTATTAAAAAATTGTGGGACATTTAATGTTTTTGACTTTTAAATAACAGAAAAGACGTATAAAAGCTCAATTGTGTTTTTAAATAGTGTCACATATTATATAACTGTAGATTAAAATCAAACACCTTTCTAAGAAATTAAAAATATAGGTTTCACGAAGACTTATATTCTCTTGGGCAGGGCGCGGACATATTTTTTTTATATGAAGGCTACTTTACTAACAAAAACAAATTAATTTTTTAGGTTTGTTTTAATACATATATAAGTTTATATACGTTTTTAATGAAACATGATTAACCCGCACAACAAATTATGTAATACAATTTCTATAAGAAGCTTAATTTACTTCATAATAACGCTTTTCATGAGTGGACAAAAAAAAATTCTAAAAGTGGACAACTTTTTGAAAAATAGTCTTATATGATCAACAATACGGAAACCTTACAGAATGAGACCTTAATACTAGATGAACGCTTAAAAAGAATTGAAATTATTGTTAAAAATATAGCCACCAAAGAAAATAATTCCATATACGCGACATATATTTTAGGAATGTTCCATACCTTTATGAATAATTTTAATATAATTTATACCACCATAAGTGAAATAGAAACAGCTTTGGCCCTAAGTAAGGTTTCAGTATTGCATCAGTCTGTTATAAATACCACTGAATTTATGTATATTTTAACATCCATAGAAAAGAAAAGCCATTTAATCTACCCCGTTACTGAAAATAATCTGATAAAATTAGAAAGAACATTGTCTGTTAAAGCGTTTGTAAAGGGACACCAGTTAACATTTATTTTTGAGATACCTATTGTAGATAACTTTACATATAACTATTTTAAATTATATACGTTACCCATGTATAATATTCATGATAACAGAACATCGGTAATCATACCAAAATATCAGTTTCTAATGGTGAATGGGCTGAAGTACTTACCAGTCGCGACGCCGTGTGCTGACATAGATGCTGACGAGTTCGTGTGCACCGAGAATAACGTAGTAACTTACCCTGAACAGACGTGTGCTGAGATGCTGATGAAGTTCCACGATAATTCGACTTATTGTAGGTCTTACAGCGCTGTGATAGAGGACATAAAGCTGCAGCGTATCGGGCTGAATAATTGGATATTATTCCTGAAAAGAACGGCTGTCATGGAGGTGCATTGTGATGGTGACATTACTTATGAGTCTCTCCAAGGGACTTTTATCCTTGACGTCCCTGATAACTGCGAATATCGTCTTGGCAGCTCCAGGCTTGTGTCCCATAAGCCGTACCTGACATCAGCGTTCCGGTCAATTACACCGGTAATGAACTTACCTATCTTAAAAGATCAAAACTTTAATGACTCCCAAGTAATCAACCTAAAGGGGATGAATTTGGACGAACTTAAACATTTATCTTTAGAGCTTCATAGTGAAAAACATCAAACAAGTGTGAGTGAATCCGTTGTGAACGTTTTCAATGTGGTAATTTTAAGTATTATAGTAATAAGTTTTCTTTTGTTTCTAGCATATAAATTTAGAATTATATTATGTAAATCCCTGCGAAATAATCTTGACTCTAATTCGTCAGATAATTTCACACTTAACGGGGGAGGAGTTACGTCACCGGACATACCACCCGCGACCGTTACAGTTAGAGCGTAGACGCAAACGCTGCACTTCTAGGTGGTACGATTCTGGGAACGAATAATATTAAGGATGTAGGTTTAAGATAAACTATGTAATGTTAAGTTAGTTCTTAAGATCGGACAGTCTGCATCTAACTCTGCGACCATAGGTTACTATTCTAAAATTAAGTTCCTTTATAAAAGTTTAAATAAAAGTTCTATTTTAAAAATCAAATAGTGTTTTTAAAAAGTCGATCCCAGTGCTCCCGAACTTGACTTGGTTTTATTTGGAGGAATTGTAAACAGTTCAAGAATATTCAAGCTCTACGTATGCTGTATGCGTGTTTAGTACGTAGCAATCTTGATTACTGTTCAAGCGTCTGGAATCCTCACTATAAATGCGACGTGTATAGATTAGAGAAAATTCAAAAACGTTTTATGTTTTTCATATCCGTTCATCAAAAAAAACTTAGAATATTAAACTCCTACAAATCAAGACTAACTTACTTTAAATACATTGAACTATATGAGAGGCGCTGGATCATGGACCAAATTGTTCTCTTCAAGATCTTACACAATCATATCGATTGCCCGCAATCATTATCTCAAATAAAATTTTCGGTGCCACGTTCCAATGCTAGAATTACAAACGTTCGTCCTTTCGCAACCAAAACTTTCAGAACTAACATTGGCTGTTACAGCACCGTGTCTAGAATATTCCGCGAACATAACAAAATATATAAAGATACCAAAATTGATTTACATTATTCTGTACCTTTATCTAGATATAAGAGAGCTCTGTATGATTATGTTGCCAATATTAGTCAAATATAATTTTTGTGTATGTTTCAATAAAATTGTTAAGTATAGTTTTAAGTGTCAATCTTACAACAACTTTAGGCATAAGTTGTGTTTACCTGTTATTGGAATTGCACTATACTTTTAAACTAGATTTAAGATTTAAACTGTTTTATGGTGTACTTCTGTTGGTAAACCTTTAAAAATAAATAAATAAATAAATACTAACAAGCCTGTATCTAACAGAAAGCAAACGCCTCTGGACCGAAGCAGAGGGCATGACACACTCCAGGGCGCTAATTGAGGGTTACTCAAAACCCTACACAAGGGAACTACTATCTCTCAACGGGACCCAGCTTAGAACATTAGCGCGCGCACTGACAGGACACTGCAAGCTGAATAAACGCATGTACAATCTAGGCGCAGCGGACTCTACGTGCTGTAGATTCTGTAACACGGAAGAAGAAACGCCCCTTCATATACTATGTCATTGTGTCGCACTGGTACAGAAGCGATCAATACACTTGGACAAACCTGAACTGGACACAAGGGAGATCGGATCAATTGCCCTCAGGATGGTGATTCACCTACTGGACTCAATCGGAGTAAGCGGCGAGCTATAAACAGGTGGATTCACTAGGTCTAGGCTATTCTACTAGGTCGCGTTGTGACAGGGCGCAGTTCAAGTGACCACATAGTCCCGTAAAACAAATAATAGTAATAGAGTTTTAGATCAAGAGCCAAGATTTATTTTAATAATTATTTTAAATTAATTTGGTAACTTTGCAAGATTTGGTTTGTATAAAAGTTTTTTTATATGTACAGGTATAGTTTGTGGTTGAGGAATGCTTTAGGATCAAATTTTTGTAGTTTCGCTACAAATTGAAGACACTGTTCAAATTTCATGGCTGCAAAACCCTGAACTTTTGAAGGAAATCAACAAAACTACTTTGAGTGAAAAGGAAATAACTTAAAGGAAAAAAAGATGTGCTTGATTTCCGCTTCATTTCCTACGGCCACAGAGGCAGGAACCAAAATTTCTTCTTCGTTCTTGTGCAACTCTAAACTAATTAGCGCAGTTTAGTTGCCTCTGGTTGCTGTGCTCGGAGATACCTGGCGCCTCCACCAAGAAAGAACTTACGAGTGGTGGGGAGGCATATAAAATTGTATATTTTCTTTTTATTTTGCTTAGATGAATGAATACATATTGGGTCCAGTGCGCAGAACGGGTAGAAATGTGTCAGTCATATTTGCTTAGTCATTGATCTAACTCGGTTTTATAATTACTTTCGTTTCGTAATTTCAATTTTAAACTAGTTAGTTTTTAAACTCTGGCTTAACTTTTTTTTTCTTAAATATTTCAACATGCTTATAAGCTCCAGGATAGAAAGGAAGAAGAACATATATAAGTATGTTAAAAAATTACCAGGATTGGACCTAGACAAAACGTCGCCTTATATCAGGTTGTCATACCTTTTGAGTTCTTGAATGTAATAATACTTCAGGCAAGTCTTTGGCAATACTACATTTTTAAATGAAATAAATTTTAATAACCAACAATTTTATTTTCAAACAATGAATAAAATAAGAACTTCCTAAAGGTTAGGCCAAAATTCTACTTAGATAAACACCTACATCAAATTAGGATAGGATTGACTTGATATAGCTCATTAATGTACCAGGTAAATAAAACTCTTATCTAGAAGACTATACTTAAAGTTAAAATAGTTCTGTAACAGTAATTATTTTCTAAAAGACATATATAGAAGCTAAGTCATCATAATCATATGTTCTCTTTAAGAACAAATCAATTAGTGACACTCCAGTAATATTGTGAAGTCCAGTGTTAATAGGCAATGCAGTTAAATCTACATAAATTGATTTACCAGGTTCCAAAGGTCCCAACTTTTTGTTTGAAACTCCACACCAGAGCAAGCTCGAATCTTCCAATGACCGAAGCGTAAGGATCAAATCTAGTGTCCTTTCACTTGCATTAACAATTTTACATTTGAAATGGAACTTTTCATCCACAGGCACTTTGCTTGCTAAGCATTCATATGTTAGCCTTATATCCCCATAATCAGGGGTCATTCTTTGTAATTGACTTGTCTGAAGTCTACCTTTCTCCCCTAAACTAGATCTCCATACTATATCAAGCTTTCCAATATTTCTAGCAGCAGCTAATAATTTAATTTCATTAGCAATATTCTCTTTAGGTGTCAAACAATATAAATACTGACAACTTTCTTGTGGCTGTAACAATGTTACCTCACCAAATACAGACTCTCCATTTTCAATTTCATTCAGAGATTTGACATAGAATTGTTGAGAGCTCTCTAAAGCAACTTGTTCTAAAACAATGGGACCAGATGTGATATTCTGCACTTGTGCTTCCAAATACACTTCATCAGATTCTGCATTATAAAATTTAGTTTTTACATCTAATGGTTTCATAACTTCAAATTTGAAAAATTTCCTAAACGATGCTAGTGTGTTATAAGTGGACATGTAAGTAACTTCACATACTAGTATATGTGTTCCTAGATCCTTGACTTCATGATGTATAACATCACTTAAAGTCTCATCAACATTAAGCATAACCGGTGCCTGATTCTGCTGAGTAGTAAGAGGTATTCTTTGAGAATTAGTCTGCAGATCTGCTTTGATAGATACACTCTGTACGGATTGATTAGTTTCGTTGTGTACACAAACATAACACGAAAATGATTCTCCCAAATATATATTACCAAAACTTTGTGGCAATAGTAAGAATTGGCCAGCTGCAAGAGTCTCCATTTGTGTAACGGCAGTAGCATCATCTTTGAGGAAATTGTTAAGTATATTTCCAGGTAAATCTTTTGAATCACATGTTATAATTTTAGGACTTATTAATGCTGGTTTGGTAAGTCTCATAACCTTTAAAGCTACTAAATGCTCTACAGTATCTTTTGGATCCATTTTAGTTGCACGACTTTTGGCTGCTTCAATGGAGTACGTCTTTTTGTTTAAATTTTCGCAAATAAGCAGTATCAATTATTTTAAACATAAATTCAACCTGATACTTATGTGACATGACAGACAATAAATCAATGACACTTTTAATTTAGACAAACATCTGATTGATTTTTTGACCAGTGTCGTTCATAAATGTTATTAAAGATAATATAGCAGACATTTTAGAGGTGTGACTAATATATTCGTAATAGTTATACGTAATAGTTACACGGACCAAATAACATATTAGGTAATATGAACGTTATGATATTAGGTTATTCTATAATAGTCAAATAATAGTGAGTGACGTTCGTCGCGTCACAGGAGAATGCGACGTTGCCAAACTTGCGTGTTATCCATCGCTCGCACTCTTCGCCGGGCCGCGCAGTGCTACGCGGTAGTGTACCAAGGACGTATTCGATCGAACATTATCTATGCATAGCATACACTTCGCGTTTTGTATGGAAGTTTCATGGATAAGCAGAGTGACAGCATGTAATCGACATCGATTAAATAAAAATTGTTAAAAATGCGCAATATTTTGATAATAATCTGAGTAAAAGTAATAACGCCTAATTTTTTAGATAGATTTTATGTTCATTTAGTTTAGTTAGACGTGTTTAATGTTAATGCCTGTTAAAGTATGAAGGCAAATTTAATCACTACTCTTAATCAATATTATATACTCGCTAGCTTTATTAATACATTACTTTTTCGGGTTGAAAAGTAGCGTACCTATGTACTTTTCGTAATCTGAGACCTAATCCAAGAAATCCAGTACCATACCAAACATTAAAATCGGTTCAGCAGTTTGAGCCTGCAAAACAGTTGAATAGTACCTACATAAAAACTAATAAATAAGCAAACTTTCGCATATTATAATATAATTCTAATATAAGTATGCGATTCTCTTACACTCGTATAACTAATATACAATCAAACTAATAAAGATTTAATGAATATTGCGTATGATAATAACAACATCGGACGGAAAACTATCCCTATTATTTGACTGTTACCGAATAATAGGCACGATAACCTAATATTGGTAAAGCGTTATATTCGATAATAGAAATACGTCATCATCAACGCGCTCGCTCGCGCCGTCTTTTTCATGCAGGCGTATCCATGTCGCAGTTTCTATGAACTTTAAGTGAACAATCAAAACAAAAGCACGCAATCTTTATTCCATACGATTATAATAGAGTTTCAAGGACAGTAAAAACTCTTTACGAACCTTTACGAATATAAATAATACTAATACGAATCATATTATATAGCAAGAATATCGAAAATCCAATATTGCCTCTTACTGTTACTAAAACTATTTATTTGATATCGCTCTATTGAAACTATATTATTGATAGGTACCTATAAAATCTAATGCATCATTGTATATCGATTATTCGTTACGAATCGTGTATTAAACTGGCAACAGATGAATTGCAATGCGTTCAGATATCGCGAAAATACTATAACACCTATATTAGTTTGATTCGGATACTAAATCGGCTCGCTATTATTTGACTATTATCGGGTAATATGCGACGTTGCCAAACTTGGGTGTTATCCATCGCTCGCGCTCTTCGCCGGGCCGCGCAGCGCTACGCGGTAGTGTACCAAGGACCTATTCGATCGAACATTATGTATGCGTTGCATACACTTCGCGTTTTGTATGGAAGTTTCATGGATAAGCAGACAGACAGCACGCAATCGACATCAATGTAAAAAAAAATTGTAAAAAAATACGCAATAGTTTTATAATACTCTGAGTAAAAGAATAATGCCTACTTTTTACGAAAGTTCATTTAATTTAGTTAGACGTGTTTAATGTTAATGCCTGTTAAAGTATGAAGGCAAATTTAATCACTACTCTTAATCAATATTATGAGTAGCTAGCTATATTAACACATTATTTTGTCGGGTTAAAAAGTAGCGTATGTGTTAATCCGAGGCCTAATCCAAGAAATCCAATACCATACCAAACATTAAAATCAAATCTGCCAAAAAGTACATAAAAACGAATAAATAAGCAAACTTTCGAATTTATAATATAAGTCTAAAATATGCGATTCTCTTATATAACTATCTCTCGTATAACTAATATACACGCAAACAAATATGGTTAAATGAATATAGCGTATTATTAGAACAACATCGGACGGAAAACTAACCCTATTATTCGACTATTACCAAATAATAGGCTTGATAACCTAATATTGGTAAAGCGTTATATTCGATAATAGGAATACGAATATTTGAGCCTAATATAACACCTCTAAGACATTTCTTTCTATTTATTTGTAACGCGTTGTTTGCGGAGTGGTAATTGAGGGTCCAGAAAGGAAATACCAAAGCTCTCTTCTATGTTTATTTTGCAGTAAAATTAAAAATATACAAAAATGCCAAAAATTTTGGCTACGCACACACGTGTACGTAAAAATAAATTATTGATTTCATGAAAACTTTGATTGTAGATAATAAAAAATTGATAAACATGTAATTTTGAATAATAAACTCGGAAACAATAATAAATAAATAGATTCTAGTTGTTATGATGGATAATTTTTCATGACTGGCTTGTCAAATCAAAACATTGCCGTTCTCCGACACTACGTAATTCGTAGTTTAAAATTACGTCGGGAACGACAAAAAAATAAAATTTACTGACAAAAAGAGGTCGAAATAGACAACCGTCACAATACCCCGGGGGCCGGGAAAAAAAATCTGAAAGATTTTTTCAGTATAGTTTTAAAAAAAAAAATATTCAAACCAAATCAAAATACACCGCATATACATATCGAATTTTAATATTTAATCTGCCAAATGAAAGAACGATCAAAAAAAAATAATAATTAAAAGCAAAATGAAAATTAATATTAACATCCTATAGAAGAATTTTTCTGAAAAAACATCCTGTATATATGAAAAAAAAATAATACTGATATATTGCATATCAACAAGTTATTTAATAGAAAAAGAAAACAAAACAGACGAGAGAGAGAAAAAAAAATCCTAAATAATTATCTTAAATTACATGGTTCATGAATGATAAAATTTTAAACATGTTCCTGGAATATACAATGTTAATATACATCGTTCAACTCCATCAACGTACATTATAATTACAACATACATTCTCTTTCATACTAGTCTTATTCCAACTACTGGAAATAAAACATCATGCAGTTAGAGTTGCTTATGAGGAATCGTATCCTAAATAAGTCAACTCAACAGAGTTGGACGCAACGGCAAAAGGCTTTAATAGTTGCCATCCGCTGAAAATATTAATAGCTTATGGCTTCTTTAACGTGTCGCTAACTCCCGCACGGTGATTACTATAAACAAGTTTCAGTTAAAGACTGAAATAAATATGCCGGAAAGAAAAGAAAATCATAGCCAGTCGTGAAACATTGACTTTTAAATAAAATCCAAGGGTCTTTTGTGAAGTAATTAAAATACTTATGTAATAAACATATGAAAATAATTCTCACGGAAAAGTGATTCAAGCGTATAAATAATACACATAGGTATGGTTTAGTTTAACGAGTTACCTTAATAAACGCTCGTGCAGAAGGCTTAATTTTACAAGTTGCAAACCGCTTGAAAAAAAAATTGAGAAAAAAAATTGATAACATTTAACAAATTATACTATAAAGTATAATACAGATATTGAAAATAAGAGTTTACACTCCTAGAATTGCAAATATTAAATAAATTACACAATAAGTTAACCTAATACTACGATGATGATAATTAATTATAAGTTTTGACCAACGTCAATGTTAATGGTATAGCCAAACGATAATGAGGTGCATAGAAAAAAAAAATAAGACAAAAAGAATCGGCTTATGCTCGCCGTGAGATAATTAGCAATAATTATATATGAATTCATATAAAGTAATTGGTAACAACCAATCTAGTCACTCAAAGAAGAAGTTAAACGCGGTAGAGGTTTAATGTCTCTGATATGCCAACGACCTAATGGGTTATTATTCATATCCACTAAATCGTAAATTAATGGTGAAACTTTATTTGAAACTTTACATTTAATAAATTTGGGTGCAAACTTAGCACAAAAATGTTTTTTAGAGGAACTTATTACATGGTTTCGCCTCCAAACAATATCACCGTTATTAAATTCTAAATTCTGATGATGTTTGTTATAATAAGTTGCATTATATTGATGTGCATTAAATAACCGTTTCTGTACTTCGGAAAAGATAGGTATTAATTGTCCTATGTTTTCAGCATATACATCCCTAGGACTGAAAATTAGTTCATCTCTGGAATCTTTATTTTTGTAGATAGATCCACATGTAACAGCTTCTCTACCAAATACTAAAAATGATGGAGTGAATTTTGTGGTTTTATTAACCGCAGTATTAATAGCAAACTGTATTTTGTTTATATAGGTATCCCAAGTTCTGTGATCTTTATCTATAAAAGCTGCAATCGCCGTTACAATAGTTTTATTGTAACGCTCAACGGTGTTAACCTGTGGACAGTAACGTGGGGTGTAATGTATTTTTGGTATGTTGTAAAATTTAAATAATTCAGATAATTCTGTACTTATCATTTGAGGACCATTATCTAATATAATAGTTTCTGGAACTCCATAAACCATAAAAACTAAATTGTCCAATATATGGCGAATAATAGAAGCGGTTGCATGTTTTATTGGAAATAACAAACAATATTTGGAAAAACAACAAGTAACTACAAATAGAAATCTATTCTGCTTACGTGAAGTAGGAAGTGGACCTATCAAATCTATGGATAAACATTGGAAAGGGCGTGAACAATGTTTGGGTTTGCCCATTAAACCAATTAAGTTTTGATTTTGGTGCTTGGTAGCTAAACAAGTCTCGCACTTAGCAATAAACATGGCTACGTCTTTATACATGCCAGGCCAAAAATAGAGATTTTTAATTCTATGGTATGTTTTAAAAGTACCAAAATGTGCCGTTTGGGGAGTAGAATGATTTTGTGTAATAACAGATTCCCTAAATTCTAATGGTATTACTTGTTTCCAATTAAATTCAGAGTTAAATAATGTGTTAGATCTACAAAATCTAAACAATTTATTATTATGAATCATGTAATCCGGAGTACTAGAAGGAAATGATAAACATTTATTATAAATTGCTAAATACCAAGTGTCTTTAGTTTGAGAAGTAGAAAAATTAATTAAATCAATTGGTTTTATACGTGATAAAGTATCTGGTACGACATGATCTGAGCCTTTTTTGTGTTTAATTACGAAATTAAACATAGATAAACGAATACTCCATCGAGCTAATCTGCCAGTAGGATTATTTAAATGCATAAACCACTGAAGGGCTGCGTGATCAGTATAAATTGTAAATTGTAATCCATTATCTAAATAACAACGCCAATGCTCTAGTGCCGTAATAACACTTAAAAGTTCACGTTCAGTGACTGAATAATTCTTTTGAGCGCCTGTAAGTGATTTACTCATATAAGCAATAGGTTTATCAATATTATCGACTTCCTGAGTTAACATTGCGCCAATGCCATAGGAAGAGGCATCACAATGAACAGCAAATGGTTTAGAGAAATCTGGACATGCCAGAACTGGTGTACTAATTAAAGCTTGCTTAATAGCCTTGAAAGCAATTTCAGCTTCATCAGACCACTTAAATGGAGGTGATTTTTTGCTTGTAGAAGTTAGTTTAGTTAACGGTGCTGCAAGAGTGCTTAAATTAGGTACAAAACGTCTGTACCAGCTGGCAGTACCCAAAAAACGTTTGACCTCCTTAGCAGATTTTGGAGTTTGAATATCAAGAATAGCTTGAACTTTTTTAGGATCCGTTTTTAAACCATTTTCATTAACTACATAGCCTAAGTACTTTAATTCTTTCCGGAAAAATGAACATTTTGGAAAATTGACTGTGAGATTGGCATCTGAAAGTTTTTTAAAAATTTTAGTAAGTATATCGACATGTTGTTCAAAGGTTTGAGAGATACAGACTATATCGTCGATAAAATAGAAAACATTATTATCATTTGTAAGGTCATTTAGTAGATTTTCAATGAATCTTTGTTGGGTAGCAGGTGCATTAGTTAAACCAAATGGCATAACTTTAAATTGAAACATTCCTCGGCCTGGAACATGGAATGCAGTTTTGAGTTTATCCTCTTTTTTTAAGGGAATATTCCAAAACGCTTTAGCAATGTCAATAGATGATATAAATTTAGCATCTTTAAGGTTATCTAATATATCAGAAATGAAAGGAAGTTTGTAAGCATCTTTTTTTGTGATATCGTTTAATTTACGACTATCAATACAAAATCGCCAAGTACCATCTTTTTTAGGTGTAATAATAATTGGGTTCAGCCATGGGCTGTCACTGGGTTCAATGACATCTAATTGTAACATATCATCAACTTCTTTACAAAGAGCTTTTTGTTTCTCAGGAGAAAGTCTGTAACAGCGTTGACGAATAGGTGGATGGTCTCCAGTGTCGATGAAATGTTCGACTAAATGAGTACGACCTAAAGGTTTACATTCAGTTGAAATCAACCTAAACCTTTCCATAATTGCATCTGCAATAATTTTTTGTGTATCTGTTAAAGAATGGTATTCATGTAAATGAAAGTTAGGATCTGTATTAATGAGAAAAGATGAGTTTAAATTTGAAGGTTGTAATGTGATATTACTAAGAATATCCGGAGCAAGATTAAAAGTTTTCCAAAAATCAATACCCAAAATAAGTGATTCAGTGATTTCTGGGATCACATGAGCTGTAATTAACGCAAATTTATTGTTATAAAAAGTAGGAAGAGTAATAATGCCGATAGAAGAAATAGTTTGTCCGTTTGCAACATTACCTTTTATTAAACAGCTTTTTTGCATAAAAAGACCATGTTGTGATAAAATTTTATGAGAATTATTACCCAATATAGTGATAGCACTACCACTATCTAAAAGACCATTTAAAGTTAAATCGTTTACTTTTATATGTAAATAAGGACGTTCAAAATCTGATGTTTTATTAAAGAGGAGAGCACAAGTGTTATAAGATTTAAAAAAAATTGTTAAAGTTTTTAACCATGTATCCCAATCTTTTTTGTCAAAATTTGATGATTTAATACCATTATTTTTATTTATACACTCCTCGTAATTTAGTTTTTTGGAATCGACTTATTACAATTAGGACATTTACTAGTAATAAAGTCTTTTTTTCCACAACGAAAACACACTATATTAGTGTTAGTACAGTCTTTTAATAGATGTGTATTAGATCTACAACGTGGGCAAGTGAATTTATAAAAATTCTGATTTTTATTAATTGCAGCTACAGTATTAGGCAATGGATTAGCTACAGCTGCTATGGAATTATATGTACAAGCTTTAAAAGGAAATTCAGGAATATATGGTTGATTATGTGAAAATAGAGTATTATTATACGATTTGTTATTAGAATTCGATGTAGAAGGAATAGAAAAAGAATGATAATGATCTGGTGGTGATGATGAAGAGTAGTAAGATGTATTATTAGAAACTTGGAGAATGCTTTCTGTAAATTTGCATGATTCCAAGAGGGAATTTACAGTATGTAAATCAGTAGGTGAAAGACGTAATGTGAATTCAGGTTTAAGATTTCTAACAAGAGTATTAATTTTTTCTTTTTCGGACATTGGTTCCAAGAGTTTTGAAAAAAAAGATTCCATTGTAGCAAAGTAAATGATAATTCTCTCATTATGTTTTTGTTTACGAGCATCGATTACTTTTTTTAGTTTATAATCGTAATCGGTAATTGCAAAATCATTCAACAATGCCGATCGGAAAGATGACCAGTCATTAATAGTCGACTTTCTAGCTCTAAACCAATCAAGAGCAGATCCAGATAAAATATCATAAATATGTGAGAATAAAGATTTTTCAGAAATATTTTTTATTTGTGAAAATTCTTCAAGTTTTTGAATAAAATCCTTTGGACAACCTTCACCTTTATAAATAAATCTTTTTAAATCATTGTTAGTTCGATTTTCTGTAATTTTACTGACCTTATAATGCCTTCTGTAACCCTTCTGTAATGCTTCGAAAAAAGAAAGGGGTTGTAAATTAATATTATGTGTGGATTCTGCGGAATGATATGTGGAATGTGTTGGTGATTTTTCCAAATTTTTAAAACGTGAGTCTAATTGAGTTAAATCATTCCAACATGAATTTATTAAATCTAACTGTTCTGAAGATAAATCTGATGTAATGTCAATGAGGCCTAATCTTGTTCTTATATGAGTTAAATAAGGTGAAATTTTTTGTTTCCTAATAGGATAAGAGTTTATACAAGCTTCAACAAGTTTTAAATTTTTTTTAATGGTATTAATATCCTCTGAAAATTCTTCAGGGCTATTTTGTAAAATTTCTGTTTCAGAATCTACATTAATATTTAATAATAATGATCGTAGTTCGTCTACAGATTGCGTCGAAGAAAAATTTATATTTCTGATTTTTAATTCATAAATTATTTCAGGTTTATTTAGTTGTGAAAAATTCATTGCAAAATCCAAAAAAAAAATGTTAAAGTGAAATAAATTTGTTAATAGTCGTTATGCAGAAAAGAGCCTTAAAAATATACGTATTTTCAAGTGATGAAAATGAATAGAAAATGTTATTTAAATAGTGAAATTACTGGGTTATAGAATAAATGTTGTGCCTTCAGAAAATTTCTTCAAAGATATTATAACGAAAGAAACTAAAGAAACTTAAATGTCTGAATAATTTAGCAGTAATTTGATATATTATAGTAGATATATAACCTAACTAGTGAATGTTAATGGTTGAAAATGGTAACAAATAAAGTTTTATGCCTGACCTCAATAATAATTATAAAAAATTATTTTTAATGTTGCTATTCCTCTGTTGATATTGTTCCTCCTCTCTTCTCCATAAACTGCGTTTGAATGGTCGGCGCCAGTGTGTAACGCGTTGTTTGCGGAGTGGTAATTGAGGGTCCAGAAAGGAAATACCAAAGCTCTCTTCTATATTTATTTTGCAGTAAAATTAAAAATATACAAAAATGCCAAAAATTTTGGCTACGCACACTCGTGTACGTAAAAATAAATTATTGATTTCATGAAAACTTTGATTGTAGATAATAAAAAATTGATAAACATGTAATTTTGAATAATAAACTCGGAAACAATAATAAATAAATAGATTCTAGTTGTTATGATGGATAATTTTTCATGACTGGCTTGTCAAATCAAAACATTGCCGTTCTCCGACACTACGTAATTCGTAGTTTAAAATTACGTCGGGAACGACAAAAAAATAAAATTTACTGACAAAAAGAGGTCGAAATAGACAACCGTCACATATTTAATTGATTCAAACCGATGTCTCCTTGAATTTGGTTGTATTATTACCCGGTTTAATTTCATTCGTTTTGTTAGTGTTTTTATACACGGGGCAGAAAGTGATTGACAGTTCTTTTATTTTTGTCAGTGTCACACACAGTACCAGTACAGAATTGTCGACGGTCAACCAAAAAAATTTTGTGATTCGTAGTCTACGAATAAAAATTAAGTTAAAAGGGGATAAGACCTCGAAAAGCAATAGTAAAACATTTTAAGTTCACCATATGAATTAACAAAATACTTAATTAGCACTATTTCCTCTTTTAAAGAACGAGTGTATATGCTATAGTGACGTATGTGCTGATAGTGGCTGTGTATTTATTATTTCTGATGTGGCCCAATCATGTTAGACTTACTTGTGTCGTCTACTTTGTAAAGTTTGTAAATGATCAAATACTAACCCTGGATAACTAAATATGGCGTACCAAACAGTGCTGCAAGAGTATATGCTTATACCTCCCGTAACCAAAGCATACACTACAGCTTGTGTTATAACAACTTTAGCAGTGGTAAGAAAAATCTGAAAAATCTATATTAAACTTTAACATGTTTTCAATAATGCCTCGTAATTTTTTTTTGTGAGTTTATTTACACTGGCTATCCCCTCAAAGTAATCAAATAGCAAATTTAGTGAAATTATTATAATTGTGTTATGTACAATATCTTAAAAGCACCTTTTAGTTTCTTCAGCATAACTTTTGAAATCTGTTTTTGGCAGTAAGTAAATAGACATATAACCTTGCTTAACATTTGCCTTTCTTTCAGCAACTAGACCTGGTGTCTCCATTCCAGTTATACTTTAATCCAATCCTCATCTTAAGAAAATATCAGCTATGGAGGCTGGTGACCACATTCCTTTTCTTTGGGAACCTAGGATTCAACTTCTTCTTCAATATGATATTTACATATAGGTACTGCAGGATGCTTGAAGAGGGATCATTCAGAGGAAGGACTGCAGACTTTGTTGTTATGTTTGTTTTTGGAGGAGTATTCATGATTGTATCCTTTTAAAATAAATATGATTTAATTTTTAATGATTTGATTGTCTATTGTCAAAAAAATTAGGAATATCACAAAGATAGTCCATAAATTGAGAAGTTTATTTATTTATTTATTAGGTCACCAACAGAGTGTACATCAAAATAAATATAGGTATATAATATAAAAACAAAATTACATTCTAGTTACAGGTGAAGTCGACATACAACCCTTATATCCTGGATAGTGCATAATACTACTTATTATGTAGTATCCAGGATATAAGTTATTTGAAAAATCACTTTTAAAATAATTGAGATGATTATGATAGTTAATATTAAATAAAAATGTGTATTTGAATAACAAAAATAAAATGTATCATTCATTATAGTAATTCATACAATGTGCTAATGAGGTAAATACTGATAAGCCTTTGTGTTTTTTATTACTTTTGAACTTAGATAGTACTTTGTACAGTATTTTTCTATTTGATTTACTCAAACAAAACTGATAGCTATTAGTACATAGGTATTCACTCTCTAGATACCTAGCTTAAATAATTGTTTGTTTAAACATTTGAATATGTGGTTTTACATTTTTTAACCTGCATTGGAAAAATTGGTTGTCCAATATGTCCTTCACAGTTACTTAAATGCAAATTCAATTGTTTGTACTTATTTAGTAAAATATCTAAATTAAAATAATAACTAATTCAATCAGCAATATTGTTGTGACAGAAGATGCTTGGTTCAATTGTTGTTTCCCGATATATGATTTCCTTGACAGAATTTTCAGTTTTGTGCCTTCTTTGTCAATCTACTATTTTTGGGACAAGCCTTCACCATTATGATTGTTTATGTTTGGTCTCGTAGAAATGTTTTTGTAAGGATGAATTTCTTCGGACTTATGAACTTTCAGGTATAACTGTAATAATCAACTCTATACTAATGAATTTCTAACATCAATGTATGAATATCAAGACATCTCTGCATAGTTTCACTGGCATAACTTTTGAATTTTGGGGTAAAATGTATTTCACTTTTATTTAAGGTACCAGCCTGTCTAATGATTAATGAATTTTTTAAATTGTTTCACTGGTTTTTGCAGTTATTGATAATATGTAAACAAACAAATCTCAGACCTATGAAGTTGAAATTACCATGTAAAAGACTGGTTACTTACATCTCCTATTAATTCAATGTTGTTATTATTTTTTAAAACAATTATAAGATAATAAGTTTCTGGTTTTTTAAGAAACAACGGATAATTATAAATTAAATTCTATTTTTCAGGCACCATATCTACCATGGGTGTTACTAGGGTTCTCTGTTTTACTGGGCAATGCCATAGCCGTTGATCTAGTGGGTATGGCCATTGGGCACATGTACTTCTTCATGGAAGATGTCTTGCCAAGGCAGAGAGGTGGACTTAAGATATTGAAGACTCCACGGTTCCTGTAAGTGTATAAAAGATAGAACAGTTAAAACAACCTTATTTTTCATTTAAAATATTATGCAGCAAAACATTTTTAGTTGAAATCCTTATCATATTGGTTGGACAATTTTATGTTACACATTTAAATTTCTGTTCTTAAACTTGCACTATGCCTACACCTAGTGATCAATATAAACTACTCAAAACAACTTAGGGCCCACCTTGAATTTTTCAAGAATGTGGTTTATTTTTTTAATTTCTATCGCTAGTTATCAGAGTATTGTTTATAAACCTTAAGTGGGTATGTCAATAGATAGTTATTCTCAATATTATTCTTTGGGCACAATGGCAACCAGCCGTCGATATTATGCGACAGGCAATTGCTGCCAATCTCATGTGGTGGAACAGACATGGTATTATTTTGAGATAGTAGGTGCGCTACGTAGGCCAGTCATTGAGTTATCTAAAACAATAGAACAACACAGTTATTACCAACACCAACAGACTCTATTTAAAAACCTAATGTAGTTAGTGACATAAAGATATATACACTATTTAACATAGACTATCAACATATTTACAAAGATATATTAAACTGCATGATATATTTACAGATAAATTTCAGGGTAATAGGCTGGTTAGAGGAAAGGAGGACCTTCATGCTGGTTAGCCTGGAGATCTGGGGCGGAAGAAAATCATAGAGAGATTTTGGGAGGAGGGGGCAATTGAAAAAGATATGATCTACTGTTCCATGTTCTGAACCACAATTGCATAATGGGGAGTCACGGACGCCAATCCTGTATAGAAATACAGGAGAGCAACAGTGACCCTACCTTAATCTGCTAATAACAGAGGTGGTCTTTTTATTAAATTTCTTGTATCAACAGAACCATGGTTTAACAGGTATAGTGGGCTGGATGTCTCCGTAATGTTTTCCAACAATATTGCGGGAGTTGCCCCAATCTGTGCTCCAGTTATGGTCCAGATGGACTTTGGCCAGGGCACTCAGATCCTGGGCAAAGCATCTGTACTGGATTAAGGAACCGGATTCTACAGAATCCCTGGCAAAACAGTCAGTTGACTCATTACCAGCTATACCTGCATGACCAGGGATCCAGGCCAGTACTATGTTTATGCCCTGAAGGTTGCAGAGGAAAAGGTGGTGCTTTATTTGGAGGATTGGAGGAAAGTTGGACCCTAATTGGAAGGAGTTACTTTTGAGCGCTATAAGACAACTGAGGGAGTCAGATAGGATTAGGGAGTTGTTTAACTTGCTATCCAGCACATATTTAACAGCTTCTAAGAGGCCGATTGATTCCCCAGTGAATACAGTGGTTTTGGGGGGCACTTGAAAGACAGAAGTTCCATGAATTTAGGTATCCACACAGCTCTCAGTGGAGAGTTTTGAAGCAACCGTAAAGATAAGAGTCCAGTCATGCCATTTCCTGTTGATGGTGTTGTTGAACAGGAGGTTAGCATTAGGGTCAGTTTTGAGAGTACCAAAGTCAGTTAGGATTAGAGGGGAGAACACAGGGATTCATAGGGAAAAGTATAAAGATACTGGGATTCTGATTAGAAAATTGGAGTTGTGGAAGGGACTAGGGAGGAGAGGCTTGGCACTAGCCGGAGTGGGGGAGATTTATTATGCCAATATGATGAGTTTGGAAGGAAACTCTGGAGAAAGCCTAGTTCAGGGTGAAGAGGGTGGGTGGAAAGTTGGATGGTTTTTGAAATAAACCTATCGGCCAGGTACTGTCTGCGAAGGTGAAAAGGTGGTTCAACACATTCAACCCTCATAGCATTAGCCGGAGATGACTTCATTGCACCTAGGATAATGCGCATTGACTTGTTCTGGATCTTATCAAGGGTGACAAGACCTGATTTGTTACAGGGTTCCAAGAGAAATGAGCCATAGTCAATGACGCTTCTAACTAGGGCACTGTAGAGGAGTTTTTGAGAGTAAGGGTGGGAACCCCACCAGGCACCTGACAGACAACGAAGAATATTAATACTAAGCTCGCATTTCCTGGCTACATAGTTAAGATGGGGAGGACCAGTCAGTTTAGACTCAAAAATAACTCCAAGGAACTTGACCTCTTGGACAATTGGGATTGGCTGGTTTTCGAAAGATATAATAAATATATAGAGAGAGGGGAATAGCGTCTTTGCCTAGTAAAGACTATTACATTACTCTTGGAGGAAGATAAGGTGAGATTATGACAGTGGAGCCTAGGTAGGATAAACCAATGTTTAAAGGACTGGAAGCAGCTTCAATTACCCTTACCCGAAGATAAAGGGCAATATCATCAGCATACTGTAGGATGTTGCAGAAGGGGTTAACTGAACTGTCCAGATCCGAAGTGTATATACTATAGAGTAGGGGACTGAGGACAGAACCTTGTGGAAGACCCTGCCATACTATACGAGCTGGAATATTAGCATGCTGATGTCGGATCTGAACAAATCTGCCAGAAAGGAGGTTATAGGTGAAGTGTGTCAGTCTCACCGGAATACTCAGCTGGAGCATTTTCTGCCTGAGTAGGGGGAGGTGGACATTGTCATAGGCCGATGAGACATCCAAGAACACTCCCACCACGGATTCATTATCAGCCTAGGCTAATCTTAAATCTGAGGCCAAAATACTCAGGCTGTCCATCGTACTATAACCCTTCCTAAAACCATATTGGGTGAGACTTAGGAGGGAGTGATTTTCAGCAAACCATTCCAGACGGAGTTTTACTAAATGTTCAGAAATTTTAAGGAGGGTAGGAGCTATTGCAACTGGACGAAAAGAATTTGGATCTGTAGGATCCTTACTGGACTTTAGGATAGGAATAACTCAATGATGTTTCCAAAAGGAGGGGATATCACCAGTGAGAAAAATAATGTTGATGATGCTGAGGAGAACCTCTTGGAAAAAAGAACCTGATTTAGTTATAAAGGAGTAAGGAATGCCGTCAAGGCCGGGGCTAGAGTCATGGAGGCGGTTAAGAGTAAGTTTGAGTTCTTTCATTGTAAAGGGGCTGTTCAAGGGGTTGGATGAGGAGAGTGATGGATAGGGAGATGGGAATTGGTCTAGCAATGGGACAAATGGAGGGGCAATTTTGTCTAAAAACGGATCAAGCCATACGGAGGGGTCAGATGACACAGGAGAAGGAAGGGTCACCAGAAAGCGGCACCACGAAAGCGCTTCAGGGAGCTCCAGACAATTGGGGAAGGGGTACGGGGCCTAGGCTTTCACAGACAATGCGCAAGGAATCCCTTTTCTTTTTTTGGACAGCCTTCTGTCTTTAGCCGAAACCCTCTTATAAAGCATAAAGTTTTGTGGCGTCATGGATGAACAGTATCTTTTTTCAGCTACTCTCCTTTCTAGAACCATGTCTGAGCACTCGGAGTCCCACCATGGGGGGACCCTCGATATTTTGGGTCAGGATTTTTCAAAGGAATGTATGAATTTGCAGCAGAAAGTAGACAGGATACGAGAGAACCATAGCAGGACTGTATATTGTCTGGAGTGGCGGTAGGGATTAAGGAGGATAGGCGGTTTGTGCTCAGGGAAAAATTGCCCCAGTCAGCCTTGTCGGTTTTGTGTTTAAGGAGGGGAGGGAGTTTTTGTGGGATAGGGGTTGAAATAGGAACCGAAGGAATAATGGGATAGTGATCACTACCATGGAGGGAATTAAGGCAGTTCCAGGTTACTGAAAGACTAAGGGAAGGAGAGCAGATGGAGATGTCTACCGCCCCATCACTCTGATGTGGGCCCGCAATGCAGGGCGGCCATCGTTCAACACACAGAGGCTCCGGTCATCAATGACATCCGCCAAACACCTACCCGGTGCATCATCCAGCGCGGAGCAATGTATACCCCATAGGCTATTATAACAGTTAAAGTCACCCAGGATAATAATAGGATAAGGGAAACAAGGGAATGAAATTCAAGGATCAACGTAACTGTGGGGTTGGAAATGTGGACAGAAACAAGGGAGAAGTAAAAAATTTTAACTGCTACAATGTTTTTAGGGAAGGCATGGGGAGAGAGTTGTATGAGGGAGTAAGGGGCTGAGCGTTTCACCAACAAGGCCGCACCTCCATGATGGTCTGACCTGTCATCCCTGAGGCAGGCAATCCTAGACAGCCGAAATCGGCTGCCCGAGGAAAACCAAGTCTCAGAGATAGCAATAGCCAGAGGATCATGTCGACGAACCAAATGTAAAGGCTCATGGGTTTTAGGGCGAAGGCTCCTACTGTTCCATTGGAGCAGAGCTGGCATGGTTAATCAAATTGTAAAGTGAGATCTGTTTTGATGCAACGTTGGTCGGTAGGGAACAATCACTAAATCTGGAGAGGATATTCACTAAAATGGTAGCAAGTTGTTCAATGAGTTATCATTTTCGGGTTCACTGTATAGATTTACTTATGCACAACCAGGAGTAGGAGATAGAGGATTGTAGTTATTAACTAATTCCAAATAGGCAGACTTGTCATACCCATGGGAAAGCGGGGATCTAGGTTTTGGTGAAGTAACTACAGTTTTTTTATGTGACTTAGATGATGAAGAGGGGGTGAGAACTTGGGGAGGGGATTTAAAAGTATCAGCAAAGGACTTACGGACAGTAGGAAAGCGAGATGCTGCTTCCTGAAAGGAAATGCTGTCTTGAGACATAGCCAGTTTTATGGACTTCTGGCGGGAGAATTCGGGACAGGACTTGTCCGTAGCCAGGTGGGGGCCTGAACACTGAAGACAAGACGATTTGTCAATGGGTACTAAGCAAGAATCGCCTGAGTGGGGTTGTGCACAGTGGAACGGCACTGGGCCAAACCGGCAGCAATTCAGGCATTGTGTAGAGGGGAGGATGTATATCTCGACGGGAAGAGAAGTATTAAACACGAGGACTGTTTTGGGTAGGACGTGGCCAGAGAAGGTGAGTACAATAGAACCAGTTGGGACCCACGTTGGGCCAGAAGGAATAACAATTTTTCTATTAAGTCGGCGGGCTTTTAAGATTAAGCCATATGACTGGGATGAGGAGATTGCTTCTACCAATTGTTCCATTGACCACGTAGTAGGGACATCGCGTACTAAGCCCATTCTGGAATGTATTGTAAGAGGGGATTGTGGGCACACACTTGTGAGAAGAAAGGTGTTGGCTATTCAAAAAATCATTGGCAGCAGCAAATTCCACCGACACGCGGTTGCGGCCAATGCCCTTAACACCATCACATTTTATATTTTTAAAATTGCTAGTGAAAAGGAACCTGCCGAAAGGGTTGAGTTCAAAATGTTCGTGTCGTCGGCCACTTATGTTTCAGTAAAATATACAGTTATAACTATTTTTATTATAATAATCAATAAGGTTAATACCATATTTTGTAATCACTTGAGCTAAATACTAATTAGTTTTTTTTTTTTTTTTGTGTTAAAATAGCCATCATTAGAGTAAACTTATAATAACTATATTGTATTGCACCACAAATTCTTTAATCTAAAAATATTTGTTACTTCATTTAATAGGGAAAAATAGGAAAGATAAACATATAACTACTAATTAATTATTTATTGTGTTAGTTTGCTATCTCATTAGTAAGCAGGCTGCATTCACTTGTTGCACAAAAATAGAGCGAATATTTTTTTATTGAGGGTTTCCGATCAAAGAAAATAATTTTCGCAAGAAAATAAGCTGACATAAATATATTTTAGTGATATTATTTAATATTTTACGATTTCAACATTTTTTAAAGTAATTTATTCAACTGAATATCTATGTCATCTATTTTAAATCATAAAGATTACCTCAAGTGTTTCTTTTTGCGTAATGATTAACCTATGGTTCGAGAACCCTGTCTGTATCGGTAAAGATGCACGCAGTTACGTATTCCTTTGTTGGCTTTTATGTCTTTTATATATTCATATACATAATTTGGTTCTGACTTTCATTTTAGTCATTATTATAAAATGTTATAAAAATTAAGGTTTAGTCATTTTTTGCGTAAAGTACTGAAATCAAAAGCTTATTGAGGACCTGGAATGAACTCCACTATTTAGTTTATTTAGAGTCGTGCCAGAAACCGGGTGCGATTCGTCCCTAGACACATGGACAAGGAAAGGGTCGTTATCTGCATCAGTGTATTCTTTTTTGGCAGACAAGCTAGGGTGTACGTACACTGATTATGTGAAAGAGGATGGATCAATTGAAATTTTTTTGGTAACAGATGATTCGGGAAAGTGCGAGGGGCGTTTTCTGGAATGGGAAACAGAGGTTGGAACATCTACTAATGCTTCATTGCATGCGGTAATAGGATCTGGGGGCTTAGGCGGAATATATGCCTCCATTGTACTCCACAACTTATTAAACTACGAATAAACTATAATATACAGCTTACCAAACCAGAACAACACAAAACATACACAAAAACACGAAATAACTCAATGGAAAAATAAGAAAACCACGAAATTAAGCAAAACACGTGTTTACAGCACAACGCTCACTTGACAGTCCTTATTCATGATTAATATCAGATGAATCATATCAACAGATGGTTTTAACCATTGGAATGATTAATTGAGGGTAGATTTTAAGTGTGTTGACAATAATAAGCTAAGCACGCTTAACAGCGTATTCCGCATTTTTTAAATCACTTCTGTTCAGCGTCCCTTTTCATACACTGGTTGATACTGTGCGCTTGTTTAACATTTGTTATCGTGTTACCACATTATTATCAATCATAATGTCGGGATTAAGACGTCATATGTACACTGAAACCGCCTCCAGGGCAGTTGTTCTGCGTCAAGAAGGCAATTCGCAAAGAACGGTATCTTCAAGCTTGGGTGTGTCTCGAAATGCGATTCAAAATGTATGGAATCAGTATTTAGTGTCAGGTATTGTTCTCAGGAGAAGTGTCGGTGGCAGAAATCGAGCTACCACTCATCATGAAGATCGATACTTGTAACTTACGGCACGCTGTGAGCTCACTGTGACCGCGCGGACCTTACAAAATCGCTTACGTAATGCTACCGGCACCCAAGTTAGCGATCAAACTATTAGTAACGGACTATGAAGACCAACAACGCTCAAAAATGCGCGCTGTACGAATAAAATTTACAAGGGCACATCGTGCAGCGCGAGCTAGCGTGAACACAGTGAGTGGCCCATGGAAAATTGTAGTAGTGTTCTCTTCACAGAATTAATGCTGCCAGGTATTACTGGGATATTATCCAGCATCATGTGCTCCCATATGCACAGCGAAGTCAGGAATTGGTCAACGCACTCAAACTCTGCTGGGAACAGATTCCTGATGAAAACGTGATTAACCTCATAGAGAGCGTTCCAAATAGGCTTTGTGAATGCATAAGAAACCGAGGATGACCTACACGCTATTAAATCACCCCCCTTTGTTAACCCCCCACCCCTGTATCATTCAATAAAAATGTTTCAAACGACTGTAAAATATAGCCCAGTAACCTTAACTAAGGGTAGTCTCTGTTTTATTGAGATAATACTGTAAATTTTTTTATTATTTAATGATTTGTTTCTGATTTTGTAATATCCATTAACATACCAAAGTAATAGTTAATTAAAAAATACAAAACACAAAACACATTTTTACTCAATTTTTTCCAAAAATTTTTAAGTGGTACTTAAGTTGTTTTGAGTAGTTTAGCATTATAGTCAAGGTAAAGTGTGTCAACTTAGTTTAGCTATAACAATCATCAATATATATTTATTGCATTGGTATACTTCAAGTATCACCCTAACTAATTATATTTAATAAATCACTTTTTAACTGGATTTTGTCACATTTAGTTATGTCATTACACATTTTTTGGTGTCTTTGCTGACACTGTGGTTATGAATGACTAAGGTGAGAGTTGTCCTGACAGTTATACGAACATTCAAATTGGATTTTATGTGTTTTAGTATTGGATCCTATGTTGGAGACAGCCAACCATCTTCTCTGTTGAAATTGGGGTGTTTCTTTTATTTTAATCATCCTAGGAATAAAGTTTTAGCAAATTTTAGTTTAGCTCAACGCCTGTCGTTCTAGTAGAGCTAAGCTGTATTTATTGTTGTATGTCTATTAGTGTAAGACGTGTTGACGGCCTGTTTGGTGTGGAGGTAAGTAGCCTTGCCTTTCATGCCAGAGGTCCCGGGTTAGAATCCTGGTAGGGGCAGATATTTTATCATATTTGCTTTCTAGTCATGGATGTGTATATTTATTTAAGTTTATTTCTAATATTTATACATGAAAAACAAATCTATGTGTGCTTATATATTTCTTAAGTTTATTTATCCGCTATCTAGTATTCATATCACAAGTTCTTAGTGATACTTATGCTGCGTTCCGTTTCCCGATTACAGCGCTCACAGCGCTCATATACCCGTTCCGTTTGCCCGTGAGCGCGCTCACAGCGATATCGATACGTCATCAATGACGTCATGAACGCCGCCATCATACCGCTCACAGTGCCAACGCTACGGAGCATGGTCGCTGTGAACGGCCTGTCAAAACTGACACATGACGTTACTTTGTTGATGTTTTTGTTAGTCTATTAAAGATTTTAAAAGCTTGTTTATTAATTTTCTTTTGTAATAATGTTAAAAAATGGCTCCTGCTTCATTCAGGGTCAAAGATCTTAATGAAATTATAACTTTAGACTTAATCGACGAACAATCAGAATGTCAGCGCGCTATTTACCGTTCCGATTGCAATATCACTAATAACACTTTTAGCGCGCTCAAACGAATCGGAACGGTTTTGAGCACTTTTAGCGCTGTGAGCGCTGTAATCGGCAAACGGAACGCAGCATTAATTTAGGCTAGATAATGCGGTGTGATTGTTAGAAAAGTGCGTATGCGCAAGCACAAAGGGCTTTTGTAATGTGAGTTCACGAGGGCTGGCATTGCAAACCACCGAAATTATCATCTCTGGTGCTGCGTGAACCCGAATGCGGTGCGCCCAAGTTCATTTCAACATGAATTTTCAGTGAACGTGTGGGCAGCTATAATCAACTATCGTTTGATAGGACTTTTCAAACAAGAAATGGTTAAAAATTGGTTATTGTGACATAATTATTTTATTAGGTTATTGTGACATAACAAACATATTGTGACATAACGATAATAATTAAACGTATAGTATCGCGAAGTTTTTTGTAGTTATTGATATGTTCTTTAATATTGTAGAACATACTTTTGTTCTTTCATCAATAGTTTCCGCAGCGCATGCGACGAAAGATGTTTTATTTTTTTTACACCTTGGGTTACGTTTCTAAAGTTTTAGTAAGGATCCTTAATCTTTTCTAGCAATAAATATGACCTATGTTATTTAGGGTGAATGTAGCTTTCTAAAGGTGAAAGAATTTTGAAATCGGCACAGTAGTTTTTGAGACATTACAAACATACACACAAAAATACAAATCTTTCCTCTTATTAGTATAGATATACATGTATAGTATATATTTATAATATTAAGTAATATATACATTATTTTGTATATTTAATAACTAATTTCGTTTTTGGATTTTTCAGGAAAAAGCTATTTGACCCAGCACCAGAAGAACCCGACTATGTCCCTCTGCCTGAATTGGATAACATCCGGCCTGGTGGGTTCGACTGGCGACGACCCAACAACCAAAACAATGCCAACAGATAAAACGTATGCAAAAATAACTCCTACATAATGATGACTCAACAAACTTGTACATAAAATGAAATAAAACAGCAACATTTCAGATGATGTTTAAATATTTTGTAGTTGTCAAGAAATATATCCTATTGTAATGTGTTAAGAACCAAATTCCTATTTTATAGAAACAAATAAGGTTTATTTTTAGGTGTGTCTACTAAAGTAAATTATTTGAGGCTTGGTGGAAGCATGACATTTGTATAGGTTTTTAAAATTTTGAGGATACCAAGGTCTAAAGGTTTCAAATAAAATTTTTAAACTACAGTTAAGACATGTAAATTTTTTTAAATTTATTAATTCCAAGGTATTTTCATTTCTAATGAATTGTTTTTTGCTTATTTATCATTTTGTTCATCTATTGAATGTAACATGTACAAATTTAGGAATTGAGATCATTTAGAATTCCTTATTTTATCATTTGCCATAGAATTTATTTATGTGATGGCTGTGGGTTATTTATAGTAAAAATCTAATTTAAGCATTTGAATTGCCAAATCTTATTTAACAAGTTTTGTATGGAGCTAAGCTAAGTGCAATACTATTTCAATATAAATAATAGTAAATAGTTTGTGATAATAATATTGACACTGAATAGAGGCTCTGCTCCTAATTAATGTACATACATAATGTAATGTAATGTACATAACACCGGGTCGGAAATCAACTCCCCCTCATATCTGGTGGAAAAGCTGCCAAACACAGATTAGGATACTTAGCCTTTTCTAGACACCTTCTCTGTGTAGTGATAAAATAAATATATTAATATTGCGGAGCAGACCCACTCATGTGATTTCTCTGAATACCTTTAATATCTATACACCTGTCTGACTTCACTAGCTTGCGTGTTCATTTGATTTATCATTGTTTTCCTTTGATAAAAGTAACTAATTTTTGTTTTAAAGATTCATGAAATTGAAAAGGATAAAAAGTAAACATTTATAAATATTAAAGTAAGGGATTGTTAGTTTGTGAATATATTCTTGAAGATATTTGTCGTTTTTTTTTTTCATTTATAATCACCAAACAGGGCAGGAGTTAAAGGTCTGGAGGCCCTGGAGAATAAAGTAGTGGAGGCCCCAAATTAACTTCCGAATAAAATAAACAGATGCGAAACAAACTCAAATTATTAGAATTAACACGTTAATAAACAATTAATAATAGTTTGTGGACATATTAGTGTAAGTTTTTACTTTGTAGAAGTGTTAATGGTTATAAACACTTTTTCTTTTTTTTTAAACAAAAGCTTTGCGAAGTCAATTTTCTTATTAATCTCTATTGTGGGGGCCCCATTCTTGTGGACCCGGGTCTGCAGCTCGCCCCAAAATCCGGCTCTGTCACCAAATTAAGTTTGAATAAGCACATACTCAATCCCAGAATGTGTAGTGATAGTTTTCTCTATTTAATAGAAAACTTCACATTTTAGTGTAATTTTAAAATAACCATACCTGACTAGACTACCTATCCATCTGAAACATATACGTTTCTCGAAGTTCGTTTAGTTAAAATAATTCTAATATTTTTTATTATGAAGTTAATTTAAGAACACCTAAAATTGTATCAAAATTAAATAATACACGTCTTCAGGAGTATAATACTAAAAAAAATTGTACCAAAATTTGATGAAATGACAACGCAATGAATGAGAAGCGTAGCGAAATTTATAAAAAAGAATAGAAGTCTACGCCATTTTCATATCGTTGACAACCCTGGCAAGAAGATACGATTTTCTTAAGGGTCTCACTTCCGGACCGACTGCAGTTAACGGGTTATCCATTCATAACGACAGACCGTGCATATAGATATTAGAGCCACTGAAAATTTATTTTGAGTCTACGACATTTTCATATGGTTGACAACCCTGGCAAGAAGATACGATTTTCTTAAGGGTCTCACTTCCGAACGAACTGCAGTTAACGGGTTATCCATTCATAACGACAGACACTGCATATATGCTGCGTTCCGTTTGCCGATTACAGCGCTCATATACCCGTTCCGTTTGCCCGTAAGCGCGCTCACAGCGATATCGATACGTCATCAATGACGTCATAAACGCCGCCATCTTCCCGCTCACAGTGCCCAAGCTACGGAGCATGGTCGCTGTGAGTAGCCTGTCAATACTGACACATGACATTACTTTGTTGATGTTTTTATTAGTCGATTAAAGAGTTTAAAAGCTTGTTTATTAATATTCTTTTGTAATAATATTAGGTCTTTACCTATGAAATTGCCGTTTTTCACGAAATAAATGAAGCGTAATTTTTTTATATATTTTTTATTTCTATTAATCAAAATAATCACCCATGCAATCAATGCATCTTTGCCAACGCATTGGTAGCTTATTGATGCCTTTCTTGAAGAAATCAGCTGGACGGGAGGCAACAAATTCTTCAAAGGCATTTTGTACTGCCTCTCGGGTATTGAATTTTTTTCCCGCCAAGAAGTTATCCAAATTCTGGAAAAAGTAGAAGTCTGTAGGCGCAAGGTCTGGTGAGTACGGCGGATGACGGAGAACTTCCAACCCCAACTTTTGTAGCTTGGAGACCGTCTGCTGTGCAGTATGAGGTCGCGCGTTGTCGTGCAGGAGCAGTGGAGCCGAACGATTGACCAAAGCTGGTTGGAGACGTGCGAGCTTCTCCATCATTGTGTTCAGTTCTTCACAGTACACATCTGCAGTAATGCTTGTCCCGTTTGGCAAGAAGCTGTGATAAATTACACCCGCGTTAGAGCACCAAACAGTGACCATCACTTTTCTAGGGGTAAGTTTTCGTTTAGGGCATTGTTTAGGTGCTGAACCAGGGTCCAACCAACTTGCTGAGCGCTTACGATTGTCAAACAGGATCCGTTTCTCGTCACAAGTAACAATGCGGTTCAGAATTCCTTCATTTGTATGTCTGCTGAGCAGTGCCAGGCACGTCTCCACGCGTACTTCGCGCTGGCGGTCATTGAGTTCGTGGGGTACCCATTTGTGAAGCTTTTTTACCTTGCCAATTTGACGCAAATGGACCAATATTGTTTTGATGCTAACGTCGAAAGCTGCTGCTAATTCAGCCGTGGATTGAGTTTCATCAGCTTCCACAATTGCCTTTAATTCGTCATTGTCGACCAAAGTTTTCGGACGACCACGGGGTTCATTTTTCAGGTCAAAATGTCCAGAACGGAAGCGGGTAAACCAATAACGGGTGGTGCGTTCGTTTGTAGTGTTCGCTCCGTAAACGTCGTTGATGTTGCGTGCCGCTTTGCTGCCACGACGGTACTCATACTCCATAATTACTCGAATTTTTAACTTATCCATGATGACGAAAAATGTTCGAATGCGTTGAAAACAAAACACTAACTATTAAACAAATGACGATTTTAGAAAAAGAATTCCATGTTTGTCAAATAAAATTAATTTGAAATTAGAATTATCAGTCAAAAAAAAAATATTTTCATTTGAAATGGCCAGTACGGCAAAACGGCAGTTTCATAGGTAAAGACCTATTATTAAAAAATGGCTCCTGCTTCGTTCAGGGTCAAAGATCTTAATGATATTGTAACTTTAGACTTAAGCGACGAACAATCAGAATGTTAGCGCGATATTTACCGTTCCGATTGCAATAGCACTAATAACACTTTTAGCGCGCTCAAACGAATCGGAACGCATTTGAGCACTTTTAGCGCTGTGAGCGCTGTAATCGGCAAACGGAACGCAGTAATAGATATAACAGCCATTGAAAATTTATTTTTAATAATGACTCCTGTGAAGCTTCTGGCTAAATCTGCTTCACGAAGGTCTTTCCGAACAGGTGGTTGAAGGCAATATGTTAAAAAATTTTACATCAGTCAACAGTATTTTTAACTTTGTCACAGCCGGCATCCAAACGATCCACCTGATGGAATGCTGCTTTCTGTGACCCACAGGCTAAGATATCCATGAAATTCCTTCTTAGAAATCCAACTTCAATTATGTCGGCTGAAAATGTATCAATAGGACAGCAGAATATACTATTACATATTATAGAGTAATACAGAATTTTTTGTACTAATTCAAGCTGGTATAGCAAAATCGGTATAGCAAAAATTCTTGTTTGATATCCGTCACAATCTTATGTGACGTTCATCGTGATTTTATGTTTGAAGATGTTAACAACATGTCTGTTGCGGAAAAGCGGCGTTTATCTGGCTGGTCTTGATACTGATCGATTTTCTTTGAAGGTCTTGCGTCACATATGCTGGAATTAGTATCACATCTAACCAAATATAAGCCTACTTTATCCTGGATAATTTTGAAAGGCGGGCCAGGCAGCTTGAGTTTTGTTTTATTTCCACTTCACAATTTCGTCAGTTATGTAAGTCGTGAACAAACTGGCACCAAGTGTGCTGCCTGTAACTAATTGGAAGATCATGATTAACAACACATATTGTTTACGATCTGAGCGGGATTGAAATTGAAAATAGTTAAAAAAGCTTACGTTGAATCACTTATTGCAACAATTTAATACTATAGAGAATGTATACTGGTCATGATAATTTATAACTTATGCAAAATTATCTCCACAAGAATCTATCTCCAAAAATAAGCAGTAATATTAAGAATACCAACCATACTTCAGAAGAGTCGCCTGGAAACGCCTAGCAAATGAAATCCCCTGACAAACACACCAACTGTAAGACCCTAAGCAAACAGAGCTTGTGTTATGGATGACCGCACAGCGAACTTGGGGAACCCAAAACATTTATAAAATATGAACAACCGTGATGTCTCGAACCTGGGACCTCCGACGTGTTATTACTACGCCACTTGGCCGTCATTTATATGTCGTGGCCATATCGTAGAATTGGCCACATCATGAAATATCCGATCATTTCACGAAATGCGCCATGATATCAACTAGGTTGTGATACCAACAAATTTCACGATATGGCTTAGCGTTGAGGACCAAATCATGAAACGTTTGCAATGAAACGATGTGGTCATGAAACGGTCGAACATTTAATGAAATGAGCAATTCTATGATTAGGCCACGAAATATACACTTATAGTGAAGATATTTTATATCAAGGAGGCTATTAAATATTTTAGCGTCACATCCATCAACATTCGCAGTGAACTTAAAGCGGACGTTGTGAAATAGAATAGCTATACAAAAAAAACCTTTTGAGGCAACACATTTATTATTTTTTTAAATCTCGCGCACCAATTACTTTTTAACTGCTATAATAACCGCGATTACGGATTTGTCGTGTACCCTTCAATAGGAAGGAACAGCCAGTGAAATTACAGGGACAATGTTGCGACAATGCTTCAGTTATCGATAAAATAATCAATATCAAACACGAGTATGACGAATACTTAAATACACGAACACCCGTATACGCCCTGATACGCGGACGGTTTCTTCGTGGTATTCGGTTTAAACACGAATATAACCAGAGGTGAAAAAAAAACCGCGGAAACTGAATCGCGATGTGAAGTCCCACATGACGAGTGTACGAGCGCACTGAAAAGCACTCAGTAGGTACAGCTAAAACCACAGGGTGGCACTGTAGTATAAACTAACAAGAAAGGTAACTATCAAATAAAATACATTTACTGATCCGAACGTTTATTTCTCTCTCACACACATTTTTGAAATTGTAATTTACAATCATAAAACTTAAATAAATTTTACTTGAAATTTTTCGTAACATGTAATAGTGATTATCTACTTTTGATCATCGAGATTGTCTCATATTACAAAAAAACAAGTTGATTAAGATTGTATACATCAACAAAAATTAAATATTTACCTCAACGAGCTGTTGTGATAATTTTGTCAGTTCGTTTATCAATCACTGAAACTGAAAATATTATTCTTTTACATTTTAACATGTCTGTAGTTATGTAACCTTAATTTATTTGTACAAAAAATAAAGAAACTTTACACTTAATAGAACCACAAGTCTCATTCGTTTGAAAATTGCTTGCAACATTTCAACAAATCTATAATTATAACAAGAAGAGTATACCTACATCAGTCTTCATACATCGTTCAACCATTCATTCTTTAACCCGACAAATTATACCGAATCGCACATAATCATACAAAAATAAAGAAGAATCACAAATAAATATTCGAAAATCATCAAAAATGACTGGACATGTATTTATAAAAGCATTTGTAAGTAGAAATTTTTTTAACAATCCAGTTATTTATTGTTGCTGACTGAATTCGTCTAAAAACTTGTGACAGGCAACTTATAATATTTGGAAAAGCCTACAGCTTCAGTTTTTCTTTCTAAAACCTGGTTGTCATTCTTGTCACAATTTATTGAGACTGATATGAAAGTGTGAAAAATTTAATGAAATCGAATACACATATGTGTGTGGTACTTGTTTAACCACACACACATACATACTTTCAACGGCTTACAATAAAAAAACATTTACAAATGATGGTTATGAAGACAATCATCACATTTTCAAAAGCATATGCCTAATTTAACATTCTCTTTGGAACAATTCACATCAATTTCTTATTCGAAATTGCATTGCTTTTCCATATTATTGCAAAATCAGACATCTAAAATCATATCAGCAAACATGCACACACTGCGGTTTTCTATTTGTGTGACTAGTGTTGCTACCTACTTTGTTTAATTTTTTTCTTACAGAAACATCACAATAGATAATTAATGAGACATTGACAGTTTCTTTTGTCGTACAGCAGAGTCAAATATTTAAATAAATTACCATTGTAATCGCTTCTCTAAAAATTTCATATTATACAAAAAATCCAAATGCCAAAATTAAACATTAATGCAGTCGTTAATTAACAATTCTGCTAATTTCTTGATAAATCTAATCTCTAAAAAAAGAACTAAATAAAATCACAAGACATCTTCATAGCGCTACAATTGCGAGTAGCACCGTTATGTCATCCGGTTTCCCGCCTGCAACAAAATAAACAAATACATATCAGTTACATTGAATTAAAACTATTTTAATGTATTTCACGTATGTATTTTTAATGTAATGTAGTTAAATATTAATTTTTTATTATTGTAATGTCTTTTATGGAACGTTCGAAAAGATCTATTGTCTGAGCCCACCTCATTTTAATGTCAACTTCATATTCATATCTTGTTAAAGTATTAGTTTTTTCTATAAAAAATAAAGCAAATACAGACAACAGGTTGGTTCTATGACTTTGGACTTTGTACCAATCTAATGGACTGGTATCTAATAGACCTTGTGCAAGTCATTTAGATTAATTATTCAATGTTTATACTACAGATAAATTAAATACTGTTTCAGAGGTGCTACTCATGCCGGCCGGGCAGACCATCCGGGCTATATATAGATAGGTCACACAATCGAATTTGCCGCCCGGCAGTACCGATTGATGCCGGAACGAATATGTAGGCACTAGCCCCTCACCGAAAGTAGAACAGTTATAATTATTTGCATGTATAAAGTATTGAAAGATTGAAATGTATTGTATTCTAAGATTAGAAATTATGTCCTCTTAGGCTGCATATCGGCTAATAGGAGTACATAATTTATTTTTGTCAATTTTGATCAGGGAAATAAATCTTCTATTCTTGGGTATTTTTTATAAGCACCTTCTTTTATTGTACACGGAGCCTAATCCTCGAGAAAACCTACTAATAGATTATACGGTAAAAATATGTATAAGATTTATTTGGCACAGTATCCAAACACCAGACCTCATGTGTAGAAACGATATGCGAGCGTTCCTTGAACTATCGGGTTTTTCTCAACCATTTCTCTTTAGATAATTATAGTGAGAACGTTGCTATACAAACGTATTTTATTCAATAGATTTCACTTTAACTTTATTCAAGCATTACATTATATTGTTATTGCATATAGAAACATTTCAGATCATTATTTTTAACGCGCTAATCACTTGAACTGCCAGGTAGATTTTAAAAACACGATTCTAATAGCATAATTCTTGGATCTAAGCGCACATTTCTGGGAGTAGGCTGCGACACCCCTTAACTATTTGAATGAAATTACCGATAGAAACATCAGCTGATACACTATCTATCTGATCTAGGCTGATGATAGACTATCTAAAACACAGGCCTGTAGATCTAGCATGAGATAGCTATGTCTTCAAGGGATATTTCTAATACTCGAGTAAGCGAGCTATGCGATCGGGTGGAATGCGGCTTCCCTTTTCAATCTTTCACTACCTATAAACAAAAAAACCGCTGGGAAAGGCAATATACTCAATACTTTTGTAATTTTGTCAGGAAAATAATTAATTGCATAAAATACAAAACAAATAATAGTGTCTGCATCCGAAATACGTGACGTGTATTTCGGTACGTAATAGATTTAAAAGCGTGCAAACACGATGCAGTATACCTAGATTGAATAATTTTCTATACAAACAGACTTTGCCCGATCACAATACACATAGACCTTGTACAGTTCATGAAGCAGTTAGCCGCAAATCAATTATCATAGACTACAATCAGTCACTGGAGGCCAATTGATGTTATCTGACAAAATGATAAAAATCTAGGTTTTTAGAACAAGCTGACTATATGGCTGTATGGGTTTAATACTTTTTTAGGACACATGCATCAACAACATGACTTTATATTTTTTGTAAAAACATGTTTATCAAAATTGCGTTTTTTTAATGTGTTAACTGGTCATTAAGTCTAAAGGACTACATTTTCAAAAATCAGTTTTCGCGATATCAGTTATATTCTAGTTATTTTCTAAGTTTATTTCGCCATGATAATAAATATACCACCAAAATAACTGGACATATCAGCACAAATCTAGTATTAAAAACGTGGAAATTATTGACTTTTATATGTCTTGATTCGTCTGCCGTACCCATAGACATTATGAAATAAGCTAAATTGTTCCAGTTATTTCTGCACATCATTTTTAATAGGAACTATGTCAAAATGATCGGTGTCCATACGTGTATATACTCCCGGAACTGTCAGGTTTATAGTTAATAGGTTACGCCTTGAAGAGACGCGTAATATCCTCTGTATTTAACGGCCCTTATACAAGAGATAAACAAATTAAAGATACCATAGTGTTATCAAAACTAGTGACTAGAAAGGTCAAATTATTCGTAAGTTACAATAGACCGTGAAATGATTTGTAATTGGTAATGTTTTTACAAAAGAGGTTTTTTTTACTAGCTATTTAGCGTGGTGTAACCCACTTCGCTCGTGATCCCTTCAAAACTCCGAGATTAAAAACGTATGTCCAAGGCCCAAAATCGCATTCGAATCCCCTGTAGTGTCACCGTTCCTTAGTATGCGGGGCGTCTGCATAAGACCGAACAACGCGCATGCGATTCTTGCCCTTAATCTGGGCCTCCTCCGCCGCACTTTTAAACTGAGTTGATCTTTATAATGATGAAAGATTTACAGAAATCGGTTCAGTAAATTCCAAGCTCTTCGATAATAAATAATCTTTTACATTGTACCGATAGCTTTTATTATATGAGACAATCTTTAAAACAGATTTTTTAACATAATTTTTAACCACTTCGCATTTGGTCTACTAGACGAAAACGTGTCTACTTCACATTTGGTCCAATTCGCGTTTGGTCCACCTAGCATTTAGTCCACTTCGCTCTTAGTCCTTTTCGCACCTGGTCTACTTTGAGTGTTTGAGGTACCATCATTCTGTCTGGTTACTATAACATAAGAAAAATCCTTTCTTTGGGACCAGGACAGTGTATTATGAAATGTTGTCTTAATTAATTTAGGTATTGGGTTAGGTTAGGTTTGTATGTAGTTAATACACGCGCGAGTCGAGCGAGCGAAGCGAGCGTAGTGAGGCAGAACCCGGCGAAGCACCAGGTCCAATTTAAATACCATTTCCAGCTTTTCACGAAAAGAAAAGCAACTTTGGCAAACATCAAGTGTTTAGTTTACGTTTAGTTTTATATTCGAAAATCTAAAAAAAACACAAGGTATGCCACGGAGATGGCGTTAAACGTAACCACGAAAACAAATTTTACTTAACGCTCTCATCGTCAAAAGTGGACCAAATGCGAAATGGACGTTCCGCGAAGTGGATCTTTTGCGAAATGGACGTTTTGAGAAGTGAATCAAACGCGAAATTGGATAAGTAGACCAAATGCGAAGTGGACTAAATGCACGAATATACCTAGATAAAAAGTTGAACATGTAAATGTGTCTTGAAATTCTATAAAATCTTACCAGTTTTAATAACAAAACTACTTCATGAAGCCACTCACCTATAGCATCAATCCCATTCTGCCTCGCGCTTTTCGCAAACGGCGACATATAGCAACCATCGAACGACAAGTTCCTCGCCATCCAAGCTATGGAGTTAGCCACGGCCTGCAGCTTTTCCGCGTCGCCTTCGAATTGTTGGGCGCGGCGCATCTCCGCGACCAGCACCGGTTCAGGAACATTGTCGAAGACACCATCTGTCGCCACGAGGATCACGTCGCCGCATTCCACAGGGAACTCGGATGTTTCCGCTGATTCGGGCCTGTGGCAGATGATTGAATAAGGCAAGAGATAAGAAATAGCAAACATTTATAATACGAATAATAAGATTTTCTAGGAACTCCTCGTCATTTAAAAAAATCAGCTAGGTAAATGAAAGTCGGTTTAAAACAGTTCAAAGAGTTGGCACAGACAAGTAAACACTTTTAACATATACCGCTCTAAATTTTAAACGGAAACTATCAACAATGTTTTATTGGTATTGACAAAATAGTTTTCTGTTTGGATACTTACTAGGAAATAACAAAGCATTGTTAATGAACAATCCGCTTCAGTGTTAATTAATATTGCAATATTTATATTCACAAGGTAGTAGACGTACAATAGTTTTATAGCAATGATTTCTCATGCAGGTTATCAAATTAATAGAAACATACAATGTCATACTGTTAAAACGTTTCTTTCTATTTTAAAATGAACAATTTTTACGGCATTATTAAAGTTTATACACAACATGGTTATATACTGCGGTACCAGTATACGGTAGGTATACTGATTCCCAATAATAACCAGTAATTACCTAAACTACTACCTAATATGTAAGTCAGAACTAGTAAGACTGAGTAAATGTCCATCTCCTATTTAAGCGTTTACGTTATTAGAGCGATCAAACGAGCACTTACAGTTTACAAGTTTTCGTTATTTTGCAGTTAACGTTTGCTACACACAAGCAGCAGAAATAACACAAGTATTAAAGAATATCATAAATGCATATTCAAAGTCGATTATGTTATCAGTTACATAATCCTATAAAGCATAATTGATTGACTTGCCAAAAATAAGCAACCAATAATAACGTGTGACGTCGACCTTACCAGACAAAGGAAATAAGGACACCAGCAGACTTTCCAAAACCTACAATTACCTACAATCGAATCGAGATTTATAATGATGGCAATTCTCGGTTTCCAATTCTGACGGATGACAGTTACAAATAAAAAAAAAACAGTTAATTTTCTATGGAGCGGAAATGGTTGCCAGCGCGCCATTCAAGTGTGTCGGCACTTTAATCATAGCGTCGTACATTTTCATTAATTTCAAAGGAGCACGTGAAACTTATATTGGCCTGGCAAATATCCAGTGAACTAAAAATTCTAATATTAGTGCATGCAGAAATACAACACAAGACGATTGTGGAATGGGCACATGACTGCGGCTAGGCGGTTCGATCTTGTGACCGGTGAAACTAAATAATCCTACGGATTCGTAAACAAAATAAATTACTCGTAAAGCTTTGTCCGAAATATGTCAGCAGCATGCGAACGTATTCGTATGGAAATGAACCACTAAACCATGTAAACCGGAACAGAAGAAATGCATGAATTGTAACTATGTAACATAGAATCTATCGGAAACCAATTGGCTTGTTATTCCAAACAACTTTTAAGTTCTCAAGTTGGGCTATCATTTCATACTTCAGATTTCAGAACCACAAGATTTGTACTAAAAAATCACTTGATGGTAAAGATTTCCTATCAACTATATCAATTCCCATAGAACAACGATACGAATGCAAATAACGGAGAGCTTGTGCTATAGGGTCATCACTAGTGAAAAACCACATATAAGTTACACGAATATCTAATAAAAACTAGGATTCGTTTCCAAGAGTTCTGGAGAAGGATGCAGGGCTAATACACACGTCGCAGCGTACACGGGACCGGGTAAAGTTCAAGGCTACCTACAGTCCGTCCTGCCAATCATTCAATAATACTGATGCTAAATGCTTTTTATTATTATGTTTGTTTATTAAAGTTTATGGTGTTTTTGCTGCACCAATTTTCGTGACTTTAGGCAGAAGACGGTGCTTTAACCAACTTTTACATATAATAATTGTTTCCTTATTTGTTCAATATGTTCTCTTATCTATATTATATATTATAATTGATCGAAGGGGTTTGAATCCCCAATCTCAATATTTGTGAGAAAACCTGCTACAATATTATTATACGTCAGGAACATATGAATTAATCCATGGGTCGCCTGGAACTTGACATGACAGTGGTATCTGCTATAGTACGACTGAAGTTGTTTTAAAATTGTTAACGTTTGTTTAATTATGCTAGGCTACAAACTACGTTTGTCTCTATAAAGCAACCTTGGCAGCCAGTAACATTCCCAACTGATTTCAATAAGACATACAGGGTGTTCAAAAAAGTATTTTACAAAAAATATTCCAGATTGAGTAAGTCTCCACCATTCGACTACAAAGAACCGTTATTCATTTGGATAGGCTTTCCATAAAAAAATTCTGAACATTTAGACTTAAAGCGTGCGGCCACACACCTATCCAGATAACGCGCGGGCCTTGTGATCAGCTGGGAGGTCGTTGCACAGTAGAAAAAACGCAAACGAAGATAATTTGATACCTTCCTACTTACTTGCATACACAGTTTTTCACCCAATTTGCAATTAAGCACTGTGCGATCAACAGACAGTGGCGTATTTCGGTGTTACCACACGAATCGATCGTCCGATCGTACGGACTTACTCAATCTGGAATATTTCTTTGTAAAATACATTTTTTGAACACCTTGTATATTATTTACGATACAGACATATAGTTTTGAATCCGATGGTAATGTAAGTAAACTAAAAGAGTAAATTTTACCTTGTACATCATAAAATGTGACGCTTTAAGAGATTTTGATGAATTTTTACGAGTTTGTATTGAAGTGAACTATTGATTCATAAAGGTATCATAGGTGGCCACAATTTTGAAAAATAACATAGCGGATGGTGCCTGGGACAAAAAAATTCATACCCCTTTCATTACGAATACTTTAACATCGACGCTGGCTGAAACTATAGAGAAAAATTATTCGCACATTATTATCAATGAGATTAATTGCAATAAACAACTCTTATTAAACATAATGAAACTTTATGACATCATTGGCACAGTTATTAACCATTTTAATTTGCAAAAACAAGTGTTTCCATAATTAGAAACAATTCTATAAACGAATTCTGGCCAGCATCCAAAGAAAAAATTTTGAATGCCTAAAAATAAACACTGTTTTTGTGAATTTAAATAACAACTCAACAATGCTGTACATAAAAGATTTTTATTTTACTCAAGAATACCGAAAGACAGAATTAATTCTCTATTTTATTTTGCCAAGGAACATTAACGAACGCAATAATATTCATACTCTTATATTTGGATTTTTTTGTCTGATATCCAAATTTACGAGAACAGTTATAGACACAATTTTTTCATCAACAATTGGCAAGCGTTTGTCGTCCATATTTTAGTAAAGCCTAAAGAATAATTAATGTTCTGTTCTCAGGCTTGTTAAAGAAGGGACATTAATTTAGGTTTGATTTGTGAGATCCAAAATAAACAGGTGCTGTGACGTATCATTTCATTTCCATGTGAGTTTAATGGGCAAATGCACTCGAGTAAATTTTGAGTATTCTGACACGATTTGACGTTAGTGGATTGACTGTTGCTGACAGGAGCACCTATTTTTAGAGGCCTTACTTTTATCCCAGCGTGTATTGAATAAACTCAAATTCCTATTCGTAAAAAAGCCATATATACTTATCTTAAAAACATAACATTTGATAATTTGAGCCTTACCGTGGCATTTAGCAATTCAGGGCATTCGTGCGTGTGATCACAACCACATCCGACGACAAAACGGGGGCATTAAAAAGGAAAATGATCATGGGAAAGGGAACAATTTACAAGACGATGTTAAACGAGATATAAATGTATGCTAACGATCGCAGACGCGTCTCAACACAACGACGTCAACAAAAATCCTTGAATGATAACTGTTTACAGATTTATCACTATCGAAATAACCTTTTGCTTCGATTCTAACAGCATTTTTCATATTGATAAAAGCGAAATAGAGTAGTGTATTTTGAGATAATATAATGTAAACAATTAACTATCTCTAGAGTACTTGTAAACAGACATACTTTTTCTAAACACATTTCACTGCCTCTCACCAGTAATTAAAGCTAATTAAGAGGATTTTTTATTGATTTAGAATATCTCGTTTCCTGTTTGTACAATGATGATACAACAATCAAATACTATTAGGTATATATCAAAGTAAATTCTTTTAACCTTTAACCAGTCATTTCTAAAGCTCAATTGGTTTTTATTAAGTAATAAAGTCCAAACCCTGAACGCAGTTTCAACCAAGATTTAAGTCGAGTCCATCTAGAAAAAACCGCTTGATGTTGGTACACGCAACATTCGTAAAAGAGGATGTTCCATCATTGTAAATTGTGACTGACGACTCTGAGCAGAATATAAAAATTGTTTTTGTCGCGCTCCGAAACTGTTTTTATAGAAAGTTCTTGTCTTGTCTTGCAGCTGCTAAGTGAAGTTTTTGGGACTTCGGTGCAATAAAAAAAAGGATCCCTCGAAAGACGTTAACTATGCAAACGCGTTTTTAGATATTTCTAATACGACATTTTAAAACTCTTATAGTTTCAACATTTTATGCTGTTAATATTAAATATTTTAATGTTAAGGCCGTTGACTGAGGATCAACTATATTTTTAAATCACATGGCGTATTGGTTGGCATGCAAATACAACGATATCAATTATTCGTTGGCAACTGTGTAAATATATTGAAATGCATGTTTTTATTTTTTATTTGTATAAGGCTTATACAATAAAGTAATATCTTCGAAAACAGAACTGGTGTTTTTAAATCTGTTAATAGGAAAGGTGAGCATAATGTGACAAATCTGCCAGTAAAACTTAGTTATTTTATCAATTTAAAAAGGCAACATTAAATGAAGTTATCCTAGTGGTTGACTTTGTCCTCGGCCCCACCGAGTTTCCTCGCAACGATTTGGTAGATATGCAGTGGCCTTTCTTCCAATGTAGGGTGGACCGCCTTGCGAGAGCAGTTTTTTTTTTCGTTTTCTATCAGTAAGTATGAATAAATAAGTGCCATCTTTATTTCTAATTTTCTGTTGAATTGTTAACTATTCATTAATTCTGTTCCTCAAACTTTATAAAAGTGCTAATATCATGTTTTTAACATGTTAAATTCAATAAACTTAAGATTTCTGACAAATCGCCAAAGAATGCAGCGGCTTTGTTTATGAACTACATTAATTTGATTGTAAAACATCACCTTATCATAACTTTCATTGCTATTATTCATTATCGGAATTTCATGGCAGGGATACGTTATCAATCGACTGCAAGATAATTCGTTTTTGCTTCACTTACTGTTTTATATAACAAAAACTCCTTCAATATATAATAATTTGTATATTAACATTATGTGTACACTTCACATATTTAGGTTCGTCGTTCAAGATTTTATCTGTACAGTAAACAACTTTTTTTTATTTCGTCCTAGTCAAACATGCATGACTAATACAAAATGGGGCGAGATAACAATTGTATGTGAAAGGAACATTTGTAATTCGAGTGAGTTCCTATTCTAATCAATATATAGCCATGGAACAAGACCTGACTTATTTGTGACGGTAACGCGGGCCTGTGTCACGCGATCTACGTGGGACACTCAGTTTTGAGAAAAACCAGTTTTTATGTATGGAAAGCTGGCTAGTTGTAATTTATTGTGAAAATTCGATTATTAAAAAGTAAAAATGTATTTGTTCCACATTTCAATTTCCCTCTACATTTTTACCAGCATTATGAAACGATTGTGTGTCATAGCTGGATCTGCGTCGGGAACATTTTCGCGCAAATCCAACTTAAAACCTGATGAATCGTTTAATTAACCAAATACCTACCGCCCGTTGGGTCTATCGCGTTTAAGTTCGTTTTTGCATGCAGTCGTCAGAGCGCGGAGAAAGAAGGTGTTGTTAAAAAGGCAGAGCCATTTTTCGTACGGCACGGATTGATCTGTGCTGGAAGTACCGCGCCGTTTTGTCTGCATAGCTCCCGATCGCATGGGAGTTTCAAGTTAAATATAGGCTGTATTACTTATTAGCTTTTTAATAATGAAATATTTTGTTGCATAGGTTGGGTAGTTTCAGTTTACCGTATTACCGATTTAATATCAAACAAATTTATATTTCTTCTTTATAAAAATTGTATAGATGAAATAAAAGTAAGAGATTCACACAAACTTCATACCTTCAAAATAAAAAAATAAAGGATCACCATAAAATGAACACCAGGAGATCCAGAATAAACATAATATAAATAATTCATGAATAGTAACCAAACATCGAGTTCATCACAAAAATGTCCATTCCTATCAGAATTCGAATGGTTTAGATAGAGAGATTATTTCTACCGTGTAGAAAGCAAGGACGCCTATCACATCACGAAATCCAATGCGTTCCCTAACTGTAGGCGGCTATTGTAATCGTATAAGACAGTGTCAACTGCTAAGACCAAATTTGATCATCTCTGGAAAACACATTGACCTTTGCTATGGCTTAACGACGTCATTGAACAAACTCACCTGTCACTCAGCACGTTCCTGTCATGTCCCGGCGGCGGCAGACTCAGCTGGTAGGGGGTATTGAAGTAGTGCTGCTGCTCATGCGAGCGGTGAACCACGCGGCCGCCCCGGACCACCATGTACCCGCTATCTCCGATGTTGGCTGCGCGCATCACGGATTCCGTGCGGTCCAGGATCATTACGCAGGCTGTACTGCTACCTGTGGTGATAATGAATTGGGTCAGCGGTCTGCTTATAAGGGAAATAGTATGTGGTTCTAAGTATAAAGGGTTTGTATCACAGATAAACGTACAGCAAATGGAAAAGTACAATAACCCTGGTTTTAATACTACTTTCATTACAAAAATGTAACCCGGTTTCGAACCCAAGACTTTGAGTCTAATTAAATGAAATGACAAAAAAATTTTATGGGTACTATTTTCCCAGTTTTGGTGCAGACAATTTACGTTCGTGTTCATTTCACCAGCTCAACTTTCCGTAATTCGTAAACTTTATGACATAGTGACGGAAAGTAAACGCTTTCTTATAAACAGCTTGATTTTAAAGATATTCAACTAAGACCAGTTTTACTTATTTATACTTTACGCCTTTACCAGTAACCAGTCCCTTTAGTTCTGGATTGATAGAAAAACAAGGAAAGTAGGTAATATGAAAGTCATGGTTCACAATTAGCTTGTTACAAATGGTTTTTTACTTACAAACAATTGCAGTTAACTTGATATAAAATAAGTCTTGAAGTCACGTACTTATCACGTTTTTAAGTTGCACAATTCATTGTTTATCTAAATACCGAGTGACGCAAGGTAACTTAATCAATACACAAGTCATCCCAACTTTAGCTCCTCTGTGAGCAAGATAGTATTGAAAGCCTTCACATTTTATTATGAAACAGCTACAATAATATTAAGAATATGCGAATTTAGCTAGGGTTCGGCAATTTATACACGACTGTCGGAACCAGAACTTCAGCGGATTCAAAGTCGAAATAACACTACTAACGACAACAAACTTTAATTTTTATCGATTAATACCAGTAAACGAACACCAGGCTGTTCACACGGATAAACAGTAAAAGATATGATTTTTAAGCAAATTTCAAACTTAAGAATAACCTTTTATCTGCTTTCACACATTTATACAGAATCTATGTGTATAGGTATATGTGTATAGGTGCAGTCGGGAGTGTTGGTTGCTGAAGGCTCAGATTCGAATTCAAATCCCCAGTAGTGCAGTCGTCGTCGCCCCCGAGTATGCGTGGCGTCTACAAAATGCTGGGCCTCCACATGCCGAGAGTGCCTAGTCAGACAAATGTTTTTTTTTTATTGTGGACTGGATTTGCGTTTGTATGCCCAAAGATATTTTTTCATGACATTTACCTAAAATAGGTTTCTTGTGTTCCAATAGTTCATAGTAGGACTTTGCCAGCAGGTCGGATGGATCAGACAGTTTGAAATGCCCCATCCGGACCAGTCGTTCACAGGTCTTCATGAGATACGACGAGAACTCGCCCGGATCGATGCCGTACGCACGCCACCCTCCCACTCCATCGGCGACTCCTGTGTGATGAAAAAGTAAAAAGTATAATACTACTTAATATTGTAAAAATATAATACTATAATAAAACTAGAAGCGATTTTACCCACATAGCTCCAGATCTCATTGACCATTTTTGCATTTTCATTTCATTTTTGGCTGGACGCTTAGGAAATCCCATTTGTTTGTATGTCAATGGAAATTTTAGACAAAAAGCATATCTCGCTGTTTCAACATCAAGAGAAGAATAAGCAATCAACATTCAACAAACAATCACATTTATAATATCAGTATAGGCCATAAGAATGGATTATTTAGAGAATAATAAAGCTGAAAACCCCAAGTGTGAGTATTAAATGAATACAAACAGGTCGGAACCTAGAACGAATTGCTGAAAATTTTATTTATTCTTGATTTGTTAACACAAATCTTTGTTTTGCTTAGGAATGTGTGTCACAACCAGGTTGTAAAACTGTTGTCTGTCTGACATGCAAACTGCTATAAGGACTTTTGGAGCAGGCAAAAACAGAGATTTTATATGTGATTGTGTGATTTATTATGACAAACTGAATTAAAATCAGATAACATATGAAAACAAACTAAATCTATATAAACTAGATCAGTTTCAATAACCATGGACTGCAATTTTGAGATAATTTAGAGAAAAATTCATAAAATATTAATTATTTATGGTTTTAAAACTTGAATCATACAACATGGGCATGATATGATGTTCAAATAACTCATTGGTATATTTTTCCTTCGATTTTTTTATGAAAGCTTCTTGAATGTCTAGCAGTTGTTTATTTGCAATAATAGACTACATCTTTTTTCCTACTTAATGAACACAATACCATTGTATAACCATACATTGTTTAATATTATAGTCAAATATTTCTTCTTTCAGTTATAAGTCAGTTTATTGTTAGCTTTTTACCTGTTTTGCTGTTTTCTATTTAGTATGCACTTATCTAAACATTGTATGATCTTTTGCTAAACTGCTTGTAATAAAATTATTTTTAGCAATGCAAGCAATTTAGTTAACTAATATTCTGCTTAGTATTTGTATTTTCTAGAGTAAGTTTAAATGGATGACTTAAAATGTGTAGTCTATAAAAGAATCCAATAAACTATCATGACCATATTTCAAAAAGTGACTTATGTTATAGCCTGTGTTCAAATAGGAAATTAAAAATTTGCCGGTAATTTGTATAGTCAACATCAAAAATAGATACCAACAACATGCATATTCTATTATAAATCCTCTCTCAACATAAAAAATTGGTTATTATCTAGTTTTTCTTCCAACACAGAATCTTAAGGATTTCTTTAGAATATTGTAATACCTTAAGTAAATACTGTAAGTTTCTGATACATTTTAATATATCACTGAAGTCTACCAAGTGAGTTTTGCATTATGACAGTAATACAGATTATGTACAATATGGCTCTCACTTCTGGTTGTATAGTAAGTCACAAATACGTTCACTGAGGCTCTTCAGAAAGCTTGAAAGGAAATTATTTTTCAAGATCTTAAAACAATACATTACATCTGTGCCTTTTCTACATAAAATTCCTTAGTTAAAGATTATGCAAAATTAGAATTATATAGAATAAAATTAAAATTTCTAAAGAACTCTCAATTCACCGACAAATATTCTAATGGTATTTTTTAGTTAAGTACTACTTACCTTACTTAGTAATACCTTCACTTTGTAATAATTGAATAAATAACAATGACGAAAGTACCTAAGCATAATTATTTAAAACAAGAAAATTCAGTTTTATTCAAATAGAAGTATTTTTGCAATTTGTTTTGGTTTATGACAATAAGTTTATTTAAAGTTCTAATTGTGTTCATTATGAATATGAATGCAAAATTAATTATTGGATGAATTCAACCACATGTTATTTTATTCAAATTATAGACATCCCATTTTAATTAGAATTCTTTTCGGGATATTATAAGTCTAGCCACAAAGAACAATGCCCATGTTTCATATATGCAATGACCTCTCAGCCTGTTTTATATTGATGTAATGTATAAATATAAAAACGACGCAGAAAATATAGTGTTATATTCCTCAACTTAAGGTAACAACTTAATCAGATTCTCATGGATAGGTTATTTTTTTCAAGCAAAAGAAATAAAATGCCTTTCAAAACCTCAAATTACTAAGTATTCTTAATAAATATGTTGAAATTCATGTATGAAAACTTGCTGTAATGAAACGACATGAAAGATGTCGATTTCAAATGAGTTCATTGATGTTTAGCAAGCCTAGGCATCGTAATGTAGATAGTGAAATACCTTTTCATTTTATCCAGTTAAATTATAGATTTTTACACAGATAAGTAGGTATGTGTGGATTTTAAAATAAAAGTCCTCAGACAACATGGCCCCTATGTAAGCAAAGGCTTGTGTTATGGGTTACCATGTAGCGAACTACGAGGATCCTAGAATATATATACAAACCCGGACCAGGAATATGTTTTTGTTGTTCTGTGCAGGGATTAATCTTGCAACCTTACAAGTCACATAGCTGGCGTCTTACTCACCGCGTTTATGGTTTTGCTATTGTTAGGCTGTAATTATCATATATATAAAATCTTATAAAATATAAGAAATTGGATGATAATTCAAAATTTTATAGCAAAAACATCATGCAACAACATATTTTTTGTGGCTAAGATAGTATCGTTCAGACGCTCGCAAATTGTGGCTGACTTAGTAATTTAGAAGGCAATGTAGATTTTTAAAGTCGAATAATGCTATTAAAAAGCAGTCTGTTTAATTAGCACCCCTTCTTTTTTAGTGCTTGCCTATGTTTACTATCATTATTAGCAGGAAAGATTTGTTTATGTGTCACAGATAAACTAAGAACCTACTAAACTAATTTTGAAAATTATATTACTATACAAATCTGTATTATCTATGACTACAATATATTAATATGGCATTTTTTAGATAGCTTTAATTGTTTAAAGATGTAATAAAGATGTTCCCATCATTATACAGCCATGGGACAAATTGAATATTATATAGCAATTATTTTAAACCATACTCCTCTAAGTACATATAATTAAATTTCTTGTATGAGCCTGTACAATTTGTTTTTAAGATATATTACTTTATTATAATGTAGAAGTGAAATTAGGTTAAATAAACAGATCATAAACTGTGTATCTTGATGATTTAATGCTTGCAATGCTTCTGATAACTAACCTGAATTATGTGTGCAATTCTCTACTAAACTGACTTAGGCACTTATTTCTACAGTAATGATAAGTAGTAATATTGATGTTATTATGATGTCTTGATGGTATCATAATATTAATGTTCTGAATTCATTTTTGTCTCTGAAATATCACATATATTATTGTTGCATAATCTAAACACATTACAATAAAACATTGCAAATAAAAACACTTACCAATGACATCAGCATTGTTAAAGTGTGTTGAAAACCATGCATCGTCTCCAAACTGTCCCTTTTGAGTTCTTCCATTGGCAATGTCTTTAGGAAAACCACACACTACAGAAACTAAGTATGGATATTTTTTGTTTAAGTTCAATTCAGCGGTAGTTGATAAATTTGAAAGTCCATTTCTTATAGCACGTGATAGCACTCTGCCTGTCCAGAAGATAGACTGCATCATTCATTAGTTTTTTTGCACTTTGACACCAGCCATTTAGAGATGGTTGGTTATTAAAACAGCACAGAATCCATAGCACACCATAAATGTATTATCATATTCTAAACCCAGTTGCACACGACAAACACACACACGCACTAACTACCCGAGAATGAAACAATAAACACGACGTAATATTTTTCAGTTTCATTTATCTTGTGACCACACGGGGAAAGGTCATGCATGTTCAAATGACATTTGCTGAACGTCAAAATTTAAGTTGCCATTACCATAATCGACATTGCTGTTTTACTATTCTATTTGAAGATATTTATTATAATACGACAATTTTATAGTGTTATATAGCACTGAAAACTCACATATTTTGCAGTTGAATAATCTTTTCATGTCAAAAAAGGAATTCGTGCAGGAATAATTTGAAATTAATATGACACACGTCAACGAATTTCCGCGCGATTATTTCACATAGATTTTCTATGTAAAAGATAATTATTATTACGAAAATGTCATATGAATTAAATGCGATTCATATTATTTTGTCTGTAATTCGGGATTATCAAAACTTGATCAAAACATTGCTAAATAAAATCGTAAATAATATTTGATTTTTCTTTTATACATGGCAATAAGTTTAAAGATTGTTTTACGAACGCATCGTTTTATCGATCCATAAACAAGCATTCGTGTGAAGATACCAAATTAACGATAAAGTATGTAATTTTTAAACATTATAAGTTTGATAAATGTATTATAATTTCTTTTATTTATTTTAGAACCAGATTACCATTTCCATATTACAAAATCTATTTTTAGTAATTATATGAAATTAAATCATCAAATTGGTTTGAATTCTCTCTCCTTAGATTATATTTTCCGACGATGGTTCGTTACTATGGTCATTTCTAAGTTATTTCTAATTTCGTGATCAAGCGCCCTAAGAGCTAAGCCACATTTAACAGTCCTGTAAAATTTAAAAGGCCCATAGGGCCATAAATAAACAGTTCACTTCGAAAAGAAATATAACTTGTGATCATAAGGTTTTCTAATATGCGTATCTTATTTTTACTTAAGAGACAAGTCTTAAGTAAAAGATAAAGAAAATAAGAGCGCAACCTCTTATCGATAAAATAATCTGCCTTCTGTTCTGTTTTTACTTCTTCATGCGACTGAAGACTGAACATTTTACTCTTTCCTTTTTTTAATCTCCCGTTCTACAACTTTGTTCCTAACAATTTAAATTCGTTCTACAACTTTCTTCACAAAAGCCTTTTCGTTCAACTTATACGTTCTCGACGCAATCTCAAAGAGAAAAGTTTATAAACTAATATTAAAAAATATTAACCCTTGCATCACAGTATATTTTTGAAAATATTTCATATATTCACAAGAATATTGATAAATAATACCTATACAGGGTGTAACATAAAGGAAGCATAATACTTAAGGGTCATAGTATACAGTCAGTCAGTAAGAGCATTGTTTCAGGCTCGGTAGGTGGCACTAAAAGATTCAGTGTATAAAAAAAGTTATGAACTTTTGAATTTTTTTTTATTATTTTCGTTTTTTAAATTTAAATATTTCTAAATGCAAGAGTACTCAATAATATGGAATGATTTTTTTTTTTATTTTGCAGTTTAGTTATTATACTTTCAAAACAAAACATAGCATGTTTAAACTAAAAATTAAAATAAACTACAGAATTTCAGCTTAAAAAAAAACTGCAAAGAACACCCAGTTTTTTCCAAAATGAGACTTTAAAATAAAAGATCCCCACAAACATGTACTTATTATTTAAATTTTACCATCTAAGAAATTTTTATTCGACCAACAAATTTATTTCATAACTTTATGTCGTACGGTTTTGAAACGATGACAATTATTTAGGCATTCATTTATGTGATGAACACAGATGTTTGTTCTCGGGTCATGGTTGTTTGTATTTATATATGTATGTTTATTCTGGGTTCCCTGTGTTGTCATCCATAACACAAGCTATGCTTACTTTGGGGCCATACAGTGGTGTATTTGTCTGGGGATTTTCAATTATTTCATTATAAGAATTAGGAACGACGTTAGCGTTTCAATACATAACTATACTCTCAATATATGTTTTAATAAGCCTTTACATATTTTTTAAAAATATTATTTCAGTGAATAGTTTATAGTAGTATTATTCTTACATCTTTATGTATACTTTTGTTATAATATATTTTTTTAACTATGTAATCGACAAACTTTGAAACTGCTTTACGAATTATAAAAATTCTTTCACCATTTAAGAGTTTTATCATCTTGAAGTAACATGGGCTACGTTTTACCCTGAATTCACCAATGGGTGGTAGCTGACCTACTTACTAGATGCAAATATATCTTTCAAGAATTTACGATATCAACACCCACAGTGAGTACTAAGCCTTAGACACCGAAAGATACGCAACCTACATGCAAGATAATATAAGAATGTTTAGTAATCAGATAAAAACGTATTTCTCACGCAGTAGATATTTGTAAACTAAGTGACCAGTGTTAATGTGGGCCTTTTTATGACCGGATGGTAAACTGTTGGTCGGATAGTAAACGTTGTGAATTTTGTGATCCACTTTGGTCGTGATCACGGATTAACCAACATTCGTTAATTTATTTATAAATGTGGTGATATGTAGCAATAGCGCAAAATTCTCTGTTAAATAGGTACTTATTCTTATACCATGTATGTAATCGCAGTAAGATTGCAAATCGCTAACACAGGATCTTATCCTAAGCTACAGGATCAAAAAATACTCAAGTTTTCTAGTAAGAAATATTTGTGGGTAGATAAATATTATGTGTTTGATATATTTATTAATAACAAAACAAAATTAGGTATTTATTTCAAAGTCGTATTTTAGTGTACAGTAGTAAATAAAAAACTAACGATTAAAGAACATATATTTCATTGTTAGACAAGCAATGAAAAAAGCTTATATTTTGACGCATTTCATATTTTTTATCAATTTATACAATAAAAAATAATCGATATTATAAGAAAAATATGGATTTTACAAATTTGTAATGGTTTTAATCAGAAACACTGTTCGTCTGACGTTTAAAAATCATCATAGACATGGGGGATTGAGAAGGCGTTGTAGAAGAAAGTTCGTATTCCAATGGTTTATCCTCGCCGCTTGATTGATTTATTATAATTAGGTACTAATTAAGCGCTGTGACCAGTGAATTATTATTTAAGCGGTTTGATAAAGTTTCGTGATCAGTGTAAAGAAAAGGCTTAAAACTGGTGTTCGATAAGTCTCTTGGCAATATGCCTGCCGTCAGGGGAGATGGAATGCGAGGACTCGCAGTCTTCATATCAGATATAAGAAACTGTAAAAGTAAAGAAGCTGAAATAAAACGCATTAATAAAGAGTTAGCCAATATAAGAAGCAAGTTTAAAGGAGATAAAACACTTGATGGGTACCAGAAGAAAAAGTACGTCTGCAAACTTTTATTTATCTTCTTGTTGGGTCATGATATCGACTTTGGTCATATGGAAGCTGTAAACCTACTTTCTTCTAACAAATACTCAGAAAAACAAATTGGTTATTTGTTTATATCTGTGCTGGTTAACACTAACAGTGATCTCATCAAGCTCATCATTCAAAGCATTAAAAATGATCTGCAGTCTCGAAACCCTATTCACGTTAATCTCGCTCTTCAGTGTATTGCTAATATTGGTAGTAAAGATATGGCAGAGGCATTTGGAACTGAAATCCCTAAACTACTTGTTTCTGGTGACACCATGGATGTTGTTAAGCAATCAGCTGCACTGTGTTTATTAAGGCTGTTTCGAAAATGCCCTGAAATCATTCCTGGAGGAGAATGGACCTCCAGAATCATACATCTCTTGAATGATCCTCATATGGGTGTTGTTACAGCAGCTACATCTCTGATTGATGCTCTTGTGAAGAAGAATCCTGAGGAATATAAAGGCTGTGTCACTTTAGCTGTGGCCAGATTAAGTAGAATTGTAACCGCTAGCTATACAGACCTTCAGGATTATACTTATTACTTTGTGCCAGCACCATGGCTTTCTGTGAAGTTGCTTAGGCTGTTGCAAAATTACACACCCCCATCTGAAGAACCTGGTGTTAGGGGTAGACTATCTGAATGTTTGGAAACAATCTTCAACAAAGCACAAGAACCTCCTAAGTCCAAAAAAGTGCAACATTCTAATGCTAAGAATGCAGTCTTATTTGAAGCTATCAGTTTGATCATACACAATGACAGTGAGCCGAACTTACTTGTCAGAGCTTGCAATCAACTTGGGCAGTTTTTGAGCAATAGGGAGACTAACCTTAGATACTTAGCCCTAGAATCTATGTGCCATTTAGCCACATCAGAGTTTTCACATGAAGCTGTTAAAAAGCATCAAGAAGTTGTTATTTTATCTATGAAAATGGAGAAAGATGTTTCTGTTCGCCAGCAAGCTGTTGATTTGTTGTATGCTATGTGTGACAAAACAAATGCGGAGGAAATTGTTCAAGAAATGTTAGCATATTTAGAAACAGCAGACTATTCTATTAGAGAGGAAATGGTGCTTAAAGTTGCTATATTAGCTGAGAAGTATGCTACTGATTTTACCTGGTATGTTGATGTTATACTGAATCTAATTAGAATTGCAGGAGATTATGTTTCTGAAGAAGTTTGGTACAGAGTCATACAAATTGTTATCAATAGAGAGGAAGTACAAGCCTATGCTGCTAAGACAGTATTTGAAGCTCTTCAAGCACCTACTTGTCATGAAAACATGGTTAAAGTTGGAGGATATATTCTTGGAGAATTTGGTAACTTAATTGCTGGAGACTCTAGATCATCTCCTCAGGTTCAATTTGAACTTTTACATTCTAAATATCATTTATGCTCGGCTGCCACCCGGGCGTTATTACTATCTACTTATATAAAACTGGTTAATCTGTTCCCAGAAATCAAAAACCGTGTACAGGAAGTTTTCCGAGCTGATTCTAATCTGAGATCAGCTGATGTAGAACTACAGCAAAGGGCTTCCGAATATCTGCAGCTCAGCATAGTAGCTAGTTCAGATGTGTTAGCAACAGTCTTGGAAGAGATGCCAGCTTTCCCCGAGAGGGAATCCTCCATATTGACTGTGCTTAAGAAGAAAAAGCCTGGACGCATACCTGATGATATTAGGGAATCAAAGAGCCCTCAACCTCCAACTTTGGCTGCCCCAGCACTCAACTCTACAGTGAATAATACTAACAACTCTAGTGCTGATCTTCTTGGCCTATCTACCCCACCAGGTTCTACAACAAATACAACTGGTAATGGCTTGCTTGAAGTTTTTGGAGACCTATACACAGCTCCTAAAGTCAGCCCCAGCACAGTGCAACAGAACAATATCAAAAAGTTCTTGTTTAAGAACAATGGAGTGCTCTTTGAAAATGATTTGATTCAAATTGGAGTCAAGAGTGAGTTTAGACAGAATTTGGGCAGAATAGGTTTGTTCTATGGTAACAAAACTCAATTCCCCATACAGAATCTACATCCAGAGTTACACTGGACAGACTTGCACAAACTTAATGTACAGATGAAACCACTAGAGCCTGTTTTGGAGGCAGGTGCCCAGATTCAGCAGATGTTAACATCTGAATGCATTGAGGACTTTACAGATGCTCCAAGTATGTCCATATCATTCTTATACAATAATGTACCTCAAAAGATAACTATGAAACTTCCTTTAACTTTAAATAAATTCTTTGAACCCACTGAAATGAATGGAGAGTCATTCTTTGCTAGATGGAAAAATCTTGGTGGAGAGCAGCAAAGGGCACAAAAAATATTTAAGGCTCAAGGTGCAATTGATTTGGCAGCAACCAGAACCAAGCTATCAGGATTTGGTATGCAGCTCTTGGATGGAATTGATCCAAATCCTGACAACTTTGTGTGTGCTGGCATTGTCCATACTCGCCTGCAACAGGTTGGTTGCCTTATGAGATTAGAACCAAATAAGCAAGCTCAAATGTTTAGACTCACTATTCGATCTAGCAAAGAAACAGTCTCCCAAGAAATTTGTGATCTTTTAGCAGACCAGTTTTAATTATTAATATTATACACAGACCATTATCATGAACAAGATTTATGAAAAGAAAGTGTTAGCTTGCAAGTTCACAAAATATTAAAATTAATTATTAATGAGATTTGAGAGCAGTTATTTGTGCAGGCTATCATGCAAAACACTCGTGAACTTTGCACCAATTCTATCTGTGTACAGTTTTAAAAGTCATATTGTAGATCCAAAAAATTGGCATTAGCACCAAATTTCTAATAATAGTTATGCATGGTTGAAATATTTTTTTTCAATTCTACATTTTACATGAACATCAATTGTAAATCTTCTACATAATTCATCAATACAGTTGCATAGGAAGAAATTAATTTTTATAAAACATTTTAATTTTGCTATGTATATGTCCTGTAAATTAATTCTGGAACTTTCTGTTATAAGCATGATGGTTTCTCATTTTAGCTTTGTATAGATATGGTATAACAGATGTACCAAAAATATTTCTTTATTTGTATATATGTTTAACTAATAAAGTACACAATTTTTTAATGAAACATTTAGGCAGGGTTTCAGACATTTCTTAGAAATATTGAAACTGTTTTTTTTATTGTACAATGAAGTATAATACATCTTGGAAAGTAAAGAAACTAGCCATACCAAAGTTATTGATTTGACAGTTGATTATGAGCATACTTTATAAAATTTTGGGCTGTATCATTTCATTTTTATGTATTTAAAAATATTATTAATTACCTTATGTTCTGAAGTAATAATGATATGAAATGCTTCAAATTATGTTTACATTGAAGATTGAAGCTCATGTAGCAGTTGTGTATTTTTTTATTGTTTTACATTAATAAGGTTTGATATTTCGTTGGCATATAATTTTTATTAAAAAGCATATTTTTTTTTATTTATAATGTTCCTGTTGATCGTTAAATATATTTGAGAGATTATATTGGGATGTATTTTCCAAATCTCATTGTGTAGCAAAATCTATATAACTAATATATTGATACTCTTAAGAATTAATTATACATTTTATTCATATAACATTCCTTTATTTATGTAATTGTGTATGTCCTCTTCAAATTGTACTGGTTACATAGACCTAATACAGTTACTGTTATCTATCACAAATGGGCATAGAACAGATTAAACAATAACATGTCACACAAGCCAATCTGGTATCACTTGGTTGCATATAGAAATAGGCCAGAACGAATACATGTCTAAATTACGAAAATATCAAATCAAACTTTTACTTTCACTAGTATACATACTGTTAAATTAATGTTATTCTTTAGTTAATAAAGTTGAAGTGTGTGTCTGGTTTTACTTACATAGATGCATAGAATCTCAATGAAATTTTATTTTCTTAATTTACGTGTGTAACGAAATTATAGTAGTACCTATGAATTTAGAAATATATAAACTTTTTAAGACATAAAATGTTGTTAGTTATACCTGTGGTTAGACTACTCAAGCTTTCTTGCATGGTAGATAATTGTTAAGCAAAGTTAAATCACATTGTTTATTAACATACATACTGTGTAATATGTATATTATGGAATCCAAGAGCTAGGTATTTACAAGCGCTATACTTGATATTTGACACAATACATGTACACATCATATTATATTGAAATGTATATCACAAAATAAGTTTGGGTGTGAATCAGTAATAGAGATAGATGTTTGTTCTTGCGCTTCGGATATATTGTAATTGTCTAAAATAAATATTTATCCAATACATATTTACCTGAGCATTTTCATTTCATTGCTGTACCACACCTTATATCATTTTTGGCTAAAAGTTTAGCTACTTTTCTGTGAGTCACGAGACCTTTTATGGTAATTATAGCCTTCGTTGCCCGTGATTCTACCGCCTGACACTACTAGTAGAGTGAAGGGAAAACTTCCCCATGACACAGAGTGAACTATAAAATCTCCCGTGGATTACCTCATTTCCAATGGCACTACTAATACTAAGTAAAAAGTATATAAAAATATTTTTAAATTTTATTCAGTAACATTTTCAATAAGTTTTTTCTTCTTAGTAGGTATAACTAAAAAACAAAAATTACCTCTTATAACGAAATTTTAATAAAACAATATAAAAAAAAACAAGACTTCGTAATATTCATCAGCAGCCAGTTTTTTTTTGGTTTGCGACAACAGACATTAAGTAGGTACTAAAAAGCTAAATCCAGCTGATGTTAAGTGACATCCGTGACACCATTTAGTTACTATTTTCATAGTTGGCATACGAGCATGCGAATCCACCTGGAGCGTAAGTGGCGTCCGCACCATGAACATCGTTAATCGTTGGTGTTTTATGAACGTTGCTTGTGATAATTATGTCGACTACTATGCGTTGCGGGCCGCAAGTTCGAATTGGAATTGCCTTTGCTCCAGATCTTAACAGAAGAAACTACTACCGTTGGCGTTGTGCTAAGTTGTCCTTGATTTTCTGATGATTAAAAAAATTATCCCACACTGTGGTGCTTCCTTGTACTAGCCATACTACTATATAAACACAGTAATAACATGTACAGATAAATATTTAAGGACCACCTAACTAGTGTATTAGAAAAAAAACATGACGAAACTCATTTTATAAAGATTGTTGTGCCGAGCTAAAATATTGTTCAATTCAGCATTATTGTTACAAGTTCCGGTTCCGTCCTACAATAAATAAGATCATAATATAATATTTAATATTAGATTCTATAATCTTGATTATATATCTTTTCTTTACATATTATTTTCCAAATCATTATTTTGTATTAATAAATAGGTACAATAATAACTTCAAATTATATTAACAAATATTGTGATTGTACAGTGTAGTGATTATAGCGATTACCGGTGCCTGTTAAGTCGATGTGTTGGCTAGTGAGTTAGCTTGGTAACGTTGTAATAAACTCTCTTGCGAGAAATTCGTGTCGTTTACGTTAACTTCAACGTCCTCCATTATTGCATCATCGCCTCCCCCATCAGTGGCGGATTTACACATTTATCGCCAGTAGGCCATTCAAATTTTGCCGCTCCTGCTGATTTTTTGTTCCCCTACTGGCTACTTTCAGTATTTTTTTATAAACGAACGACGGAGTAATCAATTTACTGTACAGTACTAAAATATTGTAATTTTTATTAAATTCTCTATTTAATAATATATTAATGCTTTAAGTATATAATAATGCTTTTTTTTTCATTTCTATAAGACAAACAAATATTTTTGGTTAAATATGCGGCCCCCTAAAATCTGCCGCACTAGGCTCCAGCCTACTCAGCCTGCTGGTAAATCCGCCACTGTCCCCCATCCTTGAGAAACACCTATTATTTCAATATACAGGGTGACCGGAAATTCGTCGTTTTCCTTCTAAGAGGAGATACTATGGCTCATTTGCAATAAATAAAGTCATATAAACTAGGGGTCAAAAATGAAGCATTTTTAAGTTATGGTCATTTAATTTTTTTTATGAATTTTTGCGACTTTCCGAAATAAAAAGTAAATAAAAAAATCAACGTTATTTTTTTTACTAAATATTGTTACTTCATTTAAAAGCTAGCGAACTATCATCCTGTTTAAAATTATTACATCGTACAAATTACTTGTAACTTTAAAGAAAAAAGCCTCAAATTAAGGTCAATATAAAAAATAAAACGCAGTTTAAAATTTATTATGAGCCACTGCTGAAAAAAAAATTATGAAAGTTTGCGTAAAAAGTATTTTACCTACTTCCCTGTATCATCAGCTATTCAGTAAGGTACAAAAATTTATAAACATTCTAACGCATCCAACAAAAATAACACGATAACTGTAAACCAAAGAGTGCGTTTCTGGGAACCGGCTGACTGATTGATAACAATAGCCCAGGTAGTTAACCGTCACGAGGTAAGTCGGGACCCTTTGTTAGTTGTCGGGACTCGGGACTAACATAACTTGTTTATCAGTTCAGTCTCAGTTAGTTATTTGTCAATTCTCCATCTGTACGGACGCTATTACATCTAAATAAAGTTGCACTGTGTGGAAAATCTGTTTTCACAATGACTTCTTTTGGAAATGAAGAATATGCGGATATTTTGTTCGTGTATGGTTTCTGCAATGGTGACCGAGCTGCAGCACGAAGAGAATACCAGCGTCGTTTCCCAAATCGCAGGATACCACACGTGGGCGTGTTTGCTGACACATATCGGCGTCTACGGGAACCAGGAAGCACGCAACGGCGGCAAAGCGATGCTGGTAGGCCTCCTATTTACCCAGTGGAAGACTAAGAAGGGGCTAATTGACAGGTACTCTGGGGTCGGTACCCGGGATGGACCTAATCTAACCTAGGGAGGTCTTCCTAATCCACAAAGGAAATATAACACAATTTTATTTTAAGTAACTTTTATTTAAGATGAATCTATTTTAAAAGAAAATACAATGATAATTATTAGACTATTTTGGGGACGAAGCCCGCAATAGAATTCCGTAAGGAATCCTGTCAAGGAATGATCTAGAACAATCTTCGATATTCTCTATATTTTACATTTTACAAATAAAAATCAAATAATGACAGACTTATAAGTTGCCAGTCATAAATGTCGGCAAGTTTGTTTGTGCAATAACCTCTTTTAATAAATACGGCACAAGCAAACGTTGCAATCGCCCATCTTGTTTAATTTATTTAATTAGTGAAGCTGATTAAATAAATTCCTATATACATTTCATTCTTAAATAACGACCCTACTTAAATCAGGACCATATACATTAATCGGGATTACTCTCAGATGAGCCCCCTACCGATAGGAATATACACACTTGATCATGTTTAAATTACAACATCTTATTACACCAAAAATGATCTTATTGTATTTATTCTCCATCAATAGAGCCTTAGCCACAAAACCTGATGAAAATCAGCCAAGATCCCGGCTGGTTAATTAATATCTAAATAAAACAATGTAAATTATTTTAATTTCTCATACAATTCATGAATAATCAACAACCCATCATACGCAAGTTCAAATAACCAATATTTATTATTAAATTAATCAACAATTGTTAAAATAACCCATTGAATACAATCTAATTATAATTATAATTAATTGATAAGTAATAAATATATTAATATCCCAATAAAAGTAAATTTAATTAATCCCATTTATATTAAAATTAATACTAAATTAATCAAATTATATTATCAAACATTATCATTCAGTTGGCAAAACAAACACGTTTGACATGAACTGTCATAATAACTTTAAACTTTTCTGAATGATTAAAAGTTTATTTGAAAGTTTGTAAATTTCGAAAATTTAAACATTACCTACCTAAATATTAAGATTTTACCTGCCTAACTATTACCGGACAAACTTACCTATGAATAGATCATAAAATTGGATCCAAAGTATTTTATTTAACCCAGAATGATATCTATAAATTAAAGGATTTAATATTTCACAACGCAATGCAGAGAACTTTTTCAAAATGCACCGAAATACACCTGACAAAATTCTATACCAATACCGTTTAAAAACCATTACCTATTCCATCACAACCCTTTTACTATTCAACCCTACTGAGGATCCTATTCTACATCCGCGTGTTGACCCACAGACATCAATATCACAATATTATATATACTCGTAAACTTTGGCCGCATAGCTAAATCGGCTATCACCTTCTCTCTTATGGAGATTATTAGGCGTGGCTCAAATTAAACGTGCACATTATCTATAGTGTTATTTTAGTCTTTGAAAATTGACTTCTTTAGAGCATTGGCACCACACGTATAACTATGATTCGTAAATAAAATGTAACGCGGTAAATACGTGCCGCGTGTACCTGCCGCTCTTTAGAGGTTTCTCTTCGGGTATTTAAAATTAATTTATTAAATCATTAAATAAAATACCCTCTTATCTCAATATATAATATATAAAAAACCTTTTCCTTATTTTCTTTTATCTGCATCGTCCATCCATTGCATCTCCTTTTTGGTGATGCTGTTTGGATCGGCTTTGCAGGATATATCATCTCGGAACATTGCGTTGTGAAGTGTACATAGAATTTGAGAAAAAAAAAAATTAGTTTCTAATATTATTCTAAAACACCAACGAAATTCTAACCGTTGCATATCTACAAATGAACGATATACATATTTGTACACCTAAATGTGTACTTTTACTCTATTAATTCTAAGAATAAAGAAATTATAATATTATTATAATATTTCAAGAAATAAATGTATATACAAAAACTTTGTTTTATATATATATAAATATAGACATAGTTTTATCATTAGTTTTACTTTATCGAATATTATATGGTTTTAATCTATTAACATGTACAATTAGTTCTTGGTTATTTTGTATTTTTTTTACAAGATAATTGTCACATCCTATATATCGTAATACTCGAAATAAACCTTTATATGGTCGACTAAGTTTTCGACTTTTACCTGATATTCTTTTTGGACAATGTAACAAAACTAATTGTCCTACACGAAGTTTAATATTAGAAGCTTTTTTATCATACGATCTTTTTTGTACTAAACGAGCTTTCCTTAAATTTTCTCTGGCTTGATTCACTGCACTTATATAAGTATCTTTTTTTTGTTGAACGGTCATATTACAGTTAGGATTCAACCTTTCATCAAACGGAACTTCAGGTTCTCTACCAAACATTAAATAATAAGGAGAAAATTTAGTTGAAGCTTGTTTTGAACAGTTATAAGCATATATTATAAAAGGTAAAATTTGGCACCAATCCCTTTGACTTTGGTTTACATATTTAGCTAATGAATATGAAATGGTTTGATTCAATTTTTCTACTAAACCTAATGTTTGATGGTGCATAGTGGTAGCTATGGAATGTTTTATATTATATTGCCTTAATAAAGACTTAATTAACCTTGACGTAAACATGGAACCTTTATCTGACAATACTTCACATACCGTCCCGAACTTTGTTAAAATTTCAAATTTAAATTTTTCAAATTTAAAGAAATTATATACTATTTGAGCTGTCACTCGTGGGACTGCTTTGCAAATAGCATATTTTGAAAAACAATCTATACATGTTATTATATATTTATTACCATCTACTGAACGATTAAAAGGACCTAGTACATCAATTTCTATCTTTTGAAATAAACGATCCGTTACTATAGGGCGTAATGGCACTATCTTATTATATATTTTCTTTTCTTGACAAGGTATACAACTCTTAATATATTTCTCGATTTCATTAGATGCGTTCGGCATAAAATATTTTGCCCTGAACTTTGCTAAAGTTTTCATCATCCCGAAATGGCCTCCCGTACGTGCGTCATCATGTAATTGTCTCATGATTTCACTAAATAACGACTTAGGTAAAACAATTAAATTTTTTATTATATTTCCACTTCTAATACATTTATATAACACATTATTTGATATCATAAAACCTTTATATACACTTCGTCGACTGATTGATACATTTTCACGCCACCTTCGGCAAAAACTATCTTCCTCTTGATGTCGTGATAAATTCTCCACCTCAATCGAGAACACTTGTAAACCGTCCTCTATTTCTTTTCCTGTACTAGTTTCATCTTCTATTAGAGGGTTTCGACTTAAGAAATCCGCTACAACGTTCTGTTTTCCGGAACAATGTACAATCTCAAAGTCGTGTGCTTGAATCGCCAAGGCCCATCTGGCTAGTCTTCCAGACATGTCTCGTCTTGTCCTTAACCAACATAATGCCTTATGGTCTGTTACTAACTGGAATTGTAATCCCCATAAATAATGTTTAAAATAGTTTAATGCCCACACTAAACTTAAACATTCCTTTTCAGTTACTGAATATTTTTTTTCTGCTTCTGTTAATTTTCGTGATGCGAAGCATATCGGTAACAATTTCTCTTGTTGACCTTGCATCAAACATGCTCCCAGAGCTAAATCACTCGCATCTACATATAATCTTGTACATATTTTTTTTTCATTAACAAAATGTCGTAATAATGGTGGTTCAACCATTAACGATATCATTTTATCGAATACTTCTTGTTGTACTTGTGACCAAATGAATTTCGTATTCTTCTTTAATAGATCTGTTAAAGGAAGAGTTAATGAAGAAAAATTCTTTATAAATTTTCTATAATATGAAAATAAACCCAATACCGATTTCAATTCTTTAATATTTCTTGGTATTTTTACTTTTTTTTATTTTCTCAATATTTTTTGGGTCTGGTAAAATACCTTCTCCAGAAATAGTGTGTCCTAACACAGTTATTTCTTTGAATCCAAAATTACACTTTGATGGTTTGAGTGTCAAGTTTGCCGCACTCAACCGTTGAAACACTTCTTCTAAAGCACTTAAAAATTCATTAAACGAATCACCATACACGATCACATTGTCAATAAAGACTATCACATTTTTATACTTAAGACCTGCTAACACTTCATCCATTGTCCTTTGAAAATAAGCTCCACTAGTTTTTAATCCAAAAGGTAATACGTTAAACTCGTATAATCCAGATGGTGTGATGAATGCTGTTTTGTGTTTATCTTTCTCCGCTATCGATAATTGCCAATAGGCGGAGTTTAAATCGAAATCTGCATAGAATTTCGCCCCATTCAGCTGTGTTATCATATCTTCGATGATAGGCAAAGGATATGAATCTGTTATTACTTTCTTATTCAACTTTCTATAATCCACACAAAATCTCCATGTATTGTCTGGTTTTTTAACTAGTACTACCGGTGATGCATACGCACTTCTAGATTTTCTAATCACATTATTTTCAAGCATATCATTAACTTGCTCACGTATAATTTTATGTTGTTCATTAGATATTCTATAGGGTGCTCTATGAACTGGAGTTTCATCTATTGTATCGATTGTGACTTCGACAATATTACACTTTCCTAACTCTTTTTTTTCGAACGCGAACGTCGACCGATATTTTGTTAATATTTTTAATAATTCAATTCGTTCTTTTACCGACAAATTCGAAGATAAATTAAATTCTTTTTCACTCGGTTTAGCTACCACTACTTCCCACAATCTACAATCATTTTTATCTACTAAATCAGAAAAATAAATAAATTCATCCTTACTCAATTCACGTGAAACCTGTATTACCTGAAGGGTATTTTGGTTCACATCTTTAACATTAAAATCATTAATTTCATTATTTCTAATAAATTTACAAATATTATTTACAAATTGAACATGACCTTTTTTAAAATCTAATATTGCACCAGACTTCTGAAGAAAGTCTTGTCCGAGAATTAAATTTCTTTCAATTTTATCAACTACATAACAATTCTGTATATACACAACATGTTCAATCTCCAAACATATTTGTATTTTACCAATTATATTCATTCGATTACCATTAACGGCTCGGATTTTTATATCTTCAACCTTATGTATTGTAATATTTAATTGATTACATAATAGTTGAGATATTAAGGACACTGAAGCGCCTGTATCAAGTAAAGCTGAGATAAATCTTTCTCTAATTTTAACTTTAATATTGGGACTACACTTACATATAATATTGTCTTGATTAATCGGCATCAATAATGTCCCAAGCTGTCTTACTGACGCCGGTTGAAGTTTGAAATTCCTTCCTCGCCCGTTGGATGAATCACCTCGATCCTGTGTTCTTGTTAAATTATATGGAGATCGATTGTTATTATTTAAGAATTTTCCTCTCGCGTTCCCGTAGTCCATGTTAGTTAACCTTCGAGAATCTTCCTTCTCACTCCTCGGTGGTGTTGTAGAATTTACTGGTATTTCTTGTGACATCTGTACGTTGTCTTGAAGATATAAATTTTCTTCCTGCTTTCCAGTGAACATTTCATGCATCTGCATGATCGTTTCTTTTAACATTTTTTTATTTGTATAGATTTGAGACGCTAGTCGGCATTTATATGTGTATTTGCAATTTTTCAAAAAATGATTTATAAAAATATTATCTGTTATTGTACCAGCTTTGTTTGCACACATGTCCAATGCGTAATAGTAATATATTAGTTCTTCATTGGCTTGCTGCTTCCGTGAATAAAAATTAGCCACATGATCTATTTCTCTGCCAAATTCTTCTATAAATTCTTTTTCTAATTTCGTCGAACGTTTCGCATGTATCAATTATCGTTTTGTAAAAATACAACGCAGGTCCTTCTAAATATGTTTGTATAACTAGCCTCTTGCTTTCATCGTTGTATTTATGTACTGCCGCAATTACCTCGAACTGGGCTAAAAATTCACTCACCAAAACTGTCGAAATGCCAGAGTACTTATTTAAATTCATGGCTATTTTTATAATTTTCTTATATATATAACTTTTATAACTCTTTTATTTGCCGTAAAGCGTCGTCACTTTTTAGAGTCTTTCCTTTACTCCTGGTATTCAGATAGCTCTTGCCTTCTAAAATTTTCTTTCCGCTATACTCAGTGACGTATATAGCTGAATTAATCTGAAAAATAGTAAAACACTACCACATTACATCACTACGCGGCGCCTCCACCATCTGGGGTCGGTACCCGGGATGGACCTAATCTAACCTAGGTAGGTCTTCCTAATCCACAAAGGAAATATAACACAATTTTATTTTAAGTAACTTTTATTTAAGATGAATCTATTTTAAAAGAAAATACAATGATAATTATTAGACTATTTTGGGGACGAAGCCCGCAATAGAATTCCGTAAGGAATCCTGTCAAGGAATGATCTAGAACAATCTTCGATATTCTCTATATTTTACATTTTACAAATAAAAATCAAATAATGACAGACTTATAAGTTGCCAGTCATAAATGTCGGCAAGTTTGTTTGTGCAATAACCTCTTTTAATAAATACGGCACAAGCAAACGTTGCAGTACTAAATTGGACCTTACTTTTTGCCTCAGAATTTGAATGGCATAACATACGCCGAATTCTTGAGGGAGGAACTGGCGGTGCTGCTTGTCGATGTACCGATAGCAACTAGGATGTAAATGATTTACCAGCACGACGGCTGTCCAGCCCACTATTCTTGGCAAGTGCGCCAGTAGCTAGTTAGTAACTACCCGGAGAGGTGGATTGGCCGAGGTGGGCCGATTCCGTGGCCAGCGAGGTGCCCAGATAATTGAAATTAGCAGAATTGGGCTCCAGATCTAACACCTTGCGATTTATTTATGCAATTATTTATGGGGTCATATGAAGGAATTGGTGTACACAACACCCATAAATTCCGAAGCAGAACTCAGGGAAAGGATTTTAAACGCTGCTGACCAAATAAAATCAACTTTAACCTCAAGAATATCAAAAACGGAATTAAGAAGGAGACTTAGAGCCTGTATCAGATGGAGAGGCTCCCAGTTTGAGCAAGATTTGTAGTTGTTAATTTGATTGTTAAATTATGGTGATAAAGAGCTTATGTAAGTTGTAAGGTATGTTAATAAAGAGTTTTATTCAGTAAGTTTGAGATAATTTAATTTTTTCTTTCATAAATCAAAATTTGTTATCTTAGTTAAAATCAGGGAAATTCCCAATACCTCGATTATTATTAGGTCTTTACCTATGAAATTGCCGTTTTTCACGAAATAAATGAAGCGTAATTTTTTTATATATTTTTTATTTCTATTAATCAAAATAATCACCCATGCAATCAATGCATCTTTGCCAACGCATTGGTAGCTTATTGATGCCTTTCTTGAAGAAATCAGCTGGACGGGAGGCAACAAATTCTTCAAAGGCATTTTGTACTGCCTCTCGGGTATTGAATTTTTTTCCCGCCAAGAAGTTATCCAAATTCTGGAAAAAGTAGAAGTCTGTAGGCGCAAGGTCTGGTGAGTACGGCGGATGACGGAGAACTTCCAACCCCAGCTCTTGTAGCTTGGAGACCATCTGCTGTGCAGTATGAGGTCGCGCGTTGTCGTTCAGGAGCAGTGGAGCCGAACGATTGACCAAAGCTGGTTGGAGACGTGCGAGCTTCTTCATCATTGTGTTCAGTTCTTCACAGAACACATCTGCAGTAATGCTTGTCCCGTTTGGCAAGAAGCTGTGATGAATTACACCCGCGTTAGACCACCAAACAGTGACCATCACTTTTCTAGGGGTAAGTTTTCGTTTAGGGCATTGTTTGGGTGCTGAACCAGGGTCCAAACAACTTGCTGAGCGCTTACGATTGTCAAACAGGATCCATTTCTCGTCACAAGTAACAATGCGGTTCAGAATTCCTTCATTTGTGTGCCTGCTGAGCAGTGCAAGGCACGTCTCCACGCGTACTTCGCGCTGGCGGTCATTGAGTTCGTGGGGTACCCATTTGTGAAGCTTTTTTACCTTGCCAATTTGACGCAAATGGACCAATATTGTTTTGATGCTAACGTCGAAAGCTGCTGCTAATTCAGCCGTGGATTGAGTTTCATCAGCTTCCACAATTGCCTTTAATTCGTCATTGTCGACCAAAGTTTTCGGACGACCACGGGGTTCATTTTTCAGGTCAAAATTTCCAGAACGGAAGCGGGTAAACCAATAACGGGTGGTGCGTTCGTTTGTAGTGTTCGCTCCGTAAACGTCGTTGATGTTGCGTGCCGCTTTGCTGCCACGACGGTACTCATACTCCATAATTACTCGAATTTTTAACTTATCCATGATGACGAAAAATGTTCGAATGCGTTGAAAACAAAACAATAACTATTAAACAAATGACGATTTTAGAAAAAGAATTCCATGTTTGTCAAATAAAATTAATTTGAAATTAGAATTATCAGATAAAAAAAAAAAAATTCATTTGATATGGCCAGTACGGCAAAACGGCAGTTTCATAGGTAAAGACCTATTATTATTATCTTTACAAACTGCACTTTATTTCTTAATACTTGTATCATTTTGGATAGCTGATGACACAGGGAAGTACTTAAAATACTTTTTACGCAACTTTCATACATTTTTTTTACAGCAATGGCTCATAAGAAATTTAAAACTGCATTCATTTTTCACATTGGCCTTAAGTTGAGGCTTTTTTCTTAAATGTTACAAGTAATTTGTACGATGTAATAATTTTAAACAAGATCACTAGCTTTTACATGAAGTAATAATATTTATTAAAAAAATAATGTTGATGTTTTTATTTACTTTTTATTTCGGAAAGTCGGAAAAAATCATAAAAAAAATAAAATGACCAGAACTTAAAAATCATTCATTTTTGACCCCCAGTTTATATGACTTTATTTATTGCAAATGAGCCATAGTATCTCCCCTTAAAAGGAAAACGAGGAATTTCCGGTCACCCTGTATAGGCGAGTATTTTTTGCAGTACCTACAATTATTTATATGTCTTAAGCAAGTGGATGCCTACAAACCAACCTTTTTGGTGTCATTTTAGAAGGAACACAAGAGATTTTTTTAAAATTCTAAATACAGGTTAGTTTAAAAAAAAACAAGCAGAAATTATTTAAGTAGGTCCTTGTTACTAGGGAATAGGGATAAACTTTTTACTCAGCTATATAGGTACCTAACTAGGTTGAGATTAAGATGATGCTTCAACATTTAAATTCAAATATTTATTTTTCAACATTGACAATTATTTGTACTTATTGACGACAAATAAAGCATGAACCCATCAACAGTTCGGCGAAACCTTGGTGAAGAAGGAACTGGCAAGGAATATTATAGGTACAATTTTTTCAAAATAAATGTATAATGTCTCTTGCTAAAATGCACTGCCCAACAGTAGTTCTAAAAATGTGTAATTTATAAATTTCAGGGTTGCCTGGAAGAGATCACTATTGCCGTCACACTGCCTTTCTCTTTTTTTGTAGTTTTAATCTAAGTGTATTTTAATTTTGTAACTGGTTTGGCAATAAAGTGTATTATTATTATTCTGTTTATTCTAATTATTCTTATCTGCATCTGTTAGCTCGGCAAGTCTACCTCCTCCCAAGTATCCAAACGACGAATACCCTCAAACGGCACCCGTTCACGAGTTAACGCGGCATCCAGCCATCGCCTCCAGCCTCAACCATGATTACAAAGAAGTAAGCGACCAGTCACCCGACGCTACCGTAAGAAGACGTACTTTAGCGGCAGTGACAATTTTGTCTTAAAATCCGGTAGGTTAAAAAGGTGGTTTCTTATGAAGCGAAAGACGAAAATTTTTCCACGTTCGTGACCAGAGCTTGATGGTCGGTTACGAATACAGACATTTGTTTCACTGTTCCTGACTAATGAAAAACTTTTCGTGTTTCTAAAATATATCTCTAATATAAAAACATGTCTCTGGTGATAAACGTGGAAAAATTACCTTCTTTGGTACCTAAATGGTTACGAAGCAGCGATAATAAAATATTACAAACTCATACTTGTAACATGAAGAGTTTGTGATATTGTTCAAATAGTTGTTCAAGTTTCAAATACGTTGTAACGTAAAATGTTGGCAACGCATTAATCGATTCAATAACGTAAACGATCAATGTTGTCTAAGGGCACGGAAGCCACTTACAATCAAGTGGATCGCATGTTCGTTTGCCGGCTATGCCAAAATTAAAAAAAGTATCATAAAAGCGATAATATGCGAAACATTTGTAGGGCGTGGAGTGGAGTGCACTCACTATAATACCATTGGCGTTTGCTATATTTACCTAGCATTACCAAAGTGACAGGTTAGATATTCTAATATTAAAACTAACAATATAATAAATTACGGTTTTATTAACGTAAAAAAAATCTGCACTTAACATTACTAGAGTGAGGTGTTCATATAATACCAGGTACTTTGCTAACTTAATCTAGCCATTCTTCCACATTTGGGGAATTTTCCAACACATCGTTTGATTCACTGCAACAAAAAGTTGTTATCATTATAGAATATTGAGTATTTAATTTGTACAAGGGTACAAGTTTAAATTAAGTAACAACAAGTAAGTATAATCTAGTCATACAATGAAACAATACGATACAAAAAATGGGTGTTCTTCATGAGGAAAATGGTCGTACAGCATCTGTTTATTATTTACAATCCATTTAGATAAAACACGATGTGTATTTTCTTTAAAGTTAAGTAAGAAGTAAGATAGCCATTGTCTCTAAGTACATGTATAAAATAGCAAATGGGTGTGTTATAGACTTTATATTATTCAAGAAGGGGTAAGTAATGTTTTGGGACTTAACATATCTGGAAATTGGCTTGATGCAGAAGTTGATATGGTGCAGTCGCTTTTACGTTATGTCATATTTTTTTATTTTTATTTTTTTATTCTGGCATGAACAGTCATTATGAAAAAAACAGTGCTTAGATAACAAATTACATCTCTCTGTAGACAAATAATGCCCAAACTAATTATAATTAAATTTTACAATTTTTCAAGCGGCCAAAACAATAAGTATAAGTAAATATTATATATGTTAAACTAAGTAATATTCTAAGTACAAGTTCATAATGGTTATCATAACAAAAACAAAATATTTATTTTCTCATGCAAACTTAGTTATTCAAGGCTTTAAATAGTTTCCATTTTATTTATTTTTTATTGCAACAGCGAATGGTAAGCAAAATGCAAGCAAAATCTAATAAGGCCCTCCTAATAAAAGGAAAGTACAAAGTTTTAACAGTTACAGTTCTTTTAAATGGTTTTGTAATTCTGCATATGAAACCAAGGCTTCGGAATGCCTTTTGTGTAATTTGGTCGATGTGATCTACAAATGATAACTTACAGTCCATAATAACACTTAAATCGCGAATGATGCTGATTCTGTTAAGTGTATTGCTATTGAGAGTATAAGTAAAGGAAATTGGCGCATTCTTACGAATGTAAGTCATTATACTTAGATAACGATAGTATAGCTTCTTGTAGTTTGTGACAATCAGATATTTCATGTATAATCCTAAAAAGTTTAGTGTCGTCAGCATAAAGTAAATAATGTGTATCATTAAGCACTGCCCCGATATCATTTATATATAAAGAGAAAGGTACTGGGCCTAGATGTGATCCCTGAGGCACGCCAGATGGGATAGGTAGATAACTAGAGCAGTAACCTTTCAGGCATATTGCTTGGCTACGATTGCGTATATAAGAATTCGGCCACCTGAGAAGATTTCCGTGGACACCGAGCTTTTCTAACTTGTCAATAAGAATATCGTAATTAATTTTGTCGAAGTTGATATTTTCTTCTTATATATTTTCTTCGAGAGTTATAATGAAAAAATAAAAAACTTGAAGCCAAGACCAAGAAGCAACCTTTTTACAGGTTCTGAAGTGCTTGTTGTTTTCAGTGTGTTTTTGTTTTTTGTCTTTACATTATACTAAATAATTCCAATGACTTTTTTCTTAGAAGCTTATGATATGGAAGATCTAGAGCCTGGTGCTTTTTGCTGTCAGTAGCAAAAGATCGGCTTTAGAAGTTCACTGAAAAGCACAGTTTATTGCCGAAACCATCTTCCATGTCATCTGCGTAAGAGCTAACAATGTTTAAAATTCTTATTTATACATTTTATAGTGTGACCAGCACTCACTTTTAGATGCTACCTGCTAGGCTTATAGTATGTAGTTTCCACATACAGGCAATATGCCCCAGAAGGCGAGGTTCAAGGCACTGGAACAGGACCAATTTGTTGGTTGCCTTACCAGGCAAAACATATGACAGCAGACATTTAGATATTTATATTTAAATTTTAACACTCATTGAACATTCATTGGTCTTAGTCTTACAAATCTCCATGTAAAACATATTGCAAAAGTTTTTATATTAAGGTAAAATATAAATGTTAAACACATGTTGTCTAATACATATTATTATATCAAAAAGGTTCATCAATCGCATTTCAATCCAGTTGTTTGAATGTAAAAAAGCATATCTAAAAATAGTGTATTTTTGTTAAATGGTAACATTTTTGGCTTGTGATACAGTAGAGTTCTAGTGATAAAAATTCATTATTTATTATGTCAGAATAAATGACAATTATTACCACATTTTTTTTAGGCCAACTGTAATTATTTTAAACCAAGATTTAGAATAGCACACACAATACATAAAAATAAACAGAAAACTAATTACCTATTACCTATCAAGTGATGGGTCATTGCTAAACATTTCCGTAGGCACTGTTGGTGGAGCTCTCTCAGGCAGAAGTTCCAGATATGATTGTCGAGATTGCAGGTGTCTCTCCACCTCTTCTGGAGTCATGTGACCATCACTTGCAGACATCCCCAACCCAAGACTCGGCGAAGCCTTGTATAAACTCCCTGATGATTCCTGGATTCACAAACAATACAAACACAAAATGGAATTAAATAAGTTAAGTTCTGTCTAAAATTTAGATGAATTTGTACTTTGTAATTTTATAAATAATTTTGTTTTATGGCCATGATTGGAACAATGAGGACGGCATGGTCATTTTGTGCACCTAGTCCTCTATAAATAAATAAAGATTTAAAAAAAATTTATAAATTTGAAAATTGGATTATGTCAGTGATGTCAAGAGAACTTGGAAATATCTACACTAATCTATGCTAATATTATACAGAGGAAGGATTAGATTTTTTTAGGTTTTTTTATAACAGAATAAAGCTAAAACTACTAAACTGACTCAAAAATTTTTTACATGTAAAAAGCTACGTTATCACCGAGTGACATGGGCAGAATAATATTTAGAAAAAAAATTGAGATCCTTACGAAAATTACAATAATGCAACCAAGGTATGAAAAATTTGCATATACAGGGTGTCCAGAAGGTCAACGTCCAAATGCAAGGGGTTCACGCGCCGTGGTCCCAAACAGTAAAAAAAAATATTTATAAATTCTTTGTGTATTAGTTTAGTAGATATAGGATGATTCCTAAAATAAGTGAAAAATCACTCCTTATAGCAGCAATTTGTATGCTGAATCTGTAAATGTTGACCGATTTTGATTTTTTTTTTCGGTTATTAATTGGTTACTGAATGTTCTTATGTAATAAAGCTTTGATACAAGCAAATCTATTACGGTACGATAGAAAACATGCAATAAAGGAAAAACAAATGTGTCGCAATTTTTTATATCTAATTTTCTCTGCTCCACCGTGTAAATACATGTACGGAATGAAGCTGGAATTTACTCTCAAAAGTTGGCGCATCTAATGCAGTTTCTAAAAAGCTATAATACTTGGCACTAAAACTGATCTGATTTTATTTATAATCTTTAAATTGAGGAACCACCTATTTTGAAAATCATTAAAAATTCGCTAAGCGTCCCTCCCTTTTCTCATCACCCGTTTTTATCATCATCAAGGCTGATATGGTGATGACGATAAAAATAATAATAAGCTTAGTCGGTAAAGTTGTTGTCGCTTCTTTTTATCCTCTGCCAATTCATACCTACCTACTTACTATTTCTACAAGGCCGACTTGCAGCGCATGTTATGTTAAACTCATTTAGCTATTAATAATTTTAAAGTTATATTATTAATTATGCCTGCCACATATTCACCTTAAATTGGTATTGGCTCTTCTCTTTCCGGATTACTGGTGGATATTGTGAAGATTTAAAAATCCGGCTTTGACTCTTCACTTCAGGAGTTACACCTTCACAATACACGCGATGTACGTTCACACATACTCGATGATCTGGATAACGATCTTCGTTTGGGTATCGTTCACGGTAGAGCCTGGCTGCCACCCTGGCGTTACCTTGACATTCGCCCTAAGTAAAATGCATGTTTGCATATTGCAATGGTGTGTATGATACTAGCATTGCTAAAAAGTATTACTAATCACAAGCACGATAGAAAGCTCAGAGAGCGATCCAAGTCCAACCCACCAAATCGTAGGGATATCTTAAGTCCAAGTTAAAGCCAAATCGTTAGTTCCAAGGATACACTAAACCAAATCACAAAGGTAATCAAATTTCAAGTTCTAGCCGAGAGACGTGACGTAAAACACGAACAAAACAAGTTGACGTACTGACTGATTTTCGGTACCTGGCACGGGGATGGGTGATAAGTGAGGGGAGCGACACCCTGGATCGTCTACCTGAGCAAGTGTCCCTTTCATGTAATCTTTTAGTAGTATTTAACATCTCTTTACTTACTCTTTTTTAATGATTTTAAAAATAGGAGCTTCCTCAATTTAAAGATCATAAATAAAATCTGATGAATCTAAGTGCCAAGTATTATACTTTTTAGAAACTACATTAAAGTCAGGCCATTTTAATAGGTAACATTTGACAATTCACCAAAATTCAATAACGTAACCTTGTAACGGCGGGCATAAAATAATATATTTTTTTGTTTTGTTAGAACTGCACAATTGCTTAACTTTTTTCTATTACAATTACATATTTATTGTAATAATGACCGATACGACTAAACATAATAAACAATTTCTGATCTAAAGAACTGAACGCGTTACAATGTTGCCTCAGTTAACCCTTTTTCATTTTAAACACTAGGGATGTTACTCTAAAAATCGAAAGCTAAGTTGAATAGAATGAAATGATTACTTGTGAAGAAATATCACCATAAATTAATAACCACGTTGTAATTATAATAAAAATTATTATATTTATTATTCTTTTAACTAACAACAAAAATACAAAAAATAACTAAATAGAAAAACCATTGATATTAGGCACAATTTAGGTGGGATGTTCTTGGCAACACCAGTGCCTGTCGATGACGCCATGTCATGTCGCCATTACATGACGCAGTCTTTTGCCGTTGTGCGAAGTGACTGCGTTTTTGGTGTGCTCTCTGTAATTTTCTTCTGACCCGGCTTTTTTATTGGACTGATCTCACTGACTACGTTTACCATTTCTTTCCAAACAGTCTTACCAATTCAAAACGGGGGTAAACGCTAAACAGCCAATCTCGCGAATTAGTGGTGAAATTGTACAATTATTTTGAACGTGAATTAGTTAACGATGGGCCTCTTTTACCATTGACACAACCGAGAGAACGCGTTGCCGAAGTATTGGGAATAGGGAAGAGGACAGTAACTCAAATTCTGAAAGAGAAATACGGACCATCAGGCTCCGAAGATAATACTTTACGTACACCGAAAAAAAGAAACAGGGACATGAAAATTGTTGGCGTTGATAATTTTGATGCTGCTCCAATTCGCAACCACATTTATGGATATTACTTGAGAAAAGAATATCCTACACGGGAAAAGGTAATGAGTTCGTTAAAAGACGCAGGCTTATTTTTTGGCGGTAAATCGACTCTATCAAAGGTTTTGAAATCGATTGGGTTTAGATAAAAAAATCTGACAAGCGGAAAATCCTGCTAGAACGCTACGATATTATTTTGAAGAGATTAACATTCTTACGTCAAGTAAAGAAAATTACAGATTCGGACAATGTCGTGTTTATTGACGAAACATGGTTGAACGCGAACCATGCGGTTTCGCAGACATGGACCGATGATACATCGGCCTCCACTTCAAATTTCCATCATGAAAACGAGGCCGACTTATTATATGTCACGCGGGATCAGCTTCTTAAGGTTTTATGCCAGACTGCCTCCTCGCATTCGCCTCTAAAACTACAAGTGATTACCATGAGGAAATGAAAAGGAGTCCGATTTATTATATGTCACCCGGGATCAGCTTCTCAAGGTTTTATGCCAGACTGCCTCCTCGCATTCGCGTCTAAAACTACAAGTGATTACCATGAGGAAATGAACTTTGAGGTTTTTAAAGAGTGGTCTGAGAAGCTGCTAGTCAGCTTAGAAAACCTATCGAAAATTATAATGGACAATGCACCGTATCATCCTGTACAAGTTGATAAACCACCAACTCAAGCAAAAAAAAAGGAAGAAATTGTCTCGAAGCTTTATTAAAACTCAACTTTATTAAAAGTTGAGTTGTTAAATCTGGTAAAAGCAACTTAGCCGTCCAAGCTTCGCTATGTAATCGATGAACTAACCCTAGAGCATGGACACGAAGTTATTCGATTGCCTCCCTACCATTGCCAGTATAACGCCATCGAGCTTATTTGGGCACAAACAGCGCGGAACAATACTGAATACCCTTCAGTACAGCTAAAATGATGACTCTGCTACAAACTGCGTGTGCAGAAGTCACTACAGATGACTGGAGAAAAGACGTAGAGAAAAGAAAGAAAATAATTTTACAAGATTTTGAAGGAGCTGTGAGAATAGAAAATATTATTGCAAATGAATTAATAATATCTCTGAGTGCTGACAGCAGTGATGAAGATAACAATACTAATAACAGTTCTGATAGTTCGACTGAATGAATGCAATTTTTTTTGTTATATTATGTACTTGTCTTATTTTGCTCCTTTTTACAAAAGAAAAAATAATAATGGGACACGGATTCGCCTGATGCTTTTTAAAATTCACATATGTTTCAAGTCCGTATAGATTCATTCACTTTAAACGATGTTTTTAGGCAGGTCACCTCACCAGTAAATGCCAGACTCATTCCATACATTTTACACGGCGGAGCAGAGAAAATAGGTATCAAAAATTGCGACAGATTTGTTTTTTCTTTATTGCTTTTTTTCTAACGTACTATAATAGATTTGCTTGTATAAAAGCTTTATTACATAAGAAAATTTAGTAACCAATTAATAACCGAAAAAAAAATCAAAATCGGTCAACACTTACAGATTCAGCAATCGAATTACTGCTATAAGGAGTCCAATGATGCTAATTCTGTCCGAAAACCGATTAAACTAAACTGTAACTAAAACTTTTCCAATTTAGTTTAATTTGGTCAAATTGCTATTCTGTTTTTAACTTCGAACTAAATTTAGTTTATGAAATGGCAGGACTAATTTGATTTTGATGTTTCTAAATTAAACGCTCAGGCGTTGCCACCATTTTCCAAAAATCACATAAAGAAGGGTGTTCACTGAAGTCCATAAAGGACATTGGCAGATCGCCACACATGGTTTTAGTTGGAGTTAAAGTGGAGCGTTTAGAAGTTAAAAATATCTAAAACTATAAGACATAACATCTGGATCCATATAAATTTTTTATATATTATGGAGTATGTCTAGAAACAATAATAATTGCATTTTCGTTAGGTACTAATTTTGAGGTTATGATTTCAAATAACCTACATTTACATAGGTAATTACTACTATCACCAACCAACCATGATAATAATGACACGTAAATGTTCATCAATATCTTTAACTTAATCAACTAGTCCAAAAATCACAGCAATAAGTCGTCGTAAGCGCTATCTATCGGAATCCGTAGGCACACAGGCTTATAAAGTCACGTTATATAATAAAATATCTAAAAGAATCGAAAATCGTCAGAACAAAACCAAGGCACTCACACACACACAATTGACAAGTCCAAAAGTAACGAAACGGTTTCGTTTTCAAGTTATGTTTTTTATCTCAAACTCGCCGGCTAAGGCAAAAGCTATACAGCCAAGTATAAGGACTCCAGTGAGTAATAAATCATTTTTACTATGAAGAATATAAAAAAATATATACTCTTGCATAAAAATGAGTCCTTACATTCTAAAGTGACAATATTTTCCAATATTTAAAATCTATATTACAAAATTAAATACTTGTGCTTAGTCACAATCAATCCTTTGTATCGTAATAAAAAAAGACAGGAGCTAAAACAAACTGATCAAGTCAAATCAAGCTTTATAAATCAACTATTATTTTGGAGACTTCAACACATGAAGCTAATATTATGGAAATTCACATTAAAAAACTGAATAAACAAAAGTATTAGTTACTTTTCTAAACGCTCACTGTTTACTTAAATAAGGATTTGCCAATATTCTTTTGCCAAATTTAAAAATAAAATTACGGTTGACGTTGGAAAAAAGCGCAGGAACCTCGAAAGAGAGAAGCGGCAATTTTAATTGTATTTATCAAATTATTATATTTTTAACTTATTTTTACAACTTTTTCGTGTTTAAATAACTGTACTGGGAAAACGAAAAAAGAAGGAGTTGAAAGATGATGAGGAGTGTGAAGCTAGTGCCGAGGAAAAGACCAGCACGGAAGAAGATACTGACAATTTCAGGAAGTACAAACCCTACTTACTATGTATCTGATTATAGCAGAAGATGTCCTGAGGATTCTCCTCTTACATATTTTGTAGTTATTGTAGAATCAGGCGATGAAAAGAGACCAATAAGCACGCGGGATTTAATTTCCACGTGTAGTTTTAAAAAGATTTAATAAAGGGATTAAATTCTTACAATCTATAAATAAATATTAAATAGGTGTACATTTAAAAAAGCCAACTAGCTAATGCTTTTTTTAAATAATACAACATTTTTAGGTGAATATCTGATGAAAGCAACAATACCAGCAACAGGACCAGAAGTAACTGGCGTCATTAATAATGTTGATACGAAATTTTTCAATGCCAAAATCTTTGGTATGATTTCCACTTTCAGAAAAATTATTTGCGTGAAGCGCATCACAAACAGAATAGGAGACAATGGAAGGAGCGTGGAGCAGCCAACACGCACAGTCATTATCACTATTGCTTCAAACGTGCTGGCGGAATATATTGATCTTCACTTCTGGCGCCACGCGGTTAGGCAGTATATATCCCCAGTAAAACAATGTTACAATTGCTTAAGATATGGCCACTTAAAACTGGCTTAATACTGTAAAAACTGAGTTGTATGTTCCATTTGTGCTGAAAATCATAACTTCAAAGAATGTAAAATAGTGTCAGAAAATGCAGTATGTGTCCACTGCAAAGGAAACCAAATAGGTATTTCTGGACAATGTCCTGTTAAAAAGCAAAAAATAAAAGAAAACCTGATTAAGTATCAAAAAAAATTGCTAACATACTTGACAAAGAATCTTTTCCTGAATAAAAAAAATAATTCAACAGACATGAAAAACTTAATTAAACAGTGAAGATATTTTGAATATAATTTTAAATTCTATTACAAAATTAATAACCCTAAATAAATCTAAAGAAAAAATTATATCTTCCAAATTAATAAAAGATGTCCTCATAGAAAATATAAAACCTAAGTAGCATCATTTTCTATCTTTATTTAATATTTATGTTACAGCTAAGAATTTTACAGTGGAATGTGCAGAGTTTAAAAAATAAAAGTCAATGAGAATGATATTGCTATACATATTGCTCTTATCTGTTTAAAGCTAATAAATGCCGAAACTATAAACTCTTCCATCTTTACTACAAATTGCATGTTCGTCGCATCACTTTTTTACATAGTTTAGTTTATTCCACAGCTCTCGACATGTAGATTAAAATTGGTCTGACAATTCTAATTTTAGTCAGAATTTGATGTAAAATAGGTGCAACAGAATACCAAATCTGCAGCCTGAACTAAATTGAGTAACTAAAATAATTATAGTCCTGTCAAACTAAATTTTCGTCTAGTCCTTCGTTTTCTGAATAGCAAACAAGAATAAACTTAATTTAGATTAATTTTAGTCTAGTTAAGTTTATTTTGTGGAAACAGAATCGGCACCAATTATCTACTAAATTAATCCACATAGAATTTTTTTATATATTTTTTTTTACTATTTGGACCATGGCGCGTAAACCCCTTTCATTCGGATGTTCACCTTCTGGACACCCTGTATAAGGTTATTATAAAAAAAATTAAGACATCCTTACCAAAATATAAATCAAATACCCAAGTATTCAAATATTTGTTAACAGTAATAAAATTATTTGGTGTGCCCTGTGACGACTATTAATGATAATTAAAATAATGTACCACATGTTTATAGTACTCATCACTCACATGCAAAAATGTGTAAGGATATATGCTTAATTATTACACAGACAGTTAAGTCACAATAACCATTTTTTGTTATTGTGACTTAACTCTAATAATTTGGGAAAGTGGCAGACAAGTGATTTCCACAAAAAAAAAAATTGTTCAAGGAATTGTAATAATTAAGAGTATCTATTTATCTTTCTGCCTATCTGCCCCTGCAAAGCCGGGATGTGTTACTAGTGTGTAATAAATTCATAATTTGTAATAGTTTATTTTTTTTTCAATAACACTGTCACATTATTATTAACATAGTTCATTGATCCCTAAACTAGGTCAGCCTGTATATCTAACATCACCTGTATGTTATGTCCAAAGATTCATCACCAAAATGTATCAATGTTACATTAACAATATTAATAAAATAATTTTTGTATTGTAAACAGAAATTAAAGAACTCAACAAAGTAAAAAACATCAGTTGATATTTTTAGTTTTAAGCTCAAATGCATAATAATATATCTTACCATATGTCCCACATTTTGCTGCTTTTTAGGTGCAACTGTTTTCTTTTTCCTCAAAGAATTTACATTCTTATTTACTGCCAAAGGTGTTGATATGTTCTGATGTGATGTGTTTGCCTCAATCTTTCTTCTGTAACATTTCGTCATGACTTATGAAAATGATGTTAGTATTTATGTAAATTCAGTTATGTAATTTTGGTTAATGCCACCTTCATGAGTAATTATTCTGAGGAATGCTATACCCAGTTAATAGAATTAAAATTGAACTTTTGAAATATTAAGAATAATCCTGAATTTTAAATATGATTACATTTTTTATTATAATTATTAGTATCAGTATCTTAATTTACTTTTTTGTGGTATCCATTCGACCATAATCAGTATCATCTGAAGACTCTGTTTCATCACTCTCCGAGGTAGAACTATCATGTTTCTCATATTGTAGAAGTCTGTCTAATAGGAAACTTCTGTCACGGGTTACTTTTAGCAGTCTTTTCTGACTGCATCTTAAGGCATCTTGGAAGCACTCGTTTTCCTGCAGAACAAAATAATGTATAAAAGTGGTTAAAACTATGTTAAAATATTTGTGATAAAAATAATAAGAGCCTTTGTAAATAATTTCATAGATGATCAATGGTATAGCAACTTACGTAAATGAGGTATTTTAATTTCTTTTTTAATCCTAAATACTGAGCTCTATAATTAGGTTCAGATTCAGCTTCGCTGCTACTATCGCTGGAGTATTCTTTACTATGTTCGTGGGAACGCTGCGATTCAGCTACAGAGTTGCTGTTTGTAGTGGTCGCTTCATTCGCTTGCATATTTGCAATTGAACGACAATACCACCCATCTAGCATCTTCTAAAATTGATAATAAGTATAACACTTGAGCATCAATTAGAAAGTTTAACAGTATATTGATTTTTACGTAATGGACAACCTTAACACATACCTTAGGGTAGTTTTCGGAGGCCAGTATGACGAATAAAAAATATTTTTAAAATTAATACACCAAACCACAAAAATAAGAAGAAAGATTAATTCCTCTATTTTTTATCCACTTTTGTTTGAAATTTGAAAGGCGCTTGCTTTTTGTTTTGACAAATTGATTGACGCCTCGCTGCAGGCTGAATAGATTTGACCTTACTTTGTTATTTTGATATACCTTATGAAAAAGATTATTTCTTTCTATACACGGCATCAATTAACCGGTGAGCAATTGCATAGTTTTCGAGTAATTATTGTATTAATAAAAATTAACAGATCGTTTTCTTATAATTACTATAAAATACATTCTTGTTATTATTTTTTTTTCATAAATTGGCAATCGAAATATAACTATAATGAAAATTTGAATACAAAACGAACGCAGCTTTCTATATGTCATTGATTTGCACTTGTATTAAACGAGCGATAGATGGCGTAGTAAGTCATGCAGAATAATGGTAGTTCGAACATAAATTAAATACATTGCGTTTCTACTATCGGTTCGAGATACATCTCTGTATGTTACCCAGAAGTGTATGCATTTTAATAAATTCAACCAACTTTCGAGTTGAATTTGTATAATCTGATGAAATTCAGTTTGTAGCCATTTCTTATAACTCATTGTGAATACGGTCGTTTTACACTTTTGTCGCTTATAATAAAGGACTTCGAACTTTGTCAGTGAAAATTCAACCTTATTAGAACCTCATGTGTTCTTTCAGCTGAGAAAAGTGGGGCCGTGCTCGTCGCGGTCAATCGGTGTTGGATTGATTCCTCGTGTTGTGATGGCTCTTGGTAGTGAAGTGAATGAGAATTCTTCTAAAAATGTCCCAAATAAAGTGAAAAAATGTCCTGCATCTAGCAGTGTTAATGAAAAAAGTGGCAGTGAGAATGGTAGCAAGGGTAAGTTTTCCACAATAAGAATGGTCATGCCATCAGTTATGTAACATTGAGTTTAGTTCTTACCATTGCATACAAAATATCAAAACTATTTTAATTTTTTTGTTAATAAATCTTTAGAATCATGTAATCTCGGAATTGTAGTCCGAAATCATGTGATCAGTTCAGGCACCATGTGCATACAGTTCCGATAGCTATTTTGTCTCTTTATTTACTGCTTTAATTAGTTTCTGAATAATTTGTTTACTACGAATAATTTATATAATAATTTATTCGGGTATGGCAATTATAGGATGTTGTCGGTCAAGTTTCATGAAATTATTACACAACTTCTCTGATCATTGCATGTGTGCTGCATCTAAAACGAATTTTAAAATTTCCTTAAACCTTAAGGTAAAGTACGAAGGGTCAGATTTGTTGAGCACACAATATGATATTGATCCTCAAAGCTTTCAAAATCTTAATTATTCAAATAACAAGGTATGATTTGACCTCTAAAAAGCAAATACCAATGTATGAATGCATGTTCTAGTAGGTACTTATTATTTGCAAATTTGCGGCAAGACAGTGCGATTCCCTGTTTCAAAATATACAATTTATGTAGCTTTGCTAAATAAGAATAATATCATTAAGTTCTTAAGTACAATAGAAAGATTCCACTTCCAAGTGTCCTTCTTCCACATCCAAATATAATAAAAGGAATAAATGTTTGCAAATATTTGGATTTAAAGTATGCAAATGTATATTTTTCTTGGTTTTATCAACTGTAATGTAAAAAGATTGCTCATTACTATTATTTATTCAGTCCGATAAGATTGTAAGATATTGACCTTAAAGTCATTTCTTAAGGCTGGGTTATCTAAGTGCTTCTATTGAGGGATATTTGGTATAATATTCCTATATTATACCAAATATACCCTAATTACACCAGTGATTCAAAACTGATAATGAATATAATCTCAGTTAACTATATTCCAAGTTCTTATTACTTCCTTAACACATGATAAGACAAGTCAGCCATTACATACAATTATTGCTCATAGCATTTATTGGATTTTATTTTCCTCTTAGTCTACCTATTCGTTAAAAAGTTGAAATTTAAGATTATTTTTGCTTTGACAATGAAGACGATCATTGAGTTGAAGGACAAGACTTTCATGATGGGGAAATACCTTTTTGAAACAGAATAACATGTTTTTTTGTTTATGTGAATCCAATCCAGTAATGGAAATCTTTGCTTCTTATTATACCAATATATACCTTTTTATTACCAATTAATAAAAAAGTGGAAAAGCAGTGAGTTCTAATAAAACCTCATTAATAAAGAAATCAATAAAATATTATTATAAGCTTAAATTTTGGGAGCATTCATATAAGTCATGTCGATATGTAAAAAATGTGTGACTTAAAAAAATTTGATTGAATTACTTAATAGTAAGTCTGTTAATAATGATACATTTTAATATGAGCGAACTAGAAACACAATTCAGTGATGGTGGTCTTCCACAACTTTACTTACTTATTTTTCACTACTCACATTTTGGCTCTTAGTAGTGGAATACTACAGACAAATACAGGCATGTACCAAAGTTTAATAAAACTTAAGTATTTAGAAAGAAATATCCATTGTATTTATTTGTATAAGTAATGCAAGCATACTAGTAATCTTGAGTGTTAAGGCATCTCATCATAAAATCTTATTTTGACTATACATAATTGTATGTATGTAGATTAATCCATATACCAATATATGAATAATCACTTCCCAAAATATTTCTTATTGGAAATCAAACAAAAATATACAAATAGCTCGGAACAATATCTTTTACATACAAATAAATGTGGTCGAAAATGGTAAAATACAACTTTATGCATACTCTCAAAACTCAATTACGTTGTCATGTATGCCACTTTTAATGGAACAATTAAAACCTAACTCTTACTAGGTTACCGTGGTATCTAGCAAGCCAGCATTGTGATCGTAAATTATCGCCGTTATCAATGATGCCATTACAATGATTGTAAAACGGACCTATTATCTCAAACATATATTGTTATTAATAATTATAAGTAATTATAGCTGTCACGAGTTTTAGAGACCTCCTGCAGGCTGTCAGAACCCATCAAGTTTCTTTTCACACCCGATACTAACATGTGGGTGTCATGTGTCTTGGACTTAAGACTTTTTCTTCATTTCAATTATTATTTTGATCAAAAAATGTCCCAGATCCTGACTAAGACGCGAGTTAATATTACCTGAAAGTTTCTACCGATTTGTCCAAATTGTATAAAAACTTGCAACTTGGTAACAGTATGAAATATAAAGTTCTTATAACGGTTTTGAAGGAAGGAATACTGACTGAGAACAACGTCCTCTGTAGAATGCTATTTAAGGTTCATTGTCTCTTTAGTTCTTAGTTTAGAATTAAAACAAAAACGTCGAAAAAAACCAGGTATTTCGCAACTATTCTCTACTTGGTTTTCTTAACCTTTCTAAACAAGTCGTACGTGAGTCTAAGTTTGTAGTATCTCGTATTTCTATGAGTAAGTAAAAAAAATTACTTCGTATTAGTTATATGATAATGAAGTTTTTTCATGAAAATATTATAAGACGGAATCGTACCTGTTCATGATGCAAACTACTAGTCATTGTGATTATTTCAAACAATCGTATTGTGTGGTCATAAAAACATATTATTGTGTTTAAATACCATCAATTATTTGTCGTATATATGAGGTAATAAAGATTCTATTAACTTCTGCTATAACTAAATTTAACATCGACCCTAAATTTGTTTAATAGTCATGAAAACTGGAAACTGATAATATGTCAAATCAAATATTGGAAAGTTGATAAAAAAAGGCAAATCTGTATTATTTTCTTATAGCCTGATGAAATAGTATACCACATAAATTCTCATGCTCCCTTGTTGCCTGTTGCTTAGTAACAATATTTTATAAATGATATACAGTATATCATTTTGCCTGCTCAAGTTGGCCAGTATAGTCGTAACACGACACTTAAAAATCTTAATTAGAAAGTGTTTGGTCACCTAGTTTATTAAGTAGAGTAACTTAGTTGATGATTACGTACGTAGGATACTTTTAATAGATCATTTTGTGGCCCGTTGTGGTAGCCCGACAACGCCATGCTTAAAAAAGATATTTGAACGGTTTATATAGGTCTAAACATCGGTATTTATAAAACGGCGCAACTCGTGAGCTCCTAATTTGTAACAAACTGTGACACGCAGTTACTAGCATACGTTGTTAAATATTAGGATATCCAATTTTGTTGGTATTGCGACTTTATAATAGGTACTCCTAAGAAATGCGTATTTCTTGAAACTTACTTTATTTATTTATGGACTTACTAAATATTTAATACTAAGTCGTTGCTTTCTTGTTCATTGAATGGCGGTGGCTGTTGGCACACTCCCATTATCTGTCTAATTTACCGCAACAATTAATCCGACGGATCGAGTCGATTCAAATAATCGATTTATCACGTCATCCATCACTGCAAACCTTTTTTTAAATCATACGCCTCTCTACTTGAGAACAAATTTAAATTAACTGTGAGTATACAAAGTATTGCTTTAAACTCTAGCTTTTTAAAGTTAGATCGAACTTCGTGCTGTTTCGATTTTCATTAGTCGGTACGTTGGTGCATTGCCAATAGCAAATTTGTTACTGCTTCTCTTATCTCTCAAAAAAACAGCTTCGTTTCGCTTATTTTTTGCAAAATGTCATTTAATTTACATCGTATTGTATAATATAACTTAAGAGATTTTTCTGCGACACGAAGAATTTGTAATTCTTTTCGCTTATAAAATAGGTTCTTGTTTTTTATACCATCTTAGTTCTTTTTTATGTTAGGTTACAGTTTGTACACCAGATAGCGTGTATATCGTTTTGCCTAGGCGAAAAGAAAAATCCGAACACAGCGCGACTTTTCCACTACTTACTTCCGATAATCGTTATACGTTCATTTAGTTAAGAACGATTATTATTGCAAGAACTAACAGTTTTTGTACCATTACCCACTATATTTTTGTTATGCAGCTATCTATGAGTAAAGTTCGGAAGTTAGGTGAGAAGCTCCTGAGTCACAAACCTTAAAAATCGAGTTCCCGGTCGCTTGATTTTACCTATCAAATGATTTAGTCACTACGCGAACCGAACCGAACCGACAATATACGACAGGACACGAATAAAAACGAAATATTTTGTCTGTTCGCGAGTCCATGTTTTGCATCATTCTATCTCTTTTATGTCGGAGAGCAATATAATTGTGTGAATGTGTGAGTAAATGAGTGTGGTAGGACCACAGCTGTTTTTTAGGCGCTTAATGTAAGGCACTTATGTTTCCGCTTTTTTACTTTAATCAAGGTAGCTATATGATTAAATGCTACCAAGCAGGGTGAATTAAACCGCTTTGGAACCATAAATGTATAAATTCGGAAAAATTACATTGTAGAACAATTCTGAATTTGTATAGCGTATTGCTTCAGATTTCATTGTCTATTCTTGGTTGTTAGGTCATCTATATATATATATATACATATATATATATATATATATCCCGCCAGTACTCGCGCTTAATTTTGTGACACCAACAGTCGCACGCGGGTCGATAGGACCCAGACAGTATATAGATAATTTGAATTAAAAAGCAAATCTTTTTAATAAAATTGCGACTTTATCATTTATTTAACAATAAAACACGTAATATTATTTAACATGTTTATTTATTTTACTGAAACAATCAACTTTAATTTTAATTTGAAAAATAGTCTAGAATGTCTTGATTTTTAATACTTCAATGTAGGAAACTTAGGTAATATATATCTTTATTTATAATAAACAATTATAACTATGTTTTTTATAACAACAAATGAGTATCTTTGCATTAAAAAAATCTTATAAGTTATTAGAAAATCTTAGTTCTATAACAATCAGCCTCAAAACTTATCACGAAAAATGCTCTGCAAAAATTATGTTATCTTAGAATTAGACAAATTTTTGGTATCTTTGTAGTCTTTCATTAATCTTTTTGTTCACAATTTTTACATACAAATGTTGTATGATCTCGGCAAATGAATATCTGACAGTACTGGCACTGAGTTTTGGTCTTTCTATCCTTTTTGGGGGGACAGAGCGAACACCGACCACGAACATTACTAGACACCACTGATGGTTGAGATCTATTTGTAATTTCTTCTTTCCCAAGTATTTGAAACATCTTACTACGGGTTAGCCTAGGTAAAGTAGTGATTGAAGACCTTTTTTGAATTTGTGGCATCACCAGACCCAAAGCTATATCTTTTAGGAAGTGTCTTCGCTCAACAGTTACTTTTTGCAAGCGTTTCATGTTTTCATTATAAATGACATACGCGTTGATTGCTCCTACATTCATCAGTCCAAAAAATATGGTGAGAGGCCATCTTTTGCTTACTCTTGATACAGAATATGTACCACACATCTCGTCTACAACATCTACACCACATTTATACATGTTGTAATCTGTAATCATTTTTGGTTTTAATTTATCACCTGTTTCTGGATCTATCATTGCATCATGATGCATCGTTGAAACAAGAAGCACGACTTTTCCTTTTTTTGGTGCATAAGACAATAAAGTGCAATTAGGTTGAAAACCAAAGTATGTTGATTTCTCTTCACGTCCTTTTGTGGTAGTAAAAGCAGATGGTATTTCGGGTTTATTTTTTCGAAGAGTGCCTAAAACAGTAAGGCCATAATTTTCAAACAGGTCTGTTATCAAAGGGAAACTGGTGAACCAATTGTCCATTACAACATTGCGGTGAGAACCTCTGATTTGCTCCACCATTCGTTTAACAAGATCTAAAGGCGAATTACTGACATCAAATGGGCCATCATTTTGTTTTCCAGCATAGATTTCCATTCCAGCTGTATAATAAGTCCTCGAGTCAGCCATCACAAAAATTTTAATCCCATACCTGGCTGGTTTATTTGGCATGTATTGTCTGAATGGACATCGACCACGAAAAGGTTCAAGTTTTTCATCAACTGTAACTGTATCACTCAAAGAATAATGTTTCTTTATTGTATCAACAAAAGTTACAAAAAAGTCCCTAATTGCAGCTAATTTATCACTCTGCCGTCTTTGTTCACGGGTATTTATGTCATCAAATCTTAGACATCGAAGCAAGAAGTGAAATCGTTGGCGTGACATAGTAGCTATACAAATGTCCGATCCAGTACCGTCTGTGGCCCAAAAATCTTTTGTGTTCAAGTGCGCACCACGTAACTTCCCAAAATAATAAAGTAAACCCAATAGAGCCTTCAATTCTATCAAGTCAGTTGGTAAACAGTCTCTTTCTCTTTGAAATTTATTCTGGATTGCAGCAATGTACCTATTAGTGTAAACCACGATCTGCTCTATTACATTATCAGGGTACATCAGAGTCCAGCAGTCTAAAGGCGTCTGCGCATCTTTAGCCTCGTTGATCGGTCCAAAAGACTCCCTGATAATGTTGTGGCTTCGCGTTCGTACTGATCTGGGAGGTTCTTCAATAGTGGTATATCGGATAATAGAGGTAATATCCTTGACGTATATAGATCAATGGTACACTATTTAGATCAGTTCTTCTTTGGAATAAATCACCAGGTGTAGTTACTGGATCTGAAGCTATAAACTCAGCAGATTCCTCCTCCGAACTTTGACAAGAATTGGAATCATGGTCGTTAATTTCCAAATTATCTTCGATTTCCGAACAATCTTCCCCTTCGATTTCATCTTCTTGTAATATTTTTTCAATAGAAGATGTATCTATTCGCATTCGAGACATTCTGTAAACAATAATAATAATAATATATATTTTGAACAATTACAAAAAATACTCACATAAAACGTCGCGCAAGGGTCTAAAAGACCCATACTTACTTGACACGTCCGTCCTGTTCAAACGTCGCAGGCAAAATGGCTGAGGTGGGGGGTGCGAGTACATTATAAAGTCACTTGAAGGTACCTAGCGTGGCAACCTAACACTAATGAAATTAAAAGAATTACGGATCAAATTTTGCACCTCTGGGTCTTTTCGACCCATGCGCGACTACTGGCGGGATATATATATATATATCACATATATAATCTACATATCTTGAAAGTGAAATATGTAGATACCAATAGGTAAAGAAGCACGGTACCTTTTAACATGCTTAAACGTGTTTTGCCTAATAAAGAAGTCGGTATACAGTCACCGGTTAACATTTCTGTACAACCACTTATATTTTGTTTTTAGATTTGCATGTTTAAATGAAACAAGCAATTATTTGATTTAATATTATTCTAACCCGACTGCACGAATTATATGATAAAGTTCACAATGCACAAACAGAAATATACCACGAAAAAGTGATAATAAATATTATGTTTATATTAGCGGTGTAATAAAAGACCACATGTCAATTTTAAATAATCATGTCGATGGAGTAGCTAGATTACTATATTACACGACACCTAACGTAAAAAACACTCCATCTTATTTATGCTAGGCGCTCTAAGTGGAACTTTGGTTTATATATTTATAACTGTTTATATACCTAAACATTTGAGAATCTCCTTACAGGAACCTAAAAAAATATAATGTAACATTTGATAGTACCTAACGTCAAGCATGACAACTCATCTGTACATGTATTCAAAACAATTTTTCTCTAAATTTCATACTGTGATATTAAGTGCGATAACTTTATAAATGAGTTTTGAAAATGCTTAAGACACGGGATAAAAGTAAATCTGAGGTCAGGAATAGCTATTCAATGCATGGTAAGTTAAAGGTTAAAACATTCAGCGGCGGTGGCGGCGCCGCGTGCATAATTCATTGATCGGCGCCACCAAGGGGACTTCTTCGATCGGCGAGCTGTCTCACTCGGACGTCATTTTTAAGACATGATCTTCAAAGCATAAAATCCTTTATTTGAATGCAAACGTCCTCAGTTCAGCCAAAGCAAATTTTAACCATTAGAAATGGCTCTTGTAAAGTAACCTTGTTGTAGAGGAGCTAGTTCTGTAATACGCCGCTCGCTAGTGTTGTGTGTCTAAAGTAGTATAATTAGCTGCAGCTCGCTCATTTTTTTAGTGGGTAGGTGCCACTCTAGTGAGTCCCACATCACCCCGCAGACGGCTGCGGTGGTATTCATGACGAATCTTCCACCTCCCTCCCGTGAGGGTGTTGCTTCGGCGGCACAAAAAAAAATCATTAGTTCACCACTATATTCTGACTTCCTCATCTGTTGGCATAGTCAATCAAAAACTCCCTCGTCAACATTTCCGTTCCTTGTACGATAAAAGAAACTAAGTACGAAGATGTAACTCTGTCAGCGCCGGCTTATCACAGGTTTTGATTTAATAAGTTATAGGTGACCTTATTTTTGTTATCTTATCTGATAAGCTCTTAAGATAACATCAGTTTTGATAAATTACCTACTAAGAATTTTACGAAAAAACAATTTTCTGCGTTCTGCCGTAAATTTTATCTAGTTATATTTGAAAAACGATATTAGATCTCACATATACTTGTAAAAGTCTCTAGTTCTGTATATGACCTTTGTAAAGTACGGCTTGATGTAGTTAAGTAGACAAGTGGTGCTATAATGCATCATAATTAGCCGTAAGAAACCGATCTCTGCCCCTTATCTCTACCCTTATCTTGAGTTATACGACGCGAACTGTGAGAACAAGACTAACACAATTTGGGTCACACGCTATTTTACTTCAATTTTGATGCTTGTAAATTACAATATTTATCAAAACGTTTATCAATAGGAAGTCAGAAAAGCGTATTTTTCAAAGAAATTCTGCTTTGACTTGATTTTTCTCTTGATATAACTTTTGTTTAATACTAATAGAAAAATGCTTATTTTGAAACCAAAAGTCTACCAAGAATAGAACATTGTTATGTTACGCAATCGAAAGCGGTTTCGCTATATGACATTATCTCAAATGTTTCATAATACTTAGTTTTCAGTATTTTCTGCATTTAGCTTCATTTAAGTTTCAGTACATATTGTTTGAATGTAGGCACCGACGGGTTTCGTAATCGCTGACGTATGTATGCGCTTTCACAGTAGTTTAATTTAGAGTAGACATTAGGTTTGGCAGGTTTGGTTTTTTATTTGTTAGGGCGTTGTATGCACCATAGAGGATGATATTGTCGGCGGCGGCTTCCCGGCCGGCTATTATTGACTCGCGGCTGGAGATAGTTGGCTCGGGGCCAGGGGGGACCACGTGTTCGCCTGTCACGAGACAGACGGTTCTAGTAAGGAATATTCTACATTTGAGTTAGTTCAACTTATGTTTGGAATGACGTTTTGTTTACGAGGGAATCTTAAAATTTGCGGTTTTTGTTGTAAATCGAAGTGTTTCCTATTATGTCTGGCGACATGTTATGTTATGTGTTTTTTTACTTATAAAAATTTATGTTACGCTAACACATACAACAGGGATGGCATAAAACTTTTTGTACGACCCACATTATAGTAATGATTAAATAATAAGTAAAGTTTCTACATACCACCAACTGCTGATTGATAAGGATTCGTACCTACTTTCGTTGATAACAATACTTATGTAAAATATAGGCACTAATAAGCATAATATTTCCCCATTCTTGAAATCACTTCAAGTTGTATAGGTTCTTTCACGATACTATTTTGCCTTTAAAGAGTATCACCAATTGTTTATCTCTAGAACGTGTTTTAACGAGTTTTTTTTAACTAACTCCTTTTAGGTCAAAGTGATAATCTCATCAACGCCAACTCTAGGTAATCTTATCATGAATACATTTTTGTTCTGTTGAAGGTTGAAGCACTAAACTGGACTTTACCTACTAAGTAAACTACCAGTTACCTTTATAAATTACGCTTTATTTTGTTTCGTAAACTGTAACCAGGAAGCATAATAAAACACCGAATGAATCATTTGTACAATTCATTTTAAACCGGTTTTCCTAATGATGATTGTTAGACAATTATTTAATTTGAATTGAAATTTTTAGAAGTATGTAAGTTAGTAACAAAAGATACGTCAAAAAATAATATAATGTGACCATTATTAGCTATTTCTCTAGCACTTTTAGCTCTTTTAGCGGCATCAGAAGCTTCAATAGAAGATTTTGTTTTAGTTAGGTTTAGATTTCATGTTTCAGTGTTGAACGAAATATATATTTTTTATAATTTGCTCATTGATAAGTGAATTCCAAGTAAAGTCATAAACTAATCCTTGAGTTTTAATGGAACTTCATTACCGTTACGGTAACCACAAATAAATTACTGAAATACTATTTATAAATAGAATCTTGACACAAGACAAGAGCTTTCTTGACTAGCCCTCCTTTCAAACTATAAAAATGAATATTCAACACAATACTATTCCTCCCCAAACAGACAAACAAATAAAGATGAGAGACGATAGTACAAATAAGTCAGTGGCCAACGGGCACACGAACACGCCCAACGGCCGCGGCGACGACGAGGGTGGCGGACTGGTGGCGTCCCCCAGGGTCTCCTACGCCGCGGCTGCTAAGAAGCCAGCCTCGCCTCCTACAGGCAACTCGCCGCCGTCTTCGGTTACTTCTAGCACAGGTACTTGAGTTGTAAATTAAGAAACTGAATAAATTAGTTTAGCTTATACTTTTTTGTAAACCAAACACATTTGAAATACTATGCAGGCTGTGCTTATTAACTAGATGAGTATATTCCTACATACATTAGTTATCATAACTTTGCTTTAGAGATTTTATCTCTGAAATAAGAAAGTAACACGCATAATTTCTTTTCAGAATCATACAATAACAAGCCTAACGTTGAAATGCCATCACAACCCAAATCTAGTACCTCCACTGTGAAAATTAATGGTGAAGGTTCAATATCAAGTAAAACCGCTAATTTAAGTACCAAAGAACCAGTAGTTAATGGCACAGAGAAATCAATTGATAACATTTGTAATGGTAATACGAAAAAACAATCAGATTGTGATATTAGTAGTAGTAATGATAATACTAAAGTAGTTTCTAATGGGTTGAACAGTGATACGGATGACGCCAAATCGTGCAAGTCAGACGAAGGGCAAGAGGCCCCGACTCCCAAAACTTGCCCTGTTAAATCTGTAACTAAATCTGATAGTAATGTATCGGATAAAAAGAAGGAGAAAAAGAAAGTTAAGACTGCGACAATAAAGAATGGGAATGACGTTAAGAGTAAGGATAGCAAGGAGACAGAAAAAAGCAGCACGACGGAGTCCAAGAGCGAATCAGAAATCAACAGCGCTGATAAAGCCACGGAGAACTGCAACGGAGACGGGAAGCTGGCTAATGGCGACAAAGATAGAGAGTCCACTCCTAGCGAGGATGGTGATGACAAAAAGAGAGATGCCGAAGTGGTCTTTATACAGGATTTAGGCTTTACTGTCAAAATTGTAAGCCCTGGCGCCGAGCCTTTGGATATTCAGGTATCTATTTCTACTCAAAAATACCTATAAGTTCGGTCTCTGAAAATATTCTCGCTAATTGACTTATTGCCGGCGTTGTTATGCGATGTCTTTATTTTTAGGTGTCAAGTATGGAATTAGTCCAAGAAATTCATCAAGTTCTGATGGATCGCGAGGACACGTGTCACAGGACATGTTTTTCTTTGCAATTGGATGGCGTCACATTGGATAACTTTGCCGAATTAAAGAATGTCGAAGGCTTGAAAGAGGGCTCCGTTATAAAGGTTGGTTTTGAATTACTTTCGCTTGTCAAATCGAGGTTAATTATAAGTTAGGTCGGAAGCGTGGTTAAATAAAAATGAAAGTTTTCAATGCATTTCCCTAGCCAGTCGTTATGGTAGTAAAATGTAGTCCTATAAAATTACACTTGTATGTTGCAATAGTGCTCGCTTGTCATCGTAAATTATAGAACAATTATATGATGACTAGCATTAAATAGTCGTTGTACAGTCAAGAACACATTAGGGTTTGATTACTACTGTAGCGAAGTTTTAATTTGTACTACGTATGATCCGCGGGTAGCGCAAACTTTGTTGTGATAAACGTTGACATATCTGTTTACTAATTATGCTTGTAACATTTTTTTTGTTATATGAAGCAAAGTAATGAAATAATAAGTTATACGATTTACTTTTACGTAACAATAAATTCGATTGCTAATTATTACCGTAAACACACTTAATAATATCACTTCTTTTGTTTGTGTGACCATATATTTTACAGTAAAAATAATAAGCCATTATTTAACTGTTTATAGTTCTTTGCAAAACTAAATACTATCTTTGAAACTGGTAGAGCTTATATTATAACAATACATAGTATTCGAGTATAGATCAAAGTATGGAGTATGTCGAGAGCAAAAAAATTTACCTCATTTTTTATCTTGAAACTATTGTTATTCATACATCATTTAAAAACGCAGAAGATTAAACATGGTTGCTGTTAAAATAACCAAGTTTTAATGACATAGTAAATTCGTGATGAAAAGAAAGTACCTAATCTGTTATGGTCTTGGATAACTATAGTAACCCTTTAGATTGGCACACTTCCGATGTTCCCGTCACAATTTTTAACCAAATGTTCCCTAGGTCGTCGAAGAGCCATACACAATGCGCGAGGCTCGAATCCACGTCCGCCACGTCAGAGACCTGCTCAAATCCATCGACTACAGCGACGCGTACGCCGGCCAAGAATGCAGCTCTCTCGCTTTCCTCAACGTTGTCACTCAGGGCGATATACTGGGTAATTATTTAATTTCAGTGCTGACAAAAAGGATGTGAGCTTTTGATGTGATAAGAGCGGACTTTTTTAAATACATTTTAAATGCGTATACTCGAAATGTAAAGGCTATTTGTATTATGATAACAAGTCTGATGGTACGACTGTGGTTAAATGGGATATGGGTAGAATGGTGGTGTGAGATGCGATCTTTGAGAAAATCTCTACCCTTTTTAATTTTTTTAAGAACTGTAATATTTAAAAAGTTGCAGAACAAAACTGGCTTCAAAGACAATAATAATTAAAAATGGCACCACAGGTATACTCTCCGACATCAGTTTTCAAATTGGTTAATAAATGATTTTAAAGAAAAAAAAGTAAAAAATAATACCACATTAAAAACTTTTTTTAAGTCTATTACAAATCAGTAATATTATGCTCAGTTCTTATCAAAATTCAGTATCTAATGAGTTTTAACTATTAAATCAAACAAATCCGTTACACTAAGTTAGCGGTATATCCATAGGTATTAAAATGTATAAAAAGAAAAGTATTTTGAAAAAACAGTTACTATTACTAGTGACTAATGACTGCTTTTGTGTCACTGATTTTTACTTGATTATTCAATATTAATGTTGGTTAATTTTTTTATGATCAGTTGGCAACGGAAGTTTTTATGCCTTCTCATTGTAAGGAATTTATAAAATCTTTAATTCGAATCGAATCATTATGAATAAAATTGACGAATCTCACACAAAGTATATATATATATATATATATATCTTCTTGTCTCTATAGAAAAGAAGAAAACTCGTGCAGAGAGCGTAGATTGTACCCCACCCGACTACATAATGCCGGGAAGCACGGAGAGACCGCTGCTGGCGTTGCATCCAGGACTTACTAAGGAAAATAAAGTCCCGCAGTGTATCAAGGTAACATGATACATTTAACCTATGTTATTTTTGAACAATTTTTATATCACTGCTAGTTTATTGGCGTTGCAGTAGTTGCAGTACTCAGTTGTGAAGATCTAAAGTAATGAAAACGAAGCTGACGTTAGTGATTTTATAGTGCGCCTGCTAGTCGAAGCTGTTATCTATCTGTGATAGATCTGTGTTGTCAAAGATCAGAATTTCATCTAAAATGAAATTTAGGACTTATAGATGAACTCGGGACACATTTTAGAGAATTTCGTGTAAGAACTGAGAAAATGATTCCGATGTCAATGGCATTTGATCATTAGGTAAAGAAAAGAAAATAATTCTGGTTTTTCTCCCTTGTAAATTACCACATAATGTTTACAGAATATGTACGTCATTGAATTGAAGATCATGGCGAAAAGCTTAACTTCGCGTGGGCGCCATCTTAGTTTCGATCTTTGTGGCTCACTTGTGTATTTAACAGACTGCACTAGTGCCATAGACAAAACAACAAGGGAACCCACCATACCTACAGATCGTCTAAGTGGCATGTGAAAACCCTGCCAGTGCACAATGGCAAGTTTCTTAGATAAAGAATATTCTTGGAGATCGGTGACGCTTATGTTACTGCAATGGGATTCCTCTGAATATATTGGGGAATGAGGTAAACTAAAAGTTATAATTGAAATATTTTAAATCTGAATTAAAATAAAGCATAATAAATGTGGACATTTTATCAAAGGTATCATTTTAAGTAACTAATTTGTTATGAATGAAATTTTGTTTACTGAGAGTATAAAAACGTATTTGTTACTTTAGTAGTAGATTATAAATATTATCTTTTCCATTAAAAATGAATTGAAATGAAATTTTGAAATGAAATGAAATATTTATATCTCAACATTGACAATTACTTGTTCTTTTTGACGTCAAATAAAACATGACTCTACCTTCCAAAAACCTTCGTAAAGAAGAACTGGCAAGAAACTTCACGGGTATATTTTCTTCAAAATAAATTTACAGAGTCTCTTTATGTCTATACAAAGTTATTCTTATCATCTGCATCTGTTAGCTCGGCAAGTCTCCCTCCCCCCAAGTATCCAAACGAAGAACACTCTCAAACGGCACCCGTTCACGAGTTATCGCGGGATCCAGCCATCGCCCTCCTCAACCATATTAGAGGGAAGTGAGCGACCCGTCACCTGACGCTACCATAAGAAGACGTACTTTAGTGACAATGACGCTTTAGATATTCATCGGGACGAAGAACTCAACGAGCAAACAGACACATTACACATGTTTTGTTACAAATACTAGTAAAATCCTGTTAATGAGGGCCTGGGGTAAAATCCTGTTATACTTAAGGGCTTTTATCATCCATATAATCGGATAGTTTATAATATGCTTTAGCACACAACTTCTGCTTTATAGTTTCTTTGAATTTGTCAATAGGAAGACCTTGGATATCCTCAGGAACCTTATTATAAAAGCGCATACATTGACCCATGAATGAGTTAGTGACTTTATGAAGCCTACTATTATGAGCTGCCAGCATATTTTTTCCTCTTGTGTTAATATTGTGCAGATCTTTTTTTCTTTTGAACAAGGTTCTGTTCTTTTTTACATGCATTGAATTTTCAAAAATATATTGTGAATAAGAATATTTATTTCCTTAAATTTAGTTCTAAGTGACGCCCTTGGACCGAGCTGATAGATTGCGCGAACAGACCTTTTCTGCAGAATAAATATAGTATCGATGTCGGCAGCACTCCCCCACAACAGAATAACATATGTCATGAGGCTGTGGAAGTAACCGAAATAGACTAAACGAGCAGTTGTTTCATTTGAAATTTGTCTCATTTTTTTAACAGCATATGCGGCAGAGCCAAGCTTTTTCGCTAAACTATTAACATGCGGTCCCCACTGGAGTTTGGCGTCTAAGGTTATGCCCAGAAATACAGTTGAGTTTACAGGAGTCAGTTCCTGGCTCTTAACTACAATGTTTGTGTTTACCTGTTTGGTATTTGGCAATGTTACCTTAACACATTTAGTTTTGTTTTCAATGAGAAGCAAATTATTAGCTGAGATCCACTTCTCTGTGTTGGAGATGCATTTGTTTACTGCTCGATAGTCAGTTTCTTGTCTTTTGATTTTAAATAAGAAGAAAGTATCGTCAGCAAACAATATGACCTCGCGTTGATTCAACGTTGAACGACCGAAAGCAGATGATTGATATATACTAAAAATAAGAAAGGACCAAGAACTGAGCCCTTGGGCTCAGCCCATTGTCACTGCCGATCCTGATGACTTTTCTCCATTTATTGCAACTTCTGCTTTCCATTAGGAATATATGATTTAATAAAGATAAGCGCTCGGTTTTTTTATGCCGTAATGGTGCAGTTTCATGAGTAGCGTAGTATGATCCACACAGTCGAACGCCTTGGAAAAGTCACAAAAGACACCAATAGCATCACATGACTCCTCCCAGGCGCTGAATACGTGTTTTATGAGCTCAACACCGGCATCCGTTGTTGAGCGACCCCGCGTGAAACCAAATTGCTTAAAATTCATTAAACTATTGCCATAAAAATGAGAAAATAATTGATTTAAAATAAATTTTTCAAAAATCTTTCTGAGCGTTGGTAGTCTGATATAGGTCTAAAATTATTAGGATCAGACATACTACCTTCTTTGAATATTGTAATGACCTTACTCAATTTCATTAAATCAGGAAATACACCATTATCAACACAGTCATTAAATATACTGGCTAAGTGCCGGGCTATACCATCAATGACAGTAGTTGACACAGGGATGGCAGTAAAAAAATTTTCAAATGCTTTAGCAACTTCTCTGTCAGTTGACAAAAATTTTTCATTAGTTTTTAAATTATATTTGGTGTGGGGGTCGCTTTCCCAGTTTCCTGATTAATTATGTTCCATGCAGTTTTTGAAATATTAGTACTATATTTAATTTTATTAATAATGTAATTAGATTTAGCTACACTGCATACTCTTTTAAATAATTTTGAATAAGTTCTTTCACTGTACAATTCATATAATCTATTTCTACTTCTGCATATTCCCACTGTTGCGGAATCACTTAACCTAAATAAATTATTATTTACACAAATTTTCTTTTTTTTAAAAACAGAGTCATATTCATTTTTAATTATATTATGAATAGAGTTATATTGAGTAATAGGATCGCCACAGTAATCTAATTTAAAAAGAAATAGCTGATAAACTAGATTTAAAAGCTTCATTATTCTTACCAACAAAATTGGAAATGCAGACAAAAATACAAAGCGCATTCTGTCGAAAAAATAATCTAGTACAAAATCTAATGTTTTAATGACGATGGATGTTCATCCATGAATAATACAATAAGAGACCTTTTTCACGTGGAGGTATAGAAATTTAAATAACTATAGTCAGTCATTGGTTTTTTGTCGTGTATTGAATGCAAAATGAAGCAGTTTGAAAATATGTTCTAATGCGTCATGAGCGTCATCTTGCTTTTAAAAGATCATTATTTTGTAATTACGAATTATACTCGGTTGGCATAATTTCACATGTAGTTTTTGTGGCACCATTTACCGTTATTTTTATGTACCTAAAGTCTCTCTAAACGCCATTGACTCTTGATCTAGTCATTTTCAAAGAAAAATCAAATCTTTTTTCGGTACATAAACCAAGATTTTTTTGAATAGGTTAGTGCCAAAGTGTCACAATACTTTGCAGTTATATTTGCAATAGATATTAACGAGCCGAGATTTAAAGAACAGTCTTGGTATGTACCTAACCATCGTCGTAAATCAAGCTTTAATTATGTTTAGAATAAAGGGAGTGTTTGTTCGTGATGATTACAGGAACAAAGAGCTTTGATATATCATATAATAATAATAATAAAATAAGCCCCCGGACAACACACCAACTGTATGGCTCCAAAGTAAGCAGAGCATGTGCTATGGATGACCATAGAGCGAACACGAGAGGACCCAGAATAAAGATTCATATATAAATAAAAAACAACCACGAGCCCAGAACAAACATATGCGTTCATCACACAAATAAATGCCCCGACTCGACGAACTCGAACCTGAGACCTCTGGAGTATGAGGCCAAGACTACTAACCACTAAGCCACTCTACGCCACTCCTTGTGATGCGCTGAGATCGTGACTCTGATCGCGTTCAATAGTTTCACAATTGTGTATTACAACAATTACAAATAAACAACTTTTCTTTTTAGAGTGCGAAGCATATAATCCTTTCTGATGCTCTATTCTTTTGTTCCAAGATCTTAATCAATCTGAAAAATTCCGATCTCATCCACCAGGTGCTAACAACTTCAGCTTGGAACCCTCCACCCGGCCCTCGCAAGATGTGTGGCGACCTTCTCTACCTCCACGTCATCACGTTGGAAGACAGACATTTCCATATCACTGCCTGCGTTCGAGGCTTCTACCTCAATCAGTAAGTAATTTCACTAGATGTGTTGCCTGTTTTATCCGCGTTTTGCGTGTTGTAGCCCTCCGTAATGCGCCGGAGGTCCCATGTTCGAGTCCTGGTGTATTCATTTGTGTAATGAACAGGACTAAAAGTTCTTCGTCTTCAGTTGATTGAATCAATAGCTATCGGAAAGATCGGGTGACTTCAGAAACCGGGCATTATCCAGCCAGAGATATGACGGCTTTGTTACGGTTATAGTTATTTCGGGCAAGTCAGTGTTGTACAGTAGTATTGTCATTTCCTGCTGAGTACATTCTTCGTTAGAGCCATAACGTACATACGTAAATGGTACATAAGTAAATCAGTTTATACTTTATATAACGTGCATCAGGCAAACAATGTTTTCGAATAACACTTACGTATTTAAATTTATTCAAACGTTTAAAATGGCGACGAATGCTTCTCTTCGGCGCAGTCGTTGCATATGATTATTGTTAACTGCGAATGCAAAAAGTGATGTAAGAATGATGGGTGTCTTATTTCGGGATATCATAGCCCCAATATGAAGCGATTTGAAATATTTTCTACGACCAATGAGCTTACGAGCAAATAGAGTAAACAGTTTTTTTTAACGCGATGTTATATCAGCTCTCTACATTGAGTTTTTGCACAAATGTAATAGTTTTAAAACGTAAAATAATAAATTAAACAATATTAGCTATAGTGGTGCTAAGAAATTAATTTTGTTATCTAAAGAGGATAAGCTCATCATTTATCTCAGATCAAAATGTGCGGACAAAACAAATAAAACTATATAAAGTTAACAGATACCTACATAGTTGTAGATTTTTTCCACTTAATATGTTACAGGCCTTTTTTAATTCACAAATACTCACACACTGTCCATGGTTGACATTAATATTAAATATAATAAAATAGTTATTGTGCTTAAGTATTCTTCATGTTGGCTTTATAAATAAATTCATAATTTATGGAATGTTGGAATTTAATCTTATTACCTGTTTGATGATTTGGATTATGCTGTGCAATGACGGGAACTAAAGCAATCGCTGGTTGAAACAATACTTAGCTAAAAAATGAAAAGCACAATGTTTGGCTTCCAAACTAAGCTTGTACAGTCTTCCATGTAACAGTGGCCCCTGGTCAATGTTAGCGGATGCTTCATATATATGATATTCGTTTTTTTTATTTAAATTATGTTTCAAAAAATTGTTTAAAGTTTGATTTGAATAAGACTTTTAGGTAAAAAATCACTGTTACTAATAAAACATAAATTCGTAAAAATACATGATAGAAGTGTAAAAAAGTGTTTATGGTGTAAATTTTCAATATGATATCAACAAATAGCAAAATTGTCTAATAGCGGGCCAGTAACCCAGATTGACTGCAATAGTTGTACACACATCAAAAAAAGTTTGAGATCGCTAGCTAATGATGGATTTTTTTTTACTTTTTAAAAGAATGTTGCTTACGTAACATCTTTTTATAAAAAAGAAACACTTTTTGAAATTAAAAAATTTTTATAATTATTCTTTATATAACACAAATTGAATTTAAAAGTCCTAATGCAATTTCGACTAATAAATAATTGAAAGAGAAAGAGAATTTAACTAAATATTATCAACATTTATTATGAAATAGTTTTTATTTAGTACAAGATAACTCCTTCCCTGGCTCGAACACTTGCGGCAATCCTTCCGGGCATGCTGAGAATTAATCCAGCATTTCTTGCGGTAACCTGTCCCAGTAAGAGTAAGAGTAACGGCTTCCCTGATCTCTGGCACTGTCTGGGGAGGTGGCTGACGGTTCCAAACAGCTCGCTTGACAGCATCCCACGCGTGCTCTATCGGGTTTAAGTCAGGCGAGCCGGCAGGCCGGTCTGAACTGGTAACGTCGTATTTACACAGAGCAGCGTTGATTCGTTGAGCTCGATGTGCCATGGTTTATTCTAAATGACCTGACAATTACATCAATAGCAATGGTTTGGTACAAAGCTGCAGTCATCCGGCTACGCGATCAACGGCGTTTTAGCACCAACCATTATACCGCCCCAAAAGGATACCGATTTCCCGTCTTGTTGAACGGTTCCGGTGGCAGTTCTTTGTCTCTCAGCTTTCCCACGTCTTCTCCAGACAAGGAAACGTCGGTTGTCCGGATGAGTGCTAATTCTGGACTCATCAAAGAAGAGACTAAACTGCCAAATGTTTTCTTCGTCGTCTTCTTCATTTTGGCGTAGTCTAGCCCACTGGAATCTGCGTCGCTGTCGTTGCTGTGAGTTCAGGGGTGCTCTCCAGGATCTTCTCGCTCGTAATCTAACCTGGTGTAAGCAATTCCTGATGGTCTGAGTGCTGATTTCTAGTCCATTAGCAGCCCGTAACTCAGCGTTTATTTTAGTGGCATTGATTGTTGGGTGTCGGGCATTCAGCAATCTGACGTAACGCTTCTGAGCAGCAGTAAGAACAGTCGGCCGACCACTGCGAGGTCGATCAGCAAAGTTATCCACGCCACGATACCTCCGTAACGTGTTCACGACACAGGATTGGGATACAGCCACTCTGCGTGCTATTTCTCTCGTAGAATGTCTTTCTTCCCTCAAAGTAACAATTCTTGCTCGTAAAACTTCTGATAATCCCCTCGGCATTTTTTTGAATGAACTCCTTCTTCAAAAGTAAGAAAAAACGCTTGAAACAAGTTTGTCATATTTCTGAATGAGCGTAAACAAAGATTTAATCTCTTTTTATACAGAAAAACAATTGATATTTTAAAATCTTGTTATTAAAATATAAAAGAAAAAGCGTTTTATTCTAGTGTAACAAAAAAGATTTCGTATTTTCAAGGTGATCTCAAACTTTTTTGATGTATGTATGTACTTAAAGTAAAATTTCATCTATAATTATTATAGTGAAATTAAAATTCTACAGCCATGACTCGAACCCGGCAACGCTGGTGCATGGGGCAAGGTTTCTACCACTTTCGCCCGACAGAAAGCCATTTTGCAGAAAAATATCCCTTTTATAAAGTAGTCTTTATGCGCAAAAATAATACTAACAGCCGCACTCAGTCGTCAAATGGATACTGAAGGTACCCCTAAGTATCGATTTAGCTTAGCAAATGTTTACATTATATAGGTACATACTTTATGTTAGTCTAGATATGAAATGCTAAACCTTGAATTGAATGCTGTATACACCTATAAATTGTGCTAATATCAGTATATAGACTTAAGAAATGTTATGTAATGTAACTTGAATATGTTCACTGTTGGTATATCTTAATAAATATATAAATAATAATCATAAACAATAAATAAATAAACCGTTAAGACGGTCCTTTTGACTTCTCTTAATGCGGCCTACAGTCTTCAGACATTTTAAATGATGATTGATTTTTTCCTTACATGTTTCTCATATATGTTGTATCTAAATTTGAAATAAACATAAACGCCTTACGAGTGTGATATCTTTTTTAATTGTGTCGCAGAATTTGTCTTCGTAACGTCATATTTTGATTATTCCGAAGTACCAACGTATTTATTTTGCGAGATATGAAGTTAAACTAAACAAGTTGTTATCGAAGTGATGAAAATTTTCTGCGTTGGGGCCATTTTTTGATTATTTTAATTTAATGTAAAGCGCTAAAATTAGGTGATGACCTCATTTTATTGTAAGTAATTAAAAAAACATTGATTTTATGTTTATGCTAGGTACTTTTGTTATGTCTGGATAATATTACTATCAAATAGTCATTTTAACTACGTACGTGTATGCAATGTAGTTTTTCGGATAAAAGGAGGGAAAGTTCTTTACTTAATACTAAAGGAAAATATTGATTTTTTCAAAATAAATGTTCTTTGTGAAATTATGAGGCAAACGCAACTAGAAAACAAGCTTGTGATTTGGATGGCAATAAAACGAAATGGGTAAATTCAGAGTTTATTGGAAAAATTAAGATCTACCTACACTCTTGACGGTAGATAGTTAACTAGCTTCTGATGCACGGACTTCATAAATCTTGTCCCGTCGCCTGATTTAACTTCGTCGCAATCCGACTGTCACTACGCGAAAAGAACATCCGACATCCGCCTTGCTGGCTCGTCACGACATAGCATCACTCTTTCTTAGTTTCATTCCTGTACCTTTATAAATGTAGTAAACATGACTTTGTGTAAGTTCTACATCCGTAAGCGTACAATTCACAAATGCCAGTGTCTACCAGGACTCAAACCACAACTTCTGAATCGCTCACTTCCCTCTAATATGGTTGAGGAGGGCGATGGCTAGATACCGCGTAACCTCGTGAACTCGGGTGCCGTTTGAATTCGTTTGGATACTCGGGGGGAGGGAGACTTGCCAAGCTAACAGATGCAGACTTACTGAGCTAAGAGATGCAGATAAGAATAATTTTGTATAGACATAAAGAGACATTGTAAATTTATTTTGAAAAAATATACTTGTGATGTTTCTTGCCAGTTCTTCTTCACATTTGAATTTTGAATTTAGGTGCAGGTTTTTTAATATAAATCAAAAATGTAGTTTTAATTCATCTGAACTCCCCAATTTATGGACTTCCTCTTAACAGATCTACCGAAGAAGTGTTCAACCCTCGTCCTTACACCCCGTCCATAATCTGCCACTCGCTAATCGAGTTGCTCAGCATCATCTCTCCCGCCTTCAAGCGCAACTTCGCCTTGGTGCAAAAGAGACGCATGCAGAAGCACCCGTTTGAGAGAGTCGCTACGCCGTACCAGGTCTACCAATGGGCGTCTCCGGCTTTGGAACATACCGTTGATGCTATTAGAGCTGAAGATAGTAAGTATATAATATAATTTTATAAATATTATATATTCTGAACCTTCTAATATAAACCTTATGAACGACAATTGCATAAAAAACTTATATTTGATAACTCATTAGGAATTGAAAGATATGCATACTTATAATTTTATAACGTTTCAATAGTAAAGAATAACAGTTGTTTTGTTGTATCAGTTGTATTTATTTTATCGGTGGGTAAGTGATTGCAAGCCTGATGTTATTATTGCATAATTTTTATTGTTGCAAGGTGAATGAAAACATTTTTAGTTCTTCAGTATTCATGGTCGAAAATGAAATCAACTAGATACATTTTTATTGTTCTATTCTAACAGAAATGAATTTGAAAATATCAATAGTTAAAATGATCTTGTTTCATCTTTGTTTCAATATTCATCTGTTTGAAAACAATAATTCTTAGTGAAATTGTGACGTCCAAGCTCAATCCGCGTCAATTGCACCGAAGCGATGCAATCATGACCGAGATTGGCAGAAACAGACAAACATCTGTTGTATGATTTACTATATCTGCCTGTACGCTTATTGCGACATTGTATGTGTATTTTTATCATTATACCTTGAAGTATACTTGTAATTGCAGATCAATGTGACATTGAATTCAATTTGAATATATATCTAGATTGTAGATAAACTACAGTAACACCGATTGAATATCACTAGGTTTCTTTTGATGAGAATCTTCTGAACAAGTTTAAAACCATATAAATGTACGTTACTTGACTAAATTGGACGTTTCAATTAGAGTAGCAAGCAGGGCATTATAACTAGCAAATATACTTGTTCTACACATCTATTAACGTTTAAAGGTATGGTGACTGCAATTTTATTAGGTTTTGTAAACTACAGTAGGTTTTTCTACATTTGTTATGAGAAATAGAAATGTTTTAAATTAAAACTAAACAAATGACTGTTTATTTCTACTTGACAATATATTCGAGTTGATTTATTGTGATTGATAATATTGACGTCTTATATAGGGTTGCTAAATACAAAAGAACTCGATTATAATTATAGGTCAGTTACTTATAGCTGGCGCGAACAACACATTCACTAAAATCCTCTTGGGTTGTGTCTGTGATGTCAAATTTTATTTGCATTTGCTTTGTCTTGCACACACTGATAATTTAATGTAGTGCCTTCAAATTTCTATCGAATTTTAGTCAACTCTACAATATTTGTTCTCGAATTGTCCAAAGACTACAAATTTTATTTTACGCTTACCAAATTTTATATTTTAACCGCCATGCCATAATAATCACACGGTAGCAATAAAAATTCAAAAGTTTAAGCTATTCAAAGCTATTAAACGAGCTATTTGTAAATTATGATATGTAACTATGGATTATTTATTTGTTTTCAAGTTCCTTTGCTTGTCGTAGTCACTGAAAGAACTATACCGTACCTTGAATGAATCCTTCCATGAGACACATGTAAATATTTTCACAGGATATATATTTTTTATTACAATTAGCAAGTTTCAAGCACTATGCCACTTCTGTAACATATTTGTTTGAAATATTTAGCAAAATTAAAAGCAATAATTTAAAATTTCAACAGCTTTCTCTTCCAAGCTTGGCTATGAAGAACACATTCCCGGTCAAACCCGGGACTGGAACGAGGAATTGCAGACTACCCGCGAATTGCCCAGGTCCACCTTGCCTGAGAGACTTCTGAGAGAACGCGCTATTTTCAAGGTAAACTAATTAAAAATATAAAAAAGCATTCGTAGTTGCTACGTGAGTAATTATTGGTTAATAAAATAAAATAACTATGACGCTCTGCGCATAGTTTGACGAAAGCAAGTATATAATATGTGGTTTCAATTAAAACCTATAATTTTATGATTGTTAACAAATAACTTTTAACACACTCTTAATGTTGGTGATAGTAGCGCTGTTTCCTTCGTCTATTTTATTCTTTGCGAATGATTTAGTTCGGTAGCATGAAGTTGGCTGTATTTCTGTTTGTTTTATTACATTTTACTACAAATACTTTATCTGCAGGTCCACAGTGACTTCGTAGCTGCAGCGACTCGAGGTGCAATGGCTGTTGTCGATGGAAATGTTATGGCCATCAACCCTGGCGAAGAACCCAAGATGCAGATGTTCATATGGAACAACATATTCTTCTCGTTGGGCTTCGACGTTCGCGATCATTATAAGGACTTGGGCGGTGATGCTGCGGCTTTTGTGGCTCCGGTAAGATGATGGTTTACATTCAACAATTCATTCACATTAAGTGGCCTTGTAAAGTTGTTATCATTGTAAAGATCAATCGTACAGAATTACGTTAGTATTTTTAAAAATAAATATCTGGTAATTTTTCTACATAATCAAGGAAATTTACATCATCCTTGTTTGGTACTCAGAAATGTTTTTCACATATTACTGAAATGATAAAAGTTCAGTCATAAAATTGTACTTAATGCGCGGTTTACACGTATTAAGTACTAACAAAATTTTTGCAAATCCTTATCTACTTACTCACCTGCGTACTAAATTTTAACTTACCACTTGTTTACCAACTTTATTACTTAAAACGTGTAAACCAGCCATACGTTTCTCAATGATGGATGAAAGAAAGAGTTAGCGATTGAAATTACGTCCAATTTCCACTTAAACTTACATTGAGTATGTGCAGTAAAGTTTATATTTTTAATTACTAACGTTTTCTTTCAGCGTAACGACTTGCAAGGCGTTCGAGTGTACAGCGCTGTAGATACGCCCGGTCTGCACACACTAGGAACTGTCGTCATTGATTATAGAGGTAGTTTCAAATTAGTATTCATTACACCACAGGTCAAACTTTTTTTGGAAACGTATACCATTAAGTGTATGGATAGAACGTGCAACGTGACTTGTTATTTTCAATATGGTTAACGACGCCATACAAGTAATACCATACAACAAAGGCTATTTACCTAGTTTTATTAACTGAAAATCGTGGAGGCCAACTTATTGATTTATGACAAACTAGCTTCAATAGATATTTGCCATTGTAGCAGTGTAACGCACGCGAAATAAACCAGTAGACTTATTACGTAACTTGCGATAGCAAAGCAATAGCATAAATCGCGCAGTATTCTGTTCTTCAAGCAAAGTAATTTTCAAAAAATCCTATGACGTACAAGTAATAGCAATGCGATAGTAAACAAATTGTATTTAATGTTTTTTTTTGACGCTTATACAGGATGTCCCGTAACTTGCACGACAAACTGAAATGAAAGAAAGATTGAGGTGTGCTCTACCAGATAAAAAAAAAATTACCTCAGTAAAAGCGTCACCGTTTTCGTAATATTCCCGACTTTTGTTTTTGTTCAAAAAAGTTTTCAGTTTTTTTGTTGCTGTGTGTACAAATAAGCAGACCCTTTTCGATTTTTGTAGATATTCTAGAATAGTAGATCTACCATATTCAAATATCATTTTGTTAAATATTATTAGGTATCTTTGAGAAAAAACATTTTAGTTTGTCGAGCAAGTTATGGGACACCCTGTGTCCTGAGCGCTAGTTGTTAATTGTTTGCTGATTGCTTTTCTTACGTAATGCCGCAGCAGCTTACGCACCATTATATAAATAAATATTTATTTCTCAACATTGACAATTACTTGTTCTTATTGACGTCAAATAAAACATGATTCTACCACCAGTTCGAAAAAAAACCTTCGTGAAGAAGAACTGGCAAGAAACTTCACGGGTATATTTTTTTTTTTTCAAAATAAATTTACAGAGTCTCTTTATGTCTATACAAAATTATTCTTTTCTGCATCTGTTAGCTCGGCAAGTCTCCCTCCCCCCAAGTATCCAAACGACGAACACCCTCAAACGGCACCCGTTCACGAGTTAACGCGGGATCCAGCCATCGCCCTCCTCGAGGCCATTATTGCCATTCGCAATATTAAAATGCATACAAATTTCAAGTTGGTTTGGCTTCGCCGTTTTACAACTTATCTTTTAGAGTAACAAATGGATACAAGTTCCCACGTATTCTCGTTTCTTTGCGCATCTCTCTTATAGATACCATGAATTATTCTTTGGAATACGATGGCGAAAACATCACTTTAGATTAGTGACAGTTTGATGGGTTAAATTTTGATAATTTTAGTTATTTCTGTCGTTCATATATCTTTAGAAATCAGTTCTCTTAACGTTTGCGTATATTTCAGGATACCGTGTAACAGCGCAGTCTATAATTCCCGGGATCTTGGAAAAGGAGCAGGAACAGAGTGTGGTGTATGGAAGCATTGATTTCGGCGCAACAGTACTTTCGCATCAGAATTATATGCAGTTGGTTAGTATACTTCTATTTATTAGTAACAACTCAGGCAAGGTTCTTTTGCATCCAGTAGGTTCATCTATACATGTTAATGAATTGTTTATTTACATTCAAGCTGACATACCGAGGGACCTCCTTCAGGCCCCTCGTAAAGAGTATTTTTATCGCGCTGCTAAACAAGATGTTAAAATGGCTCTTCGGAACGTTGATTGGTATTCATATTTGAATCAATTAGATATAAATAGGTGTTTAGGCCATTATTATTTAAAAATTAAAACTTTAATGAACGAATTTATACCACATAAATTTATGCTTTCAAATCCAAGATATCCTATACGGTACTCTCCAGCATTAATTAAAATACATAAAGAAAAAATAAAATACCACAAAAAATGGAAGATTTATAAAAATAGTAATGACTATAATACTTTAGTTTTGTTGAGGAAACGAGAAAACGTCGTTTCTTTACAGTGCTATGAATCGTTTGCACGTAACGCTGAAAATAGGATATCTACTAACAGCAAACACTTATGGTCTTTTATTAAGTCAAAAAAGCGAACTACATGTGATCTTCCTAACACTATGTTCTTAAATATTGAAAATGCTTTCAACGGTGAGGAAATTGGTAATTTGTTTAATACATTTTTTTCAGTCAGTTTTTGAAACTCCCGATAATAATTCTTTTTTACTCGATTGTGACTCGGTTCCTGTTCTAAGCCTTAGTTCAGTAGAATTACACCTTGAAAAAGTTAAGAACTACTTAAAATGTTTAGATGTAACCATAGTATAATAATGAGTACTGCATGGCCACTCCCTGCCTCCCGCTGAATGCGTTCCCACCCGCGCTCAGTTACCTCAGAGTTACCGACTGCCAAGGACGCGGCGCGCAGTGAATGACATCGATTTTTCAAATATTTTTGTATGGGCATATGTGCTATTCAAATTTTGTTCGCTCTTTCACATTTTGTTACACATTGTTGTACATTTCGTTCGTAAAAAATAAACAATAAAATTACAAGCATGAAATTTCATTTTCCTTCAATTCTCCTTTTAGTATAAGAGGCTATTGCAAATATTCAGTTTTCCGTTGGCTATACTACTCCTATACTTAATACTTTGTTATTGAAACTGATTTATTTTTCTTTCTTTCTAACTACTATTATAATAATAAAGTCAGAAAATAGAGTTTAAAACGTTTTTGTTCATAATAATTATAAGCACTCAAAATTAACTCGATGCCGCTATTACTAGGTTACCTCATATTGCCGTCTCATGCGTTCCCGAACACACTGCGATTAAAACAAACATGTCACGCGTTCACCTGTACGGACTTATGACAGTGTGCGTAATAGGTTATTAGAACGCGTTTGCTTCATACATTTTGCCGTGAGTGTCCGAGGTGTAATGTAACTAAGGGAGCGGGTCCAGATGGCTTACCGGCCATTTTTCTTCGTCAGTATTATGAAGATCTTTTGGTTCCAATTTTTATACGCGGTCTCTATTAGAGGATACTGTTCCACCTTCATCCCTGTCACCTCTGGGGTACCTCAAGGTTCTCATTTGGGACCGCTATTGTTTAATATTTTTATAAATGATATAGAAACTGTTTTTAAAAATTCAAATTTTCTACTATACGCCGATGATAATAAAATCTTTTGGGAAATCAAGTCTACCTCTGATTGTCTACTTCTTCAAGACGATCTCGTGGCTCTGCAAGAGTATTGTAAAAGAACCGGCTTGCACATTAACACCGATAAATGTAACATTATTACTTTCTCGCGGAAAAAGACAGCAATCAACTTTAATTACATTATTACAATAAGATCCCACGGAAAAATCAAGTTAAAGATTTCGGCGTTATACTTAACAATCAACTAAACTTTACTCTGCATATTGACTACATAGTGAATAAAGCCTTTCGTATGTTAGGTTTTATAAGATGCACGGGAAGTAATTTTATTAAATATCAAATCATCTTACTTCTGTACAATAGTTCCGTCCGTCCCATATTAGAATACGCGTCAACTTTGTGGAACCCTCAATACCAAATTTAGAAGAACTATATTGAAAGTATTCAAAATAAATTTATTAAATATATTAGCTTCAGATGGCCGCACTATAAAATAATGAATAGAAAATATGAATTCCCTCCAATTTCGCCGCGAAGTAAAAGACCAAATATTTCTTTACAAAATAATTAATAGCTACGTTGAATCATCATATTTTTTGAGAAAAATAAGTATCCGTTGTCCTCGCCTTAGCTCTCGTAAACAAAAGATTTTCGTGTGCCCTCCTTATGAAACAAACTATGCCATGAACTCGTTTATTCCCAGATCGTGTAGTTGCTATAACCGACTTTGTGAAAATGATATTTTTCATTAACTCATCCCCAATTTTTAAGAAAAATAATTGAAACCTAAAAGAGTTTAATTGATCCACTTGTCTAACATATTCCTCTTTTTATACTATATATTTTTAAAGTTTGAACTGTAATTATATAGAATACCATTTTATTTTTCTGTCATTTGTAACAAGAATATAACCTGCCTTTAAACTTGTCATTTGTAATTAACAGTGGAAACTTTACTGGCCCATGTAATATTTATTTGTTTTCTTATGTTTAAGAAATATTGTAATTCTGTTTGTTTCCCTAATATGTAAATAAATAAATACAAGAAAGGATGTTCTCAAATTTTTTTGTTTGCTTTGACACTAGTTTATAAAATGATATGTTTTCTCGTTTAAACTATCAAAATGTAACCCACCAAACTGTCACTAATCTAAAGTGATGTTTTCGCCATCGTATTCCAAAGAATAATTCATGGTATCTATAAGAGAGATGCGCAGAGAAATGAGAATACATATCATTTTATAAACTAGTGTCTATTAATATAGTACTTAAAAAACTTTGTAATAAATAAGTGATACATATTGTAAATAAATTAGAGATATTTTAATTCAGTACCTATAAGCCCAGTTTATTGAAAATAATATTGTTATTAACTTTAAAAAGTACACTGTAGAAAGTATAATTATTACATGAAACTGTATATTGAAGTCATTATATTTTCGTTTGTTTCAGCTAAGCAAAGCTGGTCAACAACTTAAAATAATGCCCCATTCCGTGATCAGCGCGAATGGTGAAACCGTAGAGTTGTGTTCTAGCGTTGAATGCAAAGGAATCATCGGTAATGATGGAAGACATTACATTCTGGATCTTTTGAGGACTTTCCCTCCAGATGTTAATTTCTTGCAATGTGAGTTGATGATAATTATATTAGTAGTAAAAATAAAATTGTTCGATTCAAATTGATCCGTTTCAAAATATAATAAAAGTGGCCTAATTCAACCTTTTTTTTAGTTCATTATTTAATTATAGTCATTGAACATTAATGAGTATTTCTATTAAAAAATATTACATCTTTATGTTAGTAATAAAAAGTTATACATTCAATAACTTAAAAATTTATTTGTAGTTTCGTTGTAATATTTGATTGAAATTGTATTTTTCTACTTATACATGCTTTGTATAGTTGTTAATTTATTTATGACGTATTGTTCAGGTTAAAATTAACTAACATTATTTTATGTTCAGTGGAAGACGACGAACTTAGGGATGACATTAAAGCAATGGGCTTCCCGATTATACACAAGCACAAACTATGCTGCCTAAGACAAGAATTAGTTGATAGTTTTGTAGAGTAAGTATTTATATTAAATTTCTAAGATAATCTACCAAATGAATAATTCGAAAAAACTGATTGCATTTAATAATTAATGTAAATAAAATAAAACATTATATTGAGGTCGAATCTAGCCATTTGTTGTTTTGGCATCTTTATTAACTTATATTTTTTTCTTTCTCAGGGCACGTTATTTCATGTTTATCCGATATGCCGCCTTCCATTTACAACAATTAAGTGCAATCCGTCAAAACACAACCGAGCAAAAGTCCATTGAAAACAAACAAGCCGACAATGAAAAAACACAAGAGACTGAAAAAGCCACAAAGCCTAAGAAAGAAGAGAAAATTGAAAGTAAGAAAGAAACAGAGGATGAACAAACTGAGCAGAAAAAGAAAGACGAAGATTTATTGAACAATGAAAATTATTCGGATATTGATACAGATGTAGCGAAGAAAATTGTTGAAAGTATTACGGATACTATCTGTAGTGGGGATAACAAACAAGAGAATGAGTGTAAGTATTAAGAGCTGTTTTAAGTGAAAGTACAATTTTGTTTGTTTAAAAATTGCAAAAAATTATATGCTGTCACCAGCAAGTATGCTCATACTGTTTATAAAATAAAGGTATCTTGGAAATCCTATGTCATACAATGAATAATTTAATTTAAAAAAATAAAATATTTTTAAATGTGTACGCTTCTGCTCCCCCATTTTTTATAACTCATAGAATAACTGTCGGTGAAATAAAACTATTTGGAGCATCATTATATATAGTCATTGTTTCTTCACAATATTTACCCTTCAAAATAGATGTAAAGTTTTACGATACATCACTTTTGTGTGATGCTTTACTACTTAATTTCACAATTAATCTAAATTAATTGACTAATTTATGTAGCATCTGTACTATTTTGTCTAACAGCAGGTGAACGTTCCCGAGCAGTCGTCGCCTCAGCAGCAAAAGCAGTGGCTTCTCTAAAAGAATCGGAGTTCGACATCCGGTTTAACCCGGACGTGTACTCGGCGGGCATCAAACACGCGTGCTCCCCGCAGGAACTCGCCAAACAGAAGCATTTGGTCAAGGAGGCGGCGGCTTTCTTGTTGACTACGCAGATTCCTGCTTTTGTAAGTGTTTTATATGATTAAGGATGCAGTTTTAATTTAGTGATTTATTGCGAGTCTGTATTTTTATTTGTATTGATACTTTTATTACAATATAATATGTTAGCCCCATTTTACCTTATTCTAACTCACAAACTACTTAAATATTCATACATCGAACGAAACTAGTTAACAAGCATTTTATACACATCTAATGCGGCTTTTGAAGTAGGATTATCAAGAATCTCTACAAACCAACCCATATTGTGTACATTTAGATGGTACCGCTGAACTAACGCCTACCGAGTCTGTATTTGAGAGTGGCAGTTCGACACCCGGTTCAGCCTGGGCGTGTAGTCGGCGGCAATCGACTTTTTTATTATAGTTAGTAAATGGTTTTCAGTTTGTAATTAAGTAATAAAGGAAGATAGAGGTTTTTACAAATTAACCTTTTTCAACAAATAAATAACTTGGTAGTAGTGATGTAGTTCATCCAGAGTCGTACCCAATGGGCCATTGGAAATAAATCGAGTAGTTATAAGATTTCGATACAAAAACATTTTTCAAGTCAAGTGTGAAGTATTACTTGAACTTAACCTAATTCTTTTTGCAGGTTCGCGAATGCCTAGACCACACCTCAGCACCAATGGACGGAGCTGGTCTTACCGAAGCTCTGCACTCTCGCGGGATCAATATCCGCTACCTCGGCAGAGTAGCCGCAGCCTTAAGTGCTCAGCCGAGCCTCTCGTACTTACATTCGACATGCATCGCTGAACTTGTACTGAGGGCCGCCAAGCATGTTTATACGCCATATTTACAGGTACAAAAAAGATGTAAAGTGATTTTTGTTTTTGGAAAGGGTTAAGTCCATTTTAGGCCGTCAGCTTTTTGTTTCAGTACTTAATGGACGAATGGAATGCACGATAATTTGTATCATTTATGTAAATGATTATTGAAAAAAGTATCAGAACTAGAATATTTCCCAGTAAAATTATCTCAATTAATAAGAAACTAAACGTGAGGAGTCTCCGTACAATAGCTGCGCAACGTTGGGGTTACTGATTCAAAGCAAAATAAGTTTTGCTGGTGGATTATTTTAAAGATAAAGGCACAAAGTTTTTCATACACAGTAAAGTAAGCATATAAAGTATACATATAAAACTAAATCAATAATATCAAAAACATATTACAAACTTAATTATGTTAATTGTATAATCTTGTAAAGCATTTTTCGATTTCAACTATAACTTTTTGTGAGTTTTGTTTTCTTTTAGTTCGGCATACCAATCACCAACTTTCAAAATTCAAATACGTCAATCAAATATTCGCTCTGTTATTTTGCAACAAGTGGATGATATGCTCTTTCGGTTTTCCTTTTTTTTTTTGACTTTTTTTCTTCCCATGTTATTTCCTTTTTGATTTTCCTTTATATTAGAACGTATTTTATCATAAAATAAACTGAACTATTAAAAAAAAAACTCTCCTGTGTTAGAAAATAAGAACTCAAGCTAAGCTTCATAAGTGCGGAAGGTTGCGTCCATTAAAGTTGCACTTATTTACACATTAATTAGCCGAGAAGGTGTGTAAACGCGAAAAACACTCGCTTCGGGTCGAGAGATAATATGGCTCAGTAGTGTCAGTTACTTGCATTTTGAGACCTCCTCGACTTGTCGCGGGTACAGACCTCTTCCTTTAAAAGCCTTTAGGTTAGTGTAATGTATTAATGTGTTTCTTTCTATATTCTAATTAAGATTTTGGACATGTGACTCTAGTGTTGTATGTAAGATTTCCTTTGACTTCATTATTTAATTAAACTACCAAAAACAAAATGTTAGTTCAATAACCTTTTAAATATGGTTCATGAATATGTAGTCAATCTATTAAAAATAATCATGACGGTAATGTATGCCGAAACATCATCGGCCGACGGCTCAAAAACTATGGACTTAAGCCTTTAAAATTTGTTGCTCAACTGAAGTATTGAGCAATAAAGTTATGTTTCTTGGTGTCACTGATTAAACACCGGAAAGTTAGCTGATTTTTAGTGTTTTAAAAAAACCGTTGCAGAAGAAACTTTGTCAGCAAATTTATTATGTTTTTATTTCAGGAAAAGAATCAATATCTTTTTTTGGTTAAACTTAGTTGTTTTAGTCATTTGTAGTTTTAATGATTACTAAAATAACTAGTTAATAAACAAACCAAAAGAAGCCCTATAAAATACTAAAACTGAATAACACCACAAATCAATTATATTGTTATTGTTGGCCTCGATTAATTATTTATTATAATGGTTAGGTTAGATTCAAAGTTAGAAAATACCTCAATATACTATTTTAATAATATCCCTCCCTTCCCTCAGGGTTGCGAACCAATGTGCATCGGTACCGCTGTAGCTCACTTCCTCAACTGCCTTCTGGGATCGTGTCCGTCCCCCAACATTGCCCCCAGCGAGGTCCCAACCCTGGGCCGGGGCAGGGGTGGACGCGGCCGGCGGGGCAAGCGGCACCAGCCCGCTCCGACCCCTAATCCAGACTGGCAGAATCTGACCCCGAAGTCGCTGTTTCATCAGATTAAACATGAGCTTAAGGTAAGTTTGCTTTTGGTACAACAAGGTTGCTGCCAGCTGGACTTGATGAAATGGTTGTTGATTGTTTGTATCCACTTTGTCATAGAAATAATTTGTTTTTTCAATTTTGATCCAGGATTAATGATAAGTAAACTGTAGTTGAGTATCCGGACCTAAGTGAAGCCTAAACTGAATTGAAATTGCTTAAACTAGTTTCCGAGTAATTATGCTGATGTTACAAAAATGTGATTCATGACATTCTAAACTTAAAAAATACATTGAAGCATTGCATGTTTTTTTACTAATTTATGATTAATTTGTCTCTCTATTTAATATTCATGTCGTTATTGTTGCAGTCGTATTGGGGTTATGACTTAGCTGCCGACAGTATGGAGACTGTCACTGAGAAATATAACTTACAGAGGATTTCTTTACTCAGGTACTATGATTTACTTTTATTTCATGCAGCACACGTTTTGTGTTTAATTCTGATTACCCCTTCAATTCGAGCATTTACAATGACTTGTACAGCTTTTAGATATGATACATTTTATTTTTAAACAGGTACATGCCACAATATTGAAAATGTTTAATCTTTAATTGCATGTTGCAATTCCAGATCATTTGCAATGAAAATGGGTCTGCAATTGTTACTGCGGGAGTACGATTTCGACAATAAGAACAAAGCAACTTTCAGTGGATCAGATATCATGAATATCTTCCCAGTCGTCAAACATATCAATCCTAGAGTAAGTATTGCTATAGTTTGTATCAAATATTGTAGTCTGAGCTTTAAAATTATTATTATTAATTACTTTTAATCAGCCATAATTTCAATGCCATGATAACTACATATAAATCATTTTTTGATTTGTAAAACATTATTGGGTATTACTTGGACCTTGTTACCTTTATATCAATATGCGGTTTTATGTTTACATTGTTACATACCCACTTTAAAACCTGATCTATTTTACAGGCATCAGATGCTTACAACTTCTATACAACCGGCCAGAGTAAAATACAGTCTGGGGCTGTGTCCGAGGGCCATGAGTTAATTGCTGAAGCATTGAACTTATTGAACAATGTGTATGGAGCAATGCACGGCGAGATCGCTCAATGTCTCAGGATGGTGGCTCGGCTGTGTTATGTCACTGGAGAACACAGGGATGCTATGGCTTATCAGCAAAAAGCTGTCCTTATGTCAGAGCGAGTAAATGGGATTGATCATCCTTATACTATTACTGAATATGTAAGTGCTTTGGGATGTGTTGTAAGAGGATGATTGAAAATGGACTTAATTTAATAAAAAATGTGTAACTAGATTGACAGTAAATAAATCAAATATGATTTAAGTCAAATAAGCAGACATTATTTGCTTTTTTTTATAAATGCAACAGTTATTAACAACCGCACACATAATATCTATTGTAATTAAGTTACCACATGTTTACTTTAATCAGTTATCTACAACAATAATATTGAAAGGGTGCTCATAAACCCTGTACAAAACATTTGATTTTTTTTATATTTTCAGAACAGCAAATAAAATAAAATTTTATTTTCAGTCCCATCTAGCGTTATATTGCTTCGTGAACGGGCAAGTCAGCACAGCTTTGAAGCTCCTGTACCGAGCGCGTTATTTGGCTTTACTCGTTTGTGGAGAAAACCATCCTGAGATTGCCTTGTTAGATGTGAGTGTGGGATTTTATGTTTGTTAGTTTTTATAAGGTAATATAGTAAGGTTTTTTGAAAGCATTTTATAGTGAAAAAAAAAGGAATTCAAATACCAATCAAACTGAATATTCATCATACTAAACTATTTCTAAAAAAACACAGAGTGCCATCTCTTCTTATGAATTGTTTTGCTTTTATAATACTTGGAATACAATAAATACACATATAATATTTGACCACAATCAAAAACAAACCTTCAATGGACCATGAATTTTCATATTAATTAATCAGCTTTTTCCCCTTTTGCAGAGTAACATCGCTCTAATACTCCACGCACTCGGTGAATTTGAGCTGTCGCTACGTTTCGCTGAGAAGGCCCTAGCGACCACGAGCATGGTCCACGGAGGCAAGTCTCTCAAGGCGGCCGTGTCTAGACACCTGCTGGCGAGGACCTTGTCTTGCCTGGGAGACTTTAGAGCCGCTTTGCATCATGAGAAGGAGACGTACACGATTTATAAGCAACTGGTAAGTCTGACAGTTCCAGTGTTCTTACGTTCATTTTAGAACATTACTCAAAAAAATATACGAGACCTTTTCAGTTTGACTTGTTGTAAGATAAGGTTAATAAATTGACTGGTTTGGAGTGTAACTATTGTTTTGGTCAAAGGTGTTATGCCTCTTGTTCCATATAACTTTTAAGATATATTTTGTTGCAATCATAAATATTATATATGCCATTTTCAGATCATAATATGAAGAGCTTTATTAAAATTTTCAAGCAAAAAATGATAAACCCGTTAAATTATTATAATACAATAAGCCATATTTTATTTCAATTTTTTTTAGCTCGGCGAAAAACACGAAAAAACCCGCGAATCGTCGGAATGCCTCCGCCACCTGACCCAACAAGCCGTGGTGCTACAGAAGCGGCTTACGGAAGCATACAACAGGCCGCCGAACGCAGCGCCCGCCGCGCCGCCGCTGCACATACAGCCGCCCGCGATGTCCAATGTCATTGATATGCTGAATCTGGTCAATGGCATCCTGTTTGTGCAGATTAGGTGCGTTTTCATTTGTTTAATGTCAATTTGTTTAGAGAAATCTAAATGTGTAAGAATATCCTAAAAGGTGAGAAAACTCTTCTTGCTTCAAGTGGAAGCTGTATAAGGTAAAACATTGTTTTGAGCAAAAATCAGCAGTTTGGAAGTGACACATGAATGGAATTTAGATGTACACTTTATTTGTATTTACTCTGGTCACTATTTTTTGAAAATTTGGTCTATGACCCTTCGTGTCTTTGCCTATATATCAGTGGTATTAACGCTAAAAAGTGATGCAGAGTTAACAATAAAATCTGAGCTCACACGATATTAATTTATTTGCAGTTTTTAGTCAAGGTTACATCGCATACATAAATATTTTTCTTACCCTTACCTCGCAATTTTATCTTTAAATCGTGTATAAGTTATAATTTGATACTCTTGCAGCCCTCAAGACATTGAACAATTCAAGATCGAGATCGAGAAACGCCAGCTCAAGGATCTACCGATCCCCGGGCTCGCAGAAATCAACGGGAAACCCGCTGAGAAGTCCCCCCAAGAAACCAAAGCCGACAGTTGAAACTCCTCCCGAAACCCTCAGTTGTTCGTGGCATGGACTTAGTTTACTTACAAGCTGTCGAAACCGGTAACATTTAGTAGGACCCACTCGTTTCGGACGTTTTATTGTTATGTTGTCTTCTATCGATGATATTGTTCCTTATTTTCTTCATGAATGTATGCCGTAGTGATAGTGTGCTAAGGTTTGATGTAGTTTTTCTTTTTGTTAGTCAAATTTTCAAATATATTATTTCGATCAAATATTTAGAGTGAATGCAATTTCTCGCCATGTGCAATAGTTTATGAATGCATGATCATATATCATTATTATTATTATATACGACGATATATATGTTTTATTTTTTTCGCTCAAATCGTGAAGCCGTTGTAGGTTTGCTTTTTAAATATGCTCCCGTTAGGATTCACAGGTCTACCAGCCACACTCGAAGTAGTGCAATTTTCAAAGTAGTGATATTTCGCAATAAGTTTTGGTTGTGAAACCCGACACTCCGACAGAAGTCTTGGTGCTATGTTGCCAGTTGTCAGTTTATCCCTCGTTTATTGATTTTATGAATTTTATTGTCGAGTATTATTTCGTTTTTTGATTAGTGCGGGAGTATATTGTTGAACCCATAGTTGTAGCGATTTGGTTATATTGTGATTGAAATGTAACAAGTTGGGACGAGACAGTTTAACGAATCCGCCGAGGTTTTTGATGTACTATTGGATTTGAAACAGTTCAGCCGGTATTGAAACACTGCCTGTTATTTATTTTTGTTTAGCTTCCTCATCTTGTGTGATTAGTGCCATATAAGTAGTGAAAATAAGTTATTTTATGTAAAGATTTTTGTTAGTCTGTGATACGAAGTATTTTGATTATCGATTCATTTGCCTCTTTGATGTGTACCAAAAGAACTGTCAATAACATTTTACATAACAAATATGTAGTATGTAATATTAGGGGCGGGTTGTTTGATCAGTTGTTATCTTTACGAAACTGGGTTGTTAAATTATCAAATAGCAAGAATACTGATTAAACATGACTATATAATGAATTTTACCATTTTCAAAAGCATAATTTCCCGAGATAGATTGTCTGCCGATCAGTCGCCCACCCTGGATCACAATTGTTATCACAATACAGGGATTATACCAGTTGAGTATATACATATATATAGATAAATAAATATTCTGTTTATTATTCAGTACATAAATGAATAATATTAACTTACATTTTCAGTGATTATAAGCAATTCCCAATGCATATTAATGAACATTACTGAATTAACAAAAATAATGTAAAAAAATGTTTATCATACATATGTAATGATGAACTTTTAAAAATTAGCAATAAATCGGCTGTTGCATAAAAAACAAATCGCATCATAATTGACGTCATAGAAATTGATATGAAGCGAAATTATGGATTAGGCTATGGGGGGTATTTTTAGTGTTTTGACTTTTCAAACTTGTTACATAGGTATCTATGCTGATTCAAAGACCATGTTATAAACGTGCGAATCGTTTGTAGAAACTTCTTATCTTAGTGTACTTTAAAGATGCAAATTGATTAGCATCGCTCCACTGTTGAGCTGCAAAAAGTTTATACCTATATATATTCTGGTTAAAAGTATTGAATGAATGCCTTGAACAGAAATATTTTTTGCAAATGTATTCAAATGTATGACATACTAGGATAAAGTTGAATGTATACATTTTGGCTATGATTTTATTGAAATATATTCTCCTAATGAATTGATAAATTAAGCTGGCTTTTTAAAACATATTCGCGCTGGCTGCACGTCAATTAAAATTCAGGTGTTGAAATGAACATTTGCTTTTCAGAGTGTTATCTAGTATGTAATACATTTAAATAAAAGCAATGTGTGTTGTTGTTCTGTGTAGCTTATGTATCCGTATAATGTGTTAAGAAATTATAGTAAGAAGCATGTGCCTAAACAATAAGTTGTTACATTTCTTTAACAATATGACGACCATGTAAATATGGCGCTGTTCGTAGTATATAAAATAAAACATTTCGTTTTTAATTATTGTATTTCATTTATTGTTATAGAAACATCCTTTAAAATAGAAATTAAAATTAATCGGAATAGGTACCAAAAACAAAATAATTTTTAATGACACATTCAAAGTTTCTTTCGATTTTAGTTTTGTCCTGAAAAATTTACTTTTGTTACATTTTGTCATGGGATGCCTGACAAACATATCGCACCTTCAATAATAAAGTGAAATAACTCAAAATTTTACTTGTGTGGGAAATGGCATTTAAAGTTTTTGAATATTGTACTACTTATTTTAAACATCAATAGAATTATAACTACCATTGTATGAAAAATGAACCTAGTAGGTATGAATAGATCAGTTTATCTGCTATTCAAATAATATATTTGATTAGAAATTATTTAAATATTTACTAGATTTATTATTTGATTAAAATAACGTTCCTACTTATTTCGTTTTTTGATATAATCGATTACAGAAAAATCAAGTACCCCCTGTAGTAAAATAAAATATTTCGTTTTAAATTTAAAAGTACATTAGGCTTTAATGTATTAATTCCATTTATTTCAGTTTTTGATTAAAAGTGTCTTGTGTATTAACAAAATTATAGGCATTATTTCGTCTTGTAAGTATTTTTCTATAAGCTGTACTTAGAATTTTATAAAATAAAACTTCAGATTTTTATGAAAAAATATTTATTTCAAAGAAAACATCTTGAAATATATGAAATATGCAACTGTGTTTAAGATAATTATTCTTAAGATTATATCTAATTGTGTAAGGTTTATAGGAAAATAATTATTGATTAAATAAGGCACTTAATATGACTTTTAATATGGCACTTTTCATTTGTTTATTTTTAATCACAAGCCTTTTATTAATAGGTGGAAACTTTAATGTTTCGCTACATAATCATTATTAATTAAGAACGCAATAAAGAGATCAATAAAAACACAAAAATACAGCCTCATTATAAAATATTTTTGAAATATAAATTTAATATCTTAGATACTGTTTAAATCCTAGACCGTAATAACAAAAATAAATTGTAAGCAAAATGTTTTTTTATCAAAAACGTCGTGTAACAGCCGCACTCAGAGTCCTTTAATAATTACTTATGCGATTACTTAGTCGTAATGTTTTAACCAAACCAAAAAAGTAAAAAAACTGCACAAAGTGATCCCTTGATGAACCTTTAAAGGACCCTGAGTACTGTTATAAGTATTTAGACAAAGTTTTTACCTTATGATTAGAATAGTGTATTATAAAACGGTGCGTAAAAAGGAGGTATTAATGATTTACTAACCAATTCTTTAAGATCATTCTTTTTATTCTTACTTAGCTCCTGTTTACCAGTATACGCTGGTTTGTGTGCTATATCTAAAATCAGGTTCATCTTTTTCCTTTTGTTCCTAACCTCAACTTCACCGTATGCAGAATCTGCATAAGATGTTTTGTAAAAAAATTTTGTTGGATCCCGTTTAGTAACCCTCAAAACTTTTAAATTATTCCAAAGCAACGTTTTCCCGTTAGAATCAGTTGAGTAATTATAACCCCATTCTTCTTGAAGCTCTTTCAGGGCAATGAACGATTCAAAGTTAAGTTCATTCGTATGTATGGGAGGGTAAGACTTTTTAGCATTCTTGATCATGGTCACATATTGGTCAGGCGTGTAAATAGGTCCAGCGTTAAGATTCTTTTTCACCTCTTTTTCAATTAAACCGTGGACACCATCAGCCTCGTTATACGTATGTCCTGTGATAAAAAATTTGTGAGTAATACTGCTTATATTTAAATTGTTTACAGCATACATATATAAAGTAGTGATAAATTTATTTTTATTTTGCCCAGCGCAATTGTCTGAGTAAAATATAACTTCTTTAGCTTCACCATATTCCTCACTAATCGATTGCAAGAATTTCCATACGCAAGAGCCAATTTCGGTAGCACCCCTTTTTGCGTCAACTTCTGTCCAAAAGTAACTGTGCACATTTCGATAAGCCACCTTTGACTGATCATCCGTTAGTTCCGTAATCGTAAAATTAAGGCAATTAAGTTTAGACAGATAGTAAAAAGATGATGTATTACCTTTAGGGCATTGTAAGACAGCTTGTAAATCATACACTGCAACTATACGATTATTGTTTAATTCTTTGCGATCTTTCTTCTTTTCTATTCTACAAAGTTCTTTCTCTTTCAGATGATTATTATACTTTTCCTCGATCTCTAGTTTTTCGCCACCAACAAAATTTTTGTAGGATTCACAAAGATCACACTGATCTGATTTTGGTTGATGAAAACCAATGTTTAAATTTTAAATTCTGTTGTAAATATTGTGTAGTATGTAATGTAATTGCTTGCTTCCTTATTTTTTTTATGTAGAGTACATTGAAGGCAGTAAGACTATCAGAGACTTATACAACCATTTGAAAGCCAATAAAAAGCAAAAAATAAAGGTCATGTATCTTTTTTTTGCACGGAAACGCTAATGAAAATTCTTGCAATCGATTTTGATTTTCATTAAAAACACCAAAAATGTCTTACTCTCGTATAAATATGGGTGAAATCGTTTATTGACTTGCAAGAATTATTTATAATTATTCAACTGGCACTACCATAAGTATCAGGTTAAATAATTATAACCCATCTTCACACAGCATAAATATACTTATTTAAGGATAAGATATTACTTTTAGTTTTTAATTAAACTTACATAATTGAATTCCATGTTATATTGCGATGGAGACGAAATCACGTTTGATGCATTATTATCTTTATCTATTGGGTCGGTATAATGTGGCTCTTGGGGCAATGGAGGTGGTGGAGGAGAAGGGGTGTCAGGGTGCGAACAGGAGCAACTACTGCCACTGGATGAACACAATGAACTGGACGAGCTGGAACTGGAACTTGAAGATCGACGACGTGAACTTCTCAAATCATTTTCTTTATTTTTAGTTTCTTCCTCAGAGTCACTATCAGAATAAGGAACTAAACCTGTATTATACACGCTTTTTGTCTTGGAAACCTGGAAGTTATAAGGTTTTTGTTATTATCATGCCATGCACTAAGCAAAGAGAAAGCCACACCGCCACCAAACGTATCAAATAATTTATGAGAAATTAACAAGCAAAGAAATACAATACAAATACACACTCAGAGATGCAAAATGTAATTCAGTTTATCTAATAGACAAGTTAGTTTCTTACCTCTTTATTTACATCAATGTGTGATATTATTACTGTTTCTTCTTAAATTGTATCACCGCCCGATGGCTCCCTGTCTTGATAGGGTGCATCAATAATTACGTTTGATTGGATGAGACTTAAAATTTTACGAGCCCTCGAAGTCGCCATCCTTAAAAATATTATGTAAGACTTTTACATAGAAAAACAATAATTTTTGTATGTTCTAACTAAAACTTAAGAAAATTCAATGTACCTAATGCGATTATAACCGGTAAATTGTACGGCATTGTAATTATTAATTTGACTATTCACTAAAACACTTTATAAATCCCTTTTTTTAATATACAGGTATCGAACACTAAATATTCTACCGTGAATCATAAAATGAAACAATCTTGACATTTTTACTTTTATAACCCACACTATAATTCATAAACTGCAATAAGACAAAATAATTCAAACCGTCTAATGTAGTAATAGAATAAAAATGAAACAAACCTGAATGCACTACCAGTTTCTAAGAATCTTTAATCAAATAATGAATTAACTCGAAATACTCTAAAACTTTTGTAATTTTATTTTTCAAAAAATGAAATAAGTCTAAATTACAACATGAGAAACGATGTTTATTTCAATAAAAAAATGAAATAATTCATAAAAATGCATTTTATGAATGAATTTCTGGCGAAACAAATACTTACCTTTTAATGAAATGAAGATGTAAATCCTATTATTCCGGTTTAAATTGAAAGCAACGGGCACTTTTCCTTTACATAGCTGGAGCAAGACTGAATACTATAATTTTACGAATACCAACATGACACGATGAGTTCATAAAAAAAAGATGCACTGTCTTCCATTTCGCTCAGTATTGTCAAATTGCAACGGTTTTTAGTGTCATTGAACTCTTTAAGCAATTATAATTCGTTTTATGATAAAAACTCCGTTTACCAAAATTTTTACTTATTGCGTTTTTTTATTAAAGGTACGATATGTGTCTGCCATATACATATATGCCACTGGAATTTATCGTGGAACCACTGGTTTGTCCCACAGGTGATAAAGTACCTTTATGCCCTAGATGTGAATTGAGTTGAATTACCACAATTTTACAGCTGTCAAAACAAACTCAAGATTAGGGATTTGGCCTTTTTGGGTTGGCCAATGTGTGTATGGAAATGTATATGACTGCATACGTTAATGTATATAAAAATGTCATTAAATAATTCATTTTTAAATCTACGTGCTTCCATCTGTTACAAACGAATAAAACACCCGTATGCACACAATATGTTTTTTCAAATAAACAAACATACATACATACATGTAATTCACTTACAACATTTCAAAACTTACCGTTTGTGTAAATACGTTTGACAATTTAATTCAAATAAAGCCTGTAAACGATATGAAACACCGACATATATAGATACATACATAGTACATTTGAACAATTCAAGACTCACCGTTTGTATGAATGCACTCGACAATATGTTTAAAAATATAAACACAAAGCAATAATTATGACCGCACGAATGACATAACAACATACTCTCTGAAAAAAAGTTTTAATTTGACAGCACAATCCCCATCTGAAAAAAGTTTCAATTTGACAGCAAAAACCCCATTAACAAAATGATCCGCCATTTATTGAATTCATTTGTTACAAAAAATGTGATAAATGAAGAACCCCTCGACCGATTTTGTGCAAACTTTACATAAACCATCTTAGTAGATGACCAAATGTTTCGGCTTTGTTCAGATTATTTAGTAATAATCTGATGTTGTTCCAAATGTGGAACGGCTTACGAGATTACCATGATTGCATGATGTTCCACATGTGGAACAACGGGATTTTCAAAAAATTTCCTGTTTTCAACGTTTCCTTTTTTATTATTATTATTTTTCCAGGATACGTTTAGTGGTAAGAAATATCATTTTTTCTTTTATCATTAGTTTGGACGGATTTATAAAATCCATGCGGTAAAGGGTTAAGTATCAGCCCCTCTACACAAGTAACTTTCGACAATGGAATAGAATGCTAAGTATGAAATTGACGTAAGCGCACGAAACGTTCAATCAAAGGCATACACCAGTTTCATACATTTAGCATTCTATTCGCTTTTCTATTCCATCATCGAAAGCCACTTGTCTAGGGGAGCAGATAGTGGTTCAATCAAATTTAACAATTGAACTACTGTCACTCAAATGTGTGAGTAATACCATCAATGGAACTGTTAATTGAACTATTGAGAATAGAGGCTTCTGAAGGTCCCAGGTCTTGGACTATTACTCTGGTGGTCGTAAGCAGCTCGCGTAATTTTGAATGTACAGAAACCTCCCTACTAGTCGATTGTTTTTCTAACGTATGCCACGTAAGGATCGGCTTATCTCTAGTTAAAAAAAGGTTTAGCGGAGCAGATTCTCGGGTAAGGACTATCAAGGAACTTGGCAGTCGACCATGCTTAGTCGATATTCGCTTGCGCATTACTCGGTATATTTATAGGCGCAAAACTCCTACTCGTCACTAAGCCACGCCCACTGGTCTCAATGAACTAAGAATATATTATAGATTTTTAAGTTTTCAACTTTTATGGCGGTATTTATAAATGAGTGCACATAGTAAGAGTGTTCTGTGATATTATGCGCGCCATTGAAGGAAAACCTTTACGCTGAAACTGAAACTTTATGCCAAACAAAAAAAATATCATGGAAAATTTTATGCATCAGAAATAGTCCGAAAGGGCTTTCCTTTATAAAGTAGACGAAATTTTTCAAACAATCTTTCTGTCATATTAAAGCAAAATAAAATGAATTCAAAAGTAATAACGTAAACGGCTTGTTTATTTGCATTTATAAGCATGTAAAATACAAAAGAAGCAATGTTGTTTTTTAGTCACAATGCCATATAGTTAAGTAGGACAAAAATAAAAGCACCCAATATCAAACAGCAGTCTTTAATAAAATCAAAATCAAATTGGTAAATATAAAACAATAAAACCATCCAATAATAAATATAACAGATTTGTTGGTTGTAATTTTTAAAATTAGATAAAATAAATAATTTTACAAAAATTAACATCTCAAATGATATATTAACTAGTTTTTGCCAGCGGTTGCACTCACGAAAACCCGTGGGAATATCGGGATCAAATGTAGCCTATAACACTCGGAGATAACGTAAATTTCTATTGGTAAAAGGATTTTAAAAAGCGATTCAGTAGATCTGGAGATTACCCCCTACAAACTCACAAACTTTACCTCTTTATAATATTAGTATAGATGGATAGTTTCATAGAGTAACTACGTAATTAATGCAGTGGCGGATTTACACATTTGTCGCCAGTAGGCCATTCAAATTTTGCCGCCCCTACTGATTTTTTGTTCCCCTGCTGGCTACTTTTAGTATTTTTTTCATAAACGGACGTTGGCGTAATCAATATACTGTACAGTACTAAAATATTGTAATTTTTGTTGAATTCTCGACTCATTTCCTCCGTGTATATAATAATGCTTTTTTTTCATTTCTAAAAGACAAAATAATTTTTTTGGGTTAAATTTGGCGCCCCCTAAAATCTGCCGCCCTAGGCTCCAGCCTACTCAGCCTGCTGGTAAATCCGCCACTGAATTAATGGAAGTTTTATGTTTTATCACATCAAAACAGGCAAAACACAAAATAAAACTAAACAAAATCAATAGTTATATACCTTAACACTTCAAAAATCGAGCAGAGCCCACAATAATATACAATTATGAAATTAGAAGAAAAATAAGAATTTTAATAATTTTGTAACATTAAAAAATACTAAGTCAAAAATATCGAAAATTTTCAACAGATAGGTATCAAAACTAAAAAAATAAGATTAACAAATTAGAAAAAAAATATAATTTACAAGATGTTAATTGTGAACTAACGTAAAACAACATGTAGAATCAATTCTTACTGATTTTTTAAACGTACATAAGTAAACATAAAAAAAATCGACAGATTACAAACAACAAACACTTCACTCATTGGGTGATATTGAGGACAAAGGCATAAGACATTTGTAAATTAAAATAAAAAACAAACAAAGCAGCCCCTCACCTTAAGAGATATAAATTTTAAAATCTAGTTAGCGCTCCACCCTTTGTCTATACCTGCGTCGCAACGGCTGCGCATTGAGTGCACGAGATTCGCACACAAATCTGACCCTCGAATTGAGTCCCACACTTGGTCACAGTGGGTGAACAGTGCTGATTTGGACCTTTCATTTCTAAAATCCCACCTTTGGATCATTACAGCCCACAAATTTTTGATCGGGTTCAGATCTAGTGACCTGGAGGGCAACGAAACAGTTCTAATTTCTGGTTGTTGGGCAAGGCAATCTTGCACAATGCGCGCACGGTGTATGGAACAGTTATTTTGTAAAAATAAAAACTCCGGCAACTCATCCCGAGGATACACCGTGCGCACAGAAGGCAACACCACTTGCCGCAACAAGTCAACGTAGGACTGCCAGTTCACCTGGGCCATCAGCACTCCTCCACTCCCACTACTTACTACGATTCTCCCGGATGAGCTATTAGGCAACACGTTGCGTGGGTTATAACGCGTATTATTCGCACACAATAAATTCTGACGACCATGCTCACTCGATCTGAATGATTCATCAGAAAATATGGCATGTGAAAAATCACAATCCCTAAACTTCGTGCGTACTCTTGCAGCTTTTTGTTCCTCAGTTAGAATAATTTTTTTTCCGGTTTTCTAGTGTGTATGCCGGCTCGATGTAAACTTTTCCTGACTGCTGCAGTGGAACAGTCATACTCTTCAGTGAACCGAGCCGTTCGGGTAAACGGTTCCATTTGATAAATATTAACCATACGAGTTTCACGTTCGCTGGTCAATATTTCAGGAGGACGTGAACGAGGTCGGTCGTCAATGCTTCCTTCAGCACCATCACGCGCTATCCATTGCCGCACCGTTGCGCTCTAAAACAAAAATATATAATTAATAAAATTCAGAATACGCAGAACTACTACTACATTACTTAAGAAAATGTTTTATTTTAAACCTATTTGTTATCATAAAATAACAAAAGTAATAATAGAGAAAGTTGAAGTGCATCATTTGTTTTACAATCCACCTTCATAAACTTAAAATTGAAATAAACAAAAAACAACCCAAAAAATATCCTCACGCAACGGCGCGCGTAGCCGCCATATATTAACCAATCATATTGAAAGTTAAGCTACAGGAAATAAGAACTATTTTACATTTTTTGCTGGCAGTCTAACTTCAAAACACCTCGCCGCTCGCGCCATGCACGTGTGTGCAATAAAACTTGTCTTACGCTAAAACGAATATAAAAAAAAATATGTTTTCTCCTAGCGAATTTTTAACCTACTCGTTCAGGAGCACGAAAGTGAAATGTTGTTCTCGAGAGGCGTTCTTGCTACATAAACAATCCCGCGCCATTGTTTGTTTTGGTGTTTTTAATTTTAATGTTCTAAACTACTCTGAACTAAGCATGTAGCTGTAAAATTTGGATTCAAACCTTTTCATTTTTGTGAATAAAGGCAAAAATTTAAATGGTCATTCTGAGATGCCGCTGGAGACAATTTTTCTACAATTTAATTTTTATCTTGCGCTCCTGGACGCACCCCAGACGCCAGTTGGCTTGCTTTGCGATTATTACAACGGGCAAAACCCAATTACGCTGAAAAGTAGTTACATAATAATATACAGTAGCAATGTGAAAACACAATATACAGTCTGTAGTGTAAAATAAAATTATACACTGAGAATCTCCCGGGAGTTATCTTAATTAAAAATATTTTCTAAATTAAATACATAGTAAAATCATTATAACTTACTGTCATGTTTGATTCTCGAGAAATTTGATTAATATTTCGTCCTTGGTGACAGAGAACCAATATTTGAGTTTTCTCATCTCTTATTAAATTTCGAGGCACTGTTGATGTCAATCCGGAAAACACAGCACATCAAAGGTCCACAAAATCACAGCACAGGTTATAAAGAAATCAGGAATCGGTCCATTTATCAAAGCAAAGGTCAACAGAAAAACAAGGAACAGTCCAAAGAACGCGCACAGTTCGAAAAAACGGAAACACGGGAACAAAAAACAGATGCGTCTACAATAAACGTGATACAAATTGCACACTAAATAAAACTAATTTTAATGTAAACAAACAGCGAGTCCTAGTCCCTAATTGGTCGAACTCGGAAGTGGGCGGAGTCTTACGCTCCTTGACACTACAAACAAAATAGATGCACAAGTAGTCTACCGCGAAGTTATCATACCATATCACCATATAGATAGTACATAAAAAGCATCGAGAGCGCGCGAGGTGAGCCTACTGGCCTAAATACCGTTACTCGTATTAGAGAAAAAAGGTCGCTTCGCATCTTCGCAAATCTCTGCTAGAAACGCAAGATGAATAGACGAGCCCAATAGGAATATTTAGATGACCTCTATTTTTGATATACGATATGTAATAAAACAAATATTAATGTTTTTATAGGCGTTTCATTTTGAAAATTTCAACTTTTACGTTTAAAATTACAAACATGCTGATGAAGTCTTTATTGTAACAGGTAATAAGAAAAAATATTTTCTAACAGTACATTATTTTTATACCATTCATATTTGACAAAGGAGGATATTGTGATTTAAATACGTAGTTACAGCAATAAAACTTTTCAAAAAGTTGTCCATATACTCTCTATTTACAAGAACCTCAGTACATTACAAATGATATTATGATTGTAAAACACAAGTCAAATAAAATTTACAATAAAAAATACTTTTTATCCAGGCAAGATAAGGTCTTGATGCTGCACTGGACAGTGGGAAGATAATATTCACGGTCACTTCCTTTTCCGTTGCAAGGGCTCGCGGCGACGCATTATACCACACTTAACTGTATAAATACGCACTATATAAATACAAACAGCTGCGCGTGCGAGAGTAGGGCTAGTCCGTCCCAAACGAAACACAGCAATAACAATTGCGAACACGTATGTGTTATAATCCAATCCTATAATCCAAGCTTCACTTCCTAGCTCTCGGCGCAGGGCGTGGGCGCGGCCGTGCGCGCGGTCTTGGCCTGCGCCGGCGCACGCGGCCGCCCCCGCGCTCCAGCTGCCCCCCCACCAGTTCCGCCAGAATGCCGCGCTCCGCCAGCATAGAGAGGAACGTGCAGATGAACTCGTCGTAGTTGTGGGCTCGGCGGCAGTCATCCACCTATGAAGTAAGATGGTGCTTAGTAAAGCCAATGCGTTCATTCAAAGTAAATGGAGCTTGGGGCTATATACGGCATACTGAGGGACACACAATCTTTGTTCATCATAGCAATACAAAACACAAAAAAGGTTTATCCCAAAAAGTTTAAAGAAACAGGTATACAAATTTTATCAGTGAAGTACCGCACTAGGGTGCCCTGTTTTAATATTACAAAATAGACTTAGATTAAGGGTACTTTTTCAAGGCCAGTAATTTTTTCCTTAATGGAAACAGTCCTAGTTAAGAAACCTATCAGTAAACTTTTTACCCGACTGTCAGAAGGAGGGTTTTATTTCTAATAATAATAATAAGTAAATCCCCAGACAAACACACTAACTGTATGGCCCCATAGTAGCAGAGCTTGTGTTATGGATGACCATTACAGCGAGCAAATAAACATACATACCCAGAATAAACAACCAACCATGAGCCGCGAACAAACATCTGTGTTCATCACACAAATGAATGCCCAGACTAGTACGAGAACCTGGGATCTCCGGCGTATGAGGAAGGGCTACTACCCACTACGCTACTCGGCCGTCAAACCGAGTGTATGTATTTCTTGGGCACGCTCTACAGCGTTGCCGTTTGACGGGTTTCAACATGAGGTGTCGTTAGATTCGTCTCAGTTGAGACAGTGAGGGAATTTCCAATTACACAGGAAAATAAGTTTAGCAGTCACCCGTTTTAATTTTTCAAATTCAGCAGCTTATTTGCACATGTAACTATGACTCATCTTTAAAATAATAAATAATTACCAATCATCAAAATAGTAAGATTTTCTTATAAGTATTAAACATGAAAGACCATGCCTGACCTGTCAACATTTTGACAACTCGTATTATGTATAGGTAAGTAATATAGTACGAAAAAGTACTCATTTTTAGCTGAACCATAAAATATATTTCATGTCAAAAACTACAATCCACAAAAAAATGTATTGAGTTTTCTTTTTATAGTCATTTATTGACATTTGGTTTGCCACGCGCCCAGTAAATATATGGTCTATGACCAATGACATATTACATATAGACAGGTTATCCGCTCTCGAAAATGGCAACGCAAATGCAAGGCGTTTGCCAGCTATTTGACTCAGTCTTGTGCAATGTCACGGCTAAACGTCAAACAAAACTTATTCCCTATTCTGTGTTTTTAATACCGTACAATGCCTTCTTGTGTGTTTAGACAGTGTACTAATTACACTGTTACTGTTAAAGATAGAATAAACGTTTCTTTTCATGCGTAAGTACTATTTTTTATTACTATGTTATTTATCATTTTATTTTGCTATTTAAAATGACGTTTTAAAATTGACATGGTATTCGCTTCAACAAACTCGAAGAGCGAGATGTAATGTGATTTTGTATGTGGGAGTAAAAAAGACAACGCTATAGAGTTTCGACAATTTACGTACTACGTCACGTACGCTTGCAACCAATTAGTGCGAAGCAACGTCACGAAGTACATAAGTATCTCTTTCTTACAAATAGTGAACCGTATTATTCTTTCCTTCTCCCACAAACGATTTTACTCTATATATCGGGTAGGTATCTATAGTTACGTTGTCGCTGTTTCTTTCTGCGGTAATGTTTGTCTTTACTGATATAAATTATTGCTTTCGTTATGCATATTATTTTGAGTTTTTATAAGTAGTTTAAAGAAATCATTATTTTTTTAGTTGAGTACATACAATCCCAAGTGCTATCCGATAATCCCAAGTTCATATTTCCTGTATTGAAAGCACACTCATGCATACAAGTAGAAATCTACATGAAGGTCGCCTGGGTAATTCTGAGAATTTAAAATTCAATGCAGTGACTAAGACGCCAGCTATGTGACTCGTGAGGTTGCAGGATAGATTGACAACAAAAAGTGTTCCCGGTCCGGGTTTTTATTTATATTCTAGGATCCTCGTAGTTCGCTAAATGGTAACCTATAACACAAGCCTTTGCTTACTTAGGGGCCATGTTGTCTGAGGACTTTTATTTTAAAATCCCCACATACCAACTTATCTGTGTAAAAAATCTATAATCTAACTGAATAAAATGAACAGGTGTTTCACTATCTACATTACAATGCCGAGGCTTACTAAACATCAATGAACTCATTTGAAATCGACGTCTTTCATGTCATTCCATTACAGCGATAGAAGGTATGTCTACATTTAAACCAAATATGAGTTTTCATTCATGAATTTCAACATATTTATTGAGAATTTCTCAGTAATTTGAGGTTTTGAAAGACTTTTTATTTCTTTTGCTTGAAAAAATAACATATCTATGAGCATCTGAAACCAAAATCCTGAAATGAGCTGCACTTTCATTTGTCCGAGTTAAATATTGCCAAGATGTGCTATAAAAATTCCTTAAAATATATTTTCAATGAAACTACCAATGTAACCTTAAGTTTAGGAATATAACATTATTTTTCCGCATCGTTTTTATATTTATACATTAGATCAATAAAAAACAGACTGACAGGTCATTGCATATATGAAACATGGGCATTGTTCTTTATGATGCACTTAGGACATTTTAAAATTTTTGTGCTAAGGCCCTTTATTAATGCCAATAAGTTCAACTTTGCAATTTCGAACATCGAATTTACCATCGATATTTATCGAATCGATTAAATATCGAATTTCGTTCTTTCGAAGGGCCACAACTTATCACTAACAGGTAATATCCATAAAGCTCTGTTCAAATTAAACCTCAATGTATTGTGTTCGTTAAAAAACTACATAACATCCCTACCTTATACATGTCCCGTTTATCATTCTCATCGTTAAGGGCCTGCTGACACGTCTGAACTTCGCTGACTATGCAACTCATCAGGGCATTCAGCTCGGAGTGAGAAAACCACAGTTTCTTTAGATTTATCGGTTCTTCGGGCTTCGATTCGCAGCACACGAGTAGACGAGAGTCTTCATAGCTGCGGATTATTGCTGTGGTCGATGTCGGGTATATCTGTGTAGAAATAAGTATTTTAAGTATTAATTGGCCGAGGACTAATCGTCCTGTGTACACTAATAGAACATCCAGGCAGCTCTAGTAAGTGACCAAAATGAATAGAAAAATCTGGGTCAAAAATGTATGCCGAAGATGTATTTAGAGAAAGATTTTGTAGAGAATTACGATTGTAGACAAACGAAGACAGAATTTTAAAACTATGAAAAAAGGCACTATTCTAGTTGAGTAGGCCGTAATAACGACGGAGTAATAAAAAAGCTTTACGAATATGTAACATGTGCTCTCAATATTTCACATATACTCAATATTTCACGGAGTATATCTGTTCTATTATAATACAGGGTGGAATTTTCTAACGCCATCTGGAAGAAAATAACTCTTAGTGGTGGATAAAGCAAGTTTTAGTTTAAGGAAACATTCCTTTATTTTTTAAAAGACTAAATATTCATCCAAATGTATTTGAAAATATCGTATAATTTTTTTTCTCTGCAATTAGCAACAGTAATGCTTTCAGGACAAAAAGGTAAATCTGAATGAGAATCGTGTAAACTCTAAGGGTAATCTAAATCAACTTCCAATATTAATAACCATATTCCGCCTCATCCGAAATATTGAAGTCAGTATTGATATCAACCCATTGAAATTCACCTGTAGGTAGGTATTGAGACATATAGCCCATCTATATAAGTTATTATTATCAAGGTAAATGTGGACAGACGACTCAATTTCTCTGTTATATTTTATATATTCATGAACTTATATCTGTTACTGCATTGGGATATTCCACCTCTTATACCTTTTTGTATAAAAGCAATTAAGTATATCAAAATCTGTAAGCAACTCTCAATTTAACTTTTGTATGAATCAACAAAGCATTCCAACTTAATCCGGGTGCAGTGAAGTAATGGGCGGGATCTAATCCATAAGTTTTGAGGCAGACTAGTCGAACGTTTTCGAAAATAACGGCCCGTAATAAAACATCAGTTTTTAAGTAAAGATTAGAATAATCAATCATGTTATCACAATTAAAATGATTACAAACATCTTTTGCATGTTCGTAATCGTCCTCAGAAATGTTGCTATCATTTAGTGAACTATAAAAATGGATCTCGAGTTGGAAGACAAGTCATTTCTAACGACTTAAATGACGTCATTATTTCATAGGGGTACGCACCCTTTCGGAGTAAACGTTTAAAGTCATTTTTATCAGGAAAGTTAAACCGAGTTCACAAAATTGGTCAGGTTTTAAATTTTGAGCAAGTTTTTCCAGACTATACGACATTATCCTGTATTATATGAAAAATTATATAAATTAAAAATAAACATTTGCATAGTAAACAGCTGCATAGTTTTTTTGGGAAATTCGGTATTTTGCTAATAAAAATTATTAAAAGCTGAGATACTATCTTTTCAAATAAATTACTCACCTAAATATTTATTTATTCGAAATTGTAATACTCGAATTAAGTGAGATAATTATCAATTATTAAAATAAGTAATCTAATGTTCTTGAACTTTTAATAATTTCAGATTTGATGGTTTCCCTTTTATGGAAATCACCATGTTTGATAGAGAGACTTATTCCTTATGATATACCCAATCGATTGGAGTCATTGATATGACACCGTGTTATTCTTTCGGATTTGAGTAAGTTTCATTCCCGGATGTGGCTTGCGAATATTCAAAAACCAGTGAATGCAGCTTTGCCTCTTAAAAAAAAAGGAATTATTGTTTTGAGTGAAACTTGCGAACTCCAGTATATTAGAGTACTTCCCTTCCAGGTGACTTTAGAAAACTCCAACTTATATTTGTCATAGTTAGATGGTTAGCTGTGTCACTCAACGGATTTGTTCAAGCAAGGAATCTGTGATTTATTCATTAATTTCTTATAATCTTGTTGATATCATAAAATTTGGACGAGCAAAGCGAGTATTATCAATGACATGTAACATAGTTTTTTGACAGCAAATTTATGCATTGTTTATTGGAATTGTATAATAAGTTATCCAAAAGGTTTTATTTTTTAAATTAATAAAAAGCCCTCAATCATAAAATTAGCATTGTAATTTGATTTGCAATAAAAAAAGATATGACGCGCTACTCAACCTACCAATCACAACGCGTGGTCCACATCGCAATATCAACTTTACTTAAGCGGTGAGAATAATACGACTCTCCGACAACGATTGTCAGGCCGTGGGCCGCGGCCTGGTCACCACAATTACATTTGTGGGGACGTGTGGTTAAGTTTCCTAAAGTGGTGACCCCGAGCAGAGCACATGAGCAGCCTTCATCATCATCATCACTCTCCACACCAACAGCGAAGACACCACGCCAGAGCCAGCTCCCAGAGGACAACACGGGCGTAAGCGACCACGACCTTGCAGCGCCTTGCTAGACTGGTAGTCACTCCTCATCCTCCACCTGCGACTTGTCACAGCACCTGCACTTTCGGCTGGTACTTAGCAGAGCACTTCTCTCCCGGCCGACGCAGCCGCCAGCCACTACGCACCGATACTGCACCGCCCCGACGCACTGGGGAAGAAGACTGCAGCTCGGCATCCTGGGGCAGCCTCCGACGCACTGGAACAATTTGTTCCGTACTCCACGGGACCCGCACCCACACCGAGGGTCGTCGTATATGCACCGCCTTAATCCCGACTCACCGTGGACTACAACGCGGCACCTGGTTCCGAATCACTGGAACCATTAGCTGAGACACTGGCAAGCTTCACCTTACGCAAAAACCGAAGATGGACTTTACTTACGAGCTTCGGTCTCGGAGGGGAGTGATGTAACGGTGACGCGCTACTCAAACCGACCAATCACAACGCGTGATCCACATCGCAATATCAACTTTACTTAAGCGATTAGAATATATACGACTTTCCGACAACGATTGTCCCGACGCCTTGGGCGGCAGCCTGCTCACCCTTTTCCATCGGAGGGAACGCGTGGTTAAGTTACCTAAATATGTATTGAGTGTCAAGAATGTGAATCTGATACTCGGACAAGACTATGATATGAAATTATGTCGAATAAATATTGTGTAATAATATAGTTAGGGCATTTTCAAAACAGGAACGGTTTTTATGCTAATGGTATTGTATTGTATTGTATTCTACCACAATACATCCTTTTAAAATATTTTTATACTTACCTCAAAGAACACTTTGTTATCAGTAAACAACACCAAAATCATAGCTACTGTTACTATTTAATCGAAGCGACAAAGATGTGTTACGCTTGGTGTGAATCGAATTATTCATTTTATGTAATACTTAACATTTTTTTATTTTAGTATTGCGATACCTATAATAATTTCAAGTATAAAATGATAAGTGGTACATATTATGGCCGACGGCCTGTTTGGTGTGGAGGTAAGTACCCTTGCCAGAGGTCCCAGGTTGAAATCCTGGTAGAGGCAGATATTTTATCAAATTTGTTTTCTAGTCATGAATGTGCATGTATGTTTATTTAAGATTATTTCTAATATTTATATATTTAAAAAAAATCTATGTGTGCTTATATATTTCTTAAGCTTATTTATCCGTTATCTAGTATCCATAACACAAGTTCTTAATGATACTTAATTTGGGCTAGATAATGTGGTGTGATTGTTAGAAATATTTATTTATTGTTTACATGGTACCAAAAAAAAATTACATAGCTAATTTAGATTGATTTTTGAAATAAAATCAAGCTAGATCACGGAACTCTTGCATTGTGCGGCGCGGCGATGCGCCAGTATGAAAATTGAGTAGTATATAAGCTGACAATGTTTAACAAAAGAGTTGGCTAGGGCTGGTTGTACCATCCGCTTGCGACATATATTATATTCTGTGAGAAGTTATTTTATACTGGGTAAAAATACTTTTTCATATATAATATTTATACTTACATCACCAATTATATGACTGTCTTTGCTTATTGTGAAAAATTTCACTGGTGCACCTTGCTCTATAGGGGTTACTGAAATATAATTAAATATTTTACTTCAATAATACAGATGAATATGCTCTTAATTACACATAATAAGAGTATAAGAAAATAAGATTGTTTGCTAAATAACTAAAATTCAGGTTTAAAAACAGACTGTGCTATACATATCTAAAAGAAAAAATATTTTAGACATCCTAACAAACTCTAAACCTCTTCACCTTATTTATTTATTCAAAAAATCGGAAGGACTTAGATTTATTACAATTTTTTTATTTATATTACTTATGTACAATTACATTTTTATTAAAAATATATCTCACAATTTTTCATGTAAAGAAACTATCAACTACAATGGTATTTAAATTAACCTTGTTGATTGAGTTTATATAGATAGGAACCTAGTTCTAAGTAAACACACCTAGAGCAATACTTTTATCCTGCTGCGGTCTGTCAAGAGTTCCAATTTCGATTGTAACCGGAACAGTGTAGTCTAGGTCTATCATCGGCACTTGTGAACTTTCCAGGCCCGATATAATAACATCTTCATGGAGTTGAACCATATTTGATTCCTCAACTGTTGATAATAACTCTCCTTGCTCTGCAAAACAAAAGTTAAATCAGATTGTATAAAACTATTACAGGTTTTTGAAGATTATTTAATGGTTCGGTAGATACATATAATATAAAGTTCTTAATGGCTACCACAAAGTTGACACAGATGCCAAATTGTGGGGCTAGTTATATAAATATTACTAAATTTTTATATACTCGTTGAGGAACAGCAATTGTTACTTACTGCAAATGTAGATTGCCTATACACATTATGAATTTTTAAAATGTATTTTTAACTGATTAATTTATTATCATAACCCTTTGGCTGAGGGGCGTCAATGGTAGAAGCCCTGCCTTATACGACGGAGGTCCCTTATTCGAGTCCTGTTCAGAGCATTCATTAGGGTGATGAACACAGATGTTTGTTCTCAGGTTATGGCTGTTTATATATATTATGTATGTTTATTCTGGGTTCCCCCCAGCTCGCTATATAGTCAACCATAACACAAACTCTGCTTACTTTTGGTGTAATGGTGGACATACAGTTGGTGTGTTCCTCTGCATAAAAATCCATGGATTTATTATAATTATTATACCATTGATCTCTCTGCCTTTAGCCAACAAATATCGCAAATGTTTTCCTATCTTAGATATTGCTTCCTTTATCCTTTTTTGATTTAATTCCAGTGCATTCAGTCTCTGAGTAATTGCTATTCTTCTGTCTGGAACAACTGCCATTAGGTTGAATCTGAAATAATTTAATGCAGAGGACTACTTAGTGCAAATGTACGAAGAAAGGATATTCCAACTTCTATGGTTGGAAAAGCATTTTGAAGATGATAACATGTTAATGATGTACATGGGTGTGGATACCAAATACAATCAGGAGATCTTGTTTATTGACTATAAGGAAATTGTAAAAAAGCTAGCTTTTTCAGTACTTCATATTTTAGGTAGCACACTATACATATAGATACTTTGCATAATAATTTTTTTTCACACATATATAATAAATAAATTTGTATAATAAATAAATAAATTGATAAATATACATTCAAATAAAGCTGTTAGAAAGAAATAAAACAAACCACCTTCTTTTTTACTTTTTAATCTGTAAAATAGCCAAAAAAATGTTGCTTTATTGCTTAAACACTGTAAGGGTGATTTATGCAGCTCTACATTACCAATGGGTCTCTTATTGTCTCTATTAATTAACTAGCCACCTTTTAACGACATTTTAATTAAATAGCTGCCTAGCCCGGGGCTGAGTAGAGCTGCATGAGTGGCCCTAAGAAGAATACTGTATACATGAGTATTCACTCAATTCATCAAAAAAAATGAACGTCACACAAAAGAAACACAATTGAATATTAGAATATCTGTAACACAAAAGAATATGTGTCACACAAAAGAATATAAAGGTGCATTTATACAAAACACCTGAGACGCATAACTATATATTTTAATTAAATGGACATGTAGAATACTTAGTGTAGGTAAGTATTAAAGAAAATGGAAAAAAAATCACAAAACGTCTTTATTTGTTATCACATACACAAAGGATTGTCGACAGCCAAATTCGAGAATTTTTGTTGAAACAGAGATTTTCAGTTGTCTTTTTTTATTTGTATTTAACTTCCAAAAATTTATATTCTATTATTTCAAAAAAGGTTTAATGAATTATACAGAAAATGTATAAGTATTATTTTTGGGTGTAATATTACTTTGTTCATATTGAAATCAATATGACCTAGCATCTTTATCACAAAAATACTGTGTTTTCAAACATAACATTACAAAACTATTACGTACCTACATTTTAAAATAAAAAAATAGCCAATGGGCAAACGCCCTATTTTTTTGTGTGACGTCACCCAATGTCACACAATGGAAGCAAAATATAACGTAGCCTAACTAGAAACCACATGCAACAAATAAACTAAAAATATTGTCGCAATTCTTGTCTATTCCACGATTTATTTAATACAAATATTCTCATATGATTGTATTTGGGTATTAAAACAATAAAACTTACCTGAAATTTTGTGTCACACAAGTATTTTATTTTATAAACGACAAAACGGTACACGCAGGTTTCGACACCAATACATCAAAATTAAGATTGCTGACGTTTTGTTTTGTAAGTTAGGTAGTAAATCAAATGTTGCCAGATGTATTCAAATATAGATACGTTAAAAAACTGTATATTGACGAAACATAATTTCGTCACACAAGTCTTGTCACACAAAGAATCGAATTTCGGAGACATCACTTAGACTAATTTTTTTTCATTTATTACAACGTCTCTAAAGACATAGAAAGGTTTCTAATACACAGTGATTGTTTTCCAAGTTAACTGTATTATACAAATCTGTGTTAGTTCCATAAATAAAAAGAATTAAATTTTTCTTTTCAAATTGCCATGTGGAGACAACTCTTTTTTGTATGACAAAAAGAAACTCCACATCATTAAATTCGATTTTTATTTTACTTCTTTAGTCTAATTCAGTAGATCTGGTACTTATATACAAAAGCATGACTGTATAGCCCACAATACAAAAATACGACTTATTTTTGTCACTACAGGATTTTTTAAGCTCAAGTTAGTAACGACGACACCGAGCTTCGTTCTTATGTACATTTTTTTATGATATTCACTCACATACCTGATATCATGTACTTGTTCACCAGCATCTCTACCAAGTCTTTCAGCCATGACTCTCCTAAATTTGTCAGTCCAATATTCATCAGCAGCCCACGGCCCATGATCCATTGGGTATGGTTTCAACCCATCCAGCTCAAACAAGTGTCCATTGATGGGTACAAAACTTACAAAATGATAGGCTTCACCTGAAAGAAAATGAGATTAAATAATACATACATAGTCTTCTTAATTAAAGATTTCAAGCCGTTGCCACCAAAAAGTCCAAAAACAAAGGTTTGTGCTCATCTGGGAATTTACATGCTCATTTAAAAACTCTGTCTCATAGTGTATAGAGGGTTGCTTTAAGCGATAAGGCCACCCAAATTGCCAGTTTCTTTAATTAATTGCTTTTTTATTGTATTTTGTTTTTTTTAATGCAATAAAGAGTTTTAGTTATTCTTATTATTTAATTCTAACAGCAAATTAAATAAAAATTTTGAATAAAGCTATTCTTCACAAATTTTTGTTATATTAGGAATGTAAGATAACCTAGAATGATTTAGATGTTTTAGACAAATATATTACAAAGAACCAAAACACCATCAATTACAAATTCATTTATTACAATTTACCTGTGAATCTGCCAGTTGAGACTCCAGCATTCTTATCTGTTTTTTTACGAGCTTGTGGTATTGCATGTGAATTGTGAGCACAAGCTAGCTCTGGTGTGTTGCCAATGGCCCATCCTTTGTTCTCAGGATTCATACCTACAGTATGATGCTAAAACAATAGTCATAGAATAATTTTTATGATTTTAATACAACAAGTTTTAAAAACATATAGACAAACAATTATCTTACTTTCAATCTACTTAATGTTTCACCCAAATGCAAATTAGGGTAATTTAGCAAAACCGATAACAGAGCATGTGTAGCGCAACTATTTGGAACCATTTGTTGTGCAAAAAATATGTTGTTGATAGTTTCTTCATCCCTCACATAGCTTTCAATCTGATCAACAAATTTTCTACGAGATCGTCTTTCTTCAATCCATCTAAATAAAAATATGAATCCGTAAACAGGCCCTTCTAATGGTTTATGTAAATCATAAATTTCTTCAACTTGAACCCCTTTGACACCAAAATCTTCTAGCAATAACGTAAATAATCCCGGATCGCTCTCCAGTTCCAACCACCCTTCTGTCAAGCTATTAAGTTCTACTGGCATGTTTTTCATAGATAACAGGTATAGGCTACGTAAAGTAATTAATAATATTATAAATGTATGTATGCAATTTGCAAATTATTATTCATTTATATAAACACTGTAAAACCTGTATTTTGTTGTTATGACTTGTTTTTTTGCTGACTTTGACAATAGTCAGTGATAGTTTTTTTTTAATTATTTCTCAAGTTGAGGAGGGTAAGGCAGTGCCATGCAGCCAAGTCTCGTTGATTTCCTCTTATCAGGATAGAAATAAGGCCGAGCCACTTCTTTTTTTCATATTTAAAAGGCCTGAGCCAATACTTCATATTCTTCTGTATTTGTTTTGTCCGCTTGAAGTAATTTAATTTCAATTTAATATCTTCTCGTCAATTTTCTCAATTAAAAATAAAAACTTGAGAGAACTGTCAAAGTTTAATTTACAAACAAGTTTCCATCAAGTTTTATCGTATTCGTAAAAAATTGAGTCAATTTGAGTCATATAGCTGAAAATTAAGCTGAAAATTGGGCTGAAAATTTACAAATTCACAAAACTTTACATCATAAAATATAGTAAACAAGTTAAATATTATTTACAGTAGAAATTATAAAATTTGACATTGATAGAACATCATTGTATTAGTTTTTAAAATCTAAGTCATGTTGTAATTTTTAGATAATGGATATAAGGAATACATCCCAATATTAGGTATAGTTAGGATATGATAACGTTGCCAAAATAACTAAGAAATCGTATTGATTTTTGTGAAGAAAAACTGACCGCAAAACAATTGTGAAACGAACGAAAATATGAAAAATGTTTTAGTCTCACATATTTTTATCTGAAGAATTACTTTGACACCTGAGAAGACTTTCCATAGAAATTACGTTAAACTCTCAAAATTATTCTACTGATAAAAGTTATCTGAAAATTTGAACATCGGCCCTTAGTTGAAAATAAAAGTAACATTTATATTTTTTACTATTTTTAATCACGTTTATTGTCATAATGTTAATTTACAGAAACTCTTCATAAAAAACGTTTACAAAATCCTGATAACTCTTTTATTCACGTTATTGTTGAGGTGCAAATGTCGTGTGTTTTAAACAATTTTATGTCACCTAGACTGTTTAGTAAAGGCATGTTTTATCCAAATTCGATTGGAAAACCACTAAGTTATATTTTTTAAGCAAGTAACATTATCTCAACCCTAAATGAGGGATTTTCTGACACCTCGAAAAAATACTAAATAAATTACACGATAGGTGGCGTTAGTAAAAGTTGGTCCTATAACTATTTTTTTGTTAACATTTACCGCATAAGAAAGGCAAGAACTACGCCTCACAGCCTAGTCTGTCGTAAATATTTATTTAGTACTATTTTTACATTTATAAAATTATTTGAACAATACATAAGTGTATTGTGTTATTGAAGTAACTTCCTCTTCTTTTCAGGCTATCTATCTTATACTATATATCTAGACCAGCTTTTCTTAATACCATCTATCTAGGTTCTTTGAACTAATTTTTCTTAATTTAATTGAGGAAAATTCCTCATTATACACCTAACAATGTACACAAATTTCACTTATTTATTCTCCTCATAGCTAAAAGTATGTTAGCATGCAATCATATCTTTACTTTATATCGAGGGTGTATGGTGGTGGAGGAGCCTTGCCTTCGGTCGATCCATGTACAGGTACAGGTTCATTTCTTGGACGACTCACATTAGTTTCATTTTCAATTTTTAAAGCATCTTCATAGTTTGGTGGCGGATCTTCTACCATTAGATAATCTGGTGGCTTTTGTAACACTGACCCCCATGACGGGTTGTTTGTCATTATGGAGGATTCAGTAATCTGAAACAAAAAGTACCGCTCTTAAATATTCAAGTGTTTTGTCTCTGCATTAGTAAATATAATATTCTTTTTTTACATTTTATAATTATTTATGCTTATGAATCAATTCTGCGACTCCCTTTTGCCGCATTTAGTGGATTGAGGAACAAACTAAATGAATTTTGTAATTTGTTCGATATTATGCACGAATAAATTTGTCGGAATAAATGTTGATGATATATTCTTTACCATGTTTAGTTGTATACCCGCCTGTCGATTTTTGTTACTATTTTCATAACCAGTAAATGGACAAGCGACAATGCACCAATGATGGTTATCAAGAGGCGAATCATTCGATCAATTAAAGCGCTTTTTTCAGCATTTGCTGAATTGGCTACGAGACTCGTTATTTAGAATTTAAAATATTGATAGGTCTTAGGAAATGCGATCGTGTGACAGGATTTTGGTAACAATAGCTACCAATCTGTTTGCGTAGAAATTTGCGTCAAATCCTTTGTTTCCATTACAAAGTCCTATTCAAAATTAAAGATGTTCAATAAAGAACATAAGAGCACGGTTCTTAACTCAAAACCTCATAAAACTAATTTCGCTTCCAACTCATTCAGAGCCCAATATATTAGGTTTTGGAATGCACTGGCTCAAGACGTTCGTGAAATCGCATAATCACTAGTGATAGGTATTTAAAAGCATAGTAAGAGAACACTACCTCTCTCGAACCTAAATAACGCCGCTGTCGTCGTTCATATATGGTACCTATTTACAGTATACCATACGTGAATTTGTTTTATTGTATGTTTGTACGTATTATTCTGCACATATACCTATGTATTTTTGTAAGTAGTACCTAGTGAGGCACACCACGCACAAATTTCGCGCAATAAGCTGCACCTTCGTATAATTCGTTTATAATAATATATTTACACCGTTCTTGTGTGCATATAAGTTATTGAATAAAAAATTTAAATTTTCAAACATTTCTATTTTAGGATGTCGTTTTGGAGCAACTACTTAGTGATGGAGACCGTGTCTTGGCAAGTTCTGTTGATTATCCTTTACTACGGTATTAGCGAGAAGCGCCTGCTTAAATATTCTTACCTCAAGTACTCTTGAAGAAGATGGTTCCGTATTTGGATAACCTGTTACAGTTGCTTTATACCACTTGTACACTGTGAAGAACAAGCACACAACTCCGGCAGCCACACACGTTTGCGCCACGTATTGAGCAGAATATCTGTTGTGGTAATCCCGATACAGCCAATTAAGTATGGAGCCAGCACAAAGAAACGTCATTCCTACATGGTATAACTTTTCAAAATTATAATTGTCGGATATATTTGCCTGAAACATGAAATCAAAGACTTATTTGTACAAAGTAAATATTTACTCATCTCATCTCAAACTTGAAGTTATTTCCACAAAACAGTCATTTTTGTTTTGCCCAAGTGCAATACAAAGCGCTTCCTTGCGGATCTCTATCTGGCCAGTATAACCATATTTGGTTTTTGGCAATAAACACATCTTTCGGGGTGTGACCCCTCAATATCTTTTAGGTTTTATTTCATCAATTTTTTTCACACCAACCTATCTCTTAGGTAGTTGTAAGAGTGCGAGGATGCGGATGTTCAATTATTCACTCACGTTCCGTCAGACGCAACGCAAAAAAATAATTTATTTATAATATTTTAATAGAATAAAATTACATAAAATAGTGCCTGTCAGGTCAGCCCACCAAAAAAGCCAGTCAGGTTTAGAATCTCTGAATCTGTATGAATTGCTATCAAATTATCATAAGATTGATTTTGAAATTAAGTATTAGAATTTGGACTAGCAGTATGTACAAAACCTGGAGTAAAGTTATCGGTTGTCCTTGGGATAGTAGCTCAGAGTTGTGGTCTGTGAAAACGAATTGTGGAAAAGAACTCATTTACAAATGGATACATCTTCCAACGGAGGATAATTCTATGTACATAGATTTTATTCAGATGTATGTACATATTTCAAACGTACCAGTAGTTAGTATATTTATTACAGAGATCCAAATTCTTATAGATTTAGAAAACGACTTCTAGGAGTAAGTTGGATGTATGACGGAAACGATCCATAAGTATGTGTCACCAACGTTTTAATCAATAGTTGAATTAAATATCATGGTTTTTACCTGCTCCATATTATTTTGTTCCTGTGTATCTGATAAACATGATTTTCTTTTTAAGTTTAAGTCACTGTAATAAAGTTTTATTAGGATGTCCTTTATTTTTATAAAAGTTATGAACTTCAATATTTGATAAGCTTTCTATGAACTTTGTCATGTAAACAATATTTATTTTGAGAATTTAGATACCTAATTCAAACTTTTTACATTTATTCTTATGACATTTTGTTGTTAACGTTTATCTTATAAGAAAGGCAAGGAAATACGCCACACAGCCTGGTCTGTCGTAAATAATTATTTTCCTTTATTATCATGATGATTATAAATGACTAGTTTTTGTCCGCGGCTTTGATCGGATACGTTGAAATGAACGGTTCATTACATTTTCTTGTATGTAACTGATTACCAAGTAAAGTAAGACATAATTAAATTGAAAAGAAACGTCGTTAACATGAATGGAAAATAATCAAAATTAAAAAAGTCTAAATAAATATTAAACGATCCGTCTTGTAGATACCTTAATAAAGTTATTGTTAGATGTGATATTAATCAGTCAGTCCTTTTGGCAGTTACGAGATCAGCTTTAATACCTCATACCTACTGCACAACTAGCCCACATGTTAGCTTTGACTGGGTGTCGTCAATCCCTTTTTCTTTTGCTTTCTTATTAGGCAATATTAATTACGTGATTAATAAAAAATTGTGTAAGCTATTTCTGGAGGTATCTTTATTAATGGCCAAAATGATTTAGTTAGTTTTTCAAGTCTTAAAAATTTTAAAATTATGGAAACGAAAGGACTGTGTAAATAAGTAGAAATAAATATATATTTTCTATACGAGTTGTTTACATACCTACCATTGACAGTTTATTAACATGATCAAAGGCTAACAACACACATTACATCATTCACTGTTATCACTGTCACGTGTATTAGGCTGTAGGTGCAGGTACTCTCTTCTTAATAAAAAAATACTTTTCGCAAGTCTATGACCTGCATTTTGTGGCGTTTTTAGTAATTGGTGTTCATTTATTGTGTAATTTTACCGGTTATGTATGTGAGCAAAGTAATATTAAAGAAACTAATCGCTTCTGCATATTATGCGAACCAAGTCCGTAAGTTGTTCTTAATTTCGATAAAAGGATAAATTAACGTTTGCTACTTAGTTATTAGTCTCTACTATTAAATATAATATATGAGGATGTAAAATAGCTTAAGGATGATAAAAAGCTGGACGAATTTTTTGTCGTTTGGATACTTGGGTGGAAAGAGACTTGCCGAGATAACAGATGCAGATAAGAATAATTTTGTATAGACATAAAGATACATTGTACATTAATTTTGAAAAATTGAAAAAAATATATCCGTGAAGTTTCTTGCCAGTTCTTCTTCACGAAGGTTTTCCCGAACTGGTGGTAGAGTGATGCTTTATTTGACGTCAATAAGAACAAGTAATTGTCAACGTTGAGAAATAAATATCTACTTGAATTTGAATTATAAATAATACTTTACAAGTTCTGTTATTCGTTAAACAACTAAAGCTAGTAAAATATAAAAATGGCAATCAAATCTCATGAAGACAGCCGAGTTTCAAAAATGCCGTGTCACAGACAGCTTGGTCGGACTTTAGGTGAACACCTCACTCCAGAATTAAGCTGATTTAGCTTTCTTTTAATAGTATTTGAATATTTCAGCAAATGAAAACTCGAAAGCAATAATGCATCACATGTGGTATTTACCGCTTCAGATGTACGAGAGAAACTAACTTAAAATATACTTAATAAAATAATAATAATAATTTATTGCAAAAACAAAATACAATAAAAGGTTCTGTCCGTGTAACATTTTTGAGTTTCTATAAGTACTCAAGTATAATATATCGCTTAATCATGTTTATGAATTTGCAAATATAAATAAATATCACTTTATTAACATTAATTTTTAACACGTTTAATATATTTGTCTAGCACAAAGTATAGTAAGTCTTATGTTCGTTTCCCACATTTCATGGCAGGTAGTGTACATATATTTTTAACTAAGTACTTTATTTTAAGATGGGTATGAAGTTCAGCTCATGAGACTTAAATTGTTTATTTAACTTTCAAATGTTTTGAAATGTTTGTAAAAAAAATTTACACAACCTAACAAACTCAAATGGTAAATAACTTAAAAGAATGGAATTGGTCATCAGATATTATTTTTTAAGTGGTTAGACTTGTAGCAGGAAGATGAGTAGGAAGTTGGTGCGTGTTGGTGTTGGTATTTGGTTTTAACTCCGAAACAGCTTAAGTTTACTTTTTTTATTTGAGGTAGGTACGTTGGCAGATAGGTGTAGCGCAATTAAAAAAATAACCAATCAGACTAGGTACTTCAATTCATCGCTGTTATTCGCTTAGTTTTCTCGCTCAGCCTTGGAGGAAACAAAACCTCAGGATAGGTCAATTAGTGACATTATACATTATTAGAACATAAGGCGATATTATTGACCCTTGAGCCTGAATTTTCCTTTGTCAATTAACGATATGCCGACAATTTAAAATATTATCTGGACGGGCTTCACGTAAAAATATTGGATTAGATTAAGTTTTAATATCATAAACGACAAAATTTTAAAATTGTTATATTTTTACATTTTAACTAGACGTTTTATTTGAAAAGTATTTGTGTAGTCTTGGTCTAAAGAAACTGTAACTTGGTTTGTTGAAAAATCGAAAAATGGGAATTTGAGATAAATATAACTCATGTTGCTTCTGGATAATGTAGGTACTATCCTAACGATGAAAGAATTTAAAATAACGGTTCAATACTCCTAGATGCGGAGTTTATCAACAAAACATATTATCAAATATCATCGTCCAGCCATCCCCGATCACATCTCCCGTTGCTTTTTTCGAAATGGACTATTTATTCATGGCCCTATACGACTTTTCAATTTCACCGCAGTTTTTGGCCTAGCACTGACCTAAGCGCCCAGCCGGAACTTAAACTACTCCTTACATACGATACGCCTAAAGGCATCCGAGAGGGAACGGACTCTGGCTAAGGTTGTCGGATTTTTAAGTATTAATTCCCCAAATCGCCTCTCTACATAGAAATCATAACTAAGTGGTACTTAAGTAAGTATTTGCATCCAGGGGAAATTTTGTATAAAAATAGTTATATTCGAAAAGTATTAAAAAAAAACTCCATTAACTTCTCAACAACATTTATTTTGTATGTACACTTTCAACTTCTGCAACTTTGCACAATGTACAAATGATAAATGCACAACTTCAGCATTGTAAACCTCAAAATAACAACACTCGGTATAACAGGCACGGGTGGCTACAACGTTGGAATACAATTACACTATATCTTCGGAATTGTAACTTACACAATCAATCATTGCTCAAGTTATTTAAGAATAAGCACACGCAATATGAAAATATTATCAGGAATTGGTCCCTTACTACTAATTGAAAGCTCCTCCGTAGTTGTTAGTCTATGTTTTTGAAATCATGTAAAATGGCTTTCGGGGCTGCTTATTTGGAGAACGGTTAGGATAAGGCCTTCACGGCAGTGATAATGTTGTAATATATCTCTACATCAACATTATATTGCTTGGATAGATATTTATTTGATTTTAAACCTTTTCATGTAAAAATCTACTCGTTGTGTATATATTTTGCGACAGTGGATCTAATTGTACAATTCAACATTACTTGTAAACTAGTTAAAACTGACTAGTTGTGCAATCAAAATCTTGTACAAATTACATATCGTTATAATAATATTATGAATATGTTACCTTATGTTTAAAATTGTTACAATGTTAAGTATATATGCTTTACAGTAGCTTGACGACTAGAATCGAGCAAACGGAACGACCTCTGGTATCATAACTATGCCCTACAAATATATTACAATATATAATATTATTAAGTATCACAAACTACCACTATTTTAGTACAATATCTAATTTTGGTTTCAGAGTTTCATAGTTACGTACTCGCATGTAAGTGACAATGAAAGTCCGGATTTATAATATTTAGTGTTACTAGTCCGTATGCAGATATTGCTTATAAAATATTACTAAAACCAGAAGTTATGTATGTATATCATAACTGTACAAAGGTAAGTAGAAAGTGAAATAATTAAATACGGTAGGCCATTTTGAATAAAACTAAAAGTTATTGGACGGTAGTGTTAGGTACGTAAAAAATGATCGTATAAAATACTTAAATATGCATCTATGAAACAAAGTAAAGTCTGTATATATTTAGGCCCGCCATGTATATACAAGGATATGTTAAACTTAAATTTTAATAATATTTATATAAAAATAACACCGTTAGCTATGGGCAGTCGTGCAGGGCTAATATTATAACAAATTAATAGAAAAGTAAAATGTCGGTGGCAGAAATTTAATAGCTACTCGGGATACATTTATAATACTTGGTTACGGTAATAGCAAACTGCACAATTCCACCCACAGTGAAAACTACACGTTACTCTCATTACAGATTTCTCAACAGCATTTACTTTACGAGTTCTTCGTCAAATTATTTATTATGCAAGTCATAGGGGATGATTCGCTTATACTAAATAAATTTAACTAAATACTTTACAAAATTTCTTTTCAATTATTTACAGCATATAATATTAATTACAACAACTTCCTTAATATCACATAAGTACGCTTCGCGTCTCTCGACTCGGTCGGTCGGTTGAGGCGCGGATATGTTTGAATGTGCCGTTTGGGGATGAAACGGTGGATTCAATTCTGGTAGAGGGGCCTTCATCTAATGGCGTGCGGGGGTCGGTAAGGGGGTGGGGGCGTCTTGGGGAGGTGTCTGGCGCGGTGGTGGTGCACGGGAGCGGGACGCGGCGGTTGTTCGGGCTGGCCGGGAATCACCACGGGCTCGCCGCTGGAAGCCCCCAGCAGTCGTGCCGGATCCAGCTTAATGGCATCGTCGTAAGTCGGCGGAGCACCCGCCACTGAGTCGTAGTCTGGCGGCTTCTGCTGCATCGACTCCTCGTCTGGCATGGAGATTACGTGGATTGGGTCGTCGATCTGAAAATAATAAACATATGATATTAATAAACAACAGAAAAAAGGTTATGGATTTTGAGATCTGTTGCAGAATTGAATATTACAGAAAAACTTACATCTAATTTTAACTCAGGTCATTAAACTTATATGTACAAGATTAGTACCCCGATTTATCTGCAAATAATAAGAATTCCTTCATGGAAAATATAATTTAACATCAATTCAATTAAGCAATCATGTCAAATTCGTAAACAGGAAGGATAATTCCACTTGAAATTCCTTATATTTTGTCACGCAACTAACTTCGACAATCCTTGTATTCAACCTTACATAGGAAAACAAAGGAAATCGTGTGACATTTCCTCAAGTTTAATAAAATCGATCTCCTCTAACTGAATGATAATTATTAATTATGATATTAGTACCTAGTAACAACGTTTAACTATAATTTATTTTGCTAGATCCTACAAAATAGGTATTCATAGTCACTTGTCCTATTTACTTTAATCAGTAGATGCTTAAATTATTTAATTATAGTCGATTCAACTTTACTTTTTTAGAAACTAGTTTGCATCATAAATAACTAATAAATAAAATCATTAGGCAAACATACCAATTGCATACACGCCGAGCTTGTGCTATGAAAACAACAAACTTGGAGGAACCTCGACATATTCACAAATATACAAATAGAAAACCAAGATGATTCGAAAACAAATATCTGCCAACCAGGGTTCGTACCCTATGAGACAGAACCACAAGGCTGTTAAGAAACTTCAAAACCGCTACCTGATGTGTATCAGGCGACGCTCTATCGTTATGCGGCTGTCGTGCCGGGGACTGCAGCCAGCAGCACATGGCGGCACAGATAAGCAGCGCGCCAGCCACAATGCAGGCAACTCCAACGTAACGCACGGGCTCCGCATAGTCCTCAGCCAGGCCCAGCCAGTTGATCAGCGCTCCTGCGCATAGCAACACCATGCCATAGCGGTAAGGCCGCTGTGACTGTCTGCCTTCGTCTAGAGACATGCCTGGAAAGAGAAGAAAGACGGATTAGTTCATTTCTGTACGATTTAGAAGAGCTTGTTTAGACTTATAACTATATGTGATATTGCTCGATATAAAATTGAGGATAACTTTTTTCTTCCAATATCCGTGATAATAGAGGTAGTTGCCTGAAACAGGCTTCCTACTTTTTTCATATTTTGAAAATAATAACCAAATGTGAAGGGTTCCTCGAGGAAGGACTAAGAAAGAATAAAAAAACGAATGTTTAATTTTTCATTTTAATCTTGTTTTTATACGTCTTATATAATTTCCTAATCAGCATATTTCTTTAGATGTTTTATGCCATTTATTTGCAAACAAATCAGTAAGTATAATGAAAATACCTCAATTTCTGACCTTCGCAAAATAATGTATACGTGAATTCTTTTATTTTGCACATCAATTTAATATGAAATGTAGTCTCCGACGGATAGTTGCGATATGACGGCCTTGACCTGAAGTGGCACAGTGAAGGGCCTTTCAGTCTTTTTTCAAAGCTGACGTTAAAGTGATGCCACTTTTATGTATTTTTAAAATGTTAAGAATAATTGTTTAACTGGTTATAGATATATACAATATCTTGAATTGATATTTATAGAATGAACATGTTTTAAAATTTCATATCCATTGTCGCGATTAAAAAGATCCTACATGCTTTTCTTCGAAGTTAAAATATTTACAACCTTTCAGATAGGAACTTCTTAGAATCGCTAAAATCATGAGTAGGTACTTGAAGAGGAGTCACATGTCGCGAATTTAATAAGCATGTAGGTAAACTCACGCGGAGAGTGTCCGTTATTCAGTTCACTGTGCCATTAACGGGATGTTTCACAAAACGGTGAAAATTGAACGAAAGTTTAGAAAGTTCACAATTAGATGGCACTGTCATAATTTTCTTAAAACCATTACATAGAAAGTGGCGCCCTGGGGCCAAGTCAACCATTGTGAACGATTGTTCGAGAGAAGGTTTGAATAAGGAAATTGCTGCTTTTCGCGAACATCATTGTTTCGAAAGGCACTACGGTAATGGTGAGATGTCAAGTGATCGAGGCTGGTCGAGAAAACAATGGTAGTGGGATAAGTGGGTCAAGTTTGAAGTCGCGTCCCCTGCTGCAGTCACGCACCGATCGTAAACAACTCCGTGTCAATGATGCTTCAACTCGCTAAATTGGCGGGAAAACCTTTGGAATTATATGTTACGAGCCATACAACCGGATTCGATCACTCATCATATCAAGAGAGAGCAGCAATGGCTACTAAAATAATTACTCGTTGCAATGATCGTCACTTTTTCAATACTTTGTTTCGAATGTGGTCTCACATTCCCACATTTACTAAACTGAAACATATCGATGGTTCCTATTTGTCTTGTTTGGCCTTGAATGTATTCACGATCTCGTACTCACACAGTACGGTTCGTCCACTGGTTAGTAGATTACCGTAAGCGGCCTCCGGTGGAACAGTTGTCCAGAACATTTCTTTGACTTATTTATTATTTACTTGTAAACCTCACTCATTCGTATGTTTCCCAATACTTAAATGTTTTGGAGCTGCGTTGTTATCATATACTCTAGAAGGTTGAGAGCCTGAGATAATCTCGTCTGACATTTAGATAGATCTTTATGATAAACATTTTACGTGATGTTATTTATACTCGTATTATTCATGGATCATTCATTGAGGAATATCGATAATGGCTCGTATATTTTGTAAAAAGAGTTGGGACTAACTAAGCATTCAAACTAGAGAAGGAACTTGTATACTTTATGGTGTTTTATTATATGACACTCTATAAAATACTTTTGTTAAATTCCAAAAGATTACAATAACGATTACTTAAGTAAAATTGTTAAAAACAATTTGAAAGATCCAATTGCTCATATTATCAATAGATTTAAAAAAAATAGGTAGGTACTACATGTAGCAATAATCAAAACATTTTGCACATTTTACATTGACAAGATAACATGATTAATGCTCATGAGGTCTTTGTGACGTGTATTCCGTTTTAGTTTTTATTTTTGCCTACTCAGAATAAATACGAGAAAAATTTGAGAGAGCTTCAAAGCGTCGATTTTACCTAACTAACCTATCTCTTGACCAGCCTATAAGAGAAGTATTACATTTATAAGAGTTCGAAAATTATTCGTAATTAAAAAAAGGTATCTATTATAAACGAGAAATTTAAAGGGAATTTTCCAGTAGATATTTATAACGGACCAGTTATAGCTAAACTGTTCCTAAATATTTTTTAATCACCAATCACTGCATGTGTTGTTTAAAAAAGTACTATGAATAGCATCTGTAAAAATTATTTGGAGCAGATATAATATCACCGAACGATTTATTTAATAGAAACGATGGCGGTTTACGTCAGAACCTAATATCAACTTGAAAAGTCGCTGGTTCGATAATATGGAGTAGGTGTACTTGATGGTGAGCAATTAATTTGTGTTATGACGTTAGTAATAAGTATTTTTAATATGGTTGTGAACGAATAAAAAAGCGATTTCAAGTGATCTAAGTTATGTATCACGTTAAAATGATACCATAAAGGAAATAAGAAAAGATACCTTATAAAAACAAAGTATTTGATATGTTATTATTTATTTAGACCATCTCTTACCCAAGAAATCATTACATGAAATAATCAAAATTAAACTTGAAGCAAAGCTAGTCATATAATCAGTCAGCGCTCACCAGTACAATGCATGATTTGTTAAGCCATCTGCTAATTCACGCTAATACAGCATGCTGAGTAAGCTAATCCAGTTACTGGCGTAGAATTACTGAGGAACCTCGGTCAATAGCTGGGAAAGAGCCCATATGAGTGCCTTGTGGGAGTCCGACAAGTTTACGTCTGCCGCCGACAGGCGGTGGCGGCGTAACGCTTACGGAACTCTGACTTCATAATTTCACATAAATTTTATCTATAGTCACACCGAAAACGCGTATGCTCGATTTTGTCAAAAATATTTACATCCTACGTCATAAGGAAGTTAACTCGATGACAAGCATAGCCAAATAAGTTGTAATCTTAATTAAGATATAAATATACCTACCTACTAAATATTGATTCCGTTCTATAAAAATAAGGGTTGTTTATTTGCCGATTTCTTAAGTTTAAAACATATTGTTATAAGTTATAGTGCCAACTTGGCAATTTAAATAGTAAGAAATGTAGTAGCTGCCCAAACGACTCTCAAAAGCAGATTAAAAGGAAGGAAATGATTGAATCCTATCCGAGAATCATAGATTAATTCCACTATTATGGCACGATTGATTTGAACCATGTAATGAAATCTAATCAAACAATTTTAATCGAATCGATTACTATGAGCACCTCGCTACCTTTTTTATTTCACATTTTAAGGACGCAGTTATAGTTTTCTGTAAAATCCCGTTAATTATAAGTTTTATGTAATATACCCCTTATGTTATGAGTGTTATATGTACTTGAATGTAACTTATTATTAGATATTACGCAATACAGTGCGAATCATTGAATAGCTATTCACGGTCACCTAACATTGAAACAGTCAGCGTTGCATTCTGTTATTAAATTAAAGAGCTGTGATATGAATTCTCATTTATTTAAATCGTTGTTATAAAATAAAAAATTTTCGCCGTTATAAAATTTGCAGTTTCTTTAAATTTGTAGGATATAACGAACTTATGGTATTTATGTTAAATAAATCTGTGTATGTCGTACCATTTGGGGTGTCCTGTTGGTGTTCGTGTATAGCTAAAGTTAAGTTTATTTTTTTATATATACGAGATAAAGAACAAAGATCGGTGAAATTACATGGGTTTTACAGTAATAAACAAATAACTCATAAAAATTATCACTGTGTCCCCAAGCTTCACAATTATTAATACTATAAATACACAATGTATTTAACAACTTTGTAACTCTACTGATGTCTGGCTATGAATAAAGAAATTATTATTATTGTATTACAATTTAAATTAGTTTCTGTCTTTCATTTGAAGAGCTAAATACTACTTCAAACGGGCTTAAGCCAAGTGTGAAGGGATTGTTGTCTCCAGACAGAAACAATGGACGACGTTAAAAATTTTATTATTAATAATGGTGACTAAATTTATTATGGAATTTCATACGGAACAGACTTGCACATTCCCATCTGTTTCAGCTGATTGAAATTGAGTATTACTTGGATCATATTAATATGACAATGCACTGAATTTGGTTAGAAGCTTGTCAGTGTACTCGTAATGGTATAGACTATAGACAAACACTACTAAATTATAAATATCAATCAAGTTCAAAAGCCCATGGCATTTTTACTTTTCACAATTTTCACCAGTTTTAAGCACCTATAAAAATGTTTTATTAAATTATTTTTTAAATAAAATTAGGTAAAGTAATTACCTTGTAAAGAAATGCTTAAGCATCTGATTTGCCCTGATTAAGTGTCTTAAGTGTTCAACCTTTTCTTAACAATGATTATGTTTACAGTTAAGAATTCGTGTATTGTTTTCGATGTGAAAATGAGACAATAGGTACCTACTTACCTCATTCATTAAAATATGAATAAGTTTTGCAAGTTGTTTTACAATGTCATTTTTTTTTCCTTATCGTGCATTATTGCTGTGATAACGGCAGATTTAGAAGTAGCAATACGACATGTTTATGTGAATAACATAAAATTATTATGTAAATAACACGAAATTATTGAAATTTTAAATTAACATAAAAAAATAGACATGTATAAATCTAAATATATTACGATGAGTTGGTGAATTGTGGCTCTAATCACTGCACGGTTTGGGTTTAAATTTTGCATACAATTACTATTATGATGAAGGAGTTTAACAACTGCGGAGAAAAGAAAATCCTAAGACGCTATTTGTAAATATGTAGAATATCTAATGTATCTCCAAACTTCGCAAGAAAAACGACGCTTAAAAAGCTGTTTTGGATATTTTTAAATCACCTCTAAAGTCGGCTCTGAAATTTTAATACTCACAATTTTGTTTTTTGTGATGATGACTCGTAAAATTATAAGTATACTTAGATGTTTTAGAAGCCGTAATAAGATATAAAAAGTTTACTATTTGCTTTAAACTACAAAAAGTGAGTCCATGGCCGTCGATGACCGCCGAGTCACTGAACCGATGGAATGTTAAAAAATTCCCCAAAAATAAAATCTACGTAAACATTTATTGGGGACACTCATTCTACAGGCGTTGGTTATGTTTGGGTAGGTACAGTCTAGGAACTTCATGCTGGCTCCCATTCGCACCCGAATCTCTTGAAGTTTCGTCGCCCCCCGCATACAAACGACCAAACGACGCGCAAGAGATTCTCGCCTTAGCCTGAGCCTCCGCCGACTTTCCCGATTGTACAAATAGTTAGTAAATATGTCCTAATGAACTGAAAACTGCTCATGAAATTCGGTTTAGCTGGAAATAATAACCTTGGTTTGTTATTATGTATTAGAAATGACGTGGCTAATATTTGTGTTAATAAATGTTTTAGATATCGACGGCCGAGTAGCGTAATGGTCAGTAGCCCTGTCTCACACGCCGGAGGTCCCAGGTTCGAGTCCTGGCCGGGGCTGAGTGATGAATACAAATGGTTCTCGGGTCATGGTTGTTGATATTTATATATGTGTTTTTATGCTGGGTTCACCCCAGTTCGCTGTGTATCTATAACACAAGCTCTGCTTACTTTGGGGCCATAGAGTCGGTGTGTTGATCTGGGGATTTAAAAAAAAAACAAAAAAGATATATGTACGTGTGTTAATATAGTAGACCAGTGCGCGGGACATGATTACAAGACGCCATCAAATCGCTTTAAGGCGCCTAGTAAGTAGTAAGGTGCGTCGTCTTCAGTAAATCAACATTCTTAAGCACAGCAGTTTTTCAACAACTTTTCGAAATAGCACAATTTATTTTTTGTTAGAGGTACGATCCAGAGTAAAGCCTTAAATTCCATATTGTAGAGCGGTTTTAGGCTTACTTCCTTGAGCCATCTGTTAATTGACTGAGGCTAAAATCTAGCGATTCGACTTGTCTCAGACTTATCTCAGCTAAGTGGTCAAATAAAAAGCGACTTTGTTGTATACAGTATAGTGATGATAATAGCATTTGACATGTTTTGACGAGATTATGCCACATGTTTCCAGAATATGTACTCTAGATATACGGCAAAAAGTCGCTTTTTATTGACCATTTAGCTGGGATAAAACTGAGCGAGCTCTATCGATATCAGCCTTAGTGACGAACAGCATTTCATCAATGAGGGTTATCCTCAATCAAATTAAGAAAAAAAATTACGAAAAGCTGGTACGATTAAATAGCAAGGGTGAAAAGACGAAAGTTTCTAAAATACCACCATAAGCCTATGCTCTAAAATTAATTAAAGCTGTAAATATTAAATAAAAGTCTAAATAATGCATAAGTATTTACGACACACCAGAGTTTATGGCCTTTCTTATATGACTTACGCTAACTAAAAAATATAGTTAAAAAGTAAAAATAGTAACCAACTTTACTAGCGCCACCTATTTCGAAACTTATTTACTATTTTTCCGGGCTGTCAGAAAATCTCGCATTACTTCAATATTTTGGTGATATGAGTCTAATGCGTTCACTGCGAAGAGTAGATCGTTAGGAGAACACCTAAAATAATATATTTCATGGCATTTTAACGGATTTGCTTTGAACTAATTTGTGAAAGAATATTGTATTAAGCACGTAATATTAATTAACAAAAATAAGAACGTTGAATTTTATGATACTATGTGCAGTAATACAAATTGGCATTATCAGAAACTGTTCAATTAGTTGTGTAACAAAAAGGTGTAAAAACGGTTACATCGCGGGTTAACATAGTTAACAATATTTGAGACCATTGATTACACAGTTGCACAAACCCACAGGCTTTTATTTCAATAGAGTGAGCAAATCAATTGAGTTAACATTAAAAATATATAGTTACGTTAAACACAACAAAGACACTCAAAGTGATATTGCGTCGTTAATAGGTATATATTTATTTCCATTTTTGAGATATGCACTGACCTTCAAATGAACTCCCAAGAAACGGCATGTCAGGAAAAGCATAAACTTATATAACTAGCAAAATACTAGTTATATTGATAAATATCAAAGATGATAATTTACCTTCAGAAAAAATGCATGATAAAGATCAACAACCCGTTAGAAATACTCATTGCACTTAACTTGCAGCACTAATCAGCAGAGCCAACGATCTTGAACTATCTAAAGAAAACAACGAGTCTATTGAACCATATGAACAAACTTCAATTGGCACTAGTAGGTAGGGTGCGTGTCAAGGATGTGGGCTTCCGAGCAGGCCTCCTTACAACGCACTCGAAGGCAACCGCTCAGGGCACTAGCATAGGTACTTCCGATTAGCCCATTCATGCTGATAATTAAATGAATTTCTTTTCATATTGCGCGACGCTTACCTGAAACAAGAGGATAAAATAATTAGAACAAAACAGTAGGATCACAAATGGAGTGAAATATTAGTCTTTTTAAATCTTTTTATATACATAAAGATATATATATATATATATATATATATATATATATATATATATATATATATATATATTGATACTTTTAGCGAACGATTAATTCATAACGCTATTGTATGTCTCAACAGTTATCACCAAGGGCAAGCAGCGATAGTGCCGTTTTTGTTATTAGTAAATGTGCAGACGCTGACGATGACTACTTAAGGTAAAAAACCTTTTATCATTACAGATCCTATCGACGATTACAGAGATAAGATGATTATGTGCGAGCGTGATTTACGGTTTAGCAACGATAGGTAAACAATGTCTGTTGAGCAGTTATTCCGACACGGCTTCTTGTTGTGAACAATGGGCGGCAATTTGTGCGGGATGGCCTGTGTTGGATTGTTCGCAACCAGTCAGCATAGGATGCGCCCGGACCAGACCGTGAACAGTAACGGTGCGGCTTGTGCACTGTTCCGAAACCCTGCGTTACATTAGATACATTGCAAAACCCGCTACAGAAAAGTACATCAACATTCTCTAGATTTAAAAGCTTTTTAAAATTCCTTGTTTATACATAACAACAGCAGTTTTAAGAAGTTAAATTTGTTATACCGCGCTAATATCAGTTCGTTAAGTATTAGTATCAATACTGTAGATTTCCGCTGCTAATAAAGCTGATTGGAGAAAAAACTCAGGTTATGATAATGAGAGAAAACCTTATAAAATAATCTGCGAAAGAAAGTTAGCGGTCAGTTTACGTAACTTTAGTTGTCGCCAGATGGCGTGATTGGCAATCGGGCGCGACCGGCAGGACTAATCACTTGTTTTGCTTCACTTGACAGCTCAATTGTGAACGCAGCGGAACTTAAATTTGGATTTGGAATAGTTGGCAGTTTTAATTTCAAAACTGGATTAAAGTGCCTAAGTGCCGTGGCATTCTTTGATATGCTGAAGTTTGAATGCTGGCGTTGACTAGCTGACTGGTTTTCGGAATCGAACCCAATCCAATTTAGCTTTTAAATTTATTTACATTTATATCCCATTTTCTGATCGACATCTTTTATCGCTTGTCTGGTATCATCAGAGTTCAGCAGGTCGTTTCACACAATATAAGAATTATTTATTGGTTTGGGAAATAAAATTAACAGATTCTATAAATACCAGTTCAAAGTCTCAAGTATGATGGAAGGCGGCAGTCTACTTAGATATAAAAAGGCGAACAAAAGAATGCGTGAGAAAAAAGGTACGTTTCCATGATCCAGCGCACGAGTTTACGATGGGACCTCACGAAGTGAATTTCACATGCACATTTCACTTTAGCTTGAAGCTTTTGATTTAAATTTAATCAATTTATTTCTAACAAAGCCGTCAGTCAATTGTCAAGTTCGTCTTACGATGTAATTCGAGTATAAGAATAGAACGTCATTGACTCTATACCTAATTTATGATCTGCAAAATAATTGTTACTTTGTTAATTTCTTTAAATCCCATATCTTTAAATAGTTAAAGAAGTATAAATACTAAATAAAAATAAAATTATGAAATACGGTGAGTTAGATTGTTTTGTTAGCTATTTCATCGTATTAAGGTCTAATAAGTGGTGCATTTATAAATATATAAATAAAGATGGCAAGGATTCCTGTCCGTACGTTGAAATCTATTTTTCATGTATTTAAATACCAGATAAAGTTGAAAATACCGGTAACGGTACGCTTGAGACACGTCAAAAGCTATAAATAGCTTTTTAATCTAAAGACCTCTCTTTCAAAGGTTTTTTTCTGCGTTGATTGTACCGATTCGTACAAGAAACTGAACACCGCCTCACGCGCAGGCCTTGGCAATCACGACGTGATTCGATACGGTTTCTATAATATTTACTTCAACTGGATTTCTTCTAAACCTCATGGCTAAAAACAAGTATTTTGTTACCGAAATTGTTGTAACGAGAGGCCCTAAATTTTTGTTTCTCGTAAACTAGCGAGCTTAATACGATTTAATATGTTGTATTCATTGCTTTTATACCGTAAAATAAATCACAGCATAATAAGCAATATATATTTTTAAATAAGTTACAAGCGATTTATTTTATATACATATGGTAATAAATTCATAAAATAAAAAATTTATGGTATAATTCATTATTTAAGAATAAATAGAATATTTATATACACAATAGAAAAATTAAATCTAGGAAGAAAAATAATTAAAATTGGAATACAGCGTCTAAATCTTTACATTTAGGGCAAAGTGGCTAAAGGCTGGCAGAATTCCACGCTGGATCCGTATCGATAAATGATGTGCAAAATATGTTACAGCCTTAGGTCACGAGTTTCGCTGTCCCATCGCTTTGAAATTTCACTGAGCAGTCTATGAGCACCCTGACTAGCAGAATGATAAGATAATTTTATAACTCTTTTTAATCTTGAGGTCCCGGGTTCGATCTCCGTGACTGCCAATTGTATCAATGAGTTTACAACTTAAGTTGAACTCTTAAGGAAACATCGTGCGGAAGCCCAAGTACCTAAGAAATGATTTCGACGGGCTACCCGCAGTAGACAAACGTGGTGGTGATGTCCCAGCAGTGGGATTATTGAGGCTGTCCAGTGTAGAAGTAGTCACTAATAAAATGACATTCATACATTTAACAAAGGTGCTGTGACCTTTAGATCAGGAAGCAGGTTTAAATGACGATGACACCACTTCTTTCGAGCATGTTCAAAAATGTAAAAAAAGCAAACAAGTTAAATTTTATAGTGGAAAACTTTATCGAAATAAACAAAGTTATTTTTAGCATTTTTGTAGAATTCATTTATATAAAAGGATATTATTGAAATACAATATCTAATTCATGGTAAGCAACATTCGAGCCGAAAGTTTTATTTTAGATGGAATGAATATTTTGGCCCTGAAAGTTCACATACCTACTGTATACTCATTGTATACAGAACACAAACTACTTCACATGAAATCTTATTGGGTGTAACAGAGCCGTTTATTTAAATATAACAATTGTAACTAATGAAAGCAGAGTTATATTTTTACTGAGTTACTCATAAATCAATAAAAAGCAATCACAGATTGCACAAAAAGGTGTCAACCTTTCGCAATAGTTGCAATATTTTTAACACATTAATAATAGCTTAAAAAAAACTAGTTCCAGTTTGTTATTTATCGCCTCGTTAAAATGTATCTGTTTAGGTATTTTACAAAAATTTTGATCGTTTAGAGTAGAGTATTTAAAATACATATTTACATTCTCGGATAAAATTGTTTTGTACTCAGGGATTGATGGAATTTTAAATCTTAAATTATGTTGTAAACTTAGCTTCTTTCAGACTTATGATCAAACATTTATTTTTATTGTGAATTGGGTTTGCGTTTGTCTTCCATTACACCTGACGGTGTGTCGAATACGTATGTAACAACGCCTGTCCAAAAGAGCGTCCATCCTACTCTTGAAGGTTCCAAGACTATATGTTTTTGGAAAAATAGACGAAGCATTCCACATTTTGGCGGTGCGAAACAAAAATAAGTATTAAAAACCGTTTGGTCCCACTCTTGTCCCTGGTGGAATCGCTGCCTGCGCTAAGTAGTCCGATGTTGGAACGGTAGGGGTTCAATGAGTGCGAAGAGAGCATTTGAACACTCGACATCCTACAAAATACCGCCAAGCAAGCGACCGTGCAACGGTGCTGGAGACTGTAAAGCGCTACATCGTCGATTACTCTACGGGCTCTTCGGTCAACTGAGTCCAATGAGAAATAAGATCATATTTATTAAGTTTTTCTTATGCACCTATATTATACCAAATGTTGGTGATGCGTGAAAAACAAAATGAAAATGGGGATTAATTTGGGTCTTGAGCCGAACAAACTCATGGACCGGTTAATACATGAATAAAACAAAAGTGAAAGTTTGTTTGCGAGGACTTCGCGGTTCAAAAGGATTATTCGTTTTCAATGAAATTTAACTTTTATGTGTATAAACTGGTGAGTCCCTTTTACAGTGAATATATTAAAATGGGAAGTAGCTTAACCATGGAAGCGAGAACGATATAGTGGTACCTATTTTGTAAAGTTTGTGAAAATCGAAATAAAGCATAGGTTATTCATTTGTGTAATGAACACAGGTGTTTGTTCTCGGGTAATGGTTGTTGATATTTATATATTCTACGTTTATTCTGGGTTCTCTCTCAGTTCGCTGTATATCCATAACACAAGCTCTGCTAACTTTGGGGCCATACAGTTGGTGTGTTTGTCTGGAGACTCAAAATAAAGAAATAATAATAAAAACTTACAACAAAACCGCTTTCTTTCCAACTGTCTAAACCCATTTAACAGTAACACTGTATAGGTCATTATTGAGTGTGGGTTTTCTATTAGGGTTCTATTAGATTTTTCGAATAATTAATCTCTGGAATTAAATCGTTTACAATAAAACATTAAAATTTACTAAGTTATGTTAAGTGAAATCAAATTGTGCTAAACTTTTTGCACAAAAGCTTTCTGAACTATCGTCTGTTAATATTTTATTTGGGCCTAATTTTTGACACATGTACTTTTGTGAGGTATTTTGATTAAGGCTTCTCATTAAAAGCGTCCAGATTGTGGTTGCCATGGTTGTCAAGATGAATGACCTTTCAGTGTTGTCCCTGGATGACGCGTAATTACCGAATGATGAATGGACTCGCCCTAAAGCCCCCGAACAACCTAAATGACTGATGATCACTTCCGCTAGAAAAAATGGCTAGGAACTATAAAAATGTATCACTTTCGTTTTGTAGATAACTTTTGCCCGATAAGTCGATAATAGTTGTGTGTATTTTTTGCGTAAAAGATCTACGTTAAAGTTTCTTGTTGTAGTGACTTTAATGTCAATAGTTGGGATAAAATTCGATTTACGTCCAAACTTCTTTACATAGACAGACAATTTGGTCCTCAAGGAAGCAAAGCTTGAGTTGGATACAAGGAACCGTTCTCCCAAAAATAAAAATACATAACAAATAGTTCTATGAAAGATTTGTGAGTCATTTTTAATTAAACTAACGGCTGTTTACTCGGCTGCACTCACCCCTGAAGGAGATCTCCATACCGGCTCGAAAGTAGTCGGACCGTTTCGATAGTTGAACGTGAGTGAAAAGTAGACATTGTAGAAAAAGTAGGAAATGCTCATAATTCGAAAACACGTATCTAAACTGTCCTTCACAGAAATGGTTTCTACCAAGATTCGAATCCAGGACCTCTGGACCAAACAACTAGATACAGATACCATCAAATTAATGTGCTCGTGGGTACGTGTAATGGGAGTAAATAACAGTAACTCAAACAAACTAGGCATCACTTCAGTACTTTTTTGTAATATACTTAATGTATATATTTTATATGACAGAACAATGATTCAGATTTATCTCCATCGCTCATTTTTATCTTGAACTAATAGAAATGGTAGGTATGTAATTATATAAAACAAGTAAGTAAACATACGATTTATCAGTATTGATATAATTATATTAAATCTACGAAGAAAATTACACTTACATGATGCTGAAAGACTTATAGTTATCACAGAGACAACTTTGCGATAGTTAATGTTATATTGTTTTTGATAACAAAAGCAATATTTGTTATTGTCATACCTGCAAAAACATGTTATTCACTCGTAAAATAAACTTATAAATGTTTTTGTATTTTTAAATTGTATCGATGCTAATAATCGTGGCATTTTATGCTGTTTCGATTTTCACATTCCTACATAGTTTGCTTGTTTTATTATAGCTATTTTTACCGTTAGTAGTTAAGTGCATAAGTTACGACCCACATATAGTTATAAATGGAATCAAAAGCCCTGACCTGGCCTTATCTGTATGAAATAGTAATATGACCATACAACCTGCATTTTTATTGAATTGGGTATATGTAGCTACTGTATCATTAAAGCCTAAATGATGGCATGCCAAAGTACTTAGTTATAAGATATTATATCAATATGAAATTAAAATTTTATTTTAAAAGACTTCAGGCACTATGCACAGGGAATTTATTTAAAAAGATCATGGACTTCTGTCTAGAGAAGACGAATACCAGGATTATGATTATAGGACTAAACGATTAAATATAATATCTCAATACATAATGATATACTTATCTCGAAATGTACACAGCAAATACTCAGCAAATATAATAAACTTCGAATATGATTGAAAACGACTTACTTAATTTTATCTATACCTCACCAGTATACTTATGTCAAGTGATTTCAAGTCGATTTCTATTAAATAATTCAATTGTCTAAACCACTAACGTTGAATGCATCCACTGTGTATTATCGTAACTACTCGTACTAGGTGTAGCGTTCTGACTACGTGACTTATATAACGTTCGATAAAATGATAGCTAGGTAGTAAATAAAGACATAATAGTTTAGAGCCTAGAGCACATAATTGTTGCACAACTGTGACGTCAGCATCGTCATCTGTCACTAGAAGTGACGATGAAAGAAAAAGTCTAAAACCATGCGCTTGACCTGACTCATATGGATTTTATTAAATCTGACTCATAAGTTACCGGTTTTCCCAGACAGAAGATTGGTAACCAGCATTTTATTAAAACAGGGAAGAAAAGATTGTGATTATTTTTATTTTGATATTATGATTATAATATCGTCGGAACTTAAAGGTTTAACCATTTTTAGAATGTTTTCCACCGTAAGTTATTTATAAGACTTCGCAAAGATATTCGCGACTTATGAGCTTATTATTACTATTTATAAATTAAAATAATTTTTAAATATTGAAAGGAAAATAAAATTCCCACAGTTATCCCGCTATCCGATCCTGATATCAAAAAAGGCAGTTTCCGTTTGCAATACAGGGAAGGTTCACAACGTACAAACAAGTTTTCATTCATGAAACCAGATGAATCTTCTCTATTTTGTTGTTTTACTGCTAGTTGAAGGCTCTGAGCGGATGTTCCCATGGACTATAAATAACTGCTTCGCATCAACTTTTTTGCAATAAAACCTGATTGTTATACCACGTTTAAAGGAAATTAGCCAAATTGTAGTTAATAAACAAAATATATAAAAACGTACCTTTAATATATCCGAATAGTATTTGAACTTAAAACCGGGAAGAAGTGTTACCGAGTTCAACAACTTTATAGAGCTATAAAAGATGTAATCACGTATACTGGTAATTATTAACCTCGAAAATCAATCAAATGATAGTATAAATGAAGTTGTGACGTTTGAAAGCACTCGAGTCGTTATCAGTTTAATTGTTTGTGGTACAATTGGTGCACGACACGACGTCCGCGCGGCGCGGTGGGTGTATGACATATGGCGCGCGACCGGCCAGCAGGCACATATGTGCCGACAGCCTTGTGACGCCACGACCACTGCCTGCGAAGCCTTTGTTAGGGGAAAATCGTCACTAATACTTGGAAGTTGTAACGGTGTTTTGGTTTTTTCCTGTAAATTCTTGACATCAGTTTAAGAATTAGATAATTGTGTAGTTAAAAATAATGAAATTAATTTACAAGCTTAGTTGTGCAACAGTCAGTTGTTTAATATCTTTGAAAGCTAAAACTTAACAAATAAAATCATAAACGCTACCGATGAACATGAAACAAATTACCATAACAGTCACAACACACTTTCCAAAGAAACCTGTTATTAAATTTCAATTAAAACTAACAAAAGCACAATACACCATTAAGGCGAATCTATATGAATATCTATCATTAGGTGTAATGTTAGTGGAGTTGTCCCATAGTAACCCGAAAGAATCAGGGAAAAAAGAATCAGGTATCTAAGCTTACCAATGCAAATACGCAATTACAACGCTACCTACTTATCCATTCAGTATCAAAACCAGGAACTTCAGTCAAACTTTACTTTTATTTACGCATAGAACGCAGCGCCACCCTTTACTGAGTAGATGAGTTGGTTGGACTCTAAGTTGATACCTATCTACGATCACTTACCGCGTCAAAGTCACGTAGGGACTTACTAACGGATCATACACGAGCCTCCCATTATCACTTGTCTGCCCACCTCCGACACAAAACCTTATTTATTGAACATATTCAAAAGTAACTAAAAATAGTACAATACAATTTTCCTCAATTTACATTCCGCTCGAGTTAATTCAAAAGATCACAAAAGTAGATGACGAGTTTCACACAAACAGAATTAGTTGGTGAGATCTCTGTAAACAGGTTGTTTACTCTATTTCGTCGAAGATCTGTGCCTCTATTTGGTGAGTTTGGCGTTTTGTCGCTAATTCTTCACTTACGGAACATTCTATACGTCGTATTTGGTCTTCATTTCGTCGAATTACGTTGTAGGTGTCCGTTTGGGCTCGATGTACTTGTTCATTATCGTTTTGCATACGAAATATTATGCTAAAAAACACGAACGAAGTATATAAACAAGACTGATTATTAAGTTACTTATTCTACAAGTATCTGCCTTTTATTAGATTTTGCAGTTACACAGAGTAAATATTTTGTTATTAAATAATGTATCGGCACATCTGCACATATTATACGATTGACTGATATCTCAAATTTCTAAAGCGCTTTAATCTTGCCAAGCTTATTTATAATATTTCTGCAAATCAAGAACAAAATTAAAACTAATTGCAATAAATGCAATCACAGGCATTTAAAAGCGTCGTGAATTGGCACCGAAACTGCCAACACTCCAAAATAACCATGATTGATATGATTACGGAAACTCAAAAACTGCTATGAGTTTCTATGCGGAATAACGGCGTCGATCCTTCAAATAAAGTCAGAGTTCGACGATTTTCCAAGTTCATTACCTTGTTTTCTTAATAAAAGATCCATAAACTCGACAGCAATAACGCTTTAGAATAATAATCAGAGATATTTCAAGAGTAATTTCAAAATATCTAATGCTTATTCAGTAGGTGTAATACGACTCTTTCTGAATATAAATATACTAATGAGTATCGCATATTACATTTGAAGAGAAAACTTTCCATTTCATTAAATAAGTACCTTTTGATTTATATGTAGTGGAATTCAGATAAAATTAAGACGTTAGTGTTAAAAACGATATTTCTTTTCAGGCATTTATGATTTCTATATTTAGTCATAATATACCTATGCATAATCTGGATTGTTTACTACCAAACGGATCACATGGACAATATCTTACCCATCTATAAGACGAAAGAAATTTTAAGTAAACATATCGATAAACGCACCAAGAGTTCTAATTTTAAATCATAACGAAGCGAATGAAGTAAGTAATGTGAGATGTTACTAATTAGGAGTCTAAACTTCCTCGTCTCAGAATAGTGCATTAGTAGAGAACACACTAGAGCTTCGGGCAAACACACGCGTCGCTACTGTATTTATTCTAGCAGTTATTTCTGGCAGTGCAAATGACTTTATTTCGACGTTCGCCACTTGACATTTGGTTCATTCTATAATTCAGGCGACCAATACCCATTCATTCTATCAACAACGCTTGAAAAGCAAATATCAAAATATTTGTGAGGTAAATGTGCTGAATTGTTCTGCTCTGCAGTGGATTTTGGGTCAAAATTATGCGTAGAATTATATTAAAGATGTTAATCGGATGGTAAATAAACAGCTTAGACAAAGAAAGACGTATAAAGGTACATTTTCTGAGAAAAAGAAGTTTTTGATTCAAAATAAACATGATAAGATCCATTTACATCTTACATATCCAGCTCTCAAAAAAAGTTAAAATTAATTTGGTATATGTTTGTACCCTTAAAACTATGTAGCGTTTTGAGAAAAAATAAATCCAAGATATTATGGAAAGTATTCATGGCAAGGTTAACGTGATATAGATCATTCACTGCTCGTACGACCTTCTTACGTTAAACAATGAGAAAAAGGAGGGTGAGCCACGCCATGTTTTAAAAACAATAATTGAAGTCGGTATTTGAAGAATGTTATTGTTATTAGTAGGATGATTTCTTACGTGACCATTTTTTTCATACTACCTACAGCTAATTTCGTCTTCTAGTATAGTGTGTTGGTAAATAGTTTTCTGTACTATGTCTAGAAACCAGTCCATGTTTATGGCGTTTCAGAAGATTTCATAAACCTCTTCCAGATATAAAAGCCACTGCACCGTGCCGTCCTGGATTTGTTACGTCATATCGTTCCTGCTACGGTTGTTTCCCGTTCTGGTCATGTGCCATAAACTATCTACTAATTAGGACAGGTCACAGTAGTACTCGTAATATTCTTCTTTTTTATTTTAAAGTGGCTTAGTTGAAAAATACGGAATTATTATTTTAGATTTATTTTATGTTACCACTCGGTAATATAAATTGCCATGAATGAAAATAATAATACAATTGTACTCATAGATATCAAAAATCATATACTGAGATAATATGGTTATTCTTTTCACGATAAATTTATATTTTTATAATTTTCCTGTTTGCTGAGCTTGTTAGTGTTCGCATTATCTCTGATTACCCAAGAGAACCGCGTTTCTTGTTTGACATTTACATTTGTATAGTATTATTGTTGGTTATTTGAAAAACCTTAAAAAGTCAAAAGGTGGGTATTGAACAATGGACCCTTTAAAAAGTCGGTTTATTGCGTCCTTTCGACGTAGGGTTGACAACGACATTCAGGTCAGACGATCGATAATGGGCTAGCGACGCATTTTCATCATAATCATTAAGAGACCTCAATTTACGTCTTATAATAAGCCTTTTTTTATATTGAAACTGAAAGATAACGTAAAATAAGCTAACGACGTAAAGGAAGGTTGGGTAATATTATCAAAATTTTTAAAGAGTTCGGCATTAAATCAATTTAAAAAAATAACTTAAGTGACATAAGTGAAACCACAGACATATCCAGATACCTCGAAGAAACTAACCGCTTATTATCGATACTCTTCGTAATTTGCACGTCAGGTTTTGTATGCTCTTCATATAAAATGAAAAACCCACATAAACAAAACAATAAAACCTTATCACAGTAACGATGAAAACCTTAGAAATGACTACAAGCGGAGTTTTTATATTTCAGTACCTTATGCTGCATTTGTTCCTCGGAGTTGGCGCTTGTGGTATTGTTGTTTTATACAATATTTGATATCGGCGTAGATCTTCTATTTCAATTGATGTTAAGTGACGCTGTCATTCAGTTTACTCCGCTTTTGAAAGATCCAGGACTACGTTGATTTCGAACTACGAAGTTTCGAAGACAGACGGAAGCGTTTTATTTCCTACCCTGAAGCTCAAATCAAAGAGGACTTCTCGAGTCCCTTAGAACGAACCTTTTGGTGGAGTTTAAGGGGTGAACCCTCTGTCCGCATTGGAACGTATTGGTACAATCAGAAGGTTCAATGAGTTTACTGATACAAACTGAACATAATGGGCAGATTTTTATCTACTAGGCTAACCTCTGTTTGAGACGTTGAAACCATGTAAAGAAAGATATTGTATGTCTCGTGAAAGTAGAAAGCTTTTTTATAATAATAATAATAAATCCCACAGACAAACAGATAAACTATATGTCCCCAAAGTAAGCAGAGCTTGTGTATACAGCGAACTGGGGGCACCCAGAATAAACATACATATATGGATAATATATATATGACCCGAGAACAAACATCTGTGTTCAGCGCACAAGCGAATGCCGCGACCAGGACTCGAACCAGGGACCTCCGGTGTATGAGGCAGGGCCACTGATCACTACGCCACTCGGCCGACGTTTAATGTGACGATAAGACGAGGACATCAAACAGCATCATTATCAAAGTGCACATACACGATTATGTAAAAATCTCAGATTTTGCAATCAGTATCTGTTTTCATACCAATTTTGCACAAAGGACTTAAATAAATCGTAATTCAAAATTGAAGTACGAACCGTAGAAACAATTGTTTGTGTTATTTTAAAACCTACATGTTATTTTGAGTAACTCATGGTAATTATCAAATATTATTATCAAGTTAAAAATACACGCAAAACTAGTTGAGTCAGTTCTCAACTGATTACGAGCTTCGTCCTACCTGAGGTAACGCTAAGCGTCTGACTTTAATACCAGCACGTCCTTATTCAAGTATTGTAAAATGTTACATTATGATTGCTCAAAATATGTGTATCTGGGACGAGGTTTTATTAATCCAAAAATTGTCCTGGAATCTTCACGAGCAGAGTGAGCTGGCATGACTTGGATAGGCGTTTTACATCCTCGTCTACATGGTCGCTCTCAAAAGCAAATGTACAAAAAATACGTTTTATAGCTTATTTGAAATATTGTAATAGTTTTTAAGTAGTTTCTGTTAAGTATTGTGACCAATAAACATTTATTATTATATTATTAGTCCAACATAATGTTGTTAATGTTTTTCAAGTTAAAATATTCTTTTCTTGTCACTAAAGATATATTTATGTCTATGTCATTGTTCATAAAAAAAAACTATAATACGAATGTTTGCCGTCTCAAGTGAAATCCAGCATAGTATTTGAAAGCTATCACACTCCGTACTTTTAAAAACATTATAAAAGTTGCAAAAATGTTATTATGAAATTCTACGCATACTTTCTACAGAGGGCGGCAATTGCGGTACCAACTTAAATTCCTTGGGGTGACTTCCAAGCAGCTGCTTGGCACACCTGCCACCGACGCGTGCTAACTTGTTACAACTTTTTTTTTAAACTTAGGAACACTTTTTTTTAAACGTTCGTATTTAAAAAGTACATTGTCGTTTTAAATATTGGGATGGAGATGAAAGTTGTTCGCAGCTGACATATCCAACCTTTGTTTTTAAATGCAACATGGTTGTTCATTGGTATGTTGTTTATAAAAATATACATTTTTTAAATACAAGCTGCCCTTTAAAATATTTTGTTTGCTTATATGGACTGTATAATATAATAATAATAATAATAATAATAATAATAATAATAATAATAATAATAATAATAATAATAATAATAATAATAATAATAATAATAATAATAATAATAATAATAATAATAATAATAATAATCCCCAGACAAACACACCAACTGTATGGCCCCAAAGTAAGCAGAGCTTGTGTTATGGATGACCATACAGCGAACTGGGGGGGGTCCCAGAATAAACATACTTATATAAATACAAACAACCATGATCCGAGAATAAACATCTGTGTTCATCACACAAATGCATGCCCCGGCCAGGACTCGAACCTGGGACCTTCGGCGTATGAGGCAAAGCATAATAATAAAAAAATATTTCAATACCTACTATTGTCCTAAATGCCGTAGTTATTAATGAAATTACCAGAGTGAAGGCTTAATTTTTGTAAGTAACTAAAAAAATATTTACAAGTTTCCAGAGAAAGTTATAAAAATGGTTCGATTACCTTAATGCATAATGTATATCGTACAATAAATAAATATTTGTCTAATATGTTAAAAGCAGTTACTGAAGTAACCCCGCTAGTTATGTACCAATGAGTCCTATTAAAAAACGTTATTTTCTCAAATCCGTTTTAATATTTCACGACTCGGCAATAAAATTTTCATACATTCAAAATAATATTTCCGGTCACGTTTACACTCTATTTTAGTGTTGGCATAAAAAAGGTTATATTTTTTCCAGGTCAATGTATACTTGCTGTGGCCGACTGCATGCAAACCATTGCCCGGCCAGGCTGACTAACTTACCTGTTCAGTAAAGGGTGGCGCGCTGTTCTACGCGTACATGAATTTTGACATTTAGCCACGTAGCAAATGCTTCAGTTCTAGTTTAACCTAGTGAATGGAAAAGTTGGTTACTGTACACGTGTGATATAGGTACTTGAAATAAACTATCTGTCACGAAGACTTCCAAGGTTGCGATTTATCTAAAAATTAATAATGAGGAAATTTACGATTATAATTAGTGTTACACTTGTATTTAATTTTCCGGTATGATAGACTAAAAGTAAACATTAAAACGCTAAAGGGACTTGATAAGGCTCTCAAATAAATTGACGTAGTGCGTCTACAAAGGACAATCTTTAAATCGTGTAATATGTAAGTAGGTATACTGTGCCCTCAATTTTACAAGGTAAAAAATAAAAAAAATACATATTACTAGTCCCTCGGGCAGTATCCTAGATTCAAGAAACCTCGAGCTATGTCAATGTTTGAAGTCAGTGCCTAAAAACGACATGCATAATATAACATGCCATTGTCCTATTATCATACTAAAAATACCATGGATGTTTCTGACAAGCTCATGAAATTTTTAACATAAGAAGTTAACGCATTAATTTTTGTTCCCGAAACTGTGTCGTTTGAATCGGACGTTGTTACGTAACTATTCTTTTCCCGCCATAACGCCCATAATGCTGTACACAACAGATCAAAGGATAACGTTTATGGCAGCTTGTGAAATTTAATGACTTCAGGCGGGTAGCCAGAAAATTCTGAAAATGTCTGCACAAGAACGGTATAATGTTTTTAGATAGACGAGCAAGATTTAATTGCAATAGTATATAACAGGAGTTAAGATGCCGCCAAAAATTTTATAGAATATCCATAAGAAATTAACCCTAGATGTTTTTTGAATTTTATATGAATGCCACTTTTACCATATAAATAGAAAGGTCAGTCTTATTAATGAAATAGTAAAGGTCATTGCTGTTAATAATACCTAAGTCAGTGTAGCAATATGGAGCCAACCACAGTCACATTCGTACAAAAAATATTTTTATCTAACAGGTCTTATACCTATTTGATAAGATTTTCCCAATAGTAACAATTTTAACAAAAAAAATCAGCACAACTCATATTGACACACTAACAGCGTCAATTAAAAATAGCAACTACAATGCTATTCTCACGAACTTGCCATACATAAAAAATAAAGGGTTAAGAGGGTGACAAGAGTGGCAACCTTCTGTTTTTTCAGTAAAAGGTCGGTGTTGCCAGGATTGAAGTTAATTTCCCCCGCAGGTACAATACACAGCTAGTCACGCAACCTGCCCATTTTTAATGAAGCACTGAAAGCTTCTGTAAAAATAAAATATTACAAAAATATTTAGCTACCAATTCAGAATTCCTCTTCTAAAGACCGTTAAGTGTACTGATAGATTTTTTTAGGATTTACGCCATTGTAAGAAAGAATTTAGGAAAATACCTCTGTTACATATTTGCGGCCGCCTAAATGTAGATGTTGGTTTAGAATTTAAACTTAATTTATAGTCTATCTAACTCTAGATTTCCTAAACAAAATCTATAAATCAGAACGCTCTAAGTAACAGTTTCTGTGTGGTCCATAACACAAGCTCTGCTTTTATTTATTTATGTACAGTTCAACAAAAAAGAAACAACTTTTATTATTTGTTGGACTTCGAGTCAATATATTTATAAATGTCAATATATTTACACAGAACGACATTTTCTAGAGCTCCGAACCTTCAGGTTATTTCTATTTTGGATGACATTCGCGTAAGAATTTAGTCAAACAGGTAGAGGATATGGCATATTAACGATCAGTTTATTTTATTTTTAAAATAACATGCGCTTTATGATTAATTAATTCTTTGTGTTTTCCTGCTTCATCGCGTAGTTATTATATTGTGGGTACATTATTTTATCTGAGAAATCAATTTTAATAGAAAATTATTCGAAGAACCAGTTTTCAATGGAAGTTTTATTTTATAAAGTATGTATTTATAAATATTGAATATCCTTATTTGAGTGTCTAGTGTGTGTGATATTACGTCAATATGCTTTTATTATGAACGTTAGAACAATAAAAACTTCAAGATTGAGAAATAATTCAAATGGAATCGAAAATCTGCTTACATCGATAAACACAACAGATCAAAGTATGACGTTTATGACAGTTTGTAAAATTTTATGACTTACCTTACTTTACCTTACTTACTTAACCTTTACATAGACGAGAAAGATTTAATTATTATGATTCGCAGTGAACAAATAATGATATATTTATAATAATATCTCTATAAACTAAGTATTTATTGAAACGTTGGTATAAATAACTGGCAACGAACAAAGCAATTCTTATGACATTATTCGAATGTCTCATAAAATCATACATGGTAGGCTTTTAAAACGTGTTACCTTTCTTAGGATTTTTATTAATTTAAGATAATCTTCCACATATCAAAATCTAAAATAAAATATAAATAATAAAATAATCTAATGAATTTACGAATTTTGTTTAACTTTATACATTACTTATTGAAAATTCACTAACATATTTGTGTCTCTTATTATTATTACATATAATAAATTAAAATATCATATATCCACAAAAATATAGCTAAATGATATCAAAAATTAATTAGGCAGAACTTGTGTAGAAAAAAGACAAACGTTTATTTTTGCAAACTGTTATAATAATTTATGCTGATTGACACGATGATAATGATGCATTTAATAATAATATTCATAGGGTTTCCATAACTCACGCAGTAAATTCAAAATGTATGACGTATATGCCTGCCCTAACCAAAACTGTATTAGAAAATGGGACGTACAATGTCAGTCAGAACTGCCGTTACTAAGGTCTATAGGTCCTTGACTACACATCCAAAGTACAAGTTAATAACAGAAAATAAATAAGAACATGGCCGACACGTTACCCCTGTAAAATTCACAGCTGCTAGGTAAAATACCACCTGATAAAATACACGCATTTGGAAACTTCTAGTTGTCTACAAAAGCGGGTAGAAGTTTTCCATATTGATTGAAATGATTTGCATGTATTGTGACCGTGACAAGGTTTCTAGAACTTTCGATTGATAATAGCTGGGTTGTATAATATAGTGTTACTATAGATTATTTGCCTTCTTTTAGTTTTGGTGGAAAAGTTGTTGATACCGTCAGTCCCAGCTGTACCCACAAAGGATCCCGTAGACTGTGAGGCACAGGTATCTTTTGATTTCGGTTAGCCATTATTCATTTATCAACGATGTTGTTTACTAGTTTTGATACAATTACTCTACTACACATATTTTTGATATGTTTATTTTAAATTAATTTAAAAATATTTACAACTTGTTCTGCCCGTCCGTGGAACTACTTACGGAAAATTGGCAGCACAACCACCGCAAACAACAACAGTTTTATTTTTCCGACATGTTTATACGCATAACGTTCAGTTTTCGCCCTTCTCGACGTTATTAATAAAAGGGTGGGCGACCCGTCGCCAGACTTTACCGTTAGAGATCTTTCATTTATGCCATTCTTGACTTTAATGTAGCTTCAGAACGTACTGTTTTTCATAGATATTCCTTCATAGTTATGACCCTTGAAATTGTATAGAGTATATTGATGGATTTGTCTTCCAAAATATACTTATATAACAGCCCTACGCAATCGATTGAGTAAACTTGCCTGTGTGAGCCATTCATCAAATTGTGACGAGTGAAGAATTCTACCCATGTATTAGAAGACATTCCTCTCAAAAAAATTGCTTCAGTTACAAATAGAATTTGGTAATTTTACAAAAATAATAAATGCATAATCACAATAATAGTAATAATAACTTTTTTATTAACTCAAAAAAGTGTTACAAGCTTTTGTGAAGTCTCTGGCACCTAAACTAGACAAATTTTGTATTTAGGGGCCAGCACCCTCTCCAATTTTTATTTCTGAAAAGAAATAATAAAAGACAGAGGAATAACGCAAGTGTGACGGTAGAAAGATCGAAGGACGTCTTAATTATCTTGATAATTTTTTTTTATTACAGAAAAGTGTTATCTTGTAACCAAGTCACAACCGAAAATGTAAAACTGCTGACTAAAATATAACCGACATCATATAACAAACATCAAAAATTTAACGACTCTAAAATTCAAATAGTAATTTCTAAACATTCAAACCTCCAACCAACTAAATAAACGTCAAACACCCTCAAATGGCACCCGTTCACGAGGTGTTATCTACAATAGAAATGTTCACGATATAATGGGAACTTGTATTAAACATTCCAAATAATGATTTATGGACAGTCACTCTCATAGATAGGTTAACCAGCCATCACTGCTTATCCTTTTTAAGTTTAATAATTATTCAATATTCCTATATCCGGCTTTAATATCATTCTGAATCCAGCATTTTACATAGTAACGTAATCAATTATCAGTAATTTGCCTCCACAACCTGTACTTCAGTCAGAACGAGTGTAATTAAGTCATTGTATAGGATCAGTAGCCTTGTAGCTAGAAAAATCGATTCTGAATATGAGCCACTAGGTTGATAGGTTTTTTTTACAATATTTTATTTTATTAACCACTTCGTCTTATTTAAAACCATTGATGCACAATGAGTTGTTATTTACTATTCCTATTTTATTGGCACTTTGATGATTTTAATAAATACTGCAGACGATATGTAAATTGTTACTTCAAGGACGCGAACCTGGGAATACTGGCGTATGAGGCAGGCCTTAATTTAGTAGAGCTCAGTTGATTTTAACTATGATTGCGCTAATGGTTCTTTTATTTCTCTTTTTTGTTACAAAAGTTATAAGGAATTTAACCAAAGAAGGTCACAGCCCACAAAAATCTCATAATTGCAACGGAAAAGGCCGAATTGCTCACATGCAAAACTAGGTTCAAATTCAAATCAAACACAAACGTTTGTTTCTCAACATTGACACTTACTTGTTCTTATTGACGTTAAATAAATCACCACCAGAGCTTTATATAGGCGAAACCGCGGGCACTAGCAGTAATTTCCCAAAGACTCCTTCGTTCAAGGTAGTATAAAACAGAAAACTATTAGAACGTAGCGGTGACTTGCAGAAAATTAAGCATCAAATCAATTTTAAATTATACAGTCGAATAGTATATTTTTCCTTTAGAGAAAGTTCTAACCCTTCTAACAATCCGTGGTATATCAGGCCGTTGTAATTTATCTGACACCAAATAGGTGCCGTAATGGATTTTTAATGGGTTCGAATCTAGACAGCAAATTGTTTGTCTACAAAACTAAGTGGAAATTTTAAATGGAGTTTCCTGTGAAAGTTGTATATTGAACAGCAAATACTATTGTTTATTTTCATTACTCTGTCCATACTAAAATATTTTGGTGTGGTTATTACACAGACATTAAAAGTTTTGACCTCTAATTCTATGCGATAATGAATAACTATACTGTTGTAACTATGAGAGGGAAACCGGGCAAAATAGCCAATCTTCAATAAAGCTTTCTTAGTTAACTATTAACACAGGTCACAACCTCATCTTAGCAGGAAGAATCTACGCTGCAAGTACTCTGAAACTAGTAAGTTCCACAGCCCGCAGTCATACGAAGCTCTTATTAACACAATCACCGTCAAGTGCTCTATGAGTGATATAATCAAAGTTGATTAAATTCCAGTGAGCCGCATGCAGCGTGCGCACTGACCTCCCGAATAAACGGCCCAATGAGGAGCAATTGGAGCATTATGATATGATAATAGGAAAGGGTACGTTGGTAAAAATGTTGACCGGTTTCAAATAATTGCTGTATGCGCAGGTAATACAGGAGAGTCAGAGTGCGTGGTGGTCAAAGGTGTTACAAATCTGTCGTTAGTTAAAGTAAAGTTAGTTAAATGTCCCTTCGTCGCTTTCTTTTTCTATTGAACTAGTAGAGACAAAGCAATATTTACCCAAGTATTAACTAACTCAAAGTTGCGCAAGTGGGCCTTGGCCTGTTCGTTGTTTCCAACAGCCCTAAATCAAGTTCAAAATTACCTGGCAAGTTTAACTAGCCACCATATTCTTTGAGTAAACTTGGGATTCATATTGTTTTTATAGGAATAAAACTTCATGAATGATTAAAGGACCAGGTGGGCATTTCAGCGCATCAGTATTTAGCACAAAAGATAATTCAAACACAATTATAGTGACATCCACAAAGTCGCGCCCCACTACTTTTTTGTTCTACGGTTCCACGAGACCAAAAAGTAATGGGGTGGGCACTTTTCTCGCACAACGAAATGTTTTTTTGCATTTAACACCTTCTTTGCTGGAGTTTCAATTGAGGTTTTTACAGCAGTGCGTTTCAGGGTAAAAAGACCCTTCGTAATTTACCGGTAGTTTGCGGAGCGGGGTTCAGCAACCCTACACTACTATACCTACTTGCTTTAAACCCCACTTCTAGACTGAAAACAAATCAAAAATATTTAAAATTTACGTTGAAAGATAGCCAAAGATATATACAAATCTGGCGTCGCCTGGGGTTGGCATTCATAATAATGGAGAAAATAACGAAAAACTTCGTGGTTTTTTCGCCCCGTAACGCATGGTATGACGGTATAAATTGGAGTTAGAGTAGTTTTGGAAATAAAATTGTCATAAAGTTTTTGGTATTTATTTAGTAAGTTTCGATAAAACATGTAGCGCACAAAGCTTTATTACTTTGGCGACAATGGATCATAATTTCTTTAACTATATTGTTTGTAACACGGCTAGATTTTGTAAGTAGCATTTTCTGGCACCGTTTATTTCTAAATTGGAAATATGATATTGGAAACAGTACTATTTTGTACTATTTTCGATAACAAATTTCATAAACTGTCACTTTGCGGGCCATAAGCTTTCGCACATTAGGAAATCTCGCGCTTTTCGCTCCCGCACAGACGGCAAGTACGAGATGGGGTATATTTGCTCCATCCCGCAGATAACGTGTTAATGTACGAAAATATAATAATTTATAATTCCATGGAAAACATGGGCCCAATTAAGGTGCCTGTTGTCGAATATTGATAAAGCAAGAAATATGTTGAGTGAGAATCATCAAAAGCTTCACACCTACTCCGTGTGCATTGACGACAAAGTTTAGTATCTACGGGCTTCGGGAAGTCTTTAGACATTATTAAAAAAAAACTCGTACGTGGACTAATCAGAATTATTTGCAGGCGTTGCTTAAGGTATGATATTTCCGCAAATATAAAAATTATCAATTAACATTCAAGGCTAGACGCATTCAAGTCATAGTGGTAGGTATACTATTGCATGACTTGCGTAGAAAAATTGATTATTATTTCAGTGCTTACGTCAATGTGATTTTTTCTTTATGTATAAAGTTTCAATTAATAATTAAAAAACGGAAATTCACGTGGTTTGCCAGCACGTGAGGAAATATGTAAAAAAAACTGTTAAAAAAAACAATTTAGATTTGTTCTTTCATTTTATTGAAGAAGTGCGCGCAGATGCTTACAGAGGCAGACTTTGGCCGAAAACTCGTTGCAACTATTTGTAAAAACACTAATTTTAAATCGGTAAATAATTAGGCAGGCTGTACATATAAAATAAACAAAGAAATTCCACATTTAATGAAAGCAATAACAGTCGATAATTATTTATTAAATCTACGACATTGAATACATAGCGAACACAAGACAAATTCCGTTTAACATTAGTTTAATTTATTATAAACACATTTTAAAACTTACATAAGAAAAAACATACCTATAAAATATTTTTTCACCAACTATGTACTTATCAACTGCGGTTATAGCAAAATGTAATGAATATAACTGTTTTTGAATACGCCACTATTATAATATAGTGGTTAAATTTGAAACTATGCTCGTACTCGCATAAACTTGCATTATATCATTTGTACATGAATTTTAAATTATTATGTGACTTTATGTACTTTTACATTCGTCTTAACTAAAAGTGACAGTAAAAAGTACGAAAACCGCTTGAGTTTAATCATAATAGTTTTATTACTCTGTTTACGCGTTACGTTTCATTTCAATTTATCTTGCGCTCAGGGAAAACCATTGTAAAGGATTTCAGAATTTTACTGTAATCATTACTTTATTATCAATTTATTTACTTTTTTGATTAGTTAGTGCTATTTAGTACGGTTAGTAAATATTTGTTAAATAAATGGCAATTAGCATCAGTTAGCATCAAAGAATACAACAACACGAAATTAAACACTTACCGTACCTTAAACAAAAGTTACAAGCTAAAATTAATAAACAGATTTTTTTATTTAAGAGATATAAGTAAATGTAATAATACCTATTACTTATGTTTAATTATCTTAATTATATAAAAGCTGAAAGGGTTGAACCACGAGTTCTGTCTGATGGTGTTACGTAACCTGCGGATCGATATTTTTTTTTTAAATGGATAGTTTATTTATGGCCCTCTTACCCTTTTAAATTTCACCGGACTTTAGATCCGCATACTACCTAATAATATTTTAAATGCGAAAGTGGGTTTCACACCTTAACTGATCAACCGATTGGCATTTCATTATCATTTCGGTAGGTACGATCTCACTTGTCACGGGAGCAGCACATCCCTGTGTCCCTACTTTTGACCATAAAAAACTACAGTTCGCTGGCGAAAAGTGGTCTTCAATAAAAATACTAGTAGCGCTAGATAACACCAATATTCAATTTCGTTAGTTTCTTCTGTTTCATTCTTTTTACTTGATGAGCCTAATTAAACTATTTTCTTCTAAAGCCCCTCTACTTCGGTAATATTCTAAACTGAATAATCCACGATGTAGAAAAGTAAGGGTCGATAATTGCAAATTATTTTCTTTTTGTTTCGTTCAGTTATTTTTTTTTATTACACATGATATTCTCTGTCTTCTTCGATAAAAACTTCTCTTAAACTTGTTTTTTTTGTTTTAAACAATATAAGCTCATGGACGTTGCACATTAATCAAAAATTAAAAGATCCAATAAAGAAATCATGTGATCTAACTAACTGAGACAAATTATGCCATTTTAATTTGATCACGCGATCTGTCAGGTTGACCAATCACACTCGAGGATTTTACACCAATAATTGTTTAAAGTATTTGATTTTCGAACACATTGGTAATTGTATGTTTATTCTAGAACATCAAGAGTCAGCGAATGCAATAATTTCGTTAAGAATGGTGACGAAATGATAATGGAGTCGCCTCAATGATGTGCAAAAATACAGATATGCATAAATATTTAAACAACAAAAACACTTGGGCATTTGATCAAACAAATGCTGAGAAAAGTAATGCGCAAATGTTATTTTTTCACTTGTGCAAATAATTTTGTTGGTTGTTACTATTCGTTGCAACAAGGATATTTTATTTAGATTTTAAATCGGAATCCTATTGTACAGTTTTTTTTATTCAAATAACGTTTTTACCGTATAACATATGCTAATGGCAGACACTAAAAAAATTATGTTTGTATTCATGCGTAAGACATTAATTATTGAATAAATTTATTAAATATTCAAAATATATGGTGCCAAGGCAGTGGGATAATGATTTGCAAACAATCAAATTTGCCGTTTAATATTGTCATAAGTGCTAATGTTCTTTGTTTTTAAAACAGCAAAAAGTTAAACCTTCATGAAAGACTTCATCTCACATGGTAAGTTGGGTAATCTATTCATAAAACACAAGCTATAAAATCTGTACGTGCTCATGAATTAAAGTTGTAAATGATATCTGATGTATAAAAATCCTTGAGAATTAATTTGTTTTTGATTGTATGAAATATATGGTATGGCATGTTTTAGTTTATCACCAGGTACTCTGCCATTGTGCGTTCTCGAGTGCGTTACGTAGCATTTATAATACAAGACAACACAAAAATAAAACTACAGAAGGACACCACATTAACAGAAAAATCTTTTTACGTAGTTGAACTAAACAATAATTGACTATGTAGGAGACCTTGACCCTGCTGAGTTCAATACGCTAAATTGAACTCTACATGCTGGTAATAAGATCTGTTATATAGAGTAAACTGTCAAGTTGCATGCACTTGACTGTCAAGTGTGTCGGCAGTATGCAAGAAGTTTATGACGCTTTGATGAACAACGCTAGATGACACTAGTAGAGCATATAATTAGAGATTTTTTTAAATTAAACATCTGTTGCAATTTCAGGTACTTTGAATGCAACTATAATTAAATGTATTTGAATCTAGAAGCGAAACGATGAATAACATTCTTCTTCTGTAGTAGTTCGTATTAAAAACTTAATATGCAATTTTCAATAGACTATGGAAAGTTTTAAATTAAGTTCATAATTTTCTCTATATTGAGTAGGAACATTTCTTTATTATGGTGAATATCGTTAACTTAAATATCTCTGCAAGATCTCCCTCTGTTTATTTGCATTTAGTGAGTGAACGTGACGTGTCCTGAATTACGTATTAGAATGAATCGGAACATCAACCCATTTATTTTTATTTTACTATTTTGAACATAACAGGATGTCAACGTTGTACTCCCATATCTAAATTGTTTTTAAAAACCGACAAATGTCAGTTATATGTTTGTTTATCATACATTAGTCTTGAGCTCTCGAATCTACAAAAAAGAATGGGTATTAAAAGGTTTTGTATTTTTTTTTATTAAGACAATTTTAAAAGGATTTACTGTTTTCCTTGTTTTCATTTAATTGCACGTAGGAAAACACAATCAGGTTAAACAAACATTAAGGGGAATTAATGGTTCTAGTTTTATGATTGTAATTTAAAACTCATATTATCTGACCGGTATAACTTGACTGTTCGATATATACTGATACACGTTCTGATTGTTGTTTTGTATTAAATATTGTGATATGTTCACGTGCGAACCTATATTTTTCGTATTTTGGGCATCTTTTAAAATAGAGAACAAAATATTAGAACAATAAGATTATGAGTTTTTTTTTTATTAATCGTGCTATATCTAGATAATATAACTCACATATACAACTCACATATATTACCAAAATCCACACACAAAGGAAGGAATGTGAAATAATCAAGTCCATTCAAATGTCTTTACAAAATTTAGTTTTATTAATTTATTTAATTTGTACACAAATATCAATACAACATGATTTTATAATATCTGAATTTTGAATTGCGAGCGAAACTAATAGTTCCAGTTAGTTGAAACTAAACGATCTTTACTTTTTTGTTTGTAACACGAGGTACATTCAGTAATAATTATGAGGTACGAAATGAGCTAAATAGGCCTCTTGCAAAGTTTCGCTAAAGCACATGCGTCCTCACGTAGTGCTAAAGTAACATAGTCAAATTATTATGCTTTTAGCGAAAAGTTTACGCATTTGAATTTAATTTTCACCGTGTGCTTGGGCCTGTACAAAACTAGGACTTAACACGTTAGAACTTAAGTTCATTTCAGGTATTTTGTTAAGTTTCAATAATTTTTTTACATACTGTTAACATTTCCGCATGAATCGAGGTAACCAACGTAAATGAGATAAAACAGTATCAGTGAAAAAAAAACATTACTATTTAACGGCCCAAGACGATATTAAGTTGTAAATCCGAAATAAATAGAACATACAATGCTTTTATTCGAATAAATATTTAAATAAACGCGCTGTGGGATACCTAAGTGAGGGAAGCCCGGAGTAAAAGCACGAGCATTGTGTTACCCGAGGCTTCCCCAAGAGCCCTGCGTAAAGTGACTTCAGGATTATACTACCGCAATACTACCTAATGTATTTCTAGATAGCAGCCGCTAAAAATCGACTGCTGCCAATATTTGATACTCCTCATAAACTTTACTGCAAGACTGTAGGTAAATAGAAAATAAACATTCCAAGGCATTTGAAATCGATTTACGATCGATATTTTTGGATTTGTGGCATTTATTATATGTACTTTTATTCTGCGCTACCCTTCACTTTGATGAATTAACACTCATGCATAACATGACCTTTGCTTGCGTTGGGCCTTACGTTTTTATTTTATATTTTATAGGAACTGGTATTACTCAAAAACCTCCAACAAATAAAGAAAACACAAGTCAAAATTTAGAATTCACCCCTACCAGCTAACAGCCTTTGCAAACAGCAACACGTTTTGCAAGGTATACATGTAGAAATCAAAAGTGTCTGTTTGCCCGCTCGTTACTCCGACACAGCTGACCCAGTTCGCGGACATCATAGACACGGTAAAACTTCGTTTTCGGATTAAGTCTGAAACGAACAATATGGGAGAAGTTACGATATTAGGGAATATCTTAATGTTAGTGTAGATATTGTTTTTGTAATAAAATAGTGGTTGTAAAGTATCCTTTAAATTTTTTTGGACCTTAAGGTCATGTGATTAACGTCGATTGGTGATGACTATACAAGGTAAGGTAAGACTATGACTATAGAATATTTTTACTACCACAATAAGTGGCAACCTACAAAAAAAATGTAGTGGTAGTGGAGTTTGTTATGTTAAGTCCTTCCTAGTTTAACCGTTATATTAGCCATTTTTACTTGACTGTGTTCCGGATAAATGGAAGGAACAACCAGTCTACTTACTGGAACAAAGGCAATTTCAAGGATAGCCTACGGCGGGCCACGCGTCATTCATCCATAATCAATCAATATCTATGATGATGTCTACAGACACGGATGCCACTTACCATCGAGATGCGCGCTCGTTTGCCGGCTGTGGCAAATATAAAAATAAATTATATGTACTATTTATTTATTTTTTATTATTATAAATCCTGCATTTGTTCTCAAAATAATAGTTCTAATATCATCAAATATATTATATGAGTAAGGAAGTGTGAGGAGAGAGAGGAATAGTAATGTACAGTGCTTGCTTATCTGGACTAAAATATAAAATTCTGTTAATTAATAACGTCTTAAACATATAAATTACCACGCTCTTGAGCTACAGCCTCATGTTACAAGGTTAATACGGCAGGTCAGTCACGGACTCAGCACAATGTCTCATAAACACGCACCGTAGTTAATTACAATGACACTTAAATATTAGATTTTACCTTATTTACATTTACATAAACCCCATTGTTCTTATTACTTATGCAGATATTAAATAGTCGAAAATATTCCGATTCGGCATGACCATTTGTGTCTTTATAGTGAAGCTAATGCGTCTAGCCCCATGTTTAATGTCGGTTGACCCAAATACAGTCCATAGTCAAAGATAACAGCATTTAGTGTTCGTTAGTGGAAGCTATAAAATCTGTAATTAACGTTTAAAGTAGGGATGTAGGTCGAAAAACTCTTTCAAAAACGAATATACATGATCTAGATACGGATGCAAACAATCTAAGATCTTCTTAAAAGCAATAAGCTATAAAATCCGAATGGAATTATGTAAAAAACGTTGAATAATATCTGAGTTCATGTGGTCTTGAAACATCTAATAATATGGCGGAGGAGTTATTTTTAATAGCATCCGAGCTTATGGAACTCATATCTTAGAATCCATGCCAGCGGAGCGAGAAATTGACTCTCAGAAATAAACGAATCCGCATCTGAAACAATAAGAACGTGACCTAACAAACGTATAAAAGAATAAACTAATCTCATATAATATCTTTATCCTTAAAGTCTGCTGGTATTACCAAGAAGCTATGAGTTGTATGATCTTTCTGATAACTACTCTTTCTGAAAGTTGTTTTCAATATAACTGTACCTTCGTTGAAAAAACTATGATAGAAACTAATATAACCTATCTTTTGGAAGAGCGAATTATAACATGCATACTGATCAACGTCGATACTGCATGATCCGTTTTGTGGAATTCATAAATGCTGTATGTACGCTTCATTTATTAACAATTCTTATTGAAATGTGGCCTTTACTTTATATATAGCTGGTCATAGAATCCTTGTCTTTGTTTAAGTTGTGCGAACCTATTTGAATGGTACTATAAATTATTGATACGCTTAGCGCTAGTTAGAACTAGTACCTACCATTAGTTAAGAACGGTTACCAGCATAAACTATGCCAAATGTACTTAATAATTGACACATGAATCTTCTCTTATTGGCAACATTGACCATCCAAAGACATATTACAATCGGCAATCGAACCAACAGTCTAAATGTCACACTACTTAGGAGCTTTTTCAAAAATAGCACACAAGAAAAAAGTAATTTGAAATATGTTTCTAATTAGCTATATTAAACAAATAAATAAAAATAGCAAAGACCTACAAGTTTTTTATGCTTGTCTGTTTTTTTTCTTTTTTCTTAAGGTTTTAAAAAATTAATAAAAATACAATTACTTAAATAAAGTTATTTTTATCGCTTTCATTGTTAACCAAAGTTTTAATGTAGCCTTGGTCACGTGGAACTGCGATTTGCAACACGATCTGATTATAAAAATAGAATAGTTTCAGGTTCCTGACGATTAAACCTTGGTAGAACGGATTAAACCAGTTTTGTACTTTATGTTAAGCCAGCACAACTGCGATAGTTGCTTGCATATTCGTTTAGTAGGGCAATAATAGCCTAAAACTTATCCACGACTATAAATGTACTTTGCTTAGGAAATATTTTATTCTTAAATATGAAAACATTCTTAGATAAACACAGTTCATGTGCAGTAAATTTTGGCCCCATTAAATAACTCGTATTTGAGCTAGATTTTAGTGCAGGTAACTTGCGAGGAACTAATAACTAGAAAAATAAAAAATGTTATTTAGAAAAAGCAGTCACATAACGGTTTATGGCCGTCAACTATTTTTTAAAAACAAAATAAACTACATTTTTATGTATGAATACTAAATATTTACATTACAAATGTTCTGCGCATACAAATTCCAGGAACAATGTTACCAAATTTATTTTATTCAATCAATATCTTGATGTTGAAGTGTAATAACTACACAATAAAGAAAACAGTTAAAAAGGAATTTAAAAGAACGAAACTACTATAATTCATTTGCAAGTCGTCACGTGCAAAAGGAAAGTGTTCAGATATGTGTAGGCGAGCATATTGCATCATAAGTAATGTCGCCAAACCGGCAGTGAACATTTTCTAATTCATTCTGTCGATAAACACATCATGTTTCCTATTCAGTCACAATACTCGCAAGTCGGAACCCATATTGTGACTAACAGGCCTATAGTTAAGCGGAAGTCTAGCCAGAGTACTTGATTTTCTGCAGTTGGGACTTTTTCATAATAATTAAAAATCCCCAAACAAATACACCAACTGTATGGCCCTAAAGTATGCAGAGCTTGTTTTATGGATGACCGTATAGGGACCTGGGAGGGAATAAACATACATGTATGTATAAATTACAAACAGCCATGACCCGAGAACAAACATCTGTGTTCATTACACAAATTAATGCACGGCCAGGACTCGAACCTCCTGCGTATGAGGCAGAGCTACTACCGACTACGCCAAAGGGCTGTCCAATAATTGGGATGTTTAAGATATGATCATATTTATCCGATAAACTTTGAAACCACTGAACGATTTTAATATTCTTTTACCTTTGGATAGCTAGTTTGTCTAGGAATAACGCTGGCTATATTTTATTCCAAAATTGCCACGAAATCGAAAGTACCAACTAAGGGATGGTATTAGGCAATTAATAATCAACCGAGCTTGCCTAATACGGGTTAGCAGACTTATACTCATACTTTTGAAATCAGGTAGTCACGGGGATCGAATCCGCGACCTCGAGATCGTCAAGCAAGCGCCTTAAAAACTGCGCTACTGACGCTCTTAATCAGGAATCTCGAATTCAGAAATTACGCTTGGGTAAAAACACGCAGGGGCCTGTATTAGAAGCATTGACTTGCAAACAAATGGACTTCGGGTCTGCATTAAAAATCGTCCGAGCGAAAATGAAAAAAAAATTGGAAAAGTGGAAAGAATATCATACTGCCAAAATTTTAACTCTCGAAGCAGTCGAAGCTGCATAAGGTGATTTTGTAGTCAACTTTCTAGTTGCAGCTACATAAAAATTGTGGCCAGCAATGATCAGTTGTAATGCATTACGCAATGCATACACGATTAAAATTTCTAGTGATTTAGTTCATTTATAATTCTGTACATATGTGGGTTAACTCAGGACACTTCTGACGTCAATTTTGTATAAGACCTATCGTCAATTTGTATTACGCCAATAATTAGAAGTAAAGGGAAACCGAGGAAAACTATGTAGATTGTAAAACTTTATTGAAGTAGGTAACTGCACCGACACTTCTTATAAATGTTATTTCTTAGATTACCGTGCAATTTAATGTTTTAAATACAGATTAGAGTATTTACATTATTCGCTATGCAAACTTATTGGTCCAATTCCTTCCTATTTCCGCGTAGGGTTTACGCTAAATACGTCACCAAACCACTTAAGCCTACATAAGCTATTAATAATTATATTGTTTTAGTATGAAATAATCGATTTAAAATGTGATGTGGTTAAATTAATTAATTTTAAATGAAAACAATATTTTGTCTTTTCGTTTCGTTACGTGGTGCATTTGTTGTTTGAGCAACAATGATTATTATTTTTGTTCGTAATGTTGAACCATTATCGCGCGATAGATACAACTATATTCAATAAAAACGTTGATTTAGGCAATTTAGGAGACTATATACATAGTTAAAGTTACAGATGTTAATAATTAAGGTTATTCATCTTTAAGCTTGCTTTGCAAACCAGATTCTCATACAAAAAACTAAACTTTACATTCCAAATCAAAGAATTTAAAGCAACATAGTTTCGTTAAGAACGTCGCGTGTTTCACGATCAATTTAGAAAATCTGAGCATTTCATTTCTTTTCACACTAGAACTGTTATTTCGTGATACAATTTTCTGAAGCTCGTTACTTGAAGGCATATTGCGCTATTTTAGAATATCATTTAGTTCTTATTTTCTTGGTTCATAGTTCTTTTGAAAAATAAGCCTAATTAGTAAAGTAGCGCTTATCTGCCCACAGTTAGCATTACTATTCCATTGTAAAATTAGGCTACTCGGTTGTGGAACCACAATTCTGTAAATTAGTATATTTTTGTATCGAAACGAAATTTACGCTCTCCCCATTAACATCAAAGATTATTTTAGAACTCATTAAAATGATCTTTAAAACAAGATGCTTAAGTTAATGTAGAAACAGACAAAGCAAATAAATTTTGATAAAATTAGGGTGAACATTCGATTAATATTCATTATATTAGGTCTTTACCTATGAAATTGCCGTTTTTCGCGAAATAAATGAAGCGTAATTTTTTTATATATTTTTTATTTCTAGTAATCAAAATAATCACCCATGCAATCAATGCCTCTTTGCCAACGCATTGGTAGCTTATTGATGCCTTTCTTGAAGAAATCAGCTGGACGGGAGGCAAAAAATTCTTCAAAGGCATTTTGTACTGCCTCTCGGGTATTGAATTTTTTTCCCGCCAAGAAGTTATCCAAATTCTGGAAAAAGTAGAAGTCTGTAGGCGCAAGGTCTGGTGAGTACGGCGGATGACGGAGAACTTCCAACCCCAACTCTTGTAGCTTGGAGACCGTCTGCTGTACAGTATGAGGTCGCGCGTTGTCGTGCAGGAGCAGTGGAGCCGAACGATTGACCAAAGCTGGTTGGAGACGTGCGAGCTTCTCCATCATTGTATTCAGTTCTTCACAGTACACATCTGCAGTAATGCTTGTCCCGTTTGGCAAGAAGCTGTGATGAATTACCCCCGCGTTAGACCACCAAACAGTGACCATCACTTTTTTAGGGGTAAGTTTTCATTTAGGGCATTGTTTGGGTGCTGAACCAGGGTCTAACCAACTTGCTGAGCGCTTACGATTGTCAAACAGGATCCATTTCTCGTCACAAGTAACAATGCGGTTCAGAATTCCTTCATTTGTATGCCTGCTGAGCAGTGCAAGGCACGTCTCCACGCGTACTTCACGCTGGCGGTCATTGCGTTCGTGGGGTACCCATTTGTCAAGCTTTTTTACCTTGCCAATTTGACGCAAATGGACCAATATTGTTTTGATGCTAACGTCGAAAGCTGCTGCTAATTCAGCCGTGGATTGAGTTTCATCAGCTTCCACAATTGCCTTTAATTCGTCATTGTCGACCAAAGTTTTCGGACGACCACGGGGTTCATTTTTCAGGTCAAAATTTCCAGAACGGAAGCGGGTAAACCAATAGCGGGTGGTGCGTTCGTTTGTAGTGTTCGCTCCGTAAACGTCGTTGATGTTGCGTGCCGCTTGTGCCGCTGTGCTGCCACGACGGTACTCATACTCCATAATTACTCGAATTTTTAACTTATCCGTGATGACGAAAAATGCTCGAATGCGTTGAAAACAAAACACTAACTATTAAACAAATGACGATTTTAGAAAAAGAATTCCATGTTTGTCAAATAAAATTAATTTGAAATTAGAGTTATCAGTCAAAAAAAAAATATTTTCATTTGAAATGGCCAGTACGGCAAAACGGCAGTTTCATAGGTAAAGACCTATTATTATCCTATACATTCCCATACACAATTTGTCTACTTAATAGTAAAATGGATAAAAAAACAAAAGTAGAATCTGTATATGCAGATATGACCTTGTTACATTTACATCACTCATGAGTAAAGTGTAGTATCGATTGTTAGCAACCATGTCGTAGTTTTTAAAACAATATCAGTAGTATTTAAAACAATTAAATGTTTTTTATACTGAACAAAAGCTTGGGAATGTCTAAGCAATGAGTATGTTAGAATTGCCTGCAAACATGTCAAGGCGTAACTTGATGCAACCAAGGAGCGAGGATTGTGGAGGCCTCAGTTGGAAACTACGTGGTAGCTAACTGGTTTTCTCAAATTACACACTAGAACAATGTGAGCCTGGTACTTAAGATACGTTGCCTAATTTTGATGTGGAAAGCGTAATCGATAGCCATGAAAGAAAATTTCTGACACACCTACTAAAGTTTCTATTTCACATTTCATGTGCAACACTAAGTATATAGTTATAACAAATAGGGAGTAACTCAAACTTAGTTTCTAAATTAAGTTTGAGGTACTCCCTATTTGTTATAATTATTTACATTACTTAATGTGTACTTTATAGTTGAAAAGAAATACTAAAAAGGCAGCTTATCGCTATTTTAAGATAAAAAACAAGATAGCTTTGTCGCAGGTCATGAATTAGTGAATAAGAACTTAGTTAAATAGTGAAATATTATCCTCTGGTTTTTAACAGCAAGTGTGAACTACTACATAACCCAGCCTCTAAGCTTGTAGGTCTTCAGACACCGTGTAATTAGCAGCTACGCGGTAAAGTTCCGCCGTCTGCCCACATTGCCCAACGTTAAGTTTAAAAATAACGCTGCCGTTGACATTGGCTCCTATTAATTACAACATCATCAACAAAGATTTACTTTTGGACCCGACCTTAAGAAAAAATTGCAAAACTGAAGTTGTAGAGTGAACTTGAGAGTTTTCTTTGATATTCGCTGTGGACGCGTGACCTTGCGCCGCGCGTCTCGTAGGTGCCTTCTCGGCAGTTGTCGGACGACATTCTCCTTATTCAATTCAACGTAAACGTATACATATAAAGTATGTTTTTTTTTAATAGAATAAATATATATCCGCGTATTTAGACTGTTGTATAGTTCCTTTTTTCTAATAGCTGGCAATTAAATCTAAGGAATTGACTTTTTCTCTCTACATCACAAATTCATTAAAAAATAATCTTAGCAGGAAACAATGCCTTAGTAATAGAGTATAATAACGCTCGCACAATGTTGTGACGGAATAGACGGTACCTACCTATTTGCTCGTGACGACAGAGTTCATTAAATATTTTGTTCGTCATAGAATCTGCGCTGTTTATACATGTAAACGGTTAATGTTTTACGGTTAGAGATATGAATGAGAACTAACAAACAGTTGATTTGATCAGGTTTATAACATCGTACCTATAACCGTGATAAGAATATTTGTTATAAATGCAGTCGTTTCATGATGGCTGATTTAGTTGATGTTGAGCATCCTTACGAAGAGTAAGACAAGTTCTTTTTTGTTGCAAATTTATCTGCTTCGTTTGCACATTTAGTGCGCTTCTGCTTTATACCTCGCGTTAATATTTTTTGGTCGTTTTAAAAATAGCTTATCCGATCAGCTGTTGCTAGTTTGTGTGGATTCAATTAGACGGCGCGTGTTTATGCCAAGCGTCAGACTCACGGTCGGAAATACGTCCGCCAGTTAACGTGGGCAGACGCATCAAAATACGACTAGAAAACCAAATCTTTCCACCTTACCTGCCCCGCAGGAGTTCTTCCAAAAGTCATAAAATTTACTGCAAGAGCACATCTCGGCCGGTCACTTCGCACTGGTGCCAATTTATTTTTAAACTTCACTAGTACAGTTTCGCAATCCCTCATTGGGAGCGCATTCACACGATTCAGAAAAACGTCAACTCGAGAGAATAACCGTCGTCGTCCAGTAAACAGTTTGTATGTAAACAAATACGACGCGGAACGAGTTTGTTGAGAGTGTGTGCGTGCAGCGGCTGCGGCGCAGTGGCGACGGAGACCAAAGTACGGCACGTGCGACGGCCACGGGCGCCTCGCGATCACTGCCACTGCCGGCTGCCGGCTGCCGGCCTGCGACCAAAGCACTCACTTTCTAAACTTCCTCCGACACTAAACCCGCCAGGAAATAAGCATTCCCTCCAGATAGATGAGATTATTATCACCAAATTGACGGCGCCCGCAGCCTCGCCTAAATTGATAGAATATAAAACTTGTTACCTACCGCCCGACGAATCCGACGATGGTAACATTTTATGCAATTAAAATGTTTGGAATTTTCTCTGAAATTTTTGTAAGAGCATGTGCGGCGATAACAATTATATTTACTGTTGATTCCCGATGCAAAGAGTTCAACGATAAAGCACGCCCGACTACGTGAAATGAACCATGTGCATGCGTTGCGTCCACTGCGCTTGTAACCGTTTGTACGTGTTTATTGGCAACTACCGTTCGATCTAACTTGAAATACTTATATTAATTCATAACATGAATGCATTGTTTGGAGAAATTACAATGCGCTTAGTATTTGTTTACATTGTTATGTTTATAAAAATAAAGTACCTATATGTTTTAAATCTGACGCCTATCGCCGTATAAGATACTCGCATTAGCCATGTTGCTATTAGCCATGTTGTTAAATTTTTAAATAATATGTGATAAAAACTAAAACTGCATCATTGGATTTTTGAAAAATAAATATCCCGACTAGCAAGGAATAGCACCCGAAAATTTCGAAAAAAAAAAACCATTCTATCATTCCACCATTCGATAGTGATGCTAATACGAATAAAATTCTACGAAGTAGTGACATACTTCAAACACATTACCTTTTTTGAATTAAACTCTGAGCTTGTTTTACGATTTTTTTCTTTGAGATGTTCTGTGTTTTTAGACGCAGTCGAATTCAAATTATATTCTTGATTTCAAATTTAAAACCTATATTCAACTGATATAACTTATCTTTAACAAACTTTGTGAACGGCATAAATAATATTATGACTATTAATGGTTGAACATCTTTGAAAGCTCGTGTCCAGTTATGCTTTGAAAATAATGGCTATTTGTTTGAGCGTTTAATAGGGCAAGGATTCATAATGTAATTAACATTAGAATAGAAAAAGAAAAGGTTTTGTCCGTATCTAGAATAAGATCCTTTTTAGCCTGTACAAATTAGACTCATAATTAAATAACAAAGGTATGGATAAAAACAGTTTTTGATAAAATTCATCATTTTCTAGGTCCTCATAGTTAGGATTTGCCCGTCTATTTCCATTTGAAAAAACCACCCTGTATATATTTTTTGGATAATTTCATAGCCGGCTAACTAGCACGTGACGCACCTGATGGTAAGTGGCATCCGCATTATTTTATATGAATTAATTAATGTATCCAATTTCGCATATACAGGGTGATTCATCGAGATGTGTCAATATGGGAAAGTCTGAAACTATAAGAGATGGAGATATCTGTTTTTAGGAACCAAGTCATCAATTTTAGAGTAATGAGTAACGAGTAACCCTGCATATTTTGCAAATGGAATTATTTTATTCACAAGTGCCCAGGTATTTTAAGTGTTATGCAGTGGATTTAAATATTTTCTAACTTATAAAGGATTATAAGCAGAAATTAGTGAAACCAAATATTTAAGTTAATTTTTAGAAACATTTATGTGAAGGTGATGAAGGACTTCCAGCAGTCAACCAGAAAATAGGCTTTATTCTATCAAAAAAAAAGTACAATCTCAAGAACCATATGCCCAAGTTGGGTTAGCCATCGATGCAGATTGCAGATTTCGTTTGAAAAATTCATGCACGTCCTGTGCTTCTTCAAAGTATTGAGACAACTGCATTTGTATGTCCTCGGACTTCATGTCATGAAAACTTAAGATTTTGCAGATATTCTAGTGCCTTTAATCCTCAGATTTGTAGTGGTCATGGACATGGCACAAAAGTCTTTTGTTAGTCTCAAAACATTTTTAGAACTCTGGGTGTTGGTGATTTGTTGGGAATTCCTTTTTCCTCACTGCAATATCCTACCTACAATATCCGTGGATTCCATGCCTCACATCTAGAGCACCCTAGAAGAAATTTTAAAACCAAGAGTAAAAATCAAAATAAATCTAAGGTCGCACAATTATCTATTATATTATTGTATAATTAAATAAGCCGTGCAATTTCGTTGCTTCATTCAACACCTAAGATACAATGCTTTTATAACGGACGAAGAATATCTCTTATTTTGAGAACACATTCCTGCCCGTACTGATTTGAAAATATGTTTTTTTAGACATAGTTTGTTTTTATATATATTAAACACGCCGCTTGCGCCGAAATACACGTAAATCGAAGATAAAAATAACAATGCTGACAAAAAAAGAAATGAGTATATTTATATCATTTACGCGGTTGCTAATCGGTAACTACGGATCCCGTGACATTTTCTTAATAAGAGACAAATTTTTTTAGATATTTTTAATTTTTTTATTGTGAAAGAATTATTAAAATTGGGCCAACAGTTTGAAAGTGTATCGATTATAAACAAATCTTTCCTCTTTGTCGCATTAGTGTCAAGTATTTCGTTCAAACGGCTTGGTCTGCGCTTGTCATTACTTCTTTGAAACTATAAAATATGATTGCTTATCTTCATCAATGAGTTACCCTTTTGTATCGCTTACTAATTGGAATGTATTTTGTTCCTCGATTACTAAGCCAGTATCTGAAGAACTGTTCACTGGCTTCGTTTCCTCGAACCCTAACCTTCTTTATCTTTAAAAAGGATGCCTCTCCAACTAGTAAAAGGTCGCTACTAGCAGTTTCTTAAATTTTTCTCTGTTAAGTTTTATAAAAAAAATTACAAAACTTACACACGTCAGATATTTTGTGCGTACGTAAAATAACCGTAAAGTAAAGAAACAAAACACCTGGAGATAAGCAAGCCAACTACCAAGGAATTTCCGTATAAAAAACCAGATAACAAAGTAATTTTGTTTATTTATTTGAAAACTGAACACTCTGAAACGACTTGTCATAATTATTTCATCGTAACACAGTTAAATTATACAAAAGTAACAAAGACTATAGGTACACAAAATACCCGCGGCATCAAAAGTTGCGCGGACAACCACTGAAAACGGATATCTAATGAAAAGTTCATTTTAAGGTACTAAAAGTATAATGCTTAGAGTTTTTTTTATTTTTGTCATAGCCGGCAAACAAGTACCCGATCTAGCTCATGGTAAGTGATATCCGTGTCCATAGACATCATTTATCGTCGATGGTATTGCATGATTATATTGTTAGCTATTGATTTCGATTAATGATGCGTTGCCGACCGTAGGCTTAAGTTAGAATTGCCTTTGTTCGGTAATTGCACTGGCTGGTCCTACCCTGTATCCGGAACACAAGTACGTGAACCTGGTTATTAGTTACAATAGGAAGGACTGTAATACCGCTGTAATACAAGCGAGACGCCCCAGCGCTCACACATATTTGAATCCAATTAGACTTCGCACACTCGCTTAGGAAGGTCAAGACATATAGGAAGTGAATATGATAGAAGGCCCGCACATATTAATCGCATAATTATCATCAGTATTAAATAATAACAATAATCTATCAGTAGGTGCTCAAGTATTAAGTTTTATATGTAATTTTTGGCTATTCGCTATAATTGAAGAGAAATTTCATGTTGCTACCTTTGCTAAGTTGCTGTAGTCATTATTCTAATTAATAAGTTTTACTCTTGTTTGATTCTCATTTGTACGGTCAGTACGGTAAAGTGTTACAAATTAATAGTATAATAATAAATCTTATCGGTTCCGATACGATCTTTAAATTTTTTCGTTCTGTGAACGAATCGGTAAGGCCAAGTAAACGATTTTTTTTACGAATGCCTCCACACAAAACCGATTTCTACTCATACTTCTTAACAGTACATACAGTTAGATTTAGGCTAATGGAACTCCTTACCACATACAAGTACCACATACTCTTTTACAGTATATTCTAACAATGGTTTACTTACTGGCATTTAAGTATTACGCTTCCTTTAATTTACACCCTGTATATATAACTATAATGGCGTGGAAACGTGTGTTCAGTCTCGGTCTGCGTGCGTTCTCGAGCGCACGTCGATCGCAGACGCCTTCCCGCTCCCGCTTCCGCCTCCGCGCTAATTGAGCACCCAAATTTCACTGGTTGTTGCCGTAATAAATAATTTCATAGTTGTATACCGTATTAAGTTTCTAACGCCGTTTTCACGGCGGACAGTGGCTCATTAACCGTACTTCTAATAAGTTTCTAACGCCGTTTTCACGACGGAAAGTGGGTTTTAACCGTACATCTAATAAGTTTCTAACGCCGTTTTCACGGCGGACAGTGGCTTGTTAACCGTACTTCGTGGAACGTGAGCTTCGTCGACGGGAAGTCGTCGTTCCAGGTGCCTCGAGTCTTCGTGTTCGAGTAAGTTATCCGCGTCGTCCTCAACCGCCCTACTGCGTGTAGGGTGGTTTTAGGAAGTTAGTCATCGTTGATAGGTTCATAGTATATATATTTATTTATTGTTGTCCATCCCCAACCCCTCCGCAATGGCTTCCCTAAGCTTTCACGAGATTAGGGAAAAGTTACTTCAAAGTACTGAAGGCATGTCTATAAATGCTGATAAGTACCGTTTCTTAGATTCGCTTATCCCTCATTTCATGACGATAATGTCCACAATGGCCCCTCAGGCCACCCCAGCTCCCCAGACCCCTCAGGTCTTAGGCCCTCCCGCGTCCCCTTCCTCCAGTGACATGGAGTGCGAAGTAGATGCCCCTCCGCGCCGCAAGCGCGCACCCGCGACCGAGTCATCCTCGGACGCCACCCCAACTGGCCCTGAGTCTCCCTCCTTTACGCTTGTTAAGAAGCGCTCTAAGAAGCGTTCGAAACAAGACCCGGCGCCCTCGACGCCCGTCCCTACACCCCCTGCGGCGTCTTCAACGCCAGCTGCCCCGGTGTCTTCAACACCCGCTCCGGCCCCAACTTCTATCAAGGCCAAGGTCCCACCACCCGTTTTCCTTCGGGAAAAGGGTAAATGGACTGAGGTCTCGACATTGTGCAATGAGCACAAGATCCATTACACCCGAGCGGTAAACTCAGGTGAATCTATTAAAATCACTGTCTCGTCGATAGACGATTTCCGAGCTTTGACTAAGCTCCTCACCGATAAGCAATATGCTTATCACACTTATGCTCTGTCAGAAGAGCGTAAGATCAGAGCGGTACTCAGGGGAGTCCCGTTCGAATTATCGAACGAGGCTATCCTGGAGGATCTGCAGTCCCAAGGCTTCCCGGCACTCGCGGTGCATAAAATGCACAGCAAGTACGGGAGGCAACACCCTCTCGCTTTGGTGGTTCTCGCCAACGTCCCCAAGTCCAGGGAGATCCTGAAAGGGGTTAGCTCTATATGCGGCCTCTCTGGGATCTCGATCGAGGCGCCTCATCGCCGCGGTCATCCCGGCCAGTGCCATCGATGCCAGTTGTACGGGCACGCGGCGGCCAACTGCCGCGCACCGCCCAGGTGCGTCAAGTGCCTGGTCCCTCACTTCACTAAGGAGTGCAATCGCACTCCTGAAACTCCCTCTCCTCCCGATTGCGTGCTTTGTGGCCAGTCCGGCCACACCGCAAATTACAGGGCCTGCCCTCGTGCACCCCGTTGTATGCGCTCCAATTCCAAGAGGGCGGCACCCAAACAGGCCCCGCGCCTCTCTCAAGAAAACTTTCCGCCGCTGCGTAGCCGGGTTCCTCCGGCTGCAAAGCCTACACAGTCCAGGCCTGCCCCAGAAAACTGGAGGCAGCGCCCCGCATCGAATCCCATCCCGGCTCCTCGCCCATACAAACCCACTTCTCAATCCTCCGTAGCAGACGAAATGCGTATCGTCTGCGACGCTATGAAAAATATCGATGTTAGTGAAATCGCAGTCTTAGCCCGTAAACTTAGGGCTTCACGTACTCCGACAGAGCGTTTGCTAGCTCTGGCGGAGCATAGTTCCCTTCTCAATTCATTATAGGTTCATTTAAATGAATTGATCCCTAAATCATGCTTCGGCCGACCTCTGCCCAGCCCCGGCTTCACCGGAGGCTGCCCAGAACGGCCACCAACTCATGTCCCTTTGAGCACCTTCAGTGCAACTTTCACTACAGGCGGAAGACCCGCTAGCGGTCTTTCCCGTCTTTCCCCAACTTCCCGACGGGTGTCGCTTCCGATGAAGGCTAACGGTAATAACTACAGCCAACAGGTGGTTTTTAGTGGGTAGGTGCCATTCTGGTGAGTCCCACATAACCCCCCGCAGAGGAATTTACCTGCGGGCGGTATGCATGACGCATCTTCCACCTCCCTCCCGCGAGGGTGCCTTGGCAGCAAAAAAAAAAAAAAAAGGAAACGTGTGCATGTTATGACGATTATAACATTTACAACTTTTTGAATCGTTATGTGTCACAAACTGGTGCACGTAGGAAAAAAAGCATTGATACATTTTTATAGATAATTTAATGATCCTAAATTTTGTCTGGGGTATTTTTATGATAAAACTTACCGCTTTGCTGAAAATCACGAAAAACTCATTTTTTGACCTTGAATAAATTTTTTGCCATACATGGAAAAGATGGGGGACTTTCGAATTTTATATTTTGAACGATATTACCCATTTTCAGCTTGTTGTAAATTTATGTAGCTCCACTCTTATTTTTTAGTCGTACATAATATATTATTTCATATTATTTACTTAGAAAATTCTGTATTAACGTCTTGCGTAAAAAGTGATCATCAACTTATACATTTAAAAATTCATTTTGATACTCCTTGTCAGAGTTCAGAGGAGCTTACCAAGCGGACCTTTTAATCGATTTTTATTGTATTTTGCAATTAGTGATCCCCATCCGCATACACATTGTCTAATATTCAATTATTTGTGACGGAATGTGACCGACCTAGGATATAAGTAAGTCATTTGTATCTTACATGTAGATAAATTTCAGATTAATTCAAAAGTTTTATAAGATGTTGAATGCAGCAATACCAAAGCCCTTGTGGAAGTATGCAAGATTATTTCATGAAATATCATTATTACAACTATTTCTATGAAATCGTATTATTATATGTAAAGAATAAACGTATTATTTTTAGGAGGTACGGAATCCGAGATTTAAGTTAAGATTTATAATTATTTCATTAACTAAAATTTAGGTTAATAATTAGGAGCCTGATTATCTGATTGATTATACATGATATTGTACACAATATACAAAAACGTAAAATATTTATTTTTTGAAAAGAACAGATGCATATAAGTATTTGTAAATAATATGAAAACAAACATTAAATAAATAATAGTTACCGCATGCATACATTCTTTACATTCCTATTAAGAGCCATAATCGTAATATAGATATTATATTAACTTAGTTTATCAATAATTAACTATTAAGTATAAAACCATCAGACGAACATATCAATTCATTAGAATCTCCTTTTACTACATTGTAGCAAATCATAATTTCGCCCTCAACCCCAGTCTGCAGGACAATATGTTGCTAAGACATTAACTCTTATCAACTATTTGTCACAATAAACATAAATAACTTCTATATTTACTGATATCGACAGGTTAAATCTATTTTCAATGTACCTAATTAAATATTTAATAAAAGTTCATGTATTTAAAAACGGTAGGTGACGCAATTCCCAGATAGGAAGCTACATTATGAGATAATAAATGTAATTTTGTATTAAAATTCTTAGGCAAACACATCAAGTCACCGACCCATATGGCAATGAGAAAACGTTACAGCGAACATGGAACATATCATAAATAAAAAGCCCCATCCCCATCTCTGTTCATCACATACATCTATTTTTCTGATGTACGATGCAGAACAATTTCATATCAATAATGCAACCGTTATTTTCAAAAACGGAATAAAAATGACGAATCTTACCTAGTTGGTAGGCGTGGTACTGAGGAGTTGTCGAGCCAACCTCCATCGTGTCCACAAAATATTACAAAGATATTGCTACCAAGTTTCACTTACCTGAAACAAAAGTATTATAATTAGCAACGGTATTGACAATTGCGTGATTCATACTGTTTTTCTTTGGGTTGCTCTGAGCAGTATAGTATAATTCAAGCTGTCGTTTAATATTTAATACTAGAACGCAAAACACGATAGGTAAACAATTATATATAACGGCATAGGTTAATCCGACCAGCACCTTTACGCTTTACTAGTAGTTATTTTTATCTTATTTATTTCTATTATACTGTCGGTGTATAAATATTACTTTATTTAAATACGTTATTCAGTGTAAGGTCAATAAGTGCATACTTTAATCACTTTTTACACTAAATAAAATTAATAAAGTATCTCATATATAAAACAAATATGTCCTACAAAAACGTAATTACGAGGTAACTACGTGGTTAAGCTCATGCGCATAATTCAAAGTTAAGGCCGAGATAATAAGGAGTTATGGCTGGTTTACACGCGTTAAGTGGTTAAGTTGGTAACTAAATTTTAACAAAATTTTAAGTTAAAAGTTGCGTGTAAACAGTCAGTTAAGTGACGAGTGGTAACTTAAAATTTAGTACGCAAGTGATTAAGTAGATTAGGATTCGTTCTATTTTTCGTATAAGTAGGTGAGCGGGGCTTTTCACTTAACACGTTTGGACGTGATTTTTTAGTTAAGTGCATAAGTTGACAAAGCGGGTGGCGGCAAGAGCTCGTATTTATGTAGCATTTTCTCTCTTTTTTTTAAATGCCGGAGTGGAGTTTAGTTTCAACTTTAAAATTTGTGGAAGAATATTTAAGTGTGTTACCACACCAATCGATCGACGGTCGATCGACCAATCGGTCGCAGTAGGCGTGATGGCCTATAATTGTCTGACACCACCCCTGAGTTGGTAAGTCTGCCAACCCGCAGTTGGCGTGATGGCCTACAATTGTCTGACACCACCTCTGAAATGGTAAGTCTGCCAACCCGCAGTTGGCGTGATGGCCTACAATTGTCAGACGCCACCCCTAAGTTGGTAAGTCTGCCAACCCACAGTAGGCGTGATGGCCTACAATTGTCTGACGCCACCACTTAGTTGGCGAAGGCTGATATCCCTTTAGTGATTATTAAGGGTACCTAGTTAGTAAAGGTACCACACCAATCGATCGTCCGTCAATCGACGTCAGCTCCTCGACGTAAAAAATTTAGAAAAATACATAATGCCTATCATAATAATAAAATCATTGCCTATCTTCAAAAAAAGAGTTAAAGAACACTATTTGTCTCAAACCTAAGACTTACTATACTTTTACCATTTTATTTCCAACTTGTGTTCTTAATGTACCTTCCTTGATAATCACTGATGACCAACAACTTAAGTTTGTATTTCAGTATCAACGAATATGTTTATCTTTTCATTGATATTTTGTATGTATTAATATTATATAATATATACGTATGTTTATGTATGTTTGAATGTATTTATATTTTTAATATTGTTATAATTGTAATAATTAATAATCGCACTATGTTTGTTAATATTTGTATGCAGTACACACTAAATTTGTTAATCTGTCACACTTTCCAGCCTCAGGATAGCTGGAAGAAATTTCTTTTAGAAATAAGCTGTGCCTTTGTACATTATCTTTCACTTATTTTTAGTTTATTTTTTATATTTTCTAATGTGTGTACATAAATTGTTAAATAAATAAATAAATAATGTTGCAAAGATTTTAATATCCGAAACAAATTCTTTTCTGAATTTGTCCAAAATCACGTTTACCACATATCTAAGTATAGAATTGACGAATTCCTTGACATTCATCACTGCTCATCTTTATTGAACTTATGAACTTAACTACTTACGTTTAATCACACAAGTGACCTGTAGTAACTTGAAATTTAGTTAAAATTTCGTTACCAACTTAACTACTTAATACATGTAAATCGCACATTATTTAATGAGAAATAATTAAGATAACTTCACCTTGAATACATTAATAGTCGCTAACAATACTTAATAGTGAACCTTTGAAATCTATTTTTAGATCTTTCTATATCAAAACTGAAATTAACGATGAAGAAAGAGATAATATTAAGATTCGAGGCTAACTTTTAATGAATCTATTACTTCTACGAATTGAAGTATAAACACCGGTTTGCATTGATCCAGAAGCAGACGCCAGTGTCACTGGCTTCCGTCGCTGGACTGGCCTGGGCACTGGCTTGCACCGTTTACACGCGTCCAGTAATAATCCGCAAATATTGGGGTGACTACACGTTCACGAAATATGAGTCTCTCGCGTGTAAAAAATCAAAGGTTTTCTGGTAATGAAGCTACAGACTGCCTAATATAACATAGCTGAACTCTTCGTAGTTCTGACTGGCATCCAGAATAATCCAACAACTTCACACCTTATGTTAATAGCATATTGAATGAAATGTGTCCTACTACTATAATTGGCAGTGTCACATCAGATTGTTGCGTCGAGCATGAAGTCCGATTTAAATCTGTAAGAAATCGCCATTTGTCAAAATTCCTATTCATTTTGTATTCACTACTATCGTTTCTGTGAGGTTAAACAACAAAGTGTAAATAAATAAATAAATGTTACGTTTATTAATCAAATTGAAAAATTTTAAAAGTTTCTTATTTCCTATCATGCAAGTGTTTCAAAACGTAAGGAATCGCTACATTTTTATAAAAACAAATAACTAACTGGATGAAAGTGAGCTTTAATGAAATTTATACAATAATAGATATGTTTACAACTATCCATTGCAATTTTTAAATAAGCAAGTAAAAATAAAACACAACGCCAAAATGTGACCGTAAAACCAACGCAACTGCTACGTGCCAGAAAAACACAAAAATTAAACTTTATGTTTCGGCTATCTCAGTCTTCGAGCACACGTCACGTTTTTATACGATTATCGAAGAATTAAGTATCTTCTTAGGCACCTTTACTTAAATTGATAAATATAATAAATATCGTCATTAGGTTAAAGTCTGGTAAAGCCCTTACGGCAGGGCGGCGCTCGGCTTGTATAGAAACATGGCGGATTTATTTTGTCACGCGATAGCTAACTCCTAAGATATAAATATAAGGCGTATGATGTGAAGGGCAATAATGATGAGTATAAAATGCTTAAGGTATTTAATTGGATAAAAATTAATATCATATCCGTCTAAATAGCTCACCAATTACCACATTCTATATCTACATTTGTTTAAACATTAATATGGGTATAGTATGCTGGTTGTAAAAGATAAACATATTCCATCGCAAACTTTTCTTTAGATTTAAAAAAGAGGAACAACTCCACAATTTCACCATACATTGTTTCGTTATAAAGAGATACGCTAGCGTTTTCGATAAAAGCTGGTATAAGCTGGGATAAATGGGAAAAATTTAGTCAACTGGGACTAAATTTTTCCCATTTCTTCCCCATTTATCGTCATATTTTAACCAGAGTATATAAAACGTTAATATAACACATAAACCTGCCCCTTGAGTCACTTTATCCATTGCTGAAAAAAGTGTGAAAATCCGTGAGACAGACAGATCCGGTCGGGGGACTTGTTCTATAATATGTGTTGATATGAATTGATTGTAACTACTGTGACGCAGTATAAAGAGTTATGGATATACGTAACGGCTATCATCAATAATACCACCTAGGTATAGATGGTATTGTTTTTAAACTTATTTATAAACCCCGACGCAAAAAATTGGCGCAATAGCTCTCAAATGGTTGAAACGGTATTTTTTTTTTACTTTTTTAATTTGATGAACCGGGGTTTGTCATTTGTGCATACAAAGAACTTATTGTGTACAATTACTTGTTGTGAACTAATTAAATCGAATAAGGTCAAAGTTCTGAATAAAGAAGAAATGTTTTGAAATTCTAATAAATACGTAGATTGTCCTGAAAATGCTTTTTCACCATAATCTATAAATCGTTACCGATTTGTATGGCAACGCTTTTAGCGAGTTATAAATAGCATCTCTGAAGATACCGCAACCGAGCATTATTTGTTCTAATATTATCTCACAGACATAACTAATGTAAATCAGCATGATTTAGTACTCGGTGTGGCGTACACTGATACCAAAGCTGCTGTAGGCTGGTCGCACACGATCTTTCTACGGTATTGATTGCGACGTTCTATTGAAATCTAGCTGTTCTTATTCTAATTCTTGCTGGATATTAACTTAATTTGACTGTATAGATTTATAAAACTAATGAAATAATAATGATAGGTAATTTGGAAATACTATAAAGTTTTGATTAGAGATCTGCATGGCAACACAATATTAAAAGATTGTCTGTACAACAGATAATACCATCAGTATTTCACACAAACTTCTAAGTATCATACAGCACGATAAATAAAAAAAGGTTATCTTTTTAAACCTTTAGCTGTAGCGTCGATTTCTTGTCCGACTAGCCTTAGTAAAGTGCTCTCTCACAGTCTCACAGCATTAGCTTTGTTCCTGTTTTGATATTATTATTATTAACGGAAAATCAATTCATCGGGCGCAGCCATTTTACACCAATATACTATGTATTTATATCATATGAATAACTGCCAATTATTTAAGTTTAAGAATTGTTTCCTTAATTTATTTACAGAAAGGAAACGTTTTTTAAAACATTAAGTAAATTCTTTTCGATTTGAAGCAGTGCTTAGAGAGGACGAAAAACAAAGAGACACATAATAAATAATAACTGTCTAGTCGTAAGTGGTGAGCATTCTTCCTTTCATAAGTACCTTAACCATAAAAAACTAAGTTTTTTAAATATTCTGCAATAAAACATAATAGGTTTTAAGTAAAACTTTATTTTTTTCTATTGCATAACTTTATACATACTTATATGTATATGGCTGAAAACGAAAATATGTATCTAGATTGTTATCGCAAAAGTCGTGTAAAATACAAAAAACGCAGATGGAAAATGGGTTGTCATTTTGAATATTTATGGTCTGTCAAGTGGCAATGCCGATGGAATGGAAAACTGAATACAATGTAAATAATATAAATATAAATAAAATACTTACTAAATGCATGGAATTGAAATAAGCGTACGAAACGTTCAGTCAAAAGCATACGTCTATTTCATACATTTGCCGTTCTACTCACATTTCTACTCCATTGGCTAGTGCCACTTGCCGAGACCCTCTGGTCCTGACCCTGAGCTTTACAGGAAAGGAAATCGTTACGATGCATTCAGTAATATAATCGTTTTGAAAGTATCGGGCAAATGCTCCTATTTTTACCGCCATTTTATTTAAGTGTGAGTGTGGGTTGTATTCCTGATATTGGGATATCTATACTTTTGAAATTAGAGGAAAAGAAAGATATTCCTACTTAAGCCCTGATGTGGCGCTATACCTTATCTACTTTTATACGGAGGGTTTATTTGTTTACATAATTGCTTGTTTATATGTAAGGCATACAGTTTAAAAGTTGAAACATGGTTTCCCCATTGGTATAAGCTATATTATCCAGGTATTAACATACATATTATGCTATATATTCTCAGGAATATCCAGGTTATCTGGAATTACACGGAATAAACTGCGAGGAAGGTTATTATTAAATGAGAATTTTTTTTTAACTATTCCCTCAGCCAGCAAACGAACGCGCAACCCTTCTGAAGTAAATCGCATCCGTACAGCACCCGCAGCCATCATCATTCATAATTGTTTTAATTATCAGTATAAAATGATTAGTATTTCGACTAATGATGCGTTGCTGATTGAAGGCTTCCTTGGTTGGAATTGCCTTTGTTCTTTACGTTCAACCGGAACACAGCCACGTGAACGTGGTTATTATGGCAATCAAAATAGGAGTACCACACCAGACAAGATCTTACAAAAGAAACCACTAATGCTTGGTCCATGGGCCTGAAGGCTATGAACTGCTATGTGGATTCCTGTATGAAATAAATACAGCGAGTCATATACAAAATAAAAGCTATTAGAGACAAAAAAACATAAACACAATATCAATTTCAACATCTACAGTCTGGTTCATAAGACGAAATAAAATTTACTAGTGGTTGAATTAAATTCTAAAATGAACCATAACAACATATAGTTATTGCATAATCGTTGAAAAGTGAGCATCTATTTGTTTTTGTTTCTAGAACGTTCAGCTCACATAATTGCTGTCATTTAAAGTCACACGTAACACATGCTGTTGTTCACACATTTAATAAACAATCACATAAGCTGTTATATAATCTAAACAAAGGACATGGCCCCTGACTAGACAATCAATATTACCATAAATATAAATAATGACGAAAAGAACGTAATTGTAGAGCCCCTTTCTTTATTTCTATAGCAATGTCATATGGATCATGAATGTTTTAAATAAAACACTTTTTACCGGATATTATCGCGTATATTTTAGTTAATTTTAAAATTATTTCGACGTTTCGGCATCTTTGCAGTTGCCGTGGTCACGATAGACTAAGGTGTTGTTCATCTATTGCCAGTAATAAAAACTACATGATTGTCAATACATATTTACTGGTTATTTTATTACTGGCAATAGATGAACAACACCTTAGTCTATCGTGACCACGGCAACTGCAAAGATGCCGAAACGTCGAAATAATTTTAAAATTAACTAAAATATACGCGATAATATCCGGTAAAAAGTGTTTTATTTAAAGTATGTATCGTGAAAACTTAAGAAAAGATTTAATCATGAATGTTCCTTCTTAGATCTAGCCTCTTTACAGTTTTGAACAATTAAGGATAAATAAGCTATATTTATAATAACAATTACTTTTACACCGGATTGACATGATTAGAAATATCTTTTTAACAAAGTACTAGGGTCGGTGGCGCAGTCGTTGAGCGCAGACTTCTCGATCTTAACGTCCCGGGTCGAACCCCAGTGACTGCCAAATGTACCTATGATTTTTTTTCAACCGACTGCTCTACGGGTGAATGAATAGACTGTCGTAGAATAGACGTAGTAACTGTTTATTAATTTGCACGATTGAAAAACACTGGTAATTTTACTAGCTCTGAAATATGGAATCGCACCAGAACATTCCTTTCATCTCAGTTGGAGTAAAATTATAAATAAATGCAGTGTTATTTATTTGTACGAAGTTACGTCTGTCGAGAAACGCGTCCGAACATCATCCAGATCCATTATCCTTGACTTACTTTGTATAAAAATAATATTAACAATCTTAATTTCATTAAAACCATTACAAACATTATAATTAAGCTTAAGCCCCCTTTAAGCTAACTCATGTATCAGGACCAAAATTTAATTATATCAAGCCTATTAGTGGACCAGAAATCGTCTTACAAATTAAATTAACATAGATAACAAGTTCAGGCATAGACATCTAGTCCATTTATACATTGAAAAGTTTGTAAAGTAGTGAAAAACTAGTAGGATATTATATTTTTATATAAGGCACTTTCTCGCAAATTCACCGGCGTAACTCGTAATGTCGTCGTGGGGTTTTTTATAACATTATAACTACTCGATAACGCAACGTTCTCATTCATAAGTTAAAATTGTTATTGAAACGAATAATTGGTTTACAGTTTATCTATTATAAACAAACTAATCCATCATCTTTACTATCACTGTGAAGCTGAAAATAATTTGCGTTGTAACTGGGGTCATGTACTAGCATTTGGTGATTATGGCAGATACTTTTATAGAAAAGTCTTATGTTCAATCACCATGATTACTGCGTCATGAACATTTAGAGTCACAGATCAAATAAATCCTCATTTTCCTAAGGCCAACATAAAAAATTAAATATGCATATTTCGTGCTTGTTTTTTATGAAAGCCCAAGTTTTTAAACAAGAATATCTAAAAAAATATACTTATAATACTTAGTACTTAGTAATATATTCAAGTGTATATAGTATGTACATTAACTTGTAGACTTATCTGTTTAAACCGTCAGTAGTATTGGCCTCATTTCGCACAGGTCAATAGCATCCACGAAATAAATCCAAATCTAAATCGAGAAGCTGGCAGCCGCGATAAATATTGTGTGGAACTATCATTCGTAGCTAACTATGATGTTACTCTTTTAGTTAAATGTCCCTTCGTCGCTTTCTATTTATATTGAAATGATAGAGACATAAGCAATGTTAGCCTAGTGCTAGTTAATTGAGAGCTGCGCAAGTGGGCCTTAGTATGTATGTGTTCTGAATTAGCCAAACAATAATAATTTGTTGGGGTTCCGATAAAATCAACATAAATTTGAAACAAATCTGAATTTTAAGCAAATTTAAATAAGGTATAAGTAAGAATGATTATTCATCGATCAAATCTATTGATTTTAAATGTATTTTTAATAATATTTTACATATTTATTTCTTATTAGTGTATTTTTAAATTTGACAAAAATAATTTTGCGTAATGTATTGTTTATTTTTTTGATATAGGTATTTCAAATGATTGTTATACGTAAAACTATAGAACAAAATCAGAACTATTCAAAAAAAGTTCAAACATTTAAAACGAATTAATATTTATGTTTTATAAGTTTAATAACTTTTACAACACTGCCCAAAAACACAATTTGTAAAGCGAATGACTTTTTTCTATTTGTCATTTAATAATCATTCTAATCGTCTTTTATAACATAACCTATAATTATGGTATTGCGCAGTTGCTTAGCAAAAAATTCTACCAAACACTTCAAATCTTTGCCAATCGCATGTAAAATAAATAAAGGGTACAATTCTAAAATTGAAAATGTTTTTTACGTCTCTTCGATGTGACATACTATTGTATGCGGTTAGAGTTGGACCTGCGCGGCGAGCGACCACTATGCTGCGCTGCTGTATTTAATTGAATTTGAGCTTCCACAAAGAGGATTCATTTCCAATCTAACTGTGCATATAGAAGAATATTGTGTGGTTAACTGCGATACTGGTAGTAAAATAAATCTAACGGACAGATTATTTCCTATGGGGAAATAGACTGCGGATGTTCAGAAGATAGTTCAGTTTATGAGTTTTGTAGAGTAGGGAGAGTAGAGCGTGAATACGTTAAAGTTTATTTAATATTGTAGTTTAGCTGAAGTGGTAAGTTTAATAAATGTATGGAAATTTATACAAATCTCATGATTAAAAAGGTAAAACAACGAACTACTGCGTAAATAATTCATTTTGTCGCCAAACGGAAAATAAAACAGGATGAAATATTATTTTAAAATTAAATTTGACTACGCGGTATTCATTTCAAACAAAAAGCTAGATGTATTAAAGTAAACCTACCAAACACAATATATCAATATTTCCAAGCGGAAAGAAAAACCATTTATAACATATATATTGTTTTTCAACAGTCAATTGTCACACAAACAAATAGATGATACATTGAACTGGCGATACGGTATTCAGTTTTTATTGAGTTTTGCAAAAAACATCGATGTTTCTGATGCAGATGCAGGCTGACGCGCTGGCCTGGATACGTTTTATTCAATCTGTGCCCGGTGAATGGATGCATAGAGTAGATGCATACAGTTCTTTTAGGTGTATTTAATGCACTTTTAATAAGGGAGTGGATTATTTCAATATCATTCAGTGTTCTGTTTTATTAGTTTAAGGTGTATTTTCAATATCAATATGAAGAAAAAGAAGCTTGGTTATATCATTTTTATTTACCTACGAAGAAATAAAATATTATGATTTTTTAAATTTTTGTTATTTGAAAAATAATCAATATTTGTAAATTAATGATTTAGGTAGATATTTTTAATTGTTTATCTACCCTATTATGTAAACAATTATTATTAAAAAAAATTGTGTTTGTTTGTTATTAATGTTATATGTAAATGATAAATTTCTGATACTTCTGAACCAATTGTAAAAATTCTTTCACGATTAGTGTTGTGGCTTCGGAACAATCCCTAATGTTTCCTAGTCCTAATATCAATTCCATAATTGCTATTTAAATCTCCCACTCCTTGCACACTTCCGTCTGTGCGCCCTCTAGCGGCGCAAAAAAAGAATAAAGCTTCTCTCGAAAGACCGTGGACACGTTCGCATGCGGCTAAGCAAAAATATTCTATAAAAGTAGTTAAACCTTATAATTGTGCCTTAATAAGTGTTCAGTGTACGTATGCAGACCAAGTGCACCGGGACAATAAAATAAGTCTGCGGAAAACTTAGTGGATAAAGTGAAATACATCTACGCCCCACGCGCTGGGAAGTGTTCCCGCCTTGTGAGTACTCCCCTTCCTTATATCTCCAGTTTCGGGCTGTTAGCGTTTGTCTCGGCTTGAGATTACTAGGTTTAGGTAACTGCTGCTCGATATCCTAGGTATCCTAGACCTTAACATTCCCTATGCAAAGTACGACGAAGCGCTCACGCGCAACCATAAATCTGGTCCAATCGAACCGGATAGTAAAAACCTTAAATCTCGTTAATTAGTTTATCGTTTTATACTAAAATACAGTCCATTCGCTAGTTTTACAAATATTAATTTCGATTTCGTGTGAAATATTTGTTATTTCTACTTATTCATAGTAATTGAAAGTAACTCATTTATTTCAATTATAAGTAGTTAAAAAGTGAATGCTTCGTTTTACTTGCATAGTGCTCAGACAACGCGTTCTATCTTATTTCGTTTGGTTATACTTGCTACGTTGACTTTGTATGTGCATTGAACATTTTATCGGCTAACTTATATTTTCTATTATTTCTTGAGGGTAATTGTAAAACGTATTTGTTTGAAGAAATATTTCTTTGTTCTTGTTGGAATTGTCAATTTGCAGTTATGATGGTACACATAAGTACCTATGGTTAAATTAAATCTAAAGTATAACTAGAAACTTTAGAATACTAGGTATTTAGGTTTTAATTTTGGTTTGCTATTTACCTTGTACTTATTTTACTTTAATATAAATACGTGATCGTAAGTACCTAGGTGATTAAAGGTTTCATTTTTGAATGTGAAGTAGTATTGCGAAAATCTGTTACTAACTTCTATTGTTTGCAAACAAACATCTTGATTGGTTTAGTTTGACTATTTTATTTATTTGGTTTTCGTAAACTAGTCAGTGGTTATTTATTCGGTAATCATGTCGAAAGAAGAAAGTTTATTGAAAGTTTATGCGTCACAACGCGAATATGTTTTTCGTGCGATACAAATTATCTTAGACTTATCTGTTAAAATACGGGAGAACCCTAACCCTTCTATTATCAGTCAATTTAAAGCTAGATATTCTAAATTAGAAAGTATTCGAGAGGAATATATAACTTTAACGGAGAAAATTAACAGTTTGAAATTAGTTTTGAATCCTAAAGACAGTATTGACATGCAGGCGATGTCTGCATTCGATGATATGTACTATGAGGTGTTAGGTACCGCGTCGGAACTGTGTCCGGTGACCGCGGCGGCGCGCGAGTGCGCGGCGGACGGCGCGGGCGGCAACCACACAACACCGTCGGAACAAGTTGCTCATGCTAGATTACCACAAATCGAACTTCCGAAGTTTGATAGTAGGGTTGAAAATTGGCAAACATTTTACGATACGTTTTTGACATTGATTCATAACAATAATTCGATTTCTCCAATTACTAAATTTCACTATTTATTATCTTGTTTGTCGGGATCCGCTCTTGGACTTGCTAAACAAGTTAAACTTACGTCGGATAATTACGAAATAGTTTTTAACGAACTTGTAAAGCGATATGAAAATAAACGAATTTTAGCTGTGACGTATTTAGACCAAATAAATAACTATCCTATGTTAAAAAATCCTACTTTTCATGATTTACAAACCTATACCAATATTCTTTGTGAGTCGGTCAATGCCCTCAAGGCCTTAAAGCTAGAGAACTTAGGCGATTTTATTTTATTTAACTCAGCGTTTCGCGCGCTTGATAACAATACGCGACACCGCTTCGAGTTGCAGAATAAATCTGATTTTCCTTCTTTTCAAAATCTTATGCAGTTTCTTCAAGACTATGTTAAAGTTTTAGAAACTACCTATCACTCGTCGCATGTGAATGAAGCTAGTGTCAGTTCGCGGTCTTTGCAATCTTATGGCGGGAAACAAATAAAAAATGTTTCCTCGCGCCAGCAGAAGTTGAATCATTCTGCGCTTACTGCTCAAGAAAATAATCACTCTAAAGGCTTGATATCATTAGAATGTTACCATTGTGGTGCAGCGCACAGTATTTATAAGTGCCCCACTTTTCAATCATTAGGTTCACAAGCTAGGTTGAACTTTGTCAAACAAAATAAGTTGTGCATTAATTGTTTACGTAAACATTCTGTCAATAAATGCGTTTCAAAAATGAAGTGTTTTACCTGTGGACGTAATCATCACACGTTGGTTCATAGCGACACCCAGCCTTCACCTACCACGGCGGCCACCGGTCCGAGCAGCTCCCACGCCAGCACTAGTGCGTTGGTCGGGCGTGCTCGCGACTCGTGCGTGGTGCTGCTCGGTACTTGCGTGGTGCGCGTGCAGGACGCTAGCGGCACGTTGCAGCCGGTCCGGGCGCTCATCGATAGCGGCGCTCAGGATTGCTTTATGACTATGAAGTGCGCAAAGAAACTCGGGTTTCAATTACGTCGGTGTAACACAACTGTGGCCGGACTTGGACAACATCCAGTGTGTCAAGTTAGAGGAGTGACTCAATGCTCCATCCGCCCGGGTGATTCAAATGATCCGCAGCTCCATATCAAACCTATTGTTATCGACAGTATTACTTCAAAAATGCCAACTAGCAAAATACCCCAAGCGGTTCGAAATTATTATAAACATTTAGTTTTAGCTGATCGTAACTTCGACACACCGTCTGATGTTGAATTGTTGCTCGGCGCTGAAGTGTTTCATCACATCTATGACGGCCAAGTGCTGAAGCCGGAGCCCGGCTATCCAGCCGCTTTGCACAGTATTTTTGGGTGGATCCTTTCTGGTCCAACACATGTTGCCACTTTACAGGACTCGTGTGCCACTTCTTTAGTCGCAACCACTTTTGCTATAGATGAAATGGTCAAGCGATTTTGGGAAGTGGAGGAACCTCCTCTCAAGCCTATTCCCGTTCCAGAAGACGTAGAAGTCGAATGCTTGTACTCTAGCCTTACTTATAGGGAATCAGATGGTCGCTACGTTGTACCGCTTTTATTAAAAGATCCCAATTCTCAATTGGGGGATACTTATGCTAGTTCTTTGTCGCAGTTCATTAATCTAGAAAAACGTCTAAATCGACAAGAAAAACTTATGTGCGACTATCGCGAGTTCATGCGCGAATATGAAGAACTCAATCATATGCAAGTTACGGGATATAACCAACCGAAAGGTCGCTATTTCATCCCACACCATTGCGTGCTTCGTCCAGAAAGTACAACCACGAAACTTCGTGTTGTATTTATGCGAGCCACAAATCAACCAATGGTTTATCTTTAAATGACATTGTTTTTACCGGTCCAAAATTACAATCAGAAATCGTAGATGTTATAACTGGGTTTAGAATGCATAACGTTGTATTTACTTGTGACATTTCAAAAATGTATAGACAAATCTTGATTAGGCCTGAAGATCGAGCGTGGCAGCACGTGCTCTGGCGTGAGTCACCGTCTTCACCTGTTCAAGAATTTGAACTTTCAACTATCACTTACGGCGTTAAGAGCTCTCCCTATTTAGCAATCCGTACCTTACATCAATTAGCCTCGGATCACGGCGATCAATACCCTCGGGCTGCGGACGCTCTTCGGCATCATACTTATATGGATGACATAAATTCAGGCGCTTCCTCGGTTGAGGCAGCTCTTCAAATCAAGGATGAGCTGATCAATCTTCTCAACTATGCTAAACTAGAATTGCGTAAGTGGAGCAGCAATAGTTCTAAATTCTTACAAGAAGTTCCTGTCGAACATTGTCAGACCCCAAAGTCATTTTGCGATGATGGTTATTTAACACTTAAGATTTTGGGAGTCCAGTGGGACCCTGCTAGTGATTACTTTACATATTCCGTCACACCTGTGGACGTTGAGTGTACGAAACGTTCAATCCTGTCGAACGTTGCTCGTATTTATGATCCGTTGGGTTGGCTGGCACCATTCATTCTTATAGCTAAATTACTTCTTCAAAACTTATGGCGTGTCCAGTTATCTTGGGATGAACTCATTCCCGAGGAACTGTCCAAAAGCTGGGCCAACTTTGTGGCTGATTTAGCTAATTTAATACATATTAAAATACCACGCAAAATTGTAACTCATTTAAAGGCTGACCATCAACTTATAGGCTTTTGTGATGGGTCTACAAAGGCTTATGGATGTTGTGTGTACTTAAGGTCTAGTTTTGGTGATCACGTTGAGGTTAGTCTTATAATTGCAAAATCAAAAGTTGCCCCGATAAAACCTCTTACAGTTAATCGATTAGAGCTGTGCGGCGCAGTTTTGTTGTCACGCGTCCTTAAACATATACAAACATTACTAAGTTCAAAATTAAATTTATCTCTAGTTTTAGCATTCACGGACAGCACAACAGTCCTGGCTTGGATAAATAATGAACCTTATAAACTTAAAACTTTCGTCGCGAATCGTGCAGTTCAAATTACTGACGCCTTTCCGCCATCCATCTGGCGTCATGTCAGCTCTGAGGACAACCCCGCTGACTACGTGAGCCGAAGTATGTCTTGCGCCGAGCTAGTCAGTTGCGATAAATGGTGGACAGGACCGGAGTGGCTGCGCAGAAGTCCAAGCTTCTGGCCAGCTCCATTCCGAGCTGACGAACAAATGGAAGTTTCCGAGTTGAAAACAACTCATTTGGTTCAATCTTATACTCCAGATGCTAATATTTACCACTTATTATTAGATCGCTGTTCCTCTCTTTCTAACTTGCAGCGAATTCTAGCCTGGGTTTTTCGATTCACTTATAATGTTCGGCGAGAACCTATGAATCGCATCAGAGGTGCTCTTACTGCTGATGAGTTAGAGCACGCTTTGCTCGCTGTTATTAAAAACGTTCAGCAAACTAGTTTCTGTGAAGAAATTTTAAAATTGGAATCTCTAAATTCCCTTCCAAAACATTTACAAAAATTATCTCCGTTTCTTGATAACTCGGGTCTAATCCGAGTGGGGGGACGTCTCCAAAATTCAGATTTACCTGATCACACTAAACATCCGTATTTATTGCCAAAGGAATCTAATTTATCAAACCTTATTATCAATTTTCATCATAAACATTATTTGCATTGTGGACCTCGCACTTTGCAATCGTTAGTTCAACGAAAATTTTGGATATTAGGTATAAGAAACCTTATCCGCTCACACTTATCAAAATGTGTGACTTGTTTTAAGTTTAAACCTGTACCATTTCACCCTATTATGGGAAACTTGCCCCCTGTTAGAACGCAGCCTGGGTTTTGTTTTCAAAATGTTGGAATTGACTTTGGTGGTCCTTTCTTAGTCAAAGAGAGTAGACGGCGTAACGCACGAGTTAGTAAAGCGTACATATGCTTATTTGTCTGTCTTTCAGTGAAGGCCATTCACTTAGAACTCGTGTCTGAATTGTCCACTGAAGCCTTTTTAGCGGCTCTGGATAGATTCGTATCTAGACGAGGAATTTGCCATCAGATCGTGACAGATTGCGGTACAAATTTCATAGGCGCTAAGCGTTATCTTAATGAAATGTTTCAACTTCTGTTAGATAATAAAATTGACATGTCATCTCAATTAACTTCTCGAGGCATTTCATGGAAATTGAACCCTCCGTCTAGTCCCCACTTTGGTGGAATTTTTGAAAGTGGTATCAAATCCACAAAATACCATTTGAAAAGGGTTGTGGGCTCTCAAGTCCTTACCTTTGAAGAACTAGGAACTGTTTTAACTAAAGTTGAGGCTATGCTTAACTCCAGACCCTTGTGTCAATTATCTTCAGATCCCGGTGAGGTAGACGTTCTCACCGCCGGGCATTTTATAATAGGACGGCCACTGGTGGCTATTCCAGAACCAACTCGCGAAGAAGTAAATCCTCGAACTCGTTGGCAATTACTTCAAAAACTAACACAAAGCTTTTGGCGAGTGTGGCAAAAGGATTATCTGCACACCCTACAACAAAAGGGGAAGTGGTTCAAAGACGATCAACGTCGACCTGAGATCGGACAACTTGTTTCAGTACAGGAACCTAACTTACCTCCAAACGAATGGCGTTTAGGTCGAATAGTTAATGTTTATCCTGGAAACGATAACATTATTCGTGTTGTGACGGTAAAGACCCAAAAGGGCCTAATTAAAAGACCAGTAGTCAAGATTTGTCCTCTGCCACTTAATTGAAACCTAAAAATTGCTTTATAAAAATTAAAAAAAAAAATATATATATATATAATAAAAATATTCCTTTATGTACAAATAAAAAATTAGGTTACTTAAGCAATCTTGTCTTAAAAATATAAGTAAACTTAACACTGTTCTACTCGTAGTATGAAATACCTAAGCAACCTTGTCTTATGTAATTACTCATATTTGAAATCAAAATAGTTTTATCAATGCACATATATTGGTAGTTGGTATAACTTTCATGTTCGATTTCCTGTTATATTATTTCTGTCTGAGCAAGAATGATCCTAGATATTGTCGGGCAGTAGTTGTCTTGTGAAATCCCTGGGTGATTTCAAGTGGGGGGAAATGTTGTGGCTTCGGAACAATCCCTAATGTTTCCTAGTCCTAATATCAATTCCATAATTGCTATTTAAATCTCCCACTCCTTGCACACTTCCGTCTGTGCGCCCTCTAGCGGCGCAAAAAAAGAATAAAGCTTCTCTCGAAAGACCGTGGACACGTTCGCATGCGGCTAAGCAAAAATATTCTATAAAAGTAGTTAAACCTTATAATTGTGCCTTAATAAGTGTTCAGTGTACGTATGCAGACCAAGTGCACCGGGACAATAAAATAAGTCTGCGGAAAACTTAGTGGATAAAGTGAAATACATCTACGCCCCACGCGCTGGGAAGTGTTCCCGCCTTGTGAGTACTCCCCTTCCTTATATCTCCAGTTTCGGGCTGTTAGCGTTTGTCTCGGCTTGAGATTACTAGGTTTAGGTAACTGCTGCTCGATATCCTAGGTATCCTAGACCTTAACATTCCCTATGCAAAGTACGACGAAGCGCTCACGCGCAACCATAAATCTGGTCCAATCGAACCGGATAGTAAAAACCTTAAATCTCGTTAATTAGTTTATCGTTTTATACTAAAATACAGTCCATTCGCTAGTTTTACAAATATTAATTTCGATTTCGTGTGAAATATTTGTTATTTCTACTTATTCATAGTAATTGAAAGTAACTCATTTATTTCAATTATAAGTAGTTAAAAAGTGAATGCTTCGTTTTACTTGCATAGTGCTCAGACAACGCGTTCTATCTTATTTCGTTTGGTTATACTTGCTACGTTGACTTTGTATGTGCATTGAACATTTTATCGGCTAACTTATATTTTCTATTATTTCTTGAGGGTAATTGTAAAACGTATTTGTTTGAAGAAATATTTCTTTGTTCTTGTTGGAATTGTCAATTTGCAGTTATGATGGTACACATAAGTACCTATGGTTAAATTAAATCTAAAGTATAACTAGAAACTTTAGAATACTAGGTATTTAGGTTTTAATTTTGGTTTGCTATTTACCTTGTACTTATTTTACTTTAATATAAATACGTGATCGTAAGTACCTAGGTGATTAAAGGTTTCATTTTTGAATGTGAAGTAGTATTGCGAAAATCTGTTACTAACTTCTATTGTTTGCAAACAAACATCTTGATTGGTTTAGTTTGACTATTTTATTTATTTGGTTTTCGTAAACTAGTCAGTGGTTATTTATTCGGTAATCATGTCGAAAGAAGAAAGTTTATTGAAAGTTTATGCATCACAACGCGAATATGTTTTTCGTGCGATACAAATTATCTTAGACTTATCTGTTAAAATACGGGAGAACCCTAACCCTTCTATTATCAGTCAATTTAAAGCTAGATATTCTAAATTAGAAAGTATTCGAGAGGAATATATAACTTTAACGGAGAAAATTAACAGTTTGAAATTAGTTTTGAATCCTAAAGACAGTATTGACATGCAGGCGATGTCTGCATTCGATGATATGTACTATGAGGTGTTAGGTACCGCGTCGGAACTGTGTCCGGTGACCGCGGCGGCGCGCGAGTGCGCGGCGGACGGCGCGGGCGGCAACCACACAACACCGTCGGAACAAGTTGCTCATGCTAGATTACCACAAATCGAACTTCCGAAGTTTGATAGTAGGGTTGAAAATTGGCAAACATTTTACGATACGTTTTTGACATTGATTCATAACAATAATTCGATTTCTCCAATTACTAAATTTCACTATTTATTATCTTGTTTGTCGGGATCCGCTCTTGGACTTGCTAAACAAGTTAAACTTACGTCGGATAATTACGAAATAGTTTTTAACGAACTTGTAAAGCGATATGAAAATAAACGAATTTTAGCTGTGACGTATTTAGACCAAATAAATAACTATCCTATGTTAAAAAATCCTACTTTTCATGATTTACAAACCTATACCAATATTCTTTGTGAGTCGGTCAATGCCCTCAAGGCCTTAAAGCTAGAGAACTTAGGCGATTTTATTTTATTTAACTCAGCGTTTCGCGCGCTTGATAACAATACGCGACACCGCTTCGAGTTGCAGAATAAATCTGATTTTCCTTCTTTTCAAAATCTTATGCAGTTTCTTCAAGACTATGTTAAAGTTTTAGAAACTACCTATCACTCGTCACGCGCAAATATGAAGAAAAAGAAGCTTGGTTATATCATTTTTATTTACCTACGAAGAAATAAAATATTATGATTTTTTAAATTTTTGTTATTTGAAAAATAATCAATATTTGTAAATTAATGATTTAGGTAGATATTTTTAATTGTTTATCTACCCTATTATGTAAACAATTATTATTAAAAAAAATTGTGTTTGTTTGTTATTAATGTTATATGTAAATGATAAATTTCTGATACTTCTGAACCAATTGTAAAAATTCTTTCACGATTAGAAAGGTTGTTCAAGAGAAACATAGATGACATCCCGAAATTCCCACAGGATCAAGCGGTCAATGGTGGGTACAACTGCACCACGACCTCTACGCTCAAACCACTTAAAAAGTTGAACCCAGTATCTTTAAACATCTAAATATATAACTAAGTTAAAAATATACAGTAACTATTGAGCCATCCGAATAGTCACCAAGGACTGAAAGTTTAATTTAGCTGGGTTATACATTTAAACAGTGAATAAAGATAAATAGGAGTTTAACTTTTTTTGTAGTAATACTACAATTTTTTGCACTAGCAACAATTCTGACTGCTTTGTTATATGTTATGGTGATAGCAATATTTTAACAGCGCACTTTTCTATAACATAATTTGTCAGCTTCGTACATCTAATCAACACAAAGGTTAGCATAAAAAAGTAGCTTTATCGGAATAACAAACTGTTTTGCCAAATTTACCACCTGTCAAAAAAAAAGAGTAAGCTATACTTTACCAAAGGCGAGAAATAAATGCTTAAATTATTAATAAATTTAATGCTAAGATTATTTCCGTTGGGTATCTAAAGCAGTTTTCTGGTGTTTTCGTTCGACAATGAATACAATACACGTTATGCCCAATGCATTTTTTGTGATGTTTTAATGGCGATACAAACGCTACAAAGCCGTCGTATCCCAAGGCCGAACTAAAATATTAAATTCAATCTTAACAATCTATATCCAAGCGGAGAATGTGTAGGTATACACAAGGTGTAAACAAGACAAACGCATAATAAATCAAACCGCAAACAATAAATAAACCTACACGCAGCAAGAGATCTTTGAAAAGTCGCGATCACCCGAAACAATAATATTGTGCAACCTAACAGAGAAACTGTGACATGATTACCCTACTGCCGCTTAGATACACCTCCGGTGAGAAAATCGATAATATACTTAGTTCACATCCAGGCCTTTGTTCTTTGGCGGCTGGTAATTATGCAAAACAATCGCTTTGCACAATATTAACCTACGCCAGAGAGGCTGTCCCGCTCAAGCGACTTTCATTCCATGCGATAAAAGCAAATTTAGCATAAAGGAGCAACGGTGCTGATCCGCTTTTTCCTTGCTTTCACAATTAATCAAGCGAACGCAACGTTTTAAAAAAGTGTATAAGTCTGTTTACGGATAATTTAACTGGGTCAAAAGGGTTTAAATTTGCTATCTAGATCAGCTTTTCTGCTTATGTGGGAAACTGTAATCTTTATGCTTTAACCTTTGTTCGGTGAAAGTCATCCACAAAGATGCGCCGACTACTTTTTTATCTACACTTCGTAGTATGTGACTATACAACAAACAAGTAGAAGGGCGACTCTTCCTCGAAGGCACTCCCTAAACTACGGTTAACGCTGCGTCACTTTTTAGCTGTCGATTAAGAAAATCTTTAATAAGTAAGCGCATCAGTAAATTTTCAATCAAATCTAGTAACATGTCCAACAGCTTTTCTTTATAAATTAGCACTATCACAAAAAAAAAGCCAACCCTTAAAACCCGAACAAAATACAAAACTAGTCAAATGATGCGTGCCTACTCTGAGTAGTACTCAGCGCGAGAGAGCGCAGCAAATTAACGAAACTGAAATAAACTCATCTTGTCTAAGAAACAGATACCTGTGCCTGAGGAGAATATTCCCGTAATACCTAGATATCGATCCTGCCTGCACGAGACGGGCCGAAAAGGAACGGTCTCTAAAATTATCCTTAGCCCAATCGATTCTGTCCTGCTTCCGCAACCCGTCTAGACAGGCATTTACTTTAACCAGACTTCAGTATCATTAATATGTTTAGAAATACTGTGAAATGTAATTAAATTAAATGTTTTACCTGTATAAGACGTTACTTTTTGTTTAGTTTCCGTTTCCCTTTTTACGCCCTGCTAAAGTGGGTTAACGAAACAAGCATAGTGAGTAATTTGCTTAGTGTTCACTGTTCAGGTACAAGGCAAAGGCTTCGATGATCAACAAATTAGATTGAACTACCTCTTGTCCGACAAGACACAAATTTAGTATTCTATTAGCAAATTTTTTTATTCATTACATTCTCAATCTAAAATTGTATTTACATACGCAATTCGAAGTATTTTTTTGTATCATCAATGAATATTGCAACAACTATATTGTTGCTTCCTTTTCAAAAACCAGCCCTATATTATAAAAAGCTGTTTTAATTTTACTGAAGATTGGCTGGCGTTATTATTCCATCTCACCTCAGAAAGATAGCGACAAGGGTGATACCCGCTTGTCCAAGAAGTGGAGCCTATTCACTCTAATATACCTAATATACAAATTGAAAAGATACTCCATTACAATTAACTATAATAAAGACAAACAAACTGCATCATAATAAACTGTAACAACAAACTATATATTAGCTATCTAAAACCACCAAGTGCCAAGTACCTAAATTTAAACAAATCAATAAAATACGCCTACATACCTAACACAAAGTATAACACAACTAATGATGTTTGTACTAATCTTTATTTAACTTTAATCTGTTTGCATCATGACAACAACTGGTTAACCAGTGACTGACGATCTTTTAATCTTTTCATTTTATCATCCAGTTGTCATGACATACTTATTTTTAACACTTTTTTTATGCAGGATTAAAGTGAACTAGATCATATTTCCAGGCCGCTGTGATTTCGCACAAGATGAGTAAACAACAACGCGCTCGGGATGTTGATTGGGTTGCCGCGATATTGCAGCGCGTCGGGAATGTTCGCCGCGACGAACATTGACAGCTTTTATGCTATCATCCGCAAGCGTAGCGCCTCGCTACTGCACCGTGTGCGAGCCACCACAAACAGCATCCTGAGCGTGTGGGATATAGGTGGGACTCCCAGATGTTAAAACACTGGGTTTCCCTACATGCAAAAGGAAGTCCTGGCTGCTCATTAAATTAAATTAAATTCATTGAAAAATATTTATTTTCAAAATGTATTTATCTTGTCTTTTTAATATTTGTATTTTTTTTATTTTTTTTTGACATTTGTATGAATTTAAATTATATTTGGTATTTATTAACAATAGTTATAAGTCTTAATTGTCTACCAACAATTATGGATGCAAATCTGAAATAAATAAATGAACTTGAAAAATTTGAATTTGAATTTGAAAAAATATATATCTCTTGCTCTGAAATAATCTCAAAAAACACTACTGCTAACGCTACTCTCACTGTAAACAAACGACGAAACACATCTTATAAATTGAGAATTTGTAGAATTTTCGATTACAGAATTGATCTTAATATCAATTTACTTAAATATTGCAAGAACAAATTGAGCCTTAGAATTTTCAATGCGATTTTATTTACACGATAAAAACAAATTAAAAATTAACAATAATAATAAAAACTTAATATTTTGCTTTTATACAATAAAGCAATAATAATTAAAAAAATAAACTGTGCAAATGTTAGGCCAGGCGATTGTACGTCGTAAACTTACACAGTAAAACCATTTTTGAATACAGAAAAAAATAAGGAAAACAGTAAGAAAACATGAGAATTTGCATATTGCATACCTAAATAAACATGTACATCTATGTATTTAGTTTGACGTCGTGTAACAATGGCTGCAAATACCAAACTCGTCTTTAAAGTGAGCGGGAAAACTCTAGTCAGCGGGAAACTTAATACATACGCAACATACAGCGTTGGGAAACCACCCTCAATTAGTGCGTGCAAAATTTGAGTTTCAACGGTAACCTATACATATATATGCACTTCTAAAAGCGATATCCAAAAAGCAAGATGGTACAAAATATACACGCGAATAGCACATGTTTTATTATTTATATTATATATATATATATAAAGTTAGCATAGCCCTAATTATATATCTATATTTTAACTTGGTCACTTAAATGGATAAAAAGTTACCCGCTGGCTAGAGAATTTTTGAAAAAATTCAATAACTCTGAAAATAATACGGAACAAATTTCAGTTTTTTCACCAGCCCTAATTATGTAGATCTTCATCACGGTAAGACCTATATCAAATTACATAGTGTTTCCGCTGAATATAGACACACGTCGGTGGTTACCGAATTATTATTTCAATCTTTCTTTTTTGATAACAATATAAATTAATGAAAATTGTTAAGAATTAATAATATAGCCTTTCACTTATCAACGCAACAGTATTTACACTATTTAAAGTTAGACTAATAACATTGTTTGACTGCCTGCAAACACTTCACTCTGTATGTTTTACACTTAGGGACGTCTACACATAGTGACGTAGAATTATAACCCTGATAACCGTTAAAATACTGTTAATTGTTTCCGAGAAGATAAAGCTTTATTGTTTTATTTCAGTTTATTAATTTAATCACTTTTTTTAAGTCAGATTTTACCGTTCAAGTTTTTGGGCCTTTTTATTGACCTATATCTGAAACGTACATAGCCATTATATTTAATATTTATATATTTTTTTTAACTACCAAATCTTTTATAATATGTGATTGAATGAATAGAGCGCATTTTACACAATTTTCGGAGATTACACTTGGTTACACTCGTTAAAAGGATTTTTTTTATCGTACAACGTTGTCGCATTATAGGCACCGTAGTTTATGATGTGTAATTTTAATATAATATTTACTAAACTCGTAACAATGTGTACATTACATATACTACATTACTTATTTATAATTAAATACCTATGTAAGTTTTTTGTTGACACTCAACATTCAGAATAAGCCTTATGGTTCATTAACATTTAAATAGCGTGTTTTCCATTTCTAAACTACATAGTTTACATATAAAAGCTATAAAAGAATAATATTATTGATTTTACCCACCATTTAGCCTTCTGTCCGACAGATTATCCTCCTCGTCCCACAACGGAGCCTCAGTTAGTCTCCGAGATTGCGAACGCTCAAAATTCCCATAGTACTGGAACTCCATATTATGCTCCAACACAGTATCACTTAATAACTTAACACAAACAACGCGGACCAAAGTTACAACGATACTGATTTATTAACATACTCCCAGACGAGAGATAATGAGACGCGATTAAGCATACTAATGAGTTATCACAGTATGTAGACCGCTTTACTTTCTACTGTTCGTGAAACAAAAGATATTGCGTCAAGACTGAGATAGAATATTTTTCAATACATCAAATTTCGAAGTATTTGTAGGCTTGGAGCTATTTGGTCTGTCGGTTCGCAACGCCACGATATTTGAGGTGTCGCAGCAATATAAACCGCAGAGAAGAAAAGCGCTGACTTAAATTCGAAAGCCGACATTGATATTCGTACTCCTTAGTTGAAAAAAAGATATGATATCTAGGTCAATGGAAACAAACAGTGTTGTTTATCCATCTTAATTTTTGAATTCCTTTTTAAGTATACCTATATTAGCACATTCAAATTGTAAAATTACAAATTGCCAAGAGGGTTTTTTAACATGTTTTATTTCAGTTGTGTGAATGTTTTTGGAATTAACACAAGTGAATTTATTTAGCACGTCAATACGGAGGCAACTGATCTGATTGGCACCTAAGAGTACGTATTTTTACTTGGACATAAGTAAGTATAAATCTATTCTTAAATTTTCGCGATGCATACTTTAAATAAAACACTTTTTACCGGATATTATCGCGTATATTTTAGTTAATTTTAAAATTATTTCGACGTTTCGGCATCTTTGCAGTTGCCGTGGTCACGATAGACTAAGGTGTTGTTCATCTATTGCCAGTAATAAAAACTACATGATTGTCAATACATATTAACGCCATCTGTTTCTCAGTCTTCTCGCATAACGTCCCGGATTGACACAAAAGGCACTGACTGTGTCCTGAGTTTGTAGTTATAAGTAAGTATGTCATAACGACTTCTATTTTACCTCTTTTATTATGTTAAAAAACTATATCCTATTGACGGATTTATCTTAGAACCTTAAACCGGGAATTCTAAGCACTGTATAGACTGTCAAAGATATAACTCGTTATATATCTGATGATTGATAACTCAACTTTTTTTTCGTATCCCATCAAATCGCAATATACACTGATTATACAAAAATAGAAACTATGCTCTTGAAATCTAATTAACATATTTTGAAACTTACGAAAAACGTAAAACAAACTTTTGACATTCAGATTTAAAATGCACATAAAAGTTTAGATTCACCAAAATGTTCTTACAATATATTCTATCGCGGTTTCAAAAAAAAAAAAACAAATATCTAGGTATTTAGTTACTATGGTTTTGCGGAATCAAACATAAAAAACATGTTAATCAATTATAAACATGACAAACATGTTTACTTTACCCACACAACTCACGTACACGGTTTAAGTTATATCGATAACAATATTAAGGTTATACTCGCAGTAAACAAATTAAGTCGCAAATTTAGATGGCAGTTTTAAAATTAGGTAAGTGATTGAAATGCCATCAGGTTACGTACAACTAAAGTATTCCTTGAAAAAAATTTAAACATCTTAAACAAGATGAACTTTTTCTTTACGACCCAGTAAGGCTTGCATTTGGCGCAGACGTACAAGGTTTAAAAAATTACTTGTTACACCATGAGTACTTATGTATTCAAAAATGTATCGTTAAAACATACTTACATAATTATTGATGTAAAAAATATGTTCTCTTTTATATAGTGTCATAACTTATTTTACATTTAAAGGCTTTTTTTTTATATTTACCAAATAATTATTTATTTATAACTATTTCTGCATAGACGAAGGATGATATTACCGATAGTGGAAATAAATGAAATAACCGTATATTTAATACAGTCAGAAATAATCAATAGTAACCTAAATAACCAATGTGAATCATCCTGTATGCATAAAAGCTTTAACTATCAAGACATTTATTTCACTTCTTTTTCATTAGACACAAAAAAAACGAAATATGACGTTCACAGATGGCTCCTAACTAAAAATATAAATCGCACTTAACGCAAACTAAAAACTTTTTAATAAAAAATGACTTAACTAAATAATAAAAGAATCACTCACACCCATTTCAAGCACAATATGTCTTCGAAACATTTTAATGCAAAAAATACACTTTAAAGCACTTTGCAGCAACGCGCACCAACGATAAGACAATTGTCAACAAACTGATACACAGATTACATTATTATATATGAATCTTCTAACAAATAAAGACGTAAAATAAAGGTGTTACAAGATATATTGTACTCTATGGCATGTTAAGTGATTCTATACTTACAACATACAATACGTCGTGATGTCTATTCTTGTAAGCCGCGTAATTACTTTTTAGATTGGTTGTGTGAAGTATTACGTAAATAGCATGTTTATGGTAAAATAAATGATGTTTTCTTATTCTATATCTTTGTAGTTCAGGGTGACAGTAAGCGGACTCATGGAAACTCTACTATTGACAATACAATGCACGTAAGTCATCCTCTTAATTGTAGGTACGTCATTTGGAAACATAAAAATACAGGGACATCCGTTATTAACATGCCAACTACGAAAGAAAAATCCCTAATTACTACACCAACTTAAGCATACAAAACTGATTTTTTACAAGAACTTTAAAATCGCAGTAAATTAGAAGTAATTATAATAAAACCTACTCGTCTACAATTACTTCTTAGCAGAACCATTCGGCAATAATAATTTAAACAGGTTTACATAACAGGCAGGCTACAGTACAATCTGCCACAAACTATACAAGGAGGCCTTCGAAAATACCTCGAAGGCCTCCTATTATTATCAATAGAAAAGACAAATGCCTACACATTATAATCGATAGTAAAACGTACAGTAAAAAGTCTGATTTATTGCTGGATTTATTGATTTAAAGCTGGACTACCACGCTGGATTTCTTTTGATAATTATTGAGCGAAGGCAATTCCAGATTTCTGGTAAAGAGTTGGCCCAAATTGTTATAATATTATTAGATTATTGTAGGACACTGTGGTCTACGTCGTAATCATTCTAAAACACATGTTGACAATAGGTATTCTAATTTTTGTTTATATTTTTTTTATTTGGCACCTAGTGGGAGCTACTTATGAATGTTGGATCTGGCCAGCTTACCAATGCCTCAAAGAACAATGCCCCTGTTTCATATATGCAATGACCTGTCAGCCTGTTTTTTATTGATCTAATGTATAAATATAAAAACGATGCAAAAAAAAATAGTGTTATATTCCTAAACTTAAGGTAACAACTTAATGCAATTTAGCAATTCAGAATAAAAGTGCAGCTCATTGCAGGATTTTGGTTTCAGATTCTCACGGATGTGTTACTTTTTTCAAGCAAAAGTAGTAAAAAGCCTTTCAAAACCTCAAATTACTAAGTGTTCTCAATAATTATGTTGAAATTGAAGTCTGAAAACTCATATTTGGTTAAAATGTGGACATACTTTCTATCGCTGTAATGAAATGACATGAAAGACGTCGATTTCAAATGAGTTCATTGATGTTCAGTAAGCCTCGGCAATGTAATGTAGGTGAGAAACGCCTGTTCATTTTATCCAGTTAGATTATAGATTTCATCAGATAAGTAGGTATATATGGATTTTAAAATAAAAGTCCTCAGACAACATGGCCCCAAAGTAAGCAAAGGCTTGCGTTATGGGTTACCATGTAGCGAACTACGAGGATCCTAGAATATACCTACATACAAAACCGACAACAAGGCGTTGACGAACTGTGTTACAAGTATTAACACATATGTTACACAGCATACGTTGTGCCATCCCTAGTCTCGAAGATGCAGCCGAAATGTTAACGAACAGGAACACACTACGTAAATTCAATAGTTCAGCAAAATCCGAGATCCATGTAAAACTACTCAATCCGCGCAAGTACTTAATCGTTGAAGCAGAAGCCAGAAACGTTAACCGGGAGGAATGCCAAGGTGATCAAAAGTTAAAAAAATCCAGAGTGGTATCGAACAGTACACAATGCCGCAAATGCAAACGAAGGAATGCAAACGTTTAATTCAAATCTGAACTGACGTTGTGATTTTTGACATTGTCAATATGACAGTTAAGTTAAGCTGTATTGTACATTTAAGAAAAATAATTTATTATTTCATTTTGATGTGCATTAATTTAAATAAATTAACAAATAGAATATTAATTTAATTTAAAAAGTCATATATTTCTATAATTTATAAGCAAATTCGAAATACAGTAAAGTTCGAGCTTTATTTGGAACGAAACGTGTCATAAACCATATATTAGGTCTTTACCTATGAAATTGCCGTTTTTCACGAAATAAATGAAGCGTAATTTTTTTATATATTTTTAATTTCTATTAATCAAAATAATCACCCATGCAATCAATGCATCTTTGCCAACGCATTGGTAGCTTATTGATGCCTTTCTTGAAGAAATCAGCTGGACGGGAGGCAACAAATTCTTCAAACGCATTTTGTACTGCCTCTCAGGTATTGAATTTTTTTCCAGCCAAGAAGTTATCCAAATTCTGGAAAAAGTAGAAGTCTGTAGGCGCAAGGTCTGGTGAGTACGGCGGATGACGGAGAACTTCCAACCCCAACTCTTGTAGCTTGGAGACCGTCTACTGTGCAGTATGAGGTCGCGCGTTGTCGTGCAGGAGCAGTGGAGCCGAACGATTGACCAAAGCTGGTTGGAGACTTGCGAACTTCTCCATCATTGTGTTCAGTTCTTCTCAGTACACATCTGCAGTAATGCTTGTCCCGTTTGGCAAGAAGCTGTGATGAATTACACCCGCGTTAGACCACCAAACAGTGACCATCACTTTTCTAGGGGTAAGTTTTCGTTTAGGGCATTGTTTGGGTGCTGAACCAGGGTTCAACCAACTTGCTGAGCGCATACGATTGTCAAACAGGATCCATTTCTCGTCACAAGTAACAATGCGGTTCAGAATTCCTTCATTTGTATGCCTGCTGAGCAGTGCAAGGTACGTCTCCACGCGTACTTCGCGCTGGCGGTCATTGAGTTCGTGGGGTACCCATTTGTCAAGCTTTTTTACCTTGCCAATTTGACGCAAATGGACCAATATTGTTTTGATGCTAACGTCGAAAGCTGCTGCTAATTCAGCCGTGGATTGAGTTTCATCAGCTTCCACAATTGCCTTTAATTCGTCATTGTCGACCAAAGTTTTCGGACGACCACGGGGTTCATTTTTCAGGTCAAAATTTCCAGAACGGAAGCGGGTAAACCAGTTACGGGTGGTGCGTTCGTTTGTAGTGTTCGCTCCGAAAACGTCGTTGATGTTGCGTGCCGCTTGTGCCGCTTTGCTGCCACGACGGTACTCATACTCTATAATTACTTGAATTTTTAACTTATCCATGATGACGAAAAATGTTCGAATGCGTGAAAACAAAACACTAACTATTAAACAAATGACGTTTTTAGAAAAAGAATTCCATGTTTGTCAAATAAAATTAATTTGAAATTAGAATTACCAGTCAAAAAAAAAATATTTTCATTTGAAATGGCCAGTACGGCAAAACGGCAGTTTCATAGGTAAAGACCTATTATTTACTGGGCGCGTTCGTGGCAAACTAAATGTCAAAAGTGACTATAAAAAGAACCCAATACATTTTTTTGTGGATTGTAGTTTTTGACATGAAATAGGTTTTATGGTTCAACTAAAAATTTGTAATTTTTCGTACTATATTACTTATCTATACATAATACGAGTTGTCAAAATGTTGACAGGTCATTTCAATACATCAAGACAGGTGACTTTATTTCAAAAACGAGTGTTTTATAAAATAAAAACAAATTTTAAAATGTCACATAAATACAAACTAACATATTTAAAACAAACTTAATTTCGAATAATTAATTCATAACTCTAAAGAGATAACCACTCGGTTTGTTTTGTCTAGCTATGGTAATAGACCAGGGCTGAAGCCTTTAAAAATGGTAAAAAGTGAAAATAATAATAATAGTAGGATGAAACCCATTAGAAAAGGAAAGAAAGGAAGAAATATAATAAAAATGAAAGGAAAAATAAATTGCGAGCGGAGTTCGGGAAGTGGGGGGTGAGGTTTTAAGGGTAAAATATGGTTTATCTCAATTTCCGGCAAAACTACAAGTCCTATGAAAAAAAGTCAAATAGCAAAATTGTAGGTAATAAAAAGATCTACAACTTTTGTATTTACAATTTTTTCACATAACCTCAATATTTATGGGAGTATAACTAGGGAGTATTAATATGGGAGAATAACCAAGTTTTTTGTTTTTTTATTTTTACCTCTCTCAAAAAAAAAATTTCTATGAAATTTGGTGAAAACTTACCTTTTTATATCCCAAATATCCTGTAATTTATTTGATTTGAACTATTTATTTTTTCACCTTATTTTCACTTAATATCAAAAAAAGCACCCTCATTTTCAATCGAAAATTCTTGCGTCAAAATATCAGCTTTTTTCAAAAAGTGCTTTTTATTTGCTGAAATCTCTAATTTCTGATATACTATAGCAATACTATAGTAAATGTTCTCAGAAAATGCAAACAATCGAAAAAAACCTCGAATTCGAAATTTTTTTACGTCATTGTGTACAATTTTGAGCTATATATTAAAATTAACACTTTAATTACTCACAAAACGTAAGATGTGCATGTTGCATTGATAAACGAAAAAATTGTAAATCGAAATATACAAAAAGTTAACAAAGAAATAAGTTAATAAAGTTAATATTTAATAAGATATCTACAATATTTTGAGAAAGTTGTAAAATATTCTTTAAATTATAAATTTGTAGATGCCTATTTATTGCTGTTTTAAGATAATTCATATACCTGAGTGACCTACGGAGAATTTTACCCCATTGGAAGTAGGGAAAGAGCTAGGAGGGTCTGGGCCCTTACTACATACCTGTTATTTCGTAGCAGCTGTAAAAACCGTTATTCGAGATTCAGCAGTGTACAACATCGTTTTTAAAAATACACGTGCAGGCTGAGTTACATTAAGAGAATTGTGACAAATTTACTTTAAAACATTGAGTTACTATGTACTACGTACTAGAGAAGCTATTCAAAACTGTGTCACAGTCCATTTTTTCCTATTCAATCATTTAATATTAGATGCAGCGCTACATTAATTTGAAGTTGTTTAGTCAAATGATTCAAACATGCAGCGCTTGGATTGCTACAATAATGTGTAATATCTCTCGACCAATCAACGAATTGCAATTTGTCATACCAATAGATTATACGAGTGGTACAGAATGGCCAAATTTTAAAATTTTGCCTGACTGCATAGAAAATAAACATATGTATGTTTTGTTTTATAAGTAAATGAACATTAAAGTGGATATTTATATATACGATAGCTTAGGCGTAATTAAGTAAAAATATTATTTTAACTTTATTTACCTCATTTATACATAAATTGGTATTAAATACAATTAGCTTTTGCCCATACATTCGATTTTTTGAGATAAAAGCAGGCCTCCGTCACTTTTTTGTACTATTTTTACCCGACTGCAAAGAGGGTTTTTCACGCCTATCTATAATTGTAATATTCTTTATCCGGATTGGAGAATCGGCTGGATGAATTGTTATGATCAAGGCATCGTTAGATTTGTTGTGGCAACCCAAATGCTCTTACTTTTTTGTCGAGCGTTAACCTACATGAGAATTTTATTTCTTTTGTGTACATACTGCTAATATGGTATAAGTGTAAGTGCATTTTAGGGCCGGCGGTTCTTACGATGATGTAACGGTAATAATGTTCATTATCTGTTGTTATAAAATTAGCTTGAAAACGTACGGGTGGGGTGATATAGAGAACAATTCTAGTTATTTGCGTGTGTGCATTACTTGCAAGTAGTAGGAATAAATGCGGTGTCAGTGTTACTGCTAGTGAATTGAAACAAAAGCTATTTCTATACTATTGTTATAAGTTCTGGGACTGTAGCTCATGAACTAGTTTTTTTGGTGCACATACATACATACATAAAAACACTGGAATTACATAACCCTCCTTCTGAAGCAGTCGGGTAATGATCAGTAACATCTAAGTCATCCCTATATTATAGTTCTCCACCGTTAGTACTACGTGTCCATTCTGTGCAGTTAACTTTTCTTAATCTATGACCGTTGATCTATGATTTTCATACAAAATGTCGGGCTCAATAGAAAATAATGTACAAAAATAGTTTTTATTGGTTTTCACTAAATATTTTGTTTACTTTCCGATAATAACTTACTCCACTATCTTTTTTATTCACAGTAGATTGGTTTTTACAAGTTTTTAACACGCAAGATGGCATTTTTAAATATTTGTTTTGACCAATGACATATTACATATAGACAGGTTATCCACTCTCAAAAATGGCAACGCAAATGCACGGCAGTTGCCGGCTATTTATTTTGACTTTATATTGACTTGTGCAACCCAGTGTCACGGCTAAACATCAAACAAAACTTATTGCCTATTCTGTGTTTTTAATACCGTACAATGCCTTCTTGTGTGTTTAGACAGTGTACTTACACTGTTAATGTTAAAGATAGAATACGTATCTTTTCATTCGTAAGTACTATTTTTTTATAATTAACTTATTTATTATTTATTTAGCTATTTAAAATGACGTTTTAAAATTGACATGGCTATTCGTTTCAACAAACTCGAAGAGTGACATTTAATATGATTTTGTGTGTGGGAGTAAAAGAGTCAACGCTATAGAGTTTCAAAAATTAACGTACTAAGTCACGTACGCTCGCGACCAATTAATGCGAAGCAACGTCACGTAGTACATAGGTATCTCTTTCTTACAACAAGTGAACCGTTTTATTCTTTCCTTCTCCCACAAATTATATTAATCTATATATCGGGCTCTATAGTTACGTTGACGCCGTTTTTTTGTGCGGTATTGTTTGGGTATGACTTGTCTATATGTAATATGTCACTGGTTTTAACATTAAGTCAGCACACGGTCGCTAAGGGCGGTAGCGAGTGACCATAGTAGGTAGTCTTCATACAAAAAAAGTTTTAGGTTAGTGTTAAAAAGTGTTAGGAATTATGTCTATGGTGAGAACTTTCTGATTGTGACAGCTCGGTTGCTTCTTTTTGGGCGTACAATTGTCACATGTAACTTCAATGTGAATGATAACGCTATGTTCAATTAACGATGTACGGTTTTAGGTTATCTTTCAATGTTTTAATTTTATTTAAACTACTTTTATTATATTAATACTTGAAATTGGCAGAAATAATTATTGTGTAGTAACAACAGCTGATTGCCATTAAACGCAAAATTGGTTTTAATGTTCAATCAGTCAGCTTGATCTCCCATGTTTGGCGAGTAAAGAGTTTGCGTTGGTTGGTCAATTTTTGTAACATAAAATCTCAATTCTCAAATATAGTCAGACGAAGTCTCTCAGTCAGACGAACATCTTCCTAACTACAACACTAGGAACTAGGAACCGCCACGTTTTCAATTTGACAACAATTTTGTTTTAAATTAGATTACCCTTCGTTTCTTAATTTTAAAATGACGGCATTGGATTTTGGCGTAATGCCATTGTGTATCAGCGCGAAAGCCCCTCTCCTTTTCTACAAGATATTTTAACAATCTAATAGATAAAACAGGTAAAATAAATAAAAGACTTGTATATATTTATGATATTTTTTTTAATTTCTAAATTTTGTTTTATATTTTTATATGCTTTGTTTGTATTGCACGGGAGGCAAATTTTTATTTTCTAGAAGCGAGACATCAGTATCTTTTATTCATAATCTGTTAATTATGTTACACCAATTAAACACCGTTATTCATATTGAGTAAGCCAGAAAACATTTCTTGTGTGGCTCACAAACAATTTACAAAGTTTTACCACACTTAAACCTTGTAAGCACAAAGCACTATTGGCACAAAGACACGGTAACCATTAAGTCCTATCTCAGTTCTTGGAAAGTGATGGAAAATAACGTCCTTTCGGCTACTTTCTCATTCACTACACATCACTTGTTGTACATTGTGAAGCACCGAATAAACGCAAATTAATTACTATATTTGGTAAATGAGAGGTTATGTTTCCTATGTTATGTTTTACTCGTCACCGTCAACATTGAAACCGTAATGGCAGATCGCGCTGATTGATTGAAAATTAAATTAAATTTTGCGTTTAATGGCAATCAGCTGTAGTTACTACACAATAACTATTTCTGCCAATTTCAAGTATAAATATAATAAAAGTAGTTTTAACATAATTATAACATTGAAACATAACCTAAAACCGTACATTATTGATTGAACATAGTGTTTATTCATCATTCACATTGAAGTGACATATGAAAATTGTTCGCTCGAAAAGTAGCAAGAGCTGTCAGCATCAAAAAGTTCTAACCATAGACATAATTCCTAGTTTTTTTTGTATGAAGACTACCTGCTATGGCGTTTATAGTGCTTCACACTATAAAAGTGCTGTGTAGTAAATGAAAAAGTCAGTGAAAGGAGGTCATTTCCCATCACTTTCCAAGAAGTGAGATAGGACTTAACATTATTTACCGTGTCTTTGTGCTAATAGTGTTAACTTACAAGGTTTAAGAGTGGTAGAACTTCGTAAATTGTTTGTAAGCCACTAACATTTTGAGAAGAAATGTTTTCTGGGTTACTCAATAAGAATAACGGTGTTTAATTAGTGTAACATAATTAGTAGAATATTAAAAGCTACTGATGTTTCGCGTCTAGAAAATAAAAATTTGCCTCCCATGCTATACAAACAAAGCTTTATAAAAATATGAAAAAAAGTTTAGGAATAAAAGTACTAAATATACGGCTTGTATATTTAGTACTTTTATTCCTAAGCTTTTATATATTTTACCTTATTTATCTTATAGATTGTTAAAATATCTTGTAGAATAGAAGAGAGGCTTTCGCGCTGCCACAATGGCGTTACGCCAAAATCCAATGCCGTCATTTTAAAATTAAGATACGAAGGACAATCTAATTTTCAAAAAAACTTGTCAAATTGAAAAAGTGGGTTCCTAGTGTTGTAGTTAGGAAGTCGTTCGTCTGATGCGTAGCATCACTAATTAGTTTGTGCGAGTGACGAAATACAACTTTGCCTTTTAACATTTTTTCATAGGACTTGTAGTTTTGCCGGAAATCGAGATAAACTATTTTTTACCCTTAAAACCTCACCCACTTCCCGAACTTTCATTCATTCATTTCATTTTTATTATATTCTCATGCTTGGAACCCTTCCCAATGGATGGTTTCATCCTACTGTTATTTTTTTTGGTTTCAAAAATTATCGAACGTCTTTAAGGCTGAAATTGTAAAAAAAGTTTAGCCTTATCGCATTTTCAGCGAAGTGGTCAAATGAAGAGTTACTTTGTTTGGTTCTGATCAAAATGTCAGTAAAACAATTTTGACAAAATTGGTTTCACGTGTTTTCAGAGTATGTATTCTATTCAGTACAAAAAAGTCGATTTTTATTTGACCGCTTAGCTAAGATGAGTCTAAGTACGATTTATATACGAGCCTTAAAACCTAGTTGATAAATTCCTACAGAATAAAATCTACTTGAATATACAATATAAATATTTGTAAATCGTACAAAGAGACTCGATAGCAGTTCAGTACCGTAGCAAATATTTCAGCCTTAGTTTGTAATTATTTGTACAACTGTCTTTGCAGGTCTATTATAATTTTAAATACCACGTAAATAGTTACAAACATATACGGAGAGCACCTTATTTGCCTTAGGTATATTAAATAAGACATCATTTAAGAGTTAAGAGGCTTTAGTCTTAGGACAAATATAAATTATTATATTTGGAACTGTTTCGCTTAGAAAAGGCATAGTTACAAATTTAGTTAATAAAATATAATTGTAATAATTCTCGCGGATTTTTTTTTATCAGATTATATACAAATCATTTTTTTAAATACATATCATGATTAGGTTGAGAGAAGGAAAATGAATTGAAACCGATCCACATTCACATGAAATCACGCAAAGTTTACTATCAATCATCTAGGCACGGATTGCAGGTATAACGACCTAACAGAAAAGGTTAACTAGAGGGTAACATTTTAAGAGCAACATTTATAGAGGTCATTAACCTACTACGGTGCTAAGTCTTAAGCCGGGTTTGTGAAAGTGTTGTTGACCTGCGGGTCTAACATGAAGCCATTTTAATTTCACAGCCAAATAAAGACATCATTCACGTGTCAAGTGACATGAAATGACCAAGCCAAGTAGAAGACTATCAAACATGACGTCACGTATTTCGGATGCGGACATTATTATTTATTTCGGTATTTTATACCACTATTTATTTACCTGATTACATTACTAAAGTATTGAGTATATTTTTCTTTCGCAGCGGTCATTTTGATTATAAGTAGTAAAAGATTGAAAAGGCAAGCCGCATTCCGCCCTAGTTTGGTTGTTCGAGTATTAGAAATATCTCTTGAAGACGTAGCGAAGAATTCTAACGCTAGACCTGCTGTTGTATCCAGTAATAAGAAGTAATACAAACAATCAAATCTGCAATTGTGTTAAAAATGTGGACGAAACCAAAAAATTTTTCAATCAACTATCATTTTGGTAAAATTAAAAAACTGTGTCTCAACGGCCGCACTCAGAGGATGCCAAATGGTTTATTAAGGCGGTCGTAAATATACATTTTGCTAAGCAAATCTAGAGTTAGAAGCAGTATAGATACAGAACAAACTTACTTAGCTAAATCTATACATAAGTTGTTCTGAATGTATTAAGGCAGTCTCTAAGTGCGGCCGTAAGAGGTATTTACTTAAACGATGCCTTTGACTTACTTAGCTAAATCTATACTTAAGTTAACCTTAATGTATTAAGGCATTTGACGTCTCTAAGTGCAGCCGTAAGAAGTATTTACTTAAACGATGCCTTTTCAAGAATTAAAATACTCAAATGTGCGTTTAATTAAAAATGAATACCCATTGAAATCAACTTTATGTTAACATTCAGTTTCGTTTCGTTCTAAAAGTTACTCCGTTACCTAATTGATTAGGATATTGGACTGTAAAATGTAATTAAATATTTTTATTATTTGACTGCGAAAACTAATGATATGTCTAGCGAGGATGTGTAGCAGAGCTGTGTAACTCGGTGACACTTTCCACCAGAGGTGTCTGAAGGAACTGTGCGAGCATGTATTGCGGACGTTTTGATATATATCACAGCGAAGTTTTTTAACTCGCTATACATCTCTCGCACGCAGGTGTCTCAATCCCCCCGGTGACATCGTGTTGTTTGCTCACAAACCTCACTTCGCTAAGTTTTGTCTCCCGAAATTATCCGGCCGAAACTAGGGGAATTAATAAATAGCACGCCTTAACCTTCCTCGCTCTGTTTTGGTGGATACAAGCGAGCACGCCTTAACCTTCCTCGCTCTGTTTTGGTGGATACAAGCGAGCACGCCTTAACCTTCCTCGCTCTGTTTTGGTGGATACAAGCGAGCACGCCTTAACCTTCCTCGCTCTGTTTTGGTGGATACAAGCGAAATTTTTTATACATAAAGTAATCTGTTTCTAATTTAAGATTGTAAGAAAAGCCATTCAAATTAGTATTACTTTTCACAACATATTTCGCGTGACAGTAACTCGTATAATTGGATCGAAAGGCTTGCATCTTCTTAAGCAATCTAGCCTAAGTTTAAATGTAAAAAAATTACTTAACACGCAGAATTCATGTTAACAGTCCTAAGAATTGCCTTAAAAAATTTTCAGAACATGGCCTTTTTCCCCGACCCTGCAACGCTATCTTTATTGAAATCATAAAGACGTAAAACATTTGAATCCTAAGTTTACACGCGTTATCATCACACAAAGGAAAAGATAATTTTTACTGTCACTCACTATATTCTTAATAACAATGCAAATACTATAATTAATAAAGAGTTATTTAGCAAATAGTAGATTTGTTTCACGCAATGGAAAGGCGCCTTGTTTGAGTACAAACTACGAAGATATGATTGAATAAATATTAAAAATGAAATAAATGTTATAGCACGTCCACACTTAGATCATATTTGGAACATAGTTTTCTCATGGTTTCTTAAATACGAGTATGTAAGCAATAATAAACATATTAACTGTATAGATTCAAGCGTGTGTTATGAACCCTACAAAGGATTAGGATGAGGGTAACCAGAATATACATAAATTACCAGAATATACGCGGGTGATATTTTTACTGTTCGGACATGTGCGCATGAGTTCACACCACATTCCTGAGCAACTATGTTAAAGACACCATACAGTGAAAATTAAAAAGAAGTTCGACTCTTCTATGTTCATGTTCATATTCCGAACGGTAAAAATATCACCCGCCCATATTTATGTATATTCTGGCTCCCCCTCCCCCTAGTCCGTTATAGGGTTCATACCACCCGGTACATACAGAATAAATCCATAACAAGAAAACAAATGCTAAATATATTTCTTTAAAATAATTTAAATTTGAGTATACGTACTGGGGACCTTGGATATATGGACCGAATTATGAGCACGAAGCTGACGCAACATTAAAAAAAAATGCAGGGTGAAGCAAAAGTCGTAATCAGAAATTTTTGTTTCCATAGCAGTATTTTAAGGCAAATTCATTGCATTAACTCTAGAAGCAAACAATTAAACTTTATTGATAATAATTTTAAATATAATATAATAATATATAATAATAATAATAATAACTTTATTTACTCTTTTCAATTTACAATAAGTATACTTAACCTAATAATAATCTGAGATACTTATCTATGATGTAAACAAAATACATATCCAAAATACTTTTATCCTAAATTAATATATTCTTTTCAAACATAAACTTAAGCTTTACATATAAATATTAAAGAAAGTGTTAACAAACCAACATGATAGCATGAATTGTCAATGCGGGTATACTTATTGACAAGAATTTCTTTACCTTCCGTGCTAGTCGAGACTGTGTTACGGTAAAATAGCAAAAAAAAACACAAATCTTATAGTCAGCCTATTCGAATACAGTAACATGCTATGGGTCTATGAAAGTTAAACGTAGCAATTATCTATTATTTATTTCAGTAAATTAAAAAGAAATTTAATTAATGAATCATCAAACAACGTTTGCATATTTTTGCCTGTTGTCACGTCCACGGGTTTAAGCTAAAGTTAAACAGTAAGAAACACATATTTCTGTATACGACTTATGTTTCACCCGCTACAATGGTATTGCTTAGGTAACCATTGGACAACTTATCTGTTCAGTAAAGGGTATCGCTGCGTTCTACGTGTTAACGAAGTAGTCATGTAAGAAACGCTTTACTTTGAAATTTGCGCAGCTTTGACTAAGCTAAATATTGCTTTTTGTCTCTATCAGTTCAATAGAAATAGAAAGTGACGGGGTGACATTTTAACTAACTATAATCCGCACGCTGAATGATGATCCCTATGACAGTTCGTTAGCGCTTAACATTGTACTGACGTCCTATCACATCAAATCCTTTAGAGGTCCATTAAAAAGACGAAAAAATCATAATTGTGTACAATGGTAAATTATAAAAATGAATATTAAGAAATTATTACATAATGTTCGGAAATAATAGAAAAAAACTCAATGCAAATGTACATGGTACGTGCTGCAAAAGTTACGTCGTCAAGCTGTTATCGACTAAGAAGGGACACATCGATAAACAAAATATCGATAATTTGTTGGAAATATAAAACAAATGCTTTGAGTTTGTATTTTATTTATAATAGCTAATTATGAATTCTTTAAAATTCAATTCAAAAAGAATTTTAAATTCTTTAAATTATGCAATTTGAATAAAAATTAAAGTATAGTAAAATAAAATATAATAAGGCTGTTACTTTTTTATCTAGTGTTTTATGTCCATCAATGCGCGTAGTCTTTTTTTCAAAATAAATAAATATTGCTTATTATGTTGAATGACCTGGCTAAATGACATGACATTTGCCTGAAAAAACAGTATTTTATCGAAATTGTTTCGCATAACTAATACAACTGTCAGTTGAAACGTCATAGGGATCATCATTCGGCGTGCGGAGTATAAACGGCTAGATCAGGTCTGCTCAGGCCTCAGTGGTTTTATACGTCTGCCGTGACAGCGCAGTATTTTACGATATTTCTAAAATGTTCCTAGTACAGAAATGAGCACCAGATGGTGCCAGCACACGCCGTTGATTTTGGAGATGTTTAAATGTTTCACTCTGATTATTATAATGGAATTTTTATTAAAGGTGCTTTGTTGACGGTAAGCTTTTACTCTATTAATCGGTTAAAGGTATATTATTTCTACCTTCTACCATTACGTCTTTATCATAATTGAACAGTAGGTAAGTACTGTAATAAATTACTATAGGTAAAGATAAAAATCAAATAAATCAGAAACAAAACCATATCAAATCATAATACTGCGTTTTTGAGATACAAAAACATATTTATATTGATTGAATTATTGTTATAAAACATAGAATTAACTATAGCTAGTGATCGTGGGCTTTTGTAATATACAGTTAAAATATTGAAACATACATTGTTTTTAGATATTTAAAAGTGTATCTCATAGAGTAAGAGCAAAATAAACATTTAAAGCTAAATGTTTTCTATAGATAACAAATATTATAAAAATATATATATAAGTTTTGGGAAATTAGTTAAATTTTACAATTTTGGGCAACGCCTCGTAGTAGTCTACTTTGCCGTAGTACAATCGTAGTCCTGTTGAGACCACTGGATACAATTTCAATTCTTATTCTTTATTGCATGTTTATTGTTATTTACTCCTCTTTCTTATTGCATTTACTTTGTAATAATACTCCATAAAGTTATTATCGGTAGTGTCACATGTCGAATTAAAATAAACCATAATTAATTACTAAACTAATGTACTTGTTTATTTACTTACTTGCAACAAACTATTTTTTTAAATTAATGAACTGAACGCAGGTCATTCAAGAACAAAATCTTAATCAACACAATAGAAAATACTACTTACTTAATCTACTTAAGACGTAATAATCTAATATATCTATCCCTATATTATAAACACATCAACAGAATCTAGGGATATTTTTAAATTAACTACAGTACTATAAAGAACTTGCTGATATTGTAAATGGAAGAATTATAGATTATTTTAAGGTTTGAAATTTCGTCATTTTTGTTGTGTTTTAAATAATAAGTTATTTTTTTATTCACCGTAGAAAATTTGTTTGATAAAAAAACTTCATTTCTTTTTATAGAACTATCAGTTTTAATTCAAATTGCCGAAATCTTGAAAAGTTACTACTTAGCATAATCAGTGTGGCCACCTCTTACATTGATTACACATCGGCATCGATTGTTCATACTTAAAATTAAATTGTCAATGACTTCCTACGGTATGAGGTCCCATGTTCTTTGCAAGTTTGTTGTTCCGTCGTCAAATTTGGTGGGAAGTCTCTCAAAGCTCTTCGTTGTAATATGTCCCAGGCATGCTCGATAGGATTTGAGTCGGGCGACTGTGCAGGCCAATCCAAAACTTGAATATCGTGATCTCGAATAGCGGCCGACACCAGCCACGCCGTATGATAAAGAGCATAATACATTACTGGCCCATTTGGATTCTGCGTGGGACAATAATAGACTCTACTACCTCCTCGAGGTATTTTTATGCAGTCATGCTGCCTTGGATCCAAGCGAGCTGGGTTCGTCCGCCAAGCCGAATTCCTGCCCAAACCATGATGGTCCTGCCTTGGTATGAGTGAGCCTCCTGAGGGTGCCGTAGATGGCTAACTCTGCATGGAGTTCTCCAAACGCGTGTTCTTAGTGACTCCAAATGAAACCCAAACCGAGACTCATCGGTGAACAGCTCCAAATACCTATTTTGTTCGTCACTCAATGGTAAATGCTCCCGATCCCACGAAAGCCGCCGACCGCGATTGCCACGTGTCGCAATGCTGGAACACGTATGCAACCTCCTTCGCACAGTTTGGTCGCTTACCAGCAGCTGGTGGTCCTCCTGGAGCCTTTGTACTAGTTGCATCGCTGTAGTATTGGGTTGTCTTCTAGAGATCCTCTGGAGAAATCGATCCTGTCTCTGCGTAGTAATACGATTTCTACCTGTGTGCCGTTCAGTTAAACATCCCCAGTACTGCGATAACGTGATCACAACCTTGATACCACGTTCTGGCTGGTGTGTATGGCCTCGGCATCGACGCGTTGAGTGGCACCATTTTCTAACATGCCCACGGCTCGTAAAATTTTAATCTCGACTCAAATGACGCCGTGACATTACTCTTAAAAGCTCACACGGGGCGTTAAATTAAAAAAACAATCTAATCAATTTTCATTAATTAATATCAATAAAACAATTGTAATTTTCCTTAACGAAACGAATTACTAACAATTTTACCGCCGTGTTTTGCTTTTTTTATTTACATTATTAATTTTGAAAATAGAATAAAAGAGTTCAAATTTTTGTAGGTATTTATTATTTTATTCTTATCCTGCTCGCTATGAGATGACTTACAACATAGTTTTGCGTAATTTAGGGTGTTACAGAGGGTGTGTTTCCTTAAAAGTTTATATTTTATAATGAAATAAATAATAATTAATAAAATATATAAAATTTGTATCTAAAACCCAAAACAATTACAACAAATATTTTTTGAAAGTTGTTTAAACAATTCTGTTGTAAAAAATTATTTTTAAGTATTCGCGAGAGACTTGCAAGTTTGTCAGTTTATTTTTCGGTCCAAGACAAGTCTCACATATATTTTACGAGGTTTTATGAAATTGCAGAAAGACTTAAGTTCGGAGCAATAGATATATTTTGAGCAACGGCTGTGTCTTCGATCTTCTCCATCTTTTGTAGGTGAAACACGAACCCTTAGACGTATCGAAGACATATCCAAAGAAACAGCGAAATTTAAGAAAATGAGATGTGGACAGCAGCACTGTTATTATTTATTTAGGTATTTTATGTCAGCATTTATTTACCTAAACAAATCACCAAAGTGTTGAAGTATTTACTTCTTTCGCAGCAGTGGTTTTGCTGTCATTGAAAGGGATACCAAGTTCCGCCGAATCATCTAGTTCACTTGGACAAGCAGTATATATCTTGAAAAAAAAATTACGTCTTCGGAGGTTAGGAAGAATTCTCATGTACACCTCTATTACCTAGGCAGGATTTCACCAAACTGTAATACGACGAAATCCTAAAGATAAGTCAATATTATCCTCGGTAAAAACCTTTTTTTTGTTTATTGAACTTTTCAGTATCAGGAAAAAAGACTTTGCCTGGTATAATATTTATACCGCCGATTTTAGTGATATTACGGAATTATCCATGGTAAATTACAAGATGGCGAATGTTCTGTGAATCAGCTGTTTGTGTTTATTTTTTCTTGCACATGTTGATTTTTTCACAAGAAGATTTCAAAAGATGTGAAGAAGAAGTGTTCTTCGTGGTTTTTAAAAATGGTAACTTTGCAACTTGTCGGGAAACGTAATTCATTACCCTCATTAAAGGTCATGATATAGTTGTGCATAGGTAAGTTAATCCGAGGTTTGTTTAATGAAATTTTTTTGATATTAACCTATGAATATTTTGTTGGAATAAACATTATACATTATATCGGGAGATCTTGAAGTTTCATAAAATCCGGCCTCAGGGTGTTACCACACCAATCGATCGACGTTGCCTCTTCCACGCTACCATCGAGCGACTTATTGCGAAATTTTGCCGCCCCCTAAAGTGCCGCCCGGGGCGGGCCGCCCCTGCCGCCTCCACTACACTACGCCATTGGCTACAATCAGCAGATTGCATGAAGTTGTGCAATAAGTTTTGATAAAAAAACAAAACGATGTTGATATGACGGACATAACAACCTGATGGGCAAAAGCCATTCCGAATTTAATATAATTTCGTCTTAAAACTAAGTATCTACCTTCATATAACACGAATTGGTTGAGGTTTCGATACCATGAATTAATACCGGAATTTTTTAACCTCGTCATAGATCGCAAAGAACAGGCGATTCAACCTGATGGTAAATGACACCATTTTATTTCATTATTCGTAGTTATGATTGATTATATTGCTTATATTGATTATATTGATGATTGTTATATTCTGTCTGTCTAAACTTCAGTATGAGTGGCCCTTGTTCCAGTAATAGGAAAGACTGTAGGTCCGCCCCTGACGAGGTATAAACAAATGAAGCTCTATTACCACTGCATCGTGATCCCGCGGTACCTCTACGCTTCACATGTACACAGACGACCACTACAACCTCTGGATGTTTTTTAAAGTTGTGAATGCCACGTTGACCTGACTCCAGGGAAACGTGATTGGTCCAATAATCCAGAGTTAAATAGATGCAGTTTCAAATTTTAACGCAAACAATTTTAAATAGTAACTGTGATTGGGCAGGTACTGATTGATAGTCATTAATTACAAGTTCGAATACTGTTTAATGCATTCATCTTTATGTATGTTTAACTTAGATAATTACATATTCTTCATGCCCATTGAATATTTAAAAATGATTTGGCTTTAAAGCTTCTGATAAAGATAAAGGTCCTATCTATTGGGATTTTTCTTGATTGATATTTAAGGAAAAACCTGATTGATAATAAATTTACAATTTAGTAAACTCGATTATTTAAAAATAACTAGAAGGCAACCGTCTTGATTAATCAGTCGTGAAGGTAACTCTTTGTTTCAAGTAAGCGACAAACACGTTTACACGACAACACCATACGTCACTAATAAATATACAAACCGACCGACGCACCTCTTCAGAAAAGGGGAGCACTGCGTTCTACGCGTAAATGAAGTTTGATATTTAGTCAATGAAGAAATGGTTTTAGTACTTCAAGTTTTTGCTACTGAATAGATAAATTGGTGGCACTGTAAATTGTGAGGTCACAAATTCTCTATGGAAGGTAAAAATAATAAAATAAATAAGGTTATTATTATATAAATACTCGTAGATATAACTCTAACTTAAATTTTGCATGAACGTGAAAACTGACCTTTTGAAGGTCACTTCAATGTGAATATGTGGTATTTTCATCCTTTGTTACGTGAGTGTACCGTACTTTACGAACACTTATTTATAAAAGAAATTAATAGACTCGGACATAGAATCTCTTTATAGTTCTACAGTAAACAAACATACAATTTACAAGTTCTCAGTAGATATTTGAAGACACAAAAAAGTATATTTAAGGTAGCTAAGTGCCTACTAGTTTACCTCCACCTTATGACATTTCTGTATACCTCTCTTGTCCACATAAATAAATAAACAAATTGAATAAAGCTCGTGCATCTACACTTACACTGTGTTTTGCACCAGCAAGTAAATTAAAATGTGCAATCCACTTACCGTAGTCATCCTTCCAGCCGTTGCCCATCACGAAGGCGCTCCTCAATAGATGACCCATTTCGAAGGCTTACTACACTGATATTGTGCAAAATTGAAGTGTACAATACAAACTCAACCTTACTACATAGATTATACAATACTAATTCAAACTACAGCTTACTACATAGATTAAACAAAACTAATTTAAACTACAAAATAATAAAACAAGAAAGATGAAATGAAAGAAAAACAACGTAAATTCGATATTTGAATTCGTGTTTACCGCACTCTGGTCGGTGAAAACTTTAAACGGCTACATCTCTGCTAAAATTTTAAAATTAGAACGTTTTCGGTGTAAGAAAGCCGGTTGGGAGCGTAACTTGAGCGCAAATGATGTAAGAGAGAGACGCTAACTAAAATTACATTCTGTACTAGATGCGGAAAACTTGCAAACAGATAAGCGTCAAGGATGTTTGTAGAACATAAGAAGTTTATTGGTTGGTAAACTAAACAGTAGGTTTGTTTTGTTAGCCAACTACTACTATTTAGTAAATAAATCATAAATAACTATGGTAACATTAACATTTTGTACAATGTATGTACCACCGTTCTAGGCGTCAAATATAGGATTTAGTCCTGAATAAGATACGTTTACTAATTATTTGGTAACAACGTTCGACAACCATTTATTTGGTTACGGCGTTTTGCTTGGTTAACTGGAATAATATAATAATAATTGTGATTCAACTGTTTTTCATTTTAAGTGGAGTGTTAAATCAACAATTGTAAACTTACATATGAAATTGGCGTTTTGGCGTACTGGCCACTTTGATTATCTCCCCTTTGGTTAAGAACTCCAATTTCAAATTTATACAGCTATTTACTCACGCGTTTCTGTTCCGGAAACCGTAATTCTATGGTTTTTTCAGCTTTTGGTTTTTTCTTTGCATCACTTAGTTTACAAAATGGAAACTTGAAATATCGCGTTATTTATGCGCACAAGTTTCACTGTGGCACCAGCGACGCAGAAACGCTCGAATTATTAATGCTGTGTTGGCGGCGGTGTCGCAAAAAAAAAACACAGTGCGTTTTTGGTTCCAACGTTTTCATTCTGGAAATTTCGACCTGCTGAACAAGCCCCGTGGACGGCCGCAGACCAAAGTTGGTAATGAAAAATTGAAGGCTTTAGTGGAAGTGGATCTATCGCAAACCACGCCCGAGTTAGCTGTAGGCTGCGGTGTTAGTGACAAAACTGTTTTAGTCCACTTGAAGCCAATTGGGTACTTCATGAATTGAGTGCAGCATACCTACAAACACGCGTTGACTTCTGCGTTACATTACTCAACTGGCACAATACTGAAAGGATTTTAAATCGAATCATTGCCTGTGATGAAAATTGGATCCTGTATGACAATCGGAAACGCTCATCGCAATGGTTGAACCCTGGCGAACCAGCCAAATCCTGCCCCAAGCGAAAATTTACTCAAAAGACGTTATTGTGAGCGTTTGGTGGACTAGTGCAGGTATCGTTCGCTACAGCTTTCTTAAATCTGGCCAGACGATAACGGCAGATGTCTATTGTCAGTAACTGCAAACTATGATGGAAAAGCTAGCTGCTAAACAACCGAGACTGGTCAAGCGCTCTATGCCACTGCTGCTTCAGGACAACGCTAGACCACACACTGCACAACAGATGGCTACCAAATCAGCTTCAATTGAAATGTCTGAGACATCCGGCGTACTCCCCGGACCTTGCTCCAACAAATTACCACTTTTTTCGAAATTTGGATAACTTCTTGCAAGGGAAAAAAGGGCAGCCCAAAGCGCCTTCAAAGATTTTATTGATTCCCGTCCCAATGGTTTTTTTAGTAAAGGGATCAATGAACTACCTATGAGCAATGATAGCAATCGTACATATACTTTGATTAAATAAATATATTATATTTAAAAAAAAAATACTTTATATTCCTCCCTTACAAAACGCCAATTTCAAATGTAATGACCTAATATAAATTTTTTAACTATTTGTCTGTAACTTATTGCTCCTTATGTTATTTTATTTCGTGTTGTAGTGTATTTTGTTGAATAAATCTATGAATTTGAATTTGAATAAATGAACTTCAAAGATTTAAAGTTAACATTTTTTTTACTGTAATATATCTACGGTCTACAATTTCTTACATTAACTATAATACTAGGGTGGATTGAAAAGTTCGCAGCCTAACATGGATAGCGTTGTTATATTATTATAAAACTAGCCTCATATGAAACCTAGACTCTTAGTCAGTCTCTGTGCAATTTTTTTCTGAGATACATGCGTAATTATTTATTTTATTGAACATTAAATGACAGTAAGTTTCATGAAATTTGAAAATGGATAGTTTAGAGCACCGTACCGTGATCAAATACCTCCACAAGAAACTTTTAACTCCAAAGCAGATTCATGAAGATATGGTGGCTACTTTAGGAACATCTGTTCCGTCGTATACAATGATAAAAAAGTGGACACCTGAATTTAAACGTGGACGAGAGAGCGTCAAAGATGACCCCCGCTCTGGACGGCCTTCTACAGCTACGACTTCGGAAAACATCGAAAAAATATGTAATCTCATCATGGGAGACAGAAGGTTGAAGGTGTCTGAGATAGCTGAAGCTCTAGGAATTTCATATGAACGTACACTAAACATGATCGTTAACGAATTAGGGTTCCACAAGGTGTCTGCAACATGGGTTTCGCGGATCCTTTCAGATGAATAGAAACGAACTCGGCTCACCATTTCTAGAGACAGTTTAGAGACAGCTTTTTCAAGCTGATCCAAACGAATTTTTTGCAAGGTTTGTTACTATGGACGAAACATGGGTTCATCACTATACTCCCGAATCCAAACAACAATCCAAACAATGGAAGAGACCCGGATCTCCAACCCCAAGAAAGCCAAGGTGTGTTTTTCAGTAAACAAGGTAATGGCATCGGTTTTCTGGGATTCTAAGGGTGTCATCTTGGTTGATTACTTAGAAAGAGTTATAACTATAAATTCTGCATACTACTGCACACTATTACGTCGTTTACGCGAAGAAATAAAGTCTTAAAGACCAGGATTGTTGACCAAGAAAGTTTTGTTTCATCAGGACAATGCTCGTGTTCACACATCTGCAGAATCAGATGTGTGAACACGAGCAGAGAAATGAGCAGAGCACGGCAGAGAAAAAAAAATAGTGAATTGTGGTTTCGAATTTCTTCCTCATCCCCCTTATTTACCTGACTTGGCACCTTCTGACTTCCAGCTATTTCCAAATTATAAAAACACTTAGGTGGAATGAAATTTTCTACCGATGAGGAGGTCAAAGTGGCCGTAGATGCCTTTTTTGAAGACCTTGACGAGACTTTCTATTTAATTGGGATCAAGGATTTAGAGGACCGCTGGACTGAGTGCTGTGACCTAGGAGGAGAGTATGTAGAAAATTGCATTATTCCTGTGTATTCTTATTTAGGCCGCGAACTTTTCAATCCACCCTCGTATTACGAGGAATATAGTATATTTGAGTAAGTGCGATTTTGTCTTTGTATATAGGTATAAATATTTATTTCACCTGTTTTTATTCAATATTTTCTAAATATCATAAGGAGGAAATATCATAAAAGCCATAAGTTTTACTGGAGCAGCTAGAGGGGATTGTTCCAAATAATTTGTAATTTTGATTTAATGACAAATCTAATTTATCAATGACCAATTAGACCAAAGGCCAAACGTTCAGCGCAGCAGAAGGATTTCACTAGGCACTTCTTGCCTCTCATATGGTCAACTTTAGATCGTTGCTCTAAAATTGCGCGCCATCTGAATGTGCAGGGCGGGAGCACCGCATTGCTCCTCGCTCCCTATCCCTCGTCATTACACCTCACCACTCACAATACACGTGTAGGCCGGGGTGTGGTAGCGAGAGGGTGGATCGTGCACCATCGACTGCATTCAGATCCCACACTATCTGTACTTGCTTATCTTAATAATTAGATATATTAATATTAAAGACTTGCCACGGGGCAATAAATTGTGGGAACTGAACGCCGCATGTTTATCTCTCTGTCGCATTCATGGGCCTTATGTGCGGTAATAGAGACACACCAGTGTCGTGTAAATGTTAATGCTTTACACTAAGCGAGTTTTACATAGTTTGTGTTTGTCTGGGGCTTTATTATTTATTGTTATTAATATTAACTTAAAACATTCGCGTCATTAAATAAATCTCATTTAATAATTCTAATATCTAATCAAGTTCAGTAAAAAACCCATTGTATAATAATTGGATTAGTAATGGTACCTAGATGATATTGTGGTAAATATTCTTTTGCATGATTAGTCAAATATTTACATTCATTTCTAAGATTTACTTCATAGGTTATCTTTCAACCAGAAACAGTACTGTCCAAGGAATATGCGACCTAAGTCGCGGGCAAAAAAATTGAGTCCATACATAAAATGTGTATCCATACAATACAATGCAATACTTTTTATTGCCAATAACAAGAATCATATTCATATCACATACAGACAATATGGGCGGCCTTATCACTCAAGAGCGATCTCTTCCAGGCAACGAATAAACTAAGAGACCTTTCAATATAATATCATCATATTGATAATAAAAGAAGAAGAAATTATATTTACAACAGACCACGCTGTATTGCGTAGTTCCTTTGCCGTTCTTATAAGATAAACATTTAAAAAAAATAAGCTTGAATATAATTTTAAACAATGAAATACCAACTTCAGATACTGACAGATAATAATTATTTTATTGGTTTTTGAATGAATCGACATAGGTTTTTCCATATTCATATCTAAGAGGAGACAGTACCATAGGGCGATAGCTTTGACCGTAAACGATTGCTGATAGAATTGGGAACTGTGGTTAGGGGTTACCAACAAATAATTGTTGGTAGATCGCAAATTTCGTTCATGGTCATACATGAGGATACGTTGTACCTCATTTTCATTAAAATATAAATCTCACAACTGCAAACGTCAAAAAGTACTCATAATATCAAATAATACATCCCAAACCACGTTTCTCTAAGAAACCTTTTATAAATAATAATATGTTGCACACAGATATGTAGCTTCAAAGATCAAAGGAATTTACCTTTCCACGTGCACTGCCCTCAAGCCGACCCTTGTACCTGCACAATACATAAATATATAACGTGTTGTATAATGTTACTGCCTATCTTGTAAACTTTCATGTTACAAAGTTAATAAGGCGTGAAAATACCGTCGCTCGAGACGAAAACCAAATGAAAGGGGAAGCTTGAATTTGGGTCGATCTTAATAGGTACAATCGTGAGTAGAACTTTTTTACGGCGGTCTTTTTTTATTTTAATATCCGGCAAAAGAGCTCGCTACGCACTAAATACTTACATACTACGTAAGTAGCGAGATGTTAAGTAGTATCTTTAATCTAAATTGATTATTATATCGATATATATATTTTGGTATTACAATCAATGGCGCGTAAATCAACGAAACTACAGTTAGAATTGCCTTTGTTTATGTAACTTCACTGCCTTTTCCTCCCCTTCACCCGGACAACAATGAGTTTATAGACTATTGATAATTAAATCTTTTCATACAATAAATATTATGTCCATAGAAAATTCCTTCAACAATTCTTTCTCGGATTCCTTCGAATTTAATCGCGCCTATAGATTGATTACCTAGCCGCTAGCAGGTAATAGATTGATTACCTGCTAGCGGCTTACCCTTTGCGGTTCCATCAGCATACTTAATATAAAATTAAATTTTAAAAATATAAATAACTATTATATAATTACCAAATGAAAAAAATACCGGGTTCAAAAAAAAATTGTAATAAAGAGGGAGCTTTATCCTATTTCCTTTATAATCTTTAAATTTCGCGTTTCCACATTTGTACCGCAACTGTACCGGCGGGACCATACGACAGCCACAAATCTATTTATGGTGATTTATTTCCAGAATATTTATCAATTTGGAGATATTAGGTTTGTGTTTGGCAAGTACTTTAAAGCAATTAGCAATTTCACTTTTTAATAAATAAATACCAAAACTCTTCAAATCGATGAATAAAAAATTAATTTCTCCATATGACTTTCTATACTAATAACATAGCTTAATATTTTTTTTATCTTAAGACGTACCCGTCCAACCGATGCAAAAACGAATATGTAACACTGTATGTATAAATACTTGCCAAATCAAACACTTATTAAATATTACCAAACGCACTTTACCAGAATACCGGAAGTTAGCGATGTTATATTATATGTTAAGATTTTGTCTGGGGCGGTACTACAGTTCTCCTTATTTTAACCGCCATAATAACCACGTCCTAGTGGTTGTGTTCCGGATAAAGGGAAGGAACACCTAGTGTAAATACTAGAACAGAGGCAATCCCAACTTAAGCCAACGGTCGGCAACGCGTCATTAATCGATAATCAATAAATAACAATAGTCAATTAATTAATAACTACTATAGATGTCTATGAGCATGGATGTCTTTTACCATTACGTGGACCACGTGTTCGTTTGCCGGCTATGAAAAAGTTAAAAAATGCATAGATAGGTGAGGAAGGCTATAATTTTACAAAGAAATTCCTTAATCTCCTTGACAAATTGCTTGTCCAGAATAAAGCTACTACTGCGACTTGCTGTTCGTACTTGTAGCTTGTATGCCGTAGATCGATATATGTGTAGATGAACGTTCGGACAACATGTCAGCCGGCCAATATGGCAGTTCGGGTTTTGGCGAGACGAGCCCGTATACAGCCCGAATGGAATACGGCTGGTTCGGGCCGGCATTGCCGTTGAACAAATACTGTCGACAATGTGCCGGAGTGAGCATGTGTGTAGCGCCCCTCACTGATAGTACACTTATTCTTAACGCCAGAGGTCTCGGTTTCAAATACAATCAGTGTTACTGGAATGAATAGGATGCCTATTTACGAGGATACTTATTACACGTTTTGTAGTCTTCTCATTGTCTTATTTAATGTATTTCACTAATTGTACAATACTTTAAGAAATGTTACATTTTTCGCAGACATTATGGCGCAAACTAAGACCTATATGATATGAATCGTGTACGAAAACCATACATTAGTTAGCTAAAATACTTATAAGCTATAATTTTATTTGTTTGAAGTTTACCTTATCACGAAAAATAATATTTCATTTAAATAGTTTCATATAAATTTGGACAGGCACCACTTTGCTATGGTCATTAGACTAGAATGAAACTAATGTTTGGTTTCAGTTGCTATGGTTACAACCTTGAACGCCGCACGGAATGTTCCGGCGCAGTGTCCCTTACGTAAATCCTTAACCTTATTATTTACTATATTAAATAATTTATATATTAAAATATTTCGGGTATGTTTACTTCTGAACCTTGACTTCATGAAAAAGAGGAGAAATTAACTTTTCTTTCGAGAGATTAAGCTAGGCTTAGTGTAATTTTCTATTCTTTACTGCGTCTAGAGATTTTTTTTAATTTCTTAAATCCTTTACAGATTTTTGTTTTTATTTAGTTCCATTTTGACAGACCGACAGAGAATAATTATTTATTGTCGTCTCTAAGTTAAAACTTTGGATTAATCCGATTAATGGTGTAACAGTATACCAGTTCATTAACACTATGCTCTCAAACAGTTAATGTGTTTTTAACGTGGCGCTAACGTTTGTAAAAAAAAAGGCTTATCACAGCATTTTCACATGAAAATTTAATATTCTTCTACACTTATTTAACTCTTATTGTCCTTATATTACTATCACAAGTGCTGATTATTGGAAAATCCAAAATACAATGGTACCAGATGTTGGCACCGTCTGTTATGCAATAAAATAACGTAAAGCCTTTTTGAATAATAATACCTACCTTACGTACCTACCTACAAATTGTTTGAAAAGTTATAAAACATTTTAACATGCAATAATAAGTTGGACTTCAAACTTACGTGCAACGAGTTCAAATGGCCGAAAAACGTCGAAAACTGCTGAAACACTTTTTTAATTCACTTTTCTGGCGCCATATTTAATTTTTAGGTTTGAATGAACATAATACATTTAACATTAACGTATGTTTTACATATTTTAAACAAGGTGACGACCGATTGGTGTAGTGGTAAGTAGCTTTGCCTCATACGCCGAAGGTCCCAGGTTCGAGTCCTGGCCGGGGCATGCATTTGTGTGATGAACACATCTGTTTGTTCTCGGGTCATGGTTGTTTGTATTTATATATGTATGTTTATTCTGGGATCCCCCCCAGTTCGCTGTATGGCCATCCATAACACAAGCTCTGCTTACTTTGGGGCCATACAGTTGGTGTGTTTGTCTGGGGATTAAAAAAAAATTAAAGGTGCTGATAATACGCGCAATGCCACCGTTTGGATATTTTACCCTATTAGGATTATTGCCGTCTTTTAGTCACAGCCTCGTTTTGAATCTGTCAAGTCACGTACAGAAATAAACCTTACTAAGGATAATATCCGAAATGAAATAATCTTCTTAAAGTATAGAACAGACCTAACACGGCTTCAGTGTTTTAAAGAGCTATCAATTATGTTTTAGGATGAAGCCGCATCTCTGCGGACTTTTGAACGTATTTAGAATTCCACCGTGGACACACCGGTCTTAGTGATAAGTCTTGTGAAGGACGTCCATAATCCGCATTCACCTAAAAAAACATCATTGCTTTAAAGATATTCATTTCAGAAAATCATCCTGTGACATATCAAGAGATGGAAACGTCATTAGGCATTTCAGGGATAACTATGAAAATATTTTGAAATAAAATGAAAATCCTAGCAAGTGTCCCTCCCCATAAAATATCCAAACGACGAACATCGGCTAACATCAACCGTTTCCGAACTAAACGCGGGAGCCAGCCGTCGCCCTCCTCAACCATATAGAGGGAAGCGTGTGATCCGTCACTCAACGCTACCGTAAGAAAACGTACTTGAGTGACAATGACGCTTTAGACATTAATAGGGACGAATAACTCATCGAACAAACAGAAACATTACACATGTTTTATTGCAAATAGTAGCAAAAGCATCTAAATGAGGGGATTATGCCCAAGGGCTTTTATCGTCCAAATACTCTAGTTTGAGCACACAATTTTTGCTTTAAGGTGTCTTTTTATTTTTCAGTCGGTAGACCTTGGATGTCCTCAGGAACCTTAGTATAAGACCCTTGAATGAGCTAATGACTTTTTGAAGCCTCTTATTTAATCCCCAACTATCAACTATTATCTGTTTACTGACTTTGTATGGGGCATCATATTTTGTGAACATATTATCAAGGCATGTGGCTGAGGTTGTTGTGATTCGTGTCGGCTCTATGTTAAGTATACCGCGTAAAAATACATGCGCCTCTTATTCTACCTCAAGGTGGTGTGGAAATTAGGTTATTTTGCCAAAACACGTCTATTTTCTTCGCGGATTGAACGCCAAAACTATTGATTTAACAAAAAATAGGTTTATACATAAACTGTAGGAAATATTTTGTAGTTCATTTTGTCTTGAATTTGTTTAATTTGAAATAATTCGTAACGGAAATATTGTCGAAAAACTGCCTTTAGGCTCCATTTTTCCAATAAGGCGGCGCAAGCGGTAATGATACGAGGTGGATATTCAGAAAGAGCACATCGAAATCTATGAAATTATCTATTTCCCAAATTCTGGGAAATAGATAATTTCATAATAAATTTATTTCTGGGCATAACCTTAGACGCCAAACTCCAGTGGGGACTGCATGTTGATGGTTTAGCGAAAAGGCTAGGCTCTGCCGCGTATGCTGTTAAAAAAAAGAGACTAATTTCAAATGAAACAACTGCTCGATTAGTCTATTTTGGTTACTTCCACAGCCTCATGACATATGGTATTCTGTTGTGGGGGAGTGCTGCCGACATCGATTCTATATTTATTCTGCAGAAAAGGGCTGTTCGCGCAATCTATCAGCTCGGTCCAAGGGTGTCACTTAGAAGTAAATTTAAGGAAATAAATATTCTTACCTTCCATTCACAATATATTTTAGAAAATTTAATGTATGTAACAAAGAACATAACCTTGTTCAAAAGAAAAAGAGATCTGCACAATGTTAACACAAGAGGAAGAAATATGCTGGCAGCTCATAAGAGTAGGCTTCATAAAGTCACTAACTCATTCATGGGTCAATGTATACGCCTTTATAATAAGGTTCCTGAGGATATCCAAGGTCTTCCTATTGACAAATTCAAAGAAACTATAAAGGAGAAGTTGTGTGCTAGAGCATATTATAAACTATCCGATTATTTGGATGATAAAAGCCCTTGGGTATAATCCCCTCATTAACAGGATTGTATTAGTATTTGTAACAAAGCATGTGTAATGTGTCTGTATGTTCGATGAGTTCTTCGTCCCGATGAATATCTAAAGCGTCATTGTCACTAAAGTACGTCTGCTTATGGTAGCGTCGGGTGACGGATCGCTCACTTCCCTCTAATATGGTTGAGGAGGGCGATGGCTGGATCCTGGTTAACTCGTGAACGGGTGCCGTTTGAGGGTGTTCGTCGTTTGGATACTTGGGGGGAGGGAGACTTGCCGAGCTAACAGATGCAGAAAAGAATAATTTTGTATAGACATAAAGAGACTCTGTAAATTTATTTAAAAAAAAATATACCCGTGAAGTTTCTTGCCAGTTCTTCTTCACGAAGGTTTTTTCCAACTGGTGGTAGAATCATGTTTTATTTGACGTCAATAAGAACAAGTAATTGTCAATGTTGAGAAATAAATATTTCATTTCCTTTCATTTCAAGAATTGGAGTTATTGGGGCTGGTTAAGACTTTCACACACTAAAATTTTATTACTTCAACATCTTTGACAGCCCTCGGTGGTTTTCATACCTACATGAGGCGCGCGAGGCCAAATAAAAAAAATACGAGTTTTTTTATTTATTTGAAATCATTAAAGTAACTAAAATCGTGTCCAGTCGCATCGCATTACGTGCTACTCGATAGGTAGGTAAGTGACGACGGCAGCGCTCGCCTCATGCATAGGTGAAATGAAAACCCCTTAGGGCTGTCAAAGATGTTGAGTAAAAAAAATTGAAAATAAAATTATGGAAGTCTTAACCAGCCCCTATAACTCCAATTCTTTTACAGTATATTCTAACAATGGTATACTTACTGACCATTAAGTATTATGCTTCCTTTATGTTACACCCTGTAGTTACAATCTTTTGATGGAACCGAATGTATGTTCTGCATATGAATAAACCGATAATTTTTTTTTATAGTGGTATTAATTTCTATACATTCATATTTCGATATCTTAGAGAAGACGACCACTCTCCGTCTGGATATTAAAATTGAAGAACAAGTGTAGCGATTACAACAACAATTATGACTATTAGTTAAGTGCATATTTTATTTTATTTTATTTAATTAATATTTAATTATTCTCTTTTTCAATTAACTACACTCGGCGTCACAAAAATCGCACCTTTCGAAAAAGCAACTTTAAAATACTTTTACTCAAACTTTGTCCATAGTAAGGGTATGATTGTACAATATCATTGGAAAGGTTATTTAATTGCCTATTAGAAATTACAAACATGTGTATATGTTTTAATAAAAAAATCTTAAAAAGGATAAAAGTTACAAAAACTAAATTTAAAAAAACATAAAAAAATCTCAAATCAGTCCTTAAAATCTAGTGTTTCCTCCCCTTGCTTTGATGACAGCTTCCATCCGATCCTTCATGGACCTCACGAGGGTCACCACTCTCTCTTGGGGTATGTTCTCCCATTCTTCCTTCACGGCATCCTGAAGCTCTTGGAGAGTGGTGGGAGCAGGATCACGTGCTCGTACGTGTCTCTTTACATCGTCCCAGAGATGCTTGATCGGGTTTAGGTCTGGGCTTCGTGCTGGCCACTGCATAACAGGAATCTCAACCTCTTCCAAGTAGTCCCGCACAGAAAACGCAGTGTGGCAACGGGCGTTATCGTGCATTAACATGAAACCATCGCCAACAAAACTGGCATACGGGACCACATGGTCTTGTAAGATTTCTGTTATGTACCGCCCAGCATTCAGCGACCCTTGCCCGCGACCACCGCCAGTCCGAGAGACGCACACAAGAACCACCTCCGTATTCGACGGATTCCTCTATACACGCTTGGGTAAAACGTTCCCCTCTTCTTCGGTATACCATTCTGCGTCTATCGTTGCAGAAAAGACATACTCGTGTCTCATCGGTAAAGAGAACGGCCCTCCACTGGTCAAGCGTCCAGTTGACATACTCCTGAGCAAATTGTAACCGCTCTCTCCGCTGTCGCATGGTCAATTTTGGGCCTCTAGCAGGTCTGTGAGCTCTTAATTCCTTTTCTTTCAATCTTCTTCTAATCGTAGAGACACTCACAGACGTTCTACGAGCTGACCGGAGCTCTTGTTGCACCTCAACAGCATTGCTGAAGCGGTGGCGCAACGACGTAGACACAATGAAATGGTCGTCTCTTTCTGATGTACAACGTTTTCTTCCGGATCCACGTCTTCGGGTATAGCCACTAGTCTCACGGAACCGTTGGTATACTCGTCGTACTGCAAATCGGAAAAGAGATGTGTAAAGAGTAAAGTGTAAAGAGGTGTGCAAAGTTAAGCGGGAATGTGCACATCTTCGCCCATTGTGAATATTTAAGCCATTTAAAGACTTATATAAACAATATTTAGAGTCGAGGTACACACTGAGGAAAGGAAATGACGTATATTTAAAATATTTATCTGGAATTTTCATACAAACATTTTTTGTGGCTAGGGGTGTCATCATCTAAATTAAGAAAAATATTACTTACATTTTTAAGAATTTATATTGAGTGTAAAAATTTTCAGTTTTAAGTTTTATAAGAAAGAGAGATGTATCTCACCAGTAATACAAAAAAAATTGATAGGCATGTGAAAAAAACTGCCTACATAACTGTTACAAAATCACATCAGAATCGAAAAGTATCATTATAAATAAAACCACATAAAATCCAAATGATTAAATATTTATTTTTCTAAAATGTACGTATATAACAAAACATACATATATTCTAAAAAGTTACATATTTTAATCACTTTGGTTTTGTCTTAAAACTAAAAATACTCATGTGTCTAATCAAACGCATTAAAAGCGTTAATAAAGAAAAAGATATCTTTAAATAGCACAAAACAACATTTTTTTTATATTAGTATAGATACGTGATAACTCAAAAAATAAACATATTTTACTATGTGAAATTAAAGAAACATTTCTCATTTTGAGCTTATTTTTAGATTTAACAAATAGTACTTACGTATTTTGACTCCCTCTAAGGGTCTTACTACACCAATCGATCGACCGTCGATCTACGTCGACCGATCGACGTTGCCTGTTCTGTTCTACCATCGATCGATTGGTGTGGTAATACCCTAACCAGTATCAATAAAGTTTTTACAGAAATAATTGGCACCACTTTTAAACGTCCAAATTTGAATAACGATATATTTATTTATAATAGAATATTACATGACTGCAGGAAAATGCTGATTTTACTGAAAAATAAAACTTATGAACAGACGGAGGCAATACTTGCAAAAATACAATAAACTATGCACGCACACACACGCACACACACACACACTCACACACTCAAATACACATATAGGTACACGCAACCACACACGCGCGCGCGTCACATACACACACTTATATACACCAGAACACAACCATTTTGAATGTTATCCTTGGTTCTAAAGATGCTCCAACGCAGCAGTTATATAACGTTAGAGACTGTTGCTTAACATTTGTTGTCTAACTTTTTCTAACAAATTATTAAAAAAGTCATAAATTTTAATTATGTTATACAACTTAATTTAACCAAATGTTTTACAACTGACATGATATAACATGATATAAGAAAATATAACTTTTGTTGTATAACATCACCGTGTGTTACACGCTGTTATAAAATGATATCGTGTTACACAGTGTTGTATAAAGTTATATAACTGCTGTGTGGGAGCACCTTTAGGATTGTGAAAAGAACAAGTGGTTGTGTAAATAAAATATTTTCTATGATCAAAATAGAGTGACTGGAACGTTTCAAAATGTACTCTTTTTACAGCATGTGAATGAAGTTGTATATTTAACTGTTTGTCTTTGCCAATTTTAAACAAAATTGTTGTAACTGCAAATTAAAATATTTAAATTCTTTTAACGTTAAAAGCCACAGGCAATAAGCAAAAATTTATAATACCGTGAAATATGCCAACTTTGCCTCCTAGGGTATCTTTGCCTGAAACGCGATTTTATAACTATTCCGTTAAGGAGTGAAAATTAATCAGTAATATGGTAATATTTATTACGATAGTAGAAAATACACTATAATTATGGTATCACCGTGTACGAAGGTTGTCGCAACGCAAAGTTCAGTCAGTAACCTGTTGGAGCGTGTCGAGTGAGGACAGTGTTTTTCCGGGCAAAAAATTGTGGAAGTATAAAAGTGAATTGTGTATGATGGGGAAGACTCAGGTAAGTTTCTTTTATTGGGCAATGTAACCCTGAAATGTTCCAACCTTGGAAAGCCAACATTGCCCGCAGACTCTGTTCTTATTGCTTGTCTCTAAAGGGTTGACTAAAAGGTTGTCACAATTTACACACTTTATAAAACATAATTAATAAACTTACTACTTATATTCGGTAAATAAAATTACTAAGAGTTTGTAGGTAACTTATTGTAAAAAGGGAAGGAGTGAATGCGCCTTATGTAAAAGGTACTTGAGCTAAATATCCCAATATTAAATGCTGTTGGCATATCTTCCTTAATAAATAAATAAATTAAAATAATTTAGGTGGAATGAATAATTGATTAATTTAACAAAAATATTAATAAATAAATTAAAAAACAGATTTTCTTCTGACTGTTCGTTTTTTTGTTAGGTAGCTATACCCATATATTTATATAGCTACATATTATATAGCCCATAACTTTTATTGTATCTATTTTATTTACCTTTCAGAAAAAGAAAATTAAATCCAGAATTCGACAAAGGGAACTTAGGCGTACATTAGGGTCTAGAATGTATAAAAATTACTCCGACGACATGTTGAGACTTGCATGCGAGGCAGTTGAAACACATACAATTTGACAATTTGGTGTACAATATTTAATAAACACAATAATTATTAAAATTAAAAATAAACATCAGAACCCTGTTGGACACCTACCGCCTTAACACCCGCAGAAGAAAAAAAAATGTTGAAAGTTTTGCAAGTATCTGGTGATTTTAGCTCGCCGCTTACCAAGATAGACGTAAAGCTTTTGGTTCATGAATACTTGGAGAAAAACTCTCGAAGACATATATTCAAGAGGTTTTGACGGCTTTTTAGCAAGGCATGCATATTGTCTGACTTATAGAACTACACAAAATATTTTATAACAAACTGGAACTTAATATTTCAAAATGCTATATTTGTTCTTATACAAGAAAACCAAAGCCTCATATTTTTGATTATATGTTGCTTAGTACGAAACTAACACGAGTTAATTATATTAAAGATTTAGGAGTGATTTTTGGTAGTAAGTTGTTATTCGACCAACATATAGATTTCTAGGTTTCTAGGTTCTAGGTTTTGTTACAAGGGTAGGTTCCAACTTTAAAAATGCCAAAACTTTAAAAATATTATATGTTACTTATGTTTGCAGTCACCTGGAATATGCGTCCGCTGTGTGAAATCCAGCTTATATTATATATATCGATCGAATTGAAAAGATTCAAAAACGTTTCATGAGACTTCTGCAATTCAAAACTAATATTTATGCCGACAACTACTTGACTCGCTGTAAAAGGCATCACATCTTACCTCTCAACATTTGTAGAGATATCACTGACTTATCACGACTGCTTAAAATATTAAAAAGTGAATTGGACTGCACTGAGCTTTTGAGCAAAACAGGCATATGTACTCATACGAAAGCATATAGACATCCGGCACTTCTACACGTACCACTCGTTAACAGTAGTTACAGGCAGCATTCGTTTATACTGCGAGCATGCAGCTTCTACAATCGTCTCAACCGTGAACAAGATATAGACATTTTCAATACTGGTTTTCCTAGTGTGCGAGCGACAATTACAAGATCTTTTTTTTCTTAAATCTGTCTAGCTGATATAATTTTTTCAAATTATATATATATATATATATATATATATATAAATTTTATATATATATATATATCTAAATGTCAAGCAATCGTTATGTATTCTAATATTTCAATTAATCAAGAATTTATAAGTGAAAACTTGTGAAATGCCTTAAATATTTATATAATTACCATTATCTGTATTAGCTGTAAGTTTTCCGTTGAGAATAAAATAAAATAAAAAAATAAAAATTTCAAAAGCGAGAGTTGAAAAGGGACCACAAGATATAGGTCCACCCCCTAAAATCTGCCGCCCTAGGATCCAGCCTACTCAGCCTGCTGGTAAATCCGCCACTGGTAACATACATTGTTACTTCAGTTAAACATTGTAACTAACTTCAACTGAACATTCGTCTAATTCGTTTGAGGTTACAACTGCAGAGGAAGACAAGAGTTTTACTATGTTTATTTATTACGTATATTTAAATAAGAAATACCTAGTAGTAAAACCGCGATCCTAACCTAATTTTGAAAATTTAGGCACATTGAAAGACATACCTGCTGAAAACATCATCAACTTTGATAAGACAAACCTGTCCGACGATCCAGGTTCTTCAAAAGGTATTTTTCGAAGGGGGGTAAAGTTCCCTGAAACAGTTCCTAATTCTACAAAAGGAAACATATCACTCATGTTTACAGCAACTGCAAGCGGTAGGTGTTTGCTTTTATATGTAGTATATAAAGCAGGACATTTGTAGTCGTAATGGATTAGTGGTGGACCACCAGAAACCAGACAAAACTGCTCAAAATCAGGGTAGCACCATGTTACAGGATTATTTTGAAAAGATAATTATTCCATGGGCACAAAATACTCCAGGGACTAAAGTCGTAATTTGCGATAACTTATCTAGTCATTTGAGCGTCACAGTTATAGAGTTATGCCAGACATTACATTTTTTGCACCATTGAAAAAGCCTGGCTTAAAATATTATACCACTATAAGCTCAGGAATCCAAACCAAGCTTCACTAAATAAAAAAACACTTTCTCAAATTGTTAAATGAATTAATTGAAGGAATTCAACTGAAAGAATCAAAAAACATTAAAGGGGTTTTAGAGCATCTGGGAAACATCCATTCAATCCGCAACAAGTACTTAAGAAGATGCCAGAAATGCAAGAAGAAATATTATCATATGGAATTGATCAAACTCTGTTAGAATACTTAAAGGAAGCTAGAGCACCAAAGCCATTGCTAGTAAGGAGAAATAAAAAAGTTAACTATAAACCAGGGAAATCAGTGACAGTTCCCGATTTTGATGACGCCAATTCTTGCCAAATTGCTCCTGACGATAAGAACAAACCGAAAAAAGTGCTGAGCAAGAGAGGAACTCTTTTAAAACCATGAATTTAAAGAATGAGACAAAAGATGATGAATACTCCTATTTGGAAAACAATTTGAGGTGTATATATGCAACTAGGCTAGATTATGACAAAAAAAATCCTCCCGAGAGTCTTAAGAAGTTATGTACTAATTTGATTAATGCCAATTTAGGCCTGTTGCTGGTACATAAGATCCTGATCGATGATCCAGATCCAGAAGTTGGCCAGATCGTCATCGTCTCCTTCAAATATTGTTCATCTCTCGGAAGTTTGTACTATTAGCAGTTTTACGAAAAGAGATCCAACCAAAATAAAAATACTCTCTGATGTTATCATTAAACCAGCCGATATTACTATTTTAAAAGAAGTTTCAAATAACACTGAAAATACATCATTTACCACTAAAAATATAAATTATTTATCGAAATGCTTGGAAAAGAAGGCACAGCAAGAGAAGAAAACCAATAGAAAAATTAAAGTAGAAAATGATTCAAGACGAAAAAAGTCAAAGCGAAGGTTAACGAAGGCTTGTACTTCAGTGAAAAGAGTAAAGAAGCGGCTTGACAGTGAATCTAGTTCGATATCTGCAGAGTCGGAGTTTGGCATGATGGAGCAACTATGAAACAGTTGAAGACTATATACTTAATGCTTAAGGGAACAAGATGAACAAAAAGCAAATATTGAATTGGAAGGTATTCCTTTTGGATTGCACGATACTGAATTTCATACAGAAAGTCATGAAAAACTTAAGTAAACGACTGGAGTTTAGCTCAATTTACAACGAAAAAGAGTATTAAGCATTTTGTGGGGAAAATCTTAGAAATCAACAATAAGTCATGTCCCACTGTTAAATTTTTACGAAAAATAAAAGAATCCAAATATGACAAAGGAACCACATTCACACACCCAATAGTTGATGACATCTGCACCATGGAACACATTGAAGATATAATTACAGTATTACCGCAACCAAAGAATACTCGACGTGGTCAAGTCGTTTTCAACGTTGATTTTAATTCCTATAACATAAATAAAAGTTTAATCAGTAACAAGTACTTACCTGTCTTAAGAAGAATTATTCTTTTATTAAAAAAATAATAACAACTAAGACTAATCTCCAAAAAATAGATAATAATATTTTAATAAAAAAAGATAAACTTATATTCAAAAAAGCATAAATAAACGTGTATGAGATTCCTTTTCATTATTTAAAAGAATGAAAAATTCAATTCTTTGTTATGTTACCTTCTTATTTTAAATTAAGTTTAAATAAGGACACAATTTTTATTGCTGGCATTCCAAATAATTGTAAAGAAAAATTGTACTTTTTGTATTGTTTTACTATTTTAAGTGGCGTAATATTAATATGTTCTTTTATTTTGTTTAATCAGCAAATTATATATTGTTTCATTATGCAGCCTGTTGAATACCAAAAATTAAAGATTTTTATTACAATTTAAGTATCTAGTATTTAAAATTACTCTATTTGTGACCATAAATAGATTTCAAAAAGTTATTTTTTAATTAATCATGACGTACAGATTTATATTTCGTGTTATTTTGATAGAATATTGTGTTTTTAATGTTTTTAGAGAAGAGGAGCTTACCTAGTTTTCCTGTTTGCTAATTATAATATTAATTACGTTTTTTAATATTGTTGTTTTTTTTTATATAAAAGTCTTTGATTTGTTTACATAAAGTACCGTCCGTATATATTATATTATTGTTTAATTTTTATACTAGGGATATTTAATGTAATTTAAATAAGTTGATTGATCTCGATTCTTAATTACTAATAAAACTTTTCTTTCCAACAGTTAGAAAACATGTTTTATTTATTTTTTCAAAAGAGTTCTTTTTTTCATTAAACTTATTAAAAAATACATTTAAGTAGTTAAAGATTTTATTTAAATGTGACAACCCTAGCTTCAGAAATCGCGAATTTCGGTTTGTATGGAAAAGTAAAAATATCCTTGGGTAACATTGCCCATCCAGTTTGCTACGTGAGTTTTAAAGAAAATGGTAAGATTTCTGCAGCAAACGCCACCATTACTCAAATCCTTGAAGTGGTTTTTATTATTATGTAGATAAACTTGATTTTTGGGTCAAAAATCATCGTAGGCAATGTTGGCTAGAAGTCCACGTAACTTGTCCGCCATCAGAAACAACCAAAAGTGGGATTAAATATTAATTTATTACAAAAATGACTAAAAAATATGCATTCACATCATTCTAAAGCTAAAGTAGATAGTAAATTAAACACAGGTACCCATAGACTATTTAAAAATATTTGTAGGTTTTGAAAAAAACGGGCAATGTTGGCGTGTTTCACGGTAGGTACTTGCTTTTACAGAATAAAACCTTTCTTTATGTTATTTTTTATTTTATTTGTTATTAAAATGTCTGTAATAAGATCATTTCAAAAGTTCGTAGACATTTACATATTTATTTTACTGCACATTTTAAATTAACTAAGTAATTTGTTTGAGAATTTTATATTAGAGTATCGCTTATCTGCTGTTACAAGCAATGCCCAGTGCCGTATTATTTGCTTATAAAATCAAATCAGGCTTAAATTTATAATTTGATTTTGTTCCTCCATATACACAATCCGCGACTGCGAGGAGACTGACACAATTGAAACAAACAAAATGCTGATGAAATACGTAAAACATTTGGGATTATGCCAGCTTGTTTTTGGGTCTACACATTTGTACATATTTTCTTCCCTCAAAAACAGATACTTACGTTTCTTTAAGCATGAAGCTACATTCATATAAGTTTCTATATATTTCTTCCCAGGATTAAAGACAATAAATGGTGAAAAATATGTAAAACAATTAAAATATTCGTGAAATAAACACCCAACTCAATCTCTAAAATATGAATTCCCAGTTACATTTTATTCCTATCAAATTCTAAACCTGTGTATTTATAGTAGGCAATTTCTTTTTTCATGTGTTTACTATTTACTGTATTTAAATTTTTAAAGTGAATTCAAACTTACACATGCATGATTTCTCACAAAAACATATATTTTCAAATGCGAAAGAAACTTTTTCCTATTTCATAATAGAATGATAAAAAAAAACTTTTATCTTAGTACAATTTTGTACTTGTAATTTTTATGACAGATATTATTGGTCTAACACTCATTCAAGCTGCCATTAATTGGCACAACCCGGCGGCTAAACCGAATATCGATAAATGGTTGAAAATAAAAGCTACCCAGCTTAAGGCGGTCAGGTTGTGGCGGTAATGATAAGCCTGAATGGACCAACGCATTAGCTCTAACCAAGTTTGATATATGCGTTGTAATTGCTTCAGGCTGGCCTTGTTATTCAACAAATACTGCTGAACCAAATGTAAGTAGAATCTGTTGAGTTTGCATAAAACCTTACCTATGTAAACTCATTTGTTATATTCAGACTTTTATGACATTTGATTAAATTAAAGTGTCGTGTCAGTGTAAGAAAAAGTCTGTGTATATTTTTGATAAAATAATATAGTGATAATAAGTTTGCGTAAAAAGTATAAAAACAATCGCGGAACAACCTAAGTGCATCGATTTATCCTGGTTATCGAGACTAATCGACACTGAGTTCGCAACATTATAAAGAATTAGCCTTGAACGATATAATCGTAGATAGAAATCACTGTTCGCCGTCTATCGGTAGATAGAAAAAAATTTCTGTAGATACTTTGTTTTGTCGATAGCTCGGTTCGCCGAAATAACGTTTCAAATATAAATGTTTTGCCGATACCACGATTTGCAGATAAGGCGATTCGCCGGAAGCTCGACTAAGCGAATTAGCCTTTTATCAATAGAAAGTATTGCAGAAAGCACTGTAATATTTACAGTTACAAGTTAAAAATAATAGCAAATTATTAATAATAGAAGATTAAACGAACTTCCAAGTGAAGTTCTATCGCTATTTTATGAGTCGCTTCATTCGAAGATAGTATTTAATTGATTAGGTAGTCCTTTTAACCTTAAAAGGACTACCTTCGCACTAGGTAACTTCGCACAGTTTTAGATTACTTATGTCATTTGACTTATTCAAAAAACTTCCGTCTGTTTACTTGATCAACCCCGTTCCCGACAAGTCTTCATTTTTTAGAGATCAAAACAAAACTTTTGTATGGGTCCCGGGAGGGACGGGTTCTTTATATATCTTCGAATGAAGCGACTCATATAATAGCGATAGAACTTCACTTGAAAGTTCGTTTAATCTTCTATTATATTTCGTCGCTTCATTCTTCAGATAGTATTTAATTAACAAGGTAGACTTTTAGAGATTAAGTTTTGTTTTCTTTTGCCTTTACAAATTATAATTTATTTAAATACGTTTATTCATTAAATTCCTCACTTTAGTATATAATTTAAGAATCCAGTAACCTTTAGGCATTTATTATACACTTGGTGATTGCCAAATTAATTAAATCAATAAACAGAATAATTTAATTTTAATGAATCCGTTATCGGAAGATATTGGGTGGATTGTATCTTTATTGAGTAAGGACAAGGCAAATTCTACTTTAGCGGGTCTAATATAGGTTTATGGTAAAATTTTGTAGAGGCCTGAGAGTTTTAGGTCCGCCCAGCAGTTTCTCGGATAACCTACACTGAGCACGTGCCGCGTGCTGAGTGCGCTGGAAACAATCATGTCAACGCCGCTCGTAGCTAGCGTCTGCTTTATCCACCGACTTAGCGTCTGACTTGACGCGGCTCTGTGAGGGGCCTTTCATGTTACAAACAAGAACCCCGAGTTCGAAGCTTTAATATTTTTCGTCCCAAAATTATAATCTTTTAGAGTCGATAAAGGACATATCATTATGTTATTTTTAAAGATTGGCAAGGATAACGATTTGGGGCTGTGGTTTTAATGATGTTTATTATGATTATGGCCCTATGTCCGGTGCATACAGCTAACGATGTAAAGGTAACTTTTTGGTAATTTTTTCTAAATTAAAGTAATATAATAATATCGTAGAGAAAGCTGATTAAGAACTAAATTTGGAGCCCAAGAAAAATGTGTAAGTACTTCGATTTAGTTGCTTTAATTTTATAGGCTTCTTGTAAAATTTGCCTCATCATTGCCCATATCTTCGGCTAACAATAGAGACAAGGCTGAACGGTTTGAATTTAATGAACCGAATGAACAACCCTTATTTAATTGCTCATTGAAAAAAAAAGAACTAATAAAACAGGTTTTTGAACATATCAGTATTACGTAACGTACAAAACTCCCACCATGACCTCAACGTAATGTTGCATTCACAAATATTCATGGGTGCCAGAGACGCGAGCATCAACGTCAGGGTCTCCGGCGGACAGCCGCGCCGCGCGAACACCGCCCTTAGCGTCTCGCGGTACCCAGGGTAAGGCTGGACTGCTTTGCTTTGGTGCTGTTATGGGAGTTGATTAAATCTTTTGTTTCAATTCAAATCAATTATTTTTCTTACACATTTTAAGACAAGGAAAAATGGAGGAAATGGTTAAAAATACGTAGAGGCCCAATTAATCGTAAACGCATCGACTGCGACTGCATCCGGTTCAGGATACCTAGTTACAAATGCGTCACATTTGCAAACAAACATTAAAGCAAAAATCCATAAATTACGTTCCTCGCCAAATGCCATAGCCAAATGTGTCTAGTTAAAGTATTTAAATGTAGAAATTGAACACTACCCATCCTTACGACATCCTCCGACGTAACTAATAGCGGTGGTACTATCAATTCGCAATAATATTGCACAATTTCTTTCTTCCCCGGCTGAACTTTTGAAGCCTAAGGAAACGGCTAGTAATTGTAGGTAATTGATACGGTATTCTTTTTCACTATGTTTCCAAAAAATATAAAATTTATTGTTTTGGAATACTGTACTCCAGCCTGTTCCGAATGCATCTGTATATATCTTATAAATTTGTGAAGTAATTGAACAGGAAATGGTATATTTACTTATACTTTTCTACCAGATTAAATCTTCTAACAGTAATTTAGGGAGTTTAATTTTTGCCTCATAGTTGTACTTATTTTGTAGCTAGACAGGCTGCGACCAGTACACCTATATGTTTGGCAAAATCTCGCATCGAACATATTTGAAGTTTCATAAATTTTATTTATTATTGTAACGCTTATCGTCAGGTACTGTTCGATGTTAAACATAAAGCCTAAAAATGTTACCGACTTTGTCGGTACTAGTCGATTTTGTCCAAATTCACAACAAGTGACTCATAACTTCGCGTATAATTTTTGTATATACCCCCGGAGCAACGGATAATCCATACGGTATGGCCGTAAACTCGTACGTGTTTGGCTCAACATATCGTTTTCTTGAAATTCAAAACGTAGGTATTTTTTGTAATTAACAAATATAGGTACGAGTAGGTATGATCTTTCTTATCAATGTTAGCTAAGAAACCATTATAGGGAATTAATTTAGAAGCTTTTTGTAAGATTCCATTTGAAAGTGTACTTTTTCTACAAAATTGTATAATATTATTTATTAATTTTTGTTTTTAGCGCCGTTGAGTTTCGGCGCCAAAAATATTTATTTATTTGATATTTATTATATTTGTTTGATATAAACTGGTCACTTGAGTTTTATAGCCTCTAAGTGTAACAATTTATTTATTGCTATTATCATATTTCGTTTTTCACTATGCGACAAAATATGTTTGAGTAAATACTGGTGTAATTTTATCATGAAATGGAATTAAAATTATCATCATTATTATTTATTCATTTTAAAATCGTTTCATTATTTGTTATTTTAGGCCAATAATCGTAAAAGTAATGGATTCGACCTGCGTGTACCTGAATTATGGTTGATTCTGTGCACTAGTCCCGGACTGGTTGAATTTTGCGTTGAACGCCGAATTCAAATGTGGACGCCGAAGTGGAGGCACTGGCACTTTCCATTGACGTTGCTCCCCCCCCCTGTTTGACGGGTAACGAGGAGGTCCCATCCAGTTTCCCGACTGGGTTGACCGGTTGCCTGTCGATGTTTGGGGAGTACATAGATAGCTTCGGTGTACTTTTTTATTATAATTATTATTATTACTTTATTTTTTTCAGCCCCCTATTAATAGCGGTTATTCCATAACTGGAGCCCCTTAAGCCCCGAGGTTAGAAAGAATCTCTGGGTCCATGTCGGAAATAATTCTCCCAACTGGCCCGGTTCATTCTCGGAGGTCGACGTTTCCAGATTAGGGAGCTTCTACATAGAGGACTCAGGTATTGTGGTAACGGAAAAGGCTAGCCAGAGATTCATCTACTGGGTTCATCATTATATTTAAATGATTTTAACGACGACTTTCAGATTTAAAAAGTCAAAAATAACAATACGAGCACTATACAGCATTAATCGAAATAGGAAACATCAGGTAGAAGACTACCAGTAATTTATGCGGATAACGTGATATATCTATTATAGATTACACGTATTTTCTGCATATTTTCGAGAAAGCGAAATTATAGTTCATATTAATAAACATTAGGTAGTAACTACCTTGAATTTTTGCAGGTAGCGTGATATATCTAATATAGATTACACGTATTTTCTGCATCTTTTCGACAAAGCGAAATTTTAGTTTATAAGAAAAAACATCAGCTAGAAAACTACCACAAATGTATGCGGATAACGTGATATATCTATTATAGATAACACAAATTCTGCATCTTTTCGATAAAAACGAAATTTTTGTTTATAATGAAAAACATCAGGTAGAAGACTACTAGGAATGCATGCGGACAACGTGATATATCTATTATAGATAACACGAATTTCTGCATCTTTTCGATAAACGATATTTTAGTTTATAATAAAAAACATCAGGTAGAAGACTACTAGGAATGCATGCGGACAACGTGATATATCTATTATAGATAATACGAATTTCTGCATCTTTTCGATAAAACGAAATTTTAGTTTATTATAAAAAACATCAGGTAAAAGACTACCAGGAATGCAAGCGGACAACGTGATATATCTATTATAGATAACGCGCGTTTTCTGCATCTTTTCAACAAAGCGAAATTATCGTTTATATTTACCCGCAATCACTTATGAAAAAACATAAAATGGCTTACCTCATCGGAAGAAATAACGAGTTACTTTCGTTTATTCTGTATTGTTTGTTCTAACTTTCAAACTTTTAGTACACTTTTAGTACACCATTTACAACATATTTGGGCCGATCAACTCTTAAAGACCCACTTGAGAAAAAAACGAGATTTTAATTTTTTGTCTCCGATCATACATTTCATATGTTAAGGTTACAGATAATCAACTGAATTTTATGATTATGTTAAAAACTCTGTTCAAAATTTTATCATTTTCGAATTTTTACGAAATTAGCTATGATGGAGCAAGCAAAACCTTCTTATAAGATGATTGATTCAGTTACAGTTTTAATGAAGTGTTTATTGATAAACATTACTTTTTATACTGTATTTATGATAAATATAGTTTATGTTATGCTCTCACGCTTATACTTTTGGCAAATTCTTCTTATTTTTTATTATATTTTGATTTTTATGGTCTCTTGGACAACCGTTGACTAATTTTCAACTTAAACTTTCGAATAAAACTTAAAATAATTGAATAATGAGACAAAAGGTATTGCTGATATTGAAATACATCTCAACTTATTTATTTTGCGTAACTGACTCAAGCTAACGTGATTTATTATAGAACTATTTACCTGCAATTGCAGCCATAACTCGGTTGTCCAATAGACTCAACTAGTTGTCCAATAGACACAAGTTGTCCGTGGGAAGTACGTTAACCTTAAAGGTTATATAGTATTTATTATTATTAGTATTTTTTGATTATATTATGTATGGTTATTGAAACACAATTCTGAAAGTTCTCAAAGTGTCGTTTATTCATTAAAAATGAACATTAATTATTACTTTTATCCAAAATTTTTATTGATCAAAAATCAACAAGAAAATAATACCCACAGACGTGACTAAAAACTTAGAAATAATGAACGCTTTCTACGTAATTTAAAATAACTTTTTTATCCAAAACAACAAAGAACAGATTACCAGTCTTATTATTTGTTACACAAACGGGAAATAAAAAAGACCTTAAAATGTACAGGTGCTTTGTCACTGAACTTATCAAAAATCTTAAAACTAATAGATCACCTTTTTTGCTTCAATCAGTCTTTAACGTTGAATTAAAACTAGATAATACTTCTTTTCATTAAAATAATTTGAACAAAAAACTTTTGATATTCTAATTGAGATCACTATTAAAAGCCGTAACGTTAACCGTCATTTTCGAAAACATTGGTATAAGTCACACCTTTTTTAGCTTGAATGTCAGGACACGGAAGTTTTTTAATGACGTCTTCACATGCTACAAACGAGACATCTTTTTCGTCTAAGATAAATAGTTTACCGCCTTTAACACATTTTAGAAAAGTGACCTCAGTGTCCCCGTCATCTTGTATATCGTCATCTTGATTTACCTTTGGCACCATAAACTTTAACCAGCAGGTAATCTCCCATTCTAGGTAAGTCTGGATTTTTTTCTGATACCGAGGGTTGAGGTTCTATATCATTTTCTTCATCGGATGAGCTACAGTAAACAGTTTTGTAGATACTTTTATGGCGGGGCAGATTATTAAATGAAGCCAAGACACTTAAGGACTTGATAAAAACTAAACGCATCGATAATGTCTCTCCCAGTAGCTACCTTATTATCTGCTGCTCTTTTTAAGTAGCCTCCTATTCCGTCCGCTGGTCCTTTGCCATGCCCAGCTTCAAAAAATGACCAAGTAAAAGCCTGAAATCCATACTCAAATATTTTAGTGCAGCCCAAATAAAAATTACCCTTTTGACGATACTGTGAGAATGGACCGTCAGAAAAAAAAATGGATTGTGTCGACTTCATGATAATTGACGGTTAAATGCATCAAAATTGGATGAAGGTGAGCCCATACTGCAGCTGGTTGATGAATGTTGCAGGGCGAGATAGAGCAAAATGATAAAACTTCATGCTTTTGCTCCTTGCTATAAACATATACGACGACTGTGTGGAGAGTAACTTGATTACGCGATCCCCCAAAATGGTGCGCTTGTATTTCTTCGAAACATTTGGCGTTATAATTTTCACTAAAATCTACAATCTACAATCACTGCTTCGTTTATTTTAATACCATCAACGCTTAGCCTGAAATTTTTGTACTGGTTCTTCATTTTAAAAATATGCGACTTTGTAGTTACTAGCTCAACTTTGAAATTTGCAGCTAAAATGTGTACCTCATCTTTGCACAACTTTTTTACATTCTTTATGGCCTTTATTTTTTTCCCATCTTTTATGTAGATTTCTTCTTGCCTCACCCATTCATGCCATTGTACCTTTCCTTTTACATTTTCTGCATTAATCTTTATTTCTTTATCTTGACATTTCTTACAGACTCCAAACATGCATTACAATTTATTACTATCGCAAACAGTTTCCAAAATTAACGTACTAATATCCATTGTATTAATAACTTTTTTCTGATACAGTGCTTTTATTTTAGAATCAGCGTTTGTATGTATTTTGCACAGACACATTTCTCTGCCACCTACAGTAGGCCTGACTACATAGAACGGTCGATGTTTAGTAAAGTTATAATACGAACATTTCAAATTTAAGTTCTCGGACTGGAAAGTTTTAAACAAGTTTTTCATCGTGTCTAGAAGGAATCTTTTTTGCGCTTTGTTATTTCTCTTCGTTATAGTTTCTCTTTTACCAGCTATATTTCTAGAAACGTCGTCTCTGATAAAGAAACATTTAATTTTTTGGCGAGTTCACTTTCTTTACGAAGCACACTATTAGTTTTAAGTTTTGTATTTACGCCAACACAGTCTTTTATTATTATTTTTTTGTTAGACCCGTCAATGTTATTAAATATAGTCTTAATTGTATCTTTGTCCTTGCGGACTTAAATTTTCTTGTATCTTTCTTTTATTGCATTTGTTAAAATTTTATATTTATCATCATTAGGGAATCCGATTACTGTATTTTTAAAACAAGATAATTCTTTTTCTTTGCGAGCAGCTCTCTTTTTAAAATCACATCCCTTCATCAAACTCTTCACTTGTTGTTTCAAAATCCTATTTTGTTTAAGTAATTTGATTCTTTCTGACTGCATTTTTTTATTGCTATGCTTTTTAGGCGTCGCGGGAGAAACCGGTGGAGTGGGTGCTTGTGGGCCATCAGGTATATTAACTTCGTCCAGAATAGATGGTGAACTTGGAGGGGTATCATTTAGAATGTTACGCACTGTTTTTTGGCGTTTTCTCTGTTCCTGTTTTCGTAATTTCCAAATGGTTCTGCAATGTTTTTGTTCTTCTGGCTGTAAGTTTGAAATCAACCTTTTATTTCTGTGATAGCTTTCCCTTTTCTTTCTCTTTCGTTCAGCTAATTTCTCGGGGTTTGCCTTCAGCCTTTCTCTATAACGCCTTGATTTTTCTTTTTCAGAAAGGGGCATAATCTACAAAAAAATTTAATCTATAAATTCTTGCCTTTAGAGAAGCGTATAAATTAACAAAAAGGTAGTATTAATATGTTTATGTCTTTCATGTCCTCAAGACAACCAAATTGTCCTAAGGACAACTAATTTCGTTGTCCAAGTGACTGATTGTCCCTAGGAAATATTTAATAGTTTAAGGTGTATTTCAAAATCATATATAATTGTGTACATTATTGTGTTCTTATTAAAAAATAAAGGATCAAATAAATATTTGTTCAAAATAAATTTAACAATATGTCCATTACTTACGTAATTTTAACGGTGGTCTGGTGGACATGAAACACAGACGTGCTTCACTCTCGACAAGACGCAGGCGACTGACGGATGTTCACAACCTGAAGCCAGGCAGTTATCGTACCAGGGCCGTAAAATTATCGTATATGGATCAAAATTATCGTATCCATCAGGAAAATCGCTAAAATTCTTAAAAAAATCATATGAAACGTGACAATAATACGTTGCAAATGATTTACAGTTTAAATCTTGTAAACTTGTGTTGTTTAAATGGAAAAAAAATAATAATTCAAATTAAATGTTGAACGTATGGCACAGACCTGGCTGGGCCCTCGTCCACTTCGAGTGTGATGAACGCGCCAACATTTCGAATTTATAAAGAAGAAAATAATGTTAAAGGATAGAGACACATGAAAACAAGCATATTTTTTAAAAGTTTAACTAAATAGATTCTATATTTGCGATAACAGAATACACAAATATTAATGAAACTTAACATTTTATATACAATTTTTTATCTTTTCCGTCAAAGAGGAACAAAAATACGCTATATTTTCTCTTTGAACGATAAAATAGACTTGAAACTAGATGAAGTCATAGGGCGCTCGACGCGACGGCAACCTGCCGCGAGCGCGGACAAATAGCTCGTCATTACAACTTGTACTTGGACGTTTCAGTGGTTAATCATCAAATTTTTCATGAGAAAAGAAATTATCGTAGAATCTGCGTACGATAGTCGTGTACCATCGTACATCGTACGTAGTTATGAAATTATCGCACATGTACGATAATTATCGTACGGTTCCGAACGCTGCTGACGGCTCGCCTTTCGGCGGATCATAACAACCACCCCGCGCATCCTTTAACTAGAAATTTGGCGTCCTTGACGGAGTGAATAGAACGACCATTCTATATCTATTTATATATATTTTGCAGTGGTCCAAAGGACAGTACAAAATGTAAGGCTTGCGTGGACAGAAGTTGATTGTTTTTTTAAAATAATACTCCATTATGTAATTAGGAAATTTGTTAGTTATTAAAGTAGCAAATGAAATAAATTATTAAATGTACCTAAATCATAAATCTGAATCGGTGATACCATTTTTTTTGGTTGGATAGAAATATCTAATTGAGGCTTGTTGGGGGGACTACCTCAAACTTAAAAACTTTTACGTTTTGTCCATCGGACAACCATTATTTTACAAGAAATTACTTAAAAATATAAAAAATTTTGGCTTGATACTGTTGTTTATGGCATAAGGAATACACAACAACAAAAATAAAGCTGTTTTTTCTTATTTATATAGAATTATTGTCTCGGGACATGGCTAGGTGGTCAATGGATCTTTAAAAGTTGATCGGCCCATTTAATATTTAACTGTAAAGTTACTGGTTGGTATAAGACGTGTGCTTGTTACCACGCACGAAAAAAGAATGAAGACTTGTCGGGACCGGGGTTGATCAAGTAAACAGACGGAAGTTTTTTGAATAAGTCAAATGACATACTCTAAAACTGTGCGAAGTTACCTAGTACCTTAAAAGGACTACCTTGTTAATTAAATACTATCTGAAGAATGAAGCGACGAAATATATTTGTCAGAGCTAGTCATGAAAACGACTAATATGCTAGGATAGGACTAGGACTTTTATGTTTTGATTGTAATCAGTATCGTTTTAGGTTTGTAATCCGTATTACCGTATTGCCATATATTTTTTGTAATATATTTTTGGAGGTAGTTGCAAATAATATTTTCGCTTGACAATACTAAGAAAATTTTACTTGTATTAGTTTGCTTTGGTGTGATTAGCTTTTCTACGTCAATTAACTTTATAAAATAGTGTTATCAAAAAATGAGTGCATGTACTTTAGTGCAATTAATCAGTTTAGTGCGTGGAGCAACTGTTCTTATAGTTGAGACTATTCATATCATCTGAATAAAAAACTGCAAGATAAATATAACTGGAGATTTACGTAAAGTAGTTCTAAAGGTTGGGGTGCTACTATAACAACTTTATGTGTCACAAATCAACATACTATTGTTACTCAAAACAACTATCATGGACATCTACTGGAACCAGAAAAGCGGACGCAAATGAATTTTAGAACTCAGGTGACAGATATGGCTAAGAATTCAATGGACTCTCCATTACAAATAGTCAAACGCTGTTTGAACGATGTTCCAAGTACGAGTGCTGCGCTCTTGCGTAATAAAGCAGCTTACAGAAGTATGGTTCAACGCGTGAGAACCAAAGATTTGCCAAATATCCCCAAAACAGTTGATGAATTCACGGTGCCAGATAATCTTAGTGAAATGAAACAACAACAGTTGTAATTGGACATTACATAAGCCAAAGTCGTATTTTGTACAAAAGCAAATCGTAAATGATCATTTACGACGTGCCCAATTTCATTCTCTCAAATATATTATATACATGCATTAATGGGGACGGAAAACGGATCAAATTAATGGTTACCTGTAGTGTTTGCAATATTATCGCATAAGACTGAAAGGTGCTATAAAATTTTATGTGAAATGTTGAAATACCGGAAGCATTTGAACTTATAAAAAGCAGAGTATTGTCCGCTATAATTTCACCGTAATAGATAATAAATAAGGTATAACAACCTATGTGCACCCCAATTATGGGCATGTACTTAATTGCACCATAAAAATAACAAAATAAAAACAATTAATTTATAAATATTATATAAAAACTATACTTCAAATTATGTGTGATGAGGTACAGTACATTAGTGAAAACATAATTAAATTTAGAAGTTATCGAAACGACCTGTCGATATAACAAAGTATCGGCTGAAGATTTTTTTTATCTACTCATGGACGGTGAACAGTGATTTCTATGTACAATTATATCGTTCAAGGGTAATTCTATATACTGTTGCGAGCTCATCGGCACCTACCACCTACTAAAGAGACACCTCAACCGATTCCACTCGTAAGTACATACATCATTCGGTTACGGGCACGCACACAACATGGATAATGATACTTCGGAAATTTCAATTGGTCTTTTAGAAGGAAAATCAAATAGGGACACGTGGAGATATAAAGTTACCATTCTCTTGCGCACTGTACCAAATGCGACAGAGATTTTGAATGGCACGCTCCAAAAACCCAAACCACCTACTGCCGAAGCAGGTGATACGGTGATCGGCACGTACAATTTCAACTTGGAAAAATTTGTAAACGCCGACACATGCGCCCTTCTTACACTCACGACGAATATTCACGAGGAAACGCTGACGAAAGTAATGAGATTTGAATACGCTGGAGAGTTTTGGCTTGAATTAAATAGGCTCTTTGATGTTTCATATGAAGACACGGCGTACAATTTATGTATGTGTCTTTTTAGCTACAAAAAAGACTCATCTGATGACGTGTCAACGCATATGTCAAAATTGACAATATTTGAACACAACTGAATTTAGAACTCAATAAAGATAACGGAGAAGAGCTAAGAGTTAGTATATGCAAAATCTTAGATATTCTCAACGAATCTTTCTTTCCATTCAGAAGCAGTTGGCATCTGTTACCGAAATCAGAGAGAACCATTGAAAATTTAACGAATCATTTATGCGCGTTTGAACAGAATGTAACAAATTACTGCTTATTTTTTGCTAGGGGGCAAGCAGTTTATTCATATATCTTCTTGAATAATATCACGTTGTTCAAATATATATACCTAGGTATATATATTTTCAGAACTTCGTTAGTATGGCTCTTACTGCGACTGAAAGACTTAAAAACAGAGAAAAAGAAAACAACTGGAAAGATTTAAAAAATATATTAGATCTAAGCGAAGAAGAAAATTATGGAGATCAAAAAAAGCAAAAATTTAAAAGTTAAAACTGTAAATATGTGATGATTGTTTTTAATACAACTAACTCATGTAAAATATGCTTAATATTTCCACTAAGTCACGATGTGTTCCTATATAGTAACTGTCCTAGATTTTTTACCATAATAATTGTTAACTAAATATCTAAGTCGAAGTTAAAAATATCACAGGACAGTTTCATATTAAGAATCACAGATTTAAGTATTATTATACCAAATAAGAAATTTATTTATTTGAAAGAGTGACTACCCAACGAAAAAAAACGACAGCAAATTGTCGACATTGTGACGATTTGGATGCAAAAGTTATGATTGTTTTTATTCTTAGAGGATAAATAATATATAAGGTTATATTTTTTATTATTCTGATCTGGTATTCTAAATATAAAATAAAAGTATTCCTTTATATTGCACAGTTTCATTTGAAAATTACAATTGAATCCTGTGACGGTGTGGAATGGGTTGCTTTACTTTGTCATGAAAATTTTTTATTTTTTCGTAATTTTACCGCTTAACACAGGTTTTAATATTTTTTTCTTATACTCAAACTATCCATTAATGTAATTGTAGCAAAGCTGTTACTTTTTTTTTCTAAAATTTATAAAACTCCACTTTCGTCACAGAGGCAATGTTTCGCGAAAATGCCCAGGAGCATTAGTACAGATAAGATCTATTGCAGATTGACTGTTTGAAGTAAATTGTGTGGGTTGGTTGATATAATTGGTCAAGTTAAAACTATTCAAAAACTGTTGCAATATAAGGTACTTATTGTCATGTTGATTCAAAATGTTTATATTAAAGTCACTCGTGAGTATCAGATAGTCATAGTCTTTGAAAGATGCAACTGAGTCTGTAAGAGCATTGAAAAAGGTGTTACAATTTTGCCACGGAGGTCTATATGCTGTACCTATAATCAAACTTTTACTATTTAACCCTTTAATCCACATTTGTTCAACACCAAGAGAAGTTACAGTATGCGGACAGTTACATATGGTGATACCCAGCCTGATGTAAAAGCCAACCCCTCCACCATGGGTCCTATGACTTGAAGATGAGGGAGGTAAGTGGCGGAGTCTATAGCCTGGAAGTGAGGGTGCCTGATCCTCTTGACCTGTTTTGAGCCAGGTTTCATTCACGGCTAGGATGTCGGGAGCTATTTGCTCGACTGCGACTTTCAATTCCTCATGACCAGTACCTAGCGATCCTGCATTAAAGAAGCTAATGTTAAGGCAGTTTTTCTTAACCATGGGTGAACTCAAAATATTATTTATGTTTTGTATCGTTTTGGGAATGGTCGTAGTGGTCCAAGACAGAGCAGTAAACCATATTTTAAAAATTATGCAGGTGAGTGCTATTATATACGTAAATAAAAAATAATTAATGTATAAAATATATACCGCATGTCTAAAATTTCAATATATAAATAAACAGAGCATACACTATAAAGGAAGCAAATAAATACATTGAACTGGTTTGGAAATATAAAAAACATAAGTATAAAATTAGTATACATGTTTAAAATAAACCATTGTAAATGTTGAATTACTCCGTCCGTCTAAGATTTAAAAAAGCTGTTGTATGAATTATAATAATAAGGGGAAGTGCTGAGTTTTACCTCAATTTTTATATTCAGACTTTTATGACATTTGATTTAACTGAAATGTTGTGTCAGTGAAAGAAAAACAGTCGGTGTATATTTTTTATAGAATAATATAGTGATAATAAGTTTTCATAAAACATATAAGAACAATCATGTAAATACTTAGGTGCATCGATTTATCCTGGTTATTGAGACTAACCACCTCAACCAATTCCACTCGTAAGTACATACATCATTTGAATCTTTACTCAAAATAAGTGAGTAGAGAACCTAATGGTATGATAATAATACTACCTAGACAAAATTAATGGACTGACTAAAAACTTGCATCCTATTTTAATCAAATAAATCAACACAAGAGAGTATACTGAGGTGGACTTACTAATCATTACTAAGAACACCATATAAATAAAACAATTATTAATAAGTTTATTCTTTAATTTGTACAGTTCTTGTTTTATCAAGAATTTCCTTATAAGGTGGATTTATAGGACCCTGTACAGGCTCTTTGTATTCATAAGTTGATTGTCCTTCCAATAGAAGGGGATAAGAAGTATCTGAATCATAAGCACTCAAATCACCACAAGCATTAAAAGGCACAATAAAACGATTAACACCTGTAAATTCATTAAAATCACAATATTTATGGTCCAGAAGAGGATTCACCATAGTAGGTATGTAGCCCTCAGGTGGCTGGTAGTCTTGACATACTACAAAAGCCTCTATACTTGAGTTTCTTGAACTTCTTGGCTTTGATACAGTAACATATTTAAAAAACTGTTTTAACTGTGAATAAAGGAGTGTAACATCTTTTCCTCTGAATATTTTAGCCACAAAAACACCGCAATTCTTTAAGACATGTGTTGTTATGTTTAAAGCAGCAAGAAGAAGTTGTGATTGTACATATTCATCAATATCATGTAATCCTGTAACATCTGGTGCTCCATCACACACAACTAAATCAGCTTTTAAGCCTTCAAACTCTTTTATAATTTCATTTGCAGTGGATATTTTTGTTATATCTCCCTGTATTTGCTTCACCCCCGGTAAAGAAGCCATGGCTTGTAAGTCGACAGCAACTATTTTGACATCACCCTCACTATTAGTATTTTTCCGTAAGTTTTTTGTTAATACCTGACTCCAGCTTCCAGGAGCCGCGCACAGGTCCACAGCTCGTAGCACTCCATCAAATATATTATATTCCTCATTTATTTGTAACAATTTAAAAGCACTTCTTGCACGCCAGCCCTCCTCCTTTGCTAATCTATAATAAATATCTCTTTTATCTTTAGAAGTTTTACCCATTTCGTTCCTTTATGAAGGGTTTTTATTTTTAGTTTGTTTAGTATGAAGGTTATCTTTTGGTAATATAAGTCAATCACTTCAATCACTTAACATATTCTTCTGGTGAAAATTGTCATTGTCATTAGCAATAATAAAAATTGACACAAATGTTGTAGCCCATTAGGGAAATTCACATTCCCAGAACATTTTGATGAACCCAAATGTTTTAAAATGCTTTTAAAGACACAGAAAGTAATTTAAAAGTTGCTTATAAAGTTTTGCTCCTTGTACGACACAAATATAAAGAATTTTAGCTTTTATTAAGCTTAAGTTTTATTTGGGCACAGAATAGTGTGGTAAAATTCCAATACACAATTAATAGAATTTGAATATTAGAGTAATAAACTTACAAAACTATTGTCAGTTTATTTTCACATTACATTAATTTGGCATTATGTTTCTAACTTCAGGGTATTACGAGATGATTGCGACATATATAATAGTGTCAAACGAAACAAAACAAAATCACGCCGATTGGCCTATGATTCATTCAAATCACACAAAGTAGGGAGGGATGTTATTTAATGTGGATGTGGATATTGTTTGTGTGAGGTGTGTTAATGATAACGGTGTTACGTTTTGATATAATTTGTCCGATTATCGGTTTTAAATATTAAGAACGCCACTGAAGAAAAAAGGTGAGGATAAGAGTTTGTTCATACAGTACAATATGTTTGATGGAATGTATTTTTAGTAAACAAAACATTGCAGTGATTTTGGGGGTCATCTTTAGAGACTACTTTTTTCTTTTCGGATTGAACATGTGTTTGCTTCTACTAGCCCTAATTTACTCATAAGGTAACAATCATTCTTTGAATTATAAAAACGGCATAGTTATATACAGGGACGAAAAATATTTTTTTTATCCAAATTTTTTCATAATTTTTAACGAAGTTTGAAAAAATCTTTAACACTCGGTAGCAATGATTAAGACTTAGTTCCAAGATTTTTATATTTGGCCGGCTATAAGCTCGTTAGGACGAAGAGATAATTGGAGTTACCTCAATGCCTTTCAGATTTCTACAAGGTAGTTAGGTACCTATTTGCCAAAGCTAAAAGCACATCAACATATTATTTATAACTATGTATACATAAGAAGGATTTAATAGAATTTCAACAACATTCTAAGTTATCATTCTAATTAAAGTAAGTACTTCAGTTAACAATATGTTGAATTTAAAATTATGTGAATATATACATATTTTTACACAGCAGTGTGTATTTATTTTATTGCATAACATGCAAGTATGGTGATTGGCTTGGCGGATAGATATATCTGAACCCGAAACATTGAACCTTCCATTAGGACCGTTTTTGCCATGACAATACTTACGGCCGCACTCAGAGACGTCAAATGGTTACTCAAGGATCTCTTATATTTTTTTATTAGCAAATCTAGACTTAGATGCAGCATTGATAAAGTAAGTTAATGGGGTCCAGTAAATGTTTCCATCCCAATTCCACAATTACATCTTTCGAAGCAACAACGATATCAGGCTATCTTATGAAGAACGTCAGTTTTTTGCTTTCTATCAAATGGGAGACTTACCATAGCTACTACTATACTATACATACCATAACTTTGTATTCCCGCTACAATTACCTATTAAAAATATCGAATAAAAGCTATCAACCACTTTTCCAATACAACATATCAAAAAATAAATAAACGACGTATTAGGCAAATAAAACAAACTCGTAAGTCAACCATTATAATACCTACATTAGTAAAAGATGGCCAACAACAAGCCCAAGGTCAATATAAAACATTCATGTCTAAAAAAATCCTATTTTGTTATTATCACCGGCGCAGGTATGAATCAACTAGTGCAAACAAAACACAAGCTGAGTTGTGGCAGATACATAAAAATATAACCTATTTAAAGCAGTTATGTAACTACGTAAGACATGCCTCAGAAAATACCCTCAGTAGACCTTGCAGTCCTGACAGCTGCGGTAGGGTTGAAAATGACACGTAAAATTTTAAATATTTTTCATACCTACGACGATGATTTAAATTTTTATTAAAAACCTATTTCAGTAAGACACGGAAACTTTTGTTTGGTTTGCGAATGTATCTTTCAAAAGATAACATTTTTTAAACATATTTTACGATGTATTTTAGCATGTTATGCATTTTAAGCATAGTAATAGTGCTCGGTAATATATTGAAAAATTTAATAACTTTGTTAATTAATTTTACCTTGATTAATTGGTAGTTGGTAGTATTGGTCAGTTGGTAGTGAGTGAGTGATCTTCCTGCTTATTCGGTGGTCGCGGATTCGATCCCACCGGGGACCAACATTTGTGTGCATGGGCACTGAATAAGTTTATGTCTACGACACCGAACGTGACATCGAATGGCAGGTTCTGATCTTCGATCACAAATAAAAACTAGATACACAGTTTCAACATACAAATATGACTGTTAAGAAGTTTGTCAAAAAATTCCAATTGGTACATAACAATCTATGTTATTGCTAAAACAATCCTATATGCATGATTAGAATAGAATTTCGAAAGCTGATTACCTAAATTTTTATATTTTATGAACGAAACTCTGCTATTGATTTTTAGCTGGAGTTAAACTTAAAAACATGTTTTTGTATTGATTTCATGACTAAATTCATAAATTTTTCAACACATTGATAATACCTGATTACAAATATACTTCTCGAAAATATGAAGATTCATAATTTTTTAAAGAAGAGAACTACTAGAGGTGTAGTTTTGTCGAAGTGACCGAATGCAACTAAATTGGAAGAGAACCCAAATACTCATTAGGGCAGTTTTGGGGAAGATGTTTTTCTAACACTAGTTGTTATATGTAATCGATGACTCTGATGGAGTCTATTGTAAACATAAGTTTTTTTATAATCGATATTTTGATATCCTAAAGAGTAAATATTTTTTTTCAAAAACACCATTTATTGTGCTCCTTTTGCAAAACCATGCAAAAAACCCGGTTGCGGAAATCGCGCGTAATGAATACAAACCGTATTCGAGTTTGATTCTGGATTTCAAAAATTAACATTAAAATAAAATATGTACCTACTTATGTAATGAAAACTAAGTAATAAAACAATTTTTAACAAACAAAGAATCAAAAATGTACTGTGTACATTGCAGTTAGTCAAAGTTAAACAAAAGTCGAGATTTGTGCTAAGGCTTGATGAACAAGTCATATAGAAAGAAAAATTTGCAATTCACGATTTTGGTTATGACTTAACTTAAACTTATAACTTAAATTAATTCATATTAATGTACTAGCGAATAATTTTATAAAAGCGATAACCCTAAGAACTAAACGCAGCATAGGGTCTTATTTAAAAAATAAGCCTACATTCAGTAGAGCTTGCTCATATACAGGGTGTTGTTTTATTAGAGCATAATCGTTTAAGGGGTAGTATATAGTACAAGTCGTGTGCAAAATTTTTTTGTATGGACACTCATATGCGAAAGTGAACCATTATTGAGATATTTTAATTTTAGTGTTTATTTGAAAAAATTGTAACTTAAACTCTAAAGAAAAGAATAAAAATTCAAAAGATATTTAATTGATATCTTAATTTTATTTATTTATGACGCTAGTTACATATCTAGAGCATAAAATGTACCATAAATGTAAATAACAACGTTTTTTTGAACACAATGCTCCCAAATTCAAGAACAAAAGAAAATTTTATTAGTATTACACGCAAATTTGCCCCTTTAACATAAAGAGTCACAATGACATTTGTTGTGCATATTGAAAAATAACATCTACATTTCCTAAGCTTTGTAATGAGATATACAACTTTTACACAAGTGTTCAAACACCAAAGATATCACACAAACAATTAAGCACGGAGCAGGTAGGAAAAAGTAAAATATTTGTAAGTTACCTTTTAACCTGAATAAAAACCAACGTAGTAATCTTGAAAATGAAAGTAGATATTAATGTAGAAAAAAAAATATCATAACTCATTTTCAAAATGACTCCCTTGGTTTCTCACACAAACTCGCATCCTTTTCCTTAATTTCGATTTTACCACTCGTGAGCTTAAATTTAGCTTAATTTGGTCAGCTGCTGTAATTATTTTTCTTTTTAATACTTCCACATCTGAAAACGGCTGATTGTTTTGGTAAACTAAAGATTTAATATGCCCCCATACGTAATAATTCATGGGGGTTAAATCTGGGCTTCTTGCTGGCCATGGTATTGGTCCTCCTCGGCCGATCCAGTTATTGGCGAAATTTTCATCTAACCAATTTCTGATTTAGTGCCTGTAATGTGCTGGGCATCCATCGTGTTGGAATGTTATTGCTCGCAAGGTCGCCAATGGTATGTCTTGTAATAAATCAAATAAAGTATTTAAGGCCTGACGGGTCTTTGGCCCACAGCGCAAAAGAGAAGGCAGACTTGTTCGCAAATCTCTTCGTGGAATGTTCACGACTAGATTCCAAAGGTAAAAGCCCACCCACGTTACCCCCATTCGGCCCCAAGATGGAGGCCGTCCAAATTCACCAGAAAGAGGTACTCAAATGCTTACTAAATCTAGACGTGAATAAAGCCAGTGGTCCGGATGGCATTCCCGCAGTGGTTCTAAAGCACTGTGCAGCCGAGTTGTCTCCTGTTTTGACACGCGTATATCGACTCTCTCTAAGGACTGGAAAAGTTCCAAAATCATGGAAGTTTGCAAACGTACAGCCCGTACCAAAAAAAGGGCAGTCGAGCCGACCCAGTCAACTATAGACCTATTGCAAACACTTCACTAATTTGCAAAATTATGGAATCCCTCAGTGACAACCAATATGGTTTCCGCGGAGGACACTCAACAGGAGACCTTCTAGTATACGTCACTTCTAGTATACGGCATCTATGGAGCATGGCCTTGGAAGGGCACGGAGAGGCTATAGCCGAATCCTTAGCTATCTTCAAGGCCTTTGACCGGGTATGGCACGAAGCCCCCTTGAGCAAGCTTCCTGCTTATGGCATACCATCTGGACTCTGCGACTGGATTTCTGATTTCCTGAGGGAACGGTCAATTCGAGTTTTCGTCGATGGCTGCTCATCGGACCTAATGGCGATAAACGCCGGCGTACCTCAAGGATCTTGTTCTCTCTGCAACATTATTCCTGCTGCACATTAATGACCTTCTTTTATCGGAAGGCATTATTGGTTACGCTGATGACAGCACCGTTGTAGAGAGTGTCCAAACCTGATCCAATTTCAGAGAGAGTCGATGATCGAACGGGCTGATTTGACACTACGTAGGGTTTCCGTTTGGGGTGAAGCCAACCTTGTCAAGTTCAACCCTTCCAAAATCCAGGCGTGTCTCTTCTCCGGTAAAAAGAGCACATTCAACTTGACGCCCACTTTCCAAGGTGTATCTGTACCGATCACAAACCAGCTAGGGCTTGTAGGCATGACAATCAAGTCGAAACTTAATTTCGGTCAGCAGATTGAAACCATGGCACAGTCAGCTTCCAAAAAATTGGGAGTCATCGCAAAGGTCCGGCGGTGCTTCAACTCCGCACAGTTGCTCAACCTGTACACAGCCCAGGTTCGATCCTGTATGGAGTACTGCAGCCATCTTTGGCATGATTCCGCTAAGTACCATCTTGAAGCGTTGGATTCTGTCTACCGAAGGGCCCGTAGACTCATAAGTGACGACAAACTTACTTCTTCGAGACTGCAAAGTCTCGAACATCGTCGAAAAGTTGCTAGTCTATCGGTTTTTTTTACAGATTGCACTTTGGAGAGTGTGCGAATGCTTTTTTCAGCTGATCGAACCTTCCCTCTTTCTCCACCGATCAACCAAACGCAGACAAAAGTTTCACCCGTTTGTGGTTAGCCTGCCAAAGAGTCGAACTAAACGGTTCGATAGCTCTTTTTTGGTTCATGTTGCCAAAGAGTGGAACGATTTGCCTGCGCCTGTTTTTCCAGACAAATATAACCCTGGAGCTTTCAAGTGTAGAGTGAATAGGTACCTCTTAGACAGGCGTGTATGATTCTCGTCTTCATCGTCACTTTCCATCAGGTGAGATGGAAGACAAACGCCTGCTAATTATTAATTTAAAAAAAAATTTTTTTTAATCTTCATAATGTTCCCCATTCAAAGTCTGGGGCAGGAAATGAGGACCAATCAAATTGTTATTAATGATTCCCATCCGCACATTTACTGATACCCTTCTCTGAGATCCTTTAGGCCGCTTTAATTTTGGGTTTCCGACTACTTTTTCTTCCCAATAGTGAGCATTATGGTAGTTGGTTATTCCATCTTGATAAATTTAGGCTCGTCCGTCCAAAAAATAATTTTTAAATAATTTGGGTCTTCAATGTCACAATTTAGAAGAGATCTGCAAAATTGTACTCTTCTTATAGGATCGCCTCCCTCGAGTACTTAGACTGGAGTGTAGTGGTAGGGATGACGTCCAAATTCATGTAAAACCTTTAACAACCTTTAACCTTGAACTTTAACAAACACAAAAATAATTTTCAAAGGTAATTTCTAATTTACACAAGTTTTTTAACCATAATTTTAAATCCTTTGTTATCATTCAGCTATCGATTTTAGGATAAACTTTGACTTTTATTAATTCTTACTGGGTTTATTACTTTTTGTTAATAATGTAGCATTTTAACAGTACGGCAGTTTATAAAACCCGTCCAGTTGAAATAAATTGAAGATGACATACCTCGTCGAAAGCTTCCAGTCTCACGTGCTCTTCGATAAACTCGAGAGAATACGCCAACATCGGGTAAGCGACGATTGGGGTATTGCAAATAATATTCGCGTTGAGCAGCTAAAGCATTGACTCTAGCTACGCCATACGTAAACAGAATATCAGCATATTCTTCATTGGTGAAATCTCGTTGTTGTCTTCCAGCCATAGTCCATAATACACGCCAAATCTTCGGATGAGCACACACGGTAACCAGTTCAGTAGCCAAGTCGTCAGAAGGGCAATCAATCACAGAACAGTCACAAGCCGGATCGTCGTAAGAAGAAAAACAAATCTGCAGATAGCACACGAGTAGCATCCAAACGCAACGAATTACAAGAATTTACCTATTTTGCTAGTTGACCCTTTTGTTTTGAAGAAATGACACACCATTGTGATTTCTTTTATTTATTCTACCTGATTCCTGCTCTATTGTTTGTGTGATATCTTTGGTGTTTGAACACTTTTGTAAAAGTTGTATACCTCATTACAGAGCATATGCACAACAAATGTCATTGTGACTTTTTATTTTAAAGGGGCCAATTTGCGTGTAATATTAATAAAAATTTTCTTTTGTTCTTGAATTTGTGAGCATTGTGTTTAAAAAGCGTTGTTCTTGTACATTTTATGCTCTAGATCGTCATAAATAAATAAAATTAAGATATCAATTAAATATCTTTTGAATTTTTATTCTTTTCTTTAGAGTTTAAGTTACGATTTTTTCAAATAAACACTAAAATTAAAATATCTCAATAATGGTTCACTTTCGCATATAAGTGTCCATACAAAAAAATTTTGCAAATGACCTGTACTATATACTACCCCTTAAAGCATTATGCTCTAATAAAAAAACACCCTGTATTTACGGTGGTTGTGGCGTGCATCAAACGAAATATTATTATTATTATTTTGTGTGATAGTGACCTGACAGCCGTCATCTTATCTAAACGTGTTCTTGTAGCTTTGGTGTGTAAAATCAGTACATTTTGTCACGCACACAGTCACTGTATGTATATATATGTACAAGCTTTACGCACACATAGCGCCGCATGCACAAATTACTGGATTCATCATATCTTATACGACTTCCTACAGCGAATATAGGAAAAAACTTTGTTATTTGACGGTTTACCCTTTATTTTTTTCAATTTAGGATTAAAGCAAAACTACTCGCGACGGTCATATGTCAAAGCGTTATCTGTATTATACCTACTTACACTAATTTTATCTGAATCAATTAGCACAACTTAGATGTAATTTTTAATTTTCAGATTGACTTTATAAACAAGAGATAAAAGTAGCAAGTGAAAGGCACAATGGACGGCGCTCTAAGCGGAACTCGTCAAATAGTTAATTTCGTAATCGACGACTGGAAATTGTTATTATTTCTGACCGCGATATTTGCTCTTTACTTTCACTACACAAGCACTTTTGACTACTTTGAGAAGAGAGGTGTGAAGCATATGAAACCTAAAATATTCGTTGGTAACATAGGTCCTAGGATTTTTGGCAAGCAATCTTTTTCAGAGTTTCAGATGCAAGTTTATAACAATTTTAAAGGCTATCGGTATGCAGGTAATGATAAAAACAATTTGAAACAAAAATAAACAAATTCTTTGAAGTGCCTGTTCAGATAAAACAAAAGCTAAAACCTGTTTTTGATTCTAGGTGTTTTTGAAGGCAGAAGACCAGTTTTATACATTTTTGACCCCGAACTTATTAAAGCCGTAACTATTCGAGATTTCGACTATTTTACGGATAGAACATTTTTCGCTAGTAAAGAACCAAGATATCTGTCAAGATCTTTACTTAAATTAAAGGTACTTTGAAGTAACTAAAACATAATTAAAACGCTTCTTGCACTTTTGACTAATGATACACCAGAGTAGATGTCCTTTTGGGATTTTATGATTATAATGTTCGTGCCAAATTTAAATTGCCGATAACTGTAATTTTTTTTTTATATTTTGCTTGCCTAGGGCTCAGTATGGAAAGAAGTAAGAAGTACATTGACACCTACCTTCAGCTCAGCGCGTTTGAAAAATATGCTCCCTTTGATAGAGCTGTGTTCTACGCAAATGATTGAGTTTTTAAATAAATTTGGTAAGTTTGAAAGTTTGGTGTGTTTAATTAAAATATTATCCCTGGGTTTATTCTTTATCAAACCAACAGCACATTTTAAAGTATGCAAGCCTAGCCAGTAATATGTACAGTTGTACTGTAGGATTTTAATATACCTAATTACCTGTATCAAGTAGTCGCCTACCATTCACACCGAGACATCTGAAGTAAGCTTAACTTAAATAACTTAAAATTACCTAAGTTCATTTCAACTAAATGTAAGGAAATAGTAGCTAAATTTATTGAATATTTATGTATTGAAATACAAATACACTTCAGAACTATTTACATTTGTAGAAGGTTCAACTAATTTTGTCCGCGTAACGAGGACTTTCAGCTCAAATTAAATTTTTTAATTTATTAACCAACAATCAGAATTGTCAATCTATTACTATACTAAGGACTCGGAAGAGTCAGACCCGAGTTATTTTAGTTTAAGACACCAGTCTGCCTATAAAAGACTCAAAATTCCAAAAGGACTTAAGTTCGACTCGGACTCGGGTTTCTAAAAAGAACTGATCGTTCAAAGATAATTCAAGCCTTAGTAGAATAGAACCCAGCCTTGAGTTAAGCAAGCTCGTCGTTTATATGATTTAATATCTTTTTTGTTGTTTATTTACAATAAAAACAATCTTATCTTTTAATTACAAAGTGATTTTTTTTAAACGATTCGTTAGCAACTGCTAAAAATAAGTAGGTAACTGATAAAACAATCTTTTTACAGATGGCAAGGACGTTGAAATGAAAGATACCATGGGTCACTTTACTTTAGAAGTCATCGGTGCATCTGCATTTGGTATAAAAAGTGACGCTTTAGCTGATGAAAATGCGCCGTTTGTAAAGGTGATAATAATATTTGAACGCATTTGCATCAGAGTATCTAGCTAGTCTAGATAACTGAGCTGCAGTAAACAAATACTGTTTCGTTTGATAACGTAAATGAGGCCATTGTAATGCCTTATAAAGTAATCAATTACTAGTTTAATGCAAGTTAATATTTCATTCTCATTGTCTAAATATAAGTATTTTGTTGTTTTCACAAACTCATGTCTCAAAAAAATTCGTTATTTTCTTTTTTACACCAAACGAATGATCATCCTTTGCTGCGTAACCACAACAAACTCTTACCTCAATTCAAAAGAAACGTTGATATAAAACGGATAAAATGTAATCACTGTGTCTCTTTTGCTTTTTTAATAACTGCATCGAACTCGTATCTTGCGTTACGCGTTGTGTATTGCCTGCCCGACGCCAAAGCCCGTTGTGCATTTTCCGGCGCTCTAAAATGCGAGGTTGCTACTCAAGTACGTCTTTAAATTTACGGCGCGAATTTTTCCTTTTTTTTGGCGATGTTTTTGTTTTCTATTTTAATCCTTTTTGTTAAGAGTGCTAAGTGCAATTTTGGAAATAATTGAGATCCAGTAACATGAATATTCGAGAAACTGTTTTTGTGTGAGTGAACGTCCATAGGTTCGTTATTATTCATTCGGTGCGGTTATCAATGTTGACATATGTCTATCATGTTGATATTACTGATCTAGTGATTAATGCTTTCAATTGTTTGAGTGTGAGATTGAGGTGTTATTTATTATTATATATTTTTTTAATTTTTGGTAAGTATCTACCTACTGCCTATTTAGGTATGTACCAATTATATATTTTTTAAGATATCTAAAACGATTCGTTAGCAACTGCTAAAAATAAGTAGGTAACTGATAAAACAATCTTTTTACAGATGGCAAGGACGTTGAAATGAAAGATACCATGGGTCACTTTACTTTAGAAGTCATCGGTGCATCTGCATTTGGTATAAAAATATATAAAACATTTGGGGATACCTAATTAGTTGTACCGAATTCTCATCAACATTATTCTTTCAAAAATGTACAAGCAGTACTTATCCCAAAGAAAGGTGGGCGAGTAATAGAAGATGTTACAACTTTGCTTTCAGTATCTACTACAGTAGCTGTCACCATTAACCGTTTTTATTTCACCCAACGATATTAGGTAGATATGTAGATGTCTTCACGATGTTTCCTTATCATCAGAACCTTGTGTAAGTGGGTAGATAGATATAAAACATAAAAATAAAAAATTCCTTTCGGAGCAGGAACCTTGTAAATTTAGTTATCTAAAATAAGGCTTCTGGTACCCCTGGTAATAAGTTAAGACAGGCGAGGCACTGAATGTCGCAATTCTGGATAACACAACAGGTTTAAATAACAACAACAGTAAATCAACAGCACAAAGAAGTGGCTTTGGATGAAAAAACTGGATTTGTAATTTCATTATAGTGCCGATTATTGAGTTCTTTATCTCAATCTAATTTCTCTGAAAGTGAAATTAAATACCAACCTGACACTGAATCAGATTTATCTGACTATGGGCAGCCTTTTTTGTTACTGGACGAGTCATCGGGGTTAATTAATAAAGGGAGCATGAAAAGGTCAAGGTAATAAGTAACACTGGACTAAGAAAATATTAAAACGGTAACAAGAAAACTCAGAACTGTAAAAACTAGATGTTGTTCAGGTACGAGTAGAAAAAATTTGGCAAAACATGTAATAAAATAATGGAAGGAGATAGAAGATATAGGAAGCATTTTGGTCCCTTTTGTGGGAAGAAAAAAAGGTTTTTGTTATTGCAATTGTGTCAAATGTTAACAAATCACAGCAGTAACTACTGGCACTCCTTCTTGTCGAAACAACACATTTACTTTAAAATTGTCAGGAGAAATAAAGGCTGTATACAAATGATATATTTGAATACACTTTGTTCAGGCAAATGGAGCATATTGAAATGGGTGACGAAAAATATGGATTACAATTGGATAGGCATGGCCAAGAAATCAAAACAAGTACGTGGTCAAAAAAGGATGAACATCTCAAAAGTAAACCATATTAACAAGTTCGTAAAAAAACATACCAAAAATGCCATCTCAATACTGTGCGCAGAATACTAAAAAAGAATGCACTGACTTCATTACAGAACATGGCATTACAGACTGGGCTCTACACTAATTTTGTAAAAAAATTGACAGACCAAGACAAGACTGTTTTTTGGATGCCGTACACAATTCTAACCTCAGCATCTGTAAACCCGAAGACGATCAATGTGCTTACAAAAACAAAAATATCTCGGGAAATGAGTATCAAGAACACACTAAGTGTAAAGAAAGCACAAGAAAAGAACAAGCTGATGATAAAACACGTGGCTGAAGCGGAGATATACACATGTTTACATTGTATTTACGGGCAGTACAAACCATACCCTTAATTTCAGCTGGTGCCAACTATTTCAAAATGAAACTAAGTGTCCATAAGTTCACAATATATAATTAATATGACAAGAGCGTTTCATGCTATCTTTGGCATGAAACGGAAGAAGCCATGGACTCAAACATATTCTCGTCAAGTCTTATTGACTTTCTGGAACTAAAGAAAATGAAGTTAAATTCAAACCTATCATAATTTATAGCGGCGGTTACTGTGCCCAGAAAACTACATGAGCTAATGCTTTGCAGTATTATTAAGCAATTAAAAATTATTGTTGAAATAGAACGAAAATTGGGTCGACCACACCCAAATGGAGTGTGATTCAGTTCATGCCAACATAGAACGGAATAAGAAAGGGAGAGAGCTTTATGCTCCAGCTGACTTTTGTACAATTGTACAGCAATCTAGGTTATCGCATCCATATCAGGTTCACTATTTGGAACACACTTTCTGGAAAGATTTCTCATAATTACTTTATGTAAAGTCAATCACACCAGGCTCAAAGAAAGGCGACCCATGTGTTTTTAATTTAAGAGCTCTTAAATACAACCCTGATATTGATGTACAGTACAAATTATGTTTAGATGATCCATGTATTCTTTTGCCACGTCAATAGCAGCAAAATTCTGAAAGCATTACTATCTATATTACCACTACATGACCAACCTACCTATTACGGAAAGAAAATATAATGACCTGCAAAACCTGAAACTGATAATTCCTGCTAATTATCATTCATTTTACGATGACTTGCCACATGAATAATTTTAAAATGTTTTATTTTTCTTTAATAAATAATATTAATAATAAAATTAGAGCTTTTGATTATGCAAGTGTCACGTTTAATTAAGTTCTACAAACACAGTACTTTCAAGTTCTCAAAGTCATTAATCTGTTAATGCAGCAATCACGTAGATATCTCAAAAATTGCGGTTTTAGCTTAAACTAAATTATGAAGTACCTAATGTTTTTTTAACATATAATCGCAGCACCTACCTTTTCTTAAGGTCTTAAAATTAGACGTTAAGGTTAAGACATAGTAAAATACTTATTGAGTTTTTCTATGTCCTGATAAATCGCGTTTTTTAAGATACCTACGAGTTAGAGAAAGTAAAGCGATGATTAGCGCTGTATGTACAATTGATGGGGCTTTTTTTATTTTTAACAATATTTGAAGGTTAATTTATCAAATGATAATTGTTTATGATCATTAGGTACCTATCGTACTTTTATGAGTTTGGCTTTAGACTAATATATCACAATAAAAAATGTTGAGAACTCTCTATTATAAACACCACCAATTACCTACTAAATATTGAATGTACGTTATACTATATTAAGTATTTTAATGATTCCAATGAATTACCTTAAACCAAAACCTCTTTCTGTCAATTTTGTTTTCCAGTTAGCTGAAAAACTGTTCACCATGCCAGCGGCAAGTAGGATCATTATTTACGTCTGCTTGATGTTCTTCCCGAAGGCAATGAGATATTTGAACGTATCATTCTTTAATAAAGATGCGACTGTCTCTTTAGTTGAAATGTTGAAGAAAACCAAAGCCGAAAGGAAGTTGTCTGGCGAAAAGTAATGTATTATGTTGCATAATAATGGCGAAAATTAATGTATTATTTGCATAATTTCAAAACTAAATGATAACATAGAATGTTTAATGTCGTTTGTTATTTTTAGGAAGAATGATTTCCTGCAATTACTATTGGATGCAGCTGAAAAAGAAAGGAATGAAATTGAGCAAGGAAAGGAAGCTCGTAAGTAACGTATTAATCGCTTAATATTTCATACTAAACTTATACTTAATAGGTACACCGTTCATGTCTATGTGGAGTATTTTACCTCTAGGTATGTAGAGTAGTACGTAATTGCAACTCGAGTGACATCGATAAGGATTAGGTACCTACTAATATTGCGGCTTAAGAGTTGCATGGGTAGCTATATTTATTAGCGAGATAAACGGAATAATTGGTTATGTAGAGTCATTTATTAGCCTTATACCGTTTTAACGGGCCATACATCTTTTTTGTTATACGGCTTCTTTTTAATAAAAGCAGCCAATCAATTTAAATGTTCCTATATAGTTCCTCAAAAACCATTCATATATTAGATATCCGTATTTGTACGAACTCTTAAAGCTAGCTACCTAAGGTTTAATCAATCAAATCCAAGAGCTAAGTCTTGCGTTGCGTCAGGTGGACTGGGTACATGTGCGACCATTTTATAACTTTTTACTACGCAAAAGCTATTCCTTTCAAATATACACAGAAAACGTCTGTTACAGACGCAAAGTATATTTATGTAGAAATCATAGGAAAACTTACAGATATTATAGACAAGATATTATTTTTTATGGTTGCATATCCACATACGCGCTAGGAAGCTCAAAGGTGTGCTAACAAAATATCCAACAAGATTACTACATGATATACAATATAAAACGTCATTTTTTAAATTTAACGTCACAAAAATAAAGCCTTTTTCATTATTGGTTAAAGTTACAACAGAAACGCTTAATGAAATGAACGATGAACAAACACGAATAACTGTTTACTTCGGCTATTAGGTATAGATAAACCAAGAGAAAAAAAAACCGGCGGATAAAATCGGTGGAGATGTGTTGTAAATTTTGTTATCAACTCTTTAAACTATTCATTAATCCCTATAAATACAGGAACTTGCAGCCGTTTATATTAGGTCTTTACCTATGAAATTGCCGTTTTTCACGAAATAAATGAAGCGTAATTTTTTTATATATTTTTTATTTCTATTAATCAAAATAATCACCCATGCAATCAATGCATCTTTGCCAACGCATTGGTAGCTTATTGATGCCTTTCTTGAAGAAATCAGCTAGACGGGAGGCAACAAATTCTTCAAAGGCATTTTGTACTGCCTCTCGGGTATTGAATGTTTTTCCCGCCAAGAAGTTATCCAAATTCTGGAAAAAGTAGAAGTCTGTAGGCGCAAGGTCTGGTGAGTACGGCGGATGACGGAGAACTTCCAACCCCAACTCTTGTAGCTTGGAGACCGTCTGCTGTGCAGTATGAGGTCGCGCGTTGTCGTGCAGGAGCAGTGGAGCCGAACGATTGACCAAAGCTGGTTGGAGACGTGCGAGCTTCTCCATCATTGTGTTCAGTTCTTCACAGTACACACCTGCAGTAATGCTTGTCCCGTTTGGCAAGAAGCTGTGATGAATTACACCCGCGTTAGACCACCAAACAGTGACCATTACTTTTCTAGGGGTAAGTTTTCGTTTAGGGCATTGTTTGGGTGCTAAACCAGGGTCCAACCAACTTGCTGAGCGCTTACGATTGTCAAACAGGATCCATTTCTCGTCACAAGTAACAATGCGGTTCAGAATTCCTTCATTTGTATGCCTGCTGAGCAGTGCAAGGCACGTCTCCACGCGTACTTCGCGCTGGCGGTCATTGAGTTCGTGGGGTACCCATTTTTCAAGCTTTTTTACCTTGCCAATTTGACGCAAATGGACCAATATTGTTTTGATGCTAACGTCGAAAGCTGCTGCTAATTCAGCCGTGGATTGAGTTTCATCAGCTTCCACAATTGCCTTTAATTCGTCATTGTCGACCAAAGTTTTCGGACGACCACGGGGTTCATTTTACAGGTCAAAATTTCCAGAACGGAAGCGGGTAAACCAATAACGAGTGGTGCGTTCGTTTGTAGTGTTCGCTCCGTAAACGTTGTTGATGTTGCGTGCCGCTTGTGCCGCTTTGCTGCCACGACGGTACTCATACTCCATAATTACTCGAATTTTTAACTTATCCATGATGATGAAAAATGTTTGAAGGCGTTGAAAACAAAACACTAACTTTTAAACAAATGACGATTTTAGAAAAAGAATTCCATGTTTGTCAAATAAAATTAATGTGAAATTAGAATTATCGGTCAAAAAAAAAATATTTTCATTTGAAATGGCCAGTACGGCAAAACGGCAGTTTCATAGGTAAAGACCTATTATTAAAAAAATTTCCATAACTACATATTTTTTTATCTACACGTTACCTACTTCTTTTTAGAACTTGATGATGACACAATAGATGCACAATCATTTTTGTTCCTAATTGCTGGTTACGAAACTTCAAGCACCTTGTTATCTTTTGCGATTCACATTTTGGCAACGAAACCAGAAATACAAGATAAGCTACGAAGACACATTATAGAAAAAACAGAGAATAAAGAAATGAGCTACGATTTACTCTCAGAATTAACATATTTAGAAGGATTTCTCTTGGGTACGTAGTTACAGTTCAAAGTCAGTCAGAAATACTACATAATATACAAATTCTAATATTTCTTTTCTTTTTACAGAAACATTGCGTCTTTATCCACCAGTATCCAGATTAGAAAGGTTTTGCACCAAAAAGTATGTAATACCTGATTCGAATTTGGAAATAAATCCAGGTGAAACTGTTGCTATACCCGTAATAGGTATTCATATGGATCCAGAAATCTATAAAGATCCTCATGAATTTAAACCTGAAAGATTTGTTGGAGACGCTAAGAGAGATATTCCACCTCACTTATTCCTTGCTTTCGGATCTGGTCCAAGAAACTGCATTGGTAAGTTTATATTTTAATCTCTTTTGCAATTTTTTCAAGCCTATGTTCTAAGATAAAATTATAATATCAAAAATACTTTACAGGTCTACGATTCGCCATGTTTTCAGCTAAACTCGCAATGGTCCATCTTTTGAATAACTTCGAATTTTCACGCTGCTCTAAAACGGAAGATCCTATCAAAATCCACAAAAAGGCGATTCTATTGAAATCTGCAAGTGGTATTTGGGTTAGGGTGAAGAAAATATAATAAATATTGCCTACCGTATAGTCCAGTAAGCATAATTATTGCTTTTGTAAACATAGCATAATCTTATGGTCTCGATATATGGGTTCCACAGCAAATGGTCTTAGGAACTGAATCCGAACCATTCGACACCAATTAAGTACGTACATTTATATTAATATATGCCATTAGTGACCACAGATACACGTCGGAATTTTCCACTCTGGTCTCGAATATCTGCAGGAAGGCGTAGGCATAAAACGTCAAATTTATCAGCCCTATTGATTACGCTGGCGGCGTTAAAAATATTATAAGTGTGTTCGGAAGAAAAGTCAGATGTGTATTTTTAGGCTTAATCATTTAGTACAAAGCTATGCCTTTGCCATATTTATTTATTGGATCCTATTATACATTAGTTTAGTAAGGTAACTAAAATTGTTGGTTTTGAGAATTATTAATTAAGGGAATTGGATTTTGAATAAAGAGTATATAATAAATAGCTTGTTTGTTAATAACCTATAAACAGTCAGTCTTAGGTATGGTGGCATAAGAAAGTGGTGTGTCTACCATATTTGACAACCCTTCCTGTGTAATTAAAATAGCTGTAAGGTTGAGTCTGTGACACGCTAATAAACTTCATCGGTAGCGTTACGCAACCTAAAAAACTGCTTAAAGTAAGTAAGCAAGTAGGCAGATTACTGAAGAAGTTTCATAGTAAGTATATGCGTTTCCAATAAGACCGCAAAGCTTTTTTATCATCCATTGATTGACAGACTGCTAACAGGGTTAAAGTAAAATGTTTTTTCATTTTATTGAAACTGGCTTAGGCCTATGGTCTTGAATCACATGTTTATTTCCACGCTATTGATAATAACATATGACACCAATTTAAATGACGTAGGTACTGCTTTAAATTCGAGTTTATGTATTACAAATAATACATTTTGTACATAATCTCTAAATCACCCATATTCAATCATAATTTCAAAGGCGACGTGCAGACGTTTTAGTTGTTATGCCGGGAGATATTGTGAAGGTGATATTGCTTCGCTGCTATTGCTAATTGCTAGACGCAATTCAAATTTGAAGGTTTATATTAATACAAAAAGAAAGTCTATCACAATCTCTATTGTGCCAGCTGGCTATTCGAAAAGATCAACAGGTTGTATGGCGGCTTTTATAAAGCTTTCTCTTGAGATTCTCAATAATATGAGTAAGATTTGTGCACAGTGTTATTTATGTACAGTACATACACAATAAAACCAAACTACAACTTCTGATTCATAAATAAAATACACCATTTACAGCAATAAATATATTTTGTCTTAAAACTAAACAACTTAATTGGTACATTTTCAGTTCATATGTATGTGAGTGGATTCAGTCCAGCATCAGCAAACAGGTATGCTATTGAATCAAGATCTAAATACACATCATACTCCCATGAACTGACATATACTTCTATAAGATTTTCATCTCTGCAGTGTGCCAAATTTTCTGAAATGATAAACATTTATCTTTTACACTTATATAATAAAATATCTGTTTTGTGTAAATAACTAGAAATTAAATTATGAAACATAATGTGTGCACTTTTGAAACTACCAAAGAAGTTTCACAAACGTGAAGTGAGCAGGGTGCAATAAAACCCAAGTGAAGCCCTAGTATTAAAAATTTAAGACTATAAATTAAGCAAACATCTGTCTGCTTCAAACAACAAACACTTGACACTTTTTAATGGTATAGTAGGCTAGCAGTATGTCTTAATCATGTCATATGTTATCCAGATCCAGTAAATTTATTGCAAATAAAGTTAGTTTTGGATATTGTAGCTTCCTTATTTTTAATCACAGTTTTGGTCACAAATAAACAACCATTTCTTTATAGTAAATATAGTGAAGTGTTCAAGAATTCCTGTTAATAGTCACTGCAACTGGTCATACTTTTGACTGGCATTTTAAATACATCACAAAAATATGTATTGTTTTCAAAAACTTGTGTGACTTAAACAAATTTAAATGATTAACAAAAGGAGGCAAATACATAACCAATTTTCAATAAAGAAAACCTTTTTATTAAAATACTTAGTTGCAAAAGCTTATTTTGCGGGATACTGAATGTGCTGGCCAGGACTAACCAAGTCAATAAACATTTAACTAATTGCCCAAAGAAAACCTATTTAATGATATCTTGAATAGGAATATACTCTGTCATCAATAACTATTTTATCATAATATTTCATTTTATTATAGAGATAAGTAAAACTGTTTAGTGCCAATAGTCATGGTAAGTTATTAAACATTGAGAAGAAAAACCCAAAGGAAAAAACTTTTTGTAAGCTTTCGTATGTTATTCAGTCAACATAACTAGTGGATATAAAGAAACATATATTCTGGGATCTATGAAAAAATACAGCACACTTGTTACCTTCTTTTGTAGAAAGGTTATAAGTAATGCTAAACTTGCCTGTGATTGTTTGTTTCAATTGAAATTCTTTTTGTATAGAACTTAGAAAATTCTCTATGTGATCAGAGATTTGCTGTCCAGACCAGGTAGAAATCACAGGCTCACCGACAGGCACTATTTTAGACAATGCTTTCAACTTTGTTTTTAACACCTCCACATCTGAAAATATTTAACTATTTATTTTTCATAGATTTAATTTTATGTAACCAGTTTCTGGTCCAAAATATTGATAAGCCATTCATGGATTTAATACTATTATTAACTTTACCTAATTTTGTGTTTGCTCCATCCTCATAACTTTTTCTATTTTTATGTAATGGTGAAAAAAAAAAGTTCTATAACCAAAAATAAACGACAGGATCCCAAAGGCAATGAGCAGTAAATTCCCTTCTGGACCACAATGTTGAATTTGCAAAATGTTGGATTCTTATGATGCTGAATTCGCAAAATGTTAAATCCCAAAATGTTGAAGTCGTAAAAAGTTGAATTTCCCACCGGATAACTATGATGAATTCCTAAAATGTTGAATTCGCGAAAAGTTGAAGTTGCGAAATGTTGAGTCCTGTGTATGGCATTATTGTTCCGTGTTGTATAATGCTATCTTGGATAATATTCCCGACCTTTTACGGTATACGCCTCCCGTCTGCACTTTATTAACCGATTCATTGCGATGTCTAATTTCGCTAACTTCTAACTTTGGCGTCGAACAAAAATAACGTGACACTGTTCTGTGCCCACCGCCATACGATTAGATGACACGCATCTGTCTCTTCAGCCATGCAGAAAAGAAAACAGTATTTTGACCATTTTTTACATGTTCAAAGCTTTAATACTTTTAGTTTACATTCGAAATGTAACGTGAACGGCCAGGCACATTGTTTTAAGTGATAAGAAGTGGCAAAATAAATGTATTTCTGGAAATGGAGGGTAAGTGACTTTTCTAATACAGGTGTGCTAAACCTTTTCAACTTATTTTGCATTTCCTAATGATTTGATTGATTATGAGGTATTAAATTAGGTGTAAAAACATTGTTTTGGTTTTCCTCATGACAAATTTCAACTGTTTAAACTATTCAAATAAAAAATGCCAAGTTCTATTTAATAGATAATAAATATAAAAAAAAAATGTCAACATTATTGTTGTCAGAAAAAATAACATTTTGCTAAATACTGCCATTTTACTAAAATTATATTATTATTTAGATATGATGTCTTAGTATTTTTATATTTAAATATTTGTATTTTTTTAATATACTTGAGATCATTCTTATATTGCATGCATATTGTATAAAAATACTTTTTATTGTTTAAATGTTATCGTTGTTGAGAGTGGGTGTATCATTTTATAGAAGAAAAGCTAAACCAACCGAAGCAGAGTGATTTCTCCGCTTTAGGGAATTAGTCGTTTAACCGAGTGACGTTATATAGAGTTTACACTGTAATAATACATTATACATTATAATACAGTAATACATTAATAATTTATTATCATATGATGGTTTAATATCAAATAACGTAGCTTTCAAAAAGGTTGGTGACCCCTATTTTAAATAAAATCTTACAAAATCCCGAAACGAAGGCTACGAGCTTAATATACATGAAAAATGAAGATAAACTCCCTAAAACTTAATTGAAGGAGTTACCATCGATTTTTAAATGACACACATCCGTGCCTGACGCCACACGCAAAAAACAGTGATGGAACTGAAACGTGCCATCCGCTACGAATCGGTGAACAAATTGATTAATTTTTGAATGTATATTCAAATTCATAAATAAGTAAACACCACTAAATGCCAGAAAACGTGTCCACCCAAACTACTTTAAATTTGGATCCACCTAAAATGACAAAAATGTGTATAAAAAATATTAATATTTAGATGTGTGTATGTCATGCATGCGTCATACTTTTATTCAACAAAGGATACATATTTCTGGTCATTTGTGTGGATACCATTTTATGGGGTACTAAAACGATTACTTATTTTTGACATTTTACCTGAATACAAGTTTTTGACCTTGACTGTACCTATATGTAGTTTAAATCTAGAGCCGCTCGCCGCGCCCCCAAATGGGGCGCGCTCCACTGGTTGGGAACTCATGATCCAGGACATGTCAAAATAGTGAAAAGCAGAAAAGCCGAGAACCAAATCATAATACATCGAACAAATAAAAAGAAATTTTGTGCTACATTTTCATTTATTAAAGTAAAAAGTATCCTTAACTAAAACAAAAAATCCGCAGAATGTCGCCTAAACGAAAAATTGTACATGTCATCTTTAACTATTTATTTATATATTTTCACTTTTACAATATCTTTACTAATAACAAAACAAAAATAAAATATATGTAAAAATATAATTAGAATCCTACTTTATGCCTAATATAACTATATAATTTTTCTTAAAAATTGTAAAGGTTACAACTTTTTCTTTTCAAGGTTTTTTAATAACTGAGTACCTACTTTTTGTCGAATAAAACATCTTTTTCTCTTCTATTTTTCTTATATGGAAAAAAGTAAGATCGTGCAACTTGCCGATCATAGTAATTAGCTTCATTTATAGCGTCTTAAAAACAAGAAATATATTAGGTGTTTTTGGAAGTCGTGAATTTATTTTTCGGTGATAACCCTCACATGAATTAGTTGTTCTGTGGGGATCGTCTGCACAACTAATCAAGTTGTGATCCATGTTAAACCACTGCTCTTCAAAATACTGCAGAAACTAGTGCAAATTTTCTGAATCAGGGGCAGTATCTACAATATACCGCCAGGCTTCTGTCATATATGTCGGTGGAAGTAACACAAAGTAAGAGCACAATCGTACTATATTTCTATCATATTTATATTCAAGACCATTGGAGTATTTTTTCTTGACCAAGTTACATTGCTTTGCTCTTTTCCAAACTGCTTTGTTAAAATGCTGAAAGCATCGTGTCACTTTAGCGTCTGTATATACTTTCCTAATTTCGTTTATTTGAGCTTGTTCGTAATCGCATTTGAAAATTGCAATACGGACTTTAAGCTCATTCTTAATTAATTAAAATAGCCGTGTGTAGGTTTTCTCTGCTTTGTTTGGCAAAAAAGCGTAAATTACCGGATAAATATTTATACTTCTGTCATTAGAATAAACATCAAGGTATAACTGATAGAATGGCCGGGGACACGATCTAAAAGTACCATCCCCATAATAAGAAATACTTTTCCCAGATTTCAGTAATTTTAGCATCTTTTTAAAACACAACAAAATAATTTTTTCCTTGTATCCATCTTCAATAATCTTGAAAGCTTCGGGTATACCTTCAGAACTACGACATCTTCAATTTTTTTTAAATTAGTTTATCTGATCCTAAAAACCTTTTCCGTGCCCTATATAGAGAACTTTTCACTGAGGAAAATGTTGGTAATTGGTTTGCCGGTATATTAGTGTTTTGCTCAAGAAAATCATCTTGACATGTCTTCTAAAATTTGTTGAATTGGATTTAAATTTGTGCAAACTTCTTCTTTGATTGCAGACGAAAGCCCTCGAATTTTAATTGTATTCTGGTCGATCAAGCACTTATGGCTAGTTTCGCGAATTATTTCAGTTTTATCCGTGCTTACGGTTACGGTAGCAGCACATATTTCACGATGTGTGCACTTCCACCGTGTCGTACCGTCATGATTCGCCTTACCGTCTTGAGTCAGTGTCCACTTGCCTTTTACAATTAGTAAATCTTTATTGAAAACACAATTTCTTTGGAAGGAGCCATAATATTTTTATTTATACATTGAAAAGTTTAATTTCACCCTAAACAAACAGGAAATTATATGAACTGGATTGACAATAGTAAAGGATGACAAATCTACTTATCACTTTATTACAAATGGCCAGTACCTGGGACAATTTACCAAAAAGTGTACACTTAATAATTAGATGTAAATCTTTCAAGTTATGATATATGCAATTTTTAAGAATTATTTGTATTTTCACTATTTTAAAGTATCTAAAAACATTAATATTAGTGATTTATATTATCAATGTAAAATAGTACTATTTTAATGAATCTAGGTAACAAAATAACTCCATTCCGTGACCAACATTAAAGGTCTTATTTATCAAATAAAACAAAACATGACTGGTTTTAAGTAGTGTTATTTAGTTCATTCTAAATACAAACAGTAATTAAAAAGAACAAAAGTACAATAATTTGTTATTAGCAGTCAAAAAAACATTTTTAATATCCATTATGTTACTCTACTATGCTACTTTTTGTATGTTTAAACAATACTGGAATAGGGTAGGAACTATTCATGTATTAAAACTATCAAGGAACTTTATACTAAAATTAAATAGAATGAAATAACACGATGATAATCTTTTAAAATTAAAACAATAATCAAAACATTAAACTTAAAATATGGGACAGTCACGGAATAGATTGTCTTGGTAACGGAATATAACTCTTAAGAGATATTACACATGACAAGAATAATGAGAACAATAATAAATAATCATAGAAAATGTTTCGGTCGCAATGTCTAAAAAAAATTATAATGATTACTATTATTTAATAATTATTAATAATCTTCTACTAAGAAACCGCGACACACATAATCAAAATATGTGTTGCCTTCGTTGCACACTGTACAAAAAAGCTTTTCATTCCTGAAAATAAGATTATGCTTATGTAAAAGACACCAATCAGTTCAGAAAATGAACCTAAAATAATAATAATAATAACAACAATTACATGTAGTGTGTATTCTGCTTAAGGATTCCATTCCGAAACTTTTTAGTTCCACATCTACGTTACCAGTGTTTCGGTATCGGAATTGAAGTAACGGAAGCCTACCTGGGTTTAGACTTAATTCAATAACTCTTTTACAGCTAAATTTATCGAGGAGTAAACTTAAGAATTGAATTTACAGCAAGTTAAAGAGTTATTAGTACAATTTGCAAAATAACACAATGAAAACTTACCGTGGTATTGGTTTCGGTTGGTGGAAGATCAAAATTGAACCGTCGGCACTGGCATGTTTGTTCTTGTCTCTCATGGGCGCAAAAGGACCGATCATAGTGATATGTCAGTTTTAAAGACTAAAAGTAATGTTGCCAAACGCAATAAAAAAGTCTTTTAGTACAAATTCTGTCGACAAGTATTATTAAAAAGTGGTTTCAGAATGGAATTTTCCACTGTTACCAATTCGTGCCTCTGTGTTGTTTTGTTGATTTAATTTTATATATTAATATTAAATTAATATAAAACAAATTAAAAAATACTAGTCTTTCTGGGTAAGTCAACACGGACATATATTTTTTAACAAAAGCCGAAATTTCATTACGTTTCATTTGTCGAATTCTTTTCTTTTCTGTTCGAAAATCGAACAGCTAAAATTACTACCATATAGATTTGAAATTGAAAAAAAAAAAGGATTTTCACCGTAAAAAACTGGTCATATTATATAAAATTAGGGAGAATATGAACAACAGATTATGTATTATGTATTATTTTTACAAAAGATCAAAAAATATTTGAATATAAACTATGACAAAGTTATAGGACAGCCCAAAAACGCTGTGTACACTTTTTGTGAAAATGTCCCACCTATAGTATAAATGATGCACAGAGGATAATTTATAAAACAAAAGAGTTTTAGGTTGGTATGCAAATAAATACAAAAACATCAAGAGATAAACAACTAAGTAGTATTTTTAAGAAATCAGCTTGAAAATTTCATATATGGTTTTGCAAGACATTTAACCTGATACCCGAATTCATTTAATGAGTTCATAAGTTCAAGGATTGTTAAAGTTCAATATCTAGAGCGAAAATAAAATTTAAAAAAAAACAGTATTAAAAGGCACAAGATAATTATTTTGCTGGATTAGCTTCATTGAAATGGAGTATGAGTATTTGATATTGGTCATTATGCATAGGTGTAGGTTGCTTTGCTGATGCGTCATTATGCATGCTGGTCCCTACGCATGTATTTCAAAACGTGTATTTCCCGTTGGTCAATGTGACTATTAATCATTAAACGTCAAAACATTTTTTGCAATCAACGTTTTGGGATTCAACATATTGTGAATTCAACATTATAAGAATCCAACATTTAGCAAATTCAACATTGTGGTCCAGAAGGGTAAATTCCACATTACTAAAATATCAAAGAAGTACGTAATATTTTACCTTCCTCAATTGTTTTAAATCCTTCCAGTATATTCAGTAAACCATTACAGAGTTCATTTAACTCATGTGGATAATATTCGTCAGTACATTCATATAATTTGAGCGCCGAGGCAACTTTACATAGCTTCACACCCTTTCTCCGTAAAGATATCCAATTATTTATCAACCTATGCAGGTGAGATACGTGAGTAAATACGGTTTTCACCAAAACCGCATTTTCTTTAGCCAGAGTAGGCAATTCTGAAAAAATAAAAGATAACTCTCTAAATAGTGATACAAAATAAATAAAATACTGTTTGTTTTGAATACCTATAATAATATAACCTTATCGAATTCTCTAAATAAACCGTAAATTTCACCTTTTGGGCTAAAAAAGTTCCCAGTAGGCGTAGCTGGAGATTTAGACATTGTGATTAATTGCGTATAACTTAATTTACCATCGTTAATTTATTATATTATAGAAAGGATACTTGTAGCCTATTTTTTTTACATAGCTCCAGGACAACATCAATTTTTTCAATCAAATGCAATGAAAGATCAAGGAACATATACTACGGCGTGAAAGATTGATGTGCGTTCAATTTTCTGATAAATAGAATGGGGTGCGTTCTGAATGCCACGACCACATCACTAAAACTGGTCATTACCGTTCCGATTCGTTTTGAGCGTGCTAAATGTGATATTTGCGCTACGTCTATCGAAACGCTTAATAGTGCGCAAAAATTTTGATTGTTCCACGCTTAATTCTAAAGTTATACTTTCAGGCGTGACTATAAAAGGAGCCATTTTATTACAAAAGAAAGTAATTTTTAGGTTAAAGCAGGCTTCTTTAACGTTTAATTGCCTAAATAAAAACATAAACAAAGAAACGTCATGAATCAGTTTTCACCGGCCGTTTAGGAGTGACCTTCTGCAGCTTAGGTACTGTGAGCAGGAAGATGGTGGCATTTATGATGTCAAAATTCAAATTCAAATATTTATTTCTCAATATTGACGTCAAATCAAACATGACTCTACCATCAGATCGAAAAATCTTCGTGAAGAAGAACTGGCAAGAAACTTCACGGGTAAACTTTAAAAAAAAATAATGTGTGTTTTGTGATTTATGGCAATCAGTTGTCACAATAACTATTTTGCCAATTGCAAGCATTAGTATAACAAAAGTATTAATAAAATTAAAACATAGCTTTCAAGAACTAAAAATATTTACTTACTAAAACTCACTGACGGATTTTTGAGGCTGACAGCCATTGACTTGAACCAGTGGACAAGCCCGACCTACGAAAATAACGTATACCTAAACTAGGAAAAAAATCATTAAATGGCGTCCATTTTTAGGGTTGCACAGAGTGTATCAAATTTACTATCGATATTTTAGAACTAAATATTATATAATGAACGTAGATGAAATAATCATAGTAATGATTTATTTACTATGATTATTTTATATTCTACAGCCATCTTCGCGCCGCACCACACAATTGAACATTTGTTTTATATTAGGGCATATTGAACCATAGTTTTAATATACTTATACGTTTTTAAAATCACAACTTTACAACGCTTATTTATGAAATCGCATGAAACTTTCTTACACTTCCAACAATCAAATCAAGTACTGTGCAAAAAAAAATACAAAATGGCAGCACTCTTGGCTGCATTCTGAATCAGTGTTTTTGACGCTGTAAGCACTGAACTGAAAATCATTATCACGTTCATGAAAAGTTCGTCACTACGTTTTGATATCAATTATAGTCTGGCTTGTCTTCAATGATTATGAATTAAAAATAAACAAAAAACTATGCCTATTCAATAACAAATTAAAAATTCTAAGGAAACTTTATTCACTCTTTCTTCCCACCTTTTTGTATCAATGATACACGCACAATGGCAAGCAAAGCAAATACCGTTTCAATATGATTTACTGTGTAAGCGCCTGTAATAATTTGTATTGGTCGTATAAAAATTAAAAACATATTAATTATGATCGTTCCGGAACATCACTTTTGACAGCTTTTTTTGACAGAAAAGTATCATTAAATGGCGATTTGGGGCACTGTAGCCACCTGCTATGACGATTGATATTTTAGTCACAACATTCAAAAGCAGTACTATCTCCTTCTTTTATTAGTATTTTCGTACAAGTAGAGGGGGACAGCCAAGTTCTTCCTCTTTCTATGATTCGATATACATAACATATTTATTTATATAGGACATTACGACTACTCCATATATATATGAGCGCTCTGAGCTATATAATCGGCATTCGGAACGACCAATAGAATAAAACTTACATGTTTGGGTATATCGCATTATGTAAAGAAATGAACATATTATTGTTAGCGTCACTTCATAAAAATTTGCTAAAAAGTAACTATTTTGATATTTCCGGTTTATATTGTGTTAAAATATTGACCAATTAGTTCTTGATGTAGTCCTTGGCATGATGGCGCCACAGTGCGAAGGTGGGAGTTACCAGAGGTTTTGAACGCGATTCATATAGCGCTAACTGCTAACGGCCATACTGTAATTGGAAGTTCTCAAGAAATATCTAATACGTGTTTCGTGCTCGAATTAATTAAGTGTTAAAAAAAGTGTTAAATAGTAGTGAGTAATAATAAGTGTACAGTGCTGTAAACATTAGGTAAGATGTTGATATTATAACTAAAACGCACTAATATTGTATTTTGCATGTATATTATGAATGTACCGTGAAATAAAAGAGTGCTTAAAATAATAAATGTGAATTTATTCCTTTCATTATTGTTTGGTTAGTTTCCGTGGGTTTTCAAATTAGTAACTAAAGATGTGGATGCCCGGAACCCTTAGGCGGACCCCTTTTTCTAATGTATAATTTCGTGATTGAAACGATTGATTTGTTTTGTTTGGCAGATTTCAGGCAGATTTGCCTGTAGTTGTGCAGTTTTGAATGTGCTGCTTATAAATATTTTGGAAACCATTGAATGCCCAAATAACCCTTTGTATCTGAAAAATTCTATAAATATATCGTAATTATGGCGCATATCCAAGATGTGGTTGAAGAAGACGCAGCAGATTTACAATTTCCCAAAGGTGATCTCAACTTTATTTCATGCAGTAATAGAAGTCTACAGTAAATAATACAAAAACTTAAAGCCCGTCTTTTTTATGTATCCTATATTATACTATATTATACAAAGCTATTGCAGATTATTATTATATTGGTCTATAACCTCTTGATTTTTTTGTACCTCCTTCAGAATTTGAAAATGCAGAAACACTACTTATCTCCGAAGTAGACATGTTATTAGAACATAGAAAAGCTCAAAATGAATCTGCAGAAGAAGAGCAAGAATTCTCTGAAGTATTTATGAAAACTCTTACTTATACTAATATGTTTAAAAAATTCAAAAATAAAGAAACTATAGCAGCAGTGAGAAAGTAAGTTTCAATTTTATGTCAGGTTACTTTTTAATAATATGATAGAGCTTTTTCAAAGAAAAACTGACATTTTTTACACATTATAAATACTTGTTTTTTTTTTATAGTTTCATGCTAGCTTAATCTTTTTTTACAGCTTGCTACAATCAAAAAAGTTGCATAAGTTTGAAGTAGCAAGTATAGCTAATCTGTGTCCAGAAACTCCAGAAGAAGCTAAAGCCTTGATTCCATCATTGGAAGGCAGATTTGAGGATGAAGAACTTAGGGTACTTTTAGATGACATTCAGACTAAAAGAAGTTTACAATATTGATACTATTCGGAATAAAATAAAATTTGAAATGCCAATAGTTTTCCTTTACATGTATGTACCATTTTCCTTGGATAGAGCATGGATTGTGTTCATTTGTTTATTCAACAGTATTAACATCAACAATTGTCATTGTTTAGGGAAGTTGTAATTTAAGGAGTAAGCTTAACTTCTGCATACCATGTGTGCAGGTAAACTACAGTAAATATTGAGAGATGGTCAAATTTAGTACCTGACCGTGAACCTGGCAGTAAATTAATACTCAATATATTTATTTATTTTTAATACATAAAAGAACAATTCTTCGTTCAATCTTTATGATAAACAAAATCCCCAAATTTTCATTAAACAATAAAAACTATCTGATATCCTTGAGTTGGTGACCAATCATCTGAAGCTAACTAAAGAGCTTAAATGATTACCATAGATATATAGGTTTGGCAAAACTCCTATAGTTTAGTTACTTAAATTCTTGTTCCCATTAGGTATATTCACTACTGGCCATGGATATAAGGTTCATTATGAAGTTGCATCTAGTTAAAGAGCTTAAGGCTGAAGAGGGACATATATGCATACAGCCATGTCAAAAAAATTTTAAGGCACCCTAATGAAGACTTAGCTGTCTCGGAGGTGGTGCAGACTGAGCCATAAATTAAAAAAACAATCTACCATGATTTTACTTGATTGGCAATTAATTAACGAACAACAGGTTCTGCACTACAATTATTGCTCATCAAGGGAACCCAATAGCAAGGTATATAAAGTAGAGCTACTACCATCGACATTATGAAGATGTCGTAATTTGATTTAAGTGAGAGATGGGAAATAAAAAGTAGAACGAAAGGGTAAGGAAATAAACCTTATCAAAGATTTAAAAACTGCTGACCCTGGATGGTTTATTGACTCCAACCAACTGTGAGATTGTTCAAGGTTAATTAAATAGAGCAACTTGAAAATTGCAAAAAGAATAGGGAAGGTTCAGATTTTCTTAAATTATATTTTAATGTCGAAGATATTACCTGTCTGCTTTCAAACTCTGGCTTTCCAACCGGTCTAGTCCACCTACGTTACTTTATAAATGGCATTAGGTGTCAAAGATAACTCGGGTGTCTGTTTTGAGACAGATCAAAATTAAATAATAGGTAATCTCATGTAACATACATTATCGAATTTGTTTTCAAGGGTCTGCTTTGGGTCTGACATTCATGGCTGGTTTACACGCGTTAAGTGGTTAAGTTGGTAACAAAATTTTAAGTTAAAAGTTGCGTGTAAACAGTCAAATATTGTGCGGTACACATGTATTGAGTAGTTAAGTTGGTAACTGAATTTTGAGTTACTACATCTCACTTGTGTGTCCAAACAGATTAAGTAGTTAAGTTCAATGAAGATGAGCAGTGATGAATGTCAAGGAATTCGTCAATTCTGTACTTAGATATGTGGTAAACGTGGGACAAATTCAGAGAAGAATTTGATTCGGAAATTAAAATCTTTGCAAGATTATGTACTTTTTTAAATTTTTTACGACGATGGGTAGACGTCGACCGACGGACGATCGATTGGTGTGGTACCTTTACTCATTCATTAGGTACACTTAAGAATCACTGGAGAGATATCAGCCTCTCCCAACTCAGGGGTGGCGTCCGACAATTGTAGGTCATCACGCCTACTGCGGGTTGGCAGACTTACCAACTCAGGGGTGGCGTCAGACAATTGTAGGCCATCACTCCTACTGCGGGTTGGCAGACTTACCATTTCAAGGGTGGTGTCAGACAATTGTAGGCCATCACGCCAACAGCGGGTTGGCAGATTTTACGAACTCAGGGGTGATGTCAGACAATTATAGGGCATAATGTGCGGTTTACATGTATTAAGTAGTTAAGTTAGTAAATAAATTTTAAGTTACTACAAGTCACTTGTGTGTCCAAACGGATTAAGTAAATGTCAATTCTGTACGTAGATATGTGGTAAACGTGATTTTGGATAAATTCAGAGAAGAATTTGATTCGGAAATTAAAATCTTTGCAAGATTATGTATTTTTCTAAACTTTTTACGTCGACGATCGATTGGTGTGGTACCTTTACTAATTAGGTACCCTTAATAATCACTGGAGGGATATCAGCCTCTCCAAACTCAGGGGTGGCTTCCGACAATTGTAGGCCATCACGCCTACTGCGGATTGGCAGACTTACCAACTCAGGGGTGGTGTCAGACCATTATAGGCCATCACGCCTACTGCGACGTCGACTGTTCTATTCTGCCATTGATCGACGTTTTAATTTTAAAGTTGAAACTAAACTCCACTCCGACATTTAAAAAAAAGGGAAAATGCGACATAAATACGAGCTCTTGCCGCCACCCGCTTTGTCAACTTATGCACTTAACTAAAAAATCACGTCCAAACGTGTTAAGTGAGAAGCCCCGCCCACCTACTTATACGAAAAATAGAACGAATCTTAATCTACTTAATCACTTGCGTACTAAATTTTAAGTTACCACTTGTCACTGATGGCCGGTTTACACGAGTTAAGTGGTTAAGTTGGTAACTAAATTTTAACTAAATTTTAAGTTAAAAGTTGCGTGTAAACAGTCAGTTAAGTGACAAGTGGTAACTTAAAATTTAGTACGCAAGTGATTAAGTAGATTAGGATTCGTTCTATTTTTCGTATAAGTGGGTGGGCGGGGCTTCTCACTTAACACGTTTGGACGTGATTATTTAGTTAAGTGCATAAGTTGACAAATCTGGTGGCGGCAAGAGCTCGTATTTATTTCGCATTTACTCTTTCTTTTTTCAATGTCGGAGAGGAGCTTATTTTCAACTTTAAAATTTGTTGAAGAATATTTAAAATAGATACGTTTGTAGAATAAAAATTTAGAAAAAAACATGTTCTTGTAAAGATTTTAATTTCCGAATAAAATTCTTATCTGAATTTGTCCAAAATCACATTTACCATATATCTAATTACAGAATTAACGAATTCCTTGAGATTCATCACTGCTCATCTTCATTGAACTTATGAACTTAACTACTTAATCCGTTTGGACACACAAGTGACATGCAGTAACTTAAAATTTAGTTAAAATTTAATTACCAACTTAAGTACTTAATACATGTAAACCGCGCATGATAGCCGGTTTACACGCGTTAAATGGTTAAGTTGGTAACTAAATTTTAACTAAATTTTAAGTTAAAAGTTGCGTGTAAACAGTCAGTTAAGTGACAAGTGGTAACTTAAAATTTAGTACGCAAGTGATTAAGTAGATAAGGATTCGTTCTATTATTCGTATGGGTAGGTGGGCGGGGCTCCTCACTTAAAACGATTGGACGTGATTTTTTAGTTAAGTGCATAAGTTGACAAAGCGGGCGGCGGCAAGAGCTCATATTTATGTCGTTTTTTTTTATGTGTATGTTTTTTTAAATGTCGGAGTGGAGTTTAGTTTCTACTTTATAATTTGTGGAAGAATATTTAAGGGTATTGCTAGGGCTTGCAAAAACCCGACTTTTTCAGAAAACCGAATTACTCCGTTTTTATATTGAAAAACCGGGGAATACGGGTTTTTCGGTTTTTAATATAAAAAAAGCATGAACATTGAAAATAATTTTTTTCTAGTATTTTCAATAATGCTTATGCTCATAATAACGTTTTAATAAATGTAAAACTAACTAACACATTAGTAACAATTTTCTAAAAAAACTTTTAATCGAAAATAATTACGTAAACATAAAACATATTCACATCAAAAACAATCATTATCATTGAGATCAACATTTATTCGTTAAAAAAAATGAAAGAAAAAATATTAATAATTTACTTTTTAGAATTATAAAATGAATAGAGTATACGTGTTATACGACTCATACTTCAGTTTGTTAATTTATTTTTATTGTATTAATATACAAAAATGTTTTTTGCGTAAGTGAAATACATAACAGAATGCAAGCTACCCAAATAACCAGAATGTGCCCATATCCCCTAACAGAAACTGACTTTTTCTCCAAATACAGAAAAGTCAAGCACTGCGTTCCTCGAGGTAGTATTTTAAGGCCGTTATTATTTCTTATTTATATAAATGACTTCCCCAGCATAACTACACATTCCATGGTATTATTTGCAGATGACAGTACATTAATTTTCTACAATAAGGACATAAATATACTCAAAAATGACATCCAAAATACATTGACTTCAGTAATGACCTGGCTAATGACACATAATCTAACAATTAATTTGAGGAAAACCCATATAATGAATTTCACAAATAGACATAATAACTCAACATCATTTAATATTGACTTTTGCGGACAAGAAATAAAAGAAATTAAATGTACAACATTTTTAGGATTAATAGTTGACTCTAATCTGAAATGGAAAGAGCATATAGAGAGTGTGTGCAGCAGAATAAATAAATTTTCATACGCACTACGTAAGTTGTCGAAAGTAGTCAGCGAGACGTCCGTACTATCGGCATATTATGCATACGTCGAATCGGTGTTGCGATATGGAATAATATTTTGGGGGTATTCGACAGATAAAGGAAAAATCTTTAAAGACCAAAGGCGTTGAATTCGTTCTATATTCTAACCTAACCTTAAAAGCATAGAGTCATGTGAACCCTACTTCAAAACGTTAAGAATTCTGACTTTCCCATGCCTTTATATACTTGAAACAGCCCTATTTGTAAAAAAGAATCTCAACTTGTTTGAAAAACTAAATAGTAGAAGACACAAGGATACTATTGTGCTCCATCTCGGAGTACCGCATTGTTTGCTGAAAGTTTCTTTGGGATGGCCCCAAATATATATAATAAATTACCAAAATCATATAGAAATTAGTAATTATAATAACTAAGAACAGAAGAAGAAAGAACTAAGTAATGGTTTTTACTAGATAAATGTTATAACACTGTACTCGATTATATCAATGACAAAGAATGTAGGTAAAAACAAATTCAATCATGATAAATAGTAGTCCGTATGAACATGTATTTGAAAAAACATTTGAATTAGATTACTGTGCAGATCCTATTACTCAATATAACTCTATTCATAATATAATTAGAAATGAATATGACTCTGTTTTTAAAAAAAAGGAAATATGTATAAATAATAATTTATTTAGGTTTAGTGACTGGGCAACAGTGGGAATATGCAGAAGTAGAAATAGATTATATGAATTGTACAGTGAAAGAACTTATAATCATAATAAGACATTTTATGAATATGTTAAAAAGTATTCAAAATTATTTAAACGAGTTTGCAGTGTAGCTAAAACATTAATAATAAAATTAAATATAGTACTAACATTTCAAAAACTGCATGGAATATAATTTAAAAATTAATGATAAAGTGTTGTCAACTGACAAAGAAGTTGCTGAAGCATTTGAAAATTTTTTTACTGCCATCCCTGTGTCAACTACTTCGAGTATTAATTCATGTTCCACTCTTGCACAGTCACTGCTAACGGAAAATGTAAATTCATGCAATATTGATTTTATTTTTAAACATGTTACTGTTCCACAAGTTTTAAATGCATTTAAAAGCATTAAAGTAAAAAATACTGCCGATTTAGATGGGATTTCTGTTAAAATTATTGAATCTGTCATTGATGGTATAGCCCCGTTTCACGCGGGGTCGCTCAACAACCGACGCCGGTGTTGAGCTCATAAAACACGTATTCAGCGCCTGGGAGGAGTCGTGTGATGCTATTGGTGTCTTTTGTGACTTGTCCAAGGCGTTCGACTGTGTGGATCATACTACTCTACTCATGAAACTGCACCATTACGGCATTAAAAACCGAGCGCTTGCCTTGATTAAATCATATATTTCTAATAGAAAACAGAAAGTTGCAATAAATGGAGAAAAATCATCAGGATCGGCAGTGACAATGGGTGTGCCACAGGGCTCAGTTCTTGGTCCTTTCCTATTTTTAGTTTATATTAATGATCTGCCATCGGTCGTTAAGAATCAATGCGAGGTCATATTGTTTGCTGACGATACTTCCTTCTTGTTTAAAATCAAAAGACAAGAAATTGACTATCGAGCGGTGAACAAATGCATCTCCAACACAGAGCAGTGGTTCTCAGCTAATAATTTGCTCCTCAATGAAAAAAAAACGAAATGTGTTAAATTTACATTGCCAAATGTCAAACAGGTAAACACAAACATTGTAGTTAAGAGCCAGGAACTGACTCCTGTAAACTCAACTGTATTTCTGGGCATGACCTTAGACGCCAAACTGCAGTGGGGACCGCATGTTGATGGGTTAGCGAAAAGACTTGGCTCTGCCGCATGTGCTATTAAAAAAATTAGACAAATTTCAAATGAAACAACTGCTCGATTAGTCTATTTTGGTTACTTCCACAGCCTCATGACATATGGTATTCTGTTGTGGGGGAGTGCTGCCGACATCGATGCTATATTTATTCTGCAGAAAAGGGCTGTTAGCGCATTCTATCAGCTCGGTCCAAGGGTGTCACTTAGAAGTAAATTTAAGGAAATAAATATTCTTACCTTCCATTCACAATATATTTTAGAAAATTTAATGTATGTTAAAAAGAACATAACCTTGTTCAAAAGAAAAAAAGATCTGCACAATGTTAACACAAGAGGAAGAAATATGCTGGCAGCCCATAATAGCAGGCTTCATAAAGTCACTAACTCATTCATGGGTCAATGTATACGCTTTTATAATAAGGTTCCTGAGGATATCCAAGGTCTTCCTATTGACAAATTCAAAGAAACTATAAAGGAGAAGTTGTGTGCTAGAGCATATTATGAACTATCCGATTATTTGGATGATAAAAGCCCTTGGGTATAATCCCCTCATTAACAGGATTGTACTAGTATTTGTAACAAAGCATGTGTAATGTGTCTGTTTGTGCGATGAGTTCTTCGTCCCGATGAATATCTAAAGCGTCATTGTCACTAAAGTACGTCTTCTTATGGTAGCGTCGGGTGACGGGTCGCTCACTTCCCTCTAATATGGTTGAGGAGGGCGATGGCTGGATCCCGCGTTAACTCGTGAACGGGTGCCGTTTGAGGGTGTTCGTCGTTTGGATACTTGGGGGGAGGGAGACTTGCCGAGCTAACAGATGCAGAAAAGAATAATTTTGTATAGACATAAAGAGACTCTGTAAATTTATTTTGAAAAAAAATATGCCCGTGAAGTTTCTTGCCAGTTCTTCTTCACAAAGGTTTTTTTCTAACTGGTGGTAGAATCATGTTTTATTTGACGTCAATAAGAACAAGTAATTGTCAATGTTGAGAAATAAATATTTGAATTTGAATTTGAACACACAAGTAACTTGTAGTAACTTGGCAGACTTACCAACTATGGGGTGGCGTCCGACAATTGTAGGCCATCACGCCTACTGCGGGTTGGCAGACTTTCCATTTCAGGGGTGGTGTCTGACAATTGTAGGCTATCACGCCAACTGCGGGTTGGCAGACTTACCATTTCAGGGGTGATGTCAGACAATTATAGGCCATTACGTCTACTGCGACGTCGACTTTTCTATTCTGCCATTGATAGTCGTCGAGTGGTCGACGTCCTTGTCAACCTATGCACTTAACTAAAAAATCACGTCCAAACGTGTTAAGTGAGAAGCCCCGCCCACCTACTTATACGAAAAATAGAACGAATCCTAATCTACTTAATCACTTGCGTACTAAATTTTAAGTTACCACTTGTCACTTAATTGACTGTCAACAAACTTACCAACTCAGGGGTCGCGTCAGACAATTGTAGGCCATCACGCCTACTGCGGGTTGGCAGACTCACCATTTCAGGGGTGGTGTCAGACAATTGTAAGCCATCACGCCAACTGCGGGTTGGCAGACTTACCAACTCAGGGGTGATGTCAGACAATTATAGGCCATCACGTCTACTGTGACGTCGACTGTTCTATTTTGCCATTGATCGTCGTCGACTGGTCGACGTCTTTGTCAACCTATGCACTTAACTAAAAAATCACGTCCAAACGTGTTAAGTGAGAAGCTTCGCCCACCTACTTATACGAAAAATAGAACGAATCCTAATCTACTGAATCACTTGCGTACTAAATTTTAAGTTACCACTTGTCACTTATATGACTGTTTACAAGTAATTTTTGACTTAAAATTTAGTTAAAATTTAGTTACCAACTTAACCACTTAACGCGTGTAAACCAACCATCAGTGGCGTTGCGTGGGTGCCAGTTGCGACGGAAATCATTTTGCCGCCCTCTTATTTGGGTATTTTAATTTAATAGGGAATAGAAGGGCTTATTCTAAACTATGAGGAATAGCGGAAAATGCTCAAAGGAGTTATGAGCCCGATTCTGATGTTTGATTTGCTATTTGGACTTTTGGAAAATAACTAACCCGAGCCAGGAATCGAACTCAAAAATTTCGAAAAAAAAGACAGATCCTGTATTATTCTACCAATTGATAGTGTTGCTAATAACGGCCAAATCCTAGGAAGTAATGACATACGGTAAACATATAAATAAAGAATTTTACTAAAACATATTTGTTCATACATTAACCATCTGATTTTTTTTTCGAAATTGACAGTTTATTTATGGCCCTATTAGCCTTTTAAATTTCACCGGATTTTGTGGCCTAGAGCTGAGGGCGCTTAGCCGGAACTTAAACTACTCCTACATACGATACGCCTAAGGGCACCCGAGAGGGCACGGACCTCGGCTTAGGACGTCGTATATTGAAACTACCACTGGTTCGGAAGGGTCATCTACTGCCAAAGAACCAGCAATAAACTCAGTAGGAATGCGTACGCCGCGTTAGCATGTACCACCGGTGGGTTAGGCAATTCGAATGCCGTGTTGCCCTATTTCTGACTGGAACGCCGGCGTTCCTTGTTGTAATAGCGTCGTCGGGATCTGTTAAGACGTTACGCGGACGCCTGTAACGGACCGGCGCGTCTGGGTTGGCTGTGTAGTTAGCTGACTTATTGAACAGCGGGTTGGGATGGTGGGGAGCGTTGTCGAAGTGGCGTCTAGACACCAACTTCATCAACGTGGCAATAGTGGACAGCTCGAGATCTTTATGCAGATCTAAATTGCGGACATAGAGCGGGGCCCCGACGCATTTGCGTAAGAACCTATTTTGAATAACCTGCAAGTGATTGATATTTGACTTGCTGGCGTGAGCGAAATCCACACTGACTATGTCATGAGGGGGCGGATGCAAGTTTTGCAAAGTGTAAGCTTATTTCTAAGCGACATTTTACTTTTCTTGCAGATTAGGGGGTGCAGCCTACCCATGACGAAGGCGGCTCGGCCCCGGACTCGTTTTATGTGATCCGCGAATGTTAGTCCACTATCTAAAGTGACTCCTAAATGTTTGAATTTTTTAATCCAGGGAATCGGAGTACCAGACAGAGAGATCTGACCTAATCTTTTGGAGGGTTTCCTAGAGGCTGTCCTAGAGCAGGTTGAAAGACAGGTTGACTTCTATTCTCCATTTCCTAAACCAAGCCCCTAATGCGTTGGCTGCGGATTGGAGTATTCTAGTTAACCTACGTAGATTCCTATCAGATGTGTATAGCGCAGTGTCGTCTGCGAAGAGCGCGAGTTCTACTTTCTCCATCTTCGGCATGTCACTAGTGTACAGTGAAAACAAAGCCGGAGAAAGCACCAAGCCTTGAGGGACACCGGCTAATACAGGGCGGGGATTAGAGAGTGCACCATACAATCCGTAACGAAAGTTTCGACACTGTAAAAAATCTCGTATGATGTGCACGAGGCTGTCTGGCACGCCTAGTTTGCAGAGCTTGAATAACAAGCCGTTGTGCCAGGCCCGGTCGAAGGCTTTCACCTTTTCAAAGAAAAGCGCACCCATGCCTACAGTTTTCGACCTACGTTCCTTTGCTCCAAGATGTGCTCCGTGATGCGGTGCCCCTGTTGGACGCACCAGTGGCGGGATCTAAAGCCGAACTGTTCAACGGTAACAGGTGCTTGGAGTGGATGACCTCTCGAAGCCTGTTCAAAATGATCCTTTCGTATAATTTGCCTATCGCACTAATCAGACTAATAGGACGGTAGCTTGTAGGTAAATTAGCCAGTTTTCGGGGTTTTCTAATACCGATGACGATCGCTTTCTTCCATGTTTGCGGAAAGGAGCAGTTTGTTAGCAAGTTATTGAATATAACTACTAACAGTTGTATGAGTGCGAGTGGGAGAGCTTTTTGAACCCTGTTTGGTGTTTCGTCTGGACCTGGGGCTTTCCGTGGTTTTAGGTTTTTAATTATTATCTGTACCTCTTCCAACGTTACTGGTTGGAGGGTGTCAGACGGTGGGTTGCCGCATTTACTTTCGACTGTGCTATTCACAGTTTCTATGTGGAGGGAGTTAGTGCTTTCTGTACTCGGTGTACATTGTTGGGCTAAGCTATCGGCTAGGGTTTCAGCTTTTTCGGAGTCATCGAAGGCGGGAGTCATGGGCGGTGGCCTAAGAAGCAAAGGATCGATGACGCGGTAGAGTCCATCTTAAGAGACTTCGCCAAGCTACAGTAAGCCAGATGCGAAGGCAAATCTCTTCAAGAAGCGCTTCCCAGTTGTTAGACCGCAATTTGCGAATGCGAGATTTGACATCTCGCTGTAAAGCCCTCATACGAATGCGGTTTGCCTCGGTCGGAGCGTAATCGTACGCCCTGATAGCTGCGTTCTTTGCTCTCAACAACTCTCTCACATCCTCAGGCAGGACCCAGCGTCGATCATTAGCCGCCGGAACCCGCCTGGAGGATGCAATGATATCAGTTCGAAGATAGTGTGAAGATAGTCAAAGCACTAACCAACTTCGAACTGCTATTAGAGTCTAACTTGTAAAGTTATAAAAATAATCAATTCACTCAGTATAGTTAATTTGGGTTTCGTAAAAACTGAACTTCTTTATGCGTTGAAATACTTTAACAGAAAAGAGACTTGAATGATATAAAAATAACCGGCAAAGAATATGCCGATTATCTCTCTGCTGTGTCATGTCATCGATGGAAATATATGCGGGTAAGTGGCTCTCTTTATTTATTATTTGCTTATTCGTGCGAATACGCGTACACACGAACATTCGTATCTATCAATTGTTGGTTTTTGGGAACGCAAAGGATTGCGAATATGCCGAATATGTTCGTGTATACATCATCGTAAACACATCGTTCGCTCAGAAGTGTGCAGTGCGCGACAGCGTCAGACGTATTAATTTTTTTTAGCTTGCTACCAAATCGAGTAGAAAAATGACCTTGTGTTGTGATTTTTATAATCTCATTAAATGCATCCTTGCATACGGGACACGAAACGTGGCTCTGATAATAATCGAAGCAAAGTAAATGGAATGTTTATGGCAAGCCTGAAATATACAGGTTGGATACCATTTATGGGCAATAAATGAAACCACAAGTAATAATAGTCCACAGAAGTATAACACAATCGAATATTAACCGAAAAACCGCACATTAAATAACTGTCATTTTCAAACAAATTAAGTTTCGAAATAAATGCAGTAAAAGTATAACACTCTGTTTAGACAACGTACCTTAACCTCAGCAAAAGAGCGGCAACGATGCACACGAATGGCACGATTAGGCAGCACGGGTGGCGCCACAATCTTTGATTGTTGTTTGACGTAATGAAAAAAAATCACTTACTGTTCATTTTTAACTGTTTTTAAACTTTTTAACTGAACTGAAAATAAACCCTAGATAAAAAAAGAGATGTGAAAAATGTGTATCAAATTTTTAAATTTTTAAAATGTCCACCACGTTCTTGAAAACACATGTTACATTGCCTAAAAATGTTGTTGCGAACTCTGCTCATTAGACTCCCGTCAGGATCGGAGGCCATGACTTTTAATTTATCAAAAGCGGCCAAAATACGACTGCGCAGTTCCACTTCGCTTTCGAAGATCCGCGAGTAAACTTCGTTTTTAATTAATACCTATAAAAAGAAGTCGAGCGGAGTGAGATTGGGTGACCGTGCTGGCCATCTGTGGCATAACGCCCAATCCATTGTGCGCCGAACGTGGTGTTAAGCCGCACTCTCGCAAGGAGTACGAGTGCGGAGCTTCGTCTAACTAGAACCATACACGTGAATTAGCTGCCACAGATAATCCATCTAAATACTTACTAAATTTAGAAACTTCTGAGCATTTAGGTTTCCGCTGCTAAAGACAGGACTGATTATTCGGTTTCCATGAATGCCTGCCCAAACATTAACGGAGTATCGGTATTGATGAGCTGACTCTCTAAATAAGTGAGGATTGGTATGGCTCCAATGGTGGATGATTTGTCGATTCCATATGCCATTTGGAGTATACGTGCTCTCGTCTGTCCAAAACTTTAACTGTTTTTTTCTAGTACCCAGTGGCAGTAAAACTCTCTAATCGGCTTATCACGAGGAAGCAGCGCCTGCACCTTTTGATATTTATAAGGACGTAGTTTGTCCCTTTTCAGCACTTTATGTATTGTTCTATGGCTCAATCTAAACACACGCCCAGCTTGTCTAAGGCTGCAGGTTGGGTTGCGATCAAAATGGTCTAAGACTCTTTGTTCAAAAGAGGATGGAACGTGACGGGGAGCAACTCCGTCATGAGTGTTGGGCACTATGGGCTGATTTTCCCTGACCCTCTGGACAGCTCTCAAGATTGTCCGGGCACTAGTAGGGCAGGTGCGAGTTGCACCAAATCTATCCCGATATTCATTTGCATATAGACATTCACCATACATTAAAATCATGTCTGTATACTCTGCAGCTGTAAAAATGTTGTCGCGGCATTTTGTTAAAAAAAACACACACACACAAAGTGTGAATTTCACCATAAAAATAAATACAAAATAAATTAAACTACCTAATAACCAGTTTATAATAATTACTGCACAATGCGCGAGCGCGAGTATCAAAATCTCTGCTGTAAGCACATGCGCTGTGGCCCGGAAGTCTAGCGGTGAATTGACGAGTGACAAAACATAACTTCCCAGTTGGCAAAAAAACAAATGTCATAAATAGGGCAAACGGTGCAATTGTCGGTATTCAATACTTATTTACAATTACGTATATAAGAAAAGGATGAACTATGATAATCATCAATGTATTAAAATAAGAGTATGTTTGCGTTATCAGAGTTTTTTTTATTATTATTAACAATTAACAAATTATTTTAAGGAATGGACTACCTATTATAATAAATGGTTATTTTTTGTTTTTACGATTGAATTGATGAATTTCAACAGGAGCCATTCGACTCATCCAGTCTAAGCGTAACACGTAAAAACAATTCATAAGATTTTACTGTCAACATTCTTTATTTATTTTCTCTCTAACTACACTTAATAAAAATTATAAGAACGCTTTTAAGTACCGTTAAGATAATTTTAAAAACACTCTGTCCTAAGTGATTAAAGCTAAACATTATAAACATAATCTCAAATAATTTTCTCTTTCAACTTATTTATTAACCGGTTATTATTTCCTTTACAAAACAGTGGTAACTGACGATAACAATTGTGTCCACCCTGCACGCGCCCAGGCTCAGGGGAATTCGCGCGCTCGCGCTCCATACCCATCGCCTAACGAAGGGCTTAGGCAAATAACGCACTACGTGGCAACGTCACATTTCTCCAACTAAATTCCTAAATAATGTTAATTCAAGTTCATTGACTCATTGACCTAGTGCTGCTAATCTACAGAGTGTGTCTTACAAGTTTGCTCAAAATTAAAACTCTAGTTTTTAACCTAATTACTGGACCGATTTCTTTAATTTTTTGTATACTGTTAGAAAAGGCGATAACATGTATGAGGTTTCATTTATTGCCCATAAGCGGTATCCAAATTCTATAGGCGCGATGAGAGAGCTGAAAAACACGCCCATCTTTGCGTTGGAGACTAGCAAAAATATTCGTGAATGTTCGGAGTATTCGCTGTTCATGATGACGTGTGTGGATGGTGTGTTCGTGCTACGCTACACGGACTTCCTACACAAACATAAGCAAACGAAGGCGAAAAAAGATGCGAATACTGAACAGCGATGTGAAGTGAAGTCACAATATCATTACGTACGCATGAGGACTTATATCCAAACCATTAACATTAGTAAAAATTAAAAAGTTGTGTTATTTCTATGTGGCGAAGTAATCAGCTGGTAATTGCGATGCGAAGCCTGTTCTTTGTTGTACATTTTTTGCATCCGCCGCCGTTAGTTTAGGGTTTTGTTATTTTTGGAAGGCTATGTTTTTAAAAGTGATAGAATTCAATTTTACGAAGAATCTTGGACAAAACGAGTGGCGCGATGTTCCGTGTCATCTGTCAGTCAGTCAGCCAGCCAGCCAGCCAGCCTCATTCTTCATCCATTGTATTGCAGTGAAAATGTAATTTGTTGCTTTAAAATTCATTTATTATGAACAATATAGTCAGAACAACAACGAATTAATGATTTTAAACAGAATGTTCATGTTTAAAAGTCCGGTACTTTAGAATTCAAGTTGGAAAAAGGATGCTCGTTAGCCGAAGACAATCGGCGTCTTAGTGTATCGTATATTGTATGTAATTCAAAATAAAGAAATTAATCATATTTTATTAATAACTGGGTCGTGTGCCTAAATTGAAATGTCGAGTCGGGTGAGAAAACAGTCGGATTGTCCGGTGGGCAAACAAGGTCCGATGCGCGCGACCTTGCCGGTGTCATCGGTGATGAAACAAAGTGGAGGTTTGAAGAAAAATGCTGCAAATAGTCCCACACTCTCCCCAACTAATGTGTGGCGAAGAATTTCACCAGATAACGCCCTTTCGGGGCAACGCAGTCCTGGTGCTGTGAATTATAAAGGTTTGTATACATTTTAGTTTCGTGATCTAGGTTTGGTAATCTATAACAAGGACGTTCATATATATTTTCCCGAGATAGTACAAAATAATGTACTAACAAATATAAAATTAAATTATAATGGGATCTCTAAAAAGACATAAAATAATGCCAAAATATTAAAGTGGATTTATTGAATGAAATTAATGAAACTTTTCAATCTTCCATTTCCCTGTATATTTAGTATCTCAGTGTGTTACTTAACATTTCCCAAACCTTACTAACAGGTAAAGGATGTTTTGGCTCCAATGTGATCAGGAGGACAGCATCCCTGGACAATTTGTGTCATAAAGGACAATGGCCAAGGGACTATTACTTGCATGCAGGACAATTGCAAGTGGATAAATCAACGCAAGTAAGGAGTGTTTTACTATAGCATATTCCTAATTCAAAACTTTACATATCACATATTTAGTTATTTTGTAAACTAAAAGATTTTGAAATTTACTTATTTACTAGAGGTCCCTGTACAGTGTCACCAAATAACTCCTAATCCTTTGGGAATTTTGGGCTAAGTAGTTCTCATTTTTGTGCTTTAAGGACTATTTCAAATTAATTTTACTTCCACAGACTGATGATGGTGGTGGAGCCTCTGGTAGATCTTCAAGAGGGCCTGAAGATGACAAGCTGGACAGGTTCCTGCGAAGTAGACTTACACGACCTCACAAAGCATCTGGAGCTGGAGATTACTGTCCACATTCTATGAGTCCTGGATTTTGTGAGTGTAAATATTTGTCAATAAAGTTTTATGTTATAAGTAGTTATATCAAAATGTATTTCTATATTCAAAAGACTGGTAGACCACAAAGATATTTACTATTTTCAGGGGGTGACAAGGGTCTTGGGGGAAGCATGTTTTCTTCACTATGATTTAGAATATTTGTCAAATTCTTATTGTAAATCTGGTTGGCTATGAACCGTAGGATCTTGGATGAATAGACATAGGCATTTTAAATACCAAGTGACTGCAATTTTTTTTTAAAATCCAAGTATTGAATATGTTTGTAAATTTCAGGGTCAAGATTTGGCAGTGGCGGTGTTCCTCTAAGAGCAGCAAGATCATCGGTTGAAGGTCTCAACCAAGAAATAGAAAGACTTGTTTTGTATCCAGCTAGTGGCACACAAACTCCACATCTGGATAGATTAAGAGATAAGGTATCCTATGGTGGTTTTTTTTATTTTTATTGATATCCAAAAAATTACACTAATTATGAAAGCTGTTAGTTTGAAATTTAGCTTTAAATTTTTTTTGAAAATGAAAGTTTTTAGACTATAACATTAAGAAATCAGAGAACATTTCATTCTGATGTGCAAGTAAAAATATTTATGGTAATAGCATAAATTTCCTTGTATATAAGTTTATCCTTTATGTATTTAATATGTTATGCTTGACTTACATGGTTTTCGGATCAGTCGCCAGGAGAAATATTTTCTGTAAGTTGAATTATCTAAATATTCTTGGGTAATGAAAAGTGGAACAACTACTTATATTATTAGCGATTTTTGTGTGCAAAAATTCTTATTTTACTTTAAAAAATAATCAGCAATGAAATCTGGTCATTGTGAAAGTGGCATGTCCAGGTATAAAGATTTGTCCTGTTAGTTACTTTTCATTACAGTTGGAGTTGGACTAAAGGAATTATTACACAAAATGTTTGGTTTTATTTTGGTTTGTGAGCTAAGCTTAATAAATACAATTGCATTTAAAACAAGAGTAACTGATAATATTTATTATCAATATTCAATATAACTTTCCTATAATTTACAGGTTACACCAGAAGGTCATCGAGCACCGCTCGCAGAGCTATTACGTCGGTCCGTGAACACACAAACGCCCCACGACCTTTGTCATACTACTCATTCTTCAGGTACTACTTAAGTTTAAACAGAGCAATCTTATATTATGTAGAATTTTATGATTACTACTATTGATATTGAATTGTAATTATGGGTATAGTATTATTACAGTGAGTGCCATCCACTAATTGTAAGGCACTACACTCCCAGTACTTTTTTGGTCCAAGATTGTAGTGGGGCGCAAGTCCTGACAGATTCTACTTTTGACATCATGTTCTAATTTGGACAGATTCTACTTTGGACATTGGTTTTGTTATTATTCTTCGATTGAGGAGGTTATTTTCAATCTGCATTTTCACTTTTCATTATTTTGAGATATTCGGAAAAAACATCTAATAGCTTGGCCTTAAATATTTCTGCTGATTTTCTTTCATATTTTGTCTTATGACTTTTCCAGCTCTTGGTATATTGTATAATTTAGTATTAAGAATCGGATGATTTGATAAAATTAAAAATCAAAAATCAAAAGTTGGAAATGATACGAAAATAACCTCTTCATTTGTCAAATTTCTAAAGAAAGCATAGGTGTGTGGTACATTCTTGTTATGTTAGAGGGATCAAGAATCAAAACTGCCAGTAATCTTTGAAATCATTCCTTATTTGTGTGTGGCGAGAATTGAAGAAGTTTTTAAGTTTACTCACAACCTTTCTATATTTGGTGTCAAAAGGAATGTCGTGTCGGGATCTCGTTTCCTCTACGTTAATCACAAAGGGGAAGAAGAAAGGGATTTGTTGTAGAAAAAAACCAAAGAGGATTTGATACAATTCTGTACGAAGGATACCGCTTCAACAAAATCACATGACTGAATAAAGATCAAAGTATGTGCTAGCGTCGTGTGAAAAAATCTATAACGGTAGATGCTAATTTAATGGCAATTCTTCGTAAATCTCGACATACCTGTCAGACTGATCACCTTGGAAATGAAATATTTATAAAAACTAACATGACTTGAAAAAGAGTGTGTGCCAAGACTTGGGTCCGGTAAAAAGAATGTTCGAAAATGTTTTCGACAGTACCAACACTGCCAGGGCCACCAATCGAAGTCCCGACCTTTTACGACAGAAAAAAAAACCTTCTATAATGCTACAAAAAGGTTTTTGAGGGCTGAAAAGTTGACATTTGAGGACCTGATATCACTGAGGCCCCAGGTAAAAAATTTCTTGTCACTGAAGAAGGAACAGAATAGAAAATATTATTGTTTATGACTAAAGTATCGAAAAGATTTCTGCGCAAGGCTAAATTGTGTTTTGGTGATGGAACATTTAAAAGTGCTTTCAGACCATTTTATCAACTATTCACCATATAGACCTGAATTCTGACACGAACTCAACAAGTACCCATGTTATACACTTTACTACCAAATAAATCCCAAACTTCGTACATTGACTATTTGAAATTGTAAAAAAATTGGATATAAAAATCCATTACTTCAAATGCGACTATGATGTAGGCATTATGAAAATGTAAATGGGTGCTACTACCAGAGAGATGTGTGGAAGAGAGCGAAAGAATTAAAAGTCAACAGAAGTAGTGAAGAAAGACAAATTGCTAGAAAGGCTGTCATTTTACCTTTACTGCCAGCACAGTTTATTCCAGCTGGGCGTCAATTGATTATGAAAAAATGGAATATATTCATACTGATAGTATGCAAAATTTCAAAATTATTATGAGTGGCAATGGTTGCGATCGAGACCTTAAATTGTAAGTTGGGCCAAGCAATGTCACCGGATGAACAATGCTTTGGAAGGATGGTAACACAGACATAACAGTCCTAATACCAAAGCAACCAAGCCTGTTCACCTTCATCCAAAAGTGGTGTACAGAAGCCCGACACTATGATTCATGGCTTAAAAATAGCCTGTTCCATAATTCACTAAAATGTCGATCCCATGACATTAATTTTGACAAAAAATATAAAAAAGTTGTGATTAAACTTTAAAAACCATAAAATATTGGTCTATGATTTTTTTGGGAAATTAATTTATATAAATTTGGCCATGTAATTTAATAAAGAAATAACTTTTTCATTTTTTTCATTGACTACATAATACCATTTTTTTTTGTTTACTTTATATAAATAATGAATGATTTCAGATCACTGGCAGTTTTGATTTTTGATCCCTCCACCATAACAAAAATGTACCACACACCTTTGCTTTCTTCAGAAATTTGACAAATGGCGAAGAATAATAACAAGATCAATGTCCTAAGTAAAATCTGTCCAAAATAGAATCTATCTAAATTAGAATCTGTCCAAAATAGAATCTATCCAAATTAGAATCTGTTCAAATTAGAATCTGTCCAAATTAGAATCTGTCAGGTGTAGACCAAAAGTGTGGATGGCACTCACTAACTATGGCAAATGTATGAATACAACAAATTTGTTGCACACACACAGTATTTTTTACAGCATTACAGCATTATAACAACATTATAACTGTTACCTGCTGTGGCTAAATTCAATTGGTCATAGCTTGAATAGTCAAAATAAGTTAATTTAAAAATTATTGTCACTATATTATTCATTTTCTTCTTAAATTTGATGTTATGTTAAGAAAGTAATTTGAAACATGTATGTAAATCTCACTAACATAACATAATACTGACATACTGAGGAATAAAACTGGTTTTGACCTTGTTGATAATGGATGAAATCCAAATTTAAAATATTTTCTTATATTCTCATATTTAACAAATTTATTTTTATGAAATGATAATAGGTTCCACATCAAGAGGTTCGCTGTCAAGTATTGGTTCTGAAGAATTACTGGTTGCAGGTCTAAATATAACATAAATTTTAGCCCTACTCCCGAAACATTTCATTTTGTGCTGAGAAAAAAATGCCACATTATTCATTTGCCAATTAAAATGCAAATAAATCTTAAGTTTTGTGGCTTGTCCCTTATATATGGGGTGGAATAATGCAATTCCACCTGGAGGGAAAGTACTCTCAATACCCGAGATAGCAAATTTTACTCTAACAAAACATTTCTTTATTTGATAACAGAAAATAATTGCATTCAAAGATAATTGACAATAAGCTTGCCATGCCTGGGAATCGAACCAGCGAAAATCTTAAAAAGTAACAACCGGTTTTCATATATTTTTAAATAGAGTAATGTTTCCTTTGAGTAAAACTTGCTATCTCCGGTATTTAGAGTACTTTTCCTCCAGGTGGCATTGCAGAATTCCACCCTGTATACAGCAAAAAACCTTCTAGTTATCTCGGCACAAATACTTTTAGCTGACAAGAATGTTGCAAATAGGAACTGCATGATACTGCTTTTATGTTTTTTTACTTAGTCTAAAATATTGTACTATCTAGAATCAGCAAGCATTAATTGCTTGAACATGAAAGTGATATTAGTATTCTTGTTGTCATGTGACTAGTTAGTACATCACATAGTAAAGAATTATATACACCCAAATTAATAATTAATTTGTAGTAAATTAATAAGCCTGCCAGTTTTTCATAGTGCATAGATCTTTTACCAATATTATGATGCTGTAAGTGTATGACTGTGATTATTTCTATAATTTCAGGAGGGAGTGTTTGCTCATCACCAGACCTCGATGGATCGAAACTTGGCACTTCACCACAGATTAACCGGTTCTTAGCACGGGAACCTCCAGATGGTTGTGAAAAGGTATGAATATTAAGAACTAGAGGTGCCAGCGTGGTTTTTACCAGCATTACCTCTGATCCAGGTTGAATGTCGAAATACAGTATAGATATTGTAGCTTTCCAAAGGCGAAACAATTTGTTATTATGTTCAGAAGTTTTAGTTTATTGATTACATATAACAGATCTTACTTCTATATGATAATTGTGCAAAACATGGTTTAAATAAAAAATAATTTTTCTAACTTTAGAAAACTAGGTTTATTCCAAAGCAACATTGGTTTTTAAATAATGTTATTTAATAAAGAAATATCCATGGGGTCTGGAGCTGTACAGTTGACACCGTGCAAAGCACATTGTATGTAAATAGCAACAAAGTTTTTATACTTTGTCATGAGCAGGTGATCATCTTATAATTTAAAAATACCCGTTCTTGATTTATTTGTTACTTCATTCCTAATCTATTGATTTTTTCTAATTTCAGGTAAATTTAAAAGCTGGTGAAGGCGCAATCACAGAACCAGTAGCCGTCATGAAGCCCACAGTGCCCGGTTTTACTCTACGACCATCCCTCGGATCCGCTTTCCAACCACTCCAGCCCTCATCGCCTCCTTCACCACCTCACTGACTCAACATTTGTAAAGATACTTAACACCTCAAAAGACTGTTGTGCTATTACATAAGCCAAACTTTACTTCGTGTAGAACTTCAAAAAGATGTGATTTTAATACATAGATCAAGCACCACACATGAAAATAGCTTGGTTTCAAACATCTTAAGGATTTTGTATATATTTCATTCAAAGCAAACTTTTTGCAGAAATTTGTTTTAATTATGTTTTCAATTATAAAGCATTTTTAAAGTCTTCAGTGTTTTGGTTAGTTGAATATTCAAGACTAAAAATTTGTATAATTTTTTATTTGGTTTATTTCCGATTTTGTGGCTCAGGTATTTAAATTTTCTTATTACTCTGTTGTGACAATAATTTAATGATAACTTTTTTTACTTAGAATAAAACATAAAATTAATTTATAAAAAGCTAATTAGATCAGTATCTAATTAAATAAATGTTTGAAATAGTCGGTGTCAATTTGGACTGAGTGAAAGATATGGTACAAGTGTTTTTCCAAAAAAAATATTCAGAACCAAAGTATGTAAAAGTTCAATGTCTCTTTTTTGTTGTAAATGGACGACTGATGGATTTATGCTTTATCCATACCATTAAGTAAAGTTAGTATATCATTTAATTCACTCATTTAGTATATCATTTAATGATATTGACTGGATATATATTTGATCTCATTTTATGTATTATTTAAACATTGTACATAAATGTATTGTATACCTATAAAAAAAAAACTCGGAAGTAATGTAATGTTAACTAAGTTGACTGTAGTTTGGTATTATTATGTATATTTGTCATTCATTTCCATTAGGCGAGGACGTAATTGCTAGGACCAAGATGTTGGGTTGACTGATAAATGAGTTTGACACTCAAATGGCCAATTTTTAACTGCGAAGAGTTATAAATATTTGGATATGAGGGATATGAAAGAAATAGACTGAGAATATTTAACCTTATGCAACTATGATACAGGAACTTTTTGGTACAGCTGGTTTATGAAATAAATGAAGAGCTGAAGTAGTGTAGTGAGTGGTAAAATATTACAAATATTCAAATGATTACAAACTATTTTTAAGAAATTTCTTTGAACGTTTAGTGAATATAGTATGCTGATCAAATTTTACCATTATTGAGACAAAACTTTAAAGGCGAATCTATCACACATTTAGATCAGGCTAGAGCTTCATTAACTACTTGGTTAACTCAAATATTTCATATGCTAGTTGTTTGTAGATAAAATTGACTAGTGTGAGGACAAGTTTTTTATTTCATTTTGTTTGCCATTTTGATTATATTAGTTTATTTCGAATATCAAATTTGTATGAAAGTTGGACCAGGTTTATCAGATGTCTCATTTTGGCCAAAATGCATTTTTTATCGTCGAGACTGATAATTTAGACGATTGACTTGCAACTGAAATAGGTATTGCTTTAATGTATTTTTCTACTGTAAAATTTCCCAGCGTCAAATGTATATTTTTTATGGCTCACCTTTGGTAACTAATACCATGTATTTTGTCATTGCTCAAATTTTATAATGAGCCCCATGAAAGTAATGAATGCCCATTTTGAAAATTACATTTAATACTATTGTTAATAACAAGTTATTTAAGTACTTTATTTAAGTGAGTATGTATCAAATTATTCTTTAAATGAATTTGATAATAAGTGTTTGTTTGAGAAAATGTAACTTCTCGATTTATGGATGGAGGGAATTCAAATTAATGATAATCGTACATTCCTATGGCTATAAGAATTGATCCCAGAAGTTATGAAGTTATGACGGTGCTGAATAGGGGGTGTCGAGACTTGTGATAATTAAGCCATGTTCTACAAAAAGGCCCGTTCAAATAGCATCGCCACGCTGACCGCACGAACCCGTGCAGTGCGTAAATAAAAACCTTATACCACAATCAGAAAAGTAACTTGCGTATAAACAATATTGTTTGAATAATGTCAGTAAATCTATTAGAAATAAATGTATAATAGTAATAGTGTAAAACTTTGACATAGACGAAAAAACCGAGCCAGTATTTAAAACCCGGATTTTTTGTAGATTCTTTCGATAAGTGCAATACATAGGTGTTATGGAAGTTATTCCATCCAACCAAGGAAAACAATAATCTTTTAGGTGTCGGACTTTTAAACTAAGTTTTTGTAACTACTTTTATAACAATACACTACAGTTTTGGTAAAATTGTTACTGTATGGTGTCACTATTTCCAATTACCTCTATATAAAATGTATCTAAATGTATGTTGTGTTTTAAGTTGCATGTCAATTCTTGGTTGAAAGGCTTAAGGTTTAGATTTGCATTGCTTTTTCAGAGCTTCCATGACGCTTTGTAGTAACCCCTTAGTCTGAATTTAGATAAAGCTATAATTTCACGTATCCAATTCCGAAATTAAACAAAAAAGCAAGGAACTGATGAATGCAGACCAAAATATTAAGCTACGACATTGAAGAATGTAAAAACTACATTTATGAATTTCTGTCAGATTTATATTATCGTCTTTTTAACAGCATCATAGGTATGAAATAACTCTGTAAATCAGTGGTTTCTATTGGCAATCGCGGCAGACTTAGTTGGATGAGCCGAATGCCCCTGCAGTGGGTTTGTCAGAAAAATAATACCAAAGTTTAAAGAACTAATCCCTTTGATTGGATTGCTAGTATCACCAAGAGTAGACCACTCTTCGAAGTTCACGAAGTGTCAGTTGATGGAACACGATTCCTCGTTTGAAAATCATTGGCTTTTCTCAAGTCGTAGCATGGTGATCAGTTCTTTGTCTTTTAAGTAAAAACATTTGTAGATACAGTTAATAGAAAAATTGCTGAATACAGATTACACACAAGTTGTTGCTTTCACATCTTTCACAGGTCCAGGCTGTATTGTAGATCTGTAAGCCTCCCTTACTGATTGTCGTTACCTAATTTAAGCATTAGTTACTTTAAGTGACGAGACCCAAAACACTATCTGATAAAAAAACGTGTGCAAACGGGTCCCCTATTATATTTATCTAAGCCACTTGATGTTAGAGCGGGACGGTGGACAAACACGAAATCCAGTTAAAATGTATTACGTATTTGATCATCGACCTATATTTTAAGTACATAAAGATATTTTTGTATGTTCAGGGTAGAATTGCAAGATGTACCATAAGATAACTTTAGATTTGATAGTTCTTTTATAGATGGTTAATTAATATTATTTTAAAGTTTGCTTTTAGATGAATAATAAGTTTGTAATTTTTATTACTATGATATTAGAATTTTAATACTAACATAAACTAAACCGAAAGTGCCCATTGAGATAAGTGTATAACGGAAACAAGCCTTTTGTTTGGCATTTTGTTACTGTTTAGGCGGCAAAATTAGATTAAGAAGTTAAGGCGATTGTTGAGTTTTAGTTATCTAAAATTGTTGAGGTTTATCGATAAAAAAATCGTTTAATTTTTTTACATATAATGCTAAACAAAAGGGTAGTTTAATTAGAGGCATTAATTAACATCAATATGAATATAATGTACTTTAAGTAATTATAAGAATGGTTTTATTATAGTTTTGTTTCAGAGAAGAAATTCTAATTACTATTTTTGTTTCCAATATTTTATCACTTTTACCTGTTTTCACTGTAATGTATCTTGCTATATTGCAGACATATCCAATATACAGACTGATTTAAAATATAGTTCTTTTATTTACAACAACGCCATTTCATTTACTGTTTGAATTGGTGTTTCAAAATCTAAATTTGACTCCAACCATATGTGACATTCTTAGAATCTACGAATATCGGAGACAGTAGGTATACTCAATTTACGGCCCGCTGAGCTTTTTTATTGAACTATGCAGTCATTTAATACAAGTCTTGGGCGCTAGGTACTTATTTTACTGATGAGGCTCGTGAGATGTTGAATCGGGCTCGTTAATTGTGTACAGTTTATAAATGCAAAAGTGAGTTTCTGGTCTTACAATACTCCCCACCATACCAACCCGCTGGGATGCTGTAATAAGTCAGCTGATTACACAGCCAACCTAGACGCGGCGGTTCGTTATAGGCGTCCGCGTAACGTCTTAACAGATCCCGACGACGCTATTACAACAAGGAAGGCCGGTGTTCCAGTTAGAAATAGGAAGAAACACGGCATTCGAATCGCATAACCCACCGGTGAGCCAGGCTAGCGCGTCGTACACATTCCTACTGAGTTTGTTGCGGGTTCTTTGGCAGTAGATGACCCTTCCGAACCAGTGGTAGTTTCAATATACGACATCCTAAGCCGAGGCCCGTGACCTCTAGGGTGCCCATAAGCATATCGTTTGTAGGAGTAGTTAAGTTCCGGCTAAGCTACAAAGTCCGGTGAAATTGAAAAGGCCCATAGAGCCATAAAGAAACAGCCCATATAAAAAAATGGCTCAACTACTGTATATCTATACATGTAGGTGCCGATTAATGCCACCCCGAATATGTAGGTAGCGCTCCTTACATATCTTCAAATACTTGTCTGAGCTGTGCTTTAAGGTAATGCTGGCACTAAAAATTGTTATAACTCAGGTTCGGTACCGATATCCGAATGGTACCTGCAGATTTGACTACATAATTAACCAAAAAATAAAAAAATGTACTAAGTACCTAGACTACAAGAATAGGATGACCATAAGGATCTTGTGCTGCTTTGTGTGCACATATATAATTATTGTATGTCGGTACTGTATAATCGTACTGTCAAAAGCTAATACTATATATACTATAATATATATATATATATATATAAATAATTATTGGGTAATAAAGAAAAGTAAATAATTACCATTCAATAAACGAAAAGTAAGGAAAAAAACAACATACGTACAACAACATAAAATAAAATTGTTGGATCGCTATAGTTAAATGTTGTGCAGATAAGTTCCAGTCTCAAGGATACGCGTACGAATATATGGGCATATATTATTAATAGATATAGAATATTAGCTCGTCTTAAACCATTTAGAAAATTTAAACATCACGAATTCATCTGTATTTCGAATATTTTTATCTGACATCTAATTGGTATAAATTCATTTGATTAATATGTTGAAACATTATTTGAAACGTCCAAGTGAAATGATGTTTTTCAAATTATGCGCCTACATATGATTGCGTATTAACCTTCACTGACGGTGGAGGAAAACATCGTGAGGAAACTTCGCAAAGAACCCTCATCGAACCAGCAGCGTGGTAGATTGATGCTCATCTGTTATCTCTGGCTATCCGAATAGTGTTTTGCCCAACTACTGGGATCAAAACTGGGTATACTGTACTGGACCTTTTATTAAAATACATAACATTACTTTTATTACGACGTGAATAGTGGTATCTATAGGCACATCAAAATCAAGAGAAGTAGTGCATAAACATCCACCTAATTGCTTTTATCCATGTATGTGCATAACTTACACTTCAACTTTTAGTTGTAAGCAGATCAAGATTTTATAAAACACCAAGTATTTTATAAAAGAGTGCTAAGAGGTTTTTTTCCTCCGTACCTCTAAAAGCCGAAGTACCTAAAGCTGTATTCATGCAATCTCGATGAAGATTAAAAAAAAATGAAGACTTTCACCAAGTGTAAATTTTTTTTTTATTGTAAATATAAAATATTTTGAATTTTTTGCAATATCCGATGAGAACTTTTGAGGCGGTTTTAGTATGAGCCGAAATTCGTAACACACGCAAGTTTGGCTGTCAGCGTAAAATTTTACTTTCGTGACGAAAAACGCATAACGTTGAACCGTCCTAACCCATGATTATATTAAAAGGAATAAAACACAAATACATTAAATTATTGAAACCATCCATTTATTGAACAATAAAGAATTCAAACAAATTTTATCCGATCGATCGCATCGTAAACAAACTGATGTGTATAAATTAATATACAACCGTAGATTGCATGACCAAAGAGATTCAAACAATTCGGCATACGTAAACTTGTAAGTACAAAAAGAGTAATTTTTTCGTGTTCAGCTATAAACATACTACAATAGAAAGAGAAAGTAATTACAAACAACAAATACGCCCCGTTTATCTCAAGGAGCGCTTTAGGTTCCTCGGTGCCATAGCCGCTGCCTACGGTCGGTGACAATAGGCTGGAAACTTTGCTTACTCGATCAGGTTACTTATAAGAGTCTTTTACTGTGAAAGTTGCGCATCTCTGAAATTCACTGTCGTCTGCCATTCGACGTGCTAAGTCTATTGCTATGTTTAAATCAAGGCTACATAATCTCCTTTAGAGAAATATTATTAATATTATGTATATTATTAATTAGTATATATTTATGAATATTAAAAATTTTATGTTTATATGCTTATAGAGCTTTATTTTTATTTAGTAAAATATCTTCCGCTCACTTACTAGATTTCCAGTTACACAAAGGTTGTCTGGCAGAAAGCGCTGCCAGTCTTATCGCTGGCAGTGATTACTGTTATTGTGATATTTCAGATTTAAATATGAAATAAAAATTTAGGTTTTTTCTTTCTAAATGTATTTGGGCACAATTTAACCTTATGCAGTCACATGTGGATGTTGAGTTTTATATTGACGTTTACCTACGTTTCCTAACAGTAAGAGCACCGTGAGGGATGGACAAAACCACCGCTCCCCGTTATCCCTCTCGGGGAGCGGTATAATGTGTTTGGTGCTAGCTATAGATATCATAAACATGTTAGCGACACAATTCAAGAAATCAGCATAAAATAAAATGCAGCCAATGGTTGTCAGACAACGTAAACAGAAATAATCGCCAGCTAAACCATCTCACCAGACATTTTTAAAGATTCGTTGCTATTCAAGGACTAGCTAGACGAACTCCATTACGACTAGTTGCATTATAATGGAACCAGGGACTTAAAAAGCGATGCGCAAGCGAAGAGTTACTACGGCAAACATGTCCAGGGTCCAAATGGAGCATACACCATAGATATATGCAGAGAAAACCACTTGAATGTATTTGGTGCCAATTTATTTTGACAGACAAATATATTTTGTGCGTATATTGGAAAGTAGACGAACAATTCAAGGACATTGCTGCTCTTGCATATGAACTGTTCCCACGTTATGGGCGATTTGTGGTTCATGTCGTGGGCCCCGCACCAAGAAAGAATTCCACTGTCATCGGCAGCATTTCTAGATTTTCACGACATTGAAAACGAGGCCAAACTAGCTTTAGTAGTTTTCTCTTCAGCCATGAAAGTCTTCGTTTTTTACAAGATCATGTTTTATGATAAGGTCAAACTTTAAACAATTTGGTTGTTTCTTTCAAATAGTCTTATGAAAATAAGTTTTAGAAAGACATTTAATATAATTTGTATTCCTTCAGATATAATTTACAACTTATTTAAGTATATTTCGTTAAGTATTTTAAGCTTCTTGTAAAAATATGCGCTTGCACAAATCTAATTGAAATAATAGATCTATGTAGATATATCATTAGCCATAAGACACTACTGTTTGTAATTAATCTGCTTTTTTGCTGAAGGTCTGCAGAATATAATAAATAAATAATTCTATAATAATCTTTGTCTAGTGACCAGTTGATGTTAATAATTTTCAATACAGTTAAATACTTATCTACTTTTTCCTTGTTTTTTACTTGCTCGAAATTATTCGAATACAACTAGGAATTCCGGTCATTAAATTGATATTGCGATGCCTACAAGTATGAAAAATATGCACCGACCCCTACATTTTTCTTAAGGTATTATTCCTAAAAGCGTGACGTAACATTGTGTGTAGCACGGACAGTACAGGCATTACGACAATCGGGTCGTTAATGTCGATCCCCTCATCCCTTCCCAATATACACAAGGTACTATTAAGGTTGTCTGTTTCAACTATATTGTATATTCTGTAATTATTTACATACTTATTTTCCTACAAATTTTTTGTAAAAGAGTGCAAAAATAATAGAAGCTGTGTTTTTCTCATATGAAGAGTATGATTATTAAACAGTGATTCCTTACTGTAAATATATTAATTCTGAATACATACTTCAATATTTCAATGAATCATTTCTCTGGAAAGAAATAGATATACCTTTTTGGTCAAATAAAAACACACACAGCTCACAGAAACTACAGTAGTTTAACAATCAGAAGTATTTATTATTCAATTACTATTTATTTTCAAATATAACATGTCCAACTCACACTAGCCTCGCTCTAACGAGTCACGAGGTCGTTGCGTGCGTGATATGTTTAGTCACGTGTACAACCCGTCGGTTGATTATTTCTTTTACAACTTCAATGAAATGTATATAATGATAAACTCTTATACGATTCTCTTTTATCCTTTATTTATGCATAGAATATTTATTGTATGTTGAAATTAGGTAAACATTTACCATGTTCTGTGTTAGTTCTAGCAAACTTCTGAAATCGCGTGAGCTTGTGGTTGATAATTTAGTGTTAAAACTATGTATAATATAAAACTCAACATCTAAATGGGACAACGTACGGTTAATATGTGCCCAAAGTCAATATAAAAAGAAAAAAAGAACAGTTTTTTTTCAATTTTAAAACTGAAATATCTCGAAAAGTATCTACCTCCGACAATTTTATCGAAGAGTGGTTGTTATTTGTAATTCTTTTATCTTTCGATTGAAGTGTATTTCATAGTTGTACGCGAAATAGAGACTTTTTTGGTACTTGCACGTTTAGGTATGCCAAAGAGGTTCAAACCCCTTTGTAATGCCAATTGTTGAAGTTTTGAAATATTAAAAAAAAATTTTTAGAGTACCTAATGTAAAAAATAAAAAGGTATTCTAATTATTTTTCAGAATTTCAACAAAATTTTGATTTCATTATTAGCTTCTAATCAGTATATAAACTAGTAAAATAGACAAAACTCAACACATCGTTAGTATTTTTAAAAGTTCGTTTACGCGCACTAAATCACAGGTCAATTTAAAATATGAAAATATTTGTAAAAATATCAGCAACTGAAGATAGCTAAAGCATATACCTGTATGAAACATAGATATGATCATACAATCTTCTTAAGCAGACTAAAAAACTTAAATAATAAATCTTTATACATTGAATAAGCAACAAAATAATAATAACAATTCTATCCTTCTTAAATATAACACCATCAAAAAATGTGTAATAATAATTTTATAGCTAAGATATTTAATACTATGCTATATCATATTATACTGAAATGTTTATTATTCAATTTCAATATGGCAATATGGAAAGTTTCTTGATAATGATTGTAAACGTCGTATTGTGTCGACTAATACATATAATAAAAAAAACCCTTAAAAACATGCACACCTTGGGTAATCAATTTTTATAAATACATTTTAGTATACATGTAGTATTTTAGTAGTCAGTACACACTTCTTAGAGGATCAAAGAAAATTAAATTATATTTAAGGCCTTTTTATATCCACCATAATCATACGTCAAATAATGATGCTAATGAAATAATTTATTGCTTTACAAATTATACCCGCCGCAACACTAAACTTAGCATAAAACAAATTAAAAATCATATTTGATAACTCGTAATTTAATAAGTGGTATGTGTCTTTTATTATTACTATTAAACAGCCATTAAGTCTGGGTTGCTTCAAATTTATATAATTTGCTAGTATTTCTATGATTAATAAGTGCTAAAGTAAAAACATATAGAGAAAAAAAACTTTGAAGTTAATATATAGGCAATTAGATTTTAAATCCCATGAAAAACCTAAAACTCAAAATGGACGTCTTATCAAGATCAAATTAGCGCATCATTTGATTCGGACGTGCATTTGTTTTATTTGATCTTTGGGATGGTAAAAAATTACAATTACCTTATTAAAATATATTATTATTACTTTTTGTGAATATTTAGGATTACAATTACGATAGTATGCATCACACTATTGTTCATAAAAACACTACCAATACAGTTCAAGGCTTCCCAACACAACAAATCTCATCGTAGCCACTAAAAAATCATTCAAAATGTTTCATAAAAGCCTAGACTTTTACAATACTAGCTTTATTAAGAAGCATCGAAAAGGTATCAGTTTAGGAGAGATCCATGTTAGCACTGGCAGCACTTTTGCTGCGTTGTTGGGCGATCCAGGCCAATATTTTTGCTTTTAGTTCTTCGTTCGATTTAACTTGATCCATGGATAGTGGTGAGCGGTTAAATGGATCTGACTGGTCGCTTAGTAAATGTCTGGAAAAAAATTTAAATATTTTACTAATTTCATTAGTTAACTACAATATTTAGTTAGTTAAAGAAGAATAAAATGGCCGCCACCGTGATAGGATGAAATTGATATTGTGTTTTTATTTCAATACGTTGTTCGGACTAATTTATTCAGAGATTTCCTATAAAGGTTACAATGTTATTGTAGTAAATAATACAATACCTAATTTACCTTAACTTTACCTTATGATACAAATTTCCCTCAATTTAAAAAATACATATAACTTTCTACATCATTTACATCTGACCTAGCAATAGTAGTCCTGTCAACAGTTATCTTCGAGCTGGGCAGTATAACGGGGTCCATCATAAGAGTGCTCATGATCGGGTCTAAGAACTCATCGGGAGCGTTCGCTAGTATCTCTTCATCTCTTTGTTTTTGTTCTGCAAACGTCGCGACTCGGGACGCTACTTCTTGCAATGATGTTATTAGCCCGCCGCCGCCGATTCGTACTGCAAGATTAGAATAAGATAAAATTAATGACTTTTTGTTTAAGTGAAAAGGGTTTGGAGAATGTTTGTTGTAACCGTGGAATATTCAATAGATTCTATTTAAAAATATACAGGGCGTTGCTTAAACTGGATAACTTTCCCAAAGAAATATATTATCCAAAATGTAAAAGTATTATAATGTATCGCAATGCGTTTTCGAAGCGCGCAATGCGAACGCCCACTCCCCGCCAATTGCGCAGGCACCTCCGCTGCTGCTTATTATATCAGTCAGTCAGTGCGTTGTCATTTGACGACCGAGTGGTGTAGTGGTAAGTAACCTTGCCTCATACACCGAAGGTCCCAGGTTCGAGTCCTGGCCGGGGCATTCATTTGTGTGATGAACACAGATGTTTGTTCTCGGGTCATGGTTGTATGTATTTATATATGTATGTTTATTCTGGGTTCCCTCCCCGGCTCGCTGTATGGCCATCCATAACACAAGCTCTGCTTACTTTGGGGCCATACAGTTGGTGTGGTTGTCTGGGGATTTATTATTTTATTATTTATTATTATTATTATTGGTACAGCAGCACAATGGGATATCCTACGAAAAAAATATTCTTCCTTTATGTTTCTAAAAACTTGTTCAGTTTTGGTCCTACATAAGCTGATATATTTATTTTTTCACGAATTAGGCCTATGTTCCTTAGGAAAAGTTGGTTCATCAATATTTTTTTACACCCTGTGTCAACACAATCACATATTTTGTCATTATTTTGTGATAAAGAACAATATAAGAGAAATGTCACACTATTTCAACCATTAGGCAAGCACTTATTTAATTTACACAAAAAAGGCATCTTAAAGTATCGCATGGAACAATACCTAAAAAATGTATCAATTAAATATTACCTTATCCTAATAATTAGTACTTAATTTTTATGACGAGGTGTTTAATAATTCTAATTATCATTTTATGATTATCTTATACACTTTTAAAAGCAGTACGATCTTAATACTCTATGTATTTAATCTTTATTATTTTAAAGTTTGATTCGATAGAACTCGAATTCGAACCACTTCCACTAAAATCCAACCTGTAGTATCCAAAATCTGATTAGGTAGCTTAAGCGTGGTCAACTTTGGAAAATAAAATCTTATTTCCTGTAAGATATTTCAAAGATTACGCTTAATCTTAATTTTGTATAATGTGAAATTACAAATGTAAAATTACAAATGTGAAATTTTTTTTATGTTTTTACTCACTGTTACGCGTTGGATTTGTGCGGGATTAATTACTAAATTCTTTTAAGATCGAGAATGCAATCTAAATGAGCCCCAAAAAAGTTCTGAAAATTCATAACAAATAATTTACCTAAAACAGTTTCAGCCAATTGGAACAGCTGTGGTGAATAAGACCTTCCATCATCAGAAACGGCGGCACAAAATCGTTCATTGGTTCCCAATTCAACGTACATTCGACAGATGTCTAAAACTGTACTTGCGGGGTCGAATTCGAATTCTTTCATGTCCTTCACCTGGAATTATATAAAGGGAATGGTTTATATATATAATGGTTTCAAAAATGGGAAATTATAGATTTTAATCAATAAAATATTTGAAAGTGAGTATAAAATCAAATCGTGGTTAGAATCCCGTTAGAAATCTGGGTCCCAGTTTACCAACAGGATGGGTGAAACAATTAAGTTTTTTAATTGTTTGGCGAAATTAAGAAGCATATGTCAAATACAAGATCTATATCAAAGGGTTAAAACTATCATATTATATATCCTTTCTTAGAACGGTTTAATTTCCAATGTTTGTCCTTACTTGTCTAACGAAAAAAGTCCAACAACAAACCTTAAAATTCTTCTTATTAGGTCCAACAAGATGCAACAAGAAGTAATTTAACATTGAAGCAATCCTGTCAACTAAAGTTGGATGGCAAAACACTTGAGGCGCATGCGCTGTGAGCCTAACTAGGGTCCTGATGGTGTCCCGACCCAGGATGTTGTCGAATCTGGCCAGCATTCCAACATGGGACAGGTTAGTTAGGTTCTGTTCCCGTTCTTGGGCTGGTAGAGATGACCAGGCACCGGATTCTCTGGAATTGAAGCCGGTATATTTTCATAGGCTGTTTTGTTATGGATTTCTAAAGAACTGTAAATCTACCTAAGATCAAAATCCTTATCGAGAATACTCAAAACGAGTTTAGGAATCACTAAATTCAGGGGGCAAACTTACCCTTGCGTTAGATTTAACAAAGATTTAATTGTTATTCCAGAACAGTAAAGGACTTGTTTCCATTTGTATAGACTAGATTACGAGCGTACCGGGAGAATATGGAGTGTATACAGGGTGTTTGGTGCAGGGTTAGCCAAACCCTATGGGTGTGTAGGTGGTACTAATTGTAAAATACAAATTGAAGTAAAAGACCCTAACTGTTATAATTTTTTTTCAATGATTTTTTTTGTATTTTTTTAAGTTTTTCCGAAATCTTACCTTTCCAACCGTACAACTTTTTTTGGAACATGTTTTTGCTACGAATTTTTATGTAAATTTGGTCTCAGATGTACCCTTCGTCTGTCAAAGACTTTATTGTTTCAAAATAACGAGCAAAAAAATTTTACAGGCCCTAAAGTTAAAAAAATAAAAAACATTAGTTAAAAAAGGCAACTTTATATCTTTAAAAAAAAACCATTAACGATCGAGGAGTTCAAGTACTTGTAAAAAAATCTCTAGTCATCCCTCTTTACATCGGTATACTACATGTAGCAAAAAATGTATGAATTTGTCAAAAATACAACTTTAAGGGAAAACGGAGTAAAAACACAAAAGTAAATGTTTACATTTTTATTCTTTAAAACTACAAATTTTGTTCAAATACCCCTCCCCTACTTCTAATACACGCTCGATATCTTCGCCGAATTTCAACAGTAGTAGTACGGAGCGTCATCTCGACTTTCATTTTTGCAAATGCTGCGTCAATTCTTTCAATTAACCACGACTAAAGACAAACGTCTAAACATACTGTAGCTTAAAGCGATTCCACTTCACAGGTAAGGATTGAAGGTCTGGTATTCGATGATAGAAAGAGATAGAAATATGCAACACAATGAACATAGCGAAACAAAAGCTTTTTACCTGCTTTTGACATGTATGCCTCGCACTAATTACAATAACTATTGAATTGCTGTTTTCTTGCAATGCAGTGTTTACTAGTTTAACGTTTCTACGAATATTCTTATTAAATAATTAACTAATTTGGAGGTAAATTATTCTAAATTATTTGTTATTTGAACGAAATTTGTAAAGTAATAAATTAAAAATGTAAACATTTTCTTTTGTGTTTTAACTCCGTTTTCCCTTAAAGTGGTATTTTTGACAAATTCATAAATTTTTTTCCTACATGTAGTATACCGATGTAAAGAGGGATGACTAAAAAATTTTTTACAAGTACTTGAACTCCTCGATCGTTAATGGTTTTTTTTTTAAAAAGATATAAAGTTGACTTTTGTAACGAATGTTTTTTATTTTTTTAACTTTAAGAGCCTGTAAAAAAATTTTTGCGTCCTTATTTTGAACAAATAACGTCTTTGACAGACGAAGGGTACATCTGAGACCAAATTTACATAAAAAATTGTATTAAAAACATGTTCCAAAAAAAGTTCTACGGTTGGAATGGCAAGATTTCGGAAAAACTTAAAAAATAAAAAAAAATCATTAAAAAAATTTATAACAGTTAGGGTCTTTTACTTCAATTTGTATTTTACAATTAGTACCACCTACACACCCATAGGGTTTGGCTAACCCTGCACCAAACACCCTGTATGTACTAACACAAAAAAAAAGAATATTTCGTTCATAACATGGTAGCTACTTTAAGCGCACACTTTTATTGAAAATCTGTGAGGTTCAAACATAGACCACCACCATACTTATCAAGCCTATATAATATAATATTAATATTATTAATATATAATATTAATTTACCATTTCTAATTAAATGTAAATTAAAATAAAGAATCTATTGCTCAGGCTATGATAATTGTACCAATGCTAAATTAAAAAAGTGACTTTACACGCAAATTTTAACAGAAGCTATCTAACCTAGAGAACGTGACAAAAAACAAAGAATATTACACTTGTAGTAAGCCTGTGAACTCAGTAAATCTTGAGTTAACAAGCTTACTCAAACCAAACCACAAATCAGATAAATGTTGACAGTAAACAGATAGCAAGCAACTTATAAATAAGGAAGCCAGCATGTAAATGAAGAGGTAAATAATAGAAAACCTACTTCCAGAAAAAATAATAATACTCTTCAGAACCATAAATGTTCTACTAATTCCTTTGTTCGTTCATAAGTGAAAGCTGATACAAAACTCAGAGAACCTAAAATTCACCAAGGATTCAATCACATTGTCACATTAGACTTGACAAAATGACAGTGTGGCTACAAAGAGGAACAGGAGATAAATAAAACACAAGTACCTATGAAATAATAAGCAGCTCTGAAAAGAACTTTTCGTATCAAACATGTAACGGTCACTCACGCCTGTGAAATTAATTATTATCAAACACGGCCCCCCGGGGCCGTCGCGCGGAAAGCACGTAGCGCGCATGGAGCGCGTCGAGTCTTCGCTTCGCTTCGTGTTTGATAATAATTAATTTCACAGGCGTGACCGTTACATGTTTGATACGAAAAGTTCTTTTCAGAGCTGCTTATTATTTCATAGGTACTTGTGTTTTATTTATCTCCTGTTCCTCTTTGTAGCCACAACAGTTTTGACAGTGACAGATCAATAATTAGTAACGTTCGTAAAGGCAGATAGGAAAGAGCACACTTTTCAGTGCTGCCATATACATTTTAGAAAATAAAAACGTGCGCCGAAGATACATAGTTTCGTATTACCTTAATATTTTTATTCATAAAACCATATTTTTAGCTATCTATAAGTAATGCGGTCATAAACTTGCCCACTTTGGAAACATCACTTTTCTATTTAAGTGATGTATTAACGGAGGTTAAGTAAATATAGGGAAATACAATATGAGGTCAAGGGCCTTTTTTGAATTTTTATGCTTATTATAGTCCATATTTCTGGAAAGTTGTTTATTCTTATAGTAGGTAATAAAACTGTTGCCAATTCTGAATAAGATAACCGTGATAAGAATTATTCTTTCAAAATAGTAATTTTTTTATTTTTCAAACACAATTTTACGAAACGCAATTCAACACGATGTAAACTAAAGCAGAGGATATATTTCGAATATCATTTTAGGTATACACATTAAAGTACACATACAATTTATAAATCTAAAATATCGAACTCACTGCGCAGTCTGCATAGTACGTATTTGCGCCATATTGCCCAAAGCCTCGTCCAATAAGAATATGGCGTCATTCATCAAAAGGTTGATGAAACGAAGGAATAGTGGCGGGTGCACCGCTTCCATGTTCGCTTCCGCCTCATGGGCTAGGAGACTGAAAAATAAACAATGCACATTTTGTGTGTCAGTATTGATAGCAGCGAGACAGACGGGATTCGACGACCGAGTGGCGTAGTGGAAAGTAGCCTTGCCTCATATGCCAAAGGTCCCAGGTTCGAGTCCTGGCCGGGGCATTCATTTGTGTGATGAACACAGATGTTTGTTCTCAAGTCATGGTTGTTTGTATTTATATATGTATGTTTATTCTGGGTTCCCCCCCAGTTCACTGTATGGTCATCCATAACACAAGCTCTGCTTACTTTGGGGCCATACAGTTGGTGTGTTTGTCTGGGGATTTATTATTATTATTATTATTATTATAGGCAGTTTGTATGCTTTCTTATTTATTTCAATACTACTGCCCTATTATAATGACAGCCATCAAAAGTTGCGTCCTATAACATTTTTGTCTATATATCGTAGTGTGCACTACAGGAAAAAGATAGTGGGGCGTGACGACGCTGACTGTAACTTTATCTTGTTTTAACAAAATAAATACTTAAGATATTTCTGTTTCTACTATACCGGTATAAAAAGTTTGTAGCGTAAAAGTCAAATTTTATCTACATTAAATGTCAGAAGCGATAAAATTAGGTCCTTACGTATGAAATTGACGTTTTGTCGTACTGTCCACTATGATCTGTATTATCTCCTCTTTAGTTAAGAATTACAATTTCAAATTTATACAGCTATTTACTCACGCGTTTGTGTTTCGAAAACCGAAATTCATTTGTTTTTTCCTTCTTTGTTCTTTTTCTTTGTGCCACTTAGTTTACAAAATGGAAAACTTGAAATAACGTTTATTTACGAGTGTGAGTTTTACCGTGGCACCAGCGCTGCAGAAATATAGGCTCAAAGTGTTAATGCTGTGTATGGCGGCGGTGTCGCAAAAGAAATCACAGTGCGTTTTTGGTTCCAACGTTTTCGTTCTGGAAATTTCGACCTGCAGAACAAGCCCCGTGGATGGCCGCAGACCAAAGTTGATAACGAATAATTGAAGGCTATTGTGGGAGCGGATCCATCGCAAACCACGTTCAAGTTAGCTGTAGGCTGCGGTGTTATGTGCGGTTTACATTTATTAAGAAGTTAAGTTGGTAACTAAATTTTAAGTTACTACATGTCACCTGTGTGTCCAAACGGACTAAGTAGTTAAGTTCATAAGTTTAATGAAGATGAGCAGTGATGAATGTCAAGCAATTCGTCAATTTTGTACTTAGATATGTGGTAAACGTAATTATGGACAAATTCAGAGAAGAATTTTATTCGGAAATTAAAATCTTTACAAGAATATGTATTTTTCTAAATTTTTTACGTCGACAGGCCGACGTCGATCGACGGACAATCAATTGGTGTTGTACCTTTACTTTACCCTACTAATTAGGTACCTCTAATAATCACTGGAGGGATATCAGCCTCTCCCAACTCAGGGGTGGCGTCAGACAATTGTAGGCCATCACGCCAACTGCGGGTTGGCAGACTTACCAACTCAGGGGTGGTGTCAGACAATTATAGGCCATCACGCCAACTACGGGTTTGCAGACTTACCAATTCAGGGGTGGTGTCAGACAATTGTAGGCCATCACGCCAACTGCGGGTTGGCAGACTTACCAACTCAGGGGTGGTGTCAGACAATTGTAGGCTATCACGCCTACTGCGACGTCGATTGTTCTATTCTGCCATTGATCGACGGTCGATCGATTGGTGTGGTAACACCCTTAAATATTCTTCAAAAAATTTGAAAGTAAAACTAAACTCCGCTCCGACATTAAGAAACAAAGAGAAAATGCGACATAAATACGAGCTCTTGCCGCCACCCGCTTTGTCAACTTATGCACTTAACTAAAAAAATCACGCCCAAACGTGTTAAGTGAGAAGCCCCGCCCACCTACTTGTACGAAAAATAGAACGAATCCTAATCTACTTAATCACTTGCGTACTAAATTTTAAGTTGCCACTTGTCACTTAATTGACTGTTTACACGCAACTTTTAACAAAAAATTTAGTTACCAACTTAACCACTTAACGCGTGTAAACCAGCCATTAGTGACAAAACTGTTTTAATCCACTTGAAGCAAATTGAGAAGGTGATAAAGCTTGAGAGGTGGGTGCCTCATGAATTGGGTGCAGCAAACCGACAAACGCGCGTCGACTGCTGCGTTACATTACTCAACCGGCCCAATAATTAAAGGTATTTTAATCGATTCATTACTTATGATGAAAAGTGGATCATGTACGACAATCGGAAACGCTCATCGCAATTATTGAACCCTGGCGAATCAGCCAAATATTGCCCCAAGCGAAAATTGACTCAAAAATCGTCGTCAAGTCGTCAAAACTCGTTCACTACAGCTTTCTTAAATCTGGCCAGACGATTACGGCAGATGTTAATAGTATCGGCAACTGCAGACCATGATGTAAAAGCTAGCTGCTAAACAAGCGAGGCAGGTTAATCGCTCTAGGCCACTGCTGCTTCAGGACAACGCTAGACCACACACTGCACAACAGACGGCTACCAAATTAGAGGAGCTGCAATTGGAATGTCTAAGACATCCACCGTACTCCCCAGACCTTGCACCTACCGATTACCATTTTTTTCGAAATTTGGATAACTTCTTGCAAGGGAAAAAATTTAACTCCGATGGGGCAGTCCAAAGCACCTCCAAGGATTTTATTGATTCCCGTCCGAATGGTTTTTATTAGAGGGACCTATGAGATGCGCATAGATAGCAATGGTACATACTTTGATGAAATAAATAGATCATATTTAAACAAAATTTACTTTATGTTCCTCCCTTACAAAACGCCCATTTCATATGTAATGTAAAAACCTAAATCTTATAGTATTTTTTCTGAAAATCATTAATTTGTTATTGCAAGATGTGCTTTAGAAATAAAGTTTCAAATTTTATTGTTTTATGGTTCATTATTTCAGCAATAATGACTTACACATAACATAAATATATATGCTGTCGCGGACTTTTTTGTAGAAACATTTCTACCATACATTTTATTAATGTTTCTCTTACTGTTTTTACAGCGCACGCCAAAACGGCTATCATATTTTCCGGTTTACTTGACAGTTATCATTTTATTTTGGCCAATTAACGCTTAATTTTTTTAAATTATAGTCTAGGTATAATTCGATCTTGATATTATTTCTAATGTGTAATTCAAAAAAATAATACTCACGTAAAAGATTGTCTATGCTCTTCTAGTCCCCATAAAAAGTCCATAACTAAATACATAGGTCGGCGATAGTTAAACTTCTGCTCGAATTGCACACTTTGTCCCGTCATTTCTATTCCAACGAATACATCCAAAAGGTAGGGCACCAACTGGAAATAAGATTAGTAAAAAGATTTAAATTTATATCTATTTTTGTAATAATCAAAATTGATGTGCTGAACCTTTTAGTGACCACATATACAAGTTATATGTGGTAATGAAATATTTCAGGGAGAGATAGCATTGAACGCCAGGAAATAATTTGTAACTTGAAACACTGGTTCTTAATATAATTTAAAATTTGTATATATTGTAAAAGATAAAACACCGTAATTATGTTTCAAATAAACGAGGTTATAACTAAGGTAATGTCCTTTGACCATCAAATATTAGAATATGGTAAAAAATTGCCCGATTCGACAATTGTCATTTATGTAGGTATTCAATTTACTTACATGCCATAGGAAAATATATTCATTCTGACTTTATTACGAATGCCGACGATATTAAAATCTACAATAAAATTAATAATTTGACAGACAGCAATAACTTACAATTAGATCTTGTCCGACTTCATGATTATTTTTGTAGAAATAGTATCAGCATAGGTGTAAGTGCGTTACATAAGTTTCAGTCGAAATCAAAAACCAATCCTAAGCACTTAGAATACAAATAAGGACTTAATCCCTAAAAGAGATCTCATCCGCGATCTAGGTGTATTATGATTCTAAGCTTTCCTTCACGAACCATATAGCAACAACGATTACTAGAGCCTATAAAAATCTAGGTTTTATCCTGAAAGTAAGTGCTCATTTTTCTGATATAGATTGTCTAAAGGTGTTATATTTCGCGTATGTTAGGAGTACTCTCGAATATTGCAGTGCCATATGAACACCCATTACACCACATATAATGAAAACATCTATACAAAAAAAGTTAAACAAACATTTAAACTAGCGCAAACACTCAAAGCAACACACAGTTTATCATTACCATACCAGTTACCATACCATTTCAAAATATTGTCATTCTACAATCGGCTCAACTTACTTGACATGTTATTTCTTTATAATAATAGGTCTTTACCTATGAAACTGCCGTTTTGCCGTACTGGCCATTTCAAATGAAAATATTTTTTTTTTTTGACTGATAATTCTAATTTCAAATTAATTTTATTTGACAAACATGGAATTCTTTTTCTAAAATCGTCATTTGTTTAATAGTTAGTGTTTTGTTTTCAACGCATACGAACGTTTTTCGTCATCATGGATAAGTTAAAAATTCGAGTAATTATGGAGTATGAGTACCGTCGTGGCAGCAAAGCGGCACAAGCGGCACGCAACATCAACGACGTTTACGGAGCGAACACTACAAACGAACGCACCACCCGTTATTGGTTTACCCGCTTCCGTTCTGGAAATTTTGACCTGAAAAATGAACCCCGTGGTCGTCCGAAAACTTTGGTCGACAATGACGAATTAAAGGCAATTGTGGAAGCTGATGAAACTCAATCCACGGCTGAATTAGCAGCAGCTTTCGACGTTAGCATCAAAACAATATTGGTCCATTTGCGTCAAATTGGCAAGGTAAAAAAGCTTGACAAATGGGTACCCCACGAACTCAATGACCGCCAGCGCGAAGTACGCGTGGAGACGTGCCTTGCACTGCTCAGCAGGCATACAAATGAAGGAATTCTGAACCGCATTGTTACTTGTGACGAGAAATGGATCCTGTTTGACAATCGTAAGCGCTGAGCAAGTTGGTTGGACCCTGGTTCAGTACCCAAACAATACCCTAAACGAAAACTTACCCCTAGAAAAGTGATGGTCACTGTTTGGTGGTCTAACGCAGGTGTAATTCATCACAGCTTCTTGCCAAACGGGACAAGCATTACTGCAGATGTGTACTGTGAAGAACTGAACACAATGATGGAGAAGTTCGCACGTCTCCAACCAGCTTTGGTCAATCGTTCGGCTCCACTGCTCCTGCACGACAACGCGCGACCTCATACTGCACAGCAGACGGTCTCCAAGCTACAAGAGTTGGGGTTGGAAGTTCTCCGTCATCCGCCGTACTCATCAGACCTTGCGCCTACAGACTTCTACTTTTTCCAGAATTTGGATAACTTCTTGGCGGGAAAAAAATTCAATACCCGAGAAGCAGTACAAAATGCCTTTGAAGAATTTGTTGCCTCCCGTCCAGCTGATTTCTTCAAGAAAGGCATCAATAAGCTACCAATGAGTTGGCAAAGATGCATTGATTCCATGGGTGATTATTTTGATTAATAGAAATAAAAAATATATAAAAAAATTACGCTTCATTTATTTCGTGAAAAAGGGCAATTTCATAGGTAAAGACCTAATATATGCAACTATTCAATTGATGGTACTGAACTCACCAACTCACAATTCAACTAAAAGCACCCAAAAAAGAACCAGACACACCGAACTGTTTAACACTCAGCACTCAATAACTAATTATATGTAGAATTCCGTTATAAACAAAAAGCAAAAACCTACAATACCAAGTTTACTCCCTTCACAGACTTATTTCATGATTCTAAAGGATTTTTAATTGAATTTTATTTTATAAGTTTAATATTGTATACACACACACACACAACCACATTCACTTACACACACTCATATAGGTACACATATTTTTCTAACATAGAGCATTGGTGTGATTTTATCTGTTATTTCTTGCATTTTACTTGTTGTATTTATATTGGGACATTACATATGAAATTGGCGTATTGTGCGGGAGGAACATAAAGTGAATTATATATATAATCAAAGTATGTACCATTGCTATCTATGCACTTTCGCATTCTCATAGGTAGTTCATTGATACCTTTACTAAAAAAAACATTCGGACGGGAATCAATAAAATCTTTTATGGCGCTTTGGACTGCCCCATCGGAGTTGAAATTTTTCCCTTGCAAAAATTATCAAAATTTCGAAAAATGTGGTAACCTGTAGGTGCAAGGTCAGGGGAGTACGGTGGATGTCTTAGACATTCCAATTGAAGCTCCTCTAATTTGGTAGCTGTCTGTTGAGCGATCTGTGATCTAGCGTTGTCCTGAAGAAGCTGTGGCCTAGAGCGATTGACCAGCCTCGCTTGTTTAGCAGCTAGCTTTTCCATCATGGTTTGCAGTTGCTGACAACAGACATTTGCCGTAATCGTCTGGCCAGATTTAAGAAAGCTGTAGTGAACGACACCGGCACTAGTCCAACAAACGCTCACCAGTAACTTTTTTTGAATCAATTTTTGCTTGGGGCCGCATTTGGCAGGTTCGCCAGGGTTCAACCATTGCAATGAGCGTTTCTAATTGTCGTACAGGATCCTCTTTTCATCACAGGTTATGATTCGATTTAAAATCCTTTCATTGTGCCGGTTGAGTAATGTAACGCAGCAGTCGACGCGCTTTTGTCGGTTTGCTGCACTCAAGTCATGAGGTACCCACCTCTCAAGCTATATCACCTTCCCAATTTGCTTCAAGTGGATTAAAACAGTTTTGTCACTAACACCGCAGCCTACAGCTAACTCGGACGTGGTTTGCGATGGATCCGCTTCCACAATAGCCTTCAATTCTTTATTATCAATTTTGGCTTATTCTGCAGGTCGAAATTTCTAGAAGGAAAACGTTGGAACCAAAAACGCACTGTTTTTTTTTACGACACCGCCGCCATACACTGCATTAATACTTCGAGCCATTTCTGCACCACTGGGGCCACGGCGGAACTCGTACTCGTAAATAACGCGTTATTTCAAGTTTTCCATTTTGTAAACTAAGTGACGCAAAGAAAAAGCCAAAAGAGGAAAAAACAAATGAATTACGGTTTTCGAAACACAAATGTGTGTGTTGCTTGAAATTTAAATTCTTAAACAAAGGAGGAGGAGATAATACAGGTCAAAGTGGCCAGTACGACAAAACGCCTATTTCATATCTAAGGACCTAATATAATGTAAGATATTTTTTGTATAGATTTGAAAATCATGTACATTTTTTTGTAAAAATTAAGTCTTGAGGAGTTCTCTCCAGTTTACGAATGTCTTTCCTACTAGAAGAACTAGAAGACGTCTATGCAGTACAAAGTACAATAAATGTATAATTTCTAATTGATCTACAACTTTTCTTCAATTTTAGATATCTGTAATATTAAAGTTTTAATTTTAGAAACATATAAAGAACAATTTGCTATGAATATTTTATAGTACTTCAAAGCACATCTCAAATGTAAGATAATTTCTTACTTGGTATAAAATCTCGCACATGTCACATGTGAAAATAGAGATCAATTACTTTCATACTCTGTTTACAAGTGAATTTATTTCTCTATTTGTTAATATTATTCTTCTAAGGGATAAGATTAAATTTCGAGAAATTGTCTGAATTGAAAATATAGGTTTGATTTTGGTATCCATAATTGCTTACCATAGCTCTATGCGGATGTTCCTTGAACAACTGTTCCCTGTGGAAAGAAGCCAAGTTGCTGAGTGGTTGTTGGTCGTCAGGGTTATTAGGTAACATTGCTTCAAGACATTCTGCTAAGCGGGCCCTGAAAGTTTGATATCAAGGTTGAAATTATTGGAATTGAGTCGTTTTTTTTAGTTGAATGAGTGTGTGAAATGTTTTGAATCTGTGAATAATAATTAAATTGCTAATTATATACACTTTAGTTCAAATTATTATCAAAATGATTGATTTAGAATTTCTGAGATACACGAATTATTCATATATCATAATAATCTATATAATCTTCAGACAAACACACCATAAAATATATTCTTACTTTGCAAGAATACCGAAAAGCCCAACCAAGTTATGAGATAAGTTCTTATTTCTGCATATTCCAAGAAGTGTAATGATCTGTTTTTGGCATTTGTTTTTCCAGAGATATGTGTTTCACAACACTGATTACATTCCCTTGGATAGGCATGGAGAACAAACGCGTACACAATCATTATAATACATTTGTTTTTCTACATTATCACTATAAAGAGGGACAATTTATTCGGTTATTTCTTTATTGTGAATTATGAAACAATCGACCCGAATTTAGCATGTTCTTTTCCCATTAGTGTCGCTACCAAACACATTCTGGCCTGCATCAATGGGTAGTGCTGGGCGACCAAATCAAATAGGTGTTGAAGAAGTTTCGGGAAAACGCCACTCGGCCAAATCCGTTCGGGTTAAGACCAGATATAAACCTGAATAAAGCCCAAATCGACTACCCGATGGTCACAAGCCGAATGTGTTGCAAACACTGCCGGACCGAACATGTGGGTAGCGTCCTTTAACCATATCATCCAGAAATAAGCAATATTTTATCCAAAATCGCCATGGGATCGGCAGTTACGCATGCAAAGTTTCTATTGTCTTTATAAAAAGCATTTTCCAGACTGTCCAGAAAAGCTAGGAAGGCAGTTTATATTTACTAATATTAACACTGTCAGGATGGACCTCTTACTACGGGATTTAAATGGTAGTCTTGATGAATAATATTAGGTCTTTACCTATGAAATTGCCGTTTTTCACGAAATAAATGAAGCGTAATTTTTTTATATATTTTTTATTTCTATTAATCAAAATAATCACCCATGCAATCAATGCATCTTTGCCAACGCATTGGTAGCTTAATGATGCCTTTCTTGAAGAAATCAGCTGGACGGGAGGCAACAAATTCATCAAAGGCATTTTGTACTGCCTCTCTCAATTTTTTTCCCGCCAAGAAGTTATCCAAATTCTGGAAAAAGTAGAAGTCTGTAGGCGCAAGGTCTGGTGAGTACGGCGGATGACGGAGAACTTCCAACCCCAACTCTTGTAGCTTGGAGACCGTCTGCTGTGCAGTATGAGGTCGCGCGTTGTCGTGCAGGAGCAGTGGAGCCGAACGATTGACCAAAGCTGGTTGGAGACGTGCGAGTTTCTCCATCATTGTGTTCAGTTCTTCACAGTACACATCTGCAGTAATGCTTGTCCCGTTTGGCAAGAAGCTGTGATGAATTACACCCGCGTTAGACCACCAAACAGTGACCATTACTTTTCTAGGGGTAAGTTTTCGTTTAGGGCATTGTTTGGGTGCTGAACCAGGGTCCAACCAACTTGCTGAGCGCTTACGATTGTCAAACAGGGTCCATTTCTCGTCACAAGTAACAATGCGGTTCAGAATTCCTTCATTTGTATGCCTGCTGAGCAGTGCAAGGCACGTCTCCACGCGTACTTCGCGCTGGCGGTTGTATGGAGTTCGTGGGGTACCCATTTGTCAAGCTTTTTTACCTTGCCAATTTGACGCAAATGGACCAATATTGTTTTGATGCTAACGTCGAAAGCTGCTGCTAATTCAGCCGTGGATTGAGTTTCATCAGCTTCCACAATTGCCTTTAATTCGTCATTGTCGACCAAAGTTTTCGGACGACCACGGGGTTCATTTTTCAGGTCAAAATTTCCAGAACGGAAGCGGGTAAACCAATAACGGGTGGTGCGTTCGTTTGTAGTGTTCGCTCCGTAAACGTCGTTGATGTTGCGTGCCGCTTGTGCCGCTTTGCTGCCACGACGGTACTCATACTCTATAATTACTCGAATTTTTAACTTATCCATGATGACGAAAAATGTTCGAATGCGTTGAAAACAAAACACTAACTATTAAACAAACGACGATTTTAGAAAAAGAATTCCATGTTTGTCAAATAAAATTAATTTGAAATTAGAATTATCAGTCAAAAAAAAATATTTTCATTTGAAATGGCCAGTACGGCAAAACGGCAGTTTCATAGGTAAAGACCTATTATAATAATATACAGATTAGGTAGCACAGATCTTTACTGTAACAGCACTATGTATTAGCACAGCTTTCCATAGTCTACGATGGCTTAGATATCTTGTGATTCAGCGGTAGACATGATACTTGGCACAATTTATAAGATACTTGGCTTATGTTTAATAATAATAATAATAATAATTTATTTCAGAACGTAAATCCATATGTGGTTAGTAAAACATACAATTCTTAATATCTATGTTAGTGACACGTAAAATAAAATGGAATAAAACTAAAATAAAACATTAAAAATACAAACAAATACACGCGTGGGAGATCAGCGCGAGGAGGCCGTATTGCAGTGTACGCGCCGCCAGTGCGCCAGCATCGGGCTGTCCCGCCTGTCTGCTATTGCCTTGATTATGCTGTTGGGGCTGCCGCGAACGCGCTCGAGCATAGAGGCACAGCGTTTTCTTATAATCGCGTGAAAACCGTCTGTACGCACTTCTGCAAACATGCCAGATGCACTACTGCGTCGCGGCAATCCCAACAGTGCCCTAAAACCATTGTTGTATTGAACTCTCAGGGCGTTATATTCCCGACGCGTATAGCTGAGCCACAGACTGCACGTGTAGAGGGACTGACAATACGCTTTAAAGAGAACAAGTTTTACCTCCCTCGTACATCGTGCAAATCTGCGAGCCAGCATGTTGCACCGGACACACAACGCCCTGCGTTCCCTCTCAATGTCCAAGCTGTCTTTTAGATCCTCGGAGACCCAGTGACCCAGATACTTAAAGCTTTTAACTCTGTTTAGAGGCGACCCTGCGAGAGTAACAGGCGGCAGGTTAAGATAGGTTTTATTACCAGCTTTAAAAACCAAGAGTTTGCTTTTGTCAGCATTGTATCTGAGTCCGTGGGCCTCCGCAAATTTTTCACATATGTGAAGCAGTTTCCCCATGCCTCGGATTGAGGGGCTGAGCAAAACCATGTCGTCAGCGTTACTTAGATTGTTGAGACATATTCCACCTATATGACACCCAACATTGGCTTTGCTGAGCTCCCCAATCAAGCGGTTTACATACAGGTTAAAAAGTCTAGGAGAGCCTTACTCCGACTTCCAACCCGTATGCATCCGATAGGGATCCTGCCCACCTCACATGATTTGTCTGGTTTTTGTACCAATAATCAAGTACAGTCACTACTTCATCAGCGACCTGGGTATCTGATTTTAGTTTTTGCCATAAAAGCTCATAAGAAACTAAATCAAAGGCTTTGGATAGGTCCAAGAAACAGGCGACCAGGGGTGTATTGCGTTTGGTATAGTAAGCACAGTATGTTTTAAGGCCAAGACTGCGCTTTCTGTGGATAAGCCCGGCCGAAAGCCGAACTGCGCGTCGTGCAATTCTATACGTCCAGCCATGTGCCTGTCCAGAACACTATCCAGCACCTTTGCGATGACAGTCGCTAACGAAATAGGCCTGTAGTTACTTATGTCCGAGGCATCTCCGGTTTTGTTTTGAGGTATAGGTATGACAATAGTTTTAATCATATTATCCGGTAAGTAGCAATGCCCCACACATAACGCGAACAACATGTTAAGAACCCTAGGTAGATGAACGCCAGCGTGCTGCAGATATTCGATGCTGAGTCCATCGTGGCCAGGTGATTTGCCTCTAACCATACCTTTTATGATACTATCAATCTCTTTAGATGAAAATTTCACTGTCAGATGTTTATTGGTGGCCTCAGCATCGTTCATTCGAGAGCTTTGAAATTGTGAAGACAGAACCCTAAAATGGTCTTTGAACTTATTGGCAATAGCAGTCGGTTCGTGTTCACCAGCTATGGTCACCGGCAGGCGCGGCCTGGGATTCAAACTATTCGTGGACTTCCAAAACTTTTTAAAGGTTTTCGCTTCGTTGTGTTTAGCTAAGATATCCATTTTTATCTGTGTTTGATTATCTTGACACCACTTTAGCTCACTCTTAAAAAGTTTACGCGTTTCGTAAATTTTTTCATAAAAATGGCCTACCCTAGGTCTACCGTTGGACGTCCACTGTTGGAAGGCAAGCCGAGCCTCCCTGTGCGCATCTTTAACATGCATGTTCCAACCGGTTACATACTTTTTATTCTTAGTCATAAAATTACTTGTACACTCCGCGGCTTCTATCATTATACCTATAATTTTATTATACATACTATTTAAAATTGACCTATGATTACTATTAGTACAAATCTTATCACTACATTCATTTAATTCTGGTGGAAAGTCAATTTCTTTGAGCTTTGCGTGACAAATTAATTGATATTTATTCATTTGACAAAAGTCCCTTTCCCCCCATATATAATCTTATTCTTACTAGTTCTATTATCGTCTGTAATGGATACCATTATTTTAGGTTGTATTAAATTAAAATTAAGCTCAATTAACATCGGTATATGGTCCGACCAGTAAGTGTCCTACAAAACCGCAGCACTAATCACAGACCGACGGGCCGAATCAGTCACTACGCAGTGGTCGAGCCACCTCCTACACCCGTGCGCGTCACTAATGAAAGTATACGTGTCCGCCGGTAAGAGTTCCTGATCGACACACGACCACGACTGCTTCTCACAAAAGTTCAAAAGTTCAAGATTAAATGACCCACCGGGGTGCGCGTTGAAATCTCCCAACAACAACACCGATTCCACATTATTAGTTTCAATTATTGCGTATATTTCACTTAAACACTCGGTAAATTCAGCTAAATTCTCCATCGAGTCTGTAGGCATATAAATAGAAAAAACAAGCGACGACCGTGATTGTTGTTCTATCTTAATACAAGCGATACGCACACTTTTACACTTAACTACACTAACCGACGAAAACAAACTTTTTCCCCGGAGGATCGCCACGCCCCCGTGCGTCCGACCCCGCAACACACCTTCCGAAACATCTACCGCGGAGACTCCCGTGAATGCAAAGTCTTCATCAATATGTCCTAGGTATGCGTCATCATAAGGCATAAGCCATGTTTCTTGTAAGGCGATTACGTCAGCCGATACACACAGACGTCTAATACATTCAATTGATCTTTTTGCACATTTACAGTTGAAAGTTATTAATTTTGAAGTTTTATCCATTAACAGATTTTTGTAATAGTTTCACGTTCATAACATTATCTCCGTCTTTTCTTTTGTCTCTGAAGTTTATAAATCTACGATAGGATATTCCATCTGGCCAAAAATCATCGCTCATAAAAGTATTTAATTTCTCTCTCGGAACATTAATCTTGTAAGAGTCGTAGTTTCTCTCAGTTTTGGAAAAAAAAATTTCGACTGGTAATTTTATCTTAGCTTTATTTTCTATATAGTCATTGATGTCACTAATTGTCACACTCTTAGCCACGTAGCAAATATGGATAGGTATCATTGAATCACTGGCTTTAAATTTACTATCTGGCTCCACCGTAGCTTTCCCTTTATTGCCTATAAACCGATTTTTCGTATTTTTCTCTTTTTTATTTTTCACTAAAATCCATTCGTTCTTCTGACCCGTATGTATCACGCCTCCGTCTGTCTCTTGTACCAGCTGCGTTGAAGTAGTACGCGCGCGGTCGCTGCGCTCGCGTCGATAGGCGGCGGGACTTGTACTTTGGACTGCCGCAGCGGTTTTATTGTTCCGCGCGGCGACCGTTGAGTAGTTCAGTTGGGTGGCTTCACAAACATGAGATATTTGACTACCTTCTGGGGTAGAGCTGCTTGGTGTAATTTTTGATTTATTAAGCGATATATGAGGCAATCCTATGGGGCCACTTTCACAATCGTAGCTGTCCATTAAACAGGCACCCCGCCGTTTGAAATTGATATTGCAAGGACTTTTAGATAACAAATCCTTTTCTTTTAGGATTTGCAAATCTGATTTAACAGTGTTAAATTGCTCCACAGTTACAAATTGCTCCTTAATGTTATTCATTTCGTTTTGAATTTTTAAAATATCTTTCAGTAGTTTTGTTGCGTCAACATGATCAAACAAAATCGGTGGTAATTTTTGTAATTCACGCGCAACAAAGATAGGAAGCTCATCAGGATCTGTCACTTTCAAAAGACTAATAATGTCATCAATATCACGAAGCGCCTTTCTTTCCTTTTTTCGCTTAATATTCCGCTGTGCCGTCGGTACAGATTGGAATAGAAGATTTTTTGCGGCGGTAATTTCTTCCTCCGAGAAAGCCGTAACACAAATTCTACTGAGACTATCTTGTCATAATGTCTATTTTGTTGCATATGAAGCACAATATTTCACTTAACACTACATTACAGTTAGCGCATTTTACAACTTTAGACGCCATCGTCTATCACATTAACAAGAGCAGCTCGTAAGACGAACGCTTATTGGGAAAACGCAAAACGCACGTAGCACGCAACCGTCCGCTTACGCATGTTACGCGCGACGACTGTTAAGCTATGGACAATAATGGTTGACTCCAGAAATTGACATTATGAGTTCCTTCATGACTGAATAGTTCATTACTTTTATGGCCAATACAGCTATTGTATAATTGTCTCGCACCAAAAAATATACCTACAGATATTAATATTACATTTAGAATAGGATCCTTGGTTTTTAACTATATTCTATTGCTCCCCACAATCTTACCTTAAATGTGGATTATAAGTCCTTGACGAATCTCCCATAAATGTCAGAACGAGGGTCAAAGCGGGCTTAAGAAGTCCTGTAACATCTGCTTCCTCTGAAATAGCACCAACTGTTCTTCGAGCCATTGTTATAAGCACCACAATATTTTCTAATATGAATTCCGGGACGCATCTGCAAGAATTAAGGTGACTGGTAAGAATTGAATTTCAATTGTATTAATTGATTTTAATTATATCTAGGTAGGTATCATTTAAAAAAAATTAAAGTTAACTTAAAAGTTTTATTGAAAACATCTTTTTTTCATCTCACCTGTCTATTGATTGTAATTTAGAACATTGACTTTTAGAAAAATTGTCACAGACATCACATTCCGTATTTCACATCTTGGTTTCTAAGAATTTTTTAGGTTAAAAGAAAAACAGTTCTAGTTTATTCAAACAAAACTAAAACCTACATTGATGATTTCGAAAATAGTTTTGCAGTACTATTCCATTATTTTATTCATACATTTATATTTAGATTTCTAGTTATATTGGCTAAAATCCCGAAAAATAAAAAAAAATATCTGATAATTATCTGATCATTTACCTCAAATATTTTTATTTAAAACAATGAGCTTCAAGTAATTAACAAAAACAAAATTACTTCATACCTCAGCGTATCAGGCGGAGGGTTAACCGCAGGTATTTGCACCGGTATCATCTGTAAAGGCGCGTAGCAAGTTTGTGTCTCAGCGATCGGCGGTCTCAGCGCCACCTGAACCAGCCAGTTACAAGTGGCTGCTTGCAGACGATGCAGGTTCGTCAACATGTCACTTTCTAGCATTGCGCAGCGCAGGCTCACATATCTGTCGGTAATAATCGGAAATAGTGTAGTCTCTTTCCATCCCTGTTCATTGATTTATATATATTCATCTGTTTCTAAACTTGCACAAAAATAATTAAAAAGACGATCTACGTCAAATTGATTATCAAATATCATGTGTTAGGGGGTTATTATACTATAGTGTAAAGCGCTCCATACAAAGATATGATACTAGAGAGACACAGAAGTAGGAACCTACGTTATGATCATAGAAATATGGTAGTGTAATACCTCTCTCAGTCAAAACAACCTGTCAGTGTAACGTTGGTGCGTTCAAAACTCCATCAAAACACTACTATGTGACTTAATATGGATATTAAGCTTACATAAAAACAATCTTATGTTATTCAAATCAAAATACATAATTACTTATATTTAACAAATAAGTAACACAAACTTACTTAGAACAAGAAAATATGGAACTATGAAAATATATCGGTACTGGCATAACTTTCAGGCTTGAAAATACAAAAAATAACTTGTTTTATTAAAAATTTTTTATTATATTAATTGGGTATGTCTAGAAATTTTTCATCAACTGATATGATCTCTGCTTTTTATACTATTTCGATTTTCATTCGATGTCCTTCATTTTTATTTACAGGTAATCTTATTAAGAAATAATATTTTAAAAGAAAAATGCCACACAAATTTTTTTTTTTCTGTATCAATATTTTACTATCCACTGTCTAACTTAAGTCAATACCTCAATAGAACTAAGACATTCTAGGTATATAACTCCCAGAACATTTTTATTTCCAACCTCTGGGTTGTTCAAAAAAATTATTGACTGTTACAAGGTTATCATTCTTATAAATATGATTATCCAACAATCTCATTCAACACTTACCGCAGCATTAGATGTTTAGTTCGTCTCCTCATTGGCTCCAATAAGTGATGTGCCCCGGAGATATCAGCCAATGCGCGTTGAGCTCGACCCAACTCTTGACCACATCGCCATAATTTTTCAGCACAAACTCGAACTCCTGAAAATATTCGAACATAGGCTTATAAGCAGAAACTGTGTGGGGGAAACCGCCCGAAACGAGTATACAATTGGTGAAGATAGTAGATGTCCATGTCATACTAAAGACGGCATTCATTAACAATGCTCTATGTATTAATAACGAAATAAAATATTTGAATTTTGTATACAATTAGTAAGTAGTCCTCTTTTACTGTTTTGACAAAACGCGCCTTTCTCTCATAATACAAGGTCGATTCTATTCTTTGCCTCTAACTGTTTATACACACAATTAAGATGGGAAGCACTACAGTCTCCAGTAAAATGTCTCTTTAATATAATTTTCATAAAATTGTCATGAACTTAATTTCACAAAACATAAAGATATAATTTATAGACCTTAGAAGGAGCCATGTGGGTTTTATTCCTTACTACGTATTCATGATAAGTGAGCAAGAAAAGAAAATATACCAACCTAGGTCAACACAAAGTTGGGTCATAAAGAAACACTCAGTGACAAAGTTGTATGTCTCTGCTGTAAGTCTGGGCTGACCTTGTCCATTTACTTCTTTAGTTGGTAGTAAACATGTTTCACTATGCAGACAGTCTAAATGCACTGACTTTGCTGCACAATCTTGTGGCTGGAAATAATTAAATATATTAATATATCATTGACGTTTAATATAAATAAAGTATGATAAGCCAATAATAGAATAGTAAAAGCCGGCTCACTTCATATGGAATCAATATGACAAGTAAGCTTATAGCTTATAATAAATAGATATTTATTGTAAGCTTATAGCCTATAATAAATAGATATGTATTGTTGCAATGACCTATTTCAGATATTTTACAATGATGGCAAAAGAGTTTCGAGAAGTTTTATTTCCACCGGCTCTTTTCCTCTCAGTCTACCTATAATACCTTTTAAAAGTCGAGAAAAAGAAGACATTCATCACGTGCGTTTATTTTACATAAATGCACGTGGAATGTTGGAATGTTCATTTGTCAGAAAAAATCCCATAATATTTGCAATGCAATATTTTTGCATTATAATAATAGTTTTTATACTTGAAAATTTTATCCGATGTTAAATATGCACCTCTTTCGTATGCGTATAATATCGCAGTTACGGCAAAATGAGAGACCTTTACCGATCCGTATCGATGCAGGTGGCCGACAACCATTTGTCACAGTTGGAGTTGAAGAGCAAGCAACCAATTTTCGTGTTCAGCCTGACTTCAGTACTAGAAGAGCGGCGCGCTCATTACGCGTCAGTCACACATACGTGCACTAAGTGCTGAAACGAGACAAACTACGTTCATTAAAGCCAGCTGACTTTTATCGACGTGTTGAGTACGACTATTCGGTCTATAAGATAAAATAAGCAAAGACCGACATTTTCTAACCAAAGTCTTTTGGATCGACGAGAGTTTATTTACAAAGAACGCAATGTGAAATCGACGAGTTGGGCATCGATGGGCTCTAGAAACACAAAACTCTCACTTTAAACGCAAATTGTCACATCGAACCCGTTGGTCAATACATGTGTGAGCTGGTCTAAAATACTACAAAATCAATGGACTGATAATTATAAATGGGACTTTAAACAGGCAGTATTACCTTGGAATTATAAATTGACTTAAAAATCGCTGTCTTGAAATTTACCTCTCTGACAATTGACGGAGTCATGGTATCAACATGACAGACCATCAAACTAACTCTTCGGCCGAAGTTCGAGAAAGTTCAGTGATATGTCTGGGAGTCAATGGATCGGAAGATGTACGTGCGACAACTTCTAGGCCAGCGCACTCGCTGGATCTTAATCCGCTCGACTCTTTTTGGGGTTGGGTGATACAACTTGTTTTAAAAAGCACCTTACGACTGATAATATTTGACATGGTGACAGTTTATTTTGACTTTTTCAATTCAAGTTCAATTTTCAACGAGATTAAAATTATTTTTTAATAACGTAATTTTGGTTTACTTTGCAAAGTACAATTCAGTATTAATTTTTCAAAAATCTTTTTGTTTATGAAACTTTAAACAGTTTCAAACTTGGAAACATCTTGTATCATGGGATTCTTTCCAACTTATACATATTTTACTTATATTATACAGGATTGCCTTTAGAAAGTTTTCTTACTGTACACATTTACGCCTAATTGACCTTCGCTTTGTAATAGACTGCTTTTGGCGCAAAGAAAAGTTATGCACCAGAAAATATTTTACACAAACAAATTATTAAGTATAAGGAAGAAAGAAAAATTCTTTGTTTGGACGATTGTTAGTAACCAATTCTGAAAAGATTTAAAAAAATTACTTTGTTATTGGACAGATACTTTATCCAAAATTTAGCTAAGATTTTATTTGGGAAATTCTGAATTCACTCATGTAACACCTATGAAACTAACTGTAATTTTTTTAACAGTTACCAAAATATTTATCCATCACAAAGTAACAGCCATGCATATTTTTTAAGAATAATGAATTCAAAACTAATTGAGTAACAATAGCTAGAAGTGAATGGTCACACTGAGCAGTAAGTTAAACAATGCTGAGTTTAAAACAGCCTTCATACTAATTATTTTTATTTCTTAGTAATTTAACCATTGCAGTTAGTATTTTTGTATTTGTAATTGTCGTCAGTAATGCCTTTAACACTAATTCATCTAATTTAATAATATACTAATTACAAACTCTATCATTTAGTAGAACCTAAACATTACCATAACAGCTCCATAAGTAGGATCAACTTTTAATATCCTCGGATCATCAGCTGTAGTACAAAATGGCTGACAAAGCTGAAGTAAAACAGCACCCAAGTTTAGCATGAATCCATCCGAAACACAACTAAATGTCGCTGCACTCTCCTCGTCTGCCTGAAATGTTTAAATTTAATTAAATAATTTGAAAGTAAAGAATAACGAGTTTATTATATAAAATGACTAAATAAAGCTAATCTACATATTATTAAAACAGTTGTGTTTCTTTTCTTTATACCTACTATTATTTGAAAATATTTATTTAGCAGTATTTGTGTAAAAGAATAATTCATATAAATACTTTCTTATTATTAACAGCTGGTAGGATAATAATTATTTATGGTGTTCCTGTAGTATTATTTGTCTAATTTACAACCCCTGAACTCCATTCTATGCCGGTCTTGCCCCTTAAAAGTTTTGAACTCAATTTATTCAACTCTATGCCCTATGAATTGAACCTTGAAGTTCTAAATCCCATAGTAATTAAATGAAGAATAATATTATTCTAATTTAGTATGCATATACATCTTCTTGTTGATAATATTACAAGTAGACGGAATTGCTTCAAAGTACTGGGGATTGTCTACAACCTCATTTAAAAAAAAGCATTGTTTTGTTTTGAAATTGTATCTTAATTGTAGTTTTTTCTAATTGTCCTTGGTAGTTTTTAATTGTTCTATCTTCCTGTACATTAAGATTCATCATAAGTTCTTAAATTTAGGAGATACACTAAATCCTTTGAACTTTTCAAATTATAAATATAAAGAGCCGGACTTTCCCGCTCTGACCTTGATAAAATTTGTTAATATCAATTTTTTTCTTCATGCTTATTTAAATAAATGAAATCATTTACAAACTATTGTTTGATAATATTCATTGCACTGTTGGAATTGGCATGAAATTATATCCAAAAATACATACATACAACTGATACAACTAAAACTATCATGTAATAAATTTCATATCTCAACAATTATTTTGAGAATCCAGCACAAATCTAAAAAAATTTGGTGGAGATATATATACATATACATTGATAAAAGCGAGAGGCATTTAATGAAACCACATTTACTATAAGCGCCTACTGTTAATCCGAAACTATTAAAAAAAAGTTTACGAGAAGTATACGAAAAACGTTTTTCAAAGAACTTAAATAGCTTAATAATTAAGTTGAAATGTAAACATCCTTTGTTGAGTAGCCTGCCGCCACCTGCGTAACAAATTGGCAACGTAGCATTTGAATAGCATAGCGCGTGCGGCGGCGGGCTCACCGGCTCGCACACCTACCTACACAGCGGAGCGCCCGGGTTTGATGTGGATGATAATGTAAACATGTGTTGTAGGTAACGTTGGAAGGTATGATCAATGAAAATAATAAACAAAAATAATTAATTGTAACACTTACACATTAAATCTTCAATTGTTCGAAATGTCCGCCGTTTGCAATAGTACACAAATTATAACGACGTATAATATTGTTATTTAATCGTGCAATAAGGTAACTGTTTGTTGTTAAACTTTTTAATTTATTAAACGCTAAAATAGTCCGGTTTTTAAGTTCCTCTACGGTATTCACGTCTGTCGCGTACATTTCACTTTTCACAAACCCCCAGATAAAAAAATCCATTGACATGCGCGGCTGTCTCCATAGCTTTCTCGGTAAGTTCGCAGAGCTAGAGCTGCGGTTCCGTGGGTTTCCCCGTAGATTAAAATCATGTCAGTGTATTCTGACGCCGCGTATGTAGCACGAGGCATGGTGGATGTCTTACGTACTTACAAAATAATTAAAAACTACTCACAAAACTAAACCGAAAATACTCAGTTACGTGTCCTATCACAATAAAAACTTAACATTAGTAAATGGGACGCGTGAGCGACAATAATCCGTGCTGAATTGCAAACAAAGTAAAAATTGTGCCCTTAATCTAATTAGCCGAGCCGCCGCCGGCGCCATAGCAACATACTGATCTATTTCTATTTCTGTTACGCTTATTACATTAGAGTGAGATAACCGTGATCTGTACTTTCCTTTAAGGAAAGATTTAGTACAAGTACTTCCTTGTTTGTACTGCAAACTTACGATGCGAACTGGCAACGTCGCATCGCTCGCGTGATGTTTGTCGTTTAGATAACTACGTATGCCTATAGTACAAACTTACGATCAGGTGATCGTGAAGATACAGAGTGTTTAAATGAAGCTAAGTAAAAACTAAAAAACATTCCTGTGACTAAACTATGGCTTACATTGATCTGATTTTTGTTGTGTAGCCTGATAATGATACACAGAATATGTGGTTTCATTTAATGCCTCTCGCTTTTATTTTTTATTAACATTGTTAGCCATGTTTCTACAATGTACCTGAACATTCCAAATTTTTCCTCTAGCAATATTATTCTTCAAGCATTTGCCAATCCATGTTAACAATCGATTTTTCAAATGAGGACCACCCCTCAGTAGTGTTAGGAAGGTCTTGTGCAGGTTACAAGTCAAATGTGAGGTGGCACTCCATATTGAATTCTCCATCATGGATGTGACACTCTGCAAATTATATTTATAACAGATTTTTAAGACAAATTCTCATAGTTCATAGTTATCATATCTACTTGTATACTAACCATATACTATTATGACTATCTATAAGTAGAGGAATGGTTTGTTGGTCAGCTTGAAACTACTGATCCCATTATAAAAATTACTTCATCATTAAGCAGATATATTTACCAAAAGTAAGATCTTCCATAATGTATCTTGATATTAACACAGGGTGATGAGTTATAGGATTAGGATAAAACCTGCATGAATTTAGAGAAGCTAGTAATAAGAATGACAATACCTACAGCATAACAAGGGAAACTGATATGAAACATAATAAATAGAAAACATTCCTTCTCCATTACACATATATTTGATCTTGCCATTAAAAACTTAGATCATTTCAGTAACAATATAAATAGTAAAATAAATACATAAAAATATTTATAGCAACTATACTTACTGCATCTTGTGGATTATCAAAGAAGTCATGTACTTCTGCAGGAGATCGTGGAAGCACTGAGAGACTGAGGAGGGCGCCAATCACTGAGTCCTGATAGAACCTACCATTTGTTTCATTTTTTGGCTCACAACACTCCAATAAAATAGGTGCCAAGTACTGATTACCTGAAATTCATTATCTTAAAATGAAAATATGTTTTTAAATTTTACATGTGTGTAAAAATTTCAAATACTTACTAGCAAACAGTTGTATTGACGGCAGAATATAAATAGGTAAATTAATAATGTTAGCTTTATTTACTTCCATATGTATTCTTCTCAATACAGGAATCATTGCTTCTTTTAATTGGTTTTGTGATTCTTCATCACCTAAAACAAATACTTCTATTACCAACCTGCATGACTTGCAAAAAGTTTGTGTACAAAATTATTCAACTTTACTCACAGTCTGTCATGAACGCTTTGACTAAATCTGTTATAAAAGCATGATTGCTAGGGTCAATATCTTTCAATAAATCTACAATTTGTATAGAAAAATCCTGCCCTTCAAATAAAGCAGGTTGTTTCAATGCAGTAACAGCATTTCTAAATATTAAATCTCGCATTTTATTAACTGCTTCTTTTATAACTATATTGTTGTTATTTTCATAATTCTGTAGGTTTTGAATAGAGCTAAATAAGTATGGGAACACTGATTTTTCTACCACATGATCCTTTATACTACTGCAACCTTTTGGAATTACATATGATTCTATATTTGACAATAGGAGCCGTTCGAATAATGCCAGCTCTAAAGATTCTAAATCAATGTGTGTTCTAGGTTTAATGGTTTCAGCCAATTCTTCAAGGTATATGAGCTGTTTATCAAATCCTGGGCAACTCGACACTGCATGAGGATTTATTGTGAAATAAAAAACATTCTCAACTATACTATTTACTGTTTCCATAATGTCTGCATTTTCATGGTTTGTCTTTGCATCACTTTCAGCACACGAAGTAGTATTTACATCTGAATTTCCAATTAAACCCACAAATGGATTGTTTGGCTCTGACATTTTAGACTAACAAACTGCAAAGTTTAATAATATTCAGACGAACGCTTGTAAAACAGTAAGTAAGAAGAAACTTTTAGTTTAGTTTATTTAAGAGAAAACTTTTAAAGTTATTATTGAATTTCACTCAATATTGGGCCAATTTAAAAGTCCAGTTTCATTAGAAAATGTTTTTTTGATTGATTGATAACAAACAATGACACTACATTTTTTTTGCAATTTGACTTTTTGACATTTAATTGATATGAAAACAATATCACCCAAAAATAATTACAAATAAAAATCAGAACAATGGTTTTGTATTTAGGATAATAATGATTTTTTGATAATTTCAATTTATTGCATGAAAATTATAATGAAAGCTTAATTATTAGTTTTTTTAATGGCAATACGCAATTTAGGTTGATATCCTTTTAACATTTTCATACTTGCAGTATAGTATAAATATGAATAATAAGACTATTTGAAAACAAAAAAACATGTATTTTTATAATGAAAATAAACATTATATTAGCAGTATATTTACTGCATTAATACATTTATTTTCAAAAAGTATAGATTTGAACGGACACGAACAGACGTTACTATATGAATTATATAGATAGAGGCACATTCCTTCTGAATGAGCGCTTCGGTTGCGAAGCGGAATAAAATAGAAACTTTAGACATCGCTACTTCCTGTTAGCGTTTGGTTGGCTACGTTGCGGTCGAACGAGCGAGTTGGCGTCTGATTTTTGTATATCTATGTTGCGTCCTTTTTACGTCTAAATGCAGCTAATGCTATGAAATAACATTTATATATGGCGTATTTATAGTCGCACATAGTGAACCGTTGATTTAATGTAAGATTGGTAATAATTAGTCATATTTTACTGGTTAGGGATGAATGCGTGGCCCATTTATTTATACACTGTGCTTGGTCAGTAAAAATAAACTCTAAATATTCTGTGAAGTCATCCATATTTGCATTTAACACATTTATATTTCTGATATGCGATTTTTGATTTGATTTTGCTATTCAAAATGGCGACTAACAACGCTGGTGACATCATTTTGTTCGCCAATTTTAAAATATGATTTATTCGTATTTAAGTATTTCTCAATCCATATTATTTGTTTTAATGCATGAACTTGTAATGGTAATATATTAGTTTATATGGGATATGGTTAAATGTATATGTAATATTTAAATTTACGGCAATGATGCGTATTGCTTTAGCGTAAGGATCATTTTTGTTTAACTTGTTCTTGTGTTAAAATTGATGTGCGCGTAATGTTTTTTATAACCCTACACAATTCGGTGGTTAGACAAATGGACATTCAAGTGCGAATCACGTGACAGATAAAGACGTATACCTCATGCACCAATCAGGTAACGTCTTTCGAAGTGTGAGTGAATATAATACGCAAAAGTGACCTCGGGAAAAGGACACACAAGCGTCTAAATTCTAGAAGCTTGACGTCATTTGAAATTATCGTAGCAAGAACGCAGCACAGATTGCCAGCGAGGCATTGTGAAATGTGAACGGCCACCCACTGCTTGCCCAGCTTAACTGCATCAACTAACTTGAAAGTAGTGGCTATGAACAGTTATTTAACTGTTATCTGCCATACATGTTGAATACTATACTACGAAGCGTTTGATTTTGTGATAATTGGACAAATAAATTCCCAATGTTATCAGTCTCTACAAATGTAATTAGGTACAGTATTTTATTTGAGCATAATCAGGATATGCTCTTTTGTGGCAATACTCTCAAAGAAAGTACACAAATTAGTTTTCACATTTAAATAAGTACCTAACTCTTTTTACGCCGTAATCTTTATTGGATCGCCATTGATTTTTACATAGGTAACGTATACCAAAAACTTCGAACGTTTCGAACTTCGTGTTAGTGCCGTTGATTTAACATTTCCCACTGAAATTATATTCTTTATTGTGTTATTTTGTTCTGAAATAATTTGATAAAATACGTGACCTAATTTCTAAATCGATACTGTTTCGTTTGTTATCTTCAGCAACATCCCGAAGTTAGTCGGTTTATACTAATTTCAAAATGGCGTTTACGTCCGGCGTCATTGTATTTTACACGCTAGTTTATTTTAGTGCTAACACAGTTATAGATTTATTTGTATATTGAACGAATTTTTGTCAAGTTGAGAAATTATGATATAAATACCTAGATTAATGAACTTCACAATATACAAAAAAGGCCTTAATCTTTTTAAGGTTTACAAATTTTTTTCAATTTTGTTGACGTGTTTTCATTATCTTATACGTGCATTTATATTACAAAAAATATCACAAAACAATCAAATGTTGTTTTGTAATAATTAAATAAACACTTGTCATATAATTTAACTAACTGCCTAAACTTTACAATTGTTTATATGAAGTTACGATTCAATTAGCCCAATGGGTCTACAACTAATATGTTTTAAAATGTGATTTGTTTAATTGCTAAAACCAAAGCTTTTTGACCTCTAGGTAATTAACTGTACAAAAATAATTTTTTACCCACGTTAATGCAAATTATTGCAGTCTCAGGTTAGATAGTTAACCAACATTTTATAACCTTAGGATTTACAAATGTTACTTAAGAATAAAACTGCGAATGTAACATTGCAGGATTCTCTACACTCAATGAAAAAACTTAGTAGTTTGTTAATTTTAGTTTTGAAATCGTGCCAATTAATCATTGGGTAATAATGGAAAAATAGTCATAATAGTGGTAATACTCATAATATCTAGGTATAACGTTGGTCAATATTATGAACTGTAAAAAAATTTATTCGAAGAAAGCAGTTAGTTGCGTCTCGCCTTAATAAACTTTTTGTTGGCGACATTTGATGAACTACTTTAACGTTTTATCTCTACGATAACATTGGTTAGCTAAGTTTGTGCTTAAATTATAACATTTATAACAATTGGGCTTACATTTGTGTTAGGTACGTACAATATGGGAAACGCCACAACATATACTTTGAAGAGCTAACCAACAATAATGAGTTCTTTTTTTCACTAAGACTTTTATTATAATATTACAAGGATATAAAAGTATAGAAATAAGGATTTGCGTATTTACTGAAGCACAATATCGATATGAATAAAATATATCAATACGTTTAATGAGTGTAATTTTTATTCATATCCCAAGCACTATAATTTAGCCCAGATTAAAAATTAGTTGGTTTTCTTCATTTAGTAAATGAAAGTCACAATGAAAGCATACCTTTGCAGTGAGGAAGTTAAGAATTATACTTTTAATTGTGGCACCGATTATGTATCTGAAAATTTTTTTTGAGTGTTTATCAAATATAAAATGTAGATTAGGTATATAATAAGTAATATTTCGTAACGAACAGTTGTAAAGATTTGCAATCAAATCAAATTATAACCAGCAAATTATAATTATATTCGATTTACAAAGACACAACTCAGTTACAACTCGGAAACTACCTAAGTACATAGAAATCTTATTATTTATATATATCATTATTTAGCTTTTAAACAATTATAATTGTGAATTTCAGATATCCCTTAACCATGGAGGACCCAAAGACATTGAACGATGAGGATTTAGAAGATGGCGAGATAGAGAGCGACGGTGAGGAAACTACGGAAGCTAATCAAACAGAAGAAAATAAAATTGAACAGCCTACAGAGGAAAATGAAAATCTACAGCAGGAACCCACTGACAATAGAGAAATTTCATCTTCAAAATCAGGTAAGAAAAAAAAATCTAAGTCTTATAAGTCAGAACAAAAAAAAGATAAGAGCAAGAAAAGAAAGCGCAACAGTCTTGAAGATGACGATTATGCTGGTAACATTGAAAAAGCAATCCGAAAAGCAATGAACAAAAAGGACCGTCAGGATTCTCAGTATGATGATGATAATGATGATACCCGAAGAAAACATAAAAAAAGGAAAAAGTACGATCGTGATGGCTCGAGTAAGAAACGTAAAAAACAAGAGTATTCAGACGAATTAGACGAAAATGAAATGATGTGCGTAAGAGGGGCCTCGCCTGTTCATAAATCACCGAAAGATCAATATGAAGATGAACGAGAGTCTTATAGTTCTGACAGCAGTCATGATTCCCGAGAGCATCACCGCTCAGGTAGGCAAAATAGGTCTCAACCACGAGAACGCAATAAGAATAAAAATAATGATAGACGCCGTAACGCACATCCCAATCAGGATCCTGATGGGGTTTGTTTATATTATATGCAAGGGAAATGTCATAAAGGTGACGATTGTATTTATTCTCATGATGCTCAGCCGCCACGCAAAATGGAGTTATGTAAATTCTACTTAATGGATTGCTGTGCAAAAAGGGACAAATGTCTGTATATGCACGCTGATTTTCCATGTAAGTATTATCATACAGGGCTCCAATGTATTTATAAAGATGAATGTAAGTTTGCCCACGGCAAACCCTTGAATGACAGTTTAAAAAACATTTTATTGAAACATATAGAATCAGCTCCGAAAGAAATACTAGGCGATTTCCCAAGATTAAACAGAGAAGGTGCTCTTAAAATGATTCAAACCACTCAAGCAAAATTAATGCAGCAATACCCTGAGTTTTCAGAAAATCAGGACAAGAATATACCATCGCTTTTCGAACTTAATATTTCAAATCCTCAATTTAACAACGCGGATAACAATCAATCACAGCAGCATAATAACGACAGACAGAACAAAATATCTCCTAAGATTCGACATTCTAGGTGGCAAAATGATAACCAAAATTCCAATACGAATCTTGCGCCAAGTAATATCATTAGCAATAGTAATGTCCTAAGCATTAAAAATCTAACTGGAGTGTTAACACCACGACAAATATCAGATCTCACTAAAATGGGAATAGAAAATTTAGATCAATTAGGACAGTTAACAGTATTGCAACTAAATAGTATTGGGATTTCACTGAAACAAATAACCGACATCCAACTAAACACGATGAGTATTCAAAAACTAGGATTAATTAATACCAATGTTGAATCTAAGCCCTTTGTAAGTTCCACGAATGTTAGCAAAGATTTAGATTTAAGAGTACCCCCTGTTGCGCCTGTAGCTAATGAAGTTACAGTATCCACAGAATTTCCTGGAAAAGATATTGACATGCGTTTTCAGGCGCCTTCTATGATTTCTCATATTGAAGAAATAACTCCACAGGGCATCAACCTACCTGAAATTAAACCAAACAAAGATATGATAGATATAGACCAATACACTAAGGATGCCTTGAAATTTGCTTCAAAGGATAAAGAAAACATCGATGTTTCTAATGATAACTTTGAAGAAGAAATGAAAAACGAAATCAAGGATGTTGATCATAGGGTTTTGCCGTTTTCTGAAGAAGCTCCAAAAATTATACAAAATCCTAGTGATGAAACGGAAGTTAATTTAAAGAAAGAATGTGATACTGATATCCGTTTTCTCCAACCTGAACCTATATTCAAAAGTCCTGAAAAAAGACATCGACGATCCACAACTGATGATGAAGATAACTTATGCATAGATGAAAAATGGTACTCCAGTGATGAAGAAAAAAGTATTAAAAAGAAATCGCCGGCGTCTTCCCCACTACCTCCAACATTATCTCCTCAAAATCCAACACCGCCTGTCATTGAACCGTCAACAGTACTTAGTCGCCTGGGAGATCTTTCTAAAATAGACATTAGTGAAGAAGTAACGAAATTGTTAAATACTATGAAAAATAATTTACATGATAACAAAGCAGAAGTCAGCGCCGAGCCCGCTGAACCCAGTAAGCTAAGAGATCCTCGGTCGCGGCGTTCACCTGATAAACCAAGTGAAAAGACAGTTGAAAAGTTAGATAACACAAATAAAACTAAAAAAATACACAGGGTATCGATTTATGAATGTATTGATGGAGAACCTACTGACGGACGTCGCAGAACGGATGTCGATTTACGTAATATGGATGTGCCAAACTTTGGTGATACGGACCTACGACAAGGGCCGGTTGGCGATATTGACTTAAGATTAGGTCTCCCATTCAAACCTTTACCTAATTATACTCCAGCATCAGAAATTAATGGTTCTATTAACAGTCATCCACCTATACCATATAAGTTGGTGACAATTGATATACCGCGACCTGATTATTCGGACATTCGCGATAGTACTGCAAAATCACAGGCCTTAGTGGATCCTAGGTTGCGAAAAGTCTTTAGGTTATCAGTTGAAGAATCAAGTAGTGACAACGAGAAGACGACGAAAGCCTCAGTGCCAGCTGCACCGCGTGTTGATCCACGCAGAAAACCAAAGGAAAGTGAAAGTCAAGATCAAAAGCCAAACTTCTTAGATATTCAAACTATATTACAAAATTCTAATTGGTATAAAGATTTGAGTTCTACCCAAAAAATATTTGTTAATCAAAACCTAGCTCCTGTTAGCCAAATGATCAAACAATTCCAACAAGAAAAAGTTTCCGGCAAGAAATTCGATTTGATGTCAATTCAGAGCAATCCAACGTTATGTAGCATATTTACTAACTTGGGCATATGCTTGAACGACAATGGTGAATATTCATATTTACCTAAACCAAAAGAAGCTTTACTGAAAACTCCAGTCTTTAATCAAAATATGTTCGGGAATATGCCATTGGAGTCAGGTAACAGGAATATGATGAATATGCCTATGGGTATACCTGGTGGAGGAATGAATACGATGCCGGGATTTAATCAGCACATGGGCGATCCTCGAGGCGGACCGGCTCCAGGTCTTTTAGGTATGGCTCCTAATATGCCGCATAATTTTGGAGGTCCTAATAATTATGCTAATATGCCATTTAATGGGCCTGGTGGTGATTTTAACTTCATGGATGGTGAACCAAATTATCCGAGATTTCCTAACCGCGGCGGTCACAGGGGTCGCGGCAACGACAGGTGGAATCGTGGCGGGTCGGGACGAGGTAACCGAGATCGAAAAAATTTCAGTGATAGAGGAAGTTGGAAGAATGATAGATCTTAATGGATTTCAGTTTTAGTAAACTATTTATAGTTTAAGCACAACCCTTCCACATAAATACAGAATGTGATCAAGGTGATAATTAAATAATTTACAGACTTAACTACTAGATACACCATTTTTTTGTAATTTATATTCATTAGATTCTAGTAAGAGATTTTTGTAAAAAGTTAGTAACGGTAGAAACAAACTATTACACAAAAGCGATAATTTAATTAACATATAAAATAATGTTTTGTATGATATTTTTTTTAACAGTAGAAATAAACTTAGTTTAGTTTGCGAGTACTCATAATAAATAAGAGCCAAATGTTTTAAGACTGAAGCAGGATTACCGTAATGAAGTTAAGTGGATGATATGTTTTCGTTTTTCGTTACGTATTATTATTCAACATCTTGTAATTAAATTAATTTGACTCATGCGTAGTTTATGGGATGTTTGCAGCATTTATGTTCAGTTTTTAATTGTGAATATGATATCTAGAATAATAAAAACTAATAATAAGGAGATGTACCTACAGTGTATTCCATTGGGAAAGCAATAACTTTTTAGTTTCCTTTTATGCTTAGTTCAAAATAATTTAGTATTGTTGATAAAATATCGATGGTAGGGGCTGAATTTATTGTAAAAATACTTAATAATCTAGTTCTCGTCAAGAAAATAAATCTATCTTTATTTTAAATAATGTCTCGGTTTATTGCATAATTTCACCTTTGGAACGTTTTTTTAAAATTAAAATAGATAATATTATCATGAAATAGTGTTTAGGACGGACTCGTGAAATGTTATCAGTTCAAATATTTTAAAACGGATCATCAATAGTTATTCTCAATTAACTTTTACATTAATTGTTTATATTTTAGTTCTTAGGATAGACATGTTCCATTATTTAACATATTTAACATTTGATTCTGCTAATAGAACTATATCATCAATGCAAGGCCTATTTTACATTTGTCAAATAAGAATAATTATTAAAAAAAACAATTAAAAATTGAAATGGATACTCCAAAGTTTTAATTTGCGTTCCTTACGTAAATTTAAACTATGCCGTATAGGAGATGGATTAATTGAAAGTTTTCCCTTATTATTTCAAATATTCAACATATTTTTTAAATATGGTCTGTTAAATTTTCTTTAGTTTATGATGATATGATAAAAGATGACTAATGCACAAAATGATGGATGTATTTCAGTCACAGAATACCTACACGTGGATGTAAATATGGTAAGTACATATTGAAAACCAGTATAGAATATGGTTCACATATCTTTATTTATACATTGTATTACTGACATAATGTAATTGGAGAAGTCAATTTTAAGCCGATTGCCTCCAGTTTTCAAATTTATTGCAACTTGAGATACCTTTGAGAACGTAGAAGCTGAAACGAAAACAGGGAAACATTAATTAAAACATTGTTTTGTTTTTTCAGTAAGTAGTTACAGTATAATAAAGAGAATTTCGTAAATATTTTGGTTATCAAGTAGGTAGGAATGTAATTTCTTGATGGTAAATGCGATATAATGAAACTAGGTTTTGGAACTATCTTCGAGCCTATACTTTATTTATTTATTTATTACTTCAGGTGGCTTTATCGTTAATCCTGTGATTTCTCAGCCTGAATATCTTGTAAAAATTAAGTACCAATAATAACTATGTATCGGAATCAGTTTCATTGTAGCCTTATCAAACAAATGATAGAAAATAATATTTACTTTATTTATTTTCTATGAATAGTGTACCTACAGCTATCTGAAACATGACGCAGTTATATTATGTCCGAAGAATCACGAGATTTAACCCCGCTCTGCTTTTAGAAAATGCACTCTTACTAAGGTACTCACAAAGATTTAAAGTGTCAAGGCTGTCTAGATCATCCTTGCAATTGTAAAATAGGACGCACTGCTTTGGTGACAATTTTTGCTGAGATACAAAATAATTATATAAAAGTTCCATCTCTCTGGTAGCAATCTGAGCAGTGTTCGGTGAGCAAACTAAAATAACACCTTGAACTCCATTTCTGAGAGTAGGCCAACAAGACTCGAATCTGAAAATGAAAGTAGTTACTATGAGTAATGACGTTTAAGTGATTTGGAAAGGGTAAAGTAAGCACCTAATAATGCTTAATAGTTTCGAAATACGCATATTTATATTGACGAACATCTAATCTAATCTTTTTCCATGGATACTTAGTAGGCTTCATGCATTTTTATTTCATAAAAGCGCCATCTGTGAAGGGCGTAGTATACTAAGATAAATACTAATGTAATGTGTGAAGGAATTAAGGAGGCTTGTACCATGTTAGATGTGACGGCTCATCGCCTTTATCTCTGCTTACGTAAAGCAGATCTTCTAAGCTAATCTATCGAAACCGATACCAGCCAGTGTTTTGACGTCTGAGATAAAGGTGATTAGCCGTCACATAAGCCTACTTAATTCTGGGTAATTTCAAGAATTGCGCCATACAGCCTTCAGGTACATTGTTTTAATTTTAGATTCACCTTCTATACAGTTGTAGTTAGTTAACTTTACATGACATTCGGACCTTACAGCCGCACTCAGATATGCCGATTGGTTACCAAAGGAGCGCCTAGGTACAAAATTTTGTTTAGCGAAAAAATTTTTATCTATACATCATCTAAGTCCAGATTTGCTCAGAAAAATCTATAATTAAGACCGCCTTAAGTCACCATTTCTCGTCTCATTGCGGCAGTAAGGCGTATAATAAGAGTTAGTACGCTGATAAGTGTAACAGAGCGGTCTCGCTGTTATGTGACCGCGAAAGAAATTAAAACCTACGTCAGGTATTTTAATCACCAACCTGTGATCACCGCTGCAGTCCCATAGTTCGATGTCGATATTGACTGATTTCCCGTTTATATTTAACTGAGGTAACTCGAACTCTACTATTCTTAGTCCTTGAGTAGGATTAGGTTTTCCAGCTTCTTCAATATTGATAGATTCTGATAGAAAGTTGGCAATCGTTGTTTTCCCACTCTGAAAAGTAATTATACAGCAGTGTATGATTTACTCTTTGGTTGCTGAGCTTTTTAAAAATAGCATATTTGAGGGCATACCTATTTATATACCGTGCAAATATGACTGGAACATTCAAATAAAAAATAATATTAAGTTATTATTGGATAACAACTATTACATATACTAATAAAGATACCATTATGTTAGGATGAATGTGTCATCATTCCTATTCCATCCGGGCTGAGCGGTGGTTACTAGGGCTACGTTCAGTTGTTGACACGTAAACATGGCATTGTGAAAATCAAAATAAGGTTTACTTTTTGAATCTATATTGGTTTACTTTAAAGAATTACTCTACTGTTGCCTCGCATTATACCTACTTATTAATAATCGGCAAATGTGGAGGAAACCTTACTTCAGATGGCCCTATCATCACAATCTTCAGTTTACTAAGATGCATAGCGTCAATATGTATGTCAATCTTTCTTTTTCTTCCACTTTAAATATAGTATGCACTTAATTACTAAAATTAGCTGCTTTTTTAAATGTACCAAATGAAGTAGTTAAAAGCACCGTTTATTTACTGATAGCTTTTGTTTACGTGAATATTTCCAAGGCAACGCATATTGGATTGACATTTGCTCTGTCATTTCAACCGGCGGTGGTGGCTGGCTCCCTTAATGTCAACTCGGCAGCAAGTTCTCATAATTTTGGCTATTCCTAGGCAACGAAAAAAGTCAAGCGACTTTATATTTATTCCAATTTTTTTATTTCTGAATCGTTAGGAATTTGAATTTGAATATGTTTGTTATTGTTAGAGCTAGTGAAAACGTCCAATTAAGCTTAACGCCATCTGTCGGACTACATTTCAACTATTTTAACTGAACCAGTTTGTATGTGTTCCATGACGAGTTTAATAGATAAAATGACGGTTTTTTTGTATTCATTCTTCTTTCATCACCATACCTAAACGACGTAAAATACCTTTGTAAAAAATTCGATATTAAACGAAAGTAAAACGAAATTTCATTTTTTATTAAGAAAAACGAAGCCCTACAAACAGACGACATACGAACGACAGATCCACAAAAATGAAAACGAGTATAAGCGGAGCTATCCCACACAGTTATTGAGGATTAAATTTAGGAATTGATTTTCGGGGTCAATGAAATGTTATTAAAAAAACAAACGAGAAATAAATAACTCCTGTAACGAAATAATCAATGAAGTGACAGTACATTATACTGACAAAACATATAGGTTTTTTTTTAAGTTTATAAATAAACGAACCATTCTTGGGTTTTTTTAATTCTTACAATCGCCTAGTTTCTTTATCACTATAACAATAAAAACAAATTAAAAGGGCAGATTCCACCGAGATTCGAACTCGGACTGGAACTTGGATCGCTGGATTCAGAGTCCAGAGTGCTAACCATTATATCATGGAACTACTGACCTAAGACGGTACAATTGATTGATAGAAATAGCTTTACGAAATGAATGTAACACATACATGAATATAACACCTACTAAACATTCTTTTGAACTCGTATTTGAGCCAAAAGCCCAACTTAATACTTTAAAATTTTTATATCTAGAACATAAATTGGCACCTACTTCCTACCTACCGAATTACTACCTACCTACTTCATTAATTTATACATCTTCTCTAAATAAACACTGTAAAAACTTGTTCAGTATGTAGCCTTATATCAGTTAACAGCTTATGCGTTTGTCAATCCTTGAAACAGTAACTGTAATGTAATAATCAGATAAGTCTTGGCCAATGTAAAGGAATTTAGGCCAAACTTAAACGATGGGCTTAATAAAACTTTTGAAGAGGTCGTCGTTCTATCAAAGGTCGTTCTACGTTTGACTGATGTGTGGTAAATTGTAGACGGTTTTAGAAAATTATTTTTTATTTGTAAGGGTACTTTTGACGTGGACCCATTGTTAAGAATTGTCAGGAGGCCTAGGCTAAGGGCGGGTATTTTGTAGGTGTCACGCATGCCTGAGGACGATGAAAGTACAGGGGTTTCGAATTCACCTGTGTAGCCCACGTACAACGATATTGTGAAACTAAAAATCGATTGTGCTTTATTCAATTGTATCAAGGTAAATAAATGCTGGCATAAAATACCGTAATAACTACAGGTAAATTACTTTCGAGACGTTTTTGCATTGGTAGTTGTGTACCATCAGCACATAAATAAATAAACTAATACTTTTTTGTAATGTTTATGGCTAGGCACCTACTTCATATGGAGCTGATAATATTAAACGATATCAAAAAAGTGTAAACATAGTTTTTAATTCTAAAATTCTTCAACTCCAGACACTTCGCATTCATCCTCTTCCTCGCTTTCATCCGATGAATCATTTGTGTTAACTATTTGTTCTGATATATCAAAGTGCCTTGAAATGTATTTTTATTTTTAATAGCATGCAGACAAACATTTTTCTATTCCTCTATAGTATTGCTATAAAATGTATTATCAGCTAATGTCATTATAGCACTCATATTCATTGTGTAATTTTGTGCGATGAAATTTTTTACTATTCCCCATATATTTTCAATAGGATTAAACCGAGGGTGATATGGCGGTAAACGGAGCACAGTATGACCGTGCTGTCGTAATATTTCGCCTATCTTATACTCTACAAATTAGTTCGTATAACTGAGGCTTAAGCATGTTAGTTAGTTAGTTAGTTAGTTAGTTAAATGGAAAATGGCAATCAGCCGCGATTGGTGTGGCGGGCTATTTCTGCCAGTGTCGCGTATTGGTGGGGCAAAGTACAAAAAATAAAATAAAAATTGCCAAAAAATAAATTCCGTTTTGCATTGGGATATATTATAGGCTATTAAGCATGTTCGATGAGTGTTCAAAATCATTCGCGGTTTTTTAGAAATAGACTTCGGTGCATGTTTCTGAATTGAATTATGATAGGGTGCATTATCGAAAACAACACTATTATTTTTAAGGTTGGGTATTAATTGCGTTGGGATCCACTTCGAATAGTTACCATTTATACCATTCATATTATCATGGTAATAACTAGTTTTCTGGTTGTCTTTAAACGTGAGCAAGGCAAAACCGGTACAAAACCATCCATTCCACCGGCATGGAGGATGATCAAGTGGTTGCCCTTTGATACATGTTGGTTTAAACCAGAAGTGCTTCTATCTGACCAAGACTTTGAGAGTGTATGTGATGTAATACATACATATATGTTTCGTCGGTAAAAACAATCGGTCGATTTTGTTCACGATATTCTGCAATTGACGACCGAGTGGCGTAGTGCTTAGTAGCCCTGTCTCATACGCCGGAGGTCCCAGGCATGAGTCCTGGCCGTGGCATTCATTTGTGCGATGAATATTTGCTATCGGGTCATGGTTATTTATATTTATATATCTATGTTTATTCTGGGTTCCCCCTCAGTTCGCTGTATGGTCATACATACCACAAGCTCTGCTTACTTTGGGGCCATACAGTTGGTGTGATTATCTGGGAATTTAACAAAAAAAAATTAATTTAAAAATTTTAAATGGTTTGGCTAAACGACTGCCTTGAGCAAAATTAAATATTGAGTAATCAATTATTAAATATTCATTATTTTTAGAGAACTTTGAAAATGAAATAAGAAAAAAAAAATTTTTAGCAGGTTTCTTTTTGTGTAGATACTGGAAATGATAAATGTCATTTGACATTTTCGTAAATTAAAAAGTATAGACTTCTCGAAACATTTTTTTAATGACTCGATCAGTAAAGTGTTATATTTTGATTCTTTTTTGAAGGTTAGAAAAAAATTATCATTAGGTCAATGTTATTAATTATGCTATTATGCTATTAAGCTATTAAGCGGATTAAGTTTTGAATAAAATAAGAAAAAAGTTGTAATAATTATACAGACTTGGGTTTTATTGAATCGATGTCTTGTTAAAATAAAATAATTCTCAGTGATGCTTTTATTATTCATATTATAAAAAATATATAAAATTGGTGAAGTTAAGTGCTTGTCGGTGTCCATGTTCTGTAGTCACCCTATGTTATATTAATGATAACTACCTGTTATCGTCCAAGTAACAATTTCGTCTTGGTGCTTATTTAAGAATTACGAATTTTATAGGAATTATTCCAAGGTACATTTTATAAGATGGACTCGTACTGCCTGCTCTTAAAGTAGCAGAGCTAACTATACCATGATGCTTTTCCTTCTAAATTAATTAATCGAAAAAAAAGTATCGAGTAACTACTCACTCGTATATTAATTCTATGGGAACATCACCATCTATCGATCGTTTGATTTGACTGATATACATCAATCGGTCATACCATCGATCGATTGATCTCTTTGTCTTCACTCGTACGGTTTTGTTTTGGTACCTATTCTTTCGGCGTTTATTTGAGTTTTTGATTCGACTCTTGCTTTACTAACGGACTTGTGTGTGCCCGGACGTTGAAATAATAATTAATTTAGGTGGAGGAAGACGTTAAATTTTACGAGGACGTATTGAATTCAGTTTACATTTTGTACGAAACAGACAGTACGAATAATTCTTAAGACGATATATTGTCATATTGCTGCAGCTAGCGTTGCCAGGCGTCCGGATAAAGCCGGACATAGGTAGGCTTTTTGATTGCGTGTCCGGCCAAAATAAACAGAGTCCGGCTTGTCCGGCTTTTGTTAGGCTTTTCACATTTCGCTTTTGACTGATTAATGCATTCGATTTTATTTATTATTTCACTAGAATTTAACGAGATTAATGATAATAATTAAAAAAGCTTCATTTTACATAAATTTTTTTGTCGTACCTACCTATTAATACTGAGACAAAATCCTCAATAATGTAGGGTGTCCGGCCTCTCTACCCAAATGTCCGGCCTAACTAGCTGATCTGTCCGGCTATTAGGTTTGGCGACCTGGCAACCCTAGCTGCAGCTGTATTGTTGGTAATAGGACTCTTGGCTGCTGTTGTCATGTAACGACGTCATTTGGTATTTGGGGTGGGCAAAGCACCAAAATACTATGGCTGTTACTACTGAGCCGGCGGGGCTTCAATTTTGGATAATATTTTAATTAGACTTAATGAATAAATAAATACCTAAAAGTCTCATTATTGTTTGTTTTTCAATATCTTATGGGTCCTTTACTTGTGAGAAAATGTTATAGAAGACAGCTGTCTCCGTGGTCTATGTCTAATTATATTGTTCCCCGATATAAAAAAGATAGAAATTGGCATGTAAAGTAATTTTGAGTCATATATTTTTTAAACATTTTCTGAAGAACTAGATATTTTGGGAAAACAATTTGAATATTTCTGATTTCTGTACCGTTTTAAGAAATTCGTATGGCGGCGTTGCGGAGTAGTTACCTTTTCAAAATCACATTGCAAAGTTTGTTATATTACCTGGAATGAACAACTCTACAATTATCTATGAAATCTTGATGACAGATATTTATTGTAAACATTGACATGAAAGTTTAACTAAAAAGAATGGGAAAATGATGCTACTTTATAACGTCAAATAGACGTTGAGTATAAGCCAAACTATTTTACGCATTTTCGTTAAAATAATCTACAAACAAAATATATTTAAAATATATATAAAGCGTCGATATTTCTTTGAAAACCTCAACAATGTAACTCCAGCTCAGAAGTGGAAATTTATAAACTCTATCGGTGTGGGAGAACTACGTCCTAATCTTGACGAGAAGTTATTTAATCCCAATACTTTAAATAACCACTTTACCTCTGTTCCAGACTTAGACAGACTAACAAGACAGATTACAGTCTCCAAACTTAGTGAGTTAGCTCGACCTACTGCAATTTTTAATTTCGAACCTGTCACCCAGGACGATATAGCTAAACTTGTTCGTTCCTTACACTCCAATGCTGTAGGTTGGGATGGTCTTAGTCGAAGAATGATTGTGTTAATCTTGAAATCTATTCTACCAGTTCTTACCTATCTTATTAATTATTCTCTTGACTCTGGCCAGTTCCCGGTATGCTGGCGAAAAGCAATTGTCCGCCCAATCCCAAAAAAGCCGAATCCCACCACTCTTAACGATATCCGTCCAATATCTGTCCTGCCATTCATGTCTAAGATCATAGAGGGAGCAGTTCATAGACAAGTTCTTAAATATCTCACTGAAAATAAATTACTAAATCCTTATCAGTCTGGATTTCGTTTGGGTCACAGCACGACAACTGCACTACTTAAGGTCACGGATGATGTGCGCAAAGCTATTGACGACCGGAAGTTAACTTTTATTGTCCTGGTAGACTTTACGAACGCATTTAACTGTGTGGATGCAGACATTTTACTCACTTGCCTCTCCGCGTTAAATTTTTCTCCCATTTCTCTTAACTGGTTTTCCTCTTACCTTCGTGGGCGCCAGCAAGCTGTACGTATTAATGACTGTATTTCTAACTGGTCTTATCTGCGCGCTGGTGTACCAAAAGGTGGAATCCTATCCCCATTGCTCTTTTCAATATTTATTAATTACGTTACATCGTCCTTATCTTGCTCATATCATCTCTACGCTGATGACCTACAGTTGTACTGCCATTGTAGCTGGGACAAAGTGTCGGATGCGATTGAGACCCTCAACCGCAATCTTAAAGCCATACACGACTGGTCCTGTGATTTCGGCGTAAGGGTTAATCCTCTAAAGTGTCAGGCCGTCGTAGTGGGAAGCCCGCAAATGGTTGGCCATGTCTCTGCGATTGATATTCCTAGATTAAGCTATGATGGGTTGCCAATCAGTTTTTGTTCAGTGGTTAAAAATTTGGGGCTTTTAATTGATTCTAAATTATCGTGGAACCCACAAGTAACAAGCGTGTGTCAGAAAGTCAATAACGCACTTCACTCACTATATCGCTTTAAAAACTTCCTTCCAACTAAAGTTAAAATTATGCTAGTGCTATCCCTGATCATACCCATTATTGACTACGCTGACACATGCTACTTGGATATCTGTGAGAATCAACTAAACAGGCTAGAACGGCTTCTTAATAATTGTATCAGATTTATATTCAACTTACGTAAATTTGACCACATATCTTCCTACCGAGAACAATTGCGATGGCTTCCAATACGTAGACGTCGCGACACTCGTCTTTTGTGTGTGCTATATTCTGTGCTCTTTGATTCTTGTTGCCCGCAGTACCTCAAAGATAAATTCTCCTTCCTTCATACCACACATCAAAGACAACTAAGATCACTCCAGAGTCTGCTTCTAACAACACCAGTTCATAACACTGCATCTTACTCGTTTTCCTTCGCTGTAAGAGCAGTGCATTTATGGGACGCACTGCCAATTCAAATAAAGAAAGCTCCTAACAAATATCAATTTAAAATTCGATTAAAAGAGCTTTTCCTACGAGAGGTGCAGAAGAAATGATTTGCTTCTAGGATTAACATTGAAAAGTTATTATGTTATATTATTTCATCTCATTATGTTATATATATGTTATTATTTTAATCATGTAGTTTTTATTACTGGCAATAGATGAACAACACCTTAGTCTATCGTGACCACGGCAACTGCAAAGATGCCGAAACGTCGAAATAATTTTAAAATTAACTAAAATATACGCGATAATATCCGGTAAAAAGTGTTTTATTTATTATTTCAATTACATTGATGTATGTATATGTATGTAATAATAATTATTAATGGTTACATCTGTGTAGATATACTTTTATGTGTTTTCTCTGTTCGTTTTGGTTCATTATTTTTTTCTCATACTTTTACTTAATAATAATTAGCCTACCTTACCCATGTTCTTTGTCATGACCCACATTCTTGAAACTTTGTTTACACCGGTTCTCCTACCTAAAGGTTGGCTGGTAGAGAATGCCTTGTGGCATTAAGCCACCCTGTACAATATAATGTGTGCAAATTTTAAATAAATAAATAAATAAAAATTATAAAAAAGTACGACGAAATATTTCGCGTCCGTACAATTTAGTTATATCACGAATACAACTAAATTATCGTGTCGGTTCAGTATGAGTAGTGACTACACCATTTGACAAGTAAAATCAGGTGACAAGACTGGAGGGCTTACACCAGGAGCTCGTCACTTTTCTTACACATTTTACTTTCCTCTAACGTTTATAATATTATCTATTATAATAAAAATAATAACAACATTCCCTTCACACTTGGCTAGTGCCAATATGAAGGTGTATTTACCTCTTCAGATGAAATTGAGGGGCTAAATCAAAATTTAATAATAATAATAAATCCCCAAACACACCAAAAGTATGACCCTGAAGTTCTTATTAAATGGAACTATATTATCGTTGGTCTGTGTACATACAAGGATTCACTTACAAACACTTAACCCTAATTTTATAAATTCTTTATTCACTGGGGAGTGATGTTTTATTCAGCAGTGATCGCACAATCCGAAGCTACGCATGCTCCTGTAGTAATAGCGGGATTAAATATATACCAAGAGATAATAAAAGATACTAATAATGTAACTTCTAATGATGTTTTTATAACTGTCGGCCGAGTCAGCAATTAGCCCTGCTTTATACGCCGGAGTTCCCAGGTTCATGTCCTGGTCGGGGCATTCATATGTGTGATGAACACAGATATTAGTTCTCGGGCCATGGTTTTTTATATTTATAAATGTATGTTTATTCTGGGTTCCCTCCATAACACAGCTTACTTATAGAACCATACAGTTGGTACGTTTGTCCGGGCGATTATATTTTATAAATACCCATTAAAAAAGGGAATTCCAAAAGACCCTTTTCTCTTCGTTGTGTAAGTCAGATAGAGTGATATGCAAGCCAGGAGTGGTTTGTGATAAACCTTTATTACGCTTTATAAGAATTACTTCTCTGGAGACGCAAGGAAAAAAGTATTTATATAATTGATAAAAAATGGAAATTCGATCGGCACATTTCGGCTTGATAATGTTGAAGACTTTTCCTCCCTAAAATCGGTTTTATACAACAAAATGTATATTTTTGCTAATGATTCTGTAGACATTTTGAAAGCAGGAAAATATCAGTTTTTGTGACGAGTACTGGGATAACGCGCCTTTGTGGTGTCCAGACATTACTCGAGAGATTTGCATAAATCTGTACCACATATTCTGTAAAAACGGCACTTTTATCAGAGATGCTGTAAGTAGATAGAGAGTAATATAAAGTTTATCTAATATTGCTCTAAACCGCAAGATAAACATTGTTTTGAAATAAGACACATCTTGAGCATCGTGGTAAAGACTTCGCACAAGTTAGTATTTTCCGGAGAACTATTTTAAACTTATCGATCCAGTGCATTTTCTAAGGACCTAATCACTGTTCATTACTGCGGCGTAGAAAAGTATCAATTAAATTTAAGTGCATATAGGTATACAAAAATAAAAACACGGATAAAACTCTTGTTATATATTGAGTTGTTTGTTAAGTAAGAACTGAATATAAGATAAAAGAACATGTTAAACGTATTTCCCAAGCGTAAAATCCAAGATAAGGGTTTGAGCCAAAATAAATGTACATTTCTCACATGACTCTTATGAGAAACATTTCTCACGTTTCTCACAAAAATCAATAACGTTTCTCAGATTTCGCACAAAGATGCGTTCACACAGGTAACTTTTTACTGGTGAACAAATAGGTACTTGTGACATATTTTTTATATATATTATATTTTTTAGGTTTCTTATACCATTTTTCATTTTTGAACGACCATTTCTGATTTATGACAGATTGAAGTAGGGTAGCAGCGAGGACGGAGCGCTCTTCGTCGTAACTGTAACAAATACTTTATTAAAAACCACATTAAAATCGGTTCAGCCTAAACGCGAGATAATCACAGCCAAACATACAAACATACATACATACAAAACAAAACGAGGATTTCCTTTTTTTGAAGTCCGTTGAAAATATATCAAATACCGGGCATTTTTATGTAAGACACACACAAGTTCGTAAATACGAGTAAGTATAGGTATAATAAATACTTTGAGAAACGGTCATATTAGAAATATGAGACCAGTATAAACGTGCCTTAGTTTTACATTTTTGTTCGACCGTTTCTCACAGGCATACCGACATGCAACTTTTAAAGCACTTTTTGATAAAAATCGGATACTATGAAAGAATGACACTGTTATATCGGGATCACTTTACTTGTGACTAGTAAAATGATTTGCACTAATATTTAACAAAAATATTACTTACTTTTCTTGATATAACCTGCGTTTCTCACAGGATTTTTTCACAAAAAATATGGACGACCAAAATAAAAACACACAACACATGAAGACACAGAGGGAGACTGACACTTTTTTTTTTAATAAATGATGTCAATGTTGCCAGCATTACAAAAATGTAGTGAGGTGACAGTTTCTATAATTCTACGGGGTGTAAATAGCGTTTCTTACAAATTGTTTCTCACAGGGCGAAATCTAGGAATCTAGGCTGTCATTAACAATTTTTATTATTTGATAAGCTAGGCGATAAAATATCAATCAAAAAGAATGCCAGGTACTACACGAACCTTTGATGAAATTCTAATTCTAACTTTGGAAATTTTGAGCTATTATTGTAACGAGGTAGTGAAATGGATTTGTTTCATTTGTATAGACAAAAAAAATAAAAATAAAATAATACTATGTAAAAAAAACTATGAATGTTGTTGTGAATATGACATCTAATTTTTAAAATACATGGTCCAGTGTAATTAAAAATAAATTGAAACATGTTTAATGGAATAAACATAGCCACAATTATGGGTTGAAGGCGGTGGACACGATATTTTTTACTCGTGTATATTTATTTTGGCCTATATATACCTATAAAAGTACAAGAGTGCATTACTTTAGTAATCAGCAACAAAACAAAATAAAATAGGTATCTTATTAAAAATGTATATAATTCTTGTAAAATTATCCTCACCAAGTATTAATGATTATCATGTAATTAATACCTATTTAAATTTAGTTAGTCTTAAACATACGGACATTCATTGTCCAATTAGTCCTAATTTGCCGCCATTCTTGGTGTGCAAGGATAATTGCACGTAGACAACTATACATAGGATACTACAATGTCTTAATTAATTTTCACACAGGCTAAAGTGAACAAAAGATCGGCAGAATCACCTCACTGAATCACAACCTTGAATCGTCTATTTCGTCTAGTAATCGCTAAGTTCAAGGTCATCAACTGAACACGTTCACTTAAAAATTCAGAAGAATATCGTTGACCATCTCGATCCCTGGATCTCGTATTTTCAACGCCGAAAGCTTTGAAAATATTGCCGTTACTTAAATAGTACTTAAACATATGGATTGTCAAGCGAACCAGGTTAAACACTCGTCTTAAGAAGGCTGGAGATCGTAGAGTTATATCCCACTCCAGTGTCCTACCATTTTCCATGTTAAGGATACGCAGTTTTTTTACAGTCAGTTAGACGAAAAATAAGCAACTTACAGCGATACTCATAGAATCCAATTGGTTACTTAATGCATTCTTAACTATAGATTTTGTTAAGCCACTATAGACCAATTTGTTTTGCAAATAAAACATAGAAGTGGTATATATATAAAGTATAAATTCATAAAGCAAAATTACGAGCGACTTATGTAACCATTTGATGACGTCCGAGTGTGGCCTTTAGTACCTTTGAGGATACCAATGAAATTGTTATTTTATTTTACGATTATTGAAACTATGCTTTTACCCGCGATTTCGTTTGCATAAAGTTGCATTTCCCGAAGCTGATGTGTTATTTCAGATTACACTCTTAACCATTTACTATGATTCTAATGTTGGTAGGTACATTTTTATAAAAATCATGTATGATCCGTTGAAAAACACTTCTTACAAAAGCCATCATTGCAATATCTGCAAAACACTTCACTATCTTTCATTAAAAGTCAGCTCAAAATTGTGTTTATAGTCTACATTTTTTAGGTCAGATTCTATTTTAAAAATATAAATTATTTATCTATTAAATACGACTTATCTTATATTCTAGAGAAAATTTTAGATAAAAACAACAACGTTACAGGCCGTCCAAGTGTGTAACGTACACCAAAAGCAAAACATATGAATGTCATTGAAAACTCCCTATACGTACATCATTAATATATTATGGACAGACGTGCAACCTCGTCTTTCTAAAAAAAAATATTTTGATATTATTTTGACTATTATTTTAAAGAAGAAAGATTTGTTTTTTTTTTGTTTGTACGTAATATTTTGTTAAAGTAAAATAGCGGAAGATAGGCGACAAGCTCTAAATCTAGTTCCCGGTCGCCTGATTGTACTTGTCAAACGGTTTAGTTTACGCGAACCGAACCGACAATATACGACAGGACACGAATACAAACCAAATAAATATTTGGTTTAGTGTCTTGTCCACAAGTCCATGTTTTGCATCATCCTTTCTACTTTATTTCGGGCAGCCATGTAATTGAGTTTGTGCTAGTAATGTATCTGTGGTATTACCGGAGCCATGTACCTTATGTAAGAACGATATTTTACTTAAAGTAAAATGCATGTAATCGATAAATTCTGCAAAACTCATATGCACATGGCATATATTTTTCCTGATATCCCAGATAAACGGGATCAGCAGTTACACTTCTGAAACCGCATCGGGAATTTAGTTTTATTTAGAAAACGTCTCTCCGGAGTCACTGTTAAAAACTGTAGTAAAAAATAAAAACTATAAAGTTGTAAGTAGGAAGTTCCCTCAACTATTCTGACTATAGTCCTCTTTTTTCTTTTTTTTTGTTCCCTCCAATGGGAGGGCAGGAGGAACTAAAAAATGCTCTTACGCAAACCCCGCGCGTATGATCGAGATTAGGCGGGACTCGCTCCGAGCCTACCAGAGCCCCTACCCACTAAAGAAACCCCTGAATGACTATGGTAATCTTTTGCCTCTCAGCCTTCATCTAAAGCGACGGCCAATTGGAGAAAAAGCCGCGCAAGCGGGGCCCTGAAGGGGTCACCCGCTGGGATTTACATAGCACTGAAGGTGCTCAAAATCGCAAAGAGAAATTAAATTAATTCGAATTAAAATTCGAATTAGAATTTGCGGCCAGAAGGGCTTCGAGATCGTTTGACAGCTGGGTGGATTCGTACGCTTAAGCATTCCTAGGCCTAGCGACTTTGAACTTCGAATCAAGGACAGGGGGGACAGTATAAGAGACTGAAGCTCAAACTAAGGGATTGGGGTGGGTTTCCGAGAATGTTTTGAGGTGCTGTTGCACTGTAGGAAGTTCACAGTGTCTCAGTGCAGATCTCTGTGCAGGTCCGCGTTGCGCACGTACCAAGGTGCGTGACGCCTAAGTATTTGGTACTGCACTTCCAGGGGAGGGGAATACCTAACATTCGAACGTGAAGATTGTCGGCGAAGCGACGGCGTTCGAAGTCGAAGTAAACCGCAGAACTCTTGTCTGGGTTCACATCGATACGCCATTTTCGAAACCATACATCGAGGGCGTTAACGGCCTTTTGGAGTCTGGTGATGAGGTGGACAAAGCGGCCTTGGGTGTAAGGGGCGGTGTCGTCGGCAAAGAGAGCGAGTACGACGCCTTTCGGCGGGATGGGAATGTCGTTAGTGTACACGGTGTACAACAGAGGGGCGAGGAGTGAGCCTTGAAGGACTCCAGGTTTTATGGGACGAGGCGCGAAAAGCGTGCCTTCATGTTTAAAACGAAACGTACGATCTTTGAGAAAGGACGCGATTATCCTTACTAGGCGATCCGGTAAGCTTATTTTAAAGAGTTTATAAACGAGGCCGCTGTGACTTTATCAAAAGCCTTGGCTGCGTCAAAGAAAACTGCGACCGTTTTATTACGCCGCGGATAGAAGCCGACGAGTATGTACTTGATGATACGATGTACTTGCTGAGGGCAAAAGTGCTTAGCGCGAAAGCCGAACTGATGGAGAATCATGAGGGGATCGCCATCCATTGGAAACAGATGGTTCCGCATTCGAGAGAGTATGACTATCTCGAGAAGTTTAGCAATGGCCTTGAGGAGGCTGATGGGTCTGTGATTAGCCGGGATATTCAGAGGTTTACCCGGCTTCGGAATGCCTATGACTGTCGCTTCTTTCCAGGCTTTTGGAAAGTAGCTAAGGTCGAAGCAGGCATTGAAAATGGATAAGCTAACTAAAAGCTTGAAAATGATGGCAGGTAAGCACCTGTTGAGGCAGGTGCTTAAGTGCGTGGTTGGAAATTACATTACCTTACATTACCGGAGCCTTTTTGGACTTTTGACTTCTAATGAGAAGAGAGATTTCATCATTTGACATTGTGCCAGGGATCCGCGGGTACTGGGCGAGCATTGTGAGGCAATGCTGTCAGCGAAGCATTCGGCTTTCTCTTCGTCTTCGAAGGCGGTAGTACCGTGAGAGGAGGAATACGCTTGGTGGGACGGGGAGATATTCTCCATGAGATCGTTCATCTGAGCGTCTCAGAGATCCGCGAGGCAAGACCTAACTTTACGTTGTAGCTGATTCGCAGCTAATCTATATGCGGGCGTAGGACAGAGGCTCTCCGGAGAGCCGCGTTCTTAGATTTAATAAGATTGCTAACGGCTAAGGGAAGCGTGGGTTTTCCTTGTTTAGCAACCTTTTCGTTATCACTGATGGCTGAGTTGATAGCAACAGCGAAAGAATCGACTAACGAGTATATTTTGTCCAAGCTATCTAGAGAATCGGGCGAGATCTGTAGTCCTCATGCCATAAATTATATTTTGCAACTGCGAATGAACAAAAAGTCTGCTGGGTAATTTAAATTTATCAACTTAGAGCCGTTCGCCAACGTCATTACGGGGGTCGGACACTGACAGACATTCGTCGGTTTGGATACGTGAAATATAAAGGCATGGCGGATGTCTGTTTCTTGGAAAATTATAAAACCTTGTATAAGAAAGCTAATAATATTAAGATTCGATGTGTGTTTGCTTGAAAACACTTTTTACTGAAAAATTATGCTTCAATTCAATTTGAAAAATTGTTGATGGACACGCCAAATGCAAAATTTGGATTCCGTAAAATAAAGGAGCAAATAAGGAAGAGAGAAAAGGAAGCCTTGCACTAACCTGTCTTCTGCTGGTCGGTCCTGGAACACAGCTCAGACGGTCGGGTTATCCTGGGGTGGTTGGTGGACTTTGACCGTGGCGCCACGTTATTCAGGTTGCTTAGCTTTTCCGCGTTGATTTGGTTTTGTCCAAATTATCTAGTTTGCTTAATGTGTATCCGATATTTTCTAAGAATACCGGCTCGGGAGACAAGGTGCTCAAACCAGCACCCGGCGGTACGCTTATAACGACAGGAACGGTAGTCGCAGCGATCAGAGGAAGAATCTTTGAGAGACTGACTTATTGTCAAACGTTCGACTTATTTGAAATGTAATGCAAGGCGAGGAAAGGGGGGTGGAAGGTGAGGTAGCATACAAAAAAATTTGTTTTCTTAATAGATAACTAGATGGCGTTACCAGTTGATTATGGTTATGATTGTAGATATTGCATTAATGAATATTTTTTTTATCAGCAGCCTTTTGTTTTCGAAATATTTGAATATTAGGACTGGTAATTGAAATAAATACCATATTCACAATTAATAAAATTTAACTACATGTAATGATGTTATTATAAACGTTTGTAAAAATTCCTCTTGATTATCAATAGAAGGTGCACAAACAATAATGCCCGATCTTTCAATACTATAGATATAGTCGAAATGTAATGCAAGGCGAGGGAAGGGGGGTGGATTTGAGGTAGCATGCAAAAAAATTTGTTTCCCTAATAGATAACTAGATGGCGTTACCATTCCAGCCGCCCTTAAAGGATCACCTTTAAAAACTATCATAGCGGTTTAAATTATTACTATATGTAAAGTATGTGCGAAGCGAAAAAATACATATATATTATAAATATAAGAATATAGGTACATAATTATACTACGGATTATGCATAAACTATAATATACAAACGGAAACTATCAAACGGAAGTTATGTAATTGAGTAGGAAGCGGACAAAGACGCACGACCGGTCGCAGATACGTTCCTCTAGCTGTCCTAACTGTAGCTACGCGAATAACTCCGTCCTTCGCGGGATGAACGCTCTCCACCACCGCTAACGGCCAGGCTAGCGGGGGTGAGTTGTCCGTTATTATGACAACCACTGTCCCGGCAGTGATGGAGCTGTCAGGTGTGTTCCACTTCTGACGACTCTGGAGACTGTGGAGGTTCTCTGTACCCCATCGACGCCAAAAAGATAGAACGGTTGATCCAATAAGGAATGTCTATGCAGGAGAGACACATTGTCTGACTCCACCGCAGGGTAAAGAATAAAGTGGGGCGGTGTGAAGAAAATGACTTGGAGTCAGAGCTACAGGTTCAGCTGGATCAGGGCTCAACACGGTGAGCGGGCGCGAATTTAGTAAACATTCAGTCTGATCGAAGACCGTGGTGAGCTCTTCATTCGACAACAACTGCTGGCCGATTATTTTAAAAAGGTGATTTTTAATGACCTTTACCATACTCTCCCAACATCCGCCGAAATGTCCGGCGGCGGGACAGTTGAACTTCCTAGTGATGAGATTTTCAAGGAGAGCTTCTTCGAAACGAGGTTGATATTCTTTAGTAATAAATGTGTAAAGCTCTTTTAGGTAAGAATTGGCCCCTACGAAATTGGTCCCATTGTCAGACCGCATATACTGCACAGGTCCGCGACGCGAGAGAAAGCGTTTTAAGGCTGTCAGAAAGCTAGGCGCGTTAAGGTCTGTAGCTACCTCTATATGAACGGCACGAGTTGTTAGACACGTGAAAAGACAAATATAAGCCTTAAATAAAACACTTTTTACCGGATATTATCGCGTATATTTTAGTTAATTTTAAAATTATTTCGACGTTTCGGCATCTTTGCAGTTGCCGTGGTCACGATAGACTAAGGTGTTGTTCATCTATTGCCAGTAATAAAAACTACATGATTGTCAATACATATTAACGCCATCTGTTTCTCAGTCTTCTCGCATAACGTCCCGGATTGACACAAAAGGCACTGACTGTGTCCTGAGTTTGCAGTCTAACAGTTTGCTGGTTTTTCATTTTGATGTTTTTAAGTATTGGATCCCATGTTGATGAAAGTTTCCAACCATCTTCTCTATTGAAATTTGGATGTTTTTTAATTTCAATAGTTTCTCTGACCATCCTAGGTATAAAATGTTTCTCTTTTGTTAGGATCTTCACGGTATCAAATCTTAAATAATGGTTGGGCTTGTCTATGGAATGTTCACAAACTGCAGATTTTGAGGTTCGTTTATTTTTAACATCAGAGATGTGTTCTTTAATGCGAGTTGACACATTTCGTTTGGTTTGACCGATATAAGAGAGCCCGCAGTCACAGTCGATTTTATAAACGCCTGGATCTTGTAAAGGGATGCTTGATTTTATTGGACGAAGATGCTGGCTTATCTTTGAGTGCGGCTTGTAGATAGTTTTGATTGAAGCTCGCCGAAGAATGCCTCCTATCTTGTCAGTAACACCCTTTATATAAGGCAGGAATGCTGGTCTTCGTTCAACTGTGAGTGGCTTTACGCGGTTTCTGCGACGGCGACGCGGTGTTTTTAAATCGTTATCCCGCAGCACTTTAACCAGGTGGTTGAGTTCCTCATTAATGTGTTGGGGATCGCAGATTCCATGTGCTCTCTGAAACAAAAAGTTGCCTACGGCAGATAATTGGCTCGGGTGGTGAAGGGATTTCCCATTTAGATATCGGTCAGTGTGGGTGGGTTTCCTATAAACAGTATGGCTAAGTGTACCATCAGGATTTCTTTGTATTAAGACATCTAAGAAAGCTAATTTGTTCTCCTGCTCCAATTCCATAGTGAATTTAATTTTAGAATTAAGGGAATTGAGGTGGTTTAGGAATGCAGTCACTTCATGCTTAGGTAATATAGTGTAGGTGTCGTCAACGTACCTCTTGTATATCTTCGGCACAACAGGTGCCATTCGGAGCGCTTGCTCCTCGAAGTTCTCCTAGTAAATGTCAGCTACAACAGGTGACACCGGAGACCCCATGGCAACACCATCAATTTGAATGTAGTAATTGTTATTCCACATGAAGTAGCCAGATGTTAAACATAGCTCTAATAGTTCTGCATATTCCTCGGGCAAGTTTGACTCACTTAGCTTCCTTTTTACTATATCAATGCAGTCTCTAACAGGTAGTGAGGTGAATAGAGACGACACATCAAAGCTAACCATAGTTTCATTGTTAGTTAACTTGAGATTTTTAAGGTCACTAACAAAATGGTAAGAATCCTTTACATATGCACTTGTCTTTCCTCGCAGTTGTGAGAGCACAATTGCTAAGTGCTGGGCCAGCTTGTAAGTTGGTGTGTCTAGCTGGCTCACAATAGGTCTCAAAGGTACTTTAGCTTTGTGTTAATACTTGAGATTTAATACTTGATTTGATACCGTGAAGATCCTAGCAAAAGAGAAACATTTTATACCTAGGATGGTCAGAGAAACTATTGAAATTAAAAAACATCCAAATTTCAATAGAGAAGATGGTTGGAAACTTTCATCAACATGGGATCCAATACTTAAAAACATCAAAATGAAAAACCAGCAAACTGTTAGACTGCAAACTCAGGACACAGTCAGTGCCTTTTGTGTCAATCCGGGACGTTATGCGAGAAGACTGAGAAACAGATGGCGTTAATATGTATTGACAATCATGTAGTTTTTATTACTGGCAATAGATGAATAACACCTTAGTATATCGTGACCACGGCAACTGCAAAGATGCCGAAACGTCGAAATAATTTTAAAATTAACTAAAATATACGCGATAATATCCGGTAAAAAGTGTTTTATTTAAAGTATGTATCGTGAAAACTTAAGAAATGATTTAATTACCCGCTACGGAGCGGTAGTTGCAAACAAAATACGATCGCTTGAGTGCATGAAGAAAAAGAAATCACGGCTGCTGACATCGTTAAACTTTCTCAAAAGATGTCGGGATAACAACCTTCTCCCGGTATGTGTGAGAATATCTCCGAAGAAAGACATCCGGGGGAGTGCCGAAATTCTTCACCAAGCAAGCAAAAAACTACTGATCAAGTTAATACAACAACATCGGTATGACATATTTCGAACAGACGAAATTATTCAAAATTCAAAAAACGATCTTGCATTGACTCTGTCCCATTCGGATTTCGCGAAAGTTGAAGATTTTACGAATAAAAGGGCTGTAACGTAGTACCAGTAAAACACCAAAACTCTCTTCTATGTTTATTTTTTCGGTAAAATTAAAAATATACAAAAATGCCAAAAATTTTGGCTACGCACACTCGTGAACGTAAAAATAAATTATAGGTTTCTTAAAAAAAACTTTGATTGTAGATAATAAAATATCTTAACTATGTAATTTTGAATAATAAACTCGGAAACAATAATAAATAAATAGATTCAAGTTGCTTTGATGGATAATATTTCGTGACTGCCTTGTCAAATCAAAACATTGCCGTTCTCCGACACTACGTAATTCCTAGTTTAAAATTACGTCGGGAACGACAAAAAAAATAAAATTTACTGACAAAAAGAGGTCGAAATAGACAACCGTCACAATACCCCGGGGGCCGGGAAAAAAAAAAAATCTGAAAGATTTTTTTTTAGTAAAATTTCAAATTCAAACCAAATCAAAATAAACCGCATATACATATCGAATTTTAATATTTAATCTGCTAAATGAAAGAACAATCAAAAAAATAATAATTAAAAGCAAAATGAAAATTAATATTAACATCCTATAGAAGAATTTTTCTGAAAAAAACATCCTGTATATATGAGAAAAAAAAAAAATAATACTGATATATTGCATATCAACAAGTTATTTAATAGAAAAAGAAAACAAAACAGACGAGAGAGAGAAAAAAAAAATCCTAAATAATTATCTTAAATTACATGGTTCATGAATGATAAAATTTTAAACATGTTCCTGGTATATACAATGTTAATATACATCGTTCAACTCCATCAACGTACATTATAATTACAACATACATTCTCTTTCATACTAGTCTTATTCCAACTACTGGAAATAAAACATCATGCAGTTAGAGTTGCTTATGAGGAATCATATCCTAAATAAGTCAACTCAACAGAGTTGAACGCAACGGCAAAAGGCTTTAATAGTTGCCATCCGCTGAAAATATTAATAGCTTATGGCTTCTTTAACGTGTCGCTAACTCCCGCACGGTGATTACTATAAACAAGTTTCAGTTAAAGACTGAAATAAATATGCCGGAAAGAAAAGAAAATCATAGCCAGTCGTGAAACATTGACTTTTAAATAAAATCCAAGGGTCTTTTGTGAAGTAATTAAAATATTTATGTAATAAACATATGAAAATAATTCTCACAGGAAAGTGATTCAAGCGTATAAATAATACACATAGGTATGGTTTAGTTTAACGAGTTACCTTAATAAACGCTCGTGCAGAAGGCTTAATTTTACAAGTTGCAAACCGCTTGAAAAAAAAAATTGAGAAGAAAAATTAGAATTGCAAATATCAAATAAATTACACAAAAAGTTAACCTAATACTACGATGATGATAATTAATTATAAGTTTTGACCAACGTCAATGTTAATGGTATAGCCAAACGATAATGAGGTGCATAGAGAAAAAAAAATAAGACAAAAAGAATCGGCTTATGCTCGCCGTGAGATAATTAGCAATAATTATATATGAATTCATATAAAGTAATTGGTAACAACCAATCTAGTCACTCAAAGAAGAAGTTAAACGCGGTAGAGGTTTAATGTCTCTGATATGCCAACGACCTAATGGGTTATTATTCATATCCACTAAATCGTAAATTAATGGTGAAACTTTATTTGAAACTTTACATTTAATAAATTTGGGTGCAAACTTAGCACAAAAATGTTTTTTAGAGGAACTTATTACATGGTTTCGCCTCCAAACAATATCACCGTTATTAAATTCTAAATTCTGATGATGTTTGTTATAATAAGTTGCATTATATTGATGTGCATTAAATAACCGCTTCTGTACTTCGGAAAAGATAGGTATTAATTGTCCTATGTTTTCAGCATATACATCCCTAGGACTGAAATCCCTACAATCATTGCAAAATCAAAAAAAAAAAAAAATGTTAAAGTGAAACAAATTTGTTAATAGTCGTTATGCAGAATAGAGCCTTAAAAATATACGTATTTTCAAGTGATGAAAATGAATAGAAAATGTTATTTAAATAGTGAAATTACTGGGTTATAGAATGTTGTGTCTTCAGAAAATTTCTTCAAGGATATTATAACGAAAGAAACTAAAGAAACTTAAATGTCTGAATAATTTAGCAGTATTTTGATATATTATAGTAGATATATTATAGTAGATATATATATAAATATATTATAGTGAATGTTAATGATTGAAAATGGTAACAAATAAAGTTTTATGCCTGACCTCAATAATAATTATAAAAAAATTATTTTTAATGTTGCAATTCTTCTGTTGATATAGTTCCTCCTCTCTTCTCCATAAACTACGTTTGAATATTCGGGCGCCAGTATGTAACGTAGTACCAGTAAAACACCAAAACTCTCTTCTATGTTTATTTTTTCGGTAAAATTAAAAATATACAAAAATGCCAAAAATTTTGGCTACGCACACTCGTGAACGTAAAAATAAATTATAGGTTTCTTAAAAAAAACTTTGATTGTAGATAATAAAATATCTTAACTATGTAATTTTGAATAATAAACTCGGAAACAATAATAAATAAATAGATTTAAGTTGCTTTGATGGATAATATTTCGTGACTGCCTTGTCAAATCAAAACATTGCCGTTCTCCGACACTACGTAATTCCTAGTTTAAAATTACGTCGGGAACGACAAAAAAAATAAAATTTACTGACAAAAAGAGGTCGAAATAGACAACCGTCACAGGGCGTACTATGTCTACAACATCTATAAAAATAAACAAATTAGCAAATTTCAAAAACTCAATAACAAAAGGATGACTCATGAACCCTTTCAGCCTTCAATCAGCTCAACCACAGAGAATCAATCAACTTTTTCGCTTGAACGTACAGTTGTCAATGTGTCAAAACAAACATTGGAAACAAATGTTATAAAAGTTTTATCGAAGGGCTTAAATTTTGCACCAACTCCGTCTAGAATACCGGTAGAAGACATGATCTGTCGCGTAGAAGACTGTCTTTTCACAAACAAACTTTCAAAGGAAGATTCTGAAAGTATACGGCAAGATATCTCCGGCGTATTAAGACGCAATAGTCTACCGAAATCGAATCTTTCCAGAGAAGAACGCCTTGCATTGAAGACCTTACGCAATAATGACGAGTTAACAGTTCTCCGTGCAGATAAAGGAAATGCTACCGTAGTGATGGATACATCTGAATATAACGAAAAAATCTTGGAGTTGTTAGCGGATGAAAACACATACAAAATGGTGAATTACGACCCCACCAACAGGATTATGAAGAAAACATCCACTTTAATACAAAAACACAAAGATTTGTTACATTTAGATGTGAAAAAGTTAACACCAGCAAGTGCAAAACCACCAAAATTGTATGGGTTACCAAAAATACACAAAGCTAAAGTACCTTTGAGACCTATTGTGAGCCAGCTAGACACACCAACTTACAAGCTGGCCCAGCACTTAGCAATTGTGCTCTCACAACTGCGAGGAAAGACAAGTGCATATGTAAAGGATTCTTACCATTTTGTTAGTGACCTTAAAAATCTCAAGTTAACTAACAATGAAACTATGGTTAGCTTTGATGTGTCGTCTCTATTCACCTCACTACCTGTTAGAGACTGCATTGATATAGTAAAAAGGAAGCTAAGTGAGTCAAACTTGCCCGAGGAATATGCAGAACTATTAGAGCTATGTTTAACATCTGGCTACTTCATGTGGAATAACAATTACTACATTCAAATTGATGGTGTTGCCATGGGGTCTCCGGTGTCACCTGTTGTAGCTGACATTTACATGGAGAACTTTGAGGAGCAAGCGCTCCGAATGGCACCTGTTGTGCCGAAGATATACAAGAGGTACGTTGACGACACCTACACTATATTACCTAAGCATGAAGTGACTGCATTCCTAAACCACCTCAATTCCCTTAATTCTAAAATTAAATTCACTATGGAATTGGAGCAGGAGAACAAATTAGCTTTCTTAGATGTCTTAATACAAAGAAATCCTGATGGTACACTTAGCCATACTGTCTATAGGAAACCCACCCACACTGACCGATATCTAAATGGGAAATCCCTTCACCACCCGAGCCAATTATCTGCCGTAGGCAACTCTTTGTTTCAGAGAGCACATGGAATCTGCGATCCCCAACACATTAATGAGGAACTCAACCACCTGGTTAAAGTGCTGCGGGATAACGATTTAAAAACACCGCGTCGCCGTCGCAGAAACCGCGTAAAGCCACTCACAGTTGAACGAAGACCAGCATTCCTGCCTTATATAAAGGGTGTTACTGACAAGATAGGAGGCATTCTTCGGCGAGCTTCAATCAAAACTATCTACAAGCCGCACTCAAAGATAAGCCAGCATCTTCGTCCAATAAAATCAAGCATCCCTTTACAAGATCCAGGCGTTTATAAAATCGACTGTGACTGCGGGCTCTCTTATATCGGTCAAACCAAACGAAATGTGTCAACTCGCATTAAAGAACACATCTCTGATGTTAAAAATAAACGAACCTCAAAATCTGCAGTTTGTGAACATTCCATAGACAAGCCCAACCATTATTTAAGATTTGATACCGTGAAGATCCTAACAAAAGAGAAACATTTTATACCTAGGATGGTCAGAGAAACTATTGAAATTAAAAAACATCCAAATTTCAATAGAGAAGATGGTTGGAAACTTTCATCAACATGGGATCCAATACTTAAAAACATCAAAATGAAAAACCAGCAAACTGTTAGACTGCAAACTCAGGACACAGTCAGTGCCTTTTGTGTCAATCCGGGACGTTATGCGAGAAGACTGAGAAACAGATGGCGTTAATATGTATTGACAATCATGTAGTTTTTATTACTGGCAATAGATGAACAACACCTTAGTCTATCGTGACCACGGCAACTGCAAAGATGCCGAAACGTCGAAATAATTTTAAAATTAACTAAAATATACGCGATAATATCCGGTAAAAAGTGTTTTATTTAAAGTATGTATCGTGAAAACTTAAGAAATGATTAAATATAAGCCTTTTCACTGCGTGTGCCACGTCGGATTGGCCTGTATGGTATGGGACCGGCGTAGTCGCAACCTGTGTGGGTGAACGCCTTTATTGCGGGACGTGTGCGGCAGTCGGGTAAATCTGACATGAGTGGGTGAGCGGAACGCGGCTTCAATCTAAAACATCTGTTACATTTATGTATTCTATGTCTTACGACACGGTGGGCAGATAAAATCCAGCATCGTTACCTAAGCAGACATTAGCAACTCAGGACCAGCGTGCGAGTGCATCTTGTGGTAGTAATCGATGAGTAAGTCGACGACGTGGTCGTGGCGCGGAAGTATTACTGGGTGTTTCTGCTCGCAGCAGAGTTCGGAGTTCGAGAGGCGGCCTCCGACGCGAATCATTCCGTTATGAAGGTACGGTGATAACTTGTTAAAAGAACGACTGCATTGTTTGCCGTCTCGTAAACTAGCAAACTCATCCGCAAAATATTTATGTTGAACTAATTCGATTACCTTAGATTCCGCGTAATCTAATTCGGAAAGCGTAATAGAAATTGACTGGCGGCGCGGTAATATTTTTGCAAATCTAAATACATAAACTAGTATGCGTAATAATTTACTCCACGATGAAATGCGTAGGGCGAGGTCATATAGAAGAGGACGCGGGTAGGGTAGTAGCGTGTACGATAAGTTTGTGCTCGGGCACATCGCCAGGCGAGACGTTGTTGTCAATATTTCTTAGAGGCCACTGTGATACGTCTTCAGACAGCCACGTAGGGCCGTGTAACCAGGGTGGACGCGTTATTAGTTTCTGCGGTGTGATGCCGCGGGACAAGCAGTCGGCAGGATTTTCAACTCCGGCAACATGGTAAAAGTTTTATGCTGAAACGTTTTCGGAGATTTGAATAAAATCGAGCACTTGGTGCAGACGTCATCGGGCGACGAGATTTTAAAATAAAATTCATCGGAGTCCGTCGACCAATGTAGACCTAATATTGTATGCTGCGCGTTTTTATCAAATTCTACTCCGCCGTCGAGTCTGTGGGTCGCGGGCACGTTTTCAAGGACAGCCCTCGAGTTGCTGTTCCATTTGACCAGATCCCACTGAGCTGACTTAAACATGTCGATCAGCTCTCGACTTGCATCGACAGCCGTCCTAGCGTCGGGCATGGAGTAGGCCAGATCATCCATATACCATGAACTCGCCGCTACGTTACTCGCGAGTGGGTCCCTCGTCGATGATTGGTGCAGTGCGTGATAAGGACTTGGTTTTTTTACCGAAACATACGTGGTTGAATTGATAAAGTGCGAGCGGTTCATCTTGGCTAAAACGATAAAATATTTTTTGGTATCGGCGGTCTGCTTGGCGGACAATAATTTGTAAAAACATTTGACGACAATCGGCGGTCATGGCAATAGCGTAAAGTCTGAAATTTAAGAGTATATTAAAAAGATCACCTTGCAGGTTAGGGCCACCATGAAGAATATCGTTTAATGAAGCAGTAGACGTAGTTTTACAACTGGCGTCTAGAACGGGGCGGAGCGGTTTATCCCCGCTGACGACGGCGGGGTGAATTACGTAAAAAGGAATCGCGGGGTCGTCGCGGGGCGCGGGTGACAAGTAGCCTATAATTAAATAATCTTTAATAACATTATCGTAAGCTAATCTTAATTTAGGCGAAGCTTCTAATTTGCGTTCCAAACAAAGGAAACGTTTGCGTGCGATTTCTGTAGAATCACCAAGCTCGTACCGTCACGGCTAAGCCTTAGAGAGCACGTCAGAATGCCGCGACATTTTAGTAAAGATGTTAATATGAATTATTATGAATTAAGAATAAAGGATATTTAAATATACTGTTGACAGAACAGAAAGAAATGAAGCGATACATTCTGACTTGCTCCGTCATCGGAGCAAGATGTACTAATAAAACTATTAAGAAATAAATTTATTAAATTGATTTGATTCGTAATAATTTATACCACAAGAGTGGTCAGTCGCGTGTGGGCGTAGTGCACCATTGCATGCACATTACCTCGAAACGGCAAGGCCACTCTATAATGGCCAGTGTCACAGTCCCGTTCGGTGGTGCATTTGTAAATATATTCACGTTCAGTGTCGTCTGAACACTGAACGGGCGTATCGGGCACATCCTCGAGACCCCAAAATCACTTCACTAGCACATCCAAAGAATCATCCTCGGTCACGCACCACGACGTGAGACAGGCCGTGCGAGCGGGCGTGGCGGCGGGCACGGAGCCCATTATTACATACCCGAGTACTGTCTCGATGGCGGGAGGCTACGAGGAGCCGGCGCGGCGGCGGCGCGAACAACGTTATTTAAAATTAAATACGGAAATATCGAAGCTCCAAGCAAAACATCAATTTAACAGGAACTGTAAATGAGTCATCTGCAAGCGTTATATTATTTGAATAAGTAAATGAGGATTTATCTACCATGGCTGTCGGCAAATTGTCTGTAATATGGTTTACTAATAAACAGTTTACGTCATAATTTACATTTAAGTTAAACCGAGATGCGAAATTAAACGTAACCGAATCGCTTACTTTGCTTTCTGTGCCTGCAAACCCCCTAATTATGGTATGCCTAACAGTTTGAGGCGTTAGGCCCAATCGCTCACAACAATCTTCTGTAATAAAACTACTCTGCGAGGCGGAATCTAATAACGCGCGAACAGTGTGTATTTCACCGTGGGCATCGCGCGCCAACACCTGTGCCGTGGCCAGCAACACCGTGGAACCGGGCCGGCCGAGGCACGCGGCGGCGACAGTCACAGTGCGACGTCCGATGTTTTAGACTTAAACAATTAACACACGCAATATTATTCTTAATATGCGGTTTACATGTATTAAGTAGTACCCATATAGACCTACCGTACCGTACATGGTACGGTAGCTTAGTAAAATTATTGTGACTTACATGTGGGTACTTTAACATTTTGTTCAATGGTTATAATGAGCTCAGAGTGTCAATCTTACGTTAGTAATATTAGGTCTTTACCTATGAAATTGCCGTTTTTCACGAAATAAATGAAGCGTAATTTTTTAATATATTTTTATTTCTATTAATCAAAATTATCACCCATGCAATCAATGCATCTTTGTCAACGCATTGGTAGCTTATTGATGCCTTTCTTGACGAAATCAGCTGGACGGGAGGCAACAAATTCTTCAAAGGCATTTTGTACTGCCTCTCGGGTATTGAATTTTTTTCCCGCCAAGAAGTTATCCAAATTCTGGAAAAAGTAGAAGTCTGTAGGCGCAAGGTCTGGTGAGTACGGCGGATGACGGAGAACTTCCAACCCCAACTCTTGTAGCTTGGAGACCGTCTGCTGTGCAGTATGAGGTCGCGCGTTGTCGTGCAGGAGCAGTGGAGCCGAACGATTGACCAAAGCTGGTTGGAGACGTGCGAGCTTCTCCATCATTGTGTTCAGTTCTTCAGAGTACACATCTGCAGTAATGCTTGTCCCGTTTGGCAAGAAGCTGTGATGAATTACACCCGCGTTAGACCACCAAACAGTGACCATCACTTTTCTAGGGGTAAGTTTTCGTTTAGGGCATTGTTTGGGTGCTGAACCAGGGTCCAACCAACTTGCTGAGCGCTTACGATTGTCAAACAGGATCCATTTCTCGTCACAAGTAACAATGCGGTTCAGAATTCCTTCATTTGTATGCCTGCTGAGCAGTGCAAGGCACGTCTCCACGCGTACTTCGCGCTGGCGGTCATTGAGTTCGTGGGGTACCCATTTGTCAAGCTTTTTTACCTTGCCAATTTGACGCAAATGGACCAATATTGTTTTGATGCTAACGATGTAAGATCTTGATGTTTTTTTACTTCCACCTGATACTGCTAATGACGAAAACACTGATGAAGATTTTGGTGAAGATGTCGTAGACATACACAATTTGCCTCCGAGTTTACTTCGAGCACCAGCGGAAATTGGTTCTTCCAGTTCTTTGGATGAGACGGAAGACCCCAGTCAAACTCAGGAACCGTTGCAAAAACGCGTCATGAAGTATAATTGGAGAAAGCGAGACTTAGAACTCTGGGGGGTACGGGACCCTAGATGGACCTAATCTAACCTAGGGAGGTCTTCCTAATCAACAAAGGAAAAACACTTATAACTTGAAATTACTTTTATTTAAGATGAATCTATTTTATAATAAAATACAATGATAATTATTAGACTATTTTGGGGACGACGCCCGCAATAGAATTCCGTAAAGGAATCCCCTCAAGGAATGCCATGGAACAATCTTCCATATTCTATATATTTTACATTTTACAAATAAAATCAAATAATGACAGACTTATAAGTTGCCAGCCATAAATGTCGGCAAGTTTGTTTGTGCAATAACCTCTTTTATTAAATACGGCACAAGCAAACGTTGCAATCGCCCCTCTTGTTTAATTTATTTAACCAGTGAAGCTGATTAAATAAATTCCTATGTACATTTCATTCTTAAATAACGACCCTACTTAAATCAGGACCATATACATTAATCGGGATTACTCTCAGATGAGCCCCCTACCGATAGGAATATATATACTTGATTATGTTTAAATTACAACATCTTATTACACCAAAAATGATCTTATAGTATTTATTCTCCATCAATAGAGCCTTAGCCACAAAACCTGATGAAAATCAGCCAAGATCCCGGCTGGTTAATTTATATCTAAATAAAACAATTTAAGTTATTATAATTTCTCATACAATTCATGAATAATCAACAACCCCATATTAATCATTTACGTTACACAATCATACGCAAATTCAAATAACCAATATTTATTATTAAACTAATCAACAATTGTTAAAATAACCCATTGAATATAATTAAATTATAATTATAATTAATTGATAACTAATAAATACATTAATATCCCAATAAAAGTAAATTTAATTAATCCTATTTATATTAAAATTAATACTAAATTAATCAAATTATATTATCAAACATTATCATTCAGTTGGCAAAACAAACACGTTTGACATGAACTGTCATATTAACTTTAAACTTTTCTGAATGATTAAAAGTTTATTTGAAAGTTTTTAACTTTCGAAAGTTTAAATATTACCTACCTAAATATTTAGATTTTACCCGCCTAACTATTACCGGACAAACTTACCTATGAATAGATCATAAAATTGGATCCAAAGTATTTTACTTAACCCAGAATGATATCTATAAATTAAAGAATTTATATTTCACAACGCAATGCAGAGAACTCTTTCAAAATGCACCGAAATACACCTGACAAAATTCTATACCAATAACGTTTAAAATACATTACCTATTCCATCACAACCCTTTTACTATTTTACCCCACTGAGGATCCTATTCTACATCCGCGTGTTGACCCACAGACAGCAATATCACAATATTATATATACTCGTAAACTTTGGCCGCATAGCTAAATCGGCTAACACCTTCTCTCTTAAGGAGATTATTAGGCGTGGCTCAAATTAAACGTGCACATTATCAATAGTGTTATTTTAGTCTTTGAAAATTGACTTCTTTAGAGCATTGGCACCACACGTATATCTATGATTCGTAATTAAATGTAACGCGATAAATACGTGCCGCGTGTACCTGCCGCCCCTTAGAGGTTTCTCTCCGGGTATCTAAAATTAATTTATTAAATCAGTAAATAAAATATATATATATATGCATATAGAGAGACCCTCTTATCTCAATGTATAAAAACCTTTTCCTTATTTTCTTTTATCTGCATCGTCCATCCATTGCATCTCCTTTTTGGTGATGCTGTTTGGATTGGCTTTGCAGGATATATCATCTCGGAACATTGCGTTGTGAAGTGTACATAGAATTTGAGAAAAAAATATTAGTTTCTTATATTATTCTAAAACCCCAACGAAATTCTAATCGTTGCATATCTACAAATGAACGATATACATATTTGTACACCTAAATGTGTACTTTTACTCTATTAACTCTAAGAATAAAGAAATTATAATAATATTATAATATTTCAAGAAATAAATGTATTTACAAAAACTTTGTTTTATATATATAAATATAGACATAATTTTATCATTAGTTTTATTTTATCGAATATTATATGGTTTCAATCTATTCACATGTACAATTAATTCTTGGTTATTTTGTATTTTTTTTACAAGATAATTGTCACATCCTATATATCGTAATACTCGAAATAAACCTTTATATGGTCGACTAAGTTTTCGACTTTTACCTGATATTCTTTTTGGACAATGTAACAAAACTAATTGTCCTACACGAAGTTTAATATTAGAAGTTTTTTTATCATACGATCTTTTTTGTACTAAACGAGCTTTCCTTAAATGTTCTCTCGCTTGATTCACTGCACTTATATAAGCATTTTTTTTTGTTGAACGGTCATATTACAATTAGGATTTAACCTTTCATCAAATGGAACTTCAGGTTCTCTACCAAACATTAAATAATAAGGAGAAAATTTAGTTGAAGCTTGTTTTGAACAGTTATAAGCATATATTATAAAAGGTAAAATTTGACACCAATCCCTTTGACTTTGGTTTACATATTTAGCTAATGAATATTAAATGGTTTGATTCAATCTTTCTACCAAACCTAATGTTTGATGGTGCATAGTGGTAGCTAAGGAATGTTTTATATTATATTGCCTTAATAAAGACTTAATTAACCTTGACGTAAACATGGAACCTTTATCTGACAATACTTCACATACCGTCCCGAACTTTGTTAAAATTTCATTAATAAAGAAATTATATACTACTTGAGCTGTCACTCGTGGGACTGCTTTGCAAATAGCATATTTTGAAAAACAATCTATACATGTTATTATATTTTTATTACCATCTACTGAACGATTAAAAGGACCTAGTACATCGATCTCTATCTTTTGAAATAAACGATCCGTTACTATAGGGCGTAATGGCACTATCTTATTATATATTTTCTTTTCTTGACAAGGTATACAACTCTTAATATATTTCTCGATTTCATTAGATGTGTTCGGCATGAAATATTTTGCCCTGAACTTTGCTAAAGTTTTCATCATCCCGAAATGGCCTCCCGTACGTGCGTCATCATGTAATTGTCTCATGATTTCACTAAATAACGACTTAGGTAAAACAATTAAATTTTTTATTATATTTCCACTTCTAATACATTTATATAACACATTATTTGATATCATAAAACCTTTATATACACTTCGTCGACTGATCGATACATTTTCGCGCCACCTTCGGCAAAAACTATCTTCCTCTTGATGTTGTGATAAATTTTCCACCTCAATCGAGAACACTTGTAAACCATCCTCTATTTCTTTTCCTGTACTAGTTTCATCTTCTATTAGAGGGATTCGACTTAAGAAATCCGCTACAACGTTCTGTTTTCCGGAACAATGTACAATCTCAAAGTCGTGTGCTTGAATCGCCAAGGCCCATCTGGCTAGTCTTCCAGACATGTCTCGTCTTGTCCTTAACCAACATAATGCCTTATGGTCCGTTACTAACTGGAATTGTAATCGGTAACAATATTTCTTGTTGACCTTGCATCAAACATGCTCCCAGAGCTAAATCACTCGCGTCTACATACAATCTTGTACATATTTTTTCGTCATTAACAAAATGTCGTAATAATGGTGGTTCAACCATTAACGATATCATTTTATCGAATACCTTTTGTTGTACTTGTGACCAAATGAATTTCGTATTCTTCTTTAATAGATCTGTTAAAGGAAGAGTTAATGAAGAGAAATTCTCTATAAATTTTCTATAATATGAAAATAAACCCAATACCGATTTCAATTCTTTAATATTTCTTGGTATTTTTACTTTTTTTATTTTCTCAATATTTTTTGGGTCTGGTAAAATACCTTCTCCAGAAATAGTGTGTCCTAACACAGTTATTTCTTTAAATCCAAAATTACACTTTGACGGTTTGAGTGTCAAGTATGCCGCACTCAACCGTTGAAACACTTCTTCTAAAGCACTTATAAATTCATTAAACGAATCACCATACATGATCACATTGTCAATAAAAACTATCACATTTTTATACTTAAGACCTGCTAACACTTCATCCATTGTCCTTTGGAAAAAAGCTCCACTAGTTTTTAATCCAAATGGTAATACGTTAAACTCGTATAATCCAGACGGTGTGATGAATGCTGTTTTGTGTTTATCTTTCTCCGCTATCGATAATTGCCAATAGGCAGAGTTTAAATCTAAATCAGCATAGAATTTCGCCCCATTCAGCTGTGTTATCATATCTTCGATGATAGGCAAAGGATACGAATCTGTAATTACTTTCTTATTCAGCTTTCTATAATCCACACAAAATCTCCATGTATTGTCTGGTTTTTTAACTAGTACTACCGGTGATGCATACGCACTTCTAGATTTTCTAATCACATTATTTTCAAGCATATCATCAACTTGCTCACGTATAATTTTATGTTGTTCATTAGATATTCTATAAGGTGCTCTATGTACTGGAGTTTCATCTATTGTATCGATTGTGACTTCGACGATATTACACTTTCCTAACTCTTTTTTTTCGAACGCGAACGTCGACCGATATTTTGTTAATATTTTTAATAATTCAATTCGTTCTTTTACCGACAAATTCGAAGATAAATTAAATTCTTTTTCATTTGGTTTAGCTACCACTACTTCCCACAATCTACAATCATTTTTATCTAATAAATCAGAAAAATAAATATATTCATCCTTACTCAATTCACGTGAAACCTGTATTACCTGAAGGGTATTTTGGTTCACATCTTTAACATTGAAATCATTAATTTCATTATTTCTAATAAATTTACAAATATTATTTACAAATTGAACATGACCTTTTTTAAAATCTAATATTGCACCAGATTTCTGAAGAAAGTCTTGCCCGAGAATTAAATTTCTTTCAATTTTATCAACTACATAACAATTCTGTATATACACAACATGTTCAATCTCCAAACATATTTGTATTTTACCAATTATATTCATTCGATTACCATTAACGGCTCGGATTTTTATATCTTCAACCTTATGTATTGTAATATTTAATTGATTACATAATAGTTGAGATATTACAGACACTGAAGCGCCTGTATCAAGTAAAGCTGAGATAAATCCTTCTCTAATCTTAACTTTAATATTGGGACTACACTTACATATAATATTGTCTTGATTAATCGGCATCAATAATGTCCCAAGCTGTCTTACTGACGCCGGTTGAAGTTTGGGAAATTCCTTCCTCGCCCGTTGCATAAATCACCTCGATCCTGTGTTCTTCTTAAATTATATGGAGATCGATTGTTATTATTTGAGAACTTTCCTCTCGCGTTCCCGTAGTCCATGTTAGTTAACCTTTGAGAATCTTCCTTCTCACTCCTCGGTGATGTTGTAGAATTTACTGGTATTTCTTGTGACATCTGTACGTTGTTTTGAAGATATAAATTTTCTTCCTGCTTTCCAGTGAACATTTCATGCATCTGCATGATCGTTTCTTTTAACATTTTTTTATTTGTATAGATTTGAGACGCTAGTCGGCATTTATACGTGTATTTGCAATTTTGCAAAAAATGTTTTATAAATATATTATCTGTTATTACTGCATCAGCTTTGTTTGCACACATGTCCAATGCATAATAGTAATATATAAGCTCTTCATTGGCTTGTTGCTTCCGTGAATAAAAATTAGCCACATGATCTATTTCTCTGCCAAATTCGTGTATATATATATAAATCTGTTTCTAATTTCATCGAACGTTTCGCATGTATCAATTATCGTTTTGTAAAAATACAACGCAGGTCCTTCTAAATATGTTTGTATAATTAGCCTCTTGCTTTCATCGTTGTATTTATGTAATGCAGCAATAACCTCGAACTGGGCTAAAAATTCGCTCACCAAAACTGTCGAAATGCCAGAGTATTTATTTAAATTCATGACTATTTTTATAATTTTCTTATATATATAACTTTTTATGATTCTTTTATTTGTCGTAAAGCGTTCTCACTTTTTAGAGTCTTTCCTTTACTCCTGGTATTCAGATGGCTCTTGCCTTCTAAAATTTTCTTTCCGCCATACTCAGTGGCGTATATAGCTGAAATAATCTGAAAAAAAGCAAAACACTACAACTGTACGCGGTGCCTCCACCATCTGGGGGGTACGGGACCCTAGATGGACCTAATCTAACCTAGGGAGGTCTTCCTAATCAACAAAGGAAAAACACTTATAACTTGAAATTACTTTTATTTAAGATGAATCTATTTTATAATAAAAAACAATGATAATTATTAGACTATTTTGGGGACGAAGCCCGCAATAGAATTCCGTAAAGGAATCCCCTCAAGGAATGCCATGGAACAATCTTCCATATTCTATATATTTTACATTTTACAAATCAAATCAAATAATGACAGACTTATAAGTTGCCAGTCATAAATGTCGGCAAGTTTGTTTGTGCAATAACCTCTTTTATTAAATACGGCACAAGCAAACGTTGCAGAACCTAGACCTAACACTTGGCAACCTATTTATCATGTTCATATTGAAAGAAATCCGCTAGAATGGTTTTCCTTATTATTTTCTGTTACTGTAAGTGTTTGAGTTACTGAAGACTGAAACAAATAGTTATTTAGAACGAAAACTTCTTCCCGCTGACGTCAAGATAGAAGAGATAAAATGTTTTGTTGGGATTTTGTTAGTCAGTGGCTACTGTCAAGTTAGCAGGAGAAGATTGTATTGGGAGAATGCACCGGATACGAAGAATGGTTTGATTTCCACGGCCCTATCTAGAGATAGATTTGCCTTAATTTACTCCAATATTCATGTCGATGATAATCTCAATTTAGATACATTGGATAAATTTGCAAAAGTGCGCCCTTTACTAAAAATTTTAGCTACAAAGTTCCTGGAATATTGTCCGCATAAAGAAAATCATAGCATTGATGAGGCTATGGTCCCGTATTTTGGTCGCCACGGCTGCAAACAGTTCATAAGAGGTAAGCCTATAAGATATGGATACAAACTGTGGGTTGGTGCTACGTCAAGTGGTTATATCGCATGGTTTGAACCATATCAAGGAGCGTCTACATTTACTAAAGATCGATACTCCCAGCTTGGTCTGGGTGCAAGTGTAGTTTTGAGTTATGCAGATAAATTAGAGCAGTTGGGCTATGGAAATAACTACCATCTGTTTGTTGATAACTTTTTTACTGGTTTACCTTTGGTTCATGAACTAACCGAAAGAGGGTTTCGTATAACTGGGACTATCAGAGAGAACAGGTCGAGTAAATGTCCTTTATTGGGCAATAAGGAAACAAAGGCACAGGAGAGAGGGTTTTATGATTATCGCGTATCTGATGGTGTAATTATTTGCAAGTGGCATGAAATTAGCATCGTGTCGGTGTGTTCTAATGCAGTTGGTGTTGATCCTGTACATAAAACCGAACGCTACTCACAGCAACAAAAAAAAGGTAACAGTTTCCCAGCCTCATCTCATTCAGCTGTATAATAAAAGTATGGGGGGCGTGGATCTAACGGACCAAAACATATCGTCACTGCGAACTAGCATTCGTGGAAAAAAATGGTACATGCCTCTGATTTTGCACTGTGTTGATATGTCTGTGCAAAATGCTTGGTTGTTGTACAGACATAATGGCGGACGCATGGACTTGCTGAGCTTTCGACGTCGTATTGCCAATACAATAATTGAAAATAATAAACAACGTGAAAAACCAGGACCTAGTCGACCATCGTCAATTACATCAGATTCGCGATATGATGGCAAAGAACACTATGTCACTAAGCAAGAAAAGAGAACTAGGTGTGGACAATGTCACAAACAATGTTCTACAAGATGTGTCAAGTGCGATATTGGGGTCCACGTAGAATGTTTTATTACGTATCACAAGAAAATGTAAAATAAATATCTTTAGTGATAATCTAGTATTTTTTGCATACCTGCAGTCCTACTGTACCATATATGGTACGCCCCCCTTTGCTCCCCCTCTCATTTGGTATTTTTTTGAATATTTTTTTCAGAGTTTGTAACTACCTCTTAGTGAGTTTTTATTAAAAAAGTACATATTTTATTAAAAAATAATTATCGGTCTAAATGGGTTAAGTTGATAACTAAATTTTAAGTTACTACATGTCACTTGTGTGTCCAAACGGATTAAGTAGTTAAGTTCATAAGTTCAATGAAGATGAGCAGTGATGAATGTCAAGGAATTCGACAATTCTGTGTGGTAAATATGTGGTAAACGTGATTTTGGAAAAATTTAGAGAAGAATTTGAATCGGAAATTAAAATCTTTGCAAGATTATGTATTTTTCTAAATTTTTTACGTCGACGGGTCGACGTCGATCGACGGACGATCGATTGGTGTGGTACCTTTACTAATTAGGTACCCTTAATAATCATTGGAGGGATATACGCCTCTCCCAACTCAGGGGTGGTGTCAGACAATTGTAGGCCATCACGCCAACTGCGGGTTGGCAGACTTATCAACTCAGGGGTGGTGTCGTCGACCGGTGGACGGTCGACCGATTGGTGTGGTAACACCCTTAAATATTCTTCCACAAACTTTAAAGTAGAAACCAAACTCTACTCCAACATTTAAAGAGAAAATGCGAAATAAATATGAGCTCTTGCAGCCACCCGCTTTGTCAACTAATGCACTTAACTAAAAAATCACGTCCAAACGTGTTAAGTGAGAAGCCCCGCCCACCTACTCATACGAAAAATAGAAAGAATCCTAATCTACTTAATCACTTGCGTACTAAATTTTAAGTTACCACTTGTCACTTAATTGACTGTTTACACGCAACTTTAACTTAAAATTTAGTTAAAATTTAGTTACCAACTAAACCACTTAACGCGTGTAAACCAGCCATATCTACTCCAAAACGTTTGTGTGGCGTCAATTTATTTAAATGTTCTGCTTTTTCTGCAGAACATTTAAACAAATGAGTACGGTATGTGTAAAGTTAGAATATAAACACTTGTTTCCAGCGGCCGAAGTACTAACAACATACGATTGATATTTCGGCGGCGGCGGAGCAATACTATTTTTCGCACGCTGCTGGTGACTTGAGCGAGTTCCACCAGGCGTATTAGCGGGTGCGGTGGGAGTGACTGAATGTACATGCTGAAGTATCTTGTTTTGGTTTGAAATGAGTGTACTAAGTCACTAAAAGTTGGTATGCAGTTAGGTTCACCGAGGGACTCGAACCCACGCACTGTACCTGGGTCTAATTTCTTTAATGCATATATATAATAAATAATAAAGCAATAAATAATGAAGCTTTTCGGCATCTGTCAATGTGTTATTATGAATGGTAGTCTTAAAACTCTCATAAAAAAGCGGCCACGAGCATATTTCTCCATCAAAAGTAACAATTTCCATTGCAGGTAATCTAGGTCTGTTGCCCTTAGGACACAGAGTTTTAATCTAAATAGTTTGTTGCACTTTCCGTATATTGTATAACCAGTCTCTTTATATGATTGAATAATAAATCAAAGAAAACTAAACCTTTATAGTCAGGCAACGCGTTTGGGTTTATAGAAAGAAGCCTCTTATTATAACAATCTAACACAGTTTGAAACTCTGAACGAATGACGTCCATGTTACTGCTGGCATCGAGGAACATATCTAAGCTGTTTGTATCGGTGGACGAAATCGCTTTCGATAAATCATAAGCATGCTGTAAATACTCCAACATAGTTTCTCGTTTAGCTTGTAACATCACTAAATCTGCGTCATACTCGCGTTCGGTACCTTTATACTTAGGCATTGTGCTTAATTAACAAATACCTAGATCAAACTAAATACGAGATAAACACCAAAGGAACGTTAAATAAATGGTTTCAAACCTATTACTTAAAGAGCGAGCGAAATATTTAGCGGTGTTGTTTGCTATCTACCTACATATAAAGTAACCGTTGGAAGAAAGATCTCGAACTTACAATTTTATTAACCTCTAAACATCCTCTAAAGTACCAACTTAAATAAATACCTATGAGGAATATTTAAAGATAAGTATATTGTGTATAGTTTTAATGCGATTATGTAATAAATAAGTAATATAAAAACGTACCTAGTCAGAGTTTTAGGCCTAACGTCGGTAGTTCGAAATTGTAAACGTAACGGAAAAAAATTATTATATTGAGTGGCTTGATGCGTGTATTGTGGAGTTTTGTAGAATTGAATGTTTAAATTACACTGGATAAATAATGGTTTTAGCGGTAGGTTCTTATTTAAGAAAAAAATTGTGGATATAATATGAATAAATATAATAAGCGCGGGAATATATGAGCGGTTGAATATGAGCGAATATACTAGTATAATGCGAATAAATATTAGTATTTAAGTAAACTTAACGAAGTAATTTCCATTAAGGGCGGGTGAAATCGACTCAAAGGACCAAATAATACCGTAAAATAAAGGAGCAAATAAGGAAGAGAGAAAAGGAAGCCTTGCACTAACCTGTCTTCTGCTGGTCGGTCCTGGAACACAGCTCAGATGGTCGGGTTATCCTGGGGTGGTTGGTGGACTTTGACCGTGGCGCCACGTTATCCAGGTTGCTTCGCTTTTCCGCGTTGATTTGGTTTTGTCCAAATTATCTAGTTTGCTTAATGTGTATCCGATATTTTGTAAGAATACCGGCGCGGGAGACGAGGTGCTCAAATCAGCACCCGGCGGTACGCTTATAACGACAGGAACGGTAGTCGCAGCGATTAGAGGAAGAATCTTCAAGGGACTGACTTATTGTCAAACGTTCGACATAGTCGAAATGTAATGCAAGGCGAGGGAAGGGGGGTGGAAGGTGAGGTAGCATGCAAAAAAATTTGTTTTCTTGTTTGATTATGGTTATGATTGTAGATATTGCATTGATGAATATGTTTTTTATCAGTAGCCTTTTGTTTTCTAAATATTTGAATATTAGGACTGGTAATTGAAATAAATACCATATTCATAATTAATAAAATTTAACTACATGTAATGATGTTATTATAAACGTTTGTTAAAATTCCTCTTGAATTATCAATAGAAGGTGCACAAACAATTATGCCCAATCTTTCAATACTAAAGTAAAAAAATTACACAGTCGAATGGGATTGTTTTTAGTACTATTTTGTTTATTTTTTTATTATATTTAGTATTTTACATGTAGTTTGAGCTCTGGAGTAATTTAATTTATTTTAATGTGTATGAAACCGACTAAATTACGCCGTAAAATAAGCCAATCCAAAAACATGGCAAGAATCCCATTCAGTCCTTATTTTTATTAGTTTGATATAACAAACCTATAAAATCTGGATGTTAATTAAATTGTTTTTCTAGGCAAAACAAAGTCACTCGCAGAAGGTCGTCCATAAGAAGTTAATGTAAATTGTCTTATTAATGAAATGTGCAAGCAAAATGGCTATCTACAAAAATCAAGAAAGCTAAATTGGTATCGTTAAATTAATAAGTGGTTTACGTTTGAATTCGTCATCGTAAGTAGAGATTAAGTATTTAAAAGCACTATGATAACCATCAATTAAGTCCAGCTATGAAAATATTACCAATTTCTAATTGTTGCGTAAAAAAAGATAAACATATTATGCAATTGTTGTGGTATATTTCTACCTGACGAGCTCGGCACTTGCTCATACAGTTTTAGATGCACGTGGTCCGCCTAAGTTTAATATCTGATGTTTAACAAAGTATGATAAAAAATTTAAAAAAGTAGGTGGTTTTTGTGAAGAATATTATTTTTAATTTTGCAATAAGCCTTTACACACTTCCTTATTTTAATTTCTATAGTAGTAGGGATTGGCGGATTCCCGCTCACTTATTAGGTATGGTATCAAACGCGAATTTATTTAATAAGGTCGCGGGTGGCCGAATCAAACCGCGATGCTCGCTAAGTTAGGGAACGTTCATCAAACTAATCCGCGATATTATTTTGATTAAACCGCGGCTCAAAGTAATTCGCGATATTATTTTGATTAATCCGCGTATCAAATTAATTCGCGCCTAGTAGAACGCGAAGTCCAACTTTACCAAAAAACCAAAAATGCCCTGGTTTCAGGTAGTAGTAGGGATTGGCGGATTCCCGCTCACTTATTAGGTATGGTATCAAACGCGAATTCATTTCATAAGGTCGCGGTTGATTCATTTCATCAAGGCTATCTCATTTTCCCGTGGTTTTGTTATAACATTACAAGATTTATCAAGTCACCAACAGACAAATTTGAGTATTCAGTTTTATTAAATAATATTTTATCTTAGTATACCTATTGTGAATTATAATCATTTCACCCGCAAGGTATTGCAAATATGTTACGAAAGGGTGGTTAAGTAGCGTCTTATTGTTCATATTATGCAGCATGTTTTAACTTGTTAGATAAGGCAAAACAAATTCTTGACATAACAATGTAGGCTTGTCATTACAATGTGACGACGGTTACTTTTTGTGTTTCTTGGAAAGTTATAATGGGTTTTATATCAAAAACAAATTCTCGTGATAACAATAAAGGGGCATAATTTGCTTCGAATCAAACGCGTATCAAAATGATTAGGTCACGGCCGCCAATAGTACGCTGTGAAGTCCAAATTTCTTCAAAAATCTAAAATGTCCTGTTTCTAGGTAGTAGTAAGCACCTGCAATTATATTTAAACAATGCTGGTTTTTATATTAAAACCTTGGACGGTTTGCAGATCAAAGTAGGTATTTCAATCATTCGATACCAACTACCACAGTTAGAGTACCATCAATGTTATTTGATTTTCATGGTTTAAACAACTTTTTCATTTATACTATCACAGTAACAGTACCTTTAATGTAATATTAACGATAACCATTTTTGCGTTGAAACTATGGGAGATTTCTCGAAAATTTGATTGCTATAGTTATTATATAAATAAAAATAATAATAATCTTTATTTGTTCTTCACATACAAGGCACATAATAAGATGTTAGATGTATTTACTTTCACAATTTATTCATTTACTAGTGAAGATTCATGCATGAGATTTGTCGAAGCATGTGTTTCAGGAGTTAGAATTTTAAAAAGAGAAAGAGTATGTGTAACTAGAACTGTAGACATTTCAAGATTAAATAATAGGGAAAATTACATCTAAACATCAGGTATGTATTTGTGCAAGAGAGAGGGAGTGGGATTGTTTATACGGGTACGTGAGTGTGTATGTGTGTTTCAGGAGTTAGAATTTTAAAAAGAGAAAAAGTATGTGTATCTAGAACTGTAGACATTTCAAGATTATATAATTGGGAATATTACATCTAAACATCAGGTATGTATTTGTGAAAGAGAGAGGGAGTGGGATTGTTTATACGGGTACGTGAGTGGTTATGTGTGTTTCAGGAGTTAGAATTTTAAAAAGAGAAAAAGTATGTGTAACTAGAACTGTAGACATTTCAAGATTAAATAATTGGGAATATTACATCTAAACATCAGGTATGTATTTGTGAAAGAGAGAGGGAGTGGGATTGTTTATACGGGTGCGTGAGTGTGTATGTGTGTTTCAGGAGTTAGAATTTTAAAAAGAGAAAGAGTATGTGTAACTAGAACTGTAGACATTTCAAGATTAAATAATAGGGAAAATTACATCTAAACATCAGGTATGTATTTGTGCAAGAGAGAGGGAGAGGGATTGTGTATACGGGTGCGTGAGTGTGTGGGAGAGAGTATCTGTTTTGTATGTATATGTATGGTGAGTCTGTGTGAGACTGAGTGGTATAATTAGTGTAATGGTTTTAGCAGGGGTTCGGTGTCGGAGTACGACTTTTCTTTAAGCCATGTAACAACTTTATTTTTGCAGTTAAATGTAATTTAGTGGTATATGTATGGTTCAAGAAAGTAGAAAAATCTTTGGCTAAAAGAGGTTTTCGGAAAGGTGTAGGAGAAAACTAGGTGATTTCTTTTAGATTTAATCTCAAAACAGAAGGGTGTAATTTTATGCTGGAGGAGTTTAGTTTGTAAAATAAACAATGTCCTATATATTTAAGGGTGCTAATTAAAAATCAATATTGCTTTCTTAATTACTAAGCCAGCCACAATTTGCAGGCGTCTGAACGATACTGTCTTAGCCACTATAAATTTGCTGTAGCGGGGTGTTTTTGTTAAAAAATTTTGAATTATCATCCAATTTCGATTATGGCGCTTCGCCGGGTGCTGCCGCACCACGCTCACTGCGTTCGCTCGGCTCACGCATTCGATAATTACAGTCTAACATTAACCTAACCCAAATTTAACTACTACGCTTTCTATAGAGTATTTAGCGGGCGGTGCAAAAAAAAAAGATTAATTAATGTATTAAAGGCTATCTCATTTTCCCGTGGTTTAGTTATAAAATTAAAAGTTTGATCACGTAACCAATAAAGAAATTTGTGACTTGGCTTTTAATTTCCGTATATTTATATCTACTTTAAACAATTTACATTTCAAACATTATTTCGAATCCACCTATCCGCATATCAAAGCTGTTAATGCCTTCCAACGAACACGGTTTTTAATTACTGCACAGACAAATGTTATTGACATAGTATTCAGTTTTCTTAAATAGTATTTTATGTTAGTGTACATATTGCGATTATAATCATTTCACAAACGTATAAAAATATATGAGAAGTAAAAGTATATCTATTATATCTCGTTCTGAGCGAGATTTAGATATTAATGTTAAATTTCGGCCGATTGAAACAACTGAAGCAAGTACACGTACTGACACTGATTATACTTACTGATCTTATACTGCAATAATTATTTTTCTCTAGTGTTATTTCCAAATAACTGTTATCGTAATCTGGCATTGTTATCGTTGTATTATATCAGTATGAAATAGTTATTGGACTACTGGTCATAGTAAATTAGACCTTACGACTTAAAGGATAAAATCTTATGCAACAGAAATGTGTTCTTTAATAATAAAATATTTAGGTTTCAGTGTCTACAACCGTACTCCGTCGAATTAAAGTTGATTTTCTATTAGCGTGTGAAAACAGTATAATGATTATCATTGTGAAACGGTAATTCGGATGTTAGTCAAATTAGACTTAACTGCTACGAATAAAGTGTAAATTTGTCTGGTTATCGAAATTAACATCCATAATGTAAATGTTATTTTCACAACACATTTATTTACCATCCACTTTTTTAGTATTTACAAAAAAAAAAATACATGAAACTCGTAATCAGTGCCGTAGCCTAATTATTAAGGTACTCGTACCATTATTGCTGCGTTTAATCGGCACGAGTCAAACCAAGAACGCGCGGGACATCCTACTGACTTATTTAAAAAAAAGTAATTAAATTACAAAATACCATTTCTTCGAAAATACCTAAAATCTAATAGGTACTGCACTTGTAATGAAACTTGATTTAGTCGTACAATAATATACCTTTTTACAATGCAGTAACGCTAGGTTTGCGTGGCAGGTAGCTATGAAAATGAACGAGAAGGCGTTGTACCTTTGTTTCGCTCACGCGGTCACAGCCATACATTCAACTTTATCAAATTTCTTTCAAATGAAAAATCTAAGTTTTTGATAAAAAAATTATTTTAATATGAAAATACAGTCTTGAATAGATTTCTTTCAAATGAAATCGTTACATAAAGTATCCTCAGTAAGCCTTTTTTTTAAATCAAACGTTGGTATTTTGTTAAATCTAAAGTGTACAAACAAAAGACTAGACTTCCACAGACCGAAGTCAGGTAGTTTTACAGAACTGATCCATTAAAAATTAAAACATAAATCAGGCACACAAAATTTTACATAAACAATACAAGTTGTTTGAGCAACGCATAGTGACCACATAAATTTTTCTTTATATTCTTTAGGAATTCTAACTCTCATGAAAATAAAAATGCAAATACTGTTCAGTTTTAATGCACAATTTATTTATAATATAAAGATTAACCCTGGACAAGTGGAAATAAAACTAAAACGAATTAAAAAATTTTAAGATGGTTACAAAAAAACTAAAACTCAAAACAATTTTTTTTTTAATCTTACATAAAAATTTTCACAATTTTCGAGATGGTTACAAAAAAGTAAAACTTAAAACAATTTTTTTAAATCGTAGATAAAAATTTTCACAATTTTCAAGATATTTACAACAAAAACTAAAACTTAAAACAATTTTTTTTTTAAATCATACATAAAAATTTTCACAATTTTCAAGATGGTTACAAAAAAAGTAAAACTTAAAACAATTTTTTTTAAATCGTAGATAAAAATTTTCACAATTTTCAAGATATTTACAACAAAAACTAAAACTTAAAACAATTTTTTTTTTAAATCATACATAAAAATTTTCACAATTTTCAAGATGGTTACAAAAAAAGTAAAACTTAAAACAATTTTTTTTAAATCGTAGATAAAAATTTTCACAATTTTCAAGATATTTACAACAAAAACTAAAACTTAAAACAATTTTTTTTTTAAATCATACATAAAAATTTTCACAATTTTCAAGATGGTTACAAAAAAAGTAAAACTTAAAACAATTTTTTTTAAATCGTAGATAAAAATTTTCACAAATTTCAAGATATTTACAACAAAAATAAAAACTTAAAACAATTTTTTTTTAAATCGTACATACAAATTTTAACAACTTTCAAGATGATCACAAAAAAAAAACTAAAACTTAAAACAAATGTTTTAAAATTCGTACATAAAAATTTTAACATAAATCAAACATACACAATTTTTCACAAACAATACAAGTTGTATGAGCAACACATAGAGATCACATAAATTTTTCTTTTTATTCTTTAGGAATTCTAACTCTCGTGGAAATAAAAACACATCTATTTGCTTTGCAAAAGATTTCTTCCGCAATAATGCATTCCATACGAGAAGCAATTTCATTAAATTTTGTCTAGTTTTCAATTTTTTATAAGCTCCGTGTTATAACTGCTTTCGAAAGACATCAAAAAATACCATTCGGACTGTAGGTATTTGAAAAAATCGCAAGTGTACCTATCTGCTTTCCAAAAGTTTATAATAATAATAATAATAAAATTGCCATTGACTGTTCATATTATTATATAATTAATATTTGCAGTAATTTCTAAAAGACCGTTTAATATTAACTAAATATAAAATGCAACGTATGTAAAAACAAGACAGTGAGGTTATTTTAACATAATGTCTAGTACTTTCTGAACTTCTCAGTGACGTGTTTAAACTAAAGTGGTCGTTTATTTTAACATATTTTGTAAAACGACCTTGGAATTGACCAACTAGAATTGAAAACATTTTATAGCATACAAAAAATACGTGTCGCCCTATGATCATTTTTATTTTAAAACAATGATCTACAATCGATGACAATAAGACAAAAAGAAATGAATTTTTTGAATATTGAAATTTTAAATGATACTTATTTGAATTTTGAAAATATCAATATTTATGTCCCAACAAATGGTAGCACAGTTTACAAAAAAAAAGAGAGAAAGCAAAATCCCATTTATCTGTATAGCTATCTTTTTGTAAGAGAGAAACTGACAAAATAAAGGTATTTTTAAAAAAGTTAGAAAAATATTTAAAGTAGATCAACAAAACTTTAACGAGTATACTTTGTAATGTTTGAAATGATAAAATTTAAAATAAAAAGTAAAATAAAAACCATGCGGAAATTCAACATTAGTTATAAAAAGTATGGAAAAAATCATTACCTCTTCAAAATGAAAACAATCAACGTTCAAATACTTAAGAAAATTAAATATCAGAAAAACAGGTTAATATAAGTATAAAAAAATTATATAAATCAACTTCGAGTATAATCAAAATTTATATAAATCAACCCCATAAATTTAAAACAAAAACCGCGTCAGCGCTCTTATCGCATCGATTACTGCATCACACAGACTTCGCATTGAAATTACTAGATTTTGACACAAATCAGATCCTCTAAGCGAGTCCCAAACTTGGTCGCAATGATTTTCATTGAATTGTGAAATTCACGTGTGAACCGTTCTCTAACAGTTTTTTAGGTCTTAGTAAGGACAATTTTCATGGTCAGTCTTCTATGGTAAATGACGGCGTTGTGCAGAGCGATTCGCTTTGCAGCCATCCTGCAGTCATACTCAATAAATATCAAATGTTGATGTAAGTTACTTAAAAAGTTACCAACTATTAACTCTGCGAAGAGTTAATAATAGATGTGTCAGTAACATTTCTCATAAGAAATTTAATTTTTAATTCATATTATTTATTTAAAAATTAAACTAACAATATCAATGAGTAAGTTCAATTGTTGTTTGATTGATTTAGTTTGTAGTCTTGTGTTGTTTCGTTGGTAGTTTTAACCTGACACATCTGAACGTTGATTGTTTTCATTTTGAAGAGGTAATGATTTTTTCCATACTTTTTATAACTAATGTTGAATTTCCGCATGGTTTTTATTTTACTTTTTATTTTAAATTTTATCATTTCAAACATTACAAAGTATACTCGTTAAAGTTTTGTTGATCTACTTTAAATATTTTTCTAACTTTTTTAAAAATACCTTTATTTTGTCAGTTTCTCTCTTACAAAAAAGATAGCTATACAGATAAATGGGATTTTGCTTTCTCTCTTTTTTTTGTAAACTGTGCTACCATTTGTTGGGACATAAATATTGATATTTTCAAAATTCAAATAAGTATCATTTAAAATTTCAATGTTCAAAAAATTCATTTCTTTTTGTCTTATTGTCATCGATTGTAGATCATTGTTTTAAATTAAAATGATCATAGGGCGACACGTATTTTTTTGTATGCTATAAAATGTTTTCAATTCTAGTTGGTCAATTCCAAGGTCGTTTTACAAAATATGTTAAAATAAACGACCACTTTAGTTTAAACACGTCACTGAGAAGTTCAGAAAGTACTAGACATTATGTTAAAATAACCTCACTGTCTTGTTTTTACATACGTTGCATTTTATATTTAGTTAATATTAAACGGTCTTTTAGAAATTACTGCAAATATTAATTATATAATAATATGAACAGTCAATGGCAATTTTATTATTATTATTATTATAAACTTTTGGAAAGCAGATAGGTACACTTGCGATTTTTTCAAATACCTACAGTCCGAATGGTATTTTTTGATGTCTTTCGAAAGCAGTTATAACACGGAGCTTATAAAAAATTGAAAACTAGACAAAATTTAATGAAATTGCTTCTCGTATGGAATGCATTATTGCGGAAGAAATCTTTTGCAAAGCAAATAGATGTGTTTTTATTTCCACGAGAGTTAGAATTCCTAAAGAATAAAAAGAAAAATTTATGTGATCTCTATGTGTTGCTCATACAACTTGTATTGTTTGTGAAAAATTGTGTATGTTTGATTTATGTTAAAATTTTTATGTACGAATTTTAAAACATTTGTTTTAAGTTTTAGTTTTTTTTTTGTGATCATCTTGAAAGTTGTTAAAATTTGTATGTACGATTTAAAAAAAAATTGTTTTAAGTTTTACTTTTTGTTGTAAATATCTTGAAATTTGTGAAAATTTTTATCTACGATTTAAAAAAAATTGTTTTAAGTTTTACTTTTTTTGTAACCATCTTGAAAATTGTGAAAATTTTTATGTATGATTTAAAAAAAAATTGTTTTAAGTTTTAGTTTTTGTTGTAAATATCTTGAAAATTGTGAAAATTTTTATCTACGATTTAAAAAAAATTGTTTTAAGTTTTACTTTTTTTGTAACCATCTTGAAAATTGTGAAAATTTTTATGTATGATTTAAAAAAAAAATTGTTTTAAGTTTTAGTTTTTGTTGTAAATATCTTGAAAATTGTGAAAATTTTTATCTACAATTTAAAAAAATTGTTTTAAGTTTTACTTTTTTGTAACCATCTCGAAAATTGTGAAAATTTTTATGTAAGATTAAAAAAAAAATTGTTTTGAGTTTTAGTTTTTTTGTAACCATCTTAAAATTTTTTAATTCGTTTTAGTTTTATTTCCACTTGTCCAGGGTTAATCTTTATATTATAAATAAATTGTGCATTAAAACTGAACAGTATTTGCATTTTTATTTTCATGAGAGTTAGAATTCCTAAAGAATATAAAGAAAAATTTATGTGGTCACTATGCGTTGCTCAAACAACTTGTATTGTTTATGTAAAATTTTGTGTGCCTGATTTATGTTTTAATTTTTAATGGATCAGTTCTGTAAAACTACCTGACTTCGGTCTGTGGAAGTCTAGTCTTTTGTTTGTACACTTTAGATTTAACAAAATACCAACGTTTGATTTAAAAAAAAGGCTTACTGAGGATACTTTATGTAACGATTTCATTTGAAAGAAATCTATTCAAGACTGTATTTTCATATTAAAATAATTTTTTTATCAAAAACTTAGATTTTTCATTTGAAAGAAATTTGATAAAGTTGAATGTATGGCTGTGACCGCGTGAGCGAAACAAAGGTACAACGCCTTCTCGTTCATTTTCATAGCTACCTGCCACGCAAACCTAGCGTTACTGCATTGTAAAAAGGTATATTATTGTACGACTAAATCAAGTTTCATTACAAGTGCAGTACCTATTAGATTTTAGGTATTTTCGAAGAAATGGTATTTTGTAATTTAATTACTTTTTTTTAAATAAGTCAGTAGGATGTCCCGCGCGTTCTTGGTTTGACTCGTGCCGATTAAACGCAGCAATAATGGTACGAGTACCTTAATAATTAGGCTACGGCACTGATTACGAGTTTCATGTATTTTTTTTTTTGTAAATACTAAAAAAGTGGATGGTAAATAAATGTGTTGTGAAAATAACATTTACATTATGGATGTTAATTTCGATAACCAGACAAATTTACACTTTATTCGTAGCAGTTAAGTCTAATTTGACTAACATCCGAATTACCGTTTCACAATGATAATCATTATACTGCTTTCACACGCTAATAGAAAATCAACTTTAATTCGACGGAGTACGGTTGTAGACACTGAAACCTAAATATTTTATTATTAAAGAACACATTTCTGTTGCATAAGATTTTATCCTTTAAGTCGTAAGGTCTAATTTACTATGACCAGTAGTCCAATAACTATTTCATACTGTTATAATACAACGATAACAATGCCAGATTACGATAACAGTTATTTGGAAATAACACTAGAGAAAAATAATTATTGCAGTATAAGATCAGTAAGTATAATCAGTGTCAGTACGTGTACTTGCTTCAGTTGTTTCAATCGGCCGAAATTTAACATTAATATCTAAATCTCGCTCAGAACGAGATATAATAGATATACTTTTACTTCTCATATATTTTTATACGTTTGTGAAATGATTATAATCGCAATATGTACACTAACATAAAATACTATTTAAGAAAACTGAATACTATGTCAATAACATTTGTCTGTGCAGTAATTAAAAACCGTGTTCGTTGGAAGGCATTAACAGCTTTGATATGCGGATAGGTGGATTCGAAATAATGTTTGAAATGTAAATTGTTTAAAGTAGATATAAATATACGGAAATTAAAAGCCAAGTCACAAATTTCTTTATTGGTTACGTGATCAAACTTTTAATTTTATAACTAAACCACGGGAAAATGAGATAGCCTTTAATACATTAATTAATCTTTTTTTTTTTGCACCGCCCGCTAAATACTCTATAGAAAGCGTAGTAGTTAAATTTGGGTTAGGTTAATGTTAGACTGTAATTATCGAATGCGTGAGCCGAGCGAACGCAGTGAGCGTGGTGCGGCAGCACCCGGCGAAGCGCCATAATCGAAATTGGATGATAATTCAAAATTTTTTAACAAAAACACCCCGCTACAGCAAATTTATAGTGGCTAAGACAGTATCGTTCAGACGCCTGCAAATTGTGGCTGGCTTAGTAATTAAGAAAGCAATATTGATTTTTAATTAGCACCCTTAAATATATAGGACATTGTTTATTTTACAAACTAAACTCCTCCAGCATAAAATTACACCCTTCTGTTTTGAGATTAAATCTAAAAGAAATCACCTAGTTTTCTCCTACACCTTTCCGAAAACCTCTTTTAGCCAAAGATTTTTCTACTTTCTTGAACCATACATATACCACTAAATTACATTTAACTGCAAAAATAAAGTTGTTACATGGCTTAAAGAAAAGTCGTACTCCGACACCGAACCCCTGCTAAAACCATTACACTAATTATACCACTCAGTCTCACACAGACTCACCATACATATACATACAAAACAGATACTCTCTCCCACACACTCACGCACCCGTATACACAATCCCTCTCCCTCTCTCTTGCACAAATACATACCTGATGTTTAGATGTAATTTTCCCTATTATTTAATCTTGAAATGTCTACAGTTCTAGTTACACATACTCTTTCTCTTTTTAAAATTCTAACTCCTGAAACACACATACACACTCACGCACCCGTATAAACAATCCCACTCCCTCTCTCTTTCACAAATACATACCTGATGTTTAGATGTAATATTCCCAATTATTTAATCTTGAAATGTCTACAGTTCTAGTTACACATACTTTTTCTCTTTTTAAAATTCTAACTCCTGAAACACACATAACCACTCACGTACCCGTATAAACAATCCCACTCCCTCTCTCTTTCACAAATACATACCTGATGTTTAGATGTAATATTCCCAATTATATAATCTTGAAATGTCTACAGTTCTAGATACACATACTTTTTCTCTTTTTAAAATTCTAACTCCTGAAACACACATACACACTCACGTACCCGTATAAACAATCCCACTCCCTCTCTCTTGCACAAATACATACCTGATGTTTAGATGTAATTTTCCCTATTATTTAATCTTGAAATGTCTACAGTTCTAGTTACACATACTCTTTCTCTTTTTAAAATTCTAACTCCTGAAACACATGCTTCGACAAATCTCATGCATGAATCTTCACTAGTAAATGAATAAATTGTGAAAGTAAATACATCTAACATCTTATTATGTGCCTTGTATGTGAAGAACAAATAAAGATTATTATTATTTTTATTTATATAATAACTATAGCAATCAAATTTTCGAGAAATCTCCCATAGTTTCAACGCAAAAATGGTTATCGTTAATATTACATTAAAGGTACTGTTACTGTGATAGTATGAATGAAAAAGTTGTTTAAACCATGAAAATCAAATAACATTGATGGTACTCTAACTGTGGTAGTTGGTATCGAATGATTGAAATACCTACTTTGATCTGCAAACCGTCCAAGGTTTTAATATAAAAACCAGCATTGTTTTAATATAATTGCAGGTGCTTACTACTACCTAGAAACAGGACATTTTAGATTTTTGAAGAAATTTGGACTTCACAGCGTACTATTGGCGGCCGTGACCTAATCATTTTGATACGCGTTTGATTCGAAGCAAATTATGCCCCTTTATTGTTATCACGAGAATTTGTTTTTGATATAAAACCCATTATAACTTTCCAAGAAACACAAAAAGTAACCGTCGTCACATTGTAATGACAAGCCTACATTGTTATGTCAAGAATTTGTTTTGCCTTATCTAACAAGTTAAAACATGCTGCATAATATGAACAATAAGACGCTACTTAACCACCCTTTCGTAACATATTTGCAATACCTTGCGGGTGAAATGATTATAATTCACAATAGGTATACTAAGATAAAATATTATTTAATAAAACTGAATACTCAAATTTGTCTGTTGGTGACTTGATAAATCTTGTAATGTTATAACAAAACCACGGGAAAATGAGATAGCCTTGATGAAATGAATCAACCGCGACCTTATGAAATGAATTCGCGTTTGATACCATACCTAATAAGTGAGCGGGAATCCGCCAATCCCTACTACTACCTGAAACCAGGGCATTTTTGGTTTTTTGGTAAAGTTGGACTTCGCGTTCTACTAGGCGCGAATTAATTTGATACGCGGATTAATCAAAATAATATCGCGAATTACTTTGAGCCGTTGAGCCGTGGTTTAATCAAAGTAATATCGCGGATTAGTTTGATGAACGTTCGCTAACTTAGCGAGCATCGCGGTTTGATTCGGCCACCCGCGACCTTATCAAATAAATTCGCGTTTGATATCATACCTAATAAGGGAGCGGGAATCCGCCAATCCCTACTACTTTCTATAGTTTTTTTCAATTTCATAAATATGTTTAATTTATTTTTACGCACAATTATTTCTGTAATTAAAATATTTAGTGACACGATCCGACAGCAAGGGACTGTCTCTTTGTTAGCCATTCAATAAAAAAAAAATATGTCTCTTCTGAAATATAAGTTCTATCACAATTAGATTATAAGTTTACTAACAACTAATACCGATCCTTACTTAGCCATATCTAGAATTACTCAAGGATCTCACTTAGGTCCCTATCTATTTATTTATTTTAATAATGACATTCAAGAATGCTTCTATAATGCGAAGATATATTTATTCGCTATATATAAAGTATATAAGGTATATTCGTGATTCCTCTGACTCTGTGCTCTTGCAAGATGACTTAGTGTGTTACCACACCAATCGATCGATGTAGATTGGTCTGGTAAAGCTGTCGATCGACGTCGACTGTTCCATTCTACCATCGATTGATGGCGTCGATGGACGATCGATCGATTGGTGTGGTAACACCCTTAAACAGACTGTCTAAATGGTGTCAATTGAACAAAATGAGTTTAAATGTAAAAAAATGTAAATTGTCAATCGTAAAATTCACCAGAAACAGGAAAGTTGTGTCAACCCTGTACAATATAGCAGGGGAGGTTGAATGGCATTATTGATTTAGGTGTGTACTTTCATAGTAAGCTTTAATTTGTCAAGCACATTTAGATTATTACGTATAAGGCTTCCTAGAAATTTGTTTTTGTTCTTAGACAAAAACTTTAAAAATCCCAGTATTCAAACTGTTATGTACAATTCTCTTGACAGAAGCCACTTAAAGTATTGCCGTATAGTCACCGAGTTACAAAATATATAAGATTATATAAATTCAAAGACAATTTTTTATATTTTTTTTTATTGAAAAAGGGTTAGACGTTTGTCTTCTATCTCACCTGATGGAAAGGCGGAGGTGTTACACGTCTATCCACGAGATACCTATTTAGTCGAAGCTTGAAAGAACTAGGACTATACTTTTCTGGAAAAACAGACGCAGGCAGTTCATTCCACAACTTGGCGACCCGCACCAAAAAGGAACTATCGAAGCGTTTGGTTCGACTTCTTGGGATATCTATCATAAAGGGATTGAAGGCCTGTCTGCGACTAGTAGTCCGATGTAAGAAGAGTGTGGGTTCAACCTGATCAAAAAGAGCATTCGCGCACTCTCCGAAATGTAATCTGTGGAAGACTGCTAAACTGGCAACTTTCCGACGATGGTCGAAACTTTGAAGTTTTTTGGTGGTGAGGTCAAAGTTGTTAATAATTTTTCGGGCTCTTCGGTCAACTGCGTCCATCGCTTCTTGTTGGTACTTTGCAGAACCATCCCAAAGGTGGCTACAGTACTCCATACAAGATCGAACTTGAGCTGTGTACAAATTAAGTAGCTTTTCAGGGCTGAAGTACCGTCGGACCTTCGAGATGATTCCCAACTTCTTTGAAGCAGTTTGAGTACCGTTAAGGGTACAGAAACATTTTGGAAAGTGGGCGTTAGGTCGAAACTGCTCTTTTTCGCTGAGAATAAACAGGCCTGTGTTTTTGACGGGTTAAATTTGACCAAGTTGGACTCGCCCCAATCGGACACTTTCTTTAAGGCCAAATCCACGAGCTCAATCATGGATTCTCTCAAAGCCCGGATTTCTTGAGGACTCGCTCGCGCATTGGACATGTATCCATCTACAACGGTGCTGTCATCAGCGTAACCAATAATGCCTAGGGGTATTTTTTTCTCACGACTACTAGCTTCATAAAGGGAAGCTTACTTTATTCTTCGCTAATTCCTCTCATTCCAGTTCAATCATTTATTCTTCTCGCACTTTCAATGATTAATGCCTGGGGTTAGCATGTCATTAATGTGCAGCAAGAATAACGTTGCAGAGAGAACAGATCCCTGAGGTACCCTGGCATTAATTGCCATTAGGTCAGAAGAGCAGCCGTCTAAGACTACTCGAATCGACCGTTCCCTCAGAAAATAAGATATCCAGTCGCAGAGCCCTTTAGGTATTCCGTATGCTGGAAGCTTACTCAAGAGACCATCATGCTAGACCCTATCAAAAGCTTCGGAAATGTCTAAGTATACAGCTATAGCTTCACCGTGACCTTCCAAGGCTTCGCTTCATAAGTGAGTGGCATACACAAGAAGATCTCCAGTCGAGCGTCCACTGCGAAAACCATATTGGTTATCACTAAGGAGCTCGTTGGACTCAAGGTATGCCAGGAGACGATTGTTCAATACACGCTCCATAACTTTGCAAAGTATGGAGGTGATTGCAATAGGTTGGTAGTTGATAGGATCTGCACGGCTTCCATTCTTTGGTACTGGTTGCACGTTAGCCAGTTTCCAGGATTTAGGGACCTTTCCGGATTCCAAAGAGAGTCGATACAGGCACGTTAGTATGGAAGACAACTCGGCTGCGCGGTGTTTTAACACAACTGCAGGTATGCCATTGGGGCCGCTGGCCTTATTCACGTCTAAATTCTGCAAGCATTTAAGAACCTCCTTTTGGCGAATATGAACGGTACCCATTTTGGGTCCGACCTGAGGTAACTGGGGTGAATTCTCGTGAATCCTCGCCTAAATTCAATTATTTTTAATTTAAGCAAAATATACCCTTTTGGATATGCTACTTTGGAATCATTGTCGAAACATATCATTTCTTTGTGAGTTACTAATTCAACATGTAGATTTTTTCTAGAAGATTTGATGGTCGCCACAAAGTCGTTAAGATCATAAAGCTCGCCAGCAGAAGTCAATTTCTTAGCAATAGCTGCGTGAACTGCATCTGCAGCCATGTAAGTATGTCCTACTTCAAAATATCCAAGCGTCAATTTCGCTATTTCAGTCCTATCATCATTAATTGCTCTAACTAAAGCTGACATAAGTGTTTTGTTTTTATTCTGTGCATTACAGTTATCGAGAAACAAGAACACATGTTTGTTGTCCCTGTTAAATTTCCTAAAGACGTAGAGGTAAGTACTGGCTATGTTATACGCCTTTCGACCACTCTCTCCGTCATGCCAAATGACACAAACAGCGTCCTTGTTTTTCCCCGGAGGGACAAAAGACTCATTAAAAAGTATTAACTTCCTCGAAAAGAAATACTCTTTTGAATTAAGCAGAGGCATACAAATAACTTTTTGCATGTCGACGGTATAAACAAATGCATCACCATTGGAACTCCTACATTTTTCTTCAACTGTCTTCAAATCTCTTCTGCTTTTTCATTTATTTTCCAAGTGGTTGGCTAAATCTTGACATAAGTTGCAGTTGCATGGTAGTGGACGATTTTTATGTTCCATTTCGTGGTGCCTACATTTAATACAGATGTCTTGAGGCATTTCAGCAGTTGATAAATTTAGTGACTTTATTTTTGAATGAAAATGAGTCCAGCTGCATACCTTCAGCCCTTTTACTGTACAGTGTCCTTTAAATTGCTTATACATTTTAGAAAAGTTTACATCTGGGGGCAGATATTTCCTGTTTGGGGCGTGCTTTAAATTGTAATGTGACTGAACTGGTTTATATTTCATGATGAAGTCTGTTATTTCGGATTCATAAGCTGGGGTGAATGAGTTTGCTGGTTTTTTTTACCTCTCATATCTCGAGCAGCACTTACTTTTGGGTGTTTGTTATTAGTTGATTGATTGCTTTTTAACATTGATTGCACGGCTTCATCATTTTTGTAGCCTAAAGTTCCTAAAAAGAACTTTTTACAAACTTTGACATTTTCCATCGTCCATGTTAGGGTATTATGTCTTCTGCTACCATTTCTTGATACTTGAACGGTAGGTTTTTTTTCAACGTTCCTAGATAGAAAATCTCGACGACGTTGACGGTCAAGACTCCAAAACTGGTTCCAAATGTCTTTTCTTTTTTCTTCTGAAATCTTTTCAATACATATTTTTTTGCAAGAACATGTCGCTAACATAGGGTGCTTATTTATTTGTGTTTTCAAAATACTGTCAGGAGTTCTATTCCTTTTTCTTTTTTTCACCCGTTTCTCAGCTTGGTCGGAATTATCACCAACTGAGTTACTCTGCCATTCTTTTCAATTTCGGCTTTGTGTGTTGTTTTCTTTTTCAAAGTTTAGACTTGGCCAATTTTCTTCATTTTCTACAGTATATACTTCAAAATAATTTTCTGTTTCTACCAAGTCTACTTCATTTTCTCTTAAAATTTCTTTATTTTGTATCAAGGATTCTTCATTTTCTTCATGTTTTACACTTTTACTATGTGTATGTTCTCGATGAAGATGATTGTATGATCGTGAATCGTATTCTGTTTCCATGGTCGGGAGATCAACTTCTCGATTAATTGGTGAACTTGTCGCTAACTGGTGTTGAACTCCAGTTCCGTAGTTAACGCTAACATTTTCAAAGTCTTCATATATGTAAGGAACCAAGTTTGTATAAACTTTCGAGCCAAACTCTTCTATCATACATTCATCCAGCTGTGTTTCACTTAAAGACATAATTGGGCTTATATTTCTGGAACTATGCTCCGATGGTAAGTAATTAGAAACATCTTAAATAACACTTGAGGGGCCTGCAATCATTTTTTTACTCACATTTGAAGCTATTATCGACGATGAACTTGTGTTATGATATTGTTTATTCTTTAAAGAGCGGTTAATTAATAACTTACTTCGAAAATCACTCATCTTCCTGTTTTTTATTCAAAAAACACGCGTGAATTACTTTACGCTCGAACCTGTTAAAACGAACTGATTTGAATCAAATAAACCGCTCACGCGGTATGCTGGCCACAATGGTACTGCTCTAACATCAATGCGAGAGTTATGAGGGGGAGAGACAGCAATAAAATACGTTAGATGCGCGCCTGTCCAGCAAAGTGTGGTAAAAGACTGTATTTTTTTATACGGGCTTCGTTGTTTAGGCAAAACACGATATAAAGCAATACAGTCTTTTGCTTTGCTTAAGGTTCATTTTTATTTAAATACATGGTTTTTAAATGTTATATAACTCTATAAATAAACGTCGCACGGTAAAAATGGATATATTGCGCTATAGTAGACCTTATTCTGAGCACAATAAGCGTTATTAAGGGAAAACACTGTATTCTTGAATATTCGTGTTTTGCCGTCTGTGACAGACGTGGTCATAAGTTCTACTCCACTCTATACCAACAAACTCTTAAAAATACAATTCTCTATTGTACAGCTCGGGAAATCAATAAGTCTAAGAACTACAAGTATGTTTGGACCAAACGGTGCTATACTGATGCGGATAGAGGACTCAAGTAGAGCAATTCTTATCCGATGTGTTTAGAAGACTTTAAAACATTGTGACTCAGACAAAGAACTCCTGCAATTGGGCAACCCCTAAATTCAAATATTTTAATCTCGGTACAACTATCCTACTCTATTACGACTTACAAACCTCTGAAACTCAGCGATATCAACTTTTTCAAAACCAAATACCACATATTTGATTTATTTCACATTTTACTCAACAGAGGAAATGTACACAAAAACGAACTTCCCCTAATTTTGCAACTATATCTCTTTCTATTTTTTATGTTTCTAATAATAACTATTATCTCAGATGTGAAATATTAAAATATATTTTGATATTAATTGTTCAATTATGTCTAGCAAATTTATTTCATTTTATTACCAAAATTGTAGAGGTTTCAAATCCAAATTATCGGAATTACGTTTAAATATATTATCAACAACCAACTACGATATCATCTTATTAACTGAAACGTGGCTTAATCCAGGGGTGTTCGATGCTGAAATTGTGCCTAGTAATTACAATATTTTCCGTAGATAATAAATGTTTAAAAAAGGATGGTGGAGGTTTCTTAATTGCTATCAATAAATCTTTTAAAGCCACACGTAAACAGGAATGGGAATCGCCAGACTTAGAGGATCTATATGTTAGTAACACTGATGGGTTTCCTTGCTTTGTGTGTCGTATATATTCCACCAGCCAGCCCAGTATCCATATATCAGCAATTCACTACTTACTCAATTAGAACAAATCAATCAAATGTTTCCTAAGATAAAACTGTGTGCATTAGTGGATATTTTAATCTTCTCTTGCTAGAATGGAGGGCCGTTGCAGGCGCTCCATATCTCAATCCAACCTATGTACATAATGAAAGTGAAAGAAACCTTATTGACTCAATGGCTTTCTGGGATATGCAACAGTATAAGCATCTTCTAACAAGTTTAACAAAATATTGGATTTGATTCTATGTATGTATTTGGTTAAATGTGTAGCTAATGAACCGGATCTACTTTTGTGCACAATTGACAACTTTCCTCCTCCATTACGGTTTGAGCTTAACGTACAAGCCAACGAAATCCCACCAATGTATGTTCCTACGTTCAATTTCAAAAGAGTAACTATAACGAAATCATGAAATTACTATCAAGTGTGAGCTGGGAGACTGATAAACCAATCTCGACCCTAACTCCGCTGTCGATATATTCTATACCATTATTTACAAAAGGGAAGTTATAAGTCAAGCCACAAATTTCTATATGGGCCACGTGATCAAACTCCTAATTTTATAACTAAGCCACGGGAAAATGAGATAGCCTCTAATACACTAATTTGTGTTTTTTGCAAGTAGTTAAATTTGGGTTAGGTTAATGTTAGGCTGCATTTATTGCATGTGCGAGCCGAGCGAGCGAAGTGAGCGGTAGCACCCGGCGAAGCACCATAATCGAAATTGGATGATAATTCAAAATTTTAAAGCAAAACCATCATGTAATAACATTTTTTTGGTGGCGAAGATAGTATCGTTCGGACGCTCGTAAATTGTAGCTGACTTAGTAATTTAGAAGACAATGTAGATACATTGCCTAATAAATTACTAACTTCTTAATAATGCTATTAAACAGAAGTCTTTTTAATTAGCACCCTTTACAAAATCATTGATACTCATACTCCTTTGACCAGAAACAAAAAAAATAACAAATATCCAAGTTAGTTCTCAAAAGAATTAAAAGAAAACTTGAACAGAAAACAAAAACTTTGGCTAAAATGGAAAATGTATGGTAATCTTAAACACTACCAAGAATTTTTACTTCTTCACTCTAGGTGCAAATGATCTTGCGTTGATTTTTTTCGTAATTATTACTCAAATAATGAACTTGCAATGAAACACAACATAAAACAGTTTTGGTAATATATTAATACTCTGAAAACATGTGGCACTGGTTTCCCAAGTCCAATGATTATGGAAAACCAAACTGCAAATAGTCCAAAAGAAATATGTTAATTGTTTTCCACGTTTTTCAATTTAGTTTATGAGGAGAAAACTGAAATACATGAAGCTTTACTGAATAATTACCCAGTTCTGAATCAGTTCAGATTTTATCAAATATTTCAAAATCAGAAAGAGATATAGAGTTAAAAATCAAATGATAAGAAAATAATAAAGGCCTGACCCAGATAAAATCACACCATATTTTATCAAAAAAACGGGTAAAATACAAAAATTCCTCTCGCTGTTATCTATAACAAATGTCTGAAAAATGGTGTGTTTCCTGAACGTTGGAAGATAGCTCACATATCACCCATTAACAAATCGTATTCTAAGTCAAATGTCTCTAAGTACAGGCCTATAGCAATATATAGTCTTCCCAAAACTGTTCGAATCCGTAGTCTATCAGATAATCTATCCTTTCATTGAAAAGATCGTCATACCACAGCAACACGGTTTTATGAAAAAGAATAGCACCGAGACGCTTATTCATATTTAATAACTTCTTATTTGCCTCTATGGACAACCGTACACAAGTAGGTACTTTATATACTGACTTCTAAAAAGCTTTCGATAAAGTTGATCACCTCGTACTATTAAAAAAACCTAGCCTACCTAGCCTACCTAAACCTATAATGGTTCACAGGAAACCTATTAAAATGGTTTGCATCATACTTAAGAGGTCAAACGCAGAAGGTTGTTATAAGTAGTCATGAATTAGAAATTACTAAGGTTCTACCAGGGGTAATTCAAGGATCTATGCACGGACCCCTTTCTCTATGTCTTATTTATAAACGATAAAGACTCCTGTTTTCAAAACTGCCAGTATTCATTATTGGCTGACGATATAAAAATATTTAAAACAATTAAGAACTCCAATGACTGTCGTCTTATTCAAATAGATCTAGACGGATTTTCTGCATATTGCGTTAATAATATATTAAAACTCGCTTTTGAAAAATGTTCACATATCTCATTTACTAGAAATATAAATATTATAAAATCTAGTTATAGTATAGGGAGCCATTTGGTGAATAAAGTCAAAACCACAAAAGATCTTGGAATCGTTATGGATCATAAGCTTGTTTTTGATGAACACATAATAATAATAATACACTTTATTGCCAAACCAGTTGCAAAATCAAAATACACTTAGATTAAGACTGCAAATAAAAATAGAATGACAATGTGGGCAATCTTATCACTAAAAGAGTGATTTCTTCAAGGCAACCCTGAAATTTATAAATTACAAATTTTCTAGAACTACTGTTGAGCAGTGCATTTTAGCAATATATTGAAGTAGACAAGTACATATACACATACATACATATATACATACATACATAAATACCATCATTCAACTTTTGTAATAAATATTCTTATTGTATACCATTACATATCACAGAGAAAGATAATAATTCTTTACATTTATTTTAAATGCCTCACGTGTTTTTACCGAATGGAGCAAATTCCATTGAGAAGTGGCTTTCACCGTGAACGACTGCTGATAAGTACGGGATGTGTGCCTAGGAGTAGCCAGCAAAAAGTTACTGGCTCATCGCAAGATACGTTCCTAAACCTAGAACAAGACACTCTGTCTTTCTTGCTCTATCGCCACCGAAATGTATCAAAGGGCGACGGGCACCACTCTACAGAATCTGTAAGACCTACATCAGCACACTTCACAATATTAATATTTTTAACACAGCAGCAAAAATATTTAAAACTCGAGTATACCATACTTTATCGAGGTTGTCCAATTCATTGTCCAATCGGGGTTGAATTAAAACTGTACTTCCATTACCACAATGCTGTTCACATACAAACATTGTCTTTTATAGGTCTTCCCTAGTTGCTGTAAATAACAATAATGCCTAAACTGTTATTGTCTTTGTATCAATATACTTTTCTCTATTTTGGTATTGTATACATTAAAACTTTATATGTATAGAAGCTCGAGATAAACTTATAAAGATATTCACCTAGTGAGAATGTTGAAGGATGTATACCACAGTAACAAAGTTTAGTACTAGTAGCATAATGCATTTGTGATGTAATGCTATTCATTCTCAAATAAAAAAAAAATAATTAAAATGATTTTGTTTGTATCCCATTAGTATTATTTATGTATTTATAGGATGTGTTCATGAATGCGTTTATGTATTTGTGTATGTGTTTATGTACGTATGTATGTTATCTGTAGATATATATGTATAATATAGGCTTCTTTTTTTATGAATTTAGTTTAATACAAAACACACTAATGTTTTAGTTTTTAACCAAACTCTCCAAAGTTTCAAAAACCCAGGTCTACTGGAAGAAATTTCTTATGACATAAGTAGTCCATTTGTACAAGCATATATTTTGTCCCATTGATGATATCTAAATTGTATTTTATGTGTACATACATTGTTTAATAAATAAATTAGACCTATAAAATTAATTTTTTACTGTATTTTTTTGGAAAGATGAAAATAAAAAATAAAACTGCTGACATCTTCTATTTATTACAATAAAAAGTGATTTTAGTAGAAATCAAAACAAATTTAATCTTAAAGTTAAGACTTAATTTAATGTTTTAAAAATCTCAGTAATAAGATGCAAGTTGTTTTAATAAATCTATATACAAAATAATTCGATTGATAATCACACTGGTGACAACAGTAACGATTTAAAAAATATTTACACTTGTAAAAATATTTAACTGACATGAGCATACAAATCTTGAACACAATTTATTTTGCTTGCAGAATCGGCATTTATCCATAGCTTCTGAAGTCGATGGTGTATTTAGGGAAAGCAGTGGTCGTCGTACTCGATGTTGTGGTTGGATATAGTGGAACAGGTTCATCATCATCGACGTAACAGGCCCGTGGCTTGCTCCTCGTGAATGAGTCACACAAACTCCGCTTCAGACTATTGTAACTTGGATTGAACAAAAGGTTGCCGTGCCCGTAGACTTCAACTGCTGGTCGTTCACCGTTGCCTTGGTGTTCTAGGTAAAGAGTGTTGGAGAAAATCGCGTATGCGAAAACTTTGAATGTCATACAAAGATTAAGTCGAAAATTATTTAAATTCAAATCACTTGTACAATCCTGAAGTCCTTCAGCTTCACATTTCAGGTACTTGGCCTTTAGGAAAACGTTGTTCAGCTGCCTCAGGATACAATGTCTTTGCCCTCCTCGTGCATCCAAAAAATAGAAGTGCACGTCAAAATGGTATTTCAATTTTTGGATGACTTGCGGAAAAACTGTTTTGAAAAAGTTTCGGTCTTCGTCAAAATTGGAAAATACCTTTACATTTTTCAGGAAACAGCAGTGTCCATGAGCGATGACCGCAATGAACATTACCAAAACCAATACTGTGGCTGTTGCCATGATTATATAAATTTAGTGTTGCACTGTTAACTGGTGCGATTTACAACTTATCAATTGTTTAAATACTGACAGCATTGAACTTCGGGGTCAATATGAGGGAATTTTTGAGATAGATAAAAATAAAAATAAAATAAACTTGCTTATTCCAGTCTGTGGATTTACCTGAGTGGAGTTCGTGCTTGCGTGTATGCCACATACTGAGATGTGACACCGGCACGTTTGTTCAACCGAAAATGTCCACTGCAGGACCAAGGGTCTTCCCCAAAGAGTCTTGTGCGGCCCGCATAAGTCTCCTTCCGTGGTCGCCGCTCAAAGAACTTTACTGCCCCAACGGCTATCTGTTCTCCGAGCTAGGTGCCCTGCCCATTGCCACTTCAGTGTTGTAATCCTTCGGGTAATGTCAGTGACTCTGGCTCGCCTGCGTATCTCCTCATTCCTGATTCGATCTCGCAGCAAAACTCCCGCTTATAACATCCAACGGTACGCTGGGAATAGAATACTACTTCCAATAACTGAAAAACAACCTCTCCATATTATATTACTAAATAAGCAAATAAAAATACAAGGAATAAAAAAAATTTTCAAGTGTTCCTATCCGTGTACAAACAAGCAATGCTAATTCTTTTGCATTAATGTATTTAGTAGTGTTATTAATATTGAATCACTGAGAATATAAACATTATTTTCTTATATTTACCTTCTCCTGTTTTTGTAGATAATACATATTTTAATGCACGCCGAGTGAGTCATTATTTAATATTGATCGCATAACTTATTTGAATATATGTTCACTTATAAATTGTTTAAGGATATCGTATTTTAGCTTCGTTTTAACTTCGATTTCTCGATATTACGGCAGGTATTTGTGATATCAATACCTATACCTATATATTAGACGGCCTGTTTGGTGTGGAGGTAAGTACCCTTGCCTTTCATGCCAGAGGTCCCGGGTTCGAATCCTGGTAGAGGCAGATATTTTATCATATTCGCTTTCTAGTCATGGATGTGTATGTATGTTTATTTAAGTATATTTCTAATATTTATATATGAAAAAGAAATGTCTATGTGTGTTTCTATATTTAAGTTTATTTATCCGTTATCTAGTATCCATAACACAAGTTCTTAATGATACTTAATTTGGGCTAGATAATGTGGTGTGATTGTTAGGAATATATATATAATATATATATTATTGTGATATTTATTCATTCTTTCGATTTTATCTTTAAGAATTTATCTTTTTATAATCGCATTAAAAAGTGTATTAATACTCGTATACATGAAGTTAACAACTCTTCAACTTTCTATGGATTCTTGTGACAGATATATTTATTGAAAATATTGACATGACAGTTTAAGCAAAAAGTAATTAGAAGTTAATGCCACTCAATGACGTCATATAGAGGTTGAATGACGGAAATTTTAAAATGTGCGTACCATTATTCATTTTATCTTATGCAATATGTAGGCACAAAATATCGTCCACTGAGGGTAATCCACTCATTGGAAGTAAGTTTACTTCGCTTATCGCAAAAAAGCACTCATACTGACCTTAAAGTTCAAGTTGGTGTGTATTTAATTTCATGAGACTTATTAAAAACATTAGTATACTGTGCATCGTCGTCAAAATATAATCATGGCAAAAGCCAAAGTGTTGTTGACTGTAGCGACGTTAGCAATAGGCATTACCCATGGAGACTGTTGTGGTCTAAGTGATATAAATATATTTTCAAATTTTGATGAAGACAGAGAATTTTTCATATCAATATTTCCACGTGTTATCAATGAATTGGATTACAATTTCCGTGTAAATTTCTACTTCTTGAATGATCTAGGTGGACAAAAATTTTGTGTTTTAAATTTGTCTCGGTCTAATGATGAAAATTCAGTGTATGATGTTGTACCTAACACACCGAGGCAACGGTGCACGACCAGCTGTTGAAGTCTACAAGCACGGCTCCCTTGTGAACAATCCGAGTTACGAGAGTCTGAAGCAAGCTTTGAGCAACGCATTGAGGAACCGCAAGACATCTGCCTGCTATAAGCAGGATGACAGCTCCCCTGAGGCTCCCAACTATAATATTGATAAAGTTTATATACGAAATTATTGAAAAACTGATTAACAAATAATTACGTGTCTGGTGTAAAGTGTATGTGGATATGTTCAGTGTAAAACGGTTTTGGAATTAAACATATTTAAAACTAACTTTTGCATTTTCACTTCACTCTTCATGAATGCTAGTGTATGATTTAGTTATAAAACAATACGATGGTTGTTGTACAATAACAATACCGATTGTGAAGCAACAAAGCAGATACCCAGCTACTGCATGAAAGGTTGCCGCTTTGGTTCTGGCATCGCACAAATGTATTTACCTTATATTAATATTATGAATTATACTTAATATATAAATTAACAGAAAGGATTTGTTAGTTTGTTTTTAGATAATCGATCAATTCTTAAATCATAGATATAATTTCAAAACTTAGATACCTATATATTTGCTTGAAATCTTATTATATTCTACTGAAACTCTAGTTGAAATATCAAATGAGAAAATATTATCGAACTCTTTACGAATATGTTTAAGCCCTATAAAAAATTCTGGTAAGAGTATCTACTGAATAAAGCTTTTGTAATTTATGCCTATTTTCGTGGCCCCTAGCTACAGAATAGGTATTTATTAAAGGATATATTAATAATTTGGGGAATCATTATTTTATATTACATTAACAAACTAGAAACTTCACCTTATATGATGTATTTATTTTTGTACAGATATTGGCTGTTATTTTGAAAACAGTTCTCACCAAAACTGTATTTTAAGGACAAATATTTGCAACACTACAAATCATCAACTAGGTCAATCAGGTACGCTTGTGCAAGCTCAGATTCGCATTCGAATCCTCTGTGGTGCCATCGTCCCATAGTATACGAGGCGTCCCACTTGCTACTCCCAGGGCTCCCTGGTCCAGACCAGTCCTGCAGTTATCTTTGACATTTACTAATAGCGGCAGAATTGAAACAGCGGCAAAATTGCTTCCGGCTTTAACTGTACCCGACTTCCAGAAGGAATGTTGATATCTGGTTTTTAAGTAAATAAGGATAATGGATTCTATATCTAAAACATAAGGTGTAAATTTAATTGTACCCTAAAAAAATGTGCATAATTTACGGTTGTTTATGTATGTAAACAAGAAAACAAATCGATTTTTGATGGAAGTTATTTATAAGCGAGGTGTGTATACCATTATCAATGTTAAAGGGAATTTTTATTTCTTTTCCGCGAAATCTTGAAATGAAACTTATCGTACCAATAGATTTTTTGTGCCAAGCGTCTTTTTTTTTTAGTTTTTTTTATTTGTAGCATAATTTTATCGTATAATTATTAATTTGGGTTTTTAGGTATTGCATCTTTTCAGTCGTGGAAATAGTACAGTCGTCGTCCATAATTTTTTTACATAAGTCGAAAAATGATTTCCAGGATTCGTAACTTCCTGTGAATACTGGCAAGGTTATTCTTGGCAACTTAGTCAATGAAGTCTTCAAATTTTGATTGATTCCTTAATGTTGTCTTGTAGTTTTTCTACAATAGTGTCGAATTGCGTTTGCTCGTCTATGTGCAGGTCTTGTCGGAAATACTCGTGGCTGAGTGTACTTTGTTCTTATAATAGTTTATAATTTTTTAATTTTTTTTATAATTTATTATAGTTGCTTCAGAGCTGTCTCAATTTGTACATTTGAATGAACAGTTGGGGGGTCGTTTGTTGGTCGCTGTCTAAGTCGATCTCTAGAGGGAAATTAATGTCGACGAGCTCTTCAACATTTCGTAATTTTTCCTCTACTTGGTCAAGGTGTTCTGTTGCTAGGTCGTAGATTTTTTGTATAGTTACTTCAAAGTATTTTTGCGTCATATACATGTGACTCATTACTAATTCTTGTTCATCTAATAGATGGTGGTTTTGTCGTGCTCTCTGGTAAATGCTGTTCAACAGGGCTCTTCTGTCGTTAACATACTTCTGTGTCTTCCTGGTCGGTGAGTCGTTTTTTATGTTATCCTTTTGATTTCTAGATAGTCGTTTTCTTGGCTCTTGATCATCACAAATCATTGAACTCTATTACGTCCATTGTGTCTTCTTTCTTCACTCTGGAATGCCCTAATGGTCCCTACCCTACGCTTATCCAGCTAGCCTATCGTCAGTGCCCACGTCACCTACACCCTCGGCTCGGTATTATGATTTCTCAATAAACTGGGGAGATCCGCTTGTGGAAGGCCAGCCACTGATCCGCTACCGATGAGGTATGTCTATAGGCTACAGTGACACACTAGGTCGTCTCGATATTCAACAAACTGATGCGTTGTGGGTACACCAGCCCGTCGCACACGCAACGTTCAGTCAGTCTTTGTCATTTAGTCCCTATGGGGAAAAAAGAGGGCCACGGTTTTGTTTCAAATTAATATCGAAGGACCATATGTACGGTCAGCTAACTACTTTCGCGTATCTATTGGTTAGTGTAATGTGTATGTCGTGCAGTCATGGGAAAATATATCACTGAAAAGAAAAGATTGATATGAATCTTTCGATCACTGTGATATGTATCACTCTTTTGTATCTTTATCACAAATGTATCAGTTGCTCATGCCCGCGCGTCACTCTCGCTACTCAGTAGGTTTGCTCTGCTCAACTCGATATATAACAAATATATCAATGAGAGATATAAAGGTTATGATGAAATGAAAGATTACTGATTGATTTGGTATAATCGGCAGCTGTTTCTTAGTGATGGCGCTATTTTGCGGTATCGAAACGAACGAAACTATGTATTTTGAAAACTATTTGTTGCGAGTTGTGAGACTTTTTTCCTAGCATTGTGCGAGCGAGATAATCATACGACACGTGCGTGAGCGAGTGAGTTGTAAAGATACAGTAATACATTTGGATATGAACGGATATAAAGAGTGATTGATTCAATCGGAGTGATACATTATATTTTTTATCTATCACTCCTGAGTAACCCCTCGATAATGTCGTGTATGTAGTGTATGCTGTAATAGTAAGCCGACTGTACAAGAAAGGGTGAGGTTAAATCTGTAACCTACAAATAACCCTGATTTCCTACCTAACCACCTTACCTATACCTACATTACGTATACATATATAAATAGATGCAGGATACCTATTGCCGTGAGACCTAAGGCAATAGGCGGAAGAGAAAGGGATGAAAGGTTTGGAAAGGTTTTCTCACTGCCGGTCAAGCAGACTCACAAGACTGTCTAAAGTTAGTTAGTTGGATGGCTAAAGGTGTCTTGGCCACTGCCAATCTGCAAATCATAGACGGAGCGACGTCGTCCAAGTCTCGTCCAGTATTCGTCCGGTAGGCCCAGTCACGTCGTAGTACTTTATCAGGGCGTCGTCGTGGCTAGCTCAGTTTGGTAGTCGTCTTGTCAAGGGGTGCCAAATGGAAACAGCGTTGAGTCCAAATCCAAAGAGAGTTTATTTATAAAAATTAAAGCTATTTATATCAAATTTATCTACAATAGTGTGTGTACATGTAAAATTCAATTGATGTATTTACTGATTCTGCATAAAAATTGCTACGTTTTTGGTAGGTCAACGCTCTGCTGACTAAGATGCCTGTTCACTCGCGTGAACACATTGAATACCACTCAACAGTATCTTGATACATTTGGACAGTAGGCAAAAAAGTAAAATAATATTTGAGTGCATTCATTTCATTTTACAATTTAATAACTTCATGATCGATAAGCATATGAACATGTTTTGATAAAACTTATCGTAATGGTAAAATTAATAAAATTGTCCACCAATGTCTTCTTGAAATAGTGGTGAATTTATAAACATTGATATTTTTTAATCTACAATATATTTTACTTATAGGTTATTTTTCAGGATTCATTGTATTGTATTGTAAATAAGACTGATATGGGAAAAAGCCAAATTTATTTTGACCAAATTCCTAAACAACGAAAGCATATGCAAAATCTAAAGGATGAGCTTGAAAAACGTACAGCGAATGGCGAAAACAACATCATCAAATATATTAAAGGTATGCCTACAATTACTACGTCTAAAGTAAATTCTCTTACTACTGACTCTGAAAATACAAAAAAATTAGTAACTAATTAAAGTAAATAATTACACTGATATAGCTTTTGAAAAGAAATCTCTGAAATGTTTCTATGCGCATGCCCGTAGTATAGTCAAACCGGGGAAAATCGATGAGCTGAGATGTATCATTTCTTCAGTTAAAACCACTATTTATATTATTGTGTTGTCGGAAACCTAGATCAAAGGTGAAGATGAGGCTAGAATAATAGAAATACCGTGTTATATGCACTTCTTTAATTACAGGAAAAATAAAACAGGAGGCAATGTCTTAATTTTTGTCCACATCAACCTGAAGCATAATTTGGTTGAACAATACTGTATAGACGATATTCACTATCTTTGGATACACATTAAACAGTTCTCTTTAAATATTGGGGCCTATTTATAAACCTGATAAAGTAAATTTAAATAATTTCCTCGATGTATTTGCACAATAGTGACATAAAATGAGAAGAGCCATAGTTTTCGGTGATTATAACTATGACTTACTAAATCCTGAAATGAAATGAAATGAAATATTTATTTCTCAACATTGACAATTACTTGTTGTTATTGACGCCAAATAAAACATGACTCTACCATCAGTTCGAAAAAACCTTCGTGAAGAAGAACTGGCAAGAAACTTGACGGGTATACTTTTTTCAAAATAAATTTACATAGTCTCTTTATGTCTATACAAAATTATTCTTATCTGCATCTGTTGTTACCTCGGCAAGTCTCCCTCCCCCTAAGTATCCAAACGACGAACACCCTCAAATGGTACTCGTTCACGAGTTAATGCGGGATCCAGCCATTGCCCTCCTCAACCATATTAGAGGGAAGTGAGCGACCCGTCACCGACAGTACCATAAGAAGACGTACTATGGTTGATAAGTTACAACAGCCTTTACTATCCTACTTCAGGTTTCAGGCATCTATCATGCTTGACATCGGCTGGTTGGCAGATCACACATACCGTCGAAATAACTTCGTAGTCTGTTATCCTCATAATAGGTTTTCTCAGAATGTTTTTCTTTGTCACTGGGATCGAACCTTACTAAACCTGCGTTACTGAAGCTTGTAGGATCAATTGAACATACAATTTCTGCTCTTGAACTTCCTGTGTTACTTATACCTACTTAAATAACAAACAATCGTTGCAAAAAGATACTTTTAAGTAATACACTTCTCATTTTGTGCTCCGACAAAATGTTTAATAAAAGCATATTTAGCTCAACATGTAGACAACTGGCAGTTTTTGTATAACATAGATACCTACAGTGTGTTGTGTACTCGAAATTCAATCTAACCTGAAATAATTAATTCCTTGATAAGTTATTTGTACAGTATAACAACCGTTGGGGCTTCCGCCATACTGTAGCGCATCAGGGATGTTTGCAGACGCAAGAGTCAATTGTTTTTACGCGACGATGCGCAGCAGGTGTGGGTCGCTGGGCGCAGAGTGCAGGGGAGCACCAATCTATCTATATAGGTATCCTGAACATGATTGCTAACAGGCTAGATTGTCTTTACCTGGGTCATTGTCGTATAATATCGACTGGCAAACCGTAACCGTGACACCTGCACGTATCTATATTTTTATATTTACTTATTCATAAACACAAAATGTAATTTATCAAAATCTTTCAATCAATCAATCACTACCATAAGAAGACGTACTTTAGTGACAATGACGCTTTAGATATTCATCGGAACGAAGAACAAACAGACACATTACACAATGTGTGATGTGTCTGTTTGTTCGTTGAGTCATTTTTTGTTGCAAATACTAGTACAATCCTGTTAATGAGGGGATTATACCCAAGGGCTTTTATCATCAAAATAATCGGATAGTTTATAATATGCTTTAGCACATAACTTCTGCTTTATAGTTTCTTTGAATTTGTCAATAGGAAGACCTTGGATATCCTCAGGAACCTTACTATAAAAGCGTATACATTGACCCATGAATGAGTTAGTGACTTTATGAAGCCTATTATTATGAGCTGCCAGCATATTTCCTCTTGTGTTAACATAGTGCAGATCTTTTTTTCTTTCGAACAAGGTTATGTTCTTTTTTAAATACATTAAATTTTCTAAAATATATTGGGAATGGAAAGTAAGAATATTTATTTCCTTAAATTAACTTCAAAGTGTCACCCTTGGACCAAGCTGATAGATTGCGCGAAATGCCCTTTTCTGCAGAATAAATATAGTATCGATGTCGGCAGCACTCCCCCACAACAGAATACCATATGTCATGAGGCTGTGGCAGTAACCAAAATAGACTAATAGACTAATCGAGCAGTTGTTTCATTTGAAATTTTGTCTCATTTTTTTTAACAGCATAAGCGGCAGAGCCAAGCCTTTTCGCTAAACCATCAACATGCAGTCCCCACTGGAGTTTGGCTTCTAAGGTTATGCCCAGAAATACAGTCGAGTTTACAGGCGTCAGTTCCTGGATCTTAACTACAATGTTTGTGTTTACCTGTTTGACATTTGGCAAAGTAAACTTAACACATTTCGTTTTTTTTAATTGAGGAGCAAATTATTAGCTGGGAACCACTTCTCTGTGTTGGAGATGCAGTGGTTTACTGCTCGATAGTCAGTTTCTTGTCTTTTGATTTTAAAATAAGAAGGAAACAGCAAACAATATGACCTCGCATTGATTCTTAACGACCGATGGCAGATCATTGAAATATACTAAAAAAAGGAAAGGGCCAAAGACTGAGTCCTGGGGCACACCACCCATCCATATAAACAATAAAAAGAAAAGAGGACCCGTAGCAAAGTCCCGCCTAAAGAGAGTCCCTAAAAATACAACTTTGTTGCAGGATTCTTCTTTTGACTGTACTTGATGGGAGTGACTCTAGCGGAGGACATAAAACCTGACAGTTTAGATGTTGGACCAGGACTTCTTCCTTTTAACCTTCCAACCTTTTTCCTTTTACTAATATCATATCTCACTACCATTCCTGTCTGCAATATATTGATTTAAGCGATATCCATTCGAAAGTGAAATTTCTAATTTTAGACCCCAACTTAATAATAAAACTTTATCCCTTTACCAGCCACATCTCAGTTACTTAGCTTACAAGTTAACAAAAGTCTTAGATCAGCTAAATAGTTTTGAACCTTCTCGCACAAAAAGAGGACTAATTGACGGCCTGGGATCAATAATTAAGAGTATATCTGGTAACTTGGATTACACTGACGCGATTAAGTATAATAACGCAATTAACACCCTACAAAAAGATCAGAATAATTTGGAAACCGAAATTGAGCAAAGAATGGATGTTACGCCATTCTGAAATTATATAAAGTATAGTCAATAATCAACAGAAAATCAGCTCAGCTTTTGACTTAATACTTGATAGTGATACTGAAAGGGAAACCTCACTAATTAAGTGCGCCCATATGGCACAATACCTACTTATACTTAACGATAATATAGAACGAATAAATGGACGAATTACTTAAGTTAGATATATTACTAGGATCAGTTCGTACATCGAGTACACGGCATTCCATGATCAGTTTAAAATTATTAGATAATATGTTAGAAAAACTTAAAATTCTCTATCCAAGAGGGAATATCTTGGGAATCGATATAAGAGAATTCTATGAATTAATTAAGTTAGGATCGTATTATGTAGGTAATACAGTAGTTATCGTATTTAAAATATCAATTATAGTCCCAAATACATAATATAATTTATACAAGCTAACTTTTCTCTCTAACAGCAATAATCTCACACTTATACCTAGTTCCCCTTTCATTGCAATTCATGAGTCTGATTCAATGTACTTCGAAAGATGTTGTCAAAAGCTAAGTTCCCAGTATGTGCAATAGCAGCCCAAGTCACAGCATGCACCATCACCCAGACTGCACAGAACAGCTTATCTCCGAGCAGCAAATCGCCACATCGTGTAAACTTACATCCATGGAACAGCTTGACGATCGAATTTACACCATCAGCTTCCCGTATCCAACTAAAGTAAAATTATCCTGCAGTACAGAACAGTACAGGATTCTACGAGGCAGCTATTTAGTCGTTATTCCTCAAGGTTGCACCCTGCATTCACCTGAGTTTACACACAGCAACTCCAATGACCGCATCGAGAGCCACGTATTTCACATCATGAATATCCCAATGAATCCTAAAAATATAACATGACTCTTCACAAGACGCAGATTCGCCTTAACTCTATCAACCTGGAAAACCTTCATGCCAGTAATGCAAAAATAGCACTCCAGACGCCAGCTGCAACTAACGAAATCTCTAATAGTTCGATCTACCACACAACTATTCCTTTGTACGCTTTAATATTAAGTGCAACTGCACTCACTATTGGACATACTCTCAGGAGGTTTAACATCAAATTGCACCGGAATATAGATGGAGACACAGCTGAACAAACTCCAACTACTGATACATACTCAGAAGTGCAGCCTAAGAAAAGCACCATCTCCAAAAGCATCAAAATTCATCCCAATAAGTTATCATCGACATTTTCGAAGGAACTTGGCCAATAGTCGCCGATCTACGGGGTAGGTGTTATATGCCTACCAAATAGGCATATTACTCATTATGATTGCCTAAGTCCTGACACGTGCCGCCACAGCAAGAGGTCATCGTCGCCGCCGCCGCTGCCGCCGCCGACGCTGTATCGACCTAGGTACTTTTGCAGTAAACAGGAAACGCTGACGAAGACCCGAGGCTTCATGAAATGTCCGAATTGAACATTGTTAAATAATAAATTTTATAATGGTTGAGTTAGTTCTTGTTTTTGCCGCTTGAGGAGTTATAGTCTCTCACATCTGTCTAGTTATCTAAGTATTGCTGTTAACTGTCATCTGTGAATTCCAATTCATGTGTGTAAAAGTTTTTCGTAAAATAAAGTGTTAAACTATCCTAGAAATCTTATTCAATTTCGCCATTACCTAAATAAACATAAATCACTTTTTAACCTCACATCGGTGAATCGTCACTTGTTTAGTAGTAATTTTCAATATCGTAATTTTTAATTAATTTTTAAATAAACGTATTTGCCAAGTAAAACTTTTAAAAACTCTCCAAGTCCTGCGGCCTTCATAATTGGCTGGACCTGGATTGTTTAGTAAATAAATTAGACTTATCAATTTAGTCTTTCATGGTGTTTTTTTTGTTTTTGATAGAGTACACTGTAAGGTAAAAATAAAAAAATAAAAATGTTGACATTGCCCATTTATTACAAAAAAAAATTGATTTTAGTAGAAATGAATATAAATTTAATCTTAAAGTTAAGGCGTAATGTTTTAAGAATCTCAGTAATAAGATGTAAGTTGTGTTAAAACATCTGTACACAAAATAATTCGTTTGATAATTACACTGGTGACAACAGTAACGATTTAAAAAATATTTACACTTGTAAAAATATTTAACTTACATGAGCATACAAATCTTGAACACAATTTATTTTGCTTGCAGAATCGGCATTTATCCATAGCTTCTGAAGTCGATGTTGTATTTAGGGAAAGCAGTGGTCGTCGTACTCGATGTTGTGGTTGGATATAGTGGAACAGGTTTATCATCATCGACGTAACAGGCCTGTGGCTTGCTCCTCGCGAATAAGTCACACAAACTCCGCTTCAGAGTATTGTAACTAGGATTGAACAAAAGGTTGCCGTGCCCGTAGACTTCAACTGCTGGTCGTTCACCGTTGCCTTGGTGTTCTAGGTAAAGAGTTTTGGAAAAAACCTTGTATGCATAATCAAAAAACGTCATACAAAGACCAAATCGAAAATCATTTAAATTCAAATCTCTTGTACAATCCTCAAGTCCTTCAGCTTCACATTTCAGGTAATTGGCCATTTGGAAAACGTTGTTCAGCTGACTCAGGGTACAATATCTTTTCCCTCCTCGTGCATCCCAAAAATAGAATTCCACGTCAAAATCATATTTCAAGTTTTGGATGACTTGCGGAAAAACCGTTTTGAAAAAGTTTCGGTCTTCGTCAAAATTGGAAAATATCTTCAAGTTATTCAGGAAACAGCAGTGTCCATGAGCGATGACCGCAACTAACATTACCAAAGCCAATACTGTGACTCTTGCCATGATTAAGTAAACTGTTAACTGGTGCGATTTACAACTTATCAATTGTTTAAATACGGACAGAATTGAACTTCGGGGTCAATATGAGGGATTTTTTAGATAAGTAAGATAAACCTGGCTTTTCCAGTCTGCGGATTTACCTAAGTTGGCTTCTGTTGTGCTTGCGTGTATGCCACATACTGAGATGTGACACTGGCATGTTTATTCAACCGAAAAAGTCCACTGCAGGACCAAGGGTATTCCCCAAATAGTCTTGTGCGGCCCGCATAAGACTCGTTCCGGCGATTCCATCACTGCGTCTTCCGGGCCGTGGTCGCTGCTCGAGAACTTTACCGCCCCAACGGCCATTTATTCTCCGAGCTAGGAGCCCTGCCCATTGCCACTTCAGTGTTGCAATCCTTCGGGTAATGTCAGTGACTCTGGCTCGCCTGCGTATCTCCTCATTCCTGATTCGATCTCGCAGCAAAACTCCCGCTTATAACATCCAACGGTACGCTGGGATTAAAATACTACTTCTAATAACTGAAAAACAACCACTCCATATTATATTAGTAAATAAGCAACTAAAAATACAAGGAATAAATTAAATTTTCAAGTGTTCCTATCCGTGTACAAACAAGCAATGCTAATTCTTTTGCATTAATGTATTTAGTAGTGTTATTAATATTGAATCACTGAGAATATAAACATTATTTTCTTATATTTACCTTCTCCTGTTTTTGTAGATAATACATATTTTAATGCACGCCGAGTGAGTCATTATTTAATATTGATCGCATAACTTATTTGAATATATGTTCACTTATAAATTGTTTAAGGATATCGTATTTTAGCTTCGTTTTAACTTCGATTTCTCGATATTACGGCAGGTATTTGTGATATCAATACCTATACCTATATATTAGACGGCCTGTTTGGTGTGGAGGTAAGTACCCTTGCCTTTCATGCCAGAGGTCCCGGGTTCGAATCCTGGTAGAGGCAGATATTTTATCATATTCGCTTTCTAGTCATGGATGTGTATGTATGTTTATTTAAGTATATTTCTAATATTTATATATGAAAAAGAAATGTCTATGTGTGTTTCTATATTTAAGTTTATTTATCCGTTATCTAGTATCCATAACACAAGTTCTTAATGATACTTAATTTGGGCTAGATAATGTGGTGTGATTGTTAGGAATATATATATAATATATATATTATTGTGATATTTATTCATTCTTTCGATTTTATCTTTAAGAATTTATCTTTTTATAATCGCATTAAAAAGTGTATTAATACTCGTATACATGAAGTTAACAACTCTTCAACTTTCTATGGATTCTTGTGACAGATATATTTATTGAAAATATTGACATGACAGTTTAAGCAAAAAGTAATTAGAAGTTAATGCCACTCAATGACGTCATATAGAGGTTGAATGACGGAAATTTTAAAATGTGCGTACCATTATTCATTTTATCTTATGCAATATGTAGGCACAAAATATCGTCCACTGAGGGTAATCCACTCATTGGAAGTAAGTTTACTTCGCTTATCGCAAAAAAGCACTCATACTGACCTTAAAGTTCAAGTTGGTGTGTATTTAATTTCATGAGACTTATTAAAAACATTAGTATACTGTGCATCGTCGTCAAAATATAATCATGGCAAAAGCCAAAGTGTTGTTGACTGTAGCGACGTTAGCAATAGGCATTACCCATGGAGACTGTTGTGGTCTAAGTGATATAAATATATTTTCAAATTTTGATGAAGACAGAGAATTTTTCATATCAATATTTCCACGTGTTATCAATGAATTGGATTACAATTTCCGTGTAAATTTCTACTTCTTGAATGATCTAGGTGGACAAAAATTTTGTGTTTTAAATTTGTCTCGGTCTAATGATGAAAATTCAGTGTATGATGTTGTACCTAACACACCGAGGCAACGGTGCACGACCAGCTGTTGAAGTCTACAAGCACGGCTCCCTTGTGAACAATCCGAGTTACGAGAGTCTGAAGCAAGCTTTGAGCAACGCATTGAGGAACCGCAAGACATCTGCCTGCTATAAGCAGGATGACAGCTCCCCTGAGGCTCCCAACTATAATATTGATAAAGTTTATATACGAAATTATTGAAAAACTGATTAACAAATAATTACGTGTCTGGTGTAAAGTGTATGTGGATATGTTCAGTGTAAAACGGTTTTGGAATTAAACATATTTAAAACTAACTTTTGCATTTTCACTTCACTCTTCATGAATGCTAGTGTATGATTTAGTTATAAAACAATACGATGGTTGTTGTACAATAACAATACCGATTGTGAAGCAACAAAGCAGATACCCAGCTACTGCATGAAAGGTTGCCGCTTTGGTTCTGGCATCGCACAAATGTATTTACCTTATATTAATATTATGAATTATACTTAATATATAAATTAACAGAAAGGATTTGTTAGTTTGTTTTTAGATAATCGATCAATTCTTAAATCATAGATATAATTTCAAAACTTAGATACCTATATATTTGCTTGAAATCTTATTATATTCTACTGAAACTCTAGTTGAAATATCAAATGAGAAAATATTATCGAACTCTTTACGAATATGTTTAAGCCCTATAAAAAATTCTGGTAAGAGTATCTACTGAATAAAGCTTTTGTAATTTATGCCTATTTTCGTGGCCCCTAGCTACAGAATAGGTATTTATTAAAGGATATATTAATAATTTGGGGAATCATTATTTTATATTACATTAACAAACTAGAAACTTCACCTTATATGATGTATTTATTTTTGTACAGATATTGGCTGTTATTTTGAAAACAGTTCTCACCAAAACTGTATTTTAAGGACAAATATTTGCAACACTACAAATCATCAACTAGGTCAATCAGGTACGCTTGTGCAAGCTCAGATTCGCATTCGAATCCTCTGTGGTGCCATCGTCCCATAGTATACGAGGCGTCCCACTTGCTACTCCCAGGGCTCCCTGGTCCAGACCAGTCCTGCAGTTATCTTTGACATTTACTAATAGCGGCAGAATTGAAACAGCGGCAAAATTGCTTCCGGCTTTAACTGTACCCGACTTCCAGAAGGAATGTTGATATCTGGTTTTTAAGTAAATAAGGATAATGGATTCTATATCTAAAACATAAGGTGTAAATTTAATTGTACCCTAAAAAAATGTGCATAATTTACGGTTGTTTATGTATGTAAACAAGAAAACAAATCGATTTTTGATGGAAGTTATTTATAAGCGAGGTGTGTATACCATTATCAATGTTAAAGGGAATTTTTATTTCTTTTCCGCGAAATCTTGAAATGAAACTTATCGTACCAATAGATTTTTTGTGCCAAGCGTCTTTTTTTTTTAGTTTTTTTTATTTGTAGCATAATTTTATCGTATAATTATTAATTTGGGTTTTTAGGTATTGCATCTTTTCAGTCGTGGAAATAGTACAGTCGTCGTCCATAATTTTTTTACATAAGTCGAAAAATGATTTCCAGGATTCGTAACTTCCTGTGAATACTGGCAAGGTTATTCTTGGCAACTTAGTCAATGAAGTCTTCAAATTTTGATTGATTCCTTAATGTTGTCTTGTAGTTTTTCTACAATAGTGTCGAATTGCGTTTGCTCGTCTATGTGCAGGTCTTGTCGGAAATACTCGTGGCTGAGTGTACTTTGTTCTTATAATAGTTTATAATTTTTTAATTTTTTTTATAATTTATTATAGTTGCTTCAGAGCTGTCTCAATTTGTACATTTGAATGAACAGTTGGGGGGTCGTTTGTTGGTCGCTGTCTAAGTCGATCTCTAGAGGGAAATTAATGTCGACGAGCTCTTCAACATTTCGTAATTTTTCCTCTACTTGGTCAAGGTGTTCTGTTGCTAGGTCGTAGATTTTTTGTATAGTTACTTCAAAGTATTTTTGCGTCATATACATGTGACTCATTACTAATTCTTGTTCATCTAATAGATGGTGGTTTTGTCGTGCTCTCTGGTAAATGCTGTTCAACAGGGCTCTTCTGTCGTTAACATACTTCTGTGTCTTCCTGGTCGGTGAGTCGTTTTTTATGTTATCCTTTTGATTTCTAGATAGTCGTTTTCTTGGCTCTTGATCATCACAAATCATTGAACTCTATTACGTCCATTGTGTCTTCTTTCTTCACTCTGGAATGCCCTAATGGTCCCTACCCTACGCTTATCCAGCTAGCCTATCGTCAGTGCCCACGTCACCTACACCCTCGGCTCGGTATTATGATTTCTCAATAAACTGGGGAGATCCGCTTGTGGAAGGCCAGCCACTGATCCGCTACCGATGAGGTATGTCTATAGGCTACAGTGACACACTAGGTCGTCTCGATATTCAACAAACTGATGCGTTGTGGGTACACCAGCCCGTCGCACACGCAACGTTCAGTCAGTCTTTGTCATTTAGTCCCTATGGGGAAAAAAGAGGGCCACGGTTTTGTTTCAAATTAATATCGAAGGACCATATGTACGGTCAGCTAACTACTTTCGCGTATCTATTGGTTAGTGTAATGTGTATGTCGTGCAGTCATGGGAAAATATATCACTGAAAAGAAAAGATTGATATGAATCTTTCGATCACTGTGATATGTATCACTCTTTTGTATCTTTATCACAAATGTATCAGTTGCTCATGCCCGCGCGTCACTCTCGCTACTCAGTAGGTTTGCTCTGCTCAACTCGATATATAACAAATATATCAATGAGAGATATAAAGGTTATGATGAAATGAAAGATTACTGATTGATTTGGTATAATCGGCAGCTGTTTCTTAGTGATGGCGCTATTTTGCGGTATCGAAACGAACGAAACTATGTATTTTGAAAACTATTTGTTGCGAGTTGTGAGACTTTTTTCCTAGCATTGTGCGAGCGAGATAATCATACGACACGTGCGTGAGCGAGTGAGTTGTAAAGATACAGTAATACATTTGGATATGAACGGATATAAAGAGTGATTGATTCAATCGGAGTGATACATTATATTTTTTATCTATCACTCCTGAGTAACCCCTCGATAATGTCGTGTATGTAGTGTATGCTGTAATAGTAAGCCGACTGTACAAGAAAGGGTGAGGTTAAATCTGTAACCTACAAATAACCCTGATTTCCTACCTAACCACCTTACCTATACCTACATTACGTATACATATATAAATAGATGCAGGATACCTATTGCCGTGAGACCTAAGGCAATAGGCGGAAGAGAAAGGGATGAAAGGTTTGGAAAGGTTTTCTCACTGCCGGTCAAGCAGACTCACAAGACTGTCTAAAGTTAGTTAGTTGGATGGCTAAAGGTGTCTTGGCCACTGCCAATCTGCAAATCATAGACGGAGCGACGTCGTCCAAGTCTCGTCCAGTATTCGTCCGGTAGGCCCAGTCACGTCGTAGTACTTTATCAGGGCGTCGTCGTGGCTAGCTCAGTTTGGTAGTCGTCTTGTCAAGGGGTGCCAAATGGAAACAGCGTTGAGTCCAAATCCAAAGAGAGTTTATTTATAAAAATTAAAGCTATTTATATCAAATTTATCTACAATAGTGTGTGTACATGTAAAATTCAATTGATGTATTTACTGATTCTGCATAAAAATTGCTACGTTTTTGGTAGGTCAACGCTCTGCTGACTAAGATGCCTGTTCACTCGCGTGAACACATTGAATACCACTCAACAGTATCTTGATACATTTGGACAGTAGGCAAAAAAGTAAAATAATATTTGAGTGCATTCATTTCATTTTACAATTTAATAACTTCATGATCGATAAGCATATGAACATGTTTTGATAAAACTTATCGTAATGGTAAAATTAATAAAATTGTCCACCAATGTCTTCTTGAAATAGTGGTGAATTTATAAACATTGATATTTTTTAATCTACAATATATTTTACTTATAGGTTATTTTTCAGGATTCATTGTATTGTATTGTAAATAAGACTGATATGGGAAAAAGCCAAATTTATTTTGACCAAATTCCTAAACAACGAAAGCATATGCAAAATCTAAAGGATGAGCTTGAAAAACGTACAGCGAATGGCGAAAACAACATCATCAAATATATTAAAGGTATGCCTACAATTACTACGTCTAAAGTAAATTCTCTTACTACTGACTCTGAAAATACAAAAAAATTAGTAACTAATTAAAGTAAATAATTACACTGATATAGCTTTTGAAAAGAAATCTCTGAAATGTTTCTATGCGCATGCCCGTAGTATAGTCAAACCGGGGAAAATCGATGAGCTGAGATGTATCATTTCTTCAGTTAAAACCACTATTTATATTATTGTGTTGTCGGAAACCTAGATCAAAGGTGAAGATGAGGCTAGAATAATAGAAATACCGTGTTATATGCACTTCTTTAATTACAGGAAAAATAAAACAGGAGGCAATGTCTTAATTTTTGTCCACATCAACCTGAAGCATAATTTGGTTGAACAATACTGTATAGACGATATTCACTATCTTTGGATACACATTAAACAGTTCTCTTTAAATATTGGGGCCTATTTATAAACCTGATAAAGTAAATTTAAATAATTTCCTCGATGTATTTGCACAATAGTGACATAAAATGAGAAGAGCCATAGTTTTCGGTGATTATAACTATGACTTACTAAATCCTGAAATGAAATGAAATGAAATATTTATTTCTCAACATTGACAATTACTTGTTGTTATTGACGCCAAATAAAACATGACTCTACCATCAGTTCGAAAAAACCTTCGTGAAGAAGAACTGGCAAGAAACTTGACGGGTATACTTTTTTCAAAATAAATTTACATAGTCTCTTTATGTCTATACAAAATTATTCTTATCTGCATCTGTTGTTACCTCGGCAAGTCTCCCTCCCCCTAAGTATCCAAACGACGAACACCCTCAAATGGTACTCGTTCACGAGTTAATGCGGGATCCAGCCATTGCCCTCCTCAACCATATTAGAGGGAAGTGAGCGACCCGTCACCGACAGTACCATAAGAAGACGTACTATGGTTGATAAGTTACAACAGCCTTTACTATCCTACTTCAGGTTTCAGGCATCTATCATGCTTGACATCGGCTGGTTGGCAGATCACACATACCGTCGAAATAACTTCGTAGTCTGTTATCCTCATAATAGGTTTTCTCAGAATGTTTTTCTTTGTCACTGGGATCGAACCTTACTAAACCTGCGTTACTGAAGCTTGTAGGATCAATTGAACATACAATTTCTGCTCTTGAACTTCCTGTGTTACTTATACCTACTTAAATAACAAACAATCGTTGCAAAAAGATACTTTTAAGTAATACACTTCTCATTTTGTGCTCCGACAAAATGTTTAATAAAAGCATATTTAGCTCAACATGTAGACAACTGGCAGTTTTTGTATAACATAGATACCTACAGTGTGTTGTGTACTCGAAATTCAATCTAACCTGAAATAATTAATTCCTTGATAAGTTATTTGTACAGTATAACAACCGTTGGGGCTTCCGCCATACTGTAGCGCATCAGGGATGTTTGCAGACGCAAGAGTCAATTGTTTTTACGCGACGATGCGCAGCAGGTGTGGGTCGCTGGGCGCAGAGTGCAGGGGAGCACCAATCTATCTATATAGGTATCCTGAACATGATTGCTAACAGGCTAGATTGTCTTTACCTGGGTCATTGTCGTATAATATCGACTGGCAAACCGTAACCGTGACACCTGCACGTATCTATATTTTTATATTTACTTATTCATAAACACAAAATGTAATTTATCAAAATCTTTCAATCAATCAATCACTACCATAAGAAGACGTACTTTAGTGACAATGACGCTTTAGATATTCATCGGAACGAAGAACAAACAGACACATTACACAATGTGTGATGTGTCTGTTTGTTCGTTGAGTCATTTTTTGTTGCAAATACTAGTACAATCCTGTTAATGAGGGGATTATACCCAAGGGCTTTTATCATCAAAATAATCGGATAGTTTATAATATGCTTTAGCACATAACTTCTGCTTTATAGTTTCTTTGAATTTGTCAATAGGAAGACCTTGGATATCCTCAGGAACCTTACTATAAAAGCGTATACATTGACCCATGAATGAGTTAGTGACTTTATGAAGCCTATTATTATGAGCTGCCAGCATATTTCCTCTTGTGTTAACATAGTGCAGATCTTTTTTTCTTTCGAACAAGGTTATGTTCTTTTTTAAATACATTAAATTTTCTAAAATATATTGGGAATGGAAAGTAAGAATATTTATTTCCTTAAATTAACTTCAAAGTGTCACCCTTGGACCAAGCTGATAGATTGCGCGAAATGCCCTTTTCTGCAGAATAAATATAGTATCGATGTCGGCAGCACTCCCCCACAACAGAATACCATATGTCATGAGGCTGTGGCAGTAACCAAAATAGACTAATAGACTAATCGAGCAGTTGTTTCATTTGAAATTTTGTCTCATTTTTTTTAACAGCATAAGCGGCAGAGCCAAGCCTTTTCGCTAAACCATCAACATGCAGTCCCCACTGGAGTTTGGCTTCTAAGGTTATGCCCAGAAATACAGTCGAGTTTACAGGCGTCAGTTCCTGGATCTTAACTACAATGTTTGTGTTTACCTGTTTGACATTTGGCAAAGTAAACTTAACACATTTCGTTTTTTTTAATTGAGGAGCAAATTATTAGCTGGGAACCACTTCTCTGTGTTGGAGATGCAGTGGTTTACTGCTCGATAGTCAGTTTCTTGTCTTTTGATTTTAAAATAAGAAGGAAACAGCAAACAATATGACCTCGCATTGATTCTTAACGACCGATGGCAGATCATTGAAATATACTAAAAAAAGGAAAGGGCCAAAGACTGAGTCCTGGGGCACACCCATTGTCACTGCCGATCCTGATGATTTTTCTTCATTTATTGCAACTTTCTGTTTTCTATTAGAAATATATGATTTAATCAAGGTAACCGCTCGGTTTATTATGCCGTAATGGTGCAGTTTCATGAGTAGAGTAGTATGATCCACACAGTCGAACACCTTGGACAAGTCACAAAAGACACCAATAGCATCACACGACTCCTCCTAGGCGCTGCATACATGTTCATCACCGGCATCGGTTGTTGAGCGACCCCACGTGAAACCAAATTGCTTAAAATTAATTAAACTATTACCATAAAAATGAGAAAGTAATTGATTTAAAATTAATTTTTCAAAAATCTTACTGAGCGTTGTTAGTATAGATATAGGTCTAAAATTATTAGGGTCAGACATACTACCTGCTTTGAATATTGGAATGACCTTACTCAATTTCATTAAATCAGGAAAAACATCATCATGAGTTAGACCTCCACCTCAGATTAAGGTTCCCTGACCGTGGAACCTTAATCTACTAAAATTCCCTAAAAGAAAGCGATTTCAAGATTTTGAATAAAACTTACCAAGAATATTGTACTCGTGTTACATCTACATCCAAAACTCTGCTTGATCATGTGTCATCTAATCTTAAGAAAAATAATTTTCACTGTGTATTGGTCGAATCTGCAATGTCTGATCATAGGCAAATATTTCTAGAAATCAGACGATACTTTCCACCCCCTCTTAAGAAAAATAATATTCCGCAGTCAATTACACTAAATTTTACAAACTCTTGGAAAGCTACCCAAATGTGGATGATGAATTTTTGAAATGATTCTTCATAATCATTTAGAATCATTTCTAATTTCAAATCACTTTTTCTATCAAAAACAATATGGATTCAGGCCTCAATCTAGTACACTTTCAGCCTCAATAGACTTAATAACGAAAATCTAAAACAAAATTGATGAAAAACAAATAGCTTTAGGTATTTTTATAGACCTTAAAAAAACTTTCAATACAATGAATCCCAATCTTTTTATATAAAAGTTAACTAAAATCGGCGTTAAAGGTCAAGCACTTGAAATTTTTAAATCTTTCCTACAAAATCGTAAACAATTAGTAAAAATAGGAAAAAGTTAAAGTGGTACCAATACAGTTCCTTTTGGTGTTCCACAAGGATCCATTTTAGGACCATTATTATTTATCATTTACATTATAAGGCATTATTAAGGCAAATTGATCGAAAAGGTGATATTTCGTTCAATATTTTGTTCAATATCAAAATGTCTAATGATATTGAACTAAAGGTAAGTTACCAACTGGTTCAGCGAAAAAATAAGGAAAAATATTTGGAACTCATTTTAGACAATTACCTAAACTGGAAGCTACACATAGTAAAAATTAGAACTAAGTTATTGTCACTAACAGGTGCACTCCATAGCTTATCTAAATGCCTTCCGAACAATGTACTTAATCTATAATTCTCTAGTCAAACCCCACATTGACTACTTGATTGAAATTTGGGGTATGCAGCTAAATCTTATCTCGAAGTTATACAAACAGCTCAAAATAAACTTATCAAGATTTTATTTAACTACAAATTTCGGACACCAACTCACCAGATATACGAGGATACTAAAATAATGAATATTGCACAAACCTATAATTATTACACTTGTAGACGTATCCATAAAATACTTAACAAGTACATCAGTACCACACTAACTCTTACACGAAAACACGAAATACAAAACTATAAACTACAAAACTCTAATTATTTAATTTCAAGTGCACCCAGAACAAACTACGTTAAACAACATCTGGTATGAAGGTGTTAATATATATAATAAATTACTTCTTAGTATAAAAGAAGCAAAGTATGACTATCTTCAAAAAATTACTTAAAATACACGTATTAGACACAACTTAATAATAAATTAAACCTGTCTGAAAACGATCTTGTATAGGTATGGGTAATGTGTGATGGAGTTTCAAGAGAAAGCTTAGTACCAGATCTCAGTCGCTCACCCATAATGGTATGAAAATTAAACCTCTCACGGAGATATACGGACGCAGATGGATTAAAGAGAACATTATACAATAAGCATAAAATATGTATATCTCTGCGGTTTCTGAAAGGTAGCCAGTTGATTTTGGAGCGGTATCCGGAGATATGGTCAAATTTTTTCAATCCAAAACTGGATCGCATACATTGCTTTTAGAGGCATTGTTTATTAGATTCATATTAGTTATGGTCATTCATGAAAGTACAGAAACTTGAGACATATTTGCTGAATTTTTTATGATGGGTGTTTGATTAATTAACTTGTATCCAAAACTTATGACAAATTTTGACTTTTTGGTGGTAATTCGACGGAGCAAGTTGTGTTTTTGATTGATTTTTCTTTTACGTATGCAAGTTAGAGTTTAGTGTATAATTGTGTTAGCGTATTGTGCATTGAATACCCATAGACATGTGCATTAAATAGAAAACACAATGAAGAGTGTAGACAGAGTTTTCCGTTTTGTTCCAAGAAGTCCGCTCGTTGATAGTAGTAACGCTATCACTTTACTATTTACTTTCACTTTCATCATCTTCATTATCACACCATCCTCATTATAATAAAACAAGAAAAAGTATATTTACGACAGACCAGGCTGTATGGCGTAGTTCCTTTGCTATTTTTAAAAGATAAACGGTAACAAAAAATATGTTATGTCAAACCTATTACCCATATAAATAGAATTATAATACTACTCCTAATATTTGCAATTTTTTTGACACTGTTAGTGATTCCTGTTTGACACGACTTCGCAAGTACAAAAATACACGAACGCCAAAAAAATTTCTATACGTATTTGGAATTAAAACAATATTCAAACCTATTTTTAACTTATTTTATATGCAAAAAAATACAATTATTGTACTGTCCAGTAGTTTCATGTCATGAAAACAAATAAAAAGCTAGGTTTCAGAGTCCAGAGTGCTAACCATTACACCATCGAACCGCTGATCTACGACGGTAAAATTGATTGTTAGATGTAGCTTTACGTCATCACTTTTACGAAATGAATGTATGTACCTACTAAACATTCTTTCGAACTCGTCTTTGAGCCATAAGCGCTACTTAATACTTTGACAATTTTATATCTAGATCATAAGTTGGCACCTACTACCTACCTACCTAATTACCTAATTGCCACCAACCTACTTCATTAATTTTACATCTTCTCTAAATGAAAACTGTAAAAACTTAGATAGCTCAGTTTATACTGTAATAAATCCTTGAAACAGTAATTGTGGTGTAATAATCAGATACATCTTGGCCAACATCATTGGCCAACGTAAACTAATTTAGGTGAAACTTAAACGAAGGGTTTTCTAAAAACTTAAAAAAAGGTGGACGTTCTACGTTTGATTGATGTGTGTCTTTTTTATGTATGTCTGTCATTAAGGTAATTGTAGACCGTTTTAGAAAATTATTATTTGGTTTGTAAGGGTACTTTCGAAGTGGTCCCGTCATTAAGAATTGTCAGGATCTGATAATGGGATCCCGGAGAAATATTACTCTGATTCTCAGCGGAGGCCTAGACTAAAGGCGGGATTTTTGTATCTGTATTTTTGTATATTCATATCTGGGGACTATGAAAGTACCGGGGAATCGAATTCACCTGTGGAGCCCACGTTCAACAATATTGTGAAACTAGAAATCGATTGCTATATATATTTATTTATTCATTTGTTTTAGTCAGGTAAATAAATGGTGGCATAAAATACCGTAATAAGTACAGTCAAATTACTTTCGAGATGTTATTGCATTTGTAGTATAATTGAAGTTGGCAAAAACCGGGGCCAGCTAGCTTGAACGTAGTACAATGTTTTCTGGCTGGCCCTTCTCAATATTGGTTATAGACTACTTATTTGAAAAAAGCCCTCGACCTACAGGTAAATTACTTTCCAAAGGTTTTTGCATTTATATTTCTGTACAATCAGCACATAAATAAATAAACCAATACTTTTTAATAATTTTTATAGCCCGGTTCTTCATATGGAACTAATTATATAAACGATATTAAAATAGTGAATATTATTATTATGAAACATAATTTTTAATTCTAAATTATTTCAACTCCAAACATTTCGCACTCCTCACTTTCATTTGTGTAATCCATAATTTGTTCTGATATTATATCTAAAGCCTCATCCGTGCCTTGAAATTTCTTTTCCTCTTTAATAGCATGAAGACAAACATTTTTCCATTCCTCTAGTCGTGCTATTACATTTTTCCTCAGCTAATGTTATTATAGCACTCATGTTCATTGTAAACTTTTTTTTGTGACGTGATTTTCACTATATTTCATATATTTGTAATCAATCTTATTTTAGAATCATATCATATGACTGAGGCTTAAGCATGTTCGATGAATGTTCAATATTTTCAAACGTCAGCCAGTCAATCATTTGCTGGTTTTTTTGAATTATTATTCGGTGCATGATTTTGAATTGAAATATGATGGTATTATTTTTAAGGTAGGTTTAAGGTTAGGTTTAAGGTTGGGTATTCATTGCGTTTGGATCCACTTTAAATAATTATCATAATTCATATTATCTAGTAGCTTTGAACCAGAAGTGCTTCCATCTGACCAAGACTTTGAGAGGGTATGTGATGTATATATATAAGTTTCGTCTGTAAAAACAATAGTTAATTCGCAAGTATAGAATTTCATGCATTTCCTTTAGCAGTTTGCGGTTATCTTCCGTTGGTTTCCATATAAAACCTAATGAGATGACGTGTTTTAGTAACGTGCTGACACAACCTTTATAATCTATTACTTCTTAAAATTTTGCGTATAGTATTTTCATCATCGGAATTCCTTTATATGAAATGTGAAATTTATGAATAGTTCTCTAGACTACTTGTTGATCAAAATCATCTATTATAATCGTAGGCTTCCGATTTGATTTTTTTTTAGGTGATTTAAGGGTTAGGCCCTGTTCTGAAGTATGACATTTGCTTTCTGATAGGACCTTTCTGACGGAAGTCAATGATATTCCGGTTGACATCGCAACTTCTTGAAAAGGAGTCACAATACTGTTCGGATTGCTATTGCATTCATTTTCGAAATATTTGTACAAATTATACAAAACGTCTTTAATTTGGGAATTCAAAGACTTATCTCGACCATGTTTTAACATCGGAATCATTTTTAATTAAATAATTTACAATAATAACACTGCTCAATAAATATTATAAACCATAAGAATAAACCACAAATAAAATCAATTCATTCATTTATTAACTAAAACCAAATAGACCTCACAACTATTAGCAATGTTTATGAATTATTATACTGAATTATTATTTATTTGACATTCACCATTGACTTTTGATTGTCAATATATTTTTTTTCTTCAAAATGTAACAAACCTCTTTTTTCTGACTGTACAAGAACATTTAAATTTCAAGTTTAGATTTCCTGTAAATATACAACTACTTCAAATGCAAAAACGTCATAAGATCCGAAATACTGACGTCACGGTCGTCACTTGTCTAGTTGGCTTGGTCATGACTTGTCAAGTGACAAGTGATTGTAGAAAGACTTCTCAATTAAGCTGTCAAATTGGCTATATCTTGGGCTACATGTTAGAGCTCCTAGAGCTGCTGCTGTTAACCAAAGTACCTATAGTCGTATACCTATTTGTGTGATGATCACAAACGTTTGTTATCGAATTATGAATATTTTTTATTTAACTTACTAGCTAATGTGATAGTGGTTTTAGGACGAAAGTTAGCCCTTGTACTTTACTGCACCTAGGATGACGGGCATGTAATATTTTTTGTTGCTAGGTTCAGTGGGTAAGGCGTAAAAACGTAAAAAACATATGAATTCATATTTACATTCATATTATTACTAGGATAATATGCAGCTTTTCTATTTACTACATCGTATAGTCATACGTAACACAAGCTGCATATTACGAGTATGACGCCAAACACAGAAGGCCTTTCCAAAGCCGACTTTGCCGGTAATTTTAATAGATGTGCGAACAGACAAAACCTCTGAGCCTATAGAAAGTAGCTTAAAGGAGTTAAAACTATATTCATTGGTAATTGTGTTTATTGCTAAAATGTTACTTACCAATTAGCTTTGAGATTTAAAAGTTTGCATTTTTTGAATCCGTATACACCTTAATCTTCTCAATTAAACTTTCTTATAGGATAGTCTGCATCGGTAATACTTTATAAATATATAGGCTAGCTTTAGCCATCACGTAATTGAGTAATGTCAGTTCACTAGTCCCCTAATCGGTGCTTTCTAATAAAAATGTATGACATAGCTGCACTGTACTTTAAGTGGCTAGGTCTTAAATAGAATCTAACTGTTTCTAACTACAGGAGTCCTTAAGGCAAAAACTGTAAAGGAGCGTGTAACAGATGGAGTCAGTTATTTAGTCATAAAGTAATTTGAGGTTGCATATTTATGTTTAAAAAGAATTTGTTCATAATTTAGTTTTGGCATAGGATATTGAATTGGGTCATTCTCTGTTTGCACACTAAAATAATACACTGGGAAACATTTATTTGTTTAATTTATTTCTATTTTGTTGCAACTCTTCTGAACATATCCACTATATTTTTTAGCATGAGCAAGCTACGTTTTACAATATTTTGTTTGTCAAACTGCAAGTAGATTTCCGAAGCTACTGAACAGTTACATACAATGTAACATTTTATGAAGAAATTCTCACAGCAATTTCGGCAAGTACTTCAAAACTGTTTTATTTGTCAAACTACAAGTTCTATATATTTATTCTAATATAATGAATAGTCAAGATTTCCGCAGCTCCTGAACTGTTACATACCATGTAACATTTTATGAGAAAATTGTTATAGCAGTTTCGGCAAGTACAAAGTACTATGATGATGAGGTGCCACCGCTTTAAACTTCTAGTCCGCGGATCCGCACAACAAGCTTATTACGTAAAATAAGGTTTACCCTATAGAGGTTTAAGGCTCTCTATAGGGTCTCACCTCATGAACGCTCTAGGACTACCAGTAACTCTTATTCATTTGGGCATGTTTGCTTCCATAATGGTTTCTATCTACCGTTAGAATTTCATCACAAATTACAAGTAAATTTTATGGCTTGATAAAGTCTTAACTTATTTTTTGTGGTCTCTATAAATAAAATAGACTTTGAATTGGATTTAGAATGAATTCCTTAAAATCATTTTTTTTAATATAGTTACGTAATCATAGAAGGTTTTCAATCTTTTACAACGATTTATAAGAATTACTTCTCTAAAAACGCGAGGAAAAGGAGGTAATAATATAATATATTAAAAATTTAATTTCAATCAGCACATTTCTGCTTTATAATTTTGAAATTTTTTCCTCCCTAAAAACGGTTTTATACAACAAAATTTATATTTTCTTATCAATTCCCTGGAAATTGATTATTGTGAAAGCAGGAAAATATGTACCTATATGCTTTTGTGACGGGTACTGGGCTATCGTGTCTTTGCCTAACAAAGCGAACGAAAGAACGAAAATGTCTATTTTGTCTTTGATATTGATCTATGATTCGATTTTTCTTGTCACTTGTCCTGCCTAACGGTATATTTAACCTTCCTATACCCGCGCGTTGGTCTGTGAGACCGACGAAGTAAATTTTCGTATTTATTTATTCTTGCGTATATGCTAGAGGCTTGCACTTTTTGTTAGCAGCATGATTTGTTCCCACGGTCGTATACGCGGGTACAGTTGAAACTTTTTGTGTAAGTAATAATTTCTGTTTGATTAATTTTGATATCATATTGTGTTATTTAGCATAATTTAATTATCTTTTATAATTGTCGTCAAATAAAACTTATTGTTGGATGACGATATTTCGGATTCCGACTATGAAGATCAAAACTGCTGCCAATTCCTCTTTGCCAAGGCTGATAACTTAGTCTTCTGAAATATGTACATTAGATGGTCAAGAATACTCAGAAACAGCTGCCAATAGTACAATTGGCCGTTGTGCATACTGCGCATCAAAAAAGAACCGTAAGACGCGGTACATCTGCGCTAAATTTACTTTTGTATGGTACATGCTATTATGGTATGCTCTGCTTGTTTTATTGAGACTTGTGCCCATTTTATATTATTTTATTCTTTGCCAACTAATTGTCTATAAGATTTGATAGTTTATTTTTGTTCTTTATAAGAAAAAAAATATTTATGTTAACATTTTCGTAGCACGTATGAAATAGTGTAATATAATACGTAAGTTTTTATAAACAATCCTTATTTTGCAAAATCTCCTTTTTGTTCTTTCTATACTTGGCGTAAAAATGGCGTATCGATGTGAACCCAGACAAGAGTTCCGCGGATAAAGTAACGAAACTCGCCCGTCTCTACTTAGGCCGACTAAATAGTATGTTAGATAGACATAGTAAAACGTAACAAACAAACGCTCTTTAAGACCTGCGTTAGACCCGTCATGACTTATGCCTCGCCAATCCTTGCTCACGCCAAACCCTGCCTCCTGCACAAACCGCAGGTGGTTCAAAGTCTCTTCTGCCGCAGGGCACCAAACGCACCTTGGTACGTGCGTAACGCGGACCTACACAGACCTACATTAAAATATATATATGAATTCATCTTCAGTGCTCTGAGCACCTTCAGTGCTATGTAAATCGGCAACACATCATTCGTCCTTCCAATATTATATAACCTTTAATAAACAATAAAACACAATTAAGACTATGGGGCTCTCACTGTCGCGTCATTTTGTGCTGTTTTCCGGCTATGCTATCAGTGAAAACACATTTGGTTCGTTTAATAATACTTTGTAGCAATGTAACAATAAATATAAATTTAAATTTAAATATAATTTTGCATATGTGCCATGGGCTAAAGAATACAAACGCCTATAATAAATTTCTACAAAGATCCTGCTTTAAGGATTCCATCCAACACTTCATTGTTGATTCCAAAATGTTTTCATAGCTGATTTTTGAACTTAACAATAGTAAAAATACAAAATTTATGCATAACTTTTATACCTCTGAACTGATTGTCATTAAACATGGCTATCAACACTCTGTTTTCAAACGTATGAGTTGGTTAATTCGTGTAGGAGAAATGAGCAGACTTATTGTAGACAAGTAATTGCGTCAGGTCCGTGATTGTAACTTATACCGCCATACTCGTTTGGTGCTTTTTGGGCCGGTATCGGTTAGCGACTATTACGAAACTGATTTCATTACACAGTGGTCGGAAGTAACTACTGGTCGAGATATGGCCATCAACAAAATATACACTATAAACTAATTACTCTTTTTCCGTGCAAAATAAAAAGGAGTTCGCGGTTCAAAACCACAGCTTTGCTTAAACAGACCAGAGATCTGCAAAATCTCAAAAGTTAGCATTCATCACAAAAAAATATCGTATTATAGATAAATCAACTTAAATTTAAATCAATATCTTTATTAATTTACTTAGACAATATACATAATATCAGGAGGTCTCCTTTTAATCGTATTATTTTAAAAAGTTAACACATTACTAGCAAATTTCGTGAATTCTTCAAAATGACAGGGTTTGTGTTCATTCTTAATTATAAAATCTTTACAATTTATACAATTTTATTTATTTTTGATCATGAAAAATATCAATCCAGTTTCTCTTCTTCCAGCTTAGTGGGCTCCGGAGCCGAAGTAGTAGAAATGCTAGGAGTAGAAGCAGTAGAGGTTATAACATCATCAGGGACGTTGGATATGGTGGTTGATTCAGTAGGAACCTGGTCACAAGTACTTTGAGACGGAGTTGTACTCGATTTTGTAGAACCAGGCGTAGTACTAGATGTGGAACAAGATGAAGCGCCCGGCGTGATGCTTACACAGAGAGCTGGTTTTTTGTACATGTTGCACAATACTTTGACTAGTTCATCATAAGAAGGATTAGACAAAACTTGGTTCCTCCATAAGTTCATTGCTAACAGTGGAGTATCTTCTTTGTTTCTAAGTTTTTCATATTTATATTCCGCAAGCTTCAAATATTTAACAGCCTTATTTAGTAAGCATCTTTTAAATCTGTCTCCGTTGATAGGTATTTTGTCCAAACAACCATTTGACTCTTCAGCTTCACATTTCAAAAATTCACTTTGTAAATATATGTTTTTGGATAATTGTTCCAGAGCGCATATTCGAGGCCCGGCTTTGGTGCCGCTGTCCAAAAAGAAATATCTCACTTTTAAACTATGTTTCAATGCGTCGACCACCGCTGGGTATACTGTGGTAAAAAAGGTCTTGTCATCTTTTTCCGATAAGTTTGAAAATATATCTATGAAATTACCATCTCCACGACCGATGGTTATTATAAACAATATTATAGGCATAAAAACTGTGACACCCATGGTTTTTTTTCTCACAATAAATGTTAATACTTGTTCGCTTAGTAAGATACTAAACGTTATGAAAACTACATACATTGTTTAAATTATGACGCAATAAATCACAGATAACAAGCTTGATTTACGATGGTCCTAAAAAGAACCTATAGTTTTTATGTCATTCCTGACGTTGCATTCATGACATTTTCTACTTCAGTAAGTAGAGGTGTGTTTTTACAGTTACGAGTACATGCGATAAATTATTATATTCCGGCCTTCAGGAATCTGGTGCATACTACTACTACTACTTAATAAAATTGACCTCCAGTTAATGAGGTTTGAATTTGGAACGTTAACTAAAAGTTTATATACTTACAAACCGTTTTTTCAATGCTCAGATTACTTTTAATGTAGAATAATTTTGAGGATTTGACAAAATTTTTATGGAAAGTCCAGTCAAGTGTCAAAATTTTTCTACTGATAAAATGATCTGAGAATTGAAAAATCGGCCCTTTAAAGTGTTTAGTAAAAAAACTTGCCAACACAAGAAAAATGTCTGGCGATCACAGTGATTTCACTCCGTAGTGTGTAATTACCTTTAAATTGAATTAATTTGTACTTAAAAACCCATGAAGATTTCAAGCAGTGTTTTTTCAACATTTCTCAAGAACGCAGAGGCCAAGTATGGTGCATTTAATTTTTAATTTATAATACATTTCTAGTTCTAGTATTACTGATTTTATTTATCTCAAAGGATGGGAAAAGTAGAGTGCCCCCTGGGGGGTAAACGTTGCCTTATACACACATGAATCCTTCGCTATATACATGATTCTAATCCCCTTCGCTTCACCGCTCTTAGCTAGAATAATATTTAAACCCTCGCTCCGCTCGAATTAACCTTCGAATCCTTCATTTTGCTCAAGATTTTGATAAGACACTGCTTTATACAATCTTACGCAAGACGTCAGCCGATGTTAAGCGCCCGAGAGATAGGTTTAAGGCTACAAAACACAAGTGGTGTTAAAAATTGGTGTTAAATTAGAATTTACGTTAGAATTAGAATTTGCGGCCTGAAGGGCCTCGAGATCTAAAGTTAATTGCGTACGTTCGCTTGTGTGCGCGTTTCTTGGTCTAGCGACTTTGTATATCGAATCTAAGACAGGAGCAGTATATGAGACTGAATTTCGAACTAGTGGATTGGGATGGGATTCGGCGCGTTTGAAGAACGATTCTGAGAGTGTTTTTAGGTGCTGTTGAACTGTAGGTAGTTCAAGATCTCTGTGCAGGTCCGCGTTGCGCACGTACCAAGATGCGTTTGTGGCCCTGCGGCAGAAGAGGTTTTGAACTACCTGCAGTTTGTGCAGGACGGAGGGTTTGGCATGGGCAAAGACTGGCGAAGCATATGACATGACTGGTCTAACGCAGACCTTATAAAGCGTACGTTTGTTTCTGAAGGACATTTTACTTTTTCTACCTAACATACTGTAAAGCCGGCCTAGGTAAAAACGTGCGAGTTTCGTTACTCTATCGACGTGAGGATTGAATGAAAGCGTCTGGTCTAATATGACGCCTAAATATTTGGTACTGCGCTTCCAGGGGATGGGAGTGCCTTGCATTCTCACTTGGAGATTGTCGGGGATACGACTGCGTCTGTAGTCGAAGTAAACCGCAGAGCTCTTCTCTGGGTTCACATCGATACGCCATTTTTTAAACCAAGCACCGAGGGCGTTTACAGCCTTTTGAAGTCTGGTGACGAGACCCGAGGCTCTGCGGCCTTTAGTGTAAAGGGCAGTGTCGTCTGCAAAGAGAGCGAGTTCGACGACTTTCGATGGAATGGGAATGTCGTTAGTGTATACGGTATACAAAAGAGGGGCGAGGACTGAGCCTTGAGGGACTCCAGCCTTTATGGGACGAGGCGCGGAGTGCGTGCCTTCATGTTTGAAACGAAACGTGCGGTCTTTGAGTAACGACGCGATTATCCTAACTAGGCGAGCCGGTAAGCCTATTTTATAGAGTTTATAAACGAGACCGCTGTGCCAGACTTTGTCGAAAGCCTTGGCTACGTCAAAGAAAACTGCGATCGTTTTCTTTCGTTTCAGATAGAAGCCGTCGAGTATGTACTCGACGATTCGATGGACTTGCTGAGGGCAGGAGTGCTTAGCGCGAAAGCCGAATTGGTGGGGAATTATGAGAGGATCGCCGTCCGTTGGAAACAGATGGTTCCGCATTCGAGAGAGTATGACTCTCTCGAGAAGTTTAGACATTGCCTTGAGGAGGCTGATGGGTCTGTGATTAGCCGGGATATTAAGAGGTTTACCCGGCTTGGGTATGCCTATGACTGTCGCTTCTTTCCAAGCTTTTGGAAAGTAGCTAAGGTCGAAGCAGGCATTGAAAATGATAGCTAACAAGGTAAGCACCTGTTGAGGCAGGTGCTTAAGTGCGTGGTTGGAAATACCATCCGCACCCGGAGCCTTTCTGGACTTTTGACTTTTGATGAGAAGCGAGATTTCATCGTCAGAGACTGTGACGGGGTCGGCGGTGATGGGGAGAGAGTTTCTACGGAGAACTTCATCATCCACCGCTTTGATGTGAGTGGGATTCGCGGGTTGCGTGCTGGGCGAGCATTGAGACGCAATGCTGTCAGCGAAGCATTTGGCTTTCTCTTCGTCTTCGAAGGCGATAGAGCCATCGGGACGAGTGAGAGGAGGGACGTGAGAGGCGGCGTCTACGCGTAAGGCTCGGGCCATTCGATAATACGCTTGGTGGGACGGGGAGATATTCGCCATGAGATCGTTCATCTGGGCGTCTCGGAGTTCCGCGAGGCGAGATCTAACTTTGCGTTGTAGCTGATTCGCAGCTGTTCTATAGGCGGGCGTGGAATATTTCTTGGCTCTCCGGAGAGCCGCGTTCTTAGCTTTAATAAGATTGCTAATTTCTAAGGGAAGCGTGGGTTTGCCTTTCTTAGCAACCTTTTCGTTTACACTGATGGCTGAGTTGATAGCATCAGTGAGAGAATTTACTAACGAATCTATTTTATCCGGGCTATCTAATTGATCGGGCGAGATTGCGAGCGGAGAGTTTGGGGCCTCTAAGGCAGAAACTATCGTATTTTTGAAACCTTTCCAGTCGGTAAAGGTCTTAGGAGAAGTCACGTTAACGTTAGGCGGTCCTAGCACGAGGGAGACGGGGCGGTGGTCAGAACCTAGGTCATCGAGCGGTTCGATAGACCTGAGGTCGAGGTTGATATGCTTGACGATTGCAAAGTCGAGGATGTCAGGAGAGTGGTTCGGGTTGTCGGGATAATGAGTGGGAGTGATAGGGGAGACGACGTCTAAGTCGAGTAAGTTGGTGATGTCGAGGAGAGCTATACCGCTTTGGTTGGTTGATAGGCACGTCCAGTCAGTATGTTTGGAGTTAAAGTCTCCGAACATAATGACTGAACGGCCGAGGGCGAGAATGGTCTCAAAGTCGCTGTGGATAGGTTTGGTGCCACAAGGTATGTAGACTGAAGCTATGATGATGGTCGGATGACCAGTCATAGCCAATCTACATACGGTGGCTTCCATGTTGAGGAGAGGACGGGTAGGGAGAGGACAGCAATGGAATCCTCTTTTGTAGTAGATAGCAGTGCCGCCGAAACCGTCGCAGTTAGGCCTATCGTTGCGTGTAAACGCGTACTTAGGAATAGCGAATCCCCTGGAGCGATTAGGAGTGAGCCATGTCTCCTGGAGAAGTAAAAGATCTGAGTCGTTGTTCTGAAGGAACAGTTTGAGCTCGGGAAGGTTGGTGCTAAGGCTTCGAACGTTAAAAGATACTAGGGATAAGCCCTTGGGTTTGATACGACAGGACGCGGGGTTCGCGGGTCTAGACATTATAATTTACTTATTTACGAATTTATACAAAAATAAAGAATTTACAACGAACTTAGGAGCGAATGATGCTCGGCTAGCGCGAATAAACGCTCTTGAGGAGAGCGGGCGGCTCGCAGTTTGCGTGCGAGTATGGAAATTTCATTAATGTCTACGTTTTGGATGACGTCGAATACGGTCTTCATGTCCTCAGCCAACGACGACTGAGGTGCAGAAGACGGAGCGGACCGCGGCCCTACGGAAGCTACGGGAGCTGGGATGGGTCGGGAAGGTGCAGGTGGGACGGCCGGACGCTGCCTCCAGGACAGAGCCTGAGTAGGCGTCGGCTGGACGGGCTTTGCTTCCGGGGGACCCCGGTTGCGCAGCGGCGGGAAGTTAGCGGGAGTGAGCGGCGGCGCCGGTTAAGGCGCGACCCTCTTGACGGTGGAGCGCGGAGCGCGCGGGTAACCCCTGTAGTTTGCTGTGTGGCCGGACTGGCCGCACAGCACACAGGCAGGGGGGGAAGTGGATTCGGGAGTGCGAGTGCACTCCTTAGTGATGTGGGGATCCAGGCACTTTACGCACCTGGGGGGAGCTGAACAGTTAGCCGCTAAGTGGCCATATAGCTGGCAGCGGTGGCACTGCCCAGGGTGACCGCGGGGGTTGGGACGCTCGACGGAGATGTTCGAGAGTCCGCAGATTGTGCGAGCCTCTTTGAAAATCTCCTTCGAGTTGGGAGTATTTGACAGGATTACTAAAGCTAAGGGAAAACGCCTACCGCGGTTGGAGTGCATCTTGTGCACTGCTGTGACCGGGAAACCCTGAGACTTAAGGTCCTCGAGAATGTCTTCGTTGCTGAGTTCGAACGGGACGCCCCGTAGTACTGCGCGGATCTTACGCTCCTCCGGGAGGGCGTAGGTGTGATACGCGATTTGATTTAACGAGAGTAACCTGGTAAACGCGCGGAAGTCGTCGACGGTCGCTACTTGAATTTTGATCGTATCGCCAGCGTTGGCGGCTTTTAAGTAATTAATTTTGTGCTCTTTGCACAAGTTAGAAACCGCGGTGCAGCGCGCTTTTTCACGCAGGAATACGGGCGGAGGGAGCTGAGGCTTCGGCGGGACGGGAGCGCAGCGCGTCGCTGGCTTCGATGTGACCGACGGAGACGCGGTTACTTCGAGCGATTTTAACGGCGCGGGGGCTGGTGTTGAAGACACCGGGGAGGGCTCGGGTATTGAAGATACCGAAGCTTTCTTAGAGCGCTTCTTGGAGCGCTTGGCGACAAGTTGAAAGGCGGGCTCAGGAGAGCCGGTTAAGGTGACGGCATCTGTCGACGTGTCAGACGTGGGTTCGGAGTCGCTCCCGGGAGCGGTACGCTTACGACGCGACGCGTGAGAGGATGCGACCGATTCGCAGTCCATCTCGGACGAGGCAGGAGACGCGGGAGAGCTGTGGACCTGAGGGGTCTGAACGTTGGTGGCCTGAAGGGCCGGGGTTGAGGCCTGAGTGGCCGGGGACGCGATTGATGCCTGCAAGGCCTGCGTTAGGATGTCTTTTGGGATGGACACGCCTGCCGCAGCAAGCGCCTGGGTGAACGCGTTCGCGAAGTTAATAACGCTTAGCGAATCCATTAGGGAGTGTTATAAATATATAAATATAAGTAAAATAAAAGATGCCTAGTTCCTAAAAACCTAGCAAAATCCTAGCGGCTAACCTTCCTACCAGCGGTAGGGGGGCTGGGGAGAATAACTTAAAACTAACCGTAGTACGCCGAAGGCCGCTACCTAGAAACCTAAAAAAAGGTACGCAGGTAAAGAGTTGACCGCGTTAGGGTCAACCTTTACCGACACAAGGGACAAATACACACGAAGAACACACAGATATGATAAAAATAAATATGAAAATAGGAGAAAAATAAATAAAATAGAGAAGAGAAATAAAATAAAAATAAAAAGGGATGGTTCAGTACAAATTCGTTGTCACCGTTAAGTATCCTTTGCACTGAAACCAGACTACTTACGCTGGGCACAACACTGCACTCAGCACAAGCACAACACAACTTAGCACAGCACTTTGAAGACTAAGGGGCTTAGTCGCAAAGAAAAATCGCACTTCGAAAGCAATCAGACGGAGTAGAAAAACCTTGGTAACCGCAGCACGGAACCAACACGCTAAACCGTGACGTCAGTAGACTAGCGCCACGGAATATCGGGAGGGGACCGATCAACGGAGAACGGGGTCTTGCACGTCCGCACCGCGTGGCAATCGGAGCGAGAATGGGTTAATTCGAGCGGAGCGAGGGTTTAAATATTATACTAGCTAAGAGCGGTGAAGCGAAGGGGATTAGAATCATGTATATAGCGAAGGATTCATGTGTGTATAAGACGAAGGCACGTTTACCCCCAAGGAGCACTCTACTTTTCCCATCCTTTGAGATAAATAAAATCAGTAATACTAGAACTAGAAATGTATTATAAATTAAAAATTAAATGCACCATACTTGGCCTCTGCGTTCTTGAGAAATGTTGAAAAAACACTGCTTGAAATCTTCATGGGTTTTTAAGTACAAATTAATTCAATTTTAAGGTAATTACACACTACGGAGTGAAATCACTGTGATCGCCAGACATTTTTCTTGTGTTGGCAAGTTTTTTTACTAAACACTTTAAAGGGCCGATTTTTCAATTCTCAGATCATTTTATCAGTAGAAAAATTTTGACACTTGACTGGACTTTCCATAAAAATTTTGTCAAATCCTCAAAATTATTCTACATTAAAAGTAATCTGAGCATTGAAAAAACGGTTTGTAAGTATATAAACTTTTAGTTAACGTTCCAAATTCAAACCTCATTAACTGGAGGTCAATTTTATTAAGTAGTAGTAGTAGTATGCACCAGATTCCTGAAGGCCGGAATATAATAATTTATCGCATGTACTCGTAACTGTAAAAACACACCTCTACTTACTGAAGTAGAAAATGTCATGAATGCAACGTCAGGAATGACATAAAAACTATAGGTTCTTTTTAGGACCATCGTAAATCAAGCTTGTTATCTGTGATTTATTGCGTCATAATTTAAACAATGTATGTAGTTTTCATAACGTTTAGTATCTTACTAAGCGAACAAGTATTAACATTTATTGTGAGAAAAAAACCATGGGTGTCACAGTTTTTATGCCTATAATATTGTTTATAATAACCATCGGTCGTGGAGATGGTAATTTCATAGATATATTTTCAAACTTATCGGAAAAAGATGACAAGACCTTTTTTACCACAGTATACCCAGCGGTGGTCGACGCATTGAAACATAGTTTAAAAGTGAGATATTTCTTTTTGGACAGCGGCACCAAAGCCGGGCCTCGAATATGCGCTCTGGAACAATTATCCAAAAACATATATTTACAAAGTGAATTTTTGAAATGTGAAGCTAAAGAGTCAAATGGTTGTTTGGACAAAATACCTATCAACGGAGACAGATTTAAAAGATGCTTACTAAATAAGGCTGTTAAATATTTGAAGCTTGCGGAATATAAATATGAAAAACTTAGAAACAAAGAAGATACTCCACTGTTAGCAATGAACTTATGGAGGAACCAAGTTTTGTCTAATCCTTCTTATGATGAACTAGTCAAAGTATTGTGCAACATGTACAAAAAACCAGCTCTCTGTGTAAGCATCACGCCGGGCGCTTCATCTTGTTCCACATCTAGTACTACGCCTGGTTCTACAAAATCGAGTACAACTCCGTCTCAAAGTACTTGTGACCAGGTTCCTACTGAATCAACCACCATATCCAACGTCCCTGATGATGTTATAACCTCTACTGCTTCTACTCCTAGCATTTCTACTACTTCGGCTCCGGAGCCCACTAAGCTGGAAGAAGAGAAACTGGATTGATATTTTTCATGATCAAAAATAAATAAAATTGTATAAATTGTAAAGATTTTATAATTAAGAATGAACACAAACCCTGTCATTTTGAAGAATTCACGAAATTTGCTAGTAATGTGTTAACTTTTTAAAATAATACGATTAAAAGGAGACCTCCTGATATTATGTATATTGTCTAAGTAAATTAATAAAGATATTGATTTAAATTTAAGTTGATTTATCTATAATACGATATTTTTTTGTGATGAATGCTAACTTTTGAGATTTTGCAGATCTCTGGTCTGTTTAAGCAAAGCTGTGGTTTTGAACCGCGAACTCCTTTTTATTTTGCACGGAAAAAGAGTAATTAGTTTATAGTGTATATTTTGTTGATGGCCATATCTCGACCAGTAGTTACTTCCGACCACTGTGTAATGAAATCAGTTTCGTAATAGTCGCTAACCGATACCGGCCCAAAAAGCACCAAACGAGTATGGCGGTATAAGTTACAATCACGGACCTGACGCAATTACTTGTCTACAATAAGTCTGCTCATTTCTCCTACACGAATTAACCAACTCATACGTTTGAAAACAGAGTGTTGATAGCCATGTTTAATGACAATCAGTTCAGAGGTATAAAAGTTATGCATAAATTTTGTATTTTTACTATTGTTAAGTTCAAAAATCAGCTATGAAAACATTTTGGAATCAACAATGAAGTGTTGGATGGAATCCTTAAAGCAGGATCTTTGTAGAAATTTATTATAGGCGTTTGTATTCTTTAGCCCATGGCACATATGCAAAATTATATTTAAATTTAAATTTATATTTATTGTTACATTGCTACAAAGTATTATTAAACGAACCAAATGTGTTTTCACTGATAGCATAGCCGGAAAACAGCACAAAATGACGCGACAGTGAGAGCCCCATAGTCTTAATTGTGTTTTATTGTTTATTAAAGGTTATATAATATTGGAAGGACGAATGATGTGTTGCCGACCGTAAACATCAGTTGAACTGGCTGTTCCTCCACTTAAACAGAAACTCAATTACGTAAATGTGGCTGTTATGGCGGTTCTAATAGGTAGGCCTACTCGTAGTATCCACGCACTCGAGATCTTATCTAAATAAAGTTTAGTTAGCAAGCGTTCTATCGGTACGTAAAATCTTCATTTATGCCAGTGATTCTAGATATCATAGATTACTTCCCCTCAACACAAGACGCAACCAGCGCTGTTCCGTCCCCAGAGTCGGATTGTGCCACAGATTCTACAACAACGTTGCACCCAAACTGTATAAAAAAACTGCCCAAATAAGCTCAAACTGCGGCGGGGCTGCAGCACCACTACTGCACTACTAGACGTAGTAGAAAATATTTTATCAAACCAAGACAAAGGCAATGCCACAATTTTAACGCTACTTGACTTTTCGCGCGCATTTGACTGTATTAATGTTTCTTTACTCTTATCTAAACTGGCTTTCTATGACCTGTTCTAAGAGGCGTACCACAGGGTTCCATCCTGCTCTTCATTTTGTATACTTCGGATCTACCTGATAGTATCTGTCATAGTCAATATCACATATATGCAGATGATTTGCAGGTGTATGGCACTACTAAGAAAACTAGAGTAATTAAATCAGTTTCATCCCTTAATGAGGACTTATCTCGGATATCTTCATGATCCTCGCAAAATTGCTTAGCTTTAAGCCCTGCAAAAACGAAATATATGATACTAGGATCGAAACCTAATCTAGAACAAATTGACCAAACACATCCGCCTAGCGTCAAATTATTAGGTGTAGATGTCGAGAGAGTATTCGAAGCCCGCAATCTCGGTCTATTATTTGACGTGAACCCATTATATTCTGGAATGTGCTCGTGTCTGTTTCTACCACCTCAAGATTCTGTGTAGAATAAGGGACAATATATCAGTCGATGTTAGAGTTAGACTTTGCGACACACTTGTGTTGTCAAATTGAATTACTGTATCGCGGTGTATGGTCCATGTTCTTTACAGAGGTCACAATGCCTTATTCAACGAGTTCAAAATGCATGTGCTCGCTATTGTTTTAAAATCCCCCCAAGAACACATGTAACCCCATACTTAATTAAAGCAAAAACATTAAATATGACAGAACGGCAAAAACTCTATTTAGTTTCTCTATTCTTTAAAGTTATAAAAACGCAGCAACCTAAGTATTTATTTAAAAAACTAAAATGGCGTTCGCAACATCGAGTTAGACCTTGTAGTCACCTTCTGTCAGTCCCTGAAGACAAGACCGCAGCTTTCCGGGGGAGTTTTAAATTTTGTGCTACTAAATGTTGGAACGATATTCCTCCGCCCTTGCGAAGAGTTAACTCAAAGGCTGTATTTAAATCCACGCTTAAATCATTTTTATTAACTAATGACAAAAATAAACACATTTAGTGGCACAATGTAGGTTGTAATGTGATGTAATTAATTATATTTCAAGATGTTTCATATTCTATTAATTAATTATATATTTATGTATATTCTGTGTATAAACTAATTACGTAAGTATATATGTACTAAGTAGTTTATATATATATATATATATATATATATATATATGTATTATATATTCGTATTATAACCCACTTTAAATTGTATTTATACATTTTATAATATTCTGAACTAAGTAATATTATAAAACGGGCGTGTATCTAGGGGCTGCGGCAGAATAACATCGTTGCGATACAAGTCGCAACATCATGATGAGTCGTAGCCTTTTGGCTGGCTCAACACTGGCAATTTGCATGATTTGCTTATAAATTTTGACGGTGTATTTTATGTCTTTTTTCTTTTTTGTGAATTTTAACCTGCGTTATACTTTAATTGTGTTTTTTGATTTCATGTACTCTCATTGTTATGTGTTGTATCTGTCAATAAATGTATTTCTATTCTAAATGTATTTCTATTGTATAATGTTACTGAAGGACAAAAATACTATAAGTTTTAGTAACAACTTTTTCAAAAAACCCTATTTACGTAGCTGGATTATTTGCCCTACGATAAAACAGAAATACGTATGTGTATTCATAAGGTAGGCACTTTGCTCTATTACGTACATAAAACAGACCATCTCGATTACATACAACCGTCTATCTACACCTATAACATAAAAACATTTGCAAACTTTTTTAGATTCCTCTTGTGTATAGGAAAGTGAATATGAAAACGATGCCAATGCAATATATTATGGCGAAGACCTGTATTATAATATCTGCGTTGGTAATAGAATCAGGCGTCGGCAGCTGAAAATTAAAATATGCAAGGCGTCTCTTATCGAAGTTATTCTATCTAAGTTATATTAGTTAATGAGAATATTATGGCAAAAACTTAGATTTGAAGTAAAACTCGAATTCCGTGATCTTGAAAAATTTATTTTTAACGTAACCATATTACTGATTAATCTTAGTTAATGTGGTGATTTTTTAAAGGAGCAAACTTACCTAGTTGATCCAAGGCATTAAAAAATGTAAGTGAGTAGTTACCTAATATTTTTGGTTTGACGCATTATTTTCTTAAGGAATGGGTTATGGGATTATAAATAAATAAATATAAATAAATCCCCAAACAAAAACACCAACTATGGCCCCAGAAAAAGCAGAGCTTTAGATACATCGAATTCGATAGGGTCCAGAATAAACTTACACATATAAATATAAATAATCATGACGCGAGAACAAAACAGCTGTGTTCATAACACAAATTAATGCCCCGACCAGGACTTGAACTTGGAACATCCATGGTGTATGAGGCAGGGCTACTAACGCAAAACGGCCGTCGTATTGGAAGGAAATACGACTGGATCTGATAAATGATGCTTTATTTTCACCCAACGGTGGCAGGTCTTTTTACGACAACTTCGGTTGTTACTGCGACGACGCTTGGCTTCGTTCTAGCGGTGGCAGGTCTTTTTAAGACAACTTCGAATGTTACTTCGACGACGCTTGACTTCGTTCTAGCGGTGGCGGGTCTTTTTACGACAACTTCGGTTGTTACTTCGACGACGCTTGGCTTCGTTCTAGCGGCGGCAGGTCTTTTTACGACAACTTCGGTTGTTACTTCGATGACGATTGGCTTCGTTCTAGCGGTGGCAGGTCTTTTTAAGACAACTTCGAATGTTACTTCGACGACGCTTGACTTCGTTCTAGCGGTGGCGGGTCTTTTTACGACAACTTCGGTTGTTACTTCGACGACGCTTGGCTTCGTTCTAGCGGCGGCAGGTCTTTTTACGACAACTTCGGTTGTTACTTCGACGACGCTTGGCTTCGTTCTAGCGGCGGCAGGTCTTTTTACGACAACTTCGGTTGTTACTTCGACGACGCTTGACTTCGTTCTAGCGGTGGCAGGTCTTTTTACGACAACTTCGGTTGTTACTTCGACGACGCTTGGCTTCGTTCTAGCGGTGGCAGGTCTTTTTACGACAACTTCGGTTGTTACTTCGACGACGCTTGACTTCGTTTTAGCGGTGGCAGGTCTTTTTACGACAACTTCGGTTGTTACTTTGACGACGCTTGACTTCGTTCTAGCGGTGGCAGGTCTTTTTACGACAACTTCGGTTGTTACTTCGACGACGCTTGACTTCGTTCTAGCGGTGGCAGGTCTTTTTACGACAACTTCGGTTGTTACTTCGACGACGCTTGGCTTCGTTCTAGCGGTGGCAGGTCTTTTTACGACAACTTCGGTTATTACTTCGACGACGCTTGGCTTCGTTCTAGCGGTGGCAGGTCTTTTTACGACAACTTCGGTTGTTACTTCGACGACGCTTGGCTTCGTTCTAGCGGTGGCAGGTCTTTTTACGACAACTTCGGTTGTTACTTTGAAGACGCTTGACTTCGTTCTAGCGGTGGCAGGTCTTTTTACGACAACTTCGGTTGTTACTTTAACAACGCTTGACTCCGTTCTAGCGGTGGCAGGTCTTTTTACGACAACTTCAGTTGTTATTTCGACGACGCTTGACTTTGTTCTAGCGGTGGCAGGTCTTTTTACGACAACTTCGGTTGTTACTTTGACGACGCTTGACTTCGTTCTAGCGGTGGCAGGTCTTTTTACAACTTCGGTTGTTACTTTGAAGGCGCTTGACTTCGTTCTAGCGGTGGCAGGTCTTTTTACGACAACTTCGGTTGTTATTTCGAAGACGCTTAACTTCGTTCTAGCGGTGGCAGGTCTTTTTACGACAACTTCGGTTGTTACTTTGACGACGCTTGACTTCGTTCTAGCGGTGGCAGGTCTTTTTACGACAACTTCGGTTGTTATTTCGACGACGCTTGACTTTGTTCTAGCGGCGGCAGGTCTTCTTACGACAACTTCGGTTTTCACTTCGACGACGCTTGACTTCGTTCTGAGGGTGGCAGCTCTTTTTATTTTCGTCTTCACAGAATAGCTTCGTCTATTTATTTCTTTTGAATGCTAACAAAACTTTTTTAATCGACCTCTGCCACGTTCCGATTCGCTTGTAAGCCTAAGTCGTCACGATACGTATCTCATTTATATAGAAGTTTGTTTCCTTGTGTCGTGATATATAATTTTATATACGACTTAAATCTTTAGGTAAAAAGTATTGAATTTGTTTTGAAATCTCAAGTATAAATTCAAGTTTGCCATTTATGCGTTAATGGCTGCCACAGCTGCCTACATACCCACTAATAAGAGCTAACTAGAGCTGGACGAGGGAAAAACTAATTATAACATGTAATTTGCTTAGGAACGCTATAGTAATGATTCGATATAAGTACAATATATAAGTACAAAAATAACGTTCGAAATGAAAAATGTGTGTTTACAAAATTGAACAAATATTTCTGTGGATCAGACACCTGCTTTGTGGATTTGTGGCTTTTTGGATGTGTGGTTTTGGTAGATGTATTTTGTTCTCAAATTGGTACAAGAAATTTTGCAGTGCTTAGAAATATGACAATAAAATATATACAGACCATAATATTCCCAAACATTAGAATGTGTTTTGTTGTACAAATGTTTATTATATCGTCTTATTTTTCAGGTATTTTTATGATGTAGGTAGTAGCTGGTTTGGCTGGTGGGGGAAAATTATATCATTCTGTTTTTAAAGCACTTTGGAATAGTAATAAACTGTTTTTATTATATATAATTATCTTAGACCATTTGTCAATAGATTTGTCACCTAACTTAAACTCTAGAAAGTAAAATAAAGTTGCTTCATATTTGCGTATAATATTTAAATACTTCAACATGAATTCATGTTTTTAGTCTAATAAATTATGAAGCATCATAAGTTTTTTTGAAAAAACTATTGACCAGTAGGTACATAAAGAGTAAGTAAACAAATGTAAACAATAATAACCAGTAAGCAACAGGTACATTAAAATATTGTAAGCAAACTGAACTGAAAAACACCTAGGCATAAGGTTGTGTGTGTGCGTCGCCTACAATATTACCCCCATAGTGCTTACAGCACTTTATAGCACAAAATATGAGAAAAATAAATAAAATAGAGAAGAGAAATAAATAAAAATAAAAAGGACTGGTTCAGTACAAATTCGTTGTCACCGTTAAGTATCCTTTGCACTGAAACCAGACTACTTACGCTGGGCACAACACTGCACTCAGCACAAGCACAACACAACTTAGCACAGCACTTTGAAGACTAAGGGGCTTAGTCGCAAGGAAAAATCGCACTTCGAAAGCACTCAGATGGAGTAGAAAGACCTTGAAAACCGTAGCATGGAACCAACACGCTAAACTGTGACGTCAGTAGACTGAGCGCCACGGAATATCGGGAAGGGACCAAACAACGGAGAACGGGGTCTTGCACGTCCGCACTGGGCGGCGGTCGGAGCGAGAAATGCTTACAGCACTATCATCCCTTGGGTTAAATAGAGCCTCGCGTGTTACAGGCCGATGCAATATCCCGGTGCGTGTGCGCACATCGACTACGCGGATGCGGTTGTCGTTGCCTGCGTGAGCCCCAGTCACTACTCCGTGGCGCCAATGGTTACGTTCTAAGTTAGGTTCTATTATTATTACGTAATCACCGACCTGTAGCGATCTCGTTTCTGTGGTCCATTTTTGACGTGGTTTTAGGGTTGGCAAGTATTCATTAGTCCAGCGAACCCAAAACGCATCAGCTAAACGTTGTGCGACTACGCCACCTCTTTCTGTGACGGAGGTCGTTATCATTGTTTTATTATTATTAGTTATTTTATAGGTATTCTAATATTCTCTATAAATTTATTTTGTTATTATTATTCAAATTGTACCTATTATTATTTTCTTTGACAGATGTTTTTGTAATTTACTTGATTATTTTGTATTTTAATGACAATTCCTTTAACTTATGTAAGTGGTGCGTAACCGTATAAGTTAAAGTAAAATAAATAAATCGCTTGAGTCATATCGCGCAATGTATAAGTTCATAGTGTTCATGGTAGTTGGCAAAAAACTAGTATACTTATTCAACGGTTACGCAGTTCGAGCGCTTGCCAATTGGCGTAAACAAGTGTGTTTTGTGGAGTGTATGTCATACTGAAATATATCGTCAATTATTTTTGAAGGCAACTTACAGTTCACGAGTGCTATTATGTAAACGTTTATTATTTTTAGGTAATTAAACTAAATATTATTGTTCAGTGTACGTATTTTTGCCGAATTTTTATTTACATACATACATTCATTCAATTAAAGTATTTATATGCGGATGTTTAATTGTATTTAATCGTAATACTATTTAAAATAATTAACATTGTTTTTAATATTTTAAAAACGTTTTGGACTGTATCTATAGTTAATCGATTATTTAACGATATTAATAATATTTTTTTATTTATTTTTCTCTGCGAATTCGTTAAATTTATTTTATCAAAACGTTAGAAGGATTACGCACTAAAACTAAAACGCTTTTTAACATTGTTCTTAATTTTGATTATTACGTCATATGTTTGACCGAAACATGGTTGTTATTGGTTGTTGCCGGGTATATTCGGTTCGGAATTATTCGATCCCCGTTACAGCGTGTACCGCGCGGACCGCAACTACGATCGACTGGGAGAGCGGCGCGGCGTCGGAATCGCGCTTGATAGTGCACATAATGCTTCTGACTTTTTATAAATATTCTGTTGTTACTTCCCACAACATAAAGACCAAGCTTTTGCCTAGAAGTTACTATTTGAATTTTTTGAATTTATTCTGTTGGGAGATTTTAACATTCCTAATGCAGCATGGAATGCGCGCATCGATGGCCTAGGTATCCAGGATATTTATAATCCATTTCTTAATGTATTCACTAATCAAATGCTCTAATTAATGCTCTAATTATGTCGCGCGCGGCACCACTGGCTCTGCTGGAGGACGCACACCTGCGCGTGTCGTGCACACCAGCGCGTGCGCTCGCGAGCTGTGGCCCGCGCCGCGCGTTGTGAGGACACAGTACGCAGGAGGTAAGAACCGAAATCAATTTTAGTCGTACATTAAATCAAAAACGTTATCCCCGACACTTTGCATTACGACGGTAGTACTTCTTCCGACGGCGAATCTATTGCTAATCTTTTCAGCGCATATTGTAAGTCAATTTTTGAAGAAGACTGGTACTGTGTACCTTTTACGACAAAGGAAGCTAATGAAACGTTGATTACCTCCGTTGATATTTCTTCATATATTGTCGAAAACTAGTTAGGTCGCCTCGATGTAAATGAGAGTACCGGCCCGGATGATCTTCATCCTATTTTTCTAAAAAATTGTTGTAAGAACTTTCTTACCATGTAAGTATACTTTTTAGAATGTCTCTATCCAGTGGTATAATGACCGTAGTCTGGAAACGGTCCTTTGTGGTACCTATCTTTAAGAGCGGTAATAAACATGATATAACGAAATATAGAGGTATTTCCAAACTCTCCGTTTTGCCAAAGTTATATAAGAAAATTATTTACGACCCTTTATTTCCCGCTCTCGGGCCGCTGTTAACTACACAACAGCATGGTTTTGTTAATAAACGTTCCACTGAAACTAACTTATGTGAATTTTTGGATATAATCCTTGAGGTCATGAGTAAAGGTTATCAGGTTGATGCCGTATGTACCGACTACTCAAAAGCCTTCAACAATTTCGCATTCTCTGTTAATAAATAAAATTGAGAAAATTGGTATACACGGGGACCTACTACGTTGGCTCACATATTCTCTCATGGATCTGATGGACCGCCATTTCCATAACTTTACCTAAAATGTTTAATTTCGAGATAGATCTGTAACTTTCACCCGATGCCTTAGACCCTTTTTTTATGTACTGGCACAATGTACGCTTTTTTCCACACACTTGGGAAATAGCCTTCACGAAAGCGGCGGTTAAAAATTACAGATATGGGAACAACCAAGGATTGTTCACAACTAACAAAGAAATATGTGTGGCAGTTCATCACAACCTGCATCCTTAGAGCAGTCAAGTTTTCCTAACAACTTTATAATATCTTGAGGCGTTACAATCAATCTTGTTAAAATGTCACTATGTATCAATGGTTCATTTACAAATTCAGAATAATCTTGAGCGGGAGGACTGAAATTGGTGCTAAAAAAAGTGTTACAAATATTACATATTATGTCCCGTTCGCCTGAATAAATAACATTGTTGAATTTCATTTCAATAGGATAATTTGATTTATTTTCTCTTTTCGATTTAATATTTCCAAAAAAGCTTTAGATAGTTTTTAATTTTCTCTTCAGAGTATTTTATGTAACTTGGATAACACTCAGGTTCCAATTTTTTAATCCGAGACCTTAATGTTGTAAACGATTCATAATCTATTGGATTTTTATATATTTTTTCCAAAGTCTATGATATTTGGCCTTTTCTTTAATAAATTTTACCAATGGCTTAGAATATCATGCTGGGTAATCGTAAGTGTAAGAGACGGATTTAATAGGAACATATTTTGTTATTGCCATTTTTAAAATCTCAAAACTTTTCTATAGCCATTTGTAAATTAAAAGTATGTAAAAATGACCAGTCATTATCTGAAAAAAGCACATTTAAGCTTAGGTAATCTGCTTTACAAAATAATTTTTTAAGTCTCTTGGGTGGTTTAATAAATGGAACAGTGACGTCATCAGTGCATATATCAATTGCAGGGTGATATTTATCTTCCTTTACTAAGGGCGTCTGAGACTTAACTATGCACAGTTATTATATTAGAGAATATTAGGTCCAAAAGTTTGCTTTTCATGTTAAATATATTGTTATATTGAGTAAACATAAATAAATATAAGTAAATAAACTAAATAAGTTAAAGTATTAATTATATCAGATGATGCTTTTTGATTTTCTGAAGAACCTTTTTTGAGAATTGTGAGAACGTTATTGTTCCATTCTATACTAGGCAAATTAAAATCTCCTGCCAAAATAAAATGATCATTCCGACTTGTACCAATTAACGTCGACAGGAAAGCTGTGAACTTTTGAACTCGCTCTGGGAGCGCGCGGTTTGGCGGAATATAACAACAGATAGTATTTAAATCATATTGCAAAGCAAGCGAGCGCGCCGGTATAGTAACTGCGATGCATTCGACGTCATCGAGGCGCAGATCGTCGCGGCGGCGGGCGGAGAGGCATGAGCAAGGAACATATACTACGGCGAGAAGAACGACAACTTCATACAAAATAATGTGAACAGAAATCGATTGATGCGCCATCTAGGGGGTGCCCCCTGAACTATACACTGGCGGGTAGTTTAAATTATGGTGTCGTTTGTAATATGCTTACACCATAATTTTAAATTTTTAGGATTTTCGTTATATGAATAAAACAGAATATTTAAGAAATGTGACTTTATTAAAAAATAAACTCATTATTGTTAGAACAGTATAAAATATTTTGCAAAATACATTCAAATTTTTAAAGAGATGAGGTACATTTAAATACAGTTTGGTCAGATATGATGTGAACTTGTAAAATCTATGTATGGTTTTTACAATACCAAGCGTTTACGTTAATGTCGAGCAAGTAACATGACAAAATAAAAAATCTGCCTTCATTGTTTTCCATTGATGCCTATGCATCAGAAACATAGTCCACTAGCCATATTTTCCAAAAGTTTTGTTTTATTTGTTCGTTGAGCTTGAAGCGGTTGAGTCTTGCTGGGTTCTCTGGGAGTAGATCCGGTCCCGGAAGCGACATCAGCGACCTGCCAAGCAGAAAGTGTCCCGGGGTGAGTGCCAAACAATCATCAGGAGATGAAGAAAAGGGTAGGATGGCTTCTACCTGAGCAAACAGTGAGGAGAGTTCCTCAAAAGTTAAGTGGGTGTTACCCATAATTCTCTTAATTTGAAATTTGGCAGACTTAATGCCAGCCTCTGCATAGCCGTTAAAGTTTGGGGCGTAAGCGGGAGAGAATTTAAAGTTTATGTCTTAATCAGATGCAAACTCCAATATTGGTGCGGAGTGTTTAGTAAAAGAAAGTACTTTGGCACTGACTCACTGAGTAACAGATCAACAAAAATCTATTTCTATTCTAATGTTTTTGAAATCAGATCAAAAACATAAATATAAATGTACAGGCCAATTCTTTGCAACTAAAAAGAAGGAAAGTGTATCAGAATTCAACATCACAATTAACACAGTTACAATGGATATAATGGTAAGAGGAATAAATAAAAATGTGTCTATTTTTACCCTATACCATGTTGGAGTTTGTATATTTAAAGTAATGGCAGGCAACACTTGTCACATGTGAAGTGACAGTTTTAGAATATCGAAATGTTTATTTAAATGTCATAACAGATGTTTGTTTTCTGTTATGACAAATGTACTTCTGATCAAGACACGAAATGAGAAACATCTAAAAGTTCATCTAATAATTATAAAAACATAAAATGTAATAGTGTAAGTGTTTGTATTATACAAAACAAATGAAGTCAGTGATTTAAAAGAGCCCCACATCTACAAAGCCCCATACCCTTAAATAGAACCTCCTACATACCATAATAGAAGCCATCTTCCTACTTCAGTATGATAAACTTTAAAATTTTTTTTATTTTTTCGCTTTTCACTCATGTTCATTAATTTTATTTCTTACCTTTATCAATGTTGCCTTCAGATGTTATATTTGTGGAATGTTGAATATCATATTTCATGAATAAATTTCTGAAACATTTGAGTAAATGAGGAGGGTCAAATAGGGATACAATTTTATGGTTGTAAATTTCAAACTCAGGATTTGCAGCTGTTGCTCCCAGAATCCCCAGTGCTCTTTTGTTAACTCCATCCATGTCACAGACCGTATTTGATATGTTTATATTTGCTTCAGCACCTAAAAATATTTTTAAATATTTCGCTTACTTACTTATTTAATGTCTAATTTAAATTTAAAGCAAAAAGTTGCAATTTTAATATTTTCAATAAATAAACTAACAGTTACCTCTTTAATTAAAACAGCAAGCCTATCTGCAGTTACTGAGGAGCCAGACAAATAATAGGCCACTGGCTGCTTCAGCTTTTTTCTAATGCCACAAATCATAAATACCAGTGCATGGGATGCAACTTGGGAGGATCGGCCTTGCTGGCCATGGTCTTGATAGCCATCAATTTTGTCTTCTTTATTATTGTAAAGTAAATGTTTTTTAATTGCCATTTCATCAAATGTCAATACATATTCATTTTCCTTGGGGTCTTGACTGTTGGAGAACCTTTTTAACATCTCAAAAATCATTTTATTGATGCCAACGTTTATATGAAATTGTTGGAGCAGCTTTTTTAAAGCACTTGGCGAAGGTAGGATAATCAACCTGCGCAAAAGATTGTAGCAAGTTGGGGATCTTTTAAATATTCTTAATGCTGTAATTTTTTGATCTTTGCTCCAGCGTCTGCCTTTCTCTTTTCTTTTGAAATTTTTAATTTCTCCTTGTAGAATTAGAGCCATGGTTGGAGTTATTTTCTGTGAAAGATACCTTAAGCTTTCGTCATCCTCCAAAGCTTTTAATAGTTGATCATTTGTTTGATTTTTTTTTTCTTTCGCATCTGACAAATTTTTTGCATATGTTTTCTGCATTTTCTCATATAATATTTTTGTTTGTCTGGTACAGGGGGCACTGTGCTGGTTGTACCAATTAAAACAGGTGCTTCCAATGTTTTACGAGCAGTAATTTTAGATGTTTCACTTGATGGAGCTCCTTTTATGTAAATAAAGTTTGTTTTGTCCCCCAACGGAGACTGCGAAGGCCCCGCAGCTGTCATTTCCTCTCCCTTCATGGAGATAGGTGAACAATTTGACTCGTGTGCCACACAGCTGTCAGATTTATTTGGAACTTGTAGCAAAACTCTCTAAAATGAAAACATAAGAAATTAAACACAAATTATTCAAGTGAAATAATATCTCAGTTGAAAGACATATGCCCAAAACAAACCTTAACATCCTCCGGAACAGCAAATCTATGAACAGTTATTTTTTCAAAATCAATAAACGATGTTGGCTTAAAGTGATGTTCACACAGCATATAATGTTCCGAATGCAGCCGTTTTTGGAATTCTGTGGAACACGTTTTTTCTGGGAAACAGTATTTTGCCCATGATTCACATCTGAAAAGAAAAACAATATTTCGTTACCTTTATAACATATTTAAAGGCTGAGGCATTGTGGGTAGTAGGTACTTAACCTTGTACTTAACATACCGAAGTGAGTTTGTTATTCCAGGGCGAGGAAAGCGAAATAATTTCACCTTCATGTCATTTGCAGGAGAGCGCCCGCACTTAAAACACTTCCTTTTGTTTTCTTTCATCGTACAAACAACGAAAAACAATCTTACAACGAAAAAAACTAAACACTAAAGAGTCACTGTCTCAATATCAAACACTTGTGAAGTTACCACACGAGGGCTCAACACAACGTTATTAAATAAATAAAATAAATAAGTGGGGAAACAGTAATAAAAAGAACAAGAGATTTCACTGAAATAATGAAATCACAAAACGACGCTTACGCAACTTGTACGCAACCGACGCAGTATATGTTCCTTAAGTTCCTTAAAAAAAAGGCCATTGATTTGATTCGACATACATGGGTTCACTCCGTTCACTCCTCACCGTAGTATATGTTCCTTGGTTCACTCACTCATTTTTAGTGCTGCAATAGTAAAAAATCTTATGATTTTTTTTAAATGGAAACATTACTCGGGACCCCCTGGTTGCAATTGGCTAGAACAAAGTGAACCAAGCCTGGGCATGAGGCGCAAGCGTTCATCACTCCAACGCCGTGCGAGCCGCGGTCTGCACGGAACATATCATACTTAGCGGAGCTACACAGCTCAGCATCGAGAATGCCCGTACATAGCCATGTTTCTGTCAAAATTATTATATCAGTGTTGGATAAAAGTAGATTATTATAAAATTCGTTAGTCTTTGTGCGTAAACCGTGTACATTCTGATAAAAAAGTTTCAAAGTGTTATTAGCCATTAACACAAGTAAATATCTCAATTGAAAATAAAAATATGTTTTCAAAAGTGCATCGTAAAGATCAGTTCGTATATTATAGCGTAGCGAGGATAGTGAGCAATTTTGTTATGGCAGTAATGATATATTTTTGATAATTTCTATTTAGTATAACGACAGTAATCAAAAGATAAGCAACATTAATCTAAATAGAACTCCTTCTATGATTCTCTAACACAGTTGTAGGCAATTATTACAGTTTATTCGTTTTATAGGGTTTCTGTTAATTAAATATATATTAAACAAACCATTGTTAGATTTTAGTGAGCAAAAGTTTTTAGGCGATGCATTAATATCAAGAAATATATTATGAAGATGGTACTGAAAAAAATATAAATTATGTTTTAATTCTCCAGCGTAAACAATGTTATACTTGGGTTGTAGTGAAAACATAAGTATTATATATAAGTGCATTAATACAGTTAATGTATGGTGTTCATGTAGTGTTGAGTAGTGTTGAGTGTAATGTGTCGGATAATGTGATATTGATATTAAAGAACAAATGAGAAATAACAAAGATATTATATAATTTTTTGCAAACAGGCTAATGACACTATGGAAATTGGAGGCGAAGTTTCGTTTCGAAGGATGTAAATTCGACAGTTTTTTGTCCAAATAAACTTTATATTACATTCTTTGCATTTAATTTTACATTGTTTTAATAATGTTTTATTATATTTAGTGAGATGTTCGTTTATATAAATTTTGGATCCAAGTTTAGTGTTGTCCGCAAAGCCGATGTCCACGGGTCTAAGTCCTCGATGCTTGCGAGCGGCCACCACGATTGCGTCCTTGGTGCTGTGGTGCCGGAGCCGGGCGCCGACGGTGCGGCCGCCGGCAGCACTCGCCGCCCATTGCGGCTGCACACGATGAGCGAACTCCACTTCGGCCCTGTCGACGTCGACGCCAACTTTTTTGGCTAGTTTCACGACTATGTCGGGAGTATCTTCGTCGTTGTGTTCTGGAACGCCGACTATTTCAATATTTTCCAGTCGGCTCCACTGCTGGTGGCGTGCATGTTCAACTTCAAGGTGCTGGATTCGTGTCGAATTAGTGTCTATTTCTTTCCGCATACGAGAATTTTCTTCCTTGAGGACTTTCATTTCTGCATTAGTGGCGGATAGGGTTTTCATAAGGTCATCATACTGCGCGTTTATATTCTGTAAAGTGGACTCAATTGTTATGATTTGTTTTTTAAAACAACCAAGTTCACTTTTTATAGCATCCCGCTCCAACACCTGAAGCTTGTGTTTAGTGGAAACGATGGTTTCCGTCTGCCGCTGAGATTCACTAACACCGCTTTTAGGTGGGTTTGTTTTTCTTGTAGTGGTGTTTCGGAGGCGACGGTGGCGCCGTGAGGGGCGCTACTGCTGCCCTGTTCCATCGTGGTGCATTGGACGGGGTTGTCGGAGTTGTCACCGGTCTTTGGCTGTTTATTTACGCAGAACGGCCAGATCCACGAAGTTAATTTCTTGGTACTGTCGGGGCTCACACCAACGCAAAGACAGTGATAGGATCAAACGCAGTTAGTTTTAGTGCACGTGATTTTTTCATTTGATTTTAGTGACTTTTTACAAGCTGTACAATTAGACATAGTGTTGATTATTTAAGTGGGAGTAAATAATCAATCCAAGTATTGCCACAAGATGTTTGTGTGTTTTTTTTTAGGTGTGTAGTAGATAGTTTTTATTTTATTTTATTTAAATTCTCTTAGCGTATGTTTGATAGGGTACGTGAGCGATAATACCCCATGTTAGTCGAGCGGTGCATAGAAAGAGATAAATTCCATCAGCCTGTACTCTTTACGGGGGTGAGGTGTAGGTGTGCAGCAGATCAGCGCAGTCCCCGCTCGCCACAAAAAACACAAACTTATTTATACCACAATAGACTCTGATTTCTTAATGGTAAGGGTTGTATTTGCTAATCACAATCGAAATAATTTACGAGAAATATTGCTACACGTCTACTTCGAGCAATGTATGTACGACGACTGTGTTATTTTGCAAATTGTACTAATAATTCTTTAACTTGCTGTGAATTCAATTCTTAAGATTACTCCTTGATAAATTTAGCTGTTATAGAGTTATTGAATTAAGTTTAAAACAAGGTAGGCTTCCGTTACTTCCATTCCGATACCAAAACACTGGTAACGTAGATGTGGAACTAAAAAGTTTCGGAATAGAATCCTAAAGCAGAATACACACTGCATGTAATTGTTGTTATTATTATTTATATTTACTTTGTATATATATATATTATTTACTTTAGGCTCATTTCCTGAAAAAAAAAATATTGTAACTGTATCTTCCTTTCATACATAACGTAATAACAAATTCGCAAAAAAAAAATTGCTTAAATTCTTAGTTTCGTTACTTAGATAAGTATTGCATTGATTTAGCTTTTTTATGGAACAGAATTGTACAATGTTTCTGTGGTACATTATAAAACAAACAATTCTTAATAAACGTCAAAGACCAGCAGACTATTCTAACAATTCTGCTATGTTTATTACAAATTAATACAGGTAGGTACTAAATTTATCTTCTAGTAGACAATTTCTTATATAAAGATGCCACTTACACCGGCTAAGAAAAGGAAAAGGTACTACCAGAAAAGTCAGTGGTTGTTCACTTTTACACCTAAATGCCTTATAGCATCAATTAGCTTATCAATCAATTACCTACTTCGATTTACATTGACTCACTTTAAAAATGTAACGAAGTTCGTCCTCAGTTATATTCTTCAATGTATTTCGAGGCGAATTCAAAAAAATGGCGGGCCAACTCTATAAAATACATTGACGTTATTGTTTTAGAATCATGCACTCGAAAACCAGTGGCCCTTCAATGTAAGTCGCAACATAAACCGCCCCCTGATAATAGAAGGTGGGAGAGAAGGAAGTTTTAGTTTATTTTTAATTACGAGCTAGCTGTAGTTTGTACGAACATTCTCGCTCCGACCGCCGCCCAGTGCGGACGTGCAAGACCCCGTTCTCCGTTGTTTGGTCCCTTCCCGATATTCCGTGGCGCTCAGTCTACTGACGTCACAGTTTAGCGTGTTGGTTCCGTGCTACGGTTTTCAAGGTTTTTCTACTCCGTCTGAGTGCTTTCGAAGTGCGATTTTTCTTTGCGACTAAGCCCCTTAGTCTTCAAAGTGCTGTGCTAAGTTGTGTTGTGCTTGTGCTGAGTGCAGTGTTGTGCCCAGCGTAAGTAGTCTGGTTTCAGTGCAAAGGATACTTAACGGTGACAACGAATTTGTACTGAACCAGTCCTTTTATTTTTATTATATTTCTCTTCTCTATTTTATTTATTTTTCTCCTATTTTTCATATATATTTTTATCATATATGTGTGTTCTTCGTGTGTATTTGTCCTTTCTGTCGGTAAAGGTTGACCCTAACGCGGTCAACTCTTTACCTGCGTACCCTTTTTTTAAGGTTTCTAGGTAGCGGCCTTCGGCGCACTTCGGTTAGTTTTAAGTTATTCTCCTCAGCCCCCCTACCGCTGGTAGGGAGGTTAGCCGCTAGGATTTTGCTAGGTTTTTAGGAACTAGGCATCTTTTATTATACTTATATTTATATATACTATTGTCCCAACCCTCCCTAATGGATCCGCTAATCGTTATTAACGCGTTCACCCAGGCGCTTGCTGCGGCAGGCGTCTCCATCCCAAAAGACATCCTAACGCAGGCCTTGCAGGCATCAATCGCGTCCCCGGCCCCTCAGGCCCCAACCCCAGCCCCTCAGGCCTCCAACGCCCAGACCCCTCAGGTCTATAGCTCTCCCGCGTCTCCCGTTGCATCCGATATGGACTGCGCGTCGGTCTCATCCTCGCGATCGTCTCGTAGGAAGCGTACCGCTCCCGGGAGCGATTCAGACTCCGCCGCGTCCGAAGCTTCGTCGGTCGCCGCCACCTTAACCGGCTCTCCTGAGCCCGCGTTCCAATTAGTTACCAAACGCTCTAAGAAGCGTTCGAAAAAAGCCGCGGTGTCTTCAACACCCGAGCCAACCCCGGTGTCTTCTACACCCGCCCCCGCGCCGCTCATGTCACTCGAAGTGACCGCGTCTCCGTCGGTCCCATCGAAGCCAGCGTCACGCTGCGCTCCCGTCCCGCCGAAACCTCAGCTCCCTCCGCCCGTCTTCCTGCGTGAAAAAGCGCGCTGGACTGCGGTTTCTAACTTGTGCAAAGAGCACAAAATTAATTACTTAAAAGCCGCCAACGCTGGCGATACAATTAAAATTCAAGTCGCGACCGTCGACGACTTCCGCGCGTTCACCAGGTTACTTTCCTTAAAACAAATCGCGTATCACACCTACGCCCTCCCGGAGGAGCGTAAGATCCACGCAGTACTACGGGGCGTCCCGTTCGAGCTCGCGAATGAAGAAATCCTCGAGGATCTTAAGTCCCAGGGTTTCCCGGCCGAAGCAGTGCATAAGATGCACTCCAACCGCGGTAGGCGTTTTCCTTTAGTTTTAGTAATCCTGTCAAATACTCCCAACTCGAGGGAGATCTTTAGAGAGGCTCGCACAATTTGCGGACTCTCAAATATCTCTGTCGAGCGTCCCAACCCCCGCGGTCACCCTGGGCAGTGCCACCGCTGCCAACTCTACGGCCACGCAGCGGCTAACTGCTCAGCTCCCCCCAGGTGTGTTAAGTGCCTGGATCCACATTTTACGAAGGAGTGCACTCGCACTCCCGAATCCACTTCCCCCCCTGCCTGTGTGCTGTGTGGCCAGTCCGGTCACACAGCTAACTACAGGGGTTGCCCGCGCGCTCCGCGCTCCACCGCCAAGAGGGTCGCGCCTAAACCGGCGCCGCCGCTCACTCCCGCTAACTTCCCGCCGCTGCGCAACCGGGGTCCCCCGGAAGCAAAGCCCGTTCAGCCGACGCCTACTCCGGCTCTGTCTTGGAGGCAGCATCCGGCTGTCCCGCCTGCACCTTCCCGACCCATCCCAGCTCCCGTAGCTTCCGTAGGGCCGCGTCCTGCTTTGTCATCTTCACCTCAGTCGTCGCTGGCTGAGGACATGAAAACCGTGTTCGACGTCATTCAAAACGTCGACATTACGGAAATTTCTGTTCTCGCACGCAAACTGCGAGCCGCCCGCTCTCCTCAAGAGCGTTTATTCGCGTTAGCCGAGCATCACTTGCTCCTAAGTTCGTTGTAAATTTTTTTTTTTATATTTGTATAAAATCGTAAATAAGTAAATTATAATGTCTAGACCCGCGAATCCCGCGTCCAGTCGTATTAAACCCAAGGGCTTATCCCTAGTATCTTTTAACGCTCGTAGCCTTAACACCAACCTTCCCGAGATTAAACTGTTCCTTCAGAACAAAGAACCTGACTTATTCCTTCTCCAGGAGACATGGCTTACTCCAAACCGCTCCAGGGGATTTGCTATACCTAAGTACGCGTTTATTCGTAACGATAGGCCCAACTCCGACGGTTTCGGCGGCACCGCTATATATTACAAAAAGGTTTCCATTGCTGTCCTCTCCCTACCCCTCCTCTCCTCAACATGGAAGCCACTGTGTGTAGGTTGGCTATGACTGGTCATCCGACCATCATCATAGCTTCAATCTACATACCTAGTGGTACCAAACCAATCCGCAGCGACTTTGAGGCCATTCTCGCCCTCGGCCATTCAGTCATTATGTTCGGAGACTTTAACTCCAAACATACTGACTGGACGTGCCTATCGACTAACACCAGCGGTATCGCTCTCCTCGACATCACTAACTCCCTTGACTTAGACGTCATTTCCCCCATCACTCCCACTCACTATCCCAACAACCCGACCTACTCTGACATCCTCGACTTTGCAATTATCAAGCGAATCAATCTTGATCTAAGGTCTATCGAACCGCTCGATGACCTAGGCTCCGACCATCGCCCCGTCTCCCTCGTGCTAGGACCGCCGAACGATAACGTCTCATCTCCTAAGACCTTTACCAACTGGAAAGGCTTTAATAATACGTTAGTTTCAGCCTTAGAGGCTCCGAACTCTCCACTCGCGATCTCTCCCGAACAATTAGATAGCCCGGATAAAATTGATTCATTAGTAAATTCTCTCACTGATGCTATCAACTCAGCCATCAGTGACAACGAAAAGATTGCTAAGCACGGCAAACCCACGCTTCCCTTAGCCGTTAGCAAACTTATTAAAGCTAAGAACGCGGCTCTCCGGAGAGCCAAGAAATATCCCACGCCCGCCTATAGAACAGCTGCGAATCAGCTTCAACGTAAAGTTAGGTCTTGCCTCGCGGAACTCCGAGACGCTCAGATGAACGATCTCATGGCGAATATCTCTCCGTCCCACCAAGCGTACTATAGCATGGCCCGAGCCTTACGCGTAGACACCGCCTCTCACGTTCCTCCTCTCACTCGTCCCGATGGCACTACTGCCTTTGAAGTCGAAGAGAAAGCCGAATGCTTCGCCGACAGCATTGCCGCACAATGCTCGCCCAGCACGCAACCTGCTGATCCCTCACACATCCAGGCGGTGGAGGACGAAGTCCTTCGCAGAGACTCTCTCCCCATCACCGCCGACCCTGTCACAGTCTCTGATGACGAAATCTTGCTTCTCATTAGGAATCAAAAGTCCAAAAAGGCTCCGGGTGCGGATGGAATTTCTAACCACGCACTTAAGCACCTACCTCAACAGATGCTTACCTTGTTAGCTATCATTTTCAATGCCTGCTTCGACCATAGCTACTTCCCAAAAGCTTGGAAAGAAGCGACAGTCATAGGCATTCCCAAGCCGGGCAAACCTCTGAACGTCCCGGCTAATCACAGACCCATCAGCCTCCTCAAGGCAATGTCTAAACTTCTCGAGAGAGTCATACTCTCTCGAATGCGGACCCATCTGTTTCCAACGGATGGCGATCCTCTCATTATTCCCCATCAGTTCGGCTTTCGCGCGAAACACTCCTGCCCTCAGCAAGTCCATCGAATCGTCGAGTATATACTTGACGGTTTCTATCCGCGTCGTTATAAATCAGTCGCGGTTTTCTTTGACGTAGCCAAGGCTTTCGATAAAGTCTGGTACAGCGGTCTCGTTTATAAACTCTACAAGATAGGCTTACCGGATCGCCTAGTCAGGTTAATAGCGTCGTTTCTCAAAGACCGTACGTTTCGATTTAAACACGAAGGCACGCTTTCTGCGCCTCGTCCCATAAAGGCTGGAGTCCCTCAAGGCTCAGTCCTCGCCCCTCTGCTGTACACCGTGTACACCAACGACATTCCCATCCCGCCGAAAGGCGTCGAACTCGCCCTCTTTGCTGACGACACCGTACTCTATACCAAAGGCCACAGTGTTCGGCACCTTGTAACCAGACTCCAAAAGGCCGTAAACGCCCTTGGTGTATGGTTTCAAAAATGGCGCATCGATGTGAACCCTGAACAGAGTTCTGCGATGCGCTTCGACCACAAACGCCGTCGTCCCGCTGGCGATCCCCACGTTCGAATGTTAGGCATTCCCATCCCCTGGAAGCGCAGTACTTAATACTTAGGCGTCACATTAGATCCGACGCTTTCTTTCAAGCCACACGTCGAAAGAGTTTCGAAACTCGCTCGTCACTATTTAGGCCGCCTAAATAGCATGTTAGGTAGAAAAAGTAAAATGTCTTTCAGAAACAAACGTACACTTTACAAGGTCTGCGTTAGACCCGTCATGACGTATGCCTCGCCAATCTTTGCCCACGCCAAACCCTCCCTCCTGCACAAACTGCAGGTAGTTCAAAACCTCTTTTGCCGCCGGGCCACAAACGCACCGTGGTACGTGCGTAACGCGGACTTGCATAGAGATCTTGAACTGCCTACAGTACAACAACATCTCAAAACACTTTCTAAAGCGTTCTTCAAACGCTCCGAAACCCATCCCAATCCTCTAGTTCGTGATTCAGTCTCATATACTACTCCTGTGTTAGATTCGAAGTTCAAAGTCGCTAGGCCTAGGATTGCGCAAGCGTACTCCACCAGACTGTCAGCCGATCTCGAAGCCCTTCTGGCCGCAAATTCTAATTCTAACGTAAATTCTAATTCTAACGTAAATCCTAATTCTAACGTAAATGCGAATTAATTCAATTTTATTTTGCAATTTTTTAATTTTTGTTTTAATTATTGATTTTCATTTTGAGCACCTTCAGTGCTATGTATTCACCTTCAGTGCCTTGAGCACCTTCAGTGCTATGTAATCCCAGCGGGTGACCCCTTCTGGGCCCCGCTTTCTCCAATTGGCCGTCGCTCAGATGAAGGCTGAGTGGCAAAAATGCACGAGCCGACAGGGGGTTTTTAGTGGGTATGGTCCTGGTAGGCGTCGGGACGAGTCCCACATAACTTTGGGATCGCGCCAGAGTATGCGTCAGGGCATTTTTATCCTCCTGCCCTTCCCGCGGAGGGGAACAAAAAAAAAAAAAGAAAGTAGTTTGTAGTTGCAATTTGCATTTCGCCTATTGACAACGCGCGCCACTTATCATCTCGTTATCCCGTTTTTTAAGTTTGACCCTTGCGTTTTCTTCTATGGACTTGTTTTATATCTGGACGTTTAACTCTTTGTGATCTGTGCGTGTATAAAGGACTTGATTTTCATAGTAATATATGGACATTGACGATGCCTCGTAATTTGTTGAGAGAGGAGAGAAATCAAATTATTGTCCTGCATAATCAAGGAAAAAATATTTCCGAGATTTCTCGTGAGCTGAACATTACGGTAAGAATACATATATTTAATACATTATAATCTAATTTTCTCAGTTAATGTAAGAAATATCTGCTTACGTTAGTAACATTTCTCATAAGAAATTTAATTTTTAATTCATATTATTTATTTTATAAATTAAACTAACAATACCAATGAGTTGGTTCACATATTGTTTTATTGATTTAGTTTGTAGACTTGTAATGTTTCGTTGGTAGTTTTAACCTGATACACCTACTAATAACTTTTCGTAGAGTTAATAGTTGGTAACTTTTTAAGTAATTTTCATATTTTTATCTTTATTATTATTCTAACTTGAATATCCAAAAATTATCTACTGCCATCAATCGGATTATTTTCAACGCCAAATTGTTATGTTATTATATGAAGTATTTATTAATTTTGTTATAATTTGTGTATCGTTTTATATGTGCCCTAACCCAGATGCGATTATATCTTAATTAGTCTTTCAACAATACAGCAAGTTAATTTTGTTGAGTAAATGTTAGTTGATATTTAAAACGTTTTTCATAGACATGATTTACACGTAACGAAAAAACTTGCGATGACTCTTTCGATGAACACCTATCATTACAAACATTTCTTCAGCCTAGATTTTATTTCCGACTTAGGAGTATATTTTTTGAGCTTACTTTTCTTTTAAATTTACTAAGTTAACAATACAAATCATGATTATGTGAAAAGTTATTTATTTTAAGATGCTACATTTTATGAATTATAATAATTGGTTTTGTTTGCTTTGCAGAGACACTGTGCGACGGTGGATTCAGCGTGACTGTGGCGAAGGCAATATTGAACACCGGCCTCGCACACAGCCGCCGCGGAAATTAACTCGAGAGCGGGTTGTTCGAATGGTAAATGCTTACCAAGAGAACCCATTCGCCAGAACATCAAGATTTGCCGTGGAGTATGACTGCACGACGGCCGCAGTGCGAAACCCTCTGCACAAGGCTGGCATTCACCACAGAAGACCGGCCAAGAAAATTATCCTCACTGAGGCCCAAAAAACTGCCAGAGTACGGTTCGCACGTGAATTTCGAGATTTCGATTTTTCACACGCCATATTTTCCGATGAAAAATCATTTAAATCTAGTGAGCACGGTCGTCGGAATTTATGGCGTGTGAATGATGCACGGTATGATCCTGGAAATGTGAGCCCCAATAACGAGTCGGGGAGGATTGTTGTAAATATGTGGGGGTGGATGAGTGCTGACAGTCCAGGAGAATCAGCCTACACAGATGGGAGGGCCACTGGGCTGAGCCACGTAGAGTTGTTGCAGCAAGTCATGTTGACTACAGTGCGCACGGTGAATCCTAGGACTGAGGTCCCAGAATTTTTATTTTTTCAGGATAACTGTTCGATACATCGTGCTCGCGTAGTGCAGGACTGGCTTGCGCAACAAAGGGAAGTACGAACCGTTTCGTGGCCTTCCAGATCTCCGGATTTAAATTCCATTGAAAACTTGTGGGGTATAATGATACAAAGATGGGATTTTCGGAACGAGAGGACCAAACCAGCACTCATAACCCATTGCGACCAAGTTTGGGACTCGTTTAGAGGATCTGATTTGTGTCAAAATCTAGTAAATTCAATGCGAAGTCGATGCGATGCAGTAATCGATGCGGGAGGAGCGCTGACGCGGTATTATGTGCGGTTTACATGTATTAAGTAGTTAAGTTGGTAACTAAATTTTAACTAAATTTTAAGTTACTACATGTCACTTGTGTGTCCAAAGTTTAATGAAGATGAGCAGTGATGAATGTCAAGGAGTTCCTCAATTCTGTACTTAGATATGTGGTAAACGTAATTTTGGACAAATTCAAAGAAGGATTTTATTCGGAAATTAAAATCTTTACGAGAATATGTTTTTTTCTAAATTTTTTACACCGTTTATTCTACAAGCATACCTATTTGAAATATTCTTCAACAAATTTTAAAGTTGAAACTAAACTCCACTCCGACATTAGTGAAAATAAAAACGAGAAAATGCAAAATAAATACGAGCTCTTGCCGCCACCCGCTTTGTCAACTTATGCACTTAACTAAAAAATCACGTCCAAACGTGTTAAGTGAGAAGCCCCGCCCACCTACTTATACGAAAAATAGAATGAATCCTAAACTACTTAATCACTTGCGTACTAAATTGTAAGTTACCAATTGTCACTTGTCTAACTGTTTACACGTAATTTTTAACTTAAAATTTACTTAAAATTTAGTTACCAACTTAACTTCTTAAAGCGTGTAAACCGGCCATTAATTTTAAATAAATGAAGTTGATTTATATAATTATTTGATTACTCGTATACTCATCTTCTGTTCTGATATTAAATTTTCTTAAGTATTTGAACGTTGATTGTTTTCATTTTTAAGAGGTAATGATTTTTTGTCCATACTTTTTAGAACTAATGTTGAATTTTCGTATGGCTCTTATTTTACTTTTTATTTTAAATTTTATCATTTTAAATAATATTCTTTTGTCTTTAGTTTGTTAATTCATGCTTAAAAATAAAAGTGTGCGTAGAGGCCGCATTTCAACCCCTGGTAATAAGCATTACCTTCTTGTTTGTAGTAAGGCACATATTACACTATCATATAAATATGATCATAGATATAGAATATGATCATTTAATTTGACATTTTTCTTGAATTTGACAGTTAAGAAATCATATTAATATGAGCAATATATTAATATGATTTATGATAGTGTAAGTAATATCGGCCTAAGAGAGTAACGTGTTTCCATGTCATTGTTATGGTGTCTTACGTAATGTCATCAAACAACTTATTGTAAATCAAGCATAAACAATTATAGATAATTATCATTACAAAGTATACTTGTTAAAGTTTTGTTGATTTACTTTATGTATTTAATTTTGTAACTTTTTTTTAAAAAACCTTTATTTTGTCAGTTTCTCTCTTACAAAAACATAGCTATACAGATAAATGGGATTTTACTCACTGTTTTTTTTGTAAATTGTGATACGTTTTGTTGAGACATAAATATTGACACTTTCAAAATTCAAATATCAATTAAAATTTCAATGTTCAAAAAATTCATTTCTGTTTGTCTTATTGACATCGATTGTAGATCATTGTTTTAAAATAAGAATTATCATACGGCGACACGTATTTTTTTGTATGGTATAAAATGTTTTCAATTCCAGTTGGTCAATTCCAAGGTCGTTTTACAAAATATGTTACCACTTTCAGTTTAAGCACGTCACTGAGAAGTTCAGAAAGTACTAGACATTATGTTATAATAACCTCATTGTCTTGTTTTTACATACGTTGCATTTTATATGTAGTTAATATGAAACGGTTTCTTTTAAAGAGTAGATTCTATATTTTTATTGAATGTTTTTTATTGGAATAAATTAATCATATTAACTTAAATACGGTTTGTATTTCCTGTGACCCCCCAGTATCTATCAAATAGTTTATACTTTCAAATTACATACTTTATTGTTTTACTTCAAATTATTTCCAAGATATTCACTAATAGCAGAGACTAGTAAATAACTATAGACTAACAATGTCTAACAAAATTTTGTGACTTGAAAAATAGTTGTTTTTAAGATAGAGAGATGGCGTTAGTTGTATTAGATTTACAAGTTATTTAAAGTTAGTCAAAATAATACGTAAAAAAACTTAAGATAGCGGTGTTTACAAAATCATTTGATATTTAATTGCAAGTAGGTATCAGGCGACAACAGACGTTGCCAGCTAGTGCATTATATTATTTGATGCTATGTTGCCGCTCTTATAATTCAGTAACAGAAAACTTTACACCACCCCGGATATTATTTGTAGTGTAACTGGGTTACTGTGGGTGCCAGTATATAATTTTTCCCACAAAAATATAGCATTCATCTCCACAGTTTGTTCTTATCTGCCTTAACATAATAAAACGAATTTCAGTGCATTTAATTAATAGGTATTTAATATTTTACTTTATTTCTTGATATCGATAAAAATTACGTCTTAATAAGTGCACAATTTTTATTTATAATGCATATAACTCGTAACTATTTTGCAGTAGTTAAAAAAATATTTTCTTGCTGGATTATTATTTAAAAAAATGTTCGTTATCCATCAACTTTATTTGTTCTTTTTATGACAACATTTTATTTGTTTGACAATTTGAATTCTTTGTCGTTTATTGGTGTTGCTATGGGTGTGTGTTTGTTTTGGAACTTTTCCCTGCATTTCTTTGAATTCACAATATTTCTGCTCGCCTACTGTGACTCGTGCAAATTGTATGGACCTTGATTAAGTTTACGTTTTGGCTGCTACATATATCGTATAACATGTGCGTTTATCACAACTGTGATAATAAAAGCTTTTAAAAATAGGTGATTATGGCAATTAAAATAAGGAGGATGGTAGTGCCCAGGCGTCTCTGAACCAAATAAACTTATACCAGTATGTTTATGGTCTTTTGTAGTTGTTATGTTATCATCTATAAAGTAAGAATAAATTACTATCTACCTATTCTTATTGAGTAAAATTATCAAAATCAATGGTATAAAATGATGACATTTTCCAATTTCAGGAAAGGAATAAATCCTACTTGCTAAGGTTTCAGGTTATTTGACTACGCCATCTAGCAGTTTTAGTGCGTATTAATACAAATATTTTGCATTAAGTTTCTTGTCAATAATTCATATAAAAATTAAAGACGACAAGGTTAGTCCAAGCTATTTGAGAGCGACATCTAGTAATAGCTTGGATTTTGAGCTTTTTCCGAGTCACGAATTTTTGTATGGAGATGGTCAGTCTATAGTTATTTACTAGTCTCTGCTAATAGGTATAATTTTTGAAAAAACTCAATCTATTTTTGATTTACTTTTCTGATAGTCAAATTGAAAATCATGATTTTCTATATTTCTTTTTACTATGTAATTAAAAAGTAATTGGCAAAGTTATATTTACATAAAAAAATTGAACACATATAAATATGTTTTCCTCAATATAAAAAAGTAACACTGGCACGCACTACATTAGATAATGCACAAATCAAGTAACAAATCAAGATTCGAACCAGATTCATAATAATAAACATAATCTCCAATCTCTTAGATTCTTCTAATATGTGAAAGAGTTTCGAACAGTAATCAGGATCATGTATAAAATAAAACAAGTTTTTCACCAGATTGACTCGTATATAGGTATAAACTTTTTATAAAAGTCCACCTCCAGAGATGCGATCGTTGGATTTTAAATAAAAGGTTTATATCAATCCGGTGAAAAACTTGTTTTATTTTATCAAAATGGATGGATGGAAAGGCGAGAGCTTAAGACATTAGGTTTATGACTTTATTATATAATACATGAATTTATTATATACATTCTAATTAGCTCTTTTGTTAGATTCTAATTCTTTATATGTATTTATTATAGTTAGGAGTTTTATCCAGAATTCAAGTTAAATGCATGACAATCGATAAACCGAAAATAAAACAGTTTATAAAAGCAATATGTATTGCAATCTACCTATATAAACTACATGCTTACCTTCTTTAATAAATAATACAGCGGCATAAACAATGTTTTGATTGTGTTTTATAAGCAAACACTTGTAAAATGCCTAACTAAGCTATTTTTCTTCTCTATAAATATATTTGTTTTAGCTGTAAGTTTTCCTGAGAGAATAAAATAAAATAAAATAAAATAAAATAAAATTGTGTTTATATAGTTTCATTATTACTAAGTTAATAAATTGGTTGTGGTAGGTGTAACTCTTTGTGCAATATGAAGATATTTTAATGATATTAGGCGTAATTGAGCTGCATCTTCTTTTTTAGTAAGTGTATATTATAAATATTTTGTGTCAAACCTATAACTCATTAAGAGGCCCGTCCCTAAGAAACGCGCGTAAAGGCACTTACGATTTTGAAAATAATAACAAACTCTCTTCATTAAATTAGACTATAAATAAATCTCAGTTACCTAATAGATGTGTCTTCATGGTCACCGCCTGATACTTTTAAAATAGTTCTTCAGTTTTGAGAAAAAAAAATCATCAAATTTGATCAAAATCATCGAAATTGACCTTTGCTATGATGACTCTCTATCTCTATCTACCACTACTATCTCTACTTAACGTTAGTTGATGCTTACTCAAAATACGGTCAAGCCTATTTCCTAAGAGATGGGCTCGCTTTAAGCGTAGTCCAAGCCCTTTTAATGTTTTGCACCCATCACGGCGTTCCTTTAACAATAGTAACTGATCAAGGACCCGAGTTCACAAACCAATTATTTTTAGAATTTATTAGATTACACAAAATTTGACACCATAAAATATTAGCCCACACTCCAAATGATAACGGAATTGTAGAAAGATTCTATTCTACAATTCTGGATCATTTTAGAATCCTAAATTAAATAGAAAATCCGAACCTGCAGTTAATTCAATGCCCTATGCCTTATTAGCCTAGAATAGCTCCATACACAGTTTTACAAAATGTAGACCTCTAGATTTAATAACAGGACACCTTGACCCACGAGACCCCTTAGATATAGACCTTACCCAACACTTACTTCAGCAATATACCAAAGACCATAAAAACCGCATGACACAAGTTTATGACATGATTAATGAAACAGCACTTCATAACATGACTCAACTAATAGAAAACAGGAACAAAGACCGCGAGCCTGAAAAGGAATATACACCTGACCAACAAAGTTTTATAAAAAACCCTTTAGCAACTAGACAAAAATTAGCAGCACGTTACACTAAGGACACTGTTTTAGCTGACTTACCCATCCATATAAACAATAAAAAGAAAAGAGGACCCGTAGCAAAGTCCCGCCTAAAGAGAGTCCCTAAAAATACAACTTTGTTGCAGGATTCTTCTTTTGACTGTACTGATGGGAGTGACTCTAGCTGAGGACATAAAACCTGACAGTTTAGATGTTGGACCAGGACTTCTTCCTTTTAACCTTCCAACCTTTTTCCTTTTACTAATATCATATCTCACTACCATTCCTGTCTGCAATATATTGATTTAAGCGATATCCATTCGAAAGTGAAATTTCTAATTTTAGACCCCAACTTAATAATAAAACTTTATCCCTTTACCAGCCACATCTCAGTTACTTAGCTTACAAGTTAACAAAAGTCTTAGATCAGCTAAATAGTTTTGAACCTTCTCGCACAAAAAGAGGACTCATTGACGGCCTAGGATCAATAATTAAGAGTATATCTGGTAACTTGGATTACACTGACGCGATTAAGTATAATAACGCAATTAACACCCTACAAAAAGATCAGAATAATTTGGAAACCGAAATTGAGCAAAGAATGGATGTTACGCCATTCTGAAATTATATAAAGTATAGTCAATAATCAACAGAAAATCAGCTCAGCTTTTGACTTAATACTTGATAGTGATACTGAAAGGGAAACCTCACTAATTAAGTGCGCCCATATGGCACAATACCTACTTATACTTAACGATAATATAGAACGAATAAATGGACGAATTACTTAAGTTAGATATATTACTAGGATCTGTTCGTACATCGAGTACACGGCATTCCATGATCAGTTTAAAATTATTAGATAATATGTTAGAAAAACTTAAAATTCTCTATCCAAGAGGGAATATCTTGGGAATCGATATAAGAGAATTCTATGAATTAATTAAGTTAGGATCGTATTATGTAGGTAATACAGTAGTTATCGTATTTAAAATATCAATTATAGTCCCAAATACATAATATAATTTATACAAGCTAGCTTTTCTCTCTAACAGCAATAATCTCACACTTATACCTAGTTCCCCTTTCATTGCAATTCATGAGTCTGATTCAATGTACTTCGAAAGATGTTGTCAAAAGCTAAGTTCCCAGTATGTGCAATAGCAGCCCAAGTCACAGCATGCACCATCACCCAGACTGCACAGAACAGCTTATCTCCGAGCAGCAAATCGCCACGTCGTGTAAACTTACATCCATGGAACAGCTTGACGATCGAATTTACACCATCAGCTTCCCGTATCCAACTAAAGTAAAATTATCCTGCAGTACAGAACAGTACAGGATTCTACGAGGCAGCTATTTAGTCGTTATTCCTCAAGGTTGCACCCTGCATTCACCTGAGTTCACACACAGCAACTCCAATGACCGCATCGAGAGCCACGTATTTCACATCATGAATATCCCAATGAATCCTAAAAATATAACATGACTCTTCACAAGACGCAGATTCGCCTTAACTCTATCAACCTGGAAAACCTTCATGCCAGTAATGCAAAAATAGCACTCCAGACGCCAGCTGCAACTAACGAAATCTCTAATAGTTCGATCTAACACACAACTATTCCTTTGTACGCTTTAATATTAAGTGCAACTGCACTCACTATTGGACATACTCTCAGGAGGTTTAACATCAAATTGCACCGGAATATAGATGGAGACACAGCTGAACAAACTCCAACTACTGATACATACTCAGAAGTGCAGCCTAAGAAAAGCACCATCTCCAAAAGCATCAAAATTCATCCCAATAAGTTATCATCGACATTTTCGAAGGAACTTGGCCAATAGTCGCCGATCTACGGGGTAGGTGTTATATGCCTACCAAATAGGCATATTACTCATTATGATTGCCTAAGTCCTGACACGTGCCGCCACAGCAAGAGGTCATCGTCGCCGCCGCCGCTGCCGCCGCCGACGCTGTATCGACCTAGGTACTTTTGCAGTAAACAGGAAACGCTGACGAAGACCCGAGGCTTCATGAAATGTCCGAATTGAACATTGTTAAATAATAAATTTTATAATGGTTGAGTTAGTTCTTGTTTTTGCCGCTTGAGGAGTTATAGTCTCTCACATCTGTCTAGTTATCTAAGTATTGCTGTTAACTGTCATCTGTGAATTCCAATTCATGTGTGTAAAAGTTTTTCGTAAAATAAAGTGTTAAACTATCCTAGAAATCTTATTCAATTTCGCCATTACCTAAATAAACATAAATCACTTTTTAACCTCACATCGGTGAATCGTCACTTGTTTAGTAGTAATTTTCAATATCGTAATTTTTAATTAATTTTTAAATAAACGTATTTGCCAAGTAAAACTTTTAAAAACTCTCCAAGTCCTGCGGCCTTCATAATTGGCTGGACCTGGATTGTTTAGTAAATAAATTAGACTTATCAATTTAGTCTTTCATGGTGTTTTTTTTGTTTTTGATAGAGTACACTGTAAGGTAAAAATAAAAAAATAAAAATGTTGACATTGCCCATTTATTACAAAAAAAATTGATTTAGTAGAAATGAAAATAAATTTAATCTTAAAGTTAAGGCGTAATGTTTTAAGAATCTCAGTAATAAGATGTAAGTTGTGTTAAAACATCTGTACACAAAATAATTCGTTTGATAATTACACTGGTGACAACAGTAACGATTTAAAAAATATTTACACTTGTAAAAATATTTAACTTACATGAGCATACAAATCTTGAACACAATTTATTTTGCTTGCAGAATCGGCATTTATCCATAGCTTCTGAAGTCGATGTTGTATTTAGGGAAAGCAGTGGTCGTCGTACTCGATGTTGTGGTTGGATATAGTGGAACAGGTTCATCATCATCGACGTAACAGGCCTGTGGCTTGCTCCTCGCGAATAAGTCACACAAACTCCGCTTCAGAGTATTGTAACTTGGATTGAACAAAAGGTTGCCGTGCCCGTAGACTTCAACTGCTGGTCGTTCACCGTTGCCTTGGTGTTCTAGGTAAAGAGTTTTGGAAAAAACCTTGTATGCATAATCAAAAAACGTCATACAAAGACCAAATCGAAAATCATTTAAATTCAAATCTCTTGTACAATCCTCAAGTCCTTCAGCTTCACATTTCAGGTAATTGGCCATTTGGAAAACGTTGTTCAGCTGACTCAGGGTACAATATCTTTTCCCTCCTCGTGCATCCCAAAAATAGAATTCCACGTCAAAATCATATTTCAAGTTTTGGATGACTTGCGGAAAAACCGTTTTGAAAAAGTTTCGGTCTTCGTCAAAATTGGAAAATATCTTCAAGTTATTCAGGAAACAGCAGTGTCCATGAGCGATGACCGCAACTAACATTACCAAAGCCAATACTGTGGCTCTTGCCATGATTAAGTAAACTGTTAACTGGTGCGATTTACAACTTATCAATTGTTTAAATACGGACAGAATTGAACTTCGGGGTCAATATGAGGGATTTTTTAGATAAGTAAGATAAACCTGGCTTTTCCAGTCTGCGGATTTACCTACGTTGGCTTCTGTTGTGCTTGCGTGTATGCCACATACTGAGATGTGACACTGGCATGTTTATTCAACCGAAAAAGTCCACTGCAGGACCAAGGGTATTCCCCAAATAGTCTTGTGCGGCCCGCATAAGACTCGTTCCGGCGATTCCATCACTGCGTCTTCCGGGCCGTGGTCACCGCTCGAGAACTTTACTGCCCCAACGGCCATTTATTCTTCGAGCAAGGTGCCCTGCCCATTGCCACTTCAGTGTTGCAATCCTTCGGGTAATGTCAGTGACTCTGGCTCGCCTGCGTATCTCCTCATTCCTGATTCGATCTCGCAGCAAAACTCCCGCTTATAACATCCAACGGTACGCTGGGATTAAAATACTACTTCTAATAACTGAAAAACAACCACTCCATATTATATTAGTAAATAAGCAACTAAAAATACAAGGAATAAATTAAATTTTCAAGTGTTCCTATCCGTGTACAAACAAGCAACGCCAATTCTTTTGCATTAAAATATTTTTATTAATATTGAATCACTCAGAATATAAACATTATTTTCTTATCTTTAACTTCTCCTGTTTTTTTGTAGATAATAAATATTTAAATGCACGTTGAGTAAGTCATTATTTAATATTGATCGCGTAGCGTATTTGAATATATGTTTACTTATAAACTGTTTAAGGATATCGTATTTTAACTTCGTTGTAACTTCGATTTCTCGATATTACGGCAGGTATTTGTGATATCTAATGAAACGATTACAAATGTATTTTAATTTATCCTTTAGTATTTATCTTTTTTTAAATCACATTAAAAGTTTATTAATACTCGTATACATGAAGTTAACAACTCTTCAACTTTCTATGGATTCTTGTGACAGATATATTTATTGAAAATATTGACATGACAGTTTAAGCAAAAAGTAATTAGAAGTTAATGCTACTCAATGACGTCATATAGAGGTTGAATGACGGAAATTTTAAAATGTGCGTACCATTATTCATTTTATCTTATGCAATATGTAGGCACAAAATATCGTCCACTGAGGGTAATCCACTCATTGGAAGTAAGTTTACTTCGCTTATCGCAAAAAAACACGCATACTGACCTTTAAACAGATGATATATGAAAACAATTAGGTCAATTTATTTGGGATCTTTCTTTAGATATTTACCAATTTTTCTATTCTTTACTTTAATATCAATAAATTATTATAATACTAATAAAGCAATTCACAACCGTTTTCTCAAGGGACATGGGAAAAATAATTAAACTTCTAGTGTAACGAACTTAAATATTCTTTGATTTTAAGTTTACAGTATCAGTAATAATTACCCTGTCTACTTTTGTAATAAAAAGGTCAAAGGTTTAAAATAACAACAGGCACACAATTTTCTTAAAAACGATAAATATAGATTATATATTATATACAGTAATGTTCAAAAGTTGCTCAGCGAACTAACGAGTAATAAAAGTAAGATTACATAGGAAAATATATTCCAAAACAATCAACTTAGGTTTTCAATGCTCACTTAACTTTTTCGATGCTCAAATATTTTTATAGACTTGTAGACTTAGGCACGTATTACAAAACGATACCCAGTCATGAACCTAGTTTCAAAACTAGATTTAAGTAAAGCTTTTATTTCAGAATGTTGCTTGAGTCGAGATTGATAAATCGATGCTGAGTATTAGCTTATTCCAGATCGATTTTGACATGACAATTTGAACTCAATGATAGATTTTGTAACTTAAATGAGGCCGCCAGCATACTTAAGCAGAGTTTGATGTTTTATAAGTGATTTGAAGACAGAATTTACAAAAATGGATCATTTTGTCAATATCGATTATTATGATGGTTTATTTCATTGGGACATGGAAAATCGAGAACGGCAACGATGTGAATATCCCACTTATATTCAACAGATTGTTGAATATATTGCTTACATAAATGTAGTATATTACTTTATATATGTATATCCTGGGTTCAATTTGCTGTACGGTCATTCATAACACAAGCTCTGCTTACTTCGGGGCCATCTAGTTAGTGTGTTCGTTGTTGAGGGTTTATATATTTTAAGGTTTTCATTAATTAAAGACAAATATAACTTTATACTTATTTTATAAATTAAAATGTGAGTTTTTTTGTTCGTTACTTAGTTTTACGCTTTCATTTTTGAACTAGGTAATCTATCATCATAAAATTTTGTGTACATGTTGTTTAGGTTACCGAAAACGACATTCGTACACAATAAAACAATAGTTCCCGAGTTATTCACACAAACCTGCTTAACCTTGACATTAAATTGGTTGTATGAATTGTCGAAGCTATAAATGGTTAAATATTAAACTCACAGCGAACTGTATGGATCCAAGTCCTAGGCACGCATTTATTATATAGCTCCATACACTACACTAGAGAAAACTCGAAAAAAAATGTATATTGTGCGTACTATGCAACATTATAACTTTGTTTTAAATTTTTTACTCAGGTTTGGCAAGCTGGGCTGGGCACGAATCAAAGAGCTTACATATAATTTCAAGCTAATTTTCAAATAAATTTACTAATACAACAAAACAGTTTTGACAGAAATATTTAAAGTAAACAAAATTTCATTTCTTTTAACTTATCGCCTACACGGTACTTTCGTATCTCTTGCGTTCTAAGAAAGTTACATATATGGTAATTTAGTAGTTTTATGGCTGGTTTGCCATAACTACTCTTGAGACTCAATAAGAGGAAAGGCGTACATTTTTGTAGGGTCATATGTATATTTTTTTCTATTTCAATCTTTATAACTGTGAAATATAATACTTTAGAGCACAGTTGCTTATATTTTTGTGTTCCTTATTCCTGATATACAGAGGTTTTACGAGTATGTTGCGCTCAAGCTGTATAATGTTACTGAAGGACAAAAATACTACAACTTATAGTAACAACTTTTTCAAAAAATTCTGTTTACGTGGCTGCATTATTTGTCCTACGATGAAACCGGAATACGTGAGTGTATTCATAAGGTAGGCACTTTGCTCCATTACGTACATAAAACAGCGCATCTCGATTATATATAACCGTCATCTACTACTACATTTAGAGAGCAGCGCTAGGCCACAAAATCCGGTGAAACGTAAAAGGCCAACCGGGCCATAAATAAAAAAAACTATTTATTGAATCATTTACTCATAATCAACAAATCAATATAAAAGTGTTTTTAGTACTTGCCATTAAGGCGATATTAACCAAAAAAAATATTATTATAATGTGCATTGTATAATATAAAAATATGTAAACATAGTGAACTATACTTCATTACGACAGTACATTTCAAATTTTTTCCGTGTCAATATTTTTAAATTTAATTTCTTTTCCACTATAAAATTTCAAAATAAAAGTACCTAGGTTTCTTTTAAAGGTAAAAAAAGTGCTTATAGATAATAATACTCATACTTTTATTTTAAGTAAATTATCACGACAAATTTTGGATTTGTTTTTACTTATTTGAAGTTAAAGCTTTACGGTATTAAAAGTTGTTTATTTCTCAATTAATTATATTTCGTCGCTTCATTCTTCAGATAGTATATAATAAACAGGAAATCCTTTTAAGGTACTAGGTAACTTCACACAGTTTTAGAGTATGTCATTTGACTTATTCAAAACACTTTCCGTCTGTTTACTTGATCAACCCTGGTCCCGGCAAGTCTTCATTCTTTTTTCGTGCGTGGTAACAAGCACAAGTCTTATACCTACGTGTAACTTAACAGTTTAATATTAAATATGCTGTAAAAGTTGTACTAAAAATTCGAAAATTAGAACTAACATTAAAGAATAAACGATAGCGACTCGTTATTTCTTCCGATGAGGTGAGTCATGTTTTGGTTTTTTTCATAAGCGATCGCGGGTATCTATAAACTATAATTTCGCTTTATAGGAAAGATGCAGAAAACACGTGTTATCTATAATAGATATATCACGTTGCTTGCATGCATTCCTGGTAGTCATCTACCTGAAGTTTTTTTATTATAAACTAAAATTTGGTTTTATCATATGGATGCAAAAAAACATGTGTTATCTATAATAGATATATCACGTTATCCGCATAAATTCCTGGTAGTCTACTACCTGATGGTTTTTTTATAATAAACAAAAAGTTCGCTTTGTCGAAAAGATGCAGAAAATACGTGTAATCTATAATAGATATATCACGCTATCCGCATAAATTCCTGGTAGTCTTCGACCTGATGATCATTATTATAAACTATAATTTCGCTTTGTCGAAAAGATGCAAAAAAGCATGTGTAATCTATAATAGATATATCACGCTATTTGCAAAAATTCCTGATAGTCCTCTACCTGATGTTTATTATTATAAACTATAATTTCACTTTATCGAAAAGATGCAGAATACGCGTGTAATCTAAAATAGATATATCACGTTATCTGCGTAACTTACTGGTAGTCTTCTACCTGATGTTTCTTATTCCGATTAATGCTGTATGATACTCGTATTGTTATTTTTGACTTGTTTTTCAATAACGTTTAAAAATTTTAATACGAATACACAAAACGCGTGTAGTCTGAAAGGGATTTTACACTTTATCTGTATTGCGTAATATTTTATTATTTCTATTTTGTTTTAAATCTGAAAGCCATCTTTAAAATTATTGAAATATAATGATGAACCCAGTGGACGATCTCTGGCTAGCCATTTCGGTTACCGCAATACGTGAGCCCTCTATGTAGAAGCTCCTTAATCTGGAACCGTTGACCTCCCAGAATGGACCAGGCCAGTCCGGAGAATTATTTTCGACATGGATCCAGAGATTCTTTCTAACTTCGGGATTTAAGGGGTTCCAGTTATGGAATAACCGGTATAAAAAGGGGATGAACTTACTTCTTGAAAAAAGAGATAATAAAGTATTAAAAAAAGTAATGATAATAATAAAAAAGTACACCGAAGCTATCTAAGTACTCCCCAAACATCGACAGGCAACCGATGGGACCTCCTCGTTACCCGTCAAACAGGGGGGGGTGACGTCAATGGAAAGTGCCAGTGCCTCCACTTCGGCGTCCACATTTGAATTCGGCGTTCAACGCAAAATTCAACCAGTCCGCGACTCGTGCACCGAATCAACTATAATTCAGGTACACGCAGGTCGAATCCATTACTTTTAAGATTATTGGCCTAAATAATAAATAATGAAACGATTTTGAAATAAATAAATAATAATGATGATAATAAATAATAATAATGAAAAAATTACACCAGTATTTACTCCCATACATATTTTGTCGCATAGTGAAAAACGAAATATGATAATAGCAATTAATAAATTGTTAGACTTAGAGGCTATAAAACCTTGTTATACCTCAAGTGACTAGTTTATATCAAACAAATATAATAAGTAAATAATTTTAGCGCCTAAACTCAACGACGAAATGGTTCGTCCTAAACAAAAAAAAAAAAAATGAATAAAATTATACAATGTTGTAGAAAAAGTACACTTTAAAATGGAAGCTTTTAAAACAGCTTCTAAATTAATTCCCCATAGTGGTTTCTTAGCTAACATAGATAAAAAAGATCATACCTAGTCGTACCTATATTTGTTAATTACAAAAAATACCTACGTTCTGAATTTAAAAAAAACGATATGTTTGAGCCAATCACATACGAGTTTAAGGCCATGCCGTATGGATTATCCATTGCTCCATTGTTATTTACAAAAATTATGCGCGAAGTTAAGAGTCACTTGTTGTGAATTTGGACAAAAATCGACTCTATTTCTATTACAGATTCTATTTCTTTACCTAACGATAAGCGTTATATTAATAAATAAATGTATGAAACTTCAAATATGCTCGATACGAAATTTTGTCAAATATATAGGTGTACAACCTGTCTAGCTACAAAATAAGTACAACTATGAGGCAAAAATTAAACTCCCTAAATTACTGTTAGAAGATTAAATCTGGTAGAAAAGTATAAGTAAATATACCATTTCCTGTTCAATTACTTCACAAAGAGGGCCGGTCAGATATGACCTGTCAATTGATTGATAGCCAGGAGACGCGTCTTATTTAACAAATATATCATTAAAAAATAAAGATTTTTTTCTGATTTTAAAGCAATTAAAACGCTGATAAGACAGTCTAAGAAAAAAAAGAAAATCGTTTTTTAATATATACGAGAAATATTTTTTTTAATGCACCCAATCTATTGTAAGTTTTACAGGAAGCAACCTAATGAAGGACCAAAACTAAAAATTATATTAGAGCAAAGCTCGCATTAAAATAAAAATACTTATATGCCAGTAAATATATACCTATAATGATTATTATAAAATATAAAAGCTGAACATAGCTATTAGATATGAGATGCGGGTTCTGTCATTCACACACATCAATCAGACCTCAACTTCAACGTCAGATGTGATTTATATGTATTTATTTTCTTCATTTCTAGCAGTCCCTCGTTCGTGTGCTCTTTCGTCGTTGTTTAATGTGCGATCTCGTTTGTGTTTCCCTATCTTTGTGACCTTTTCATGTTATTATTCTAATTGAAAACGGAAGAGAAGGAATAAAAGAGTATTTATTGTTGTAATTGTATTGTTGGCCGTCGCACAGTAGGATGTTGTGCTCATGTTATGACAATGGCGTTGTACCTTGGTTGGGCTAGATTTTAGAGTAATATTGCTGCAGCAATTTTTAGACCATGTTGTAACTACAAGTTAGGGAGGGTTATGAATAAACAAAATTAATATCAGAAATGTTGTTTCAATTAAACCCTTGACAAATGAAAAACAATATCTACAGAGGCTGATTTTAAATGATGCAAGTAAAAATATAAAATCGACCATTTGCTTGTTGTTAATATGTTGACATACTGTAAAGGAACCTGAACCGTCATCGAGGAAATAATCAGGTAGTGTATATTATGACCACTTCTGTGAAGATCTCTAGTTCTGAACCATGCAGGATCTCTAATATTTCATGTCATGGTATTGACGGAGGTCTCAAAACTAGGCGAAGAAAACAATTACGTAAGTTACTCTCGGAACAAATTATGAAAAATAACTAATTTATTAGGATATCATTTGCAACAATATTTAATGAAGTTATACACTATGTGATATAATTATGTTAAAAGGGTGTTTTAAGCTTAATTTGCCTTGTTTTTATATTCATACTTGTTACATTGCAGCAGGCCGCTTATCGTTACGCAAGAATTAAGCAATTTGTTAATTATTTTCTTAAACTTGTTGATATCCTGATATATTTGCGACTATTCGGCTGCGACATCTATACAATTGTTATTTTTGTAAGTCATTGACGCCTGGCATTGATTTTATGAAATAATTTTATTTCTGCATCGAATTTTAAAACATTGATAACAGATTTGGATATTTAATACAATACAAATAATACAAACTGTTTGAAGCACTACCGAATTCAAGACGGTATCAATGAAAGAATTTAAGTGACAGATTTTTGAATGTATGGAGGGTGGCCGACCTTCTTTATAAGATATACACAGATGCATCCAGAACAGGCTGGGGCGCAGTATTCCAAAACAATAAATTTCATGGTTTTTGGAAACATAGAGAAAAAGAACACCATATCAATTGTGTGCACCATATCAGTGGTATTCAATTTCCAAATTTAAATACTCTAACTAGACACATTTGGCTATGGCATTTGGCGAGGAACGTAGTTTATGGATTTTTGCTTAAATGTTTGTTTGTAAATGTGAGGCATTTGTAACTAGGTATCCTGAACCGTCATCATCAGCCCATATTCGTCTACTGCTGGACATAGGCCTCCCCAATTTCACGCCATCGAGGTCTATCCTCGGCTACTCGCATCCAGTTCCTGCCAGCCATCCCGCGCAAATCATCACTCCACCGTGTCTGAGGACGTCCTACACTACGTTTGCCGAGACGCGGTCTCCACTCAAGAACTCGTTTACCCCAACGGTTATCGGTTCTTCGGCTAATATGGCCAGCCCACTGCCACTTCAGTTTGCTAATCCGGTGCGCTATGTCGATGACCCTGGTTCTCTGCCGGATCACTTCATTTCTGATTTTGTCCCGCAGAGAAACACCGAGCATAGCTCTTTCCATAGCACGCTGAGCGACCTTCAGCTTGTGGACCAGCCGTGCCGTTAGTGTCCAAGTTTCGGCTCCGTATGTCATGACGGGTAGGACGCACTGATTGAAGACTTTCGTCTTTAGGCACTGTGGAATCGTGGATGTGAAGACTTGACGTAGTTTCCCAAACGCTGCCCAACCTAGCTGAATTCTTCTATTCACCTCGTTCTCAAAGTTGTTTCTACCTAACTGCAATGTCTGCCCGAGGTAAACATATTTTTGAACAACTTCGAGAACGGCTCCGTGCACTGCAATCGGTTCCGGTAGTACATGTTCGTTGAACATGACCTTGGTTTTAACCAAGTTCATCCGTAGGCCGATGCGTATAGAAGAGTCAGCCAGGTCATTCAGCATCTGTTGTAGGTCCTGCAGCGTTTCTGCTATGATGACGATGTCATCAGCAAATCGCAAGTGAGAGATATGCTCGCCATTGATATTTATGCCACGTCCTTTCCAGTTCAGCGTCTTAAACATATCCTCCATTGTATTTGTGAACAATTTGGGAGATATTACGTCTCCTTGTCTCACTCCTCGATGCAATGGTATGGGATTCGTCTGCTGATTCTGTATGTGGACGGACATGGTGGCGGCCTCGTAAATGCATCTCATCACTTGGATGTATCGCCAATCTACTTGGCATCGCTGCAGGGACTCCAGAACGGACCAGATCTCAATCGAGTCAAAGGCCTTCTCATAGTCCACAAATGCTAGACACAGGGGCTGATTATACTCTTCAGTCTTCTGTATAATCTGCCGCACTGTGTGGATGTGGTCTATGGTGCCGTATCCGCTCCGAAACCCAGCTTGTTCCGGTGATTGGAACTCGTCAAGTCTCCGCGCAAGACGGTTCGTGATCACTCTTGAAAACAGCTTATAGACGTGACTTAGGAGGGAAATGGGTCGATAGTTCTTCAACAGGGTTTTGTCTCCCTTTTTGAAGAACAGGACGACTACACTCTCACTCCACGCCTGCGGAGTTCTCCCTTCGAAGAGGACAGCGTTGAAAAGCTTTTGGAGCTCCCTCAGTACGGGTCTACCTCCTGCTTTTAATAATTCTGTCGTGATGCCGTCCTCTCCAGGGGCTTTTCCATTTTTAAGCTGCCCAAGAGCGATCTCGATTTCGCCAATGCTGACTTCTGGCAGGTCTTCGGTGTAATGGCGTGTTAATGTGGCTCTAGGATCATCATTTCCGGGATCAGGTCGAGATGCATGCGAAGCGTATAACCGGCCATAGAAGTTTTCCACTTCTGAAAGGACTGCCGGCTTCGAAGCAACGACTTCTCCACTTGCTGTGGTCAACTTTGTCAAGTGGCTTCTTCCAAGAGATTGTACGAACACCTTTGACCCCCGGTTTTGCTCGATCGCTCTTTCAATAGCGAGAGTATTGGAGCATCGGAGGTCGTGTCGTACGCGCTTGCTGATCTCTTGGTTTAGAGCTCGTTTTCCTGACGAAGTGACGGGTGGGTTCTCACGTCGTTCCTTCATTAGCCCTAAAGTCCTATCCGAAAGCTTAGACTTCCTGCCCGTACGCTGCATCTTACAAAATCTCGTACCTTCTTCCCTGAGGATTCGAACCACATTTTTAAGGTTCTGGTCAACGTCTATTGTGGTTTCCACGGTTTGCACGGCAGCGAATCGGTTCTCCAGATTTGACTGGAACGTTTCAGATCCCGCCATGGTTTGGAGCGGAGTAGGTCGGAGCCTGGCCTTCATCAAGCGGACACGTTCAGCTTTGAAGTCGATATTCAGAGAGCCTCGGACAAGTCGGTGATCGCTACCGGTGTTAAACCTGTTGATCACGGAGACATCTCTGAATATGTGCTTTTTGTCCGTCATGATGAAGTCGATCTCATTTTTTGTCACAGTGTCGGGGCTTTGCCACGTCCACTTCCTTTGGGGCTGTTTTTTGAAGAAAGAATTCATCAGGAACAGCCCCTCCCGTTCGAGGAAGTTGACGAGCATTTGCCCCCTGTCATTTCTGCTTCCAAATCCATGGGATCCTACTACCGATTCGCCGCAATTCTGTACTCCCACTTTAGCGTTAAAGTCCCCCATGACAACGCTGTAGTGAGTCTTAGTAGTGAAGTGGAGGGCCCTCGATATGTCATCGAACATATCCTCCACTTCATCGTCCGAGTGTGTCGAGGTCGGTGCGTACGCTTGCACCACTTTTAGGCTGTACCTATCAGTGAGCTTTATAATTAGGTACGCTACCCTGTTCGACACACTGGAAACCTCCACAACGCTGTCAGAAATGGACTTATTGACCAGAAACCCCACGCCACCTTGGGATTGTTGGTCTCCCTCTCGGAAGTACATTAGGTGGCCTGATTCGAGGGTTATGGTGTCCTCCCCCTCTCTTCGGACTTCACACAATCCTAATATGTGCCACCTAATCTTCCCAAGTTCCACCTCCAGTTGCGCCAGATGCGAGTCAAGCCGTAACGTGCGTCCGTTGTACGTCGCCAGGGTCAGTTTGTTGTGGTGGCCTCCCGTAGCCCGGTGATTCTTCGCACCCCCTGCCCCGCCGTTACCATGGTCGCCACCATGACCAGGAATAGCGGGGCCGCCGGGAACTGGGGGCCGTGGCCTACTGTGCCTCTTCATTGAGGGGATATGCCCATAATCGCCACGCTGGGCAGGCAGGTTGGCGATCGCAGTATGGGCCAATTCTGCGGCCCACGCAAGGAGACGCTGCTGCCCATCTCCTTGGATCAAGTTTCCCTTAGTCGCCTCTTACGACTCCCACGGGATGAGAGGGGGTAGTGAAATTCTATGCCGTCACTACGCGTCCTGAACCGTATGCAGTCGCAATCGATGCGTTTACGATTAATTGGGCCTCTGCGTATTTTGAACCATTTCCTCCATTTTCCCTTGTCTTAAAATGTGTAAGAAAAATTATTGATTTGAATTGAAACAAAAGATTTAATTAACTCCCATAACAGCTCCAAAGCAAAGCAGTCCAGCCTTAACCTGGGTGCCGCGAGATGCTGTCCGCCAGAGACCATGACGTTGATGCTCGTTTCTCTGGCATCCATGACTATTTGTCAATACAACATCACGTTTAGGTCATGGTGGGAGTTTTCTACGTTACGTAATACTGATTTGTTCAAAAACCTCTTTTATTAGTTCTTTTTTTTTAATGAGCAATTTGGTAAGGGTTGTTCATTCGGTTCATTAAATTCAAACTGTTCAGCCTTGTCTCTATTGTTAGGCGAAGATATGGGCAATGATAAGGCAATTTTTACAAAAAGCCTATAAAATGAAACCAACTAAATCCAAGTACACATTTTCTTGGGATCCAGTTCTTAATCAGCTTTCTCTATGATATCCTTATATTACTTTTAATTTAGAAAAAAATACCAAAAAGTTACCGTTGCATCGTTAGCCGTACGCACCGGACATAGGGTCCAGACATTAAATTAGAAAATATAGTTTTTGCATCCTTACACATATCATAATATACATAATTAACACCACAGCCCCAAATCGTAAACAACATATGTTATCCTTGCCAATCTTTGAAAATAACATAATGATATGTCCTGTATCGGCTCTAAAAGATTATGTTTTTTGGGACGAAAAGTAATAAAGCTTCGAACTCGGGGTTCTTGTTTGTAACATGAAAGAGCCGCGTCAAGTCAGACGCTAAGTCGGCGAATAAAGCAGACGCTAGGTACGAGCGGCGTTGACAGCAGTGTATTCAGCGCACACAGCACGCGGCACGTGCTCAGTGTAGGTTATCCGAGAAATGGCTGGGTGGACCTAAAACCCTTGGGCCTTTACATAATTTTACCATAAACCTATATTAGACCCACTAAACGACTTTGCCTTGTCCATATTCAATAAAGGTACACACCAATATCTTCCGATAAATTAATGAAAATCAAATTATTATGTTTATTGATTTAATTAATTTGGCAATCATCAAGTGTATAATAAATGCCTTAAGGTTGCTGGATTCTTAAATTAAGTACTAAAGTAAGGAATTTAATGAACAAACGTATTTAAATAAAATATAATTTGTAAAGACCAAAGAAAACAAAACTTAGTCTTAGTCTCTAAAAATCTACCTGTTTATTATATACAATATGAAGAATGAAGCGACGAAATATAATAGATGATTAAACGAATTTCCAAGTGAAGTTCTATCGCTATTATATGAGTCGCTTCATTCGAAGATTTATAAAGGACCCGTCCCTCCCAGAACCCATACAAAGGTTTTATTTTGATCTCTAAAAAATGAAGACTTTCCGGGACCGGGGTTGCTCAAGTAAACAGACGGAAAGTTTTTTGAATAAGTCAAATGACATACTCTTAAACTGTGCGAAGTTAAGAAGGACTTCCTGTTTATTATATACTATCTTCGAATGAAGCGACTCATATAATAGCGATAGAACTTCACTTGGAAGTTCGTTTAATCATCTAAAATTTTTATTTCATAGTGAACTACTAAACTAATTTCTTTTTATTTCATTGTTTTTCTTTATTTGCTCGTTTCTTAGAAAAGAGTTCATAAGTTTTTATTACCAAAAAGTTTTATCATAATAACTTATTACATAAAATATACTCTTGTATAAAGGAAAGTGAATGTGAAAACGATGATGACTATATTACTGATTAATCTTTGTCGATGTGGTGATTATTGAAGTAGGCAAACTTACGCAAATGATCCGAGGAATTAAAAAGTGTAAGCGAGTAGTTACCTAGTATTTTTGGTTTAACGTATTATTTTGTTAAGCAATGGGTTATGGGATTATAAATAAATAAATCCCCAGACAAAAACACCAGCTTTATGGCCCCACAGTAAGCAGAGCTTCTGTTATCGATGACTAGCGAATGAGGATACAGCGAATTAGGGGGGACCCAGAATAAACTTATATATATGAATATAAACAACCATGACCCGAGAACAAAAATCTGTGTTCATCACACAAATTAATGCCCACAACAGGACTTCAACATCCATGGCGTATGAGGCAGGACTACTAACGGCCGTCGTATTGGAAGGAAATACGACCGGATCTCATAAACGGTACTTTTTCACCCAACGGTGGCAGGTCTGTTACGACAGCTTCGGTTTCCACTTCGACGACGCTTGACTTCGTTCTAGCGGTGGCAGGTCTTCTAACGACAACTTCGGTTTTCACTTCGACGACACTTGACTTCGTTCTAGCGGTGGCAGATCTTTTTAGGACAACTTCGGTTTCCACTTCGACGACGCTTGACTTCGTTTTAGCGGTGGCAGGTCTTCTTACGACAACTTCTATTTTCACTTCGACGGCGCTTGACTTCGTTCTAGCGGTGGCAGGTCTTCTTACGATAACTTCGGTTTTCACTTCGACGACGCTTGACTTTGTTCTAGCGTTGGCAAGTCTTCTTACGACAACTTCGGTTTTCACTTCGACGACGCTTGACTTCGTTCTAGCGGTGGCAGGTCTTCTTACGACAACTTCGGTTTTCACTTCGACGACGCTTGACTTCGTTCTAGCGGTGGCAGGTCTTCTTACGACAACTTCGGTTTTCACTTCGACGACGCTTGACTTCGTTCTAGCGGTGGCAGGTCTTCTTACGACAACTTCGGTTTTCACTTCGACGACGCTTGACTTTGTTCTAGCGGTGGCAGGTCTTCTTACGACAACTTCGGTTTTCACTTCGACGACGCTTGACTTCGTTCTAGCGGTGGCAGGTCTTCTTACGACAACTTCGGTTTTCACTTCGACGACGCTTGACTTCGTTCTAGCGGTGGCAGGTCTTCTTACGACAACTTCGGTTTTCACTTCGACGACGCTTGACTTCGTTCTAGCGGGGGCAGGTCTTCTTGCGACAACTTCGGTTTTCACTTCGACGACGCTTGACTTCGTTCTAGCGGGGGCAGGTCTTCTTACGACAACTTCGGTTTCCTCTTCGACGGCGCTTGACTTCGTTCTAGCGGTGGCAGGTCTTCTTACGACAACTTCGGTTTTCACTTCGATCTGCCACATTCTGATTTGCTTGTAAGCCTAAGCAGTCACGATACATACCTCATTTTTATAGAAGTTTATTTACCTGTGTACTGATATATAATTTTATATACGACTTAAATTTTTTAGGTAAAAAATATTTAATTTGTTAAGAAATCTCAAGTATAAATTGGGGGTTCCCATATTATGCGTTAATGGCTGCCTACGTACCTGCTAGTCTTCGCAGAGTTATTATTACGACGACTAAAGGCCACTAATAAGAGCCAATTAGAGCTGGCCGAGGGTAATACGAGGGTGGATTGAAAAGTTCGCGGCCCAAATTAGAAAACACAAGAATAATGCAAACATTATATGTATTTTTCTACATACTTTCCATCTTGGTGACAGCACTTAGTCCAGCGCTACTCCAAAGCTTTGGTCCCATTTAAATAGAAGGTCTCGTCAAGGTCTTCAAATAAGGCATCTACGGCCACTTTGACCTCCTCATTGGAAGAATATTTCATTCCACCTAAGTGTTTTTTAGTTTTGGAAATAGCTGGAAGTCAGAAGGTGTCAAGTCAGGTGAATAAGGAGGATGAGGAAGCAATTTGAAACCACAATTCACTATTTGAGCCACCGATTGTACAGATGTGTGAACAGGAGCATTGTCCTGATGAAACAAAACTTTCTTGGTCAACAATCCTGGTCTTTTAGACTTTATTTCTTCGCGTATACGACTTAATAGTGTGTAGTAGTATGCAGAATTTATAGTTTGACCTCTTTCTAAGTAATCAACCAAGATTACACCCTTAGAATCCCAGAAAACCGTTGCCATTACCTTGTTTACTGAAAAACACACATTGGCTTTCTTGGGGGTCGGAGATCCGGGTCTCGTCCATTGTTTGGATTGTTGTTTGGATTCAGGAGTATAGTGATGAACCCATGTTTTGTCCATAGTAACACACCTTGCCAAAAATTCTTTTAAATCAGCTTGAAAAAGCTCTAAACAGTCTCTAGAAGTCGTAAGCCGAGTTCATTTCTGTTAAACTGAAAGGAGCCGTGGAACCCATCTTGCAGACACCTTGTGGAACCCTAGAGCTTCGGCTCTCTCAGATACCTTCAATCTTCTGTCTCCTATGATGAGATCACATATTTTTTTCATTTCACATAAATTTAAGCTCATTTAACTATAATAAGATAACTTTTTATGATGAATGCAAATTTTTGAGATTTCTCAATTATTTTTTTAAAATAAAGGCACCCCAGTGGGCACTATTTAGAGATTTTGGTACTAGAAAGGGTTTTTTTAAAATTAAATATGACATTGAAGTTAATTATTTTATGAATATTAAATTGTATTTATTATTTTTTTGAAACTTATCTCCAATCAAATCCTTTTTTTTTTTTTTTTTTGCTGCCGAGGCACCCTCGCGGGAGGGAGGTGGAAGATGCGTCATGCATACCCGCCCGCAGGTAAATTCCTCTGCGGGGGGGTTATGTGGGACTCACCAGAATGGCACCTACCCACTAAAAACCACCTGTTGGCTGTAGTTATTACCGTTAGCCTTCATCGGAAGCGACACCCGTCGGGAAGTTGGGCGCGCTGTAGTGAAAGTTGCACTGAATGTGCTCAAAGGGACATGAGTTGGTGGCCGTTCTGGGCAGCCTCCGGTGAAGCCGGGGCTGGGCAGAGGTCGGCCGAAGCATGATTTAGGGATCAATTCATTTAAATGAACCTATAATGAATTGAGAAGGGAACTATGCTCCGCCAGAGCTAGCAAACGCTCTGTCGGAGTACGTGAAGCCCTAAGTTTACGGGCTAAGACTGCGATTTCACTAACATCAACATTTTTTATAGCGTCGCAGACGATACGCATATCGTCTGCTACGGAGGATTGAGGAGTGGGTTTGTGTGGGCGAGGAGCCGGGATGGGATTCGATGTTGGGCGCTGCCTCCAGTTTTCTGGGGGAGGCCTGGGCTGTGTAGGCTTAGCAGCCGGAGGAACCCGGCTACGCAGCGGTGGAAAGTTTTCTTGAGAAAGGCGCGGCGCCTGTTTGGGTGCCGCCCTTTTGAAATTGGAGCGCATACAACGGGGTGCACGAGGGCAGCCCCTGTAATTTGCGGTGTGGCCGGACTGGCCACAAAGCACGCGATCGGGAGGAGAGGGAGTTTCAGGAGTGCGATTGCACTCCTTACTGAAGTGCGGGACCAGGCACTTGACGCACCTGGGCGGTGCGCGGCAGTTGGCCGCCGCGTGCCCGTACAACTGGCCCCGATGGCACTGGCCGGGATGACCGCGGCGATGAGGCGCCTCGATCGAGATCCCAGAGAGGCCGCATATAGTGCTAACCCCTTTGAGGATCTCCCTGGACTTGGGGACGTTGGCGAGAACCACCAAAGCGAGAGGGTGTTGCCTCCCGTACTTGCTGTGCATTTTATGCACCGCGAGTGCCGGGAAGCCTTGGGACTGCAGATCCTCCAGGATAGCCTCGTTCGATAATTCGAACGGGACTCCCCTGAGTACCGCTCTGATCTTACGCTCTTCTGACAGAGCATAAGTATGATAAGCATATTGCTTATCGGTGAGGAGCTTTGTTAAAGCACGAAAGTCGTCTATCGACGAGACTAAGATTTTAATAGATTCACCAGAGTTGGCTGCTCGGATGTAATTGATTTTGTGCTCATTGCACAATGTCGAGACCTCAGTCCATTTACCCTTTTCCCGAAGGAAAACGGGTGGTGGGACCTTGGCCTTGACAGAAGTTGGGGCCGGAGCGGGTGTTGAAGACACCGGGGCAGCTGGCGTTAAAGACGCCGCAGGGGGTGTGGGGACGGGCGTCGTGGGCGCCGGGTATTGTTTCGAGCGCTTTTTAGAGCGCTTCTTAACAAGGGTGAAAGAGGAAGGCTCAGGGCCAGTTGGGGTGGCGTCCGAGGATGACTCGGTCGCGGGTGCGCGCTTGCGGCGCAGAGGGGCGTCTACTTCGCACTCCATGTCACTGGAGGAAGGGGACGCGGGAGGGCCTAAGACCTGAGGGGTCTGGGGAACTGGGGTGGCCTGAGGGGCCATTGTGGACATTATCATCATGAAATGAGGATGAGAGAATCTAAGAAACGGTACTTGTCAGCATTTATATACATGCCTTCAGCACCGGTACTATAAAGTAACTTCTTCCTAATCTCATCAGAGCTTAGGGAAGCCATTGCGGAGGGGTTGGGGAGGGACAATATATGAACCTAACAACGATGACTAACTTCCTAAAACCACCCTACACGCAGTAGGGCGGTTGAGGACGACGCGGATAACTTACTCGAACACGAAAACTTGAAGTCCTGGAACGACGAAACCCCGTCGACGAAGCTCACGTTCCACGATGTACGGTTAAAACCCACTTTCCGCCGTGAAAACGGCGTTAGAAACTTATTAGAAGTACGGTTAACGAGCCACTGTCCGCCGTGAAAACGGCGTTAGAAACTTATTACGGTATACAACTATGAAATTATGTATTACGACAACAACCAGTGAAATTTGGGTGCTCAATTAGCGCGGGGGCTAAAAGAGCGGGAAGGCGTCTGCAATCGACGTGCGCTCGAGAACGCACGCAGACCGAGACTGAAATCAAAATCAATCAAGGAGGACATAAAAAATGCTCTGACGCATACTCCGCGCGCGCGATCGGAGTTATGTGGGACTCGTCCCGACGCCTACCAGAACCATACCCACTAAAAAACCCCCTGTCGGCTCGTGCATTTTTGCCACTCAGCCTTCATCTGAGCGACGGCCAATTGGAGAAAGAGGCCGCGCCAGCGGGGCCCTTAAGGGGTCACCCGCTGAGATTCACATAGTACTGAAGGTGCTCAAAAATGAAAAGTAAAAATAAAAACATTAAAAATGAAAAATAAAAATTGCATTAATTCGGATTTACGTTAGAATTAGAATTTACGTTAGAATTAGGATTTGCGGCCTGAAGGGCCTCGAGAGCTAAAGTTAACTGCGAAGGTTCGCCCGTGAGCGCGTTTCTCGGCCTAGCGACTTTGAATTTCGAATCTAACACAGGAGCAGTATATGAGACTGAATCTTGAACAAGATGATTGGGATGGAATTCGGCGCGTTTGAAGAACGATTCTGAGAGTGTTTTGAGGTGCTGTTGCACTGTAGGTAGTTCAAGATCTCTGTGCAGGTCCGCGTTGTGCACATACCAAGGTGCGTCTGTGGCCCTGCGGCAGAAGAGATTTTGAACTACCTGCAGCTTATACAGGACGGAGGGATTGGCGTGGGCAAAGACTGGCGAAGCATATGACATGACGGGTCTAACGCAGACCTTATAAAGCGTACGTTTATTTCTAAAAGACATTTTACTTTTTCTACCTATCATACTATTTAAGCGGCTTAAATAGAAACGCGCGAGTTTCGTTACTCTATCGACGTGTGGCTTGAAAGAAAGCGTCTGATCTAAGGTGACGCCTAAGTATTTGATACTGCGCTTCCAGGGGATGGGAATACCTAACATTCGAATGTGGGGATCGTTGCGGCGATTACGACGTTTGTGGTCGAATAGAATGGCAGAACTCTTTTCTGGGTTGACATCGATATGCCATTTTTGAAACCAAACACCGAGGGCGTTTACGGCCTTTTGGAGTCTGGTGATGTTATACGGGATCCTTTTACCTTTAGTGTAAAGGGCGGTATCGTCTGCAAAGAGGGCGAGTTCGACGCCTTTCGGCGGGATGGGCATGTCATTAGTGTACACGGTGTACAGCAGAGGGGCGAGGACTGAGCCTTGCGGGACTCCAGCCTTTATGGGACGAGGCGTGGAGAGCGTGCCTTCATGTTTGAATCGAAACGTACGGTCTTTAAGAAACGACGCGATTAATCTGACTAGGCGAACCGGTAAGCCTATTTTATAGAGTTTAAAAACGAGACCGCTGTGCCAGACTTTGTCGAATGCCTTGGCTACGTCAAAGAGAACCGCGATTGATTTTTTACGATGCGGATAGAATCCTTCGAGAATGTACTCGACGATTCGATGGACTTGCTGAGGGCAGGAGTGCTTAGCGCGAAAGCCGAACTGGTGGGGAATAATGAGAGGGTCGCCATCCGTTGGAAACAGATGGTTCCGCATTCGAGAGAGTATGACTCTTTCGAGAAGTTTAGACATTGCCTTGAGGAGGCTGATGGGTCTGTGATTAGCCGGGATGTTCAGAGGTTTACCCGGCTTGGGAATGCCTATGACTGTCGCTTCTTTCCAGGCTTTTGGAAAGTAGCTATGGTCGAAGCAGGCATTGAAGATGATAGCTAACAAGGTAAGCACCTGCTGTGGCAGGTGCTTAAGTGCGTGGTTGGAAATTCCATCCGCACCCGGAGCCTTTTTGGACTTTTGCTTTCTAATGAGAAGCAAGATTTCATCATTAGAGACTGTGACGGGGTCGTCGGTGATAGGGAGAGATTCTCTGCGGAGAACTTCGTCCTCCACCGCCTGGATGTGGGAGGGATCCGCGGGTTGCGTGCTGGGCGAGCATTGTGCCGCTATGCTGTCGGCGAAGCATTCGGCTTTCTCTTCGACTTCGAAGGCAATGGTGCCGTCGGGACGAGTGAGAGGAGGAACGTGAGAGGCGGTGTCTACGCGTAAAGCTCGGGCCATTCGATAATACGCTTGGTGGGACGGGGAGATATTCTCCATGAGATCGCTAAACTGAGTGTCACGGAGTTCCGCGAGGCGAGACCTAACTTTGCGTTGAAGCTGATTCGCAGCTGTTCTATATGCGGACGTGGGATATTTCTTGGCTCTCCGGAGAGCCGCGTTCTTAGCTTTAATGAGATTGCTAACGGCTAAGGGAAGCGCGGGTTTGCCTTGCTTAGCAATGATTACGTTGTCGCTGATGGCTGAGTTGATAGCATCAGTGAGAGAATTTACTATCGAATCTATTTTAATCGGGCTGTCTAATTGGTCGGGCAAAATCGCGAGCGGAGAGTTCGGTGCCTCTAAGGCTGAAACTAACGTATTTTTAAAGCCTTTCCAGTTGGTAAAGGTCTTAGGAGATGTGACGTTATCGTTAGGCGCGCCTAGCACGAGGGAGACGGGGCGATGGTCGGAGCCTAGGTCATCGAGCGGTTCGATAGACCTTAGGTCAAGATTGATTCGCTTGATAATTGCAAAGTCGAGGATGTCAGGAGAGTAGGTCGGATTGTTGGGATAGTGAGTGGGAGTGATGGGGGATATGACGTCTAAGTCAAGGGAGTTAGTGATGTCGAGGAGAGCGATACCGCTGGTGTTGGTCGATAGGCACGTCCAGTCAGTATGTTTGGAGTTAAAGTCTCCGAACATAATGACTGAATGGCCGAGGGCGAGAATGGCCTCAAAGTCGCTGCGGATTGGTCTGGTACCACTAGGTATGTAGATTGAAGCTATGATGATGGTCGGATGACCAGTCATAGCCAATCTACACACAGTGGCCTCCATGTTGAGGAGAGGAGGGGTAGGGAGAGGACAGCAATGGAAGCCTCTTTTGTAATATATAGTGGTGCCGCCGTAACCGTCGGAGTTGGGCCTATCGTTGCGAGTAAACGCGTACTTAGGAATAGCGTATCCCCTGGAGCGGTTTGGAGTAAGCCATGTCTCCTGGAGAAGGAATAAGTCAGGTTCTTTGTTCTGAAGGAACAGTTTAATCTCGGGAAGGTTAGTGCTAAGGCTACGAGCGTTAAAAGATACTAGGGATAAGCCCTTGGGTTTAATACGACTGGACGCGGGGTTCGCGGGTCTATAATTAAAAACATTATAATTTATTATTTACGAATTTATACAAAAGTAAAAGAATTTACAACGAACTTAGGAGCGAGTGATGCTCGGCTAACGCGAATAAACGCTCTTGAGGAGAGCGGGCGGCTCGCAGTTTGCGTGCGAGTACGGAAATTTCGTTAATGTCGACGTTTTGGATGACGTCGAACACGGTCTTCATGTCCTCAGCCAACGACGACTGAGGTGGAGATGACAAAGTGGGACGCGGCCCTACGGAAGCTACGGGAGCTGGGATGGGTCGGGAAGAAGCAGGCGGGACGGCCGGACGCTGCCTCCAAGACAGAGCCTGAGTAGGCGTCGGCTGAACGGGCTTTGCTTCCGGGGGACCCCGGTTGCGCAGCGGCGGGAAGTTAGCGGAGGTGAACGGTGGCGCCGGTTTAGGCGCGACCCTCTTGACGGTGGAGCGCGGAGCGCGTGGGCAACCCCTGTAGTTTGCTGTGTGGCCGGACTGGCCGCACAGCACACAGGCAGGGGGGGAAGTGGATTCAGGAGTGCGAGTGCACTCCTTTGTTATGTGTGGATCCAGGCACTTAACGCACCTGGGGGGAGCTGAGCAGTTAGCCGCTGCGTGGCCATAGAGCTGGCAGCGGTGGCACTGCCCAGGATGACCGCGGGGGTTGGGACGCTCGACGGAGATGTTCGAGAATCCGCAGATTGTGCGAGCCTCTCTGAAAATCTCCTTCGAGTTGGGAGTATTTGACAGGATTACTAAAGCTAAAGGAAAACGCCTACCGCGGTTGGAGTGCATCTTGTGCACTGCTGTGACCGGGAAACCCTGAGACTTAAGGTCCTCGAGGATTTCTTCGTTCTCGAGCTCGAACGGGACGCCCCGTAGTACTGCGCGGATCGTACGCTCCTCCGGGAGGGCGTAGGTGTGATAAGCTATTTGATTTACCGAGAGTAACCTGGTAAACGCGCGGAAGTCGTCGACGGTCGCTACTTGGATTTTGATTGTGTCGCCAGCGTTGGCGGCTTTTAAGTAATTAATTTTGTGCTCTTTGCACAAGTTTGAAACCGCGGTCCAGCGCGCTTTTTCACGCAGGAATACGGGCGGAGGGAGCTGAGGCTTCGGCGGGACGGGAGCGCAGCGCGTCGCTGGCTTCGATGTGACCGACGGAGACGCGGTTACTACGAGCGATTTTAACGGCGCGGGGGCTGGTGTTGAAGACACCGGGGAGGGCTCGGGTATTGAAGATACCGAAGCTTTCTTAGAGCGCTTCTTGGAGCGCTTGGCGACAAGTTGAAAGGTGGGCTCAGGAGAGCCGGTTAAGGTGACGGCATCTGACGACGTGTCAGACGCGGGTTCGGAGTCGCTCCCGGGAGCGGTACGCTTACGACGCAACGCGTGAGAGGATGCGACCGATTCGCAATCCATCTCGGACGAGGCGGGAGACGAGGAAGAGCTGTAGACCTGAGGGGTCTCGACGTTGGAGGCCTAAGGGGCCGGGGTTGAGGCCTGAGGGGCCGGGGTTGAGGCCTGAGGGGCCGGGGTTGAGGCTTGAGGGGCCGGGGTTGAGGCCTGAGGGGCCGGGGACGCGATTGATGCCTGCAAGGCCTGCGTTATGATGTCATTCGGGATGTAGACGCCTATCGCAGCAAGCGCCTGGGTTAACGCGTTAATAGCGCTTAGCGGATCCATTAGGGAGGGTTGGGCACTAATATTAATAAATAAATGTATAATAAAAGATGCCTAGTTCCTAAAAACCTAGCAAAATCCTAGCGGCTAACCTCCCTACCAGCGGTAGGGGGGCTGGGGAGGAAAAACTTAAAACTAACAGTAGTACGCCGAAGGCCGCTACCTAGAAACCTAAAAAGGGTACGCAGGTAAAGAGTTGACCGCGTTAGGGTCAACCTTTACCGACAGAAAGGACAGATACACACGAAAACACACAGATATGATAAAAATAAATATGAAAAATAGAAAAATAAATAAAATAGAGAAGAGAAAAAAAAATAAAAATAAAAATAAAAGGACTGGTTCAGTACAAATTCGTTGTCACCGTTAAGTATCCTTTGCACTGAAACCAGACTACTTACGCTGGGCACAACACTGCACTCAGCACAAGCACAACACAACTTAGCACAGCACTTTGAAGACTAAGGGGCTTAGTCGCAAAGAAAAAATACGCACTTCGATAGCACTCAGACGGAGTAGAAAACCTTGAAAACCGTAGCACGGAACCAACACGCTAGACTGTACTTTAATACAAAAACACAAAGATTTGTTACATTTAGATGTGAAAAAGTTAACACCAGCAAGTGCAAAACCACCAAAATTGTATGGGTTACCAAAAATACACAAAGCTAAAGTACCTTTGAGACCTATTGTGAGCCAGCTAGACACACCAACTTACAAGCTGGCCCAGCACTTAGCAATTGTGCTCTCACAACTGCGAGGAAAGACAAGTGCATATGTAAAGGATTCTTACCATTTTGTTAGTGACCTTAAAAATCTCAAGTTAACTAACAATGAAACTATGGTTAGTTTTGATGTGTCGTCTCTATTCACCTCACTACCTGTTAGAGACTGCATTGATATAGTAAAAAGGAAGCTAAGTGAGTCAAACTTGCCCGAGGAATATGCAGAACTATTAGAGCTATGTTTAACATCTGGCTACTTCATGTGGAATAACAATTACTACATTCAAATTGATGGTGTTGCCATGGGGTCTCCGGTGTCACCTGTTGTAGCTGACATTTACATGGAGAACTTCGAGGAGCAAGCACTCCGAATGGCACCTGTTGTGCCGAAGATATACAAGAGGTACGTTGACGACACCTACACTATATTACCTAAGCATGAAGTGACTGCATTCCTAAACCACCTCAATTCCCTTAATTCTAAAATTAAATTCACTGGTCTGGTGCCACTGAAGCTATGATGATGGTCGGATGACCAGTCATAGCCAATCTACACACAGTGGCTTCTATGTTGAGGAGAGGAGGGATAGGGAGAGGTATGCAGCGGAAACCTCTTTTGTAGTGGATAGCTGTGCCGCCGAAACCGTCGGAGTTGGGCCTATCGTTACGGGTGAACGCGTATTTGGGAATCGCGAATCCCCTGGAGCGATTTGGAGTAAGCCACGTCTCTTGGAGAAGCAGTAGGTCTGGCTCTTCGTTCTGAAGGAACAGTTTGAGCTCAATACTAAGGCTACGAATGTTAAATGAAACTAGGGATAAGCCCTTGGGTTTGATACGAATGGACGTGGGATTTGCAGGTAGATTTTAGGTAGGCTAGACATTATATTTACTATTTATTAAAATAATGTATACTAAAAATTTAATTTACAAGGAACTAAGTAGCGAGTGATGCTCGGCTAATGCGAATAGACGCTCGTCCCATAAAGGCTGGAGTCCCTCAAGGCTCAGTCCTCGCCACTCTGTTGTACACCGTATACACCAACGACATTCCCATTCCGCCGAAAGGCGTCGAACTCGCCCTCTTTGCCGACAACACCGCACTCTATACCAAAGGCCACAAGTGAAAACCGAAGTTGTCGTAAGAAGACCTGCCACCGCTAGAACGAAGTCAAGCTTCGTCGAAGTGAAAACCGAAGTTGTCGTAAGAAGACCTGCCACCGCTAGAACGAAGTCAAGCGTCGTCGAAGTGAAAACCGAAGTTGTCGTAAGAAGACCTGCCACCGCTAGAACGAAGTCAAGCGTCGTCGAAGTGGAAACCGAAGTTGTCGTAAGAAGACCTGCCACCGCTAGAACGAAGTCAAGCTTCGTCGAAGTGAAAACCGAAGTTGTCGTAAGAAGACCTGCCACCGCTAGAACGAAGTCAAGCGTCGTCGAAGTGAAAACCGAAGTTGTCGTAAGAAGACCTGCCACCGCTAGAACGAAGTCAAGCGTCGTCGAAGTGAAAACCGAAGTTGTCGTAAGAAGACCTGCCACCGCTAGAACGAAGTCAAGCGTCGTCGAAGTGAAAACCGAAGTTGTCGTAAGAAGACCTGCCACCGCTAGAACGAAGTCAAGCGTCGTCGAAGTGAAAACCGAATTTGTCGTAAGAAGACTTGCCAACGCTAGAACAAAGTCAAGCGTCGTCGAAGTGAAAACCGAAGTTATCGTAAGAAGACCTGCCACCGCTAGAACGAAGTCAAGCGCCGTCGAAGTGAAAATAGAAGTTGTCGTAAGAAGACCTGCCACCGCTAAAACGAAGTCAAGCGTCGTCGAAGTGGAAACCGAAGTTGTCCTAAAAAGATCTGCCACCGCTAGAACGAAGTCAAGTGTCGTCGAAGTGAAAACCGAAGTTGTCGTTAGAAGACCTGCCACCGCTAGAACGAAGTCAAGCGTCGTCGAAGTGGAAACCGAAGCTGTCGTAACAGACCTGCCACCGTTGGGTGAAAAAGTACCGTTTATGAGATCCGGTCGTATTTCCTTCCAATACGACGGCCGTTAGTAGTCCTGCCTCATACGCCATGGATGTTGAAGTCCTGTTGTGGGCATTAATTTGTGTGATGAACACAGATTTTTGTTCTCGGGTCATGGTTGTTTATATTCATATATATAAGTTTATTCTGGGTCCCCCCTAATTCGCTGTATCCTCATTCGCTAGTCATCGATAACAGAAGCTCTGCTTACTGTGGGGCCATAAAGCTGGTGTTTTTGTCTGGGGATTTATTTATTTATAATCCCATAACCCATTGCTTAACAAAATAATACGTTAAACCAAAAATACTAGGTAACTACTCGCTTACACTTTTTAATTCCTCGGATCATTTGCGTAAGTTTGCCTACTTCAATAATCACCACATCGACAAAGATTAATCAGTAATATAGTCATCATCGTTTTCACATTCACTTTCCTTTATACAAGAGTATATTTTATGTAATAAGTTATTATGATAAAACTTTTTGGTAATAAAAACTTATGAACTCTTTTCTAAGAAACGAGCAAATAAAGAAAAACAATGAAATAAAAAGAAATTAGTTTAGTAGTTCACTATGAAATAAAAATTTTAGATGATTAAACGAACTTCCAAGTGAAGTTCTATCGCTATTATATGAGTCGCTTCATTCGAAGATAGTATATAATAAACAGGAAGTCCTTCTTAACTTCGCACAGTTTAAGAGTATGTCATTTGACTTATTCAAAAAACTTTCCGTCTGTTTACTTGAGCAACCCCGGTCCCGGAAAGTCTTCATTTTTTAGAGATCAAAATAAAACCTTTGTATGGGTTCTGGGAGGGACGGGTCCTTTATAAATCTTCGAATGAAGCGACTCATATAATAGCGATAGAACTTCACTTGGAAATTCGTTTAATCATCTATTATATTTCGTCGCTTCATTCTTCATATTGTATATAATAAACAGGTAGATTTTTAGAGACTAAGACTAAGTTTTGTTTTCTTTGGTCTTTACAAATTATATTTTATTTAAATACGTTTGTTCATTAAATTCCTTACTTTAGTACTTAATTTAAGAATCCAGCAACCTTAAGGCATTTATTATACACTTGATGATTGCCAAATTAATTAAATCAATAAACATAATAATTTGATTTTCATTAATTTATCGGAAGATATTGGTGTGTACCTTTATTGAATATGGACAAGGCAAAGTCGTTTAGTGGGTCTAATATAGGTTTATGGTAAAATTATGTAAAGGCCCAAGGGTTTTAGGTCCACCCAGCCATTTCTCGGATAACCTACACTGAGCACGTGCCGCGTGCTGTGTGCGCTGAATACACTGCTGTCAACGCCGCTCGTACCTAGCGTCTGCTTTATTCGCCGACTTAGCGTCTGACTTGACGCGGCTCTTTCATGTTACAAACAAGAACCCCGAGTTCGAAGCTTTATTACTTTTCGTCCCAAAAAACATAATCTTTTAGAGCCGATACAGGACATATCATTATGTTATTTTCAAAGATTGGCAAGGATAACATATGTTGTTTACGATTTGGGGCTGTGGTGTTAATTATGTATATTATGATATGTGTAAGGATGCAAAAACTATATTTTCTAATTTAATGTCTGGACCCTATGTCCGGTGCGTACGGCTAACGATGCAACGGTAACTTTTTGGTATTTTTTTCTAAATTAAAAGTAATATAAGGATATCATAGAGAAAGCTGATTAAGAACTGGATCCCAAGAAAATGTGTACTTGGATTTAGTTGGTTTCATTTTATAGGCTTTTTGTAAAAATTGCCTTATCATTGCCCATATCTTCGCCTAACAATAGAGACAAGGCTGAACAGTTTGAATTTAATGAACCGAATGAACAACCCTTACCAAATTGCTCATTAAAAAAAAAGAACTAATAAAAGAGGTTTTTGAACAAATCAGTATTACGTAACGTAGAAAACTCCCACCATGACCTAAACGTGATGTTGTATTGACAAATAGTCATGGATGCCAGAGAAACGAGCATCAACGTCATGGTCTCTGGCGGACAGCATCTCGCGGCACCCAGGTTAAGGCTGGACTGCTTTGCTTTGGAGCTGTTATGGGAGTTAATTAAATCTTTTGTTTCAATTCAAATCAATAATTTTTCTTACACATTTTAAGACAAGGGAAAATGGAGGAAATGGTTCAAAATACGCAGAGGCCCAATTAATCGTAAACGCATCGATTGCGACTGCATACGGTTCAGGACGCGTAGTGACGGCATAGAATTTCACTACCCCCTCTCATCCCGTGGGAGTCGTAAGAGGCGACTAAGGGAAACTTGATCCAAGGAGATGGGCAGCAGCGTCTCCTTGCGTGGGCCGCAGAATTGGCCCATACTGCGATCGCCAACCCGCCTGCCCAGCGTGGCGATTATGGGCATATCCTCTCAATGAAGAGGCACAGTAGGCCACGGCCCCCAGTTCCCGGCGGCCCCGCTATTCCTGGTCATGGTGGCGACCATGGTAACGGCGGGGCAGGGGGTGCGAAGAATCACCGGGCTACGGGAGGCCACCACAACAAACTGACCCTGGCGACGTACAACGGACGCACGTTACGGCTTGACTCGCATCTGGCGCAACTGGAGGTGGAACTTGGGAAGATTAGGTGGCACATATTAGGATTGTGTGAAGTCCGAAGAGAGGGGGAGGACACCATAACCCTCGAATCAGGCCACCTAATGTACTTCCGAGAGGGAGACCAACAATCCCAAGGTGGCGTGGGGTTTCTGGTCAATAAGTCCATTTCTGACAGCGTTGTGGAGATTTCCAGTGTGTCGAACAGGGTAGCGTACCTAATTATAAAGCTCACTGATAGGTACAGCCTAAAAGTGGTGCAAGCGTACGCACCGACCTCGACACACTCGGACGATGAAGTGGAGGATATGTTCGATGACATATCGAGGGCCCTCCACTTCACTACTAAGACTCACTACAGCGTTGTCATGGGGGACTTTAACGCTAAAGTGGGAGTACAGAATTGCGGCGAATCGGTAGTAGGATCCCATGGATTTGGAAGCAGAAATGACAGGGGGCAAATGCTCGTCAACTTCCTCGAACGGGAGGGGCTGTTCCTGATGAATTCTTTCTTCAAAAAACAGCCCCAAAGGAAGTGGACGTGGCAAAGCCCCGACACTGTGACAAAAAATGAGATCGACTTCATCATGACGGACAAAAAGCACATATTCAGAGATGTCTCCGTGATCAACAGGTTTAACACCGGTAGCGATCACCGACTTGTCCGAGGCTCTCTGAATATCGACTTCAAAGCTGAACGTGTCCGCTTGATGAAGGCCAGGCTCCGACCTACTCCGCTCCAAACCATGGCGGGATCTGAAACGTTCCAGTCAAATCTGGAGAACCGATTCGCTGCCGTGCAAACCGTGGAAACCACAATAGACGTTGACCAGAACCTTAAAAATGTGGTTCGAATCCTCAGGGAAGAAGGTACGAGATTTTGTAAGATGCAGCGTACGGGCAGGAAGTCTAAGCTTTCGGATAGGACTTTAGGGCTAATGAAGGAAAGGCTTTGTGAAGTAATTGAACAGGAAATGGTATATTTACTTATACTTTTCTACCAGATTTAATCTTCTAACAGTAATTTAGGGAGTTTAATTTTTGCCTCATAGTTGTACTTATTTTGTAGCTAGACAGGTTGTGAACAGTACACCTATATATTTGACAAAATTTCGTATCGAGCATATTTGAAGTTTCATACATTTATTTATTAATATAACGCTTATCGTTAGGTAAAGAAATAGAATCTGTAATAGAAATAGAGTCGATTTTTGTCCAAATTCACAACAAGTGACTCTTAACTTCGCGCATAATTTTTGTAAATAACAATGGAGCAATGGATAATCCATACGGCATGGCCTTAAAGTCGTATGTGATTGGCTCAAACATATCGTTTTTTTTAAATTCAGAACGTAGGTATTTTTTGTAATTAACAAATATAGGTACGACTAGGTATGATCTTTTTTATCTATGTTAGCTAAGAAACCACTATGGGGAATTAATTTAGAAGCTGTTTTAAAAGCTTCCATTTTAAAGTGTACTTTTTCTACAACATTGTATAATTTTATTCATTTTTTTTTTTTTTGTTTAGGACGAACCATTTCGTCGTTGAGTTTAGGCGCTAAAATTATTTACTTATTATATTTGTTTGATATAAACTAGTCACTTGAGGTATAACAAGGTTTTATAGCCTCTAAGTCTAACAATTTATTAATTGCTATTATCATATTTCGTTTTTCACTATGCGACAAAATATGTATGGGAGTAAATACTGGTGTAATTTTTTCATTATTATTATTTATTATCATCATTATTATTTATTTATTTCAAAATCGTTTCATTATTTATTATTTAGGCCAATAATCTTAAAAGTAATGGATTCGACCTGCGTGTACCTGAATTATAGTTGATTCGGTGCACGAGTCGCGGACTGGTTGAATTTTGCGTTGAACGCCGAATTCAAATGTGGACGCCGAAGTGGAGGCACTGGCACTTTCCATTGACGTCACCCCCCCCTGTTTGACGGGTAACGAGGAGGTCCCATCGGTTGCCTGTCGATGTTTGGGGAGTACTTAGATAGCTTCGGTGTACTTTTTTATTATTATCATTACTTTTTTTAATACTTTATTATCTCTTTTTTCAAGAAGTAAGTTCATCCCCTTTTTATACCGGTTATTCCATAACTGGAACCCCTTAAATCCCGAAGTTAGAAAGAATCTCTGGATCCATGTCGAAAATAATTCTCCGGACTGGCCTGGTCCATTCTGGGAGGTCAACGGTTCCAGATTAAGGAGCTTCTACATAGAGGGCTCACGTATTGCGGTAACCGAAATGGCTAGCCAGAGATCGTCCACTGGGTTCATCATTATATTTCAATAATTTTAAAGATGGCTTTCAGATTTAAAACAAAATAGAAATAATAAAATATTACGCAATACAGATAAAGTGTAAAATCCCTTTCAGACTACACGCGTTTTGTGTATTCGTATTAAAATTTTTAAACGTTATTGAAAAACAAGTCAAAAATAACAATACGAGTATCATACAGCATTAATCGGAATAAGAAACATCAGGTAGAAGACTACCAGTAAGTTACGCAGATAACGTGATATATCTATTTTAGATTACACGCGTATTCTGCATCTTTTCGATAAAGTGAAATTATAGTTTATAATAATAAACATCAGGTAGAGGACTATCAGGAATTTTTGCAAATAGCGTGATATATCTATTATAGATTACACATGCTTTTTTGCATCTTTTCGACAAAGCGAAATTATAGTTTATAATAATGATCATCAGGTCGAAGACTACCAGGAATTTATGCGGATAGCGTGATATATCTATTATAGATTACACGTATTTTCTGCATCTTTTCGACAAAGCGAACTTTTTGTTTATTATAAAAAAACCATCAGGTAGTAGACTACCAGGAATTTATGCGGATAACGTGATATATCTATTATAGATAACACATGTTTTTTTGCATCCATATGATAAAACCAAATTTTAGTTTATAATAAAAAAACTTCAGGTAGATGACTACCAGGAATGCATGCAAGCAACGTGATATATCTATTATAGATAACACGTGTTTTCTGCATCTTTCCTATAAAGCGAAATTATAGTTTATAGATACCCGCGATCGCTTATGAAAAAAACCAAAACATGACTCACCTCATCGGAAGAAATAACGAGTCGCTATCGTTTATTCTTTAATGTTAGTTCTAATTTTCGAATTTTTAGTACAACTTTTACAGCATATTTAATATTAAACTGTTAAGTTACACGTAGGTATAAGACTTGTGCTTGTTACCACGCACGAAAAAAGAATGAAGACTTGCCGGGACCAGGGTTGATCAAGTAAACAGACGGAAAGTGTTTTGAATAAGTCAAATGACATACTCTAAAACTGTGTGAAGTTACCTAGTACCTTAAAAGGATTTCCTGTTTATTATATACTATCTGAAGAATGAAGCGACGAAATATAATTAATTGAGAAATAAACAACTTTTAATACCGTAAAGCTTTAACTTCAAATAAGTAAAAACAAATCCAAAATTTGTCGTGCCAATTTACTTAAAATAAAAGTATGAGTATTATTATCTATAAGCACTTTTTTTACCTTTAAAAGAAACCTAGGTACTTTTATTTTGAAATTTTATAGTGGAAAAGAAATTAAATTTAAAAATATTGACACGGAAAAAATTTGAAATGTACTGTCGTAATGAAGTATAGTTCACTATGTTTACATATTTTTATATTATACAATGCACATTATAATAATATTTTTTTTGGTTAATATCGCCTTAATGGCAAGTACTAAAAACACTTTTATATTGATTTGTTGATTATGAGTAAATGATTCAATAAATAGTTTTTTTTATTTATGGCCCGGTTGGCCTTTTACGTTTCACCGGATTTTGTGGCCTAGCGCTGCTCTCTAAATGTAGTAGTAGATGACGGTTATATATAATCGAGATGCGCTGTTTTATGTACGTAATGGAGCAAAGTGCCTACCTTATGAATACACTCACGTATTCCGGTTTCATCGTAGGACAAATAATGCAGCCACGTAAACAGAATTTTTTGAAAAAGTTGTTACTATAAGTTGTAGTATTTTTGTCCTTCAGTAACATTATACAGCTTGAGCGCAACATACTCGTAAAACCTCTGTATATCAGGAATAAGGAACACAAAAATATAAGCAACTGTGCTCTAAAGTATTATATTTCACAGTTATAAAGATTGAAATAGAAAAAAATATACATATGACCCTACAAAAATGTACGCCTTTCCTCTTATTGAGTCTCAAGAGTAGTTATGGCAAACCAGCCATAAAACTACTAAATTACCATATATGTAACTTTCTTAGAACGCAAGAGATACGAAAGTACCGTGTAGGCGATAAGTTAAAAGAAATGAAATTTTGTTTACTTTAAATATTTCTGTCAAAACTGTTTTGTTGTATTAGTAAATTTATTTGAAAATTAGCTTGAAATTATATGTAAGCTCTTTGATTCGTGCCCAGCCCAGCTTGCCAAACCTGAGTAAAAAATTTAAAACAAAGTTATAATGTTGCATAGTACGCACAATATACATTTTTTTTCGAGTTTTCTCTAGTGTAGTGTATGGAGCTATATAATAAATGCGTGCCTAGGACTTGGATCCATACAGTTCGCTGTGAGTTTAATATTTAACCATTTATAGCTTCGACAATTCATACAACCAATTTAATGTCAAGGTTAAGCAGGTTTGTGTGAATAACTCGGGAACTATTGTTTTATTGTGTACGAATGTCGTTTTCGGTAACCTAAACAACATGTACACAAAATTTTATGATGATAGATTACCTAGTTCAAAAATGAAAGCGTAAAACTAAGTAACGAACAAAAAAACTCACATTTTAATTTATAAAATAAGTATAAAGTTATATTTGTCTTTAATTAATGAAAACCTTAAAATATATAAACCCTCAACAACGAACACACTAACTAGATGGCCCCGAAGTAAGCAGAGCTTGTGTTATGAATGACCGTACAGCAAATTGAACCCAGGATATACATATATAAAGTAATATACTACATTTATGTAAGCAATATATTCAACAATCTGTTGAATATAAGTGGGATATTCACATCGTTGCCGTTCTCGATTTTCCATGTCCAAATGAAATAAACCATCATAATAATCGATATTGACAAAATGATCCATTTTTGTAAATTCTGTCTTCAAATCACTTATAAAACATCAAACTCTGCTTAAGTATGCTGGCGGCCTCATTTAAGTTACAAAATCTATCATTGAGTTCAAATTGTCATGTCAAAATCGATCTGGAATAAGCTAATACTCAGCATCGATTTATCAATCTCGACTCAAGCAACATTCTGAAATAAAAGCTTTACTTAAATCTAGTTTTGAAACTAGGTTCATGACTGGGTATCGTTTTGTAATACGTGCCTAAGTCTACAAGTCTATAAAAATATTTGAGCATCGAAAAAGTTAAGTGAGCATTGAAAACCTAAGTTGATTGTTTTGGAATATATTTTCCTATGTAATCTTACTTTTATTACTCGTTAGTTCGCTGAGCAACTTTTGAACATTACTGTATATAATATATAATCTATATTTATCGTTTTTAAGAAAATTGTGTGCCTGTTGTTATTTTAAACCTTTGACCTTTTTATTACAAAAGTAGACAGGGTAATTATTACTGATACTGTAAACTTAAAATCAAAGAATATTTAAGTTCGTTACACTAGAAGTTTAATTATTTTTCCCATGTCCCTTGAGAAAACGGTTGTGAATTGTTTTATTAGTATTATAATAATTTATTGATATTAAAGTAAAGAATAGAAAAATTGGTAAATACCTAAAGAAAGATCCCAAATAAATTGACCTAATTGTTTTCATATATCATCTGTTTAAAGGTCAGTATGCGTGTTTTTTTGCGATAAGCGAAGTAAACTTACTTCCAATGAGTGGATTACCCTCAGTGGACGATATTTTGTGCCTACATATTGCATAAGATAAAATGAATAATGGTACGCACATTTTAAAATTTCCGTCATTCAACCTCTATATGACGTCATTGAGTAGCATTAACTTCTAATTACTTTTTGCTTAAACTGTCATGTCAATATTTTCAATAAATATATCTGTCACAAGAATCCATAGAAAGTTGAAGAGTTGTTAACTTCATGTATACGAGTATTAATAAACTTTTAATGCGATTTAAAAAAAGATAAATACTCAATAATTAAGATACATTTGTAATCGTTTCATTAGATATCACAAATACCTGCCGTAATATCGAGAAATCGAAGTTAAAACGAAGTTAAAATACGATATCCTTAAACAATTTATAAGTAAACATATATTCAAATACGCTACGCGATCAATATTAAATAATGACTTACTCAACGTGCATTTAAATATTTATTATCTACAAAAAAACAGGAGAAGTTAAAGATAAGAAAATAATGTTTATATTCTGAGTGATTCAATATTAATAAAAATATTTTAATGCAAAAGAATTGGCGTTGCTTGTTTGTACACGGATAGGAACACTTGAAAATTTAATTTATTCCTTGTATTTTTAGTTGCTTATTTACTAATATAATATGGAGTGGTTGTTTTTCAGTTATTAGAAGTAGTATTTTAATCCCAGCGTACCGTTGGATGTTATAAGCGGGAGTTTTGCTGCGAGATCGAATCAGGAATGAGGAGATACGCAGGCGAGCCAGAGTCACTGACATTACCCGAAGGATTGCAACACTGAAGTGGCAATGGGCAGGGCACCTTGCTCGAAGAATAAATGGCCGTTGGGGCAGTAAAGTTCTCGAGCGGTGACCACGGCCCGGAAGACGCAGTGATGGAATCGCCGGAACGAGTCTTATGCGGGCCGCACAAGACTATTTGGGGAATACCCTTGGTCCTGCAGTGGACTTTTTCGGTTGAATAAACATGCCAGTGTCACATCTCAGTATGTGGCATACACGCAAGCACAACAGAAGCCAACGTAGGTAAATCCGCAGACTGGAAAAGCCAGGTTTATCTTACTTATCTAAAAAATCCCTCATATTGACCCCGAAGTTCAATTCTGTCCGTATTTAAACAATTGATAAGTTGTAAATCGCACCAGTTAACAGTTTACTTAATCATGGCAAGAGTCACAGTATTGGCTTTGGTAATGTTAGTTGCGGTCATCGCTCATGGACACTGCTGTTTCCTGAATAACTTGAAGATATTTTCCAATTTTGACGAAGACCGAAACTTTTTCAAAACGGTTTTTCCGCAAGTCATCCAAAACTTGAAATATGATTTTGACGTGGAATTCTATTTTTGGGATGCACGAGGAGGGAAAAGATATTGTACCCTGAGTCAGCTGAACAACGTTTTCCAAATGGCCAATTACCTGAAATGTGAAGCTGAAGGACTTGAGGATTGTACAAGAGATTTGAATTTAAATGATTTTCGATTTGGTCTTTGTATGACGTTTTTTGATTATGCATACAAGGTTTTTTCCAAAACTCTTTACCTAGAACACCAAGGCAACGGTGAACGACCAGCAGTTGAAGTCTACGGGCACGGCAACCTTTTGTTCAATCCAAGTTACAATACTCTGAAGCGGAGTTTGTGTGACTTATTCGCGAGGAGCAAGCCACAGGCCTGTTACGTCGATGATGATGAACCTGTTCCACTATATCCAACCACAACATCGAGTACGACGACCACTGCTTTCCCTAAATACAACATCGACTTCAGAAGCTATGGATAAATGCCGATTCTGCAAGCAAAATAAATTGTGTTCAAGATTTGTATGCTCATGTAAGTTAAATATTTTTACAAGTGTAAATATTTTTTAAATCGTTACTGTTGTCACCAGTGTAATTATCAAACGAATTATTTTGTGTACAGATGTTTTAACACAACTTACATCTTATTACTGAGATTCTTAAAACATTACGCCTTAACTTTAAGATTAAATTTATTTTCATTTCTACTAAAATCAATTTTTTTTGTAATAAATGGGCAATGTCAACATTTTTATTTTTTTATTTTTACCTTACAGTGTACTCTATCAAAAACAAAAAAAACACCATGAAAGACTAAATTGATAAGTCTAATTTATTTACTAAACAATCCAGGTCCAGCCAATTATGAAGGCCGCAGGACTTGGAGAGTTTTTAAAAGTTTTACTTGGCAAATACGTTTATTTAAAAATTAATTAAAAATTACGATATTGAAAATTACTACTAAACAAGTGACGATTCACCGATGTGAGGTTAAAAAGTGATTTATGTTTATTTAGGTAATGGCGAAATTGAATAAGATTTCTAGGATAGTTTAACACTTTATTTTACGAAAAACTTTTACACACATGAATTGGAATTCACAGTTGACAGTTAACAACAATACTTAGATAACTAGACAGATGTGAGAGACTATAACTCCTCAAGCGGCAAAAACAAGAACTAACTCAACCATTATAAAATTTATTATTTAACAATGTTCAATTCGGACATTTCATGAAGCCTCGGGTCTTCGTCAGCGTTTCCTGTTTACTGCAAAAGTACCTAGGTCGATACAGCGTCGGCGGCGGCAGCGGCGGCGGCGACGATGACCTCTTGCTGTGGCGGCACGTGTCAGGACTTAGGCAATCATAATGAGTAATATGCCTATTTGGTAGGCATATAACACCTACCCCGTAGATCGGCGACTATTGGCCAAGTTCCTTCGAAAATGTCGATGATAACTTATTGGGATGAATTTTGATGCTTTTGGAGATGGTGCTTTTCTTAGGCTGCACTTCTGAGTATGTATCAGTAGTTGGAGTTTGTTCAGCTGTGTCTCCATCTATATTCCGGTGCAATTTGATGTTAAACCTCCTGAGAGTATGTCCAATAGTGAGTGCAGTTGCACTTAATATTAAAGCGTACAAAGGAATAGTTGTGTGTTAGATCGAACTATTAGAGATTTCGTTAGTTGCAGCTGGCGTCTGGAGTGCTATTTTTGCATTACTGGCATGAAGGTTTTCCAGGTTGATAGAGTTAAGGCGAATCTGCGTCTTGTGAAGAGTCATGTTATATTTTTAGGATTCATTGGGATATTCATGATGTGAAATACGTGGCTCTCGATGCGGTCATTGGAGTTGCTGTGTGTGAACTCAGGTGAATGCAGGGTGCAACCTTGAGGAATAACGACTAAATAGCTGCCTCGTAGAATCCTGTACTGTTCTGTACTGCAGGATAATTTTACTTTAGTTGGATACGGGAAGCTGATGGTGTAAATTCGATCGTCAAGCTGTTCCATGGATGTAAGTTTACACGATGTGGCGATTTGCTGCTCGGAGATAAGCTGTTCTGTGCAGTCTGGGTGATGGTGCATGCTGTGACTTGGGCTGCTATTGCACATACTGGGAACTTAGCTTTTGACAACATCTTTCGAAGTACATTGAATCAGACTCATGAATTGCAATGAAAGGGGAACTAGGTATAAGTGTGAGATTATTGCTGTTAGAGAGAAAAGCTAGCTTGTATAAATTATATTATGTATTTGGGACTATAATTGATATTTTAAATACGATAACTACTGTATTACCTACATAATACGATCCTAACTTAATTAATTCATAGAATTCTCTTATATCGATTCCCAAGATATTCCCTCTTGGATAGAGAATTTTAAGTTTTTCTAACATATTATCTAATAATTTTAAACTGATCATGGAATGCCGTGTACTCGATGTACGAACTGATCCTAGTAATATATCTAACTTAAGTAATTCGTCCATTTATTCGTTCTATATTATCGTTAAGTATAAGTAGGTATTGTGCCATATGGGCGCACTTAATTAGTGAGGTTTCCCTTTCAGTATCACTATCAAGTATTAAGTCAAAAGCTGAGCTGATTTTCTGTTGATTATTGACTATACTTTATATAATTTCAGAATGGCGTAACATCCATTCTTTGCTCAATTTCGGTTTCCAAATTATTCTGATCTTTTTGTAGGGTGTTAATTGCGTTATTATACTTAATCGCGTCAGTGTAATCCAAGTTACCAGATATACTCTTAATTATTGATCCTAGGCCGTCAATGAGTCCTCTTTTTGTGCGAGAAGGTTCAAAACTATTTAGCTGATCTAAGACTTTTGTTAACTTGTAAGCTAAGTAACTGAGATGTGGCTGGTAAAGGGATAAAGTTTTATTATTAAGTTGGGGTCTAAAATTAGAAATTTCACTTTCGAATGGATATCGCTTAAATCAATATATTGCAGACAGGAATGGTAGTGAGATATGATATTAGTAAAAGGAAAAAGGTTGGAAGGTTAAAAGGAAGAAGTCCTGGTCCAACATCTAAACTGTCAGGTTTTATGTCCTCAGCTAGAGTCACTCCCATCAGTACAGTCAAAAGAAGAATCCTGCAACAAAGTTGTATTTTTAGGGACTCTCTTTAGGCGGGAGTTTGCTACGGGTCCTCTTTTCTTTTTATTGTTTATATGGATGGGTAAGTCAGCTAAAACAGTGTCCTTAGTGTAACGTGCTGCTAATTTTTGTCTAGTTGCTAAAGGGTTTTTTTATAAAAATTTGTTGGTCAGGTGTATATTCCTTTTCAGGCTCGCGGTCTTTGTTCCTGTTTTCTATTAGTTGAGTCATGTTATGAAGTGCTGTTTCATTAATCATGTCATAAACTTGTGTCATGCGGTTTTTATGGTCTTTGGTATATTGCTGAAGTAAGTGTTGGGTAAGGTCTATATCTAAGGGGTCTCGTGGGTCAAGGTGTCCTGTTATTAAATCTAGAGGTCTACATTTTGTAAAACTGTGTATGGAGCTATTCTAGGCTAATAAGGCATAGGGCATTGAATTAACTGCAGGTTCGGATTTTCTATTTAATTTAGGATTCTAAAATGATCCAGAATTGTAGAATAGAATCTTTCTACAATTCCGTTATCGTTTGGAGTGTGGGCTAATATTTTATGGTGTCGAATTTTGTGTAATCTAATAAATTCTAAAAATAATTGGTTTGTGAACTCGGGTCCTTGATCAGTTACTATTGTTAAAGGAACGCCGTGATGGGTGCAAAACATTAAAAGGGCTTGGACTACGCTTAAAGCGAGCCCATCTCTTAGGAAATAGGCTTGACCGTATTTTGAGAAAGCATCAACTAACGTTAAGTAGAGATAGTAGTGGTAGATAGAGATAGAGAGTCATCATAGCAAAGGTCAATTTCGATGATTTTGATCAAATTTGATGATTTTTTTTTTTCAAAACTGAAGAACTATTTTAAAAGTATCAGGCGGTGACCATGAAGACACATCTATTAGGTAACTGAGATTTATTTATAGTGTAATTTAATGAAGAGAGTTTGTTATTATTTTCAAAATCGTAAGTGCCTTTACGCGCGTTTCTTAGGGACGGGCCTCTTAATGAGTTATAGGTTTGACACAAAATATTTATAATATACACTTACTAAAAAAGAAGATGCAGCTCAATTACGCCTAATATCATTAAAATATCTTCATATTGCACAAAGAGTTACACCTACCACAACCAATTTATTAACTTAGTAATTATGAAACTATATAAACACAATTTTATTTTATTTTATTTTATTCTCTCAGGAAAACTTACAGCTAAAACAAATATATTTATAGAGAAGAAAAATAGCTTAGTAAGGCATTTTACAAGTGTTTGCTTATAAAACACAATCAAAACATTGTTTATGCCGCTGTATTATTTATTAAAGAAGGTAAGCATGTAGTTTATATAGGTAGATTGCAATACATATTGCTTTTATAAACTGTTTTATTTTCGGTTTATCGATTGTCATGCATTTAACTTGAATTCTGGATAAAACTCCTAACTATAATAAATACATATAAAGAATTAGAATGTAACAAAAGAGCTAATTAGAATGTATATAATAAATTCATGTATTATATAATAAAGTCATAAACCTAATGTCTTAAGCTCTCGCCTTTCCATCCATCCATTTTGATAAAATAAAACAAGTTTTTCACCGGATTGATATAAACCTTTTATTTAAAATCCAACGATCGCATCTCTGGAGGTGGACTTTTATAAAAAGTTTATACCTATATACGAGTCAATCTGGTGAAAAACTTGTTTTATTTTATACATGATCCTGGTTACTGTTCGAAACTCTTTCACATATTAGAAGAATCTAAGAGATTGGAGATTATGTTTATTATTATGAATCTGGTTCGAATCTTGATTTGTTACTTGATTTGTGCATTATCTAATGTAGTGCGTGCCAGTGTTACTTTTTTATATTGAGGAAAACATATTTATATGTGTTCATTTTTTTAATGTAAATATAACTTTGCCAATTACTTTTTAATTACATAGTAAAAAGAAATATAGAAAATCATGATTTTCAATTTGACTATCAGAAAAGTAAATCAAAAATAGATTGAGTTTTTTCAAAAATTATACCTATTAGCAGAGACTAGTAAATAACTATAGACTGACCATCTCCATACAAAAATTCGTGACTCGGAAAAAGCTCAAAATCCAAGCTATTACTAGATGTCGCTCTCAAATAGCTTGGACTAACCTTGTCGTCTTTAATTTTTATATGAATTATTGACAAGAAACTTAATGCAAAATATTTGTATTAATACGCACTAAAACTGCTAGATGGCGTAGTCAAATAACCTGAAACCTTAGCAAGTAGGATTTATTCCTTTCCTGAAATTGGAAAATGTCATCATTTTATACCATTGATTTTGATAATTTTACTCAATAAGAATAGGTAGATAGTAATTTATTCTTACTTTATAGATGATAACATAACAACTACAAAAGACCATAAACATACTGGTATAAGTTTATTTGGTTCAGAGACGCCTGGGCACTACCATCCTCCTTATTTTAATTGCCATAATCACCTATTTTTAAAAGCTTTTATTATCACAGTTGTGATAAACGCACATGTTATACGATATATGTAGCAGCCAAAACGTAAACTTAATCAAGGTCCATACAATTTGCACGAGTCACAGTAGGCGAGCAGAAATATTGTGAATTCAAAGAAATGCAGGGAAAAGTTCCAAAACAAACACACACCCATAGCAACACCAATAAACGACAAAGAATTCAAATTGTCAAACAAATAAAATGTTGTCATAAAAAGAACAAATAAAGTTGATGGATAACGAACATTTTTTTAAATAATAATCCAGCAAGAAAATATTTTTTTAACTACTGCAAAATAGTTACGAGTTATATGCATTATAAATAAAAATTGTGCACTTATTAAGACGTAATTTTTATCGATATCAAGAAATAAAGTAAAATATTAAATACCTATTAATTAAATGCACTGAAATTCGTTTTATTATGTTAAGGCAGATAAGAACAAACTGTGGAGATGAATGCTATATTTTTGTGGGAAAAATTATATACTGGCACCCACAGTAACCCAGTTACACTACAAATAATATCCGGGGTGGTGTAAAGTTTTCTGTTACTGAATTATAAGAGCGGCAACATAGCATCAAATAATATAATGCACTAGCTGGCAACGTCTGTTGTCGCCTGATACCTACTTGCAATTAAATATCAAATGATTTTGTAAACACCGCTATCTTAAGTTTTTTTACGTATTATTTTGACTAACTTTAAATAACTTGTAAATCTAATACAACTAACGCCATCTCTCTATCTTAAAAACAACTATTTTTCAAGTCACAAAATTTTGTTAGACATTGTTAGTCTATAGTTATTTACTAGTCTCTGCTATTAGTGAATATCTTGGAAATAATTTGAAGTAAAACAATAAAGTATGTAATTTGAAAGTATAAACTATTTGATAGATACTGGGGGGTCACAGGAAATACAAACCGTATTTAAGTTAATATGATTAATTTATTCCAATAAAAAACATTCAATAAAAATATAGAATCTACTCTTTAAAAGAAACCGTTTCATATTAACTACATATAAAATGCAACGTATGTAAAAACAAGACAATGAGGTTATTATAACATAATGTCTAGTACTTTCTGAACTTCTCAGTGACGTGCTTAAACTGAAAGTGGTAACATATTTTGTAAAACGACCTTGGAATTGACCAACTGGAATTGAAAACATTTTATACCATACAAAAAATACGTGTCGCCGTATGATAATTCTTATTTTAAAACAATGATCTACAATCGATGTCAATAAGACAAACAGAAATGAATTTTTTGAACATTGAAATTTTAATTGATATTTGAATTTTGAAAGTGTCAATATTTATGTCTCAACGAAACGTATCACAATTTACAAAAAAAACAGTGAGTAAAATCCCATTTATCTGTATAGCTATGTTTTTGTAAGAGAGAAACTGACAAAATAAAGGTTTTTAAAAAAAAAATTACAAAATTAAATACATAAAGTAAATCAACAAAACTTTAACAAGTATACTTTGTAATGATAATTATCTATAATTGTTTATGCTTGATTTACAATAAGTTGTTTGATGACATTACGTAAGACACCATAACAATGACATGGAAACACGTTACTCTCTTAGGCCGATATTACTTACACTATCATAAATCATATTAATATATTGCTCATATTAATATGATTTCTTAACTGTCAAATTCAAGAAAAATGTCAAATTAAATGATCATATTCTATATCTATGATCATATTTATATGATAGTGTAATATGTGCCTTACTACAAACAAGAAGGTAATGCTTATTACCAGGGGTTGAAATGCGGCCTCTACGCACACTTTTATTTTTAAGCATGAATTAACAAACTAAAGACAAAAGAATATTATTTAAAATGATAAAATTTAAAATAAAAAGTAAAATAAGAGCCATACGAAAATTCAACATTAGTTCTAAAAAGTATGGACAAAAAATCATTACCTCTTAACAATGAAAACAATCAACGTTCAAATACTTAAGAAAATTAAATATCAGAACAGAAGATGAGTATACGAGTAATCAAATAATTATATAAATCAACTTCATTTATTTAAAATTAATGGCCGGTTTACACGCTTTAAGAAGTTAAGTTGGTAACAAAATTTTAAGTAAATTTTAAGTTAAAAATTACGTGTAAACAGTTAGACAAGTGACAATTGGTAACTTACAATTTAGTACGCAAGTGATTAAGTAGTTTAGGATTCATTCTATTTTTCGTATAAGTAGGTGGGCGGGGCTTCTCACTTAACACGTTTGGACGTGATTTTTTAGTTAAGTGCATAAGTTGACAAAGCGGGTGGCGGCAAGAGCTCGTATTTATTTTGCATTTTCTCTTTTTCTTTTCACTAATGTCGGAGTGGAGTTTAGTTTCAACTTTAAAATTTGTTGAAGAATATTTCAAATAGGTATGCTTGTAGAATAAACGGTGTAAAAAATTTAGAAAAAAACATATTCTCGTAAAGATTTTAATTTCCGAATAAAATCCTTCTTTGAATTTGTCCAAAATTACGTTTACCACATATCTAAGTACAGAATTGAGGAACTCCTTGACATTCATCACTGCTCATCTTCATTAAACTTTGGACACACAAGTGACATGTAGTAACTTAAAATTTAGTTAAAATTTAGTTACCAACTTAACTACTTAATACATGTAAACCGCACATAAAACCGCGTCAGCGCTCCTCCCGCATCGATTACTGCATCGCATCGACTTCGCATTGAATTTACTAGATTTTGACACAAATCAGATCCTCTAAACGAGTCCCAAACTTGGTCGCAATGGGTTATGAGTGCTGGTTTGGTCCTCTCGTTCCGAAAATCCCATCTTTGTATCATTATACCCCACAAGTTTTCAATGGAATTTAAATCCGGAGATCTGGAAGGCCACGAAACGGTTCGTACTTCCCTTTGTTGCGCAAGCCAGTCCTGCACTACGCGAGCACGATGTATCGAACAGTTATCCTGAAAAAATAAAAATTCTGGGACCTCAGTCCTAGGATTCACCGTGCGCACTGTAGGGAACATGACTTGCTGCAACAACTCTACGTGGCTCAGCCCAGTGGCCCTCCCATCTGTGTAGGCTGATTCTCCTGGACTGTCAGCACTCATCCACCCCCACATATTTACAACAATCCTCCCCGACTCGTTATTGGGGCTCACATTTCCAGGATCATACCGTGCATCATTCACACGCCATAAATTCCGACGACCGTGCTCACTAGATTTAAATGATTTTTCATCGGAAAATATGGCGTGTGAAAAATCGAAATCTCGAAATTCACGTGCGAACCGTACTCTGGCAGTTTTTTGGGCCTCAGTGAGGATTATTTTCTTGGCCGGTCTTCTGTGGTGAATGCCAGCCTCGTGCAGAGGGTTTCGCACTGCGGCCGTCGTGCAGTCATACTCCACGGCAAATCTTGATGTTCTGGCGAATGGGTTCTCTTGGTAAGCATTTACCATTCGAACAACCCGCTCTCGAGTTAATTTCCGCGGCGGCTGTGTGCGAGGCCGGTGTTCAATATTGCCTTCGCCACAGTCACGCTGAATCCACCGTCGCACCGTGTCTCTGCAAAGCAAACAAAACCAATTATTATAATTCATAAAATGTAGCATCTTAAAATAAATAACTTTTCACACAATCATGATTTGTATTGTTAACTTAGTAAATTTAAAAGAAAAGTAAGCTCAAAAAATATACTCCTAAGTCGGAAATAAAATCTAGGCTGAATAAATGTTTGTAATGCTAGGTGTTCACCGAAAGAGTCATCGCAAGTTTTTTCGTTACGTGTAAATCATGTCTATGAAAAACGTTTTAAATATCAACTAACATTTACTCAACAAAATTAACTTGCTGTATTGTTGAAAGACTAATTAAGATATAATCGCATCTGGGTTAGGGCATATATAAAACGATACACAAATTATAACAAAATTAATAAATACTTCATATAATAACATAACAATTTGGCGTTGAAAATAATCCGATTGATGGCAGTAGATAATTTTTGGATATTCAAGTTAGAATAATAATAAAGATAAAAATATGAAAATTACTTAAAAAGTTACCAACTATTAACTCTACGAAAAGTTATTAGTAGGTGTATCAGGTTAAAACTACCAACGAAACATCACAAGTCTACAAACTAAATCAATAAAACAATATGTGAACCAACTCATTGGTATTGTTAGTTTAATTTATAAAATAAATAATATGAATTAAAAATTAAATTTCTTATGAGAAATGTTACTAACGTAAGCAGATATTTCTAACATTAACTGAGAAAATTAGATTATAAAGTATTAAATATATGTATTCTTACCGTAATGTTCAGCTCACGAGAAATCTCGGAAATATTTTTTCCTTGATTATGCAGGACAATAATTTGATTTCTCTCCTCTCTCAACAAATTACGAGGCATCGTCAATGTCCATATATTACTATGAAAATCAAGTCCTTTATACACGCACAGATCACAAAGAGTTAAACGTCCAGATATAAAACAAGTCCATAGAAGAAAACGCAAGGGTCAAACTTAAAAAACGGGATAACGAGATGATAAGTGGCGCGCGTTGTCAATAGGCGAAATGCAAATTGCAACTACAAACTACTTTTTTTTTTTTTTTGTTCCCCTCCGCGGGAAGGGCAGGAGGATAAAAATGCCCTGACGCATACTCTGGCGCGATCCCAAAGTTATGTGGGACTCGTCCCGACGCCTACCAGGACCATACCCACTAAAAACCCCCTGTCGGCTCGTGCATTTTTGCCACTCAGCCTTCATCTGAGCGACGGCCAATTGGAGAAAGCGGGGCCCAGAAGGGGTCACCCGCTGGGATTACATAGCACTGAAGGTGCTCAAGGCACTGAAGGTGAATACATAGCACTGAAGGTGCTCAAAATGAAAATCAATAATTAAAACAAAAATTAAAAAATTGCAAAATAAAATTGAATTAATTCGCATTTACGTTAGAATTAGGATTTACGTTAGAATTAGAATTTACGTTAGAATTAGAATTTGCGGCCAGAAGGGCTTCGAGATCGGCTGACAGTCTGGTGGAGTACGCTTGCGCAATCCTAGGCCTAGCGACTTTGAACTTCGAATCTAACACAGGAGTAGTATATGAGACTGAATCACGAACTAGAGGATTGGGATGGGTTTCGGAGCGTTTGAAGAACGCTTTAGAGAGTGTTTTGAGATGTTGTTGTACTGTAGGCAGTTCAAGATCTCTATGCAAGTCCGCGTTACGCACGTACCACGGTGCGTTTGTGGCCCGGCGGCAAAAGAGGTTTTGAACTACCTGCAGTTTGTGCAGGAGGGAGGGTTTGGCGTGGGCAAAGATTGGCGAGGCATACGTCATGACGGGTCTAACGCAGACCTTGTAAAGTGTACGTTTGTTTCTGAAAGACATTTTACTTTTTCTACCTAACATGCTATTTAGGCGGCCTAAATAGTGACGAGCGAGTTTCGAAACTCTTTCGACGTGTGGCTTGAAAGAAAGCGTCGGATCTAATGTGACGCCTAAGTATTAAGTACTGCGCTTCCAGGGGATGGGAATGCCTAACATTCGAACGTGGGGATCGCCAGCGGGACGACGGCGTTTGTGGTCGAAGCGCATCGCAGAACTCTGTTCAGGGTTCACATCGATGCGCCATTTTTGGAAACCATACACCAAGGGCGTTTACGGCCTTTTGGAGTCTGGTTACAAGGTGCCGAACACTGTGGCCTTTGGTATAGAGTACGGTGTCGTCAGCAAAGAGGGCGAGTTCGACGCCTTTCGGCGGGATGGGAATGTCGTTGGTGTACACGGTGTACAGCAGAGGGGCGAGGACTGAGCCTTGAGGGACTCCAGCCTTTATGGGACGAGGCGCAGAAAGCGTGCCTTCGTGTTTAAATCGAAACGTACGGTCTTTGAGAAACGACGCTATTAACCTGACTAGGCGATCCGGTAAGCCTATCTTGTAGAGTTTATAAACGAGACCGCTGTGCCAGACTTTATCGAAAGCCTTGGCTACGTCAAAGAAAACCGCGACTGTTTTATAACGACGCGGATAGAAACCGTCAAGCATATACTCGACGATTCGATGGACTTGCTGAGGGCAGGAGTGTTTCGCGCGAAAGCCGAACTGATGGGGAATAATGAGAGGATCGCCATCCGTTGGAAACAGATGGGTCCGCATTCGAGAGAGTATGACTCTCTCGAGAAGTTTAGACATTGCCTTGAGGAGGCTGATGGGTCTGTGATTAGCCGGGACGTTCAGAGGTTTGCCCGGCTTTGGGTTTGGGAAGTAGCTATGGTCGAAGCAGGCATTGAAAATGATAGCTAACAAGGTAAGCATCTGTTGAGGTAGGTGCTTAAGTGCGTGGTTGGAAATTCCATCCGCACCCGGAGCCTTTTTGGACTTTTGATTCCTAATGAGAAGCAAGATTTCGTCATCAGAGACTGTGACAGGGTCGGCGGTGATGGGGAGAGAGTCTCTGCGAAGGACTTCGTCCTCCACCGCCTGGATGTGTGAGGGATCAGCAGGTTGCGTGCTGGGCGAGCATTGTGCGGCAATGCTGTCGGCGAAGCATTCGGCTTTCTCTTCGACTTCAAAGGCAGTAGTGCCATCGGGACGAGTGAGAGGAGGAACGTGAGAGGCGGTGTCTACGCGTAAGGCTCGGGCCATGCTATAGTACGCTTGGTGGGACGGAGAGATATTCGCCATGAGATCGTTCATCTGAGCGTCTCGGAGTTCCGCGAGGCAAGACCTAACTTTACGTTGAAGCTGATTCGCAGCTGTTCTATAGGCGGGCGTGGGATATTTCTTGGCTCTCCGGAGAGCCGCGTTCTTAGCTTTAATAAGTTCGCTAACGGCTAAGGGAAGCGTGGGTTTGCCGTGCTTAGCAATCTTTTCGTTGTCACTGATGGCTGAGTTGATAGCATCAGTGAGAGAATTTACTAATGAATCAATTTTATCCGGGCTATCTAATTGTTCGGGAGAGATCGCGAGTGGAGAGTTCGGAGCCTCTAAGGCTGAAACTAACGTATTTTTAAAGCCTTTCCAGTTGGTAAAGGTCTTAGGAGATGAGACGTTATCGTTCGGCGGTCCTAGCACGAGGGAGACGGGGCGATGGTCGGAGCCTAGGTCATCGAGCGGTTCGATAGACCTTAGATCAAGATTGATTCGCTTGATAATTGCAAAGTCGAGGATGTCAGGAGAGTAGGTCGGGTTGTTGGGATAGTGAGTGGGAGTGATGGGGGAAATGACGTCTAAGTCAAGGGAGTTAGTGATGTCGAGGAGAGCGATACCGCTGGTGTTAGTCGATAGGCACGTCCAGTCAGTATGTTTGGAGTTAAAGTCTCCGAACATAATGACTGAATGGCCGAGGGCGAGAATGGCCTCAAAGTCGCTGCGGATTGGTTTGGTACCACTAGGTATGTAGATTGAAGCTATGATGATGGTCGGATGACCAGTCATAGCCAACCTACACACAGTGGCTTCCATGTTGAAGAGAGGAGGGGTAGGGAGAGGACAGCAATGGAAACCTTTTTGTAATATATAGCGGTGCCGCCGAAACCGTCGGAGTTGGGCCTATCGTTACGAATAAACGCGTACTTAGGTATAGCAAATCCCCTGGAGCGGTTTGGAGTAAGCCATGTCTCCTGGAGAAGGAATAATTCAGGTTCTTTGTTCTGAAGGAACAGTTTAATCTCGGGAAGGTTGGTGTTAAGGCTACGAGCGTTAAAAGATACTAGGGATAAGCCCTTGGGTTTAATACGACTGGACGCGGGATTCGCGGGTCTAGACATTATAATTTACTTATTTACGATTTTATACAAAAATAAAAAAAAATAAATTTACAACGAACTTAGGAGCAAGTGATGCTCGGCTAACGCGAATAAACGCTCTTGAGGAGAGCGGGCGGCTCGCAGTTTGCGTGCGAGAACAGAAATTTCCGTAATGTCGACGTTTTGAATGACGTCGAACACGGTCTTCATGTCCTCAGCCAGCGACGACTGAGGTGAAGATGACAAAGCAGGACGCGGCCCTACGGAAGCTACGGGAGCTGGGATGGGTCGGGAAGGTGCAGGCGGGACAGCCGGATGCTGCCTCCAAGACAGAGCCGGAGTAGACGTCGGCTGAACGGGCTTTGCTTCCGGGGGACCCCGGTTGCGCAGCGGCGGGAAGTTAGCGGGAGTGAGCGGCGGCGCCGGTTTAGGCGCGACCCTCTTGGCGGTGGAGCGCGGAGCGCGCGGGCAACCCCTGTAGTTAGCTGTGTGACCGGACTGGCCGCACAGCACACAGGCAGGGGGGGAAGTGGATTCGGGAGTGCGAGTGCACTCCTTCGTAAAATGTGGATCCAGGCACTTAACGCACCTGGGGGGAGCTGAGCAGTTAGCCGCTGCGTGGCCGTAGAGTTGGCAGCGGTGGCACTGCCCAGGGTGACCGCGGGGGTTGGGACGCTCGACAGAGATATTTGAGAGTCCGCAAATTGTGCGAGCCTCTCTAAAGATCTCCCTCGAGTTGGGAGTATTTGACAGGATTACTAAAGCTAAAGGAAAACGCCTACCGCGGTTGGAGTGCATCTTATGCACTGCTTCGGCCGGGAAACCCTGGGACTTAAGATCCTCGAGGATTTCTTCATTCGCGAGCTCGAACGGGACGCCCCGTAGTACTGCGCGGATCTTACGCTCCTCCGGGAGGGCGTAGGTGTGATACGCGATTTGTTTTAAGGAAAGTAACCTGGTGAACGCGCGGAAGTCGTCGACGGTCGCGACTTGAATTTTAATTGTATCGCCAGCGTTGGCGGCTTTTAAGTAATTAATTTTGTGCTCTTTGCACAAGTTAGAAACCGCGGTCCAGCTCGCTTTTTCACGCAGGAAGACGGGCGGAGGGAGCTGAGGTTTCGGCGGGACGGGAGCGCAGCGTGACGCTGGCTTCGATGGACAGAGACGCGGTCACTTCGAGTGACATGAGCGGCGCAGGGGCGGGTGTAGAAGACACCGGGGTTGGCTCGGGTGTTGAAGACACCGCGGCTTTTTTCGAACGCTTCTTAGAGCGTTTGGTAACTAATTGGAACGCGGGCTCAGGAGAGCCGGTTAAGGTGGCGGCGACCGACCAAGCTTCGGACGCGGCGGAGTCTGAATCGCTCCCGGGAGCGGTACGCTTCCTACGAGACGATCGCGAGGATGAGACCGACGCGCAGTCCATATCGGATGCAACGGGAGACGCGGGAGAGCTATAGACCTGAGGGGTCTGGGCGTTGGAGGCCTGAGGGGCTGGGGTTGGGGCCTGAGGGGCCGGGGACGCGATTGATGCCTGCAAGGCCTGCGTTAGGATGTCTTTTGGGATGGAGACGCCTGCCGCAGCAAGCGCCTGGGTGAACGCGTTAATAACGATTAGCGGATCCATTAGGGAGGGTTGGGACAATAGTATATATAAATATAAGTATAATAAAAGATGCCTAGTTCTTAAAAACCTAGCAAAATCCTAGCGGCTAACCTCCCTACCAGCGGTAGGGGGGCTGGGGAGAATAACTTAAAACTAACCGAAGTACGCCGAAGGCCGCTACCTAGAAACCTTAAAAAAAGGGTACGCAGGTAAAGAGTTGACCGCGTTAGGGTCAACCTTTACCGACAGAAAGGACAAATACACACGAAGAACACACAGATATGATAAAAATAAATATGAAAAATAGGAGAAAAATAAATAAAATAGAGAAGAGAAATATAATAAAAATAAAAGGACTGGTTCAGTACAAATTCGTTGTCACCGTTAAGTATCCTTTGCACTGAAACCAGACTACTTACGCTGGGCACAACACTGCACTCAGCACAAGCACAACACAACTTAGCACAGCACTTTGAAGACTAAGGGGCTTAGTCGCAAAGAAAAATCGCACTTCGAAAGCACTCAGACGGAGTAGAAAAACCTTGAAAACCGTAGCACGGAACCAACACGCTAAACTGTGACGTCAGTAGACTGAGCGCCACGGAATATCGGGAAGGGACCAAACAACGGAGAACGGGGTCTTGCACGTCCGCACTGGGCGGCGGTCGGAGCGAGAATGTTCGTACAAACTACAGCTAGCTCGTAATTAAAAATAAACTAAAACTTCCTTCTCTCCCACCTTCTATTATCAGGGGGCGGTACCTATTGTTTATGTTGCGACTTACATTGAAGGGCCACTGGTTTTCGAGTGCATGATTCTAAAACAATAACGTCAATGTATTTTATAGAGTTGGCCCGCCATTTTTTTGAATTCGCCTCGAAATACATTGAAGAATATAACTGAGGACGAACTTCGTTACATTTTTAAAGTGAGTCAATGTAAATCGAAGTAGGTAATTGATTGATAAGCTAATTGATGCTATAAGGCATTTAGGTGTAAAAGTGAACAACCACTGACTTTTCTGGTAGTACCTTTTCCTTTTCTTAGCCGGTGTAAGTGGCATCTTTAAATAAGAAATTGTCTACTAGAAGATAAATTTAGTACCTACCTGTATTAATTTGTAATAAACATAGCAGAATTGTTAGAATAGTCTGCTGGTCTTTGACGTTTATTAAGAATTGTTTGTTTTATAATGTACCACAGAAACATTGTACAATTCTGTTCCATAAAAAAGCTAAATCAATGCAATACTTATCTAAGTAACGAAACTAAGAATTTAAGCAATTTTTTTTTGCGAATTTGTTATTACGTTATGTATGAAAGGAAGATACAGTTACAATATTTTTTTTTTCAGGAAATGAGCCTAAAGTAAATAATATATTTATATAAAGTAAATATAAATAATAATAACAACAATTACATGCAGTGTGTATTCTGCTTTAGGATTCTATTCCGAAACTTTTTAGTTCCACATCTACGTTACCAGTGTTTTGGTATCGGAATGGAAGTAACGGAAGCCTACCTTGTTTTAAACTTAATTCAATAACTCTATAACAGCTAAATTTATCAAGGAGTAAACTTAAGAATTGAATTCACAGCAAGTTAAAGAATTATTTGTACAATTTGCAAAATAACACAGTCGTCGTACATACATTGCTCGAAGTAGACGTGTAGCAATATTTCTCGTAAATTATTTCGATTGTGATTAGCAAATACAACCCTTACCATAAAGAAATCAGAGTCTATTGTGGTATAAATAAGTTTGTGTTTTTTGTGGCGAGCGGGGACTGCGCTGATCTGCTGCACACCTACACCTCACCCCCGTAAAGAGTACAGGCTGATGGAATTTATCTCTTTCTATGCACCGCTCGACTAACATGGGGTATTATCGCTCACGTACCCTATCAAACATACGCTAAGAGAATTTAAAGGTACCCTCTATCTACTACACACCTAAAAAAAAAACAAACAAACATCTGGTGGCAATACTTGGTTGATTATTTACTCCCACTTAAATAGTCAACACTATGTCTAATTGTACAGCTTGTAAAAAGTCACTAAAATCAAATGAGAAAATCACGTGCACTAAAACTAACTGCGTTCGATCCTATCACTGTCTTTGCGTTGGTGTGAGCCCCGACACTACAAAGAAATTAACTTCGTGGATCTGTCCGTTCTGCGTAAATAAACAGCCAAAGACCGGTGACAACTCCGACAACCCCGTCCAATGCACCACGATGGATCAGGGCAGCAGTAGCGCCCTTCACGGCGCCACCATCACCTCCGAAACATCATTACAAGAAAAACAAACCCACCTAAAAGCGGTGTTAGTGAATCTCAGCGGCAGACGGAAACCATCTTTTCCACTAAACACGAGCTTCAGGTGTTGGTGCGGGATGCTATAAAAAGTGAACTTGGACTGATGACAGCAAATCCACAATTTAGACGAAACAAGTTTCTGTAGCGATTCCACAAAAGGAAAAGTTATTGGGAAAAAGACTTCAGAGTAGAGAACAAGTAGGCTGGGACGCGATAACACCACTGTTTTATTGGCAGCCAACGCCAGTGGTTAAAAAGTTCCACTGCTTATGATTTTTCATGGGAATCATCACTGGTCAGAATGGTTTTTGAAAGACCAAACTGTAAATATGGCTTACGTTATAACTCGGAAAGGATGGATGTGTAGCACGCCGCGGCTCACCTTACGGTATTGCTCGCCGACCGTGCCTACAAACCGCAGCGGCTCTCTCCATGGTATTGCTCGCCGACCGTGCCTACAAACCGCAGCGGCTCTCTCCACGGTATTGCTCGCCGGACCGTACTTAGATATCCGAAATTATATATAAAGAGGCCGGGATTCTAATAAAGGAGCGATAATAAAGGAGGACTCCTCGACATCACTAACTCCCTTGACCTAGATGTCATATCCCCCGTCACTCCCACTCACTATCCCAACAACCCGTCCTACTCTCCTGACATCCTCGACTTTGCAATTATCAAGCGTATCAATCTTGACCTAAGGTCTATCGAACCGCTCGATGACCTAGGATCTGACCATCGCCCCGTTTCCCTCGTGCTAGGACCGCCGAACGATAACGTCTCATCTCCTAAGACCTTTACCAATTGGAAAGGTTTTAAAAATACGTTAGTTTCAGCCTTAGAGGCTCCGAACTCTCCACTCGCGATCTCTCCCGAGCAATTAGATAGCCCGGATAAAATCGATTCATTAGTAAATTCTCTCACTGATGCTATCAACTCAGCCATCAGTGACAACGAAAAGGTTGCTAAGCAAGGCAAACCCACGCTTCCCTTAGCCGTTAGCAATCTTATTAAAGCTAAAAACGCGGCTCTCCGGAGAGCCAAGAAATATCCCACGCCCGCCTATAGAACAGCTGCGAATCAGCTTCAACGTAAAGTTAAGTCTTGCCTCGCGGAACTCCGAGACGCTCAGATGAACGATCTCATGGCGAATATCTCTCCGTCCCACCAAGCGTACTATAGCATGGCCCGAGCCTTACGCGTAGACACCGTCTCTCACGTTCCTCCTCTCACTCGTCCCGATGGCACTACTGCCTTCGAAGTCGAAGAGAAAGCCGAATGCTTCGCCGACAGCATTGCCGCACAATGCTCGCCCAGCACGCAACCTGCTGATCCCTCGCACATCCAGGCGGTGGAGGACGAAGTCCTTCGCAGAGACTCTCTCCCCATCACCGCAGACCCTGTCACAGTCTCTAATGACGAAATCTTGCTTCTCATTAGAAATCAAAAGTCCAAAAAGGCTCCGGGTGCGGATGGAATTTCCAACCACGCACTTAAGCACCTACCTCAACAGATGCTTACCTTGTTAGCTATCATCTTCAATGCCTGCTTCGACCATAGCTACTTTCCAAAAGCTTGGAAAGAAGCGACAGTCATAGGCATTCCCAAGCCGGGCAAACCTCTGAACGTCCCGGCTAATCACAGACCCATCAGCCTCCTCAAGGCAATGTCTAAACTTCTCGAGAGAGTTATACTCTCTCGAATGCGGAACCATCTGTTTCCAACGGATGGCGATCCTCTCATTATTCCCCATCAGTTCGGCTTTCGCGCTAAACACTCCTGCCCTCAGCAAGTCCACCGAATCGTCGAGTATATACTTGACGGTTTCTATCCGCGTCGTTATAAAACAGTCGCGGTTTTCTTTGACGTAGCCAAGGCTTTCGATAAAGTCTGGCACAGCGGTCTCGTTTATAAACTCTACAAGATAGGCTTACCGGATCGCCTAGTCAGGTTAATAGCGTCGTTTCTCAAAGACCGTACGTTTCGATTTAAACACGAAGGCACGCTTTCTGCACCTCGTCCCATAAAGGCTGGAGTCCCTCAAGGCTCAGTCCTCGCCCCTCTGCTGTACACCGTGTACACCAACGACATTCCCATCCCGCCGAAAGGCGTTGAACTCGCCCTCTTCGCTGACGACAACGCACTCTATACCAAAGGCCACGGTGTTCGGCGCCTTGTAACCAGACTCCAAAAGGCCGTAAACGCCCTTGGTGCATGGTTTCAAGAATGGCGCATCGATGTGAACCCTGAAAAGAGTTCTGCGATGCGCTTCGACCACAAACGCCGTCGTCCCGATGGCGATCCCCACGTTCGAATGTTAGGCATTCCCATCCCCTGGAAGCGCAGTACTAAATACTTAGGCGTCACATTAGATCCGACGCTTTCTTTCAAGCCACACGTTGAAAGAGTTTCGAAACTCGCTCGTCACTATTTAGTCCGCCTAAATAGCATGTTAGGTAGAAAAAGTAAAATGTCCTTCAGAAACAAACGTACACTTTACAAGGTCTGCGTTAGACCCGTCATGACGTATGCCTCGCCAATCTTTGCCCACGCCAAACCCTCCCTCCTGCACAAACTGCAGGTAGTTCAAAACCTCTTTTGCCGCCGGGCCACAGGCGCACCGTGGTACGTGCGTAACGCGGACTTGCATAGAGATCTTGAACTGCCTACAGTACAACAATATCTCAAAACACTCTCTGAAGCGTTCTTCAAACGCTCCGAAACCCATCCCAATCCTCTAGTTCGTGATTCTGTCTCATATGCTGCTCCTGTGTTAGACTCGAAGTTCAAAGTCGCTAGGCCTAGAAATGCGCAAACGTACTCATCCACCAGACTGTCACGCGATCTCGAGGCCCTTCTGGCCGCAAATTCTAATTCTAACGTAAATTCTAATTCTAACGTAAATCCGAATTAATGCATATTTAATTTTTCAATTTTTAATGTTTTCATTATTTACTTTTCATTTTTAATGTTTTTATTTTACTTTTAATTTTTGAGCACCTTCAGTGCTATGTAATCCCAGCGGGTGACCCCTTCTGGGCCCCGCTAGCGCGACCTCTTTCTCCATTTGGCCGTCGCTCCGATGAAGGCTGAGTGGCAAAAATGCACGAGCCGACAGGGGGTTTTTAGTGGGTATGGTCCTGGTAGGCGTCGGGACGAGTCCCACATAACTTTGGAATCGCGCCAGAGTATGCGTCAGGGCATTTTTATCCTCCTGCCCTTCCCGCGGAGGGGAACAAAAAAAAAAAAAAAAAAAATCTAATAAAGATCATTCTCGCTCCGATCGCCACGCGGTGCGGACGTGCAAGACCCAGCTCTCCGTTGATCGGTCCCTTCCCGCCATTCCGTGGCGCTCAGTTTACTGACGTCACAGTCTAGCGTGTTGGCTCCGTACTACGGGTTTCTAAGTCTTTCTACTCCGTCTGAGTGCTTTCGAAGTGCGATTTTTCTTTGCGACTAAGCCTCTTAGTCTTCAAAGTGCTGTGCTAAGTTGTGTTGTGCTTGTGCTGAGTGCAGTGTTGTGCCCGGCGTAAGTAGTCTGGTTTCAGTGCAAAGGATACTTAACGGTGACAACGAATTTGTACTGAACCAGTCCTTTTTATTTTTATTTATTTCTCTTCTCTATTTTATTTATTTTTCTCCTATTTTCATATTTATTTTTATCATATTTGTGTGTATTCGTGTGTATTTGTCCTTTCTGTCGGTAAAGGTTGACCCTATCGCGGTCAACTCTTTACCTGCGTACCCTTCTTTAGGTTTCTAGGTAGCGGCCTTCGGCGTACTATTGTTAGTTTTAAGTTTTTCTCCCCAGCCCCCCTACCGCTGGTAGGGAGGTTTGCCGCTTTGATTTTGCTAGGTTTTTAGGAACTAGGCATCTTTATTATACTTATATTTTTACATATTATTGTCCCAACCCTCCCTAATGGATCCGCTAATCATTATTAACGCGTTCACCCAGGCGCTTGCTGCGGCAGGCGTCTCCATCCCAAAAGACATCCTAACGCAGGCCTTGCAGGCATCAATCGCGTCCCCGGCCCCTCAGGCCCCAACCCCAGCCCCTCAGGCCTCCAACATCCAGACCCCTCAGGTCTATAGCTCTCCCGCGTCTCCCGTTCCATCCGATATGGACTGCGCGTCGGTCTCATCCTCGCGCTCTTCTCGTAGGAAGCGTACCGCTCCCGGGAGCGATTCAGACTCCGCCGCGTCCGTAGCTTCGTCGGTCGCCGCCACCCTAACCGGCTCTCCAGAGCCCGAGTTCCAATTAGTTGCCAAACGCTCTAAGAAGCGTTCGAAAAAGGCCGCGGTGTCTTCAACACCCGAGCCAACCCCGGTGTCTTCTACACCCGCCCCCGCGCCGCTCATGTCACTCGAAGTGACCGCGATTCCGTCGGTCACATCGAAGCCAGCGACGCGCTGCGCTCCCGTCCCGCCGAAGCCTCAGCTCCCTCCGCCCGTCTTCCTGCGTGAAAAAGCGCGCTGGACCGCGGTTTCAAACTTGTGCAAAGTGCACAAAATTAATTACTTAAAAGCCGCCAACGCTGGCGATACAATCAAGATTCAAATAGCGACCGTCGACGACTTCCGCGCGTTTACCAGGTTACTCGGATTAAACCAAATCGCGTATCACACCTACGCCCTCCCGGAGGAGCGTAAGATCCGCGCTGTACTACGGGGCGTCCCGTTCGAACTCAGTAACGAGGACATTCTCGATGACCTCAAGTCTCAGGGTTTCCCGGTCACAGCAGTGCACAAGATGCACTCCAACCGCGGTAGGCGTTTTCCCTTAGCGTTGGTAATCTTGTCGAATACTCCCAACTCGAGGGAGATCTTTAGAGAGGCTCGCACAATTTGCGGACTCTCAAATATCTCCGTCGAGCGTCCCAACCCCCGCGGTCACCCTGGGCAGTGCCACCACTGCCAGCTCTACGGCCACGCAGCGGCTAACTGCTCAGCTCCCCCCAGGTGCGTTAAGTGCCTGGATCCACATTTCACAAAGGAGTGCACTCGCACTCCCGAATCCACTTCCCCCCCTGCCTGTGTGCTGTGCGGCCAGTCTGGTCACACAGCTAACTACAGGGGCTGCCCGCGTGCACCGCGTTCCACTGCCAAGAGGGTCGCGCCTAAACCGGCGCCGCCGCTCACTCACGCTAACTTCCCGCCGCTGCGCAACCGGGGTCCCCCGGAAGCAAAGCCCGTTCAGCCGACGCCTACTCCGGCTCTGTCTTGGAGGCAGCGTCCGGCCGTTCCGCCTGCACCTTCCCGACCCATCCCAGCTCCCGTAGCTTCCGTAGGGCCGCGTCCTTCTCCGTCATCCGCACCTCAGTCGTCGTTGGCTGAGGACATGAAGACCGTGTTCGACGTTATCCAAAACGTCGATATTAACGAAATTTCCGTGCTCGCACGCAAACTGCGAAACGCCCGCTCTCCTCAAGAGCGTTTATTTGCTTTAGCCGAGCATCACTCGCTCCTAAGTTCGTTGTAAATTCTTTTATATTTGTATAAATTCGTATATAATAAATTATAATGTCTAGACCCGCGAATCCCGCGTCCTCTCGTATCAAACCCAAGGGCTTATCCCTAATATCTTTTAACGCTCGTAGCCTGAACACCAACCTTCCCGAGATTAAACTGTTCCTTCAGAACAAAGAACCTGACTTATTCCTTCTCCAGGAGACATGGCTTACTCCAAACCGCTCCAGGGGATTCGCTATACCGAAGTACGCGTTTATTCGTAACGATAGGCCCAACTCCGACGGTTTCGGCGGCACCGCTATATATTACAAAAGAGGTTTCCATTGCTGTCCTCTCCCTACCCCTCCTCTCCTCAACATGGAAGCCACTGTGTGTAGATTGGCTATGACTGGTCATCCGACCATCATCATAGCTTCAATCTACATACCTAGTGGTACCAGACCAATCCGCAGCGACTTTGAGGCCATTCTCGCCCTCGGCCATTCAGCCATTATGTTCGGAGACTTTAACTCCAAACATACTGACTGGACGTGCCTATCGACTAACACCAGCGGTATCGCTCTCCTCGACATCACTAACTCCCTTGACCTAGATGTCATATCCCCCATCACTCCCACTCACTATCCCAACAACCCGTCCTACTCTCCTGACATCCTCGACTTTGCAATTATCAAGCGAATCAATCTTGACCTAAGGTCTATCGAACCGCTCGATGACCTAGGCTCCGACCATCGCCCCGTTTCCCTCGTGCTAGGACCGCCGAACGATAACGCCTCATCTCCTAAGACCTTTACCAACTGGAAAGGTTTTAAAAATACGTTAGTTTCAGCCTTAGAGGCTCCGAACTCTCCACTCGCGATCTCTCCCGAACAATTAGATAGCCCGGATAAAATCGATTCATTAGTAAATTCTCTCACTGATGCTATCAACTCAGCCATCAGTGACAACGAAAAGGTTGCTAAGCAAGGCAAACCCACGCTTCCCTTAGCCGTTAGCAATCTTATTAAAGCTAAAAACGCGGCTCTCCGGAGAGCCAAGAAGTATCCCACGCCCGCCTATAGAACAGCTGCGAATCAGCTTCAACGTAAAGTTAGGTCTTGCCTCGCGGAACTCCGAGACGCTCAGATGAACGATCTCATGGCGAATATCTCTCCGTCCCACCAAGCGTACTATAGCATGGCCCGAGCCTTACGCGTAGACACCGTTTCTCACGTTCCTCCTCTCACTCGTCCCGACGGCACTACTGCCTTCGAAGTCGAAGAGAAAGCCGAATGCTTCGCCGACAGCATTGCCGCACAATGCTCGCCCAGCACGCAACCTGCTGATCCCTCACACATCCAGGCGGTGGAGGACGAAGTCCTTCGCAGAGACTCTCTTCCCATCACCGCCGACCCTGTCACAGTCTCTAATGATGAAATCTTGCTTCTCATTAGAAATCAAAAGTCCAAAAAGGCTCCGGGTGCGGATGGAATTTCCAACCACGCACTTAAGCACCTACCTCAACAGATGCTTACCTTATTAGCTATCATTTTCAATGCCTGCTTCGACCATAGCTACTTTCCAAAAGCTTGGAAAGAAGCGACAGTCATAGGCATTCCCAAGCCGGGCAAACCTCTGAACGTCCCGGCTAATCACAGACCCATCAGCCTCCTCAAGGCAATGTCTAAACTTCTCGAGAGAGTCATACTCTCTCGAATGCGGAACCATCTGTTTCCAACGGATGGCGATCCTCTCATTATTCCCCATCAGTTCGGCTTTCGCGCTAAACACTCCTGCCCTCAACAAGTCCACCGAATCGTCGAGTATATACTTGACGGTTTCTATCCGCGTCGTTATAAATCAGTCGCGGTTTTCTTTGACGTAGCCAAGGCTTTCGATAAAGTCTGGCACAGCGGTCTCGTTTATAAACTCTACAAGATAGGCTTACCGGATCGCCTAGTCAGGTTAATAGCGTCGTTTCTCAAAGACCGCACGTTTCGATTTAAACACGAAGGCACGCTTTCTGCACCTCGTCCCATAAAGGCTGGAGTCCCTCAAGGCTCAGTCCTCGCCCCTCTGCTGTACACCGTGTACACCAACGACATTCCCATCCCGCCGAAAGGCGTCGAAATCGCCCTCTTCGCTGACGACACCGCACTCTATACCAAAGGCCACGGTGTTCGGCGCCTTGTAACCAGACTCCAAAAGGCCGTAAACGCCCTTGGTGCATGGTTTCAAGAATGGCGCATCGATGTGAACCCTGAAAAGAGTTCTGCGATGCGCTTCGACCACAAACGCCGTCGTCCCGATGGCGATCCCCACGTTCGAATGTTAGGCATTACCATCCCCTGGAAGCGCAGTACTAAATACTTAGGCGTCACATTAGATCCGACGCTTTCTTTCAAGCCACACGTTGAAAGAGTTTCGAAACTCGCTCGTCACTATTTAGTCCGCCTAAATAGCATGTTAGGTAGAAAAAGTAAAATGTCCTTCAGAAACAAACGTACACTTTACAAGGTCTGCGTTAGACCCGTCATGACGTATGCGTCGCCAATCTTTGCCCACGCCAAACCCTCCCTCCTGCACAAACTGCAGGTAGTCCAAAACCTCTTTTGCCGCCGGGCCACAGGCGCACCGTGGTACGTGCGTAACGCGGACTTGCATAGAGATCTTGAACTGCCTACAGTACAACAATATCTCAAAACACTCTCTGAAGCGTTCTTCAAACGCTCCGAAACCCATCCCAATCCTCTAGTTCGTGATTCTGTCTCATATGCTGCTCCTGTGTTAGACTCGAAGTTCAAAGTCGCTAGGCCTAGAAATGCGCAAACGTACTCATCCACCAGACTGTCACGCGATCTCGAGGCCCTTCTGGCCGCAAATTCTAACTCTAACGTAAATCCGAATTAATGCATATTTAATTTTTCAATTTTTAATGTTTTCATTATTTACTTTTCATTTTTAATGTTTTTATTTTACTTTTAATTTTTGAGCACCTTCAGTGCTATGTAATCCCAGCGGGTGACCCCTTCTGGGCCCCGCTAGCGCGGCCTCTTTCTCCAATTGGCCGTCGCTCCGATGAAGGCTGAGTGGCAAAAATGCACGAGCCGACAGGGGGTTTTTAGTGGGTATGGTCCTGGTTGGCGTCGGGACGAGTCCCACATAACTTTGGAATCGCGCCAGAGTATGCGTCAGGGCATTTTTATCCTCCTGCCCTTCCCGCGGAGGGGAACAAAAAAAAAAAAAATAATAATAAAGATCATTCGTTATTCGTTATCGAACCGTCTCTCTTTTCGCCTCCAACTACCTCCAAGCTCCTAAAGTGGTGACCCCGACAAAAGAAGACGCTCCCCCTACAAAAAACAATGGAAATGGAGAACCAGAGAAGCCCACAGGATTCACAAAGCACTTCAACAACAGCTTCAGAACAACAGAACCTCTCTGGCATTGCCCTGTCGATGCGCATCACCCAATTTTGGCGCGAAAAACCGAAACTATGGTTCATCACATTTGAAGCCGCCACCCAAGACCTGAAGCGAAGTCAAGCGCAGCTGGCCCAGCTACTCATACCTCAACTTAGCAAGCAAGACGTAGAACAAGTCGCAGACCTGCTATATAACCCAGGACCACGCCAGTACGATGACTTAAAAGAACGCCTTATCTCTGTCTACGAGGAGAGCGACCAAAAGCAACTCCAAAAACTACTATCAGACATGGAGCTCGGAGACCAACGCCCTTCGCAGCTACTACGATGCATGCGAAACTACGCTCGCGACAAAGTCCCAGACTCGACGTTGCGACTTATGTGGCTCAATCACATGCCCCCGCAAGTTCGCTCAGTGCTCGTCGTCAGCGATTCCATCTCCAAAACCGCTGCACTCGACGAACTAGCGTTACTTGCCGACAAGATGATGGAACAAACAAATGAAGTGCTAGCAGTGAACACCTCCGCGAACCGCACACGGGACCCGGAGATTGCAGACTTAGTAAACGAAATCAGGAAACTACACCTAGAAGTTGCTGAACTACGCAATGAAAGATCGACGCAGGAAACATACCGCCGCAACCGAACGCCAACACGCCAGTTCAGACAACGCACGCGTTCTCGTTCTGCTTCCGCCACGCCGCCCAGCTACTGCTACTACCACAAGAGGTTCGGCAAGCACGCCCGACGCTGTACTACACCATGTTCCTACAAGAACAATGAAGAAACGTCGGAAAACTAACACATACGCTGGCTGCGGCGGGACCCGGCGTATTAGGAACTACACACCGCCTGTTCGTCACGGATAAGAAAACACGATTGTCTTTCTTGGTCGATACCGGAGCAAACATCTCGGTTATACCAAGGAAGAAAGGAGCACAAGCGCAACAACAGCCGTTCGTCCTGTACGCCGCTAACAACACCATAATACCCACCTACGGCGAGAAAACTATGGAGCTTGACCTTAACCTACGGAGGCCCTTCCGATGGAAGTTCATCATCGCCGACGTCAGCAAACCCATCATTGGTGCAGACTTCCTCAAGCAACACAAGCTCCTGGTCGACGTTGCCGGCCGCTGCCTCATCGACAAAATCACTAACTTGTCTGTCAAGGCGCCGCTGTGCACGTCCAGCACACCCACTATTCGCACAATAGACCTGGGGCAGAAGTACCATCGCATCCTCGCCGAGTTTCCTGACGTCACAAGACCCTCCGTATTCTCCACAACACCAAAACATCATGTCGAACACCACATTGAAACCACCGGCCCTCCAGTCTACGCCAAAGCGAGACACATACCGCCCCACCGCTACGCAGCTGTGAAGAAGGAGTTCGAGACCATGATGTCACAAGGGATCTGCCGGCCCAGCAAAAGCCCATGGGCAAGCCCACTCGTCGTCGTTCCTAAGAAAAATGGGGAACTACGAGTCTGCGGCGACTACAGAAAACTTAATGCCATCACGAAACCCGATCGATATCCCGTACCCCGACTCAAAGAATTCACGTACCAACTCGCCGGGAAGAAGTTCTTCAGCACCCTTGACCTCAACCGAGCCTATCTACAATTGCCAGTCCTGAAGAGTCATATTGAGAAGACGGCCATCATCACACCATTCGGCCTCTTCGAATTCCCACGAATGTGCCCAGGTCTGAAGAACGCAGGACAGACTTTTCAACGATTCATACATCAGGTACTCTCTGGCCTGGACTTCGCGTATCCATTTATTGATGACGTAATCATAGCTTCGACAACCGAGCAGCAACACGAGGAAGACCTACGCACCGTGCTACGCCGACTCAATGAGTATGGCGTCACCATCAACCCATCTAAGTCTGTGTTCGGCAAGAAAGAAGTCACCTTCCTTGGCTACAGCGTAAATGAAAACGGAATCAGACCACCTGCACACAAGATTCAAGCAATATCAGAATTTACGAGACCAACCACAATTGAAGCCCTACGAAGATTCCTAGGAATGCTAAACTTCTACAGAGACAGCATACCTCAAGTTGCCAAGCTACAATCGCCACTGAACGCTTATCTGCACAACAGCAAACGTCACGACAAAACAAAGATCCAGTGGAACGAAGAGTCGTCTCAAGCTTTCGAAAACTGCAAGGCAGCGATAGAAAACGCAGTACTTCTTGCTCACCCGTATCACTCCGTCCCACTCGCTCTTATGTGTGACGCTTCCAACGACTGCGCTGGTGCCGTACTACAACAGCGAGTAAACAACACCTGGCAACCACTCGGCTACTATTCAAAGAAGTTCAACGCAGCACAGCAACGCTACAGTACCTACGACCGAGAACTAACATCTATGTACATGGCAGTGAAACATTTTCGAAAACTCCATGAAGGAAGAAAAATGATTATCTTCACTGACCACAAACCGCTCACCTACGCCCTACTGAAACAATCATCAGACGCCGACACACCTCGTAGAACTCGCCAGCTCATGTACATTAGCGAATTCACCACAGACATCCGTCACATCAGCGGCAGTGAAAATAAAGTTGCCGACGCCCTTTCACGCGTCGAAACGATCACTACACCTACGCCAATCTGTCATGAAGAAATCGCCCGTGCGCAAGAGAAAGATATACACTTGAAAGAACTACTTCTCAAGCCAAACCTAAGTTTCAAGAAAATATACCTGCATTCCCCGAACACCTACATCTATTGTGAAACGTCCACTAGTTGCGCCCGTCCGTACCTACCGGATGCCTTCAGACACCAAGCCTTTCGAGCCATCCACTGCATAAGCCATCCCGGCGTACGAACAACTCGAAGAATGGTTGCTGAACGCTACTTTTGGCCATCCATGAACACCGACGTAGGAACATGGGCGAAGACCTGCATCCAGTGCCAAAAGTCAAAAGTTCACAGACACACACACAGCGGCGTTGAAACATTTCCACCGACGCACCGTTTCGACAGCGTGCACATCGACCGACTGAAGCCTGCCTACATCATCGCTGACGGGAACTCCACATCAACCACCGCCACTACGTGTCCCAGCACCGTGAAAAAGACCCGTTTCGGCCGCACAGTAAAACCAACCGTACGCTTCGCTAAGGAGGGAGCCCTGTAGCACGCCGCGGCTCACCTTACGGTATTGCTCGCCGACCGTGCCTACAAACCGCAGCGGCTCTCTCCACGGTATTGCTCGCCGGACCGTACTTAGATATCCGAAATTATATATAACAGAGTCTCGGTTTGCGTGCGGATTCGTTCGCACGTGGATCGCAGACGCTTTTTCCGCTCTCTAGTCCCCGCACTAGTTGAGCACCCCAAATTTCAGGGGTCGTTTTCACGACCCAGGCTTCGTACCGTATTTCCTAAATTTCATAGAAAAGTCGTTTTCACGACTAATCTTCGTTCCGCCTGCTGCCCGACGTCGCCGACTGCGTCGCCGTCGCCGCTCCGGCAAGATCTGCGTTCCAGAACTTCGAGTCTTCGTGTTCGAGTAAGTTATCCGCGTCGTTTCCAACCGCCCTACTGCGTGTAGGGTGGTTTTAGGAAGTTAGTCGTCGTTGATTAGGCTCATAGTATATATATTTATATATTATTGTCCCTCCCCAACCCCTCCGCAATGGGCTCAAGGGCTCCTGTCGAAGTGCAGGACGCATTTTGTGCACTCATTAGATTCGGTACAGTTCGGGGGATTAAATACCCCCAACACCTCATCGATACTGTTCTCGATGGATACCCCCCCGCCCCTCAGGCCACCACACCTCCACAGGCCCCTCAGGCCACAACCGCCACTCAGACCACTCTGGTCTTAGGCCCTCCCGCGTCTCCTTCCTCCAGTGACATGGAGTGTGAAGTAGACGCCCCTCCGCGCCGCAAGCGCGCACCTGCGACCGAGACTTCCTCGGACGCCACCCCATCTGGCCCTGAGCCACCCTCTTTCACCCTAGTTAAGAAGCGCTCTAAGAAGCGCTCAAAACAAGCCCCGGCGTCCTCAACGCCCGTCCCGGTGTCTTCAACACCCACCGCGGCGACTTCAACGCCAGCTACCCCGGTGCATACAACACCCGCCCCGGCCTCTTCTGTCAAGGCCAAGGTCCCACCACCCGTATTCCTTCGGGAAAAGGGTAAATGGTCCGAGGTCTCAACTTTGTGCAAAGTGCACAAGATCCACTACACCCGAGCGACCAACTCGGGTGAATCTATTAAAATCACCGTCTCGTCGATAGACGATTTCCGTGCTTTGATAAAGCTCCTCACTGATAAGCAATATGCTTATCACACTTATGCTCTGTCAGAGGAGCGTAAGTTCAGAGCGGTACTCAGGGGAGTCCCGTTCGAATTATCGAACGAGGCTATCCTGGAAGACCTGCAGTCCCAAGGCTTCCCGGCACTTGCGGTGCACAAAATGCACAGCAAGTACGGGAGGCAACACCCTCTCGCCTTGGTGGTTCTCACCAATGTCCCCAAGTCTAGGGAGATTCTCAAAGGGGTTAGCACCATTTGCGGCCTCTCTGGGATCTCGGTCGAGGCGCCTCATCGCCGCGGTCATCCCGGCCAGTGCCACCGGTGCCAGTTGTACGGGCACGCGGCGGCCAACTGCGCCGCTCCGCCCAGGTGCGTCAAGTGCCTGGTGCCTCATTTCACAAAGGAGTGCACTCGCACTCCTGAAACTCCCTCTCCTCCAGATTGCGTGCTTTGTGGCCAGTCCGGCCACACCGCAAACTACAGGGGCTGCCCCCGTGCACCCCGTTGTATGCGTACTAATTCTAAGAGGGCGGCACCCAAACAGGCCCCGCCCCTTTCTCAGGAAAACTTTCCGCCGCTGCGTAGCCGGGTTCCTCCGGCTGCAAAGCCTACCCAGCCCAAGCCTGCTCCAGAGAACTGGAGGCACCGCCCCGCTACACAAGCGAAACCCATCCCGGCCCCTAGCCCATCCAACATCACTCCTCATCCCTCCGTAGCAGACGATATGCGTATCGTCTGCGACGCTATCAAAAGTGTCGATGTTAGGGAGATTGCAGTCTTAGCCCGTAAACTTAGGGCTTCACGTACTCCGACAGAGCGTTTGCTAGCTCTGGCGGAACATAGTTCCCTTCTCAATTCATTATAGGTTCATTTAAATGAATTGATCCCTAAATTATGCTTCGGCCGACCTCCGCGCAGCCCCGGCTTCACCGGAGGCTGCCCCGAACGGCCACCAACTCATGTCCCTTTGAGCACCTTCAGTGCAACTTTCACTACAGGCGGAAGACCCGCTCGCGGGTCTCCGCCAGCGCGCCCAACTTCCCGACGGGTGTCGCTTCCGATGAAGGCTAACAGTATACGCTTACTACAGCCAACAGGTGGTTTTTAGTGGGTAGGTGCCACTCTGGTGAGTCCCACATAACCCCCCCGCAGAGGAATTTACCTGCGGGCGGGTATGCATGACGCATCTTCCACCTCCCTCCCGCGAGGGTGCCTCGGCAGCAAAAAAAAAAAAAAAAAATTATATATAACAACATCACGAGTCTCGGTTTGCGTGCGGATTCGTTCGCACGTGGATCGCAGACGCTTTTTCCGCTCTCTAGTCCCCGCACTAGTTGAGCACCCCAAATTTCAGGGGTCGTTTTCACGACCCAGGCTTCGTACCGTATTTCCTAAATTTCATAGAAAAGTCGTTTTCACGACTAATCTTCGTTCCGCCTGCTGCCCGACGTCGCCGACTGCGTCGCCGTCGCCGCTCCGGCAAGATCTGCGTTCCAGAACTTCGAGTCTTCGTGTTGTTCGAGTAAGTTATCCGCGTCGTTTCCAACCGCCCTACTGCGTGTAGGGTGGTTTTAGGAAGTTAGTCGTCGTTGATTAGGCTCATAGTATATATATTTATATATTATTGTCCCTCCCCAACCCCTCCGCAATGGATGCAAAATGTTTGTTAGAATCCTTTCAAAAATTCACCGCAGCCGTCGCCGCTGCAGGCTCCAATGATGCTCAAGTAATTTACCCACTACTTGCCTCTCATTTCCCCATGTTGGCCCCATTGATTGCTCAAGCCACCTCCGTCCCTCAGGCCCCTCAGGCCACGCAAGCGCCTCAGGTCCCTCTGGTCCTAGGCCCTCCCGCGTCCCCCACCTCCAGTGACATGGAGTGTGAAACGAACGCCCCTCCGCGCCGCAAGCGCGCACCCGCGACCGAGTCATCCTCGGACGCCACCCCATCTGGCCCTGAGCCACCCTCTTTCACCCTAGTTAAGAAGCGCTCTAAGAAGCGCTCAAAACAAGCCCCGGCGTCCTCAACGCCCGTCCCGGTGTCTTCAACACCCACCGCGGCGACTTCAACGCCAGCTACCCCGGTGCATACAACACCCGCCCCGGCCTCTTCTGTCAAGGCCAAGGTCCCACCACCCGTATTCCTTCGGGAAAAGGGTAAATGGTCCGAGGTCTCGACTTTGTGCAAAGTGCACAAGATCCACTACACCCGAGCGACCAACTCGGGTGAATCTATTAAAATCACCGTCCCGTCGATAGACGATTTCCGTGCTTTGATAAAGCTCCTCACTGATAAGCAATATGCTTATCACACTTATGCTCTGTCAGAAGAGCGTAAGTTCAGAGCGGTACTCAGGGGAGTCCCGTTCGAGTTATCGAACGAGGCTATCCTGGAAGACCTGCAGTCCCAAGGCTTCCCGGCACTTGCGGTGCATAAAATGCACAGCAAGTACGGGAGGCAACACCCTCTCGCCTTGGTGGTTCTCACCAACGTCCCCAAGTCTAGGGAGATTCTCAAAGGGGTTAGCACCATTTGCGGCCTCTCTGGGATCTCAGTCGAGGCGCCTCATCGCCGCGGTCATCCCGGCCAGTGCCACCGGTGCCAGTTGTACGGGCACGCGGCGGCCAACTGCGCCGCTCCGCCCAGGTGCGTCAAGTGCCTGGTCCCTCATTACACAAAGGAGTGCAATCGCACCCCTGAAACTACCTCTCCTCCCGATTGCGTGCTTTGTGGCCAGTCCGGCCACACCGCAAACTACAGGGGCTGCCCCCGTGCACCCCGTTGTATGCGTACAAATTCTAAGAGGGCGGCACCCAAACAGGCCCCGCCCCTTTCTCAGGAAAACTTTCCGCCGCTGCGTAGCCGGGTTCCTCCGGCTGCAAAGCCTACCCAGCCCAAGCCTGCTCCAGAGAACTGGAGGCACCGACCCGCTGCACTAGCGAATCCCATCCCGGCTCCTCGCCCATCCAATATCACTCCTCAACCCTCCGTAGCAGACGATATGCGTATCGTCTGCGACGCTATCAAAAGTGTCGATGTTAGGGAGATTGCAGTCTTAGCCCGTAAACTTAGGGCTTCACGTACTCCGACAGAGCGTTTGCTAGCTCTGGCGGAACATAGTTCCCTTCTCAATTCATTATAGGTTCATTTAAATGAATTGATCCCTAAATCATGCTTCGGCCGACCTCCGCGCAGCCCCGGCTTCACCGGAGGCTGCCCCGAACGGCCACCAACTCATGTCCCTTTGAGCACCTTCAGTGCAACTTTCACTACAGGCGGAAGACACGCTAGCGGGTCTCCGCCAGCGCGCCCAACTTCCCGACGGGTGTCGCTTCCGATGAAGGCTAATAGTATACGCTTACTACAGCCAACAGGTGGTTTTTAGTGGGTAGGTGCCATTCTGGTGAGTCCCACATAACCCCCCCGCAGAGGAATTTACCTGCGGGCGGGTATGCATGACGCATCTTCCACCTCCCTCCCGCGAGGGTGCCTCGGCAGCAAAAAAAAAAAAAAAAAAATTATATATAAAGAGGCCGGGATTCTAATAAAGATCATTCGTTATTCGTTATCGAACCGTGTCTCTTTTCGCCTCCAACTACCTCCAAGCTCCTAAAGATGCAAACCAGTATATTTGAGCAATATATGCGTGAAGTATTCATTTCTGCGATCGGTGATAAGCGTCCTGTTATACTAATTTTCTAAGGGCACTGTACCCATGTGGATCTCAGCGTCATCCAATATGCAACAGAACAAGATATCACTATATTGAAATTGCCACCCCCTTAAGATGATTTGAGGGTGTTCGTCGTTTGGATACTTGGGGGGAGGGAGACTTGCCGAGCTAACAGATGCAAATAAAAATAATTTTGTATATACATAAAGAGACTTTGTAAATTTAATTTGAAAAAAATATACCCGTGACGTTTCTTGGCCAGTTCTTCTTCACGAAGGTTTTTCCGAACTGGTGGTAGACTCATGTTTTATTTGACTTCAATAAGAACAAGTAATTGTCAATGTTGAGAAATAAATATTTCATTTAAGTTTATTTCATTTCATAAATATTTCGTTTAATTTCATTCATCAAAGTTTTGCAACCACTGGACTGTAGCACAATGAAATCAATGAAACCCCACCGGGAAGATGAGATATTAAAATTAATAATAATAATAATAATAATAATAATAATAATAATAATAATAATAATAATAATAATAATAATAATAATAATAATAAATAATAATAAAAGTGGAAAAGATTGCACATTGGTTCGACACTCCCAAAATGCAAGTTCGCCCAGTTATTTTGGAGAATTGTTTAAAAAAAACTGGAATCCATCCGGTAAACCGCGTAGTAATTCCGAAAACATTATCCAACAATTTAATTTGGAAGAAATGGGAAAATGCTCAGGCAAATTTTTGCGAGAGATTTCAAACCTTTTTGTCGCATTTGGTCCACTTCGCATTTGGTCCACTTGGTCAATTTTTGCAAAATGATCACTTTGCGACACGTCTATTTCGCATTTGTTCCACTTTTGACAATAGAGCGTTAAGTATAATTGGTTTTCATGGCTACGTTTAACGCCATCTCAGCAGTTACTTCGTGTTTTTTTTTAGATTTTCGAATATAAAACTAAACATAAACTAAACACTTGATTTTCGCCAAACGCTTTCGCTGTTCGTGAAAAGCTGGAAATAGTACTTAAATTTTACCTGGCGCTTCACCGGGGGCAGCCTCAATACGCTCGCTTTGCTCGCTCGACTCCTGCGTGTATTAACTACATACAAACCTTACCTAACCCAATACCTAAATGAATTAAGACAACATTTCATAATACACTGATCTGGTCCCAAAGAAAGGTTTTTCCTTATGTTATGGTAACCAGAGAGAATAAAGGTACCTCAAACACCCAAAGTGGAGAGTTCGGGGCCTCTAAGGCTGAAACTAGCGTATTTTTAAAGCCTTTCCAGTTGGTAAAGGTCTTAGGCGGGGTGACGTTATCGGTTCGTGAGGTCGGGATAGTGAGTGGCAGTGACGGGAGAGATGACGTCTATGTCGAGTTTCTGAGTGATGTTAAGGAGTGCGATACCGCATTTGTTGGTCGATAGGCATGTCCAGTCAGTATGTTTGGAGTTAAAATCTTCGAACATAATGACTGAATGGCCGAGGGCGAGAATGGCCTCAAAATCGCTGCGGATTGGTCTGGTGCCACTAGGTATTTAGATTGAAGCTATGATGATGGTCGGATGACCAGTCATAGCCAATCTACACACAGTGGCTTCTATGTTGAGGAGAGGAGGGATAGGGAGAGGTTTGCAGCAGAAACCTCTTTGGTAGTGGATAGCTGTGCCACCGAAACCGTCGGAGTTGGGCCTATCGTTACGGGTGAACGCGTATTTGGGAATCGCGAATCCCCTGGAGCGGTTTGGAGTAAGCCACGTCTCTTGGAGAAGCAGTAGGTCTGGCTCTTCGTTCTGAAGGAACAGTTTGAGCTCAATACTAAGGCTACGAATGTTAAATGAAACTAGGGATAAGCCCTTGGGTTTGATACGAATGGACGTGGGATTTGCAGGTAGACATTTTAGGTAGGCTAGACATTATATTTACTATTTATTTAAAGAATGTATACTAAAAATTTAATTTACAAGGAACTAAGTAGCGAGTGATGCTCGGCTAATGCGAATAGACGCTCGTCCCATAAAGGCTGGAGTCCCTCAAGGCTCAGTCCTCGCCCCTCTGTTGTACACCGTATACACCAACGACATTCCCATTCCGCCGAAAGGCGTCGAACTCGCCCTCTTTGCCGACAACACCGCACTCTATACCAAAGGCCACAGTGTTGTAATCTTGTAACCAGACTCCAAAAGGCCGTAAACGCCCTTGGTATATGGTTTCAAAAATGGCGCATCGATGTGAACCCTGAAAAGAGTTCTGCGATGCGCTTCGACCACAAACGCCGTCGTCCCGCTGGCGATCCCCACGTTCGAATGTTAAGCATTCCCATCCCCTGGAAGCGCAGTACTAAATACTTAGGCGTCACATAAGATCCGACGCTTTCTTTCAAGCCACACGTCGAAAGAGTTTCGAAACTCGCCCGTCGCTACTTAGGCCGCCTAAATAGCATGTTAGGTAGAAAAAGTAAATGTCTTTCAGAAACAAACGTACACTTTACAAGACCTGCGTTAGACCCGTCATGACATATGCCTCGCCAATCTTTGCCCATGCCAAACCCTCCCTCCTGCACAAACTGCAGGTAGTTCAAAACCTCTTTTGCCGCAGGGCCACAAACGGACTGTGGTACGTGCGTAACGCGGACTTGCATAGAGATCTTGAACTGCCTACAGTACAATAACACCTCAAAACACTCTCTGAAGCGTTCTTCAAACGCTCCGAAACCCATCCCAATCCTCTAGTTCGTGATTCAGTCTTACTCCTGTCTTAGATTCGAAGTTCAAAGTCGCTAGGCCTAGGAATGCGCAAGCGTACTGTTCCACTAGACTGTCAGCCGATCTCGAAGCCCTTCTGGCCGCAAATTCTAATTGTAATGTAAATCCTAATTGTAACGTAAATCCGAATTAATTCAATTTTATTTTGCAATTTTTAATTTTTTTGTTTTGCTTATTTACTTTTCATTTTGAGCACCTTCAGTGCTATGTATTCACCTTCAGTGCTTTGAGCACATTCAGTGCTATGTAATCCCAGCGGGTGACCCCTTCTGGGCCCCGCTAACGCAGCCTCTTTCTCCAATTGGCCGTCGCTCAGATGAAGGCTGACTGGCAAAAAATTGCACGAGCCGACAGGGGGTTTTTTTAGTGGGTAGTGCTTATTAGGAGCTAGTCCCGGTTGCCTTGTAACGCGCGCGAGAGGCATGCGGAAATGCGTTTTTTGCCTCCTGCCCAAACGAGGAACTAAAAAATTCAAGTTTATGCTTAGTTTACATTTTTGTTTTGATGTAAACGGCCGCACTTCGAGTCAAATGGTTCATTAAGGGTAACTTAACTATAGACTTCTAAGGCCTGTATTACAGAAGTTGACTCAAGGAGCGATTTCGTTTGAATCTCGTTTTAAGTTATGAACCATCCTTAAGTATCCTTCTTATTCAAGAACGCATTTCGGGTTCTACGCAGGTGAATCTAGACTCAAGGGGAGATCTAATCTAGTGGCATAAAATTTGTTATGAAAATAAAACTGTGGTATATAGTTAGTTCCCGTTTGCATTCTACTGCAAGTGAAACCGTTTTTTCATTACACGCAATGAAGCATATTAAGTTCAATATTAAGTTCACAGTTTAATAAATATATTCAAGCATCTTGTCAATATTCATAGTAAATTAGTAAATATATTCCATTATAAAACGTTCAAAGCAAATTTTGTGTGTTTTATAAGAGTTATTAGTAGTTATGTCTCTATTTATGTAAAAACGGACTACCACGACATAAGATTTGACAGGACTTGGGTATGTATGTTTGAATTAGAAGTCCGTAATTCGAACATACATACCCGAGTTTGTTACCTAGTATTTTTTTTTATATTTAACAATCACGCAACATTATTTAGCCCAAATTAAGTATCATTAAAGAACTTGTGTTATGGATGCTAGATAACGGATAAATAAACTTAAGAAATATATAAACACACATAGATATTTTTTTAAATAAAATTATTAGAAATAAACGTAAATAAACTTAAATACTCATCCATGACTAGAAAGCAAATATAATAAAATATCTGCCCCTACCAGGATTCAAACTCGGGACCTCTGGCATGGAAGGCTAGGCTACTTACCTCTACACCAAACAGGCCGTCAATTTATACTTTACTTGAATTTAATATTCTATTATAATATTCTAATAGATTTGAGACCAACATAATGTATATTATAAAAAAAAGAAATTATCGTTGCGAGTATTTATTGAAGCGCAGACTATTGAGAAATCTACAAAATATGGAGTTTTTAAACTTACTAATAATTTGCATAATATTTAAGCCTTTTATTAGAAATTCTTTGTTTTTCAGAGCTAATAACTTTAAAACATTTATTATAACGTTTGAAACGGCAGGTTGAGACTCATTTAGTAATTCTCCAGATACTATCTGAAAAGAAAACGGTTTTTATTAGCAATTAGGCATAAGAAACATTTGGCCTGTACCATCAGTAAGCATAACTTGTAATATTTAGACCTGTTCTATTATAAACTTTACACAGAGAATAAACAATTTTAGCTGAAGATATCCTGAAGAATAAAAACGAAGACATATCAATATTTGCAGATCTGGGGCTATGGGCAATCCTCACTTATTACATTTTTGCAGTTGTGGTGATACTAAAGGCCAAATAACATTCTTTTTAGAATCTTGTAAAAACCTATACAAGATTTCAAATGAATCCGAATTTATTGCGTACGGATTCTGTGCATCATGCAAGTACTGCAGTGGGATATTCATTCGTTGCCGTTCTCGATTTTACATGTCCAAATGAAATAATCCATCATAATAATCGATTTCGACAAAATAATCCATTTTTGTAAATTCTTTCTTCCAATCACTTAAAAAACATCAAACTTTGCTTAATTATTATTATTGTATATAATAAAATATAATATGTCCTTATCGTTTTTAAGAAAATATACAAAATGTATATTTAAGTGCTGCTTTAGAGAACTGTCTTCAGCTCGTAATTTGTTGGCTCGACGGGTAACTGGTTTGGAGGGTAGCGGGATCCGAAGAAATGGTGCACCGCTGGCCGACCGCAGGGAGTAGGGGGCCCAAATAGTGTGCTAGCCACATGCGAAAGGCTGCCCCGTCACCTCGCGAAAAATCCCAGGAGGCTTCATTGTGCCAGCTGGTGACTGGTAAGAGAGGACCCGATGACAATACCCGGGGGGGTTCGGGCGTCCCCGCAGTCTCCAAGCCAGTTCCCCATCGGTGCGTTGTTTATTGCGAGCTGCTTGGTTCCATTTGCAGCGCTTATTCACTCACACAACTTATATGAAAAGTCATAAGAAGAGTTAGGTTCTACAGCGGTTGCACTCCTCTGTCTTAAAGTGCACTTGTGCAACATCAGAGGAATGCACTCAAATATCAACAATGTCCACCACCATCTTGAGACAGAGAGGCCTCACCTACTCTTCCTAACGAAGATGCAGATCTGTAATCCGTCAGACTCGGCATACCTTTGTTACCCAGGGTACATCCTGGAGTCCAATTTCCGCCCGAACGCCGGGGTATGCATGTATGCCAGTGACGAGATCTGTTGGCAACACATAGCGGAGATCGGGAGACAACGAGGCTCGAGGAGTACCTCAGCGATGCAGCAGATAAGGTTCGGCAACGTTTTCCCTCAGCGCAGTTGTTGTTCCTGGGGGATTTTAACGCTCATCACGGGCAATGGCTATACCCGCATCAAGACACTGACCACACTGGAAGAGAGGCTTCCTTTAGGATACCACTGCTTGGTGAAATCTGTGTCGCAGTACTCGCCACCTGACACCCACCCAAAAGGCGCTAGGCGAGTATGGCGATACAAGTGAGCAGATTAGGATGAAATGCGGCTTTTTTTCGCGTCTTATCCTTGGCGGCAGACTTGTTTTACATCAACCGATCCATCGTGCTGCGCTGATGCTGTATCAGGTGTGATAGGCCAAGCAATGGAGTATTTCATCCCTTACGCTGACCTATCCCTTGAAACCAAAGGTCGCCCATAGTTTAATGCTGCTTGCCTTCGCATGAACTGAAGAAAAGATACAATGCTGCCGCCAAGTCTTGCAAAAAGGTGATCAGGAAAGCTCGCTTTGACCACATTGGCCACATCGGAGACAAGATAGCGTCGTATCCTTCAGGAAGCAAAGCTTTCTGGTCTCTGGCCAAGTCGGTTGAGTCGAGCTTCTGTCGCCCATCGCTGCCACCTCTGCGGAAGCCTGACGGTTCACTGGCCCACACCGCAAAAGAGAAAGCAGACCTTTTTGTTAATCTTTTTGCAGACTATTCACGTCTAAATAGTCAAGGTAAAGTTCCACCCCAGTTACCTCAGTTCGGACCCAAAATGGGTACCGTTCATATTCGCCAAAAGGAGGTTCTTAAATGCTTGCAGAATTTAGACGTGAATAAGGCCAGCGGCCCCGATGGCATACCTGCAGTTGTGTTAAAACACTGCGCAGCCGAGTTGTCTCCCATACTAACGTGCCTGTATCGACACTCTTTGGAATCCGGAAAGGGTACTTAGATTTACAATTTTTACCAGATAATTTGTCAAGCGTCTATAAACAAACCTACCTAATTTGAGAAGAATAATTTTTTGTATAATATGTTCCATTGTTTTTGTACTTGAACTAATAGAACCGACACAAAATAAATAAATGGAATACTGTGTCAGAAACTGGTAAAGTAGATACGTGCTAAGAACCCTGCTAGTGTCTTCGCACAGTTATTATTACGACGACTAATATCCACTAATAAGAGCTAACTAGAGCTGGACGGGGGAAAAACTAATAAAAACATGTAATTTGCTTAGGAACGCTATATAATGATTCGAATGCAATGCAGTACCTATATACATACAAAAGTAACGTCGAAAATGAAACAAGTGTGAAATTGACAAAATTGTACAAATATTTCAGTGGATAAGATGTGGACCTTCTTTGTGGATGGTTGCTTTGTGAATGTGTGGTTTTGCTAGATGTATTTTGTTCTCAAATTTGCACAAGAAATTTTCCAGTGCTTAGATATATGACAGACAACCATAATATTCCCAAACATTAGAATGTGTTTTGTTGTACAAATGCTTATTATATCGTATTATTTCTCAGGTATTTATGTAGGTACTAGCTGGTTTGGCTGGTTGGAGAAAATATATCATTCTGATTTTAAAGCACTTTGGACTAGTAATAAACTGTTTTTGCTATATATAATTATCTTAGACCATTTTTCGATAGGTTTGTCACCTAATTTAAACTCTTGAAAGTAAAATAAGATTGCTTCATATTTGTGTATAATATTTCAAAACTGCAACATGAATGCATATTTTTAGTTTCATTAATTATGAAGCGTCATAAAACTTTTTGAAAAAACAATTAGCAGGTAATTGTCTTCCACGGTGAGAAGTCACCAGGTGACAATGTAGGCGAGAATAGTACACGCGTACCCAATAGGAACCTATTCACTCCACATTTGAAAGTACCAGGGTTTCATTAATCTGAAGATTAAATATTTTCATGATCGTTAAAAAACAAGGGCACATTTGAACATATTTTGACAAAACTAAACGAAACGGTAGATTCATAAAATTGTCAACCATTGTCTTCTTGAAATAGTGGTGACTTTGAAAGTAAACATTAATATTTTTTACTCTACAATATATTTAACCTATAGGTAATTTTTAGCCAAAACTTGAGACAGTAAACACTTTTCCAGCAGTCGGCCATATTTACTGAATTTGTTATGATGGTTGATTGATCAATTAACTTGTACCCAAAACTTATGACTTGATAGTATTCACGCTTTAAATAAAACACTTTTTACCGGATATTATCGCGTATATTTTAGTTAATTTTAAAATTATTTCGACGTTTCGGCATCTTTGCAGTTGCCGTGGTCACGATAGACTAAGGTGTTGTTCATCTATTGCCAGTAATAAAAACTACATGATTGTCAATACATATTAACGCCATCTGTTTCTCAGTCTTCTCGCATAACGTCCCGGATTGACACAAAAGGCACTGACTGTGTCCTGAGTTTGCAGTCTAACAGTTTGCTGGTTTTTCATTTTGATGTTTTTAAGTATTGGATCCCATGTTGATGAAAGTTTCCAACCATCTTCTCTATTGAAATTTGGATGTTTTTTAATTTCAATAGTTTCTCTGATCATTCTAGGTATAAAATGTTTCTCTTTTGCTAGGGTCTTCACGGTATCAAATCTTAAATAATGGTTGGGCTTGTCTATGGAATGTTCACAAACTGCAGATTTTGAGGTTCGTTTATTTTTAACATCAGAGATGTGTTCTTTAATGCGAGTTGACACATTTCGTTTGGTTTGACCGATATAAGAGAGCCCGCAGTCACAGTCGATTTTATAAACGCCTGGATCTTGTAAAGGGATGCTTGATTTTATTGGACGAAGATGCTGGCTTATCTTTGAGTGCGGCTTGTAGATAGTTTTGATTGAAGCTCGCCGAAGAATGCCTCCTATCTTGTCAGTAACACCCTTTATATAAGGCAGGAATGCTGGTCTTCGTTCAACTGTGAGTGGCTTTACGCGGTTTCTGCGACGGCGACGCGGTGTTTTTTCAAATTCAAATTCAAATATTTATTTCTCAACATTGACAATTACTTGTTCTTATTGACGTCAAATAAAACATGATTCTACCACCAGTTCGAAAAAAAAACCTTCGTGAAGAAGAACTGGCAAGAAACTTCACGGGTATATTTTTTTTTTTTCAAAATAAATTTACAGAGTCTCTTAATGTCTATACAAAATTATTCTTTTCTGCATCTGTTAGCTCGGCAAGTCTCCCTCCCCCCAAGTATCCAAACGACGAACACCCTCAAACGGCACCCGTTCACGAGTTAACGCGGGATCCAGCCATCGCCATCGGTTTTTAAATCGTTATCCCGCAGCACTTTAACCAGGTGGTTGAGTTCCTCATTAATGTGTTGGGGATCGCAGATTCCATGTGCTCTCTGAAACAAAGAGTTGCCTACGGCAGATAATTGGCTCGGGTGGTGATGGGATTTCCCATTTAGATATCGGTCAGTGTGGGTGGGTTTCCTATAAACAGTATGGCTAAGTGTACCATCAGGATTTCTTTGTATTAAGACATCTAAGAAGGCTAATTTGTTCTCCTGCTCCAATTCCATAGTGAATTTAATTTTAGAATTAAGGGAATTGAGGTGGTTTAGGAATGCAGTCACTTCATGCTTAGGTAATATAGTGTAGGTGTCGTCAACGTACCTCTTGTATATCTTCGGCACAACAGGTGCCATTCGGAGTGCTTGCTCCTCGAAGTTCTCCATGTAAATGTCAGCTACAACAGGTGACACCGGAGACCCCATGGCAACACCATCAATTTGAATGTAGTAATTGTTATTCCACATGAAGTAGCCAGATGTTAAACATAGCTCTAATAGTTCTGCATATTCCTCGGGCAAGTTTGACTCACTTAGCTTCCTTTTTACTATATCAATGCAGTCTCTAACAGGTAGTGAGGTGAATAGAGACGACACATCAAAACTAACCATAGTTTCATTGTTAGTTAACTTGAGATTTTTAAGGTCACTAACAAAATGGTAAGAATCCTTTACATATGCACTTGTCTTTCCTCGCAGTTGTGAGAGCACAATTGCTAAGTGCTGGGCCAGCTTGTAAGTTGGTGTGTCTAGCTGGCTCACAATAGGTCTCAAAGGTACTTTAGCTTTGTGTATTTTTGGTAACCCATACAATTTTGGTGGTTTTGCACTTGCTGGTGTTAACTTTTTCACATCTAAATGTAACAAATCTTTGTGTTTTTGTATTAAAGTACAGTCTAGCGTGTTGGTTCCGTGCTACGGTTTTCAAGGTTTTCTACTCCGTCTGAGTGCTATCGAAGTGCGTATTTTTTCTTTGCGACTAAGCCCCTTAGTCTTCAAAGTGCTGTGCTAAGTTGTGTTGTGCTTGTGCTGAGTGCAGTGTTGTGCCCAGCGTAAGTAGTCTGGTTTCAGTGCAAAGGATACTTAACGGTGACAACGAATTTGTACTGAACCAGTCCTTTTATTTTTATTTTTATTTTTTTTTCTCTTCTCTATTTTATTTATTTTTCTATTTTTCATATTTATTTTTATCATATCTGTGTGTTTTCGTGTGTATCTGTCCTTTCTGTCGGTAAAGGTTGACCCTAACGCGGTCAACTCTTTACCTGCGTACCCTTTTTAGGTTTCTAGGTAGCGGCCTTCGGCGTACTACTGTTAGTTTTAAGTTTTTCCTCCCCAGCCCCCCTACCGCTGGTAGGGAGGTTAGCCGCTAGGATTTTGCTAGGTTTTTAGGAACTAGGCATCTTTTATTATACATTTATTTATTAATATTAGTGCCCAACCCTCCCTAATGGATCCGGTAAGCGCTATTAACGCGTTAACCCAGGCGCTTGCTGCGATAGGCGTCTACATCCCGAATGACATCATAACGCAGGCCTTGCAGGCATCAATCGCGTCCCCGGCCCCTCAGGCCTCAACCCCGGCCCCTCAGGCCTCAACCCCGGCCCCTCAGGCCTCAACCCCGGCCCCTCAGGCCTCAACCCCGGCCCCTTAGGCCTCCAACGTCGAGACCCCTCAGGTCTACAGCTCTTCCTCGTCTCCCGCCTCGTCCGAGATGGATTGCGAATCGGTCGCATCCTCTCACGCGTCGCGTCGTAAGCGTACCGCTCCCGGGAGCGACTCCGAACCCGCGTCTGACACGTCGTCAGATGCCGTCACCTTAACCGGCTCTCCTGAGCCCACCTTTCAACTTGTCGCCAAGCGCTCCAAGAAGCGCTCTAAGAAAGCTTCGGTATCTTCAATACCCGAGCCCTCCCCGGTGTCTTCAACACCAGCCCCCGCGCCGTTAAAATCGCTCGTAGTAACCGCGTCTCCGTCGGTCACATCGAAGCCAGCGACGCGCTGCGCTCCCGTCCCGCCGAAGCCTCAGCTCCCTCCGCCCGTATTCCTGCGTGAAAAAGCGCGCTGGACCGCGGTTTCAAACTTGTGCAAAGAGCACAAAATTAATTACTTAAAAGCCGCCAACGCTGGCGACACAATCAAAATCCAAGTAGCGACCGTCGACGACTTCCGCGCGTTTACCAGGTTACTCTCGGTAAATCAAATAGCTTATCACACCTACGCCCTCCCGGAGGAGCGTACGATCCGCGCAGTACTACGGGGCGTCCCGTTCGAGCTCGAGAACGAAGAAATCCTCGAGGACCTTAAGTCTCAGGGTTTCCCGGTCACAGCAGTGCACAAGATGCACTCCAACCGCGGTAGGCGTTTTCCTTTAGCATTAGTAATCCTGTCAAATACTCCCAACTCGAAGGAGATTTTCAGAGAGGCTCGCACAATCTGCGGATTCTCGAACATCTCCGTCGAGCGTCCCAACCCCCGCGGTCATCCTGGGCAGTGCCACCGCTGCCAGCTCTATGGCCACGCAGCGGCTAACTGCTCAGCTCCCCCCAGGTGCGTTAAGTGCCTGGATCCACACATAACAAAGGAGTGCACTCGCACTCCTGAATCCACTTCCCCCCCTGCCTGTGTGCTGTGCGGCCAGTCCGGCCACACAGCAAACTACAGGGGTTGCCCACGCGCTCCGCGCTCCACCGTCAAGAGGGTCGCGCCTAAACCGGCGCCACCGCTCACCTCCGCTAACTTCCCGCCGCTGCGCAACCGGGGTCCCCCGGAAGCAAAGCCCGTTCAGCCGACGCCTACTCAGGCTCTGTCTTGGAGGCAGCGTCCGGCCGTCCCGCCTGCTTCTTCCCGACCCATCCCAGCTCCCGTAGCTTCCGTAGGGCCGCGTCCCACTTTGTCATCTTCACCTCAGTCGTCGTTGGCTGAGGACATGAAGACCGTGTTCGACGTCATCCAAAACGTCGACATTAACGAAATTTCCGTACTCGCACGCAAACTGCGAGCCGCCCGCTCTCCTCAAGAGCGTTTATTCGCGTTAGCCGAGCATCACTCGCTCCTAAGTTCGTTGTTAATTCTTTTACTTTTGTATAAATTCGTAAATAATAAATTATAATGTTTTTAATTATAGACCCGCGAACCCCGCGTCCAGTCGTATTAAACCCAAGGGCTTATCCCTAGTATCTTTTAACGCTCGTAGCCTTAGCACTAACCTTCCCGAGATTAAACTGTTCCTTCAGAACAAAGAACCTGACTTATTCCTTCTCCAGGAGACATGGCTTACATGGAGATACGCTATTCCTAAGTACGCGTTTACTCGCAACGATAGGCCCAACTCCAACGGTTACGGCGGCACCGTTATATATTACAAAAGAGGCTTCCATTGCTGTCCTCTCCCTACCCCTCCTCTCCTCAACATGGAGGCCACTGTGTGTAGATTGGCTATGACTGGTCATCCGACCATCATCATAGCTTCAATCTACATACCTAGTGGTACCAGACCAATCCGCAGCGACTTTGAGGCCATTCTCGCCCTCGGCCATTCAGTCATTATGTTCGGAGACTTTAACTCCAAACATACTGACTGGACGTGCCTATCGACCAACACCAGCGGTATCGCTCTCCTCGACATCACTAACTCCCTTGACTTAGACGTCATATCCCCCATCACGTTATCCCCCATCAGTAGGTCGGATTGTTGGGATAGTGAGTGGGACTCACTATCCCAACAATCCGACCTACTCTCCTGACATCCTCGACTTTGCAATTATCAAGCGAATCAATCTTGACCTAAGGTCTATCGAACCGCTCGATGACCTAGGCTCCGACCATCGCCCCGTCTCCCTCGTGCTAGGCGCGCCTAACGATAACGTCACATCTCCTAAGACCTTTACCAACTGGAAAGGCTTTAAAAATACGTTAGTTTCAGCCTTAGAGGCACCGAACTCTCCGCTCGCGATTTTGCCCGACCAATTAGACAGCCCGATTAAAATAGATTCGATAGTCGATAATCTCACTGATGCTATCAACTCAGCCATCAGCGACAACGTAATCATTGCTAAGCAAGGCAAACCCGCGCTTCCCTCAGCCGTTAGCAATCTCATTAAAGCTAAGAACGCGGCTCTCCGGAGAGCCAAGAAATATCCCACGCCCGCATATAGAACAGCTGCGAATCAGCTTCAACGCAAAGTTAGGTCTCGCCTCACGGAACTCCGTGACACTCAGTTTAGCGATCTCATGGAGAATATCTCCCCGTCCCACCAAGCGTATTATCGAATGGCCCGAGCTTTACGCGTAGACACCGCCTCTCACGTTCCTCCTCTCACTCGTCCCGACGGCACCATTGCCTTCGAAGTCGAAGAGAAAGCCGAATGCTTCGCCGACAGCATAGCGGCACAATGCTCGCCCAGCACGCAACCCGCGGATCCCTCCCACATCCAGGCGGTGGAGGACGAAGTTCTCCGCAGAGAATCTCTCCCTATCACCGACGACCCCGTCACAGTCTCTAATGATGAAATCTTGCTTCTCATTAGAAAGCAAAAGTCCAAAAAGGCTCCGGGTGCGGATGGAATTTCCAACCACGCACTTAAGCACCTGCCACAGCAGGTGCTTACCTTGTTAGCTATCATCTTCAATGCCTGCTTCGACCATAGCTACTTTCCAAAAGCCTGGAAAGAAGCGACAGTCATAGGCATTCCCAAGCCGGGTAAACCTCTGAACATCCCGGCTAATCACAGACCCATCAGCCTCCTCAAGGCAATGTCTAAACTTCTCGAAAGAGTCATACTCTCTCGAATGCGGAACCATCTGTTTCCAACGGATGGCGACCCTCTCATTATTCCCCACCAGTTCGGCTTTCGCGCTAAGCACTCCTGCCCTCAGCAAGTCCATCGAATCGTCGAGTACATTCTCGAAGGATTCTATCCGCATCGTAAAAAATCAATCGCGGTTCTCTTTGACGTAGCCAAGGCATTCGACAAAGTCTGGCACAGCGGTCTCGTTTTTAAACTCTATAAAATAGGCTTACCGGTTCGCCTAGTCAGATTAATCGCGTCGTTTCTTAAAGACCGTACGTTTCGATTCAAACATGAAGGCACGCTCTCCGCGCCTCGTCCCATAAAGGCTGGAGTCCCGCAAGGCTCAGTCCTCGCCCCTCTGCTGTACACCGTGTACACTAATGACATGCCCATCCCGCCGAAAGGCGTCGAACTCGCCCTCTTTGCAGACGATACCGCCCTTTACACTAAAGGTAAAAGGATCCCGTATAACATCACCAGACTCCAAAAGGCCGTAAACGCCCTCGGTGTTTGGTTTCAAAAATGGCATATCGATGTCAACCCAGAAAAGAGTTCTGCCATTCTATTCGACCACAAACGTCGTAATCGCCGCAACGATCCCCACATTCGAATGTTAGGTATTCCCATCCCCTGGAAGCGCAGTATCAAATACTTAGGCGTCACCTTAGATCAGACGCTTTCTTTCAAGCCACACGTCGATAGAGTAACGAAACTCGCGCGTTTCTATTTAAGCCGCTTAAATAGTATGATAGGTAGAAAAAGTAAAATGTCTTTTAGAAATAAACGTACGCTTTATAAGGTCTGCGTTAGACCCGTCATGTCATATGCTTCGCCAGTCTTTGCCCACGCCAATCCCTCCGTCCTGTATAAGCTGCAGGTAGTTCAAAATCTCTTCTGCCGCAGGGCCACAGACGCACCTTGGTATGTGCGCAACGCGGACCTGCACAGAGATCTTGAACTACCTACAGTGCAACAGCACCTCAAAACACTCTCAGAATCGTTCTTCAAACGCGCCGAATTCCATCCCAATCATCTTGTGCGAGATTCAGTCTCATATACTGCTCCTGTGTTAGATTCGAAATTCAAAGTCGCTAGGCCGAGAAACGCGCTCACGGGCGAACCTTCGCAGTTAACTTTAGCTCTCGAGGCCCTTCAGGCCGCAAATCCTAATTCTAACGTAAATTCTAATTCTAACGTAAATCCGAATTAATGCAATTTTTATTTTTCATTTTTAATGTTTTTATTTTTACTTTTCATTTTTGAGCACCTTCAGTACTATGTGAATCTCAGCGGGTGACCCCTTAAGGGCCCCGCTGGCGCGGCCTCTTTCTCCAATTGGCCGTCGCTCAGATGAAGGCTGAGTGGCAAAAATGCACGAGCCGACAGGGGTTTTTTTAGTGGGTATGGTTCTGGTAGGCGTCGGGACGAGTCCCACATAACTCCGATCGCGCGCGCGGAGTATGCGTCAGAGCATTTTTTATGTCCTCCTTGATTGATTTTGATTTCAGTCTCGGTCTGCGTGCGTTCTCGAGCGCACGTCGATTGCAGACGCCTTCCCGCTCTTTTAGCCCCCGCGCTAATTGAGCACCCAAATTTCACTGGTTGTTGTCGTAATACATAATTTCATAGTTGTATACCGTAATAAGTTTCTAACGCCGTTTTCACGGCGGACAGTGGCTCGTTAACCGTACTTCTAATAAGTTTCTAACGCCGTTTTCACGGCGGAAAGTGGGTTTTAACCGTACATCGTGGAACGTGAGCTTCGTCGACGGGGTTTCGTCGTTCCAGGACTTCAAGTTTTCGTGTTCGAGTAAGTTATCCGCGTCGTCCTCAACCGCCCTACTGCGTGTAGGGTGGTTTTAGGAAGTTAGTCATCGTTGTTAGGTTCATATATTGTCCCTCCCCAACCCCTCCGCAATGGCTTCCCTAAGCTCTGATGAGATTAGGAAGAAGTTACTTGATAGTACCGGTGCTGAAGGCATGTATATAAATGCTGACAAGTACCGTTACTTAGATTCTCTCATCCCTCATTTCATGACGATAATGTCCACAATGGCCCCTCAGGCCACCCCAGTTCCCCAGACCCCTCAGGTCTTAGGCCCTCCCGCGTCCCCTTCCTCCAGTGACATGGAGTGCGAAGTAGACGCCCCTCTGCGCCGCAAGCGCGCACCCGCGACCGAGTCATCCTCGGACGCCACCCCAACTGGCCCTGAGCCTTCCTCTTTCACCCTTGTTAAGAAGCGCTCTAAAAAGCGCTCGAAACAAGACCCGGCGCCCACGACGCCCGTCCCCACACCCCCTGCGGCGTCTTCAACGCCAGCTGCCCCGGTGTCTTCAACACCCGCTCCGGCCCCAACTTCTGTCAAGGCCAAGGTCCCACCACCCGTTTTCCTTCGGGAAAAGGGTAAATGGACTGAGGTCTCGACATTGTGCAATGAGCACAAAATCAATTACATCCGAGCAGCCAACTCTGGTGAATCTATTAAAATCTTAGTCTCGTCGATAGACGACTTTCGTGCTTTAACAAAGCTCCTCACCGATAAGCAATATGCTTATCATACTTATGCTCTGTCAGAAGAGCGTAAGATCAGAGCGGTACTCAGGGGAGTCCCGTTCGAATTATCGAACGAGGCTATCCTGGAGGATCTGCAGTCCCAAGGCTTCCCGGCACTCGCGGTGCATAAAATGCACAGCAAGTACGGGAGGCAACACCCTCTCGCTTTGGTGGTTCTCGCCAACGTCCCCAAGTCCAGGGAGATCCTCAAAGGGGTTAGCACTATATGCGGCCTCTCTGGGATCTCGATCGAGGCGCCTCATCGCCGCGGTCATCCCGGCCAGTGCCATCGGGGCCAGTTGTACGGGCACGCGGCGGCCAACTGCCGCGCACCGCCCAGGTGCGTCAAGTGCCTGGTCCCGCACTTCACTAAGGAGTGCAATCGCACTCCTGAAACTCCCTCTCCTCCCGATTGCGTGCTTTGTGGCCAGTCCGGCCACACCGCAAATTACACGGGCTGCCCTCGTGCACCCCGTTGTATGCGCTCCAATTTCAAAAGGGCGGCACCCAAACAGGCGCCGCGCCTTTCTCAAGAAAACTTTCCACCGCTGCGTAGCCGGGTTCCTCCGGCTGCTAAGCCTACACAGCCCAGGCCTCCCCCAGAAAACTGGAGGCAGCGCCCAACATCGAATCCCATCCCGGCTCCTCGCCCACACAAACCCACTCCTCAATCCTCCGTAGCAGACGATATGCGTATCGTCTGCGACGCTATAAAAAATGTTGATGTTAGTGAAATCGCAGTCTTAGCCCGTAAACTTAGGGCTTCACGTACTCCGACAGAGCGTTTGCTAGCTCTGGCGGAGCATAGTTCCCTTCTCAATTCATTATAGGTTCATTTAAATGAATTGATCCCTAAATCATGCTTCGGCCGACCTCTGCCCAGCCCTGGCTTCACCGGAGGCTGCCCAGAACGGCCACCAACTCATGTCCCTTTGAGCACATTCAGTGCAACTTTCACTACAGCGCGCCCAACTTCCCGACGGGTGTTGCTTCCGATGAAGGCTAACGGTAATAACTACAGCCAACAGGTGGTTTTTAGTGGGTAGGTGCCATTCTGGTGAGTCCCAATAACCCCCCCGCAGAGGAATTTACCTGCGGGCGGGTATGCATGACGCATCTTCCACCTCCCTCCCGCGAGGGTGCCTCGGCAGCAAAAAAAAAAAAAAAAAAAGGATTTGATTGGAGATAAGTTTCAAAAAAATAATAAATACAATTTAATATTCATAAAATAATTAACTTCAATGTCATATTTAATTTTACAAAAAAAAACCCTTTCTAGTACCAAAATCTTTAAATACGGCCTACTGGGGTGCCTTTATTTTAAAAAAATAATTGAGAAATCTCAAAAATTTGCATTCATCATAAAAAGTTATCTTATTATAGTTAAATGAGCTTAAATTTATGTGAAATGAAAAAAATATGTGATCTCATCATAGGAGACAGAAGATTGAAGGTATCTGAGAGAGCCGAAGCTCTAGGGTTCCACAAGGTGTCTGCAAGATGGGTTCCACGGCTCCTTTCAGTTTAACAGAAATGAACTCGGCTTACGACTTCTAGAGACTGTTTAGAGCTTTTTCAAGCTGATTTAAAAGAATTTTTGGCAAGGTGTGTTACTATGGACAAAACATGGGTTCATCACTATACTCCTGAATCCAAACAACAATCCAAACAATGGACGAGACCCGGATCTCCGACCCCCAAGAAAGCCAATGTGTGTTTTTCAGTAAACAAGGTAATGGCAACGGTTTTCTGGGATTCTAAGGGTGTAATCTTGGTTGATTACTTAGAAAGAGGTCAAACTATAAATTCTGCATACTACTACACACTATTAAGTCGTATACGCGAAGAAATAAAGTCTAAAAGACCAGGATTGTTGACCAAGAAAGTTTTGTTTCATCAGGACAATGCTCCTGTTCACACATCTGTACAATCGGTGGCTCAAATAGTGAATTGTGGTTTCAAATTGCTTCCTCATCCTCCTTATTCACCTGACTTGACACCTTCTGACTTCCAGCTATTTCCAAAACTAAAAAACACTTAGGTGGAATGAAATATTCTTCCAATGAGGAGGTCAAAGTGACCGTAGATGCCTTTTTTGAAGACCTTGACGAGACCTTCTATTTAAATGGGACCAAAGCTTTGGAGTAGCGCTGGACTAAGTGCTGTCACCAAGATGGAAAGTATGTAGAAAAATACATATAATGTTTGCATTATTCTTGTGTTTTCTAATTTGGGCCGCGAACTTTTCAATCCACCCTCGTATTACCCTCGGCCAGCTCTAATTGGCTCTTATTAGTGGCCTTTAGTCGTCGTAATAATAACTCTGCGAAGACTAGCAGGTACGTAGGCAGCCATTAACGCAAAATATGGGAACCCCCAATTTATACTTGAGATTTCTTAACAAATTAAATATTTTTTACCTAAAAAATTTAAGTCGTATATAAAATTATATATCAGTACACAGGTAAATAAACTTCTATAAAAATGAGGTATGTATCGTGACTGCTTAGGCTTACAAGCAAATCAGAATGTGGCAGATCGAAGTGAAAACCGAAGTTGTCGTAAGAAGACCTGCCACCGCTAGTACGAAGTCAAGCGCCGTCGAAGTGGAAACCGAAGTTGTCGTAAGAAGACCTGCCCCCGCTAGAACGAAGTCAAGCGTCGTCGAAGTGAAAACCGAAGTTGTCGTAAGAAGACCTGCCCCCGCTAGAACGAAGTCAAGCGTCGTCGAAGTGAAAACCGAAGTTGTCGTAAGAAGACCTGCCCCCGCTAGAACGAAGTCAAGCGTCGTCGAAGTGAAAACCGAAGTTGTCGTAAGAAGACCTGCCACCGCTAGTACGAAGTCAAGCGCCGTCGAAGTGGAAACCGAAGTTGTCGTAAGAAGACCTGCCCCCGCTAGAACGAAGTCAAGCGTCGTCGAAGTGAAAACCGAAGTTGTCGTAAGAAGACCTGCCACCGCTAGAACGAAGTCAAGCGCCGTCGAAGTGGAAACCGAAGTTGTCGTAAGAAGACCTGCCCCCGCTAGAACGAAGTCAAGCGTCGTCGAAGTGAAAACCGAAGTTGTCGCAAGAAGACCTGCCCCCGCTAGAACGAAGTCAGGCGTCGTCGAAGTGAAAACCGAAGTTGTCGTAAGAAGACCTGCCACCGCTAGAACGAAGTCAAGCGTCGTCGAAGTGAAAACCGAAGTTGTCGTAAGAAGACCTGCCACCGCTAGAACGAAGTCAAGCGTCGTCGAAGTGAAAACCGAAGTTGTCGTAAGAAGACCTGCCACCGCTAGAACGAAGTCAAGCGTCGTCGAAGTGAAAACCGAAGTTATCGTAAGAAGACCTGCCACCGCTAGAACGAAGTCAAGCGCCGTCGAAGTGAAAACCGAAGTTGTCGTAAGAAGACCTGCCACCGCTAGAACGAAGTCAAGCGTCGTCGAAGTGAAAACCGAAGTTGTCGTAAGAAGACCTGCCACCGCTAGAACGAAGTCAAGCTTCGTCGAAGTGAAAACCGAAGTTGTCGTAAGAAGACCTGCCACCGCTAGAACGAAGTCAAGCGTCGTCGAAGTGAAAACCGAAGTTGTCGTAAGAAGACCTGCCACCGCTAGAACGAAGTCAAGCGTCGTCGAAGTGAAAACCGAAGTTGTCGTAAGAAGACCTGCCAACGCTAGAACAAAGTCAAGCGTCGTCGAAGTGAAAATAGAAGTTGTCGTAAGAAGACCTGCCACCGCTAAAACGAAGTCAAGCGTCGTCAAAGTGGAAACCGAAGTTGTCGTAAAAAGATCTGCCACCGCTAGAACGAAGTCAAGTGTCGTCAAAGTGGAAACCGAAGTTGTCGTAAAAAGATCTGCCACCGCTAGAACGAAGTCAAGTGTCGTCAAAGTGGAAACCGAAGTTGTCGTAAAAAGATCTGCCACCGCTAGAACAAAGTCAAGCGTCGTCGAAGTGAAAATAGAAGTTGTCGTAAGAAGACCTGCCACCGCTAAAACGAAGTCAAGCGTCGTCAAAGTGGAAACCGAAGTTGTCGTAAAAAGATCTGCCACCGCTAGAACGAAGTCAAGCGTCGTCAAAGTGGAAACCGAAGTTGTCGTAAAAAGATCTGCCACCGCTAGAACGAAGTCAAGTGTCGTCGAAGTGAAAACCGAAGTTGTCGTTAGAAGACCTGCCACCGCTAGAACGAAGTCAAGCGTCGTCGAAGTGGAAACCGAAGCTGTCGTAACAGACCTGCCACCGTTGGGTGAAAAAGTACCGTTTATCAGATCCGGTCGTATTTCCTTCCAATACGACGGCCGTTTTGCGTTAGTAGTCCTGCCTCATACGCCATGGATGTTGAAGTCCTGTTGTGGGCATTAATTTGTGTGATGAACACAGATTTTTGTTCTCGGGTCATGGTTGTTTATATTCATATATATAAGTTTATTCTGGGTCCCCCCTAATTCGCTGTATCCTCATTCGCTAGTCATCGATAACAGAAGCTCTGCTTACTGTGGGGCCATAAAGCTGGTGTTTTTGTCTGGGGATTTATTTATTTATAATCCCATAACCCATTGCTTAACAAAATAATACGTTAAACCAAAAATACTAGGTAACTACTCGCTTACACTTTTTAATTCCTCGGATCATTTGCGTAAGTTTGCCTACTTCAATAATCACCACATCGACAAAGATTAATCAGTAATATAGTCATCATCGTTTTCACATTCACTTTCCTTTATACAAGAGTATATTTTATGTAATAAGTTATTATGATAAAACTTTTTGGTAATAAAAACTTATGAATTCTTTTCTAAGAAACGAGCAAATAAAGAAAAACAATGAAATAAAAAGAAATTAGTTTAGTAGTTCACTATGAAATAAAAATTTTAGATGATTAAACGAACTACCAAGTGAAGTTCTATCGCTATTATATGAGTCGCTTCATTCGAAGATAGTATATAATAAACAGGAAGTCCTTCTTAACTTCGCACAGTTTAAGAGTATGTCATTTGACTTATTCAAAAAACTTTCCGTCTGTTTACTTGAGCAACCCCGGTCCCGGAAAGTCTTCATTTTTTAGAGATCAAAATAAAACCTTTGTATGGGTTCTGGGAGGGACGGGTCCTTTATAAATCTTCGAATGAAGCGACTCATATAATAGCGATAGAACTTCACTTGGAAATTCGTTTAATCATCTATTATATTTCGTCGCTTCATTCTTCATATTGTATATAATAAACAGGTAGATTTTTAGAGACTAAGACTAAGTTTTGTTTTCTTTGGTCTTTACAAATTATATTTTATTTAAATACGTTTGTTCATTAAATTCCTTACTTTAGTACTTAATTTAAGAATCCAGCAACCTTAAGGCATTTATTATACACTTGATGATTGCCAAATTAATTAAATCAATAAACATAATAATTTGATTTTCATTAATTTATCGGAAGATATTGGTGTGTACCTTTATTGAATATGGACAAGGCAAAGTCGTTTAGTGGGTCTAATATAGGTTTATGGTAAAATTATGTAAAGGCCCAAGGGTTTTAGGTCCACCCAGCCATTTCTCGGATAACCTACACTGAGCACGTGTCGCGTGCTGAGTGCGCTGAACACACTCATGTCAACGCCGCTCGTACCTAGCGTCTGCTTTATTCACCGACTTAGCGTCTGACTCGACGCGGCTCTGTGGGGGCCTTTCATTTTACAAACAAGAACCCCGAGTCCGAAGCTTTATTATTTTTCGTCCCAAAAAACATAATCTTTTAGAGACGATACAGGACATATCATTATGTTATTTTCAAAGATTGGCAAGGATAACATATGTTGTTTACGATTTGGGGCTGTGGTGTTAATTATGTATATTATGATATGTGTAAGGATGCAAAAACTATATTTTCTAATTTAATGTCTGGACCCTATGTCCGGTGCGTACGGCTAACGATGCAACGGTAACTTTTTGGTATTTTTTTCTAAATTAAAAGTAATATAAGGATATCATAGAGAAAGCTGATTAAGAACTGGATCCCAAGAAAATGTGTACTTGGATTTAGTTGGTTTCATTTTATAGGCTTTTTGTAAAAATTGCCTTATCATTGCCCATATCTTCGCCTAACAATAGAGACAAGGCTGAACAGTTTGAATTTAATGAACCGAATGAACAACCCTTACCAAATTGCTCATTAAAAAAAAAGAACTAATAAAAGAGGTTTTTGAACAAATCAGTATTACGTAACGTAGAAAACTCCCACCATGACCTAAACGTGATGTTGTATTGACAAATAGTCATGGATGCCAGAGAAACGAGCATTAACGTCATGGTCTCTGGCGGACAGCCACGCTGCGCAAACGCCGCCCGGAGCATCTCGCGGCACCCAGGTTAAGGCTGGACTGCTTTGCTTTGGAGCTGTTATGGGAGTTAATTAAATCTTTTGTTTCAATTCAAATCAATAATTTTTCTTACACATTTTAAGACAAGGGAAAATGGAGGAAATGGTTCAAAATACGCAGAGGCCCAATTAATCGTAAACGCATCGATTGCGACTGCATACGGTTCAGGACGCGTAGTGACGGCATAGAATTTCACTACCCCCTCTCATCCCGTGGGAGTCGTAAGAGGCGACTAAGGGAAACTTGATCCAAGGAGATGGGCAGCAGCGTCTCCTTGCGTGGGCCGCAGAATTGGCCCATACTGCGATCGCCAACCCGCCTGCCCAGCGTGGCGATTATGGGCATATCCCCTCAATGAAGAGGCACAGTAGGCCACGGCCCCCAGTTCCCGGCGGCCCCGCTATTCCTGGTCATGGTGGCGACCATGGTAACGGCGGGGCAGGGGGTGCGAAGAATCACCGGGCTACGGGAGGCCACCACAACAAACTGACCCTGGCGACGTACAACGGACGCACGTTACGGCTTGACTCGCATCTGGCGCAACTGGAGGTGGAACTTGGGAAGATTAGGTGGCACATATTAGGATTGTGTGAAGTCCGAAGAGAGGGGGAGGACACCATAACCCTCGAATCAGGCCACCTAATGTACTTCCGAGAGGGAGACCAACAATCCCAAGGTGGCGTGGGGTTTCTGGTCAATAAGTCCATTTCTGACAGCGTTGTGGAGGTTTCCAGTGTGTCGAACAGGGTAGCGTACCTAATTATAAAGCTCACTGATAGGTACAGCCTAAAAGTGGTGCAAGCGTACGCACCGACCTCGACACACTCGGACGATGAAGTGGAGGATATGTTCGATGACATATCGAGGGCCCTCCACTTCACTACTAAGACTCACTACAGCGTTGTCATGGGGGACTTTAACGCTAAAGTGGGAGTACAGAATTGCGGCGAATCGGTAGTAGGATCCCATGGATTTGGAAGCAGAAATGACAGGGGGCAAATGCTCGTCAACTTCCTCGAACGGGAGGGGCTGTTCCTGATGAATTCTTTCTTCAAAAAACAGCCCCAAAGGAAGTGGACGTGGCAAAGCCCCGACACTGTGACAAAAAATGAGATCGACTTCATCATGACGGACAAAAAGCACATATTCAGAGATGTCTCCGTGATCAACAGGTTTAACACCGGTAGCGATCACCGACTTGTCCGAAGCTCTCTGAATATCGACTTCAAAGCTGAACGTGTCCGCTTGATGAAGGCCAGGCTCCGACCTACTCCGCTCCAAACCATGGCGGGATCTGAAACGTTCCAGTCAAATCTGGAGAACCGATTCGCTGCCGTGGAAACCGTGGAAACCACAATAGACGTTGACCAGAACCTTAAAAATGTGGTTCGAATCCTCAGGGAAGAAGGTACGAGATTTTGTAAGATGCAGCGTACGGGCAGGAAGTCTAAGCTTTCGGATAGGACTTTAGGGCTAATGAAGGAACGACGTGAGAACCCACCCGTCACTTCGTCAGGAAAACGAGCTCTAAACCAAGAGATCAGCAAGCGCGTACGACACGACCTCCGATGCTCCAATACTCTCGCTATTGAAAGAGCGATCGAGCAAAACCGGGGGTCAAAGGTGTTCGTACAATCTCTTGGAAGAAGCCACTTGACAAAGTTGACCACAGCAAGTGGAGAAGTCGTTGCTTCGAAGCCGGCAGTCCTTTCAGAAGTGGAAAACTTCTATGGCCGGTTATACGCTTCGCATGCATCTCGACCTGATCCCGGAAATGATGATCCTAGAGCCACATTAACACGCCAGTACACCGAAGACCTGCCAGAAGTCAGCATTGGCGAAATCGAGATCGCTCTTGGGCAGCTTAAAAATGGAAAAGCCCCTGGAGAGGACGGCATCACGACAGAATTATTAAAAGCAGGAGGTAGACCCGTACTGAGGGAGCTCCAAAAGCTTTTCAACGCTGTCCTCTTCGAAGGGAGAACTCCGCAGGCGTGGAGTGAGAGTGTAGTCGTCCTGTTCTTCAAAAAGGGAGACAAAACCCTGTTGAAGAACTATCGACCCATTTCCCTCCTAAGTCACGTCTATAAGCTGTTTTCAAGAGTGATCACGAACCGTCTTGCGCGGAGACTTGACGAGTTCCAATCACCGGAACAAGCTGGGTTTCGGAGCGGATACGGCACCATAGACCACATCCACACAGTGCGGCAGATTATACAGAAGACTGAAGAGTATAATCAGCCCCTGTGTCTAGCATTTGTGGACTATGAGAAGGCCTTTGACTCGATTGAGATCTGTTCCGTTCTGGAGTCCCTGCAGCGATGCCAAGTAGATTGGCGATACATCCAAGTGATGAGATGCATTTACGAGGCCGCCACCATGTCCGTCCACATACAGAATCAGCAGACGAATCCCATACCATTGCATCGAGGAGTGAGACAAGGAGACGTAATATCTCCCAAATTGTTCACAAATACAATCAATGGAGGATATGTTTAAGACGCTGAACTGGAAAGGACGTGGCATAAATATCAATGGCGAGCATATCTCTCACTTGCGATTTGCTGATGACATCGTCATCATAGCAGAAACGCTGCAGGACCTACAACAGATGCTGAATGACCTGGCTGACTCTTCTATACGCATCGGCCTACGGATGAACTTGGATAAAACCAAGGTCATGTTCAACGAACATGTACTACCGGAACCGATTGCAGTGCACGGAGCCGTTCTCGAAGTTGTTCAAAAATATGTTTACCTCGGGCAGACATTGCAGTTAGGTAGAAACAACTTTGAGAACGAGGTGAATAGAAGAATTCAGCTAGGTTGGGCAGCGTTTGGGAAACTACGTCAAGTCTTCACATCCACGATTCCACAGTGCCTAAAGACGAAAGTCTTCAATCAGTGCGTCCTACCCGTCATGACATACGGAGCCGAAACTTGGACACTAACGGCACGGCTGGTCCACAAGCTGAAGGTCGCTCAGCGTGCTATGGAAAGGGCTATGCTCGGTGTTTCTCTGCGGGACAAAATCAGAAATGAAGTGATCCGGCAGAGAACCAGGGTCATCGACATAGCGCACCGGATTAGCAAACTGAAGTGGCAGTGGGCTGGCCATATTAGCCGAAGAACCGATAACCGTTGGGGTAAACGAGTTCTTGAGTGGAGACCGCGTCTCGGCAAACGTAGTGTAGGACGTCCTCAGACACGGTGGAGTGATGATTTGCGCGGGATGGCTGGCAGGAGCTGGATGCGAGTAGCCGAGGATAGACCTCGATGGCGTGAAATTGGGGAGGCCTATGTCCAGCAGTGGACGAATATGGGCTGATGATGACGGTTCAGGATACCTAGTTACAAATGCCTCACATTTACAAACAAACATTTAAGCAAAAATCCATAAACTACGTTCCTCGCCAAATGCCATAGCCAAATGTGTCTAGTTAGAGTATTTAAATTTGGAAATTGAATACCACTGATATGGTGCACACAATTGATATGGTGTTCTTTTTCTCTATGTTTCCAAAAACCATGAAATTTATTGTTTTGGAATACTGCGCCCCAGCCTGTTCTGGATGCATCTGTGTATATCTTATAAAGAAGGTCGGCCACCCTCCATACATTCAAAAATCTGTCACTTAAATTCTTTCATTGATACCGTCTTGAATTCGGTAGTGCTTCAAACAGTTTGTATTATTTGTATTGTATTAAATATCCAAATCTGTTATCAATGTTTTAAAATTCGATGCAGAAATAAAATTATTTCATAAAATCAATGCCAGGCGTCAATGACTTACAAAAATAACAATTGTATAGATGTCGCAGCCGAATAGTCGCAAATATATCAGGATATCAACAAGTTTAAGAAAATAATTAACAAATTGCTTAATTCTTGCGTAACGATAAGCGGCCTGCTGCAATGTAACAAGTATGAATATAAAAACAAGGCAAATTAAGCTTAAAACACCCTTTTAACATAATTATATCACATAGTGTATAACTTCATTAAATATTGTTGCAAATGATATCCTAATAAATTAGTTATTTGTCATAATTTGTTCCGAGAGTAACTTACGTAATTGTTTTCTTCGCCTAGTTTTGAGACCTCCGTCAATACCATGACATGAAATATTAGAGATCCTGCATGGTTCAGAACTAGAGATCTTCACAGAAGTGGTCATAATATACACTACCTGATTATTTCCTCAATGACGGTTCAGGTTCCTTTACAGTATGTCAACATATTAACAACAAGCAAATGGTCGATTTTATATTTTTACTTGCATCATTTAAAATCAGCCTCTGTAGATATTGTTTTTCATTTGTCAAGGGTTTAATTGAAACAACATTTCTGATATTAATTTTGTTTATTCATAATCCTCCCTAACTTGTAGTTACAACATGGTCTAAAAATTGCTGCAGCAATATTACTCTAAAATCTAGCCCAACCAAGGTACAACGCCATTGTCATAACATGAGCACAACATCCTACTGTGCGACGGCCAACAATACAATTACAACAATAAATACTCTTTTATTCCTTCTCTTCCGTTTTCAATTAGAATAATAACATGAAAAGGTCACAAAGATAGGGAAACACAAACGAGATCGCACATTAAACAACGACGAAAGAGCACACGAACGAGGGACTGCTAGAAATGAAGAAAATAAATACATATAAATCACATCTGACGTTGAAGTTGAGGTCTGATTGATGTGTGTGAATGACAGAACCCGCATCTCATATCTAATAGCTATGTTCAGCTTTTATATTTTATAATAATCATTATAGGTATATATTTACTGGCATATAAGTATTTTTATTTTAATGCGAGCTTTGCTCTAATATAATTTTTAGTTTTGGTCCTTCATTAGGTTGCTTCCTGTAAAACTTACAATAGATTGGGTGCATTAAAAAAAATATTTCTCGTATATATTAAAAAACGATTTTCTTTTTTTTCTTAGACTGTCTTATCAGCGTTTTAATTGCTTTAAAATCAGAAAAAAATCTTTATTTTTTAATGATATATTTGTTAAATAAGACGCGTCTCCTGGCTATCAATCAATTGACAGGTCATATCTGACCGGCCCTCTTTGTGAAGTAATTGAACAGGAAATGGTATATTTACTTATACTTTTCTACCAGATTTAATCTTCTAACAGTAATTTAGGGAGTTAAATTTTTGCCTTATAGTTGTACTTATTTTGTAGCTAGACAGGTTGTGACCAGTACACCTATATATTTGACAAAATTTCGTATCGAGCATATTTGAAGTTTCATACATTTATTTATTAATATAACGCTTATCGTTAGGTAAAGAAATAGAATCTGTAATAGAAATAGAGTCGATTTTTGTCCAAATTCACAACAAGTGACTCTTAACTTCGCGCATAATTTTTGTAAATAACAATGGAGCAATGGATAATCCATACGGCATGGCCTTAAACTCGTATGTGATTGGCTCAAACATATCGTTTTTTTTAAATTCAGAACGTAGGTATTTTTTGTAATTAACAAATATAGGTACGACTAGGTATGATCTTTTTTATCTATGTTAGCTAAGAAACCACTATGGGGAATTAATTTAGAAGCTGTTTTAAAAGCTTCCATTTTAAAGTGTACTTTTTCTACAACATTGTATAATTTTATTCATTTTTTCTTTTTTTGTTTAGGACGAACCATTTCGTCGTTGAGTTTAGGCGCTAAAATTATTTACTTATTATATTTGTTTGATATAAACTAGTCACTTGAGGTATAACAAGGTTTTATAGCCTCTAAGTCTAACAATTTATTAATTGCTATTATCATATTTCGTTTTTCACTATGCGACAAAATATGTTTGTGAGTAAATACTGGTGTAATTTTTTCATTATTATTATTTATTATCATCATTATTATTTATTTATTTCAAAATCGTTTCATTATTTATTATTTAGGCCAATAATCTTAAAAGTAATGGATTCGACCTGCGTGTACCTGAATTATAGTTGATTCGGTGCACGAGTCGCGGACTGGTTGAATTTTGCGTTGAACGCCGAATTCAAATGTGGACGCCGAAGTGGAGGCACTGGCACTTTCCATTGACGTCACCCCCCCCTGTTTGACGGGTAACGAGGAGGTCCCATCGGTTGCCTGTCGATGTTTGGGGAGTACTTAGATAGCTTCGGTGTACTTTTTTATTATTATTATTACTTTTTTTAATACTTTATTATCTCTTTTTTCAAGAAGTAAGTTCATCCCCTTTTTATACCGGTTATTCCATAACTGGAACCCCTTAAATCCCGAAGTTAGAAAGAATCTCTGGATCCATGTCGAAAATAATTCTCCGGACTGGCCTGGTCCATTCTGGGAGGTCAACGGTTCCAGATTAAGGAGCTTCTACATAGAGGGCTCACGTATTGCGGTAACCGAAATGGCTAGCCAGAGATCGTCCACTGGGTTCATCATTATATTTCAATAATTTTAAAGATGGCTTTCAGATTTAAAACAAAATAGAAATAATAAAATATTACGCAATACAGATAAAGTGTAAAATCCCTTTCAGACTACACGCGTTTTGTGTATTCGTATTAAAATTTTTAAACGTTATTGAAAAACAAGTCAAAAATAACAATACGAGTATCATACAGCATTAATCGGAATAAGAAACATCAGGTAGAAGACTACCAGTAAGTTACGCAGATAACGTGATATATCTATTTTAGATTACACGCGTATTCTGCATCTTTTCGATAAAGTGAAATTATAGTTTATAATAATAAACATCAGGTAGAGGACTATCAGGAATTTTTGCAAATAGCGTGATATATCTATTATAGATTACACATGCTTTTTTGCATCTTTTCGACAAAGCGAAATTATAGTTTATAATAATGATCATCAGGTCGAAGACTACCAGGAATTTATGCGGATAGCGTGATATATCTATTATAGATTACACGTATTTTCTGCATCTTTTCGACAAAGCGAACTTTTTGTTTATTATAAAAAAACCATCAGGTAGTAGACTACCAGGAATTTATGCGGATAACGTGATATATCTATTATAGATAACACATGTTTTTTTGCATCCATATGATAAAACCAAATTTTAGTTTATAATAAAAAAACTTCAGGTAGATGACTACCAGGAATGCATGCAAGCAACGTGATATATCTATTATAGATAACACGTGTTTTCTGCATCTTTCCTATAAAGCGAAATTATAGTTTATAGATACCCGCGATCGCTTATGAAAAAAACCAAAAAAGGACTCACCTCATCGGAAGAAATAACGAGTCGCTATCGTTTATTCTTTAATGTTAGTTCTAATTTTCGAATTTTTAGTACAACTTTTACAGCATATTTAATATTAAACTGTTAAGTTACACGTAGGTATAAGACTTGTGCTTGTTACCACGCACGAAAAAAGAATGAAGACTTGCCGGGACCAGGGTTGATCAAGTAAACAGACGGAAAGTGTTTTGAATAAGTCAAATGACATACTCTAAAACTGTGTGAAGTTACCTAGTACCTTAAAAGGATTTCCTGTTTATTATATACTATCTGAAGAATGAAGCGACGAAATATAATTAATTGAGAAATAAACAACTTTTAATACCGTAAAGCTTTAACTTCAAATAAGTAAAAACAAATCCAAAATTTGTCGTGCCAATTTACTTAAAATAAAAGTATGAGTATTATTATCTATAAGCACTTTTTTTACCTTTAAAAGAAACCTAGGTACTTTTATTTTGAAATTTTATAGTGGAAAAGTAATTAAATTTAAAAATATTGACACGGAAAAAATTTGAAATGTACTGTCGTAATGAAGTATAGTTCACTATGTTTACATATTTTTATATTATACAATGCACATTATAATAATATTTTTTTTGGTTAATATCGCCTTAATGGCAAGTACTAAAAATACTTTTATATTGATTTGTTGATTATGAGTAAATGATTCAATAAATAGTTTTTTTTATTTATGGCCCGGTTGGCCTTTTACGTTTCACCGGATTTTGTGGCCTAGCGCTGCTCTCTAAATGTAGTAGTAGATGACGGTTATATATAATCGAGATGCGCTGTTTTATGTACGTAATGGAGCAAAGTGCCTACCTTATGAATACACTCACGTATTCCGGTTTCATCGTAGGACAAATAATGCAGCCACGTAAACAGAATTTTTTGAAAAAGTTGTTACTATAAGTTGTAGTATTTTTGTCCTTCAGTAACATTATACAGCTTGAGCGCAACATACTCGTAAAACCTCTGTATATCAGGAATAAGGAACACAAAAATATAAGCAACTGTGCTCTAAAGTATTATATTTCACAGTTATAAAGATTGAAATAGAAAAAAATATACATATGACCCTACAAAAATGTACGCCTTTCCTCTTATTGAGTCTCAAGAGTAGTTATGGCAAACCAGCCATAAAACTACTAAATTACCATATATGTAACTTTCTTAGAACGCAAGAGATACGAAAGTACCGTGTAGGCGATAAGTTAAAAGAAATGAAATTTTGTTTACTTTAAATATTTCTGTCAAAACTGTTTTGTTGTATTAGTAAATTTATTTGAAAATTAGCTTGAAATTATATGTAAGCTCTTTGATTCGTGCCCAGCCCAGCTTGCCAAACCTGAGTAAAAAATTTAAAACAAAGTTATAATGTTGCATAGTACGCACAATATACATTTTTTTTCGAGTTTTCTCTAGTGTAGTGTATGGAGCTATATAATAAATGCGTGCCTAGGACTTGGATCCATACAGTTCGCTGTGAGTTTAATATTTAACCATTTATAGCTTCGACAATTCATACAACCAATTTAATGTCAAGGTTAAGCAGGTTTGTGTGAATAACTCGGGAACTATTGTTTTATTGTGTACGAATGTCGTTTTCGGTAACCTAAACAACATGTACACAAAATTTTATGATGATAGATTACCTAGTTCAAAAATGAAAGCGTAAAACTAAGTAACGAACAAAAAAACTCACATTTTAATTTATAAAATAAGTATTAAGTTATATTTGTCTTTAATTAATGAAAACCTTAAAATATATAAACCCTCAACAACGAACACACTAACTAGATGGCCCCGAAGTAAGCAGAGCTTGTGTTATGAATGACCGTACAGCAAATTGAACCCAGGATATACATATATAAAGTAATATACTACATTTATGTAAGCAATATATTCAACAATCTGTTGAATATAAGTGGGATATTCACATCGTTGCCGTTCTCGATTTTCCATGTCCCAATGAAATAAACCATCATAATAATCGATATTGACAAAATGATCCATTTTTGTAAATTCTGTCTTCAAATCACTTATAAAACATCAAACTCTGCTTAAGTATGCTGGCGGCCTCATTTAAGTTACAAAATCTATCATTGAGTTCAAATTGTCATGTCAAAATCGATCTGGAATAAGCTAATACTCAGCATCGATTTATCAATCTCGACTCAAGCAACATTCTGAAATAAAAGCTTTACTTAAATCTAGTTTTGAAACTAGGTTCATGACTGGGTATCGTTTTGTAATACGTGCCTAAGTCTACAAGTCTATAAAAATATTTGAGCATTGAAAAAGTTAAGTGAGCATTGAAAACCTAAGTTGATTGTTTTGGAATATATTTTCCTATATAATCTTACTTTTATTACTCGTTAGTTCGCTGAGCAACTTTTGAACATTACTGTATATAATATATAATCTATATTTATCGTTTTTAAGAAAATATACAGAGAAGAATGAACTTGTGTACCTGTTATTATCTTAAACCTTTGACCTTTTTATTATAAAAGTAGACAGGGTAATTATTACTGATACTGTAAACTTAAAATCAAAGAATATTTAAGTTCGTTACACTAGAAGTTTAATTATTTTTCCCCTGTCCCTTGAGAAAACGGTTGTGAATTGTTTTATTAGTATTATAATAATTTATTGATATTAAAGTAAAGAATAGAAAAATTGGTAAATACCTAAAGAAAGATCCCAAATAAATTGACCTAATTGTTTTCATATATCATCTGTTTAAAGGTCAGTATGCGTGTTTTTTTGCGATAAGCGAAGTAAACTTACTTCCAATGAGTGGATTACCCTCAGTGGACGATATTTTGTGCCTACATATTGCATAAGATAAAATGAATAATGGTACGCACATTTTAAAATTTCCGTCATTCAACCTCTATATGACGTCATTGAGTAGCATTAACTTCTAATTACTTTTTGCTTAAACTGTCATGTCAATATTTTCAATAAATATATCTGTCACAAGAATCCATAGAAAGTTGAAGAGTTGTTAACTTCATGTATACGAGTATTAATAAACTTTTAATGCGATTTAAAAAAAGATAAATACTCAATAATTAAGATACATTTGTAATCGTTTCATTAGATATCACAAATACCTGCCGTAATATCGAGAAATCGAAGTTAAAACGAAGTTAAAATACGATATCCTTAAACAATTTATAAGTAAACATATATTCAAATACGCTACGCGATCAATATTAAATAATGACTTACTCAACGTGCATTTAAATATTTATTATCTACAAAAAAACAGGAGAAGTTAAAGATAAGAAAATAATGTTTATATTCTGAGTGATTCAATATTAATAAAAATATTTTAATGCAAAAGAATTGGCGTTGCTTGTTTGTACACGGATAGGAACACTTGAAAATTTAATTTATTCCTTGTATTTTTAGTTGCTTATTTACTAATATAATATGGAGTGGTTGTTTTTCAGTTATTAGAAGTAGTATTTTAATCCCAGCGTACCGTTGGATGTTATAAGCGGGAGTTTTGCTGCGAGATCGAATCAGGAATGAGGAGATACGCAGGCGAGCCAGAGTCACTGACATTACCCGAAGGATTGCAACACTGAAGTGGCAATGGGCAGGGCACCTTGCTCGAAGAATAAATGGCCGTTGGGGCAGTAAAGTTCTCGAGCGGTGACCACGGCCCGGAAGACGCAGTGATGGAATCGCCGGAACGAGTCTTATGCGGGCCGCACAAGACTATTTGGGGAATACCCTTGGTCCTGCAGTGGACTTTTTCGGTTGAATAAACATGCCAGTGTCACATCTCAGTATGTGGCATACACGCAAGCACAACAGAAGCCAACGTAGGTAAATCCGCAGACTGGAAAAGCCAGGTTTATCTTACTTATCTAAAAAATCCCTCATATTGACCCCGAAGTTCAATTCTGTCCGTATTTAAACAATTGATAAGTTGTAAATCGCACCAGTTAACAGTTTACTTAATCATGGCAAGAGTCACAGTATTGGCTTTGGTAATGTTAGTTGCGGTCATCGCTCATGGACACTGCTGTTTCCTGAATAACTTGAAGATATTTTCCAATTTTGACGAAGACCGAAACTTTTTCAAAACGGTTTTTCCGCAAGTCATCCAAAACTTGAAATATGATTTTGACGTGGAATTCTATTTTTGGGATGCACGAGGAGGGAAAAGATATTGTACCCTGAGTCAGCTGAACAACGTTTTCCAAATGGCCAATTACCTGAAATGTGAAGCTGAAGGACTTGAGGATTGTACAAGAGATTTGAATTTAAATGATTTTCGATTTGGTCTTTGTATGACGTTTTTTGATTATGCATACAAGGTTTTTTCCAAAACTCTTTACCTAGAACACCAAGGCAACGGTGAACGACCAGCAGTTGAAGTCTACGGGCACGGCAACCTTTTGTTCAATCCAAGTTACAATAGTCTGAAGCGGAGTTTGTGTGACTTATTCGCGAGGAGCAAGCCACAGGCCTGTTACGTCGATGATGATGAACCTGTTCCACTATATCCAACCACAACATCGAGTACGACGACCACTGCTTTCCCTAAATACAACATCGACTTCAGAAGCTATGGATAAATGCCGATTCTGCAAGCAAAATAAATTGTGTTCAAGATTTGTATGCTCATGTAAGTTAAATATTTTTACAAGTGTAAATATTTTTTAAATCGTTACTGTTGTCACCAGTGTAATTATCAAACGAATTATTTTGTGTACAGATGTTTTAACACAACTTACATCTTATTACTGAGATTCTTAAAACATTACGCCTTAACTTTAAGATTAAATTTATTTTCATTTCTACTAAAATCAATTTTTTTTGTAATAAATGGGCAATGTCAACATTTTTATTTTTTTATTTTTACCTTACAGTGTACTCTATCAAAAACAAAAAAAACACCATGAAAGACTAAATTGATAAGTCTAATTTATTTACTAAACAATCCAGGTCCAGCCAATTATGAAGGCCGCAGGACTTGGAGAGTTTTTAAAAGTTTTACTTGGCAAATACGTTTATTTAAAAATTAATTAAAAATTACGATATTGAAAATTACTACTAAACAAGTGACGATTCACCGATGTGAGGTTAAAAAGTGATTTATGTTTATTTAGGTAATGGCGAAATTGAATAAGATTTCTAGGATAGTTTAACACTTTATTTTACGAAAAACTTTTACACACATGAATTGGAATTCACAGATGACAGTTAACAGCAATACTTAGATAACTAGACAGATGTGAGAGACTATAACTCCTCAAGCGGCAAAAACAAGAACTCACTCAACCATTATAAAATTTATTATTTAACAATGTTCAATTCGGACATTTCATGAAGCCTCGGGTCTTCGTCAGCGTTTCCTGTTTACTGCAAAAGTACCTAGGTCGATACAGCGTCGGCGGCGGCAGCGGCGGCGGCGACGATGACCTCTTGCTGTGGCGGCACATGTCAGGACTTAGGCAATCATAATGAGTAATATGCCTATTTGGTAGGCATATAACACCTACCCCGTAGATCGGCGACTATTGGCCAAGTTCCTTCGAAAATGTCGATGATAACTTATTGGGATGAATTTTGATGCTTTTGGAGATGGTGCTTTTCTTAGGCTGCACTTCTGAGTATGTATCAGTAGTTGGAGTTTGTTCAGCTGTGTCTCCATCTATATTCCGGTGCAATTTGATGTTAAACCTCCTGAGAGTATGTCCAATAGTGAGTGCAGTTGCACTTAATATTAAAGCGTACAAAGGAATAGTTGTGTGGTAGATCGAACTATTAGAGATTTCGTTAGTTGCAGCTGGCGTCTGGAGTGCTATTTTTGCATTACTGGCATGAAGGTTTTCCAGGTTGATAGAGTTAAGGCGAATCTGCGTCTTGTGAAGAGTCATGTTATATTTTTAGGATTCATTGGGATATTCATGATGTGAAATACGTGGCTCTCGATGCGGTCATTGGAGTTGCTGTGTGTGAACTCAGGTGAATGCAGGGTGCAACCTTGAGGAATAACGACTAAATAGCTGCCTCGTAGAATCCTGTACTGTTCTGTACTGCAGGATAATTTTACTTTAGTTGGATACGGGAAGCTGATGGTGTAAATTCGATCGTCAAGCTGTTCCATGGATGTAAGTTTACACGATGTGGCGATTTGCTGCTCGGAGATAAGCTGTTCTGTGCAGTCTGGGTGATGGTGCATGCTGTGACTTGGGCTGCTATTGCACATACTGGGAACTTAGCTTTTGACAACATCTTTCGAAGTACATTGAATCAGACTCATGAATTGCAATGAAAGGGGAACTAGGTATAAGTGTGAGATTATTGCTGTTAGAGAGAAAAGCTAGCTTGTATAAATTATATTATGTATTTGGGACTATAATTGATATTTTAAATACGATAACTACTGTATTACCTACATAATACGATCCTAACTTAATTAATTCATATAATTCTCTTATATCGATTTCCAAGATATTCCCTCTTGGATAGAGAATTTTAAGTTTTTCTAACATATTATCTAATAATTTTAAACTGATCATGGAATGCCGTGTACTCGATGTACGAACTGATCCTAGTAATATATCTAACTTAAGTAATTCGTCCATTTATTCGTTCTATATTATCGTTAAGTATAAGTAGGTATTGTGCCATATGGGCGCACTTAATTAGTGAGGTTTCCCTTTCAGTATCACTATCAAGTATTAAGTCAAAAGCTGAGCTGATTTTCTGTTGATTATTGACTATACTTTATATAATTTCAGAATGGCGTAACATCCATTCTTTGCTCAATTTCAGTTTCCAAATTATTCTGATCTTTTTGTAGGGTGTTAATTGCGTTATTATACTTAATCGCGTCAGTGTAATCCAAGTTACCAGATATACTCTTAATTATTGATCCTAGGCCGTCAATGAGTCCTCTTTTTGTGCGAGAAGGTTCAAAACTATTTAGCTGATCTAAGACTTTTGTTAACTTGTAAGCTAAGTAACTGAGATGTGGCTGGTAAAGGGATAAAGTTTTATTATTAAGTTGGGGTCTAAAATTAGAAATTTCACTTTCGAATGGATATCGCTTAAATCAATATATTGCAGACAGGAATGGTAGTGAGATATGATATTAGTAAAAGGAAAAAGGTTGGAAGGTTAAAAGGAAGAAGTCCTGGTCCAACATCTAAACTGTCAGGTTTTATGTCCTCAGCTAGAGTCACTCCCATCAGTACAGTCAAAAGAAGAATCCTGCAACAAAGTTGTATTTTTAGGGACTCTCTTTAGGCGGGACTTTGCTACGGGTCCTCTTTTCTTTTTATTGTTTATATGGATGGGTAAGTCAGCTAAAACAGTGTCCTTAGTGTAACGTGCTGCTAATTTTTGTCTAGTTGCTAAAGGGTTTTTTATAAAACTTTGTTGGTCAGGTGTATATTCCTTTTCAGGCTCGCGGTCTTTGTTCCTGTTTTCTATTAGTTGAGTCATGTTATGAAGTGCTGTTTCATTAATCATGTCATAAACTTGTGTCATGCAGTTTTTATGGTCTTTGGTATATTGCTGAAGTAAGTGTTGGGTAAGGTCTATATCTAAGGGGTCTCGTGGGTCAAGGTGTCCTGTTATTAAATCTAGAGGTCTACATTTTGTAAAACTGTGTATGGAGCTATTCTAGGCTAATAAGGCATAGGGCATTGAATTAACTGCAGGTTCGGATTTTCTATTTAATTTAGGATTCTAAAATGATCCAGAATTGTAGAATAGAATCTTTCTACAATTCCGTTATCGTTTGGAGTGTGGGCTAATATTTTATGGTGTCGAATTTTGTGTAATCTAATAAATTCTAAAAATAATTGGTTTGTGAACTCGGGTCCTTGATCAGTTACTATTGTTAAAGGAACGCCGTGATGGGTGCAAAACATTAAAAGGGCTTGGACTACGCTTAAAGCGAGCCCATCTCTTAGGAAATAGGCTTGACCGTATTTTGAGAAAGCATCAACTAACGTTAAGTAGAGATAGTAGTGGTAGATAGAGATAGAGAGTCATCATAGCAAAGGTCAATTTCGATGATTTTGATCAAATTTGATGATTTTTTTTTTTCAAAACTGAAGAACTATTTTAAAAGTATCAGGCGGTGACCATGAAGACACATCTATTAGGTAACTGAGATTTATTTATAGTGTAATTTAATGAAGAGAGTTTGTTATTATTTTCAAAATCGTAAGTGCCTTTACGCGCGTTTCTTAGGGACGGGCCTCTTAATGAGTTATAGGTTTGACACAAAATATTTATAATATACACTTACTAAAAAAGAAGATGCAGCTCAATTACGCCTAATATCATTAAAATATCTTCATATTGCACAAAGAGTTACACCTACCACAACCAATTTATTAACTTAGTAATTATGAAACTATATAAACACAATTTTATTTTATTTTATTTTATTCTCTCAGGAAAACTTACAGCTAAAACAAATATATTTATAGAGAAGAAAAATAGCTTAGTAAGGCATTTTACAAGTGTTTGCTTATAAAACACAATCAAAACATTGTTTATGCCGCTGTATTATTTATTAAAGAAGGTAAGCATGTAGTTTATATAGGTAGATTGCAATACATATTGCTTTTATAAACTGTTTTATTTTCGGTTTATCGATTGTCATGCATTTAACTTGAATTCTGGATAAAACTCCTAACTATAATAAATACATATAAAGAATTAGAATGTAACAAAAGAGCTAATTAGAATGTATATAATAAATTCATGTATTATATAATAAAGTCATAAACCTAATGTCTTAAGCTCTCGCCTTTCCATCCATCCATTTTGATAAAATAAAACAAGTTTTTCACCGGATTGATATACACCTTTTATTTAAAATCCAACGATCGCATCTCTGGAGGTGGACTTTTATAAAAAGTTTATACCTATATACGAGTCAATCTGGTGAAAAACTTGTTTTATTTTATACATGATCCTGGTTACTGTTCGAAACTCTTTCACATATTAGAAGAATCTAAGAGATTGGAGATTATGTTTATTATTATGAATCTGGTTCGAATCTTGATTTGTTACTTGATTTGTGCATTATCTAATGTAGTGCGTGCCAGTGTTACTTTTTTATATTGAGGAAAACATATTTATATGTGTTCATTTTTTTAATGTAAATATAACTTTGCCAATTACTTTTTAATTACATAGTAAAAAGAAATATAGAAAATCATGATTTTCAATTTGACTATCAGAAAAGTAAATCAAAAATAGATTGAGTTTTTTCAAAAATTATACCTATTAGCAGAGACTAGTAAATAACTATAGACTGACCATCTCCATACAAAAATTCGTGACTCGGAAAAAGCTCAAAATCCAAGCTATTACTAGATGTCGCTCTCAAATAGCTTGGACTAACCTTGTCGTCTTTAATTTTTATATGAATTATTGACAAGAAACTTAATGCAAAATATTTGTATTAATACGCACTAAAACTGCTAGATGGCGTAGTCAAATAACCTGAAACCTTAGCAAGTAGGATTTATTCCTTTCCTGAAATTGGAAAATGTCATCATTTTATACCATTGATTTTGATAATTTTACTCAATAAGAATAGGTAGATAGTAATTTATTCTTACTTTATAGATGATAACATAACAACTACAAAAGACCATAAACATACTGGTATAAGTTTATTTGGTTCAGAGACGCCTGGGCACTACCATCCTCCTTATTTTAATTGCCATAATCACCTATTTTTAAAAGCTTTTATTATCACAGTTGTGATAAACGCACATGTTATACGATATATGTAGCAGCCAAAACGTAAACTTAATCAAGGTCCATACAATTTGCACGAGTCACAGTAGGCGAGCAGAAATATTGTGAATTCAAAGAAATGCAGGGAAAAGTTCCAAAACAAACACACACCCATAGCAACACCAATAAACGACAAAGAATTCAAATTGTCAAACAAATAAAATGTTGTCATAAAAAGAACAAATAAAGTTGATGGATAACGAACATTTTTTTAAATAATAATCCAGCAAGAAAATATTTTTTTAACTACTGCAAAATAGTTACGAGTTATATGCATTATAAATAAAAATTGTGCACTTATTAAGACGTAATTTTTATCGATATCAAGAAATAAAGTAAAATATTAAATACCTATTAATTAAATGCACTGAAATTCGTTTTATTATGTTAAGGCAGATAAGAACAAACTGTGGAGATGAATGCTATATTTTTGTGGGAAAAATTATATACTGGCACCCACAGTAACCCAGTTACACTACAAATAATATCCGGGGTGGTGTAAAGTTTTCTGTTACTGAATTATAAGAGCGGCAACATAGCATCAAATAATATAATGCACTAGCTGGCAACGTCTGTTGTCGCCTGATACCTACTTGCAATTAAATATCAAATGATTTTGTAAACACCGCTATCTTAAGTTTTTTTACGTATTATTTTGACTAACTTTAAATAACTTGTAAATCTAATACAACTAACGCCATCTCTCTATCTTAAAAACAACTATTTTTCAAGTCACAAAATTTTGTTAGACATTGTTAGTCTATAGTTATTTACTAGTCTCTGCTATTAGTGAATATCTTGGAAATAATTTGAAGTAAAACAATAAAGTATGTAATTTGAAAGTATAAACTATTTGATAGATACTGGGGGGTCACAGGAAATACAAACCGTATTTAAGTTAATATGATTAATTTATTCCAATAAAAAACATTCAATAAAAATATAGAATCTACTCTTTAAAAGAAACCGTTTCATATTAACTACATATAAAATGCAACGTATGTAAAAACAAGACAATGAGGTTATTATAACATAATGTCTAGTACTTTCTGAACTTCTCAGTGACGTGCTTAAACTGAAAGTGGTAACATATTTTGTAAAACGACCTTGGAATTGACCAACTGGAATTGAAAACATTTTATACCATACAAAAAATACGTGTCGCCGTATGATAATTCTTATTTTAAAACAATGATCTACAATCGATGTCAATAAGACAAACAGAAATGAATTTTTTGAACATTGAAATTTTAATTGATATTTGAATTTTGAAAGTGTCAATATTTATGTCTCAACGAAACGTATCACAATTTACAAAAAAAACAGTGAGTAAAATCCCATTTATCTGTATAGCTATGTTTTTGTAAGAGAGAAACTGACAAAATAAAGGTTTTTTAAAAAAAAATTACAAAATTAAATACATAAAGTAAATCAACAAAACTTTAACAAGTATACTTTGTAATGATAATTATCTATAATTGTTTATGCTTGATTTACAATAAGTTGTTTGATGACATTACGTAAGACACCATAACAATGACATGGAAACACGTTACTCTCTTAGGCCGATATTACTTACACTATCATAAATCATATTAATATATTGCTCATATTAATATGATTTCTTAACTGTCAAATTCAAGAAAAATGTCAAATTAAATGATCATATTCTATATCTATGATCATATTTATATGATAGTGTAATATGTGCCTTACTACAAACAAGAAGGTAATGCTTATTACCAGGGGTTGAAATGCGGCCTCTACGCACACTTTTATTTTTAAGCATGAATTAACAAACTAAAGACAAAAGAATATTATTTAAAATGATAAAATTTAAAATAAAAAGTAAAATAAGAGCCATACGAAAATTCAACATTAGTTCTAAAAAGTATGGACAAAAAATCATTACCTCTTAACAATGAAAACAATCAACGTTCAAATACTTAAGAAAATTAAATATCAGAACAGAAGATGAGTATACGAGTAATCAAATAATTATATAAATCAACTTCATTTATTTAAAATTAATGGCCGGTTTACACGCTTTAAGAAGTTAAGTTGGTAACAAAATTTTAAGTAAATTTTAAGTTAAAAATTACGTGTAAACAGTTAGACAAGTGACAATTGGTAACTTACAATTTAGTACGCAAGTGATTAAGTAGTTTAGGATTCATTCTATTTTTCGTATAAGTAGGTGGGCGGGGCTTCTCACTTAACACGTTTGGACGTGATTTTTTAGTTAAGTGCATAAGTTGACAAAGCGGGTGGCGGCAAGAGCTCGTATTTATTTTGCATTTTCTCTTTTTTCTTTTCACTAATGTCGGAGTGGAGTTTAGTTTCAACTTTAAAATTTGTTGAAGAATATTTCAAATAGGTATGCTTGTAGAATAAACGGTGTAAAAAATTTAGAAAAAAACATATTCTCGTAAAGATTTTAATTTCCGAATAAAATCCTTCTTTGAATTTGTCCAAAATTACGTTTACCACATATCTAAGTACAGAATTGAGGAACTCCTTGACATTCATCACTGCTCATCTTCATTAAACTTTGGACACACAAGTGACATGTAGTAACTTAAAATTTAGTTAAAATTTAGTTACCAACTTAACTACTTAATACATGTAAACCGCACATAATACCGCGTCAGCGCTCCTCCCGCATCGATTACTGCATCGCATCGACTTCGCATTGAATTTACTAGATTTTGACACAAATCAGATCCTCTAAACGAGTCCCAAACTTGGTCGCAATGGGTTATGAGTGCTGGTTTGGTCCTCTCGTTCCGAAAATCCCATCTTTGTATCATTATACCCCACAAGTTTTCAATGGAATTTAAATCCGGAGATCTGGAAGGCCACGAAACGGTTCGTACTTCCCTTTGTTGCGCAAGCCAGTCCTGCACTACGCGAGCACGATGTATCGAACAGTTATCCTGAAAAAATAAAAATTCTGGGACCTCAGTCCTAGGATTCACCGTGCGCACTGTAGGGAACATGACTTGCTGCAACAACTCTACGTGGCTCAGCCCAGTGGCCCTCCCATCTGTGTAGGCTGATTCTCCTGGACTGTCAGCACTCATCCACCCCCACATATTTACAACAATCCTCCCCGACTCGTTATTGGGGCTCACATTTCCAGGATCATACCGTGCATCATTCACACGCCATAAATTCCGACGACCGTGCTCACTAGATTTAAATGATTTTTCATCGGAAAATATGGCGTGTGAAAAATCGAAATCTCGAAATTCACGTGCGAACCGTACTCTGGCAGTTTTTTGGGCCTCAGTGAGGATAATTTTCTTGGCCGGTCTTCTGTGGTGAATGCCAGCCTCGTGCAGAGGGTTTCGCACTGCGGCCGTCGTGCAGTCATACTCCACGGCAAATCTTGATGTTCTGGCGAATGGGTTCTCTTGGTAAGCATTTACCATTCGAACAACCCGCTCTCGAGTTAATTTCCGCGGCGGCTGTGTGCGAGGCCGGTGTTCAATATTGCCTTCGCCACAGTCACGCTGAATCCACCGTCGCACCGTGTCTCTGCAAAGCAAACAAAACCAATTATTATAATTCATAAAATGTAGCATCTTAAAATAAATAACTTTTCACACAATCATGATTTGTATTGTTAACTTAGTAAATTTAAAAGAAAAGTAAGCTCAAAAAATATACTCCTAAGTCGGAAATAAAATCTAGGCTGAATAAATGTTTGTAATGATAGGTGTTCATCGAAAGAGTCATCGCAAGTTTTTTCGTTACGTGTAAATCATGTCTATGAAAAACGTTTTAAATATCAACTAACATTTACTCAACAAAATTAACTTGCTGTATTGTTGAAAGACTAATTAAGATATAATCGCATCTGGGTTAGGGCATATATAAAACGATACACAAATTATAACAAAATTAATAAATACTTCATATAATAACATAACAATTTGGCGTTGAAAATAATCCGATTGATGGCAGTAGATAATTTTTGGATATTCAAGTTAGAATAATAATAAAGATAAAAATATGAAAATTACTTAAAAAGTTACCAACTATTAACTCTACGAAAAGTTATTAGTAGGTGTATCAGGTTAAAACTACCAACGAAACATCACAAGTCTACAAACTAAATCAATAAAACAATATGTGAACCAACTCATTGGTATTGTTAGTTTAATTTATAAAATAAATAATATGAATTAAAAATTAAATTTCTTATGAGAAATGTTACTAACGTAAGCAGATATTTCTAACATTAACTGAGAAAATTAGATTATAAAGTATTAAATATATGTATTCTTACCGTAATGTTCAGCTCACGAGAAATCTCGGAAATATTTTTTCCTTGATTATGCAGGACAATAATTTGATTTCTCTCCTCTCTCAACAAATTACGAGGCATCGTCAATGTCCATATATTACTATGAAAATCAAGTCCTTTATACACGCACAGATCACAAAGAGTTAAACGTCCAGATATAAAACAAGTCCATAGAAGAAAACGCAAGGGTCAAACTTAAAAAACGGGATAACGAGATGATAAGTGGCGCGCGTTGTCAATAGGCGAAATGCAAATTGCAACTACAAACTACTTTTTTTTTTTTTTTGTTCCCCTCCGCGGGAAGGGCAGGAGGATAAAAATGCCCTGACGCATACTCTGGCGCGATCCCAAAGTTATGTGGGACTCGTCCCGACGCCTACCAGGACCATACCCACTAAAAACCCCCTGTCGGCTCGTGCATTTTTGCCACTCAGCCTTCATCTGAGCGACGGCCAATTGGAGAAAGCGGGGCCCAGAAGGGGTCACCCGCTGGGATTACATAGCACTGAAGGTGCTCAAGGCACTGAAGGTGAATACATAGCACTGAAGGTGCTCAAAATGAAAATCAATAATTAAAACAAAAATTAAAAAATTGCAAAATAAAATTGAATTAATTCGCATTTACGTTAGAATTAGGATTTACGTTAGAATTAGAATTTACGTTAGAATTAGAATTTGCGGCCAGAAGGGCTTCGAGATCGGCTGACAGTCTGGTGGAGTACGCTTGCGCAATCCTAGGCCTAGCGACTTTGAACTTCGAATCTAACACAGGAGTAGTATATGAGACTGAATCACGAACTAGAGGATTGGGATGGGTTTCGGAGCGTTTGAAGAACGCTTTAGAGAGTGTTTTGAGATGTTGTTGTACTGTAGGCAGTTCAAGATCTCTATGCAAGTCCGCGTTACGCACGTACCACGGTGCGTTTGTGGCCTGGCGGCAAAAGAGGTTTTGAACTACCTGCAGTTTGTGCAGGAGGGAGGGTTTGGCGTGGGCAAAGATTGGCGAGGCATACGTCATGACGGGTCTAACGCAGACCTTGTAAAGTGTACGTTTGTTTCTGAAAGACATTTTACTTTTTCTACCTAACATGCTATTTAGGCGGCCTAAATAGTGACGAGCGAGTTTCGAAACTCTTTCGACGTGTGGCTTGAAAGAAAGCGTCGGATCTAATGTGACGCCTAAGTATTAAGTACTGCGCTTCCAGGGGATGGGAATGCCTAACATTCGAACGTGGGGATCGCCAGCGGGACGACGGCGTTTGTGGTCGAAGCGCATCGCAGAACTCTGTTCAGGGTTCACATCGATGCGCCATTTTTGGAAACCATACACCAAGGGCGTTTACGGCCTTTTGGAGTCTGGTTACAAGGTGCCGAACACTGTGGCCTTTGGTATAGAGTACGGTGTCGTCAGCAAAGAGGGCGAGTTCGACGCCTTTCGGCGGGATGGGAATGTCGTTGGTGTACACGGTGTACAGCAGAGGGGCGAGGACTGAGCCTTGAGGGACTCCAGCCTTTATGGGACGAGGCGCAGAAAGCGTGCCTTCGTGTTTAAATCGAAACGTACGGTCTTTGAGAAACGACGCTATTAACCTGACTAGGCGATCCGGTAAGCCTATCTTGTAGAGTTTATAAACGAGACCGCTGTGCCAGACTTTATCGAAAGCCTTGGCTACGTCAAAGAAAACCGCGACTGTTTTATAACGACGCGGATAGAAACCGTCAAGCATATACTCGACGATTCGATGGACTTGCTGAGGGCAGGAGTGTTTCGCGCGAAAGCCGAACTGATGGGGAATAATGAGAGGATCGCCATCCGTTGGAAACAGATGGGTCCGCATTCGAGAGAGTATGACTCTCTCGAGAAGTTTAGACATTGCCTTGAGGAGGCTGATGGGTCTGTGATTAGCCGGGACGTTCAGAGGTTTGCCCGGCTTGGGAATGCCTATGACTGTCGCTTCTTTCCAAGCTTTTGGGAAGTAGCTATGGTCGAAGCAGGCATTGAAAATGATAGCTAACAAGGTAAGCATCTGTTGAGGTAGGTGCTTAAGTGCGTGGTTGGAAATTCCATCCGCACCCGGAGCCTTTTTGGACTTTTGATTCCTAATGAGAAGCAAGATTTCGTCATCAGAGACTGTGACAGGGTCGGCGGTGATGGGGAGAGAGTCTCTGCGAAGGACTTCGTCCTCCACCGCCTGGATGTGTGAGGGATCAGCAGGTTGCGTGCTGGGCGAGCATTGTGCGGCAATGCTGTCGGCGAAGCATTCGGCTTTCTCTTCGACTTCAAAGGCAGTAGTGCCATCGGGACGAGTGAGAGGAGGAACGTGAGAGGCGGTGTCTACGCGTAAGGCTCGGGCCATGCTACAGTACGCTTGGTGGGACGGAGAGATATTCGCCATGAGATCGTTCATCTGAGCGTCTCGAAGTTCCGCGAGGCAAGACCTAACTTTACGTTGAAGCTGATTCGCAGCTGTTCTATAGGCGGGCGTGGGATATTTCTTGGCTCTCCGGAGAGCCGCGTTCTTAGCTTTAATAAGTTCGCTAACGGCTAAGGGAAGCGTGGGTTTGCCGTGCTTAGCAATCTTTTCGTTGTCACTGATGGCTGAGTTGATAGCATCAGTGAGAGAATTTACTAATGAATCAATTTTATCCGGGCTATCTAATTGTTCGGGAGAGATCGCGAGTGGAGAGTTCGGAGCCTCTAAGGCTGAAACTAACGTATTTTTAAAGCCTTTCCAGTTGGTAAAGGTCTTAGGAGATGAGACGTTATCGTTCGGCGGTCCTAGCACGAGGGAGACGGGGCGATGGTCGGAGCCTAGGTCATCGAGCGGTTCGATAGACCTTAGATCAAGATTGATTCGCTTGATAATTGCAAAGTCGAGGATGTCAGGAGAGTAGGTCGGGTTGTTGGGATAGTGAGTGGGAGTGATGGGGGAAATGACGTCTAAGTCAAGGGAGTTAGTGATGTCGAGGAGAGCGATACCGCTGGTGTTAGTCGATAGGCACGTCCAGTCAGTATGTTTGGAGTTAAAGTCTCCGAACATAATGACTGAATGGCCGAGGGCGAGAATGGCCTCAAAGTCGCTGCGGATTGGTTTGGTACCACTAGGTATGTAGATTGAAGCTATGATGATGGTCGGATGACAACAGTGGCTTCCATGTTGAAGAGAGGAGGGGTAGGGAGAGGACAGCAATGGAAACCTTTTTGTAATATATAGCGGTGCCGCCGAAACCGTCGGAGTTGGGCCTATCGTTACGAATAAACGCGTACTTAGGTATAGCAAATCCCCTGGAGCGGTTTGGAGTAAGCCATGTCTCCTGGAGAAGGAATAATTCAGGTTCTTTGTTCTGAAGGAACAGTTTAATCTCGGGAAGGTTGGTGTTAAGGCTACGAGCGTTAAAAGATACTAGGGATAAGCCCTTGGGTTTAATACGACTGGACGCGGGATTCGCGGGTCTAGACATTATAATTTACTTATTTACGATTTTATACAAAAATAAAAAAAAATAAATTTACAACGAACTTAGGAGCAAGTGATGCTCGGCTAACGCGAATAAACGCTCTTGAGGAGAGCGGGCGGCTCGCAGTTTGCGTGCGAGAACAGAAATTTCCGTAATGTCGACGTTTTGAATGACGTCGAACACGGTCTTCATGTCCTCAGCCAGCGACGACTGAGGTGAAGATGACAAAGCAGGACGCGGCCCTACGGAAGCTACGGGAGCTGGGATGGGTCGGGAAGGTGCAGGCGGGACAGCCGGATGCTGCCTCCAAGACAGAGCCGGAGTAGACGTCGGCTGAACGGGCTTTGCTTCCGGGGGACCCCGGTTGCGCAGCGGCGGGAAGTTAGCGGGAGTGAGCGGCGGCGCCGGTTTAGGCGCGACCCTCTTGGCGGTGGAGCACGGAGCGCGCGGGCAACCCCTGTAGTTAGCTGTGTGACCGGACTGGCCGCACAGCACACAGGCAGGGGGGGAAGTGGATTCGGGAGTGCGAGTGCACTCCTTCGTAAAATGTGGATCCAGGCACTTAACGCACCTGGGGGGAGCTGAGCAGTTAGCCGCTGCGTGGCCGTAGAGTTGGCAGCGGTGGCACTGCCCAGGGTGACCGCGGGGGTTGGGACGCTCGACAGAGATATTTGAGAGTCCGCAAATTGTGCGAGCCTCTCTAAAGATCTCCCTCGAGTTGGGAGTATTTGACAGGATTACTAAAGCTAAAGGAAAACGCCTACCGCGGTTGGAGTGCATCTTATGCACTGCTTCGGCCGGGAAACCCTGGGACTTAAGATCCTCGAGGATTTCTTCATTCGCGAGCTCGAACGGGACGCCCCGTAGTACTGCGCGGATCTTACGCTCCTCCGGGAGGGCGTAGGTGTGATACGCGATTTGTTTTAAGGAAAGTAACCTGGTGAACGCGCGGAAGTCGTCGACGGTCGCGACTTGAATTTTAATTGTATCGCCAGCGTTGGCGGCTTTTAAGTAATTAATTTTGTGCTCTTTGCACAAGTTAGAAACCGCGGTCCAGCTCGCTTTTTCACGCAGGAAGACGGGCGGAGGGAGCTGAGGTTTCGGCGGGACGGGAGCGCAGCGTGACGCTGGCTTCGATGGACAGAGACGCGGTCACTTCGAGTGACATGAGCGGCGCAGGGGCGGGTGTAGAAGACACCGGGGTTGGCTCGGGTGTTGAAGACACCGCGGCTTTTTTCGAACGCTTCTTAGAGCGTTTGGTAACTAATTGGAACGCGGGCTCAGGAGAGCCGGTTAAGGTGGCGGCGACCGACCAAGCTTCGGACGCGGCGGAGTCTGAATCGCTCCCGGGAGCGGTACGCTTCCTACGAGACGATCGCGAGGATGAGACCGACGCGCAGTCCATATCGGATGCAACGGGAGACGCGGGAGAGCTATAGACCTGAGGGGTCTGGGCGTTGGAGGCCTGAGGGGCTGGGGTTGGGGCCTGAGGGGCCGGGGACGCGATTGATGCCTGCAAGGCCTGCGTTAGGATGTCTTTTGGGATGGAGACGCCTGCCGCAGCAAGCGCCTGGGTGAACGCGTTAATAACGATTAGCGGATCCATTAGGGAGGGTTGGGACAATAGTATATATAAATATAAGTATAATAAAAGATGCCTAGTTCTTAAAAACCTAGCAAAATCCTAGCGGCTAACCTCCCTACCAGCGGTAGGGGGGCTGGGGAGAATAACTTAAAACTAACCGAAGTACGCCGAAGGCCGCTACCTAGAAACCTTAAAAAAAGGGTACGCAGGTAAAGAGTTGACCGCGTTAGGGTCAACCTTTACCGACAGAAAGGACAAATACACACGAAGAACACACAGATATGATAAAAATAAATATGAAAAATAGGAGAAAAATAAATAAAATAGAGAAGAGAAATATAATAAAAATAAAAGGACTGGTTCAGTACAAATTCGTTGTCACCGTTAAGTATCCTTTGCACTGAAACCAGACTACTTACGCTGGGCACAACACTGCACTCAGCACAAGCACAACACAACTTAGCACAGCACTTTGAAGACTAAGGGGCTTAGTCGCAAAGAAAAATCGCACTTCGAAAGCACTCAGACGGAGTAGAAAAACCTTGAAAACCGTAGCACGGAACCAACACGCTAAACTGTGACGTCAGTAGACTGAGCGCCACGGAATATCGGGAAGGGACCAAACAACGGAGAACGGGGTCTTGCACGTCCGCACTGGGCGGCGGTCGGAGCGAGAATGTTCGTACAAACTACAGCTAGCTCGTAATTAAAAATAAACTAAAACTTCCTTCTCTCCCACCTTCTATTATCAGGGGGCGGTACCTATTGTTTATGTTGCGACTTACATTGAAGGGCCACTGGTTTTCGAGTGCATGATTCTAAAACAATAACGTCAATGTATTTTATAGAGTTGGCCCGCCATTTTTTTGAATTCGCCTCGAAATACATTGAAGAATATAACTGAGGACGAACTTCGTTACATTTTTAAAGTGAGTCAATGTAAATCGAAGTAGGTAATTGATTGATAAGCTAATTGATGCTATAAGGCATTTAGGTGTAAAAGTGAACAACCACTGACTTTTCTGGTAGTACCTTTTCCTTTTCTTAGCCGGTGTAAGTGGCATCTTTAAATAAGAAATTGTCTACTAGAAGATAAATTTAGTACCTACCTGTATTAATTTGTAATAAACATAGCAGAATTGTTAGAATAGTCTGCTGGTCTTTGACGTTTATTAAGAATTGTTTGTTTTATAATGTACCACAGAAACATTGTACAATTCTGTTCCATAAAAAAGCTAAATCAATGCAATACTTATCTAAGTAACGAAACTAAGAATTTAAGCAATTTTTTTTTGCGAATTTGTTATTACGTTATGTATGAAAGGAAGATACAGTTACAATATTTTTTTTTTCAGGAAATGAGCCTAAAGTAAATAATATATTTATATAAAGTAAATATAAATAATAATAACAACAATTACATGCAGTGTGTATTCTGCTTTAGGATTCTATTCCGAAACTTTTTAGTTCCACATCTACGTTACCAGTGTTTTGGTATCGGAATGGAAGTAACGGAAGCCTACCTTGTTTTAAACTTAATTCAATAACTCTATAACAGCTAAATTTATCAAGGAGTAAACTTAAGAATTGAATTCACAGCAAGTTAAAGAATTATTTGTACAATTTGCAAAATAACACAGTCGTCGTACATACATTGCTCGAAGTAGACGTGTAGCAATATTTCTCGTAAATTATTTCGATTGTGATTAGCAAATACAACCCTTACCATAAAGAAATCAGAGTCTATTGTGGTATAAATAAGTTTGTGTTTTTTGTGGCGAGCGGGGACTGCGCTGATCTGCTGCACACCTACACCTCACCCCCGTAAAGAGTACAGGCTGATGGAATTTATCTCTTTCTATGCACCGCTCGACTAACATGGGGTATTATCGCTCACGTACCCTATCAAACATACGCTAAGAGAATTTAAAGGTACCCTCTATCTACTACACACCTAAAAAAAAAACAAACAAACATCTGGTGGCAATACTTGGTTGATTATTTACTCCCACTTAAATAGTCAACACTATGTCTAATTGTACAGCTTGTAAAAAGTCACTAAAATCAAATGAGAAAATCACGTGCACTAAAACTAACTGCGTTCGATCCTATCACTGTCTTTGCGTTGGTGTGAGCCCCGACACTACAAAGAAATTAACTTCGTGGATCTGTCCGTTCTGCGTAAATAAACAGCCAAAGACCGTTGACAACTCCGACAACCCCGTCCAATGCACCACGATGGATCAGGGCAGCAGTAGCGCCCTTCACGGCGCCACCATCACCTCCGAAACATCATTACAAGAAAAACAAACCCACCTAAAAGCGGTGTTAGTGAATCTCAGCGGCAGACGGAAACCATCTTTTCCACTAAACACGAGCTTCAGGTGTTGGTGCGGGATGCTATAAAAAGTGAACTTGGACTGATGACAGCAAATCCACAATTTAGACGAAACAAGTTTCTGTAGCGATTCCACAAAAGGAAAAGTTATTGGGAAAAAGACTTCAGAGTAGAGAACAAGTAGGCTGGGACGCGATAACACCACTGTTTTATTGGCAGCCAACGCCAGTGGTTAAAAAGTTCCACTGCTTATGATTTTTCATGGGAATCATCACTGGTCAGAATGGTTTTTGAAAGACCAAACTGTAAATATGGCTTACGTTATAACTCGGAAAGGATGGATGCAAACCAGTATATTTGAGCAATATATGCGTGAAGTATTCATTTCTGCGATCGGTGATAAGCGTCCTGTTATACTAATTTTCTAAGGGCACTGTACCCATGTGGATCTCAGCGTCATCCAATATGCAACAGAACAAGATATCACTATATTGAAATTGCCACCCCCTTAAGATGATTTGAGGGTGTTCGTCGTTTGGATACTTGGGGGGAGGGAGACTTGCCGAGCTAACAGATGCAAATAAAAATAATTTTGTATATACATAAAGAGACTTTGTAAATTTAATTTGAAAAAAATATACCCGTGACGTTTCTTGGCCAGTTCTTCTTCACGAAGGTTTTTCCGAACTGGTGGTAGACTCATGTTTTATTTGACTTCAATAAGAACAAGTAATTGTCAATGTTGAGAAATAAATATTTCATTTAAGTTTATTTCATTTCATAAATATTTCGTTTAATTTCATTCATCAAAGTTTTGCAACCACTGGACTGTAGCACAATGAAATCAATGAAACCCCACCGGGAAGATGAGATAATAAAATTATTATTATTAATAATAATAATAATAATAATAATAATAATAATAATAATAATAAATAATAAAAGAGGAAAAGATTGCACATTGGTTCGACACTCCCAAAATGCAAGTTCGCCCAGTTATTTTGGAGAATTGTTTAAAAAAAACTGGAATCCATCCGGTAAACCGCGTAGTAATTCCGAAAACATTATCCAACAATTTAATTTGGAAGAAATGGGAAAATGCTCAGGCAAATTTTTGCGAGAGATTTCAAACCTTTTTGTCGCATTTGGTCCACTTCGCATTTGGTCCACTTGGTCAATTTTTGCAAAATGATCACTTTGCGACACGTCTATTTCGCATTTGTTCCACTTTTGACAATAGAGCGTTAAGTATAATTGGTTTTCATGGCTACGTTTAACGCCATCTCAGCAGTTACTTCGTGTTTTTTTTTAGATTTTCGAATATAAAACTAAACATAAACTAAACACTTGATTTTCGCCAAACGCTTTCGCTGTTCGTGAAAAGCTGGAAATAGTACTTAAATTTTACCTGGCGCTTCACCGGGGGCAGCCTCAATACGCTCGCTTTGCTCGCTCGACTCCTGCGTGTATTAACTACATACAAACCTTACCTAACCCAATACCTAAATGAATTAAGACAACATTTCATAATACACTGATCTGGTCCCAAAGAAAGGTTTTTCCTTATGTTATGGTAACCAGAGAGAATAAAGGTACCTCAAACACCCAAAGTGGAGAGTTCGGGGCCTCTAAGGCTGAAACTAGCGTATTTTTAAAGCCTTTCCAGTTGGTAAAGGTCTTAGGCGGGGTGACGTTATCGGTTCGTGAGGTCGGGATAGTGAGTGGCAGTGACGGGAGAGATGACGTCTATGCCGAGTTTCTGAGTGATGTTAAGGAGTGCGATACCGCATTTGTTGGTCGATAGGCATGTCCAGTCAGTATGTTTGGAGTTAAAATCTTCGAACATAATGACTGAATGGCCGAGGGCGAGAATGGCCTCAAAATCGCTGCGGATTGGTCTGGTGCCACTAGGTATTTAGATTGAAGCTATGATGATGGTCGGATGACCAGTCATAGCCAATCTACACACAGTGGCTTCTATGTTGAGGAGAGGAGGGATAGGGAGAGGTATGCAGCGGAAACCTCTTTGGTAGTGGATAGCTGTGCCACCGAAACCGTCGGAGTTGGGCCTATCGTTACGGGTGAACGCGTATTTGGGAATCGCGAATCCCCTGGAGCGGTTTGGAGTAAGCCACGTCTCTTGGAGAAGCAGTAGGTCTGGCTCTTCGTTCTGAAGGAACAGTTTGAGCTCAATACTAAGGCTACGAATGTTAAATGAAACTAGGGATAAGCCCTTGGGTTTGATACGAATGGACGTGGGATTTGCAGGTAGACATTTTAGGTAGGCTAGACATTATATTTACTATTTATTTAAAGAATGTATACGAAAAATTTAATTTACAAGGAACTAAGTAGCGAGTGATGCTCGGCTAATGCGAATAGACGCTCGTCCCATAAAGGCTGGAGTCCCTCAAGGCTCAGTCCTCGCCCCTCTGTTGTACACCGTATACACCAACGACATTCCCATTCCGCCGAAAGGCGTCGAACTCGCCCTCTTTGCCGACAACACCGCACTCTATACCAAAGGCCACAGTGTTGTAATCTTGTAACCAGACTCCAAAAGGCCGTAAACGCCCTTGGTATATGGTTTCAAAAATGGCGCATCGATGTGAACCCTGAAAAGAGTTCTGCGATGCGCTTCGACCACAAACGCCGTCGTCCCGCTGGCGATCCCCACGTTCGAATGTTAAGCATTCCCATCCCCTGGAAGCGCAGTACTAAATACTTAGGCGTCACATAAGATCCGACGCTTTCTTTCAAGCCACACGTCGAAAGAGTTTCGAAACTCGCCCGTCGCTACTTAGGCCGCCTAAATAGCATGTTAGGTAGAAAAAGTAAATGTCTTTCAGAAACAAACGTACACTTTACAAGACCTGCGTTAGACCCGTCATGACATATGCCTCGCCAATCTTTGCCCATGCCAAACCCTCCCTCCTGCACAAACTGCAGGTAGTTCAAAACCTCTTTTGCCGCAGGGCCACAAACGGACTGTGGTACGTGCGTAACGCGGACTTGCATAGAGATCTTGAACTGCCTACAGTACAATAACACCTCAAAACACTCTCTGAAGCGTTCTTCAAACGCTCCGAAACCCATCCCAATCCTCTAGTTCGTGATTCAGTCTTACTCCTGTCTTAGATTCGAAGTTCAAAGTCGCTAGGCCTAGGAATGCGCAAGCGTACTGTTCCACTAGACTGTCAGCCGATCTCGAAGCCCTTCTGGCCGCAAATTCTAATTGTAATGTAAATCCTAATTGTAACGTAAATCCGAATTAATTCAATTTTATTTTGCAATTTTTAATTTTTGTTTTAATTATTGATTTTCATTTTGAGCACCTTCAGTGCTATGTATTCACCTTCAGTGCCTTGAGCACCTTCAGTGCTATGTAATCCCAGCGGGTGACCCCTTCTGGGCCCCGCTAACGCAGCCTCTTTCTCCAATTGGCCGTCGCTCAGATGAAGGCTGACTGGCAAAAAATTGCACGAGCCGACAGGGGGTTTTTTTAGTGGGTAGTGCTTATTAGGAGCTAGTCCCGGTTGCCTTGTAACGCGCGCGAGAGGCATGCGGAAATGCGTTTTTTGCCTCCTGCCCAAACGAGGAACTAAAAAATTCAAGTTTATGCTTAGTTTACATTTTTGTTTTGATGTAAACGGCCGCACTTCGAGTCAAATGGTTCATTAAGGGTAACTTAACTATAGACTTCTAAGGCCTGTATTACAGAAGTTGACTCAAGGAGCGATTTCGTTTGAATCTCGTTTTAAGTTATGAACCATCCTTAAGTATCCTTCTTATTCAAGAACGCATTTCGGGTTCTACGCAGGTGAATCTAGACTCAAGGGGAGATCTAATCTAGTGGCATAAAATTTGTTATGAAAATAAAACTGTGGTATATAGTTAGTTCCCGTTTGCATTCTACTGCAAGTGAAACCGTTTTTTCATTACACGCAATGAAGCATATTAAGTTCAATATTAAGTTCACAGTTTAATAAATATATTCAAGCATCTTGTCAATATTCATAGTAAATTAGTAAATATATTCCATTATAAAACGTTCAAAGCTAATTTTGTGTGTTTTATAAGAGTTATTAGTAGTTATGTCTCTATTTATGTAAAAACGGACTACCACGACATAAGATTTGACAGGACTTGGGTATGTATGTTTGAATTAGAAGTCCGTAATTCGAACATACATACCCGAGTTTGTTACCTAGTATTTTTTTTTATATTTAACAATCACGCAACATTATTTAGCCCAAATTAAGTATCATTAAAGAACTTGTGTTATGGATGCTAGATAACGGATAAATAAACTTAAGAAATATATAAACACACATAGATATTTTTTTAAATAAAATTATTAGAAATAAACGTAAATAAACTTAAATACTCATCCATGACTAGAAAGCAAATATAATAAAATATCTGCCCCTACCAGGATTCAAACTCGGGACCTCTGGCATGGAAGGCTAGGCTACTTACCTCTACACCAAACAGGCCGTCAATTTATACTTTACTTGAATTTAATATTCTATTATAATATTCTAATAGATTTGAGACCAACATAATGTATATTATAAAAAAAAGAAATTATCGTTGCGAGTATTTATTGAAGCGCAGACTATTGAGAAATCTACAAAATATGGAGTTTTTAAACTTACTAATAATTTGCATAATATTTAAGCCTTTTATTAGAAATTCTTTGTTTTTCAGAGCTAATAACTTTAAAACATTTATTATAACGTTTGAAACGGCAGGTTGAGACTCATTTAGTAATTCTCCAGATACTATCTGAAAAGAAAACGGTTTTTATTAGCAATTAGGCATAAGAAACATTTGGCCTGTACCATCAGTAAGCATAACTTGTAATATTTAGACCTGTTCTATTATAAACTTTACACAGAGAATAAACAATTTTAGCTGAAGATATCCTGAAGAATAAAAACGAAGACATATCAATATTTGCAGATCTGGGGCTATGGGCAATCCTCACTTATTACATTTTTGCAGTTGTGGTGATACTAAAGGCCAAATAACATTCTTTTTAGAATCTTGTAAAAACCTATACAAGATTTCAAATGAATCCGAATTTATTGCGTACGGATTCTGTGCATCATGCAAGTACTGCAGTGGGATATTCATTCGTTGCCGTTCTCGATTTTACATGTCCAAATGAAATAATCCATCATAATAATCGATTTCGACAAAATAATCCATTTTTGTAAATTCTTTCTTCCAATCACTTAAAAAACATCAAACTTTGCTTAATTATTATTATTGTATATAATAAAATATAATATGTCCTTATCGTTTTTAAGAAAATATACAAAATGTATATTTAAGTGCTGCTTTAGAGAACTGTCTTCAGCTCGTAATTTGTTGGCTCGACGGGTAACTGGTTTGGAGGGTAGCGGGATCCGAAGAAATGGTGCACCGCTGGCCGACCGCAGGGAGTAGGGGGCCCAAATAGTGTGCTAGCCACATGCGAAAGGCTGCCCCGTCACCTCGCGAAAAATCCCAGGAGGCTTCATTGTGCCAGCTGGTGACTGGTAAGAGAGGACCCGATGACAATCCCCGGGGGGGTTCGGGCGTCCCCGCAGTCTCCAAGCCAGTTCCCCATCGGTGCGTTGTTTATTGCGAGCTGCTTGGTTCCATTTGCAGCGCTTATTCACTCACACAACTTATATGAAAAGTCATAAGAAGAGTTAGGTTCTACAGCGGTTGCACTTCCTCTGTCTTAAAGTGCACTTGTGCAACATCAGAGGAATGCACTCAAATATCAACAATGTCCACCACCATCTTGAGACAGAGAGGCCTCACCTACTCTTCCTAACGAAGATGCAGATCTGTAATCCGTCAGACTCGGCATACCTTTGTTACCCAGGGTACATCCTGGAGTCCAATTTCCGCCCGAACGCCGGGGTATGCATGTATGCCAGTGACGAGATCTGTTGGCAACACATAGCGGAGATCGGGAGACAACGAGGCTCGAGGAGTACCTCAGCGATGCAGCAGATAAGGTTCGGCAACGTTTTCCCTCAGCGCAGTTGTTGTTCCTGGGGGATTTTAACGCTCATCACGGGCAATGGCTATACCCGCATCAAGACACTGACCACACTGGAAGAGAGGCTTTTAAGTTGCTGGCCACACTGTATATTGCTCAGACCTTCTGCTGACAACTGATCCTAACAGGTGCTCGGTGTCCGTAACTGCACCTTTAGGGACATCCAAGACTTCCTTTAGGACACCACTGCTTGGTGAAATCTGTGTCGCAGTACTCGCCACCTGACACCCACCCAAAAGGCGCTAGGCGAGTATGGCGATACAAGTGAGCAGATTAGGATGAAATGCGGCTTTTTTTCGCGTCTTATCCTTGGCGGCAGACTTGTTTTACATCAACCGATCCATCGTGCTGCGCTGATGCTGTATCAGGTGTGATAGGCCAAGCAATGGAGTATTTCATCCCTTACGCTGACCTATCCCTTGAAACCAAAGGTCGCCCATAGTTTAATGCTGCTTGCCTTCGCATGAACTGAAGAAAAGATACAATGCTGCCGCCAAGTCTTGCAAAAAGGTGATCAGGAAAGCTCGCTTTGACCACATTGGCCACATCGGAGACAAGATAGCGTCGTATCCTTCAGGAAGCAAAGCTTTCTGGTCTCTGGCCAAGTCGGTTGAGTCGAGCTTCTGTCGCCCATCGCTGCCACCTCTGCGGAAGCCTGACGGTTCACTGGCCTACACCGCAAAAGAGAAAGCAGACCTTTTTGTTAATCTTTTTGCAGACTATTCACGTCTAAATAGTCAAGGTAAAGTTCCACCCCAGTTACCTCAGTTCGGACCCAAAATGGGTACCGTTCATATTCGCCAAAAGGAGGTTCTTAAATGCTTGCAGAATTTAGACGTGAATAAGGCCAGCGGCCCCGATGGCATACCTGCAGTTGTGTTAAAACACTGCGCAGCCGAGTTGTCTCCCATACTAACGTGCCTGTATCGACACTCTTTGGAATCCGGAAAGGGTACTTAGATTTACAATTTTTACCAGATAATTTGTCAAGCGTCTATAAACAAACCTACCTAATTTGAGAAGAATAATTTTTTGTATAATATGTTCCATTGTTTTTGTACTTGAACTAATAGAACCGACACAAAATAAATAAATGGAATACTGTGTCAGAAACTGGTAAAGTAGATACGTGCTAAGAACCCTGCTAGTGTCTTCGCACAGTTATTATTACGACGACTAATATCCACTAATAAGAGCTAACTAGAGCTGGACGGGGGAAAAACTAATAAAAACATGTAATTTGCTTAGGAACGCTATATAATGATTCGAATGCAATGCAGTACCTATATACATACAAAAGTAACGTCGAAAATGAAACAAGTGTGAAATTGACAAAATTGTACAAATATTTCAGTGGATAAGATGTGGACCTTCTTTGTGGATGGTTGCTTTGTGAATGTGTGGTTTTGCTAGATGTATTTTGTTCTCAAATTTGCACAAGAAATTTTCCAGTGCTTAGATATATGACAGACAACCATAATATTCCCAAACATTAGAATGTGTTTTGTTGTACAAATGCTTATTATATCGTATTATTTCTCAGGTATTTATGTAGGTACTAGCTGGTTTGGCTGGTTGGAGAAAATATATCATTCTGATTTTAAAGCACTTTGGACTAGTAATAAACTGTTTTTGCTATATATAATTATCTTAGACCATTTTTCGATAGGTTTGTCACCTAATTTAAACTCTTGAAAGTAAAATAAGATTGCTTCATATTTGTGTATAATATTTCAAAACTGCAACATGAATGCATATTTTTAGTTTCATTAATTATGAAGCGTCATAAAACTTTTTGAAAAAACAATTAGCAGGTAATTGTCTTCCACGGTGAGAAGTCACCAGGTGACAATGTAGGCGAGAATAGTACACGCGTACCCAATAGGAACCTATTCACTCCACATTTGAAAGTACCAGAGTTTCATTAATCTGAAGATTAAATATTTTCATGATCGTTAAAAAACAAGGGCACATTTGAACATATTTTGACAAAACTAAACGAAACGGTAGATTCATAAAATTGTCAACCATTGTCTTCTTGAAATAGTGGTGACTTTGAAAGTAAACATTAATATTTTTTACTCTACAATATATTTAACCTATAGGTAATTTTTAGCCAAAACTTGAGACAGTAAACACTTTTCCAGCAGTCGGCCATATTTACTGAATTTGTTATGATGGTTGATTGATCAATTAACTTGTATCCAAAACTTATGACTTGATAGTATTCACGCTTTAAATAAAACACTTTTTACCGGATATTATCGCGTATATTTTAGTTAATTTTAAAATTATTTCGACGTTTCGGCATCTTTGCAGTTGCCGTGGTCACGATAGACTAAGGTGTTGTTCATCTATTGCCAGTAATAAAAACTACATGATTGTCAATACATATTAACGCCATCTGTTTCTCAGTCTTCTCGCATAACGTCCCGGATTGACACAAAAGGCACTGACTGTGTCCTGAGTTTGCAGTCTAACAGTTTGCTGGTTTTTCATTTTGATGTTTTTAAGTATTGGATCCCATGTTGATGAAAGTTTCCAACCATCTTCTCTATTGAAATTTGGATGTTTTTTAATTTCAATAGTTTCTCTGATCATTCTAGGTATAAAATGTTTCTCTTTTGCTAGGGTCTTCACGGTATCAAATCTTAAATAATGGTTGGGCTTGTCTATGGAATGTTCACAAACTGCAGATTTTGAGGTTCGTTTATTTTTAACATCAGAGATGTGTTCTTTAATGCGAGTTGACACATTTCGTTTGATTTGACCGATATAAGAGAGCCCGCAGTCACAGTCGATTTTATAAACGCCTGGATCTTGTAAAGGGATGCTTGATTTTATTGGACGAAGATGCTGGCTTATCTTTGAGTGCGGCTTGTAGATAGTTTTGATTGAAGCTCGCCGAAGAATGCCTCCTATCTTGTCAGTAACACCCTTTATATAAGGCAGGAATGCTGGTCTTCGTTCAACTGTGAGTGGCTTTACGCGGTTTCTGCGACGGCGACGCGGTGTTTTTTCAAATTCAAATTCAAATATTTATTTCTCAACATTGACAATTACTTGTTCTTATTGACGTCAAATAAAACATGATTCTACCACCAGTTCGAAAAAAAAACCTTCGTGAAGAAGAACTGGCAAGAAACTTCACGGGTATATTTTTTTTTTTTCAAAATAAATTTACAGAGTCTCTTAATGTCTATACAAAATTATTCTTTTCTGCATCTGTTAGCTCGGCAAGTCTCCCTCCCCCCAAGTATCCAAACGACGAACACCCTCAAACGGCACCCGTTCACGAGTTAACGCGGGATCCAGCCATCGCCATCGGTTTTTAAATCGTTATCCCGCAGCACTTTAACCAGGTGGTTGAGTTCCTCATTAATGTGTTGGGGATCGCAGATTCCATGTGCTCTCTGAAACAAAGAGTTGCCTACGGCAGATAATTGGCTCGGGTGGTGATGGGATTTCCCATTTAGATATCGGTCAGTGTGGGTGGGTTTCCTATAAACAGTATGGCTAAGTGTACCATCAGGATTTCTTTGTATTAAGACATCTAAGAAGGCTAATTTGTTCTCCTGCTCCAATTCCATAGTGAATTTAATTTTAGAATTAAGGGAATTGAGGTGGTTTAGGAATGCAGTCACTTCATGCTTAGGTAATATAGTGTAGGTGTCGTCAACGTACCTCTTGTATATCTTCGGCACAACAGGTGCCATTCGGAGTGCTTGCTCCTCGAAGTTCTCCATGTAAATGTCAGCTACAACAGGTGACACCGGAGACCCCATGGCAACACCATCAATTTGAATGTAGTAATTGTTATTCCACATGAAGTAGCCAGATGTTAAACATAGCTCTAATAGTTCTGCATATTCCTCGGGCAAGTTTGACTCACTTAGCTTCCTTTTTACTATATCAATGCAGTCTCTAACAGGTAGTGAGGTGAATAGAGACGACATATCAAAACTAACCATAGTTTCATTGTTAGTTAACTTGAGATTTTTAAGGTCACTAACAAAATGGTAAGAATCCTTTACATATGCACTTGTCTTTCCTCGCAGTTGTGAGAGCACAATTGCTAAGTGCTGGGCCAGCTTGTAAGTTGGTGTGTCTAGCTGGCTCACAATAGGTCTCAAAGGTACTTTAGCTTTGTGTATTTTTGGTAACCCATACAATTTTGGTGGTTTTGCACTTGCTGGTGTTAACTTTTTCACATCTAAATGTAACAAATCTTTGTGTTTTTGTATTAAAGTACAGTCTAGCGTGTTGGTTCCGTGCTACGGTTTTCAAGGTTTTCTACTCCGTCTGAGTGCTATCGAAGTGCGTATTTTTTCTTTGCGACTAAGCCCCTTAGTCTTCAAAGTGCTGTGCTAAGTTGTGTTGTGCTTGTGCTGAGTGCAGTGTTGTGCCCAGCGTAAGTAGTCTGGTTTCAGTGCAAAGGATACTTAACGGTGACAACGAATTTGTACTGAACCAGTCCTTTTATTTTTATTTTTATTTTTTTTTCTCTTCTCTATTTTATTTATTTTTCTATTTTTCATATTTATTTTTATCATATCTGTGTGTTTTCGTGTGTATCTGTCCTTTCTGTCGGTAAAGGTTGACCCTAACGCGGTCAACTCTTTACCTGCGTACCCTTTTTAGGTTTCTAGGTAGCGGCCTTCGGCGTACTACTGTTAGTTTTAAGTTTTTCCTCCCCAGCCCCCCTACCGCTGGTAGGGAGGTTAGCCGCTAGGATTTTGCTAGGTTTTTAGGAACTAGGCATCTTTTATTATACATTTATTTATTAATATTAGTGCCCAACCCTCCCTAATGGATCCGGTAAGCGCTATTAACGCGTTAACCCAGGCGCTTGCTGCGATAGGCGTCTACATCCCGAATGACATCATAACGCAGGCCTTGCAGGCATCAATCGCGTCCCCGGCCCCTCAGGCCTCAACCCCGGCCCCTCAGGCCTCAACCCCGGCCCCTCAGGCCTCAACCCCGGCCCCTCAGGCCTCAACCCCGGCCCCTTAGGCCTCCAACGTCGAGACCCCTCAGGTCTACAGCTCTTCCTCGTCTCCCGCCTCGTCCGAGATGGATTGCGAATCGGTCGCATCCTCTCACGCGTCGCGTCGTAAGCGTACCGCTCCCGGGAGCGACTCCGAACCCGCGTCTGACACGTCGTCAGATGCCGTCACCTTAACCGGCTCTCCTGAGCCCACCTTTCAACTTGTCGCCAAGCGCTCCAAGAAGCGCTCTAAGAAAGCTTCGGTATCTTCAATACCCGAGCCCTCCCCGGTGTCTTCAACACCAGCCCCCGCGCCGTTAAAATCGCTCGTAGTAACCGCGTCTCCGTCGGTCACATCGAAGCCAGCGACGCGCTGCGCTCCCGTCCCGCCGAAGCCTCAGCTCCCTCCGCCCGTATTCCTGCTTGAAAAAGCGCGCTGGACCGCGGTTTCAAACTTGTGCAAAGAGCACAAAATTAATTACTTAAAAGCCGCCAACGCTGGCGACACAATCAAAATCCAAGTAGCGACCGTCGACGACTTCCGCGCGTTTACCAGGTTACTCTCGGTAAATCAAATAGCTTATCACACCTACGCCCTCCCGGAGGAGCGTACGATCCGCGCAGTACTACGGGGCGTCCCGTTCGAGCTCGAGAACGAAGAAATCCTCGAGGACCTTAAGTCTCAGGGTTTCCCGGTCACAGCAGTGCACAAGATGCACTCCAACCGCGGTAGGCGTTTTCCTTTAGCATTAGTAATCCTGTCAAATACTCCCAACTCGAAGGAGATTTTCAGAGAGGCTCGCACAATCTGCGGATTCTCGAACATCTCCGTCGAGCGTCCCAACCCCCGCGGTCATCCTGGGCAGTGCCACCGCTGCCAGCTCTATGGCCACGCAGCGGCTAACTGCTCAGCTCCCCCCAGGTGCGTTAAGTGCCTGGATCCACACATAACAAAGGAGTGCACTCGCACTCCTGAATCCACTTCCCCCTCTGCCTGTGTGCTGTGGCCAGTCCGGCCACACAGCAAACTACAGGGGTTGCCCACGCGCTCCGCGCTCCACCGTCAAGAGGGTCGCGCCTAAACCGGCGCCACCGCTCACCTCCGCTAACTTCCCGCCGCTGCGCAACCGGGGTCCCCCGGAAGCAAAGCCCGTTCAGCCGACGCCTACTCAGGCTCTGTCTTGGAGGCAGCGTCCGGCCGTCCCGCCTGCTTCTTCCCGACCCATCCCAGCTCCCGTAGCTTCCGTAGGGCCGCGTCCCACTTTGTCATCTTCACCTCAGTCGTCGTTGGCTGAGGACATGAAGACCGTGTTCGACGTCATCCAAAACGTCGACATTAACGAAATTTCCGTACTCGCACGCAAACTGCGAGCCGCCCGCTCTCCTCAAGAGCGTTTATTCGCGTTAGCCGAGCATCACTCGCTCCTAAGTTCGTTGTAAATTCTTTTACTTTTGTATAAATTCGTAAATAATAAATTATAATGTTTTTAATTATAGACCCGCGAACCCCGCGTCCAGTCGTATTAAACCCAAGGGCTTATCCCTAGTATCTTTAAACGCTCGTAGCCTTAGCACTAACCTTCCCGAGATTAAACTGTTCCTTCAGAACAAAGAACCTGACTTATTCCTTCTCCAGGAGACATGGCTTACATGGAGATACGCTATTCCTAAGTACGCGTTTACTCGCAACGATAGGCCCAACTCCAACGGTTACGGCGGCACCGTTATATATTACAAAAGAGGCTTCCATTGCTGTCCTCTCCCTACCCCTCCTCTCCTCAACATGGAGGCCACTGTGTGTAGATTGGCTATGACTGGTCATCCGACCATCATCATAGCTTCAATCTACATACCTAGTGGTACCAGACCAATCCGCAGCGACTTTGAGGCCATTCTCGCCCTCGGCCATTCAGTCATTATGTTCGGAGACTTTAACTCCAAACATACTGACTGGACGTGCCTATCGACCAACACCAGCGGTATCGCTCTCCTCGACATCACTAACTCCCTTGACTTAGACGTCATATCCCCCATCACTCCCACTCACTATCCCAACAACCCGACCTACTCTCCTGACATCCTCGACTTTGCAATTATCAAGCGAATCAATCTTGACCTAAGGTCTATCGAACCGCTCGATGACCTAGGCTCCGACCATCGCCCCGTCTCCCTCGTGCTAGGCGCGCCTAACGATAACGTCACATCTCCTAAGACCTTTACCAACTGGAAAGGCTTTAAAAATACGTTAGTTTCAGCCTTAGAGGCACCGAACTCTCCGCTCGCGATTTTGCCCGACCAATTAGACAGCCCGATTAAAATAGATTCGATAGTCGATAATCTCACTGATGCTATCAACTCAGCCATCAGCGACAACGTAATCATTGCTAAGCAAGGCAAACCCGCGCTTCCCTCAGCCGTTAGCAATCTCATTAAAGCTAAGAACGCGGCTCTCCGGAGAGCCAAGAAATATCCCACGCCCGCATATAGAACAGCTGCGAATCAGCTTCAACGCAAAGTTAGGTCTCGCCTCACGGAACTCCGTGACACTCAGTTTAGCGATCTCATGGAGAATATCTCCCCGTCCCACCAAGCGTATTATCGAATGGCCCGAGCTTTACGCGTAGACACCGCCTCTCACGTTCCTCCTCTCACTCGTCCCGACGGCACCATTGCCTTCGAAGTCGAAGAGAAAGCCGAATGCTTCGCCGACAGCATAGCGGCACAATGCTCGCCCAGCACGCAACCCGCGGATCCCTCCCACATCCAGGCGGTGGAGGACGAAGTTCTCCGCAGAGAATCTCTCCCTATCACCGACGACCCCGTCACAGTCTCTAATGATGAAATCTTGCTTCTCATTAGAAAGCAAAAGTCCAAAAAGGCTCCGGGTGCGGATGGAATTTCCAACCACGCACTTAAGCACCTGCCACAGCAGGTGCTTACCTTGTTAGCTATCATCTTCAATGCCTGCTTCGACCATAGCTACTTTCCAAAAGCCTGGAAAGAAGCGACAGTCATAGGCATTCCCAAGCCGGGTAAACCTCTGAACATCCCGGCTAATCACAGACCCATCAGCCTCCTCAAGGCAATGTCTAAACTTCTCGAAAGAGTCATACTCTCTCGAATGCGGAACCATCTGTTTCCAACGGATGGCGACCCTCTCATTATTCCCCTCCAGTTCGGCTTTCGCGCTAAGCACTCCTGCCCTCAGCAAGTCCATCGAATCGTCGAGTACATTCTCGAAGGATTCTATCCGCATCGTAAAAAATCAATCGCGGTTCTCTTTGACGTAGCCAAGGCATTCGACAAAGTCTGGCACAGCGGTCTCGTTTTTAAACTCTATAAAATAGGCTTACCGGTTCGCCTAGTCAGATTAATCGCGTCGTTTCTTAAAGACCGTACGTTTCGATTCAAACATGAAGGCACGCTCTCCACGCCTCGTCCCATAAAGGCTGGAGTCCCGCAAGGCTCAGTCCTCGCCCCTCTGCTGTACACCGTGTACACTAATGACATGCCCATCCCGCCGAAAGGCGTCGAACTCGCCCTCTTTGCAGACGATACTGCCCTTTACACTAAAGGTAAAAGGATCCCGTATAACATCACCAGACTCCAAAAGGCCGTAAACGCCCTCGGTGTTTGGTTTCAAAAATGGCGTATCGATGTCAACCCAGAAAAGAGCTCTGCCATTCTATTCGACCACAAACGTCGTAATCGCCGCAACGATCCCCACATTCGAATGTTAGGTATTCCCATCCCCTGGAAGCGCAGTATCAAATACTTAGGCGTCACCTTAGATCAGACGCTTTCTTTCAAGCCACACGTCGATAGAGTAACGAAACTCGCGCGTTTCTATTTAAGCCGCTTAAATAGTATGATAGGTAGAAAAAGTAAAATGTCTTTTAGAAATAAACGTACGCTTTATAAGGTCTGCGTTAGACCCGTCATGTCATATGCTTCGCCAGTCTTTGCCCACGCCAATCCCTCCGTCCTGTATAAGCTGCAGGTAGTTCAAAATCTCTTCTGCCGCAGGGCCACAGACGCACCTTGGTATGTGCGCAACGCGGACCTGCACAGAGATCTTGAACTACCTAAAGTGCAACAGCACCTCAAAACACTCTCAGAATCGTTCTTCAAACGCGCCGAATTCCATCCCAATCATCTTGTTCGAGATTCAGTCTCATATACTGCTCCTGTGTTAGATTCGAAATTCAAAGTCGCTAGGCCGAGAAACGCGCTCACGGGCGAACCTTCGCAGTTAACTTTAGCTCTCGAGGCCCTTCAGGCCGCAAATCCTAATTCTAAAGTAAATTCTAATTCTAACGTAAATCCGAATTAATGCAATTTTTATTTTTCATTTTTAATGTTTTTATTTTTACTTTTCATTTTTGAGCACCTTCAGTACTATGTGAATCTCAGCGGGTGACCCCTTAAGGGCCCCGCTGGCGCGGCCTCTTTCTCCAATTGGCCGTCGCTCAGATGAAGGCTGAGTGGCAAAAATGCACGAGCCGACAGGGGGTTTTTTAGTGGGTATGGTTCTGGTAGGCGTCGGGACGAGTCCCACATAACTCCGATCGCGCGCGCGGAGTATGCGTCAGAGCATTTTTTATGTCCTCCTTGATTGATTTTGATTTCAGTCTCGGTCTGCGTGCGTTCTCGAGCGCACGTCGATTGCAGACGCCTTCCCGCTCTTTTAGCCCCCGCGCTAATTGAGCACCCAAATTTCACTGGTTGTTGTCGTAATACATAATTTCATAGTTGTATACCGTAATAAGTTTCTAACGCCGTTTTCACGGCGGACAGTGGCTCGTTAACCGTACTTCTAATAAGTTTCTAACGCCGTTTTCACGGTGGAATGTGGGTTTTAACCGTACATCGTGGAACGTGAGCTTCGTCGACGGGGTTTCGTCGTTCCAGGACTTCAAGTTTTCGTGTTCGAGTAAGTTATCCGCGTCGTCCTCGACCGCCCTACTGCGTGTAGGGTGGTTTTAGGAAGTTAGTCATCGTTGTTAGGTTCATATATTGTCCCTCCCCAACCCCTCCGCAATGGCTTCCCTATGCTCTGATGAGATTAGGAAGAAGTTACTTGATAGTACCGGTGCTGAAGGCATGTATATAAATGCTGACAAGTACCGTTTCTTAGATTCTCTCATCCCTCATTTCATGACGATAATGTCCACAATGGCCCCTCAGGCCACCCCAGTTCCCCAGACCCCTCAGGTCTTAGGCCCTCCCGCGTCCCCTTCCTCCAGTGACATGGAGTGCGAAGTAGACGCCCCTCTGCGCCGCAAGCGCGCACCCGCGACCGAGTCATCCTCGGACGCCACCCCAACTGGCCCTGAGCCTTCCTCTTTCACCCTTGTTAAGAAGCGCTCTAAAAAGCGCTCGAAACAAGACCCGGCGCCCACGACGCCCGTCCCCACACCCCCTGCGGCGTCTTCAACGCCAGCTGCCCCGGTGTCTTCAACACCCGCTCCGGCCCCAACTTCTGTCAAGGCCAAGGTCCCACCACCCGTTTTCCTTCGGGAAAAGGGTAAATGGACTGAGGTCTCGACATTGTGCAATGAGCACAAAATCAATTACATCCGAGCAGCCAACTCTGGTGAATCTATTAAAATCTTAGTCTCGTCGATAGACGACTTTCGTGCTTTAACAAAGCTCCTCACCGATAAGCAATATGCTTATCATACTTATGCTCTGTCAGAAGAGCGTAAGATCAGAGCGGTACTCAGGGGAGTCCCGTTCGAATTATCGAACGAGGCTATCCTGGAGGATCTGCAGTCCCAAGGCTTCCCGGCACTCGCGGTGCATAAAATGCACAGCAAGTACGGGAGGCAACACCCTCTCGCTTTGGTGGTTCTCGCCAACGTCCCCAAGTCCAGGGAGATCCTCAAAGGGGTTAGCACTATATGCGGCCTCTCTGGGATCTCGATCGAGGCGCCTCATCGCCGCGGTCATCCCGGCCAGTGCCATCGGGGCCAGTTGTACGGGCACGCGGCGGCCAACTGCCGCGCACCGCCCAGGTGCGTCAAGTGCCTGGTCCCGCACTTCACTAAGGAGTGCAATCGCACTCCTGAAACTCCCTCTCCTCCCGATTGCGTGCTTTGTGGCCAGTCCGGCCACACCGCAAATTACACGGGCTGCCCTCGTGCACCCCGTTGTATGCGCTCCAATTTCAAAAGGGCGGCACCCAAACAGGCGCCGCGCCTTTCTCAAGAAAACTTTCCACCGCTGCGTAGCCGGGTTCCTCCGGCTGCTAAGCCTACACAGCCCAGGCCTCCCCCAGAAAACTGGAGGCAGCGCCCAACATCGAATCCCATCCCGGCTCCTCGCCCACACAAACCCACTCCTCAATCCTCCGTAGCAGACGATATGCGTATCGTCTGCGACGCTATAAAAAATGTTGATGTTAGTGAAATCGCAGTCTTAGCCCGTAAACTTAGGGCTTCACGTACTCCGACAGAGCGTTTGCTAGCTCTGGCGGAGCATAGTTCCCTTCTCAATTCATTATAGGTTCATTTAAATGAATTGATCCCTAAATCATGCTTCGGCCGACCTCTGCCCAGCCCCGGCTTCACCGGAGGCTGCCCAGAACGGCCACCAACTCATGTCCCTTTGAGCACATTCAGTGCAACTTTCACTACAGCGCGCCCAACTTCCCGACGGGTGTCGCTTCCGATGAAGGCTAACGGTAATAACTACAGCCAACAGGTGGTTTTTAGTGGGTAGGTGCCATTCTGGTGAGTCCCACATAACCCCCCCGCAGAGGAATTTACCTGCGGGCGGGTATGCATGACGCATCTTCCACCTCCCTCCCGCGAGGGTGCCTCGGCAGCAAAAAAAAAAAAAAAAAAAGGATTTGATTGGAGATAAGTTTCAAAAAAATAATAAATACAATTTAATATTCATAAAATAATTAACTTCAATGTCATATTTAATTTTACAAAAAAAAACCCTTTCTAGTACCAAAATCTTTAAATACGGCCTACTGGGGTGCCTTTATTTTAAAAAAATAATTGAGAAATCTCAAAAATTTGCATTCATCATAAAAAGTTATCTTATTATAGTTAAATGAGCTTAAATTTATGTGAAATGAAAAAAATATGTGATCTCATCATAGGAGACAGAAGATTGAAGGTATCTGAGAGAGCCGAAGCTCTAGGGTTCCACAAGGTGTCTGCAAGATGGGTTCCACGGCTCCTTTCAGTTTAACAGAAATGAACTCGGCTTACGACTTCTAGAGACTGTTTAGAGCTTTTTCAAGCTGATTTAAAAGAATTTTTGGCAAGGTGTGTTACTATGGACAAAACATGGGTTCATCACTATACTCCTGAATCCAAACAACAATCCAAACAATGGACGAGACCCGGATCTCCGACCCCCAAGAAAGCCAATGTGTGTTTTTCAGTAAACAAGGTAATGGCAACGGTTTTCTGGGATTCTAAGGGTGTAATCTTGGTTGATTACTTAGAAAGAGGTCAAACTATAAATTCTGCATACTACTACACACTATTAAGTCGTATACGCGAAGAAATAAAGTCTAAAAGACCAGGATTGTTGACCAAGAAAGTTTTGTTTCATCAGGACAATGCTCCTGTTCACACATCTGTACAATCGGTGGCTCAAATAGTGAACTGTGGTTTCAAATTGCTTCCTCATCCTCCTTATTCACCTGACTTGACACCTTCTGACTTCCAGCTATTTCCAAAACTAAAAAACACTTAGGTGGAATGAAATATTCTTCCAATGAGGAGGTCAAAGTGGCCGTAGATGCCTTTTTTGAAGACCTTGACGAGACCTTCTATTTAAATGGGACCAAAGCTTTGGAGTAGCGCTGGACTAAGTGCTGTCACCAAGATGGAAAGTATGTAGAAAAATACATATAATGTTTGCATTATTCTTGTGTTTTCTAATTTGGGCCGCGAACTTTTCAATCCACCCTCGTATTACCCTCGGCCAGCTCTAATTGGCTCTTATTAGTGGCCTTTAGTCGTCGTAATAATAACTCTGCGAAGACTAGCAGGTACGTAGGCAGCCATTAACGCATAATATGGGAACCCCCAATTTATACTTGAGATTTCTTAACAAATTAAATATTTTTTACCTAAAAAATTTAAGTCGTATATAAAATTATATATCAGTACACAGGTAAATAAACTTCTATAAAAATGAGGTATGTATCGTGACTGCTTAGGCTTACAAGCAAATCAGAATGTGGCAGATCGAAGTGAAAACCGAAGTTGTCGTAAGAAGACCTGCCACCGCTAGTACGAAGTCAAGCGCCGTCGAAGTGGAAACCGAAGTTGTCGTAAGAAGACCTGCCCCCGCTAGAACGAAGTCAAGCGTCGTCGAAGTGAAAACCGAAGTTGTCGTAAGAAGACCTGCCACCGCTAGAACGAAGTCAAGCGTCGTCGAAGTGAAAACCGAAGTTGTCGTAAGAAGACCTGCCCCCGCTAGAACGAAGTCAAGCGTCGTCGAAGTGAAAACCGAAGTTGTCGTAAGAAGACCTGCCCCCGCTAGAACGAAGTCAAGCGTCGTCGAAGTGAAAACCGAAGTTGTCGTAAGAAGACCTGCCACCGCTAGTACGAAGTCAAGCGCCGTCGAAGTGGAAACCGAAGTTGTCGTAAGAAGACCTGCCCCCGCTAGAACGAAGTCAAGCGTCGTCGAAGTGAAAACCGAAGTTGTCGTAAGAAGACCTGCCACCGCTAGAACGAAGTCAAGCGCCGTCGAAGTGGAAACCGAAGTTGTCGTAAGAAGACCTGCCCCCGCTAGAACGAAGTCAAGCGTCGTCGAAGTGAAAACCGAAGTTGTCGCAAGAAGACCTGCCCCCGCTAGAACGAAGTCAGGCGTCGTCGAAGTGAAAACCGAAGTTGTCGTAAGAAGACCTGCCACCGCTAGAACGAAGTCAAGCGTCGTCGAAGTGAAAACCGAAGTTGTCGTAAGAAGACCTGCCACCGCTAGAACGAAGTCAAGCGTCGTCGAAGTGAAAACCGAAGTTATCGTAAGAAGACCTGCCACCGCTAGAACGAAGTCAAGCGCCGTCGAAGTGAAAACCGAAGTTGTCGTAAGAAGACCTGCCACCGCTAGAACGAAGTCAAGCGTCGTCGAAGTGAAAACCGAAGTTGTCGTAAGAAGACCTGCCACCGCTAGAACGAAGTCAAGCTTCGTCGAAGTGAAAACCGAAGTTGTCGTAAGAAGACCTGCCACCGCTAGAACGAAGTCAAGCGTCGTCGAAGTGAAAACCGAAGTTGTCGTAAGAAGACCTGCCACCGCTAGAACGAAGTCAAGCGTCGTCGAAGTGAAAATAGAAGTTGTCGTAAGAAGACCTGCCACCGCTAAAACGAAGTCAAGCGTCGTCAAAGTGGAAACCGAAGTTGTCGTAAAAAGATCTGCCACCGCTAGAACGAAGTCAAGTGTCGTCAAAGTGGAAACCGAAGTTGTCGTAAAAAGATCTGCCACCGCTAGAACGAAGTCAAGTGTCGTCAAAGTGGAAACCGAAGTTGTCGTAAAAAGATCTGCCACCGCTAGAACAAAGTCAAGCGTCGTCGAAGTGAAAATAGAAGTTGTCGTAAGAAGACCTGCCACCGCTAAAACGAAGTCAAGCGTCGTCAAAGTGGAAACCGAAGTTGTCGTAAAAAGATCTGCCACCGCTAGAACGAAGTCAAGTGTCGTCGAAGTGAAAACCGAAGTTGTCGTTAGAAGACCTGCCACCGCTAGAACGAAGTCAAGCGTCGTCGAAGTGGAAACCGAAGCTGTCGTAACAGACCTGCCACCGTTGGGTGAAAAAGTACCGTTTATCAGATCCGGTCGTATTTCCTTCCAATACGACGGCCGTTTTGCGTTAGTAGTCCTGCCTCATACGCCATGGATGTTGAAGTCCTGTTGTGGGCATTAATTTGTGTGATGAACACAGATTTTTGTTCTCGGGTCATGGTTGTTTATATTCATATATATAAGTTTATTCTGGGTCCCCCCTAATTCGCTGTATCCTCATTCGCTAGTCATCGATAACAGAAGCTCTGCTTACTGTGGGGCCATAAAGCTGGTGTTTTTGTCTGGGGATTTATTTATTTATAATCCCATAACCCATTGCTTAACAAAATAATACGTTAAACCAAAAATACTAGGTAACTACTCGCTTACACTTTTTAATTCCTCGGATCATTTGCGTAAGTTTGCCTACTTCAATAATCACCACATCGACAAAGATTAATCAGTAATATAGTCATCATCGTTTTCACATTCACTTTCCTTTATACAAGAGTATATTTTATGTAATAAGTTATTATGATAAAACTTTTTGGTAAAAAAAACTTATGAACTCTTTTCTAAGAAACGAGCAAATAAAGAAAAACAATGAAATAAAAAGAAATTAGTTTAGTAGTTCACTATGAAATAAAAATTTTAGATGATTAAACGAACTACCAAGTGAAGTTCTATCGCTATTATATGAGTCGCTTCATTCGAAGATAGTATATAATAAACAGGAAGTCCTTCTTAACTTCGCACAGTTTAAGAGTATGTCATTTGACTTATTCAAAAAACTTTCCGTCTGTTTACTTGAGCAACCCCGGTCCCGGAAAGTCTTCATTTTTTAGAGATCAAAATAAAACCTTTGTATGGGTTCTGGGAGGGACGGGTCCTTTATAAATCTTCGAATGAAGCGACTCATATAATAGCGATAGAACTTCACTTGGAAATTCGTTTAATCATCTATTATATTTCGTCGCTTCATTCTTCATATTGTATATAATAAACAGGTAGATTTTTAGAGACTAAGACTAAGTTTTGTTTTCTTTGGTCTTTACAAATTATATTTTATTTAAATACGTTTGTTCATTAAATTCCTTACTTTAGTACTTAATTTAAGAATCCAGCAACCTTAAGGCATTTATTATACACTTGATGATTGCCAAATTAATTAAATCAATAAACATAATAATTTGATTTTCATTAATTTATCGGAAGATATTGGTGTGTACCTTTATTGAATATGGACAAGGCAAAGTCGTTTAGTGGGTCTAATATAGGTTTATGGTAAAATTATGTAAAGGCCCAAGGGTTTTAGGTCCACCCAGCCATTTCTCGGATAACCTACACTGAGCACGTGTCGCGTGCTGAGTGCGCTGAACACACTCATGTCAACGCCGCTCGTACCTAGCGTCTGCTTTATTCACCGACTTAGCGTCTGACTCGACGCGGCTCTGTGGGGGCCTTTCATTTTACAAACAAGAACCCCGAGTCCGAAGCTTTATTATTTTTCGTCCCAAAAAACATAATCTTTTAGAGCCGATACAGGACATATCATTATGTTATTTTCAAAGATTGGCAAGGATAACATATGTTGTTTACGATTTGGGGCTGTGGTGTTAATTATGTATATTATGATATGTGTAAGGATGCAAAAACTATATTTTCTAATTTAATGTCTGGACCCTATGTCCGGTGCGTACGGCTAACGATGCAACGGTAACTTTTTGGTATTTTTTTCTAAATTAAAAGTAATATAAGGATATCATAGAGAAAGCTGATTAAGAACTGGATCCCAAGAAAATGTGTACTTGGATTTAGTTGGTTTCATTTTATAGGCTTTTTGTAAAAATTGCCTTATCATTGCCCATATCTTCGCCTAACAATAGAGACAAGGCTGAACAGTTTGAATTTAATGAACCGAATGAACAACCCTTACCAAATTGCTCATTAAAAAAAAAGAACTAATAAAAGAGGTTTTTGAACAAATCAGTATTACGTAACGTAGAAAACTCCCACCATGACCTAAACGTGATGTTGTATTGACAAATAGTCATGGATGCCAGAGAAACGAGCATTAACGTCATGGTCTCTGGCGGACAGCCACGCTGCGCAAACGCCGCCCGGAGCATCTCGCGGCACCCAGGTTAAGGCTGGACTGCTTTGCTTTGGAGCTGTTATGGGAGTTAATTAAATCTTTTGTTTCAATTCAAATCAATAATTTTTCTTACACATTTTAAGACAAGGGAAAATGGAGGAAATGGTTCAAAATACGCAGAGGCCCAATTAATCGTAAACGCATCGATTGCGACTGCATACGGTTCAGGACGCGTAGTGACGGTATAGAATTTCACTACCCCCTCTCATCCCGTGGGAGTCGTAAGAGGCGACTAAGGGAAACTTGATCCAAGGAGATGGGCAGCAGCGTCTCCTTGCGTGGGCCGCAGAATTGGCCCATACTGCGATCGCCAACCCGCCTGCCCAGCGTGGCGATTATGGGCATATCCCCTCAATGAAGAGGCACAGTAGGCCACGGCCCCCAGTTCCCGGCGGCCCCGCTATTCCTGGTCATGGTGGCGACCATGGTAACGGCGGGGCAGGGGGTGCGAAGAATCACCGGGCTACGGGAGGCCACCACAACAAACTGACCCTGGCGACGTACAACGGACGCACGTTACGGCTTGACTCGCATCTGGCGCAACTGGAGGTGGAACTTGGGAAGATTAGGTGGCACATATTAGGATTGTGTGAAGTCCGAAGAGAGGGGGAGGACACCATAACCCTCGAATCAGGCCACCTAATGTACTTCCGAGAGGGAGACCAACAATCCCAAGGTGGCGTGGGGTTTCTGGTCAATAAGTCCATTTCTGACAGCGTTGTGGAGGTTTCCAGTGTGTCGAACAGGGTAGCGTACCTAATTATAAAGCTCACTGATAGGTACAGCCTAAAAGTGGTGCAAGCGTACGCACCGACCTCGACACACTCGGACGATGAAGTGGAGGATATGTTCGATGACATATCGAGGGCCCTCCACTTCACTACTAAGACTCACTACAGCGTTGTCATGGGGGACTTTAACGCTAAAGTGGGAGTACAGAATTGCGGCGAATCGGTAGTAGGATCCCATGGATTTGGAAGCAGAAATGACAGGGGGCAAATGCTCGTCAACTTCCTCGAACGGGAGGGGCTGTTCCTGATGAATTCTTTCTTCAAAAAACAGCCCCAAAGGAAGTGGACGTGGCAAAGCCCCGACACTGTGACAAAAAATGAGATCGACTTCATTATGACGGACAAAAAGCACATATTCAGAGATGTCTCCGTGATCAACAGGTTTAACACCGGTAGCGATCACCGACTTGTCCGAGGCTCTCTGAATATCGACTTCAAAGCTGAACGTGTCCGCTTGATGAAGGCCAGGCTCCGACCTACTCCGCTCCAAACCATGGCGGGATCTGAAACGTTCCAGTCAAATCTGGAGAACCGATTCGCTGCCGTGCAAACCGTGGAAACCACAATAGACGTTGACCAGAACCTTAAAAATGTGGTTCGAATCCTCAGGGAAGAAGGTACGAGATTTTGTAAGATGCAGCGTACGGGCAGGAAGTCTAAGCTTTCGGATAGGACTTTAGGGCTAATGAAGGAACGACGTGAGAACCCACCCGTCACTTCGTCAGGAAAACGAGCTCTAAACCAAGAGATCAGCAAGCGCGTACGACACGACCTCCGATGCTCCAATACTCTCGCTATTGAAAGAGCGATCGAGCAAAACCGGGGGTCAAAGGTGTTCGTACAATCTCTTGAAAGAAGCCACTTGACAAAGTTGACCACAGCAAGTGGAGAAGTCGTTGCTTCGAAGCCGGCAGTCCTTTCAGAAGTGGAAAACTTCTATGGCCGGTTATACGCTTCGCATGCATCTCGACCTGATCCCGGAAATGATGATCCTAGAGCCACATTAACACGCCATTACACCGAAGACCTGCCAGAAGTCAGCATTGGCGAAATCGAGATCGCTCTTGGGCAGCTTAAAAATGGAAAAGCCCCTGGAGAGGACGGCATCACGACAGAATTATTAAAAGCAGGAGGTAGACCCGTACTGAGGGAGCTCCAAAAGCTTTTCAACGCTGTCCTCTTCGAAGGGAGAACTCCGCAGGCGTGGAGTGAGAGTGTAGTCGTCCTGTTCTTCAAAAAGGGAGACAAAACCCTGTTGAAGAACTATCGACCCATTTCCCTCCTAAGTCACGTCTATAAGCTGTTTTCAAGAGTGATCACGAACCGTCTTGCGCGGAGACTTGACGAGTTCCAATCACCGGAACAAGCTGGGTTTCGGAGCGGATACGGCACCATAGACCACATCCACACAGTGCGGCAGATTATACAGAAGACTGAAGAGTATAATCAGCCCCTGTGTCTAGCATTTGTGGACTATGAGAAGGCCTTTGACTCGATTGAGATCTGTTCCGTTCTGGAGTCCCTGCAGCGATGCCAAGTAGATTGGCGATACATCCAAGTGATGAGATGCATTTACGAGGCCGCCACCATGTCCGTCCACATACAGAATCAGCAGACGAATCCCATACCATTGCATCGAGGAGTGAGACAAGGAGACGTAATATCTCCCAAATTGTTCACAAATACAATCAATGGAGGATATGTTTAAGACGCTGAACTGGAAAGGACGTGGCATAAATATCAATGGCGAGCATATCTCTCACTTGCGATTTGCTGATGACATCGTCATCATAGCAGAAACGCTGCAGGACCTACAACAGATGCTGAATGACCTGGCTGACTCTTCTATACGCATCGGCCTACGGATGAACTTGGATAAAACCAAGGTCATGTTCAACGAACATGTACTACCGGAACCGATTGCAGTGCACGGAGCCGTTCTCGAAGTTGTTCAAAAATATGTTTACCTCGGGCAGACATTGCAGTTAGGTAGAAACAACTTTGAGAACGAGGTGAATAGAAGAATTCAGCTAGGTTGGGCAGCGTTTGGAAAACTACGTCAAGTCTTCACATCCACGATTCCACAGTGCCTAAAGACGAAAGTCTTCAATCAGTGCGTCCTACCCGTCATGACATACGGAGCCGAAACTTGGACACTAACGGCACGGCTGGTCCACAAGCTGAAGGTCGCTCAGCGTGCTATGGAAAGAGCTATGCTCGGTGTTTCTCTGCGGGACAAAATCAGAAATGAAGTGATCCGGCAGAGAACCAGGGTCATCGACATAGCGCACCGGATTAGCAAACTGAAGTGGCAGTGGGCTGGCCATATTAGCCGAAGAACCGATAACCGTTGGGGTAAACGAGTTCTTGAGTGGAGACCGCGTCTCGGCAAACGTAGTGTAGGACGTCCTCAGACACGGTGGAGTGATGATTTGCGCGGGATGGCTGGCAGGAGCTGGATGCGAGTAGCCGAGGATAGACCTCGATGGCGTGAAATTGGGGAGGCCTATGTCCAGCAGTGGACGAATATGGGCTGATGATGACGGTTCAGGATACCTAGTTACAAATGCCTCACATTTACAAACAAACATTTAAGCAAAAATCCATAAACTACGTTCCTCGCCAAATGCCATAGCCAAATGTGTCTAGTTAGAGTATTTAAATTTGGAAATTGAATACCACTGATATGGTGCACACAATTGATATGGTGTTCTTTTTCTCTATGTTTCCAAAAACCATGAAATTTATTGTTTTGGAATACTGCGCCCCAGCCTGTTCTGGATGCATCTGTGTATATCTTATAAAGAAGGTCGGCCACCCTCCATACATTCAAAAATCTGTCACTTAAATTCTTTCATTGATACCGTCTTGAATTCGGTAGTGCTTCAAACAGTTTGTATTATTTGTATTGTATTAAATATCCAAATCTGTTATCAATGTTTTAAAATTCGATGCAGAAATAAAATTATTTCATAAAATCAATGCCAGGCGTCAATGACTTACAAAAATAACAATTGTATAGATGTCGCAGCCGAATAGTCGCAAATATATCAGGATATCAACAAGTTTAAGAAAATAATTAACAAATTGCTTAATTCTTGCGTAACGATAAGCGGCCTGCTGCAATGTAACAAGTATGAATATAAAAACAAGGCAAATTAAGCTTAAAACACCCTTTTAACATAATTATATCACATAGTGTATAACTTCATTAAATATTGTTGCAAATGATATCCTAATAAATTAGTTATTTTTCATAATTTGTTCCGAGAGTAACTTACGTAATTGTTTTCTTCGCCTAGTTTTGAGACCTCCGTCAATACCATGACATGAAATATTAGAGATCCTGCATGGTTCAGAACTAGAGATCTTCACAGAAGTGGTCATAATATACACTACCTGATTATTTCCTCGATGACGGTTCAGGTTCCTTTACAGTATGTCAACATATTAACAACAAGCAAATGGTCGATTTTATATTTTTACTTGCATCATTTAAAATCAGCCTCTGTAGATATTGTTTTTCATTTGTCAAGGGTTTAATTGAAACAACATTTCTGATATTAATTTTGTTTATTCATAACCCTCCCTAACTTGTAGTTACAACATGGTCTAAAAATTGCTGCAGCAATATTACTCTAAAATCTAGCCCAACCAAGGTACAACGCCATTGTCATAACATGAGCACAACATCCTACTGTGCGACGGCCAACAATACAATTACAACAATAAATACTCTTTTATTCCTTCTCTTCCGTTTTCAATTAGAATAATAACATGAAAAGGTCACAAAGATAGGGAAACACAAACGAGATCGCACATTAAACAACGACGAAAGAGCACACGAACGAGGGACTGCTAGAAATGAAGAAAATAAATACATATAAATCACATCTGACGTTGAAGTTGAGGTCTGATTGATGTGTGTGAATGACAGAACCCGCATCTCATATCTAATAGCTATGTTCAGCTTTTATATTTTATAATAATCATTATAGGTATATATTTACTGGCATATAAGTATTTTTATTTTAATGCGAGCTTTGCTCTAATATAATTTTTAGTTTTGGTCCTTCATTAGGTTGCTTCCTGTAAAACTTACAATAGATTGGGTGCATTAAAAAAAATATTTCTCGTATATATTAAAAAACGATTTTCTTTTTTTTCTTAGACTGTCTTATCAGCGTTTTAATTGCTTTAAAATCAGAAAAAAGTCTTTATTTTTTAATGATATATTTGTTAAATAAGACGCGTCTCCTGGCTATCAATCAATTGACAGGTCATATCTGACCGGCCCTCTTTGTGAAGTAATTGAACAGGAAATGGTATATTTACTTATACTTTTCTACCAGATTTAATCTTCTAACAGTAATTTAGGGAGTTTAATTTTTGCCTCATAGTTGTACTTATTTTGTAGCTAGACAGGTTGTGAACAGTACACCTATATATTTGACAAAATTTCGTATCGAGCATATTTGAAGTTTCATACATTTATTTATTAATATAACGCTTATCGTTAGGTAAAGAAATAGAATCTGTAATAGAAATAGAGTCGATTTTTGTCCAAATTCACAACAAGTGACTCTTAACTTCGCGCATAATTTTTGTAAATAACAATGGAGCAATGGATAATCCATACGGCATGGCCTTAAACTCGTATGTGATTGGCTCAAACATATCGTTTTTTTTAAATTCAGAACGTAGGTATTTTTTGTAATTAACAAATATAGGTACGACTAGGTATGATCTTTTTTATCTATGTTAGCTAAGAAACCACTATGGGGAATTAATTTAGAAGCTGTTTTAAAAGCTTCCATTTTAAAGTGTACTTTTTCTACAACATTGTATAATTTTATTCATTTTTTTTTTTTTGTTTAGGACGAACCATTTCGTCGTTGAGTTTAGGCGCTAAAATTATTTACTTATTATATTTGTTTGATATAAACTAGTCACTTGAGGTATAACAAGGTTTTATAGCCTCTAAGTCTAACAATTTATTAATTGCTATTATCATATTTCGTTTTTCACTATGCGACAAAATATGTATGGGAGTAAATACTGGTGTAATTTTTTCATTATTATTATTTATTATCATCATTATTATTTATTTATTTCAAAATCGTTTCATTATTTATTATTTAGGCCAATAATCTTAAAAGTAATGGATTCGACCTGCGTGTACCTGAATTATAGTTGATTCGGTGCACGAGTCGCGGACTGGTTGAATTTTGCGTTGAACGCCGAATTCAAATGTGGACGCCGAAGTGGAGGCACTGGCACTTTCCATTGACGTCACCCCCCCCTGTTTGACGGGTAACGAGGAGGTCCCATCGGTTGCCTGTCGATGTTTGGGGAGTACTTAGATAGCTTCGGTGTACTTTTTTATTATTATCATTACTTTTTTTAATACTTTATTATCTCTTTTTTCAAGAAGTAAGTTCATCCCCTTTTTATACCGGTTATTCCATAACTGGAACCCCTTAAATCCCGAAGTTAGAAAGAATCTCTGGATCCATGTCGAAAATAATTCTCCGGACTGGCCTGGTCCATTCTGGGAGGTCAACGGTTCCAGATTAAGGAGCTTCTACATAGAGGGCTCACGTATTGCGGTAACCGAAATGGCTAGCCAGAGATCGTCCACTGGGTTCATCATTATATTTCAATAATTTTAAAGATGGCTTTCAGATTTAAAACAAAATAGAAATAATAAAATATTACGCAATACAGATAAAGTGTAAAATCCCTTTCAGACTACACGCGTTTTGTGTATTCGTATTAAAATTTTTAAACGTTATTGAAAAACAAGTCAAAAATAACAATACGAGTATCATACAGCATTAATCGGAATAAGAAACATCAGGTAGAAGACTACCAGTAAGTTACGCAGATAACGTGATATATCTATTTTAGATTACACGCGTATTCTGCATCTTTTCGATAAAGTGAAATTATAGTTTATAATAATAAACATCAGGTAGAGGACTATCAGGAATTTTTGCAAATAGCGTGATATATCTATTATAGATTACACATGCTTTTTTGCATCTTTTCGACAAAGCGAAATTATAGTTTATAATAATGATCATCAGGTCGAAGACTACCAGGAATTTATGCGGATAGCGTGATATATCTATTATAGATTACACGTATTTTCTGCATCTTTTCGACAAAGCGAACTTTTTGTTTATTATAAAAAAACCATCAGGTAGTAGACTACCAGGAATTTATGCGGATAACGTGATATATCTATTATAGATAACACATGTTTTTTTGCATCCATATGATAAAAGCAAATTTTAGTTTATTATAAAAAAACTTCAGGTAGATGACTACCAGGAATGCATGCAAGCAACGTGATATATCTATTATAGATAACACGTGTTTTCTGCATCTTTCCTATAAAGCGAAATTATAGTTTATAGATACCCGCGATCGCTTATGAAAAAAACCAAAAAAGGACTCACCTCATCGGAAGAAATAACGAGTCGCTATCGTTTATTCTTTAATGTTAGTTCTAATTTTCGAATTTTTAGTACAACTTTTACAGCATATTTAATATTAAACTGTTAAGTTACACGTAGGTATAAGACTTGTGCTTGTTACCACGCACGAAAAAAGAATGAAGACTTGCCGGGACCAGGGTTGATCAAGTAAACAGACGGAAAGTGTTTTGAATAAGTCAAATGACATACTCTAAAACTGTGTGAAGTTACCTAGTACCTTAAAAGGATTTCCTGTTTATTATATACTATCTGAAGAATGAAGCGACGAAATATAATTAATTGAGAAATAAACAACTTTTAATACCGTAAAGCTTTAACTTCAAATAAGTAAAAACAAATCCAAAATTTGTCGTGCCAATTTACTTAAAATAAAAGTATGAGTATTATTATCTATAAGCACTTTTTTTACCTTTAAAAGAAACCTAGGTACTTTTATTTTGAAATTTTATAGTGGAAAAGTAATTAAATTTAAAAATATTGACACGGAAAAAATTTGACATGTACTGTCGTAATGAAGTATAGTTCACTATGTTTACATATTTTTATATTATACAATGCACATTATAATAATATTCTTTTTGGTTCATATCGCCTTAATGGCAAGTACTAAAAACACTTTTATATTGATTTGTTGATTATGAGTAAATGATTCAATAAATAGTTTTTTTTATTTATGGCCCGGTTGGCCTTTTACGTTTCACCGGATTTTGTGGCCTAAATGTAGTAGTAGATGACGGTTATATATAATCGAGATGCGCTGTTTTATGTACGTAATGGAGCAAAGTGCCTACCTTATGAATACACTCACGTATTTCGGTTTCATCGTAGGACAAATAATGCAGCCACGTAAACAGAATTTTTTGAAAAAGTTGTTACTATAAGTTGTAGTATTTTTGTCCTTCAGTAACATTATACAGCTTGAGCGCAACATACTCGTAAAACCTCTGTATATCAGGAATAAGGAACACAAAAATATAAGCAACTGTGCTCTAAAGTATTATATTTCACAGTTATAAAGATTGAAATAGAAAAAAATATGCATATGACCCCACAAAAATGTACGCCTTTCCTCTTATTGAGTCTCAAGAGTAGTTATGGCAAACCAGCCATAAAACTACTAAATTACCATATATGTAACTTTCTTAGAACGCAAGAGATACGAAAGTACCGTGTAGGCGATAAGTTAAAAGAAATGAAATTTTGTTTACTTTAAATATTTCTGTCAAAACTGTTTTGTTGTATTAGTAAATTTATTTGAAAATTAGCTTAAAATTATATGTAAGCTTTTTGATTCGTGCCCAGCCCAGCTTGCCAAACCTGAGTAAAAAATTTAAAACAAAGTTATAATGTTGCATAGTACGCACAATATACATTTTTTCGAGAGTTTTCTCTAGTGTAGTGTGCTTGTGTAATGGCTTGCTCTCTAGTGTAATGGAGCTTTATAATAAATGCGTGCCTAGGACTTGGATCCATACAATTCATACAACCAATTTAATGTATTGACTAAAACAATATTTGTATATTGTTTTAGTCAAGGTTAAGCAGGTTTGTGTGAATAACTCGGGAACTATTGTTTTATTGTGTACGAATGTCGTTTTCGGTAACCTAAACAACATGTACACAAAATTTTATGATGATAGATTACGTAGTTCAAAAATGAAAGCGTAAAACTAAGTAACGAACAAAAAAACTCACATTTTAATTTATAAAATAAGTATTAAGTTATATTTGTCTTTAATTAATGAAAACCTTAAAATATATAAACCCTCAACAACGAACACACTAACTAGATGGCCCCGAAGTAAGCAGAGCTTGTGTTATGAATGACCGTACAGCAAATTGAACCCAGGATATACATATATAAAGTAATATACTACATTTATGTAAGCAATATATTCAACAATCTGTTGAATATAAGTGGGATATTCACATCGTTGCCGTTCTCGATTTTCCATGTCCCAATGAAATAAACCATCATAATAATCGATATTGACAAAATGATCCATTTTTGTAAATTCTGTCTTCAAATCACTTATAAAACATCAAACTCTGCTTAAGTATGCTGGCGGCCTCATTTAAGTTACAAAATCTATCATTGAGTTCAAATTGTCATGTCAAAATCGATCTGGAATAAGCTAATACTCAGCATCGATTTATCAATCTCGACTCAAGCAACATTCTGAAATAAAAGCTTTACTTAAATCTAGTTTTGAAACTAGGTTCATGACTGGGTATCGTTTTGTAATACGTGCCTAAGTCTACAAGTCTATAAAAATATTTGAGCATTGAAAAAGTTAAGTGAGCATTGAAAACCTAAGTTGATTGTTTTGGAATATATTTTCCTATATAATCTTACTTTTATTACTCGTTAGTTCGCTGAGCAACTTTTGAACATTACTGTATATAATATATAATCTATATTTATCGTTTTTAAGAAAATATACAGAGAAGAATGAACTTGTGTACCTGTTGTTATCTTAAACCTTTGACCTTTTTATTATAAAAGTAGACAGGGTAATTATTACTGATACTGTAAACTTAAAATCAAAGAATATTTAAGTTCGTTACACTAGAAGTTTAATTATTTTTCCCATGTCCCTTGAGAAAACGGTTGTGAATTGTTTTATTAGTATTATAATAATTTATTGATATTAAAGTAAAGAATAGAAAAATTGGTAAATATCTAAAGAAAGATCCCAAATAAATTGACCTAATTGTTTTCATATATCATCTGTTTAAAGGTCAGTATGCGTGTTTTTTTGCGATAAGCGAAGTAAACTTACTTCCAATGAGTGGATTACCCTCAGTGGACGATATTTTGTGCCTACATATTGCATAAGATAAAATGAATAATGGTACGCACATTTTAAAATTTCCGTCATTCAACCTCTATATGACGTCATTGAGTAGCATTAACTTCTAATTACTTTTTGCTTAAACTGTCATGTCAATATTTTCAATAAATATATCTGTCACAAGAATCCATAGAAAGTTGAAGAGTTGTTAACTTCATGTATACGAGTATTAATAAACTTTTAATGCGATTTAAAAAAAGATAAATACTCAATAATTAAGATACATTTGTAATCGTTTCATTAGATATCACAAATACCTGCCGTAATATCGAGAAATCGAAGTTAAAACGAAGTTAAAATACGATATCCTTAAACAATTTATAAGTAAACATATATTCAAATACGCTACGCGATCAATATTAAATAATGACTTACTCAACGTGCATTTAAATATTTATTATCTACAAAAAAACAGGAGAAGTTATAGATAAGAAAATAATGTTTATATTCTGAGTGATTCAATATTAATAAAAATATTTTAATGCAAAAGAATTGGCGTTGCTTGTTTGTACACGGATAGGAACACTTGAAAATTTAATTTATTCCTTGTATTTTTAGTTGCTTATTTACTAATATAATATGGAGTGGTTGTTTTTCAGTTATTAGAAGTAGTATTTTAATCCCAGCGTACCGTTGGATGTTATAAGCGGGAGTTTTGCTGCGAGATCGAATCAGGAATGAGGAGATACGCAGGCGAGCCAGAGTCACTGACATTACCCGAAGGATTGCAACACTGAAGTGGCAATGGGCAGGGCACCTTGCTCGAAGAATAAATGGCCGTTGGGGCAGTAAAGTTCTCGAGCAGCGACCACGGCCCGGAAGACGCAGTGATGGAATCGCCGGAACGAGTCTTATGCGGGCCGCACAAGACTATTTGGGGAATACCCTTGGTCCTGCAGTGGACTTTTTCGGTTGAATAAACATGCCAGTGTCACATCTCAGTATGTGGCATACACGCAAGCACAACAGAAGCCAACTTAGGTAAATCCGCAGACTGGAAAAGCCAGGTTTATCTTACTTATCTAAAAAATCCCTCATATTGACCCCGAAGTTCAATTCTGTCCGTATTTAAACAATTGATAAGTTGTAAATCGCACCAGTTAACAGTTTACTTAATCATGGCTAGAGTCACAGTATTGGCTTTGGTAATGTTAGTTGCGGTCATCGCTCATGGACACTGCTGTTTCCTGAATAACTTGAAGATATTTTCCAATTTTGACGAAGACCGAAACTTTTTCAAAACGGTTTTTCCGCAAGTCATCCAAAACTTGAAATATGATTTTGACGTGGAATTCTATTTTTGGGATGCACGAGGAGGGAAAAGATATTGTACCCTGAGTCAGCTGAACAACGTTTTCCAAATGGCCAATTACCTGAAATGTGAAGCTGAAGGACTTGAGGATTGTACAAGAGATTTGAATTTAAATGATTTTCGATTTGGTCTTTGTATGACGTTTTTTGATTATGCATACAAGGTTTTTTCCAAAACTCTTTACCTAGAACACCAAGGCAACGGTGAACGACCAGCAGTTGAAGTCTACGGGCACGGCAACCTTTTGTTCAATCCAAGTTACAATAGTCTGAAGCGTAGTTTGTGTGACTTATTCGCGAGGAGCAAGCCACAGGCCTGTTACGTCGATGATGATGAACCTGTTCCACTATATCCAACCACAACATCGAGTACGACGACCACTGCTTTCCCTAAATACAACATCGACTTCAGAAGCTATGGATAAATGCCGATTCTGCAAGCAAAATAAATTGTGTTCAAGATTTGTATGCTCATGTAAGTTAAATATTTTTACAAGTGTAAATATTTTTTAAATCGTTACTGTTGTCACCAGTGTAATTATCAAACGAATTATTTTGTGTACAGATGTTTTAACACAACTTACATCTTATTACTGAGATTCTTAAAACATTACGCCTTAACTTTAAGATTAAATTTATTTTCATTTCTACTAAAATCAATTTTTTTTGTAATAAATGGGCAATGTCAACATTTTTATTTTTTTTTATTTTTACCTTACAGTGTACTCTATCAAAAACAAAAAAAACACCATGAAAGACTAAATTGATAAGTCTAATTTATTTACTAAACAATCCAGGTCCAGCCAATTATGAAGGCCGCAGGACTTGGAGAGTTTTTAAAAGTTTTACTTGGCAAATACGTTTATTTAAAAATTAATTAAAAATTACGATATTGAAAATTACTACTAAACAAGTGACGATTCACCGATGTGAGGTTAAAAAGTGATTTATGTTTATTTAGGTAATGGCGAAATTGAATAAGATTTCTAGGATAGTTTAACACTTTATTTTACGAAAAACTTTTACACACATGAATTGGAATTCACAGATGACAGTTAACAGCAATACTTAGATAACTAGACAGATGTGAGAGACTATAACTCCTCAAGCGGCAAAAACAAGAACTCACTCAACCATTATAAAATTTATTATTTAACAATGTTCAATTCGGACATTTCATGAAGCCTCGGGTCTTCGTCAGCGTTTCCTGTTTACTGCAAAAGTACCTAGGTCGATACAGCGTCGGCGGCGGCAGCGGCGGCGGCGACGATGACCTCTTGCTGTGGCGGCACATGTCAGGACTTAGGCAATCATAATGAGTAATATGCCTATTTGGTAGGCATATAACACCTACCCCGTAGATCGGCGACTATTGGCCAAGTTCCTTCGAAAATGTCGATGATAACTTATTGGGATCATTCTCGTAGCGGCACTCGTGCGAGCCAGTCGCGATCGAAGATACTTGCTTGGATCGATTTTGTTACCGCGCGATAATTTACTCGCGAGTCGAATACTGTATTTCGTCGCCTTTAGGCAATTTCGGCGCAAGCCGAACTGCGCCCAGACTTTAATAGATTATTAAAATGTCGGACAGTGAATATAATATAGAAAGTGATGATGAAGTGAGTGTTAGTATCAGTGAGTCTGCTGCAGTTTTGAAAAATTGTAGAATGGACGACGAAATATTACGAAAAGACGGTTCAATGGTAGATAAAGACGCGAGCCCTATATTAAGAAGTAAAAGAGACAGAGAAGAAGATGAATATGATTGGAAATTAATACAGAAGAAAGGGAAAAAAGTGAAGAGCAGTGATAAAAAAATTGAAATCTATTTATCTCATAGTGAAAAAGTGCCTAAACAATTTACATTAGCAAAGTTGTTTAAAGACGAAAGTATAACAGATATTAAAAAAGTAAAATATATAAACCCGTATAAAGTAAGAATTGAATTTGAAGATGAAATAAATGCGGAAAAGTTAGTATCTTCAACTTATTTTTCGGAAAATGGTTACAGAGTTCAAAAGTCCCTAGAAGTGAGCTACTCTTACGGGTTGATAAAAAATGTAGACCTAGATATAAACGAAGACCAAATAAAACAATTACTTTCATGTCCAGATCCCGCAAAGCTGGTGGCAGTGAGACGTTTACAGAAACGTGATAGAGTTAAAGACGGATGGGTCCCCTCGGAAACAGTTCGGCTGTGCTTTAAAGGCATAGATGTCCCTCCGTGGGTTCGCGTAGACGGTTTACAAATTCCCGTCGAGCCGTACGTATACCCTGTCTCACAATGTTCGAGATGCTGGAGACACGGACACACAATAAAAAGATGCCCCTCGCTTAAAGTGATTTGCCCAAAATGTACTGGAAAACACGATAACTGCGAAACAACCGTATATAAATGCGTAAATTGCAACGGAAAACATATGGCGCTCTCGAAAACTTGCCCAGCGTACCTAAAAGAAAAGAAGATCCGAGAACTCATGTGCGAATATAAATGTACATATAGAAAAGCTATTACTATGTACGTCCCGCCGCAAGTTAATTCTAACAACAACCCAGCTCCAAATATCAATTTAATGCCGACTCTCTCTACGGAAATTGGACCCCGTTCGTATGCTGACGTAATACGAACACCAGCTATAGTACATATGGAAGAGGATGAGACCGTAAACGATCAAACCAGACACCGAGAGAGTTTACTGCCAAGACAGAGGAAACAGAAAAGTCAGTATTCTACTGAATTATCATTTCATGCGGAGACCCAGCCACTAACCGATGAGGCACCAAGACCAGAACACAATAAACTGAGTTTTATTGAGCTACTTTTAAAGCTCAAAGATATTGTTTTTCTTAAAAACATGAAGTTTAGTGAAAAGCTACAAAAAATAATTTCATCTTGTGCAGAGTGGTTAATAGTTTTAGTGGTAGAACATATTTCAGACTGGCCTATTGTGAAAAGTTTGATAGACGGATTGCTTAAATGTGCATTTAATGGATAATACAAAAAAAACAATTTATATAAATATCATGCAATGGAACTGCCAAAGTTTAATACCTAAATTGACTGCTTTTGAAAGCTTAATTATTCAAGAAAAAATTCACATAGCGGTGCTTAGTGAAACATGGCTTAACTCGAATATATTGCTTAGAATAAATAATTATAATTGTTATCGCAAGGACCGGAGTGATGGTTACGGGGGTGTTGCTATTATAATACATAAATCTATTAAAGCACAAATACAATCGCTAACTCTTTCAAATTCCGGTATAGAAGCTTTACATTTAAAAGTCTTTAATTGCTTAAAAATAGAAAATATTATCGGTTTATATTGTCCTTCGTCAGTTCGAGTCAGTCAAAATGATTGGCATGAAATATTTGGTTTAAATAACAGGAGATCATTAATACTGGGAGACTTCAATGGTCATCACACGAACTGGGGGCATAAAACTGATAGTAGAGGTAAGGATTTATTTGATGTTTTTACCGATAACAACTTTATTTCACTGAACGATGGTAGACCAACACGTATAAAAATGGTTAATGATGTTCTACAAAAATCAGCACCTGATGTTTCTTTGGCTTCAGCTGATGTTGCTTTAAACTTTTCGTGGAATACCTTAAATGAAACCTTAGGGAGTGACCATATTTGTATTAAAATATCATTAAACTTACAAAATTACAAAAAAAACTCTGGTGTAAGACGTAATTTTAAAAATGCGGACTGGAATACATATACTTCTCAACTTACCCAACTTTTTAATGATTTTGTATTTTCAAATAATTTACAAGAAAATTATCAAAAATTTGTAGATATTATTAACAGAGCAGCCGATTTAAGTATTCCTTTTTCGAAAATTTGTCTAAACCCTACCCAAAAGTTTACACCGAAACCTTTTTGGACCCCAAATTTATCCAAATCCGTAGCTGAGAGGAGGCGGGCTCTCGCTCTATTTCGTCGTAACCCGACGCCTAATAATTTAGATATACTAAACAATAAAATTAAAGAATCCCAAAAACTTATATTACAAGCTAAAAAAGAATCATGGTATACATTTTGTACATCATTAAATTATGTTACAAGTTCTAATGAACTTTGGAATAAAATGAAATGGCTTAAATCGGTTGGTTCTCGCAGCTCTAAATATGTTAGTAAAGAAATTGCAGAGAAATTATTGAAAAACCTAGCTCCAGATTACGCTCTATCAGAATCTCCCTGCTTCCATTCCAATAATACGTTGTTGGACACTAGTATATCTAAGCAAGAACTTTTCAACGTCCTAAAACACAAAGACACCTCCCCAGGTAGCGATGGAATATCATACTCTATGATTAAAAATCTTCCAGAAAACGGGAAAATGATTTTACTAAAAATGTTTGACAGTTTCTTAAATAATAGTTTTGTTCCTGATGAATGGAAAAATATGCTTATCATTCCAATCCCGAAACCTGGAAGAGATCTAAATACATCATCTTCGATTCGTCCACTAGCCATGATGTCATGTTTGTGTAAATTATTTCACAATATTTTAAAAAATAGAATTGAGTGGTTTGTTGAAAAAAATAAGGTATTTGTCGAAAGTATGGTAGGTTTTCGAAAGTCACGATCATGTTTAGATAGCCTGACTAACTTAATATGTAGAGTCTTATTAGGTTTCACCAAAGGCCAAACTACTATTGGGTGCTTTATGGATTTAGATAACGCATATAATAATGTAGACGTCTCTAGTCTTATGGACATTATGGACCAAAAATATAACATAGGACAAAAAGTTTGCAAATATCTTTGGAATTTCCTTAAGGAGCGTCGCCTGCAAATCATCATCGATGGTAGCGTAATCCACAGACTCACAGGACGAGGATTAGCTCAAGGCGATCCATTATCACCGTTATTATTTAACATAGCAACTTCACAGATATGTCAGACTATACAAAATGTATATGTGTCTCAGTATGCTGATGATTTTGTTTTATACCAATCATGTAATAATGTACATCATGGCGTAGTCGAACTGCAGAGTGCTTTAAATGTTTTCAATAATTTAATTAACAAAATAGGTCTCGAAATATCAGCCAGTAAAAGTAAAGTATGCACATTCAAATCAGGATATAAAAAAGAACCCATTTGCCTATATATAAATAACACCCAATTAGAAACAGTAGACACGGTTAAATACCTGGGAATATGGTTGGATAGAGGCTTGAGATGGTCTAGACATATTAATGAATTGCAAGAAAAAACTCTACAACTTACAAAAATATTTAAAATATTACAGGGACCCGGCTGGGGTGTTCACCCAAAACACTTGAGACGGTTGTATATAGCATTAGTCAGGAGCCGAATTGACTACGGTAGTTTTTTGTATAACAATAGCGCTGATACTCACTTAAATAAATTAGATAAAATTCAGAATTTGTTTCTAAGGCACATTGGTGGCTATATTAAAAGCACACCGATACATGTGATGGAAAATGACCTTAATATATGTCCACTCAGGGTTAGGCGATTGTATTTGTGCGGTAAATTTTGGTTTAAATGTAAAACATTTGAAAAAAATTCTACAATAAAATGCATTGAAAATCTAAGCTCTACATTTAACCCTACTCGCCGGTACTGTAGAAATAAGAAAAGACCACTATTAGTTATCACTCACGAAAATTATAATTTACTACCAATACATAAAATTAATACTTTGGAAATATTTTCTTTACAAACTTGGGTAAGCAATTTAAACGTTGACAGTTCCATTCATCCCTATATAGAAACATTTGATAATTCTAAGAAAAAAGTTAATAATAGAGTCCTATTAAATATTTGTCTGCATTTTATGAATCAAAATTATTCAAATTATTATGAAATATATACTGATGCTTCAAAAGAAGCGCGTAAGGTTGGAGTAGCCTTTTATGACGCTCAAAATAATAGCTCTGTTAAATTAAGTATCCAATCCAATATTACAATAATGCGCGCTGAGCTGATAGCAATAGCTGAGGCTCTATCTTACGCTGAGACTATCCAACATGAAAATGTTGTGATATTTACGGATTCTCGCAGCGCATTGCAACACTTGGCTCGTTGCACCTCGGGCATCCGAGGAGCACCGATAGCCTATTTAATTTTAGACTTAATTCATAATTTGCAGACATCATTTAAAAATATAAAATTACAATGGGTTCCGTCTCATATTGGCATTGCTGGTAATGAAAAAGCAGATTCTCTCGCAAAAGAAGCCTTAACGGATGGGGTAAGCTACAGTTGTGCTCCATACTATACCGAAATGTTATATCAGGCTAAAACCAGCAGCAGAGAAATGTGGACCGAATACTACAATGAAAGATCTCGTGATAAAGGTATTTGGTTCAAGACTATACAACCCCATCTGGGCCATAGCACTTGGATAGACAATGCCGATATGGGACGGAACGAACTTGTCATATGTTTAAGACTTCGTTCCGGACACATCCCACTTAATAAATTTGCTTTCATGATGAAAAAAGTTGACTCCCCAAATTGTAGCGTGTGTGGAGCAGTAGAAGACGCACAACACATAATGATGGAATGTGTCCGGAACGAAGAAGAAAGAATATCGCGCGGAAATCGCGGATCGCTAAATATTGGCGAATGTAACAGCATCCTTGCCGATCCAATGTCGGAAAAGGCAAGAGTGCTGTACGGTTTAGTATTGTTAGGTTTAAGTAAAAGATAAATAATTATGCATGTCTAACGTCTATATGTCTTAGTTAAAATTGTTTACAATTTCTGTAAAACTCATGGGAGTGACGTAGTCTTAAGGACTAAAACTCCCTAAATAAAAAATAAAGATAAAAAAAAAAAAAAAACTTATTGGGATGAATTTTGATGCTTTTGGAGATGGTGCTTTTCTTAGGCTGCACTTCTGAGTATGTATCAGTAGTTGGAGTTTGTTCAGCTGTGTCTCCATCTATATTCCGGTGCAATTTGATGTTAAACCTCCTGAGAGTATGTCCAATAGTGAGTGCAGTTGCACTTAATATTAAAGCGTACAAAGGAATAGTTGTGTGTTAGATCGAACTATTAGAGATTTCGTTAGTTGCAGCTGGCGTCTGGAGTGCTATTTTTGCATTACTGGCATGAAGGTTTTCCAGGTTGATAGAGTTAAGGCGAATCTGCGTCTTGTGAAGAGTCATGTTATATTTTTAGGATTCATTGGGATATTCATGATGTGAAATACGTGGCTCTCGATGCGGTCATTGGAGTTGCTGTGTGTGAACTCAGGTGAATGCAGGGTGCAACCTTGAGGAATAACGACTAAATAGCTGCCTCGTAGAATCCTGTACTGTTCTGTACTGCAGGATAATTTTACTTTAGTTGGATACGGGAAGCTGATGGTGTAAATTCGATCGTCAAGCTGTTCCATGGATGTAAGTTTACACGATGTGGCGATTTGCTGCTCGGAGATAAGCTGTTCTGTGCAGTCTGGGTGATGGTGCATGCTGTGACTTGGGCTGCTATTGCACATACTGGGAACTTAGCTTTTGACAACATCTTTCGAAGTACATTGAATCAGACTCATGAATTGCAATGAAAGGGGAACTAGGTATAAGTGTGAGATTATTGCTGTTAGAGAGAAAAGCTAGCTTGTATAAATTATATTATGTATTTGGGACTATAATTGATATTTTAAATACGATAACTACTGTATTACCTACATAATACGATCCTAACTTAATTAATTCATAGAATTCTCTTATATCGATTCCCAAGATATTCCCTCTTGGATAGAGAATTTTAAGTTTTTCTAACATATTATCTAATAATTTTAAACTGATCATGGAATGCCGTGTACTCGATGTACGAACAGATCCTAGTAATATATCTAACTTAAGTAATTCGTCCATTTATTCGTTCTATATTATCGTTAAGTATAAGTAGGTATTGTGCCATATGGGCGCACTTAATTAGTGAGGTTTCCCTTTCAGTATCACTATCAAGTATTAAGTCAAAAGCTGAGCTGATTTTCTGTTGATTATTGACTATACTTTATATAATTTCAGAATGGCGTAACATCCATTCTTTGCTCAATTTCGGTTTCCAAATTATTCTGATCTTTTTGTAGGGTGTTAATTGCGTTATTATACTTAATCGCGTCAGTGTAATCCAAGTTACCAGATATACTCTTAATTATTGATCCTAGGCCGTCAATGAGTCCTCTTTTTGTGCGAGAAGGTTCAAAACTATTTAGCTGATCTAAGACTTTTGTTAACTTGTAAGCTAAGTAACTGAGATGTGGCTGGTAAAGGGATAAAGTTTTATTATTAAGTTGGGGTCTAAAATTAGAAATTTCACTTTCGAATGGATATCGCTTAAATCAATATATTGCAGACAGGAATGGTAGTGAGATATGATATTAGTAAAAGGAAAAAGGTTGGAAGGTTAAAAGGAAGAAGTCCTGGTCCAACATCTAAACTGTCAGGTTTTATGTCCTCAGCTAGAGTCACTCCCATCAGTACAGTCAAAAGAAGAATCCTGCAACAAAGTTGTATTTTTAGGGACTCTCTTTAGGCGGGACTTTGCTACGGGTCCTCTTTTCTTTTTATTGTTTATATGGATGGGTAAGTCAGCTAAAACAGTGTCCTTAGTGTAACGTGCTGCTAATTTTTGTCTAGTTGCTAAAGGGTTTTTTATAAAAATTTGTTGGTCAGGTGTATATTCCTTTTCAGGCTCGCGGTCTTTGTTCCTGTTTTCTATTAGTTGAGTCATGTTATGAAGTGCTGTTTCATTAATCATGTCATAAACTTGTGTCATGCGGTTTTTATGGTCTTTGGTATATTGCTGAAGTAAGTGTTGGGTAAGGTCTATATCTAAGGGGTCTCGTGGGTCAAGGTGTCCTGTTATTAAATCTAGAGGTCTATATTTTGTAAAACTGTGTATGGAGCTATTCTAGGCTAATAAGGCATAGGGCATTGAATTAACTGCAGGTTCGGATTTTCTATTTAATTTAGGATTCTAAAATGATCCAGAATTGTAGAATAGAATCTTTCTACAATTCCGTTATTGTTTGGAGTGTGGGCTAATATTTTATGGTGTCGAATTTTGTGTAATCTAATAAATTCTAAAAATAATTGGTTTGTGAACTCGGGTCCTTGATCAGTTACTATTGTTAAAGGAACGCCGTGATGGGTGCAAAACATTAAAAGGGCTTGGACTACGCTTAAAGCGAGCCCATCTCTTAGGAAATAGGCTTGACCGTATTTTGAGAAAGCATCAACTAACGTTAAGTAGAGATAGTAGTGGTAGATAGAGATAGAGAGTCATCATAGCAAAGGTCAATTTCGATGATTTTGATCAAATTTGATGATTTTTTTTTCTCAAAACTGAAGAACTATTTTAAAAGTATCAGGCGGTGACCATGAAGACACATCTATTAGGTAACTGAGATTTATTTATAGTGTAATTTAATGAAGAGAGTTTGTTATTATTTTCAAAATCGTAAGTGCCTTTACGCGCGTTTCTTAGGGACGGGCCTCTTAATGAGTTATAGGTTTGACACAAAATATTTATAATATACACTTACTAAAAAAGAAGATGCAGCTCAATTACGCCTAATATCATTAAAATATCTTCATATTGCACAAAGAGTTACACCTACCACAACCAATTTATTAACTTAGTAATTATGAAACTATATAAACACAATTTTATTTTATTTTATTTTATTCTCTCAGGAAAACTTACAGCTAAAACAAATATATTTATAGAGAAGAAAAATAGCTTAGTAAGGCATTTTACAAGTGTTTGCTTATAAAACACAATCAAAACATTGTTTATGCCGCTGTATTATTTATTAAAGAAGGTAAGCATGTAGTTTATATAGGTAGATTGCAATACATATTGCTTTTATAAACTGTTTTATTTTCGGTTTATCGATTGTCATGCATTTAACTTGAATTCTGGATAAAACTCCTAACTATAATAAATACATATAAAGAATTAGAATGTAACAAAAGAGCTAATTAGAATGTATATAATAAATTCATGTATTATATAATAAAGTCATAAACCTAATGTCTTAAGCTCTCGCCTTTCCATCCATCCATTTTGATAAAATAAAACAAGTTTTTCACCGGATTGATATACACCTTTTATTTAAAATCCAACGATCGCATCTCTGGAGGTGGACTTTTATAAAAAGTTTATACCTATATACGAGTCAATCTGGTGAAAAACTTGTTTTATTTTATACATGATCCTGGTTACTGTTCGAAACTCTTTCACATATTAGAAGAATCTAAGAGATTGGAGATTATGTTTATTATTATGAATCTGGTTCGAATCTTGATTTGTTACTTGATTTGTGCATTATCTAATGTAGTGCGTGCCAGTGTTACTTTTTTATATTGAGGAAAACATATTTATATGTGTTCATTTTTTAATGTAAATATAACTTTGCCAATTACTTTTTAATTACATAGTAAAAAGAAATATAGAAAATCATGATTTTCAATTTGACTATCAGAAAAGTAAATCAAAAATAGATTGAGTTTTTTCAAAAATTATACCTATTAGCAGAGACTAGTAAATAACTATAGACTGACCATCTCCATACAAAAATTCGTGACTCGGAAAAAGCTCAAAATCCAAGCTATTACTAGATGTCGCTCTCAAATAGCTTGGACTAACCTTGTCGTCTTTAATTTTTATATGAATTATTGACAAGAAACTTAATGCAAAATATTTGTATTAATACGCACTAAAACTGCTAGATGGCGTAGTCAAATAACCTGAAACCTTAGCAAGTAGGATTTATTCCTTTCCTGAAATTGGAAAATGTCATCATTTTATACCATTGATTTTGATAATTTTACTCAATAAGAATAGGTAGATAGTAATTTATTCTTACTTTATAGATGATAACATAACAACTACAAAAGACCATAAACATACTGGTATAAGTTTATTTGGTTCAGAGACGCCTGGGCACTACCATCCTCCTTATTTTAATTGCCATAATCACCTATTTTTAAAAGCTTTTATTATCACAGTTGTGATAAACGCACATGTTATACGATATATGTAGCAGCCAAAACGTAAACTTAATCAAGGTCCATACAATTTGCACGAGTCACAGTAGGCGAGCAGAAATATTGTGAATTCAAAGAAATGCAGGGAAAAGTTCCAAAACAAACACACACCCATAGCAACACCAATAAACGACAAAGAATTCAAATTGTCAAACAAATAAAATGTTGTCATAAAAAGAACAAATAAAGTTGATGGATAACGAACATTTTTTTAAATAATAATCCAGCAAGAAAATATTTTTTTAACTACTGCAAAATAGTTACGAGTTATATGCATTATAAATAAAAATTGTGCACTTATTAAGACGTAATTTTTATCGATATCAAGAAATAAAGTAAAATATTAAATACCTATTAATTAAATGCACTGAAATTCGTTTTATTATGTTAAGGCAGATAAGAACAAACTGTGGAGATGAATGCTATATTTTTGTGGGAAAAATTATATACTGGCACCCACAGTAACCCAGTTACACTACAAATAATATCCGGGGTGGTGTAAAGTTTTCTGTTACTGAATTATAAGAGCGGCAACATAGCATCAAATAATATAATGCACTAGCTGGCAACGTCTGTTGTCGCCTGATACCTACTTGCAATTAAATATCAAATGATTTTGTAAACACCGCTATCTTAAGTTTTTTTACGTATTATTTTGACTAACTTTAAATAACTTGTAAATCTAATACAACTAACGCCATCTCTCTATCTTAAAAACAACTATTTTTCAAGTCACAAAATTTTGTTAGACATTGTTAGTCTATAGTTATTTACTAGTCTCTGCTATTAGTGAATATCTTGGAAATAATTTGAAGTAAAACAATAAAGTATGTAATTTGAAAGTATAAACTATTTGATAGATACTGGGGGGTCACAGGAAATACAAACCGTATTTAAGTTAATATGATTAATTTATTCCAATAAAAAACATTCAATAAAAATATAGAATCTACTCTTTAAAAGAAACCGTTTCATATTAACTACATATAAAATGCAACGTATGTAAAAACAAGACAATGAGGTTATTATAACATAATGTCTAGTACTTTCTGAACTTCTCAGTGACGTGCTTAAACTGAAAGTGGTAACATATTTTGTAAAACGACCTTGGAATTGACCAACTGGAATTGAAAACATTTTATACCATACAAAAAATACGTGTCGCCGTATGATAATTCTTATTTTAAAACAATGATCTACAATCGATGTCAATAAGACAAACAGAAATGAATTTTTTGAACATTGAAATTTTAATTGATATTTGAATTTTGAAAGTGTCAATATTTATGTCTCAACGAAACGTATCACAATTTACAAAAAAAACAGTGAGTAAAATCCCATTTATCTGTATAGCTATGTTTTTGTAAGAGAGAAACTGACAAAATAAAGGTTTTTTAAAAAAAAATTACAAAATTAAATACATAAAGTAAATCAACAAAACTTTAACAAGTATACTTTGTAATGATAATTATCTATAATTGTTTATGCTTGATTTACAATAAGTTGTTTGATGACATTACGTAAGACACCATAACAATGACATGGAAACACGTTACTCTCTTAGGCCGATATTACTTACACTATCATAAATCATATTAATATATTGCTCATATTAATATGATTTCTTAACTGTCAAATTCAAGAAAAATGTCAAATTAAATGATCATATTCTATATCTATGATCATATTTATATGATAGTGTAATATGTGCCTTACTACAAACAAGAAGGTAATGCTTATTACCAGGGGTTGAAATGCGGCCTCTACGCACACTTTTATTTTTAAGCATGAATTAACAAACTAAAGACAAAAGAATATTATTTAAAATGATAAAATTTAAAATAAAAAGTAAAATAAGAGCCATACGAAAATTCAACATTAGTTCTAAAAAGTATGGACAAAAAATCATTACCTCTTAACAATGAAAACAATCAACGTTCAAATACTTAAGAAAATTAAATATCAGAACAGAAGATGAGTATACGAGTAATCAAATAATTATATAAATCAACTTCATTTATTTAAAATTAATGGCCGGTTTACACGCTTTAAGAAGTTAAGTTGGTAACAAAATTTTAAGTAAATTTTAAGTTAAAAATTACGTGTAAACAGTTAGACAAGTGACAATTGGTAACTTACAATTTAGTACGCAAGTGATTAAGTAGTTTAGGATTCATTCTATTTTTCGTATAAGTAGGTGGGCGGGGCTTCTCACTTAACACGTTTGGACGTGATTTTTTAGTTAAGTGCATAAGTTGACAAAGCGGGTGGCGGCAAGAGCTCGTATTTATTTTGCATTTTCTCTTTTTTCTTTTCACTAATGTCGGAGTGGAGTTTAGTTTCAACTTTAAAATTTGTTGAAGAATATTTCAAATAGGTATGCTTGTAGAATAAACGGTGTAAAAAATTTAGAAAAAAACATATTCTCGTAAAGATTTTAATTTCCGAATAAAATCCTTCTTTGAATTTGTCCAAAATTACGTTTACCACATATCTAAGTACAGAATTGAGGAACTCCTTGACATTCATCACTGCTCATCTTCATTAAACTTTGGACACACAAGTGACATGTAGTAACTTAAAATTTAGTTAAAATTTAGTTACCAACTTAACTACTTAATACATGTAAACCGCACATAATACCGCGTCAGCGCTCCTCCCGCATCGATTACTGCATCGCATCGACTTCGCATTGAATTTACTAGATTTTGACACAAATCAGATCCTCTAAACGAGTCCCAAACTTGGTCGCAATGGGTTATGAGTGCTGGTTTGGTCCTCTCGTTCCGAAAATCCCATCTTTGTATCATTATACCCCACAAGTTTTCAATGGAATTTAAATCCGGAGATCTGGAAGGCCACGAAACGGTTCGTACTTCCCTTTGTTGCGCAAGCCAGTCCTGCACTACGCGAGCACGATGTATCGAACAGTTATCCTGAAAAAATAAAAATTCTGGGACCTCAGTCCTAGGATTCACCGTGCGCACTGTAGGGAACATGACTTGCTGCAACAACTCTACGTGGCTCAGCCCAGTGGCCCTCCCATCTGTGTAGGCTGATTCTCCTGGACTGTCAGCACTCATCCACCCCCACATATTTACAACAATCCTCCCCGACTCGTTATTGGGGCTCACATTTCCAGGATCATACCGTGCATCATTCACACGCCATAAATTCCGACGACCGTGCTCACTAGATTTAAATGATTTTTCATCGGAAAATATGGCGTGTGAAAAATCGAAATCTCGAAATTCACGTGCGAACCGTACTCTGGCAGTTTTTTGGGCCTCAGTGAGGATAATTTTCTTGGCCGGTCTTCTGTGGTGAATGCCAGCCTCGTGCAGAGGGTTTCGCACTGCGGCCGTCGTGCAGTCATACTCCACGGCAAATCTTGATGTTCTGGCGAATGGGTTCTCTTGGTAAGCATTTACCATTCGAACAACCCGCTCTCGAGTTAATTTCCGCGGCGGCTGTGTGCGAGGCCGGTGTTCAATATTGCCTTCGCCACAGTCACGCTGAATCCACCGTCGCACAGTGTCTCTGCAAAGCAAACAAAACCAATTATTATAATTCATAAAATGTAGCATCTTAAAATAAATAACTTTTCACACAATCATGATTTGTATTGTTAACTTAGTAAATTATTATATATATATATATATATATTATATAATAAAATATATGTATTCTTACCGTAATGTTCAGCTCACGAGAAATCTCGGAAATATTTTTTCCTTGATTATGCAGGACAATAATTTGATTTCTCTCCTCTCTCAACAAATTACGAGGCATCGTCAATGTCCATATATTACTATGAAAATCAAGTCCTTTATACACGCACAGATCACAAAGAGTTAAACGTCCAGATATAAAACAAGTCCATAGAAGAAAACGCAAGGGTCAAACTTAAAAAACGGTATAACGAGATGATAAGTGGCGCGCGTTGTCAATAGGCGAAATGCAAATTGCAACTACAAACTACTTTTTTTTTTTTGTTCCCCTCCGCGGGAAGGGCAGGAGGATAAAAATGCCCTGACGCATACTCTGGCGCGATCCCAAAGTTATGTGGGACTCGTCCCGACGCCTACCAGGACCATACCCACTAAAAACCCCCTGTCGGCTCGTGCATTTTTGCCACTCAGCCTTCATCTGAGCGACGGCCAATTGGAGAAAGCGGGGCCCAGAAGGGGTCACCCGCTGGGATTACATAGCACTGAAGGTGCTCAAGGCACTGAAGGTGAATACATAGCACTGAAGGTGCTCAAAATGAAAATCAATAATTAAAACAAAAATTAAAAAATTGCAAAATAAAATTGAATTAATTCGCATTTACGTTAGAATTAGGATTTACGTTAGAATTAGAATTTACGTTAGAATTAGAATTTGCGGCCAGAAGGGCTTCGAGATCGGCTGACAGTCTGGTGGAGTACGCTTGCGCAATCCTAGGCCTAGCGACTTTGAACTTCGAATCTAACACAGGAGTAGTATATGAGACTGAATCACGAACTAGAGGATTGGGATGGGTTTCGGAGCGTTTGAAGAACGCTTTAGAGAGTGTTTTGAGATGTTGTTGTACTGTAGGCAGTTCAAGATCTCTATGCAAGTCCGCGTTACGCACGTACCACGGTGCGTTTGTGGCCTGGCGGCAAAAGAGGTTTTGAACTACCTGCAGTTTGTGCAGGAGGGAGGGTTTGGCGTGGGCAAAGATTGGCGAGGCATACGTCATGACGGGTCTAACGCAGACCTTGTAAAGTGTACGTTTGTTTCTGAAAGACATTTTACTTTTTCTACCTAACATGCTATTTAGGCGGCCTAAATAGTGACGAGCGAGTTTCGAAACTCTTTCGACGTGTGGCTTGAAAGAAAGCGTCGGATCTAATGTGACGCCTAAGTATTAAGTACTGCGCTTCCAGGGGATGGGAATGCCTAACATTCGAACGTGGGGATCGCCAGCGGGACGACGGCGTTTGTGGTCGAAGCGCATCGCAGAACTCTGTTCAGGGTTCACATCGATGCGCCATTTTTGAAACCATACACCAAGGGCGTTTACGGCCTTTTGGAGTCTGGTTACAAGGTGCCGAACACTGTGGCCTTTGGTATAGAGTACGGTGTCGTCAGCAAAGAGGGCGAGTTCGACGCCTTTCGGCGGGATGGGAATGTCGTTGGTGTACACGGTGTACAGCAGAGGGGCGAGGACTGAGCCTTGAGGGACTCCAGCCTTTATGGGACGAGGCGCAGAAAGCGTGCCTTCGTGTTTAAATCGAAACGTACGGTCTTTGAGAAACGACGCTATTAACCTGACTAGGCGATCCGGTAAGCCTATCTTGTAGAGTTTATAAACGAGACCGCTGTGCCAGACTTTATCGAAAGCCTTGGCTACGTCAAAGAAAACCGCGACTGATTTATAACGACGCGGATAGAAACCGTCAAGTATATACTCGACGATTCGGTGGACTTGTTGAGGGCAGGAGTGTTTAGCGCGAAAGCCGAACTGATGGGGAATAATGAGAGGATCGCCATCCGTTGGAAACAGATGGTTCCGCATTCGAGAGAGTATGACTCTCTCGAGAAGTTTAGACATTGCCTTGAGGAGGCTGATGGGTCTGTGATTAGCCGGGACGTTCAGAGGTTTGCCCGGCTTGGGAATGCCTATGACTGTCGCTTCTTTCCAAGCTTTTGGAAAGTAGCTATGGTCGAAGCAGGCATTGAAAATGATAGCTAATAAGGTAAGCATCTGTTGAGGTAGGTGCTTAAGTGCGTGGTTGGAAATTCCATCCGCACCCGGAGCCTTTTTGGACTTTTGATTTCTAATGAGAAGCAAGATTTCATCATTAGAGACTGTGACAGGGTCGGCGGTGATGGGAAGAGAGTCTCTGCGAAGGACTTCGTCCTCCACCGCCTGGATGTGTGAGGGATCAGCAGGTTGCGTGCTGGGCGAGCATTGTGCGGCAATGCTGTCGGCGAAGCATTCGGCTTTCTCTTCGACTTCGAAGGCAGTAGTGCCGTCGGGACGAGTGAGAGGAGGAACGTGAGAAACGGTGTCTACGCGTAAGGCTCGGGCCATGCTATAGTACGCTTGGTGGGACGGAGAGATATTCGCCATGAGATCGTTCATCTGAGCGTCTCGGAGTTCCGCGAGGCAAGACCTAACTTTACGTTGAAGCTGATTCGCAGCTGTTCTATAGGCGGGCGTGGGATATTTCTTGGCTCTCCGGAGAGCCGCGTTCTTAGCTTTAATAAGTTTGCTAACGGCTAAGGGAAGCGTGGGTTTGCCGTGCTTAGCAATCTTTTCGTTGTCACTGATGGCTGAGTTGATAGCATCAGTGAGAGAATTTACTAATGAATCAATTTTATCCGGGCTATCTAATTGTTCGGGAGAGATCGCGAGTGGAGAGTTCGGAGCCTCTAAGGCTGAAACTAACGTATTTTTAAAGCCTTTCCAGTTGGTAAAGGTCTTAGGAGATGAGACGTTATCGTTCGGCGGTCCTAGCACGAGGGAGACGGGGCGATGGTCGGAGCCTAGGTCATCGAGCGGTTCGATAGACCTTAGATCAAGATTGATTCGCTTGATAATTGCAAAGTCGAGGATGTCAGGAGAGTAGGTCGGGTTGTTGGGATAGTGAGTGAGAGTGATGGGGGAAATGACGTCTAAGTCAAGGGAGTTAGTGATGTCGAGGAGAGCGATACCGCTGGTGTTAGTCGATAGGCACGTCCAGTCAGTATGTTTGGAGTTAAAGTCTCCGAACATAATGACTGAATGGCCGAGGGCGAGAATGGCCTCAAAGTCGCTGCGGATTGGTTTGGTACCACTAGGTATGTAGATTGAAGCTATGATGATGGTCGGATGACCAGTCATAGCCAACCTACACACAGTGGCTTCCATGTTGAGGAGAGGAGGGGTAGGGAGAGGACAGCAATGGAAACCTTTTTGTAATATATAGCGGTGCCGCCGAAACCGTCGGAGTTGGGCCTATCGTTACGAATAAACGCGTACTTAGGTATAGCAAATCCCCTGGAGCGGTTTGGAGTAAGCCATGTCTCCTGGAGAAGGAATAATTCAGGTTCTTTGTTCTGAAGGAACAGTTTAATCTCGGGAAGGTTGGTGTTAAGGCTACGAGCGTTAAAAGATACTAGGGATAAGCCCTTGGGTTTAATACGACTGGACGCGGGATTCGCGGGTCTAGACATTATAATTGACTTATTTACGATTTTATACAAAAATAAAAAAAAATAAATTTACAACGAACTTAGGAGCAAGTGATGCTCGGCTAACGCGAATAAACGCTCTTGAGGAGAGCGGGCGGCTCGCAGTTTGCGTGCGAGAACAGAAATTTCCGTAATGTCGACGTTTTGAATGACGTCGAACACGGTCTTCATGTCCTCAGCCAGCGACGACTGAGGTGAAGATGACAAAGCAGGACGCGGCCCTACGGAAGCTACGGGAGCTGGGATGGGTCGGGAAGGTGCAGGCGGGACAGCCGGATGCTGCCTCCAAGACAGAGCCGGAGTAGGCGTCGGCTGAACGGGCTTTGCTTCCGGGGGACCCCGGTTGCGCAGCGGCGGGAAGTTAGCGGGAGTGAGCGGCGGCGCCGGTTTAGGCGCGACCCTCTTGGCGGTGGAGCGCGGAGCGCGCGGGCAACCCCTGTAGTTAGCTGTGTGACCGGACTGGCCGCACAGCACACAGGCAGGGGGGGAAGTGGATTCGGGAGTGCGAGTGCACTCCTTCGTAAAATGTGGATCCAGGCACTTAACGCACCTGGGGGGAGCTGAGCAGTTAGCCGCTGCGTGGCCGTAGAGTTGGCAGCGGTGGCACTGCCCAGGGTGACCGCGGGGGTTGGGACGCTCGACAGAGATATTTGAGAGTCCGCAAATTGTGCGAGCCTCTCTAAAGATCTCCCTCGAGTTGGGAGTATTTGACAGGATTACTAAAGCTAAAGGAAAACGCCTACCGCGGTTGGAGTGCATCTTATGCACTGCTTCGGCCGGGAAACCCTGGGACTTAAGATCCTCGAGGATTTCTTCATTCGCGAGCTCGAACGGGACGCCCCGTAGTACTGCGCGGATCTTACGCTCCTCCGGGAGGGCGTAGGTGTGATACGCGATTTGTTTTAAGGAAAGTAACCTGGTGAACGCGCGGAAGTCGTCGACGGTCGCGACTTGAATTTTAATTGTATCGCCAGCGTTGGCGGCTTTTAAGTAATTAATTTTGTGCTCTTTGCACAAGTTAGAAACCGCGGTCCAGCTCGCTTTTTCACGCAGGAAGACGGGCGGAGGGAGCTGAGGTTTCGGCGGGACGGGAGCGCAGCGTGACGCTGGCTTCGATGGAAAGAGACGCGGTCACTTCGAGTGACATGAGCGGCGCGGGGGCGGGTGTAGAAGACACTGGGGTTGGCTCGGGTGTTGAAGACACCGCGGCTTTTTTCGAACGCTTCTTAGAGCGTTTGGTAACTAATTGGAACGCGGGCTCAGGAGAGCCGGTTAAGGTGGCGGCGACCGACCAAGCTTCGGACGCGGCGGAGTCTGAATCGCTCCCGGGAGCGGTACGCTTCCTACGAGACGATCGCGAGGATGAGACCGACGCGCAGTCCATATCGGATGCAACGGGAGACGCGGGAGAGCTATAGACCTGAGGGGTCTGGGCGTTGGAGGCCTGAGGGGCTGGGGTTGGGGCCTGAGGGGCCGGGGACGCGATTGATGCCTGCAAGGCCTGCGTTAGGATGTCTTTTGGGATGGAGACGCCTGCCGCAGCAAGCGCCTGGGTGAACGCGTTAATAACGATTAGCGGATCCATTAGGGAGGGTTGGGACAATAGTATATATAAATATAAGTATAATAAAAGATGCCTAGTTCTTAAAAACCTAGCAAAATCCTAGCGGCTAACCTCCCTACCAGCGGTAGGGGGGCTGGGGAGAATAACTTAAAACTAACCGAAGTACGCCGAAGGCCGCTACCTAGAAACCTTAAAAAAAGGGTACGCAGGTAAAGAGTTGACCGCGTTAGGGTCAACCTTTACCGACAGAAAGGACAAATACACACGAAGAACACACAGATATGATAAAAATAAATATGAAAAATAGGAGAAAAATAAATAAAATAGAGAAGAGAAATATAATAAAAATAAAAGGACTGGTTCAGTACAAATTCGTTGTCACCGTTAAGTATCCTTTGCACTGAAACCAGACTACTTACGCTGGGCACAACACTGCACTCAGCACAAGCACAACACAACTTAGCACAGCACTTTGAAGACTAAGGGGCTTAGTCGCAAAGAAAAATCGCACTTCGAAAGCACTCAGACGGAGTAGAAAAACCTTGAAAACCGTAGCACGGAACCAACACGCTAAACTGTGACGTCAGTAGACTGAGCGCCACGGAATATCGGGAAGGGACCAAACAACGGAGAACGGGGTCTTGCACGTCCGCACTGGGCGGCGGTCGGAGCGAGAATGTTCGTACAAACTACAGCTAGCTCGTAATTAAAAATAAACTAAAACTTCCTTCCCTCCCACCTTCTATTATCAGAGGGCGGTACCTATTGTTTATGTTGCGACTTACATTGAAGGGCCACTGGTTTTCGAGTGCATGATTCTAAAACAATAACGTCAATGTATTTTATAGAGTTGGCCCGCCATTTTTTTGAATTCGCCTCGAAATACATTGAAGAATATAACTGAGGACGAACTTCGTTACATTTTTAAAGTGAGTCAATGTAAATCGAAGTAGGTAATTGATTGATAAGCTAATTGATGCTATAAGGCATTTAGGTGTAAAAGTGAACAACCACTGACTTTTCTGGTAGTACCTTTTCCTTTTCTTAGCCGGTGTAAGTGGCATCTTTAAATAAGAAATTGTCTACTAGAAGATAAATTTAGTACCTACCTGTATTAATTTGTAATAAACATAGCAGAATTGTTAGAATAGTCTGCTGGTCTTTGACGTTTATTAAGAATTGTTTGTTTTATAATGTACCACAGAAACATTGTACAATTCTGTTCCATAAAAAAGCTAAATCAATGCAATACTTATCTAAGTAACGAAACTAAGAATTTAAGCAAATTTTTTTTGCGAATTTGTTATTACGTTATGTATGAAAGGAAGATACAGTTACAATATTTTTTTTTTCAGGAAATGAGCCTAAAGTAAATAATATATATATATATAAAGTAAATATAAATAATAATAACAACAATTACATGCAGTGTGTATTCTGCTTTAGGATTCTATTCCGAAACTTTTTAGTTCCACATCTACGTTACCAGTGTTTTGGTATCGGAATGGAAGTAACGGAAGCCTACCTTGTTTTAAACTTAATTCAATAACTCTATAACAGCTAAATTTATCAAGGAGTAAACTTAAGAATTGAATTCACAGCAAGTTAAAGAATTATTTGTACAATTTGCAAAATAACACAGTCGTCGTACATACATTGCTCGAAGTAGACGTGTAGCAATATTTCTCGTAAATTATTTCGATTGTGATTAGCAAATACAACCCTTACCATAAAGAAATCAGAGTCTATTGTGGTATAAATAAGTTTGTGTTTTTTATGGCGAGCGGGGACTGCGCTGATCTGCTGCACACCTACACCTCACCCCCGTAAAGAGTACAGGCTGATGGAATTTATCTCTTTCCATGCACCACTCGACTAACATGGGGTATTATCGCTCACGTACCCTATCAAACATACGCTAAGAGAATTTAAAGGTACCCTCTATCTACTACACACCTAAAAAAAAAAACAAACAAACATCTGGTGGCAATACTTGGTTGATTATTTACTCCCACTTAAATAGTCAACACTATGTCTAATTGTACAGCTTGTAAAAAGTCACTAAAATCAAATGAGAAAATCACGTGCACTAAAACTAACTGCGTTCGATCCTATCACTGTCTTTGCGTTGGTGTGAGCCCCGACACTACAAAGAAATTAACTTCGTGGATCTGTCCGTTCTGCGTAAATAAACAGCCAAAGACCGTTGACAACTCCGACAACCCCGTCCAATGCACCACGATGGATCAGGGCAGCAGTAGCGCCCTTCACGGCGCCACCATCACCTCCGAAACATCATTACAAGAAAAACAAACCCACCTAAAAGCGGTGTTAGTGAATCTCAGCGGCAGACGGAAACCATCTTTTCCACTAAACACGAGCTTCAGGTGTTGGTGCGGGATGCTATAAAAAGTGAACTTGGACTGATGACAGCAAATCCACAATTTAGACGAAACAAGTTTCTGTAGCGATTCCACAAAAGGAAAAGTTATTGGGAAAAAGACTTCAGAGTAGAGAACAAGTAGGCTGGGACGCGATAACACCACTGTTTTATTGGCAGCCAACGCCAGTGGTTAAAAAGTTCCACTGCTTATGATTTTTCATGGGAATCATCACTGGTCAGAATGGTTTTTGAAAGACCAAACTGTAAATATGGCTTACGTTATAACTCGGAAAGGATGGATGCAAACCAGTATATTTGAGCAATATATGCGTGAAGTATTCATTTCTGCGATCGGTGATAAGCGTCCTGTTATACTAATTTTCTAAGGGCACTGTACCCATGTGGATCTCAGCGTCATCCAATATGCAACAGAACAAGATATCACTATATTGAAATTGCCACCCCCTTAAGATGATTTGAGGGTGTTCGTCGTTTGGATACTTGGGGGGAGGGAGACTTGCCGAGCTAACAGATGCAAATAAAAATAATTTTGTATATACATAAAGAGACTTTGTAAATTTAATTTGAAAAAAATATACCCGTGACGTTTCTTGGCCAGTTCTTCTTCACGAAGGTTTTTCCGAACTGGTGGTAGACTCATGTTTTATTTGACTTCAATAAGAACAAGTAATTGTCAATGTTGAGAAATAAATATTTCATTTAAGTTTATTTCATTTCATAAATATTTCGTTTAATTTCATTCATCAAAGTTTTGCAACCACTGGACTGTAGCACAATGAAATCAATGAAACCCCACCGGGAAGATGAGATAATAAAATTATTATTATTATTAATAATAATAATAATAATAATAATAATAATAATAATAATAATAATAATAATAATAATAAATAATAAAAGAGGAAAAGATTGCACATTGGTTCGACACTCCCAAAATGCAAGTTCGCCCAGTTATTTTGGAGAATTGTTTAAAAAAAACTGGAATCCATCCGGTAAACCGCGTAGTAATTCCGAAAACATTATCCAACAATTTAATTTGGAAGAAATGGGAAAATGCTCAGGCAAATTTTTGCGAGAGATTTCAGAACCTTTTTGTCGCATTTGGTCCACTTGGTCAATTTTTGCAAAATGATCACTTTGCGACACGTCTATTTCGCATTTGGTCCACTTTTGACAATAGAGCGTTAAGTATAATTGGTTTTCATGGCTACGTTTAACGCCATCTCAGCAGTTACTTCGTGTTTTTTTTTAGATTTTCGAATATAAAACTAAACATAAACTAAACACTTGATTTTCGCCAAACGCTTTCGCTGTTCGTGAAAAGCTGGAAATAGTACTTAAATTTTACCTGGCGCTTCACCGGGGGCAGCCTCAATACGCTCGCTTTGCTCGCTCGACTCCTGCGTGTATTAACCTTACCTAACCCAATACCTAAATGAATTAAGACAACATTTCATAATACACTGATCTGGTCCCAAAGAAAGGTTTTTCCTTATGTTATGGTAACCAGAGAGAATAAAGGTACCTCAAACACCCAAAGTGGAGAGTTCGGGGCCTCTAAGGCTGAAACTAGCGTATTTTTAAAGCCTTTCCAGTTGGTAAAGGTCTTAGGCGGGGTGACGTTATCGGTTCGTGAGGTCGGGATAGTGAGTGGCAGTGACGGGAGAGATGACGTCTATGTCGAGTTTCTGAGTGATGTTAAGGAGTGCGATACCGCATTTGTTGGTCGATAGGCATGTCCAGTCAGTATGTTTGGAGTTAAAATCTTCGAACATAATGACTGAATGGCCGAGGGCGAGAATGGCCTCAAAATCGCTGCGGATTGGTCTGGTGCCACTAGGTATTTAGATTGAAGCTATGATGATGGTCGGATGACCAGTCATAGCCAATCTACACACAGTGGCTTCTATGTTGAGGAGAGGAGGGATAGGGAGAGGTATGCAGCGGAAACCTCTTTTGTAGTGGATAGCTGTGCCACCGAAACCGTCGGAGTTGGGCCTATCGTTACGGGTGAACGCGTATTTGGGAATCGCGAATCCCCTGGAGCGGTTTGGAGTAAGCCACGTCTCTTGGAGAAGCAGTAGGTCTGGCTCTTCGTTCTGAAGGAACAGTTTGAGCTCAATACTAAGGCTACGAATGTTAAATGAAACTAGGGATAAGCCCTTGGGTTTGATACGAATGGACGTGGGATTTGCAGGTAGACATTTTAGGTAGGCTAGACATTATATTTACTATTTATTTAAAAAATGTATACTAAAAATTTAATTTACAAGAAACTAAGTAGCGAGTCATGCTCGGCTAATGCGAATAGACGCTCGTCCCATAAAGGCTGGAGTCCCTCAAGGCTCAGTCCTCGCCCCTCTGTTGTACACCGTATACACCAACGACATTCCCATTCCGCCGAAAGGCGTCGAACTCGCCCTCTTTGCCGACAACACCGCACTCTATACCAAAGGCCACAGTGTTGTAATCTTGTAACCAGACTCCAAAAGGCCGTAAACGCCCTTGGTATATGGTTTCAAAAATGGCGCATCGATGTGAACCCTGAAAAGAGTTCTGCGATGCGCTTCGACCACAAACGCCGTCGTCCCGCTGGCGATCCCCACGTTCGAATGTTAAGCATTCCCATCCCCTGGAAGCGCAGTACTAAATACTTAGGCGTCACATAAGATCCGACGCTTTCTTTCAAGCCACACGTCGAAAGAGTTTCGAAACTCACCCGTCGCTACTTAGGCCGCCTAAATAGCATGTTAGGTAGAAAAAGTAAATGTCTTTCAGAAACAAACACTAGGCTTTTTACAAGTTACACTTTACAAGACCTGCGTTAGACCCGTCATGACATATGCCTCGCCAATCTTTGCCCATGCCAAACCCTCCCTCCTGCACAAACTGCAGGTAGTTCAAAACCTCTTTTGCCGCAGGGCCACAAACGGACTGTGGTACGTGCGTAACGCGGACTTGCATAGAGATCTTGAACTGCCTACAGTACAACAACACCTCAAAACACTCTCTGAAGCGTTCTTCAAACGCTCCGAAACCCATCCCAATCCTCTAGTTCGTGATTCAGTCTTACTCCTGTCTTAGATTCGAAGTTCAAAGTCGCTAGGCCTAGGAATGCGCAAGCGTACTGTTCCACTAGACTGTCAGCCGATCTCGAAGCCCTTGTGGCCGCAAATTCTAATTGTAATGTAAATCCTAATTGTAACGTAAATCCGAATTAATTCAATTTTATTTTGCAATTTTTAATTTTTTTGTTTTGCTTATTTACTTTTCATTTTGAGCACCTTCAGTGCTATGTATTCACCTTCAGTGCTTTGAGCACATTCAGTGCTATGTAATCCCAGCGGGTGACCCCTTCTGGGCCCCGCTAACGCAGCCTCTTTCTCCAATTGGCCGTCGCTCAGATGAAGGCTGACTGGCAAAAAATTGCACGAGCCGACAGGGGGTTTTTTTAGTGGGTAGTGCTTATTAGGAGCTAGTCCCGGATGCCTTGTAACGCGCGCGAGAGGCATGCGGAAATGCGTTTTTTGCCTCCTGCCCAAACGAGGAACTAAAAAATTAAAGTTTATGCTTAGTTTACATTTTTGTTTTGATGTAAACGGCCGCACTTCGAGTCAAATGGTTCATTAAGGGTAACTTAACTATAGACTTCTAAGGCCTGTATTACAGAAGTTGACTCAAGGAGCGATTTCGTTTGAATCTCGTTTTAAGTTATGAACCATCCTTAAGTATCCTTCTTATTCAAGAACGCATTTCGGGTTCTACGCAGGTAAATCTAGACTCAAGGGGAGATCTAATCTAGTGGCATAAAATTTGTTATGAAAATAAAACTGTGGTATATAGTTAGTTCCCGTTTGCATTCTACTGCAAGTGAAACCGTTTTTTCATTACACGCAATGAAGCATATTAAGTTCAATATTAAGTTCACAGTTTAATAAATATATTCAAGCATCTTGTCAATATTCATAGTAAATTAGTAAATATATTCCATTATAAAACGTTCAAAGCTAATTTTGTGTGTTTTATAAGAGTTATTAGTAGTTATGTCTCTATTTATGTAAAAACGGACTACCACGACATAAGATTTGACAGGACTTGGGTATGTATGTTTGAATTAGAAGTCCGTAATTCGAACATACATACCCGAGTTTGTTACCTAGTATTTTTTTTTATATTTAACAATCACGCAACATTATTTAGCCCAAATTAAGTATCATTAAAGAACTTGTGTTATGGATGCTAGATAACGGATAAATAAACTTAAGAAATATATAAACACACATAGATATTTTTTTAAATAAAATTATTAGAAATAAACGTATATAAACTTAAATACTCATCCATGACTAGAAAGCAAATATAATAAAATATCTGCCCCTACCAGGATTCAAACTCGGGACCTCTGGCATGGAAGGCTAGGCTACTTACCTCTACACCAAACAGGCCGTCAATTTATACTTTACTTGAATTTAATATTCTATTATAATATTCTAATAGATTTGAGACCAACATAATGTATATTATAAAAAAAAAGAAATTATCGTTGCGAGTATTTATTGAAGCGCAGACTATTGAGAAATCTACAAAATATGGAGTTTTTAAACTTACTAATAATTTGCATAATATTTAAGCCTTTTATTAGAAATTCTTTGTTTTTCAGAGCTAATAACTTTAAAACATTTATTATAACGTTTGAAACGGCAGGTTGAGACTCATTTAGTAATTCTCCAGATACTATCTGAAAAGAAAACGGTTTTTATTAGCAATTAGGCATAAGAAACATTTGGCCTGTACCATCAGTAAGCATAACTTGTAATATTTAGACCTGTTCTATTATAAACTTTACACAGAGAATAAACAATTTTAGCTGAAGATATCCTGAAGAATAAAAACGAAGACATATCAATATTTGCAGATCTGGGGCTATGGGCAATCCTCACTTATTACATTTTTGCAGTTGTGGTGATACTAAAGGCCAAATAACATTCTTTTTAGAATCTTGTAAAAACCTATACAAGATTTCAAATGAATCCGAATTTATTGCGTACGGATTCTGTGCATCATGCAAGTACTGCAGTGGGATATTCATTCGTTGCCGTTCTCGATTTTACATGTCCAAATGAAATAATCCATCATAATAATCGATTTCGACAAAATAATCCATTTTTGTAAATTCTTTCTTCCAATCACTTAAAAAACATCAAACTTTGCTTAATTATTATTATTGTATATAATAAAATATAATATGTCCTTATCGTTTTTAAGAAAATATACAAAATGTATATTTAAGTGCTGCTTTAGAGAACTGTCTTCAGCTCGTAATTTGTTGGCTCGACGGGTAACTGGTTTGGAGGGTAGCGGGATCCGAAGAAATGGTGCACCGCTGGCCGACCGCAGGGAGTAGGGGGCCCAAATAGTGTGCTAGCCACATGCGAAAGGCTGCCCCGTCACCTCGCGAAAAATCCCAGGAGGCTTCATTGTGCCAGCTGGTGACTGGTAAGAGAGGACCCGATGACAATCCCCCGGGGGGTTCGGGCGTCCCCGCAGTCTCCAAGCCAGTTCCCCATCGGTGCGTTGTTTATTGCGAGCTGCTTGGTTCCATTTGCAGCGCTTATTCACTCACACAACTTATATGAAAAGTCATAAGAAGAGTTAGGTTCTACAGCGGTTGCACTTCCTCTGTCTTAAAGTGCACTTGTGCAACATCAGAGGAATGCACTCAAATATCAACAATGTCCACCACCATCTTGAGACAGAGAGGCCTCACCTACTCTTCCTAACGAAGATGCAGATCTGTAATCCGTCAGACTCGGCATACCTTTGTTACCCAGGGTACATCCTGGAGTCCAATTTCCGCCCGAACGCCGGGGTATGCATGTATGCCAGTGACGAGATCTGTTGGCAACACATAGCGGAGATCGGGAGACAACGAGGCTCGAGGAGTACCTCAGCGATGCAGCAGATAAGGTTCGGCAACGTTTTCCCTCAGCGCAGTTGTTGTTCCTGGGGGATTTTAACGCTCATCACGGGCAATGGCTATACCCGCATCAAGACACTGACCACACTGGAAGAGAGGCTTTTAAGTTGCTGGCCACACTGTATATAAGGAGGTTCTTAAATGCTTGCAGAATTTAGACGTGAATAAGGCCAGCGGCCCCGATGGCATACCTGCAGTTGTGTTAAAACACTGCGCAGCCGAGTTGTCTCCCATACTAACGTGCCTGTATCGACACTCTTTGGAAGCCGGAAAGGGTACGTAGATTTACAATTTTTACCAGATAATTTGTCAAGCGTCTATAAACAAACCTACCTAATTTGAGAAGAATAATTTTTTGTATAATATGTTCCATTGTTTTTGTACTTGAACTAATAGAACCGACACAAAATAAATAAATGGAATACTGTGTCAGAAACTGGTAAAGTAGATACGTGCTAAGAACCCTGCTAGTGTCTTCGCACAGTTATTATTACGACGACTAATATCCACTAATAAGAGCTAACTAGAGCTGGACGGGGGAAAAACTAATAAAAACATGTAATTTGCTTAGGAACGCTATATAATGATTCGAATGCAATGCAGTACCTATATACGTACAAAAGTAACGTCGAAAATGAAACAAGTGTGAAATTGACAAAATTGTACAAATATTTCAGTGGATAAGATGTGGACCTTCTTTGTGGATGGTTGCTTTGTGAATGTGTGGTTTTGCTAGATGTATTTTGTTCTCAAATTTGCACAAGAAATTTTCCAGTGCTTAGATATATGACAACCATAATATTCCCAAACATTAGAATGTGTTTTGTTGTACAAATGCTTATTATATCGTATTATTTCTCAGGTATTTATGTAGGTACTAGCTGGTTTGGCTGGTTGGAGAAAATATATCATTCTGATTTTAAAGCACTTTGGACTAGTAATAAACTGTTTTTGCTATATATGATTATCTTAGACCATTTTTCGATAGGTTTGTCACCTAATTTAAACTCTTGAAAGTAAAATAAGATTGCTTCATATTTGTGTATAATATTTCAAAACTGCAACATGAATGCATATTTTTAGTTTCATTAATTATGAAGCGTCATAAAACTTTTTGAAAAAACAATTAGCAGGTAATTGTCTTCCACGGTGAGAAGTCACCAGGTGACAATGTAGGCGAGAATAGTACACGCGTACCCAATAGGAACCTATTCACTCCACGTTTGAAAGTACCAGGGTTTCATTAATCTGAAGATTAAATATTTTCATGATCGTTAAAAAACAAGGGCACATTTGAACATATTTTGACAAAACTAAACGAAACGGTAGATTCATAAAATTGTCAACCATTGTCTTCTTGAAATAGTGGTGACTTTGAAAGTAAACATTAATATTTTTTACTCTACAATATATTTAACCTATAGGTTATTTTTAGCCAAAACTTGAGACAGTAAACACTTTTCCAGCAGTCGGCCATATTTACTGAATTTGTTATGATGGTTGATTGATCAATTAACTTGTATCCAAAACTTATGACTTGATAGTATTCACGCTATCACTTGACTGTTGACTTTCAGTTTCATCGTTCTCATTATCATACATACAGTTCCTTTGCCATTTTAAAAAAATAACCGTTATCAAAATATCAAAATAGATGTTGTGTCAAACCTATTACTTACCTATATACCTAAATAGAATTATAATGCAAGTACTTACTCCTAATATACATGAATACAAAAATACATGAACGCCAAAAATATTTATATACGTATTTGGAACTAAAACAATATTCAAATCTATTTTTAACTTAATTTATCTGCAAACAAAATAACATTTTGTCACTATCTAGTAGTTTTATGTCATGAAAACAAATAAAAAGCTAGGTTCCACCGAGATTTGAACTCAGATCGCTGGATTCAGAGTCCAGAGTGCTAACCATTACACCATGGAACCGCTACACTTTCCTGTCAAAATTGATTTTTAAGAATAGTTTTACGTAATCATAATCGAGCACAAATTCTTTTGAATCATTAGGACTATCTATTTTTATATTGTATCGATTAGTACGAGTATAAAAATATAATAACAACCTTTTTATGTTTATTTTGACTATTATACTCGAGTTGTACGGGGTTAAACAGTAACAACTATGTTTTGTACATTTTAAAACTAATTATAAATATTATTTTATTTATAATAATACTTTGGATTCAATTCAGTATTGATCTAATTAGTCATGAAATTCAGTAAAAACGCTGAATTTTATTTATTTGTTGGTTATGTGCCATGGGCTAAAGAATACAAAGACCTATAATGAATTTGTACAACGATCTTGCTTTAAGAATTCCATCAAACACTCCATTATTGATTCTAAAATGTTTTCATAGCTGATTTTTGAACTTAACATTAGTTCGAATACAAAATTTATGCATAACTTTTATACCTCTGAACTGATTGTCATCAAACATGGCTAGAAACCCTCTGCTTTCAAACGTATGAATTGGTTAAATGAGAAATGAGCAGACTTTTGCAGACAAGTAATTGCGTCAGGTCCGTGATTATAACTTGTACCGCCATATTCGTTTGGTGCCTTTTGGGCCGGTATCGGTTAGCGAGTATTACGAACCTGATTTCATCAGACAGTGGTCGGGCGGAGATATGGCCATCAACAAAATATACACAATAAACTTTCAACTATTTTACGGGATTCAAAACCACAGCTTTGCTTAAAAATACCAGAGATCTGGATATGATTGGAGATAAGTTTAAAAAAAATTATAAATACAATTTAATATTCATAAAATAATTAACTTCAATGTCATATTTAATTTTACAAAAAAAAACCCTTTCTAGTACCAAAATCTTTAAATACGGCCTACTGGGGTGCCTTTATTTTAAAAAAATAATTGAGAAATCTCAAAAATTTGCATTCATCATAAAAAGTTATCTTATTATAGTTAAATCAGCTTAAATTTATGTGAAATGAAAAAAATATGTGATCTCATCATAGGAGACAGAAGATTGAAGGTATCTGAGATAGCTGAAGCTCTAGGCATTTCATATGAATGTACACAAAACATGACCGTTAACGAATTAGGGTTCCACAAGGTGTCTGCAAGATGGGTTCCACGGCTCCTTTCAGTTGAACAGAAATGAACTCGGCTTACGATTTCTAGAGACTGTTTAGAGCTTTTTCAAGCTGATTTAAACAAATTTTTGGCAAGGTTTGTTACTATGGACAAAACATGGGTTCACCACTATGCTCCTGAATCCAAACAACAATCCAAACAATGGACGAGACCCGAATCTCCGACCCCCAAGAAAGCCAATGTGTGTTTTTCAGTAAACAAGGTAATGGCAACGGTTTTCTGGGATTCTAAGGGTGTAATCTTGGTTGATTACTTAGAAAGAGGTCAAACTATAAATTCTGCATACTACACACTATTAAGTCGTATACGCGAAGAAATAAAGTCTAAAAGACCAGGACTGTTGACCAAGAAAGTTTTGTTTCATCAGGACAATGCTCCTGTTCACACATCTGCACAATCGGTGGCTCAAATAGTGCATTGTGGTTTCGAATTGCTTCCTCATCCTCCTTATTCACCTGACTTGACACACACAAAAAACACTTAGGTGGAATGAAATATTCTTCCAATGAGGAGGTCAAAGTGGCCGTAGATGCCTTTTTTGAAGAGCTTGACGAGACCTTCTATTTAAATGGGACCAAAGCTTTGGAGTAACGCTGGACTAAGTGCTGTCACCTAAATGGAAAGTATGTAGAAAAATAAACATAAAAATTTGCATAATTCTTGTGTTTTCTTATTTGGGCCGCGAACTTTTCAATCCACCCTCGTATTACTCTTATTAGTGGCCTATAGTCGTCGTAATGATAACTCTGCGAAAACAAGCAGGTATGTAGGCAGCCATTAACGCATAATATGGGAAACCTTAATTAATACTTTAGATTTCTTAACAAATTCAATACTTTTTACCTAAAAAATTTAAGTCGTTTATAAAATTATATATCAGTACACAGGTAAATAAACTTCTATAAAAATGAGGTATGTATCGTGACTGCTTAGGCTTACAAGCAAATCAGAATGTGGCAGATCGAAGTGAAAACCGAAGTTGTCGTAAGAAGACCTGCCACCGCTAGTACGAAGTCAAGCGCCGTCGAAGTGGAAACCGAAGTTGTCGTAAGAAGACCTGCCCCCGCTAGAACGAAGTCAAGCGCCGTCGAAGTGGAAACCGAAGTTGTCGTAAGAAGACCTGCCCTTGCTAGAACGAAGTCAAGCGCCGTCGAAGTGGAAACCGAAGTTGTCGTAAGAAGACCTGCCCCCGCTAGAACGAAGTCAAGCGTCGTCGAAGTGAAAACCGAAGTTGTCGTAAGAAGACCTGCCACCGCTAGAACGAAGTCAAGCGCCGTCGAAGTGGAAACCGAAGTTGTCGTAAGAAGACCTGCCCCCGCTAGAACGAAGTCAAGCGTCGTCGAAGTGAAAACCGAAGTTGTCGTAAGAAGACCTGCCACAGCTAGAACAAAGTCAAGCGTCGTCGAAGTGAAAACCGAAGTTGTCGTAAGAAGACCTCCCACCGCTAGAACGAAGTCAAGCGTCGTCGAAGTGAAAACCGAAGTTGTCGTAACAAGACCTGCCACTGATAGAACGAAGTCAAGCGTCGTCGAAGTGAAAACCGAAGTTGTCGTAAGAAGACCTGCCACCGCTAGAACGAAGTCAAGCGTCGTCAAAGTAACAACCGAAGTTGTCGTAAGAAGACCTGCCACCGCTAGAACGAAGTCAAGCGTCGTCAAATTAACAACCGAAGTTGTCGTAAGAAGACCTGCCACCGATAGAACGAAGTCAAGCGTCGTCGAAGTGAAAACCGAAGTTGTCGTAAGAAGACCTGCCACTGCCTGTTGTTTATATTCATATATATAAGTTTATTCTGGGTCCCCCCTAATTCGCTGTATCCTAATTCGCTAGTCATCGATAACAGAAGCTCTGCTTACTGTGGGGCCATAAAGCTGGTGTTTTTGTCTGGGGATTTATTTATTTATAATCCCATAACCCATTGCTTAACAAAATAATACGTTAAACCAAAAATACTAGGTAACTACTCGCTTACACTTTTTAATTCCTCGGATCATTTGCGTAAGTTTGCCTACTTCAATAGTCACCACAACGACAAAGATTAATCAGTAATATAGTCATCATCGTTTTCACATTCACTTTCCTTTATACAAGAGTATATTTTATGTAATAAGTTATTATGATAAAACTTTTTGGTAATAAAAACTTATGAACTCTTTTCTAAGAAACGAGCAAATAAAGAAAAACAATGAAATAAAAAGAAATTAGTTTTGTAGTTCACTATGAAATAAAAATTTTAGATGATTAAACGAACTTCCAAGTGAAGTTCTATCGCTATTATATGAGTCGCTTCATTCGAAGATAGTATATAATAAACAGGTAGTCCTTCTTAACTTCGCACAGTTTAAGAGTATGTCATTTGACTTATTCAAAAAACTTTCCGTCTGTTTACTTGAGCAACCCCGGTCCCGGAAAGTCTTCATTTTTTAGAGATCAAAATAAAACCTTTGTATGGGTTCTGGGAGGGACGGGTCCTTTATAAATCTTCGAATGAAGCGACTCATATAATAGCGATAGAACTTCACTTGGAAATTCGTTTAATCATCTATTATATTTCGTCGCTTCATTCTTCATATTGTATATAATAAACAGGTAGATTTTTAGAGACTAAGACTAAGTTTTGTTTTCTTTGGTCTTTACAAATTATATTTTATTTAAATACGTTTATTCATTAAATTCCTTACTTTAGTACTTAATTTAAGAATCCAGCAACCTTAAGGCATTTATTATACACTTGATGATTGCCAAATTAATTAAATCAATAAACATAATAATTTGATTTTCATTAATTTATCGGAAGATATTGGTGTGTACCTTTATTGAATATGGACAAGGCAAAGTCATTTAGTGGGTCTAATATAGGTTTATGGTAAAATTATGTAAAGGCCTAAGGGTTTTAGGTCCACCCAGCCATTTCTCGGCTAACCTACACTGAGCACGTGCCGCGTGCTGTGTGCGCTGAATACACTGATGTCAACGCCGCTCGTACCTAGCGTCTGCTTTATTCGCCGACTTAGCGTCTGACTCGACGCGGCTCTGTGGGGGCCTTTCATGTTACAAACAAGAACCCCGAGTTCGAAGCTTTATTACTTTTCGTCCCAAAAAACATAATCTTTTAGAGCCGATACAGGACATATCATTATGTTATTTTCAAAGATTGGCAAGGATAACATATTTTGTTTACGATTTGGGGCTGTGGTGTTAATTATGTATATTATGATATGTGTAAGGATGCAAAAACTATATTTTCTAATTTAATGTCTGGACCCTATGTCCGGTGCGTACGGCTAACGATGCAACGGTAACTTTTTGGTATTTTTTTCTAAATTAAAAGTAATATAAGGATATCATAGAGAAAGCTGATTAAGAACTGGATCCCAAGAAAATGTGTACTTGGATTTAGTTGGTTTCATTTTATAGGCTTTTTGTAAAAATTGCCTTATCATTGCCCATATCTTCGCCTAACAATAGAGACAAGGCTGAACAGTTTGAATTTAATGAACCGAATGAACAACCCTTACCAAATTGCTCATTAAAAAAAAAGAACTAATAAAAGAGGTTTTTGAACAAATCAGTATTACGTAACGTAGAAAACTCCCACCATGACCTAAACGTGATGTTGTATTGACAAATAGTCATGGATGCCAGAGAAACGAACATCAACGTCATGGTCTCTGGCGGACAGCCACGCTGCGCAAACGCCGCCCGGAGCATCTCGCGGCACCCAGGTTAAGGCTGGACTGCTTTGCTTTGGAGCTGTTATGGGAGTTAATTAAATCTTTTGTTTCAATTCAAATCAATAATTTTTCTTACACATTTTAAGACAAGAGAAAATGGAGGAAATGGTTCAAAATACGCAGAGGCCCAATTAATCGTAAACGCATCGATTGCGACTGCATACGGTTCAGGATACCTAGTTACAAATGCCTCACATTTACAAACAAACATTTAAGCAAAAATCCATAAACTACGTTCCTCGCCAAATGCCATAGCCAAATGTGTCTAGTTAGAGTATTTAAATTTGGAAATTGAATACCACTGATATGGTGCACACAATTGATATGGTGTTCTTTTTCTCTATGTTTCCAAAAACCATGAAATTTATTGTTTTGGAATACTGCGCCCCAGCCTGTTCTGGATGCATCTGTGTATATCTTATAAAGAAGGTCGGCCACTCTCCATACATTCAAAAATTTGTCACTTAAATTCTTTCATTGATACCGTCTTAAATTCGGTAGTGCTTCAAACAGTTTGTATTATTTGTATTGTATTAAATATCCAAATCTGTTATTAATGTTTTAAAATTCGATGCAGAAATAAAATTATTTCATAAAATCAATGCCATGCGTCAATGACTTACAAAAATAACAATTGTATAGATGTCGCAGCCAAATAGTCGCAAATATATCAGGATATCAACAAGTTTAAGAAAATAATTAACAAATTCCTTAATTCTTGCGTAACAATAAGCGGCCTGCTGCAATGTAACAAGTATGAATATAAAAACAAGGCAAATTGTAACGCGTTGTTTGCGGAGTGGTAATTGAGGGTCCAGAAAGGAAATACCAAAGCTCTCTTCTATGTTTATTTTGCAGTAAAATTTAAAATATACAAAAATGCCTGTAAATACAAACAAAAAATATAAACAAAATTGAAATAAAAAATAGTCACACCAAATAAAACAGAAACATTAATACAATTAAATTTGATCTGAAAAGAAAAAGTAACAACAAAATAAAATTTTAATGAATGAGAATCCTTACCAAAAATTTTGGCTACGCACACTCGTGTACGTAAAAATAAATTATTGATTTCATGAAAACTTTGATTGTAGATAATAAAAAATTGATAAACATGTAATTTTGAATAATAAACTCGGAAACAATAATAAATAAATAGATTCTAGTTGTTATGATGGATAATTTTTCGTGACTGGCTTGTCAAATCAAAACATTGCCGTTCTCCGACACTACGTAATTCGTAGTTTAAAATTACGTCGGGAATACATATCGAATTTTAATATTTAATCTGCCAAATGAAAGAACGATCAAAAAAAAATAATAATTAAAAGCAAAATGAAAATTAATATTAACATCCTATAGAAGAATTTTTCTGAAAAAACATCCTGTATATATGAAAAAAAAAAAAATAATACTGATATATTGCATATCAACAAGTTATTTAATAGAAAAAGAAAACAAAACAGACGAGAGAGAGAAAAAAAAAATCCTAAATAATTATCTTAAATTACATGGTTCATGAATGATAAAATTTTAAACATGTTCCTGGAATATACAATGTTAATATACATCGTTCAACTCCATCAACGTACATTATAATTACAACATACATTCTCTTTCATACTAGTCTTATTCCAACTACTGGAAATAAAACATCATGCAGTTAGAGTTGCTTATGAGGAATCGTATCCTAAATAAGTCAACTCAACAGAGTTGGACGCAACGGCAAAAGGCTTTAATAGTTGCCATCCGCTGAAAATATTAATAGCTTATGGCTTTTTTAACGTGTCGCTAACTCCCGCACGGTGATTACTATAAACAAGTTTCAGTTAAAGACTGAAATAAATATGCCGGAAAGAAAAGAAAATCATAGCCAGTCGTGAAACATTGACTTTTAAATAAAATCCAAGGGTCTTTTGTGAAGTAATTAAAATACTTATGTAATAAACATATGAAAATAATTCTCACGGGAAAGTGATTCAAGCGTATAAATAATACACATAGGTATGGTTTAGTTTAACGAGTTACCTTAATACGCTCGTGCAGAAGGCTTAATTTTACAAGTTGCAAACCGCTTGAAAAAAAATTGAGAAAAAAAAAATTGATAACATTTAACAAATTATACTATAAAGTATAATACAGATATTGAAAATAAGAGCTTACACTCCTAGAATTGCAAATATTAAATAAATTACACAATAAGTTAACCTAATACTACGATGATGATAATTAATTATAAGTTTTGACCAACGTCAATGTTAATGGTATAGCCAAACGATAATGAGGTGCATAGAAAAAAAAAAATAAGACAAAAAGAATCGGCTTATGCTCGCCGTGAGATAATTAGCAATAATTATATATGAATTCATATAAAGTAATTGGTAACAACAATCTAGTCACTCAAAGAAGAAGTTAAACGCGGTAGAGGTTTAATGTCTCTGATATGCCAACGACCTAATGGGTTATTATTCATATCCACTAAATCGTAAATTAATGGTGAAACTTTATTTGAAACTTTACATTTAATAAATTTGGGTGCAAACTTAGCACAAAAATGTTTTTTAGAGGAACTTATTACATGGTTTCGCCTCCAAACAATATCACCGTTATTAAATTCTAAATTCTGATGATGTTTGTTATAATAAGTTGCATTATATTGATGTGCATTAAATAACCGTTTCTGTACTTCGGAAAAGATAGGTATTAATTGTCCTATGTTTTCAGCATATACATCCCTAGGACTGAAAATTAGTTCATCTCTGGAATCTTTATTTTTGTAGATAGATCCACATGTAACAGCTTCTCTACCAAATACTAAAAATGATGGAGTGAATTTTGTGGTTTCATTAACCGCAGTATTAATAGCAAACTGTATTTTGTTTATATAGGTATCCCAAGTTCTGTGATCTTTATCTATAAAAGCTGCAATCGCCGTTACAATAGTTTTATTGTAACGCTCAACGGTGTTAACCTGTGGACAGTAACGTGGGGTGTAATGTATTTTTGGTATGTTGTAAAATTTAAATAATTCAGATAATTCTGTACTTATAATTTGAGGACCATTATCTAATATAATAGTTTCTGGAACTCCATAAACCATAAAAACTAAATTGTCCAATATATGGCGAATAATAGAAGCGGTTGCATGTTTCATTGGAAATAACAAACAATATTTGGAAAAACAACAAGTAACTACAAATAGAAATCTATTCTGCTTACGTGAAGTAGGAAGTGGACCTATCAAATCTATGGATAAACATTGGAAAGGGCGTGAACAATGTTTGGGTTTGCCCATTAAACCAATTAAGTTTTGATTTTGGTGCTTGGTAGCTAAACAAGTCTCGCACTTAGCAATAAACATGGCTACGTCTTTATACATGCCAGGCCAAAAATAGAGATTTTTAATTCTATGGTATGTTTTAAAAGTACCAAAATGTGCCGTTTGGGGAGTAGAATGATTTTGTGTAATAACAGATTCCCTAAATTCTAATGGTATTACTTGTTTCCAATTAAATTCAGAGTTAAATAATGTGTTAGATCTACAAAATCTAAACAATTTATTATTATGAATCATGTAATCCGGAGTACTAGAAGGAAATGATAAACATTTATTATAAATTGCTAAATACCAAGTGTCTTTAGTTTGAGAAGTAGAAAAATTAATTAAATCAATTGGTTTTATACGTGATAAAGTATCTGGTACGACATGATCTGAGCCTTTTTTGTGTTTAATTACGAAATTAAACATAGATAAACGAATACTCCATCGAGCTAATCTGCCAGTAGGATTATTTAAATGCATAAACCACTGAAGGGCTGCGTGATCAGTATAAATTGTAAATTGTAATCCATTATCTAAATAACAACGCCAATGCTCTAGTGCCGTAATAACACTTAAAAGTTCACGTTCAGTGACTGAATAATTCTTTTGAGCGCCTGTAAGTGATTTACTCATATAAGCAATAGGTTTATCAATATTATCGACTTCCTGAGTTAACATTGCGCCAATGCCATAGGAAGAGGCATCACAATGAACAGCAAATGGTTTAGAGAAATCTGGACATGCCAGAACTGGTGTACTAATTAAAGCTTGCTTAATAGCCTTGAAAGCAATTTCAGCTTCATCAGACCACTTAAATGGAGGTGATTTTTTGCTTGTAGAAGTTAATTTAGTTAACGGTGCTGCAAGAGTGCTTAAATTAGGTACAAAACGTCTGTATCAGCTGGCAGTACCCAAAAAACGTTTGACCTCCTTAGCAGATTTTGGAGTTTGTATATCAAGAATAGCTTGAACTTTTTTAGGATCCGTTTTTAAACCATTTTCATTAACTACATAGCCTAAGTACTTTAATTCTTTCCGGAAAAATGAACATTTTGGAAAATTGACTGTGAGATTGGCATCTGAAAGTTTTTTAAGAATTTTAGTAAGTATATCGACATGTTGTTCAAAGGTTTGAGAGATACAGACTATATCGTCGATAAAATAGAAAACATTATTATCATTTGTAAGGTCATTTAGTAGATTTTCAATGAATCTTTGTTGGGTAGCAGGTGCATTAGTTAAACCAAATGGCATAACTTTAAATTGAAACATTCCTCGGCCTGGAACATGGAATGCAGTTTTGAGTTTATCCTCTTTTTTTAAGGGAATATTCCAAAACGCTTTAGCAATGTCAATAGATGATATAAATTTAGCATCTTTAAGGTTATCTAATATATCAGAAATGAAAGGAAGTTTGTAAGCATCTTTTTTTGTGATATCGTTTAATTTACGACTATCAATACAAAATCGCCAAGTACCATCTTTTTTAGGTGTAATAATAATTGGGTTCAGCCATGGGCTGTCACTGGGTTCAATGACATCTAATTGTAACATATCATCAACTTCTTTACAAAGAGCTTTTTGTTTCTCAGGAGAAAGTCTGTAACAGCGTTGACGAATAGGTGGATGGTCTCCAGTGTCGATGAAATGTTCGACTAAATGAGTACGACCTAAAGGTTTACATTCAGTTGAAATCAACCTAAACTTTTCCATAATTGCATCTGCAATAATTTTTTGTGTATCTGTTAAAGAATGGTATTCATGTAAATGAAAGTTAGGATCTGTATTAATGAGAAAAGATGAGTTTAAATTTGAAGGTTGTAATGTGATATTACTAAGAATATCCGGAGCAAGATTAAAAGTTTTCCAAAAATCAATACCCAAAATAAGTGATTCAGTGATTTCTGGGATCACATGAGCTGTAATTAACGCAAATTTATTGTTATAAAAAGTAGGAAGAGTAATAATGCCGATAGAAGAAATAGTTTGTCCGTTTGCAACATTACCTTTTATTAAACAGCTTTTTTGCATAAAAAGACCATGTTGTGATAAAATTTTATGAGAATTATTACCCAATATAGTGATAGCACTACCACTATCTAAAAGACCATTTAAAGTTAAATCGTTTACTTTTATATGTAAATAAGGACGTTCAAAATCTGATGTTTTATTAAAGAGGAGAGCACAAGTGTTATAAGATTTAAAAAAAATTGTTAAAGTTTTTAACCATGTATCCCAATCTTTTTTGTCAAAATTTGATGATTTAACACTATTATTTTTGTTTATACACTCCTCGTAATTTAGTTTTTTGGAATCGACTTATTACAATTAGGACATTTACTAGTAATAAAGTCTTTTTTTCCACAACGAAAACACACTATATTAGTGTTAGTACAGTCTTTTAATAGATGTGTATTAGATCTACAACGTGGGCAAGTGAATTTATAAAAATTCTGATTTTTATTAATTGCAGCTACAGTATTAGGCAATGGATTAGCTACAGCTGCTATGGAATTATATGTACAAGCTTTAAAAGGAAATTCAGGAATATATGGTTGATTATGTGAAAATAGAGTATTATTATATGATTTGTTATTAGAATTCGATGTAGAAGGAATAGGAAAAGAATGATAATGATCTGGTGGTGATGATGAAGAGTAGTAAGATGTATTATTAGAAACTTGGAGAATGCTTTCTGTAAATTTGCATGATTCCAAGAGGGAATTTAATGTTAAAGTGAAATAAATTTGTTAATAGTCGTTATGCAGAAAAGAGCCTTAAAAATATACGTATTTTCAAGTGATGAAAATGAATAGAAAAATATTATTTAAATAGTGAAATTACTGGGTTATAGAATAAATGTTGTGCCTTCAGAAAATTTCTTCAAAGATATTATAACGAAAGAAACTAAAGAAACTTAAATGTCTGAATAATTTAGCAGTAATTTGATATATTATAGTAGATATATAACCTAACTAGTGAATGTTAATGGTTGAAAATGGTAACAAATAAAGTTTTATGCCTGACCTCAATAATAATTATAAAAAATTATTTTTAATGTTGCTATTCCTCTGTTGATATTGTTCCTCCTCTCTTCTCCATAAACTGCGTTTGAATGGTCGGCGCCAGTGTATAACGCGTTGTTTGCGGAGTGGTAATTGAGGGTCCAGAAAGGAAATACCAAAGCTCTCTTCTATGTTTATTTTGCAGTAAAATTTAAAATATACAAAAATGCCTGTAAATACAAACAAAAAATATAAACAAAATTGAAATAAAAAATAGTCACACCAAATAAAACAGAAACATTAATACAATTAAATTTGATCTGAAAAGAAAAAGTAACAACAAAATAAAATTTTAATGAATGAGAATCCTTACCAAAAATTTTGGCTACGCACACTCGTGTACGTAAAAATAAATTATTGATTTCATGAAAACTTTGATTGTAGATAATAAAAAATTGATAAACATGTAATTTTGAATAATAAACTCGGAAACAATAATAAATAAATAGATTCTAGTTGTTATGATGGATAATTTTTCGTGACTGGCTTGTCAAATCAAAACATTGCCGTTCTCCGACACTACGTAATTCGTAGTTTAAAATTACGTCGGGAACGACAAAAAAATAAAATTTACTGACAAAAAGAGGTCGAAATAGACAACCGTCACAAAATTAAGCTTAAAACACCCTTTTAACATAATTATATCACATAGTGTATAACTTCATTAAATATTGTTGCAAATGATATCCTAATAAATTAGTTATTTTTCATAATTTGTTCCGAGAGTAACTTACGTAATTGTTTTCTTCGCCTAGTTTTGAGACCTCCGTCAATACCATGACATGAAATATTAGAGATCCTGCATGGTTCAGAACTAGAGATCTTCACAGAAGTGGTCATAATATACACTACCTGATTATTTCCTCGATGACGGTTCAGGTTCCTTTACAGTATGTCAACATATTAACAACAAGCAAATGGTCGATTTTATATTTTTACTTGCATCATTTAAAATCAGCCTCTGTAGATATTGTTTTTCATTTGTCAAGGGTTTAATTGAAACAACATTTCTGATATTAATTTTGTTTATTCATAACCCTCCCTAACTTGTAGTTACAACATGGTCTAAAAATTGCTGCAGCAATATTACTCTAAAATCTAGCCCAACCAAGGTACAACGCCATTGTCATAACATGAGCACAACATCCTACTGTGCGACGGCCAACAATACAATTACAACAATAAATACTCTTTTATTCCTTCTCTTCCGTTTTCAATTAGAATAATAACATAAAAAGGTCACAAAGATAGGGAAACACAAACGAGATCGCACATTAAACAACGACGAAAGAGCACACGAACGAGGGACTGCTAGAAATGAAGAAAATAAATACATATAAATCACATCTGACGTTGAAGTTGAGGTCTGATTGATGTGTGTGAATGACAGAACCCGCATCTCATATCTAATAGCTAAGTTCAGATTTAATATTTTATAATAATCATTATAGGTATATATTTACTGGCATATAAGTATTTTTATTTTAATGTGAGCTTTGCTCTAATATAATTTTTAGTTTTGGTCCTTCATTAGGTTGCTTTCTGTAAAACTTACAATAGTTTGGGTGCATTCAAAAAAATATTTCTCGTATATATTAAAAAACGATTTTCTTTTTTTTCTTAGACTGTCTTATCAGTGTTTTAATTGCTTTAAAATCAGAAAAAAATCTTTATTTTTTAATGATATATTTGTTAAATAAGACGCGTCTCCTGGCTATCAATCAATTGACAGGTCATATCTGACCGGCCCTCTTTGTGAAGTAATTGAACAGGAAATGGTATATTTACTTATACTTTTCTACCAGATTTAATCTTCTAACAGTAATTTAGGGAGTTTAATTTTTGCCTCATAGTTGTACTTATTTTGTAGCTAAACAGGTTGTGACCAGTACACCTATATATTTGACAAAATTTCGTATCGAGCATATTTGAAGTTTCATACATTTATTTATTAATATAACGCTTATCGTTAGGTAAAGAAATAGAATCTGTTCGATGTAAAACATAAAGTCTAAAAATGTTACTGACTTTGTCGGTACTAGTCGATTTTTGTCCAAATTCACAACAAGTGACTCTTAACTTCGCGCATAATTTTTGTAAATAACAATGGAGCAATGGATAATCCATACGGCATGGCCTTAAAGTCGTATGTGATTGGCTCAAACATATCGTTTTCTTGAAATTCAAAAAGTGGGTATTTTTTGTAATTAACAAATAGCTACGAGTAGGTATGATCTTTCTTATCTATGTTAGCTAAGAAACCACTATGGGGAATTAATTTAGAAGCTGTTTTAAAAGCTTCCATTTTAAAGTGTACTTTTTTTACAAAATTGTATAATTTTATTCATTTTTTTTTTTTTAGGACGAACCATTTCGTCGTTGAGTTTAGGCGCTAAAATTATTTACTTATTATATTTGTTTGATATAAACTAGTCACTTGAGGTATAACAAGGTTTTATAGCCTCTAAGTCTAACAATTTATTAATTGCTATTATCATATTTCGTTTTTCACTATGCGACAAAATATGTTTGTGAGTAAATACTGGTGTAATTTTTTCATTATTATTATTTATTATCATCATTATTATTTATTTATTTCAAAATCGTTTCATTATTTATTATTTAGGCCAATAATCTTAAAAGTAATGGATTCGACCTGCGTGTACCTGAATTATAGTTGATTCGGTGCACGAGTCGCGGACTGGTTGAATTTTGCGTTGAACGCCGAATTCAAATGTGGACGCCGAAGTGGAGGCACTGGCACTTTCCATTGACGTCACCCCTCCTGTTTGACGGGTAACGAGGAGGTCCCATCGGTTGCCTGTCGATGTTTGGGGAGTACTTAGATAGCTTCGGTGTACTTTTTTATTATTATTATTACTTTTTTTAATACTTTATTATCTCTTTTTTCAAGAAGTAAGTTCATCCCCTTTTTATACCGGTTATTCCATAACTGGAACCCCTTAAGTCCCGAGGTTAGAAAGAATCTCTGGATCCATGTCGAAAATAATTCTCCGGACTGGCCTGGTCCATTCTGGGAGGTCAACGGTTCCAGATTAAGGAGCGTCTACATAGAGGGCTCACGTATTGCGGTAACCGAAATGGCTAGCCAGAGATCGTCCACTGGGTTCATCATTATATTTCAATAATTTTAAAGATGGCTTTCAGATTTAAAACAAAATAGAAATATTAAATTTTACGCAATACAGATAAAGTGTAAAATCCCTTTCAGACTTTCGTATTAAAATTTTTAAACGTTATTGAAAAACAAGTCAAAAATAACAATACGAGTATCATACAGCATTAATCGGAATAAGAAACATCAGGTAGAAGACTACCAGTAAGTTACGCAGATAACGTGATATATCTATTTTAGATTACACGCGTATTCTGCATCTTTTCGATAAAGTGAAATTATAGTTTATAATAATAAACATCAGGTAGAGGACTATCAGGAATTTTTGCAAATAGCGTGATATATCTATTATAGATTACACATGTTTTTTTGCATCTTTTCGACAAAGCGAAATTATAGTTTATAATAATAATCATCAGGTCGAAGACTACCAGGAATTTATGCGGATAGCGTGATATATCTATTATAGATTACACGTATTTTCTGCATCTTTTCGACAAAGCGAACTTTTTGTTTATTATAAAAAAACCATCAGGTAGTACACTACCACGAATTTATGCGGATAACGTGATATATCTATTATAGATAACACATGTTTTTTTGCATCCATATGATAAAACCAAATTTTAGTTTATAATAAAAAAACATCAGGTAGATGACTACCAGGAATGCATGCAAACAATGTGATATATCTATTATAGATAACACGTGTTTTCTGCATCTTTCCTATAAAGCGAAATTATAGTTTATAGATACCCGCGATCGCTTATGAAAAAAATCAAAAAAGGACTCACCTCACCGGAAGAAATAACGAGTCGCTATCGTTTATTCTTTAATGTTAGTTCTAATTTTCGAATTTTTAGTACAACTTTTACAGCATATTTAATATTAAACTGTTAAGTTACACGTAGGTATAAGACTTGTGCTTGTTACCACGCACGAAAAAAGAAGACTTGCCGGGACCAGGGTTGATCAAGTAAACAGACGGAAAGTGTTTTGAATAAGTCAAATGACATACTCTAAAACTGTGTGAAGTTACCTAGTACCTTAAAAGGATTTCCTGTTTATTATATACTATCTGAAGAATGAAGCGACGAAATATAATTAATTGAGAAATAAACAACTTTTAATACCGTAAAGCTTTAACTTCAAATAAGTAAAAACAAATCCAAAATTTGTCGTGATAATTTACTTAAAATAAAAGTATGAGTATTATTATCTATAAGCACTTTTTTTACCTTTAAAAGAAACCTAGGTACTTTTATTTTGAAATTTTATAGTGGAAAAGAAATTAAATTTAAAAATATTGACACGGAAAAAATTTGAAATGTACTGTCGTAATGAAGTATAGTTCACTATGTTTACATATTTTTATATTATACAATGCACATTATAATAATATTTTTTTTGGTTAATATCGCCTTAATGGCAAGTACTAAAAACACTTTTATATTGATTTGTTGATTATGAGTAAATGATTCAATAAATAGTTTTTTTTATTTATGGCCCGGTTGGCCTTTTACGTTTCACCGGATTTTGTGGCCTAGCGCTGCTCTCTAAATGTAGTAGTAGATGACGGTTATATATAATCGAGATGCGCTGTTTTATGTACGTAATGGAGCAAAGTGCCTACCTTATGAATACACTCACGTATTCCGGTTTCATCGTAGGACAAATAATGCAGCCACGTAAACAGAATTTTTTGAAAAAGTTGTTACTATAAGTTGTAGTATTTTTGTCCTTCAGTAACATTATACAGCTTGAGCGCAACATACTCGTAAAACCTCTGTATATCAGGAATAAGGAACACAAAAATATAAGCAACTGTGCTCTAAAGTATTATATTTCACAGTTATAAAGATTGAAATAGAAAAAAATATGCATATGACCCTACAAAAATGTACGCCTTTCCTCTTATTGAGTCTCAAGAGAAGTTATGACAAACCAGCCATAAAACCACTAAATTACCATATATGTAACTTTCTTAGAACGCAAGAGATACGAAAGTACCGTGTAGGCGATAAGTTAAAAGAAATGAAATTTTGTTTACTTTAAATATTTCTGTCAAAACTGTTTTGTTGTATTAGTAAATTTATTTGAAAATTAGCTTAAAATTATATGTAAGCTTTTTGATTCGTGCCCAGCCCAGCTTGCCAAACCTGAGTAAAAAATTTAAAACAAAGTTATAATGTTGCATAGTACGCACAATATACATTTTTTCGAGAGTTTTCTCTAGTGTAGTGTATGGAGCTTTATAATAAATGCGTGCCTAGGACTTGGATCCATACAATTCATACAACCAATTTAATGTACAAGGTTAAGCAGGTTTGTGTGAATAACTCGGGAACTATTGTTTTATTGTGTACGAATGTCGTTTTCGGTAACCTAAACAACATGTACACAAAATTTTATGATGATAGATTACGTAGTTCAAAAATGAAAGCGTAAAACTAAGTAACGAACAAAAAAACTCACATTTTAATTTATAAAATAAGTATAAAGTTATATTTGTCTTTAATTAATGAAAACCTTAAAATATATAAACCCTCAACAACGAACACACTAACTAGATGGCCCCGAAGTAAGCAGAGCTTGTGTTATGAATGACCGTACAGCAAATTGAACCCAGGATATACATATATAAAGTAATATACTACATTTATGTAAGGAATATATTCAACAATCTGTTGAATATAAGTGGGATATTCACATCGTTGCCGTTCTCGATTTTCCATGTCCAAATAAAATAAACCATCATAATAATCGATATTGACAAAATGATCCATTTTTGTAAATTCTGTCTTCAAATCACTTATAAAACATCAAACTCTGCTTAAGTATGCTGGCGGCCTCATTTAAGTTACAAAATCTATCATTGAGTTCAAATTGTCATGTCAAAATCGATCTGGAATAAGCTAATACTCAGCATCGATTTATCAATCTCGACTCAAGCAACATTCTGAAATAAAAGCTTTACTTAAATCTAGTTTTGAAACTAGGTTCATGACTGGGTATCGTTTTGTAATACGTGCCTAAGTCTACAAGTCTATAAAAATATTTGAGCATTGAAAAAGTTAAGTGAGCATTGAAAACCTAAGTTGATTGTTTTGGAATATATTTTCCTATATAATCTTACTTTTATTACTCGTTAGTTTGCTGAGCAACTTTTGAACATTACTGTATATAATATATAATCTATATTTATCGTTTTTAAGAAAATATACAGAGAAGAATGAACTTGTGTACCTGTTATTATCTTAAACCTTTGACCTTTTTATTATAAAAGTAGACAGGGTAATTATTACTGATACTGTAAACTTAAAATCAAAGAATATTTAAGTTCGTTACACTAGAAGTTTAATTATTTTTCCCATGTCCCTTGAGAAAACGGTTGTGAATTGTTTTATTAGTATTATAATAATTTATTGATATTAAAGTAAAGAATAGAAAAATTGGTAAATACCTAAAGAAAGATCCCAAATAAATTGACCTAATTGTTTTCATATATCATCTGTTTAAAGGTCAGTATGCGTGTTTTTTTGCGATAAGCGAAGTAAACTTACTTCCAATGAGTGGATTACCCTCAGTGGACGATATTTTGTGCCTACATATTGCATAAGATAAAATGAATAATGGTACGCACATTTTAAAATTTCCGTCATTCAACCTCTATATGACGTCATTGAGTAGCATTAACTTCTAATTACTTTTTGCTTAAACTGTCATGTCAATATTTTCAATAAATATATCTGTCACAAGAATCCATAGAAAGTTGAAGAGTTGTTAACTTCATGTATACGAGTATTAATAAAATTTTAATGCGATTTAAAAAAAGATAAATACTCAATAATTAAGATACATTTGTAATCGTTTCATTTGATATCACAAATACCTGCCGTAATATCGAGAAATCGAAGTTAAAACGAAGTTAAAATACGATATCCTTAAACAATTTATAAGTAAACATATATTCAAATACGCTACGCGATCAATATTAAATAATGACTTACTCAACGTGCATTTAAATATTTATTATCTACAAAAAAAAAACAGGAGAAGTTAAAGATAAGAAAATAATGTTTATATTCTGAGTGATTCAATATTAATAAAAATATTTTAATGCAAAAGAATTGGCGTTGCTTGTTTGTACACGGATAGGAACACTTGAAAATTTAATTTATTCCTTGTATTTTTAGTTGCTTATTTACTAATATAATATGGAGTGGTTGTTTTTCAGTTATTAGAAGTAGTATTTTAATCCCAGCGTACCGTTGGATGTTATAAGCGGGAGTTTTGCTGCGAGATCGAATCAGGAATGAGGAGATACGCAGGCGAGCCAGAGTCACTGACATTACCCGAAGGATTGCAACACTGAAGTGGCAATGGGCAGGGCACCTTGCTCGAAGAATAAATGGCCGTTGGGGCAGTAAAGTTCTCGAGCGGTGACCACGGCCCGGAAGACGCAGTGATGGAATCGCCGGAACGAGTCTTATGCGGGCCGCACAAGACTATTTGGGGAATACCCTTGGTCCTGCAGTGGACTTTTTCGGTTGAATAAACATGCCAGTGTCACATCTCAGTATGTGGCATACACGCAAGCACAACAGAAGCCAACGTAGGTAAATCCGCAGACTGGAAAAGCCAGGTTTATCTTACTTATCTAAAAAATCCCTCATATTGACCCCGAAGTTCAATTCTGTCCGTATTTAAACAATTGATAAGTTGTAAATCGCACCAGTTAACAGTTTACTTAATCATGGCTAGAGTCACAGTATTGGCTTTGGTAATGTTAGTTGCGGTCATCGCTCATGGACACTGCTGTTTCCTGAATAACTTGAAGATATTTTCCAATTTTGACGAAGACCGAAACTTTTTCAAAACGGTTTTTCCGCAAGTCATCCAAAACTTGAAATATGATTTTGACGTGGAATTCTATTTTTGGGATGCACGAGGAGGGAAAAGATATTGTACCCTGAGTCAGCTGAACAACGTTTTCCAAATGGCCAATTACCTGAAATGTGAAGCTGAAGGACTTGAGGATTGTACAAGAGATTTGAATTTAAATGATTTTCGATTTGGTCTTTGTATGACGTTTTTTGATTATGCATACAAGGTTTTTTCCAAAACTCTTTACCTAGAACACCAAGGCAACGGTGAACGACCAGCAGTTGAAGTCTACGGGCACGGCAACCTTTTGTTCAATCCAAGTTACAATAGTCTGAAGCGGAGTTTGTGTGACTTATTCGCGAGGAGCAAGCCACAGGCCTGTTACGTCGATGATGATGAACCTGTTCCACTATATCCAACCACAACATCGAGTACGACGACCACTGCTTTCCCTAAATACAACATCGACTTCAGAAGCTATGGATAAATGCCGATTCTGCAAGCAAAATAAATTGTGTTCAAGATTTGTATGCTCATGTAAGTTAAATATTTTTACAAGTGTAAATATTTTTTAAATCGTTACTGTTGTCACCAGTGTAATTATCAAACGAATTATTTTGTGTACAGATGTTTTAACACAACTTACATCTTATTACTGAGATTCTTAAAACATTACGCCTTAACTTTAAGATTAAATTTATTTTCATTTCTACTAAAATCAATTTTTTTTGTAATAAATGGGCAATGTCAACATTTTTATTTTTTTATTTTTACCTTACAGTGTACTCTATCAAAAACAAAAAAAACACCATGAAAGACTAAATTGATAAGTCTAATTTATTTACTAAACAATCCAGGTCCAGCCAATTATGAAGGCCGCAGGACTTGGAGAGTTTTTAAAAGTTTTACTTGGCAAATACGTTTATTTAAAAATTAATTAAAAATTACGATATTGAAAATTACTACTAAACAAGTGACGATTCACCGATGTGAGGTTAAAAAGTGATTTATGTTTATTTAGGTAATGGCGAAATTGAATAAGATTTCTAGGATAGTTTAACACTTTATTTTACGAAAAACTTTTACACACATGAATTGGAATTCACAGATGACAGTTAACAGCAATACTTAGATAACTAGACAGATGTGAGAGACTATAACTCCTCAAGCGGCAAAAACAAGAACTCACTCAACCATTATAAAATTTATTATTTAACAATGTTCAATTCGGACATTTCATGAAGCCTCGGGTCTTCGTCAGCGTTTCCTGTTTACTGCAAAAGTACCTAGGTCGATACAGCGTCGGCGGCGGCAGCGGCGGCGGCGACGATGACCTCTTGCTGTGGCGGCACATGTCAGGACTTAGGCAATCATAATGAGTAATATGCCTATTTGGTAGGCATATAACACCTACCCCGTAGATCGGCGACTATTGGCCAAGTTCCTTCGAAAATGTCGATGATAACTTATTGGGATGAATTTTGATGCTTTTGGAGATGGTGCTTTTCTTAGGCTGCACTTCTGAGTATGTATCAGTAGTTGGAGTTTGTTCAGCTGTGTCTCCATCTATATTCCGGTGCAATTTGATGTTAAACCTCCTGAGAGTATGTCCAATAGTGAGTGCAGTTGCACTTAATATTAAAGCGTACAAAGGAATAGTTGTGTGTTAGATCGAACTATTAGAGATTTCGTTAGTTGCAGCTGGCGTCTGGAGTGCTATTTTTGCATTACTGGCATGAAGGTTTTCCAGGTTGATAGAGTTAAGGCGAATCTGCGTCTTGTGAAGAGTCATGTTATATTTTTAGGATTCATTGGGATATTCATGATGTGAAATACGTGGCTCTCGATGCGGTCATTGGAGTTGCTGTGTGTGAACTCAGGTGAATGCAGGGTGCAACCTTGAGGAATAACGACTAAATAGCTGCCTCGTAGAATCCTGTACTGTTCTGTACTGCAGGATAATTTTACTTTAGTTGGATACGGGAAGCTGATGGTGTAAATTCGATCGTCAAGCTGTTCCATGGATGTAAGTTTACACGACGTGGCGATTTGCTGCTCGGAGATAAGCTGTTCTGTGCAGTCTGGGTGATGGTGCATGCTGTGACTTGGGCTGCTATTGCACATACTGGGAACTTAGCTTTTGACAACATCTTTCGAAGTACATTGAATCAGACTCATGAATTGCAATGAAAGGGGAACTAGGTATAAGTGTGAGATTATTGCTGTTAGAGAGAAAAGCTAGCTTGTATAAATTATATTATGTATTTGGGACTATAATTGATATTTTAAATACGATAACTACTGTATTACCTACATAATACGATCCTAACTTAATTAATTCATAGAATTCTCTTATATCGATTCCCAAGATATTCCCTCTTGGATAGAGAATTTTAAGTTTTTCTAACATATTATCTAATAATTTTAAACTGATCATGGAATGCCGTGTACTCGATGTACGAACAGATCCTAGTAATATATCTAACTTAAGTAATTCGTCCATTTATTCGTTCTATATTATCGTTAAGTATAAGTAGGTATTGTGCCATATGGGCGCACTTAATTAGTGAGGTTTCCCTTTCAGTATCACTATCAAGTATTAAGTCAAAAGCTGAGCTGATTTTCTGTTGATTATTGACTATACTTTATATAATTTCAGAATGGCGTAACATCCATTCTTTGCTCAATTTCGGTTTCCAAATTATTCTGATCTTTTTGTAGGGTGTTAATTGCGTTATTATACTTAATCGCGTCAGTGTAATCCAAGTTACCAGATATACTCTTAATTATTGATCCTAGGCCGTCAATGAGTCCTCTTTTTGTGCGAGAAGGTTCAAAACTATTTAGCTGATCTAAGACTTTTGTTAACTTGTAAGCTAAGTAACTGAGATGTGGCTGGTAAAGGGATAAAGTTTTATTATTAAGTTGGGGTCTAAAATTAGAAATTTCACTTTCGAATGGATATCGCTTAAATCAATATATTGCAGACAGGAATGGTAGTGAGATATGATATTAGTAAAAGGAAAAAGGTTGGAAGGTTAAAAGGAAGAAGTCCTGGTCCAACATCTAAACTGTCAGGTTTTATGTCCTCAGCTAGAGTCACTCCCATCAGTACAGTCAAAAGAAGAATCCTGCAACAAAGTTGTATTTTTAGGGACTCTCTTTAGGCGGGACTTTGCTACGGGTCCTCTTTTCTTTTTATTGTTTATATGGATGGGTAAGTCAGCTAAAACAGTGTCCTTAGTGTAACGTGCTGCTAATTTTTGTCTAGTTGCTAAAGGGTTTTTTATAAAAATTTGTTGGTCAGGTGTATATTCCTTTTCAGGCTCGCGGTCTTTGTTCCTGTTTTCTATTAGTTGAGTCATGTTATGAAGTGCTGTTTCATTAATCATGTCATAAACTTGTGTCATGCAGTTTTTATGGTCTTTGGTATATTGCTGAAGTAAGTGTTGGGTAAGGTCTATATCTAAGGGTTCTCGTGGGTCAAGGTGTCCTGTTATTAAATCTAGAGGTCTACATTTTGTAAAACTGTGTATGGAGCTATTCTAGGCTAATAAGGCATAGGGCATTGAATTAACTGCAGGTTCGGATTTTCTATTTAATTTAGGATTCTAAAATGATCCAGAATTGTAGAATAGAATCTTTCTACAATTCCGTTATCGTTTGGAGTGTGGGCTAATATTTTATGGTGTCGAATTTTGTGTAATCTAATAAATTCTAAAAATAATTGGTTTGTGAACTCGGGTCCTTGATCAGTTACTATTGTTAAAGGAACGCCGTGATGGGTGCAAAACATTAAAAGGGCTTGGACTACGCTTAAAGCGAGCCCATCTCTTAGGAAATAGGCTTGACCGTATTTTGAGAAAGCATCAACTAACGTTAAGTAGAGATAGTAGTGGTAGATAGAGATAGAGAGTCATCATAGCAAAGGTCAATTTCGATGATTTTGATCAAATTTGATGATTTTTTTTTCTCAAAACTGAAGAACTATTTTAAAAGTATCAGGCGGTGACCATGAAGACACATCTATTAGGTAACTGAGATTTATTTATAGTGTAATTTAATGAAGAGAGTTTGTTATTATTTTCAAAATCGTAAGTGCCTTTACGCGCGTTTCTTAGGGACGGGCCTCTTAATGAGTTATAGGTTTGACACAAAATATTTATAATATACACTTACTAAAAAAGAAGATGCAGCTCAATTACGCCTAATATCATTAAAATATCTTCATATTGCACAAAGAGTTACACCTACCACAACCAATTTATTAACTTAGTAATAATGAAACTATATAAACACAATTTTATTTTATTTTATTTTATTCTCTCAGGAAAACTTACAGCTAAAACAAATATATTTATAGAGAAGAAAAATAGTTTAGTTAGGCATTTTACAAGTGTTTGCTTATAAAACACAATCAAAACATTGTTTATGCCGCTGTATTATTTATTAAAGAAGGTAAGCATGTAGTTTATATAGGTAGATTGCAATACATATTGCTTTTATAAACTGTTTTATTTTCGGTTTATCGATTGTCATGCATTTAACTTGAATTCTGGATAAAACTCCTAACTATAATAAATACATATAAAGAATTAGAATGTAACAAAAGAGCTAATTAGAATGTATATAATAAATTCATGTATTATATAATAAAGTCATAAACCTAATGTCTTAAGCTCTCGCCTTTCCATCCATCCATTTTGATAAAATAAAACAAGTTTTTCACCGGATTGATATAAACCTTTTATTTAAAATCCAACGATCGCATCTCTGGAGGTGGACTTTTATAAAAAGTTTATACCTATATACGAGTCAATCTGGTGAAAAACTTGTTTTATTTTATACATGATCCTGGTTACTGTTCGAAACTCGTTCACATATTAGAAGAATCTAAGAGATTGGAGATTATGTTTATTATTATGAATCTGGTTCGAATCTTGATTTGTTACTTGATTTGTGCATTATCTAATGTAGTGCGTGCCAGTGTTACTTTTTTATATTGAGGAAAACATATTTATATGTGTTCATTTTTTTAATGTAAATATAACTTTGCCAATTACTTTTTAATTACATAGTAAAAAGAAATATAGAAAATCATGATTTTCAATTTGACTATCAGAAAAGTAAATCAAAAATAGATTGAGTTTTTTCAAAAATTATACCTATTAGCAGAGACTAGTAAATAACTATAGACTGACCATCTCCATACAAAAATTCGTGACTCGGAAAAAGCTCAAAATCCAAGCTATTACTAGATGTCGCTCTCAAATAGCTTGGACTAACCTTGTCGTCTTTAATTTTTATATGAATTATTGACAAGAAACTTAATGCAAAATATTTGTATTAATACGCACTAAAACTGCTAGATGGCGTAGTCAAATAACCTGAAACCTTAGCAAGTAGGATTTATTCCTTTCCTGAAATTGGAAAATGTCATCATTTTATACCATTGATTTTGATAATTTTACTCAATAAGAATAGGTAGATAGTAATTTATTCTTACTTTATAGATGATAACATAACAACTACAAAAGACCATAAACATACTGGTATAAGTTTATTTGGTTCAGAGACGCCTGGGCACTACCATCCTCCTTATTTTAATTGCCATAATCACCTATTTTTAAAAGCTTTTATTATCACAGTTGTGATAAACGCACATGTTATACGATATATGTAGCAGCCAAAACGTAAACTTAATCAAGGTCCATACAATTTGCACGAGTCACAGTAGGCGAGCAGAAATATTGTGAATTCAAAGAAATGCAGGGAAAAGTTCCAAAACAAACACACACCCATAGCAACACCAATAAACGACAAAGAATTCAAATTGTCAAACAAATAAAATGTTGTCATAAAAAGAACAAATAAAGTTGATGGATAACGAACATTTTTTTAAATAATAATCCAGCAAGAAAATATTTTTTTAACTACTGCAAAATAGTTACGAGTTATATGCATTATAAATAAAAATTGTGCACTTATTAAGACGTAATTTTTATCGATATCAAGAAATAAAGTAAAATATTAAATACCTATTAATTAAATGCACTGAAATTCGTTTTATTATGTTAAGGCAGATAAGAACAAACTGTGGAGATGAATGCTATATTTTTGTGGGAAAAATTATATACTGGCACCCACAGTAACCCAGTTACACTACAAATAATATCCGGGGTGGTGTAAAGTTTTCTGTTACTGAATTATAAGAGCGGCAACATAGCATCAAATAATATAATGCACTAGCTGGCAACGTCTGTTGTCGCCTGATACCTACTTGCAATTAAATATCAAATGATTTTGTAAACACCGCTATCTTAAGTTTTTTTACGTATTATTTTGACTAACTTTAAATAACTTGTAAATCTAATACAACTAACGCCATCTCTCTATCTTAAAAACAACTATTTTTCAAGTCACAAAATTTTGTTAGACATTGTTAGTCTATAGTTATTTACTAGTCTCTGCTATTAGTGAATATCTTGGAAATAATTTGAAGTAAAACAATAAAGTATGTAATTTGAAAGTATAAACTATTTGATAGATACTGGGGGGTCACAGGAAATACAAACCGTATTTAAGTTAATATGATTAATTTATTCCAATAAAAAACATTCAATAAAAATATAGAATCTACTCTTTAAAAGAAACCGTTTCATATTAACTACATATAAAATGCAACGTATGTAAAAACAAGACAATGAGGTTATTATAACATAATGTCTAGTACTTTCTGAACTTCTCAGTGACGTGCTTAAACTGAAAGTGGTAACATATTTTGTAAAACGACCTTGGAATTGACCAACTGGAATTGAAAACATTTTATACCATACAAAAAATACGTGTCGCCCTATGAAAATTTTTATTTTAAAACAATGATCTACAATCGATGTCAATAAGACAAACAGAAATGAATTTTTTGAACATTGAAATTTTAATTGATATTTGAATTTTGAAAGTGTCAATATTTATGTCTCAACAAAACGTATCACAATTTACAAAAAAACAGAGAGTAAAATCCCATTTATCTGTATAGCTATATTTTTGTAAGAGAGAAACTGACAAAATAAAGGTTTTTAAAAAAAAAGTTTTAAAAAAATACATAAAGTAAATCAACAAAACTTTAACAAGTATACTTTGTAATGATAATTATCTATAATTGTTTATGCTTGATTTACAATAAGTTGTTTGATGACATTACGTAAGACGTACATAACATAACAATGACATGGAAACACGTTACTCTCTTAGGCCGATATTACTTACACTATCATAAATCATATTAATATATTGCTCATATTAATATGATTTCTTAACTGTCAAATTCAAGAAAAATGTCAAATTAAATGATCATATTCTATATCTATGATCATATTTATATGATAGTGTAATATGTGCCTTACTACAAACAGAGACTAGTAAATAACTATAGACTGACCATCTCCATACAAAAATTCGTGACTCGGAAAAAGCTCAAAATCCAAGCTATTCCTAGATGTCGCTCTCAAATAGCTTGGACCAACCTTGTCGTCTTTAATTTTTATATGAATTATTAACAAGAAACGTAATGCAAATGCTAGATGGCGTTGTCAAATAACCTGAAACCTTAGCAAGTAGGATTTATTCCTTTCCTGAAATTGGAAAATGTCATCGTTTTATATCATTGATTTTGATAATTTTACTTTATAAGAATAGGTAGATAGTAATTTATTCTTCCTTTATAGATGATAAAATAACAACTACAAAAGACCATAAACATACTGGTATAAGTTTATTTTGTTCAGAGACGCCTGGGCACTACCATCCTCTTTATTTTAATTGCCATAATAACCTATTTATAAAAGCTTTTATTATCACAGTTGTGATAAACGCACATGTTATACATATATAACATATATAAAGCAGCCAAAACTTAAACTTAATCAAGGTCTATAAAATTTGCACGAGTCACAGTAGGCGAGCAGAAATATTGTGAATTCAAAGAAATGCAGGGAAAAGTTCCAAAACAAACACACACCCATAGCAACAACAATAAACGACAAAGAATTCAAATTGTCAAACAAATAAAATGTTATGATAAAAAGAACAAAAAAAGTTGATGGATAAAGAACATTTTTTAAATAATAATCCAGCAAGAAAATATTTTTTTAACTACTGCAAAATAGTTATGAGTTATATGCATTATAAATAAAAATTATGCACTTATTACGACATAATTTTTATCGATATCAACAAATAAAGTAAAATATTTTATACCTATTAATTAAATACACTGAAATTAGTTTTATTATGTTAAGGCATATAAGAACAAACTGTGGAGATGAATGCTATATTTTTGTGGGAAAAATTATATACTGGCAATACAGTAACCCAGTAACACTACAAATAATATCCGGGGTGGTGTAAATTTTTCTGTTACTGAATTATAAGAGCGGCAACATAGCATCAAATAATATAATGCACTAGCTGGCAACGTCTGTTGTCGCCTGATACCTACGGATAGTACTTGCAATGAAATATCAAATGATTTTGTAAACAGCGCCATCTTATGTTTTTTTACGTATTATTTTTAATGACTTGTAGATCTAATACAACTAACGCCATCTCCCTATCTTAAAAACAACATTTTTTCAATCACAAAATTTTGTTAGACATGGTTAGTCTATAGTTATTTACTAGTCTCTGGTGTAACTTAACAGTTTAATATTAAATATGCTGTAAAAGTTGTACTAAAAATTCGAAAATTAGAACTAACAATAAAGAATAAACGATAGCGACTCGTTATTTCTTCCGATGAGGTGAGTCATTTTTTGGTTTTTTTCATAAGCGATCGCGGGTATCTATAAACTATAATATCGCTTTATAGGAAAGATGCAGAAAATACGTGTTATCTATAATAAATATATCACGTTGTTTGCATGCATTCCTGGTAGTCATCTACCTGATGTTTTTTTATTATAAACTAAAATTTGGTTTTATCATATGGATGCAAAAAAATATGTGTTATCTATAATAGATATATCACGTTATCCGCATAAATTCCTGGAAGTCTACTACCTGATGGTTTTTTTATAATAAACAAAAAGTTCGCTTTGTCGAAAAGATGCAGAAAATACGTGTAATCTATAATAGATATATCACGCTATCCGCATAAATTCCTGGTAGTCTTCGACCTGATGATCATTATTATAAACTATAATTTCGCTTTGTCGAAAAGATGCAAAAAAACATGTGTAATCTATAATAGATATATCACGCTATTTGCAAAAATTCCTGATAGTCCTCTACCTGATGTTTATTATTATAAACTATAATTTCACTTTATCGAAAAGATGCAGAATACGCGTGTAATCTAAAATAGATATATGACGTTATCTGCGTAACTTACTGGTAGTCTTCTACCTGATGTTTCTTGTTCCGATTAATGCTGTATGGTACTCGTATTGTTATTTTTGACTTGTTTTTCAATAACGTTTAAAAATTTTAATACGAATACACAAAATGCGTGTAGTCTGAAAGGGATTTTACACCATATCTGTATTACGTAATATTTTATTATTTCTATTTTGTTTTAAATTTGAAAGCCATCTTTAAAATTATTGAAATATAATGATGAACCCAGTGGACCAATCTTTGGCTAGCCATTTCGGTTACCGCAATACGTGAGCCCTCTATGTAGACGCTCCTTAATCTGGAACCGTTGACCTCCCAGAATGGACCGGGCCAGTCGGGAGAATTATTTTCGACATGGATCCAGAGATAATAATAAAAAAGTACACCGAAGCTATCTAAGTACTCCCCAAACATCGACAGGCAACCGGTCAACCCAGTCGGGAAACTGGATGGGACCTCCTCGTTACCCATCAAACAGGGGGGTGACGTCAATGGAAAGTGCCAGTGCCTCCACTTCGGCGTCCACATTTGAATTCGGCGTTCAACGCAAAATTCAACCAGTCCGCGACTCGTGCACCGAATGAACTATAATTCAGGTACACGCAGGTCGAATCCATTACTTTTACGATTATTGGCCTAAATAATAAATAATGAAACGATTTTAAAATAAATAAATAATAATGATGATAATAAATAATAATAATGAAAAAATTACACCAGTATTTACTCCCAAACATATTTTGTCGCATAGTGAAAAACGAAATATGATAATAGCAATTAATAAATTGTTAGACTTAGAGGCTATAAAACCTTGTTATACCTCAAGTGACTAGATTATATCAAACAAATATAATAAATAAATAATTTTAGCGCCTAAACTCAACGCCGAAAAAAGCCAGTCACATACGAGTTTACGGCCATGCCGTATGGATTATCCATTGCTCCGTGGGTTATTTACAAAAATTATGCGCGAAGTTAAGAGTCACTTGTTGTGAATTTGGACAAAAATCGACTAGTACCGACAAAGTCAGTAACATTTTTAGACTTTATGTTTTACATCGAACAGATTCTATTTCTTTACCTGACGATAAGCGTTATAGTAATAAATAAATGTATGAAACTTCAAATATGCTCGATACGAAATTTTGCCAAATATATAGGTGTACTGTTCACAACCTGTCTAGCTACAAAATAAGTACAACTATGAGGCAAAAATTAAATCCCTAAATTACTGTTAGAAGATTAAATCTGGTAGAAAAGTATAAGTAAATATACCACTTCCTGTTCAATTACTTCACAAAGAGGGCCGGTCAGATATGACCTGTCAATTGATTGATAGCCAGAAGACGCGTCTTATTTAACAAATATATCATTAAAAAATAAAGATTTTTTTCTGATTTTAAAGCAATTAAAACACTGATAAGACAGTCTAAGAAAAAAAAGAAAATCGTTTTTTAACATTTACGAGAAATATTTTTTTTAATGCACCCAATCTATTGTAAGTTTTACAGAAAGCAACCTAATGAAGGACCGAAACTAAAAATTATATTAGAGCAAAGCTCACATTAAAATAAAAATACTTATTTGCCAGTAAATACATACTTATAATGATTATTATAAAATATTAAAGCTGAACATAGCTATTAGATATGAGATGCGGGTTCTGTCATTCACACACATCAATCAGACCTCAACTTCAACGTCAGATGTGATTTATATGTATTTATTTTCTTCATTTCTAGCAGTCCCTCGTTCGTGTGCTCTTTCGTCGTTGTGTAATGTGCGATCTCGTTTGTGTTTCCCTATCTTTGTGACCTTTTTATGTTATTATTCTAATTGAAAACGGAAGAGAAGGAATAAAAGCGTTTTTCTTGTTGTAATTGTATTGTTGGCCGTCGCAGAGTAGGATGTGCTCATGTTATGACAATGGCGTGGTACCTTGGTTGGGCTAGATTTTAGAGTAATATTGCTGCAGAAATTTTTAGACCATGTTGTAACTACAAGTTAGGGAGGATTATGAATAAACAAAATTAATATTAGAAATGTTATTTCAATTAAACCCTTGACAAATGAAAAACAATATCTACAGAGGCTGATTTTAAATGATGCAAGTAAAAATATAAAATCGACCATTTGCTTGTTGTTAATATGTTGACATACTGTAAAGGAACCTGCACCGTCATCGAGGAAATAAATAGGTAGTGTATAATATGAGCACTTTTGTGAAGATCTCTAGTTCTAAACCATGCAGGATCTCTAATATTTCATGTCATGGTATTGACGGAGGTCTCAAAACTAGGCGAAGAAAACAATTACGTAAGTTACTCTCGGAACAAATTATGAAAAATAACTAATTTATTAGGATATCATTTGCAACAATATTTAATGAAGTTATACACTATGTGATATAATTATGTTAAAAGGGTGTTTTAAGCTAAATTTGCCTTGTTTTTATATTCATACTTGTTACATTGCAGCAGGCCGCTTATTGTTACGCAAGAATTAAGCAATTTGTTAATAATTTTCTTAAACTTGTTGATATCCTGATATATTTCCTGATATATTTGTAAGTCATTGACGCCTGGCATTGACGCTTAGAGGTATGTATTTATTTTATGAAATAATTTTATTTCTGCATCGAATTTTAAAACATTGATAACAGATTTGGATGTTTAATACAATACAAATAATACAAACTGTTTGAAGCACTACCAAATTCAAGACGGTATCAATGAAAGAATTTAAGTGACAGATTTTTGAATGTATGGAGGGTGGCCGACCTTCTTTATAAGATATACACAGATGCATCCAGAACAGGCTGGGGCGCAGTATTCCAAAACAATAAATTTCATGGTTTTTGGAAACATAGAGAAAAAGAACACCATATCAATTGTGTGCACCATATCAGTGGTATTCAATTTCCAAATTTAAATATTCTAACTAGACACATTTGGCTATGGCATTTGGCGAGGAACATAGTTTATGGATTTTTGCTTTAATGTTTGTTTGTAAATGTGAGGCATTTGTAACTAGGTATCCTGAACCGTATGCAGTCGCAATCGATGCGTTTACGATTAATTGGGCCTCTGCGTATTTTGAACCATTTCCTCCATTTTCCCTTGTCTTAAAATGTGTAAGAAAAATTATTGATTTGAATTGAAACAAAAGATTAATTCCCATAACAGCTCCAAAGCAGAGCAGTCCAGCCTTAACCTGGGTGCCGCGAGATGCTCCGGGCGGCGTTTGCGCAGCGTGGCTGTCCGCCAGAGACCATGACGTTAATGCTCGTTTCTCTGGCATCCATGACTATTTGTCAATACAACATCACGTTTAGGTCATGGTGGGAGTTTTCTACGTTACGTAATACTGATTTGTTCAAAAACCTCTTTTATTAGTTCTTTTTTTTTAATGAGCAATTTGGTAAGGGTTGTTCATTCGGTTCATTAAATTCAAACTGTTCAGCCTTGTCTCTATTGTTAGGCGAAGATATGGGCAATGATAAGGCAATTTTTACAAAAAGCCTATAAAATGAAACCAACTAAATCCAAGTACACATTTTCTTGGGATCCAGTTCTTAATCAGCTTTCTCTATGATATCCTTATATTACTTTTAATTTAGAAAAAAATACCAAAAAGTTACCGTTGCATCGTTAGCCGTACGCACCGGACATAGGGTCCAGACATTAAATTAGAAAATATAGTTTTTGCATCCTTACACATATCATAATATACATAATTAACACCACAGCCCCAAATCGTAAACAACATATGTTATCCTTGCCAATCTTTGAAAATAACATAATGATATGTCCTGTATCGGCTCTAAAAGATTATGTTTTTTGGGACGAAAAATAATAAAGCTTCGGACTCGGGGTTCTTGTTTGTAAAATGAAAGGCCCCCACAGAGCCGCGTCGAGTCAGACGCTAAGTCGGTGAATAAAGCAGACGCTAGGTACGAGCGGCGTTGACATGAGTGTGTTCAGCGCACTCAGCACGCGACACGTGCTCAGTGTAGGTTATCCGAGAAATGGCTGGGTGGACCTAAAACCCTTGGGCCTTTACATAATTTTACCATAAACCTATATTAGACCCACTAAACGACTTTGCCTTGTCCATATTCAATAAAGGTACACACCAATATCTTCCGATAAATTAATGAAAATCAAATTATTACGTTTATTGATTTAATTAATTTGGCAATCATCAAGTGTATATAAAATGCCTTAAGGTTGCTGGATTCTTAAATTAAGTACTAAAGTAAGGAATGTAATGAATAAACGTATTTAAATAAAATATAATTTGTAAAGACCAAAGAAAACAAAACTTAGTCTTAGTCTCTAAAAATCTACCTGTTTATTATATACAATATGAAGAATAAAGCGACGAAATATAATAGATGATTAAACGGATTTCCAAGTGAAGTTCTATCGCTATTATATGAGTCGCTTCATTCGAAGATTTGTAAAGGACTCGTCCCTCCCAGAACCCATACAAAGGTTTTATTTTGATCTCTAATAAATGAAGACTTTCCGGGACCGGGGTTGCGAAGTTAAGAAGGACTACCTGTTTATTATATACTATCTTCGAATGAAGCGACTCATATAATAGCGATAGAACTTCACTTGGAAGTTCGTTTAATCATCTAAAATTTTTATTTCATAGTGAACTACTAAACTAATTTCTTTTTATTTCATTGTTTTTCTTTATTTGCTCGTTTCTTAGAAAAGAGTTCATTCAGTTTATTACCAAAAAGTTTTATCATAATAACTTATTACATAAAATAAACTCTTGTATAAAGGAAAGTGAATGTGAAAACGATGATGACTATATTACTGATTAATCTTTGTCGATGTGGTGATTATTGAAATAGGCAAACTTACGCACATGATCCGAAGAATTAAAAAGTGTAAGCGAGTAGTTACCTAGTATTTTTGGTTTGACGCATTATTTTATTAAGCAATGGGTTATGGGATTATAAATAAATAAATCCCCAGACAAAAACACCAGCTTTATGGCCCCACAGTAAGCAGAGCTTCTGTTATCGATGACTAGCGAATTAGGATACAGCGAATTAGGGGGGACCCAGAATAAACTTATATATATGAATATAAACAACAGGCAGTGGCAGGTCTTCTTACGACAACTTCGGTTTTCACTTCGACGACGCTTGACTTCGTTCTATCGGTGGCAGGTCTTCTTACGACAACTTCGGTTGTTAATTTGACGACGCTTGACTTCGTTCTAGCGGTGGCAGGTCTTCTTACGACAACTTCGGTTGTTACTTTGACGACGCTTGACTTCGTTCTAGCGGTGGCAGGTCTTCTTACGACAACTTCGGTTTTCACTTCGACGACGCTTGACTTCGTTCTATCAGTGGCAGGTCTTCTTACGACAACTTCGGTTTTCACTTCGACGACGCTTGACTTTGTTCTATCAGTGGCAGGTCTTCTTACGACAACTTCGGTTTTCACTTCGACGGCGCTTGACTTCGTTCTATCAGTGGCAGGTCTTCTTACGACAACTTCGGTTTTCACTTCGACGACGCTTGACTTCGTTCTAGCGGTGGCAGGTCTTCTTACGACAACTTCGGTTTTCACTTTGACGACGCTTGACTTTGTTCTAGCGGTGGCAGGTCTTCTTACGACAACTTCGGTTTTCACTTCGACGACGCTTGACTTCGTTCTAGCGGTGGCAGGTCTTCTTACGACAACTTCGGTTTTCACTTCGACGAAGCTTGACTTCGTTCTAGCGGTGGCAGGTCTTCTTACGACCACTTCGGTTTTCACTTCGACGAAGCTTGACTTCGTTCTAGCGGTGGCAGGTCTTCTTACGACAACTTCGGTTTTCACTTCGACGACGCTTGACTTCGTTTTATCAGTGGCAGGTCTTCTTACGACAACTTCGGCTTTCACTTCGACGACGCTTGACTTCGTTCTATCAGTGGCAGGTCTTCTTACGACAACTTCGGTTTTCACTTCGACGACGCTTGACTTCGTTCTATCAGTGGCAGGTCTTCTTACGACAACTTCGGTTTTCACTTCGACGACGCTTGACTTCGTTCTATCAGTGGCAGGTCTTCTTACGACAACTTCGGTTTTCACTTCGACGACGCTTGACTTCGTTCTAGCGGTGGCAGGTCTTCTTACGACAACTTCGGTTTTCACTTCGACGACGCTTGACTTTGTTCTATCAGTGGCAGGTCTTCTTACGACAACTTCGGTTTTCACTTCGACGGCGCTTGACTTCGTTCTATCAGTGGCAGGTCTTCTTACGGTAACTTCGGTTTTCACTTCGACGACGCTTGACTTCGTTCTAGCGGTGGCAGGTCTTCTTACGACAACTTCGGTTTTCACTTCGACGACGCTTGACTTTGTTCTAGCGGTGGCAGGTCTTCTTACGACAACTTCGGTTTTCACTTCGACGACGCTTGACTTCGTTCTAGCGGTGGCAGGTCTTCTTACGACAACTTCGGTTTTCACTTCGACGAAGCTTGACTTCGTTCTAGCGGTGGCAGGTCTTCTTACGACAACTTCGGTTTTCACTTCGACGAAGCTTGACTTCGTTCTAGCGGTGGCAGGTCTTCTTACGACAACTTCGGTTTTCACTTCGACGACGCTTGACTTCGTTCTATCAGTGGCAGGTCTTCTTACGACAACTTCGGTTTTCACTTCGACGACGCTTGACTTCGTTCTATCAGTGGCAGGTCTTCTTACGACAACTTCGGTTTTCACTTCGACGACGCTTGACTTCGTTCTAGCGGTGGGAGGTCTTCTTACGACAACTTCGGTTTTCACTTCGACGACGCTTGACTTTGTTCTAGCTGTGGCAGGTCTTCTTACGACAACTTCGGTTTTCACTTCGACGACGCTTGACTTCGTTCTAGCGGGGGCAGGTCTTCTTACGACAACTTCGGTTTCCACTTCGACGGCGCTTGACTTCGTTCTAGCGGTGGCAGGTCTTCTTACGACAACTTCGGTTTTCACTTCGACGACGCTTGACTTCGTTCTAGCGGGGGCAGGTCTTCTTACGACAACTTCGGTTTCCACTTCGACGGCGCTTGACTTCGTACTAGCGGTGGCAGGTCTTCTTACGACAACTTCGGTTTTCACTTCGATCTGCCACATTCTGATTTGCTTGTAAGCCTAAGCAGTCACGATACATACCTCATTTTTATAGAAGTTTATTTACCTGTGTACTGATATATAATTTTATAAACGACTTAAATTTTTTAGGTAAAAAGTATTGAATTTGTTAAGAAATCTAAAGTATTAATTAAGGTTTCCCATATTATGCGTTAATGGCTGCCTACATACCTGCTTGTTTTCGCAGAGTTATCATTACGACGACTATAGGCCACTAATAAGAGTAATACGAGGGTGGATTGAAAAGTTCGCGGCCCAAATAAGAAAACACAAGAATTATGCAAATTTTTATGTTTATTTTTCTACATACTTTCCATTTAGGTGACAGCACTTAGTCCAGCGTTACTCCAAAGCTTTGGTCCCATTTAAATAGAAGGTCTCGTCAAGCTCTTCAAAAAAGGCATCTACGGCCACTTTGACCTCCTCATTGGAAGAATATTTCATTCCACCTAAGTGTTTTTTGTGTGTGTCAAGTCAGGTGAATAAGGAGGATGAGGAAGCAATTCGAAACCACAATGCACTATTTGAGCCACCGATTGTGCAGATGTGTGAACAGGAGCATTGTCCTGATGAAACAAAACTTTCTTGGTCAACAGTCCTGGTCTTTTAGACTTTATTTCTTCGCGTATACGACTTAATAGTGTGTAGTATGCAGAATTTATAGTTTGACCTCTTTCTAAGTAATCAACCAAGATTACACCCTTAGAATCCCAGAAAACCGTTGCCATTACCTTGTTTACTGAAAAACACACATTGGCTTTCTTGGGGGTCGGAGATTCGGGTCTCGTCCATTGTTTGGATTGTTGTTTGGATTCAGGAGCATAGTGGTGAACCCATGTTTTGTCCATAGTAACAAACCTTGCCAAAAATTTGTTTAAATCAGCTTGAAAAAGCTCTAAACAGTCTCTAGAAATCGTAAGCCGAGTTCATTTCTGTTCAACTGAAAGGAGCCGTGGAACCCATCTTGCAGACACCTTGTGGAACCCTAATTCGTTAACGGTCATGTTTTGTGTACATTCATATGAAATGCCTAGAGCTTCAGCTATCTCAGATACCTTCAATCTTCTGTCTCCTATGATGAGATCACATATTTTTTTCATTTCACATAAATTTAAGCTGATTTAACTATAATAAGATAACTTTTTATGATGAATGCAAATTTTTGAGATTTCTCAATTATTTTTTTAAAATAAAGGCACCCCAGTAGGCCGTATTTAAAGATTTTGGTACTAGAAAGGGTTTTTTTTTGTAAAATTAAATATGACATTGAAGTTAATTATTTTATGAATATTAAATTGTATTTATAATTTTTTTTAAACTTATCTCCAATCATATCCAGATCTCTGGTATTTTTAAGCAAAGCTGTGGTTTTGAATCCCGTAAAATAGTTGAAAGTTTATTGTGTATATTTTGTTGATGGCCATATCTCCGCCCGACCACTGTCTGATGAAATCAGGTTCGTAATACTCGCTAACCGATACCGGCCCAAAAGGCACCAAACGAATATGGCGGTACAAGTTATAATCACGGACCTGACGCAATTACTTGTCTGCAAAAGTCTGCTCATTTCTCATTTAACCAATTCATACGTTTGAAAGCAGAGGGTTTCTAGCCATGTTTGATGACAATCAGTTCAGAGGTATAAAAGTTATGCATAAATTTTGTATTCGAACTAATGTTAAGTTCAAAAATCAGCTATGAAAACATTTTAGAATCAATAATGGAGTGTTTGATGGAATTCTTAAAGCAAGATCGTTGTACAAATTCATTATAGGTCTTTGTATTCTTTAGCCCATGGCACATAACCAACAAATAAATAAAATTCAGCGTTTTTACTGAATTTCATGACTAATTAGATCAATACTGAATTGAATCCAAAGTATTATTATAAATAAAATAATATTTATAATTAGTTTTAAAATGTACAAAACATAGTTGTTACTGTTTAACCCCGTACAACTCGAGTATAATAGTCAAAATAAACATAAAAAGGTTGTTATTATATTTTTATACTCGTACTAATCGATACAATATAAAAATAGATAGTCCTAATGATTCAAAAGAATTTGTGCTCGATTATGATTACGTAAAACTATTCTTAAAAATCAATTTTGACAGGAAAGTGTAGCGGTTCCATGGTGTAATGGTTAGCACTCTGGACTCTGAATCCAGCGATCTGAGTTCAAATCTCGGTGGAACCTAGCTTTTTATTTGTTTTCATGACATAAAACTACTAGATAGTGACAAAATGTTATTTTGTTTGCAGATAAATTAAGTTAAAAATAGATTTGAATATTGTTTTAGTTCCAAATACGTATATAAATATTTTTGGCGTTCATGTATTTTTGTATTCATGTATATTAGGAGTAAGTACTTGCATTATAATTCTATTTAGGTATATAGGTAAGTAATAGGTTTGACACAACATCTATTTTGATATTTTGATAACGGTTATTTTTTTAAAATGGCAAAGGAACTGTATGTATGATAATGAGAACGATGAAACTGAAAGTCAACAGTCAAGTGATAGCGTGAATACTATCAAGTCATAAGTTTTGGATACAAGTTAATTGATCAATCAACCATCATAACAAATTCAGTAAATATGGCCGACTGCTGGAAAAGTGTTTACTGTCTCAAGTTTTGGCTAAAAATAACCTATAGGTTAGTTATATTGTAGAGTAAAAAATATTAATGTTTACTTTCAAAGTCACCACTATTTCAAGAAGACAATGGTTGACAATTTTATGAATCTACCGTTTCGTTTAGTTTTATCAAAATATGTTCAAATGTGCCCTTGTTTTTTAACGATCATGAACTTATTTAATCTTCAGATTAATGAAACCCTGGTACTTTCAAACGTGGAGTGAATAGGTTCCTACTGGGCGCGCGTGAACCGTTCTCGCCTACATTGTCACCTGGTGACATCTCACCGTGGAAGACAATTACCTGTCAATAGATTTTTCAAAAAAAATTATGATGCTTCATAATTTATTAGACTAAAAACATGAATTCGTGTTGAAGTATTTAAATATTATACACAAATATGAAGCAACCTTATTTTACTTTCTAGAGTTTAAATTAGGTGACAAACCTATCGAAAAATGGTCTAAGATAATTATATATAACAAAAACAGTTTATTACTAGTCCAAAGTGCTTTAAAATCAGAATGATATATTTTCTCCAACCAGCCAAACCAGCTAGTACCTACATAAATACCTGAGAAATAATACGATACAATAAGCATTTGTACAACAAAACACATTCTAATGTTTGGGAATATTATGGTTGTCATATATCTAAGAAATATTTGTACAATTTTGTCAATTTCACACTTGTTTCATTTTCGACGTTACTTTTGTACGTATATAGGTACTGCATTACATTCGAATCATTACTATAGCGTTCCTAAGCAAATTACATGTTATTATTAGATTTCCCCTCGTCCAGCTCTAGTTAGCTCTTATTAGTGGATATTAGTCGTCGTAATAACAACTGTGCGAAGACACTAGCAGGGTTCTTAGCACGTATCTACTTTACCAGTTTCTGACACAGTTTTCAATTTATTTATTTTGTGTCGGTTTTATTAGTTCAAGTACAAAAACAATGAAACATATTACACAAAAAATTATTCTTCTCAAATTAGGTAGGTTTGTTTATAGACGCTTGACAAATTATCTGGTAAAAATTGTAAATCTAAGTACCTTCCAATCCTTCCAGTCGTGACCTTCCAAGGCTTCGCTCCATAAGTGAGTGGCATACTCAAGAAGATCTCCAGTCGTGCATCCACTGCGAAAACCATATTGGCTATCACTAAGGAGCTCGTTGGACTCAAGGTATGCCAGGAGGTATGAGTATGGAGGTGATTGCAATAGGTCGATAGTTGATGGGATCTGCACGGTTTCCCTTCTTTGGTACTGGTTGCACGTTAGCTAGCTTCCAGGATTTAGGGACCTTTCCGGATTCCAAAGAGAGTCGATACAGGCACGTTAGTATGGGAGACAACTCGGCCGCGCAGTGTTTTAACACAACTGCAGGTATGCCATCGGGCCGCTGGCCTTATTCACGTCTAAATTCTGCAAGCATTTAAGAACCTCCTTTTGGCGAATATGAACAGTACCCATTTTGGGTCCGAACTGAGGTAACTGGGGTGGAACTTTACCTTGACTATTTAGACGTGAATAGTCTGCAAAAAGATTAACAAAAAGGTCTGCTTTCTCTTTTGCGGTGTGGGCCAGTGAGCCGTCAGGCTTCCTCAGAGGTGGCAGCGATGGGCGACAGAAGCTCGACTCAACCGACTTGGCCAGAGACCAGAAAGCTTTGCTTCCTGAAGGATAGGACGCTATCTTCTCTCCGATGTGGCCAATGTGGTCAAAGCGAGCTTTCCTGATCACCTTTTTGCAAGACTTGGCGGCAGCATTGTATCTTTTCTTCAGTTCATGCGAAGGCAAGCAGCATTAAACTATGGGCGACCTTTGGTTTCGAGGGATAGGTCAGCGTAAGCGATGAAATACTATTGCTTGGCCTATCGCACTTGATACAGCATCAGCGCAGCACGATGGATCGGTTGATGTAAAACAAGTCTGCCGCCAAGGATAAGAAGCAAAAAAAATGCCGCATTTCATCCCAATCTGCTCACTTGTATCGCCATACTCGCCTAGCGCCTTTTGGGTGGGTGTCAGGCGGCGAGTACTGCGACACAGATGTCACCACGCAGTGGTGTCCTAAAGGAAGTCTTGGCTGTCCCTAAAGGTGCAGTTACGGACACCGAGCACCTGTCAGGATCAGTTGTCAGCAGAAGGTCTGAGCAATAAGCAGTGTGGCCAGCAACTTAAAAGCCTCTCTTCCAGCGGGGTCAGTGTCTTGATACGGGTATAGCCATTGCCCGTGATGAGCGTTAAAATCCCCAAGGAACACCAACTGCGCTGAGGGAAAACGTTGCCGAACCTTATCTGCTGCATCGCTGAGATACTCCTCGAGCCTCGTTGTCTCCCGATCTCCGCTATGTGACCGGTATATACTGGCGTAGACCAATTGGTCAAGGCTGGTATCAATGTGAACTCACATGACGGAAAAGTACAGATCTTCCAAGTAACAGAGACGTTGACAACAGATCTCGTCACTGGCATACATGCACACCCCGGCGTTCGGGCGGAAATTGGATTACACTGGGTAACAAAGGCATGCCGAGTCTGACGGATTTCAGATCTGCATCTTCGTTAGGAAGAGTAGGTGAGGCCTCTCTGTCTCAAGATGGTGGTGGACATCGTTGATATTTGAGTGCATTCCTCTGATGTTGCAGAAGTGCACTTTAAGAGAGAGGAAGTGCAACCGCTGTAGAACCTAACTCTTCTTATGACTTTTCATATAAGTTGTGTGAGTAAATAAGGAGGAGGCCAGAAGTTGAGTGAAGCGCTGCAAATGGAACCAAGCAGCTCGCAATAAACAACGCACCGATGGGGAACTGGCTTGGAGACTGCGGGGACGCCCGAACCCCCCGGGGATGGTCATCGGGTCCTCTCTTACCAGTCTCGACAATTAGCAACTCGACAACTATCTATGGATTCTTGTGACAGATATTTATTGTAAATATTGACATGACAGTTTAAGTAAAGATTAATTAAAAGGTAATGCTACTCGATGGCGTCATATAGAGGTTGAATGAGAACAATTGTAAATTTGCGTACCATTATTCATTTTATCTTACTGTGCAGTATGTAGACACAAGACATCGTCCACTTAGGGAAATCAACTTGTTGGAAGTAAGGTTACTTCGCTTATCGCAAAAAACCACTCATACTGACCTTAAAGTTCAAGTTGGTGTGTATTTAATTTCATGAGACTTATTAAAAACATTAGTATACTGTGCATCGTCGTCAAAATATAATCATGGCAAAAGCCAAAGTGTTGTTGACTATAGCGACGGTTGCAATAGGCATTACCCATGTAGGCTGTTGTGTTCTAAGCAAAGTAAAGATATTTTCAAATTTCGATAAAGACAGAAAATTTTTCATATCAATATTTCCACGTGTTATCAATGAATTGAATTACAATTTCCATGTAAAGTTCTACTTCTTGGATGATCTAGGTGGACAAAAATTTTGTGTGAAGCCAAGTATTTAAAGTGTGAAGCTGAAGGATTAAAAGATTGTACCTGTAATTTAAACATAAATCATTTAAAATTCAAGCTTTGTCTAATGATAAAACTTCCATATATGATGTTTTCCCGAATTTTGTTCCTAACACACTGAGGCAACGGTGCACGACCAGCTGTTGAAGTCTACAAGCACGGCTCCCTTGTGAACAATCCGAGTTACGAGAGTCTGAAGCAAGCTTTGTGCAACGCATTGAGGAACCGCTATAAGCAGGATGACAGCCCCCCTGAGGCTCCCAACTATAATATTGACAAAGTTTATATACGAAATTATTGAAAAACTGATTTACAAATAATTACGTTTCTGGTGTAAAGTGTATGTGGGTATGTTCAGTGTAAAACGGTTATGGAATTAGATATATTTCTCAAAATTCAAGTAGCGACCGTCGACGACTTCCGCGCGTTTACCAGGTTACTCTCGTTAAATAAAATCGCGTATCACACCTACGCCCTCCCGGAGGAGCGTAAGATCCGCGCAGTACTACGGGGCGTCCCGTTCGAACTCAGTAACGAAGACATCCTCGAGGACCTTAAGTCTCAGGCTTTCCCGGTCACAGCAGTGCACAAGATGCACTCCAACCGCGGTAGGCGTTTTCCTTTAGCTTTAGTAATCCTGTCAAATACTCCCAACTCGAAGGAGATTTTCAAAGAGGCTCGCACAATCTGCGGACTCTCGAACATCTCCGTCGAGCGTCCCAACCCCCGCGGTCACCCTGGGCAGTGCCACCGCTGCCAGCTATATGGCCACGCAGCGGCTAACTGCTCAGCTCCCCCCAGGTGCGTTAAGTGCCTGGATCCACATTTCACAAAGGAGTGCACTCGCACTCCTGAATCCACTTCCCCCCCTGCCTGTGTGCTGTGCGGCCAGTCCGGCCACACAGCTAACTACAGGGGTTGCCCGCGCGCTCCGCGCTCCACCACCAAGAGGGTCGCGCCTAAACCGGCGCCGCCGCTCACTCCTGCTAACTTCCCGCCGCTGTGCAACCGGGGTCCCCCGGAAGCAAAGCCCGTTCAGCCGACGCCTACTCCGGCTCTGTCTTGGAGGCAGCGTCCGGCCGTCCCGCCTGCACCTTCCCGACCCATCCCAGCTCCCGTAGCTTCCGTAGGGCCGCGTCCCGCTCCGTTATCCGTACCTCAGTCGTCGTTGGCTGAGGATATGAAGACCGTGTTCGACGTTATTCAAAACGTCGATATTAACGAAATTTCTGTACTCGCACGCAAACTGCGAGCCGCCCGCTCTCCTCAAGAGCGTTTATTCGCGTTAGCCGAGCATCACTCGCTCCTAAATTCGTTGTAAATTTATTTTATTTTTTTTTATTTTTTCTTTATTTTCGTATAAAATCGTAAATAAGTAAATTATAATGTCTAGACCCGCGAATCCCGCGTCCAGTCGTATTAAACCCAAGGGCTTATCCCTAGTATCTTTTAACGCTCGTAGCCTTAGCACTAACCTTCCCGAGATTAAACTGTTCCTTCAGAACAAAGAACCTGACTTATTCCTTCTCCAGGAGACATGGCTTACTCCAAACCGCTCCAGGGGATACGCTATTCCTAAGTACGCGTTTACTCGCAACGATAGGCCCAACTCCGACGGTTACGGCGGCACCGCTATATATTACAAAAGAGGCTTCCATTGCTGTCCTCTCCCTACCCCTCCTCTCCTCAACATGGAGGCCACTGTGTGTAGATTGGCTATGACTGGTCATCCGACCATCATCATAGCTTCAATCTACATACCTAGTGGTACCAGACCAATCCGCAGCGACTTTGAGGCCATTCTCGCCCTCGGCCATTCAGTCATTATGTTCGGAGAACTTAACTCCAAACATACTGACTGGACGTGCCTATCGACCAACACCAGCGGTATCGCTCTCCTCGACATCACTAATTCCCTTGACTTAGACGTCATATCCCCCATCACTCCCACTCACTATCCCAACAACCCGACCTATTCTCCTGACATCCTCGACTTTGCAATTATCAAGCGAATCAATCTTGATCTCAGGTCCATCGAACCGCTCGATGACCTAGGCTCCGACCATCGCCCCGTCTCCCTCGTGCTAGGCGCGCCTAACGATAACGTCACATCTCATAAGACCTTTACCAACTGGAAAGGCTTTAAAAATACGTTAGTTTCAGCCTTAGAGCACCGAACTCTCCGCTCGTGATTTCGCCCGACCAATTAGACAGCCCGATTAAAATAGATTCGATAGTCGATAATCTCACTGATGCTATCAACTCAGCCATCAGCGACAACGTAATCATTGCCAAGCAAGGCAAACCCGCGCTTCCCTTAGCCGTTAGCAATCTCATTAAAGCTAAGAACGCGGCTCTCCGGAGAGCCAAGAAATATCCCACGCCCGCATATAGAACAGCTGCGAATCAGCTTCAACGTAAAGTTAGGTCTCGCCTCGCGGAACTCCGTGACACTCAGTTTAACGATCTCATGGAGAATATCTCCCCGTCCCACCAAGCGTATTATCGAATGGCCCGAGCTTTACGCGTAGACACCGCGTCTCACGTTCCTCCTCTCACTCGTCCCGACGGCACCATTGCCTTCGAATTCGAAGAGAAAGCCGAATGCTTCGCCGACAGCATAGCGGCACAATGTTCGCCCAGCACGCAACCCGCGGATCCCTCCCACATCCAGGCGGTGGAGGACGAAGTTCTCCGCAGAGAATCTCTCCCTATCACCGACGACCCCGTCACAGTCTCTAATGATGAAATCTTGCTTCTCATTAGAAAGAAAAAGTCCAAAAAGGCTCCGGGTGCGGATGGAATTTCCAACCACGCACTTAAGCACCTGCCACAGCAGGTGCTTACCTTGTTAGCTATCATCTTCAATGCCTGCTTCGACCATAGCTACTTTCCAAAAGCCTGGAAAGAAGCGACAGTCATAGGCATTCCCAAGCCGGGTAAACCTCTGAACATCCCGGCTAATCACAGACCCATCAGCCTCCTCAAGGCAATGTCTAAACTTCTCGAAAGAGTCATACTCTCTCGAATGCGGAACCATCTGTTTCCAACGGATGGCGACCCTCTCATTATTCCCCACCAGTTCGGCTTTCGCGCTAAGCACTCCTGCCCTCAGCAAGTCCATCGAATCGTCGAGTACATTCTCGAAGGATTCTATCCGCATCGTAAAAAATCAATCGCGGTTCTCTTTGACGTAGCCAAGGCATTCGACAAAGTCTGGCACAGCGGTCTCGTTTTTAAACTCTATAAAATAGGCTTACCGGTTCGCCTAGACAGATTAATCGCGTCGTTTGTTAAAGACCGTACGTTTCGATTCAAACATGAAGGCACGCTCTCCGCGCCTCGTCCCATAAAGGCTGGAGTCCTGCAAGGCTCAGTCCTCGCCCCTCTGCTGTACACCGTGTACACTAATGACATGCCCATCCCGCCGAAAGGCTCAGAACTCGCCCTCTTTGCAGACGATACCGCCCTTTACACTAAAGGTAAAAGGATCCCGTATAACATCACCAGACTCCAAAAGGCCGTAAACGCCCTCGGTGTTTGGTTTCAAAAATGGCGTATCGATGTCAACCCAGAAAAGAGCTCTGCCATTCTATTCGACCACAAACGTCGTAATCGCCGCAACGATCCCCACATTCGAATGTTAGGTATTCCCATCCCCTGGAAGCGCAGTATCAAATACTTAGGCGTCACCTTAGATCAGACGCTTTCTTTTAAGCCACACGTCGATAGAGTAACGAAACTCGCGCGTTTCTACTTAGGCCGCTTAAATAGTATGATAGATAGAAAAAGTAAAATGTCTTTTAGAAATAAACGTACGCTTTATAAGGTCTGCGTTATACCCGTCATGTCATATGCTTCGCCAGTCTTTGCCCACGCCAATCCCTCCGTCCTGTATAAGCTGCAGGTAGTTCAAAATCTCTTCTGCCGCAGGGCCACAGACGCACCTTGGTATGTGCGCAACGCGGACCTGCACAGAGATCTTGAACTACCTACAGTGCAACAGCACCTCAAAACACTCTCAGAATCGTTCTTCAAACGCGCCGAATCCCATCCCAATCATCTTGTTCGAGATTCAGTCTCATATACTGCTCCTGTGTTAGATTCGAAATTCAAAGTCGCTAGGCCGAAAAACGCGCACACGGGCGAACCTACGCAGTTAACTTTAGCTCTCGAGGCCCTTCAGGCCGCAAATCCTAATTCTAACGTAAATTCTAATTCTAACGTAAATCCGAATTAATGCAATTTTTATTTTTCATTTTTAATGTTTTTATTTTTACTTTTCATTTTTGAGCACCTTCAGTGCTATGTGAATCTCAGCGGGTGACCCCTTAAGGGCCCCGCTGGCACGGCCTCTTTCTCCAATTGGCCGTCGCTCAGATGAAGGCTGAGTGGTAAAAATGCACGAGACGACAGGGGGTTTTTTAGTGGGTATGGTTCTGGTAGGCGTCGGGACGAGTCCCACATAACTCCGATCGCGCGCGCGGGGTATGCGTCAGAGCATTTTTTATGTCCTCCTGCCCTTCCCGTGGAGGGGAACCAAAAAAAAAAAAAGATATGTTTAAAACTAACTTTTGCATTCACTTCACACTTTATAACTGCTAGTTTATGATTTAGATAAACCAATACGATGGTGTTGGATACCAACAATACCAATTGTGAAGCAACAAAGCAGATACCCAGCTACTGTATGAGAGGATGCCGGTTTGTATTTACCTTATATCAATATTCTGAATTCTGTGGCCTGCTGCAATATCAAAAATCATTATTTTCAGTGATGAGCGTTATAACAATGGATCAGCATTAATAGTCATTATTTACGTGATACAATGTAGTACGGCAAAAATCATTTAGCACTGATGATAATAATTATTGTGTTAGTTGCTAATTATGTATAAAATTAAAATGGCCAATGTTGTTTGTCTAAGAAATTTTAGTATAGAGAGTTTACAATTTATTTGATTTCCTTCATCATAACATGACACAATATCCTCCATTTCGGGACCAGTCTCCAAAGACTCATAAAATGGACGGCTGGATGGTTGGAGGTACTCCAGAAATGATTGCAGATCTCTGACTTGTGCAAGGAGTTTAATAGGTCTCTGATTTAGGGGCATGAGAGGTGCCACTGGTGCAGTATCTTCTGATGAATGTATACATTGGTTTATTTTGCTTCATTAAAAATAAAGCAGCAAACTAAACGGCTAATGTTAACTTTGATAGTACTCTAGGCTCTGATCACCACCCCGTCTCCCTTGTGCCAGGACCACCTAACGATAACGTCACCCCGCCCAAGAACTTTATCAACTGGAAAGGCTTTAAAAATACGCTTATTTCAGCCTTAGAGGCCCCGAACTCTCTACTTTGGGTGTTTTAGGTACCTTTATTCTCTCTGGTTACCATAACATAAGGAAAAACCTTTCTTTGGGACCAGAACAGTGTATTATGAAATGTTGTCTTAATTCATTTAGGTATTGGGTTAGGTAAGGTTTGTATGTACTTAATACACGCAGGAGCCGAGCGAGCGAAGCGACCGTATGGAGGCTGCCCCCGGCGAAGCGCCAGGTACAATTTGAGTACCATTACCAGCTTTTCACGAACAGCGAAAGCGCTTGGCGAAAATCAAGTGTTTAGTTTATGTTTAGTTTTATATTCGAAAATCTAAAAAAAACACGAAGTAACTGCTGAGATGGCGTTAAACGTAGCCATGAAAACCAATTACATTTAACGCTCTATTGTCAAAAGTGGACCAAATGCGAAATAGACGTGTCGCAAAGTGATCCTTTTGCAAAATGAACGTTTTGAGAAGTGGACCAAATGAAAAATTGACCAAGTAGACCAAATGCGAAGTGGACCAAATGCGACGGAATGGTTCTGAAACCTCTCGCAAATATTTGCCTCAGCATTTTCCCATTTCTTCCAAATTAAATTGTTGGATAATGTTTTCGGAATTACTTCGCGGTTTACCGGATCGATTCCAGTTTTTTTAAACCATTCTCCAAAATAACTGGGTTCAATTTGTCCCAAATTTTGGTAATAATTCTAGCGAACTTGCATTTTGCGAGTGTCAAACCAATGTGCAACCTTTTCCACTTTTATTATTTATTTATTATTATTATTATTATCTCATCCTCCCAGTGGGATTTCATTGATTTCATTGTGCTACAGTCCAGTGGTTGCAAAATGTTTGATGAATGAAATGAAATGAAATATTTATGAAATTAAATAAAATTAAATGAAATATTTTATTTCTCAACATTGACAATTACTTGTTCTTATTGAAGTCAAATAAAACATGAGTCTACCACCAGTTCGGAAAAACCTTCGTGAAGAAGAACTGGCAAGAAACATCACGGGTATAATTTTTTCAAATTAAATTTACAAAGTCTCTTTATGTATATACAAAATTATATTCATCTGCATCTGTTAGCTCGGCAAGTCTCCCTCCCCCCAAGTATCCAAACGGCGAACACCCTCAAATCATCTTAAGGGGGTGGCAATTTCAATATAGTGATATCTTGTTCTGTTGCATATTGGATGACGTTGAGATGTACATGGGTAGAGTGGCCATAGAAAATTAGTATAACAGGACGCTTATCACCAATCACAGAAATGAAGACTTCACGCATATATTGCTCAAATATACTGGTTTGCATCCATCCTTTCCGAGTTACAACGTGAGCCATATTTACAGTTTGGTCTTTCAAAAACCATTCTGACCAGTGATGATTCCCATGAAAAATCATAAGCAGTGGAACTTTTTAACCACTGACGTTGGCTGCCAATAAAACAGTGGTGTTATCGCGTCCCAGCCTACTTGTTCTCTACTCTGAAAGTCTTTTTCCCAATAAACTTTCCTTTTGTAGGATCGCTACAGAAACTTGTTTCGTCCAAATTGTGGATTTGCTGTCATCAGTCCTAATTCGGTTACTACTTTCTCTTATAAATCAAAATACCCATAAACTATAACGGGATCACAGGCTTCCGTCGTGCGATATTAACAGATTGGGGTTTTGTGACGGATAGACTTGGTTTTGGAATCCTTGAAATCATGCGTCACCAGGAGCACCGCCTTAAAAGGCCTTATCATTCCGTTTCTACAAACAAATTCTGTTTCAAATATGTCAAATTCGAAAACTATAATGGAAATCCATATTTTTCCATTAGATGAATATCACAAAAGAATACTCTCGTTCTCCCTGGTTTATCATTGGTTTTACGTGTTTCGTACAGTCTTGTTAATTTTGTAGATCTAGTTATACTATAAATCTCAGTTGCTTGATAGCTTGTAATTTTTTTTACGGCGAACCTCTTCAACAGCCTGGAGAAGTTGCTTTAATAATGAATAAGTTTTACCTATCTGTCTTTTATAGTGCCGGACCATCTACAACAAAAATAATGTTTATATATATATATTGAACTAAACACTATTATGCTACAATATTTTTTGATTTTTTTTCAATTGTATTACCATGTATGTTTAAGTATTACATTTCACTCAAAATTAAACGTTGTTTATAATAATAAATAAATAAACCTCAAAAATAGTAAAGCAATTATTAAAAATAGACGATCAGCTGTAGTTTGTGTAATATTAAAAACTTTTGTAATCAAATGTAATTTTTTTTATTTTGTAACAAAATCTTTTGTAATCAATAACGTAAATAATATTTTTTGTTTAAGCTACCTACATGGGAAGTGTCAACACATTGACATCACTAGCTTTTTGCAGTTTCATATTAGTTGTCTGGGGTAATTCTGACTACCAACTACATATCCAATTTTTGTAAGGCATTTAAAACTGTGTAAATATTCCTATTAAAACGTATCTTAAGCAGAAACCAATAAGAAAAAAGCAGTTTAAGGTAGGTATACAAAGTCAATAGTCAACACTCACCGTGAAATAGGAAGAAAATAAGCCACAAATAATTTAAAACAAATAAAATGTTTAACAGCTCTTCCCGACAACCAGTGCTCAAAATGGCGTCTGTAAATAAAAACATGGTGGTAAAAGAGCATGACGATTAAGCTGCAGCATCTATAAAATTTCGTAAAATTGAAGTTTTCTCCTGCGTGGCCATAGAGGGCACTTTTGACCAACTGTTACAGATAAAAAGTTAATTGGCATTGGTTGGAATTACCTCTTAGTCGAAAATACCTCTTACACAAAAATTTTAAACACAGATAAAACTCTTGTTCTATATTGAGTTGTTTGTTAATTAAGAATTGAATTTGAGATAAAGAATTTATTAAACGTATTTCCCAAGCGTAAAATCCAAAGTAAGAGTTCAATAGTGTATCGCTTTAGTAATCAGCAACAAAACAAAATAAAATAGGTATCTTATTTAAAATATATATAATTCTTCTAAAATTATCCTCACCAAGTTCTTCTACTGATATTCTCTTTGGACAATGTATCAAAACTAATTGTCCTACACGAAGTTTTATGTTGGAAGTTTTTTTATCATATGTTCTTTTTTTGCACTAAACGAGCTTTCCTTAAATTTTATCTCGCTTGATTTACTGCACTTATGTATGCGTCTTTTTTTTTGGTGAACGGTCATTACAATTAGGATTTAACCTTTCATCAAATGGAACTTCAGGTTCTCTACCAAACATTAAATAATAAGGAGAAAATTTAGTCGAAGCTTCTTTGAACAATTATAAGCATATAATTATAAACGGTAAAATTCGACACCGATCCCTTTGACTTAGATTTACATATTTGGCTAATAAATATGAAATGGTTTGATTAATTAAAAAATCATTATATTATTTAAGCTGTCACTCGTGGGACTGCTTTGCAAATAGCGTATTTCGAAAAACATTCTATACACGTTATTACATATTTATTCCCAACTACTGAATGATTAAAAGGGCCTAATATATCGATCTCAACTTTTTCGAATAACGATCCGTTACTATTGGGCGTAGTGATTTTACTTTATTACACAATTACTTTTCTTTACATGGCATACGACTCTTAATATCTTTCTTAACCTTTTCCACTACATCAACTTTAAGATTCTGTTTCTCAGAACAATACACAACTTTGGAGTCTTGAGGACTCGGGGGTAAGTTAAATTCATTTTCACTGGGTTACTTATCTACTACCACTAACTTATCATCATTACTATCTATTAAACCAGAAAAATAACATATTACTCCTTACTTAATTCATGTGAAACTTGTATTACCTGAAGCGTATTTTCGTTAATTTCATTATTATTAAAATTATTTACTTTATTTTTTGTAATAAAGTTACAAATAATGTGGTTAAATTGAACATGACCTTTCTTAAAGTTCAAGATTGCACCAGACTTCTGAAGAAAGTCTTGCCCGAGAATTAAATTTCTTTCAATATTATCAATGACATAACAATTTTGTACATAAACGACATGTTCAATTTCCAAACATAATTGCACTTTACCTATTATATCCATTCGACTACCATTAACGGCTTGTATTTTTATATTTCCCACATTATGTATTGTTGTTTGTAATTGATTACATAATTGTTGGGAAATTACAGAGACTGATGCCCCTGTATCAAGTAAAGCTGAAATGTAATTTTTTTATTATTACATTAATAGATGGGGAAAATCCACTAAAAGAAATATTTTCTTGAATAGTTGGCATCAATTGTGTCTCCAGCTGTCCAATTGACGCCGATTGTACGCCAGTTTCATCACATCTGGACGCATTGGATGCATTTGGTGCATTTGATGCATCACCCCGATCCGGTATCCTCCTTCTCAAACATATGGGGATCGGTTGATTGTGTTGTTGGTAAATCTTCCTCTGGTATTCCCGCCGTCCATATTGATTGGTGTTTGGTGTATTGTTTGGGTGTTTATTGGGAGGTTCAAGTTCGCTTCTTGTTTATTAGCAAAAATATCCTGCATTTGTACCATTGTTTTCTTCGATGCCATTTTGTTTTCATACATTTGGGAAGCTAATCGGCATTTGTTAATATAATTAAAATTTTTCAGGAAATGGTTAACTAATATGTTTTCTGTAATGATCGTACCGGCCTTAGTTGCGGACATGTCCAAAGCGTAAAAATATGTCAGTATATCTTCATCAACTTGTTGCCTCCGTGAATAAAATACTGCAACATGGTCTACCACTCTGCCCAATTCACAAAGTAACTTACTATTTATAATTTCGTATGTTTCGCATGAATTAATGATTTTTCTATAAAAGTACAACGCCTGACCATCCAAATATATTTCCAATACGACCTTTTTGGTTTCTTCATCATAGCGATTGATTGCCACGACCATTTCAAATTGTGATACAAAATCACGTACTACAAAAATATATGGGAGAATTTCCGTTTCCCGTATATTTTTGTACATTATGGGCCATCTTGAACCTTTTATTTTTGACTTTACGCTTTCTTCTTTATTTGACGAATTCGAAACAAATTTATTTACTACCCGGCGCCTCCACCATTAAATGTACCGGGTACAAAGATGGTTTATTCCTACTATCAGGAGGGCTTCCTAATTAAATGAGAACAACCACTTTACTTAATTAACTTTATATATTTAGAATAGAGAGACTTAAAGTAATACATTTATTTATTATTATATTGGTATATAGGGGCCGCTGCCCACGAGAGAATCCCCTAGAACAATCTTTCATATTCTATCTGTGTTTGGTAATCGTATTTTCACTTTAAATTTGGCGCCGTTTCATCCTAGGTTAATTTATTAAAGGCAGCGAATGATCCTTAGCCTATTTAAAATGCACCGATCGTGAGTCTATTGCTGCGTTCCGTTTCCCGATTACAGCGCTCACAGCGCTCATATACCCGTTCCGTTTGCCCGTGAGCGCGCTCACAGCGATATCGATACGTCATCAATGACGTCATGAACGCCGCCATCATACCGCTCACAGTGCCAACGCTACGGAGCATGGTCGCTGTGAACGGCCTGTCAAAACTGACACATGACGTTACTTTGTTGATGTTTTTGTTAGTCTATTAAAGATTTTAAAAGCTTGTTTATTAATTTTCTTTTGTAATAATGTTAAAAAATGGCTCCTGCTTCATTCAGGGTCAAAGATCTTAATGAAATTATAACTTTAGACTTAATCGACGAACAATCAGAATGTCAGCGCGCTATTTACCGTTCCGATTGCAATATCACTAATAACACTTTTAGCGCGCTCAAACGAATCGGAACGGTTTTGAGCACTTTTAGCGCTGTGAGCGCTGTAATCGGCAAACGGAACGCATCATATGTCAAGACGCACACATCCGGCCAATCGCAAGCCAGCTTTGAGTGCAAGGCTGAGAGACGTTTTTGACAGATGTCAAATTGACCAAAAGACAACTTCACTTGCTTCCCTTTCACGGATCGTATAAGATCGCTGCGCCGTAAGCGCATTTTGTTATCCAGAATTAATTATAATCAATAATCAAAAATAAAGCTGTAACCTGCTAAAGGACCAAGGAAGAACAGCCATTGGGCAAATTGATTAACAAAGGGGGCCCCCATACGCAGGATTAGAAGGGATTTCTTAAGGAACCACATGTCCTAAAGTCTGGTGAGCGTGGAATCGGACGTGAGTACTTTTAAGTTTTTTATTTAGGTGTAGGATTCAGACGCTGCTAAATTCGATAAGTGTTTTGTTGTTCCCAATGTGCGCTTCACGCACATTTTTTGGTGCCGAAACCCGGGAACTTTAGATCTTATTCAAGGTCAGAACCTATCCCTTTAGTTTAAATTCAGTCTAAAACTAATCATCACTTGGTGCCGAAATTATTTTATTACCGTTAAGTACAAATTACATCATAAAGAAAGTTCTAGCACATTCCACGTCCTACCCACCCCTTTATGTTCAAATTAAGTGAAAAGTTACGTAAAATTCAATGCTTATTCATAATTTATTTTCATTATGTAGATAGTTGCAATGCAAACCTTCCGTTGATGCTAAGTTGCATATATTCTCGTTTGTATTGTAATTACTTGCCTGGTTAGTCAAACCCTATGAGTTCTTCGCTAAATATAATACTTACAGGAGCAGTTGAAGTTCTAATCGTAATTAAAAATAATTCACAAAATCTACAGAAATTCTTAATTACTAATAGGTACTTATCCCATTCTGTCGGTCTGGATCAGTTCATAAGTGACTATCGTTTATTCGTTTTATGTACTTATAGATGTTACGAGCATTTCTTTAATAATACGTCGCCGTAACATTTGTACTTATCATTTTTCTCTCACTTTGAGCTGGTCTCGATCGGTAGTCTCGTTTGGTGGGTATCTATAGCAGTATGAACCGATTATCAATCGCCTAGTTATTCAAACAAAACAAACATTCAAAGCAAAAGCAAACTCTTTACAACTAAAAATTTATTCTCGTATTTGACTTACTCGTGTATTTGAGTTACATTGAACAGTTGAGTGCCTATCGCTTACGTTTAGTTTGTAAAAGTGTTAAATGTGTTTATGCCTATGAATTAGTTTTATAGGTTGTTGCATAAGTTCATACTAGTTGTGCTTACGGTTATTTAGTACGTTTCTATCGTTATAAAGACTGCATCTAGACGTGTTTTATTCCCGTGCAGTGCTTTGTGTTCTAAATGTGTTTACATTCATAGTATTTTCATGAATGTTTGTGGTGACAAATAGTGATAGCTTGTTGGTGATTGCGTATTGTTGTAAAACCTGCACCTAGACGTTTTATTCCCGTTCAGTGTTTTATATTACGAATCCTTCATTATGACAATATAACTATTTGTGATTAATTAGTAAGTGTGACACCTTTTATTGTCACAAAACTTCTTATTACTATAACTTAACTATTAGTTGTGTGTTGATATTCGCAAGGTGTTTTGTATCAATGCATTTGGTGAGTTTATGCTATCGTTATAATAGTTTAGTTTGATTTGAGGTATTTTAGTTCGATCCGTTTTGATTATCGTACCTACTTTTTGTGGCAGTTTTTTTTTAATTCTATTCTTGTTGAGAAAGTTGATCGGTTTAACATCGAAACTTATTATCCAAGTTGTAAAATACAATCGTGTAATTTTAAGCAAATAATTTAGTGGATATTTACTTTGCGTAAACTAACGATTAAAATTAAAAATGTCTTTAACCGTGAGACGGCGATCTAAACCCGAGGCATCTAAGAGGCGATTATCTGTTAAAGCGAAAATGAATGATAATGATGGACCTAGTATTCTAGACTTGCCTGCGTTACGCCGTAAACGTACCTTGGCGTTAAATCGCATGAAGAAGACGTTAGAAGTTGCCGAGTTAGCGAACTCTGACCCAACTACGATGGATTCTTTTATTGCGTATTATTCTGCAGTAGAGAAGTTAGTCATCGCGTTCGAAGATTCTCATTCGGATATACTCTCCGTCCTTGATGAATCGTGTTCGGAACACCAGGAGGATCTCATTCGCAGTGAATTCGATGAAGTTTATTTTAGGGTCATGACTTTGTACAAGCAGCTAGTTCCATCTGTTGACGCTCAATCGCATCAATCAATACCCTCTATCATCGATCGTAGTAATAATTCTAACATTAAATTACCGGAAATTCCGTTGCCGACTTTCTCAGGTAAAATAAAAGCGTGGCCGGAATTTTATGACATTTTTAATTCGTTAATTCATAAGAACGGAGCTTTGTCGGATACAGAGCGCATGCACTACCTCATTTCAAGTCTCAGTGGGGATGCTTTGAGTCTCCTACGATCGTATCCCGTGCAAGGTGCCTTTTATCAAGAAGCTTTCAAAACTTTGATCGCAAGATATCGTGACAAACGTGAGTTAGCATATACATGCTGGAAGGAAATGCTAAATGCTAACTTTAAAATTATATCGCCGCTTGATTTTCGCCGCGTTTTGGATCTTTTCAATGAGAATTTAAATATTTTAAAGAGCTTAAATTTGCCAACTGATAACTGGGATTTTGTACTTTGCTATTTAGTGTTGTCAAAATTAGATTCACAGACTCGCTGCGCCTTTGAACAACGCCAATCCTCTACCGAGTTACCTAATTATCGCGATTTAAAATCGTTCTTATATTCAAGGTGTGAAGCTCTAGTTCGAGATACTCATTTTTCGTCAACGAACGATCGTGACAAGGCGCGTCCTCCAGTTAGGGTCCAACCATCTCGGGTGCCACAGAAGAAGACGACTGTGTTTCTTTCCAATACCCATCCGAAACCTCGGTCTGATAAAATCGTACCTCAATCCGTACCGACAGTTCAAACACCCCCTCTAATCGTAAAGTGCTCATTTTGTTCAGAAAATCACTCTGTCAATTCCTGCAAAAGGTTTGCTCAGACATCCGTTGATGAACGAATTGAGTTCACAAAATCTAATCGTTTGTGTTTTAACTGTCTCCGGTCTAATCATAGTGCTAAAGACTGTAAATCTATTTTTAGAAGTCAAAAATGTCGCCAGCGACACCACTCACTACTCCACAACGAGACTTCGGTTGTTTCTGATCAGCCTGTTCCAGCTGACAAGGTGCATGTGCTTACTAGTCTTGGTGAAAGTTCAATCGTGCTGTTGTCTACCGCCTATGTGCAGGTTCGGGATTCAGCTGGTAATTTTCAAACCCTTCGCGCCCTTATCGATTCCGGTAGCCAAGGGCATTTTATTTGCGAACGTGCGGTTGATCGGTTGGGTCTGAATTATAAGCATATTTCTCGTCGTGTCTGTGGTCTCGGGAAATCATCAGCTTCTATTTGTGGAAAGGTCAGATTAGAGCTCGGTGCACATGATCAAACAGTTTTTAACCTAGACGCATTCATGTTGCCTAGTATCTGCGGGAAAATGCCGTCTACTAGACTTGACAAATCCTCATGGCACCATCTGCGTAATTTGCCTTTGGCTGATCCTGACTGTGACAAACCTGGTCCCATCGATCTCCTTATAGGTGCCGAAGTCTTTGCATCCCTTCTACTTCCAGGAAGTGTGAGTGCAGAAGCGGGGCAACCTTGTGCACTTAACTCTATATTCGGTTGGCTTTTAATAGGGAGTGTTGGCTGCAATGATAAGGACTTACAATCGTTTTTTGTGAACCAAGACGAACTATTACATGAAGAAGTCAAGAAGCTGTGGGAGTTGGATTCTTTTGAATCGCCTCTTTCACCATCTCTCACTCCTGATGAGATGAGATGTGAGACTATTTTTGCTAACACTCACTCGAGGGATCCCAGCGGTCGATTCGTAGTTACCTTGCCCTTCAGAAATGGAAGCAAGGAACAATCATTTCCAGGATCCCGCGAAGTAGCTTTACGTTGCTTCCATTCCTTAGAGCGAAAACTCCACAAAAACCCTGAGCTTCATAAGCAATATAGCGAGTTTATGAAGGAATACATAAGCAGTGGACACATGAGTTTGGTTCCTGTGACGGAACTCGCAATGGGGAGGAATTATATTCCTCATCATTGTGTCCTCCGCCCTGAAAGTACTACGACCAAATTACGCGTGGTCTTTAATGCCTCAGCAAAAGATGCTCGAGGTATCTCGTTAAACGACACTCTTCTCATTGGCCCCAAGCTTCAAACTAACATCGTCGTGATTCTACTGAACTTCAGAGTCCAGCCTGTGGTTTTCACAGCCGATATGCGGCAGATGTACCGTCAAATTCTGCTTGAAAAGAGTGATTGTGAGTACCAGCGTATATTCTGGCGTTTTGATTCGAATCAAGATGTTCACGAGTATCGGCTGAATACCGTTACGTACGGCGTGTCTTCCGCTCCGTTTCTTGCATGTCGTACGATTCAACAGCTGGTCTTTGATGAAGGTGCGAGCTTTCCGCTTGCTAGTAAAGTCTTATCCTCTGATATTTATATTGATGATATTGCGACTGGATTTTCTACTTTAGACAATGCTAAATTAGCTAAATCACAGGTTATTAACCTTCTACAAAAGGGTCATTTCCAATTAAGAAAATGGGCCAGCAATGTTCCAGAACTTTTGGCAGACTTGCCACCTGAACATTGTTTAACTTCTCCTGTGTCTCTCGATAGTGATGAAAATCAATCACTAAAGGTGCTAGGCTTGAAATTGGATCCACGTTTAGATGTATTTTGTTTTTCTGTGGCTCCACAGAACAAAAAATGCTCCAAGCGCAACATTCTTAGTGAATGTGCGCGCATATTCGACCCACTTGGGTTCCTGTCGCCGCTAACACTGATCGCTAAAGTTCTGATCCAAAGGCTTTGGGTGCTAGGATCGGATTGGGATGACGATCCTCCCTCTGATATAGTAAGCTTTTGGAATAGTTATATTGAACAACTTCCACTGCTAGAATCGTTAAAAATCCCCCGTTGCTTATCTGTCAGCCAAATTGTGTCGTGTGAACTTCACGGCTTTTCCGATAGTTCGGAAACTGGCTATGGCGCCGTCGTATACTTGCGGACTATCAGCGCAGATGGTGGCATCCGGGTCTTCTTTGTCTGTTCCAAGGCTCGAGTCGCTCCGACAAAATCTGTTTCTCTTCCCCGTCTCGAACTTTCTGCAGCAGTTCTGGTGGCCGATCTTCTAAAATTTGTAACAGATGGATACTTACCTCAGATGCCTTGTACTGCTGTCTATGCTTGGTCAGACTCTACCGTGGTGCTCGCGTGGGTTCTATCTCTCCCTTCACGTTGGAAGGCTTTCGTTGCGAACCGCGTAGGACACATTCAAGACGTTTTGCCCAATGCTCGATGGAGTCACGTGGCTTCCGACGATAATCCTGCGGATGTCGCTTCCCGCGGTCAGCTCCCCTCCGATCTTGTCAGTAATAGCATATGGTGGGCGGGTCAGCACGATAAAGCTCTTAATGAAGACGCATTCAGTGATGAAGAAAAGCGTCCGCATATTCTACTCTCCCATGGTGACTTTCCATTACCCTTCATAGATATGCTTCTAGAACGTTACTCTTCCATTAGAAAAATTCAACGCATTCTTTGCTGGTGGTTAAGATATATCGAGCACATTCGATTCCAACGCCGTTTTGATTCTTTTCTTAGTCGTACAGAACTTTATAAATCTTTAATGCTTGTTGTGAAACACGTTCAATCAGTTTATTTTAAAACCGAAATTTGTCAGCTGCTGGAAGGCACTTTGCTCTCGAAGCAGATGCGTAAGTTGAACCCTTTCATTGATCCATCCTCAAGGAGTCCTCAGGGTGGGCGGTCGTTTATCAAGGTCCGGACTCGAGTTCGAACATAAGCACCCCGCTCTACTCCCTCGTGATTCAAAGTTAACTTATCTTTTAATAGAAGCCCTGCATCGTGAAAATTGTCATCCCGGCGTAAACACAACGCAATATCTCATGACACAGCAATTCTGGATTCTGTCACCCAAGCGAGCTATTCGACATTGCTTGTCAAAGTGCCTTAGATGTTATAAAACTAAGCCCACTCCTTTGGAACCATACATGAGTAACTTACCGGCAGTTCGCGTTAATCAAGTCAAACCTTTCTCTGCTGTTGGAACCGACTATGGTGGTCCTTTTAAAATTAGGTTAGGTAAGCACCGTGGTGCTAAAACAGGAAAAGCCTATCTCTGTCTTTTCCTATGTCTATCCACTAAGGCTTTACACCTTGAAACCGTTTCGGACCTTTCTACCGATGCGTTTATCGCTGCACTTCGCCGCTTTGTAGGTCGACGTGGAAGAGTAAGCGTCATTCATTCTGATTGTGGTACTAATTTCGTAGGCGCGAACAACCAACTTAGTCAGCTCATGGAATCTGCTGCTCGTGGGGAGCAGATTGCCTTTCGTTTTAATCCACCAGCTAGCCCCCACTTTGGAGGAGCGTGGGAAATACAAATAAAAGCGGTAAAAACCCACATGTATCGTATCGTTGGTGACCAAGCTCTTACTTTCGAAGAGTTGGCCACTCTTTTTAATCAAATAGAATCGATGTTAAATTCACGACCCCTTTGTCCCTTGAGTTCAGACCCTAACGATTTTTCCGTACTCACTCCAGGTCATTTCTTGACGCTCGAGCCCCTTACTACCGTCCCCGATGAGAATCTGACTGCTTTAAATATAAATCGTTTGGGCAGGTGGCAACTTATCCAGAGGTTTCAGCAGGACTTCTGGAACCGCTGGAAGCATGAGTATCTTCATTCACTAACTCAGAGGGCCAAGTGGACTCAACACTCTAAACCTCTAGACGTCGGCTCAATTGTTATATTGAAAACTGAAAACAACCTTCCGCTCCATTGGCCGCTAGCTCGCGTCGAGGAAGTGCATTCTGGCCCCGACGGAATCGTGCGCGTTGCAACTATTCGTACAGCCGAAGGTTCTCGCCTCACGAGACCGTTGGTTAAACTTTGTCCATTACCTCACCAATCCGATTAGCATGTTAATCGCTTCACTTATTAGCTTAAGTAATTTTGTGATCGTGTTTGTTACATATTCTAAGTGATAGGGTTAATTTTAGTTGTTTCTAAAATATAGTCATATTTTGGTGGGCGGGATGTTTGGTAATCGTATTTTCACTTTAAATTTGGCGCCGTTTCATCCTAGGTTAATTTATTAAAGGCAGCGAATGATCCTTAGCCTATTTAAAATGCACCAATCGTGAGTCTATGTCAAGACGCACACATCCGGCCAATCGCAAGCCAGCTTTGAGTGCAAGGCTGAGAGACGTTTTTGACAGATGTCAAATTGACCAAAAGACAACTTCACTTGCTTCCCTTTCACGGATCGTATAAGATCGCTGCGCCGTAAGCGCATTTTGTTATCCAGAATTAATTATAATCAATAATCAAAAATAAAGCTGTAACCTGCTAAAGGACCAAGGAAGAACAGCCATTGGGCAAATTGATTAACAAAGGGGGCCCCCATACGCAGGATTAGAAGGGATTTCTTAAGGAACCACATGTCCTAAAGTCTGGTGAGCGTGGAATCGGACGTGAGTACTTTTAAGTTTTTTATTTAGGTGTAGGATTCAGACGCTGCTAAATTCGATAAGTGTTTTGTTGTTCCCAATGTGCGCTTCACGCACAATCTGTTAATCAAATTACAAATAATGACACACTTGTAAGTTGCCAGTTGTAGTTGTCAGCAAGTTTGTTTATGCGATAACCTCTTTTATTACATACGGCACAAGCAAACGTTGCAGTACGATGGTGCAATTTAATAGTAGATTATACACCAAGAGGATAAAGCAGTGTCTTATCAAAATCCTGAGCAAAGTGAAGGATTCTAAGGTTATTTCACAAGCGGAGTGAGGGATTAAATATTATACTAAGACCGGGTGAAGCGAAAGGGATTAGAATCATGAATATAGCAAAGGATACGTCTGTGCAAAACGAAGGCACGTTTACCCCCAAGGCGTACTTTACTTTTCCAAACCTTTGAGATAATTAAAATCAGTAATACTAGAACTAGAAATGTATTATAAATAAAAAATTAAATGCGCCATACTTGGCCGCTGTGTTCTTGAGAAACGTTGAAAAAACACTGGTTGAAATCTTCATGGGTTTTTAAGTACGAATTAGTTAAATTTTCAGGTAGAATAAAATTGGATAGATAGATAAAATCTTTATTGGTACTACAAACTCACATACATATTACATTACATTATTATTTGAAAACCTTATTATTATAAAAAAACTAAAAAATAAAAAAGCAAACAACAACAATGATATATTACACGATGTGTGTTAAGTACGTGTGCTGCAGCAGCGCAAAAGGAGGCAGCTCAGCGACACAGACATTTGCTCGGAGGAGCAAAACGCTGATTTTCAGCCGCATCCTGAAGGGAGCAGCATATGAGATATTTAATTATGTTTACCTAGACGTTTATATTAACAATAATTATTTAAAGGTGTTAATTTAATTGATAAGTTAATTAATTTCATATGCATAGCAATAATAATCAATCGTGGTCATAAAATTAAAAATATAAATTATATTATGTAACATAAAATAAATAAATGGCATTATGTCAACATTATACTATATTAAATATGCAATAATTAAAAATCTATTTATTTATTTATTTTATTTATTTATTTATTTACAAAAATCCACAGCACTCAATATAAATTTAAAACAAAAAAATTATACATTGGTATAATATTCATCTTATAAAAACTTAACTTATTGCCAATTACGGATTTTTCGTTTTTTAAAATAAATTAACATATAAGGCACAACTGTATTGTACAGATCAACAATTCTTACCCATTTCGATTAAAAGGTTACAAAAAAAAACCTATTAAAAACAAAATAAAAAAAAAATTATAAAAAGAAGCCATAATATGTGTGTGTGTGTGTGTGTGTGTGTGTGTGTGTGTGTGTGTGTGAGTGTGTGTGTGTGTATGTATGTATGTATAGCAGCTACTACTAAAAATATCAGCAGATATAAAATGCTTATTATATTTATTCTGGATTCTGCATATGACAGAATTTATAGCGTAATTAGTGTGGACTGCTGGAATGTGAAAAAGTTTCGTATGTCGAGTTCGCTTACTAGGTGTGCGTAGACGTAGGGTCAATGTGGTTAATTCTATAGAGTCTATGGTGTTATTGCAAATTCCATGTAAAAATGTCATATCAAGCAATGTGCGTCGATTTTCAAGAGATAGGAGGTTATGTTGCTAACATGATTCTGTGTAGCCATTGTCAGTGGCGATTGTGCGAAAGTTTAAATGTTTAATAAACTTACGTTGGATTGCCTCTATATTAACCGAGTAAACATCATACATAGGGTTCCAAATGCTAGAGCAGTACTCAAGGATATTACGAACATATGCATAATATAAAACCTTTATACAGTAAATATCAGAAAATGGCCTAGTCACTCTCAAAATGAAACCTAAACTTTTATGTGCTTTATGTACCATATTATCAATGTGATCAGTGAAAAGCAACTTCGAATCAAGAAGTAGTCCGAGGTCCCCCACCGTCTCAACCCTATTAAGAATCGCGTTATTTACCATGTAATCAAGGATAATTTTCTTTTTCTTTCGGGTGAATGTTACAATCACACATTTTTCAACATTTATAGATATGCGGTTATCAGTATAGTACACCTGTAAACGATTTAGGTCTTCTTGTAGGTTTAAGCAATCCGTAATGTTATTTACAGTCTTGTAAATTTTTATGTCATCGGCGTACATTAGATACTTAGAAAACCCAAAACACTTGTCTATGTCATACAAGTATGCCACATATAGCAAAGGTCCAAGAATTGACCCCTGCGGGACTCCAGTAAAATATATCGATCATAATTATACAATTACAAAAATAAATTATATTATAAAACATCAAATAAACTAGTGTAATATCACATATCAACATTATATATCAAATATGACGTTAATTCCTTCATAGACCCCTGAAAGTTGACGTTCACATTTCACATTATAAAAAAAAATTTATAGTTTTAATTTTATTTTCATTTATAAAAAGCAACGATTATCGGCGCTTTGATGATATAAAAGGCCTACTATTGAGCTATTTTGATGCAAAAATTCATGAGCGTAGACCTGAAAGTTAGGTTGTATTTTCAAGTTTTCTCCGAGAATCAGATTTTTTCGAAAAAATCACTAAATCCCAAATATCACAAGAACCACTAAATATTGAACATACCTGGGGGTCAAATCGGTAGGTAATGAGGTCCCCTCTGAAAATCTCCCTGGATTTAGGGACATTGGTGAGAACCACCAAAGCGAGAGGGTGACGCCTTCCGTACATTCTGTGCATTTTATGTACAGCAAGTGCCGGGTAGGTCTTCGAGGATGACCTCGTTTGATAATTCGAACGGAACTCCCCTGAGTACCGCTCTAACTTTACGCTCTTCTGGGAGAGCGTAAGTGTGGTAAGCAATTTGCTTACCGGTGAGGGGCTCAGTTAGAGCTCGGAAGTCGTCTAAAGATGAAACAATGACATTAATAGATTCACCTGAGTTGGATGCTAGGGTATACTGAATCTTGTGCTCTTTGCACAAGTTTGATACCTCGGACCATTTGCCCTTTTCCCGGAGGAATACGGGAGGAGGGAACTGAGGCTTGACTGAAGCTGAAGTAGGGGTTGAGTCACTTCGATTGACATCAGTGGGGTAGGCGTGGGCATTGAGGACACCGGGACGGGTGGCGTTGGTGGCACTGCGGAAGGTGTTGAAGACACCGGGGCGGGCGTTCAGGATGCCGGGGCCTGTTTCGAGCGCTTCTTGGAGCGCTTCTTAACAAGGGTGAATCATGGTGGCTCAGGGCCAGATGGGTTGAGTCGGGGGATGACGCTCTGAAGAGCGTCCAACACGGCTTCTTCGACGAGTTTGCTGTGGTTCACGAACTGTACCGGTGATGTGTTCCCGTTGTGACGCCCATGGAGGACCCATCCCAAGCTTGTTCGTGATGCAACTGGATCGGTTTCCCTTTCTTCAGTCTTCCTGTAATAATGAGACTCCAGTTGTCTTGCCCAATGAGAAGTTTTGGTTCTTCATCTTCATACAGCAGCTGACCTTGACTGCCTTGCAGGTGCGAGCATCCTTGAATGACATCCCGGTCCACACCCTGTCTTGAGAGCTTCAAACTGTCGATTGTTTGAACTTCAATCGTTTCTTTCTTCTTACGACGAGCTCCCTTGATCTTGACGCTTATCTTCTGCGAGTCGTTCTTGATTCTATGTTCTCCAACTGTCTCGATCTTTATTGGACTCGCCATGCCTTCAGCCCCAATCATCTTCGCCACCCCAGCGTCCAGTAAGGTGCCATCTTCCGCACTTCATACGATCTGCTGCTCTGCACGTTTTCCTAGAATGTCTTCATCGTAGACAACTCAAGCATAAATTTGCCCTCTTAGCTATTTCATACTTCTGGCTTAAATTTACTTTTTAAAACTTTGCATTCTTTCTGCATTCGTAGATCCAGTGCTCGTCGTTACACACTGGACACCGATTCTTGGGGGGGTGCTCTTCATTCCCCTGCACGTAGTGCACCTCCTCACTGGTCTTCACTCGTGGCCCCATGATGTCTCTGGTGGCGCAGATTGCTAGAGTATTATTTCTTCCAGAACACTTCAGGATCTGCAAATGCCCCGTACAATTCGCTTTCAGCCTTCAAGAATGCGTTCATGACTTCCAGGTCCCAAAGGCCAGGTCGGGATTTATCCTCATGTATGCGATCCACCGGTACTTTATTGAAATCGGCATCTTCGCGATGAGGGCCCTCGTGGTACTAAGGTGATTCAGGTACTTGCTTGCCCCCATTGCCTTGATCGTTGCCACGGCGTTCCTCACGTGGCTGTAGAATGTGCTCACGTCGTTCGGATCTTCTGTGACCCGTGGCAGGTTCTCCAGCTTCTCTAGCTCTGCAATTGCCAGAGTTTCGGGTCTCAGTTGTAGGCCCCTCATGACCTCGCTTGGATGCTCCCTCCCTTGCAGCGCCTTCCGTAGTCTGGCCAGGTCCTGCACGTGACTGAAGCTGGGTGCCGAGTCTTCGAACGTCTTCTTGAATGCCAGCCATTCTTCCGCGGTGCCGAGAAGTTCTGAAACTCAATATGTACAGCTTCCGCTCGGCCTCTAGGTAGCTTCCCCAAAGCTTCAGCCAACTCCTGGATGTCGATCTTCGTGGTGGTGGTGACAGTGGTCGTGATGGCGGCACCAAGTACGGTGGCAGTACGGTGCAACCTTCGGCGTGGTGTGCTTCTGGTGCTCCTCCGGCGGCGTGAGTCGTTGCCCCTGGTGTCAACGTCAACCCGTGGGCATTCGTTCTACCAGTTTCCGACCTGGTGGTTGGCATTTTTTTGATCCAGGATCCGGCTCGAAGGACAGGAAAACTGTGTCAAGCCCCTGAATCAGCCCCAAGTCCGGTTTCGCGAAAGACCAGGAGACTGTTAGGTACCCAAGGTCTAACTCGAAGAAGGACCATGTTATGATCCCGGACACGTCTATGCCAATTTTATTTGCGCCGTCTGGGAAGATGCCGTAGTACCCTTTGTAACCCCGAAGACAACACGATCTGACTAACTACGGAGTGTGCACCCGACTTGATCAAGTGCAGATTTGGAGCGCATTAAAACAACACGCCTTCAAAGGAACGTTTATTGCAGTTACAAATAAACCCTATAAATAACCCTGTGAAATTTTACCGCAATTGTTCCTGGATTTCAGAGTTTCTTTCTTCGGACCTCTTCACTGGCCACCGGATTCACTGAACAGCGCTTACGCCCTCTTGGATCTTCACTGGCCTCCGGATTCGCCTAACAGCACTTTCTTCTTATTGGATTCTTCTGAACTCATCTTTCTTCTTATTAGATGATTTTTCTTCGCTTGTAGGCACCGAACTGATTCCCGTACTTTTTTTTAGCCATTTAAGCAGCACCCTCCGCGGGGAGGGAGGTGGAAGATGCGTCATGCACACCTCCGCAGGAACCACTTCTGCGGGGTGATGTGGGACTCACCAGAGCGGCATCTACCCACTAAAACCACCTCGTTTGCTGTAACAAGATTTTGCCGTTAGCCTTCAACGGAAGAGACACCCGTTAGGAAGGTGGGTGCGCTAGCGGAGACCCGCTAACGGGTCGTCCGCCGGATGTGAAAGTTGCATTGAAGATTCTCAAAGGGGCATGAGGTAGGGCCGGTCTAGGCAGCCACTGGTGAAGCCGGACTGCTCAGCACGGTTGCTCACCGACAACAGGAGACGTAGTGGAGAGAACTGACTTCTTAACAGTATCTTCTGTTACAGTTTTTATAAAAAAGGAGAATGAGTCGATGGAATATTTATTTATAATAATATAATTAATCCCCAAACAAACGCACCAACTATATGGCCCCAAAGTAAGCCCAGAACTGGGGTACCCAGAATAAATATAAATATATAATAACAAATAACCATGACTTGAGATTAAACATCTGTGTTCAATACACAAATGAGTGTCCTCACTCGGACGTCATTTTACAACGGTAGTAAAGTGAGGCTCTCTTATGGCAGAGCTAACAATAACTATGAATGAACGACAATCATAATCGATTTTTATTATTCTATTTTTAGTCGGAATTGACTAATCAGAGCTACCAAGGACCATACCGTGAGGCCAGTGTCCCCTACCTTTTTCTATCTACGTATGTTGATTTGAGGCGGCAACTAAGAAGGAATCAAATAAATCGTATGTGAATATCACTCCCATCTTTTTTATTTCGAACCCACTACCTGTGGTGGGCTGGCCAACTAACTGCCAAGTGCGCCATGTATTTATGTGTACATTGATTGCTTAATTAATAAATTAGACTTGCCAAATTAATTTTTCACGGTGTTTTTTGTTTTTGATAGAGTAAACTGTAAGATATATAAAAAAATAAGAAGCTGACATTTTCCATTTATTACAATAAAAAGTGATTTTATTAGAAATCAAAACAAATTTAATCTTAGAGTTAAGGCGTTATGTTTTAAAAATCTCGTAGTAAGATGTAAGTGTTACTGTTATCACTTACATAACATGTAAGTGACAACAGTAACAATTCCAATATATTTACACTAGTATAAACTTTATATGAAGAAACCTACATAAAAATCTTGAACACAATTTATTTTGCTTGCAGAATAGGCATTTATCCATAGCTTCTGAAGTCGATGTTGTATTTAGGGACAGCAGTGCTCGTTGAAGTCGATGTTGTGGTTGGATATAGTGGAAAGGTTCATCATCATCGACGTAACAGGCCCGTGGCTGTCTTCTCATGGATGAGTCGCACGAAATTCGCTTCAGATTATGGTTGCCATGCCAGTAGACTGCTGGTAGTTCACCGTTGCCTTGGTGTTCTACATAAAGAGTTTTGGAGAAAACCTCGTATGTGAAATCTACGAACGTCATACAAAGATTAAATCGAAAATGATTTAAATTCAAATCCTGAAGTCCTTCAGCTTCACATTTCAGGTACTTGGCCTTTAGAACAACGATGTTCAGGTGCCTCGGGATACAATTTCTGTGCCCTCCTAGTGCATCCAAAAATAGAAGAGCACGTCAAAATCATATTTCAAGTTTTGGATGACTTGCGGAAATACCGTTTTGAAAAAGTTTCGGTCTTCGTCAAAATTGGAAAATACCTTCACGTAATTCAGTAAACAGCAGTGTCCATGAGCGATGACCGCAACTAACATTACCAAAGCTAATACTGTGGCTCTTGCCATGATTATGTTAATTTATGTATTATATTAATAGTGGTGCGATTTACAACTTATCAATTGTTTAAATACTGACAGAATTGAACTTCGGGGTCAATATGAGGGATTTTTTGAAATAAGTACGATAAACTTGGCTTTTCCAGTCTACGGATTTGCCTGAGTGGAGTTTTGTTTGTGCTTGCGTGTAGTGAGATGTGACACCGGCACGTTTTTTCAGCCGAAAAAGTCAAAAGTCTTCCCCAAAGATCTCCACACCGCTCTGTCTTGTGTGACCCGCATGAGACTCCTTCCGCGACTCCATCACAGCGTTTCCAGGCCGTGGTTGCTGCTCGAGAACTTTACGGCCTCAACGGCCATCTGCAATCTCCTCATTCCTTATTCGTCTCGCAACAAAACTCTGAGCATAGCCCTCTCATAACATTCAACGGTACGCTGGGAATAAAATACTACTTTTAATAACTGAAAAACAACCTCTCCATATTATATTAGTAAATAAGCAAATAAAAATACAAGTTATAAATTAAATTAAAATCAAATATTCCTGTCCGTGCACAAACAAGCAATGCCAATTTTTTGCACGAAAGTATTGTTATTAATATTGAATCACTGATAATAAAAACATTATTTTCTTATCTTCACCTTCTCCTATTTTTTTGTAGGTAATAAATGTTTAAGAGCACGTTGAATGAGTCATTATTTAATATTGATCGCGTAGTTTTTGAATATATTTTCACTTATAAATTGTTTAAGGATATCATATATTAACTTCGTTTTAACTTCGATTTCACGATATAATGGCAGGTATTTGTGGTATCTATTGAAACGATTGCGGATTTATCTAATTTTATCTTTTAGTATTTATTTTTTTAAATGTCTTTTTAAATTAGCAACTCGACAACTTGCTATGGATTCTTGTGACAGATATTTACTGTAAATATTGACATGACAGTTTAAGCAAAGATTAATTAAAAGTTAATGCTACTCGATGGCGTCATATAGAGGTTGAATGAGAACAATTGTAAATTTGTGTACCATTATTCATTTTATCTTACTGTGCAGTGTGTAGAGACAAAACATCGTCCACTTAGGGAAATCAACTTGTTGGAAGTAAGTTTACTTCGCTTATCGCAAAAAAGCACTCATACTGACCTTAAAGTTCAAGTTGGTGTGTATTTAATTTCATGAGACTTATTAAAAACATTAGTATACTGTGCATCGTCGTCAAAATATAATCATGGCAAAAGCCAAAGTGTTGTTGACTGTAGCGACGTTAGCAATAGGCATTACCCATGGAGGCTGTTGTGGTCTAAGTGATATAAATATATTTTCAAATTTTGATGAAGACAGAGAATTTTTCATATCAATATTTCCACGTGTCATCAATGAATTGAATTACAATTTCCATGTAAAGTTCTACTTCTTGGATGATCTAGGTGGACAAAAATTTTGTGTTTTGAAGCAACTGAATAATGTTTTCCTGGAAGCCAAGTATTTAAAGTGTGAAGCTGAAGGATTAAAAGATTGTACCTGTAATTTAAACATAAATCATTCAAAATTCAAGCTTTGTCTAATGTATAATAAACTTCCATATATGATGTTTTCCCGAATTTCGTACCTAACACACCGAGGCAACGGTGCACGACCAGCTGTTGAAGTCTACAAGCACGGCTCCCTTGTGAACAATCCGAGTTACGAGAGTCTGAAGCAAGCTTTGAGCAACGCATTGAGGAACCGCAAGACATCTGCCTGCTATAAGCAGGATGACAGCTCCCCTGAGGCTCCCAACTATAATATTGATAAAGTTTTTATACGAAATTATTGAAAAACTGATTTACAAATAATTACGTTTCTGGTGTAAAGTGTATGTGGGTATGTTCAGTGTAAAACCGTTATGGAATTAGATATATTTAAAACTAACTTTTGTATTCACTTCACACTTTATAACTGCTAGTTTATGATTTAGATAAACCAATACGATGGTTTATCTAAATCATAAACTTGGATACTAACAATACCAATTGTGAAGCAACAAAGCAGATACCCAGCTACTGTATGAGAGGATGCCGGTTTGTATTTACCTTATATCAATATTCTGAATTCTGTGGCCTGCTGCAATATCAAAAATCATTATTTTCAGTGATGAGCGTTATCACAATGGATCAGCATTAATAGTCATTATTTACGTGATACAATGTAGTACGGCAAAAATCCTTTAGCACTGATGATAATAATTATTGTGTTAGTTGCTTATTATGTATAAAATTAAAAAGGCGAATGTCGTTTGTCTTAGAAATTTTAGTATAGAGAGTTTACAATTTTTTTAATTTCCTTCATCATAACATGACACAATATCCTCCATTTCGGGACCGGTCTCCAAAGACTCATAAAATGGACGGCTGGATGGTTGGAGGTACTCCAGAAATGATTGCAGATCTCTGACTTGTGCAAGGAGTTTAATAGGTCTCTGATTTAGGGGCACGAGAGGTGCCACTGGTGCAGTATCTTCTGATGAATGTATTCATTGGTTTATTTTGCTTCATTAAAAATAAAGCAGCAAACTAAACGGCTAATGTTAACTTTGATCGTTATCTAGGCTCTGATCACCACCCCGTCTCCCTTGTGCTAGGACAACCTAACGATAACGTCACCCCGCCTAAGACCTTTACCAACTGGAAAGGCTTTAAAAATACGCTTATTTCAGCCTTAGAGGCCCCGAACTCTCCACTTTGGGTGTTTTAGGTACCTTTATTCTCTCTGGTTACCATAACATAAGGAAAAACCTTTCTTTGGGACCAGAACAGTGTATTATGAAATGTTATCTTAATTCATTTAGGTATTGGGTTAGGTAAGGTTTGTATGTAGTTAATACACGCAGGAGCCGAGCGAGCGAAGCGACCGTATTGAGGCTGCCCCCCCGCGAAGCGCCAGGTACAATTTAAGTAACATTACCAGCTTTTCACGAACAGCGAAAGCGCTTGGCGAAAATCAAGTGTTTAGTTTATGTTTAGTTTTATATTCGAAAATCTAAAAAAAAACACGAAGTAACTGCTGAGATGGCGTAAAACGTAGCCATGAAAACCAATTATACTTAACGCTCTATTGTCAAAAGTGGACCAAATGCAAAATAGACGTGTCGCAAAGTGATCCTTTTGCAAAATGAACGTTTTGAGAAGTGGACCAAATGAAAAATTGACCAAGTAGACCAAATGCGAAGTGGACCAAATGCGACGGAATGGTTCTGAAATCTCTCGCAAAAATTTGCCTCAGCATTTTCCCATTTCTTCCAAATTAAATTGTTGGATACTGTTTTCGGAATTACTTCGCGGTTTACCGGATGGATTCCAGCTTTTTTTAAACCATTCTCCAAAATAACTGGGTTCAATTTGTCCCAAATTTTGGTAATAATTCTAGCGAACTTGCATTTTGGGAGTGTCGAACCAATGTGCAATCTTTTCCACTTTTATTATTTATTATTATTATTACTATTAATAATAATTTTATTATCTCATCTTCCCGGTGGGGTTTCATTGATTTCATTGTGCTACAGTCCAGTGGTTGCAAAATGTTTGATGAATGAAATTAAACGAAATATTTATGAAATGAAATAAACTTAATTGAAATATTTATTTCTCAACATTGACAATTACTTGTTCATAATTGAAGTCAAATAAAACATGAGTCTACCACCAGTTCGGAAATACCTTTGTGAAGAAGAACTGGCAAGAAACATCACGGGTATAATTTTTTCAAATTAAATTTACAAAGTCTCTTTATGTATATACAAAATTATATTCATCTGCATCTGTTAGCTCGGCAAGTCTCCCTCCCCCCAAGTATCCAAACGGCGAACACCCTCAAATCATCTTAAGGGGGTGGCAATTTCAATATAGTGATATCTTGTTCTGTTGCATATTGGATGACGCTGAGATCTACATGGGTAGAGTGGCCATAGAAAATTAGTATAACAGGACGCTTATCACCAATCACAGAAATGAAGACTTCACGCATATATTGCTCAAATATACTGGTTTGCATCCATCCTTTCCGAGTTGCAACGTAAGACTTTACAGTTTGGTCTTTCAAAACCATTCTGACCAGTGATGATTCCCATGAAAAATCATAAGCAGTGGAACTTTTTAACCACTGGCGTTGGCTGCCAATAAAACAGTGGTGTTATCGCGTCCCAGCCTACTTGTTCTCTACTCTGAAAGTCTTTTTCGCAATAACTTTTCCTTTTGTGGGATCGCTACAGAAACTTGTTTCGTCCAAATTGTGGGTTTGCTTGCATCAGTCCTAATTCGGTTACTACTTTCTCTAATGAATCAAAATACCCATAAACTACAACGGGATCACAGGCCTCCGTCGTGCGATATCAACAGATTGGGGTTTTGTGACGGATAGGCTTGTTTTTGGAATCCTTGAAATCATGCGTCACCAGGAACACCGCCTTAAAAGGCCTTATCATTCCGTTTCTACAAACAAATTCTGTTTCAAATATGTCAAATTCGAAAACGATAATGGAAATCCATATTTTAGTCTTAGTCTTGTTAATATTGTAGATCTAGTTATAATATAAATCTCAGTTGCTAGATAACTTGTCATTTTTTTTACGGCGAACCTCTTCAACAGCCTGGAGAAGTTGCTCTAATAATAAATAAGTTTTACCTATTTGTCTTTTTAGTGCCGGACCATCTACAACAAAAATAATGTTTATATATATATATATATATATATATATATTGAACTAAACACTATTATGTTACAATATTTTTTGATTTTTTAAAATTGTATTACCATGTATGTTTAAGTATTACATTTCACTCAAAATTAAACGTTGTTTATAATAATAAATAAATAAACCTCAAAAATAGTAAAGCAATTATTAAAAATAGACGATCAGCTGTAGTTTGTGTAATATTAAAAACTTTTGTAATCAAATGTAATTTTTTTATTTTGTAACAAAATATCGAATCTTTTGTAATCAGTAACGTAAATAATATTTTTTGTTTAAGCTACCTACATGGGAAGTGTCAACACATTGACATCACTAGCTTTTTGCAGTTTCATATTAGTTGTCTGGGGTAATTCTGACTACCAACTACATATCCAATTTTTGTAAGGCATTTAAAACTGTGTAAATATTCTTATTAAAACGTATCTTAAGCAGAAACCAATAAGAAAAAAGCAGTTTAAGGTATGTATACAAAGTCAATAGTCAACACTCACCGTTAAATAGGAAGAAAATAAGCCACAACTAATTTAAAACAAATAAAATGTTTAACAGCTCTTTCCGACAACCAGTGCTCAAAATGGCGTCTGTAAATAAAAACATGGTGGTAAAAGAGCATGACGATTAAGCTGCAGCATCTATAAAATTTCGTAAAATTGAAGTTTTCTCCTGCGTGGCCATAGAGGGCACTTTTGACCAACTGTTACAGATAGAAAGTTAATTGGCATTGGTTGGAATTACCTCTAAGTCGGAAATACCTCTTACACAAAAATTTTAAACACAGATAAAACTCTTGTTCTATATTGAGTTGTTTGTTAATTAAGAACTAAATTTGAGATAAAGAATTTATTAAACGTATTTCCCAAGCGTAAAATCCAAAGTAAGAGTTCAATAGTGTATCGCTTTAGTAATCAGCAACAAAACAAAATAAAATAGGTATCTTATTTAAAATATATATAATTCTTCTAAAATTATCCTCACCAAGTTCTTCTACTGATATTCTCTTTGGACAATGTATCAAAACTAATTGTCCTACACGAAGTTTTATGTAGGAAGTTTTTTTTATCATATGTTCTTTTTTGCACTAAACGAGCTTTCCTTAAATTTTATCTCGCTTGATTTACTGCACTTATGTATGCGTCTTTTTTTTTTTGGTGAACGGTCATTACAATTAGGATTTAACCTTTCATCAAATGGAACTTCAGGTTCTCTACCAAACATTAAATAATAAGGAGAAAATTTTGTCAAAGCTTGTTTTGAACAATTATAAGCATATAATTATAAACGGTAAAATTCGACACCGATCCCTTTGACTTAGATTTACATATTTAGCTAATAAATATGAAATGGTTTGATTAATTAAAAAATCATTATATTATTTAAGCTGTCACTCGTGGGACTGCTTTGCAAATAGCGTATTTCGAAAAACATTCTATACACGTTATTACATATTTATTCCCAACTACTGAATGATTAAAAGGGCCTAATATATCGATCTCAACTTTTTCGAATAACGATCCGTTACTATTGGGCGTAGTGATTTTACTTTATTACACAATTACTTTTCTTTACATGGCATACGACTCTTAATATCTTTCTTAACCTTTTCCACTACATCAACTTTAAGATTCTGTTTCTCAGAACAATACACAACTTTGGAGTCTTGAGGACTCGGGGGTAAGTTAAATTCATTTTCACTGGGTTACTTATCTACTACCACTAACTTATCATCATTACTATCTACTAAACCAGAAAAATAACATATTACTCCTTACTTAATTCATGTGAAACTTGTATTACCTGAAGGGTATTTTCGTTAATTTCATTATTATTAAAATTATTTACTTTATTTTTTGTAATAAAGTTACAAATAATGTGGTTAAATTGAACATGACCTTTCTTAAAGTTTAAGATTGCACCAGACTTCTGAAGAAAGTCTTGCCCGAGAATTAAATTTCTTTCAATATTATCAATGACATAACAATTTTGTACATAAACGACATGTTCAATTTCCAAACATAATTGCACTTTACCTATTATATCCATTCGACTACCATTAACGGCTTGTATTTTTATATTTCCCACATTATGTATTATTGTTTGTAATTGATTACATAATTGTTGGGAAATTACAGAGACTGATGCCCCTGTATCAAGTAAAGCTGAAATTTAATTTTTTTTTATTATTACATTAATAGATGGGGAAAACTCACTAAAAGAAATATTTTCTTGAATAGTTGGCATCAATTGAGTCTCCAGCTGTCCAATTGACGCCGATTGTACGCCAGTTTCATCACATCTGGACGCATTGGATGCATTTGGTGCATTTGATGCATCACCCCGATCCGGTATCCTCCTTCTCAAACATATGGGGATCGGTTGATTGTGTTGTTGGTAAATCTTCCTCTGGTATTCCCGCCGTCCATATTGATTGGTGTTTGGTGTATTGCTTGGGTGTTTATTGGAAGGTTCAAGTTTGCTTCTTGTTTATTAGCAAAAATATCCTGCATTTGTACCATTGTTTTCTTCAATGCCATTTTGTTTTCATACATTTGGGAAGCTAATCGGCATTTGTTAATATAATTAAAATTTTTCAGGAAATGGTTAACTAATATGTTTTCTGTAATGATCGTACCGGCCTTAGTTGCGGACATGTCCAAAGTGTAAAAATATGTCAGTATATCTTCATCAACTTGTTGCTTCTCCTTTACGACGAAGTCGAGTTAAAGACAAACCTATGCCATGGTTAACTGATAACATCAAATTACTAATGAAAACACGGAATAGGGCACTATTAAATTACATTAATAAGCCTCTTTCCCCGGAAAATGAAAAACGTAAGGAATATTATAAAAGTTTGCGCAACTTTACTACATTGGCAATTAAAAACGAAAAAAAAAGCTTTTTTTAATTTTTATGTCAATAAAAACATTCATAATCCTAAAAAAATGTGGTCGTATTTAAAGCAGTCATCAGCCCTGGGTCAGGAAACACGCATCGACATTCCGCAGCATCTGCGTGATCCGGACAGCATTAACAGTTTTTTTCTAGACACACCGGGCCCTAATAATACGGATAAAAATGCACTAGATTATTTTCGGGATAATAAACACAGCCAAAAGACGTTTTCATTACGAGAAATAACTGAATTGGAGGTGTTAAAAATATTATTAAACATTAAATCTAATGCCACGGGACATAATGGCATATCTGTGAAGATGGTTAACTTAAATTTAGATGTGACCTTGCCAATAATAACATACATCGTTAACCACTCCATTAGGTCCAAAGGTTTTCCACAGGCATGTTTTTTTTTTTTTTTGCTGCCGAATTACCCTCTCTCGGGAGGGAGGTGGAAGATTCGTCATGAATACCACCGCAGCCGTCTGCGGGGTGATGTGGGACTCACCAAAGTGGCACCTACCCACTAAAAACCACCTAAATGGCTGTAGCATGGGAATGCTGTCAGCCTTCATCGGAGCGACACCCGGGTAGGGAGGTGGGCGCGCAAGCAGGAACCCGCTAGCGGGTCACCCGCTGAGAATACTTAATCACTTAAGGTGCAAATGACATTTATATATTGGTGATTAAACGGCCTGGGCAGCCTTAAGCTGGTCCAGATTAGCCGAAAGTTGATCGGGGGGATCCGAGAGTGCATTTCTCGGTCTACGGACTTTGTACCTCGACGGCATGGACGGAGCAGTATAAGCTACTGTCTCGCGTATAAGGGGGTTAGGGTGCTCTTCGGATCGCTTAAAATAAGCGGTGGAGAGCGTCCTAAGGTGTTGTTGTATAGTAGGCAGTTCGAGATCTCTGTGCAAGTCTGCGTTTCGCACGTACCACGGAGCATCCGTGGCCCGGCGGCAGAAGAGATTCTGAACTACCTGTAGTTTATACATATCGGAGGGTTTAGCATGTGCAAATATTGGGGCGGCGTACGTCATGACTGGTCTCACGCAAACCTTAAAAAGCGTTCGCTTGTTCTTTCCAAGCTTTTGGAAAGTAGCTTAGGTCGAAGCAAGCATTGAAGATAATCGCAAGTAAGGTAAGCACCTGCCGAGGCAGCTGCTTAAGTGCTTGGTTGGAAATTCCATCCGCACCCGGGGCCTTCTTGGATTCCTGTCTCCTAATGATGAGTAGGATCTCATCGTTAGAAACTGTGATGGGGTCAGCGGTGACTGGACGGGAGTTTTTGCAATCGACTTCGTCTTCCACCGCCTGGATGTGAGCTGGGTCAGTGGGTTGGGTACTCGGGGAGCATTGTGAAGCAATGCTGTCGGCGAAGCATTCAGCTTTCTCGTTGTCCTCGAAGGCGGTAGTGCCATCGGGACGAGATAACGGAGGGGTGTAAGTACGGGCGTCTAATCGGAGGGCTTTCGCCATCCTGTAGTACGCCGTATGGGACGGGGAAATATTAATCATAAGATCGTTCCTTTGAACGTCTCTGTATTCCGCGACGGTACGTTTAACTTTACGTTGAAGCCGGTTAGCGATTTGCCTGTAGGCGGGTGTGGGGTATTTTCTGGCTCTACGGAGAGCGGCGTTTTTAGCTTTAATTAGGTTGCTTATGTCCAAGGGAAGCTTGGGCTTGCCATGCTTAGCAACCTTTAGATTCTCACTGATGGCCGAGTTGATGGCGGTAGTGAGCGAATCGACTATCGAGTCGATTTTATCCGTGCTATCGAGATAGTCGGATGAAATCGCGAGTGGGCAGTCTGGGGCTTCCAAGGCCGAAGACAGAGTATGTTTGAAACCTTCCCAATTGGTATAGGTTTTCGGAGCAGGAGGGTCGTTTTGGGGTCCTAATATTAGAGACACCGGACGGTGGTCTGAGCCTAAGTCGTCTAGCCGCTGTATGGTCTTAGGGTCGAGACTGATGCCCTTGACGATGGCAAAGTCAAGGATACCAGGGGAATGAAGCGGGTTATCCGGATAGTGAGTTGGTGACTGGAGAAATGACGTCCAGATCGAGTGACTTCGTGATGTCTAGTAATTTAACACCAGTGGTGGTGGTCGACAAGCATGTCCAGTCAGTATGTTTGCAATTAAAATCGCCGAACATAATGACGGATTGCCCCAGTTCGAGTAAGGCCTCGAAGTCACAGCGAAGGGGCGGTGTACCACTAGGTATATAGACTGAGGCCACGACTATGGTCCTGTGACCTGTCATAGCCAGCCTACATACTGTGGCCTCCATGTTGGTGAGTGGAAGCGTGGGAATTGGAGAACAGTGGATACTTCTCTTGTAGTAAATGGCAGTGCCGCCTCGTTGGACCGAGGCGGGCCTGTCACCACGCACAAGAGAGTATCTAGGAATGTTAAGACCCCTGGTGTGCTGGGGTTTTAAAAATGTCTCTTGAACAAGGATTAACTCGGGCTCTATGTTCTTAATGAACAGTGTGAGCTCCGGAAGTTGGTTGATTAGACCTCGGGTGTTAAAAGAGATCAGGCATAAACCCCTGGGTTTGGTGCGACCAGTCGTGGCGCTTAGTGGAGTATTCATTATAGATGTACCTATAATGATTTAATTAGCGAGTCGTACTCAGCGAGTACCATAAAGCGGTCTTGGGAGCTACGGGCCGCGCGCAGTTTGCTAGCACACTGCGCGACTTGTGACATATCGACACCTTTGATGGTGTCGAATATTAGTTTGAGATCCTCAGCCATCGAAGGCTGAGGAGAGGATTTTAGGCCTGCTGATGGAGCAGGGCGGGTTTGTGCAGCCAGACACTGTCTCCAGGCAAGCACTGGAGTGGGCGTGGGCTGGGCGGGCTTTACTGCCGGGGAATCCCGGTGGCGCAGCGGCGGGAAATTAGAGTTACTAATAAGGGGCGGGGCCTGTCTGGGTGCCACCCTCTTAATAGTTGGTCTGATGGTCCTGGGTGCACGAGGGCAGCCCCTGTAATTAGCTGTGTGGCCGGACTGGCCGCACAGCACACATGAGGGTGGAGTTGTCCACTCTGGAGTGCGGTTGCACTCCGTCGTGAAGTGCGGCTCCAGGCACTTTACGCACCTGGGGCTGGCGGAACATTGACGCGCCGCGTGCCCGTACAATTGGCACCTGTGGCACTGCGAGGGATAGCCACGGCGATGTGGCGTCTCTACGGAGATTCCGGAGAGGCCGCAGATAGTGCGGGCCTCGCGGAAGAAATCTCGCGACTTTGGTGTGTTGGTCAGTATGACCAAGGCCAAGGGGAAACGGCGGCCGTTTTTGCTGTGCTTTTGCTTGTGCACTGCCTCGGCGGGAAAGCCCTGTGATTTAATATCATCCAGGATAATCTCGTTCGAGAACTCGAACGGGACTCCTCTGATGATGGCTTTTATCTTACGCTCTTCAGGGAGAGCGTAAGTGTGGTATGGGAATTTTTTGCCTGTTAGGAGCCTAGTAAGGTTCCTAAAGTCGTCAATCGAGGGAACTGTAATTTTAACGGACTCCGAGAGGTTCGTTGCCGTTAAATAATTAATTTTATTCTCTGAGCATAAGCTCGAGACAAGAGGCCATTTGGCCTTTTCCCGTAGGAACACGGGGGGAGGGGTCTTAGCCTTGGCTATTGGCATTCGGAGGAATGCTTTGGCTTCAAGGGGGGCGCCTGAAGCGGCGACGCCATCTGCGAATTGCTTCGCAAGTTCAGCATGAACTTGCGAAGCCATTGCGTACGGCGGGGGAGGGAAGGGGAGCTAGCAATATATGTGAATATATAAATATATAATTATTGAACACCTAATTACAAAAACCTAACTAAGCCTCCCTACCGGCGGTAGGGGGGATCGGGACGGCCGCAGCGGTGCCCCTAATTCGGACAGCGCTGGTTCCGTCACCCTGGGTAAGGCCCAGAAGAATGGGATCGGGACTTACGGTTTGTTGTTTGCCTGAAGGGCAGAACTATGCGCACCGGGGCAACGCCGACTGGTTTCGTTGGCACCGTTACGCGTATCCACCAGTCCTCGGAGTCTTGAACACGGCGAACTTACTCCACGAAGAACACCTGGAACGTCGAAGCCCGCCGACGTAGCTCACGTCCGACGAAACACGAAGTACGGTTACAACCCACTAATCGCCGTGAAAACGGCGTTTGAAACTTAATATGGTACGGCTATGAAATTGCTTAAAACGGTAATGACCTTTGAAAATTGAATGCTCGATTAGCGCGGGGGCTAATGGAGCGGAAAATGCGTCTGCGATCGACGTGCGCTCGGGAACGCACGCAAACCGAGACTGATGTTTTGCCACAGGCATGGAAAATTGCCAGAATTAAACCACTGCCGAAGGGCGCATCAGTGGATGACCTCAAAGATCTTAGAGGAATAAGTGTTTTGCCCGTGCTTTCGAAAGTGATTGAGAGAGCAGTTTGCACACAACTTACAAAACACCTTGAGACAGAAAATATTCTTCCAAACGTACAGTCGGGATTTCGCGCTGGACATGGAACGAACACTGCCCTTGCACACGTCACTGATGAGCTTTTAAACGCCTCTGATGCTGGACTAGGTAGTATTTTGGTCTTGTTGGATTACTCCCGGGCTTTTGACTGTTTGAATACGGAACTTTTACTTGCCAAACTTAACTATTATGGATTGTCAGAGGCTTCTATTGCGTGGTTCGAGTCATTTTTGACAGGTAGGAAGCAATTCGTAGAGATTGAGAACGAGCGGGGTGAAATCACTACGAGCCAAACAAAAAATATCGCTCGTGGTTGCCCACAGGGATCGATTCTCTCACCAATCCTGTTTGTCCTGTTTACAGCTGATCTTTTTGACACAATTAAACAAACGGGACATAGCTCAGTACATCTCTACGCAGACGATACTCAATTATTCACTTCTTTCAAGCCCAACCAGACAAGAGAAGCTGTACACAGAATAAATAAGGATCTCAATATGATATTTAAATGGTCGCAGCAGAACTGTTTGGTTATCAATCCTATCAAAACTAAATATATGTATGATACTAGGGACTAAACACCAGATTAGTCAAATAAAATCTTTTAACCCACAGTTGTACATAAACACTGAAAAAATTGAACAAGTCCAAATGTCAAGAAACTTAGGTCTGCTCATGGATTCTGAACTTCGTTTCATAGAACATCTAAATATGAAAGTTAGAACAGCATTTTATAGGCTACGGGTGAGGAAACATTTTACTGAAAAAGTAAGAATTACTCTAAAAGAAAATCTCGTCTTGTCACTTTTTAATTATGCGGATACCTTCTACGGACCTAGGCTTTATGATAAAACATCCCGAGCCATACAAAGAGTTTAGAACGCCTGCGTCCGTTTTTGTTTTGCGGTTCCCAAGCGAGCGCACGTTACACCATTTCTAAATGAGCACCGTATCTTAAAAAATGTCAAAACGTCGAGATTTGCACTTGGCCTGTATGGTTAACGAAGTAGTAATTAAAAAAAAACCAGCATATCTACATGATAAATTTGAATGGAAACCGACTCTACGAGAGGAGAAAGCTAGGTCATTCCACAAAAATAAAATGATTTTACCGTACAGTAAATACTCTAGAGAGAGTTTTAGGGGCAGCTTTAGATACCGTGCATCGAAGATATGGAATGACCTTCCTCCTCCGTTACGTGAAAATATGTCTCAAATGTCATTTAAAAGTCGACTTAAAACTCTGTATATGCAAGCCCAACTCGGCAATGATAATGCATCAAAAACGTTGTATAGTACAACTACGCTCTAACTCCATAATCAAACTATATTTTTAATTCAATTTTATAATTAAGATTAATTTTATAATTTTGTAATTAACACCATGTAATTGTAATTTTATGTTCTTAACTAATATTTAAATTACTAATTTAATTGGTAAATTTTTGGTTAGTTAATTTGTGCGTTAATTTTTTCTGATTATAAATTTTTTATGTACTTACCTATCTCGTTACATGAAGCATTAATTGAATTTAGTAAATTTTTGATGATTGTTTTAAAGTTTAAATTTTTCTAATTATTTCAAGTACTGAAATTGCAGTCAATTTTTTTTTTAATTATCAAATTTCTCGACCATCAATACTATTATTGTTTTTATAGGTTTGTGATGTGTATATATTTTTGTGTATTGTTAATTCTTAATTATTAATGTTAAAAAGTGTAGGTATATAATTCAAGTAGAATAATAAGTAAGCCCACCACTTTAACCCTCGGCATAAAGTCAAGGGGTATTTTGAAAACCAGCGTTGCCTATAATCAAGGCAACACACTCGCGGAAAATACCCCTTTTGACACACTAATTTTACTACTGTATTTATTCTTTAAGTTTTTTATTATTAATAGGTCTTTACCTATGAAACTGCCGTTTTGCCGTACTGGCCATTTCAAATGAAAATATTTTTTTTTGACTGATAATTCTAATTTCAAATTAATTTTATTTGACAAACATGGAATTCTTTTTCTAAAATCGTCATTTGTTTAATAGTTAGTGTTTTGTTTTCAACGCATTCGAACATTTTTCGTCATCATGGATAAGTTAAAAATTCGAGTAATTATGGAGTATGAGTACCGTCGTGGCAGCAAAGCGGCACAAGCGGCACGCAAAATCAACGACGTTTACGGAGCGAACACTACAAACGAACGCACCACCCGTTATTGGTTTACCCGCTTCCGTTCTGGAAATTTTGACCTGAAAAATGAACCCCGTGGTCGTCCGAAAACTTTGGTCGACAATGACGAATTAAAGGCAATTGTGGAAGCTAATGAAACTCAATCCACGGCTGAATTAGCAGCAGCTTTCGACGTTAGCATCAAAACAATATTGGTCCATTTGCGTCAAATTGGCAAGGTAAAAAAGCTTGACAAATGGGTACCCCACGAACTCAATGACCGCCAGCGCGAAGTACGCGTGGAGACGTGCCTTGCACTGCTCAGCAGGCATAGAAATGAAGGAATTCTGAACCGCATTGTTACTTGTGACGAGAAATGGATCTTGTTTGACAATCCTAAGCGCTCAGCAAGTTGGTTGGACCCTGGTTCAGCACCCAAACAATGCCCTAAACGAAAACTTACCCCTAGAAAAGTGATGGTCACTGTTTGGTGGTCTAACGCGGGTGTAATTCATCACAGCTTCTTGCCAAACGGGACAAGCATTACTGCAGATGTGTACTGTGAAGAACTGAACACAATGATGGAGAAGCTCGCACGTCTCCAACCAGCTTTGGTCAATCGTTCGGCTCCACTGCTCCTGCACGACAACGCGCGACCTCATACTGCACAGCAGACGGTCTCCAAGCTACAAGAGTTGGGGTTGGAAGTTCTCCGTCATCCGCCGTACTCACCAGACTTTGCGCCTACAGACTTCTACTTTTTCCAGAATTTGGATAACTTCTCGGCGGGAAAAAAATTCAATACCCGAGAGGCAGTACAAAATGCCTTTGAAGAATTTGTTGCCTCCCGTCCAGCTGATTTCTTCAAGAAAGGCATCAATAAGCTACCAATGCGTCGGCAAAGATGCATTGATTGCATGGGTGATTATTTTGATTAATAGAAATAAAAAATATATAAAAAAATTACGCTTCATTTATTTCGTGAAAAACGGCAATTTCATAGGTAAAGGCCTAATATTTCTGGTGTGTAAATAAAGTTATTTATTATTATTATTATTATTATTTCATCATAGCGATTGATTGCCACGACCATTTTAAATTGTGATACAAAATCACGTACTACAAAAATATATGGGAGAATTTCCGTTTCCCGTATATTTTTGTACATTATGGGCCATCTTGAACCTTTTATTTTTGACTTTACGCTTTCTTCTTTATTTGACGAATTCGAAACAAATTTATTTACTACCCGGCGCCTCCACCATTAAATGTACCGGGTACAAAGATGGTTTATTCCTACTATCAGGAGGGCTTCCTAATTAAATGAGAACAACCACTTTACTTAATTAACTTTATATATTTAGAATAGAGAGACTTAAAGTAATACATTTATTTATTATTATATTGGTATATAGGGGCCGCTGCCCACGATCTGTTAATCAAATTACAAATAATGACACACTTGTAAGTTGCCAGTTGTAGTTGTCAGCAAGTTTGTTTGTGCGATAACCTCTTTTATTACATATGGCACAAGCCAACGTTGCAGTACGATGGTGCAATTTAATAGTAGATTATACACCAAGAGGATAAAGCAGTGTCCTATCAAAATCCTGAGCAAAGTGAAGGATTCGAAGGTTATTTCACAAGCGGAGTGAGGGATTAAATATTATACTAAGACCGGGTGAAGCGAAAGGGATTAGAATCATGAATATAGCATAGGATACGTCTGTGCAAAACGAAGGCACGTTTACCCCCAAGGCGTACTTTACTTTTCCAAACCTTTGAGATAATTAAAATCAGTAATACTAGAACTAGAAATGTATTATAAATAAAAAATTAAATGTGCCATACTTGGCCGCTGTGTTCTTGAGAAATGTTGAAAAAACACTGGTTGAAATCTTCATGGGTTTTTAAGTACGAATTAATTCAATTTTCAGGTAGAATAAAATTGGATAGATAGATAAAATCTTTATTGGTACTACAAACTCACATACATATTACATTACATTATTATTTGAAAACCTTATTATTATAAAAAAACTAAAAAATAAAAAAGTAAACAACAACAATGATATATTACACGATGTGTGTTAAGTACGTGTGCTGTAGCAGCGCAAAAGGAGGCAGCTCAGCGACACAGACATTTGCTCGGAGGAGCAAAACGCCGATTTTCAGCCGCATCCTGAAGGGAGCAGCATATGAGATATTTAATTATGTTTACCTAGACGTTTATATTAACAATAATTATTTAAAGGTGTTAATTGAATTGATAAGTTAATTAATTTCATATGCATAGCAATAATAATCAATCGTGGTCATAAAATTAAAAATATAAATTATATTATGTAACATAAAATAAATAAATGGCATTATGTCAACATTATATATTAAATATGCAATAATTAAAAATCGATCATAATTATACAATTACAAAAATAAATTATATTATAAAACATCAAATAAACTAGTGTAATATCACATGTCAACATTATATATCAAATATGACGTTAATTCCTTCTAGTTATCTGCTATCTTACCTATTAATTAGTTTCTGTTTATCCAAATAATGAGCTTTTACTTTTTTTTAATATATTTTTGGCATTGCACGTTCTAGGCTCACGCTTGTATACATTATGACATTGAGGTAACTTTAGTTTAGAATATAAATAATCAGGATTTTTAAAATTAATTAAGTTAAACATTGAAGATGATAAATGTAATTCTCTGCGAAATATATTATTAAGAAGCATAGCTCTATTTAAAAAAGGCATGATATGGCTTCTTGGAGGAACATCAAAGATAAATCTACAACATGCTTTCTGGACATGTTGTATTAAACGACTAGTTCTGTCCAATAATCTGGGTCCGTATACAAGGTCCGCATAGTTGAGTCGGGACAGTACTAAAGCTTCGCAGACAATGATTCTTGCTTTTTCTGGGAGCAGATTACGGATTCGATACAACACTTTTAATCTATAAAAACAGTTTCCAACAAGGTCCTCCATGTGTGCTTCAAACTTTAATTGGTTGGCCATCAAAATTCCCAAATTTTTGGCCACAGCGACTTCAGTGATACTCTGTTTACGGAGCATTACATTAGGATGCTTATTTTTGATTTTTGTTGTATGTGACTTAGAGCCCTTCTTTTATTAAAAAAGGATTAGACGTTTGTCTTCTAACTCACCTGATGGAAAGTGACGATGAAGACAAAGGTTTAACACGTCTATCCACGAGATATCTATTCACTCGACGCTTGAAAGAACTAGGACTATAGTTTTCTGGAAAAAAAGACGCAGGCAGTTCATTCCTAACCTTGGCGACCCGCACCAAAAAGGTACTATCAAAGCGTTTGGTTCGACTTCGTGGGACATCCACCATAAAGGGATGGAAGGCCTGTCTGCGTCTAGTAGTCCGATCTAAGAAAGGTGTGGGTTCAACCTGATCAAAAAGAGCATTCGCGCACTCTCCCAAATGTAATCTGTAGAAGACTGCTAAACTGGCAACTTTCCGACGATGGCGAGGCTTTGTAGTTTTTTGGTGGTGAGGTCATAGTTCTTAATAATTTTTCGGGCTCTTCGGTCAACTGCGTCGATCGCTTAAAGTTGGTACTTTGCAGAACCATCCCAAAGGTGGCTACAGTACTCCATACAAGACCGAACTTAAGCTGTGTACAAATTAAGTAGCTGTTCAGGGCTGAAGTACCGTCGGAACTTCGAGATGATTCCCAACTTCTTTGTAGCAGTTTGAGCCATGGACACAATTTGTTGTCCGAAGTTTAGTTGGGACGATATAGTTACGCCCAGAAGCCCTGGGTGGTCGGTTAAGGGTACAGAAACATTTTGGAAAGTGGGCGTTAGGTCGAAACTGGTCTTTTTCGCGGTGAATAAACACGCCTGTGTTTTTGACGGGTTAATATTAACCAAGTTGGACTCGCCCCAATCGGACACTTTCTTTAAGGCCAAATCCACCCGCTCAATCATGGACTCTCAAAGCCCGGATTTCTTGAGGACGCGCTCGCGCATCGGACATGTATCTCTCTACAACGGCGCTGTCATCAGCGTAACCCATAAGGCCTGGGGTTAGCAGGTCATTAATGTGCAGCAAGAATAACGTTGCAGAGAGAACAGATCCCTGAGGTACTCCAGCATAAATTGCCATTTGGTCAGAAGAGCAGCCGTCTAAGACTACTCGAATTGACCGTTCCCTCAGAAAATTAGATATCCAGTCGTAGAGCCCTTTAGGTATTCCGTATGCTGGAAGCTTACTCAAGAGACCATCATGCCAGACCTTATCAAAAGCTTTGGAAATGTCTAAGGATACAGCTATAGCTTTGTAGCGTAGTTTCAATAAAACACCAAAATTCTCTTCTGTGTTTATTTTTTCGGTAAAATTAAAAATATACAAAAATGCCTGTAAATACAAACAGAAAAATATAAACAAAATTGAAATAAAAAATAGTCACACAAAATAGAACAGAAATATTAATACAATTAAATTTGATCTGAAAAGAAAAAATAACAATAAAATAAATTTTAATGAATGAGAATCCTTACCAACAATTTTGGCTACGCACACTCGTGAACGTAAAAAATAAATATAGGTTTCTTAAAAAGAACTTTGATTATCGATAATAAAATATCTTAACTATGTAATTTGGAATAATAAACTCGGAAAATAATAAATAAATAGATTCAAGTTGCTTTGATGGATAATTTTTCGTGGCTGACTTGTCAAATCAAAACATTGCCGTTCTCCGACACTACGTAATTCCTAGTTTAAAATTACGTCGGGAACAACAAAAAAATAAAATTTACTGACAAAAAGAGGTCGAAATAGACAACCGTCACAATACCCCGGGGGCCGGGAAAAAAAAAATCTGAAAGATTTTTTTTAGTAAAATTTCAAATTCAAACCAAATCAAAATAAACCGCATATACATATCGAATTTTAATATTTAATCTGCTAAATGAAAGAACAATCAAAAAAAAAAAATAATAATTAAAAGCAAAATGAAAATTAATATTAACATCCTATAGAAGAATTTTTCTGAAAAAAACATCCTGTATATATGAAAAAAAAAAAAATAATACTGATATAATGCTTATCAACAAGTTATTTAATAGAAAAAGAAAACAAAACAGACGAGAGAGAGAAAAAAAAAAAATCCTAAATAATTATCTTAAATTACATGGTTCATGAATGATAGAATTTTTAACATGTTCCTGGAATATACAATGTTAATATACATCGTTCAACTCCATCAACGTACATTATAATTACAACATACATTCTCTATCATACTAGTCTTATTCCAACTACTGGAAATAAAACGTCATGCAGTTAGAGTTGCTTATGAGGAATCGTATCCTAAATAAGTCAACTCAATAGAGTTGAACGCAACGGCAAAAGGCTTTAATAGTTGCCATCCGCTGAAAATATTAATAGCTTATGGCTTCTTTAACGTGTCGCTAACTCCCGCACGGTGATTACTATAAACAAGTTTCAGTTAAAGACTGAAATAAATATGCCGGAAAGAAAAGAAAATCATAGCCAGTCGTGAAACATTGACTTTTAAATAAAATCCAAGGGTCTTTTGTGAAGTAATTAAAATATTTATGTAATAAACATATGAAAATAATTCTCACGGGAAAGTGATTCAAGCGTATAAATAATACACATAGGTATGGTTTAGTTTAACGAGTTACCTTAATAAACGCTCGTGCAGAAGGCTTAATTTTACAAGTTGCAAACCGCTTGAAAAAAAAATTGAGAAAAAATATTGATAACATTTAACAAATTATACTATAAAGTATAATACAGATATTGAAAATAAGAGTTTACACACCTAGAATTGCAAATATTAAATAAATTACACAATAAGTTAACCTAATACTACGATGATGATAATTAATTATAAGTTTTGACCAACGTCAATGTTAATGGTATAGCCAAACGATAATGAGGTGCATAGAGAAAAAAAAAATAAGACAAAAAGAATCGGCTTATGCTCGCCGTGAGATAATTAGCAATAATTATATATGAATTCATATAAAGTAATTGGTAACAACCAATCTAGTCACTCAAAGAAGAAGTTAAACGCGGTAGAGGTTTAATGCCTCTGATATGCCAACGACCTAATGGGTTATTATTCATATCCACTAAATCGTAAATTAATGGTGAAACTTTATTTGAAACTTTACATTTAATAAATTTGGGTGCAAACTTAGCACAAAAATGTTTTTTAGAGGAACTTATTACATGGTTTCGCCTCCAAACAATATCACCGTTATTAAATTCTAAATTCTGATGATGTTTGTTATAATAAGTTGCATTATATTGATGTGCATTAAATAACCGCTTCTGTACTTCGGAAAAGATAGGTATTAATTGTCCTATGTTTTCAGCATATACATCCCTAGGACTGAAAATTAGTTCATCTCTGGAATCTTTATTTTTGTAGATAGATCCACATGTAACAGCTTCTCTACCAAATACTAAAAATGATGGAGTGAATTTTGTGGTTTCATTAACCGCAGTATTAATAGCAAACTGTATTTTGTTTATATAGGTATCCCAAGTTCTGTGATCTTTATCAATAAAAGCTGCAATCGCCGTTACAATAGTTTTATTGTAACGCTCAACGGTGTTAACCTGTGGACAGTAACGTGGGGTGTAATGTATTTTTGGTATGTTGTAAAATTTAAATAATTCAGATAATTCTGTACTTATCATTTGAGGACCATTATCTAATATAATAGTTTCTGGAACTCCATAAACCATAAAAACTAAATTGTCCAATATATGGCGAATAATAGAAGCGGTTGCATGTTTTATTGGAAATAACAAACAATATTTGGAAAAACAACAAGTAACTACAAATAGAAATCTATTCTGCTTACGTGAAGTAGGAAGTGGACCTATCAAATCTATGGATAAACATTGGAAAGGGCGTGAACAATGTTTGGGTTTGCCCATTAAACCAATTAAGTTTTGATTTTGGTGCTTGGTAGCTAAACAAGTCTCGCACTTAGCAATAAACATGGCTACGTCTTTATACATGCCAGGCCAAAAATAGAGATTTTTAATTCTATGGTATGTTTTAAAAGTACCAAAATGTGCCGTTTGGGGAGTAGAATGATTTTGTGTAATAACAGATTCCCTAAATTCTAATGGTATTACTTGTTTCCAATTAAATTCAGAGTTAAATAATGTGTTAGATCTACAAAATCTAAACAATTTATTATTATGAATCATGTAATCCGGAGTACTAGAAGGAAATGATAAACATTTATTATAAATTGCTAAATACCAAGTGTGTTTAGTTTGAGAAGTAGAAAAATTAATTAAATCAATTGGTTTTATACGTGATAAAGTATCTGGTACAACATGATCTGAGCCTTTTTTGTGTTTAATTACGAAATTAAACATAGATAAACGAATACTCCATCGAGCTAATCTGCCAGTAGGATTATTTAAATGCATAAACCATTGAAGGGCTGCGTGATCAGTATAAATTGTAAATTGTAATCCATTATCTAAATAACAACGCCAATGTTCTAGTGCCGTAATAACACTTAAAAGTTCACGTTCAGTGACTGAATAATTCTTTTGAGCGCCTGTAAGTGATTTACTCATATAAGCAATAGGTTTATCAATATTATCAACTTCCTGAGTTAACATTGCGCCAATGCCGTAGGAAGAGGCATCACAATGAACAGCAAATGGTTTAGAGAAATCTGGGCATGCCAGAACTGGTGTACTAATTAAAGCTTGTTTAATAGCCTTGAAAGCAATTTCAGCTTCAACAGACCACTTAAATGGAGGTGATTTTTTGCTTGTAGAAGTTAATTTAGTTAACGGTGCTGCAAGAGTGCTTAAATTAGGTACAAAACGTCTGTACCAGCTGGCAGTACCCAAAAAACGTTTGACCTCCTTAGCAGATTTTGGAGTTTGTATATCAAGAATAGCTTGAACTTTTTTAGGATCCGTTTTTAAACCATTTTCATTAACTACATAGCCTAAGTACTTTAATTCTTTCCGGAAAAATGAACATTTTGGAAAATTGACTGTGAGATTGGCATCTGAAAGTTTTTTAAGAATTTTAGTAAGTATATCGACATGTTGTTCAAAGGTTTGAGAGATACAGACTATATCGTCGATAAAATAGAAAACATTATTATCATTTGTAAGATCATTTAGTAGATTTTCAATGAATCTTTGTTGAGTAGCAGGTGCATTAGTTAAACCAAATGGCATAACTTTAAATTGAAACATTCCTCGGCCTGGAACATGGAACGCAGTTTTGAGTTTATCCTCTTTTTTTAAGGGAATATTCCAAAACGCTTTAGCAATGTCAATAGATGATATAAATTTAGCATCTTTAAGGTTATCTAATATATCAGAAATGAAAGGAAGTTTGTAAGCATCTTTTTTTGTGATATCGTTTAATTTACGACTATCAATACAAAATCGCCAAGTACCATCTTTTTTAGGTGTAATAATAATTGGGTTCAGCCATGGGCTGTCACTGGGTTCAATGACATCTAATTGTAACATATCATCAACTTCTTTACAAAGAGCTTTTTGTTTCTCAGGAGAAAGTCTGTAACAGCGTTGACGAATAGGTGGATGGTCTCCAGTGTCGATGAAATGTTCGACTAAATGAGTACGACCTAAAGGTTTACATTCAGTTGAAATCAACCTAAACTTTTCCATAATTGCATCTGCAATAATTTTTTGTGTGTCTGTTAAAGAATGGTATTCATGTAAATGAAAGTTAGAATCTGTATTAATGAGAAAAGATGAGTTTAAATTTGAAGGTTGTAATGTGATATTACTAAGAATATCCGGAGCAAGATTAAAAGTTTTCCAAAAATCAATACCCAAAATGAGTGATTCAGTGATTTCTGGGATCACATGAGCTGTAATTAACGCAAATTTATTGTTATAAAAAGTAGGAAGAGTAATAATGCCGATAGAAGAAATAGTTTGTCCGTTTGCAACATTACCTTTTATTAAACAGTTTTTTTGCATAAAAAGACCATGTTGTGATAAAATTTTATGAGAATTATTACCCAATATAGTGATAGCACTACCACTATCTAAAAGACCATTTAAAGTTAAATCGTTTACTTTTATATGTAAATAAGGACGTTCAAAATCTGATGTTTTATTAAAGAGGAGAGCACAAGTGTTATAAGATTTAAAAAAAATTGTTAAAGTTTTTAACCATGTATCCCAATCTTTTTTGTCAAAATTTGATGATTTAATACCATTATTTTTGTTTATGCACTCCTCGTAATTTAGTTTTTTGAAATCGACTTATTACAATTAGGACATTTACTAGTAATAAAGTCTTTTTTTCCACAACGAAAACACACTATATTAGTGTTAGTACAGTCTTTTAATAAATGTGTATTAGATCTACAACGTGGGCAAGTGAATTTATAAAAATTCTGATTTTTATTAATTGCAGCTACAGTATTAGGTAATGGATTAGCTACAGCTGCTATGGAATTATATGTACAAGCTTTAAAAGGAAATTCAGGAATATATGGTTGATTATGTGAAAGTAGAGTATTATTATACGATTTGTTATTAGAATTTGATGTAGAAGGAATAGGAAAAGAATGATAATGATCTGGTGGTGATGATGAAGAGTAGTAAAATGTATTATTAGAAACTTGGAGAATGCTTTCTGTAAATTTGCATGATTCCAAGAGGGAATTTACAGTATGTAAATCAGTAGGTGAAAGACGTAATGTAAATTCAGGTTTAAGATTTCTAATAAGAGTATTAATTTTTTCTTTTTCGGACATTGGTTCCAAGAGCTTTGAAAAAAGAGATTCCATTGTAGCAAAGTAGATGATAATTCTCTCATTATGTTTTTGTTTACGAGCATCGATTACTTTTTTTAGTTTATAATCGTAATCGGTAATTGCAAAATCATTCAACAATGCCGATCGGAAAGATGACCAGTCATTAATAGTCGACTTTCTAGCTCTAAACCAATCAAGAGCAGATCCAGATAAAATATCATAAATATGTGAGAATAAAGATTTTTCAGAAATATTTTTTATTTGTGAAAATTCTTCAAGTTTTTGAATAAAATCCTTTGGACAACCTTCACCTTTATAAATAAATCTTTTTAAATCATTGTTAGTTCGATTTTCTGTAATTTTACTGACCTTATCAGTTAATGCTTCGAAAAAAGAAAGGGGTTGTAGATTAATATTTTGTATAGATTCTGCGGAATGATATGTGGAATGTGTTGGTGATTTTTCCAAATTTTTAAAACGTGAGTCTAATTGAGTTAAATCATTCCAACATGAATTTATTAAATCTAACTGCTCTGAAGATAAATCTGATGTAATGTCAATGAGGCCTAATCTTGTTCTTATATGAGTTAAATAAGGTGAAATTTTTTGTTTCCTAATAGGATAAGAGTTTATACAAGCTTCAACCAGTTTTAAATTTTTTTTAATGGTATTAATATCTTCTGAAAATTCTTCAGGGCTATTTTGTAAAATTTCTGTTTCAGAATCTACATTAATATTTAATAATAATGATCGTAGTTCGTCTACAGATTGCGTCGAAGAAAAATTTATATTTCTGATTTTTAATTCATAAATTATTTCAGGTTTATTTAATTGTGAAAAATTCATTGCAAAATCAAAAAAAAATGTTAAAGTGAAACAAATTTGTTAATAGTCGTTATGCAGAATAGAGCCTTAAAAATATACGTATTTTCAAGTGATGAAAATGAATAGAAAATGTTATTTAAATAGTGAAATTACTGGGTTATAGAATGTTGTGTCTTCAGAAAATTTCTTCAAGGATATTATAACGAAAGAAACTAAAGAAACTTAAATGTCTGAATAATTTAGCAGTATTTTGATATATAATAGTAGATATATTATAGTAGATACATATATAAATATATTATAGTGAATGTTAATGATTGAAAATGGTAACAAATAAAGTTTTATGCCTGACCTCAATAATAATTATAAAAAAATTATTTTTAATGTTGCAATTCTTCTGTTCCTTTTGTTCCTTCTGTTGCAATTTCTCCTCTCTTCTCCATAAACTACGTTTGAATATTCGGGCGCCAGTATGTAGCGTAGTTTCAATAAAACACCAAAATTCTCTTCTGTGTTTATTTTTTCGGTAAAATTAAAAATATACAAAAATGCCTGTAAATACAAACAGAAAAATATAAACAAAATTGAAATAAAAAATAGTCACACAAAATAGAACAGAAATATTAATACAATTAAATTTGATCTGAAAAGAAAAAATAACAATAAAATAAATTTTAATGAATGAGAATCCTTACCAACAATTTTGGCTACGCACACTCGTGAACGTAAAAAATAAATATAGGTTTCTTAAAAAGAACTTTGATTATCGATAATAAAATATCTTAACTATGTAATTTGGAATAATAAACTCGGAAAATAATAAATAAATAGATTCAAGTTGCTTTGATGGATAATTTTTCGTGGCTGACTTGTCAAATCAAAACATTGCCGTTCTCCGACACTACGTAATTCCTAGTTTAAAATTACGTCGGGAACAACAAAAAAATAAAATTTACTGACAAAAAGAGGTCGAAATAGACAACCGTCACAGCTTCACCGTGACCTTCCAAGGCTTCGCTCCATAAGTGAGTGGCATACACAAGAAGATCTCCAGTCGTGCGTCCACTGCGAAAACCATATTGGTTATCACTAAGGAGCTCGTTCGACTCAAGGTATGTCAGGAGACGATTGTTCAATACACGCTCCATGACTTTGCAAAGTATGGAGGCGATTGCAATAGGTCGATAGTTGATGGGATCTGCACGGCTTCCCTTCTTTTTTTTTACAAGTTAAAGAAAGTTTCAAAAGCACAGCAATATAAATTTTGATATAAATTATGATATCAAATTTATGAAGGATTTTTAATTTTCAAATCACCCAACATAATGAAAAAGGAAAAAAAAATGCGTAAACTTTAACCACAGTTAAACGTATACAAAATGAAAAAAAAATCAAGTAAGCAAACTCATAGAAATAATATTTGCTATTTTTTTATCGCAGGCGCAAACTGATTGGTGGTATGGGTAGTTAAAAAAAGTTAAAATTATAATAAGTGTAATGGATCAAGCAAAATCTTAATGAAACTAGGTAAATTTATGATTTAATGTTGTATGTTATGATGAGCGTTGAAAGTATGATTTGCGAATGAAGTTAGAGTAAATACTACATGAAACTATGAATTTTTAACGGCAATTAATGAACAATGGATATGAAAAATGGGATTATTTTTGTAAATGAATATGAAAAAAGGAATTGGAACGGTCTTACTTGTACTATGCAAACAAATATTTTCTTCAATTTGTGAGATTGTCGCGTATAACGTAGTTTTTTGATCGTAACGTAGTACGCAGATTGACACGTAGTTGTTCTTTGTCGTCCCGTAGACGCGAAGTCAAAATACTATTGTCTTCGTAGACGCCTCCTTGATGCACGCCAAAGAATCTTCTAACAGGAATCGGGCCGGGAAACAGCTGTTTACTAGTCTTTATCTTCGAAAAAATTCCTTTGTTCTCCTCGGGTCCAAAGTCCTCGGTAAAAGGACCATGTAAAAAAATGGTGGGTGCTTCGAAATGAGTGGACTGTATTCTTATTATCACTTTCAAAGGAATTTATTAAGAGAAAAAAGGTTACAGCTTGATGTATTGAATCGATGCTCAAAATATATGATATATTTATGCGCAAACGTCCGCGCAGCGGCGCGGTATTATGTAGCACGTTCGTTGCCCGACTGACTCGGCGCGGCGACCGGTTTCGCTTGCTCGGCCGGGGCTGGCCGGTGAACCCGTCATTTCTGCTTGATGCGTTCGTAGCTCGAACAATTATATTATATTTAGGTCTTGTACTAGTGATGAAGATCTTTCAGACCATTTATTAGATTTTGCGTTTTGCTTTTCGAGTGAATTAAACAGTTCCGATAGTTATCATGGCTCTTTTCTCTCACTATCTTCTAATCTAGATACTCAATTCTAAGGTTTACTGAAAAATTTTAATGTAGTTCATATAAATTCTAAACAGAGTATTCTAGCTCATTACTCCGATATGCTTGCAGCGTTTGACTCAAGGAATATTCATGCAGTATTAGTTTCTGAAACGTGGATGAAACCCTGCCTACCTTCGACTTCATATGCCTTACCAGGTTTTGAACTGCTCCGAAATGATCGTATTGACCGAACCGGTGGTGGGATTGCCATCAGTTTACGTTCTGATTTACGTTCTCCCAAATTGTAAATTTTTCTTCTCAACCTTCAGTCAACCCAAATGCTTCTTTGAACATCTTTTTGTAGAAGTTTTGGTTGCTAACACAAAAGTTCTCCTGGAGGTGGTTTATAGTGCGTCTGCCAAGGCAAATTATTTTTCAGCATTGAAAAAGCTTTCAGAAGAACTTACCCCGGTCTACAACCACGTAATTATAATGGGAGATTTCAAGTTTCAACACGTGATTAAAAAAAGACTCTTAAAAAAAAATACTTGCTCAAATAAATTAGAATCGATGATAAATTGATGCAACTTAAATATGTTGCCATCTCCTGCAACATATTTCTTCCCAAATTCAACCGCTTCCTTTTTGGAACTTAAGATTCTCGCCTTTTTGGAACACGTTGCTCGCTCACCATGGTCAACTAGAGGCAGATCCGTTTACATACCACAACTTGGTATTTCTCTCATACAAAGTTAAGCCTCCTAAAAGTAAACCTAAGTTTCTCCTGCAAAGAAATTTTGGTGGGATTAATTTCGACTACTTACTTCTTGATGCGCGAGAAACCGATTACGCCGTAAACGCTGACATGTCTGATTCGCAAATTGCTATTTTTAACTCACTTCTTCTTAAGCTTTACGATCGTCATGCCCCAGTTAGACCCGTTACAATTAAACACCTGCCTGCGCCGTGGTTTAAGGATACAATTAAATCCGCTATGGTTAAACGAGATCGTGCGCGAGGCAAATACAAACACGAACCCACTGACGTTAACCATGAAAGATATCGTCTTCTTCGGAATCGCTGCAATACCATGTGTAGGGACGCACAGCGACGCCACATCCACAAATCAGTTTCAAATGGGGTTCCAGCAAAAGTCTGGAATTTCTTCAAAACGCAAGGCGTAGGCAAAAATAAAACACACTCAATACCTGATCACATGAATTTAAAATCTCTCAATTCACATTTCAAAACTTCCGGCTCTATATATAGCATACAAAAAGCAAAAAATTTACTGAATGTGATGTTGTATGGTATTGTAAACACTTTATTGCACAAAAACATGGTACAGGATAATTTATAAAATTAAAAATAAATTGTACAAAGGCGGACTTATCCCAGTCAGGGATCTCATCCAATCAACCTTAGAGAGTATCTAGTAGGATTTCGGTATAGGATAACGTAATAAAAAAAATAATAAACCTAATAAAAATATATATAAATATATATAAATTTAACACTCAATAAACAATATAATTAACACATAAACAAATGCATATAAACATATACATAAACCTTCTTGTATTCATCTAGAATCTCAATCATTTAGTGGCTCAAACGAAAACAATTTTTTCAAATTAGATTTGAAAGAGGACACAGAAGGACACTTTCTTATATGCTCAGGGAGACGGTTCCACAAACGCACAGCATGCACCGAAAACGATCTTGTATAGGTATGGGTACTGTGTGATGGAGTTTCAAGAGAAAGGTTAGTACCAGATCTCAGTCGCTCACCCATAATGGTATGAAAATTAAACCTCTCACAGAGATATACGGGTACAGATGGATTTAAGAAAACATTATATAATAAGCATCAAATATGTATATCTCTGCGGTTTCTGAAAGGTAGCCAGTTGATTTTGGAGCGGTATTCGGAGATATGGTCAAATTTTTTCAATCCAATACTGTATCGGATTCTTTGATTTTGGTGGCGTTCCAGTCTATCCAGCTGCTCCTCTGTGGCATCGAGAAATATAATGTCACCATAGTCCAAAAGAGGAAATAGCAAAGCGTTAGACAACATGATTACGGTTATAAGAGGTAGAAAATTTTGTAATCGCTTCAAGGAGTGCAATGACCAGTAGAGCTTGCGGCTGACTTTATTGATGTGTGCTGTCCACGACAATGTCTGATCCATAACCACACCTAAGTTCTTGACAGTTTTGGAGTACGGGATGATGTTGTCATTAAAATAGATACATGGAAGTGTGATATTGTTGGACTTTGAAATAAATGACTGCCAATAACAATAGCCTGAGATTTTGAGGTATTGACAAAGAGTCCAAAATTTCTGGCCCATTTAAGTCATTGTTAACACCATCCACGGCCTGCGTTAAGTCTTCAATCTTTGCCGCAGTATAAATCTGTAGGTCATTAGCATATTGATAGTATGATAACTTAAGAGAGGAGGTGATACTGTTAATAAAGATAGAAAATAATATTGGCGAGAGGACTCCTCCTTCAGGTACACCAGCGACGAGACGGCACCAATTAGAACGACCATTTTCAGATTTAACAAGTTGGAAGCGATCAAAGAGATAAGATCGAAACCATAAATATGTCAAAGGTGGAACATTTAGGGCTTTGAGCAAACTCAGCAAAATGTCAAAGTCAACCGTGTTGAAAGCACTGCTGAAATCCAGAAGAACAAGGAAAGTCAGTTTTTTGTTTTCTATATTGAGGCAAATATCATCAGTAACCTTCACCAAGGCCGACACAGTGCTATGCCCCGAACGAAAGCCGGATTGAAAGACATTAGATAAGTTGTTACGTGAAAGGTGCTCCGTCAATATCTCCGTACATAATGCTCTAAGATTTTCGACAATAGAGGTAAAATTAAAATGGGAGAGCTATTAATACCATCAACTCAAACGCCGTTGGATCTGATAACATCAGCTGCAAAATGATCCTAATATTACTAGATTTCCTCCTTCCTATCATTATAATTATCCTAAATAATTCTATCACCTCATGTCACTTTCCAACCTCATGGAAAGAGGCTCATAGCCACTTCCAAAAAAACCTATTTCCACAACCTTTCAAGACTTTCGACAGATTTCCATCCTCCCATTCCTATCAAAAGTCCTAGAGCAACTGGTCCATAAACAGTTAAATAATTTCCTTCAAAAGAATTACTTGCTCAATCCACTCCAGTCTGGTTTTCGTTTGGGTCACAGTACGGTCACGGCACTAGTCAAAATATCTGATGATATACGCCTAGGCATGGAACATATACAGCTGACAGAGTTAGCACTGCTTGATTTTAGCAATGCCTTTAACACAGTCGACTTTACCATCTTGCTTCAGCTGCTTCGTTCTCTTAACATACGTCCATCAGTGGTTGATTGGTATCATACTTACTTGTGTGGACGCCGGCAGCGTATAACAAACAGTTGATTAGTCCTGCTCAGTGTGGACTGATATCACATGCGGCGTCCCTCAAGGTGGCGTGTTGTCTCCCCTTCTATTTTCCATTTTCGTTAATACAATTTTCAATAATTTAACTTCTTCCAAGCATATGTATGCAGACGATCTCCAAATTCATTCACAGTCCAACCTTGTGGATCTACCACAAGCGATTTGTACTATAAATAATGATGTCAATTATCTGCCATTGGTCGTTAAGAATCAACGCGAGGTCATATTGTTTGCTGACGATAATTCCTTCTTATTTAAAATCAAAAGACAAAAAACTGACTATCGAGCAGTAAACAAATGCATCTCTAACACACTGAAGTGGTTCTCAGCTAATAATTTGTTCCTCATTGAAAACAAAACGAAATGTGTTAAGTTTACATTGCCAAATGTCAAACAGGTAAACGCAAACATTGTAGTTAAGAGCCAGGAACTGACTCCTATAAACTCAACTGTATTTCTGGGTGTAACCTTAGACGCCAAACTCTAAACTCCGGTGGGGACCGCATGTTGATGGTTGGCTCTGCCATATGCTGTTAAAAAAATGAGACAAACTTCAAATGAAACAACTGCTCGTTTAGTCTATTTCGGTTACTTCCACAGCCTCATGACATGGCAATCTGTTGGGGGTTAGTGCTGCCGACATCGATACTGTATTTATTCTGCAGATAAGGTTTGTTCGCGCAATCTATCAGCTCGGTCCAAGGGTGTCACTTAGAAATAAATTTAACGAAATAAATATTCTTACTTTCAATTCACAATATATTTTAGAAAATTTAATGTATGTAAACAAGAACATTGTTCAAAAGAAAAAAAAGATCTGCACAATGTAAACACAAGAGGAAAAAATATGCTGGCAGCTAATAATAGTAGGCACGGGTCAATGTATACGCTTTTATAATAAAGTTCCTGAGGTCTTCCTATTGACAAATTTAAAGAAACTATAAACCAGAAGTTGTGTGCAAAAGCATATTATAAACTATCCGATTATTTGGATTATAAAAGTCCTAGGGTATAATCCTCTCATTAACAGGATTTTACTAGTATTTGTTTTTAACAAAACATGTGTAATGTGTCTGTTTGTTCGTTGAGTTCTTCGTCCCGATGAATATCTAAAGCGTCATTGTCACTAAAGCACGTCTTCTTATGGTAGCATCGCTCACTTCCCTCTAAAGTGGTTGAGGAGGGCGAGGAGGCTGGATCCCGCGTTAACTCGTGAACGGGTGCCGTTTGAGGGTGTTCGTCGCTTGGATACTTGAGGGGAAGGAGACTTGCCGAGCTAACGGATGCAGATAAGAATAACTTTGTATAGCCATAAAGAGATTCTGTAAATTTATTTTGTAATAATTATACCCGTGAAACTTTCACGCCAGTTATTTTTCACCATGGTTTTTCCGAACTGGTGGTAGAGTCATAATTTATTTGACGTCAATAAGTCAATTTTGTCAATGTTGACAAAATAAATACTTCATTTCATATCATTTCATATTAACTTGGCAGTGTTTAGTTTGTTGGATGATAAAGTAATGCCCTGGCTTAGTGATATGTGATCACTTAGCAGTAAGATTTCTAAAACAGGATCCTGTAAAATTAACAGTATCGTCTCAAAAAAAATTAAGTGAAACAGCATACATACACATAACATGTGTTCAAAAACAGGTTAAACAATAACCTGCATATTATTTGTGCAATCGTCTCCCAAAGCGTGTGTATCAACTTCCTTCGAACAGCCAAAGCATTTCCCAATATTCGTTTCAACCGGTCCGATTTTCCTGCCATTTCACGTCATTTAGTTTGGTACCATACATACCATAATTGTAATTAAAACCAAGCAAAAATATCTATCTTAGACACTGCAAAGGTGGGGAGTAAGTACTGTAAAGGTGGAGGCGTACACAATTTTATTGTTCTTTATTTTCTTATATTTTTATATAAAATTTAATAATACCTTTACGTTAACATTGTTAAGGTACGACATAAAGGTAAGTTAAAGATAAATCAAAACAATTACTTACTACCAGGATCCACTCCTGCAGCACGTTACGAAGTTTTGGCGCACTTTCAATGATCGACGAAGGCGTACCGCTCCCGAAGACAAGAAGCGAGTAACGATGCGCCCGATTAGTGTCTGACGTAACATTACGTTAAGAGTAACCTTAAGACTGTCTTGGAGTAACCAACGCGTCTTACGTCACCAGAAAGTTGTCCTGATAAAGCTTGTTGCGACAGGTTCCAGCAAGCTTGACGCACAAAGTTCCCATTGCTGACCTGATCAAAACAATATAATATTAATTTAATTACTCTAACAAAACTAATAATATAATAGGTTAAATAGGATGATGCAGCAATATTTACAGGGAAAGATGTAACCCACGCACGAAATATTGACAGTGTACCTAGCTTAATCTTCCAAGAATTGACCGACCTGACCGACCCGAATTGGCGACCAGTAGCAATACCACAGTTCACACAACGATGGTTCATCGTTTTTTTTTATCTGTGTCCGGTATGAAAGCATAAGTATAAGATGTAGCAGGTAATCGAAAGTCCGTATGTGACAGCCAAGTTAGTAAAAATCATAGAACCGCAGAAAAACACACTTGAGAGCGTTTGTGACGCTCGAAAAGAAACGAAACGAATGACCGTTGGAGATTTGACATATTATGCCGTATGCCATACTGCTGTGATGCCAAAATAAAAATGAAAAATCCAACATTTATATCAGATATAAGGCTTTCATTCTAAGAATACTCATAATAATATAGCCTTTATTCAGATCAACTTATCTAATAACAATATTCTGAAGCACAAATAAAATTTAAACAAAAAATAACTTATTCTAGTATTTGCACCTTCTTTATTCCTTGAAGATCTGTTTGCCAATCGGTAAAGGCCTTCTCCAACCGTTTCCATTCTTTCCTATCTTCTGCCACTCTGTTCCATATGACTCCTGCCACTTCCCTTATATCGTCGTCCCATCTTTTTTGCGGTCTTCCTCTTTTCCTTTTTCCTTCCCTAGGATACCATCTTGTAACTTTCTTACTCCATTTGTCGTAACCTCTATACGTGTGCCCTGCCCATCTCCACTTGAGTCTTCTAACTTTTTTTGTAACATCTACGGTTTTTGTTTTATTCCAGATTAAGTTTTCATTCTACGATTAAAAATAAAAAAATTGTCCTTTTTTCGACATTAGATGGCGCTGATCTAAACTCAAGAGTAAAAAAAATGTATGACATGACATCAATACCTGAGTGAGTATAGATATCAATTTCAGTAAACTTTACGTAAAGAAAAAAAAACAAATAAAATAAAATAACCTAATTTACCTCAAGGAACACTATATTATTAATCTTTTATACGATGTGTGTGTGTGTGACTGAAAATAAATATATGATAAATATGTAACAGGTATAATTATATATATCATAATATAAACATAAGATCAGTCAACAAACAAAGAGATTGACATTGCCTCTTGAGTTTTGTTCAACGCCATCTAGTTTCGAATGAAATATCTTTAAAAAAAAAGAAAAGAGCAGCCCTCATTGTTTTTTTATTGATAACTGTGTAAAAATGTTTCAATATTCGTGTGAAATAATTAAAAAAGTATTAAACATTTTTTTTTGTGATTTCTTGATATTTCAAAAACAATAATCATAAAAATGTGAAGACGCCGTAATCATAGTACATTCCTTTAAATGTATTTTGTTTCACAGATCTAATATTTTCGTAGCTTTAAAGTTATTAATTATAATATAAAATTGATTTATTGACAAGTAACTTTAGGAGATGACAATTATAAATCATTAAACACTTGACCGTTATTTGAAGCATAATTATTTGAGATAGGCATATCCGGTTTCCGCTTTATTTTACCTCCTTGTCTACCCTGTAGATAGCTTTCTTTGTCGCACGTGACGACATATCCGCCAGGCAGCGAGTTGGTTGATGCCGGACTCGTCTAAGATCATTGGCGTCCTATTTTCCGCTCCGCAAAATATTTTGTTAATTTTATACTAAAAAGAAAAATTAACAAAGTTCTGAAGTTTCTTCTGGGTCATGTAAGTTGCTCAAACCTCCTATATATTTGCGAGATTTGTAGAACAACCAAACTGTTCGATTATTAAGATTTTTATTTAGCCTTTTTCTTTTTTTTATGATTATTTTACAAAAACGGCTATATAACTAACAAGTTTTTAAATAATTTAACGGTTCTACCGTTCGACATTATTTTATGTTTTATCTTTCTTTGTGTTTATATTTATATTTCTACCCTAGGTTATGGTTGTGATATCCAAAAATGAATAGTGAAAAACTGTGCGATAGCAATCCACATGTTATAGATGAGAGTGATAATTTATTTGTGACACCTCCTGTAAATAACGTAGGTTATTGTGATCCTATGAAAGTGCAATCTAGACCTAAAAAGCGTATTAGATCCATTAGTAGCTCATCATCATCGAGTTCAAAAAGCACTTCGAGCTCTAGCTCGTCGTCATCGGACTGTTCACGTAAAAAACGTAAATTTAAGCACCGCCGCCACAAAAACAAGGGGGGCAAGCGTAGCCGTCGGCGTCACGGCGGCCATCTTGATAAGCTTACGCAAGAAATTATTGAACTTCGTAAACGTGTTTCTTTTTGTGAAAATGGCACCGGTTTTTCTCAAAATAATATTATCGAAGATGATTGTAGTATTATTAGTAATATTAGTGGTGATTTATATAATGAGGAATGCACGAATAATAATGATGTTCATACGGAATTAGTTTTTGATATCGAAACGAAACTTAAAGAACCTACTATTCCAAAAACACCGCAAACACTACTGGATATCTTAAATAGTATTCAGCATTTTAATAGTCCCGAATGGTCGGAAGTACGTTATGCAGAAGTACAAAAATTATATAATCATACTCCCGGTTTCTTTTATTTAGAAATCAATGAGGAACTAAAATCTTTTGATTCTTTGAAACATTTATGCTATTCGGATAAATCGTATGCTGCATTAACTTTTTGTGTACTTAAACAGCGTGATGCTTTACAATCTGCTTTAAAAAATCTATTACAATGGGCACAGTTATCAAGTTTGAGTTTTGAAAGTCTTAATCAAAAAGTAGATGAATTGTTTCTTAAAGGTGATTTGTTTAAAGTTTCTTCAGATCTGATTCAACTTATTTGTGGCCATAGAGCTGAAGTAATTCAAAATGAGACGTGACGGAATTATTAGTAAGGTTCGAGATCCGATTTATAAATCTATTTCACGTAAAATACCCCCTTCGTGCAATCATATTTTTAACGCTGATTCTTTGTCATCGGCTCTTGAAAAAGCTGGAGGTGTTCGCAAAGTTTTTTATTATTCTACACCTAAACAGAGCCCTGGTTATGCTCCTCAAGCCCATAGGAGCAATAAACCTTCACGTCTCCCCTCGCAGGGGCAGAGTTTTCGCAAAATACCCTCGCAGGGTATTATAAATGGATGCAGTGCTTCAACTCACAATCCCCAGAATTATCAGCACTCACAGGGCTGCTCATATGGTCGTCCCCCGCAGGGTCAAGTCAGTCACAATAATGAGTCGCACTCATTAACCAACAATACTCATGGTTCCTTTCGACTGAGAATGCGCTGGTTCTGCTTCAGAGGTCAATAAAGGATATAAAAAACGTAAGTATTGACTTCAGGGCCGGCCAACTACTTCTATATCGCAATCATTGGCAAGAACTCGGTGCTCCAAGTTATATTCAGAAAATTTTAAAAGGGTACCGCTTACCCTTTGCCAAAAATCCACCCATCAGCATGCCAAACTTAAATCAAAACAAGTTTTGTACAAAAGTATCGCTCGAAATGTCGAAGATAATTTGTCAAATGCTGAAACAAGGTGTATTAGAAGTAGTCGAACCGTCCCCGAGCTTCATTTCAACAATGTTTCTTGTGCCCAAGGGCGAAGGTTCTCAACGACCTGTTTTCAATTTGGCAGCTCTGAACAGCTATGTAATAACTCAGCGATTTTCACTAATAAATGTTCAACGCATCCCAGAGTTTCTGCAGCCCAACGACTGGATGTGCAAGATAGACCTGTGACAACAGGCGTATTTTCACCTACCAATAATGCCGTCTCACAGACGCTTCTTGAGACTGATATACGAAGGTCAAATCATGCAAATGACATGCCTGCCATTTGGCCTAAGCACGGCGCCGAAAGTGTTTGCATTATTAACGAATTGGGTTGCACAAACTCTAAGGGAACAAGGTCTTCGCATTGTCGTATATTTTGACGATTACCTGTTAGCCCATCAGAGCCGTCAAGTTTTGGAAATTCACACTCAGGTAGCCCTTCAGAGACTTCAGTATCTAGGGTGGCAATTAAATCTCAAAAAATCGATCTTAACTCCTCAGCAGGACCTAGCGTTCCTAGGTGTTCGTTGGAACAGTTTACTAAACCAAAAAGTCCTACCGAACGAGAAAAAAGCAACATTAAGTTCCAAGATAAAATCAATCTTGACAAGAAGACTCTCCAAAGTATCGTAGGTCTTTTAAACTTTGCAAGTTTCGTAGTCCCAAAAGGGAGATTACATTTTCGAGCTCTACTATTCTTACTCATCGACCTCGACAAGTCTCAGGCAAAGCACTGTCAACTAACAACAGAAGCCATAAAAGACCTACGCTGGTGGGAGTTCAATCACCATCGGCCCTCTCCAATACATCAAGATCCACCGACTCATTTCTTAGTAACGGATGCATCGGATCTGGCTTGGGGAGCACAGATAGATCAACTTGCAATAGCCGGGACGTGGTCGAAATAAGAGTCTTTGATGCACTGTAATCAAAAAGAACTTATTGTTCTACTAAAAGTGCTGCTAAAACATCATCAAACTCTTCACCAAGCTACATTACTTTGGCAAAGCGACAACCGTACAGCCATTGCCTATATTCGGAACGAGGGCGGAACCAGATCACACTCGATGATGAATTTAACTTTTCAAATATTTCAACTAATAGACAAATTTCAAATTCATATTGTAGCTCATCATATTCCGGGAAAGTACAATGCGCACGCAGATCATCTATCACGTTACCGATCTCCCCCAGAGTGGCATCTGTTACCCACATGCACAGAGAAAATTTTCAAGAAGTTTGGTGTGCCTGTAATCGATCTCTTTGCTTCTGCAAGTGCCCACGTAGTGGCCAATTATGTAACGCTCGACTTACAGGATCAATAAGCCTTGTTCCAAGATGCCTTTTCTCATCCTTGGAATTATCCCCTAGCGTGGATATTCCCTCCACCATTTCTCATTCCGAGGGTTCTCGCTTACCTCAACAATGCTCAAGGCATGTATCTTTTAGTCGTTCCGCGCTGGGACCGAGTGTTTTGGAGAGCAGACCTCAAATCGAAAGCACTGAGCGCGCCGTTCACAATCCAACAATTGGACAAGTGCCTAGTGGACACATCCACGGCCCTTCCACCTCCACAAGTTCATCAAATGACTCTGGAAGTTTGGAAATGTGGGGGTGGTCGCGTAGCTTATTCGACTGGAATGAAGATCAAATAAACCTTCTGTCAACATCGTGGCGTGCATCCACCCGTAGAACTTACCAAGTAGTCTGGAATAGATGGTTAGCATGGTGCAATTTACACAAATTTCAAGCTTTTAAACCTACTGGATCGATTTTGGCTAAGTTTCTAGCTGACTTGTTTTTAAAAGATCAATTTTCTTACAATACCATTTTGTTACATAAATCGGTGGTTGCTACTCTATGTGATACTGAGGTCTTGGGTCTACTAAGCTCCCATATTTTAGTAAAGCATGTGTTAAAATCTATTGCTTTAAAAAAGCCTTTGCAACATAAGAAACAAATTTGGGATATAGATAGTTTAATTACTTATTTATCCTCGTATCATATAGATGAAAAGAATAGCTTTTCTGTGTCGCGTCACACAGCTATCTTATTGTTATTGTGTTCTGGTAGACGCATACATGATCTTACCTGTCTTGCGGTGGATCATCAACATCCCAAAGATTCTGATGATCATATAATTATGTGGCCCCCTTTTGGCTCTAAAACGGATAAATATAATTACAGACAATCGGGCTGGAATATATTGAGTAATCCAAGTAACAAGGAGCTTAATGTAGTTTACTGGGTTAAGCACTGCATTAGTCTTCTCCAAACCAGGCGCAACGAAGCCAACACTGCAAATTTATTTATCAGCTTACGTGGTCAACCAAAAGCCGCATCAAGAACGGTGATTGCTGGGTGGGTGAAGTCTTTATTTTCAGCAGCGAATATAATTGATACACCTGGGAGCATACGTTCTGCAGTAGCATCAAAAAACTATGCTAATAATGTGTGTGTTGATGAAATCCTGACACGTGGAAACTGGAAGTCAAGAAATACTTTTCAGAGGTTTTATCAACGTGAAAAAATGTCGATGTTAGTGAAATCGCAGTCTTAGCCCATAAACTTAGGGCTTCACGTACTCCGACAGAGCGTTTGCTAGCTCTGGCGGAGCATAGTTCCCTTCTCAATTCATTATAGGTTCATTGAAATGAATTGATCCCTAAATCATGCTTCGGCCGACCTCTGCCCAGCCCCGGCTTCACCGGAGGCTGCCCAGAACGGCCACCAACTCATGTCCCTTTGAGCACCTTCAGTGCAACTTTCACTGCAGGCGGAAGACCCGCTAGCGGCCAACTTCCCGACGGGTGTCGCTTCCGATGAAGGCTAACGGTAATAACTACAGCCAACAGGTGGTTTTTAGTGGGTAGGTGCCATTCTGGTGAGTCCCACATAACCCCCCCGCAGAGGAATTTACCTGCGGGCGGGTATGCATGACGCATCTTCCACCTCCCTCCCGCGAGGGTGCCTCGGAATAAAAAAAAAAAAAAAAAAAAAAAAACGTCAGAAATATCTGGCGTTACAAAGTGGGTATGATTATGGGTCGAAGTTTAAGCCGTCAGCCGAGATTTTGGATGATTTGAAATGGTGGATCGAACATATTAAATCCACGGCTTGCACTTTGAAACCAATTAAGTACACGCTAGAAATCTTTACTGATGCGTCTAGATCCGGTTGGGGTGCCTATTGTTAAGGTAAACGGGTCAACGGTACTTTGAAGGATACTGAATCAAACATGCACATTAATTACCTCGAACTACTTGCAGTATTTTTCGGTATAAAATGCTTCGCACGGAACCTCCCTCATGTAAATATTTTATAACGAATCGACAATACTACAGCTATTAGTTATAAAAATCGCATGGATGGTATTCAACATCCTTATTTAAGTAACTTAACAAAGAAAATATGGCAATGGTGTGAGATGCGTAATATTTGGTTGACCACTTCATACATAAATAGTAAAGATAACAAAGAAGCTGACGAAGAGTCTAGAAAAATTTATCCGGATATCGAATGGTCTCTCAGCGTATCTAAACGGCCTTTCAGAGTATCGTAGATCATTTTGGTAAACCTACATAGATCTATCTGCATCTCGCACTGATGCCAAATGTGATAGGTACGTATCATGGAAATCAGATACAGATGCAATAGCAATCGACGCTTTCACTGTTAAATGGAAAGATTCATTTTATGCTTTCCCTCCGGCTTCGGTAATTCTTAGGTGTCTACAAAAAACTAAAGATGATGAAGCCGAAGGTATTCTGGTCTTCCCTTATTGGCATTCACAGCCCTGGTTTCCATTATTAAATAGTATGATTACATCAGATATCCTTTTCCTGGATGTACATAAAAATAAGTTTTTGTCTTGTTTCAGAAACAACAATTTCAAAAACCTTACCCTGGGTGTAGCCAAGCTCTCCGGGAAGCATTTGCCAAACAGTCAGCACCGAATACCTCTTTAGAATTAATGTTCAACTCACTTTCTAAAAACACTCAATCACAATATAATGTTACTTATAAACTTTGGTGGGAGTATTGTAATAGTAATCGCATTGGTCCTAATGTTTGTTCGGTTCCGTCAATAATAGCCTTTCTCACTAATCAATTTAATCTCGGTGCAGCGTATGGTACAGCAACCGATCTGCATTAAGTTTACTTCTAGGAGGCGATTTGGGTTCGGTTGATATTATTAAAAGTCTGATGAAAGGCATATTTAGGTCTCGTCCATCTTTACCTAAATACACTTTTACGTGGGACCCCCAAGTGGTTTTAAATCATGTTTCACAATGGGGTGGTAATAAAATGATGTCTATAGAAAAATTAACAAAGAAACTTGTTATTCTTCTTGCCCTGTGTACGGCTCATAGAGTACAGACTATTGCTTGCATTAAGTTCAATAATATTTTAATTAACCCAAACGGAATTCAAATTGCTATGCGTGATCTTATAAAAACTTCGTCCGTCGGTCGTGAACAACCATTACTTTTATTGCCATATTTCAACGATAATAAGAATATTTGTCCCGCTACCTGTCTCGAAGATTATATGTTAGTAACAAAAAATATTAGGCCTGATTCGACTCAAAATCTTTTGCTAACAGTAAAAAGACCTTACCGTGCAGCTACTGCACAGAAAATTAGCCGTTGGATCAATCAAGTATTGGCGGAGAGCGGCGTGAACACGTCGCGGTTCAGCGCGCACAGCACGCGCCACGCCACCATGTCTGCGGCGCGCGCCACCGATGTCTCGCTTGAAGTTGTACGAAAGACAGCTGGCTGGACAAACAATTCGCAAGATTTCGCTAAATTCTATAACCGGCCCGTTATGGTTGACCAAGACCAATTCTCATCTGCTGTTCTAAGTAGCAAACACTGTAATTTCAGTAACCTACATTAGTACCTTTGTTTTTACTTAATGCTAGTATTTGTAATTAATTACAAAAAATAATAATATTATATTACATATATAATAATAGGAAATAATAACAATTGGTTTGATTTTTTGTGATTTACAAATAATGAGTAATAAAACTTAACAATTCGCCATTTTTCATTGCTTTACAATTTCCTCCTAAAACTAACGTCACATTTGAATATAATGTAGTGGCAAGACTTATAACAAATTTTTAACAAATTAATAGATACTCTAAACATCTACATTGTTGAATTATATCTGAAGAATAAAGCGAATGAAATATAATAGAAGATCAAATGAAGTTTAAGATGTGAAGTTCGATCTCGTATAATAGTGATCGAACTTCACATCTTAAAGTTCGTTTGATCATCTATTATACGTACTTCTTTAAAAAAATATTTAAATTAGTACTGCACAGGAATCAGAAACATTCAATGTTTAACATTTAATGTTTTCCTTAATTACCGAATTCTTATAAAAATACCTCATTGTTTCAGAAAAAAGAAAAAAAGTATATTTAATCGAATTTGTATGTGAGGTTACAGCTTCGCGCGCTAGCTTAATAAAAAATAAGATATATCGTAAACTTGACTCAAATCTGTCATATAATGCTCATATCAATAAAATCAGTATTTTTTTCATTTCACTTTTTAACCCATTCACTGCCGGCACAGGAAAGTGCGAAATTACGCGCATGCCGCCATACATTCGAGAACGGGACGCCCGTCGGGGGCCCCGGCTACTCGTTATAGTTTTTTTGGTTGCCCGTAGGCATCCTCGGCACGAGCCTCTAGATTTCGTAAAAAAAATTATGAACACAAAACAAGCACTTAGATTTTTTTAAATTTTTCATCTGTGTTCCCTAAGGTTCGGCAAACACAATTTATCAACTTATGTATCAACTTAAAGATTCATGTACTTAAAAATACAATACGCCACAAAAAATCGTAATTTTAATTTTAACTCACAGGTCACCAAACTATTTCGTAAACTTCGGTTTTTTTTGTATAGATTTGAAACATTTCAATTTCACGTTTTGTAAAGAATCAAATTGAATAGCTTGTAAATGATGCATACTAATATTATAAATCCGAAACTGTGTTTGTTGGTTTGTTTGTCCTTCTTGCACGTCACACCGAAGCGACATCATGTTATAATTTTTGTGTGTAGTTTTATTATGGCACATGCACTTAGCTCGGCGGCGGGGCCACAAGCTTTTTTTTTTATATTGACGCGATCATAAATTCTGAGGAATATTTACCTCAAAAGTAGGCAAATCGTTATTATAAAAAATAAGCCAAAAACAAAAGAAATATGAGTAACATTTTACATTATATTTGTTTGCTCATAATTATTCAAAAACTAATCATATTACAACAATATATTTATTTCTCAATAAAATTAATCCTTCAATAATTTCAACACAAAGACGCCTTTGGGCGGCTTCGGCGTGAGATTTAAGAATCCGCATTTTTAATAACATAAGTGTAATCATTGGATCCCCAGGCCGCTTAGGAGTTGGATGTATTATTATATTTTTGCACATTAAAAAACTTGTGATTTTGTTTGTGATTTTGTTTGTTATCTGTAATTTGGTTGAGAAAATCAGGTTTGAAAACTGGACGCCCAAAGCCGCCGATCGGTGTCCTTGGCAGTGAATGGGTACCAGCTTAAATTACTCTTGCACAAACCCTAATCCAACTTATTATAGATTATGCAGATTTTGGATGCCACATTACATATTGGAGCTTTTAAATAAAGTGTAGCGGTTACAATGTGTCTCTCCGCTACATATTCGGTCTTAACAAGTTTGTCCATGTCTCCCAATTTCGAAAGCAGCTTAAGTGGTACTTAACACTCCGCCTCCTTTTTAAAGTCTTGTAATCCGCGGTTTCTCCATCATATATATTCTCCGTGAGTGCTTTACATTTGATCGTTCCCTGGACGAACCGTTAAAGCCAAGTAAAGTAATTCCACACACAGACCTCCACACAAAACCGATTTCTGTTATCAATCCTTCAAAGTATATGAAGTTAAATTACGGACTTCCTTACCACACATAATTCGGGAGACGAAACCCAAAAAAGGTTGAAAGAGAATTATCTTTTTCAGACATGATCGAATCATCAATAGATCTCGCTCTTGACACGCAATCACTAAATCAATGAGATAAAGTAAAAATATAAAAGCAGTACCATAAAGTAACTGTATCATCGCTTAGCAATTTGAAGATACATTAAAAAAACACAATTATTAATTGATCACTCAATTAATATTGATCAATCACAAATAAAGCTATAAAAATTGAAGTAGTTAAGAAATATAATAAACTACCTGAAAACCAAATAATTTATGCGACTATAGTTTATTAAAAATATCATTATCACAGATAAAAATTACGGATCAGCGCCATCTATACCTCCTCCAGAGAAACTGGTTCTTGTACGGCTTTTTATCACTCGTCGTTCAGCTACTGGCCACTAGGAGAAAATGCTTGACATGATTTGTGTATAATGTGTTATGTTAATAAAAGTAGAGTAACTGTATTGGACTCAGTGAGGATAAATAACACGCAGTGGACTGTAGATTAAATATGTATGTATTGAAGATTGGATTATAGCACTGTACAAAAAGTAAAGTCACGTATTTGGAACGTTAAACAATATTATAAAAGAATAGGTTTCTAAAATGCGTGATCGCACTACTGCCTTGTGTAAGAGATGACAGCTGAACCCCGTTGGCGGCTAGCCGCACTCGGTGACAGGTGACAGTTGCACCCCGATTCGGAACCTCGCAGTCCTGTAGTGTTGACACGTTGATTACCGTCTTAACAGTAACTAATAAAATGTACCGGCTGTCAAGCACTGTATCATTTCTTATGCGTAAGCATGACGGAGAAAGAATTCTACCTAGAGAAAGAAAGAAAAATTCTACCTATGAACAAACAAAAATGGAAATGTCTATGTTTCTAACAACAAAAGAAAATGCACAGCCCGCTGATAAAAACTGCCGAGCTTGACGTGCAGTCGCCCATGGCTCCCATAGTTAACGTTGACATACAAGCATTAATAAAATAATATATTGATGAGAAATTTGATATTTTCTGCCAAAAGCTGGACGCTGAAAGTGAGTCTGTTGATGAACGCATTGGTTCTGTGCTATCAGCTATCCGTGCTCAAAGCAAGAAAATAAAACGTCTAGAAATTAATTTGGATGAAACGAAAGAAATCAATTTGAAAATTAGTTCAGAACACCAAAAATTTGTAACAGAGCTACATGAAAAAAAAAATCAAATAAATGTATTTAAAAAAGTGTAACTTTAACGAAACTTAGACTAGAAATAGAAATATTATAAAATCTTGTTATAGTATAGGGAGCCATGTGGTGAATAAAGTCAAAATCACAAAAGATCTTGGAGTCATTATGGATCACAAGCTTTTTTTTTGATGAACACATAAACAGCATAGTAAAAAAAGCTCATAGAATGACAGGGTTTGTTCTTCGCAGCGCCAAACCATTTCTTATATAACACATATCTACTTCTATATAAAAGTTTGATTCGTCCATGTCTTAAACATGCTTCCATTATTTGGCACCCAATTTACAAAATATATAAAAACAAAATAGAAATAATCCAAAAAAGAACCTTAGACCTGTTAATAACAAGTATAACCATTGTAAATTATTGTATAATGAACTGCTACCTAAATCAATATCACCCCTCTAACGCATAGAAGGATGGCTGCCGAAGCAAGCATTATATTTAGAATAAGTACAAATCAATTAAACTGCCCCGAAATACTGGAACAAATAGCCTTTAACGTCCCTAAACGTGGAACAAGACACTCTGTCCTCTTTGCTCTATCGTCACCGAAATGTATCCAAGGGCGACGCGCACCACTCTACACAATCTGCAAGACCTACAACAGCACAATTCACAATATTGATATCTTTAGCACGACATCAAAAATATTTAAAACTCGAGTATACCATACTTTATCGAGGTTGTCCAATTCATTGTCCAATCGGGGTTGAATTAAAACTGTACTTCCATTACCACAATGCTGTTCACATACAAACATCGTCTTTTATAGGTCTTCCCTAGTTGCTGTAAATAACAATAATGCCTAAACTTTGATTGTCTTTGTATTAATATACTTTTCTCTATTTTGGTATTGTATACATTAAAACTTTATATGTACAGAAGCTTAAGAGAAACTTATAAAGATATTCACCCAGTGAGAATGTTGAAGGATGTGTACTATAGTAACAAAGTTTAGTACTAGTACCATAATAAATCCCCAGAAAACCTTCTTGGGATCAACAAAGTTTAGTACTAGTAGCATAACGTATTTGTGATGTGAAAATTTTAGATAAAATATTATCAATGGGACAAAATATATGCTTGTAAAAAGTGTACAAATTAGTGTGTTTTTTAATAAACTAAATTCAAAAAAAGAAACTTTTATTATACATATGTATATACCTACAGATAACATACATACTTACATAAATACATACACAAACACATAAACGCATTCATGAACACATCATATAAATACATAAAAAATGCTTATGAGCTACGAACAAAATCATTTAAATTTTTTAAATTTTAAAATTGGAGAATTAACAGATATATACATCAAAAATACGTCATGCTACTAGTACTAAACTTTGTTGATCCCAAGAAGGTTTTCTAATACATGTTAAAAGGGGTTGACTGCAATTCTGCTCAACTTTCGATTTTTGTTTGACTTATTTAAGGAAGTAGATTTTGATTTAACTTGCAAATATGTGTAAGAAAATGTTAAAAGTTGTTCCAAAGACTCTGTAGAAATGTTTGACACCATTTCATGGATAAAATCAGCAAGTTTTTCAGCAACGGTTATTCTAGACCCTCTCGGTATTCTTTTAACTAAGGGAAGAAATTTTTTTAAAGAGCTAAGGTGTTTCCAAAATAAAGAATTTGGGTTATCATTTGTATCGGGGACGCTTTCAAACTTAGACGACTAGGGAGAGAGGCTGGACCTGGATTGTTTGTTTTTTGTTTTTGATAGAGTACATTGTAAGGTAAAAATAAAAAAAAAGCCTGACATTTTCCATTTATTACAACAAGAAGTTTTTGTTTAGATTTGTTTGATAATCACACTCGTGAAAACAGTAACGATTTAAATTGAACACAATTTATTTTGATTGCAGAATAGGCATTTATTAATAGCTTCTGAAGTTGATGTTGTATTTAGGGAAAGCAGTAGTCGTTGTTGTCGATGATGTGGTTAAATATAGTGGAACAGGTTCGTCATCATCGACGTAACAGGCCCGTGGCTGTCTCCTCGTGAATGAGTCGCACAAAATCCGCTTCAGACTATTGTAACTTGGATTGAACAAAAGGTTGCCGTGCCCGTAGACTTCAACTGCTGGTCGTTCACCGTTGCCTTGGTGTTCTAGGTAAAGAGTTTTGGAGAAAATCTCGTATGCGAAAACTGTAAATGTCATACAAAGATTAAGTCGAAAATTATTTAAATTCAAATCACTTGTACAGTCCTGAAGTCCTTCAGCTTCACATTTCAGGTACTTGGCCTTTAGGAAAATGTTGTTCAGCTGCCTCAGGATACAATATCTTTGCCCTCCTCGTGCATCCAAAAAATAGAAGTGCACGTCAAAATGGTATTTCAATTTTTGGATGACTTGCGGAAAAACTGTTTTGAAAAAGTTTCGGTCTTCGTCAAAATTGGAAAATACCTTTACATTTTTCAGGAAACAGCAGTGCCCATGAGCGATGACCGCAATGAACATTACCAAAACCAATACTGTGGCTCTTGCCATGGTAATGTTAATTAAGTGTTACACTGTTAACTGGTGCGATTTACAACTTATCAATTGTTTAAATACTGACAGAATTGAACTTCGGGGTCAATATGAGGGATTTTTTGAGATAAGTAAAATAAACTTGCTTATTTCAGTCTGCGGATTTACCTTAGTGGACTTCTGTTGTGCTTGCGTGTATGCCACATACTGAGATGTGACACTGGCACGTTTGTTCAACCAAAAAAGTCCACTGCAGGACCAAGGGTATTCCCCAAATAGTCTTGTGCGGCCCGCATAAGACTCGTTCCGGCGATTCCATCACTGCGTCTTCCGGGCCGTGGTCACCGCTCGAGAACTTTACTGCCCCAACGGCCATTTATTCTCCGAGCTAGGAGCCCTGCCCATTGCCACTTCAGTGTTGCAATCCTTCGGGTTATGTCAGTGACTCTGGCTCGCCTGCGTATCTCCTCATTCCTGATTCGATCTCGCAGCAAAACTTCCTCTTATAACATTCAACGGTACGCTGGGATTAGAATGCTACTTCTAATAACTGAAAAACAATCTCTCCATATTATATTAGTAAATAAGCAAATAAAAATACAAGGAATAAATTAAATTAAAATCAAATGTTCCTGTCCGTGCACAAACAAGCAACGCCAATTCTTTTGCATTAAAATATTTTTATTAATATTGAATCACTCAGAATATAAACATTATTTTCCTTCTCCTGTTTTTTGTAGATAATAAATATCTTAATGCGCGTTGAGTGAGTCATTATTTAATATTGATCGCGTAGCGTATTTGAATATATTTTCACTTATAAATTGTTTAAGGATATCGTATTTTAACTTCGATTTCTCGATATTACGGCAGGTATTTGTGATATCTATTGAAATGATTGCGTATGTATCTTATTTTATCCTTTAGTATTTATCTTTTTTTTAATCGCATTATAAAGTTTATTAATACTCGTATACATGAAATTAGCAACTCTACAACTTTCTATGGATTCTTGTGACAGATATTTATTGAAAATATTGACATGACAGCAAAAAGTAATTTGCTTTGTAAGTTATCAAAAACATTTAGTCAAAGCCCACGTGAGCCCAGGCAGTGCGCTACGCACGCAGCTCTCTATAAACAAACATTTTTTTCATTTCATTTCAATGACGTCATATAGAGGTTGAATGACGGAAATTTTAAAATGTGCGTACCATTATTCATTTTATCTTATGCAATATGTAGGCACAAAATATCGTCCACTGAGGGTAATCTACTCATTGGAAGTAAGTTTACTTCGCTTATCGCAAAAAAAGCACGCATACTTTGTGGTTAAATGAACTTACCTAAGTGAAGTTCTACCAAAATTATATGAACTGTTTCATCCGAAGAGATTTAATAGAAAACAATGTAGTCTGCTTCCGGTTATACTGCATCTTCACACACGTTCAGAACGAATGATATAAAGAAGAAGAATGATTGTTCATCACTCGGTCGGTCACTCTCCCACACCCAAGCCCTCATATTTTTAGAGTAAGTGTGTGGTGTTATTTTGCAACCCAGGGGTGAATGGCTAAAATGTACTTAGGTATAGACAGGGTAGGGTGGGTGTTAAATCTCTTCGGATGAAACATTTCATATAATTTTGGTAGAACTTCACTTAGGTAAGTTCATTTAACCACAAATTATATTTCAATGTGTCATCCTCAAGATTTAATAGAAAACAATGTAGATGTTTAGAGTTGGTTGCAAAAATAAACAAGAATATATGAAAAAATATCATCTTTTATTAGCTTTCATTTATCATGAATAATTAGTTATAAACACAATCAAATCCTATAGTTAGATAGTTAAGTAGGTATATTAAGGCTCTGTATCATTGATATTCAATAATAAACTGTTTGCACAAGTTCTATCGATATTATTCAAAGGTTGGTTATTAAATTTAGCAAAACAAGCAGATCGCCCGGTCCAGCCGGCTGCCTTTTTTATGGCATCTATAGATACTCCGGACCTGTAAGCCACTGAAGTCGACGCATGTCTGGTGCTATGGGCAGTGAACGTGTTAACGTCTACTCTGGTATCTTTTTAAACTTTTTTAACTCATCGACATATTGTTTGTGTCGATGCGTTGTGGTAGGGTTTTTTGCAAGTCAGAATTAATTTACTTGTATTGGGAAGGGCTCTAAGATGTTTAGTTTTAATAAGATAGCAAGATAAAGTTTTTGCTGGACAGATATTTTCGTGATCATTATAAAAGGGGATGTCAAGAGTAGGATTAAGTCTGTTCGGCGTCGAGGTTTCAGTTATATCATTTATGTTTATATTAATGCTAGAACTATTTATATTAATATTACTTAAATTTATAAGTGACAACGACTGCATGCGTTGTCCTGTCGATAAAGCCAACAGAATAACCATTTTTTTAAACTAAAATATCTATTGATAATGTTTCGTTAGTAAACCAATTTTCAACAAAACTTAAAACTAAATTGGGATCTCGGATATTAGAGTATTTTGGGAAGATTGGCTTCAATCTGAAAATTCCTTTGACAAATCGTATAACACAAACATGAGAGGATATTTTTTGGCCAACAATTAACGATATGGCTAAGCGATAAGTGTTTAATGAACTATAATTTGCTCCATTTTCATATTGTTCAGTAAGAAATTGTAATATATTTGTTATAGAAGAATCAAAACAATCATATTGGTTAGAATAACAAAAACTGTACCATTTTTTCAAAGCAGAATTATAGTGAGTGAGGGAGTTGCGTGATAGTGATTTCATAATTATATCTAAAGTCTTACTAGGCAAGTTGTACCGCCGGTAGGCTGCCCTGACAAGATCGCACACGCCAGGGTAAGTTTCTGCCATAAAGGGTGCGGGTGCTCTGAAAGGCGATAGTAATAAAACTGTATGAGGGTGTAAATAGATAATTTCTGAAATAACTAACGACTTAAATAGTGGCATCCAGGGTTGCCCTGGCCAGTATGGAATTATAAGAATTCCTGTAGCCTGGTCGTTTACTATTTTTAGAAGGCACTTTAAAATCAAGGCAAATGGAGGGAATGAATAAAAAATAGGGATGCCACGACAGTGTGAACGCATCAATGTCATGTGCCTCGGGGTCTGGTTTCCATGATACGTATTTGAAACATTTATAATTAATTCTAGAGGCAAATAGGTCTATATCCGGTTGGCCTAACTTTCTAGTAATATGGGTAAATGATGACGAGCTTAGACTCGGTGTCAATGTTATTGTATCTGGAAGGCTGGTCAGCTTCTGTATTTTCTTTGGACTTAATAAAAGACGCAAAAATGAATATATTTCTTATTTGACACCACTGCCATATGAGCCTTGCGATATTATTTAAATGGGGAAATTGTATTCCGCCCATCTTGTTTATGTATGCAATGGCAGTAGTGTTATCAATTCTTAATAGTATTTCTGTATCGTGAAGGTCTTTACAAAAACACTTTAAGCCAAAAAATGCTGTTAACAGTTCTAAATAGTTTATGTGTTTAAGTTTTTCTTCATCTGACCAATAACCTAGAGTTACAACACCATTGCACATAGCCCCCCAGCCGGTAGTCGAAGCGTCTATATAATATATATTTTGAGTTTGAAGGAGCCAGTACAAATAAGGTTATAGTTTTTAACAGAAATGTTTGCCCACCATTCTAAATCTTCTTGGAGATAAGGTTTGATAACCATTTTTGCATGCTAAATGCATAAAGTTAAATATTTCTCCCTTTCAAAACGTTTCGTATAAACCCAACCATAAGCTACGGCAGGGCAGGCGGCTGTCAATGTTCCGATAAATTAGGCAAATTCTCCAATTGGAACATGCTTTTTATTCGAAGTTAATGTAGTAAGGCTATGAATTTTTAAAATTTTTTCTTTAGGTAACAGTAGACACGTTAATTTTGTGTTTATATCAAGACCGAGAAACTTACGAACTTGACAAGGTGAAATTTTACTTTTTTCCATGTTAATAACAAATCCTAAGCTATCTAATGTTTTTATAATGAGATTAGTTGCCTTTAAACATTTTTCATAATTACTTTCTTTGCACAAAATATCATCCAAATAACTTACAACGTTAAGACCTTTATTTCTCAAGAAAGTTAGAACTGGCTTTAAAGTTTCGTAAAAACGTATGGAGCTGATGAAAGACCATAACATGAACAATTAAACTCAGAGTTTACCAAATCTAGCGTAGGTATTTTCTGTGCGTATAATGTACTGGGGTAAGGAAATACGACTCCTTTAGGTCAATAGTAGTCATAAATACATCACGACTCACTAAACGCACAGCCGTACGTATGTCTTCCATTTTGAAAAAGTGAGCTTTAACGAATTTATTTAAGTTCTTTAAATTAAGTATAAACCTATAAGTCCCGTTACTTTTAGGTGTTAAAAATATTGGAGATATAAACTGTCCTGTGGTATCTTGGCAAAGTGATATTGTACCTAGCTTTAAGAGCTGTTGTATGGAATTCTTCATATTTTCTAATGAAAATGAGTTATTTGAAGGTTCACAGAGTTGATAAACTTCACCGATAAAAGGAATTTTATAACCAGTAACATAAGATAAAATCAAAGGGTCATTAGTAATTAAGTGCCAAGCATTAGAAAAATGTTTTAAACGCCCAGAATGGGGTAGTACCTGAGTTACTATTGTCGTGTCGTTTTCCGATAGTTGGAAGAGTTCGGCATATGTGTAGGTAACACGCCGGATGGTGGTGCCCTCCAGGGGCGCGGGCGCAGGGTATCGCGGCGCGCCGCGCGGCTGGAGTTGGGGTGGCGCGACCGGCTGTCTCGGGTATCGTTGGCGAGGAGGTACTTGCTCGTTTCCCTGAAGTGGGGCCCTTAAGGTGCTTGCGATAGCGTGGCTCGGCTTTTTTATCTGTTGACTTGATTTTTCTATGTTTTTTGATGTCTTGATATTTTTGCTTAGGTTTTCTCCAAATAACTAGCTGTCTCGTTTTATATTTTGTGTATATGCTGTAAATTTATTATCCAGTAGCGGCGTCAGTAACTTTCTCCTGTTAACTGTATCTTCGTAATGAAGGTCTAGCACTAACTTTTTTTATAATATCAAGTTTATTGATGTCTTGGTGAATTAATTCACTTACAAGGTTAGCCAAGCTGGAAATTGCAGTGCCAAGTTGATTTTAAGCTTTTTCTAAGCGCTTATCTCGATTTCTTACCGTCACATTAAGTATTGCCGAAATTTCTGGATTAAGTTTAGATGCTTGTGCAAGCTGGAAGTTTTCGGGAACTAGCATCGTATCCATAAGGTTTTCCTTAGTATCTTTCTGAAATCCCTCGCTTATAATACTGCCCCAACGTTTAGAGAGCTCTGTGGTAATACTTTTACCCAAGCAGGTTTCCGTCTTGCGTGATTCGACGAGCATCTCGAGTATTTCGGATGGAATATCCATAGTGCTAGGATCAGCAGGCAGATCTTTAATTTGGATAAAGTTATTTTCGGGATAAGGAGCCTCTATAGAGGCTTCCATGACGCAAGAATCTGTCGGTGCGGTGACCGGAACAGAGATAGCGCTCTGGTTATAATCATCCATATTGTCAGAATAATCGAAGTGCTCGTTTTGCGACAAAGGTACATAATTAGGCAGATTTTGTTCGGGTACTTCATCTAAAAAAAAATTTCAAGAATTAAATTTAATATAAGTATTTTATGAAATTATAATCTTACTTTCTGGACTGCATCTCGTACAGCCACGTTAAGAAAGTAGAAAAGATAACCCTCGGGATAATATCTCGTATTACCCACTTTTGGAAGGTTAAGTATTGTTTTGTCAAATCGACAAATAAAAAATAAAAAGGAACAAACTTAGGGTAGATTTTAATTACCAACCATGGTTATTTTTACCGCTTGTGAGCTTGTCTGTGTATTTACGAATTTTTCGTAAAATGTACTCTTCGTCGTAATTCTTTTTACGTTTACCCATTTTGGGATTACTTAAAACTTTAACTTTAAATTAAATTGTTTCATATACTTTATGTCTTTAAGTGACCGTCTTCTGGATGCAGCACACCAAAAACGAATCAGGGCTTGGGTGTGGGAGAGTGACCGACCGAGATCATTCTCTTTCTTTATATCATTCGTTCTGAACGTGTGTGACGATGCAGTGTAACCGGAAGCGGACTACATTGTTTTCTATTAAATCTTGAGGATGAAAAAGAAAGTTCAAGGTGGTGTGTATTTAATATCATGAGACTTATTAAAAACGTTAGTAATAGGCATTACCCATGGACTCTGTTGACAGATAATTTTTCATATCAATATTTCCACGTATCATCAATGAATTGAATTACAATTTCCATGTAATGTTCTACTTCTTGGATGATCTAGGTGGACAAAAATTTTGTGTTTTAAAGCAACTGAATAATGTTTTCCTGGAACCCAAGTATTTAAAGTGTGAAGCTGAAATAGTGCTGAAATGGTTTGTGCTTTTGGAATTAAACATATTTAAAACTAACTTTTGCATTCACTTCACTCTTTATGACTGCTAGTTTATGATTTAGTTATAAATCAATACGATGGTCGTTGTATAATACGAGGGTGGATTGAAAAGTTCGCAGCCTAAATAAGAAAACACAAGAATAATGCAAATTTTTATAATTATTTTTCTACAGATTCTCCTCCTAGGTCACAACACTTAGTCCAGCGGTCCTCCAAAGCCTTGATCCCATTTAAATAGAAGGTCTCGTCAAGGTCTCCAAAAAAGGCATCTACGGCCACTTTGACCTCTTTATTGGTAGAAAATTTCATTCCACCTGAGTGTCTTTTTAGTTTTTGAGATAGGTGTAAGTCGGAAAGTGCCAAGTCAGGTGAATAGGGGGGATAAGGAAGCAATTCGAAACCACAATTCACTATTTGAGCCATCGATTCTGCAGATGTGTGAACACGAGCATTGTTCTGATGAAACAAAACTTTCTTGGTCAACAATCCTGGTCGTTTAGACTTTATTTCTTCGCGTAAATGACGTAATAGTGTGCAGTAGTATGCAGAATGTATAGTTTGACCTCTTTCTAAGTAATCAACCAAAATGACACCCTTAGAATTCCAGAAAACCGATACCATTACCTTGTTTACTGAAAAACACACATTGGATTTCTTGGGGGTCGGAGATCTGGGTCTCTTCCATTGTTTGGATTTAGGAGTATAATAATAATAATAATAATAATATCTTTATTTTCCAAAATTTTAAATACAAGCGAATACAAGCTCTGACTTTCAACATTGGTACTCAGACCTGTTTTTCAGAAGTCAGTTCCTTCCTCGTTGCGTTATTCTCATTGAATACTTCGTGTTAACAGATACTTGAAACCTTAGATTACACTCAGATCATGCAGTGTATGGACCCTGAGGCAGTAACAGTTTGTTAAAAATAATGAAATGCGAATTTGAACAGTCAGAGTTCAAAAAGTACCAGAATAGTCCTCGAAAAACATGGAATCTTATTAAATCAATATCCAACTTTAACAATAAACCAATAAGATCTGACCTGATTTCTCTTACTAATGATCCCCAAGGCTCAGTAAATGAAGTAAACAATTATTTTGCAAACGCCAGGAAACATCTGGCAGCCAAAATAAAGAACAATGGTCTTACTGTTGATTGTGTTCGAAATCAGGATGCAGGTCTCCCGCATTCAATGGTCCTCCTTAGTAATGACTGCAATGAAATAAATAGCGTTATATTGGGGCTTAAACCTACTGGTTCTGTGGGTTTCGATGGGATTCCAACTTCTTTAATAAAAGCTGGAAGACATATATTGGCTCCTATCCTCAATCTTATTTTTAACCTATGTCTAACCTCTGGTACCTTTCCCGAAATATTTAAGAAGGTACTTGTGCACCCAATTTTCAAGGGAGGGGACAAGAGATCTATGGGCAATTACAGGCCTATCTCGGTATTGACAGTTCTGTCTAAAGTTTTTGAAAAAATTTTGAATAAGAGATTGCTCAATTACCTTGAGTCTAACAATATTTTGGCAGGAAATCAATATGGGTTTAGGCAGGGAAGATCATCTGAGGATTTGCATCCTCATCTATCTCTTAGTTACGGCGTTCCACAGGGTAGTGTCCTAGGGCCTACTCTGTTTCTAATTTATATGAACAACCTGTGTAAAAGTGAACAGTACTTAAAAAATTGTAATATAATAACATATGCAGATGATACAGCTATATTAACACACGGTAAAACATGGGATGAGGCTCGTCTATATGCAGAAACTGCCTTAAGATATTTAATGCAATGGTTGAATACTAACCTTCTGACTTTGAATTTAGATAAAACTAAATTTGTTGCTTTTTCACCAACAATAACTTCTCAACCTGAACTGTTTTTTACTCTACTTGCTCATCAATGTCACGCCTCGCCATGCAAATGTGCTTCTATAACTCGAACCCAAAGTATTAAGTATCTTGGCATCATAATTGAAAGTACTCTTTCCTGGAACAGTCACATCAACTCCTTGGTAAAGCGGCTTAGAAAATTGATCTTTGTATTCAGAAAATTAAGAACTGGAGCCTCCCTATCTGTACTTAAATTGGCTTACTTTGCACTAGTTCATACTATCATCAGCTACTGTATCAACGTATGGGGTGCCTCTTGTAAAACGCATATGATACATCTCGAAAGAGCACAGCGAGCAGTCTTAAAAGTTATGACGTTCAAACCTGTAATGTTTCCGACGGCAGCATTATACGTCGAATGTAATGTACTCTCGATTAGGAAAATATTTGTCTCAAATTGTGTTTGTCGTAAACATTCATCACTTTTCTATGATCCACATTTGATCACGCACAAAAGACGTCACCGTACAGTTTGTGCAACCGAAAGAGTCAACTTTGCCCTGGTTAATCGTCAGTACCACTTCCTTAGTCCCGTGCTCTATAACCGAGTCAATAAAAAACTTAACATCTATCCCCTTACGCTAAAACAATGTAAACAAACAATTGAGAAATGGCTGCATAGCCTTATATACTGTGACGTAGAAAATCTAATAAAAGTTTAATTCTGCAAGTCAAAGATGCTACTATGTACAATAACAATAATAATTCACAAACTCTCACAAACATTCATTCAAACCAACACTCATACCCACTCATTCATATGCATTCTGATCATTACATCACATAACCTAAACAAAAACAAAAATACAAATAAACTATATATAATAAACATATAGATTTATTTTCAAATTTGTTTTACATATTATTAATTAATTAAATTATTATTATTAAGGGATATGAATATATTATATATATATATATATATATATATATATATATATATATATATATATATATATATATATATATATATAAGTATAAATATTTTATGACAATAAAAATTTTTTGCATCTTATTTAAAGTTTATAACATAATGCTTATCATTGTTTACATATATAAATATTTTGAATGCTATGTATAATCTTTTATAGAATTTCATCAATTTCATTAATTAACTTGTTTTTTATAAACTCCAAACTCTGCACTTTCTCGCATCTAAATACAACAAATCGTTACAAGCTTTGTTTCGGACCACACAACAATTTTATTCATCTTGTCTTTTCGAAGGTAGTTTAAACTTTAGTTAACTCAGTGGCGTATTCATAGAACTGAATGTTACAATACGAAACATCGAAGTTAGTTATACACACGTTTTATGTTGTTGTATATAAGCAATTTTAAGTATTGTTACAAGAAAATTTAAGTTTGTTTTGAATATAGATTATTTAAACTAAGCATTTACCGAAAAGCTTATATTTTGTTTACACAACACTGAATTATCGCTTCAAATAAGTGGGTATAAGTACTTCTGTATCTTGTAACCTTGTTAGACGTATCATAGCGAGCTAAGTATAAGTAATATCTGTTTCTGTACTTTTATAAAAGTAACGCCATAATATTGTATTCCTGGAAGTGGGCGTAAACAGCTGCGACACAGTTTTCACTAATGTAGCTGTTTTCGAATCATGTTGATTGTTACTTTATATAAATTGTTTTTTTATGATAAATAAATAAAAATAAATAAATACGTTACATTACGTTACTTATACTGCTTATACTTATACATATACATTGTGTTATAATATGTTAAGAATCTTCTTTTACTTTACATTCTTATACAAACACAACCAAATTCGGTAGGTAGTTCATTTCTTAAAATATAAATAACCATTGATTCAACAACTAAACTCATTAAGACTTAGAACTACCTACTTTTAGTAAAGATAATATATTATGATAGTGTAAATTTGTCGTGTGGTACAAGTAAAAATAAATATTGTTGTATTGTTAAATGTTACTATGATAAAGAAAACACATTAAAAACTGCTTAATTTATGTATACAAAGAACACCTTATATAGTCTACCAGATTTGAAAGATTTCCTACATTTCTTTTTTTCACAAAATACATAAAAGTTCAAAAAAAAAGTCGCTAAGTATTTGTTTTCCCTTGTGGTTTATATTTTTCTATTAATTATTATGACGTTAAACAATGTACATTTAAAACTGCTTTACATACACATTCTTTTTGAAAAATTACTTAATATATTTTATTTTCGCATAATAATTTAAACAGTAGTTTTTGTTTGATAGTTTTACAATTGTTTTAACCATTCAGTGATAACAATTCCTCAACATCGTCATAATTTTTGGCGAATAGCCATTTTTTTATTTTAGATTTTATTTCATAGTTAGAACAAGAAATTACGTTTACTTCTCAATGTAATGGGGCATTAAAAGTGTACTGCCTACGTGCGAACGTACTAGAGACTATTGCAGTTGAGAATAACACTACTCGTTTTCCACTTTTAATTAATTTAGGTACTTCTTGTCTATGATATTTTCTTAAGATTTGGTATACATAAAGTTTTCTTACACTTAGAACTGTTGTCTTTTGAAAAAGCAGCTGAGTAGGATATCGAATTGGTCGGGTCATACATACTCTGGGGGATCGGTACCCGGGATGGACCTAATCTAACCTAGGGAGGTCTTCCTAATCAACAAAGGAAAGATTTACTTTAAGTTACTTTTACTTTAAGTTACTTTTATTTAACTTTTACTTTAAGTTACTTTTATTTAAGATGAATCTATTTTATAGGAAAATACAATGATAATTATTAGACTATTTTGGGGACGAAGCCCGCAATAGAATTCCGTAAGGAATCCTGTCAAGGAATCCCATCAAGAGATGCCATGGAACAATCTTCCATAATGTATATATTTTTCATTTTACAAATAAAATCAAATATTGACAGACTTATAAGTTGCCAGTCATAAATGTCAGCAAGTTTGTTTGTGCAATAACCTCTTTTAATAAATACGGCACAAGCAAACGTTGCAATCGCCCCTCTTGTTTAATTTATTTAATTAGTGAAGCTGATTTAATAAATTCCTATATACGTTTCATTCTTAAATAACGACCCTACTTAAATCAGGATCATATACATTAATCGGGATTACTCTCAGATGAGCCCCCTACCGATAGGAATATATATACTTGATCATGTTTAAATTACAACATCTTATTACACCAAAAATGATCTTATTGTATTTATTCTCCATCAATAGAGCCTTAGCCACAAAACCTGATGAAAATCAGCCAAGATCCCGGCTGGTTAATTAATATCTAAATAAAACAGTGTAAATTATTTTAATTTCTCATACAATTAATGAATAATCAACAACCCCATATTAATCATTTACGTTACACAATCATACGCAAATTCAAATAACCAATATTTATTATTAAATTAATCAACAATTGTTAAAATAACCCATTGAATACAATCAAATTATAATTATAATTAATTGATAAGTAATAAATACATTAATATCCCAATAAAAGTAAATTTAATTAATCCCATTTATATTACAATTAATACTAAATTAATCAAATTATATTATCAAACATTATCATTCGGTTAGCAAAACAAACACGTTTGACATGAACTGTCATATTAACTTTAAACTTTTCTGAATGATTAAAAGTTTATTTGAAAGTTTGTAACTTTCGAAAATTTAAACATTACCTACCTAAATATTAAGATTTTACCTGCCTAACTATTACCGGACAAACTTACCTATGAATAGATCATAAAATTGGATCCAAAGTATTTTATATAACCCAGAATGATATCTATAAATTAATAAATTAATATTTCACAACGCAATGCAGAGAACTTTTTCAAAATGCACCGAAATACACCTGACAAAATTCTATACCAATACCGTTTAAAAACCATTACCTATTCCATCACAACCCTTTTACTATTCAACCCCACTGAGGATCCTATTCTACATCCGCGTGTTGACCCACAGACATCAATATCACAATATTATATATACTCGTAAACTTTGGCCGCATAGCTAAATCGGCTATCACCTTCTCTCTTATGGAGATTATTAGGCGTGGCTCAAATTAAACGTGCACATTATCTATAGTGTTATTTTAGTCTTTGAAAATTGACTTCTTTAGAGCATTGGCACCACACGTATATTTATGATTCGTAAATAAAATGTAACGCGGTAAATACGTGCCGCGTGTACCTGCCGCTCCTTAGAGGTTTCTCTTCGGGTATCTAAAATTAATTTATTAAATCATTAAATAAAATACCCTCTTATCTCAATATATAATATATAAAAACCTTTTCCTTATTTTCTTTTATCTGCATCGTCCATCCATTGCATCTCCTTTTTGGTGATGCTGTTTGGATCGGCTTTGCAGGATATATCATCTCGGAACATTGCGTTGTGAAGTGTACAAAGAATTTGAGAAAAAAAATATTAGTTTCTTATATTATTCTAAAACCCCAACGAAATTCTAACCGTTGCATCTCTACAAATGAACGATATACATATTTGTACACCTAAATGTGTACTTTTACTCTTTTAATTCTAAGAATAAAGAAATTATAATATTATTGTAATATTTCAAGAAATAAATGTATATACAAAAACTTTGTTTTATATATATATAAATATAGACATAGTTTTATCATTAGTTTTACTTTATCGAATATTATATGGTTTCAATCTATTCACATGTACAATTAGTTCTTGGTTATTTTGTATTTTTTTACAAGATAATTGTCACATCCTATATATCGTAATACTCGAAATAAACCTTTATATGGTCGACTAAGTTTTCGACTTTTACCTGATATTCTTTCTGGACAATGTAACGAAACCAATTGTCCTACACGATTTAAATCCAAATGATAATACGTTAAACTCGTATAATCCAGACGGTGTGATGATTGCCGTTTCGTGTCTATCCTTCTCCGCTATCCATAATTACCAATAGGCACAGTTTAAATCCAAATTAGCGCAGAATTTCGCCCCATTCAGCTGCACTATCATACCTTCGATGATAAGCAAATGATAGAAATCTTTAATTACCTTCTTATTCGTCTTGATCAATCGGCATCAACAATGTCCCAAGCTGTCTTACTGACGCCGGTTGAAGTTTGGGAAATTCCTTCCTCGCCCGTTGGATGAATCACCTTCTAGAGTCTTTGCTTTACTCTTGGTATTTTAGATGGCTCTTGCCTTCTAAAATTTTCCTTCCGCCATACTCAGTGACGTATATAGCTGAATTAATCTGAAAAATAGTAAAACACTACCACATTACATCACTACGCGGCGCCTCCACCATCTGGGGTCGGCACCCAGATGGACCTAATCTAACCTAGGTAGGTCTTCCTAATCAACAAAGGAAAGATAATACACTTTTACTTTAAGTTATTTTTATTTAAGATGAATCTATTTTATAGGAAAATACAATGATAATTATTAGACTATTTTGGGGACGAAGCCCGCAATAGAATTCCGTAAGGAATCCTGTCAAGGAATCCCATCAAGAGATGCCATGGAACAATCTTCCATAATATATATATTTTTCATTTTACAAATAAAATCAAATATTGACAGACTTATAAGTTGCCAGTCATAAATGTCAGCAAGTTTGTTTGTGCAATAACCTCTTTTAATAAATACGGCACAAGCAAACGTTGCAATACCTTGAGAAGAGCACGCTGTGCCCTTTCTAGAATCAAAAGGCTTGATTTCGAAGCGCTGCCCCAGATCACTATGCAATACGATAATATACATTCTGCTAAAGCTTTATAAACTGTTATTATTAAGTTGTGGCTAGCAACAGTTCTCAAATTCTCAAAAACGTATATTAGTTTTCTTAGACAGGGGCCTGAACTTAAAATATGTGGAGCCCATGTCATTTTTGCATCAATTACTATTCCCAGGTATTTAATTTCCTCCACTTTTACCATTTGTCGGCAGTCACAAAGTATGGTACTAGTACTGCAGTTGAAAGCATGAATTTTTATTTCGTAGTAGCTAGGAGGATTGGAGACTGAACTTTTGTTAAAACATAAAAATTTTGTTTTGGTAATGTTTGATAAAGAATTTGTAAGTTTATGAAAGTGCCCCATATAAAATTACTTGTATTTATGCCTATTTTCGAGGCTCCTACCTAGAGAATGGGTATTTATTTATGCTTGGCATCATCATCATTTGGGGAATCATTATTTTATATTACATCAACATACTAGAAACTTCACCTTACATGATGTATTTATTTTTGTACAGACTGTTATTTTGAAAACAGTTCTCACCAAAACTGTATCTTTAAGGACAGAAATTTCTAACACTACAGTTGTAGTTGTAGTATGAGTTCATCAAGTAGGTACAATCGGGTTCGCTCGTGCAAGCTCAGATTCGCATTCAAATACTCTGTGGAGCCGTCGTTCCATAGTATGCGAGGCGCCTACAGCACAAGGGGTTCTTGCCTTTAGCCTGGGCGTCCGCCAAGTGCGAGTCGAGAACTTGCTACTCCCGGGGCTCCCTGTTCCAGACCAGTCCTGCAGTTATCTCTGACATTTACCAACAGCGGCAGAATTGAAACGCTTCCGGTTTTAACTGTACCCGACTACCAGAAGGAATGTTGATATTTGGTTTTTAGGCGTTCGACTGTGTGGATCATACTACTGTACTCATTAAACTGCACCATTACGGCAAAAAAAACCGAGCGCTTGCCTTGATTAAATCATATATTTCTAATAGAAAACGGAAAGTTGCAATAAATGGAGAGAAATCATCAGGATCGGCAGTGACAATGGGCGTGCCCCAGGGCTCAGTTCTTGGGTCTTTCCTATTTTTAGTATATATCAATGATCTGCCATCGGTCGTTAAGAATCAATGCGAGGTCATATTGTTTGCTGACGATAATTCCTTCTTATTTAAAATCTAGAGACAAGAAATTGACTATCGACCAGTAAACCAATGCATCTCCAACACAGAGAAGTGGTTCTCAGCTAATAATATGCTCCGCAATGAAAAAAAAAACGAAATGTGTTAAGTTTACATTGCCAAATGTCAAACAGGTAAACACAAACATTGTAGTTAAGAGCCAGGAACTGACTCCTGTAAACTCAACTGTATTTCTGGGCGTAACCTTAGTCGCAAAACTCCAAACTCCGTTGGGGACCGCATGCTGATGGTTTAGTGAAAAGGCTTGGCTCTGCGCATATGCTGTTAAAAAAATGAGACAAATTTCAAATGAAACAACTGCTCGATTAGTCTATTTTGGTTACTTCCACAGCCTCATGACATATGGTATTCTGTTGTGGGGAAGTGCTGCTGACATCGATACTATATTTATTCTGCACAAAAGGGCTGTTCTCGCAATCTATCAGCTCGGTCCAAGGGTGTCACTCAGAAGTAAATTTAAGGAAATAAATATTCTTACTTTCCATTCACAATATATTTTAGAAAATTTTATGTATGTAAAAAAGAACATATCCTTGTTCAAAAGAAAAAAAGATCTGCACAATGTTAACACAAGAGGAAGAATATGCTGGCACCTCATAATAGTAGGCTACATAAAGTCACTAACTCATTCATGGGTCAATGTATACGCTTTTATAATAAGATGATAAGATAATAAGATATCCAAGGTCTTCCTATTGACAAATTCAAAGAAAATATGCATAAAGCAGAAGTTGTGTGCAAAAGCATATTATAAACTATCCGATTATTTGGATGATAAAAGCCCTTAGGTATAATCCCCTCATTAACAGGATTGTACTAGTAATTGTAACAAAACATGTGTAATGTTTCTGTTTGTTCGTTGAGTTCTTCGTCCCGATAAATATCTAAAGCGTCATTGTCACTAAAGTACGTCTTCTTATGGTAGCGTCGGGTGACGGGTCGCTCACTTCCTTCTAATATGGTTGAGGAGGGCGATGGCTAGATCCCGCGTTAACTCGTGAACGGGTGCCGTTTGAGGGTGTTCGTCGTTTGGATACTTGGGGGGAGAGACTTGGAGACTTGCCGAGCTAACAGATGCAGATAAGAATATTTTTTTATAGACATAAAAGACTCTATAAATTTATTTTGCGAGATTTTCTTCACGAAACTTTTTTCGAACTGGTGGTAGAGTCATATTTTATTTGACGTCAATAAAAACAAGTAATTGTCAATGTTTAGAAATAAAATTTTTCATTTCATTTCAAACACTTTTCTGCCAGAAGGCCATATTTACTAAATTTGTTATGATGGGTGATTGATCAAAAACTTATGACAAATTTTGACTTTTTGGTGGTAATTCGACAGAGCAAGTTGCGCTTTTCATTGATTTTTTCTTTTACGTGTGTAAGTTAGAGTTTAGTGTATAATTAATGATAGTGTATAGTGCATTGAATACTCATAGAAATGTCCATTAAATAGAAAACACAATAAAGAATGTAGACAGAGTTTTTCGTTTTATACCATGAAGTCCGCTCGTTGATAGTAGTCAGCTAGCACTTTACTATTGACTTTCCGTTTCATCTTGTTCATTATCATACATAACACCATCCTCATCATAATAAAATAAGAAAAAGTATATTTACTACGACCAGGCTGTATGACTTAGTTAGTTTGCTATTTTTAAAAGATAAACGTTAACAAAAAAATATGTTGTGTCAAACCTAAATAAATATAAACCTATATAAATAGAAATATCATGAAAGTACCTACTTATAATATTTGCAATTTTTTTGACACTGTTAGTGATTCATGTTTCATACGACTACAAAAGAGACAAGTACAAAAATACACAACAGCCAAATACGTATACAAAAATATTTGTATACGTATTTGGAACTAAAACAATATTCCTATTTTTTAATTATTTTATATGCAAACAAAATACAATTATTTTCCCATCCAGTAGTTTCATGTCATGAAAACAAATAAAAAGCTAGGTTTCAGAGTCCAGAGTGCTAACCATTACACTATTACTTTTTTGACAAATCGTGTCAACTCAAATTGCGGTTCCGAGCGAAGAAGGCGAGCCCGGCCATGTTAGCCGATTGCTGGCCTTAGAACGTGAGTCTATTTAAGTCACTACTTGTCTTGGAGATTATGGGTCTAATCTACATTAGACCACTACTACTAAACACGCCTTCTCTTGGAGTACTCCGTGGGTCTAATCTACATTAGCCTACTACTCTACATTTCTCTCTTGGAACGGCTGACAACTGCTTAAATAAGCCTTACTGTCAGGAGCAGTTGGCGACTCTCTAAGTAATTGGGTCTTCACTTGGAGCGGCTGACAACTCCCTAAATAAGCCTCACCGTCATGAAAATTGAACTGGCGTGCTGGAGGGGATGCCATTGAATGTGAGCTCTACCCCTCTGTATGCTAGATGAAGTATGTTAGTATTATGTAAGTGATGTATGAAATTGTACGCGACTTTTCTAAACCCCAAATTTTTCATGATCTTAAAAAATTGCCGAACAATTTTTTTTTCACGGGTTTTGGAGGAAATGTCATCCTTAAAACTCCCTTTTTAATCTCTATACTTTATTTTTGGATTTTTCGAAAATTTTGTTGTTTACTTTATTGACAAATCGTGTTAACTCAATTTTTTATGACAGCAATGGAGGCTGCCAAACAAACTAAGCCTGTTACACACGAATTCATACAAAAACATTGTATGAAAATATGCTTATTCCTGGCTAGTAATATTATTTTAAAATTTCTAATTGCGGTTCCAATGGAAGGCAAGCCTGGCCATATAAGCCGATTGCTGGCCTTATAACGTGAGTCTATTTCAAGCCATCCTACCGATAACATCTCCAGTCTATTACAAGCCGAACTACTGTTAACATCTAGGGTCTTCAACACACCAGTATACTGCAAGTAACTCTGCAAATCCTCGAACTCATGCTCATGCTGAAGCTACCGGACTCTGAAGCTGCCTCATGCTGAAGCTACCTGACAGACGCTGAAACTACCTCAAGCTGAAGCTACCTGACGCTGAAGCTGCCTCATGCTGAAGCTATCTGACGCTGAAGCTGCCTCATGCTGAAGCTGCCTCATGCAGAAGCTACCTGAAGCTGCCTTATGTTGAAAACCTCGACATTCACGCCTGATCCTGCTCCTGCTGCTGACCCTGGTGATCCTGTCTACCACCTCCTCCTGTCTGCTGATCCAACCTGCTCCTCCTGTTCCTGCTCTCACTGATCCTGCACGCGCCAGAGCACCAATCGGCGCCTGAGCGTCTGCTACTGACCCTGCACGCGCCTTCAACATGGAAGCCTTCGCGGCGGCCCCTCCTACTAATTCATGTCCGTGACAGTTTTTTGAATAAAACATTTTTATTACGTGACAATTTGTTTTAGTCAGGTAAATAAATGGTGGCATAGAATACCGTAATAAGTGCAGGTAAATTACTTTCGAGACGTTTTTGCATTTGTAGTTGAAGTTGAAGTTGGCAAAAACCGGGGCCAGCTAGCCCGAACGTAGTACAAAGTCTTCTGGCTGGCCCTTCTTAATATCAGTCATAGACTTTTTTAAAAAATCACTCGACCTACATTACTTTCGAAAGGTTTTGCATTTGTATATGTGTACAGTCAGCACATAAATAAATAAACCAATACTTTTTTATAATTTTTATAGCCAGGTATTTTATGGAACTAATAATATTAAACGATATCAAAATTGTGAATATTATCATAAAACATAATTTTTAATTCTAAATTATTTCAACTCCAGACATTTCGCACTCCTCACTTTCATTTGTGTAATCCATAATTTGTTCTGATATTATATCTAACGCCACATCCGTGCCTTGAAATTTATTTTCCTCTTTAATAGCATGAAGACAAACATTTTTCTATTCCTCTAGAGTCATGCTATGTAATTTTTCCTCAGCTAATGTAGTGTAATTATAGCACTCATGTTCATTGTAACATTTTTTCGCGACATAATTTTTCACTATCCCCCATATATTTGCAATAGGATGAAACTAAGGGTGTTATGGCGGTAAACGGAGCACAGTATGACCGTGCTGTTGTAATATTTCGTCTATCTTATAATCTACAAATCTTGCCTTAATTTTTAGAATCAAATCATATAACTGAGGCTTAAGCATGTTCGATGAATGTTCAATATTTCTAAACGTCAGCCAGTTTGCTGGTTTTTTAGAATTAGAATTCGGTGCATTATTTTGAATTCAAATATGATGGGTGCATTATCAACAACAACAACACTATTAGGTTTAAATTGGGTATTAATTGCGTTTGGATCCACTTCGAATAATTATCATAATTCATATTATCTAGTTGCTTTAACCAGAAGTGCTTTTATCTGACCAAGACTTTGAGAGGGTATGTATATATTTCGTCTGTAAAAACAATTGGTCGATTTTGTTCACGATATTCTGCAATTTTTAACGAGATAGTTAATTTGCAAGTATATAATTTCGTGCTTTTTCATTAGCAGTTTGCGGTTATTTTCCGATGGTTTCCATATAAAATCTAATGAGATGACCTGTTTTAGTAACGTGCTGACACAACCTTTATAATCTATAACTTTTTTAACTTTTGCGTGTAGTATTTTCATCATCGGAATTCCTTTATTTGTAATGTGAAAGTTGTGAATCGTTCTCTGGATTACTTGTTGATCAAAATCATCTATTATAATCGTAGGCTTCCCATTTCGTTTCTTTTAAGTTTCTTTGATTTAAAGGTTAGTCCTTGTTCTGAAGTATGACATTTACTTTCTGATAGGACCTTTCTGACGGAAGTCAATGATATTCCGGTTGATATAGCAACTATTTGAGCGGGAGTCACAATACTGTTCGGAGTCACAATACTATTGCATTCATTTTCGAAATATTTGTACAAATTATACAAAACGTCTTTATTTTGGGAAGTTAAAGACTTACCTCGACCATGTTTTAACATCGGAACCATTTTCAATTAACGACTTTACAATAATAACACTGAACAATAAATATTATAAACCATAAGAATAAACCACAAATAAAATCGATTCATTCATTTATTAACTAAAACCAAATAGACCTCACAACTATTAGCAATGTTTATGAATTATTATACTGAATTATTATTTATTTGACATTCACCATTGACTTTTGATTGTCAATATATATTTTTCTTCAAAATGTAACAAGCCTCTTTTTTCTGACTGTACAAGAACATTTAAATTTCAAGTTTAGAGATCCTGTAAATATACAACTACTTCAAATGCAAAAACGTCTCGAAAGTAATTTACCTGTAGATAATAATAAGATCCGAAATACTGACGTCACGGTCATCACTCGTCTAGTTGGCTTGGTCATGACTAGTCAAGTGACAAGTGATTGTAGACTTTTTAATTAAGCTGTCAAATTGCTTATATCTTCGCTATGTCTTGGGCTACATGTTGGAGCTCCTAGAGCTGCTGCTGTTAACCAAACTACCTATAGTAGTATACCTATTTGTGTGATGATCACAAACGCTTGTTATCGAATTATGAATATTTTTATTTAACTTACTAGCTAATGTGATAGTAGTTTTTGGATGAAAGTTAGCCCTTGTACTTTACTGCACCTAGGATGACGAGCATATAATTTTTTTTGTTGCTAGGTTGAAAGGCTAAGGCGTAAAAACGTAACAAACATATAAATTCATATTTACATTCAAATTATTATTAAGATAATATGCAGGTTTGTTATTTACTACATCCTGTAGTCATACATAACACAAGCTTTGCTAATAACGAGTATGACGCCATACACGGAAAGCCTTTCCGAAACTGACTTTGCCTGGAATTTTAATACACGTGTGAACAAACAAAACCTCTTAGCCTATAAAAATTAGCTTAAAGGAGTTGTTATGTTACTTACCAATTAGCTTTGAGATTAAAAAGTTTGCAATGAATCGGTCAATACACCTAGACCTTCCTAATTAAACTTTCTTATAGGATAGTCTGCATCGGTAATACCATCACGTAATTGCGTAATGTCAGTTCACTGGTCCCCTAATCGGTGCTTTCTAATAAAAATGTATGACATAGCTGCACTGTACTTTAAGTGGCTAGGTCTTAAATAGAATCTAACTGTTTCTAACTACTGGAGTCCTTAAGGCAAAAACTGTGAAGGAGCGTGTAACAGCTGGAGTCAGATATTTAGCCATAAAATTATTTGAGGTTGCATATTTATGTAATGATGATTAAAAAGAATTTGTTCATAATTTAGTTTTGGCGTAGGATATTGAATGGGGTAATTCTCTGTTTGCACACTAAAATAATACATAGGGAGACATTTATTTGTTTAATTTGTTTCTAGTTTGTTCCAATTCTTCCGAACATATCCACGATATTTTTCACCATGAGGAAGGTAGATTGTACAATGTTTTATTTGTCAAACTGCAAGTTCTGTATATTTATTTTAATTCTATAAATAGTCAAGATTTCCACAGCTACTAAACTGTTACATATCATGCAACATTTTATGAGTAAATTCTCACAGCAATTTTGGCAAATACTTCAGTAATATGCTGTTGAAGTGCAACCGCTTGAAACTTTTGGTCCGCGGATCCGCACAACAAGCTTGTTACATAAAAAAAGGTTTGCAAAGAGTAATTATTTAGTTCTCTATAGGGTCTTACCTCATGAACGCTCTAGGACTACCAGTAAGTAACTAAATTCATTAGGGCATGTTTGCTTCCATAATGGTTTCTATCTACCGTTAGAATTTCATCACAAATTACAAGTAAATTGTATGGCTTGATAAAGTCTTAACTTACTTTTTTGTGGTCTCTATTAATAAAATAGACTTTTAATTGGATTGAGAATTAATTCTTTAAAAGCGATTTTTTAATATAGTTACGTAATCATAGAACCTTTATACCTATGATGTACGTAAAATAGTGGAATATAGGTGATGTCCTTCACTATGAAGGTGTATTTACCTCTTCAGATGAAATTGAGAGGCTAAATTAAAATTTAATAATAATAATAACAAATCCCCAAACAAACACACCAACTGTATGACCCCGAAGTCCTTATTAAATGGAAATATATTATCGTTGGTTTGTGTACATGGATTCACTTACAAACACATAAACCTAATTTTAGAAATTCTTTATTACCTGGGGAGTGTTGTTTTGTCCAGCAGTGAGCGCAGAATCCGATGCTACGCATGCTTCCGTAGTAATAGTGGGATTAAATATATACCAAGAGATAATAAAAGATACTAATAATGTAATTTCTAATGATGTTTTTATAAATGTCGGCTGAGTCAGCAATTAGCCCTGCCTTATACGCCGGAGTTCACAGGCTCATGTCCTGGTTGGGGCATTCATTTGTATGATGAACACAGATATTAGTTCTCGGGCCATGGTTTTTTTATATTTATAAATGTATGTTTATACTGGTGTTCCTCCATAACGCAGCTTACTTATGGGACCGTTTGTTACACCAAGTGAATGTGATGAAACCTTATTTGGATCGATGGTGTCAAAAGAATTCAAAACTGCCAAAGCAATCGACAAACAAGAGCTTCAAATAAAGAAGCCCCTTAAACCTCAAAGGACGACGGTTCCTAAAACCAGCGCTTGCCCGTCTACTTCCCAGCAGGGAAACTGGTCAGCGCTTCCTCGGTACCCGGCGAACAGGGGGTGCGGAGAGGCTTCAGCCAGACATATGCGCCAGCGAGCGGAGCCCGACGCCCTAATTTGACGCCCGGCCAGAGGCCACAACGTGCGGGGCTGCAGGACAAGCCTCGTGCCCAAGCACCGGCGTCCCGTCAATAGCTAAGGTATGCCTTCACGCGGGTAGCCTTACTTATTTTTATAACTCAAACGCTTCATTTTAAACTTAAAACAGTTAAATAAATTAATACAGACTGACCATTTCAAAATGGAGGATTATCGAACTCGAATGGATTCCTAGCAACAATAGATCTCAAGGTCGCATTTTTTAGTACCTATAAGAAATATTGACCGTAAATATCTAAGATTCCAGTTTGAATCTTACGGTTCTAGAAAAACGATTTTTTATCAATTCAATGGAATGCCGTTCGCTGTATCAGTCCACGCATGTTTACTAAAATTATGAGGGAAGTCCTAGCTTTTCTAAGAAGTAAAGTAATGTAATAAATCAGTCTATAATTTAGACGATATTTTATGCATCGGGGATACGTATGACGAGTGATTTGCTAACGTCAACGAAACGTCACGGTTACTTAACTGTCTCGGATTTGTCATTAATTATGAGAAGTGCAATTTGAATCTACAACAATTATGTAAATTTTTAGGATTTAACTATGGTACAAGAAATCAAAGCACATGCTTTCCCCCTGATAAGCGTTGCAAGATAGCCGAGTTGGTAACACAATTTTCAAAATTACCCACATTCGCGAGTTTGCTCACTTAGTTGGCGTTCTATCTGCAGCCTGCCCTGCAGTAAAATATGGTTCGTTACAAGACCAAGATCTTGGGGCGTCATAAATTTCTCTCTTTACTCAGAGCTCACGATAACTATGAAACTAAAATTAATTTACCAAAGATATTCTTGGTAAATTATTGTAAATATTGTAAATATAACTTGGTAAATATCTAAAAGTCTTGGTGGTCGTCAAATCATCGCATTTTATGAGACTCCAAAACTTTGTATTAGAAATTTATACAGTCGCATCTAGGACCGGCTGGGGAGCAGTTTGCAATTCTTACAAAATAAACAAGAAAAAATTGAAATGAAAGATAAAAAGTATGCCGCTTTTAAATTTTTTATACCTAAAAATAAGCTACAAATATTTATGGACGAAAATATGTGGCCAGAAGGCGTTTCATTCAGAAAATTTATTAATTTTGGTAATAAATATCGAGAAAAGGCTACAGCCGGTCAGAAAGTGGATGTTAATAAAAATCACAATGGCTCCAAATAATTATAATTTAAATATTATAAGCTTCAATTGCAAGAAGGTGAAACGTTCTGAAAATTGTATAAAAATACTATCTACTCAAGCTGATACCATCGTTCTTCAGGAAACTTGGTTGATGCCACACGAGCTTTCCTTTATTGGTTCTATAGACGAGGACTTTATCTACTCTGCGAAGTCGTCTATTGATACATCTACAGGCCTGCTACAGGGTAGGCCCTATGGTGGAGTAAAAAAAAAAATGATTCATTAACACTTTAAATAAAAATTACAAGAAAAAACTCTTACACTAATCACATAACTATACATTAAAAAATAAATTTGAAGAGTATTTGACGTTGGCAGCTGTATTAGTATGAACTGTGTCACAGCTGCCAGCGCTCCCGAGTTGGTACTTTATGTTCAGTTTCAATATCAAATTTCAAAATATAACTTAACTATTCAGTTAGCTCATTCATCAATAAATCACAATTTTTCTGTACAAATTATTGTTTACCTTCACTATTTAGTTATAAAATATAAATCCAAATCCTAGAGAATATCCTCTGTCTCCATGTAATTTAGTTTATGTAGCCAGTCACGAACTCTTTGTTTACATCCGAATAATGGGAGGGTAAAAATATTGCTAGCCTTATTTGCTATGTTGTAGAGTTTGCAACTAATAACATAAAACTGACGTCTTGCAAGTTCAGTATGGTGGGGGACCGAAGGACATACCTTCCATACATTACGCTTGTTTGAAAGTTTGAATGCCATAGTTTTGTGCTTACGTATTACGGTGTGGAGAATGTATGGCTGTCGTACGGTGTGGAGAATGTATAGTTGCCATTATGTGGAGGAAATCAGACCCGATCTGCGTCCGGACCCGTTCGGACGTGTTGACGGTCGCTCCCGGCTGCCGAGTCACGATTGTTGTCTCACGACTTCTCTCGTATCAATACTCAAACGCCACTCTCAGATCCGTTCTGCGTCCGGCCCCACTCGGACGTGTTCGCCGTCGCTCCAGCAGTTGAGTCACGATTGTCGTCTCACGACGTCAACTCGTAGCAACACTCATACGCTGTTAGCCTCTTTAGGGCTTACTCTGTGGCCGGTTTCGATCGGCTGCAAGTAGGTTGGTCTCTTGCACAGCAACAACAGAGCTGAGCTTACCGCGGTCGATTAAATTCGATAGTGGTTCGCGAAGCTCGGGCTGTTTTTCTGGCTGCGTACTTGACGCTTGGCGCTTGCTACGTAGTTAGAGACTCGCTCTGCGGCCGGCCCCAGGCCGGTCGTAACGTAGTCAATCCCGCACTCTGTGCACCCCTCGAAGTAAAAACCTCACCTCGATGAGTGCAGCAACAACAGGGTTGAGCTTACCTCGGTCGATTAAATTCGATAGTGGTTTGCAAGACTCGGGCTGTCCTTCTGGCTGCGTACTTGACGCTTGGCGCCTGTACGTAGTCAGAGACTCGCTCTGCGGCCGGCTCCGGCCGGTCGTAACGTAGTCAATCCCGCACTTTTAGTGCAACCCAACTCCGTCAGGTCTACGGCCGGTTTTTGTTGTCAATTTATTGGCGACACACTCCGTAGTAGACTCGCGTTTGATCAGGTGGATACTTAACGGTGACAACTAAGCCTGATAGCGTTGCCCCGGTGCGCTTCCAAGGCCCTTCAGGCCAAGGAGAAACCGGCAGACCCGATCCCATTGCACTTGGGCCTTTCCCAGGGTAACGGTACAGTGCTGTCCGAGCTAGGGGCACCACTTCGCGTCGTCCCCAGCCCCCCTACCGCGGGTAGGGAGGTTTAGGTGCTAGGTTTGCTAGGGAACCTAGGCATTCTTATATATTTATATATTTTATATATCGTAGGACCAAGCCCTCCCAATGGACCAGCAAAGCTTGGTAAACTTTGCTAGGTCGTTCGCCCAGGCGCTCGTTGCGTCCGGCGCCAGCATATCGAATGACGTACTAACGCAGGCCTTACAGGCAACTATCGCGTCCCCGGCCCCTCAGGCCTCCGACGTCCAGACCCCTCAGGTCCACAGCTCTCCCACGTCTCCCGCCTCGTCCGAGATGGACTGCGAATCGGTCGCATCCGCTCACGCGTCGCGTCGTAAGCGTACCGCTCCCGGGAGCGATTCCGAACCCGCGTCTGACACGTCGTCACCTTAACCGGCTCTCCTGAGCCCGCCTTTCAACTTGTCGCCAAGCGCTCCAAAAAGCGCTCTAAGAAAGCTTCGGTATCTTCAATACCCGAGCCCTCCCCGGTGTCTTCAACACCAGCCCCCGCGCCGTTAAAATCGCTCGTAGTAACCGCGTCTCCGTCGGTCACATCGAAGCCAGCGACGCGCTGCGCTCCCGTCCCGCCGAAGCCTCAGCTCCCTCCGCCCGTATTCCTGCGTGAAAAAGCGCGCTGGACCGCGGTTTCAAACTTGTGCAAAGAGCACAAAATTAATTACTTAAAAGCCGCCAACGCTGGCGATACAATCAAAATTCAAGTAGCGACCGTCGACGACTTCCGCGCGTTTACCAGGCTACTCTCGCTAAATAAAATCGCGTATCACACCTACGCCCTCCCGGAGGAGCGTAAGATCCGCGCAGTACTACGGGGCGTCCCGTTCGAACTCAGTAACGAAGACATTCTCGATGACCTTAAGTCTCAGGGTTTCCCGGTCACAGCAGTGCACAAGATGCACTCCAACCGCGGTAGGCGTTTTCCCTTAGCGTTAGTAATCCTGTCAAATACTCCCAACTCGAAGGAGATTTTCAAAGAGGCTCGCACAATCTGCGGACTCTCGAACATCTCCGTCGAGCGTCCCAACCCCCGCGGTCACCCTGGGCAGTGCCACCGCTGCCAGCTATATGGCCACGCAGCGGCTAACTGTTCAGCTCCCCCCAGGTGCGTAAAGTGCCTGGATCCTCACTTCACTAAGGAGTGCACTCGCACTCCCGAATCCACTTCCCCCCCTGCCTGTGTGCTGTGCGGCCAGTCCGGCCACACAGCTAACTACAGGGGTTGCCCGCGCGCTCCGCGCTCCACCACCAAGAGGGTCGCGCCTAAACCGGCGCCGCCGCTCACTCCTGCTAACTTCCCGCCGCTGCGCAACCGGGGTCCCCCGGAAGCAAAGCCCGTTCAGCCGACGCCTACTCCGGCTCTGTCTTGGAGGCAGCGTCCGGCCGTCCCGCCTGCACCTTCCCGACCCATCCCAGCTCCCGTAGCTCCCGTAGGGCCGCGTCCCGCTCCGTCTTCTGCACCTCAGTCGTCGTTGGCTGAGGACATGAAGACCGTATTCGACGTCATCCAAAACATAGACATTAATGAAATTTCCATACTCGCACGCAAACTGCGAGCCGCGTGCTCTCCTCAAGAGCGTTTATTCGCGTTAGCCGAGCATCACTCGCTCCTAAGTTCGTTGTAAATTCTTTATTTTTGTATAAATTCGTAAAAAAGTAAATTATAATGTCTAGACCCGCGAATCCCGCGTCCTGTCGTATCAAACCCAAGGGCTTATCCCTAATATCTTTTAACGTTCGTAGTCTAAGCACCAACCTTCCCGAGCTCAAACTGTTCCTTCAGAACAACGACCCAGATCTTTCACTTCTCCAGGAGACATGGCTCACTCCTAATCGCTCCAGGGGATTCTCTATTCCTAAGTACGCGTTTACACGTAACGATAGGCCTAACTGCGACGGTTTCGGCGGCACTGCTATCTACTACAAAAGAGGATTCCATTGCTGTCCTCTCCCTACCCCTCCTCTCCTCAACATGGAAGCCACCGTATGTAGATTGGCTATGACTGGTCATCCGACCATCATCATAGCTTCAGTCTTCATACCCTCTGGCACCAAACCTATCCGCAGCGACTTTGAGACCATTCTCGCCCTCGGCCGTTCAGTCATTATGTTCGGAGACTTTAACTCCAAACATACTGACTGGACGTGCCTATCAACCAACCAAAGCGGTATAGCTCTCCTCGACATCACCAACTTACTCGACTTAGACGTCGTCTCCCCTATCACTCCCACTCACTATCCCGACAACCCGAACCACTCTCCGGACATCCTCGACTTTGCAATCGTCAAGCATATCAACCTCGACCTCAGGTCTATCGAACCGCTCGATGACCTAGGTTCTGACCACCGCCCCGTCTCCCTCGTGCTAGGACCGCCTAACGTTAACGTCACTTCTCCTAAGACCTTTACTGACTGGAAAGGTTTTAAAAATACGATAGTTTCTGCCTTAGAGGCCCCAAACTCTCCGCTCGCGATCTCGCCCGTTCAATTAGATAGCCCGGATAAAATAGATTCGTTAGTAAATTCTCTCACTGATGCTATCAACTCAGCCATCAGTGTAAACGAAAAGGTTGCTAAGAAAGGCAAACCCACACTTCCCTTAGCCATTAGCAATCTTATTAAAGCTAAGAACGCGGCTCTCCGGAGAGCCAAGAAATATCCCACGCCCGCCTATAGAACAGCTGCGAATCAGCTACAACGCAAAGTTAGATCTCGCCTCGCGGAACTCCGAGACGCCCAGATGAACGATCTCATGGCGAATATCTCCCCGTCCCACCAAGCGTATTATCGAATGGCCCGAGCCTTACGCGTAGACGCCGCCTCTCACGTCCCTCCTCTCACTCGTCCCGATGGCTCTATCGCCTTCGAAGACGAAGAGAAAGCCGAATGCTTCGCTGACAGCGTTGCGTCTCAATGCTCGCCCAGCACGCAACCCGCGAATTCCACTCACATCAAAGCGGTGGATGACGAAGTTCTCCGTAGAAACTCTCTCCCCATCACCGCCGACCCCGTCACAGTCTCTAATGATGAAATCTCGCTTCTCATCAAAAGTCAAAAGTCCAGAAAGGCTCCGGGTGCGGATGGTATTTCCAACCACGCACTTAAGCACCTGCCTCAACAGGTGCTTACCTTGTTAGCTATCATTTTCAATGCCTGCTTCGACCTTAGCTACTTTCCAAAAGCTTGGAAAGAAGCGACAGTCATAGGCATACCCAAGCCGGGTAAACCTCTTAATATCCCGGCTAATCACAGACCCATCAGCCTCCTCAAGGCAATGTTTAAACTTCTCGAGAGAGTCATACTCTCTCGAATGCGGAACCATCTGTTTCCAACGGACGGCGATCCTCTCATAATTCCCCACCAGTTCGGCTTTCGCGCTAAGCACTCCTGCCCTCAGCAAGTCCATCGAATCGTCGAGTACATACTCGACGGCTTCTATCCGAAACGAAAGAAAACGATCGCAGTTTTCTTTGACGTAGCCAAGGCTTTCGACAAAGTCTGGCACAGCGGTCTCGTTTATAAACTCTATAAAATAGGCTTACCGGCTCGCCTAGTTAGGATAATCGCGTCGTTTCTCAAAGACCGCACGTTTCGTTTCAAACATGAAGGCACGCTCTCCGCGCCTCGTCCCATAAAGGCTGGAGTCCCTCAAGGCTCAGTCCTCGCCCCTCTTTTGTATTCCGTATACACTAACGACATTCCCATTCCATCGAAAGTCGTCGAACTCGCTCTCTTTGCCGACGACACCGCCCTTTACACCAAAGGCCGCAGAGCCTCGGGTCTCGTTACCAGACTTCAAAAGGCTGTAAACACCCTCGGTGCTTGGTTCAAAAAATGGCGTATCGATGTGAACCCAGAGAAGAGCGCTGCGGTTTACTTCGACTACAGACGCAGTCGTATCCCCGACAATCTCCAATTGAGAATGCAAGGCACTCCCATCCCCTGGAAGCGCAGTACTAAATACTTAGGCGTCATATTAGACCAGACGCTTTCTTTCAACCCTCACGTCGATAGAGTAACGAAACTCGCACGTTTTTACCTAGGCCGGCTTTACAGTATGTTAGGTAGAAAAAGTAAAATGTCCTTCAGAAATAAACGTACGCTTTACAAGGTCTGCGTTAGACCAGTCATGTCATATGCTTCGCCAGTCTTTGCCCACGCCAAACCCTCCGTCCTGCACAAGCTGCAGGTGGTTCAAAACCTCTTCTGTCGCAGGGCCACAAACGCACCTTGGTACGTGCGCAATGCGGACCTGCACAGAGATCTTGAACTACCTACAGTTCAACAGTACCTAAAAACACTCTCAGAATCGTTCTTCAAACGCGCCGAATCCCATCCCAATCCACTAGTTCGAAATTCAGTCTCTTATACTGCTCCTGTCTTAGATTCGGTATACAAAGTCGCTAGACCGAGAAACGCGCACACAAGCGAACGTACGCAATTAACTTTAGATCTCGAGGCCCTTCAGGCCGCAAATTCTAATTCTAACGTAAATTCTAAATCTAACGTAAATCTGAATTAATGCAAATTTAATTTAATTGTCAATTTTTAATGTTTATTATTTACTTTTCATTTTTTGAGCACCTTCAGTGCCATGTAAAACCCAGCGGGTGACCCCTTAAGGGGCCTCTTTCTCCAATTGGCCGTCGCTCAGTTGAAGGCTGAGTGGCAAAAATGCACGAGCCGACAGGGGGTTTTTAGTGGGTATGGTTCTGGTAGGCGTCGGGACGAGTTCCACTTAACTTTGGAATGCGCCAGAGTATGCGTCAGAGCATTTTTATCCTCCTGCCCTTCCCGCGGAGGGAAACAAAAAAAAAAAAAAAAAGGAGGAAATCAGTCAGTCTCGGTCTGCGTGCGTTCTCGAGCGCACGTCGATCGCAGACGCCTTCCCGCTCTATTAGCCTCCGCGCTAATTGAGCACCCAAATTTCACTGGTTGTTGTCGTAATATATAATTTCATAGTTGTATACCGTAATAAGTTTCTAACGCCGTTTTCACGGCGGACAGTGGGTCGTTAACCGTACTTCTAATAAGTTTCTAACGCCGTTTTCACGGCGGATAGTGGGTTGTTAACCGTACTTCGTGGAACGTGAGCTTCGTCGTTCCAGGACTTCAAGTGCCGTGTTCGAGTAAGTTATCCGCGTCGTTCTCAACCGCCCTACTGCGTGTAGGGTGGTTTTAGGAAGTTAGTCATCGTTGTTAGGTTCATATATTGTCCCTCCCCAACCCCTCCGCAATGGCTTCTCTAAGCTCTGATGAGTTTATGAGGAAGTTACTTGATAGTACCGGTGCTGAAGGCATGTCTATAAATGCTGATAAGTATCGTTTCTTGGACTCTCTCATCCCGCATATCATGGCGTTAATTCCCTCAATGGCCCCTCAGGCCACCCCAGTCCCCCAGACCCCTCAGGTCTTAGGCCCTCCCGCGTCCCCTTCCTCCAGTAACGTGGAGTGCGAAGTAGACGCCCCTCCGCGCCGCAAGCGCGCACCCGCGACCGAGTCATCCTCGGATGCCACCCCAACTGGCCCTGATGAGCCTCCCTCTTTCACCCTTGTTAAGAAGCGCTCTAAGAAGCGCTCTAAGAAGCGCTCGAAACAAGACCCGGCGCCCTCGGCGTCCGTCCTTACACCCCCTGCGGCGTCTTCAACGTCAGCTGCCCCGGTGTCTTCAACACCCGCTCCGGCCCCAACTTCTGTCAAGGCCAAGGTCCCACCACCCGTTTTCCTTCGGGAAAAGGGTAAATAGACTGAGGTCTCGACATTGTGCAATGAGCACAAAATCCATTACATCCGAGCAGCCAACGCGGGTGAATATATTAAAATCTTAGTCTCGTCGATAGACGACTTTCGTGCTTTAACAAAGCTCCTCACCGATAAGCAATATGCTTATCATACTTATGCTCTGTCAGAAGAGCGTAAGATCAAAGCGGTACTCAGGGGAGTCCCGTTCGAATTATCAAACGAGGCTATCCTGGAGGATCTGCAGTCCCAAGGCTTCCCGGCACTCGCGGTGCATAAAATGCACAGCAAGTACGGGAGGCAACACCCTCTCGCTTTGGTGGTTCTCGCCAACGTCCCCAAGTCCAGGGAGATCCTCAAAGGGGTTAGCACTATATGCGGCCTCTCTGGGATCTCGATCGAGGCGCCTCATCGCCGCGGTCATCCCGGCCAGTGCCATCGGTGCCAGTTGTACGAGCACGCGGCGGCCAACTGCCGCGCACCGCCCAGGTGCGTCAAGTGCCTGGTCCCGCACTACACTAAGGAGTGCAATCGCACTCCTAAAACTCCCTCTCCTCCCGATTGCGTGCTTTGTGGCCAGTCCGGCCACACCGCAAATTACAGGGGCTGCCCTCGTGCACCCCGTTGTATGCGCTCCAATTTCAAGAAGGCGGGACCCAAACAGGCCCCGCGCCTTTCTCAAGAAAACTTTCCGCCGCTGCGTAGCCGGGTTCCTCCGGCTGCAAAGCCTACACAGTCTAGGCCTGCCCCAGAAAACTGGAGGCTGCGCCCCGCATCGAATCCCATCCCGGCTCCTCGCCCATACAAACCCACTCCTCAATCCTCCGTAGCAGACGATATGCGTATCGTCTGCGACGCTTTAAAAAATGTCGATGTTAGTGAAATCGCAGTCTTAGCCCGTAAACTTAGGGCTTCACGTACTCCGACAGAGCGTTTGCTAGCTCTGGCGGAGCATAGTTCCCTTCTCAATTCATTATAGGTTCATTTAAATGAATTGATCCCTAAATCATGCTTCGGCCGACCTCTGCCCAGCCCCGGCTTCACCGGAGGCTGCCCAGAACGGCCACCAACTCATGTCCCTTTGAACACCTTCAGTGCAACTTTCATTACAGGCGGAAGACCCGCTAGCGGGTCTCCGCCAGCGCGCCCAACTTCCCGACGGGTGTCGCTTCCGATGAAGGCTAACGGTAATAATTACAGCCAACAGGTGGTTTTTAGTGGGTAGGTGCCATTCTGGTGAGTCCCACATAACCCCCCGCAGAAGAATTTACCTGCGGGCGGTATGCATGACGCATCTTCCACCTCCCTCCGGCGAGGGTGCCTCGGCAGCAAAAAAAAAAAAGGAAATCAGTGTTCGACTCTGTTTATAGAGTGGAGTGTGATAGTGACCGTGTAGTATGTATAAAGATAAAAACTAACGAACGTGAACTATTACTATTTAATGTATAAATGATTCCAGGAAAAATTTTGTGAGCTTATTTAATTTGTTTTGGCAAGATAATTGCATGTACTGAAAACAATAATGTGGAAACGGTGTTTATTTTAGGGGACTTTAATGCGCATCCGGGAGAATTTTTTTACTTTTTTAGGCAACAGTGACTGTAAAGACATTGCTAACATGTTTATGGAGCTTTTCAGAGTACCAGCATTAGCTCTTAAGGAAGTGGCGCAAGAGTCCGACTCTGAGGTCAGTTGTAATGAGACACCCGTCGGTTTTACAGCAAAACGGGTTTCCTCTTTTATTAATAGCATGACTAAAGGGAAATCAGCTGGCCACGACGGCCTCAGCGTCGAACACCTGCAGCACGCTGGTAAGCACATAGGTAGAGTACTTGCTATGTTATTTACATTCTGTGTTCGACATTGATACCTACCAGAGGCTATAATGAGAACAGTTGTAGTACCTATTGTTAAGAATTCGACAGGGGATTGCTCGGACTTAAATTACTACCGCCCAATATCACTCGCAACGGTTTGTGCAAAAATATTAGATGGACTGCTTGAACGGAAAATTTCTAAGTTCTCACATCAGCTGAGTGATTCCCAGTTCGGTTTCCGGGCCGGTCTGTCAACCGAAAATGCTATTTACGCCTTAAAGCAAACAATTACATGGTGGTATTATACAGACCGAAAAACGCCAATATATGCAGCGTATCTTGATCTATCCAAAGCGTTTGATAGAGTTCATTATACCGTACTTTTTAAAATGCTTACCTCTCTTGGATTACCCAAAGAGACGCTGCACCTTTCTTGTTCAATTTATATGTTGATCAGCTGATCGCTGAACTCAGCAATACTATGGTTGGCTGTTCAATTGATGGAAAAATAATAAATAACATAAGTTACGCCGATGACATGGTGTTGCTGAGCCCGTCAATCAACGCTTTGAGAAAATTGTGAAAGTATGTGAGAATTATGCTGACAGGCATGGACTTATGTATAATGTCAAAAAGTGTGAACGGTGAAGTGTGTATGGTGTTTAGCGCGGGTAAAAAGTTACCCACTAACATTCCTGGGCTCACACTTAATAACACTGAATTAAAGCGGACCTTTAAATGTAAATATCTTGGGCACGTTATTAATTCCAACTTAACAGATGAAGATGACATCGAAAGAGCACGTAGAGCTCTCGCTGTACGTACCAATATGCTAGCTCGAAGGTTTGCACGTTGTACACCACAAGTTAAATTAACTTTATTTAGAGCCTGTTGTCAATCTTTTTACATGTGCAGCCTTTGGGTTAGTTATACAAAAAAAGATTACTCAGCTCTACGTGTACAATATAACAACGGTTTTATAATACTGTTGGGGCTGCCGCGGTACTGCAGCGCATCAGGCATGTTCGCGGAGGCTTAAGTAGACGTTTTTTTCGCAATTACAAGGAAAATGGTCGCCTCACTGATGCGCTGGACCTGCGACAGCTCTAACAGTATTCTACTAGTATTAAAGGAAAAAGTATTAGTATAGCTACGTATTATTATAGCTCTTTATTGAAACATTGGAATAGTTGCCACCTACAATGTAATGTAAAATTAAATTTAAAAATTGTTATTAACTCTTTGTATGGATCAAGTGTCCGAATTAAATTATTATTATTATATTATTATTATTATTATCATTAGAACTAATGGCAGTTTTTCTGGGTTTGAAGTCATTCATAAATGACATAACAAACTCCGCAAACAATATTGCTTCGCTTCGACAACACGACAGCTATTAGTTACGTAAATCGGATGGGAGGTAGGTATACAATATCCCCATCTAAACGATGTGGCTCGTAAAATATGGCAGTAGTGCGAGCAGCACGGCGTTATATTTGCATGTTATGTATCAAATACAAGAAATAATCACGCCGACGCCGCATCACGAATCGTGAATCCAGATACAGAATGGACAATTTCCGATCTAGCTTTTCATTCTATTCTTGTAAAATTGCGTAGGCCCGAAGTTGACTTATTTGCTTCACGCGATAACTGAGAAATTGAAAAGAAATGTGAGAAATACGTATCTTGGAAACAAGACCCTGACGCATTTTCTATCCAAATGTTTACATTAAGTTGGAAAAATTATTATTTCTACACCTTCCTCCATTTTTCTTTGGTTCTAAAATGCCTGCAAAATATCATTGATGATAGAGCAACCGGAGTTTTAGTTTTCCCCTATTAAACATCACAGCCATGGTGCCCTTTATTAAAAAAAGATATTGCTTCCAATATACTTTTTTTAAAATCCTACTTCAATCTCATTTTAGGGACCACCATCCCCTACACAAGAACCTTACCCTGGGTGTCGCGAGGCTCTGCTGCAGTCTTTCACCAGAAGGGGTTTCTGTACGAACTCTACGAAGCTAATGTTAGCATCGTTTTCCGACAGCACTATAAAGCAGTTTTTTACGATTATGGTGGCAATTTTCTATAGTCAACAAGGTTAATATTTTCGAACCCTCGGTTAACTCTGTCTGTTCATTTCTTACAAATCAATTCAATGATGGTTGTTCTTATGGTACCTTAAATTCCCATCGTTCTGCATTGTCAGCTATCACTGGAAACATAGGATTCCAAAACTCCGTCAAACGCTTGCTTAAGGGCGCGTTCAAATTAAGACCCTGTCAACCCAAATACATAAGTACTTGGGACCCACAGACAGTACTAAATCATATTTTTAGTTGGTTTCCTCATAATGATTTAACGTTAAACAAAATAACAAAGAATCTGATCATTTTACTAGAATTATGTACCGCCCATCGAGTTTCAAACTTTCTCCCTTATTAAAATCGATAACATGGTATTTTTAGATAATGGCATAAAAATAAACATTACTGACATCATTAAAACATCCGTAGGGATCAGTCGTTTTGTTTCTACCCTATTTGAGGGGTAACGAACGTATATGCCCAGCCACAGTGTTATCGGTGTATCTATTAAAAACACAAGATAGCAGATCAGATAATAATAATCTTTTGTTGCCATACAGAGCCGCCACAACTCAATCTATTAGTCGTTGGATTAAACAAGTGCTGTCAGAAACCGGTATCGACCTAACTGTGTTTGAGGCACACAGTACGAAACATGCTAGCACTTCTTCCGCAAGCTCGACAGGAGTTAGTATCAAAACTATTCGAAAAACTGCAGGCTGGACCGCTACCTATAAGACTTTCGCCCGTTTATATAACAGAACTATTGTTAACGAGGCTGATTTCGCCCGTAGTGTCTGTTTTCCTAAAAAATAGGTACTAATAAACGTTCACACGTGTAATTCTTAAATATTATTTAAAAAAAAATTTTGTTTTACTTATCAATCCTTACTTGATGTGATTAATTTAATTATTAATAATTGTATGTTATTATGATACATAAACAAACATTATTAAACAAAACTTTCTTCTCTTAACATCTACCTGGTATATCATATCGAATAATGAAGCGACGAAATATAATTGTTTTAAATTCTGAAACAAATTAAATATGGTACGTTATACAATAATTAATGATCAAACGATCTTCCCCGATGTGAAGTTCGATCATAATTATATGAGTGCCATCGATACAATTTACTTAAAAATTTATCAAAAATCTGTTTACAAACAAGAATTAACACATAAACAAATAAGTTGCCATAGATTGTAGAATTGCCGAGATAAACCAGTTACAATAAAAATTGTGCAAAATAAGTTCCAAACTGATAAAAATGTGAATGCCTTCAAATAAATTATGTTTATTTTGCTTTTATTTTTGCATTCGATTTAAAAAATATATAAATAAACTCTAAGGAATTAGCAGTAAATGCAAAGAAAAGTTTTTTTACACATTCATGCATATGAATCCCGAGCATTTTCTTCCATTTAGATTATTTTCTCTCAGTCTACGTAAAATTTATTTTAAAGTCGGATATTCAGACTTCCATAAATTGCACGTCAAATACCTGTGATCACTACTTTTTCCTATAAGGACATCCATATTTGTTTTGATTGCATTTCAATGGGTACCCGTGGTTGGATGCAACAAAGTCGAACAATACGAAATATTTCAAAAAAATCTCAGTATCTCTACTCTATAAACACTAGTAAAGTAATAGTAGAGTATCTATGTTAAGCTCTCGTCGGGGGCGGTACTAAGCTCCTTTCAATTTCGAATGCAATTCAAACAGAAGCCTACGGTCGGCAACGCATCGTTAGTCGAGATAATGACCACAATCACTGTCACTGTCACTGTCACTGTCACAAAACACCTCCGACTAATGCTGTCCGTGGGTGCGGGTCCCACTTACAATCTGGTCAATCACGGGCTCGTTCGCCGGCTGTGAATACAGTGAAAAAAAAATCATGAAAAATATATAAATAAACCACAAAACATGTATACCTACAAATTGTTACATACCTATTTCAACAAACATCTAAAGCCAGCACAATAAAATATAAAAATAGAGGCGTATTAGAAAACCACAAACACTAGCTGATTAAGGTGAGCTAACAAAGCTCACGAACCATCTATCTAGATGCACTAAGTATTGTAATCCTGGATGTTCCTGGGCCATTAAGGGCAGGTTGGGCCATTGTCTCCCATTATAACTTAGAAGGCTGCGCCGGCGTTTGGAAGTGCGGCAATAAATCCACTTAGCATCCGGGTTCGTCGAATCCTGCGCATCGGGACTTATGGGTGTTTCCCGTGGAATGAGCCTTTAAAGTTGGATAGGATTTATGGCGTGTGCAAAAAAATATGTTTATTAATGAGAGGTCGCTTTGTTTCTTTTCAATGAAGATTTTTATTGTCATACATATGTACATTCCTATCACATTGTATTTAAACCCGGGATTAAACAGTAGTATTGAAAACATGGATGTATAAAATAATGCTGTGAATGTAACTTATTTTGTTTACTTTATTTTTTTACTCTAATTTAATATATGCAGAGTTTATGATTTAATTTTTTTTGTGATTCCAAGAAGCGTTTTGATAAAAAAACCGAAAAAGAAACAATGAAAATGTCACTGAAAATGTCAATAGGAAGATTCATTTTTAATTTAAAAATAAATCTGGACAAACAAATAAGGCAGACTGGGATTGTTCCAGGCTTTGTGGGATGGTACCGATCTCTAACGCTCCCTAGGGTCATTGACCAAAGAGCTGGAGGCTAATCCTGCGCCTGATTCAAAATATTTCAATACTACATGCGCCTTGCAAGAACTCAGGATCGTTAGGCAGAAACTATGATCGTTAATGTTGGAAACATGTTAGAAACAATGATCATTTATGAAGTACTCATGTCAAGCTTTCACAATTGAATTTTAATCTTAACAGTTTCTTGGTCGGGATGTACATAGAAATTTGACTTTTTTCTCACTGATTTCTTTAAAGTCTATGTAAATTATATTTGTGCAATACGACCCGTGCAGCTCTTAATTTCTGTGGGTTCAATAGATTGTCTATTGGTAAAAGTCTGGTACAAATCGGTGCAATCGTTTAAGAGTGCGTCAATGACAAATGAATAAATTAAGAGATACATACAATCGATTTATAGTTTCACATAATTGTTATACGTGGGATCCACAGATGAATTACCAATTTTTTAAGGGCCTAAGTATGTAAGTTTGTTTGTTTAGGTATAAAACATTCTCATTTCCACAAAAAGTTATTGATTTATAATTGTCATCTCCTGCAATAACTCGTCAATAAATCAAATTTATATTATAATTATTAACTTTCTACTCTGTTTTTGTATAGTAAACAATTTTTCTAGCAGTAATTAGACATTTTATTGCAGCAGTGGATGTTCATAAAGAATGTAACCTGTCTTGTATCAAAACTTAATACTATTTATGTGCAGATGATAATTTTCATAAAATCCTCATTTAACTACATGCTCTCATAATTCTTAATGATGGGAAACAATTTTAGTGCCCCTACTACGTACGTACGTGTTCGTAATAATAAATAATAGTGTGTTTTTAAAGATGGCACCCATTAACCGGTTCGTTTAGATGTGCATTATGTTCAATTCGGGTAAATTTTATTCTTGTCCTATTTTTAAATAAAACCTAGGAGCTGAGGTAAAAGTGTAGCATAAATATAGTGCTATCGGTTTCAAATTTCGAATAGCAAGCGGGACAACGATGATGTCACTAAACTCAAAATTGATTTTACATGTTCGTTTTCCATAGTGAAAATGTATTTCTTTGGGGGAAAAAATCTACCAAGCCCTGTAGGCTGTAACTGTTTAATTCCCAATTCAGACTACATAAAACTTTCAAACAATACATAATTTACAAAAAATCTTCCATTTTAATTTAGTAAAGAAACTAATAGCTTCTATCATCTGTTAGTACTTTACGTTCTTACAAGGATCATACAAGGTGCCTTGGATTTTTTTGGATAGTCGTTCATATAAAATAAAACTGAACTGTAAGCTAGCTACAGCTTCTAGCTTTTAAACTCATTTTTCAAATAGAGTTACTTTTTGTAAAATAATATATTATTATTAGAAGAGGTAGCCCAAGTTTCAGATGCAATCGAAGACCGAAAGTGCCGAATTAACAATTAAAAATTAAAAGTTATATATTATACTAGCGGCCCGTGCCGGCTTCACACGGGTGGACATGATTTTTTTAATAATTTTACCTTTTATTTATATTTTTTTGGTGTTTCATTTCTATATTTTTTTAAACGCAGTATCACATTATCTATGTTTACTTATAATCCGAATTTGTTCATCGTTTTTTTATTTACACTTTTACAACATTTAACATTTTTATCTGATCTTACCTTAAATTTCCTAAGCTTTTTTATATATTTACATATTCTATTTATATTTTTTTGTTGTTTTCTTAAAATTTTTACCTGATATGTTGTTTTAGGTGTGTGTATATATTTTGAAGACTTTTTCTAAGTCAATGTAATTTTTACATTTCTGTATTTACATTTTTATTTTAAAGCTTTATTTAATTCTATTGGTTCTTACTTTTATTTTACAAAACTTATACCTATTACAATTAACCTGTGTTAATGATCGTAAACCAAAATATTTCAACGTCGTGAAATAATCTCAACACAAATATTCGACATCGACTATCACGTATTGTGCAAGATTTGGCGAAAATAAGAAAATATCAAAATTCTATCAATCGATATACAAAAGTGATAAATTCGTATTGTACGGCTGAACGTGCTATCAGTGATAAACCAAAGAGTGCTTAGTGATAGTGACCGTTGGAAAACATTCACTACTACCCAACCAACGTCGCTTTATTTATAACAAAAATACAATATCATAGCCTTATTTTGTCCTCTAAGAAGATGTCCGACTGGAGCAGTGGTATAGGTGGCTGACGAAGGCTTACAGACATACAAGTGACCTCAGGTTCAAGTCTCCCGACTGTGTGTACGATTTATTATACTTCATTTTTTTTAATTTTCATAATTTTGCTATATTTAAACAGGTTTATTTTACAATGCGAGAATTTTTTGTTTTAAACTTCCTGACATTGAATAAGAAATTTTATGGACTTTTTATTTAATAAAAATAACTTATATTTATCATTTAAGTAGATTTTTATAAACTATAATTTAGAAAGTTTCATCCCTTTTTGACGTTCTATATTAATTAATTTCATAAATATATAATTTATTAATTTTGTCCTAAAATTTCAATGATATTTCCAGTTTAATGATTAGAAGTTATTGATTTAATTTATTGAATTCATCCTGACATTTAATATTATTTGAATGACTTCTTAAAACTTTATTTTATTAACGTTTGCTTATATTTATTATTATAGTTATTTACAAATTGTTATTTAGAAAGTTTAATCACTTTTGGATATTCTAAATTTTTTATTTCATATACATATAATTATAATTTTTTACTTTATTCCTATATTTCAATTATATTTTATTATTATTTGCACCTCCTAGGCTACCTGAAAAACATGAATCTCCTAATAACGTTACCCAAAGCAAACGCAAAATGTCTCACTCCACTTCATCGGGCATGGTTTTTACTTCAAGCTGTACAGCAGACCAACTCAGACATATTATCAAGCAAGAATATAGCCGCGGTACTGAGAGAACATTTAACTAACGAGCTTAAATCACTATATCGTCAAGTCGCAGATTATCTTGAGGCTGTTTCCTTTCTCAACAACCAGTATGAGGACCTTAAAAAGCAGATGGAAGCTAAATCGACACTAATCGCACAAATGCAAGACGATAACACCAATTTGAAAGTCTCAGTTAAAGATCTTTCATCCAGATTGAATCTTGTCGAACAGCACATGCGAGAGAACAACCTGGAAATAAATGGGATTCCCGAACACAAATCTGAAAATGTAGTCCAAACTATACTGCCGGTGTCGAAAGTAGTCGAAAATCCTCTCAAAGCCTACGATGTTTTTAAAATTACCAGAGTAGCAAAACTTAACAATGACAACAAGTCTCCTAGGTCTGTCATTGTCAAGTTAAGATCTCCTCATCTCAGAGACAGTATGTTGGCTGCAATATCAAGATTCAATAAGACATGGTTGTGTAATTCACTAGTTTAGTTAGTTGTTAAGTAGATTCATTATCGATATATTATCAAAAAGTTCGCGGAATGCGAACAAAAACGAATGATCTTATTTATCAATATATTCTGTTAGAAAACTACAAGATAATTGTTTTACAGAAACCTGGCTTGATTCTTATATTTTCAATGCCGAAATATTAGATTCACGTTTTTTTTAGTTTACCGAAAAGATCGCTCTAATGTGAGTAGTTTCAAAAAAGATGGAGGAGGAGTTTTAGTTGCTGTTATGCGTAATCTGTCTTCAATACGTATGGAAAGTTAGGAGTCTGAAAATGAAGATTTATGGGTCGTCATTAATTTAGATTTAAATGGTAAAACAAACAAAAATTGCTATATGTGTCGTTTATCTACCCCCACCTGTTCAATTGGAACTACTTAATAATTTCCTTGATAGTTGTTATGAATTTCACAGAGGATGTAATCATTATGGGAGACTTTAATTTAAATTTCATTAAATGGACTAAATGTAATGATTTTAATCATGTTGTCCCAACGAAATATAACAACAGCTTGGGCTATCAGCTAGTCGACTTCATGGCATCGCATTGCTAAAATCAACATAGTGACGTGGTAAATACCGATGGAAATAATTTAGATTTAGTTTTAAGAAATTTTGACATAAGTATTTCAAACGCGCCTAGTATTTTAAGCAAATTAGATGCTAAACACCCAGCATTGACCTTAACGGTTACATTTGACACACAATGTCGCTTTCTAAAAACATTTAATACAAACAAAATAAACTATTTTAAAGCTGACTACAATTTAATTAATGAAGAATTATTAAAAATTGACTGGCGATCAGAATTTAAAAACTGTTACGATATCAACGATATGGTTTTACTTTTGTGTGCTAAGATTAATGAGATATGTGACAAATTTATTCCTAAAGTGAGACCAATTAAAAGAAAGAACTATCCAGTCTGGTACAGCAATGCTCTTGTTAGTACAATTCGTGAAAAGGATGAGCTTAGGAGAAAATATCAAAAATAAAAATATGGGACATAATATTTTATAAAACTTAGCGTAAACACTGTAAATTGTTACAAATATCTTGCTATGCACTTAACATTCAAAACACTGAATCAAATTTAAGAAACAATCCAAAATGTTTCTGGAACTACATAAAGAGTAAGAAAAAAGAACATTCTTGTTTTCCTGATAATGTGCAAAGTGAAAGCAGAACAGCCAACGCTGGATGTGACATAGCTAATATATTTCTGAACAATTTTCATCCTCCTATACTTTACCTGACATGACAATAAATAATATATCGAATAATTTTCCTACTTGTGACAATGTTATCCATAAAATATTATTTACAGAAAAGCATATTTCTAACAAAATTAAAACTTTAGACATTTTCAAGGGACCCGGACTTGATGGCATTCCTGCCATTTTTGTCAAAAAACGTGGACATGAGTTGAGTTATCCATTCGCTATAATTTTTAATGAGTCTATAAATCCGGTAAATTTCCAGACGAATGGAAAAATGCCAGAATTACACCTTTGCATAAGAATGGTGATAGAACTTTAACAAGGAACTATAGACCTGTGGCCATACTGGCACGTCTATATAAGCTATTGAGTCATTAGTGTGTCCCATACAAACCCGACATATTGAACCAATGCTAACTCCATATCAACACGGGTTTCTTAAGGGCCGTAGTACGCAATCAAATTTAGTGCACTTCCTTACTCTTCTTCAATCGATAAAAAGGGTTGAAATTGACACAGTCTATACGGACCTCAGTAGTGCCTTTGATAAAGTATGTCATCAGATTCTCTTAAAGAAGCTTTTTCACTATGGTATACAAGGTTCATTGCTGCATTGGTTTGAGTCTTATTTATCAAAAAGACTCCAGATTGTATCTGTTACTGGATACGAATCGATTCCATACGAGGCAGCATCAGGAGTACCCCAGGGGTCTCATCTTGGCCCGATTTTGTTTTAAATTTCTTTCAATGATCTCTCCGCCAAAATAAAAAATTGTAATTACTGCGTAGTCGTAGATTACAACATGATTTGGTATTTTTATATAAGGTTATAAACGACGCCACCTCATGTGCTGAACTTACGTCCGGTATATATATAAATGTCCCGCGCTTGATTCCCCGAAGGCAAATAACCAATATGTTTTATGTACCGTTTTATAAAAGTAATGTGGGAGCTAACAGTTCTCTAGTCCGTGCCTGTAAAACTTACAACCTATTTGTTAAGACAGCTGATGATCCAAAACCTGATATGTTTCATGACCCGCTACCAGTATTTTTAAATAAAATTGTAAATTATTTTTCAAAATAAATTTATAATGGACTTATTATTATATTATTTTATTGACATATTTGCTTTATATCTGCAGTAAATTCATTTCTTGATTTTATTAACCTAAAGTTTCTTAATGTGTTTTTATTTTCGTTTTTGACATTATTTGTAATTTTGTGTACACAGAGTTGTTTTATAAAAGCTGATCATACCTAATTATGATATATGTATCAGAACTGTGACTTGAAATTGTAATTAATTATGATTATTTTAATATGTATGGTGTTGGTGTGACTTTAAATAAATAAATAAAATTTTAGATTAAAAAAAGTCTAATTTAACCAACTTTTTATTTATTGCTTCCTCTCGTTTTTATTCATTTAAACACATTTTTTTAGTTTCACACCTACAAAATAGCACCGTGATGTTCCGCAATACGACATTATTTAATTTATTGCCCTTCTTTAAACATATACCGACTTTGTTCATGAACAAGAAACGCATGCTAATTACCTGAACAAAATATTTTTGAAGTATGCTATTCTCGGATTTATACAATGCTGCATGGTAACAAAAAATTACTGCTTTTAGACTCAACTATGTTTTTGTACATGTCGGCGTGTTGCTAGTCAAACGAAATTTTTAGACATTATTCAATAATCACATCGTTTTTGAGATAGACCCCTAGAAGTTGACGTTCACATTTCACATTATAAAAAAAAATTAATAGTTTTTATTTTATTTTCATTTATAAAAAGCAACGATTATCGGCGCTTTGATTATATAAAAGGCCTACTATTGAGCTATTTTGATGCAAAAATTCATGAGCGTAGACCTGAAAGTTAGGTTGTATTAGGTCGTTACCTATGAAATTGCCGTTTTTCACGAAATAAATGAAGCGTAATTTTTTTATATATTTTTTATTTCTATTAATCATAATAATCACCCATGCAATCAATGCATCTTTGCCAACGCATTGGTAGCTTATTGATGCCTTTCTTGAAGAAATCAGCTGGACGGGAGGCAACAAATTCTTCAAAGGCATTTTGTACTGCCTCTCGGGTATTGAATTTTTTTCCCGCCAAGAAGTTATCCAAATTCTGGAAAAAGTTGAAGTCTGTAGGCGCAAGGTCTGGTGAGTACTGCGGATGACGGAGAACTTCCAACCCCAACTCTTGTAGCTTGGAGACCGTCTGCTGTGCAGTATGAGGTTGCCCGTTGTCGTGCAGGAGCAGTGGAGCCGAACGATTGACCAAAGCTGGTTGGAGACGTGCGAGCTTCTCCATCATTGTGTTCAGTTCTTCACAGTACACATCTGCAGTAACAGTTTGGCAAGAAGCTGTGATGAATTACACCCGCGTTAGACCACCAAACAGTGACCATCACTTTTCTAGGGGTAAGTTTTCGTTTAGGGCATTGTTTGGGTGCTGAACCAGGGTCCAACCAACTTGCTGAGCGCTTACGATTGTCAAACAGGATCCATTTCTCGTCACAAGTAACAATGCGGTTCAGAATTCCTTCATTTGTATGCCTGCTGAGCAGTGCAAGGCACGTCTCCACGCGTACTTCGCGCTGGCGGTCATTGAGTTCGTGGGGTACCCGTTTGTCAAGCTTTTTTGCCTTGCCAATTTGACGCAAATGGACCAATATTGTTTTGATGCTAACGTCGAAAGCTGCTGCTAATTCAGCCGTGGATTGAGTTTCATCAGCTTCCATAATTGCCTTTAATTCGTCATTGTCGACCAAAGTTTTCGGACGACCACGGGGTTCATTTTTCAGGTCAAAATTTCCAGAACGGAAGCGGGTAAACCAATAACGGGTGGTGCGTTCGTTTGTAGTGTTCGCTCCGTAAACGTCGTTGATGTTGCGTGCCGCTTGTGCCGCTTTGCTGCCACGACGGTACTCATACTCCATAATTACTCGAATTTTTAACTTATCCATGATGACGAAAAATGTTCGAATGCGTTGAAAACAAAACACTACTATTAAACAAATGACGTTTGTGATGATGTTTGTCAAATAAAATTAATTTGAAATTAGAATTATCAGTCAAAAAAAAAATATTTTCATTTGAAATGGCCAGTACGACAAAACGGCAGTTTCATAGGTAAAGACCTATTATTTTCAAGTTTTCTCCGAGAATCAGATTTTTTCGAAAAAGTCACTAAATCCCAAATATCACAAGAACCACTAAATATTGAACATACCTGGGGGTCAAATCGGTAGGTAATGAGGTCCCCTCTGAAAATCTTCCTGGATTTAGGGACATTGGTGAGAACCACCAAAGCGAGAGGGTGATGCCTTCCGTACATTCTGTGCATTTTATGTACAGCAAGTGCCGGGAAGCCTTGGGACTGCAGGTCCTCGAGGATGGCCTCGTTTGATAATTCGAACGGAACTCTCCTGAGTACCGCTCTAACTTTACGCTCTTCTGGGAGAGCGTAAGTGTGGTAAGCAATTTGCTTACCGGTGAGGGGCTCAGTTAGAGCTCGGAAGTCGTCTAAAGATGAAACAATGACACTAATAGATTCACCTGAGTTGGATGCTAGGGTATACTGAATCTTGTGCTCTTTGCACAAGTTTGATATCTCGAACCATTTGCCCTTTTCCCGGAGGAATACGGGAGGAGGGAACTGAGGCTTGACTGAAGCTGAAGTAGGGGTTGAGTCACTTCGATTGACATCAGTGGGGTAGGCGTGGGCATTGAGGACACCGGGACGGGTGGCGTTGGTGGCACTGCGGAAGGTGTTGAAGACACCGGGGCGGGCGTCGAGGATGCCGGGGCCTGTTTCGAGCGCTTCTTAACAAGGGTGAATCATAGTGGCTCAAGGCCAGATGGGTTGAGTCGGGGGATGACGCTCTGAAGAGCGTCCAACACGGCTTCTTCGACGAGTTTGCTGTGGTTCACGAACTGTACCGGTGATGTGTTCCCGTTGTGACGCCCATGGAGGACCCATCCCAAGCTTGTTCGTGATGCAACTGGATCGGTTTCCCTTTCTTAAGTCTTCCTGTAATAATGAGACTCCAGTTGTCTTGCCCAATGAGAAGTTTTGGCTCTTCATCTTCATACAGCAGCTGACCTTGACTGCCTTGCAGGTGCGAGCATCCTTGAATGACATCCCGGTCCACACACTGTCTTGAGAGCTTCAAACTGTCGATTGTGTGCACTTCAATCGTTTCTTTCTTCTTACGACGAGCTCCCTTGATCTTGACGCTTCTCTTCTGCGAGTCGTTCTTGATTGTATGTTCTCCAATTGTCTCGATCTTTATCGGACTCGCCATGCCTTCAGCCCCAATCATCTTCGCCACCCCAGCGTCCAGTAAGGTGCCATCTTCCGCACTTCATACGATCTGCTGCCCTGTACGTTTTCCTAGAATGTCTTCATCGTAGACAACTCAAGCATAAATTTGCCCTCTTAGCTATTTCATACTTCTGGCTTAAATTTACTTTTTAAAACTTTGCATTCCTTCTGCATTCGTAGATCCAGTGCTCGTCGTTACACACTGGACACCGATTCTTGGGGGGGGGGGGTGCTCTTCATTCCCCTGCACGTAGTGCACCTCCTCACTGGTCTTCACTCGTGGCCCCATGATGTCTCCGGTGGCGCAGATTGCTAGAGTATTATTTCTTCCAGAACACTTCAGGATCTGAAAATGCCCCGTACAATTCGCTTTCAGCCTTCAAGAATGCGTTCATGACTTCCAGGTCCCAAAGTCCAGGTCGGGATTTGTCCTCATGTATGCGATCCACCGGTACTTTTTTGAAATCGGCATCTTCGCGATGAGGGCCCTCGTGGTACTAAGGTAATTCAGGTACTTGCTTGCCCCCATTGCCTTGATCGTTGCCACGGCGTTCCTCACGTGGCTGTAGAATGTGCTCACGTCGTTCGGATCTTCTGTGACCCGTGGCAGGTTCTCCAGCTTCTCTAGCTCTGCAATTGCCAGAGTTTCGGGTCTCAGTTGTAGCCCCCTCATGACCTCGCTTGGATGCTCCCTCCCTTGCAGCGCCTTCCGTAGTCTGACCAGGTTCTGCACGTGACTGAAGCTGGGTGCCGAGACTTCGAACGTCTTCTTGAACGCCAGCCATTCTTCCGCGGTGCCGAAAAGTTCTGAAGCTCAATATGTACAGCTTCCGCTCGGCCTATAGGTAGCTTCCCCAAAGCTTCAGCCAACTCCTGGATGTCGATCTTCGTGGTGGTGGTGACAGTGGTCGCGATGGCGGCACCAAATACGCTGGCATTACGGTGCAACCTTCGGCGTGGTGTGCTTCTGGTGCTCCTCCGGCGGCGTGAGTCGTTGCCCCTGGTGTCAACGTCAACCCATGGGCATTCGTTCTTCCAGTTTCCGACCTGGTGGTTGGCATTTTTTTGATCCAGGATCCGGCTCGAAGGACAAGAAAACTGTGTCAAGCCCCTGAATCAGCCCCAAGTCCGGTTTCGCGAAAGACCAGGAGACTGTTAGGTACCCAAGGTCTAACTCGAAGAAGGACCATGTTATGATCCCGGACACGTCTATGCCAATTTTATTTGCGCCGTCTGGGAAGATGCCGTGGTACCCTTTGTAAGCCCGAAGACAACACGATCTGACTAAATACGGAGTGTGCACCCGACTTGATCAAGTGCAGATTTGGAGCGCATTAAAACAACACGCCTTCAAAGGAACGTTTATTGCGGTTACAAATAAACCCTATAAATAACCCTGTGAAATTTTACCGCAATTATTGCTAGATTTCAGAGTTTCTTTCTTCGGACCTCTTCACTGGCCACCGGATTCACTGAACAGCGCTTACGTCCTCTTGGATCTTCACTGGCCTCCGGATTCGCCTGACAGCACTTTCTTCTTATTGGATTCTTCTGAACTCATCTTTCTTCTTATTAGATGTTTTTTCTTCGCTTGTAGGCACCGAACTGATTCCCGTACTTTTTTTTGGCCATTTAAGCAGCACCCTCCGCGGGGAGGGACGTGGAAGATGCGTCATGCATACCTCCGCAGGAACCACTTCTGCGGGGTGATGTGGGACTCACCAGAGCGGCATCTACCCACTAAAACCACCTCGTTTGCTGTAACAAGATTTTGCCGTTAGCCTTCAACGGAAGAGACACCCGTTAGGAAGGTGGGTGCGCTAGCGGAGACCCGCTAACAGGTCGTCCGCCGGATGTGAAAGTTGCACTGAAGGTGCTCAAAGGGGCATGAGGTAGGGCCGGTCTTGGCAGCCACTGGTGAAGCCGGACTGCTCAGCACGGCTGCTCACCGACAACAGGAGACGTAGTGGAGAGAATTGACTTCTTAACAGTATCTTCTGTTACAATTTTTATAAAAAAGGAGAATGAGTCGATGGAATATTTATAATAATATAATTAATCCCCAAACAAACGCACCAACTATATGGCCCCAAAGTAAGCCCAGAACTGGGGTACCCAGAATAAATATAAATATATAATAACAAATAACCATGACTTGAGATTAAACATCTGTGTTCAATACACAAATGAGTGTCCTCACTCGGACGTCATTTTACAACGGTAGTAAAGTGAGGCTCTCTTATGGCAGAGCTAACAATAACTATGAATGAACGACAATCATAATCGATTTTTATTATTCTATTTTTAGCCGGAATTGACTATTCAGAGCTACCAAGGACCATACCGTGAGGCCAGTGTCCCCTACCTTTTTCTATCTACGTATGTTGATGTGAGGCGACAACTAAGAAGGAATCAAATAAATCGTATGTGAATATCACTCCCATCTTTTTTATTTCGAACCCACTACCTGTGGTGGGCTGGCCAACTAACTGCCAAGTGCGCCATGTATTTATGTGTACATTAATTGTTTAATTAATAAATTAGACTTGCCAAATTAATTTTTCACGGTGTTTTTTGTTTTTGATAGAGTATACTGTAAGATATATAAAAAAAATAAGAAGCTGACATTTTCCATTTATTACAATAAAAAGTGACTTTATTAGAAACCAAAACAAATTTAATCTTAAAGTTTAGGCGTTATGTTTTAAAAATCTCGTAGTAAGATGTAAGTGTTACTGTTATCACTTACATAACATGTAAGTGACAACAGTAACAATTCCAATATATTTACACTAGTATAAACTTTATATGAAGAAACCTACATAAAAATCTTGAACACAATTTATTTTGCTTGCAGAATCGGTATTTATCCATAGCTTCTGAAGTCGATGTTGTATTTAGGGACAGCAGTGCTCGTTGAAGTCGATGTTGTGGTTGGATATAGTGGAACAGGTTCATCATCATCGACGTAACAGGCCCGTGGCTGTCTTCTTATGAATGAGTCGCACAAAATTCGCTTTAGATTATTGTAACTTGGATTGAACAAACGGTTGCCATGCCAGTAGACTGCTGGTAGTTCACCGTTGCCTTGGTGTTCTAGATAAAGAGTTTTGGAGAAAACCTCGTATGTGAAATCTACGAACGTCATACAAAGATTAAATCGAAAATGATTTAAATCCAAATCCTGAAGTCCTTCAGCTTCACATTTCAGGTACTTGGCCTTGAGAACAACGATGTTCAGGTGCCTCAGGATACAATTTCTGTGCCCTCCTAGTGCATCCAAAAATAGAAGAGCACGTCAAAATCATATTTCAAGTTTTGGATGACTTGCGGAAATACCGTTTTGAAAAAGTTTCAGTCTTCATCAAAATTGGAAAATACCTTCACGTAATTCAGTAAACAGCAGTGTCCATGAGCGATGACCGCATCTAACATTACCTAAGCTAATACTGTGGCTGTTGCCATGATTATGTTAATTTATATATTATATTAATAGTGGTGCGATTTACAACTTATCAATTGTTTTAATACTGACAGAATTGAACTTCGGGGTCAATATGAGGGATTTTTTGAAATAAGTAAGATAAACTTGGCTTTTCCAGTCTATGGATTTGCCTGAGTGGAGTTTTGTTTGTGCTTGCAAGTAGTGAGATGTGACACCAGCTCGTTTTTTCAGCCGAAAAAGTCAAAGGTCTTCCCCAAAGATCTCCACACCGCTCTGTCTTGTGTGACCCGCATGAGACTCCTCCCGCGACTCCATCACAGCGTTTCCAGGCCGTGGTTGCTGCTCGAGAACTTTACTGCCTCAACGGCCATCTGTAATCTCCTCATTCCTTATTCGTCTCGCAACAAAACTCTGAGAATAGCCCTCTCATAACATTCAACGGTACGCTGGGAATAAAATACTACTTTTAATAACTGAAAAACAACCTCTCCATATTATATTAGTAAATAAGCAAATAAAAATACAAGTTATAAATTAAATTAAAATCAAATATTCCTGTCCGTGCACAAACAAGCAATGCCAATTTTTTGCATGAAAGTATTGTTATTATTATTGAATCACTGATAAAAAAAACATTATTTTCTTATCTTCACCTTCTCCTTTTTTTTTGTAGGTAATAAATGTTTTGTGTTGCACGTTAAATGAGTCATTATTTAATATTGATCGCGTAGTTTTTGAATATATTTTCACTTATAAATTGTTTAAGGATATCATATATTAACTTCGTTTTAACTTCGATTCTTGTGACAGATATTTACTGTAAATATTGACATGACAGTTTAAGCAAAGATTAATTAGAAGTTAATGCTACTCGATGGCGTCATATAGAGGTTGAATGAGAACAATTGTAAATTTGTGTACCATTATTCATTATATCTTACTGTGCAGTGTGTAGAGACAAAACATCGTCCACTTAGGGAAATCAACTTGTTGGAAGTAAGTTTACTTCGCTTATCGCAAAAAAGCACTCATACTGACCTTAAAGTTCAAGTTGGTGTGTATTTAATTTCATGAGACTTATTAAAAACATTAGTATACTGTGCATCGTCGTCAAAATATAATCATGGCAAAAGCCAAAGTGTTGTTGACTATAGCGACGTTAGCAATAGGCATTACCCATGGAGGCTGTTGTGGTCTAAGTGATATAAATATATTTTCAAATTTTGATGAAGACAGAGAATTTTTCATATCCATATTTCCACGTGTCATCAATGAATTGGATTACAATTTCCATGTAAAGTTCTACTTCTTGGATGATCAAGGTGGACAAAAATTTTGTGTTTTGAAGCAACTGAATAATGTTTTCCTGGAAGCCAAGTATTTAAAGTGTGAAGCTGAAGGATTAAAAGATTGTACCTGTAATTTAAACATAAATCATTTAAAATTCAAGCTTTGTCTAATGATGAAACTTCCATATATGATGTTTTCCCGAATTTCGTACCTAACACACCGAGGCAACGGTGCACGACCAGCTGTTGAAGTCTACAAGCACGGCTCCCTTGTGAACAATCCGAGTTACGAGAGTCTGAAGCAAGCTTTGTGCAACGCATTGAGGAACCGCAAGACATCTGCCTGCTATGAGAAGGATGACAGCTCCCCTGAGGCTCCCAACTATAATATTGATAAAGTTTATATACGAAATTATTGAAAAACTGATTTACAAATAATTACGTTTCTGGTGTAAAGTGTATGTGGGTATGTTCAGTGTAAAACCGTTATGGAATTAGATATATTTAAAACTAACTTTTGTATTCACTTCACTCTATATGACTGCTAGTTTATGATTTAGATAAACCAATACGATGGTGTTGGATACTAACAATACCAATTGTGAAGCAACAAAGCAGATACCCAGCTACTGTATGAGAGGATGCCGGTTTGTATTTACCTTATATCAATATTCTGAATTCTGTGGCCTGCTGCAATATCAAAAATCATTATTTTCAGTGATGAGCGTTATAACAAGGGATCAGCATTAATAGTCATTATTTACGTGATACAATGTAGTATGGCAAAAATCCTTTAGCACTGATGATAATAATTATTGTGTTAGTTCCTAATTATGTATAAAATTAAAAAGGCGAATGTCGTTTGTCTAAGAAATTTTAGTATAGAGAGTTTACAATTTTTTTAATTTCCTTCATCCTAACATGACAAATTATCCTCCATTTCGGGGCCAGTCTCCAAAGACTCATAAAATGGACGGCTAGATGGTTGGAGGTACTCCAGAAATGATTGCAGATCTCTGACTTGTGCAAGGAGTTTAATAGGTCTCTGATTTAGGGGCATGAGAGGTGCCACTGGTGCAGTATCTTCTGATGAATGTATACATTGGTTTATTTTGCTTCATTAAAAATAAAGCAGCAAACTAAACGGCTAATGTTAACTTTGATTGTTGATCGTTTTACTAGCAAAATGAAAAATGATTATTTCTTACCGGCATAAGTATACTGCAGCCTTTTTATCTTATACTTCTTTTACTTAACTGTATGAAAGCGCACACTACATTGGCCGTGTTTACATAGTAACTTTTGAAAGATTTTTGATAAACTGACGCCCTTATAGCACAAACTTGAATTAAAATCTCGTTTCATACAAAAACTTAGGTACTTTGGCCTTTTTTAGCACCAGGCCACAGAATTAATTTTAACTAACGAACTCCATAGGAATAATGTTTTAGCCCTATAAAAAATCTGGCTAGAGTATCTACAAAATAAAGCTTTTGTAAGTTTATGAAAGGGGCACTTTAAAAGATATATAAAAATTATTTGTTTTTATGCTTATTTTCGATTACGTATTCATTGAAGCTAGGCATCATTTGGGGAATCATTATTTTATATTACATCAACATACTAGAAACTTCGCTTTACATGATGTATTGATTTTTGTACAGATATTACTGTTAATTTGAAAACAGTTCTCACCAAAACTGTATCTTTAAGGACAAATATTTGAAACACTAGAATGGTCAAGTAGCAAGCACAGATTCACGTTCAAATCTTCTGTGGTGCCGTCGTCCCGTAGTAGTCCCGGGGCGCCCTATTCCAGACCAGTCCTGCAGTTATCTCCGACATTTACCAACAGCGGCAAAAATGAAACGCTTCCGGCTTTAACTGTACCCGACAGCCAGAAGGAATGTTGATATCTAGTTTTTAACTTAACAAAGATAATGGATTCTATATGTCAAAATACAAGGTGTATATTTAATTGTGCCTTAAAAAGTTGTGCGTAGTTTACAGGTGTTTATGTATGTAAACAAGAAAGCAAATCGTTGTTTGAAGGAAATTATTAATATTCATGGTGTGTCATTATCAATGTTAAAAGGTCTTTCTTTCCCGCGAAATCTTGAAATGAAACTTATCGTAATAACAGATTTTTTTGTACTTAGCATCTTTAGTTTGTTTCTACAGGAAAAAAGTCGTGGGGCGTGACGACATAGATGACACTCACTGTACACATTGTAATGAACAACACATTAGTAACGGGCGAGGCGGAGTATTCTTCTTTGTATATTTTCTTAAAAATGATAAGGACATTTAACATTTTATTATATACAATAATAATAATCAAGCAAAGTTTGATGTTTTTTTTTAGAGAATATACAAAAATGGATTATTTTGTCGACATCGATTATTATGATGTATTATTTCATTTGGACATGTAAAATCGAGAACGGCAACGAATGAATATCCCACTGCAGTACTTGCATGATGCACAGAATCCGTACGCAATAAATTCGGATTCATTTGAAATCTTGTATAGGTTTTTACAAGATTCTAAAAAGAATGTTATTTGGCCTTTAGTATTACCACAACTGCAAAAATGTAATAAGTGAGGATTGCCCATAGCTCCAGAACTGCAAATATTGATATGTTATACGTTTAATTAGTAATTATTTGTTTAGTTAAAATGAGGTTTGATTGCAATTTGGAGCGGTTAGTGTAGTAGTCAACACATGTTTAAATAAGCAGTCTTATTTTCATCACCAATGTAAATTTTGTGCTCAGATATTATTTACTCTTTAGCTATAAGTGCGAACTTGTTACCTAACTTGTGATACCTATTATAACTTTATTGTCCATAAGATTGCCAAGAAATAAATAAATGTCTTCGTTTTTATTCTTCAGCATATCTTCAGCTAAGATTGTTTATTCTCTGTGTATAGTTTATAATATAACAGGTCTCAATATTACAAGTTATGATTACTGATGGTACAGGCCAAATGTTTATTATGCTTAATTCATAATAAAAACTGTTTTCTTTTTAAATAGTATCTGGAGAATTACTAAATGTTTCTCAACCTGCCGTTTCAAACGTTTTATATAATAAATTTTTTAAAGTTATTAGCTCTGAAAAACAAAGAATTTCTAATATTATGCAAAATATTAGTAAGTTTAAAAACTCCATATTTTGTAGATTTTTCAAGAATCTGCGCTTCAATAAATACTTGCAACGATAATTTTTTTTTTATAGTATACATTATGTTGGTCTCAAATCTATAGAATATTAAATTAAAGTAAAGTATAAATACCTAGGTAACAAACTCAAATAACTGTAAGAAATTCGAATAACGGCCTTCTAATTCGAACATACATACCCAAGTCCTGTCAAATCTTATGTCGTGGTAGTCCGTTTTTACATAAATAGAGACATAACTACTAATAACTCTTATAAAACACACAAAATTAGCTTTGAATATTTTATAATGGAATATATTTACTAATTTACTATGAATATTGACAAGATGCTTGAATGTATTTATTAAACTGTGAACTTAATATTGAACTTAATATGCTTCATTGCGTGTAATGAAAAAACGGTTTCACTTGCAGTAGAATGCAAACAGGAACTATCTATAAACCACAGTTTTATTTTCATAACAAATTTTATGCCACTAGATTAGATCTCCCCTTGAGTCTAGATTCACCTGCGTAGAACCCGAAATGCGTTCTTGAATAAGAAGGATACTTAAGGATGGTTCATTATTTAAAACGAGATTCAAACGAAATCGCTCCTTGAGTCAACTTCTGTAATACAGGCCTTAGAAGTCTATAGTTAAGTTACCCTTAATGAACCATTTGACTCGAAGTGCGGCCGTTTACATCAAAACAAAAATGTAAACTAAGCATCAACTTGAATTTTTAATTATTTATCATCGTAACTATTTTCAGTCATCGAAATAAAAATCATAACTTTTTAAGACTATAATGCGGGCTTGTGACGATCAGACGTCTATGGTGTAGAATGTGGTAGCTGTCAATCTCTCTGTAGTTGTAACTAGTTGTGGTTTATCCATTTCTGTGACTTTTTCTCCATTTTCAGTAGTCTATGTTGTGGTTAGATATAGCTGAACTGGGTCATCATCATCGACGTAACAGGCCCGTGGCTGGCTCCTCGTGAATGAGTTGCACAAAATTCGCTTCAGACTAATGTAACTTGGATTTAATAAAAGGTTGCCGTGCCCTTAGACTTCAACTGCTGGTAGTTCACCTTTGCCTTGGTGTTCTAGGTAAAGAGTTTTGGAGAAAACCTCGTATGCAAAATCTACAAACATCAAAAAATAGAAGTGCATGTCAAAATTATATTTCAAGTATTGGATGACTTGCGGAAAAACCGATTTTTCGGTCTTCGTCAAAATTGGAAAATATCTTCACGTTATTCAGGAAACAGCAGTGTCCATGAGCGATGACCGCAACTAACATTACCAAAGCCAATACTGTGACTCTTGCCATGATTAAGTAAATTTAGTTTTGCTCTGTTAACTGGTGCGATTTACAACTTATCAATTGTTTAAATACTGACAGCATTGAACTTCGGGGTCAATATGAGAGTTTTTTGAGATAAAGAAATTAACTTGGTTTTTCCAATCTGCAGATTTACCTGAGTAGAGTTCTGTTTGTGCTTGCGTGTATGCCACATACTGTGATGTGACACCGGCACGTTTTTTCAGCTGAAAAAATCAAAAATCTTTCCCAAAGATCTCCAACCCGCTCTGTCCCCGCTATGTGACCCGCATAAGACTCCTCCCGGCGATTTCATCACAGCGTATTTTAACTTCGTCTTAAGTTCAATTTCACGATATTGAGGCAGGTGCTTGTGATATCTATTGAATGAAACGATTACGTATTTATCTTATTTTATCCTCTTAGTATTTATATTTTTTAAATCGCATTTCAAAGCTTATTGATACTCGTATACATGAAATTAACAACTCTATAAGTTTCTATGGATTCTTGTGACAGATATACTGTAAATATTGACATGACAGTATAAGTTAAGCAAAGATAAATTAGAAGGTTATTCATTGTATCTTATTATGCAGTGTTTAGGCACAAAATATCGTCCACTTAGGGAAATCAACTAGTTGGTACTTCCAACAAGTTGATTTCTCTAAGTTACTTCGCCCTAAACTTTACTTGGCTTATCGCCAAAAAAGCACACGTTCAAGTTTATGTGTATTTAATTTCATGAGATTTATCAAAAACATTAGTATACTGTGCATCGTCGTCAAAATATAATCATGGCAAAAACCAAAGTGTTGTTGACTGTAGCGACGTTAGCAATAGGCATTACCCATGGAGACTGTTGTGGTCTAAGTGATATAAATATATTTTCAAATTTTGATGAAGACAGAGAATTTTTCATATCCATATTTCCACGTGTCATCAATGAATTGCATTATAAATTCCGTGTAAAGTTCTACTTCTTTGATGACCTAGGTGGACAAACATTTTGTGATTTGAAGTAACTGAATAATGTTTTCCTAGAAGCTAAGTATTTAAAATGTGAAGCTGAAGGATTAAAAGATTGTATTGATCGGCCTCAGTGGCTAGATGTTTGTTTTGTTTGTTATTATTCTGACTCATTTGTTATTATTCTGACTACTCGTAAACTGAAATGAAATGAAATGAAAAATTTATTACTCAACATTGACAATTATTTGTTCTTATTGATGTCAAATAAAACATGACTCCAGTTCGAAAAAAGTTTCGTGAAGAAGAACTGGCAAGAAACTTCACGGGTATATTTTTTCAAAATATATTTACAGAGTCTCTTTATGTCAAAGTTATTCTTATCTGTATCCGTTAGCTTGGCAAGTCTCCCTCCCAAGTATCCAAACGACGAACACCCTCAAACGGCAGCCGTTCACGAGTTAACGCGGGATCCAGCCATCGCCCTCCTCAATCAACTACTACTGTCCAGAGTTAAGCTCTTGCTTATTTGAAAGAACAAAGTGTGTGCAAAATTCCTGCGCTAGGTTTTGTTTACTATCCCTCCTCCGTCACACATTACGCCCTTTTCGAACGGAGCGAATATTTTAAAAATCAAGCTCCGAAAAAAATTAAGAAAAAAAAAGGAAGGCTGGCCTACTTTTCAATGTCATCATAAACAAGGCCCCTGTATATTTATCTCGCAAGCTACACGGGGTTCTACCTGGAAACTAGTCATACTACGTCACGAAACTAGCCTCACTCACTAACTCACCTTTCGGTATATGGCAACGAAGGGTTGGAGTTATCTTCCACCAACAATTAGGCAACCGAAGAATAAACAAACTTTAGAAATGAAAATTTATTGATATGCAAAAAAAAATGCCGTAAGAATCCCTACATGCCGATATGTCAGAAACCTGAAAGTATGTTTATTTTAATTCAATTACAAATCATAAATATTTCCTGAGTAAAACACAATCACAATTTATTTATGACTGTTATTTATTAGTTGTAAATGTAAATTGAATTTAAGAATCGAGAGTAGGAGTAATTTCATAAACCTGTAATATCCGACAATCAGAAAATCCGCGTACCGGCACTGCCTTGGAGGCGTCGTGACTCATGCTGGCCGGAGACATTTTTGCTTTGAATATGGTATTGACATTTTTAATTATTAATCTTATTTTTATAATTTTTATTTTTCAATGCAACGGTTAAATTTTTTTTTCATCACATAGGTAATTTTCAATAATTCGCGGGTAGTCGTGAAATAAACACGCATTTTTAGTGTGCTCCCAAGTTTTATTTATTTTAAAATAGTTTTTATAGTAATTTTGAACAAATAAATGTGGTGACTTGCAGCCACACTCACCTGCACTCACTTAACACAAAGTTTTCTCACTAAACTTCCCAGTAACTAGTAAGTACAACAACAAATTATTTACACAACAATGGAAGCACTTGCTAAAATGTTCGAGGCACGATTCACTGAGTATGAAAGCAAGCTGGAGAAAGTTGCTGCTAATCCCACAGCACATGTGGATCTTGCAACATTATCCAAAGACTTCTTGTCCTTTAAGAACCTGATGTGGCAAATGTTCAAGCAGTTAAAGTTGGAACTTGAGTCTCTCAGTTTATCACAAGACCGACTGGAGACTGCTTCACGCAGAAAAGTTTTGTTGTTCCATGGAGTCTCTGAAAAGCAAAAGGAAAAGGTACATGAAGTAATACAGCATGTTATTTGTGATCAGATGAAATTGAACAAGACATGTACTAACCATATTGAAGTATGTCATCGTCTGGGACGCTTTTCTCAGGATAAAATGAGGCCAATTCTAGTGCGATTTCAAGACATGGAGTCTCGACATCTGGTTTGGGATGCCAAAACCAGTTTGAAGGGCACTGGGATAGTAATCTCAGAGTTCTTGACGAAGACAAGGCAGCGACTTTTTGTCTCGGCGCGTCAACATTTTGGAATAAAGAACTGCTGGACAGCTGAAGGGAGAATTATTATCAATCTACCAGACAAGTCGCGGCAAAAGATCGAAACGCAGTGCGCACTTGACGAAATTATTACACAGTTTCCGGCTGTTGGTGTTCCTGAACCAGCTGCCCAAGCTTCAGCTCCTAAAATTACAGAAAAATCGCCAAGGAAGACGCGCCGCCGTCAATAAGTTTGTCTCCATTTTATACTTTTCAATATTTCTCAAAAATTATGTATTCATAACTTAACCAAACTTCTTAACTTGGCCGACTTATTTTACCGACTTTTGAGATTTTTACGTCGGTATTTTTAAATTGTCTGTACATCTTTTACAAGTTTTGCATGTATGTATAACTCAATTCTGTTTTTAGGTTATTTTTCTTTGTTTACATTGTTCTGTTGCCTGTTGTGTGACGTTTGCAACAGTTCTTAAATTTTGACAGATTGCTCAATCTCACTGAGGAAACGTCACGTTCATGCATAATTTGTATACGTGCCAACATTTATAGCACCTATAGTGGTATCATTTTCAGCAACCTGTGAGTGGTGAGTTGTGGATTGCGGCTCTGAAACTTAATTTAAGGTATTTATAGCCCAGTTAATTTTGTACGTATATTATATTACTGATATATATATATATATATTTTATTGTATTGTTTATTTATTTATATTAAATTGTTTTCATGGACTCTATTGATGAAATTGATGACAGTTTCTTCTCTTGCTCGACTTCTTCTTGCAGTTTCGCAAGTGCTATCTGCACTCTTCCCTATCACCAACTCTGCATGAACAAATATCTTCCTCCTTCTCAAACCATCCACATAAATTAAAAATTGTCCACATTAATGCACAAAGCGTACCTAGTCACTACTCTGACCTTGTGGCTACCTTTTCTACTAGCAATGCCGGTGCCATACTTATATCAGAGACGTTTCTCAAGCCATCCCTTCCTTCTACACAGTATTCTCTTCCTGGATTCAAACTTATTCGCAATGATCGTACCGGAAAAGGCGGTGGTGGAGTGGCCATCTATCTCCGCGCCGACATACCTTATACAATAGTAAGCTCCTCTCCTTCTCCTTATTCAGAATCTGCAGAGTATCTTGGGATCGAAATAATTGTTCATCATGTTAAGATTTTACTTACAGTTTTTTACAGTCCCAATATGTACATCAATTATTTCGAGACTCTTGATAACTATTTCCATAATTTTTGTTCCACCTATGATCACGTTCTTGTATTAGGTGATTTTAACACTTGCATGATTAAAAACAACTCACGATCTCGCAGATTACAATCCATCCTCTCTTCCTATAATCTATCCATGTTACCTTTATCTCCCACCCATCATTTCCCTGGTTGTGTTCCCTCTCTTATAGACCTCATGTTAGTATCATCCCCACATTATATAGTGAACCACGGGCAACTCAATGCACCTTTCTCTTACCATGATTTAATTTATTTATCTTTTCGTGTACGTCTCCCCAAACAGAAACCACCGTCCTTACTACTCCGGAGCTTTAATAACATCAATATTGAATCCCTACAGCTTGACGCTGAAACCATAGATTGGTCGCCAGTGGTATTATGCAACGACATCGATGGCAAAGTCGAATACTTTAACTTGCTACTTTTGGAATTGTATGATAGACATGCCCCGCTTAAAAGAGTTAAAATTAAGCATAATCCAGCTCCCTGGTTGTCAGTGACTATTAAAGACGCCATGTGTCTCAGAGATAAGGCCAAACGCAGGTACAAACGCACTCCAACTGAACATAACTTGATTTCTTATAAATATCTAAGAAACCGATGCAGCCGTCTATGTCGCGATGCCAAAAAGCGCCACTTCCATGATTCCCTTATAAACCGTAGCCCTGCAGAAGTCTGGAAATTTCTCAAGTCCGTAGGCATTGGCAGATCTCCATCTACTGAACTTCACAACTTCAATTTAGATTCACTGAACCAACTGTTTTCCCAACCTCCTGTTGTTGTTAGTTCTGCCATTAAAGATAATACTTTAGTATCGTTATCGAATATTCCTTCGACTCATTCTGCTTTTGTGTTAAAAACTGTAACAGAAGATAACGTTAAGAAGTCCATTCTCTCCATAACATCTCCAGCTATCGGTGAGGATAAGCTGTGTTCAAAAATGATTACTTTGATATTACCGATTCTGCTACCAGTACTCACACATATTTTTAATTTCTCCCTTACAACCAGCACTTTCCCTACTTCCTGGAAACATGCTCATGTTATTCCGTTACCCAAGATTCCTAACCCTAGTTCTCTTACCCATTTTCGTCCAATATCCATCCTACCTTTTCTCTCCAAAGTGCTTGAGCATATCGTACACGCTCAACTTTCAAAGTTCCTTGTAGACAATAACCTTATTAGTAGCTTTCAATCCGGCTTCCGACCAGGGCACAGTACAACTTCTGCGCTTATAAATGTCACCGATGACATTCGATGGGCCATGGAAAATAAATCCCTTACACTATTAGTACTACTAGACTTTAGTAGTGCATTCAATTCCGTCGACTTTGACATCCTCCTTGGCACTTTAACATCTCTAAATGTCTCTCCTTCTGCAGTGGCCTGGTTCAACTCTTATCTTCGAGGCCGGTCGCAGCGGGTTCGCCATGGTGAGTCTCACTCTAACTGGTGTGATCTTGTAGCGGGCGTGCCTCAGGGTGGCGTTCTCTCCCCTCTGCTCTTCTTAGTATTTATTGACTCTATTACCACAGTTCTTTCGTGTAATTTCCACCTTTACGCTGATGATTTGCAAATTTACCGCCATTTTGCTGTCCCAGATTGTTCAGCAACTATTGCTGCTATAAATAAAGATCTTAGTTGCATCAGTAACTGGGCTAAGTCATACGGCTTGTGTGTAAATCCGAGCAAATCAAAAGCCATGATTATTGGCAGTCGGCATATGCGTGGCTGCATCGATTTGACCAACTTGCCCTCTGTTGTCCTTGATAGTACTCCTATTGAGTTCACTGACACGGCTAAAAACTTAGGGGTTACATTTGATTCTTGTCTCACTTGGAATGCAAATGTCAGTGAAATCAGTAGAAAAGTATATTATTCTTATCACAAGCTCAAGTGCCTTCGCAGTTTTCTGCCGTTTCAGACCAAGATTTCTCTTGCTCAAACCCTCATCCAATCAATTATCGAATACGCAGACGTCTGTTACTTGGATATTACTGAGGATCTCCTAAATAAACTAGAACGATTACAGAATCTGTGTATTCGATTTATCTTTGGTCTCAAGAAATTTGATCATGTCTCTGAATACCGTAGAAGACTCCGATGGCTTCCCATAAGACATCGTAGAAACGCCCGCATCCTAAATGTACTCTTTAACGTCCTGTATAACCCATGCTCTCCACGTTACCTGAGTGACCGTTTTTCCTTTGCGCACAATGAAGATGAGCATTGCAGAGTGAATAAGCGAACTTTATTAAATTTAAAATTACATAAAACAGACTTTTTTTCCTACTCTTTCACAATACATGCGGTAAGGTTGTGGAACTCATTACCCTACGAAATTCGGGAATCCAAAACTCTATCCTCATTCAAGAAACGAGTAAGAGAACATTACTGGTGGAATATTTAAGTTTCTGTCACTATTTCACTAGTTTATTTACAAGTTATCGTTTTATATTTATGTAGGTATGTATATATTTATGTATGTATGTGTGTATGTTTATTGTATTTTATATGGATTTATTTCCTATGTGTATGTATTTATTGTTTTTGTTTTACATGTGTATTTTTATTTAGTACTACTAGTACACTAAATTTGCTCTTTTTACACACTCTCCAGTCTCAGGTCTGCTGGAAGAGATTTCTGTTAGAAATAAGCTGTACCTTTGTACAATATCTATAAGTTTTATTATGTATTTTATATTGTAGTTACAAAAACGATAAAATAAATAATAAAAATAAATAATTTCTTTCTTTCTTTCTATCTATAAAATATATGTTATATGAATAAAAATAAGGTCAATTTATTTGGGAACTTTCTTTAGATATTTACCAATTTCTCTATTCTTTGCTTTAATTTCAATAAAATACGGTAGACGCCGATTAGATACCAATAAAACAATTACAACCGTTTTCGTAGTTCTCAAGGGATAGGGGCAAAATTATTAAACTTTTAGTGTTAAGAACTTAAATTTCTTTGATTTTAAGCATACAGTATTAGTTATAATTATCCTGTCTACGTTTATAAATAAAGAGGTCAAAAGTGTGAGATAACAATAGGCACACAAGTTCATTCTTCTCTGTATATTGTCTTAAAAACGATAAGGGCAGATTATATTTTATTATATACAGCAATGTTCAAAAGTTGGTCAGCGAACTTACAAGTAATAAAACACATTAAATTTGCTTCGAATGTTTTTAATGGAATTTTTACTATATGGAATGTTTACTAATTTACTATAAATATTGACAAGAATGCTTATTTTATGATTAAACTGTGAACATAATATTTTGTTAAGTCAAAATATACTTTTTAAATTAAAAGCTTCATTGCGTGTAATAAAAAAACGGTCTCACTTTCAATAGAATGCAAACGGGAACAAACTTTATAGTTTATTTTATTTACCACAGTCTTATTTTCATAACAAATTTTATGCCACTAGATTAGATCTCCCCTTGAGTCTAGATTCACCTGTGTAAGACCCGAAATGCGTTCTTTATTAAGAATATTTAGCTACTTAAGAATGGTTCATTACTTAACGAGTTTCAAACGAAATCGCTCCTTGAGTCAACTTCTGTAATACAGGCCTTAGAAGTCTATAGTTAAGTTACCCTTAATGAACCATTTGACTCAAAGTGCGGCCGTTAACATCAAAACAAAAATGTAAACTAAACATATACATGAAATTTAATCACTTCAGATAAATGATAAATTATTTATCATCGTATCATTTTCAGTGATCACGTTTTAAGTCCAAAAGGCGCGCTTGTGACGATCTGAAGTCTATAGCGTAGAACGTGGTAGCTGTCAACCTCTCTGTAGTAGTAACTCGTTGTGCTTTATCCGTTTCTGTGACTTTTTCTTCATTTTCATCTTCAATATTCAAGCAGCCAGCCGGTTTTTTCCATATTTTAAACGAATAGCATAAAGCCCTGCTCAAATTCGTGTACGTTGGTGTACTCATAATATTTCGTTTGAGTTTTGATGTATAAATATTAACGATCGGTAGGTTACCTTCGGCGTGCAGCCTTTTGTAGGTCCTTTGAGCATGTTTTAAAGATAACGCCATTTTTCTCTTTAGGCACAGCCGAAGCATCACCTGGTTCAAAGGTAAATCTTGGGTACAATTGCTGGATCCTTCAGCTTCACATTTTAAATATACAGCTTGCAGGAAAACGTTGTTGTACAGTTGTTTCAGAACGCAACGCCTCTTACCAGCGTCGACGCCGCTGTCCAGAAAGTAGTATCTTACTTTGAAATTGTAGTTTAATTTGTCAATAACTCGCGGGTACACTGATGAGAAAAAGTTTTTTTCGCCGCTGTTAGAAAAACCCGAATATATATCGATATGAAAAGTTTGATGACACCCGTAACTGTTGGTTATACTTGCAATCAACGTTGCTAAAGCGAGCAGTATGGCTCTTGTCATGTTAATTTTTGAATTGTGTCTGTTCTTTTGCACACGGTACTGCTCTGTGGCGTAAAATACAGAAACTATCTCTGTTAAATATAAACAGACTTGAACTTTTGGGTCATCTGACTGAAATTATCAAAACTCAAGCTTCAACATGCGGGTATAGTTATTTCATTTTTATAAGACCATTTTTATTTGTCCACCACCATCTTGAGACAGAGAGGCCTTACCTACTCTTCTTAACGGAGACGCAGATCTGAAATCCGTCAGACTCGGCATACCTTTGTTACCCAGGGTACATCCTGGAGTCCAATTTCCGCCCAAACGCCAGGGTGTGCATGCCAGTGACGAGATCTGTTGTCAGCGTCTCCGTTACTTGGAAGATCTAGACTTTTCCGTTATGTGGGTTCACATTGATACCGGCCTTGACCAATTGGTCTACGCCAGTATATACCGGTCACATAGCGGAGATCGGGAGACAACGAGGCTCATGGATTATCTCAGCGATGCAGCAGATAAGGTTCGGCAACGTTTTTCCTCAGCGCAGTTGGTGTTCCTGGGGGATTTTAAGCTCATCACTGGCTATACCCGTATCAGGACACTGACCACGCTGGAAGAGAGGCTTTTAAGTTTTCCGTGACTCAAGGCCTCTCACAGCTTGTGCACGAGCCCACGCGCATCCCCAACGTTGCCGGCCACACTGCGTATTGCTTAGACCTTCTGCTGATAACTGATCCTGACAGGTGCTCGGTGTCCGTAACTGGGACATCCGACCACTGCGTGGTGAAATCTGTGTTGCAGTACTCGCCGCCTGGCACCAGCCCAAAAGGCTCTAGGCGAATATGGCGATACAAGTCAGCAGATTGGGATGAGATGCGGCACTTTTTCGCGTCTTATCCTTGGCGGCAGACTTGTTTTACATCAACCGATCCATCGTGCTGCGCTGATGCTGTATCAAGTGTGATAGGCCAAGCAATGGAGTATTTCATCCCTTACGCTGACCTATCCCTTGAAACGAAAGGTCGCCCATGGTTTAATACTGCTTGCCTCACAGCTGAAAAGCTTAAGCAAGAAGCGTACAAAGCCTGGGCTTACACTCTCAGAAGCAAAGCCGTAGATTCGCATGAACTGAAGAAAAAATACAATGCTGCCGCCAAATCTTGCAAAATGGTGATCAGAAAAGCTCGCTTTGACCACATTGGCCACATCGGAGCCAAGATAGCGTCATATCCTTCAGGAAGCAAAGCTATCTGGTCTTTGGCCAAGTCGGTTGAGTCGAACTTCTGTCGCCCATCGCTGCCACCTCTGAGGAAGCCTGACGGTTCACTGTCTCACACTGCAAAAGAGAAAGCAGACCTCTTTGCTAATCTTTTTGCAGACTATTCACGTCTAAATAGTCAAGGTAAAGTCCCACCCCAGTTACCTCAGTTCGGACCCAAAATGGGTACCGTTCATATTCGCCAAAAGGAGGTTCTTAAATGCTTGCAGAATTTAGACGTGAACAAGGCCAGCGGCTCCGATGGCATACCTGCAGTTGTGTTAAAACACTGCGCAGCCGAGTTATCTCCCATACTAACGCGCCTGTATTGACTGTCTTTGGAATCTGGAAAGGTCCCTAAATCCTGGAAGCTGGCTAACGTGCAACCAGTACCAAAGAAGCCGTGCAGATCCCATCAACTATCGACCTATTGCAATCACCTCCATACTTTGCAAAGTCATGGAGCGTGTATCGAACAATCGTCTCCTCGCATACCTTGAGTCCAACGAGCTCCTTAGTGATAACCAATATGGTTTTCGCAGTGGACGCTCGACTAGAGATCTTCTTCTGTATGCCACTCACTTATGGAGCGAAGCCTTGGAAGGTCACGGTGAAGCTATAGCTGTATCCTTTGGGATGGTTCTGCAAAGTACCAACTAGAAGCGATGGACGCAGTTGACCAAAGAGCCCGAAAAATTATTAACAACTTTGACCTCACCATCAAAAAACTGCAAAGCCTCGACCATCGTCGGAAAGTTACCAGTTTAGCAGTTTTCTACAGATTACATTTTGGAGAGTGCACGAATGCTCTTTTTGATCAGGTTGAACCCACACCCTTCTTGCATCGGACTACTAGACGCAGACAGACCTTCCATCCCTTCATAGTAGATATCCCAAGAAGTCAAACCAAATGCTTCGATAGTTCCTTTTTGGTGCGGGTCGCCAAGGTGTGGAATGAACTGCCTGCGTCTGTTTTTCCAGAAAACTATAGTCCTAGTTCTTTCAAGCGTCGAGTGAATAGGTATCTCGTGGATAGACGTGCAACACCTTCGTCTTCATCGTCACTTTCGATCAGGTGAGATAGAAGACAAACGTCTAATCCTTTTTCAATAAAAAAAAAGAGCGTACTGCAATAAATTTGAAAAAAGGTAATTATTTATTTATTATATTTATTTAAATATTATTTAAATTTTATTTTATTTTTGGTACGGCTGCATTTAGATACTTCTACTGTTTTCTTAAGGCGCTCCTAAGTATAGATTTTGCTAAGCGAATGAATACTTAATTTATACCCAGTCTGAGTCTAGATTTGCTTTTTTGAATAACCATTTGACGTATCTTAAGTTTACTTGCGTAGAGTTAGGTAATCAATTTACATAAGGTAATAACTCAAAATCCCCTCCGATGGTTGCCCGCCTAGTCGTGGCGGGGGGGCTTAGTAACCGAGGACTGGTCACCCACGGTGAACTAAGAGGCAACCAGGGCTGGCCTGTCGGGGCCGCCGGCTGGCCCGAGGAGGGCGCTCCCAGCTAGCTGAATAAGTCCGCTGAGGACGCGCTTGGAGGTGGGACCGCAGAGGAAGAGGAGTGCCAGACATACGGTGCGCCGTTCTCCCAATATTCTGCGGCCGTGGAGGGGTCGCAGGGGGAGAGGCGTGTTGGTATTACGGTGCGTCACTCTCCCTACCCCCTGTGAGCTGGCGGGGCCATTCCGTCGAAACGGCACTGGTGGGGCCGCAGAGGAAGAGGCATGTCGGTATTGCGGTGCGCCGCTTGCCCTATCCTCTGCGGCCGAGGTGTGGTCGGTGGCAGAACCACAGACCTGATCTGCCACCGGGTACCAGTTATCTGGTATCCATGGCCTCCTAGTAGCAGACTCGGGGGAGTCTGCTACAGTTCTGGTGGAGGCCGAGGAGGGTGGCGCACCTAACCATCTGGTGCGCCCATCGTGGAGGGCCTTCGGGCTTTCGCGATGGAGCTGCTTGTGGGCGGCTGCCGCCGGCGGGGTCGCGGATGTGTACGAAAGCGTTCCCGTAACCCCTTCACAAGGCGGCGAGGCGGAAGTTGGGGGGGTTTTTAGTGGGTATACCGTGGGTCTTATTAGCCTATACGGGAGTCCCACATAACCACTCGGGTGCCCGCTGCGCCCAATATCACCCCCTGCGCAATATTGCCATAAACGTAAAAAACATTTATGTCTTGAGCAAGTAGTACAGCTACATGAGTTGTCAGGTGTTCACAAGCACAGTTGTTAAGTAGTGTTTTGTTTTATATATTTGGTGAAAGGGTGGTTTTTGTACATAATTTAAAAGTCGTCGTGAGAGTTAGGTGCCAGCTATTGCGATCCAGCGTGGTAATTCGGACACCCTTGTGACTGTGTGTATTTTTGTCTTAAAATTATTATTCTAATATACTAACAAATATTTTTATTAGTTTTTAAATAAACAAATAAGACATTTATTCAACATGTAAATTGAAAAGTTCATTGTGTCATATAAAACTGTGTCTTTTTATAACTATTAAAATTGTTGTACAAAAGTTGTGTAATTTAAGTGCTCTTAAGTAATTGTCTGACATGTATAACTTTTTTCATTTTCAATAAAATATGTAGAAATATAAACAGCAACATAAAAAGTTATTTAGCAGAATATTGTTCATAAAAACAATATATAACATAACCGATAACAAAACCCCGGCGCGTGAGACCGGGGTCACAGACGATGTAAGTATAGTGCACGTCAAAAATAGCGAGTGAAATTACGTTAAAAATCAATCTTACTTTGAAAGAACGTCTAGCTCTAAACATACTATGCTAAGTGAAGATAAAACCATGATTGCTGATACCAAACTGCGATGTCATGTCTTAACATTATAATGTTTATGAATGAGAATGTAGTTCAACACAAATTAAGCAGTCAGTCAATATGTTACTATTAAACCAATAAAACTACGTTTTTATGCATTGCAAATATACATTATACTTGCTCTTAAACTATGTCTTCTTGAGTCTCCGCTTAAATCGATTCCAGGCAATCCTGTGGCCACAGACCTCGAGAAAGGTCTTCCCAACATCCTCATCTGATGTCCAAACATGGTCCTTAAAGCATTAACAGAATAAAAACTGCGATTCAAATAGAATAGTACAGCATTAATTAAATGTAGTATAAATGAGGTATAGCTAAATGGTAATAAGATAAAATAATTATTTTTAAAATATTATTGTGGCCAATAGAAGTAAACAATCACGCTTCGGAATCATATTAGGTGTTTACCTATGAAATTGCCGTTTTTCACGAAATAAATGAAGCGTAATTTTTTTATATATTTTTTATTTCTATTAATCAAAATAATCACCCATGCAATCAATGCATCTTTGCCAACGCATTGGTAGCTTATTGATGCCTTTCTTGAAGAAATCAGCTGAACGGGAGGCAACAAATTCTTCAAAGGCATTTTGTACTGCCTCTCGGGTATTGAATTTTTTTCCCGCCAAGAAGTTATCCAAATTCTGGAAAAAGTAGAAGTCTGTAGGCGCAAGGTCTGGTGAGTACGGCGGATGATGGAGAACTTCCAACCCCAACTCTTGTAGCTTGGAGACCGTCTGCTGTGCAGTATGAGGTCGCGCGTTGTCGTGCAGGAGCAGTGGAGCCGAACGATTGACCAAAGCTGGTTGGAGACGTGCGAGCTTCTCCATCATCGTGTTCAGTTCTTCACAGTACACATCTGCAGTAATGCTTGTCCCGTTTGGCAAGAAGCTGTGATGAATTACACCCGCGTTAGACCAGCAAACAGTGACCATCACTTTTCTAGGGGTAAGTTTTCGTTTAGGGCATTGTTTGGGTGCTGAACCAGGGTCCAACCAACTTGCTGAGCGCTTACGATTGTCAAACAGGATCCATTTCTCGTCACAAGTAACAATGCGGTTCAGAATTCCTTCATTTGTATGCCTGCTGAGCAGTGCAAGGCACGTCTCCACGCGTACTTCGCGCTGGCGGTCATTGAGTTCGTGGGGTACCCATTTGTCAAGCTTTCTTACCTTGCCAATTTGACGCAAATGGACCAATATTGTTTTGATGCTAACGTCGAAAGCTGCTGCTAATTCAGCCGTGGATTGAGTTTCATCAGCTTTCACAATTGCCTTTAATTCGTCATTGTCGACCAAAGTTTTCGGACGACCACGGGGTTCATTTTTCAGGTCAAAATTTCCAGAACGGAAGCGGGTAAACCAATAACTTAATTAATTATAAGGTAATTAAGAATAGCAATCCAAAATCTAAAAAAGATTGCTTACTAAAAAAGAAATGTTACAAAGAGTTTAATGACTGTATTTTTTATTCTGACCTCATTGAATTGTGATTTAATAAATTGGTCGCATTTTATCGCTAATCTCGGTCATCAGAGTGTTTTCATTGCCCTATTAAAACAAAGATTGCTATCGGTTATTGTTTTCGATGTGAATGGGCCCAATCGATTCACTCAGCGAGTGGATCAATTAAAAAAGAAGCCAAGTGGGAGTTGGTCTCGAACAAAGGGGCTCTCTGGGTTCAGTATCATTGCTACACTCAATAATAGTACTAATCTGTAGGTGTAATAATTTAGTACGACACTAGTACTAACACTAAATAAACATTTAAGTCATAATGATTTTTGTACAAAAATTATTTTTATTTGCATTAAACAAAATTTACGTTATTATCATATTGTATTCTGGGTTCTTTTTGCTGTATGGTCATACATAATACAAGCTCTGTTTACTTTGGGGCCACCTAGTTGGTGTGTTAGTTGTTAGGGATTTATTTATTTTAGGGTTTTTATAAATTAAAGACAAATATAACTTAACTAATTTTATAAATTAAAAAGTGAGTTGGTTCGTTACTTAGTTTTACGCTTTCTATTTGAACTACGTAATCTATCATCTTAAAATTTTGTATACATGTTGTTTAGGTTCCCGAAAACGACATTCGTACACAATAAAAAAAATTTTTCCTGAGTTATTCAAACAAACCCGTTTAACCTATCAATATACAATTATTGTTGTAGTCAAAACATTAAATTGGTTGTATGAATTCTCGAAGCTATAAATGGTTAAATATTAAACTCACAGCAAACTGTACGGATCCAAGTCCTAGGCATGCATCTATTATAAAGCTCCATACACTACACTAGAGAGAACTCTCGAAAAAATGTATATTGTACCTACAATGCAACATTTAAGTATGTTTTAAATTTTTAACCTAGGTTTGGCAAACTAAGCTAGGCGTGAATTAAAAAGCTTAATGTTATTTTATAATTTCAAGCTAAAATTCAAATAAATTTACTAATACAACAAATCAGTTTTAACAGAAATATTTATGAGATTTCGTTTGTCATAGTGATGATTCGATGCTAAAGCATTTTCAATTATTTACTGGTACACCTCAATATCATATAGGGAATTTCTTGTTGTAAATTACCTATTATTCCTTTTAATGTAAATAAAGTAAACAAAATCATTTCTTTAATTTTTGCCTACACGGTACTTTTGCAATGGTATCTCTTGCGTTCTAAGAAAGTTAGATATATGATAATTTAGTAGTTATATGGCTGGTTAGCCATAACTGCTCTTTAGTCAGGCGTACATTTTTGTAGGGTCATATATATTTTTTTCTATTGCAATCTTTACAACTGCGAAATATAATGCACAGTAGCTTATATTTTTGTGTTCCTTATTCCTGATATGCAGAGGTTTTATGCTGCACCGCATTATTGTCAAAAGACAAAAGTCGATCGAAGATAATGCTTGGGCTCAAACAAAAATTTTCAAACCAGCTGATTTAAATCTTTTTTTAGTTAAATTTTGGCTCATGGGCTGTTTTCACTTTAATAAATATAAAAGCACACAAGCTAAGTACAGAACTGGACAGGAATATCATAAGAGCCACTATTCTTACTCGAGCAGCAAAAGGAGAGAGCGTTTTGATTCCACGAATCTCAATTATTCCAAATTATTTGTCAATTAAATTTAAGATACTGCAATTTCTCCTTAAGTTTGCATTTACAACGATCATTAATAAACCTCAAGCCGAAACGCAGAAAGTAACCGGAATTCATTTGGACACTTCTTGCTTATTACATGGTCACCTTTATGTTGGTTGCTCTAGAAACGCGTGCAAGCTGAATGCAGTTGAAACATTCGGTCACCGACATCATTCAGATTCGCGCGCACTTTGTACTAGGAAATAATAATAAAGAGTAAATATCGTCTATAGAAGTATATTAACTTAAATATTCGCGTCAATGTTGAAATCTTATTTAATTTGTTATTTCATTTGTCAAAATTCAGTCAAGAAACTTTTGTGAAATAATTGGATTACTTTTGATACCTCACTGTTATTGTAAACAGCATTGTTCTTAAATTCGTCAATGTATTTACTAATTTTTTTAGGATTTACATAAAAAGCGAACTGCTTATTTAAATTCCACAAAATCTTTTTTCACAGAACACATAACCGCAGTATTAAATTTTAATTAGTTTCACCATAAAGTTATTTAAATCCCAAAAATCTGATAAAGACCGATAAACATCCGAGACAGAAAAGTATATAAACCGTTACTAGCAGTAGCATTTAATAACTGTAATTTTAATTGTACGCGATAATAAACAGGCTCGATTGAAAGTGACAATTTAAATTCAATTGCAGTTTTATCGAGCATCAGTTTGTAACGAGTGTTTAATTTTCGCAGCGAGTGTATAAAAACGTTTCTCTATTGAATGGAGGTAAGGCGGTAGTAATTGATTACTGATGCGAGCATCGATATCTCGAGTTATCGGGATCGGGCGGCGCAGCGCACAATGTCCAATAAACTAGCCGATGCTATCGAATACCACGGATGAATCAGTGCAGGGGGTGAATTCTGCAGTGTTGAGGATGTGTAGAAAGTTTATTAAGTCATTAGTATTTTAGTGCCTTTAATTATATATGCGTTGTAAAGGGATGGCAAAATGCACTTAGACAAATATTGAGCAAGCGGAGGATATCAAATATAAATATTTAAAATCGTTATTTAGTGGAGGTACTAATATTAATTTTTATGTTCTTTATTAATTAGAATCATATTACATAACAATAATAATTAAGGAAATCAGTACATTTTGTCAAGTACCCAATCAAGAGTTGGAGAGGCTGGTAATCTGTCATACAGGTCTCCGAGTACCGACACCAGTCTCTCACATAGATTTATTTATGCAATGTACTTTCTACATTTGTAAACATAAATTGTAACAGAAACAATAAAACATTTATTATTATTATTATGTCCGGATATGATGTTGAAAGTTTTAAGGGTCTCAGGTATACAACATTTTTCATTATTGTGTTGTATTACAACAGGGTTGTGGTAACCAAAGATAACTAGATCGCGACCCAATCACCAACAACATTCAATCTGAGGATCATCTTTTGTCGTACCTAAAAAAACAAGTTATTCTTTCATACAAATTAAAAAACCTCAACCGATATACATGGGCAGTCATTCAAACAAAAGACAAAAAGACTTATCTTTTAAGAATATAAGAAGATATGTGTATCGACAAATTCTACAGAGAGAAAATACAAAGTGTAGTATTGGCTCCATCTATGCCAAAGATCCATCATGCCATCAAGGTGACGTTTTATTGACCGAGACATATTTTTGTAAAAAAGTCGAGACGTGATAGTATTCCCTAAAGCAATTAAAGGCTGTACCTGTATAATGCAAGGGATTTGCTTCAGATTGATAAAGCGCAATCTTTAAATTAAAGTCAATTTAGTTTCAGGAATGTTCGCGAGCGGAAAATAGTTATTAGGTCAATTTGTGTGACTACCGAGCACTATGTAATTATATACTTTTTACTGCAATTAGTAGTCAGATTACTCGCTACGTATACCGCGCCCGTTGGATATCATCGATCCTGTTTTTGTACTATATCATATGGATATTTCTTTTTACTATACGGTTCAAAATTTGCCTTTATGTATAATTGTTTCTTTTTTGTATATTTGGGCATGTACTTTAATGATATTAGTAGTAGTAACATAGTACCAAATATTAATACAGTAGATTCTTATTCGATATTCTTTATATGTTGTGAATTACGACAATGGTCCGGCATTTTACATCTTAGAGATCAAGGACTATCAAGAATAACAAGGATTTATCGAATCGTTTAGTGTCACAGGTAAAACTTTCTTCATGGGATTATTTCACCAACACCGCACCACACCGCAGCGTTCAAATTTATCGAATCCTCCAGAAGTGCACGTGACAAGTATTTACAATAAGGAAATCTTTTACTATTCAATTTCAGATTCATATCACTTTCATTTAAAATTATGCGAGAGATAATATAAAATTACAAAAACCATATTACGACCAAACTTTCTGACTGTGCGTTAAAGAGGAAAAAATGTTACAAGACTCTAAAAAACGTCGATATATGTTTTCTTCTACCCTTTTATAATTGACAAAATTCTTATGAAAAATACTCATGTCTATGTATTACAAGGAAGACAATTAGGTATACAGTCTTGAATTGATGATTATATAATGATTTTTTGATTATATGTAGTAAAATGTGTTAAATTTATAGGTTTAGTAGTAGATCATTTCTCTTTTAATTGTACCTTTGCAGAACGATTATTAATTTCAAACCTTTGCATGAAAACAATTTGTTCTTGCGTTTTTATTTCAAATATGAAATTTTTCGTTTACTCAAAGTAATTTTGTAGGTACTCATAAGTTATCGCTCTTCTCACTGACTTTAAACGTGCATTTCATCGCGTGATTGTTGGTATCACAAGATATAACTCCTTAAATTTTACGAATTTTTAAAGGTTGCGAAAGGAGCCTCAGCAGTTCAGAAGATTCGTTTATTAAGAACAATTGCAAAAATATAAATAAAATGATAGCATTTTTTTCTATTTTCTATTAAAAATTGTGTATGATTATAGAATCATACACAATGTCAAAAATACTGAGTTTGTAAGGGATAGCTGTTATTACGAGTAATGCGTACATTACGTAGTAATTACTTTTACTCTATGATTTCTTATTTACCATTAATTAAATATAAACATAATAATTGTAACTAAAATAAAAGTAAATTTCTCATAGGTTATATGTAAATACAAATAGACTAAATTTTTTTTTATATTGAGTAAGAAAAGCGTAAAAAGGAAAAAAATATTCTAGATGATACAAAAAACATCATAAAAATAATATCTGGCGCAAATCTTTGCTCCTCGGCATTAAACTAATAATGCTGGCTGATGTAACTCGTTGTATAGCTAAGCTAATGTATTGCGCAACTGCCGGCCCTATAGTCGCAGGAGATCTGGACTAATCTGGAAGAAAGTTGACTCATGAATTTTTTGGTTAGTTGGTTATATGGTCTAGCGGTTATTACGCGGACTGCATAGAGGCATTAGAGGTTATCATATAAAACGCATAAAGCGTACACCTTCCTCAAAAGGTCGGCCACACATCAGACAGTTGCTGGTGTCCATGGGCGGTAGTGACAACTTAACATCAGGTAACCTACATGCTCATTTGCCGTTTATTTCATTAACAAAATATCATGCGTTTACGTCTTTTTTCAAGAAATATGTATATATCCATCAGTATAGGCTTAACACATATTTTGTATTTTAAATTGTTTTAATACGAGTAGACTAATAATATTTACAATATTTACTGACAAATACCTCACTCTTCAATTTACGGCATAATTGGGCTGAAACTAAACTTCCCGAAACCTTTTTTATTCTGTTAGAATTTATGAATGTGTACACTACATAAATACGAAAAACTTAATTCCGATAGTCATAATCACGAATTTCAAAATTCCGAATTTCATTACACCGAATGGTTCAAAATTCCGATAATAAAAATTCCGTGTTTTATAATTCATAAAAAATCCGAATTATTAATAATCCGCAATATCATAAATACGAATCCCGAATATCAAAATTCCGAATAATATTAGTTGCAATTACAAACGCCTTGTAAAACTGCATGAGCACATCAATTTATACGTTCGAGCATTCAAGTAGTCAGCTGGAAATGAGAAAGTTTATTTAGTTTTTTGTACCGAGTTATTTCTTGAGTATACAGGTTTATGTACTGAAATCCAACCCCTATTTAGCGCTGCGCTCGCTCGGCTCGCGCTGCATTACCTACATACGGACTAACTGCTCCTCCTCGCTGCGCTCGTCGTCGCGCCTAATTTGTATACTTTCAAAATATGCCTTATTAATTTCAATTTGAGTCCCAGGAGATTTAGATTATACCGTAATTACCGTTTTAGATACAAAATCTGAATGAAAGCATTGAATTTTGGGAACATTAAAATTCGGAATACCGTATTTCGGACTAGTAACACAGTGGGTTTTTAATTCTTCGTACTAATGAAAGTAGGAAAATTAAAATTTCGTATTTATGAATTTCGTTTTTGATTAGTCGGAATTTAGAGATCTCTTTTAGAGATAGTGCAATTCGGAATTTTTAAAATCGGAATATTCAAATTCGGAATTTTTGGGTGTTCCCCTTATGAATATCCCTCCACTTACATCATCACCTTTGTCCTTTAATTTCGCAGTATCTTTTAACAGAACCCGTAACTTTTTCAGTATCTCGAGCATTTACTTTATGAGTTACACAAATATTTTAACACTTCCATGTCCATTCCATTAGTAAAGCCATAAAATTGCAATCCGGTGCGATATGCGGACCATTGACAACGACAAGCCTGCTTAAGTATTTTAATATACAGATAAAGGATTCTATGTGCAGGCGTCGCATTGCAGTTTTATTACATTGAAGCGTTAGTTCACTGCATTTAATTGTATTTTTATTCTACTGTTATTGCTTTGTAAATATTACGTTGATGTTATTTTGAGCTGTGATCTCACATTGCAATCTTGTTCTTGTGTTTAAGACGATCAAATAGATAGCTACTAAAGGTACAGTGCGTACATGCCTCTCAAATAGGCGCGTAATATTTTATTTTTAGTGCCTTTTTCAATTCAGTTAAAACTAAGATAAATACTTTACTTTTAGGTATACTTAAAAATCTCTACATCGGTAGTGTAGGTATGCAGCTCCCGCTGTATTATTTTAATCAGAACCAGTAAAAACTCTGAAGTATTCGCTTGGAACCTTAAAAAGATGGGTTTTGACCATATCAATTAACGGTATGGTATCGGTTGGTTCTTTGCCACGAATGTGTTGTCATTGACTTTTGAAATTGCTTATGTTGATAAAATGTGAGCAGACGTTTTTTGTTGTCATGAACGATCTGGATTTTCAGACGAGTAAATAAGGCATTGTTACTTTTATTTACGCCACGTGGAGGTCCAGTTTCTAATTATGACAATATTTTTTTTAACCTGTGTCCGTTTCCTGGACTTTCACTGTTTCACATTTTATTCAAACTATAATATTGATGATTTTAACAAACTGCATAGATAATTCAAGTTATTACGTTACATATAAATCAGTTCCTACAAAAATGGCGTTCCCACATTTTTAACTAGGTATCCTTTCATGATTGTGTTCAAAAGTGAAATTAAATGCGAACGCAATACGGCAACTACTCTCCTAAGGGCCACTGGCAACCCAGCGGAACGTAGATATTTAGCTCGCACAAGTACTACATCCAGTGACATATGTTAATTCGCGTAGGTTTGAAAGACTACAAATTGCGTAAAATTGGATTAAGCCAGTCCCCACCGATGGGATGACTCATATCCTACATCGGTCTTCAAAGTGCAGGCAGTGGTGTCATCTGTTCATTGTTTGAATGCTAAAAACTATACTAAGAGATTGCACAAGTACTTTTTCGTTCGGATTTCTAAGGTATTAAATGATTTGACGGCTTTACTTGTCATTTACAGAATGTCTTATCAAAGATGAGTGAAAAATTTACTTGGTGACTTGATACCCTGTAAAACGCTAGTTTTTAGAAGTTTCGCCTCTTTTTTAGTAATTTCTATTAGGAGGCACAGGAGTTAACTTATCCAACACGAAACAAATAATAAAAAAACAAAAATTATAATTTTATTTCAGTCGTAATATTTTTTTGCTTGACAAAGTGGCATATAATTTGTCTTCCGCCTCAGCTCTGCAACCTACAAAGAATATTGAAGCCAGATAATTTTTTTTGCGTGACTTTAAGAAACACATTTCTTATTCCATTTTCAAAGTTTTTCCAAAACTCCTGAACTTCACTGTTAATTTTCTTGGTAGTGGTCTTGTCCTGGATTGGAACCTTGTCAGAAAGAAAAACTTGCGTAATGAACACAGATCGTTGCTAGTGAAAATATTATACCTAAAAAAATTATAAACTAAAATATACCTATAATAATTATTCTGGGCTCTCTTAATTTGATGTACCATCGTAGAGCGAGAGTTCTTGGTTTAGGTATTCAAATTTAGTTAAATAAAGAAACTATTCTAAGAACAAACTGAAGAAAATTAATATATAGGTTTTATAATATGTAAAATGGTTTCGTCATCCTACCTACATTACTTCAATAAAGTAATAATATTATTATTCTTACAACCTGATTTTGTAGTTTTACACTCCTAAGAAAACTGCAAAAGAATTTTTAATTTACACATCATTTTGACATTAGCCCGCATACTAAATAATGTGAATATAATACAATAAGAGAACCCCATACATTTTGTCATACACCATTACCTCCTAGGGAAATAAATGTTAATGCGTTTTCACACCTTAATATGATAATAATGAGCGTATGAAACTAAATAAACGGCTCATTTTAATATTATTATCACTATTAACAGACTCTTCACGTCGTTTATTTAATATCTATTAGTTAATAATATAATGTAGAATAATATTAATATTTTTCTAAGGGTGAGTTCCACCACAGGATCAATTCTTGTTGTATCAAAATTACTTTTAATAAAGACAGTAACCCCCATGGTAATATTCATTATTGTTAAAGTCTAAACATTATACTTTGACAGTTAACTGAACTAAAACTGTAGCTATAACCTCTCAAAATCGAGCAGTTCTGGTAGCCTTCGCTACGACGTCATTGTGACCATTGCTAAAATGGTGCCACTGACATTTGACTCAACCGGAGATTTTAAGGCTTTGTCATGGTTATAGTTACATGGTGCAAAATACCCTAAGTACTGTTTGATAAAAGTAGCTGTTTGAGAATTACGAATAATTCTAGTTGCGCATGACGGTGACGCATAAAAAAACAAACACTTTTGAAATTTGAATAAAAGAAAACTTATCTTTGTTGCTCATTCAGGTTTATGCTTCCAATACCTGTGTGTAATACAACGTTGTAATACACCTATGTTACTAAACAAAGTATTACCTAAAATACAATTCAATTGTGTTGATAACAAATCTCAAGATCATAAATCTAATACTCTTCTTAATAATCTTTTTTCAAAAACTCATGTTTCATCCAATAAGACGCCCAGTATTTAAACTTTATTGTATACCAACAATATCATTACAATAGTGCTAAATTACAAAATAAAATAAACAAAATAAATCATCATTTATCTCTTACAAAACCAAAAAGAAACTGATATTGTCCTTATATAAGATAGTTATCCTTGGAGAGCTCAGATCAGTTTCCTTATCATGCGATCTTGATTCAAACAAATCATAAATAAGTCGCAGCCTAGTCGTAATGCAACCTCGACAGGGACAAAGTCTGGAAGTCTGACCGCCATCCGTCATTTGCCAGAGCAGCAGTCAGATTTTATGGTCTTTTTAATGAAATTCTAGGGAGGGAGAGGACAAATGTATGATTGAGTTTTATGTTGTGAATAGGAAAGCTTATTTATGGAATGATTATTTAGCTTCAGAATGGAACTGTATTTCGATACACATTAATACATTTATTTATTTAATAATTGTGTGTACAAAATAATAATACAGGCATGTATAAAAATTATTAAGAATGCACAAAGGTACTGCTTATTTCTAAAAGAAATCTCTTCCAGACTTGAGACAGAGCAAAAAGAGCAAGCTTAGTGTGTACTCAAAAAATACATACACACACTCACACACATATATACATTATTTTTGCTCCCCTCCAAGGGGAGGGCGGGAGAAACTAAAAAATGCTCTTATGCATACCCCGCCGCGCACGATCTAGGTTAAGTGGGACTCGCTCCGAGCCTACCAAAGCCTCTATCTACTAAAAAAACCCCTGAATGACTCGTGCAATTTTTTGCCTCACAGCCTTCATCTGAGCGACGACCAATTGGAGAAAAAGGCCACGCTAGCGGGACCCTTAAGGGGTCACCCGCTGGGATTTACATAGCACTGAAGGTGCTCAAAGCACTGAAGGTGAATTTATAGCACTGAAGGTGCTCAAAATGAAAAAGAATTTAATTAAGTGTTTTGAGGTGCTGTTGCATTGTAGGTAGTTCAAGATCTCTGTGCAGGTCCGCATTACGCACGTACCAAGGTGCGTTTGGCCCTGCAGCTAAAGACATTTTGAACCACCTGCAGTTTGTGCTTGCGGGAGTGTTGGGCGAGGGCAAAGATTGGCGAGGCATAAGTCATGACGGGTCTAACGCAGGTCTTATAAAGCGTACGTTTGTTTCTAAAAGACATTTTACTTTGTCTACCTAACATACAATATAGGCGGCCTAAGTAATAACGGGCGAGTTTTGTTACTCTATCGACGTGTGGTTTAAAAGAAAGCGTCTGGTCTACTAAGGTGACGCCTTAGTATTTGGTACTGCGCTTCCAGGGGATGGGAATACCTAACATTCGAACGTGGAGATTGTCGGCGATGCGACGGCTTTTGAAGTCGAAGTAAACCGCAGAACTCTTGTCTGGGTTTACATCGATACGCCATTTTTGAAATCATACACCGAGGGCGTTGACGGCCTTTTGGAGTCTGGTGATGAGGTGCGGGACTGGGCCTTGGGCCTTTGGTGTAAAGGGCGGCAAAGAGGGCGAGTTCGACGCCTTTCGGCGGAATGGGAATGTCGTTAGTGTACACGGTGTACAACAGAGGGGCGAGGACTGAGCCTTGAGGGACTCCAGCCTTTATGGGACGAGGTGCGGATAGCGTGCCTTCATATCTTAAACGAAACGTACGATCTTTGAGAAAGGAAGCAACTATCCTAACTAGGCGATCCGGTAAGCCTATTTTGTAAAGTTTATAAACGAGACCGCTCTGCCAGACTATCGAAAGCCTTGGCTACGTCAAAGAAGACTGCGATCGCTTTATGACGCTGCGGATAGAAGCCGTCGAGTATGTACTCGACGATTTGATGGACTTGCTGAGGGCAGGAATGCTTAGCGCGAAAGCCGAACTGATGGGAAATGATGAGGGAATTGCCATCCTTTGGAAACAGATGGTTCCACATTCGAAAGAGTATAACTCTTTTGAGAAGTTTAGCCATAGCCTTGAGCCTAGCCGGGATATTCAGAGGTTTACCCGGCTTAGGAAGTTTTTGAAAAGTAGCTAAGGTCGAAGTAGGCATTGAAGATGATAGCTAGTAAGGTAAGCACCTGTTGAGGCAGGTGCATGGTTGGAAACCGCACCCGGAGCCTTTTCGGATTTTTGACGTCTAATGAGAAGATTTCATCATTAGACACTGTGACGGGGTCAGCAATGATGGGGAGAGAGTCCCTGCGCTGCCTGGATATGGGACGGATCAGCGGGTTGCGTGCTGGGCGAGCATTGTAAGCAATGCTGTCAGTGAAGCATTCGGCTTTATCTTCGTTTTCGAAGGCAGTAGTGCCGTCGGGACGAGTGAGAGGAAGAACTTGAGTGGAAGAACGTGAGGGCCTCGCTCGTAGCCTTAAATGAAACTAGGGATAAGCCCTTGGGTTTGATACGACCTAACGTGGGAATTGCAGGTCTAGATTGTATTTACTATTGAAAGAATTTATACTAAATATAGAATTTATAAAGAACTAAGTAGCGACTGATGCTCGGCTAACGCGAAGAGACGCTCTTAAGGAGAGCGAGCAGCTCGCAGTTTGCGTTCGAGTACGGCGATTTCCTTAATTTCGACGTTTTGAATAACGTCGAAAACGGTCTTCATGTCCTCAGCCAACGACGATTGAGGTGAAGACGACGGAGTGGGGCGCGGACCTACAGCAGCTACGGGAGCAGGGATAGCACGAGAAGGTGGAGCAGCTGGACTGTCTCCAGGAGTTAACTGGAGACGGCTTCGGCTGCTCGGGCTTTGCTTCCGGGTTGCGCAGCGGCGGGAAGTTGGCGGGAGTGAGCGGCGGCGCCCGTTTAGGCGCGGCCCTCTTAGCGCAGGAACGCGGTGCGCGTAGACAAGCCCTGTAGTTAGCTCACGTGTGGGGGGGGGGAAGTGGAGTCGGGAGTGCGCGTGCACTCCTTTGTGATATGAGAGTCCAGGCAATTAACGCACCTGGGGGGAGCTGAGCAATTAGCCGCTACGTGGCAATAAAGCTGGCAACGGTGCATTTCCCAGGGAGACCGCGAGGGTGAGGACGATCGAGGGAGATCTTCAGAGAGGCTCGCACAATCTGCAGACTCTCGAATATCTCCGTCGAGTCGATTTGGGAGTGTTAGATAGGATGACAAGGGCGAGAGGAAAACGTATGCCACGGTTTAAGTGCATTTTATGCACTGCTTCAGCAAGGAAGTCCTGGGATTTAAGGTCCTCAAGGATTTCGTTGTTCGCGAGCTCGAACGAGACGCCCCGTATTACTGCGCGGATCTTACGCTCCTCCGGGAGGCCGTAGGTATGGTACGCGATTTGTTCTACCGAGAGTAATCTAGTAAAAGCGCGGAAGTCGTCGATAGTCGCGACCTGAATTTTGATAGTTTCGCCTGCGTTGGTGTTAATTTTACGTAATTAATTTTGTGCTCTTTGCACAAGTTATAAACCGCGCTAATATATCGCGCTTGAAGAAATCGGGGTGGGATCGGGTGTTTAAGTGATTTTAAGAGGATGATTGACAAAAATAAAACAATAGCGAAATAATGACAACACTTATGTTTCTAGTGCAGTTTTGATTGCTTAGGTGATATGTTTAAAATGAAAATTGTTTTCTTTTTTAGGTCCAGGGCAATTAATTCTTCTTTATACGGTGAAGATGTGACCACTGCAGTTTTACCTTTACGATGATTGGTTTGCCTTCTTTTTTCACTATTTATTCTCGGTATAGGAATGATATCAGCCGGTGTTACAAATGTTTTATATTGTTTTGCCTCTTTTGACAATTTTGTCATTCAGTAGCAGTTAGAGTTGAAAAATTTATATCCGTTGTTTGAGCAGCCACAAAATCAGATTCTTTAAACACAGTCCTATCGGTGGGATATATTCCAGTTTTATTAAAACCAGACATTGCGTTTTGCATTGTTGTCGCTTTACAATAAGCTTGTCCAAAGAGCTTCGATATTTTAATCTGTGTGACATCTCTGCCTGGATTGTTTCTTTGCCACTGATTGACTTCTTGGGAATAAAATGTACTCAGTGGACCTATAAAACTAACATCTAAAGGCTGCAATTGATGGGTGCAGTGAGGAGGGAAACACAAAATTATCACTTCGTTTTGTTTAGCTTTTTCAATTAAAGGCAGATTCTGTGTGTGTGTTTTAAGACCATCTAGTAACAGCAAAACAGGATCGTCTTTTTTGGGTTTAACAACTGCTATAAAATGATTAAGCCATTCTACAAAAATTTCGCTTTGTATCCAGCCACTTGGATGGCACACTGATTGGATGACAGACTGTTCCAGGAGGAGCGCCATCAATCAGTTCTGCTTTCATTCTAACTCTAGGAAATATCAGTAAAGGTGGTACATAATGTCCAGAAGCAGAAACACAAATAACAGCAGTGGTAAGCTGGCCCCTTTCGGCTGAACTTGCTTGGCCTACCAGCTTTCTACCCTTCAATGTATTGACTTTACTTTGTTTTTTTAGAAACCGTTGTTATCCCTGTCCCGTCAACATTATATATTTTCGTTGGCGGAAATTGGTGTTTGTCTATCAACGATTCCAACAGATCAAAGAACTTATTCACACTAATTTGATTAAAACCCATCGCCCTTGCAACAGACGTAGGCTCCGCTGCCCTTAGAGATAATCTTGGATGTCGTATCATGAAACCTGCTAGCCAGTCTTCACCAGCCAGTTTTAAACTTTGATTAAAATTATTTGCAATATTATTAAACTCAGCAAACTGAAAAGCCAGACAACGTAAATATTTCTAAGACAGTCCAAAAAGACGGCTTTCCATATCTATCAAATAATTAAATAAACTTTCCTACTGAGATGGGGAGAATACTGGTTGGAAACGCCCTAGGCCTTTGCTTGTAAAGACAACTATATCCCTAGAACTTCTGAATTTATTTACTCAATCTTGTAAAGTAGTCTTGGGAACACCGTATGTTATGGAAGCCTTTAGATATCCCATTTCTCCTTTAATAACACTCAGCCTTTTTCATTGATTCTGAATCCCAGCTTTGTCGGTTAGTACAACTTATATAATTCCGAGGCATTTTGAAGAAAACCTGTAAACGAAAGCAACATTAAATAATTTACATAATGTTGGGTCAAAACCGTATACTGGCCAATTTTACCCCATACGATGTTGCCTCACTGACCATAAACTTAGGTCCCAAAACATTGTTGATAATTGAGTAAATATACACAATTTCATGTAAATATCATTGCACTTACCTATTTACCGTAATATTATACACAATGCAAACTTTTGATGAGGATAAAATTAGATCAAAACACTTTAAAACAATATTTACGTGTTATATTGTTAACGCTCGTGCCTGCAGCGACAAAGTTTTCGATGACAGATTGATCCTATTGGCTACTTGCTGTGATCGGCGAATGCGCGGCTAATTCAAAATAATAACGGGCATAGCTATATTGTATGGTTTTATCGAAGGAGGGAGGTTTTGTACGGGTCTCCCCTAATATTCTCTTACTTGCTTCTTAAATAAACTTTTCAATTCACGGTTTTCGTAAGGTAGCGAATCCACAATCTTACAGCATGTATTGTAAAGGAGTAGGAGAAGAAGTCGGTTTTATGTAGAATTAATTCATTGAGTGAATAAACGCAGTGTCACAAAGTCCGTTTATTCACTCTGGACTTATTTAGTTTACATATAATATTCGACTATGGATAAAAATATTACACGAACGTTAATGTTTTTAAAGTAAAAGGAATTGCCTGCCTAATTTATTTTATTGGTACTGTTCGGTTTCATTTATGAACTGTCTCTCTTAGTACTTTATTAAGTTTTTACGATTCTTTATATTAAAATCTATACTTTCTAACCGGATTTTATCTCATTTAATTATACTTTTACATTGTAACTCGGCGTTACCTTTACAGATGCCGTTGTCACGAGGGACTGAGATGACAGTTTCTATTGAGGCGCACTTAAGAATTTTTCGAATCTTGTTAGTAAATTTACATAGAAAAGCAGATCTACGTTCAACTGTATGAATATTCGCGCGGTTTCTGCGGCGCGGACGAGGTGGCATGAGGCCGTTTTCACGAAGCACCTTGACGACATGCGCCAGTTCATCATCAATGTACTCAGCATATTATTATTCCACAGGTTGATCTGAATCAGTTAGCTTCTTCTTAAATTTTCGATGCAATGTAAACGTATAATTAAATGCGATATTTAACTGTCTATTTTTATAATATGTATAAATAAATAGGGTTGGTTATAGTAGTAAAACCTATAAATAACTTTCTTTTAAAACAAACGTTGAACTTTGGTTCATCGATGGTTCAAACATGGTTTATAATTATTTTTTGATTAGTTAACAACATTTAAAATTTACATACGTAATTAAACGAAATTTAACATTGCGAATAGATATAAAACTTAATCAATCAAACATTATAAATGTAAATCTAGTATATTTTATGTAGTTTCATTGAGCTTTACAGAGCAACATTTATGGCGACCAGTGAATAATCCTTTTATGGTTCAGTTTCAGACGCAGTTATAAAATCAGACCAATAACTATAATATTGGCAATAAAGGTTTGCCCAGTAAAACTTACAGGGTCCGTACTCTAGCGGTCCATAAATAGAAGGTCCTTGGTCTGATGTCCAGTTTTAATTTATAGTAGATTCTAACTGTTCAGGAATGAAGGTGAACCAAAAATATTTATCTTTAACTGCTTTACTTACGGTGTATTAGGTTAGATATAAAAAAGAGAATTGCCCAGTTAAGTAGGTAAAAGCGAGACTGTAACATAACCCTTAGTTGGGTAACGCGAGATCATCAAGAATAAGTAGATAGCGTACTTAACGCAATTTTAAAATGAAATAAGTAAGTAATGGCATTTACTTATTTATTTCAGAAACAAACGGTCTAAACTAAAAGCAATTGATTTTCAATTATAAAAAAATCAGTCTTATATTTTACTTTATTTATTTATATAAGTTAAAAAGTAACATAATAATCTATATTATTTCTATACAAAAGTATCTTCCCTTTGCTTCTACAATTTCTCGATCACGTTTTAATTTAGAATCTGGTAGTTTTTACTATACCATGATATTTGATGGTCTTTTTATATCATATCTTCATAATAATGACCTGTAGAATTTTAGATTTGGTGTGAAATCCATTAATGGTAGCATAGTTTTTACTATACTATAGTGTAGTTTATACTTAGCTCACAGTTTTTAAGTAATCTAGCAAGTCTTATACCATTATGAAATCTGTAATGAATAAGCAAACTTTTGAAACAGTTTGCCAAAATAAATCAGAACATTTTTTTTCAGTACAGTAGGTTAAAGTTAAGCAAAAATTTTTTTGTTTTTGCTTTTTTTTCATAGCTGTTATGACTTGTTGTATCTCCTGCTTTCCATGAGATCGGTTTATCGTCGACTTTTGGGACACTCTGTATGCGGTGTATTTCCTGGTGGTTCAGAGCTTTTAATAAAATAGATAGCCGCATAAATAACTGAGCTGTTTGACATATTATTAATGCTATATACTATTTACTCATTTTACGTCTATAAATAATAATGTCCCCATTAAGTAAAAAAGTCAACAGAAATGTATCTCCCAGTAACGTTTATTTCCGATACTGACGATGTTCTTGTACTATTGTATGAGAACAAGATGCCTCCTCTGAGGCTACATACCCACTAAAACTATGCAGTGTAACACGACATAGTATGATGCGACCAAACCACGCTAGCTCTCATTGTTGAAAATATCGTGAGGAAGCGGATACCTCAGAATTTATTTGAAGCTGTGATTAAATTCTGCCAACTAGAAAGAATTAGATAAATTATAAATTTACCAAAAGAATCCATTTGGTTTAAGTAACACTGATATTCCTGGAGTGGGATTATTTGGGAGTGTGGGAACCCCTGCGCATATCTAGCTCTAGCTTCATCCATTTTTCTAACCACTTTATAAACAAAGCCATTTATACGTTCCCGTGTGGGATCCTGAACTGAGTATTTTCTTAAATTTCAAAACTATGGGCGATCCACGCGTGAATTGCGTCCCTCCACACTCGCATTCTTTCACTGAAGCTTCACAGTGTTGTTTGCGATATCTTGTACGGTACTGCGGAAAACTGCTGTAGAGAGCTGGCTTTACATAGAGGTAGAGCCGGCTCTAGCTCTATGTAAAGCCATCTCTACACTCGCAGTGCATACGGCTGCAAAAGCCCGCAAAATCCGCGAAATACGAGTGTAGATGTTGTTCACGCTGCGCATTCGCGCTTTGCGGGATTCCCCGATCAGTGTCGGTTTTTTGTTCCGCGACAAACGGTTTGCGACGCGTGGACGAGAACGCGACGTGAACGCATCTACACTGGCAGTTTTTCGCAGTAGCGTACAAGATATCGCGAACAAGACTGTAAAGCTTGAGTGAAAAATGCGAGTGTGGAGGGACACAATTCACGCGTGGATCGCAGCGTATATTCACGGCGTGAATTCACGACGCGACTTTACACGCGAGTGTAGAGCCGGCTTAATATAAACATTGTTCTCTATTTCTTATTGTTGATTTGTAAATATTCTTAAATAAATAATTATATTTCAAAACACAGTATGTGAAAAATCATTGTTTAATTTTACTGTGCAAAGGTAAGAAATAAAACTCCAAATGGGTCACGTAAAATTTATTAGTTCGCAATGGGCGGCGGCGATGGCAGGCAGTAAACGCGTGCGCAGGCGCTGTGCCGACGCGTCCAGCTTCCCGTGCAGCTTGTACGTGGAGCATTCTGACACCATCGTGGCGTTGCAGGATTCCTGTGAATAGTCAAGACAAAAGTTCTGTGTCGATATTACAAAAAATATTAAAACATGGGTAACATAATATAGATGAGTAGTTTGGTAATTTTTATATACAAAGATTCAGCTATTAATAATAATATCAAAATGACTTAAATAATAATCTTACTTTGCGGATTTTTATCATATGTTTATTACTTATGTTAAGACTTTAAGATCAATTTATATTGTGAAGCTGCTATCCTACTCCAGAACACTAGCATAATATGTGTATGATCATATTTGAAAGTATATTTTATGTAGGAATTCCTACGGAGCAGGCTGTACCAGAGGAAACAGTGTAAAAATACAATAATTTATTTTTCGAACTGAATCTTTAATTCAGTTTTAGCTCCAAATTTGTGTGATATGAGGTAGATCAGATTACTTTAGGTAATCGTATTTAATCTAGGTTCACCATAACAATAAAAGTTTGCAGTTATCATTTTCAAATCCATATCCAACTACAAGGATCAACAACATAACAACGGAACTTACTACAATTTAATTTGCTTTCCTTCTTGACCTTTGTGCTAAGTAGAACTAGTTGGCCACCTAGACCGGAACAAATACTTGCATATCAAGTACTCGTTCTTTAGCCAGGAATGGCAAAGCTTGGTACATTATTCATATAAATGTCACTTTGCGAAAACTTGTTTGTATGAGGATGTCTTGTGTATGTTGTGAATCTAATTTTAATGTTTTCAATGCCGGCTCTGAGGTTATGTATCTGGAGAATGTGACTTTACTTGTATTGGAATTTATTTAAAAATAAAGCGTCACTGATGTCTTGTTTTCTATAAATTATTAATAAGTATACTTAAATATACATGCACATATTTACCGTTTCCTTCTTCAAAACAGTTCCTTATTTTATTGAGAGTTTTTTAATTTATTATTATTATTATTATTCAAAATTTCATTTATGCTGTGGATAATGGCAATATGTAACTTAAACTTCAGCAATCCTTTATAAATCGTAATTTATGCTTTCGATCCCGGTGACAAACATTGCAAAATGAAAAAAATCCGTATAAATGAAGCCGAAAATATTTTCTATCTTTTTCATAACTCTAACCTTACTAATGAGATATCCCTTAGTTTCCTACGAGTTCTCTTAAAATAATAAGATGGCGTAATCGTGACCGGGTTGTGTTAGCACAAGATATAGAGATACACAAACCGTCGACCTCTGCAGTGCAGCGGTACAGGTTCGTGACACCAGGGTTCCGGGTTCTAGCCAGTTTAATTAAAATTTACATAAAAGGTATTCTCAATATGTGTATATAAAATAAGCGGTTTGTTGGAACTTGAGAGCGTTGTTTCAATTGCGCTCAACTATTGCATTGAATAGTAGAATTGAGGTTTGAAAAGTTTATATAAATATTGTGTGTGAACCTTATAACTAATAGATTAATTACAAAACTTAGAATAAATAGATCATTTTTTACTCCAGCCCAGTTATTTATATGAATGTGGATGTGTCTTAAATATGCAAGCTTCTGACATATACTTAAATACTTTTAAGGGATCTCAACGCAAATAATAGAATTATGCATATCAAACCTTATAATGGTTCAGCTGCACTTCCGCAAACGGCGCTGGCCATCCATAAAAGCCGGTGGTTCCAAGGCTGTCCAGGGGGTAGTGGTTGAACGCCGTCAATACCTTCTGCGTTACCATTATACTCTTCGCATAGTACCCCACAGGACTCACATACGCCGACCTCACTGTATGCTTTAATAATTTTGGTAAAGGAATTCTCTTCCCACACTCTGTTTTATAACTATCATTACTTAAATTAATCTTCTTCCTATAATCTATGACTTTGTTGCTTAATCTACTTTCTTCTTCGTTATTTACTTTAATTTCACCATTTATTCGCACATCATCTCGTTTTGTGTATATTTTATTACTATTGAATTGAAGAAAGTCAAAGAAAAAAGCATTCCTTATCAGCACTGCAGAATGCTGTTTTGGATTCCATCCTTGATTGTGGAGGCGTTTGAGTAACGATGTCCAATTATATCCAATTTTAGGAAATATAACCTCGTCTACGTCTAAAGGAATAATGAACATGGACTCTTTAATGTTTCTGTAAAGGCAATCGTTATATGAAATAATATGATCCCTCCTTCGTTGCCATAAATCATCTCTGTCTTTAAATTTAATAGGAACTTGAAATAGCCTAACGATACCTTTATCTCTATAATACATAAGTACATTCTCTGTATTCGTATTAACGTCGTCTATGTATACGTCGAACATTTCTGCTCCTAATATCTTGTTGGTTTCTATCCACTCTATTAGGTTTTGCGATATGTCCTGTTTGAAATGCATGTCTTTGACACAGACGGTGAATGACCTTTTGTTAGAAGTTGGTGTGGCTGAGTCTATCAGAAACGCATTACCAGGGTCATCGCAAGGGTGAGATACAACAGATACTATTGAAGCCCCGGTCAGTGACTCTGGCAGTGGACAAGATAGTAACAAAGGCGTTTCAACATCTGGTGTAGCGCTTGGATCCCAGGTATGCCACCAAATCTCAGTCGGTCTCGCTGCCACAACTTCTATTGAATCATCTGAATTCTGCGGTCGCATCTGACAGTACAGTTGGTTATCACTTGACAAATCGAACTGCCGACCTGTGAACAACATTTATTATGTCATTATTTCTGAATGACGTAAATTTTCACAAAACTGCATTATTATAACGACAGTCACAGTTACAATAATGTTTCCATCTAACTGAAACTATAATGATACGAATAAAACCTGTATCATCAAGACAGACGGCGGAACAAAATGGTAGAGTAAATCAAATAATCTTAAGTAACATTGTGAGGAGAAATAGTAGTGTCTAGTGGGACCGTTTTAATTTACAATTGCTGCTATATTTCAAATCTAGGAAGGCCATTAGAGTTCTTATATAATAGTAATTTGTCAGAGTAATTTTCTCGGGTGGAGCGCAGCGGTGCTTCCAAGAACGGTCCATTGATTGTGGACTCCGCAGGAATACACGTCACTTCCTAGGAACACATTTAAATAACAACTATTACGTGAAACTTGTTTTAACGGTGCTAAAGTGTACTATAAGTACAGTATACTATAACTTATGTTCCTGCATCTATTTTCAAATCAGCTAAGCATTTCAAAACTAAGCTAAGCATTTAAGTTAAGAACAAAGTTAAATGATCACAGAGTTTCACAACCTCTACATTGTCATGTGATTGTTATTCAGGAGTAAAATCGTTATGACTGTATAAATGTTGCACGACGAATAAAGACATACGAGTATATCAAAATTAGAAACATTTCTTTGGAATGAACCAGCTAGTTCTCAAAAATCTAAAAAGACTTCGTTAAATAGGTATTTCATCAGAGAACAACAGAACAAAACTAAAGCAACTTGACACACAATTACACGCTTGCGTGACTTTATGCAAAGCTGTTTTTTTGCTTTGTGCATGCTTTCAATGCAAAGCTTATAATTTACTTCAAAATAATTATAAAGGACATACTGAACCTACATTAGTAAGATATGATTAGTTAATGGACGCCGATAATGCAGGTTGCTTCAGTTCATTGTCCTTTGACTCTCAACGATATTATAAATTGCTGAGCAAACTTACGCTCTACAATGATTTGTTTTGAACAAGATTTTTACAATTAGCACGTTCACGCCTCTTCTTATACACGTTCCGTACGTTAACTATAATTTGAGTTGAATGATGGAAAAGTAAAAAAGGAAAGCGTTTAGCAATTTATAGAAGATGGACGGTTTGAAAGTGCCTGTATAAATACGGAATTCCTTAGCTGAGAAAAAACAAAAAGTTTTAATCCGTTTCTTACAACAATATAGGAGAGGTATTTATCTCGGTTGGGGAAGGAATTTACACGACACTGGGGCTCTCGGCGCAAGTGACAAATGAGGCCGTGCTTATCGCACCTCCACGCGAGGACCTCTTCGAACACAACGCACGACAGTTTTGTTTCTACAGTCCTTGTTCAAAAGTGCTTTATCGACATATTAACTTACATTCGATTCTCTTGTCGCCCTAATGAGCGGGTGAGATATGCCACACGCCATTGTTCACTCGTAAAACACTCTTGATTAAGACGCGTACATCTTTAATGCGTATATTTTAGTATAAAGTACGCAGTACGCTATATGTATCGTAACTTCTGTTCTTATCGCTTTTCCAATATACGGTGCTGTTTTATCTCTATTTGAGATTTTGCCGATGCGAATTTGTACTTATTGCTGCGTAAGGAAAATTTAATCTTGTATTTGTATAGAAGGTTTGGAGCGGAAAATAATTTCAAAGTATTTTGTTTTTTTTTTAATGGTTTGTTTTTTAAAGATAGGTAGGTTTATTTAATAGTTTCTTTCATTTGGGATTTTTATACGCTTACAAGCTTTTTTACTATATTTACAAGATGCTTGTACATAATTATAATTCCATAATAGATTGAAATAAATTACACACATTTCTTCAAATAAAATCAAGGAAAGACTCTTATATCAAAAGAATTATCCATTTTTGTAAAGCCAAGATTATGCTTAATATTCAACATGCCATCCTCCGTATAAAAAATATGACTTACAGAATTTAGTTTAGCATTTTATGTGGTCCCATTACCTGACGCGAATGAGGCGCGTCCCTCACAATTTAAAGTAAAGGTCCTCACAACGACAACCTAACGGCTAGATAACTAATAACAATCACTCCATAACTTTTTTGCGAGACATGGGTGTGTGTATGTTTAACAAAATATCAAGGGACTTTATAATCTTCCAAAAGAATCATGAAAGTGTTTAAAATAAGAATTCTATGTCTCCAGGCAAATAAAGAGTATTTGATTAAAGACATCTGTTGATGGATTTAATTGACAGATATTTTTAAGGCTTGTATTAAGGAATCTCACTTGTGTGCGCTCGCCATCTTGACAATGTGAAAGAGCAAGACTGTTGCACTGTTTTGGTGACCCAAGATGTGTGTGAAGTTTACGAATAATGGAATGAGAGCATCGTACCACAGAAATTTTACCTTAGCTGAGGTGTCCATTGTATGTTAAACTACATTGGTTCCTAGGACACAAGGTATGCCCGACACAGTACAAAGGCTATTCATGATAAATTTACATAATAACTTAAAGCCATGTACCTGGATATCGCAGAAAGTGTAATTAAGTACTTAAACGGGAGCCAACTGCGACGTGGGCGCGTGCTTACCGACCAACTTAATTGATGATTAAGTACTGGTTACAGAGGATGTTTTTGGTTACAAAAAGTTTGGTATCGTTATCTTAAGAATTGTATCATGATCTTTATTTGTGGGGATAGAATTCGTTTCTTCGTTATTACATAAATAGGTGATCATAAATTACATTTAATTGATGCTGTCTTCTTAAATACCTCTGTTTATACCGGTTTTCATCTTTACTATTCCCCATAAGTGGATTTGATGTTTTTATTTAACCAAGTTGTCATTCACTTCATTTTTAGAAGTCGCTGTTCAAACATAGAAAACTTTCTTTAAGCGCACTGAATTGTTTTATTTCAATATTAGTCTACCTATCAAAATGATGAAGTAAATATAATTAACAAAACAAATGTTAAATATGTTTCCATTCACGACTGTTTTTAAATTGTAGTCCACATTTTAGTAGATTAATGACTTAATGTGATAAATATAATTTACTACATAGCTAGGTTTTAATACCTGTTATTTAACTCTATAACTATTCATAACTTGTAAATTAGATGCTACTTTTAAATTGCGAAGTAATATTCGTCGAGCTTTAAGTACATAAACTATACAAACCCTGGAAATTACGCAAATCCATTTCAAAGGTATTTGTTCATAATTATTAGGCCAATGCCTATGTTTCGTGTCTAGTGCCAGTGCCTATGTATCGACGAAGAAAGCTTTTGCCTACAGTTTCATTACCCTTTGTTTAAGTACCATCTTTACTATAATTATAAAGGGTAATTTATGTGAAATGGACAAATTCTGAAACTGCTGACTTGCTGCTGTAAGTATATTAACACTACAACTTAGTTAGTATTCTAGTAATATTATTACATTAGCTGGTATGCAGTACTTTGTGCGGCCGCAAGCTTCTATTTTTATTATTATTTATTTAAAGGCACACCATCAACATACATATTAAAATAATTATAATTATTTCAATTACAATTTTAAGTCATAGTTCTGATACATATGTCATAATTAAATATGTTCAGCTTTTACAAAACAACTCTGTGTAAACAAAATTACAAAATTACAAATGATATCAAATACAAAAATAAAAACACATTAACACAACTTTAAGCCAAGAAATTGATTAAACAAATGTGTCAATTCAATAATTAATAATAATAAGTCCAACATAAGTTCATTTTGAAAAACAATTTACAATTTTATTAAAACATTCTGGTAGCGAGTCATGAAATATATCAGGTTTTGGATCATCAGCTTTCTTAACAAATAGGTTTTAAGTTTTACAGGCACGGGCTAGAGAACTGTTAGCTCCCACATTACTTTGGTTATTTGCCTTCAAGCGCGGGTCATTTATATATGTACCGGACGTAACTTCAGCACGTGTGGTGGCGTCGTTTATAATCTTACATAAGAATACCAAATCATATTGTATTCTACGATTACGCAGAGATTGCAGTTTGAAAAGTTCATTTCTCTTTTCATATGAGCCTCGGTGAGATATACCTCTAGATATAAACGTTAACTTTCAAACGTAACCAGGCTTATCATGGGCGGGGTCAGTAGGGTTAGCGAACTATTTTAATCAGTCTTTTAAGTATGCAGTCAAACGTTCAAAACGATTTGTGATTTTTATGATTTTCAGATTCTATCTAAATTAATACTGAAGATTCGTCTCATTATGCTCAATTTGTTTTATCCATTCACACGAAAGGCAGATTGTGAACCAATTTGTACAGTATTCTAGAGTTTCCATTTCATGAATGCCTTTTTGAAGTTAGTCGTTACGTGTCAAATATGACACTGACTACTTGGGATTGTCCCGATTACTATTTTTACAAAAATAAAGACGAATTCATATCACGTTTAGAAAATTATATTTATTTTTAATCAAAAACGAAAAAATAATACAAAACTGTGTTTAGTTCACGGCGCTTTGTTTTACAACTTATTTGCAAATAAATCAAGTAAAAAGTTTACTGGTCATTTTTATATGTAAAAAGTGTAAGTATATTTTTTACAACTCCCAAAGAACCGTCTTCGCTCCGGTAGGCAGTCTAATTCGATTTATTTAAAAACGAGTTTATCGCTCCCCATGTTTCTTACCTGCGAAAGTGTGATAAAAAAAGATTGTTTGAAAATTATTTTGAATTATTCATGTGGTCGGGGTGATAATTAACCATCATTTGCCATCATTAAATCAGTTATGTACCAAGAACTGATGGACATTGGCAAGACGGGACTGGAAATTCATGAAATTATTTAGACCTTTACTAAGAAAATGTGTTAAATGATTGAAAATTATAGTTCTAGCGATAGGCTGCTATGGTTAGAAGATATTATGTGATAATGAGATCGTCATTATATTGTAATGCTGGTATCTATTTGAAACAATAATGATGTTGGTTTTGCATAGGATTAAATGAATATCAAACGTATTGTCCTGGAACCTTCAAGAGACAGGAATCAAAGAATCTTCATGCTCAGTTTTCGTAAGGTAAAATGGAAGGAAAATGCTAATATAATTTACATTTAAAAATATATATTGTATGCCTTGCGGTTTATTATGACATAAACCAACACCGTGACATGCTCTTATTCCAAAGCACCTATTTATACATTGCCGACCCACTTTTTCAACACAATAACTGAATTATACAAAATCGTCGGTCGGGTCAATCTAGTTCATTTTAGTGGTTACGAAATGTCAGGCTGCAAGTTTCTTCATAATACTGGGTTATGAGCACACGTGGCGTGAAGTAGTTTCTGCCTGTTTACTGTACTCTTTCTGGTTTAAACTGCCTTCATTCTTAAGAACTCGGGTCAATGTAGTTTTGTTATTGTTGTTTTGTTTTCAGTCGGTATATTTTAAGGTAACCCTGCATCACAAAAGGTAATAAAAAACAAAACCTTGTCTATGAATAATGCTGCTTACTAATAGACTGACAGTAGTTATCTGGAGACAGAAACATACTCTACATTCCATACCATAACTATTCGACTTTGACTCATAAGATGTGTTACAAACTATGGTTTCCCGAATCCTTCACAAAATTTCTTTGGAGGTGTTGGGAATTTTATATGAAGATTGTAACTTGTACCACCACCAACGCTCTTTACTATATATCCATAAGAGTAGGTCATAAATCAAGTTGCTTTACCTTTAAATTTCGCCAGTATGCGGGCGTATCGTTGTGTGGTTCTGTCGTCATAGTAGGCTGCGAACAACGCGATATCAGTGCCGGGGACTCGTTGCCATGGTGACGACGACGTTACACCCGGGTGCCATGTGCGGTTCTGTAAGTAATAAAATAGACATGCGATGTTTTCAATCTTTAATTCTTCTTCAAAAATTTTTTTATTTGTAAATATTGTCATTTGACAGTTATATGAATTCTTAATTCGAAATGATTCCGTATGAATAAACCTCACCAATTAGGCTCATGTCAAGACGTGAGATAGATGATTTTATCTATACCGAAATATGAAAACTGTTTGGCTCTTTTCCAGACTAAAGATAGCGCGTGCTCTTAAGTGAGATTAATTTATACGGGCGTAAGAAATAAGTTAAAATAGTTATCGCTTCAAAGCTCTAACCTAATAATTAAGAAACAGTGAAAGAACGATGTGAGTGTCCGTGGCACATTGCTTAAGGCAGTGATAATATATGATATTTTGTGTCCGACTTCCCAGGAACTGCCAAATGTATCAATGAGTTTTTTCAAAGTCGCCAAGAAACGCACACAAAGCGCCATGGTCGCGTGGTCCTACTGCCCGTTTAATTAATAGGACATTGCGGACATTTTTTTCCTACTCGTTCGATCGGTTTGACAATGTGGACTTATTTTTCCTGTTTTCAGTGATTACACAATTCAAGTTTTTGGAGCTATCTTTTATACCCTTTGCTATTAATATTAATATAAACTAATTAATGTCAATAGTTTTTTCCTATTTATAGCTTATTATTGCATATTAACCAAAAACAGAGTAAGTGCTATTATAGGAAAGGAATTTTTAAAGTCACTTCTAATACTGGAGTTTTTATGGAGTTGAGGAAATATTGAATGACACCATTCAAGATAAATCATTAGGCTTTAATTTAGACGAATAAATTCATTCTTGGACCCTTTGTAGGTTTAAAAATGCTTTTAGCTGAGGTAGAGGACTTAAATATGCTCTTAGAATAATTGGAGTGTCATATAACAGACGGCCGTTGATTCCAAAGGGGGCAGGTTTCAAAGTAAAAGACTCATGATAGTATACAGACTGAGTCAGAGGAGCCTCCAGCAAGTTATCTGTTGCTGATCGAAGACAGAGGCTAAGGCTTGAGCCTTAATTTAAAACGATCTTTAAGATAAATAGATTTAAGATAAACGAGGGTCATAGATTATTTTATAAAGAAGAGTGGAAGCCAGTTAAGCTTGCGTCGGCATTCAGACACATACTCAAACTTGCGCAGGCCGAAGATAAACCGAATGCAAAGGTTCCGTATACGCTGGAGTACATACTCGATTTTAACTTTTTTTTAATACTTAATTTACGGAAGAGGCAAAAAGAACGAAGCCTATGCAGCCAAGTCTTTAGTTCAAGCTTAGAAGAAGCCTGTGGCCAGTAAAATTTTTCTGACATCAAGATACTAACTTTATTACCTTTTGGCATCCGTGATTCGTCCGATTTTCGACCTAAATAAACATTTGTTAGCCCGCAGTTTTGTTTGAAACAACTGTCCTTAATTTTTCCCTGTTTAAAAAAATAACTTGTTCAACAAGTGTAGTACAAATTTTCTTTATGTTGAAATGTAAATATAAAATAGCTATTTAGGTCAATTGATCGTAAAACAAACGTTGGTATGTAAGTAGGTTCATTTTAGAGATCACCATGTTTTGCTCATACATGAAATAGTGTCATACGTGTACATTACTACAGGAGCAGAATTACAATAGATCAAAGAATATATTTGGAATTTTATTTCTGCACAAGAGCTCGTAATTCGAATCTTGAGTTTATCTTATATAATTAGACACATTCGTTTTATTTGAACTGAGTGAAGTAGCTTTTTCTGATCTTAATGTAATATTAAATATTACTTTGAAAACAATAAAAAAGTAGATTCAGATTATTTATCTGTCCCGACAAAAATAACCAAGTAAAAAAATTTATTGCGCGATATTAAGTTTTACCACATTATATGGGAAAACAACATGTAGTTTTTCTTGAAACAGCATATATTTTAAAATATATTTTATATATTGTAGGATTTCTATGATTTAAAGCAAGTATTAGTTACAAATACTGTCGAGTCACTCCTAAAAACTTTTCAACTTTAGCTTTAACGGAACCAGTTTCTATTCGAACAATACATTTAAACTAATTTTTAAACTAAAATAACGCTAACAGGTGCTCTTAAGCGCATTTACTTGTAACATACTTAAGTTCCAACATCCGGTGTAACAGCTAACAAACACAAAACCTAACATGTGGCCATATACGGAAAACATGTCTCTTCTATTTTTTTTTTTGACTCTCGTAACTATGAAAAAATCTATGTTCGTCTCTTACAAAAGAACAACATTTTATTATAAGACTTTACTTTGGTGAGAATGACTATCACTCTCTCCAGCGCATAAGAGCTGTTGAAGAAACAAATATAAGTTGCAAGTTGTGTTCGTAACCTACGTCAATATTGTTTTTTAAATATACTCCATGTCCTTTACAGTGACTTGTATGGAACCGTTGACAACTTGTATGAAAAGTTTTGTGACGACAAAAGCTTGATTTTACCGTGAATGATTGAAATGAAGAAACAAACAGTCACACGTTTGTATTGATAATATTCGTTAGAATTTATTTACAGTCGAACTTAGTTCGCCAGTAAGGTGCCCTATTTACCCAGATAATATATTTTCTGTAAATTAAGTGTATAAAAAACCTTTTTTTAAAGTAAACCATGAAATTAGATTTAATACTATTGGGATATATATATATATAATGTATATATATAATGTGTATTTATATATATACCTACATGTACCTAGAGCAAGAAGTAATTTTGCATGGAACCCGGTGAAAAAGTCATTTATAGCAGTAGTGATTTGTAAATTTTTAAAAAATAATATTTATTTTTGTCCTAGGCCTAAGTTTGTGTCTCAGTTGAAGAGTATACACCCCACCACCTTTAATTTAAAATTATTATCGTAATAAAGCAACTACTAAACCACCATTAAGTTGGTTTACTAATTATCTTTAATACACAATTACCTAGCAATTAAATTTAATAACCCCAGTCGCCAGACATATATAAATGTCTGCAATACTACACACGTATATAATTTTCTTAATTTTATAGCAACATTAAAAAACACACCAAGAATAATAACTACTTTTACATAAGAATAAAAAAAAAACTTTGTGATGCAAAATGCTTCTGGAACTAAATGAATGACGAACGCCTTCAGAAAAAAGTACAAAATCTTAACAAAACAAATGAAATCTAACAAGCTGCTGAAGTTGACAAATTACAAGCCGACAACTAAAGGTATTTTCTCGTATAACTCATGTTCTCACGGGAATTCCGAAAAACAATATATTCTATGGCCCTTTCGAACTCAAGACGAATCTAACGACACCTCATGTGTTGAAATCTGTCGAATTGTTTAGGATGTAAAGCGTGCCAAAGAAATATACAAACATATACTCGAAAACCCTAACCCTCCTCTGATAGTCAGGTAAAACAATTGAACAGGACAATCAATTTGCAATATACGCTTCATTTATCAACTCACCAGAGACGGAGGCAACCAATCATTTATCAAACTTTAGATCACTCGGCTAACAAGACTTATTCGAATGAAGAACGAGCGGTTGAAAGTGAAAAACGAGGTAAGCTTACGCACACAGAAGATATCGGATGTGATGCTGTCGGTTCGTTGCTGGGCAATAGTGTTAACCTAATTAGCACGTAGTTTATTTTTGAAACGATAGTGTGTGTGGTCTTCTTTAATTGTCGGTTTGTTAGATCTATGGATAAGATTGAAAGTTAGTTTATATGTGTTCAGTTTTTTAAATTAAGGCAACGTGGTGGCAATTTGATTTATTTATTTAATTATGCACATTACAATATGGCAATCATCACAATAGCCTTTTTTTTCAAACGCAGTAACTTTCAAATGCCTTACGGTGCCTTAAGGTGGTTGTGGCACGTTTGAACGATTTAGAATTATTTCAATAAATATCACTTTAGATTTACTAAACTACTACGAGCGTACTAAAACCTGGATTTTTCTTAACAGTTTTCATACAGAAAATACAAGATACAAGCTATAATTTTTAAAAAAATTATGTATTTTTGACTTTACTTTTATCATCGTGATACCAAAATTCTGTCTTATATAATTAAAATAGATTGAGGATTGGGTAAAAACGTAAACAAGCAAAGAAATCTTAAAAGTATTTTAGTGACCTTACCGATCTCTTACTCCAGTCCCGTGGGAATGCATCGGTTTATACAAATAAAACTATCAGATGATCATTTCTCCGCGCTTGAGCATGATGAGTTTCATCAATTATAGTCCAGCGGTTTATCTGACTGATGAATAAGTTTTGTGGAGATAAACACAAAGACATGTTTTATTAAATTTGAGTTTAAAAACATGTTTACATCGTTAAATTGAGCCTAAATGTTTTTCTTTATAAAATTAATAAATTTAGCTATACCTAATATAATATTGAAATTACGTATTTTTATATTTGATCGAATACGAATTTTTTATCTTAGTTTACAAGATAAGTAGTCTCTAATTAACGATAAAACTGTTCGTGAGTGATTTTTGAGTTGTTAGACCATAATGAGATTACATTTAGATGAATAACTAAGTTTAGAAATAACCATATTTTTGAAATTGTTAATTTCTAGTTCTTAAATGAATAGTGACTGTCCTAAGAGACAGACTCAGAGAACGGCCTAATTTCTTGTTGGAATTACGTTTTCGGGCGATTCTATTAAAAATAGGTTGAATCAGTATTTTAGGTCCATAGACATACAACAAATATCTGCCAATAAGGTTTTACTAGTTTTTTGCCGTAATAAGAATTAAAAGACGAATTAAATTCAGCTTGTATGTTATTTCAATTATTTTTCTATCTCTATACCAAATTCCACCCAAATACGTTCAGTTGTTTTAGTGCAAGTTAGGAACGAGCATCGAAACTACAAAACTACAAAATTTACGTTATGATATGATTAGGATACAAATATGAAAGGATATGAAATGACGTGCTTGCGTACTACCTAAGGTTATAGCTGAAAATCAGCAATTTGCTTGTAAAGCAAATATTGATGCTGAGTTGTGACCCATTGCACTGACGTAACACACACTGTGTAACTTTTCTGTATTATTCTTTCTTTATTAATTTTTGTATTTTTGTGCGTGTTTAAAGTATAATAAATGTTTTATCTATGTATCAATAACAATGAAATTTTTTTATAATTATTATCCCAAAACTCTTGTATACACTTTTGTTATCTAAACTAAGGCTCGCATTCTGTGCCTTTTATATAATCTTCATTACAAACCTTCCTCTCCCCGATGTATAAGCAAGTGTTTCTCTTTTATAGCTTTCCAAGATAGACTTCGCATAAATCGCAAGCGCACTCTACCTTAAACCTCATAAGACCGACATTTTTTCCTACTCCCTTACTGTCAATACCGTCAGACTATGGAACTCGCTTTCTTATGAAGTACGTCTAAATACGAATCAAAATCACTACCAATTTTTAAAATAGAGTTAAACAACACTACCTTGCTCAATTATACATTTTGGTGTTGCTGTCCAAAATGAATGTATATATAACGGATATTGATGTATATCATTAGTTTCTAAATGTGTGTATGTATATAAGTTTTTGAATGGTTTATATATGGGTTTATGTTAAGTATAGATTTATATATACTATGTTTATTTTATGTTAAGTATATTTATTTTTACACTAAATTTGTTCAATACAACTTTCTCTTTTAATAGGTCTGCTGGTAGAAATTTCTTCTAGAAATAAGCTGCACCTTTGTACTTTATTCGTTTCCTGTGCGCATATAAATGATTAAATGAATAAAAACAAATATGATCAATTTCAAAAATGTCCAACCTCGGCCTTCATTGTCCTCATGCTATAATCATCAAATTACCAATAATAGATTCAAATAGAGAACAATAATGACTCACGTAGCGCACAAGCATTCGAACTCGTGACCTCGTTATTACGAGGACGTGACACCTGTCCGTGAGAATGGCGAATACCTTTTGTTTTGGGTTAAAAAAGTACTTCAATTCGTGGTTGCCGAAGACTGAGACTTGCCGTTCTAACGGATGCAGATAAGATTCACTTTGTATAGACATAAAGAGACTGTAAATTTATTTTGAAAAAAATATACCCGTGAAGTTTCTTGCCAGTTCTTCTTCACGCAGGTTTTTCCGAACTGGTGGTAGAGTCATGTTTTATTTGACATCAATAAGAACAAGTAATTATCAATGTTGAGAATTTCATTTCATTTCATTTCATTTTGTGGTTGGATTAATCTTTACTTAAATTCTTCTCGGTCTGATACAAAGAGTATATGATATGGTTGAAAATGATTTAAATAAGACTATACACTAAATTAGACCAAAGTTTTCTATTATTAATTTATTTGCAAACAATGATTTAGTAGCTTTTGAAATATATTGCATTTTGTCCAAATAATTTATAACTTTAAAAACAATAACTTGCTAAAGAAAGCCTTTTAAAAAAGCAAACATAATTCAGTATGTAAATTCGTTTTGAGTTATATACTTTTTACATTTTTTTGGAAATCATTAGGTATTTTGGGAAAACAATTTGAATATTTCTGCTTTCTGTGTAGTATTTAACTTAAACCCAATTTTTAAAGAAATTCGTATGGTAACAGATATAGATATTTATTGTCTGACAGTTTTACCAAAAATATGTTAGATAATGATGCTACTTTATGACGTCATATAGAGGTCCATTGTAAGTCGAATTATTTTACGCATTTTCGTTAAAATAAGCTTAATCACTTTTGACCTGCGAGCTTTTACTAACAAAATATATAATGAAAAATGGTTGGTTGGTTAAATGGTTTAATAGTTTTTAAATTAATATATTTTACTTTCTTTACGTACCGAATTATATAATGGTGCAACCAATAAATCGATCAGTAGCAAAAACTGGAACTAAAGCAATTGTTTATGTGACTAAATGCTAAGTTTCATTAACTCGTAGAACACAGCGCCACTGAACAGATAATTTAGTTTTTAGTGTTCAAGCGAACAATTATGATAAAACTCCAAAATTTTTAATCTTCATGTCCTTTAATTGTAAGTTGCGTATTTTAGATGTTTATAAGTGTATTTTAGATGTTTACTATAATTATTTTATTAAAACTTTATTTTTTACAATTTTACCGAACTAAAATTTTATTTTTTACAATTTTATTTTATGAAGTAAATTGCTGTAAATTCAGATCTCTATTACATCATTAAATTGGTTTAATACTACTTCTAGGCACGTAGAATAATTGGTTTCTAGAATTTTTTTTTTTAATTTATTAACAGTGAGAAAATATTGCAGAAGTAACAGTATGTTTACTATCAGCGATATGTTTGTCAATATGTTAATCACAATATGTAAATCATACTAAAATTATATGGGCGTCTGGATAAAATATATAATAGCTACGTAGGTAGATAATGCATTTACATGCATACTGTCATAATAAACATTGTTATATATAATGTCCATACATATATGGACTATATAGGTATGTGGAATGATAAAATAATTTATATTTTTTAAATAAATGATAAAAACTTGTATTTTCAAATGGCGTCAAATACCCAATAATGGCAAGGTATTAAAAAAATGCAAACTATTGGAATCCAGACGTTCACTCGTATTTAATATTGTTTTTAAAACTTTTCTGATTACTCTTCCTACACTATCCGATTCTATTTTTTCCTCAAAGTTGAAAAACCTGCTAGTTTCTTTAGGTTATATCTGTTAATCCTTAATCGAATGTATTAATGTTAGCAAAACCAACTTTCTTTAGAGTGTGTTTGTTAAGATCGCGTCTAGGCGAAGCAAATTTAGGTGTTGGTTCTTCCTATTTTGAACAAACATATTTAGATGTGTCGTGTGTTCAAAAAAAAAAGACAGGAAAGAAAAAGAACAGTATGTAAATTTAAAAACAGTAGACAACGTAGGAATTCACAGTAAAATAACTGGAGCGAAATCAACTTCAATTATAGACTACGTTCGGCAACGGCTGCCACCAGCTACCACCGTCAATATTTTAAAAGAGGCGTATCTCCAATTGTTTTCTATTGTAAGATTCAAAGAAAAGACATCAACGTGCTCACTTTTTATTTAAAGTTAAAATTTATATTTTAATATTTTATTTTATATTTTACAGTAAAGTTAAGTTAAGTTTTTACTTAGTTAAGTTGTATTTCGGTAACTCAATGTTACTTCATACATGATTTTTCGCGCATAGTCCTTAAAAAAGCTACAAATTTTTATGTGAAAGTCGTTTTCAAAAATAGTTTTAACACTTGTTACTGTTAGGCGAAGAAGTTTATAAGAAATAACACAGCTGGTACATCAAATTCAAGGGTGAAAATCAAAATCTAAATTGACACACAGGATATGAAATGACTGGGAAATGATGTCATTTCGTCTAGAGAACAATAATAATAATAGAAATAAATCCCCAGACAAACACACCAACTGTATGTATTGCCCCAAAGTAAGCAGAGCTTTTGTTATGAACCATACAGAGAATCCAGAATAAACATACATATATAAATATCAACAACCATGACCCAAAAATAAACATCTGTGTTCATCATACAAATGAATACCCCGGCCAGGACTGAAACTTAAATTACCACTTAAATATAAAGAATAAGATAAATTGAAAACGAATACATATATTTTATTTTTCAGCATGGAAATTAGAATAGTCACAGAAAAAATATGAATCCACTATCATACAGGATGATCGTGAAATTGACGAGAAGATCCCCTTGTGGTTAGATTTATAATTAGCCATCAATGATAATAGATCGAGGAGCGTTAATCTCTGTGGGCGGCGGTCTTGTTTGCTCAGATTACCTATTAGATATCTCATGCAGTTAATTACAGGACTAGAAATGTGTTGGTCCTGGATTTTATTTATGGCTTGTACGTAGTTAAGGTAATATTTAATATGTGACAGGATATGTCAAAAGCTAGTTTTAATATGTTACAGGGTATGTTGTTAAATATTTTTAATGTGATCTTAGTTTCTTGACTAACGCACGTTGTAGATGCCTGTTGTCATTACCGTTTCATAAGTTAATAATATTTTTTATTCTTTGGACTACTGAGCACTGAGAAGTAGCCTTGCCTCATACGCCGGAGGTCCCAGGTTCAGGGCGTTTTAACTATATGTTTTGTGTGAATGTTTCTGCTTGTATTTGTGTTTGAAGTTTTTATTGTAAAGTGTTGTGTTTCTGTCTATACGTGTTTCTTTTTTCTTCCTTTTTTTAAAGATGCTTAGTCTCGGGTCATGGTTGTTAATATTTATGTATCTATGTTTATTCTGGTTTCACCCCACATTCGCTGTATGGTCATCCATAACATAAGTCGTGCTAACTGTGGGACTATACAGTTGGTGCGTTTGTCTGAGGATCATTATTTTTATTTTTCTTCTCTCAAAAATCATTGTAAATGCAAGCATATACTATGGATTATCATAATTCAAAAGTAGTGGTCTAAATAAATATCAGTCACTCAGTCTTACAAAATGGTTTCTGCTAAAGCGGTTCTTTGTATCTCAGCTGCCTGCAGTAAAATGCGATCATTAGGATTAGTGCGCTATGCAAAGGAATCAAAACTAAGTAATCCTACTGCTACTTCTCACTAAGCTTCCTAGAATATTATTTTGGAGGTAACTGCTAGGCCCTAGAGGCTTAATATTTATCATACATACCACACGTTTTCAGACAATTAAGTTTTAAAGATTGATATTATAATGTTTGATAAAGTCATAGTTCTTAGGGGTTGTTTCAAACACAAAATAACACTAACAAACATTTGCGTGAATTGACTTTAATATAATGTGGGCAAAGACCAAAGGCAGTATTATCGCTAGCAGCGATTTATTCCAAACAACATTTATGTCAATAGAAATCTAGTAAGTGTCAGTGTAGTAATCACTCACTCAGGTCTATGTGTTTTTTATAAAACCATCGATCAAAAATCAAAGTCCCCATCGAAATCCTCTCATCAAAGTCAACAATTATTTTAGGCTCTTCTGAATAACAATATTACTGTTATTATTTTTATAAGTTACATTATTAAATTATCTTAAACTGGCAAAAAAATTCTTAAATACCAGTTTGAACTATGCTAAATGCATCTAACGCAACACTACTGACATCTACCTAGGGAATGAGAATGTGGCACAAACCAGTCACGATCACAAATTAATGCGTAACATGGGAATAGAAAATCTAATGGGAAATGATTTCCGCTTAGACAGGAATCTATTTTGCGATCCTGGTTACTTAATTGCCTATCTATCTACTATGCATAGAGATATAATTAGTATACAGGATGAGACAGGACCATATCGTAAAGATGGTTCTGAATTGTTAATAACATTATTCGCTCTCTTTGGTATTGTATCTTTTATTCCTATCCTATTAAGGTTAATTTTACGGAACAATAAGTAGGACTGATATGACGTAATAACTGTAACCACTGTAATAACCACATAAATAGGAAATAGTTGTAAGTAGGTTTATTTGTAATCGATGGATTTTTATAACTTATAGTAACTGAAGCGATATTAGTAATAAATATAAGAAAATGTCGATTTGAATTGTACTATATAAATATTATATTTTTGTTTTTGTACAATTAGCCTGCTCTTGTGTAGTTAGTACATTTATGGGTCAATAAGATCTATAAAATCATAAAGTGAATAGCCTTACATTTACAAAAGTAGACTCAGCAAAACATGAGATTCAAACATTTTGCCTTGGAAGGAACAATCAGGAATATTAATTAAATACGGGTCACTTGCACCCTGTATAGCGAGGCAAGTGAACGGGTTGGGCATTAGAACTTGATTTGCTAACAGCAAGTTTGTATATGGCATTTGATCAATGTAAAAAGTATAATAATACGAGTATTTGAAACTTGTTGTATACTGTGTGATTACATTGCCTTTTAAAGAAAACTGAAATAGTTATTTTATGTAGTTTTTTTAAACATGACGTTGTTTGAATGATTTTTAGTTTGTTTATTATTGTAGCTGACGAAAAACTTTTCATTATTCACTGTTTAATGATGTCCTTTTACTTTTATAAAAAACTATAGGCCCCATAAAATTTTGTATAAAGGCCAATACACAGGAAATTTTTTGGCTATTTTTAATGAAATGAAAATGAAAGAAATGTAAAATGGGCATGGCAGGCAATAAGGATAAAAATACTAAAAATACTTCTTTTCAGAAACAAAATTATATTTCAAATTCAATAAGGAGCAACGGTTAAATTATATCTTCATCCATCAAAAATCTTCCTTATCAAAATGAACCACAATGATGCATCAAAATATCGCCTTGTGCGAAACAGCTAGAGGATGTATATATAAGAAATATCCACGTAGCTTAAACGATATTTCTGTTTATTTAAAAACCAGGGGTCCTGTGACAGTAATCTAACCCAGGACTTAGGCACGGCTACCAGTAACAACAATGCGAGGTTGATTATATATATTTTAATAGATTGAGAGTTTCTGCAACGTTGGAAGATGATCCAGGTTGAACTACGATTTCCATAAAATAGGACCGCAACCTTTGCACATTCCTATTTATTTACCACTATAATATTTACTCAACTTGTGACTTCAAAATAAAATTGCAGTTAATAAGCAAACAAATTAACATCACAATAGAGACTTAAGCCCGAATATTATTCTCACATAATTTAAAATAGCATTTTATTACTCTGGGAATATAAACTATATAACTTTGTAACTGAGAATAAGAAGTTTTACATTGTAAACTATTGTTGACTTTAGAATAAACGAAGAAATATTTATACTTGTATAATTATATTTTCTCACTTAGTTACTCGTTTGTTATATTATTATGTGGTCATAAAATAATGATTACTTGCTTCATACGTAAAGTTTTTCAATAAAAAAAATTTCATTGGTTTTGGTTTGCCTGTAGGCTAAAAACCTCAACAAAGTAACATCTCATGTTTAATGGTTTAAACCAATATTGAAAATACCTGTAAGATATATTACATAAAAGGTAAGGAAGCTTGTAATCATCTTTTTAATGTGTTGAAGATAATTTGCAGTAAAATTTTATTATAACTATTATAAATACGAATAAATAGTGACTGTGTTATTATCTATTTTATAAGTAATTTTTCCTGCGATTTTATTTGCTTTAAAAACATGTAAAATATCTTCCTCGTTATTTTTTGTGAGCCTGTGTGTTATTCAATGATATAAAACAAAGAATTATCTTTCATTATATGTTCTTTCTATGGTTAAAGTTGGCTACTGTATCTATTTTAATGTATTTTCAATGTCAATTTCAATCACTAATATGATAGTTTCAGGGATATTTAGAGATACATATTTATAAATAACATGAAAAACATATAAATAACTTAAAGCATTACAAGAAAGTATATTTCGTGACAAATTATTTTATTACTTAAATAACATTAGAAATACTTGACAAGCACATAGTTCTCGCCGCGTTTCTCAAAGTGACGTGAACTACAAGAAGTAAGTACCTATATCTTAAAACAATTCGACCTAATTATAAGTATTAACTTGTCAAAGAATATTGGCGAATCCTTATTTAAGTAAACAGTAAGCGTTTAGAAAAGTAACCAGTACTGTTGTTTATTCTTTTTTTTAAATGTAAATTTCCATATAATAGCTTCATGTGTAGAGGTCTCCATAAAATAGTTGATTTAGAAAGTTTGATTTGACTTGATCAGTTTCTTTACCTCCTGTCATTTTTATTACGCTGATTGTGACTAAGCGCAACTATTTTGTAATGTAATTTTTAAATATAGGAAATTATTATCACTTCAGAACGTAAGGACTCATTTTTATGAAAGGATTTTTTTATATTCCTCATAGTAAAAATGATTTATTACTCACTAGAGTCCTTATCCTTGGCTGTATAGCTTTTTCATGAACGAATTTTATTATACACGAATTTAATGCATACATTGTAGGTACGCATTAAATTAAAGATATTGATGAACATTTACGTGTCATTATTATCATGGTTGGTTGATGATAGTAGTAATTAGCTATGTAAATGTAGGCAATTTGAAATCATAACCTCAAAACTAGTACTTATTGAAAATGCAATTATTATTGTTCCTAGACATCTTCCATAATATATATTTTTTAAAGTGGATCTGGAATTTATGCCCTATAGTTTTAGATATTTTTGACTTTTAAACGCTCCACTTTAACTCTAACTAAAACCATGTATGGCGATCTGCCAATGTTCTTTATTATTATTATTTTTATAAGTTTATGAAAAGACTAAGGTTACACGCATGGGTTCACTCGCATAATTCTCAATTCCATAGGTATTGCGGGATAAAATATGGAAATAGTTACTACTGGATTAAGACGGAATTTTCTAATGGCCAAAGCAGTTTCCAAATCAATGCAATTGTTTCAGAGTTTATCGTATTTACGTCCGTATTTACGTACAAACCAAAATAAAAATAATTTCTTGTTTGTTTTCTTGTTTGTTACTGTCAGAAGGAGTTGGTATGTGCTTGTTATTGGCACGCTGTGCAACCGTTTGACAGATTTCAACATAGGATGTGTCATTAGATTCATTTTAGTTGTGAGAGTGACATAGGAAATTTTTTCCCGGTATTCTAATGGGAACAGGAATTACACGGGAAAAAAGCTTTTGCATTCGGAGTTTTTTTAGTTTCAGTAGCTTGTTAAGAGGCCTTTGTCTTTTTAATGACCTAGTCCTCAGTTATAAGTAATGCTAAATAGCTTTACACCTTTATTTATAAAACATACACATAATTACACAGTTTACTCGTTACATTATGCATTTCGGACAGAACGAACGGAATAAAAATTACAGTAACTTGCATTTTTGATTCAAGTCGTGGTTTCGTGACTTTGAATTAATAAATCAACAGTTAGGTCGGTTTTTTCTATAAATATAGGTCACCATGTTATTCTTTTTTTTGTACATTATACTTGTTTACAATGCATTAAAGCAAATCATGTGGGTCCGTCAGTTCTTTTTCTGTGTATTTTTTTAAGACGTCGATCAATTTTATGGTCTTTAAAAGATTTTAGAATTTTTTTTTTGGTCTCTTCTTACTGCTCAAAAATTTGCATTTCGCCTATTTATTTATTTTTTTATTATTATTTGAACTTCCAGAGAAAGTTACAATATTTCTTGTATCTACATAAACATTTAAAAAAATAATTATTATACCGACATTATACATCAATCCAGGAGTCGTTTTACTTTTGAAGGCTCTTTCTCTTTCTTTCTCACTTTCTACTTCTTTGTAATTGCAGACGAGAAAGCATGCTTAATTTATTGTTTCCTATGAAAATAACACAACATTGTAGTGCGTTATTATAGGGACCTAAATCAATATGGTCACTACACGTCACTTGTACTTGAAAGTAAAAAAAATAAAAACTATTAATTTTTTGTAGGTTTATTCTTGTTATTATAGGAGGTTATGTCTTAATTATTTTTCACATGCGACTAGGATTTTTTTTGGAAAATAATATGAATAATTACAACTGCTTTTTGATTTGTTAATACTGACTTATAAAAAAAATTATTTTCCGGTACATATAATTATTTTTCTTAATCTGTGTTGGAATGTAATCATTTGTTTTATTGACTAACGTTCATAATCTATTAGCACCACTTTGATTTAATTTATACTTTTAACACCTTACCCGGAAATTACTCAATTTGACTTCAAATCCAATTTATTAGAGATATCATCGATTTTATAACACGATCAATGTTTATGATTGTTTTGGAATTTTTATGTGAGGATCATAAACAATCGACAGGAAATCATGATTATCATATTAGATGGTGCCAGAGATACCAGTTTAATTTGAAGCATAATTTGGATACAATATTCTATATTGTTAAGTGCGAAAAAAAGTTTATAGCTTATTTTATTAGGACCGGAATGCTGATGTAATTTAAGGAGGGAAATGAATACCTTGGTAATATTTTAGATAGATACCTAATATTTTTGGAGGTCATTGACTTGATGAAGTGTTTATTAAGAGTTATTATTTTTGTTCTTAAGTTTATAAGTAAACACGTAATATATGAAGCATCTGATTAATGTGAAATTGAAACATGATATAGGAAAATTTCTAAATTATTTAAGTTTTTATATAATAACACAAAATATCTACAAATTATCAGTTTTAAAAATGTTCACAGTTTTCGAACTTACATATTTCGGGACTGTTGGTACAGCAGGCAGACGGTCGCAAGCCAGCGGCAGTGGTCGTCGCAGCTCCGCCTGCTTGCCTTCAGAGTACGCCACTATGGTCCTCATTGTGGAAATTAGCTCCAACTTTCCCTGGCTTTCTTCCCAGCGTACTTCGCCAGTCCAGCTGCCTACACCCAACATCCAGCTCACACAGAACACAACCACACCCACCAGAACATACTTCACCACCCGCACGAGCTTCCTACAGTCACAACCCATCCTTATAAAATCCTTGGTCCCCTCAACATTGTAGCAACTCGCGCGCAGACGTCAGCGCACGCATGCGCTCCGAGCGCGCCGCTTCACTCAACTGCCGCGCGTCAGCTGATACCATATCAACAATGCGACTACTCACTAATCGCTCTAAACCTTCCAACGTGGAAATCTAGTTTCCTATACCAGTTTTTGCCCAGGATTCTATGTGCAACGTAACCCGTTCCAACAAAAACGCAGATTGTGGCAATCTTACACGGAACAGGCAACTTTAGTTGGACCCTGTTTGAAGGCGATTTGTTTAATTACGTAAGTTCGATTATAAGACAGCTAGGGTTGTACCTAGTGATTAGATCGCCTCGATAGCCCCGAGGCGGTTTAGTTTCAACCGTTGAACCATCCTAACACTGTTCACATGGCAGGTAATAGGTTCGTTCAACCGCAACCCCATTAATTAGATTAATATATTCAGATGGAGAAAAAATAACCCTTGAGCGTTTGATGCGTCTATTGGCGGACGTGTGGCGCGCGGCCATAGCAAAGTGACAAGCGGCGTTCATGAATCGTCATTCATGTTTGTGCTATCTCTATAATTGTGCACTCACAGCTTTAATTTATTCCTTAATCAATTGTCAGATATACTGCTATTTCTATATATAGAAAAAAAATGTCATATTTTCTTGGCAAATTAAATGAAAACTTCATAAATATTCAACTTATCCAAATTATACATTACAATAAAAACGTACAATTTATTAACACGAAACGAAAAAAAATACATCTATGCTTAAGATAAGTTTTGAGTGCAGTTTTGAAACGTAAGAAAAGTTAAAAGTATCGTGCGATTATGTTCGATAAAATGGAGTTGTTCTCTCGTCAATAACTTACGACAATTTAATAAACACACCAGGGGCTAAACGCTTTTTCAATAGGTGTGTGTACATGGAGTGTATTAATTTGATATGTCGCGGACGCAGCTACCGTGGTACAGTAATTGTACCTTGCGAGATCCCGACCGCGCCGCCGACTCCCAATAATTACCGACCTAAAAGCAAAACGAAAACCACTATCGTGCACGCGATTTTATTATCTCGTAAAAGACAAATAACGATGAATGCTGGTTATTTATCGACTTCTCATTTACTTCTGTAGTTGGAAAAATTATACGTCCTCAAATCGACCCGCGGTTTAATTTGTACCTGAGCTCAATACTCGCCGAGGGATGAAATTATTTCCTTCGCAATTGCGCAGTTCCCACAACTCGTCAAATGAACTTCATAAAAAGTTAATTTTGTATTTTGTGGTTTCCTTTCAGTATCAATTTGCAGCAGATTGTTCCAATTAGTTGTCAATAAAGTCAACCCGGAGTGTCTATAAAACTAAATATAATTTTTGATAATGTTGTGGTCAGTACTTTTATTAGTAATAATTTGCCACAGCTTCCATGGTTGTCATGGTTTTGTAATTCTGAAATTTGACTTTGAAATAAAACAAGTGATGTAAATGAAATTTGAAAAATTGTGGTACTTAAGTGGTTCCAATTTTTAACTTTACAGCACAACTGCCCACCAACTATAACTTAAATACAAACTCAACAATCTTCAATAGAAACGGTGTTTCCTCGTGAGTTAAATTTCTTAGTAGTCCATGTGGTTTCTAATATTCTAATAGATTCTAATAACCATAGTGAGGCATGTAGGCAGTAGTGTCGCAGGAAGGCAGTATTGAAATGCAGGCTTTATCATGTCGAGTGCATCTGGTTCGTTAGTCGTACGCTCAGCGGTGTGTTCCACTTGGGTCCGTATTGGGATGCATAAATTTAATTGGCATATTATAAGGCTGCATAACGTTTTTTGGCATACTGTTTGTTTCGCATAATGTTCATACAGAATAAATCATAAAGCATACATAATTTCCCCAAAACTTCATTTGGGGGGGGGGGGGGTTCATGCATAAGTGGTTTTATAATAACGACTAATTATCATAACATTTATTGGCATCTCACGCTATGGCATAAAGTTTACAAGTCATACATATAGAATACCATAATTTGACAAAAATAAATGGACTGTAAAATTAATAACCTAAAAAATTTTACACTTCTTTGGTTGTTACAGACGATATAGCAACGTGGTTAAGTCAGTATTACGTATAGGGAAATGCAACATTGCCACCTATTTTCTCACCTAAAGTTTGGAGTACATTCGAATTAGATAAAGAAAACCCTCTCATCTCATAATGCCAATGGAAAATGACAACTTCTCAGAATGCCAACTTCTCGAAGTGTCAACTTCTCAGAATGCCAACTTTTCAGAAAGCCAATTTTTCACAATGCCAACTTCGCATAATGCAAACTTCTCGCAATGACAACTTCTGAAGGGACAGACGAGATGTTTGTTTGAACCAAATTGAACTGAAGTCGCTTTTCGCGAAAGTAGTTTTTCGTGAAAAGCTGGAAATGGTACTTAATTTGGTCCTGGCACTTTGCCGGTTGCTGCCGTACCACGCTCGCTTCTTTCGCTCGGCTCGCGCATGTATTAACTACGTACAAACCTAACCGAACTGTGTTGTATATTTTGATTATAGTGAGATAATAATTTACAATTCATCATCATCATTTCTTAAATAATCTTGGTCAAATGTTATTATTTATTATTCACGTGCAAGTCGCTTTTTTGGCATGATCTACATACTGACTGACCTGTCCTCCTCGCTGCGCTCGACGTCGCACCTTATATTATTTATTGTTATTTTTAAGATTCAACATAAAGTAGGTACATAATATGATTTGTACTTTATAAATTAGGCACCAAAAGTTTTTTTATTAATTACATTTATGACTTTAGAGGTTATGGATACTTCTATTATGCGTTTTGTATTCTATGATAATTTATCTTCAGACGTATATCAGTTATGTCCTTTGCATTCATGCTGCATAAAATTATGATAAAGAAAATTAGAGTAAGTGAAACTTATGGCAATGAAACCATTCTGCGTTTATAATATTCTGCTTATCTCAATTTATACGAAAAAACTTTATGCTGAGACTGTTATACCAAACTATATAATGATAAAAAAAATTATGTGACCGAGAGGGCTCCCGTTCCACTTGTGCCTTAACAATAGGTAGACTTATTTTGCAATATTTTTTTAATTGTGGGTCATTATTTAATCGTACAGTTATTGTTGAGAGTTGAGGCTGTTTTTATTTTTACAGTCACGTGTGATTCCATGAGTTTCGTACAAATAGTACAATTTTATTACAAGAGTGCTCGCATGCTCTATCATATTAGAAAAATTAATTATGATTTTGTATATAACTGGTTTTGTATAAAAAAGGTTTATAAAAATAAAAACAAATATAGATATGTTTTATCTTTATTGTGAAACGTAATTCAAAGAAAAATTAACAAAATTAACAGTTACTTTACAAATTAGAAATATTATAAGAAACTCTTATGAAATAATGAACTTTTTGGATAGATTGAGATCAACTTCGATAAAATAATAAAAAAATAATGTTCTAACTTCTAATTATCTTCTTTTTCATATTGAAGACATAACACAGCTTGGTGATCAGGGCACATACACCTGGCACATCGTTTACACCAATTTTTTGTGGAGCGATTTCGGGCTGGAGAGCACGTGAAACATTTGCTAACCCTTACTGTCTTGTTTGAGTGATCATGAGATATCTCATCAGACACTCCCAAAAGGCTTTTTGTTTTAATTTTTTATTCCCGACGAAGATAGTCAAGTGCTTAACGTCGCATCATGAGGGGTTTAGCCAGTTCAAATGACAAGTCAAGTAGGAAATTTCGTCGTACTACAGTTTGCTGGCCTTTACTTGGTTGATAGATGATCAAAGCATTTATAACCACTATATTCAAATAATTTCGGACCAGGAGGTCGAAATGTAATATTTTGCGATCTTACTCTTGTTTCAGGTGGGCATTCTTTACTCCATAATGTTCCATTCTTGTATTCTTAAACATTTTAACTTGTACGGCTCGATGAGAGTACAGAGTGAGGAACATCTTCGTCTGATGAAACCGCAACATCTTCGCGTTCGAGGTTAAACATCTCTTCCTGTGTAGGTATCGACTTCTTCGACATACGAGTCACTCTGGATAAGTTCGTCGTCATTTGTCTCTTCCTCTAACCAGCACAAAATCCGGCCATCCATACGAGGCTTCATTTTTCATAAGAGATCGCTAAAACCGTAATTGGGATGAATTATATTCATAACAAGACAAGCTATTATTTATATATTACTTATTTCTAAGTCAAAGTTTTATAAATTTCAAAATCGTACTCAGAAGAATAAAAAGAATAGCGATTACATTATTGCTTACCTTAATTCACTTTTGTTACGCCGATGCTCGCATGTACTACTATGGTAGAATGCCGATTTTGACGGGGGTTTGTGCAATCGTGCGCCCAAGCAGTCACTTGGCCTAGCACTGACCCGTTGCGTTATATTGTTTTTGAGGCTTATCTACGGGCGCGGGGAGAAACACCTAAAAGTTAAGGAATGGCGCGAAAAAATTTGAGGGTGCTCTACCATGGTAGAACGCGCGTGCACTGTAGTGTTAATGTAATGATACAATAAATATTATATAATATACAAGAAATATTTGTCACTCTGGTATATAAGACTACTACGGCTAGGCCAGAACCTAACATTATTTAAGATAGGGGAATAATTAAACTTTTCCAATCAAAGACTTTCATGAACAGTGAAGTTAAATTCTGCATTTAGATTCGTTAGCAAAATGTTTGGTCCTTCAACACTTAATTTTTATATAAAATACGAAAACGTTAAGTTATTCTGACAATGTAATAAAGGGTGTCTCAGAATGTTTTTCGTTTAAAGATGTTAAATAAAAAATAACAATATCAATTAAAACTCGTTTTATTTATTGTTAAATTAAAGAGCAGTTCTTGAAGTTGATTTATGAAAAACAACCGTTTGCTAATGCGCACCATTGACTTGTTCACACTCATTTAACCTGAAGCTAAAATTTTGAATCACTCGCTTGAGCATCGCTCTTGGGATAGAGTTGATTTCTTCAGTGACTCTTTGCTTCAAAACATTCAGGTTAGGTGGCAATAGATTGTAAACTTTATTTTTTAGGTAGGAAAAAATCAGGCATGCGTTAATTCAGGGCTCCTCGGTGGCCAGTTGAAGTCTCCTCAGCGACTCTTCCAGGAAATAAATCGTGAAGAGCAGCTAATGAGTAATTTGTAACATGATAAGTGGCTCCATCTTGCTGGAAAAAGGTGTTGCGGTTATTACCATACTAGTTTTGCATTTCTATAGCCAAAAAGGTCCGGATCATACGGCAATATCGATCAGAATTAACGGTCTGAGTTTGACCTCGGTCATCCTCAAAAAAATAAGGACCGATAATTCCTTGACTTGATATGGCATTCAAAACAACATATTTTGGTGAGTGCAAGGGTTTCTGATGCAGTTCTAGCTGATTTTTGGAAGCCCAGTATCTGCAATTTTGTTTATTCACGTGACGGTTGATGTGAAAATTCGATTTGTCGGAGAACCAGGTGTTATTGAAACTCCTAAAACGGTTCTTCATTGTCCTGCAGAATTCGACTCGTTTATCAGGATCATCAGGCTTAATTTCTTGAACAATAACAATGTTATAGGGGTGAAAATGTAAATCTTTCGAAATAATGCGATGGACCGTAAATTTGTTCAAATTAAGAGAAGCTGCGCGCAATCTCAACGACTGTTGTGGGTCGTCCATAACAGACTGGCAACCGCGGTCGACGTTAATGCACGTTCTTGATGTCCTTTTGCGCCCAGACTATTAGTCCGGCATTGTATTCCCAGTCTCTTTAAACTTGCACACACAATGCTTAATTAAATTGGCACTTGGCACATGTTTTAAGCTTCTTAAATTAAAATGTGTCCTGTAGAGACGACGAACGATAGTATAGGAATCCTTCTTATTATAAAACGCTCGCATGCAAAACGCACGCTGCGGTTCCGTGAAACGATTCATGGCTACTAAACCTAACAAGCCGGCCAAGCGTTTGAGGCCACTACCCTTCCCCTGCTACCTGCAGTTGGCGCGTATTGGTCAATTAAAAAACGTAAAACATTCTGAGACACCCTTTATGTTACACATATAATGGTAAACACCCCGAAACAGATATAATGGTTATAAAAACTTGTAATGGTAAGGGTAGATAAACTTACAATGGTTTATTTCAACAGCAAAAAACATATTAAGTCATTTAAATTAATAAAATCAAACACTTCTACAAATAAACAGTTAATAACTTTCGGTTAAAAAGTGGTTCTTTATCAACATTTTGAAGCATCGCTTCCATGATTTTACCTGTGATAAAGTATGCAGTCAATTTCAGTTATTAAATAAGCTTTGGAAAAAAAAATTATTTACAACAAGCTGCAGAATTTTCCCGAGTGAACTCTGCTCCCACGGGGAATTCGGGAAATAATATACCTTTTGTCACACCCGTGAAATAATTTACCTTATGTAACACTCGGTATATGTCACACCCGCAACTGAGTCTAAAATGTGTCATCTCATATGTTAAAATCCGTCAAACGGTTTAGGCTGTTAAGTGTGCCAATGGAAAATACAAACATACACTCAAACATAATCTTTCTTTTAACAGTCAGGTAAAAACATTTTCTCACATAAAAATGAACATCAATAAAAATGTTCCAGCAATAGGAAGTTGCAAGTGCAACAAAACTTCGCCTCTCCGAGTATTGAACCCACAATCGGCGTTAGACTCTCGATAGTGCCGTGGTTCAACTTATTTATTTCGCTCAGGCGCTGTCAGTCCCTCCTCTTTTTGCCGATTTTCCCCTCTGATCAAAGATTTATAGACCTCTTGTAGATGGTGCTCCTTTTGTACCATTGTTAGACAATCATAAATCTATGAATATAATTTACAGTATTGTAGGTGTAATAGAAATTTGTGGTAGGAATATTTAATAGCAATTTGTTTGGTAATTGTATTTGTTGAAGAACTAACAATTAGTTTATTTTGAGGAGGTCTTTTAATAGTGTACTTTAAAAAGATTTTATTAGGTTAGCCGACCAATAAGGTCGGCTCTTCTCATCTTGGATGTCCACGTGCCCAGGTTCGTCTTTTTTTAAGACATGTTTTAATTATTAAAACTCACATCAATTTGGTTCAACTTTTAGTAGCGTTTGCGTTTAAACGACAGGATTCGGGACCTCGGGCTTCTGATAATCATGTTTCAAACATGAGGAACATATTAAGTAAAAGCGTTTCTTTTAAAAGAACATTTTAGTTTCATTCCAACTTATCAAGAAAACTTGAAGGTAACTGCCGCGATATTATCTTTTTTGTAAGACCACATAAGTGGGCCTCTTTTATAACCTTATGAGCAGCATTTAAACGTATTATAAAAGCTCTTTTCCAAATACTAAGTAGGCGCTTGTAACACATAAACTTTAATGGCTGTTAGAGGCCTATTTTATTAAAAGTCTTGGAATCTATACGTATGGTAGTTCAAAGTTATACTAAACGTATCTTTAGAAATAATTATTATTAAGACGAAAGGTTTGTTTGTTTGTGATGGACGAACTTTGGAGTACTTACCTGATTATTACTATTCAACATCGTTAGAAAGCTAAATTTTTTAGACATGCTACACACATACTGCGTAGTAAATTTCCCACTGCATTTACATACCTATTTTTTTTTTCATAGCTGGGAAATACCCATGCGACCCACCTAATGGTAAGTGGCACCTAATGGTTCACAATGGGAACCTACGTAGTACCACCCCAGACGATATCTTAACATAAGAAACTCTAGGTTATAAACACTTTATTCCTGATATCTTCATAATCAACTCTCTTACTCATTAAAGCTGCAATAAAATAAAATAACTGATAAATGTATAAACTGAAGTAGATTTGGCAAGACTTTCATACGACCATCCGTAGAAAAAGACTAACAAGAAAACTTAAAAAAAAGGCCTTTTATATACGAGTATCAGTCAAAGATTCATGCTTTTATTTCTTGCCACAAAAGCTTCCAAAAAACTAGTTTTGCATAAAAAGCGCCCACTTACAACATTAAATCCACGTTTATTCTTTCTTAATTAATCGATAAACTAATTTAATTAACGGTAGCCACAGACAATATTGAGATATCAAAATTAAGATAAAATAAACGAAATTACTTTTCAATAAACATGCGACGTTGTTAATTAAAAATTAATTTACTACGCTGATAAGGCGGCATTTTTTATGTTTTTACCTCACAAGACAGGAAGCTGGCAAGTTTCTTTCTCCCGTTAGGTTTATATGAAAGTACTTATGTACCCGTTTAAAGTAAAAGCTAAGCAGTCTTTTTTAATTAAATTACTTGAATTTTATTACAATGCACTCGGATTTCTTATTACTTGTTATAAATACTTACTTTCATAGGATCGATTTGTATTGGAAACAAAGCTTTATTCTAACCATCCTAACATATCACTTTCCGCAATATTCTTTGGAATAAGTTGTATAAATGAGTCGAACTTCTTTACGGCCATGAAGCCTGGTAGAAACTCGTAAACAAGGTTTTTATTTCGTTTAAATGTTAGAATTTATTTTTATGAAAAGACTGTTGATGATGTATTTTGTTTATATTATTATATCAATGCCAAAGGAATTTTTCACTTTGCAAATAAGTATTTCTTTGAATAGTCTATCTGATTGGATATGAAAAAACGATCAATAGAGAAAGTGTTTTTTATTATGTCGCTAAAAGACATTCTTTTCATTGGAAAAGTCACGTCCACGTTTCAAAAGGAAAAAATCCCAACTCCACTATAAGGTAAACCAAATCTGAATTTATTTCGATGTCTCCATTCTTATAGATTTTTGTTAAATTTATACGCTTTTGTATGGAGTTTCAGTGGGTACTTTATTCCCCTTTGTTCAAAAGGCTGGTAAAGTCGTGCAGGGCCCATCTAAGGTATTCTAGAGTCGGTGCCGTCGGTCCCGTCCATGGTAACTTCGATTTATGATATTAGCGTTCTTTACAATACTATAGAAACATGCTTTTATGGACACTAGCGCGCTCGTTTAAAGGAATTACATAAATCTGTTCTCTGTTTCTTGTATTTGTATGAGTTTAAGAGTCTTGTCAATTTTAAAGTGTAATTTGTTTTTTTATGACTTTTGAAATTGTAAATAAGAATGACGTAGCCAGATGTTCTTAATGTATTTAAATTATTAAATAATTGTCGTTAACATAACGAGGTTGATTGTTTATTTATTAATAATTCAAAAGATGTTTATTTAAAGGTCTTTAAAATGGGACAAAATACATACCGCCCGAGTTACTATCTGACACCGTATTCAATCCTAGGAGATACATATGTGTGTGAAGAGGACAGTTGTTTTTAATTAATCCTATCTGCTTCTTTTAAATATTTTAATATTAATTTCTTTCTTTACCAGTTTCATTAAGAGTATTTTGAGGCTGTCCATTTGGTTACGTAAAAAAGATCATTTATCGGTTTTTTTTTAAATTACAATAACAAGGTGATAACGGCTTATGTCACCGTATAAATATATTTTTTTGAGTATGTCATCAACAGTGAAACAAAGGCATATTGTCAGCAATGCGTAGTCAGTGTAATTGTAATTATATTTTTTGCAATATAAGAAAATTCGTGATAGATCCTAAACACCTCGCATTTTTGCATCACAGTTTTAAACCCTTATAATGAAGCTGTTAAATATTTAATATACTCCTCGAATACAAAACACTCGTTAAGAATACTGCAACATTTACACTTAAAGCGAGTCATAGCCTTTACAATTTAAAGCGCATGTTTTCTTGGCTTTACATGCCTCCTTAATGCTTGCTTGGTCGTCGACATTGTTGACATAAGGTGTGTATATAGATGTGTAGGCGAGTCAAAGCTTGTGTCAAGCCTTTGAACAGATAGCCATCTATATCGACTCATCTTGATTTTAAACGAGTGCAGTACGGACTGAAAAATAGGTAAAAATTCACTACACTTTTTTTCTCTTGTATCGTGTTTAAATTTGGATTCTGATTGAACACACTGTTATATTTAATTGGTATTTATTAATGTAATATAATAATAATAAATCCCCAGACAAACACACCAACTGTATGGCCCCAAAGTTAGCAGAGCTAGTGTTATGGATGACCATACAGCGAACTGGGGGGGAACCCAGAATAAACATACATATATAATTACAAACATACATGAGCCGAGAACAAACATCTGTGTTCATCACAAAAATGCATGCCCCGGCCAGGCCTCGAACCTGGGACCTTCGGCGTATGAGGCAAAGCTACTTACCAACTAAGCAACGACCAATCGGTCGTAATTTAAATTATTAAATTAAATTATTCCATTTATGTTGTTATATTTAGGTAATCTTTTTTTATCTTTAAGAATACAAGTGCTAATTATTTTCACTGTCGAACATGTTATAGTCAACTTACAACTGGCTGGATCTCCCTTAACCTCGTGAACGGGTGCCATATGAGGGTGTTCGTAGTTTGGATACTTGGGGGGAGGGAGACTTGCCGAGCTAACGGATGCAGATAAGAATAATTTTGTAAAGATATAAAGTAACATTGTAAATTTATTTTGAAAAATTATACCAGTGAAGTTTCTTGCCAGTTCTGCTTCACGAAGGTTTTCCGAACTGATTGTAGACTCATGCTTTATTCAACGTAAATAAGAACAAGTTTTTGTAATTGTTGAAAAATAAATATTTGAATTTGAATGTTAGTTCACATACACTGTTTGTGTCTTTGTATAGATATAATTAAATAGATATAGATAGATATAATTGCAATATCTCATTGCTCAGTAATAATAACCCTAACGTGGTCTCTGGTTCTCTTAGAATATTCAAGCAAAATGTCTCCTTAGAAGTCTTTTAGATTTACAAGGCACTTCACCTCCTTACTTTTAGAGCATGTATTTAAAATATTACTGTTTCAAAAGTAGTAACAATTTTAATAACCTCTTTGTAGTATTTTAATCCTTGGTCATTTGAAGGCTTATTGACCATAACTTTAGTGAAATTTTATGATTTGCTCGTTATGAAGCTATTAACTAGACATACAATGTTATGAATATTTTACGAGTGTTATTTGCGAATTAAATTAGAATAATAAAATTTCACTAAACTTACCCTAAAACTAAGATAATAGACATATTGTAACTAAGTTTGTTGGGTACGTTTCATGCCTTAACTTCACAAACCATTATCATAAAATATTTTCACAATTATAAGGGATATACGAATGTACCTTTTAAATGTTACCAGGAAAAGTTACGTACTTAGTAAAGTTCAGTCTCGAGCGATAAGTGACTAAACCCGCGGGCAAAAGCAATTAAGGTGCGAACGCATATCAAACTAACAAAAAATAAATTTAGACACCTTCGCAAAATATCATGTAGAATAAAACAATTATGTTCTTCTGCTGTCCGTACAGAAAGTGTCACAATACTAACAAAGTCATTTTATTTTCACACGTGCCATGCAATCCGAGAGAGTGCAGTGTTTATGTAAATTTTAGTGCATTAGTGTTTTATGTGTGGGAGTGTAACTGTCGCATTGTTGTTGGTAGTTGCAGTACAGTTAGGTGGAATAGTGTCATTTTTGTCGAACGTACGGTGTTCCCGAATTGCACATGTTTTTATATAAAATCGTGCTATTTAACGGAAAGGAAAAATTAAATTGTAGTTAAAGTTTATAACATTTGGAAGGCTGAAAAGAAATAAACAAAATTACCATCGTTCAGTGTCTCAGTAGTTATATCACTCGACCAATTATCTAATCGTCACATTCATAGTAAAGAAATCTATTTGGATATGATTATCAAATCAAACGAGTGGCGTAGTGGTTAGTAGCCCTGCCTCATACGCCAGAGGTCCCAGGTTCGAGTCCTGGCCGGGGCAGTTATTTGTGCGATGAACATCATCTATGTTTGTTTTCGTGTCATGGTTGTTGATATTTATATATGTATGTTTATTCGGGGTTCCCCCCAGTTCGCTGTATGGTCATCCATAACACAAGCTCTGCTTACTTTGGCGTCATACAGTTGGTGTGTCTGTCTGGGGATTAATTATTTATTATTATGTATTATTATAATGTTTCTAAATTTGATCATGTTACCAAAATTAAGCATTATACATGGCAAAAAACAACAATAATAACCTACTTAATACAAAACATTTTACAAAGGTACAAATCTCTTGTACCTTACCTCTATTGAAAATAGCCAAGTCCAAGTTTTCTTTTGAATCATCAGGTGATAATCTTAGTTTAAATAAATAATAACCGAGCAGTAAGATTTTTCGAGGTTCAAGCACAAAGCATAGGACATGTCAAAACAAAACGACCATCAACATAAATCTAAGATGCTAATGTTAGATATTTCTTTTGTTTAATTTTTTGCTCTGTCATGATTGAAGTTTTTGCTCAACCCGTGTTTAGATGCGAAGTGCCAATATTCTCACTTAGAGATCAGTACCCCCTTATTATAATGATAGTAGCATTAAGTATATCGTAACTGCTCATTATGAACTTCAAAGTGAGTGAATAAAAAATGAACTAAAAGGTAACAAAAAATAAATTGTAGGTTTACAATTTTAGAAATCACAATCGTGATCTGATTTTTTTTATATTTCTGTTTGTGTGTGGAAGTAATTAGTTTTTTTTGATATCGGACTTATTGAGAATATGTATGTGTGTTTTGCTAGGTTTGGATAGCAAGTTAAGATTTTTTTTTCCAAATACTCTTAGTTTATTTTCTATACAAATAAAATTGTTTATGTCACTGATAGATGTCACAGTGTACATCTATTTGAGATAGTTGCGAGTATAGGTCAGTAATCAAACCCGTGCTCGTTTTTTAGCTTTTTTTATAAATTGAATAGTTTTAATGTACCTGACTTCTCAATGCGCCAACGAAATACTGTTATTCAAGGCCTGTGAGATGGAAAAATTATATGTATCTAGTTTAAATAAATAAAATAAACTCAGTCACTCATCACTAAGTGTTATGTATTCAACTCGACAAATTAAGTCAAATGAGCCCAAACTCGAGGAGTTCTAGAGGCTTTTGAAGAGTTCTGCCTCCTTGGTTACCTCTTCAAGTCAGCTCGTATGAAACAAATTATTGTATTGTCATCAGTATTACGTATATCTGTAGAGTAAAACTGACAAATCAATTAAAATTTAGTTATTTAAACGTAAATTAAATGCTAGGTAGGTAAATTTGTTCGAAATTCATTAGAAAATGTCGTATCATATATCAAACGATGTTATTCGAAAATAAATTCAGTTTGATAGGCCGTAACACGTCCCGACAACATGATCTAGAAATGCCTGATTGAGAAACCTTATTAAAGGTGTTTAAACATTTGCAATTCTTTTTCTGATTGTCTGAGTAAAAAATCCCGAATCATGATTGCGATGTATTCATATTTGCTTTAATCTCCTTTTTTAGCGCACAATCAAAGTGGTCGCCCACACATGCGAGCTTAAAACGCAAACTCATGTTTCAACCGAAGCTTTCTGAGGAATGTGAACTTTTTGTGCAAAAGATCTGAATGACATTACTGTCCGAGAAAAATTATGAAATTGTAGTTTACAATATAAAATTTAATTTATTTTTTGGTATTGCAGCAAGTGGAGATAATTGAAAATTGTATTAATACATTATTTTAAGTAAGGAAATGTTGGACGATAATGTATATGAATAATATGATAATGTATATGATAATGAATGTTTGTGGTTAACCGACAAAAAAAAAAGAATGCATTTTATATCGTCACGGCTGAGTAAAGAGGTTAATATGAATTATTATGAATTAAGAATAAAGGATATTTAAATATACTGTTGACAGAACAGAAAGAAATGAAGCGATACATTCTGACTTGCTCCGTCATCGGAGCAAGATGTTCTAATAAAACTATTAAGAAATAAATGTATTAAATTGATTTGATTCATATTAATTTATACCACAAGAGTGGTCAGTCGCGTGTGGGCGTAGTGCACCATTGTACTTAAATCATATTACGATAGTTAAAATATTGAGAGAAGTAAATCCATCAAAGTGCTCAATCAGTAACATCCTGTATTCTCCCTTATTACAGTCATTAGTAGGTATTCATGCGACTGGCTGTCAGCCAGGCGCTTTCATTAATTAAATACTGTCTTTTTTTTTTTTTTTTATTTAATTGATTTAACTTTGTTCTGTTCTGACATTTGTATCTATTTTTGACATATACATTATAACCTGACATTATTGTTTCACCTTATATTAATGAAATTGATGTTTAGATGTAATTTTGATGTTTAAAATAATAACTGAAATAACAATAATGCATTTGAGATATGACATATTTCTTAATTCTTATTGACATGTATTGTTTGATTACTGTTTATATAATTATAATTTTTTAAGTGCTATTGTAAACTATGGCTTTAGCTGACAATAAAATGATTTGATTGATTGATTGATAGCATGTTATCAAGAAATAGGCTTTTTAAAGAGACATAAGTGATCCATATGTTTTTAAAGGTAAGTGCGATGCCAAAACAATACCTTTTGACCTTTCCTATGAATGACCTGAATGTTGGAAATGTTTATGTCAAAGTAAATTAACTGCCTAGAGACGACCACGAGGATGTTGCGCTACATTACATGTTTAAAAGTAGACTCTTCACTCTGTTTAATGAAGACGAATATCCTTCTGATTTATCGCCTGTCAAATGAATATCAATGTTGCCGGACCCCTTTGCAGCAGTATTTCTGGCTAGTGGATTTTGAAAAAGGATCTCTTGGTAACTTCAGGGATCTTACGATGGTTACGATAACACACAGATAAAATTTCCTAACCTTCTTTTAAAAACAGTTCAATTTCATGAATATAATATATAACTTTAATGAATTTTCGATTTTTATTTCGTGCGTCGGATATTTGGATTTTGTTGCAAGCACCATGTTCGCGGACTGGATGATGAAAATAAATGCGATAGTTTAAAACAGTTATTATAAATAACTTTTTTCGACGCAGTGGACCAGTGGAAAAATTACGAGTGATTTTCTTTATAATATTTATAATTACCTGCAGGAACTGTAACTTGAATTGAAATAAGAAAAATCTATTTAAAAGATTAATATGAAGCAAATAAGCATTCATTTAATTGTTTTAATGTGTCAGAAAAATATAAATGAGGCCAAATTAAGACATGGATGACGTTTTGTCCGATGGATATATAACCTAAAATATATAATTACAGGAAATAGGGTATTGGGGTCACTTCACTACCATTTTGTTTAAATTGCTATATAGATTCAACACAGCATGCTCTTATCTATAGCAATATATTTTCGATAGCAATATATGTATATTGGAATCGAAATTATGGCATTTGGTGACAGACGCGATTTAGGCAATAAAATTATCTTCAAAGAAATCAGAAGGATGTCATATAATACTTACGTTTTTATAATCTCCTTGCTTGCTAAATCTCCTTTTTTTATACATTATTCGTATTTTTATTGGATTTTTCTAAAATTTCAAATTGTTTACTTTATTGACAAATCGTGTCAACTCAATTTTTTATGACAGCAATGGAGGCTGCCAAACAAACTAAGCCAGAATCGAATTCATAAAAAACATTTAAAGAAAATATACTTGAATCCTGGCTAATTAGATTAAATTCAAAATTTCAAATTGCAGTTCCAAATGAATACAAGCCCTGCCATATAAGCCGATTGCTGGCTTTAGAACGGCAGCCTATTACAAGCCATCCTACCGATAACATCTCAAGTCTATTAAAAGTCAGCCTACCGATAACATCTCCAGTCTATTACAAGCCAGTCTACTACAAACTCATGCTGAAGCTACCTGACTCTGAAGCTACCTATTGCTCAAGCTACCTGACGCCGAAGCTGCCTCATGCTGAAGCTACCTGACGCTGAAGCTGCCTCACGATGAAGCTACCTGACTCTGAAACTGCCTCATGCTGAAGCTACCTCACTCTGAAGCTGCCTCATGCTGAAGCTACCTTACCCTGAAGCTGCCTTTTGCTGAAGCTATCTGACTCTGAAGCTGCCTCATGCTGAAGCCCCTGACACTGACGCCTGATCCTGCTCCCAAAGGCACCCAACGTGGGGCAGAGATAGCATGAGCTTAACCGTCTCCACCCTTCTTTGTCTACAATTTTCTCTTTTCTTCCCTTTCCCTCCTTACCTTACTGGTCCTTACTAAGGTCCAATAAGGTAATTTTAACTTAAATGACTTGTCATAATTCTCAAATAATTTTTTGTATATCTTTATTTTGTATCTATCCCTTACCTTCATTTTTTGATGTTTTTCCACTGTCGTGATGATATCATGACTTTGGTTTTCTTTCGGCTTGCTTATCCCCTTTGTTTAAGCTCTTTGGCACTGACAAACATGAGAATTTTTGTATACTTTCTAAGCTCTTCAAGCTCACCTTGAATCTGCAAAAGAAAGGTCTTTTTGCTAAAAAGGCTTATCTACTCTACACTCCTTCTCTTGGAGTTCTCTATGGGTCTTACCTACATTAGCCTTATATTACTCCACATTTCTCTTTTGGAGTGGCTGACAATTCCTTAAATAAGCCAAACTGTCAGAAGCGGCTGACAACTCCTTAAATAAGCCTTACTGCCAGGAGCAGTTGGCGACTCCCTAAATAAGCCTTAGTGTCGTTATTGGGTCTATAGTTGGAGCGGCTAACAACTTCCTAAATAAGCCTCACCGTCACGACAACTGAACTGTCGTGCTGGAGTGGATGCCATAGAATGTGAGCTCTACCCTCTGTATGCTAGATGAAGTATGTAAGCGATGTATGAAATTGTATGCGACTTTTCTAAACCTTAAAATTCTTCATGTTTTTCAAGAAAAAAATTGTTCAGCAATTTTTGTTCAGGGGGTTTTTTCTTCCCTCAATTTTACTTAGGTATGAATCTTCCTTGTAATTATTAACAATATAATCACACATTTTTGATAAACTTTGTACTATCAATAACCTTAAATATCTATATTTAATTAAAACTAAAATTTCCTTCGCCAGAGATCAACATCCTGATATAAATTATTAGACAGAATGGTAATCTATCATACAAGTTCTGAACGAATTTCGCGATACAATGTTATTAACACGCTGAACACTTTAATAAATAAGGTTTACAAAATGAAAACACTTGTATTGTTCGCACCGACAAATATATTACCTATAAAATCAATTAAGTTTTAATACATTCAGGGTACCGGGCAAAGAAAATGAGTAATGTATGTTGTGTCACTTAAATCATTATGCCTGCATATTAGTTAGTTTATGCCACAGAGCTAATAAATAGGCTTCGGCTAAAGGTAGGTTTTTTTTTGTCCCCTCCACGGAGGGGGCAGGAGGATAAAAAATGCTCTGTCGCATACTCCGCGCGCGCGATCGGAGTTATGTGGGACTCGCTCCGAGCCTACCAGAACCACTACCCACTAAAAACCCCCTGAATGACTCGTACAATTTTTTGCCACACAGCCTTCATCTGAGCGACGACCAATTGGAGAAAGATGCCGCGCTAGCGGGGCCCAGAAGGGGTCACCCGCTGGGATTTACTCAAAGCACTGAAGGTGAATACATAGCACTGAAGGTGCTCAAAATAAAAATAAAATTGAATTAATTCGAATTTACGTTAGAATTAGAAGTTGCGGCTTGAAGGGCTTCGAGATCTAATGTTAATTGCGTGGGTTCACCAGTGTGCGCGTTTCTCGGTCTAGCGACTTTGAATTTCGAATCTAAGACAGGAGTAGTATATGTGACTGAATCTCGAACTTGAGGACTGGGATGGGTTTCGGCGCGTTTGAAGAACGATTCTAAGAGTGTTTTGAGGTGCTGTTGCACTGTAGGTAGTTCAAGATCTCTGTGCAGGTCCACGTTATGCACGTACCAAGGTGCGTTTGTAGCGCTGCGGCAGAAGAGATTTTGAATTACCTGCAGTTTGTGCAGGACGGAAGGTTTGGCGTGGGCAAAGATTGGCGAGGCATATGTCATAACGGGTCTAACGCAGACCTTGTAAAGTGTACGTTTGTTTCTGAAGGACATTTTACTTTTGTACCTAACGGCGGCCTAAGTAAAAACGTGCGAGTTTCGTTACTCTATCGACGTGAGATTTGAAAGAAAGCGTCTGGTCTAAGGTGAAGCCTAAATATTTGGTAGTGCAATTCCAGGGGATGGGAGTGCCATTCTAACGTAGAGATTGTCGGCGATACGACGGCGTTTGAAGTCGAAGTAAACTGCAGAGCTCTTCTCTGGGTTCACATCGATACGCCATTTTTGAAACCATGCACCGAGGGAATTTACAGCCTTTTGGAGTCTGGTGGTGAATCCCGGGACTCTGAGGCCTTTGGTGTAAAGCGCAGTGTCGTCGGCAAAGAGGGCGAGTTCGACTTCTTTCGACGGGACGGGAATATCGTTAGTCTACACGGTGTACAATAGAGGGGCAAGGACTGAGCCTTGAGGGACTCCAGCCTTTATGAGACGGAGCGCGGAAAGCGTGCCTTCATGTTTAAATCGAAACGTACGGTCTATGAGAAACGACGGAATTATTCTGACTAGGCGATCCGGTAAGCCTATTTTGTAGAGTTTATAGACGACGCCGCTGTGACAGACTTTATCGAAAGCCTTGGCTACGTCAAAGAAAGCTGCTACCGTTTTAAAACGCCGCGGGTAGAAGTCATCGAGTATGTAATCGACGATTCGATGGACTTGCTGAGGGCAGGAGTGCTTAGCGCGAAAGCCAAACTGATGTGGTGTGGAAACTGGTGGGGAATGATGAAGGGATCGCCATCCGTTGGAAACAGATGGTTCCGCATTCGAGAGAGTATGACTCTTTCGAGAAGTTTAGATATTGCCTTGAGGAGGCTGATAGGTCTGTGATTAGCCGGGACGTTCAGAGGTTTGTCCGGCTTGGGAATGCCGCTTGTCGCTTCTTTCCAAGCTTTTGGAAAGTAGCTTTGGTCTAAGCAGGCATTGAAAATGATAGCTAACAAGGTGAGCATCTGTTGAAGCAGGTGCTTAAGTGCGTGGTTGGAAATTCCATCCACACCCGGAGCCTTTTCGGACTTTTGATTTCTAATGAGAAGCGAGATTTCGTCATTAGAGACTGTGACGGGGTCGGCGGTGATGGGGAGAGAGTCTCTGCGAAGAACTTCGTCCTCCACCGCCTGGATGTGAGAGGGATCCGCAGGTTGCATGCTGGGCGAGCATTGTGCAGCAATGCTGTCAGCGAAGCATTCAGCTTTCTCTCGACTTCGAAGGCAGTAGTGCCATCGGGACGAGTGAGAGGAGGAACGTGAGAGGCGGTGTCTACGCGTAAGGCTCGGGCCATACTATAGTACGCTTGGTGGGATGGAGAGATATTCTCCATGAAATCGTTCATCTGAGCGTCTCGGAGTTCCGCGAGGCAAGACCTTACTTTACGTTATAGCTGATTCGCAGCTGTTCTATAGGCGGGCGTGGGATATTTCTTGGCTCTCCGGAGCGCCGCGTTCTCAGCTTTAATAAGATTGCTAATGGCTAAGGGAAGCGTGGGTTTGCCTTGCTTAGCAACCTTTTCGTTGTCACTGATGGCTGAGTTGATAGCATCTGAATCTATGAATCTATTTTATTCGGGCTATCTAATTGATCGGGCGAGATCGCGAGTGGAGAGTTCGGGGCTGAAACAGTCGTATTTGTAAAGCCTTTCTAGTTGGTAAAGGTCTTAGGAGAGGTGACGTTTTCGTTAGGCGGTCCTAGCACGAGGGAGACGGGGCGGTGGTCAGAACCTAGGTCATCGAGCGGTTCGATGGACCTGAGATCGAGGTTGATTCGCTTGACAAATGCAAAATCGAGAATGTCAGGAGAGTAGTTTGGGTTGTTGGGATAGTGAGTGGGAGTGATGGGAGAGATGACGTCTGAGTCGAGTGAGTAAGTGATGTCGAGGAGAGCGATACCGCTGGTGTTGGTTGATAGGCACGTCCAGTCAGTATATTAAGAGTTAAAGTCTCCGAACATAATGACTGAATGGCCGAGGGCGAGAATAGTCTCAAAGTCGCTGCGGATAGGTCTGGTGCCACTAGGTATGTAGACTGAAGCTATGGTGATGATTGGATGACCAGTCATAGCCAATCTACATACATTGGCTTCCATGTTGAGGAGAGGAGGAGTAGGCAGAGGACAGCAATGGAAACCTCTGTTGTAATATATAGCAGTGCCGCCGAAACCGTCGGATTTAGGCCTATCGTTACGAGTAAACGCGTACTTGGGCATAGCGAATCGACCGGACGCGGGATTTGCAGGTTAAGACATTAAATTTACTTATTTAACGAATTTTTTTAAGTAATAAAAATTTATAACAAACTTGGTAGCGAGTGATGCTCAGCTAACGCAAATAAACGCTCTTGAGGAGAGCGGGCGGCTCGCAGTTTGCGTGCGAGTACGGAAATTTCCTTAATGTCGACGTTTTGAATGACGTCGAACACGGTCTTCATGTCCTCAGCCAACGACGACTGAGGTGAAGACGACGGAGCGGGACGCGGGCTAACGGGAGCTATGGCCGCTGGAATAGGATGGGAAGGTGGCTCCAGGACAGAGCCGGAGTAGGCGTTGGCTGCACGGGCTTTGCTTCCGGGGGACCCCCGTTACGCAGTGGCGGGAAGTTGGCAGGAGTGAGCGGCGGCGCCGGTTTAGGCGCGACCCTTTTAGCGGAGGAGCGTGGAGCCCGCGGGCAGCCCCTGTAGTTTGCACACATGCAGGGGGGAAGTGGATTCGGGAGTGCGAGTGCACTCCTTTGTTATATGTGGGTTTAGGTACTTGACGCACCTGGCCGGAGCTGAGCAGTTAGCCGCTGCGTGACCATAGAGCTGGCAGCAGTGGCACTGCCCAGGGTGACCGGATTGGGACGCTCGATGGAGATATTCGAAAGTCCGCATATTGTGCGAGCCTCTCTGAAGATCTCCCTTGAGTTGGGAGTGTTAGTTAAGATGACTACAGTAAGTGGAAAACGCCTACCGCGGTTGGAGTGCATCTTGTGCACTGCTTCAGCCGGGAAACCTTGGGACTTAAGATCCACGAGGATTTCTTCGTTCGCGAGCTCGAACGGGACGCCCCGTAATACTGCGCGGATCTTGCGCTCCTCCGGGAGGGCGTAGGTGTGGTACGCGATTTGTTTTTATGAAAGTAACCTAGTGAATGCGCGGAAGTCGTCGACGGTTGCGACCTGGATTTTAATTGAATCGCCTGCGTTGGTTGCTTTGACATAATTAATGTTTTGCTCTTTGCAAACATTAGATACCGCGGTCCACCGTGCTTTTTCGCGGAGGAAGACGGGCGGAGGAAGCTGAGGCTTAGGTGGGACGGGAGTGCAGCGCGTTGCTGGCTTGGACGGAGCCGACGTAGTCGTAAACGGCGCGGGGGTGGGTGTTGAAGACACCGGGGTGGGCTTGGGTGTTGAAGACACCGGGGTGGGCTTGGGTGTTGAAGACACCGCGGCTTCTTTCGAACGCGTCTTAGAGCGTTTGGCAACTATCGGGAACGCGGGTTCAGGAGAGCCGGTTAAGGTGGTGGCGGCTGACGAAGCTTCTGACGCGGCGGAGTCTGAATAGCTCCCGGGAGCGGTACGCTTCCTACGGGATGAGCGCGAGGATGTGACCGATACACAATCCATCACGGAGGGCGCGGGAGACGCGGGAGAGCTAAAGACCTGATAGGTCTGGACGATAGTGGCCTGAGGGGCCGGGGACGCGTTAATTGCTAATAAAGCCTGCGTGAAGACCTCGTCTGGAATGGGGATGCCGGACGCAGCGAGCGCCGTTAATAATGCTTTACGAATCCATTAGGGAGGAGTTGGAAATCATATGAATATATAACTATATAAAAGATGCCTAGCAAACCCTAGCGGCTAACCTCCCTACCAGTGGTAGGGGGGCTGGGGAAAATAACTTAAAACTAATTGTAGTTCGCCGAAGGCCGCTACGTAGAATCCTAAAAAGGGTACGCAGGTAAAGAGTTGACCGCGTTTGGGTCAACTTTTACCGACAGAAAGGGCAAATGCACAAGAAAACACACAGATATGATAAAAAATAAGTATGAAAATATAGTAAAAATATTTAAAATATAATTATTTATATTTTAAATATATAACACAGATATAATAAAAAATAGAAGTAGAAGAAGAACAGCACAAGCACAACACAACTTAGCACAGCACTTTGAAGACTAAGAGGCTTAGTCGCAAAGAAAAATCACTACGATAGCGCTCGGAGGGAGTAAGAAAACCTAGAAAAACCGTATCACGGAACCAACACGAACCTGACGTGTGACGTCAGTAAACTGAGCGCCACGGAATATCGGGAAGGGACCGATCAATCGGAGTGGTCTTGGAACGTCCGTACCGGGCGGCGATCTGAGTGAGAATGCGTCAAGTTGACTGGTAAATACATTGGTACAATATAGGTCGTTGCACCCTGAAAATGCCCAGGTTTGGATTAATCACTTGTGATTAGTGAAAAGCGATGAACATAAATATTGCATAATACGTCGTGGGAGGATAGACTTTCAATAATTGCAAAGAATCATTATCAAAATAAAAATATTGAAATTCCGCAAAGTTATGCCTGAAAGTAATCTATTGAGTAACTATTAAAGTTGAAAAGAAACAATTTTTATTTATTTTATTATAAAAAAATTTTGTCAGCGAGAACAATACAAGTATTTTCATTATGTTTTCCTTATTTTATTAAAGTATTCGCCTTGTTAATAACAAAAAATAAACAAAAGTAATTGAAATAAATGAAGATTGAATTTCTTTAAATATTAAGAATTATGTTTATTTACATACATGTATTTTTCATCTTTTTTTAATGGTACCTTAAACAAGCGTATAATTAGTAGAGGACTTTGCTGAAACTTCAATTTATAAATCGATGGTTTTTAAATATAAACTCACAAAAACATCATATTGGTGTGTCGTTTAAACATCAGTCAGAATAATTTATAATTTCGAATCGAAACAATATTGTACTTAGCTCCGGCCCTGCCGACGTATCCTATTTGGCAATAAAACATCATTGTACTCTTCTGTTTTAAATATGATTTTTATCTCGGCTAAAAATAATAAATCAAGGTATAAATAAACTTTTATTACGGCTTAATAATATCACTGTATAATGACAAAAAGTAAACCGCTTATTTGTAAAGTATAATTAATACCCTCTTACATTTATAACCTACATTGCGTGCTCTGTGTAAAGTCGCGATGTCATTATTTATGATCTTAAATGCAAGTACTTGCAAGGTACGGCGAAGTTGGTTGATACACCCGCAGGGCAGACCGATGGTTTATTTAATACAGAATTAATAAAAATGTCTGCAACCACTTAATAAATAACGTGCATGCATATTTTACGTAAAAATAATAAGAACAATTTAAGCTTGCTCCTTTTTTGCGAGCTTTTTTCAATCTTATTTGAATCGACAGACTCCAAAATGAAGCATGTTAGTTTGTGTGGTAGTCGTAGATTACATATCTTAAACTTGATACTTGCATTGGTTGAAGGTAAGCTAACTAGCAGGTTTTATTTCACGTTGAACAAAGCGTTTTAAAATTGATAACGCATGCTCTGTCGTAAATGTGTATTGTTAAAAGACAACCCTAAGTATCAATGCGCATCAATCGAAAAAGCTGTCGAATGCGCCTGCGCTCATCTCGGTGTTATCATGTTTTGTATTTACTAAGAATGTTCTCAATATAATATCTAGATATCTTGTCATAGTACTCGTAAACCCTATAGTTTGACCGATTTTTCATTTCTAAATTTCATTTTATTTCGGTTTTCACATGCCTGTCCATTATTATAGTTTTGGTAGGAATGCAATCATTTTCGAGCAAACATTCTTGGAGTAAGACTTGTGTAGCAAAAATCGGCCAACAGGTCGGTTGAGGATAAAGATAATGTAGTAGTATTATTGGTGGATTATTTATTAGCACCCCGCTAAGCTACCTCACACGGCTTTGGTATAAATGTATCTTAAGACAGTGTAGGTGAATAGTCGCTAAAAGCAGACTTCGATCTCTAATTGTTATATAAACAAAACACACGTCTTAAAGTTTTTTCATAAACTTTATTAACATTCAGCCAATCTACCAAACAGAACCGTTAGAAGATATAAACAAACTGCATGATTAAACCTTTCCTAGTAAATATGATGGTACCTATTTCGTATGTGGTAGAAGTCGCCTAATGTTTTATCTCTTTCACTAAACAACAAACACTTTAACCTATAGTTTAAAACATATTTAGAAATAATCTAGAATAAATAATATGACAGTAAAAATAAAAAAAAATTACTTACTATCCTTTTCTCTCAAAAAAGAACCTAAAGTCGAATTTTTGGAAATCTTAGTCTCACTCACAACTAGAATTCACATTGTAAACTGAGAACATGCCGAGTGGCAAGAAATAGGTTTAAATGCTACGCTATTCAGAGTCTATATCTGATAAAGTGCCACAGATTTGCATAAAAGACCAATGAAAAAAATTAAAATCCATCTTGAGTTACCATTGCATTCAAAAAGAACCCACTTGTTGAACAATAACCATAAAATTACCAAATATGGTCTCGTTTGTTACCTAGATAGATAAAGACACCTCTTAAAACGAACATTTATACATATTGCTCTGTTTATTCTGGTAAAGACAAATAAATATTTCTTTGCTTAAGTCTGTACAAATTTAAATTGTTTTCTCACGTGGTGATAACATAAAGTTCACATATGCATTATGGATTAATATAATAGTTTTCAAAGCACAGTTGAATATTTCTTTTTTATTGCGGTTAATACCATTGTCATAGTCATTTTATATCAATCATTGACACGCTATATTTTCCATAGAAGAAACTGTATGAATAATAAAAGGTTTTTTTTTTTGATAATATTCGTATCTTGATATGTGTAGCGACACTTTATTTTCATTGGTCTGACTTTATAAGATTTGTTATATCGTTTATCACAGTACTACAGAAGAGTGGCACGAGTATTGGACTGGATTCGACGTTTCATTAGAGAGCAGGGTCTGAAGGCTTGTTCTTCGTTAGTTAAAGACACGCACCTTTTCGTGAATTATTGCTCATTCACTTTGTCATTAAGAGGCATATTTGGCTATGGTGTATTTTATATATATATATAAAAATATCATTCAGTTCATAGTCAAATATTTATGTTTCAACTTTGACAATTCTATTGTTTACGTTGTATAAAGCGTGACTCTACCACCAGTTCGAAAAAATTCCGCAAAATAATGTACAATATCTCTTAGGTCTATACAAAATAATTCTTATCTCCATCTGTTAGCTCGGCAACTCTTCCTACCCACCGACTATCCAACCGACGAACATCCTCTGACAACTACCGTTCACGGAGTTACCGCGGGATCCAGCCATCGCCCTCCATATTGGAGGGAAGTGGGCGACCCGTCAAACGTACTTTAGCCATTAAACTGATCACAGAACAGTGGCTCCGAAAAGCCAATGGTATGCTTGATACCGATAGATTCTTACTGTTAATGATGGTTACAATAAAAGACGCATTCGTTGTTTCGGTGGTGATCGTTCCGCAGTACACAATAGGACCGGAGCTCGAAATATGGAACAATTACAAACATATTTGATAAGAGCATTGCTGATAGCTTTCCAATGACTGATTTCCAATGAATTCAAAACCAAGACGTACTACAGTAACTATATGCATAAGACAGCGCATATTTGCTGTATAGCTCAATTCAAAGGTTTGTGTTTGCAAACATTTGAGTCTCAATTTGATATTTTAACGGAAAGCTTTTTTGTTTATTTGAAATCGAAAAACTCTTAAAGTGCTCAAAATAATTGAATAATTCATCATTGGAAAGCAATGATTTTGAAATGTTGCCTTTGATTTGAAACTATTCGTATACAGTAAATATAAATTGGTTTGAAGTGAAGTTATAAATACAAATACAGTCCTAAGTTACAACGGATGGCTACCAGCATTCCTGCAAACAGTAATAAAACAAATACCACTGAGATTACAAGGTTTATTATTTCCTTCAATTAAATTATTACTTAGCTGGGTATTGAACTTCCTATCACTAGAAAGCGAATCTTCCCTTCCAGTCCCAGTCTTGCGTAACTCAACTCTTATAGATCAACTTTTTGCCTTAATAGTAACTACGGGGCCTTCTATGTAAACGGGTTTATGGTTAGCTATTTTAGAATAAGTCTTATTACTTTGATATTAAAGTATACTGGAATTAATGGCAAAGGGATGTTGATGAGATCTGTGATTAACATTCATGAGACTTCGTCACGCCTTGCCATAGAATTATAAAAAGGAATAAATATTGCAGAAGACCAAGTGAGAATAATATCTAGTCAACGTTTATCGCGTACTAGTCGTTTACTGTGTTACATAAATTTTTATTACAGTAGAAGATCTAAATATCTTTTCTATCGATTATAATGTTGTTCAGGGCTCGATCGTGAGCTATGCTCGCGGCGATGCGCCTGCGTTCCATTGAAATACGCTGCCATTGTGCAAGTTTGCTTGAATAAATATTTTATTTACCTTACCACCCATGTCGGCTCTATACAAAGACTGCAGTGATTGATTATTCAAAAGTAGAATCAAATCGATGAAGAAAGGATATCAGTCCTTTGTTCGGAGGCTATTTTATTTTCTGTGCCGTCCATTTTTATTTTTTTTTAATCTTCAATGTAGGTTTAGCTACTGTGGTGCTGGTTTCATAATGCAGATATAGTTGTCAGATGATTTTATTGAAATATAATGATTAAATATAAATTATAATTAATATAATATAATTTCTGAGAGCTCGGCATAATAGTAAATAATGAAACTATAGATAGCGCTAGTAAAATATGGTCAATTTTTTAGTTTATGTATAAGAAAGGCAAATCCTTCCAATCCTACGCCATGCAGCCTGGTCCGTCGTAAATATTTATTTAGTAGTATTTTTTTATTTAATTTTAATGGTTTGAGCACTGAATATGCATATACTGGTGTTGTAAAAGATTTGTATTATTTTTAGCCTATCTATCTTATCCGGATCAGCTTTTCGTGACGAAATCTATCGAGGTAATCTAGAACAATTCTTTTCTTAATGTGATTGAGACAAACTTTTTAATGGATTAACTATTTTTGCTGATCATGAACTTTTGGGTATTCCTTTTCAGGGTGTAGATTTTATTTACATTTGTTATCTGCAATGAAAATTAAATAAAATCAAAATAATTTATATGCATATATACAATGTTTATCGCATTGATTTTATGTATATATTCACATCGTGGGTGAGCAAATTTTTCGATTTATATATTCACGTGTTAATGAATATGGTTAATTTTCTAAAATCCTATGACTACATTGACAGAAACTAAAACAAATCGAAGAACTACAATAACATGTTATATTTTTGTGTCTAAAGTTTGTAATACGGAATAAAAGTTCGTGTTCTTTATTTAAGATTGGTTATTCAGGGTATTTTTACTTACTTTTAAACCAATAGCCACAAACCTTTTATTTCAGGCACTTAAACAAAATAAGTAGACTTATAATTCCGCATTTTGGAACCCCTTAAGGGGTGAAATATTGGAGTACTATTCGAGTGGGAATTTCACGTGTATCAAAAAATCTACCCGTGAGGGGGTGATATGAAAAAACTTAACGGAAAATAAAATTTCCTGTCCGAAAATTGTGGTCTTTAAGAAAGAGTATTTCAGCCACACTTCTTAAGTTAAGCAACAGACCGAAAATTTTTATTACGGTTTTGATGATATCCTATTTAGCAGGGTCACATGAACACTTGTCTTTATTACGTCAATTACCGTCTACCTCACGTATTTTATAAAAGATATTATATAAAAGAGTGCCAAGAGGTTTTTTTTCCGCCGGTGTTAACTTGTATTAACGTAATCTCGATACAGATGAAGAAAAATAAGACTTTCAACAAGTTTAGTGTAAAATTTGCCTATGATAAAAAAATATATTATCCACTTACCTGTGGATAATTCTACAACATGAGGACGAGCTTTGCTAATTAGATAGGGTAGCGAGGCCTCCACTCAATTTAAAACGAACAAAAATTACATTTTTAAAATTCATATTTCTAAATTTTCAGGCATCGCTCTTAATAAGTGAAGTAGTGCATATTTGCAGATCAGTTTTATCTTATTTATGCTCTCGCAATAATGTCAGTCAACGCGATCCAACGTCCAGGGTCGGGGATCAGCCAGGTAATTGCACGTCATAAATCTCTTCGCTGACGTTACATGATATATGCTGATGTTACACACAGCCTGCGGTTTGCTTTATCTGGTATGTTCTGCGTATTGAAGTTTTTTTGGTTCGTACTTATGTGGTTTTTAACGAGAGAGACCCTTGGCATGTGAAAATAATGCGTAACTGTATAAAGAACTTCGTTTTAGAGTGCATTTTAAGTTGACACATGTGAACCGTATTTACCGTGCCCTCGTAACTAAAATTACTTTGCACCAGATCGCCTGATAAAACTTACCACAATGACATAAGCAATTTCAATAAAAAAATATTTTGCTGTTAATTATACACAGCTCATCAACCTACTACAAATAATCAAATTTCCTTAATTGATTTTGATCTCTTTGCTAGTGAAACAAAGGTTGAATTGAAAATTTGTTTAAAAATTTTACATTTTAAGGTAGTGTTGACTGTACCTAATGTTATTCTAAAATTACGAGAAAGATATTGTTGGAAACAATAATTTTAATATTTTGTTTATTATCATATGTGCTTCAAATATTGCAGGTGCCAAAGGCTCGAAGGTGTATGAAAATGTAACTCAATTCTACTCTTGTATTAAAATATTATACTTTTGGACACACAGACAGTTATACTTTTTACAAATATATGAAATATGAACAATAATAGACACAGACATACATCATCATGGCTTCACGTTAACTAATGAGATACATCAAAATGTATCTGATTTTCTGATCTTCATTTGCTGTAAATAAAACGTTTTTATTCCAATGGACTCGTTATAAAAAGCATTAACCTTTGTAGTTTCACCAGTTCTCATCAGTTGAATAAAGTCTTGCTCACGCGGTAAAAGCCGGAAAAAAATCGTTTGTTTGAATCGGGAAAGAATTATTAAATATGGTCACATAGGAAACATTAGAAGTATATCGATTTAAAATAAACAAATCAAACAAACAAATTTTCCTCTTTGGGAAAAAAGTTTGTCAGTTAGACGTTGAGTATTAAAATATATATGTATTGAACATTTTAAAATAAAGGTGTATTGACTTGGTTTGAGATATAGTTGTCATCTATCGTCCGTCACTTGTGAATGATATGGTTTATTAAAATATTGGAAGATAATAAACTAATGAGAAAAATACACAGTTAACACAGGCATTTCATAGATGTAGAATAGTTGAAGAATGTAATTAATTCATGTAACATTGTCGTGAGATTTGTATATTTGTGAATTCTCCCTGTTACATTGTAGTGTGAAATGTTTTGCATTCCATCAAATTGTTTTATTATCATGTTTATGATATTTCATAATAATATGAATAATTGTCTATAATACCATATAAAAAAATCATTTCTTTCCATTTCAGTCCATGAAGACGATGTAGAAGTGCTTGAAAAGATGCAGAATATTGCATTAGTGCTATTTATTTTGTACCACACAAGTGCAAGAACTATCGACCTAATGTCGAGGTACAATTGGATGATGTGTCTTACATCGAAGAGGTATCCTGTAAATCCAGCCAAGTGTTGCAAGATCCCAGAAATATTCGACGATGAAGCTATCAGCCAGTGTGGAAACGGAGCGACTAACGTGATGGAAACTAGCTGTCAAATTAACAAATGCCTGGCTGAAAGGTACAGACTAACTAAAATAACAGAAGATGGCTCCCCTGATATATTTGCTATTGCAGCGTTTCTTGACAATTGGTCTAAAGATAACAATGGCTGGTTGTGGGCCAAGGAAGTGGCAAAATATAAGTGTCTCAGGAAAAAGCTTCAAGAATCAGAATGTGAAGTGAGTGCCATTATTGAATGTATAGTCGTGACATTTCTACTTGAATGTCCTCATTGGAGTCCTGCGCGGGAGTGCCATATAGTCCAGGACCAAATAAAAAACTGCCAAACCTTGTTGGACATTCATCTTATCTTAAATTAAGCACGAAGAAGCAATTAATAGAAACATAAATAATTATAATTTAGAGAAAGCCGTAAATATTATTTGTCAACTACCAAGAAAGAAACAAGTAGTTCTTAAAAGCGTATGAAAATTAAGAATTCACAGAAAAAGTGAAAGATTCTGTTGTTTAACCAACTGAAAACGCCCAAGTGATCGTTATTATGGACCTTAATTTCATACAAAGTAAAATTTTACAACCAGGTTGAATTTTACATATAAATAGTTTAAGTCAGATGTGTCCGCGGATGTGTATACAGTGTGTTTGTGTATATAATTGTGTTGCGTGACAAAAATGCACAGATTGTACTCTAACACCAAAGCGACGATATACGGGTTGACAAGATGACAGATGCCACGCAAAATTAAGTTGTATATTTACGAACAACACAGCACCATGTGCACAAATCAGTTGAATCATCGATACCATAACATGCACGACTATCAATGTTGCTATATCGGACTTTCAAAATTCAATATCTTATGAGGTTATAGTGTGTAAATAGTAACAACAATGTATTACACAATATTTTATGAACAAAAAACCTATTTCTTTGCGTTTGACTGTGCTGAAATTATTTTAAAAAACAAAGAAGGATCTCAAAAGAGTAGTGTTTTTAGAACAAATATTAACAGGTTCAGACAAATAAAAAATACGTTTTACATTGGCTACATGGTATTATTTTGTATTCTTTTAGTAGAAAAGGGAATCTTTTTTATTTTACTTTTACCACTTGCTTTACCTCGCTTACGAATACGCTTACAGAAGTATATGAATGAAATGAATTGAAGTGAATGAATGACGGAGCGTAAATTGACACCACGAGCTCGTTTTAAACTTTTGTTTCACGTCGGGCTTTGATGCTAAGTGAACTTCTGCAATGTCTCAAGGCACCCTCGCGGGAGGGAGGTGGAAGATGCGTCATGCATACCCGCCCGCAGGTAATTTCCTCTGCGGGGGGGTTATGTGGGACTCACCAGAATGGCACCTACCCACTAAAAACCACCTGTTGGCTGTAGTTATTACCGTTAGCCTTCATCGGAAGCGACACCCGTCGGGAAGTTGGGCGCGCTGGCGGAGACCCGCTAGCGGGTCTTCCGCCTGTAGTGAAAGTTGCACTGAAGGTGCTCAAAGGGACATGAGTTGGTGGCCGTTCTGGGCAGCCTCCGGTGAAGCCGGGGCTGGGCAGAGGTCGGCCGAAGCATGATTTAGGGATCAATTCATTTAAATGAACCTATAATGAATTGAGAAGGGAACTATGCTCCGCCAGAGCTAGCAAACGCTCTGTCGGAGTACGTGAAGCCCTAAGTTTACGGGCTAAGACTGCGATTTCACTAACATCAAATTCAAATTCAAATTCAAATTCAAATATTTATTTCTCAACATTGACAATTACTTGTTCTTATTGACGTCAAATAAAACATGATTCTACCACCAGTTCGAAAAAAAACCTTCGTGAAGAAGAACTGGCAAGAAACTTCACGGGTATATTTTTTTTTTTCAAAATAAATTTACAGAGTCTCTTTATGTCTATACAAAATTATTCTTTTCTGCATCTGTTAGCTCGGCAAGTCTCCCTCCCCCCAAGTATCCAAACGACGAACACCCTCAAACGGCGACATTTTTTATAGCGTCGCAGACGATACGCATATCGTCTGCTACGGAGGATTGAGGAGTGGGTTTGTATGGGCGAGGAGCCGGGATGGGATTCGATGCGGAGCGCTGCCTCCAGTTTTCTGGGGCAGGCCTGGACTGTGTAGGCTTAGCAGCCGGAGGAACCCGGCTACGCAGCGGCGGAAAGATTTCTTGAGAAAGGCGCGGGGCCTGTTTGGGTGCCGCCCTCTTGGAATTGGGGCGCATACAACGGGGTGCACGAGGGCAGCCCCTGTAATTTGCGGTGTGGCCGGACTGGCCACAAAGCACGCAATCGGGAGGAGAGTGAGTTTCAGGAGTGCGATTGCACTCCTTAGTGAAGTGCGGGACCAGGCACTTGACGCACCTGGGCGGTGCGCGGCAGTTGGCCGCCGCGTGCCCGTACAACTGGCACCGATGGCACTGGCCGGGATGACCGCGGCGATGAGGCGCCTCGATCGAGATCCCAGAGAGGCCGCATATAGTGCTAACCCCTTTGAGGATCTCCCTGGACTTGGGGACGTTGGCGAGAACCACCAAAGCGAGAGGGTGTTGCCTCCCGTACTTGCTGTGCATTTTATGCACCGCGAGTGCCGGGAAGCCTTGGGACTGCAGATCCTCCAGGATAGCCTCGTTCGATAATTCGAACGGGACTCCCCTGAGTACCGCTCTGATCTTACGCTCTTCTGACAGAGCATAAGTATGATAAGCATATTGCTTATCGGTGAGGAGCTTTGTTAAAGCACGGAAGTCGTCTATCGACGAGACTAAGATTTTAATAGATTCACCCGAGTTGGCCGCTCGGGTGTAATGAATCTTGTGCTCATTGCACAATGTCGAAACCTCAGTCCATTTACCCTTTTCCCGAAGGAAAACGGGTGGTGGGACCTTGGCCTTGACAGAAGTTGGGGCCGGAGCGGGTATTGAAGACACCGGGGCAGCTGGCGTTGAAGACGCCGCAGGGGGTGTGGGGACGGGCGTTGAGGGCGCCGGGTCTTGTTTCGAACGCTTCTTAGAGCGCTTCTTAACAAGCGTAAAAGAGGGAGACTCAGGGCCAGTTGGGGTGGCGTCCGAGGATGACTCGGTCGCGGGTGCGCGCTTGCGGCGCGGAGGGGTGTCTACTTCGCACTCCATGTCACTGGAGGAAGGGGACGCGGGAAGGCCTAAGACCTGAGGGGTCTGGGGAACTGGGGTGGCCTGAGGGGCCATTGTGGACATTAATGTCATGAGATTAAGGATAAGGGAATCTAAAAAACGGTACTTATCAGCATTTAAAGACATGCCTTCAGTACTTCCAAAAATAACTTCCTTAACTCGTCAAAGCTTAGGGAAGCCATTGCGGAGGGGTTGGGGAGGGACAATATATGAACCTAACAACGATGACTAACTTCCTAAAACCACCCTACACGCAATAGGGCGGTTGAGAACGACGCGGATAACTTACTCGAACACGGCACTTGAAGTCCTGGAACAACGAATTCCCGTCGACGAAGCTCACGTTCCACGAAGTACGGTTAACAAGCCACTGATCGCCGTGAAAACGGCGTTAGAAACTTATTAGATGTACGGTTAACGAGCCACTGTCCGCCGTGAAAACGGCGTTAGAAACTTAATACGGTAAACAACTATGAAATTATATATTACGACAACAACCAATGAAATTTGGGTGCTCAATTAGCGCGGGGGCTAAAAGAGCGGGAAGGCGTCTGCGATCGACGTGCGCTCGAGAACGCACGCAGACCGAGACTGTCTGCAATGTCTGGTTTTTTTTTTTTTTTGGTTCCCCTCCACGGGAAGGGCAGGAGGACATAAAAAATGCTCTGACGCATACTCCGCGCGCGCGATCGGAGTTATGTGGGACTCGTCCCGACGCCTACCAGAACCATACCCACTAAAAAACCCCCTGTCGGCTCGTGCATTTTTGCCACTCAGCCTTCATCTGAGCGACGGCCAATCGGAGAAAGAGGCCGCGCTAGCGGGGCCCTTAAGGGGTCACCCGCTGGGATTTACATAGCACTGAAGGTGCTCAAAAAAGAAAAGTAAATAAATAAAAAACATTAAAAATTGACAAATAAAATTGCATTAATTCGGATTTACGTTAGAATTAGAATTTACGTTAGAATTAGAATTTGCGGCCTGAAGGGCCTCTAGATCTAAAGTTAACTGCGTGCGTTCGCTCGTGTGCGCGTTTCTCGGTCTAGCGATTTTGTAAATCGAATCTAACACAGGAACAGTATATAAGACTGAATCTCGAACAAGATGATTGGGATGGGATTCGGCGCGTTTGAAGAACGATTCTGAGAGTGTTTTGAGGTGCTGTTGCACTGTAGGCAGTTCAAGATCTCTGTGCAGGTCCGCGTTACGCACGTACCAAGGTGCGTTTGTGGCCCTGCGGCAGAAGAGATTTTGAACTACCTGCAGCTTATACAGGATGGAGGGTTTGGCGTGGGCAAAGACTGGCGAAGCATATGACATGACGGGTCTAACGCAGACCTTATAAAGCGTACGTTTATTTCTAAAAGACATTTTACTTTTTCTTCCTAACATACTATATAGACGGCTTAAGTAAAAACGCGCGAGTTTCGTTACTCTATCGACGTGTGGCTTGAAAGAAAGCGTCTGATCTAAGGTGACGCCTAAGTATTTGACAGTGCGCTTCCAGGGGATGGGAACACCTAACATACGAATGTGCGGATCGTTGTGGCGATTACGACGTTTATGGTCGAATTGAATAGCAGAACTCTTTTCTGGGTTGACATCGATACGCCATTTTTGAAACCAAACACCGAGGGCGTTTACGGCCTTTTGGAGTCTGGTGATGTTATACGGGATCGCTTGACTTTTAGTGTAAAGGGCGGTATCGTCTGCAAAGAGGGCGAGTTCGACGCCTTTCGGCGGGATGGGGATGTCGTTAGTGTACACGGTGTACAGCAGAGGGGCGAGGACTGAGCCTTGCGGGACTCCAGCCTTTATGGGACGAGGCGCGGAGAGCGAGCCTTCATGTTTGAATCGAAAAGTACGGTCTTTAAGAAATGACGCTATTAATCTGACTAGGTGAGCCGGTAAGCCTATTTTATAGAGTTTAAAAACGAGACCGCTGTGCCAGACTTTGTCGAAAGCCTTGGCTACGTCAAAGAGAACCGCGATTGTTTTTTTACGACGCTGAGCGAATCCTTCGAGTATGTACTCGACGATTCGATGGACTTGCTGAGGGCAGGAGTGCTTAGCGCGAAAGCCGAACTGGTGGGGAATGATGAGAGGGTCGCCATCCGTTGGAAACAGATGGTTCCGCATTCGAGAGAGTATGACTCTTTCGAGAAGTTTAGACATTGCCTTGAGGAGGCTGATGGGTCTGTGATTAGCCGGGACATTCAGAGGTTTACCCGGCTTGGGAATGCCTATGACTGTCACTTCTTTCCAGGCTTTTGGAAAGTAGCTATGGTCGAAGGAGGCATTGAAGATGATAGCTAACAAGGTAAGCACCTGCTCAGGCAGGTGCTTAAGTGCGTGATTGGAAATTCCATCCGCACCCGGAGCCTTTTTGGAGTTTTGCTTTCTAATGAGAAGCAAGATTTCATCATTAGAGACTGTGACGGGGTCGTCGGTGATAGGGAGAGATTCTCTGCGGAGAACTTCGTCCTCCACCGCCTGGATGTGGGAGGGATCCGCGGGTTGCGTGCTGGGCGAGCATTGTGCCGCTATGCTGTCGGCGAAGCATTCGGCTTTCTCTTCGACTTCGAAAGCAATGGTGCCGTCGGGACGAGTGAGAGGAGGAACGTGAGAGGTGGTGTCTACGCGTAAGGCTCGGGCCATTCGATAATACGCTTGGTGGGACGGGGAGATATTCTCCATGAGATCGTTAAACTGAGTGTCACGGAGTTCCGCGAGGCGAGACCTTACTTTACGTTGAAGCTGATTCGCAGCTGTTCTGTATGCTGGCGTGGGATATTTCTTTGCTCTCCGGAGAGCCGCGTTCTTGGCTTTAATGAGATTGCTAACGGCTAGAGGAAGCGCGGGTTTGCTTTGCTTAGCAACCTTTTCGTTGTCGTTGATGGCTGTGTTAATAGCATCAGTTATAGTATTGACTAATGAATCTATTTTATCCGGACTATCTAATTGGTCGGGCGAAATCGCGAGCGGAGAGTTAGGGGCCTCTAAGGCTGAAACTAACGTATTTTTAAAGCCTTTCCAATTGGTAAAGGTCTTAGGAGGTGTGACGTTAACGTTAGGCGTACCTAGCACGAGGGAGACGGGGCGATGGTCGGAGCCTAGGTCATCAAGCGGTTCGATAGACCTTAGATCAAGATTGATTCGCTTGATAATTGCAAAGTCGAGGATGTCAGGAGAGTAGGTTGGGTTGTTGGGATAGTGAGTGGGAGTGATGGGGGATATGACGTCTATGTCAAGGGAGTTAGTGATGTCGAGGAGAGCGATACCGCTGGTGTTGGTGGATAGGCACGTCCAGTCAGTATGTTTGGAGTTAAAGTCTCCGAACATAATGACTGAATGGCCGAGGGCGAGAATGGCCTCAAAGTCGCTGCGGATTGGATTGGAGCCACACGGAATGTAGACTGAAGCTATGATGATGGTCGGATGACCAGTCATAGCCAATCTACACACCGTGGCCTTCATGTTGAGGAGAGGAGGGGTAGGGAGAGGACAGCAATGGAAGCCTCTTTTGTAATATATAGCGGTGCCGCCGTAACCGTCGGAGTTGGGCCTATCGTTGCGAGTAAACGCGTACTTAGGAATAGCGTATCCCCTGGAGCGGTTTGGAGTAAGCCATGTCTCCTGGAGAAGGAATAAGTCAGGTTCTTTGTTCTGAAGGAACAGTTTAATCTCGGGAAGGTTAGTGCTAAGGCTACGAGCGTTAAAAGATACTAGGGATAAGCCCTTGGGTTTAATACGACTGGACGCGGGATTCGCGGGTCTAGACATTAAAATTTAATTTATTTACGAATTTATACAGAAATAAAAGAATTTACAACGAACTTAGGAGCGAGTGATGCTCGGCTAACGCGAATAAGCGCTCTTGAGGAGAGCGGGCGGCTCGCAGTTTGCGTGCGAGTACGGAAATTTCGTTAATGTCGACGTTTTGGATGACGTCGAACACGGTCTTCATGTCCTCAGCCAACGACGACTGAGGTGCGGATGACGGAGAAGGACGCGGCCCTACGGAAGCTACGGGAGCTGGGATGGGTCGGGAAGGTGCAGGCGGGACGGCCGGACGCTGCCTTCAAGACAGAGCCTGAGTAGGCGTCGGCTGAACGGGCTTTGCTTCCGGGGGACCCCGGTTGCGCAGCGGCGGGAAGTTAGCGGAGGTGAGTGGTGGCACCGGTTTAGGCGCGACCCTCTTGACGGTGGAGCGCGGAGCGCGCGGGCAACCCCTGTAGTTTGCTGTGTGGCCGGACTGGCCGCACAGCACACAGGCAGGGGGGGAAGTAGATTCAGGAGTGCGAGTGCACTCCTTTGTTATGTGTGGATCCAGGCACTTAACGCACCTGGGGGGAGCTGAGCAGTTAGCCGCTGCGTGGCCATAGAGCTGGCAGCGGTGGCACTGCCCAGGATGACCGCGGGGGTTGGGACGCTCGACGGAGATGTTCGAGAGTCCGCAGATTGTGCGAGCCTCTCTGAAAATCTCCTTCGAGTTGGGAGTATTTGACAGGATTACTAATGCTAAAGGAAAACGCCTACCGCGGTTGGAGTGCATCTTGTGCACTGCTGTGACCGGGAAACCCTGAGACTTAAGGTCCTCGAGGATTTCCTCGTTCTCGAGCTCGAACGGGACGCCCCGTAGTACTGCGCGGATCTTACGCTCCTCCGGGAGGGCGTAGGTGTGATAAGCTATTTGATTTACCGAGAGTAACCTGGTAAACGCGCGGAAGTCGTCAACGGTCGCTACTTGGATTTTGATTGTATCGCCAGCGTTGGCGGCTTTTAAGTAATTAATTTTGTGCTGTTTGCACAAGTTTGAAACCGCGGTCCAGCGCGCTTTTTCACGCAGGAATACGGGCGGAGGGAGCTGAGGCTTCGGCGGGACGGGAGCGCAGCGCGTCGCTGGCTTCGATGTGACCGACGGAGACGCGGTTACTACGAGCGTTTCTAACGGCGCGGGGGCTGGTGTTGAAGACACCGGGGAGGGCTCGGGTATTGAAGATACCGAAGCTTTCTTAGAGCGCTTCTAGGAGCGCTTGGCGACAAGTTGATAGGCGGGCTCAGGAGAGCCGGTTATGGTGACGGCATCTGACGACGTGTCAGACGCGGGTTCGGAGTCGCTCCCGGGAGCGGTACGCTTACGACGCGACGCGTGAGAGGATGCGACCGATTCGCAGTCCATCTCGGACGAGGCGGGAGACGAGGAAGAGCTGTAGACCTGAGGGGTCTCGACGTTGGAGGCCTGAGGGGCCGGGTTTGAGGCCTGAGGGGCCGGGGTTGAGGCCTGAGGGGCCGGGGTTGAGGCCTGAGGGGCCGGGGTTGAGGCCTGAGGGGCCGGGGTTGAGGCCTGAGGGGCCGGGGTTGAGGCCTGAGGGGCCGGGGACGCGATTGATGCCTGCAAGGCCTGCGTTATGATGTCATTCGGGATGTAGACGCCTATCGCAGCAAGCGCCTGGGTGAACGCGTTAATAGCGCTTAGCGGATCCATAAGGGAGAGTTGGGACAGTAATATTAATAAATATAAGTATAATAAAAGATGCCTAGTTCCTAAAACCTAGCAAAATCCTAGCGGCTAACCTCCCTACCAGCGGTAGGGGGGCTGGGGAGGAAAACTTAAAATTAACAGTAGTATGCCGAAGGCCGCTACCTAGAAACCTAAAAAAGGGTACGCAGGTAAAGAGTTGACCACGTTAGGGTCAACCTTTACCGACAGCAAGGACAAATACACACGAAAACACACAGATATGATAAAAATAAATATGAAAAATAGAAGAAAAATAAATAAAATAGAGAAGAGAAATAAAATAAAAATAAAAAGGACTGGTTCAGTACAAATTCGTTGTCACCGTTAAGTATCCTTTGCACTGAAACCAGACTACTTACGCTGGGCACAACACTGCACTCAGCACAAGCACAACACTACTTAGCACAGCACTTTGAAGACTAAGGGGCTTAGTCGCAAAGAAAAATCGCACTTCGAAAGCACTCAGACGGAGTAGAAAAACCTTGTAAACCGTAGCACGGAACCAACACGCTAAACTGTGACGTCAGTAGACTGAGCGCCACGGAATATCGGGAAGGGACCAAACAACGGAGAACGGGGTCTTGCACGTCCGCACTGGGCGGCGGTCGGAGCGAGAATGTGTGGCAATGTCTGGGTCTGAACAGCTTTTATGTATTCATCTTAGTACTTAGGCTTAGGAGGATTAAAAGTACCGCGACGTATTTCTGGCATTTTCCTCAGTTTTAGCGTTGATTCTCGCTCCGATCGCCGCCCAGTTCGGACGTGCAAGCCCCGTTCTCCGTCGATCGGTCCTTTCCCGCTATTCCGTGGCGCTCAGTCTACTGACGTCACAGTCTAGCGTGCTGGTTCCGTGCCACGGTTTTCAAGGTTTTCTACTCCGTCTGAGTGCTATCGAAGTGCGTATTTTTTCTTTGCGGCTAAGCCCCTTAGTCTTCAAAGTGCTGTGCTAAGTAGTGTTGTGCTTGTGCTGAGTGCAGTGTTGTGCCCAGCGTAAGTAGTCTGGTTTCAGTGCAAAGGATACTTAACGGTGACAACGAATTTGTACTGAACCAGTCCTTTTTATTTTTATTTATTTCTCTTCTCTATTTTATTTATTTTTCTCCTATTTTCATATTTATTTTTATCATATTTGTGTGTTTTCGTGTGTATTTGTCCTTTCTGTCGGTAAAGGTTGACCCTAACGTGGTCAACTCTTTACCTGCGTACCCTTTTTTAGGTTTCTAGGTAGCGGCCTTCGGCGTACCACTGTTAATTTTAAGTTTTCCTCCCCAGCCCCCCTACCGCTGGTAGGGAGGTTAGCCGCTAGGATTTTGCTAGGTTTTAGGAACTAGGCATCTTTTATTATACTTATATTTATTAATATTACTGTCCCAACTCTCCCTTATGGATCCGCTAAGTGTTATTAACGCGTTCACCCAGGCACTTGCTGCGGTAGGCGTCTACATCCCGAATGACATCATAACGCAGGCCTTACAGGCATCAATCGCGTCCCCGGCCCATCAGGCCTCAACCCCGGCCCCTCAGGCCTCAACCCCGGCCCCTCAGGCCTCAACCCCGGCCCCTCAGGCCTCAAACCCGGCCCCTCAGGCCTCCGACGTCGAGACTCCTCAGGTCTTAAGCTCTCCCGCGTCTCCCGCCTCGTCCGAGATGGACTGCGAATCGGTCGCATCCTCTCACGCGTCGCGTCGTAAGCGTACCGCTCCCGGGAGCGACTCCGAACCCGCGTCTGATACGTCGTCAGATGCCGTCACCTTAACCGGCTCTCCTGAGCCCGCGTTTCAACTCGTCGCCAAGCGCTCCAAGAAGCGTTCTAAGAAAGCTTCGGTATCTTCAATACCCGAGCCCTCCCCGGTGTCTACAACACCAGCCCCCGCGCCGTTAAAATCGCTCGTAGTAACCGCGTCTCCGTCGGTCACATCGAAGCCAGCGACGCGCTGCGCTCCCGTCCCGCCGAAGCCTCAGCTCCCTCCGCCCGTCTTCCTGCGTGAAAAAGCGCGCTGGACCGCGGTTTCAAACTTGTGCAAAGTGCACAAAATTAATTACTTAAAAGCCGCCAACGCTGGCGATACAATCAAAATCCAATTAGCGACCGTCGTCGACTTCCGCGAGTTTACCAGGTTACTCGGATTAAACCAAATCGCGTATCACACCTACGCCCTCCCGGAGGAGCGTAAGATCCGCGCAGTACTACGGGGCGTCCCGTTCGAACTCAGCAACGAAGACATCCTCGATGACCTTAAGTCTCAGGGTTTCCCGGTCACAGCAGTGCACAAGATGCACTCCAACCGCGGTAGGCGTTTTCCCTTAGCGTTGGTAATCTTGTCGAATACTCCCAACTCGAGGGAGATCTTTAGAGAGGCTCGCACAATTTGCGGACTCTCAAATATCTCCGTCGAGCGTCCCAACCCCCGTGGTCACCCTGGGCAGTGCCACCGCTGCCAGCTCTATGGCCACGCAGCGGCTAACTGTTCAGCTCCCCCCAGGTGCGTTAAGTGCCTGGATCCCCACTTCACTAAGGAGTGCACTCGCACTCCCGAATCCACTTCCCCCCCTGCCTGTGTGCTGTGCGGCCAGTCCGGCCACACAGCAAACTACAGGGGTTGCCCACGCGCTCCGCGCTCCACCGTCAAGAGGGTCGCGCCTAAACCGGCGCCGCCGCTCACCTCCGCTAACTTCCCGCCGCTGCGCAACCGGGGTCCCCCGGAAGCAAAGCCCGTTCAGCCGACGCCTACTCCGGCTCTGTCTTGGAGGCAGCGTCCGGCCGTCCCGCCTGCACCTTCCCGACCCATCCCAGCTCCCGTAGCTCCCGTAGGGCCGCGTCCCGCGTTGTCATCTTCCCCTCAGTCGTCGTTGGCTGAGGACATGAAGACCGTGTTCGACGTCATCCAAAACGTCGACATTAACGAAATTTCCGTACTCGCACGCAAACTGCGAGCCGCCCGCTCTCCTCAAGAGCGTTTATTCGCGTTAGCCGAGCATCACTCGCTCCTAAGTTCGTTATAAATTCTTTTATTTTTGTATAAATTCGTAAATAAATTAATTTAATGTCTAGACCCGCGAATCCCGCGTCCAGTCGTATTAAACCTAAGGGCTTATCCCTAGTATCTTTTAACGCTCGTAGCCTTAATACCAACCTTCCCGAGATTAAACTGTTCCTTCAGAACAAAGAACCTGACTTATTCCTTCTCCAGGAGACATGGCTTACTCCAAACCGCTCCAGGGGATTCGCTATACCTAAGTACGCGTTTACTCGCAACGATAGGCCCAACTCCGACGGTTACGGCGGCACCGCGATATATTACAAAAGAGGCTTCCATTGCTGTCCTCTCCCTACCCCTCCTCTCCTCAACATGGAGGCCACTGTGTGTAGATTGGCTATGACTGGTCATCCGACCATCATCATAGCTTCAGTCTACATACCTAGTGGTACCAGACCAATCCGCAGCGACTTTGAGGCCATTCTCGCCCTCGGCCATTCAGTCATTATGTTCGGAGACTTTAACTCCAAACATACTGACTGGACGTGCCTATCGACCAACACCAGCGGTATCGCTCTCCTCGACATCACTAACTCCCTTGACTTAGACGTCATATCCCCCATCACTCCCACTCACTATCCCAACAACCCGACCTATTCTCCTGACATCCTCGACTTTGCAATTATCAAGCGAATCAATCTTGATCTCAGGTCCATCGAACCGCTCGATGACCTAGGCTCCGACCATCGCCCCGTCTCCCTCGTGCTAGGCGCGCCTAACGTTAACGTCACACCGCCAAAGACCTTTACCAACTGGAAAGGCTTTAAAAATACGTTAGTTTCAGCCTTAGAGGCACCGAACTCTCCGCTCGCGATTTCACCCGAACAATTAGACAGCCCGATTAAAATAGATTCAGTAGTCGATACTCTCACTGATGCTATTAACTCAGCCATCAGCGACAACGTAATCATTGCTAAGCAAGGCAAACCCGCGCTTCCCTTAGCCGTTAGCAATCTCATTAAAGCTAAGAACGCGGCTCTCCGGAGAGCCAAGAAATATCCCACGCCCGCATATAGAACAGCTGCGAATCAGCTTCAACGCAAAGTTAGGTCTCGCCTCGCGGAACTCCGTGACACTCAGTTTAGCGATCTCATGGAGAATATCTCCCCGTCCCACCAAGCGTATTATCGAATGGCCCGAGCTTTACGCGTAGACACCGCCTCTCACGTTCCTCCTCTCACTCGTCCCGACGGCACCATTGCCTTCGAAGTCGAAGAGAAAGCCGAATGCTTCGCCGACAGCATAGCGGCACAATGCTCGCCCAGCACGCAACCCACGGATCCCTCCCACATCCAGGCGGTGGAGGACGAAGTTCTCCGCAGAGAATCTCTCCCTATCACCGACGATCCCGTCACAGTCTCTAATGATGAAATCTTGCTTCTCATTAGAAAGCAAAAGTCCAAAAAGGCTCCGGGTGCGGATGGAATTTCCAACCACGCACTTAAGCACCTGCCACAGCAGGTGCTTACCTTGTTAGCTATCATCTTCAATGCCTGCTTCGACCATAGCTACTTTCCAAAAGCCTGGAAAGAAGCGACAGTCATAGGCATTCCCAAGCCGGGTAAACCTCTGAACATCCCGGCTAATCACAGACCCATCAGCCTCCTCAAGGCAATGTCTAAACTTCTCGAAAGAGTCATACTCTCTCGAATGCGGAACCATCTGTTTCCAACGGATGGCGACCCTCTCATTATTCCCCACCAGTTCGGCTTTCGCGCTAAGCACTCCTGCCCTCAGCAAGTCCATCGAATCGTCGAGTACATTCTCGAAGGATTCTATCCGCATCGTAAAAAATCTATCGCGGTTCTCTTTGACGTAGCCAAGGCATTCGACAAAGTCTGGCACAGCGGTCTCGTTTTTAAACTCTATAAAATAGGCTTACCGGTTCGCCTAGTCAGATTAATCGCGTCGTTTCTTAAAGACCGTACGTTTCGATTCAAACATGAAGGCACGCTCTCCGCGCCTCGTCCCATAAAGGCTGGAGTCCCGCAAGGCTCAGTCCTCGCCCCTCTGCTGTACACCGTGTACACTAATGACATGCCCATCCCGCCGAAAGGCGTCGAACTCGCCCTCTTTGCAGACGATACCGCCCTTTACACTAAAGGTCAAAGGATCCCGTATAACATCACCAGACTCCAAAAGGCCGTAAACGCCCTCGGTGTTTGGTTTCAAAAATGGCGTATCGATGTCAACCCAGAAAAGAGTTCTGCCATTCTATTCGACCACAAACGTCGTAATCGCCGCAACGATCCCCACATTCGAATGTTAGGTATTCCCATCCCCTGGAAGCGCAGTATCAAATACTTAGGCGTCACCTTAGATCAGACGCTTTCTTTCAAGCCACACGTCGATAGAGTAACGAAACTCGCGCGTTTCTACTTAAGCCGCTTAAATAGTATGATAGGTAGAAAAAGTAAAATGTCTTTTAGAAATAAACGTACGCTTTATAAGGTCTGCGTTAGACCCGTCATGTCATATGCTTCGCCAGTCTTTGCCCACGCCAATCCCTCCGTCCTGTATAAGCTGCAGGTGGTTCAAAATCTCTTCTGCCGCAGGGCCACAGACGCACCTTGGTATGTGCGCAACGCGGACCTGCACAGAGATCTTGAACTACCTACAGTGCAACAGCACCTCAAAACACTCTCAGAATCGTTCTTCAAACGCGCCGAATCCCATCCCAATCATCTTGTCCGAGATTCAGTCTCATATACTGCTCCTGTGTTAGATTCGAAATTCAAAGTCGCTAGGCCGAGAAACGCGCACACGGGCGAACCTACGCAGTTAACTTTAGCTCTAGAGGCCCTTCAGGCCGCAAATCCTAATTCTAACGTAAATTCTAATTCTAACGTAAATCCGAATTAATGCAATTTTTATTTTTCATTTTTAATGTTTTTATTTTTTACTTTACATTTTTGAGCACCTTCCGTGCTGTGTGAATCTCAGCGGGTGACCCCTTAAGGGCCCCGCTGGCGCGGCCTCTTTCTCCAATTGGCCGTCGCTCAGATGAAGGCTGAGTGGCAAAAATGCACGAGCCGACAGGGGGTTTTTTAGTGGGTATGGTTCTGGTAGGCGTCGGGACGAGTCCCACATAACTCCGATCGCGCGCGCGGAGTATGCGTCAGAGCATTTTTTATGTCCTCCTGCCCTTCCCGTGGAGGGGAACCAAAAAAAAAAAAAAAAAAAAAAAAAGTTTTAGCGTTCCGTTTGCTCTAAGCGCTAAGTGGATAATTGTAGATTTCAATTAGCGCGTGTAATTTTGAGGTAGTTTTTTATGTCACCCTCAAATACACGCGCGGAAACACTATGTATTAAATTGATTGAGTGATTTAAATTGGAACTTTAATTCTAGCTCATATAGAAAAGTTAATTTAGACTGTAAAGAACTAAAATGAGAATTTAGAAAAAGCTTCAGTGTCCATAGGTACTAGGGTAAGTTTCATTATTTGATTAATTGATACATAAATAAATGTATGTATTTATTCAAATGTCTTTGATACCCATTGATTTCCGAATAATCTAGCTATAAATTGTCTTTGGCGTACCTACAATGTTTACGATTAAAGTTAATATGCCACTTGCAAGCCTAGTTTATACTCGTACTATATATTAATAAATGGAATAAGCTTCAGAATCTTCTGACAAGCTTAAGCTTGTCAAAAAATTTCTGAATACCTTCTTATACCTATCGACGAAGTGGTTTTAGGTAAAAATCTAGATTCCTTCTAGAAAATTTTATGTTTTAAAACGCACCTTTCTATAATGATAAAAAAGAGGCAAGATAATTATTATCAAAACAATTTCGTAATTGCTGTGATCAAAAGTACCGTGTGACCACGTAACACACGTGCAATAGTACGTGTACCTATTTGTTGAACGACAAGGCCGGCCGAAGCAATTGTTACACATATTCGGTTTGGTACCAACATATTTTGAAAAATATCCATAAAAAATATTTCGACGGCCCCTTTCTATCGAAAATCTGCGCGGTGTTTGTAATGAGTAAATAGCAATTAGCACAATAGGGCAGGAATTAACATGGCGCTCTTCTTAAATGTACAGCAAAACTGAACTAGAATCGCAGAAGTCTCCTCTATAAAATGTGCCAACAATATTCGATTTTGCTGTTTAGCTGTGCTAATTAATGCCGGCCTGCGAAATCGAATAAAACAAAAGGTTCAAAATACTTGTCCTTCCTGTGTTATGTGCCTCATAACGCTAGGAAATTTCAGACTCGTAAGTAACAAAAATTCTAAACTTACTTATTTTGTGCCTTAACGCACTGTAGATACAGATATACTTAAAGAGAATATTATTTCAATTTGTGTCATATCCTTCGCGTTGGTTTTAATTAACCCAAAGATTTGTGACTCAATTATTTAGATAAAATATATTTCTATCGTAACTTAGAAAGCTAATTCAAGGGTCATACTTATTTTGTGTCATCTTCCTCCAGTGCAAGATGAGTTAGAGTAGTTTTAATAAAATTTGCAGTAATTGTTTAAATATTATTATAAGTACTTACGGCTTATTGTTTTAAATAATGCTTTACTTTGTAGGGTCATCAAAACGAAACAATATTACTTAAAACTTAAATAAAAATATTCAGAGAAATTTCACTAAAACGTAAATGAGTGCATTTGAGTAAAAAAATTTCCCTTTTTTAAACAAACTCTTGGCGACCTACAATATTGTCATGTTGTATATTAACAAATAACACATTTACCGCAGAGTGAGGTAGAATAAGGTGATGCTAATATCATATTCTCAAATACATAGTCATTATGAATGTTAAACAAACTTATTGTTTATTTCTAATTGGAGAATACCTAAATAATACAGTGTTTTGTCTGACGTTGTCGCAGCGCTCAAAGTAATAATGTTTGCTACTTTTTATTGTAGTTAAATAGCGGTAGGGAACTAGCTCCTGACGCATGGAACTCATAAATCTTGACCCCGTCGCTTGAATTAATCAAGCGAAAAGAACCTAGACGATACTGATTTAGTCTGATTCTCATACATGTAAAGTTTCATGTATGAAACGTGATATAGTTGAATTTGTAGACGTACCAGATAAATATCACCAACTAAGACGACAATGCGCTGCAAAATTCGGCATTTAAACTAATTTTGAAGTAATTCTTTTGTATGATATTTCCAAAATAATGAGGTATTTTCAAAAAAGCTATTTAAATATCTTGATTTCTGTGCAGTGTTTAAATTTAAATAAATGTGTCAAGAATTTCGTATGATGACGTCACGAAGTAGTTACGTTTAAAAATCGCATTATGAAGTTTATTTTTATATCTGGAATGAACAACTTTGCAATTATCTAGGGATTCTTGGGACAGATGTTTATTGTATATAGCAAAATCTTAAACAAGCAAAGAGGAATTTTCCATCATAACAATATCTAGGTACTTTATCACTTCACTCAAGAATAAAAAGGCAAATACAATTTAAGGATTCTGTTGATCAATAGCAATATTAGTAATCAATTACACCTACACTAATGTGAACGCCGTCAGAACAGCATCAGACAACTCTTTCTCCTTTATTCGCATTCTAGAATTTCCAGATTTTTTTTTATTCTAATCACATCTACGTAGCAAAGTATGTGTATATACGGCTATCTATTAAACAGTACTCGGACTAATATTATCTATCAACAATGACTTTTACAAACGAGTGGTGGAGAAACATATTGAAAAAGTTTAGAACAAATAAGATAGATGGCGCAATTTTTAAAATAGGTACCGTGTTTAAAATTGCTATGAGGGGTGAATAAGGAAGAAATGAATCATGAACTTTTATAACAAATGCCTATCCTGCTAGTTTTTATACACCACTCTATTTTTCTTTAATAATTGGTATTTGTTTTACGAAAGAGCACCAAATATATAATCTTAATGTTGTCTCAATTTCCTAAAATATTATATTGAAAAAGTGTTCAACGTAAGAAACTTTGAACCGGTTTTTATTTTATGTGCGAACAAAGTTAAAATAAAAGCTTTTGGTGGTCTGTTCGTGTTATTATATAGTACATAGACAGATGCTAAAAGAAGCAACTTTTACATAAATTAAGTTAACTTTAATTTTTTTTGTACACTCAGCATTTTTTTTGTCATGGAATAACCAGAAATTTTTCGCTTACAATAGGGAATGGTATTGCTTAGAAATCCAACCGCGGCAGGGTTGTTTAGGGATGAAAGTTTACCAAACCGGGATGACTTATGGTGTACACCAACACGTGAACTGGGGTAGAGTCATGACATTAAATTTTATTGGATGTGTAGACTGTTAGTGAAGTTATTTGGTAAAAAAAACATCATAATCTATTGAAATAGACGCAAATGTTGTTACTAATTCAATAAATCATAAATTTTTTTGAAATTAACAGTATTCTCCAATATCAAATATGGAAATACTTATACGACGAAGATCTCATAGTAACTGAATTACGTAATATGGATAGAAAATCATCTTTTGTTACATATCTAAATAGGAACTGCAATGCCAATGATAGTAATAATAATACTAATGAATCCCCAGACAAATACACCAACTGTATGGCCCCAAAGTAAACAGAGCTTGTGTTACGAATGACCAAACAGTGAACTGGGGGGGAACCTAGAATAATAAAACATATATAAATATCAACAAGCATGAAATCAAACATCTATTTTCTTCACAAAATTGAATGCCCCGGCCAGGACTCGAACCTGGGGCCTCCGGCTATGAGGCAGGGCTACTAACCACTACGCTACTCGGTCGTCAGCAACAAATTAAAAAGAAACCAGAAAGTCTTAACTTACTCCCGCCACTTACAAAAGACTCGTTATTTAAACATAACTTAACATAGGGGCAATTAATAAAATGTAAGAATAAAGAAAAGTAAAGTAAAAAGATTATTTGATTACCATTTTTATAACTTGCTACGTAGGGTGCTTATAGTTTTTAAAAATTAGTATGCACTTTAGTAAAATGGTAGATTTAAACTATACTAGCGACGCTTGACAGTTCACAGATACGGTGGTCGGACTTATATGTATTTACGTGACGTAGGGTATATTAATTTTATACTTACTTTTCGCCTTGCAACATTGTTAAATTTGAATTACCTTATACAGCATAAGTATATTGAGAAAAAAAATATATGTACTATTAACCAGGCACCTGTTTTGGTTACGATGCAACATACATCGAATCCAATCCAACAAGCGTGGTTAGTTAAACAACTAAAGCTTTCCTTTTTGTAATAATAGTACAGACAACATCTAGTACTTCGGTAAATTTTGTATTTCTTAACCAGGACCCGAACCTATGGTGTGAGCGGCAAGTTGCATGCGCTTACTTTCTCCAAAAAGCCGCTGTTATATTAATATACCTGGAAAGATTTTCATCGACAAAAAAAGGGGAGGCTGATAATCCAAATTAAATCAATAAAAAACATGTTGTCGCTGACGTCACTATAGGTTGGAAAGGGATAAGATGGCGGCCCCGCGGCGACAGCTCTGAATAACGATAATTTTTCCCGATCCCTCGTGTGAAACCACGTTATGTTAACAATGAATTGCTTCCGCCGGATTTCATCAAACTCCCGGAATAACTATACTGGGTATAACTTTGTCCCAATAATACATTCATAGGTTAATTTCAAAACTATTTCATCAAACAAGTCTTGGAATTACTTAGTTTATTGATAACTATCCCAAAAGTGTGAATGAACGTAATAAATAATTATTCAGGTAATTACGAAGTTCTCCTTTTCAATAGCAAAGACGAACAATATACCTACACCTTCTTAAATTCATTAAATATTTTGCCAAAATCCGACCTGGGGCCTTATTGTCTAACTTCAACACTTATCGCGACCCAATTGTCGCGTAATGTCAATTGAAAGAGTCTACTAATTTCTACAATCTTTCAGCAGTTACGAGTTTATTTTTCAATATTTTTCTTTAAATTAAAGAGGATTAATTCATATTTTAAAGGCAAGAAGCCTTTACTTGCACGTGTGTATCTTCCACACGTCAAAAAGTCGTTGTCTATTTAAATATGTGCGTCATAAATAGTAACAGCTTCACTCGAATTTAAGGTAAATTATTTTACTTCTAACATAGCAATAGTTATTTTGCAGCTCTTCCAATGATTTATTGCGGATGTTAATATTATGCATAGACAACTAATTTGAAGAAAAATGAAGATTTGATGTAAACAACGGAAGTTTATAGAATAAAAATAAGTGGAGAATGACCTCGAAAAACCCCGACACAAGCAAGCCTTGGACCATATAATTAGACTTCCCAATTAATCAAGAAATCATGTACCCTAAGAACAATCTCGTTTGGAACACCTATAGACTGCAGTCAGAACAGATCAATATTAACACTATTACAAGCTCCAGTAACATCAAAGAAAACGGACATTCAAATGTTCTCATTGTTTGAACTGTTTTTAATATCCAGCTGTAATTAGTAAATACTTTTACGAGCCGACATTCCCTTACGAAACCTAAATTGATAAGCAGGTAAAAAATTATTTTACTCTTCAAATAATTCCAATTGTTGCTATAACACTTTTTTTCCAACGCAGGATGTAAGAGCAATAAGATGATATGAATTTGGTTTTATCTGGTTTCAAAATGAAAACAACCTGACTTCCTGGAACGTGGAATATCATTGTTCTGACAAAGATTGTACAAACTTTCCAAAAATCAAGCACTTCTTTTTCACAGAGTTTTTCAATGATTATCATAATGGTGATTATGTTCACTAACAGGAGAAATAGCATAATTGTTAACAAAGTCTAGTATATTTTTCTGTAAAAATAATTGTACCCAATCAACATTGCTGCTATTGCAAGAATATGTCTTATTAAATTTTAGCACATAATTTCATTTGTTGCAGAGGCGTACAACCCAGTCTTCGAGTCTCAGTTTGCAATGTTAGTTTTTGGAGCTTGTAATCTTTAAAATTCAAGATACCTTTCCCGCGAAGGATTATTTTGAATAGCTTCTAAGCATTTGCCATTCCACCATGGAAGTGAAGTTTTTTTGGACTTTCTATGACAAGAACTATTAAGAGAGGTATCACAAGGAGAAGAAACAATAGAGATACTGTTGCTGAGCTAAAGACTTATGAATTAAATAATTCAAAATAGTACAAAAAAGATTATAAGCCTAATACTTGGCAGTTCTCAATCTACATTTTTAACATAAATTTTTCAATCTACTAATTTACATTTAGGGTACGCTGTTATTATCATTTGCAACTTTTTACTTTGTTATTATTTACAAAAATTTAATATTTATAGGAAGGTGATAACTTTTGAGTGGATCATCATAAACAGACCAATCACAAGAAAGAGCTAATGTTGGAGAGACCAAGGTTAAATCTAAGGCATTGAGACACCACGGGAGAGAAACGACTGTATTCGCCATACCATTATTCAAAAGGACCAATTCGCTATCATCTACTATTTCCAATATATCTCTACTCTAAAATAAGTAGAATTGGATCCCCAAGATGTATGATGAGTGTTAAAATCACATTGGTTCGGTATTGTCTTGATAAGAGCATCTATATGTTTATCAAGAATGGAAAGCAGTCAGTGGGGCAAAAGAAACTTATTATGGTTATTTTTTTATTATCGACACTGAATATGTGATAGCTGTTTACAAAATATATGTGTGTGAATATCACACATATACTGCCCCACTAACTGCTCTCCATTCTTGATAAACATAAAGATGCTCTTATCAAGACAATACCTAAGCCAATGTGATTTTAACACTCATCCATCTTGGGGATCCAAATCTACTAATTCTAGGGTAGAGATATATTGGAAATAGTAGATGATAGCGAATTGTTCCTTTTGAATAATGGCATGGATTGTATATTAATATCTATATGAGATATTTTAACAGAACTAATACTTAATATACATTTATATTTATATAATATATACTATATGGCAAAGGTGACTGACTAAGCTATCAACGTCGAGCCCAAACCAATTGACGGATTGAGCTCAAATTTGGTATATACCTTGTGACGGTACAAACTCGTACTTTGTATATAAAATGGGAATATAATTTCAATATACCTACTATTAGGATTTGGCAATATTTATTTTCAAAAGTTACTGTAAAATACCTTTTGACATACTACGTACTTGTGTATAATGATAGTCGTAATTGTAGATGTATAAAAGAAGTAAAAATTAGTTAACGAAAAGGAAGCGATCTTAATATAATTTGTTCCTTTACGGGACTACGGAGCCTCTGAATGAAACTCTGACTTCTTGCAGACTTGATTTTAATTATAAAACAATATTGTTTCACAATGATGTGGTTTGAATGACGACCAGAGATAGAATAAGTAGGTAGGTATACAATGCAAATAATTGAATGAATCATACGCCTGTAAAATAAAGATAGCAAAGTTGTAGAACCCAAACAATGTCTATGAATAACGTTAGGTGGACACCTACGTGGTTAGCAGCCAGTTAGCTGGCGTTAACGCATTTTATTGATTAAAATTACGACGAACGAGTGATGTAGTGGTGAGTGTCCTTGCCTCTTGCGTCGGGGTTCCCGGGTTCGAGTCCTGGTGGGGGCGTGCATTTGTGTGATGAACGCAGTTGTTTGTTCTTGGGTCATAGTTGTTTTTGTATTTGTAAATGTATGTTTATTCTGTAGAGTTTCTCTCCCTTTGTTAAATACGATCTTTTTAGTAGTAATTATTTATAGGGAAAATAAGTAAGGGATGCTTTCGCATCTACACATTGATTATAACACAAAGGTTCATTCTTTTATAACAGTTTATTATACTTTGCTTCGAGATATCATTTGAAACTTAATGCTAGTAATAGGGTATATAGTCGCAAGTGCGTTGTGTGCGTGTGGTGCACCGTGAGAAAAGAATTCGCTCGTTTGGGTATAAATAGGGCAGTAGGCCGCAGAGTGGGACACTGGATTTTCAGCTTCGGGTTCAGGAGCATTCGATCTTTTGATTCGTCAGGAAGGGAAAGTAATCCAAAAGTTCTGCCGGTTCGTACTTAGAAAGTTTTAATTTTTTTAATTGTTTAAAATTAGAATACAGTGTTGTGTTTGAAGGTGGGTCCTGTTTTTGGGTGAGTGTTTATTTTATTTATATTCTAGGATAAATTAATAGGGAAATTAGATTTTAGGAAAGTTCTGCCAATTCGTAGATAAAAGTTTAATTTTCGAATTTATCTTAGATTATTTACATATTAGTTTAGATTATTGAGTTTGGTGGTGAATCTTGTTTTAGTGAGTGTTTATTTTATTTAAATTGGTATGGTAACCTAATAGGGAGATTAACCTTTAGATTATATTTATTTAAATTTGGTCTTGATTTATTAATTAAAATTTAATGTATTTTATTCTTTATACATTTATTATTATATATATTTATTTATATATATTTATGTATATATATATATATATATATATATATATATATATATCTATATATACTTACATTTCATATTTTGATTTTATTTATATTAAAAGTAATTAACCACACACACAGAGAACACAATACATACACATTAAAAATGCTGTCATTTGTGATGTGCTTTATATTTGCCTAAATATAATGTATTTATGGATTGCAATGGTGAGATATTCTAAAAGGTTATTTGATTGAATCAAAATAATTTATTTAACATATATTTGTACACTGAGTGTGATAATCTCCAACTTGGTGAAGTTTGCAGAGGTGATAAGTTAGGATATCTGTCTCTTTATTTTCTTTCTTTATCTTTAGGTATGTCAATTGGCTCACAACCACTCAGTCGTGAAGTCTCTTGTAGCCATTTTCAATAATCTGGGTTTCTGGTGTTACGACAGGATGACATTCCGGTGCATCAGTCTCAGTGAGAAAGTTGGTTCTGGAACTTCTTGACTAAATAATTGACAAATTCAAACAATTCAACAAATTCCTTCCTTCATTTATGTTCATTTTGTGACTTGTTAACTGGCATAAGACCAAACAGTGGTTGAAGTTTCTTGTAATCAATTTCAATGATCTGAGCTTCTGGTGTTACGACAGGATGACACTCCGGTGCATCAGACTCAGTGAGAAAGTTGGTTCTGGCGCTTCTTGGCTGTATAATTAACAAATGTCATAGAATGAATTATAAATCTATTTATTTCTCTTCTTCATTCATATATTTATTTCATGAATTATTAACGAACGTAATATTAAACAGTCGTTAGAGTTTCTAGTTTCATTCTCATTGTTCTGACTATCTGTTGATGCGACAAGGACGAGTTCCGGCTCACCAGACTCAGAGGGAGATTGGATTTGGAAATTCTTGGCTGAATAATTGACAAATATTAAAGATTCTTATTTCTTTCCTACATTTATGTTCATTTTGTGACTTGTTATCTGGCATAAGACCAAACAGTGGTTGAAGTCTCTTGTTATCAATTTCAATGATCTGAGCTTCTGGTGTTACGACAGGATGACCCTCCGGTGCATCAGACTCAGTGAGAAAGTTGGTTCTGGAACTTCTTGGCTGAATAATTAACAAATGTCATGGAATTAATTATGAATTGGATTTGGAAATTCTTGGCTGAATAAATAAAAATTAACATGAAATGGATATATATTAATTACTCTTATGTGTAATTAATGAGATCTGTGCAAAATGATCCAACTTGGAGATCACACTACTCAGTTTAAATTAAAGTATCGGCAAGATTTGGATCTTGTGAGATAACTTTATTCAAGATTGTGGAACTTATTGTTAGCTTTATTTATTCTCACAATCTCACCATATTCTATCCTCTATTAAATCTTATAAATCTATCTTCTTACAATGTATTATTATGCATTACTAACACTCGGGTGTTGGATTGGTGAATCCTGGAGAGAGAAAATCAAAAAAATGAAAGGATGTCTCTGACATGAATAGGGCGAGGATAGGGGCCCTACTCACACCCCATTTTTATAAATTCCCAATATATTTTAATTCATCAAACCTATTCAAACAGTCCTTTATTACCTTATATATCTTTTATTATATATTATATTATATGTACTTATAATATTATATTTTTTATATATTTTTAATACAATAGTATTTACTTTCATTCTTAGATACATTCTTTGTTTCTTATCTTTGTCACATACCTCGGAAAAGAACTTGGTTACTATACAACACAACGTAGAGTCCTACCCAACCTTAGACGATCACGCCAAATAAATATTGTATTTTTATTGATAATGTTTTATCTCGTGCCAATTATAATTGCTCATTTTATTAGCTGAAGGTTTTATATATAAAGTATTAGAATAAAGTTTGACAGTTATATGCTAGATTTTATATTATGTTTATGTATTTATTTCAAGTTTATATTTATGACATTCCCTTATATTACATTACATGATGTCGAGATGGGGGGTGGTCGTTACAACCTAGATAGCTCTCATAACGTAGGATTTCTAAAGTATTTAGAAAGTAGTATTTTACGAATTTCCACCTCTCAAGGGGTAAAAGGGGGTTCAACATTTTCTTTTCACGTAACATATCTCCCAAAATCTCCTGAACTACAAGACCTAGGAACCTGAAATTTTACATAACAGTACATTTTAAAACGGAGATGCCTACTATGATGGCATATTAAGAAATTCCACCACGAGAGGTATAAAAGAGGGACTGTCCGGCTTTTTTTATGTAGGTTTTGTTTGTCACTGATTGGGTTCGGGGTTGAAATCCTGTCCTAAACATATATTATGTAATTTTCTTAAATGTTATGTTTCTTTAATTTCAAAATCTTGGTTCTTTATAAATATTTATTACCTACAAAGGTTTCTTAGGTTTTGATGTCGAACCAATAGCACGATGGAATTTTTTACGGAGCTAATTATAATTTGAATTAAAATGTAATAGAGAAAACTTCATTAATTTTTTTCAGTTCGCATTTTGTTAATCAACAAATATTTTTTGCAGCATATAATGAAAACTTGGGCACAATACAATGTCGACTTCTACATTAACAAGAAGTCAAATACCTATCCTAAGGCTTAAAAATATTTATAAATGCTAAAAGCGGTGTGATTGGTGATTTCTGAAGATATTTCACGAATTACATTTGGTTAAATATGGGAAGCTAAACAGAATCATGCAATGTTATTTGTTTAACATTCCATAGTTTCAATGCATTTTTTAAAATTTATTATTAGCTGGATTTGATTTTCAAAAAGTTTCATAAATTTTGTCTTACTCTTTCCAAGAAGGGTATCCTATTTTTGTCAATATAAAAACTAGCTTGAAGCACTACTGACAAATACCATAAACGATGAACGTAAGTATTTTAAGGCGTTTTCATAAATTTTCTAACCCAATATATACTGCTGGAAATCAACTTAATCAACTTTATTTTTTTTTTTGATCATTGGATTAAATATTTTTTTAAATCCCCAGACAAACACACCAACTGTATGGCGCCTAAGTAAGCAGAGCTTATGTTATGGATGACCATACAGCGAACTGGGGCGGGGGAACTCAGAATAAACATACAAATATAAATACAAACAAGCATAACTCGAAAAGAGTATAAATAGTAATAAGTATTTGGAAGAACTACAGCTATTTCTAAATGTATATTGCAGTATTTCCTAGATTGAAGTTGGATTTTATGGGCTGATTATTTATTTATGGCGTTTGTTAAAGGTAAACATCTCATACCTCACTTTTCTATATTGTATTAAAATTGAATGATGATTTTTTTAGAAATAATTTAGAATATTCTAAATGCTTAAACAATTTTTAATGACATAGCAACAATATTTTGAGTCGAGATAAATAATACAAGATTTCGTAATACTTTGCTTTACCGGATTATGAAAGGTTCAAGTGGAAGGCTAATTCGTTTTTCTTAATTGAACTAAAATGATCTCTATCCTAATGCTTTCTCTGTCAATCTGTCACATATTCTATTCAAGTAGTAAATTTATAAAAAAATGCATACTTTAAAAGTGGTCTTGAAAGATTAACTTTGAAAATAATTTTTATAGAGTGTAGAGTTTTTAAATTTATGTGCATTTAACATAGGTTTTACTAAACCATTACAAAATAAAACCACTTTTTAGCTTCATCCTTTATATTTTCATCCTTAATGATTTGGATTTATCGATATTTGTTTTACTATATACGTTTATTTTCGATATACGTTTTTCTCTGGTTCCGCCTAACACCGTTATTTTTATTTGATTTTTGGTTTCATTAATACTGAAAATATTTGCTGATTTTCGGCTCTGCAATACCAGACCCAAATTTCTATGAAGACTGGGGAGGTACCTTTGTGTAATATGATTTGTCGATTTTAGTTCGAGATAACCCCGCGTCTGCCTACAGCGCTAAAATAGCAAAGATCAAATGAGCACAAAAATAATTTGACAATAGCTAGTCTCATGTTATTGATATATGTCAGTGGCTAAAGCAACACATGACAAAATATAATATTTACACCGTTAAAATCGGCGGTATAAATATTATGTACCAGGCACAGTGTTTTTATTCTTCGAATGTTGATTTATCCTTAGAATTTCGTCTTACCCTAGCGTAATGAAACTCGGCCGTAGACAATTTAGATATGGATTTTTTAAATTCGTAAGTATTGTTCCGTTTTAAGTTTATTGAAAGGAAGTCTGAAATACCGTTAAATGTATAAGCACAATTAACGACACTACTTGTTAATGCGTGTTTTCTTTCGAACATAATTCTAAAGATTGTTTAATTTATTTACCATTTCTAGGTATGTGGTTGTATGGTAGTCCGACTTATACACGTTGTAGTACACCTACTGCAACGTATATTAGTTGGACTAAGACATAAACGGACTTAAGATGATAAACGATGTCATAGATAAATACTTACATACAAAAATAAAAGATTCAGTATAAATGAAAACATGTTGTTTTAATCAAATTCGAGTTAAAAATACAAAAACAAAGTACAAATCTTGTTGGATTTCATAAATTACCACTAATTGGACCACAACTATATTTTAGTACGCAAATTTTCAAGCTTTCATAGTCTCACGAGACATGAATAAATCCAATAAAACCATGATGAAACTTCGCCTAAGCTCGACAAAAAGTCCATCAAAAACGAGTCTTTTATAATCCGAGCCCCTGAAAGAGCTAGGAAGCAAAATCTGCTTTTTAACGAGATGCATGGCATTTTATAAGGGGACAAAATATAGAATATATGAAAACAAAGCCAGTTTGCTTGTTTATTTGTATGACTCGATTTTACAACCTACATTACCAACTTTCATACAATTTTGTAATATACGTCGCTGGAAAGGGATCTTTGGTCGAAATAAAAAACGTTTGTGAGATAAGCGAGTCCCAATGACGTCTAGAGTCTACGGTCCCGGGCAAATACTTCGCGAAATTAATTAAAATACACAATCTGCCCTATGTAAATATAAATTTATGACTAGGACCTTTTCGATGTGCACTCTAATGCTATTGTTTGCCTATTTGGCATGTGAATATTTTTACTAAGCCTCTTATATCACAACCTTTCACAGCTCATAACTCGGAAACGTAGTGCCCTACGAGATTTGTCATTAAATATTTTATTTTTGTACAGATATGAACTATCTATTTATGAAGGTTGCATGTGTAGTTGCTATTTTGAAAAAAAAAACTAACGTGGTCGAGACCCGGAGGGTGCATCTCCATACAAAACAATTTAAGCCCAACTCTGCGACCGTTAGAGTTAGGCAGTATTGACAGGAGTCCGCAGTACTCCTATGACCAACTGAGTTCTAGTCAACTAAGAGGGTTCCCACAATTCTTTACATTTCTTCGGAACGCTTTTTTTCTAAGGAGCACAAGCCAGAATCCCTACCTCTATGCTTACGTTTAGTGATATGAGGACTTAAATATTGCTACATTTGCGTAGCGTCCTTAAAGCGTACTTCTGAACAAATGAGATGTGACAAAACTGAGCAGAAACCCGGTGATCACCAGACCTTCGCCGAATCCGCTCCTTGTTTCGGAAATAAGCCCTGTACAGAAAGGTATTCCTCACTCATAAAATTTAAGGCCAATCCAAATGAAAGGTTGGCAACGCATCATTAGTCAGTCAAAAGTAAACGTTACCTCTACGTTGAATGATGTCCATGGGCGCGGGTTCCACTTGCCACCAGGTGGAACGCGGTCCACTTTGCTGGCTACGAATATAGTAATCAAACGGGTTTGAAGTAGTTTTTTTTTATATGTATGCCATTTTTTTTTACCGTTTTGTAATTTTGTTTTCTTATTGGTTTAATAAAAGTATATTATTATTATTATTTAAGTATTTATTCATTTTGTGGTAAAATGTTTCAGTGTTTTCTAATATTATTTTTCATTGGATAAACTGTTGATCATTTAGCCAAAGTAAACCTCAATGGCGTAAATGTTTTCTTATGCGTCCAGTGAATAAGAGGAAGTTTAAGTTCTATTTGCTCTTATAATTTGTAAATGAATGGGTATTATTATATGAAACATACTTTGTTGTTCGTAGGGACCGTGGGACTTTCCCAGGAGAAGACCAAAAATCTCAAAACCAAGTCTATACGTTTTTTCACATGAATAATCACATCATGCTCTAACAAACATAACCAACGTAATAGATAACGTAAGTCTTCGATAAGAGTAACTTCAAGTATTTATAAGTTATCTGTCTGCTATGATATGTACCTATGAACAAATGAAATTAAAAGTTGAAATAAAGAAGAATAAATTAATAATTTAACTAAAAAGAAATCATGATTTCTAAAAAGATTCATGATTATTGTAATCACCCTGTATACGTGAGGTATTATACTTACGCAATGTAACATACTTACGCAAATACATAATACTAGGGTAAACCCACAAGTTTGTTATGTATTTTATTGTTTATTCTGTAGAAGCTAGATAAACTTTTCATTCTGAAGAATGTTATACTTTAAGTACTTTCTAATCAATATTCTACATTATTTTAGAAAGCAAACAGATGCTCAAACGGAAACGCAGAAGTAGGTTACAGTAGGTAGAAGTAGGTACAAGCTATGTGGTAAAAAAAATGAATACGTGAAATATCTGAAAACAATCGTAACTTCAAAATATGCACAAAATACAATGAATATCTCATGCATAAAAAAAATAATTTTGGTCTGAGTTCATTCTAATTGTTTTACTCACGACAATTCTATTATGTCATAGCAATGGCATATTTCCGATATAAAACCATAAAAGTGTTTAGTTTTTGGTTCACTCTCAAACGAGTACAATATCGAAATGTGTTAAAAATGCGGAGAGTGGCGTTTGTGTTAATTTTTTTCGGCTCCACAATTGCTGTAACAGTTGATAGAATGGTGCGTTTTGATTGGATGACCTGTCTCGCTTCAAAGGTTTACCCTATAAATCCAAGCAAATGCTGCCGTATTCCAGAAATATTTCATAATGAGGCATTTGTTAAGTGTCAGTATGATCCAAAAAGTAAAACCGGGTGTGGAATGAATACCTGCATCGCTCACAGGTACAGGCTCACCACGTCACCAAAAAGTGACCGACCTGATATATTCGCCATTGCGTCATTTCTGGATAATTGGGCAAAAAATCACGAAAGATGGAACTGGGGAAAGGAAGTCGCGAAGTTCAAATGTCTTAGGAAACAGCTTCGGAAATCGCCCTGCGAAATAAGTGCCATTATCGAGTGTATAATTGTAACCTTATTGCTTGAATGTCCTGAATGGAATCCAACAAAGAAATGTACCCAAGTGAAGGACTATATTGAGTCTTGTCAAACGTTGTTAGATGGATTCATACAGGAAGATAATTAGGTGTCTTGAACATCAAACGCTTTGAAATTAAACCTGAACTTTCTTTTAACTGTATTTTACTTACAATTTAACTAAATCACATGTTTTTTTTGTACTTACTTTACTTATTGGAAACCTGAATTTTTATTCTGTAAGTGTACGAACAAAATACTAGAATCTGATAGAAAGATATTGGTTTCGCTCTGAAAACTAATTTAGTTGCCTCTACTTGTGTATTGCAAAAAACAAAGCAACATTAACATTTAATTTTAACATGAGTTAAATATACGTCTAGTGTAAACAAGGTCATTTCATTTTACAATTAATTTGTAAAAAACGATCGTGCGTTGCGTTTTAAAAGTATTTGTGTAATGATTAATGAAAAATCTTTAGTGGCTTAAAAACATTGAATTATGGAACCTACTGATATTGTAGTCAATATCAATACTCAGGATTAAATTCAGGAAAATGTAAAAAATCGTTTGGTAATTTTACAAGATAATATTAAATAAATTGTGGCATACGATAAACTTACAATAAGCCTTCTTTAATTTTTCTTTACCTGAGGTGGTAAACAGTATTTTTATTTATTAAATTAATTATTAATTATATTTATCAAATAAAAACAAGCCATATTCTAAATCTATCCGATGGAACAGATCCCAATAACAAATTAGTCTTCAGTAACCAAAAATGTCACTAACTCACAGATGTTAATGATTTTGTAAAAATGTCTACTACAAACTAGATCTGCGAAATGTTTTAAAACAAGAATTTCTAATAAAGGTTCTTGAATTGAACACTAATCCAAAGTATGTGATAAAATTTGTATCTACTTGAATTAAGAATAAATAGAAACACCTGAACCTAATGTAAGAAAGACAAAATATGAAATAAAAAAATGAAATGATTAATCTCTGAAAAACTGTGATAGTGCATTTCGACAATTTTCCTGCAAAATTTTAACTTTAATTAATGATTGTGGAAAGTTTAGGATTCAAAGCAATGACTTCAGACAGAAAAAGAGGATCTTATCAAAAAAAAAAGATTTTTTAATTGAAAGGCCCACGTAAATTCCACAGATTCTCTAAGTTAAGGCCATCAAAGGGCCGAGTTGTTATGCGCGGCGTGAAATTGGTTGCTTGGAGTTCGCCTGCCAATGTCAAAGGCCGTGCCATAGCAAGACTCAGCCAATCTGGCGTTCTTTTGGTGAAGAGGCGATGGCTGATTGCTTGCCGAACCGGGTGTCTCAAATTTGGCAACCACAGGCTGGAGATTCGATTGTGAAAGGTTTTAGTATCAGTAGCTAAATAACAAACAACAGATTTATCAGATGCCACCAAAATAACATGGATTACGGATATATCCGCCTTTATGTAAAGACCCTTTACTAAAACCTACAGATTGTTATTACAGAAGAAAAGAATAATGATTTACTTTAGGAATACTATACTTACTTATTGTGTTTGCACGATCAAATAAAACATTCGTCTAAAAATCTAGAGTTCATTTTTAAATCATCCAAAAAATTATTTTAATACTCTTTAAATCATCAATTAGTATTAAATAGCCATGTAAACATACATGAAAATTGATTAAAATCGTGTAATTTCATTGACTTATTATAATTACGTATAGAGCAGCCATGTCAAACAAAACCAATACTTAACATGATGACAAATGTTTTTCAATAGTGACGTAAAAAATGCCCATCTATCACTTAATATGTTGTAGGACATTGTTAATGGTCAAGTGTAAAAAAAAGTTTATTTTATATGCCTAGTAAACTTAAGTTTAATAATATAGATAGTACAAATCAAATTAGTAGGTCATTACATTATTTACAAAATTATTTTCGTTTAATGTTTACCCATGAATCGCCATTTATGAAATATGGTGATTATAAAAATTTTACAAGTCGTATTGTACCCAATTGCAAAAAAGTTTCGTAACCACCTGTCAGGTATTGTAATAGTATATACATGGCGTTTTTTGAACGTGGTGTTATAGTTTGTCTTAGTGCAGGGCTTATCATGACCAAGGTATGAACTACATGAACATATGAACTATTGTTGATTTCGGGGACATGTCATTTAACCTGATATGAAAGCAGATGTTTCAGTTATCTCTTTTTGATGTCATAATAAATTTATACTGTAGAAGTTGATTCAATAATTCATACCATTAAACAAAATAATCTGACCGTTTACAGCCACTTTTGCACTACAAACCCTTTTTGCGATTACAAAAAATGGTGTTAAGAATATTGTCTGAAGCAGGTATTTATAAAGTTTTGATAAGCTGTTATTGATCTGTAGGTACATAGTTCAAGATCTTTGTGCAGGTTTGCGTTACGCACCAAGGTGCGTTTATGGCTCTGCGACAAAAGATATTCTGGGCTTTCTACAGAAGGGACGGATTGACGTGGGAAAAGAATGAGGAAGCATAAGTCATGACGCTCAAAGAGCGTTAGATTATTCCTAAGAGACATTTTACTGTGTCTACCTAACATACTGTTTAGGCGACAAAGGTAGAGACGGGCAAGTTTATGCACTCTTTGTATGTGGCTTAAAAGTAAGCGATTGGTGGTGCCTAAGTACGTGAAACACTCAGAAAGTAATTGAAAAAAAAGATACTATAAGTAAATATACTACCAGGCCACACAGAAAGTTGAATTGACGACCCCGCAACACTTAGGTGACGTATATTTTTAGGTTAATTTGCAAGATATCCTTCCGACTTCCGAACAATAATTACTCCTAGTGATAAAAATGGATAGTGGCCAAGATTTATTTGAAGATTAAGAAGCAATTGAAGATATACAATTTTTAAGTGACCAAAATTTGTTTAGACTACCTCGTATATAACGGGAAAGATCGAAGGATTTTGAAAAATTTGACGACAAAGACTTTTATATAAGATACAGTATACATAAGATATATGATGCCCATCCCAGCGCTCCCTCACCAGTTCAATTGTAAATATAAACCATTCATGGTCACACTCAAATATGTACCCAAAATTTCATTGAAATCGATCCGCTTTAAAATAAATAATAATGGTTTACTTTCATATATTCGATTAAAACATAAAAAATCTTTGTCCCTAAATTATCATTTACATGCAATGTCAAAAATATCAATGACTCACGAATGCAACTTAAACCTTTTTAAAATTTCTCCTCGGATAAACACCCTTACTTTTAGTATTTTATGTTACCTCTATAGTATATTAACAGCAAGCAAACGTACGCAACCAAACTCCTTTAAAATCAACAAATCAATTCATAGAACATTTACCCGCAAACTACACTACTGTTTCTGATTTTGTTTTACATATTTTGTATTGCACCGAGTATAATGTATGCTCTGCCTTAATTTCGAACAATCACAATATTCCTATAATAGAGTGGATTCACTCATTATTAACATACTTTAATGAACTACCTTCTTGTACTAATATTATCTTGCGTAGTAAATTATGAATAGTCAGATAAATACTATATGAACCAGAGCAATGTAAACCATACTTAATTGGAGCCAATAAAAACAAATTTACTATCCTTTCGCAAAATATACGTAGCATAAATAAAAATTTTGATAACTTGACCATATTTCTTAACCGCCTGAGATTCAAGCCTGATATTATAATACTCACAGAATGCTGGATTAATGATTTCTCAACTGATCTGCCTTTAGATGACTATAAATGTTACCACTCCAAAACCTACTTGTATCAAAATGATGGTATAGTAATTTATTACAAGCAAAACCTTAATATTTGTATAATCGAACCACCTCTTCAAGATGCTAACTGTTTAATATTACAGATAAAACAAGTTTACTCGATAATAGCTATTTATCGCTCTCCATCTTTCTCAAATTTAAAAAAAATTCTTTTATCTCTGGAATTGATTTTGGACTCCTTTGCTAAATCTCATTCCATACTCATAGGTGACCTAAACATTCATCTAATATAAGATGTACTGGATGACGATACAGATAACTACTTAAACATTTTGGCACATTATGGATTCTTGCCTGGTTATAACTTTCCAACAAGAAGTCCTAATAACCTTGATCATTGTATGATAAAATCAAGCTTTCCTTCTACTACAGTAGTGTGTCACTCTGATATTACAGATCACAGCTCAGTACTGTGCAGCTGAGGAACAAATTTACCTAAAAATAATGCGAGCACTCAAAAGACTAAAATAGATTTTGAATGAAAAGTTAAAAGAAATAGACTGGAGTCAGCTATATCAAATTAACGATACTGCAGAAGCAACAAACTATTTTCTATGCATCTTGAATACCACTATTGATAAACATAAAATCAAAATAAGGACGCGGAGCCGTGACGTTATCCATAAAAACTGGATAACTCCAGGACTGTTAAATGCATTAGACGTACAAATACTTTACACATTAAAGCAAAAAAAATCATCAAGACTTAACTATACAAAAAGAGTACAAATGATATAGAAATTGTTCCGGAAATATCCTAAAAACAGTAAAAAATTATTATTATAAAAAAATTAATTGACTGTAAAAATGATATTAAAAAAACATGGACATCGGTGAAAAATATATGTAACATTGCTTGCACCAAAAACTCAAAAGATAAATTACTTAACATTAAGATGCATCCACAAGAATCCATTAATACAGTAAACTATTATTTTATCTCATTAGGGGGAAAAACTTGCTAACACCATTCTCGAAAATATCAGCCAAACTGAAAGTAACTTAGCAAACCAATATAGTTTTTGACAATCTAAAGCCACCTCGAACTCATTCTTTCTTCGTCCAACAGATGAAATGGAAAATGTAAAGCTGATAGGTTCACTCAAATCAAGCTCAGCTACAGGAAATGACCTAATAAGCAACGATATTTTAAAAAACACTTAATACGCTATATCAAGCCCCGTAGCCTACATATGTAACTTGAGTATGTCTACTGGTACTGTTCCCTCTAAATTCAAAATAGCTAATGTAATTCCAATTTTCGAAGCGGGGCAGCATGAAAACCCAGTCAACTACAGGCCAATCTCTTTACTGAGCACACTCTCAAAAATAATTGAGAAAGTGGTAAATGTTAGGATACTAGAATATCTTGAATCTAAAGGTCTGCTGGTTGAAAACAAATACGGCTTCAGATCGAAGAAATCCACAGAAGACGCCGTTAATGATCTTGTTAACTTTACCATCGATAAAACTAATAAAAAACATAAGTGTACGGCGTCTTTTTGGATCTTGCCAAAGTGTTGGATACTGTATTACGACCTATACTTCTAAATAAGCTAGAAATGCTTGGCATCAGGGCTATTACTCTAGACTGGTTTCACTCGTATCTTTCTGATCGGAAGCAGAGAGTATCAATCGGAGATAATTATAGCGAGTACGCAGATATTAAATTTGGCATGCCACAAGGAAGTGTTTTAGGGCCAACACTTTTCCTGTTATAATTATTACACAATTATATTTCATGGCAGCTCATGGACCCGGGTTGTTGATGTAGCTCATAAATGCTGGGATGGCTTCAAAGAAACCTCCTTAATGCAAATGCCAGTAAAACCAAATTTATTTCCTTTACAAGCACAAACAGATCACCCCCCACAGAAGCACTTAAGCTTAGACTCCGCTGTTGCCAAATTAAAGATTTTTCTGATTGCCAATGCCAACAACTCGAGAAGGTAGGCAGACTTAGGAGTAATTAGTAACCAAAACTTCTCATGGTCAGCACAGGTAGACGCGGTTTCAAAACGGCTTAAAAAACTTAAACATATTTAAAAAAATTAAGAAACGTTGCTGACCTAGACCTTTTTAAAACCATTTATCTCTGTTTGTGCCAATCGGTCATAAACTACTGCTTGATAGTATGGGGAGCAACATATAAGAAACACGTACTCAAACTAGAAAAAACTCAACGAGCGATTCTAAAAGTAGTTTACCACCGACCGAGAAGATACCCCACCCATAAACTCTACTCCGAATGCCAGCTTCTCACGGTTCGCCAACTATATATATCTGCAGCTATTCTCTACTTTCACAAACATGCTAAATAACAGGCTCGTATTTCACACATTAAGATGGTACTATCCCGCTTTTAAAACTCGTTATGCAAGAAGATCAAGCTATTACATGGGAACTTATCTTTACAAACAAGTGTACAACATAAATCATGACATCATAAATGAATCTAGAGTAAAATGTAGAAAAATTGTTCAGGAATGGTTGCAAGATAAAAATTACAATGGGACTGAGGACCTACTTAAAATGAATATTTAAACCAGACAGACAGACACACTTAATTTTCAATTTATAACATAAATTTTATAACTTACGGTAGGGAACACAATACATCACACGAGAACGCACAAACCATCATAATCTCTCTCACACTCACACATTCACACCCAAACACACACACACACACATATAAATACACACATGCACACACAGTTAAATCGCTACGCACTCAATGTTATAAACAGGAAAATGAACCTTAATGGGAAGACACTGGTCTCCACAACACAGGGAACCCAAGTGCGGAGTCCAGCGTACTGCTGAACGAATGCCATCTGTAAATATTGTAAAAATTGTTATCTGTACCATGTATCAGTTGATTTTGTATAATTTGTGTATGTACTGAATAAATAAAATATCAAATTTCAAATTTCAAATTTCAAAAAATTTGTAACCTCTTGTATCTTATTTACAGAAATAAATCTGTTGCACCTATTAACCAACTGCTGTGTGCCCTTCAATTTTATGCAACAGGCAATTGATTATTATCTATAGCAGATCTAAACGGCATTAGTATTTCTGCTTGCAGTTAAATTATAAAGAGAGTGTCTGAAGCTATTGTGGGTCTGCGAAGGGAGTTTATACGATTTCCAGAGACTGAAGAAGAACAACAAATAGTAAAAGAAGCATTTTACAGAATAGCTCGATTTTACAACTTTTTTTAAATTTATATAATATCTACAAGCCGTAGGCCTTCCTTTTTAAAAATAAACTGGAGATAATGACGTTAATTTAAGTGTTTTATTTGGTTTTTTCAGCTAAATATCAATTAAATCGTTAACTCAAATAATTTATTGATAAACGTTTACGTAGTACCTCCGCACTAAACGTCACCTAACTAGGGGATGTTCACTTAGGTAGCCCTTAGCATGGTGAAAGAGAATTTAGGTTAGAGGATGATTTGAGGGAGCCCCTAAGATAAGGGAACCTAAGTTAGGTTACTATTTAGAGACTGTTTGCGAAAACGGGCATAAGTTCTTTGAGTGCTGTTACAGAAGAAAACATGTTAATAGTAAAACAAACCCGATGAACACATACGAGGTGATTCAACACAATCTGCAGATTGGATTGGGTAGTGTTCATAATATTCTCCACAACCACCTTTGGGGAAGAAAGATTGTTTCGCACGGGGTACCCCACAACCTCACCGATGCTCAGAAGCACGTGCGCGTGGAATAGTCCCAAGATATGATTGATAATTTTAACCACGTCTTCCTACCGGTGGGAAAGAGTGGGCAGGCCGCGGCCTTCGGCCCGATAGTTGTCGCTCTCGGAAAGTCATATAGATATACTAATCTATAAGTTAAATAAATTTTAAAGTCAATCACCAAGGGCGTTGGCAGCGTTTTGGAGTTTGACGATGAGATCCGAAACATGGCAGCCTTTGGTGTAAAGGGCAGTGTCGTCGGCAAAGAGTTCGAGTTCGACTCCATTTGACGGGATGGTTATGTCATTGGTGTAGATGGGGTATAACAGAAGGGCAAGGAAGCCTGCCTGGGGGACTCCAGCCTTGAGGGGGAGAGCGTACCTTTGTATTTAAAACGAAAGCTGCGATCTTTGAGATAGGATCCGACTATACTGACTAGACGATCTGGTAAGCATATGTCGTAAAAATTTTAAAAGAGACCCTTTGCCAGACTTTTTCGAAACTTACTTTTACTACATGAAGAATACCGCGAATGTCTTAAATCGACTCGGATAAAAGCCACCAAGTATGTACTCAACAATGCAATGAAGTTGTTAAGTGCAAAAGTGCTTTGCATGAAAACCGTATTGATGGGGGCTGGGAGATGTCACAGGTACCTTTTTACTAATACACGGTCACCTGCACTATGGTGCGGCCAGCGAAGATTACAAGAAACGCATTTTTTTGCACGTCCTTTACTACTTTTGTGTACAAACGGTGACTGTTAGTTTTGTATTTGGACATCAGCATTATTCAATTCATTCAATATTTTACGACAGTATTCATTTATCTGAATAAATAACCAGAGGACGGCACTTCTTTCGCAGCTCTTGTATTACATATGAGTAGTTCTTTACTTTGAAACGGGAATCCCATTTCTACCGTTTGTTTCTATCGTTTGATCAATTAATATTAGGTCATTACATATGAAATTGGCGTTTTGTAAGGGACGAACATAAAGTCAATAAAAAAAATATAATATGTTTATTTAATCAAAGTATGTACCATTGCTATCTATGCACTTTTGATATCTCAAAGGTAGTTAATTGATCTCTTTCCTAAAAAACACATTCGGACGGGAATCAATAAAATCTTTGAAGGCTTCCCTTCCCTTGCAAGAAGTTATCCAAATTTGGAAAAAAATGGTAATTGGTTAGAGCAAGGTCCGGGGAGGTGGATATCTAAGACATTCCAATTGAAGCTCCTCTAATTTGGTAGCCGTTTGTTGTGCAGTGTGTGGTCTAGAATTGTCCTGAAGCAGCAGTGGCCTATAGCTGTTGACCAGCCTCGGTTGTTTAGCAGATAGCACCGGCACTAGTCTACCAAACGCTCACAAGTAACTTTTTATGAGTAAATTTTCGCTTGGGGCAGGCTTTGGCTGTTTTGCCAGGGTTCAACCATTGCGATGAGCATTTACGATTGTCGTACAGGATACACTTTTTATCACAGGTAATGATTCGATTTAAAATCTTTTCATTAATTTGCCGGTTGAGTAATATAACGCAGCAGTCGACGCGCGTTTGTCGGTTTGCTGCACACAATTCATGAGGTACCCACCTGTCAAGCTTTTTCACCTTCCCAATTTGCTTCAAGTGGATTAAAACAGTTTTGTCACTAACACCGCAGCCAACAGCTAACTCGGACGTGGTTTGCGCTGGATCCGCTCACATAATTGCTCACATGTTCTGCAGGTCAAAATTTCCAGAACGAAAACGTTGGAACCAAAAACGCACTGTGTTTTCTTTTGTGACACCGCCGCCATACAAAGCATTAATACTTCGAGCCGTTTATGCATCACTGGTGCCACGATAAAACTCGTACTCGTAAATAACGCGATTTTCAAGTTTTCTATTTTGTAAACTAAGTAACGCAAAAAAAACCAAAAGAGGAAAAAACAAATGAATCAGGGTTTTTGATACACAAATTCGTGAGTAAATGGCTGTATAAATTTGAAATTGAAATTCTTAACCAAAGAGGAGATAATACAGATCAAAGTGGCCAGTACGACAAATAGCCAATTTCATATGTAAGAACCTAATACAAAAAACTTCCTCCGATAAGCCGTTTTCCACTGGAGATGAGATTAGTAAGGCTGAGAAAATTACCTATTTTTGAGATTTTGCTCTGCTTAGCGAGATTGAGATCCAAGAAATAGTTGGAAATAAAATAATTCATTATTTAATTTCTTCCTCTTGTGCATATTTCTAGTTTATTGCCAGCACGGGCTTGGGCTCGAATCTTTATGAGAACACATATTCATTTATGATACCTACTAACTTCTTCTAATATACCTCATAAACTATATTTCCGAATCACACACTTGTTTATTACATATTTGTATGATATTACTTGTTATATATACATTTATTTAGATACGAGTATGTTAAATTGTATAAAAAATGGGATCTTGTATTTTTTATTGTAGGTAGTTTAATTTAAATGGCAAATGTTATTTTTTTAGAAGTGTATAAAGAAGAAATGTTTATGCTGGATAACAAATAATTAACACCCTGTGGTTTGTTATGAAGTAAATACTAAATATTAAGTTCGTCTGGGACATTTTCGTTTTGCTTCAACGTTTGTTGCTTTTTTTCTTCACGGTATCTTGTACTCGTGCAAGCATATATCTGCTGATTTTTGTAATGTATTACATTCGGCGTTATCATTCCAGTCCGGACAGAGTGCCAGCAGCGTTATGACGGAGCATCTGATAGCCAATTCAGCGTCACATTCTCCTACGGGATCGTCAGACTGTCTTAGAAAACAATTTCTAATTACTTCTTCCACGGCTTTCTTCCAGAGCATATTAATAGAGGACCATCTTCTATAGTACGCAATTATTGCCGAATAATTGATTTGACGGTGGTTTGATTTATTGATGAATCCATATCTGTACGCTATACAACTACCACTCCGGCAATCATCGTCCTGATTGCACTTTTTGTTGATCACTCGCTCGTCAAACAGTTCTGGTATTTCACAACACTCTTGGTACAGGATCATCCTGGTTTTATTTTTCAATATACATATTTGTTTTCTAGTGCTGTCGTAACGATAACACGATATATTACGCAGGATTATCAGAAACATGCTTGACCCTAATACGGTGACGAATCTATATGTAAATTCCATTTTCGCTACTATACTTTTTGCTTGAACTCCTTGATACGTAATGAAATAGTAAATGAATGCCCGCAAATATATAATAAACCATAAGTATGTTTTGTTTAAATAATATATTTACAATATTAATCGTGTTAAACGTAAGTAAGCCAAGATTTGTTTACAGTTGTAAAGTTATTTTCCACTAGCACAGTTTATAGTTTACAGTACATTATTCTATTTTCCCATTAATGTTCTAAGAAAATATTAACAGACTTCATAACTTTTTCTTATTTCTTAATGGTTTCATTCTAAAATACTTTATTTACTTCCAACAACAGACCAATAATTATGACATATTAACTTGCACATTTCCGTCAATTCTATATCTGTTCAAATGAAACAGATAAAGAATAACTATACAACTACTTGCTTACATATACTAACATTGGAACGATACAGAGAAGGTTAGCATGACCTATCTATAAAACCATATTTCACCACTCTGTTTTTATATTGTTAAAAGTAAATCAATGCTCGAGATATTGAAAGTTCTATTTGGCACATTGCTACAAAATGTTACAGGATACACTATTTAGCCTCGCGCTGTATGTGTCTAATACTTGAAATTTGCAGAAATAGATCTTGGGTAGTAGCAATAGCTGATAGCAATATAACGCAAAATTTAATTGAGTTGACACAGATAATAATCCCTCCCGTAATTATCTCTTAAGAAAGTTAACTCGTTATTTTTGATATCGTAAAATTCAAATCCAGGTTTAAAACCGTCTCGAGATCTGACATTAGCTCACTGTGTCCCTTTCAAACCGATGGCCGTCTGAAATTATAAACTTAATGATTTTATTTTTAAATTGTGCTTAAAATAACTTGTGTGTTTTAATTTTCTTCCTATTGAACATATATACCTAACTCTTTACCTCCTATAGTTCGTGGTAACCTAGTCCATTAGGATAGAAAATAGGTTAGACTTTCAGTTATATCTAAATATTCTTCTGAAGATTATTAGCTGATGCCAAGCCCATAGCTTTCTTGCATAATTGTGCTGTTATTAACCCCAAACTCAAAAACAGGGGTGCTATATATTTTTACGCTGTACCAATGTGTTTCTTCTGTGGGTCTGTTATGTTATCTATTTCATACAAATTGAACGATTTTAGTGCGGTTTTTTGTCAAAAAATTTTATCAATCGAGATTGTTTCAGCCATGTTTGAAGAACCAACCAACCACCAATATTACTTGTGATATTACAAGTGGACACTTAACATTTAACTTCTATAATTCGTGGTAGTCTAGTGCACAGGTCGAAACGCATTAGAAAAGTCAGTGTACCACTAACATGGAAATTTCAAGTGAAATACAGAATATTAATCCCTGTTGAACAGGGATCGAGTTAAGTCGAAGATTTTTAAAATCAATTTTATGATCATGTTTTATTTAGTAAATTTAAAACACAACCACATTACTTATATCTTAAAGTTTATTCGGTTGATAGTTTTTAGTGAGGGGTAAGTAATTTTGGCTTTTGGAGTTCGAGACTATCTTACTTTTGCTGAAACAAAAGAATAGACAAGTTATAATTTCTTCAAATATTATTTACTAGTTTGGTTGAAAAAATAGTATTCTGTTGAAACATCAAAAGATCTCATAGAATTTAAAGTACAAATCAAAGACACAGTGATATAAAAAATTACTTTGCTGCAAATTTTAGAAATCCATTTTAGGCAAAATGTCTACCTCACTACTCTCCTGTTTGACTTAGAGTCCACACTGAGAAACACTGATCCGGTAAAAAGAAAGCAAAATGAAAAGAGAACCCGATACTAAACAAACCCACTGCTTTCCTATCTGCAAAAAACTGTTGCCTTCCGAGGCAGTTTTTTTACAACAGTTTTTAGTACATTATACCACCACCAATAACAAATATCGCCCGTAAGATCCATTTTAAGAATATCTATTGTACATCTCCTAAATTTGCAAAAATCAATTCCGTCAAAAACAAGTCCGCAGACAAACACACCGAGTGCCGGCAAGTAAGCAGAGCCTGTGTTATAGATACCCAGAATAAATATGCGTTTATAAATACCAACAACCATGACCCGAGTGCACAAACATCCGTGCACATCTCACATATGAATGCTTTGACCAGGACGCTAACTTGAAATCTCCGAAGTATACACTACGCCTACTCAGCCTTCAAATAATAATAATAAAAAGTTAAAAAACTATAATAACAATCTTTAGTATCCAAATAAAACCAACGTATATCAGCAGACAGTGTAACCTCACATTTATTCTTCTCATTTATTTAACCAAGAATGGCAGACCGATAATTAAGCCGCTTGGCCCACCCTCTGGGCCTTATTTCTTTCTTAAATATCTAATAATTTTAGGTATGCAACTTTGCACAGACTCACACGTGCGGCATTTATGAACAAATGAGAAACGTGAGAATCAAATTTATTGTACTTAACTAATACCTAACATGTGAAGCCATAGTCACATTCAATATGACTTAATTCTGGCAAACAATTTTCACACAAGCATTGGTACAAATCATAATTTGCTGTGTAAAACGAACAGAATGCGATTGACCTACTATTAATTGCAATTAATCAAAATGATTCACACACAATAGTTTTTGTTCAAAGTATTTCTGCATTCTTATAGCGTAAATGCGGATTAAAAGGTTGAATTACAAAATATGTATGCATTATTTTTAAGAAAGTCGAGGCTGTGTGACGGTTTTATAAAATTCTTAAGTGTAATGTTTTATCGCAAAAAAATATGTGTAATTTTAATCGTTACCTACGGTATCATAATTACGGCGTTCGTTATAGATCCACATTGCACAATGTCCCATAAGATTTTTGTTGAAATGTTAAAGGTCTGCTGCAAAATGCCACAATTTTACGACCCGCAAGTGCAATATTATTGTATGACGGAATATCAAGATGCCCTAAAGAAATCTGTGCCAAAATCGGTAGCATCTTGCAGTTTTTACGCTTGTATTGCGCACTGGCATAAGTGGACAATATCGGAAAAAAACCGCTTTGTAGACAATTTTAAGCTTGCCCAATATATTTCGCGATGGGGCTCTAACAACCACCCTTGGAAATATGCCTCTCAAGAAGCAATTAAGAAATGTATTTTTAAACGACCGGATGATGTTCCAGAGTGCGACGCTGATATAGTGGTCAGTTGTGTTGTCTTCACAATGATGGTGAACTGTCCGTCTTTTGAAAAAAATGAGTACTGCAAAAAAGTTGAGAATTATACGGATGACTTTTTGGCCAGTCATATGTGAAAGTATCATATACATAAGTGAAACCCATTTTTGTCGCGAAAAAGTATTTCTATATTGGGTGTTATTTTGTGTATCAAGTTTAAAAGTTGTAACTATAAACTTATTGACGATAAGTTTAATCATAGTTTGAAAATTGTAGTTTTATTTAAAAAAGCCAAATGCCGATGAACAATTGGTAAATTTAAATGGTGTCCAGTTTTTTGAAGATCTATTGTCCAGATGAATCTTTAAACTTGTCACTTTAAACTGTAGTCACCTAATACCACCCAAATATTAAGCAGCCGTAATATTTATTATTATATAAGACAGAGTATAATGCTGTGAAGATGTATATTTAAGTAACGATTTTGTATGATATAATGCAATAGTTTTTCTTTTCCAATTGTGTACCTGTCCTTAACTTTTACTTTTATACTTTTACTGCCTTACAAATAAACCTGGCTTAAAGATATTTCGTGTTTCATCTTGATTTAACGATTTAAATAACAACTTATAATAACCTGATTTTTACGCGAAGAAACCTTATTGTACGACGGTAATTATTTTATATTTAATTGCGATCAAATAAATAAACAAGAACTTAATTTCATAAAACTTACGTGAGACATTTTAATTAGATATTTAATAACGCGGCTTACTCACGGTACACGGTCGGATAATTAAAATACAAAAAATCCGAATGATGTAATTCTGAATTTTAATATTCCAATTTTTTAAATTCCGAATTTCACAATCCCAAAGAGTCTTAATTGCGATTATTTAAAAACACGATTCTTATTTTACCGAAATTCATAAATCTGAAATTTTAATTTTCCGACTTTCATTAGTACGAAGAATTAAAATCCCCGCTGACTTACTAGTTCGAAATATGGTTTTCCGAATTTTAATTTTCTGACAATAAGCTAGCATTCAGATATTGTATCTAAGGGAGTTACGTAGACCCATCGACGTCGATCGACGGACGATCGATTGGTGTGGTAATACCCTTAATAATCACTGGAGGGATACACATACTTTTAATATAAATGTATAGGGGCATGGGATTATTGTACTACTTTTACCAACTCAGGGGTGGCGTCAAACAATTATAGGCTATCACGACTACAAACGTCGACCGGTCGACGTCGATGGACATCGATCGATTGGTGTGGTAGAAACCGTCGATCGACGTCGACTGTTCTATTCTGCCATCGATCGATTGGTGTGGTAACACCCTAAAACAGGTATATTTTAAAAATTATAATCTAAATCTCCTGTCGCACAAATAAAAATTAATAAGGCACATTTTGAAATTATACAAATTAGGCATGACGACGAGCGAAGCGAGGAGGAGAACTAACTTCTCCTCCTGTGCATGTAGATAATGCAGCGCGAGCCGAGCGAGCGCTGCGAGCGTGCCGCGGCAGCGGCTGGCGAAGCGCCAAAAAGAGATTTGCATTCCAGTACATAACCTATACACTCAAGAAATAACTCAGTACAAAAAACTAAATAAACTTTCTCATTTCCAGCTGACTACTTGAATGCTCGAACGTATAAATTGATGTGCTCATGCAGTTTTACAAGGCGTTTGTTATTGCAACTAATATTATTCGGAATTTAGATATTCGGGATTCGTATTTATGATATTTCGGATTATTGTTAATACGCATTTTTTATGGTTCGGTATTTTCAAATTCGGCATATTGACCGTAATTATAAACGTTCGGAATTTTGAAGTTTCGAAGAAGAAAAATTCGGAATTATAAAACACGGAACTTTCATTTTCGGAATTATGAACCATTCGGTGTTATAAAATTCGGAATTTTGAAATTCGTGCTTATGACTATCGGATTTGTTTTTCAGATTTATGTAGTGTACCCCTTTGAAATTTGTATGCATATATTCTTTTTATAATACTCGTAGATGTATCAACTTTATCAATAGCATTTTTATCAAAATAATAAGAAAAGTGAGATGAAGTACTAGTTATTTAACTATTTTGAAGAAAGTATATTGAAATCCAATCACATATATAAAACATTAATTCTTTTAAAATTGGTTTATACGGTTACATACAACTAAACACAGTCTAATTATTTTCGTTATAACTACTATCAAAAGATCTACTGTTTTAAATGACTGATTAAAGAACGTTTCACATAATTTTTGTTTGAACTAATGAACGTTACCCATAAAGGTGAATTCACCTACACTTAACTCAATTTCAATTAATAAACCTACGCTTAACTCAACTGCAATTAATTTACCTACGCCTAATTCAAATACGATTTATTTACCGACGCCCAACTAAACTACATGCATGCATTTGACGGTTTCGCAAGGGTCAGTGCTCGGACCACTCTTGTGGAACCTGGGCGTAGGGAAGATGATGCCTCAGCAGCGTTGCTCCGTCGAAGGCGGAGGGGGGAGGGAGAAGGAGGACCGCCCGCCTTCTCCTGCTGCGACTACAATGGCTGTGGCTGGGGGGATGGTTCAGCATACCGGACCATCCCCTGTTTGAGGAGCTGGGCTCCTGGAGCCGGGTGTAGTCGCCGGGGCTCGCGTGTAATGCTAATAGCGATACCGTGAGCCCCAGCAAAAACGGCAGAGGTATGTCGGCACTCCCCCTTGAGTGTCGGGTAGGTGTTGGCACTTTTTTCACCACCACAAAAAAAAGGTTTGTATGTAGTTAATACACGTGCGAGCCGAGCAAGTGAAGCAAGTGTGGTGCGGCTGCACCCGGCGAAGCGCCAGGAACAAATTAGGTGCCATTTCCAGCTTTTCACGAAAAGCGACTTTGGTTTAATTTTGTTCAAACAAACATCATGACATGAGGTTGTAATATAATACTCACATTTTTATAAACTTATTATTAGTGCTTTATTCATATTTTTATTTGATTTTCTAAAATTTTATATTTTTTACTTTATGGACAAATCGTGTCAACTCAATTTTTTTAAAACCAAACAAATTAAGCATGTTATACACAAATCCTTACATAATTATCATATGTAAATATACTTGATTCCTGGCTAACAAGATTAATTTCAAAATTTCAAATTGCAAATTGAATGTGACCCGACCATATGAGCCGATTGCTGGTCTTGCTTCTTGTTCTGCTGGAACGGCAGAACAAGCCAGCCAGTCGGTAACATCACCAGTCTATTGCAAGCCATCCTACCGTTAATATCAAAAGTCTCTAACAAACTGGCCTACTGAAGACGCTTAAGCTGCCTCATGCTGAAGCTACCTGACGCTGAAGCTGCCTCATGCTGAAGCTACCTGACTGTGAAGCTGCCTCATCCTGAGCTACCTGACTGTGAAGCTGCCTCATGCTAAAGCCTCTGACACAGATGCTGCTACCGCCGCTGCTTACTACTGACGTAGCCTACGCCTGACCCTGCCTACGATGGAACATACTCCATACCCAACCTGCCTGCTGCAGAGCCTACTGTTCCTGCTCTCGCTGATCCTGCACGCGCCTGAGCGCCTTCATCGTGGAAGCCTTCGCGGTGACCCCTCGGACTAATTCATGTCCGTGACAGTTTTGGAATAAAAGCTTTTATTACGTCACAAGGTGTTTTATTATTAGGTCTTTCGTCCATTAAGTTATTTAAACTTAGGCATTGGAAAAGGTCTTACAAGAGTTAGATTAAATAACTAGTAGTTGTTTTAAAAATAGTTCTTCAAATTAAAGATTTGGAAAAACGTTTAATCGTACTTTATTTACATGTTATTAGGTCACTATGTTTCAGTTAAAACAGAAATTATTAAAGAAAAATAAAGGATAAAAATTAATAATGTACAATAATGAAACATCCAATAGTTTAAAAACCATTAGAATAATCGTTCGATATTGCATTTAATTTTAGTCTAATCAAAATTATGTAAGTTAAACAGTAGTTGAGTCGAGCAATATGCGCTATGAACATAATAATGTGATTTAACCGTAGTTGTAACGGAAATAGTTAGACTGTGTTTAGTTATTATAATATGTAACTTAGTGGTAGTAAAGATTTTTCAGTTCAGATCTCGTAGATCTATAGCTATATATATTCTTCGATTTAACCGCCAGGCTCACCACGTATCTATTTAGTAAATTCAAAATATTTTATTTTACCTGTCAACGGTAAAAATTGTTCATGCTCAATGAAAGTGCTCTTTTACTTCGTCTTCATCATCGTGGTGTAAATTATAATTCGGCTTTTACGTGGTTGTGTTCCGGTAGAAAGGAAGGAATCGACACTACAATTACAGGAGTAAAAGAAAACCTAAATAAGGCTAAGGTCTGCAACGCAGCATTAATAGTTAAATCAACCTATTGCAATAAAATTGAATCTACAACTTGTTTTAGACTTTCGCGGTTATTGAAACTATTATTTCCTTACGTGTTATTACGTGTTCCTGTGATTGTTACCACAATTTCTGTTTTTAATATCGAGTTTCTGAAATTTTGGCACCATGATCACCGAGACTGGTATATGTAGGTAGTTGGCGATGACAGTTAGAGGCAGACAATACGGTCTACCCCCTTCCACAACTATTGGAACTCACACGAAACTCACTTTTACACAACACACTTACGGTGTCACTGGGTATAGGGGTGCGCGCACTTGCATTTTTAATTGCGTTATATGCGTGTATATATCAAAATCGTGGTAAGAATCCCGTCAATTCCTTAAATAATAGTTTAATCAACAACGCCTGCAATAAATTATGTCCTTAGGGACGGATGCATCTTATCATACATAGGATCGCGTTTGCTAGCCGCAACTATGAGAAAGTAAAAAGTTATATTAATCATATTTTGTATTTTTCTTATTGTTTTATGCGTAAGTCTTACTGGCAGTTCTTTCCACTAATAAACCTTACTCAAATCTTGTGTCATCTGAAGAAGTAAGGCATATCTACAATCTTCTCCAAACGCATTGTGTGGGATTGAATAGTGAGGAAACCACAGGCACATATGGTTAAGTTTAGTATTGTGAGGAGTACGAAGTTCCTATGCACATGTATTAAGAAAAACACCGCCATTCAGAAGTATGTAAAGAAAACTTGAAAAGTAACGGCCTTTTATGGGACTATATTCCTTATGTTAATATAAAAGTACGTATGTCAGACTTCTATGATCTGATAAATTTCAGATACTCAACTTGGAAGAAACTTTGCATCACATCGTAACATTTTACTTAACATTTCCATCACCGTTTTTATTATATTTAAGTACGGGCAAACAATTTAAAGTCTTAGGCTTATATTTGATACAGGCTCAGGTACCAAAGTTGCAATCTCGATACCATTTTTTTATTGATTAAATTAAAGATTAAATGAATAGAACTAAACACAAAAGATTTTCAGCGTGCATTTAATTTTAAGAATTTACAGCCCAATACAGTTTTTAATATTTTATTTTGATGAAATATTTTATTAAAAAGACAACTTTCTATAGCGTAAGATGTATTCAAACATTTTGAACCATTCAATTCACTACCCCTTTTAATTTGAACAGTAGGCTACATTGTAACACACTAACACGCAAAATTTAAATCAAGTATAAATATAATATGTATATGTATGATCATACGAGGGTCAAACTGAAAGTTCTTCGAATTGGCCACTTGTAAGCAATATAATAAAAAAATTATTTAAAATTTTCAAAATGGAAGTCTTTGCCGATATTATTGAGTATGTATTTCATTCTTTTGTCATTGGTTTTACGATTTGGTGGCAAATTGAAAATTGTCTAGGTTACGTCAGCATGAAATTTACGCGAGAAAATTTTCGTGCAAAGATTTTTTATGACTTTCGATGTAATTTAAGTCAACAAGAAAGTTATGATAGACTACGGTTGGCATTTCACGAAAAAACGTCTCGTGCCACTGTTTACAGCTGATTTAATAAGTATAAACGAGGTCGCAATAATCTCATCCATGATTGGCGTGAAGGACGGCGCTTCTACGGTGAGTCTTAAGATAAAGTCTGTGTTGTGCGGCATATGGTAGAGACTGACAAAAGAGTGACCTATCAAAAGATTTGGACAAGCTTAGGCATCGGTATTAGTTAAGTACACAAAATCCTCCATGAACATTTTCGTTTTCGTTCAAAAAGTTCGAGAGAAACGACCTCGCAGTAGAATCCTCCTTCACCACGACAAGGCCTCGTCGCACACCGCCAGGCGAACGATTAGCTATTTGGTGACGATAAACGTGGAATTACTAGGTCCCCCGCCGTATGCAATTTTTATTTATTCCCGAAAATAATGAAAAACTTCGAGGAAAACGTTTTATGGACGCCGCGGAAGCTGTGGCTGTGTTTCAAAAGGCCGTTGAAGCGACCCCTAAGGATGAGTTGGCTAAAGGTGCTTTTCAGTAGTTCCATCGGATGCAGCGATGTATTTACGTGAATGAACACTATTTTGAAAAGATAAAATAAAACTAATAACTAGGTAGTTTCATCAGTTTTTGATTTTATAAAAACTTTCAGTTTGGCCCTCGTAGCGATCCCGGATATTTTCCTGGGAATACATTGAAATCCTGCCCAATACCCATAAGTTACTCTGATCCGTTATTTTTAGTTTATTTTAGCTTCCTTTCCTGTAGTGATCATAATGGAGTTCTTCTAAACATATTTCTTTCGTCCATGTATCTGGATGCTGTGCAACTTCACCATCTCAATAAACCAAAATCTAATCTTTCGAATGACATAACGTTCCTCCGTGTCCATCATGATGATGTTATCTCCCTTTGTTTTCCAATCAACTTTTTTCATTGACATCCGTGATAAGCTTATTATAGATAATGTTTATTTTTATCAAAACAACTGCGGTAATAAACATAAACAATAAATCTTTATTTTATTGCATTCTGTTAACCACTGATATCTTTATAAAGCATAATTAATTCAAAACTCAATACAGTTCGATTCGGTTGATCAGTAAAATGCAGGAATTTTATAAAATATGCTTAGTTTTGGTTATAGTATCAAGTGCAGAAGTTAAATCACATATTATAGATCCAAATTGCACAATGTCACATGATACAATGGTTGAAATGCTAAGAGTTTGCTGTAAAGTTCCACCTTTATTCGATGATAAAGTGTATAAGAGTTGTATGCTAGAATACCATCAGACCTTTAGAAAATTTAAGTCATCGACTTTAGCGACCTGCAATTTGCACAATTGTGTGGCGCATGGGCACCATTGGATGATGTCAGAGGAGAGCAGCATCATAGACAATGTGAAACTTTCAAGGTATTTGTTGCGCTGGGGCATGAACAATAGCGCTTGGCACTTCTCCGCTAAACAAACAATCAAGAAATGTATTTTTCAACGGCCAGGTGATATACCGGAGTGTGACGCTGATATAGTACTTAGTTGCATTGAGTTTACACTGATGGTGAATTGTGCTATTTGGGAGAAAAATGATTATTGTAGAGACCTAGAGAATAACACTTACACTTTTATGGCTAGTCATAAGAAGTGATTCTTGATTAATTATTTATGTATTGATTTATAAAGATGTTGCTTGTTGGATAAGTTATTGTATCAATTTCAATATCTATTTAATATTTTTGGTTACCTATTAGTAATAGATTACATCTGTTGTTTTTGTTTTTAATATTTGTAAAACTTTTTTGAAAAAATACATAAAGAAAATTTCGAGACAACTTAGTTTTTTATTTTTACTATACTTGAATAGTTAATAAAATATAATTTTCACAAAAATAACCCCTATTCATAACGAATCAACCAGAACGTGATAAGCGAGGATTATAACGTAAAGAAACTTTTGAGGTTACGGAAAAAATGTTTACGTTTTGTTAACATTTTAGACATTTTATAAAATTGACAAAATCGAAAAAGTTATAATTTCAAAAAAACTTGAGACTGATTGGACTGATTTTCATAAATCTTATATTGTCGGTTGGTAAAAATTATGTGAAGGTCGCTGTCATGCGTCTTCTAGGTAAGATTTTATTACAACTTAAAAAAAAACTTTTTATTTCAATAAATTTATTTATAGAAAATAATTTTGAATTAATCTTGAGTTCGATAAATAAATGCCAAATGCCCGGTTGACGTTAGGAAAGCGTTTTGACTTGGGATGAAATTTCATGTTGTGTAGTTGGTTGGGACCTGTCGGTCAAGCTTGGCAGGGCGAGCATGAAAAAGCGTCATGCGATCTTAAAGACCATGCTGTGTGGAGATCCTTGGGGGAGACGTTTGTGCTGCAGTGGATTTGTTTCTGGAGAAAGAGTAAGAAGAGCTGCTTATGATAAGATTTCATCTGGGGCAGCACTACAGTCATTTCGGTTGCCAACTGCGGCTTTTGGTCGAATAACCTTTGTTCCTGTAATTTCACGGTTCTTCATTTTAATCGGAACAATCAAATAAACGTGGTAATTTTGGCGACTAGATTTGGAAGAATAGCACTGCCGCAGTCCAGTCCTAATCTAAACAAAATTAACTCTACCACCATATAAAGCACGTACTACCATGCTTCTACCGCCAGTATATGCAATTTTGTATGTTAAGAAAAAATATCAGATTTTTATTCAAAACCCGCAGTGAGATATCACTTCTTATTACATATTTTGTTACTAAAAGCTCGCAAGTAAAAGATATTAAGCTTTTTTAACGAACATGTATAGATTGTTCTAAGCTGAAATGACGCGCCCCACCTTCGCATTTACGCACACAAGCAAATTTCAAATATGGACGCAACACACCTAAACATGCAATTGTAATTGGTCGTTCAGTTGCCGGTTAGACTCAAACGCGGGAGCACGCATCGTTCGATCTCAAAAGTACCGTCAGCATGTCTACAAAAAAACATCTTCGGAGCCAGGTAAATAAAATATTTCTTAAAACAACTTATTTGATTTTTAACATGTAAAGTTACGTTAGACTTTTTTGTTTGTTTTACTAAATTATATTAATAAAAAATTCTATTGATTTTTTTACAGGCAAAAGAAATAATTGCAAAAGTATACCACCAAATGAAATATGAAGCGGAAAATGGAGTGGAAAAACTTAGTGATGCTAGGTGGCGAACTGCCCAAGCAGTTGGTGTTAGTGAATCCACGATTACGCGAATTTTAAAAGAAGAAAAACAAGCTAGGGCATCAAATGATGTATCGCAGAAAATTTTTAAATCTCCCTCAAAACCAAAAAGGGCGCGTCCTAAGTCTAAGCTGGAAGATTTTGATATGGGTGTGCTTCGAAGAACGATAGCTTCATTCCATACAGAATTTAATGAAGTACCAACATTAAGAAAGCTTAAACAGATATTGGTAGAAAGAATTGGTTTTACTGGTTGTATAGAAACACTGCGCACTATTTTGAAGGAATCAGGCTACGAGTGGTCAAAAATAGATGACAACCGTAAAGCTCTGGTCGAAAAGCACGACATACAAATGCTGCGGTTCCAATATTTAAGGCGATTAAAAAAATACCGTGATGAGGACCGATATATCGTTTTCACAGATGAAAGTTACGTTCACACAACACATATTCAAAACATGTGCTGGAAACTAGCGAAAGGAGTATCACCAGTACAAAAAAAAAATATCTAAAGGTATGCGGGTCATTATTGTCCACGCTGGTGGGTGTGAAGGATTTGTTCCAAATGCTGGCTTAGTGTATAAAGCAAACTCAACAAGTGGAGATTATCACGACAACATGAATCTGAATAATTATAAAAAATGGCTTAGCACACAATTGCTGCCCAATCTACCAGAAAACTCTGTCATTGTTGTGGATAACGCTTCTTACCACAATGCTTTAATAGAAAAAGCGCCTAACTCCAACTCAAACAAGAGTGAAATGCAAACATGGCTTGCAGATAAAAATATTCCATTTGATGAAACAATGAAAAAAATAGAGCTATACGATTTAATTTTAAAAAACAAAGATAAATTCAAAAGATTTGCTATCGATGAACTAATTGAATCAAAAGGGTTTGAAATTCTACGATTACCCCCTTACCACCCGGAACTGAATCCCATTGAAAAAATATGGGGGATATTAAAAAACTATGTGGCTAGTAAAAACGTTGCACAAAATTTAACATCCATTATGACACTAATAAATGAACGACTTGAAATGATTGATCGTACAATGTGGGCAAACACATGTCGGCATGTTGAAGACACAGAAAAACAATATTCACAATACTTTGACATGGATAAAGAATTTATTATTAATGTTAATGACTCTGATTCAGACGAAAGCGACTCTGTTGAGATGAGTGAGTAATGATACTTTAAGCGACTGTAATTAAATTTAATTGTAAAGTAAATAAATAATTCACAAATTATTATTTTATTTTAATATGCCTATACTGAAACCCTATACTACTAAACTGAAATCACTTAATAATTATGTTCTAATTACCATGAATTCAAAACCTATTAAAGCGTTGCATTAAAATATTTAAATAAATCATTTCGCTTAAGTTTTTAGAATTTCTTTGTAGACCGTACTTGCTAAGAACCGTTGTTCTCGGATTTGTTGCCCAACTAGTTTAGTTGATCTTAAACGTGCGAGCGGAGAGGACGCCTTGTTTCATACAATGTGACGGCGCTGCTCCATAGAGCGAGCGTGGTCGGATTTATCACCCGACTAGTCGACCGTCTTGTACACGTGCAGATCGTAGTTCACTGAACAATCGACGCTCCCACACGGATGAAGTGTTGTCATTAATATTTGCACTCACACATCTAAATAAACTAATTAAGTAGTGGGGCGCGTCATTTCAGCTTGGACAAGCTCTAAGATAATATGACTTAATATCTATATGACGTCATAAAGTAGCACCATTTAAGACATAGAAAATGTAGAGTTGTTCATTCCAATAACAAACTTAGCAGTGCGATTTTAAAAAGATAACTTCTTCCGTGACGTCACTGAATTTTTACGAATTTATTTAAAAATAGATTTAAAATGAAATGATGCACAGAAATCAGAAATATTCTATTGTTCCCAAAATACCTAATCTTTTCCGAAAAAATAAAAAAAAATATCCACCTTAAAATTATTTTATATACCGATGTTCAACTAACTGAAAAGAAAAAAGAATATTAACGACTTCATGTAGACAACCGAAGAAGATACCACGGTAATCTACATCTTCTACAACGATTGCTTTGTACAGACCTCGAAAAAATTCAAATGCATTCAAAGGATATTGTCGAGTTAGCTGGTTATAAAGTCTACTTTATAACCAGCTAAACGTAAAAGCACTTGGTACTTGATCACACTAAGCTAGTTATTATGACAAAATGAAAAAGAAACTAAGTCATATATGCGTAGGGCCAGGTTTTTGCAAAGTTAACAAGATGAAAGTTTGTTTGCAGCCGGATACGATATCAATAACTCATAATCGAAAGTTTCACAGCATTTGGCAATCTCAACGTAGAGTTATTAAATCTTGTAAACATGGAATGTAAAAAACAAACAGCGGAAACTTAAGGTTGTAGGAACCTAAGCTGTGAACAATTGGGAATACCGCTTACCATCAGATGGTAAGAGCTTGTTTGCCAACCCATGTGTAGGGAAGGGTAGAAAAAATATGTACCAGTCTATCATTAAATTATGAGATCCTAAATAAATCAAATCCATGTAAAAGTTTGTTTGCATTATTTGACATATGTCATTGTGTAGAAAAACTGCAACACTTTTTATATGTTTTTTGTAAAGTACTGAAAATGTCTCGTGTGTAAAATTGTCAAAAAAAGTAAAAGTCATATTTTTTCGATACTTAATATTGTCTTGCTTCACACTCTAATATTGCTAATATTTTTGTAGCATTTTTTATACAAATACAGAAAAATATAACCAATTTTTTTAACATACGTTAAATAAATTGGTTAACCGTTTTGTTAACCTGGGGCCTACAACTCGCTTCCTCCTTTTCTTTTGTTTACATGATTATGAAAACTCTTTCAGCTGAGGTTGCAGAATAACTTGCAAACCATTCTTAATTCGTATAATTGTATGAGCATCAAGCTTATATCTTACTGTAATTTAAAAAAAAATGCTCGTTATAAAATATTTTCTACAATTTAATGGAACACAACTCTCATGTAATTTTTGAAGACGTCATTACGGTGATTAAAAAGGTAAAAATGGTGTTCCTTTAAATTTTGTACCTACTTACGCATGCCATCCAGGAGTTTCCATAGAATAACATTTATCAAGAAGGGTGTAAATCAAATTATTAGATTTCTAGTTTAAGTTGTACGATACGTACTTAGGGCTTTAAGGGCTGTTCTTTTAATGCTCAGATAACTTTTATCAGCAAAATAATTACCAAAATTTGACAAAATTCCTATGGAAGGTTTTGTCAAGTGTTAAAATGATTGTAGTCATTTGAGCATTGAAAAATCAGTCCTTAATTACATATGTCGGCACAAGATAGTAGCCATTTGACCATAAAAGTGCTACCTGACCAGTAAACCATTTATGACTTATAGAGTATGCCCATAGAGTATGAATGTTCGATGCTAAGCGAAGTCGTCGCCGGTGTAGTAGTTGTAGAAGTGCGCAGCGTGAGGCATGCTTGACTTCTAACTGTAGATTTACAATAAACTGACATAGAATTTTACAAAAATAATATTTCAATAAATAAGGTATCTTTCAGAAAAAACCATTTTCAGTTTGCATAACTTGGTATTATAAAAACTTTTTTCTTTTTCTAATTATATAAACAATCATGAATAACGAACTTGTCTTTTTTAAATTCATTCTGCTAATTACCACCAATAAAAGGGGAGACATTTGTCCTTACCCACATAATTTATTGAGTACTCGGAACGGCTTCCTGTCAATATAGTTAATTAAAATGATTTACTTTAATATTTTAACTATAATTTCAATGATTTTTTACTGTATAACTGTAACTCGTACGACATTTTCCGCCTCCGAAAATTTAAACTGTACGATGTCGCATAAAATATTCGTAAAGTTATTTAGAAAATGTTGTAAAATACCTGATTTTTTTGACGGATTAGTGCACCGGGCTTGTATTAAAGAAAATCGAAAGATCAGATCAAAAGTCTATTTAATATCCTGCAAAACTCAAGCCTGCATTGCGCGGAGACAGAAATGGACACTTTCAGATGAGAACACCGTTATAGACGATGGAAAGTTGACCAGGTTTATAACCCGTTGGGGCGCCAGCCACATTTCTTGGAAGCAAGCTGCTGAAGAAGCAATTAACAGATGTATTTTCCAACGACCTCAAGATGTACCAGAGTGCGACGCTGACATAGTGCTCTCTTGTGTAGAGTTTACGTTAACGGTACACTGTCCAGTTTATGAAAATAATCCGTACTGCGCCGCACTTGTAAATAACTCCGCTGACTTTATAGTTAAACATATGAGGTAATGGATTTACGTTTAAAGTTTAGCTTTTTATTTAGCTCTTTCAATGATGCTAAATAATATCTACAAGCTACAGAAAATATTCGTATATTTTTATTTTATTTATTTTTACATTTTCATATAAATAAAGATTTTGAACTAGCATTGGTTTGTTGATTTGCTAATGTTGGATTTCTTGTATTTGTTAAAAGAATAAAACAAAGAGGGTTTTAAGTTTAAAATGTAAAAGTACCGCATGTGACTTATGATTTAAAGATTTTTTTTACTATTACGTTACGTTGAAGAATGCTTATGATAAGTATACATACCTGATTTAAAAACGTGTTGGAGAAGTGATTACAGCTCGTATCATAAAAACCTAGGTAGGTAAAGTCAGGCAAGGATCGCTTGCGTGTTGTTCGGTCTTTTGTAGGCGCCCCGCATACTAAAGGCCGACGACACTGCTGGGGATTCCCAAGTTCCCCGACTGAACATGGGTCTTGAAGAGCGGAGAGAGCAGTGCGTGGCTGGTGGGGCGTATACCTACACGATGACATGATATGTTTGCAACAGCCGAGTTCACTTCAGCCATGTTTTATTTGAGTGTTGACCACGTATAAGTATTTAAGTATAAGTTATAAGATGGCTGGATCCCGCGTTAACTCGTGAACGGGTGCCGTTTGAGGGTGTTCGTCGTTTGGATACTTGGGGGGGAGGGAGACTTGCCGAGCTAACAGATGCAGAAAAGAATAATTTTGTATAGACATAAAGAGACTCTGTAAATTTATTTTGAAAAAAAATATACCCGTGAAGTTTCTTGCCAGTTCTTCTTCACGAAGGTTTTTTTCGAACTGGTGGTAGAATCATGTTTTATTTGACGTCAATAAGAACAAGTAATTGTCAATGTTGAGAAATAAATATTTGAATTTGAATTTGAAGTGCACTTCAAATATTTTGGGCCTTTTTAAATAAAATACGAATCAAGTAAGAACAATATACAAATTGCAACTTTTTGTGGTTATAGAATAATTGAAATAAAAATTACTTATTTATTATTAAAATGACCAGACAACTATGTATAGAGAACTATAGCAAATATTTTATTTTTAATTTTGAATACATTAGACCTACAGGTCTTTTTCTGATTTCCTGGCTTGATTTGGAAACTAGATATACATGGTTTCCTGTTAAGTCGACCTAGGTGCTTCAGGAGGTTGTAGTTTTTATCATTATCGCCTAAGAACTTTGAACTTTACTAAGAAACAACACGCCCAAGCCAACCTGTTTTAAGATGTTAGACTAATAATTTTTTTATTTTCGATTTTTTGTTTATGAGCTGTTGTTTCTCTCAACGTATATCTCGAACTATTTTTCTTTTATGATATTGTATAGGAGTTGTATAATTATCATGATAAACATTTTTAGTGTCTGATCTTACTGGGTTGAAATAACCCCTTTAATAAAAAAAATGGGTTTGTCTCAAGTATTTTTTAAAGTCTATGGCTGTTATATTGCCGATGTGCTTCAAATACTTACTTTTTTTTTCAGTTATCTTCAAAGTTATATAATTGACGGAGTTCATAGGAAAAACTTCGATGAAAATTTATTTAACTCGACTAGGATTGTCTTTCTTTCGGTTTATGACTTTGCTTGCTACCTTTTGAAGATGAATATGTTGACTTATAGTAACTAGGAATAGCTGATATTTAGCTGTGTTACCGTTACTGTCAATGCGTATGCGCACAAGCTCGTGCTGAATACCTACCACGTCGTCCCGGCCGCAAGTGCCAGCAGTTTGTGTGTTGTTAGTTTACATTAGCAAAAATACCGTGGGGGTAATTAATATTCCCTGATTAAGGTTGTACACCAATACGCTATACACCCAGCGTGTATAAAAGCAAATTGGGATATGTTACAAACACTCGCGAAAAGTAGTAACATTTCTTTGAGCCGGATTAAACCTTTGGATGGCAACTTTATTCCAACAGCAGTCCAACTGAGCTATCGAAAGTGTGCGAGTGAAGGCGAAATAATAAAATATATTTATTGTTAACCAATGAATGATTTATGTAAAAACCTAAAACTGAAGGCAAGTTTTGATTGCAGTTATAGCTGCCGCTAAACAGGTTCTGCGCAAACATATACTATTGTTGATATTGGTAGTAAATAGATGGTACCCTCTCTTCTATGCTTAAAGAATTGACTGTCTGGGCAACAATTACATAAACCTTGCTTATTTGACCATTAAGTTGGTGTAAGTAAACTTTGTTATAAAAGTTGTTATACCTCATTTCGAGAAATAAGTCGACCAATGGTCGCGCGGCTTCGGATAGTTCCTGGTCCCGTGGAAATATTGGGATAAAATGGAGCAGTATAAATAATTTTAAATATATACAGTGTGTAATAGCCCATACAGTGTATCCCTATAAAACTTGGTATACCTATTATACATTTGGATGTATTGGAAATGTGCTAGAAAATAATTTATTTATTATTATTTCGATATTTTGTCAGAATTTATAAAATACTGTTCTTTAAATTTTTACCCCCCACGGTAAAAGATAATGCCAAATACAATGTATTCGTGTGTCTGTCTGTGGCCTCATATTTCCCATGTCAATGTTCCAATTTTGATGCGTTTTTTTTTGGCGGCTGGCTGAACTGCGACTGTTATTAGCAGGATTTGATGAAAATAGGTTAAATCTTTCAAAATGTATGCATGCATTTTCCTGCCAGTCGAGGTTTTTTGATTTGTGTTTACAAACTTGGTATATCGATCTTAAATATCAAGGTAATCGCTGTTTATTTGAAGACAAAATTTACCTGTCATAATTTTAAACTGTTTGACCGAAGAACCCGTCAATGCAAATGTTACTGGGCATATGAAACCGTTTCTGATTTTACTGCAAATACTTTTAGAACAATTGATTTTGATCATTTAGAAAGTCAATATTGTCAGAGCGTGTGCATATCAAAACACAACGCAAATATAGCAAACGCACAGCTCAACTTTAGTATCAAACACAAAGTCACAGTACTCAAATATTCCTTGAACATGATCACACTCAAATGGAGTGTGACTCAGTTCATGGCGGAATCGAACGCAAACTAGCTAACCGCGTGATTTAATATTTGGCCAGTAACTATGTTACTGTCACAAAGGATTTGAGAAGTGAACGTTGCTACGAAGTTATTCAAATTGACCTTTGTTTGTGAAAAATTATTCTGATACAAAAGTATAAGACCAGGTTGAAAATCCGGAGATCCAAAAGTGACGGATATACGAGTGATCTTGTATAACTAAGAAACTCTAAAATTGAAACTGAACTTTGATGACGATTGGTCGATCAAACCAGTAAGACTGGAATGAGCTGATCGCGTCGTTAAGTATGCTCCTCTGCCCGAAAACATTACTCCAATAACTGCGTCTAAGCTTGAGCACCTACAGGAACTTAAGCAGATGCGGCCGACCGGTTGCCACCTGTATTATGATTCATTGCTACATCATTCTTCTTAATCTTATCACTTGTCAATTCTTTTTATAGGTTACTTTTTTAGCCATTACTGACATAGGCTTCTCTTAAACTTGAGACAATTTGCCATACTCACCATAATTTTATTTTACTCTGCCACGTGGCTTAGTATTACAGGCTATTTACTTGTTCATTTCTATTATTTTTGAATAAACAAAACATTACACTATCTCACCATTCTCTTTATCCCACGACATATACTACTGAAAAAACCGTGCAGGTCCTAAAAACTCCTACCTACGTAATCTATGGAAGTGTTTAAACTGTTGACTCAGCAAATTTTAAATTTTAACAGCTGGATAAAAAATGATATCAATATAGTTTTTACCTATTGCAAATACAGAGTATTCCAGGAAACACAGTTAAGCGGTGGTCCAGAGGTAGACATGCTTTGGGAACCCCGAATCATCCCCATACGGTTTAGTCGATTTTTTTAGATAGCTTATTTGGCCTATAACTTTGTAAACAAGTGAACTTGTTTTTTTTTTTAAATTGTTGGTTATAAGTCAGCGACTTACAACAGACAATATTGAATCCAGAAAACAAAATCACACGTTTGGTAATGTCAAGAATTACATAAAAGTCAAAAGAATCCTGTCATTCTTAAGGTGTTTTAGCAATAAAAACATATTATTATGTAACACTAGCTAGCGAAAAAATCTTCAGAATCGTCATAAAAAAGCAGGCCCATTTTGTATGAAGAGTCACCTTTGCATAATTTTTTTACAATGGTTTTATCTAAGCGGTAATTCCGAACGGTAAAAAACGTTGTATATGACAAGATGTTAGCCTCCAACACTTTAAAGAAACTCAAAGAAAGTATGCGAATGCTCTTTTGTGTGTTTTTGATTTTATCTGTTGATAGAACTCTTCCGGTTTCTCCACGGGTCAACCAGATAGAAACTCCACTCGTTTATAGTTGGCGTACCGGGAACTATCGATCAAGACGTTCCAATATCTCGTTTTTGGTTCTTGTCGCCAAAGACTTAACACTAGAGATAAAAATAGAATTCTTCAAATGCTTTACTAATTTGGTTACGTAAAGATTTAAGAAATATTTACGTCTACGAAGAAGAATATTTTTTGTAAATTAAATTGTCGTCATACATAATTGGTTTGTCTTATTATCGTACTGCTTTGTCATATCGATCTTTTGCACAGAATTTTTTTCTTTAGATCTTCGTTCGGACTCAGCAGAATCGTAAAATCGATTTATTATACCCAAATTTAAGTCCGAGTTCAAAACTATTCAGTGTGTTGGACTTAAACTCTAGATTTAAAAGAGTTTTGAGAATGAATAGTTTTATATGTTAGCTGCAGTATACATAAATTAATTGTTTAAGATTACTTATGTATAAAGACATTGTAGTAGGCACATGTCATTTCAGCGGTCTGGATGAATTTATTGAGAAAATACTTTAGTGATAAAAGGGACGGTAGAATAACTATTGAAAATAAAGTAAATACAATGAAATATAACAAAAATGCAGAGTGTATTTCTCATATTAAATTACTAATCCTAAAGCTATTTAACTAATTGTTATCATACGTAACCCTGGGAATGGTAAATACCATAGGATATACATGTAATCATGACTCATTTTAATAATATTTAAATTGTGTCCTTTATGATGATTAATTCAAACCATTGGTTTTATTTTATCGAACGAGTCACCCAGACGTAGGTAACACCTAGGTATTCACATTTGTTTTATTGTCTTGAAATTATAATATAAATGAATGAAATACTAAAAACGATTTCATTTCACTAGATGTTCACTAATTAAACAGAATGGAGTACAAAATATTTACGTCAATGACAATTTTAATTACTCAAATAAATTTAATTATGTCGGTAGATTTTAGTGTTAGTGACTGCCTTTATAACCGAGAAATTTTTAAAAGTGGACCATTGGAGTGTTGCAACATTCGGAATTTGTTCAATGAAACTGTGTTTTCAAGATGCCGCTACGTGTTGATAACGCGAGAAATAGAAGACGACTTGACTACTGATTGTAGCATCGACAACTGTGTAAAGAAAAGTTTTAAGCATCATAAGAGTCTGGACAGTGAAGTGTTTGATTATCAGTCTCTAATTACATACCTGGTGCGATGGTCCGACAGGGCGCTGGAGTGGAAACCAGCGGTGAAGCTAACTCTGGAACGATGTGTCGATAAAGTGGTTTTCGGGAAAGTACGAGAAACTGTGGGCTTAAACAAAAAATGTCTCATAAACGCAGTACTATTTTGTATCGCTTTGAACCTTTTTGACGAGTGTCCCAATTGGAAAGAACATGCTGACTGTAAGAGAGTCAAGAACTATATTAATTTGTGTAGAACGCCATTTGTATGAAATGATATGTGTTATTTTTAGTTTTAAGGTTTTGTATATTAAATTATTATATGATTTTATTAACCGTGTCTTATTTATATCTAATTTTACACATTTCATGAGTACTGAGGGGTATTGAAAATGTAATGTTTAGTTGGACTTTTTCATTAGGACATTCGCTTTTTAAGGTCAACGCTCCATAGAACTAATAAGCTAACTTTTAAGTTACAAACACTGTGAATGCAAACACTGTGTACTTATCGTGTATTCTTCGGAATTAGCTTAGCTGATACGTTAACCTGAGTATTAGATCCTATAAAAAGCCTAAGTATTAAAATATTTCATGACGAGATGTTTTAAAAGTTTTTAAATGTTAAAAAAGAAAGTAAATATTTTATTAATGTGCAGATTTTATTTCTTGAAAATTTGCCTTAAAAGGTCATTTTCCAAAGTCATTCGTTTACGAGCGCATTACTTACGGATAGCTAAAATATGCCCTTTTTATATTATTACTAAATATCTTCAGCGCACATTTTTGTTTTCTAAAATGTTTATATGGCAGCAACGCAAAATCAGCTTTTTTCTATCTGCGATTATAAACGTTACTAATTCTTTATCTAAAACTCTCATTTTGTCAAGTCATGTACTCAGCTGATTTGCGCCAGCATTCGTTCGGTTCCACTCTGTTCATTGCGAAAGTTCTGTTCTGTGTTTTACGGTTTCTTCTCCCTTACGACTACTAACAGTTGGATCTCGGAGCTCTTTAAAATAAAGTTTAATAGTTTTAATAAACAATGCAAATTATCATTACATGTAAACAACGGTCATACAAACATCAATAATTTTGTAACAGCTTTCACTTATTAACGAACAAACGAATAAGTAGAACTATATGTTTCTGAAGAGTATTGTTATGTTTTGTCTTGTCCTGGAAATAGGTTTTCTTTTAGTTACTCATTCATTTCCAAGCTGTTTTCCTTATTTATCAGGTGCTCGCTATCTGTTTGTCAAAACTTATCTGATTTATGGCAAGTAAGCTTGTTAACTCATGGTTTATTGAACATACCCTTTCAAGAAATGGTTGGTTGTTTTTGTTTATTGTCTTGTTCCCTAGGTTAGATAGCTTCTGTTAGAATATGAATGTAGAGTCACAGATTTTATTACAAATGTTAAATTAATATTCGTATCGTAGCCATGTATGTTAATTGATTGTTTGATCGAAAGTGACAGCTGTGACGATGACAAGACTTTAATCTAGGCTTGACAAGTAATGGCGGGTGGTGATCTATATTTGAACCTCACAGATTTTCAATAAAAATGTGCGCTTAAAGTACCATGTTATAAAAGAAATATATATTTATTTTGTGTTAGTACATAATTATATTCTCTATATATTCACCCGGTGTGCTCCATATCTAGCCCAAGAGCCTTTACTAATGAAAACAAGTCCTATGCTGAAATATTTATTAATCACAAGCATTTTGAGACTAAGTAGCCTACTATGTACTATAATGTTCTGAGAGTAAGAACTCTGCAAACATTACCAAGAACCTGGACTGTACCCACTCAAGATGTTATGCCTACTTGCTAGTAACCTTTTTTATGATGATTTGGGTTTACTGCGATTTCGTGGGGCCGGTGGTGGCTTATATTCTTTTACTCACTAAAGCTATAGCACTCAGCAGAGTAAGGGTTTTTGCATATCTTTGTATGTTAATACTGCCATATTTTTGTACAGCAAACATCTGATACTTCGATACTTGGTCTATTTTTACCAAGAATTGTCGGCTAATCCTTTCCATGCTAAGTTCTATTAACTTCCACTTAATTGTTATATTTTGTCCATTAACGTGCCGATCAAATAATCTAATCAAGTTAAATAATAAGGTTTATTTTGAAGATAAGTTTTTTTAATGTATCATCAATTTCTTATAGACGACTATATAGCGGAACTAGGGGGATTCCAGAATAAACATACATATACACATATAAAAACCATGACCTGAAAACAACCATAATATGGGTTCATGATTCCCGCGTTTTACATACAATTCACTGTTATTAACATTGTTGGATGGTTTTTTACGGAATTTATTCTCAAAGTGAAGGGTTCCTCTACTAAAGAGCTTGAACTATGTGCTACATGCACTGCTTAAAATATCCTATTAGGAAAAACAGTCAAGAATCAAATTCATAAAGAATGTTTCCTCGTATATATTGAAAAACAAAATTTTCTTAAAATCTTACGTAAGCAGGTGCTGGAAACTACAGACAATACGCTATGTGATAGATAGCACAATGCCGTACCAGCATATACACGTAACTGTAAATATATTAAATTCTATTAAACTTACACAGCTATGATGACCACTTTCTATAAATATTATCTGGGAGGTTTCCCATGGTAATAAATTCTGTTATGATAAACTAATAAAAATAAAATTACATTTCTTAAGCTATTTGCGTAACAAACTATAACAAGTTATGGATAGATAGTCGCTATTAATAATAACAAATTACATATTAAAATAGATGACAATTTTAATATGCAACGAGATATGGTACAGCATTGAAAAAGTAGCTTCTACTCCTGCCATTCGTTGGTGTTATATTTCTTATAATTCGATTACTAATGGTACTGGATTTCTACCTTCAGATTACCGAGTAGAAATACCTTTTTTCGTCCAAAATCAAACGTAAAAATTAATCGTAGTCTTTTTTAACCGATTTGTAAAACAAACTATGCTCGTAGAAATTTAATAAATGTTAAATGAAGTTCTTAGCTTTTGTATAACTAAATAGATTTTATGTTGTTAATTAATAATGAATATTAAATAATTACTAAATACTTTTTTTTTTTTGTTCCCCTCCGCGGGAAGGGCAGGAGGATAAAAATGCCCTGACGCATACTCTGGCGCGATTCCAAAGTTATGTGGGACTCGTCCCGACGCCTACCAGGACCATACCCACTAAAAACCCCCTGTCGGCTCGTGCATTTTTGCCACTCAGCCTTCATCTGAGCGACGGCCAATTGGAGAAAGAGGCCGCGCTAGCGGGGCCCAGAAGGGGTCACCCGCTGGGATTACATAGCACTGAAGGTGCTCAAAGCACTGAAGGTGAATACGTAGCACTGAAGGTGCTCAAAATGAAAATCAATAATAAAAACAAAAATTAAAAGATTGCAACATAAAATTGAATTAACTCGCATTTACGTTAGTATTAGGATTTACGTTAGAATTAGAATTTACGTTAGAATTAGAATTTGCGGCCAGAAGGGCCTCGAGATCGCGTGACAGTCTGGTGGATGAGTACGCTTGCGCATTTCTAGGCCTAGCGACTTTGAACTTCGAGTCTAACACAGGAGTAGCATATGAGACAGAATCACGAACTAGAGGATTGGGATGGGTTTCGGAGCGTTTGAAGAACGCTTCAGAGAGTGTTTTGAGATATTGTTGTACTGTAGGCAGTTCAAGATCTCTATGCAAGTCCGCGTTACGCACGTACCACGGTGCGCCTGTGGCCCGGCGGCAAAAGAGATTTTGAACTACCTGCAGTTTGTGCAGGAGGGAGGGTTTGGCGTGGGCAAAGACTGGCGAGGCATACGTCATGACGGGTCTAACGCAGACCTTGTAAAGTGTACGTTTGTTTCTGAAGGACATTTTACTTTTTCTACCTAACATGCTATTTAGGCGGACTAAATAGTGACGAGCGAGTTTCGAAACTCTTTCAACGTGTGGCTTGAAAGAAAGCGTCGGATCTAATGTGACGCCTAAGTATTTAGTACTGCGCTTCCAGGGGATGGGAATGCCTAACATTCGAACGTGGGGATCGCCATCGGGACGACGGCGTTTGTGGTCGAAGCGCATCGCAGAACTCTTTTCAGGGTTCACATCGATGCGCCATTCTTGAAACCATGCACCAAGGGCGTTTACGGCCCTTTGGAGTCTGGTTACAAGGTGCCGAACACTGTGGCCCCTGGTATAGAGTGCGGTGTCGTCAGCAAAGAGGGCGAGTTCGACGCCTTTCGGCGGGATGGGAATGTCGTTGGTGTACACGGTGTACAGCAGAGGGGCGAGGACTGAGCCTTGAGGGACTCCAGCCTTTATGGGACGAGGTGCAGAAAGCGTGCCTTCGTGTTTAAATCGAAACGTGCGGTCTTTGAGAAACGACGCTATTAACCTGACTAGGCGATCCGGTAAGCCTATCTTGTAGAGTTTATAAACGAGACCGCTGTGCCAGACTTTATCGAAAGCCTTGGCTACGTCAAAGAAAACCGCGACTGTTTTATAACGACGCGGATAGAAACCGTCAAGTATATACTCGACGATTCGGTGGACTTGCTGAGGGCAGGAGTATTTAGCGCGAAAGCCGAACTGATGGGGAATAATGAGAGGATCGCCATCCGTTGGAAACAGATGGTTCCGCATTCGAGAGAGTATGACTCTCTCGAGAAGTTTAGACATTGCCTTGAGGAGGCTGATGGGTCTGTGATTAGCCGGGACGTTCAGAGGTTTGCCCGGCTTGGGAATGCCTATGACTGTCGCTTCTTTCCAAGCTTTTGGAAAGTAGCTATGGTCGAAGCAGGCATTGAAAATGATACCTAACAAGGTAAGCATCTGTTGAGGTAGGTGCTTAAGTGCGTGGTTGGAAATTCCATCCGCACCCGGAGCCTTTTTGGACTTTTGATTTCTAATGAGAAGCAAGATTTCGTCATTAGAGACTGTGACAGGGTCGGCGGTGATGGGGAGAGAGTCTCTGCGAAGGACTTCGTCCTCCACCGCCTGGATGTGTGAGGGATCAGCAGGTTGCGTGCTGGGCGAGCATTGTGCGGCAATGCTGTCGGCGAAGCATTCGGCTTTCTCTTCGACTTCGAAGGCAGTAGTGCCATCGGAACGAGTGAGAGGAGGAACGTGAGAGACGGTGTCTACGCGTAAGGCTCGGGCCATGCTATAGTACGCTTGGTGGGACGGAGAGATATTCGCCATGAGATCGTTCATCTGAGCGTCTTGGAGTTCCGCGAGGCAAGACCTAACTTTACGTTGAAGCTGATTCGCAGCTGTTCTATAGGCGGGCGTGGGATATTTCTTGGCTCTCCGGAGAGCCGCGTTTTTAGCTTTAATAAGATTGCTAACGGCTAAGGGAAGCGTGGGTTTGCCTTGCTTAGCAACCTTTTCGTTGTCACTGATGGCTGAGTTGATAGCATCAGTGAGAGAATTTACTAATGAATCGATTTTATCCGGGCTATCTAATTGTTCGGGAGAGATCGCGAGTGGAGAGTTCGGAGCCTCTAAGGCTGAAACTAACGTATTTTTAAAACCTTTCCAGTTGGTAAAGGTCTTAGGAAATGAGGCGTTATCGTTCGGCGGTCCTAGCACGAGGGAAACGGGGCGATGGTCGGAGCCTAGGTCATCGAGCGGTTCGATAGACCTTAGATCAAGATTGATTCGCTTGATAATTGCAAAGTCGAGGATGTCAGGAGAGTAGGACGGGTTGTTGGGATAGTGAGTGGGAGTGACGGGGGATATGACGTCTAGGTCAAGGGAGTTAGTGATGTCGAGGAGAGCGATACCGCTGGTGTTAGTCGATAGGCACGTCCAGTCAGTATGTTTGGAGTTAAAGTCTCCGAACATAATGACTGAATGGCCGAGGGCGAGAATGGCCTCAAAGTCGCTGCGGATTGGTCTGGTGCCACTAGGTATGTAGATTGAAGCTATGATGATGGTCGGATGACCAGTCATAGCCAATCTACACACAGTGGCTTCCATGTTGAGGAGGGGAGGGGTAGGGAGGGGACAGCAATGGAAACCTCTTTTGTAATATATAGCGGTGCCGCCGAAACCGTCGGAGTTGGGCCTATCGTACAAATAAACGCGTACTTAGGTATAGCGAATCCCCTGGAGCGGTTTGGAGTAAGCCATGTCTCCTGGAGAAGGAATAAGTCAGGTTCTTTGTTCTGAAGGAACAGTTTAATCTCGGGAAGGTTGGTGTTTAGGCTACGAGCGTTAAAAGATATTAGGGATAAGCCCTTGGGTTTGATACGACAGGACGCGGGATTCGCGGGTCTAGACATTATAATTTATTATTTACGAATTTATACAAAAATAAAAGAATTTACAACGAACTTAGGAGCGAGTGATGCTCGGCTAACGCGAATAAACGCTCTTGAGGAGAGCGGGCGGCTCGCAGTTTGCGTGCGAGTACGGAAATTTCGTTAATGTCGACGTTTTGGATGACGTCGAACACGGTCTTCATGTCCTCAGCCAACGACGACTGAGGGGAAGATGACAACGCGGGACGCGGCCCTACGGGAGCTACGGGAGCTGGGATGGGTCGGGAAGGTGCAGGCGGGACGGCCGGACGCTGCCTCCAAGACAGAGCCGGAGTAGGTGTCGGCTGAACGGGCTTTGCTTCCGGGGGACCCCGGTTGCGCAGCGGCGGGAAGTTGGCAGGAGTGAGCGGCGGCGCCGGTTTAGGCGCGACCCTCTTGGTGGTGGAGCGCGGAGCGCGCGGGCAACCCCTGTAGTTAGCTGTGTGGCCGGACTGGCCGCACAGCACACAGGCAGGGGGGGAAGTGTCTCTCGCTCCGATCGCCACGCGGTGCGGACGTGCAAGACCCAGTTCTCCGTTGATCGGTCCCTTCCCGCCATTCCGTGGCGCTCAGTCTACTGACGTCACAGTCTAGCGTGTTGGTTCCGTGCTACGGTTTTCAAGGGTTTTTCTACTCCGTCTGAGTGCTTTCGGAGTGCGATTTTTCTTTGCGACTAAGCCCCTTAGTCTTCAAAGTGCTGTGCTAAGTTGTGTTGTGCTTGTGCTGAGTGCAGTGTTGTGCCCAGCGTAAGTAGTCTGGTTTCAGTGCAAAGGATACTTAACGGTGACAACGAATTTGTACTGAACCAGTCCTTTTATTTTTATTTATTTCTCTTCTCTATTTTATTTATTTTTCTTCTACTTTTCATATTTATTTTTATCATATCTGTGTGTTTTCGTGTGTATTTGTCCTTTCTGTCGGTAAAGGTTGACCCTAACGCGGTCAACTCTTTACCTGCGTACCCTTTTTTAGGTTTCTAGGTAGCGGCCTTCGGCGTACTACTGTTAGTTTTAAGTTTTCCTCCCCAGCCCCCCTACCGCTGGTAGGGAGGTTTGCCGCTAGGGTTGCTAGGTTTTTATTTAGGAACTCTAGGCATTTGTTATTTAATTAGGTGCTAGGTTTGCTAGGGGACCTAGGCATACATTATATATTTATATATTGCATATTCAAGCCCTCCAATGGACCTTGTAAGCGTTCTTAGGTCGTTCGCCCAGGCGCTCGCGGCGTCCGGTTGCCCCATCCCAGATGACGTACTAACGCAGGCCTTACAGGCTACTATAGCGTCCCCGGCCCCTCAGGCCTCAACCCCGGCCCCTCAGGCCTCAAACCCGGCCCCTCAGGCCTCCGACGTCCAGACCCCTCAGGTCTTCAGCTCTCCCGCGTCTCCCGCCTCGTCCGAGATGGACTGCGAATCGGTCGCATCCTCTCACGCGTCGCGTCGTAAGCGTACCGCTCCCGGGAGCGACTCCGAACCCGCGTCTGATACGTCGTCAGATGCCGTCACCCTAACCGGCTCTCCTGAGCCCGCGTTTCAACTTGTCGCCAAGCGCTCCAAGAAGCGCTCTAAGAAAGTTTCGGTATCTTCTATACCCGAGCCCTCCCCGTTGTCTTCAACACCAGCCCCCGCGCCGTTAAAATCGCTCGTAGTAACCGCGTCTCCGTCGGTCACATCGAAGCCAGCGACGCGCTGCGCTCCCGTCCCGCCGAAGCCTCAGCTCCCTTCGCCCGTATTCCTGCGTGAAAAAGCGCGCTGGACCGCGGTTTCCAACTTGTGCAAAGAGCACAAAATTAATTATTTAAAAGCCGCCATCGCTGGCGATACAATCAAAATTCAAGTAGCGACCGTCGACGACTTCCGCGCGTTTACCAGGCTACTCTCGCTAAATCAAATCGCGTATCATACCTACGCCCTCCCGGAGGAGCGTAAGATCCGCGCAGTACTACGGGGCGTCCCGTTCGAACTCAGTAACGAAGACATTCTCGAGGACCTTAAGTCTCAGGGTTTCCCGGTCACACCAGTGCACAAGATGCACTCCAACCGCGGTAGGCGTTTTCCCTTAGCGTTAGTAATCCTGTCAAATACTCCCAACTCGAAGGAGATTTTCAAAGAGGCTCGCACAATCTGCGGACTCTCGAACATCTCCGTCGAGCGTCCCAACCCCCGCGGTCACCCTGGGCAGTGCCACCGCTGCCAGCTTTATGGCCACGCAGCGGCTAACTGTTCAGCTCCCCCCAGGTGCGTAAAGTGCCTGGATCCGCACTTCACTAAGGAGTGCACTCGCACTCCCGAATCCACTTCCCCCCCTGCCTGTGTGCTGTGCGGCCAGTCCGGCCATACAGCTAACTACAGGGGTTGCCCGCGCGCTCCGCGCTCCACCACCAAGAGGGTCGCGCCTAAACCGGCGCCGCCGCTCACTCCTGCTAACTTCCCGCCGCTGCGCAACCGGGGTCCCCCGGAAGCAAAGCCCATTCAGCCGACGCCTACTCCGGCTCTGTCTTGGAGGCAGCGTCCGGCCGTCCCGCCTGCACCTTCCCGACCCATTCCAGCTCCCGTAGCTTCCGTAGGGCCGCGTCCCGCTCCGTCTTCTGCACCTCAGTCGTCGTTGGCTGAGGACATGAAGACCGTATTCGACGTTATCCAAAACGTAGACATTTATGAAATCTCCATACTCGCACGCAAACTGCGAGCCGCCCGCTCTCCTCAAGAGCGTTTATTCGCGTTAGCCGAGCATCACTCGCTCCTAAGTTCGTTGTAAATTCTTTATTTTTGTATAAATTCGTAAATAAGTAAATTATAATGTCTAGACCCGCGAATCCCGCGTCCTGTCGTATCAAACCCAAGGGCTTATCCCTAGTATCTTTTAACGTTCGTAGCCTTAGCACCAACCTTCCCGAGCTCAAACTGTTCCTTCAGAACAACGACCCAGATCTTTTACTTCTCCAGGAGACATGGCTCACTCCTAATCGCTCCAGGGGATTCGCTATTCCTAAGTACGCGTTTACACGTAACGATAGGCCTAACTGCGACGGTTTCGGCGGCACTGCTATCTACTACAAAAGAGGATTCCATTGCTGTCCTCTCCCTACCCCTCCTCTCCTCAACATGGAAGCCACCGTATGTAGATTGGCTATGACTGGTCATCCGACCATCATCATAGCTTCAGTCTACATACCCTCTGGCACCAAACCTATCCGCAGCGACTTGGAGACCATTCTCGCCCTCGGCCGTTCAGTCATTATGTTCGGAGACTTTAACTCCAAACATACTGACTGGACGTGCCTATCAACCAACCAAAGCGGTATAGCTCTCCTCGACATCACCAACCTACTCGACTTAGACGTCGTCTCCCCTATCACTCCCACTCACTATCCCGACAACCCGAACCACTCTCCGGACATCCTCGACTTTGCAATCGTCAAGCATATCAACCTCGACCTCAGGTCTATCGAACCGCTCGATGACCAAGGTTCTGACCACCGCCCCGTCTCCTTCGTGCTAGGACCGCCTAACGTTAACGTCACTTCTCCTAAGACCTTTACCGACTGGAAAGGTTTTAAAAATACGATAGTTTCTGCCTTAGAGGCCCCAAACTCTCCGCTCGCGATCTCGCCCGATCAATTAGATAGCCCGGATAAAATAGATTCGTTAGTAAATTCTCTCACTGATGCTATCAACTCAGCCATCAGTGTAAACGAAAAGGTTGCTAAGAAAGGCAAACCCACGCTTCCCTTAGCCATTAGCAATCTTATTAAAGCTAAGAACGTGGCTCTCCGGAGAGCCAAGAAATATCCCACGCCCGCCTATAGAACAGCTGCGAATCAGCTACAACGCAAAGTTAGATCTCGCCTCGCGGAACTCCGAGACGCCCAGATGAACGATCTCATGGCGAATATCTCCCCGTCCCACCAAGCGTATTATCGAATGGCCCGAGCCTTACGCGTAGACGCCGCCTCTCACGTCCCTCCTCTCACTCGTCCCGATGGCTCTATCGCCTTCGAAGACGAAGAGAAAGCCGAATGCTTCGCTGACAGCGTTGCGTCTCAATGCTCGCCCAGCACGCAACCCGCGAATCCCACTCACATCAAAGCGGTGGAGGACGAAGTTCTCCGTAGAAACTCTCTCCCCATCACCGCCGACCCCGTCACAGTCTCTAATGATGAAATCTCGCTTCTCATCAAAAGTCCAGAAAGGCTCCGGGTGCGGATGGTATTTCCAACCACGCACTTAAGCACCTGCCTCAACAGGTGCTTACCTTGTTAGCTATCATTTTCAATGCCTGCTTCGACCTTAGCTACTTTCCAAAAGCTTGGAAAGAAGCGACAGTCATAGGCATACCCAAGCCGGGTAAACCTCTTAATATCCCGGCTAATCACAGACCCATCAGCCTCCTCAAGGCAATGTCTAAACTTCTCGAGAGAGTCATACTCTCTCGAATGCGGAACCATCTGTTTCCAACGGACGGCGATCCTCTCATAATTCCCCACCAGTTCGGCTTTCGCGCTAAGCACTCCTGCCCTCAGCAAGTCCATCGAATCGTCGAGTACATACTCGACGGCTTCTATCCGAAACGAAAGAAAACGATCGCAGTTTTCTTTGACGTAGCCAAGGCTTTCGACAAAGTCTGGCACAGCGGTCTCGTTTATAAACTCTATAAAATAGGCTTACCGGCTCGCCTAGTTAGGATAATCGCGTCGTTTCTCAAAGACCGCACGTTTCGTTTCAAACATGAAGGCACGCTCTCCGCGCCTCGTCCCATAAAGGCTGGAGTCCCTCAAGGCTCAGTCCTCGCCCCTCTTTTGTATTCCGTATACACTAACGACATTCCCATTCCATCGAAAGTCGTCGAACTCGCTCTCTTTGCCGACGACACCGCCCTTTACACCAAAGGCCGCAGAGCCTCGGGTCTCGTCACCAGACTTCAAAAGGCTGTAAACACCCTCGGTGCTTGGTTCAAAAAATGGCGTATCGATGTGAACCCAGAGAAGAGCGCTGCGGTTTACTTCGACTACAGACGCAGTCGTATCCCCGACAATCTCCAATTGAGAATGCAAGGCACTCCCATCCCCTGGAAGCGCAGTACTAAATATTTAGGCGTCATCTTAGACCAGACGCTTTCTTTCAACCCTCACGTCGATAGAGTAACGAAACTTGCACGTTTTTACCTAGGCCGGCTGTAAAGTAAAATGTCCTTCAGAAATAAACGTACGCTTTACAAGGTCTGCGTTAGACCAGTCATGTCATATGCTTCGCCAGTCTTTGCCCACGCCAAACCCTCCGTCCTGCACAAGCTGCAGGTGGTTCAAAACCTCTTCTGTCGCAGGGCCACAAACGCACCTTGGTACGTGCACAATGCGGACCTGCACAGAGATCTTGAACTACCTACAGTTCAACAGTACCTAAAAACACTCTCAGAATCGTTCTTCAAACGCGCCGAATCCCATCCCAATCCACTAGTTCGAAATTCAGTCTCTTATACTGCTCCTGTCTTAGATTCGGTATACAAAGTCGCTAGACCGAGAAACGCGCACACAAGCGAACGTACGCAATTAACTTTAGATCTCGAGGCCCTTCAGGCCGCAAATTCTAATTCTAACGTAAATTCTAATTCTAACATAAATCTGAATTAATGCAAATTTAATTTTATTGTAAATTTTTAATGTTTATTATTTACTTTTCATTTGTTTTGAGCACCTTCAGTGCTATGTAAAACCCAGCGGGTGACCCCTTAAGGGCCCCGCTAGCGCGGCCTCTTTCTCCAATTGGCCGTCGCTCAGATGAAGGCTGAGTAGCAAAAATGCACGAGCCGACAGGGGGTTTTTAGTGGGTATGGTTCTGGTAGGCGTCGGGACGAGTCCCACATAACTTTGGAATCGCGCTAGAGTATGCGTCAGAGCATTTTTATCCTCCTGCCCTTCCCGCGGAGGGGAACAAAAAAAAAAAAAAAAGGTCTGAGGGCCAAATCTTGATTTATTTGAAAAATAATAATAAATAAAGTCCCCATCGATCCCAAATAAACAAAAAAATATAAATTTAAAGTCAAATGTCAAAAATATCAGATTTTAAAGGGAATCGTCAAACACATGGGAAACATCTAAATAAACGTTCACATAAAATCTCATGGATGGCTCTGAAAACTGTTTCAGAGTAGCAAGTCATGTTTTTAATGTTATTACAATATCGCAATTAATTCTAAATATAACACAAATTTGCATTATTCAAAATTAATAGTGTATTAAAAAGTTAAACACTATATGTTATTTTATTTTCGTGGAGCGATTCAAAATACAAAAAAGACTTAGTGGCTGGAAAAATGCCTAAATAATTCAAATTAAATTCAATCAAATTGAGGGTATGGAGATTTTATAATTTAAAACGAATGTATTTTCTACCATTACTGTGACGTCCCACAAAATAGTATAACCTCAAAATCCCATATATTTTCTGTAACTGGAAGAGTAAGACGCGTATATAAGATTTGAGACCGAAATGAAATAGATATATGAGGAACATTTATTTCGGAGTTAGATAATAATAATCACTTTGACATACTTCTGGGATCCAGGGCGCAATTTGTACGAGCGCAGAACAATCTCCTTTTCAAGAAAATCTCGACGCTGTCAGTAAATCAGCATCCATTATCTTTTTTCTTATCCAATCTTAATTTTCATCATAGATATAATATAAATTATAGATACGTTACCGTTCTGTTTTGTGGGAATGCAAAAGTCAGGTAATTGTCTGAGTTGACTTAAGTAACATGTGGCAGTTCATGCATGATGCTTGTCCTACCTATTAAATATAAAAAATTTACATAATTGCCGACTAGTGAGTTAACCAAGAGTAAAAATTACACCGGAGCCACTAAGGAACGAAAATATATTTCATTTCACTACAAATAATGCAATTACTAATTTTTTTTTATTCCCCTCCGCGGGAAAGGCAGGAGGATAAAAATGCCCTGACGCATACTCTGGCGCGATTCCAGAGATATGTGGGACTCGTCCCGACGCCTACCAGAACCATACCCACTAAAAACCCCCTGTCGGCTCGTGCATTTTTGCCACTCAGCCTTCATCTGAGTGACGGCCAATTGGAGAAAGAGGCCGCGCTAGCGGGGCCCAGAAGGGGTCACCCGCTGGGATTACATAGCACTGAAGGTGCTCAAAGCACTGAAGGTGCTCAAAGCACTGAAGGTGAATACATAGCACTGAAGGTGCTCAAAATGAAAATCAAATAATTAAAATAAAAAATAAAAAATTGCAAAATAAAATTAAATTAAATCGCATTTACGTTAGAATTAGGATTTACGTTAGAATTAGAATTTACGTTAGAATTAGAATTTGCGGCCAGAAGGGCTTCGAGATCGGCTGACAGTCTGGTGGAAGAGTACGCTTGCGCATTCCTAGGCCTAGCGACTTTGAACTTCGAATCTAAGACAGGAGTAGTATATGAGACTGAATCACGAACTAGAGGATTGGGATGGGTTTCGGAGCGTTTGAAGAACGCTTCAGAGAGTGTTTTGAGGTGTTGTTGTACTGTAGGCAGTTCAAGATCTCTATGCAAGTCCGCGTTACGCACGTACCACGGTGCGTTTGTGGCCCTGCGGCAAAAGAGGTTTTGAACTACCTGCAGTTTGTGCAGGAGGGAGGGTTTGGCGTGGGCAAAGATTGGCGAGGCATATGTCATGACGGGTCTAACGCAGACCTCGTAAAGTGTACGTTTGTTTCTGAAAGACATTTTACTTTTTCTACCTAACATGCTATTTAGGCGGCCTAAGTAGTGACGAGCGAGTTTCGAAACTCTTTCGACGTGTGGCTTGAAAGAAAGCGTCGGATCTAATGTGACGCCTAAGTATTTAGTACTGCGCTTCCAGGGGATGGGAATGCCTAACATTCGAACGTGGGGATCGTCAGCGGGACGGCGGCGTTTGTGGTCGAAGCGCATCGCAGAACTCTTTTCAGGGTTCACATCGATGCGCCATTTTTGAAACCAAACACCAAGGGCGTTTACGGCCTTATGGAGTCTGGTTACAAGGTGCCGAACACTGTGGCCTTTGGTATAGAGTGCGGTGTCGTCGGCAAAGAGGGCGAGTTCGACTCCTTTCGGCGGGATGGGAATGTCGTTGGTGTACACGGTGTACAGCAGAGGGGCGAGGGCTGAGCCTTGAGGGACTCCAGCCTTTATGGGACAAGGCGCAGAAAGCGTGCCTTCGAGTTTAAATCGAAACGTACTGTTATATCCTACCCTAGTATGGGTATATTGCTGAACAAACATTTTTAGTTGTTTACTACTTAACGTCCTACTTTAATTTTGTTTGTGCATCATTTTTAGTTTATGTAAATTATAATTTGTTTTTAACGATCAGTGCGCCTTTAGACTCCAAACTGACAACACTAATCAACATCCCTAATTAAAAGTTGTGACTCTGGAAAGTTTTACAATAAACAAGTGTGTTTCGAATAAAAGAGTTTTTTTTTAAAAACTCTCCAACCTCCTGCCTCATAACAGTACGGTCTTTGAGAAACGACGCTATTAACCTGACTAGGCGATCCGGTAAGCCTATTTTGTAGAGTTTATAAACGAGACCGCTGTGCCAGACTTTATCGAAAGCCTTGGCTACGTCAAAAAAAACCGCGACTGTTTTATAACGACGCGGATAGAAACCGTCAAGTATATACTCAACGATTCGATGAACTTGCTGAGGGCAGAAGTGTTTAGCGCGAAAGCCGAACTGATGGGGGATAATGAGAGGATCGCCATCCGTTGGAAACAGATGGTTCCGCATTCGAGAGAGTATGACTCTCTCGAGAAGTTTAGACATTGCCTTGAGGAGGCTGATGGGTCTGTGATTAGCCGGGACGTTCAGAGGTTTGCCCGGCTTGGTAATGCCTATGACTGTCGCTTCTTTCCAAGCTTTTGGAAAGTAGCTATGGTCGAAGCAGGCATTGAAAATGATACCTAACAAGGTAAGCATCTGTTGAGGTAGGTGCTTAAGTGCGTGGTTGGAAATTCCATCCGCACCCGGAGCCTTTTTGGACTTTTGATTTCTAATGAGAAGCAAGATTTCGTCATTAGAGACTGTGACAGGGTCGGCGGTGATGGGGAGAGAGTCTCTGCGAAGGACTTCGTCCTCCACCGCCTGGATGTGTGAGGGATCAGCAGGTTGCGTGCTGGGCGAGCATTGTGCGGCAATGCTGTCAGCGAAGCATTCGGCTTTCTTTTCGACTTCAAAGGCAGTAGTGCCATCGGGACGAGTGAGAGGAGGAACGTGAGAGGCGGTGTCTACGCGTAAGGCTCGGGCCATGCTATAGTACGCTTGGTGGGACGGAGAGATATTCGCCATGAGATCGTTCATCTGAGCGTCTCGGAGTTCCGCGAGGCAAGACCTAACTTTACGTTGAAGCTGATTCGCAGCTGTTCTATAGGCAGGCGTGGGATATTTCTTGGCTCTCCGGAGAGCCGCGTTTTTAGCTTTAATAAGATTGCTAACGGCTAAGGGAAGCGTGGGTTTGCCTTGCTTAGCAACCTTTTCGTTGTCACTGATGGCTGAGTTGATAGCATCAGTGAGAGAATTTACTAATGAATCAATTTTATCCGGGCTATCTAGTTGGTCGGGCGAATTCGGGGCCTCTAAGGCTGAAACTAACGTATTTTTAAAGCCTTTCCAGTCGGTAAAGGTCTTAGGAGAGGTAACGTTATCGTTAGGCAGTCCTAGTACGAGGGAGACGGGGCGGTGGTCAGAACCGAGGTCATCGAGAGGTTCGATAGACCTGAGGTCGAGGTTGATTCGCTTGACTATTGCAAAATCGAGGATATCAGGAGAGTGGTTCGGGTTGTCGGGATAGTGAGTGGGAGTGATGGGGGAGACGACATCTAAGTAAAGTGAATTTGTGATGTCGAGGAGAGCGATACCGCTGGTGTTGGTTGATAGGCACGTCCAGTCAGTATGTTTGGAGTTAAAGTCTCCGAACATAATGACTGAATGGCCGAGGGCGAGAACGGCCTCAAAGTCGCTGCGGATTGGTCTGGTACCACTAGGTATGTAGACTGAAGCTATGATGATGGTCGGATGACCAGTCATAGCCAATCTACACACAGTGGCTTCCATGTTGAGGAGAGGAGGGGTGGGGAGAGGGCAGCAATGGAATCCTCTTTTGTAATAAATAGCAGTGCCGCCGAAACCGTCGGGGTTGGGCCTGTCGTTACGAATAAACGCGTACTTAGGTATAGCGAATCCCCTGGAGCGGTTTGGAGTAAGCCACGTCTCTTGAAGAAGCAATAAGTCTGGCTCGTTGTTCTGAAGGAACAGTTTGAGCTCAGGAAGGTTAGTATTAAGGCTACGAACGTTAAAAGAAACTAGGGATAAGCCCTTGGGTTTGATACGACCGGACGCGGGATTTGCGGGTCTAGACATTATATTGCTTATTTACGAATTTATACAAAAAAGAAAATAAAATTTATAACGAACTTAGAAGCGAGTGGTGTTCGGCTAACGCAAATAAACGCTCTTGAGGAGAGCGGGCGGCTCGCAGTTTGCGTGCGAGAACAGAAATTTCTGTAATGTCGACGTTTTGAATGACGTCGAACACGGTCTTTATGTCCTCAGCCAACGACGACTGAGGTGAAGATGACAAAGCAGGACGCGGCCCTACGGGAGCTGGGATGGATCGGGAAGGTGTAGGCGGGACAGCCGGACGTTGCCTCCAAGACAGAGCTGGAGTAGGCGTCGGCTGAACGGGCTTTGCTTCCGGGGGACCCCAGTTGCGCAGCGGCGGGAAGTTAGCGGGAGTGAGCGGCGGCGCCGGTTTAGGCACGACCCTCTTGGCGGTGGAGCGCGGAGCGCGCGGGCAACCTCTGTAGTTAGCTGTGTGACCGGACTGGCCGCACAGCACACAGGCAGGGGGGGAAGTGGATTCGGGAGTGCGAGTGCACTCCTTCGTTATATGTGGATCCAGGCACTTAACGCACCTGGGGGGAGCTGAGCAGTTAGCCGCTGCGTGGCCGTAGAGCTGGCAACGGTGGCACTGCCCAGGGTAACCGCGGGGGTTGGGACGCTCGACGGAGATATTTGAAAGTCCGCATATTGTGCGAGCCTCTCTAAAGATCTCCCTCGAGTTGGGAGTATTAGACAAGATAACTAAAGCTAACGGAAAGCGCCTACCGCGGTTAGAGTGCATCTTGTGCACTGCTTCAGCCGGGAAGCCCTGAGACTTAAGATCCTCGAGAATGTTTTCATTACTGAGTTCAAACGGGACGCCCCGTAGTACTGCGCGGATCTTACGCTCCTCCGGGAGGGCGTAGGTGTGATACGCGATTTGTTTGATCGACAGAAGCCTAGTGAAAGACCGGAAGTCGTCGACGGTCGCAACCTAGATTTTGATTGTTTCGCCAGCGTTGGCGGCTTTTAAGTAATTAATTTTGTGCTCTTTGCACAAGTTAGAAACCGCGGTCCAGCGCGCTTTTTCACGGAGGAAGACGGGCGGAGGGAGCTGAGGCTTCGGTGGGATGGGAGCGCAGCGCGACGCTGGCTTCGAAGGGACCGACGGAGACGCGGTCACTTCGAGTGACATGAGCGGCGCGGGGGCGGGTGTAGAAGACACCGGGGTTAGCTCGGGTGTTGAAGACACCGCGGCTTTTTTCGAATGCTTCTTAGAGCGTTTGGTAACTAATTGGAACGCGGGCTCAGAGAGCCGGTTAAGGTGGCGGCGATCGACGAAGCTTCGGACGCGGCGGAGTCTGAATCGCTCCCGGGAGCGGTACGCTTCCTACGAGATGAGCGCGAGGATGAGACCGACGCGCAGTCCATATCGGATGGAACGGGAGACGCGGGAGAGCTATAGACCTGAGGGGTCTGGGCGTTGGAGGCCTGAGGGGCTGGGGTTGGGGCCCCTAGCGAACCCTGGCGGCTAACCTCCCTACCAGCGGTAGGGGGGCTGGGGAGAACAACTTAAAATTAACTGTAGTACGCCGAGTAGTAGTAAAATAAATAAAATAGAGAAGAGAGATAAAATAAAAATAAAAGGACTGGTACAGTACAAATTCGTTGTTACCGCTACCTAGAAACCTAAAAAGGGTACGCAGGTAAAGAGTTGACCGCGTTAGGGTCAACCTTTACCGACAGAAAGGACAGATACACACGAAAACACACAGATATGATAAAAATAAATATGAAATAGGAGAAAAATAAATAAAATAGAGAAGAGAAATAAAATAAAAATAAAAGGACTGGTTCAGTACAAATTCGTTGTCACCGTTAAGTATCCTTTGTACTGAAACCAGACAATTACTAAATAATTTGTGATTTTTTAAATACTAAAATGTTAAAGTGGAGGGAGGGGAGACTGGGCAATTAGCAAATGTATTCTTGGTATTGAAATCAACTTTGGTATATAAATGCATCAGTTATCCGGATCTTTCCACACAATTCGCAATTCCAGGAATTGTGCTCATATGCAACGACAGGATCGGTTAGGTCTCTGGACGAGTTGCTATATACTTATGTACGTGCTGACTTACACTTTACAGTTATTACTACTTCTCCATCAATTGACTCAGAGTCAGCTGAGTATTTGGCTATCCAAATAGTCTCATATCACACAAAACTAATGTTTGTAGTTTTTTAAAGTACTCACTTAAGTGATGTATGTATAATATTGACTATCTACGTACCTTTGACAATTTACTTCATGTTTAAAGTACTGCCTATGCGCATGTCATTGTAATAAGCGACTTTAACAACTGTATGTTCAAGAAAAACTCTCGCTTTCAAAAGCTTAAACCCATCGTGTCTACCTATAATCTCCATACCCTACCACTTTGAGCAATCCATTATTTTCCCGACTGTGCGCTCTCCTGGCTTGATCTGTTGATGTAGATGTTCATCTCATCTTCTTGTAAGGTTTCTGTGCATGGGCAGCTTTCAGCACTGTTCTCATACCACGAATTCATTCTCTTATCTTACCATATCTATGCTCCTAAACATAGTCTACAATCTATTCTGTTTCGTAACTACAAAAACATCAACTTAAAGGACTTAGAACGTCATGCCGAGTTGATTGATTGGTCCTAAACAGTATACTCACCAACGATAAATGGAATATATATTATACAATTTTCTTAAATTTTTACGAACATTACGCTCATTTAAGACATGTTAAATAAAAACAAACACCACCAAAGATGCAATATCTAATATAGACGATGCTAAAGGATTGCTGAAACATTTTCCATCTACAGAAAACGTAACGATTTATAAGACTCTTTGTAACAAATGCGTATGCCGAGATGCTAAAAAACGCCGCTTTTATGATTCTTTCACGAAACAAAAGTCCACATAAGTTTGGAAATACCGCAAGTCCGTAGAAATTGGTGAATCAACTTTGATTTAGGCACCTAAACCACTACTTTTATGAGCTTTTTATTACTTTAAACTCTAACATAAAAGCTGGCAACACCTTGAATTACCTTGAAATCCTTCCAGTCACTCACTCTCCTTTTATTTTCTGTGATACCTTAAAAGAAGAAGTCAAAAGGTCAATTCTATCTATCTCTTTGACTGCCGTTGGAAATGACAAACTATGCTCACAGATGATAATCCCGATCCTATCCCACATTTTCAATTACTCAGTTGTGTTGTTCACTAGCGATATCCCTTAATAACTAAGATATCCCTTTACCGAGGTTCATAATCCCTCTTCTTTTTCACATTTCCGTCCCAATTTCGTACTACCATTTCTTTCAAAGTTTCTAGCGCACATTGTTCATGGGCAACTCTCATCCTTCCTTTACGTTAACAAACTTCTTACAGTCCGGTTTCCGCCCTGGTCATAGTTCGGTCTCGACACTAACTAATGTTACCGATAACATCCGATGGGCTTTAGAAAACAAGTCCGCAACAGTTCTAACAGACCTAAACTTTAGCAATGTATTCATCTCCATAGATTTTGATATGGTACTTGGTTAAGTCTCTAAACATTTCGTCTTCTGCTGTGGCGTGGTTAATAAAAGTTATTTGAGGTTGTTTGAGGTGGGTCTATTTAAATGAGTCTTACTCTGATTGGAGTGACCTTGTTGCTGGCATCTGTCTCAATTGCTTTTCTCGGTTTTTATGAACCCCCGTCATCCAAGTGATTTTTGGCCAAATTTCATTTACACGCGGATGATCTACAGATCTATACTCACTGCTTACCATTAAATATACATAGTGCTATTGCTTCCATGAATGCTGCCTTTGTTGCATCTGTGACTATGCAAAGTTCTTGAGTCTGCGTATAAACCCAACTAAATCTAAGGCCATGTTTTTAGGTAGCATGGACAAAGTGCAGTTTGCTGGACATCCACAACCCTCCTTCCGTATTTCTTAGTGACATCCCGATTGCTTTCACTGCAGTTTGAACTCCAATCTGACGTGGACCGCTCATATTAGTGAACTCAGTCGGAAATTCCAATTTTGCTTTTCATTCCTTGAAACAGTTGAATTTTTATTGCCTCTGTGAATAAAAATTTCTCTCGCAAAAGCCCTAATCGAAACTATCAGTGATATCTATGCTAACTAGATGCCACAGAGTAACTTGTGAATAAACTGGAGTGCTTGCAAAATTTATGCACAGGTTTTATATTTGGCCTTAAAAAGTTTGACCGCGTCTCCCAATATCGGAAGCAGCTTCAATGGCTTCCAATCTGCCTTCGCAGGAACAAACGGATTCTTTGCCTTCTTTTCAATATCTTGCTCTCTCCGGTTTCTTCATTCTATTTACTCTTTACATTTGCTCGTTCCCAAGACAAATTAGACAGGCCTAGTAAACGCTTTCTATTCCAAATGCCTCCTCAGAAATCCGATTTCTGTTCTTGTTTTTTAACAGTTCATGCGCTCAGGCTATGGAACTCCTTACCATGTAATAATTGCGAATCGAAGACCATTTCCCTTTTCAAGAAAAGAGTATAAGTGCAAAACTTCTCTCAGAATTAATTTTGCTGTTATTAATTTATTTGTATGCTACTATTTATGTATGTACATTTGAAGTATTTTATTTTTGATGTATTATTTATGTTTGTGCGGAACACACTAAAGCCAGTGCAATTACTGGAACATTAAACATGGTAAATGAAACGCCTACGGCTCATGATATCCATGGTTGCGAATGGCCACCACACCAGGTGGGTCGCGTGCTCGTCTGCTGGCTATGAAAATAGTCAAAAAACAATGGAGCAAATGGATTTTTCCAGATGAGCCGGAATTAAGCAAAGGGGCGTGAGTACAAAGCTCCTTTAAAGGGATGGTTTCATAGTTATTTCATAAAACTGGACACGTGGCTAGTTTGTGGTTCTTTGGAGAATCGTCGTACCGTTGACTGGTACACAAACATATGTTTGCCGGAAGTTATTGCCGAAATTCGTCATAATAACTGTCGATGCCGTATTAACGTGACAATAATGATCCTCGCACGGTTAGACAGACAAAGGAATTTTAGAAGGTAAAAGTAGAATTTGTCGTGCGTAGAGCCATTCAGTATAGCCCAATAAGCGCCTTATGACATTTTTCTGTTTCCAAAATTTTAAAGATATTCGTCACCACAAAGGCTGTCAATAGATAAATAAGGCTTTAATTAACAAAAGGCAAATATAAAACATCATGTTTGCGAGGACACCACGGCGGAGTGGATTTATGTATCCAAAATTGATTTATTTGTATAAAAACGGGCTTGCAATTCACTAACTGTGGCTTTCTGTTCGTTTCCCGCTGAGATGATTACTATAGCAGCTAAGATAGGAAGAACTATTTATAGACGAATACAGTTTTTCGAAATTACACTAGCTTCACTTTAGCTGGAAAGTATATAGAGAGAGGCTGGAAATAAAAGAGATATCAAATGAAATCAATTAGTAGTTTGGCATAAAAACGTTTAAACTAAACTATAAACTTGTTTAATATACACTTGAAACTATAATTTATCTGCCCAGTAATATCAAAATATATACAAGTAAAAAGCACTAGTAATTTTTAACTACAAAACTTTATTCATTTATTTAATATCAGCTCAATAAAAATTAAACATTTTTTTTATTTACGTATATGTTGGGTAACTTTGAACAAAGTTGTGAGAAAGATTTATAATTTATTTACATTGAAACGTTTTGATGTTTCAATATGGAGACTGCGTATAACGAATCGCCAAAATGTTTTGTAGCAAATGCGAAGTAATAAAATAAATTCTCAATGTCATAATTTTGTAAAATACCCCTTTCCGTAGTAAAGTTGTTGGAGGTGTTTAGTACTTGAAATCGTGATTAAAAATATAAAACGTACTGTAAACAGGTATGTTTTTCTGTAAAATGTAGTTAATATATTATAGTTTTTTCCGTAAATTCATCATTTTATAAAAATAAACCAATTCAAAAGGACATTGTTCATTCACTAAAATAAAGGTGTAATAAATATAAATCAATTGTTAGGTATATCTCAAATACTGTAAAAAATTATCAAAGTTACCCAAATTGACTAATTCAAACAGCATTAAAATATCACTACTATAAAGCCAAAAATTTCAATTAAAACATTTAAATACTCTTCGACCTTAAAACATTTAAACAGTCAATATAAACGAAAGAAAAAATACATTAACTTTTGTTTATATAAACGGAGTCTCACAGTGCATTACATGATCTTTGATTAGAAAGCAATCTGGACTCGCATCCCAATCAGGACATTCGTCAAAAAGATTCTTAGCAATACAAAACAACACTGAATTTGTTACACAATGTGGATACTGTATGGACATTTCTTTCTTGTGTGAAATCACGTATTCCACACAAGTTTGCATAGCTATTTGGATTGCTTTCGTCCACGTTGGATGAGCTGCTGCGTACTCCAAGAGATGAACTATCAAAGCTTCCAGATTTAAATAGTTGCGGTCGAATTCACGCGCTGTTAAATTGAAACTTTTCACCACACAAGACGCTGGGTCACAAACCGGAGTATCCAAATAATCATCCAATGACGACAACACATTTGAGATTGGCATGGGTTGAACGTACTGACACTGTCGAAATTTACTTTCTATAAAAAAATGTGGAATTCTGCAACAATTCATAAGGCTATTCACATATTCTGGTTGTTCGATGCAACTAAATGTACTGTGATGTAGATTAATAGTTAAACTTGTTGGTAAAATAACGAAAAATAATATAATATTAAGGGAAATCATCTCGTAAGTTGCAATTACTTATTCTGAGAATAGTTCAAGCACGTTTTTGATATTAAATTAAATTTCGGTGATTTCTGTCTTATGAGCCGTTGTTAATTGAAATAAATTAGTTTGGTTTAGATTTATAAGTATAAATACTCACATGATTCAAATATCTTCTAAGGATATTTAAAACAATAACATTAAATAACCAATGCTTAAATAAAACAAAATATATAGGTTCATACCAATTTTTTATTGCTTATTACATCACATACTAGTTATGTAACGCGACGTACCCATTCCTACTAAGCCAGTGGTAGTTTTAATAAAATACGTCCGAAGTCGAGGTACAGATGAAAGGACTCGAGGTTTTTAAGCTCTTTAAAGGAACTCGACTCAAGTCATAGGGTTAACAACTCAATGAGTCTTTAAACCCTGAACCCTAAGTCTTATTTGAGTCCAAGACTGGGACTCGAGGCCTATTTTAAGACGAGGTAATTTTGAAATGACTCCAAATTTTAAACGACTCAGTCTCAACGAAAAGGTTCGTACCCTTTTAAAACGACTCGGTTCGCAGGAGTCTTAAGTCGTGAGGCGCGTTCATTCTCGTATACTAGAATTAATGTCGATATGTATGTCGTGTTCATACGCTAATTATTACAGTTAATAGGTAGGTGCGCAGATTTTTTTTAATTTCTTGATTTAAAATTATCAAGGAAACTTTAGTACAACTTGAATTATTTAATACGGGTGGACAATAAATAAATAAAGCCAAATATGAAATAGAATATTGTTGTATCCTAGTGGTGAAACATTTTTTGAAGAACAAACTTTCGCATTTATAATATTTGTAAGATAAGATAAGATGTTAAACAGCTCTTGTTATGCTGACGACTCGAGTTCTTTACTAAAAGGCTTGCGGCTGTCGTTATAACTCGTATTTAAAGACTTAAGTCGTTATATTTCAAAATTGAACTTTAATGACTGAAGTCATCTTACATTAGTAAAAAGCCTCAAGTCGTATTTTTTGAGACGAGTCCTAAAAATTGAGGTGAGTTTTGGTTTAAAAACCTCATCTTTCGTCACAAACCTTTCATCAGTAAGTCGTGGTCCGTACCCTCTTGTAAGCTCTTAGGCGTATCGTAACTAGGAGAAGTTAGTTTCAGCTAAGTACCCTCAGCGCTTGGCTACAAGTCCGGTGAAATTAAAAAAGCCAATAAGGCCACATAAATACTATCCATTTCGAAAAAAACTAAGTTTTTTATTTATTTAATGAGTTTGTTCAATTTTGAACATGACACTCAGTTAATTATACAAAATTATTTATACAATATACCTTATAACATAACTTATCTTAAAATCAACTTAAATTTATTTTAGAAATCTACGGTAATACATTTCATAGAATGTTTTAGCTTCCCTAGATGTCGGAGAGGCCAATATCATATTACACACTCCAATCTCTTTTAAATCTACAGAATGCTCCAGATACAAATTACATCTCAATGCTTCGGTCTGTACTCATTCCATCATTAGGTGAAGCACGTTTTCTTTTCTACCACATTCATCACAGTCTGGTGTTTCGCGTTTTCTCATTAAGTATAGAAAACCATTAGATAGAATGTGTCCCGATCGGAGTCTAAAAGCTGCTACTAATGCCATTCTACTCATATCTAGTCTCTCGAACCAAGGATATCGAGGAAGGTTGTTTTGAAATGTAAAAAAACTAGTTATTGGAACTAATTCTGATTTTCGAATTACAGTAAGATTAATTTAAGAAGTGCGATTTGACAGCTGAACGTAACGTAACATTTACGTAACAACACAAAAAAATTTACCAAATATAAAACAGTGACGTAAAGCATTTACGTTCTACAATCAATCAGAAAAATTGTTGATTAAATGTAGTGTTGCTACTGTAAAAGAAAAAAAAACAGGACGCAAACATTACATTTCTAAGATTAATGTGTTTTGAAATACTATAAAGGTAGCATCATTCAAATCAATGACTTACTGAAAAAAAATGTATATTTGTTTAGTCAGGAGTAAGGAGTAACACTGAAGTACCCTTAATAGTGGTTTAAAATGTATATGGATAGATACAGCAAAATGATATAAGATTTAAAATTAAAACTGACGGTAATATTAGGTCTTTCTTTACCTATGAAATTGCCATTTTTCACGAAATAAATGAAGCGTAATTTTTTTATATATTTTTTATTTCTATTAATCAAAATAATCACCCATGCAATCAATGCATCTTTGCCAACGCATTGGTAGCTTATTGATGCCTTTCTTGAAGAAATCAGCTGGACGGGAGGCAACAAATTCTTCAAAGGCATTTTGTACTGCCTCTCGGGTATTTAATTTTTTCCCGCCAAGAAGTTATCCAAATTCTGGAAAAAGTAGAAGTCTGTAGGCGCAAGGTCTGGTGAGTACGGCGGATGACGGAGAACTTCCAACCCCAACTCTTGTAGCTTGGAGACCGTCTGCTGTGCAGTATGAGGTCGCGCGTTGTCATGCAGGAGCAGTGGAGCCGAACGATTGACCAAAGCTGGTTGGAGACGTGCGAGCTTCTCCATCATTGTGTTCAGTGCTTCACAGTACACATCTGCAGTAATGCTTGTCCCGTTTGGCAAGAAGCTGTGATGAATTACACCCGCGTTAGACCACCAAACAGTGACCATCACTTTTCTAGGGGTAAGTTTTCGTTTAGGGCATTGTTAGGGCGCTGAACCAGGGTCCAACCAACTTGCTGAGCGCTTACGATTGTCAAACAGGATCCATTTCTCGTCACAAGTAACAATGCGGTTCAGAATTCCTTCATTTGTATGCCTGCTGAGCAGTGCAAGGCACGTCTCCACGCGTACTTCGTGCTGGCGGTCATTGAGTTCGTGGGGTACCCATTTGTCAAGCTTTTTTACCTTGCCAATTTGACGCAAATGGACCAATATTGTTTTGATGCTAACGTCGAAAGCTGCTGCTAATTCAGCCGTGGATTGAGTTTCATCAGCTTCCACAATTGCCTTTAATTCGTCATTGTCGACCAAAGTTTTCGGACGACCACGGGGTTCATTTTTCAGGTCAAAATTTCCAGAACGGAAGCGGGTAACCCAATAACGGGTGGTGCGTTCGTTTGTAGTGTTCGGTCCGTAAACGTCGTTGATGTTGCGTGCCGCTTGTGCCGCTTTGCTGCCACGACGGTACTCATACTCCATAATTACTCGAATTTTTAACTTATCCGTGATGACGAAAAATGTTCGATTGCGTTGAAAACAAAACACTAACTATTAAACAAATGACGATTTTAGAAAAAGAATTCCATGTTTGTCAAATAAAATTAATTTCAAATTAGAATTATCAGCCAAAAAAAAAAATATTTTCATTTGAAATGGCCAGTACGGCAAAACGGCAGTTTCATAGGTAAAGACCTATTATATTTATAAAATGTCCTATTTGTTTTCTAGCTGAAGTGTTTTTGTGAATTAACTACTTTTCAGTATATGGTTTGCGTATCGACAGGTGGTTGAACACGAATACCTTGCTCTGCGATTGATGAGCTCAGCGTGCGCGGCTGTCACATCCACAAGACTCTGCAAGTAGGCGACAATGAGGTGCGATCGATTTACTCTGGCCGGTGCGGCGGCGGTGCCTAAATGTCCCAGTAGTCAATGACATATTACATTAACTTCTCTCCTGAAGTCATTATTTAAATTTAACAATTCTCAATTCAAAGAAGTCATACAAAATATTTTATTTTCCAGTTTCATTAAAACTTAACTTCAATTATGATACCTATGTTTTTTATTATCATAATATTTATAGTGTCCATTTCACTGCACATTCATGACATTATTTTACTTTATTTCTTTAACATATGCATCAAGTTCTGCATCAAGTTCTTCAGCTGTTTTGACCGGCCGTTTGCCCCTGCCGCCAGCAGGGCCACCCCGGCCTCTTTTAGCGCCCCCTCGAGGGCCACCACTGCCACCTCCGCCACTAGCACGACGATTGGGAACATTTCCTATGAATGTTAATTATTTTAACAATATAATTTTGAAAGTTTACTTATTGTTTGAGTTCTACTTTATTACTATATTGTTGTTATCAAATATTATTTTCTTTTCTCTTTTGTACCTTGGAAAACACAATTATTATTTGTTATTGACAAACCTAAAACTGAAATTTACATCACTCTTTCCCTTCAGTAAGATTAATTAACTAGAACACTATTTCACATTTATTTAAATACAAGTACAACTTTTGAGCTTTCAATGATATACGTAATAATTTCCAGTCCAGCAATATTTTATATATAATCTTTCATATATTTTACTTGTCAACTGAAGTCCCACCCAAAGAGTACCGCATAAAAAAACGGTGTCAACGTAACTATACATACCCGATATATAGAGTAATATAATTTGTAGGAGAAGGAAAGAATAATACGGTTCACTTGTTGTAAGAACGAGATACCTATGTACTTCGTGACGTTGCTTCGCACTAATTGGTCGCGAGCGTACGTGACCTAGTACGTGAATTGTCAAAACTCTATAGCGTTGTCTCTTCTACTCCCACATACATCTCGCTCTTCAACTTTGTTGAAACGAATAGGCAAGTCAATTTTAAAACGTCATTTTAAATCGCAAAATAAAATAATAAATTAGATAGTTATAAAAAAATAGTTCTTACGCAAGAAAAGAAACGTTCATTCTATCTTTAACAGTAACAGTGTAATTCGTACACTGTCTAAACACACAAGAAGGCATTGTACTGTATCAAAAACACAGAATAGGGCATAAGTTTTTTTTGATGTTTAGCTGTGACACTGGGTTGCACAAGACTGAGTCAAATAGCCGGCAACTGCCTTGCATTTGCGTTGCCAATTTTGAAACGGATAACCTGTCTATATGTAATATGTCATTGCCAGTAGTGCCCACCGTCGACTAACGATGCACAGGGGCTTAAAATTATTATGTTCAGAAATACTTGCTGATCAATTGTCAAATCTGTTAGAGATTATTTTTACCCAACTGCAAAGGAAGGGTTATGTTTTTCGGGCGTATCTTGTATGTAATATTCTTTGTATGTATGTATAATGTAATATTCTTTATTACCTCATATCTCCAGAACCGCTGAACGGAATCACATCTTTTAATGATAAATTACAATTGAGGTATTGTTAGATTCGTCTTAACAGCCCAAGTGTTCTTAGCCAGGTAACGTTTAAAAAAATCAATTTAAGTAAATAGTAAATAAAAAAGTAACGAAAAAGAAAAATTTTTGCAAAGTCTACAAATTGGGTATCAATTTAAAAGGCTCAATACAAGCATCAAAAAGGTATATCTTGATTATTCCAATAATAAAAAAAGAGGTTTGTCATATAAGCAATATATTATTATCGCAGGAATTATATGATTAAGATTTCATTCTTTCTCCCTAAATACAAATCGTTTTGTGCTTAATTGCTCACACAATTCAATCCAATTGTAAATATTTTATTGTAGATTATTTTTTTCTTATAAATTAATTGATATTTGGAACAAATAAACTGTAATAAATAATAATCGATTACGTTTCTTTAATATAGAAGAATAATTAATTCGTGTCTTAACACATTTTCTTATCTTTATAGTATAGGTTTTCTTTAAGATTTAATTTTTCTAGGTTTGGTTTTGTATCTTATTATAAAGGTAAGCAATAAATATTACACTTTTTTGTTACTGTTTTCGGTTTTCATACGTTCGATTATTCAAAAGTTTCTAAGTAATAGTTTCAAATTAAATTCTAAAAATAACTAAGATCTGGTTTTGTATTGTAAACAAACGAAGTATTGAATAGCGATTAAGGTATGTTTGGTATACATATATTACATTTTTTGTTAGGTATTCTCAGTTTTCTACGTTCTATTGAATTTGTTTAAAATTAAGATTTATATATAACGTTAGGGTTTCTATAATAATACGTACATTTTTAGTTTTGGATAATCGTAAGTAGATTATTGCATATATTGATATACAATTGTCTTTTAAAATATTAACGTAACTTTTTGCCTTAAGTTTTTATTTCTGAAATATATTTACTTAATGCAAATATTGACTTAAAAATATTGACTCAAAAATTTTATTGATTCTGTTTTTTTGTTGTTATTAATTGGTTTTGTAAATTCTTATTTTGCCGAAATGCCTTTATCTCGGAAAACAAAACTAGCTAAGGCTGCAAAAGAAAAAACTATAACAGAATCTCCTCTGTCACGTAAAATACGTCTTATATTCTAAGAGCCCGTGAACCTTCGTTATTATATAAAAGCTAAAAGTTTGTCAGTGCATACTTCCAATACAGGTAAGAACGATAGACCAATATGAAGTTTGGATTACCGTTGCTTTGGCAGGTAAATGGTACTAAAGGTGTGTAAAAAGCCGATCTAAATTCATCAAATAATAAAATGCGATTTTTTGGTTTACCTTCAGAATATTAATAAAAATCACGTTACTCATTACCAGACATTTAACATCGTGGCAACACCTTGCCAGACACACTTAAAGTTCATGATATTATAATTTTATTTAATAATAATATTGATCTTATATTAATAATTAATATTAGATTAATAATACTTGAAGATAGCAAATATTATTGTTTTAGCTGATGTAAGCATGTATTACATACTAAACAATACAAGCGCTTTGGTTACGTTTGGGCAGGATGCAAAAAATGCATTTCTGCATACCTCTCGCGCGCGTTACAAGGCATCTGGGGCTAGCTCCAGCGCTATGCAATGAGCACTACCCACTAAAAAACCCCCTGAATGACTCGTGCAAATTTTTGCCACACAGCCTTCATCTGAGCGACGACCAATCGGAGAAAGAGGCCGCGCTAGCGGGGTCCAGAAGGGGTCACCCGCTGGGAATTACATAGCACTGAAGGTGAATAGATAGTACTGAAGGTGCTCAAAATGAAAATAAAAATGGAATTAATTCGAATTAACATTAGAATTAGAAGTTGCGGCCTGAAGGGCTTCGAGATCTAGTGTTAGTTGCGTGGCTACGTTCGTGTGCGCGTTTCTCGGTCTTGCAAATTTGTACTTCGAATCTATGACAGGGGTAATATACGAGACTGAATCTCGAACTAGAGGATTGGGGTGGGTTTCGGAGCGTTTGAAGAAAGTTTCAGAGAGTGTTTTGAGGTGCTGTTGCTCTGTAGGTAGTACAAGATCTTTGTGCAGATCCGCGTTACGCACGTACCAAGGTGCGTTTGTGGCCCCGCGGCAGAAGAAAAATATTGGCGAAGCAAATATTGGCGAGGCATATGTCACGACGGGTCTAACATAGACCTTATAAAGCGTTCGTTTGTTTCTGAAAGACATTTTACTTTTTCTGCCTAACATACTATATAGGCGGCCTAAGTAAAAACGAGCGAGTTTCCTTACTCTATCGACGCGTGGTTTAAAAGAAAGCGTCTGGTCTAAGGTGACGCCTAAGTATTTGGTAGTGCGCTTCCAGGGGATGGGAATACCTAACATTCGAACGTGGAGATTGTCAGCGACACGACGGTGTTTGCAGTAGTAGTAAACCGCAGAACTCTTCTCTGGGTTCACGTCGATACGCCATTTTTGAGACCATGCACCGAGGGCGTTTACGGCCTTTTGGAGTCTGATGACGAGACCCGGGACACTGAGGCCTTTGGTGTAAAGGGCGGTGTCGCCGGCAAAGAGGACGAAAACGACGCCTTGCGGCGGAATGGGAATTTCGTTTGTGTACACGGTGTACAATAGGACTCCAGCCTTTATGGGACAAGGCGCGGAAAGCGTGCCTTCATGTCTTAAACGAAACGTATGATCTTTGAGAAAGGACGGTATTATTCTAACTAGGCGATCCGGTAAGCCTATTTTATAAAGTTTATAAACGAGACCACTGTGTCAGACTTTATTGAAAGCCTTGGCTACGTCAAAGAAAACTGCGACCGTTTTCTTACGCCACGGATAAAAGCCGTCAAGTATGTACTCGACGATTCAATGGACTTGCTGAGGGCAGGAGTGCTTAGTGCGAAAGCCGAACTGGTGGGAAATGAAGAGGGGATCGCCATCCGTTGGAAACAGATGGTCCCGCATTCGAGAGAGTATGACTCTGTCCAGAAGTTTAGACATGACCTTGAGGAGGCTGATGGGTCTGTAATTAGCTAGGATATTCAGAGTTTTACCTGGCTTGGGAATGCCTATGACTGTCACTTCTTTCCAAGCTTTTGGAAAGCAGCTAAGGTCGAAGCAGGCATTGAAAATGATAGCTTACAAGGTAAGCACCTGTTGAAGCAGGTACTTAACTGCGTGGATGGAAATTCCATCCGCACCTTGAGCCTTTTTATACTTTTGACTTCTAATGAGAAGCGAGATTTCATCATTAGAGACTGTGACGGGTTCGGCGGTGATGGGGAGAGAGTCTCTGCGGGGGACTTTGTCGTCCACCGCCTGGATGTGGGAGGGATAAGTGGGATGTGTGCTGGGCGAGCATTGTGAGGCAATGCTGTCAGCGAAGCATTCGGCTTTCTCTTCGACTATAATAGTGCCATCGGGACGAGTGAGAGGTGGCGTCTACGCGTATGGCTCGGGCCCTGTTATAATATGCTTGGTGGGACGGGGAGATATTTTCCTTGAAATCGTTCATCTGAGCGGCGCCTCTCAGTTGCATCCAGCCATGTACATACTGCCTTGCACTCGCTCCTACAGCTACTCTGTATGCTTGTCTGGCAAGAGGTTGGAACTATCGAAAATTTCTGGCTAATGAGGAAACATCATTTACTTATTACCGAAGTATTATATATAAAAATCAGCTTTTATACTATGACGTAAGTAAAATTATAATTTCATGAACAATAAGGGTGTCTGGCAAGGTTTTGCCACGATGTTAAGATTCTGGCAATGAATAACGTGATTTTTATTAATATTCTGAAGGTAATACCAAAAAATCGCACTTTATTATTTGAGAATTTAGATCGGTATTTTACACACTTTTAGTACTGTGTACCTGCTGAAGCCACGGTTACCCAAAATTCATAAACTGACAAACTTTCAGCTTTTATAAATCAACGAAAGTCTGGGGTTCACAAGCACTTGCTCCATTAATAAAATGAAAGAGAGAATTAAATTAGTATACAGAAACTATGAGATAGTTCTAGGAAATCTGTTTTTTTTAAATTCTTGTATTCGAGAAGAGAGATACCGTATGCTCAGAATTGACAGTGAGTCATCAGAACCATATAAAAATATATTTGATTGATATGTTTGCCGGCCTTGTGATCTGGAAAAGCTTACTTTAGGAGAATTTGCCATTTGGTACGACGCGGTAACTAATTACATACGCCGAATTACATCGATAATGACGAACAAAATATGGATGCTTATGAGGATCAACAGGATAATAAGAGGATATTGACCAACATCAGTACATTACGTTGCAGGTCGGATGAAAAAAACAAAACACCCAGTAATTTTACGCACTCGCTACTTCACGCTTGCCTTAAACCCGGAAGCTTATTATTATACTCTGCTTGTTGTACATATTCTCTTTCGTGCTGAAAGTGAATTACTGGATGGTTTTGATTCTGCGAAAGGTGCATTCATCACAAAACGAAATCTCTTACGACCACTGCAAGAAAGAATCATTTGCTTCATGGGAGATTGAGATTCAAAAGATTGAGATTGCTATAAGTCGAGTAGTAGAAAAAAATATGGCTGCAGAGTCTATTTGCCAGAACACTGATGGCAACGAAATGATTGATCCCATTGAACGCGTAATTGCTGCAGACGTTCATAGTGATGATTTCGTCATCTGAAATCGTAATGTAAGATAGAATCATGACCAATTTTCGTTTTAAAATTACTGGTTGAACAAATACGAAGGTTAGTACATGATGATTTTGACGAAAGTGTAAATGTTACTGCTCCTACAGTTGTAGCAGCCAGACTTATAGGAGGCAGTACTTTACACTCCATTTTTGCGCTGCCTATCGAAAAGGGTAGAACAGAAGCTTTGAGACCAATGGCTCGAGAGTGACTGCAAAAAGAATGCCTAAATGAAATATTCACTTGCGGCTTCAGCAATATAAACAAAATGGGCTGTTTTCGGTGGAATTAATATTCTACTTTTTGGAGATATTATGCAATATCTCCAGTGTCTAAGGTTTCTGGGGGATCTGATTACTTCCGTCAGCCAGAAATATTATGTGCCGAAATTAATATTTGGTATTTATTCAGTTTTTGTGAGTTGCCCCAAAATATGAGGCAAGCCGGAGATACAACTTTTGTGGACATTTTGAACAGTCTTTGTGTTGAATAATTGACAATGCAGCAGTTATCTGTCATAGAAGTCCACAGAGTACCATTAATAGGGCCATTTAGTGATGGAGAAGCTGTCAAAATTCAACAACTAGACTGGTGGACGCCTATAACACCACTATAACTGAAAAATTATAAAAAGTCACAAAGGTGTACATAGTTAATACTGTAGACATTTCATCGGATGTCTACAGCATTAACATACCACGAAAGAAATACATAACTGAAGATTCCAACAACACAGGTGGCATGCCAACCCAACTAAAAATAGGTGTGAGGTCTCAAGCCATGCTAAGACGGAACACCAATGTTAACCATGAGCTGGTTAATGGTGCCATGGGTGTAATCCGAAGAATAGATAGACTTGCGCTACACAGACAGCAGTTGGAGGCAGGAGAACTGCCACAAACTGTAATTGTGGAGTTCGACGACTCAAGTATACCTCAGGCAACCAACGTGGTATTGGAGTCCGGATCGAGCCTTGTACGTCAGAGTTTGATGTTTTACGTGGTAAAGGCAAGATCGAGCGACGAATGCTACCTTTAATTTTACAGTAACAGTGCATAAATTACAAGGTACAACGTTAGACCGGGCGGTTGTTGACTTAAGCAGTCACCTATTTGATAAAGGTCAGGCTTACGTTGCTTTGAGCAAAGTGAGATCTCTCTCCGGGCTTGCTATCAGTTCTGTTGACCCTGAAAAATACTTAATCAACCACATGATATATACTCTTTTAATTAATTGAGCCGATTACGGTATTTGTCTAACTAAAAAGATATAAATAAAATATTTATTTAAAAAAAAACAAAAAACCCGCCTGCATGAAGAACAACTAATAGACAATCAACTGAAAATGCTGGAACAAGATAAAAATTCAATAATTACACAAAGGCAGCGAAATAAATCGAAACAATATCCAACATTAGGTACTGTACACTTAAAACTATCAATAAGGTAGTCCTTCCAAATTTTATGCAACATCGTACATAATATGCAGCCGGAGGCATGAAATTAAATGTCAAAGTATTCTCTCTTTGAGTATTATATTATTTTAATAATTTATAGAACAATAAAAGAAGGTTTATCTTGCGGTGACACATTAAAAAAGTCCAAGCAACATATATACAAATTTGAATTTTACAATGTATTTTCACATTAAATCGTTAGTATTTTATTATTTATATTATTCTTTAGTGTCTTTTCAAAGTAAAAAATCAATTGTGTTTTTAAAATTTTTATTTTAATAACATTAATTGACATAAATTGAGTACTGTATCATGCGTGGTACAAACTAAGATGCCTAAGCAACCAAATTTTTATTAACTAATGAAACTGTTAAGCAAAATTATTTTTTTGTAAAAGAAAATGGATAACTTGCTGACACCGATTATTCATAGAATCGATGAGACTGTTTATGTCATCCTGCGACAATTGCTCCCAATGAAATTTTAGTAAGTCCATCAGTTGTTGGGATGTTGTCACTCCGTCCAAGTCCTATACAACACGTCTCTGCAGCACGTCCCATGCGTGCTCAATAGGGTTGAGGTCTGGCGATTGTGTAGGCCAAGGCAATACCCGGATGTTTTCCCTTGCCAAGTACTCCCTGGTGTGCAAAGCTCTATGCGAATGCGCATTATCAAGCATCAACGCAAAATCGAAGCCAAGGGTTTGTGCAAATGGCCTTAGAACATCCTCAACGTAATTTGCAGCGTTCATGTTTCCATTTACAAAAACGAGCTTAGTTCGTCTGTTCTTCATAATATCTGCCCATACCATAGCTGTTGAACTGTTGTATGGATGAACTTCTTAAACGTACCTCAGCCTCTTAGTACTTCGAGAAGTACTAAATACTACCTATTTGGTAAGAATAGATATAATAATTGATTAATAAATTTGAAATAATGTGTGTTGCTTAGACTTTTATGGATGTGTGTAATATACCACTGACATCACATGGGCGAACTTGCCTAATGTAATACAAGAGCAATAATGTTCTGTTGTATCATTTCTTTTACATTATCTTTAATAAAATAAATCTTGCTTTCCTTATACGTCTTGATTGGATAAGACATGGATGCGACTTGATAGATACGAAAATCTTCGATATTTTACACACTCGTCTCCTCAGCGAGCTATTTTTAAATGATAGGTACTTTTAGAAGATATTATTATGCTGCATGCAGTTGTAGTGGTGCGTTTGGTGAATGAATAATAATATCCAAAGAAAGTCATGGCATTTCACTTAGTTTCATACAGTTAACAATTATTATTTGGAAATAATCCCTACTGTATTAACATAGAAGTTTCTAACAATCAGCTCTTGATAGTGATATTGTACCTATGTAACATTTTTGAACTCATAGAGCCAAAAAATCTGGGGTACTAGTCGTTCTATCCAAGCTTTTTTTAGACATTGTTCTTTAAACGGTGGCAGCTTTGATCGATTTTGATTAAATCAAAAATATATTTGATTTAAAAAAAATGGATTTAACTTAATTTGTACCATGAAGCTAATGTGTTCAATCGGAGTGAACAGTGTAATTATCATATCAAACCAAAGTAAACTCTATGCTAAACAATATATAATTAAATTTAAAAAATCTAATAAGACCGGTTGAAGTTCAAATTCGAATTCAAATATTTAATTCTCAAGATTCATAATGACTTGTCCTTATTGACGTTATATAAAGCCTGAGCACCAGTTCGGTTTAACTAGAAAATGGCTTGGATAATTGGTTCAGATGCATGCAACTTTGTATATAAGCTGGTGAAGAGTTCTTTGTAAAGATGTAAAAAGGTTATTTTAACATCTCACAATATGTGCTGACAAATTTCTAAGTCGCGTTTCATCCGAACGTTATAAAATAAAATGATGGCGGGCGGGCAACCCTCAGCGAGGGCGCACCCCCGTAGAGAACGTAAGGGTTAGGTTCTCTAGGTTATACAAAAATATACCTGGAGAAATTTTTATTGTTTTTTTTCAGAACTTTCTGAGTGTCCTACGTAGGTATATAATAATATGACCTAATAATCATACGCCAAAAATACATAATTATAGTATTTTTTTGTATTATTATTGTGTATTTGTATATACTAATAATTATTAGCTTTCATTTTGTATTTAATTTTCAGGGGTATTTTTTAAACTTTTTGACTCTTTTATAATTATTGCTGTAATATAATTAAAATAAAACATGAGCCTTTCCAAAAGGATAACATTTATATAAATATCCCTTTTTTTAGAAACTAATTACTATTTAATTTTACCTAACAATTTGTTTGCAATTAAACAGATTTCAGATTTATTAGTTTTAGTTTGCTAGTCGTGCACATAAAGTAACAGGATTACGGAGTTACGGACCAATTCTTGAAATAGGCTTTGCGTGTTCAGGGACTGTTTCATAGTACTTATTATCTAACAAAACAAATTATTCTTAAATTAATTATTCTCTAAGTTAAAAACGAAATATGATATGATCTAAAACTAATTAATCTAAAATCTCTGTTCAATTGCACACAAATGGTTAGGTAAAATTTAATAGTGACTAAATTTAAAAAAAATTTTAAAATTTAAAAAAAAAAAAATTATTTATGTATATTTTATTATGTTTTAAAGGCTCATGTTTTATGATGTACTTCAAATCTGTCGCGCAGGCAGAATAACATAAAAAACTGTGTCCATTTGTGATCAAATTCAGATTACAATATTTTATCGTAGATTTTGATGAGTAGGTGTTTGTAATGATGTCACCCGGTGAATGATTGTCAAGATGTTTTTTTTACGAAATAATTTCAAATGTCTGAGGTATATAGAAACGTGCGCAAAAAAATAAGCTTAATGCAATAATAAATATGATTGTCATGCATGTCATTATTCTCATGCGTGTTATGCGCATGATCTACACAAACTTTGCCTTTTATAAAATATAATTAAATATTCGTTGAATGTTATTTTGCTAACAAATGATTTATTAAAATGTCTAAAAAACTTATCCGTTAATAAACATTCCTGAAATCTGCAGCGATGACACAAACGTTATAACATATTTATAACAAAGACTTAGCTGTTTTAAGACTGACGTGTTTGACCTCTGGACATATTAGTTTATAAAACGTCATTGGCGATATCTCTCTTTTTAAAAACACTGTATACTTACAATCTAATAATAATGTTGTTGAAACCTTACTAATAAAAATATCAACATAATGAAACAATGAGGAATGCATTAATAAAATGTAAGTAATTGTTCATATTCTAAACGTTTTAGTTCATTAGTCAGTAATAGAAAGTGTTGTTCTGTAGCTGTATCATTTCATTATTTTATGGTTTAATATTCTTATCAATATCTCAAGGCATAATTGAAGTCTTTTGAGATCGAAAATGAAGGATATATTTTTTATTGCAACAATAATCGTAGCATCATTTAGTGAAGCAAGGGGCCAAACAGTGAGTCAACTGCAGTGCCATGTTAAACAGAAATTTACTACGAGACCTTTAGACTGCTGTAATGTACCCAGTCTTTTTCATGAAGATAAGTTTAAAAAATGCCGTTTTCCGACGAAACCAGGAAATCCCAGCGTATCTCTTTTAGGCATACCAAAGTGCAAAAGTGAAAAATGTGTTGTAGACAGCTTCAATTTGACGACAGTTGTGTTAAATAAGGATTACCTTAATCATTTGAAGTTCAAGATATTTTTAAAGTCGTGGGCAAGGGAGCATCCTCCTTGGGAGCAAGCAACATCTTTGGCAATTAGAAGCTGTATCAAAGACAAGGGAACATTACAAGTCATTCCTCGTGTCTGCAAAAATAACATTGTATTGCTTTGCGTCGCCTCTGCACTGTTTCAAGAATGCCCCCACTGGAATCAGTCTGATAATTGTACAGAAATAAAGAGTTTCATAGATTTCTGTAAAACTCCGTTTATTTAATGCGTTTTTGATATATTTTCGTGACTTTTATATAATTATTTTAAAATGTTGGGTCATGAATTCATTAATATACACTAGTTAAAACAAATGATTCTTTTTTATTAATTAACCGAACTAAACTAACATCAAAATCACGGATAGCCATAGCATGTTTTACGTGATCCATTGAAATATGAGTGATTTATACACGATTCAAGAATGGTGTATAAAAGTAATAAAAACGACCGTTTGAATACAATTCTTATATTTCATAAATTGCTAACAAACAAATATTTAAAAAACGCAGCAGTAATTAACATTAGAAACTTAATGTGATGTCAAATGAAATATCTTATAATAGTAACTTTTATACATTATATTTACTTACCTCTACTTACTTCAACCAAATTGCAGTGAAATAGTAGTTGTGGTTAAGGTTCGAGTAAGCGTCAAGCTCTTTTCTTTTTCATTTCAAAGAGAAGTTTGGCTTATGTATTCCTTTTACAAATAAAAGTGTAACCGAATCTTATTATGCCACAGATCAGTGTGTTACTTTTGAGCTCACTTCTTTCAAACTAACTGAAGTCTTCAATACTTCCTCTTTCGGTGAAGATAAATTTGGCGTGGTAATAACGTTTGTACACTGAAACTCTGCGTTTGTAGGCAGATAAACGCCAAAACGATCCTGCAAAAAATATCTCATTATTATTTGTTTTTGTATAAAGTAACATTAAACTTCTCTTCCCTACATGTTCACGCAGATACACGCAAGTAAACAAAAATTCGTTAATGCCTTCGACCACAAACAAAAACAAGGTAGGTAGGTAAGTTCATACGAGTATGACACTTTAAAAATTGAAAAAACTTTAAAAATCAAGACATGACAATTGGTATGTTTGTACCAATTGTACCTATGTTATTGCAAATTGATTACGATTTAATTTAGAATTTATAAAGCCGTTGCCAATATTTTTTTTGAAACGCAGGTGAACCCGAATGCTGATTCAGCCACTCTTTTGGTGATGACCTTTTGTCTGACCTTGATTGTGTATCTAGTTTTTATGAGTGATCGATTTTTAATGTAATAGAATACGAATAAAAAATATACTAATTCTGAGTTGAATATACTTCAACTCAATTTTGCGCGTAACGCAACTTATGTATATACAGTGACTGCATGTGCGTGACAAAAGTGTACTGATCAAACATGTACACCAAAACGGCGCGAACATGTGTTGACAAGATGATCAGCGGCCGCGTAACTACCATACAAGTTGCATATTTATATGCACAGCAAACATAGCTCCGCGCCATTAGTCCCAGTCCCAAATGGATTTGCAGTGTTCACTAAACTTTGCGAAGGCCTTCGCTCAGGCACTCGCCGCGTCGGGTGTTCCGATCAAAGATGAGGTCGTAACGCAGGCCTAACCAGTACTTTTAACGCGTCCTTGGCCCCAATCCCGGCTCCTCAGGCCACCAACGCCCAGACCCCTTAGGTCTTTAGCTCTCCCGCGTCTCCCGCGCCCTTCGACATGGACTGTGTGTCGGACATGTCCTCGCGCACATCACGTAGGAAGCGTACCACTTCCGGGAGCGATTCAGACTCCGCCGCATCCGAAGCTTCGTCGGTCGCCCCCACTTTAACCGGCTCTCCTGAGCCCCCATTCCAATTAGTCACCGAACGCTCTAAGAAGCTTTCGAAAAAAGCCGTGGTGTCTTCAACACCCGAGCCCTCCCCGCAGTCCTCAACACCCGCCCCCGCGAAGCCAGCGACGCGCTGCTATCCCGTCCCACCTAAGCCTCAGCTCCCTCCACCCGGCTTGTCGTATAAAATTGTTCTATATTTGTACTATTATAATCAAATTTCATAGTTGTTTACCGTACTAAGTTTCTAACGCCGTTTTCACGGCGAACAGTGGCTCGTTAACCGTACTTCTAAGTTTCTAACGCCGTTTTCACGGCGAATAGTGGCTTGTTAACCGTACTTCGTGGAACGTGAGCTTCGTCGACGGGGTTTCGTTGTTCCAGGACTTCAAGTGCCGTGTTCGAGTAAGTTATCCGCGTCGTTCTCAACCGCCCTACTGCGTGTAGGGTGGTTTTAGGAAGTTAGTCATCGTTGTTAGGTTCACATATTGTCCCTCCCCAACCCCTCCGCAATGGCTTCCCTAAGCTATGATGAGATTAGGAAGAAGTTAGCTGATAGTATCGGTGCTGAAGGCATTTATATAAATGCTGACAAGTTCCGTTTCCTTGATTCTCTTATCCCGCATATCATGGCGTTAACTCCACCAATGGCCCCTCAGGCCACCCCAGTCCCCCAGACCCCTCAGGTCTTAGGCCCTCCCGCGTCCCCTTCCTCCAGTGACATGGAGTGCGAAGAAATCGCCCCTTCGCGCCGCAAGCGCGCACCCGCGACCGAGTCATCCTCGGATGCCACCCCAACTGGCCCTGATGAGCCTCCCTCTTTCACCCTTGTTAAGAAGCGCTCTAAGAAGCGCTCGAAACAAGACCCGGCGCCCTCGGCGCCCGTCCCTACACCCCCTGCGGCGTCTTCAACGCCAGCTGCCCCGGTGTCTTCAACACCCGCTCCGGCCCCGACTTCTGTCAAGGCCAAGGTCCCACCACCCATTTTCCTTCGGGAAAAGGGTAAATGGACTGAGGTCTCGACACTGTGCAATGAGCACAAAATCCATTACACCCGAGCGGTAAACTCGGGTGAATCTATTAAAATCACTGTCTCGTCGATAGACGATTTCCGAGCTTTGACTAAGCTCCTCACCGATAAGCAATATGCTTATCACACTTATGCTCTGTCAGAAGAGCGTAAGATCAGAGCGGTACTCAGGGGAATCCCGTTCGAATTATCGAACGAGGCCATCCTGGAGGATCTGCAGTCCCAAGGCTTCCCGGCACTCGCGGTGCATAAAATGCACAGCAAGTACGGGAGGCAACACCCTCTCGCTTTGGTGATTCTCGCCAACGTCCCCAAGTCCAGAGAGATCCTGAAAGGGGTTAGCTCTATTTGCGGCCTCTCTGGGATCTCAATCGAGGCGCCTCATCGCCGCGGTCATCCCGGCCAATGCCATCGGTGCCAGTTGTACGGGCACGCAGCAGCCAACTGCCGCGCACCGCCCAGGTGCGTCAAGTGCCTGGTCCCGCACTTCACTAAGGAGTGCAATCGCACTCCTGAAACTCCCTCTCCTCCCGATTGCGTGCTTTGTGGCCAGTCCGGCCACACCGCAAACTACAGGGGCTGCCCTCGTGCACCCCGTTGTATGCGCTCCAATTTCAAAAGGGCGGCTCCCAAACAGGCCCCGCGCCTTTCTCAAGAAAACTTTCCGCCGCTGCGTAGCCGGGTTCCTCCGGCTGCAAAGCCTACTCAGCCCAAGCCTGCTCCAGAAAACTGGAGGCAGCGTCCCGCATCAAATCCCATCCCGGCTCCTCGCCCATACAAATCCACTCCTCAATCCTCCGTAGCAGACGATATGCGTATCGTCTGCGACGCTATTAAAAATGTCGATGTTAGTGAAATCGCAGTCTTAGCCCGTAAACTTAGGGCTTCACGTACTCCGACAGAGCGTTTGATAGCTCTGGCGGAGCATAGTTCCCTTCTCAATTCATTGTAGGTTCATTTAAATGAATTGATCCCTAAATCATGCTTCGGCCGACCTCTGCCCAGCCCCGGCTTCACCGGAGGCTGCCCAGAACGGCCACCAACTCATGTCCCTTTGAGCACCTTCAGTGCAACTTTCACTACAGGCGGAAGACCCGCTAGCGGGTCTCCGCCAGCGCGCCCAACTTCCCGACGGGTGTCGCTTCCGATGAAGGCTAAAGGTATACGCTTACCACAGCCAACAGGTGGTTTTTAGTGGGTAGGTGCCATTCTGGTGAGTCCCACATAACCCCCCCGCAGAGGAATTTACCTGCGGGCGGGTATGCATGACGCATCTTCCACCTCCCTCCCGTGAGGGTGCCTCGGCAGCAAAAAAAAAAAAAAAAAAATACTATTATATTGGTGTTTGAATACGCATTGTATTATTTACACTAATATATGTGGAATAGTGGACCGACCGGGTATTATTAACTGAATAATAATTATTTGAAAAACTAGTTTCGCTTGTCAAAGTAAAAGAGATGACACCGCACCTTCCGATGTCGGTTGTACCGATACGTTGGGAGACACTCGCATTTCATTGTCTGGAAAGGAGTGACATCAATGTCTTCTAATTTTGTCTTTGAATATCCTGAAATGTTTAATAAATTATATTTTGAAACAACAAATTAAAAAAATATAATTTTTTAAGTCAAATAAATTTTATTATAATAATCATATTGCATCTCAATCCATTTGTAACAGTTCGAGTCTTTTACATTGTCAGGAAAAAACATATTATTAATATATTTTAGAATTGAACCTAATGGGTAGAAACTGAATGTTCAATTTTGGGTAACCATTAGACAAGTTAGCGCTTTAAGATAAACATGGCAATAGCCAAAGTACGTAATTAAGTAAAAAAACAGGTGAAAGTTGACTAAATAAGTTACAGACCTTTGAAGCTCGTCTGGACCCTTAAACTATGTTTCAATTTCTTACTCATCCTTCTCTTCCAACTTTCTTCAGCAGCTAAAATTGAGAAATATTAAAGTTTAAAATTGATAATTTGAACAGTCTTTTTATAAAAAGTCGAATGTTTAATAGTGAAGCTCGAACGTCTTCGAGCACAGACCCGCGTGTTTATTTATACATAATCGATAAAGTGTTTAATGCATCGAGCATTAAACACTCAACACACATAACGTTGTAAAAACACTTAGAGGGCAAATGTGCACGTAATCCACATGATACCAAGTGGCTCATTGCCTTTGATCCAGTCACTTCAATGACTCTGCTTTGCCTTTTAAAGTTAACGCTTTTAACTGATTATGGCAGTAATAATACTTGGTTTTAATAGTTAACTTACAATAAAAGGCTTTCTGAAACTTTGTCATTTCTTTTCTCCAAGGCTTTAAAAGCTGTTTTCACCAATAGAAAAAAGAATTGAATGTGGAAGGTTTTTGTACATAATTTTGAAATATTTTGTACAAACTAGCTGAACAGTGTTTTTGTACGCTAACATTGCTAATGCTAGCCAAATCTTAAAAGAATCGAATCAGGGCTAAGTCTGCAGAAAATGTCTCAAATGCAGATGTATTTTTTGTATAAGATAGATAATAATTTATTACGGATTGGTAAAAAAAGATAGGTTATTTGTGAAACTGATCATAATTTGTATAAATATGTTAGAAAAAAAGAGATACTTTTGTGCATTCAATACAACTTAAATTGTCTTTTGTAAACATATAATTTATAAAATATAATCGATTTTGAATTAAGTGGAAACCAAAAACGCCGGTCTTCTCTCAGTTTTTTTGTGATGGAAATCATCTTATTAAAGCGACATTATGTGAAATAGGTTTCTTCTTTGTGCTAAGATACAATTATTTCAAATATACCTAAGGTTCTGCAAATATACCTATTTTGGTTGAGGAGAGGTTAAGTGTCCATTATTTTTAGATTTAAGTTTTTATTAAATGAGTGTTATAAATGTCAATGGGGTAGTATCTAAAGCGCTGGCTTTCGATCTGCTGGTCCCGGGATCGATTCTTGGAGTACCATTGAACTTTGACAATTTGTCTATCCGATGTTTTGATTTGTGGCTCCTGGGGTCTTTGTCACCTGATCTAACATTTATCCAACATTAACTACGCGAAAAGAAACGACCTTGAGTTTCTTTGAGTACAAGATCCATTTCTCAAGTACTTCATATAAGAACCGCTACTTATCTTCTGCTATTTTAATTTCTGCAAAGATCAATTGCACTTTTTTGTACCTAAGAGGCTAATTCAGTTATCTTGCGACGAAGTCGCCATAATATAGGACGTAGTACCAAATACTAAAACAGCGTAAATAAATTGATGTTATCATTTCTTACCGATTCGTGCGTTTTCCAAAATTATAAATTCAAAAACAGTATAAGCGCCTTTCAACATTTCATAAATGTCTTCCTTTATTTGCTTCACTGGTATATCCAACGCTTCTTCAACACTTTTCATGAGCTCCACGTAAGCTGCGTCATAATTCAGGTCGTGTTCTGTGACGTTGCTGAACACCGCTTTATCTACACAGTTTGATACCACTGCGTACATGGTGTCTTCCAAAGTGGGCTCAGGCGTTGGCAGTGATCCTTAGACGTAAAAAAATTAAACGAAGACTTTAAACGTATAATTATTGCGGCGCTTATTATTTAGCTCAAACAAATCATATGACATTAGAAACAAAGTTCGAATCACAACCGTCAGGTCTATACTTCTAGCAGGCCCTTCCAGTACGTCTTTGGATTTCTACAATGCAGTTAAGTACCTAGATTTTGGACAGAAATTATCTAACTTGTTTATTGTTGATAATTGCAAAGAAATTTAGCTTGTTACAGACTTTGTTACTTTTACTATATTGTTTTACAATGCAATATTGCTCCAAAATTCTGTGGGCTCTTAGTTTTAAGTTATCTGGACCCAAATTTCTTTTGCAGGCACCCCTTATTTTGAAAACCTCTCCATTGCTGCGGTAGACTGGTAGAGAATGCCAAATGGCATTAAGTCCGCCGTTTGTACAATAAAAATAATTTTATTTTGTGCAATAAAGTTTTAAATAAATAAAAAATAAATAAGTTTACCTGTGGGAATCGTAGTATCCGAGGTTACTATAGATATGAAATCAGATGAAAGCGTATCAGGTGTTTCTACTTTGTCGTCCTCAGTCGGCCATTCTGTAGATTGGCATTTTTTTATAATATCCATCAGATCGTTGTTCAAACATGTGTCATATTTGTTATATAGCGATGTGGGTTTTTCTTTACGCTATAACAAAATTTACAGGTTCTATAGAAATACCAACGATAAAGAAGAAGAAGAGATAAAGAATGAAAACATTATGAACCTTATAAACAGGTTGATAACATCTGTACTGTACTGACAGCTTTCCTGTACTATGAATTTCGCAAAGACAACCGTCGTCAACTAACCAAAAATATAGTTAGTGCAATCCACGAAGACGCGCCCCACTTCCAGTTTGTTCTATGGTCAAACGTTTCAATGTATAGGGGCGCGTCTTTCTGGACTATACTAACTATATTGTTGTGTACGAGATATAAGAACAAACCTCAATAATTAATCGCTTTCAAAATGTAACTTAGTAACGGTCAGTATTTTTATGTATTAAATCTCGTCGCATTTGCCTTGCCTCGGTAGGTATACTTAAAAAAAAAAAACATACTTAAAAATAAATATAATAATAAATAAAATAATAGATAAACATAAATAAAATAAATATAAAATAATCTTTAAATTTTTCTTTTCTGGTAAATATTCTTGTGTTAATAAATTTTAAGTGTATTCAATTAATGGCAGTTACCTTTGTAACGCTGGTACACAATCTTGACTAAGATTATAAACAAAAAAAACAATAACTGCATTTTTTCTTAAACTTACTTTTAGATTTACTCGATATCAAAGAAACCTAATTATTATAATGCTGTTCAAGTAAACTTACGATTCCCCTAATTAATATGAATTGCCAATTTATTACTACCATCCACTACTACATTAGGTGACAAGAAGAACCGGCGCGAGAAAATTGTAAGCTTGACTAGAAATCAGATATGATGATATTTTTACTGTATTTCTATTGAACATTATTTTCATATTTGATTTATTATATACATATGTTATACATTATTAACATATTTAAATTCTCTGCAACTCAAGAACCTCATGATTAATTTTGTTATTTGAAATAGCTATTGTTCTTCGAAAAGTGCAAATATACTTTGTGACCATCAGCTGGAAACGTTTATACGAAAACTTTCTCTAACACGTTGTTTCAAAACGTTAGGTACTGTTATCATATTGTAAAAAAATATAATACTGCTCCCTGGGAGTACCATTAACCAAGAGAAAATTATATCAGCGTTATTTAATTATACATTAAGTTGAAGGTCACTTCTTACCTTATTCTTCTGAACGAAAGGAATCTCCCCGATAGCTTCTAGATCTTTGATGATCTCAGCTTGTATTTGTGACGCCGGTCTAGTTAAAAAACACGCAATATCAGGCAATACCGCCTTGTTTTTATTCCTTTTAGTTATAAACGCCACAAGTAGTTTCATCATTGACAATACCTGTTAGGAAAACAATTTTATATTATTGACTTGATTTCAAATATTCTTTCTGATATTCACTTCTGTTTGGTAATTTATAAAATAAATGTTCCTTAAAAAGGTCATAATAAGGAATTTCTTGTGTTTCTTATTGGAATAACCACTTTTATTACAATAAATTTCTTGGACTATCAAAGCTATAAAATACTGCGTACAATTCGCTATAGGGGTGATTGGGCGATCCAACGTCTCAGCATCCCAACAACGCCTTTATTTGAACCCCTCTTATTGAAAATTGAAAAACAAATATTACCTCTGGGTGGTTACTCATGTAGGCTTCATCTTTGAGTTGTGACGTCTTAGCAAATCTATCTGTACATTCCCTTTGACAAGGGCAGAGAGCCGCCCAATCACGTGTTAACAACCCTTTTGCGGCATATAAGTCTACAAGAGGATTTTCCACTTGCCATTTAGACATTTGAATAATCTTATATCAAAACTAAATCTATATAAAATACTAAATCAATCACTTATACAAATACGTAACAATATTATTGTCCGTTTCGTTATTCCGTTATCATATAAATTTTATTTTATTTGTGTTATTCTTCCTTCGCATGATAAACTCGTTTTGATATTTTATACATATGACGTATGATGGTTTTTTTATTTATGTCATATAAAATAGTCAATTACATAAGTTGAATGAGTTTTTATTTGTATTTATTAATTTATTGCAGCCAATACGAGTAGCAGCACGATCAAGCACATCTATTTAGCTCATTGGATGTAGCTGCATTAAGTGCTGAACTATAATGTAAACCTAAATGTACAGATTACAAAAAAAGCGACATTTTTATGTATAAGTCGGTTAAGTCAAAAAATTTGTCCAATCAAATACTTTATAAATTTTAAGTGAATTTGTAAACGGTTAAGATTTGTTTGATTAAATCAATACTTGGATAAAGTATTCACTAAAAACTATGGATCACAATTTTTTATCACTAGAACTTAAATTGTATTTTTTTTAATCATGTCAGAGGACTATTTGTTATTTTATTAATGTATCCTCATTTCGCACCATTCACAAAAAAAGCTACCCTTTGGCAGTATATAAGCGCGCAACTCTTTTGTTTTCCAGGCAGAAAATATTATGATTAACACCTTGTACTTCATTAAATTAAAATTACCCTTTTAAATTTCAAATTAAAAAGGATAATTTTTTTTTCAAATTACGATTATGTTGAATAAAATTATAACATTATTATTCAAATTGAACATGATTAATGAAAACCGCGGATTTAAACTGGATTTTTCGCAACAGATAAAAATTTAAAAAATTTAAAAAATATAATCAAACACTATAAATTCCGGTCAAAATCAGTTTTATTGAACAAAATTTGTCGCGAAGCTTTCATAATGATAATAATAAAGTAGACTTCATAGGCTATTAATACGCTCTAACCGCGAGAACGGGTAAACTTAAAATTAAATAAACTTTCAAATCATGTTATATTTTAACTTTTCTAGAGTTATTTTTGGTTAGTTAACAAATTAATCAATTTTACAAATGATAAAAAAGGAATTTCTTTTACTCCAATTTTCCACCTCGCTGATGACGGCTCGTCTTTGATGGCTGATTTCAGCGATTAATAGCCTATGAACTATTACTTTATTATTATTCTTATGAAAGCTTAGAGTCTAACGCATTCTTTGAAGTTATTTAGAAACGAAGAAACTACCAGTTTACATTTTAAACTTTAAGTTGAAAATTTTAATGATAATTCACTTAATATAAATTCTCAACTTTGGGTAATTATTTTAGTTACTTTAAGTAATTAAAGTTATGAGGCTGTTTATTTTAAGCATAAACACACAATCCATAGAGATTTAGTAGCAAAAATAGAAATCCGAACAAACCTTCTACTTTTTTTTTAGACATTTTTGAAACTGATTCTTTTCTGGCCACCCTGTTGGCAGGTAACGAATAAAGGATAAGGGGGGGTTAAGGCTAAAATTTCTTTAGTATTACTATAATTTAATTTTAGATTTTTGTTTCGCGCGTCCGATATTTTGATGCTGTTGCAAGCACCATGATCGCGGACTGGTGTACCCACAACTGGGGATTTGACAACTTTGTCAAGTGGCTGAATGAGCCAATATTGTTTCTGCCAAATTTGCCAGAAAAGTCAGGAATTGTAATTGATTACACATCGTATCACAATACTCGGAGCAGTAAAATGCCTATATGAAAATTATTTTAGCGACATGGTGGCTAACGAAAAATGGTAATCCGTTTTCTGAACTATGTGATTTGAGAAAAAGTTGTAAGGAGCGCTTCATAACCACGGACGTAAAAAATAGGCGGACGGAACATCGCTAAGCATAAACTGAAGCATAGCAATGGCGGCGGCGTGAGTTTGTGTGAGTGAATGGAGTGTGGCCATAAAAGAAAAATTACCCCAAATTACGGTAAAAATTTCGCTACCTGTTCCATCTAATCCTAATATTTAAAAATACCTAATCCAGATATCTAATCCTAATATTTATGAACCTGCGCCTAATAAGTATGCAACGCTACCAATATTTATGTATTATTTTTATTTCTATGTATTAGGTAGAAAACAATCTTCCATTCCGTTCTCGACGTTAGGAGATAGATTGCTTTACTAGATAGATTGCTTTTAAAATCGATATCTGTGATGGATGCAATGGCGACTGCTTAATATTTAAATTTGTGCAATACGTAAAGAAGTTGAGACCTTTATTATTTAAACTACATTTAATCCTGTAGTATTACTTTAGTTTCTAATTACCTACTGATCACTTAGTCACTAAATAATACGCAAATAATATCCTAGATGGCACTGGCGGTAGTGCTATATGAACATGAAACTTATACTCGACCCCTGGGATTATGTACGTACTAGTTTTAAAAAAATATTATAATACCTATTCCTAATACCTAGTCCAATATTTATACCTCACCTGTACAGATTTTATTCCTAGCAACACAGGTGAATGAGCTAAGGCATTTAGGTATTTTATTCCAATTGATGTAATTTAATCAAAATGTGAAAAACAACGTGATAAATTATAAACTTACTTATGAAACGTGATTCCCTGACATTTTTTATTGTAAGTGGAATTATTTCTACAAAATTTAACTGCACAAGACGGCATTGTTTTTTAATTTTCGTCGCAACAACGACACAACTACCACCAATGAGTTTCGGCTGCGTTGTGCCGGCTGATCGGCATCCTATTGATGTAAATGTGTGCGTGTGGCTTGTGTGTACAAGCGGATCGGCATCCTTTGGTGCTTCACTTCTAAGTTCGGCAATGCTCCGTCCGCCTATTTTTTACGTCCGTGTTCATAACATACAAAATTGACGAGATTATACGAAGCAAGGGCTTTGAAATTTGCAACTGCCTTCATATAATTCCAAGCTGAACGTGATCGAAAACATCTGGGGTACATAAAAATCGTATTACCTCGAAAAGTATGTTATAAAACACTAACTGAAGTATAAATCTAATATTTGAGGCATTGAACAACATTGTTAGGAGTGGCAATTATGTTAGCAATGACAATGACATTCAAACATGTTCAACAAATTTAAAAAGAATACATGAAGTATTTTGATTACAATTTTGAGTTTGTCATTAATATAAGAGTATAAAATTGTTAGTGATAGTTTCTAAGAAGGCTATAATAATTTGTTGTGGTACTTTATTGATTATTATTTAAAAAAATTATTATAAGCTTTTTGATGTTCCTTTTATTTTTCTATGTTAACCATATTCGCTGTGACACATATAAAGATACGTATTTACCGCAAGTGAATTCCGCTCGCCTTTGTGAATTCCAAGAACTATTGACAATTCCTAAACAATTTCACTAAGACATAACAGAAACAAATACAAGGCAACCTATTGTGTGTGATTATGTCATGTCACAGCTAAGCTGTGACGACATTATTACGATATATTATTTTTGCAGAAACATAAACAGCTTGTGGAGACCTTAATCTCACGACCTTTTGTCCTCCAAATAATTTTTGATTTTACAATGAAGATAAAATTAAGAGGAATTTGATTTGTATGATGATATTACGACTTGATTGGTTGCAGAAAGTGTATAAAAATGATCTTAATTGAAAATATATTTCTTATATTTATTAGTACATAAAAAAATGGTTACACAAACATTTTACAATGATGTAGCTTATTTTGAACGAAAGACGTTCGTAGACGTCAAGTCTCTTGGAAATTTGACAAAGGCGGCTGCATAGATTGGGTAATTGTTTAAAATTGGCATGAGTGATTTCGGAGGGATGACGTTTGTACCTTGTCTTGGCTCTGTCTTTATAAGACATGTTTCGTTTATGTATCTAAGACCCACGGGACGGGACTAAGTTTCATTTAAGCCCGTTTAAAGTTGACTTTGATGGCTGTACTGTTTCAAGAGCGAGGAGTTAAGGCAATAGACTTTCTCTTCGTTGTTTCCAATATTAATAACCAATCAATAAGAATCAATAACATTTGCATCACGATGTAAAGACTCTAAATCGATTTTCTTAAAAGATTGACAAAGTACGAGTAGGTTTATGTTTTGGGAGACGTACGCGGTAAGATAAAATGATTAAATCGTGGTAAGAGAAAGGTGCAACGAGTTGACCGTGATTCAAAACGTGAGAGCGAGAAGATACCATCATGTGATCAATTAAGGATGTAATGGAGTTTACAAAGTTATGTGCAGGCGACAGTGGTAAAATACATTGGTAAAAAGATGCTAGGAGATATCTGAATTTACAAGCGTGCACATTTTTCTTTGACGCGGCAAATATTAAAGTCACCAATTACGATTATTGATATTATTGTGTAACAGGGTAGTAGGAGCAAAGGTTATTAAATAATATATAACAGATATTTTGATTCCGAGATGGTTGGCCCACTAACAACCTAGTAGGAACCAACTCGGAGACACAAGGCCATGCTTCTCCTCCTTTGCCAATGTGGTCATTCCGTATGAAAATGAATCCAGGAACAGAGTAATGTGGGGACTGAAGGGACTTTATAAGAAAGGTTTCAGAAATGAGAATTGCTTCCACATTGCTAATTCTAAAAGATGCGAAAAGATTGAAGATGCTGATGATGAAAGCACACTTGGCGCATTTATGTGACCTGTTCTTAAATTAAAAATTATGAAGAAACATTTCATGACAGGTTTGAGGCTCTGAAGGGGACGCTGTCCGCACTTGTATAGCTGTCTGATGAGGAAGAGCAAGATCAAATTCATATAATAGACATTTAAATAAGGAAATAAAATAAGTACGTAAAATAAATTTGAATTAATTAAATAATAATTAAAAAAATAATTAAATTTGAATATACTCTAACTAATTACAAGTTTAAATTTCATTAAATTGACCTAGTATATCTAATCTTCCCCCCCGATGGTTGCCCGCCTTGTCGTGGCGGGGGGGCTTAGTAACCGTGGACTGGTCACCCACGGTGAACTAAGAGGCAACCAGGGCCGGCCTGTTGGGGCCGCCGGCTGGCCCGAGGAGGGCGCTCCCAGCGGGCTGAAGAAGTCCGCTGTGGACGCGCTAGGAGATGAGACCGCAGAAGAAGAGGAGTGCCGGTATTACGGTGCGCCGTTCTCCCTATCTTCTGCGGCCGTGGAGGGATCGCAGGGGGAGAGGCGTGTTGGTATTACGGTGCGCCACTCTCCCTACCCCCTGCGAGCCGGCGTGGCCGTTCCGTGGAAACGGCACTGGTGGGGCCGCAGAGGAAGAGGCATGTCGGTATTGCGGTGCGCCGCTTGCCCTATCCTCTGCGGCCGAGGTGTGGTCGGTGGCAGAACCACAGACCCGATCTGCCACCGGGTACCAGTTATCTGGTACCCATGGCCTCCTAGTAGCAGACTTGGGGGGAGTCTGCTACAGTACTGGTGGAGGCCGAGAGGGAGGCGCACCTTACCATCTGGTGCGCCCATCTAGGTGGGCCTTCGGGCTGTTTGATGGAGCCGCTTGTGGGCGGCTGCCGCCGGCGGGGTCGCGGATGTGTGCGAGAGCGTTCCCGTGGCCCCGTCACAAGGCGGCGAGGAGGTAGATGGGGGGGTTTTTAGTGGGTATACCGTGGGTCTCATTAGCCTATACGGGAGTCCCACATAACCACTCGGGTGCCCCCTGCGCCCGGGTGGTATGCGTAACGCATTTTCCCCCCGAAAAAAAAAAAAAAAAAAAAAAAAAAAGTATATCTAATCTTGGAAGCGAGAGCCCTCGCGTCGCTCTACGAGTGGCGCGTGGAGGCGCTCCGGGCCAGGGGTCACCCGCCTGCACTGCAGGAACAGGAGGGGCACAGAGCTGAGCTGCGCCAACGGGCTACCGAAGCGTGGGAGTCCAGGCTGGCGCTTTCGAGCGCCGGACTCTGGACTATCGAGGCAATTCGTCCGGTCTTCCAGCAGTGGTTGGGTAGGCGACACGGTTTCCTGACCTACCGTCTGACGCAGGTGCTCTCGGGACATGGTTGTTTCGGGAGTTACCTGTTTCGGATCGGTCGGGAACCGACTGCCAGGTGCCACCACTGCGACGATTGCCTCGACGAGACGGCCCAGCACACGCTGGAGGTATGCCCAGCGTGGGATGCGGAGCGCAGCGCGCTCGGCTCTGTATTGGGTGCCGACATCTCGCTCCCGACCGTGGTTCGCGCTATGGTCGAGAGTGAGAGATCATGGCAGGCGGTGCGATCCTTCTGCGAGGCCGTAATGCTCGCGAAGGAGGCGGCGGAGAGGGCGAGGGAAGATGATGCATCCTCCCTTCCGCTTCGTCGCCGTCGCACGGGACGCCGGAGGGCGGCTTTCGTTGCCGAAAGCCTCCCTCTCCCGCAGTCCCATGAGCCTTCGGTGGCAGGTTCGGGGGAATCCGCTTCCGGTCCAGGGCTCGAGATGGCGCGTGCGCTTTCTGCGCACCATCTCATAAGGGACGACTAGAGAGGGACCCCTCCCTCTCGGGACGTCGCCGGCGCTGCACAGAGCGCCGGCCAACGCTGTCGGGCCGCGAACGAATGCGCAAGCTCCTCGTGACCCGACTCCGTGCGTCCAGACGGAAGCCGCAGGTTTTTAGTCGGTAAGAGTCCGGCATAACCCGACCTCGGCCCCCGCTGGGGTAGGGTATCCATGAGTATTTTCCTGCGTTAAAAAAAAAAAGTATATCTAATCTGAATTAATTTTAAATCTTCAAGACTGTCTTTCATGTATAAGAAAAAAAAAGTAAATCCATAAATGGCTATATGTATCTTATTTTCTTTGTAACTATATAACTGTTTTGTTGAGAGCTGTGGATTTTGTAATAAACAAATAAAATAAAAAAAATAAATAAAAAAATTATTATCAAGTATTTGTTTTTATTTTGTATGGTTACTATTTAACTACATAAAATACTCACTCTTTTCAATATTTACGAAAAACACGCAGATGCACATGCAGACCTAGTGGTCATATTTTAACGTTTCTGTGTCATATTCAAAAACCATTTCAAGATATCACCTTTTATATGATATTTTATTAGTAAAACCTCGAAACCTCGAAAATGTGTAAAATAATTCGACTTACATTCAACCTGTATATGACATCATAAACTGGTTAAATTGTAATGTCAATGTTTTCAATAAATATCTGTCATTAAGCATCCATAAAAAATTTAAGAGTTGGTTATTCCAGGCAATGTAACAAACTTTGCAATGCGATTTAAATAAGGTAACTACTCTATGACGTAACCATACGAATTTCTTTAAAAATTTATTTAAAATTAAATTTGGCACAGAGATCAGAAATATTCGAATGGTTTTCTCTAAATACGCAATTCTTTCAGAAAAAATTATATACCTCAATAAAGTTCAAACTTTACAAGAAGCTGCTGCGACTCGCCGAAAAACGCTGCTTACAAAACTGTACCGAGTTGTGAGGTCACAACCTGTAAATCATTCTAAAAATTGTTTGGGTTTGGATACAACACATCAACACATTTCAACACATTTCCGTGCAACTGCTTATGAAACTTGTAGGTCAGAAAATACGTAATAACTAACAAGGAAGTAAGATATAAACGGTTTTTGCTTAATGTGACTGCAACAGATAAGGAGGCAACGATAATCGAAATATTGGGTAACGATGGCTTTGCATAGATTAAAAAAGAAAATCACAAATTTTTTTAGTGATATTAGGCAAAACAATTTCTTTCGGGTCAGCTAGTTACGTATATAATTGCATGCGGTATTCACTCCGCTGGATAGCAAAAATGTCAGGCAAAATAATTTATATTGCTAAGAAATGCATAGTTCTCTAAAGACAGTGCTGCAAGAGAAGCATTTTTAATTAAAAGGAAAATTTCAAAATAATTATGGCGTACGCGCGTAAATTGTAATTAAAATAAACGCATATTATTTTAATTTGTTTAATTTAATTAATATAACATGTTCTCGGAGAAAGTGTAATCTTGAAAGAGGATACAAGCATTTTTTAATTCTGTCATTGATAATGTGTTAACTATAATTTAAGTAACATATGTTAACATAGTATAAAACAATTATTTCGCTAGATTCTAATTTGGTATAAATGAATACTATCTGTTATTTTTGTTATCCCTATTTTTTATATTCCTTGCCAAATAATTAACTAAAAAGCTATAAAAATATTGAATAACTTAATTCATAAATAACGGCTTTAACACGAATTTTAGGTTTGCCAGAACCACAAATCCATTATTAGTTTGGAATGCTGTATTGAGGTCAATCAGATTGAGTCGTCCCTCATTCCAGGTGATATCGTTACTCTAGTCTGGTATGAGATACCTAAATATTTCTCAGTCCAGCAGACCAAGTTGACTAGTCGAGGTGAATTTTAGTGCATCCGATGCAATGATATAATAGTTACACATTTTGTTAAGGACGTGATATTATAGCTTATTTGTATAAAACCTTTCGTAACGATATTTATAACTTTATATCATACTTTTTCCGCTACAAAAAATTATTATTCAATTATTAACAGCTTTACATTAGGGTCAAGGTCCCCAGAAATCGGGATAAAGACAGGCATTTTCTATATATTTAATCTGTAACTACCCAGTTTTCTATACAGTCACAACACAAGCTCATGGTCGAAAATACCCTTATATATCCAACAGTATAAAATAACCCAATAGTTGGGATTTAAAACAAAACGTTATTAAACCACAGTACATTGTAATATTCACGTTTGAATAAGTTACCTCACTCTCATCTCTCTGAAATTCAATGAAATGTTCCCGCCATTTACCGCTTTCTCTGCATTTTGTCTGAAGCAGGACCACAGCTCCTCGTTCGTTTAAAAAGACATTCTGTTCATAGACGGTATCAAATGTAATAAATGTCCAAGTTTACGACGACACCGCATGGATCCTAAGCCGTAATTTTACGAGCCAAAATTATTTTACGCATCTACAACAGACGGCTCGGTAGTAAAGAGGGATCTTGTAAGTTGTACTATATAACAGGTATGCAGGAACAAATACTGCTGTAGTTGTTAAAAATTGAAACAGTAAATATCATCATAGCATGAATCAATTACTTATTGCATAATTTATTCAAGCTTTTTATTACTTGGATTAAATATCCACAACAATGAGTCCTAGGTATACAAACTATTTGAACAAGTAGTCAATCAATAAGTGAATTTGTTATAATCGTACATATAGGTTCGTAGCAAAAAGATGTTAAAACTTTATCTGAAATAAAATTTAAATGATTACGATAAAACCTCGTAGAATTATTCCTAGATCCGAACTAAAACACCATGCAATGGTAAGTGTTTTATTTTAAGCTCTACAATATGTCCACTATGTTGCGGTTAACTTCATTAGTTGGACAATTTCAATGAAGGCTATTGCATTGACCGTTTAGTGCAACGACCGGATAGTATCATTAATTTACACGCTTGGTTTTGTGGCCTATCACGCCTGCTGGTTACGATATTAGTCGGAGCTCGATAAAGAGTTTGAAATATTTCAATGGTGCAGTCCTCATACGCTAAGCCCAAAATCTATAAAGTGTACTTAGAATTATCTGAGCAAAATGTTCAAAAAAAAAGTGACTTTGTTTTGTACATTATAGTACACATATTCTGGAAGAGTTTAACATCAATCTTGTCAATATTATTGCTTTTTCAATATTTTCATCAATATGTAAATTTAAAGAAATTAACTGCCGCTTTAGCTGCAGCTTAACATATGTTTAACGCAGACTACAACGTACTGAAGTATACAGTAAACATATAAAGTAATGGTATTCTTAATAAATATTGATTAATTATTTAAAATATTTCATCTTGAATACGAGTTGTGCATCATTGTGCGTTGTACAACTATGAGTATAATCTACGTTGGGCTTGGCAACACAAAATATTTGCTAGATTGGCTAAACCTTATTCTCGCAGTAAAATCCTCAGCTGCAAATACAAAAGTGGATGGGCCTCAATTCATGTAAGTCTAAACTACTACGGCTAGTGTAGTGTTCGGAGTTTAAACTCGAAAAGCCATAGCTTGTGAAATACAGTAGTATAATCGGATAGATAATTTTAAATTATTATTTTTTTGAGTCAATTCTTGTTCTTCGATTTGAGTCTGTATTTTAATATTATTATACTGTAAATATGATTTATTTGTTTTATATATTTGAAATTCATATATTTTGTTTAATACAGGCACGGGGTTGGCTTTTTTATCATTATTGTGTTTGTAAATACCTTTTTTTATTTCGAAAAAGCCTGCTTATATCTGTACCGCTATACTTTATTACGTGATATGTATGCTAACGTGTCTTCACAAAGATGATGTATTTTACGTTTCTAAATGAAGTAATGTCAGTTATTTGTAGGTATATAAGTGGTTATTAATTACCACAAAACTTTTATATACCTTTGTAGCTGGACTACGATAAGGTACCGCTAGGCTGTAATATAGAATGAGTTCAGCAACTAAGCGGATTGGTAGTCGATAAGCTAGGTCATCCAGTGAAGGCTCTATTCTGATATTGCTCCAATGCTTTGTGTAGTCAAAGTCACAAATAACTTTGTACTTCATATTTTAGCTTGTTTACACATATTTTAATTATATTCGTACGAATATAAAGTAGTATAGTTATAGTTGGTTCTTCAACCAACTATAACTACTCTTCAGCAACCAGAATTTAAATATACTTCTGAAAATAGAAAAAGTCACTTTGATAAAAGACGTACCTAAATGTAGAAAAAACATAAAGGAGATGATTTAAATATGCTTGAATTGTATGCGAGCTACTGATTTATGAACCTATATACCTACTATTATTTGGTAAAAAATTATGTTAGATTTGTGTCAGGTTGTAGTTGTTAGGAGAAGATTACATAGACGGGACACATTTTATCTTTGAATAATGCTACCCATATTCAAAGAAACCAGTCATAAATAATAAAATGTAACCAGATGATCGGATTTCAATGTAAAAAGTGCATGTATTACAAACCAAATGAAAGAGCATATAACAAAGCGAACATAGATTTTCTATTAGTGATCAGAGCATAGACAATGTGCAACATAACTTTCTATTCAATGCTTGCAAGCGGAACGTATCCGAGTTGTGTGGTTGCATATGCGATGCACATCCGTATTTGTTCTTATTTTCAAATCTGATATTACTATTTTACAATCAACGTGGAGTTATTGGAAAGGTTTTAATTGAAATAGGTGTTGTATGTGGAACCCTGTTTTGAAAATGGAGAGATTTCAAATCGGTTTCTGCTTTTTATTTCTTATATGGGGATGCCATCACAGTTTGTAGTATTTTTGCGTTAAAATACTACAAATTGAACCTTTACAATTAGGACTGTAGTTATTTGCAACATGGCAATATTTTAGTAACTTTCTCCAACATCAATTCGACCAAATTAAGTTTATTACAGCTGAAGTAAGATGTTGATTATAAACATTGAGATTAATGGCCACGTTAAGTTTGATTACCCATCAAACTTTTAATCATTTAACGATTATTTGGTTTCGGGGACACTTGATGAACTTTCTAGTACTTATACCTATTAAATGACATCACAGACTACAGCTCTCAGTCTTGAAACAAGTAAGATCCTAAAGGTATAGCAAACTAATGACGTCACTTTGTAAATCAATTACAGGATTAATTATCTGGACAGCTTTTTTAATCACACGCTTGACTTCTACGAGTTGGCAAACTTTACTCTTTACACATTCAAAATTATTTCTTAGGTGCCTTAACCACTGCACCATTGACACTGCCCAGATTACCAGTTATAATCAGGTAAGCATTTTGATACTTTTGTTTAAAAATCAGCCTCGAAAATATCTCTTTAAAAATACTGTAAATTCTTTTGAAAATCCTACCCTTATTTTTAATGTTTTTTAATGTAATAGGTATAAGTAAGTAAGTTTATTAATAATAAATTAAGTAACTTTATTAAAGATTTAGGTTTATGACTACAATCTGACTTGATGCTTAGGCAACGTATAAAATAACTTTATAATTCTGTACCTCGACTACAATATATTCACAAGGTTAAAAATCTGAACAGAAACGTCTCCTTTGGAAATGTAGAAAACTATTTTTAATAATAATATGAAGCAGTTTTGTTGATAAAATACTGGCTTTTAATATTCGTGTCGCCGAGTCACGACACGTATCTACACGTTATTGGTCCCTGAATACGAGTTGCAAAGTTGAGTAACCTAAGTTGAACCTTGAGTTAACAATAGTTATTTAAAGTACGCGAAGGAAATATGAAGTGGAGAAATGTGTGAAACGTAAAAGCTTTTTGTAAATATTTATTTAAGTATCATGTATTTTAGTATCCACACAAAATCAAAATGTGCAAAAAGTTTTTGTAAGGTTTACTATGAACGATCTTGACCAGGTGAAAACCACAGCAGTCTAGGAATCTATGTTCTTGTTCTTTAAACTACATTACTCGCACCCGAGTATATATATATATATATATATATATATATATATATATATATATATATGTACACATGTGGCCATGTTACTTTAGAAAGATCTTAAAATATTAATCTAAAGATTAACAGACTAAAAATAACTTTGCATTTAAAAATCAAGTAGCACTGAATAAGTATATTCCCATTATCCAAAAGTAGATTATTCTCTGGCTTAAAAGCTATTTTTTTGCAGGATAAAAGAGGAAGGAAAATATACCCAGCTAGCTAATTTAAACCTCAGAGCAAGTGTGCAAACCTTCAATTTGGAGCGAGAAGCGATGTAAAAAGGATTAAAAAGCAACAAAGTTTCATTCAGAGAAACGTGTTACCACAGGAGCGAATCTCGCTCTTTCCCTACAATTGAAATGGTAATGAGCCCCGTCTTCGGTCTAATTGCCATGCAAATGTGGCTCGGTAAGGAACCTGCCAAATTTCGCTTCAAGTTGAAATGCGAAAATGATCATTTGTCATTCACAGTAGGTTTGATTGATCAACCTGACGTGGAAAATACGTGAAGTACCTACGTATGTATGTAATGCTATAATGTTAGTGAGCCTAATTTAGACGTTTTTTAAACTTAACAGCAAATGGTAATTGCTCTTTTTAAATATACCGGAGTCATTTAATATGAAATCATATTTCAGATATTCTGAGTTCTCCGATACTACTACTATATATCGTGTGAGAGTGTGGCAAAGTACGAAAAGTTTAACTTACTATAAAAGCGCTAGATTTTTTAAAATAACAGTTTTATAATCGTTTAATAAATTATTATCTTTCGATCTGAAATCGTTAATAGGTAATAACTAAATATTTGTGAATATTTTCAAAAAATTAAAATTATTCTAAAGAAAATAATAACATTCGTTGTACTCAAGAAGTTTATTATTAAACTTACATAACAACCAGTTATTTAATTGTGTTATAGGATTTTACGTAGGTTACAATATATACCAGGGCGAAACTGGAAAAGATGGCTTATACTTTAAACATAAATAAATGTTTTGACAAACTGTTTTATCCCAAATATTCATTACTGAGATAAAAGTTCAATTTTTACCTTGCCCGATTGAACAATCGTGTGCAAAGTTCACATTTTATTCTTGAAGAAAAAGAAAATCAGATATATGAGACCCAGCTTGTTTTAGAAACTTAACCTGTAGGTATTTATTATCTTCATGATAAGATCAAAGCAAACTTAGTGAAAGAAACTTCGCATTTCCATCGCAACCACGTACATTATAGACCTGTCGTGAGCTGCACGTACAGCTTTGCAGTTCTTTTCACTTTAAAAGTGAAAAAGAAAAGTGAAGGTACACGTCGTGACTGACGCCACAAGTATTTGAAACAATATTTTATACAGATAGATTGCTTCAAAATTATGTGCTCCATAGGGAGACGTTTTAGGACTGTTAATAAGTTTGATTCTTGATGATATATTGTTGGCTCAGTAATAAAGTAGTTCATTAGTGATCTAAGATTCAGAGTCAGATCTTTTACGAATTTTTGCCAAGGGTTTTTATTTTAAGATACCTGAAAATACTCTTAATCTTAAATAAATTTTAAATATGTTTTAAATAAAGACATATAAAATTGATTTTAAATACATGTCAGACCTATACCTCATTCAAATGTAAAATCTTTGAATAAGTATAACTTAGTATTATAAGATGTTGAAACACTAATTAGCTACTGCAAAGGCATATTGTGTTATATAATTCCATAGAATTTTGTGTTATTTAAAGTAAATATCGGTTGCTTATTATTAATCAGCCAAGTACCTTCTCTGAACTATTACTTTAATGAACTCCAATGTCGACTGTATGTTAGTTTGTAAGTGAATGGACGATGAAGTTTAATAACTCGTTAATTGGTACTCCGTTATTGATTATTTAGTTTGGCTGAAACTTGGCTTAACTTGCGAAAGTGAGTATTTAATGACCTAAGATGACAGTTTTCGTGGCATAGTTTTAAACGGTGTTCTGAATAATTCATATTACATAAAGGCAGTTCTTTTTTATTCCTTACAGAAACACAATATGGCACACAAAGGGTTATTATGTAGAGCACTTTTTATCTAGGAAAAATGTACTCTTCTTAAGAGAAACGCGAACGAAGTCGCAGGTAAAGTTAAGTAAAAACTAATATTGAAACGTTTCAAACTCTTCTCTTTTTAGAGTCTTTTTTGTGCAATATCAAAACTGGCCAACTGCCCACCTATGATCTGATTGTAGTTTACTAATTACTATGCCTGCCACATTCTTAGACTTGGCAAAATCCAAAAGCGATTTCTATGGCACTTAGCTTCTTCTCATAAAGTAACAAATAAATATCCATCATATAACTCAAGGCTCAAGAATTTTAAAATATCATCGCTAGAAAAACGTAGAAAAATTATTGACCTAATATTCTTTTACAAATTAATCCACAATAACATAGATTGTCCACAATTGTTAAGGAATATCAATTTTAGAGTTCCAAGAAGGGTACCAAGAAATTATATTTCACCGTTTGTTCCACCCCTGCGTACCACTGTATTAGGATCTAACGCTCCTGTTCCAAGAATCGTTAAACTAATAAACCGTTATGGCCATGAAACAGATATTTTTTGTAATAGTTTATTTAAATTTGGTAACACACTTATGTCCACAATCACAAATTAAACAAATAAGGTAATTTATTCTAAATCACATTTCTGTTTTATATAAGTTGTAATAAATAAATAATGATAAAGCTGAAAGAGCATTGTTAAAACCTAAGTGAAAATGTTTGTAATTCACAAATTTGTAATCATAAAATGCATTACTAGCTTAACCTGCATTTATTTATATTTTTTCTATATCAATAAGTATGTGGAGTTTACCTGTAATTGACTGAACAATAACTGTATTTCATGTAATAGTTTTAAGTGAATGTTTTGTTGTATCAGTTGTTGGTAAACCTTTAATAAAAAATTAATTTTAGGTCTTTACCTATGAAATTGCCGTTTTTCACGAAATAAATGAAGCGTAATTTTTTTATATATTTTTTATTTCTAGTAATCAAAATAATCACCCATGCAATCAATGCATCTTTGCCAACGCATTGGTAGCTTATTGATGCCTTTCTTGAAGAAATCAGCTGGACGGGAGGCAACAAATTCTTCAAAGGCATTCTGTACTGCCTCTCGGGTATTGAATTTTTTTCCCGCCAAGAAGTTATCCAAATTCTGAAAAAAGTAGAAGTCTGTAGGCGCAAGGTCTGGTGAGTACGGCGGATGACGGAGAACTTCCAACCCCAACTCTTGTAGCTTGGAGACCATCTGCTGTGCAGTATGAGGTCACGCGTTGTCATGCAGGAGCAGTGGTGCCGAACGATTGACCAAAGCTGGTTGGAGACGTGCGAGCTTCTCCATCATTGTGTTCAGTTCTTCACAGTACACATCTGCAGTAATACTTGTCCCGTTTGGCAAGAAGCTGTGATGAATTACACCCGCGTTAGACCACCAAACAGTGACCATCACTTTTCTAGGGGTAAGTTTTCGTTTAGGGTATTGTTTGGGTGCTGAACCAGGGTCCAACCAACTTGCTGAGTGCTTACGATTGTCAAACAGGATCCATTTCTCGTCACAAGTAACAATGCGGTTCAGAATTCCTTCATTTGTATGCCTGCTGAGCAGTGCAAGGCACGTCTCCACGCGTACTTCGCGCTGGCGGTCATTGAGTTCGTGGGGTACTCATTTTTCAAGCTTTTTTACCTTGCCAATTTGACGCAAATGGACCAATATTGTTTTGATGCTAACGTCGAAAGCTGCTGCTAATTCAGCCGTGGATTGAGTTTCATCAGCTTCCACAATTGCCTTTAATTCGTCATTGTCGACCAAAGTTTTCGGACGACCACGGGGTTCATTTTTCAGGTCAAAATTTCCAGAACGGAAGCGGGTAAACCAATAACGGGTGGTGCGTTCGTTTGTAGTGTTCGCTCCGTAAACGTCGTTGATGTTGCGTGCCGCTTGTGCCGCTTTGCTGCCACGACGGTACTCATACTCCATAATTACTCGAATTTTTAACTTATCCATGATGACAAAAAATGTTCGAATGCGTTGAAAACAAAACACTAACTATTAAACAAATGACGATTTGAGAAAAAGAATTCCATGTTTGTCAAATAAAATTAATTTGAAATTAGAATTATCAGTCAAAAAAAAATTATTTTCATTTGAAATGGCCAGTACGGCAAAACGGCAGTTTCATAGGTAAAGACCTATTAAAAATAAATTACTAACTTTGTATATGGCATTAAATTTGTAAAAATATTATCAAGGCATGTGGCTGAAGTCACTGTAATTTGCGCAGGCTCTAAGTTAAGCTCCTCTTTGTTATCAACTCTCGTGAAGGACTTACTAAATTTTTTTGCCAGTAACGCCGGTTAGTGTTTAGTTGACAGCCATTAAAGAAACATATTTGAAAACTTTTTCACAAAGATGGAGATAAGTGAATTTTGTGTGTTTGATTATTGGTGTTGTTACCATACCATCAATCCTAAAATTAAAATGGCCATGAAAAATATACCTGTCTTCAAAATTCTAATAAATTATCAAGTATTCAAAATACCCGATCCCCATCTTTACGATTAGGCACAATTTTCATTACTAATGCTTTCACGGATAACTTTGATGTAGTTATAGCATGCGCAAGCCAAACGAGCGAAGCGACCGTGGTGTGACAGCATCCGGCATATCGCCAGATACGAATATTGAGCCACAGAAAAAGCTAACTTAAAGTTTGGGATAATTTTCGTTCCTGGCAATTCGACGGATACAAAAAACCAATCCAAAGAACTTATATAATGCGGGTTAGGTTTTTCATTTATCACTAGGCAAAGTTTTAAGATAGAAATAACGAAAACATGTGGTTATGAACTTGATTCAGACTAAGTCCATAATAAATACAAAATCTAAACTTTGATATCCTTGATGGCTTTACCTTATTAAAATTCTAAATCTGCAAAATCATTTAGATTATCCTTAGTCTGTGTAAAGTTTTGCTCTGATACAATATCGGTGAATAAACATCGAGTAGCGCCTGCCCTTACAATTTGATGTACGATAAAAATATTCGTATGAGAACGCTAGAGAATAACATAGTAAATTTTGTTGTATTTCATATTTCGGAATATTAATATAAGGTAAAATTTAAATAAGGTTAAAGTTAAAAATTCAATGTTCTTAATTTAATATATATATATAATTAAATACAATATTATATTCTAAAGTAAAATATTTCATTCAAATTCTGATATTGGACAATAAGGTTTATTCGGTTAAGGTGATGTAAAATCATAAACTATTTTTAATTAAAATAACAAAGATTTTATGGTACAAGCATAAATGTTGCTCAACGTTCAAGAAGCCTAGTTGAAGTCGCTACTCCAGAGATGATTGCTGAAATCCATGACATAGTGTTCAGCAATCGAATTCTCTTAAATAAATTTTCTTAAAATGTTACGAGTACTTTAGCTTTTTATAGGCCTTTTTAGCTGTACGTTGGAGTTTACACGGTTTTACACTACGGAATACAGTTGTTTTCTTTTTCAAAATACTATTTATCTTGTCTTGTAATTAATTAATTAAATACTCGATACAGTAGTCATTGTACACCAACATTTACATACGAAGAAGCTCACCGGGCGGCACTCATTGCCGTCTTTACTGAATGTGAAAACTGCGAAGATAGGAGGTTTGGAATTGTTTCCACGGGATAAAATTCAATTTCTGCGTCGTTTCATAATAAAAGACGAAAAATGGGTCCACCAGCATTCTACAAAAATCAAGCAATAATAGAAAAGTGGATTCTTACGGGCAAACCAGCTATTAAGATGGTCGAAGCAGTTTTATTGGCCAATAAAGTGATTTTTACACCTCATGAGGTAATCTATATTGACTACCTAGAGAAAGGTAAAATGAATAATGCTGAATATTGTGCGAATAAATTTAACCAATTTAACAAAGTCTTACCCGAAGAGCGACTTCGTTTGGCTAAGAAAATAAATCTCTTCCACCAAGACAACCGCATTCGCCAGATTAAGCTCTACATGTTTTTACTACAATAAATTTAACTACATGTTACTAATGAGTTAAGATCTTGTTTGAGCGAAGACTTAATAACACTTATTAATATTAGTTATACTATAAAATTGTTTGAGCGTGTGATTAAAAACGTGCAAAATTTTTTTCAATTCTAGCAGTGTGTGAGTGCATAAACCTCTGGTAACTACATTTTTATTCACAATCCTACCAGTTATTCTTATTTCACATGATCATTTTTAACGGGTTCCCGTTCGGATCATGTACACCTTTATTTTATTATTTTATTTTACGAAAATAGGTACGTAAAACATTTATTACAACAATATTAATATCGTGTGCACTGTTTTAGGCATGGATAGTCATGATATTAAGCCGAATCCAATGGTTGTGGCTTATCCCTAAATTAATTATCCATAAAACCTCGACGTTTTGGCGCATTTACAGGCACAGTGTTCACGAGTGATTTGGTAACAGACATCCGATTGACAGTTGTTGAGAATAATGGCTAAAGCACATACCAGAGTATGAATGAAGGTACACTAGATATTTATTGTCACAGTTTACACTTTTAGATAACTGCACGAAAGTTTTTACCGAACGGCCGTTCCGAGATATATTTTGTTGTTGCAAACGAGAAGTGTCTAAAACTATTACTACAGAGGGGAGGGGGATGGTATCCGGAAACGGTTGGGAGCCTTGCCATTTATAAAAATTAATATCACGCTATTTTAAATACGCAACAACATAACGCAGTTATGAAAACATGTATTCTTTCTTTGCAATGCTTTTCGCTAGACATTGCAAAGTGTGCATAGTGTGGCTTGAGGCGGGGCTTTCCTTTTTTTTAATGTCGAATGTCGAATCGTAGGATGTCATTATTGAGTATATAAAGTTTGTTCTGAAATCGTACTTTTTAAATAAACTAAAAATCTTACACCAAACTAATACGATCCGAAAAGCGCTAAATGTTTTTAATTTGCAAATATATATTTTATGTAAATAGGTAAATAAGTCTTATCTTTGTTCCGAAAATCTGTAACAACATTATAAAATGGAATCTGTGCTCTAAATATCAAACCGCATACGATGACAAACATTCAGGTGTCCCATTCCTGACTGAATTACCGGTATCATCGGGAATGAGTGGCTTGCCAGATGTCGTGGAGCCACAAACTGACCTCAATCTAGTATTGAGTCTAGCAGAGAAATTTACCAGTTATGCCATCTGAGCCAAATCTGAGCTATGAAATAGGTCAAGCAGACTTTAGATGTCCCATCAGCAGTCGCGGAGACTATATTTAATCTAGGATTTAAAAAAAGATTTTTAGATTATTTTTGCCTAAATTCGTTTATTTTTTATCAATTTAAAATTATCATAACTAGCTACCAAAAAAAAGAAAAAGTCTGCTTTAATGACTAGTGACGGAACAGTGAAAAAAATGTCTCTTTTAATAACTGGTTATTAAACTCTGCCCTGATGGTGAATGTGGAAAAATTTTCTTTTTTGGTAATTAGTTACAAAACAGCGAATAAAATTCCTGTTTTTTTATTTGTTTATCACAATTTTAACACCGTAACTACTCAATTTATCTTTATTAAATTAATTTTATGGATTTATAATGATTTTATATTATAATTCTGTACAAAATGCAACTCTTCGTTTACTGCGTAGTTGGATATTCAAACGTTTATGACGTAACATTTGAAGTTTTAAACCGTTGATTATAGTTTTAAAAAGTTTTATTTAATTACCAATACTGTCTGGTGGTTGCACTGGTTTTATTTAAATTGTCCAACTAATTAAGCTAATTGCAAAAAAGTGATGCGTGTCGTGGGTTTTAAAAGGAAACCCTTTTAACCCTTCGAATCTCGGTTATGAGGAGTTTGAGAGAAGATTCATAACTTGGATTAATCAATGATTTAAATCGGCCCATTAAATTTATTCCATTCAATCTCCAATCAGGAACAAATTGTTTAACCGTCAGTTCAGTTATAATTCATTTTGATACGTTAGATGCCTTTATATTTTGAGTGTTAGGAAATAAAAATGACAGCATAGCTTTCCTAATTACAAACCAATATCATCTGCTACAGCACTTGATTGAAAATATGGTATGATTGATTAATGGTATCTACTTAAGTGCTTAAAGCAACAAATTCAAAGGATATTATCAGAATAAACATACTTTTGTAGTGCAACGATTAGTCATTTGTGTAATTTTTTTCCTTGTTTCGTTCCAACCTAAGTTATCAATCATGAAAAATTTTTAATCTTATATCTTAAATTGTACCAAGATAAAAATAAAAGAAACACTAGATTGCGGTCGCACTTGAAAACGATGTTAAAAATATTAAACCAAAGACAGCATTGTACAAACCTTAATTATCTTGAAATTTAAAGATTTATTTATATATTTATTTATTTATGTATTTTTACAGAACCAACAGCAGTTAAAATATATTATAATATTAATAAATTTAAATATACATACTGCCAATAATAGGTTCAAAATTTTTAATTAAACAGTAACGAGCAGAATAATTATACAAAATTAATAAAGTTTTTATAATTTTAACAATATTTATGAGGCAAAGAAACCTTTTTTAAAGTTATATACAAAATGAAATTATAGTACGCAATCTAGTGTGTGGATAAAGTGCATGTGTTTGTGTATGTGTGATTTTGTATGAGTGTGTGTGAGAGTGGGAGAAGTCAGAAATGGGGTGCAAATATTACATTGCAAGCGTACCATATTTTTATATTTATTTGTTATCAGGTGATAGTATAATTGTGATTTGCTTTTTTAATGACTGTTTTGTTAATTGAAACAAATCAAGAGACTGGAATTGTTTATTATAGCAACACAGTATTCGACAAATTACAGAGTTTTTAGCATAGTTACAGTGACTAAATGGAACTTCAAATAAAGAGCAGTGTCGCATACGCCTAGTTGGTGTTGTAGTTGCATGACTAGAGAGATTAACTCCGGACTATCAATGCGATTGCTGCATATATCATGTAGGAAAAATATTTGCAACAGTGTTCGTCTATCTTTTAGGGGTAGTAATTTGTATTGCGACACAATATATCATAATTCCCTTTTTTCAGCTGGGTGCGATAGTTTAAGGCTTTGAGGAATTTGGATTGGATCTTTTTGATTTCTTGGACGTATAATACATACTGTGGATTCCAAATTACTCTCGGGGTTCGGTACCCGGGATGGACCTAATCTAACCTAGGGAGGTCTTCCTAACTAATAGGAAAGAAACACATATAACACTTAATCCACTTTTATTTAAAATGAATCTATTTTAAAATAACATACAAGAATAATTATTAGACTATTTTGGGGACGAAGCCCGCAATAGAATTCCGTAAGGAATTCCGTCAAGGAATGATCTAGAACAATCTTCGATATTCTCTATATTTTATATTTTACAAATAAAAATCAAATAATGACAGACCCATAAGTTGCCAGTCATAAATGTCGGCAAGTTTGTTTGTGCAATAACCTCTTTTAATAAATACGGCACAAGCAAACGTTGCAATCGCCCCTCTTGTTTAATTTATTTAATTAGTGAAGCTGATTAAATAAATTCCTATATACATTTCATTCTTAAATAACGACCCTACTTAAATCAGGACCATATACATTAATCGGGATTACTCTCAGATGAGCCCCCTACCGATAGGAATATATATACTTGATCATGTTTAAATTACCACATCTTATTACACCAAAAATGATCTTATAGTATTTATTCTCCATCAATAGAGCCTTAGCCACAAAACCTGATGAAAATCAGCCAAGATCCCGGCTAGTTAATTAATATTTAAATAAAACAATATAAATTATTTTAATTTCTCATACAATTCATGAATAATCAACAACCCCATATTAATCATTTACGTTACACAATCATACGCAAGTTCAAATAACCAATATTTATTATTAAATTAATCAACAATTGTTAAAATAACCCATTGAATAGAATCAAATTATAATTATAATTAATTGGTAAGTAATAAATATATTAATATCCCAATAAAAGTAAATTTAATTAATCCCGTTTATATTAAATTAATACTAAATTAATCAAATTATATTATCAAACATTATCATTCAGTTGACAAAACAAACACGTTTGACATAAACTGTCATATTAACTTTAAACTTTTCTGAATAATTAAAAGTTTATTTGAAAGTTTGTAACTTTCGAAACTTTAAATATTACCTACCTAAATATTAAGATTTTACCTGCCTAACTATTACCGGACAAACCTTCCTATGAATAGATCATAAAATCGGATCCAAAGTATTTTACTTAACCCAGAATGATATCTATAAATTAATAAATTAATATTTCACAACGCAATGCAGAGAACTTTTTCAAAATGCACCGAAATACACCTGACAAAATTGTATACCAATAACGTTTAAAAACCATTACCTATTCCATCACAACCCTTTTATTATTTAACCCACTGAGGATCCTATTCTACATCCGCGTGTTGACCCACAGACATCAATATCACAATATTATATATACTCGTAAACTTTGGCCGCATAGCTAAATCGGCTATCACCTTCTCTCTTATGGAGATTATTAGGCGTGGCTCAAATTAAACGTGCACATTATCTATAGTGTTATTTTAGTCTTTGAAAATTGACTTCTTTAGAGCATTGGCACCACACGTATATATATGATTCATAAATAAAATGTAACGCGGTAAATACGTGCCGCGTGTACCTGCCGCTCCTTTGAGGTGTCTTTTCGGGTATTTAAAATTAATTTATTAAATCATTAAATAAAATACCCTCTTATCTCAATATATTTTATGTAAAAACCTTTTCCTTATTTTCTTTTATCTGCATCGTCCATCCATTGCATCTCCTTTTTGGTGATGCTGTTTGGATCGGCTTTGCAGGATATATCATCTCGGAACATTGCGTTGTGAAGTGTACATAGAATTTGAGAAAAAAAAAATATTAGTTTCTTATATTATTCTAAAACCCCAACGAAATTCTAACCGTTGCATATCTACAAATGAACGATATATATACTTGTACACCTAAATGTGTATTTTTACTCTATTAATTCTAAGAATAAAGGAATTATAATATTATCGTAATATTTCAATACATAAATGTATATACAAAAACTTTATTTTATATATATAAATACAGACATAGTTTTATCATTAGTTTTATTTTATCGAATATTATGTGGTTTCAATCTATTCACATGTACAATTAGTTCTTGGTTATTTTGTATTTTTTTTACAAGATAATTGTCACATCCTATATATCGTAACACTCGAAATAAACCTTTATATGGTCGACTAAGTTTTCGACTTTTACCTGATATTCTTTTTGGACAATGTAACAAAACTAATTGTCCTACACGAAGTTTAATATTAGAAGCCTTTTTACTATACGATCTTTTTTGTACTAAACGAGCTTTCCTTAAATTTTCTCTGGCTTGATTCACTGCACTTATATAAGTATCTTTTTTTTGTTGAACGGTCATATTACAGTTAGGATTCAACCTTTTATCAAACGGAACTTCAGGTTCTCTACCAAACATTAAATAATAAGGAGAAAATTTAGTTGAAGCTTGTTTTGAACAGTTATAAGCTTATATTATAAAAGGTAAAATTTGGCACCAATCCCTTTGACTTTGGTTTACATATTTAGCTAATGAATATGAAATGGTTTGATTCAATTTTTCTACTAAACCTAATGTTTGATGGTGCATAATAGTAGCTAAGGAATATTTTATATTATATTGCCTTTATAAAGACTTAATTAACCTTGACGTAAACATGGAACCTTTATCTGACAATACTTCACATACTGTCCCGAACTTTGTTAAAATTTCATTAATAAAGAAATTATATACTATTTGAGCTGTCACTCGTGGAACTGCTTTGCAAATAGCATATTTTGAAAAACAATCTATACATGTTATTATATATTTATTACCATCTACTGAACGATTAAAAGGACCTAGTACATCAATTTCTATCTTTTGAAATAAACGATCCGTTACTATAGGGCGTAATGGCACTATCTTATTATATATTTTCTTTTCTTGACAAGGTATACAACTCTTAATATATTTCTTAACCTTTTCCACTACTTCAACTTTAAGATTCTGTTTCTCAGAACAACACACAATTTTGGAGTCTTGAGGACTCGGGGTTAAATTAAATTCATTTTCACTGACTTCAGCTACCACTAACTTATCATCATTACTAACTACTAAATCGGAAAAATAAACATATTCGTCCTTACTTAATTCATTTGAAACTTGTATAACCTGAAGGGTATTCTCGATAATATCATTATTATTAAGATTATTTACTTTATTTTTTATAATAAAGTTACAAATAATGTTGTTCAATTGAACATGACCTTCTTTAAAGTTTAATAATGCACCAGACTTCTGAAGAAAATCTTGCCCGAGAATTAAATTTCTTTCAATATTGTCAACTACATAACAATTCTGTATAATAAATAAAACACTTTTTACCGGATATTATGGCGTATATTTTACGATATCGTGACCACGGCAACTGCAAAGATGCCGAAACGTCGAAATAATTTTAAAATTAACTAAAATATACGCGATAATATCCGGTAAAAAGTGTTTTATTTAAAGTATGAATCGTGAAAATTTAAGAAAATATATAATTCTGTATATACACAACATGTTCAATCTCCAAACATAGTTGTACTTTACCTATTAAATCCATTCGATTACCATTAACGGCTCGAATCTTTACATTCTCAACCTTATGTATTGTTATATTCAATTGGTTACATAAGTTTAGGGAAATTACAGAAATTGATGCACCTGTATCAAGCAAAGCTGAAATATTTTTATTTTTTAGTTTTAAACTAATGGATGGGGAAAACTCACTTGTATAATTATTTTCTAGACTATTTGGCATCAATTGAGTCTCCATCTGTCTGATTGACGCCGATTGTACTCCAGGTTCATCCATCTTTGATCCATTGTATGCATCGCCACGGTCTCCTCTCCTTCTTAAAGCATATGGAGATCGGTTGTAGTCGTTTGCGAATCTTCCTCTCGCGTTCCCGTAGTCCATGTTGGTTAACCTTTGAGAATCTTCCTTCTCACTCCTCGGTGATGTTGTCGAACATACTGGTATTTCTTGTAATATTTCCATATTCGTTTGAAGGCATAAATTTTCTTCCTGCTTTTCAGTGAGAATTTCGTGCATCTGCATGATCGTTTCTTCTAACATTTTTTTATTTGTATAGATTTGAGACGCTAGTCGGCATTTGTATGTGTATTTGCAATTTTTCAGGAAATGATGTATAAAAATTTTTTCTGTAATTGTGGTACCAGCTTTGTTTGCACACATGTCCAACGCGTACTAATAGTTTATTAGTTCTTCGTTGGCTTGTTGCTTTCGTGAATAAAAATTAGCCACATGATCTATTTCTCTGCCAAATTCTTCTATAAATCTTTTTCTAATTTCGTCGAACGTTTCGCATGTATCAATTATCGTTTTGTAAAAATACAACGCAGGTCCTTCTAAATATGTTTGTATAATTAGCCTCTTACTTTCATCGTTGTATTTATGTAATGCCGCAATTACCTCGAACTGGGCTAAAAATTCACTCACCAAAACTGTAGAAATGCCAGAATACTTATTTAAATTCATGGCTATTTTTATAATCTTCTTATATATATAACTTTATAATTCTTTTATTTGCCGTAAAGCGTCGTCACTTTAAGAGTCTTTACTTTATTCCTGGTATTCAGATGGATCTTGGCTTCTAAAATTTTCTTTCCGCTATACTCAGTGGGGTATATAGCTGAAATAAAACACAAAACACAACACTACACTTTGCGCGGCGCCTCCACCATCTCGGGGTTCGGTACCCGGGATGGACCTAATCTAACCTAGGGAGGTCTTCCTAACTAATAGGAAAGAAACACATATAACACTTAATCCACTTTTATTTAAAATGAATCTATTTTAAAATAACATACAAGAATAATTATTAGACTATTTTGGGGACGAAGCCCGCAATAGAATTCCGTAAGGAATTCCGTCAAGGAATGATCTAGAACAATCTTCGATATTCTCTATATTTTATATTTTACAAATAAAAATCAAATAATGACAGACCCATAAGTTGCCAGTCATAAATGTCGGCAAGTTTGTTTGTGCAATAACCTCTTTTAATAAATACGGCACAAGCAAACGTTGCATTACACAGCAATACTCCAGCACACTCCTAACATATGCGTAGTATAACAATTTTATGCAATCAGAGTCTGAGAAAGGCCTAGTAACAACCCAAGGTTTTTTTAAGCCTTTGTAACAGTGGCGTTGATGTGTTCCGTCATTGACCAGAAATGCCAGAATACTTATTTAAATTCATGGCTATTTTTATAATCTTCTTATATATATAACTTTATAATTCTTTTATTTGCCGTAAAGCGTCGTCACTTTAAGAGTCTTTACTTTATTCCTGGTATTCAGATGGATCTTGGCTTCTAAAATTTTCTTTCCGCTATACTCAGTGGGGTATATAGCTGAAATAAAACACAAAACACAACACTACACTTTGCGCGGCGCCTCCACCATCTCGGGGTTCGGTACCCGGGATGGACCTAATCTAACCTAGGGAGGTCTTCCTAACTAATAGGAAAGAAACACATATAACACTTAATCCACTTTTATTTAAAATGAATCTATTTTAAAATAACATACAAGAATAATTATTAGACTATTTTGGGGACGAAGCCCGCAATAGAATTCCGTAAGGAATTCCGTCAAGGAATGATCTAGAACAATCTTCGATATTCTCTATATTTTATATTTTACAAATAAAAATCAAATAATGACAGACCCATAAGTTGCCAGTCATAAATGTCGGCAAGTTTGTTTGTGCAATAACCTCTTTTAATAAATACGGCACAAGCAAACGTTGCATTACACAGCAATACTCCAGCACACTCCTAACATATGCGTAGTATAACAATTTTATGCAATCAGAGTCTGAGAAAGGCCTAGTAACAACCCAAGGTTTTTTTAAGCCTTTGTAACAGTGGCGTTGATGTGTTCCGTCATTGACAATTTTGAATCTAGAAGGATCCCCAGGTTATTTAACACTTTTGTTAACCAAATAGTGCTAAGGACTGATAAAATAGTATTCTTACAAAGCAAAATTGTTTAGTGCCAACTTATCATGGATATCCATGTTTCTCTAGTAAACCGCATTCCAGTCCAGTCACTGATACGACTAAAATGGATTTTGACAAATTATTTGAATGAAATAGGTCACCTGATGCTCCGAACATCCAATAGATTTGGAGATCAGCCAATATTGTGTCAAGACAGGCAATAATAGACTCGGGGCAGAATAGCGTACAAGTGTATAAAATGAAAGAGCATTTTAAATGTAAATCTTGTATAACGAAATGAATTGGAGCTACTGCTTCACAAGTAAAATCGCCGGAACTTTACTGCGCCAATGTTGCCGTTCTTGTTAATAATAAGTTCGTGCATACGATAGCACTTAGTGAGCACAAATTGAGATCACTATATTACTTAAAATATCAAAAAATTATCAAAAGTTAACTTATTTAAAACAATCTTAGTAATCAATGTGAATCAAAATAAGAATAACTAGCAGAAAAAGTTAATTATATTAGAAAAAAATACGTCAATAAGAGAAGACATAAGGTCATATAGATCATGGGATATGCATGGAAAATCTTCACCTTCATTATCACTGGCCACCATTTGTTATGTAAAACAAACGGATTTCCAACGAATAATAAAAACAACCTGATAATGTATGAGGATTAACAGCGCTAATCGATGTAACTTCTTTCTACAGCTTTTTAAATGGTTTGAAACGTAACAATAATACTAAGATCGTGTATTGCCAATGACAAAAAAAAATACAATATATACAAAATTAATTAAAGAAATTAAGAATGTCGGCGGCCTTACCATAATGAAAAATATAAAATTTTTGCAAATTGAAATTTGTGAACATTTTCGGGCAGAGTTTGTTAAAGAGTTATGGTTGTTGGTATATTATATTAATAGAAACTAAAATATACCTTGAAAATATTAAGTAAACATACATTCACACCATGTATATAAAAATAAGTACATTTAATAAATAACCCAAAGACATATTATACATAGACAAGTCATACCCAAACATTGCCGTACAAAAAAACTGCGTCAACTTTAGATACCTCCTATATATATACAGTAATATAATTTGTGGAAGAAGGATAGAATATACGGTGTACTTGTTGTAAAAAAGAGATATCTATGACTGACTTTGTGACGTTGTTTCGTACTAATTGGTTGCGAGCATACGTGACGTAGTATGTAAATTGTCATAGTATATAGCGTTGTCTCTTTAACTGCCACATACAAAATCATATTACATCTCGCTCTTTGAGTTTGTTGAAATGTATAGCCATGTCAATTTTAAAACGTCCTTTTAAATAGCAAAATAAAATAAATAAATAAGATAGTTATAAAAAATTGTACTGACGCATGAAAAAAAAAGTTTATCTTTCTTTAAAAGTAATAGTGTAATTAGTACACTGTCTAAACACACAAGAAGACATTGTACGGTATTAAAAACACAGAATTGGGAATGAGTTTTGTTTGACGTTTAGCCGTGAGACTGGGTGGCACAAGACTAAGTGAAATGGCGGGCAATTGCCTTGCATTTGCGTTGCCATTATTGAGAGCAGACAACTTGTCTATATGTAATATATCATTGAAATAACCGAATAAAATGTTATGTTGGATGAATATTAGATAGATAGTACTTTATAAAATAAAACTTTAAACAAGTGACAGACCTAGCGGTATGTTGATGTGGAGGAAAAGGGAGCCTGCAGCCCGCACTGAAAATGATCTGTGAAAAAATACAGATGTTTTATGTGGCGTGGTCAGAAGCCTGCTATTAGATGAGCGTAAAGTTCCGTCGTGATCCTGATGTCGGAACCAAGATCCCTCCTTTAGGTACATTGGAATAGATGAGTTGAACAGGGTTTCATAGAAAAGAATAAATGTAATACTTACCTAAGTTTTTGCAATTCTTTTTATTTTCTTTATTTATTAATTATCCTCCTTCATTTTTATTATTTCTATTTTTGTTGTTGTCTTTTTGACAAATCCTGTCAATTAAATTTTTTATGACAACAATGGGGGCTGCCAAACAAATTAAGCCTCTTACACACAAATACTTACAAAATTATTTTTCAAATTGCGGTTCCAATGGAATGCGAGCTCGTGTATATAAGCCGATTGTTGGCCTTAGGACGCCAGTCTATAACATCTCGAGTCTATAACAAGCCAGCCTACTGATAACATCTAGAGTCTGTAACAAGTCAGTCTACTACAAACTGATGCTGAAGACGAAGCTACCTGACGCTGAAGCTACCTACGATGTAACCTACTCCAGAGCCAACCTGCCTACAGCAGAGCCTGCTGATCCAGCCTGCCGCTGATCCTGCATGCGCCAGGATCGCCAGGATCCTCTTTCGCCGTAGAAGCTTCGCGGTGACCCGTTCAAGACTTGTGAATGTCCGTGATAATTTTTGAGTAAAAACTTTTATTACGTGACAGAATGTGTGTTTTCCTACGAAAGCGAATCGGGAGCCACTTGAGCTAAGCGCGGAAATCAGAGTCATGGGCATATCTTCGCAATGAAAATATAAACCAAATTAAAATATTTTGGAGGCACTCAAACTTATCCAGTCTCGGTTATATCTAGTTTGCTTATATCTGCGTGATCCAGTAGTGGAGGGACTTCGCGAGTGTCATATTTGTCGGTACAGGGAGGAAGTTTTGAAGTCGCCTCAAAGATTCCAACGCAGCAAATAACTCTTACTAACAGCGTCAACTTGGTGTTTTTACTGTAGCAATGAATTGAAGTCAATCCTTGCTGGCATATTTGAACTACCTATGAGTATTAACTGAGTTCTAGGAGGATGACTTTTCAAATCATGACTAGTGGTACTTACAGTTTGGATTAAAATGTTGGGTGTAAATTTGAAGGTCATCTGAACTCAGGTGGTAGAAAGAAGATGAAGAGTGAGCTATTTATTTTATAATGGAAATGGTTAGTACGTGATATATTAAAATTTTTAGGATTATTAAAATAATTCCGATTTTTGTCTAAAAAGCACAAGCAATTTTTTTTAAACAGGGTATTCCATAACTTGCACGACAAACTGAAATGTAAAAAATATGAGGTGTGCCCTACCAGATAAAAAAAAATTACCTCAATAAAAGTGTCACCGTTTTCGCAATATTCCCGACATTTAATTTTTTTCAAAAAATGCCACTTTTGGTCAGTTTTTTTGTTGGTGCGTGTACAAACAAGTACGAGAACGAGAGGACTACTTACTACCTGCTTTGACCTTTTTTATGATACCGATACCAATTCTTAAACGTTTGGACAGTTGTCAGATCGACAGCCGTTCCTATTGTGCTTGTCTATCCTGTTTGCTATCTTGCTCTTACGATAGCTAAAGTATTCATCTGTCTCTGTCATTTTTTCCGGCTCCTCTCTCTGCCAGCCAGCCTAGTGACTGTACGATCCTTAACGCTCTCCTGTGCACACTTCGTCGCTCTCTTACCGCTGTTGTTTTGTTTTCGTACTACTTTTTTGCTTGAAACTAGGACTCTGATTTGCCTTACGATTTGGACTTTGTTAACTGTGATTACTTACGACTTGATGCTTTCTTGGACTTTATTTTGAATCTTATATTGAATCGAACTGTGACTGGATGTGCTACTTCACCTGAAAAAATTAGTCACAAAAATTTCTACAACACTGATATTTTGATATCAAGCGTTTTACTTAGTCAGCGTAAATTTGACCACATCAGGAAAGTTAAAAAACACTTGGAAGTGTTAAATATGCAAAAATATTCCAGAGCGCCTATTCTATTCTATTGGAATATTCTGTGTAGAAATAGAATTGTAACATGTCAATCAGAATAAAAAGAAAGTTATGTGACAAATTCATGTTTTTGCTCCAACGACTTTCAATCAAGTAGTGTTCACGCACAAAAAAAAGTATTGTATATGTGTTTACTGCGAACAATGTGTTTCAGAACATATGAAACAGATAAGTATTGGTTTAAAAAGGTAAATACATTATTTAAAAAGTCTTCTTATAAGCAGATTTTATGATTATATTTCGTCGCTTCATTCTTCAGATAGTATATAATTAAAAAGGTACATATAAAGGAAACCTTTTAAGGTACTAGGTAACTTCGCACAGTTTTAGAGTATATCATTTGACTTATTCAAAAAACTTTTCGTCTTTTTAATTGATCAACCCCGGTCCCGGCAAGACTTTTTTCTTTTTTCGTGCGTGGTAACTAGCACACGTCTTATACCAACGAGTAAATTAACAGTTTGATATTAAATATGCTGTAAAAATTGTAATAAAAGTGTACTATAATTTCGAAAATTAGAACGAACAATGAAGAATAAACGATAGCAACTCGTTATTTCTTCAGATGAGGTAAGCCATTTTTTGTTTTTTTCATAAGTGATCGCGGGTATCTTCAGACTATAATTTTGCTTTATCGGAAAGATGCACAAAACACGTGTTATCTATAATAGATATATCACGTTATCCGCATAAATTCCTGGTAGTCTTCTACCTGATGTTTTTAATTATAAACTAAAATTTCGCTTTATCTAATAGATGCAGAAAACACGTGTTATCTATAATAGATATATCACGTTATCCGCAGAAATTCCAGGTAGTCTTGTACCTGATGATTTTTATTTCAAATTTCGCTTTATCGAAAAGATGCAGAAAATACGTGTTACCTATGTTAGATACCCATTAGCCTGTTAGATCTAGTGATTGTGTATTTTAACTAGCTGTGTAAGAATTCTCAGTAAATGTATAACAATGTATTAAATAAACAATGAGTAATTATATTAGCCACATTGTATGTTGGCCCAGCTTTGTAAAATTATAGATTAAGCAATTAGACCCCGATATAATGATTCTGGGTAGTAGTTGTAAAACACCTGCATGATTGTATTGTTAGAGTATAAAGAGAGACTGCGAGTTGGGAAGAGTGCAGTTGGTTAATTAAAATCGTTTACGAAAGTCGACTCTCTGTTAATTTTATTCCGAAATTCCCTCTGGTTCGTATATCAGAAGTGGGATATTATTAAAAAAACAATTTTTTTTTCGTTTTACTTTTCTCTTCTTCCTTTTTGAGAGAGTACCGCGTGTGTGTAATAGTGAATTTATACGAATAATGCCAAAGCGCAAAAATCGGGACCTAAGTGTTAGTGATGTCAGCGAAAGCAGTGTTAGTGACTACAGTGATAGTAATAACGGTGATCGGCGTAGTTCCAAACGTCGCCACCGGAAACAAAGAAAATCAAGGAGAAGATCAAAGTTGAGACATTCAAAACGTGGTACAAAATCCAAAAAAAAGGAGCACCCAACCAATGGAACGAATCGGAGTGGAACACCACCTCTAACCCTTTTAAGTAATTTTGAGGAAATTAACAACCGACGACGCCCACAAACGATGCTGGCTTCAGGTTCCAACATTGAACGGACAAGAAGCAACTGCAGTGAAATGGAGGCAGACAACTGTGCTGATGCTAGTACAAGTGGAGGTACAGCGGGAAGACCATCAGTCAATCAAATTCAAGGTGCGTTTAGTGATTTAAATAGTAGTAACGTGCAGGTAAATTTTCAAGATATTTTAAATTTTATGAATAATTTTGTAAACTCTAATCCTACGCAAAAACTACATCATGATAAAAATATTATACCGGAATTCGATCCTTCTTGTAAAAATCACCGTATAGATTCTTGGTTAGGAAAGGTCAACGAATGTGCTTTAATCTATGGTTGGACTGATCAACAAACTGTTCATTTTGCATCACCGCGGTTAGTAGGACATGCCAAAAAATGGTACGAAGGATTGCATAGCATTAATTTCACCTGGTTAGAATGGCAGGAACATCTTAAGCGCGCTTTTCCTTTTGATATTAATTATGGTACATTACTGACTGAAATGCTAGATAGGCGTTTTAAATCCGGCGATTCTCTTGTTGACTATTATTATGATAAAATGGTCCTTTTAAATGCATGTGAAATATCTGGCAAAAAGGCAGTGGATTGCTTAATTCATGGCCTTGATGATAGAACTATAAGGACTGGCGCATCGGCCGCTAGATTCACTCAGCCAGAAGATTGTTTGAAATACCTTAAAGATATTTGCCGCGACCAAAAGGATTTATCTATTAAACTAAAACCAAAATTACCTATTACAGGTAGTAATAATTTTAATAATAACTTGCTTTGTTCAATTTGTAATCGCAATGGTCATCGTGCTAACCAATGCCGAAATAGAAATGCAAGCTTGCCTCTTCTTTGTTTTAACTGTAAGCAACCAGGTCATCGGGTATTACAATGTACAAAACCTTTGTTAAAATGTGAAAATTGTCAAAAAATTGGACATAAAACTGATGAGTGTTTTAGTTTAAAACAAGAAAAATGTGCGTTACTTGCCAAAACACAAACATCTAAATATGAGTCTAAGTTTTATAAAGACGCTTTTATAAACAAAAACTCTGAGCACGTGAAGTGTTTTATAGATTTCGGAAGTGACTGTACTTTGATTTCAAAACAAGTAGCCGATGACTATAATTTAACCATTGTTCATGATTCTTTGCCTGTAATAAAAGGGATAGGTGAATTTCAATTAACTCCCATGGGGAAAACCGAGTTTTTGTTGTCCTTAGATAACGTAGAGGCTTATATTACGGGTTACGTTGTAAGCTCTGAGCAATTACATGTGCCCTTGTTAGTCGGTCAGAATTTTACCGAATTACCTAATATCTTGGTCTTAAAAACTGAACATTCATTAGAGATAGTTAATTATGATAAATTATTGCCTTTTTGGGACGTTGAAATTGATGATAAAGTAAAATTATTCCTCCGCGATGATATTGAGATACAACATATGGGACAAGTTGAAGTTTACGCATGGGGCGGAGAAGGTTCTTCATTATTTATATCTGGTAGTTATCGTAATTATGAAGGCTGTGAATACTGGATACAAGAAGGTGTGTACACGTTAAACAGTAGTTCTTGTTTGGTAACGATTATTATTTTAAATGAACGAACATTATTTTTAAAGAAGAATACGCTTTTAATTAGGGCTACTAAAATAACCGTTGTCAATGATAATTCGGAAGTTCGTTGTTTAACTATGCAATCCACTCGTAAATTAATACATCCTAGTGATATTATTGTAAACACGGAATTATCAGATGAGGAAATTCAAAAGGTTAAAGAATTAACAGGAACTTATAGTACTATGTTTGCTGAAAGACTTTCTGATTTAGGTTGTACAAATTTATGTGAAATGGAGATAAAATTATCTGATGATACTCCAGTTGTGTATAGGCCGTATAGGATTAGTTATAAACAAAAAGAAATTGTTCAGAGTATGGTTAAAGAACTTCTAGAAAATGATATTATTGAGGAATCTTCTTCGTCTTACGCGAGTCCAGTATTGTTGGTATCGAATAAGACTGGTGGGCACAGGCTCTGCGTGGATTATCGCGCTTTAAATAGTCGTACTGTAAAGGATCATTTTCCACTTCCTAGAATTGAAGATCAAATAGACCAGTTAAGAGGCAGTAAATACTTCACTTGTTTAGATTTGATTAGTGGGTATTACCAAATACCTGTTAAAAAGGACTGTCGCTACTTAACAGCATTCATAACGCCCGAGGGGCTTTATCAATTTAAAAGAATGCCGTTTGGCCTTGCCAATGCCCCGTCTGTTTTTCAAAGGACTATGGGAAAGGCCCTGAGTTTATTTGGTAATAAAGACAAACCAGCCATAGCTTACATAGATGATATCGTAATACCCGCTAAAAGTTTTGAGGAAGGTTTATTAAAGTTAGAAAACACATTTAAACTTATAAAAGAAGCAAATCTAACACTTAATTTGAAAAAGTGCAATTTTTTTAAAACTTCGATAGAATATTTAGGTTTCGAAATATCTCAAAATGGTATCAGACCTGGTAAGGCTAAAATAGACGCGGTGGAGAAATTTCCTATACCTACCAACGTACATGAAGTCCGACAATTTATTGGCTTATCCAGTTATTTTCGGAAATTTATTAAAGATTTTTCGATAATTGCACGTCCATTAACTGACCTACTAGAAAAAATTGCCCATGGAGGTGGGAAAATGAGCAAATAACAGCGTTTGAGAAATTAAAAACAAAACTGACGGAAAGACCTTTGTTATCTTTATATGATCCTAAATATATTACAGAGCTTCACGCAGATGCCAGTAAAATGGGTCTAGCCGGTATTTTACTACAAAAGATGAATGAAACTGCTGAATTAAAACCTGTCGCATATTATAGTCGAAAAACTACAATCGACGAACAAAAATTTCATGCTTACGATTTAGAAACGTTGGCGGTCATTACGTCCCTGCAACGCTTTCGCGTATACCTATTAGGATTAAATTTTACTATAGTAACCGACTGTAATGCCTTGAGATCGACATTTTCAAAGCGTGATCTATTACCGCGGATTGCCCGATGGTGGCTAACATTGCAAGAATACGACTGCAACATTGTATATCGTCCTAATCGTAATATGACTCACGTTGACGCATTAAGCCGGAATCCCTTTAATACTATCGAATCAGAAAACGAACTAGAATCTTATCACGTTTTAAGTATTTCTACAGATGATTGGCTGCTAAGTATTCAATTAACCGATGCGAAATTATGTTACATTAAAGAAATTTTACAGGATAGTAAATATAACGAAATAACAGATATAAAACAAAATTACGTTTTAAAAAATAATAGATTATTTAGGAAAATAGCTGGAAATGAATTAAGATGGGTAGTTCCCAGAGGAGCAAGGTGGCAAATTTGCAAACAAAATCATGACGATATGGGCCATTTCTCAGTAGAGAAAACCCTATCGAAAATTCAAAAGGATTATTGGTTTCCTAAAATGAAAAAATTCGTTAAAAAATACGTTCAATCATGTATACAGTGCGCATACGGTAAAGGACCAGCGGATAAAAAGGAAGGATTTCTACATCCTATTCCTAAAACGGATATCCCATTTGAAACGGTTCATGTAGATCATCTGGGTCCCTTTGTTAGAAGTTCTCGTGGAAATACACATTTACTCGTAATTGTTGATGGTTACACCAAATTTTGTCTATTAAAACCATTGCGAAACCTCAAAGCTAGTTTGACGATCAAGGCTTTAAAAGAAGTTTTCTCCACGTTTGGATATCCTAAAAGACTGATATCCGATCGAGGTACAACTTTCACATCGGATGACTTTCGGAAATTGTGCGATAAAAATAACGTAAACCACATTCTGAATGCCGTTGCATGCCCTCGAGCAAACGGTCAAGTAGACCTGTATAATAGGACTGTTTTAGGCGCTCTAACGTCATACGTAGATAAATTAGGTGAACCTAAATGGGACGCAGAATTAGGCAATATATAATGGGGACTGAACAACACTGTTAACAAGGAAATAGGGAAATCACCATCAGAGGTTTTATTTGGCAGAAATTTGATGCATAAAGGGGAAAGTATAATGAATGAAATATTTGAAGACACTAGACAGTCTAGCATTAATTTAGATCAAATCAGAACTGAAGTAAATGAACACGTTGAGAAAGATCAGGCTCAGCAAAAATTGCGTTTTGATAGAAAACGTAAACAACCCAAGAAATATCATTTGGGTGATCTGGTAAAAATTCAAAAACAACAATCCGGTAACGAAGGTCAAAGTAAAAAACTTTTGCCACTTTATTCAGGTCCATATAAAGTTTCAAAAATTTTAGAAAACGATAGGTACGAAGTTTCTAGTATTCCCGGTTTAAATACAAGCAAAAAACAATATTGTAACGTATGGGCGGTTGATCAGATCCAACCATGGATAAGCACAAGTATTAATGCTGAAAGTTCTACCTCAGATTCGGATGAATAATTATACTAATTACAAAATTTAAGATAAACCATGTAAAAGTTATTTTTGTTGATTGTGTATAGTTTAATGTAAAATAGATTCATTGTGACAGTGTACTAGAAAGGTTATGTAATTTTGAAGTACTGATTTGTTGGAGCATTACATTAAGAGAATCACTATTGTTAAGTATTGTTTTTAATGTAATAAAGATTTAATTTTTAAGTTTAAAATGCTATTTGTGTTAAGAGTTTATGGAGAAAGTGTAGTATATTGTGTAAAAAATTGTTACGGTTTTGTATCTTGTAATAAGTCATTAAAATAAGTAAAACTTGTGTATCTAATAATACCCATAGTTATCAAGTATAAGAAGATCTATCGTATAGTCATTTGCGTAGAAGTAAACAAGCTGAATGTAAATGTTATATGGAGGGGATAAAATTATCAACCATGATATAATTATGGGTTGGAAGTCGCGTTGTGGTTGGCAGATTGGTGAAGCTCCGCGGTGCAGCCTGCATTTAGGTTGGTAGAGACCTTGATGTTGACTGGAAGTCGTGGAGTGATCAAGCTGCTAGCGAAGCCTCGCGGTGCAACCCTTAAAGTCAGACCACCAACTGGAAGTCGTATAGTGGCCGAGCGTGGTGAAGCTTGCGGTGCAGAGGGTGATCGACTATATAGCTAATTGATGATTATGATATTATTGAATAATAATACGATTTGATTCACGGATTTGGGTTAGAGATCACGTGTGGTTGTTGGCTGATGGATTCATTGGAAGATAATGGGTGATCAGCCACCAGCGAAGCTCGTGGCATAACCCTTATAGTTTAATTGCCAACTGGAAGTCTCATTATAATGCGGTGCAGAGGGCAACTAAAAACTAGTAAAAAGTGATAGAGTTAAAATAAAAAATGAATAGGTATAAGCCATTGACTGTTAAGATAACCTCTTTTGAATAAGTTTGAGGACAAACTATAAGGTCAGGAAGGCCGACTGTTAGATACCCATTAGCCTGTTAGATCTAGTGATTGTGTATTTTAACTAGCTGTGTAAGAATTCTCAGTAAATGTATAACAATGTATTAAATAAACAATGAGTAATTATATTAGCCACATTGTATGTTGGCCCAGCTTTGTAAAATTATAGATTAAGCAATTAGACCCCGATATAATGATTCTGGGTAGTAGTTGTAAAACACCTGCATGATTGTATTGTTAGAGGATAAAGAGAGACTGCGAGTTGGGAAGAGTGCAGTTGGTTAATTAAAATCGTTTACGAAAGTCGACTCTCTGTTAATTTTATTCCAAAATTCCCTCTGGTTCGTATACTTATAATAGATTTATCACACTGTCTGCAAAAATTCTGTATAGTCTTATACCTGACTTTTATTTATTTATTTATTTATTATTATAAAATATAATTTTGCTTTATCGAAAAGATGCAGAAAATACGTGTAATCTATAAAAGATATATCACGCTATCTGCAAAAATTCCTGCTAGTTTTCTACCTGTACGAGCCAATGTGTCATTGCACTCGTTCACCGCGTTTACCTGAGTAAGCAATATTAGATGTATATAAATTCGACATTATTACAATAAAAACAGTGATCATTACGCACTCAACGAGTTTCATTTGACATCCCTATTATCATCGCCTATCAGTATCAGCATCATAAGGAATCTATCACCATATATCAGAAGCATCTATCAGCATCAGTAGCAGCAGCAGCAACTATCATCTATATCATTTATATCATCTATCAGTCTTAAAGTGTAATTCGTTACATTTTTTTGGTCCTTCGAGCAATTTATTGTTTGGACCTTCGTCGAAGGAAAACAGCGAACATAAGGATCCTAAGCCATTGCTATCCTTTGATCGGAGTGGATTTGGTATAACTGCGAATCGGTTTGGCTGGCTTCCCACAAGCGGGATCCCCCAGCTCAGATTGAGAAGGCGCATAAGGTTGTACTTGGTCTGCGAAGACATTGGGTAGACAGGATCCAATCAATCAATACCTCAATATCACCTATCGACATGCAAGATCTACTGGAACGTCAGAGCACTATCATGCGAGAGATCGAAAGGATCTACATCAATTATAAGAAGGATTCTGCGGATCGAAAAACACCGGAATACTATGTAAAACGTCTAGAAGCAATCGACAGCCTTTGGGGTGAATTTGACCTCAATAATGAGAAATTGGAATCAGCAGAAGACAAAACATCCGATTATTTTACAAAAAACATTTATCATGAAGTTATGAGCTTCTATACAACAGCCAGAGCGACCATGACATCGGACTCCGAGCGGCCTTCAACTCCCAAACTCTCCCAACCAACAACATTGAAAACAAACTTTCACATCCCAAGCATTCATTTGGAAAAATCCGACACGCGCCAAGGGCTGCAAGATCTTTTAGTACAACAATACGCTAATTTCCGGGCATTGGAGCGACAGATAAATCGCATCAATATCGAGAAACTCGAAGAAAAATGGGAGATTGAAGACGAACTGCGTAACCTACAATAGCGCTGGCGAAACATCGATGATCTACATCTGCGCATCGATATTTTATCAACAGGATCAGACAATAAATATGAAATAAAATTCGCTGACATCGAGGGCCAGTACCTTACCTCAAAGCGGACCCTGAATCAAAAACTAGGGTCAAGCGCACACCTACAACATTCTCTACCTCAAATTGATATTCCCATATTTACGGGAAAGTACACACAGTGGCCTACATTTTGCGATTTGTACACCGAAGCGATACATAACAATAAGTATCTAACAAACGCGCAGAAAATGCAATATTTTAAATGTAAGGTCAAGGGAGAAGCAGAGCGCATTATTCAACACCTTCATATATCAGCCGAGAACTACGGCACTGCCTGGGAAATATTAGATCATCGCTACAATAACCCGCAGCTCCTATTCACCAAGCAAGTCGAAATCCTTCTCAATCAGCCCAATATTCACAAACAAACCTCATATGAATTGAAGAAGCTCTACGACACTACAACTGAATGCATCCACGCCGTACATAACCTGGGGGTGGACACCAACAGCTGGGATCCTTTAATAGTACTTTAGTATAATAGTATTTTATCGAAAAAGCTAGACATTGATACCTACAGCGACTACAAGGAGTCCCGCAAGGCGCCGCGCTCACTACCTACACTTGAAGAATTTATGACGTTTATTGAAAGTAAATTTACGGCGCTGGAACCTATACAATGTAGAGAAAAGGATAATCATAGTACCAAAAAATGTATCTATCAAGCACAGAATGTTCCATATTATAACAAGACCGGCCCGCCGCCACCGCCGCCGCAATATCAGAACAAGCGCAGAGGATTTTATCAAGCCGCACCAACATACACACGCAAGTCCCGCGTTGTGTGCAATGCATTCCATGACCTATTTATGTGTCAAACTTTCCTCAATCTACCTGCCAAGGAGCAAATAAAAACGATATCAAAACATAACATCTGTCCTAATTGTCTCTACACGCATTACGATAAACCATGCACTTCAATTCGACGTTGTAAGGAGTGCAATGAACCACATAACACCAAAATTCATGACTCAATAATGAAATCAAAATCAAAGTCCACGTACAAACTGCAAGCAACGCAAAACGTGCAGGCGTCACCACCCACTCCGAGTACATCGCACTCAGCAGTAAGCGCTCCAGTTTCGAATAAGCAACCTAAGCAACATTATGCTAACTATGTCGCATCGGATGACGAAGAGATACTTCTTACGACAATATCTATTAAAATACAGTCGGCGGATGGTACCTACATAACTCTAAGGGCGCTCCTAGACCAAGGGTCTCAAGTAACTCTTATATCAGAGAATGCAGCTCAACTTCTAGGACTAAAGCGCCAACGATATCAGGCATCTGTGGCTGGCATTGGTCCCAGTTCAAAGCAAAGTAAAAGCATGGTTACACTAGTCTGCGAATCATTATACGGTGACTATCAATTTAGTACCCAAGCACTCTTAATATCACGCATCATCAATAACCTGCCTAATTTATCATTTAAGAATGAGTCCTGGCCTCATATTCAACACCTCAACCTCGCTGATCCAGAATATAATATTTCAAAACCAGTTGATATATTGTTGGATGCCAGTATATATCCAGACATTATCATGGATGGTCTAATAAGGGGCCCCCCACGAGCCCCTATAGCTCAACATACTAAACTGGGATGGATCCTATCAGGGAATGTGAAGACATTCCAATGCAATGTTGTCGTACATCAATTAGAAGACTTATCAAAATACTGGGAGACCGAAGACATCAACGATTCCCATGATAACTCACCTTTAACAGAGAAAGAGCAGTACTGTGAAGACCTATATCAATCTACTACAAGAAGGCTACAGTATGGTAGATACGAGGTGGCCATCCCCATGAAACAAAATTTTTTGAAAGATTTGGGTTTTTCAAAATCAGTTGCGTTGGCCAGATTTGCACAAACAGAGAAAAAAATGGCTAACAATCAAATATTATCAGACAGCTATAAACAGTCTATGCATGAATATGAGTCACTGGGTCATATGATCGAAGTAAACAACACCATAAGTGCGAGGGAGACAGCATGCTATCTACCTCACCACGGCGTTGTAAAATCAGACTCTACGACGACCAAATTACGTGTTGTTTTTAACGCTTCCGCCAAATCGTCATCGGGCCACAGCCTTAATGATCTTATGGAGAGTGGACCCAACCTACAGCAGGACCTCCAGGGATTGATATTGAAATGGCGGGAGCCAAGATATGTGATGACAGCAGACATAGAAAAATTTTTCAGACAAATCCGGATTAGACCATCCGATCTACCCTTACAAACTATCCTGTGGAGAAACTCACCCCATGATCGCATCAAGAAATATCATCTCACTACTGTGACGTATGGCACCAAGGCCGCACCGTTCCTAGCCATGCGAACATTACGTCAGATTGCCTCCGATAGCAAAGAAAAATATCATTTGGCTGCGCAAGCATTAAATAATTCCTTTTACACTGATGACCTAATGTGCGGGAGCGACAGTATCCTTGAAGCAAAACAGTTACAAGTGGAATTAATCGAAGTCCTGAAGGGCGCGGGAATGAATCTAAGAAAATGGTCCAGCAACACTCCTGAACTCACGAAAGATTTATCATCTGAGGAGTTAAACCCTATTTTCGAGTTCAAGGACGCCGAAAGCAGAAATACTCTGGGCTTGCGATGGAATCCTGCCACTGACACATTTTCTTATCATTGCAAACTAACTGAAAGTCATCAAGATAAAATAACTAAAAGACAGCTCTTATCAGAAGTTTCAAAAATCTATGACCCACTTGGCTGGCTTTCACCACTCACAATCAGAGGAAAAATCCTTTTTCAACAAACATGGCATTTTAACGCCCCGTCCTGGCCCTCTGCAGGGGGCCTGTGGGAAGCAGCCGTCAAGAGCCTCAAACAACACCTGAAACGAGTGATGGGAGAACAGAAACTCACATACGAAGAGCTGACTACCTTACTTCACCAAATAGAAGCATGTATGAACTCCCGTCCACTCTGCGCTCTTACAGAAAATCCTGACGATAACTGTCTCACTCCAGGACACTTCCTCGTCGGCGGTCCCATCTTAGCAAGACCCCAGACAGATCCAGATATCACTCACTTATCATCAAGATGGCAATTAATACAAGCTATGAACAAGCAAATATGGAAGTCCTGGTCTCGGGAATATTTACAAAACTTACAAATTAGATCGAAATGGAAAACCCCAACCAAAGATATCGAACTGAACGACGTTGTTATCATTAAGGAAGACAACATGTCCCCAGGAAAATGGGCATTAGCACGTGTCCTTGAACTCCACCCTGGCAAGGATGGGCACACCCGGGTGGTCACACTGAAAACCCGAAATAACATCATTAAACGAGCTGTCAGCAAATTAATTTTATTACCAGTTCATGAAATGAAAAAGGAAAATGAAAATCAAGAAGAAAAGGCTGAAAAACCAAAAATTGAAGAAATGAAAAGAGCCTTGAGACCCAGAAAAAACATATTACAAAACTTTCTAATGCATATATTATTTATCATGACTATCATTCCGTCGAGTCTGCAAATTTCTAACATTACAAAAATTTATCAAAATAAGTCGCTATACTTTGACAAGATCGCCGAAATGCAAACCATCAAAGATCAATGGACTCTTGTGGCCTACTATAATCTGACCTCATACTGGCAAAATATGGAAAATATAGAAAATCATATAAATAATTTACATGACTTATGTATTGAAGCAAGATTGGACATATGCTCCCCGACATTATCACATTTTGAAAATGAACTTCAAGAAATCCGTCACTATAACGACCTGCTTCTGAGCACGGAGCACTATCATCGATCAAAAAGAGGCCTTATAAACGCAATCGGCAACATAGCCAACTCTCTCTTCGGAGTACTCGATGATAAGTTCGCCGAGCAGTACAAAAGTGATATAGAAAAAGTGCAGAAAAACGAATATCATCTATTACAATTAATGAAAAACCAGACCTCCATATTCGAAACCGAAAGTAACATTATTCATCGCAATGAAAAACACATGAACAAACAATTCGAAATTATAAACAATCAACTACAAAGTCTTTCAAGAGAATCAAACGTCCTTAAAGTATCAGTTTACATCATGATGAATACCATAAACACCGATAACTTGATATCAACTCGAGTTCAAGAAAGCCTGCTGAACACAGTAACAGACATCTACCAAGGAAGATTGGATACCCACATTTTATCACCCAATCAATTAAAGGAACAACTGAACATAATTTCCGGACAGATAAACGGCGACTTATCAATTCCTGTGAAGCCTGAAAACATAAAATACCTGTATGAAATCCTACATGTCCGAACTAAAATTAAAAGCAATTATCCAATAATGGAAATAAAAATACCGCAGACTACGAGTGAACACTATGAGCTGGATCGCGTCATCAGTTTACCTATATCAAACAATTACAATACAACTTATTACGCAATACCAAGTATGGAATTCATGGCCTTTAATGTGAGAAAGGATATATTCATTCCGATGTCACAGACGGATATATTATCCTGCATTAAGTATCATGATGACGGCCTCTAAATGCCCCTATCTATCAATTAAGAATACAACACTCGATTTGCGATACTCAAATATTAATTAAAGAAAACAAAGAAACCTTTTGCAAAATAAAAACAATGCAGTGCGCGGATATGTGGCTTAAATTACATTCTAACGCAGCGTGGCTATACACGTGCTGTGGGCAGTGCCATGTGCGCATCATGTGTCCGGAAAGTGTGACGTCACACACACTCGAAGGGAGCGGCGTCATTTGGCTAGGTCAGGACTGTAACGTGAAAGGAGACACCTTTACCTTGTTCGGCCATCATGACTATCGCAGCAAAATAAATATCAACAATGCATATATAGAAACAATGCCGACCGTATCAGCACTCAATAACTTCATAAACACGTCAGTCTCTGTATCTGGAATAAAAGCAGACTCGGAAATTTACGAGACAGTCAAAAAACAGATCCATACTCTTAAGGAAGCGAGTATAAATAATGTCTCGGTTCACCATCAACATCACTACGTCATGATATACATCTTAGCCTCAACTATAATTGCCCTAACAGTTTCGATGTGTTGTTTTATTTTCAGACGAAGGCAGCGTCCTGAGTGCACAAGTTCACCGCAGTCCGCAGCACGCAGCACAGGAGAAGAACATCAGACGGCGTCGACCTGCCGACGCGCCCGCAGCGAGGACCCCGCCCCTTTACCCACTGGCGCCAGGACCTATGACCAGCCCGGGCGATCCGTCACCTTCAATCGGCCAACGTCATCGATTTCTTTTCAAAAAATCCCACGAATAGACTGATTTAATTATATTATATTAAGATATAGATTTTATACATTTTTACAAGTTAATTTAATTTAATTTTGTTTTGTATTCTTTTTGAGACTCGCAAGATGTACGAGCCAATGTGTCATTGCACTCGTTCACCGCGTTTACCTGAGTAAGCAATATTAGATGTATATAAATTCGACATTATTACAATAAAAACAGTGATCATTACGCACTCAACGGGTTTCATTTGACATCCCTATTATCATCGCCTATCAGTATCGGCATCATAAGGAATCTATCACCATATATCAGAAGCATCTATCAGCATCAGTAGCAGCAGCAGCAACTATCATCTATATCATTTATATCATCTATCATCTTAAAGTGTAATTCGTTACACTACCTGATGTTTATTAATATAGACTATATTTTGCTCTCTCTAAAAGATGTAGAAAATACGTGCCATCTATAAAATCCTCTACTCTCTACTCCATCTACTAGATGTTTCTCATTCCGATTAATGCAATATAGTACTCGTATTGTTATTTTTGACTTTTTTTTTCAATAATATTTGAACATTTTATTACGAATATAGAAAATGCGTGTAGTCTGAAAGAGATTTAACACGATATCTCTATTACGTACTATTCTATCATTTCAATTTCTTTTTCAAATCTGAAAGTCGTCATTAAAATTATTTTAACCCAGTGGACGAATCTCCAGCTAGCGATTTCGGTTACCGCAATACTTGAGCCCTCTATGTAGACGCTCCCTTATCTGGAACCGTCAACCTCCCAGAATGAACCGGGCCAGTCGGGCGAATATTTCCAACGTGGATCCAGAGATTCTTTCTAACCTCGGGGCGTAAGGGGCTTCAGTTATGGAATAGCCGCTATAAAAAACAAAATAAAATAAAAAAAGTAATAATAATAATAAAGTATACCGAAGCTTTCTAAGTACTCCACAAACATCGATATTCAACCGGTCACCCAGTCGGGAAACTGGATGGGATCTCCTCATTACCCGTCAAACCCGGGCGGACGTCAATGGAAAGTGCGAGTGCTTCCACTTCGGCGTCCACGTTTGAATTCGGCGTTCAACGCAAAATTCAACCAGTCCGACACTCGTGCACCGAATCAACCATAGTTCAGGTACACGCAGGTCGAATCCATTACTTTTACGATTATTGGCCTTAATTAACAAATCATGAAACGATTGGATGAAACTGGATAAAATGAAAATGAATAAAATTATGTTTCGCTATTCCATTTCATGATATAATTGCACCAGTATTACTCCCAAACATATTTTGTGGCATAGTGAAAAACGAAATATGATAATAGCAATTAATAAATTGTTAGACTGAGAGGCTATAAAACCTTGTTATACCTCAAGTGACCAGTTTATATCAAACAAAAATGATTAATAAATATTTTTAGCGCCGAAACTCAACGGCGAAAAAAGGTTCGTACCTACTTAACAAAAAAAATAAATCAATAAAATTATACAATTTTGTAGAAAAAGTACACTTCAAAATGGAAGCGTATAAAACAGCTTCTTAATTAATTAACTCGATAATTGATTATGACTCAAATAATAGCGATAGAACTTCACTTGAAAGTTCGTTTAATCATCGATTATATGCATATAAGCGTGGTGCAATATTGCAAGTGAGGTACGCTTCCGAAAATTTTGAGTTTGGTCGCAAAAATATTTAGTTTGTGTGTTTTTTTCTACTTTCTAGCTATTAAAACAAAACAAGACAGAAAATAAAAACTAACTTCAAAAATCGAGCTGTGTAATAATATATCTGCATAAAACTGAATTAATTAAAATTGTCAATAATACACCTGCCTCCACGAACAATTAATTTAATCAGTAGCTGCGATCTGCATAGTTTCGTTCAGTTTAGCAACAGATTTGGAAGCCTGCTTAGCGGGCCGCATTATACAGACCTAAATCCACATTACCACATCAACTGTGGGAACGAGTGAACCATCTTACTAAGGTAACACATCTGTACTAAAAGAGACTTCGTCGACATACGACTACTTGGATGACAAATTTGCAAGAGCTCTCTAAGGCTTTAATTAGCTCGCTAGCAGATAGCTTTTGTTCATTTCATTTTGAAACAATGGTACAATAGACCTTTGGAAGCTGGATAATTAACTATTTATACTAGTGTGCTTTTGAATTGTGCTATATGGTTATAATAGTCCTAATTTATTTTGATTTCAATTTCTTTAGTTGTATTAATTTTTGTATTTGTTGAATGTATGTAATGTAAAGATTTACTTATCATGAACATGAACATCTTTATTAGGTTAAGCATGTTCCAGACGGTTGTAATCCAGTGTCCCACCCAATCCCAAAGTTAAGTGAACTTAGTTTTGCCAACACAGTTAAGGGGGGTTTTCCACATTTTCAGACTGGCAGACATCGGCACTGCCAGGCGGCAAAACTGAATGTGTGTAGACTAAAATAATTATGTTCAGGAAACTATTATTATGTGCGGGTTTCGGCAAAACGAGCCGAACGTTCCGACCAGCTTTAAGCTCAAACGGTCTACCCTATTGGCACAAGCCAAATATGTGCAGTAACAGCGCCGGGCCGGGCTTGTCGTTCAACAAATATTGGCAAACCGACTGTGCGTGCTTCTGGGTAGTACCCCTCACCACAACGGGAACGCTTGGTGTATATGCAGTTTACCGACATATCTGTGAACTGACAAACATTGCTATTGTCATTTAAATGTTGCCATTTTATTAATGTGTATACTAATAGAAATACAATAATCAATACATGCTTGTGTTATGGATGACCATACAGCGAACTGGGGGGAACTCAGAATAAACATAAATATATAAATATCAACAACCATGACCCGAGAACAAACATCTGTGTTCATCACACAAATGAATGCCCCGGCCAGGACTCGAACCTGTGACCTCCGGCGTATGAGACAGGGCTACTGACCACTACGCTACTCGGCCGTCAATACATAATGTAAATAATAATTTATAAAAATGGCAAGCAAGTCTCAAGCTGACATCCGAAATTTATAAAAAGAAAATGAACGACCGATGGTTAAAAAAACTTTTCATTTAAAGGCATTAAAATATATTGAACTTTAAAAGAAACCACATTTTCCAGAAATTATTGAAGAATATCCATGATGAAGATGAGAAATAATAAATCTATAGATTGTAGATTTGGTTAATCGTTTAACTTTCACTTTATTTTTGTAAGTAGAATGACATGTATAAACTAAAAGGATCTTGTTGTAACATCAAGATCCTTTTAGTTTATATATTAAGTGAACCGAACACGAACTTTGCACTTCAGCTTTTTGAAAGGCTTTTTGACAAGTCGGCGAAAAAAAAACTTCTCTGCACGCTTTTATCAGAAATATTCAAAACATGGAATCGAAGCTATACAATTTGACTGCTGTTCAATTTCATTACGTTTTTTCAATTGTTAACATTCTTATTGCCAAAGGCATTATATAAAAGCATTACATGTCGATTTGTATTGCTGTAAAAACAACCGCCTGTAACTAAAATACAATTAACTGTATAAATCAACTCTTTAATGGAATCAAACGTTGACTAAAGGTTCGAAAGCGAATCCAAGGTTAACTTGAATAAATTGCTGAAAATATATAATACAAATCGTTGAGTTTTCTTGAAACCTGACTGATTTTTTCTGCAAATATTCAGTGACCCAATTTAGTTAACAAATTTTCTACTTTTGTTGCTGTTACTAAGTAATGAGCTCAAACAGAATGTTTTATCCGTAATTAGAAACATTAGTGACAAGTTCATGATCAAAAATATCCGTAGTAAAAATATTTCAATTATTCTTATCTGAATCTGTTAGCGCGGCAAGTCTCCCTCCCCCAAGTATCCAAGTGACGAACACCCTCAAACGGCACCCGTTCACAAGTAAACGCGGGATCCATCGCCCTCCACAACCATATTAGAGGGAAGTGAGTGACCCGTCACCGGACGCTACTATAAGAAGACATACTTTAGTGACAATGACGCTTTAGATATTCATCTGGACGAAGAACTCAACAAACAAACAGATACCTTACACATGTTTTATTACAAATACTAGAAAAAAACCTGTTAATTATGGCGTAAAACTTGGTAAAACTTATTCTTGAGCAACCCGCGATGAAGTGATTCCAATTTAAAGCTCGCAAGTGTAGTTTAGTTGGTATTACCTACCTACCTACTAGATCAGCATTGCATACAAAATTATCTTTACTCTATCTCCAATACTTCTTAAAACTCATTAGTAACCTTCCCCCAGAACAACAATTTAAAATGCGATCATCTAAATCAGACGGAAATCCCATTGAAGTATCTCCAGGAACCGCATTCCGACCCAATCTGCTGGTTCGACTGTTTTTCGTAAATGGGTCACCTGATGCTCTACTCAGAACATCCAGCAGTTTCCCAGATCAGCGAATATTTAGTCAAGATAGAGAAGAGTGAACTAGTATTGCGTACACGTCTAATTAAATCTATTATCGTGCAAATCTCGTAGACCTGTTCTAAATGAAATGGAATTACTATGCTGTTATTTCGTTTAAAATTAATTATATTGTAGGGTTTAATTTAGGGTTAAATTATTAAGTGATATTATATTTATTAATAAGTATGTTTTACGATATCAAACTTTAATTTAAAATGTTTAACCTGGCCAGACGTTCGCAGTGACGTGGCCGGCTGCTCGCTTGTGCAGATAGTTAATCGAACATTTCGAATGTTTCAACTTAAACAGCCAGTTGCCATCCAGTGTTTTGTCTATACTTGTTGAATGTTCTTAGCACAACTATAATAAACTTATGGATTCAATTTGAATAAAATAAAAAAATTTAAGATATGCAAATGCGTTCACTTTCTGATTGACCTTAAAATATCCCGAAATACATCTTCCTTCTGGACTCAAAAGGATCAAGATGATTTTCTGATAATTCATACTTTAGAAGAACTCGATTATCGAATTTATCCTCGAAGTGTTTAATTTCTGCGCCTAGTAGGTAGTGAAGACGGGAAAGCCCTTATTACTGTATCAGTTTTCATCGGGTGAAACTTCAACTTCAACTTGCTAAGCTATTGGCTCACGAAAACCGTTATCCTTTATTCATACGATTTTATTTTAAGGAATTACTTCATCTTATTAATTTAGGGCTTAATTTGAAAGATGACAAAAGCAATTAAAATTTTAATGTGCACAGAATTTGAAATGTTTGAGGGAATTCGAAACGTTGCCGTTGTTTTAATAGTGTCTTCAGAAACTTAATAAAAGAATAGGGCCATCAAGCTTTCAAACCAATTTTGCAAAGATACGGGGACCTTGGTCCCGTGGCTTTATTTTATTTTCACAAAGACCTCAAACACCTTTTGACAACTCTTCAACAACATCCGGAAGGCTGTAGTTAACTACACTGTACTGCTATTAACTTGGAATTAATTCCAAGTTAATAGCCTGTGAAGCCCCAAAGGCTGTTTGGGATCCGTAAGCTTACCTTCAGGCCAAAATTTTATGTAAATACCTTCAGAACTCTCTGCCCTTTGTATTTGTGAATGTTTGAAAAAGTTTGATTCAATTTTATAAATAACTTTATAAGGAATTTACAAAAATATATTATTTGAAAATATACTTTTTTTTATTTATCTGACTGTGTTTTCTTTGAAAAGTTGTAGTTTTAGTATGAAAATGAATTTAGGTATAACATATAAATTAAAATAACTGGAAAATTATAACAATAATGGTATTTTAATGACAGTGGTTCTGCCCCCTTCAACGGGGTGGGTGTCGTTCGAGACCTGGGGGTCTAACATGCAGGCCTAGTCATGGCGAAAACATAGCCAATTTGACAACCAAATGAAGCCATCATTCTACAATCACATGTCACGTGACTTTTTGTGACCAAGCCGCCTAGAGGACTGTGAAACGTGGCGTCACATGTTTCGGATACAGAGAACAGGACTATTATTACTTATTTCCATATTGAATGCCAGCATTTATTGACCTTAATAAATTACCAAGGCTTTGAGTATTATTTTTTCGCAGCACTTTTTTTTGTTACGTATTTCTAGACTCAGAGGGTAAGCGCATTCGTCTAATTTTCTTGGTCATTTAGTACCTCTTTGGAAGAAAATACATTGCGATGAATTCTCATGTACTGGCAGCATCATGAGTTTTTGAGACATACCCAGATGTTAAATAACAAAGTGTAGTGTTGGTTGTGTTATTTGAAATATGCTTGTCATCTATATTTTAAAGTAAATATCATTTTAAAACGAGTTGGTACAAATGTAACACATACTTGGATTTAAGGGTGTATTACATTTCCTTTACTAGCCTTTTTGAACCAGCGCAGGGTGCCGCATAAGGTCCGGTTAGATGTTTTTAATCTAATAAGTAAAGTACATTTTCAGCTATATTTTTAAGACAACCGTAAAATATTAACAGTTATTGCCATACTTTATGTTATATATACGTTCATATATTAAAAACCACAAACCTTAGTAGAAGAGATACTGGTACCACAAATTATTATGAAAATAAACCAAAATAATATATACGAGTAATAAATACTCAGACGAATACACCAACTGTACGGTCCCAAAGTAAGCAGAGCTTGTGTTATGGATGACCGTACATCGAAATAGAACAACAACCCAAGATTAATATACTTAAATAAATATGAGATACAAATATTATTTATATCTATTAGATAACAGATTAAATTATTTATTTATTTATCACTAGAATTGGAAACGCAAACACTATATTCAAATATCAATAATGTTATTTCAGTATCTCATGATTACTTCGTGAGCTATGAAAACCAATTTTACTAAGTTAACAACGAACAGTATACAATGAACCGTCGAATATCGTTCTTTTCTCAAACAGTAATAATTCCATCAAGCAGTAGTATTTTTGGATATCTTTTACTGAGCACTCACGAAAGTCAATTATTGTTTTATAAATGTAAACAGAATGTTTGGCAGAATTTATTTTCGCGAGGAATCTGTTGATAAAGCTGCTTAGGTAATTCGGGATAGGTATTTCGATGTGAATTCAAAGAATATTATTTGAGAAGTTTATAAATTACTGCTTCCAGTTTGTAATAATTTCCATTTAATTATAGAATTAACCTGAATTAATATAATTGATGAATATGTCAGAAGTAAAATGTAAGTTACAATCTCTTTTCTTATTTAAATTTTCATCATTCAAATGATCATCAACAGAAAGCAAATAAAAAATATAATCAAATTGACCACATGAGGGATAGTCATTTCTGGGGATAAAGACATTTGATTAATTTATGAAAAACTGTCATCAGAATCAAAGAACGTACAATTTTTTTTTGTTACAGAGATCATTTGAATGGTTCGGAGAATTATCTTCTGTAACATTACGTTCTATTTCAATGGAACGGTCGGAGTCAGTGGCAATATCATGCGGTATATATTTTTTGTGTTCGTTTAGTTTGGCTTTTGCTAAGTATTTTATTATACTCTGTACAAATAATTGTCAGAATCATCCAAAAGTCAGTTCCTAGGAACAGCATTACCTCATTAGTCAAAACAGTTCTCTGAACTAAAATCTAAAACCCTTTTTCGACTGATGCATGAAGATGTAGGAGCATTCAGGTGCTATAGTTTTCATTTATAGTAAAATTTTTTTTTTCTACTTTTAGTTTTTCTTTAGTATCTTTCCCGATCTTTTCTTCAGTATCTTTCCCGATCTTTCTTCGAAGTTCCTCCAGGGCAACAGGATTATTTTTTTTTCGTAGGTATAGTTTTTTTCGTACAATCTTTTTCTGCTTCCTAATTCTATTTTTTCTTATTCCGTTAAGTCTTTTTAACTTAAAAATAAACAATTTACATCCTTATGTAGTTGAAACACCTAAAACACAAACTAAATCCTTCAACAAATCCTTTCTGGCTTGTTCCAAACAATTAATAGAATATTATTAAATAGAGTCCCGGAATTTTCAAAAGTACAATGAATAGGTACCTCATGGATAGCCGTTATTATCATCGTCTTCATCGTCCTTTTCCATTAGGTGAGACGATATATATAAACGCAAGCCATTGTTTAAAATAAAAAAATAATTAATAAATAAAAAAAGCTATTTAAATTTCTTAACAATAAAATAAATATTCGTCATAAATATTAACACAATATACCCAAAATTAAAATCATACTTTAGAAGTTTTTATATCTTCTGTGGTCATTATATCTTCCGTGGTCACCGTGGACTACGGGAAAGATGACCACGGAAGAGATGTTCCTAATCAAAACACTGTCTGGTTTGTGTTTTGAGTTTATGACATATCAATTTGTATTTTCAATTCGAAATCCTAATATCTGGAAGGCCAACATCAAATTATATTTTTATTTTAAATACGTAGCTGTCGACAACAGTAACAGAAGGGAACTTTGATCATTTACACAAAATTATTCACAGTGATAATGTTTTTTTGTGATACAGCCTTTGCATTCAACCGGTAAAACTATGCACTAATGTTTAAATGTCAACTTCAATGTGGGTAGAAAGCAATCCTCAGTTTTTTGCAAAATAAATCCCCATTTTATGGATGACCACGGAAGGCTATGCGAACTTGCGGTCTTTTTGAGAACATAAGATTATTATCAGTAAAACAATGCCAAATTGTTCTTTTTGATGGTATGTTGTACACGAGGACTTATGTAATTATAGGAGATATAAAGAAAATATTTAATATTTATTTTGATATTTTTATATTTTTCTAGCCCCGTCAAACTTATAAAAGTGAAATCCAACAGACCACGGAGGGAGACAATCGAAGTAAAATCATATCTTTTTTTAAGGAAATCAAGCTGGTTTGTTAACGAGATCATTTTATTTAACGATATTTTATCCTACATATTTTTTGTTTAATTTATATCTAAAATTATTAAGTTATTTCAATCCAACATGATTTTGAAGACTCATCTATGGTCCAATTGCCATGCAATTGTGGCGCGGTAAGGAACGTGCGAATTTTAAGGTGTAGTGCTGCTGGTTTGATCGCTTGTTACTTATAAAATAAGTTATGTAATTTATACTGTTACTTGGCAGGTTTTCCGAGTAAATCATATCTCACTTTCAATTAAGTCCATTTAAAGGAGATGTTTATGTAAATAATTCCATTAGGTAGGACCCGGGACCTCTGGCATGGAAGGCAAGGGTACTTAGTACCTCCACACCAAACAGGCCGTCTAATCAATATAGTGCGAACATTCATTGGACTGGTGTTACCACAGGAGCGAGGTTCGCTCATTCCCACAATTGAAATGGTAACGAAGACTCATCTATGGTCCAATTGCCATGCAAATGTGGCGCGGTAAGGAACGTGCGAATTTTAAGGTGTAGTGCTGCTGGTTTGATCTTGCTTGTTACTTAGTAAGGTTTTGTATGCGGATTTCCTAAGTAAAAGAAGAGGCAAATTTCAATTTCGTGGCTTTACTAACTACACCGCTCAAGTCATTTTCCTTCACTTTTCAGGAGACAATAAAAACTTCATTATTTCGTCATTAATTGTCAAAATTATGTTTTTTTTATACCTAATGGATAATAATAGAAAAGTAAATCTGAAAATAACACCGAATACAAATTTTTTTTTGTATTTTGCAATAAAAATGACTTGGGCGGTATTCATAGATAAAATATGTTGACTTACGCTGTGTTAATATGAAAACAAGTTATTTATTATGAAAGTAAAATCTTTATTTAAAAACAGAAATATCGCATTTTCACTATTAATAAAAAAATAAAATTACTTCTTCACTTTACAAAATTATACAAACAAAACATAAATCTCTCAAACTTTATCGAGAATGAGGTAAACTATCGTAATATTGATGACAAGAACCAGGAAGAACACCTTTTAAGTCCTGCAAATCATCAAATTTTCGCTTGGTTATAGGCATGCGTGATGTATAAAGTTTAGGAAGTTCTTCTATCCTTTTGATTTTATTCAGAGGGGAAGAACGTTGAGGGATTGGCTGTATCTGATCATCAAAATTGAGTTTAAACCAAAGTGTACCATCAGGTCTATGTTCTAACATTCGTGTATCAGTAACAACAGGATCGTGGGGTTTTCTTCCAGGCCTAATCGATTTATAAATCAAATCCTGAGAAAAATCTGTGAAGAAAGAGAAATCAAGAAGTATTGACTTGTAAGGCTTTGAGGTTCTAGCTGTTGTACAAATTCTTGAGTACTGCTCTGGTAAGTAGATTTCTTTTCCTTTTAATTTGCATTCAATTGCGCTGTGCACTGAATCACACTCCATTTGAGTGTGGCCTTTCTCGAGATATTTTTGAGTAATCGTAGTCTTAAAATCAATGGCTAAACGCAAAAGAGCACTACTTAAAATAGAGTCATGATTTTGTGCACAGCAGCCATCAGAGTACAGTACCACTGGGATACAGTTTTTGGTCAAAAGCTTTCTCAGGTGGTCAATCAAACATGAAGCAAAAACGGATGCTTCTAATGTGCAATTTGTTTCATCAAACCAAAAACAGATTGCCTCTTTGGTGGCCAAGTTGTACAGGGTGAAATTATGTACACATAGTTTCATTTTGTAGAAGATTGCGCTCGCTTTTAAGTATGGTGCTAATTTTACGGATTGCAGGTCTTGCGTGAAAACATGAATATTTCCAGTTTCAGCTTTCGTTTTATCGCACTGTTTCTCAGATCTGGCTCTATCTTTCTTAGCAATATGCTGTGTATATTGGTCTTCATTTATGTTGCCTGTCTTGTAGCTGCAGCAAAGATCACATTGATCATTTTTTGGCTGGAATAGCGACAAGTTTTTTCTTAAGAAAACCATTTCAAATGTTTTGCGACTCAGGTATTCAACACCATCAAATTCACTTTTTCTTTTATATTCTTTATAAAGTTGTGTTTTGCTTTCAAATATGGGTTCTAAATATTCCCTGGATGTAATAGCTCTGCAGTAATGAGATGGCATTTTCGGGATGCTATCTAAATATTGCTCTAGGTATTGATGACGATCGGCTTTTTTAATACAGACAGAAGAATGAGGGGGCATGGCACAATCGGTCTTTTCCCGCCAGTACCTTACAAACCAATCTTTAATGCCCAATGTTTGCAGGAACATTTTTTTACAGACCTGAATACGATTATTATTGATCGTCAAAAAATATGCCCGACTCTCACTTCTTTTCGATTCAGCGCTTTTCGTTACTTTTTTCTTTAAACTATTAACATGGCTACAGATGTATGTTCTCTGTTGTTCCCAGTTCATTTTTTTCCAGAAATTATCGAATAATCCCTGCCTAGATACTTCAGTAATAATATGACAACCTCTGAACTTCGATTTTAGACAATAATTTGACTTGCAAGTTGGTTTCATTGATCGAGCAGGTCTAAATACATCTTGGATCACTTTGAACTTTTCTTGCTTTTTTGCTTTTCTATCACGCCGGTATCCCAGGTAATTTTCTCCCTTCATTCTGTTTTCTTGACTAATATTTTTTTTCCAATTTCTGGAATCCATAAGAGCCTTATTTTTTCGTAGCTTGGTATCTGTGAGATTCCCATAAAATGTGACATCGCTCAATATGGTAACTTTTGGGGCACTGCTAAGCCCAGCAGTCGAGGATGTCTGAATAGATACTGTAGGCGATGGAGTAAATGCTCCTTGTGTATTAACAGTAGATTCATTAATCGCCATGACATTTTGTTCTTCCGTAGTCACCAGGGTTAACTGGCAAGTACTTGGGGAAGCATTGTCGGTTGAAATTGTCATATCAAGTTGGGTAGGTTCCAAAGCTGGTATAGGATACAAGACATCACCAACTTGTTCTACCCACTGAAGATTGAATATGTCAATATTTTCAATATCTGTACTTGTGTTTTGTTCTGAAACAAAGCAGTGAAGGAAGAAAAAGGCGAAGCGTTGCGTGGAAAGTGATAAGAGTGAGAAGCATGTTAAGTTATTCCCATAGAACCCTAGTTAGAAAAGGATAGTTTTTTTAACTGATGAAGTTATTTACCATAAGATGAGCTTAAGGTAGGTATTAAAAATTTAAAAAACAATACAAGAACCCGTCACAAATATAGAGTAAAGCAGCTCAGTAAGTAAGACAAACAAAAAGTTTGTATTGCATAGGTAAGTTTATCAAAAATCAATCAAAATCCTTACCAATTTTAGCCATGCAAGGTGCAGGTCTCTTTTTTTTTTGAAACATTTGACTTTAACTTTAGCCCCAATCTCTCAATGAACTCATCATCAGAGCAGGAATCAGTATCATCCATCTGCAGACACATACGAAAACACCGCTCAAGTCCGTTGTTTTATTCTCCAAACACCGCTTAAGTCGAACACTTATTTTAAAAGTAAAAAAAAACATAAATAACGTAATTAAACATTGACATAACTTAATTAATACAAAAACATACCTTTCTGGGCGCTATTTATAAGCTCTTCAGGAAAATTCAGTTGAAGAATCACTCGATATCACAAATTAATGGAGCACAGTGTCGGCGCGTGCGCTTTCCTGTAGCGAATTGAAAGACTTGTGCGGTGTTTCGAGATCACGTAACTTGAGCGGTGTCAGTGTGATTTAAAAAAATAGCATTTCTTGTCAAACAACCAACCAATCAGAAGAGTTCAATAGACACGCGAAAAAACGAACCTTCCAATGGCATCAAAATGTCCATACCGGCAAAAATCGACTTAGGCGGTGTAGTTAGTAAAGCCACGATTTGTATTGACAGATTATGAAATAAAGTAAAATACAATAACAAATTAAAAGAAACATCGTTAGCATAACTAGGCACTTATAAGACAAATTAAAAAAAGAAACGAATTGATATTTGAATATTAAACTTCTTGATGTACTATTTAAAGATTATGATTCCGAACTAGTCAGTGCTGTCCTGCGCCAGCCGGACAGCGTCATTTTAGGTGAAAGAATATATTTTGTTGGGTTATTTTTTATGCTTATCCATTACAAACAAATCTAATACTTCTTTTTAATAATAGTAAAGATAAAAAATATATACATTATTAGCATTTGTGATTTATTTTAACAAATTTAATATCTCTGAGCTAGGTGAAGATCTTTCGTGCAAATTACTAAATTTACGAAACAACAGGGCTGTCAAAACTATTTCACGAGTTTCAGAACATTCTGGTATCTGACTTTAGCAAAAATCATGATTTAGTGTTCTCTGCAGCGTAACGCATTGTTTAGCAACATTGTATAGTCCGAGCAACCAGGGAGCCGACGCATACGTAGTTCTGCTGTAAAGTTACTTTAATACAAAACATTTTTTTACAAGCCAAACTAAACTAACCTTTATCTAAACTTAGGAATAATATAGCTTTGGGCAGATTTAGCTTTGTATTTCAATTTTGCCTGTTTCATATGTTTCGTAAACAAGTACCTAATATGCACCAATTTATTATGAACTAGGTAGTTCACAGGCAGCTTGCCGGAAATAGTTGCTTCCAGGCAGCGTTACTTGAGATGTTACTACAGCTTGCAGGATGTACACCTAAGATCAAAATAAGATATTTCAAATCGTACGTAATTAAATTGCGTTATACTTTTTTGCTATCCTCTATCCTATTAAAATTACTGTAAAATAAGTTATATTTATCCATTCGTCCATCCATCCATCCTTACAAACTTTCACATCTACAAGGTTCTTAAAAAAAATTGTGCCGGCATCACTTGGCGCTGGTGGTGGCAATGTGGATCAAAATTCGGGTTTTGGAGGGACGAGCCGATCAGTTCTTACTGAATATGCTTAGTAGTTGGTTCGGGGCGGCATTGCCGTTCAACATATATACAGCTAACTATTGCAGGTACAACACTTTGAAATATTTTTGTAATAATATCCTTACTCGTCAATTAAAGTAAATTAAATTAAAAGTAAATCTCCTGGAACAATATAAAGATAGTCGTTAGGAGCAAAGGTTTCTACTTGTACCTATATATATTTTTAAAGAGTCTTCAATAATAATAATACTATACTAATAATAGACAGGCCTTCCATCCCTTTATACTAGACATCCCAAGAAGTCGAAACAAACCGCTTCGATAGTTCCTTTTTGGTGCGGGTCGCCAAGGTGTGAAATGAACCACCTGCGTCTGTTTTTCCAAAAAACTATAGTCCTAGTTCTTTCAAGCGTCGCGTGAATAGGTATCTCGTGGATAGTCGTGTAACACCTTCGTCTTCATCATCACTTTCCATCAGGAGAGATAGAAGACAAAATCTAATCCTTTTTCAATAAAAAAAACACGATTAATATACTATAAACAAAGAAAAAATGTGTATAGTATAGCTTTTCTAGGTAAATAACGTAAATGTTATTTAACACAGTTGTACGCTTCTGCACGACCCAGTTCATTCATCCCCGTCTCAACACAACGTTGGCTGGTCTCCAAAATTATGGGTTCACACTGTCCCAAGCATCAGGTGACCCATTTATCTGTAGTATCAGCAGATTGGATCGGAATGTGGTTCGCTGGAGATGCATCGATTGGCGTTTGTTTCTGTCCGATATAGATGTTTGCTTGTATACTTTTTATGCAAGGAAAATTGGATACTATTTTGGAGTCAATAATGGCATGTGATGATAATTATTTTTTGTGTCATAGGCTGATATGGTTGCTAATAAGTATTTTTGAATTAAATATAACTCTAAGTACAACCAATTAAAACCAGTTGTTATCGGTTCGGACAGTAACAGTATTTTATGACAATAAGGGCTCTAATTTATTGCGGTATAGATAGCAAGTGGTAATTAGCTATCATTGCCATAATACAGTTAACAATGACAAATATTAGTAAACATACATCAAAATACAATTTAAAACTAACCAATAAGGAAATATAGAGTAACTGTCATATTTATATTTTTATCTATTAATTGTAGGAAAAAATTGTCTTCAAGATTATGAAAGCCTGATAATAATTTTTATACCTATGGAAGAAACATGATACTTAGGTTTATTGACCCATTTTAATAGGTGACTGAAGTGCTAAACAGACGGATATTAAGTAAATTAAACTATTTGTATGTATAATAAAAACTATATATAAAATGAAAGTTAAAATTGCGTTCATCAACACCTAGCCCTTTCCTGACCATACAGTTTTTACCATACAGTTTCATGCATTCTTAACCGACATTTTACAAGTTAAAATAGTTATCTATTAATGACGTTTAGGCGATTTAGGGGATCGTGTATTTTATTTTATTTTATTTTCTAGTACTATTACATATTCATAATATAATAATATAAGAAGAAAATAATATATTATTCTATATAATATTTTCTATGTACAAGACTGAGATCTTGTTACCGTTTAAAAAAAATCACGAATGAGAATTTGTGGGTACAATGATCCCAAAAAGACGAAAAATAATCGACGTTTCTCGTATTTTTGAAATGTTTCGTCGTATTTTCAAACCCACATAGCACCGGCCTGGGTAACAATATTAAAAACCAGCCCTGAAACCGTGGATTAAAAACCATAGGCGCTTTTGTTATTTTGCTAAGTACTTTTCGTTTTAAAAGCACATTGTAAGAGCTGTATATTCCTAACTATGTAAATATAAAGGAATGTACTTGGCGTAAGCTGATAATTGCAACTCTTTTTATAAAGTAAATTTGATTACCTACGGTTCTAGATTTATGATACGTGATGATTCATAACGTAATATATGTAAATGTAATGCTCTTGCATTACACTACGAAAACCATATTCCAAACTTCACCCATCAACACAATATATATTTTATTTTCAATTCAAAATCAGAAACAGCCTGTGGAGAATTCTCGATTTACACGATTTGGTTTTAGAGACAAGAATGTAATTTATTTAAAATCACCTTTAGGCAAGACATATAATATTTGATCACTATTCTTCTCTGCTACTTGGGTGATAGAGTGAGGTTTCAACATGTATCTTCTCCCATCGCTTTGCTAGTCCCTGAACAAGTTAATATACACAGCCGAAATCCACAGAGTGCTAAGACTTGTCTCAGACTCATCTCAACATTTAGGTCAAATAAAAAGCGTGTTTGTAGTGTATAATGTACAGCGATGACAATTGCTTTTAACAAATATGAAAAGTTTTGTATTCTGCATAGTATAAAAAAGTCACTTTTTATGTCAATACATACAATTCAAAAAGCACACCAGTATAAATTACACGCTGTATAAGCAGTTAGATTCTATAATTGGAAATTTAATTTCGTAGCCACCGTAGAGCCATTGCTCATCATATTAAAGAATCATCTGTTAAAAAGTCATTTAAACCTGAGAGCGACCTCACAAATGCTCTATCTATTTCAAGGATGTTTTCTTTACTATTGTCATTTTCGTAGGTCAATGGCATGTGCACTCACGGCATAGGCGTTTTATTTATGAATATTGATTGTGATTATTACATCGACTAACGATGCGTTCAATCATAATTCTTGACCAAGTTAATTTTAACTAGCCAGTACGTACAAAATATATATTAAACTTTAAACAAACACAAACATGCTATATTCGTACACCATATTGACAGGTCTCCAGAGTTATGGCAAATTCAAACTGCAAAAAGCAGGTGACACATCTATCAGTCATCCCAGCAGATTAGATCGGTATGCAGTCTCTGGATATACATTAACTTACATTTACATGCCAATTTAAATGCCAAATAGATATATGTCATACTTTCGTTGTTAAGGTTTTTTGTCAAGTACTTTATCAACGAACTTTTTAACAGTTACAACATAAAATCAAGCCCAATTTCTCATCTCGTAGAAATCTAGTATGAATTACAAATATTTTATTTATTCAAAACAGACGGCAACCTAACTGAATATTTCTACAAATGATATGAGTGACGCCCGTTTTTACCAACTAAGCGTACATCATTTTAATAATATTTATTATCTTAGCTATCCCTAGCCCTATCCTCTACCCTAAATTTATTTTCGTATAACTAGAGACTAAATAGTTAAGTGACGCTTCTAGGCCCGTAATTTTCTGATAAAACTAGTAATTGAGGTACATCTTTTATATTTGACAGACACTAATAAAAATAAAAATAAGATTGTAAAATAATGCATCGAAACTGTCCATATCTGCAATTTTTTAACGTTAATATGCCATTATAATGATTTCAGTAACATACTTTTTGGCATCACAGCATATTTCTTTGCCTAAAACAACTGCCAAGATGGACAGATAGAATCAGCTGTTTGTAAGCAAAAATTAAATGCGATGAAGGTTACGGATGTCCTTATATTTAAGGGACGTTGCTGAAAATGGGCATGAATGTAGAAGATACATCTACTTGTCTATTTCATTTCGAAGTATTTATCAAGTACTGATTCGATGCATGATACAACTATTTAAAAGACCTTTATGAATAGAAATATATTAAAGAATTACAATCTATGATTTTTCAAAAACATACATTTTGTGGAGCTAATTTGTAGTAGCCCAGGCTTTATTTTGTTTTGAAACAGCCCTTAAATAGTTTCTGGCAACTATTCAACAACATCCGGAAGGCTGTAGTTAATTCCAAGTTAATAGCTTGTTAAGTCCCAAAGGATGTTAAGGAAGCTTTGAGGTTCCCGTCAGTCGAAAACATTCTCTGAGAAAACTTTAAGAACCGTCTTTTACTTTTTCGATGCGAATATTGTTGAAACTTTTAATAAAATATTTTATTTCACTCATCTTTAAAAACGATTCATTTAGAAAATCAATCATAAATAAACCCAGTGTTTGTTCATGGGGTATAGTTCCACTGATTCGTTGGAATTATCTATGAGTAAATTCTAAGATAGATAAGTTCAGCAAACTGATAATAATAAGAACGAATTCTTTCAAATATTCGAACTAAAGATTCAAACATTGAAGCGGTTCTGCTGTATTATTTTTCAACATAGGTAGCAAATAGTACAGCAGTAACAATAATGCAAGTAAGGATCTCATTTAGTAATTACATTATTATTAAGAGAGATGTTTATCTTTAAATGTACACAGGCACAGACATTACATACACTTTCAAAATATGAGCAAACTAGAAAAATCCAAAACATTATGAGTCTATTACACAAACATCCAAGAAGTAACTTTTGCATTGAGGTAGCGATGCTATTGAAAATGCAAACACTTAGTTCATTGTCCTTAGATCACTAAGAGCAAACTAAAAAATATATAATTATTTATATCTAGCATCTATCGCGTGTTTTAATAAATTATGCTAAGAGTTGAAAAAGCCATAAAATATTTCTAAACAGTAAATAAATCAATGCAGCTCAAGAATTTTTCAATGACATTCTTTAAAATCCCAAGTCAATAATAATTTTGTTAATTGAAACACGTTTCAACAAAATTAATTTAGTGAGGAATTTGATAAAAAATCTTAACATATTTTTGCTCCTCGCCTTTTAATAAATAATGTAGACAACAGTGCTATTTGCATTGGAAATTATGCATTGAAAAGTTAATTTGGATGCTTGTGTACGTTAAAATCAATCAATTTACGAAATAGAAAAGGCATAACAAGAGAACTAACTTAAACCTCAAAGTGACAAACATTAAATTCGAGGCCAGAAGCTATCTACAAAAAGATTAAAATCTTCACCTTCTTATAATATTCATATAATATTTTCATTATGAATTACAACCCATTATGTACAATCACTCACTTTAAACTATTTTGATTTAATAACACTCTGCTGATGATGATTTTGAAACCAAATAAAACCGCTTCATGAATATGATTATACCTACCTATAGGGAATTAACTATCAAACTAACACCCATATAAATCCAAAGTTTTTGATAATAACGAATTATTCAATCAGTAGCCAACTTTAAAATAATTTAGAGCTTACAAATAAGCAGGACTGTTAAAACTCGTCGAGCAGTTCCAGGTTTTCGCAACTAACGCGTGTCGGAACCCACATGAATAAATACTACTTTGTTGGACAACATTGTTTGCGAGCATTTGCTCGGCTGCTCACAAAAAAAGAGCTTTAAAATAAATTTAATTTTAAAAGAGGAACGTTAAGAAACAAATGTGAAAGTCAGTTGGTTCACTTAATTAAAACGTGGATACTTTTTTTCAAATCTGGATGCAGTTTTAGGACACACGCGTTTATAAATATTTCGCACAGGAAACACTAAACTTTCTTAGGATGTGTGATCATGAGTTTAGGATGAAGAGAAAACCCTGTAGGTATATCATAGTAAATAGCGAGATCACTCCTCCTCACTGATATAAAACACAATATACCTACGCTTACTTTCGATAAAGTAACATAGTCTATTGTTCAATCGGCGCACCAAGTTAATGTATACCACATAAAGAACATGAGGCTTTGTGCAAATAGCTACCTCCCGGGGGTGATACATGCAATGCATGCTGCAAGAATCTCCACCGGGATATGTTAGGATGTACGTCTACGAAACAAAGTTTATTGTTTGAAACTAGGTTGCAAGATATTAACAAAAATTTGGTAGAATTATACCTAAATATGTTATTTGAATAACTAGCTTTACAGTCAGTTTATAGAAAATGTAATTAATGACCTAGGTGCACATTGAACACCGCTGGCAAAATTATATTGCGAAGAAATGAAATATTTGTTCGCCAAATTGAATAAATATCAAATGAATTTTTTCATTTGAAGGTATACTATTTGCAAATTACTTTTATTAAATATCATAAGTATCCACTGTCGAAAAAAAAAAGATTCAAAGTACGTTTCCTTTTGGTTCGGTTACATATTGCAGAAGCAGTATGTATAATATTTTTTACAGTACTTATTCAGTCGTGATAAATTGCATACATCTACATTTGATACCACATGATAGGTACTTGTAACGAATTTAATAAACGTGCGCTATTATTAAGTACACATTGTTTAAATAAGTTAATCATAACATTGAATGTCAGTATAGCTTTTCAACGTTTCCTTCTATTGTAAGGACTACATCTTGTATCCAAATGGGTATGATAGCTCCTCGTACAAATAAATGCAAGTCTGTTCCCGGGTGGACTAATGTAATAATGTCAAAGTTCACGACAACTTCGTACAATGTAAGCTACTTCACAAGCCAAAGTTGTTTTAAGCATCCACAAAAAATTACCGGGCAATATAAAGGATCTTGTATTAAAGGAAAGGAAAGGTATTTAAAGGAAATCTTCGTTTATGCATTCACATTCTTCGATTGAGATGCATTCGTTTCTCGATTGGAGTGAAACCGAATATAATTCTTACAATTAAACCTCCTAACTGAGACACTCGAATCTGAGATCCTTGTACTGAGACATTAGCACTTAAAAATACTAAAGTAGCGAAAATACAAAACGTGTTTTTTAAGTTCTGCAATGCACGCTTCTCCTATTTGCTTCATTATTTGGGCTATTGCAATAAAATCTATTGACTGTTAAACAGAACTAAACTGATTCCATAATTTAAATGCATGAATTTGCAGTTAAATATAGGTAATAATATAGTCAAATGTAAATATTGTATATATACTTGCAGGATTACACATACATTTTTTATATATAATCGATAAACATTAAACTGGACCGGTTATATCTTGCTAAGAAATTACTTTCACGATGCTGGAAAAAATACGTTGTACACTCTACTCAGCACAGAATTTATTTCATCCCGAAATCCGTATCGCTAGTGAAATCACACGGAGAGCTCGATTGTAACACAAACACACAAGTGGCATACATATGGTATAATGGATATATGGTATAATGGTATAATGGACAACGAATCACAATATATCCTATGGTAACAACTTGAAAAACTTAAGTATGTTCTCTCTTGATTAAGACGATATTTTTATATTTTCATACATTTGTTTTTTATCAAAATATTTTTCTCGGATCCGTTTATCTTATAGGTGTTGCGTTTCCTAAGTTGTGTACAAAAAAATCAATATTTCTAAATAAACCTAATTCATACCCATACCCAGAAAGGAAGTTTTCAAAAAACACATTTTGCAACTTTCTTGTTTTTAAGAAAGTTTTTCAAGAATCATAAAAAAAATTACCGTGAAAGTAATTTTTGGAACAATGGTTATTAAATAAACTTTTTATATCAATAAAGTCTAGTCTAAGTACAGTCGCCTACGATAGTGTAACAATATTTTACAAGAGGAAATACGTGAAAAAGAACCTGACTCGTAATGCGATAACCACATTTTTGTCCGACTGGGGATGCTTACTAACAAACACCACCAGTATGAAGGTGTGTAAAAAGTTATAGTGGTCTGAACGTTGCAAGTACTCTGTGGTGTCGAATGTACTCAGTAGCTAATTATTGAGATGTATTTCATTTATTTCTCATTTGTTTTACGATTTGGCGGCAAATTGAAAATTGTCTGTGTCAAGTCAGCACGAATTTAACGCGAGAAAATTCTCGGGCAATAATTTTTTATGATTTTCGTTGTCATTTAAGTCAAAAAGAAAGTTATAATAGACTACCATTGGCAGTTCACGAAAAAGCCCAATCTTGTGCCATTGTTTACAACTGGTTGAGTTTAAACGAGGTCGCACTTACCTCACCGATGATCTGCGTGAGGGACGGCCTTCTACGGCGACGACTGAAGATAACATACCTATGTGTTGTGCGGCATATGATAGAGACTCACAAAAGAGTGACCTATCAGCAGATTTGGACAAGCTTAGACATTGGTATGAGTCAAGTGCACAAAATCCTCCATGAACATTTACCGGTCAGAAAGGTCAGGAAGCTTTGTGCCCGGTGGATACCTCATAATATGACTGAGGGCCAAAATATTTGTCGTGTTGATTGAAGCCGTGAGATGGTTGAAAGATTTAACGGAGGTGACTCAAATGCTGTGTTCGACATACTTACGGGTGACGAAAACTGGATTTACTGTCATGATCCCGAAACCAAAAGACAGTCTGCTCAGTGGGTGTTTCCTTCCGAGGAGTTGCCAACTAAAGTGAAGAGAGCTCGAAGCGTGGGAAAGAAGATAGTGGCCTTATTCTTTGGAAGGGCAGGTTATTTCGCGACAATTTCTGCGAAAAACAGTTTCTGCGGAGTGGTACACTAACAATTGTTTGCCACTTGATTGGAAAAAGTTTGGGAAAAACGACCTTGCAGTAGGATCCTCCTTTACCATGACAACGCCTCGTCACACACCGCCAGGCGAACGATCGACTATTTCGTGAAGTCAAACGTGGAATTACTAGGTCACCCGCCGTAAAGCCCCGACCTCTCACCTTGCGATTTTTATTTATTCTCGAAAATAAAAGAAAAACTTCGAGGAAAACGTTTTATGGACGCCGCGGAAGCTGTGGCTGTGTTTCAGAAGGCCGTCGAAGAGACCCCTAAGGACGAGGGGGCAAAGTGCTTTTCTCAGTGGTTCCATCAAATGCAGCAATGTATTGCAGTGAATGGACACTATTTTGAAAAGATATAATAAAACGAATAACTAGCAAGTTTAATCAGTTTTTGATTTTCTAAGAACTTTCAGTTTGACCCTCGTATTAAAGGGATCGTTTAAAAAAAGGAATCAAGGTTTGCTTCATATCTAAACACTAAAAAAAGTAAGGCACGAATGCAATAACTCCGAAGTTTTGGTGTAGTTTTTTTAAAGAAAAGTAATCTCTATTTACCTGAGTTTGATTCATAAGATAGGCATAGATAGGCATAGGATTGGTTAATAGATATTTATTTTACTTATTTATTTCACAATTTATGTACACACAGTAGTTTAAGAAAGTTAAACACAGTGATTTAAAGTAAGTACAAAGGTACAACTTATTCCTATAGAAATTTCTTGCAGCAAACCTATGAGTGGAGAGTTTAATATAAATGAAATAATAGTGTGTACTCTTAGGGTATAATTACTTTAATGAGTAACATTAATATTATGTTAAAAAAATATAAATAAACCTACAAAAGTATTAAATATATCCAGGTATAAGCAGACATAATTCTTTACATATATCCTATAATAAATATACTTAAAAAAGATACCTACATAAACAATAAATAAATAAAAATAAGTACATTACAAAATTTAAGAATCGATAAAAACAGCAGCTAACGACATTTATCTCTGTAAAGAAATGAAGTGTTCTCGAACTCTCCTCTTAAAGACAGAGATTGATTTAGACTCACGTATGGACATAAGGGAGTGAATTCCACAATCTGACTGCATGGACAGAAAAGGAGTAGGAAAAGAAATTTGTTTTATGGGCTGGCATTTGCAGAAAGTACGCTTATGTGCTCTGCATAGCGTATACGGAGAATGGGCAAAAGAAAATCTTTCACGCAAATAAAGAGGGGTAGATGGATTATGGAGGATGTTAAACAGGAGACAAAAGATTCTGCTATTTCTGAGGCAGCGAATCGGAAGCCAACGGAGTCGCTTTCGATAGACACATGATCGTACTTTTTAAGTGCAAACACGTAGCGTACGCAAAGATTTTGCAAGCGTTCAAGTTTATTGAGAAGCTCCTCCGTGGCGTCCAAATAGCACGCATCACCATACTATAGTATAGGCTGAACTAATGTGTGGACAAGAGTAATCTCGGTCTGGAGGGGCAGGAAGCTCTGGAGAGTTTTTAACGAGTGGAAGGTCAAATGGACTTTCCGACTGATTTCACTGACATTCGCAGTCCATGACAAGTTAGAGTCCAAAATGACACCCAAGTTCTGATCAGTGCATTCTGCATCAGTGAAGGCAATTGGAATATTGTTTAATGTGATAGGGGGTAGAAGGGAGAAGTCAAGGTCACTACGCATGCAGCGACTGCCAATAATCATGGCTTGTGACTTTGTAGGATTAACAAGGATACCAAAGGATTTAGCCCAGTCACTAATACGACACAGATCCAGATTCATTAAAGCAATTGCAGATCTGACACAATGAAATGGCGGTAAACCTGTAATTCGTCAGCGTACAAGTGAAATTTAGATGAAATTACTTTAGTGATTGAGTTAATAAAGATGAAAAATAGGAGAAGTAACAGGACTGCAATTTGTACAAACATTGAAATAAACTAAAATTAAGAAAACCTTAAAATTCTATTTTTAGCATTCTGTTTACATCTATTTTTAGTATATCGTACTTAATAAATCAGCATCAAATTTGTATCATGCGAGCTGACGTCTTAGTTAGGACATTAAACAGTCGCTCCCCAAAGTTCAGCCAAGTTTCAGCCCGACTGAACAATCAATACCTGCTGGGAATTAAACATATCTGATGAAGTTTGATACAGTTAAAAGCGTTAAGTAGTCCTTGTTTACTATGTTTAGATACCCATCGGTACATGAAATTATGATATTGTCCTAAACTTATACTTTGATACTGTCGTAAACTTTTGAAGTCGAGAGAACTTGATGGGACTCAAAACCGGGAGTGCCCCTGGTTATGATAACATCACAACAGGGTTCTTAAAATGTATAATTAAAGAAATTGTTCCTGTCCTTACACACTCGATAATCCTCTGTTTTCAAAAAGGAATTTTCCCGTCGCTCCTTAAACAATCTTTGATTACTTCCGTGTATAAGGATGTGGACAGAGATGATATTAATAATTTTAGGCCTATTTCTGTTTTACCGGCCATATTACCGGAAAGGATATTGAACTCTCGGCTACTAAAATACTTGACTGATTACAAAATCTTATCTTCTTCACAGTGTGGTTTTAGACGAGGTCATCCACTGCTGATGATGTTATTAAGTTAAGCTCACATGTTACGAAGTGTCTGGATGCCGGTGATAAATATCTGACAGTGTTCCTTGACCTTAAAAAGGCTTTCGGCACCGTTTCTATCCCAATCCTTTTAGCTAAACTCGAAAAAATTGGAGTCAGGGGAGGGCGTTTAAACATATTTACTAGCTATTTGACTACGAGAAAGAAAAGAGTGAAATTACAACAGTTCATTACTTTTGGAGTTCCGCAAGGAAGTGTTCTGGGACCAACGCTTTTTCTGGTGTACATTAACGATCTTTGTATCCATGTGATATCGAAAAAGCAAAGTTCTTATCTTATGCTGACGATACAGCGATAACCTTCTCAGGTAAAACATGGGGAACTGTTAGATCCAATACTGAGGCTGGTATAGCTCAAATTGCACTCTGGCTAAGACATAATTTACTAACTTTTAACACCACAAAAACAAATTACATCTGTTTTAGTACTGTAAATTAAAATAAACCTGACAAGAATTTTAACTTAAAAATTTATGATAGTGACAATCTATGTAATCCTAATTGTTTTCTTAATTGAGGTTGTGTTGGCATCCACATCTAGAACATGTGGGTGGAAGAATAAGAAAATTGACGTGGATTTTCAAAACTTTGAGACATGTGGTCCCAAAAATTCAAAATAATAGTGCGAAAAATAATTCATATAGCCTTTTAAATCAGATTTATACAGCGTTAGTAGAATCTGTAATATCTTATTGTATAGCTGTATGGGGGGTTCTGCAAAAACTAAAATGATTGGCATTGAGCGAGCACAACGGGCTCTAATAAAGACAATGTACTTCAAACACAGAAGAAACAAGACGGATAACCTTTATTCTATTAGCGATTTACTATCAGTTAGAAAATTTTATGTAAAACAAATAATTTTAACGAAACGCAAAACATTGCAGTATAATGACCACATAAACTCAAAGAGAAGGAGAAACATTATGGTTCCGGTTCCTAAAGTAAAAACAAGTTTAGCTTATTCACAGTATGAAATGCGCTCAGCTATATTATATAATCGCGCGAATAAGGAAATAAATATCTGCAATAAGCCTTATTACGAATGTACAAAAACAATAACTAAATGGTTTAAGTCTCTTGGATATGAGGATATTGAAAAATTGTTGAAACCCACTCTTTAATACATGGGACACACACACGCACACACATACACACACAATATATATACACACACTTACATTTAAATACGATACAATCATACACTCACATGCAATGCACACTTAATTCAAGTTGTTTAAAATTTTATTTTAATTTTATATGATACTTTAGTAGGTATATCATATCAAGTGGTTAGTATTTCACAAACTTAAAAATATATATATAATAAATTATCTAATATAACTGATAAATTGTATAATTAATATAATTAAGCTAGTTCCAATGTTTCTTTCATTTTCAAATTGTAATTGTTTGTTTAAATTGTTCTGTATTTATTTTTAATTTAATCAATGTAACATAATATTATTATGTGTGGAAGAGCGGAGTCTTCAAACACAAGCATCACATGCTTAACTGAAGACCCCAGGTGTTACAACTGTATTAGAATAAGGAAAAAGAAATAAATCATTATTATTATTATTATTATTATTATTATTATTAGCTCACTACCTCACTAAGCTAGCACAGATTATCAATGGATGTCTTATAAACATCTCGAATTATTTGTTCAGGTCACTTCAGGAATTCTTTGTGCTACCTGTTTTGCTTTGATAGACATGAAGCATGGAGGTGAAGAAAAAGACGGAAGATATAGTAAATGGTAAGTAAATTTATTTATTCTGTCTGTATTTCTAGTTGCTTCTTAATATTTATTTCATTGTAAAGAAGTTAATTGTTTTTAGGAAAGTTTTGTAAGTAAATTGTCTTTTGATTAGTTGTGTCACTATCTGCTTTACAATTTTGCACTCACACCAATGGCATTATGCTAGAGTATTAAACTCAATTTTGTCTCAATAGGGAGTTTCGACTGGACTCTGAATTTATCTAAGGTAATAAACTTTTTAGAAACCTTAGGTAATCACAATTCTTTTCGAGGAGGCTTAGGTGGCACAGGGGTTAAGGCGCTTGATTCTCGATCGCGAGGTCGAAACTTAAATAACTGCTTGTATTTGTAGTAAAAAATATATTTTTGAATAATCGAATCCAATAGTTTTTTTATATTTTTAGTAGTAAAACGATTTGCGATTTTTCAACCAACTTGCAAACGTGAGGAATGCCCTTTAAGCATTCCTAAATTTACCAAATTCAAGAGATATAACTGGGTATATAATATCAAAATTATATTGGTAGATTAGGAAACTTTAAAATGAAGCAAAAACTTATAATAAAAAATTTTAAATAACAATTTCTATTGTGACAATATGAATGTAAACGCATTACTCACGTAGCTATTATATACATTATATCCAAACGCCTATACAACTTTAAGAACGATTTGCAGGTTGTGACGTCACAAATCGATACAGTTTTGTAAAAAGCGTTTTAATGTAGTATCTAAAAAACTATTGATTGTAAACACATGGTTACTCCCACAACTTTTATTTTTTGTTGATAAACTATTTAAATATGTAATAAAATTACTTATAACTAATACTATTTGAACTTTGTTAATGGCTCTATATAAATTTATATCTTTATCATACTTTTCAAAAAGAACAACAAGAATGCAGCTAATGACTTTCATGACGGGGATTTGTCTTAAAATTTAATATTTAATAATATTTCTAACGATCACACCACATTATCTAGCTCAAATTAAGTAAAATTAAAAACTTGTGTTATGGATAGGTACTAGATAACAGATAAATACACTTAAGAAATATATAAGCACACATAGGTTTTTTTTTCATGTATAAATATTAGAAATAAACTTAAATAAACATACATACACATCCATGACTAGAAAGCAAATATAATAAAATATCTGCCTCTGCCAGGATTCGAACTCGGGACCTCTGGCATGGAAGGCAAGGGTACTTACCTCCACACCAAACAGGCTGTCTTAATTAGCAGTCACATTAAAATAGTTTTATAAAAAAAGAGATAACATTTACTCTGTGGCCAAGAATTTTAAATCTAACAAAGTTTATTTTCATTCAATGGCGTTACACGAGAACGAGATACCACAATTCATATTTTTATTAGTCATAAGGTTTTTAAAAGTGACTTGATTTTTATTCTAGTTAATATTTTTTTTTCTACGATGCTACGAACTTATTCTTGTAGTTTTTTAATTCAATATCAATCATATCAAAATTGCTCTCAAAATCTTTAGTTCTAAATTATCAATAGTTTTAATAGTTCTCTTATTGTAAAGAAACTTATACGATAGATATTTACTTACTTAAAAATCTTATACGAAAGTTCATAAGTTATTAAATATCAAAATCATATTTGTTATAAATATAGTACACAAATAGTCAACTTATTTAGAACTTCAAAAAATTCAATTTTCGCATTTACGCCTATTATTTCGTGCTATTATTTTTTTTTTATATAACTTGAAAAACGATTTAGACTATCTTTTTTCCTTGCAATCCACATTTAAAGGCGTTATAAATATTTAATGGGTCAATATTTATTTATACCTAAGTTAAATCTCGTCTTACGTCTAAGGTAAGCAAATTAGATTAATTGAATCCTACTAATTTTGACGGTATTTAGGAATATTATTTATCATAATAATATATATAATAAATCTCCAGACAAACACACCAACTGTATGGCCCCAAAATACGCAGAGCTTGTGTTATGGATGACGAACGATCTCATGGCGAATATCTCTCCGTCCCACCAAGCGTACTATAGCATGGCCCGAGCCTTACGCGTAGACACCGCCTCTCACGTTCCTCCTCTCACTCGTCCCGATGGCACTACTGCCTTTGAAGTCGAAGAGAAAGCCGAATGCTTCGCTGACAGCATTGCCGCACAATGTTCGCCCAGCACGCAACCTGCTGATCCCTCACACATCCATGCGGTGGAGGACGAAGTCCTTCGCAGAGACTCTCTCCCCATCACCGCTGACCCTGTCACAGTCTCTAATGATGAAATCTTGCTTCTCATTAGAAATCAAAAGTCCAAAAAGGCTCGGAATGGTGCGGATGGAATTTCCAACCACGCACTTAAGCACCTACCTCAACAGATGCTTACCTTGTTAGCTATCATTTTCAATGCCTGCTTCGACCATAGCTACTTTCCAAAAGCTTGGAAAGAAGCGACAGTCATAGGCATTCCCAAGCCGGGCAAACCTCTGAACGTCCCAGCTAATCACAGACCCATCAGCCTCCTCAAGGCAATGTTTAAACTTCTCGAGAGAGTCATACTCTCTCGAATGCGGAACCATCTGTTTCCAATGGATGGCGATCCTCTCATTATTCCCCATCAGTTCGGCTTTCGCGCTAAACACTCCTGCCCTCAGCAAGTCCACCGAATCGTCGAGTATATACTTGACGGTTTCTATCCGCGTCGTTATAAAACAGTCGCGGTTTTCTTTGACGTAGCCAAGGCTTTCGATAAAGTCTGGCACAGCGGTCTCGTTTATAAACTCTACAAGATAGGCTTACCGGATCGCCTAGTCAGGTTAATAGCGTCGTTTCTCAAAGACCGTATGTTTCGATTTAAACACGAAGGCACGCTTTCTGCGCCTCGTCCCATAAAGGCTGGAGTCCCTCAAGGCTCAGTCCTCGCCCCTCTGCTGTACACCGTGTACACCAACGACATTCCCATCCCGCCGAAAGGCGTCGAACTCGCCCTCTTTGCTGACGACACCGCACTCTATACCAAAGGCCACAGTGTTCGGCACCTTGTAACCAGACTCCAAAAGGCCATAAACGCCCTTGGTGTATGGTTTCAAAAATGGCGCATCGATGTGAACCCTGAAAAGAGTTCTGCGATGCGCTTCGACCACAAACGCCGTCGTCCCGATGGCGATCCCCACGTCCGAATGTTAGGCATTCCCATCCCCTGGAAGCGCAGTACTAAATACTTAGGCGTCACATTAGATCCGACGCTTTCTTTCAAGCCACACGTCGAAAGAGTTTCGAAACTCGCTCGTCACTATTTAGGCCGCCTAAATAGCATGTTAGGTAGAAAAAGTAAAATGTCCTTCAGAAACAAACGTACACTTTACAGGGTCTGCGTTAGACCCGTTATGACGTATGCCTCGCCAATCTTTGCCTACGCCAAACCCTCCCTCCTGCACAAACTGCAGGTAGTTCAAAACCTCTTTTGCCGCCGGGCCACAAACGCACCGTGGTACGTGCGTAACGCGGACTTGCATAGAGATCTTGAACTGCCTACAGTACAACAACATCTCAAAACACTCTCTGAAGCGTTTTTCAAACGCTCCGAAACCCATCCCAATCCTCTAGTTCGTGATTCAGTCTCATATACTACTCCTGTGTTAGACTCGAAGTTCAAAGTCGCTAGGCCTAGGAATGCGCAAGCGTACTCATCCACCAGACTGTCCGCCGATCTCGAGGCCCTTCTGGCCGCAAATTCTAATTCTAACGTAAATTCTAATTCTAACGTAAATCCTAATTCTAACGTAAATGCGAATTAATTCAATTTTATTTTGCAATTTTTTAATTTTTGTTTTAATTATTGATTTTCATTTTGAGCACCTTCAGTGCTATGTAATCCCAGCAGGTGACCCCTTCTGGGCCCCGCTAGTGCGGCCTCTTTCTCCAATTGGCCGTCGCTCAGATGAAGGCTGAGTGGCAAAAATGCACGAGCCGACAGGGGGTTTTTAGTGGGTATGGTCCTGGTAGGCGTCGGGACTTATAAAATAAAGATCCGAGAACGAGTCTCGGTCTGCGTGCGTTCTCGAGCGTGTTAAATTAAGAAAATCTTGGCAACTAGGACAAGGGCCTAATTAATTACCTACTTTGTGTACCTCTATAGACACCAATATAATGAATCGTCCTACATTTGGGTACATACTACACACTAAATTATCACAGTTCAGGTTAATATTTAAAAAGGCGATACGAATTAAATCTATTTAATTTATTGAACAAATTAGTGTATGAGACATTTACCATAATAAAGCACATCAAAATGTTCAATCAAAAGTCTGATTTGATTTAACACTTTGACGGACAGTAAAAGAGCCATTAAAACATAATTGTTATCACCTTCGGGTACAGCAAAGGGTTAAATGCATTTACTTATATAATTAGGGTAAGTTTGGGAAATAAAATAATACCATTAAATATGTAACCATAATAATTATTATATTCAGGTAGTCACACATAGATAAATTCTGAATAAAATCATTTAGCCACAGCCATTTAAATGAAGTAAAGTTAATCGATACTATTTTAGTAAATTATTCAATCTTAAATTAAGGATTTAAAATCAGCTCAATATATTTATCTATAATATATTCTATCGTTACAGTAATCAAATTATTTCGTTCCTACGATCCAGTCAGGATAACTTCACGCTACCCCACCATACAGTTTAATTACTAATCTAACAGTAGGTGCTTTTTATGCACAGTATCAATGAGACATTATATGTTCTCGTACAGTTTATCAAATTAGTTTGGTTTTACAAACCAGTCAGGATAACTTCAGGTTAACCCACTAAACAGTTTACTCATTAATCTAACAGTAGATGCTTTTTAGGCACAGTATCAATGATACAGTATATGCTCTTGTACAGTTATTTCAAAGTTAATACTATAATTAAAGGATATAGATCAATTAATCTAGCATAGCAACTTTATAGTAACCTTTGAAATATAAAAATAGAAAAACAGTTAGAAAAATAATAAATTACTTAACTCACTTGTTATCCGGCTGTGTCCTTAAAATATTTTTAGCAAATACCATCTTTCTGCAAATTACCACTTTGCTTGATCGCCCCAACAAAATTGTCCCGCCATCCGCCATTACCTTGCTTTTTTTTTTCCCTTATCCCCAAAACGCGGGATGACGTGACTTTGTTGAACAACCAATCACAGTTAACGTTGCAAATTTATAGTGTCAATTGGAATACTTTTATATGTTAATATACAAGTACACATAAATTGAATTAATATACAGTACTTTAAAACACTAACTGTTAAACAATACGAATCTTCACATAAACCAAAAATAAAACATTCAAGTATAAAATAAATAAATTACAACGGAAACAGTGTCCGCTTTTAAGATTGAACTTAAGATTATATCAATTTTATGGGAATAAATACAACAGTTATCAATATAATTTTTAAACATATCATACACATTTTCTTAATAACTAAGAATAATTGGTAAATTTAAAAAAAGTCGTTATTTGATCAATCTACCTTTTTAAACGAATTACTACAGAGCCATCAACTTATCTGTGAAGTGGCAGAAAATGGAACTACAGAGTTCTACGAACTACTATTGGTTAAATGCAACGCTCTTCACTTCACAGATAACCCAGTAGAATTGTAATAACTTCACTATGCAATAATCAATAATAATAATTTCCTAACACGGCCATACTGACAGTACTTCGTCCCGAAGTACATTATGCAATATGTAATAACAAAACTAAATAATGCTTCAAATGACGAATCAAATTATTATTAATAAGTCATAAAAAATATATATGTAAGAAGTGATCAACAAAGTAAATGTGTTCCAGTGTCCCACGATTCACGACTAGCACTTCTAGACTAAAAAAACAAAAAAAAAAAAGTCAAAATCTAATTCATTTATCATTGAGTATTCTCGTTTTCCTCTACCCAATTACCTGGATATAATCGCAACTTCTCCTTGGCGACATCAATATTCCTCAAGTTTCCTAATCCTTGAAGATGGTATCGGTCATGGGGAAGAATGGCAGATATCCTATATGGACCCTTAAATCTAGGACTAAGTTTGTCATTCCTCCTATGATCCTGATTTACGTATACTATATTGCCTATTTCAAAATTCTTATTATCTCGCCTAGTCTTATCAAAACGATTTTTAAACTTAGCAGCTAGTAAATTTAAACGTTGGTGGGCTATTTCACGATCTGCCCTTACATCTGTATTACACTCAGATACATCAATATCATTTAAGCGTGATTGTATAGATGGAATATTTGCGTTGCAACCAATAAGTAAACGCATTGGCGTAAAACCCGTGGATTTTTGAAAAGTAGTATTGATGGATTGCTGTACTTTCCACAAGCCGCTTGGCCAGTCTGACGAACCATTGCAGGTTGTATTTAACATATCTATAACAGTGGTTACATAACGTTCTACTTGACCATTGCCCCTAGGTGTCCCCGTAGCGATCATGTGATGATTAATTTTTAATTCCCTAAATAAAGACTGAGTTTGATTAGAACTAAAATTAGAACCTTTATCTGATATAACTAGTGAGGGTGTTCCAAATGTAGTTATAGTATCTCTCAAAATTGGAACCAATTCAGCGGAAATTAAGCTTTTCAAGGGTCTCAACAAACAGAATTTAGTAAAACCGTCTATCATTAACAAAATATATTTGTATCCATCTAGTGATGCTGTAAATGGGCCTGAGCAGTCTAAGTGAATAGTGTGGAATGGGATAGGAGCCTTATCTATTGGATGTAAAAATCCTTGTTTTGGACCTACATGAACCTTTCGTTGTATACATATTAAGTAATGCTTTATATATTTTTTTACGTAAGTGATCATACGTGGAAACCAAACATGTTCACGAATTTTTTTCTAACGTTTTCTCCAATCCTACGTGGCAATTTTCGTCGTGGAAAATTTGCAGTAGATTGAATCTAAGTCCTTTTGGAACATACAGTTTAGGCTCACGATTTGGAATACAATAAATTATTGCGCAAAAAATATTGATTCTGATCAATTTCACCAGTTTTAACAGTAGTTGTTTCATTTAAAATAGAAGGATATTTGTGAAAAATTTCTAATATCTTATTTTGAAGTATTGTATCCAAATGTTCAATTTTTGGTTGTAACTCAGACTCTAAACGTTCTAGAAATGAAAATATAACATTAATATTCAAGCCCGATTGAACACTCTTTCTAATTAAACGACTACCCGATAAGTCGGTAACAATTTCGATGTCAGGGTACTGGACTGCAGTTCTACCTATCAATAAATCGTATTGAAAGTCATAGTCCCTAACTACGTAAATCTCTAATTCTAAATTAACTTCATCAAATTTTACTATTACCTTAATAACTGCAAAAACATGAATTTTATTCAGCCCAATTCCACTAAGGTAAATTGATACAGGAAGTAAATTACAACCTAAACGTTTTGCTATTGATTCTTTAATTAAACAGCAACTGGCCCCTGTATCAATAAGAGCATTTATTGGAATATTATTGATTAACACCTTAGTAAGTGTTAATTTGGTTGTCCTAAAAAATTTACCTCTTTTTTTGGAGTTATAGCAATGGTAGAAGGGTTAACTGATCGTTGTTTATAGTAACACATCGCTTCAACATGCCCAATCTTTTTACAGTAAGAACAAATCTTAGTGCTAGGTTGAGAATCAGAAGGTTTAACTAGAACGGACTTATTATGATAACATTGGGATTGTACATGGCCAATTTTGTTACAAATAAAACATTTTCTTTCTACTGCCAGTTTGCTACGCTTAGGTATAACAGATTGTTCATTATTATCTATAGGTCGTTTCTTAGTTTTACTGTACGGAGAAAGGAGACTTATAAGACTAGCAGTAGAAGTTAAATTACTATTAAGAGCAGACATTCTTACATCAACATTACTAATGCCACCACAAATTAATTCAATTATTTGATCATTAGTAAATGTTATCTTTGTACATTGAAGTAACCCAATTTTTTCCCTGGCGTATTCTCCATAAGATTCCGAAGAGTCGGACGTAAAAAGAACAGCCATTGTGAGTTTATCAGTTAAATTTCTAAGTTCAGGAAAAGCATTTACTATGTCGTCTCGAAAATTTTCCCACGATCTTCCAAGAGGTGGGTCCCAGTTTTCGAACCATAATACAGCAGTGCCCTTGAGGGCCTTACCGGCTTTCGCAGCTGTCTTGATGGAGCTCCATTTGAATTCCTTTGCTAACACTTCAATAGAATTACACCAACTAGCAGCTCCAGTGTGGTTTTTATTTGGGTCGAAAATTGGCAGTGCCACATCATCATCCCTTTGTTCCACTACTTGCTTAAATAGACTCAGCAATGCTCCAGGGTCCATTTTGTTATCCGGAAAATGATTTTAAAAAAATAGGTTAAAGTTCTATCCCACTTCTGATGTTAAATTAAGAAAATCTTGGCAACTAGGACAAGGGCCTAATTAATTACCTACTTTGTGTACCTCTATAGACACCAATATAATGAATCGTCCTACATTTGGGTACATACTACACACTAAATTATCACAGTTCAGGTTAATATTTAAAAAGGCGATACGAATTAAATCTATTTAATTTATTGAACAAATTAGTGTATGAGACATTTACCATAATAAAGCACATCAAAATGTTCAATCAAAAGTCTGATTTGATTTAACACTTTGACGGACAGTAAAAGAGCCATTAAAACATAATTGTTATCACCTTCGGGTACAGCAAAGGGTTAAATGCATTTACTTATATAATTAGGGTAAGTTTGGGAAATAAAATAATACCATTAAATATGTAACCATAATAATTATTATATTCAGGTAGTCACACATAGATAAATTCTGAATAAAATCATTTAGCCACAGCCATTTAAATGAAGTAAAGTTAATCGATACTATTTTAGTAAATTATTCAATCTTAAATTAAGGATTTAAAATCAGCTCAATATATTTATCTATAATATATTCTATCGTTACAGTAATCAAATTATTTCGTTCCTACGATCCAGTCAGGATAACTTCACGCTACCCCACCATACAGTTTAATTACTAATCTAACAGTAGGTGCTTTTTATGCACAGTATCAATGAGACATTATATGTTCTCGTACAGTTTATCAAATTAGTTTGGTTTTACAAACCAGTCAGGATAACTTCAGGTTAACCCACTAAACAGTTTACTCATTAATCTAACAGTAGATGCTTTTTAGGCACAGTATCAATGATACAGTATATGCTCTTGTACAGTTATTTCAAAGTTAATACTATTAATTAAAGGATATAGATCAATTAATCTAGCATAGCAACTTTATAGTAACCTTTGAAATATAAAAATAGAAAAACAGTTAGAAAAATAATAAATTACTTAACTCACTTGTTATCCGGCTGTGTCCTTAAAATATTTTTAGCAAATACCATCTTTCTGCAAATTACCACTTTGCTTGATCGCCCCAACAAAATTGTCCCGCCATCCGCCATTACCTTGCTTTTTTTTTTCCCTTATCCCCAAAACGCGGGATGACGTGACTTTGTTGAACAACCAATCACAGTTAACGTTGCAAATTTATAGTGTCAATTGGAATACTTTTATATGTTAATATACAAGTACACATAAATTGAATTAATATACAGTACTTTAAAACACTAACTGTTAAACAATACGAATCTTCACATAAACCAAAAATAAAACATTCAAGTATAAAATAAATAAATTACAACGGAAACAGTGTCCGCTTTTAAGATTGAACTTAAGATTATATCAATTTTATGGGAATAAATACAACAGTTATCAATATAATTTTTAAACATATCATACACATTTTCTTAATAACTAAGAATAATTGGTAAATTTAAAAAAAGTCGTTATTTGATCAATCTACCTTTTTAAACGAATTACTACAGAGCCATCAACTTATCTGTGAAGTGGCAGAAAATGGAACTACAGAGTTCTACGAACTACTATTGGTTAAATGCAACGCTCTTCACTTCACAGATAACCCAGTAGAATTGTAATAACTTCACTATGCAATAATCAATAATAATAATTTCCTAACAAGCGCACGTCGATCGCAGACGCCTTCCCGCTCCCTTAGCCCCCGCGCTAATCGAGCACCCAAATTTCACTGGTTGTTGCCGTAATAAATAATTTCATATTTGTATACCGTAATAAGTTTCTAACGCCGTTTTCACGGCGGAAAGTGGGTTTTAACCGTACATCTAATAAGTTTCTAACGCCGTTTTCACGGCGACTAGTGGGTTGTTAACCGTACTTCGTGGAACGTGAGCTTCGTCGACGGGAATTCATCGTTCCAGGTGCCTCGAGTCTTCGTGTTCGAGTAAGTTATCCGCGTCGTCCTCAACCGCCCTACTGCGTGTCGGGTGGTTTTAGGAAGTTAGTCATCGTTGATAGGTTCATAGTATATATATTTATATATTGTTGTCCCTCCCCAACCCCTCCGCAATGGCTTCCCTAGGCTCTGATGAGATTAGGAAGAAGATACTTGAAAGTACCTGTGCTGAGGGCATGTCTATAAATGCTGATAAGTACCGTTTCCTAGATTCTCTTATCCCTCATTTCATGACGATAATGTCCACAATGGCCCCTCAGGCCGCCCCAGTTCCCCAGACCCCTCTGGTCTTAGGCTCTCCAGCGTCTCCTTCCTCCAGTGACATGGAGTGCGAAGTAGACGCCCCTCCGCGCCGCAAGCGCGCACCCGCGACCGAGTCATCCTCGGACGCCACCCCAACTGGCCCTGAGTCTCCCTCTTTTACGCTTGTTAAGAAGCGCTCAAAGAAGCGCTCGAAACAAGCCCCGGCGCCCTCGACGCCCGTCCCTACATCCCCTTCGGCGTCTTCAACGCCAGCTGCCCCGGTGTCTTCAACACCCGCTCCGGCCCCAACTTCTGTCAAGGCCAAGGTCCCACCACCCGTTTTCCTTCGGGAAAAGGGTAAATGGACTGAGGTCTCGACATTGTGCAATGAGCACAAGATCCATTACACCCGAGCGGCTAACTCGGGTGAATCTATTAAAATCTTAGTCTCGTCGATAGACGACTTTCGTGCTCCTCAACAAAGCTCCTCACCGATAAGCAATATGCTTATCATACTTATGCTCTGTCAGAAGAGCGTAAGATCAGAGCGGTACTCAGGGGAGTCCCGTTCGAATTATCGAACGAGGCTATCCTGGAGGATCTGCAGTCCCAAGGCTTCCCGGCACTTGCGGTGCATAAAATGCACAGCAAGTACGGGAGGCAACACCCTCTCGCTTTGGTGGTTCTCGCCAACGTCCCCAAGTCCAGGGAGATCCTCAAAGGGGTTAGCACTATATGCGGCCTCTCTGGGATCTCAATCGAGGCGCCTCATCACCGCGGTCATCCCGGCCAGTGCCATCGGTGCCAGTTGTACGGGCACGCGGCGGCCAACTGCCGCGCACCGCCCAGGTGCGTCAAGTGCCTGGTCCCTCACTTCACTAAGGAGTGCAATCGCACTCCTGAAACTCCCTCTCCTCCCGATTGCGTGCTTTGTGGCCAGTCTGGCCACACCGCAAATTACAGGGGCTGCCCTCGTGTACCCCGTTGTATGCGCTCCAATTCCAAGAGGGCGGCTCCCAAACAGGCCCCGCACCTTTCTCAAGAAAACTTTCCGCCGCTGCGTAGCCGGGTTCCTCCGGCTGCAAAGCCTACACAGTCCAGGCCTGCCCCAGAAGACTGGAGGCAGCGCCCCGCATCGAATCCCATCCCGGCTCCTCGCCCATACAAACCCACTCCTCAATCCTCCGTAGCAGACGATATGCGTATCGTCTGCGACGCTATGAAAAATATCGATGTTAGTGAAATCGCAGTCTTAGCCCGTAAACTTAGAGCTTCACGTACTCCGACAGAGCGTTTGCTAGCTCTGGCGGAGCATAGATCCCTTCTCAATTCATTATAGGTTCATTTAAATGAATTGATCCCTAAATACTACAGCCAACAGGTGGTTTTTAGTGGGTAGGTGCCATTCTGGTGAGTCCCACATAACCCCCCGCAGAGGACTTTACCTGCGGGCGGTATGCATGACGCATCTTCCACCTCCCTCCCGCGAGGGTGCCTCGGCAGCAAAAAAACAAAAAAAAAAGATCCGAGAACAAACATCTAAATTCATCACACAAACGAATGCCCCGACCAGGACTCGAACCTGGAACCTTCCACTACACCACTAGGTCATTAAATAGGTCATTGGTGATGTGATATATGTAATTTTAGTATTTTAAAAGTTCACTTCGTGTGTGAGATACGATATTATAGGCCACTAACGTGTGGTTCTACCACTTGTAAAACATTAATTATTGCATTTAATTCTTTCAACGTCCAACCTGATTTTCTACAAATCACATTTTGCGGAGCTAACTCTGATCCCCAACCTTCTTTTTATTTCCACACAGACAGGATTTGTTCTTTTTTAGGTAATTTGGAATTTAATATATTACCAATAGCAGACATTTTGAAGTTTGTTTACTCGAATCGAACTTATTTCATATATTCATTTAGATAGCTCTGCTATCAACAATGCAAAAAATAAAACTCAAATCTCATTATTCTTATTTCAAAATCTTCTACTCGTAGGATCCCTAGGATCCTTTGTGAGCTTCAAAAACCAATTTCACCAAGTTAACAAGTATACAATACGCCATCAAATATCGTTTTTGCCCAACAGTAAATAATTCAAAAGAGCTCAAGAATTTTCCGATAACATTCGTAAAGCACACTCCAAAGTCAATGTACAATACTTCTGACGAAATTTATATTGAGGCAGAATTTAATAGAGCTAAGTTTATTTATTATGATATGAGTTTATATTGTTTGAATAATGTTACTAGTCAAATTCCTGAGATCATCTTTGAATAAAATAAGAAAAAAATTATGACTTTCAGGATAATAAATATGGAACTATATTTTTTCGTAATATTAAGTTTAATTTCAAAGTTTTCTCATTTGAACCATTAATTAGATTAAATTAGAATTGACTAATTTATTTAAGTTTAAAAACAAAGAAACTTTTAGCAATTAATATCTCCATAAAACAATTAAGTCGAGCGCCGGTGGTGCAATGGTTAAGGTGTTGGCTTCTCTATTTTAAGGTCCTGTGTTCGGTTATTTCGAAGGTATAATAATAATAATAAATCCCCAGACAAACACACCAACAGTATGGCCCCAAACTAAGACGAGCTTGTGTTATGGATGACCATACAGCAAACTGGGGGTTCCCGGAATAAAAATACATATATAAATATAAACAACCATGACCCGAGAACAAACATCTGTGTTCATCACACAAATGAATGCCCCGGCCAGGACTCGAACCTGGGCCCTCCGGCGAATGAGATAGGGGTACTAACCAATACGCTACTCGGCCGTCAGGTATGTTTCAAGTCTGCCAACCCGCAGTCGGCAAGAGTGGGCAATATTGTGTACAGTGATATCGCTGCAGTGGAGTGGTTAAGGTTGACGTGGATAATAAAGCTATGCTATCTAAATACATATATAGCGATAAGACAAATAGAAGAGATGAAACAACGTATTCGATATAGACGTATGATATTATCATCGGAAAGCTAATTTGTCAGCTTGCCGCAAAAAGTTTATTATGCTGAATTTTCCGAACAAAATAGCACAAGCACGATTATTGATCTATAAAAAGGATTAAAAATCTGTAAAATTAATTTATGAGTAAGGTTTTTACAGTGGCGCAATTGGACTGCTACTCTGGTGTGATTACCATGGAAATGTGACCCGTCAAGAGTTCTACCAAATTTCGTATCGCCAAGATCAAATGCGAAATGACCAGTTAGCTATGATACTGGTTTATCCATGGAATAAATATTTTTTGAATGATTAAATAGAACTTAAATCATTCATAATACCGAAGTATTTGTTAAAACTTGCTAATTATTAATGAAACGTACTTAAACATTATTTTAAACAACAGAATACCCATGAACTCTCAAAACAACAGGACTGTCAAAACTAGTTCAGCAGTTGCAGGATATTCCCGTATCAACCCTCACAACTAGCACGAACTGGAAACCACAGCAGTGTAGTGCATTGTTTGCCAACTTTGTGTTGTCCGAGCAAACAGGACGCTAACACAAATTACAACAAAATTACTTTGTATACAAGAACATTTTGAAACAAGGCCAGGAATTTGGTTAACCTAATTACCGTTTTAATAGAATTGGTTAGACAGTTTCTTTTGTTTTTCAATTTGGTCGTGTGCACATGAGCTGAGACCGACGGAGAGCGGGCGTGGCGCGATCGAATGCATGTTTATATGGAGTAGTACATGAAGTCAGCAACTCGCACGCAAACTGCGAGCCGCCCGCTCTCCTCAAGAGCGTTTATTTGCGTTAGCCGAGCATCACTCGCTCTTAAGTTCATTATAAATTTTTATTTTTGTATAAATTCGTAAATAATTAAATTATAATGTCTAGACCCGCGAATCCCGCGTCCAGTCGTATCAAACCCAAGGGCTTATCCCTAGTATCTTTTAACGCTCGTAGCCTTAGCACCAACCTTCCCGAGATTAAACTGTTCCTTCAGAACAAAGAACCTGACCTATTCCTTCTCCAGGAGACATGGCTTACTCCAAACCGCTCCAGGGGATACGATATTCCTAAGTACGCGTTTAATCGCAACGATAGGCCCAACGCCGACGGTTACGGCGGCACCGCTATATATTACAAAAGAGGCTTCCATTGCTGTCCTCTCCCTACCCCTGCTCTCCTCAACATGGAAGCCACGGTGTGTAGATTGGCTATGACTGGTCATCCGACCATCATCATAGCTTCAGTCTACATACCATGTGGCTCCAATCCAATCCGCAGCGACTTTGAGGCCATTCTCGCCCTCGGCCATTCAGTCATTATGTTCGGAGACTTTAACTGCAAACATACTGACTGGACGTGCCTATCAACCAACACCAGCGGTATCGCTCTCCTCGACATCACTAACTCCCTTGACTTAGACGTCATATCCCCCATCACTCCTACTCACTATCCCAACAACCCGTCCTACTCTCCTGACATCCTCGACTTTGCAATTATCAAGCGAATCAATCTTGATCTAAGGTCTATCGAACCGCTCGATGACCTAGGCTCCGACCATCGCCCCGTCTCCCTCGTGCTAGGTACGCCTAACGTTAACGTCACACCCCCTAAGACCTTTACCAATTGGAAAGGCTTTAAAAATACGTTAGTTTCAGCCTTAGAGGCCCCTAACTCTCCGCTCGCGATTTCGCCCGACCAATTAGATAGCCCGGATAAAATAGATTCATTAGTCAATACTCTAACTGATGCTATTAACACAGCCATCAACGACAACGAAAAGGTTGCTAAGCAAAGCAAACCCGCGCTTCCACTAGCCGTTAGCAATCTCATTAAAGCCAAGAACGCGGCTCTCCGGAGAGCAAAGAAATATCCCACGCCAGCATACAGAACAGCTGCGAATCAGCTTCAACGTAAAGTTAGGTCTTGCCTCGCGGAACTCCAAGACACTCAGTTTAACGATCTCATTGAGAATATCTCCCCGTCCCACAAAGCGTATTATCGAATGGCCCGAGCCTTACGCGTAGACTCCGCCTCTCACGTTCCCCTCTCACTCGTCCCGACGGCACTATTGCCTTCGAAGTTGAAGAGAAAGCCGAATGCTTCGCCGACAGCATAGCGGCACAATGTTCGCCCAGCACGCAACCCGCGGATCCCTCCCACATCCAGGCGGTGGAGGACGAAGTTCTCCGCAGAGACTCTCTCCCTATTACCGACGACCCCGTCACAGTCTCTAATGATGAAATCATGCTTCTCATTAGAAAGCAAAAGTCCAAAAAGGCTCCGGGTGCGGATGGAATTTCCAACCACGCACTTAAGCACCTGCCACAGCAGGTGCTTACCTTGTTAGCTATCATCTTCAATGCCTGCTTCGACCATAGCTACTTTCCAAAAGCCTGGAAAGAAGCGACAGTCATAGGCATTCCCAAGCCGGGTAAACCTCTGAACATCCCGGCTAATCACAGACCCATCAGCCTCCTCAAGGCAATGTCTAAACTTCTCGAAAGAGTCATACTCTCTCGAATGCGGAACCATCTATTTCCAACGGATGGCGACCCTCTCATTATTCCCCACCAGTTCGGCTTTCGCGCTAAGCACTCCTGCCCTCAGCAAGTCCATCGAATCGTCGAGTACATACTCGAAGGATTCTATCCGCATCGTAAAAAATCAATCACGGTTCTCTTTGACGTAGCCAAGGCATTCGACAAAGTCTGGCACAGCGGTCTCGTTTTTAAACTCTATAAAATAGGCGTCGTTTCTTAAAGACCGTATGTTTCGATTCAAACATGAAGGCACGCTCTCCGCGCCTCGTTCCATAAAGGCTGGAGTCCCGCAAGGCTCAGTCCTCGCCCCTCTGCTGTACACCGTGTACACTAACGACATCCCCATCCCGCCGAAAGGCGTCGAACTCGCCCTCTTTGCAGACGATACCGCCCTTTACACTAAAGGTCAAAGGATCCCGTATAACATCACCAGACTCCAAAAGGCCGTAAACGCCCTCGGTGTTTGGTTTCAAAAATGGCGTATCGATGTCAACCCGGAAAAGATTTCTGCTATTCAATTCGACCACAAACGTCGTAATCGCTACAACGATCCTCACATTCGAATGTTAGGTACTCCCATCCCCTGGAAGCGCAGTATTTAATACTTAGGCGTCACCTTAGATCAGACGCTTTCTTTCAAGCCACACGTCGATAGAGTAACGAAACTCGCGCGTTTCTACTTAAGCCGCCTAAATAGTATGATAGGTAGAAAAAGTAAAATGTCTTTTAGAAATAAACGTACGCGCTATAAGGTCTGCATGAGACCCGTCATGTCATATGCTTCGCCAGTCTTTGCCCACGCCAATCCCTCCGTCCTGTATAAGCTGCAGGTAGTTCAAAATCTCTTCTGCCGCAGGGCCACAGACGCACCTTGGTATGTGCGCAACGCGGACCTGCACAGAGATCTTGAACTACCTACAGTGCAACAGCACCTCAAAACACTCTCAGAATCGTTCTTCAAACGCGCCGAATCCCATCCCAATCATCTTGTTCGAGATTCAGTCTCATATACTGCTCCTGTGTTAGATTCGAAATTCAAAGTCGCTAGGCCGAGAAACGCGCACACGGGGGAACCCACGCAGTTAACTTTAGCTCTCGAGGCCCTTCAGGCCGCAAATCCTAATTCTAACGTAAATTCTAATTCTAATGTAAATCCGAATTAATGCAATTTTACTTTTCATTTTTAATGTCTTTATTTACTTTTCATTTTTAATGTTTTTATTTACTTTTCATTTTTGAGCACCTTCAGTGCTATGTAAATCTCAGCGGGTGACCCCTTAAGGGCCCCGCTAGCGCGGCCTCTTTCTCCAATTGGCCGTTGCTCAGATGAAGGCTGAGTGGCAAAAATGCACGAGCCGACAGGGGGTTTTTTAGTGGGTATGGTTCTGGTAGGCGTCGGGACGAGTCCCACATAACTCCGATCGCGCGCGCGGAGTATGCGTCAGAGCATTTTTTATGTCCTCCTGCCCTTCCCGTGGAGGGGAACCAAAAAAAAAAAAAAAGTCAGCAACATTCTCGCTCCGATCGCCACGCGGTGCGGACGTGCAAGACCCCGTTCTCCGTTGATCGGTCCCTTCCCGATATTCCATGGCGCTCAGTCTACTGACGTCACGTTTTAGCGTGTTGGTTCCGTGCTACGGTTTTCAAGGTTTTTCTACTCCCTCTGATTGCTATCGAAATGCGATTTTTCTTTGCGACTAAGCCCCTTAGTCTTCAAAGTGCTGTGCTACGTTGTGTTGTGCTTGTGCTGAGTGCAGTGTTGTGCCCAGCGTAAGTAGTCTGGTTTCAGTACAAAGGATACTTAACGGTGACAACGAATTTGTACTGAACCAGTCCTTTTATTTTTATTTTATTTCTCTTCTCTATTTTATTTATTTTTCTCCTATTTTCATATTTATTTTTATCATATCTGTGTGTTCTTCGTGTGTTTTTGTCCTTTCTGTCGGTAAAGGTTGACCCTAACGCGGTCAACTCTTTACCTGCGTACCCCTTTTTTTTTAGGTTTCTAGGTAGCGGCCTTCGGCGTACTACGGTTAGTTTTAAGTTATTCTCCCCAGCCCCCCTACCGCTGGTAGGGAGGTTAGCCGCTAGGGTTCGCTAGGTTTTTATTTAGGAACTCTAGGCATTTTTTATATAAATAGGTGCTGGGTTTGCTAGGGAACCTAGGCATATATTATATATTTATACATTACATATCCAAGCCCTCCAATGGACCAAAGCGTCGTTAACATCCTTAGGTCGTTCGCCCAGGCGCTCGCTGCGTCCGGCATCCCCATCCCAGATGACGTACTAAAGCATGCCTTACAGGCAACTATCGCGTCCCCGGCCCCTCAGGCCTCAACCCCGGCCCCTCAGGCCTCTAACGTCCAGGCCCCTCAGGTGTATAGCTCTCCCGCGTCTCCCGTTCCATCCGATATGGACTGCGCGTCGGTCTCATCCTCGCGCTCATCTCGTAGGAAGCGTACCGCTTCCGGGAGCGATTCAGTCGGTCGCCGCCACCTTAACCGGCTCTCCTGAGCCCGCGTTCCAATTAGTTGCCAAACGCTCGAAGAAGCGTTCGAAAAAAGCCGCAGTGTCTTCAACACCCGAGCCAACCCCGGTGTCTTCTACACCCGCCCCCGCGCCGCTCATGTCCTCAAAATCAATTACCTCAAGGCAAATAACGCAGGCGACACTATAAAAATCCAAGTCGCGACTATCGACGACTTCCGCGCGATCACTCGTTTACTTTCGCTTAAACAAATCGCGTACCATACTTACGCCCTCCCGGAGGAGCGTAAGATCCGCGCAGTACTACGGGGCGTCCCGTTTGAACTCAGTAATGAAGACATTCTCGAGGACCTTAAGTCCCAGGGCTTCCCGGCTGTAGCAGTGCACAAGATGCACTCTAACCGCGGTAGGCGCTTTCCGTTAGCTTTAGTTATCTTGTCGAATACTCCCAACTCGAGGGAGATCTTTAGAGAGGCTCGCACAATTTGCGGACACTCAAATATCTCTGTCGAGCGTCCCAACCCCCGCGGTCACCCTGGGCAGTGCCACCGCTGCCAACTCTACGGCCACGCAGCGGCTAACTGCTCAGCTCCCCCCAGGTGCGTTAAGTGCCTGGATCCACATATTACGAAGGAGTGCACTCGCACTCCCGAATCCACTTCCCCCCCTGCCTGTGTGCTGTGCGGCCAGTCCGGTCACACAGCTAACTACAGGGGTTGCCCGCGCGCTCCGCGCTCCACCGTCAAGAGGGTCGCGCCTAAACCGGCGCCGCCGCTCACTCCCGCTTACTTCTCGCCGCTGCGCAACCGGGGTCCCCCGGAAGCAAAGCCCGTTCAGCCGACGCCTACTCCGGCTCTGTCTTGGAGGCAGCGTCCGGCTGTCCCGCCTGCACCTTCCCGACCCATCCCAGCTCCCGTAGCTTCCGTAGGGCCGCGTCCTGCTTTGCCATCTTCACCTCAGTCGTCGCTGGCTGAGGACATGAAGACCGTGTTCAACGTAATTCAAAACGTCGACATTAAGGAAATTTCTGTTCTCGCACGCAAACTGCGAGCCGCCCGCTCTCCTCAAGAGCGTTTATTTGCGTTAGCCGAACACAACTCGCTTCTAAATTCGTTATAAATTTAATTTTCTTTTTTTTGTATAAATTCGTAAATAAGTAAATTATAATGTCTAGACCCGCAAATCCCGCGTCCGGTCGTATCAAACCCAAGGGCTTATCCCTAGTTTCTTTTAACGTTCGTAGCCTTAATACTAACCTTCCTGAGCTCAAACTGTTCCTTCAGAACAAAGAACCTGACCTATTCCTTCTCCAGGAGACATGGCTTACTCCAAACCGCTCCAGGGGATACGATATTCCTAAGTACGCGTTTAATCGCAACGATAGGCCCAACGCCGACGGTTACGGCGGCACCGCTATATATTACAAAAGAGGCTTCCATTGCTGTCCTCTCCCTACCCCTGCTCTCCTCAACATGGAAGCCACGGTGTGTAGATTGGCTATGACTGGTCATCCGACCATCATCATAGCTTCAGTCTACATACCATGTGGCTCCAATCCAATCCGCAGCGACTTTGAGGCCATTCTCGCCCTCGGCCATTCAGTCATTATGTTCGGAGACTTTAACTCCAAACATACTGACTGGACGTGCCTATCAACCAACACCAGCGGTATCGCTCTCCTCGCCATCACAAATCCACTTGACTTAGATGTCATCTCCCCCATCACTCCCACCCACTATCCCGACAACCCGAACCACTCTCCTGATATCCTCGATTTTGCATTAATCAAGCGAATCAACCTCGACCTCAGGTCTATCGAACCTCTCGATGACCTAGGTTCTGACCATCGCCCCGTCTCCCTCGTGCTAGGACCACCGAACGATAACGTTACCTCTCCTAAGACCTTTACCAACTGGAAAGGCTTTAAAAATACGTTAGTTTCAGCCTTAGAGGCCCCGAACTCTCCACTCGCGATCTCTCCCGAACAATTAGATAGCCCGGATAAAATTGATTCATTAGTAAACTCTCTCACTGATGCTATCAACTCAGCCATCAGTGACAACGAAAAGGTTGCTAAGCAAGGCAAACCCACGCTTCCCTTAGCCGTTAGCAATCTTATTAAAGCTAAGAACGCGGCTCTCCGGAGAGCCAAGAAATATCCCACGCCCACCTATAGAACAGCTGCGAATCAGCTTCAACGTAAAGTTAGGTCTTGCCTCGCGGAACTCCGAGACGCTCAGATGAACGATCTCATGGCGAATATCTCTCCGTCCCACCAAGCGTACTATAGCATGGCCCGAGCCTTACGCGTAGACACCGCCTCTCACGTTCCTCCTCTCACTCGTCCCGATGGCACTACTGCCTTTGAAGTCGAAGAGAAAGCCGAATGCTTCGCTGACAGCATTGCACAATGCTCGCCCAGCACGCAACCTGCTGATCCCTCACACATCCAGGCGGTGGAGGACGAAGTCCTTCGCAGAGACTCTCTCCCCATCACCGCCGACCCTGTCACAGTCTCTAATGACGAAATCTTGCTTCTCATTAGAAATCAAAAGTCCAAAAAGGCTCCGGGTGCGGATGGAATTTCCAACCACGCACTTAAGCACCTACCTCACCAGATGCCTACCTTGTTAGCTATCATTTTCAATGCCTGCTTCGACCATAGCTACTTTCCAAAAGCTTGGAAAGAAGCGACAGTCATAGGCATTCCCAAGCCGGGCAAACCTCTGAACGTCCCGGCTAATCACAGACCCATCAGCCTCCTCAAGGCAATGTCTAAACTTCTCGAAAGAGTCATACTCTCTCGAATGCGGAACCATCTGTTTCCAACGGATGGCGATCCTCTCATTATTCCCCATCAGTTCGGCTTTCGCGCTAAACACTCCTGCCCTCAGCAAGTCCATCGAATCGTCGAGTATATGACGGTTTCTATCCGCGTCGTTATAAAACAGTCGCGGTTTTCTTTGACGTAGCCAAGGCTTTCGATAAAGTCTGGCACAGCGGTCTAGTTTATAAACTCTACAAGATAGGCTTACCGGATCGCCTAGTGAGGTTAATAGCGTCGTTTCTCAAAGACCGTACGTTTCGATTTAAACACGAAGGCACGCTTTCTGCGCCTCGTCCCATAAAGGCTGGAGTCCCTCAAGGCTCAGTCCTCGCCCCTCTGCTGTACACCGTGTACACCAACGACATTCCCATCCCGCCGAAAGGCGTCGAACTCGCCCTCTTTGCCGACGACACCGCACTCTATACCAAAGGCCACAGTGTTCGGCACCTTGTAACCAGACTCCAAAAGGCCGTAAACGCCCTTGGTGTATGGTTTCAAAAATGGCGCATCGATGTGAACCCTGAAAAGAGTTCTGCGATGCGCTTCGACCACAAACGCCGTCGTCCCGCTGGCGATCCCCACGTTCGAATGTTAGGCATTCCCATCCCCTGGAAGCGCAGTACTAAATACTTGGATACTTGGGGGGAGGGAGACTTGCCGAGCTAACAGAAGCAGAAAAGAATAATTTTGTATAGACATAAAGAGACTCTGTAAATTTATTTTGAAAAAAAAAAAAATACCCGTGAAGTTTCTTGCCAGTTCTTCTTCACGAAGGTTTTTTTTCGAACTGGTGGTAGAATCATGTTTTATTTGACGTCGATAAGAACAAGTAATTGTCAATGTTGAGAAATAAATATTTGAATTTGAATTTGAATTAGGCGTCACATTAGATCCGACGCTTTCTTTCAAGCCACACGTCGAAAGAGTTACGAAACTCGCTCGTCACTACTTAGGCCGCCTAAATAGCATGTTAGGTAGAAAAAGTAAAATGTCTTTCAGAAACAAACGTACACTTTACAAGGTCTGCGTTAGACCCGTCATGACGTATGCCTCGCCAATCTTTGCCCACGCCAAACCCTCCCACCTGCACAAACTGCAGGTAGTTCAAAACCTCTTTTGCCTCTAGTTCGTGATTCAGTAAAATTCAAAATTCAAATTCAAATATTTATTTCTCAACATTGACAATTAATTGACAATTACAATTACACGGACGAAGAACTCATCGCATATACAGACACATTACACATGCTTTGTTACAATTACTAGTACAATCCTGTTAATGAGGGGATTATACCCAAGGGCTCTTATCATCGAAATAATCGGATAGTTTATAATATGCTCTAGCACACAACTTCTCCTTTATAGTTTCTTTGAATTTGTCAATAGGAAGACCTTGGATATCCTCAGGAACCTTATTATAAAAGCGTATACATTGGCCCATGAATGAGTTAGTGACTTTATGAAGCCTACTATTATGAGCTGCCAGCATATTTCTTCCTCTTGTGCAGATCTTTTTTTCTTTTGAACAAGGTTATGTTCTTTTTAACATACATTAAATTTTCTAAAATATATTGTGAATGGAAGGTAAGAATATTTATTTCCTTAAATTTACTTCTAAGTGACACCCTTGGACCGAGCTGATAGATTGCGCGAACAGCCCTTTTCTGCAGAATAAATATAGCATCGATGTCGGCAGCACTCCCCCACAACAGAATACCATATGTCATGAGGCTGTGGAAGTAACCAAAATAGACTATAAATAAAACACTTTTTACCGGATATTATCGCGTATATTTTAGTTAATTTTAAAATTATTTCGACGTTTCGGCATCTTTGCAGTTGCCGTGGTCACGATAGACTAAGGTGTTGTTCATCTATTGCCAGTAATAAAAACTACATGATTGTCAATACATATTAACGCCATCTGTTTCATTCATTTTCATTCATTAATGTATTGACAATCATGTAGTTTTTATTACTGGCAATAGATGAACAACACCTTAGTCTATCGTGACCACGGCAACTGCAAAGATGCCGAAACGTCGAAATAATTTTAAAATTAACTAAAATATACGCGATAATATCCGGTAAAAAGTGTTTTATTTAAAGTATGTATCGTGAAAACTTAAGAAAAGATTCAAAATAGACTAATCGAGCAGTTGTTTCATTTGAAATTTGTCTAATTTTTTTAACAGCATATGCGGCAGAGCCAAGCCTTTTCGCTAAACCATCAACATGCGGTCCCCACTGCAGTTTGGCGTCTAAGGTTATGCCCAGAAATACAGTTGAGTTTACAGGAGTCAGTTCCTGGCTCTTAACTACAATGTTTGTGTTTACCTGTTTGACATTTGGCAATGTAAATTTAACACATTTCGTTTTTTTTTCATTGAGGAGCAAATTATTAGCTGAGAACCACTGCTCTGTGTTGGAGATGCATTTGTTCACCGCTCGATAGTCAATTTCTTAACTTTTGATTTTAAACAAGAAGGAAGTATCATCAGCAAACAATATGACCTCGCATTGATTCTTAACGGCCGATGGCAGATCATTAATATAAACTAAAAATAGGAAAGGACCAAGAACTGAGCCCTGGGGCACACCCATTGTCACTGCAGATCCTGATGATATTTCTCCATTTATTGCAACTTTCTGTTTTCTATTAGAAATATATGATTTTATCAAGGCAAGCGCTCGGTTTTAATGCCGTAATGGTGCAGTTTCATGAGTAGAGTAGTATGATCCACACAGTCGAACGCCTTGGACAAGTCACAAAAGACACCAATAGCATCACACGACTCCTCCCAGGCGCTGAATACGTGTTTTATGAGCTCAACACCGGCGTCGGTTGTTGAGCGACCCCGCGTGAAACCAAACTGCTTAAAATTCATTAAACTATTACCGTAAAAATGAGAGAGTAATTGATTTAAAATTAATTTTTAAAAATCTTACTGAGCGTTGGTAGTATAGATATTGGTCTAAAATTATTAGGGTCAGACATACTACCTGCTTTGAATATTGGAATGACCTTACTCAATTTCATTAAATCAGGAAAAACACCATTATCAACACAGTCATCAAATATACTGGCTAAGTACGGGGCTATACCATCAATGACAGATTCAATAATTTTAACAGAAATCCCGTCTAAATCGGCAGTATTTTTTACTTTAATGCTTTTAAATGCATTTAAAACTTGTGGAACAGTAACATGTTTAAAAATAAAATCAATATTGCATGAATTTACATTTTCCATTAGCAGTGACTGTGCAAGAGTGGATCATGAATTAATACTCGAAGTAGTTGACACAGGGATGGCAGTAAAAAAATTTTCAAATGCTTCACTTGTCAACTTATTTGTCAGTTGACAACACTTTATCATTAATTTTTTAATTATATTTGGTGTGTGGTTCTTTTGCTTTCCCAGTTTCCTGATTAATTATATTCCATGCAGTTTTTGAAATGTTAGTACTATATTTAATTTTATTATTAATGTAATTAGATTTAGCTACACTGCAAACTCACACTCAAACTCAAACAATTTTGAATATATTTTAACATATTCATAAAATGTCTCATTATGATTATAAGTTCTTTCACTGTACAATTCATATAATCTATTTCTACTTCTGCATATTCCCACTGTTGCCCAGTCACTAAACCTAAATAAATTATTATTTATACATATTTTCTTTTTTTTTAAAACAGAGTCATATTCATTTCTAATTATATTATGAATAGAGTTATATTGAGTAATAGGATCTCCACAGTAATCTAATTTAAATGTTTTTTCAAATACATTTTTCCTAAATGTTTCAAGCCGTCTCTGATTCATGGGTATAAAGGTAATTTCTCTTTTTAGAGTCTTTTTTAGCCCAATTTCAAAAGTGGCCAACTGCCCACTATGATTTGATTGTAGTTTATTAATTACTGACTTTGTACATGGCATTAAATTTGTAAAAATGTTATCAAGGCTGAAGTCGCTGTGATTCGCGTAGGCTCTAAGAAGAGATTTTTTAGGTTGTAACAATTAAAAAGATTCAAGAATCGTTTACTTTGTGACGTCTCTACTAATAAATCAATATTAAAATCGCCACAAATAATTATTTCTTTGTTTTTGTTATTTACTCTATGTAATACCTCATCCATAGTGCTCTCAAAAACTTCATATGGTGAGGATGGGGGTCTGTATACACTTATTATAACAATATTCCCTATCTCAATACAGGCTATTTCTACTGATCGCTCAACAGACAGACTTACAATATCAGTGCGTTCTTTAAATGTTAGGCTCTTATGAGTGATGATCATTGAGCCGCCGCAAGTAATTTGTTCTCTGTTGAATGAACTAGCTATTACATGATTCTTATAAGAAGACATGATTTGACACTGTGTGAGCCAGTGCTCTACATAGTATATGAATATTTTCACAGTTTATGAACAGTTCAATCTGTAATTCCTTACCATCAATGTCCTGCATATTTTGATGGACTATGTTCAGAAAATTATTTTTTACATTTTTATTGCTTAAATTACTACTTAGAATACTGGTGCTAGATGTATTATCTATTGTCACTAACTTATGTTTAAATTATTTCTAATACTATGTTTTGGAATATTACATTCCAACGGGTCAAAAGTATAAAATGACTGCTCAATAGAAGCAGCGGTTGTAGTCAACGAATTGACTGTTATGCATAAAATATATGATAGCGAGTATGCTATATGTCGTAGGTCATTACTGTACAAATTGTACCTATCATTGGTCATATATGGCTTGTTAATAAATGTATTTAAATCAATAAACTGAAACTTTTCACTATGACGACATGTCATATTTTGTACATCTATATTTAGTCGATGCTTCATATTATTTTCTGAGGGGTTCTAGGTAAATGGAAATGCAAACAAAATAATTTTACTAATATCCTGTCTGCAGTTCAATCTAGCAAAACATGCTGTCATTGTTTTCTTACTTAGTTGCTTACATCTGCGAATTGTATTCAATGGGTTACTTTAATAGTTGTTTATTAATTTATTAATGTTGATTCTTTGAATTGTGTAACGTAAATATTTAATATGGGGTTGTTGATTATTCATGAATTGTATTGTATTGTATTGGAGATAATAATAACTTAAACTATTGTATTTAGATATTAATTAACTAGCCGGGATCTTGGCTGATTTTCACCAGGTTTGAAATCAGCCAATCAGCCATTGAGTCACTATTGTCGTCTCGCGACGACAACTCGTAGCACACTGCAGACAACACTCATACGCTAAGATTCGTACAATATCTCGCTTCGTCCTCGACGACTTAAGATAAGCCTCTGTAGGACTTACGCTGCGGCCAGTTTCGACCGGCTGTAACTAAATCAGTCTCGCAGCAACAACAGAGTTGAGTTTTTTTTTTTTGGTTCCCCTCCACGGGAAGGGCAGGAGGATATAAAAAATGCTCAGACGCATACTCCGCGCGCGCGATCGAAGTTATGTGGGACTCGTCCCGACGCCTACCAGAACCATACCCACTAAAAAACCCCCTGTCGGCTCGTGCATTTTTGCCACGCAGCCTTCATCTGAGCGACGGCCAATTGGAGAAAGAGGCCGCGCTAGCGGGGCCCTTAAGGGGTCACCCGCTGGGATTTACATTACACTAAAGGTGCTCAAAAATGAAAAGTAAATAATTAAAAAACATTAAAAATTGAAAAATAAAATTGCATTAATTCGGATTTACGTTAGAATTAGAATTTGCGGCCTGAAGGGCCTCGAGATCTAAAGTTAACTGCGTTGGTTCGCCAGTGTGTGCGTTTCTCGGTCTAGCGACTTTGAATTTCGAATCTAACACAGGAGCAGTATATGAGACTGAATCTCGAACAAGATGATTGGGATGGGATTCGGCGCGTTTGAAGAACGATTCTGAGAGTGTTTTGAGGTGCTGTTGCACTGTAGGTAGTTCAAGATCTCTGTGCAGGTCCGCGTTGCGCACATACCAAGGTGCGTCTGTGGCCCTGCGGCAGAAGAGATTTTGAACTACCTGCAGCTTATACAGGACGGAGGGATTGGCGTGGGCAAAGACTGGCGAAGCATATGACATGACGGGTCTCATGCAGACCTTATAGCGCGTACGTTTATTTCTAAAAGACATTTTACTTTTTCTACCTATCATACTATTTAGGCGGCTTAAGTAGAAACGCGCGAGTTTCGTTACTCTATCGACGTGTGGCTTGAAAGAAAGCGTCTGATCTAAGGTGACGCCTAAGTATTAAATACTGCGCTTCCAGGGGATGGGAGTACCTAACATTCGAATGTGAGGATCGTTGTAGCGATTACGACGTTTGTGGTCGAATTGAATAGCAGAAATCTTTTCCGGGTTGACATCGATACGCCATTTTTGAAACCAAACACCGAGGGCGTTTACGGCCTTTTGGAGTCTGGTGATGTTATACGGGATCCTTTGACCTTTAGTGTAAAGGGCGGTATCGTCTGCAAAGAGGGCGAGTTCGACGCCTTTCGGCGGGATGGGGATATCGTTAGTGTACACGGTGTACAGCAGAGGGGCGAGGACTGAGCCTTGTGGGACTCCAGCCTTTATGGGACGAGGCAGTCCGATTCGCAGTCCATCTCGGACGAGGCGGGAGACGCGGGAGACGCGGGAGAGCTGTAGACCTGAGGGGTCTGGACGTTGGAGGCCTGAGGGGCCGGGGTTGAGGCCTGAGGGGCCGGGGACGCGATAGATGCCTGTAAGGCCTGCGTTAGTACGTCATCGGGTATGCTGGCGCCGGACGCAGCGAGCGCCTAGGCGAACGACCTAAGAATGTTTACTACGAGCTGACTACGGTCGATTAAATTCGATAGTAGTTCGCAAGGCCCGCGCTGATTTTCTGGCTACGTACTTGAAGCTTGGCGCTTGTTACGTAGTCAGAGACTCGCTCTGCGGCCGGCTTCTGCCTGTCGTAACGTAGTCAATCCCGCACTTTCAGTGCAACCCAACCTCGTCAGGTCTACGGCCGGTTTTTGCTGTCAATTTATTAACAACACATTCCGTAGTAGACTCGCGTTTGATCAGGTGACAACTAAGCCTGATAGCGTTGCCCCGGTGCGCTTCCAAGGCCCTTCAGGCCAAGCAGAAACCGGCTGACCCGATCCCATTGCACTTGGGCCTTGCCCAGGGTGACGGTACAGTGCTGTCCGAATTAGCGGCACCACTTCGCGTCGTTCCCCAGCCCCCCTACCGCGGGTAGAGAGGTTAAGGTGCTAGGTTTGTTAGGGAACCTAGGCATTATTTTATATTTATATATTATATATTGTAGTCCTAAGCCCTCCAATGGACCAGCAAAGCTTGGTAAACTTTGCTAAGTCGTTCGCCCAGGCGCTCGTTGCGTCCGGCGTCGCCATTTCCGATGACGTACTAACGCAGGCCTTACAGGCAACTATCGCGTCCCCGGCCCCTCAGGCCACCAACGCCCAGACCCCTCAGGTCTATAGCTGTCCCGCGTCCCCCGCGCCATCCGTGATTTTATTTATTTATTTATTTTATTTTCTAATTCTTGGAAAACTTACAGCTAAGTACAATTGATTAAGTTAAAAATTATAATTATAAAGAAGGCCATTTACAAAGTTCTCACATGTAGTGTAAATCACGTTATAATATAAATAAGTCGCTAGTATAAGTAGATATATGCATAAATACAAACATAATATTTTATTTGATACAGACACAAGAAGAAGATTTAAATTGAATATAAATACTAACAATAAATGTGTGCTTTGAAAAGAAAAGAATGCTTTGGCCATTGCTGACTTGACACTTGAAATGCTGGTACAAAATAGGTTTAAGTTCTCGAGCTCGTTGTTTAACTAATTTATTAAAGTTGGTGTTCTGCACATAAATGAGTTCTGTCTGTAATTGGTCATTGCGGTAGGTGCGTGCAGTAAACTAGGGTTGCGATATAACTTTGTGTGCGCGCAAATATTAATTCCAGACCGAAGCTCCGGCACATCTAATCTATTATTCGCAATTTTTATTAAATTAATGACGTCGGATATTTGCCTTCGCTTACTCAGAGGTAATATATGGTGTCGTTTACCCCTTGAAATGTAGTTTCTGTCGTAGGTTCTACACTTGTACTGAATTATTTTTAAAAAGCGTCTTTGTATGCTTTCAATTCGTTGAACGTAAACGTCATATTTAGGGTTCCATACAGACGAAGCGTAGTCGAAGCGGTGACTTCGGACGTAAGTACAATACAAAATTTTAAGAGTTTTTACATTGGTGAAGTCTGAGGATATGCGTATTATGAATCCTAGAGCTTTTGAAGCTTTGCTAACTATCTTATTGACACGGGTGTCATATAGAAGCTTGGAATCGAAAGAAACCCCCAAATCGACCACAGTAGTTACTCGCCGCAAATTTATATTATTTATAGCATAATCAAATGTCATTGGGGAGGCTTTCCGGGTAAACGAGCATACGCAACATTTAGCAATATTTAGTTCAAGTTTGTTTGAGATACAATAGTTGTAGAGGTTATTTAAGTCAGATTGAAGTTTGATGCAGTCATTCATATTATTAATTGGATAAAAGATCTTCATATCGTCCGCATACAATAAAATTTTTGATGTCATAATGTAGGAAACAATGTCATTATTAAAAATTATAAATAATAAAGGTCCGAGCAAACATCCTTGAGGGATTCCCGAAGGAACTAGTTTCACTTGAGAATTGAAACCATTAAGTACAACTATTTGGCTCCTGTTGTTGATGTATGAGGCGTACTCTGGGGTCGGTACCCGGGATGGACCTAATCTAACCTAGGGAGGTCTTCCTAATCCACAAAGGAAATATAACACAATTTTATTTTAAGTAACTTTTATTTAAGATGAATCTATTTTAAAAGAAAATACAATGATAATTATTAGACTATTTTGGGGACGAAGCCCGCAATAGAATTCCGTAAGGAATCCTGTCAAGGAATCCCATCAAGGGATGCCATGGAACAATCTTCCATAATATATATATTTTACATTTCACAAATAAAATCAAATAATGACAGACTTATAAGTTGCCAGTCATAAATGTCGGCAAGTTTGTTTGTACAATAACCTCTTTTAATAAATACGGCACAAGCAAACGTTGCAATCGCCCCTCTTGTTTAATTTATTTAATTAGTGAAGCTGATTAAATAAATTCCTATATACATTTCATTCTTAAATAACGACCCTACTTAAATCAGGACCATATACATTAATCGGGATTACTCTCAGATGAGCCCCCTACCGATAGGAATATATATACTTGATCATGTTTAAATTACAACATCTTATTACACCAAAAATGATCTTATAGTATTTATTCTCCATCAATAGAGCCTTAGCCACAAAACCTGATGAAAATCAGCCAAGATCCCGGCTGGTTAATTAATATCTAAATAAAACAGTGTAAATTATTTTAATTTCTCATACAATTCATGAATAATCAACAACCGCCGACGTCGTCGTGGCTCTCCTCGCCCCCGCCGGTACCACCACCTATTGTAGATTTTATTCTGTTAGATGTTAAATTAGGAAATAAGAAATACTTTATTAGCGCTGCATATATACCGCCTAAAATGCATAATGATGTTTATAAGTTGTACCTGGAGTTTTTACAAAGTCACTTGGAACTACTGGATGAATGTAATATAATAATCGTGGGAGATTTTAATTTGCCAAATATTACTTGGGAATCCGACGGCTCTTTTAACGAAAAACCTGTTATCAACAGTACTACTTGTGAATCGACTTTACAATTAATGAACTTTATGTCATTTTCGGATTGTGTTCAATTAAATTACATAAAAAATAATAAAAACAGGATATTAGATCTTTTTATTACTAACATAGCTGATTGTAAACTTTTATCAGCTCAACTGCCTTTGGTACCTCCAGACGATAATCACCCGCCGTTCTATACTTTATTGCCTATTAGTAGTCCGGAAACATACATTCGAAGTAAGCCTAGATTGCGATATTGTTTCAGGAATGCAGATTACGACCTCCTTAATAAGGAATTAACTAATGCTAAGTGGGATGAATTATTTCTACATAAGTCAGCAGATCAAGCTGTAGAAGTATTTTATGAAGTAATTTATGGCATTATTCGTAAATACATACCTCTAAAAATGATTAAATCATCACAATTTCCAGTATGGTTCAATTTCCATTTACAAAAATTATTTAAACTTAAAAATAAAGCGTGGGTAAAGTGGAAAATAAACAAAAATGAAGCTGACTATAATGATTTTTCGTTTTATAGAAAACTAATGCATAAAGAGTCCACCAAGTCCTACAGAAACTATATAAATACAGTAGAGGAAAGTATTAAAATGAATATAAAATATTTTTGGACATATGTATCAAATAGAAAAAACTCATCACTTATTCCGAGTGACGTATTTTACGGATATAATACTGCTAACAGCCCTTTCGATGTGTGCAACCTGTTCTCTGAATACTTTCACTCGGTTTTTGAACAATCTACTGTTCCTATAGATTATACCATTGATATGGTTGATAAGGCTAGCTATAACGAAATGAATACTAATCTATGTAATATTATAATTTCTAAAGACGACATTGTTAAGGAATTAAAATCACTTGATATTACCAAAGGTTCTGGTACAGATAACGTACCTCCGATATTTTTAAAGAACACTGCTAACACGATTTGTATACCCCTACATTATTTATTTAATAAATGCTTAAAAGACGGTGTTTATCCTGACGTTTGGAAATCCGCCCGCATAGTACCCGTACACAAAAGTGGAGCGAAGAAAAACGTAGAAAACTATCGTCCAATATCTATTCTACCCGCTCTGTCGAGGCTTTTCGAGAGGCTGGTACATAATAATATATATCCCATCCTACATTCAACAATTATTCCTCAACAACACGGTTTCGTTCATAAGCGATCAACTAATAGTAATTTACTCCTTTATGTAACAGACATTTTTGAAAACTTAGATGCTAATAAGGAAACGCATAGTATATACACGGACTTTCGGAAGGCTTTCGACAGAGTGGATCATAGAATACTATTGGACAAGTTGGCGTTTAATGGTATCCGGGGGAATCTCTGGCGGTGGTTTAAATCATACATACTTAATCGAACACAGAAAGTTGTGATAAATGGCTATGAGTCGAATTCAGTAAATATAAGTTCGGGTGTACCTCAGGGATCCATTCTAGGGCCCCTCCTTTTTATATTATTTATAAATGATATCCACACATGCTTTAAGTATAGTAAATTTCTTTTATATGCGGACGACTTAAAAATATATCACATAGTTCATGACTCATTAGACCTACATCACCTACAAGATGATCTTAACCGATTCACAGAATACTGTTTGGTAAATAATCTTAGTCTTAGCTTAAACAAATGCAAGTTTATATCTTTCACCAGGAAAAGAAACTCCACTAAATTCACTTATAAGTTATGTGGCTCTGTCTTGGAGAAGGTAAATACTATAAGAGATTTGGGTGTTTACTTGGATAGCAAATTGACCCTGGATGTGCATATTGATACAATTTGTAACAAAGCCTACAAAATGTTTGGTTTTGTGATGAGGGCATGTAAAGACTTCAAAAAACCAAGTACCTATATATATATGTATAAAACGTTAATTAGATCACAATTAGAGTATGCAATTTCAATATGGAACCCGTTTTATAAACGATATGCAAATAATTTAGAAGACATACAGAAAAAATTCTTAAAGAGTATGCAGTATAGATGTGCTCGTATTTATTTATCTTATAAAGATTTACTGAAGAGTTACAAATTATTAGACTTAAAGTCTAGACGGCATCAACTAGAAGCTATGCTTTTGTATGATCTATGTCATAACCGCTATGATTGTGTTGACCTAGTAAATAGGATATTTTATCTGGTTCCTACTCGATCGCATATGCGTGCAGCCCGTAAGCAACATGTATTTGCTACTAAAATGTGCCGCACAAATGCTGGCAAAAGGGCTCCTATGAATAGACTCTTTCTTAACTATAATGAACACTTTGGTCATATTGATATCTTTGCTACCCCTGTGGGCTACTTTCGAAATAAAATAATAGAAGTCCTAAATAATAATAATTCGATGTAATAATAATTAATTTTAGTAAACATTTGAGTGGTTAATTCACTGTAATGTATTAAGTACTTTTTTTGTAAATGTAATCTACTTACCTTACCGCCTCAACATAGATACTTTCATCTCTCACCTGTAGTTACCTGTGGCTAACGAAGTTGGTCTTACAATTACATATTTCGTATTAGATCTACTATTTAGTAACATCGATTGTAAAACTGTTTGTTGGTCCTAATAAATTAAAAAAAAAAAAAAAAAAAAAAAACCCCATATTAATCATTTACGTTACACAATCATACGCAAATTCAAATAACCAATATTTATTATTAAATTAATCAACAATTGTTAAAATAACCCATTGAATACAATCAAATTATAATTATTATTAATTGATAAGTAATAAATACATTAATATCCCAATAAAAGTAAATTTAATTAATCCCATTTATATTAAAATTAATGCTAAATTAATCAAATTATATTATCAAACATTATCATTCAGTTGGCAAAACAAACATGTTTGACATGAACTGTCATATTAACTTTAAACTTTTCTGAATGATTAAAAGTTTATTTGAAAGTTTGTAACTTTCGAAACTTTAAATATTACCTACCTAAATATTAAGATTTTACCTGCCTAACTATTACCGGACAAACTTACCTAAGAATAGATCATAAAATTGGATCCAAAGTATTTTACTTAACCCAAAAATTATCTATAAATTAAAGGATTTATATTTCACAACGCAATGCAGAGAACTTTTTCAAAATGCACCGAAATACACCTGACAAAATTCTATACCAATCACGTTTAAAATACATTAACTATTCCATCACAACCCTTTTATTATTTAACCCACTGAGGATCCTATTCTACATCCGCGTGTTGACCCACAGACATCAATATCACAAAATTATATATACTCGTAAACTTTGGCCGCATAGCTAAATCGGCTATCACCTTCTCTCTTATGGAGATTATTAGGCGTGGCTCAAATTAAACGTGCACATTATCTATAGTGTTATTTTAGTCTTTGAAAATTGACTTCTTTAGAGCATTGGCACCACACGTATATTTATGATTCGTAAATAAAATGTAACGCGGTAAATACGTGCCGCGTGTACCTGCCGCTCCTTAGAGGTTTCTCTTCGGGTATCTAAAATTAATTTATTAAATCATTAAATAAAATACCCTCTTATCTCAATATATAATATATAAAAACCTTTTCCTTATTTTCTTTTATCTGCATCGTCCATCCATTGCATCTCTTTTTTGGTGATGCTGTTTGGATCGGCTTTGCAGGATATATCATCTCGGAACATTGCGTTGTGAAGTGTACATAGAATTTGAAAAAAAATAATATTAGTTTCTTATATTATTCTAAAACCCCAACGAAATTCTAACCGTTGCATATCTACAAATGAAGATATACATATTTGTACACCTAAATGTGTACTTTTTACTCTATTAATTCTAAGAATAAAGAAATTATAATATTATTGTAATATTTCAAGAAATAAATGTATATACAAAAACTTTGTTTTATATATATATATATATATATATATATAAATATAGACATAATTTCATCATTAATTCCATTCTATCAAACATTATATGGTTCCAATCTATTCACATGCACAATCAATTCTTGGTTATTTTGTATTTTTTTTACAAGATAATTGTCACATCCTATATATCGCAATACTCGAAATAAAACTTCATATGGTCGACCAAGTTTTCGACTTCCACCCAATATTCTTTCTGGACAATGTAACGAATCCAATTGTCCTACACGATTTAAATCCAAATGATAATACGTTAAACTCGTATAATCCAGACGGTGTGATGATTGCCGTTTCGTGTCTATCCTTCTCCGCTATCGATAATTACCAATAGGCACAGTTTAAATTCAAATCAGCGCAGAATTTCGCCCCATTCAGCTGCACTATCATACCTTCGATGATAAGCAAATGATAGAAATCTTTAATTACCTTCTTATAACATTGTCTTGATCAATCGGCATCAACAATATCTCAAGCTGTCCCACTGACGCCGGTTGAATTTTGGGAAATTCCTTCCTCGCCCGTCGGATGAATCACCTTCTAGAGTCTTTCCTTTACTCTTGGGATTTCAGATAGCTCTTGCCTTCTAAAATTTTCTTTCCGCTATACTCAGTGGCGTATATAGCTGAAATAAAACACAAAACACTACACTGTACCCGGCGCCTCCACCATCTGGGGTCGGTACCCGGGATGGACCTAATCTAACCTAGGGAGGTCTTCCTAATCCACAAAGGAAATATAACACAATTTTATTTTAAGTAACTTTTATTTAAGATGAATCTATTTTAAAAGAAAATACAATGATAATTATTAGACTATTTTGGGGACGAAGCCCGCAATAGAATTCCGTAAGGAATCCTGTCAAGGAATCCCATCAAGGGATGCCATGGAACAATCTTCCATAATATATATATTTTACATTTCACAAATAAAATCAAATAATGACAGACTTATAAGTTGCCAGTCATAAATGTCGGCAAGTTTGTTTGTGCAATAACCTCTTTTAATAAATACGGCACAAGCAAACGTTGCAGTACCAACGAAATAGGTTTCCCTTTATACCTATAGTCTGAATCTTACAGAGTAGAATAGCATGATCAATCCGGTCAAAACATTTGGTGAAGTCTGTGTATATAAAGTCTACCTGGGATCGGTTCGACATATGTTTAGTGAGGTATTCACTACATATCAAAAGATTAGATTCGGTAGACCTACCCTTGAGAAAGCCATGTTGCTGCTCAACAAAACTCAACCTGAGAGCATTGTATGTCTGATAATATGCAATTTTTTCTAAAAGTTTGGATAAAATACATAATTTAGAGATAGGCCGATACTTAGTAACCTCATTCTTGGCGCCTTTTTTATGTATGGGCGTTATGTATGCAATTTTCCACAAAGAGGGAATTTTCCAAGTTGAAGTGAAAGCCTGAATAACAAAGTCACAGGCAAAGTGAGGCTTTTAGCACAGTTTGAGATAAACAAGGGTGGAATGCGATCCGGGCCAGCCGATTTAGTCATATCTACAGATTTTAGTAAATTATAAACTTCAGATTCATTAATTTCGATGCTATGTATGTCGGATACAGTGTTAGTGGTGGACTGATGGTTAGTACGGTTGTCTGGTAAGGAAGGATTCTGGAAGGTGGAAAAGAAATAGCCACTAAACATATTAGCGATGACACTACCCGAGTCTGAACTTATATTATTGTATGTCATAACAGCTGGGAACGAATTATACGATTTCCTACTCTTAACGTACGCCCAAAACGCTCTTGGATTGCTAGTAATATAATTTTCAATATTCATTATATATGTTTTAAGCATTTGTTCCTCAAGATACTTTGCACGGCTACGTAATATTGTGAATCTGTGGTAGTCTGAGATGTTTTTGTTTTTAATGTACCTTTTATGATATTTACGTTTTTCTTTAAGAAGTTTAATCAGCGGTGTTTTATACCACTCTGGGTATTTACTATTTGAGGATACAATTTTGGTAGGAATGTAGGTGTTAATTTAACTATATAAAATGTCATAAAAAGTTTTGTAGATTGCTCTAATGAATTATCAAGATTAATAATATGGGTCCATGCAACTTCGTCTAATTTAGCTGATATAAGATTGTAGTCTGCTTGTTTGAATAAAAATATGGTCCGCGGTTGGGCTGGAAGTCCTGGATACTCTAAAAAATCTAATTCAAAGCTCAAAGCCTTATGGTGAGGATCAATAGGTACCAAAGGGTCTAAACATTCCGCTACAGTTACGTCATCATTACATAAAACTAAGTCCAATACGCGGTTATTCAAGTTTCTAATATTATTATATTGGTATAAATTACAGATGTGTAAGTAGTCATAAAACATAAGTTGAATATTCCCTGATATATTGATCGGTGTGTAGTAATAGGTCTTTACCTATGAAACTGCCGTTTTGCCGTACTGGCCATTTCAAATGAAAATATTTTTTTTTTTGACTGATAATTCTAATTTCAAATTAATTTTATTTGACAAACATGGAATTATTCTTCTAATATCGTCATTTGTTTAATAGTTAGTGTTTTGTTTTCAACGCATTCGAACATTTTTCGTCATCATGGATAAGTTAAAAATTCGAGTAATTATGGAGTACGAGTACCGTCGTGGCAGCAAAGCGGCACAAGCGGCAGGCAACATCAACGATGTTTACGGAGCGAACACTACAAACGAACGCACCACCCGTTATTGGTTTACCCGCTTCCGTTCTGGAAATTTTGACCTGAAAAATGAACCCCGTGGTCGTCCGAAAACTTTGGTCAACAATGACGAATTAAAGGCAATTGTGGAAGCTGATGAAACTCAATCCACGGCTGAATTAGCAGCAGCTTTCGACGTTAGTATCAAAACAATATTGGTCCGTTTGCGTCAAATTGGCAAGGTAAAAAAGCTTGGCAAATGGGTACCCCACGAACTCAATGACCGCCAGCGCGAAGTACGCGCGGAGACGTGCCTTGCACTGCTCAGCAGGCATACAAATGAAGGAATTCTGAACCGCATTGTTACTTGTGACGAGAAATGGATCCTGTTTGACAATCGTAAGCGCTCAGCAAGTTGGTTGGGCCCTGGTTCAGCACCCAAACAATGCTCTAAACGAAAACTTACCCCTAGAAAAGTGATGGTCACTGTTTGGTGGTCTAACGCGGGTGTAATTCATCACAGCTTCTTGCCAAACGGGACAAGCATTACTGCAGATGTGTACTGTGAAGAACTGAACACAATGATGGAGAAGCTCACACGTCTCCAACCATCTTTGGTCAATCGTTCAGCTCCACTGCTCCTGCACGACAACGCGCGACCTCATACTGTACAGCAGACGGTCTCCAAGCTACAAGAGTTGGGGTTGGAAGTTCTCCGTCATCCGCCGTACTCACCAGACCTTGCGCCTACAGACTCCTACTTTTTCCAGAATTTGGATAACTTCTTGGCGGGAAAAAAATTCAATACCCGAGAGGCAGTACAAAATGCCTTTGAAGAATTTGTTGCCTCCCGTCCAGCTGGTTTCTTCAAGAAAGGCATCAATAAGCTACCAATGCGTTGGCAAAGATGCATTGATTGCATGGGTGATTATTTTGATTAATAGAAATAAAAAATATATAAAAAAATTACGCTTCATTTATTTCGTGAAAAACGGCAATTTCATAGGTAAAGACCTAATATAATGAGTCAGATGCTACCCAGTCAAGACTAGGCATATTAAAATCACCTATGACTATGACTATGATATTACTTATGACTAGGTGAGCCCGTTATAATATCTGAAATTGAGTTCAAGAAGTGTACGGTTTGCTCATTCTGCGTATATCCGCGCTGTTCGTTGCATAAGTAAACTACGACTGTGAATCGGTCACATACTCTCGCGCGTCGCGTCGCAAGCGTACCGCTCCCGGGAGCGACTTCGAACCCGCGTCCGATGCGTCATCAGATGCCGTCACCTTAACCGGCTCTCCTGAGCCCGCGTTTCAGTTAGTCGCCAAACGCTCTAAGAAAGCCTCGATGTCTTTAACACCCGAGCCCACCGCGGTGTCTTCAACACCCGCCCCCGCGCCGTCAATGTCACAACAAGTGACCGCGACTACGTCGGCTCCGTCCAAGCAAGCAACGCGCGGCGCTACCGTCCCACCTAAGCCTCAGCTTCCTCCGCCCGTCTTCCTCCGCGAAAAAGCGCAATGGACCGCGGTATCTAATCTTTGCAAAGAGTAAAAATTAATTATGTCAAAGTAACCAACACAGGCGATTCAATTTAAATCCAGGTCGCGACCATCGAAGACTTCCGCGCATTCACTAGGTTACTTTCATTAAAACAAATCGCGTACCACACCTACGCCCTCCCGGAGGAGCGTAAGGTCCGCGCGGTATTACGGGGCGTCCCGTTCGAACTCAGTAACGACGACATTCTAGAGAACCTTAAGACTCAGGGCTTCCCGGCTGAAGCAGTGCACAAGATGCACTCAAACCGCGGTAGGCGTTTTCCACTAGCTTTAGTTATCCTCACCAACACTCTTAACTCGAGGGAGATCTCCAGAGAGGCTCGCACAATCTGCGGACTTTCGAATATCTCCGTCGAGCAACCCAACACCGCGGCCACCCTGTGCAATGCTACCGCTGCCAGCTCTATGGCTACGCAGCGGCTAACTGCTCCCCCCAGGTGCGTTAAGTGCCTGGACCCACCCATCACAAAGGAGTGCGCTCGCACTCCCGAATCCACTTCCCCCCTGCCTGTGTGCTGTGCGGCTAGTCCGGCCACACAGCTAACTACAGGGATTGCCCGCGCGCTTCGCGCTCCACCGCTAAGAGGGCCGCGCCTTAACTGGCGCCGCCGCTCACTCCCGCTAACTTCCCGCCGCTGAGCAACCGGGGTCCCCCGGAAGCAAAGCCCGTTCAGCCGACGCCTACTCCAGCTCTGTCTTGGAGGCAGCGTCCGGCCGTTCCGCCTGCACTTTCCCGACCTATCCCAGCTCCCGTAGCTTCCGTAGGGCCGCGTCCTGCTCCGTCATCTTCACCTCAGAAGTCGTTGGCTGAGGACATGAAGGCCGTGTTCGACGTCATTCAAAACGTCGATATTAATGAAATTTCCGTACTCGCACGCAAACTGCGAGCCGCCCGCTCTCCTCAAGAGCGTTTATTTGCGTTAGACGAGCATCAATCGCTACTTAGCTCTATATAAATTAATTTTTTCGTATATATTCGTTAATTTAAAAAATATATAATGTCTAGACCCGCAAATCCCGCGTCCTGTCGTATCAAACCCAAGGGCTTATCCCTAGTTTCTTTTAACGTTCGTAGCCTCAGTATTAACCCGAAGTTCAAAGTCGCTAGACCGAGAAACGCGCACACCGGCGAACCCACGCAATTAACACTAGATCTAGAATTTGCGGCCTGAAGGGCTTCGAGATCTAAAGTTAATTGCGTGGGTTCGCCAGTGTGCGCGTTTCTCGGTCTAGCGACTTTGAATTTCGAATTTAACACAGGAGCAGTATATGAGACTGAATCTCGAACAAGATGATTGGGATGGGATTCAGCGCGTTTGAAGAACGATTCTGAGAGTGTTTTGAGGTGCTGTTGCACTGTAGGTAGTTCAAAATCTCTGTGCAGGTCCGCGTTACGCACGTACCAAAGTGCGTTTGTGGCCCTGCGGCAGAAGAGATTTTGAACTACCTGCAGTTTATACAGGACGGAGGGTTTGGCTTGGGCAAAGACTGGCGAAGCATATGACATGACGGGTCTAACGCAGACCTTATAAAGCGTACGTTTATTTCTAAAAGACATTTTACTTTTTCTTCCTATCATACTATATGGGCGGCTTAAGTAAAAACGCGCGAGTTTCGTTACTCTATCGACGTGTGGCTTGAAAGAAAGCGTCTGATCTAATGTGACGCCTAAGTATTTAATACTGCGCTTCCAGGGGATGGGAATACCTAACATTCGAATGCGGGGATCGTTGTAGCGATTACGGAGTTTGTAGTCGAATTGTATAGCAAAACTCTTTTCTGGGTTGACATCGATACGCCATTTTTGAAACCAAACACCGAGGGCGTTTACGGCCTTTTGGAGTCTGGTGATGTTATACGGGATCGCTTGACCTTTAGTGTAAAGGGCGGTATCGTCTACAAAGAGGGCGAGTTCGACGCCTTTCGGCGGGATGGGGATGTCGTTAGTGTACACAGTGTACAGCAGAGGGGTGAGGACTGAGCCTTGCGGGACTCCAGCCTTTATGGGACAGGCGCGGAGAGCGTGCCTTTATGTTTGAATCGAAACGTACGGTCGTTAAGAAACGACGCGATTAATCTGACTAGGCGAACCGGAAAGCCTATTTTATAGAGTTTAAAAACGAGACCGCTATGCAAGACTTTGTCGAAAGCCTTGGCTACGTCAAAGAGAACTGCGACTGTTTTTTTACGACGCGGATAAAATCCTTAGAGTATGTACTCGACGATTCGATGGACTTGCTGAGGGCAGGAGTGCTTAGCGCGAAAGTCGAACTGGTGGGGAATAATTCGAGAGAGTATGACTCTTTCGAGAAGTTTAGACATTGCCTTGAGGAGGCTGATGGGTCTGTGATTAGCCGGGACATTCAGAAGTTTACCCGGCTTTGGAATGCCTATGACTGTCACTTTTTTCCAGGCTTTTGGAAAGTAGCTATGGTCAAAGCAGGCATTGAAGATAATAGCTAACAAGGTAAGCACCTGCTGGGGCAGGTGCTTAAATGCGTGGTTGGAAATTCCATCCGCACCCTGAGCCTTTTTGGACTTTTGACTTCTAATGAGAAGCAAGATTTCATCATTAGAGACTGTGACGGGGTCGTCGGTGATGGGGAGAGATACTTTGCGGAGAACTTCGTCCTCCACCGCCTGGATGTGGGAGCGATCCGCGGGTTGCGTGCTGGGCGAACATTGTGCCGCTATGCTGTCGGCGAAGCATTCGGCTTTCTCTTCGACTTCAAAGGCCATAGTGCCGTCGGGACGAGTGAGAGGAGGAACGTGAGAGGCGGTGTCTACGCATAAGGCTCGGGCCATTCGATAATACGCTTGGTGGGACGGGGAGATGTTCTCCATGAGATCGTTAAACTGAGCGTCACGGAGTTTCGCGAGGCAAGACCTAACTTTACATTGTAGTTTGTTCGCAGCTGATCTCTAGGTGGGCTTGGGATATTTCTTGGCTCTCCGGAGAGTCGCGTTCTTAGCTTTATTAAGATTGCTTACGGCTAAGGGTAGATTGGGTATACTTCGCTTAGCAACCTTTTCGTTAACACTGATGGCTGAGTTGAAAGCATCAGTTAGAGTGTTGTCTAATGAATCTATTTTATCCGGGCTATCTAATTGGTCGGGCGACTTAGCGAGCGGAGAGTTCGGGGCCTCTAAGGCTGAAACTAACGTACTTTTAAAGCCTTTCCAGTTGGTAAAGGTCTTAGGAGATGTGACGTTATCGTTAGGCGCACCTAGCACGAGGGAGACGGGGCGATGTTCGGAGCCTAGGTCATCGAGTGGTTTGATATACCTGAGATCAAGATTGATTCGCTTGATTATTGCAAAGTCGAGGATGTCAGGAGATTAGGTCGGGTTGTTGGGATAGTGAGTGGGAGTGATGGGGGATATGACGTCTAAGTCAAGTGAGTTTGTGATGTCGAGGAGAGCGATACCGCTGGTGTTGGTCGATAGGCACGTCCAGTCAGTATGTTTGCAGTTAAAGTCTCCGAACATAATGACTGAATGACTGAATGACTGAATTTCGAATCTAAGACAGGAGCAGTATATGAGACTGAATCTCGAACAAGATGATTGGGATGGGTTTCGGCGCGTTTGAAGAACGATTCTGAGAGTGTTTTGAGGTGCTGTTGCACTGTAGGTAGTTCAAGATCTCTGTGCAGGTCCGCGTTACGCACGTACCAAGGTGCGTTTGTGGCCCTGCGGCAGAAGAAATTTTGAACTACCTGCAGTTTATACAGGATGGAGGGTTGGGCGTGGGCAAAGACTGGCGAGGCATATGACATGACGGGTCTAACGCAGACCTTACAAAGCGTACTTTTTCTACCTATCATACTATATAGGCGGCTTAAGTAAAAACGCACGAGTTTCATTACTCTATCGACGTGTGGCTTGAAAGAAAGCGTCTGATCTAAGGTGACGCCTAAGTATTTAATACTGCGCTTCCAGGGGATGGGAATACCTAACTTTCAAATGTGGGGATCGTTGTAGCGATTACGGAGTTTGTAGTCGAATTGAATAGCAGAACTCTTTTCTGAGTTGACATCGATAAGCCATTTTTGAAACCAAACACCGAGGGCGTTTACAGCCTTTTGGAGTCTGGTGATGTTTTTCGGGACCACGTGACCTTTAGTGTAAAGGGCGGTGTCGTCTGCAAAAAGGGCGAGTTCGACGCTTTTCAGCGGGATGGGGATGTCGTTAGTGTACACGGTGTACAGCAGAGGGGGAGGACTGAGCCTTGCGGGACTCCAGCCTTTATGGGACAGGCGCGGAGAGCGGGCCTTCATGTTTGAATCGAAACGTACGGTCTTTAAGAAACGACGCGATTAATCTGACTAGGCGAACCGGTAAGCCTATTTTATAGAGTTTAAAAACGAGACCGCTGTGCCAGACTTTGTCGAAAGCCTTGGCTACGTCAAAGAGAACTGCGACTGTTTTTTTACGACGCGGATAGAATCCTTCGAGTATGTACTCGACGATTCGATGGACTTGCTGAGGGCAGGAGTGCTTAGCGCGAAAGCCGAACTGGTGGGGAATAATGAGAGGGTCGTCATCCGTTGGAAACAGATGGTTCCGCATTCGAGAGAGTATGACTCTTTTGAGAACTTTGACATGGCCTTGAGAAGGCTGATGGGTCTGTGATTAGCCGGGATATTCAGAGGTTTACCCGGCTTGGGAATACCTATGACAATCGCTTCTTTCCAAGCTTTTGGAAAGTAGCTATGATCCAATTAAAGATGATAGCTAACAAGGTAAGCACCTGCTGAGGCTGGTGCTCAAGTGCGTGATTGGAAATTTCATCCGCACCCGGAGCTTTTTTTGATTTTTGATTTCTAATGAGAAGCAAGATTTCGTCGTTAGAGGTTTTAACGGGGTCAGCGGTGATGGGGAGAGAGTCTCTGCGGAGAACTTCGTCCTCCACCGCTTTGATGTGAGAGGGATTCGCGTGCTGGGCGAGCATTGTGAAGCAACGCCGTCAGCGAAGCATTCGGCTTTCTCTTCGACTTCGAAGGCAGTAGTGCCATCGGGACGAGTGAGAGGAGGAACGTGAAAGGCGGTGTCTACGCGTAAGGCTCGGGCCATTCGATTATACGCTTGGTGGGACGGGGAGATTTTCGCCATGAAATCGTTCATCTGAGCGTCTCGGAGTTCTGCGAGGCAAGTCTTGACTTTACGTTGAAGCTGATTCGCAGCTGTTCTGTAGGCGGGCGTGGGATATTTCTTGGCTCTCCGGAGAGCCGCGTTCTTAGCTTTAATGAGATTGCTGACGGCTAGGGGAAGCGTGGGTTTGCCTTGCTTAGCATCCTTTTCGTTATCACTGATGGCTGAGTTGATAGCATCAGTGAGAGTGTTGACTAATGAATCTATTTTATCCGGGCTATCTAATTGATCGGGCGAGATCGTTGTATCGTAGTACTGTGCGGATCTTACGCTCCTCCGGGAGGGCGTTGGTGTGATATGCGATTTGTTTTAATGAAAGTAACCTAGTGAACGCGTGAAAGTCGTCGATGGTCGTGACCTGGATTTTAATTGAATCGCCTGCGTTGGTTGCATTGACATAGTTGATTTTTTGCTCTTTGCAAAGATTAGATACCGGGGTCCATCGTGCTTTTTCGCGAAGAAAGACGGGCGGAGGGAGCTGAGGCTTCGATGGGACGAGAGCGCAGCGCGTCGCTGGCTTCGATGGAACCGACGGAGACGCGGTTACTTCGAGCGACGTTAACGGCGCGGGGGCGGGTGTTGAAGACACCGGGGAGGGCTCGGATATTGAGGATACCGAGGCTTTCTTTGAGCGCTTCTTGGAGCGTTTGGCGACTAATTGAAACGCGGGCTCAGGAGAGCCAGTTAAGGTGACGACATCTGACGACGCATCAGACGCGGGTTCGGAGTCGCTCCCGGGAGCGGTACGCCGACGCGACGCGACGCGCGAGAGGATGTGACCGATTCACGGTCCATCTCGGACGGGACGGGAGACGCGGGAGAGCTGTAGACCTGAGGGGTCTGGACGTTGGAGGCCTGAGGGGCCGGGGATGCGATAGTTGCCTGTAAGGCCTGCGTTAATACGTCATCTGAGATAGGGACGCCGGACGCAACGAGTGCCTGGGTGAACGACCTAGCAAAGTTTACCAGGCTTTGCTGGTCCATTGGAGGGCTTGAAACTACAATCTATAATATATAAATATATAATAATGCCTAGGTTCCCTAACAAACCAAGCACCTAAACCTCCCTACCCGCGGTAGGGGGGCTGGGGACGACGCGAGGTGGTGCCTCTAATTCGGACAGCACTGTACCGTCACCCTGGGAAAGGCCCAAGTGCAATGGGATCGGGTCAGCCGGTTTCTTCTTAGCCTGAAGGGCCTTGGAAGCGCACCGGGGCCACGCTATCAGGCTTAGTTGTCACCGTTAAGTATCCACCTGATCTAACGCGAGTCTACTACGGAGTGTGTTGCCAATTAAATGACAACAAAAACCGGCCGTATACCTGACGAGGTTGGGTTGCACTGAAAGTGCGGAATTGACTACGTTACGACCGGCCGGAGCCGGCCGCAGAGGGAGTCTCTGACTACGTAACAGGCACCAAGCGTCAAGTACGTAGCCAGAAAAACAGCCCGAGCCTTGCGAGCTACTATCGAATTTAATCGACCGTAGTAAGCTCAGCGTTGTTGTTGCTGCGAGACTGACTTAGTTGCAGCCGATCGAAACTGGCCGCAGCGTAAGTCCTACAGAGGCTTATCTCAACTCGTCGAGGACGAAGCGAGATTTGTACGAATCTCAGCGTATGAGTATTGCTACGAGTTGTCGTCGTGAGACGACAATCGTGACTCAACAGCTGGTGCGACCGCGAACACGTCTGAGTGGGGCCGGACGCAGAACGGATCTGAGAGTGGCGTTTGAGTATTGCTACGAGAGAAGTCGTGAGACAACAATCGTGACTCGGCAGCCGGGAGCGACCTTCAACACGTCCGAACGGGTCGCTTCTAATCTATAAATCTAATTCTAATCGCTTAAGTAAAGTTGATATTGCGATGTAGAACGCGCATTGTGATTGGTCGGTTGAGTATCGCGTCACCGCTACAGTATGCTGAAAGTGATGTGTAATAAACCTTGTTTCAAACATTAACTTAGTTTCGTAGACCTATATCCTGCATGCTGCATTTCAAGTATCACCGGAGGGACGTGCTATGTGCTCCAAGCTTCCTGTTCTCTCTGTTTACTATCAACTTGCTGAGAACATCGAATTAGTAAACTTTTGACTGTATTGTTTCTTCTACAAAAGTTTGCATATATTGCATCTTATGAGAAGTCAATACTCACTATCTGCAAACAGATACCTGACTTATATTCACTCAGGTGACCCATTTATTTGTAGTATCAGCATATTCGATCAGATTTAGGCCACTACAGCAGAGATGCAATGATTTGCGTTTGTGGCCGTCCGATTAACATGTTAAATTTGCATTTTTTTGCAAATTCGTTTCACTGTGCATTTTTACAGTGGATGGTTTTATGTTTTTTTAACATTCTACATGATTTGTTGTTAATAATGCTGATAATATGGTTCTTTTGGCCGAAAAGATTCAGTTTTTAATGCAACTAAGTATTCGGCATCGTAAATAAAATATACATATTTCAAGACAATTTGTCTTTGTTTTTCTATCACATCTTACAGAGTACAAATGTAGGTATTGAATAATAATATTTTTCAGGTCCTGATAATCTGTGTAGTTCTGAATCCGATATATCTTTAGAATAATATGTTCAACAACTACTGTATTAAATCCTGCATTCACTACTGTACTATGAGGTATTTTGACGAGTTTTACTAGACCTTGCACAATAAATGACAAATCTACAATACCGTTAGAATATATTACTTTATACACCTAACATATTCATCATAAGATAACAGCTCTTCGTTAAGATTAACAAATACCTGTTCTCGGATGGGAACGTATGTAAAAAAACTTATGACTGTAAGAAGTTTCCACAATCGACATGCAATCTAAGCCAAAATTACACAAGACAAAATAGTTATACGCATCTACAAAACACAAGCAGGCAGTAAAGAGGTTCTTGACAAATATGAATTCTAATAATTAATGTGATGATACTTAGTAATTGAATTTACGAAAATTAGAATTATTTTTTTCTGATTGCTTTTGATATACTCACCAGTAATTTGCGATTCACAAAATATGAATACACTTTAATTTTGCTAATAAATGCTATAGGTTTTGAATGCAATCGGTTCTTGATTTAAGATATCAATTAATACGATATGTAAATTTTGTAATAAAAAATCAATTTACTCTCTTCAACGTACCTAACATAACGCGGTTGGAGTGAAACCGAAAATAATTCTGACAATAAATCCTCTCAACTGAGAGACTCGGACCAAGATCCTCGTGTCGAGACCTCAGCAATGAAAACCACCGAAATCACAAAAAGTTTAATTTTAATCTTTACATGTTGCGGTTAAAAGTTGAACACACGATCCAATTATTTAAATGCGAAATTTGGTAATTAATATTATCAAACACAAGATTGATGATACCTTATTATAAAACGAAAGATTTTGTGTTTGCTTGTTTATATGTAATTGATGTGAAATTGCTGGAATGGTTTTAAAACTTCTTCCACCATTGAAAGCTACATTCAGGAGTATCAATTTCGTTTTTCTCGTAAACTTAAATTATTTGGTACAACTATTAGACAACCTTATTTTATTGAAATTGAATAATAAATAAAAGTTATTAGTGTGTGTCTGCATATCATTTAAAATCACTGAATTGTAAACTGCGTTCGATGTTTAGAACTTAATACCAGAAGACCCCATCTTCTAAAAAACAATAAATATAAATAAACAGTTTTATTATATAATTGGTTTATTTGCTTTATTTATATAGTTAGTTTTATTATGGGTGTTTGGTGCAGGGTTAGCCAAACCCTATGGGTGTGTAGGTAGTACTAATTGTAAAATACAAATTGAAGTAAAAGACCCTAACTGTTATAAATTTTTTTTAATGATTTTTTTTGTATTTTTTTAAGTTTTTCCGAAATCTTGCCATTCCAACCGTACAACTTTTTTTGGAACATGTTTTTAAAACAATTTTTTATGTAAATTTGGTCTCAGATGTACCCTTCGTCTGTCAAAGACGTTATTGGTTCAAAATAACGAGCAAAAAAAATTTTACAGGCCCTAAAGTTAAAAAAATAAAAAACATTCGTTACAAAAGTCAACTTTATATCTTTTAAAAGAAAAACCATTAACGATCGAGGAGTTCAAGTACTTGTAAAAAAATCTTTAGTCATCCCTCTTTACATCGGTGTACTACATGTAGCAAAAAAATGTATGAATTTGTCAAAAATACAACTTTAAGGGAAAACGGAGTAAAAACACAAAAGTAAATGTTTACATTTTTATTCTTTAAAACTACAAATTTTGTTCAAATACCCCTCCCCTACTTCTAATACACGCTCGATATCTTCACCGAATTTCAACAGTAGTAGTACGAAGCGTCATCTCGACTTTCATTTTTGCAAATGCTGCGTCAATTCTTTCAATTAATTGTTGTTTTGTTTGTATTTCAACTTCATATACAAGCTCTTTTGCACGTCCCCATATACAGTAGTCAAGAGGGGTCAAATCTGGGGATCGTGGAGGCCATGAGATGGGGCCAAGTCGTCCAATCCACGCATTTGGGAACGAGTTATCTAGGAACTCTCGAACTGTTAGCCGATAGTGTGCCGGACAACCATCATTTTGAAATACTATCGGTCGATCTTCTCGATATATCGGCACATTGCTCATCAGTTCAGGGAGATCATTTTCTAAAAATTCTAAATAATTGTCCCCGTCAAGAGTGTCTGGTAAGTAGTGAGGTCCAATCAGATGTTTGCCAATTATACCTGCCCAGACATTGACAGAAAATCGTGTTTGATGCGATGCCTGCCTTGTAACACGGGGATTTTGTCCTTTTTTTGCCCAGTAAATTGTGTTGATTGAAAATCCCTTCACGTGTGAATTTCGACTCATACGTCCATAGAATGCTTTTTAAAAAGTTTCCGTCCTCTATGTCCGTATTAAGTATAAAACGACAGAATTGCATTCGTCGCGCGTTATCACCTTGCACTAAATCTAAAACAAGAAAGAAAAAACCGTTAAAAAAATCTTAACGATTATGTAACAGTGCAGTTTCGACTGTAATGAGGTACCCATGAGATAAAACAAAAAAATACAAGTGCAATACCAATAATCTTTCTAACTAAGTTTATCAGTTCAATTCCAGTCCAAGGATACTCCACCTTGAGCCACAGACTCGCTTGAGTGTGTAAATTCACATCAGACGATCACGGTCGACAGTGGTCAAATGCCTGACTGTCAACCATAAAAAAAAATTATTCACCTCAAACGTCTTGTCTAATTAAACTAAAACAAAGATAAGCTACATTAAATTAGGCACTTCAAAGTAATTTACCTTGCACCGGAGTGTAGTGGAAAGGATGCCTTCCATCTGCATTGACGACAGACCATACTTTCCATATGGAAACACCCAGACCTCTGGCGACTTTTCGAGTACTGGTAGTGGGGTCATCATTGAACGCTTGGAGTATGGCTTCGTCTATAGCAACTGGATGCTGTGTTGCGCTGACTCGTGGTTCTCGAAAAGTTAAGTTTCCTGTTTCACGAAGTCGTCGAAATGTACTTGAAAAAGTGTTATGGTGTGGTACACGTCTGTTGGGATGCAACTCTCTGTACAGTCTTTGAGCTGCGCGTGTATTGCCATCGCATCGACCATACGCATAAATAATATCAGCGTATTCTTCATTGGAGAATTCCGCCATTTTGTGACAAAAACAACGATAACAAAAACTTAACAACAAACAGCAAAACAACAAAACGTAATAAATAACAAAAATATTAACGAAAGCTAAGATACGTCTCACAGTAATCATAGTCAAACCACGACTAAAGACAAACATCTTAACATACTGTAGCTTAAAGCGATTCCACTTCACAGGTAAGGATCATTGACCTCTAACTAATGGACAGGCCCTAAGTACGAAAAAAATGTGCATACCTAAACTTGAAATGTAACATAAAATGGCGTCCATTTTTAGTGTTGCACAGAGAGTATCGAATCTACTATCGATATTTTAAAACTAAATATAGAACTTGCAATATAATATTGTAATTTAATGACCTTTTGCGAGAGATTGACGTAAATAAAATAATCATAGTTTATGGTTTATTTACTTTCAATATAATTCTTTTAATATAAAAAATAAATAACTATACAGTTTATTTTCTTATTCCTGATATAGTCCCGTCAAATTAGCCAGAAAAATAGCGGTCAGTTTGCATTAATTCCCAACATGCTGAATTTTGGTACAGACCTGGGGTACACTATTATAAATAAAACACCGAAAGATCCCATGTTTGCTTAAAAAGTTATTCAAGGTCAAGCATCAAAGTTTTCGGTTCAATCAATTAAAGTCTGTCTTGTCTTCAATAATTACGATTCATAAACAGACAAAACAACTACCAATAATATACTAATATTCAATAACAAAATTAACAATTCTAAGCAAGCTTAATTCCCTCTTTCTTCACGCATTTTTGATTCAAAAATACTCGCACAACGGCAAGCAAAGCAAATACCGTTTCGATATGATTTACTGCGTAAGCCCCTGTTATCATTTACATCGAAAGTATGAAAAATAAAAGCATATTAATAATGATCATCGATATCTGGTTAAATAATCAAAGCTCCGGAACATCGCTTTTGACAGCTTTTTTTGACAGTAATGTAACAATAAATGGCGATTTGTGGCACGCTAGCCACCTGCTATGACGTCACTACATGATTGATATTTTAGTGACAACATTCAAAAATAGTACTATCTCTTTCTTTTATTAGCATTTTTGTATAAGTAAAGGGAGACAACCAAGTTCTTCCTCTTCTTCCTCGTCGATATACATAACTACTTATTTATATAGGACATTACGGCTACTCCATGTATTTATCACCTCGCTGGTAAGGATTGAAGGTCTGGTATTCGATGATAGAAAGAGATAGAAATATGCAACACAATGAACAGCGAAACAAAAGCTTTTTACCTGCTTTTGACATGTATGCCTCGCACTAATTACAATAACTATTGAATTGCTGTTTTCTTGCAATGCAGTGTTTACTAGTTTAACGTTTCTACGAATATTCCTATTAAATAATTAACTAATTTGGAGGTGAATTATTCTAAATTATTTGTTATTTGAACGAAATTTGTAAAGTAATAAATTAAAAATGTAAACATTTACTTTTGTGTTTTTACTCCGTTTTCCCTTAAAGTGGTATTTTTGACAAATTCATAAATTTTTTTGCTACATGTAGTATACCGATGTAAAGAGGGATGACTAAAGAATTTGTTACAAGTACTTGAACTCCTTGATCGTTAATGGTTTTTTTTTTAAAGATATAAAGTTGACTTTTGTTACGAATGTTTTTTATTTTTTTAACTTTAAGAGCCTGTAAAAAAATTTTTGCTCGTTATTTTGAACAAATAACGTCTTTGACAGACGAAGGGTACATCTGAGACCAAATTTACATAAAAAATTGTTTTAAAAACATGTTCCAAAAAAAGTTGTACGGTTGGAATGGCAAGATTTCGGAAAAACTTAAAAAAATACAAAAAAAATCATTAAAAAAAATTTATAACAGTTAGGGTCTTTTACTTCAATTTGTATTTTACAATTAGTGCCACCTACACACCCATAGGGCTTGGCTAACCCTGCACCAAAGACCCTGTTTAATTGGTTTTATTTAATATATAATATTAATAAATTAGATGTAGGTATATTCTTGACCATATTAGCAAATCCAAATTCAGACGTCTTTGACTTTCTAATTCATATATTCTTTCTTAAGCCTCTGTCTCTGATCCTTCATTTATATTATAATTAGAGTTTTGTTTTATCTTAAGTACAGGTTATGATGAGGCTGACATATCCTTATGGAATAAAAGCCTCTTTAAAAAAAATCAAATACCACCAGTATGAAAGTGGGCGAAAAGTTGTAACAGCCCGCTCGTAACAGATGCTACGTGGGGTGCAACTAAGCTGATTGGTACTGATTAATCCAGTGCAAGGGTTCGCGTCCGACGACTGCACCATTCTGATATTGATCTAAAGCTTTATGTTCTTTGAGATTTAGGTCGTTACAAGGCATAGGTACATTTATTTTAAAAATACATTAATATTTTTGTTCTTTATAACAGCAATAACGATTTCATGTTACTCCTACTTCCTATGTAAATTATTTAATTTTTTTTAAACGTAGCTTTTGTCTAAATAATATTGAGTATCATCACGTTGTTAATTTGTTTATGTAAACAAGTAAATGTCTTCCTTTAATTTATATAACACGTGCTTGACATAACTTTTAAACAACATTAGGACTTATCAACAAATGTACTAATGTTATTTATTACAAGAAGCACCATTCCCCACGAAAAATCTATAACAGATATGAGCACCTATGTTAGTTTATAAATTATCAGTATAAAATTTAAGAAGGCTATTCGATTACTTCATTTTATACTCCGTATAATTCTGTTCAAGCATTCTGTTTCGCATCGTAGGTACATCAGCATCAAAGTTACACCACTAAAGCTGTCATCTTAGTTAGGTCATTAAACCGCCGCTCTGCAAAGTTCAGCTAAGTTTCAGCCTGACTGAATAATCAATACCTACTGGTTATTAAACTTAAACTTGCATTCGCTTTCTAAGTTACAATCTGTATCTAGTTGAATGAAGTTTGTTAAATAGTGCCTGAACTTACAATATCTTGCTACTGATTCATACTTAAAACTTATTAAGGCTTTGAGATTATTAGTAATTAGTTAGATAGAAGATATTATTAGTAATTACATTGAAGCAGCTCAGCTTAATTACTAATGTAATTACTAGATTTTGAAACATTTTAATAAAAACTACTAATGCATTTCTACTCCATACTACTAATTCCAGCCTTCGATTAACTTAATGAAAATGTGGTCTTACATTTGTAGAGATAAGGCATGTCTTATCTCTCTCATATTTCAACACAGAAGTACAAACAGCCCTAAAGCGACTCCCTGTGGAACACAGAGAACGGTTTGAAGCAGTCTCGTTGTATAAAACATTAGCTTCAAATTTACACCTGTATCGTCAGGTCACGACACGCTTTTTCAACTAATCCTTAAATGCAAGTTCCAAAGTCGAATAACCTATCTTAGACGCACAGTTCACAGCAAGTTTATAATGTACATGGTTTCGATGGAAATGCCAATTTTCATTGACGAACTAACTAAGCTTGGATCATATTATGAAAAAAATAAATTTTGTTAAAGATTTTTAAAACCAGCTGGATTTCAAATATTTAATTCTTGATTTTAGGTGTCCTTTAACTAAGTTTAAAAAATCAATGGGAACTAAAATGACATAGATTTATAATATTGAATTAATAATCTGATTGTATTTTATCATCAAAAAAGTCTTATATGGTAACACGACTATAAGATCGGGATACCACAATGGACATCATAAGACGAAAGAACAAAAAGAAAAAGTGTATAAAAGGACCGGATACGGAGATTAAATCGACTTTGTTTAAAGTCGGAATTAGAAAACAATTGCGGTTAAGAACCTTCGACGCTTCCGATTTGATTACTTGCAACTTTTAGAGATTTATTACGATTTTAAATCATACATAAATTCTGGTTTGTTTCATGACGGATTTTTATTAACAGCTTTACATTTGCCAAAAATTTCCATGATCGATTTAGATATATAAAGGGTTTTTGAAAGTAAAAAAGAGGAGGTAGTTAGTTTAATAAATAAAACTTAGGAATATCAAGAATCAATAGATATCAAAAGAAATTTTAATTTTCTTAGGTTCTACAATAAATAAACTCGTGTTTAAAAATTTTAATATTACAGCAGATAAGTACCAAATATGTCAAATCATAGTCAATCATTCGAAAAGACAAAGTTACTAATATATTACTGAAATACAATTCGTACCTATTTGATAAACAAACATTAAAAACATCCCAAAAATGTTTATCAGAAAACACAAACATCATTTTCATTACTTGTGCCTGAACGTAACTCCATTGAAACTCGTCGGCGCGAAAACATGAATTTTTATAACAAAACTTTCTCTTTATCCTGACTACAATTCCACACTACAATTCGCTACAATTCCATTTCCGCACAGAATAGAAGCTCTGGAATATTTTTGCATATGTGACATATTTCATGCGACGATTTACTTCACTTATACGATCGAATTTTCGCTGACAATGTAAAACGCGTGGTTTCAGAATATCCACGTTGTAGAAATATCTACGGCGACCTTTATGAGTCAGGAAATATGTTCACTACTGATTTTCTATGCTGTTGTATTTTATCTACGCTGTTTTAAAATTATATTTGTTTTTTTTTTACTTCCATATAGTAATAATCATATTTGAAGAAATCTTTTTTTTTTTACTTTTCAATGGTTTTTTAGTCAAAAACGAAAATAAACGAAGATTTAGTAAATGACAAAAATATATTGATATAAAACACAAATATTTAAAAAATAGAACAAAAGGAAGTTGTTTTACTTAAATAATTTTCTGATTTACGCCAATAGTATTACGCAGTTGTTCTTCATGAAGACCGCCAACATAAACACTGCTAAGTGATTCCCCATGGAAAGCCATTTCTTTGTAGCGACCCAATTCTGTTCGCGCAATATCTCGCCGAGCCCTGGACAGTCATATTGCTATCATATTGTCTGGGTACATTGAAGTTGTACACACGACTTGTGCTAGTCGAAAAACTATTTATTTGATAAAAAAAGGGCCTGGTAAATAGTTTAGACTTATTTTTTTTTTATTGAAAAAGGATTTGACGTTTGTCTTCCTGTCACCTGATGGAAAGTGACGATGAAGACGAAGGTGTTACACGTCTATCCACGAGATACCTATTCACTCGACGCTTGAAAGAGCTAAGATTAAGTTTTCTGGAAAACAGACGCAGGCAGTACATTCCACACCTTGGCGACCCGCACCAAAAAGGAACTATCGAAGCGTTTGCTTCGATTTCTTGGGATATCTACCATGAAGGGATGGAAGGTCTGTCTGCGTCTAGTAGTCCGATGCAAGAAGGATGTGGGTTCAAGCTGATCAAAAAGAGCATTCGCGCAGTCTCCAAAATGTAATCTGTAGAAGACTGCTAAACTGGCAACTTTCCGACGATGGTCGAAGCTTTGCAGTTTTTTGCTGGTGAGGTCAAAATTGTTAATAATTTTTCGGGCTCTTCGGTCAACTGCGTCCATCACTTCTAGTTGGTACTTTGCAGAACCATCCCAAAGGTGGCTACAATACTCCATACAAGATCGAACTTGAGCTGTGTACAATAGCAATACAATACTATAATAAACAAACAAACAATACAATATATATTTTCTTAAATTTTCACGATTCATACTTTAAATAAAACACTTTTTACCGGATATTATCGCGTATATTTTAGTTAATTTTAATATTATTTCGACGTTTCGGCATCTTTGCAGTTCACCACGGCAACTGCAAAGATGCCGAAACGTCGAAATAATATTAAAATTAACTAAAATATACGCGATAATATCCGGTAAAAAGTGTTTTATTTAACAATACAATAGCTGTTCAGGGCTGAAGTACCGTCGGACCTTCGAGATGATTCCCAACTTCTTTGAAGCAGTTTGAGCCATGGACACAAGCTAGAAGCCCTAGGTGGTCGGTTAAGGGTACAGAAACATTTTGGAAAGTGGGTGTTAGGTCGAAACTGCTCGTTTTCGCGGAGAATTAACACGCCTGTGTTTTTGACGGGTTAAAATTTGACCAAATTGGACTCCCCCAATTTGACACTTTCTTTAAGGCCAAATCCACCCGCTCAATCATGCACTCTCTCTCTCTCAAGAAAGGCCGGATTTCTTGAGGACTCGCTCGCGCATTGGACATGTATCTCTCTACAACTGTGCTGTCATCAGCGTAACCAATAGCGCCTGGGGTTAGCAGGTCATTAATGTGCAGCATGAATGAGTTGCAGAGAGAAAAGATTCCTGGGGTATCCCCCGGCATTAATTGCCATTGGGTTAGAATAGCAGCCGTCTAAGACTACTTGAATCGACCGTTCCCTCAGAAAATCAGATATCCAGTCGCAGAGCCCATTAGGTATTCCGTATGCTGGAAGCTTACTCAAGAGACCATCATGCCAGACCCTGTCAAAAGCCTTGGAAATGTCTAAGGATACGGCGATTGCTTCACCGTGACCTTCCAAGGCTTCGCTCCATAAGTGAGTGGCATACACAAGAAGATCTCCAGTCGAGCGTCCTCTGCGAAAACCATATTGGTTATCACTAACGAGCTCGTTGGACTCAATGTGTTGGACTCAACCCAGGAGACGATTGTTCAATACACGCTCCATAACTTTGCAAAGTATGGAGGTGATTGCAATAGGTCGGTTGTTGATAGTATCTGCACGGCTTCCCTTCTTTGGTACTGGTTGCACGTTAGCCAGCTTCCAGGATTTAGAGACCTTTTCGGACTCCAAAGAGAGTCGATACAGGTGCGTTAGTATGGGAGACAAATCGGCTGCGCAGTGTTTTAACACAACTGCAGGTATGCCATCGGGGCTTCTGGCCTTAATCACGTCTAAATTCTGCAAGCATTTAAGAATCTCCTTTTGGCGATTATGAACGGTATTTTGGGTCCAAACTGAGGTAACTGGGGGGGACTTTACCTTGGACGTAAATAGTCTGCAAAAAGATTAACAAAAAGGTCTGTTTCTCTTTTGCGGTGTGAGCCAGTGAACCGTCAGGCTTCCTCAGAGGTGGCGGCGATGGGCGACAGAAACCAAGTCGACTCAAACGACTTGGCCAGAGACCAGAAAGCTTTGCTTCCTGAAGGATATGACGTTATCTTGTCTCAGATGTGGCCAATAAGGTCAAAGCGAGCTTTTCTGATCACCTTTTTGCAAGACGTGGCGGCAGCATTGTATCTTTTCTGCAGTTCATGCGAATCCACGGCTTTGCTTCTGCGAGCGACAGCCCAGGCTTTGTACGCTTCTTGCTCAAGCTTTTCAGCTGTGAGGCAAGCAGCATTAAACCATGGGTGACCTTTGGTTTCAAGGGATAGGTCAGCGTAAGGGATGAAATACTCCATTGCTTGGCCTATCACACTTGGTACAGCATCAGCACGATGGATCGGTTAATGTAAAACAAGTCTGCCGCCAAGAATAAGACGCGAAAAAATGCCGCATCTCATTCCAATCTGCTGACTTGTATCGCCATTCTCGCCTAGCACCTTTTGGGCGAGTGTCAGGCGGCGAGTACTGCGACACATATTTCACCACGCAGTGGTCAGATGTCCCTAAAGGTGCAGTTACAGACACCGAGCACCTCTCAGGATCAGTTGTCAGCAGAAGGTCTAAGCAATATGCAGTGTCACCAGCAACGTCGGGGATGCGCATGGGCTCGTGCACAATCTGTGAGAGGCCTTGAGTCACGGAAAGCTTAAAAGCCTCTCTTCTAGCGTGGTCAGTGTCCTGATACGGTATAGCCATTGCCCGTGATGAGCGTTAAATCCCACCCAGGAACACCAACTGCACTGAGGGAAAACGTTGTCGAACATTAGCTGCTGCATCGCTCAGATACTCCATGAGCCTCGTTGTCTCCCGATCTCCGCTATGTGCCCGGTATATACCAGTGTAGACCAATTCAATCAAGGCCGGTATCAATGTAAACCCACATGACGAAAAAGTCCAAATCTTCCAAGTACCGTTACTTAGAAGACGCTGACAACAGATCTCATCACTGGCATACATGCACTGTATACATACTGGGTAACAAAGGTATGCCGAGTCTGACGGATTACAGATCTGCGTCTCCGTTAGCAAGAATAGGTGAGGCCTCTCTGTCTCAAGATGGTGGTGGACATCGTTGATATTTGAGTGCATTCCTCTGATGTTGCAGAAGTGCACTTTAAGAGAGAAGAAGTGCAACCGGTATAGAACATTACTCTTCTTATGACTTTTCATATTAGTTGTGTGAGTAAATAGGGAGGAGGACAGAAGTTGAGTGAAGCGCTGCAAATGCAACCAAGCAGCTCTCAATAAACAACGCACCGATGGGAAACTGGCTTGGTACACTGCGGGGACGCTCGAACCCCCCCGGGGATTGTCATCGGGTCCTCTCTAACCAGTCGCCAGCTGGCACGATGAAGCCTCCTGATGAAGATTTTTCGCGAGGTGGCTAGCACACTACTTGGGCCCCCTACTACCTGCAGTCGGCCAGCGGTGCACCGTTTCTTCGGATCCCGCTACCTTCCAAAACCAGTTACCCGGCGAGCCAATAAATTACGAGCTGAAGACAGTTCTCTGATGCAGCACGGTTGCTCAGACCTACCCTCCTCTATGGCTACACTAAACATCATGCCGGAACGCGACCATGTCACTTGGCATCATGGCTTTGTTTAGTGGGTGGTGACAAGCCACGACCGAAGCCTACCACCAGAAAATACTGCTCGTTTAGCACCACCCAGGGACCACGTACAAGGCATCGAGGGCTAAACGTAGCGGACACGAGCAGTTCCAGTCCCCATAAACTATCGTTATTCTTGTGATACACATTTAAAGGTGTTATATCCAATAACCAATATTTATTTACACGTACCTATGCTAGATTCGGAGGAAATTTTTTAGAATATTTCTCATAATAACAATAATTTTTTACTATATTTGGAAACATTGATGTTGTAAAGAAGTTTCGTTTTATATGAAATATTACTTGCCAATCCAAAAATCCACATAACTTATACTCACACCTAGGCACATTAATCTTCTTTACAAAGTGTGTAGGTATTTTGCTCTATTTGCTATTTCTATTTCCAGCAATACATTTGAAACCCAAGCACTAATACCTAAAGTACTGGCTCACACACAAACTAGCTTCCAAGTAAATTGAAGTTAATTAAGCAGTTCGAAGTGCACCATACGTTGTGTTGCCTGTACCTGTGTGTTATTGTAGTGTTGGCGCCTCTCGTACGTGATTCAACTAGTTAAAGCGACCACAAGACTTCATTACGCCTTATGCTTACATCTTATATATATTTATGTATCTTACTCGGACATGAATGCCATCTTGGCAGACTTTTTTCGTTTTCTTTTATCAGATCGTAATAACGAGAATTTAATATGAATATAGAGAAACCGTTACGCCAGGCGTTGAGCAGGCTAACGGAAATAATACATTACGCAATTACGTACCAAGCCTGCTATTATATTAACTAAGTAGGTTCAGCTTAGACTTGTTCTTGTAATTTTACTGGATATTCATTGCTCTTTCAACTGGAAAACAAACAGGGATATTTGGTTCTATGGTTGGTGGAACTATGAGGACTCAGATGAGATCTTAAAAAATATATAATGTAAATATACGCATTATTCTTGGAATCCAATAACACAGTTCCTTGTCCTAATAATCTGAGTCCTTTGAATTTTTTGAGGTTTCGATCTGGGCGTGTACCTACTATCAACAGCTTTAGATACATTATGGGGTAGGTTTTTCCTAACTGAGAGTTGTGTGGATATATTGGATTCATCATATCTTAACGTAATGTATTTGAGGTCGAGCTCAGAGACATCACTCCTGCGTCTGTTAGAGATTTTAATTTAGGTTTCTTTTAATACCATCTAAGCTTTACCTCTATGTAGTAAAGCTCAAATGCAAAAAAAAGATATTTTTATAAAAATAAATAAAAAAAAAACCCGTCTCTTGTTCGCTAACCAATAATAAATACTGTGCTTTTTTTATAACACAGTAAGATTAATTTTGATTACATTATAAATGTTTCGTGCAATGAAAATGGTTAAATCACTTTTTCTCTTATCCGATTTGACTATATTTAGGCTATATTAAATCTCTAAATAATAAAATTATTCAGTTTAATTTTTAATTATTTTTATTCAATTTAAGTAAAAATTATTTCATAATACAGGTTGGAATTTTGTGGTGTTACAAAGTTACAATGTTGGTGTTACTATACCAGTGTAAGTGCAGCCTAAACTGTATTGGAGACTGAAGAGTACCTAAGATGGATACTTTTACTTTGAATTTTGTTATGAAATTAACATAAAGTAAGAGTTTAGGCGATATATGGCGACAGTTACACATATAGTGTAGAATACCTGAAGCAAAGTGAGACACCTTTCTTCAGCTAAAGAATTAACCAGCTCAATAATACAATTTGAAAATATTTGTGTGAGCAACCTACTGTACATTTTTGCAATTGCTACATTCGTTAAGACTATTCGAGGGTCTTGTAAACGTTTAAAAATACGGCTATTGTAATTTGTAACGGGTCTTTAGTTTCAAGCTTAACTGCTCTCTATTAGGTACTCACTTCTATTATAACTGTTTTTTTAATTGTTTATTATATGTATATGTATTATGTATTATTAAAGGTTTTCTTAACTAACTAATAACAATAGTCTTGATAAAAAAAACCGTGAGTTAAAAGATATTTATTGCAGCTGTAGGCAAAAAAGGACCAAAAATTTCATAAAAAATCACATAAGTGGCAATATGTCGAAAACCAGAAAACTTTTACTAGAGGCATGTTGGTGTTACCTGATAGGCCTAAGTCCATCTACCTCCAGTGTCACCCTTACGTGTCATTTCTGGGACTCCCTGTTTATATATATATATATATATATATATATATATATATATATACTCGGTTGTGGAATTATATTGAAAAACAATATATGTAATATATATATATTATATATATATATATATATATATATATATATATATAACCGAGTAACCGGGTCACTGGAACAGCAGAACATTATTTCATTGTGATTCTGCTACTCTAGTGATCGAAGCAATGGTTTGTTTGTATGATAGACGGCTTCTAATGAAATTACTTAATATAGTAAGTTTCTACGCCGTAAGGAACATAATTAAAATATTTATTTCAATAACTAATTTATTTTATTTTTTATAGTTGGTAGGCTCTGGTAGGCTCGGAGTGACCCACATATCCTCTCCGTGGAGAGGAACAAATAATGGGGATGCGCGTATTTAGTAAGAATTGCGTGCGGGGTCGCTGGAGTTTGGATAAATGCGGATGGAAGGATAGGCACTTAAGAAAAGCAGCACTAACCTGGTGTCACTCGTAATACACGTATCTGGATGTCAGCGTGGCATCCAGCGGACGGCGGCAACTCCTTCAGGAAGTCTTACTTAGTTACTAAACTATGTGCGCTTTGTCTATCGAACACTGTTAGGTACACTTTACAACATATAGTTAAATCACATAAAGTTCAATTTGATAGAAAAGGTTATTTAAACGGAAAGCGGTGCGTAGCGTGCGGTTTCTTATTCGAACATCGAAGTATATGTGACAGTTCACGTCGTCTTCGCAGCGTATGCGCAGCTCGGCATCGCTGCATTTGTGATTATCACGCCATCCATCCCTTTCGCACCTATTAGTAGTGCTGCTTGTAGGAAAGGGAAAGGGACACAGAGTAGGAATGGAAGAACTATAAGGATTGCAGCGCCATTCCCATACAAATTTAAATAAACGCGTGAACATCCTCCCCCGCCTTGAGAAACTTAAGGTTTCTCAAAGGGAAGACGAAGTAGAGGAGTAATTGATGCTAAGCGGATGCAGAAACTTAACAATTTTAATTTGAATTACTGTATACTAACCGGTACAAACAAAATTAAGAAGCGGTAAATTTGAAAAAATTACTAGCTAAGACATATTTTATTTATAATTTTATTATTGAGTCGGTAAAGGGCTTAATTTAACAATAGGTCGCTTTAGCGAACCATTTTGAGTTTTAACTAATGCAACACGAGATATACCATCCGAGCCAGGGTAAGTTTTCTCAATTTTGCCTAAAGGCCAACGCAAAGGCGGTAGATTGTCATCATGAATAATAACCACAGTCCCGGGTTTGATACATTCCGAATTTGCAAACCATTTTTGCCTAATTTGCAGATTGTTCAGGTACTCTAAGTGCCATCTTTTCCAATAGGAATGAACCATTTGATCGAGCAGCTGTTTACGCGCTGCTAACGGTGTAGTGGAAGACGGCGTTAGAGGTAAGTATTGTAAAGGTGAAGCCATAATAAAATGAGCGGGTGTCAATGGTTCTGGATGTGGTTCTTCTTGCAAGATACAAAGCGGTCGCGAATTTAAAATGGTCTCTATTTGAGTCAGAACGGTTAAAAGCTCCTCGTAAGTAAGAAGCTGCGCACCTATTACGCGGTAGAGATGTGTTTTAAGAGACTTAATGTTAGACTCCCAAATACCTCCAAAATGGGGAGCGCGGGGTGGAATCATTTTCCATTCAATGCGACGGTTAGAAAGTTCGCTAAATAGCGTATTATTAAATTCAAAATATAAGAAATTATAAATTTCATCTAATTGCGCCTTGGCGCCAACGAAATTAGTCCCGTTGTCGGAATATAAGCACGAAACGGGACCCCGTCTCGATATAAATCGCTTAAAGGCATTAAGAAAAGATTCGGTTGATAGATCCGAGGCTAACTCTATGTGCACGGCTTTAGTCACAAGGCAGATGAATAAACAAATGTAAGCTTTCTGACTTCGTTGTCCACGACGTCTACAAAGCGTAATTCCTAGAGGGCCAGCGTAATCGACGTCCGTGTGGACGAAGGCCTTAGTTTCTTGAACTCGAAAAGCGGGAAGATCTGCCATTTTCGGACTTGGCTGTGATGGGGAATTTTTAAAACAAAAATTACAACTGTGTACACGTTGCCTAATAACCGATCTAGCGGATATTATCCAATATCTTTGTCGTATTAATGAACTCAGGAGAGTAGCTCCTGTATGACAATAAATTCGATGAAAATGATCAATTAATATGTTAGTAACATGATCGCGTTTGGGTAGCAATGCGGGATGTTTTGACTCAAATGGTAAGTTAGAGTTTGATAATCTTCCTCCTATTCTTAAAATACCATCATTGTCAATAAATAAATCTAATTTGCGTAATGGACCAGAAGGTAAGAAGCCCCTTTTAATGGTTTTAATAACGTGCGGGAAATGAGCGGCCTGAACGGCAAGAAGTAAGTATTTTTCAGCGGTATTTAAATGAGCGGCAGTTATATGTTTAAAGCGTGGACAAAGCCGTGTGAATCTCAAAATATAAACAATAATTCGTAGTAATTTATTCCAGGAAGATATTTTATGAGCGAGATTACAGAGCAGTGAATCTATTGGTAGAGCGGCGGTTGTATTATATAAAGTCTTGCTGTTGTATTCAGGTAAGTTATCAGAACTTTCAGGTTCAAAGAATTTGATGGGCCAGGCGGAAATAGGATTACTGAGCCAAGCTGGGCCATTCCACCATAACTTGTGCGTAAGCAGTTGCTCTGGTAATAATCCTCTGGAAATGCAATCGCCTGGATTCTGTACGCCTGCTACATGGTAGAAATTTTTAGGCTCCAGATGTTCATGGCATTTGGCTATACGATTACTAACGAATATATTCCATCGATGAGGAGATGAATGAATCCATGAAAGTGCAATTTTAGAGTCTGAAAATGCATAGACGTTTTGTATTGAGGTACGAGCGGAGTAAGTGTCTTTAACTAATTTTGTTAACTTAGCCATCAGTACTGCAGCGCACAGTTCTAAACGCGCGAGAGAAACAACCTTCAGCGGCGCCACTTTAGATTTAGCGCAGACTAGGCGGACATGTATGTTGCCGGTAGGGTCTGTTACATGTAAGTATATAACGCAGCCGTAGGCTTTCAGACTAGCGTCAGAAAATGCAACTATGTTTATAGTACAGCCTCGAGTAACAGATAAGTGCCGTGGTATTTTTAAATTAGCTAAAAGTGGTAACTGCTCTCTGAATTTAGTAAATAAGTCCGTAATATTAGTCGGGGGTATATCATCCCATCCGATTTTTAATAATCAAAGTTCCTTTATGAGAAGTTTAGCGAAAAGTACAACTGGTGCGGCAAATCCAAGTACGTCCCATAATCGGGCGATTAGAGATAGTATTGTGCGCTTTGTACAGGCGCGGTGATCATTATAAATTTTAAAAACAAATGTGTCATTATTAGGTTGCCATTCAAGACCTAATATCTTAAGAGAGCTAGTTTTGTCAAATTCGACTGGCTCGGCAAGTCGAAGCGGTTCAGGGATACTTTCGAGTACCCTTTTAGAGTTACTTGACCATTTGACCAGGTCGAAGCCTCCTGATTTAAACATATTAATTAATTGAGCGGAAATTTTAACGGCGTCATCTTCATTTATTATGGATGTAGCTAAATCGTCCATATATAGTTCCTTCTTACCTATAGCAGCCGCAAGCGGGAAATTATTGCGTTCATCGTCGCACAACTGATGTACGGTACGCATTGCAATGTAAGGACTAGACTTAAGGCCAAACGTAACTCTACTGAATTGAAATGTACGTATCGGTTCCGACGGACCAAACCGGTAAAGTATTTTTTGATATTTATGATGATCTTCAATTACGGAGATTTGTAGGTACATTTGTTTAATGTCTGCAGTAACAGCTACCGGAAAGAGTCGAAAGTTAAGTAACAATAAAAACAAATCAGCTTGTAGATTTGGACCAGCATGGAGAATATCATTGAGGGAAATGTCGTTGTGGCATTTCGCACTAGCGTCTAAAACAACCCTTAGCTTGGTAGTTCGTTTATCCTGTCTAATTACCGGGTGATGAGGAATGATGTAACCTTCATCGGGATTATCGAATTCGGGCGGTAATTCGTACAAGTAGTTACTATTTATGTAGTCCTTGATTACGGCGTTGTAACTAGCTCGCAAATCTGGATCCTGTAGCTTACGCTCTAATGCCAGTAGACGGCGGTAAGCTATGGCGCGGGAGTTCCCGAGGGAACTAGGTTCCTTACAGAATGGCAAAGCGACACAGTAACGGCCCGCGTCGGCGCGTGTTACAGTTGACACATACATTTGTTCGCATTCTTGCTCGGCAGAGATCAAGTATTTTCTTGTTGGAATTTCCTCTAACTCCCAGAACTTGGAGAGGGAATCATTAATATCATTACAAGTTAAGAACGAAGCGGTAGGTATGCAATGCGGGGTAGTCCGGTCAGAGCATACATCCGCGGTATCGGAAGGTACACTGCCCATCAATACATAACCAAACACAGTTTCTATAGCGGGCGGCGCAGGTGGTGCTATTATTTTTCCACTTAAAATAATGAATGGGAATAATTTTGCTCCTAGTACTAACTCTATCTCACCTGGCACGTGCCACAGTGGATCAGCAAGCGGGATATCTATTAAATGACTTATAACGGAAGTGTCCATATACTCAACCGGAAGTCGATCAGTAATGCAATCAACAACCAAAGCGGTTATATTAAAAGAATATTTATTAATTTTTGAGCTAACTATTAAATGTACGTAACCTTTAATAGGACGAGAGGTTAAGCCAACTCCTTTTAAAAATGAATTCGAAAGCGGAATAATATCTAAACCAAGTTTTTTACAACAGTCTATTGTTATCAAATGGTTCTGCGAAGCGTTATCAATAAGACATCTAACAGAACGCGTTATAGTATTATTACAATTGCGTGCGTAAACAGAAGCAGTAGACAAAAGAATTTCTTGACATAGGTCATTACAATATAACTTGGTACAGGGCGGTACATTTACAGCGACAGGAATGCGAGCGCAAAGCGATACGGCCGTGGATACCGTAGTAGGAGGCGGCGTGTCCGACTGCGCAGTGGCAAGCGCGCGGTCTGCGGCCGTACTCTCCGGAGCACCCTGGGTTCGAGTCCCATTTGTGTCTAAATGTAAAAAGGAATGATGTTTTTTATTACAAACTTTACACCTATATTTTGAGTTACAATTAAAAACTGAGTGAGTTAAACTTAAACAATTAACACACCCTTGCTTAGATTTTATAATTTCCAACCTATTTTTTGTCGGAAGGGATTTAAACGCAGAACAAGAGTAAAGTTGATAATGTTCGGAAGTATTACACATAGAACAAGTCAACCGACTATTATTGTTATTACGAGTAACAAATGAATGGACTGTATTGTGCGGGCGGTAATTTTTAGTATTAACAGAGATATTCTTATTATTAGAAGAAGAAGTAGTGCGGTTTGATGAACCTAAATTACTATTAGTACGATCCAGTATCTTTACCTGACTTTTAATAAATTCGACAAAATCTTTATACAAAGGAATATCTTTATCTCTAACTGTCATCTCGAAAGCTTGCATAGTACACGAGTCAACCTTTCGTAACGCTAAATTTAGTAGAATAAAGTCATGCACATTGTCGATTTTTAATTGAGTTAAAGCGGCGGCAGCGGCGTCGAAAGTTTCTATAAAGGAGTTTAAAGAAGCGGCATTATTTGAAGAAGTTTTTATATTGAGTAACGTCGACACATAATAAGAACCTAGGGCTCTTTTATCTTGATACTTCTTCACAAAGTTTTCCCAAATAGAGGAATAGTTTTCACCGCACGGAATTACGCCAGATGTGATTTTAAGAGCATCTCCAATCAGTCTCCCCATTAAGTATTGAATCCGTTGAGAATCGGTTAAGTCGGGATTACAATGTATGTTGGCTTTAAACGATTCATAAAATACGGGCCAATTTTCAATCTTACCATCGAAACTCGGTATATTAATTGGGGGCAATTTTATGGAGGATTTAGATGCGGATTCCGTGTGGGATGACGCAATAGGCTTATTAGCGCTTTCTTCCAACCTAGAACGACATCTCTTTATTTTTGTAAAAATATCATCAAACGCAAGTAAAGCTTGATAATTTGGCTCAAACTCAGTATTTAACTTCATTTCGTACTCATTAATATTATCTAAATTGTGAATATATTCCTGGCGCAAAGTATCTATTATTTCACTATCTGCCATAAAACTCTCGATCTTTCGAGTTTCAATAGTTGCGGTCGAAATAAACTTGCAAGTGTCATACAACCTAGTAAAACGTTCAAAAATAACTTTGTTTTTGGCTTGCAATAGTTTAATTTTAGACTCCATTGTTTAAGATGCCAATCAGTTAACAAACAATTAAGCAAAGGCTTTTAAAAATAAGTCACGAATATGAAGGTATAAAGATATATTAATATATTACTATTCTATAATTTATGTTTAGGGCACAACAGGTAGTTTGCAAATCGTTTTCTAGAAGTTTTGATGTACGAAATTGGCGGTAGATGTAAAACGATGCGAGAAAACTTATCTTGGTTTAATCAAATGGCATAAAAATAGTGGATTGTATGCAATTTGTATGCTTAAGTAGCGTTTTTAAGAATACTTAAGGAATAAAAGAACTATAACTCTGAGTAATTTGGTATCTGAATAAAAATAACTGACCTATGCAAAATGGTCGCGTGCGGAATATTTGTTGAAATAAGCGGTTTAAATAATGCAATCAGCAATTGATTGACTATTTGAGGACTAATTAAGAGTTAATAAATAGCGGTGTATTAAGAAAATAGTAAAATAACTATCTCAAAGCGGTAATCTATACAGTAACGTAAACTGTAGGTACAAATGTGGCTCGAAGTCTAACCAAAAAGAATGGGGATGCGCGTATTTAGTAAGAATTGCGTGCGGGGTCGCTGGAGTTTGGATAAATGCGGATGGAAGGATAGGCACTTAAGAAAAGCAGCACTAACCTGGTGTCACTCGTAATACACGTATCTGGATGTCAGCGTGGCATCCAGCGGACGGCGGCAACTCCTTCAGGAAGTCTTACTTAGTTACTAAACTATGTGCACTTTGTCTATCGAACACTGTTAGGTACACTTTACAACATATAGTTAAATCACATAAAGTTCAATTTGATAGAAAAGGTTATTTAAACGGAAAGCGGTGCGTAGCGTGCGGTTTCTTATTCGAACATCGAAGTATATGTGACAGTTCACGTCGTCTTCGCAGCGTATGCGCAGCTCGGCATCGCTGCATTTGTGATTATCACGCCATCCATCCCTTTCGCACCTATTAGTAGTGCTGCTTGTAGGAAAGGGAAAGGGACACAGAGTAGGAATGGAAGGACTATAAGGATTGCAGCGCCATTCCCATACAAATTTAAATAAACGCGTGAACAAATAAAAAACAAAAAAAAAGGCATTCGGTCATTCTTGCTCCGATCGCTGCCCGGTACGGACGTTCCAAGACCTCTCCGATTGATCGGTCCCTTACCGTTATTCAGTGGCGCTCAGTTTACTGACGTCATAGTATAGCGTTTTGGTTCCGTGATACGGTTTTTCTGGGTTTTCTTACTCCCTCCGAGAGCTATCGAAGTGATTTTATTTTTTGCGACTAAGTAAGTCTCTTAGTCCTCAAAGTGCTGTGCTGTGTTGTGCTTGTGCTGAGTGCTGTGTTTGCCCAGCGTAAAGTATTCTGGTTTTAGTACAAAGGATACCTAACGGTGACAACTTAGTTTCTACTGATCCAGTCCTTTTTATTTTATATATTATTTCCTTTCTACACTTTTATTTATTTACTATTTTATTTTTATATTCATTTTTATCATATTTGTGGCTTTCCCTGCATATTAGTCCTTTTTGTCGGTAAAGGTTGACCCTAACGCGGTTAACTCTTTACCTGCGTACCTTTTTTAGGATTCTACGTAGCGGCCTTCAGCAAAGTACGGTTGGTTTTAAGTTACTCTCCTCAGCCCACCTACCACTGGTAGAGAGGTAAGTCGCTAGGGTTCGCTAGGTTTTTAGGAACTCTAGGCATCCTTTATACATTTACATATTCATATATTTAGTCCCACCCCCTCCCTAATGGATTTGCACAGTTAATTAAACTTTGCGAAGGCCTTCACCCAGGCACTCGCCGCGTCAGGTGTCCCGATCAAAGATGAGGTAATAACGCAGGCCTTATTTACTTTTAACACATCCTCGGCCCCTCAGGCCCCAATCCCGGCCCCTCAGGCCACCAACGCCCAGACTCCTCAGGTCTTTAGCCCTCCTCCCGCGTCTCCCGTGCCATCCGAGATGGACTGTGTGTCGGACACATCCTCTGGCACGTCGCGCCGCAAGCGTACCGCTCCCGGGAGCGATTCGGACTCTGCGTCTGATGCGGCATCGGACGCCGCCACCTTAACCGGTTCTCTTGAGCCCCCATTCCAACTAGTCACCAAACGCTCATAGAAGCGGTCTTAGAAAATCGCGGTGTCTTCAACACCCGAACCCACCCCGGTGTCTTCTACACCCGCCCCCGCGCCGTTAATGTCACTGCAAGTGACCGCGACCCCGTCGGTTCCGTTGAAGCCAGCAACGCGCTGCGCTCCCGTCCCGGCTAAGGCCCAACTCCTTCTTCCCGTCTTCCTCCGTGAAAAAGCGCGAAGGACCGCGGTTTCTAACATGTGCAAAGAGCACAAAATTAATTACGTAAAAGCCTCCGATGCAGGCGATACAATCAAAATTCAGGTCGCGACCATCGATGACTTCTGGTCTTTCACTAGGCTCCTATCGGTTTTTTTTTTTTTTTTTGCTGCCGAAGCACCCTCTCTCGGGAGGGAGGTGGAAGATTCGTCATGAATACCTCCGCAGCCGTCTGCGGGGTTATGTGGGACTCACCAAAGTGGCATCTACCCACTAAAAACCACCCAAGTGGCTGTAGCATGGGAATGCTGTCAGCCTTCATCGGAGCGACACCCGGGTTGGGAGGTGGGCGCGCAAGCAGGGACCCGCTAGCGGGTCACCCGCTGAGAATACTTAATCACTTAAGGTGCAAATGACATTTATATATTGTTGATTAAACGGCCTGGGCAGCCTTAAGCTGGTCCAGATTGGCCGAAAGTTGATCGGGGGGATCCGAGAGTGCATTTCTCGGTCTACGGACTTTGTACCTCGACGGCATGGACGGAGCAGTATAAGCTACTGTCTCGCGTATAAGGGGGTTAGGGTGCTCTTCGGATCGCTTAAAATAAGCGGTGGAGAGCGTCCTAAGGTGTTGTTGTATGGTAGGCAGTTCGAGATCTCTGTGCAAGTCTGCGTTTCGCACGTACCACGGAGCATCCGTGGCCCGGCGGCAGAAGAGATTCTGGACTACCTGTAGTTTATACATATCGGAGGGTTTAGCATGTGCAAATATTGGGGCGGCGTACGTCATGACTGGTCTCACGCAAACCTTAAAAAGCGTTCGCTTGTTCCTAAGAGACATTTTACTGTGCCGGCCTAACATACTGTTAAGTCGACCCATGTACAGACCTGTCGTCTATCAGTTTGAGATCCTCAGCCATCGAAGGCTGAGGAGAGGGTTTTGGGCCTGCTGGTGGAGCAGGGTGGGTCGGAGCAGCCGGACGCTGTCTCCAGGCAAGCACTGGAGTGGGCGTGGGCTGGGCGGGCTTTGCTGCCGGGGAATCCCGGTGGCGCAGCGGCGGGAAATTAGTGTTACTAATGAGGGGCGGGGCCTGTCTGGGCGCCGCCCTCCTTGCAACAGATCGGGAAGTGCGGGGTGCGCGGGGGCAGCCCCTGTAGTTGGCGGTGTGGCCGGACTGGCCACACAGCACACAGGATGGGGGAGAGGTCCACTCCGGAGTGCGGTTGCACTCCTTCGTGAAGTGTGGCTCCAGGCACTTAACGCACCTGGGACTAGCGAGACAATTACGCGCCGCGTGCCCGTAAAGTTGACAGCGGTGGCACTGTCCTGGATAGCCACGGCGATGTGGCATTTCTACGGAGATTCCGGAGAGGCCGCAGATAGTGCGGGCCTCACGGAAGAACTCTCGGGATTTAGGTGAGTTGGTCAGTATGACCAAGGCTAAGGGAAAACGGCGGCCGTTTTTGCTGTGCATCTTGTGCACAGCCTCGGCGGGAAAGCCTTGAGCTTTGATATCCTCAAGGATGATCTCGTTCGAGAATTCGAACGGGACTCCCCGTAGGATGGCTTTTATTTTACGCTCTTCTGGGAGAGCGTACGTGTGATAGGCGATCTGCCTTTGGGTGAGGAGCTGTATCAGACTTCTGAAGTCAGTTACTGTGGGAACAGTGATTTTGACGGCCACGTTCATGTTAGTAGCCTGTACGTAATTGATTTTTTGCTCGCGGCAAAGGTTTGAAACTAGAGGCCAGTTGGCCTTTTCCCGTAGGAACACGGGGGGAGGGGTCTTAGCCGTAGCTAAAACAGGCGCGCAGCGCGATGCTGGCTTGGTGGGAGCGGCGGTTGAGCCGACTGGGGGAGTCACGTTGAGTGACATGAGGGGGACGGGGGAGGGGGGCGACTGTGTCGCCGGGCAGGCGGTTGGTGTCGGCGACACCGGCCTGGAGTTGGGTGTCGGAGACACCCGGGATTTCTTATTCCGCTTGGAGCGGCGCTCTACGAGCGTAAAGGTGACGGTAGGCTCGGGTGAGCCGGTGAGGGTGTCCGCTTGGGGTACGGACTCGGCGCTGCTGCTAGACGCAGTGCGCTTGGAGGGGCGGGCGGCGGATGAGGCCGAGGTTGATGTAGATGTAGCCGTCGAGGTGGCGTCCGAAAACTCGCACTCCATATCACTGGTGGCGGAGGAGGGGGGAGCGCTGTGAGGCAGCTTTGACGAGGCCTGAAGAGCCTGGGCCTGAGGGGCCTGTGGAGCCAAGTTGGCGAGCAGGGGCATCAGAAGACTGCTAAGCGATTGGAGAATCGCATTAGCGTCGGGGGGGGGGAGCCTGAGGCGGCAAAGCCATCCGCTAATAGCTTCGCAACATCCGCTAGGATTTGCTCTGCCAATGCGTACGGCGGGGGAGGGGGTGGGGAGCTAACGAGTATAATTAATATATAAATATATAAATTATAAACGACCTAGTCAAAAACCTAACTAAGCCTCCCTACCGGCGGTAGGGGGGGTCGGGACGGCCGCAGCGTGGCCCCTAACTCGGACAGCGCTGGTTCCGTCACCCTGGGTAAGGCCCAGTGCAAATGGGATCGGGACTTCCGGTTTGTTGTTTGCCTGAAGGGCGAAACTGTGCGCACCGGGGCAACGCCGACTGGTTTCGTTGGCACCGTTACGCGTATCCACCAGCCCACGAAGTCTTGAACTCGGCGAACTTACTCCTCGAAGAACACCTGGAACGTCGAAGCCCGTCGACGTAGCTCACGTTCGACGAAACACGAAGTACGGTTAACAAGCCACTAATTCGCCGTGAAAACGGCGTTTGAAATTTAAAACGGAAACGACTATGAAATAATAATACGGTAACGACCTTATGAAATTTGATTGCTCGATTAGCGCGGGGGCTAAGGGAGCGGGGAGGCGTCTGCGATTGACGTGCGCTCGGGAACGCACGCAAACCGAGACTGCACTCCTATCGGTTTTTTTTTTTTTTTTTTTTGTTCCCCTCCGCGGGAAGGGCAGGAGGATAAAAATGCCCTGACGCATACTCTGGCGCGATTCCAAAGTTATGTGGGACTCGTCCCGACGCCTACCAGGACCATACCCACTAAAAACCCCCTGTCGGCTCGTGCATTTTTGCCACTCAGCCTTCATCGGAGCGACGGCCAATTGGAGAAAGAGGCCGCGCTAGCGGAGCCCAGAAGGGGTCACCCGCTGGGATTACATAGCACTGAAGGTGCTCAAAAATTAAAAGTAAAATAAAAACATTAAAAATGAAAAGTAAATAATGAAAACATTAAAAATTGAAAAATTAAATATGCATTAATTCGGATTTACGTTAGAATTAGAATTTACGTTAGAATTAGAATTTGCGGCCAGAAGGGCCTCGAGATCGCGTGACAGTCTGGTGGATGAGTACGTTTGCGCATTTCTAGGCCTAGCGACTTTGAACTTCGAGTCTAACACAGGAGCAGCATATGAGACAGAATCACGAACTAGAGGATTGGGATGGGTTTCGGAGCGTTTGAAGAACGCTTCAGAGAGTGTTTTGAGATATTGTTGTACTGTAGGCAGTTCAAGATCTCTATGTAAGTCCGCGTTACGCACGTACCACGGTGCGCCTGTGGCCCGGCGGCAAAAGAGGTTTTGAACTACCTGCAGTTTGTGCAGGAGGGAGGGTTTGGCGTGGGCAAAGATTGGCGAGGCATACGTCATGACGGGTCTAACGCAGACCTTGTAAAGTGTACGTTTGTTTCTGAAGGACATTTTACTTTTTCTACCTAACATGCTATTTAGGCGGACTAAATAGTGACGAGCGAGTTTCGAAACTCTTTCAACGTGTGGCTTGAAAGAAAGCGTCGGATCTAATGTGACGCCTAAGTATTTAGTACTGCGCTTCCAGGGGATGGGAATGCCTAACATTCGAACGTGGGGATCGCCATCGGGACGACGGCGTTTGTGGTCGAAGCGCATCGCAGAACTCTTTTCAGGGTTCACATCGATGCGCCATTCTTGAAACCATGCACCAAGGGCGTTTACGGCCTTTTGGAGTCTGGTTACAAGGCGCCGAACACCGTGGCCTTTGGTATAGAGTGCGGTGTCGTCAGCGAAGAGGGCGAGTTCGACGCCTTTCGGCGGGATGGGAATGTCGTTGGTGTACACGGTGTACAGCAGAGGGGCGAGGACTGAGCCTTGAGGGACTCCAGCCTTTATGGGACGAGGTGCAGAAAGCGTGCCTTCGTGTTTAAATCGAAACGTACGGTCTTTGAGAAACGACGCTATTATCCTGACTAGGCGATCCGGTAAGCCTATCTTGTAGAGTTTATAAACGAGACCGCTGTGCCAGACTTTATCGAAAGCCTTGGCTACGTCGTCCTATCGGTCAAACAAATCGCGTATTATACCTACGCCATCCCGAAGGAGCGTAAGATCCGCGCGATACTACGGGGCGTCCCGTTTGAACTCAGTAACGACGACATCCTCGAGGACCTTAAGTCCCAGGGCTTCCCGGCTGAAGCCGTGCACAAGATGCACTCGAACCACGGTAGGCGTTTCCCACTCGCGTTAGTCATCTTGTCCAACATTCCCAACTCGAGAGAGATCTTTAGAGAGGCTCGCACAGCCCCTCCAAGTTGCGTAAAGTGCCTAGATCCGCAGATTTATTTTATTTTATTTATTTCTAATTACACACAACGGAAAACAACTGTTAAAAAATTAATTAAGATAAAACCTTAAACATACTTAAGTCTAGGTTGCATTCCACAAGAACATGTACATAAAAAAATCAAGTAACCTTGATATAGACAAAATCGTATACTAATTTGAAAAATACCTTAGCCTTCATTATAATTTTGACCATACACAACATGCTTACAAAATAAAAAATGGTGAAATAAACGTAAAATTCCATTAAATCAAGGCCATATTATTCTGATAAATGATACTTTTAAGAGTCCTAACAAACAGAACTTGTTTCGGTAATAGAATGTCGAACGCCGGGTTATTCTTGGCGATTTTGTTGCACAGACGAGCCATCCCCACCAAGGGATTGTAAGAGGAGGTATTGTTTTTAAATACTTGCAAAGCAAAAAGTGCTGTTTGATTGGATCTACGAGCACTATAACGAATGTTAAAGTTATTTGCAAAAGTAAATTAGGTACGTTTAATAAGGAGTGAACTACTTTATAAAAATAGAGGAGATCAAAATATTGTCTACGTGTTTTCAGCTTCTGTAAGTTAAATTTAATCAAACGAGCATCATCGTTGGGCGTGCTGCGCCCCAAGTGTTGACGATAACATAAGATCCTTAGGCACTTTCTCTGAACTCTCTGTATATTTTCAATTTGAACGTTGTAGTGCGGACACCATATTGGACTACCGTATTCCAACCCACTCCTTACGAGTATATTAAACAAGTAAAGAAAAGAACGAGTGAATTTGAAGTCTTTGGTGGATCTAAAAATAAACCAAAGCAGTTGATTTCCTTTAACACTATGTGCTGATAATGTTGCCGAAACGTTAGTTTACTGACAAAAATAATACCAAGATCCTTAGCGACGTCAGACCTCTTGAGGACCTGGTCGTCAATGGTGTAGTCATTAATAACTCCATGACGCTTGTTGGTGAACGATATCACGAAACACTTGTCAATATTTAGGTGCATCAAATTATATCTGCACCAAGATGAAACAGCATTTAAATCTTTTTGTAGAAGATTGCATTCATCATGGCAATTTATTGATTTAAAAATTTTTAAGTCGTCCGCGTACAAGAGACAGCCAGAATATATGTTTTTCATGAGGTCGTTCATGAAAATAACAAATAATAACGGTCTTAAGTGTGACCCTTGAGGCACTCCAGATGGAACATCAGTGGGAGATGAGGTGTATCCTCTCAAGGCTACCAACTGACTCCTTTTATTCAAGTAGATAATTAACCAGCGATGGAGCCTACCGTGAATACCATACGAGGCGAGTTTGTTGCAAAGTAATCTATGATTCACCTTGTCAAACGCCTTCGAGAAATCTGTATAGAAAGAATCGACCTGTCAAAACTTTTGCAAAGGTAGTTTTTATATACTAAAAGGTTAGTTACGGTCGATCTACCTTTTACGAACCCATGTTGGTTCTCAGAAATTAAAGGCTTAAAATGACTATACTGACGAGTCCCACATAACCTCGATCGCGTGCGGCGAGGTATGCATAAGAGCATTTTTTAGATCCTCCTGCCCTCTCCCTCTCCCAGGGGGACAAAAAGGGCATTCGGTAGAAAGACAATAAAGTTTTAGCAATCATACAGGATAACAAGAATACCTTATTTTGAAATGAATGATATAATTAGATATATATTTCTGTGGATTTTAATATTGATCGTCTATGCTAACATTATTCCTTAAGTTTTTAAGTTGTTTATAATCCGCATACATCAGTCAGCCATTAGGTACTTAAAGTAAAACACAGCATTTCCTTTATGTCACTTTATTTCAGACATATAAAATTAATATTCCTTAGAAAATGGTAACTCACAATGCAACAAAAAATACAATCACAAATAAAATAAAACAAACTCAACAAATGTAAAACTAATATTCAAATAAATTGACGAGTTTATTCTTACGCTAACACAATAGTTATATTCCAGTACTTTTAAGCTCAATTCATTGATTTAATGGTAACCACTACTAATTCATAGAATTGGCTATATTACCTATTATTAAAATTTTCTTTATTAAAAAACTTTGGTTCAATTACACGTTTGTGAAACTATATATCACAGCGTCCGATATTGTTTTATATTGTGATTAAAATACTTCAAGACGTGATTACAAAATTGCAAATATATATTAAATAAAAAATAATGGAATGCTTACAAATAAGTATAAATGTATTTTTTTGGAATAGTCGATACCATATCAGTAATCAGTCTAGTAATCGTAATTGCATTTGTAAAGTAATTATTATTATTATTTTTATATTTTCATTATGAGCTTGATATGAAATTGTTGATACAGTATAATTTCTTATAAATGATTTGTTTAATCGGTTAAAATATTTCCACAATATCCATAAACATAATATCAGAAAGAAATCAAAGTTTCAGAAAAACAGTCAAAAATGCATGTTCAATATGTATTTTAATTTATTAATTTTTATATTATTATTATGGGAGTTCACAATTCGGATGTATTGTAATGAAGGATTGACACCTCAAAATAACCTGCTTTTTTTTATTTAAAATCATTTAAAAGATTCAAAAATATTGAGAGGTTGATAAACCTAAGCCGAGAAAGGTTGATGTATAGTCCTGGGTGCAGAAACTTTGTATTAGTATACTAATGATTATGAGGTAAGGCATTTAATAATTTACAACAATAAGCAGGACAATTGTTAAATTCTCCACATTTCCAATGACAGAACTTTATGATTGTGGTAAAATCTGCATTTAAACAGATTATGTATGTATCAAGATATTTTGAAATAAAAATAATAAGAGCCGATTTTCGGCTCTTATTAAGCCATTTAAAATAAAAAAAGGGTCCACGGGTACTAGTACAACTCCCTGTTGGGCCTCAGATGGGAGGGTGACTTACGTTACTCAATAAAACTCATCAGATCTTCTTCATTTTAGACGGTTAAAATAAAGCCGAAAGTAATTATTTATATATAACCTCTTTACGAACATTTAATCACAATAAAAATTACTTCGTTTAATTAAAATGTTCTTCGTTGATATCCAAACAGAAAATGCAAAATTAATGCAGTTCAACTTTTAAAGTACCTAAACCGCAAGGAAAACGTATTGTGCGAAAAAGATTTTAAACCGGTAAAAGGCAAGGCGCACAGCGTTACAAGTGACGGTATTCAAAATTCATACATAAAATAAATAAAATGAGTATATCAACAACAATATCATCATTTATTTAGTCTGTGACTCAATATTACGTTTATGGATATGTTAGTTTCTATAGCTTGTGCATTATGTTACAACTATTGATATGCACTATTTTGTCTATTTTTGCATAGGAAACTCAGTGTAGGTTATAATTAACAAATTAATAATTTGCTACCAAAAAGTTATCCAATTCACTATTTTAAATAATTTCATTATAAATTCTCTACAATACCAATTTTTAGACAATGGTCTACTTTAATTTATTGAAATGTTACAATTATTTCTTTTTTTGTCTTAAGGTTTTAAACATTTTGGTTCGTGCAATATTTTATGCAGCCAAAAGATTTTTTACTTATAATATAATATGTTCTTGCAAGACGGAAACTGATAATTAATATGGAATATTTTTACAAAGTAATGAATGAACAGAATAACCTGAACTTTGCTAGCTGAGTTCATATTTAATTTCAGGTTAAAACAAGTATTTTTTAATAATCAACCCATGTTCACATGTATCTTAGAGTCAATACAATAAACAGATTTATGCGGTTTTATTTAACTTGTTTAGTTTTACCATCTTTTAAAGTAAAAATCTTTTGACAGTGCAGTCAACAATGTAACATATTCAAACCCCTTTTAAATTTTGAAAGTATTAACTACATTGATGTCCATTGACACACGACTAAATTTACATTTAGTTTCCTTCATTTCCTATGCTTTATCAAGTATTACAAAAATATTTATAAAAGTTAGGGTATTTAGCTAAGAGAATGCGAGTTTCGATAGGATCATACAGAAGATTTGCTGCAAGCGTTGATATCTCCGATGCTCTTGACTCTTCTGTGCCGTTTTTGTTTGACTGCTGACTCTTCTATTGACTTCACGGGTAGAGGAGAGCTGACTCTGTGTGCATAATCTGCTCTTTGGCCGTATCTGTAAAATTTAAAAAGTACTTTATTTGTTTCTCTGTTTTATTAGAAAAGAAAAAAAACAAAGTCCCAAGAGACAGAGTGCTTGGCCCCAAAAAAGCAAATCTTGTGTTATGGAAGGCCATTCATGTAAATATTACTATGTGAATGTTACCGGCCTTCTGTATAATTCAGGTATTGTATACAATATCTAAATTTATATAATATATAGAACACTTTGGGTGTCCAATATAGAATATTACTAAAATTATTGGCTGTGTTATATACTTTACCTAGGTAATGTTGTACGTACATACCTTCTGGTGCATCGGAAAAGTAAATAGATTTAAACGTTATTAAGGTTTTAGGCATAGAACACCGGATTAGACAGATTTACGATAAAATGAATAAAAATATCTTAGTTGAAATAAAACATTTACATCAATCTCACACCACATCACACTCGAAGGAATTTAAGATTCTAACTGTTAAGGCCTGTGCCTCAACATAGATGTTTAAAGTAATGTTAAATTGATAAATGTTTTAAAGTAGTAGTTTGAGATGGTTAAAGGGAAACACGACTGTTTCGGACGAGTTGTTTAATGTTAATGAAAATCACATTTACAAAATAATAAAATAAATAATTTGTCGCGTGTTTGCGTAGGTAAGCGGTGTTCGGTTACACCGAACATATTCCCCACCAGCATAAGATGAGACGGATTCGCAGCCGGATGCCCAAAGATGCCGCTAGTCTTCTCTGAACACCAATTTCCGGGACACTGGTTCTTTGTTTTCAGTTTTTATTTCTTTCATTTCCACTTCCTCTTGGGATGTACTTCCTCCAGCTGTTTCCTTAACTGTTGAGTTGGCCTTCCAAGTTCTTCTCGCGCGGCGGCAGCTCAATATCACGAAGGTAAGTATAAGAACGCTGACTATTGCGTATATTATAGTGTAATGATGAATGTCATGAGGCGAGATTTTTTGTTCATTCTCATAAGTCTCGCTTGCTTTCAGTTCTTTTATCTTAGACTCAATCTCTCTGTGTAATTGAGTCTGTTCTGAGTGTGTTTTATTGGATAACGAATATTTGTCGATGGTAATATTGATTATGTGACTTATGGGAGCCACTTCCACCTTTTCAATATCGAACATAATATCTAATCGACTCAAGTGGCGTTTATGTCCATAAATCGTAAAATCCGTAGTTTTGATAATGCAATTCTCTTCTAATGAAATAATATTCGCAGCGATCAGCTGGTGAGCTGTAACTCGATCTCCACATATTGTACGTAAGTAACATTCCGAGCAACAATAATAAAAATAGGTATTTGTCTTCATTAAGCTGCTCCACTTGTTTTTGCACGCGGCGATGCTTGTTTTGCAGTTATTATTTTCATCCAGGACGCACAGATCCTTGTCTGATTTATATCTGTAAATAGGATGTTGAGGATTGCACATGTATGTTGAAGAGTCTCGTATTATGCATTTTTGTAAGTTATCTATCGTTAATGAGAGGTAATTATCTTTCTGTAAATTAATTGCAATATATTCTGAAGTTGATACGATAGAATATGTTTTTTCTTCGTGGGTTTGAGGTATCGCAATTACGTGATATAAATCGTAGGTATCTCTGCTAATCAAGGGAATTTTCACTTCAAATATAAAATAGTTTTTAGTCATTCTTGCCTTGATTTTTAATAATTTGTAGATAGATTGAATTTCACTGTAGATATTTTCAATAGGTAATATTATGTCTGAAGATAATAATCCTGAAATTATGTTTAACTGTTCTTGAAGTTGTTTTGGCGTTAATAAGTGCAGATTAAATCGACCTTGATAAACATCTGTAACTGTGTCCAAGAGCATACTTTGGACAGTTTTTAAGTTTTGAAGTATGCTGATTGCTGAGATAGCAGATATTGTAAAGTCTTGTTCCTTGTTTATTTCCTTGTATGCATTCTCTAATGTCTTTACCGATGAATCCAAGCTGTTTAGGTGTTTGTTTACAATTTTATGTTGTTTTGACATAATTTCTTCTGATCTTTTTATAATATTGTACTCAGATTCGACGATAGATGTCTGATTCAACCATAGGTTTTTTAGATGAGCTTGATTTTGTTTAATTAATTCAATATCTTGGGTATATTTTTCTGCGAACTGTTGATCTAGCACCCCAAACAAACTGTTAGCTATGGAGCCCACAGCGTTGATAAGTCCTCGCTTCGATCTTTGTTGGGTATCGCTGAAGTGCTGAGTCATCAACAGCTGATTGTAATACTGTAGTTCTGTATATTCATGGCGCAGTTGTGGCGTTACTAAGTTACATTTATCGTTCGCTCCTAAGTTACGACATGTTATTTCAAGGTAATTGAGTAGTTTTTCGAATGCCCTGTTTCCGTTTATGTAGGGATCCATATTGTAGTAAGTTACTAAAGTCCATTGGTCTCTTAAGAGCTGCATTTTCGCTAGCGGGTCGAAATATAAGCTTTGGTTTTCATGTAATTTTGTGATAATATCAATCTCTTGGGAATTCGATATTAATGTTGTAAAAAATAATATTGCCATTGTTATGTTGTACAAGGTAGAGTTAGGTTTTATAGTTCTTCGTTTTTCTTGGGTATTTTCGTTTTTGATTTCGATTTCTTTTTCAGGTGCAGGTTGCAGCGGCAACACAGAAAGTTTGACGATAGGGCGTTTCAGGTATCCGTTTGCAGTTTTCAGGGTAACGACGCGCGTGTATCCATCACGACCCGGGTGCAGCTCGACCACGCGGGCCATGGGCCACCTTCCAGGAGGTAAGTGTTCATCTTGTATTGTTACTAAATCACCGACTTGTATGCCCTTTTGCGGTTGTAACCACTTTATTCTTGCGGTGAGTTGCGTCAAGTATTCTGCCTTCCACCTCCTCCAGATTTGTTTAAACGTTTCGTTCGTTAGATGCCATCTAGTTCTAGCATCTTCTGCTGTTTCTATGACTGTTACATCTGCTCTACCGTACATGAAGTGCGCTGGTGTTAAGTAATCTAAATCATTGATATCCTCGGTGAGCGCACACAAGGGCCTGGAGTTTAAGCAGGCTTCAAGCTGAGCAAGTATTGTAGAATATTCTTCAAATGTTAAGCGCTGTTCTCCTATTACTCTTTTTAGGTGATACTTCAAACTTCGTACTGCTCGTTCCCATAAGCCTCCAGCACTAGGCCATGAGGGTGCATTGAAGTGCCACTGTATGTTCAGGGATGATAAAGTGTCCATGAAATGATCGTCGTAAGTTTGTTTCAATTTCTCGTATTCTTCTTGTAGATTTCTGTTGGCACCGACAAAGTTGGTTCCACAGTCACTGTATAAGTGATGTGGGGCTCCACGACGGGCTGACATTCTTCGCAGGGCCGCCAGAAATGCCGAGCTTGTTAAATCTGTCACTAGTTCCAAGTGTATGGCCTTTGTAACCATACAAATAAACAGGGCTACATAACCTTTCAGGGTTCTTGCGTTTCTTGTTTTGTTAGCTTTGATTTCAACGAATCCGGTGTAGTCTATCCCGGTGTGGAAGAAAGGAGGAGCAGGCTCCACACGAGCGGCGGGCAGGTCCCCCATGATTTGGTGTTCTTTGTTTGGATTGTTTTTTCTACAGGTAATACAGTTTCGTAATCGTTTCTTTACAGCGTTGTTTCCCCCAGGAATCCAGTATTGTTGCCGAAGGCACGCCATGGAGAGACGTGGACCTCCGTGGAAGGTAAGTAGGTGGGCTTCATCTATTAGTAAATCGGCGAGTCTGCTGTCCCGAGGTATTATTTTTGGATGCTTCATTTCCATGTTTAATGACGAATTTTCTAATCTTCCTCCGACCCGTAAAATTCCAAGATGGTCAATGAACGGATTCAAATTTAATATTTTGCTATTCGAGTTAATAGTTTTATGTTTGTTAAAATGCATAATTTCCGTTCTAAATTCATTTTGTTGCACGTTCTTTATAATAAGCAATTTTGCGGCCGACATTTCTTGTAATGTGAGATAGCTTGGTAATTGTTTACGCTTAGGTACAAATGTTCTTAATAACCAGGCTACAATTCTTGTAACTTTATTGAATGAACTAAATTTATTCAATAATTGATAAATTATATTATCTTTTTGTTTCTGTATTACGTTTGTTTGTTTCAATCTGATTTCTTCATTCGTAGTGTATGTTATTTTTGATTGCATTTGTTCTTCGTTAAACGTCGACAGCCAGGCGGGGCCCTGCCACCATAAGAAGTTATTTTTCAATTGATTCGCATACAAGCCGCGGCTCGCGGCGTCAGCCGGGTTTTCGTTCGATTTTACATAGTGCCATCGATCTTTTGATATTGTATCGCATATTGTTTTTACTCTGTTAGCAACAAATGGCTTCCACCGGGAACTCTCTCCTTGTAGCCAGCCAAGAACAACCATAGAGTCCGTCCAGCCATAGATTTCTAGTTGATGTTGAGTTAATGCTTCCTTGATTTTATTAATAAGTTTTGATAGTAAGTATGCTCCACTTAACTCTAGTCTGGGTAATGTTATAGCTTTCTTGTGGGGCACGAGCTTTGTTTTTGCGGCAACCAAGGTCAATCGTGTTTTATCTTTGATCCTGGCGTACACCACACACGCGTATGCGTGAATCGACGCGTCACAAAATCCATGTAATTCTATGATGTCATTCTTGTGACATAACAACCATCTAGGTATTTTGTATTCATTGATAGTTTGAAGTTCTGATTTTATGTTTAACCATTCTCGTTCTATTTCAGATGAAACTTTTTGGTCCCATTTTATATCTTCTTTCCACAGGCGTTGAAATAATAGTTTTAGTTTCATAGATAGTGGGGCCAGCCATCCTAAAGGGTCGAACAGTTTTGAAATATCCGACAGCAGGCTACGTTTTGTTAATTTTGAATTGTTTTCAGGAATGTTGTACTGGAAGGTGAAATTATCTGCGGTAGGATTCCAACATAACCCTAATGTTTTTGAATTATTTTCAGTTTTAAAGTTGAATATATTGTCTTGACTAGTACTGCGCTCCGACTTTACTTGTTCTAACAATTGTTTTTCGTTCGACGACCACTTTCTAAGATTAAAGCCGCCGGCCTTCATGAGTAAGTTTAGATCAGAGATAAGTTTCTTCCCTTCTTCTTTTGTGTCGGCGCCGTGTACAAGGTCATCCATATAAAATGCTGATTCCACGATTTTTGCAGCGTCAGGATAGTTTGATCGTTCATCAGATGCCAGCCTCCTCAATGTCATCATGGCTAAGAATGGTGCAGCCCGAGTTCCGTAGGTAACCGTTGTTAAAGTATATGTTTTAATAGGTTGATTAGAATCTTCTCTCCAGAATATTTTTTGGTATCTTTGATCTTCGTCTTGCAGTAATATCATTCTAAAGAATTTTTCAACATCCGCAGTGAAGGCGTATTGGTATTGTCTCCATCTTAGTAGTAGTGTTTGTAAATCTATTTGTAAGTTTGGTCCCGCATACATGTAGTCATTTAAGCTGCAACCCTTGTTTGTTTTATGGGAAGCGTTAAACACTACACGATATTGGGTAGTTAATGAGTCGATGCGTTCTACACCATGATGAGGAAGAAAGTATTCTGGAGTTTGATTACAGGTGAATGGTTTCATATGTTGTAATATTTCATATTCCTTCATGAATGATTTGTAGTCGTTTGATAGTTTAGGTATTTTGTTAAATTTCTTTTCCAGGCTTCTAAATTGCGCCAGGGCTGTTTGTTTCGAAGATCCCAGATCATTCTCAATATTTTCTTTCAGTGGTAACCTGACCTCGTAGCGACCATCCTCGTTTCTTCTTATTGTTTCGTTGTAAAAGTTAATGCATTGTTGTTCTTCCAGGGATAATTTTGATTGTTCGCTAATTTCTTCAATTTCCCAAAATTGTTGTATCTCATCCAGGTTATGTAGTATGACGTTGCATTGATAAGTTACGGTGCTTCCACATAGTAACCATCCAATTTTTAAATGACACCCAAGCGTTGTAGTTCCCGTTGAAAGTAGGAACTTCTAGAGTAGGCGTAGTTTTTTCTCTATGTTTTTGTGACCATATCCTGGATTTTATCGAACGTTTCAGAGTTTGATATTGATGTTCATAGTTGCTGAATAATTCTTCCATCTCTAGATTTTCTCTGCCACTTAAATCACCCTCTATCTCCCAATGGAGGGAGTCTATTGTTTTCCAGCGGGATTCAAGTGACTTCAAAGTATCTTCAAATTCCCAGTTTTCTGTTATTTTGTCGATTTCAATGTAGTTCACAGTTCTTTGGAAAGCCTTGTAGTTGGCCGCCTGACGACGCAATTTTTCATCCAAGGCTCCGTTGATAACCGGAGTTTTGCTTCCTTCTTTTGCAGATTTTCCATAGCTACTCTTGTTTTCTTCGTTTGGCGATCCCTTAGAACCACCCGGGTTTGATGAGATGTATTGTTTTATGTATGTACATACTTCGAAGTAGAATTTCTCCGTGGACGAGAAGTGGTTTTCCTGGTAGTAAAGATGTTCTTGTTCTTCATTTTGTTTCAAAATTAAATGATTTGCACTGAAATCGTGAAACAAATTCGTGAGCTCCAGTAGTTTTGCGTTTGCTATTGCCTTTCTACGTTCGGTGTTTTCTTTCTTGAAGTTGTTAAATAGTTTTTCGATAGCTTCAATAAGCTCTGCTTGTTTGTTCAAAAGATGATCCATTGCTATTGTTGTAAAATATTGTTGTTGATCTCAAAATGTTCTTGAAAATGTTGTTGGTTAATGTTGTTGTTGTTGTTGGTTGCTGGTCTATCTAATAGCACTCCAGGCAAGCTCACAAGTGTGATATAAGCACCTTCTCAATTCGCTGGGGAGGTCCGCTTGTGGAAGGCCAGCGAACCGATTGCTAACACACTCAAAACTCACCAAAAGCACTAAAGACGGCTCGAAGGACCATATGTTAAGGCCTGTGCCTCAACATAGATGTTTAAAGTAATGTTAAATTGATAAATGTTTTAAAGTAGTAGTTTGAGATGGTTAAAGGGAAACACGACTGTTTCGGACGAGTTGTTTAATGTTAATGAAAATCACATTTACAAAATAATAAAATAAATAATTTGTCGCGTGTTTGCGTAGGTAAGCGGTGTTCGGTTACACCGAACACTAACCCAGTTTGTTATTTGTTTATTTTCTTTAATCAATACTTTCAACATTTACTTCAATTATGATTTGTTAACGAATAAACACTTACCTATGCGTAATACTCCCATTCTCTTTAATATCATTCAATCTCTGCAGACTATCCCTCGTCGACACACTGGATTGCGAGTATAAGCTCAAAGGCGTATAAATAGGTTCATACTCTTGCAGGGTCGGCGGCGGCGCGTAAGTCATGCTCAGTTGCGACAAAGTTCGCACGGCGATCGGTGGAGAATACGACAATTGGTATGAAGGAGTCAGACTGAGAACGCTGGAACTTTCGCTTGAACTTGATGGAGATGTGCGATCGTGTTTTGGTTTGAGTACCCCGAAAGCGCGGGTTATGGACCCCTGTAAGAGTAATAAGAAAATTATTGGGTATTGGTTTTTGTTGTTTTAAAAATATTTATTTTTTTCAGTCGTCATAGTTTGGGCTATACTAGGGTATCCAAGCATTTGACAAAAACAAGTACCAAATTTACAATTGAAAAACAACGTTTGAGAAAATAATAGATACTTTATAAATGCGTGCGCCAGCACCCGGCGAAACGCAAGGACCAAATTAATTACCAAAAGCGACTTTGCTTCAATTTGGTTCAAACAAACATCACGACACGAGGTGTTTAATAATTAATATTTTAACAATTGAAATATTTCCTAAGTAAAACATTTGCGGAACTTCTATTATGTCAAGTGATTCTTTTGAAATTAATATGTTTGCGAAATGAAAGTTTGTCAAATGATTAGTTTTTCAAACGTTATTTGTAAAATGAACTTTTGTCATACGTTTTTTTGTTAAACAATAGTAAACCTTATACTAGCTTATTTTAAACCCAAATGGTGAATTACTATGTGAAGAAAGAACAATCCGACAGGCAAATATATATATAAAACTTTATATAATTATAATTTATATAAAACCAAAATTAGGCCAATAAATACAGTAGTTTGTAAAACGGTGCCAAATAATTATGATATTTCAACCTATGGATGTAGATTTAACCCGCCTTTTGGGACGTAGAGGTCTGTGTGTCCAAGTGATTTGAAAACGTTAAGTATTTTTCTCGTCCGGCATCGTGCATCGTGGTTTTGGAGAGCTACTTTTTGTACATCACTGATGTTCCTATGAGAGCTTACTTCTCAGAGATTTGGTATCACACTAGTGCAAGATACCGATATCACAAGTTACGTGACTCAAATGAGCGATATATAATTTTCTATGTTTATTATTGTTTGACTTCCATTGGCTGAATTGTTACTCCAGAAAGGCCAATTGTTACTCCAACAACAGTTGGAATAGTTCAAAAGAGGAAGGAAAGTCCTTCTGACTTCAATGGTCGCATTCATTGATTTGGCCGGAGTGTGCAGTCTAATAATACGCTCGTTGTTTGTGAAAATATGAATTTGGTTTTATACTTTACAAAAGATGTCTCTCAAGGACAGATGGTTCTGCATGAAATGGTAAAAAAAAACTAAAACAGTTCGTGATATTGCCATAAACGTAAAAAAAATATATTTATGTCTTGTACAAGTAGTACAGCTACATGAGTTGTCAGGTGTTCACAAGCACAGTTGTTAAGTAGTGTTTTGTTTTATATATTTGGTGAAAGGGTGGTTTTTGTACATAACTTAAAAGTCGTCGTGAGAGTTAGGCGCCAGCTATTGCGATCCAGCGTAGTAATTCGGACACCCTTCTGGCTGTGCGTATTTTTATCTTAAAATTATTATTTTAATACACTAATAAATATTTTTATAAGTTTGTACATAAATAAATAAGACATTTATTCAACTTATAAATTGAAAACTGTGTCATATAAAACTGTGTATTTTTATAACTATAAAAATTTTTGTAAAAAGTTTTGTAATTTAAATGCTCTTAAGTAATTGTCTAATATTTATTATACAAGTTACTTATTTCATTTTCAATAAAAAATGTAGAAAAATAAACAACAAAATAAAAAGTTATTTATCAGAATATTGTTCATAAAAACTCCGATATCAAAACCCCGGCGCGTGAGACCCGGAGTCACTGACGATGTTAGTATAGTGCACGTCAAAAATGGCGAGTTAAATTACTTTAAAAAACAATCTTACTTTAAAAGAACGTCTAGCTCTAAACACACTATGCTAAGTGAAGATAAAACCACGATTGCTGATACCAAGCTGCGATGTCGTCTTAACATTATAATGTTTATGAATGAGCATGTAGATCAAAACAAATTAAGCAGTCAGTCGATATGTTACTATTAAACCAATGAAACTACGTTTTTATGCATTGCAAATATACATTATACTTACTCTTAAACTATGTCTTCTTGAGTCTCCGCTTAAATCGATTCCAGGCAATCCTGTGGCCACAGACCTCGAGAATGGTCTACCCAACATTCTTATCTGATGTCCAAACATGTTCCTAAAAGCATTAACAGAATTAAAACTGCGCATTAAATAGAATAAGTACAAATTTGAGCATTAAAAAGCTGGTCCAAAACTTTAATTGCATGTTTTTAAGAGAAATTCTCTCAAATTTGCACTGTCGCATTTCCTAATACTTTGCTAACATAGAAAGCTCACATGCAATGTCATTTGCTTTTAGAGCTTACCACGTACTTTTAATAAAACATAATCCATTAAAATTTAAGAGGAAACATTTTATTTTCTCGCTGTTGAACGAAATTTAAAGCTACAATACGATCAAAATGACTAACATATTTTTTTGTGAAATAGGGAAATGTTTTTGCATGACATTTAAAGCATGACACATTTCGCTGGGGAAAAAAACACAGATCATGCTGAATCATAAAGTTTGATGGTAACAAAACAAATTCAAAAAATCGAACGATAATATTTTTATTTGATGCATAGAAAAATTCTGTTTGATTATGCCTATTATTTTAAAATGTAGTGATTGGAAATATAGTAAAAAAATAACAGATCTTTTCTTTGCAAACAATGTAATGATAATAACAAAGATTAAAATTGGAACGAAATTAGAGAAGCTAAATGTGATTTAATGCAGACGAAAATAAAACCATTGATATCGCCATGGAAGGAGAAAAGAGTGGACAGAGCCTGATTATGGTGCGGACTAATGATGACGACAGAAAGGCATTCATGAGGTATCGAAAATGGCCGTACCGTTCCGTCTCGATGCTAGGGGCGCCAAGTATAGGGGTGATGGGCAAGAAAAGAAACTGTCTTCATGTCCTTAGTTTTATCTTTCATCATTTTTATACATTTAAAGATAATTTAATATTGTTACATTTGATACTAATTTACATAATTAATTTTTAATTTTAATGTATACTACAATATTAACTGTATACAAGTCAAAAACATAATTTTATAAAATTGGTAAAGACTATTATTGTTACACCCCTAAAACTTTGAATGGTTCCGTTCATAAGCCTTTGTTTGAGGATTCCCAGTTTTAAATTCACATCGAATTTTTCTAAATAATTATTTTAATAAAATTTTACTTGGAAAGAATACTTTAAAATTATTTCTATTAAATATAATACGTTTATGGGTTCATACCCCCTAATTCTTATTGTACGAATCAATTGAAGCTTTTTTTGCTGTAAACATCTAAGAATGTTTTACATTAACTTATTTTAGACAAAATCGATGATAATTTTATTGACATCTATTATGAATAATCTAGTCTAAGATAGTCGCAGAAACTAGGGGGATCTGTGTTAAAGGCTTCTAACAACGAAGGCAAAGAACTAACTTATTGTGAACGGTTCCGATCGTACAAACTTTTCGAGTATCTTTATTTTACAATACAAACCAATGTCCCTAGAAATAACTTTTTCAGTCTTCACCGCTCGTAAAGTTTTCGATCAAAAAGTTTCACAAACGAGCGAGTTACACTGGAGGAATCCTAAAGAGCTTTGCAAAAAATACCCTTTTCATGTAAAAATAGCAAAAATAAACAATTATTTGTAACAAGGAGTTGTACATAGATACAGGACTGCCGCTAGGTACGCGGCATCGAAGCGGGGTCGATTCGAGTTTACTTTTTGAAGGAGAGTTTTTTTGCTTTGGTTTTGTTTGGTTTATCTTTGTTTTGAGGACAACATGGATGCTCGGGCAGCCTCCACTTGCAGTTCTTCCACCTGGCAAAATATTGTATACCTGCAGGATTGCACCTTACATTATAATCAACTACAGGTAGCTCACTTCATTGATATGCTTTTGTGATTGTAAGTTTGACATGCAGTGCGCATCTCCAAATATCTAACCTCTGAATAAATGGGTATTTATATTGCTTGCTTCGAAAGGTACTGTGATTGACTATGTTATCAGGGATGTGCTGTCATTGAAATTATTTATAGTTGCATCAACATTTCATCATCTTAAAGAAAATAAAACTGTAACCTACAACACTGAGGAATTACATTTGTTTTTATATTTCCTTCAGTGTGACCATTCTTACCTAGCGGGAATGACAAGAGCATCAAATTCAGCTACTAAATGCCTTCGAATTATGCTTTTCGATGGAGGAATACCCAAGGCAGTAGCCATTGTTTCTCCAGTAAAGGAAGGTTCCAGAACTACTAAACCTCCATGAACTCCGCTATCTGTGGAAAACAAAAAGAGGAGCAAATAATTTAAGTGTCAAAAAAAGAATGCCAACGTTTTGTTTAAACATTAAATACCTTTCAAATTGTCGGCGAATTCTCCTAAATCAATGTTGTGTGCCCATCGAATGAATCGCTGATTGGTCCAAACCAACGGATCTGCATCCACGTTTTCACACTGATGTCTTCTTACTGCCAAAGCCTGTGAAGACGAAGAAAATATTTTATAGTTAATATTTTTTATATTCATATAGTTGATAATAATTGCCTCTCCGATGGTTAATTGACATTTAATGACCAAAGGAAATTGAAATTATTGAGATTCAAAAACAAAAGTTTTTGAATGCATACAAGTTTATTAATTCGTTGAAAACTTGTTTTCCCCGTATTAAGTGCTAAATTTGTATCCACTCTTTATCAAAAATACACGTATCACGTTTCAAAATATTTTTCAACTTCAAGAATATTTTTTTATGTGAATTTTATGCTTGGAAATTCGAAATTTTAAATGCAAATTCTCGTCACCTTCTGAATCTAATAAAGAATGCTAAAAAGATGATTCGTATCACAAATAGCAAACAAGGGATTCAAACTAAATTCCAGTGTCAAAGTCTATCAGACCGAAATACATGTTGAGCGAAATGATTAATGGTTATAAATTCTGCAGTGTTTAGCGACAACACGCGGAGTTTTATTCATAAACAAGTCAAAGAAAAATCCCTCATTTGTTAACGTTTTTTAGAAGTTTTGATTAATGTCTTGTTTACACGTTTTGTTTTATTATAGTCGTATCGATCAAGAAATATGTAGACAAGTATATTTTAAGTTATCAACAATTGATGCGTAGAGTAAATGGAAATTTAAGTCTCTCAGCTTTCCTTTATTATAAATATGAAGCAGAGTTATTTTTAAACATATAATAATTATATATAAATAAGGTATTTTTTCAATACCATTGCTCGGAATTTCTATGTTATTAAATCGATTTCAGTTTTATAATGAGCCTTATTACCAACTAGAAGCAACCTGTTGTGAATGTTTAAATTACGGCACGATTCGGTAATCAAAAGCCACGGTTTCGTAATCAAAAGACACGATTTCATTTATGAGAAAAAAGTTAGTAGCAACAAAGGAGGTATTATATCTAAAATTCTTAAACTTTCTTATAAAAAAATAATTTTTGCGTTCGAAAACATTTTATTTTATCAAATTATTTAGATGTGACATATAATTAATACTAATTTCAATTTTAATCCACAGAAACATTGAAATTATATTAAAATGTATAATTGGCTGTATAGCGGCTTGTGACCATAGTCAAGAGTGCGCAATACTGTCAACAGCAATTTAAAAAAGTGACCGCGCACCATGTACTTACTATTTTAATAATTGTACTTTCACTAACTGTTCTTTGAATTAAATATATTATAACCTGAGAAAATTATATTTAATTACTAAAAACGGTGTCGAAAAAAGTCGTATAATACTCGAATGTAATTTTCAACTTAGCTAACTTGTACTATTAAGACTTTCTTTCCCACATAAAGTTTATTACTTCATAATTTCAATCAGAATTATTAATCGAATGAATTCGTGGAAGATGTTAACATTTCGTATAACAATAGAAACTGTTCATTATGCTTCCGCAATGAAAAGTGAATACTCTCGTTAACCACTTTTTTGACTCAATCTTACCTGCCGATCATATTTCATGATTCTGAGTAGATGTATGCCATGAACAATGGAAGCCTGATGGAATTTCCTGGTAACTCCAAGGTACTTCTCCAGCTCTTTCTTGCTGATGGTATCTAGCATTCTTGCGTCCACGAGGTTTCCCAGGAAAGATTCCGCATACTAAGAAAAAGAAAATTAATTAAAATTCATTATCTAATCATGTAATAAAATGTTCCTCTTTAAAATAATTTAATTTCTTCCAAAGTTTCTCTAATTCAAAATTCAAATTCAAATCAAAAATCTTCACTTGCCTGAGACAATCCCAAATCAGGAAGCCATTCAGCCGCCACCCACGCATGCGAAAGCTGTCCTATAGCCGGATTTCGCACCAGATCTGGTCTCCTCCTCTCCTCTATAGCCAGCCTCAGTTTCTTCCTATGCATGGGCTGGGAGATCCCCAACCCAACTTCTATATCTGCGTCCGTCAGCTCTAGCAGAACCTGCCCATTCAAAGCACGAATCTAGAACGAAATGAAACACAATATTTTGACGCGAGAGAAGCGTCAAACTAAACTACGGTCTTATAGTATGAATCTAGATCTTGTAGTTGTGTTTTAATGTGAAACGTAAGCTTGTTATGCACAGTGTGTTACATTTGTTATTACTTTACGATGTGAATTAAAATATTAATGAAAAGGCTTGCTTGACTACATAAATATCAATGGTAAAAATATGTTCTGTTAATAATTAGCCGTGCCAAAATACCAAAATTGTACCACATGGACTATTAGACAGTCACAGGGTATTACGTAGACAGGTTTATTCAATTATGATCGACGCTTTTCATTGTTCTCTTAAATTCAATCACAAAATTCTCTGATGAAATACAAAATTCATTGCAAGCTTTTATTTTTTGCTCCCAAAATTTATAAAACAACGATAAATCAAAGATTCGACGTGTTTCGAATAAACATACGCCTTGATTAATTTATCAGAGGAGCGAGCTTCCAAGCCATATTAGCATACAAATCTAATAAATATCGAATAAAAAAGTATATTCCGAATAATGAATGTATCAAGGGTAATGAAAACGGGAATTTTTTTACTCAGAGCAGATAATTCACAATATTTTCCACGACATTTACGGTTTCGATACACGCGAAGTTCGGTTTTTATGTCGTATTTTATAACAGGGTAAGCAGCTGTTCCACATTAAGCTGGGTACGGATGGAAAGGAAATACTTGGAAGTTTATATTTTTCTGAATCTATATATGAGTTTTCAGTGATGGGCTTCGTCTTGTCGGTATTACATTTTATTTTGACAATGTTTGATGTTTTCTCAGAAATTCAATTTAATTTGAATAACTGTTTTTTATGAAGTTCTGTACTGTATTCGCGTAGTTGTTTCATGAAGGGACTATTTACTTAACATGCTCAACATTGTATATTAACATTCTTTTAGTAAACATCAAAATGAATGAATATTTAGAAACGTACCTAGTTAACTAAAGGCCCTAAATTTATAATTACCCTCAATGTTTGCCAAGTGGTAAATAAGATGAGATGAATAACCATTGAATATTATGAAATAAGACGAACAAGCCTCTCCGCGTGAAGTGAATTACGGAAAAAATGTCTATACCTGATGTAATATCAAATTAATTTATTTTAGCAATAGATACAATCAGTTGACAATGGAAGATGAATAATTATGTTGAACATGCTTGTTTGAGCTTAATAGATCAATTGTTAATTTTTCACATAAACCTTATATAAGAATTACCTTTTAATCAATCTTGTTAAAACTTAAATAATTCTAATATACACTCTGCAAATTAATACGAAAATACTGATGTGTAAAGTGTCACAAAGCCTATATAACCCAACTGTTACCTTCCCACTCTTGACATTATCAGCGACCGCGGCTGCATACTGCGGCATTCCGAGTGCCAGCTCCAGCCACGCTATGATTGCTGGGGCCCGCCATCTTGCTAAAGGCAGGGAAGCGGCTTCTCGCAGAGCTGCCTCGCTGCCTAGGGGCGACCAAGCACGGGCCGAGCCGGTACTGGCGTAGATAGGCTCTGTTGGAGAATAACCTGCTTTCATAAGTAAGTAGCTGGGTTTCTACGTGCGCTTTTCTTAACTTATATTAATAATTATTCATATGGAAAGACTTCTTTGTTCACAGTTATTATATTAAATAAAACACACTTTAGCTGATTTGATTTACGTCGAGTTAAAATGTAAAAATATAATTAAATGCGATAAAATCCGGTTAAAAAGTGTTCTGTTTACTAAGCATTTTTTATTTTAAATGTTTCTCAATAAAATTAGAAGAAAATTCGAACTGTTCTAAATAAATAACTTGTTTCTGAGTAATCTAGTGCGGTTGTGAAATAAAAGTTACTCTATTTCGTGATTCACAAATTTTGAATACTTAAGACATATATCTTTGTTTAAGAAACTCAATTCGGTAAGTTTTTGAGTTAAGCACTTATAAACGATACGTAAACAGCTTGTGTTTTGTATGATAAAAAATAATATGTATTTATCTCTAAAATAAAACAATGTGCAAGAAGTGTTGGCGATATGTTTGCTAAGATTAAGTTGAAGTGCATTTATTATGAGGCAGTCTGTTCCAACATAAATCAGCCTTAAATTATTACATAAATCAGTCTATTGCTTTGATATAGTTCGCATAAAGAAACACAACAAATTCAGTTAAGATTTTCTGTGTTGATTATTTCATACATCACAAAATTTTGACGATTGTTTGCTTATCGCTTATAACAAATATTACGCGGCAAAGTGATCAAAACTTTCATATTTATTCCTTTGACCCAGAATCTCTTATAAAAATTAAATTAAATTTCCAATATTTTTTTAAAAATTTCCCCGTAACTTAATATTACCGTTTATTTTAAAAAGTATAAAGATACAGTAAAATTCAATTGTACTATTTCATTGAAAGTAGCTGTTAAAAGTGTTCTGTCGTAAATTTCACGTTTCGTCGTTTAAAGACAAAAGAAGTGAGCAAACACAGTTTGGCAGCTATCCAGTTTCACATAGACTTCAATTTTATTACCTTTTTCAATATGAAAGTTGGATATAATACTCGAAGCAACAACGTTCGAGTCTTTTTAGCTGCTTATTGAATTTTCAACCTACTTTACCAAGCTTATAACGTTTCGTTTTTATAATTTAAAATAAAAGTCTGTTCTATTGAAAGCCTTAGAATTAATTTCAAAGGATTCAAATATCATTAAGTATTTAATCTATTCCGATTATATGTCATGCTTACGAGCTTTACAAAATATCCATAATGTAGATCCGCTTATCATAGAAATAAAATAAATAATAGTAATTTATTTTAAAAAAAATTACTTTCAATTTCAAATTATCTGGATTCTAGCCACCAAGGAATAGTTGGAAATGAAAAAGTAAATGCTGAAGCTAAGACTGTAACTAATCTAACTTTACCTGTCACGACTATTAAATCAAACCCAGAAGACTTAAAAAAGTACATTAAATTTAAAATAATGAAATTATGGGATGCTACTTGGAAAATAAACGACACAAGTAAATTGCACAATGTTAGATATTCTGTTTTTGAAAAGTCTCCAGCAATATTTAACTCTAGAAAGGACCAAGTTACTCTCACCAGACTTCGCATACGACATACTAATGTGACACACATTCATTTAATAGCTAAAAACATTAAAACAAAATGTAAATGCGGAGTGGATCTAACCATATTTCACCTATTAACAGAATGTCAAGCGTACAGTCATGAGAAAATAATATGTAATATCCCTAATATTTTAAAGGATTGTTTACAAAATTTTGGCTAGCTAAAAAAGATTGGCTACAAAAATACTATTAAGTTCCTTAAGCTAATAAACTTGTATAACCTTGTATAACTTAATCAGATGTACATACAGAGCTCGCTAATGACCTATGATGTTAAAAAGCGACCTAAAATAAATAAATTAAAAAAAGAAGTCTGTTCTATAAAATCATAACTCAATTAAACTTAAGGTTATTCATCTTTTGAATAAGTTATTTGTTTTAATCATTTTCTATATTCAGATACAATTTTTGACTACAGAGTTGTGCTAAACCAAGACAACCATAACCAATTAAATAATGAAACTACCTAAGTAATTAAATTCACTTAGTTTAATTGCCTATTATTAACAAAGTGGGTAAAGTCCCTGAGTTGTTTTGAAGTTTGCAGATAATTTACCAAACAAATTAAGAAACTTGTGCGTTTTGGAATGACAAACAGCTGCGACCGCGTCGTATCCCTTTCGAAGTTGCTACCTAGTATCTACAAGAATTTATTTGTAGAATCAAATATAAAGAACTAGCTTCAAAATGCGTGGTAAGATATTATCTTTTACAAATTAATTGTTTTTAATCAATTGACAAATTATTGCATTTAACTCATCATAACTTCTTATTAACATGCGATAGTGTGTTTGTAAAGATTGCGTCTTAACTAGACATCCGATAATTTTATACACATTGATGTATAGAATAAAAAACCATAGAGATCTTTCAGAAAAAGTACAAATCTCGAGGGATAGGTGATGCCAAGGGTAAAAGTAAGTTTAACTTGGAAATGTAAGTCAATTCTTTCAATATTAATATAATCTTTGAGCTATCTTATAAGGTCAGTCAGACTATTCAAAACTTTTATGTATATTTTGCCACGCAGCAGCGTTTTCTTAACAGAACAAATCAGCAAACCAGCTGCAGGCGATGCACAGGCGACGTAAGACTTAAAAGACAAGACAAGAAATCTACTAGACCCAATCTTAGAATGAGTCTTAAGTGGTAAAACGGGTAGACCATGCGACCTAATCTCTTGCTGTTAATTAGTATCGGACCAATTGTGATTTAATCTGTGACATAACTATTTTCTTAGCACGCCATGTTTCACCTGATGCTCTGTATAAAACATTATATGCCCTATCGCATTATATTGCCAAGATATTAAAGTGCATAATAAATACCACTAATATTTTCTTATATAAACTCACCACTCTCATGTCCACTGGCCGCACTCCCAGACTTAGTGCGATGTCTGCTCCTAGCGAAGACTCTAGAGATTGACCCCCATGCGGATCCGCGGCCGCGGCCCCCCTTATTAGTCCGACTTCTAAGACCGGGGACTAGGGCCACTTCGCATTCTCCAGGACTTGATAGTTGTTCAACTGATCTGTTGGGATGACGGAATTACATTAAAAGAGGTGCGATTTGCACTGAGGTCTATTAAAGTACTAGCTCTTCCGCAGAGCTCATTCTGTGGGACTTTTTAGAAAAATTATAGCTCTTGAGCAATCTGTGATGGAAAAGAATACATTGTAATGGAATGCGCATACCTAAGAAATCTTTTCGAAGGTATGCGTGGAAAGCGTGGTGGATTATACACTGCCTGAACCCACCTACTTGGTAAGGTGTGGCTGTTACTTCACAGTGGGCTAATTAAGGCTGTTGTGGATAACATAGTTGTAAGTTACTTTTGGACAAAGAAGCAACCTAATGTTGAAAGAAGTAATAAAATGATTCCGAAGTTTCATAGTTTATTAATTACATCTAAATAGATATAATTACTAAGTTCTGTCTCAAGCTTTGCATTTTTTTATGAATGTGAACTACAAGAAACGTTTTTAATCAAGGCGTTATTTTTATTCTAAATTTATTTCGTTTGCGTCATGAATTATTAGTAGATATTTATAAAACGTCCTATTAATCAGGAAATTATTTAACGTTATGTATTAAACGTATAATAAAAACTCATAGATCATTTATTGTTCCTAAATCGTTACAAAAACTCAATTCATCGAGATATTTGCAATGAATCCTCTTTGTAAAAAGCTAGAGTCACCAAATAGCAATTTAGTTTGTTTGCGTCTCAATGAAACGTGAGAATTTTTCTACTAGCCACTGGTTTTCGTCAAATATAAAAAAATAACCATGACTAGCACAAATTTGAACACTCATTTAACTACACAAAAAATAACAAAATCCTTTTCTGGCGTACATTACTTAAACGATTAATAATAAAAAATAATATTACAAAAAACCCATAGATTCCATCATCAAACTGCCAGGCATAGGCTTGCATTCCACCTCCATGGTTAATGCACCTAAAAGTCGAAAATTTTTTGTTGGTTTGTACCGCCAAAATGTGGAATAAGCCACCTGTGTTTATTTCTCCTAACACGCATAGACTCTGGCATTCTCAAGACAAGAGTAAATAGACGCTTTGAATAGGAGTGTCACATTCTCATTTTCATCATCGCTTTTCATGAGGTGTGATGGAAGACAAACGCAGATCCAACTTTAGATATTAAAAAAAACTTCCAGGGCAAATACCCTCACTATATTGCACTAAAGTAAGTAAAGGCATAAGGCATATAGATGCTCATACGCAAGCAAGGTGGAACCCGCGAAAAACAAGAAATTTATATACCACATAACATAAGTAGATATAATAATAATAATAATACACTTTATTGCCAAACCAGTTACAAAATTAAAATAAACTTAAATTAAAACTACAAAAAAAGGCAATGTTGGCGGCCTTATCACTAAAAAATGATCACCTCCAGCCAACCTTGGAAGAATATCCATTTAAACAGACATTTCCAGCAACTTCGTAGGTATTTTCTTCATAAAACGTGCAGAATTACGCTTTGGAATCGAACTCTGACCAATCACAAACGGCAAAGACCACTTCAACGTCGAGAGCGCCTTTCATTACATTCTGTGGGGTATTCATTTGTTTTATTTGGGCTTTTCAAGTGCGGTCCGCTCGGACGCAGCTCAACCGAAAATTGGTTTGAAAGTGGTGCTCTTTAAATATTTGACAGTTGAACGAACTTGTACCTATTACTTTTTTAGTTGGTTTCATACGGTTCATATTCTATGGAGAACTGTGTTTTGATCGATTTGATTTGTTTGACTAGCGATAATCAAAAAATGCTCTACTTTGTGTGAACTGAATATGAAATTATTCTGTTTCAATATTTTAAAAACTTATAGCGACAACACTTTGACGACCGAGTAGCGTAGTGTTTAGTAGCCACATAGTCCTAGTCTTGGCCAGGACATTCATTTCTGTGATGAACAAAGACGTTTGTTCTCGGGTCATGGCTGTTAATAGTTATGTAGGTATGGTTATACTGGGATCCCCCCCAGATCGCCATATGGTAATCCATAACACAACAATAACAGTTGCTGTGTTTATTTAGGGTTTTATTATTATTTATTAAAAAAATACATAAAATTCTTAGTTTTGAACGTTTGTGATACTGTTTATCAACATGAAATTTAATCACTCAGTGCAATAAGTAATCATTTACATCATGAAAGTATGTTAAGAGGCTTATGGAGTTTCCAGAGGCGGATTGGTCAACTCAGGCAGTAGAGGTTGGATCTCACATATATAAGTATTAGTACTTTACATGGTAATTAAAGAGAGTAATTCGCAACTTTTGTACTAATATTTGATTTTAATTTTAAGTAACATTATAAATTCTTCGTTTTCGAAATAATTAACTTGTGATAATTTCCGAAAAAACTATTCGCGCTTTGAGTTTGCGCCTGGCTAAGGGGAAAGATAAATTTATAGTAAAATTATTGGTGAAAGTAATTTCTAAGACCACATGGTACCTTCTTGGGAATAGAAAAGCGGAAAAAGGTTGAAGAAAGAAAGTTTTGCACGCAGTAAAGACGTAGAAGTAACAAAGTAACCGTTCATTATGTGTTCGTAAACCTTACAAATTTAAAACCAAAATTAATTACTGTGCATAACAAAATACCTATTGAAACGAATTAAAAAAATACAAACCTCGATAATGAACCAGTATCGATGGATCTTGAAAATGGAGAAGCGCTGTTATGTGGCGATAATGTTGGGCTGCAGTCGCGTGGAGTACTCACTGTTGAAAACAATATTAATTAATAATGAATTACGTAGAAGGATTTCCTTGTTGGTTACATTTGTTTGAAAGTGCGTCAGCCATGCCACAAGTCGAGTCGAAATAATTTAAAGCACTTTATCACTTTATGCTTAAATATTTTAAGCAATGATACGACAAGACGATATTTACTAGTAGTTTCGTAGGCTATTTAATATTAAAACAGACCTTAAAATCGCGAACCAAAGATTTTATACTGAACTGCGGAATGATCTTGAATCCACACATTTCGGCTTATCTCAAGATATACCGGCATTTAATTGCACCTTAACATTAAGTCGATCGTAGTCGACGATCAAAAGTTAACAAATTAAGCAAAATAAGCTAATTAACAAATGGTAAGTTTCTGGGCTCGCTTCACTGTGTCGTGTAGATATGTAAGTACATATATACATGTATGCGAGTCTTGTCAAATTTCCTGACTAGAAAGTTACAAGCTTATTACAAGCTACAATTTTACTACTCCTTGCTACTGCATGGACCTAATTCAATATGAATATGCATACCTTTACGTATAAGTAAGTAATTACTATATTCAATAAAATAAATTACGATGTTATCGCCCATAACGACATTTTCTCATTCATTAGGCTTATCAATGAAACACAAAGAAACAGCTTTACTTAAATATCATCGTAGAAAATAAAGCACTCTAAAATTGTATCAATATAAAAGTCTTTGATCCCGTGTTTACAAAACAAGCTCTATCAATTTGCCAAATTCGCTATCACATTTCTTATTTCAGCACAAACAACCCTTTGGTTAAATCTTATTTATATTCATATAAAAATTTGCATCATCAATTCCATGTTACCCTTGGTTATCTGATCCATCATCAAGCCTACACGAAAATGGCGCAATTTCATCTTGTTTTATACAATTTGTTATCTTGCGAACCTTTTTTTAAACATTTTGTATAACGTCATTTTATAAAAACTAACTACAGTTACATGATTAATTTTCAGTACTCAAAAAAGGACGTAAAAGCAGCTTGAAATTGATTAAAATAATCTTAGTGTAAACATGAACAAATAGGAGAGCTACATTTTTACGCGTCAGTTAAGAAGTACAAATAAAATCAATCATTATAATAACAATAAGACTTGTTTATAGGTCGGGGCTTTTTCCACCGACAAGAACGTTACTGCAAAAATTTATAAATAAAATTTATTTTTGATGTCATTACGGATTTCGCATTAGTGCATTACGGATTGTAGGGAGGCTTAAATCTTAAATTATGGAAGAATGTGTCAGTACCTGATTTTACCGGTTTATGCTTAGAAAACGAACAAATTTTCGCACAAAAATAGCTAAATACCCAAAATAGCCGTTTTACTAGCTAGACCCTAACTTACAGAACCCCATTTCAATATTTTCCTTATACCGGATATTTGTTAAATTCAATGTGTGGTTGCGTATGTCCCTTGTCAAACCTATCACTTTGTATAACATAAAGTGAGCCCACAACAAATTGAATAAATCTGGCATTTTGTATTGTAGAAATACTTTTCTTTCTTTTTAAGGTAAAGTGAAAATGTTAAAATGTATGCTCTTTTTACCATTTCATTTCTATTGTTCTTAAAGTGTGGCGTGATGTTCAGTTTTAATTCAGCTTCAGCTAATGAGGTATTTGACAAATTTTAGAAAATTCGTTATTACAAAAATAAGCACGCCACAATATTATTTAATGAAAAAAATATTGGGATCAATATAAAAGTTTACATTTTTAAAACCTCGCGGAAAAAACGCTGTTGCTTTAATGGTGCTGGTTACGTGACACGTGTGACGTCACACGAAAGTAAACATTGCATTAACCTCAAAAATTTTAAACTAAACTTAATGTACTAATGCGTCTATAAATAATCCCAAGACAATAAATACCATGACAAAGAGAATGTACATGACATTTTTAAGTGTTTAGCAACATAATCTAAAATTTGAACGAAAATAAATTAGTCCTACGTGGTACTAATATTGATGTCTTTACATTTTGTTTTGTTTTGTTTTAGTTCCAAACTAAATGGAACTAGTTATACATTTTTAAAGAATTAATAAACTATTTCATTAGAAATAGCTAAAATCACGAGTAAAATGCCCAAAAAAATCAAAAACGCGTGCTACAATTAGTCAAAGACAAACAAGGCTCATTCACTCCCCTAAACAGAATGTCTTCTTATTATAATTCAGTGTCTAAATCTGGTAATATTAATATTGATACTTTCTGTAACTCAATAAATCAGTGTAAGTCCTTAGTCCTTGGTCAAAAGCATGAGTGACTGTTTATATTTGTACGATCTGTCTAGGAATTGTATAAGTAGGTATAAGTATAAGTAATAAGAAAAGTCTCATTCATTTTTTTTTAACATAATTTAATTAACTGTCAAAAAATACTATTTCTTCTTTATATACTAAAATATTTTGATTGTTGTCATAACATTGCATGCTGTTGTCATATATAATTGAGTCTACGACTTGCAATACCTTGTTAAATCTATGGTCCAAATATGCATTATTTGTTGTAAACTTGTTGGTGATATAATAAATAAAGACGCCGTGTTCACTTGCGTGTGACGTCACCAGCGCAGGGTGTTCTCGTCACAGGCAAAATAGTACATTACGATACCCGTGACCTAAGTAGCCTATTTCTGTGTGTATTTTGTGCTAAACGCCGTGCATTAATAGACAACTTTCCGCGCGGAGTATACGCGCGGAAATAAACCTTCCATTCATTCATTCATTCATTCATTCAGCGCGTTTGAAGAACGAATCTGAGAGTGTTTTGAGGTGCTGTTGCACTGTAGGTAGTTCAAGATCTCTGTGCAGGTCCGCGTTACGCACGTACCAAAGTGCGTTTGTGGCCCTGCGGCAGAAGAGATTTTGAACTACCTGCAGTTTAAACAGGACGGAGGGTTTGGCGTGGGCAAAGACTGGCGAAGCATATGACATGACGGGTCTAACGCAGACCTTATAAAGCGTACGTTTATTTCTAAAAGACATTTTACTTTTTCTTCCTATCATACTATATGGGCGGCTTAAGTAAAAACGCGCGAGTTTCGTTACTCTATCGACGTGTGGCTTGAAAGAAAGCGTCTGATCTAATGTGACGCCTAAGTATTTAATAGTGCGCTTCCCGGGGATGGGAATACCTAACATTCGAATGCGGGGATCGTTGTAGCGATAACGGAGTTTGTAGTCGAATTGTATAGCAAAACTCTTTTCTGGGTTGACATCGATACGCCATTTTTGAAACCAAACACCGAGGGCGTTTACGGCCTTTTGGAGTCTGGTGATGTTATACGGGATCACTTGACCTTTAGTGTGAAGGGCGGTATCGTCTACAAAGAGGGCGAGTTCGACGCCTTTCGGCGGGATGCGGATATCGTTAGTGTACACAGTGTACAGCAGAGGGGTGAGGACTGAGCCTTGCGGGACTCCAGCCTTTATGGGACAGGCGCGGAGAGCGTGCCTTCATGTTTGAATCGAAACGTACGGTCTTTAAGAAACGACGCGATTAATCTGACTAGGCGAACCGGTAAGCCTATTTTATAGAGTTTAAAAACGAGACCGCTGTGCAAGACTTTGTCGAAAGCCTTGGCTACGTCAAAGAGAACTGCGACTGTTTTTGTACGACGTGGATAGAATCCTTCGAGTATGTACTCGACGATTCGATGGACTTGCTGAGGGCAGGAGTGCTTAGCGCGAAAGCCGAACTGGTGGGGAATAATGAGAGGGTCGCCATCCGTTGGAAACAGATGGTTCCGCATTCGAGAGAGTATGACTCTTTCGAGAAGTTTAGACATTGCCTTGAGGAGGCTGATGGGTCTGTGATTAGCCGGGACATTCAAAGGTTTACCCGGCTTGGGAATGCCTATGACTGTCACTTCTTTCCAGGCTTTTGGAAAGTAGCTATGGTCAAAGCAGGCATTGAAGATAATAGCTAACAAGGTAAGCACGGAAATTCCATCCGCACCCGGAGCCTTTTTGGATTTTTGACTTCTAATGAGAAGCAAGATTTCATCATTAGAGACTGTGACGGGGTCGTCGGTGATGGGGAGAGATTCTCTGCGGAGAACTTCGTCCTCCACCGCCTGGATGTGGGAGCGATCCGCAGGTTGCGTGCTGGGCGAACATTGTGCCGCTATGCTGTCGGCGAAGCATTCGGCTTTCTCTTCGACTTTAAAGGCCATAATGCCGTCGGGACGAGTGAGAGGAGGAACGTGAGAGGCGGTGTCTACGCGTAAGGCTCGGGCCATTCGATAATACGCTTGGTGGGACGGGGAGATATTCTCCATGAGATCGTTCATCTGAGCGTCACGGAGTTTCGCGAGGCAAGACCTAACTTTACATTGTAGTTTGTTCGCAGCTGATCTATAGGTGGGCGTGGGATATTTCTTGGCTCTCCGGAGAGCCGCGTTCTTAGCTTTATTAAGATTGCTTACGGCTAAGGGTGGATTGGGTATACTTCGCTTAGCAACCTTTTTGTTAACACTGATGGCTGAGTTGATAGCATCAGTTAGAGTGTTGTCTAATGAATCTATTTTATCCGGGCTATCTAATTGGTCGGGCGAAATAGCGAGCGGAGAGTTCGGGGCCTCTAAGGCTGAAACTAACGTATTTTTAAAGCCTTTCCAGTTGGTAAAGGTCTTAGGAGAGGTAACGTTATCGTTCGGCGGTCTTAGCACGAGGGAGACGGGGCGATGGTCGGAGCCTAGGTCATCGAGTGGTTCGATATACCTGAGGTCAAGATTGATTCGCTTGATTATTGCAAAGTCGAAGATGTCAGGAGAGTAGGTCGGGTTGTTGGGATAGTGAGTGGGAGTGATGGGGGATATGACGTCTAAGTCAAGTGAGTTTGTGATGTCGAGGAGAGCGATACCGCTGGTGTTGGTCGATAGGCACGTCCAGTCAGTATGTTTGCAGTTAAAGTCTCCGAACATAATGACTGAATGGCCGAGGGCGAGAATGGCCTCAAAGTCGCTGCGGGTTGGTCTGGAGCCACATGGTATGTAGACTGAAGCTATGATGATGGTCGGGTGACCAGTCATAGCCAACCTACACACAGTGGCTTCCATGTTGAGGAGAGGAGGGGTAGGGAGAGGACAGCAATGGAAGCCTCTTTTGTAATATATAGCGGTGCCGCCGAAGCCGTCAGAGTTGGGCCTATCGTTGCGAGTAAACGCGTACTTAGGTATAGCGTATCCCCTGGAGCGGTTTGGAGTATGCCATGTCTTCTGGAGAAGCAATAAGTCAGGTTCTTTGTTCTGAAGGAACAGTTTGAGCTCAGGAAAGTTGGTGCTAAGTCTACGAGCGTTAAAAAATACTAGGGATAAGCCCTTGGGTTTAATACGACCGGACGCGGGATTTGCTGTTCTAGACATTATAATTTACTTATTTACGAATTTATACAAAAATAAAATTTATAACGAACTTAGAAGCGAGTGATGCTCGGCTAACGCAAATAAACGCTCTTGAGGAGAGCGGGCAGCTCGCAGTTTACGTGCGAGTACGGACATTTCGTTAATATCGACGTTTTGAATGACGTCGAACACGGCCTTCATGTCCTCAGCCAACGACGACTGAGGTGAAGATGACGGAGCAGGACGCGGCCCTACGAAGCTACGGGAGCTGGGATAGGTCGGGAAGGTGCAGGCGGAACGGCCGGATGCTGCCTCCAAGACAGAGCCGGAGTAGGCGTCGGCTGAACGGGCTTTGCTTCCGGGGGACCCCGGTTGCTCAGCGGCGGGAAGTTAGCGGGAATGAGTGGCGGCGCCGGTTTAGGCGCGGCCCTCTTAGCGGTGGAGCGCGGAGCGCGCGGGGAACCTCTGTAGTTAGCTGTGTGGTTGGACTGGCCGCACAGCACACAGGCAGGGGGGGAAGTGGATTCGGGAGTGCGAGTGCACTCCTTCGTTATGTGGAGATCCAGGCACTTAACGTACCTGGGGGGACCTGAGCAGTTAGCCGCTGCGTGGCCATAGAACTGGCAGCGGTGGCACTGCCCAGGGTGACCGCGGGGGTTGGGACGCTCGACGGAGATATACGAGAGTCCGCAAATTGTGCGAGCCTCTCTGAAGATCTCCTTCGAGTCGCGAGTATTGGACAGGATAACTAGAGCTAAAGGAAAACGCCTACCGCGGTTGGTGTGCATCTTGTGCACTGCTTCGGCCGGGAAACCCTGGGACTTAAGGTCCTCGAGGATTTCTTCGATCGCGAGCTCGAACGGGACGCCCCGTAGTACTGCGCGGATCTTACGTTCCTCCGAGAGGGCGTAGCGGGTCTTCCGCCTGTAGTGAAAGTTGCACTGAAGATGCTCAAAGGGACATGAGTTGGTGGCCGTTCTGGGCAGCCTCCGGTGAAGCCGGGGCTGGGCAGAGGTCGGCCGAAGCATGATTTAGCGATCAATTCATTTAAATGAACCTATAATGAATTGAGAAGGGAACTATGCTCCGCCAGAGCTAGCAAACGCTCTGTCGGAGTACGTGAAGCCCTAAGTTTACGGTCTAAGACTGCGATTTCACTAACATCGATATTTTTCATAGCGCCGCAGACGATACGCATATCGTCTGCTACGGAGGATTGAGGAATTGGAACGCATACAACGGGGTGCACGAGGGCAGCCCCTGTAATTTGCGGTGTGGCCGGACTGGCCACAAAGCACGCAATCGGGAGGAGAGGGAGTTTCAGGAGTGCGATTGCACTCCTTAGTGAAGTGAGGGACCAGGCACTTGCCGCACCTGGGCGGTGCGCGGCAGTTGGCCGCCGCGTGCCCGTACAACTGGCACCGATGGCACTGGCCGGGATGACCGCGGCGATGAGGCGCCTCGATCGAGATCCCAGAGAGGCCGCATATAGTGCTAACCCCTTTCAGGATCTCCCTGGACTTGGGGACGTTGGCGAGAACCACCAAAGCGAGAGGGTGTTGTCTCCCGTACTTGCTGTGCATTTTATGCACCGCGAGTGCCGGGAAGCCTTGGGACTGCAGATCCTCCAGGATAGCCTCGTTCGATAATTCGAACGGGACTCCCCTGAGTACCGCTCTGATCTTACGCTCTTCTGACAGAGCATAAGTGTGATAAGCATATTGCTTATCGGTAAGGAGCTTAGTCAAAGCTCGGAAATCGTCTATCGACGAGACAGTGATTTTAATAGATTCACCCGAGTTGGTCGTTCGGGTGTAAAGGATCTTGTGCTCTTTGCACAAAGTCGAGACCTCGGACCATTTACCCTTTTCCCGAAGGAACACGGGTGGTGGGACCTTGGCCTTGACAGAAGTTGGGGCCGGAGCGGGTGCTGAAGGCACCGGGGCAGCTGGCGTTGAAGACGCCGCAGGGGGTGTAGGGACGGGTGTCGAGGGCGCCGGGGCTTGTTTAGAGCGCTTCTTAGAGCGTTTCTTAACAAGCGTAAAAGAGGGAGACTCTGGGCCAGTTGGGGTGGCGTCCGAGGATGACTCTGTCGCGGATGCGCGCTTGCGGCGCGGAGGGGCGTCTACTTCGCACTCCATGTCACTGGAGGAAGGGGACGCGGGAGGGCCTAATACCAGAGGGGTCTGGGGGACTGGGGTGGCCTGAGGGGCCATTGAGGGAATTAACGCCATGATATGCGGGATAAGAGAGTCCAAGAAACGATACTTATCAGCATTTATAGACATGCCTTCAGCACCGGTACTATCAAGTAACTTCTTTCTAAACTCATCAGAGCTTAGGGAAGCCATTGCGGAGGGGTTGGGGAGGGACAACAATATATATATGCCTAGAGTTCCTAAATAAAACCTAGCGAACCCTAGCGGCTAACCTCCCTACCAGCGGTAGGGGGGCTGGGGAGAATAACTTAAAACTAACAGTAGTACGCCGAAGGCCGCTACCTAGAAACCAAAAAAAAAAGGGTACGCAGGTAAAGGGTTGACCGCGTTAGGGTCAACCTTTACCGACAGAAAGGACAAATACACACGAAAACACACAGATATTATAAAAATAAATATGAAAGTAGGAGAAAAGAAAAAATAAATAAAATAGAGAAATAAAATAAAAATAAAAGGACTGGTTCAGTACAAATTCGTTGTCACCGTTAAGTATCCTTTGTACTGAAACCAGACTACTTACGCTGGGCACAACAGTGCACTCAGCACAAGCACAACACAACTTAGCACAGCACTTTGAAGACTAAGGGGCTTAGTCGCAAAGAAAAATCGCACTTCGATAGCACTCAGAGGGAGTAGAAAAACCTTGAAAACCGTAGTACGGAACCAACACGCTAATCTGTGACGTCAGTAGACTGAGCGCCACGGAATATCGGGAAGGGACCGATCAACGGAGAACTGGGTCTTGCCGGTCCGCACCGCGTGGCGATCGGAGCGAGAATGAATGTTGGGTCCCATTTTTTTTTTTTTTTTTTTTTTGTTCCCCTCCGCGGGAAGGGCAGGAGGATAAAAATGCCCTGACGCATACTCTGGCGCGATTCCAAAGTTATGTGGGACTCGTCCCGACGCCTACCAGGACCATACCCACTAAAAACCCCCTGTCGGCTCGTGCATTTTTGCCACTCAGCCTTCATCTGAGCGACGGCCAGTTGGAGAAAGAGGCCGCGCTAGCGGGGCCCAGAATGGGTCACCCGCTGGGATTACATAGCACTGAAGGTGCTCAAAGCACTGAATGTTAATACATAGCACTGAAGGTGCTCAAAATGAAAATCAATAATTAAAACAAAAATTAAAAAAATTGCAAAATAAAATTGAGTTAATTCGCATTTACGTTAGAATTAGGATTTACGTTAGAATTAGAATTTACGTTAGAATTAGAATTTGCGGCCAGAAGGGCCTCGAGATCGCGTGACAGTCTGGTGGATGAGTACGCTTGCGCATTTCTAGGCCTAGCGACTTTGAACTTCGAGTCTAACACAGGAGTAGTATATGAGACTGAATCACGAACTAGAGGATTGGGATGCGTTTCGGAGCGTTTGAAAAACGCTTCAGAGAGTGTTTTGAGATGTTGTTGTACTGTAGGCAGTTCAAGATCTCTATGCAAGTCCGCGTTACGCACGTACCACGGTGCGTTTGTGGCCCGGCGGCAAAAGAGGTTTTGAACTACCTGCAGTTTGTGCAGGAGGGAGGGTTTGGCGTGGGCAAAGATTGGCGAGGCATACGTCATGACGGGTCTAACGCAGACCTTGTAAAGTGTACGTTTGTTTCTGAAGGACATTTTACTTTTTCTACCTAACATGCTATTTAGGCGGACTAAATAGTGACGAGCGAGTTTCGAAACTCTTTCGACGTGTGGCTTGAAAGAAAGCGTCGGATCTAATGTGACGCCTAAGTATTTAGTACTGCGCTTCCAGGGGATTGGAATGCCTAACATTCGAACGTGGGGATCGCCATCGGGACGACGGCGTTTGTGGTCGAAGCGCATCGCAGAACTCTTTTCAGGGTTCACATCAATGCGCCATTTTTGAAACCATACACCAAGGGCGTTTACGGCCTTTTGGAGTCTGGTTACAAGGTGCCGAACACTGTGGTATGGTGTTGGTATGGTGTTGGTATAGAGTGCGGTGTCGTCAGCAAAGAGGGCGAGTTCGACGCCTTTCGGCGGGATGGGAATGTCGTTGGTGTACACGGTGTACAGCAGAGGGGCGAGGACTGAGCCTTGAGGGACTCCAGCCTTTATGGGACGAGGTGCAGAAAGCGTGCCTTCGTGTTTAAATCGAAACGTACGGTCTTTGAGAAACAACGCTATTAACCTGACTAGGCGATCCGGTAAGCCTATCTTGTAGAGTTTATAAACGAGACCGCTGTGCCAGACTTTATCGAAAGCCTTGGCTACGTCAAAGAAAACCGCGACTGTTTTATAACGACGCGGATAGAAACCGTCAAGTATATACTCGACGATTCGGTGGACTTGCTGAGGGCAGGAGTGTTTAGCGCGAAAGCCGAACTGATGGGGAATAATGAGAGGATCGCCATCCGTTGGAAACAGATGGTTCCGCATTCGAGAGAGTATGACTCTCTCGAGAAGTTTAGACATTGCCTTGAGGAGGCTGATGGGTCTGTGATTAGCCGGGACGTTCAAAGGTTTGCCCGGCTTGGGAATGCCTATGACTGTCGCTTCTTTCCAGGCTTTTGGGAAGTAGCTATGGTCGAAGCAGGCATTGAAAATGATAGCTAACAAGGTAAGCATCTGTTGAGGTAGGTGCTTAAGTGCGTGGTTGGAAATTCCATCCGCACCCGGAGCCTTTTTGGACTTTTGATTTCTAATGAGAAGCAAGATTTCGTCATTAGAGACTGTGACAGGGTCGGCGGTGATGGGGAGAGAGTCTCTGCGAAGGACTTCGTCCTCCACCGCCTGGATGTGTGAGGGATCAGCAGGTTGCGTGCTGGGCGAGCATTGTGCGGCAATGCTGTCGGCGAAGCATTCGGCTTTCTTTTCGACTTCGAAGGCAGTAGTGCCATCGGGACGAGTGAGAGGAGGAACGTGAGAGACGGTGTCTACGCGTAAGGCTCGGGCCATGCTATAGTACGCTTGGTGGGACGGAGAGATATTCGCCATGAGATCGTTCATCTGAGCGTCTCGGAGTTCCGCGAGGCAAGACCTAACTTTACGTTGAAGCTGATTCGCAGCTGTTCTATAGGCGGGCGTGGGATATTTCTTGGCTCTCCGGAGAGCCGCGTTTTTAGCTTTAATAAGATTGCTAACGGCTAAGGGAAGCATGGGTTTGCCTTGCTTAGCAACCTTTTCGTTGTCACTGATGGCTGAGTTGATAGCATCAGTGAGAGAATTTACTAATGAATCGATTTTATCCGGGCTATCTTATTGTTCGGGAGAGATCGCGAGTGTATTTTTAAAACCTTTCCAGTTAGTAAAGGTCTTAGGAGATGAGACGTTATCGTTCGGCGGTCCTAGCACGAGGGAAACGGGGCGATGGTCGGAGCCTAGGTCATCGAGCGGTTCGATAGACCTTAGATCAAGATTGATTCGCTTGATAATTGCAAAGTCGAAGATGTCAGGAGAGTAGGTCGGGTTGTTGGGATAGTGAGTGGGAGTGATGGGGGATATGACGTCTAAGTCAAGTGAGTTTGTGATGTCGAGGAGAGCGATACCGCTGGTGTTGGTCGATAGGCACGTCCAGTCAGTATGTTTGCAGTTAAAGTCTCCGAACATAATGACTGAATGGCCGAGGGCGAGAATGGCCTCAAAGTCGCTGCGGATTGGTCTGGTACCACTAGGTATGTAGATTGAAGCTATGATGATGGTCGGATGACCAGTCATAGCCAATCTACACACAGTGGCTTCCATGTTGAGGAGAGGAGGAGTAGGGAGAGGACAGCAGTGGAAGCCTCTTTTGTAATATATAGCGGTGCCGCCGAAACCGTCGGAGTTGGGCCTATCGTTACGAATAAACGCGTACTTAGGTATAGCGAATCCCCTGGAGCGGTTTGGAGTAAGCCATGTCTCCTGGAGAAGGAATAAGTCAGGTTCTTTGTTCTGAAGGAACAGTTTAATTTCGGGAAGGTTGGTGTTAAGGCTACGAGCTTTGGGTCCCAAGTATCGTATACTATTTTATAGCAAGTATGACATAAACCCACCCCTGGCTGGAGCGGGCAGGGGGGAGCAGGGGGAGGTTCAGATTACTATTTTGAAAGTGTATTTTAAAAGAAAAAAGTCAAATACTATTACAACAAAATTAATGAATGTTTATTTCTTGATTGGCATAACAATAGATTAGACAACGGGAATGAGCTTTAATTTTTATACTCATATAATTGAAACTAGGATCCAGCTACCACACTAATTCTGCAATCGCTTTCCTCAGTCTGCACACTTTTATTTTCGGTTGTGGAAGTTTGGGTGACGGTGCAATTATTAAAGACAATATTGCCGCAAGCTATTATCAAGCTATTGTCTGCCAGGATGACTGTATTTTTTCGCTATTTTATTATAAAAAGGTTAGGCCCTTAGCAATAATTTTCGCTTACTATAGATTTTATATGTTTCTTTAAAGATATTATTAAAACCTCATTATTTTGAAAATCCGAAAAAACATGAACCTACTTTTGTGGCTTTTACAGTTCTGATGATGGCCTACCAATAAATGCTGTCATTTTAATTACCACCCGAAACCGAAGCTTATTAAATTTGTTTTACTCCATTTGGACTATGAAAATAATTTATTATAAATCTTAACTTTATGCACAATTTAAAAATAAAAAATAATATCACGGTAAAATTTTAATCTAAACATTAATTAATCAAATTTACTTACTTAATTACTTCATATAATTTAACAAATTAAATTTGGTTTGTTTAATATGCAAAATGAAATACGATCAATATACAAATATTATTTTAAAGTTTCCCATTGTATTTGAACAAAAAAAAATAATGTGTTGATTGAATTTATCCAATTAATTTGTAAACTAAATGGAATGAAAAGCTATAATATATTAAAATATATTAAAATAAAACGCTTTACCTTAAAAATCGGAAACGATTGACTCTTTTGAAAATTAATGCAATGGCATCGAGTTCGTTCTGCGTTCTGTAAACTTTTCCATTTTAAACTCTGTCGAATAATGAAAATTGAATTCGCTTCATACCGGCAGAGTTTCGGAAGTAATGACTTCAAAAGCATTTCTGTTGTCGGTAGATTTTAATGTAGTTGTTAAAAATAATGGGGCACTTGTGACGGTTTTACGTGATTTTTAATTATCTTTGTTGTCGTGTGACCACTATATTATTCTGTAGTATGATTGGATATATTTTATTTGGTTGTAAAGTGTGAGTTTGCTTTTGTTTTCCATTTGCATTCTGAATCGTAAATAATGACTGTGTTTGTAATGCATTGAATGTGAAATCCCTGACTGGTGTGTAAAGCATATTGCGTTATTTGAATATTTGAGTTGTAGTGTGCTAAAGCGTCCATGATAAACACCATACTTAATAATTTAGTGGTTTATAAATGAAAAGTAATAAATGAAAAATATTCAACTTCAGGCAGGTCTTTTAAAGAAATTATCGATATGAGAAGGGTAAAGGGAGTACGGGGGTAAAGCTTTTTAAGCCCCATGTTTAATATCACGTCATTAGTAAATTATATATAATTAGTAAATCCAAAGCGGTAAAGAACACTTTGTTTTATGTTATATTTTTAAACTTTTGATAGCAAACGTAATAAAAATTCTTCGTTTACTTTTCACTTTACTTAATTCAATAAGTATTACATTTCAACAGCCTCAAATAAAACTTTATAAATAAATTGAGTTTAACAATTGAATAATATTATGTAATATATCCAATCGTCAAAAGATAAGTCAGATAAGTATTATTCATTTAACTTTTTAAATGTATTTACGTGCGACCATGCGCGAGACATACGGATTATTTTAGGCTATGTTTAGTTGCATTAATACAATGATAACTCACATTGATAAATATGATGAGCAGAAGACACGAGTGAGGCAGCATCCGTGTCATAAGGGTCAATGTTCTGTGGCATACCCTCGGCCGTCGAGTCCGATAAGTTTCCGCCGCAAACCGACGTGGCACCACCGTCGCTGCTTCCTGTTACTAAGATGAACGATGTGTTTATATAATATGAGGATAATGGTTTATTATTCTTTAATATGCCCGACACCATTATCTGTGGTATCGTAAAAAGGGAGTTTACATAAGATGGTACGATACGATATGACTGCTTTGGAATATGATATACGAAATACATACTTTCTAACTAATGTATAATGACTGTATGTATTATGAATATAATTTATTTTTATTATTTGATTAAATTGTCAATACACCCTCTTCAAACTTAGACTATTTCATATTATTTTAATAATTATGTCCTTAAAGTTTATAGAAATGAACAACGTCTTTATAGTGCTTAAGAATTAAAAAAAATATTGCATGCAGTAAGTGGAGTGAGTTCCAAAAGTAATATTTAACTTTCGAATTAATAGATCCTGTTTGACACAAACGTTATAACGTTTTATACATTTCAGAAAACCACATTCACCTCTAACTCCCGAATCAGCACTACAGCTTCCTCTATCCCCAATGAGTCCAGAAGGTCCCAACAGCATTGGAGGACCCATGCCTAAGGAAGCCACGCTTTCTCCTTCAGAGAGACACCCGGCTGCTTGAAGCTGTCTGCGCGCCTGGTAACAAAGGATTGATGGTTTGATTGATCTACGTTAGGTAATATAACGTTTTTCATCCATCTGACGTGATGAGAAGTTACGATGCAAACAAGCCTACTTATCTACTAGTAGAAACCATGACTGTTTTCAGACTTTCTTTTTGGACAAACCAATTAAAAAAGAGCTGAGATACACGCAAAACGTATTGGTTCAATTTTAACAATAAATATTGATTTCCAATGGCAGTTAGTAGTTAAGGGTAATACTAGTTCGGTTCGATACCTTATAGTTTATAGTTTTATGAGATGTACCTATTTGGATGTTTGTTCTTCAATCATGGACATTTTTACTGATGTAATCGTATGTCCACTCTAGGCCCTAACAGTTAATGTTTTTGGATGAACCCTTTTTTTAATCACTAGGTTCTTTTTATACCAACTGTTGGGAAATTTTTGTTTCAGAATTGTAAAAATCTCCTCTGTTTAAATCGTTTAAATAAGGCTTCTTTACTCACAATTGATGTAATCAGGATACACCAGCTTAATTAATCAACGAATAATACGTGAAACATCTTGGATCTCGGAAATCAATTTTTTGTGATAAATTAACAAATGCCTAAACAATATTCACGAGTAAATAGAAAATTGTTCATTTTATTGCCTTTCAAGAAAAGTAAATAGAAAATGAGTTTTTTAAAAGCAATAACGTTTATTGAAGCAATCTTAATTATCTACACGCGGACAAGCTATTTTGAAATACTAAGTATTAATGCCCGGTATCAAATGTACCTATTCAAATATGTGCTCATAAATTATAAATTCAAATATCGAACTACAAAATCTTTACTATAACTTCAGTTTTACTTCACCCACTAACTTATACATTGCTTAATAAAAATATAACATAAAATATTTGTTTTGCAACAAGAATCCTTTAGAATATTACGACAAAGTAACCCCCTTGGGTAACCCCCATACTAAAATTTGTCTAAAAAGTAATTATTTGTTGTCTACTGTCAAGATTGTTTTTATGATATTTAACGTTACCCACAAAAATCCGCGAGGTTATATGTCTGACTAATGTTAAAGAACAGATTTCATAGGACATATTTGTTTCTTTGTTTGTTTGTATGTACTAAATAAAATCTGAATTTACAAAGTCGATCTCAAAAATTCATTCATCATTGGCTTTTTAGTATCTACGCTTTTTGATACCGAAATTCCAACGGAATCTTGACGATACGCAGGTAAAACCGCGCGGCAAATCTAGCAGTTAATCAAGATAACTTTTAGTAGAACACCGTACTAAGCAGAAATCTATAGTTTATAATAAAACAAAGAAGCAGTTAAAAATGTACATATCCATATATTATCATTCTAAACAAGAAACATTTAGAGCCAGCTGCATTAGTGCACTCGATTAGATTTGCTTTCCAAATGAGCTAGAATTTCAAATCGCTGTCATGATGAAACCAGTATTAGTATGTAAATGTTAGCTCTTGATCGAAGCTTTATGTTACATCCAATATTAACGGATAAAATATGCAAATGTATGTATGTCGAGATAATATCATTTAATCGCGTCAAGTTTAACTTAGCTTTTGAGCTTAACTCAGTACTTGTATGATGCTACGATATTGTCCCGAGTTTACGTTCTACTAAACTGAATTAGTAATCAAAATATTTACAATAAATCGTGATCCCTCTAGTCAAAGAAGTCAAGTATCGTTCGTCTAAGTTAAATTAAGTGGCTCGGTAATTAATATTGTTTTCTCAATAACTTGGTAACTGTTCGCTTTGAAATATGGGGATTAAAATAAAGATAATTGAACCTCCTCTTGACTGGTAAAATTATAAGAATGAAGGCCTAGTTTAAGTGAACTATTCCTTTTATTTTATAATGTATTTGGATCATTAGTTATTATTATAGTATTTTTTACAGCTGGCTTAACCGGATTGGTGCATGGCTTGATAAATATTTAAACAAGGCCTAGTTGCTTAAATGTACGTGTATTTAAACATGAAAAAACCTAATTAAACTAAACTCAAACTAAAACCCACCGTGCCGTCTCAATCGTAAAAATAAAATTACTTTAATTACCTGCAAACAATACGAAATGGTAATTAAAACCCTTTGTCATTGATTGATCGCTACCGAGTTTATCGAGGCCATCTATCATATCAGCCAGCGTTCATTTACTGCCTACGTCGACCAGATGGGCTTTTGTCTATTGCCCTGAAATTGCTTGTTAGTGCTGTATAAATTAAGGAATTTGCGACTACAGCGGGATTTTGTAGGGTATTAACGACGCGATTTTCCGACAACTGTTAGCCAAATGTTCGGTCGTTTGAAATGACTGTATTTTGATTGATTTGGTTGCGATAATAATGTTATCTGTGTGTGTTGGTGAGGTTGGGATTTGAACTGTCGATCTAATGTTTAATTTTTTGGCCTTCAAAATGTTAGTGACGTTTGACGTTTGACTCAAAGAGTGTTTTATTACTTTTAAAAACAAAAGTGTTTTTAAACAATTACAAATAGTGTAAAGCCATATATATTCTACTATTAGCGCGAGATTTATTTAACGATTAATAAAAGAAGGATTTTCTCTTTTATTAAAATATACCTTGTTTTCGTAACATAAAATAAATCCATAGGTATGTATCTGAGAATCAGCATGGATTTATGCCAGGCCGCTCAGTTCAAACAAATTTGATTGCTTTTGTATCAGATATATCCAAACGAGTCGACAATAGACTACAAATAGACGCAGTCTATACTGATTTCAGTAGCGCCTTCGATAAGGTAAATCACTCACTACTGCTTCAAAAGCTTAGCGCTTACGGCATCAAAAATCCACTGATGCAATGGTTTCAATCTTACCTGCAAGGAAGACCCCAGGAAGTAGTTATTAATGGCTATACATCCGCATGCTACTACGCAACCTCTGGAGTGCCACAAGGGTCACACTTAGGACCGGTACTTTTTTTAGCCTTCATCAATGACATATCTTTTCAAATCAAAAACTGCAAATTCTCAATGTTCACAGATGACTTAAAAATATATAGGCCTTTTAAATCGATCAATGACAGCAAATTACTGCAAACAGATCTGGACAACATCTATAACTGGTGTCGTTCAAATTGCATGACTCTTAATGTCAATAAGTGCTACCATATTAAATATAGTAGATTAAAAAAACCAGTTGTTACTGAGTACAAGATAAGTGGCGCAACTCTAGTTGAGGTTGATGAGATACGCGATCTAGGAGTTATCATTGACAAGGCTCTTTCATTTAAATCACACATCGATTCAATGGCTTCCAAAGCTGCAAGAATGTTAGGTTTTTTAAAACGGAACACTAAAGGCTTTCATAACGTTACAACAAAACTCATATTGTACAATACTTTAGTACGCAGCCATCTCGACTTTGCCTCTAGTGCCTGGAACCCTTATTATTCTGTACATTCGCAGAGGTTGGAGGGTATTCAACGATCATTTACAAGGCATCTTGCTTTCAGCACTCATGGATTTTCTCATAGACAGCCATATGACCAGAGACTATCTTATTTTAAAATGATAAGTCTTTATAGTAGGTGAATGATGTTGAGCATGGTTTTCTTGCATAAATTGATAAATGGCAGACTGAATTGTAGTAACCTCATATCGAGCATGTCGCTATCAGTGCCTTATAAATATCCCAGAAATCGCATACATAAACTATTCTTTGTTCCGACCGCCAAGACTAATCTCGGCCTACAATCTCCTTTGGCACGCATTTTTCTGACTATAACGTTTTGTCTCAAAAAATTTCCAGTTTAGACATCTTTCATGATAGTGTTCCTGAGTTTAGTAATAAAATGTATAGATATTTTGCCAATATTAAGTAAGATATAAGCTTTTGTTTTTGTTATTGTTGTTACAATTTATGTTCAACTGCTTTTATATTTTTTGCCCCCAAATTAAGTAGTATTTTGTTGATTTTTGTATTCCAAAATTTTCTTTACAAAGCTAGTGCAAATGCTATGTACACCGTTATTGTGATGCATATCAGAACATTATTGCAGATATAAGTGAACTGTGTACTCTTAATATGTATCATGTGGCAGTACTTTAAGTAAATAAATAATCCATACCTCCATCAACTGCTCTCGAGCGTGTCTTAACTGTGTATCTCTCGCACTAAGAGCTGCAGCTAGTTGAAGACTTCTTTCTGCCTCATCTCTTGCATGACGGAGGAGAGCAGCTCTTTCTCTTTCCCTTTCAGCTCTTTCCGCTCCAAGTGCTGAGGATGCGCCGCCTCTGGATCTCATCTATTGGAAAAAATGGAAAAAGTATTAAATTACACAATTAGGGTATTTTTGAGAATGTAGAATGTAGAATTTTAAAATAAACTTTAATTATATACAACTATTATGATACTAATGTTTATTTTATGTAATTACGCGGAACGCAACTTTTTTCGTTTCGTAAACAGTAAAATTAACAAGGTGCGATTTTAAATTGATGATATGGAAAAATCATTTAAATGTATTTCAGTTTTATTTATAAACATCAAAATCAATACGAAATTAGTTGATTAATTTAAACCTGATAATGAAAATAATGCGCCACTTGAGTCAATGAAACAGATTCAGCCCTATTGAAACAAGGTAATTAATCGAAGAACATCTTATTGGAAACTTCGCCAGCGGCTTTAATAACAAACAAATTAGTTTTGAAACTGATGATAGGTGATATAACGGGCTTGTAGTAGCTTCGATTTCATACAGGTAAAAATTAAAATGTTAGCTAATTATAACACCATAAATAAATTGAGCTGATATAAATGATCATGACTAATGCTCAAAGCCGAAACCAAATTATTGTAAAGTTCAACTTGCCTTCTTTCCACGCATTTTTACAAATAACAAATACTTACGATGTCCCAATAAAAATATCCCGAATGCCACCCGCTTCTCATAAAGTTAGCACAAGGACATCAAAAACATTAATTCTTGGAATAACGGAATAACTTACCTGTTCATAATTCCTTATAAAATCGCGCAGCTCTTTCTCTTTGTCCTCTAACGTTGCGTAAAGTTGTTTCATCTGGTTCAGCAAATCGAATTTTTCAGCTTTCAACCGTTTTTTGTCCACTTTGAGAGCTGTAAAATTACTTTTGTTACTAATCGGTTATGCACAGATATTGAAAATTTATTGATTTTTTCGGATTGTCTTTTGGACATCCAACTGTAAATGGCCCTTCAAATGTTTTGAAAAAATTATTGAAAATCGTTTAATGAGATTTCATTTGGGGGTCTATAGAGCGTCTTTCTTCTAAGATACATATTGAACAATTGGATACAGTGGGAACAATACAATGAAAGTGGAACAAAAACATAAACGGTCCTGCTACAAAAAAAGTATAACACTTTTTTGTCTAAATATATAACCCATCTACAGCTAGTCCCGACTTTTATAAATATTACCATTTTACTCAGAAATAAATCACTTACCGAGAACTCAGCATTCAAAATAAAAACTACATAAATCTGATTGTAATAAAATACAGAACCTAAAATCATACCTAAACTTTTACTCTCCATATATCAAAGCAGAATATCGGTTTAAATCAGATGAATATCAAATTCGTTCGCAAACGATTCCGAATCCCAAGTGAACCAACTTCTTTGAGATTGCACTACTCACATTTATACATAACCTTTGTCAATTCTGTCTCTTATGCAAATGTAGGGAACATTGGTCTGACGTTAAAGTAAAACATGTTCTCTAACATTTTACGGTGTTTGGAAGTTTCTAGAAAGCTCATGTGTCGTCAGAAACAGTCGCTGTTCCTCTATTTGTATTCACTTTGTAAAGGATTGCTCTGAAGCTTTCAAGGCTTTGATTGTGAGATGCAGGTCAAATAGATACGACAAGAAATGTGATTTTTATTTTCAAACCAAACGATGCGCGAGACACGTGCGGATTTATTGTTCTGTTGTAATGTTCTTTTATTTTATTGTGTTAGTGTTTTAAGATATATTAGAGTTTGCTGAAATACTGTATAGATTTTCTCTTTGTGTAAGTCTCGAATGAATTAAATCTTTTTTTTTTCCGTTTCTTTTAGTCAGGGCTTTGTTATAATGACATGTCAGCCCTACAGTCTACCATAAATTAATTACAATGACTCTTGAAACTTAATTTGAAAATTAAATCTTAGTCTTATTTTTTACCAGTGCCAATGTAAATTAATTGGAGTTGTAGATAAGATCTTAAATCGTACAGATATTTATTTTATTTACTATACCCACCGCTACAATAATAAGGTTGCATGAGAACGAATGTAATTGCAAAGGTGGTCCATTGTTTGGAACGCAGTTTTTACTTAGTGCTGACAAATATTAGCGTTAGTGTAAAAGCCGCACAGCATTTTTAGTTTTTTTTTTATATTTGTACATTTTATACAATCTTTGTTGCATTCTACTACATATTTTATTCATATAACTCGGTGAGGTAAACCTATCTTTTCATCAGCCAATTTTCACAACATGTATTGGTAAAATGTCTACAAACATCATCTAATAATATTGTCAGGCTATTATTATTTACAACCTGTGTCAACCCTAATCATTTCAAATTCAGGCAACTTGTTTGACTTAGTAATCTTGATAAAAAAATATATAACTGAAAAGGTCTGAGCAGGGTAACTAACAACCCGAGGGATTCTCATCAACAAGCGTAATGGTACCTAATGCCAACCGACGTCGTCGACTGAACGACTTGCCTCTGACTTTTCTCATTAAAATAATGTTAAAAGTAAATTAAATTTATAAATAAATTTTTTTGTCGAGCAAATAATACTAGACGTCAAACGAGCAAGACTAAATAATGTTCTAAATTAATAAAATTTTGTGCTAGGTTAATTTTGGTTAAATGCTTTAGGGGTTAACCTTTTGCATAATTTTGCATGGTGTTTAATTATTTGATAACTGGACCATACACAAAAAATTTTATGAAATTATCGTTTCAAAAGTTTTCTTGCTATGCATATGTCGCAGCCGCAATATAGAACTGGCCACATAGTGAATTGTTCGATCATTTCGTTCTGTGGTCGCATTTTAATAAATTATCGAACACATTGGACACATTATCGTGTGGCTTGGTCCGATCAATGATAAGATATCGTTTGTTGATATGGCCAATCAACGCGTGACTACTTCATGAAATGGTTCCTTAAACATCCGGTAGACGGACTGGAAACGCTTTGTTAATGTGTCAATGCTACAAACACAAACATACGCACCAGATGTTGATTGTCTGAAGCTGAAGCATACGAATATATCAGATTGTTAATAATATTGCTTATTATTTTATCTGGATAATCTGTTTTTATCTCCCGAGCTACAGAATAACATAGTAGCGAGAGTACAGACATAGCCATACATGAGAATATTTTTGTAACTAAGTTTGTGCTTCTTTGTTTTAGTGCGAATATGATTGAAACGTGGGACACTCAGAATGTTTTGAGACAAAGAATTAAATTGTTCTATAATTTATATTTTTTTATTACATATTTTTAATGAACTTACCAACGTCTATACAAAGTTTCATGCGTCTGGATCAATTTTCAAAGCACATTTTCCAGTCTGCCACAGGCACTTCTTCAACGGCCTTCTCAAATGCAGTGGTCGCATCTTTTGGCGATGAAAACTGTACCCTTTGAGCAGGAAATTAATTTTAGGAAACAAGGAGAAGTCATGCGATGCCAAATCAGGACTGTAAGGCGGATGACCCAAATGTTTTACCACTGTGGTGTTTAAGAAGTCCCTCGTCTTGATCACGAAGTGCGTGGGCGCTTTGTCGTGGTGCATTTTGCTCCACCACGACATCGTCGGAGTCCCGTGTTCGGTCGCTAGTGTCTCGCAGCAGCAAAAGCTTCTGGTAAGCATTTAGTAGTGTATCACTATGCATTGATCATGGATGCAACTGTGATTTTTTTAAAGGAATGGATACTAAATACCCCGTTGAGGAAATCATTCCACTTTCGTAGGCGTTGGTTCGTTTTAAAATAGCCATACTGTTGACTGGCACTTTGTTTCTGGACCATATGATAAATCCAAGATTCTTCACTTGTTATGATATTGTAAACATGGAAAGAAGAACGTGCTTCGAATTTACCAATCATATCATGGCACCATTCCACGCGCGCATACTTCTGAGCATCGGTGAGGTTGTGAGCATGTAACAATCCTCTTTTCGCAAAAGTGGTTGTGTAGAATATCATGAATACTTCCCGATCCAATCTGCAAATTGTGTTAAATCTCCTCGTATGCGATTCACTCGTTTTGCTGGATCAAATGTTCACTCGTAGCACGTTCTCTTCCGTAACAGCAATCAAAGGACTACAAATTCTTTCTTCATCCTTCAAATGAAAGGGACCGCACTTGAACTCTTTATACCAGCGCTACAAAGTTGCTTTAGAAGGCGCCTTGTTCATACAACTTAATTGAAGTCGATTAAATGATGCATCAGGTTTCAAGCTGGACTTGAAGTCGAAAAAATATTTGCACGAAAATTTTTCCGACGCAGGTCCATTTTTCTATGACACACAACACTTTCATAATGCTGGTAAAAAAATTTTGAGTGAAACATAAGTTTGGAATAAATATATTTTTACTTTTAAATACTCAAATTTTCAAAATGAATTATACTTAAAAACAGATTTTGTTTGCAAAACTTTCTGATATTTGATTACCTGCTTATTATATATGAAATGTTTGCTATTTATTTACAACTTTTTTTTTGTTGCCAAAAGTGAGATGGGTTTGGGGAATCTCCTTCATTTTATTTAGTAACTTTATAATCACTTTCTAAATTTGATATAATTTCAATTAAAAAGTTACAAACCCCGAACTCAAAACATGTGCCCAACGAAGTAATATCCAGCACAAAGGCAGAGGCAACGTGGCGTTTAGCAAATGTAGCGTATGGCATAACATTGATCTACATGCATTAGTAAGGGTATTTGCACAGTCGCCCTTTGATCGTGCCCTCAATAGAGCAGCCACCAAGATACTGGTCTCGTTATATTAAGCTTTAATTAAATGAACCGCAGAGAATGTTCACGAGGTTCCTTGTTTTGAGAACTTTGTGGTTCAGTGCGTGGTAAGAATCTTGTTAAACACGAGAGAGTTTTCATTTTCGTGTACATCGGTTTTTGTTTAAAGTAAACCTCACGAATCTACGGAGTATCCCTATTTAACTATTTTTTGTCAGTGTGTTTTTTGTAATGTTTGGCCAACAATCTTTCTTTGATATAAATTTTCTAAGCGAGTCTACACGGTTTGTTATATATAAGCCAATTTAATGTAATATTTGCTAATGATACGAGGATACTCAGAGTAGTGAAAATTAAGTTACTCTCATAAGCGTGATCAACAATATGATGAGCAGTAAGAATTACAAACAATAAATCATAATTAATTACATTTATTGGCAAATAAAATGAAGAAACAGCCTCCGAGAACGGTAATGAGTAACTCATAACATGTTGTATGATATAACATGAATCATATTTTATTTCTCATTATATTAAGTAAAGGTATATGAAAACGTCCGTCGAAGTTAGTCGGGTTACGACGTGACTTAAAAATGAACGCCACCCATTTCATCCTTTATGTGCGTTGTGTTATTATGTTGAATAATTTTAAAGTTATAAACAAAGTTGGAAAGTATGTGTCACTGCATAAATTATAATAAAGGAATTTAAATTGTTTTGTACGTGAAGGGTTTGATTTATGTGATCGTCTGAGAGGGTTTGCAATTTAGATAATATATTTTACAAAATTTTACTTAGTTTCATTTCCACCTCGTAACACATAAAACACACAATTTTCTATATTTTGGAGATTTTGACACTAAGAGTCAAAACTTTATTTTAAATGTCGCCATAGCAACTTTATAACGTTTCATTGAGTCTCAATCATTAGTCTAGAAACAAATGGACTTCGGGTCTGTGTCTAAAAGCGTCATGGCAAAATAGGAATGAAAATGAAAATTTGGTGTGAAAGCCATACCGGTCTTGGTTTGTTTGGCCGCCCGACAACACGTCCAAAATGACATATTGCTTGGTGAAAACTATCAACATTAAAATGCTCGAAGTGGTGAAGCTGCATAAGGTGATATATTGACAACTTCTTAGTTGCAGATAAATAAGGTAAAAATTGTGGCCAGCAATAATCAGCTGTAACGCAACGATTTACAAATTAAATATCAAGTGATTTCATTTATTCTGTTAATGTGTGGGTTAACTCGGGACACTTTTTAAGTCAATTTCGTATAAAACCCACCATCCATTGTTTTTATGTCAATGGTCACAATAGCTTAAAGAAGTAAATGTCAGTTCATTTGGAATTTTGGGAAAAATTCATTAGAAGTCCTATATAGAAGAACTATAAAGATTACAATTACATTTAAATTTAGGCAAAAAATAATTACTGTTTAAAAAACAGGTTAAATCTTCCCCGAAATTTTTTTCTCATCACTGGTGTGTCTACACCACAAATGGACTCGAGTCTAAACCAAAGTTTTAAAAAAAGATTCCCACCACTAAAAACATCTCAAAACTCACAATTAACAGCTTCTCTCGCCAGCAGTAATTCCTTCTCCAACTGCTGAGGGTCTATCGGCGGTTGTTCCTGTGCATCATCTGATTTGGATCGGTCCATGAGTGCGTTTCCAGCTTCCCCACGCTCAGCCGCTGCCACGAGCAGTCGGCGGACTCGAGTGAGCTCCGCCTGGTAGTAAAACTTGGTTTCAATAGGTCTTTTAAAGTCAGCTATAGTGGTCTCAAATACATGCAACGAGGGGAATGTTTGGGTAGGTACAATTTATCTTAAAAATGGATGGAGATTAGTTTTCAATAAGGAAACGTTTATAGAGTACCTAATCTAATACAGCAATTGTGCAAGTTTAAGTTTTACCTTTCATTTGTTAGAAACACGCTCATACGAGTATATGATATAAATAATTTTGTTTAGAGGTGACGTCTGCGTATGCCTTTGCGAATGTAATGGGTAATAATTAAAAATAAGAAAATGTAAGCAAAAAACTATCCTATAAAAATATATTATTATAATTGTTATAGTATTAAACTAAACAAAAGTCATAAATCCAAATTAAAATTTTAACATAAACGCAAAAACGCTAAATAAATAACAGGAACAAGTTGGTGCCAAAAACTAAGGTAAATCATTTTTACTTTTTCTCCTCAACCAGTGAGATGTATAAGTTTATAATTATGTCATCTATTTAAGTACATGTCTACTTGTATTGTTTTCCTCGAATCGGTATTTGATGTAGAATGAAATTCCACCGAAAGCAGGCCTCTGACGCTCGATGTACTTTCGCGCGCTTAATGAAGTATTCAGTACTTTTTTTATTATATTAAATTTTATATCGAATGATATACTCTCTACTCTTCTACGGCCATGCGAAGGTGCGCTATTGCGTTGCGAGGCAATCATAACTCTAGCGTACGAACGTATAAGTTAATTTTCGCATGTACCGTTGGGCGACCGAAAAGAGTGGGTTATTAAAATGGTGGATATGTAACTTTTTATGGAGCTATAATTTATACCTTTTGGTAGTAATATTAATAATTTAAGCTGAAAGAATATTTTGATTCGTAAGGGCCACTTCCCATATCTGGTCTGTATTAATCAGTACTGCTGACCGACAAAGCGAAAATGTGTAGATGTATGTTCAGAAAAACGATGTATGTTCCGCAAGGCCATTCGGGTTTTGCCGAGACAAGGCGAATGTGCCGACCCGCTTAAAGCTCGAATGGACACAAGCCGAATGTGTTCAGAAATTGCTTCGAACCGACCTTGTCGTTCAAGAAATGTGGGTAGCACCACATAATTCTTTATAACATTTTAAACATTCGCTAACAAACACGGGGCATTCAAACAATACCAAAACCTACGCAATCTTTCTTAAAAGCTTTTGTCCCTGAACTGATTTACATATTTAATCAAAGGTTAGGTAACGCTGTGCCATATAAATTGGAAAGCAATCGATTCGCCAAAGTTACCAGAAATTATTTATGAGTTCCAAATTCGGAGTTTATAACTTTTCGTGAATTTTCTTACGGCGATATTGAGCAGGGTTATGAATTAATGGATATTTCAATTTAATTCAATCGAAGACTTCCAAGTTCATAAAGTTTTTGCGAGTCTAAAGATTACTCAACTTTAGGGTTGCTTACAATTTGAGCCGTATTTTGTTTTTAAAAGAGGACTGAGTCTAAAAACTTTGATATACTCGCACTACAATCTTCACGCATGGCTAATTTTATAAGGAACAAGCATGAAAATAATCGTATCCAATGATTTTTCATAAAAATATTCCTACGTTTATTTTTATTAATGCGAGTGTGAGCGAGAGATGAAATAGTCGGCCACCCTTTGCACTAAGGTCCACCGATGGGCCAGTGGGCATAAGGTACACAAATTAGATATATCAAGGGACGGAGTATTGCTTTTTGTTTTATTCACTTTTTTATTCAATTGATATGTAATGAAATTCATAGCACTGGTCCATTGTTCAGGAACAATTTTCCTCAGTTTATATTACCAGTTAGTTCCTGATGCATAATCCAACTAAGAAACGGAATTTGGAGAGTTTCAATCATATATTCATCATCCTTTTATAGTTCTATAAAATTAGTTTTCTTTGTGGGTTATTTCATTATTTTCCATTTTATTTTTAAGAAATATCTTCCAGAAAGCCATTGTAGGAAATCAAATTTTAAAGAGGTCCCATATCCAAAATATTTTTGAAAATACTATCTTTGTTTTGATGGAAAATTTTTGTATCAATAATTCAACATTGACGATCTAAACACACAATGTGTATACCTGCAGTCTCTCATTTTCTTGTCGAAGCTGCCTGGCAACTTGCACAGCTGTGATCATGCCAGGAGACGCCGGGATCTGATCTTGTCGTGACCTGTCTGATCTTCCACTCGGCGATGCAGCATCTGTTAGAGGAAAACAAATATTTGTAATAAGCTGGCTTAGTTAGATGGTAGCATCAAATACTCGTAAATTAAGTAGATTATTTTGTAGGTAGGTTTAATGATCAGATTTTAGAGTTAATTCTAAGATCATAAGTTTTTAAAGTTTAAGCTTGATGAAAAATCAGATAAGTATACGAGTATATTGTAAAAACTCCTACAATGTGTCGTATTTTCAAATTAATTTAAATTCCTGTTTATAATAAAATTCATTTTTATTATAAACAGTTCAAAAATTGGCATTTGGTATCTATATATAAGGATATAAATTAAAAAAGTATTTAATTGAGAGACTCGGCTTCGTTACAGTTTTATTGTGTGTATAGACAAGATGTAATAAAAATTCAAATAAAATAGGTAAAATAACACAATACGAGAAATAATACTCATGAAAACGAACTACTACTTAATATTACAGTTGAAGCTTGCTCTATACAAATGTCTATTACGTTATTTTGAAAGCATCTCAATAACTGCTCAAATCTCAAACTCAAACCGTAGTAAAAATTTCTACACTAGAGCAAACAAAGAACTTCATTGAATATTCGAGCATATAAACTTAAATCTGCATTTCTTTATAATCATATTCTGAACGCAAAGTTCCAGTTTAAAAGATTGCTCTTCTCTCCTTCGCCACATAATGTAGAAACTTCTTGATATTATTATATTATATATACCTCCTAAGAAAACTGTTCACTGCAATATTAAACTCGGCCCATTAAACACATACATAGTTAAAATTTTCTTCTGAACGCTGCGCAGCTATACCTTATCATGTTTTCATGGAAAACAAGTTTACGATATTACTACCAGGAGTGGATTCAAGGCAAAATAAGAGGCTTATGTGCAGGGGTGAAATTATAGATATACGTTCTCTAACTGGATTTAGGGGTTGGATTTACTTTATATTTTATTCTAACCATGCATCGAAAAGAACGTGACACCTTCGCAATGCCAAATTCAATTTTAGCTTAGAAGTTAAGAAACATATTTTTCTGAACCTTGAACTTAATGCTTGATTTAAAAACCTATATTTAGGACTAGTTTATTAAACTTATTTTATATGCTTAATATTGTTTGATATGTATGACGGATTCACAAGTCTTTTTTTTTCAGAGTCAACATCTTTGAGTTATCAAACCTTATTAAGGTGCCGAACAACACGAAAACTTGGTTGAAATGAGCGGCTCTTCGTGCGAGTGTTATTCGTTACAGGGTGAAGTAAATGCGAAAGTTTCGCCAGTCACGGAAACTAAGGCCGCCCAGACAAATCGATCGCCATGTGAAACTGCTATTAAACACGAGCCCAGGTGTGAGCGACGCCTACCACGTTGTATTAACGCAAGATGTATTGACTTTCTCACAAAATCTCCACGTACCCGAAGTTATTCTTACAAGACGGGCTTTAATTCCACCTTTATCGGAAAAAGGAAAACGTGCCTTTCATCAACACATATTGTGAAAGGTATTGATGATTAGAAGGAAACAAAGAGGGGAAATAAAGGAGCAGGTAATTATTTAGAAACTAAGCAGCGAGGGTTATTGGAAGCATTACCACTTCCGGCATTAACACACCGGACTTACCACTTCTACTGGCAGTTGATAAATTGTGGCGCCCCGCGCGATACAATACTGATCCTATTGTTCCACCCGCTCGAACAAAGTCAATACTAATCGACTCACATTTTTTCAGTAGAGTTTTTAGGGTGAAACGAAAGACGAAATAGTCATACAAGTCAATACAATTAAATGTCAAATGTTTTAATATAATGTACGAAGAATTAACAAACTGATGGACATTTTCATTAAGTGTACATTTTAGAAAAATTTACTCAAATGAAAAATAAATTCTCTCATTAATGAGTTCTGCATAAGCTACAACTTATTTCAATATAAATACTAGCATTCAAATTCTCCCAAAGTATTTACAATTGCCGTTTGCTAATTAAAAGGCGCGAGTTGAATAAAATGACAAATGAAACATCTGCCGGGAAGTTTCACAAAGTTGCTCAGTTGTGCACTTCGTCGGCAAATGAACAGATTCCCTAAGGCTGGTAGCTCATTAGAGCGAATATTGTACAGGGGCTGGAATACATGAGCCTGTCACAAAGCATTGCTCCCGTTATCTTTTAAGACGACGTATTATTTTGCGTCATAGCTTCTTCATTTAAAATAAATTATGTTTCATTGAGGTAACCAACGGAATAATTTAAAGCTAAATATGTTTGTTAAAATTATAGATAACATAATGAACAAGTTTGTTTTTTTTTGTTACAAAGTTTGTATTAGGAAGGATGTCTTGAACAATTTCACTCCAGGCAGGATTTTAAACAAGGAACGTCTACAAGAAAGTAGACATCCGGAGTTTAAAGATTACTTTATGGATAAGACGAAACTTTTAGTGGATCCTCACTTCCAGCTTCAGACTGTTGGTTTTCAGCTTTGATTAGTTAGTTTATTTTAGAGTCTGAGTTTCAACAGTAAATTTCAATAATATTGTAGAATGCGAAAATGTTAAATGCTTCATCGAACATTACTAAGATTTTTTTTTGTTCCCCTCCGCGGGAACGGCAGGAGGATAAAAATGCCCTGACGCATACTCTGGCGCGATTCCAGAGTTATGTGGGACTCGTCCCGACGCCTACCAGGACCATACCCACTATAAACCCCCTGTCGGCTCGTGCATTTTTGCCACTCAGCCTTCATCTGAGCGACGGCCAATTGGAGAAAGAGGCCGCGCTAGCGGGACCCAGAAGGGGTCACCCGCTGGGATTACATAGCACTGAAGGTGAATACATAGCACTGAAGGTGCGCAAAAATGAAAATCAATAATTAAAACAAAAATTAAAAATTGCAAGATAAAATTGAATTAATTCGCATTTACGTTAGAATTAGGAATTACGTTAGAATTAGAATTTACGTTAGAATTAGAATTTGCGGCCAGAAGGGCTTCGAGATCGGCTGACAGTCTGGTGGATGAGTACGCTTGCGCATTCCTAGGCCTAGCGACTTTGAACTTCGAATCTAAGACAGGAGTAGTATATGAGACTGAATCACGAACTAGAGGATTGGGATGGGTTTCGGAGCGTTTGAAGAACACTTAAGAGAGTGTTTTGAGGTGTTGTTGTACTGTAGGCAGTTCAAGATCTCTATGCAAGTCCGCGTTACGCACGTACCACGGTGCGTTTGTGGCCCGACGGCAAAAGAGGTTTTGAACTACCTGCAGTTTGTGCAGGAGGGAGGGTTTGGCGTGGGCAAAGATTGGCGAGGCATACGTCATGACGGGTCTAACGCAGACCTTGTAAAGTGTACGTTTGTTTCTGAAAGACATTTTACTTTTTCTACCTAACATGCTATTTAGGCGGCCTAAGTAGTGACGAGCGAGTTTCGAAACTCTTTCGACGTGTGGCTTGAAAGAAAGCGTCGGATCTAATGTGACCCCTAAGTATTTAGTACTACGCTTCCAGGGGATGGGAATGCCTAGCATTCGAACGTGGGGATCGCCATCGGGACGACGGCGTTTGTGGTCGAAGCGCATCGCAGAACTCTTTTCAGGGTTCACATCGATGCGCCATTTTTGAAACCATACACCAAGGGCGTTTACGGCCTTTTGGAGTCTGGTTACAAGGTGCCGAACACTGTGGCCTTTGGTATAGAGTGCGGTGTCGTCGGCAAAGAGGGCGAGTTCGACGCCTTTCGGCAGGATGGGAATGTCGTTGGTGTACACGGTGTTCAGCAGAGGGGCGAGGACTGAGCCTTGAGGGACTCCAGCCTTTATGGGACGAGGCGCAGAAAGCGTGCCTTCGTGTTTAAATCGAAACGTACGGTCTTTGAGAAACGACGCTATTAACCTGACTAGGCGATCCGGTAAGCCTATCTTGTAGAGTTTATAAACGAGACCGCTGTGCCAGACTTTATCGAAAGCCTTGGCTACGTCAAAGAAAACCGCGACTGTTTTGTAACGACGCGGATAGAAACCTTCAAGTATATACTCGACGATTCGATGGACTTGCTGAGGGCAGGAGTGTTTAGCGCGAAAGCCGAACTGATGGGGAATAATGAGAGGATCGCCATTCGTTGGAAACAGATGGTTCCGCATTCGAGAGAGTATGACTCTCTCGAGAAGTTTAGACATTGCCTTGAGGAGGCTGATGGGTCTGTGATTAGCCGGGACGTTCAGAGGTTTGCCCGGCTTGGGAATGCTTATGACTGTCGCTTCTTTCCAAGCTTTTGGAAAGTAGCTATTATCGAAGCAGGCATTGAAAATGATAGCTAACAAGGTAAGCATCTGGTGAGGTAGGTGCTTAAGTGCGTGGTTGGAAATTCCATCCGCACCCGGAGCCTTTTTGGACTTTTGATTTCTAATGAGAAGCAAGATTTCGTCATTAGAGACTGTGACAGGGTCGGCGGTGATGGGGAGAGAGTCTCTGCGAAGGACTTCGTCCTCCACCGCCTGGATGTGTGAGGGATCAGCAGGTTGCGTGCTGGGCGAGCATTGTGCGGCAATGCTGTCGGCGAAGCATTCGGCTTTCTCTTCGACTTCAAAGGCAGTAGTGCCGTCGGGACGAGTGAGAGGAGGAACGTGAGAGGCGGTGTCTACGCGTAAGGCTCGGGCCATGCTATAGTACGCTTGGTGGGACGGAGAGATATTCGCCATGAGATCGTTCATCTGAGCGTCTCGGAGTTCCGCGAGGCAAGACCTAACTTTACGTTGAAGCTGATTCGCAGCTGTTCTATAGGCGGGCGTGGGATATTTCTTGGCTCTCCGGAGAGCCGCGTTCTTAGCTTTAATAAGATTGCTAACGGCTAAGGGAAGCGTGGGTTTGCCTTGCTTAGCAACCTTTTCGTTGTCACTGATGGCTGAGTTGATAGCATCAGTGAGAGAATTTACTAATGAATCAATTTTATCCGGGCTATCTAATTGTTCGGGAGAGATCGCGAGTGGAGAGTTCGGAGCCTCTAAGGCTGAAACTAACGTATTTTTAAAGCCTTTCCAGTTGGTAAAGGTCTTAGGAGATGAGACGTTATCGTTCGGCGGTCCTAGCACGAGGGAGATGGGGCGATGGTCGGAGCCTAGGTCATCGAGCGGTTCGATAGACCTTAGATCTAGATTGATTCGCTTGATAATTGCAAAGTCGAGGATGTCAGGAGAGTAGGTCGGGTTGTTGGGATAGTGAGTGGGAGTGATGGGGGATATGACGTCTAAGTCAAGGGAGTTAGTGATGTCGAGGAGAGCGATACCGCTGGTGTAAGTCGATAGGCACGTCCAGTCAGTATGTTTGGAGTTAAAGTCTCCGAACATAATGACTGAATGGCCAAGGGCGAGAATGGCCTCAAAGTCGCTGCGGATTGGTTTGGTACCACTAGGTATGTAGATTGAAGCTATGATGATGGTCGGATGACCAGTCATAGCCAACCTACACACAGTGGCTTCCATGTTGAGGAGAGGAAGGGTAGGGAGAGGACAGCAATGGAAACCTCTTTTGTAATATATAGCGGTGCCGCCGAAACCGTCGGAGTTGGGCCTATCGTTACGAATAAACGCGTACTTAGGTATAGCGAATCCCCTGGAGCGGTTTGGAGTAAGCCATGTCTCCTGGAGAAGGAATAAGTCAGGTTCTTTGTTCTGAAGGAACAGTTTAATCTCGGGAAGGTTGGTGTTAAGGCTACGAGCGTTAAAATATACTAGGGATAAGCCCTTGGGTTTAATACGACTGGACTCGGGATTCGCGGGTCTAGACATTATAGTTTACTTATTTACGATTTTATACAAAAATAAAAATAAAAAAAATTAATTTACAACGAAGTTCGGAGCGAGTGATGCTCGGCTAACGCGAATAAACGCTCTTGAGGAGAGCGGGCGGCTCGCAGTTTGCGTGCGAGAACAGAAATTTCCGTAATGTCGACGTTTTGAATGACGTCGAACACGGTCTTCATGTCCTCAGCCAGTGACGACTGAGGTGAAGATGACAAAGCAGGACGCGGCCCTACGGAAGCTACGGGAGCTGGGATGGGTCGGGAAGGTGCAGGCGGGACAGTCGGACGCTGCCTCCAGGACAGAGCCGGAGTAGGCGTCGGCTGAACGGGCTTTGCTTCCGGGGGACCCCGGTTGCGCAGCGGCGGGAAGTTAGCGGGAGTGAGCGGCGGCGCTGGTTTAGGCGCGACCCTCTTGGCGGTGGAGCGCTGAGCGCGCGGGCAACCCCTGTAGTTAGCTGTGTGACCGGACTGGCCGCACAGCACACAGGCAGGGGCGGAAGTGGATTCGGGAGTGCGAGTGCACTCCTTCGTAAAATGTGGATCCAGGCACTTAACGCACCTGGGGGGAGCTGAGCAGTTAGCCGCTTCGTGGCCATAGAGCTGGCAGCGGTGGCACTGCCCAGGGTGACCGCGGGGGTTGGGACGCTCAACAGAGATATTTGAGAGTCCGCAAATTGTGCGAGCCTCTCTAAAGATCTCCCTCGAGTTGGGAGTATTCGACAAGATAACTAAAGCTAACGGAAAGCGCCTACCGCGGTTAGAGTGCATCTTGTGCACTGCTTCGGCCGGGAAACCCTGGGACTTAAGGTCCTCGAGGATTTCTTCATTCGCGAGCTCGAACGGGACGCCCCGTAGTACTGCGCGGATCTTACGCTCCTCCGGGAGGGCGTAGGTGTGATACGCGATTTGTTTTAAAGAAAGTAACCTGGTGAACGCGCGGAAGTCGTCGACGGTCGTGACTTGAATTTTAATTGTATCGCCAGCGTTGGCGGCTTTTAAGTAATTAATTTTGTGCTCTTTGCACAAGTTAGAAACCGCGGTCCAGCGCGCTTTTTCACGCAGGAAGACGGGCGGAGGGAGCTGAGGTTTCGGCGGGACGGGAGCGCAGTGCATCGCTGGCTTCGATGGGACCGACGGAGACGCGGTCACTTCGAGTGACATGAGCGGCGCGGGGGCGGGTGTAGAAGACACCGGGGTTGGCTCGGGTGTTGAAGACACCGCGGCTTTTTTCGAACGCTTCTTAGAGCGTTTGGCAACTAACTGGAACGCGGGCTCAGGCGAACCGGTTAGGGTGGCGGCGACCGACGAAGCTTCGGACGCGGCGGAGTCTGAATCGCTCCCGGGAGCGGTACCCTTCCTGCGAGATGAGCGCGAGGATGAGACCGACGCGCAGTCCATATCGGATGGAACGGGAGACGCGGGAGAGCTATACACCTGAGGGGTCTGGACATTAGAGGCCTGAGTGGCCGGGGACGCAATAGATGCCTGTAAGGCCTGCGTTAGTACGTCAGCGGGTATGCTTACGCCGGATGCAGCGAGCGCCTGGGCGAACGACTTAAGAATATTAACAAGGTCCTTTGGAGGGCTTGGAATTACAATATGTAATATATAAATATATAATGTATGCCTATAATATATAACAAATGCCTAGGATTCCTAAATAAAAACCTAGCGAACCCTAGCGGCAAACCTCCCTACCAGCGGTAGGGGGGCTGGGGAGAATAACTTAAAACTAACCGTAGTACGCCGAAGGCCGCTACCTAGAAACCTAAAAACCGACAGAAAGGACTAATACACACGAAGAAAACACAGATATGATAAAAATAAATATGAAAATAGGAGAAAAATAAATAAAACAGAGAAAAGAAATAAAATAAAAAAAAAATTAAAGGGATGATTCAGTACAAATTCGTTGTCACCGTTAAGTATCCTTTGCACTGAGACCAGACTACTTACGCTGGGCACAACACTGCACTCAGCACAAGCACAACACAACTTAGCACAGCACTTTGAAGACTAAGGGGCTTAGTCGCAAAGAAAAAATCGCACTTCGATAGCACTCAGAGGGAGTAGAAAAACCTTGAAAACCGTAGCACGGAACCAACACGCTAAACTGTGACGTCAGTAGACTGAGCGCCACGGAATATCAGGCAGGGACCGATCAATGGAGAACGGGGTCTTGCACGTCCGCACCGCGTGGCGATCGGAGCGAGAATGATTGCTACATTACCTTATCTTTCTAAATATACGGATCACATGATACAGTTTTCTTAAAAATGGTTCTAGAAAATAACGTTTTGTGATGGTTCTAAGCATGGATAATATTAAGCATCATCCGCGATATTGCAAACAATTTAAATAGAAAGGTTATAGGTATATATTCACAGATTATTATTTTCATAATTCTATATCATAATCACAAATAATTATTTTTACCATTTTTTTTTGTCATTAGGTAGTGTTATAAAAAAAAACTAAACATAAAAATACGCCAACTAACCTCCATCAAGCGACGCTGTAATATCTGCCTTCGGTTCAGGACCATCGCTACTCCTGCCCGGTGACGTCGCGTCAGGCAGAGGCATCTCCTCTTCAGAACTGTCTCCAGGATCCAGTACATTCCTGTCACTGGTATTGCTGTTGTTCCCTATTTCCGCGTAAGTCCCGCTGTCGGAGCCGTTCTGTGTTGACCATTTCACAGGAGAATCTAGCTTGCCGTTTGCTTGGTTCTCTTTATTGTCATCATCTGAAATGTCAACTGTTTCTAGATTTAATATCGCTCTAAGGTTGTAAAATAATGTCTTATAGGGTGCAAAATTTCCTTCAAAACTAAGTTTTAATTTTTTTATACTCGTATAAGAGCAATAATATAAGACAGAGAGAGAAGAGAAAAAACGCAAAATGCAAGGAAAGTCTGGACCCTCCAAAATATGTTTTTGTGATGCAAAAATTTGCCTATTAGGTAACTTGAGTAAAAAATAATAACAATGTTAACAAATAATTAAATTTGTATTATTTATTTATAAGAATATCATAAATAACAATGGTATAATAAAATAGATGAGGTAGTCTATTATTTAGAGGAGTTAATAACAAATTTCTTGAGAAACATTAATATATAAGGAGCTAGGTAAAGATAACTCTTTACATAAACTACTGATATTACTTAAAAAAACAGTTTATTTAGGTAAGTGTTTAATAGATCTTAGTTTGTTCGTAGAAATAAAGTTCCTACGACAAACAATGTTTAAACACGGTTAGTTGTAAAAGCCAAGACAAACAGTGAATTAATAAAATAACTCCAAAATACTACATTTTAACCGTTAAATATATAAAGGCTTTATTTACATTAACATTGTTCTTTTCTTTATTTTTTTAATAAACGAGTTTATTGTTGTTCCGCAGAACTGCCCAGTTCATTACATCAACCATATTAATTTAAAGCGATAATAACACATTGTTGCCGTCAAAACTATTATACACTGTTATTAAAATTTTCGATAATAGTTTTAATTAATATCCATTCAAAATTATCGTTCAATTTCCTGACAAACTGTTTTAATATCTTATTGGAAATTCTTGTTAGTTCGCAATATGTTTATCGATGGGAATTGAATAAAGTTCTCACAAGGGAGCATTCGTATACGGGCAGGTTCCTTTGCTAAGAGGCTTGTGGGTAGGTACAGGTCAAAGAGGACACAAGGGAACGAGTATTTATTGCTCGAGTGCAGTTCAACTAATATATATGTTGTTGAACTTATTGGAAATTGGAAATATATTATGAATTAGGTTCATACTTTCTGTCATGGATGTTTGTTAGGTAGATATGATATAACATATTATGTTTATTGGAATGTATACAACCATATACTGATTAATAAGCATTTTTGTGATATGATACACACTTCGTAATGTATGATAACTTACTACAGTCAAAACCCCGTTACCTTTCTTCAACGTTTTATTTTATTAAGATAATTAGGACTTGATCTGTTTTGATCCAATTATAGTTTCTTAATTATCGCCTGGCTGACCAACATGCCAACATCAGTTTACAAGACCTAACAACAATATAAATCTGTTGCATAAAATCCGACATAAACATCGAGTTAAACTTACCAATAAATGGATTATCCTTCCCATTCCTAATTGTCAGCCTCGCGTTTCTATTCAAGGTCGCTTCTTTGTCTCCGTTTAGTCCGTTTCTCGGCTTCTCCAAGGTGCCGATGTGGAGTCTTCGCTCGGGAGGCACAGGGGGCCTTGGATCGAGATCTTGTCGGTCGAGGACTGAGCTGGCTGGGGTGATCAGGGGATCGGCAGGCTCCGGCTCGGCGTCTTCAACCCGGGGACTGACTGACACTTGCTCGTCTACCATTTTTCGCAGTTTCGCCTGGATAGAGATTGAGTTTTTAAATATGTAGAGATTGGAGTGTTGTTATGTAGATTAAAAATGTACAAAACAAGTAGAACAGTACCAGATTTATCTCTGTATCATAAATTATATTATATTATACGCTTTATTATGATAATAAAAATTTTAATCTAAGGTTAAGAGAAGTGCTTAATTGGTATTGAATCAAAACCGTCTTTATTAATTAATAAATATATCTCCAGACAAATGCAGCAACTGTATGGCCCCAAAGTAAGCAGAGCTTGTGTTATAAATGACCATACAGCAAACTGGGGGATCACAGTCTCGGTCTGCGTGCGTTCTCGAGACGCCTTCCCGCTCTTTTAGCCCCCGCGCTAATTGAGCACCCAAATTTCATAGTTGTTTACCGTATTAAGTTTCTAACGCCGTTTTCACGGCGGACAGTGGCTCGTTAACCGTACTTCTAATAAGTTTCTAACGCCGTTTTCACGGCGAATAGTGGCTTGTTAACCGTACTTCGTGGAACGTGAGCTTCGTCGACGGGAATTCGTTGTTCCAGGACTTCAAGTGCCGTGTTCGAGTAAGTTATCCGCGTCGTTCTCAACCGCCCTACTGCGTGTAGGGTGGTTTTAGGAAGTTAGTCATCGTTGTTAGGTTCATATACTGTCCCTCCCCAACCCCTCCGCAATGGCTTCCCTAAGCTCTGATGAGATTAGGAAGAAGTTAGTTGATAGTACCGGTGCTGAAGGCATATATATATAAATGCTGACAAGTTCCGTTTCTTAGATTCTCTCATCCCTCATTTCATGACGATAATGTCCACAATGGCCCCTCAGGCCACCCCAGTTCCCCAGACCCCTCAGGTCTTAGGCCCTCCCGCGTCCCCTTCCTCCAGTGACATGGAGTGCGAAGTAGACGCCCCTCTGCGCCGCAAGCGCGCACCCGCGACTGAGTCTTCCTCGGACGCCACCCCAACTGGCCCTGAGCCTCCCTCTTTCACCCTTGTTAAGAAGCGCTCTAAGAAGCGCTCGAAACAAGACCCGGCGCCCTCCACGCCCGTCCCTACACCCCCTGCGGCGTCCTCAACGCCAGCTGCCCCGGTGTCTTCAACACCCGCTCCGGCCCCAACTTCTGTCAAGGCCAAGGTCCCACCACCCGTTTTCCTTCGGGAAAAGGGTAAATGGACTGAGGTCTCGACACTGTGCAATGAGCACAAGATCCTTTACACCCGAGCGGTAAACTCGGGTGAATCTATTAAAATCACTGTCTCGTCGATAGACGATTTCCGAGCTTTGACTAAGCTCCTCACCGATAAGCAATATGCTTATCACACTTATGCTCTGTCAGAAGAGCGTAAGATCAGAGCGGTACTCAGGGGAATCCCGTTCGAATTATCGAACGAGGCCATCCTGGAGGATCTGCAGTCCCAAGGCTTCCCGGCACTCGCGGTGCATAAAATGCACAGCAAGTACGGGAGGCAACACCCTCTCGCTTTGGTGATTCTCGCCAACGTCCCCAAGTCCAGAGAGATCCTGAAAGGGGTTAGCTCTATTTGCGGCCTCTCTGGGATCTCGAACGAGGCGCCTCATCGCCGCGGTCATCCCGGCCAGTGCCATCGGTGCCAGTTGTACGGGCACGCGGCGGCCAACTGCCGCGCACCGCCCAGGTGCGTCAAGTGCCTGGTCCCGCACTTCACTAAGGAGTGCAATCGCACTCCTGAAACTCCCTCTCCTCCCGATTGCGTGCTTTGTGGCCAGTCCGGCCACACCGCAAACTACAGGGGCTGCCCTCGTGCACCCCGTTGTATGCGCTCCAATTTCAAAAGGGCGGCTCCCAAACAGGCCCCGCGCCTTTCTCAAGAAAACTTTCCGCCGCTGCGTAGCCGGGTTCCTCCGGCTGCAAAGCCTACACAGTCTAGGCCTGCCCCAGAAAACTGGAGGCAGCGCCCCGCATCGAATCCCATCCCGGCTCCTCGCCCATACAAACCCACTCCTCAATCCTCCGTAGCAGACGATATGCGTATCGTCTGCGACGCTATTAAAAATGTCGATGTTAGTGAAATCGCAGTCTTAGCCCGTAAACTTAGGGCTTCACGTACTCCGACAGAGCGTTTGCTAGCTCTGGCGGAGCATAGTTCCCTTCTCAATTCATTGTAGGTTCATTTAAATGAATTGATCTCTAAATCATGCTTCGGCCGACCTCTGCCCAGCCCCGGCTTCACCGGAGGCTGCCCAGAACGGCCACCAACTCATGTCCCTTTGAGCACCTTCAGTGCAACTTTCACTACAGGCGGAAGACCCGCTAGCGGGTCTCCGCCAGCGCGCCCAACTTCCCGACGGGTGTCGCTTCCGATGAAGGCTAACGGTAATAACTACAGCCAACAGGTGGTTTTTAGTGGGTAGGTGCCATTCTGGTGAGTCCCACATAACCCCCCCGCAGAGGAATTTACCTGCGGGCGGGTATGCATGACGCATCTTCCACCTCCCTCCCGCGAGGGTGCCTCGGCAGCAAAAAAAAAAAAAAAAAAAAAAACTGGGGGAAACCCAGAATAAACATACACATATTAATATCAAACAACCATGACCCATAAAAAAAAATGTGGGTCACAAAACAGTTCATCACACAAATGAATGCTCTGGCCAGGTATCGAACCTGGGACCTCCGGCGTATTAGGCAGAGATACTACGCCGCTCGGCCGTTTATTAAGTTTCTGCATAAGTCAATTATTCAAAGCTCCAGCTCACATCTCAACAAAATTTTATAAAAAATTTTAAAATTTATTTCATAAAAAAGCAAAAAAAAGTTATTTATTCGGAAACTCATATATGTTTATTGAGAGTGGTTTTATAACCAAAGTAAGTCCATTAGGTTAGGCCATTTACTTAAGTTACACACACTTAACTAGGTTTAACAACCATTTGGACTATGCAGGATGGAATACAAAATTCTACATAGTCCAAAAGCAATATCATGTTGCTCTACCTTGAATATTAATTGAAGAAATGTATTTTACCGGCTATTCTTCACAGTCACAACAAACACAATAGAGCTTAATTAAACTGATTTAAACAAGCCAAAAGCTCTAGTTTAATTTTCATTTGAAACGCTTAATCTGTACTGACACTAGCCAAGTTTTATTAATTTATATATAAAACTTGGAATATTAAATAACGCATTTCATTATTATACGCCACATAAAATTAGATTTTATTATTCCTCTCAGAAAAAAAACCTCCTTAAACTTCGCTAGTAGGAAACATGAAATAATAAACATTTCTGGAAAGTCATAAAGAAAATTCATGTTTATATTTTCATTCTTGAAATGAAAAGAAATTCATTTGTAATATTACATTTTACTTACATTACATTAATAAATACTTACAGAGAAAATAAGATTGTTATACAAATAACACATATATTATGATGTCGATAACTTTTTGTATGCGTTCTCATTGACAAATATATTTTGTTGTAGTTTTACACGTAGTGTAGTATAATGTAGAGGAGCACTAAGAAAACTTACAAATACATTACTATTTTAAATGCAAGCTGAATTAATACGATATTTTGTCAGTCTTTTTGAAATATTTTCTCACAATAATGTCTAGATAGATCTTCCCCTACAACAAAAAGCTTATTATTTTTGTACTAATGTAAAGAAGAATTCCATGAAATGGTCACATGTCTATCACATAAAACCTGACGTAATGACAATTAGAAAAATGAACCTCAAATAAGTGATATCGCTGTAATTAGTCAAAGAGTAGGGAACTTAACGGGCTGTTCCATTTGCAGGCCTATATTTAACGGTGGTTTAGGCGGTGGATCTACCTGCCCTATCGGAGACTATTAATCAAACCAATTAACTCCTGTGAGCTAAATCGGTCTATTGCTGGATAATTAACATTTTGTGACTGGGATAGATACTAGAATAGATACTGGGATAGAAATACTTCAATTTTATTTGTATAGCATAGCAGTAAAATGGTGGCTATATAAAATATGTAAAGATAGATCAAAGACAACATACTTTTTACGCTAATCTTTTTTTTATTTGTTGAGCTATCAGCTAATTTCATTCTTTGGAACTTTTTGATTGTAATTGTTTTCTAAAAATTTACATTTCTTTTCTTTCCCGTGTTCATACAACGGCGCTTCGCCGAGCGCTTATCGCTGGGTATCAAGAAATTTGTAAGGAATATGATGTGCTCAATCATTGAGGCGAGTGGTAGCTGGTCAATGGATAAAATAGAAAATCGTTTATAACTCAACAGAGGTAAGCTAAAATTTGATACCGAAATGATCATCTCTGGTGCTCCGTAAACCCGAATTCGGTGCGCCGAAGTTCATTTCAACATGAATTTTCAGTGAACGTGTGGGCAGCTATAATCAACGATCGTTTGATAGGACTTTTCAAACAACAATAACTAATCAAATAATGGTCATACAACGGTAAATTTAGTATTGAATTATAGCATAGCTCAAAATCTATTATTCTTGTATAAAAAAAAGAAGTGGTCATACGAGCTGTTTTACAGTAATTTACTAAATTGCAATTTTTTTGAACATTTTTTTGAGATATTTTTATTTTTTCTAACAGTTTGGTTAAAATAAAGCGACAGACAATATTATTGCTCTTTGAATAAGCCTATTTTTATCTCAGTGCGACCAACACTATGAGAGATATGTCGTTTTTTTGTACACGCACAAAGAAATCTTTACAAAAATACAAAATGGCCCCGCTTAGAGGGGGAGGGGGTTGGGCCCCACTTAGTAATGTATTTTTGCATAAAAAACGTACCTAGAATATCGCCAGTTCATAACCGACACATTGTATAGCTCCAGATGAATGAAAGTAATCAAATTAACATTTTGATGTTCAAAACATATGAAAAAGATTAAAAATAAAACTAAAAAAATACCAAATCTTATATATTTTCAATTCAATTTCACGCAGCAAAAACACATTTAACTGAAGCACGGTTCGAATAGCTTGCAAATACAGGAAGATTATGTTTAATCGTGCGTTACGTACCCAAGCGTGCGTGCCGTGGGCATGTGTGCCGCTTAGCTTAGCTGGGGGGCATCAACAAACGGTCAGCCGGTAATGTATGCGAGCTAAGATATCCGGATAATGTATGTACCGAATATCAAAAATAATAATAAAAATATTGTCCGACTATTATTCCCTTCATTTACTTGATAAGGAGTAGGGACTCCTTCAAGAATTATCGCTTGCAATAGACCTACCTTACATACTCTGTCCTTACTAAAACGGGTTTTGAAATGCTTATTTAATTTAATCAGCTAATATACTTACGAGGATTTATATGCATGCAGAAATATAGGTGCGCAAGTTTTGTTCAAATATTTGTTGCCAAACTCGTTCGTGTAAATTTTGTAACAAGGGGAAGCTATTTCAAGCTGAAAGAGAAAGTCATAAAACAAATAAGTTATATCACCTGGGCGTCGCCTAGTATTCGGCGCACAAGCGCCATTAGGCCGCCGTGGCAAAAGCTGGCATGCTAACCACCGCCCTCCACCTGCCGCATTCTTCGAACACCCTTTACGAAGCTCCGGTAACCTCCAATGAATATTGAAACTATTTGTTCACAGCACTTTGCTAATAAATTAAACTCGCTGATGCCTCCGGAGACGCCCTGAATCTGAAACAAGACAAAACGCTTTTATCAAATGAAATATAAATTGCAAGAGTAAAAACTAGAGCGTTATAACGAGAATGTTACCAAAATGTGTGACGAAAATAAAACCCGCAATTTGGAATGAAACATGACATATTTTTTATGAATTTTACAACGTTTTTAGCGTTTATTTCGGGTTCTTGGAAACAATGGTGGTCGGTATTTATAGGCAATAAAAGGGCAATTTACACACGGCCATAACAATAGGGTGCTATGTCGGTGGACTATCTATTATTGTGAATGTGGCCACGATGCTTTCAACCCACATTTTCCGTGAATGTGGTGATTTGACCTAGTGTTCGGAAAACGATAAAAAGTTACTATCGGGAACATAACCTTTGTTGTAAAGGGAATGGTTATCTTTTTCTACATGATTGCTTTTGATATTTTTTTTTTTCATTTAGCTTTAATTAAATGATATTATAACACTAAACCTACTATTATTACTCTTGGATATCGAACAAAATATAACGGCAATTACAGGAAGTAGGTATAAAAAACAGATCCAGTTTTTTAAAATTTACTAATGTCATTTATGATGAAATGCATTTTATATATTTAAAAGCGATAGGTATGCTAGCTAACAAAAAAAGGTGAAAAATGTGAATTCACTCCCATGATAATTTTATCTAACTACACTTTTTACTACAGTTAACAGAAAATTTTTAACGAGAAATGTCTCCGCGAAAGAAGCGATTCTTTTATGTTTTACTGCTAAGATAAATTTTTACAACCCTCTGAGATTACTGTTTAAAAATGATGCAGAAGGAAGATAAACTGTTTACTTAAAAATACATTATGATGTTTATAGAGAAATACTGAGTAAAACGTAAATAAATTTTATGATACACATTAAACAAACCAGGGAATATATAATTAATTTTTAAATATCGGTAGATTTTATCAAAGTTCTTGACGTTCAGAAAATTTTTTTCCAGAAAGTTACATTGTTTGAATGTTATTACTTGAGGGCACCGAGGTACCTATTAAGGAGTAGTCTGAAAAGGCACTTCTTGAAAAACATGCTTTCATTTTTTATCGTAGTCGCTTTTCATTAGAAAGCAAGATTAATTTCGTAAAAAAAAACTACTAAGTTCAAATCTACCATTTTATGTATAATTAAGGTATCAATGCTGTGCGAAGATTATTCCAACTAGTTTCGCTTATTGGTACACAAACAGATAAAAAAGACAAATTTAAAACATTAAACACAATGGATCCTTTGTAAACATGACTGTTTACATTTCCATCTAACGTCTAAATCTTATGCTATAGTACAAAAGTGAATACTTTTTACTAACTAAAAGACAGCATGGCGTAGCATGCCAAAAAAGCTTTTCCAAAAATATTTTTTCCTGCGGACATCATAATGAAGTATACTCCGTCGTTCGGTCTACGTGTTTAACCTTTATTTTTTTAAATTTAAACCAGTAATACTGACGAGGAACGGGCAGACAATCTCTGAGGTAATTTCTAGGGCGGCTCTCCCTCCCGAGCTTCGAGGCGTCAGTTATTGGCCGCAAAATTGATTAAAATTCCAACAGTGTAAGGTTCCTTCTAGTTTTTATTGGATTGCGTGCCTCGAGCTTTCACTTCTTAGTGCAAATATTGCTTGGTTTTTGTAATAGATCAATGGTTCCGCTTAATTGTAAAGTGGAGTTCATATTAATTAAACTTTGAGGAAATATGAAATTCAAAAATAGCCGTTTGAAGCTGTATTTAAATATATACAGTATATTAAAGTATTAAAATATAAAACTACCGGTTTTGCTTAACGACGCAGCTTCGTCAAACGCGTTTGTATTTATTACTTTACTTAAAACTAATGGACAAAATTTAATCAATAGTAAAAAGTTTTAATACGTATTACTAGTACTGTATTTTACGAAAATGATATCAGGAAATTAAAAAAATCATCCTCTCTTAAACCCAAAATAATGTTCGATTAATGCCAGTATCAAACACATCTTAAAAATAATAATTTAGAGGTTTTCCTCATTCACTAAGCTACAGGAAAATTTGTGACCCAATAACATGGCTTTTATATTCCTCCGCCTGATGGAGTTCGATAAATAAATCCGACGTCTCATTTGGAAATCGCATTCTATTTTATAAGAAGTATTTCGTAATGGTTATATTAATATTATATGAATACAACTATTAGTTATGTGAGATACTCAGGGTGTGTTCGCTCAATAAACGTTATTATTATTGACCGTCTACAGATTTTTAATGAGTGTAACGAATTTGTTAGAATTTTGAATTATAAAAAAATACTAAGAGACTGAAATTTTAAATTATAAATTACGTCAAAACATTTCCTTAAAATGTTTGATTAGATGTATTGATTTTGTTTGTTGCATAATTTGTTAATATCAGAAAAAAGAGAATATTACAAAATATTAGAATATTTAAATCCCAGAAGAAGTTTCAAACATTTAGTACGCAAAATAAATAAAACGGCTCTATCTAATTAAGTTACTTACTTACTTATAACTGAATATTCAAAAGGTCTTATAGTCACCAAAAATTCACTTCAATTTTTTTTCTGACAAATGTGTATGTGACTTGTTATGCTTTGACCCAGATACGTCAGGTTACCAAGAAATATCACCAGTAGTTGTATAAGTAAATAGAATGATAAAACCAGGAAACACAATAGAAAATAGTCTGGATGAAGCTGGAGGAAAAATCGACTCAGATATTGGCATTTTTAAGAAATGTGATCTTTGGAAGCATTTGTTTTGATCTATAACTCTGAAGTGTAGAGTTATTGCTATTGACGTTTGTATAAAAGTCTGGATTTATATACGTACAGTTGGTCCGAAATGTGATCTAAGGGTGAAATTCCTTGTAAATAAATACAAAAAGTTAACACGACGGCTAGGTCAAATAAATATCAAACAAAAAAAAATAAAAAAATTTGTCCGCCAAAGCCTGATATTTTAAACCATAAATTTTATCTTTTAAGCCAGATCCCTGTTCATAATCAGTAAATTAATTAAAGTGTCCTACTAAACCAACCCTCCCCAACCATTAAATACTAAACTCAGAACACACCCACCTTTTATAAGCCGTAAACGTTTCCCTAATTTAAATCAATGTTGCCAACTTTTAATTCTGATTTATCATCCTCAATTTTACCGCAAAGACCTGCAGGTCACGCGTTTGGCAGTCATCAAAATAATTGCTCAGTTTCATTAAAAATCTTGTCACATCCTTAAGATTTACATAAAAAGGTTGGAGGGTTCGAAACGGGGCTAGCTACGGCAACTCTCAACTAATTTATCAGATGTCTCTCTAGCTTGTTTAAAAATATAGCACGATTGAAGAGAAAACTTTGGAGTTAGTAGTGGTTTGATAAAAATTTATGCCGTTAGTTTTTGTTATTTAGATTTAGTACATTTAAGGTCTTATAAGATAATCTAACGCTATTTTAGTTCCGTTATGTTTATGAGTTGAAATACTTTTGTCGACATATATGAAATAAATAAAAATATATTTAAAGTAATTATTCATTTGAAAATTGCCAGAGGCAGCGAGAGCTAAAATTGTCATTTATAGGTACAACGTTAAGATTTTTGATAATTGGCTTAAAAGTATGGATGAGTACTCATCCAAGAGGCGCGCGCTTAGCATTTGACCAGAAAAATGTAGTGAACATTCAACAATAGTCAAAAGTTTTTCATGTTTTTAAAGGAAACAAAATATTACTGAATGTGAAATAATTAAGCAATCTACAATTGTTATCAATTAAAATCAGTGAGAAAGTCAATTCCAGACTAATATTTTCTAATATTTTACTCATAAATTAAAATCATATGCTGAACGGTTTTTAACAAGTAATTTCCCTAAAGCAGCAAAGAACTTCTACCAAACATGAAACAAGTTCCCTGCGAGAACAGACATCTCGTTATTATTATAACCTTTGAATAGTTCATACCTTAATTAAAACTCTGATTAACAAGGTATTATACACGTTGTTAGAGGTTTACTCTGCATGCTGTTTAAATTACTTTGGCATATTTAAAAAGGTTGATAAGTAATAAAAATTATATGTTTTATGAATTACGTATATAGTTAAAGTTGAATCAAAATCATAATGTCTTGTAAAACTCGTTTTATAAAAGCAGAGATATTGTAATAATTCTACTTTTTGAATTATTATTCGAGAGCTCTTTTATTTAATATGTTATGTGTACAGAGGAATGCATTTTATGATGAAAAGTACACTTCAACTTTACAATATTAATATAAAACGTGATTTTTTTAAGGACAACTAATACACTTAAAAAAATGTTATAGGACCTTTTTGCCTTGAATCCATTTGATTTAACTTAAGTATGTTAACGAGTAACACTTCCCTACTCACTTTTAAATTATGAACGCTCATATCAACTTAGACAACCTTTCACATACCTTGCGGAGTTAATTTTTATACACGCTTGTCTGATTCTGTGCCGAATTTCAAAGTTTTACGTATATTCCGTTTATTTGTTTATCAGTAATTCAGCAATTCTATAGTGTTCATTTTTATTAAACAACCTATGATACTTTAACAAAAATCGTCATTATACTTTCACTATTACGACTTATTTTATTGATTATCAAATCTAAAAAGGTAATTAGCAAACTTTTTTGAAAAACCTTTACGTTTTCCCATTCACTGAGTCAACCCCAATTATTTTTGTCAGCATTGACTATTCTAAACATAACTTTCGAACGTGAAAGACAAAAGTTAACTTTTGAACAATTAATTTTAATCACTTATTCACTGATTCCAAGGGGACCATTCCAGTGAAACAGGTGGGGTGGATTTATCTGGAACCCGACTAAAACGCCTGATCTATATTTATGATAAAACTTATGGCTCATGTATAACCTTAATGTGAATAAACGGCGAGTAAAAGTTTAAATCTAATGGAAATTATGAGTCTAACTTGGTGGGTACGTACACCATGAGGCATAAAAATAGTTTGTTCAGTGCAATTTTAGATTTAAATTTTGGAAATTTGAAATTGCTAAAGTTTGGAGGCTAATGATGTATCTTTTGCAACATAAGTTCGATATTATAGTTCTACAATGAAATAATCATTGAAATATGAAAGTGTTGTGCTTTAATTATCCTTATAATTTTGCTTAAAACATGAAACAATTATCGAAATCAATTTTCTACTTAAACTGTCTAATCAATACTTATGGAAATACTTATGGAAAGTAGCTAGTGAATTATCTTTATTTCAGGAAATTAAAAAGACCTATGTAGCTTAGTAAAATACATTTATCTCCAAACCATTTTGCCAACAACGTCTCAAAACTTATCAACCGTTTCCATTTGGCACAGGAGCCCCTCAATTCCCTAGCAGAAACCAGACTATTAATAACCAATCCCCGCTAAATAAACTCTTTAGTGAGAACGCGCTCACAAATATTTCCATTTTCTCGAAATAATACGCTGGTGTTATGAACTGACGGAGACCATTGTTTCAGAATAGCTGTATTGCGGGCTCCAGCCACGGCATACTAATATCTTGGCAAATAAACTGTATGTTCTGAGTAAAGTTAACTTAAATTAAGGTTATCCGTAGCTAAGCTTTTAGTTGAACTTGTGAGATGTTCAGAAAAGCGATCGAAAATCGTATTTGAATGAATTAAAGATGTAAGCTTTTGAGCCGTTTAAAGACTTAAAATATTCAAAGATAAAATTAAACTACCGTTATTTTGTATATTTACATACACAGAATACATATACAGAAAAATTTTTAACATTCAGTTTAGTTTTACTTTATAAGTATTTTGAATTTTGTATTACTAGTCTGTCTGTATACATTTTTTATGCTTATCTTAAAAGGATATTTATACATAAATATGTAAACCTAACCAACATTATTAATCTGAAAAATAAATCTCGTCACAAAAACATATATTTAGGTAGAGGCTTCAAGATATATATCTGGATGTTAAGACCTAGAAATAATATTTTATACATCCACGGTTCGTTTTGGGACATCATTAAGTATAGTATATATAGATAATTTATTGTAAAATGCAACGAAATAATTTAAAATAGCATTCTCATAATCTAACGAAACTTTATATCACACTTCTAAAATATCTTATATCTTAACTTCTAGAAGTACAAATGTTTTCAAATTTTAAGTGAACACTTTAAATGTATGTCTCTTATAGAAAACGCAATTCACAAGTTGTTAACACCATAGCCCAGAAATGCATGGGACGGTATCTGCCTCCTTTATTCCCTAAGTAGGTTTACATGTAAATCTGTTTCATGATTAAATAAAGTACACTAAAGTGGCGGTTACTAAAATTTTGTATCTTATTTGCCTAACCGCCCTTGGACCCAGAATTAGCTAATGACATTTAAATTGACACTTCGATGGGTTTGGGAAAATCCTCTCGGGATAGCTATTTTATAATACATACACATACGTTATTTAATATTTAATATTAAATTTTGTACAATGTTAATATGTCCAATGGAATGCCTTTATTCTCTTTCTTTTATAAAAGTGTGAACTTGCCACACACAAATAAAAATGGTTCATGGTTAGTGTTGTAATCTGTGGTAAATATTATAATCTAGCTAGATTGATACACAGCGCCATCTAATGTAATCAAAATATTAGTTATATATATGTCTGACATGGCTGCCTTCCGAGCTTACGAGTGTTACTGTGCGAAGCTTATAAAAAGTATTATAATAAATATGTGTGTTTAAACTATATTTGATTTACTTAATTAACTTCACCAAAAGTGCCACCACTCCAACAGTTAGGAAGGATAGTTTTTGTTTCGTGTTTTGTCTTATTCTGAAAGAACTTAAGACTAACAGTTATTTAAACCATAACTGTTCTCAAATACAGGGATTGGTTACAGGTATAATATAAAAATATTATATATAAAAATATTATTTTTTATATCATACAGTTGCTGCCGTTTCACTAATTATTGACAGAAACTTTTACTGTTGGTTCGATTTCGAATTATTTGTGCATACTACATAATACATTGAAATATTTCGGCACTTTTATATTTGACTTTATAATAGATAATTTTATGAATTACTTTGTTACTATATCAGCTTACCCCTCCCTCTTACTTTTTTCATAATTGTTAGTATGGAATCCAAGTAGTCGAATAAATACGATTTTTTTCGAAGATATGTCAGTAAGACTTTACTTTCATACTTCACAGGTTTTACAAATGGACAATAACGGAAATGTGCATATTGTCTTAACACAAAATTGGCTTTGATATAATGAAAATTTTAATTACGACTGATATGTAGAAAACAATTTTAGCTGTGCTCACTTAAGGCACCGCGCACAAAAGCTGAACTGAACAATAACTGATTGCTCCCAACAAAGACCACAATTGCGAACGCAAAAATGACAACCAGAAAATGCCTGTATATCACTCGAAGCCAACAAAATACTTATTTTACATACTTTCTTCATACATTCCCCATTCATATATCTTTCTCGTTTTATTTAAAAGCAGCTTTTCAATATTCATCTTTGTGTGTCAAGGAAATGTACATTCTTTTTGAATTTACATCTCGTTTTTTTTTTACTTTTACGACTTCAACTTGCAATGATGTATGTTTATTTGTGAATAACAAGAAGTAAATATATAAAAAAGTAACTAATCAAGTTGACTTATGTGCATGTAAAATCAAATACCAGAATAAAGAATGTGAGTTTTGGATAATTAAATACGTAAATGTGGTATTTTCGACTATTGCACTCATTTTTCGAACGAATCAATTTATGAACCTTATTGCAAATGATTAAAATAATTGTCAAAATCTATTTGGTTGAAAAATCAGAATATAACAATCTTATGGTTTTAATATTCCACTATAAAGGACATTAATGTGTATATAATATGAAAATGTATAATGTGTATATTAATGTTCTCAGAAGCATATTTAATTTCGTCCCTTTTTCAAGAGAACTTTAGATAAAAAGCAGGATATTCTATAAACTTCGGTAAATGTTTTTTATGGATTTTACTTTCCCATACCCACCATTACATCTAAACTTTACATTAACGCCGCCAAATTCTAATTAAGCCTCATAACGACCAGTATTGAAGCAAAAGTGTGTTCACATAAGTACCGAATAAAGATCGTGCTAGATATGGCGCACTAACTCGCATGAAATGTTAATTACACGCCGAAATGTAAATGAGCTGACCTCCCCGCTGAAAGGTCACAACCCGCAAGATCCACAATTTATAGCCATGACTATACTTTCCGAAAAAAATTATTGAAAAGTTAAGTACTCTCCTAGTAAAAATGACACTCATCTCAAAAGGTCTTGTGAATTTAGATGGAAAAAGTATATTTTCTCTTTGTACGTAAATTTCATCTTGCACTTTGGAGGTTTAATAGGACATTTTTAGCGTAACTTTGCTCTGTTTATTTGAAAAAGCATTAACAAATATCCAATAACATGTGGTTAGCTTTGTTCAGAAGCTTGTAAGTTGGCCGACACATATTGTATTGTTACAGTCTCAGATCATTCAAACTTAAATGTTACTTGTGTACCATATGCCGTGTATACTTGATACATGAAAACGAAAAATTAGGATATTGGGCAATAATCATCACTAGACGCAACAAATTAATAAAAAAGTTTACCAATAAAAAACAATTTCAAAACTGGATTCTTTGTGAGTAATCAAATAATTTTTCTCCGCCACTGAATGTAGATTATTCATAAGTACTTTGTAACCCCTAATATAATAAATAAATGAATAAACGCTGTACTAAATAAAATTAAATAGCAAATTAAAATCAAACATTCAATAAAAGAGTAAGAAGCGATATTTTAATATTCTCTCCGAAGCTTAAGAAATAGTCGTAGAGGTTTTATTTTTAAAATATTGCTGATAAAATGAAGATGTTAAAATGCAATGCGCATACTAACTCAACTGTGAAAATAGTATAACATTTCTCAAGAGCCGTCGGAAAATTCTAGCATTTGTACATGACTAGAATTTTATAGCTAACTTGTATAATACTCGTATTTAGTTGTACAATGAATAATAGCGTGATAGCATATGCGCAGGCTTGTAATATACTTAGTTTTGTGGTTAATTTATATTACTATCCAATTTTGCAATAAATTGCATTAAGAGACACCCTTTTTTGTACAATAGAGCAGCGACCAAAAAAGTATTAAAACGGCCGTTTTCGATTTTCGATTAAAGATAAACAATAAATTCTTTCCCTTATTAATATTATAGTTCTTTGTGTATTGTATTGGTATTATTACGCTCATGTTCATGTTCCTTAAGCAGTTCGAGACTATATTGCCAATTATCATCACTGCAACAAATTCAACAGTATTCGTTCAAAAACCACACACCTCACAAAAAGGAAAAACAGAAAACATAAACACAAGTGCAATAACAGTAAAAAACAAATAATTATATTTACGTTTCTGTACGTTTTTGCTATGAAACTGTGTGTACGTGAGTTAATTGGATCTTGGGTTGCGTTGTTTTGTTAAAGGGCCCACGCTTTTCGCACAGGGCGTTTACAGTACTTGTACCTGCTTGAACGATGCAAACCCTTCACTTGAGATCGCTTAAGGGCCTTAAATGCAGATAGGGGAAAGCAATTTATGTTTTAATAATGAAAATACTAATTTGAAGTTATCGTAAAATGTTTGGGACAGATACGATCTTAATCAAATTGTATTTTTATGACTCTTAAATTATTTTTCCTATTTATATAGAATTTCCATAAAATTTCTATTTCTGAAGGTTTTGCTCCCCGTCCGAACTGAAACGTTGTAAATTAATGAACAACAAACATAACCTCATGCTTTTCTTCAAAATTTCAAACCAACGCTATAACTACAACGCAAATGAAACTTCTACGACATAAGCTTTGAGTAAAGAACGGAAAGTAAATCTTGATCCCCTAAAATCTTTTTTCAAGTCGCAAGAGCAGCATTAGGGGTCAAACTATTCCACATTGAAAAGGGTTTACGTTGGTTTAGGATATAAAACATCTTCGTATCTTCCTTATACGGTCTTGCCTCATATATTTCATACTCTATTGAAAACTTCTGAAAGTGAACGATATCCACAAAGGACCTTTTAGTACATCAACACTGTAGGAAAGTTTTTGTTCGAGAAAATTCGACGCCCACAGGAAAGTAAACTAGTTCTTTTGTTCATTTATTTTTTATATGTGAATAGTCTTGGAAGAATCCTAGCTGATTTCGAGCTTTCAAAATTGAGCAAGCGATAAATGTTTTTCGTGCATACATGAATTGTTTAGTTTCAAAATAATAACTTATCCGTTCATTAAACAAATAATATATCTCAATACAAAAGGAAGATACCACTATTTGAACGCTCAAAATCAGTAACTATTTTTGTAAAAAAAATCTTTTGCGGAAAATGATTTTTTAGACAGTCATAAAATACTGATTGAAGAAGAATGATTAGAATAATTTTGAACAAGAACAAGAGCGACGCAGCGAGTGATTTTTCTAAAAAAATAATATCCTCCTACGCTTTTTATTTATCTTAGTACTTATATTTTTTTCAACTCTACACTCGCATAAATAAGCATAATAAAAACGACAACAATTTTAGGAGCGGTATACAAAAGGTATTTTCCCATGCCGCGTAATTTCAGTGGAACTGAAACAGTCGCGTCCGACCATTTACATGAAGGACCTTACTAAAAAAACTAAAAGAAAGATGTCTCTCTAAGCAGATGGCTATGTTAATAAAAATGTTTACCAAAGAATAACGCATGACCGGTAACGAATATAGCTCCGACAAATTTTTTTTTTCTGGCCACTTATTAAATAACTACACTAACTTAACTAACGGTAGTGAACTCCACAAAGACCTATTACATTTTCTATTGACCAATTACATACTCGTATGTTCGTAGGAGTTTACTAAACTTCAAAGTTTAACTGAGTTATATGATCTACTTGCAATACGACTATACGTATACGTATACGTTTAGTATATTGCGTAGTAAATATAACTCTTCCAAATCATTGTTTTAGGGTCTTGTGCGGTTTCAAAGATATATTCAGATATAGACGAAATCTTACGATACCTTAGATAGATGCTTAATGAGATGGAAAAAAATATTTGTTTGACTTTTATACATTTTTGTTAGACTGGAAATTTTCTTCTCAAATTTAGATAAGTCAATTTTAAGATTGTCCCCATTTGCAAAGTTATATAGTAAAGTAATATAAAGTATATTTAACATTAGGCACATACAATGAAGGGTTTTCAACAAAATAAAACTTTTTATTCACATAAATTGTTAAAAAAAAGTTAAACAATATAATAAAACAAGAGACCCTTAAATTTTCAATTATTCTGCAGGTGAAATTATAATGAACTACATTTGAAATAAGTAATTTAGATCAAATAACAATTCAGTGTTACACATAACATGAAGCCACCGCCATGTCTAGGTTATTTTATTTTTTACGCGTACTTGAGGGAAAGGGAAAGGAAAAAAGATTAAGATATAAAGCCATATTAAATTTTTTCAATTTTTTTTGTCAGTATTACAAAAAAAACAAATAAACTTAATAAAGTTTTACCGTACATCGCTTAGAAACGAACATCGTCGGTAGATAATTGCTTTTTGAGAAACATACTTAATATCTTTAACAAACAAGTTCACGCGTTCATAATGAATATTTTTTTACAAACCAAAAACTGGTTTTGTGTAATTGTGATCGAGTTTTTGTGTATTTGCACGCGTCTGCGTGGGTCAAACTTGTTTTATGACTAGCGTATAAAGGCGTATTAAATTATAATAAATAAAATGATAATTTAATAAATAAAATGTTATAATAATTCAGTTCCTTTTTTTATTTTCAATCTGGCCGGCCTGCGAATTCAAATTTTAATATACGACCCTCTGCAAAATTGAGTTTGACACCTCTGTTGTAAAGCAACTGTGAAAAATAACGAGTTTAAGTGCAGGCGCTAAAAGAAGGATGAAATAAGATGTGGTCTTTCCTGACTGATGTTACTGATGAAAACGTGCTACAAGTGAAAAATTTGATTCTACAAAACTGAAAAGATTCAGCACAATCTGTAGACTCGATCGGGAAGTGTTCATGATATTGTATTAACCACCTTTGCGTGAGGATAATTGTTTCACGTTGGGTACCCCACAAACTCACCGATGCTCAGAAGCAGGCGTGCGTGGAATAGTGCCATAACATGATTGATAAATTCAAAGCAGGTTCTTCCCGAATTTTTAATTTATCGATATACTCTAGAAATAAAGCGCCTGTCAACAGTGTGGCTATTTCAAAACAAACCACCACCTACAAAAGAGAAACCATCCAGAAGCGCTCAAAAAAGTTTATTGCCAGATTTTTTCCTTAACGGGGTATTTAGTATCAATTCCCTTAAGAAACAAAAATAGCATTTTATGTTTTTTTCCCAAAACTTATTTAGTGTCCCACGTATATGTATACGCAAAGAGTTGATGTGTCTTATTTTTTGTTTGATAATATTTTATTTCAGTATACTCAATAGTAGACGATTCAGTAGATATTCAAAATATTTTTGAGTGCGAAAATAAATAACTTTTTCAAGTTGGATGAAGTTCCCTGTCATATAATAATAAAATATGACAGGGAACTTCATCCGAATCTTTTGAGTACTATTATAATAGATTACTAGAGACTGACTAAGCAATGAAACTTCAGCAACTAACCGATGCACTCTAAGTCCTTAAAATTCATTAAAATGTTGTCTTGTCGTAGTCTTTGCTATATTGTTAAAACAAGGTGACAACTTATTGAACCAAACTAAACCTAAGTGACAATACTAAAGCAGCTTAAACACAAATGTTTAAAGCGTGTTGTAAGTACCAGGTTTTAGAATATTTTCACCATCCCTTTTATGAAATAGTTCGTTAACATATTACTAAATCCCAGATGTTGGTAAATTAAACTGATAATTAAGAAGCTATTTACTAACTTAAGGCTCACATGCCCTTGCGTCTTACTGTTCTGCTGACTTTTTGTTTGAAACATTGCATCTCTATCAATTGCTGTAAGGCACGAAGACGTTATAAGCAAATAAATTCCCTTTTGCGATATAAGAAAGCATTGCTTGAAAAAGTAAGGTCAAAAATTATAAGTAGTTTGTTTTCCGTCAATACAAGACATCCATTCTAAAAAATATGCACATACCTTCAAAATGTATCTGAAAATGAAAATTCTTCTGGCAACAGTACTAAGCTCGTCAACCTGTTTATATTAAAATTCCAGAACTCACTTACAGCACCCCTGTTTATGGCTGTGACGTTATTCGCTAATTCCACAAACGGAATGAGAAATTTTCCTTTTTAATCAGCAAACCTTTGCAGCAGCAGATTTAATTAAAATACTCACCCCTTGAGACAGATATTTTTCAAAGATGTTAAGAAATGTTAAAATAAAATTTTCGTATTTGCTTATTTAAAAGCGGTATTTTGATATATTCAAACGTAACTTCAAAGTAAGGTCAGTAAGTTATGTCAGTTATACACTTCATTTATAGGAATAACGAAGACACATTTAAAACACTTATACTAATATAAAAATACTTCTCAACGCGCATTTTAGCAGCTAAACTACATTGAAAGCATTTATAATCAAAATAGCGCTTCTATCAATATATAAAATCGTCACCAAAAGCATTTCATTAACATCAGTTTACATTTTCTTCAAGATTTATTAAAGCCCCATACAGCCAGGATAACCATTTGTCTCCCACCATTACGTCACAGGTTGAAATTCCCGTGAAATTTTAAACAACAAGCCACTTTACTCCCGTTTGGAGACATTAATAATAAAACAGTTGACGCGAGTGTGAGGTAAACCATGAATATAGGAAAATTTTAATGATTTGTTCGTTGCGTCTGAAAGTAATTATGTATGAAGTAAAAAATGTTTAGGATATTAATTAGGGACGTGTCGATTAGTGATTTTAACATTCTCTTAGCAATTTTTTTGAGGTATTTTTCGATTTAAATTACATTTTTAAGATGTATAGTATATTTAATTGAAGACTGGGATTATCTCTGATTTTACGGCAACAGCAACTATGTACTTATGAGCTAAAAAATAAAAATTTTATGACATCTGAAGCTAATAGCGGGAACTGTCACTGCGTTATAATCTTTCCTTAAGTATTTTTTTTATCTCGCATTTCAATTTACTGATTTAAAAAAAAGATTATTCTGCTGGTTTGAAATACTTTATAATATTGTTTTGACTTCTCTCTAAAATACTTTAGTTTACGTAATTATTATTATTATCTTTATATCGTTTGTAAATTTTTACTTTGTCTAGTTTTTAAGTTGCGTAGTTATCTAAGTTGTCACCGCGGCTGTCCAAACCCAAAACCTAGCAAGAGCCATTTTTCTTAAAATAAGTTTTTTTCTTTCACTCTGTCTTAAATTTTGAACTGCGCATAACACCCGTATCTCTATCGTATTTAGAACCAAAATTATGAAAATCCTTAAACATAACAACTCCACTTACTACTTCCAGAACTCAAAATCAAAATCCTAGTATGTTACATTTTCTAACTCAAATACCTAGTAAGTACTGCTCTTACTAGGTATTTGGGTTTGGAATTTTCACTTACTAGGATTTTGTGTTTTGAATTTGCTTTTACTAGGTTTATGAATTAGGTTATGACGTCCTAATAATTAGGAGCCGCAACCAAATATCATAAAAAAATTGTAGCAAGTTGCTACCTGGCGGCTGCGACTTAAGTGTGGAGTGCGCGGGCGCTTGCGCGGGGCATCTCCCGATCTCGTCCGTCGTCGCCACACAATAATCATATTATAAATTGTTCACGAGTTTGAAACGGTGACAAGTGACGTTTTGCGTTATAAAAACAAGTGATAATATACGATTTTGAAGATTTTAGGAATGTTGTTCAAAGTTCAAGAAATAAGATTAACAGAAATAACAGAAAATGGCAAAGAAAATTTATTGAAAAATTTTACTTTGAACAAAGCCAACCTAAACCTAAAAGAACAAAAACAACCTAAATTTCAATCAGGGCCATAAAACTTTTTTTTTTTAAATAAGGCACCTAGTACAATTTAAATTTTTGTTGCTGAATGTTAAAGGATTTTCTGTTTTCTGTTTGAGTTCATTCACCGGTTTTCCTTCATATGAGAACTTTTGTTTTTCTTTAAAAAAAATATAAAGCCACAGAATTGCCTCTTTCAGTCACAATTCCTCGAGGCATTAATACAGCAAAAAAAGACATGATTTTAAGGAAACTAGTGCCACTTATGCCGACGTGAATTTAAGTGCCAAATGCCCGTTAATGACGTGTCTTTGGATCTCCAAACTGAAGGAGAAGTTTCTGAAGATTTTTAATGTTTTGTTTAATGTTGTCCTCAAAAATATATGGTTCCAAAACCAAGTGTCAAACTTATTCACTCAAATAAATTTTTATAAGAATAATTTAAATGTGTCTTTATTTTTTAATGTTAACTATCTAAGTTATTACTTAACTTTTAAGTTTTCAGCATAATCAAATTAGTTACAAGGACAGGTCATCCGTCATCGTGCTTCACACTCAAAATGCTTCTTACCAGTGTTTCAAAATAGATAGAAACTATAAAAAAAATCTATTATTCCAAATTAAAAAACGGGGCAAGAGACCTCCCTGTGTTTTTGATTTTGTTTTTTTTTAACAATTTTTTGTTAGCATATTTGTAGTAAATCTCATAAAACGTATATTTCTAAATTTTTCGTATATTTGAGTGTTTGTATAGAAAGATAAAAGCTTATGAAAAAATTATGTTAAACAAACATTTCGTAAAAGTAAATATCTTCGGAAAGGCACACAAAAATGTTTGTTTTGCTTGGCCTGTAAAATTTACAAAATGGGTCTTGCTAGGTTTTGGTTTTGGACAGCCGACCGAGGTTACAACACCCTCGCCACAAGCCATCTAGGCAAACATATCAGCTAGTAGAAGCAACACTAAGCTGAGCCGGCGCCTTCTTCAGAAACCATTTTTATAGTTTTCTATATCATCCAATTTTATGTTAATGTTTGTTTGCTTTTGTACACTTGTTTCTTAATTTTTTCTTCTTTCTATCTTTTTTTATCAGTTTATGTTATATAGTGTTATTATAAGTGTCTATTTAAGTCAATTAATTGCTTTACAAAAATATAGGTTATGTTCTTTATTGAATGAAATTATAGCTTTTTTATCACTGGATATTCTTTAATATTACCTGGAGTAAGTAAGAACGAATTGTCTGAAGTATATCCTATATCTAAGTACTAAAGTGAATGTTATTCTTATCATCTTAACTAATGTAAACACACGCGTGCAAATAAATACAAAATGGTTTTCAAGCAAAAACAAAGCAACAGTATCATTAAAGAGTCATATATACAATGAACCTTGAAACGGATTGCGGAACGTTACTTGGTTCCAAAAGCTGGCAACATTTGAATCAAACATTTCACAAGTAAGCACCTGCTACATAATTTCACGACGCAATTTCATGGTTTAATTAAAGATGTAGAATAAACATACGCGATGACTTCTCTTGCGCTCATTGAAAATAACCCATTCCAAATAATAAATGAAGTCAATCGTTTCAAATATCTGTTTTAATAAATATCGTTTGCAAATCAAGCAACTTAAGACAGTCATACTCATAAATATATTTAAAAAATGGTCATGGTTCACAAAGTTAAATTTTAAATCAAAGAAATTTGGCTTCTACACAAAACTAGAAACATCGTACATTACTGCAAATCCTAATTCCAAATTCTTCTTCTTCCAGCACGTACTTAAATACAAAAAAAAAACCAGTTTTTTTAAATATTCCAGCCACATTCCAAATCTAAGCCATACCTAGTCTAATCTTATCCTCAGGGAACCTTCACGTAATCATCTTTTTGATCTGTAGGCTGGATTACAAATTGTAACTGCTCTGTTATTCCTGACGTACACCGCGTGCCGACGTCTATGCTCGTCTAACGACGTCATATTACATCAAGTTTGTTTGGATTCCCTGCGTTACACGTTATTAAGTTTAAATTGGGTGTTCTTGGAATAAATTGCATTCTGGTTATAATTAAATTCTTTACGCATAATGCGCTTTGGAATGAAGCTCGCGAGTTCGCTATGCAAGGCTAAGTATTTACTTCGAAAATCATATTGCTTGTGAGGAATATTTTTTATTTTTTTATTAACCAATTATATGTTATTATTTATTTAATGTCAAGGGAGGGAGGGAGCTAAATAAATGTTTAAAAATAAAATTTTTGTGGTAGTGCAGTTTCTTTGTTAAAATATCTAGGGCGGTTCAACAGTCCTTATTTTGACCACCATAATAATCACGTTTACGTGGTTGTGGTCTGGTCAGAGAGAAGGTACATCCTGTTCAATTACTGGAACAAAAGAAATTTTTCACAAAATAAAATACCTAAGCATCTATGGGTGCGGATGCCACTTACCATCAGGTGAGGCGCTTGTTTAGCATCTAAACGAAGACAAACTGTCTAGTGTAACACTTGTCTCCAACTACCTACCTGAGAGCGATCAAGAGCTTTCACGGAAATAGCTAACACTCTGTTTTACGTAGAGCATGTTTCCGTAGAGTAGTTAAATTTATTACAGTCAGTCACTCCCATTAGATTACACTGTAATGCTATCGAACCTGACGCTCTGAAATAGTCTATTTTACTTCTACATGATTCAAATACAAAAACGAGTTAGTATAATAGAGAGATATAGATTGTCGATTATAAAGAAAACTGAACCCATAATAAACAAATATGCAGAAACAGAAACATCTATGACTCATGAAATGCTGCGCGTAACAGTAACGAGACTCCGAACATATGCACCAAGAGGCCGTCTCATAAACCTGATTTTAACTGCTCTAGGCTGTTTTATTAAAGAAAAGCCATTATTTTATTGGAAAGAAATCAACTGATTTCATGTTTTATTGAGGGTTTTGGAAACAACAAATAACTGTACAAAAAAACGAATGGTCAAACAAATTTTTTGTTAGTTGACAATAAATTAGTTCTCTGTGAAGTATACACTCAACAGCATCTTACAATCATACGAAGGGGAGACGAGGGTGCACAGGGAATGTTCCTGGAGTGTCACCCTACCGGACCTCCCGGTAAAGTGTAACTGAGATTTATATCTTCATTTAGTGGTTCTCTTCCTAGAAAATGGATAGAACCTTATATAAGGGAGTGATCTTAAATTGAAATAGTGAGATTTGAAAATAAAATTTTTTGATGTAGAGAACGATTTACATATCTGTATATAGATTAATTTTTTTAGTAAAATTTTATTTTCATCATTCACTTCACATTTGTTAAATTGCCGTATTGGTAATGGTGGAAGAAAATTTAAGATCAAAAATGAATTATCATCTTTAAATCAAAGTTTTCTCTTATAGCTAATGTCTTTACATTTGCCTTTTTTATGAGTGTGAACGTAAAATATTAGTTACGAGTCGACATCTACTTAAAAACTTCAGATCAACAGCTACCTAAAACTTTTTAGCTCGTGAGACTTTTAAAAATAGCCGAACCTCCCCTTTTAGTGTAAGTAAGATTTATCTTCATAGTAAGTGGTTTTATACTGAACGGAGATATTAGATTCTTCCTTATCCGTTCAACTTAAAGTTACTTTCTGGTGATTTAATATGGTTGAATAATGGTTGTGTTTTTCTTGTGGTCGTTTCTAATGAGATGCTTTTTATAGCAGAGTAACATTTTGTAAATAATTTTTTTTATATGGATCTGATTGTTTATGTTGATTAAGGTTACAGTAGTTTTTAATGGGAGCTCTTTTGTGTCCTTAGTAGATATTGTAATAAGAAGCTTTGACATAAAGAATAAATATTCATTGTCCATACCTGTCGTATTTTAGTCTGATTTACTGATTTCCGAACTGTACGCAAATTTTACAAAGAGTATTTTGTTTTTTTGTTGAAATAAAGGCTTTTCATAAATTTCCTGTCATAGTTCTTTTACCAATTTTCATATGAATTTTTGGTTACTTAATTACGTTGATTAAATGAGTGTTGCCGACTTACCTTTGTAATTTCAGCGATTTTTTCTGACCCTAATGTCCTAGGACAACCACAGTGTGTCCCAGGGAGAAGTGACCGGCCATAGTGGGTTGATTAGTTACGTAAGGTTATCGATAAAAAACTATAATTTTTTTTTACTGTCATTTCTTTTTTTTTTTGCAGAAACGGCCCACTTGTTGCACTATTTTTGAAATAAATTGGTTGTTTTAAGTTTATTTGCCATTCTGACTTTTTTATTTAATTGTTATTACTGTCCTTATACAGTGTGACTGGTGACAAATTTTAGATATTGAAGGAAAGCACATTGTACTCGATTCTGAACATAATTATGTAATAAAAGTAGGTACTTAATTTTTCACTCGAATTCCCTATAAATAAATAAAGTGTTGTTACTTTACCTACACTTTTCCCGACGCCTGAGTCAACCGCAGCGCGTTACCTGGCACGCAGTTTGCGGCGTGCACAAAGTATTTTCCCCGTCACACCGTACGCCGCCACCCGCTAGGTACCTATACTATCTATCATCCCGCCCGCGCTGCCGCCAGCTAATTAGTGTGAGCGCAAGCGCCGACAGGTCCGCATGTCCTGAATTACCGATTTTTTATCCCGCCCTGCGCTTTCTTCCAGTGTAATCCGTCGTCGTGTGTAAATTAAGTATGTCTAGTCAATAGACAAACGCAGAATACTTAGGTATGGTACGTGCGTATGCGCTTGCAGCGCGTACGTCCGTGCTAAGTAGGGACTTACGCTAGTGTAACCATGCGTTGCGTAATTAATTCTTTAACTTTCGGTTAAGTTTACTCAGTAAATAAATAATATTTATTTTTTACTATATTTTTTCTCTTCATGTATCATCACAAACTATTACGTCCTCGAGTTTCGAAAGTGACCCACCAGTCATCCTGTATACTGTGACCTTCATGTGGTCCAAAAACGGATAACAAGATTCAAATATTCGTATTTCGAAAAGTATTAATAATAACTTAAAGCATTGTTCAATTATGTTTTAGGAAATACCATGCTTTTTAATATTAATACTTTTTAATAAAATAATGACAAATACAATTTTTTCATTACAATTTCAAGTTTATCCTTAACATTTACCCCCTTTTTTTGTTTTTTATTCATTTTTAGAGTTTGAGCAGATAAGTGACAGTAATAACAGTTAAATACAAAAATCAGAATGGCAAATAAACTCAAAACAACCAAATTATTTCAAAAATAGTGCAACAGGTGGGCCGTTTCTTCAAAAAAAAAGAGAAATGACAGTCAAAAAATTCGCTTGTCGATATACCACTCAACTGATGTTTTTTATCAATAATTTTACGAAACTAATCAACCTACTTTGGTCGGTCACTTCTCCCTGGGACACACTGTATAGGCGTTAAAATGGTTTATCAGGAACCTCAGCGTTTATCACGAATTCTACACAGACATAAACCTAACGAAAGAACAGTAAAACATACCTTAACATAATATAAATTTCCTTAGAACTAGAGGTGAAACTAATTATTGACAACATTAGTAGTATAAGCCAACTTATGGACAACGTACGTCAACAGTTGAAACTTTTTCCAACAAGGGAATAGAAAAAGGCCAATTCGAAAGTTTAACTTTGAATAGTTACTCCTAAACTAGCTGTAACTTAAGCCATTACATAAAGCATAAGTTTTTGTAGAAGAAAATGTAAACCAAACAAGGTCCCGAATCCTCTGTGCTTTAAGTTTTGAGAGATTTAAAGCTTTGACCTCCAACTTTATCTTTGTTTGAATATAAATTGATTTTTTACGTTTTTTTTTTACCGGCCACGACTTTTATTAAAATGTAAATAAGATATCAACTGTGTTTTTTATGGATAATTGGATACGCGTTTGTCATCCATCTCACTTATGGAAAGCGATTATGAAGACTAGGACTTTGCATGAGGTGCATATTCACTCAACTTTTGAAGAGTCCTGGACTATACGTTTTTGGAAATATAGACTCCGGTAGCTCCTTAGAATTTCATAAATACAATTGTATTTATGAAATTCTACATTAACTGACACCTTGTTTCTTGACGTAATTGCTGACGAAAATTGCTTTCATATAACTGATGGTAGAATTAATCCGGATATCTTCTATTAGTACGAAGATATGAATTACAGGACAAAGGATTTTCATACAAGTAATATTAAGCTTCAACGTATGTTTTCATTGGCTTTATAACATGTTATTATAGCATTTATATTAATTATAATTATGATGATCTGTTATTTATTTCTTTATTTACAACATTTTGGAAAACTTACAGCTATTGTTACAATGAATGTTTCTTTGGTAAATGAGCGCCAATTACAAGTTTTCGCTTTTAATTAGTACAATTGTATATAAAGAAAACAAAGACACAAGAATTACACATATACAAAATTTGGATAATTAAATATGTACATATTTTTTAAACAATTATAATGTATGAAAGGAATCTTTCAACATAGCCGCCTTAACGCTTGCGACACTGCTACGGATTAAACCGAAGTTGTTTAGTGCGCGGTTTACTTCGTTCAAATGCTTGCAAGCCCGATTTATGAATGAGTTCTTCTCTTATTTTACTAGCAAAATACGGCTATTATTATAATGAAATAAGGCAGATACAAAATTATAGCAAACCATTAGAATAACATGCGATATCAACGGTTAAGGAAAACCTGAAAATAAGCAAGTCGTTACGGAGTAAAATGCTACAAGTAGCGTATGGGACTGAAAGGTTGGTTTATTTACTGTTTTGTGGATGCGTTATTGTTAGTTTATTTTATATTTTATATTAATATTGGTATGTGAGTTATATTTAAATTTAACATCTTTTACCGTAATCATAATCATAATATCTTTAAAAACAAGTTCACGAGTTTAGAATTAATAATTTAGTACAAACCAAAATACTGGTTTTGTGCAGTTGTGATCGAGTTTGTGGGTATTTACACGTGTGGGGTAGGTAGTTTATATTGTAAAGCTTGTAGAGTTTTTACGCTTTTATTTTTAGTTTTTAGTACCAAATTTAAATTATTAAACTATCACGTAGGTACTGTCGTAGCATCGTTGCTATGATTACACTTAATCGTATCTTTCTACTACTGTTCAGGACAATAGCAAAAATTGTGTAGAAACGTTTTTTTTTAAACTTTACAGTCACATCTTTGGCAATTTACAGAAAAAAGAATTCTTTTTTATTTGTTTTATAACGATATAAATTTCTGAAAACTACTATTTCAATAATTACCTCATTATATTAATGATAATTATATTGTTTTATACATATAATATATTTAGTCTACAGCAGTTTAAATTATAATAAATATAATAAATATTCTAAGATTGTACACAATACCTGACGCGGGAATATATGTATAAAAGAGTCCAAACAAGTCTAAAATATACTTTTTTTATTAACTTCGGTAACTAGAAACTGAGTTCATCATCAAAAATCCACTAAAATTATCGTCCCAAGCATCGACATACAGGCGCAGTCCTTTTCAAATCATGCTCTCGCAAACATGGAAATTTGCTCATGGTTGTGTCGTCATAAAGATATATACTCCTGAACTACACAAAGTTGTACTTGCAAACTAAGTCGGACGCCCAGCAAGTTGGCACTTCGCCAACCCACCGGTCAACCCGGTGACACGACCTTTCAGAGAATCACAAAAAGTAAAAAAAAAGTTCAATGTGTTGTAAATCATTTTTCCTTTGGTTTTATGTGTTATTCCCTTTTCTTTACGGCTTTCCATATTGTTAGTAGCTATATTGTTTGAAAACAGTTTTTTTATGCTGCGTTACGTCAAATGTATCCAAATTCAATTGGCAGAAAAATTCCAACGCAACGTAAAAGATTTTAAATCTGTGGAAAAACCATTTAAATTGAAAGCTTCAAATGTTATTTATAATAAAGTATTAGTTAAGCTTCATTATATAATTTATTTAAATTATTTTAATACCCACGAAGAGCTTTTATGTACCCTTCAAAGTAACTTACAAACAAGAAAGCAAACTAAATAGAATATTAATTAAACAATATAATTACTTCGATATACAACAGACAAATAGATTATTGTATCTTCAGATAAACTAAATACTACTTCTATTATAATTTGGTTTCTGATTCCTCCGAGACTGCGGTAATGGGTTCCATTCTGCTTGTAATTAAAATGGAATTACTTCTGGAATCGGTCCCTTTGGAGTCAGACTCCCACAAATGGGCCTTCCAAGGACCCATTCCCGAACTACAATAAATTACGGTTCAGTTTGGGCGGGCCTTATTGGCAGATCATCTTGTACAGTTCAAATCGATTGACATGATTTATAATCTTTGGTAACTATTTGTTTTGAGTGTTTGATTGGATTGGTGTTGTTGGAAGTTGTTTTATTTATTGGATGAATATTGTTGTTTTATGTGACTTTGAATATGAGTTTCGTGTTTCAGTCTTAACATAAAGGTTTATTTTTTTACATTTTTAAAAGCAAAATCTGAAATATTAATATACCTATTATCCTAATAGTTAAAAAAAAGGAATGTATAAAAATCATTATATGTAAACATAAAGTAAAATATTTTGATAAACCCAAATTAACTAAGACAAACAAAATTTTCATTTAAATATTTTAATTTCGAAACCCCCAACTAAAATATAATAGCCATTATCAACTAAACTTTGATAATATACTTTTACCATAAAAGTTACGTAAAAAACGGCTGTGTTTCAAGTAAATTATCGGATGCAAATAATATAAAAACTTATTTGTTTCATACTCCAGAAACTGAAACGCTACTTCCATAAATATTTTGAGGAAAAAAAAACCGTCAAGCATTGATAATACGTTTGAATTCGAAACAATCGACCCAAACTTTCTAGACTTTAATAAATCCTCATTGCTGCGCCCGAATTTGTTTTGTGCCAGTATTCTCATGTGAATTTCAAATGAAGATATTACAAAGTACTTTACGTAAAGGTATGGTGATCATTTTTTAGCGATGTTGCAGATCCTTGTCGCATGAATAATGTAATAATAGGATGCAGTGGGGCAAGGAGGTTGAGAGGGTGTGGGTATAAAAAGTTTCGGTATAATGTGTATAAAATGTGTAAATAATGTAATAAATGTACGATAATTATATGAAGTGACGTTGGTCTGGCCATATTTAGCGTTTAGTTGTATCAAACTTTTTTTTTTTTATTTTGCTGCCGAGGCACCCTCGCGGGAGGGAGGTGGAAGATGCGTCATGCATACCGCCCGCAGGTAAAGTCCTCTGCGGGGGGTTATGTGGGACTCACCAGAATGGCACCTACCCACTAAAAACCACCTGTTGGCTGAAGTAATTATTACCGTTAGCCTTCATCGGAAGCGACACCCGTCGGGAAGTTGGGCGCGCTAGCGGGCCTCCGCCTGGAGTGAAAGTTGCACTGAAGGTGCTCAAAGGGACATGAGTTGGTGGCCGTTCTGGGCAGCCTCCGCTGAAGCCGGGGCTGCGCAGAGGTCGGCCGAAGCTTGACTTAGGGATCAATTCATTTAAATGAACCTATAATGAATTGAGAAGGGAACTATGCTCCGCCAGAGCTAGCAAACGCTCTGTCTTTGCTACGGAGGATTGAGGAGTGGGTTTATATGGGTGAGGAGCCGGGATGGGATTCGATGCGGGGCGCAGCCTCCAGTTTTCTGGAGCAGGCCTAGACTGTGTAGGCTTTGCAGCCGGAGGAACCCGACTACGCAGCGGCGGAAAGTTTTCCTGAGAAAGGGGCGGGGCCTGTTTGGGTTCCGGCCTTTTGGAATTGGAACGCATACAACGGAGTGCACGAGGGCAGCCCCTGTAATTTGCGGTGTGGCCGGACTGGCCACAAAGCACGCAATCGGGAGGAGAGGGAGTTTCAGGAGTGCGATTGCACTCCTTAGTGAAGTGAGGGACCAGGCACTTGACGCACCTGGGTGGTGCGCGGCAGTTGGCCGCCGCGTGCCCGTACAACTGGCACCGATGGCACTGGCCGGGATGACCGTGGCGATGAGGCGCCTCGATCGAGATCCCAGAGAGGCCGCATATAGTGCTAACCCCTTTCAGGATCTCCCTGGACTTGGGGACGTTGGCGAGGACCACCAAAGCGAGAGGGTGACGCCTCCCGTACTTGCTGTGCATTTTATGCACCGCGAGTGCCGGGAAGCCTTGGAACTGCAGATCCTCCAGGATAGCCTCGTTCGATAGTTCAAACGGGACTCCCCTGAGTACCGCTCTGATCTTACGCTCTTCTGACAGAGCATAAGTGTGATAAGCATATTGCTTATCGGTGAGGAGCTTTGTTAAAGCACGAAAGTCGTCTATCGACGAGACTAAGATTTTAATAGATTCACCCGAGTTGGCCGCTCGGGTGTAATGGATCTTGTGCTCATTGCACAATGTCGAAACCTCAGTCCATTTACCCTTTTCCCGAAGGAAAACGGGTGGTGGGACCTTGGCCTTGACAAAAGTTGGGGCCGGAGCGGGTGTTGAAGACACCAGGGCAGCTGGCGTTGAAGATGCCGCAGGGGGTGTAGGGACGGGCGCCGAGGGTGCGGGGTCTTGTTTCGAACGCTTCTTAGAGCGCTTCTTAACAAGCGTAAAAGAGGGAGACTCAGGGCCAGTTGGGGTGGCGTCCGAGGATGACTCGGTCGCGGGTGCGCGCTTGCGGCGCGGAGGGGCGTCTACTTCGCACTCCATGTCACTGGAGGAAGGGGATGCTGGAGAGCCTAAGACCAGAGGGGACTGGGGGACTGGGGTGGCCTGAGGGGCCATTAAGAGAATTAATGCCATGATATGCGGGATAAGAGAATCCAAGAAACGATACTTATCAGCATTTATAGACATGCCTTCAGTACTTTCAAGTAACTTGTTCCTAAACTCGTCAGAGCTTAGGGACGCCATTGCGGAGGGGTTGGGGAGGGACAACAATATATAAATTTATATACTATGAACCTATCAACGATGACTAACTTCCTAAAACCACCCTACACGCAGTAGGGCGGTTGAGGACGACGCGGATAACTTACTCGATCACGAAGACTCGAGGCACCTGGAACGACGAATTCCCGTCGACGAAGCTCACGTTCCACGAAGTACGGTTAACAACCCACTAGTCACCGTGAAAACGGCGTTAGAAACTTATTAAAAGTACGGTTAACAACCCACTATCCGCCGTGAAAACGGCGTTAGAAACTTATTACGGTATACAACTATGAAATTATTGATTACGACAACAACCAGTGAAATTTGGGTGCTCAATTAGCGCGGGGGCTAATGGAGCGGGAAGGCGTCTGCGATCGACGTGCGCTCGAGAACGCACGCAGAACGAGACTGTTTGTATCAAACTCTACTGGTCATTGTTAAACCTCACTTTTAATTTTTCTTGAGAGGTTGGGGGTAATATTAGAATCTGTGGGGATATCAATGCAATATGAAGTCGCGGTGCGCAATACTATCATCATTCCATTCTCGCTCCGATCGCCACGCGGTGCGGACGTGCAAGACCCCGATCTCCGTTGATCGGTCCCTTCCCGATATTCCGTGGCGCTCAGTCTACTGACGTCACAGTTTAGCGTGTTGGTTCCGTGCTATGGTTTTCAAGGTTTTTCTACTCCCTCTGAGTGCTATCGAAGTGCGATTTTTCTTTGCGACTAAGCCCCTTAGTCTTCAAAGTGCTGTGCTAAGTTGTGTTGTGCTTGTGCTGAGTGCAGTGTTGTGCCCAGCGTAAGTAGTCTGGTTTCAGTACAAAGGATACTTAACGGTGACAACGAATTTGTACTGAACCAGTCCTTTTATTTTTATTTTATTTCTCTTCTCTATTTTATTTATTTTTATTCTATTTTTCATATTTATTTTTATCATATCTGTGTGTTTTCGTGTGTATTTGTCCTTTCTGTCGGTAAAGGTTGACCCTAACGCGGTCAACTCTTTACCTGCGTACCCTTTTTTAGGTTTCTAGGTAGCGGCCTTCGGCGTACTACTGTTAGTTGAAAGTTTTCCTCCCCAGCCCCCCTACCGCTGGTAGGGAGGTTAGCCGCTAGGATTTTGCTAGGTTTTTAGGAACTAGGCATCTTTTATTATACTTATATTTATTTATTTTAGTGTCCCAACCCTCCCTAATGGATCCGCTAAGTGATATTAACGCGTTCACCCAGGCGCTTGCTGCGGCAGGCGTCTACATCCCGAAAGACATCATAACGCAGGCCTTGCAGGCATCAATCGCGTCCCCGGCCCCTCAGGCCTCAACCCCGGCCCCTCAGGCCTCCAACGTCGAGACCCCTCAGGTCTACAGCTCTTCCTCGTCTCCCGCCTCGTCCGAGATGGACTGCGAATCGGTCGCATCCTCTCACGCGTCGCGTCGCAAGCGTACCGCTCCCGGGAGTGACTCCGAACCCGCGTCTGATACGTCATCAGATGCCTTCACCTTAACCGGCTCTCCTGAGCCCGCGTTTCAACTTGTCGCCAAGCGCTCCAAGAAGCGCTCGAAGAAAGCTTCGGTATCATCAATACCCGAGCCCTCCCCGGTGTCTTCAACACCAGCCCCCGCGCCGTTAAAATCGCTCGTAGTAACCGCGTCTCCGTCGGTCACATCGAAGCCAGCGACGCGCTGCGCTCCCGTCCCGCCGAAGCCTCAGCTCCCTCCGCCCGTCTTCCTGCGTGAAAAAGCGCGCTGGACCGCGGTTTCAAACTTGTGCAAAGAGCACAAAATTAATTACTTAAAAGCCGCCAACGATACAATCAAAATTCAAGTAGCGACCGTCGACGACTTCCGGTCTTTCACTAGGCTTCTGTCGATCAATCAAATCGCGTATCACACCTACGCCCTCCCGGAGGAGCGTAAGATCCGCGCAGTACTACGGGGCGTCCCGTTCGAGCTCGCGAATGAAGAAATCCTCGAGGACCTTAAGTCCCAGGGTTTCCCGGCCGAAGCAGTGCACAAGATGCACTCTAACCGCGGTAGGCGCTTTCCGTTAGCTTTAGTTATCTTGTCGAATTCTCCCAACTCGAGGGAGATCTTTAGAGAGGCTCGCACAATTTGCGGACTCTCAAATATCTCTGTTGAGCGTCCCAACCCCCGCGGTCACCCTGGGCAGTGCCACCGCTGCCAGCTCTACGGCCACGCAGCGGCTAACTGCTCAGCTCCCCCCAGGTGCGTTAAGTGCCTGGATCCACATTTTACGAAGGAGTGCACTCGCACTCCCGAATCCACTTCCCCCCCTGCCTGTGTGCTGTGCGGCCAGTCCGGCCACACAGCTAACTACAGGGGTTGCCCGCGCGCTCCGCGCTCCACCGTCAAGAGGGTCGCGCCTAAACCGGCGCCGCCGCTCACTCCCGCTAACTTCCCGGCGCTGCGCAACCGGGGTCCCCCGGAAGCAAAGCCCGTTCAGCCGACGCCTACTCAGGCTCTGTCTTGGAGGCAGCGTCCGGCCGTCCCGCCTGCACCTTCCCGACCCATCCCAGCTCGCGTAGCTTCCGTAGGGCCGCGTCCCACTTTGTCATCTTCACCTCAGTCGTCGTTGGCTGAGGACATGAAGACCGTGTTCGACGTCATCCAAAACGTCGACATTAACGAAATTTCCGTACTCGCACGCAAACTGCGAGCCGCCCGCTCTCCTCAAGAACGTTTATTCGCGTTAGCCGAGCATCACTCGCTCCTAAGTTCGTTGTAAATTCTTTTACTTTTGTATACATTCGTAAATAATAAATTATAATGTGTTTAATTATAGACCCGCGAACCCCGCGTCCAGTCGTATTAAACCCAAGGGCTAACTCGTAGCCTTAGCACCAACCTTCCCGAGATTAAACTGTTCCTTCAGAACAAAGAACCTGACTTATTCCTTCTCCAGGAGACATGGCTTACTCCAAACCGCTCCAGGGGATACGCTATTCCTAAGTACGCGTTTACTCGCAACGATAGGCCCAACTCCGACGGTTACGGCGGCACCGCTATATATTACAAAAGAGGCTTTCATTGCTGTCCTCTCCCTACCCCTCCTCTCCTCAACATGGAGGCCACTATGTGTAGATTGGCTATGACTGGTCTACATACCGTGCGGCTCCAGAACAATCCGCAGCGACTTTGAGGCCATTCTCGCCCTCGGCCATTCAGTCATTATGTTCGGAGACTTTAACTCAAAACATACTGACTGGACGTGCCTATCAACCAACACCAGCGGTATCGCTCTCCTCGACATCACTAACTCCCTTGACTTAGACGTCATATCCCCCATCACCCCCACTCACTATCCCAACAACCCGACCTATTCTCCTGACATCCTCGACTTTGCAATTATCAAGCGAATCAATCTTGATCTCAGGTCCATCGAACCGCTCGATGACCTAGGCTCCAACCATCGCCCCGTCTCCCTCGTGCTAGGCGCGCCTAACGATAACGTCACATCTCCTAAGACCTTTACCAACTGGAAAGGCTTTAAAAATACGTTAGTTTCAGCCTTAGAGGCACCGAACTCTCCGCTCGCGATTTCGCCCGACCAATTAGATAGCCCGATTAAAATAGATTCAGTAGTCGATACTCTCACTGATGCTATCAACTCAGCCATCAGTGACAACGCGCTTCCCTTAGCCGTTACCAATCTCATTAAAGCTAAAAACGCGGCTCTCTGGAGAGCCAAGAAATATCCCACGCCCGCATATAGAACAGCTGCGAATCAGCTTCAACGTAAAGTTAGGTCTTGCCTCGCGGAACTCCGAGACACTCAGTTTAACGATCTCATGGAGAATATCTCCCCGTCCCACAAAGCGTATTATCGAATGGCCCGAGCCTTACGCGTAGACTCCGCCTCTCACGTTCCTCCTCTCACTCGTCCCGACGGCACTATTGCCTTCGAAGTCGAAGAGAAAGCCAAATGCTTCGCCGAAAGCATAGCGGCACAATGTTCGCCCAGCACGCAACCCGCGGATTCCTCCCACATCCAGGCGGTGGAGGACGAAGTTCTCCGCAGAGAATCTCTCCCTATCACCGACGACCCCGTCACAGTCTCTAATGATGAAATCTTGCTTCTCATTAGAAAGCAAAAGTCCAAAAAGGCTCCGGGAGCGGATGGAATTTCCAACCACGCACTTAAGCACCTGCCAAAGCAGGTGCTTACCTTGTTAGCTGTCATCTTCAATGCCTGCTTCGACCATAGCTACTTTCCAAAAGCCTGGAAAGAAGCGACAGTCATAGGCATTCCCAAGCCGGGTAAACCTCTGAACGTCCCGGCTAATCACAGACCCATCAGCCGCCTCAAGGCAATGTCTAAACTTCTCGAAAGAGTCATACTCTCTCGAATGCGGAACCATCTGTTTCCAACGGACGGCGACCCTCTCATTATTCCCCACCAGTTCGGCTTTCGCGCTAAGCACTCCTGCCTTCAGCAAGTCCATCGAATCGTCGAGTACATTCTCGAAGGATTCTATCCGCATCGTAAAAAATCAATCGCGGTTCTCTTTGACGTAGCCAAGGCATTCGACAAAGTCTGGCACAGCGGTCTCGTTTTTAAACTCTATAAAATAGGCTTACCGGTTCGCCTAGTCAGATTAATCGCGTCGTTTCTTAAAGACCGTACGTTTCGATTCAAACATGAAGGCACGCTCTCCGCGCCTGTCCCATAAAGGCTGGAGACCCGCAAGGCTCAGTCCTCACCCCTCTGCTGTACACTGTGTACACTAACGATATCCCCATCCCGCCGAAAGGCGTCGAACTCGCCCTCTTTGTAGACGATACCGCCCTTCACACTAAAGGTCAAGTGATCCCGTATAACATCACCAGACTCCAAAAGGCCGTAAACGCCCTCGGTGTTTGGTTTCAAAAATGGCGTATCGATGTCAACCCGGAAAAGAGTTCTGCTATTCAATTCGACCACAAACGTCGTAATCGCTACAACGATCCTCACATTCGAATGTTAGGTACTCCCATCCCCTGGAAGCGCAGTATTAAATACTTAGGCGTCACCTTAGATCAGACGCTTTCTTTCAAGCCACACGTCGATAGAGTAACGAAACTCGCGCGTTTCTACTTAAGCCGCCTAAATAGTATGATAGGTAGAAAAAGTAAAATGTCTTTTAGAAATAAACGTACGCTCTATAAGGTCTGCATTAGACCCGTAATGTCATATGCTTCGCCAGTCTTTGCCCACGCCAATCCCTCCGTCCTGTATAAGCTGCAGGTAGTTCAAAATCTCTTCTGCCGCAGGGCCACAGACGCACCGTGGTACGTGCGTAACGCGGACCTGCACAGAGATCTTGAACTACCTACAGTGCAACAGTACCTCAAAACACTCTCAGAATCGTTCTTCAAACGCGCCGAATCCCATCCCAATCATCTTGTTCGAGATTCAGTCTCATATACTGCTCCTGTGTTAGACTCGAAATTCAAAGTCGCTAGGCCGAGAAACGCGCACACGGGCGAACCCACGCAGTTAACTTTAGCTCTCGATGCCCTTCAGGGCGCAAATCCTAATTCTAACGTAAATTCTGATTCTAACGTAAATCCGAATTAATGCAATTTTTATTTTTCATTTTTAATGTTTTTTATTGTTACTTTTCATTTTTGAGCACCTTCAGTGCTATGTAAATCTCAGCGGGTGACCCCTTAAGGGCCCCGCTGGCGCGGCCTCTTTCTCCAATTGGCCGTCGCTCAGATGAAGGCTGAGTGGCAAAAATGCATGAGCCGACAGGGGGTTTTTTAGTGGGTATGGTTCTGGTAGGCGTCGGGACGAGTCCCACATAACAAAAAAAAAAAAATATATACTATCATGACATTCTCGCTCCGATCGCCGCCCGGTACGGACGTGCAAGACCCCGTTCTCCGTTGATCGGTCCCTTCCCGATATTCCGTGGCGCTCAGTCTACTGACGTCACAGTTTAGCGTGTTGGTTCCGTGCTACGGTTTTCAAGGTTTTTCTACTCCGTCTGAGTGCTTTCGAAGTGCGATTTTTCTTTGTGACTAAGCCCCTTAGTCTTCAAAGTGCTGTGCTAAGTAGTTACGTCACCGGACATACCACCCGCGACCGTTACAGTTAGAGCGTAGACGCAAACGCTGCACTTCTAGGTGGTACGATTCTGGGAACGAATAATATTAAGGATGTAGGTTTAAGATAAACTATGTAATGTTAAGTTAGTTCTTAAGATCGGACAGTCTGCATCTAACTCTGCGACCATAGGTTACTATTCTAAAATTAAGTTCCTTTATAAAAGTTTAAATAAAAGTTCTATTTTAAAAATCAAATAGTGTTTTTAAAAAGTCGATCCCAGTGCTCCCGAACTTGACTGGCGCAGCCGGTAGGATCGTGGTTTGCATGCATCGTCCATCAGTACGTGAAATAGTGAAAATTAGACTGTACATTTTCGTGAAAGTGAAAATTCTTCTCCGTGAATAAAAACAGACTATTTCTCTACACGTCGTGTCGGTGTGGCCTACGATCCGCGAACCAAACAAATAAGTCATCGGAGGAAAATCTGGAAAATGAACGTGAGAGCGGCTGGTTGGTGAGTAAGCCTTTTCACCATTCATCGTATCGATTGTTCTGTTATCTTGAGATAGGACTTCTCTCATTTTAACTTAAATACTAAAGTGTACCTAGAATTAATGTGTTCCTATTAGTTTCTTTTCATTTTATCGATGAAACTATTGATTAAGTGATACTAGTTATAAGAATTTTAGTTAATTGTGTTTTATACTTTTACAACCTTTTATTTTTATAATCTTTATACAGTTTCGTGTTATTTTGTTTATTAGTTTTATTCTTGTTTATTGAAAATGGAAGGGCAGGCTCAAATAAGGATGATTCCTAGTGAAATGCTAAAAATTATTCCCATGTACAACGGAGATAAACGACAGCTTAATTTATTCATTAGAAAAAGCGAATATATTATAGAGAAATTTATGGGAAATGATATTCAAAACGTTTATGTATTTGAATCAGTTACGAGTCGATTGACGGGCGAAGCTGCCTCTCTTATCAGTGAGCGCGATGACATCACGACTTGGTCACAATTAAAAGATTTGTTAGTTCAGTATTTTGGAGATCCGCGTAGCGAGGAATGTATTTCAATAGAGCTTGAAAATTTAAAGATTAAGTCTGGTGAGTCTTATTTAGATTTTTGTGGTAGGATACAAACTGTTAAATCTATTTTAATTTCTAAAGTTAATTTAATAGAGGATATTAGTATGCGACAAAGTAAAATTATAATATATAATAACAGAGCCCTTAAGGTTTTTCTTTATAACTTAACTGAAAATTTAGTACGGGTAGTTAAATTAAAGGGCCCAACCACCTTGGAAGAAGCCCTTAGCATAGTGTTAGAAGAGGTTGATTTTTACGATTGTTTTCATAAACAAAAATCTTTAGGCAACTCTTCTAACCCTAAGCCACAAGGTATACAGAGTACATCTAATCAACAAATAGTTCCGCTTAACCATAAATTCGGTATTCCTAATTTCAACCCAGGCTTTAAGTTCGGTATTCCCAATTTCAACCCAGGCCTTAAATTCGGCATTCCTAATTATAATAATAATCCAGGTTTTAAATTTGGGAATAATAATAATCAACCCAGATTCACTTACCAATCGAACAATCAAGTGCCTAGGTTTAAGTTTGGTATACCTCAAAACCAACAATTTCACCAACGTGGACCAATAGGATACAGACCGCAATTCGGATATAGACCCCAGGGCCTTCAGCCACAACCACCTATGACACCTCAACAATTTATGCAACATTATCAGAATAAAATTCAAAATAATCCGCAACCTCATAACTCGACTGACGTATCAATGCGTACCGCCCCACCTTTTAAACCTCAGCAAGGATTTCCGTTACACGAATTAGACTTATATGAGAATAATTACGCTTACCCGGAGTATGACCATGACTATGACCCTTCTTATTACCCTTATTATTGCGACTATGACCAATACACACAAATCCAAGACACTTCGCAAAGTGAGATGACGTTGACTGAAAATGATCAAACAGAACCATTAGAATTACAAAAATTTGACGAAACATCAGAAAATTTTCAAATTCAAGCCTCCACAAAACCAGAGAAAAAGTAGCGTTAAACTGTGACTCTAATACCTTACAATTACCATATATTTACATACCTGAAATTGATGCCAAATTTATGATTGACACTGGTAGCACTAGGTCATTTATTGCTCCTAGAAAAGCTTTTGAATATTTTACACCATATATGTACCACGAACCATTTGAGGTTATTAGCACACATGCCTCAAGTAAACACGATCAAGTAATAGAAGTACCTTTATTTCCAACTTTCAACTGTAACGAAATTCATAAATTCTACGTCTTCAATGTAGATTCACGCTACGATGGCTTGATAGGAAACGATCTTTTAAAACAAATTGGAGCAATTATAAATCTTAAAAGCCTTACTTTAATAACGAACACCACTAAAATACCTATAGTTCATAATAACCTAGATTATAAAATTAATTTACCCCCTCGCTGCGAACTGAAAGTTAAATTACCCACAGACACGTTTCAAGGTTTTGCTATTTTGAATTTTACTGAATTTTGCAAAGGAGTGCGGATGCCTGAAGCGATCGTAGCCTGTGAAAACGGTTATGCTTATACTGTAATTCAAAACACTAAAGATGAACATTTTACAATTACCGTTACTAGACCTTTTAAGACATTACAATACGAAATAACTGACTGTCACATTAATGCGTCCAACGTACAACAAAACCCTAGTGAATATGACAAATTATTAACAGAAAATTTATTTAAACTCCGACTTGACCACATGAACGAAGAAGAACGACAAAGTATATTAAATTTATGTACAGAATATAAAGATATATTTTACTGTGAACATATACCTTTATCATTTACCAATGAAGTCAAACATTTTATCCGTACTAAAAACGAAGACCCCATTTACATTAAGCCTTATAGGCAAAGTCCGGTAATAGCAGACGAAATTAAAAATCAAGTAACTAAACTTTTAAGGGATAACGTAATAAAAGAATCCTTCTCACCCTGGAGTGCACCGGTTCATCTCGTACCTAAGAAGCCTGACGCTTCTGGCGAAATAAAATATCGCATGGTTATTGACTACAGACGGCTGAACGAAATTACTATCGATGACAAATACCCACTTCCAAATATTCATGACTTATTTGACAAGTTAGGTAAAAGTACTTACTTCACAACACTAGACCTTGCGAGCGGCTACCATCAAATAGAAGTAAATGACCTTGACAGACAGAAAACCGCTTTTAGTACACAATTTGGACACTATGAGTTCTTAAGGATGCCTTTCGGACTCAAGACAGCCCCAGCAACTTTTCAAAGGACAATGGATAATGTTCTGCGTGGGTTGCAAGGCATTCACGCCCTAATTTACCTTGACGATATCCTTGTGTTTTCCTCCAGCTTACAGGAGCATTTACAAAAGCTAAGAGCAATTTTTGATAGACTTAGAACGACAAACTTAAAAATACAACTTGACAAATCTGAATTTCTCCGAACTGAAGTACTTTATCTGGGACATACTATAACTAAAGATGGTTTGAAGCCTAATGACGACAAAATTAAAGCCGTGTTAAATTATCCCATCCCAAAGACGACCACTGAAATAAAAAGCTTTTTAGGCTTAATTGGATACTATCGACGATTCATAAAAGACTTTGCAAAAATTACTCAACCACTCACAAATTGCCTTAAAAAACGAAATAAAATAATTATTGACGAAGCTTACATAGACGCCTTTGAAAAATGTAAAGAATTACTAACTAATGCACCATTGTTGCAATATCCTGATCCTCAAAAGCCTTATATACTTACTACAGATGCTTCGAATGTGGCCTTAGGCGCTGTGCTTTCTCAGGGATCAGTAGGTAATGATAAACCTGTAGCCTATGCAAGTCGCACCCTCAGTGATACCGAATCTCGATACAGTACCATAGAAAGGGAGTTGCTTGCTATTATTTGGGCAGTGAAACATTTCCGCCCATATCTCTATGGTCGAAAATTTTATATTTACACCGATCATCGACCACTAGCCTGGCTTTATTCATTAAAAGAACCAAATTCCAAACTTACCCGTTGGCGCCTTAGACTCCAGGAATACGACTTTGAAATATTGTATAAGAAAGGCAAACAAAATTCAAACGCTGACGCTCTTTCCCGTATTAAATTAAACGCTCTAGGATCAGACGATGATCAACTATCCATGAAAGTAAATGTAGACAAAGAACGAGACATACGCAAATACGTAACTGAGTTAACTGACGAAATTAGTAAACTTTCCCGACAACGTCCCTCTAAAGACACATCAGAGACTATAACTGTATCAGACTGTGAAAAAACTATATCCATATCTTCAGAATCTGACATCATATCTGTAATTGACCCGCAAGACAACTTGACGTATCCCGTTCCTTCAATATCCAATAGCGATTGCTCTACAGTTCATTCCGCTATAGACCCAGACGCCGCTGTTATACCAATTCTACATGAAGCGGTTGATACTAAGCCCAATCAGATCTTGGTTTTCGAATGGTTTAAAAATGACATGCAAGTTAAAAATTTATCTAGGAAAAAGCAAAATGTGTTAGAAGTTTTCATGCCCATTAATAACGAGGGTATAGTTAAAAGATTCCTATTAGAATACATTAAAAATAATTTAAAATACTTTATATATTTCGAAAAAGAAGCTCATCGTAAAATCTTTTCTAAAGTAGTAAGAGAGCTGTTTAAGAAAGGTGCAGTCTGTTTTTATGAATGCACTGAACGAGTTATATATATAGAGGACGAAAATGAACAGCGAGCTGTAGTTGTTAAATATCACGAGGGCAAGACGTGCCATCGCGGTATCAAAGAAACTATGACTAGAATACGTAGAAGTTACTATTGGGAAAACATGCAGGAAACCGTAGCAGCTATTATTAACAGTTGTGATCTATGCCGTAAAATGAAATATGACCGTAAGCCGCTAAAACCATTCATCCAGTTAACACAGACTCAAAGCGCACCATTTCAGGAAATATTCATAGATCTTTTTAGTATAGAAGGCAAGTATTTTCTCACGATTGTAGACGCATTCAGCAAACTTGGTCAGGCAATAGAAATCTCCAACCGTTCGACACCCGAGGTAGTAAGAGCTTTGATTAAGTATTTCTCTACATATGGAATTCCTAGAAAAGTATCATGTGATCCAGGCTCTGAATTTAACAATGAACTTTTAAGAGAACTTATGGATATGTATAAAATAGTTTTGCACATAAGCACACCTAATAATCCGAACTCAACAGGTATAGTAGAAAGATTTCACTCTACACTCATAGAAATATATCGCTTAGCCAAATACGAACAAAAATGTACAGACGCCGCTACGATAATGACTTATGCTATTATGGCCTATAATAATACTATACATAGCGTTACAGGATTAACCCCATTTGAAGTAGTCTTTGGACACACAGACAATAATAATAGCTTTGATATTAATTTTGAAAAGTCATATATACAGCAGCTTATGAAAGATCATTCAAAACGTACGAAATACTTATATAATTACATTTCAGATAAAATGGTTTTAACAAAGGAAAGGATTAAAGAAAAGAGGGGGGGTGAAATAAATAGGGAATTTCAAGTAGGTGAAGTCGTCTTCGCTAAAGACGTGAATACCCGTAAAAGCAAGGATAAGCCACGCTACGTTAAGGCCATAGTAATAGGTACAACAGAAAGAAATGTAGTTCCCATTAGAATAGGAAATAGAAATACCAAAGTCCCAGTTAAAAATATTAAACGTTCTCCACAGGTGGAGTTTGGTCCTGATGGGCTTGGCCCAACTACTTCCTCAGACCCAAAGCCTTCACATTCGCAAGCTAGAACTTAACCCAGGGTTGTTACCTGTAAAACAAGGACATGCGTACAGACAGGTGGATAGTTGGACTGTAATCAAAATCATAGACCTGATTAAAATACAAAATGACTTTATTTTTAATATCAATAGTTATAACAAATTTATTCATCTTCTAGATACAGACAAGCCTTTCGTTCATGAATTTATTAGTATGAAAAAACAGACACAGTTTATGCTTGATAGGACTCTAGATAAAATAAGACAACTTATTCCGTCTGGCTTTGGCCGAAACAAAAGAGGCATTTTTAATCCATTAGGATCCTTTATAAAAATTATTACCGGTAATTTAGACAATCAGGATGCCCTTAAGTATGATAAATTTATTTCACAGTTTGAGCTTGACCAAAGTACCGTTTTTAATAAAATTACCATTATATCTAAAATGCTGGATTATATGATCAACAATACGGAAACCTTACAGAACGAGACCTTAATACTAGATGAACGCTTAAAAAGAATTGAAATTATTGTTAAAAATATAGCCACCAAAGAAAATAATTCCATATACGCAACATATATTTTAGGAATGTTCCATACCTTTATGAATAATTTTAATATAATTTATACCACCATAAGTGAAATAGAAACCGCTTTGGCCCTTAGTAAGGTTTCAGTATTGCATCAGTCTGTTATAAATACCACTGAATTTATGTATATTTTAACATCCATAGAAAAGAAAAGCCATTTAATCTACCCCGTTACTGAAAATAATCTGATAAAATTAGAAAGAACATTGTCTGTTAAAGCGTTTGTAAAGGGACACCAGTTAACATTTATTTTTGAGATACCTATTGTAGATAACTTTACATATAACTATTTTAAATTATATACGTTACCCATGTATAATATTCATGATAACAGAACATCGGTAATCATACCAAAATATCAGTTTCTAATGGTGAATGGGCTGAAGTACTTACCAGTCGCGACGCCGTGTGCTGACATAGATGCTGACGAATTCCTGTGCACCGAGAATAACGTAGTAACTTACCCTGAACAGACGTGTGCTGAGATGCTGATGAAGTTCCACGATAATTCGACTTATTGTAGGTCTTACAGCGCTGTGATAGAGGACATAAAGCTGCAGCGTATCGGGCTGAATAATTGGATATTATTCCTGAAAAGAACGGCTGTCATGGAGGTGCATTGTGATGGTGACATTACTTATGAGTCTCTCCAAGGGACTTTTATCCTTGACGTCCCTGATAACTGCGAATATCGTCTTGGCAGCTCCAGGCTTGTGTCCCATAAGCCGTACCTGACATCAGCGTTCCGGTCAACTACACCGGTAATGAACTTACCTATCTTAAAAGATCAAAACTTTAATGACTCCCAAGTAATCAACCTAAAGGGGATGAATTTGGACGAACTTAAACATTTATCTTTAGAGCTTCATAGTGAAAAACATCAAACAAGTGTGAGTGAATCCGTTGTGAACGTTTTCAATGTGGTAATTTTAAGTATTATAGTAATAAGTTTTCTTTTGTTTCTAGCATATAAATTTAGAAATATATTATGTAAATCCCTGCGAAATAATCTTGACTCTAATTCGTCAGATAATTTCGCACTTAACGGGGGAGGAGTTACGTCACCGGACATACCACCCGCGACCGTTACAGTTAGAGCGTAGACGCAAACGCTGCACTTCTAGGTGGTACGATTCTGGGAACGAATAATATTAAGGATGTAGGTTTAAGATAAACTATGTAATGTTAAGTTAGTTCTTAAGATCGGACAGTCTGCATCTAACTCTGCGACCATAGGTTACTATTCTAAAATTAAGTTCCTTTATAAAAGTTTAAATAAAAGTTCTATTTTAAAAATCAAATAGTGTTTTTAAAAAGTCGATCCCAGTGCTCCCGAACTTGACTAAGTTGTATTGTGCTTGTGCTGAGTGCATTGTTGTGCCCAGCGTAAGTAGTCTGGTTTCAGTACAAAGGATACTTAACGGTGACAACGAATTTGTACTGAACCAGTTCTTTTATTTTTATTTTATTTCTCTTGTCTATTTTAATTTTTTTTTCTCCTATTTTCATATTTATTTTTATCATATCTGAGTATTTTCGTGTGTATTTATCCTTTCTGTCGCTAAAGGTTGACCCTAACGCGGTCAACTCTTTACCTGCGTACCCCTTTTTTTTAGGTTTCTAGGTAGCGGCCTTCGGCGAACAACGGTTAGTTTTAAGTTATTTTCTCCAGCCCCCCTACCGCAGGTAGGGAGGTTAGCCACTAGGGTTCGCTCGGTTTATTTTAGACAACTTTAGGCATCTTTTATATACTTAAATACACATTCTTTAGTATTCATACCAACCCCTCCCATGGATTCGCAAAGCATAATTAACTTCGCGAAAGCGTTCGCCCAGGCGCTAGCGGCGTCGGGCGTCTCAATCTCTGACGAGGTATTCACGCAGGCCTTATCTGCGTTTAACGCGTCCCCGGCCCCTCAGGCCACAAACTCCCAGACCCCTCAGGTCTTTACCAGCCCTCCCGCGTCTCCCGTTCCATCCGATATGGACTGCGCGTCAGTCACGTCATCTCGCGCGTCGCGGCGTAAGCGTCCCGCTCCCGGGATCGACTCCGATTCCGACTCCGCGTCCGAACCGTCGTCGGGCGCCACTACTTTAACCGGCTCTCCTGAGCCCGCGTTTCAATTAGTCGCCAAACGCTCTAAGACGCGTTCGAAGAAAGCAACGGTTTCTTCAACACCCGAGCCCACCCCGGTATCTTCAACACCCGCCCCCGCGCCGTTAATGTCACTACAGGTGACCGCGAATACGTCGGCTCCGTCGAAGCCAGCGTCGCGCTGCGCTCCCATCCCACTGAAGCCTCAGCTCCTTCCACCCGTCTTCCTCCGCGAAAAAGCCCGCTGGACCGCGGTTTCTAACTTGTGCAAAGAGCACAAAATTAATTTCTCAAAAGCCGCCAACGCTGGCGAATCAATTAAAATTCAGGTCGCGACCATCGACGATTTTCGGTCTTTTACTAGGCTTCTATCGATCAAACAAATCGCGTATCACACCTACGCCCTCCCGGAGGAGCGTAAGATCCGCGCAGTACTACGGGGCGTCCCGTTTGAACTCAGCAATGACGACATTCTCGAGGACCTTAAGTCTCAGGGCTTCCCAGCTGAAGCAGTGCACAAGATGCACTCTAACCGCGGTAAGCATTTTCCACTAGCTTTAGTTATCCTCACAAACACTCCCAACTCGAGGGAGATCTTCAGAGAGGCTCGCACAATCTGCGGACTTTCGAATTTCTCCGCCGAGCGACCCAACCCCCGCGGCCACCCTGGGCTGTGCCACCGCTGCCAGCTCTATGGCCACGCAGCGGCTAACTGCTCAGCTCCCCCCAGGTGCGTTAAGTGCCTGGACCCACACATCACAAAAGAGTGCACTCGCACTCCCGAATCCACTTCCCCCCCTGCCTGTGTGCTGTGCGGCCAGTCTGGCCACACAGCTAACTACAGGGGTTGCCCGCGCGCTCTGCACTCTTCAGCTAAGAGGGCTGCGCCTAAACCGGCGCCACCGCTCACTCCCGCTAACTTCTCGCCGCTGCGCAACCGGGGTCCCCCGGAAGCAAAGCTCGTGCAGCTGACGCCTACTCCGGCTCTGTCCTGGAGAGCGCGTCCAGCCGCTCCATCTGCACCTTCCCGTCCTATCCCAGCTCCCGTAGGCCCACGTCCCGCTCCGTCGTCTCTACCTCAGTCGTCGTTGGCTGAGGACATGAAGACCGTGTTTGACGTCATTCAAAACGTCGACATTAAGGAAATCTCTATACTCGCACGCAAACTTCGAGCCGCCCGCTCTCCTCAAGAGCGTCTTTTTGCGTTAGCTGAGCATCACTCGCTACTAAGCTCTTTATAAATTCCATTTTTCGTATAAACTTAATAAATAATTATAATGTCTAGACCCGCACATCCCGCGTCCTGTCGTATCAAACCCAAGGGCTTATCCCTAGTTTCCTTTAACGTTCGTAGCCTTAATACTAAACTTCCTGAGCTCAAACTGTTCCTTCAAAACAACGAGCCAGACTTATTGCTTCTTCAAGAGACGTGGCTAACTCCAAACCGCTCCAGGGGATTCGCTATTCCCAAGTACGCGTTTATTCGTAACGATAGGCCCAACTCCGACGGTTTCGGTGGCACTGCTATTTATTACAAAAGAGGATTCCATTGCTGTCCTCTCCCTACCCCTCCTCTCCTCAACATGGAAGCCACTGTGTGTAGAGTGACTATGACTGGTCATCCTACCATCATCATAGCTTCAATCTACATACCTAGAGGCACCAGACCAATCCGCAGTGACTTTGAGGCCAATGTCGCCCTCGGCCATTCAGTCATTATGTTCGGAGACTTTAACTCCAAACACACTGACTGGACGTGCCTATCAACCAACACCAGTGGTATCGCTCTCCTCGACATCACAAACTCACTCAACTTAGATGTCATCTCTCCCATCACTCCCGATGACCTAGGCTCTGACCACCGCCCCGTCTCCCTCGTGCTAGGTGCGCCCAACAATAACGTCACCTCTCCTAAGACCTTTACCGATTGGAAAGGCTTTAAAAATACGTTAGTTTCAGCCTTAGAGGCCCCAAACTCTCCGCTCACTATCTCGCCCGATCAAATAGATAGTCCGGATAAAATAGATTTATTAGTCAATTCTCTCACTGATGCTATCAACTCAGCCATCAGTGACAACGAAAAGTTTGCTAAGCAAGGTAAACCCACGCTTCCCTTAACCGTTAGCAATCTTATTAAAGCTAAGAACGCGGCTCTCCTGACAGCCAAGAAATATCCCACGCCCGCCTATAGATTAGCTGCGAATCAGCTACAACGTAAAGTTAGGTCTTGCCTCGCAGAACTCCGAGACGCTCAGATGAACGATCTCATGGCGAATATCTCTCCGTCCCACCAAGCGTACTATAGTATGGCCCGAGCCTTACGCGTAGACACCGCCTCTCACGTTCCTCCTCTCACTCGTCCCGATGACACTACTGCCTTCGAAGTCGAAGAGAAAGCCGAATGCTTCGCTGACAGCATTGCCGCACAATGCTCGCCCAGCACGCAACCTGCTGATCCCTCACACTTCCAGGCGATGGAGGACAAAGTCCTTCGCAGAGACTCTCTACCTTTCACCGCCAACCCCGTCACAGTCTCTAATGACGAAATCTCGCTTCTCATTAGAAATTAAAAGTCCAAAAAGGCTGCGGGTGCGGATGGAATTTCCAACCACGCACTTAAGCACCTGCCTCAACAGGTGCTTACCTTGTTAGCTATCATTTTCAATGCCTGCTTCAACCATAGCTACTTTCCAAAAGCTTGGAAAGAAGCAACAGTCATAGGCATTCCCAAGCCGGGTAAACCTCTGAATATCCCGGCTAATCACAGACCCATCAGCCTCCTCAAGGCAATGTCTAAACTTCTCGAGAGAGTCATACTCTCTCGAATGCGGAACCATCTGTTTCCAACGGATGGCGATCCTCTCATTATACCCCACCAGTTCGGCTTCCGCGCTAAGCACTCCTGCCCTCAGCAAGTCCATCGAATCATCGAGTAAATACTCGACGGCTTCTATCCAAAACGAAAGAAAACGATCGCAGTTTTCTTTGACGTAGCCAAGGCATTCGACAAAGTCTGGCACAGCGGTCTCGTTTATAAACTCTACAAAATAGGCTTACCGGATCGCCTAGTCAGGTTAATAGCGTCGTTTCTCAAAGACCGTACGTTTCGATTTAAACATGAAGGCACGCTTTCCGCGCCTCGTCCCATAAAGGCTGGAGTCCCTCAAGGCTCCCCCTCTGTTGTACACCATGTACACCAACGACATTCCCATCCTGTCGAAAGGCGTCGAACTCGCCCTCTTTGCCGACGACACCGCACTCTATGCCAAAGGCCACTGTGTTTCGCACCTTGTAACCAGACTCCAAAAGGCCGTAAACGCCCTTGGTGTACGGTTTCAAAAATGGCGCATCGATGTGAACCCTGAAAAGAGTTCTGCGATGCGCTTCGACCACAAACGCCGTCGTCCGGCTGGCGGTCCCCACGTTCGAATGTTTAGCATTCCCATCCCCTGGAAGCGCAGTACTAAATACTTAGGCGTCACATTAGATCCGACGCTTTCTTTCAAGCCACACGTCGAAAGAGTTTCGAAACTCGCTCGTCACTACTTAGGCCGCCTAAATAGCATGTTAGGTAGAAAAAGTAAAATGTCTTTCAGAAACAAACGTACACTTTACAAGGTCTGCGTTAGACCCGTCATGACATATGCCTCGCCAATCTTTGCCCACGCCAAACCCTCACTCCTGCACAAACTGCAGGTAGTTCAAAACCTCTTTTGCCGCAGGGCACAAACGCACCGTGGTACGTGCGTAACGCAGATTTGCACAGAGATCTTGAACTGCCTACAGTACAACAACACCTCAAAACACTCTCTGAAGCGTTCTTCAAACGCTCCGAAACCCATCCCAATCCTCTAGTTCGTGATTCAGTCTTATTTACTACTCCTGTCTTAGATTCGAAGTTCAAAGTCGCTAGGCCTAGGAATGCGCAAGCGTACTCTTCCACCAGACTGTCAGCCGATCTCGAGGCCCTTCTGGCCGCAAATTCTAATCCTAACGTAAATTCTAATTCTAACGTAAATCCTAATTCTAACGTAAATGCAAATTAATTCAATTTTATTTTGCAATTTTTTTTTTTTAATTATTTACTTTTCATTTTGAACACCTTCAGTGCTATGTATTCACCTTCAGTGCTATGTAATCCCAGCGGGTGACCCCTTCTGGGTCCCGCTAGCGCGGCCTCTTTCTCCAATTGGCCGTCGCTCAGATGAAGGCTCAGTGGCAAAAAATTGCACGAGCCGACAGGGGGTTTTTTAGCGGGTAGTGCTCATTAGGAGCTAGTCCCGGATGCCTTGTGACGCGCGCGAGAGGCATGCGGAAATGTATTTTTTGCCTCCTGCCCAAATGGGGAACAAAAAAAAAATACTATCATGGAACATTCTCGCTCCGATCGCCGCCCGGTACGGACGAGCAAGACCCCGTGCTCCGTTGATCGGTCCCTTCCCGATATTCCGTGGTGCTCAGTCTACTGACGTCACAGTTTAGCGTGTTGGTTCCGTGCTACGGTTTTCAAGGTTTTTCTACTCCCACTAAGTGCTATCGAAGTGCGATTTTTCTTTGCGACTAAGCCCCTTAGTCTTCAAAGTGCTGTGCTAAGCTGTGTTGTGCTTGTGCTGAGTGCAGTGTTGTGCCCAGCGTAAGTAGTCGGGTTTCAGTACAAAGGATACTAACTGTGACAACGAATTTGTACTGAACCAGTCCTTTTACCTTTATTTTTTTTTTTTTTTTTTTTTTTTATTAATAATTAGCAGGCGTTTGTCTTCCATCTCACCTGATGGAAAGTGACGATGAAGACGAGGATCGTACACGCCTGTCTAAGAGGTACCTATTCACTCTACACTTGAAAGCTCCAGGGTTATATTTGTCTGGAAAAACAGACGCAGGCAAATCGTTCCACTCTTTGGCAACACGAACCAAAAATGAGCTATCGAACCGTTTAGTTCGGCTCATCGGCACGCTAACCACAAACGGGTGAAACTTCTGTCTGCGCCTGGTTGACCGGTGGAGAAAGGGGGAAGGTTCGATCAACTGAAAAAGAGCATTCGCACACTCTCCAAAGTGCAATCTGTAAAAAACCGATAGACTAGCAACTTTTCGACGATGCTCGAGACTTTGCAGTCTCGAAGAAGTAAGTTTGTCGTCACTTATGAGTCTACGGGCCCTTCGGTCGACAGAATCCAACGCTTCAAGATGGTATTTTGCGGAATCATGCCAAAGATGGCTGCAGTACTCCATACAAGATCGAACCTGGGCTGTGTACAGGTTGAGCAGCTGTTCGGAGTTGAAGTACCGCCGGACCTTTGCGATGACTCCCAATTTTTTGGAAGCTGACTGTGCCATGGTTTCAATCTGTTGACCGAAATTAAGTTTCGACGTGATGGTCATGCCTAGAAGCCCTAGTTGGTTTGTGATCGGTACAGATACACTTTGGAAAGTGGGCGTCAAGTTGAATGTGCTCTTTTTAGCGGAGAAGAGACACGCCTGGGTTTTGGAAGGGTTGAATTTGACAAGATTGGCTTCACCCCAATCGGAAACCCTACAAAGTGTCAAATCAACCCGTTCGATCATCGACTCTCTCTGGAATTGGATCTGGTTTGGACTCGCTCGCGCATTGGAGACATATCTCTCTACAACAGTGCTGTCATCGGCGTAACCAATAATGCCATCCGATAAAAGAAGGTCATTAATGTGCAGCAGGAATAATGTTGCAGAGAGAACAGATCCCTGAGGTACGCCGGCGTTGATCGCCATTAGGTCCGATGAGAAGCCATCGACGACAACTCGAATTGACCGTTCCCTCAGGAAATCAGACATCCAGTCGCAGAGTCCAGATGGTATGCCATACGCAGGAAGCTTGCTCAAAAGGGCTTCGTGCCATACCCGGTCAAAGGCCTTGGAGATATCCAAGGATACGGCTATTGCCTCTCCATGCCCTTCCAAGGCCATGCTCCATAGATGCGTGACGTACACTAGAAGGTCTCCTGTTGAGCGTCCTCCGCGGAAACCATATTGGTTGTCACTGAGGAGCTCATTGGTCTCTAGGTACGTCAGGAGACGATGGTTCAATACACGTTCCATAATTTTGCAAATTATGGAAGTGATTGCAATAGGTCTATAGTTGACTGGGTCGGCTCGACTGCCCTTTTTTGGTACGGGCTGTACGTTTGCAAACTTCCATGATTTTGGAACTTTTCCAGTCCTTAGAGAGAGTCGATATAGGCGTGTCAAAACAGGAGACAACTCGGCGGCACAGTGCTTTAATACCACTGCGGGAATGCCATCCGGACCACTGGCCTTATTCACGTCTAGATTTTGTAAGCATTTGAGTACCTGTTTCTGGTGAATTTGGACGGCCTCCATCTTGGGGCCGAATGGAGGTAACGTGGGTGGGCTTTTACCTTTGGAATCTAGACGTGAACATTCCGCGAAGAGATTTGCGAACAAGTCTGCCTTCTCTTTTGCGCTGTGGGCCAAAGACCCGTCAGGCCTTTGCAGTGGTGGCAGTGATGGGCGACAGAAGTTCATCTCAACCGACTTGGCAAGGGACCAGAAAGCTTTACTCCCCGTGGGATAGGATGCTAACTTGTCCCCGATACGGCCAATGTGGTCGAAACGAGCGCTTCTGATCACCTTTTTGCAGGACTTGGCAGCAGCATTGTACGCCTGCTTCTTAGCTGGGAGATCCATAGCTTTGCTTCTGCGAGCGCTAGCCCAGGCTTGGTATGCTACATGCTTTCGCTTTTCAGCTAGGAGGCAATCAGCATTAAACCATGGGCGGGCTTTGGACTCCAGGGATACATCAGAGAACGGTATAAAGTATTCCATACCTTGACATATCACACTGGAGACAGCATCAGCACAGCATGATGGATCATCAGAAGTAAAGCAAGCTTGCCGCCAAGGATAAGAGGCGAAAAAGTGACGCATCTCATCCCAATCTGCTGACTTGTACCGCCATACTCGCCTTTTGCCTTTTGGGCTGGTATCGGTTGGCGAGTATTGCGACACAGATTTCACCAGACAGTGGTCGGATGTCCCTAATGGTGGAGATACGGACACCGAGTATCTGTCTGGATCGGTTGTCAGCAGAAGGTCCAAGCAATACGCAGTATGGTCAACAACGTCAGGAATGCGCGTAGGTTCGTGGATGAGCTGGAAGAGACCATGAGTTACTGCGAACCGATAGGTTTCTCTGCCAGCGTGGTCGGTGTCCTTGAACGGGTACAGCCACTCTCCATGGTGGGCATTAAAGTCCCCAAGGAACACCAACTGCGCAGAGGGATAGCGTCGTTGGACCTTATCTGCAGTATCACTGAGATATTCAATGAGTCGAGTTGTCTCCTGAGCTCCCGTGTGTGATCGGTAAATACTGGCGTATACAATTCGGTCCAGGCCAGTATCTACATAGACCCATAAGACAGAAAAATCCGGAACTTCCAAGTATCGGAGACGCCGACAACAGATCTCGTCTCTGACATACACGCACACGCCCGCATTGGGGTGAAATTTGGTCTCCAGGATATAGCCTGGGTAATGCAGGTATGCCAGATCCGAACGATCACAGATCTGCGTCTCTGTCAGAAAGAATAAGTGCGGTCTCTCTGTCTCAAGGTGGTGGTGGACATCGTGGAGATTTGAGTGCACTCCTCGGATGTTAGAGAAGTGTACTTTTAGGGAGAGGGAGTGCATCCGCTGTCGGCACTTATTTTTCTTTTTGGACTTTTCCATTATGTTGTTGTTAGGGTGAATAGGGGAGAGGAATAGAAGTTGAGTGAAGCGCAACGTTTGGAACCAAGCAACTCGAGTGGTTAGACCCACTGGTGGGGGACTCACATGGAGACCGCGGGGACGCCCAAAACCCCCCGGGGATCGCCATCGGGCCCTCTCCATCCGGTCGCCAACCGGCACGATGGAGCAATCCCGGGATTTTACACAGGCGGTGGGGCAGCCTTTCGCGAATGGCTAGAACGCTAGTTGGGCCCCCTACAACCTGCGGTCGGCCAGCGGTGCACCGTTTCTTTGGATCCCGCTGCCCTCCAGAATGAGCCACCCGGTGCATCATAACCCATCGAGTTCAAACGGCTCTCATACGCTGCGCAATTACTCGGACCTATTCTCCTCCAATGGCTACTCAAGACATCATGCCGGAACGTGACTAGGTCACTTGGCGGCATGGCTTTGTCTTGAGGGTGGTTGCAAGCCACGGTCGAAACCTACCACCTGCAAAATGGTTATCCCGCCATTCATCGGTCGCCAGAGCCTCGTCCGCTGTCCGGCAGGGTGCACCACGGGCAGGTGAGGTTGGCATTTGGAGAGTCTTGATGGTAGGCGACTCCCCCTTACACCCCATTTATTTATTCATTTATATATTTTATTTCTCTTCTCTATTTTATTTATTTTTCTCCTATTTTCATATTTATTTTATCATATCTGTGTGTTTTCGTGTGTATTTGTCCTTTTTGTCGGTAAAGGTTGACCCTAACGCGGTCAAATCTTTACCTGCGTACCCTTTTTTTAGGTTTCTAGGTAGCGGCCTTCGGCGTACTACGGTTAGTTTTAAGTTATTCTCCCCAGCCTACCGCTGGTAGGGAGGTTAGCCACTAGGGTTCGATAGGTTTTTTATTTAGGAACTCTAGGCATTTGTTATATAATTATATATACATATCATAGTCCCAAGCCCTTCCCAAATGGATAAGCAAAGCGTCATAAACATTGCGAAGGCGTTCGCCCAAGCACTCGCAGCGTCGGGTGTTTCAATTTCTGACGACATATTTACGCAGGCTGTACTAGCGCTTAACGCATCCCCGGCCCCTCAGGCTCCAACCCCAGCCCCTCAGGCCTCCAACGTCCAGACCCCTCTATAGGTCTATAGCTCTCCCGCGTCTCCCGTTCCATCCGACATGGACTGCGCTTCGGTCTCATCCTCGCGCTCATCTCGTAGGAAGCGTACCGCTCCCGGGAGCGATTCAGACTCCGCCGCATCCGAAGCTTCGTCGGTCGCCGCCACCTAAACCGGTTCTCCTGAGCCCGCGGTTCCAGTTAGTTGCCAAAAACTTTCAGAAGCGAAAAAAGCCGCGGTGTCTTCACGCGCCGCCCATGTCACTCGAAGTGACCGCGTCTCCGTCGGTCCCGTCGAAGCCAGCGACGCACTGCGCTCCTGTCCCACCGAAGCCACAGCTCATTCCGCCCGTCTTCCTCCGCAAAAAAGCGCGCTGGACCGCGGTTTCTAACTTGTGCAAAGAGCACAAAATCAATTTTCTCAAGGCAAATAACGCAGGCGATACTATCAAAATCCAAGTCGCGACTATCGACGACTTCCGCTTCCCAGCTGAAGCAGTGCACGAGATGCACTCAAACCGCGGTAGGCGTTTTCCGTTAGCTCTAGTTATCTTGTCTAATACTTCCAACTCAAGGGAGATCTTCAGAGAGGCTCGCACAATCTGCGGACTTTCGAATATCTCCATCGAGCGTCCCAACCCCCGTGGTCACCCTGGGCAGTGCCACCGCTGCCAGCTCTACGGCCACGCAGCGGCTAACTGCTCAGCTCCTCCCAGTTGCGTCAAGTGCCTGGACCCTCACGTAACAAAGGAGTGCACTCGCACTCCCGAATCCACTTCCCCCCCCCTGCCTGTGTGCTGTGCGGCCAGTCTGGCCACACAGCTAACTACAGGGGTTGCCCGCGCGCTCCGCGCTCTTTAGCTAAGAGGGCTGTGCCTAAACCGGCGCCACCGCTCACTCCCGCTAACTTCTCGCCGCTGCGCAACCGGGGTCCCCCGGAAGCAAAGCCCGTGCAGGTGATACCTACTCCGGCTCTGTCCTGGAGACAGCGTCCGGCCGCTCCATCTGCACCTTCCCGTCCTATCCCAGCTCCCGTAGCTCTCGTAAGCCCGCGTCCCGCTCCGTCGTCTTCACCTCAGTCATGGTTGGCTGAGGACGTGAAGACCGTGTTCGACGTCATCCAAAACGTCGACATTAACGAAATTTCCGTACTCGCACGCGAACTGCGAGCCGCCCGCTCTCCTCAAGAGCGTTTATTTGCGTTAGCCGAGCATCAGTCGCTTCTAAGTTCGTTATAAATTTTTTTTATTTTATTTCTTTATTATTATTTTTTTTTTTGTATAAATTCGTATATAAGCAAATATAATGTCTAGACCCGCAAATCCCGCGCCCGCTCGTATCAAACTCAAGGGCTTATCTCTAGTTTCTTTTAACGCTCTGTTATATCCTACCCTAGTATGGGTATATTGCTGAACAAACATTTTTAGTTGTTTACTACTTAACGTCCTACTTTAATTTTGTTTGTGCATCATTTTTAGTTTATGTAAATTATAATTTGTTTTTAACGATCAGTGCGCGTTTAGACTCCAAACTGACAACACTAATCAACATCCCTAATTAAAAGTTGTGACTCTGGAAAGTTTTACAATAAACAAGTGTGTTTCGAATAAAAGAGTTTTTTTTTAAAAACTCTCCAACCTCCTGCCTCATAACAAAATTGGTGGCAGCGGTGGGATAGAGTAAGCGGTGTCCGAAGATACCCATCTATCTCGAATCTACGCGAGGCAGAGAAGATCGACAGTAAGCCACAGCTCAGCCTAGTGCCTGCATCTTGAGAAGCACCAAGATCGACGGTTAGTCTCGACACCTCGTAGAGCCCGCATCATCCAAAGGAAGATCGACGGTCAGTCTCGACACCTCGTTGAGCCCGCATCATCCAAAGGAAGATCGACGGTCAGTCTCGACACCCTGTTGAGCCCGCATCACAAAAAGGTCAGCCTTAGCGAAACCCGCTAAGCCCGCATCTTCTTACCAGAGTTTGGAGCAGATCGACGGTCAGTCTCCGGCTTGTCGCCGTGAGCCCGCATCTCAAAAACGACGCCACTCATCTCCATTTAGGACTAAGGTAGTCCTGTTCCTGAATCGACGCAGTATGTTCCGGCTCGTTATTCTGTGAGTTCTTTTATTATCAGTGCAAATATCAATTTTTAAGTGCAATTTGAAGGTAAAATTTTTGCGGTTATTTTACTATTTTGAACGTTTTTTATTTTATTTTTACTTTCTCTATTTTAAACGTGTTTTAATATTTTTGTTTTCTAAATCACTGTTATAAATTATTTTAAAATATGTCTCGAAAACAAGAAATCGAGAAAGATAATACCGAGAAGGTTTCTTTGAATGTTCTTACTAAATTTATTAAGCCATATAACGGTGATAGAGAAACCCTTACAGCGTTTCTCACGAATTGTGATAATGCTTTCAGTCTAGCTAGTATTGAACAACAATCTATTTAATATAAATATATCATATCACAACTCGAGGGAAAAGCGCAAATTGCTTGTTGTTTAAGAAATTTTACGTTTTGGAAGGATCTAAAGGAATTTTTAAAGGTTACTTTTGGTGATAAAAAGCATTCGACACATCTTTTAATCGAATTACAAAGTTGCAAGCAATTACCTACAGAAAACATTACTCAGTATGCCCTTAGATTAGAGTCATGCTTAACACGTATTCAAGCCGATATTCATCATTCCTGTAAAATTAAAGAGGAATTAGTGGGCCGTATAGCTTCAATGGAAGATCTTGCCCTTAATACTTTTGTTTTAAATGTTAATCCTAGTTTTGCAAATAATGTTCGGTGCAGACATCCAACCAGTCTCTCGGAGACGATAACGCTTACCGTGGAGGAGGAGAAACTTTTTAAGCTATCTAAGTCAAATTTTAAAAATATCAAAAGTTGTTCAGTTTGCCATAGGCAAGGACACTTAAGTTCCGAATGTTTTAAAAGAAAACCTAATTTTCACACTTTTCATTTAAAAAATCATAATACTTCTAAACCGAATTCATTTGATTCTAATTATAAAAACAACATATCTAATTCCCATGAGAATAAAAATAAGTATTTTTGCAGTTATTGTAAAAATCCTGGTCACACGGTCAAGTTTTGCCGTAAGCGGCATTTTCAGAATAGTCAGTCTAACTATACACAACACGATACCAGGGCTCCAGTTACAGAGAGTCCGCGCAGTGTTCACAATGTTTTAAACGATCATAACGATAGCGATAATTTAAACTAAAAAAGATTTCGGTCTCGTGCCTGCCGAAATCAAGCATTTTAAATGGCACTAATTCTAATAATGAGACTTTTAAAAATTGCACTGATACGAAACCTAATATCGAAATATTGCACAGGGATTCTAATAATTATACTAAGTTTTTATCTCGACCCACGAAAGAGGCGAGTCATATTAAAAATAAAAGTTTTGCATCTCGTACTGATAAACAGACGAGTCGTGGTAATTATAGTTTTTCATCTCAACCTGAAAAGCAGGTGAGTCGTAATGTTAATTTTTCGTCTCGAACTAAAAGACAGTCGAGTCATAATAATTTTGCATCTCAGCCGAAGCCGCTGAGTCCTTTTTCATCTCGCTCCAAAAGAGAGTCGAGTCCTTTTTCATCTCGCTCCAAAATAGAGTCGAGTCATAATGTTAAGATGAATATTTCTCAAGAATGTGAGAATAAAATTAAGGAAGACATACCTATTTTTGAAACTAAAACTTTATTTAAGAAAGTGTCTTTACCACATGTTTATATTAATGCTAAGTCACATTCTGACAAGCAATTATGTTTTTTAATTGACACAGGTGCAAGTGTTAGCTTGATAAAATTTTCTAGTTTAACTAATAGTCCGAAACTTTCTTCGGAAAAAATAAAAATAAAAGGTATTAATGATAAAAATAAAGATATTTTTTATGAAACTTTAGGTTCTCTACGTTTGAATTTTGATTTTTCAAATAATATTGTTTATAAATTTCATGTAATAAATGATGACCTTAATTTACAATATGACGGGATTTTAGGTAACGATTTTTTTCAATTCTTTAATTGCAATATTAATTATAGTTCTAATGAAATATGTATACACGGTTCAATTTTACCTATTCATTTCAATCAGGTTACTTATGTCATTCCTGCACGAAGCGAAACTGTGATAGAATGCTGTGTTAGTAACGCTGATTCCGAACTATTTCAACTTAAGGAAGCGCTCATATTAGATCAAAAAATTTGTGATGGTGTTTATTTAGCTAATTGTGTGGTATCTTTAAAACCAAATAAAAGGGTAAACGTTTCAATTTTGAATACGACGGAATTTCCAGTCGAAATAAATAATTTTAAAGTTCACTTATCACAGATTGATTACCAATGTTTTGAAAATGTTCATAATTGTTTTGAAAGTATTAATCATACATCTATTAATTATACGGACCGTAAAAAACGAGTCCTTGATTTAATCCGTCACGAGCATTTGAATTACGAAGAGAAGAAATTACTTTTTGAATGTTGTAGTAAATATTCAGACATTTTTTATCTTGAAGGAGATCGGTTATCGTATACTAATGCGGCCGAACACTCCATAAATACCGGTAATTCTCCACCGATTAACGTGAAATCCTATAGGTTACCAGAATGTCATAAGGAAGAAGTTGATAAACAAATTAAAAATATGTTAGACCAAAATATTATTCGTCCTTCAACTTCCCCGTGGAGCGCCCCAGTGTGGATAGTTCCTAAGAAGTTAGATGCATCTGGACAGAAAAAATGGCGCATAGTTATTGATTATAGGCGTTTAAATGATGTAACAGTTACCGAGGTTTTTCCAATTCCATTAATTAATGATATTTTAGACCAATTAGGTCGTTCTAAGTACTTTAGTACCCTAGATTTAGTTTCCGGGTTTCACCAATGTTTATTAAAAAAGGAAGATGCAGCAAAGACTGGCTTCACTATTATCAATACTAACGGCACTTCAGGTCACTTTGAGTTTACTAGGATGCCTTTTGGGCTCAAAAATGCCCCTTCTACGTTTCAACGGTTAATGAATACCGTTCTGTCGGGTTTACAAGGCCTTCATGCTTTTATTTATTTGGATGACGCCGTAATATTTTCGGAAACCCTGGACAAACACATTGAAAAACTCGATATAGTATTCAGTAGATTTAGAGAATTTAATTTAAAACTCCAGCCCGACAAGTGTGAGTTCTTGCGGCGCGAGGTTGCTTATCTAGGACACATTATTTCTGATAAAGGTGTACATCCTAATCCAGACAAGGTCAAAGCAGTTTCTAATTTTCCGATTCCACGTAATGCTAAAGAAGTCAAATCATTTTTAGGATTAGTTGGCTATTATCGCCGATTTATAGATAATTTTAGTAAGATAACGAAACCTTTAACTTTACTTTTAAAAAAGGACGCGAGTTTTCATTGGTCTCATGAACAAAATGAATCATTTAATATTTTAAAGGAGAAATTAATTTCAGCTCCACTTTTACAGTACCCAGACTTTACACAACCTTTTATTGTCACAACCGATGCGAGTAATTTTGCGGTTGGTGCTGTACTTTCACAAGGTCCTGTAGGCAAGGACAAACCTATAGCGTATGCGTCTAGAACAATGAATAAAGCAGAATGTAATTACTCAACCACAGAAAAAGAGTTATTAGCTATCTTATTTGCAGTTAAAAGCTTTCGTCCTTATTTATATGGGACTAAATTTAAGATCGTAACGGATCATCGCCCATTAACGTGGCTTTTTAATGTAAAAGACCCCGGCAGCAGATTAATCCGGTGGCGCCTCAAACTTGAGGAATATGATTACGAAATAGTTTATAAGCCCGGCAAATTAAACTCAAACGCCGACGCTTTATCCAGAATTCCCATTAACATTATAGATTTAAATAATTTAAATAAGTGTAGTTACGAAGACTATTGGAAAAAACAATTTACAAAAAATTTACCCGACCTTAATACTAAAATTGAAGAACATTTACAAAACTTACATTCATGTAAGTATAATGCGATTGCGTGTCCTATCTCTTTAGATTTCGATTATTCTATGCCCAACTGTGAAGAAATATTATCACAGTTCGAGAATTCTGCTGAGCTTTTAAATACCGAGCGCGAGGCCGGTTCGTTGTTATCGATTGATAACAAAAATAAAACATTCTTTTTTCTATTTACGAAGGTGCATCATTATGATGAAACTAATTATAAAGATATTTACAATTTATTAATTATACTTAGAGATAAAATTTTACAAGAACATCCTGATTTAACCGACTTAGCAATTTCAGATTTTTCTGAACCTTACTCTAAAATATCTTTTATTAAAGTTTATAACATTATTAATTTTGTATTTCACAATACTAATATAAGAATTCATATTTACAAAAATCAATTAATTTATCCTACTCCAGCAGAAGTACAGAAGATTTTAAAAGAAAATCACGATTCAACCATAGCGGGCCATCCCGGCATGAATCGAATGTTTAACAGGATTAAAGCTTCTTATTATTGGAAGTCGATGCGATCGGACATCGAAAATTATGTTAAAAATTGTAGGCTTTGTCAAGTAAACAAACCTTTAAGAAAAAGTAATAAAGCTCCGATGGTTATTACATCTTCAAGTACGAAGCCTTTTGAGCGCCTATCTTTAGATATCGTTGGTACTTTACCAGAAGCAGGTTTTCAGAAATTCAGATTTATTTTAACCTTACAAGATGATTTAACAAAGTTTTCATGCGCATATCCTATGATATCAGCTACAAGTGAGGAGGTAGCTCGCAATTTAGTTCATTTTATGTCCCTATTCGGAATACCGAAAATGATTTTAACAGATCTCGGGACTTGTTTTACGTCAGAGTTATTTAAGCAAATTACAGAAATATTTAAAATTAAATCTTTATTTTCGACTCCGTATCACCCTCAAACGAATGGAGCACTCGAACGGAGTCATGCTACATTGAAAGAATATTTAAAATCTTTTGTTAACGAAAACCAAAATGACTGGCACTGTTATCTAGCCACAGCCATATTATGTTACAATACTACTCCTCATAGTACTACTCAGTACACTCCTTTCGAATTATTATACGGTCATAAACCGAACATACCTAATTCTCTTTATGAAACAAATGATAATGTTACTTATAACGAATATGTAAGAGCAGTACAATATAGGATGAGATTTAGTAGAGAAAAAGCTTTAGAAAATATTTTGAAAAGTAAGGAAAATTCCAAGCAATACTATGATTCTTCTAGTAGATCAGTTCAATATAAATTAGGAGATATGGTGTATCTTAAGCAACACCATAGGTTACGTAAAGCACTTTCCCCAGTGTGGAAAGGCCCTTTTAAGATAGTTAAGGTTAATAATAAAAATAATGTAACTTTGAGTATTGGTCGTAAACACGTTAAATATCACGTTGATCAGATAAATTCAGCTCAAACTTAGTTTAATAAGTTGTTTATTTTTCTATTCTAATTTTATTTTCAGATTACTATTTCGTCATTGTGTAAGCGAAAGTAAGGTGACGCCGATAGTTCATAGTCCTGGGATATACTTTGATCCCACAACTTCGATTAGTTTTTATAACAATTTTTGGAAAGTCGTTACTCATGTCGACGTTATATCTTTTAAACCTCATCTTGAAAGTATTGAAAATTTATTGATAAAAACCAGTAACTTATGTTTTAAAACTTTACCTAATGATTTTGTTGATTGTAAGGATATTACAAATTCTATTGAAAATTTGTTACAGTCGAATTATGAAAAATTAAACTCTTTGTCGCATGTTATTCCGAGAAACTCAACTAAGTATAAAAGATCATTAGAGTTTGGAGGAGAAATCCTTAAATTCTTTTTTGGCACTTTAGACGCCGACGATGCGCGAAAATACGACGCAGCTATTGAAGTTTGTCAAAAGAGCGAATCTGAATTATTTCATTTAATGAAGGATAATATCCATGTAATTAAGTCTAGTTTAAATACTTTTAATTCTACTATACGTAAACTTAACGATAATGAAGTTAAACTAAATTCTCATTTATCAATTTTAAATAATATTCTTACTCAAGTTACAGATCAAAACAATAAATTATCTTATGTAACAAGAATAAATAGCTTAGTTAATTTAGTGGAGAATTCTTTAATAACTATCTCTAACTTTTTAGATGTAATTCTTAACTCTATTTTATTTGCGAAGGTAAATATTTTACACCCTTCTGTATTAAGTCCAAATAAGCTGTATTCTGAATTAGTTAACAATGTTCATTTCATAAATAAACTTACTGACTTCCCAGTGTCGTTATCACTTGCAAACATTAACACGATAATTGATGTGTCCAAGCTAACTTGTTTTTATTACAATGAAAAGATTATTTTTACATTAGAAATTCCTTTAATTTATAATGAAAGGTATATTGTTTATAAAAAATATACCTTTACCAACTCCTCATGATCAGAAGGTCAATACATTTTCGCTGATCCAACCTTCTAAGCCTTATATAGCCTTATCAGACGATAAGCTAAGTTATGTTCTTATTGATGATTTTAATAATTGTAAATTAATAAATGATGAACTTTCTATCTGTCCTTTAATAAATATCCGTTCAAGTATAAATAATCCTTGTTGTGAAAGTAAATTATTAACAGAAGTCATCTTATCTTTGCCAGCTGAATGCAATAGCAAACTTTTGTATGGTCTAATTGACATATGGCAAATTTTGAATAATAACAAGTGGATCTTTGTTCAATCCAAACCATGTAAACTAACAATTAAATGCGATGATAAAATGTATGACCAGACTTTATTAGGTACAGGTATTGTGAAACTTACCGACAACTGTATCGGTTATTCGAAAACAAACCAACTTTTACCTTCTAGTTCTAAGAAATTATATGTTAAAAGTAATATTAATATCAATTTTAATATTTTGGACGACGAATGTTGTAAAAAGGAAAATTTTAATCATACTTTACCGCACTTATTGCCTATTAAATTGTCGAATATTAATTTAGATAATTTACAATACACTTCGCATAAACTTGATTATTTAGAAAATGAAATAAATAAGGCTCAACAGGAGTCACATTTTATACGTTATGGTACATATTATTCTTCTTTTACATATTTTCTAATTGTTTGTATTTTACTTTACATTTTTTACAAGGTATTTAGATATTTTTATTGTTCTACTAATAACCGAAGTTTATGTTGTATAAGCATCTATAACCAATGTAATAATAAAAAGAATATTAGAAATCGGTCTAAATTGTCAAACTCTATCGAAATGACTTCTGATGCATCTTCTGAAGAAGATCATAAGTCTATTGAATCTTCATGTAATCTTAAAAAACTTAATTTTAGTTCATCCTCTAGAAATATTGATAATTTTTAGTTTTATAACAAATGTGTACTGTTTCTTTTGAATTTTTATTTCATGTTTTATGTTTAAATTGTAAAATTTAAAGCTATGTTTTGTGTTTTTAATTTTGAAGTTATTCTCATGTGTCTTTGTTTTATTTTATAGTTTTGTAAAAGGGATATTGATTATTTTTGGAATGTTTTAATAACTTCGCTTTTCCATTTTAAGGGATAAAGCTCCGTCTTAACCGGGGGGCTGTTATATCCTACCCTAGTATGGGTATATTGCTGAACAAACATTTTTAGTTGTTTACTACTTAACGTCCTACTTTAATTTTGTTTGTGCATCATTTTTAGTTTATGTAAATTATAATTTGTTTTTAACGATCAGTGCGCGTTTAGACTCCAAACTGACAACACTAATCAACATCCCTAATTAAAAGTTGTGACTCTGGAAAGTTTTACAATAAACAAGTGTGTTTCGAATAAAAGAGTTTTTTTTTAAAAACTCTCCAACCTCCTGCCTCATAACAGCTCGTAGTCTTCCTGACCTCAAACTGTTCCTTCAGAACAACGAGCCAGACTTATTGCTTCTTCAAGAGACATGGCTCACCCAAACCGCACATTCGTAACGATAGGCCCAACGGTTACGGCGGCACAGCTATTTATCACAAAAGAGGTTTCCACTGCACTCCTCTCTCTACCCCTCCTCTCCTCACCATGGAGGCCACTGTGTGTAGATTAGCTATGACTAGTCATCCGACCGTCATCATAGCTTCAGTCTACATACCTAGTGACATCCATCATATCAGACCTATCCTTAGCGACTTCGAGGCCATTCTCGCCCTCGGCCATTCAGTCATTATGTTCGGAGATTTTAACTCCAAACATACTGGGAAGTTGGCCTATCGACCAACCAAAGCGGTAGAGAACTCCTTAAAATCACTCAGCATCTCAACTTAGATGTCATCTCTCCCGTCACTCCCACTCACTCATCCCGGCAACTCTAACTACTCTCCTGACATCCTCGATTTAGCGATCGTCAAACAAATCAACCTCGATCTCAGGTCTATCGAACCGCTCGATGACCTTGGCTCTGATCACCGCCATTGCTAGGACCGCCTAACAATCACGTCACTCCTCCTAAGACCTTTGCCAACTGGAAAGGTTTTAAAGATACGTTAGCTTCAGCCAAACAGGCCCCAAACTCTCCGCTCGCGATCTCGTCCGACCAATTAGATAGCCCGGTCAAAATAGATTCATTAGTCGTCCCCCTTACTGATGCTATCAACTTAGCCATCAGTGTAAACGAAAAGGTTGCTAAGCGAAGTTTACCCAATCTACCCTTAGCCGTTAGCAATCTCATTAAAGCTAAGAACGCGGCTCTCCGGAGAGCCAAGAAATATCCCACGCCCGCCTATAGATCAGCTGCGAACAAACTAAAACATAAAGTTAGGTCTCGACTCGCGGAACTCCGAGACGCTCAGTTTAACGATCTCATGGAGAATATCTCCCCGTCCCACCAAGCGTACTACAGTATTGCCCAAGCCTTACGCGTAGACACCGCCTCTCACATTCCTCCTCTCACTCGTCCCGACGGCACTATTGCCTTTGAAGCCGAAGAGAAAGCCGAATGCTTCGCCGACAGCATAGCGGCACAATGTCCGCCCAGCACGCAACCCGCGGATCCCTCCCACATCCAGGCGGTGGAGGACGAAGTTCTCCGCAGAGAATCTCTCCCCATCACCGACGACCCCGTCACAGTCTCTAATGATGAAATCTTGCTTCTCATTAGAAGTCAAAAGTCCAAAAAGGCTCCGGGTGCGGATGGTATTTCTAACCACGCACTCAAACACCTGCCTCAACAGGTTCTTACCTTGTTAGCCATCATCTTCAATGCCTGCTTCGACCACAGCTACTTTCCAAAAGCCTGGAAAGAAGCGACAGTCATAGGCATTCCCAAGCCGGGTAAACCTCTGAATATCCCGACTAATCACAGACCCATCAGCCTCCTCAAGGCCATGTCTAAACTTCTCGAAAGAGTCATATTCTCTCGAATGCGGAACCATCTGTTTCCAACGGATGGCGATCCTCTCATTATACCCCACCAGTTCGGCTTCCGCGCTAAGCACTCCTGCCCTCAGCAAGTCCATCGAATCATCGAGTAAATACTCGACGGCTTCTATCCGAAACGAAAGAAAACGATCGCAGTTTTCTTTGACGTAGCCAAGGCTTTCGACAAAGTCTGGCACAGCGGTCTCGTTTATAAACTCTACAAAATAGGCTTACCGGCTCGCCTAGTTAGGTTAATCGCGTCGTTTCTCAAAGACCGCACGTTTCGTTTCAAACATGAAGGCACGCTTTCCGCGCCTCGTCCCATAAAGGCTGGAGTCCCTCAAGGCTCAGTCCTCACCCCTCCAGTGTATACCGTGTACACTAACGACATTCCCATTCCGCCGAAAGACGTCGAACTCGCCCTCTTTGCCGAAGACACAGCCCTTTACACCAAAGGCCAAAGTATCCTGGGTCTCACCATCAGACTCCAAAAGGCTGTAGACGCCCTCGGTGCATGGTTTCAAAAATGGCGTATCGATGTGAACCCAGACAAGAGTTCTGCGGTTTACTTCGACTGCAAACAACGTCATGTCGCCGACAATCTGCACGTTCGAATGTTAGGTACTCCCATCCCCTGGAAGCGCACTACCAAATACTTAGGCGTCACCTTAGACCAGACGCTTTCTTTCAAGCCACACGTCGATAGAGTAACGAAACTCGCCCGTTTTTACTGAGGCCGCTTTTATAGTATGTTAGGTAGAAAAAGTAAAATGTCATTCAGAAACAAACGTACGCTTTATAAGGTCTGCGTTAGACCAGTCATGACATATGCCTCGCCAGTCTTTACCCACGCCAAACCCTCCATCCTGCAAAAACTGCAGGTAGTTCAAAATCTCTTCTGCCGCAGGGCCACAGACGCACCGTGGTACGTGCGTAACGCGGACCTGCACAGAGATCTTGAACTACCTACAGTGCAACAGCACCTCAAAACACTCTCAGAATCGTTCTTCAAACGGGCCGAATCCCATCCCAATCCTCTAGTTCGAGATTCTGTCTCATATACTGCTCCTGTCTTAGATTCGAAATTCAAAGTCGCTAGACCGAGAAACGTGCACACGAACGTAGCGACGCAGCTGACGCTAGATCTCTTAGCCCTTCAGGCCGCAAATTCTAATTCTAACGTAAATTCTAATCCTAACGTAAATCCGAATTAATGTAATTTTATTTTTCAATTTTTAATGTTTTAATTATTTAATTTTCATTTTGAGCACCTTCAGTGCTATGTATTCACCTTAAGTGCTTTGAGCATCTTCAGTGCTATGTAAATCCCAGCGGGTGACCCCTTCTGGGCCCCGCTAGCGCGGCCTCTTTCTCCAATTGGCCGTCGCTCAGATGAAGGCTGAGTAGCAAAAAATTGCACGAGCCGACAGGGGGTTTTTTAGTGGGTATGGTTCTGGTAGGCGTCGGGACGAGTCCCACATAACTCCAATTGCGTGCGCGGAGTATGCTTCAGAGCATGTTTTTATCCTCCTGCCCTTCCCGTGGAGGGGAACAAAAAAAAATACTATCATGAATTTGAGCTGAGTGAAAAGCACATTTCTTGAAAAGTACGCATCCTACAGAACACGAAGAACTGTTTAATCTTCCTGAAAGCCGCAAAACATTGCTCCTAAATCTCCCTCGCAAACATAAATAATAATTTCCATATATACTTCCTGCTACAAAAATAAAAGTTTTTTAATTGCCAAACATTTCTTTTCAGTTTTTTTCATAAACTTTTGCTTTTGAATTTTCTTTTCACTACAATATCAAAATATCAGAAAACCTACAACGTTTCAAACAAGGTTTCGCCTTATAAACAAGTTTGTTCTTACAATTTAGCAGCCTCTTTTAATCAAAGAATGTAAAAATTCTTGTTGGGTTTTTTATCTGAGTCAAGTTTTAATTGCCAACCTTTTGTTTCGATACCTCCTTGCATTATTTTGTCAATTTGCTTCAGGAACTAAGTTTTGATTGTTGAACAGTTCTAACTTTTACGTATATTTCATTAATCTATAGTAATTAACACAACTTTTGTAAAACGGTAGATTCTCATACTTCCAACTACTTATTTCCCTAGTAATGAACTTATAATTAAGTACGTTTCAAAGTACGCTTTGCTTTTCTTAGCAGATGTACTACCTAAATTTTGAAAGATGCCTAGTTCTAAATTAATAGGTAGTAATATAATGCTTACACACCTTTTTTTTATAAATTATTTGCTGTTTTGTTTTTCCTATTGATAGAGTGGTTACTCCATTCTATAAAGTTCAATAAATAATAAACCCACTTTTTAGTTGCTAAATACAAAATCATATCATTGTAAGTTTGCTTAAATCCTTGCTATGCCGCAATTTACAAAGTGATACCTGTCACTCAATCGATTTACTCATACTTATTATAAACTAAGATGCACATAGGCCTCTACTTACATTCTAAATGTCGTCACATCTAATCATTCAAAAAATAATAACCAACAGCACCATGTCATCTATCATAAATAAATTATATCTAATCCATTCTGAGGCCATCAATCTTAACCACGGCATTTACCTCACATGCATGTGTTATGCTTTTCCACATTAAAATAAAGGAAATTTTCCACGTATTTGATGTATTAAGTATCTGTTACAACAAAAAATAGGTTATTTTAGTCTTCTTCTCAAATTCAAAAAAGTAAGTATTATTGGTTACGTATATATTTTTAACTTTATTATAATCGACGAACGAGCACGAAAACCTCCTTATGGTAAGTGGCATCCGTGCCAATAGACACATTTGTAAATGATAACGATACAACTTACAACTATATAAGCCTATCTTCTAAGTGTTGAAATGTTACGGATTCATTTGAATTCACGATGATTACCTGCAAAGGAAATAGAACAAAATTAATAAAAAATCTGTATATAAATTCTGCGTGTCTCGGTGGTGAAAACCATCGACCAGTGAGTAGAGGGGCGCAGTTACCAAATGTTTGTAGAACACCTCTTATAAAATAGGAATTCAAGCCAAGTATATAAAAATAGATTTTATTAGTTAAACTTATAATTCAAATTAACACCAGGATAACATGAACAGCTTAAAACATAACCTGAATTTGACTAAAATGTACTAAAAGTTAACTCATATTCATAAAGTTTAGTCAAAACTCGTTTGCTCGCGTCATCACAATGTGTGTAAGATTAAAGGATCAAGAAGCTGCGAGCGCACGACAGTCGCACTTTATCGCACATAAACAAACACTTAGGAATTTTGCAGTTTTTTGGGTAATTTGACTTAACCTTGTTCTTTATGCATACGTTGAAATGAAAAATCTTGTCGTTAGAGTTCACTTGTCTTAGCTTCCCACAACAGGGAAAGGCTCTTAGTAATAAGTACTCATATTACACTATACATCATTATAAACCCAATGAAATTTCAAATCTAATATAAGAACCTTAATGCTTCTCATTTTCTTGCAATACGTTTTATTGTCCAGAATAAGCATGTTTTTCCCGTTAATATAGAATTCCTGACTCAAATCTTATTAATAAAAATTATTGAGGAAATAGAAAAAATACCTAAGCAATTTCCACATTTTGTGTAGATATTATTTCATAAAATTCTTGACATTTCCTTAATAGTGATTTCTCAAAATAAAATAACAATCTAAGAATATAATCTAAAAAAAATTTTAAATAACCTTTTGAAATATGTTTCCTAAGTACTAAAATATAAAAGATTGTGTAAAAAATTTGAAAAGCGAAATCTTGCTTCAATGCTAGTAGTTAACTTAACCGAACAAAAGTACCTAACTAACCAATTCAATGCTAGTAGTAAACTTAACCCGTTTAGTTTAATGATAGACATTTTCTTATTTTACTTATTATAGAATACACTTAATATAAAAAAGAAATATTTACTCACTCAATTTAAGTCCCTAACAAATGTCCAATTTCTGTAAAAGTACTTCTATAAATCAATTTGGAAATAAGCTCGCGTTTTATGAGCTCTTACCGTTAAAGCAAGGGTTGGCGGCAGTTAACCTCATATCATTTACTGTAATATTGTCCTGAACTACACCATGCATGTTATTACATTCATATTAGCATTATACTTCCTTTGTGTAATGTGAAAACATATACAGTTAATGGAGTATAGCTTTTACTCATAAAAATTAACATGGGTGTCATATTTCGTTTTGTTAATTAGATTTTTACAATGGCGTGAATTGATTGCGCGTGGTTTGTGTTTGTGTAGTACATAATATAATCTTAAAGAGAAATATTGAGTTTGATCTCAATATTGTATTGTTGTAGTTAGCAACAACAAACTTTATTACTCCAGAATCACATGAGACAAGCCCACGAGATTCATAAACTCATAAGCCGTAATTGTAATGAAATGCCTGAATATTAAATAGAGAAACATAGCATATTTTGCTTTTTTATGTTATTACTGTACTTCTGGTCCTGGAATATTTGAGTAATTAAAATTTCTGAGTGTATCTATAGAATACAATTTACTTCGGCAGATAACTATTATCTAAAGAATGCTTTGACACTTAACAAGACTTTCAATTGAGATTCTCAAACTTATTCTACTAATAAAAGTTATCTGAGCCTTGAAAAATCAGCCCTAAGGAGAATATTGAATCAATCTGGTGTTTTTACCACAATCCTTGGTAAATTGATTTAAAAATGCTAAATTACTTGATACCATTTCTTTTAAAATAATCTTCATTGAAAAGACTTTACAAAAAAAGTTTTTTTGTTTATCCACAAGAATCCCCACTATCTCCGCACAAACAAAAGAACACAGCATCCCGAGAAAACCAATCCATTGTACCACAATACGGCTTAAAAAAAGTATTACAGTGCCACTAACTTATCTGGTCGGTAGCAAAAATTAGAACTAAAGCGTTTATTAGGTGACTAAAATGTGAAACCTCATTCACATATAGAGAGCAACGCCACCCTTTACTGAATAGATAAGTTGGACGGACTGTACAAAGCTTTTGATTCCCATACAAGTTGCGAGCATGGATGCTTCGTTTATCTTTAACTTTCATACAAACTTTGTAGGTCACGTAGCGTTCTCTTCTGCAAACATTCTGTTTCCAAGCCCTGCCTTTAAGTGATATCAGGCAATGCCCAGAACACACATACACACATTTATGTAAACTTAGTACCTATTTGATGTTTTCGTATTCAGGCTAACGTTTCGTTGAGAAAATATTTGCTCACCAGTTCTTTGTTTTGCAATGTAATTTTGGAAGTAAAGTTTTGGCGCACGTTCCTGAAGAAAGAAACCTACTAAAATTTATTTTGAAGAAACTTGATGCTTTGATTTTTAAGGTTACCCAGGGAACTTTAAACTTTAACTTTTTAAGCTTTGCTGTGCCAATAAATAATAAATTCTATCAATATTTCGTGTTAATACAACCTGATAAAAATTTATACTTCGGGTTGAAAGTTGAAAAGGAACATAATTTAAACTAATTCTAGAATGTACATAAACGTGTATTAAGCTAATAACTATAAGATCAAAATGCTCTACAAATAAAAAAACCAAACCTAAACTAGAATCTATTGAAGGCAATGTAGGCAAGGCTTTTCAAATTACAACTTTTTTTTTGTTCCCCTCCGCGGGAAGGGCAGGAGGATAAAAATGCCCTGACGCATACTCTGGCACGATTCCAAAGTTATGTGGGACTCGTCCCGACGCCTACCAGGACCATACCCACTAAAAACCCCCTGTCGGCTCGTGCATTTTTGCCACTCAGCCTTCATCTGAGCGACGGCCAATTGGAGAAAGAGGCCGCGCTAGCGGGGCCCAGAAGGGGTCACCCGCTGGGATTACATAGCACTGAAGGTGCTCAAAGCACTGAAGGTGAATACATAGCACTGAAGGTGCTCAAAATGAAAATCAATAATTAAAACAAAAATTAAAAAATTGCAAAATAAAATTGAATTAATTCGCATTTACGTTAGAATTAGGATTTACGTTAGAATTAGCATTTACGTTAGAATTAGAATTTGCGGCCAGAAGGGCTTCGAGATCGGCTGACAGTCTGGTGGATGAGTACGCTTGCGCATTCCTAGGCCTAGCGACTTTGAACTTCGAATCTAACACAGGAGTAGTATATGAGACTGAATCACGAACTAGAGGATTGGGATGGGTTTCGGAGCGTTTGAAGAACGCTTCAGAGAGTGTTTTGAGATGTTGTTGTACTGTAGGCAGTTCAAGATCTCTATGCAAGTCCGCGTTACGCACGTACCACGGTGCGTTTGTGGCCCGGCGGCAAAAGAGGTTTTGAACTACCTGCAGTTTGTGCAGGAGGGAGGGTTTGGCGTGGGCAAAGATTGGCGAGGCATACGTCATGACGGGTCTAACGCAGACCTTGTAAAGTGTACGTTTGTTTCTGAAAGACATTTTACTTTTTCTACCTAACATGCTATTTAGGCGGCCTAAGTAGTGACGAGCGAGTTTCGAAACTCTTTCGACGTGTGGCTTGAAAGAAAGCGTCGGATCTAATGTGACGTGGGAATGCCAAACATTCGAACCTGGGGACCGCCAGCGGGACGACGGCGTTTGTGGTCGAAGCGCATCGCAGAACTCTTTTCAGGGTTCACATCGATGCGCCATTTTTGAAACCGTACACCAAGGGCGTTTACGGCCTTTTGGAGTCTGGTTACAAGGTGCGGAACACAGTGGCCTTTGATATAGAGTGCGGTGTCGTCGGCAAAGAGGGCGAGTTCGACACCTTTCGACAGGATGGGAATGTCGTTGGTGTACACGGTGTACAACAGAGGGGCGAGGACTGAGCCTTGAGGGACTCCAGCCTTTATGGGACGAGGCGCGGAAAGCGTGCCTTCATGTTTAAATCGAAACGTACGGTCTTTGAGAAACGACGCTATTAACCTGACTAGGCGATCCGGTAAGCCTATTTTGTAGAGTTTATAAACGAGACCGCTGTGCCAGACTTTGTCGAAAGCCTTGGCTACGTCAAAGAAAACTGCGATCGTTTTCTTTCGTTTCGGATAGAAGCCGTCGAGTATTTACTCGATGATTCGATGGACTTGCTGAGGGCAGGAGTGCTTAGCGCGGAAGCCGAACTGGTGGGGTATAATGAGAGGATCGCCACCCGTTGGAAACAGATGGTTCCGCATTCGAGAGAGTATGACTCTCTCGAGAAGTTTAGACTTTGCTTTGAGGAGGCTGATGGGTCTGTGATTAGCCGGGATATTCAGAGGTTTACCCGGCTTGGGAATGCCTATGACTGTTGCTTCTTTCCAAGCTTTTGGAAAGTAGCTATGGTCGAAGCAGGCATTGAAAATAATAGCTAACAAGGTAAGCACCTGTTGAGGCAGGTGCTTAAGTGCGTGGTTGGAAATTCCATCCGCACCCGGAGCCTTTTTGGACTTTTGATTTCTAATGAGAAGCGAGATTTCATCATTAGAGACTGTGACGGGGTTGGCGGTGATGGGTAGAGAGTCTCTGCGAAGGACTTCGTCCTCCATCTTCTGGAAATGTGAGGGATCAGCAGGTTGCGTGCTGGGCGAGCATTGTGCGGCAATGCTGTCAGCGAAGCATTCGGCTTTCTCTTCGACTTCGAAGGCAGTAGTGCCATCGGGACGAGTGAGAGGAGGAACGTGAGAGGCGGTGTCTACGCGTAAGGCTCGGGCCATACTATAGTACGCTTGGTGGGACGGAGAGATATTCGCCATAAGATCGTTCATCTGAGCGTCTCGGAGTTCTGCGAGGCAAGACCTAACTTTACGTTGTAGCTGATTCGCAGCTAATCTATAGGCGGGCGTGGGATATTTCTTGGCTCTCCGGAGAGGCGCGTTCTTAGCTTTAATAAGATTGCTAACGGCTAAGGGAAGCGTGGGTTTACCTTGCTTAGCAAACTTTTCGTTGTCACTGATGGCTGAGTTGATAGCATCAGTGAGAGAATTGACTAATAAATCTATTTTATCCGGACTATCTATTTGATCGGGCGAGATCGCGAGCGGAGAGTTTGGGGCCTCTAAGGCTGAAACTAACGTATTTTTAAAGCCTTTCCAATCGGTAAAGGTCTTAGGAGAGGTGACGTTATTGTTAGGCACACCTAGCACAAGAGAGACGGGGCGGTGGTCAGAGCCTAGGTCATCGACCGGTTCGATAGCCCTGAGGTCGAGGTTGATTCGCTTGACGATTGCATAATCGAGGATGTCAGGAGAGTGGTTTGGGTTGTCGGGATAGTGAGTGGGAGTGATGGGAGAGATGACATCTAAGTTGAGTGAGTTTGTGATGTCGAGGAAAGCGATACCACTGGTGTTGGTTGATAGGCACGTCCAGTCAGTATGTTTGGAGTTAAAGTCTCCGAACATAATGACTGAATGGCCGAGGGCGAGAATAGCCTTAAAATCGCTAGGGATTGGTCTGGTACCACTAGGTATGTAGATTGAAGCTATGATGATGGTCGGATGACCAGTCATAGCCAATATACACACAGTGGCTTCCATGTTGAGGAGAGGAAGGGTTGGGAGAGGATAGCAGTGGAAGCCTCTTTTGTAATATATAGCGGTGCCGCCGAAACCGTCGGAGTTGGGCCTATCGTTACGAATAAACGCGTACTTAGGTATAGCGAATCCCCTGGAGCGGTTTGGAGTAAGCCATGTCTCCTGGAGAAGGAATAAGTCAGGTTCTTTGTTCTGAAGGAACAGTTTGATCTCGGGAAGGTTGGTGTTAAGGCTACGAGCGTTAAAAGATACTAGGGATAAGCCCTTGGGTTTAATACGACTGGACGCGTGATTCGCGGGTCTAGACATTATAATTTACTTATTTACGATTTTATATAAAAATAAAAAAAAAGAATAAATTTATAATGAATTTAGAAGCGAGTGAGGCTCGGCTAAAGCAAATAAACGCTCTTGAGGAGAGCGGGCGGCTCGCAGTTTGCGTGCGAGCACGGAAATTTCGTTAATACCGACGTTTTGAATAACGTCGAACACGGTCTTCATGTCCTCAGCCAACGACGACTGAGGTGCGGATGACGGAGAAGGACGCGGCCCTACGGAAGCTACGGGAGCTGGGATGGGTCGGGAAGGTGCAGGCGGGACAGCCGGATGCTGCCTCCAAGACAAAGCCGGAGTAGGCGTCGGCTGAACGGGCTTTGCTTCCGGGGGACCCCGGTTGCGCAGCGGCGGGAAGTTAGCGGGAGTGAGCGGCGGCGCCGGTTTAGGCGGGACCCTCTTGGCGGTGGAGCGCGGAGCGCGCGGGCAACCCCTGTAGTTAGCTGTGTGGCCGGACTGGCCGCAAAGCACACAGGCAGGGGGGGAAGTGGATTCGGGAGTGCGAGTGCACTCCTTCGTTATATGAGGATCCAGGCACTTAACGCACCTGGGGGGAGCTGAGCAGTTAGCCGCTGCGTGGCCGTAGAGCTGGCAGCGGTGGCACTGCCCAGGGTGACCACGGGGGTTGGGACGCTCGACGGAGATATTCGAGAGTCCGCAGATTGTGCGAGCCTCTCTGAAGATCTCCCTCGAGTTGGGAGAATTAGACAAGATAACTAAAGCCAACGGAAAGCGCCTACCGCGGTTAGAGTGCATCTTGTGCACTGCTACAGCCGGGAAGCCCTGGGACTTAAGGTCCTCGAGAATGTCTTCATTACTGAGTTCAAACGGGACGCCCCGTAGTACTGCGCGGATCTTACGCTCCTCCGGGAGGGCGTAAGTGTGGTACGCGATTTGTTTTAGCGAAAGTAAACGAGTGATCGCGCGGAAGTCGTCGATAGTCGTGACTTGGATTTTTATAGTGTCGCCTGCGTTATTTGCCTTGAGGTAATTGATTTTGTGCTCTTTGCACAGGTTAGAAACCGCGGTCCAGCGCGCTTTATCGCGGAGGAAGACGGGCGGAGGGAGCTGAGGCTTCGATGGGACGGGAGCGCAGCGCGATGCTGGCTTAGATGGGACCGACGGAGACGCGGTCACTTCGAGTGACATGAGGGGCGCGGGAGCGGGTGTAGAAGACACTGGGGTTGGCTCGGGTGTAGAAGACACCACGGCTTTTTTCGAACGCTTCTTCGAGCGTTTGGCTACTAATTGGAACGTGGGCTCAGGAGAGCCGGTTAAGGTGGCGGCGACCGACGAAGCTTCGGACGCGGCGGAGTCTGAATCGCTCCCGGGAGCGGTACGCTTCCTACGAGATGAGCGCGAGGATGAGACCGACGCGCAGTCCATATCGGATGGAACGGGAGACGCGGGAGAGCTATACACCTGAGGGGTCTGAACGTTAGAGCCTGAGGAGCCGGGGTTGAGGCTTGAGGGGCCGGGGTTGAGGCCTGAGGGGCCGGGGACGCAATAGATGCCTGTAAGGCCTGCGTTAGTACGTCAGCGGGTATGCTTACGCCGGACGCAGCGAGCGCCTGGGCGAATGACCTAAGAATATTAACAAGGTCCATTGGAGGGCTTGGAATAACAATATGTAATATATAAATATAGTGTATGCCTAGGTTCCCTAGCAAACCTAGCACCTATTTATGTAAGAAATGCCTAGGATTCCTAAATAAAAAACCTAGCGAACCCTAGCGGCAAACCTCCTTACCAGCGGTAGGGGGGCTGGGGAGAATAACTTAAAACTAACCGTAGTACGCCGAAGGCCGCTACCTAGAAACCTAAAAAAGGGTACACAGGTAAAGAGTTGACCGCGTTAGGGTCAACCTTTACCGACGGAAAGGATAAATACACACGAAAACACACAGATATGATAGAAATAAATATGAAAATAGGAGAAAATAAATAAAATAGAGAAGAGAAATAAAATAAAAATAAAAAGGACTGGTTCAGTACAAATTCGTTGTCACCGTTAAGTATCCTTTGCACTGAAACCAGACTACTTACGCTGGGCACAACACTGCACTCAGCACAAGCACAACACAACTTAGCACAGCACTTTGAAGACTAAGGGGCTTAGTCGCAAAGAAAAATCGCACTTCGAAAGCACTCAGACGGAGTAGAAAAACCTTGAAAACCGTAGCACGGAACCAACACGCTAAACTGTGACGTCAGTAGACTGAGCGCCACGGAATATCGGGAAGGGACCAAACAACGGAGAACGGGGTCTTGCACGTCCGCACTGGGCGGCGGTCGGAGCGAGAATCTGGAAATTACGACGCTGGTTCGCAATAGAAATACGTTGTGCAAGGAAATTGCCAGCTTATGGTCACGAGTTTCACTTACCTCGCTAAAACTAAAATGTAAACTTAAATGTCTTTATTTTCAAGTTAGTCGGTAAAGTGCCAAGTTTTTAATCCAGCTTTGAGTTTTAAACTACGAGTTTTACAAAAAAAACAAAGAATTGTAATAACATATCACATCAAATAACTTACGCACTCCTTTAAAAATATCTCTATCTAAAGCTGCAACAAAATCAAGCTATAATGTATCGGGGAGTGGTATGAGTGGGTTAAGACGGCAAGTTCCGACCCAGAATACGTTATATTTAACAACGCCATCAAACGCCAACGTGCATTGAACCGGAACAGGCCAGAAGCGGGCGGTGTTGCCTGATCTAACATCCTTAACGGTCTGCACTTACCTGAGAGCTCACATATTTCAGAAGAGATTGATCCTAAATCTTAAGCTTAGACAGGCGATAAGCATTATGGTGTTTCTCTATTGCTCAATTATAACAAGGTGATTTCTTAGTTGAAGCCATATCAAAGTGGCTAATGCTACTCGACACAGTCAATGTTATTGGCATAGAAGAGCCTTGAGTCATCAAACCCTCTCTCAAATCAAAATATAATCGAATAAGGCCCATAATTTTTCAATCGTCAGATAACTATTACCTTAAAAAAATATAAAATAAATGTTTTTATTGTTTCACACATTTCACATTTAACGATTGCATTACCATATAAAGGTCAAAAGAAATTTAAATATACACTAATTACCAGGGGTACCCAAACTAGGCTCAAAGGGCCTGTAGAATAACTTTGACACTTGACAAGTTTTGCATAGAAATTATGTCAAATTCTCAAAATAATTCTACCGACAAAAGATAGCTGCGTATTGAAATCCGCTCAAAGTGTATACTCGTAGATATGAATTTGAAGTTAATTTTTTGCATACAAAATATAAAACGCGCCACTCTACAAGACGCACAGTCCATGGTTACTCACTCAAAACGGTAATGTTTCTGTGGCTACTTGTACTTATGAAGATTCTGATTTAAGAGGTTGGGTCTTGACGTCAAACGTTCAGGTTAAATGCTCTGTATAGACATTTTGTTAAGTTTAAGTGGTTTGAGAGGGATCATAATTTGTTTTAGGAACTTTAATAGCTGAAATTTGCTTCGAGTTTTGGGGTTGTTGGAATGAGCGTTATATGTATTATTTAATGATAATAAATATATATTACGAGTTATTTATACAGACACTTAAAAGGAATATTACACACACAATAGCTATTAGATCATGCTATTTCAGTGTGAATATTTATAGTAACTTTTTGGTAAATACGTACATGGTGTAATTAGAATGTTGATTGAAAATTGGAATAGTTTTTTCTTTTCTTCTCCTTTACAATATTGACATGATCTAATTGAATCACCCTTTGCCCTCCACAATTATAATACCCCAAAACTTCTTGTTGACATTTATCGCGTGGTTCAGTACTTGCCAGATCTAAACATAGGATCTAAATATAGAAACATGTTTATACTGTCTAAATAAGAACAAATAATCCAACAAAAGGATTCCTTAGATTTCATTCCACACGCCTCAGCTTCAAAAATGAGAAAACTTAATCTGCGCAGCGAATTTCCGTACCTTATAAAGGTTTTTACGCTCAACCGCTGATTAACGCCTACAAACGCCATAAAAGCTTTTAACCAACACACCCACAATCACTTTAGAGAATTTAATATTTCTAATATAAATCTTAAAAGCTTTATCGTTTCTGTAAAATCCTCCATTACATTTTATGATTCGCTTTGTCTGCGCATTAAATCAGAACCGTACGGGGGAAACTGAGAAAGTATTATAATTTAATTTCTGAACTTTGTTGGGAACCCTTTATTTGACTTCGGTGAATTGATTGAATTTTGTCATGAATCTTATGGTCGATAGAAATGTTTAGGAATTCAAAATTATTACATGGGTTCTAAAAGTTATAATTTAATTCAGTTTTGCGCATTTATGTGTCAATTCATTTAAATCAGATTTTCCTTAAAATACGAAAAGAAGATAACTTAGAAAACTTCATCAAATAAGTGCAAAGCGTACAATGTAATAGAATAGACAAATCTGGAATATTTAAAGACCAAAAACTATGTAACTGCGCAACCAAAAACCAAAATGAAACAACAGTTCAGAATTACAGCAACGCAAAATCTACACAAGCAACTACAGAACTGAAAATGCTCTTAATTATCCACTGAACGAGGAAACAAGCCTCTAGGTACAGCCACATAAATGATACTAAGCAATAAATGAACTTTTCCTTAAATATTCCGAAACTACATCGCATGAAACAAACATGAGACCTATTTTCTTGGAAAGAGATGCGGCAAATAGTTTCTCCAGTTTTATTACTACGCGCACTTCGCGAACCGCAAACATGGCAGAACTTCTAAAATTAAAATGCCGAGTTTTAAATGTATTAATATTAAATCTAGAATTAGAATAATGCTTGGTTTTTCCTAGGGCCGTGTGCAAGGTAACTACCCCGTGATATTTTCACTGGGAATTGAAACAATGCGTTAATGATTTTTAAAGGGGATGGGAATTCCTAGAACTAATTAATCAAATTTCTTTGTATCTGAGATATTTAGAAACAAGTTGCATTACACCGCTTACCTCTTAATTCATAAAATTTTGTTTTGAATGAAAATTATGCCGACAATTTTTTTTAAACTAATCTCAGCTGTATTTATAGAAGTATTGAATTTGAGAGACTATAAATTTCAGCAAGTCTATAAACATTACGGAATAATCCAAAAACTCGTTATGACAATTTTTTTTTATTGAAATACCAAAAAGTGTATATTGTCGATTCTATTCTATAGGCGTTTTACTCAAAAGTTTAAAAAAACAATTTAAAATTGATTTTTTCAAATTGATGCAAGAATTTGTGGTAATCTAGTAATCGTGATATTTGATTTACATTATTGTTCAATTCTACAGATTATACAATTTTTCATTGTAAATATAATATTCCTAGTTTAGATTTCCATGTGTCAGCGGAAAACTTCTTTTTTCCCGGCCTTGAACTATTGAAAGCTCATTGCTAACTCACCGAACTACCCTCAAACAAAACAACAATAAATTATTCATGATGATAAGTAATTATCGAAGCGAAGTATTTTGTTCAGGAAACATACAACTAGAATAACCTCAATACGAAAAAGCAGTATATTGTAACAAATTTTCTAGTTTTATCAAATATGAACGTGGGTTATATCGCCGCAGTTATTCGGAGGGGACTTAGCAATCTCTATAAAATACAAAATCAATAGCCTCAGTCAATATACTACTGAGTACGTGACAAGAAATAATGATCATATTCTATTCTCAGCTAAACCAAATATACTGAATACAGCACCCTACAGTATTTCAGCTCCAATTTTTTTTTCTAACAGTAACACCACATGATCTAGCCCAAATTAAGTATCATTAAGAACTTGTGTTATGGATACTAGATAACGGATAAATAAACTTAAGAAATATATAAACACTAGAAAGACTCCATGACTAGACAGCAAGTATGATAGAATATCTGCTACTACCAGGATGAAACCCGGGACCTCTGAATGTATACATTTATACGTACTAACGAATCACATCATCTTCGGACCCATCGGACAGTTGTATTGAGAAACTTCACACACAATAACCAAAAATTATTTAATAACAAGGCTGAGTCTTTCTGACCTTAATAAAGTTAATATGTAAAATTTTTGTTTAATGAATATGTGCACAATAAATCTCTGATCTAAGAAAGAAATAATTGTATAAATTATTATTTCGCACAAGAAAATTTACAAGAAATTATCGTATTATATTATATATAATAATATTATTTAATATATATAATATAATATACGTATAATATTATGGAGGTCTACTCAATATTTTTATTAGGTTTACTGTTGATTCTCCTACTGCGTTATCAACCCCTCCATTCGAAATCACCACACCACGCGCTACGCGAGCTGAAAACCGGTAAAATGTTAATGGAAATTGTGCGCTACGCAATATGGCTTATTTCCTAATCGTGTTTTAATAATATATATACTGTGCCTGATAAACGGATACTTACAACAAGAAAAAACACAAAGTTTGTTTGTTGATGAAAAATATGAGTAGAAGAAAGTATTCATGCTGTTTTAAATATGGACTAATGACATGACATGATGAACCCGTACAATTTAAGAATCACATTAAAGTTGAATCAAATTTAATATTATTGCTTTAGATATGCAAATATTCTTTATTATTTTTGAACCCAACTTAATACTAAAACAGCAAGAATTTCATAATAGCTTAATAATGTCAAATGATATGACTTTCATAGCGTAGTTTGGCAAATGGCTAGTGCACTAATTATTCAATAGAAGCGGGTGACACGGCGGCGGGCGCGTGGCCAGACTGTTTGAATCAATGATTCAAAAAAGTTCTTTGACAAAAGTGTATGTGTGTGTATGTGTGTTTATAGGATGGTCGTTCTTTACCAGAACCTACTTCAGGAGTCTGCCGTTTTAATTTGAATACGGTTTATATCGAAATACGTGCAGCTTTGTTTCAATTTCACAATTGTGAAACTGGATTCTGCAAATAAAAATAGTAAAATAGTAAACTGCAATTTTTTAAATAATTTATTTTAGCATCAGACTTTTCTTACGGCCCCTTACCCTTCTTACCCTGCACCTGCTCATAAATGCTCACGTATAAAAAAATATGTATATTTGTGTATAATTGAATTTTGTATCCATTAAATTGAGTTCCAAAATGAAACAATGGTAACTTTAAAAAATTTACTAAAAATCGTAAGATGAGATGCACGACACAAATCATTATTACTAGTTTTTGTGCGATTTTTGTAAAGAGGTTTATGAACAATTAACTTATTTATAAGAATTATTGGAATCTTCCAATATGGAATCAAAATGATACAGATAAGTAATTTTATAAGATAATATGTCTATTAAATAACAAGTAGACATCCGTTCAATACAAGACAAAAATGGGCGTGGTATTGTCCGACCATGCGCTTAAGCTGGAAAGAAAAATGATAAATAAAATACGCATGATAAAGTAAATAATAAAAGTGAACTTAACCACAGATAGAAAATTCGAAGCCTTTAGTTTAGGCATGACATTTTTATAAATAGGTTTACTATATTTCTTATCCTATGTAATACAAAATCACAAATATTTTTATGATCTACCGATCTTATTTTATTATCCACAGATTCTTGGAAAAAAGCTGAGACCTAACGGTAATGAGAAATGGTATGAAGCAAGATAACAAGATTCATCTGATAGTAAGATAACATCCTAAAAACATACATAGATTTTAAATATTTTGTCTTAAGAACAGTCGAGGAGCTCCGGAACAAAAACCGATAAATCCGTTTTTTACCAAACAACTTTTTTTTATTTTTCGTCTCTCATAGTGCTCTTACATGCCATACTTCAATTAAACGCTTCAATACCCGTTAAAAACATACCAAATGACACTCTAAACCTGGGCAGCCAAAACAAAATCCGACAATTACATAATTTTTTATCAGTTTGTAACAAATTTTTTAGTTTTCGGACCAGCAACCGATAAATCCTATGCAAATTGTTGAAAAGTAATTTCAGACTCAAAACCATTACGATTTTTAAATAAATCGTTTTTTGCATTTCCCCGAAAAATTACATAAAGTGGATTTCTTTTTTATTGAAAAAGGATTAGACATTTGTCTTCTATCTCACCTGATAGAAAGTGACGATGAAGACGAAGGTGTTACACGTCTACCCACGAGATACCTATTCACTCGAGGCTTGAAAGAAGTAGGACTATAGTTTTCTGGAAAAACAGACGCAGGCAGTTCATTCCACACCTTCGCGACCCGCACCAAAAAGGAATTATCGAAGCGTTTGGTTCGACTTCTTGGGATATCTACCATGAAGGGATGGAAGGTCTGTCTGCGTCTAGTGGTCCGATGCAAGAAGGGTGTGGGTTCAACCTGATCAAAAAGAGCATTCGCGCACTCTCCAAAATGTAATCTGTAGAAGACTGCTAAACTGGCAACTTTCCGACGATGGTCGAGGCTTTGCAGTTTTTTGGTGGTGAGATCAAAGTTGTTAATAATTTTTCTCTTCGGCTTTTCGGTCAACTGCGTCCATCGCTTCTAGTTGGTACTTTGCAGAACTATCCCAAAGGTGGCCACAGTACTCCATACAAGATCGAACTTGAGCTGTATACAAATTAAGTAGCTGTTCAGGGCTGAAGTACCGTCGGACCTTCGAGATGATTCCCAACTTCTTTGAAGCTGTTTGAGCCATGGACACAATTTGTTGCCCGAAGTTTAGTTGGGACGATATAGTTACGCCCAGAAGCCCTAGGTGGTCGGTTAAGGGTACAGAAACATTTTGGAAAGTGGGCGTTACTGCTCTTTTTCGCGGATAATAAACACGCCTGTGTTTTCGACGGGTTAAATTTGACCAAGTTGGACTGGCCCCAATCGGACACTTTCTTTAAGGCCAAATCCACCCGCTTAATCATGGACTCTCTCAAAGCCCGGATTTCTTGAGGACTCGTTCGCGCATTGGACATGTATCTCACTACAACGGTGTTGTCATCAGCGGTTTTTGTTCCGTAGCTTCTCAGTTTTAGTATAAGTGAAATGTATTTTTTATTTAGGTAAACTTTCAAATAGCGTGTATTGTTATAACACCATTGAAATCATAGAGTTAAAGAACCCTACGTGTATTTAGCCTCTGCCGCTGTTATCCAAATAAAAAAATACCGTGAAAACGCGGGTTGCTTTAAATAGGTTTCCTGCATATTTCCCAGATTTGCGTAATATTGAATATGGAAATACAAAGACAAATCGTATAGTAAATTGAAACCATATTGTATAATTAAAACATTTTAAGCCTTTTAAGCCACTCCTATTCACATACACTCCATTCTCAGTCATAGAAATAAAGAATGATAAAATTTTTAACACATTTACTCGAAACTCAGCAGAGTGGCTATGTAATAAAGTTACAATTTCATGTTCGCTAAACTTAAATCGACCAGGCGAAAAGTCGAGGAAAAATTAGATTTAACCCCTAGGTGGCCGGGCGGAGAAATCGCTGGTATTACGACGGTAAGCACCAATAACAGGATGTTATTTAAGGCAAGTACAACTTTACTTCAATTTCGATTGTCGTAAATTAAATTTGTATGCCTTGATATTATATTTTATACTTATTTTTGAAGGAGTGTCATTAAAACACTGAATCGTAAAGAAAATAATTATAAACGTGATCTACTAAAAAACTCCATGTGTTCATATACAAATATCTGTCTTTACCAGGATTGAGCCTAGAACTTATTAAGTTATTAAATGGTCAACAGAAGGTTTTCATTACTAATAAAAACTTTTCAAGAATTACGAAGCAAACGAAACGCAAAAAAACACCGTATTGTCACAAAACGAGCTGTGTCGCTCCCTCTAACTTAAGTTAAAGTTACATTTCAACTTTATCACAAGATATTTTAAAGGAGCATAATTTAGGAGCATGAAAAAGTAAGGAGAAATAACAATATTTCTCGTAAAAACCATTACGAAGGATTAAAATGTTCGGCCGTCAAATTAATAACAATTTAATATAAAAAGTTGAGTTAAAAATTTCGTGCTTACTTCCGACGGGCCCGACCTTTTTTAATTAAAACAAGTTGGTGTATAAAAAAAACAATTAGGGAGAGAAGTAACAGTGGATGTAATAAGTTCAAACCGGTGGTGGGTCAAATCCGGGAGTTCGTGATTGTAAGGACTTGTTCGTCAGCGTGAGTAAAAGGGCTAACGTAGCTAAATAAACGTAGGTAAATAATTTAAAGAAAGGGTTCCTTTAGTTTATTTTCATTTGAAATATTACACAAGCATTTGGTTAAGAGTGGTTGAATTTACCTTCATAGATAGTTGTACGAAGATTTTGAAAATCTTATAAACCGTTTACAAATCTTTTTAAGGAAATTTAAACGTAAGTGAAGATCGAGAAAACTTATTCAGTCCATCTTAATTGAAATAAATACAATTTCGTATACCGCCGTTGGTTATGCGGCAACAATATAACAATTATTAGAGAAACCCTCAGATAAATATCTACAAAATAATGATAGGTAAATCACAACAAAGAAGCCTATCTTCTACCTGAACATTCAAACCTCAAAAGACGCTGTGCTTGGGCCCGCGTTGCTCACGTTGTCAAAACGTCGTCGGAACCACGAGCCACACTCAACCACACGTCAAAGACAAACACGCTGTAATTAATTCCTTTGTCTGGAAATAATTGAGCGGGCAAACCTCCACGAAAATCGAGCTTTCTAGAGTTTTAGAATATTTCAAGTTAAGTATATTTTATTTCATCTTATAAAGCATTTTATTTTATACTTGTAATTTTTTTACCGTTCGGAAAAAGGGCACATAGAGTCCATAATTCTGAAACTTTCCCAAAGACACCAGATAGCGAAAGTTCAGCTGCCAAATTTGTATGTGGTGCGAATTTTGTTTCATTTTTCGAACGATAAAAAGCCACTCGGCATATTTTACCTATTTACTAGTACCGTATACAAATCAAAAATTGTACATAACTGATAAAATAATGACATTCACAGAGAAATATCAGCTATTTGGTATCAAAGTTAGTAAAAATAATTTAGTAAGTATGTCACGAATACAAACCGTAATGAAGATAAATGAACGTACGTACACAGAGTATATTCATAAAATACTTTCATGATAGTCAAACAATGTCGGCGAAAAAGAAGAGACTTCTCCCTACATTCCTTATGTCTACGCAGCTTTAAAATGAGCGCGCAGTAAAATACATAAATTATATTACTTAGAACTGAAAGAAAGCTCCGAACACTCACTGTCCAAGATCCTTTGGTTCATACCTGGACTAGACTTGGTCTCTTCATAGAAAGGGGAACGTACTCTCAATAGGTATTCCAGGTCGCAGCTAATAAATTGATCCTGGATCCAAAACCCTCGATTCTCCAATAATAAAGAGATATTACACAAATTTTTGACCTTAATAGAATTTGAAGCCAAGGCAGAGCTACAAACACATGTACATTAAAACCGTGATCTATTCTATTGGCTGACTTACAAAAAAAGGTATAAGAACCTTATACAGTTTATACAAAATATTCATTATAGGCAACTCTAGAACTGCAAATGCTCACGCACGAGAAAACCTGAAACACAAACATGCTGTAATGAATCTCCTCCCTATTCTTCATTAGTTCACTTTGTTTGAAAATAATTGAGCTTGGTAAAACTTGGAGGGATTAAATTGTGTTTTTCTTTATGAAAACTTAGAGCAACAAAGTTGATTTTTGCAGGCGAATATTGTAAGACGAAATCTTTTCGTGAATTAGTTATGTACCACGTGTTACCTATGTGAAAGTAAAACTCATATCTTTCTGTCTAAAATAAAAATAAGCCAAGTTACCTAATAATATACATTTTCTTATAGTATCTTTCTCGACGAATATACAGTTGGCTGACTCCAAGAAAAATATAAAATTATGAACATGTTTTTGCAAAGAGGTTTTTATGAAATTGTCTTATGTTCAGCCATATTATCGTTCCTAAACTAATAAATAAAATTAAATATTTTCTACTCAGGCTATACAGCTAGCTGCATATGATCCTGAGTAAAATAATTTAAAAGGTAATTAATTAATTGGTGAAAATTCTCATTTAAAATATTTATAATCATAGTTACTCTTCTTCAACTTAATGCAGCCTCTGCTGGATTTTTACGCTACGCTTCAGACTCAGTTTGTGTGCAGACTCGTTCGCACGTCGATCGCTGTCGCTCTTCCACTTTCTAGTCCCTGCACTAGTTGAGCACCCCCAATTTCATACCGTCGTTTTCACGACGTGTAGTCTCGTACCGTAGCTTCTTATATTCATAGGACCGTCTTTACAACATCGTCACCTGCAGCTCGTCATTGCCGATCTTCGTCGCCGTCGCCACTCTGGCAAGCTCTGCGTTCCAAGACTACGTTCCAGGACTACGAGTAAGTTCTCCGTAAACAGGTGGATAGCTCACGGTGCTAACGCAATCTGTTAGCGTTGCCCCGGTGCGCTTTATTGGCCCTTCAGGCCGTAAGAAACCGGAAGTCCCGATTCCAGTGCACTGGGCCTTTCCCAGCGTGACGGAATAGTGCTGCCTGAATTAGGAGCACCACTCCGCGTCGTCCCCAACCCCCCACGAGTTTGAGCCACCCTCATTCGTCCTTGTTAATACGCGCTCAAAATAAGCCCCGGCGTCCTCAACGCCCGCCCCGGTGTCTTCAACACCCTCCACGGCGTCTTCAACGCCAGCTACCCCGGCGCCTGCAACACCCGGCCCCACTGATGTCACTCAAAGATACTCCAACCCTATCTCGGCTTCAGTCAAGCCTCAGGTCCCACCACCCATATTCCTGCGGGAAAAGGGAAAATGGACCGAGATTTCGAACTTGTGTAGAGAGTACAAGATCCACTACACCCAAGCGACCAACTCGGGTGTATCCATTAAAATCACAGTCTCGTCGTTAGACAATTTCCGCGCTTTGACAAAGCTTCTCACTGGTAAGCAGTATGCTTACCACACTTACGCTCTCCCAGAAGAGCGTAAGTTCAGAGCGGTATTCAGAGGAGTCCCGGTCGAGTTATCGAACGAGGCCATCCTCGAGGACCTTTAGTCCCAAGGCTTCCCGGCAATCGCTGTGCATAAAATGCACAGCAGGTACGGAAGGCTTCACCCTCTCGCTTTGGTGGTTCTCGCCAACGTCCCTAAGTCCAGGTACTCAGAGGAGTCCCGTTCGAGTTTTCGAACGAGGCCATCCTCGAGGACCTGCAGTCCCAAGGCTTCCCGGCTCTCGCTGTGCATAAAATGCACAGCAGGTACGAAGGGCGTCACCCTCTCGCTTTGGTGTTTCTCGCCAACGCCAAGTCCAGGGAGATCTTCAAAGAGGTTAGCATCATATGCGGCCTCTCTGGGATCTCGATCGAGGCACCTCATCGCTGCGGTCACCCCGACCAGTGCCACCGGTGCCAGTTGTACGGGCATGCGGCGGCCAACTGCGCCGCCCCGCCCAAGTGCGTTAAGTGCCTGGTGCCTCATTTCACCAAATAGTGCAATCGCACTCCTGAAACTCTCTCTCCTCCCAATTGCGTGCTTTGTGGCCAGTCCGGCCACACCGCAAATTACAGGGGCTGCCCTCGTGCACCCCGTTCCATACGATCCAACTCTAAGAGGGCGGCACTCAAACAGGCCCCGCCCCTTACTCAGGCTAACTTTCCGCCGCTTCGTAGCCGGGCACCTCCGGCTGCAAAGCCTACGGAGCCCAAACCTGTTCCAGAGAACTAGAGACTGCGCCCTGCTGCACGCCAAAACCCACCCGGCTCCTCGCCCATTCATTCCTACATCCCAACTCTCGCTAGCAGACGATATGCGTACCGTTTGCGAGGCGATGAAACATGTCGATGTTAGGAAAATTTCAGTTTTAGCCCGTTAACTTAAGGCTTCACGTTTTCCTACAGAGCGACTGCAAGCTCTGGCGGAGCATAGTTCTTTTTTTTTTTTTTTTTTGTTCCCCTCCGCGGGAAGGGCAGGAGGATAAAAATGCCCTGACGCATACTCTGGCGCGATTCCAAAGTTATGTGGGACTCGTCCCGACGCCTACCAGGACCATACCCACTAAAAACCCCCTGTCGGCTCGTGCATTTTTGCCACTCAACCTTCATCTGAGCGACGGCCAATTGGAGAAAGAGGCCGCGCTAGCGGGGCCCAGAAGGGGTCACATGCTGGGATTACATAGCACTGAAGGTGCTCAAAGCACTAAAGGTGAATACATAGCACTGAAGGTGCTCAAAATGAAAATCAATAATTAAAACAAAAATTAAAAAATTGCAAAATAAAATTGAGTTAATTCGCATTTACGTTAGAATTAGGATTTACGTTAGAATTAGAATTTACGTTAGAATTAGAATTTGCGGCCAGAAGGGCCTCGAGATCGCGTGACAGTCTGGTGGATGAGTACGCTTGCGCATTTCTAGGCCTAGCGACTTTGAACTTCGAGTCTAACACAGGAGCAGCATATGAGACCGAATCACGAACTAGAGGATTGGGATGGGTTTCGGAGCGTTTGAAAAACGCTTCAGAGAGTGTTTTGAGATGTTGTTGCACTGTAGGCAGTTCATCTCTATGCAAGTCCGCATTACGCACGTACCACGGTGCGCCTGTGGCCCGGCGGCAAAAGAGGTTTTGAACTACCTGCAGTTTGTGCAGGAGGGAGGGTTTGGCGTGGGCAAAGATTGGCGAGGCATACGTCATGACGGGTCTAACGCAGACCTTGTAAAGTGTACGTTTGTTTCTGAAGGACATTTTACTTTTTCTACCTAACATGCTATTTAGGCGGACTAAATAGTGACGAGCGAGTTTCGAAACTCTTTCGACGTGTGGCTTGAAAGAAAGCGTCGGATCTAATGTGACGCCTAAGTATTTAGTACTGCGCTTCCAGGGGATGGGAATGCCTAACATTCGAACGTGGGGATCGCCATCGGGACGACGGCGTTTGTGGTCGAAGCGCATCGCAGAACTCTTTTCAGGGTTCACATCGATGCGCCATTCTTGAAACCATGCACCAAGGGCGTTTACGGCCCTTTGGAGTCTGGTTACAAGGTGCCGAACACTGTGGCCCCTGGTATAGAGTGCGGTGTCGTCAGCAAAGAGGGCGAGTTCGACGCCTTTCGGCGGGATGGGAATGTCGTTGGTGTACACGGTGTACAGCAGAGGGGCGAGGACTGAGCCTTGAGGGACTCCAGCCTTTATGGGACGAGATGCAGAAAGCGTGCCTTCGTGTTTAAATCGAAACGTACGGTCTTTAAGAAACGACGCTATTAACCTGACTAGGCGATCCGGTAAGCCTATCTTGTAGAGTTTATAAACGAGACCGCTGTGCCAGACTTTATCGAAAGCCTTGGCTACGTCAAAGAAAACCGCGACTGTTTTATAACGACGCGGATAGAAACCGTCAAGTATATACTCGACGATTCGGTGGACTTGCTGAGGGCAGGAGTGTTTAGCGCGAAAGCCGAACTGATGGGGAATAATGAGAGGATCGCCATCCGTTGGAAACAGATGGTTCCGCATTCGAGAGAGTATGACTCTCTCGAGAAGTTTAGACATTGCCTTGAGGAGGCTGATGGGTCTGTGATTAGCCGGGACGTTCAGAGGTTTGCCCGGCTTGGGAATGCCGATGACTGTCGCTTCTTTCCAAGCTTTTGGAAAGTAGCTATGGTCGAAGCAGGCATTGAAAATGATAGCTAACAAGGTAAGCATCTGTTGAGGTAGGTGCTTAAGTGCGTGGTTGGAAATTCCATCCGCACCCGGAGCCTTTTTGGACTTTTGATTTCTAATGAGAAGCAAGATTTCGTCATTAGAGACTGTGACAGGGTCGGCGATGATGGGGAGAGAGTCTCTGCGAAGGACTTCGTCCTCCACCGCCTGGATGTGTGAGGGATTAGCAGGTTGCGTACTGGGCGAGCATTGTGCGGCAATGCTGTCGGCGAAGCATTCGGCTTTCTCTTCGACTTCGAAGGCAGTAGTGCCATCGGGACGAGTGAGAGGAGGAACGTGAGAGACGGTGTCTACGCGTAAGGCTCGGGCCATGCTATAGTACGCTTGGTGGGACGGAGAGATATTCGCCATGAGATCGTTCATCTGAGCGTCTCGGAGTTCCGCGAGGCAAGACCTAACTTTACGTTGAAGCTGATTCGCAGCTGTTCTATAGGCGGGCGTGGGATATTTCTTGGCTCTCCGGAGAGCCGCGTTTTTAGCTTTAATAAGATTGCTAACGGCTAAGGGAAGCGTGGGTTTGCCTTGCTTAGCAACCTTTTCGTTGTCACTGATGGCTGAGTTGATAGCATCAGTGAGAGAATTTACTAATGAATCGATTTTATCCGGGCTATCTAATTGTTCGGGAGAGATCGCGAGTGGAGAGTTCGGAGCCTCTAAGGCTGAAACTAACGTATTTTTAAAACCTTTCCAGTTGGTAAAGGTCTTAGGAGATGAGGCGTTATCGTTCGGCGGTCCTAGCACGAGGGAAACGGGGCGATGGTCGGAGCCTAGGTCATCGAGCGGTTCGATAGACCTTAGATCAAGATTGATTCGCTTGATAATTGCAAAGTCGAGGATGTCAGGAGAGTAGGACGGGTTGTTGGGATAGTGAGTGGGAGTGATGGGGGATATGACGTCTAGGTCAAGGGAGTTAGTGATGTCGAGGAGAGCGATACCGCTGGTGTTAGTCGATAGGCACGTCCAGTCAGTATGTTTGGAGTTAAAGTCACCGAACATAATGACTGAATGGCCGAGGGCGAGAATGGCCTCAAAGTCGCTGCGGGTTGGTCTGGAGCCGCACGGTATGTAGACTGAAGCTATGATGATGGTCGGATGACCAGTCATAGCCAATCTACACACAGTGGCCTCCATAGTGAGGAGAGGAGGGGTAGGGAGAGGACAGCAATGGAAGCCTCTTTTGTAATATATAGCGGTGCCGCCGAAACCGTCGGAGTTGGGCCTATCGTTACGAATAAACGCGTACTTAGGTATAGCGAATCCCCTGGAGAAGGAATAAGTCAGGTTCTTTGTTCTGAAGGAACAGTTTAATCTCGGGAAGGTTGGTGTTAAGGCTACGAGCGTTAAAAGATACTAGGGATAAGCCCTTGGGTTTAATACGACTGGACGCGGGATTCGCGGGTCTAGACATTATAATTTATTATTTACGAATTTATAAAAGAATTTACAACGAACTTAGGAGCGAGTGATGCTCGGCTAAAGCAAATAAACGCTCTTGAGGAGAGCGGGCGGCTCGCAGTTTGCGTGCGAGCACGGAAATTTCGTTAATATCGACGTTTTGAATAACGTCGAACACGGTCTTCATGTCCTCAGCCAACGACGACTGAGGTGTGGATGACGGAGAAGGACGCGGCCCTACGGAAGCTACGGGAGCTGGGATGGGTCGGGAAGGTGCAGGCGGAACGGCTGGACGCTGCCTCCAAGACAGAGCCGGAGTAGGCGTCGGCTGAGCGGGCTTTGCTTCCGGGGGACCCCGGTTGCGCAGCGGCGGGAAGTTAGCGTGAGTGAGCGGCGGCGCCGGTTTAGGCGCGACCCTCTTGGTGGTGGAGCGCGGAGCGCGCGGGCAGCCCCTGTAGTTAGCTGTGTGGCCGGACTGGCCGCACAGCACACAGGCAGGGGGGGAAGTGGATTCGGGAGTGCGAGTGCACTCCTTAGTGAAGTGAGGATCCAGGCACTTTACGCACCTGGGGGGAGCTGAACAGTTAGCCGCTGCGTGGCCATAGAGCTGGCAGCGGTGGCAGTGCCCAGGGTGACCACGGGGGTTGGGACGCTCGACGGAGATATTTGAGAGTCCGCAAATTGTGCGAGCCTCTCTAAAGATCTCCCTCGAGTTGGGAGTATTTGAAAGGATTACTAAAGCTAAAGGAAAACGCCTACCGCGGTTGGAGTGCATCTTGTGCACTGCTGTGACCGGGAAACCCTGGGACTTAAGGTCCTCGAGAATATCTTCGTTGCTGAGTTCGAACGGGACGCCCCGTAGTACTGCGCGGATCTTACGCTCCTCCGGGAGGGCGTAGGTGTGATACGCGATTTGGTTTAATCCGAGTAACCTGGTAAACGCGCGGAAGTCGTCGACGGTCGCTACTTGAATCTTGATTGTATCGGAAGCGTTGGCGGCTTTTAAGTAATTGATTTTGTGCACTTTGCACAAGTTTGAAACCGCGGTCCAGCGCACTTTTTCACGCAGGAAGACGGGCGGAGGGAGCTGAGGCTTCGGCGGGACGGGAGCGCAGCGCGACGCTGGCTTCGATGTGACCGACGGAGACGCGGTTACTTCGAGCGATTTTAACGGCGCGGGGGCTGGTGTTGAAGACACCGGGGTTGGCTCGGGTGTTGAAGACACCGCGGCTTTTTTCGAACGCTTCTTAGAGCGTTTGGCAACTAATTGAAACGCGGGCTCAGGAGAACCGGTTAGGGTGGCGGCGACCGATGAAGCTTCGGACGCGGCGGAGTCTGAATCGCTCCCGGGAGCGGTACGCTTCCTGCGAGATGAGCGCGAGGATGAGACCGACGCGCAGTCCATATCGGATGGAACGGGAGACGCGGGAGAGCTATAGACCTGAGGGGTCTGAACATTAGAGGCCTGAGGGGCCGGGGTTGAGGCCTGAGGGGCCGGGGACGCAATAGATGCCTGTAAGGCCTGCGTTAGTGCGTCAGCGGGTATGCTTACGCCGGACGCAGCGAGCGCCTGGGCGAACGACTTAAGTATATTAACAAGGTCCATTGGAGGACTTGGAATTACAATATGTTATATATAAATATATAATGTATGCCTATAATATAAAACAAATGCCTAGGATTCCTAAATAAAAACCTAGCGAACCCTAGCGGCAAACCTTCCTACCAGCGGTAGGGGGGCTGGGGAGAATAACTTAAAACTAACCGTAGTACGCCGAAGGCCGCTACCTAGAAACCTAAAAAAGGGTACGCAGGTAAAGAGTTGACCGCGTTAGGGTCAACCTTTACCGACAGAAAGGACAAATACACACGAAAACACACAAATATGATAAAAATAAATATGAAAATAGGAGAAAAATAAATAAAATAGAGAAGAGAAATAAATAAAAATAAAAAGGACTGGTTCAGTACAAATTCGTTGTCACCGTTAAGTATCCTTTGCACTGAAACCAGACTACTTACGCTGGGCACAACACTGCACTCAGCACAAGCACAACACTACTTAGCACAGCACTTTGAAGACTAAGGGGCTTAGTCGCAAAGAAAAATCGCACTTCGAAAGCACTCAGACGGAGTAGAAAAACCTTGCAAACCGTAGCACGGAACCAACACGCTATACTGTGACGTCAGTAGACTGAGCGCCACGGAATATCGGGAGGGAACCGACCAACGGAGAACTGGGTCTTGCACGTCCGCACCGCGTGGCGATCGGAGCGAGAATGAGCATAGTTCCCTTCTCAATTCATTATAAATGAATTGATCCCTCAGTCAAGCTTCGGCTGAGCCTGCGCAGCCCCGGCTTCATCTGAGGCTGCCCAGAACGGCCCCAACTCATGTCCCCTTGAGCGCCTTCAGTGCAACTTTCACATCTGGCGGACAACCGGTTAGCGAGTCTCCGCCAGCGCACCCACCTCCCAACGGGTGACGCTTCCGATGAAGGCTAACGGTAAAATTTTGCCACAGCCAACAAGGTGGTTTTGTTGTGGGTAGGTGCCATTCTGGTGAGTCCCACATCACCCCCACAGAGGCCGGTTTGTTCCTGCGGTGGTATGCATGACGCATCATCCACCTCCCTCCCGTGAGGGTGTTGCTTCGGCGGCAAAAAAAAAGGTTACTTTTAAAAAAAAGTTACTTTGATAATTTTTAAGGTGATATTATGAATAATAACGAAGACGGTGAAGGTTATATATGTATATATATATATATATATATATATATATATACATCTTGGAACGAAACGAACTGTCTACACTCATTGGGTTTTTATGAGTATTTTCTGCACACTTTCATCATTTTACACTAAATACTAAGATAGACACACAAAAAATACAAATTATACTTTGTTTTTGTTTTGTTAATGGCAATAAAGAGTTTTTATTTATTTATTTAAAAAAGGAAAATCAATGAAGATAATGACATACTTCGTCCGTTTCCCTCCAAAAAAGTTATGGTATGTTTTTTTTGTTGAAGTTTGACCTATAAGAAAGGCAAAACTTCCTCTGGTCTGGGGTCTGACGTAAATATAATTTCTACTTCTTTTATTATGATGATATTATGTATGAAAATGAGTACGATGAAAGTAAAAGACAATTTTAAAGTGATAGCGTGACTACCACCAACTTACGTACATCTTGGAGCAAAACGAAAACCACTGTCTACATTCTTTATTGAGTTTTCTTTTTAATGCCTATGAGTATCCAATGCACAATTACTATCACGCTTGTATAAGTAACTAGTAAGTAAGGACTAACTTACGTACACAAAAAAGAAAAATCAATGAAGAGCACTACTTACTCCGTCGAATTGCTGCTTTTTTTTTTTGCTGCCGAATCACCCTCTCGGGAGGGAGGTGGAAGATGCGTCATACATACCGCCGCAGGCAACCGACTTCCGCGACGGTTATGTGGTACTCACCAGAGTGGCACCTACCCACTAAAAACTACCTTAACGGCTTTAGCATGGGAATGCTGTCAGCCTTCATCGGAGCGACACCCGGGTAGGGAGGTGGGTGCGCAAAAAACCGTTAGCGGGTCACCTGCCGAGAGTTGCTGCCAAAAAGTTTAGGGTATATTACTTTTTTCTGTAAGTCAATGTCATCAATGTCAAAGGATTAAGCCATACAGCATCGCGATAGTTTACCCTTAGTAACATCATCATCATCATCATCAATCATTAATTCAATTAATGTTTCAATTATTTGGTTTCATGTATAATAGATAAAATCATGTTCTAATTTCTATAACCCTGAAGGATATCGACCGTCCTAAAAAATTCAAACAAAAATAATCCATGACAACTTATAATAATAATAACAGGTGCAGTAATATTTCATCTTTAATACATACGGCAAGTTTAATTGAGTAGAAAAACAGCAAAACTTTACTCAAGCTTAGGAAACCTTAGAATGATCATGTAATTTGATGCCAAAGGATTTGTTCAAACAGCTTAAATTGTCTGTTAAAGTACATTAACTACATACAAAGTTTTAGTTTAAATTTATTCGTAGAATAAAAAAATTGAGCATATTTTTTACACAAATTACCGAACAACCTGCGCATTACAATGTGTTGCGTTGTGCCCAATATACTCAGCAATCAACGCTTATTTACAAAATTTTAAACGACGTTTACTTAAAAAATTCCTATTGACATAATTAATCATTGCATATATTTTTTATTTTTGGTTTAATTTTTTGTAAGTATGACATGTATATTTCAATTCAATTCAATTCTTTACGTGCTATGGCATGTATACATATTTTGAATCAATACCGAATTTGACATAAATTAGTTGACATTTTGTAAAACTTAAATTTACTTCGCTTGTTATTCGCTATTTTCTTTTTTTCTCCAATTGCAATTGTATTTTTGTTTTAATAATAATTCAACTGGTCACTTGCTAAATATATTTCTTGAAAACGCTGTGCGTAGCTCTAATCGAACTGCAAACTTATACCTTTAAGATTACTTGATAATTTTAGTTATAAGATGATTTGTAATCTGTAGTTATGCCTAAAAATAAATAAATAAATGAAAAATAAAAAAGGCGATTACAACAGCCTACTGTCGGCAACGCATCAATAATCAATCAACAACATCTTGATGAGACATTATTATGATATATATTAATGATATCTATGGGCACGAATGCCACTTGCCATCAGGTGCCGTTATGACAATGTAAAAAAACATTGTAAAACGTAAAAATATGGAAATGAAAATTCATAATTTGTTGTCTTTTCAATAAGAATTTCTACACAATACAATCAAGTGCGATCAAAGGAGCGAGTTTTAAAACCTATTCGATATTGAAATTCTATGAAGCACTCGAAGAGCTTCACAAAATAAAATGCAATTTATTTTATACGTTGTGAATGTTATCTTTCCGTCGATTTAGTTAATTGCCATTAATTTTCATGTTATAATGTTCTATACGTAAGTGGTACAGTAGTAAAATGCATTGAAAAATTTCTTCAATGTTATTACTTACTTTTTTGATGAATTGTACCTATGTAACTAGAAAGTATTTAGTTATAATTTAAGACCTGCGTCGAGGAATATCGTCATTATTATAAAAGGAAATAAGTATTTACGACAGACCAGGCTGTTTGGCGTAGGTCCTTTGCTTTTCATATATAATAAACATTATCCAAAAATATTGATTTCAAATTTTCTAAATTTTGAATATATTGGATATATTTTCTTCTACTTTTTTCTTTAGCTACTTACGGTCACGGATCCCAAATATACTTGAATATAAACTAACTCAGAGTTCCCAACAATGAGATTAGATCAAAAGCAGATCAAGTTTCATAAGTGACTTAAGAACTATTCTATTCAACGTTCCATCTTTATACACAACAATAGTAACTGAATACCATAACGTTCAAATCAGTCCGGAACGAGTCTGTCTGTATAGTTCTGCCTTAGTCGTACAGTTCGACCAACTTGTTTATGCAGTTCAGATTGGCGCACGTTCTATGTACTAATTACGTTTTCAACATGGTGGCCATACAAATTGTTTAGTTCCAATTTTTGCCAAACGCACAGATAACTTGGTTGGACTGTAGAGCTGCATGATAAACTAGTCCTGGCACACAATGCCTTTTGTAGCGACATCAATGGCGTGCGTCTGTGCGATGCGGGTCCTGATAGTACGCCTGTTGCACGGTTTTTATGTGAATGCGGTTTGCATAAGTTAGTCGACTACTTTACTTAAAAATAAGAGGTTAAAACAAATACAAATTACATACATAAAATGACTTCGAGAAAGAATTCGTAACGTGTTTGGCCTGTTTCAACACAGATGCATATTTTTGTCAAGTCTATAAAGTTAGGCTTTAAGTAAAAAAAGGGCGCACAGTTTTTATGATCAGACTAATCTAATAATCATCATTCACCAATCGAATAGGCCATAACCTTCGTATACACTCTAACGAGCTTATATTCTCAATCTGACATTGCTTACAATGTTAAATATCTAACACCAGTTTCACCTACATTTTATGTCTACAAATTATTATCATTATTCACTCTCTTGCAAACCATAAATGAATAAACTTATTACTTTTAATATGAAGAACTTATTATTTAACTTTAACTACATAACCACAGTTTGCCCTGATTAAGTAACTAATCAGTGATATTATATACATATGTTTATTATATATATATATATATATATATATCTGGTTCGAAGAGTACTTGTTATAAAAACATTTTTATCTCGTTTTTGGATGAATAGGTACGACTCTTTAACCTTGTTCAATTGGGAACCGAAATTATACAACCTTTTTATGTTTAAACATCTTTAAGAATGATATCAATTTTTACATAAATATACAATGTATCATAGAAATAGCTTTTTGTTGCTAATCATTTTATTTTTATTAACCTTCAACGAAATAAAATAACCCGACGTCTAAATAATCGGATATCTACACGGGCTTCGAAATAAATGAAGTCATTGTTCGATGAGTGGCGTTGTCGAATCGACGTGATACACTCCACTTCCACGTATATTGAGTTATTGAAAATCAATAATCACTAAATTTATCAAACATCAGCCTGTATATCGACGGATGGATAGAACAACCGCTCGGATGAAATAAACTCAGCTTAATTTGATAAAGAGAAATTAGATTTGGATTTTAAGCAGCTTTATAAAAATTGAAACTGACGTATCTGGGCTTTGGATATTACTTTAGAAAGTGTTGTCGATAAAACTAGCAATATCAGTCGTGAGTACTTAATTAAACATAAGTAATAATAATTTATTTGGATGTAACTAAATACTAAAATAATCAGAACAGCAGAACCAAAAAATAGTAAAAACATTTTAGTTTCTGTGATAAATCGTACGTAAAGAGTTTTTCTTGCGATCCTGTGAACATTTTCCAGTCTGTGTTTCATTTGGGTCCAACATTACTTGCAGTAACTTGGTACGACAGACAGTCCGTTTGGACACACAGGGTCAGTCTACATCTTAGAAAAGCAAATTGTGCCAAACAATAAGAAATAAAAAACCATAATAGGCGTGTAATCGACACTCTTATCGTACTTCGTTTATACGAAAAAACATAAATAAGCCTGGCGTAGGAGTTTACTCGCATCTGTATCCGAGTCTTTTTGTTTCCAATTTACTGTATCCTGAACTGGCAATAACATGAATCACAAAACGTGAGATCAAAGTCAAACACACTAAAGCAATAAATACCGACTACATTGACACAAACAAAACACCTGTATTCGTTATATTAAAGTAACTTAATTGCAAATAAAAACCTTGACCTTTAATTTCTTTCAACAGATTCACACACGACACAATATAAGCCAAAAATAACTTGCATGCAAATCTGTCGCTCGTAAAATTCAATATTTCTATTGTGCAATGTGCTCTTGAAGCTGACAATGCTAAGTAGGACCTAAGTTGATCTTATGGGACTAACGACCATATAACTATTGGTTAGAATATACTTAAATTATTGCTTACTCTTTCATTGAGGCACTAATGGAAACAGGTGAAATGCCCTGCTTTAGAGTTAAAATTCAATAAAATCCACTTTATTTACGATTTCAATTTTACTACTCAAAAGACAGGAACTTAAAAATGAACTAAAAGAGATTTGTTTTGAACCAATATTGTTTGATTATATGTAGTCTTGTAATGAAAAAAGCATTATAAAACTGGTTCAGCATTTTTAGAGCTTCTACAAAACTTCATCTACAAAACACATGTTTATTGTTTTTAATACTAATTTATTCATTCTTTGAAAAGGAGAGCACTAAAGTTATCAAAAAACCGGTTGAGAAAATTGAGTCTTTAAAGGGTCTGTTTCTATCTATAGCTTGGATGATCGCTGGTCATACGCATTCAGGTCACCGGACCTCTATCGTCGACAATGAGAACTAATCTCGCGCAGGATTGTCGAATAAATTGCACTTTGTCCGCTCCCGGTCCCATTATAAGAAATTCCTTTCATATATTGACCTTTTTTCTCTGTCCTGGAAATAGAAATTAAATTATTTTTCAATTACTTCATAATGGAAATTAAAACGTCTATGTAATTGAGTTGCGTCTCTGGTATTATAATTTAATTAATAATCTGTGTTAAATCAGTGTAGTTCCAACAAACGTTCCAATAAATTAAATATAAATCTACATTGATTGAAATATTAAAAAGCCTTTTGCTGTGCGTATTACTAAGTAATTTGTGATATTAAATATTTTGTTATTTATTAAGTTTTATCAAGCTGTTTTCGGCAACTCAGACATAAAGTTTTATTTTCGTAGCTTCTAAAAATTTTGGATTTTTCATGAGATATAGCCGACGTAAATTTTTTAATTTTAGATAACTTTTTAAAATTTTTCTAACGAATTTTCGAAATCGATATTTTAATATTGAATTCATTAGTTTATTACTTTTTGTTTCGATTTTACCGTTTTCTTATTAGAAAAAAAGTTTTAGCGACAAAATGTACTCTTGACATCCAATAATTTTACGAACACGTCTAGACATACAGGAAATCAGTTTTCCGTAATACTCTGGGGCGGCGCCGCCAGTACCCAAATTAATCCATTTTTTATTCTCGCTTACTTGCCAATCACTAGACTGATAAAGCTTTTTATTTCACTTACTTTTTTTTATTTAGGTTTTTAATCTATATGATACCCTGATATCACCTTAAAGATCTCTTGCCTGTCTTTTTGCAATTATAACTACAACTCCTGCCATTTTTTAAGCAATATTTTCCTGTCAACTACATAAGTTCGTAAGTTATTTTCATAATCCTGGTAAGTAGCCGGTAACCATAACTAATTAAATATATCAGCAGAATTTATTATATGAATAAAATATATTACATGAATATTTTGGCAGCCATTGCGAACAATTTTATACGTGAAGAAAGAAGAAACGAACGTTTAAACATAGCCTGCTCGGTAAAAACCACCACATGATATCGAGAGCAAAAGCTAATTTCTCAAATGAATACTAAAAAACCTGGAGCTAACCAGTGGAAATTTTGAAAATCTATCTATGGTACTCAACATTTATAACTACGGATAAATTTAAAAAAGTGACGTCACAACGCGTAATAATGAAAAATTGTAGGCATATGACGCACTATGCATTTACAAAACTTAATTTCTCGTTGATACGTATTTTACATAGCAACCTTACCAAAAACAAAGTGTTTATAAATTTAATATTAAAACCTCAGTGGAATAAAGTAGCGTTGGACATTTGACAATGTTCTCTGCATCGAAACTGTTTAAATATTTACAAGTTAAAAAGTACTTTTAAAGGCGTTGACGTATTTTAAAGCCCCTAAGCCGGCTGAATAGCAATATTTTATTTTACCCTGGTAACGTTATTTAATTTACGAATAGTAGTTTAAATTAAAATGTTGTTTTGCTGAACCAGCGAATTCGAATTTCGTAAATTTCAGTGTGTTGGTAAAATTTCATTATTCTATGTTCAAATTGAGCATTGAAGCAACCGAAAAAAATAATTTTCTTGGTAGATGAAGACAGAAAGAATTTATATACCTACTTAAAAGGGTAAAAATTATAAGACAATTTGTTAAACATTTGATTGAAATGGATGGGTATGAATATATTTTTGGTTCATATTTACTGGCATAGTGAGTGCTATCCACAAAGCCGCTCCGCCCACTTTTTTATTGTTTATCGCACACAACGAACTATAGAGAGATAATCCAAACGTTTCTTTTACTTTTATTGAATCCCAAGACATAAAACACCTACGTTCATAATTCCTAAGTTTGAAATCCCTAAACGGGAATACCTTCTGCTTGTTTGACCTTAATTAAAAAAGGCAAAAATTTTAAGTATCGAATGGACATAAATATCGCAGTTCATAACATTTACTAGTTTTATTGTATGCATTATTAAGCATTTAAAAGTGTCCGTATTTGCGTTTTTTTGAAATGTCAATTTTTTACATTGGCGCTTCGCCGAATGCTGCCGCAACACACTCACTTAGTTCGCTGGTCGCGTGTAAATCGCAGGATATTGGCAAGGTTACACCATAGTTGTGAGCACTAAATTCTAAATATTGTTTAATCTAAGTTTGCTATGTTTACCCATGAGTCCTAATAAACGAATATACAACAAAAAGGCACTTTACTAATCACTAAAGAATTTTTATAAGGTTTTTATAACCTAATAAAAAAGCCATAAGGTTTTTTTAAACGAAGGGTTTTCAAACGTAGGTGTTTTAAACTTATTTGTTTCAAATTCTATTGTTATGGCTGTAGGTACATATTTTGGGATTATACTATAAGCTACCAAATACTCTACCCACTCTACCACTCGTGAATCCACACGGTTATTATTATTTTTTTTTTTTTTTTGTATTTCCCCGCACTGGACTTAATAGCTTGACTTTGAGAGCTCAAAACTATTTCTATTTTTGTGCTGTCTCAAATAACATACTAATCGATAATCGTGAAAATGCATGTCGACAAATGGCATGATACAAAACTCTGATTTGGTTACCATTTAAGAAGATTGAACTAATTAACAAATAAGAAATATTAAAATAAAATAAAACAATACATATCACAAATCACCGTGATTTGTACAAGAAAGCGAATTGATATCTGGGTCGGTCCTTCAATTGAATTAGGCCAAATAATGGGGCTGTCAAACGATTAATCATGTTTATTTTAGGCCAATCTTTCATCATTAGCAATAGTAACGTTTAGGTATAGTTAAGGCAGGCTAGTTGTTATTCCATTTAAATTATGATTATCAGATTTATAGATTTTCATGTTTTGATTTCATATTTAAAGTTATTTACGTACTCTCTTTCTTAGACACTTAAAATAATGGTATAAGAAGAAAATTTTGCAATTTAGTAAATTTAAGAATTGTGATAAAATAGTCTAGAACATAAAAAAACTTACAAAATTGGATAAATGAGCGCACAACATTTTTCAATATCAACGTTTTCATATTATATAGTTTGATATAAAACGACTGAATTAGTCTAGTAAAACGACTGGGAAACCTTATCTTGATTTTTTTAACTCCTTTATGTATTCCTCAAATACACAGTTCTTGATCAAAATTGATATGTATTTTCAAAAGCCCTAGCCGAAATACAATATTCAATTCCAGTTACTGCCGTTGCACTGGTGTTGACACAAATATCTAACTTATCACTAAATCTTTGAAGTATCTAAAATCCAATGTAGAAGAGAAAACCACATCCAATGGAAATTATTAATTTGCTACCGCACAAATGTGCATATTCAATATCGGTGATTCCTTCATTGTTCGATTTATTGAACGCTTTGTCAGGCAAACAAAATAATTGAAATAGTCATGCACAGCCATATTGAAGGGGTCGTGGTCCGTGTAAATAAAAAACGAGTCGATGGTTACATAAAACAATAATGATCACTTTTTGTGTTCAACATTAAATCTTGTGGGTAGACCATTTCATACCTTATACACAAACACATTCTTTTAAAAATAAGCTACATATTGTATAAAAAGTTAACGACCGTTGTTAAAAATAGAGCAAACAGCAAAAAAAAAATACAAAATTTTTTTCTAACTACTGTTTTTTCTAACGTATTGCTAAGCAAAAATACTTCATTACAAGTCTACTTAAGCATTTTTCTTTAGTTGAAAAGTTACATAAAAATCATTACGCTCTGTTCGTATCAATACCTGATTAGTAACTAAAATGTCGCTAAATACTACGTTTAATATCTCATTAAAGAAGTTAATTTTCAAAATAGTGAATTTAACTTAATTATTTGTAATATTTAATTTTCAAATATCTTCTATGCCTTCTATAGCGGCATAATTCTTAAACGGTATTCATTATTTCTATTCATAACGTATAATTTGAAAATGTACATTTAACAAACAATTATTTATTTTTCATTCCCACTGAAGTGCTAAAAGTTAGAAAAATGTGGAAATGTTCGAATGATGCAATTGGTAGCGCGCGGAGCATTGCACCCCTAGCCAGGGGTGCATTAGGCCGTAGGGAGTGTATCGATTTTACCCCGCACCCCTTAGTAGTATTGTTGTAACCTGGGGTTACGCTCGCAAGGTTAGGTCGTGCCAAAACTAATAGTAATTCAAGGAGTCAATGGGGTTTTTGAGGTGTGAAATGTACATATGTATGAAGGTATTTGAAAAAGTATTGTGTATGTGTTAACAGTTAATGATATATATTTATATTTGTCAAACAGTACTTGATTTTAATTCAAGTGTATCTTAGAGAGAGAAAAAAAATGTCTCGACTTAAATCTAATTGAAAATCTTAAATTTTGTTACATTTTTTTAAGCATATTTTTATTCCATAATTATAAATTGAATACGCTTATATGTACTTTATATAATTGTAAATATTTTATATTAGTAAATTATTTATTTGTAAATATTTATATAATATTAGTATTAGGTTTCAAAAACTGAAATCTTTTTGATAAAAACGAAAAATAATGATATTTTTTAAAAATAATATTGGCTTACAACATCACAAGACACAATTACCACAATAACGTCGTATATCAAACTTACACCTCGTTGCTGAAGGTGGCGAGATTACGTACAGGTTGCCATGATTGACCGTGACGGCCGTTATACTGAACTGTGCATTTATGTCAATGCCCTTAAGTTTTGTTCTTTCAAATTAGACACAAATAGATGCAACACAATGAATCCATAGTGAGCAAATATAGCTTCTTCTAAAACCTTTAACCACGACAATAGAATAGAATCCTTATAAAAATGGTTACAATATCAGTTTCAAAATTTCAATTCAGAGCAAATACGTACAGTAACGACACCGCTTTGAATTTCCAAATCGTGTATAAATCAAAGGCTTTAATTCATACGAGCATGCTCGGAATACAGCCCGACAAATAGAAATGGCAGTTTGAATCTAATGACCACGTTTATCAACAAAAGCAGATGTTTACTGCCTGTCTAAAGCTGTGCACACACTAATTAGGAGAGGCTAAATGTATGACGATTTATATGATGGCCATTGGTTATTAAATTTTTGAAAGATCATAAATCACTACGGCCCTGACGATAACTACGAAATAAAATAAAACTTTCAATGTCTTTCTTTTTTTAATGTATGTAGAGATTTTGGTGGATCGTTTTGTTAAAGAAATAAAATCTAATCCTAGTGCTTATGCACTACTCGAATAGAACTACCGATGTCGATTTTCAAATTCAAGTTATTTATAACGCCACGAGGACACACTGCACTCTACGACAGGCGATAACAAGCCCTCATTCAACGCTGTGCCATAATAGACAGTCGTCGATTGCCTGGTCATGTGACCTGGCTTTCAGCGTATATTGCTAACAATAGAATTGGACAACTGTGGACGCACCTCTGGCCTCACGCAGCCGTGTCACTTTACAATTGCTCGGATTTAGTAACTGGCTTTAGTAAGGATTAGCAAGTAGCTTCGATTGATTCTCGCGACTGAAATGGCTGTGTTGTGCGAAACAAGTAAGGATTGGGTTGCCAGTCGTTTATTTACTAAAAATATTTTTATCCTTTGATATTAAATTTAATTTTCATATGTTTGTATGTTTATTACTTAGTCGTGTTGAACGAAAAACATAGTAAATAATACCTGAAATAACTGCACTCAGAGACGACATTTAGTTAATTTATTAGTATAGATTATGATAAGCAAATGTAGACTAAGATTAATAGATAAAGTATAGATTCGCTTAAAATGATCTATATTGAAGAGCACCTTAAGTAATCACAGAAAGTCTCGGCCGACAGGCATACGTTGCCACGTAGATCCTGTTCAAACGGGAACATTTAATCGAACGGAGTCGCAGCCAAAAGGTTTTCTTATATTTAATGAAGAAAAACATTTCAGATCACACAGACCCGATCTGCGTCCTGCTATGTAATCCCAGCGGGTGACCCCTTCTGGGCCCCGCTAGCGCGGCCTCTTTCTCCAATTGGCCGTCGCTCAGATGAAGGCTGAGTGGCAAAAATGCACGAGCCGACAGGGGGTTTTTAGTGGGTATGGTCCTGGTAGGCGTCGGGACGAGTCCCACATAACTTTGGAATCGCGCCAGAGTATGCGTCAGGGCATTTTTATCCTCCTGCCCTTCCCGCGGAGGGGAACACAAAAAAAAAAAAAAATAGAAAAGATAGCACCACGATATTTTAACAAAAAATATCTGCTACTTATCAAAAATTAATGGTGCAAGTTAAAATATGCTGTAAAAATTTAGGATAATACAGCAAGACCACAATCATTCGTCGAAAGCTCAGATTCTACAAAAAAAATTCTGTGGTTTAACATTGAATTCATCGTATATCTTTTTCTATCCCGCGCCAGACGTTCAAAGTAAGAGCGGTCAAAATAAATATTGGAACTACTTTTCAATGTCCTTTAATCAGTTTATTGGTTTTCTATCTCTTTCGCGTAACACTTCGTTTCTCTTTTACATTATACCGGAGATAATGACGAGCAAACACAATTTGGCAGAGTTTATGCGGGCCATCGCAAACTGTATCAGGGAGTGATTTGTAAAGTATCTAATTGATTTGTAAGCGCTCATTGGATTTTCCATTTGCTTTGCTACAATTTTTTATCACAGATATTTTCGTGTCCATCGTGGGCTTCTGAATAGATGTGATGGGATGAGGATTGAGGGGAAAGAAAGTACTTTTACCAAGATTGTTAGTGTCTGTGTCAAACTTTAAACAAGGCTTACGTTGAATGTTCGAACCTATAAAATTATAAACCTTTAATAAAATATCAAGCAACGCCGTCAGCCTTAAAAATTGGCCTTAGTACTGCATCTTATCATGTAGCTTGTTAGACCTTTATGGAGGTACATCATTCAGAGACCAATAATTTCAATAAGATCTGCGAAATTATTCTTATATTATTCTTGGTAATGTTATTGTTATCGTCATATATAACATTTTGATAGATATGTGTGTATGTATATATGTAGATGTATACAAATGTTAATGTGGTTTGAATTGAACGAATTGTACTTTAAGCTAAAACACTAACACGGGAGCTTTGACAGCTGTAACACAATTCACACATATACAGCTGTCAACGTCAACCAATCTTGTGATTATTTTTCCAATTGAACTGTGTAATTTAATAATTAAGGCTAGAGAGTTTTTGTTATTCTGTCCTAATTAGTTGTTATAAATTTATAGTTGTGATTTATTGTTTACTAACCCAAATGGATGAATCTGATGAATAAAAGACTAATAATACATTTCAATAACCAATTCGTAAACATCCATACCAACTTAAAGAAATACAAAAACTCAGCAGCCAGAAGGCGTGATCCGAGCTACAATAAAAGTTTGCGTTTCCAGAGCACTGAGCCCCGAGTGGAATGTATTAGGGAATCGTTTCCGCGTCGATAAGTAAATGTTACCTTTGTCCCTTCGAGTTATGAGCCCTTGTAGGTACAGTCGGAAAAAGAGCAAATGGTAACTTTTTTCACCATGGACTTATTCACATGTATACAGATAGAAGGTTACAATTACTTTGGTATATTAATTACTGAATATCAGAGTACACCTAAATTGGTTTCTGCTACTCTGTTAATATAAATAGTAGTATAAATGTATTATGAAAATGTATATGTAACACATAAATAAATAAATGTAAAACATCAGATATATTATTCATGGGTCAGGTGTAATAGTAACTATGCACGCTAGAAGAAATTTTAATGCAATATAGTTATAGGTAATTGTCAATTACCATTAAAATATTTTAAACAATATTTTGAAGTCAAGCAAAAGTAATTTTCATAGAAACATCTAAGGTTGATAAAAGTTCATTTTATTGCTATTTAAATTACAAAAACACCGTTATCCACAACTACAAGAAGAACTATGCCGTTCTATTGGTGAACGTTTCAAAAAAAGATAAATAAACAATATTTGTTTGTGTTGCTATCTGTACCTCACTTTACATGTTGTATCCGTGCGGAATACGAAGAACAAAAGGGTGCGGGAACAAATATTGATTTAGGTAATCGATTGCATTTTTATTTCACTGCGTAGGTACATCCATTGCCATCCGGTACATGAAACTTCAACCATCAAGTTATTTATCGTGCCAGGTAATTGCACGAGTGATCTCAGGCAGTTTGGCAGATTCATTTTGAGTGCCTACTCGATTTAAATAGCGATGGTTCTGGTATGGTTGTATTCTGACGGAGATGTATCCCATGTTACCCTCCAGACTATCGCTGTACAAAAATTTTGTTCGAATGGTAAGTTTCTGGGACTGTGAATGGCATGGTTTCTATCAGAATATAACTTTTTTCTCACCTCTCTACGGAATTTAAGCAATGATTACCAAAATATATACTTGCATTTTCTATTTTACGTGTACTTCTATTTACAATAGAAAAGTTATTTTGTGAAAAGAAGCTTTCCTCATAAAAACACTGTTATTTTTCTTCTAAATAGACAACTACGTTAGTAATTCTCTTGCAGACAGTATTTTTGGATTTGAATAAGATATATAATTAATACTGATAATGATCTGTTCCTTTGGCTCTTTAGACATAAATACTCTGAATTAAAGGCGCCATTTCACATTCCCTTCACAATGTTAACATTAAAATTACTCCAAAGTTTCAAAAGCCACATTAATTTTGGCATTAAAACAACCCGGCTTTTAGGCTTTTCAAGCCACTTTAACAAACAATATAATAATAAAGATGTCTTCATAATGTTAATTTTAGGAAACTTCGGGGATTTTCCTGGTGCAGTTAAAAGTGAACTGTTTATGTTTTACTTCTAAGAAAGTTAGAAATAATAATAATTTGTAATGGGATTCAAAAAGTAACCGAAAAAAGGTACAAAGCTGGTACAACAGCTGGTTTCTGTAAAAATTGCCAATTTTGACAGCAATTAGTGTGAAACTCTCTTCATTAAAGTGATAACAATGGCACTTGTGCTGTGCCAATAGAGTGTAGAAGACCAATAGGCATAATACGAATAGACTCGTGTTTTAGCCAGGAGTTTAAAGTTTTTGGCTAAAAGTTTATCGTCGTGAAATAATAAGTGCTGTGGTTTTCACATTTGTTCATACAGCTTAATACCGACTTATAAACTTACTCTCCAGCATAATAATTAATAACATCCGTGTTGATTTTTCTTTACCACAAAACCACGCGCACAAAGAATTTAATGCAATTTCGCCTGTTTTCGAAAACTATAAAGCCGCTAAAACTAATCCCGCGTAATAATAATAGCGCTATAATAATAATAATAGCGTAAAATTCATTTCGCTTAATTAATTTGGGGCTAAAAATACACGCGTATTAATTATGCATTTTGCTGGATGGCAGAGAGAGAACAAACTATGTTTTGTTAAAACAACTTTCTTGTGTGTATAACGTTTATTATTATAACAGGTAGTGGTTGGAAATTTTAGCGGTGTCAAATTGCGTTATAAAATTTTTAATTTATAGTTTTACAAATCATGCTGATCTAAGTTGGTCACTTGATAAATCCTACTAATATTATAAACGCGAAAGTTCGTAAGTATGGATGTATGTTTGTTACTCTTTCACGCAAAAATTACCGAATGGATTTTAATGAAACATTACAATAATATAGCTAATGCATCAGAATAACACATAGGCTACAATTTATAAATATATTGTGTGAATTGTCCAAAATATCAAGTAAGTAGGAAAAATCTACCACCTGCGAGCTATTCTGGCGTGCGCTGCCAAAACCGTACACAACCGTTACACATATGTAATGTATGATGGAAATGTTTATCTGAAATAGTCCTACAAAAAAGCCCATCACAGTATATATCTCTATTTTATGTGTAAGCCATAATAGCCAAAATAGTGAACCATAACTACTATAAAATTTGATAATTTATTTCAAATGCACATTTGGTAGAAATAAATTGATTCCTAAATGAAAATAGATACTTTTATCGCTTCTGGTATTTAAAGTAGATAAAATATGTCTTTCACGCTACATAATTTGGACAAAAATTATTTTAATAGTTATGACGATGACAAACCGAGTGCGCGATACTACCGGTGCGGTCCAGCGGCACCTTGGTCCTTTTTTGGTTGTTTTGGTTCATTTATAATAATATGAATAACAAAACTGCAATAATGTAAAATCTATATTCATATAATAAAATTGAAGAAACATGCTCTCTGTACATTAAAAATAAAAAATAAAAAAATAGCAGGGGTTATTGTATGTCGATGCCAAACCCAAAAATTTTATTAATTTTTTTTGTCTGTTTGTCTATGTGTTTGTGCACGATTATCTCAGAAACGGCTTAGATGCGGTTTTCATTAAATTATTGCGATAAGTTTCACTTAACATTTAGTTTTTTTTGAAAATACATATTGTGTGTATTTAGTTTAGGTTAGGCATTTATTTTCTTGATTTTCTTTATTTCTTAATTTTTATTTAGGGCTTATAGGATAAGGTTAGCCATTTATTTTCTTGATTTTCTTAATTTTTATGCGTAAAATTCAGAAAGTACTTTTTCAGGTAATATTAACACGTCTCATTAGTAAAACCGTAAATACATACAAGTTAGGTAATTTTTCTTGACTTTCTTCAATTTATAAATCAGGAAGTATCAGATTTCTTTGTTTGTATCAAGTACAAGTATGTTAGCTCAGGTTAGTTATAATTAAAAAAATATATATCTAAGTATTACACATTTCTTTTGTTCTAGATAGTTAATAGGTTAGGTTTATACGTCGTAATACTTATTACTTAACTGTGTAATAATCCGTTAGTATTTATAATTTAATTGTTTATGGTAGTACGTGTTTACTAAATGACGTTGTGTAAAGTAGTAGGAACGATTTATTGCAAGAATGCTACGAAAAAGATCCAACCTCTCTCAGTGCAGCAAAAATGCTAAAAGGATGAGATTAATTCGATCACAAGAATCTGAAGAAGATCGTGAGGCAAGACTCACTGCATCTCAGGAACATCAGGCCAGGTTTCGTGCTGCAGAAACTTCGACGCAGCGAGAATCTCGATTGAGTTCAAATCGTTTTCGAATGATGACCACTCGAATGAAGGAGAACATTTGCATTTCACATTAAATACGCGAGCTCAAATCAGAGGCAACGAAATTGCTCAAAATTTTTCCGATTTACTACTTCAGATCGATAACGGTGTGTATCCACAGGAACAAGGAAAAGTTGTTCTTAATGAAAACCTATGCTGCAAAGTTTCATTAATGCGACCTCATTTTATCTATGTATGGAAACGCACTGCAAATACGAACTCACGAAAACCTGGCTTTGCGATAGAGCTATTTCGACCAAGCAGCTGCAATAAACGCTGAAATTTTGAGCTTTGTTCCGGGGGATAATGTAGAGTATATCTCCATTAACAGAGTTATAGAAGAGAACAATCTACCAGCTACCCAGTAGAATTTTTAGAATCTCTCTGTGCTCCTGGACTAACACCTCACAAAATAAAGTCGGCGTACCCATAATGCTCCTTAGAAATTTAAGCCCGCCAAAACTTTGCAACGGTACCAGATCAAAAGTGACCAATTTACAACGAAATCTGATAGAAGCAGAGATTTTAACAGGGTGCGGAATAGGTGAAAGTGCTTTTATTCCTCGGATTCCTCTCATTCCAAACAATTTCCCATTTAGTTTTAAACGATGCCAGTTTCCAGTGAGCCTATGTTTCGCAATGACAATTAATAAAGCCCAAGGTCAGACGGTAAAAGTTGTGGGTGTGGATCTAAGCGTTAGCTGCTTTTCGCACGGTCAGTGACTAACACACTGACGGCTAACACGGGTGTTAGCAATCCTAGCAGCCTGTATGCTTTCATCCCCAATGCCCGTACGTCTAATATCGTGTGCATAGAAGCATTAAAACGACGGTGTTTATGATCCAATACTAACCAAAAGTTATATCCAAAAAATGCTGCCCAAAGTCACTATTCCACGCGAACGAAGTCACGGGCACAGCTAGTTTAATTTATACTGAAAGATTTTGACATTACAAGGATCTCGCATGCATGAAAATTTATATTGTCCATTTTGAGATTATTTTTCACAAAATGAAATAAAAAAGTAAGTGTATTAGAACAGACCAGAAATACATTTTTTTATTGAAACAGCTTTTGAAAGTTTACGATGGTTTTTGTTTTGTTTTATTAGATGATGGCCACAATGGCCACCATGGAATACAAAATTAAATATTAATAAAATATCCAGTTTTAATGGAAAAGTAAGTCAATTAGCTATCTGAAACAAAATGGTAATGTAACCTCACAAATAGCAAAAGTTGGAGAATTTTTACACCATTAACCCCTAGGTGTAACAATTTTATCTTACGTCTATCGATCTTCACAACTTCTTAAGATCCATGAAATAAGGGATGTCTTTGGCAATGGCGTTCCTAAGCTTTCCACGATCACACCCCTTACAGGGGTGGCTGAAATATTGATCGCACCTGTTGTACTCCAATCGAGTCAGTTCCTACCCTATTTTAAAGATAATGCAAATAACTACTTAATAATTATTTCTGAGATTGTTCTTTGAAGACAAATATATGCATAACTTATTTTGCTGATGTTTATAGTATTATCCACTGAAGTCAGAAGTAGCAAGGTCTTTTTGTACAAACACCTATTTACTCCGATAATAAATAATGCCAGGAAGAAACAATACTCTAAAAATACTACAGCTTTTTAATATTAAAGAATTTTCTTTTACATTACGTCCCTGAAATAACTAAATCCGCATTCAATTTTATCTACATCCTATACGTGCACTACAACTTAATTTCTTATTTCGTATAAGAAAAGTATCTTCCAACCAAAACCTTATTTTGATCAAATTAATCCTTTTACGTTACTCCATCACTTTATTAACTAAGTTCCGGGCCTTATTAGTCGTGAATGTTCATAGTTTTTCCTTTTTTCCCTTGCCGCAAAGTTCCGCTGAGTTTCCTACCGATTGCTTGCAAAAAGGCTTCCCGAATGGCTAAACTTACTCGGCTTTAATAGGTCAGTCGGGATCAAGTAATGGGCTAAACATCGTTAGCTTTGAAATTTTATGTCCGATTTTATGACAGCATAAATTTATATAGCAATTACGATATTGGTGTAAATGTTTGAGAGGCTAAGTACATTTTTAATAACATTGGATATTAAGATTAAAGCTTAAAAGTCATATTTTTTTGACGGCCGACTAGCACCTGTGATAGTGGTCGTGCCTCAGACGTTGGAGGTCCCAGGTTCGAGCTCTGGTTGGGGCATTCATTTGTGTGGTGAACAAAGATGTTTGTTATCGGTTCGTGTTTGTTTATATTTATATATGTATATTTATTCTGGATTCCCCACCAGTTCACTGTATTTATAAAACAAGCTCAGCTTACTTTGGCGTCACACAGTCGGTGTGATTGTCTGGGGATTTAATTTTAAAAAAATATTTTCTATTCGTAATGTCCAAAATACCTTTTGTGTTTTTAGAAATATTCGTTGTTAGTTCTGATGGCAGGAAAAAGGGTCTCTGAGATAACTTCTAGGTGGCACACGTATGACGATTAAACATTTATGCTTTTTTTCTGACGGATTTTTATTTTTCCTAAGAAAAAGGTTTCAGATATTTGTCTGTACAAAAATGTGTTATAAGTATAACGTATATAACGAAAATTCCACCACAACTTAACTAGCTTCATACTAATATATAACCGCAAATATAGGGAGATACAAACTCTAGTGAAGGCATGAGAGTTTTTTATAACAGTCGTAACGTGTAAAAGTAGTAATATTTGCAAATATTACCTGGTTTACTGCTGTTGTCTATTAAAGTCCAGAAACTATACTTTTATTGAGTTCCTTTAGTACACTGCATGGCGCAAAATACTTAATGGTTTTGCATAAGTTTTTTATTTTACTTAATTTAAATTGGAAAAGCCAGGTTCTAAGACGGTTCAAACGCTGAATACTCGAAAAGTGAATTTCAGTTATTAATACTATCTAATAAATCAACAGACAAACACTCCAACTGTATGGCCCCAAAGAAAGCAGAACTTGTATTATTGATGACCCAGAATAAACATACATATATAAATATAACCAATTATGGCCCTGGGGCCATGATGAAATCATACAAGTGAATGCCCCGACCAGGACTCGAACCTGGGACCTCCGGCGTATAAGGAGCTACAACTACTTGTGCTACTTGGCTATATAAATATACGTTCATTAAAGTAACTGAATCATTTTCTAGCTTGTTGATAAATGATATAAACCAAAAAACTCGTAACAATAAAACCTCATTCATTTAATAAAGGGCAGGTAGGCCAGTACTTGCACGGAAAATATCATTTTTAAATACTTACTAGCTATAGCAAAATTATATACTTTGATAATATTTAAATAATAAATGGTTTGGACAATACTGACAATAGACAAGGTGGTGCAGTTAATTTACTCAAACTTGAAAATAATTTATGAAACAACTACAACCCAATCAATACCTTGCAATTATTGGAAATAAGCCCCGAAATATCCGAAACGTTTGGTTGCTAAGCCGAGAAATAGTAAGCATCGTTTTAAACAGGCTGAAAGCAAAATTCTAGGAAACGGACCAAACAGTATTTATGCAGAGCTTGTCCAAATTTTCTTTTGATCGCTGCAGAGCTTTATACCCAACAGTTTCTAACAGGAACCGATGTATTTCAGAAAGAGTCTTTGTGCTGTCGGAGAGAAAATTTTCAGCATATATTCTACAGTAAAAAAATATTTTTTTATTTTGAATTCAGGAAGCCTAATTAGAAAGAGGAATTCATAAGTTCTTCAAAATTAATGTCAAGAAAGTGACACGCCTGTCCAAGGGTTGCCTTTTCGCTTTACTCTCGAAGATTCCGATACTATACCATTTTAGAAAAAAAAAGACGCCGAAGGCTCCTTTCACATTTCAGTGGAAACGTTTACTTTAACCTTTTTATTATATTAAACTTGATAGAGTGAAATTCCAACTTGGGCTGCTTGGCAACAATTTGCCTACAAATACTAATTAGAGAATGTGCTTGGTCAATAACACATAGAGATCATTCGGCTTGTAATCCAATTAAAGGTAATTGAAAGCCTCTTAGTGACAGGTAATTCAATTTGTTCATTTTGATTGGAATAATCTCAAATCAAGGTTATAATAATAACTAGGTCTTCGACGATCCCCGGCGTTCCGCCGCCGGCTCTGTAAGATGGCACTTAAGATAGTCTAGTTTGAGAATTAATTTAATTTCAGTTATGAAAAAAAGCTTTATATTCGATTTAAATTATCTGAGGCGTTAAAAATATATATGTTTCACCCCAAGAGATTGATATTCCATGTACGTACTAAGTCTATCCTTTTAATATAAAAAATTCGTTTTTTATTATTTTATCCAAAAATGTAAATATATTTTAAGGTGACAGAGAAAGTTATTATATCGCTGGTATCTAATATAAATAATATAAGTGATATCTTATTCTACTAAGCAAGAAATTAAAAATCACCCAATTATCTAAGTTAAAATTAAAACTAGAAAAAAGGGCTTTTTTACACTATCTGAGCTTAATTAATTGGTTTGATTTTTAATATTATAATGTAGAGGTAAGACAGAGCCCACAACGACGAATGCAAGGCAAAAGGAACTGTTTATGAAGGATGAAAAACCTTTTTTTGACAAAATGAAGATTTCACTAATGTTTTACAAAAGCAATTATCTTCTATAAACCTCTTGATTAACTCATCAGTACGGATACCCTGCCCCAGTTCGACACTCTGTCACTCAAAATCGGTTAAAAGGAGACGTTTCAGTATTTAAAGGGTACTTGGCTAGCTTTTTGTGCGGGTGTTCTTATGATTGCATTAAATAAATAGAACGAGTATTATATGCCAATATTTCATAATTTCGTTTAGGTTTGTCTTAGGAAAACATTTTCAAAGCCTTAAATCAACCACACTACTTAATGAAAACGTGGTGCTATCTATCATGTTGATGTTTTATTAATTCTATTGTTACGTTTATTTTTCAATTTATCGCTCATCCAATTTACAAGCTGCTTTGGAGTTTTTCTTTGATTTAATTATTGTACTATAACCGTTATTATTATTTACCATTGATATAACAACAGCAAACATCGTGATTTATAATCGAGTGACTGTTACTGAGTGAAGGGATGTTTTGATTATTTCAGGTTGGTAAAAGTTGCCTATTATGATTCTTGTAATAGAACATTAAACACCTCCAAAGTCATTAAAAGAATATTGGCAAATACTTATCTAAGTAAACAGTGAGCGTTTAGAAAAAAAACTAGCACTTTTTTAAAATCTTTTTTTTAATGTGAATTTCCAAAATATTAGCATCATGTGTAGAAGTCTCCAAAAAAATAGTTGATTTTTTTGGAGAGATGTTTCATTTTTTAATTCAAAGTAGAACCCAATGCAGAGTATAATTGTTTGAATATTTTTAGTATGTCTACCACATTTTTTCAAATATTTCTAACTGGTGTACATCGCGCTAAGCAAAAATGAAATGTCTCCTTTGGTTAGATTTGCTTTTCCTTCCAGTTGTGGTAAATTTCCTCAATGAGCTTCTTCTCTCTAGCACAATTGGTTGGTCTAGGTATTCAGAGTAATACTACTCGTACGTCTATACTCATAAGATATGCGTATGCTCATCATTCTTAAGCCCACAGAAATAAAAAAGAAGCGTGAATGTTACTTGTTTAAAAAATGTTGCAATAATAAAAAGCGAGTAAATTTTAACATTATCAAACAACGGTTATATAGAACCGAGGCTTTTTATCATTACGTTAAATGATTACGAGTACAACAAGAACTCATGTATTTTGTTAATTTCGTTTTGATTAATAAATAAAGTATGCATAATTTGCGTAAGAATTTATTTTTATTTTTTAATAAATCATTTATACAAACGTGACCACTCTCCGTACATCGCGGCCATTACTCGGCACCTAACGCACACATTGACACTAACACACAAACACACAGCCCCTCTGTCACCTCAACGCGATACACGCTCCATTGAAAACGAGATCTTATCAAATACTTTATTTGGTTCGCACTCAGCTTGGGATTGTTTTATTTCGTTTAGAAGAATTCTTATATAATTAAGTGTGTGATATTCATGAGAAATAAACAACGTAGAACTGTGTTACCTTTCAGATTATGTTTCTTTTAGACTTCATTTCAAAATGTATGTTTTGATTCAATAAGAAAAACAAGCCTTAGCAGAACTTTGTTGAGTATTTACTTTTGCGTTTAAAATATTTAGTTTTATATCTGCTAAGTTATTTAATAAAAGCCTATCGAACGTCCTCCGACGTCAAACGGTTACCTAAGGCGCTCTAAAGTATTTATTTTGCTTAGAAAATATAAACTTACACAAAATAAAAATACTTCAAGCAAAATCTGCGGCAGTAAGACAGTGAATCTTTAATTTCTATACGAATATTTGAACGAATATTTGAACGAGTATTTGAACGAATATTTGAACGAATATTTGAACGAATATTTGAACGAATATTTGAAATATTATTTTACAATGCACACAATTAAATCTGTAATTCTTTACATAAGTAAGTTAGTTTAATTCACAACAGACATTACTACGTTGCGTATTGCAGCGAGCAAGATACTTGTGATCGCTGCTCACAAAAGTATAAACATGAGTAAGATCATATCCAAGAAGGGCTTTTCTTTAGATTTTACATATATGTACTTGCTAAATTTTTAAAAAGAAAGTAACGTACAAATTCTTTTCTATGCATTGGCGTAAAAATGGACTTATTAGACCAATCTAATACCAAGCTGATGTATTATGTGTCCCGAATTAACTCACGCAATAAATTGAATCACTGGAGATTTAAATCGTGTATCATTGCATTTCAGCTGATTAAAGCTCAACACAATTTTTTACCTAACCAAAAAGTTTACTACAAAAGCACCTTATGCTGCATTACTACCAGGCATTGTATCACGTTGTCGGGCGGCAGCAGAGCAAATCAAGAATGGTATGATGTTCGCGTGAACGCTGACTCGGAGCCCATTTGTTTCTAAGTCAATGGTTCCTAAGTAAAAAAAAGAATTTGTTAATCTATTAACTCTAAAACTATTGAACCGCTCTATACAATTTTTTTACCATTAACTAGTCTGCGTTGCTCAAAAGCAAAATAATCTAAATCTAAGGAATCACGTGAAGATACTGTGCAAGTGAACATAAAACTTGTTATATTTTATGAAAGGAACCTAGCATGGTTCCTTTCATAAAAACATTATCTTATTACTATACTTTTTCCCATTAATTAGAAACTAAACTCGGAAACTTAAAGCTGTGAGTGCCGTTAAAGTTATGTAATTCAATTTACGGAATTCATTGAGCTCTATTCAGCAACAAGCAACAATAGAGATGTTGTCCAATAATTGAGTCCTAGAGTTTCTTAGTAACTCTTAATTTTAAATTTTGTTTCTTAAAAGGTATAATAATATTTACGATAATCTTTAAATGGAGAATATTTGGTCTTGCTAAAAATTACCTACCTTTTATTATTCGAATTATTTTTCTATTGAAAACGTTGCCTTAATACCAGAAGCTATTTTGTTCTTCAATTTATATTGTCCTAGTTATACGAGTATTATTAAATGTTCATAGTTATGGCAACAACTACAATATGTAAAAATACGTAAAAATACTGTTAAAAAACAATTTACTTGTAAAAAATGTATGTAAGTATACGAATTTTCGAGTTTTGCTGTAATTTTATAAAGAAACAAATTCTACTATATTTCGTTCTGATTTCATATACATCAGAGGCAGAATTTTGACAAGCATAAACGTCTGAAATCTACATATTCAAGTGAATTCCAGGCTGACAAGCTGAGCGGATACACAGCCGCCGAAACGGAATTTGCTCTTCTAATTTTAGAGAGTCAACACTTTGTACACTTGTAAAGTGCAAATGTAACTAACGCAACACTAGAATATTTATTTTAAATATTTTGTTTACAAATAATGTCTTTTGATTTTTTTATTTATTAAAGAATATAAATTTAATTAAAATAGAGCAAAGCTTTCAGATATCATCTAGAGATCGGTCCTTCAGGAACTTTATAACCTGTTACAATTGGTATATTTTAATTATTATTTATTTTAGCAGCTAATACTTAACTTTACAACTTAGTTAAATACTTTAAAAATATTAAAATCTCAAAGTCGTAATTCCTAGAAACGAAGTTATATTTTTGTTCCAGGAATTGCGAATGTCGTTTTAAATTCATGAACAGTGAAACGCTAAGTGCCACCGGCCCTTATAAATTATTCGTACCTCTGATGGATACCTAGCCCTTTGTTCAAATTAATTTCCAACACGAAAGCTTGCCCATACTTAATATTACTAAAAGGTTAGTTGGTATTACAATTACAATAAGAATTGTTTATTTTGATAAAGTAGTACTTTCATTATTTATAGGTCTTTATAAAATCTTTTATTATATTATATTATATGTGTAGAAAAAATTTAAAAGTAAGACAATACTTTCTCAAAACAAAAAAATAAACAAAACACTCAATCATGCCTACGATACGAAACCCTAAAATAAGAAGACAACTGCGTACAATTCTACAATGGCTATCAAGTACTAAGATACACCTACCATCGATCCTCATAAAATATTTCAGACTAAAAAATTATGTTAGAAAAAAACAATATATAACCATTAATAAAACAACAAAATATTCAGTTTGATCAATATCAGTGTCCTTGACATTACCTCATAGATAGTACAACATCCTTTGTTGAAATACCCACCTTAGATCAATTTTCCGAAAGCACAAAACCGGTTTTGTTTTCACCACAACACTCACTAAAATAATTTATCGATCGGTTTATCGGATTGCAAGAATACAGGTGTTCGTAGTAGGAGATGCTACGGGGCGCTACAGAGCGTAGTGGCGTAGCTCACGGCCGTAGTACACGGTGAGACTGAAGCCAGAACACAACGCAGTTACGGTCTGACGGCCACAGAGTAGGTACCGATAACAGATGATTCTAAATTCATTGTGACAGAATTTTTTTATTCCTGTTATGTAGTGAAGACTTGGTGTGTGTAAAGTTGTAATTTTAATTAAGTTACGGTCTATCCCAAGTCACTTGTAAGTAGAAGTAATAAAAAAACATGTTTTGCAAGTAAAGAATATATTTTTTTGAAACCGAGGTCTACATCTACATAGATATAGAAAATCTGACCACTAAAATGAGTTTTCTTAAAAACATCTTTTATAACTTGATATTAAAGAGTTTGCTTTAATAAAAACTGCTTTTATTTTTTCTAACAAAATGAATTTGAATAAACCAGTACGTTTAAAATAAAACATTTAAATAAATTGTATGTTATCAGTTTGAAATAAAGCAACAATAAAATCCATTCATCTAAAATCTTTGCCTACTCTCCGTATTTAGGAGCCCCAACATCGCATGCGCGCGATGACGTCACCACCCCACGCTTTACGCCGCCTACATACACACACAATTTGATTTCTTACACGCAACAACAATACCTCGACAGAACGAGACAAACATATCCAAACACATAATACATCCCGCTTTTACACAGGCAAATTAAATAATGGAGTAATATTAAAGCGAATTTTATGAAGACTCACCTGCGGGTAGTTACATCAAAGGAACGTTTGAAATAGGAATGTACTGATATATATAAATTGTAAGATAAATTTTTGGATTAATTGGGTTTCGGGAACGTATACGAAACGACCCTTGATTAGCTTAAACAGATTTGTTAGGTAAGAATGATTGGACAGGTACTGTTTGCACTAATTTTGCAAATTAGAATATTAATTACAGTATGAACAGATATGTTATTACACCTGTACATATAAAAAATATAAATACTTATTTAAATCCCCGGACAAACACAAAAACTGTATGGCCGTAAAGAGCTTGTGTCATGGATGACTTTACAGTGAATTGGGGGGGGGACCCAGAATAAGATATGTGTATATATAATACATATATAAATATCAACAACCATGGCCCAAGAACAAACATTCTATATTCATTACACAAATTAATGGCCCGGCCAGGACATGAACCTGGGACCACTGGCGTACAAGAAAGGGCTACTAACCACTATGCTACTCGGTCGTCAATATGCCACATGAACAAAAAGAAAGAAATGCGGACGCTGAAAATAATTTGTAATATTCAAAGTACCTATATATGTTTTATGAGTTCTAATTAATTAATATACTCTATACCAAATATACAAATTATTTAAAATATTCAAAAGAAATATACAACATTTTGATATTTTGAACCTGCATGTTGGTAATCTTTTTAATAGTAATCTAATAGAGTATTTAAAAAAATGAATATGGTATTTATTATTAGAACAAACATCCTAAAAATCATCAAAAGTGTCTAGGGTTCAAATACGTTTTAGAGTATTTCTGTAAATGAGGTTTATAATACTGACTTTTTCCTCAACAGGTTTTTACCTTGTTAGCCATCATCTTCAATGCCTGCTTCGACCACAGCTACTTTCCAAAAGCTTGGAAAGAAGCGACAGTCTTAGGAATCCCGAAGCCGGGTAAACCTCTAAATATTCCGGCTAATCACAGACCCATCAGCCTCCGCAAGGCCATGTCTAAACTTCTCGAAAGAGTCATACTCTCTCGAATGCGTAACCATCTGTTTCCAACGGATGGCGATCCCCTAATTTCTCTCATTTCGATTTCTCACCAGTTCGGCTTCCGCGCTTAGCACTCCTGCCCTCAGCAAGTCCATCGAATCGTCGAGTACATACTCGACGGCTTCTATCCGAAACGAAAGAAAACGATTGCAGTTTTCATTGACGTAGCCAAGGCTTTCGATAAAGTCTGGCACAGCGGTGTCGTCTATAAACTCTACAAAATAGGCTTACCGGCTCGCCTAGTTAGGATAATAGGATAATAGATTATCCTAACTAGGCGAGCCGGTTAGCGCGGACCCGAACTGGTGAGAAATAGAAATGAGAGAAATGAGGGGATCGCCATCCGTTGGATACAGATGGTTCCGCATTCGAGAGAGTATGACTCTTTCGAGAAGTTTAGACATGGCCTTGCGGAGGCTAATGGGTCTGTGATTAGCCGGGATATTTAGAGGTTTACCCGGCTTCGGAATTCCTATGACTGTCGCCTCTTTGCAAGCTTTTGGAAAGTAGCTGTGGTCGAAGCAGGCATTGAAGATGATGGCTAACAAGGTAAGAACCTGTTGAGGCAGGTGTTTGAGTGCGTGGTTAGAAATACCATCCGCACCTGGAGCCTTTTTGGACTTTTGACTTCTAATGAGAAGCAAGATTTCATCATTGGAGACTGTGACGGGGTCGTCGATGATGGGGAGAGATTCTCTGCGGAGAACTTCGTCCTCCACCGCCTGGATGTGGGAGGGATCTACGGGAGCTGGGATAGGACGGGAAGGTGCAGGTGGAGCGATCGGACGCTGTTTCCAGGACAGAGCCGGAGTAGGCATCGGCTGCACGGGCTTTGCTTCCGGAGACCCCGGTTGCGTAGCGGCGGGAAGTTGGCAGGAGTGAGTGGCGGCGCCGGTTAAGGCGCGGCCCTCTTAGTGGAGGAGCGCGGAGCGAGCGGGCAACCCCTGTAGTTTGTTGTGTGGCCGTACTGGCTGCACAGCACACATGCAGGGGGGAAGAGGAGTCAGGAGTGCGAGTGCACTCCTTATTAATGTGAGGATCCAGGCACTTAACGCACCTGGGGGGAGCTGAGCAGTTAGCTGCTGCGTGGCCGTAGAGCTGGCAGCGGTGACACTGCCCAGGGTGACCGCGGGGATTGGGACGCTCGACGGAGATGTTCGAGAGTCCGCAGATAGTGCAAGCCTCTCTGAAAATCTCCCTCGAGTTGGGAGTGTTGGTAAGGATAACTAAACCGAGTGGAAAACGCCTACCGCGGTTGGAGTGCATCTTGTGCACTGCTTCAGCTGGGAAACCCTGGGACTGAAGGTCCTCAAGGATTTCGTCGTTATCGAGCTCAAACGGGACGCCCCGTAATACTGCGCGAATCTTACGCTCCTCCGGGAGGGCGTAAGTATGGTACGCGATTTGTTTAACCGAGATCATAAATGACTTGCTTACTACCTATATATAGGTCCCTCTGCGGTTTGCTCCAGATTCCGTAGGATATTCGGAACAAATCTTCTTTAGTTACTTCCCAAAAAAGTTTTGAAATCGATTTCGTAATTTCAAGGTTTCAATTTAGTTTACATATAAATAAACAAATAGATATATACAGGGTGTTTTTACGGTTCAGAAAAAAAGCACATGGGCTCAGCCCACATTTCAAAACAACTTTCTCACAGACAAAAATAGAGAAAATTAAGAAAAAATCGTCTGTTCATACAAAATTTCAGCTGATACATAATGTTTGTATGCAAATTTCTTTTTTGGAGACCGGAGAACTATTGTATTTTATTGTCACTATACGGTTTCTTTATAAAAGTTGTTCCGAATTTTCTGAGCCCATTTGCCTTATCCCAAATGCACTGTAGTTAAACGTTCGTTTACATTCGTACATCATTATAGACACCAAGAATTTAATAATAAGTAATTGTCCTTGGAGGATCAAGAAGAAGTTGCAAAGTTTTGTATCGTTTTATTTGCAAATAAAAATTATGTCAAACGCAATAATTGTCAAGTCAGCACACGACAGTATCTGTATTGCGTGATGTATGACGTGCACAGCATCGGTGCAATACCTTCATCTGTCAGTTGCCAACGACCGCTGGCGAGTAGCTGCCCAGCCAAGAGGAGCGTTTACAAAAGGAAAGTAGAATTTGATTGAATGCATCCGATGGTTTTGCTACTTTTTAATAGTTAAGTGCCTTGTCGAAATAAAATATAATTTTAATGCTTATGTTATCTGTTTTGAGTGTTTTATTCTTAATATTAGTTATGAAAAATACTTAACAAATATCTCAAGAATTTATTTGCGACGTAATATTGGTTTTTACCAGAAATGTGGTGTTTGCAGTTTATAATGTACGAATATAGCTTCACCAGGTTCAGATCGTAGAAAACAATCAAAATGGTTGCAGTTTGTGAAACATCAATATAGGTACATATTTAAGGTTGCTAGCTTCCTAGTTAACTTTTCTACATAACTACTAGCTGTTTTAAAAAGCAGCCAATCATACAATCCGTCTGCGAGAACGAGGCGTTTTGCAAATATTTTTTTTTTTAAGGAGTGGGACGTTAACGTACTTGCGAAAGTCATTATATTCAAATTCTAGTTAATATAAAGAAAACTCTATTTTCATACATTAAACAATTTTCGAATAGAGTGGGTACCTAAATTGAAAATAAAACAATAAATAAATGCGTGTAGAACCATTAACGCTAACAGTGCTTCTTTATTGACAAAGATCCCTAAAGAAATCAGTTTACGTACCCTAAATTGTGTGCTTTAAGTTGCATCCCATTTCACTAAACACATGCAAACGCTGCATATCCCTATCTTCATCTGTACAGAAATAGGAATCTAGTGCAAAAACCAGGAACTACGACACAACTGTCAGGTGCAATCTTAGCGGTCAGCCACCGTCGATAGCCCGGTCATTGCAATCCAGGCCTCTTTTAGGTATTCCGGCTCTGTGGGAATAATGCCTTTGGAATTAAAATGTACTTTAGTCTAAGGAATTAAATATGTAGAAGGTAAATAAGTGGCTGGAGTTTGCAAAAATAAAATTCGTTGACGTGTTTTTGGAAATATTCTTGGATGTTGTATTTGGTCTTGAAATTGAAATTCTTACATTTTGCACAACATTTTAGCAATAACAAGACTTGTAATGGTACAGAGATAGTAACAGTTTGTAGAACATAGATTACTCCGTGAAAAAAGCAATTCGTTAAATATATATATTTCCAAAATGAACATTTATTAATCACTAACAACACAATCGATAAAAAATATAAAAAAATTTCATGGAAAGAGCCCTGGTTGATTTTATCTAATATACATAAAGTTAATTAATTTTCAACAAAATGTGGAATTTTAAAAATGTAAATTTTCACAATGTTATTTAATGAATGAAAACAAGAGTGTAAAAAGTAAATAAATGTCTTTTGGCAATAATCAGTAAAATATTATTTTTCATTCTTTGGCATTACTAGCTGCATAATTTTTACTAATTAGTTGTTAAAAAAGATATCATTCAGATAAGAACATTTTTGATTCCCGCAATAAAAGGGGTGACCGACTCATATGCGCTTTTTTACTAGAACCTTCATAGCCATGTTTGAGCAAATGAAAAAAAATTTGTTTAGCCGTTCAAAAGTTATGCATGCTTGTCGGTCGAGGATTTTTACCTTATGCTGGACTAGACGTAACCAATTTAAAACTCATATCCAAGAAAAAACACTATACTAACAATAGACAACTACCGAATCAATACTCCCTGTACCGCAAAACATCGAAATCCACATATGAATACAGGATGTTACAAGTTGTGTCTAAATCAGTAGTCGGGTCTAAACGGGAATCTATAGCCACGGAGGGTCCGTTGGTCTGGGGTGAGCCCTTGTATTTTGGGGTTGTCATTGTACCCCCTGCTGTTGGACTGACCCTTTTGGGGGCCAATGGGGTGTGGCACAAGTTAAAGCGTTAAGGTCACTTTTTAATTACATAAACGATTTATATTAATTTTGATGACTATTAGTATTGGCCTTGATTGAATGTTATTGTATCATTATTAAATGTGAGAACATCAATAATTATCTGCATTTAATTTTGTTGTGTAATAAAGGGTTGATATATTTTATTTGCAAACATTTTTGTCATTCTAGTTTATTACAATAAACGCAATAGTTTGTTTTATAAGATTAAAATAGATTAATTATATCAGTTTAGTGAAGTTACGATTATATAATATTTTTAATATTTAATAATATATAATTAAATAATTAAAAAAATTAAATAATTAAAAAATATAATTAAATAAAAAATATATATAATTAAATTAATTAATTAATTAATATATAATATTATATAATATTTCGATTACCATGTTTAAAAAGTCCATCGCTACCTCTCACCCTTAAAGCCACCTTATCAGATCCGATTTTAAAAATGTCCTGCTGATCCCGAGATACGTCCCCCTCCGCCATGACACAAAGCAGCTTCGTCACTATTAAACTTTTGTATCACTTTACACAACTATACTTACACAAGCTTTATTTCATGTTTATACTACAACATAGGTTACTTACCATTTGGGTAATCTATTAAGTAGCCATTACCTGTATTAATTGAGGTCAAACGATAAGTTTATTTTGGAATTATTAAAATATAGATTTAAAATGCGTACCTATGTCAAGTTTTCATTTCAAAATTACATTAAGATATAAAGTAAAAATAACGTCGTTTTCTGCAACAAAAAATACCGCGTGTGAGAATAACGTTCAGAAGAACTCATTTCATTGGGAGAAACTAAAAACCAAGACGCTGAACAAAAAGTTACTGAATTTTTGCCAATTTATGCTAAATCGCAATACAGAGCGTTCAGTAAAAATAATTCATAATAAAAAAGTCAATCCAGCCTTCCGTCACTTATTACAATTTATGAAACCTTGCTGTTTTAGTAGAAAACTAAACATTTTTACGCTGATAATAGCAGACTTTCATTAAAACATTACTTGCAAATCCCCTATGAACCGGTTGTAGCAGTGACAGGGAGCCCTAAACTCGCTTGCCATCAGATTTGATCATTAAACAGCAGTCGACGAAAATATGCTGCGAACGGCCTTTATTTAACCCCTTTTTAATGCGCGTTGACAGATTATTATGCATTTATTTGACGCTTTGTTCAGTTCTGTATGGATAAATATCCAAATAGTAATAGATAGACGAACACCAGGGTTTTGAATGCGCAGTTGTGTTAACGATTTGTGCACGCATATGTTATAAAGATCTTGCTTTAAGCGTTTAAATACCTTGTATTTATGCCGGTGATATAGTTTTGAGATAAAAAGTTGTATAGTGTGAGATGGATCTGCAGTCCACCCTGTTTTAACCACAACAATTATGTGGTTATGTAGACACGTTTATGTGGTTGTATTCCGATTAGAAGAACAGAACATCCAGTGCACTGACAGGAACGAAAGAAATTCGTGCCAACGAAGGCTACGGTCCTCAACTCATCATTAATTCACATATTTTGACATTTATACAATACATTTACAAAGATTACTATGCTTATGGGTGCAGATACTACTTCAGTCAACAGCATGCTCATTTGCCGGCTAAAACATGATTATTAAAAAAAAATTTCTTGTTTTCAAAATTATTGGAGATCTAAATTTAAAGTTCAGAAGTTTTTCCTTTTCTATATATTTCCTTTCATTCCCAATTTAAACATTTTAAACCTTAATTTAGCATTAATTTGAAGGTCTCCGTCTCGCAAAGCTCAAAATCGCTAACATCGATTAGACATCGCTGGCTGTAAGTAATGAAGATTTATGTTCCGTCAACTGGCGATCATGTTTATTTATGGACCTCGTGAACAAAGTTGCCGGATGGAAAATCGTTGATGTAACATATTGAACAAGCTGTTTTATGATGAATCTCCATTTTAATACAGTGTAGCCGCTTTTTACTCACATTGTTAAGCGTAAAAATCTTCTTATAAACGCGTAATGGATACATAAAAATAATCACATTTATTCTCACCAAACATTTGAGAACAAATAAATCGAGTTAAATGTAACGTTTCGATAATGTGTTTTCAATTAAGGATGTTCTGACAGCTCCTAAAATTGTAACTAAATTACACGATAGATGATAGATGGCGCTAGTAAAATCTGGTCTTACTATTTGGTAACTTAACGATCATATAAGAAAGCAAGAACTACACCATACAGTCGATCTGACGAAGATATTTATCTAGCATTATTTTAACATTAATTTAATTATTTAAGCACTGGGTTTTCTTTTTATCTGTCGAGTCAATTGTAACTTTTTATTCCTACACTAAAAATCCCTCATTAATTGTATGTAATATTTTTTTATAATAATAATATTAAAAATCCCCATTGAACTCTAAAGTAAGTACTCGTTTTACCTAAAACATAAGTGTTCCTCTCCACAAAGTAATTGACTCACTTCAGTCTGATTTAATATTCTTCAAGACAGTCTAAACTTAAGTTAATCATAATTTTTCAAACTTCTATTAAGGATTGAAAATATGACGACACAGAAAACTGCAATTCGATTTCTCATTCGTCCCGGTCTTTCAATCGGGTCGCTCATTCAATCGCAATTTGCTTCGCTACTGATTTATTATGAACCCACAAAGTCTAATATCGAACGGTTTTTAATACAAACCATGCAATTCTTACTGAATAAGCAGAGGATTGTACTGCGAGGCTTTTTGAAGATCTTTTAAAGCTTTTAGGATAAGCTTTTGGAGGTGTCTTTTTCATTTGCATTTCTGATTTATTAACCAAAAGCTTTGGGTTTTGTTACGAAAATTTTTGTTTATGTTATGGCGTGAAGATTATGTAGGTAGGTAATTTTTGACTGTCTAAAATTTCATAATAAAAAAATGTCATATCGTATGTATATACTTAGTTGCCATATAATAAATATTTACGAAATATCATACATTTATAAATACTTTTAGTTAGCTATCAGCATTTCATTACAAATTTCTAAAACATTTATTTATTTAACAATTTATGTACACACAAGTTAACAGATAATTTATCGAAACAATACAAAAAATGCAAGTATAAAGGTACAGCTTATTTCTAAAGAAATTTATTCCAGCAGACCCAAGACTGGAGAGTTCGGTCAAAAAGCGATGATACTTAAATACTATATTATGATTGAACCAATAAATATTTATGAATATTAATACATACATACATAGTTATATATATATATATATATATATATATATATATATATATATATATACACCATATTATAAATACCTGAAATACATTTGAAGTTAAGATAGTGATGTGGGTAATACAACTCATGTTTCACAATTTTCAATACAAATAGTAGTTAATCCTTGAATAATAGTTATATAGTCAACTTAAAGTTTATATACACCTTAAATAGCCTGTTACCCTCCAGCACACCAGTTAAGTACCGCTCATCTTTGTCAAAACTTAAACCGGACGAGTAACAAGCACGCGCTCTGTAAGCCTCCAGGAAAATATGCTAATACTTCGCGGATACAACAAACTTGTTGTTCCTCGACGTCTACCAAAACTTGTTGTAAAATTTACTCGGTGTTATTTGGAACATCGTGAACCGAGCTTCATTATTTGGTGGAGAGAGTGATTTCGAACAAAGCAACCCTTACTCCTACTTCTATTATTTCATCAGAAAAATAGCTTTGTCCAAATCAGTAAAGGGATTTTTCTTATTTGGACAAGTGAAACAGTACAGACTCAGCTAGGTCCAGACTTTGTTCATCCCCGTTAAAAGGAAATTGTTTTAAAAATTATTAAGGCAGGAAGTAAAATTTATATTACAATTATGTCGATCATATAACTTACTTTCCGTGTTACATAATTTACTTTTATGTAAAGTATAAAAGTAAATTATGTAATATGGAAGAACAATTAAATACCGCATGTTACCCATATTAACATATTATAGCCATGATTGCTTTGGTTCTTGAGACCCTGCCGCAGAGTAAGTCAAAGTTCTCTGTCTTATTAACAAGAAATCTGTTATTTTGTATTTTGGTAAATTTTTGTGTTCCAGTAAATTAATTTTCTTTCTTTCTTTTTATCTTATTATGTTGACCATCATATGATGTATATTTTTAATTTGGATGTGACATTATCTAAAATCAAAGTCTCCACAGAGTAAGATCCTTATTTTTATTAACGTTCCATTCCGAAATTGAACTGTACATTTAAAATAAGCTATACTACTTCCCTTTACCTAAATACGAAATAAAATAACACCTCTAACATCCTGAACAAGACAATAAAGCTAGGAAATAAAAGCTTGTTCTAAAGCTGTAGACCAAAGCTCCAACCCATGAACATATAAACTATAGACGACAACTATTGCATTCACCGCCAAAAATTATTTCATTGCAAATGTTAAGGTCTGATTAATGTTAGACAATTCTCTGGTGCCTAGCATTTTATAATTTGGTAATCATAGCACATACTTACCTACTTATTATTTATTAGAATAAACCGTAGAGGTAAATAGTAAACAAATTTGTTTATTTATTTTGATCATGTAAATAAATTGCCACATTGACACGTGTAAAAATGGTAAGTTCCAAACTTGTTACACTGTATTTCAGTAGGGTATATTTTAAATCTGTTATGTATTAGCGTGTCCAGTAAAGAAATCGATTTGCTACATCTATAAGTGTCTTGATCGTTGGCTTCAGCGCGGTGTAACGAGGAGCGAGGCAATTCTATAAGTTTTAATTACGGTCGAAGCTCGAGGCCCTTCGTTTTCTCTGAACTAGCGCTTTCCTCGTCGATGAGAGGCAAGTGTGTAATGGTGATGCGATATTTCTTTGATACAGGGTAAAATCTGTGTTAAAAATGTAAAAATTCGAAAATACTTTGATTTAATTTTGTTTTCATTTCATAATTTCAGTTATAAATCCACGTTATGGTGTGGCATTAATCTTGAATGTACCTAATATTGGAATCATTTGTTTATGAAAATTAATGATTCGTTGTCGTACGTAGGCTTCTGTTATCATTGCCTATTTCTTTTGGTAAGAAAAACTGGCTGGAATGTTTATCATTAAGAATAAGTTAGTAAGAATACGTAAGGTAGACTGAGAAAAGGTAGGAATACAACCTGTTATTTTGGCGCCTAACAGCCGTGGCATGTCCCTTTATGAAGTATCCTTTCAGTTTTCACGACTCATTTTTGTTGAAATGTTATTATTAAATTTGGTTTTGTTTTTCATATGTTTTGATTATTATACAGATAGTTCGAAAAGCAAAAATGGACTGGGTGCAGGTATCTTTGATCGAGGTCTAGTTCATAAAACTGGATTCAGGATTAAAATAAATAATTCTATAATGTCTCGTTGCAATTTTTGAAGCTTTAACCTAGGCTTTCATTCATTATTTTCATGATATTCTTATTATCACTGACAGAAAAAAGCACTTTCCAACGCGTGGGTCGACGTGCCTCTTGTACTAGCAGAGGCAAACCGATAGCCTACGATATCCTTAAGTCATTAATAATGGCATCAAACATCAGTCATAATATTTAATTAAATTCAAAACAAAATACTTAAAAATTAGACTAGATAGTGGCCTCATTTTACTTGTTACAAAATAAACTTGAGAACTACCGAATTAAGTGTCGTGTTTTTATATCAAAATATATTTTGTATTAACTTAACATAGAAAATTGAACATTACATTTGCAATATTTCAGTTATCTGGCTTTTGAAAACATTCAAAAATTTATTAAATAGGTCTAAATGGTAAATTTCTATATAATAAAGAATTCTAATTATTGAAATCGCAATATTTGCACATATTGGTTTGACTGGTAACGAGGAAGAGGAGGTTGAAATTGTTTGTTACACTATCAACCTCCTTCATACTACTACCTCCATACTACTGCGGTAATTAGCAGCCATCAATGGTATTCACTACGACTACCGACCTGATTATATGGAATACATTTCAACCTTCAAAATAACATTTTTAATAATTGGATAATTGTATTTGACACGCAATATTAATGTATATGGTATAAGACCATACAACACGAGCCTTTTCGTCGGGAGGAACCTAATAAAGTTATCGTTAAGACTTCGTTCGGCAAAGTTTGCATTGTTCATGAAAAAAGCACCATTGATAAATGTTTAAGTTGAAATAAAGTTGAGAAGGGAAATTGTAACATTTGCTGATAAAACGGGTTAGGAACAAAGATATGAGAGTATTGTTCATGGTAGAGTTCAGTTTGGTTGTTATGAATGTGGCTCTGATCTTATATATAAATAATAATAATAAATCCCCAGACAAAGTCACCAACTCTATGGCCCCAAAGTAAGTACAGCTAGTGTTATGGATGACATGGAGCGAACTCGGGTTGTACCCAGAATAAACTTACATACATAAATATAACAACCATGATCCGCGAACAAACAATGTGTTCATCACACAAATGAGTGCCCCGACCTAGACTCAACCCTGGGACCTCCTGGTGACAGAATACGCAAACTATTTAATAGGCAGTTAGATAAATAAAAACAATCGTTTCGTAGAAGTTCAAATAAAAATTCTAGATTAAGAGGACTATTGTCAGGCCATTTCAATAGGTAGCATTTGACGTCTGTCAGTTCTATCTTCATAGTGAGGTGACCTGCTTAAAAACATCGATTTAAGTGAATGAATCGATACGGACTTGAAACATACGTGAATTTAAAAAATCATCAGGTGAATCCCTGTTCCATTATTACTTTTTATTTCGTAAATTAAAGGAGCAAAATTAGACAAGTACATAATATAACAAAAAAATTGCATTTTTTCAGTTAAACTATCAGAACTGTTATTAGTATTGTTATCTTCATCACTGCTGTTAGCACTCAGAGATATTATTAATTCATTTTCAATAATATTGTCTATTCTCACATCTTGTAAAATTATTTTCTTTGTTTTATCTACGACTTTTCTCCAGTCTTCTGTAGTGACTTCTGCACACGCAGTTTGTAGCAGAGACATCATTTTAGCTGTACATTTTAGTGTAAGGGTAGTTCAGTCTTGTTCCGCGCTGCATGACCCTTTATTTGTGCCCAAATAAGCAAGATGGCGTTATACTGGCAATGGTAGGGAGGCAATCGAATAATTTCGTGTCCATGATCTACGGGTTGTTCATCGATTACATAGCGGAGCTTGGACGGCTTAGTTGCTTTTACCAGATTTACAACTATTGATAGAGTTGGACTTGCATCCATACCATTTCTTACCAGCCACGAGACAATTTCTTACTTTTTATTTGCTTGAGTTGGTGGCTTATCAACATGTACAGAATGATACGGTGCATTGTCCATTATAATTTTCGATGGGTTTTCTAAGCTGACTAGCAGCTTCTCGGACCACTCTTTAAAAACCTCAAAGTTCATTTCCTCACGGTAATCACTTATTTTAGAGGCGAATGCGAGGAGGCAGTCTGGAATAAAACCTTGAGAAGCTGATTTCGCGTGACATGTAATAAGTTGGGCTCCTTTTCCCGATGGAACTTTTGAGGTGGAGGCCGCTGTATCATCGGGCCATGTCCGCGAAACCGTATAGTTTGCATTCAACCATGTTTGTCAATAAACACGACATTGTCCCAATCTGTAAATTTCTTTACTTGACGTAAAAATGTTACTCTCTTCAAAATAATATTGTAGCGTTCTAGCAGGATTTTCCACTTGTCAGATTTTCTAAATCTAAAGCCAATCGATTTCAAAACCTTTAAAACAGACGATTTACCGCCAAAAAATAAGCATGCGTCTTTTAACGATCTCATTACCTTTTCCCGTGTAGGATATTCTTTTCTCGAGTAATATCCATAAATGTGGTTGGGAATTGCAGCAGCATCAAAATTATCAACGCCAAAAATTTTCTTGTCCCTCTTTCTTTTTTTCGCTGTACGTAAAGTATTATCTTCTGAGCCTGATGGTCCGTATTTCTCTTTCAGAATTTGAGTTACTGTCCTCTTCCCTATTCCCAATGTTTCGGCAACGCGTTCTCTCGGTTGTGTCAATGGTAAAAGAGGCCCATCGTTAACTGATTCACGTTCAAAATAACTGAACAATTTCACCAATAGTTTGAAAGATTGACTGTTTAGCGTTTCCCCCCGTTTCGACATGGTAAGACTGTAATGTTTTTCTTGTTTACTTATCGTTAAGCCATCGGAGTCCAATTTATAGCCAGGTAAACGTAGTCAGTAAGATCAGTCCTATAAAAAAGCCGGGTCGGAAGAAAATGACAGAGAGCACACCAAGTACGAACAGTCACTTCGCACAACGACAAAAGACTGCGTCATGTAATGGCGACATGACATGGTGTCATCGACAGGCACTGGTGTTACCTAAATTGTACTTAACATCAATGATTTTTCTATTTAGTTATTTTATGTATTTTTAAAGTTAGTTTAAAGAATAATAAATGTAATTATGTTTTATTATAATCACAACGGGGTTATTAATTTATGGTGATATTTATTCACAAGTAATCATTGCTTTCGGTTGAACTTATCAGCTTTCGATTTTTAGTGTAACATCCCTGATGTTTAAAAAGAAAAAGGATTAACTGACGCAACATTGTAACGACTTTAATTTTTTTAGATCAATTGAAATTGATTAAGAGAAATTGTTTATTATGTTGAGAATGGTTCATAAGTGAAAGCAAATCGTAAAATTACTCGTATCGATCATTATTACACGGAAATATATAATAGAAATATTACATTATTAAACAGTAAATTATTACAATAAAATCGTTATTGAAAAAAGTTAAGCAATTGTGCAGTTCTAACAAAACGAAAAAATATAATAATTTTATGCCCGCCGTTACAAGGTTACGTTGATGAATTGTCAAATGTTACCTATTAAAATGGCCTGACTATAAGAGGCAGAATACAAATGTCTCTATTGCGACATATTCATACGCCACATAAATAATCATCTCGTCAAAAACGCTACAAAGATGCTGAAGAAAAAAGTAGTCGTATACCTGAAAACCCGGGTTAAGCTTATTCTCCACCAAAACTGTCCGAAAAGGCTGGGTGGTGAAAAAAGAAATTTACTTCATTTACTTTTGGATTTTGACAAGGAAAATGAAACACTGCTATTGGCGCCAAGCTTCTTCGATCGACCTTGGTGGAATCGCAGCTTCAAGCTTCCTTTATTACTGTGCTTGCTACGTCAACTTCGGTTTGTTTTCCTTGAAAGTCGCTTGTTACTGGCTGTCACAAATTCATTGGTTAATTCACTAATTTCGGGATCTTCGTTTTCGTTTTTTGCAAAATATTTTGAAGAATAAGGTGATTTGTTGGGATATGTAAAATTCTATGGAAACATACAATATACCATACAATAGCTTCCTATTGTTATTGTACGCATTTTAATATTTACAACTTAAACTGTTTGTATTTCCTAAGATTCAATAAATAAATAATAAAAAATGAGCAAAAAATATGTCTATGACATTCATCATGCTACTTCCTTAACCTCCCTGTAGGCTATTTTTATGTTATAGTTTTCTCTGAGAATAACAGGGTCAGTCAAACAATACGTATACATTTTTAAATAATACAGATAAAACCTATAATTATTTTAATTATTATGTGTACTTACGTAACGTAGCATTCATACATTCATACTGTTATTATCTTTAATTACGTGTAGTGCCTGAAATTCTCTCGAATATTTATAAATTTCTTGAAAATTCATGAATTTTGTTGTTAAGTTAATAACTTGTTATGGCACATACGCATTTAAAATTTAAATGTAAAGATATACATACCCTTTGACTGTAACTAGCACTGAGATACAACTACGATAACATCTCCACAAATTAAAACTATACAAGGGTCATAACGAGCGACTCTCCAACACTTTACCCGTCCTCGAAACTGCCGCATTAATTTTATTAATTTCTCTCAAAGGATCAAAGGCTGTGTCAAATATTAAATCAACTCAATTGATTTAAGTTTTAACTCAAAGTAGTGCAAATGTCGCGTAAGAACTAAAATCATCAAGACTACAGTCTGCTGGTAGGTTTTGTGATTGTTTGAAAGTTTGCGCGCCGCGTCATTAGCTTAGAAGCTTTCATTACACTAATGGCAATTATCAAACCTGTCACTGCTTTGAATATTTTCAGGACATTAAAATTAGTTAGTAATTTGTCATTTCTGTTTCAGTTTATGATGGATCATCGAATATTTGAGAATAATTGTGAAGTAAGTATTTTCTTTACTGCATTTATTTAAAACTAATTTGACATTTAACTACACAATTGTTTGACATTAACTTAGAAATATTTTTTTGTTTAATTTAATAAATTAAATAAATAATTATACGTTAAAATTATACTACAAATAAAACACTAAATCTAAACTTGAATGCATTGAGGGCAACGTAGCCAAAAGGCTGGCTGAATTACCACGCTGGATCGCTATAGAAATTCGTTGTGCGAGGTAGGTGCCAGCCTTCGGGTCACGAGTTTCACTCACCAATCGCCTCGCTAGGTCCGAAAAAAGACGATGAGCACCTTGTCCCCAGGACCCCATGGTTTCAACGCCAAAAGCCTCAAAAATATACCCGCTACCCAAATTCTTATATTTTCTACGTTTAAGGCTTTCAGCGTTATTAGCAGCAGAACCAGATTGTGTACTAGTTGTGGAAAGATGGGAAGCCGCGAGAGTGTCTACGCAGGTTGCATCCCACACCAGCGGCCTACCCATCCTCCACGGGACCAGAGTCATACCATCAGGTCGCTTGCCATCATCACGCAACAATCCTGACGGTTCAAGAACCGAGGGAGTGTTGGAGGTAACAAGAGCCCGATGGATGATGTCATTTAAACTGGCATGGCGAGATATTCTGCCACCGCTGCGAGAACATGAAAGGCCATGGCGACCGAGCTCATCGACCAACACGCCACAGCGGCAGCGGTGTCGAGCACATAATTTTATCCCTAAGCGTAAACTACAGGCAAGCCTAAAGCTATGGTTGTCAAAAAGGGTTCCCAAGTTAGATGACGGAAGCGCCTGCAACCATAGCCCTGACTCCCACGAACCCACCGCTAGCAGACGAGCGCGCTCTGTTAAATTAGGCGCATTTAATTGTTTGTTCCGCTCTAAAATACAAAGCACGTCGTCCCACTGACGCTGTGATGCGGGATCTTGTGGAACTGCTGAACTGTTTGATACGATATTCCAGTGCATTTCGGCATCCGAAAGATGAGAAATCTCGCCCGTAAAAGAAGAGGAAAGTAGTTTATTACCGTAAATCGAAGATAAAAAGGCTGGCAAAGCTAGAGAAGAAATTTTTCGAGTTCCTAAACCACCGAAGCGCACTGGTAAACTGGCTTGATCCCAGGAATTATTATCAAAATTTATGTTCAGAATATTCGAAAGAGTTGATTTCATTTTTTCATCGAGAACCGAAAGTAAATTTGGGTGTTTCCAAAATTGTGAGCATTGAAAAAATTGCATTAGATTAATCATTAATTTATACAGGAGTGGTCCATAAATTAATAAAATTTCTTTATCGCTCCCTATCAAATCTTAAAAACCCATTTTGATAATAAAATAAATGCAGATAAATTATACTTCATATTTAAAACAATTATATTTCAAACTGTTAATCGTAACTAAAAGTCAAAGTAGAGTATTTTAAACATCTATAAACAATTGAAATGGTGCAAAAATAATGGTTGGCGAAAAAGTTACCCGATTTATAACGGGTGATTCATTTAGAGGTACTTTTTTGTCTATGGATTTTGTGTTATTTTTGTTACGTATAGTTTGACATTTCATCCTGGAAAGACTTAGCGCTGCAGAGCGTCTACAAATTATTCGGCTGCATTAAGCAAATCAGCGTTCTGCGAAGAAAGTGTTTCGTGCTCTTACAGAAACTTATGGTCGACATAATCGGCCTACCGAACGCACGATTCGCTATACTATCGAACATTTTGAAAGCTATTTTACATTATTAGATAATAAACGACCAACTAGACCACATCCAGCACGTCGTCAAGAAAAACATGCGGTGGTAGCGGTAGCCAGAACGTAACTATCGATGGTGACCGTTATCTTGCCATGATAAGAGATTATTTGATTCTTGGAATTGAAGCCTGTGATCTCCAGGACATTTGGCACCAACAAACGGCGCCACTTGACACGCAGCCCATGAAACCATGGCTCTACTGCGTGAATAATTTGGTGAACAGTTAATTTTGCACTTCGGTCCGGTGAGTTGGCCGCCTAGATCCTGTGATATCACACCCCTAGATTTTTTCCTTTGAGGCTATGTAAAGTCCAAAGTCTATATGGATAAGCCGGGTACGATTGGGCAACTGGAAGCCAAAATTACTCGCACTATTCGCCAAATACCAAAAGAAATGCGCGGACGCATCATCGGAAATTGGAACGGTAGAATAGACAATGTTAGGCGGAGTTACGGCCAACATTTGAAAGAAATTATATTTAAAACATAAATGTAAAGAAAAGTTATTTTGTATAATAATAAAAAATTACATGATAATTTTGTTATTATTATTTTTTTTTTACTTTTGAAAAAAGTACGTCCAAATGAATCACCCGCTACATTTTGCCCGTTGATTACAGGAATATTTCGTGACAAGCGCATGAAGCGCGGGCCTCAAAAATCTTGCCCCGTCGTTTTAACTTAGTTGCAATCTGACTGCCATTTCGCAAAGAAAGTCCAACGATAGTAAGTTACACAGGCCAATTTGAACCTTTTTAGTATTTAATTAAATAACTAATTACTAACAGATTGGTGATACATATTTAGCCAAAAGTTAAGCATATTTTAGTACAAAAAAAAATTATAGATGCATAATATGTAAGTATAGTCTTATCACACGCCTACCTTTTTTCATAATTGTAATTATAATAAATAAAATAACTTATTCGATAGAATTTTAAAGAAAAAATTCAGCTTCTGATAATATGGTTGAGGAGAGCGATGGCTGGATCCCGCGTTAACTGGTAGGTAGTTCGTCATTTGGATACTTGGCGGGAGGGAGACTTGCCGAGCTAACAGATGCAGATAAGAATAATTTTTTATATACATAAAGGGACACTTTAATTTATTTTGAAAAAAATATAACCGTGAAGTTTCCTGCCAGTTCTTCTTTACGAAGGATTTTCTGAACTGGTAGAGTCATGTTTTATTTGACGTCAATAAGAACAAGTAATTGTCAGTAATGAACAAAAAGTATTTGAATTTGAATTTTGAGTTTGAATGGAAAGTTCTCTAACTTAAAGTCATGTGTCATTGTGTGTTGGGTCAAACATAAAAAATATTTTAATGGAATATGAGATAATAAAGTAAAGTAAAAGAAGAACTCGTAATATTCCCCTATTCGTGAACAATTTTTGAATAAAATACTGACGCAAAAATTTCATAGTCTCATCAAAATAGAAATATTGCATACTTCCCCATAGAGCTGCGATTTTGTACTGACCTTTGGGACCTTATTAAAATACTAAAAGTTCCACCATGTCCACCGTGTCCACATGTCCATCCAACTTGGAAAAAAAAGTGTTTTGGATTGACTAGAAAACAGCTAAATATTTGCATAATTGACAATATTTGGGTACCTTGGAATAACTTTGAATACTGGACAAGTAACGGATATTTTTTGTATTTATAACTAACAAAGTCTAATTTTGGAACAAGGGAATTTAGGACACTAAAATTTTAAAAGCGCTGCAGTTCTTTTTCCTCTGTGCTGCGATCGTTGAAACAGCTGATACAATACTTTTCGTTTTTTTAATTTTCAAAACTGCAATATCTCAGATATAGCATTTTTAAGAAAAAGTGCAAGATCATTTATTGTAGACAGTTTTATAATTTACAACTTTGTACAACCTATTTATATGGAAAAAACTTATTGTGTCAGGAAACTTCATATTTTTGACATTTCATAAACTTTTTTAGAACATTTTTTAGACTTATATTTGTAATAATGTCTTAAAGGTCCAACTCTACGTAAATTATACAAGTTAAAATACCTGTTTACCCATACTAACTTTTTCAATGTAATTGGGTAGACACCATTTAAAAATGCAAGTTTTTATAATTTATTTATAAAATATTTGTTATTTTGACAGGTACAATGTTTTGAAAAATATAGTGTTGAATTTAATATCGAAATTATATAGATTTGAAAACTTAAAAAAAGAAGCAAAACCTTATCATAACATGTAAAATTTTTAAATATCATTAGCTTACTGTCATTAAATATAACAATTTTTACATTGACAGTATGCATGTAAACGCATTATCTACGGAGCTATTATATATTTTATCCAAACGCCCATACAATTTTAGTATGATTCATAAGTCGTGACGTCACAGCTCAGTACCGGTTTGTATGGAGCGTTTTTCGGCGACTCGCAGCGGCTCCTTGAACACATCGCTGTATCAAGAAAACTAGTGATTGTAAACATGCTGTTACTTTTGCAATATTTATTTACTGTTGATAAACTATTTAAATATGAAATAAAATAAATTAGTCATATACCCAATTTAAATGCGATCATTCAGATTATAGCTAAAAGTTTGTTATTATCATTATAATTTTATGATCTTTCTCGGGTATTAGACTATATTTAGCCCACTTATTATTTTTTTGACTTCTAGATAATTTATTTAAAATAAACTGTCACTGTTCACCAAATACATTTTTGACTTTGACATTAGCGGCTAAAGGAGGCCGATACCGTCCCATACATTTCTGGGCTATGGTGTTAACAATTTGAAAATTGTGTTTTCTCTAAGAAACATACATTTGAATTGTTCACCTAAAATTTGAAAATATTTGTACTTCTAGAAGTTAAGATATAAGATATTTTAGTCGTATCATATAAAGTTTCGTTAGGTTATGAGAATGTTATTTTAACTTATTTCGTTAAACTTTTCAATAAATTATTTAAATATAATTTATTTAATGATGCCCAAAACGAATCGTGTATATATAAAACATTATTTCTAAACCTTAACATTCAGATATCTATATTGAAGCCTGTACCTAAATATATGTTTTTGTGACGAGTTTTATTTATCAGGTTACTAATGTTGGTTATAAATATTTAGTATGAATATCCTTAAAGATAAACATAAAAAATTTATACAGACAGAGATAAACATGTATACAAAATTCAACATACTTTTTAAAGTAAAATTAAACTGAATGTTAAAAATAATTCTGACTGGGAAACAAGTAAGTGGTTTAAGACTGGCAGTCTTTAATCAGGCCACATGGTTCCTTCATTACTTGTTTTCCATAAATATAATAATATAAATGGGAGTTAAAAATCAATTGATAACTCTGTGTAAATAAAACTTTAACATATTTATCTTTGAATTATTTAATCATCTTCAATTAGTATTAGAGTATAATCCAAGGATTGAGTTGATGGTATAATAGTTTGTTGGTACCTAGCCCAGCTGAGGTACCATATAATTGACATCACATGGGCGCAGCAGCCTAAAGTCCTCTTACCTACCATACAGTTACAATAATATTGTAGGATGGACTCTGTGCCCCTGAGAGAGCTGTCAACTAATATATAAATAAAATTTATATTTCGGCTAATAAACCTCGATTGAACTCGACCCCGGAGAAGCCATTAAGCATTTGAAGTCGACAGCTCTGGCAGAAAGCTGCTGCTAATTACCTTGCATACTTCAATAACATAACCGTTATCACCCATCGTATGCTTCCCAAAATAGCATAAACATTTATCTAAACCACTGTCTTGTTCACTTTGAAATTAATCGCAAGAGTAGATTTCTTACTGTTTCAGTTATACACCTTTGTCAAATCACAACCAATAATTCTTCATTTAAAACTCGTCTGCCAACAGTAGCACAGCGACCAAACGCAATGCCACAGTTAACACAGCGATCCATGTCGAAATGCAAAATCGGGTATGCAAGGGAACAAACCCAATATTTGTCATATAAGGCGAGTTCTCGGCATCCGGTACGCAAGCAGGAATTATCGAGTATATCGCGTAAAAAAGAATCGTAGTTACAAGCGTAAGTCGTAAGAAAATAGGAAAATCATAAAACAACTCAAGCGCATGTAACAAAGCCAAACAAAAGAATAACAGAATGGTGGCCATTTGACGGCATGAATGAGTGAGTGACTCGTCAATCTCGTACGTTTCGTTCGTTCATTTCGCTCGTTATTGGGGAAAAACATTAGTATTGCCAACGTTAAAACTAAATTCCACTCATAAAAACCACAGAGAATTTACATATTTTGAATTTATGTCATTTCCAGAAATTAAATCGTTCGCGATTTATTATTTTTATAAGTTATTTTTGACACAAATTTCCACCTGTTAAATTTCTAGCCCACGACTTACTCAGCCTCCTTTGTTTCTATTTCTGAATAAAACTGTATTTTATTTTCATGAATTTGTAATTGTTTTCTTTGATTAATAATTCTTGCATTGTACAGTGAACCAAGAATATGAAATAGTTACTAGAACACCTTTTACACAATATCAAATGTTCACGATTAATAATGAACTTAAAATCTAAGCCAATAGAATATTGTGCTGCGTCAATTATCAGTCTTCCACAGTAGTTAGTTCTTGTTCCAATGCAGAAATAACGACTGCAACGTAGCCTAGTAAATTAATCTTTTTTCTGAATATATTAACGTACTGTGGTGTAGTGGTAAGTAGCCTTGCCTCATACGCCGAATGCCCCAGGTTCGAGTCCTGGCCGGAGCATTCGTTTGCGTGATGAACACAGATGTTTGTTCTCGGGTCATGGTCGTATGTATTTATATATGTATGTTTATTCTGGGTACCCCCCCAGTTCACTGTATCAGAATACAAGCTCTGCTTACTTTGGGTCCATACAGTTGGTGTGTTTGTCTGGGGATTTATTATTATGATTTATTATTAGTTCTCAAACCTGGTTTGGATGTGTTTGATAAAAAATATCACTCATTCTGTTGCGGTATACTGTTATATGCCTATACTGTGTGTAGGAACAGATGATACGAGATACAGCAATACAAAATTTGGCGACGTGGACAGGGTAAAAACGACGCAGGTCTCTTACAACACGAGCCGTGATAGCAATACCATTATACATAAAAATTGCTTTTTTTCGATTGCTAAAAATAAAATTACTAAATTAACTGCACTGAATTGTATAAAGGCGCACGCTTGATTTAGTATCATAATTATGCATCATGATTAAAATAAACTGAAAAAAAGAATGCAAAAAGACTTGATTTAAGATAATTTTCTTATTGAGGAAAATTTAATCACGATAGTGCCCTTGGCTTTGAACTATAACTTTTTTAAACCCAGAAAATTTACTGGGGCTATACAAAAATACTATTGGAGTTGCAAAACTGATTGAAAATTAGTAAATCAAGGATAACCAAGCCTAAATGTCAAAAATATACAGAATATATGAAAAATAAACACCTAGATTCACAAGTGGGTTTCGATACCTATAAATCTCGTTTGTTTTCAAAGAAATGTATGTTTTTTATTATAATCGGGTTTATTGTTAACTTCAAATAAAAATTCTGCTTTGCAATTTCAAATATACATTTAATCTTTTACAAAGAATATGCTCCCACAAAGCATCGTCTTTAGACGCCGTAATATGGTCCCTTATTCCAGAAATTGGGACCATATTACAGAATTCCAATCTGCTACTTCAAGTGAAACAATGTTACAATAAGCGGCCATCTTGGACCAGAGCTTGATCAAGAGGAGTTATCAAAATGTTATCGACTGATTGAACGCTCATTTAGACAGAACTTGACAACGTAAATTGAAAATTATATTTGAGTATTTTATGATGATGATATGTTTAATTGAGGTTGTAAATTATTTCATTTCTTCGTGTACTAATTGTTTTACTTTTGTTTGATTAATAACAGAACCTAAAAGTTATTGAAATACTACATTCTGAAATAATACAGCGCAAAACAATAAAGGAAAGGTCATTACCGAAACCAGTCACTCTGTTAACTCGCTTCAATAGCCAACGAATTTGACAGCGCCTAATTCCCGCTAAACGCCCTCAGCGCTAAGCCACAAAGCCCGGTGAAATTAAAAAAGCCACTAAATAAACAGAATATTACAGAAAAAAATTACAGTGCCTCACAAGCAACCTTCAAAAGAAAACGTAACAATGTATACGTCCTACAAAAAGCATCCTTTGTCCTCATCTCCAGGTAATCATTGTTTTCATACGATTGCAGGGGTATAACGACATAAAGATTGATGTGGCTTCTGAATGCCCCACAACAAAGCCATCTGTATCCTCTTACCGCTCTCGGCTTTAATCCAACGATGGATCTTTCTGGAAGTTTTTAAAAACCAATTTCCATATTTTCCTTACAGCCTCATTAACAATTGAAATTTTCCCGCGTGCACCATTGAAACGGCTTGTGCGAATAATGTAGTAAAAAATGTTTCTTTTAAAAGGGCTCAAGATTGTTTGTTCTGTCACTTTTATATGTAAATGCGGCTACTAAATAAATCTGTTAAACGCAACAAAAGTATTACAATCTTGTTTTTAAGATTCTCTAAAGTTGTTCAGCGGTTCGCCTTATCGTCAACAAATAGATTTTGGTATCAAATAAAAAACTGGCATATTTATACTGCACAAACAATCAAATTGAACCATTTTCTCAAAGCCTTGGTTGGTTGAAAAATATTCAGCAAGACCCAAAGTACATACAATACATTCAATAACAATAAATTTAATAAGTTTAAATAAGTATCATATACTCAAAAAATAAATAACATGTCCCAGGTTTCCAAATGAACTCGTCCTGCTGTAAGGTTAATTATGAAAGTATATAATATATCATATCTTTATATGAAGCGACTTATATAATTATGATCGAACTTCACATCGGGGAAGTTCGTTTGATCATTAACTTTCCTGTATAATGTCATTTTGGATGGAACATAAATACACATGTTGTCTTAATGTCGTCATTATAGAAGCTGTATATTATACAGCAGTGTAGTAGAGGGGCCGAAAAAAATTTCAATTGTTTTTGAGCCGTAATTATGTGTGCTCTTATATGTAAATAAATTGTATGATTCATAATAATAAATACCAAATCTCAGAAAAACACATAAGCTATATGGCCCCAAAGTTAGCGGAGCTTATGTTAGAATACGTATATAAATATAAATAATCTTGACTCAAGGACAAAGATCTGTGTTTATCACACAAATGAATGCCCCGATCAGAACTCGAATCTAGGACCTCCGGAGTATGACTATAGGCTATATAGGCTAAGGTTTATTTTTTTTCCAAAGAGACGTATGTTTTTCAGTCCTATAAATAAAAAAATTACAACTGTCCTCAATGCCTCCATCATAAGTGTTGTATTTTATTGACCACCGTCATCTCCATGGCAACACAGTTTCTGCGTTGAAGGCAATTTCAACTTAAGCCTGCGGTTGGTAACGCATCTTTAGTCGATATAATAGTCACTATTGATAAGACACCAGCTACCAATGATGTCCATGGGCGCGGATGCCACTTACCATCAGGTGGGTTGCGTGCTCGTTTGTTGGCACTAAGCACTGACAGTTAGTATTCCACGGAGCCGTAATAAGTAAATTATAACTATTATTTTGTTGAATTATGATCTTATTGGGATCTACTGTTACATGACCTTCAAGAGAAACACAAATATGCTTATTGCTTTTTGTTACTCAGCAATACATAATGAACGAGCCACTTGAACATTTATATTATTTTGCTATCAAAGCATCTTTGTTCTTGCGTTATGATAATAAATTGCGGTAATACTACGTGTGGGACATGTTTCTTTTTAACATCTTGACATTATCTACATATGTACTAGTTAGCTTGCGGCTGGTACAAATAACCCATGAAACTTTGTCCACTTTCTTAATTGCTAGTGTTATTTCAAATAGTGTACATAGCTTAAGCTTACATACCTAAAAATAGCGTGTACTGAATCACGTAAAATTTATTTAGCTAGGAAATTGTAACTGAATATTTACTGACTAGTAATAATCCAATTATATTACCCACATCGTATCTTTAGGTTACCGATTCATGAAAAGAAGGTGTTTTTAATGACAATAAAAAAAGAAAAGGAACTTTCAATTCGCAGCAGGTTTGAAAAACCCTCATAATTTAGCGGTAAAATTTCCGAAGCAAAAACTCAAATGGGTGGAGTAGAAACATAAATTATAAAACGTAAGAGTGCTTAATTCATTTTCGCGGTAAAAAAATTCAAACCGAAGGCAGACGGAGCGCGGAGCAAAAAGTTGCCGTATGTGGTGGTTTAATTTTTTTTTCGCTAATGGAGTTTTTCATTATTTTTTTTCCAATTTTCATGGCGGAAAAAGGTTGAATAAAGTGGAGGACAAATAAGCGTTTTACACTACAGAGTGAAACTATGTTTATTCTATGAAAAGTTTTTGTGGTACAACTTTTTACATTCATAACAATGCTTTTTACAATAAAGTTTACATGCGACACGATTTGAAGGGCATAGTAGTTATTCCGTGCTCATTAGACGTAGTTATCCTGTTAAATCATGGACTTGAAGCCTCTTATCACTGAAATGGCCTCGGTGCACTTAATAGAGATTAGTGGTTAACTAAAAGGAAAAAAAAAGCGCAACCCATATCTTCAACAGAATTTTCAAAATGTATCCTTCAAAAACAAAATGACATTCGATACAACTAAATTCGTTCTTATTTCAAATCCGTCGCGAAATTAGTTTACATGAATGACGCTTGTCCGCAAATTGAGTGGCCAGCTGCATCCGTCAGCGCTGCGGTAATTTCCTGCAGCGCTATCAACGCAGTGACAGCGCTTGAGCGATTACTTTACTATGTACGCGCTCCGCGATCACGATGTTGATGGGCGCTGCAGATTCATGTGCTGTGGTGAACTTGTTTTTAAATTTTTATATTTTGAAATGTAGAGTTACTAAAACATAGCTTTTTGGCGAGGGTTGGACAAGGCAAGTCGGGCTCTTCACTGATTTTTCTTATTTGTGTGCGTAAGTTAGTGTAGTAATGATGATAGTGTATTGTGCAATAAAAATGTACATTAAATAGGAAGCCCAATGATATGATAATGATGAGCCCAAGTGTAGATAGTGCTTTTCGACTCGTTCCAAAAAGTCCACTTGTTGATAGTAAAATCACCTAGCAAGTAAAAGTTCAAGTTTACATTTTCTTGCTTATTAGAACAAGAAGTGCACACATTGATATCATTTATGTAGCTATGTACACATGTAAACCTTGAATTTAAGATCTCTGTGTTGTTTGTTATGAGAAGTTTCAATACCTAATGAATTTTAAGTTGATTTATGAAAAAGGCAACCGTTTTTAAACCCTTTTCTTTATAAAACTTAATATTTGAAAAGTTAATAGTTCTATTGTGTTAGGATTACTATCAAGAATCAAATTAACAATCACAGCACAAAGCTGTCCTCTGTCATACGTTAATTGAAAACCCTTGTTCCAATGTCGAGGTTTGTGATGGCCTATGCTTCACTGACAAGACAATCAATTTGAAACAATTGGATGTCAGCTTAAAGCCATCGAACATCATTGTAACCTATTATAAACCTCGGTTAATTATAGAAATCATGAATCCTTTCCAACTGTACCCACCTACGCAGTGTAGAACTGCAGAACATCATTATTAGGTTATTTAGGATTAATCTGTAATATTAGGTCTTTCCCTATGAAATTGCCGTTTTTCACGAAATAAATGAAGCGTAATTTTTTTATATATTTTTTATTTCTATTAATCAAAATAATCACCCATGCAATCAATGCATCTTTGCCAACGCATTGATAGCTTATTGATGCCTTTCTTGAAGAAATCAGCTGGACGGGATGCAACAAATTCTTCAAAGGCATTTTGTACTGCCTCTCGGGTATTGAATTTTTTTCCCGCCAAGAAGTTATCCAAATTCTGGAAAAAGTAGAAGTCTGTAGGCGCAAGGTCTGGTGAGTACGGCGGATGACGGAGAACTTCCAACCCCAACTCTTGTAGCTTGGAGACCGTCTGCTGTGCAGTATGAGGTCGCGCGTTGTCGTGCAGGAGCAGTGGAGCCGAACGATTGACCAAAGCTGGTTGGAGACGTGCGAGCTTCTCCATCATTGTATTCAGTTCTTCACAGTACACATCTGCAGTAATGCTTGTCCCGTTTGGCAAGAAGCTGTGATGAATTACACCCGCGTTAGACCACCAAACAGTGACCATCACTTTTCTAGGGGTAAGTTTTCGTTTAGGGCATCGTTTGGGTGCTGAACCAGGGTCCAACCAACTTGCTGAGCGCTTACGATTGTCAAACAGGATCCATTTCTCATCACAAGTAACAATGCGGTTCAGAATTCCTTCATTTGTATGCCTGTTGAGCAGTGCAAGGCACGTCTCCACGCGTACTTCGCGCTGGCGGTCATTGAGTTCGTGGGGTACCCATTTGTCAAGCTTTTTTACCTTGCCAATTTGACGCAAATGGACCAATATTGTTTTGATGCTAACGTCGAAAGCTGCTGCTAATTCAGCCGTGGATTGAGTTTCATCAGCTTCCATAATTGCCTTTAATTCGTCATTGTCGACCAAAGTTTTCGGACGACCACGGGGTTCATTTTTCAGGTCAAAATTTCCAGAACGGAAGCGGGTAAACCAATAACGGGTGGTGCGTTCGTTTGTAGTGTTCGCTCCGTAAACGTCGTTGATGTTGCGTGCCGCTTGTGCCGCTTTGCTGCCACGACGGTACTCATACTCCATAATTACTCGAATTTTTAACTTATCCATGATGACGAAAAATGTTCGAATGCGTTGAAAACAAAACACTAACTATTAAACAAATGACGATTTTAGAAGAAGAATTCCATGTTTGTCAAATAAAATTAATTTGAAATTAGAATTATCAGCCTAAAAAAAAATATTTTCATTTGAAATGGCCAGTACGGCAAAACGGCAGTTTCATAGACCTATTATATACTTTCATAATTAACCTTACAGCAGGACGAGTTCATTTGAAAACCTGGGACATGTTATTTATTTTTTGAGTATATGATACTTATTTAAACTTATTAAATTTATTGTTATTGAATGTATTGTATGTACTTTGGATCTTGCTGAATATTTGTCAACCAACCAAGGCTTTGAGAAAATGGTTCAATTTGATTGTTTGTGCAGTATCTATAAATATGCCAGTTTTTTATTTGATACCAAAATCTATTTGTTGACGAAGTCTTTAGAGAATCTTAAAAACAAGATTGTAATACTTTTGTTACGCTTAACAGATTTATTTAGTAGCCGCATTTACATATAAAAGTGACAGTGAGTCGAATGCGTTGAAACAAATGACGATTTTAGAAAAAGAATTCCATATTTGTCAAATAAAATTAATTTGAAATTAGAATTATCAGCCAAAAAAAAAATATTTTCATTTGAAATGGCCAGTACGGCAAAACGGCAGTTTCATAGGTAAAGACCTATTACTTACCAGGTAGTCCCTCCATTTGCTAGGTAGCTAGGCGCATTTTTAAAAGACTATAAACGATTTTTAAAAACTAAATCATTTCCTCCCTACCTCTCACCCTGGCTGTAGCCTATTCGTACTCTCATTCCTTCTTTGTGCGCGGTAGCTATCGCACCTGTTGTTCAATTGTTTAAGTATACTTAAAAATAACGTTACGTAATGCCGAAAAGAAGTGCCCAAGCTCGAATCCTTATCAGAAGAAGAAGGTTAGCATTTAATGCACCATTTAGCCATTTAATGTTTCATTTAATGTATGTATATACATTAGTTGTTGTGGTTTTGATACGCTTTGGGATTGACTGCGGGTCAATAACTCTGACGTTTTCAGACCTAATTGCCAAAAAAAGCATCGGGGCTGACTCCGAGTCTTCAACGAGGACTTAAGCAACAAAAGTGGTTGGTCGCCTGATAGTGGAAACTACCGGTGAAAGCCACGGTCTTATGTTTATATGCTGCAAGTATGGGACGTGTTGACCTACTAAATCCTTGACCATACTGCAAATGAAACGTCCTAAACTGCAATTTTTTAAATAAATACTCAGGCTTTTTATGTTTTAATAAATCAAACATAAGGACTGCCAAGTGTAGTCGTCTGCGTGAATTCATATTCAGCATTGAGGCGTTATTAAAAAAGGGTGACACGTGAGTACGAGGAGGGATATTAAAATAAAAGCGACCGCAAGCATTCTGTACTCGTTGTATCATCCTTTGGGAACTAGAGAGCAGACGAGGACCATACACTAGATCGCCATAATTTAGAACGGACAAGATCAATGACTCACATAAGATGATGCGCGTTTGTTCGGAGAGATAGTTTCTGATCTTGTAAAGTATTTTTAGCCTATAAAAACAGATTCTAACTAAACCCAACACATGTTTTTCAAAGCGCAGTTTATCATTGAAAAGTATTCCTAGGTTTCTGGCTTCCCTAACACACTCAATATTTGAACCTAAAATTTGTAGACTAGGAATGAAGGTGACAATCTTTTTAGTCTGTTTTTCAGTGCCTATGACCATAAATTTCGTTTTGATGGGATTTAAAATTAAGTCATTTTTAGCTGACCATGCTGTCACGGCAACAAGATCTTCGTTCATTTTACGCGCGGCATCAGAAATTCGACCTGGTGTATTAGAAATATACACTTGGACATCATCCGCGTAACAATGATATCTACAGTGCTTAATCACTGATGGAAGATCAGCGCTATAAATAATAAACAACAGTGGTCCCAGAATGGACCCCTAAGGCACACCACGACTAACTGGCCTAGATTGTGATGTAAGAATGGATCCATCTTGAGTTTTGAGTCTGACACACTGAAATCGATCACGAAGGTAACTATCGAAAAACCGCACGGTCTTAGCATCGAAGCCATAGTATGTAAGTTTCGACAAAAGCAGTGGCACGTTAAGACCGTCAAAAGCGCGGGAAAAATCAAGAAAAGTTAATAGAGTTGCGCGTCCTACATCTTGATCAGCCAGAATATTGTCAGTTACATCCAGGAGAGCAGTGACAGTGCCACGACCTTTACGAAAGCCAGACTGAAAACAAGGCAGTATGTTAGAAGTTTCTACATATTTTATTAACTGGCTACAGATAGCTTTTTCCAGTATTTTTGATATAAATGGTAGAATACTGATTGGCCGTAGATCTTTTATTTCGATAGGGTGTTCAGTTTTAGGTATTGGTGTCACCATTGCCACTTTCCACTGACGAGGAACAACACCAGAAGCGATGCACTTATTAACCAAGAATGTAATAATAGGCAGAGTTCGAGGAAGAGTTAGTAAAACCATATCCCTACTTATCGTATCACTTCCTTCAGCATTAGATTTTATGGACATTATGATATTTGCAACATCTTGCTCGGAAACCGGTTTTTGTTTGAAATGGGGTGTAGAGTTATTGTGTCGATGAAATTCGAAAAAACTTAACTGCGAGAGAGGAATTTCTTTATCATTAGGAAATTTCAAAAAGTGGTCGTTGATAGCATTAACATCGCCAAAACAGTCAGGTAGGCCAACATTTCTCTCCGAACCAAATATTATTCTTTCCTTAAAGTTTTTCCAAAAGATTTTACCACTTTTCACATTTGAATTTAGGATATGGTTATAGTATGCTCGCTTTTCATAGTGAATACTTTTCTTTACAATTTTTCTTAGATCTTTATAATAATGAAGGTCTACATCGGACTTAGACTTGCGATAGGTTGTATAGGCCTCATCTCGCAAACCAATCATGAATTTAATCATGTCTGTGATCCATGGTAGATTCTTGTTTGATTTTATCCTAACCTTGACAAGTGGAGCATGTTTGTCCATTAGACTCAGGATGAGCGTGTTGAACCTCTCAACCATGTCCTCTATTGTTGATTGTTCGCATACTGCCTCATAATTGATCGCGTTAACATCCATATTAAATTTTTCCACATCAATGCTTTTAATGGGTCTATAAGTAAAATATCTGGGGGGCGCTTTGACCTTTTTTAGACAGGCAGTGACGTTTATCTACTACATAATTATTTATTATTATTCCAACAAGATCACATATTGTTTTTCGGGTCGGACATTTGAGTTGAGACCAAAAAGCAAACATTAATTATTGTAAGGGATAGAAAATTAAAATTCCGAAGTATTGTCTAGCGCAAAACGAATCGCTGTCCTCGCGATCGCGTCACCGAGGCTACTCGATCTTTCTTACCACCCGCTTTCCAGTTAATAAAAGTGCGCGGTTGACAGCTACCCGTGTCTGCTGATTTATTCAATAATGCAAAAAAGGTAATAGTACTTCTACATAGATTTCAAGTTATAACCAGTAGGTACATAAAGAGTAAGTAAATAAACGTAAACATAAATAACCAGTAAGCAATAGGTATATTAAAATATTAAGAACAATCTGAATTGAAAAACACCTAGGCATAAGGTTGTGTGTGTGCGTCGCCTACAATTATCTTTTTTTTTATTTTTATTATTATATTTCAAATGAATATTTCAAATGAATATCCTAGATTGATAGGCTTAGCTAAGTAAAAATGCTGAGGTTCATTTATTGTTTAGGAAAGAAAACAACGAACAAAGTTATAATAAATCCAAAAAGACAAAACTCCAATTTATTTCTATTCACAAAGAAACATTCCTAAACTCAATCCATTCCTAGAAATAAAACAGCATCAAAACATTCCCTCCCAACGCCAATAACTCCCTTTTCGCGAAGTATACTATCATATTTCCGTACCGCAGCGTGTACAATATCCTACGTGCCTAGTACACCCGGTCTCCACAAGTCACGATTCATATTTTGTCTTATTAGTATGCATTATACCGTTCCCGAGGGAAACACAATTAACTGTTAGAATACCTACATAGCTTCGTTCTTTTGTAATCTATTTACTTCAGTCACCCACTTCGGAAGCATTGATTAACCCCGTTGAATTATTCTGTAACATTTGAATATAATCAATTGTTCAACGGTTATATATAGGAGTGAGGACTTTAATACTGAAAGTCTAGTTCTGTGATTAATTGAACGAACACTTGTGGAGGAATCTTTTCAGGTAAGATGTACTGGGAGTTCTTTGACCAAGAACTTTGAAGTAAATTTCAATAAAACACAATTATAAGGCAAGTACCTCCCTTAAACAGTTCCTAATATTATAGAAATATTACCTAACTTTTGATGTAACTTGTTTCGATACTTTATAAAGACAGATTTTTAATCTTTAAAATTAAGTTTAACTAACTTTAACAACTAAGATCGAAATAAGTGACTATTAAAAGTATTTGGAAGAATAAAATTCGTCGTTTAAAAAATTTTGGAGCAGCTTTTCTTGCTACTGTCTTTGAAACGTTAGTGCAATAATAGATAAGCCAACTCTAACAGAAAACTAGTGAAAAAAAGAATATACAAAATAATTTTCAAAGTAAGAGAATAATAACTTGTTCAACTGTTTTTCGTTTTATTTCATATATTTCCAAACGAAATAAAATTCACCCATTTTGACCAATGTTTTACAAAATTATTTTAACAAATTAATCCATTCTTTTGATGACACGTAAATAATACTAAATTCTGTAAAGACGTTAACTTTAACTAATATATTAATCAGTATTTCGCAGCTAAAAGTGTCAACCGCTCCAAAATTTAAGGATCAAATATGTTATAGTGAAAAATTTGTTTGCTCTCGGTGTAATAAACGTGGAATTTATTTATGTATTCTATTTAATCAAATGTTTCCTATTTATGGCATAAGAATAAAAAATGTAAAGAGGGTATGCATATCAGTGAAATAAAACGAAAGGTAATTTTCTTACAAACATCTGACTGGTTAAACCCTCATGGACGTATTTGAGCTAACTTAGTTGCAAGTTTCGTAGTAACACAGCTTTCTAGACGTCCCTAGCCGATTGCATTCTACGGGCACTTACAACTTAACCGTAAATTTGTAGAGAATTTGTTTACTAAGTATTTTACGATAAAAATGTACAGTTAACTTTGAAATGAAATGAAATGAAATGATATGAAATATTTATTTCTCAACATTGACAATTACTTGTTCTTATTGACGTCAAATAAAACATGATTCTACCACCAATTCGAAAAAACCTTCGTGGGTGAACGACGAACACCCTCAAACGGCACCCGTTCACGAGTTAACGCGGGATCCAGCCATCGCCCTCCTCAACCATATTAGAGGGAAGTGAGCGACCCGTCACCCGACGCTACCATAAGTTTATTGTTAACTTTATCGTTCGGTTTGACACTGGATCGGTTTTTTACAATATCTGAGGTTGATATAAAACATTTAAATAGATATTGTAGATATATAAAAGTGTGCATATATGCGATGCTTCTACTTACGTCATGGTTATACCGATCGTTATGCTAGCTTTGGACTAGAAATTTTTTTTTTGGAATTAGAATTTAACAATATTTAATCTTATTCATTCGCATACATTTTATTATTATTTTTTGCCTGCTACAATTGATCACTGCGGGTGCAATATAAAAATTTTATGACGCAACTTTGTTTTGACACCCTTTTGGGTACTTTTGGTTTTGCAATTTTTAATCACTAACGTAATTCATCGAAGATAAAAACACACGCAGTGTCGATTATTCTGCATTGTTGAGTTTTCGAAACCATATAATATAGCTAATTCTGAATAATAGACCTCCGTAGACCTCTTCGAAACGAAATTTGTTTAGCTTGTAATTCAAATTGAAACTGTTGCCCATTAACGAACAAAAGTTTTATCCCCTGTTACCTATTAAACTGTAGAGTTTTCAAAAATACAATTGTGCAGCTGTAGCCTAGCCCTAATAATAGTTATATGTATATTAAATTCCAACAAAATCCGTTCAGCGGTGTGACTTATATGCTGATAGTTCAGACTGGCAGTCAGTCACGTTTCTGCTTCATTTATATATTTAGTTAAATATCCTCACTTTTGGCAACATTATTTTATTATCTCATTATAATATTTGAATATTCAATTAAACAATGGACGTAGTTACAAACTAATTACATACATTCTTTCGCAATAATATACAAATTCAGAGCTGTAGTTTGGAAACATACTTAAAAGCAGGAATTAATTAACCCTTTTGGATGTTAATGAATTGCGCGTAATTTTTGTGTCCACATATATATAGTCGTGGTATGGTTTTCCATATTATACAAGCACTGTTACAAAGGTACATTAATAGGATCGATTTTACTAGCTTAATTATTGCTAACGATGGGTGCTAAGAAACTACGTGTATAACAGAAGATTAAGTAGTTATCTCCTTCGCTAATATTCATTAAACTTCTTACTGGTTCCGCTATACCACTTAGCATTAGTGAGAATAAATGCAAAGTTTTTGAACTTTCTAACTCCACGTAGATCCTTGTTGAAAAGCCTGGACCACATATTAACCTTTATTATCTAGAGGAGCATAAAAAGTTGAAAAATTAAAATATAATTCCCAGAATTTCAAGAGTAGATAGATTACCTATTCACTCTTGAACGGACATATCCTTTCGAGTGCTCTCAATTTTGGAATAAATTCAAACTTATGGATAACTTATTATTAGTGTAATATGTAATTTGTGTAATTCCAGGTCAATCGTTCGGCTCCGTTCAATACTTTATTTCAACGTATCTACACCATGCATAGATTCTCTAGTCAAAACTATTCTTACGTAAATGAGTGTAACATAAAAATGTTCACGTAATTTAGATACCCAATCGTACATTCCAGAATGCCTCCTCAAGTGGACCCGGTTATCAGTGGAGTCCTGTTCGAGTCCGACACCCAGACCTCAGACTTGGGACTCGCCAAGGATGTCTCACAACTGAAGAAAGCCACCCCCAGGAAACACCAGCTGGTTTGGTTCAACATCATCTGGTTCCTATACCTTCATATAGCGTCCTTGTATGGATTGTATTTAGTATTTACGTCGGCAAAATGGCAAACTAATGTTTTTGGTGAGTGTGTTTGTTACCTACTTACCTCATAACCGAATATCGAAATTATTTCTAAACAAACCTTGTTACAATTTAGAGATTGAAATTAAAAGCTTCATTCATCAATGACGTATAACTAGTTAGATACATATATTTGGTACCTTAATTACAAATTGCCAGCTACTTGGCAAATCTTGACGTGAGTGAGACGTGATTCCATAACTGTGGCCTCTTTCTTGGCCTAATGTTTAAAACTTTTTTACACGTTTATTTTTTTACACGTTCTTTAACGCTGAACTGAACACACAGGGTGCAATGCCCTAAGGCAATGCTCTAAGGCAGCATTCCTTTATTTTTAAAAGAAGAAAAACTGCATTTACAGTAATTTGAAAATTAGCGTGCCTATGCCCGGGAATCGAACCGGTTAAAATCCGAATAATGAACACCCTGCATTTTATGGCATCAATAAAGATCCAATCTCTCGAACAAACATGGTGACATAAATGAAAGGAAAACCTTTAAATCTTAAGACCAACAAGGCAAAGCGCATTCACTCAAGGGTGCATCGAATCAATTATTTTAATAATAAACTATCTTTGGCGTAATTGATTAATTAATATTATGAAATTTTCTGAAGACGTATTTGTAATGCAGCATTTTTTTATTTGGAAGAGACATAATTGCATGAGACATGAGTAATTCAAATATAAAAACTCACATTAGTAAAATCGCTTAATAACTAGTTACCCCATCGATAGACACCACTTCAAACAGTGTCAGTATTTGAGGGTGTTAAAAAAAATTTTACTAAAAGAATTTTATAGAAAATGCAGTCAGATTGTATCTTTAAAATAATATAGAACTGACAATGCTTCGAAATACGTAAACACATGGCACCTCTAGGCATCCGTTGTGTACGCGAGGTGGAAAACTGCAACAGCAACCCACGATTTAATTAAATTATATTTAGCTACCCCGTCTCTGGAACTTATTAAATAACTTACTCAAGTCGCACCTGTGTCTAACGTCTCGGTTGTCAGCATCATTAATATCCATTAAATTGCAACATTTATTTATCTTTAAAACATTAAATCCATTCATAATACCACCTGGTTTAAAGTACTTTGCCCTTCGGTCATTGAACGGGTGTTCAGGGTAAATAATGTTACGAACTTAGCTTGTATTTTCTTAAGCTTATTTTACTTGGAAAATCTCTGTTGAAATCTCAGAAGTTTTACTTAGGTTGTTGTGCAGAAAATAATCTTAAATTAAAAGGCAGTTTAATTTCTAAATTTGTTAAGTTATGCTTTTGAAATACATACATACTTATATTCTATTTCTGTATGAATCATCGTTTTGCATTTTTCGTTTAATTCTCGCTTGCTGTCGATTTCAGACAAGATTATTTAAAATATCCATAAATCATTACAAAAGTAACGAAATTAAAAAATTTTACAAAGTTTTAAACGTAAATAAACTTTCTTTCATATTTTCCTCTATTTTCCCCAACATATCGACCTCTTCTCTTTATGATAAGAAGTTAGAAGTGCAGTGCACTTGACTTTCCGAGCGCCTCTGTCAAGTCTCCTTGAATGCCCTTGTGCTTTCACCCTCACATGCCCTACATTAAGTCTAAAGAAATATGGTACCTAGACGCTGCATGTCCTAATATAGTGACCTAGATTTTAGAGCATGGAATTTTTGGGCCAAAAGCTATGAACTAAAAACTAAGATTGGTATTTAGCATTTAGATGGTAAATGGCTTCCAAAAGTGTAGTTATTTATTAGCGTATTCTCTTTTGTATCGTTTCTTTTTACTACGCATATACAGCTCCTTTATGTGAGGTTTAAGCTTTCTGTATAACAAAATAGGGCCGATGAGTTTTTCAAAATCTTCAATATTTGAAGTAATTTTTCGTCCGTAACAATATTTGAATTTTACATGATTTTGAAACTTACAGATAAGATTCGATCTCGATACGTTACTTGATCATCAGTATTAGGCAGAACGAAGAATTTACTTTTTAATAGGGGTATCATAATATTCTTCTATTTTACAGCGTTCGCAGTGCACTTGATGTGTGCGATAGGCATCGGTGCAGGGTCCCACCGGCTGTGGACGCATCGCTCTTTCAAAGCGAAGACGCCGCTCAGAATACTGCTGATGATTTGGCAGACTATGGGCTTTCAGGTATGTTGCTAAATAAAATGAAACCATTTATTTTATCCTGTAAGCCCTCGCTAACAAGCCCACTTTATCTCCATCCAACTAGGACTGCATATTCGAGTGGGCGCGCGACCACCGCACGCACCACAAGTACGCTGACACCGACGCAGACCCTCACAACGCAGAGCGAGGCTTGTTCTTCTCACACATGGGCTGGCTCTGCTGCAAGAAGAGCCCCGAAGTCATTGAGGGCGGCAAGAGGATAGACTTGACTGATCTGTATGCTGATCCCGTTGTTATGTTCCAGAAAAAGTAAGTTTAGGATTGATTTTGGTTTTGTCTATAATAAGTTGCAGTTAGGTAAGTACATGAAATTAAGCAAAGAATTCCCATAAAGAAAGACAATGTACTCTACAACACATCTTTCACGAGAAAAGAAGATTTTAATGTGTTTAAAAAAAATATCATAAATTTATGACTAAACTTTTAAGTAAGTAATAATTAGATAATGACTTTTATAAAGTTTGAAACTTAATTTTCATCACATTGACTTTTTAAAGTCCTTTGCTAAGAAGATACTCGTGACTTATCTTGTGATTTGTTTTAGTTGTCTTTTGTTTAACCCGTCAAAGTTAAAGACTGGTTTCAGAAATAATAATGTAAAAGCGTTAATTCAATTGGCCTCAGAATTTTCCATTCCCTTTTTTTGATGTCAAGGATAGACTTAACTTTATTGCAACATTTGATCCAATAAGTACCCTGTTTCTCCGAAATATATAAACAAACTCGAACACAACCAAATATCAAAAAAATACAATAAAACTGACATCAGCAAAAAAAATCAGACCGGAACAATTGACTCTTCAAATTGCTACAAATACTCGTACATGTCCACGCCGAAAATCGAACCGAAGCCTTTTTGTAATGCACACGACTTATATTGGTAGATATTTGTCGATGAGAGTTTTTCTATGCTGTTTGAGAATAAGTCTACGACATATTGTGTTTTTTATGATATATTGAATGAATCATAGTAATTGAATTTTATGTAAACTTTCGTTGTCCTCCATCGCCCGTATGGGTTTCAAGGTGTTTTAATAGCAAATTTAGAATTGTTAGAAAGTATTTAAAGATAGCGGTAAGACTTCGTTCTGGACATTATCCGGCCAAAAAGTTTGCACATCTTATGAAAAAGCTTGATTCGCCAAACTGTAATCGATGCGGTGTAGTTGACGATGTGCAACACCTGTGGGTCGAGTGTGTAAAGAACCAGACAGAGCGATAGTCTTTGCTGAGTGCGATGAACATGTCTTTGATGAGTGTCGGATTGTTTAATAGTATTTTATCTGAGCCCACTTCGGACGCTGCGAGGCTCATATACCACATGGTCATGGCATATCATTGTTAAAATATGACGTAATAATAAATTTTTTTTTGTATAATTTAAGGAGAGTTTAATGGGATTGACATATTCAACTGGATAAAAATCCCGAAAACAATACAGATTTAAAAAAAAAGGTGTTTTAACATATTTACTATTAAAAAAATGTAATTATAGGACCCTCTGAATTCGATTAGCTCTTGACAGATCGTTTTAGTTACCGTGTTGTTATCAACTTAAAGTAGCCCAGTGAACTTAAGGTAAGTAAATCCCCAAACACACCAACTGTGCGGCCCCAAAATAAGAAGTCCTTGTATTACACAGCGAACTGGGAGAACCCCAGAATAAACATACATATATAAATATTAACAACCATAACCTGAGAACAAACATTTATGTTCATCACACAAATAAATGCCCCCGCCAGGACTCGCACCTGGGTCTTCTGGCATAGGAGGCAGTACTCTAACCACTACGCTACTCGGTCGTCGATAGATAGCTAAACAATATTTATTTATTTATATAATAATTTATGGACACACAAAATGAACATAAATTATAGTCAGAATGGTACATAGGTGCCAATATATTCTAAATACTAACATATATTTTAGATAAATACAAATATTTATACCGACTGTGATTATAGCTTCCATATTATATACTGTAACATTTTCATGAATACCGATCGGTAATATGTGTCGTTATTATTATTTTTCATTAATAATTATTTTTAATTGAAAACTCGTCGTTTCCTAGTCGCATATCGTTCGGGAACTCTATTAAAACTTGTAACTGTAACACGACAACGAACACTTATTTTGTATTAATAATCCACGTCATCCTTTACAAGCCCATTGCCGACATATCTGCCTCACCAAATAACGGGGGTAATTAGCTTGCTTACTGCGGTTTGGCAGACACCCTCGAGATAATTTTGTAGCTATGTGGGTTTTCTCACGACGTTTTCCTTCACGCTACGAGCAGACGGCTTATTGTAGTCTTCATATTAGTCATAATGACTTCCCAGTGACTTCCAAATGTACGAATGATTTTATATTATTTATACAAGCTCATTCGTACATTTGGAAGTCACTGGGATAGAACCCGGAAACTTAAGACTGCGCCACCGATGCTCTCCCCGATTTAGAACATCAGTTGCGATAAAAAATCCTGATATTTTCTATTTTCAGGCACTACTTGAAAATGATGCCAATTCTATGCTTCGTGCTGCCAACTGTGATTCCTGTGTACTTTTGGGGTGAAACTTGGACAAATGCCTTCCTCATCCCCACCATTTTGAGATACACTTGTGGCATCAACATTGTATGGAGTGTCAACAGCTTTGCGCACATATATGGTTACAGGCCGTATGATAAGTGAGTAGAGATGAGCACTTTTCATCTCAGATTTTATGTATTACGAGTAATTTTACAATTCATTTCATTTTGATCAAAGCCTTTTGTTCCCTTGTATATATAAAAATAAAATAAAGTTGTATTATTTCTGGATAATACACCTAAGCAATGGCAAAACGTATTTTAAAATCCATTGTTTTAAACAAATCTTTCCTGTTTGATCTGTATTAATCTCATACGGCTGCACAAATTATTGACAAATATTTTAAAGTATTGCATGAATAATAAATTGGAACTTTTGGAAGATGAAGATTCCAGAAGTAAAAGTCCAAAGGGAAATAATCAATAGGATCAAGACCCAAAGAGTAAAGTAATAAATCAAGGCCTACACGCGTACAACCGAACAAAACTTGATTTGCAATAAATATTTGATGTAAAACACATGTAAAACATAGAAGCGTTTGCAACAAAATTTGACTGCCGACAAGTTTCGAATGTTTCTGGTATTTCATAAGCTCTTGTCAAAAATAAGTTTAACAGCATAACGTAACCATGTACCTACACCTAATCTGCTCTAACTGTCAATCACTATTGGATAGGTACAATTTAATAACTAGGTAGGTACATCACTATTAATCACGTGAATAATTCAGAACTACGAAATACTTATACAATTTGCATCCTATTGATATTACTGTATTGATACACAATTCAATCATACTATCTAACATTTGAATTAATTAGGAACTAATTGGAACAGCTGCAACATATATTATATAATTACCCATACATCAACAAATTAAGGTAGTAGAATATAATACGAGTAATAGTAAGAATTCCTACTTATCTCGAGTAACACCATCCAAATTATTAGTATTATAGGGATATTATTGTAACATATTAAGGTAATTAACAGCTTACAGATATATTTCGTTTTCAGAGTTCAATTTGGCGCATATAAAGTTTCGTTGACTATCCTAATTACCTACTATTTTTAACTAAGTATGCACTTTTTCTTCTAACTTTAACATTTCCTCGTATCCTATTTATGTTTATTTATTATTTTGCATGGCATATAATGGAAGTATTTGACTTAGTAACAAGGATTTAAGAAAATTTTTTTTATCAGTAAAAATCTAGTTTTGATATCATATTGCTATGGAATGCAAATTTTTTACAAAAAAAATATAATTGGTCAAAGATGACGGCGTATATTCTAGTGTACCAATACTTATGTGTTTGTACATTTTAAACAAGAACTTGTTTAAAATAAGAAATTAAAACAGATAGCAGTCGATCATCTGTTAATGTTTGTCTGTATATCTAAGGATATAACGGATATTAATAATAGATCGTATCATCGTAAGTAAACGGACATAGATCTCTTTGTACAACTATAGGTATATATATATATATAACTATAAGTAAATATAATATATAACTATAGTATCAACCAGACAGTTATAGGCCAAAGACTTCTTTGACTAAGATGGAAATAAAGTTTGATAAACATTTACATAATAATGTTTATCATAAACTAAAAAATTTTACTACACATAAGTTTTTTTTTGTTTTGTAACATTTAGTTTGTTAACTTCAGGGTTTATATAGTTTGCATCAAGATTATGTTTTTAAATGTGATGACCTTGTAAGTGGTTCATCGATTTATATAATGCATTGTTATTAAATGTTGCGTAGCTGTTGATCTTTTACAACTAATTTATTAAATAAATAAATATATCATCCCAACTTTCAGATCATTGAATCCCCGTGAGAACATTGGCGTGTGGTTGGTCTGCGTGGAAGGCTTCCACAATTACCACCACACGTTCCCATGGGACTACCGCGCCACGGAGCATCCCTTCTGGAACATGCTTACACCCACCATCGTCTTCATTGATGTTATGGCTAAGGTTAGCATGCAAAAGTAGGATATGATTGTTCCGTTTAGAAATTGTTCCTAAAATTTCAATCAATTAATAGATGCATAGTATTTAATATACTGCGAACAAATAGACTTTCCATTCAGTAAGTATGATAAGTAACTTTATGGATTTTCCTTAATAACTATAAATTCAGTTCGGTTTCAATTTTTATACAAGCTCAGTAAAGCAGCCCAGTAGTAAGCTTAAAATATCATGCAAGTATTTCACCCCAATACTCATTTTACACTTCATTTTCCCCGCAAATTCTCTTAAAACCCTCTCACAGATCGGGCAGGCCTACGACCTCAAAGCAGTAAGCCCGGAGATCATAAAGAAACGTTCCCAGCGAACGGGCGATGGCTCGCACCACCTCTGGGGTTGGGACGACCCCGAGTTCACTCAGAGGCTGAAGGAACAACTTGGAGCCGTCAGCGGAGCAGAGAAGATTAAAAGCCTGTAGTTTTTCAATATGATTTTTTGATACATTTAATGTTGTCCATAATGCCGTATTTTTTTATAAACCCAGTTCGGAAGGCCAGATTCTATTTCGAAAACCATTTCGAGATATCACTTATTTATACTATATTTTGTAAGTAATTACATTAAACGTAATAGATCGCAGAAAAATTGCGATTATTATTTAACGCATTTTTGTCAAATTATTTGACTCGTGTTAAACCTTTAAATGGCGTCATCGAGTAGCAATATTTTCCAATTTCTTTTTGGGACATGGCTGAATGCCATGTCTTAAAAGCAATGTTTTTAATTTTATTAATACTTTTATTATACTAATAGTTGAAATTGGCAGAAATAGTTTTTGTGTAGTTACAATAGCTGATTGTCATAAAACACAAAATAATAAAATTTTTACTATAAATATTTGCAAGAATTCATAGGAAATTGTTGAATTTTATTCTAGGTAGTAAACCTTATAATACGATTTTAGAAAGATAACTACTCCATGACGTCGTTTTACGAATTTATTTAACATTAAATAATGCGCCATAGTCAGAAATATTCAAATGGTGCACTCAAAATACCCATTCTTTCACAAAATCATTAAAAATATGTACCTCAATATAATTTATATAACTAATTACAACCAAATGTAGTAGGAATATAACCTCTTAAGTCGTTAAAATAATGTTTTCATGTTTCAAATTGCCAAATGTCCCTCAACGACAGCTCAATTTTACTATAACTATACTATTTCCATTTATTTTCTCGATGACAGTTCTATCTATCTCGTTTATCGATATAGCTCCATCCCTATCAGTTTCTCCGACTCTGGTATTATATAACCTTGTATGTGTGTAAACGTCATATAAAGTAAAATAATGCGTACATAATGTAAAAAAAGAAACGCTTGCACAAGTTTGGCACAGGAGCTGTCATCGAGAAAATAAAGAAATGAAAATAGTATAACTTGTTGGCTGATATGTAAGTGAAAAGCTAATACATGAATGTAAAGTTTAATTAGATCTGCCGAAAGGCACACAGACCTTGCGTAACTTTTTGGATTTTGTGAATTACAAAGCACAGCATTGTTTTTTTTGTATTGCGATAAATGATTTCATGAGATCTTTTAATTAGTAGCTCAATTATTATTAAGATTCCTAAAATGTTATTAATTGAGATAATGGAAATATATCTTAATAGAAAATGTAACTTTTTTATTGATATCTATTTTGGACTTTATGGTTGTACTCATAATAACCGAACCCAGCCGGAGGTTATTAAGTATCTGTGGCTCGTCCGCCGGTCAGCTGACTGTCGCCACATCCCACCACATCGTACTGCATTAACAGGCTCACGCAACTAACGGAGTGGTTTCCGAAAAACTATAGTCCACACGTTTTCTAACGATGTTTCCTTTACCGTACCTAGGGTAGTCGTCCTAAGTTTCACAAACTCACCGGTACATTTGTCATTCACCAGGATCGAAACCGGGACCCTGAGATTCGAGAAGTCAGTGCCTTAACCACTGCGCCACCGATTCCGTAGCGGGCTATATCACAAGTTCATTAGACATTCACAGAGTGTGAATTTATATTTTCACTACAGCTACGATAAACAAGAAATTAATAAAATTAATAAAGTCAACACTATTCATACCATACGATACATGGCAGGGATCTAATATTTCTTTAAGTTTTCACGATTTATATATTAAATAAAACACTAGTGACTGCCGGTCACGAGTAGCTAAGATTAAAGGCGTCTTGACAGTTATGAAAGCATTCAATCATCTCCATCTGTTTCTCAGTATGCGAGCGTAGGGTTCAGTATTAACACAAAAATTGCTGACAGTGTGAGAACGGCCTCAATTCACCTCGTCGCCACTTCAGACACCGCGCAAAGCCTAATAGGAGTCGAACATCAGATTGGCGACACCAGTTTTATTGTTGCGTATCTTTGTTATTTTTGTATGCAGAATTTTATTACGAAGTAATAAAATATAAAAAAATACAATTTGTATTATTCAAAAGATATCCAAAAAGCCGACAGAGGTCGCACTATCTTGGCATTCACGACTCTTGCGAGACAGCCGACACGCAACATTCGCAGTTCTCGAATGAACCCACAAACTTGAGACATGATTGTATGTCGCTTGATTAATTAATTACGAAGCAAGCAGTTGAACGAGCTTTATAAAAATGTTCGTCTTTGATGGACATATTACAAATTATATAAGAAGAGACCAAAGACATTAGTTGAAAAAAAAAACAATTACAGAAATAAAAAGTGAGAAATAAATTATTTTCATGCAAAAGGGTTATGTTTATATGTAAATAGGTACATACTTCCATTGTGCCCTAAGTTGAAAGATACATTTTCTAAGGGTGTTACCACAACAATCGATCGATGGCAGAATAGAACAGTCGACGTCGATCGACGGTTTCTACCACACCAATCGATCGACGTGAAATAGAAGGAGATACTTCTCACGTCCTTGCATCAAATTGTCAGTTTCATTAACATAGTTTTCAAAATGTAATTATATTTGGATTTGTGTAATTACAAGACTGATTGTTCAAGAATGTCATAAAAGAATGCCACCTCTTTTCTGCTATCTTTATCTAACAACAGGATCCACTTTATTTTTCATTGGAATTTTACAATATTTTTAGTTTTCACAAATACTTCAAGTGTATGTTTTTATTCCAATTCTCTATTGACTATTGGTTTCTAACTTCTAAAGCCCTGTAGAAAATTATTTAGCGGTAGTAGAGTTTCTGTGCAAACTTATCGTCTGGGGTGTCCTTCCTAATTTGACCACCATGATAACCATGATTACATAGTTGGGTTCCGATCAAAGGGAAGGGGCAGCCAGTGAAATTACTGGATCAATGGCAATTTCGATTGAAGCTTGCATTATTGGCAATGCATTATTAGGCAATAACCACAACCACTATTAATAAATGAAACACCGATGATTAATTACGTCCATGGGTGCGGATGCACTAACCATCAGGTGGGTCGTGTGATAATTTGCTGTAAATTTAAAATGTAAAAAAAAAATGAAGAAACTTTCTCCAATTATGAATGTGATACTAACACAACCTAAAAAAATGTAATCAAAATAAAACACTAACATAGAAACAATTGTATTTTATTAGGTATTTACACTTAACTACTTGTATTAGGTTGTTCTTGACTTATTTCATAAGCCCTTTCTAAGGTATCAGTTATAATTTTCATATCACTTTCTATACTTCGAGCCCAATTCTCAACATCTCCTATTTCTTTTAAAGCACTGCTGAAATTTTCCACCAATGCCAGCCACTGCTGTGTTTGTTTGGCAAAGTTGATTGCACCTTGGTGTAAGAGCTTTGCTTCTGCATCTAGTTTCTTTTGGTTAAGATAAGCTTGAGCAACACTGTAAAATAAAATTGATTTGTCATTTTATCAAGAGATTAGTTTAATTGGTTAAAAATTAATCAGTGACATTTTGTGAAATAAAATATTTGATAACTTTACCCAACATTTAAATGGTCAACTAGAGCCTGGGTCAGTTCATTTGCAGCAGTTATACATTCTTTACGTTTTTGCTCTGAAAAGTAAGCACTAAATTTAATATTATAAATCAATTTTACAGAAAATAAATGGGCGAGACCTTAAGCACTAAATTTAATATTATAAATCAATTTTACAGAAAATAAATGGGCGAGACCTTATAATAACGCATCTTATTATCACAATGAAAGCTTTAGAAAGTTGCCGTTAAATATATAATAAAGTACCTCCATTAACACTCTAAAACATTGTATTTATAGGCGAATTTAAGAGCACATTGATAAGCAGAGAATAAGGTCATAAGTGAGAATAACACGATTTACGATGATATTTTTATGAAACATTCATTTTATTATCACTTTTGCAGTACCTTGTGTAACTCGTTTAGCAGCTTGTCTGGCTTGATGTTCTTTAACTAATGATGAGAGCATTTTACAAATAGATATTCCAAAGTTAATATTAATTTACTTTTTTTTTGGAACATTCCAAAATTTTATTTGTTATCAATATTATTTTGACAACCAAAATTGACATTTACAAAGTATGATGCAGTGCTGCCAGATGGTCTCGGCAACATACCCCTAATTTACTTCTCCCCCAGAAATCCCCTAGAATACCCTCACCAAGTGGATGGTGGCATGCAGCGATTTTTCAATGAGGGTGTACATGCTCATATGCGGTTCATATATTATTAAACTTTATTATTGCTGCATTTTATTACTTATAGCTAAATTTATTCGTTACACCTCGAATCTCGACCTATACTAGTTGTGGCGCTCAGGTAATTTAAAGATGGCAAAAAAACATTAATAACAAAACGTCAGGAACGTGATATATAATTTAAAAAAAACTGTATTTGATGATATTTGAATTGCCCCAAAAAATCACCCAAATATTTTTTCCTCCTTTTTTGCCATAACTCGGTCAAAAAACCCCTAAATCATGGGGGGAAATCCTCTGATCTGGCAACACTGGTATGATGGGGGTTGTTGTTGTTTCTTTTCACTCGTAAAAGCAGATAAGGGTCTAAGCCATACAGCCTAATTACAAAGTATGATATTGACCATATATTTGACACTACACTTTTTACTTCATTCCACTGACCTGTTTAAAATTTTAACATACTTTAGTGCTTAGTTCTTACACGAAGTATGTTTTAAATCAAGAAATTCATGTTTTATTACCAAAGATCGGAATAGGCTGACTATATCTACCTAAACCTCGGAGAACAGAGACAGAAAGTGGAGACTTCCTTACGACGACATTTTTTCCCCCGGATTTCGAAATCTTAAATAAGTTGAAAATAAGCTTTATTTAAGATGGGCAAAGGCTATTTTTAAGTAAACTTGCAATTAACAAATCTTAGGAATTTTCACTAAAACTAATCTAACTTGAATCATGTATTAGAATTATCCTTAAACTGACCGTTGTTGCATCAAATCTTTTAATACATAACAATTGTCAATGTGTAACACCTCAGCAAAACTAATTTCTAATTGCATAAAAGGGACTTCGATATGTATTTCTGTAGATTTACAATAATTCTTCTGAGATCTTAAAACTATTTCATTATCTTTTAGTGAAATACACAAATAACGTTTTAACTCTTTCCTTAGTTAACTACTATGTCAGTGCTCCTAAAACTTTCTGACACGAATTTTGTGTTACAATTTGAGACTCAGCAATGCAGACATAGGATTGAACAAATTTTTTAGAGGTAGTTTTATTTAACACATCCGTGTTTCTCAACTTGATTTTTATACGACAGGAAAAAATTCTACAACTTGTATAGCAATTAGTTGTACTTAGCTTTCATTATTTGATTAATGAATATGAATATTGGTGACGACATTAAAAAAACAAAGGATGTTTTTACCATCCGTAACAACATTTGTGTGCAATTTTATTACAGTAATTTAAAATCCCAAAGCCAATGACAAACTGCTCCATATAAATTTTTTGTTAACTAAAAAAAATTGTGTATTTTGCATAAAAAATGTTATATATACAGGGTGAATCTTTAAAATGTGCACATATTAAAATGTGGTTACTAGACCGCATTTTTTTTTGTAGGAGTTATGATGTTTTTAATTTTTCATTCGGGAAATTTGAAGCTATGTAAATAAATTGCTATAACGTTTGAATTAAATGAAAATAAACTAAAATTACAGGAAAGCAATGGCAATACTGATTTGTAAACAAAAAGTACCCATAAAATTTATCTTACAATGAAAAATAAAAAAAATTTGGAAAAAATTATTTTTTGTGTTAATTTTCAGGAAATTGACGATTTTCTCGAAAAGATCTCATATTTTTATTATTTTATTATTATTTCATCTAATTCTACATCGTATTAACTTTCGAATATAAAAAAAAAACATTCTTCTAGCTCAAACATAACATTTGCTGCAGGCCGTTAAACCAAAACATTGGCTACGCGCCGAATGATGTATGTCCAAATGGATGGATGCCCTGCCCATTACGCCAGACCGGTGAGAGAATTTTTGAATGAAAAGTATCCCAACCGCTGAATTGGCCGCCAAGGACCTGTCGCATGGCCGCCGCGTTCACCAGATATGATGCCACTAGATAATTTTTTATGAGAGGCGATGAAACAACGCGTGTACAGTTCCCCCATCAATACTGAGGCTGCTCTACTGGACAGAGTAAATAATTGTGCCACTGAAATTAGGCAAGACCCCGAAATGGTGAGAAGGGCCACTAAGAATATTTTATTACGTGTGACGTTGTGTTTGCAACAAAGGGGTGGCCATCTCGAAAACTTATTACATTAATGTTTACTTTTGTATTTCTTTACAATTAATAAATGCTTTGATTTTCATAAAATCTCTTTTTTTTATCACAGTCGAACAATACATAAAAATTGTTCTCTACCTGAGTTATGATTCATGCGGCCGCGAAAGACCCGTAATGAGTGTTATTGTTTAACGGCCTGCAGCAAATGTTATGTTTGAGCTAAAAACATGTTTTTTTTAAGTATTCGAAAGCTAATACAATGTAAAATTAGATGAAATAATAATAAAGTACTAAAAATATGAGATCTTTTTGAGAAAATCGTCAATTTCCTGAAAATTAACACAAAAAACCCATTTTTTCCAAAAAAAAATTTATTTTTCATGTGAAGATAAATTTTATGGGCATATTTTGTGTATAAATCAGTATTGCATTACTTTCCTGTCATTTTAATTTTTATTTGATAGGCCATTTAGTTCAAAAGTTAGAGCAATATATTTACATAGCTTCAAATTTCCTGAATGAAAAATTAAAAACATCATAACTCCTACAAATTTTTTTTTATATAATTTTTTATATTTGTAATATGTGCACATTATAGAGATTCACCCTGTATACTTATTGACAAAACGTCATATATTCAATGATTTGATACAACGGTTAATTTAAGGATTGTAAATATAATTCGAATACTTACATGAGTTAAAGTTAGACTATTTATTTTTAGTACCGAAAATTTAGTAATTGCAAGTTTAGTTAAAAATAGCCTTTACCCATCTTAAATGAAGCTTATTTTTAAAATTAACTTATTTAAAAATTTTCCCGAATTCCGAGAAAAAAATGTCGTCGCAGGGAACTCTCCACTTTCTGTCTCTATTATACAAAGTTTAGGTAAATATAGTCAGCCTATTCCGATCTCTGATTATTACTTATGAACACCGAGGCCCTCTAAATTGGCAATCGATGTACAAACAGCAAGTCAATTAGTCAAATCAGTAGAAACTGTATTTCTTTTACAGTGACAATCAATCATTTGATTGATTTATCTTATCCCTTCTTCAGTCCAAGTAATTATTTCTTATCAGACGAATAAATAATGTATTTACCCGAGTAATATCTCTAAACTCGTACTTGTATGTCTTCGATCTCATTTCCGTGTTGTTCATATATCGCCGTCCGTATTTTTTTTTCCATAAAATTTACACAACCTTGTTTCACAAAAATCAAAAATTTTTCTTCTGAGTCAGCTATAACTTCTAAAATGTCTGATTCTACACCAAGAGTACTTTCCATACAAAGTCACGTTGTTCACGGTTATGTAGGAAATAAGAGTGCAGTTTTTCCTTTACAAGTAAGTATAGCTGACTGTCTCATTTTGAAATATGTGTGTTTTAATATATTTAGCTCTGCCTTTATTTCAATTCAATTTTAATTAGGTTATTTCACAAAACAATTTGTAAGTCAGTCCAATATCATTCGCAACTTCCATAACTCTAGATCCATGAGGGTCCTATAAAATGTTGAAGAATGCAACAGCATCATACAAGTTTAACCGTTTGTACGTTGGCACCTGAACTAAACTAACAACTTCCGTGCCTTAATCAAGCAATATGGCGTGCGCTCTACCTGCGGGATTTTAAATACCTTAGAAATATAATATTTCTTATGGAACTTATAAAACAGACGACTGGTGTCACAAGCTAAATAACAAACCTATCAAATAAATTAATTTTATCCTGTAATATACTGATGATTTATTATTCACAGTTCTCAAAGTAAACATAAGTAAAATTTGTGACTGTTGTACGATTGACATTAATTTCAACAAATTAATGAATTTGTTTGATGTTTTTTATATGTTCAATAACTGACTATTTTATTGATTAAGAAAAACACCACATTCTACTGAAATTTTAACATAATATACCATCATCAAAATTAAACATTTTCTACTACAACTGTTTTCGTGTTTGCACGCAACAACCTCCAACTTTGAAACATGTGCTGGTCAAATGCTGGTTTTTTTACGCTTCACTCAAAGAATGAAACTTGTTTATGATATTTTTATTCAATCTGATTGATATTAAACACATATTATGCTTTAAGTACTTCTATTTAGAGTATAAAACAGATTAAAAGAGAGACCGGTTCTGTTGGCGCTGATCCACACTTAGGCAGACAGAAAGCATTGTGTGGATCTGCGCTTAGGCAAACAAGAGGTTAAATGGAATTTAGTAGAAAAGTGATTGCACTCTCAAAACATCATTTTGTTACATATTCACACATATTTAATTTTGTGTTAAGAATAATAAAAGCTGGGCCTATCTGTTTATAAATAATTAAGGCACTTTGAGTATTAATTTTCTGAATAGAGATGAAGGTTTTATTTCATTACAAAATGGTTCATTATTTGCAAAGCAAACTTTACTTAATTAATAATAAAATTTGCAGGTGCTTGGTTTTGAAGTGGATTCAATTAACACTGTTCAATTTTCTACCCACACTGGATATAAACATGTTAAAGGATGTGTTCTAGAAGATTCACAAATGCACGATCTTATAGAAGGGCTTGTGTTAAATGATGTGTATTATTATACACATTTCCTTACTGGCTACTCAAGGTCTGCTGAATCTCTAAAGCAAATTGCTGGAATAATAAAGAAATTGAGAGAAAAGAATCCTAATTTAGTATATGGTAAGATAACACAGATCCAATTAGGCTACACAAGGTCATCAAAATATGTCCTACGAGGGTGGATTGAAAAGTTCGCGGCCTAAATAAGAAAACACAGGAATAATGCAATTTTTTATATTTATTTTTCTACATACTCTTCTCCTAGGTCACAACACATAGTCCAGCGGTCCTCCAAAGCCATGATCCCATTTAAATAGGTCTTGTCAAGGTCTTAAAAAAAAGACATCTACGGCCACTTTGACCTCCTCATTGGTAGAAAATTTCATTCCACCTGTGTTTTTTTAGTTTTGGAAATAGGTGGAAGTCAGAAGGTACCAAATCAAGTGAATAATAGGATGAGGAAGCAATTCGAAACCACAATTCACTATTTGAGCCATCAATTCTGCAGATGTGTAAACACGAGCATTGTCCTGATGAAACAAAACTTTCTTGGTCAACAATCCTAGTCTTTTAGACTTCTTTCTTCGCGTAAACGACGTTATAGTGTGCAATATTATGCAGAATTTATAGTTTGACCTCTTTCTAAGTAATCAACCAAGACAACACCCTTAGAATTCTAGAAAACCGATGCCCTTACCTTGTTTACTGAAAAACACACCTTGGCTTTCTTGGGGATCGCAGATCCAGGTCTATTCCATTGTTTGGATTGTTGTTTGGATACAGGAGTATAGTGATGAACCCCATGTTTCGTCCATAGTAACAAACCTTGCCAAAAATTCGTTTGGATCAGCTTGAAAAAGCTCTAAACAGTCTCTAGAAACGAGCCGAGTTCGTTTCTGTTCAACTGAAACGAGCCGCGAAACCCATCTTGCAGACACCTTGTGGAACCCTAATTCGTTAACGATCATGTTTTGTGTACGTTCATATGAAATCCCTGGAGCTTCAGCTATCTCAGATACCTACAATCTTCTGTCTCCCATGATGAGATCACATATTTTTATGTTTTCCGAAGTCGTAGCTGTAGATGGCCGTCCAGAGCGGGGGTCATCTTTGATGCTCTCTCGTCCACGTTTAAATCCAGCTGTCCATTTAATTATCTTTGTATACGACGGAGCAGATGTGTCTAAAGTAGCCACCATATCTTCAATCTGCTTTGGAATTAAGTGTTTCTTGTGGAGGTATCACGGCACGGTGCTCTAAACTATCCATTTAAAAATTAATAAAACTTACTCTCACTTAATGTTCAATAAAATGAATAATTACGCATGTATCTCAGAGAAAAATTGCACAGAGACTGACAAAGAGTCTAGGTTTCATATGAGGGTAGTTTTATAATAATATGACACCGCTATCTATCTTAGACCGCGCACTTTTTAATCCACCCTCGTATAATATTATTCCCAGTTTTCAACACTTATTCTTTTTTTCTTTCTTCAATACTTACTATCAATACTTACTTCATAATAATTATTTGTAATATATACAAAGGTTTCATTTATTATTATTATTATCATTATCATTATCATTTTAGAAAGATAATAATAGATAGAATAACAGAGAGAACACTTCCATTAGAAAATATGGAATTTAATCAAACCTTAGAAAAATGCAGGGTTTACCATTTTTATTCAATTCTATCAATCAATAGAAAGTATAAAAGCACAAAAACTTGCTAAGCTTACTTAGCCAATGAAAAACTACAAGACAGTTCACAGAAAGAACAAGTAACTGTCACAAGTAAATGTTGAGAAATAAATATTTGAATTTGAATTTTCAACGTTTCCATAAATATAGCAGATTTATCATAATATAGAATATTGAGAAAGATGGGTTACTTCAATTATTATTCCAATGAAAATAAAAAAGGACTGTTACTAAGTACATTATAGGTTATTATTAGTTAACTTATACCTTGTTTAACATACAGTTTAAGTTCTCTGTTACTAGATATCTGGAAACCCACATCCTATTTTACATATTATACATATTTTGGTACACAGACCACATGTTTGCAAAGTTTCAAGGTAAATATATAAGCCTTATGCGCGGTTTACATGTATTAAGTAGTTAAGTTGGTAACTAAATTTTAACTAAATTTTAAGTTACTGCATGTCACTTGTGTGTCCAAACGGATTAAGTAGTAAGTTCATAAGTTCAATGAAGATGAGCAGTGATGAATCTCAAGGAATTCGTCAATTCTGTACTTAGATATATGGTAAATGTGATTTTGGACAAATTCAGAGAAGAATCTTATTCGGAAATTAAAATCTTTACAAGAATATGCTTTTTTCTAAATTTTTAGTCTACAAGCGTATCTATTTTAAATATTCTTCAACAAATTTCAAAGTTGAAAATAAGCTCCTCTCCGACATTTAAAAAAGAAAGAGTAAATGCGAAATAAATACGAGCTCTTGCCGCCACCAGGTTTGTCAACTTATGCACTTAACTAAATAATCACGTCCAAACGTGTTAAGTGAGAAGCCCCGCCCACCCACTTATACGAAAAATAGAACGAATCCTAATCTACTTAATCACTTGCGTACTAAATTTTAAGTTACCACTTGTCACTTAACTGACTGTTTACACGCAACTTTTAACTTAAAATTTAGTTAAAATTTAGTTACCAACTTAACCACTTAACTCGTGTAAACCGGCAATTAGGGTGTTACCACACCAATCGATCGACGTCGATCGATGGTGGATCGGAACAGGCAACGTCGGCCGATCACACAGGGTGTGGTAACACCCTTAGAGTGTGCAACTGTAATAACTGCATTTAAAAAAATATGGGTACCTTTCTAAAATATTTTTAATAATTATATTTTTTTGCTATTGCTGCAATGCTGTTATTATTTGATAACAACCAGAAATGATTCTAGAAATAATGCTATTGGTGAGCAACCAAACAGTACGGTAACAAGGATTTTTAAATATTAACTTTACAGTTCCCAAGTCACTTGAAGTGTCCGCCTTTAATATAGGTTTTCCACATTCAGTGTTTTAAGCCGCTTCAAAGAGTTTCTCATAATTCTCGCATGAGAAAGAGTGTGGAGACTGTATTACATTTATTTACATTACTTATACATAATATATTTATTGTATTTATTGTAAATATATATATATATTTACTTAAATTACTTATATAAAGTATATATATAAACTTAGTTAAACAATTCATTGTTAGTAATGTGTATTACCCAACAGCATTAAGACAGCTTAATGAATTTGGACAGAATTAAGTATACGACTATACTATCTTAGATAACAAATATTTACCCTGAAACTTTCACACCTTTGGGAGTGTCACTTGTGGCGTCCCCAGGCGTGACGTACAGAGAATGAGTTTATCTATTCAGTTAACATGCTTGATAAATTAAGATCATGATATGATTAAATATGACTGTATTTCACACGTTTATTGTAGTATATAAGCTCATTCTTTTAACAAATCAATTGTCACTCAACAAGTAATCGAGTCTTGATTTACAACCCTTTTCCTGGTCGTAATAATTGGTGACGCCGATGCTAGTCACGCATCCAACGCGAGAAGTTTTGAAGACCCGACCAGAAATACAAAGGAAAATGGCTCTACGTGCTCCAGACAAACTGTTACATCGGAACCTGAAGTTGCCGCCATAAGCATATCGGAACGTATACCACGCTTCTGGCAAGACCAACCAAAATTATGGTTTACCCAGTTTGAAGCTATAGTCGCTGCCCAGAAACAAGGAGATGACTACAAATATAATTTGGTACTCGTAAATTTATCGAAGGATGAAACACGCGAAGTCAGTGACATCATCGTTAACCCTCCGGAAGAGAACAAATATAAAACAATTAAAGACCGCCTCATTTCGTGTTACGAAGAATCAAAGCAAAAGAAGTTTGAACGCTTATTCTACGAAATCGATCTAGGTGACAAAAAACCATCTCAGTGGCTGCGTCAAATGAAGGAACTAGGAGAAGACATTATGAACGACGACACAAATCCGGTCGTTATGGCTAAGCCAACTCCCGAATACCATAACATCCATCCTTACAGTTTAAGAACACGCAACACTAAAAAATATAAGTGAGATGGCAGACATGATATTTGAAAACTCAAAGACGAATTCTGCAAGGAATGAAGTTAACGAGGTCACTAGCCTTACAAATCAGCTGACACAGATGAAAATTGAAATCGCTGCACTACGCGACGAAAACAAAAAGTATCGACGCAGTAAATTCCGTTCAAGATCAAGGTCAAGAAGTCGATGTCATAGGCGATTCAAGGAAAAGGCATATAAATGTCAACCACTATGTGCCTGGAAAAACCAGATCAAGCAACAGAAGTATCAGGGAAACTACAATTAGCACGAACCAGGGCGGAACCTTGTGCTATTCACTCCTACAACCGCCTTATCTTAGCCGACCGACAAAGTGGCGAGAGGTTTTTAGTCGACACCGGGGCAAATATTTGAGAAGAAACTCATTCAAGCACAAGCATATTACAAGTCATAGAGTACACGCCGCGAATGGTAGCCTCATTAGGACATACGCCGAAGTAACATTAAACCTTAATATAGGACTAAGTCGCCAATTTAGATGGAATTTTGTTATTGTTGACGTCAAGACGTCCATACTTAGTGCTGATTTTTACAGTACCACAAATTACTCGTCGATTTAGACGGAAAAAGCTTATTGAGAAAGTTACTGAGCTGACAACGCCTGCAACAATTCTCAGAGCAAACCAACCATAGAGATTAGCATAAGAAAATTACTGGCAAAATACGAAGATATAACTAAGCCAGCTCCCAATATATCCAACTGCAAGTGTCAAGTGGAACATCATATCGAAACAAGAGGTTCAGAGGCCCGTATCATCGCGCGCGAGACTTTCGCCGCCAGACAAATAAAGATCGTAGAAGGAAGAATTTCATGAAATGATAAAAACGGGCATTTGTCGTCCATCAGATAGCCCCTGGGCCAGTCCACTTCACCTGGCAAAGAAAAAAGCCACAGTTCCAGACAAGCCCAGATTGCTACATTTTACTTACATCCTGGAGGGAAAACAAATCTTCAGTAAACTTGACATCCGAAAACCCTTCAATTGCATATCCATTTCAAACAACGATACACCTAAGATGGCAATAATAACACTTTTCGGACTATTCGAATTTACAAAAATGACGTTTGGGCTACGCAAAGCTGGTCAAACATTTCAAAGATTTATGGATTGGATATTAAGAGACCTTAACTTCGTTTATACATTTGTTGACGATTTAATCTGCGCATCAAGCTCAAAAAAAGAACACCTACAACACCTGGAAATAATTTTAAAACGCCTGCATGAGCATGAAATAACAATTAACTTAGAAAAATGCGAATTTCTCAAGACCGAACTCGATTTCTCAGGTAATCATATAACGAGCTAAGGAATCACTCCAACTGATGAGAAAGCAAAAGCTATTTTAGATTTTCCAAAACCAGCAACTCTTAAAGAATTGAGACGATTTCGCGGAATGGCAAATTTTTACCGGAGTAGTCTACCACACGCAGCTCTCAAACAATTAGTGCTAAATAAATATTTACAATATTCCAAGTAAAATGATAAAACTCAGATTTTGTGGACTCAAGAGGCCGAACAAGCTTTCAAGTCATGTAAAGAAAATATGCGAAATGCTGTGACGCTGTCCTATCCAACAAATGCTCACATAGCATTATTTACAGACGCTAGCAAAAAATGCGTAGGCGCAGTTCTTCAAACAAAAAATACGTAACAAGTGGCAACCGTTGGGATATTTTTCAAAAGTGTTAAGCACAACTCAAACAAAATACTCGACCTACGGCCGAAAATTGCTTGGAATTTACATGTCAATAAAACATTTTCAACGATTATATATATATATATATATATATATATATACCATATATATATACTGATCATAAGATACTAACTTACGCATTTTCAAAGAAACCATCCGTAAACGACACCCCTCGAGACATAAGGCAACTGGATTACATTTCACATATCAATATAGCACCGATATACAACACGTCAGCGGATATGACAATATTGTAGCCGACGCATTATCTCGAGTAGTTGAAGAAATATCATTCCATTCGCAAGTGGATTACAAAATACTTTCTATGAAGCAAGAAAATTATCCAGAATTAGAAAGGCTTAAACAAATTAAAAGCTTAAAGATTACATGCGTACAACCTTCCAACTCTCAAGAAAACGTTTATTGTGACATTTCAACCGGCATAGCTCGTCCCTGCGTTCCTGAAGCAATGCGGAAAACTATATTCAACAACTTCCACGGCCTAAGTCATCCTGGAAAACGAACTACAAGAAAATTAATTAAACAAAAATACATATGGTATAAAATGAACTCAGACATAAAGAAATGGTGTGACTCATGCTTTCAATGTCAGAAAGCTGAAAAGCTCCAATAATGGCTCGCGGCTGCCCACCTTATTGTTGGGTTTACGTGCGAGTCTCCGCTAAGATGCTGCTGAAATTATTTACGGCACCCCCATTAGATTACCGGGAGAGTTTTTTGAAAGGAATACCAGCCTGACAACTTACGAAACATTCATAGAAAACCTACGAGAAAATATTGCCAAAGTTACGAACATACACAACAAATATAAAATAATTCCCCGTAGAAATTCTACTTACATAATCCCGAACTTGCCTAATTGTTCACACGTGTTCGTTAGATGCGACCGCATTAAGCGTAGTTTAATACCGCCATACGAAGGCCCTTATAAGTTCTAGAAAGAAACGATAAATATTTCAAGATACAAATGAACAATAGGCAATCGTATATTTCCATTGATCGTGTTAAACCAGCATTATTCGGAAATACTGACGATAGCTTAAATAATTTTAAAGCACGCAGCGAGAGAAAATATGAATTATCACGATCACGTAGACTACTTAAACCACCGGTTAGATTTGCTTGCGCTAGCATAATATGGCCTTAAAAGGCGTATCTACTATCGTCAGCTACAGTCATTAGCCCACATGCAATAAAAAAATGTGATGAGTTTTTGCTTGATATTGTTGAATTTTTGAGTAAGAATGTTGAATTGTCATTTTTGTGTTTACATTATTTTTAAGGGGGGAGAATCTGTGGCGTCCCCAGACGTGGCCTACAGATAATGAGTTTATCTATTTAGTAAACATGCTTGATAAAAGTAAGATCATGATATGATTAAATATTACTCTATGTCACACGTTTATTATAGTATATAAGCTCATTCTTTTAACAAATAAATTGTCACTCAACATGTAATGGAGTCTTGATTTACAACCCTTTTCCTGGTCGTAATATCACAAAACAATAGGTATTCATTAACAGATGTTTCTTTATCCAGTTTGTGATCCTGTAATGGGTGACAATGGTAAGATGTACGTTCCTGAAGACATCTTACCAGCCTACAGAGATTTGGTTCTGCCCTTAGCCGACATCATAACACCGAATCAGTTTGAGGCTGAACTCCTAACTGGTCTGAAGATGACAGACCTTGACAGTGCCCTCAAGATTATCAAAGCCTTACATAATAAGAATATAAAGACTGTTGTTTTGTCTAGTACTGATTTGGGTGACGAGAAACATATAATCACTTTGGCTAGTACTGTGGGTAAGTTAAGTTCATGTTAATTATTGTTCCTATCAATTGCTGTAGTGATTCATAGAAATACAGATGTTTTTCGTGTCGTTATTTACACTCGAACACATTTATCACGGCTTACACACTCACAGTCACTACCAATACCTTTTCTAACCTTCGCCTACTTGATGTTGTTTTGATACGGAATAGCCGCATTAAGGCTTTATAATCGATTTCAGGATCTGTTTACAAAATAATGATTCCAAAAATCTATGCGTCTTACACCGGTACTGGAGACCTCTTCGCCTCGTTGTTCCTAGCGTGGTGGTACAAAACACACAATGACCTCAAACTGACATTAGAAAAGACTACTGCGACGATGCAGGCTATCGTTACGGACACGTATGAAAACGCCAGAGGTAATTTTTTTATTTTACTATTGATTTTGAATGTATGGTATATGTACCACATATGGAACCACACACATGGAATACCACATTTAACAAACTAAAAATTACTCCACCTATGTTTTTTCATCATATACTTACCTACCGTACTATGTATTATGGTACTATTTTTATATTATGTACAAGCACTTATTTGAATAATATTTATTAATAGTGTAAGACCTCCTTATTCGAAAGCTATACTTAACTTTGTATATCATTGTGATGTATCCGAATCTGCTAATAGACAAGTACGTCGGTTAATTGTTGTACAAATGAACACTCATAATAAGTATGATACAATTGCGAGATAATTCGTAATTTTAGCTATTTGATTAGCAACCTTAAAGTTTTGAAATTTTAAATTCTTACATAAAAGTACAGTCATCTGTGTTCAATAAACAGAAGGAAATAAATATACATTCGTTAAAAACAGCTTTTAATTGTCAAGAAATGTAACTGTCTGATAAAACATATATGATAAAATAAGAAGCGAAACATTGATAGAGATTCTGATGACCTAATTTTCTTCCGCGCTAAATCATTTAAAAGAGAACGCTTTGAATAGGCGTTATTTTAATAATAAATGATTAAGAGACATAACTTAAGACAAATCATTACTTATTTAAGACCAGAAAGTACCTGATTATAATAGCACATTCAAGTGGTTTCTGTGCTCGTTTGTTTGCTGGCTGTAATAAGTAAATAATAGGTATACCTAAATTTTAGATATTTGGAATAATTTACTTTTATTTACTTAATTAATTTCATAATTCTATAACCAAACCGAAACTAGACGGTAGCAATTGATTTCGTTTCAGTAATTTTTCAGAATCCCAAACGTAAAACGATACGATTACAATACGTTTGTAATCGCAGCTAAAAATTTAAAGATAAATCTTATATCTCGCTTTTATACTTTTCTTGTTATTTTTCAGCTAAAGAAAAAGCTGGGAACCTATCAGTAGCAGCCATGGAATTAAGATTGATACAAAACAAAGATATTATTGAAAATCCAGTGATCAGGATCAAAGCCATTGAAGTTAAAGACAAGTAATTCTTAGTTGAAATAATGTGTAGCAATGTTAGTGAAGATGGTGCGAGTTTTATCTATTTACAAAAGTTAAATAAGTTGATCTGTTAATTCTAGATTGTTTAGATGTTAGTTAGACCTTACAGAATAAGAGCTGGAGACTACATACCAAGAGCAAATATAACTTTAGATTGCTTTGTCCACACTGGGAACGAAAATACGTTCGTTACATTTCGTATGCGATACCAGTTAAAGTAACTTAATTTCACTTTATGTCTTGGTATGCGAGCAGCTATAACATTGTATAATTTTAATGTATTCTTACATGTGGTTCAAAACTAGATTAATGTTGATACTTACTCAGAAATAAGTCGACATCAAACTGGGCTGTATACAACAGCACCACAATAACAAAATGAGTATATACTGAACAATTTGTGTAGATATTCAATTATTTACAAAATTGACATTATACCAAAGTATATGTATGAATATGATTTAAGAATAAGTATGAATATACTCCAATTTTTTTGTTAAATAATTTCGTTATTAGATTTAGGAAATGTTATAAAGGTTGTTACAAAATAATATTACTAGTATATTTATAAAAAGATCAAATCTTCTATCCTTATTTATCTCATATAATTCATTATATTGGTTTAAGAAACAATTTTACATCATATTTTCCTGTTTTAATATAGTAATAAATTTGTATTATAATAATGAATCATCAACACCAATACATTATGTGACCAATATATTAAGACTGGGTCAGCAAAAATTCTCTAGATTTGAAATATTTTCAGATTTTCAAGTTTTATTTCAGTAGAAGTAGTAAAATAATCTGTGAATCATATCATCATGACTTTATAATTTTATAATATGTTCAAACATTCCTGCAAATGGTAGAAACAATTAAGTTTTTTAAGGTTGTTAACTATTTAATTGGAATTAAATAATAAGTTATTATGTGATTTATATGAAGAGGCTTACAACTCAGTAGACTATTTAAAATTGATTTTGCTATGCATTGAATATAACGTATTTAATCGTGTAAAAAGTTATAAAATTCCAAGATCAGTAATAAAAAAACTTTTTTTTTTGTTTGACTTTATTTACTTGGTTTTACTTATACAATGGTGAAATTATTATATAAATATAATTATAAACAATTAATAATTTGCTGTGATGTGATTTGGATATTTCCAGTTATTTTATCTTACAGTGGCATGATTTAATTTTTAATACTATACTCACTATTGTGAATATTGTATATTAAAGCTAAATATAACGTCAAAACAATAATTGAATTTAGTTTTATATGTAATTTCATTAATAGTTTTATTATGTGGCATTTATTGTATCAAGGTAATTAAGACAATAACTTTTACAGTTTGTAAAACAAATGTTTGTCATGTATGACACACTAACATAGTACTGTAGTGCAATAATGGTGATTAGAGTTTCTGTTATTTCGTGATAAGCGTTAATCATTGTTATCTATATATGGACCATAATAAATGTCTTCCATTTACTTGCTTGGTTTTTATTATTTCTTATCTATAATGTTTGAAGCTGCTTGCTTAAGAACACTAGTTGTTGGGAGATTCATGATGATGCTTCTTTCAAGAGAAAGTATATGAGTGATTCTCATTTTGATGAGTTTTATATGTCGTTGCTAAATTATAGAATTGCTCATTTTATTAAATGGTCGCATTTCATCGTTGAATGGCAAACGTTTCAAGATTTGGTCATCAGCAATTGGTCATATTATGAATTAATTTTCTTACAACCTTGTAGAGATTTTATAGATATTCATTTAATTTCACTGTATTTTCTAATATGTATTTTATTGTCATTTAGAATGCCTCTTTCAGATACCAGTTCCTCAAAGAACTGATTAGCGCGACATTTTGTAAACTAGATTTTATTTTGTGGGAACAAGATAAGAAATTTATATTGTAATTAAAATCAACTAATATAAAGTTGTACCCTCAGTCTAAATATATAATATAATCGAGACTCTAATTCCACCCGAAACACGAAGCTGTTATTTTCCACAATTTATGTAAAAACCTTGTTTTTCGTTAAGTCTATAGGTTTGGCGTAGGAGCGCCGCAAAGTGTAGTTTAACGGGCGCTTTGGCAAAAAATAATGATATCCACACCACCTTGAGGTAGAATAGTGGCTGGGAAAAAAAGGTTATTAGATAAGTTGTCCATTTCCTCCAGTTTAATTTTATCCTAAATGTTTTTATTGTGAAATGAGCAAGGTAACTAAAAGTTTCACTCAATTATAACATAAAAATAATTTTGAACATAAAAAGTGCATAAAATCTACTTTCTATTAAATATAAAACTAGGAAAAAGTGATCTGGAAAGGGACAAACAGCTAAGGCCGGGCGTACCTTTCGCTCAGCTGCTAGCATCGTTAAATAGAATAAAAACGTGTCGGCTTTTCTCTAAAATTTGATGCAATAAGTTTATAATAAAATACAATGTAATGGCAGACCCGAAGTCAATTTGTTTAAAAGTCAATGGTAAACATTCCAATTTACCTCTTTGCGCTAGATAATGCACCTACTTTATTTACCTCATTAATAAAGAAATATAACCACTTTTTGGTGGCTGGGTTAGCCTGATGATTTTTATTTAATGATAACCACGTCTATGTGATTGAAAACACAGTTGAGCCAGTGTAATAACAATCAAAAACAATATTATTAATTCAGGTAGCTCGCTCGTTTTATAGCTTCAAAATTATCGTGATACGACGCAATGTTAACATACAACTATTATTTTTGCAGTTTCTATTCTACAGCCAGCGTTAGTTTTAAAGGAGTTAAAAATGGAAGGATTCCTGGTGAACCGATGGACAGACAAATGGAATGAAGGCATCGAAGTGAACTTACAGTGGCTACGTGAAGGGAAACTGAAATATCAGGAGAAAGTCTACCAAGGCTTTGAAAATATGGTGAATGCTTTAGTTGGCATCTTAAGGGGTGAAAATACTGGCAAGGCGGTTGTGAAGGTGAAATAAAATTGTGTCACAAATTGTTTGCCATGTAGATACTTTTTTACTTAAAGTTGACGATTTCAGCCAGGCTGAACATATCCTTACTTCGAACTCTACAAAACGTCTTGAAATAAGTAACAAATACCCCTAAGTACTACTTTGATCAACACGATTATTGCCTCTTAGTTATGTCAAAGAACCGGAAGCAAAACTGAAATTAGTCCTACAATTATTACCTTCCCTACCAACATTGTAAGATAGAGCTTGGTTAAAATAAAACACGTGCCTATTAAAAAAAATTTTTATAAGTACTTTATCTTTTAAATCGGCACTTAACATCATATATCTTTACTTTGGTACCTAATGATCACTGGTACAAGAAATAGGTACGCTTTTCGTTTGAGATGTGTGTTTTGTATTACTTTCTTTTTATGAACTGGCATTTATTTCAGGTTCGACATCACCCTGGAGTGGTATAATGTCGGCAGGTATCTTATCTTCATTTTCGGTTGTGTCAAATCTGTTCTGAAATAAACATAAATAAAAATAAGTACAAAAACCTTCACGTAACAGGAAATATTGTTAGTAGAAAAACAATGACATTACCATACTGCCGTTACCATAATAAAGAACCCTCTCAAAGTTTGAAGAACATTATCTAAATGTTAACTTCACATCGTTTCGTTTGAATATGGCGCTAAATACAAAACGGTTGGGGCCAAAAATATATTACATTGTTATAGGATTCCGAAAAGATGGCAAACATCAAGAAAATTTGTTGGAGCTAAGTATTTATGTGAATGTCGTCGTATCAAGAACAGGGGAAGATACGCAAAAATCGTGGCACGCTGTAACTATACAGCGTGGTTAGCACTGTAAATACTTGCCAATACAATGTCAGTTTGGCATTGTATGTTTTCAGTTTAGATGTCTTTTCCATAGCTTTAAAAGCACATGAGTAGATAAACGGAACAGAGACGAAGCTTCTTATGAACGTGAAAAATTGTTACCTATTTTGGTAGGGTTGTCACAATAGGTTAAGACAAATTAAACAAAACATTTGTTAAATAGTTTCATTATTCAGTATGATAGAATACTTTACAAATTACTTACTCTAAAAATGTTCTTTTATAATTTTTGTTTTTTGTTTCTTTTGATGGTGTGGGAAATTCTGAATTTAACATATAGTTTCTTAAGTAATCTAACGGGAAACACTCACATGGCATATCAAATTTACAATCTTTAATACGCTTAAGTATTTCATTGCAATATAGACAATATTTATTTCAAGATCGAAATATTCGCGAAACTTTGGCTCGAGCAATTCAATTTTACGCGTACGTGACAAGCGGCCAGTGGTCACGCAAACATGCCCCGCGTGCTTGTAGTAGTGCAACCGATTCGTGCGGTTATATGGAGCTTTGTCTCTGTTCTGTTTATCTACTCATGTGTTTAAAAGTGTAAGTAAAAGGAGGTATGTAGAGAGAGAGAGCAAATAAATCAAATAGATCAAAGACAAAATACATCACCCCTCTCCAAATTTTAGTTTAAAAATAGCGTAGGCCACTAATATTGACGCGAGCATCAAAAAATGATACAGCCAAAATATTGACGAATAGTATCTGAAGACAATTTTTGCGTCTTGTACAACCAAGCATGGTGTGAGATACAAGAGACATAGCACTCTCATGATGGAGTAGCCGATGTTCCATGATATTTTCATCTGGAAAAACATAATTAATAATCTAAATTATCTTTATTTATCCATTTTACCAACTATTATATACTAACTAAAAACATAGTGGATGGTGGAAGGTGTATTATGTTACCGCTTACAGTCTGTACCCGGTTCCGTATGTATTGAAGATAAGATAGTTATAAAAAATTTATTTGTTATCGTTTCAATTCAAAAAGCGGTTCTGCCTTTGACACCAGAAGTCTTAGTTAGAATCGTGTTTTTTTCTGTTTGCATGTCAATGTAATCTGGGTTGTACAAAATTTTTGGGTTTTTGGGTATTTTTCGTTGTACGGTCAACCAAAAACGAAACTCTACTTGAAAAGGACCATTTGAGAGCTCATTTATACGGGGCTCATCCTTGGCGATTCTTCAAAACGAACGATACCTACGTCATGACGGATTATATACGGAAACATCTTTTTTCACGATTTGTCAAAATATCCTAATTAATTTTCACACTTGAATCGGTACGGAGAGTTCAATTTTGGACGAACTGGCCAACACGATGGTGCAAGCGCATATTCGGGCGCGTCACAAAAAATTAACAATTCGTGATTTTCAAATCAGTCCTTATTCACAATTCACGAATTGTCACGACAGTGTGAACACGGGAGTACAAAAATCATAGCCAAAGTAAAAAAAAACACGAAATGTAAAACTATAACGATACGAAAAAAACTCGACACCTCCTCGTGTGAATAAGCTTTTAGTGATTCTGTCTGGATGTGTATATACCTATATTACTGTTATATATCCAACTTTCGTAAACGGGCTTCATATTAATAAGGAACTTATTGAATTTCACAATAAATAATTGAAACTAGAAGAAGCGGTACTTTACTGTATCACAAGGGTGATGCATTTTGCAGAACTCTGCCTCTAGATTCAAGTACGTCCACAGAGTGACCCCCAGTATAATCTGCTGCGGGCTCACGCCTTTCCATATTAAATATGCGATGAATGTCAGAGCTCCTCTGAAAGTTGATCAATTATTGCAATTCCCATAAAAAAGTAACAGCTTTATAGCAAGTTAACTAGTATCTAATTGTTAGGCTTATGCTAGCATATAAAGTATCAGTTTTGATATAATTATATTATAATTAAAAATGTTTAATTTAAAAATCTTTAAATTTTTTTCAACGGTTCATCAATTTGCCCTCTAAACCTTCTAGGCCCGTATTTGAATTCTGATACAAATAATATGAGCTATTATGTAAAGAAATGAAAGTTGCGAGTATACGCCGGAAATCTCAGTTACGAGGCCTGGTCGAGACATTCATTTATGCAATGAACACAGATGTTTGTTCTCAGGTCGAGGTTGTTTATATTTACATATCTATGTTTATCCATAATACAATCTCTGCTTGCTTTCGGGCCATACAGTTGGTGTGTTTGTCTGGGGATTTATTACAATCATTAATCCCTGAAAAAAGATGTTTACCTTATTTCACGTCGGCTTTTTGGTATGTTGTAGTATATGTAAGTAAGGAACCAGAACTGTGTGGGCAGGTCCCAGTTCCTGACCGTGTCCTTCATCTTTGGTCCTCCATATAACTTCTTATTGTCATAACATCGCAACATGGAAAAGTTGAATTCTTGATCCGTGATATCATTATCTCTTTAAATATATAAATAAGTTATTGGGTTGTTATTTCATTAATACTAGAATAGCGAACATAATAATTGCATTCCTTATTTAAGATGTTTTCCGAATGGACTTTAAAACGTTATTGACCGTACTACCTTACAGAATAAGAACGACGAGTGGTTAAGTATCGCACCAATTAAAATTACTAGTATGAGTGTGGCTTCTGAATATAGGTACTACATGGCGAGTGTTAAAGGCATATGTCGAATTGTTTAAGGTCAGTTATCGAAATATAGACACAGTCAAGTATACATGTATGTGATAATACTTACGACAACTTCAATAAACTTAAGTTCGCAGTGGGTCCCATACCGGGCATACTGTTACACCTTGCAGGGTAGACCCCGAACCCGGTTTCCGTACAGACGCAAGCTGCCAAGTTCGAAAATAACTGCATCTTCATCACGTATAGCAGTAACATAGGAATGTTAGCCAGAAACCGGAATTCGGCAGTGTAATATTTGTAAAAGTTTTCTTCGTAATACAGCTGAAACACACGGTTTAAATGTTTACAACACACGGTTTTGCAAAACAAAACAAAAATATTACATAAACGGGCAAAAAAATAATAATAGATACCTACACACAGAATAGTTTAAATCAAAAACATTTACACAAATTGCGCGAAACACAAGATTGATTTTTTTGTATTGTGAGTGCCAAAGGGCGCCAACTCAGATTATGTCTTGCCAACTTAAGGACAATTGCATGCAACGCTGTTCTTCCGTGGACACTGAAGACGGGGTAACGCGCACACTCAGTCGCGTAAGGCCATTTCGGTCAGAGATAATTACTAATATTGAGACACAAAATAAAATAAAATAAGTACTATATAACGTACAAATGCCTTGTTCGTATTGTTTGTGAACTAGTTTTATCAATTATATACCAAATAGTTTTATCAAGTATATAAATTTAAAAAAATTATACATTATTGTTTACTTGTATTAAAAAGATTTAGTGTTAGTATTGAAAAGAGGACACGGACAAGTAATTAGATAACGCTACACATAGTTACTAAATTGTGAAAGTACTAAAAAAGTTTTATATTTGTTCTTGAATTTTGACTTTGAACCACACTCTCGAAAAGGCGAAGGAATATTGTTCTAACATTTTGTAACACAATGTTTGAAACTGCCGCGAAATGATGATGTACACGGTTTTCTGGAATGGCGAGGAGATGAGTGCATGATCGTACCGCATTTCTATTCCGCAATGACTCCAGGACAATTTTGAAAAAAGATACTGAGAATTTTTTGTGAGGATAACATCAAATAACAGACCGTCAAAGTAAAGTTTTTGTTAGTTTTTTTAGTTTTAGTTTTGAATTTTGTTGTCATTAAGGTGTAGTCATTAAGGTGTAGTGACATGCGAGCGGAGGGATTTTAAAACAATAACGCGCGCAAGCATTTTGCTCCCGTTGGATACGCCGCTGGTCTCCCCAGAACCGCGATACAATAATTCAGCTTGGATAATACAAGGCTATCACAAAGCTGAAGTCTAAGCTCCACAGATATAGTGGTTCACTTTTATAGGAAAATAATAAGTTATAAAAACTATAAAGTAATAAACTTCTTTACCTGAGGAGACATTTTCAAACTAATCATAGAAACAATAACTGCGTAAATGAATGACCGCTTAAGTTTTTCTCTAGTAATCGGTCTGAAATTTCCTATTGTCGCATAGGGTGATTCGAAGTAGTGATTGTATTCTCTCCATCTATAGAATGGACCTTTGAAAGATAAGTTAAATTATGTTATTTCCAAGTCAGACCCAAATTGTTTTTATGTTTTCATTGTATTTAGAATGCAAAGTTGAGAAAAAAGCTTCTATTTTTGGTAGGTTTTAACGGTAGTTTCACCTTACAAAAATAAAACAGGCTTGAAGCGACAATTCATTTTGAGCGCAGTTTTTAATTGTAGAAAATAACCCGGTGACTTCAGCGCTAAAGCTCTATCGAACAAGATCCCAGGGCCGCTAGACTTGAATTATGTTCTGAGAGATAAAATTTGTGGCATGAAATTGTGTTAGTATGCTCAGTAAGTGAATGCACAATAGCTAGCTTGAGCCTACGGCCAACTTCCATGTATACTTCCAGGTACAGCGCTAATTGGTGTGCAGACAAAGGTACGGCGCCACCTTCGACGGCACATATAATTTGATCGAGCTGAACCATATTACAAAAATCGAACAGGGCTACTTCTAGCCTTAGTCTTAATTTATATATTTAATATTTACTCAGGAAAATATTTCAAAACCTTCTGTTAACAGTCAGACCAAGCATAATCTCAACCTCGTAAAAATCGTAACCAGCTCCACCCACCACTCCTCCACTGTAAGTGCCATAAAAAAGTTTAGTTCACATTTTTTCGTTAGTTCATTTTTTCGAAAAGAAAAGTTGGTGGCGCTGTACTTTTAAATTGGCCGTCAGCCCAAGCTAGCTGATGTGCATACCCTCACTGTACGCAGGTACTAATACTACTTCACCCCACACAATTTATCTGTCAGAACATAAGTAAGGTCTGGCCGTCCTGGGATCTTGTTCTACTGTTTTTATACCGGGTGACTTTTTTACCGTTTGGAAAATAGGCACATGCGCTCAGACCACAATATTGTGAGCAAGTTTCCCAAAAAACAAAACAGATAGCATAATTAAAAAATTAATTCAACTCTTTACACTCATTTTACATACGGGTCAGCCGCCATTTTTTGTATTTGTCTTTGTGTTATTGTTTGTGTTTGCCCTCGGGGGCAAAATAATTAAACTTGTACTCGACCGGTAATCAGACGCGGTTTTGAGTCCCTCTTGAAACACGAGACATAGTGCAACTTTTAGCAACATTTTCATAAATTATTTTAATAGTCTTACTACCTATTTAGTACCGATTGATACACACTCGTTCTGTGCTGTAAAAAGAACCTAACCTTTGTGAAGACCAATGAAACAGTAGCAATACGCTATAATATCCACAGCAGCTGGATTAATTTCATCGAGATCCTTTGCAATGCCTTTCACTTTTGGGTTCAACCGGGCTTTTTCTTTTATATTAATTTCGAAAGCTAAGCTCACGAGCCGCAGGGCTAGGGTCTGGCAGATCCATAAAATATAACTTCTCTGCGGTATGTTCATGTTCAAGAAAAAAAGGAAGAGCCACGTGTACAACATGCTCAGTTGATGGACGTAGCTAAAACAAAGATGGTTTTAAAAACATTTGCAATAAAGATTAATTCGCTATGTTGATACAGCCTTCAAGAAATCCTGTAAGTTTTGAATGGTTTCAGTTCAGAAAATATGTAGGTAGGTACCTAAAATTACTAAAATGTAAAAATGCTAATGAAAATGGGACCTAGGGTATGGGAGGTAGGGTGCGTAAGTTTTAGGACTATCACGTTTCGAACATTAGTCATCAGCGAAACATAAACCATGGAAAAATCTGCATCTGATAAATTCCGATCAAATTGAAACTATGTAGGTACCTTCATCATTTGCTGATCGCAAATAGTAACAATAATCCATAATGTATCAAAGACTGCAAAGTCGGACTCACAACTACAATTATTTCGGTACCATCGTCCAAAATTGATACGGAATTACTTAAATCTATTGTATAAATGGCTTTTATGTGTAAATTATGATAAGATAGATAAGTACCATACGGATAATAGCGTCTTAAAATAAAGCACATGACTCACCGTTTGTCGGCACATTTTATTATTAAAACGTTGCCCCACACCATAGCCAAAATGTGTGCAACGTATGTACCACAAACAGCACATGTTACCATTATACCAACCCCAGCTCCATAATTTTTCTTTAACTCAACATTTTCAATACTTTTGTAATAATTTCCAAGCGCTATGCAAACGAAAAGTGACCCAAAATATACGAAATCATCGATGTGGAACATGGTTGCATATTTCTTATCTTTTTTTAATTATTGTTTATTTGTAGGGATCATGTAAAGTTGTAAATAAAAGCTACCATTTTTGTGCTGTATTCAATGTAATGTGAGGATATGGAAAATATATTTGAGTGAATGTAGACAGGTCTGTGTCATTTGATAGTCTATGCACTATGCGTGCAATTAATTTACAACACTGACCTCTGTATATATTCTATGAACACTCGACAAGTCGACAACCTTTTCACACAAGTAACAGCTATAATTTGTTCCAGTCTGAAGCGCCTCTTGCAAGTCTGTGTTACTAAGCTGTGTTAGTTAGTTAACTCTAAGGAAGTTGACATAAAAATGAAATTGCAGTTGTCATGTTTTAAAGGACACACTCAGTTTTGGACCTAGCATACTCAATCTAATGCACATTTAATACACAAAAATCGTTAATGTTTTTTAGTTACCTCATTAAAAATATGAATTTCTTAATTGGCTAAGTACAGAAAAGTTTGGATTTACGAAAACTGTTAACTGTTTAGAATACATTCTGTGCGAGCAACATTCTGTTAAAATATTAAAGCGCGTCGGTGGCGCAGTAGTTAAGGTACTGGCTTCTCGATCTTGAGGTCTTGGGTTTGATCCCTGTGACTGCCAAATGTACCAATGAGTTTACAACTTAAGTACATAACGCCGACTGCTCCCCCGGTGAATGAAAACATCGTGAAGTAACAGGAAATCCACATAGCAAAGAAATAATTTCACAGGTATGTATAAAAGTCCGCGAAACCGCATCAGGCAAGGGAGGCGGACTATAAATTGTGTACCACCCCTTAGTTGGGTGGGGCTTATGTCCCTGCAGCAGGATTATTAAGGTTGTCGAGCGAATTAATTTTAAATATTTTAAAAACGATTATGATTTTTTTTATTTGTGGCATTCCATGTCACAGAAAGATAATTTATAAACGTTGTGTATCTGTCGATCTATCAAAAAAAATACCGAAACGCGTAGTCTTTCCTTAATTAGTAACAATTGCATATAAACCCTTGTAATTACTAAATAAACGGTCACTCAACTTGGTATTCTATTTTATTAAAATCGCTCAGCTCCAGCTTCAACACAAATGATTTATAATAATCCAATATCGTAGATGCTGAGATAATTAAAATGAAATTAAAAGCGACTACAAGAATATTTTCAGTATAGAAAAAATAATAAAATAGGGTTTGTGTTATGCGTTGTGTTCAACTGGATGTTTAATTCGAATTATTTTATTGAACTAAAATTATTTCTATATTGATTCTCTCTCCTTGCTGTCGTAAATTCTATTCGAATGATCTACTTTAATAAAATGCTAACTTCGAAAGGGATCTAGAAAGATAAGATTTGAGAAGGATTTGCTCTTAAGTTCTTATGAGTTTTCGAATTTATGCGCATTACACAAAGTTTTAACCGTACCATAGCAAAATAAAATTTAAATCACTTTTTACAATTTGGATTCATAGATATTTTTTATTTACCTACTGTTTTTTTAGTTGGCAGCGCCATAAAATGATATGTTTATTAATTTTGCCATTGGCTTTATAACTGCTCCAATAAATTGCTGAATTTCGGCCCTGTAATGCCAGGTCCAAAGTTTTATAAAGCCTAAGTAAGTTCTTTTGTGATTTTAGATTTGTCAATTTTAGCTCGAGATCCGCATCTGCCAACGGCGCCAAAATGAAAATTAAATAGGCAAAAATCATTTAGCCAGTCTAGTGTTATTAATATTCTATGAGTAGTACAACGTGTACTCAGTGAGGAAACACTCCAATGATGACGTCAAACCAAAATAAACTTTCCTGAGCGACAAAAAATTACAAGTCATTAAAAAGTCTTGAGATAGACTCACATTAGCTGGCCGTGCCCTTTTAAACAGATTGCTATATCCCCAAAGTAATGAATGTCTCAACCAGGACCCGAACCCGGGACTGCCGGCGTATGAGGCAAGGCTACCCACTAAGGCACTCAGGCGTCGATTTTTTATTATTTGGATATTAAAAGACGGCCGACATGAAGATTAATAGTATATAGAAATATATTCAAGAGAAGAAGTGGATATAACATTTATCCTAGAATGATCTAACGAACGGCTTGTTATCAAAGTTTAAATAATAATATAATAATAATAATAATAATAATAATAATCTTTATTTGTTCTTCACATACAATGTACATAATAGGGTGGTAGATCTATTTACTTTACAATTTATTCATGTACCTACTAGTGAAGACCGGTGCCTGAGATTTGCCGAAGCATGTGTTTCAGGATCACCAGTGCCCCAGTTGTACTTCCCGAATGCTATAAAATAATGGATCACATATGAAAATAATGGTTTACAACTTTTAAAAAGAGTAAAAAATTGAAAAAAATAAAAATAAAAAACGTGTGTAACTACAAATCTAGACATTTCAAGATTATATAATAGGTAATATACCATCTAAACATCAGCTATGTATGTGTTAAAGAGAGTGGGAGTGGGATTGCATATACGGGTGCGTGAGTGTGTGTGTGTGTATGTGTGCGAGAGAGTATCTGTGTGTATGTATATGTGTGGTGAGACTGAGTGGTACAGTTAGTGTAATGGTTTTAGTAGGGATTCGGTGTCGGAGTACGTCTTTTCTTTAAGCCATGTGACAACTTTATTTTTGCAGTTAAATGTATTTAGTGGGTAAATATTAATATATTTATTTATTTGGTGGTATATGTATGGTCCAAGAAAATAGAAAAATCTTTGGCTAAAAGAGGTTTTCGGAAAGGTGATAAGGAGATAACTAGGTGATTTCTTTTAGATTGAGTCCGAAAACAGAGGGGTGTAATTTTATGCTGGAGGAGTATAGTTTGTAAAATAAACAATTGACGAACGGTTAGAACATCGCAAAGCTGGTATAGCATTGACGTAGGGTAATAGAAAGGTTTTGTTGTTGCTACTTTAAGCACTGCTCTCTGTGCTCTTTCTAATTTAAGCAGATTCGTCTTAGCCGCACCTCCCCAAACGATTATACCGTACATAAGAACTGACTGGCACAGAGCAAAATAAACCAATTTAAGCACATGTGGTTCTGCCACATCTCTTAAATTTTTAAAAATATATATAAGTTTTCTCAGTTTGTTAGTGATGTATTGAATGTGGTTTGTAAATCGTAGGTTTTCATCAAGTTGGATACCTAAGTATTTCATTACTTTCGTTTTCAGAACTTAAGGACAGGAGCAATTAGGTACATTTTTCTCGTGAGGGCTTGTATGGGCTATTATATCAAGGAATTGATTGCTATCATCGGGAATGTTTCGGATTGAAAAGGACATGTATTTTGTTTTGTCGACGTTAAGGGTTAAGCGGTTAGTTGAGAGCCAGTTAGTGACTATGTCAAGTCCATACTGCGCGGCGGTAAAGACTTCAGTCCAGGTATCAGCTGAGAAGACCAAAGCTGTATCGTCCGCAAAAGATATTACTCTGCCATTTGGTCACATAGCATATTTATAAAGATGAGGAATAGGGTAGGCCCAAGGACACTACCCTGTGGGAGACCGTAATGTATTGGAAGGTAAGCGCTGGAGATACCATCAATAGTTACACTTTGTTCTCTGTTTGTGAGGTAACTGTGAAATAGTGAAAGTTGTTTGTTTCTTATTCCCAGGCAGTACAGCTTGTTGATAAGGATGGGAATCGAAAGTGAATCGAATGCTTTGGCGAGATCAAGGTAAATTGCCAAGCACTTCTTCCCCTTATCCATTTTACCTACAACATAATTAGTAAGATCATGTAATGCGTCAGATGTGGAACGACCCACACGAAATCCAAACTGTCTATCAGATAGCAATCCTTTGTCCTCGAGGTATTGCAACAGTCGAGAGTTTATAATTCGCTCAAGTATCTTGGACAGAGTTGAAAGAATAGAGATAGGTCGGTAGTTTGCTGGTTCATCTTTATTTCCTGCTTTGAAAATCGGATGTACGAGAGCCTTTTTGAAGATGGCGGGGAAGATACCCTGATTTATGCTCAAGTTGTAGATATATGTTAGCGGGGGAATGAGGATTTCTTTGTGGGTTTTTAAGAAAATTGATGATATACCATCCCAGCCGATGGCACAGTCACTTTTTAGGGACAATAGGATACGTTCCACTTCTTTTTCATCCGTGTCCAGAAGTACGAAAGAGTTGGGTGACATACAGGGTGTAAAGCTGTCAAACCTGGGGTTGGTTGATGAGTTAGGGTGTAAAGCTTCAGCGAGCGATCTACCAGTGTTTACAAAAACGTCGTTTACATGGTTCACTGAATCGGAGGGTGTTCGTTTCGCTTTTAGTAAGTCCTGGGCTGAGTGTTTTGCTTTTTGTAAGTTTGTTATGTCCATTATATTTTGCCACAGACGTTTTACGTTGTGGCCAGCACTTTTTAATTTATTTTTATTGTAGTCTGTTTTTACTTTTCTAATCAAAATGGAGCAAAATTTTCTATATCGTTTGTACGTTTCTTTTAACGTAGTGTCATCGGGGTATTGTTTTAAGGATTTATGCATTTTATCTCTATTTCTGATACACCTTATCAATCATTGTGTCATCCAGGGCTTAAGAGGTTGATACTGACGCGAAATAACATTAGTTTTTGAGTTCATTTTTATTAAATTTTGTATGGAGTTTAAAAAGAAATTAGCGGCAGTGTCTGGATCAGATAACTTATATAAGGGACTAAAATCAAGTTTTTTCAATCTAATATCTAATATTGTACGTCGTTTTATGGGGGGTGGAAATTTGTTTGTTTTAAGGGATAAAATTGTGGCTTCGGGATCTGTGACTGAGGTTTGAACAACAAACGTAAGAGCAGAGAATGTACTTTTAAGGAGTACATGATCGAGGCACGCTAGACCGTGTGTCGGGAGCGAATGTGCAGGCAATAGTCCGTGGGTAGCAGTACAGTCCAGGTACACATCGGCAAAGGGATTATTTGCTTGAGGTAATATGTCTATGTTTATATCGCCGACAAGGGCAATAGTTTTAAATGATTTTAATTGTAATAGTAGGGTATTTAATGAATAAATAAAATTATCTGCATTTCGGAATTCCCAAGGCCTATAAATCGCTATAATAACGGTATGTGTACTAACCTTTATAAGTAGGCAGCTAGCATCATTTATTTGCGGCTCCTCAATTTTTATGTCTGTGCTATTATTGTTAACAAAAACCACAACTCCGTCATTCTGGTTGTGAAAGTTTGTTGAACAGTAATGGGTGTACCCTTGGATCGTACTTATGAAAGGGTTACATGACAACCAGCATTCAGTGAATATTATAATGTCAAATTCTACTTTTAGGCACGCCAATAAAGTAGCAAATGATGAGATATTTGCACCAATACTACGGATGTTCTGTGTAATTATTTTTAAAGATTCAAAATGTGAGCATCGCTGAATTTCTGTAAAACAGTTTTCGGGATCGATTTTCATACATTCAGATACAGAAAATTCGTCAATTTTATTAATTAAGTCGTTACTATTAGCCATTTCTATAGAGAGTAAGTTTGGGCGTATAACGTAATGTAACATAACTTAACATAGTTAACAATAAGGTTAACATAATGCTAGCTAATGTATGCCTAACGTTAATGAGCAAAGTTATAAAATCAAAGATTGTCATTAAAACAGTTACGTAATACTTGATCGTACAACCAGATTGCAAATGGTTTTCAAAACGTGTCCAGGAATAATGATCCTTATGCTTATGAGATAAAATAGTTATTAGCGCGTAGGTTTTAGAGAATTTCTGTTGTTTTGTTATTGAGTGTAGTATTGAATATGGGCGAATGAATGTGCTATGATGTTTATGTTTAAGTTTAAAGCCGTAATAAATGATATTTGTGTTTAAAAGTGTATAAAGAAGCTGTATAATGTGTGTTGTAATAAGTATGTGCTTGCAATTTTTTGTTATTAAACTGTTGTGGGTGATATGTTTAGATATAATTAGCAAAGTTATTATTAATAAAAAATTATTTATCAGAAATAGTATGAATGCAATACCCAGTCACTTATCATTTTTCAATTTTTCTACTTGTTTTTCGTCAAACAATGTAATAATTTTTCCGCCGTCGTTTTTACGGAGAAGGATCCTTCCGCTTGCAGTCCAGCAGTATTTCACAACTCCAGTCTTCTGTAGCTCACGTCCCAGAAAATACAACCTTCGGGCTTGTTGGGTCAGGTATTCCGTAACGTAGACTGGCTGTGACAAGTTGTTGATTCCAATGGTAGTAGAATTAAGTTTATGAGCATTATTTTTTATATTGTAATCTTTCACTGCTCGTAAGAATTTCATTTTTGTAGGTGCAGGATTCAAGGTCACGAGCACGGGCCCTGCCCCTTTTTTTGCCGGCAGGCCTTTTCAGTATTTCGTTGTACGTGTTTGAGTTATACAGATTGTGTTTAATTTCCTGGTACCGCAGGATGTTCGCAAAACCCTTTCATTGTATCACACAGATTACTTATTTATTTTATAAAACTACGTACTTCCTGCCAAATTCAAGATTTTTGTTGTTTTTAAGTAAAGCAATGACATAAAGTATGTATGTATATGAACATGTCAACACTAGACTCGCATTCCGATCTCCATTCATATTAATTCCATGTGTGCAACGTCAAACTAGAAGGTTCGTAAATTATTTCGTCAAACCCCCTTTAATACCTATCCTTACACACATTTTTAATTTTTCTTTATCTACCAGTACTTTCCCTGCCGTATGGAAACTTGCCCATATAATTCCCTTGACTAAAGTTCCAAATCCCAGTTCTCCATTTCAATTTCGTCCCATTTCTATCCTATCCTTCCTGTCCAAAGTTCTCGAGCATATTGTCCATGAACAATTGTCAAAGTTTCTCATGACTAACAATCTGCTCAGCCAGTATCAATCCGGTTTTCGAGCTGGACACAGTACTGTATCTGCTCTTATTAATGTGACTGATGACATACGCTGGGCGATGGAGGGTGGATCACTTACATTACTTGTATTATTAGATTTTAGTAGCGCCTTTAATTCGGTTGACTTCGACATTCTACTTCGCATTTTGGAATCTGTAAAAGTTTCATCTTCTGCAGTAGCTTGGTTTCGTTCATATCTTCGGGGGCGCTCTCAGTGTGTCTATCTTGAAGAGTCTTACTCTGACTGGTGTGACCTCGCTGTGGGTGTACCTCAAGGTGGCGTTCTTTCTCCATTACTCTTCTCCGTGTTTATAAACACTGTCACCAATGTCCTTTCATGTAACTACCATCTTTATGCGGACGACTTACAGATTTACCATCACTTCTCAGCTTGTGATATTGGGTCAGCCGTTGCCGCTGTGAATGCCGATCTCAGTCGCATCGGTAAATGGGCTGAGTCTTTTGGACTGTGCGTCAATCCCAACAAGTTCCAAGCGTTAATAGTTGGTAGTCGATACATGCGCGGTTGCTTAGATTTGGCTGATCTCCCACCCGTGTTACTCAACGGTACTAGGATTGATTTTACCAACTCGGCTAAGAACCTAGGTGTTATACTAGACTGCAACCTGCAATGGCACGCTAATGTTAACGAGATCAGTCGAAAAGTGCATTACTCCTTACATTCCTTAAAGAGACTTCAGGGTTTTCTGCCTTTTCGCACTAAAATCAGTCTTGCGCAGGCTCTCATACAGCCTATAATAGACTACGCTGATGCGTGCTACCCGGATGTTTCGGAGGAACTTTTAAATAAGTTGGAACGCTTACAAAACTTATGCATACGTTTTATTTTTGGCCTAAAAAAGTTTGACCATGTATCAGAATGTCGAAAGCAACTCCATTGGCTTCCACTCCGTCTCCACAGAAATTGTCGAATACTTTGTCTTTTGTTTAACGTCCTTTTCAATCCATCCTCTCCAAAATACCTGAGTGAGCGCTTCTCTTTCTTATGTCCAACAGACGTTCATTGCAGACAGCACAAACGCACACTGCTACGCACGAAGCCTCACAAAACAGACTTTTACGCCAAATCTTTCACAGTTCAAGCTGTTAGACTGTGGAATGCACTTCCTCACGAAATCCGTGAAGCAAAATCACTACCAGTTTTTAAAAGCAGAGTAAGAGAACACTTCCTTTCTCAGACCTAAATTATACTGTTGTCGTCGTACATCATTATTTTCCGACGTATTACTGATTTTATTTTAAATCATATTGTTGTATTTGTGTATGTTTATGCATGTATATATTTATTTATATGTGTATATATGTATATTGTATGTTTATGCATGTTAATTAAGCTAAGCAAGTATGTATTTATGTGTTTTGTAATTAGTTACACTACTAACTCAAGTACGCACTAACTTTGCTCAGCATCACTATTTCCAGTCACAGGTCGGCTGGAAGAAATTTCTAATAGAAATAAGCTGCACCTATGTACAATTCTGAATATACTATAAGCTTCTCACTCATTGTGTGTGTACATAAAATATTAAATAAATATGTTAAGAATAGTAATAATACTAGAAAAATTAATTATACTTAACAATACTTACCTATTTAAAAACTTATTCCAAAACTTGTACAAAAGTGGTCATGTACAAAATTGTTTGGGCCAAACTTTCACACTGATTGCTGTATCAAATATTTGTTAATGAAATATAAATTGGTATATACCTACTTATCTAGTAAAAATTACATATGGTATCGGCAAGCTGTATAATCTGGTATTGTATACAATACCTAGGTAATGTAGATGATACCTAAGGCATTAAGGTCTTTCTGAGCTGACTGTATGGTGTTAATCGATATACACTGCGAGTTACGACTTAAAAAAATATTTAAAACTAAGGTATAACTTACATTTGAATGACTTGGAGGTGTTTAATAATGTTCGTATACAAAAAAATAATTAAAATATCCCTTTACTCACTACCAATTACTCTATTATAAATCAAGGTGTTTGCTGTTGTTATATCAATGGTAAATAATAATAACGGTTATTGCACAAAAATTGAATCAAACTAAAAACTAACATAATAGAAGAAACGACAGATGGCGTTAGTGACAAGTCAACATCAGCTCTAATAAGATTATTTAATTAAAAATAGAAAAAGTACTATTTTGATTAATTGAAGCAAGTGCAAATGTTCTGTGGGTCGTAAAACAGTGGTGATACCGTTTGCAACAGTTATCAGTAAGAGATTTGTAAAAACGAAACGTTATAAATACACGATTGCTACCGTTGCAATTTGTATGAAGAGGGGAGCTAATCGTCTGGTTATAACTGTTGAGTGTCGCCGCCCTCTATTCATCAAAAGGGTAATCGACTGAACGCCGAATTCAATCAAATTCAAATCGATAAACATCAAAAACAACAGTGAAAAAGTGTGAGTGGCAATTCTTTGTTCCTAACATTAACCAACGAGTACCCACTATAATAATAACCAAAATTTTACGAGGATAGTAACTCCCTATTTCATTTTCATTCCAAGAGACTGTGTAGCGTAGTGGTCGAGACGTCGTCGCTAGGGGAACGTCTAGGTGCCTTGATCACAACGGTCGTCGGATCGAATCTCGAAGAAATATTCATATCGTCTGTTTTGCTTTATTTTTACTTTTTCTCTCTAAATTTTAGTTGTAATAAATTAGAACCATTATTTGATATTTTTTGTATTAATTCTAAATCTAGATTTACTTCTGTATTATTATATTTCTTTAAATTTACTACAAATTTTAAAGTATCTAGTCTTTATGTTGTTAGTTCATTGTCATTTCTTTTAACCTAATAGTGGGCAGTGTTAATCATCTTTTATCACTATAATTTGTAATAAATAAATAAAATGAAAAATTAATTAATAAATAAATAATTTTGTGTTGCTTTGAAGATTTTTGGCACTGAAATTATTACTAATAATTGATGAATAGCATTTTTAATTTACTGTTACTAGATTCAAATTTACTTTTTATTATGTTTAAATTCATTATGTTTAAATAGTTTGATCAGATCTTATAATAATAAAATTTTGTTGTATTTAATCACTATTATTTAAAATGTTAGTTATATTTATTTGTCATTGACATTAAGTATTAAACACATATTTTGATAACTCATTTCATTTTAAATACGACATCTTATTGAATTTATTAAAATATTTATTTTTTTTTTTTTTTTTTTTTTTTTTTTATTTATTTAATTAAACACATAAATTTTACATATGAAGTGCTTACTATCTAAAAACCTCCAAGGTTTGTCCAGACAGAGCATGGTTAGGTCGAGCTTACAATGTTATACATTTAATGAAATTAAAACATATTAGGTAACAATTAAATCAGTTGCATTTTTGGCACTTTTAGTTGTACGATTATAAATAGTATCAATTACTTGTATAATAAGTGTAACTTACATGATCCTTCTCCACGAATATCATCACTAATTTATGCTATTTCGAACCAACTATATAATATTACAATAAGGATAAAAAGTATTTTTTGAGTTGTAATTTAATATTTTTAGTTGATAACTTAATTTTTATTGAGTTGTCAAGGTTATTAATCATTCTAGGGATAAGATATGCACAGGTACGTTGGCCATACATGTTTTGAGCGCGGATGGTTTCTAGTTGGTTGTTTGTTATTGACCTAGTTGAGTAAGAGTGAGAAACTTTTGTTTGAAATTTAGTGTTAAAATAATTTTCTTTTAATAAATTTAGTGTTACTCTATTATGAACTGGAAGAATATTGCAATGTTTAAAAAGTTGATTAATATCATGAGAGAATTGATTTTTGAGTTTTAAACATACAAGTTTTTTAATTATTCTAATTTGTAGTTGCAATATATTATCTAGGTACGATTTGTATGTGCGACCATAGCTACTTAGTCCGTAAGATATGATAGAATCCGCTAAGGCGTTGTATAACATAACTTTTGTCTTAAACGGTATACGATTTTTGACAATAATAAGTGTAGCTAAGAATGCTCGGAGTTTGTCACATACATAATTAATATGAGCTAGCCAATTTAACCTGTAGTCAATAACAAGTCCCAAGTAGGTATGTGTATCGACAAGTTCTATGCTTGGGCATGTACAGCTCGATTTTTGTGTACCTATTCTGTGTATGCAATCATGACAGTGAGCAGTGAGATGTTCACTTAAGGGGGTGATTTTGTATGGAGAGTGAATATGCATCAGTTTAGTTTTCTTTGAATTCAGAACAAGCCCCGCATCGTGACACCACATGCTTAGGTTGTCAAAGTCCTGCTGCAGGTGTGTGAGTGCTGTGTGGACGTCTTTATTGGCAATCAGGAGGCAAGTATCGTCTGCGAATTGGTAAAGGTTGCAGTTAGTAACAGAGTTTTTGATGTCATTAACATATGTTAGAAAGTGTAAGGGCCCGAGCACTGATCCCTGCGCCGTGCCTTCTGTTACGTGTTTGGTGTCGCTTAAGCTATTTCCGACTTTGACGTTGTAAGTGCGGCTTTGTAAATAATCAGTGCACCATCGTAGTAATGGTCCACGGACTCCGCTGTTGTCCAGCTTCTTTACAAGCGTATTGTGATTTAGCGTGTCGAAAGCTCGCGAGAAATCAATGAATAAAGCAAGAACATTTTTCTTTTCATTTAAATACCCATTAACCTCATCTGTAAATTGACTCAAAAGGGAAGTTGTGCTTTTTCCTTTTTGAAAGCCAAACTGATTTTTACTAATAATATTGTGCTTTTGGTAAAAACAGTGTATTTGTTCACAAACAAACTTTTCAACAATCTTGTTGAGCGAAGATAGAAGCGTTATTGGGCGGTAGTTCTCAGGATCGTCGTGTTTACCCTTTTTAAATATAGGCCTCACACATCCTTTTTTAAGTTCTTGTGGATATATACCAGTACGCATACTCGTGTTTATCAAGTTTGCAATGGTGTTAGCTAACTCACTACTAATCCGTTGTATGTCTATTACTCGAATTCCATCTACGCCAGGTGTTTTTCGGGAGTTTAAAGTTTTTATAATTGAACTTATTTTACTAGAAGTGGCTTTTCTAAAATAAATACTAGAATCACTTATTTCTTGTTTGTATGGTGGAATTCGTTTGTTACAAGCTGGTAAGATGTTTTTAGCAGATTTGTCAAATTGGTTTGCCAATATGTCTGCAATTTGTTTACAAGATAAATTGTATTTTTTGAATCCCTTAAGGATTATTTCATCTGTTTCCGAAGGATTTCTACCACATATTTTATTCAAAATTTGCCACATTTTACGAGGATTACTAAAATTGTTACTTATTTCATTTTTAAAATAATTATTCCTACTATTTTCTATCATCTTTTGCACTAAATTCCTTTTTTTAACGTATTCCAGCCTCAGAGTATAATTATTTACATCCTTTTTCCATTTAATAAAATATTTATCTTTCAAATCACATATTTTAACTATTTCATTAGTAATCCACGGCGATTTAGAACGGTTTTTAACATTATTGTGTATATTTTTTTGTGACTTTCTATACGCAACGTCAAAGTTATTCTTAATAAAGTGGTATATTTTAATCGGACACTTCATTTCGTTACTAACCGACCAATCAATTTTTCTAAATTCTCGTAATAGCGCTTCGCTGCATAACACCGTCCTGTCAACCTGTTTGTTACGTAAGCTGCCGCGATTGCGCGTGCGCTGCGAGCTGTACGCGACCACCACAGCGCGATGGTCCGCCAATACAGTGCCAACTGCAGCGGTGCATGGGTCTAATCCTGTGGACCGAGTGAATATATGATCAATGCACGATTTCGTAATAACATTTAATCTTTTTTCTATTCGGGTATAATCAGTAATGCCAGTAAATAGTCCGTGTCCTGCCAGCATATCTAAATATCTCATAGAATGATTAGTTCGAATTCTAGTGTCTATATTCGTGTCTCCTATAAGTAGCAAATTATTTTGAGAATGCATAGTACCGAGTAGTGATGACAGTTCCGTAGTAAAAAGATTCCTGTTAGTAGATGGCGGTCGATAGATTGCACAGACAGTTATTGTGTTATTATGAGCGATTTTCAAGGTTCCTGTAATATTTTCAAAATTGTGCGTGTTATAAACTTGTTCTGTGAATTTTAAATGTTTCTTAATGTAAATTAATAATCCTCCTCCTTTTCGATTTTTGCGTAATTGTGTGTGCATTCTATAACCCGTAATGTTAAATAGACATGAAACATGAGAAGAAATGTTTGCCTCAGAAATAATTATGATATCTGGAGTATACAAACATGAATCGATTAGTTGATTTAATAATGCAAAGTTTTTTATTAATGATCGTATATTTATATGAAGGCATAGTAATTCAGTTTTCTTTGTATCGGTTCGTTTAATAAATGAATTTACATTTATACAATTAAAAAATTCCTTTACGTTATACTGAGAGTTATCCATTTATTAATTTTATTTATTTACTTTATATGAAGTAGTTTTAAACTCTGTGTGTATACAAGAATGTAGTTAAGATTATAAATTCAAATATTAAGTGACTTAATTAACCTTAACAAGAGATTCAACGTCTGATTGGGATCGAATCAAAAAAATTTTACTGTCTTTAGTTTTTCTAGCAAAAATACGTCCACTTTTACACCATACAAACTGGTAGGAGGATCCAAGGGCTTGCTTCGCTGTATAAAGCAGAGATTTTGTATAAGGAGTCAAAGCTTCTCGGATGTAGACTCGATCATTGCATTTGTCGTTAGGAATCTCCTCACACACATCTCCAGCCGCCGGCTGAGCGCGCCGAGCCGCCGTCACCCACTGCTCGCAGGCGAGGCGGCTCCTCAGCTCCACCAGCACCACACCAGGTTGATTTTTGCGATCCACCAACCGTCTTGCTCCCTGGATGTCAGACGGCTCAACACTGATCTTGGCCGCGATGCACTGGACAATTTTATTGATGTTTTCTTTTTTATCTGATGGTATTCCAGTAATTTCTAGGTGATTAGAAATTAGTTTTTGATGCGTTTCTTGCATTTGCTGTTCCAAGGTTGCCACCCTCAGTTCTAGGTTTTTATTTTTATGTTGTAGGTCAATAGTTTTGTTTTCGAGTAGTTTAATTCGGTTTTCTTGTTTTTTTAATACATCTTCAATGTTTGTAACTTGCTCTCCAAGGAATATGTGGTTATATTATTTATATTAACAATATTGATTGACCGAATTTATTAATTAACATTATTTTTATTTAATTTATGGACATCTGTTTTTTGTTGTAAGTACTATTCATTAAATTGAGACTATAATTTTCTGTTGTTGTTTACTATTTATATATTCATTTTTACTCTTTTTCGAAAATGAAGACTTGTGCTGGCTGTGTAAAAAATATACATGAGAATGAATCCAACACTGTTTGCACTTCTGATGGCTGTAATAAATCCTTTCATAATTTGTGTATTAATACGGCTGGTATATCGCAAGCACAAGCAAAAAATTGGATTTGTCCTGATTGTTGCGTTATTGCTCGCAAAAAAGGTGGTGATAACTCTTCTAAGCCGGTACGTGGAACATCTGATAATGTCACAGTGCGTCAAAAAAGCGTTCCCAAGGTTCCTTCCACGCAGCCTTCAAAACAAATTCCTGCATCACAGAGTATAACACAGTTTGCAATTGAAGATTTAAGGCAAGTTGTTAGGTCGGAGGTTAGTGCTATACAAAACAATCTTCTCAAGGAACTGCATAGCAGTCTGAGCCAATTGTTCAAGTCGGAATTTCGTTCTATTAAGGAAGAAATCTCAAGCCTAACTAGGTCCGTAACTTATTTAAGCGAGGAGTACGAGGTCATTAAATCAACACTTGATAAAACTAAGAAGGAGGTCGTAAGTTTGCAAAAAGAAAATGTTGCGCTTAAGGAAACTGTTACTAATATGAACACTAGATTGGAGAGCATTGAACAACACAGTCGTTCTTGTAATCTGGAAATTCAGTGCGTACCAGAACATAAGAATGAAAACCTGCCCTCCATAATAAAGCAGCTCGCTAAGTCAGTGAATTATGGAATTGTTGAATCTGATATTCATCATTATACTCGTGTTTCAAAAATTTCCCAAATTACCTCGCGTCCAAGGTCAATCGTTGTGAAACTAGCAACGCCAAGAATTCGGGACACATTCTTAGCCAGCGTAATAAAGTATAACTTGTCACCTTGGTTTTGGCGGAGAGAAAAAACCAATATATGTAACAGAGCATTTATCGCAATCAAACCGATCTCTTCATGCTGCGGCCCGTCTGAAAGCCAAAACTAGCGGATACAAATTTGTTTGGATAAAAAATGGGAAAATCTTCATGAGAAAGACCGAGAACTCTGAGTACATTTATGTAAAAAATAAAGATGTCCTAGATAGACTGACCTAGGTTTCGAGTAGTACCCAATCAAAAGGAACGCTCTGCATCCTTAAGAACTAAAATTCCATTCGCTTAGTATTTATTACCAGAATGTAAGGGGTCTACGAATGAAAACACTTGAATTTTTCTGTAACTTGTCCAGCCTAAATTATGACATCATAGTGTTAACAGAGACATGGCTTAATGATGGTGTGCTTGATTATGAACTTTTCGATGAACGATATGTCGTCTACAGGAAGGATAGACTTGCGGTTAATAAAACAGGCAGAAGAAAAGAGGGTGGTGGTGTCCTCATAGCCGTTTCTAAAAACATTAACTCTAGTCGCTTACAAAACTACGAAAGTAGTGAGTATGAAGACCTCTGGGTGGCTATAGAGCCTAACAAAAAGTTGAGCTTTACGTTGTGCGCTATTTATCTACCACCTCCTGTAAAAAAAGACATCTTGACTTCATTTTTAGATCACTGTAACAATAACTTCGAACGTTTGGAAAACATATGCTTCATTGGAGATTTTAATTTAAGTTGTATAACTTGGGCAACGTCACAGACTTCTTCCATCCCGGCTCCAACCCATCACGGCTCAACCTTGGCTCAGCTACTAGTTAATTTCGTTTCGCTCAACAATTTATATCAATATAACAATATTTTTAACGTCCATAATAAAATACTTGATTTAGTTTTGTGTAATCAACTTGAAGTTGATGTAACAAAATCTCCAAATAGTCTCGTGAAAATTGATTCTCACCATCCTCCGTTACATATAACTTTAAGAATCCCTAAAGTAAAGATGCTCCTTTCTAGTAAGAATAGTTTCAAACCCAATTTTTTCAGGGCCGATTACAAGTTAATAGAATCCGTGTTGAACGAGATTGACTGGATTGGGGAGTTTGGTTCTTGTGTAGATGTAAATGCCATGGTTAGCACATTTTACAAACATCTATATGATATTATAGATCAATATATTCCCAAAACTAAAGCTCACAACAGGAACTATCCTACATGGTACTCTAAACAACTAATAAGAATGTTAAAAGAAAAACACAAACTACTTAAGAGATATAAAATTCATAAAAATCCTCTCGACGAAATTTCGCTCCAGATTGTTAGTAATAGATGCGCAGCTCTTACCACTCGTTGTTATAAGACTTATGTCAATAAAATAGAGGAGAGTATTTCAACAAATCCAAAATATTTCTGGTCATTTATAAAGTCTAAAAAAGGTTCAATTTCATATTATCCAGGTAAAATGACTTACAAAAATAAAACAGCCACAGACGGCTCAGATATATGCAACATGTTCAGTGATCATTTTTCCTCGGTTTTTTTGCCGTCAGATGAGTGCGAAACTGATCAGATAGATGCAGGTTTTACTTCCTCGGACAAGGTCAACAATGATGGTCGTGTTTGTGATAGTATTCTCTTGGAGCAAAAGTCTGTCCTTACAAAACTGAAAAGACTTGATATCCATAAAGGAGCTGGTCCTGACGGGATACCACCGGTCTTCGTAGTGAATTGTGCATCATCTCTTAGTCTTCCCTTGACTCTCATATACAAAAAATCTTTATCGTCAGGCGTTTTCCCTGTTAAGTGGAAGGTGGCAAAAATCGTTCCTGTACACAAAAGCGGTAATCTTGATCTTATAATTAATTATAGACCAATATCAATATTAGCAGTTTTCGCTAAAATATTTGAATCCTTGATTTGTCCTATAATGCATAACCACATGAAGCAGTCACTCATAGATCACCAGCACGGTTTTGTCAAGGGGAGGTCAACAACTACTAATCTACTTTCATATGTTGATACACTGGTCGAAGCTTTAGATGCTCAAGAACAAGTAGATGTAATTTATACAGATTTTTCGAAGGCCTTCGACAGGGTGTGTCATGCGACTTTACTTCACAAACTGTCAAAGTATGGTTTTGGCGGTTCACTGTTGCGTTGGTTACAGTCGTACCTTGCTGAACGATCTCAATTTGTTGTTCTGAAGGGTTTCCAACCAAGTCTTTCCCCAACAAGTTCTGGAGTACCACAAGGTTCTCATTTGGGGCCATTGCTTTTTAATATCTTTATTAACGATATCTCAGATATTGTACGACATAGCAAGTTGTTTTTGTATGCAGATGATCTTAAAATAACCAAAGTCATTAAAAATTCTCATGACGCTGAACTTCTTCAGTATGATTTAAACAATCTATCAGATTGGTGCATTCGTAATAGAATGAAACTAAACGCTGATAAATGTTATCACATAAAATTTACGCGTAAATTGAATCCGAGGGGTACTACTTACCGCATTAATAATATCTGCCTACAAGAGTATAACAATCTGCGTGATTTGGGTATCATTGTAGACTCTAAATTAACATTTACACCACACATTGATGCAATAATTTCGAAGGCATCAAGAATGTTGGGCTTTGTTATTAGAAACGGAAAAGGTTTTAAAAATCCAATTACAAAAATTACAGTGTTCAACGCTTATGTTCGAAGTCTTTTGGAATATAGCAGTGTAGTGTGGTCTCCACAATATAATGTCCATCGTTTGCGTATCGAACGGATTCAAAAGCGCTTTACTAGGCACCTAGCTTACTCATGCGTTCTACATAAAACCTTGCATAGCTATAATGACAGACTGAATCATTTCAATATGGACAGTTTAGTCAATAGAAGAGTCTTCCTGGATTTAATGTTTATGTACAAACTATTCAGAGGATACATAAACTGTCCCGGGCTTCTGGAAAAATTCTATCTCAAAGTACCACGTCGAGTTCCTCGCAATCCGGTCAATTTACTGCATACTCCCTTTGCCCGTACAAATTTAAGACAACATAATGCCATCTATCGATTGTCACATACCTATAATTCTCTTGTACAGGACGTTGATTTATTTAATGATTCTTTGACTGTGTACAGAAAGAATATCCTGAAGTTGACCAGAGAGGCGAATTAAATTAAATTAAATTCAAATAATTAATTAAATAATTAATTAAGTATTTGTATAACATTAATTACTTAAATAATTTTTGACATTATACATTTTTATTTTTTATTTTATTTTATTACTTATTGACATATATTAATCAAATTTGAGAATCACCCACTCAACTATACAAATCAAATTTTTAAGCTCTGATCAAACACTTTAACGTCTATACCCTTAAACACCTATATTATATAATCTATGATTTATATTACCCAACTTGTAAAAATTCTTTAATAATTAAGTTAACTTTTGTTGCAGTTTCTTATTTATGCATGTTGTGGCAGCCTTAAATAGAGTGTACATTCATCTCTTTTTTACTATATGAATATTTAGTTGTAAGCCTTAATGTATTACTCACTGGTTGTCCTATTATATAATAAATAAATAAATAAATAAATAAATACACAATAAAAAAAATATTAAAGAAAATTACATAAGGTTATTATGTACCTCGTGCAATTTCTATAATATTTAACACTCTTTACTGAACATGAGATATGATAAACATTTATTGTTTCACTGCAATATTTGTTCGTGCATTAGTGCTCTCGTAAGAGACGAATTCTGCTCACTTGGCCAGGCCACAGATTACTAGTTACTTCGCAACAAATAAATCACTCCATACAATACTCTTTCCACGCGCCGACAACAGCGTGCAAAGATGAAAACTCAAACGCGATACGAAATTTACTTTGCTAAGGGCCGTCGCCGACCCATAGGCCAGTAAGTATTAAGCGCGGACACACAGCTTTAACCCTTTCAATGCTGACGTCGAGATATCTCGTTCGCCATAAACTGTAATCATATACTAGTGACGAGTTATCTCGTTGAACAAAATCTACTGTCACATACTGACGCCATAAAACAAAATGTGTTCCGTCATACTGGGGTGGTCCGAACGGTGCCGTACTTTTTCCGAATACCTACCGATACTTATATATATCACGTGTTGCCAGTAATAATATTTCGTTTTAGATGTACGTATCTCATATACTATCGACGAGATAACTCGACACCTAAAAATCTATTTCAGTGCTAGTGACGAGTTAACCCGTAGTTATATTTTAAAAGTAGACATCTATGTTTATGAAGGAAACAGCTTGCGAAATTATGTTATTCTTCGTACGACCTTGGTACTTAAATTAATAATTGTTTATTAGTTTTGAGTTAATTACATGCCTATCGTTTGACACGAGAGTACCAAGATATTAACATTTTCCGTGCGTTACATGGTCGCTTTCAGCAAGCTTCTTCATCCTAGCTCTATCTTGCGATTTGTTTATTTCGGGCATACCATGAAGTTCCCAGAAATGTGCATTTGTATAGGTGTAATATTTAATTTGAGTTGATGAGCCATTGTAATAAAGTCCAAGATTAGCTTCCATCATAGACGGAACCCGCATGTTATTTACGATGTACAGTTGACCATTTCGATTATGGCCATACTACCCTCAAATATTAAATAGCTAACTCGACAGTAGCTTCATAAGAGCGATTTTGTCCGACGAATTAACTCGTCAGCAGTTTGTAGAGTAAGATTTTTTTTGACGAGTTATCTCGGCAGCAGTACATTAATGTAGATTTTGTTTCGATGAGCCAGTATGTGAGAGCGTATAGAGTTTCTAATGCTTTGCATTGAAAGGGTTGTAATTATTTTTCAAATAAAACACATAATTCGATTAAATAAACAATTTACTACACATAATGTAGGTTCACAATAAAAATAGTCTCTAATAGAGGTATGTTAAAATGGTCTGATGCAGATCTAGTGTGCATTATAATGTCCACTACTTACAGTGCTGTTAGAATTCCCTTTATTACCCAGCCGTTGTAAATGCTTTGCCACTAATACACTAATTTGGCATACCGGAATGTTGAATATTTTCAACGACTTTGGCTTTAAATTTCTAATTAAGGTCACACAGCTAGGGTTATCTACTTTTCTTCAGCTGTATGTGTTCTATTTCAAATATATTTTCTAATTCACTAAAAACCAGCTGCTACTCCATTTCGGTTTTTAAACAAAGTAAAGGAAAATAATGACTAACCTATAATACTGAATAATTCACTTTAAAAACACATTTTTTTTCTAAAATCAACTATTTCTTGATAAAATTCAATTGACTAGCATATAACATGTTATTATGTAAACTATACATAATTGAAGTAGTAATACAAATTTAAAGTAGGTATCAAAATAGTCATAATCTTGTCTACAAACTTAAATTTTCTCCTTTTGAAATTAATCATGACAAAATATATGAAGTATGATTAGTATAAATGAATAACTCTGTTTAATAATACAACTAATATTTTAACATATTTGACAATAAAATTTATACAAGAATAATGAACATTATTTAAATATCATTTTATTGAATAAACTTTTATAAAAAATTAAAATAGTATAGTAAGTATCACAAGTGGTAATATTTAATTATAAATGTGATAGCTGAGCCATTATTTAAGGTGTCAGAGAAAAATAAAATTTCAGGCATAACTAATATTATTTAGATCTTATACATATATCTAACAATAAATACACAACAAATTGCACGGATTTTTTTATTATTGACTGATGAATCTTGTTAAAAAAGATGATTAAATATATATATAACATAACAATTTATAAGTTTCCTATTTATAAATAACCATTAATCCATAAATTGGCTCCTGTCTAAATATTTGCTATATAAAATGATTCTATGTACAGATATAATTTTATTTACTTTATTACAATATGCAAAGTCAATATTATATTTTAAAAATACATATACAGTCTACTCAATCTAATGCTCATTAAAACATTAAATAATAAATTACATTTGATTATTGAAAGATCAACTTTACATGATAATTATTACTGTGATGTATTAAATTAATAATTAAAATACTAAATCTGCACCAGACTTACATATAATCAAAAAATAATAATAAATTGATTCCTTAAAAAAAACATATACAACATACAAATGTCATTTTGGCCAGGCCATGTTCTATAACTGTTCAATTGGAATATAGTGAAATTAAATATAGTAAAATTCATGGACTCAGAATATGCCTCAAAGTTCTTCTAAATATTGCCTTTAAAACTATTGTTATTTACCACACCTAAATGTTAGAAAAATTGTATTGCCTCTAAATATTAAATGAAAAGAGATTTCATTTTAATAGATCTACATTAGGTATATTGTTACCTCATTAATAAATAGTAGGGTAATAATGTAAACTTAACAAACTGAGTGGAACACAACAATTATATAGATGAAATACTTTTAAGTACCATTTAATAAATTATTTCAGTTTAGCACTTACATCATAAGGAACTTTTTGCTTTCAAAATCATTATTGCACAGAAAGTCCACGACAGGTAACACAAAGGTATGTCAGAATATTGCTATAGTTAGTGCACTAGTCCCAAGGTGTTTCCAAAGTGCTAAATTCCTTACTACAATATGAATCGATTAATTTGAAGCATCTATGAAATACATGCGAAAAGTGATTCAAGTTGCATCGAAAAAATTATAAGATATTTTAAATCTTATGCATCAATCGCAACATTAGATACAACTCGGCTTTAATCAATATTATAAATCTATTGAACAAACACACATAGGTAATTGCTATGCTTAACTACTCAATTTATATTATATATAAGTTATTCAATCTTTACATTACACACTACAAAGTTAAATACAACATTCAGAATGTTTCATCAATAATTACAAAATTCAATCTGTGCAAATGATTACAAAAATCTATTATTCATCCACAATTGAAAAATTCAATACAGGTAAAACGGAATATTTATTTATACATTGTTTTATTAAATTTGATCGGTCCTATCACATTAAGTCATACAACAATAAAAAAATGCAAGTAGCATTCATTTAGTTATAATTGGCAGTCCTAATTCGCTATTGTCCTTAACTAGGAGCGTTAATCATTTAACATTGCTCATCTAATTGTAACTGTGTGAGGGTTGTTCTTTAGAAATCCAGTGGTTAAGTCACTCATATGTTCACTAGTAAGAATCAAATATCTAATTAGTTGAACTGTCTTGTCATCGGTCACACCACAACTTTGTTTTTCAATTCACATCACAAGCACTGATAGTATACACTTCACTTGATGAGTTGGGCAGCACTCTTTGACCGTCGGAACATCTTTGCGCCCTTATTGGGCGCAAGTTCGTGCTAGTTGTTCCCATTAGGGGCCCGGGCGAGGGCCGGGGAGGTAGCGGGCGGCGGGGGTCGGCCGAGGGACATCGAGGACTCCTTGGGCCCGTCGGTGCCGTAGATTTTGCCCGCCTTCTTAGCCATGGAAGCTAGGAGCTCCTGAGAACATTTGTGTGCAGAGCGGAGAGATAAGGCCCATTCTTTAAGGCCGATTTCGTCCTGAAATTGATGTTTTAAAGGGGTTTTAGGACATAATTTTGAAATGAATATTTCTAAGGCTATTATAAGATAAGAGGCCATAGATTAGTCACCCTTTACATAAGGGATTTCACTCTCAACAAGAACCTAATTTAATGGCAAATCTAATATTCACTTGTATTGTGAATAGTCAATAGTCACATAACAGCACAGCTAATTCCAATACAATCAAGTGATTTTCTCTACAAATAAACTGATGAGTAAATGCAATGTTAATTGTATCATGAAGTTATCTAAAAAGGTAATAACATTTTTGGCGTCACTTCAAATTATTTTAATTTGTTAATAACTACAGCAATTACTATTTTTATATCATTTTGGAAGTGACAATAGTAAAACGAATGAAGAAAGCACAAACCTACATGTATAATCAATATCTGTCTGAACAAAGAAACACAAAAACTTACTGTATTAGTCAAGACAATCTTCGTATCATTTCTAGTCCGCAGTACAATGCACTGTTCTCCTTTAACTGACACCAGATCTGAAGAAACCTCTTCAACACAGTCCAAAAGTATCATTTCTGGTTTAGTATTATTTTCCAAGTGTAGTTCGAGTCGATTCGGATACAGTTTGGCGTAGCGAGTTTGCCAGGCGCTCGCGAATGGTCCACCAAGTTTCTTAATGTAGCCGTGTAAGATGCAGTCAGATTCTGGAAAAGTAAATAAACATATCATTAGGGCTAACAATGAATCCCAAGACAGTACTGACATAGCCAATTTGACAGCTCAATGAAGGCACTTTTGTCATGTGACTTGTCTTTCTTCTTAACAAGAGATCCTAGACAATAAGTCCTATTTCCATATAAGTCAATTTTTACAGAAGAAATAAGACTTTATGAGACAAGGGGAAGGAATTTGGTTTCAAATTCTTCTAATACTTTCAATTCTTCATCAAAACATAAAAATTCAAATTCAAATTCAAATATTTACTTCTCAACATTGACAATTACTTGTTCTTATTAACGTCAAATAAAGCATGACTCTATCACCAGTTCAGAAAATTCGTCGTGAAGAATAACTGGTAAGAAACTTCATAGGTATCATTTATTCAGAACAAATGATCGATGGCTCTTATGTCTAATCTGCATCTGTTAGCTCGGCAAGTCTCCCTCCCCCGAGTATACAAACGACGAACACCCTCAACCGGCACACCGGGTGTTTAGTCATATATTTTTTTAATCTGTGCTTGTTCACTAACTATTTAGAAATGGCGCTGGCGAAGAACCGCGGCAAATTCGTCAGTTGCGCTTCGATTTTTTTACTTACTTTTTAAATATTTTTTCTACCGAAGACGTGGGCCTAACCATAAGAGAATTTCAAGTTACCACATGTTTACTACGTTAAATAAGTTCATTAGTACCAACCTTTCTCATCAGTGATCCACTTCTGTTTCTGCTTAGCTTTTTTCTTCTGTTCCATTTTGTCCGTCTCTTGGTTGACTGTATCAAACACGGTTTCAGCCACTTCGGACTGCCAACGTTCCGAGATCACCAAGGGAAAGTCCTTGTATTGCATTTGATCGGCTTCCGTGAGCTGAAAATTTAAAGTTGTGTGTTAATTTTTCTAATTTAGTGAAGAAATGATAAGTAAAACTTTGGATAATCTCATAAAACTCACTTTATTAAAATGTAAAGAAAGAAAGTTATATGTTAATATTAATTTAACTATTCATATTTGATGCTATGTATGCATACAATAATAGTCATTGCTCCATATCCTGATTATATACCAACATTTATATGAAACAACTAGGTTTTGCCTGCGGTTTGACTCGCGTATCACTCGGCAATAGTGCTTTAATTTAGAAATTATTCCAATTTTGGAATAAAAGTTAGCATATTTGTTATTCCGGGTTACATTTGTTATGAAAGTTGCCAGTTTAGCAGTCTTCTACAGATTACATTTTGGAGAGTGCGCAAATGCTCTTTTTGATCAGGTTGAACCCACACCTTTCTTGCATCGGACTACTAGACGCAGACAGACCTTCCATTCCTTCATGGTAGATATCCCAAGAAGTCGAACCAAACGCTTCGATAGTTCCTTTTTGGTGCGGGTCGCCAAGGTGTGGAATGAACTGCCTGCGTCTGTTTTTCCAGAAAACTTTAGTCCTAGTTCTTTCAAGCGTCGAGTAAATAGGTATTTCGTGGATAGAAGTGTAACACCTTCGTCTTCATCGTCACTTTCCATCAGGTGAGACAGAAGACAAACGTCTAATCCTTTTTCAATTAAAAAAAAACATCCTAGCGTTATTTGTGTCTTTGAGTAAAAAACATCCAGTGTTTGTAATATATGTATTCAAACATGCAAACAGGGTTCCACCTAGTGATAAGTCTAGTAATAATTAATTTTGGAATAAAATTATCGCAAATAGCATGAAACCTCCTTGTCCGCAACTCTTTTGCAATACGAAATAAAATTTTCAGCCAGTACAATCAATTTAGCATGCACCTAAATAAAAACTTCATTGCTGTTGTTTTTTTTAATTAACCTATGTTTTTAAATATTTTTGTCAAACTACATAATTAAAAAACGAACGTTCCTAATAAAACCGATAACTTCGTCAAAATACACGATTGAAGTTTAAAAAAAGTGTCTGATGTAATTTTTCAATCTGTGCGACTAAATGAGACAAAAGTAATCTTATTGCTTCAGAAAGGCTAGGCTTACATCTCATAAATCTGCCGGCCCTCAAGTGCGCAATCAGCTACTATGTTAATAACTGCTTCATTGCAATACTAATAAATTAAAAGATATAGAATAGAAATATTTTCGTAGTCAAATAACTAGTTTTTTTTTAAATAATATACTTATAAATTAGTGGAAAAATAAATAAAAAGACATCGTATAAGTTGAAATCATGTTTATTCATCTTCGTCTTATACTAAAAAACAATTATCTAAGTACTTGGCGGGCAAATTAATATTATTTTGACGTCTAGCCCAGCCCAAATACCGAATTATTGTGCACACATGTGCGCAGCAACCAACAGTCCTTCGCCCAACTATAAAATTACAATAATGTTGCTCTAAAGCATTAATGCCATCTGATTTATTTTAAATTAAAATGTTAAAATACGTTTTTCGACTTACATGCCTGCTTTGGATTTTACCTCTAATAAGGGGTTCTCAGCCGAAGGAAATCTTTCAAGAAGGTTGCTGCAGTTGCATATTTCTATAGTATAGGTAAAATTGGTTTTTACGCTCTTTTGATAGTACGATTTAGCTTGTTTTAACTGTTATGTTCCACATGCTACGGAAATCATTTCTCTGTATGTAAGAGTGGGAAAAGTACATTGGTGCCAGTGAAGCTGCTGAAAAATGATCTCCTCTCCGTGTATTAATATTATTTTGTATTATATATTCAGCTAGGTGATTTGTCTGGAATTCGACATAACGAATTATTTTGCATACCATATGACCAGCATTATCGTGAGAAAACAAATCCTTATTTAAAAACACAAAACACATGAGAGCCAGCGGAAACAACATTCAACAAGCACGGAGCAACATACATAGAATGAGCACAGAAGAATAATCGTTATCTTAGCATAGAGAGATAAACAGAATGACAACATCCTCTCAAACTATTAAAATACCATTAGAATAGGCTCATAGGTGACGACACCTGTAATACGGATTTTTGATATTAATAAGATATTTTTACACAAAAGTCATGTAACATGCAATCTCATCTAAAATAACTAGTATTCAAAGAAGATGATCCCTTGTAATGTTCTTTAAAACATAATATTACGTAATGATAGCACTACTTATTACTTCAGATTAAGAATAAGCTAGCAATGAAGTGACGAAAATTGACACAGCAAAACGATTTCTTTAGTTGTAAGCTGATCTATTCTAATTGACGACATGAGAATTAATCACAATCTTTTTATTATTTATTTAGTTTTTTACAAAGATAATTACTAATTGGTAATCAAACAATTTATGATTAATTATAGTATTAATTAACTTTCCTATAAAGTTCTGCGCAAAAAAGTTTTTTGAGGGCCTGAATTGGCCCTAAGGCTTTAAAATAATGCAAAATATGATGAACCTAACTTTGGTCCACCATTTTATTTTTGTTTTGGCATTCTTGAAAGCAGAGCATTTTAACTTATTATGTCATAATTTAAAATAAAAAGCCACAAAAACTTGCAAAATATTACATCTAGTTAATAGACAAACAAAGATTTGCTAAATTTTCTTATAGCAGCATGCCAAAGTTATCTAAATTACATTATTAGTCTTAAAGAAAAACAATTGAGCCCATTGAACGCAATAATGTGTTTCGATTGTTGACAAAAAAATATTTTCTGCGCCAAAAACTATACGGAAACGAAACAAAGACTTGATAAATATTGGGAAATATGGGGACTTTGCTCCGTCGAATAAAATGATTCATAAGTGGTTTACTGGTTTACGGTGTGGTCTTACAAGCAAAAGTGATGCTAACGTCTGTTGGACGGTGGTGGGCACCTGAGATCACTTATCCAGAGATGATCGCTAAAATCCATGACGTAGTCGAGAGAGTAAGCATCTCAGACGAACGAACGTGTGCTCAATATCTTACACCAACATTTAAACATGAAGGAGCTCTCCGCACGATGTCCCGCGTTTACTAACTGTTGATCAAAAACGCATGCGTGTAACCACTTCGGAGGCGGTTTGGCGTTGGTTCAACGGGATTTTTGTCATTTTATAACAGTAGACGAAAAGTGGATTCATCACCATGCCCCAGAAACCAAGCAATAATTGAAACAGTGGATTGCTACGGGGGAACCAGCTAAGAAGAAAGCAAAGCAGTTTTTACCGGCCACAGTATTTTGGGATGCACGTATTTTACAAAATCGTACCTGAGAAACGACCGCATTTGGCTAAGAAAAAAATCTTCTTCTGCCAAGACAACGCACGAATGTACACCTGCACAATCGCCATGACCAAGATCCATGAGTTGCGATACTTTTAGGGGACATAACCACGCGTTCCATCCGATGGAAAAGGGTGAGCAGGCCGCGGCCCACGGTCCAGACAATCGTTGTCGGAAAGTCGTATATACTCTAATCGTTTTAGAAAAGTTGATATTGCGATGTAGATCACGCGTTGAGATTGGTCGGTGGAGTAGCGCGTCACCGCTACATACTTTCTGTTTCCGAATTAGCTCTAACGAAAAGATCATGCACGAAACCAATTCCTATTTAGAAGGGTATTGTATATGCCTAAGTCGTATTTTATTAAAGGGATCGATATTTTATATACATCTTGTAAAAATAAATAAAAGAAATAATAAAATAATAAAAAATAAAAGCTAAAACAAAATTCAAATTCAAATTCAAATATTTATTTCTCAACATTGACAATTACTTGTTCTTATTGACGTCAAATAAAACATGATTCTACCACCAGTTCGAAAAAAACCTTCGTGAAGAAGAACTGGCAAGAAACTTCACGGGTATATTTTTTTTCAAAATAAATTTACAGAATCTCTTTATGTCTATACAAAATTATTCTTTTCTGCATCTGTTAGCTCGGCAAGTCTCCCTCCCCCCAAGTATCCAAACGACGAACACCCTCAAACGGCACCCGTTCACGAGTTAACGCGGGATCCAGCCATCGCCCTCCTCAACCATATTAGACGGAAGTGAGGCACTACTGTGACATCCAGCCTTTTATTCCCGATTAACCGGTTTTCTTATTTTAGAGAGGCAGTCAAAAGGACAACTTCAGTGATCTGTAGACTTCGCTTAGGTCATTGCTGTTCCCCAATATTCCTCTGGATTGGAGTTCGCTTTTCCCCGTTCTGCAACTGTGGTCAATATGAAGAAACAGTTGACCATATATTTTTTTATTGCTCGCTCGTTTCGTTATCTCTGTTTGATTTCCATCCTCCTCAGTTACAGCATCCAACGAATATCAAGACTCTCCTCTCTGCTTACAGCCCGAAGATTTTAAGAATATTGTGTAAGTTCATTCATAAATTATATATTAGCCTATGATTGTATTTTGGTATTCTTTCGTTCTAAGTTTAGTTTAGTCTAGTTTGCAAGTATTTTTAGGTAGGTCTTAAATTTTTTTTTCGTTTTTGTAGAGCATGTCAACTACCATTTAGATAATTAGTCATAGTTTAAGTCATTGGTTCTCAGCTTAATGTGTTATATTTTGTTTTAGTTATATACATCTCAATGCCTTTTTCGGCAATCTTTTATTTTTGTTTTGTGTTCCACCAATATGCGATACTGTCAGCAACAGCCGGCAGCACCAGATCGACGGCTGATTGCCATTTTTCATTTAACTAACTAACTAAGTTGTATTTTATGGAAGGGATTTAATAGCTAGAGAAACGCTGGACGAAGTACATTAAGTTAGAAGGAATCTACTTTTAAACAAATTGAATTTACTCCTTGTTTGATTTTTACTCCTGTCCTCCTAGACAGATCCAGTAAGCTGTATCTTTTTAGAAACATTTAAATAAACTTGCGAATTAAATGATGTCTTTTTGTTTGCTTTGTGATGTTCCATGATATCTATTTGGTTTTGTCATAGTCTTTCACTTCAATTTACAAAGCCATTTTGTAATATATATTCAAGTTTGAGTCTTTCTTCATTCTAATTACAAAGATAATAATAAAGATATACCTTAATACCCTTAGTGTCCTCTTCATCAAAGCTGCCAATGTCGAACGCGTCAGCCGCATTGACTTCCCCACGAGGTGGAATCAATGGTGGTGTGTACTTCTGGTGGTAGACTTGTTGCCAGTCGATGCCAGCGAAGAACACGTGTTCTTTTACTTCGTCGGCACTGAAAGGTGAATAAAATTATTTGTAATTTAAGTAAGAAATATTGATTTAAATTAATGATTCTAAAATAGACAATTATAACTGAATGTAAAATATTATCAGATCATCTCAAATTAATTAATGTAATTAGGTAATAATAATTTAATGTATTATTTTTTCCACATTTTCTGTTTCTGTATTGACCTTGTCGAGCAACTCAAATCTTTATAATTGCATTTTGTATCCCTGGCTTTAAAATTCTGTTTCCATATTGTGGGTGCACAAGAAAGTACAATGCAACAAGATACTCAAATATTTGAAATTTGGCCGTTGAAATATTACACAATTGAACATTAATATTTTAAAGAATGTCCACTTTTTTATCATGTAATTACTTAACACAAAAATATTTCTTTTTACAGTAAATTTATCTAATAAATATCAATCCGAAGCAACTTACCCCCGTCCTTTACATCCCAGCCTCTTATTAATATCCCTTTGCAGCAACCCTTCCAGCAGACTCTTCAAACTGGGGCTGAACGACTCCGGCAGCTCCACATTCTGGTGAACATTGTAATGCTGTACAGACATTACTCCATCTTTTATGAAAGCATACAGAACTGTGGCTTATGAAAAAAAAAAGTGAAATCAATGAAAATGTGTAAAAAATCATGCTTATGAACAACACACTTAGAATGCTTTATAATTGTTATAGTTTTTCATTTAAGACTGTGTGATCACATTTCCATGGTGGTATGTTTTGACATGTCTGCATTTCAAAACAAATATTTTCCAGTTGTTGATGTTAAATGTATTAAATAATACCGGTGAATGTAAAAAATTTCTGTATTAACTGTGGGAAACAACTTTGGTGCAGCTTTTGTGTGTTGATCATAAATAATCTCAGCATGAAAATTAATTATGTGTTGTTATAGACCCAGACGTTATTATGTCAGCCACTTATTTGTAGGCTACCTACATAATAGTTCAAAAATCTTTTATGCAAGCAATGCAAATATGATAGCGAAGATGATTATTTATAATTGTCAATAGAACAAACTCAACTAAACACGATTATCTGCTTTACATCGTTGTGCACATTGTGCAACTACAATATCAATGTATAATGTTCCATTTGAAAGGTGACTATAGGAATAAATATGAATTACAAAATAATGCATGCGTATACAAATGCCTTGGTGAATTCTTTACTAGAAGCCACTTGCTGTCCAAAATTTAAGTCTATTTCGTATTAACATTCCCGAGCTTATTGTGATGCATGCAGACAATATTCATTTTATATACAGAAGTATTGATAGATGATAAACAGTTTAAAAATTTAGAAGGTATTAATGAGATATATGTTTTGAGAAAAAAAATAAAATGTTTTGTATAGGATATAATGTTTTTATTATATCTTTTCAAGGAACTCTCCATCAGCGTCTAAACAAAGTTTTATGCATCTGAACCAATTATCAAAGAACATTTTCCAGTTTGAAACAGGTACTTCCTCAACAGCCTAACAAACGGGATGAGCACATCTTCTAGCGATGAAAACTGTATTGCTTCGAGCTGGTTTTTAATTTTAGGGAACAACAAGAAGTAACACGGGGCCAAATCAGGCCTGCAAGGGTTATGACCCAAAAGTTTTACTAGTGTGGTAGTTAGGATCTTGATCTTGAGAGCGCGGGCGCTATGTCGTGGTAAAGGCCTCGGAGTCCCGTGTTCGGTCGCAGCAGCAAAAACTTTTGGCAAGCTTCTGGTAGCGTACCACTCTGCATTGATGCTATTTTGGTTTATTAAAGGAATTGACTCAATACCCCGTTAAGGAGAAAAAACTGGTGACCAAACTTTTTCCAGCGCTTCTCGCTTGTATCACTTTCGTAGGCGTTGGTTCGTTTTGAAAGAGCCATACTGTTGACTGGCGCTTAATTTCTGGATCATATTGACAAATCCAAGATTCGTCACTCGTTATGATATCGTGAACCCGGCGGGAAGAACTTGCTTTGAATTAATCAATCATATCATGGCACCATTCTACGCGCGCCCACTCCTGAGCATCGGTGAGGTTGTGGCCCAGCGCGAAACAATCCTCTTTACGCAAAGGTGGTTATGTAGAATGAACATGAACACTCTCTGATCCAATCTGAAGATTGTGCTGAAACTCCTCGTATGTGATTGGCCGGAATAATTTTTTTATTAGTGGCATGTTTTCTTCCGTTACAGCAGTCAAAGCACGACCACTTCTTTTTTCATCCTTCAAATTTAAACGACCGCACTTAAACTCGTTATACCAGCGGTCCACAGTTGCTTTTGAAGACGCCTTCTTCATAAAAGCTAATTGAAGTCGATTAAACGGTTTCAAGACGTCGATTAGACGGACTTGAAGACGTAAAAAATTATTGTACGAAAATGTTCCCGACGCTGATCCATTTTTCTATGACACATAATAGTTTATAATGCTATATATTTTTACTGTTAAATAATCGAATTTTTTAAATAAATTATAACTCACCAGCGTTCCATACTTAAAAACTTTTTTTTCGCAAAAGTTTCTAAGAGGCCTGGTTCGATGTCAGTAACAAAGCATTTAAGCTGGCTGGTCTACATTTTGGTAAGTCCTTTATGTATTTTGTTGAATTAATATGTTATGACGCATACAAATTTCACATAATATATAAACTGCATTAAATAAAGAAATTTCCTATACACATTATTATTCACACAAAAAGTGTTGGCATGTTACACATTTCAAAACAATAATTGACTGCAAATGCATGTAGAGTCAAGCATTCTTCAGTACTACTCTGGTTTATAAAGTAAAATTACAATCTCTTTATCCAAGCGTAATAATACGTAATTATGATTATTTTACTCTTATTGTTTTTTTTTAAGGTCACTGTTTATTTATGGCAGTACGGGCCTTTTAAATTTCAGCGGACTTTGTAGCTTAGCGCTGACGACGCTTAGCCGGACCTTAAACTACTCCTACGTACGAAACGCCTAAGTGCACCCGAGAGGGCACGGACCTAGGCTTAGGACGTCGTATATTGAAACTACCACTGGTGAAAACTGACTGCTCTATATTAAAATAGATTAGACAAAAATGTATATCGTTAAACAACTTAGAAGTTTTCACATGTAGTTTAATATACAAAGAAATAAAATAATTTGAGAATGAATACAAACAATCGTATTAACATTTAAATTTATAAGTCTACATGCTCTTCAACAGTATGATATCCACTTACTTTATTTTTAAACATCGTGTCATAACAGTGATAGATAGATTACTGTTGAATGTTCATACAATAAAAAATAAATCCAGTTACAATTACTTACTACCAAAGTATTAAAGATCAATGTTGGAAATGTAGACACATGTTACGTTTTTATTAATTTTCTTATGACTTTTATGAATGACTCTACAAATATATTATAAACTTTTTATTTACGGACCTATAAATTTCACATGACTTTGTGGCCCAATGCTGATGGCGCTTAGTCAGAACGTTAACTTCGCCTACACATGATACGCCTAAAGGCTCCCGGTAGGGTACGGACCTTGGATTAGGACGTCGTATATTGTAACAGCAACTCTGGTTCATAAGGGTTATATTATAAGCATCAGACCTATGCAATTTCGGATACGGTTCAAATTATGCTACATGTAAATGCATAGAAAATCCAACAAATATTGTATTTAAAATTAACCTTGGTTCTGCTCAATCTCAAGTCAACTTGTGTTTTGGTTGTACATATTACTGTTATTTTAAGGACCCGAAAGGTTTTTGTTTTTTGGAAAGGTGAATTATCCAGAAGTTGAATTGGCTACGTTTTATCGCTAAATTCCCAGAGGTTCAAGAGTTACGCGGGTGAACCATCACGAATCTTCTAGTGCAGTATAAGATTCAATCAGTATAAGATCAATTTTCGAGTGCACCCCACCAAACCATCAGCGGCACTGCCACCACCGCCCCTAGCGAGCAGAGACTTGAACTGTTCAATGTGTCACGTCAGCCTACATTGAGAAATGAAAGATTGCTAAGTTTGCTCATGACATCTCTTCTTTGTATTTTCTCTAGAAGGTGAAGTCCCTACATACGTTATTGAGCCACGCCTGGGAACTTGGTTATGAAACTAAGAGACTGATGAATGATGCAATGACGAGGCGCCCATGCAAGACGGAATAAAGTTTGATGGTTCGTATTCATGTAGTGTCGTATCGCTTCGGATCTTTTCGGGTATTGGCAGTACGATTGCGATTTGCAACTAAGTTAAATAAAGAGTCCTTGCGTCAAAAACTTGTCATCTATCTCTCTCCATTTTTACTTAATCGAAGCTTATAATAGTACCTATGAGAAACTCTAGCTATCTAGCAACAAAAGAACAGGCAACAAGCAAATATTTACCATAGTCAAGGTCATGCGGTCGATCTCATGCTTGTCCTTAGTCTTGTGTTGGCGGAACGGGGAGTGTCCCTTGAGGAGTTTGTAGAGCATGCAGCCGAAGCTGAACCAATCTGCTGAAGAGTCATAGCCGGTTCCCTTCGAGAGCACCTCGGGAGCCATGTAGCCGTGAGTTCCACTGAAATGTGAAAGGAGAAATTGTCTTATTTTGATTTTATTTATATCTTTCTTGCGTATGTTCTGGGAAAATTTATTTTGACTAAATTTATTTCGACTATTTGAGGTCCATTCCCGTTAAGTGGATTCATTAAAATACAAACAGTATTTAACTCATTCAACATTCAGACAGTTTTCTTACTCTTTCTTAAAATTTTAATCATTGTTTTTAGTCCTAGAAACTAATAAATATTGTAAGTAGGAATCGTTTCATGTTACGCCTAGGCCTCAGCGCATATTACGACCAAAGAATCTGTGACGATTACCAACGCGGACTAAAGTTTATCAGACAACAAACTATAAAAATAAAACTATATAAATAATATAACAGTAGATTAGAAACTATAATTGTACCCCAGTATCCAGAAGATCTACTGAGAAAACCGACCGCCACTACGCCTATGCCTATTCTGTTTGTTCATAGCTTAAAACTAAGAAATCATATTTTTCTGTATTTACCACCAAAATTGTTTTACAAGATTTACAGAACTAGTTCCTCACGAGAAATCTATTTCATTTTAATACTTACACACTGGCATGAGGTTTCTTCTTAGAGAAGTCACAAGCCAGACCCAAGTCCGATATTCTAACATGGCCATGTTCGTCAAGCAGGATATTTGCAGGCTTCAAATCTCTGTAGACTATGTGCCGTTTGTGCATGTGGTCCAAGCCTGAAATGTGAATAATTCTGGAAAGTTACACCCATAGAGCAAAAATATTTTTGGATTATTTGTTTGTAGAACAATAACACAGTTCAGCAAAAGCCATAACTACTAAAACTTTCAAGATTTTATGTGTTTTGAGAGACTATTGTCATTGTCACGAAGATGTGACATCAGGGCTTAAGAACACAGGTCAGAGATAATGGGTAAATCCAAAAAACTAAGTCAAAACTAATCCATTTTGTTTTTGGTTTAAGTTCTAATGACTTAATGGCAAATATACAGGATGGAATTTTGTAACCACACCTGGAAGGAATTGATTCCTTAATTAAGGACGCATAACTGCATTTAAGTATTTTCGAAAATCCACCACACCCGGGAATCAAATTCAAAATTCGGCTAAAATTCGAAATAATTGCAACCTGTTATGTAATTTTTTTAAGCCATCAACGGGTAAACATTAAAATTGTCTAACAAACGCGGTAATTTAAATGATGAATTTAGATGATAAAGCTAACTGAAACAAGTCTATGCGTGTTTGAAAACAACAACACATCACTGCTTTATTGCCCCTATGTAATTTTTTAACAACCCTGGTGGCAAAAGTTCCATATTCACAATTGATACCAAATAGAAAACTAATCAAGACTTAAATAAATAAATGAGCGGTATTCATTATTAATTGCACCAATAACTTATTGACGATATTTGTTGGGAGTTATTTAGATTTTAAAGGGATGTAAATCATTAACCAAATTTACATTTTATCAAAAACAACTTTAAGTTGTAAGAAGACAAACAGTACCTACAGTCTTTCCAATTATCAAGTTCCCTTACTAGTTCAAATTCAGTGTTATTGAAACTAAGTATTTTCCTCGTTAATACTCTTGAATACGTACATTCAGTACACAGGCAGCATTGAAGTAGGTAAACTTATTATCAATAAACAATTTTGTGATAAACTGTTTATACTATTTCCTGTTCTTTCACTTTCAATGGCTTTCCAATATTGCATTTGTTTATATTTAACGTTATTAAATAAAATTATTATAACAAACACCCTTTAATTTTTATTAATCATAAAAGGTCATCCGAGGTAGCGTTTTGTAGTTCTAGATAAAAAATAATACTACACACACACACGACTTTTTTACTGTTCGGGAAATCGGCACATGGGCTCACAGTTAATAACAACTTTCCCAGAGACACCTAGTACCGATAATAAAAAAAAAGCATTCTTATCGTAGGATCGGAGGAAGTATTATATCGTAGAATTTGATGAAAACTGGTTTTTTTTTTCATTTACGCTTTATGATGTCTCTGAGAAAGTCTCTGACTTTGGTGCGACTCCTTCTGCCGATTTTTCGAAGAGTAAAATTTCAGCCTGTGTACGTACATAAAAATACATGTATTTACTACGATTCACTTAGTTTTAAAAGCAAAAACCGTCACACCATCCTACTTTACAACGATGTATGTATAACGTTTCTTAATTTGATTTTAATGTCATTCTTGTTCGGTTCTTAGTTGTAATTATGGTCCGAATACATAATTACCTAAAATAACCTCGGCAGCGTAGAACTTCATCTCGGCCTCGTTGAACACTCCATGCTGAGATAGATGATAGTGCAGATCACCTCCGTTCATTAGGTCCAGGATAAAGCACAGCTTGTCCGGTGTATGGAACGCGTATGTCATGCATACGATGAAGGGGCAATCCGCCTGGAATGGAAAAGGAGATTTGAATATTGTGGTAAAGTGGTTTCCTTTAACCGTATTATTAATCTTGAGAAGTGGTGCCATGCAGTGGTACAAAACTGTAACGAGAGTCAGACTGTATCAACGACTAGGCCCGAAATCTATAAAACGTACTTGGACTAATCGCAGCTAAATTCTCAAAGTAAAAACGACTATGTTTTATATTATGTATTATATTTGTATTTGATTAGTACATATTCTAAAAGTATGACACTAATCTTGTCAAAATTTGTCAAAAGCTATTTTCATCACTAAACATGATAAAACAAAGTCGCTTTTTATTGAACTTTTAACAGAGACATGTCTAAGTCCTCCTTATAGATTTCAGCCTAGAAACCTGCGCGGTTTCACGCGCCTATCTTCCGATTCCGTGTGAATTTCGTGATAAAAAGCCTATGTTACTCTGGATAATGTAGCTTTTTATAGGTGAAAGAATTATTTTATCGATTCGGTAGTTCCAGAGATTATCGATTACAAAAAACAAATAAGTCTGGCCTCGTTATAATAATATATAGATATTATGATTAAGTGTGCGTATTAGGCCAACATTGGGTAAACTTTTATTCATAAAGTAATTTTTGACATAGCAATAACAATCTGCAAACAAACAAATACTAAAAATGTAATTATCGCTTTAATTTAAAATATACCACAATCTGGCGTTAAATTATAAATAAGATTAAATGTTCTCACAAACTTAACATCCAAGCTAAACTTATAAAACTACAAATCAATTATCATTTACGTCACATGGAGTACAAGACTTTCATATCCGACCTCTGACCTCTCTCAGCAGACGCCAATTAAAAGTTAATTAAAACGGCGACCGCAGCTCCATTCCGAGTTATCTCAAACATTTTATTGCCATTGTAAACTATCAGGGAACGTCGACATTTTGATTTAAACACGACATTGCGCTCCACAAAACAAACAACCACAAGTCAACAAAGGCATTGCCGTCAATTGCTGGAGCTCGAGATGAAATGACAAACAAATAGCTTTCAAGTCGAAGACGGCAGGCGATTCGCAATATAACGTTTAACCGACTGCGATGTGAAGCTAAATGCATGGAAATTATTCGAAAATGGAAACATGTAATTGAATATAAAACTGCATATGCAAATGAACCCATTATGCTGCAGACTGGAGTCGACGAGTCTTACACCGACAATAACGAGATTAAACAACAACATATACATTTCGATGGCTTCATTTCGATCGCAAATATCAAACGATTTCCGATATCTGGATACCCGATTTGGGGATATGAGGTGACTGTATAATTTCTTTATAGGATACTTGATTCGTCACGACCTCTTGAGGTGCCCGCCGCGACTCCGACCGAACTTTCCGTCAGACTTTAGGGAGCCGAGCGACCGCAGAGCGCACTCGTCACGGCAGATAAGAAAACTAGAGTGGATAAAAATAGAATCACATTTGAAAGATCTCTGTGTTATTTGGGACGTTTTGAGATTTCATGCATGGGCGGACGATAAAGAGGATGTCTTCGGTATGTGCACCTTTAAGGTAGAGTGGGATATAAATTGGGCGTATATTCATGTTGTGGACTCGAATTTTCTATTCTCGTAACTTGGTTTTTACGCTTATGAAATTATTTACGAACTTGAAAAGACGTTGTTTTCGAGGGTGTTTGTAATTTGATATACTTTTTTCTGAAATCACATTTTCAGAACCGTCAAAGAAGAAGTCTGGTGGAGGTGGGGTGGACTTGTTCGTACCTATGTACATCATTTATGGTAAGTGTTATTGATTTATTGATGCGTTTGTGACCGTCGTCGCTTCAATAGGAATTCTACCTTTATTCCTGTAATTGCACTGTTGAATCTTTCCTTTATGCGGAACTCAACGTTTGGATATATAATTTTTTGTTGTAAGATATATTTTATTGCATTTTTAGTGCAATAAAATATATATAGTATGACAAGAACATGGCCATCATAAAAAAATTTCTAAAGTATATAAATGTTGCATTTGCTTTGTCTTTACAGTTTGTGTGTTATTTAAAGGTCTTTAAGTTTCACCGGGTTTCAAGACTTGTTGGATTGGGCGCCTGACCGGGTCTTAAACTACCTCCTCATAAATACAAATGGAATAATACAAAGAACAGAAAATTCGCGAACATTCACTGGACAAATATATTTTACTAATGCAAAGACCAAATATTTATTTCAAACTCCCAATGATGAGATTATTTTATAAACAATTCGATTTATAAGTACAATATTCAGATATACGTCTAGTTGTGTTTTAAACAACGGCCACACTATTTACGTATTAAACGGGATCTAAATATAGGCACTGAAATAACCAATAACCTTCGAAAATCGTGTAGAGTGTTGACCTAAAACTGAGGCGAAACTCTTATGCATCATTTTGTAAGTTCAATCAGAGCTATTTTATTTGGGTTTCTGGTAGTAAAACAACTACACAAAAACGAGTGGCATTTCTCAGTTAATAAAATCCTACAAATAGTAAATACCCAGACTGTGGGTAGCAGCACACCCACTTCACATGGTAAAGTTTTAATGTTTTTCAATCGTATGAAAATGATTGACTGGTTTTATACAACAATTTTACAGATTCACTAAAGTAAGTTGTCTCAACAATTTAAAGTTTCTAAATAGCATATATATAAGTTATAAAACAAAAAGAGGCTTGTTTTCATTGTTCTATATAGAAAGACAAATATGAATACCTACCTATAGTTAACATCCTTCAATAATGTTTGCCTAGAGGAGGTTTTACACCAGAGTAAAATTTCTCCCTTCTGGGTTAATCGGATAAATACATAAATCTATCCACTCCGAATCCGGCGAAATGGCCTCATCTGTACCAACTCCATAAAAATCGCGAATATTTCGCGCAGTCATCGTAAAAACTTTATTGCCATATACCAGATAGAAACTTTTAAATAAAGCTGCGGAATTTGTGTAATTCCTGATCTGACAGTTGAGTAAAAACGTAAAAAAAAAATCAATTTAAGCCTCAAAGGTAAGCCTGCCAATGTTAAAAAAAAGTGGCGAACTTTGTTTCGCCTTGACTCCTTGCACGCAGAAATCCTTTCAAATAAGTAGTTATGAATTGTGTTTGGTTTTTTAGATTCTCAGTGTTGCTAGAACTTTATTTTATAACATATATTTAAGCACGTTTAACGTGAGCACTTAAATGCGCAACATAATGCTCGTAAAAGCTGAAATATCACGCCTGGATTTTAAACAAAGCATGAAATAAGTATATTGATATTCTTAGTTTAACTAACTACGTCTTATAAAAGCAATTTAATGGGTTTCCTCCATTCGTTTACATTATGTTGTGGATATTTTTATCTTTTCTAGTATGTTATAAGCAATTATGTATGTTTACACACTGTAATTCAAATATGTATCAATCCGAATTGAAACTTTACGCCCGAGAAACAACGAATTCGAAAAAGAAGCCACAACGCACTGATCTCAGCCATTACTCACAAATATTGTAAATGTAAAATTTTGAGATCAAGTTATGATGACATTTAGCTGTCGAACAAATGGACTGCGGTTACTAAAGAAACTCTTAATTATAGACTATGCTCAGCAAATCTAGACCTAGTTATAACAAAGATAAATCTTAACTTCGCTAAGCAAAATCTATATTATGGACGTATAGGCGGAAATCCTTGCGGAAACCAGGAATTTACCCAAAACAAAGCGCGCGCTAAAGTTGGTAAGCATAACCTGAATTTGTACACCATGCACAATTTGTAGGCACGGGTTCGTATACATAAATTCACATCATTATTAATGTCGCAGCTTTGCGTTTTAAATCCATCATTACGATAAAAATTCCAATTACCAAAGTTCCATTACTTTCCAGGAAAGGCCCTCAAGGCTTTAAAAAAAGCAAATTGCATTCCTTCCCTGAGCAGGCACGGTAAATCCAGCACTATTAAACGTCGACTATGTCGTGATAAAAACCACTATATTGCTTTCAGAAATACGAAAACATTTTAGTTATAACAATGAGAGCCTCATGTTCCGAGTTATGACGTTTTAACCGTGGAGCTACGTAGATATAATAAATAATTCTTTGTTTGCGAAACTCATTGCTGGAACGTCAAGCATTGGAACACAGTGTTTTTGAAGTATTTTTTGCGTTATGCGAGACTGTTTATGTTTAAACGATTAATCATATTGTAAGTTTAGATTGTTTCGTTGTGCAGGGATCGATCGTTTCTTGATTTACCGCGTGGAAATGACAGAGAAGTATACAGGGTGTGTTCTGCCTTTGTTTCCTTTTATTGTTGTGGTACAGAAAAAACAAATTAGTAATAATTTGTTTTTTCTGTGCCCATGAATAAATGTCTTTCTGGCTTTCTATCATTCATACTCAGGTAAAATAAACAATTAGTATAATTTTGAATATAGGTAACTTGATATGCCGTCAAAGGTTTTCAGAAAATGGTCTACCAGTACCAAGACTTACATATCACACATTAGTGTGTTTGTCTGGGGATTTATAATTGTTATTATTATATCCCGATTGAATATGTATTAAATGTATATTTTTAAGGTAGGAACATATGTCTTAACGGAATATTTTTTGTTTAAATTACTCTCCGAACATTCGTATATATTTAAAAATATATTAAAAAACAAGATTAGAACTTCAGTTAGCCAAATCCGAATCTGGAGTTGCTGAAACAAGTCAAATCAAATCCTTTATTTGCCAATAAAACCAAAAAATGTGATATTTTCCAAGAGTATGTCTCCATGTATGTGAAGTGTGTATCCACCCTAGAGTATGAGTGGGTGTGCAACATTTCACGATAATAATGATAGAAAAAGGAAATATTTGTTTTAATATTGACTTTAGAATTTGAGAAAGAACTTAAAACCATCGACAAAATCGAAAGTATAATTTGCTTACAACAGAAAGTTTTCAAGGTGTGTCGAAATACGGAAATACCTTGAAGGTGTAATTTAAAAAATGATACTACAATATATCCGCGGATAAATCTGGATAACAGGTTTAATCCCAACACTATAAAAGTAAGTAAGTGCTAATTAAAAATACTTGTGCATGTAGAAGTGCTATTACCTCTACTGGGTTGGAAAACTGGTTATATTTTAATTGCTTTGACACATTCAGAAGCCATGTTAAAGTTTTAGTAGCAAAAAGTAGCAAAATAAATAGAAATTCGTAAAACCCTATCTAAGACTGTACCTAATAACTAAAATTTGCTTACAATGGCAGTAGTGTTTTGTTAAGATCTCGTGTAGGGCGGTAATTAAGTCCTTTTTATTTTGACCGACATAATAACCACGTTCACGTGGCTGTGTTCCGATTTAAGGGAAGGCACACACAGTGCAATTACTGTAACAAAGGCAATTCCAACAGAGGCCTGCGGTTTGCAACGCATCATCAGTCAATAGCATAATCAATCACAAGTCATATAAATAATAAATACACCTACGATGAATGACGTCCATAGGTGGGCTGTGTGCTCGTTTGCCGGCTATGAACAGAAAAAAAAGGCTTACTGTTTTATTTAATTGTATACTTTTATTTAGAATTGGTATAGCCGGAGAACTTAATGAAGGCGCAGATTCGCATTCGAATCCCCTGCAGTGCAGTCGCCTCTTACGGCTGGTTTATACGCGTTAATTGGTTAAGTTAGTAATTTAATTTTAACTAAATTTGAAGTTAAAAATTACGTGTAAACAGTCAGTTAAGTGACAAGTGGTAACATAAATTTAGTACGCAAGTGACTAAGTAGATTAGGATTCGTTCTATTTTTCGTACAAGTAGGTGGGTGGGGCTTCTCACTTAACACGTTTGGACGTGATTTTTTAGTTAAGTCTATAAGTTGACAAAGTGGGTGGCTGCAAGAGCTCGTATTTATTTCGCTTTAATTCTTTTTTTTTTAAATGTCGGAGTGCAGTTTAGTTTCAACTTTAAAATTTGTTGAAGAATAAAATTTGTCGACTAAACGAGAAAAAAAAATTAGAAAAAAATAAATTATTTTAGAGATTTTAATTTTCGAAACAAATTCTTTTGTGAATTTGTCCAAAATCTCGTTTACCACATACACTCGGCGTCAAAAATATTGCCAATTACTTGTTCTTATTGAGATCAAATAAAGCATGACTCGACCACCAGTTCGAAAAAACCTACGTGAAGAAGAACTGGCAAGGAACTTCACGGGTATATTTTTTTCAAAATAAATTTACAGAGTATCTTTATGTCTATACAAAATTATTCTTATCTGCATCTGTTAGCTCGGCAAGTCTCCCTCCCCCCAAGTGTCCAGACGACGAACACCCTCAAACGGCACCTGTTCACGCTAGATTCAGCCATCGCCGTCCTCAACCATATTAGAGGGAAGTGAGCGATCCGTCATTCGACGCTACCATAAGAAGACGTACTTTAGTGACATTGACGCTGTAGATATTCATCGGAACGAAGAAATCAACGAACAAACAGACACATTACACATGTTTTGTTACAAATACTAGTATAATCCTGTTATGAGGGGATCCTCGGGCGACCTAAGCGCTTTTACTTCTGCTTTATAGTATCTTTGAATTTGTCAAAAGGAAGACCTTGGATATCCTCAGGTACCTTATTATAAAAGCGTATACATTGACCCATGAATGAGTTAGTGACTTTATAAAGCCTACTATTATGAGCTGCCAGCATATTTCTTCCTCTTGTGTTAACATTGTGCCTGTTCCTTTAGGACAGATGTCAGAAGGACAAATGTCAACCACTCGTTATCCAGAGGTCGAAGAGAACACATCTAAGGAGCTTCAAAGATGGAAACCACCGCGGCTGAATCTGCTCAAGTCATCGCACTTCTGCAAGCAGGAGTCCGTCAGTGTGATGTCACTCGGCAACTGAATTTAAGCCGTTATGCAGGCCGCCGAGTATTTCAACGGTTCCAAGAGACTAGGAGCTACATCAGGAGACGTGGAGCTGGACGGTGACGCTGCACATCCGAAAGAGATGATCACTTCATTGTGACGTCTTCTCTACGCAATCGTTTCTCCAATGCTGTTAAGGTACAACAACGCCTCAGAGAAGCTCGGACCACAGCAGTTAGCGTCTCTACGATTAGAAGAAGACTATGGGAGAAGAATGTCTGACTCGTAGGGCTGCTACTGGCCCCATGTTGACCGCACATCATCGCAGAGACCGCTTGCAGTTTGCCCGGGACCACGTCGATTGGACGTTTGAGCAAGGGACGCGGGTTCTCTTTTCCGATAAGACTAGAGTCTGTCTTTATTGCAACGACGGACGTGCCATATTTTACAGAAGACCAGGAGAACGATTTTATCAAGCCTGTATCAAAGAAACAGTTGGCTACGGAGGCGGCTCGTGTATGTTCTGGGGCGGTATTAGCATGGACGGCAAAACCGACCTTGTCTGCGTTTCCGGGACTGACGGTACTGGCGGCCAAGGGTCCCTGACTGCTCGACAATACATTGCCGAGATCCTGGAAGAACATGTGGTCCAATATGCGGGATACGTTGGCCCTGGATTCATGTAAATGCACGACAACGCTCACTCCCACACTGCATTGATTGTTCGAGATTATCTGGAGTAAGTTGAGATCCCTGTTTTGCCGTGGCCAGCCAGGAGTCCTGACTTGAACCCGATCGCACACATTTGGGACGAGCTGAAGCGACGGGTTCAATTACGAGATGCCCCCCCTACCACTCGACAAGACCTTCAGGATGCAATCATTGAAGAATGGGGCAACATTCCACAAGAAACCATTGTTAAGTTGGTGCGATCGATGAAGGGACGTTTAGAGGCTGTGATAAGGGCTAGAGGGGGTAACACTAGGTTTTAAGTGAATTTTAAGCAATTTTTGTAAATTGTTATTATCCATTTATTGTTTTGATGTTAAGTTTCAATAAACATTTTTCAACTGACCATCATGTTTGTTCTTTAATTTTTTGGCCCAATAAAAGTCTATTATTTTTTGTTTTTTCTAAAAAATAGGCTTTATTACCTTTCAATTGGTACCTCGCACAGATACCGTTGCATTTGGTCAAATAGCATTTAAAGTCGGTTGAAACTATTTTTCGGGGAGGGGCGATATTTTTGACGCCGAATGTGTCTAGGTACAGAATTGACGAATCCCTTAGATATTCATTACTGTTAATCTTCATTGTACTTATGAGCTTAACTACTTAATCCGTTTGGACACACAAGTGACATGTAGTAACTTAAAATTTAGTTACCAACTTAATTACTAAATACGTGTAAACCGCGCATTAGCATGCGGGGCGCCTACAAAAAAACCGAACAACCGATTCTCGCCTTAGCCTCCGCCGAGTTCCCCAACTGTACATGTCATTTCAATTTACTTGGCAACACACAGTGCGTGCAACAAAGAATAAACAACCAGAATTGGATGCATTTATTAGAAAACCTTCAAGACATGATATTAAGTGAGACCCAACATGAGAAATATGTTATTATTTTAATTGAAACGTCCATTGTGTAATTACATTCCATTTCTTGAAAAAAATTCATAGTCACACGGGGATAATCACCATGAAACTAGGACTGTGAAGCAAAAAACTTTACATTTTATGAAAGCGGATTTCTTGAAGGAAATCCACTGATATTAACGCAAAGGCGCAGATCTGAGTTAGCCGGTTAGTTAGTTAAAATGTCCCTCCATCACTTTCTGTTTTTATTTAACTAATAGAAGCATAAAGCAATAATTGGCCTAGTGCTAGCTAATATAGAGCTGCGCAAGTGGGCCGTAAAATCTTACGATGGAACTCACTTTTTTGCATAAAATTAATTCGGTTTATTTTTATTTATGGCCTTTAAACCCTCACTGTACATTTTAGCTTTGAGTGCATCTATCTTGAGGTTCAGGGGTAGAAAACTTGTCTTTTAACTATTGCTTCAGAAGGTGTCTTCTTAAAATCCAGCAGAACCCTAGAACGTATTGGCCCCGGTATAGCCTTATCTACCGGTAACTGAACTCATTTATCGATTGGCATGTGAGTCACATTAATATTTAAATTTTCGCTATACAGCATAGGGGAATTATAGAATATCAATTGATATTGATCTATTTAAAAACCTATTATAAAGCTGAACACTACGAGTAAATCAGTAATAGCTAGCCTATAAAGAATAATTATGTTTACAAACAAATTTATTTCTTTAAAATTATGCGGTTTGACAAATACCTTATTCTAAGCATAAAAATATTAAGTCTTCTTTCAATTAAATGTATCACCCAGACAAATTGAATGCATTACATAAATTAAAACGAAAATTAAATACACATAATTGAATTGCGACAGTCATCAAAAGTTAATGATACCAATTCATTTAGTTTTATAATAAAACATAGGAACACTCGCATTATCTGCCTATTATATAACGTCCTGTACAACCCATCCTCTCCTCGATATCTTAGTGAGCGTTTCTCTTTTATGGTTTCCCAAGATAAACTTTGCAGAACTCGCAAGCGCACTCACCTTTACCTTAAACCTCATAAGACCGATTTTTTTTCCCACTCCTTTACTATTCATGCCGTCAGACTATGGAACTCACTTCCTTATGAAATAATAAATTAACGTACTTTTTTATATTTATTTTTTTATACACTCTCCTCCTAGGTCACAGCATTTAGTCCAGCGGTCCTCCAAAGCTTGATCCCATTTAAATAGAAGGTCTCGTCAAGGTCTTCAAAAAAGGCATCTACGGCCACTTTGACGTCTTCATTGGTAGAAAATTTCATTCCACCTAAATGTTTTTTTAGTTTTTGAACGACAATTCACTATTTGAGCCATCGATTCTGCAGATGTATGAACACGAGCATTGTCCTGATGAAACAAAACTTTCTTGGTCAACAATCCTGGTCTTTTAGACTTTATTTCTTCGTGTAAACGACGTAATAGTGTGCAGTAGTATGCAGAATTAATAGTTTGACCTCCTCAAGATGACTCCCTTAGAATCCCTGAAAACCGACGCCATTACCTTGTTTACTGAAAAACTCACCTTGGCTTTTTTGGGGGTCGGAGATCCGGGTCTCTTCTATTGTTTGGATTCAGGATAGTGATGAACCCATGTTTCTTCCATAGTAACCATCCTTGCCAAAAATTCGTTTGGATCATCTTGAAAAAGCTCTAACTGAAAGGAGCCGCGGAACCCATCTTGCAGACACCTTGTGGAACCCTAATTCGTTAACGATCATGTTTTGTGTACGTTCATATGAAATCCCTAGAGCTTCAGCTATCTCAGATACCTTCAATCTTTTGTCTCCCATGATGAGATCACATATTTTTTCGATGTTTTCCGAAGTCGAAGCTGTAGAAGGCCGTCCAGAGCGATCTTTGATGCTCTCTCGTCCACGTTTAAATTCAGCTGTCCACTTTTTTATCATTGTATACGACGGAGCATATGTTCCTAAAGTAGCCACCATATCTTCATGAATCTACTTTGGAGTAAGTTTTTCTTGTGGAGGTATTTGATCACGGCACGGTGCTCTAAACTATCCATTTTCAAAATTAATGAAACTTACTCTCACTTAATGTTCAAAAAAATAAATAATTACGCATGTATCTCAGAGATAAATTGCAGAGATTGATAAAGAGTCTAGGCTTCATATGAGGGTAGTTTTATAATAATATGACAACGCTAACTATGTTAGGCCGCGAACTTTTTAATCCACCCTCGTATATCATGTAGAATATTAATATAATAATATATCATTCGTTTATAAATGTATGCATGTATATAATAAGTATTTGAATTTTATGTAAGGGTTTAAGTTAATTTATATGTTTATTTTATGATTATTTATTGTATTGTATTTTATGTTATATTATTTAAATATAGTTGTACCTACACGCTAAATTAGTTTCGTACTACTTTCTCCAGTAATAGGTTTGCTGGTAGAATTTCTATTAGAAATAAGCTGTACCTTTGTACTTTATTAGTTTATAAGTCATTTTTATATTGTGTTTTTCTGTGTGTACATAAATTATTGAATAAAATAAATAAATAAATAAAATAAAAGCAGTGAAATCATTCGAAATGCAAAAAAAATCGTTTTACTACCTACCTACTTAAAATCTCTAGTTATGCGCCTTGCGAAGAGCCACAAAGATCGGTAAGTTTAAGAGGTCTTAACGCCATATACAAAGAACAAAATAAGCATGAGGATTAGTAACAGTACAAAACTTAAGTTCAATATATTTTGACCGAACCTTTATCAGTATGACTGCAATTAATAGATAAGTGAGCTCAGTAAAGTGATAACGGTGTTAACAACTATCTTTATATTATAACACTAGCGACCCGCCCGCCCCGGCTTCGCACGGGTCTATGTCATTGAATTTTAAATCTGTAATATCTTCGAAAATATTCATTTAAATTACACGCTGTAAATGGCCATATTTGTCTATATTACATGCACAATGTATTTAAGGTACTTAATTGGATAAGGATTAATGCTGTATTGCTTAAAATCGATTCGTAAATAAGCCATTGTTTCGCGTAAAAAGTAAAGGATAAGAAATGGTTATTGTGGGTTATCTCTAATAGATAGACATATACCATCACAGACTTTTTAGTAGACCTTTTTAAGGTGTACAATACTGTAGCATATTATTTTGATCTATCTAGTATGGTTCAGCCAGCGTTTGCAATGTAAGCGCAGAAAAATGTGTTTATTTACGACATCACATTAGAAACCTCTAAGATTATCAATGTTCCTCTTCTATATTATGTATTATACATATAAACCTTCCTCTTGAACCACTCTATTTATTAAAAAAAACCGCATAAAATCTCTTGTGTAGTTTTAAAGATCTAAGCATACATAGGGACAGACGTACAGCGGGAAGCGACTTTGTTTTATACTATGTAGTGATTTCAATATACCGGGTAATCCGACTTTAATCGTGCCACTTATAAAACATAAGCGCCTCTTAACTTAGGAGTAATTAGAAAAGTAATGTAATATCCATGTGATTAGAGTTCAGTATTAGAGTTCAGTTGAAGACAGGGGCGGGACAGTAATCAATAATAAGTAAATCTCCAGACAAAATCGTCAACTGTATGGCCACAAAGTAAGCAGGGCTTGTGTTCTGGATGACCTTACAGCGAACTGGCGATATCCCAGTAAAAGCATGCATATATAAGTTTAATATCAAAAACCACGACCTGAAAGCAAACATCACAGATGTGCATCACACAAGTGAATGCCCCGCCCAGGACTCGAACACTATCCACACTCGACCGTCAGTCGTCGACGTAGTAGATCGTTTTCATTAGAAGTTATATTGGGTACCATGCACTAAGCGCCCCACTCTTCGTCCCAAGACCATACATCGTAGTGTCGACCTCGACCACAAAGCACAGTACGTTCAAATACATTGTAGAAAAGTAAAAGTTTTAAGGAATCTCTATTGAACTGGCCTTAGGTGACAGCATTTACCTTTCATACAGTATTTGGCTAGTCGTTTTGTCTTCCATATAAACGTCTAACAGAAACTGACGTTGAGACAAGCATTTTGCACGAGCACCCATTATGTATTCCATACTGTACCATATGTATTCCACGCTGGCGAGTTATAAATTATTTTGAACATTCGATTATTTTAAATATCCCTCTCTCTTTTTTACCAGCAATATGAAATTATTGTGTGTCATAGAAAATCGGATCTGCGTCGGTAACATTTTCGTGCAATTATTTTTTACGACTTGAAATCCAACTTGAAACCTGATGAATCGTTTCATCGACTTCAATTAGCTTGTATAAACAAGCGCCTTCTAAAGCAACTATGTACTGCTGGCGTAACGAGTTTAAGTGCGGTCGCTTAAATTTGAAGAATGAAGAAAAAAGTGGTCATCCGGACGGACGGATTACGGACGAGAACGTGCTCCAAGAGAAAAAATTGCGTAAGGAGGATTGTTCAGAAGCGGGCGCGCGAGGTATGCTGCCATGATATAATTGATAATTTCAATGCAGGTTCTTTAAGAAACAAAGCGCCAGACAGCAGTATGGCTGTTTCAAAACGAACTAACGCCTACGATTAAGATTGCATGCTGCACGACAGTAACATACGAGATCCTATTTTATAAAGAACTTGACTTGTACCGTATTTTTTATAATGAAGGATTTTGATTTGTATTGATTTGGAAGCGAAACGATCGAGAAGCGCTGGAAAATTTTGATCACCAGTTTTTTCTCCTTAATGGGGTATTTAGTATCAATTCCCTTAAGAAACCAAAGTCGCATCAATGCAGCATGGTAGACTACCAAAAGCTTGCCAGAAGTTTTTGCTGATGCGAGCAACAAGCGACCGGACACGGGTCTCCGAAGCATTTTGCTCCACCGCGACAACGCGCCCACGCCCTCCGCGATCAAGATGAGGGACTTCCTAAACACCTCACCGGTAAAAGTTTTGGGTCATCCGCCATACAGCCCTGATTTGGCACCGTGTGACTTCTTCTTGTTCCCTAAAATTAAAAACCAAGAGGATACAATTCTCATCGCCAGAAGATGCGCTCACTCCATTCGAGAATGCCGTTGAGGCAGTACCTGTTGCAGACTGAAAAGTGTTTTGAAAATTGGTTCAGTTGCATGAAATTGTGTGTAGATGCTGGTGGGCAGCTCTTTGAACAGATGTTATAAAAAAATATTAGACCTTTTTTTCACAACTTTCTGAGTGACTCAGGTATCTTAATCAAATACGAATCTTGATTGGCTGCTTTCGATAGATAGGTATCTATCCACAATATTTAAAATAAGCGTTACTCTACTATTTAGTACTATACTGAAATAGTACTGAGTTAAAATAAAGGATAATATTCACGTACTGCATATGCACTATTTACCCTCATTTCATTCTTGCCTTATTTTTACGACTACGATTCTAATTCAATCAGCACAAAGTACCGTCGTATATTCCTATGGCGTTATAGCGCATTTATGATTAAAAGTACATTCAAAATCAAAACTAGCGTATATGTAATGCAACGAGGGAGATTCGATTGGTTACGGTCCAATTGGCCGAGTATCATTTCATTATGTGTCCGTCCGACCGATGGACTTAGCTGTACACGTATATCGGTAGGGAAGCTTTGCTTTTTTTCCAATTTGTTGGTGATGTGATTTATCGTTCTGCATCGGTTTGAAAACGGGGTAGTGTAGTATAAGACACTTTAGCGCACAGTGTTTTTGTGTTTGCGAACTTGATGGAGATCATGGACTCTAAAATAAACTTATTTTAATATTTTAATATTACAAGCTAAGTCACTGCCAACAAAAGAAATATAAAATATACGCCACACAAAAATACCAAGCTATACCTTAAGTAACTAGGTTATTTACATTACAAACTTATTATTACATTACAGTTTTTTTTTCTTTCTTTTTTTTTCGAAATGGACAGTTTATTTATGGCCCATAGGCCTTTTAAATTTCATCGGACTTTGCAGCCTAGTTTAAGATAAGAAATGAATGGGATAACAAATAATATTCCTAAAGCGGCACTCAGAGGCGCCAAATGGTTATTTAAGTATACATTTTGCTTAGCAAATACAGTTAAATAAAGTACAAATTCGCAAAGCCAAATCTATACTTAGGAGCGCCAAGACGACTATGAGTGCGGCCGCTCTACTCAAACCCTTTCATAGCCGAGCTGAGTGAGTTACTGTCAAACTGTGGTACGTCTAGCTATACTACATAGGTCTCTAAACCTACTTTCAGTTTCTGTCAAGCATTTAACCTACATTTATAAGAATAATAACATGCATATCATACTCAAAACGGTATATTTTTTTGTTAGTACTCTTAGCTCGGATCGAAATCTAATCCAAGGCGGACGAATAAGAAGTGACTTAAGCAATCTTTTTCAATCTTATATCCTTAAAAGTAAAGTAGACATTGACGCAAATTTTTCGAAATCCCAACCTTTATCAAGTTTGACGGTGCAGAGTATGTAATAGATTTAACACTTTTTAATATTCCTTTACGAAATATTCGTATAACACAACTATTACTAGAAGACATTGTCACAAAAATCTGTCTATAGTCAGCACCACGGTAAAAATCAACTGACGAATCAACTGTGATTTCTTTACTTGTCTAACGGGACTTCGAGTGAGTTAATTGATGTTTAACTCATTTGAATTTTTGAATTAATAGTAGTAATAGTTTCAACTCAGGGGGATTCATAGCTATTTGCCAGTAGGCATAACGCGAGCGACATAAGACTTAAGTCACAAGACGAAGAAATCGACTAGTTCCAGACTTGGAATGAGTCTTAAATGGTAAAACGGGTCGATCGTGCGACTTTAATCTCTTGCTGTGACTTAGACTGTCCAGGCGTGATATAAAAATGAACAAATGAATGCGATAATATCTATTATATCGGCCAAATTGTGATATAATCAGTGACATAAGTTTTTGTTTTGGCACGCCATGCAACGGGTGCAGGAGAGACAAAGACAAACGTCTGCCTAATTAAAAAAAAAGGGGTTAAGGCGGCCTCTCTTTTTTCATCTACGAATGGGCAACCTCACTACAATTTAATTTTGAACCCAACAGCTCCCAACAAATTGAAGTAATTCAACGTAATTGAAAACAGGATGGCCTTTATTCAACAATGCGGGGTACTATCCATCGACACTATCGAATAGCTAGCAAACAACTAGTAAAACGCTCATAAATCAAAACTTTGACATCGAGTATTGCATATATACGACTTTGAGTATATCATAACGATAGTGTTTATTTTTACGGTTCTTTAGTCAAAAACGCAAAGTTAGTCAAGAAAAATATATAATCCGTAGATATATTGAAGTCGTAATAGGTCGGTAGGTGTGTGCTCAGTTATGGAGTAGCGGGGTGACCCCTGAGTCTGCGCAATGGAGACCTGTTTCTTCCTTAACCTATTTCGTTTGGGACACAATTCCACCGCTCTCTACGTTTCGGTATCGACTGCAAGATGAGTAATATTTTATAACAAGCCCGTTGGTCTCAGCTCAGTTTTACTGCTGTTCGAACAACAGCGCCCGGCGGCACGTTTTTGATTTAATTTTTTTCGAAATTGATTCGATTATATGTGTTGTATATCTTTATTTTATTTTCTGGGGTGCCTGTTTGTGAAGACTTTGAAATTTGTATGGGGCGGCTATGTACTACAATCTCGTATGCGTTCACTTATTTAAAGAAAATAGATTTATTTGTCAGAACGAAGGATAAACTAGTCAAATATTAATTATTATCGTAATGTGCGATATGATTTATTTATTTTATATCTACAATACTCGTATTTATGTATATTTTAAACGACGACTACCTTAACTTTAATCGAACATTTATAATGTGGTTTATTCTTGTAGAAATTTAAGAATATTTCTGTACACAATAAGAATTGAAAACCGTCTCCTTTTTTTAAGTTGGTTAAATATACAAAATTTTTATTATAAATTGTGTCAAAATTTAACATAGGATTATTTTCAATTCTAGTTAGAACTTCAATAAGTGTTGAAGCCGTAATAATTACACTAATGTTGTATGAACGTTTTATGCTCTTTCAGTAGGAATGGGAGTTCGTGCAGACGAAGTCGCGGGCCTTGTACTACGCATCATAATGGCAAACTCTTTTTTTACTGTTTTCTCTGTATGAACCTTTTAAATTATATACCATTCAATTTTCAGACTACTATAAAAAAGAGACAACAACAAAATGTTGATAAAACTTACCCCAGTACTGACTAGAGAAAGCATAATCCTCTCGTTGAGTGCCAAGGTCTCTCCCTGCTTCATTTTGATCCGCTTCTTGTCTAGGCACTTCATGGCATACATCTTGCCGGTGTCCGCTTTCCGGCATCCATACACCTAGAGAAAATGGTGACATAGTTTGTTGAAAAAAATAAAAAAAACATGTGATAGTATGTATCTATGGGGATTATTAATGTTATTATATTGAAATGACTTGGTTTTCGACTTTATGTCGCTAAATGTAACCAGTTACGGGCTAAGCAAATTTTTTTTTGTAACAAAACGTTACGAAATTCCTTAGTTGCATTTGGCGATTTGTTGCTTTGGGGGGAGTGAAATGGTAGTAAGGTTGAGAAATTTTTAAATGAGATATATTTTTATCTAGTATTTTTAAGATTTTGAAGGTAAATTTTACGATGTTGTTATGATACCGGTGGATGAAGTAGTAATAGGGATTATTTTAACTATCTTTTGGTGACACATTTACTTTATCGTATCTGCTAATGGAATTTATTACTTTTGTATGTAGATACTTTTGTATTTTCTCTGTATCTTCTTAAAACATTAACTGCCCATCGGTATAAGGGCTCGACTAAAAAACGGCGGCGTCATGTCAATAAGTTGAGTCTATAATCCTTTTATTTGAAGTATTCTTGACGAAGGTACTTTAATATTCTGAATGTGACTTTATGTAACTTTTCCTAAAGTAAATCTAATTCATTAATTCTCTGCATAAAATGTTTCTCACGACATGCAAGACATATACTGTGTTTTTTAAACGTTAGTATACTACTACAGCTTGGTTATAGCATACGAAATAGAATCAGCATCATGAGCTGGTCTATTACATTATAAATCACAGAGGGGACCGGTCAACGGCGCGATGAACGTTATTCTGAGTTCCAAACCTTTGTTTGAAACCAAAAGTAAAATTTTTCCCCGATCCGCTAAGTAACCAGTTAACCATATTTATGAAAATCGGGAACAAAACCTTGACCTGTTAAATAGCTCATCGAATTCTTTCTTGATAGCTTTCAAAAGCCAAATCATATTTTAAAGACTTTACTTACATGAAAACGCAGACTCATTACATATTTTCATGTAAGTAAAGAGAAAAATAATAAAGTACCCTGGAAACCCTTACTTATAAATAACATTGACAGTACTACAAAAAATTAAACAATGATGAAGGTATTCCAAAAACCCTAGAACTTCTTCAGATAATTTCGATCTAGATAATCAATAAAATTTAAAGGCTCGTTACCGAATTAAATTTCCATCTGGCCACGTTCACATTATTACAAATATGAGTAATTTGACTCCCACACTGAACCTACACATTAAACCCGTCACCGCCATTACAAACCAAACATTGAAAATCAATGCATATCCAATGCAGTAGCAGCTTAAGTAAATAGTAATCAAGGTAACTAGGTTATTCGACGAGTATGTACCCGGTTTAAGAGAGAGTACACACACGTAGGTACATACGCGTAAAAACGAAGTACTTTGTCGCTTCACATTCGCGTCAGTTCACATTAACTGGCATGGATAAAGTGTAAGCAAATGATGTAGGTACGCAAATTAGTGGTTTAGGATCCTTTCTTATTTAAATAAAATGTACTTCACATTTATTTTGATGAACTCATTGTAAAAATGTAAGCACAAAAAACAGGACTAGGAAAATGGCGACGCTCTATCCTGTGAATGTATAAGTAGCATACAATAAAAACTAGGCGCAAAAATAACGAAAACCACGACAGACTTGACAATCATAATGGTGCTTTGCGCAGGCACTTTAACTATGATCACAAGAGTTAGCCACTTTATCTTTTTCACTATCACGATTCATGTCCTCTTAAGCAACGTTTTATAGTAAACAGCAACCATAGACCAAAAAAGTAGTGGTTTCTCAAGGCACGACAAACCATTTCCGCTTTTCGTGGTCTTTCTACTCTGTCAGAAATATCATTATTTAATGCATACATCAGTCTATATGAACACCCCATCAGTAGCCTAATGGCATTGCACTCAACCGACGTCGCCCAACATCGCTGTACGCTGGTCCGCTACTAATTAAAGGTAAGAAATGTCCCTGCTGCAAGGGCCGTTCGCCGGTCTTGAGGTACCTTTATTTAATTAAAACTTCGAATAATTGATTCGGAGGCGGGTATATATCGGGGCTGCGGTATCGTAATGTTATACCAAACTGAGAACTGGGTCAGCTAAGTTCAAACTTGGTGCAAGGAGTTAGTAACCAAACATTTGTGTAATCAATTGTTATTTCCCGTGGGGGTACCATTAGAGACCGTTGTGCATTTGGTAACTTCCTTAATAACTACCAGTGATTATTTTAAATAATTTACTAGAAAACATAACGTATAAAACAAGCGATTAAATTCAAAGTTTCGGCACTTATGAACACGGCACTCTTTTTCAGAGCAAAAGATAGATTTGAAACGATGATTCGTCAATCGCTTTTCAAACTACAACATTGCACAAATCAAAACAATCGCCGCTTTAAATTCAAATTCCAATGTGATCTCTCATAACAAAATCCTTTCAACTGGTAAACACTTCGACGTAAAAAAGTACTTTTTCAAAACTAGGTGTTATAAACTAAGATATCAGCCACATTTAGATTATCTAAAATAATACCTTTTATAATCTACCTAACGTTCAAATGCAAGTCAGCTATTCTCAACATTCCACCTACAATTTAAATTTCTTAACAAAACGATTATTTGCAAACCGATTTTCCCTAAATTCGGAAACCTTCAGTCCCTAAACCTGGTATAAACATAAAACTTCGTTTTTACCCCTTTTACGACTTACCTCCCCAAATCCACCCCGTCCAATAATACGGTGCACACTGAAGTCGTTCATGGTTAACTGAATGTTCAACTCCAGGTTCTTCCATTGACAAAACCTCGTGTATTTATCACTGAAAAGTGAATAATGTGTTAAATGTACTCATTCAATAATCCTTAAAAGATTAGTTAATTTATTCTTAAAACAGGTTCATTGGGCATCATAGTGTTATAAATAATGTTAAATACCAAGGCATTCACTTTAAAACTATAATTACTTGTGTACATTTAGCAAACTTCAAGGACACCGCGTAAACAAATGAACATCTGTAAGTCTAACACGAGAATTCTTAGCTAGGTCCTTTCTTTAAGAGAAATACAACTCAACCAAGCGAACTGGACGAACGGGCGAAGTCCGGCTTTCCCACTCAATTCGTTATGGAGAGAGAAAACAAGCGCTGCGAAAACAGTATACACACGATACTTTGGTAATTTTGTCACATAAATTTGTACAGGCATAAAATACCAAAAACAATCAAAAATACCGCTGCTGCCTGTTATCTGAAACACATGACATTACGTTTGACAGTCGTCTAGTTGGCTTGGTCAATACTTGCCACGTGACATGTGACTTTTATACATTTGTAATGTGGCCGTCGAATTGGCTGTCTTGACTATGTCAAGGGCTTCATGTTAGACCCGCTAAATTTATCACACTGATATTTCTATCCTAATTCTAACCTGGAACCTGCCAGGTTCGAATCCTGTGTCTTAATCTTGAGGGGCCACCTTTTGATTGGCATTAGATTTCGCAATCGACACAAGATATCAAATACATAACACAGCACAGACAGGCCCAATTGCGCAGCTCTGAGTAAGCTTGCACTAGACTAAATATTGCTTTCGGTCTCTATCAGTTTAATAGAAATGGAAAGTTACGGCGGGATCATTTTTAACTAACTAGCTGGATAACCATGGACTGCGCAAATGGCCCTTACACAACGCCATTTTAAAACATCACCATCCATTCTGAACATTAATCATTCAAAATGGAACACCAGTGTTTCATTAAAATAAAAGTTTCGCGAAACTGATCGTACCTCTCTAAGAAATTCTTGAAGGGCTCTCCTCTCAAATGTTGGAAAATTTCCTCGATGTACGGCTGAAACAAGGCAATGGATATGAAGAAACTTTTTAAACAGGTTATTTATAAGCATTAAAATACCATAAAGATGGACTTTATGAAAAATTCAGAATTATTACTTTTGGAAATACGCATACTTTTAAGGGTAATTTTAAAATGGTAAGGGAAAATTTTACCGTGATAAAATTATCATACGTCCATTTCTTCTATAGCACTAACAGGTATATTTTTTCAAATATCATACAAACCTATTTTAACACTATTTCGAAAAAAAAACATAATGTCATACGATATCTCTTACTTGATTCTTAGATGCAATTATACCAATGTTGCACTACTAACTATGGGGTATGTGACATCCCCCTTACAGCTATATTCGGAAACGTAGTACGATTCTATTAAAAGATATTACAGATGGATCATTCTGTAACTATCTACTAACTAAAACCACGTAACAAAGATCAATCACAATTTCATGGGTCTCCTCATAAGTACGTATATTAATTACATTTATTACCAAAAGTACTTTAACTAATTTCCACTTCTTAGAAATGAAGCCATCTCTATCCCCCACCTTATAAATAAACACAACGTAATTTGATTTCATTAACATAAGCATTATTTGTTAGCCCCGTTAACATTATACCAATTTAGTTAAGTAATAGACCCAGGCTATTTCTGTGAACGAGATGGAAGCAGGTCCTCTCGCTCCCACACATGGTTTCATCTCATTTTACTAGACGGTCGAACTACGTGTATACCTATTTTTATAATTCAGTAATATAGATTAACTTATGAGATTCAAATCCTTATATAAATGTGTTTGTCTGTTTGACTTCTTACGCAATAGCAAAGCTACAATTGAGCTAGATTTTTTAAAGAAAGACAATTACCTACAAGTTTTTATCCTACGAATAACGTAATTAATACGAACAAGAAAAAAAAAACTCTATATACGAGCGAAACCCTTACGAAAAGCTTGTCTTTTAATAAATAAAAAAAAGAATACTGGAAACGGTACTGTAATTTTGCCTCGGGATGGTTGGTGTTAACGCCATGTTGGTTTTCCATCAGGCTGATCCGGTGCACGTTTCCCAATCTAATTATTAAAAAAAATACTACCTTCTGGATTAAAGTCCGATTCAATAAGAAAGGTTAGAAAAGGGTAAATACGTTGTTAGGTATCGGTACAGTGTTTATACAGGGTGTAAAAAAAGTACTGTTAATCCTGAAACAGATGAAAGGGTTGCCTTAAACTGAACAACTTTTCCTAAGGAAAATAGTGTCCAAAACGTTTACGCTGCTTTTCATTATATTAGTCAGCCAGTGCATTAGCGCTGCAGAATAAATTTTGTAAAGATTTTCTTTCTTCATACATCTTAAACGCTATGTTTCTAAAAAATTGTTAAGTTTTGGACCTAAGTAAGCCACAGCTGAAGTTAAGCAACTCTTTCACCTGTTGAATTGCAACTTTTTTTTTACACTCTGTTTAAATATATTGTAGAAAAAATCGTCTGCACGAACAATTAAAAAGTGAGCAACGTCTCTTAAAACTGGTAACTAGCACAAGTCGCAAAAAAGAGTCGCGACTCAAGAATAGATATTTGCTGCCAAACTATTGAAATACTGTAGATACTTATTTTTTGTTTTCAGGTGAAATATATTACAAAATAGGAGCTCGAGTCTCAATAGTAGCGCGAACTAATCATTTTTAACCGATAATTTGCTATTCCTTCGACGCTTTTTTACAAAAACAAATTTTTTTTGATGATTGTTTCCAAACGTCAGTTACACAACTTTAACTAGGTCAGTTACTTTAAAGTTCATGGCCCAATTTAATACAGATTATTTAACCGGAATCGGTGCACATCAAAATGAAAATGCGTCCTAGAATCTGGACTTCGGGTTTAATGGAGGTCATAGTAAGTTATTGCCACCGCCTACGCCTGCTGTCACCTATTCTTAACAACACCCACGATATTAGAAATCATTGTCCTTTTCCAAGCTCAGAATTGCCTACAGGCCCCTTTATATAATTTTCTAAGAATAGAATTAAAATAATAAATTCCAGTTGATCCTCTTGTTTTCTTACAAAAGGTTTTTATTTACTCACCTCAAATAAGTTAGGTGGTGCTTCGTGTTTCAGTAAATACTTCTGTACATGCGCGACGCATTCTTTTGAATAATCCTGTAACGAAAAATTTACATTAATACAGAGTACATAACTCTCAATAAATTAAATTGGGTATAAATGAGAATAGGTTTTTGTTTCCTCAATGTTTGTCGTGAGCTAAGCATACACCCGTCTAGAAAAAAAAAAAATATATATATATTCAACTTAATTTAATAATTTTAACTAGCGCAGGAATTGTGCAGTGTGTGGAAACCAACTCCATCATATAATATCCTTCATTTCTCGCCTTCCATGGCGCCAAATTCTAATTCTAAATTTAATTTACGCATACAATCATTTCGAGGCAAAGAAATTCTTAAGTAACTGGCTAAAATCCCTGTCATATGATGAAATTGAACATCTATTAATTTATGATATATGATTGCTACATTTGTTTTTATAAATTATTGATGATGTTCCATTAGTAATGATTAAATATTCCTTTGATGCAGTTAAACGACTGCTAATATTTCAATTTAAGTTTTTCTAACTATTCTAATATTCCAGCAGTATTGATTTTTGCCTATCCGTTATATTTTCCCATTTCATACTCTTTTGTTAAGAAATAGTTTGCTACACAATTAGGTATTTGTAAAAGCAAATTTTTATAATTTATTTAGAAAATATAAGTTATTAAGAAATGTTGACCCAAACATAGTTATGAAAAAAAGTTTAGAATATAACATCGAAATTATATAGATTAGAAAACTTAAAAAGAAGCAAAATACGTATTATAAATACATGTTTAAAAAAACTATTGATTGTAAACATACTGTTACTTCTGCAACAGTTCTTTGCTGTTGATAAAATATTTATATGTAATACAAAACAATTTAGTCAAATACCCTGTTCCTTATGATACGCTACATAGAAGAACAGTAAATGTGTACAATATACTAGAGTGTATGTATGAAACCTGCAAATAGACCAACATTACTGAATTTTACAATAAACTTTAGTTTGTGTTTAGCAGGGCGGGCATCGCATTCTACCCCGCACAGTTTGGCCTGCTCGAAAATTTTAGGTACCTACAGAATTCATCGATTCAATATTAAGTTGTTAGTATCGATCATGTTTATTAAAGAAGCTTTCTAATAGGTAAATTGTTTACATCGGGTTCCTCATGGACAAATAAATTTGTATTATTGGATTAATAATTGTAATTTAACAAACAAAGGCCAATTAATACGTTCACACATTTATAAAAATTTAACATACAGAAGGCCTCGCATGGGCGACACACGACTCAGTACAAGATATCGACCAGTCTTGGAACTTTTAACTGGGAGCATGAGCCGACTATGCGACTCAATCTCTCGGTATGATATGGCTCTCTTTGGGTTTTATAACAATAAACGAATGATTGCAGTTATATCGGCCAAATTCATATAGACTTGAGTCTTGTCTAGTGACTTTACCAAAGGAGGGAGCGAGTTGTAGGCCCCGCGTTAACAAAGCGAAATGGTTGTTAAAAATCGGTTATATTTTTCTGTATGTGTATAAAAAGTACAAATCATCATCTGTGAAGCAAAAAAATTAAAAATATATGAAACAATGATCTTTTAGTCTTTAATGAATTTTGTTTTGGAAAAAAATTATAAATATTTAAAAATATGGTTTTAACTTTTTTTTATAATTTTAAACACGAGAAACAAAAACATTTTAATTAATTTACAAATAACTTATAAAAATATTGTGGTTATTTTGCTTTTAATTTGGTAACACACCTGTATGACAAGTTCTAATACAAAATGACAAATCGCAAAGATGTAATTATCTGGGATTTCAGAATAAACTGATACGAGACGATACATATTTTTTCTACTTTTCCTTATACGTAGGCAGGCAAACAAGCCGTATTTTATAATTGTTAACAGCTAGAGTTCATAATCTTAAGTTTCAGCTGTTTGTTATGTTTTCATTCCATATTTTCAAGTTTTTATATACCTACTTTGAGATGGCACAAGGCTGTAAAACTTTCGATTATGTGTTATTGATATCATGTCTCTGTGTAGACAAACTTTCATCCTGTTAACTTAAATAGCATATATGACTAAGTTTCTTTTTCCTCTTCTAAATTCGAGTTAAAAAATATATTTTATTAAAAGAAAAAATTTATTCTGTTTATGAATTCGAACTGATCGTAATATTTAATTTACAATACAGATGAATGCATACATAACATTAATAGATCCGATAATACAATTGATCTCAAAGGACTTCAGACCAAACCAATTTGCTATTAGCAGATGCAGCTTAGATTTAATCAATTAGATTGATGCAGTCATTCGATTCCAAAACATCTAAACATACGATCTAGTTTTATCGCGGTCTGGATTTAGTAGGTCATCTTGTTTGTTTGAGGGCTTAAGTTAAAAATAGATATTACTTAAAAGAACTTATTTAATATTAACTAAATTATAAAAAGTAAATATAGTGCGCAGAGTGCAGATTGCACATCAAGCAATGTGATTATCCTTAAGGAACACCTTTGTCCTGTTGAGAGCACCTGTCGGCTGATGAAGGGAAAGTATTTTTTTTAATGCAATAAGTTCTCATCAGTATTAGACAATGAAGACCTTGAAAGTTTTCATAATTCTATGTTTTTTTTTACGAAACATTACACTATTGATTACGTTAAACAAAAAAAATATTTTTGTAGCTCTTCAACCCACAATCGCACATGCATATTCTACTATCAAACCAACACAACAAGATGCGTACTTAAAAGATAAAACTTAAAACTACCCACATCACCCCAGCCGCACAAAAGAAGAGCCCTACTAACGTTTTGTTTCGCGCTTATCTGCGACTCGAACAGTGACCGACTTCGAGACAAAGCCGAGAGAAACAATGCGCACGGTGCCGGACGAGACATGTTGTATGTAGCAATGTTTACATTGAAAAGGTTTTAATATTTTAGAATGGCTTTAGAAGGATAAATAACAGTGAGAATAACGATGTTGAGATTACTTTATTTTTGTTTCGACCGGTTTTGGACTAAATAGCGAGAAAGAAGTTATCAGAAGCAATACATTTGATAAAGCCAAAGCCAAAGACGGCCGCACTCGGTGACGTTGTGTTACAAAGTATAGATTTTGCTTTGCGAATTTATACTTTATCTATACTTTTAATAAGCCAATATTTGCTAAGCAAAATCTATAATCAGGAGCACGTTCAGATAGGCCAAATGGTTACATTTGGCGTATCTGCGAACGGCCTTAGCTAAATAGAGCCTTAGAACGAATATTTGTGTTGAAAGTAGTATAATGTCTATTTTTAGTTTATTCACAGGGTTCAAATCCTGCAAGGGACAGACATTTGACGAGCAGGGGGTCGCTTGTAATATCACGTGATGCTTCATACAGCTTAAGCATTTTCTATAGCGTTAGCGATCATAGATTGCAACGTGGCTAGGGCCCCAGATGTTTGCTCTCAGGTAATGGTGGTTTTCTTTGCTTTTTCATGTCTTATTCAGAGTATTCCGGTGCGACGTATTTATTTATGTTAAGTAATCATCTATAACACAAGGTATATTTCTTTTGCATAAATTGCATTGTCGTTGAAACTTAATCAACACTCTTTATACTCCCAATGTCGATTCCAAATAAACTAAAATTACAACTGAAATAAAAAGATTAAAGGATAGTTTTTTTTAAATGTTGTTTAAAATAGATTGTTTTCAATAATTTCATTGGCAAAATCACATACTCTGATCAGGTATATTCACGTTATGTACAGTGTGTACAGTACTTTAATTAGCACAAACTAACTAAACTTAACTGTCAAACGAAATCAAAATGATCCATCAATTAAATCCCAGACGAAAACACACAAACTCATTTACCTACCCAAACTTAGAGCAAAACCACTTCACAATTCGGAAACATTAATACACACACACAACACACAGACACACACGTTACATACAGTAACAAGTAAGCAGTTGCCAGATTAAATAACTTTCTGGCGGTCCAAACACACATTCAAACACCGAAAATTACTTTGTTAGTAAGAGTGACTGTGAAATCCCTAGTATAGGGCATCGACCTCTCGAGTGGGTGAAATATATATATATATGTATATTATACATATATAGAGGGTGTTATAGCTGAGGGTAGGCAATTGCACTCGGACTTTTAAATTTTAAAAAAGGTAGCCAATTTTTTTAAATTTATTTAAACGTCGTAAACTCTATTAAATTATTTTTGTTAAATGTTTATGCATATATTTAATTTTTATAACATTAAATGGTTTAAATATTTAGTAAATACCTTTTGGTTTCGAGATTTTTCTTTTTAATAGGTAACAACGATGGCTTACCAAGCCTATCCAAGAGATTCACTAAACTTTAAAAATATCCGACGATATTTATCAGAAAATCAGATGCAGAACATTCATTTCAGACTGTGCAAACCCGAACAACAAAGGTGAATAAAACTTTGTTAATAAGGTTTCGGTACTATCTACTATACACACTATACACACATGCAGAACAATTATTTTTATTTTAAAAGTTATGAACTTAATATCTTCATAAATAACCAACAAAACTAGTATGAGTACCGTACCAAATTACCTCAGTTAATAAGACAAACGAACAACATTGACGATCTGTTACAAATGGATACAATCATAAAAAATATATACACCAGGCTATAAAAACCCCGAGTTCAGTAGAGCAAAGTGAAATAACAGTTAAACGTTTTGGCACGAACTGTACCGAAGGTAGTAATAAAACTAACTTATTACTCTTTGGCTCTCAATAACTAATATGCAATCTAGCTACGGAATATCTAAGAAAATAATACCCCAAAAAAAGCTCGTACTATGTTTATAAGAACATACTTAGTATTCAAAATCCCTACGTTAGGCCCCAAAGACCCGAACGATAAACAGCAGACCATCCTGGGTTTAACCCTCGGCGCAGGCTCATATTCGCATTCGATTCCCCTGTAGTGTCGTCGTCCCCTACTATGTGGCTCGCCTACAAAAGACCGAACAACGCGCAAGCGATTGTCGCCCCTAGCCTTGGCCACCGCCGAGTGAGCCGAATGTACCTCGGGCAGTATGCCAAGTGTCGGCGGGTTAACGAGACTCATTATGTAAACAACCAGCCACTTTCTCTGGATACTGGCTTCATAATCCTTGATTCATGAACCAGCTGAGCCGGTAGCTAATGGCTGCATGTACGGCTTTCTATAAAGGTTTAGACTAGGTTAAGCTTGGCTGCGTGATAAATGTTTAATGCAAATTTTCTTGTTCCTTCAGACGATGAATGAGTACAATAAATATCAGAGTTGTTTATTTAAAATTATCAGTTTTTCGTTATTTCGTTCATATTATTAAAAAAAACATTAACAGACATGGTTTTCATATATAAACATTGTCGATAACATACATTATTGTAATTAGCATCGTTTATTGTGATGTTGAACCCTACATTTAAATTAATAATTCTATGATAATCATAGAACTATTAATAATGAATTATAACGAATGATAATTAATTTTCCCAATGTATTCAAAAATCCAAAATATTTATTTCATCATAAGTAAAAAGAAAGTACACTGGGTAAAAGCCTTATTTTTCTTCATCCGATCTTCGTTGTCAATACGAAAACACACCTAAAGCATCGACTACGATTATAACCCACATAGATTTTATTGCTGGTACAAGAATCTGTGTAAAAAGGCAGTAACAACACGTGTTCTACAAAGTGAAAATAGCTTCTTGCGTAACGACATTCTCATCTCACTTACTCATTGGTCTACATAGACTTAGTATTCAGCTGTTCAATGATTTAAAAATCTACATAATTTTAATAATCGTAATTTTTCGAACGCTTAGGTACCTACCGTGTTTTTATTTTTACGTCAACGACATGTAAACTGACTTGAAATCACCGACCTGTATAGGTATACTGTAGTGCTTTAAATGTACAGTAGATGACAGGTACGAAAATTCATATTGTACGTAAATGTCAAAGTTTGCAGATCATTACTAAATGGACTACAAATAGTAATACTAAAGAAAGTCTAATATAAACCATATTAGTAATTTCAAGACAAATGGCGAGTGAAACTCTTGACTCTACGTGGGACTTATCTCGCAACAACTTTTATCAACATTGTTCGATCAAGAGAAGTTTATTGCCCCTTTGCCACTTTGCTCTACGAAAAGTGCCATATAGACGTTGTATTTTATTTTTAGTATTTCCCTTCCCTTCCCTTTCCTTCGATTCCCTTTTTTCTACTGTTGATAAGTAAATATTCTTGTTATGTGCTTAAAACCTGTCATAGGTATTCGTTTACATATATTCGATTTAGCTGCCAGTCTGTCCCAATTATAGCGGCACGAATAGGTGTTTAGCACCGCTTACAGAATCATGGTATTTGCGTGTACTATGAACAATGTTGTTGAGATATAATCTCCAAAGTCAATGCAAGATCCACCCAAGGCAATACATTACTACTCCATAGCAACAAACTAAAAGTCAATACTCGAACATCGATCTCCGGCAAACAGAACGAGCGACCAGCGATGATTGAACTGAACCCAAGCTGGACTTACGTTTACTGAGGATTAAGGCCATGCGCGCCGCTCGCTGCCGACACGATCTGGCTTAATCAATCGCCCCGATATTCCGGCACATGGTACGGAATAAGCTAACATCTAATTAGAACTCCAGTACCTATATGAGTGAGCCACATATTTACTGACTGATTTTGACGTGTGCCAAAGAGTTTAAGATTTCGTGATAAAGATTTTCCTGATACACAGCCAAGGCCAATATTTTAGAACGATAACGTCTTTTGTAGCAGATTATTTTGTATGTAATTGCAATAGATTCGAAAAAGAGGTTTTTTATTGTTTTGTTTTAAGTAATTATTTTATTTTTACATATAGATTTTTAGCATTTGCGTTCATTCAGTAAGTAGATCATGATCTTCATTTATTTAACACTCCAGCGCGTTCGACACTTTATGTAATTTTTACTATATTCATAGTAGCATATGGTCATTAGTCGTTTGTGTTATATTTACTAATAGTGATTGTGCTTTAGCTGCCAGACCGTAGGCTTCAAGTGAAATCACCTTTGTTCCAGTAATTGCACTGGCTGTTGTAAGAATTTCCCATATTTTTCGACACCTTCGCGCGGAGTATGGATACTATTAGCCCTGCCTGCACTACACTTAAGATTCGGGCTCGATTCCTGTAGGTAACTGAAGACTTTTCATTATGTATAACGATCTCTATACTTTTTTTATTTTTTTGTCTTCCATCTCACCTGATGGAAAGTGACGATGAAGACGAGGATCACACACGTCTGTCCAAGTACCTATTCACTCTACACTTGAAAGCTCCAGGGTTATATTTGTCTGGAAAAACAGACGCAGGCAAATCGTTTGGCAACACGAACCAAAAATGAGCTATCGAACCGTTTAGTTCGGCTCATCGGCACGCTAACCACAAACGGGTGAAACTTCTGTCTGCGTCTGGTTGACCGGTGGAGAAAGGGGGAAGGTTCGATCAACTGAAAAAGAGCATTCGCACACTCTCCAAAGTGCAATCTGTAAAAGACCTATGGACTAGCAACTTTTCGATGATGCTCGAGACTTTGCAGTCTAGAAGTAAGTTTGTCGTCACTTATGAGTCTTCGGGCTCTTCGGTCGACAGAATCCAATGCTTCAAGATGGTATTTCGCGGAATCATTCCAAAGATGGCTGCAGTACTCCATACAAGATCGAACCTGGGCTGTGTACAGGTTGAGCAGCTGTTCGGAGTTGAAGTACCGCCGGACCTTTGCGATGACTCCCAATTTTTCGGAAGCTGACTGTGCCATGGTTTCAATCTGTTGACCGAAATTAAGTTTCGACGTGATGGTCATTCCCAGTCTTGTGAACAGAGACCACAATAAAACTCAATAAACTAACCGAATCAGGTTAAGTTGATGAAACAATTCATAAATCAGACGCAAGTCTCATTTTGCACTTTTTACACAAATAAAATAATATTTATATAAGAGACCTTTCAAGTATTCCAAGCCAAGCTAAACACAACAAAACCATTAAAACCGACATTCAAGATCATGCACTCCACAAACATTTGCACCAAGCCTGTATATTGAAAGACTAATGAAAATCGGTGCAGGCATGTCATTGGAGTAGATCCGTAATTGGAATCGCTTCTCGCACAACGTAGAGGCCGCCACGTATAACACGAAATAGAGTAACAACGTATTAATTGGCATCAGGCTGCAGTAATTAGTATACATTACATGAAGTTAGTAAGTTTATGGATCGTCATAGTTTAATGTGTAACCTGCAAAGATAAATTCACGTTGTTGTATTTGGTTTTGCACGCCTTTTCCGAACGGGACTTATTTATCTGCAGATCTAAAATAAAGAATTAGACACAGCGAAGTCGCCAATTTGACAGGCAAATTGTAGCACGGAGCACGTGATTGTAGATAGACGTCTTCTACATGGTAACATGTATTGCCCAAGCGAACTAGACTAATATCAAACGAGACGTCATGTGTTTTGGATATGGACATTATAATTAATTTCGATATTTTATACCAGCATTAATTTATCTTACTATATTGGCATAGCAAAGAGTATATACTTCTTTCGCGGCAGCTATACTGTTTATTAGTAATAATTGATAGAATGTTGAAGCGGCATTCCGTCTGTTCGTGATAATCCACAGAGACGTCTCGTTTGATATTTGCCTAGTTGGCTTGGTCAATACACATGTTACGTGGCACGTGATTGCAGAAAGATGTCTTCTACAATCACGTGCCACGTGTTACAATTTGTCTGTCAAATTTGTCTTGGCGATGTCTTCGCTGTGTTTATTTTACACCTGCAGATAATATAAGTCAAGTACTTTATCTCTTGAAGAAAAGACACAGTTTATTTTCTTCTAATTATATCATAATTCTCATGCTAGACCTACTGGATTTGTACTTTTTTTCACTTGTATAACGTGTATGTTTAGACGCGAAAGTGTACCAAATACCTACATAGATGAACAAACTCATTTTCGCATGTATCTATACTATTGCATAGAGGAAAGTTGTTTTTGTTTGTTTATTTGTACTCGATATAACAGAAAACTGCTGAACTTGTTCTTAAAAAGATTTTACTATTGGGAATAGTGAAAGATAGAAACGAAATCCTTACAAGGCCAGGTATTACGCATAAAACCGCTCCGGGACCTCCAGTAAAATTTTAATAAGAATATATTTTTAAGGTCTGGATAGGCATGTGTTGTTCTACTGAAACTACATGGATGTCTTTCATACCATACAAATGATAAATAAGTCGATTAGGGTAGTTTTGGTAAATTCTCAATATATAGCGTACAAATTTCTAGATAAAGAGAAGGAAAATCTGTACATTTCCGTCAAAGTGAGTTTATAAATGAAAATCCTTACAACACAATATTTCACAAATTTAACGTATTCTTGCCTCGTGTATAGCTCTCCGAATGCTCAAACACTCTTCAAATATTTGGAGTCCTTTACATACAATGTCTCTCAAGACTGTTCAAATCATAAAAAAGTTTAAGTAGGCCTCTCAACATTTTCGAGGCGTCTGAAAATTTTGAAGTATTGCGAGATACTTGTTTTAATAGAATGTAAGTTTCATAAAAACAGGTGAAATTAAAATAAGTATCATCTTAATACAAGATGAGTCGATTTAGGATAGTTAATCCATACGAATCTGGCAACATTGTTTTGTCAATGCTTGATTTTACTTCGATTACTTTTCGGTGTTACTTATGCGTTTTGCTTTTGAGACGATTTGTTAATGCGAAATATTGATGGTTAATAAATCACTAAATTACATAACATGTGTTTATTTATTTTACTTACATAATATTTAATATATACCACTTGATAAGATTTGAACCCTAAGAAATTGATCAGTTAGGTAGAACTACCTTAATCCTGTAAAGGGGCAAAGCTTTGCGCGAGCGCTGGCGAGGTCTTCCTCAGCGCAGTGACGGTGGTTCTAAGCTAATAAAGTTTGTGTCGGGGAAATACAAAGATATTGAAGGGATCCAGATTATTTAAAGAGCTATAAAAAAATTTACATTAATTTTTTCACCCAAATATCTGTCTCAACCCTCAATTTGTGCGAGAAGGAAAGAATAATGCGGTTCACTTGTTGTAAGAAAGAGATATCTATGTACTTCGTGAGGTTGCTTCGCACTAATTGGTCGCGAGCGTACGTGACGTAGTACGTAAATTGTCGCAACTCTATAGCGTTGCCTTTTACTCCACATATAAAATCATATTACACCTCGCTCTTCGAGTTTGTTGAAATGAATAGCCATGTCAATTGTAAAACCTCATTATAAATAGGAAAATAAAATTAAAATAAGATAATATATATAATAAGATATATAATAAGATAATAATAATAAGTAATTAGTACACTATCTAAACGCACAAGAAGCCATTGTACGGTATTAAAAACACAGAATAGGGAATAAGTTTTGTTTGACGTTTAGCCGTGACACTAGGTTACACAAGACCAAGTCAAATAGCGGGCAAATGCCTTGCATTTGCGTTGTCATTATTGAGAGCGGATAACCTGTCTATACGAATATGTCATTGTCTCAACCAGGATTTGAACCAGTAGAACCAAAACAAGGGATCTCCAATGTGGCAGGCATGTCTACTACCACCGCCACGAAATAACAAACATAATTTTCATGATTTTCAGAATTTAAATTCATCTTTTGTTGTTTATGTTGACTAGGTTTTAAAGGCATTTCTTTCTAATACAACTTAACAAAATAGCCAAGTACAAAATAATGTTTTATTTAGTTTTACCATGCTATTGTATTTGATTAATATCTATTGTTTTCGAAAAGCAATAGAACTAATAGGCTTTAGAAACTAAACGGATCCTGAGCGCGTTTTTAACAAAGATTGATTATCAGAATTATCAATGTTGCGGTTTAGACTACCGCTACAGCGGACACTTAGACATTAATTAAGATAAATTGGTCTTACTTAACCCTTAAATAACAACAAATACAATATTCACTCAGTAAGGGTCTCTAATAAACAAAACTATAAGTACATGTATAGGCAGTGGGGATGTTCGATACAAATAGCAGTTCTTGTTTGAAACCTCATATTAGTAGTACAGCGATATTACAATATAATTAATATATGGAGTTGAATAAAAAAATCGAACATGAATTGCCAACAACGGTAGAATTTCATAGTATCTCAAATAAATAATAATATAATAATCCTCAGACCAACACACCAACTGTACGGCTGTAAAACCAGCAGAGATTGTGTTATGGATGACCGTACAGCGAACTGTGGAGGAACCCAGAATAAACATACATAATATATAAATATAAACAACCATGGCCCGAGAACAGACATGTGTGTTCAGTACACAGATTAATGCCCCGACCAGGACTCGAACCACTGACGCCACTCGGCCGTCAGTTAGGTCAACAGCGGCTGCAATTTCATAGTAACCCAAATTAGTCACAATATTTGCTGCAATACACAAAAATAGCGAGACTACTCTATTCAGGAGTCAAATTTTTAACGAGTTGGCAACAAAAAGTAAATCCTCTCAGCACTACCATAAAACAGGCAACTTGTTTTCCCCAAAGTACACTAACAGTGTTTTAAGTTATAACAAAGTTTGACTTACATGTGAATGTGCTAAAAGTTCCTTCATAATGAAATTATCGTATATCTCTCGTGCAATCCGCCGCCTTTCTTCTATACATTCTTGTTTTTCATATATTTTTATCTGCAAAAGATAAGAAGGAGTGTGATTTGATGTGCATACCTAGGTATAAAAAATAATAACAATCTGAATGCCTTAAAAATAGGCAAAGCAAACTTAAAGGGAACTAAGAATAAGCCTGCATATTGTAATTAGAAAAAGATCCATGATTTACTAGAAAAAAGACCTTTGCATCATGCTAGTTCCCTAAGAAATACATTAGGTGTCCGTATCACGAAAGTTCTTTAGAGCCTAATCTCTTCACTGAAAACGTAAAATATACAAAACAAAACCACATCTACACTTATGAATATTGACGCAATGTTCAAAACACATTGCGAACAAATTTAATCAATCAGCTCTCATTAATTTTCCGCTCATGCAATCAACGTTTCCAAGTGTCATGTTACTTACGAATACGGGAATAATAACAAACTTTAACTACAGTCTGTGAAATGGAAAATATTGGAATAAATTGTAAGCGTCTCGCCGTTAGATTGTCGGTACAAACGGCTCGTAGAACTCATTATTTTTAAAATTTGAAAAGAATACAGAAATGGAACAGTCTATAGTTATTTTTTACTGTATGATGTTTTGAAACCGAGTACATATTTATATTTTGTCTTAGAATTCCAAATATAGTTATAGTAAGGATACATTTACGGTATTACTAAGTAAGAGGGGATACCCACATGTTCAGGCTAGAAAATTCGGTGTGACACTTTTTTTTTGGTGGTAAAAATGTAAATCTTTGTTTCACTCTCATGACTCTGCGGAAGTGTTTCGTTCAGTTAAAATCCATGAGCGAGTGATTGACTGGGATTGACACTTCAGCGGTCTCGGTCCTTTGTCGTTGTTTTTGATCTCAATGTATAGTTAGATTAATTTAAGAAGTGCGATTTGACAGTTGCTGTTTAGGATTGAGGTGTCTACAAAAGAGTTGTCAAAAAATCGATTCATAGGAATGAAATAGTTTCGATTACTCAATTCTAATAAAAGGTATAGATTTTGTTATAAGAAGAATAGATGATAACCGATGCATTAAAGCATAGAATTCAACTTGCCAAACAAATATTTCAACTATTTTGATAGAGTTTAAGCTGAGAGAAATAAATTAAGGTTGTGAAAACTAAGGCTTGCCCGACACGTTGTTGAATGAAATATCTTAAAAAAATAGAAACGAAAAGCCCTTAGTAGGTCTTCTGTCTGACTATAAATATATAAAAATACTAAACGTTGAAATAGGTATTAATAATATTTATTTATTTGTAATAATATTTATTTTTGGATTATTTTCTTTGTTAATATACGATAATGTATAATTCTTGTCTATATGAATGCCGTAAAAGAAACTTTCTAAACAAACGGATGTAAAAATCAATTGGATAAATATACACTTAGTAATTCCCTTGTTAAGCGACGATTTCTGAATTTAAATCGATTTGTTTCTACCTCAGTAACGATTATAAAGTAGCAACACTACATTCAATCAATTTTTCTGATTGATTGTAGGACGTCAATGCTTTACGTCACTGTTTTATGTTTGGTAAAAAAATTTGAGAAGTTACGTTACGTTCTATGGTCAGCTGTCAAATCGCACTTCTTAAATGAATCTAACTATAGTAAAATCTACCATGAAGTAATAATCTCGAGGATTCCACGAATTGGATAACTCTACCTATTATTAATAACTAAAATTAAAAACAAAATGTCAGGTATTCTTTTAATTTAGTGATCGGGGTTGATCCTGAAGTCCCTGAACTATACTTCTAATGTAATCTAGAATCTAAAATAAAGTCTAGAATTAATCTTATTTATCCAGAAGTAAAGCAGCGTAGCGACGATGAGTTGTAACCTTTTAGAAGCTAATGTAATAGACATCATAAATTTATCTGTAAAGTTTCCCTTTGTTGCAGTAATTGTGTACGCATTCAATCTTTCATTTCTTAGCCCGAATCAATTACCACACATATTTAGTGTGTACTGGTGTACGGGTGCTATATTCGGGCTAAACCTAGGCATTTGGTTCGACCCGCCAAGGCCTGAAAAGCATAAGCCGGGGGAGTATTTTGTTTTGATCATTCATCCACTCATATACATTTTATGCCGATTAATGCCGGGACGAACATGCAGGTACGCCCCTTACTTTGACAAGTATTGTACGAAGTTTAGTTTTTCTCTGAAAACCACTCAGGATACTGTAGCAAGATGAGTTGACGTCGACTATGCGTTGACACAATATTTATAGTATAAAAAAAATTGTAAACACCAGAACCATTGTAACTGTTAAATATAGGTATACTCCACAATGCGGATTTTAATACTAAACTTTGAGTACCAGAGGCAATGGCCAAGTTCATGGTGGAACAAGATCCCTGGGCCGCCAGACCTTACTAATATTCTCAGAGATAAACGGTTTATCTCACAAATAGTGGGGTAAACGTCGTCAGGGTATGCACATCAGCTAGCTTAAGCCGACGGCCAATTTGCAAGTGCAGCCCCACCAACTTTTCTACTCCGTTAGAAAAATCTGAAGTAAACTTACAGTGATATCGTCATTCAGGCATAGAATGTGGTGCCACCTTTGGATGCACAGATTCGTGGGCTGGTTACGATTTTTACGAAGTAAAGGTGTTACGATTGATCTGGCTGCTTACAGAAGTTATTGCAATATTTTCTTAATATAATTGGCGCTGTACCTGCAAGTGTACCTGCAAGTTGGTCGTCGGCTCAGCCTAGCTAATAGTAACACTACTTCATTCCACAAATTTTATCTCTCAGAACATGAATCTTAGTTCCATGACAATACATTTTGAGCAGCTTATGATCATGACGTTTTCTGGCTATATCTTTGGTAATCCTTATTATCTCTCGGTTTCAGAGGCAACAGATTTGTTAATACTATAATCAGTTCTATAAATAAACTTACTGAACTGATATAAAATTGTACGTACTTTTATTCTATTTTGAATTAAGTTATTTAAAGAACTAGTAATAAGAGATCATATATAAATGTTTAAAATATACCCATTTTTTTAATGGTACAAGGTATGTTTCAATTAAGTAACGAGGTGTTTAATACACAAAATGTAGAATTTTTCTACAACTTCTTCGATTTTCCGTTAATAATAATTAGATATCTATCCGAACCACTTCTCATATACCTATAACTTTTATATCAAAATACTAAACTCGCCTCTTCGTAGAACTTCAACTGTGGCACTTCATCCGACGTCTGTTCACAGAACTCCTTAAATAATAAATAACCTGAAACAAGGAGAACATCATGTTCAGTTTGATATATTTATAATGAGGAGCAAAATTAAAAGCAAAAAAAATGCAAGCTAATATTCATTTATATAAATAAACTGTGAAATAACGTTACAGTCTTAAATATAATAATATAAATCCCCAGACAAACAGACCAACTGCATGGACCCAAAGTAAGCAGAGCTTGTGTTATGGATGACCATACAGCGAACTGGATGGAACCCAGGATAAACATACATTATATAAATAGAAACACCCATATAATATATTTAAAATAGATTTAAATTACAGAGTTACACAAGGACCTGTAGTAGTAAATAATTACAGAAAACTGCTGTTGTAAGGACCGAGTAAATAATTTCAGAAAACTTATTGTTTTCTTTTCATAGGTTGACAGTAGGTTTTTAGATTAACATTAACATTGGCACCATATTAAAAACAAGGAATAACGTACCGTATTTACTTCGACTTTTGCAACGCCAGTTGCAATTTTGACGAAGCCCCATGACGAAGCAAGAAATCTTTAATCTGGTTCTTTATTTTGGTGTATTTTATACTTTATCCCTATGTTTTAATCCTAGAAAGCTGTTATTTAAAATCATATTTCAAACTTAACTATTTAATAAACGAACTATGAAATCCAGTGATATATTCAAATATTATTCGTATAATTTATTATTTTTTAATTTTATTTTTATTTTATTATATTAAGACTTATTAAATAATAAGTCATAAGAAGTATGTGTATTTTGTCTCATAAATTGTGGTATGACAAAATCTCGTAAAAAGTTGCGTTTGCGAGTCCTAAGCTGCCAAGAAGTACTAGTGGTGCCACAGAATTTCAATTTATGTTTTACACTAGAATATACATATTATGTACTATCCGAGAAATACTATACACTAGGACACATATTACCTAATAAAAATAAATATATCCATCCCAAACCTTACTTAAACATAAAAACAACATGTATACAAATAATTTACTCAAACAGTTTAACATGTTGTAACAGCAATCACTTGGTTTGCGTCAAGATTTAGCACAAAACGTAATTAGTACTAGTCAAACAGCATTGGCTATACATAGTCGACTTCGTATATACAGGTAAATATAATCATATAGGCAAAATAAATTGTGTGCAAATTATCCATTACTTGCATTATTGTTACTTCGTGTGACGCACATTTCGACCGTGTTATTAATGAGTTGATAAATACCATTTTATGAATTGTCGGTTAAGGTCAGTAACAAATTGAATAAGGTTTGTTTTAATTGTGCAAGTGACATTTTACTTGGTGGACAAGAGTGTGACATGCTCGTCGTTCATCCCAAATGATTTTCGTTGAAACTTCGTAATACCCGGCAAACGACCACGCGATATAAAGTGGCATCCGAACCCATATACATCATTGACCATAGATGTTTTTGATTAATTATATTGATTACCAATCAATGACGCGTTGCCGATCGAAGCCTTCAGGTAAATTACCTTTGTTACAGGATTTGCACTGGCTGTTCCTTTCCTTTGGAACACAACCACGTAAGCGTGATTATTAAGGGGGTTAAAATCAGCAAGGGCTGTAGTACCGCACCAGACGAGACCATAACATAATAAACTCTACTACCACTAAAAGTATGCATAATTATTTTCTTTTTATTTAAATAAAATCAACTTTAAGACATGCACGCAGACTGACGACGACTACGGTCTGGGGTAGTAGTACTTTTGGAGCGCTCGCTCGACTCTTCCACTCGAAAACTCTTTTTTCTTAACTCATTAATTGCTCTCTATGTGAAATATAATGTGAATCCGTTATTGGATGTAGGATTTAATTTGCCTTACTTTTTATATAAATAAAGATCTGTGGATGTTGTGAATGTTAAATAAATAAACTATAAAAATTGGAAAAGGTCAGAAAAGGTGCCAGGTTCAACATTGGACTGCATTATGTAGAAATCAAAGCCCTCTCCCACCTGTCGACTAAGATAGTGACGCTAAATTTCACTTCTTCAGCACTAATCAAATTCTAACTAATGGAGGACTTATTCACACAAGATAACAAATAAAATCAAAAGTCTTTTCATATGAAACAAAAAGGGTTGAGTTCAAAATGTTCATGCCGTCGGCCACTTATGTTTCAGTAAAACATACAGTTATAATTATTTTTATTATAATAATCAGTAAGGTTTATACCATATTTTATAATCACATGAGCTAAATACTAGTAAGTTTTTATTTTATTTTGGAGTTAAAATAGCCATCTTTAGAGTAAACTTATAATAACTATATTGTATTGCACCACAAATTCTTTAATCTAAAAATATTTGTTGCTTCATTTAATAGGGAAAAATGGAAAAATAAACAATTAACTAGTAATTAAATATTTATTGTGTAAGTTTGCTATCTCATTAGTAAGTCACTCAGGAATGTATACTCAGAAATATAGGATTCACTTGTTGCACAAAAACAGAGCGAATGTTCTTTTTATTGAGGGTTGGCGATCAAAGAAATTAATTTCGCACATAAACCCAAGCAAATAAAAAGCACAAAAATAATGCTTACATACATACACAATATACATACATAAAGCTGACATAAATATATTTTTAGTGATATTATTCAATATGTTATGGTTTCAACATTTTTTAAAGTAATTAATTCAACTGAATATCTATTTCATCTATTTTAAATCATAAAGATTACCTCAAGTATTTCTTTTTGCATTCTGAATAACCTATATTCGAGAACCTTGTCTGTATCGGTAAAGATGCACTCAGTTACCTATTCTTTGATTTGCTTTTATGTCTATTATATATTTATATACATAATTTGGTTCTGACTTTCTTTTCAGTAATTATTATAAAATGTTATAAAAATTAAGGTATAGGCATTTTTTGCGTAAAGTACTGAAATCAAAAGGGGCCTGCACTGAACTCAACTATTTAAGAAAGCAAGTACCAAGTATCCGAATAGAAAAATATCGTTTTAAGAACAAAGATCGAAATAAATCCGGTCATTTAATGTGCGTTTCTAAGAAACAATATTACACATTCAAAGAGAATTAAGAGTTTGAATTGTTTCGGAAGTTTTAATGTTTGACAAATTATGATTTTAGAATAATTTGGTTGACACAATTCTTTTGACGTTAAGTACCAAATTGATTTCAACTTTTGGCGACTTAAATAAAGTGTATATTATGTTATAATGAATAGTCCGCTTTTAATTTTAAATTCAATTTAAAAAAGAAATTCTTAGAAATAACATATACTAGCGATAAAAGCCACATTGCGGACACAAATGACATGTCATACCTAGCTAATATGATTTGTTTGAACATTCGACTATAAGCAGATCAGGGTTATTGTTTAGGGATGAATAAACCTAATAATAGCATGGCTGAGCGGGGCGGAAAGTGTTGAAGCTTACTGGAGAAATACTTGACAAATCACAATGCCAGAACTCTCCAATTCGCTTCAGTAGTTACACTAGCCCCGAGTAAAGACCCGCCCTGAAGGCTGCGCTTTCAGCAAAGCTAAGCGAGGTAGACGAAAATAACGAAATTTTGACCTACGAGTTGCGTCGGTGGTAGTTGCCCTGCCTTAAACACCGGAGGTCCTAAGTTTGAGTCCTGGTCGCGGCATCCATTTTTATGACGAACACAGATGTTGGTCCTCGGGTCATGTTCGTTTATATTTATATATGTATGATTATTCTCAGTTCCCCCACAGTTCGCTATATGGTCATCCACAACACAAGCTCTGCTCACTTGGGGGCCATATACAGTAGGTGTGTTTGTCTGCGAAATTTTAAAATACAAATGCCATTAACCTATTGGTCGATGTTTCGTCGCACAGCTTTGGTGGATACGCGATAATCGAGTTTCGAATGCGAGTGTCGAAAGACATCGGTCATAATTCTTCCATCGTATCTGATGCTTACAAAGTTTCCGACAACCCCATTACATTTTATTGACCAAGATTAGATAAGACGCCGGCGCCTTATCCGTTTTGCAAATACGAACTTCGATAATATATATAGCAAGGAAAGGAAAATACTTCCCTTTTAAGTCATGTCTAGATTTTATAATGAGATGGAATTGTATTTATAGATTACGGTTTCGAGATGGCGGGTGCGAGCTATTCTTATCTAATACCAAAAACTAATAACAATGGTATTTGTTTATTATAGTAATTAATTTTCTATGACGAACGAATACCAAATTTTAAATATTTCAATGAAGTACTTAATCTATCCCCAACGAATACCAAAACATAACTATTGGTACAGTCACAGAAACAGTTTAATTTGCTTTTTAATATTATGATCGTAACGCAATCCTAAATCGTAACAATTTCACTTCATTCCGGCATTTTTACTTACGAGCAACTTAAGTCAATTGCTGGCCCAATTTTTTCTGCCAAAGTTTTCAAATCCGAAGCAACCAATCACAGTAAAGGGCCGTGCAAACGAACGCTAATATGTTTTAGCATTTGTTTGTTTTGGCATTTTTTTCATGCGGCCCAGTCATGTTAAGTTTTAACATGACTGGGCCGAAAAACGCTAATTTATATCAGCTTCTGGTAGCACTGAAAGAAGACGCAGACTTACAAACAGTGGTTGCTACTCAGATCGAGAAAAAGGCACCGCCTGTGAAACGGTGTACAGAAAATGTAATACAAAATCAGTGAATCAAATGTGTAACTGACCAACTGGTTGACCCAAAAATTACCATAGGTTACTGCCTGCAAAAATTAAAAATTTGTTATTAGTTGTCAAAAAAATTTAAAATAATGATGTTACCAAAAATTAAATTATTTTAGAAACTAAAAGAATAGCTATATACGAGGGTGGATTGAAAAGTTCGCGGCCTAACATAGATAGCGTTGTCATATTGTTATAAAACTACCCTCATATGAAACCTAGACTCTTTGTCAGTCTCTGTTTAATTTTTCTCTGAGATACATGCGTAATTATTTATTTTATTGAACATTAAGTGAAAGTAAGTTTAATAAAGTAATACCTCCACAAGAAGCACTTAACTCCAATGCAGATTCATGAAGATATGGTGGCTACTTTAGGAGCATCTGTTCCGTCGTAACCAATGATAAAAAAGTGGACAGCTGAATTTGAACGTGGACGAGAGAATATCAAATATGACCCCCGCTCTGGACGGCTTTCTACAGCTATGATTTAAGAAAACATCGAAAAAATATGTGATCTCATCATGGGAGACAGAAGATTGAAGGTATCTGAGATAGCTGAAGCTCTAGGGAATAAGGGTTACACAAGGTGTCTGCAAGATGGGTTCCGCGGCTCCTTTCAGTTAAACAAAAACGAACTCGGCTCACGATTTCTAGAGACTGTTTAGAGCTTTTTCAAGCTGATCCAAACGAATTTTTGGCAAGGTTTGTTACTATGGACGAAACATGGGTTCATCACTATACTCCTGAATCCAAACAATGGAAGAGACCGGATCTCCGACTTTTCTCCGATTTTCAGTAAACAAGGTAATGGCATCGGTTTTCTGGGATCCTAAGGGAGTCATCTTGGTTGATTACTTAGAAAGAGGTCAAACTATAAATTCTGCATACTACTGCACACTTTTACGTCGTTTACGCGAAGAAATAAAGTCTAAAAGACCAGGATTGTTGACCAAGAGAGTTTTGTTTCATCAGGATAATGCTCGTGTTCACACATCTGCAGAATCGATGACTCAAATAGTGAATTGTGGTTTCGAATTGCTTCCTCGTCCCCCTTATTCACCTGACTTGGCACCTTCTGACTTCCACCTATTTCCAAACATAAAAAACACTTAGATGGAATGAAATTTTCTACCAATGAGGAGGTCAAAGTGGCCGTAGATGCCTTTTTTGAAGACCTTGACGAGACCTTCTATTTAAATGGGATCAAGGCTTTGGAGAACCGCTGGACTAAGTGCTGTGACCTAGGAGGAGAGTATGTAGAAAAATAAATATCAAAAATTGCATTATTCCTGTGTTTTCTTACTTAGGCCGCGAACTTTTTAATCTACCCTCGTATTTTTCTGATATATTTATAATAGTTAAGACTCTAACTTAACAGTTATGATTGTCATGCCAAAAATTTAATCTTTTTTTGATATTTTATAATTTTTAGTAAGTAAGTACATACTTAATAAAATATTAATCGTTGATCGTTTGTAATATTCTTTAATTGTTGCTTTTTGAAGACTAAAATGAATAATTGTGATTTGTTGAAAAAGCTTCATAATCAGGTATATAGGTATTTATGCAATAACATAGTTCTGATTGTCTGTGTTATTATAATAGTAAACAAAAAGTTTTCCTTATACATTTAAATTTGTTTAATAAGACGGATTCTGATTAAATAAACACTATCTTATTAAATAAATCACATTTTATTACTGACTTTGGGATTCCTTTATGAGTGGTATTCGTCCGGAATAGAAAATGAATTACGATAATAAACAAATACCAATGGTATTGGTTTTCGGTATTAGAAAGGAATAGCTCGCGGGTGCAATGTACAATATACATTTAAATAATTAAATCAAATATGTAAAGCCTGTGAAGCTAAAAGCTGCGGTTACACCTGAAACTAGCTAAATAATATGTTTACCTCCTACCTACCCAAAGTTTATTCATTCAAAAATTGATGTAACCGCACTTTGCTTTCAGCAGTAATGCATGTTAGCCTGTTTTTAATAGCTAGAACTTTATATAAATAAGAATTTAACACAATTAGCATATTTATGATATAATGAGGGAATTTCGTTTTAACCATATATATAATAAATGTCATTCATTTATAATGAACACGTCGATTTCACCTCTTCGGGGAATGAATTTCCAAAAACCCTTCCTTTGTGCCTCTATATACTCCCTAAGGAACCCCTAAACAAAGTTACAAGTTTCTAGTTATACTGGTTTAAGCTATGCTTTGTATATCAGCAAGTCATCGTTATTATATAAAGGATAAGATCCCAGTTCTGTTAAATGATACGAATATGATGAGAAAGATGTGATTCGTGAAAAATTTGTCTACAGAAAATCCTTTATTTACACAACTTGTCACAATTACATCGTGGCTTTTACACCCACATTATATTTACCTGTGGCGTGGGAGTCAGGCTCCTCCGTTGTTGAAACTTTGTTAAGTAATAATTAACATTACGTGAGTAACAAGCCCAAGAAATATAACACTTTATTAATATACATTTTAAGAAAAAATAATAATATGCCTGTTCTCGCCACTTTTCAAAAATAATACCGATTTCTATCGAACCCTTCCATTTCCTATATCCCTTTCCCACGCACAACACTTCTGCATGACGCATAGAGAAGGAGGCAGGTTCGTGAGAGATCTTCGCTCGTCATGCCGAAGACACCCGAACGAGCGAGCAGTTAATTAGTGACTGGTAGGAAGGAACCGCGTGAATCTCCCGCATCGCCTTTGATATCTGTCAATATATTTTAATAGAATCAGTGCTCTAATTAAGTAACTATTAAAGTTGGGTGTGTGTGTACAAATTTAGTGCCAGCCAAAAACATATAAACTCTATACCGCCGTGCAACGCAAGATCTACAAGAGCATCCAGCCTGTGACTTTCCAGGCTTCAGCTGCATCAGGTCAGTGTTGTGCGTTTCTTTGTTTAATCCCTTTCGTTCCAATACCAATTCATCGCCCGCCATACAGTCCATTTAAATTTAGTAAAATAATATAAATTTAGCGACCGAAAATACATAACAATGCCTAAAAATAATAGTTACAGTAGTACTTAATCACACTTCATTTAAAGGTATGGTTTCATCGCGCGTACAAAAAAATTTTGAACTATGACGCGAGACATTTCGGCGCTGCAGCCGCTTGTGCAGGCGTCCCATAGTGAGGAATATTTAATTCAACGAATGTACCGTGAAAATCTCGAAACGATGACACCACTCTCTGCCTGTAATATATATATATATATTTTTTTTTTAAGTTTCACATGTGAAATCTAGCGGAAAAGCTATTTAAGAATGGGAAAATTATAAGTCAAGCCAAAAATTTCTTTATTGACTACGTGATCAAACTTCTAATTTTATAGAATTTTATAAGCCACGAGAAAATGAGATAACCTCTAATAAACTAATTCGTCTTCTTTGCAACGCCAACTAAATATTCTATAGAAAGCGTAGTAGTTAAATTTGGGTTAGGTTAACATAGCTAACATTAATTAGGCTGTATTTATCGCATGCGTGAGCCGAGCGAGCGAAGCGAGCGTGGTGCGGCAGCACCCGGCGAAGCGCCATAATCAAAATTGGATGATAATTCAAAAGACAACATATTTTTAGTGGCTAAGATAGTATTATTTAGGCGCTCGTCGGTTGTGGCTGAGTTATTAATTTAGGTGGCAATAATAATTTTAAAAAGAAGTCCATTCAATTAGCACCCTTTAAGAATTAGCTAAGTATGATAATTCATTGTTAGTTACATAAATAATTATTTTAACAAGGACCGTGTGTGATCCAAACAAAATTCAAACTGTAACAATCCGGTCGATTGCTCTACCGGTGACAGAATTATGCTTTCGATTTTCTTTTTGCAAAGCGAAATAGTTATATACATCATCTGTTTTCATTATTGTTTCATAATTCATTATTGTAACGTAATCGTAAAAAAACATTTCTTTCTCATAAAAAAATAATTGGCACATGACAATGGGATTCGACATTCAACATGTGCCATATTATTATGCAAGCATGCAACTCATATTCAAATAATAAAACGCAAACTTTGAAACATTGTTTCGAGCACCGCACTAAGTTTTAAGCTTAGATCAAAATTGAAATTTGTTGCGGCTTAAAACGCAGTCTAGAGAGAGAGAGACGCTTCAATGCTTTCAGTTTTATTAAATTTGCGTCGCATCAAGCAAAATGCACAATGTTTTACTGCAATCTTATGATTTTGAAGGATATAAAACGCTTTTTACGTGTAAGTTATAACTTAACTTCATAGGTATCTTTGATGACACTATGTTACGAGTATACAGAAATCTATCTAAGGGGCGCTACCCACATATTCGGGCGGGCATCAATCGGCACTGCCGAGCGGAAAAGGGGAATATGTGTAGGTGAACATTGCCGCCCGGCCAATACGATTTTGGCGAGAAGAGCCGAATGTGCCAACCTGCATACAGCCCCAATGGACTACACGATCGGCACAATTCGAATAGTAATTGTTTCGAGCCTTGTCGTTGACCAAATACTGCCGAACCGAATCTGATGGCCCGGACATGTGGGTAGCGCCTATAATAAAAGCAGTTACAAACCTGGATTGTTAACAGGATTGGATTTGTTAGCAGGTCGTAGGTACTCATGTAAGACTTGGAGGACGAGTTCTCCGTTGATTTCTACTAGTTTCAATGGTTCTTTTAAAGTATCCGTTGAACTATAATAAGCATACAAATACACGCATATTCCTAGGTCTCAGTTCTAGTTTAAACGATTTATTAACCCTTAATTGATTTGAAACAAACAATAATTACAAAACTGGTTGAAATTACCCTTTAAAAAGCGACCGTATAAGATAAAATCGCTATCAAAATTACTCTTAGGTTCTCAACACAGCAACTTTTTACCGTATAGAAAACCCTAACAAAGCTCACACATCACTGCACCTCATACAAGACAAGTCATACATCAGGTATCTATCTAAGATCAAATAAGGTAAGTAATCAAAATGGTGAATTGCAAAGGAGGCGGAACAACAAAGCGAACAATGCTAAAAGATAAAGGCACTTATTTGTAGGACACAGAGTGTGTTATGACAACGCCCACTATGGCAGATAAACACCATTGCTTTTGATTTATATTCTGTTGTTCCGATGATTTCGACTGTGCCTGTATGGTAAACAAGACACGCTCTATTTAGATAGACATTTGTTGTTATCTACGTAGCTGATGCTTTTTTTTACGACTGAATGTCATTCATACTATTAGAATACTAATTTAAGGGGAACTACCCAAAACTTCGGGCCGGCATTGCCGGACGGGAAGGTCTAATATATGTACATAGGGCAATGCCTATGCCGATCGGGTTTGGGCGAGACTAACCGAATGAGCCGACCTTGTACCTATAAAGCCCAATTGGACCACCTGGTCGGCCCCTCACGAATATGATGGGGATGAATACGATGGCTGGATCCCGCGTTAACTATTGAACGGGTGCCGTTTAACGGTATTCGTCGTTTGGATACTTGGGAGGAGGGACACTTGCCGAGCTAACGGATGCAAATAAACTTTTTATAGACATAAAGAGACTCTAAATTTATTTTGAAAAAAATATACCCGTGAAGTTTCTTACCAGTTCTTCTTCACGATGGTTTTTTCGAACTGGTGGTAGAGTCATGTTTTATTTGACATCAATAAGAACAAGTAATTGTCAATGTTGAGAAATAAATATTTCATTTCATTTCATTTCATGCGTGGTAGTTGGTTCGGCCGACACTGCCGTACAAACATACTGCCGACCCGAATGTGTGCGTAGCGCCCTTGACTTATTTTATGAATGCGAAAGTGGCTATTTTTGGTGACGCGTTGAAGCCTGAACTTTGAAAACGACCGTCGCGATATTTTCGATACTCTTTGTCTAAGTTCCAAAAAAAGTACCTACTACATAATCTATTATATCAAGGAAAACGCGAGAGAACCCGTGGCAATACCTAGGCAAGAGTATATATTCACAAGACACACTTTTCTTTTTACTTTAAGAAACAAAAAGTTTTAACCATCGTAAGCAATATATTCGGCGCTTTCACGTTGCACTCACAGAATGAATTTTATTTTATAAGAATCAGATTGTCACTTCGCTGTCCTGTTGAATGACTTTTCTTGACCAGGAACTATTTTTCCCTGTTATCTATATAGAGTATACCATATTCAAAAAAAAAGTTTGTAAACAAACCATTGCCGGATATAAATTCGTCAATTTCATCAAGAATCCCACTTCCAAGACACTAAAATTGCACACCAGTAACTCACGAAACACTGCCGCCCTTTTATTAAACAACTTTTAAGTAGTAGTTGGAGCTAAAACTTGCAAAACTAAAAAAACTACAATTAGATAAAAAAAATTGAGGTTATTTCTTTTTTTTATATACAAACATTAGGGATAACCATCGACATAAAATGAAAATGAATGAGTGACAAGTATCGATTCCCGATTCGTATCGACATTTTGATGTATCGATACAACAAGAACCGATAAGACTTAATCACTCAGATAAATATGTTTATGTAATAATGAATGTTTTTACTTGCAGTGTAATTTAGTAACATTATAGTTTACTAAGACTTTTTGCCGTTGGAACAATATTGTGGTTGTTACTGATTCTTTTATTAGGTGAGTTTTGAGCATAATTCGTTCTGCTTATAGTTCCGTGAACTAATGTACCACTAGAATGTGTCGTTTTTTAGTATAATAAGTCCTATTCTGGAGAAAAAAATATCCTTTTTTAAATTAAATATGTTTACTTTTATTTTTCTTTTCTAATTCATAAAACTACATTAATATTCATTTCAAATGTTATTTTCTTATGTGGCAACTTTAAACTGGGTTTATGATGGCAAACCCATATCTGTAGCGCGTACGCATACCCCTCATTCACCGAGGAGGTCAGCTTTATTGCCTGATTGCAAACTACCTAGAAGGGCAAACTTTTAGAGCTATCGGAATAAGCTAATTATGCAGATGACTAAAGTCGATTGTAACTTAAAGAACAAAGATATTATCGGAATAGGAAGCATTTATTCCAGTAGACGCACAAATGATAGAGCTACAATCGAAAGGCCAGGGCCAAGGCAACAGCCAGCAAAGAGAGTTTACAATGGTCACTGGCCTGAAGACATTCCGAATACAGAAAATTCAAAGAGGAACATTAAATACCTTGATTGCCTTCTGCGCAGCAAAAAGAAAAGCGCAGGGAAACGAGGTTTAGGTATAAGATTTGCAAAAATCGTCTTGGCCCTGCTTGTTTTGAGGAATGTCATACTAATTTTGTAGTAAATGTGACTGATTCGGAGTAATACACAGACTGATTAAAGAGTTACTTCTTGTATAATATGAATAAAAAATATAAATTGATTTTAGAAGTGCATTTAATTTGTTTTTTAGTTTTGATTGTGTAATCTGGAAAGAAAACATAACATTTAGTTTATTTTTGTTTAGTCTGATTCTATTATTTTAAAAATATAAAGAAGACTGATTGTTAATTCTAATACATTAATAAAAAGAAATTATATTTTTGATAAAAAAATAATTTTGTTGATTTGTTGATGTCGACAAAGCGATTAGATTTAATAATTCAATAATCAGTATGGGTAACATCACTAAAATGCCAAAGGGTCATTGACGTTTCATTGTTTACAAAGTTTTATTGAATCTGGTAAAGATTATACATACTTAGTTTTGCAAAGCGTTCAAATAAGAAAAACTATAGCAAGAGAAAAAGGATTTCTTCAGAAAAATAAACTTTTCTCAGTATCTATGTCTGTATTGAGTATCGAAAATGTGGCAATAAGTTAGTAATGTTCATAGTTTTAGTCTTATATATCTTAGACCTAGCCTACTATATTCTGAATATGAAAGATAATATGTTTGACGTTTGTTACTTAATCACATAAAAACGCTTCAGGATAAATAGGTTACAACCTGGAATAATAGATAGACAAACTTTTATAATGGCATTACTCAAACGTAGTCGCAAGGAAATGTGCGCTGGTTTAAATGTCCGATCGTGCAACAAGGTTGAAATGACAACAGATTTGTTGTCAAGCCCAATAAAAAAAAATGTTAAAAAATAATTAAATTCCACTTGATCGTTTTAATCACCCGCGCAATGTAACTCAGTAATAAAGTAGATTACGTAGGTAACACGAACCTCTTGAACTTTCAGAGCGGCTAAGCTTCCGATTCTCAGCATTAACATGCTTTAGATTAAAGTATATTTAATAAGGAAATATAATAAATCGTTTCTTGATTTTTTAAGCCAATTTACCTTATGAAATATCCTGCGGCTTGTTTTAAAAAAGCGTGAAAATAATCGCGAGAAGGAAAAAATTACTATGTAAGTAACCCTTGTTATGTAATCTTTTATGTCCTCTCTATAAAGAATTCTCATTATGTAAGGAATTACCGGGAATCTTACCACGACTTGGTTTATTGTCGAGTTTCGGATATTTTGTCCCGTTGCAAGCGCCATGATCACGGAGACCCGTCATTTCCTTAAATAACAGAGTAAATACCCACGATATCTATGGTGAAATAAATATTCAAAAAGTTCTTTGCATATTTATTTCACCAATGCCAAAGAGTATTTAATGGTAGTTTAAATTTCCAAAACAGCAACTCCATATACCACGATATAACACATGTATTAAGAAAGCTTTTTCATTACGTCATACCTAAACATCCAACGTTGCTAATGTAAAGTCATCAGGAGACTAATAAAACTGCATAGTCTTAACATCAACAATCTTCCTTCTAGAACAGAAACTTCCTCTCGACATACTCAAGCTTAACGAACAATATTCCCTTTAGATGTCGTAGATAAGTGTCAATCCCGTTTGCAGTATATATCGATTTTCGTTCCCGTAGGGTTTTGGTTTACCTCTATTTGGAGATTTCTCCTGAGGCTGTTCGCTGTATATTCTAAACTACATAAGGCAGAACTTAAGTTGCCGGATGCATCTGGTGCAGTTTTGTGTTCACTTTGAAAGTTCAGCTTTTTGGTGGCTATATAATGTTGGGTGTACTAGTTTGAGTGTGGTGTTGATAGAACAGTAATGCTTACGTTTTACAAAAACATTAAATAATATCTAATCCTTCCCTGAAAGAACTAAATACTTTGAAGCTTATGTCTCCTTATTTGATATCTTAATGAAATATCTTCTACATATCTAGTATCTTCAGTATCTCAATCGATCATGGTTTCCAATAACAAATAGCAAAACACTTTCAAGTTGGATAAATAATATAAGAAATAACAAATAATTACAAATATTGTACAAATAAATAAGTAAAGGATTATCGACTCTCATCAATTTTCACCAATTAATGGTTAAATATGCTTGCAAGCAGTAAGCAACCTGATTTCCACATGAACACAGCAATAGCTAGTTAAATTTATTCCGGTATCGAAAACCAGTTAAGGTATAAAGTACACGTGTCACTAACAATTTTCCCGGGAAATTGTTCTGTAAGCTCGTTAAGCAGACGCCGGATTGGTCAGGTGCAGTTTCATTAGGAGGGTTTTACACTATGCCTGTGATAGTATTGTCAAAATTTCTTTCTAACTCCTTCTTCGTTTCATCTTTATCTAAAAAAAAATTAGGTAAAAAGTGTAAAGATGTAATGCTGTGCATTGTTCTTATTTTTAGTTGTCAACTTAAACCATTTTTCCTTCTAAATTCGCTATCCGGGCAGATTGTGTCATACATATAAAACTTGGACTTTTAGAACGACGGGTTATTTTTCGTTCCCTTTGCTTATTTTCATTACTGTTTTATAATTGTCACTGTAAGATATTTATGCGTTCTTACAATGAAATTCTTGTAGAAAGAGTATTTTTATTAATATAATAAAGGATCTCATAGCGTTATTTCATCAAGTGTTTCAAGTAAAACTTATTAATTTAAAATGGTCCGTGTAGCTTCTCTTAGCCAATATTCGCTTATTTCTAGTCTAAGATGATTGTTTTAACCACACGAGCAAACTTGTTCTCTCCTGAAACATACCCTTACATTGTAAACAATACGCTTCCTTTGTTTTTAATTGCCCCTGCTCTTTGTAGTTTCTTTTACAAGACAAAGATCTTACTTCGAGATAGGAATGTCGCATTATACGTTTATCGAATAGTAAACTAAGTTATTAATTTTACATTCGTGCGTTTAAATTATGTATGATTATAAAAATAACAAAATAATAGGCACATGTCCGAAACCTTGGCGATGAAATTATAATATGGCATTTTTATCTAATCCAGAGGCCAGCCAGACCCTTTGAGAGCTTAAGTATTTTTAATTGTCCTGAGTTTTTGTTTTGTATTACGAGGCAGAGCGTGAGTACGATCAACTAAGTACTCATTTCATCACAAACGCTTGTCATATAAAAATTAACCGAGCGTGGCTACTGGTCTAACTTGGTGATAGAATTCAAATGTAACGGTCTTGTCTTTACTTTGTACGCTATTAGTATCCTGGCAACGTCAAACATTTGAGTGATGAACAATCCCAACATACCTTTGTGAACTTAGCCGACTTTGGCAAAATGGCTCTCTTTTCAGTTTTTTTGAAAGATATAGGTTAGTAGGTAGAAGATAGTAGTGAAGTTATTTTCGTTTGTAGGGGTGCCAAAAAAAATTATGAAGAAAAGAAATACAAACCACAAACACAATAAAAAAGTTATTTACGGTTATTATTTAATGTAGGGAAAAGCTAGAAGTGGATTGTAGTGCAATGTTTTTTGTTTGAAGCAAAACAAAATGCACCAAAATTTTTAATACATTTTATAAACAAAATTTTTAACCATAAAAATTGTCCAACACTAATTCTAATACTAATACTACACAAATTCAATTCAATTTCAATTCGCTGAAAATGGCTGAATTGCATGTGTAGAGGATAGTAGTGGATTGCAGTGCAATGTCTTTCGTTTGTAGTAGGTAATGTCATTAGCACAATGTTTCATAGTTAAAACCGTATAGTTGAGCATTTGGCAATTATTTTGTCTAAAACCAAACAAACCAGTTAGTTCAAATTCAAATATTTATTTCTCAACATTGACGTTTTTTGTTCTTATTGACGTCAAATAAAACATGACTCTACCACCAAATCGGAAAAACCTTCGTGAAGAAGAACTGGCAAGAAAATTCACGGGTATATTTTTTATTCAAAATAAATGTACAGTGTCTCTTTATGTCTATACAAAATTATTTTTATCTACATCTATTCATCTATACATATTTCCCAAAAGCGCACCATAGAAAAATATATAAAATTATTAATAAAATTAACCCCCAGAAAGCTCCAGGAATAGATGGTATCAGGTCAATAGACATAATACGGTTGTCAGATAGAATAGTAGGCGCTATAACACACTTTATCAACACCAGTATAACAGCCGGGTGCTACCCAAAACTACTATACTTAGGTATCGTTCGTCCCAATCAGTAAGGTGGCGCTAAAGATGACTACGCTACGCACCGTCCGGTTACAAATCTGTCAGTCATAGAAAAAGTAGTCGAAAAAAATGAAAAAAAATACATACGTATTATTCAACAAATAATATAATATATTATCTTCAACACAATACGGGTTTCATTCAAAGAAAAGCACCACGCAATTCTTATGTCACTTTACGGACGACGTTAACCAATAACTTGATACCAAAAAACACGTAATATTATATTCGACATGACCTTTTAATAGAGCGGTTAGACAAAAGTGGTATAAGAGGTAGGTAATATACTAGAATGGTGTAAAGATTACCTAAGGGACCGATGCTACCAAGTTAATGTTGAAAATACATACAGTTACAAGATCGATGTCACTGAAGACACCGCACAGGGATCCGCACTAGGGCCATTGCATTACCTTACGTACGTTAACACCATAACTAACGCTATCAAACAATGCAAGGTTTACCAATTTGCAGATGACACGTGTCTATTAGCTGCTGATGAAGATTTCGTTTAACATATTTGTTCGGAATAGAACGCATCCATAGGTTTTATGTAGGTAATTTATAAATTGAACACAAAAATGTTAGGACCTACCCGCACTTGTCGCGAAATGTTGGAACGGCCGGGCTGTCGCCTGCTTCGCTGCCGTGAGGAATTTTTCCATGAAATAATGTTTAGATAGTTCTAGAGACTGAGCTAGGATCGCCGCGTGGTAGGACGCCTTGTTATAATTTGATAGTTAAATACCTATAGCGCCCTCGCTGGTTTTTAAGTGTTTTTAAACGCGAGTTACAGTTGCGCTTAAACGAAAGTGAAAAACATTTGTGTTTTGACATTGAGTGTGAGAAGCTTCGGGAAGCTAGGTGTAACGTGGACCATATATTCTAATCTCGTAATAACCATCGATTGTAGTCAAATAGTAAGATTTTTGTCCTCCAAGGGGAGCCCCCACGCCCTTACATTAACTGACGGACTAACACCTATGTACTAAGAGGAAATACCTACGGGAAGTTACAGGTCAGTACATAATTATTGATTAATTAGTTATAAGGAGTGAGTGACCATTGTCAACTTAGTGGTTTTGTGTCGCGGTTTACCGATTACCGACTTGTACGATACAATATTATTAATGATGTATAAATCGTTAGTACAAAGTATAATATCATACGGCTTAAGCAGCTATGGATGCACATATAAAACGTATCTAGACCAAATATATTCCATTCAATATAGATTTTTTAAATTAATTATTCCGAAAAAAATTCATAATACTTTTCCTACGAATCTAACAAAACTTTTTAAATATTGTGGTGTTATGCCTATTCACAAACAAGTAGAACTTAATTTACTTCTAGAACAATACTTCCGCACTGAAATACAAGATCTAAAGACCCACTCAATTGGTAGAAGTATCACCAATAAAACGTTATGGAACCCATATTTCCATAATGAATACGGTAGAAGGACTTCGCGTTACATTATCCCACATCTTATTAATAACTTACCTACTGAAGGCAAAACCAAAATTACAATAAAAAACTTCAAATTAATTATGACAATATTATAAATCTTCGTAGCACTTATTATGTATGCATGTATGTGTAAGTGTACGTATATATTTGTCTATATTTATGTATATATATGTATGTATATGTATATGTGATAACTTATTATAATAATAAAATAAAAAAGAGTTTTGTTACCACATTCACATTACATTACCAAATGAGTTAGCATGAATGGGAACATCCCTCGTAAAGAAACTTACTTGACCGGGTTTTGTTTGAATTGTTCTTGTTGTTTGATCTATGATAGTTTCCATATTCATTATGATAGGAAAGAGTAATAAATAACATATTATGTTTGTAATACAGAACGAGAATGCCTGAAACCTAATTTGGTTTAAAGGCATTAAAACTAAATATGTACCTTGTATTTACATTTGATAATTAAATAAATAAAATAAATAAATCTGTTAGCTCAGCAAGTCTCCCTGCCCCCAAGTATCCACACGACGAACACCTTCAAACGGCACCCGTTCACGAGCTAACGCGAGCTCCAGCCATCACCCTCAACCATCGTACCTAAACCTCAATATCGTACATATATAAAAACCGAAACTATATTACTTCTAAAAATACTGTTGTAATGAAAAACAAAGTGCACGAGAACTCACAAATTATTCATACGCAGTATTTGCATATTAATACATTTTCTCCACTAAGAAACTCGCAACATTCTTGCAGCTCACAACGGATAAATTAACTGAGATTAATTTATGTGCAATTTCTAATCGATACGACGGACAATGGCCCAAGCTTTCATAGTAAAAAAGGTTATTTAAAAAAACGTTACGTTCTAGTTTTTCCGTATCCAGATAAGAGTAACAATAACTGGCACTGGCTTCGACTCATACAGATCATGTTTTATTTATCACCATGTACGTCCATGCCGTAATGAGAGAGGCTCACATCAAAGCGTGCAGCTTCAAAGTAGTTTACTTGGTTAAACCTAGATTGGGTAAACTATGTTGGTTTTTGAAGATAAACCTTTGTGACCTGTGTAATACGGCACGTGCATGAAACTGCAGTAAAGCTGAAAAAGCAAATTGGTGTTCCTTTTAATTATCAAAATCCCAAAAAACTAGCGACAGTTTTTTATGGTAATAGGCAAGCTACACACAACATCGTTAGTACAAGATCTAGGATCAGTTTAACATGGTTAAATTTCTATACCCTTTAGCTTGTAGTATTTTCAGTTGAGAAAATTTCTATGGTCAACCAGAGCGTAATGAATATCGATGCTTAGCACAGACGGAATAGGTGGGAAACAAAACCGAAGAATGAGCTGGATTTATTAGTAATATAGGACACCTTTTGAGTAAGTTTACCTATTTAATCTACAATAAAAATTTTATAAGACCCATTTGTCGTTTACATTTGCGATTGGCCAATTTAGAAATTTAACGCGAAGTCAACAATTTTAATTGCCCATAATTATTGCAGATAATTAAAACCACCAACAAAATACATTAGAATGTACAGTCAAAAAGTTAAAAACAGCATTCCTTTTAGATAATTATAGAACTCTGTGTTCTATTCAAAGAGAATACCATTTCAGAGTGAATAACTTCTCAGAAATACGACAAACTCCGCGTCGAAAAGTTGAGACCTGACGACTGGGAAAGTTTGCGTTAAAGAAGACTTCAAAAGTACGAACTAAGAACCTTGTATACGTAGAGCGTAGTAAAGCATTAAGTAGCGAGCGGATTCTAGTAGGTCTATATACAGCGATAGTGTTCATTAGATTATATCTAAAATACAAGGCGAAGCATTTAGGCTGTTAGTAGCGTTAACGGCTGGTAGCTTTTTCCACAAATTAATGTCACTTCGTAACAAGTAAATCACTCCGTTCAAAAACGTCTTTTTAAACGACTACTGCTGTGCTGACTGCGCTGACTAGTGCATGCAAAAATACACTTTGTCAATCTAATTTGCTAATTTTGGCAGACCAGCGTCCGGTAGGTATTTCGGCGCAAGTACCTCGAGTGACATGGGCCTGGCTCGTCGGACCGCAAGGCAAAATAGGATATATCAGTAAAATATAGTTTCATTGCTTTATAGAATAGATAATAATAGTTAATAATAGTTTAAATGAGTCTTAAGTGGATGAAATGCAGCAAAAACTAGAATATTTAACAATAAAATTACAAATTGCGGACAAAGAAATCGAAAATCTTAATATTGAAAACGAAAATTTTAAACAAAAAATATTAAAACAAGAACAGATAATAGAGATTTTAATAAAACTTAACCAGCCGCTAAAACTAGGAAAAAGCCAACATATTTATAAATATTTCTCCACAACACCGCTGAAGCGTAGATTAACCCTTTCACACATAAAAACACCTCGAACCCATCTGGCATATATGAACTCTTCATTAAAAAATGTGGCGATTTCTCCAGCTTTCTCTACACCAAAAGTAACACCTAGGCAAAAACAGGATGAGTTAGAGTCTCGACAGGCCGTATACGAAAAACAAAACATAAATACCCGGTAGGATAATCGTGCTAGTTCTACGAACTCTATGGAGCGAAAACTGAATATTTTTATTTTTGGCGACGAACAAGTGAGACACCTCTCCAACCATCTGCGACGCAGTAGAGAGACCGGCTGGAATAATATCTACAATATTTCATCCCTTTTGAAACCAAACGCGCGGAGTGAATTTATTTTGAAAGACTGTAACAATATGAGTAAAATTGTACAAAAAAATGATACTGTGATCATAGGTGTAGGTAAACATGACAATAATCTATACAAATTAATAAGTGAATTAAGTGCTACTTCGAAACTCTTGGAACATTGTCAAAAAGTTATAGTCTTAGGCGTTTTTCATAATGCATGTCTAAACGAAAATAAACTCAACAGTATGATAAAAATGATATGTAAGAATTTCAGCAATAGTAATTTTATTGATTTTAAGGACTTTAGGGATTTTAATTTAAATAATTAATGCAATCATCATTATTCAAGACAGCTAACAAATTATTTTAGTTTTAAATTAAACGTTTAAATTGACTATTTACAATACAAAGATACCTTCTTACTGAAAACCAAATTAAAAATACCAACAAATAAATTGTTTAGGAGGCTTCCACACAAACCGAACAAGACAATTCAAATATATGTTTTCGTAAATGACAACTCTATTAAATTTAACGTATTTCATCAAAATATCGCAGGCATCCTAGGCAAGCGTGATTTATTTGAAGTACCATTGTTAGAAGTAAAAAAATGTATAGGTGCGGTTGATGTCATCTGTTTACCAGAAACATTTAAAAAAAAAGGCACAGAAACTAATTAAAAAATTGAAAATTACTCACTAGGAAGTTCATTTTGTCGACAAAATGAATGCAGGGGTGGTTCATGTATTTTAGTCAAAAATGATTTATGCTTTAAAAAAATAGAAAATTTAAATACACTTATTCCATATTCTTCTCCAAATACCATATTCTTTTGAATGTTGCGCTGTTGAAACTCTTAATTATAATATAATTGTAGTGTGTATTTCCAGAACTCCACAGTCATCTTCTAAAATATTTCTATCTTAATTGGATATCTTAATTGGATTATCTAAGAGACATAAGAAACAAATTATTGCTTGTGGAGACTGGAACATAGATATTTAAAAAAAATCCTTGAATAGTGATGAGCTGCAAGCCATTCTGAGTAATTACACTTTTATTTCACACACAACAAAACCAACAAGAAAAAATGCTTGTTTAGATCTTATAACTAGTAATTTAAAAACAATTTCATCTAATTTATATAGCTTAGCCCTTTCAGACCATGACAAAGAACAAAGTATTACGGCCTTGGTAAAGGTAACAAATCCCTACATAAAAAAATGTCCCAAATTTTGGTTTAAACAAAACGTGACTATTCACAAGACAATATAACAAAATTTAAACAGTGTTTGGGTGCACTCTCACTCAGTGACATGTATAATGACAATGATACTGATTCGGCGTTTAATAAATTTCATGACATTCTCACATTATTTTATAATCTTTGTTTCCCGGAAATATTTGTAAAAATAACAAACAAACCTATGAAAAAGAAATGGCTATCAAATGGAATAAAAATCAGCTGTATAAAGAAAAGAATTTTATACAATTAATATTTACTTGGTATAGGGTATAGGCTAATATAAATTGTATTTTTGAACCTACAGCAAGATTTTAAAACGATGTTTAAATTATGGAAGGAAAATAGTAAACTCAAAATGTATACAATTCTCAAAAAATAAATGTAAAGCATGTTGGCAAGTAATTAAGAATGAAACGGACTCTACTATAAGTACCAATGACATATCAAAAATAAAAATAAATAATATAATTTACACTGACCCAAAAAAAATTAGTAATTTATTAAATGACTTTTGAAACGAATGAAAACGTAAGTCCAACAATGTGTTTAAGCCCTGTCACAGCAAATGAAGTTTTAAATGAAATAAGAGACCTAAAAACACAACTGTTGTAGGTTATGATGGCCTTAGTACAAAGATATTAAAGCTGTGTGCAAATGAACAAGTACGACTACTAACTTACTTAATTAATTTGTCTTTAAGTCAAGGCAAGTTTACAGTATTTTATCATTTTAGTTCGATTTCGTCAACTTCCGGTACGAATAACACGGAGTTAAATGAGGCTTTATTCTCAAATATTTCTTTCAAATCACCGGCTAAGTGCCTTTTTCTTTTTTCAATCGATGCAGCGTGATCAACTCTATCATATATTCCAAATTTATGGGAAGTAAGACGACTAGATATATTTTACATAATATGTTATTTAAGGATACATTATATCCTTAAATAATCGAATTTTCAAAATACATAAAAACTTTTTTACTTATTTATTTCTCAACATTGACAATTACTTGTTTTTATTGACGTTTAAATAAAGCATGACTCTACCACCTGTTCGGAAATACCTACGTGAAAAAAAACTGGCAAAAACTTCACGGGTATAATTTTTTTTAAATTATTTTATAATGTCTCCTTAATCTATTCAAAATATGGTTATCTGCATCTGTTAACTCTGTTAAATGTCCCTCCCCCCAACTATTCAAACGACGAACACCCTCAAAACACCCGGCACCCGCTCACGAGGTTAACGCGGGATCCAGCCATTGCCCTCCTCAACCATATTAGACGGAGTACTCTTGAATAAGACCGTAAAAATCCCAAGTTTAGGCTTTCTTGCATTTTCTATTTATGTATTCGACTAAAGACACTCGAAATTTGTATTTGCCATACCCAATATATCCACGTAAATAAATATACATGGACACCTATATAAATGGGTACACTACCTATAGATAACACATTTTAGTTTTCAACATTCAATACAAAAGAGATTCGTTTCTAACGATCGACGATTACCCAAATCCGTGCCACGAAAGTGGAGCACTGACAAATCAATCGGAAAGAATTACACTATTACGGTCCGTCTACAACATTCAGCTTTATCTTCAAGACAATAAGACTTGTTTTAGTACTTCGTTAGAGGTCGTATCCGAGATAAGTGAGTAATCTAAGTCAGGAAGAGTTCCCATTGTTTCTAGGAGACTGATCATTTGTTTGGTGACTTAAGTGCTTAACTTCGTCTAGGCAAAGAGGTCTCTGTGAGGTCTTATCAATGTTAGGTTTTGCTAATTAAATTAGACTTTTCTGTTGTAGATTAAGTCAAAGTGCTTCTTATCTGGGTGTCCATTGCGAGAGGTTAAGTGGTTGCTCGTTCGTGTATGTAGTTATTTTGATTTTGGAGGTTTTGGATGGACTAGTGTTAGGCGCGCTACCCACATGGTTGGGCCGCCACATTCGGGTCGTAGTATTTGTTGAACGGCAAGCCCGGCTCGAAGCAATTTACACAAGCACTCGGCCAATTTCGAGTGGGTGGCATTTTTCACGAACTGAATGTGTTGGTAGCGGCCCCAACTGACTACTGAACTGTTGTTTGACTGGGAATCTTACTTTTGTTACAATTTAATTATAGTGCTCGTGAATTGGGCCTTTCGGTTCCGCCCAAAGCTGTGCGTAGATAAGCGGCTGTATGGTACAAACAGATAGTACTCCTAGCCTCAAATCTATAAAGTGTGCTAAGACTCATCTTACACTTATTTCAGCTAAATGGTCAGATAAAAAGCTGTATATTGCTGCATATTGACGAGATTGCTGTCACATGTTTTTGAAATGTGTAGGTACTTTATTTCGTATTGTAGGGTCACTCTTTACGTTGCCGTTAAGCTAAGTCTAAGCGCCCTTTATAAATTTCGGCCTTAGGCGAAATCATTTTAGAACGAAAAAATAAGAATACAAAACTGTTCATAACATATCTAGCAGTTCTCCTAGATATTAATGTTAGTTTCATGCAAGACTGCACAACAGTTACGCAATGAGCGGTTAATCAAATTAACACAGCGTAACACCAGTATAACAGGTATTTATTCTGTTAAAAGCATCTAATTAGATTATTAATCTTTACTTAGCAGTCTATAATCAGCTTTATCTGAAACAAGGGCAATAAATAAGCTTAACTAATTAAGTAACCAATACAATGATACGATTTATCACGCAGTTTTGAGGTTTCATTCTGTTTTTATCGTAATAGAGAGAATCTGGCCCGAAAGCATTTTTGATCTTTATAAAGTATAACTCTGTAATTTAAAGAATGGTACCTATATACATGGCGGCCTGTGACAGCGCTACGGTCGGCGTGTATATTTTTTTTTGCATATTTTATTTAAGTTTCAGTATTAAAATGTTACCACGCGTGACATGTGTACCTGTGATTTACTAAAAAAAGGTCAAGTTTCTTAATATTAGTACGGAACTACAGTTAAAAAAATCACCCATTATGAGATTAATAACTTAGATGAAAACCATGAATTAATTTATTTTTTTGTTGTTGCTATCCTTCACGGCGCGTGCGTATATATTATATAGACGGCAATAATGTGTGAGCGAGACACAAATAGAATAGCCTACTCCCCCTATCCCTTTTCTATAAGTGACTGAAGTAAACGCAATTTCAATTCAACATCAAAAACAAGCTATAAATCTACGCCACATTGAGATTTCCACGAAGAATAAAAGATTATATTATTATAATGACGAAACATTTTTTTGTTTTTATGTAATCGTTAAACCGGAAACTACCAAAACCGATTTGAAAAAAAATTCTAATTAAAAGGAACATTGTCCAAAAATAAAATAGTTCAAACCCAAAGTTAAAACTCGACTATACCACAATATAATGGAATGTGTAAGGAACGAAGCGAAGAGAACAGTTTCTAATACCTTCGAGTAGTTTAATGTTGCTAGGGGGCTGCAATTAAATACTGTCGCTTCCTACTTCGAAAGATGCCAAAGTATTATTTAGTTTTGTAACATTTGGTATTATGGTGAGATGAATACTGCATATTTTTGTAAATGTACAGTATATTCTATGCATAAATAATTTCAGAGCGACAAAGTCGTTGTACGACAAAATAATCATGAGAATTCTAAATATTCCTTAAAGCATGTGCTAAAAGGATAGTTTTTCCTCTACAAAATAGTTTTTAAAATGTCAAAATAACGTATATTTTGTTAAACAAAAAGTTGTGAAATAAGAGGTTACCAAATGACTTTAGTAAAGGTACTATTTTATCAACCATACAAAATTATTCAATGCCGCAATTCTAATTATTTATACTACTGTAAACATCGGGAGTAAATAGCTCACTAAACTAATTAGCATACGATTTCTCATACATACTTATTAAATGTAATCATTTATTTATACGTGCAAACATTGCAATTTAAGGATCGATTTTTCATTACTGACGCCGTCTGTTAATAATTTTAATGTATTTACGTTCCGGGTAATTCACATTAATCGCTTCAATAGAAAAAGAAAATGGCAACCATATTGATTATTATTAGCCCCCGACGCAAAAAGAGGGGTGTTATATGTTTAACGTGTGTATTTGTGCGTATGAGCCTGTGGCATTGTATCTCACATCCGAATAGAGTGATTTTGATGCGGTTTTTGTTTGTTTGAAAGCTGTGTCTTGAAGCAATTAATTCAATATGTGTAGATGAACTTTCCGCAGATGAAAATGCCGTACGGGTTTTGACGAGACGAGCCTAATGAGCCAACGTGTATAAAGCCCAAATGGGCTACCCGGTCAGCACTTGCCGAATATGTGTACTAGTTGGTTAGATCCAGTACAGGTTCGGCTGAAGTTAAAATAAAAGATATCAAAAAGGTATTATTCAGAACCATCTTTCGTATCATAAAAAGCGTGGTCCCGTAAACATGGCTAAGATGACTTAAATCACCTGATTTCGGTAAATCAAGAACATTTTTTGATCATTGTTTTAAGCCAGTACCTTTTGTATAACGATATAATCAATCAAAAGTGTAAAGTGACTTCCCCGTTATAAACTGCGACGCACATATAACGTGTGATGTAAATGCTATGCCCATGCTGTTTGTATCTACACAGTTCGGGTATTCCTGGATATGTAAACTCAAATAGGCGTTGATTTTCTTCACTTTTCATCGTTGATTTGTTCTTGAAATGTGATTTATATCGAAAATATTTACAATGTTGATGCTTACAATAATTAAATCCAATAATTTTTTTGTTCTCCGAGATGAATCAAGCAGTATAGAAAATTTTCAGTTAAGTTAAAAGAAACGTATACTCTGCTCGTGACTACAAATAAATATAGGCTCACTAAGTTCTAGGTAGAAGCAAAAGTAAATTTTCGCAACTTTCTAACCGTCATATGTTTTCTTTCAATCTAGACGTTTCGCGTCGGTCCGTTGCGGGGCCAGAGTTACGGCTATGTGAACTTAGCACCCGACTTTTGCAAAATGGCTCTTCTTATGGTTTTTTTGAAAGATATTGGTTAGTAGTAGATAGTAGTGAAGTTATTTTCGTTTGTAGTAGAGCCAAAAAAATTTTACAGAACAAAAAAAAATTCAGCTTTCGAAAACTAAAAACAAATTTTTTTTTGTTGAGTCATGCAAGAAATTGTAGTTTTGGATTGTACTGCAATGTTCTTCGTTTGTAGTAAAATAATATTTACAGAAAAATTAACTATTCACTTGAAAATTTTCCATTACTAAATTTACCACATTAGTTCAATTTCAAAGAAAATCAGGTTACTACAAACGCTGGAAATGGCTGGAATGCATGTGCGAAGGGTAGTAGTAGATTGTAGTGCAATGTTTTTCGTTTGTAGTAGAACAATAATGACAGAAAAATTTTTTTATACTTGAAAATTTTCCAATACTAAATTTACCACATAAGTTCGATTTCAAAGAAAATCAGGTTACTACAAACGCTGGAAATGGCTGGAATGCATGTGCGGAGGGTAGTAGTAGATTGTAGTGCAATGTTTTTCGTTTGTAGTAAAACAGTAATGACAGAAAAAATGTTTTTATACTTGAAAATTTTCCAAAACTAAATTTACCACATAAGTTCGATTTCAAAGAAAATCAGGTTACTACAAACGCTGGAAATGGCTGGAATGCATGTTCGGAGGGTAGTAGTAGATTGTAGTGCAATGTTTTCGTTTGTAGTAGAACAATAATGACAGAAAAAATATTTTTACCCTTGAAAACTTTCAAATACTAAATTTACCACATAAGTTAAAATTCAAAGAAAATTAGGTTAATACAAACGCTGGAAATGGCTGGAATGCATATGCGGAGGGTAGTAGTAGATTGAAGTGCAATGTTTTTCGTTTGTAGTAAAACAATAATGACAGAAAAAATGTTTGTATACTTGAAAATTTTCCAAAACTAAATTTACCACATAAGTTCGATTTCAAAGAAAATCAGGTTACTACAAACGCTGGAAATGGATGGAATGCATGTTCGGAGGGTAGTAGTAGATTGTAGTGCAATGTTTTTCGTTTGTAGTAGAACAATAATGACAGAAAAAATGTTTTTATACTTGAAAATTTTCCAATACTAAATTTACCACATAAGTTCGATTTCAAAGAAAATCAGGTTACTACAAACGCTGGAAATGGCTGGAATGCATGTGCGGAGGGTAGTAGTAGATTGTAGTGCAATGTTTTTCGTTTGTAGTAGAACAATAATGACAGAAAAAATGTTTGTATACTTGAAAATTTTCCAAAACTAAATTTACCACATAAGTTCGATTTCAAAGAAAATCAGGTTACTACAAACGCTGGAAATGGATGGAATGCATGTTCGGAGGGTAGTAGTAGATTGTAGTGCAATGTTTTTCGTTTGTAGTAAAACAGTAATGACAGAAAAAATGTTTTTATACTTGAAAATTTTCCAAAACTAAATTTACCACATAAGTTCGATTTCAAAGAAAATCAGGTTACTCTACAAACGCTGGAAATGGATGGAATGCATGTTCGGAGGGTAGTAGTAGATTGTAGTGCAACAATAATGACAGAAAAAATGTTTTTATACTTGAAAATTTTCCAAAACTAAATTTACCACATAAGTAAAAATTCAAAGAAAATTAGGTTACTACAAACGCTGGAAATGGCTGGAATGCATATGCGAAGGGTTGTAGTAGATTGAAGTGCAATGTTTTTCGTTTGTAGTAAAACAGTAATGACAGAAAAAATGTTATTATACTTGAAAATTTTCCAAAACTAAATTTACCACATAAGTTCGATTTCAAAGAAAATCAGGTTACTACAAACGCTGGAAATGGCTGGAATGCGTGTGCGGAGGGTAGTAGTAGATTGTAGTGCAATGTTTTCGTTTGTAGTAGAACAATAATGACAGAAAAAATGTTTTTATACTTGAAAATTTTCCAAAACTAAATTTACCACATAAGTTCGATTTCAAAGAAAATCAGGTTACTACAAACGCTGGAAATGGCTAGAATGCGTGTGCGGAGGGTAGTAGTAGATTGTAGTGCAATGTTTTCGTTTGTAGTAGAACAATAATGACAGAAAAAATATTTTTACCCTTGAAAACTTTCAAATACTAAATTTACCACATAAGTTAAAATTCAAAGAAAATTAGGTTAATACAAACGCTGGAAATGGCTGGAATGCATATGCGGAGGGTAGTAGTAGATTGAAGTGCAATGTTTTTCGTTTGTAGTAAAACAATAATGACAGAAAAAATGTTTGTATACTTGAAAATTTTCCAAAACTAAATTTACCACATAAGTTCGATTTCAAAGAAAATCAGGTTACTACAAACGCTGGAAATGGATGGAATGCATGTTCGGAGGGTAGTAGTAGATTGTAGTGCAATGTTTTTCGTTTGTAGTAGAACAATAATGACAGAAAAAATGTTTTTATACTTGAAAATTTTCCAATACTAAATTTACCACATAAGTTCGATTTCAAAGAAAATCAGGTTACTACAAACGCTGGAAATGGCTGGAATGCATGTGCGGAGGGTAGTAGTAGATTGTAGTGCAATGTTTTTCGTTTGTAGTAGAACAATAATGACAGAAAAAATGTTTGTATACTTGAAAATTTTCCAAAACTAAATTTACCACATAAGTTCGATTTCAAAGAAAATCAGGTTACTACAAACGCTGGAAATGGATGGAATGCATGTTCGGAGGGTAGTAGTAGATTGTAGTGCAATGTTTTTCGTTTGTAGTAGAACAATAATGACAGAAAAAATGTTTTTTTACTTGAAAATTTTCCAATACTAAATTTACCACATACGTTCGATTTCAAAGAAAATCCGGTTTCATTATTCTTCAACTACAAACGAAAAACATTGCACTACAATGTACTAGTACCCTCCGCTTATGCATTCCAGCCATTTCCAGCGTTTGCAGTAACCTAAATTTCTTTGAAATCGAACTTATGTGGTAAATTTAGTTTTGGAAAATTTTCAAGTATAAAAACATTTTTTCTGTCATTATTGTTCTACTACAAACGAAAAACATTGCACTGCAATCTACTACTACCCTCCGCACATGCATTCCAGCCATTTCCAGCGTTTGTAGTAACCTAATTTTCTTTGAATTTTAACTTATGTGGTAAATTTAGTATTTGAAAGTTTTCAAGGGTAAAAATATTTTTTCTGTCATTATTGTTTTACTACAAACGAAAAACATTGCACTACAATGTACTACTACTACCCTCCGCACATGCATTCCAGCCATTTCCAGCGTTTGTAGTAACCTGATTTTCTTTGAAATCGAACTTATGTGGTAAATTTAGTATTGGAAAATTTTCAAGTATAAAAACATTTTTTCTGTCATTATTGTTCTACTGCAAACGAAAAACATTGCATTACAATGTACTACTGCCCTCCGCACACGCATTCCTGCCATTTCCAGCGTTTGTAGTTACCTGATTTTCTTTGAAATCGAACTTATGTGATAAATTTAGTTTTGGAAAATTTTCAAGTATAAATACATTTTTCTGTCATTATTGTTTTACTACAAACGAAAAACATTGCGCTGCAATCTACTACTACCCTCCGCACATGCATTCCAGCCATTTCCAGCGTTTGTAATAACCTAATTTTCATTGAATTTTAACTTATGTGGTAAATTTAGTATTTGAAAGTTTTCAAGGGTAAAAATATTTTTTCTGTCATTATTGTTCTACTACAAACGAAAACATTGCACTACAATCTACTACTACCCTCCGCACACGCATTCCAGCCATTTCCAGCGTTTGTAGTAACCTGATTTTCTTTGAAATCGAACTTATGTGGTAAATTTAGTTTTGGAAAATTTTCAAGTATACAAACATTTTTTCTGTCATTATTGTTTTACTACAAACGAAAAACATTGCACTTCAATCTACTACTACCCTCCGCATATGCATTCCAGCCATTTCCAGCGTTTGTAGTAACCTGATTTTCTTTGAAATCGAACTTATGTGGTAAATTTAGTTTTGGAAAATTTTCAAGTATACAAACATTTTTTCTGTCATTATTGTTTTACTACAAACGAAAAACATTGCACTTCAATCTACTACTACCCTCCGCATATGCATTCCAGCCATTTCCAGCGTTTGTAGTAACCTGATTTTCTTTGAAATCGAACTTATGTGGTAAATTTAGTATTGGAAAATTTTCAAGTATAAAAACATTTTTTCTGTCATTATTGTTCTACTACAAACGAAAAACATTGCACTACAATCTACTACTACCCTCCGAACATGCATTCCATCCATTTCCAGCGTTTGTAGTAACCTGATTTTCTTTGAAATCGAACTTATGTGGTAAATTTAGTTTTGGAAAATTTTCAAGTATAAAAACATTTTTTCTGTCATTACTGTTTTACTACAAACGAAAAACATTGCACTACAATCTACTACTACCCTCCGCACATGCATTCCAGCCATTTCCAGCGTTGGTAGTAACCTAATTTTCTTTGAAATCGAACTTATGTGATAAATTTAGTTTTGGAAAATTTTCAAGTATAAAAACATTTTTTCTGTCATTATTGTTTTACTACAAACGAAAAACATTGCACTGCAATCTACTACTACCCTCCGCACATGCATTCCAGCCATTTCCAGCGTTTGTAGTAACCTAATTTTCTTTGAATGATTACTTATGTGGTAAATTTAGTATTTGAAAATTTTCAAGGGTAAACATATTTTTTCTGTCATTATTATTCTACTACAAACGAAAAACATTGCACTACAATCTACTACTACCCTCCGCACATGCATTCCAGCCATTTCCAGCGTTTGTAGTAACCTAATTTTCTTTGAAATCGAACTTATGTGGTAAATTTAGTATTGGAAAATTTTCAAGTGAATAGTTATTTTTTCTGTGAATATTATTTACTACTAAACGAAAAACATTGCAGTACAATTCAAAACTACAATTTCTTGCATGACTCAACAAAAAAAAAATTTGTTTTTAGTTTTCGAAAGCTGAATTTTTTTTGTTCTGTAAATTTTTTTTGGCTCTACTACAAACGAAAATAACTTCACTACTATCTACTACTAACCAATATCTTTCAAAAAAACCATAAGGAGAGCCATTTTGCAAAAGTCGGGTGCTAAGTTCACATAGCCCAGAGTTACGGCAACATCGCCAATGTCGCGTGCTCATTAGGCATGGGTACGTATACAATATGTACTTAATACATGCATCAATAACGTACGAACGCACTGCAGTGTGATAGGCGGCTCTGCTGTGAGAGATAGCAAGCGGCACGGTAGACGTGGGGCAGCGGTGCGATACAAAACGTCCAAATTGAAAGCGCCCTTGTATTCCTAAGCCAAACTACAAATGAATACACTTACCTAAAACTTGGTTGAATATTTTGTCAAAATTAATTTCATTCTTCTTTTCCATATATTTGTGCATAACGCTCCGTACGCTGAAACAATGATATTTTATTGTAAATATTAATCAAATTGCTTAGTTTCGTACTGATCGATTTTTGTATTTACTTTCACTTTTGGAAAGCTGAAGTATCCAGAAGAATGTTAGCAATACTCCAGGGGTTGTTATAGATTTTTCTCTTGAATGTGAACGCATTATTAGATGCGTTGCCAACCATAAACATCATTCTGAACCACTTTTGTACCTGTAATTTTACTCGATTTTCCTTCTCTGTGACATTAACCACATAATGGCGGTTAAAATAGTGTTAGTAGAGTCTCTTTGTTAAGATCTCGTGTGGGGTGGTACTACAGTCTTACCTATTTTGACCGCCATAATAATCTTGTTTATGTGGTTGTGTTCCGGTCAATTTAACTTAACAACTAGGCAATTTCAACTGGAGCCTACCGTCGGCAACACTACCATTAGGTGAGGCGAATACAGTAAAAACAGGAACGTCTGTAGTCCCACAATGATTTTCTACTGCACTGTGTTATTTGCATTTATTTATTCTATTGTTATAAAGATGAATAACTTGTTTGCTTGTTTTTTATGTGTCATCGATAAATTCTGACTACCAAACGGATTTTAAAAGTTCTTCGTCATTAGGAAGGCACGTTAATCAGAAGTAGAGCAAAAGATCGGGTTCTACTTCAGGTTAATTATAAACTCTTGTCTCCCTGTAGTTATTTATTATACAGTCCATTTATCATGTCATTATTATAGGTGTTGTCTAGACTGTGTATACATATATACCGCCTTGTATGTCATTCAACTAAGTGCCTGGGGTCGTACCAGAGCTATTTTTTAGGTAAGTAATGTTCTTACATTCGTCACCTATGTTCCGTTAATTTGCTTCAATCAAAGACAGTACAGTACAGTCAACTCAATAGATTTTGAACCTACAGTTCACCATCGAAGACTTTAAAATTAATTGAGGAAAGGAGACGTTTCAATATTTAAGGGGCGCTCGGCTAGCTATTGTACGGTTGTTTCCAGGATTTTATAAAATAAATACAACGAGTATTGAATGCCAATATTTCATAATTTCGTTGAGTTTTGTCTTAGGAACATTTTCAAATTCGTTAAACAGCTACACTAATATTGTAAACATGGTCTGTGATATTGATTTTTTATTCATATTTCAATTTTGAAGTTAATAGTGCTGTACCTTTTATTTTACCTTTTTACGAGCTGCTTTCGAGTTTTTCGTTTGATTTAAGTATTTACCATTAATATAACAACTGCAAAAATCTTTATTCGTAATAGAATAATGGATAATGCGTTAAATAATATTTTGATTATTTCAGGTTGCCAAAACGATTATTATCTTTGTTGTCGATCATTTGACATCTCCAAAGTTTTTGTAAGTGGTTACGGTAAACTACTACCTTGTAACTATAAATTTTTTAAAACCTTACAGGCTGCTCTAGTTCGACAAACGGATCTGAACTAACCACAGACATGGGAGAAAAGTTATAAGCTTACTACTTAATGGTGCAAGCTTACTATTTCATATTTTGGTTCAACGTGGCAATATAAAAACATCACCTCCGTGTGGCCACACGATGTTTTGTTTTTTTGTTTCAAAGTAGAACAAAATACGGAATGTAAGTTTTTAAATATTTTTTGTGTGTTTACCACATTTTTTCATACATTCCAAACTGGTGTACATCACGCTAGCCGAAAATGAAGTGTCTTCTTTGACATTTTCTGGTAGTCTCATTAGCTGTTGACCGTACAGTTAAACGCTATCTACGTACGTAGTTTTATAACTAGGATAACGCTGAAAACGTTTTTACTTATTAGTATATATATGTATGAAATGAAATGGATTACAGTCAAAGCCTTTATAAAAAAACAAGATATAAACAAAAAATATTTATCTATGAAAGAGCAAGCAAATACAAACATATATTTACATAGGTATTCTATTCTATTACTCTACATACCTAGATATTATTTTTGCAACTGGTTTTTTCCGACGGATGGAGGCGTAAGAATTAATAGCTTTTAAATTAAAAAACACCCATAAGTCTACTTGATTTGGGAATTGAATTATGAAGAAAATAACGGAAAAAGGACGTTGTTTCCGGTATTTTTGACTATTATATGTATTCCTGTATAGTAAGCGTGATTTATAAAGTCGCAGACCATAGAAAAAAAATAGTGGGGCAAGAATTTGTGGATGGCAATCACTATAACAAAATATGATTACCCAATTTAACTAATAATAAGACATTTCCAAATCGCAAATAATCTTAAGTAATGTTATAGGTACCTACTCTCAGGATAAAAATTTGATTAAAGGCTACGTACAATCTAGCTAGGTACAATCGGGGATACAATTGAAATTAATACTATCGTACTTACTACAATTATTAAATTATGAATCAAGACAAAATGTTCCTATGATTTATTGCATAGTAAATAGTAAAATAAGAATGTGCTGACTACGCAATTCGGGCATTTTTTATTTGAGTATTGTAGCGTAACATTTCCTAACATATTATTTTTTGTTAGGTAATTATGAACAATTTGAAAGTAAAATTTATTCTGTAAAAAATTACGTTATGTCCACATTTAAGATATCTGAGAAATCAATCATTTAGTTAAGTAATAAACAAACTGTATACCTACTCCGATCGTATCTGCGAGACCGCCAAAGCTGTGCAAGAAGCTCCACCAATCGAAAAAGACATCCACCTACATTTATTTTTTTTTTTTATTCAGACTTGCTATTTTATCTTTGCTATTTCAGAGTTTTTTTTTTATCAAAACAACATTTAAAGTATAAGTAAGTACTAAAAGTTGATGCAGTGCGCCTGGGCTTCCCTCGATGTATCGCCACTATATCAATTCAAATCCGAAAGGCCCAAGATTACCGCGATGATAATTTGCAGCCTACAGCATTTTAGAATATTTGCTTTGGAATGAATATTGTAGTCAAATTGTATACTTAAATACAAATTTTTTGACTGATGAGTGCCAAGAGGATATTTTTTCGCCGGCCTCGGTCTACCTTATAATACCTTTTAAAAGCCGAGGTTAAAATGCTGATGAAGAAAAAGAAGACATTCAACAAATGTAATTCTTTTTACCTACCATAGACTATATTAAAATAAATTAAAATCATTGAGAAGTACTTATTAGTTAGTTTGTCATTTTTATGTACTCCTTTTCGCGAACATGAAGTCACCTCAATGATTTTAGAAAAAAAAGAAATCTAATATTTAAATAAGAGAACCAAACCCATGTGCCACCCAGGTCTAACCTTTAATCAGGTACATTAAAATTGACCAGTGCTATCAATTCATGGGTTCTATATCCAAAGGATTTAGAAAATAGAGTTACAATAGAGTTGGACTATTTCAGATAAAACATTGTTATAACTCATAGATTTAAAAAAATTTGCATTTATAATTTTTTTTAAATATGTTTTATAAGTAAAATATTTTCATAACATCTTGTAAATCTTGGAACTTGGGTGTGTAAAGGTCTTCTAAGCTATAGGAACATAAAGATTAACCAATTTTTTAATAAGTGGTATACATATTTGTAGATACATTAGATGTATCTTCAACTTGTTTACTTACAGCAAATTTTCTATTGATAACTGATACTCAAAACTGTCTCCAAACAAAGTAGAAGGTAAGTAACTAATGATCAAAATTATTCAGTAGATTCAAAGTTTATAATTACAAAAAAGCCTTACCTCTAAATAATAATAGTAGATATCTGTATCACCTTCACATTCAGCGGGATGGCAATAAAATGGGAGCCATGTGATGTCAATATCAGAAGTTAAATGGTTTTATAGTTTTGTTTACCCTGAGTCAATCAGTTTTTTATGTCAGTTTATATATTGATTCTGGATTTTACTGTCTGTTAGACTGTTATAGTTTGTTCTTTGTTCTTATTACAAAAATAAAGCTAATGGCAGTTATGCTGTGGTTCTTAAAGGTTCATTCTGATATAATTATAAATGTGATTTAGTGTGTGTGTGTATTAGTAGTAGTAGTCACATAGTTTGTTCAAACCCAAATAGTGAAATATAAATAGCCCTTGAACACAAACACACCCTTTAGTGGTACTTAACCTAATGAAGTTACAATTAGGCTAGGCTACAATTTTAAAAATTGAAGTAAGTAGTAAATTAAACAACCTATATGTAAAATATAATGATGTGCCAAGAAAATGCTCATTTTAAGGTGACATGGAAGACAAACACCTGCCAATTCATAATAAAAAAAATTAAGCAACCTTCCATTAATCAATTGATTTATTTTTAGAAAGAAATTTCAGTTTATGCAGTTAAGTGGGTAATTCTTACTTAGTTAAATAAATAAATAATTAAACAGTGAGTCACTTCTGTCTACAGGAATTAAGGGTGTAATTTAAATTAAACCTTGTGCAGGTTACATATGATTAGTCAAATACTACAACATGAAGATGGGATATCTATATTTTCATACATATTTTAATATCTTATTACTTAACTTTTGCCTACGGAAGTGATCTTATAACCTATCTTTAAATTTACCTATGTAAAAGAAGACCTAGGTAATTAAAATAAAATATAAACTTCTCTACTTGATTATGGACCTTAGTGCATGTGTTTTGTTTTTATGTATGTCATATGTGTATTAAACTGTATGCAATAGATTTTTTGCATTGCATACAGTTTGTTAATATGAAGAATTACCGTTTACAAATTTGCACTTATAAAAAATATCTAGGTACATTGCAAAACTTTGAGGGTAAATAAGAACTCTAACTTTATATTACCATCTTCACAAAGACCAAAGCATAAGTGCACTCTTAAAATTACATATGGGTAATAGCTCTTCATTGTGATATAGGTTCTGAATCATATGACTTCAGGATTTTAGTGAATAAATAATATTCAATCAAGCAGGAATACTTTTAAGTTATTTAATTAAAAAATAAAAAGACTTACTTACTATTCATAAACTACTATTTCTATGTGATAGTCAAATCTGAAAACTAAGTCTGCAGATAGTCACTACCCTTTATTTACTATCCCAAAAGCATAGAGACCTTGTGTCGTATCAACACTGGACAGTAATGTAATAACAGATGCTACCTGCCGTAAATTTACTTAATTATAAAAATTTACTTTCAAAATGAGGTGCCACTTGCTTTCTAAGAAAATGTCTGAGACCTAATCTACACACAATATATTTTTTACTTTTTACAATATTCACAGCCAGCATACTACTGATGGTAAGTGAGTATGGTAAGACGGTCTAACTGCTGGTAAGTGGCATAAGCATCTATGGACATCATTAGTTTATTTTCTTATTAGTAATGTTAATTATTGTATATCAACTAATGATGCATTTCCGGCTGTGTGCTTCAGTTGAATTTGCCTTTGTTCTAGAAATTGCACTGGATGTTCCTTCCCTTTGACCAGAACACAACAAAATAGGAAGGACTGTAGTACTTCCCCAGACAACATTTTACCAAAGAAACTATCAATAAATCAAACAGTAGACATAAATCTCACCAAGGACACCACCAATCTCAAAACAGTTAATTTAATCCTGCACTGTAATGTGCAGAATGTGTGTATAATAAGAAAGAAGCAAAAGAATCAAAAAAATAACATAGTAAAGTACTCCATTGTAATTCTTAATGCAGGAAAGAAAATAGTGGTGCAAAAAAGATGACATCAATGTATCTTCCTCAACTTGATGCGAGATATATTTTAAATATTTCATAAAGACAAATTAAAGAACCCTATCCTGATGAGAACTAGTTTTTTTAAACATGGCCAAGAACAATCACGAATTATACATTTTTAGCATAAAAGTGTATCATAATCCATCATTTTCTTTTGCGTCGGGGTTAAATAAAAGAGAGCTCATATGCTTATATTACTTTCTTAACTAGCATTAATGCAGCTGTCCACATGTGGGTTTTCGCCAATATTATACTGCAAGAAAAAAGAGGACAGTAAACAAACAAAAGTAAATATTATCTTTGTAACACACCTATCAATAATTAAGTATCAGTACTAAAAATTACCACTCTACACTTTAACATTTGCTATTTGTAAGAATTCCTGTTGCATAAAATTGTGACATTTCTTTATAACACAGTTAAATTGTGGATTGTGTCAGCTAATAAATATTACAAATTTCTTTTTATTTGGCCAATTTGTAAACAATGGTCAGGTGGAGCAATTCTTCATGTAAACAAACCTGTAGTTTACCACCTAAAGTATACAGAAATCTCAAGTATGTTACCTTGGATCTGGTAAAACAATTTTTTTACTCGCTCGAGCTGCAGGAGTGCATTTGGACTTCTCCATCGCCATCAGATAGCTCACGTCCGCCAGTACAGCCTCAAGATCCGCCATTTTGGGGTAAAAAATGATAACTATCACCAGTAAAACAAGACACTGACTCACTACACAAACACTAACACTTAGCACTTATCCTAGTCCTGTTTGAACACAAAGTTCTATTCACATGGCGACTGCCTAATGTTTCAAGCAAGACCATTTGTTGATGAGTGTGTGACACATGCTGATTATTTCCACCCAATAAGTATCATGTTGCGCATGAAACAAATACAAAAAGAAACCACCTATAGCACACTCCGTTTAAAAACATTAACTCAGATTTATATAAGATTAGAATTCCAAAGGAATACTGTATACAATGTTCGGTATGTCACGAAATCATCAGAACCACCATTGCTAGTTTTGCCGTCAGCCCCATCCGTCCGTCCGTCACCGACCGATCGACAGCGCTATTACTTACTAACTAGTGATGGTCATGATCTGCACGCACGTACGACCGAATGACTGAACCTACTCATCACCTAAAATCGATTATCTAAAAAAATACAGTACCTATGAACCTTACAATTGAATGAGTAGAGTTTCTTTGGACAATATCTGGGGTGGTCTGTTGCAAATCTTATTTTAACCGCCATAATAACAGGAGGAGGTGGATAAAATTGAAAGGTACTTTGCCAGGAAACTGTATTTACAAAACATTTTTAATTTTTTTCCTATTGGTCAATAATAAATGGCTTGCAACTATGATATCGGAAGAAAATGGAATGCATTTTTTAACCAAATCTTAGACACAATATTCATATAACTGTATCAAAATAACAAAATAAATGGTTAAATTGATAACGTGATTTTTAAGTACCAGCACGTGAGGTCCAGCGCGAGTTCAAATAATTTCCCCACTAGTACCACCTTTTGGCTATCGTCTTTCACAGAGTGCACATGTTGCTCTCTTGCTCCACGCAGCGAGGTCTCGGTGTGTACTCGTCGCGATGAGGCGATGGCTAGCCTTTTTCAATACTAATTAGTATTTCATAGATCGTAATGCCTATATGCAGTTCTTTTCAGAGCTGGTTTTATCCATATTTCAATTACGCGAAAACCGTGGGTATTTGGTAATGTATGTGATTAACAGACAGGTAAGATTCTTACGTGCTGGGTAAAGGTATGATAATGTCTTCGGTATTCACAGAGTAAGTATATTCTTTAAAGTAGGTCTGGACATCTAGGGCTGTATTCTTGCATTAGGTATATAGGTTCTTTAATCCGTATGTAGGTTGGGATAGCTACACCTGTAATGTAAATGCGCGATGAAAGAACTTAAAAACCACGTTCTTCTTTGCCTTCGATACTATGAAAAATGTCGGCTAATGTTCGGCATATTCGCTGTTCGTGACGATGTGTGGTCATAAATAAACGAAGGCGAACATTGAACAGTGATGTGAAGTCGCACCATCAGAGAATTATCGCAAGCACGCTTTTCATGGTAAAATACATTCATTCTGAAATAATATTGTTTCTTACATTTTCACAAGTAAGTGAAGTATTTGTAAGATAATGTAGTACATTAGATGTTGTAAGATTATTTGTTTTATGCAAATAAAACTTTTTTTTTCACGGAAACGCAATGAAGTCTTTATTAAGTCTTTACAAATCCCATAAAAAAATTGAAAAGAAAGATATATCTATTCTAATAATGTACAGAGTGGAATAACTTATAAAAAGAAATTTTTTAAGCACATCGCTAAGCTCCATCGGGCAGATTTGGTGGTCTTATATCTAAAATGTTATTTTGTCAAATAGTAACCGAATAGGCCAAGCACTAAAAATTAGTAATCGATTTTTTTATTTTTATTTACTACAACACTATTGCTGCGTTCCATTTGCCGATTACAGGGCTCACAGCGCTAAAAGTGCTCAAAACCGTTCCGATTCGTTTGAGCGCGCTAAAAGTGTTATTAGTGCTATTGCAATCGGAACGGTAAATATCGCGCTAACATTCTGATTGTTTGTCGCTTAGGTCTAAAGTTACAATTTCATTAAGACAATTTTTTTGACCCTGAATGAAGCAGGAGCCATTTTTTTATATTGTTACAAAAGAAAATTAATAAGCAAGCTTTTAAAATCTTTAATTGACTAATAAAAACATCAACAAAGTAATGTCATGTGTCAGTTTTGACAGGCCGTTCACAGCGACCATGCTCCATAGCGTTGGCACTGTGAGCGGGAAGATGGCGGCGTTTATGACGTCATTGATGACGTATCGATATCGCTGTGAGCGCGCTCACGGGCAAACGGAACGGGTATATGAGCGCTGTGAGCGCTGTAATCGGCAAACGGAACGCAGCATATAGGGTAAACCACCCAATTATTGGCACTTTAAGCAGTATGATCAAACAAACCTCTCAGAAAATGTAAATATTTCCTTCAGAAACTGTTGATTATGCATTCAAATTAACCTATATGTTGTGAGGATGATATAAAATAAAAATAAATCCTGCATTTGTTAAACTTTATGGCATTTAAACATTTTTTTTTCAAAATAGACCTTTAGGCCATTTATTGTCACCTTTCAACATATTGTTGGCACATATTCAACCAATTACTGGCATACCAGTGACAATATCAGGAATCATTTAATCTTATTATTGGCATTAAGGTAGTAGGTACTTTACAGCCCACTGAAAAGCCTAGATCCTGTTAAATTCTCGAAGAGGTAACTAGGACTAAATATAGGGTTTTCCCACGGTTACCTACAAAGTTGAGGGATGATCATTTCAACAAAATAAAACCATTGTTAACGAAACAAACTGTTTACTCTTAACAATCACCTATTAAGATACAAAATTAGAAACAAAACCATCTCGGTAACTCAGTTTTCTATAAATCTTCTAAAATTAATCAAATCAAAACATTTAGGTGTAATCAGTCGATAATTAGGTAACTAATTAAATTTTTTTTCTATTACTTATTGTCATTCATTTCGGATAGAATCTTTTCTAGATCTTCAGTTGTATAAACCTTGCTAGTTCTTCTTTGGTTAAAACTTTTCGGTACGTAATCTACTAGTTCACTATCAGTCTTATTATCAAGAACACTTTGACTTTCTACCTCATCATTTCTGTCTCTTGTTTTTGGAGTATCTATAATTATATTTGTGGAACTGCTAGGTTGTGTCATCACAGTGTTAGAATCAACACTATATTTCTTTATTACTTTCTTAAATTTAGTTTTATTGCCTTCTTTTTTTATTTGAGATTTTTCTATCTTCTTTCGCTCCCTTTCTTCTTTTCTTTTTCTTACTCCTTCCTCTTTTTCTTCCTTTTCCCTTTTTTTATTTATTTCTAGCTCTTGCCATGCCGCTGACGTCAGCACAAACGGTGTTTTCTTTTTATTGCTGATTCCTTTACGTTCGGGTGTTTTAGGCAAAACAAGAACATCATTGAGATTAATACGTTTTAAATGTTCTCTTGGAGGACACGATAATTGAGGCTTTTCTACAATAGAAATCACTTCGATTTTGTCATAATTAGCAGATTGTTTAGGCATGTTCACTTCGTGAGAATATTCATGAAATGCAGCTTGGCAAACATCAGATCTTTCTTTAATATTATTACTATTATGAATCTGTGCGGTATGAGTAATTTCTAAGACATGGGGCTCAAAATTTTGGGTATCGATATCTTGTCCAGAATGATGCGGTATAACAATTTCATTTTCAAAATCATCAGAAATCAGCATATTCATATTTTCTATATCAAAAGCTTCAATATTAGTGTTTGTTAGATTATGCTGTGTATTATCATTATCAGAGTCTTTTAACTCTTTCTGTAAACTTTGATTCCCCGTTAAAAAATCGTAGACCTTCTTTAAATCTTCGTCAACGTTTTTACCCTGTCCCTCTTCGAGCATTCGGAATGTTTGTGTATTTATAACTGACTTAAAATCTTTTAAAGTCATTTTAATGTCAGATAAATCAGCCACATCATTTATTCCACCTTCAAATTGCATGTTTGGAACTTTCTTTTTACCTAAACATTTTGTGTAATCCACGGCATCTTTGTCAAAAGGATATAATCCAGTGGCTCTAAACCCATTTATTATTGTTGTAGAGCTAATGCTCTCATCAATAGTTTTCTTTAACAGTGGAACGAACTCTTGTTTTGTCAGGGCTTGCGACGGATGATTTCGACGCCATTCAAGAACAGTTTTTTGCCAACCCAATTTTAGAGGTTTAAATGCTGAAACATCTGCTGGTTGCAAAATCCTCGTACAATTTGGATATAAAGCTATAAGAATGATATTCAACTTAGAACAAAGCTCACTGACTTCATAAGTCAAATGAGTTTTGTGTCCATCAACATAAAATATAATAGGAAACTCTATGCCATTTGCTATTAAATGTGGATAAAGTACATTTTCAATGTAGGACTTAAAGATTTCACTCTTCATCCATCCATTATCTGAGAGCCCTATTCCCCAATCGGGAGGTATTTTAGAGCGCAAGTCACTTGGCAAACGTTTCAATGGGAAAATTACAAGTGGTGGAGTAACTCTGCCATCAGCACCAAATGTAAATAGCACAGTAAGAGATGTTTTAGCAGGCGCATGATCAATCTCATATACGTTTTTATCTCCTTTTGCCGCTAATACTACCCCACTTTTTGGACATAAAAGGAAATTGGTCTCGTCGCCATTGTAAACTCGCTTAGGATCGTTCATGACCTCTGTTAAATTATTGTCAAGGAGATATTTTTCTATGTCCCTAAACCAATTTTTAATATCATCTTCGGCGACTGTTGCGCTTGAGGAAGTTACTGCCTCTGGAGTCCTGATGGAGATATCTGGATGGCGAGCTAAAAAAAGCTTGTACCATTTTTCGCCCGGTATTCCATTTTTGAATGGACTAGGCCGACAGCTTTTCTTAAAAAAATCAGCAACACGGGCAATAAGATCGTCTTTCCTCTTTGGAAACCCTTTTTTGCTACAATCTATCAACCAGTTCTTCAGACTTAGTTCTTCAGACATTGTTAAGGCAGTTGATGGACCAGGACGAAGTTTCTTACCAGGGAACTTTGTCCTAAACTGCAACGTTGATCTTGGCACCATGTATGTTTTCGAAGCAAGTTTCTTACTCATACCACTTCGTATTGCCTGTAAGGCATTTTGGATGTTTTCTTCTGTATACTTTTTTCGTCGTTGCACTCCTCCTTCGGCATGTTTTTTAGCTGGTTTCTTAGTAGGTTTCTTTGGCTTCATCTTCAATGTTCACCTAAAACCAATTATTGGCATGCTTTAACCAATTACTAGCATTGGTGTCAATATTTAGATTTTTCACTATTGGCATGGGGCTAACATTTGGAAATCTTAAAAAAAAACAGAAATTTAAATAAATGGATGAGGAAAATGGGTTATACCTTTATGAAAATACGATACAAGATGCAATAAAATATATGATAACAAAATCCAAATTATTGGCATTGTGCCAATAAATTAGAATCAGGTTTGCTTAACACACCAATTATTGTCATCGTAATAAATTTAAAACTAGCAGACGAAACTGCTAAATATCACCAAAAATACGTAGATTTGTTCATACAGAGTTATAAACATATAGAGAATCATGAACAATTACAATAATTCCCATATATACAAAAGAAACAGGGAGCCACTTACCTTAACAAAATCTTTAGAAACCATCCACGTAACAGAAAACTCGTTACGACTCGAATGAAGTTTTAAAGTTTGACAGATGTTTAAATTTTCTGAAGTTTAGTGTTGCCAATTTATAAAGACCATTGACCAAAGATTTTTTTTCTACAGAGCACAGATTATGGAATAATACCGTTTTCTTATTTTTGTGAGAATAGTTAAGAGTGCCAATAATTTGGAGGGGTGTCAGAAATAGGGCATGTTACCCTATATATCTGAAAGTGTCAGAGCATGCCTACACAGTATAAAAGCGCTTTATAAAACTTTGCACCTTACGACGTTTATGTACCCAATTCACAGAGTAATATAATTTATCGCTGTACTATGCGTTTCAAATAACAACAGGACCGACTTAGCGTCATATTGTGACGTCATAGCTGTCAATTCGGACCGGTTAGGTAGCGTGAGCAAAAGAAGAATTTTTTTAAATATAATTTATTTAAACAAGCAATTGCTTTTTACGTCAAACTCTCAATTTGGCTTTCTAACTTTTGATGTTTTTGTCATGCCATTGGATTTAAATTCAAATTGTTAGGAGGCAACCTCAAAATTTCAAAACGGTGAGACTTGAAAATGTTATTTTTGACATAGTTTTTTGGTGGTTTCTGCCTTTTTATTAACACATATACAGTTTTATTTTGAAAAATTGATTTTCGATATAATACTTTTATAAAGTAAAATAAATCATTATTTTTATGGTAAAAAAATTTTCTTTGCAGACCATAATTTTCAAGTGAAATTTAACAGATAGAGGTCATTGACGTTCCTATTCTCATTTGAATCGCATAGTAGAATACATGGCTTTGTGAACTATCCATAGAAAAATCGAATGAGATTTTTTAAATAGATAAGGACTTGAAGACTAACTTATAAAGGTGAAATGACAATTACTAGCTATTTTTAAGAAAGTCTTGATTTTCGCCATTTTGGCATTGTTGGCGAATGCAAGGTATAAGGTACTGTCTGTCTGGTTAATATACAACACTATAATCCATGACACAAAATTGCACAGCTCGGAACGTACGCGGGTCAATCCGTGTAAATTAAACCGCGACTATATGGATAAAATGACAATTTTTGGAATTAATTTCCTGAATAATTTAATGACTGGACGCACCGATACTTAAAGTTTGTGAAAAATTACGTTTTACTTCGAAAAATTTTTATTTTACAAAATATTGCAAATTTTACTTAGGACCTGGACAAATGTCCATTTAGTAATGATTTTATAATATGTTTTCCTTCGAGCGACAAGCAATATTTTATTTTATTTTTAATTGTTTGAGTGCAAATATGTTAATCGACTATATGAAAATAATATTAGTTACCTTTTGCAGCCTTAGTGTTGTTAAATTCAAATTTGAAAACCACTTTTTCAACAGCTTAGCTGATTTGAGACTTTTTAATTGAATTAAACTGGGATTGGATAAGACATGCTTAGCAATAGACTTATTTATTTTATAAAACTTTACCACAGTGCAACAATATATTCCATCATACTCGATGACGATGGCAGGATAAAAAATTGTGACCGTAATTAAATAGGAAATGTTATCGTGACTAAATGGAAATATTAGGCAGTGCTCATACATAATGTGAAAAAGCAACAAAAAAGCCCTTTAGCCCATAATTGCCCTTAGCCCAAAAAAAAGCCCATATTGCTAGTTTTATTTTGTACTCTATTTTTGTATCATTATGTATGTTGTTAAAACATTAAAAATGTAAGTATTGAATCTAATTTTATTAATATTCGGTATAGGTTGTGTTAAGTATCAGTAACATATTACTTGCATATTTTTCTTCTGAATTCTCCTCGTCTCACGTTTAATATTTGTAATATTTTTATACATTATTTTTAGTATATGTACCCAAAACCTGAAAACGGTTTGTTTAGAATCAGTAGATAGTAGAATGGATTTACCATGTTAAATTTCGCCCAAATAATACCCTCAAAGAATACACCATACTAAAAATGATCTCGCTCGTCTACATAGCTTACTTAGTATTTTCATGAAAGATATATTTCTACAATTTACCTTCAAGGTAGTCCAAAATCTGCAAGTATGATGGAAAATATTACTACCACATCATGTACAAACGATGCGTTATCAATGAGCGCAAGCGCTATGCGCCCGCGCGGTTAGGTGACCACACTCGCGCGAGAACGACGAGGCAACACAAAAAGCTTGTAACTTAGTGGATTTTTAAGATACTGTCATAATTTTTTTATACTTACTGATTACTTGAGCAAAAATATCTGACACATGTTTTAGGTATAAACTAAAAATAATGTATTTAAGTCCAATCAGATTTGTTATTGAAAAAAATCAGAGATCCCCAGATCTTTTTAATGTGGATAATAGTTTTAATCGGTAAATATTTACTGCATTGCTACTAATATTCAACATACTTAATGCACTTAATCAACACTTAATCAAAGTTTGATATATTCCCCTACGAATGACACCTTATGTGTCCATATTGTCACTAAAATTGTTCCACTTATATGTCACGTAACTAAATGGAAGTGACGAATTATTTTCTCTTAAAATAATCATCAGACTACTTAAATGCATTTTCAAATATATTCTACACTGTCAGTAATGAAATCAATAACCATAACCAGTTTTCACAAAAGTTGCAACTAAAGTGGATTTCTCATTTAACTTCGAGAGACACGTATTTCGTCGTCATAGATTCGGCACAACTGATGCTTAATAGATAAAAGACAATGGCCATTCTAGACTAGTAATGTGGTCAGGATGATAAAATAAATGATGTTTTGGTAGTTTCTAACACAAGTTTCAAAAGAGAGCCGTGACTAAAGTGGAATGTCCATGTATATCAAAATGTAGGTTTATGATATTCAGAAGAATTTTATTGTATATTGATATAATTATAAAATAATATCCAAGTTTAAATTAAAAAACACATTACCAGCTTTGAAAACACACCAAAACAAAAAGCTGAAATCATACCTACAGTGAAAATTTCGGATCCTAAAATTCACGTAGCACATGTGACATATACTAAAATGATATTTTAGTGCAAACTTTTAGTTATAACGAATTAAATAGTATTGTAATTCCTGTTTTATATATTTTGTTCTAAAGTTAACTTATGTATTCTTGTAGATAAAAAAGTCTAGTTAAACCAACATCAGTAAGTTATCAGTAATAAGATCAAAAGTGTTGTGACATTGATTTTTATATTGGTGCAAATTTACACGGAATGACCCACACCCGATAATTCATTTGCCATGTCACATTTTCCATGTCGTACAATACGGGCTGTGCAATATTTGAACGGGTCACTAATGTACAGCCCAGAAAAGCATAACAAAGTAATGTACGGCCGGGATTTATTGTCACAAGTTAAACCATAAATTATTGTTTTGTGAATTATGGGTCGTGCTTTATCATGCTGTACATTACGGAGCGTGCCTTATATTGCACGGGGCGGAAAGCCCGATAATTGGAATCACTGATTTTCTTATTGGTTGGTGATTATGCCATCTGTCAAAACCATGCTTTGTTCACATGGTGTTTGTGTTTTGATTTTTGACAATTTCATAGTTTATGTATATTTTTATGGTAAAGATAAAATTAAAATGTAAAAAAACCAAAACATATTTATTTTCAATTATAGCATAAATGGGACTTCAAAGATAATCTAGGAGGAATTAAATCATTTTTTTTCTACAATCAAAAGCTTTACGGTACAAGTTGCAACTTTTAGTGAAATTTACCTGTGTGCACTGTATGATAGTCAGAAGTACGTGATATTTTCTGAGATTTTAAAGTATAAGCCATGGGTTTGAGCCAAAATAAATGTACACGAGTAAAAATATCGTGTCCACCGTCTTCAACCCATTAAACATGTTTCAATTTTTTTTTAATTACACTGGACCATGTATTTTAAAAATTAGATTCATTTTTACGCCAACATTCATAGTTTTTTTTACATACTAATATTTTATTCTGAGTTTTTTTTTGTCCATACAAATGAAACATGTCCATTTCATTACCTCGTTACGATAATAGCTCAAACCAAAGTTTCTTAGGAAGCATAGAATTAGAATTTTATCAAAGGTTCATGTAATACCTGGTCTTCTTTTTGATTGATATTTTATCACCTCGTAAAAATAAAAATTGTTAATGAGTGCATTCTAGATTTCACCCTGTGAGAAACGCTATTTACACCCCTGTAGAATTATAGAAACTGTCACCTCACTACATTTTATAAAGCTTTCACACATATAAACATCATTTATTTAAAAGAAAAAGTGTCAGTCTCCCTCTGTGTTGGTGTTTTTATTTTGGTCATCCATATTTTTTGTGAAAAAATCCTGTGAGAAACGCAGTTAATATCAAGAAAAGTAAGGAATATTTTTGTTTATTACTAGTGCAAATCATTTTGATTGTAAAGTGATCCCGATATAACAGTGTCACGCTTTCATTGTATCCGATTTTTAAGATAATAATCAAATAAAGTGCTTCACAAACGCTTCTACAATCGAAACAAATCTATCTTGAATCTTTTGTTTATTACTGTACATCTGAATCATGAATGTCACATAGGTGCCCATTTGTTCACCAGTAAAAAGTCACTTGTGTGAACGCATCTTTGTGAGAAATGTGAGAAAAGTTTTTGATTTTTGTGAGAAACGTGGGAAATGTTTCTCACAGGAATCATGTGAAAAATGTACATTTATTTTGGCTCAAACCCCCATAACAGAAAGGATTCTGAAGGTATTTTTGCATGCACATTCAAACTTTGATAATTAAGGTACTTAACCATTATTTTTAGATCTAGGCCAAACATAAGATCAATACACACGCCAGAGTAGTATTCTCAACAATAATAATATATTTTAATTTATTGAACTCAGTGACGACCTTGGTGACGACCACTGCAGGGATATCACCTCACCCGTCTAAGGTAGTGATTTCAGGGATTTCATAGTCTATCACGTTTGCCTATTGCGGGTTGGCTCACTTAAAACGTACTATTGAAATAATTTCTTAGTTATTCCTGCTTCAGCACGATGTTTTCCAGCACCATAAGAGTGGTCGGCTTTATTTACTATAGTAATAAAAGCTCATTCGTACATTTGGCATTCACCGGGATCGGATCCGGTGCCTTAAGATCCAGAAGCCAGTGCCATAACCACTGCGACATCGACGCTCTTTATTAAATAAATATAATGTTTAACTACCTACGTAACTTATTGTTTTATATGCCACTTAAGTAAAATTATGCCATTTATTATTTTATTCAATGTCAAACGATTATTCATATTTTACATCCGTTTTAATGTGTTACGTCTTGACATTCGGCCTATTCACAAGTTGTCAAGGTTTGTCGATATTGTAAAGCTAGTATTGTCCGCTTTAGTTGTCAGTCTCTTTCGGCTCGCGCAAAGAGTAATGGCCGGTTTACACGCGTTAAGTGGTTTAGTTGGTAACTAAATTTTAAGTTACTAGATGTCACTTTTGTGTCCAAACGGATTAAGTAGTTAAGCTCATAAGTTCCACCCTTCCCCAACCAAGCCCCTTTAATTCCACTAAATCAAGTACGAGCTCGCGTTGCCGCTATGACAGGTTAGTAAAATAGGGATACCAATTTCAGACAAAACGCCTTTAGTATGGGTAATATAAAGAATATTGGCGAATCCTTATTTAAGTAAACAGTGAGCGTTTAGAAAAGTAAATAGTACTTTTGTTTATCCTTTTTTTTAATGTGAATTTCCATAATATTAGCTTCATGTGTAGAAGTCTCCAAAAAATAGTTGATTTATAAAGCTTGATTTGACTTGATCAGTTTGTTTTAGCTCCTGTCATTTTTATTACGATACATAGGATTGATTGTAATCAAGCAGAAGTATTTGATTTTGTAATATAGCTTTTGAATACAGAAAATTATAGTCACTTCAGAATGTAAGGACTCATTTTTATGAAAGAATATTATTTTTTATATTCCTCATAGTGAAAATGGCTTATAACTCACTCGAGTCCTTGTCCTTGGCTGTATAGCTTTTGCCTTAGCCGGCGAGTTTGAGATAAAAAACATAACTTAAAACCAAACCGTTTCGTTACTTTTGGACTTGTCACTTATGTGTGTGTGAGTGCCCTGGTTTTGTTCTGACGATTTGCGGTTCTTTTAGTTATTGAATATAACATGACTTTATAAGCCTTTCTACCTAAGGATACCGATAGTTTGCGCTTACGACGACTTATTGCTGTGATTTTTGGACTAGTTGATTAGGTTAAAGATATTGATGAACATTAACGTGTCATTATTATCATGGTCGGTTGGTGATAGTAGTAATTACCTATGTAAATGTAATTTGAAATCATAACCTCAAAATTAGTACTTGATGAAAATGCAATTATTATTGTTCCTAGACATACTACATAATATCTATATTTTTTAAGTGGATCCGGATTTTATGTCCTCTAGTTTTAGATATTTTTGACGTCTAAACGCTCCACTTTAACTCCAACTAAAACCATGTATGGCGATCTGCCAATGTCCTTGACGGACATGAAGAATTAAAATAAAAAGAGCATATCTCAGTGAATTAATTTAACTCGTTATGATGTTATCCATATTTGTGTTTATATAAATATAATTTTTTTAAGGAAAAAATTTTATGTCTCTATTTCAGGTTAGCCTGAAAAAACCGTGAGTAGAATATAAAAGAAAATGTTGCTGCCTCTACATCTCAAAAACTCAAGTCTCCTGGAAAACATCGTCAAAAACGTAAAACGGTAGATCTTGATGATTTCAATTTATGCGCTTTAAGAAATAAAATCCATGAGATGTATACTGTCAGAAAAGTTGTTCCTACCTTAAATAAATTACTTGTGGAATTAAAGAATGACATAAACTTTGGTGGAGGTCGAACGATTTTGTGGAAAATTTTAAAACGTATTGGATGTCAGTACATAAAGTGTGGTTCAAAGCGGAAAATTTTAAAGGAAAGATAAGATATAGTTGCGTGGAGACGCAAGTATATCTGGACTAAGAGGCAAAACCGTGAAGAAGGACGGCCAATAGTTTTCTTAGATGGAACATATATACACGCATCATACGCAGTGAAAAAATGTTGGCAAAAAATTAAGAGGACGAAGTACTAACATGTGATTCTTCTGGGACGCGATGGGTTATTGTTAATGCAGGTGGAGAAATGGGGTTTATTTCTAATGCTCAATGGATCTTTTAATCTCAGAGCCAATCAGGGGACTACCATGACGATTTGAATAGAACAAAGAGGGCCGGTCAGATATGACCTGTCAACGGATTGATAGCCAGAAGACGCGTCTTAGTTAACAAATATATTATAGAAAATAAAAGATATTTTTACTGATTTTTAAAGCAATCAAAACTGTGATAAGACAGTCTAAGAAAAAAAAGAAAATCGTTTTTTAATATTAGGTCTTTACCTATGAAATTGCCGTTTTTCACGAAATAAATGAAGCGTAATTTTTTTTTATATTTTTTATTTCTATTAATCAAAATAATCACCCATGCAATCAATGCATCTTTGCCAACGCATTGGTAGCTTATTGATGCCTTTCTTGAAGAAATCAGCTGGACGGGAGGCAACAAATTCTTCAAAGGCATTTTGTACTGCCTCTCGGGTATTGAATTTTTTTCCCGCCAAGAAGTTATCCAAATTCTGGAAAAAGTAGAAGTCTGTAGGCGCAAGGTCTGGTGAGTACGGTGGATGACGGAGAACTTCCAACCCCAACTCTTGTAGCTTGGAGACCGTCTGCTGTGAAGTATGAGGTCGCGCGTTGTCGTGCAGGAGCAGTGGAGCCGAACGATTGACCAAAGCTGGTTGGAGACGTGCGAGCTTCTCCATCATTGTGTTCAGTTCTTCACAGTACACATCTGCAGTAATTCTTGTCCCGTTTGGCAAGAAGCTGTGATGAATTACACCCGCATTAGACCACCAAACAGAGACCATCACTTTTCTAGGGGTAAGTTTTCGTTTAGGGCATTGTTTGGGTGCTGAACCAGGGTCCAACCAACTTGCTGAGCGCTTACGATTGTCAAACAGGATCCATTTTTCGTCACAAGTAACAATGCGGTTCAGAATTCCTTCATTTGTATGCCTGCTGAGCAGTGCAAGGCACGTCTCCACGCTTACTTCGCGCTGGCGGTCATTGAGTTCGTGGGGTACCCATTTGTCAAGCTTTTTTACCTTGCCAATTTGACGCAAATGGACCAATATTGTTTTGATGCTAACGTCGAAAGCTGCTGCTAATTCAGCCGTGGATTGAGTTTCATCAGCTTCCACAATTGCCTTTAATTCGTCATTGGCAACCAAAGTTTTCGGACGACCACGGGGTTCATTTTTCAGGTCAAAATTTCCAGAACGGAAGCGGGTAAACCAATAACGGGTGGTGCGTTCGTTTTTAGTGTTCGCTCCGTAAACGTCGTTGATGTTGCGTGCCGCTTGTGCCGCTTTGCTGCCACGACGGTACTCATACTCCATAATTACTCGAATTTTTAACTTATCCATGATGACGAAAAATGTTCGAATGCGTTGAAAACAAAACACTAACTATTAAGCAAATGACGATTTTAGAAAATGATTTCCATGTTTGTCAAATAAAATTAATTTGAAATTAGAATTATCAGTCAAAAAAATATATATTTTCATTTGAAATGGCCAGTACGGCAAAACGGCAGTTTCATAGGTAAAGACCTATTATTTACGAGAAATATTTTTTTGAACGCACCCAATCTACTGTTGTAAGTTTTACAGAAAGCAACCTTATGAAGGACCGAAACTAGAAATTATATTAGAGCAAAGCTCACATTAAAATAAAAATACTAATATGCCAGTAAATACATACCTATAATGATTATTATAAAATATTCAAGCTGAACATAGCTATTAGATATGAGATGTGGGTTCTGTCATTCACACACATCAATCTGACCTCAACTTCAACGTCAGATGTGATTGATATCTATTTATTTTTTTCATTTCGATTGCTCGTTCGTGTGCTCTTGCGTCGTGTAATGTGCGATCTCGTTTGTGTTTCCCTATCTTTGTGATCTTTTTATGTTATTATTCTAATTGAAAACGGAAGAGAAGGAATAAAAGAGTATTGTTGTAATTGTATTGTTGGATACGTCGCACAGTAGGATGTTGTGCTCATGTTATGACAATGGCGTGGTTTCTTGGTTGGGCTAGATTTCAGAGCAATATTGCTGCAGAAGCAGAATTTTTTAGACCATGTTGTAGTTAGGGAGGATTATGAAAAAACAATTAATATTATAAATGTTGCTTCAATTAAACCCTTTACAAATGAAAAACAATATCTACAGAGGCTTATTTTAAATGATGTAAGTAATAATATAAAACCGACCATTTGCTTGTTGTTAATATGTTGTCATACTATAAAGGAACCTGAACCGTCATCGAGGAAATAAATAGGTAGTGTATAATATGACCACTTCTATCTCAAGATCTCTAATTCTGAACGATGCAGGATCTCCAATATTTCATGTCATGATATTGATGGAGGTCTCAAAATTAGGCGAAGAAAACAATTACGTAAGTTACTCTCTTAACAAATTATGAAAAATAACTAATTTATTAGGGTATCATTTGCAACAACATTGAATGATATTACTATGTTAAAAGGTTTTTTTTCTTGTTTTTATATTAATGTTCAACCTATGATCATTTTTTAATGTTGGGAGATTTTAACACATGTATGATCAAAAATAACTCCAGATCCCGCGCTCTCCAGTCGATTCTATCCTGCTACAACCTGTCTTTGTTACCCCTTTCTCCTACCCATCATTTCCCTGGCTGGGATTCCTCTCTTATAGATCTTATGATAGTGTCATCACCTAACTATGTAGAAAAACACGGGCAACTCACTGCACCCTTCTCTTACCACGACCTTATATATTTATCTTTTCGTATACGTCTTCTTAAACTAAAACCACCATCTATGCTTTGTCGCAATTATAATAACATAGACATTGAGTCACTGCGGCGCGATGCCAACATCATAAACTGGTCGCCTGTGATATCTTGTGACGACATCGATTGTAAGGTCGAAAATTTCAACTCCTTGCTATTAGATTTGTATGACCGACACGCTCCTGTAAGAAGAGTGAAAATCAGACACAATCCAGCTCCGTGGTTAACAGACTCTATTAGAGAAGCCATGTCTCTTCGAGATAAGGCAAAACGCACAGGTACAAACGCTCCCCCACCGAGCAACACTTGAACCACTACAAACATTTGCGTAATCGCTGAAGCCGTCTATGTCGTGATGCCAAAAGGCGCCACTTTCATGATTCCCTTACTAATCGGAGCCCTGCAGAAGTATGGAAATTTCTTGAGTCCGTTGGAATTAGTAAGTCTCCTCCCATTGATCACAACATCTTAAATTTAGACTCCCTTAATAAACAATTTTCCGAACCTCCTATTGTTGTTTGCCGCGCTGTTAAAGATGAAACTTTGAAGTCCTTATCATATGGACTTCAAACTTACCTCTGCTCATTCTCCATTTTCACTGAAAACTGTTTCAGAAGACATTGTGAAGAGAGCCATTCTTGCTATTGATTTAATAGCAAGAATGGCTGCTGTTGGTGAGGACAAATTGTGTTCAAGAATGATAACTTTGATTTTGCCTACGTTATTACCAATACTCACCCACATTTTCAATTTTTCCCTCACAACTTGTATCTTTCCCACGTCCTGGAAACTTGCTCATGTTATCCCATTACCCAAAATACCAAACCCTAATTCACTCGCTCATTTTCGCCCCATATCCATCTTACCTTTCCTTTCCAAAGTGCTCGCTCATATTGTTCATGAGCAACTCTCCAAGTTTCTTGCACACAGTGGCCTCCTCAGCAGTTTTCAATCTGGCTTCTGCCCTGGTCACATCACCACTTCGGCTCTTATAAATATCACTGACGATATTCGATGGGCGATGGACTTCAGTGGCACGTTTACCTCAGTCGATTTCGACATCCTTCTCGGAGTTTTAACTTCACTCAACTTCTCCTCTTCTGCAGTGGCCTGGTTCAGCTCCTATCTTCGGGGCCGGTCACAGCGGGTCCGCTATGGTGAGTCTCACTCCGATTGGTGTGATCTTATTGCGGGCGTGCCTCAGGGTGGCGTCCTTTCTCCATTGACGACCGAGTGGTGTAGTGGTAAGTAGCCTTGCCTCATACGCCGAAGGTCCCAGGTTCGAGTCCCGGCCGGGGCATTCATTTGTGTGATGAGCACAGATGTTTGTTTTCGGGTCATGGTTGTTTGTATTTATATATGTATGTTTATTCTGGGTTCCCCCCAGTTCGCTGTATGGTCATCCATAACACAAGCTCTGCTTTATTTGGGGCCATACAGTTGGTGTGTTTGTCTGGGGATTTATTTATTATTTATTTATTATTATTATTATTGCTTTTTTCAATTTTTATTGACTCCGTTACTACAGTCCTTTCTTGTAATATTCACCTTTGCGCTGATGACTTGCAGGTCTATCGCCATTTCACACTTTCAGATACAGTAATTGCTATTGCTGCAATCAATGAGGACCTCAGTCCTATAAGTGACTGGGCTAAATCATTTGGTTTTTGTGTGAATCCTAGCAAGTCTCAAGCTATCATAATTGGTGTTCCTATTAATTTCTCTGATTCTTATCTTACGTGGAATGCTAACGTCAGCGAAATTAGTAGGAAGGTGCACTATTCCATCCATCAACTAAAAAGTCTTCGGAGTTTCCTGCCCTTTCGGACCAGGATCACTCTTGCTCAAACACTCGAACAATAATCGAATAAGCAGATGACGACGCTATTAAATAAACTGGAACGATTACAGAATCTGTGTATTCGATTCATCTTTGGTCTTAAAAAGTTTGATCATGTTTCTGAATACCGCGGTAAACTCCGATGGCTTCCCATTCGGTACCGTAGAGATTCTCGTATCTTATCCCAGCTATTTAACGTACTGTTTAACCCATCCTCCCCTCGTTACCTAAGTAAGCGTTTTTCCTTCACGCACACCGATTATGCTCACTGCAGAAGGAATAAGCGTACTCTTCTCAAAATGAAACCGCATAAAATTGACTTTTTCTCTTATTCCTTCACCATACACGCAGTTAGGTTGTGCATTATCCGTGAATCGAAAACGTTATCCTTATTTAAAAAGCGAGTAGGAGAACATTACCTTTCTCGAGTCTATTAGCTTGCGTTCTTGTTTTTGTAACCCCGTAGTATTATTATTGTCTTATTGTTCATTTCTTTGAATCATTTGTAAAGGTCAAGTATACTGTGTATATATTAGTTTGCATTTATTTATATATCATGGATATTCTATTTATAAGTAGATAAGTAGTTTATATTTATATTTAATACAATATGTAAGTATATTAGCATTTGTTTATAGTATTTATCTTAGGTATAACAATATATAATTTAGTACACACTAAATTTGCTATTATTAACACTCTCCAGTCTCAGGTCTGTTGGAAGAGATTTCTTTTAGAAATAAGCAGTACTTTTGTACATTATTTGGTAACTTCTTTTTATACTGTAATTAAAACCTGTGTGTATATTAATTATGAAATAAATAAATAATATTTGTTACATTGCAGCAGGCCGCTTATTGTTACGCAAGGATTAATTAATTTGTTAATTATTTTATTAAACTTGTTGATATCCTGATATATTTGCGACTATTCGGCTGCGCCATACATACAATTGTTATTTTTGTAAGTCATTGACGCCTGACATTGACGCTTAGAGGTTATGTATCTATTTTATGAAATGATTTTATTTCAGCATCGAATTTTAAAATATTGATAATAGATTTGGATATTTAATACACTGCTACCTACTGCTTAATACGTGCTTAAAACAGTTGTTTATCTGTTTTAAGCACGAATGAATTTAAGGATCAATGAAAGAATTTAAGTGACAGGTTTTTTAATGGATGGAGGGTGACTGACCTTCTTTATGAAATGGCTTTCCGAGAAACTTATACCCAATTTGCCTCCGAACTCCTTAGTCGTTACGGATAACGCTCCCTATCATACCGTACAAATAAGTAAAGCTCCCACTATGGGTTCCTCAAAACTGCAAATGCAAAATTGGATTACAAATAAAGGATTGTCTTATTTACCTTCAATGTTGAAAGCCGAACTATATGAAATCATAAAAGAACACAAAGAAGCGCCGATTTATGAGGCTGATCAATTATTAAAAAATCATGGCCAGAAAGTGGTTAAGTTGCCGCCCTACCACTGTGAGTTAAATGCCATTGAGTTTATGTGGAGTCTTTTAAAAAGGCAAGGTGCTAGCAATAATGTCGGTCAAGAAGCTGGAAATATTGTGAAATTAACTGAAGAAGCTTTTTCATCTATAACCCCTCAGGATTGGCAAAAATAGTGTTAACACGTAAAAAATTTAGAAGACAAATTTATGAGCGCTACATGGATGCTATTATTGAACAATTTATAATTGAACTAGGTAATAACAGCAGCACAGGTTGGGATACCACAGATGATGACGTATATGCAAGTGAAAGTGATATGTCTGATCTTTCGCCCATAATTACTTGCTGCGTTCCGTTTGCCGATTACAGCGCTCACAGCGCTCAAATACCCGTTCCGTTTGCCCGTGAGCGCGCTCACAGCGATATCGATACGTCATCAGTGACGTCATAAACGCCGCCATCTTCCCGCTCACAGTACCAACGCTACGGAGCATGGTCGCTGTGAACGGCCTGTCAAAACTGACACATGACGTTACTTTGTTGATGTTTTTATTAGTCGATTAAAGATTTTAAAAGCTTGCTTATTAATTTTCTTTTGTAATAATATAAAAAAATGGCTCCTGCTTCATTCAGGGTCAAAGATCTTAATGAAATTGTAACTTTAGACTTAAGCGACGAACAATCAGAATGTTAGCGCGATATTTACCGTTCCGATTGCAATAGCACTAATAACACTTTTAACGCGCTCAAACGAATCGGAACGGTTTTGAGCACTTTTAGCGCTGTGATCGCTGTAATCGGCAAACGGAACGCAGCATAAGAAACAATGAAATCAATGAATAAATTATAATTTAAATTGTGTCGTCATTCACAACCTGCCTAGTCTTATAGTTTATTATTTACAAATAAGCAAATGAAACATATATTTATTCGTGGTAGGTACACACAAAGTTAGATTACGGGGTTAAAATGGACACATATGATTGGCAACACTGCTGCCACAATGCTGCCAACATCAGCAGCTCGCTAGAGTAATATTTTTCTATGATCAGCAGGCAGGGGACATCTTATATGCTGGGTTCCGTTTGCCGATTACAGCGCTCACAGCGCTAAAAGTGCTCAAAACCGTTCCGATTCGTTTGAGCGCGCTAAAAGTGTTATTAGTGCTATTGCAATCGGAACGGTAAATATCGCGCTAACATTCTGATTGTTCGTCGCTGAAGTCTAAAGTTACAATTTCATTAAGATCTTTGACCCTGAATGAAGCAGAAAGCCATTTTTTTATATTATTACAAAAGAAAATTAATAAGCAAGCTTTTAAAATCTTTAATCGACTAATAAAAACATCAACAAAGTAACGTCATGTGTCAGTTTTGACGGGCCGTTCACAGCGACCATGCTCCGTAGCGTTGGCACTGTGAGCGGGAAGATGGCGGCGTTTATGACGTATCGATATCGCTGCGAGCGCGCTCATGGGCAAACGGAACGGGTATATGAGCGCTGTGAGCGCTGTAATCGGCAAACGGAACGTAGCATTTGACCGCTGTGTGTGAGCGCTGTTATCGGCAAACGGAACGCAGCAATTGTAATGAGTATTGACAATTTTGAATTAGGTTATCATTGAATTCATTGATGTGTTTGGAAAGATAAGAAATTGTTCTTAGTAGACCATATCATAAGAAAACGGTAGAATACAAAAGTCCTACAGAAACCCTCTCCGCTAAATAATGTTACGTGAATGCTATGCTATTGAGCGGCTAGTGCCTAATTAGTTTATGTATAGGTTTTTTTAGAAAAGTAAGTAAATATAATTCACTGGCTTATGCCATTAGTAACATTATTTGATCAAAATATAATTATTAAAAACAGGTGCAAATATTCTTATAAGTCTGAATTATTGAATGTAAGAAACATTGCTGTAACTTTCAACTAATATTTGATATCTTTATTTAGACTATTATTGTGATTACTCGGCGTTTGTTTTTTAAACACCCAATGAATTTTTATGATTATTTTTATGATTTTTTTAGGGTTCAGCATGGAGTATTGTCCTCCTAATGTTACTTTCTTTGAGGTGTGGGTTGATCATGGCATATCACAATGTTTTATGGAGACAATTTCTGCTGCTCTCATTGGTGGGTTTCTCTTAGCCTTTGGAATAGCCCAAATTGTGATTTACAAAAGGTACACAACTACAAAAAATTTTAATATGGATAAAAATTTGCTTTATCATCTTACATAACACCTCATTTGCATATTTATGGTCACAACATACCTATTCATAGTTTTCTGTGAGGTAAAATGTTTATTTAATTTTATAGTAATAAACATTTGACCTTCATAACTATCACAGTAATAGTTAATTAAATCAAATAACTAGATAATTTAGAAGAGGTATTTTTGTTTAATTTACTCTATTTAGATAAATATAAAATAATGTTTTAAAAAAAATTTGTTTTATATGCACTAGTTTGAACACTCTATAATATCAAGAAAATGTTATTATTTACAGTAAATTTGAACCCAGAATAAACATAGAGTACTCTATTTTTTTATCTCAAATGAGTCATGAAATATATGTAACATATGCAATTATTATTGATAGCAGAACTTTTCAATAAAGATTTTGTTGTTATACCTTATCTCTTCAATTATATTAATTACAAAATAGAAATAAAACATGTAGTTTATTATCAACATTAAGTTTTATCTTAGTATTATTTCAATAATATTCATTGATTTGAACCATATTTAATGTTTTATTAAAAAAAGATTAAGTTATATCATGTTTAAGGATGATTGACTCTGCATCACAGCTTGTCTCAAAAGTTGCCAGACTTTTTCCTTTGCTATGTCTAGTGTTATAGTCCCAAAGTTTAATTTATGAAAATTATCATGTTTTCATGTTGAAGCTCTTTTTTCAAAGCTCTTGTCTTATCAACTTGGCATCATTATGATTTTTTTAAGTCCATATTGTAGTTTCAGAATCTCTCCCCTTTATTTTAATGTTATCACAACTTCTGGACAGTATTGTCTCACATCTACATCAGTTGCTAATATCCCTTTTATTCTTATACATTTTTATTGTTTAATATTACATATGGGGTTTTAAGATATTTCAGATTTGACTTGAAATTAATCCAAAAATAAAAGTATTATTTTTTTATATTTCAGATATGGAGTTCAAAATATGGACGTTAGGACCTCACACCTTTTCCGTGTACAGTTATTCTTCACATTATTTGTTCCTGTTTTGGCTGTTGTACGGTTCATACTACAGGCTTTTGTATTCAAAGGAGGGCATCTGTATGGTTATATGGTAATTAATTATATCAAAAGGTCTAACATAAGAATTCTTTGCTATAATATCGTTTCTTCAAGAGATAGTCCAAGAAAACTAGAAAATCAATCTTTTATTCAACTACTGCTTATAAAACAAGCACTGCAAAAAAATACATACCTACACAATACACAATATGGAAGTAAATTTTAAAAGTTCCACTAACTGTATCTGTAATACATCATGTCACATTTGAATCTCCTAATTGGCTTGGTAAATACATGTGTTGTAGAAAGATTTCTTAATTAGGCTGTCAAATTATATAAATAAATTAAATAAATCCCCAGACAAACACACCAACTGTATGGCCCCAAAATTAAGCAGAGCTTATGTTATGGATAACAATTCAGTGAAATGGGGGGGGGGGAACCTAGAATATATATCGATGGCTCCTACGTAGAATATCGTAACATAAATAAGACAACTTTTCAGGAAGAGTGATTGAAGTTGCAAATTTGAACTAAAACTTCATTTTTTAACCAATCTTTTTGTAATTTGGTATGTACATAAACAATAATGTTGAGTATTAACCTGTGTAATGAAATACTCTTTCATATGTTTGGATTTACTAGAATTGTTCTTACGATATTATTCTTTGGAAAATCAATAACGATAATTATTGTAACTCACACTAACCACGGTTTGCGTTGGAATGATCTGTTGGTAAAATGTCGTATCTATTAATTGCCATACAATACGGGGGAATTCTCTTACGTTTTTTATGGCATGTAAGACATATCATAATTTACATAGGAAATTTGATTCCAAATATATTGTATGTTTGAGAAAAATCAATAAATTATGGTCTCTGAACAATAAAAGTCAATAATTATACAACTGTTGGCAAGTTGGTTTCAAAATTTACAAGTAGAACATTATCAACAGGATTTATACGTTTTATGGGCAAACGAAAATAAAAATTTGAATATAATCAACTTTATTTGTTTCAAAAACATCAATAACAAAAACAAAAAAAAGTCTCCTGTATGAACTAAAAGTATTTTTAACAATCTTCAAAAATCTAATGTGTAAGATAAATTCTATAACTTACAGTATGAGATCAGTTTCAATTACAATATAAATCAGTAAAGCGACCTGTAAACTAATGTTACAGGAATTTTATAAATCTCTGAATATAACAATCGTCTAAACATAAAAAGCTTCTCTGAAAAAAGAAAAATTCTTAAAAATTCAGTCATTATTAAGCTTAAAATAATCTCAGTAGTGCACAAATGTAATCACAATAGTAAACTTATTTGAGCTCATTTGTGAAATAAGAAACCTCTATTCCGAGTCATAATCCGATATTGGCTCGTCAATGTCAGTTGGTTTCAAACTTTTAAAAAATCCGCTATAAGACTTAGGAATGATTCCGCTGCTACATAAACTCATCAAGTCATCTATTTTAGGTTTCGAAATAGGAAGTGGATTTGGATAAAGTGCAGATAAGGAAAACGGGACACACTTATTTTTAGCTCTAGTGTTGCTAGTTATCGAGATAATTGAATATTCATCACCTAGATTGTACTTGTAATGCAGCTTAAATGGATCATCAGGGTTAATTCCAATTTGTTTTATTTTATTCCATTCTACTTTTTCTCCTTTCAAGTCTTTTGTCCAGTTTCTGCCTTGCAGTAACAGTTTGAAGTCATAAAAATCAGTGTGTTCCATTTCCCTGACTTCGTAAGGTTTTCCGTCTTTTTTTGACCATCTCACTAATGAGTACCACTCTGATGGCGTATATATAAGTTTGTTTTTAGCTGCCTTTTCGATAACAGCGTGTACACTGTCACTTTCAGCTTGAGTGTGACCCCTCTCTAAAAAACTGTGCGTCACTTTTATTTTATAATTTATTACCGCATAGATATAAAATATATACACAATACGATTTCGATTTTGGCCCACACAGTTGTCAGACCAAAATCGGAACTCTGTACTTCCCTTTTCAGTCTTTTTATTAATAAAATCAAGTAAGCAACTGGCAACCTCATTGGCTCCACGTCTGCCTTGGCTTTCTTGCCACATGTAGCAAGTTCCCTCCCTTTGGCCCAGACTATATACTGTAAAATTAAAGACTGAAAGTTTTCTTTTATAATATAAAATCCCTATCTCTCCATGAGGTGCATTCAAAATCTTTTGGAAATCAAAAGAAGCAGCAACTATTTTGCCGTTAGATTCTTGAGCTTCCTGTTTGTCTTTGGATTTTAGCTGTCTTGCCTGTGTTTTATTTAGTGTATGTTGATTATATTTGCCTGATTCTTGAGGGGATGGATTCTCGAGATTTTTGTAAATATGGCATTGATCGCATTGATCCTTTTTCGGTACATGAAAACATAATTTAAAATTATCGTTCACTATATCGTGATATTGTCTCTCAGTCTGAGCTGTGCAAGTGTATAAATTCAGCCCGTCCCACTCTTTATACAATTCAAATAACCGCTGATAATTTAAATTGCCATCTAAGTATAGTTTATCTGAATCTTTTCTTGTATAATGTGATTCAATTGGCTTCAAAGATCTAATATGATTACAAACTGATTCTTTGACTTCATCAGTTATTATTCTGCGCTGATTCCCATGCTTACCACGGCGATCAGCTACTATTATTCCTGTCGTTTTATTTTTTTTATCTATTGATGTATAAACTAACTGCTCGCTCACAGCATAAGTGCTAAGGAACATTTTTTTACAAACTTTAATTGGCTGTAAAATGTCAAGCTTTTCTGTGTTTGATGGTAAATAATATTTAATAGTATATTTTCGTTTCGATTCTGTGTCAGTATAAACCCTTCGCTTACTCTGCCTTAAAGCGAATTGAGCTAAATGTTCCCACTGCTTTGTTCTGTCACCTAGTGACCAAAAACTGTCGAAGATATGCTTTCTTTGTTCTTCAGATATTTTTGTGTAACATTTCATTCGACAAGTTAATGGGCACCTAGTACCCATTTTTTAGCAGCTCTTTTTGTACCGTTTCGACTTACATAATCTTTTCCCAAATTTTTATTTATTTTTCTCTTTCTGTCAATCCACTCACTTTCATGCCGTCTCCTTACATTACCTTTATCTTTTCTTTCTTTACAATTTCTACATTTTTTAGAAGCTGGTGTTGGTGGATTTGTTGAAACAGAGAATGGGCTATTTGCTTGAGGTGTTGACATAACACTATTGGAGTGTAAATATGGTGACGCAACTGGTTCTTCATTCTCTTGTGAAGCAGAGCTACGATCAAAATCTAACCATTCATTTACAGGGCCTGAAATTATACAAATAGATTAGTGTTAGTTCTAGTAATAATAAATAAATAATAAAAACTCTTTATTGCCATCACAATCAAAGTACACAAATTAGCATAATAATAAATTAACATGAACAATTTGGGCGGCCTTATCACTACTTTAGACTTAGAAATAAAATAAAATAAAGCTTACTCGGTACCGGAGTATTGACACCATCCATACTAAAATCATATAAATCAGGCATAATATTTTTAACCCCGTCACCACAGTCTAATAATAAATACTTTTCGTTAGAAATAATACTTGAAATCGGAGACTCATTTTTGTTATTATCATCACAGAGGTCTATTACGTTTGGTGCATTGCGAGGTATATTATTGCCTGATGATTGTGGATTCTGGAGTCTGGATGATTTTTCTTGAGTTTTGTAATCAAATATTTCCTCATCGCTTTCGCTTAAGATACCGGTTTGTAACAGTTCCTGAATGAAATGGCTGTCTGCACCAAATGGAAGGGGAGATTCTGAAAAAAAGAACATAACTAGGCGTAAATCTATAAATTTAGGTCGGTAAAATATCGTATGTTCATGACTGATGCGACGTAGAATATAGCAAGTTACAGATACAATAAATAAAAATAAATAGTTTCCGAAGTAAAGAATTGTATATTTATTTTACCATACTTTTCTTTACGTAAATTCCAACGTAAATAGTCGTAAGTACACATACAATATATTTTTCGAGTGATGTTCCTATGTAAACTATTGTAAGTGATACAAATCATAATTTACGTTGGTACCTACCGTCATCATAATAGGAAGTTCTAAAAATTAAAATTATGTTTTGCTTACCTGACTTTGTAGAGAAATCCAATGGCGTTTTATTCATACAACTTCGTTTTATAGATTTCTCGTTCGGATCAGCATCATCGTTCGAATTACACTCATTTTTACGTTTTTGCATAACGGCCTTGTCGATGAGCATTTGTGTTCTAGACGAAACTTTCGGCATTGTATTGATACGACTAGATTCTATACTTCTAAACTTATCCATACTAGATCATTTAATATTTAATTCTGTTAAAAACCAGCTTTAAAGTGAAAATGATAGTCCATGCGGCGTAGTCGATCGCAACTGATACTTACGATGCGTAAGCGCGGGTGGCTGCCCCCGCCTCACCCCGCGTACACCATCGCCTAGGTACAAACGATAAAATGCGTCGGAGCAGTTTGAAACATACTATAATTTACGTTTAGAAAAAGGTAGTTAAAGTTCGAATTTGGTATTTTTTCTTTTAGATCCTAAAAGATCTAACATTAATCTATGCATTTTGGCAATAATCCAAAATTTGTCATTTTGTGGCTTACGATAACTTACGTAGGAGCCATCGATATAAATATCAACAACCATGACTTGAGAACAAACATCTATGTTCATCACACAAATGAATGCCCCGGCCAGGACTTGCACCTGGGACCTCTGGCGTATGAGACAGGGCTACACTATGCTAGGGCACCATTCTAGACCTGTTAAGGTAACAAGTTAGATAAACATAAAACGTCTTATAGTGGTGAGACTATATTTTGAAATGTTAGAAAAAGTTTTTTAAATACTTATGTTTTGTTTCAGATAGTAGCATTACTGACAACTCTTATAATATTTCCATTATCAGCATATTTAGCAATTTTGGAAAGGAAGTATCTCTTACCTGCGGTGCCGCCAAGTGGCCATGGCTTTGTGTTGGTCGTGTTTTGGGCATTGATATTCTTATCAGAGAACTTGTCGTTCTTGAATCTGAACAAGGAAGGATGGTGGTGGCATTTGAAGAAGTAAGTTTAATTTGGGAAAGATATTTTGTATTTGGAATTTTAATTTTTTTTAATTGCTGTATTTCAATTTATACCTATGATGACAAGATAGGTACTTGATGCTAAGAACCTATGTTCCAATAATTTATACATCTGATTTTTATGTTTAGAAAAAGTGCTTGGAATGGATATCTATGACTACAATTCTCTTGACTGTCATTTTATCACATTCAACCAATATTTATGTACAACCAAGAAAATTAAGAGGAACATTAATATTTATTTTATTTTGGCTAAGTGACTGTCTTATATCCCTACTAATGAATAGTGAAGTTGACTTTAGTACACACCCATCCAAGTGGTTCTCTGCAGTTGTTCTATATTGATTAATGTTTTGTTTTAGTTTACAAGATCGCTTAGAGATGGCGCTTTTCGTTGGTCGATATGTATCCTGTATGATTATGTTTGTACTAGGACTAAAAGCTCCAGGAATAATAAATAACGCAAATGAATTTGAGTATTTGTATGATGAAGATCGTCCTAGGAATATACCTCCAAGGGTAAGAATCAGTTTATTGCTTAATCAACAGTATAGGAATATGTGTAAAGCCCACAGACATAGCGTTACTCCGTACAGACGACCAACGTGTACGAGGGAGAAGAATCCTCTTTGTGGAAATTTACAAAAACGGAAAAGGAAAGCAAATCTAACGCCATTATAACTGGTATTGTATGACGGGTCGTCACAAGTTGGCTCACCGACCAAGTTATCGGGCATCGGGGGCATCGCTACCTTCTATGTTAACATTTATTTTTACATCAAAGTTGCAATAGGTCCCTTTTAGTTCTGACGTTCAGTAGGAACAGATAAGTTGGTGGCATTGTACATTTACGTAGGGTTTGAGTCAATAACAAATCAAAACTGGTCACGTCTAATTATAAATCCGCTGTCAGGTGGTTTATACGGCGAAATATACTAAGTGTATGGTACAGCCATATAAGGTGCATAAATGGCATTGTTCTGGCAGTGCGAAAAGTAGCAAAAATCTCCAGACACCAAACTGAAAGCATGGCGAAAAAATTATGAATACACGCTTCGCAAACGAGGTTGGTTTGGGTCCAATTACACAATAAAAGTTCCTATAGGTTTTGACAGCTACAGGTGGTAAGTCGCAGGCATTGCTGTAGCAAGTAGTGGCCACGCGTGCGGCAAGTTCCTACAAGATGTGTGAAATCAAGATATGGTGGTAAGCGACCGAAAGCATACCAGCTGTCGATCGCTTACCACCGTTCTTGATTTTTATATGGATAGAAAAAATCCATTAGGTATAGTTATATACATTGTCTTTACTTGTTCGCACCCAGTTGGGGCCGCTACCCAAATATTCGGCCGGGCATTCATATGCTCTGCCGGGCGGCAAAGTCTAATATGTGTAGATAGTTTAGGAAAGCCCGTAGGAAAACCCGATCGGTTTTGTGCTGTGCCGGTCCGAACACGTAGGTGATGCCGCTTACAATTCAATGCCAAATCATCATATCAGGTATACATTTTTTATAGCAATATTTTGTTTCTTTCGAACTGTTGAAATAGATTCGAAATATGATAAAATAATATAGCATTACTTTTATCTCTCAACACGAGGCACAGAAACTACCAAAAAGCAATTCCGTAAAAAACAAACCTTAATTATTTTTTCACGATTCGCAATTCAAACTTTTTGAATCTCTTATACTTTTTAAAATGTGACAGTTAGATATGATGTTAATCAATGTCGAAGATGATTAGAATTTAAGGTTATAAAATTTAGGTTAAGATGTCATGTCCATATCAAAATTATACTGTAATAACTGCAGAAGGAAAACAAGTTACTTTGAAGGTGAATACGTTAGAGATTCCTAAATTATATCCATAATTACTTTAAACAAAGGGTATGTATAGACAGTCTGAAATATATATATAGTTGATTTGTTTATTTTCGTTTGTGGTTGATTAATTGGTTTTTATTTATTTTTTCAGACTGTTTATAATATCTAAATTGTATGGAATATAGCTATTTTTACACTCCGAATGTGAGTGATGTACATTTGCATAGGTATTTCTAGTTACTATTATAGTTAACAAACTATTTTAGAACCAATGTAGTTTTTTAATCATTTAGTTATTTCCACTAATGTTTTATTAAAGAGAATCTGATTTCAGTTTATGTTCAAAGCAGTTACTGGCTATATTTTAGAACTTACAAATTTTTTCTTTCATTTATAAAATGGGACATTAATTTTTCAGGAGGAAAGCGGATCGACTTTTAGAAATGTATTCAGCAAATTGCGGACGTTGTTACCATTCCTTTGGCCGAAGAAGAGTGTACTTTTACAATTTTACGTATTCTTAAGCGTTTTACTACTGATTGGCGGACGTGCTCTTAATGTTCTTGTGCCGATATATAATAAATTAATTGGTAAGGATTCTTCACTTTGCTGTAATTTAAAAAGGATTACTGAAAACTCCATTCTGCATATTTACTAAATATCTTAAATTCTTGGAATTCAGGTTATTTTTTTTACTAGTTTTTACATACATATCAAAAGAAAAAAACCATGCATTTTCAATATTTTATAATTTTCCAATTGTGAAAGAACTTAAGAGAGTTTCAGAGTTAATCCATTAGTAATGAACAAGTCAACATTGCGCTCTACCCACATATTCCATCCATTCCACCAGGATGGTACACCCAACCATCACTGCGTGGTGGCAAAGTCGAAACTATGTAGATGTACGTTGGGGAAAAATACTGACCGGTTTATGCCGTTGCGCTTTTGGCAAGACGAGCCGAATGTGTCGGCCTGCATATAACTCAAACTCAAAACGTTTATTCGCCAAACAGCTACAGCACAGTACAACACAACAGTTAACAAAACACAAATACAACAAATAATAGAAAAGATAACACAACACAAAAGAAAAGAATTAAAAAGAAATAAAGTAAAATTACGAAAACAACAAAAAACAGACAACTACATAGTTGAAATCATTGCGCCGCAGCATGCTTGCCGAATACGGCACATCTCAGTATGATGCTGCAGCCATAGCTACAGCGCTGATTTTCCGATGTGCCCTGTCCAGTGTGTTTGTTTACTTGACTACTTGATTTGGCGCTACCCGTGTAGTGAGTAATTGCTTCGGGCTGCTCTTGTCGTACAACAAACACTCCCGACCCGAACAGGCGGGTAGCGCCCTTCAATCCTGAGCTCATAGAGAAAACGTTGGGATATAACATCTAGCAATGAATAGTGCAGCTGTTCAACGGAAAATCGAAGTTTATCGATTACAAATGTACAAAGCAATAACTCTTTCTTCTTTATAATAATATTATATTTTCGTAAATGTTGTTTATTAACATTTGCTTTATATTTCTTCAGTAAACAGCATAACAGAACCGCCAATATTGTTCAGATGGGACCTGATAGCTATATACGTATTTCTGAAGTTCTTGCAAGGAGGGGGCACGGGGGGCATGGGGTTTTTGAATAATATGAGAAGTTTCCTGTGGATCAGAGTAGATCAGTACACTACTAGGGAGTTACAGGTAAACAAAAATAATGTTTTAAAAATAATAATTTCCATATCCTCTTAATCCATGGAATTAAAAAGGTCTAAATTTATTCATGTTAATTAAAACCTTAGAGTTTATATTTTCGTAAGCTAGATTACATTTCAACTAACAGTAACCGGCTGTTAATGTAGACAGTATATATAATATTTATTTATACACAAATATAATACATCCACAATGTTCGTCTTTAGTTCTCTACGAGGATTAGAAACCTGAATCCCTGGTGTTTCATACGCAAAAATTTTCATTGTCATAAATTTCAGCCACTCATTAAAGCTATGACCTATCATTGAGCTAAATTCACGTGAAGAAATATCATAAAAACCATACTTCCGTATGTATAGGAATAGTGATTTAACGATGAAATCTTCTTTTTGCAGATAGAATTATTCCGACACCTCCACAGTTTACCATTGAAATGGCATTTGTCACGGAAAACCGGCGAAGTACTGCGAGTCATGGATCGGGGATCGGAATCTATAAATAATTTATTATCATACATTCTATTTAGTATCACACCTACTATTATAGATATCGTTATAGCGGTGATATATTTTGTATTGGCGTTTAACATCTGGTTTGGTTTGATCGTTTTTACGACTATGATTTTGTATATCAGTGAGTATTTTTTATAAATAGAGGATCTTGTGCTTGATTATACAAATAACTAAGGTGACCCCTTTGATTAAAGTAAAATAGCGAAATGTAGGCAATAAAGACAAGCTTCTGAGGCACGGGCCTCAAAAATCTTGTTCCCGGCCGCCTGATTTTGCTTGTCAAACGGTTTAGTCACTACGCGAACCGAACCAACAATATACGACAGGACACGAATACATACGAAATTATACGGACACAAAATATATTGTCTTGCTCGGAAGCCCATGTTTTGCTTCATTATATCTCTTATGTCGGGGAGCAATATAATTGGGTTTGTGTGTATAAATGTGTCTGGTAGTACCAGTGCCGCTTTTCAAGTGCGTTATGTAAAGGCATCACCGATCTTCTGCTACTTGACTTTAATCAAAGGGTTACCCAGACTGAACACGCATTTGCATAAACAAATATTTTAATCATTTAAATATTATCCCTGTTTTTACCCGCGACCTATGTTGTATAAGGCTCTTATGTGTACTACTATTGTGAAGATCAAATTTTTGTTTGTTTGCTTGTACTAGATAAACTCTTAAAATACCGAATGGATATAAAACATTATTTTATCATTAGAAAGTTTTTTACTCATAGGAATTCGGTATGTAATGAAAAAATTTCAGATTCTAATTTGAAAACCATTTTGAAATATCTATAATATATTTTGTCAGTAAAAACGCACAGTAAAAAAATAATGGAATTGAACATATTTTAACGAATACAAAAATAGAAAAAACGCAATTTAAATTGACTCGCATTCAACCTCTATATGACGTCATCGAATAGCGTCAACTTCTAATTACTCTTGGGCTAAACTTGTCATGTCAATGTTTACTGTATATATGTGTCGCAAGAATCCATAGAAAATTGTAGGGTTGTTAATAGAAGGCATAATAATAAACTTTGTAATGCGATATTAAAAAGATAACTACTCCGTGACGTCATCATCATACGAAATTTTTACAAATTTATTTAAATTAAATATTGCACAGAAACCAGAAGTTTTCAAATAGTTTTCTCATAGTATTAGCTTTTTTGGAAAAATATATATAAAAAAAGCACTTTACTTATCGAATTCCTGTGAGATCTTGATCTCGGATAAAACCGCTCGGAACTGCTAGTTAATTTTGAAACCTGCATTCGTTCCTTTTATTCCTACGGCCTCGCACAGTAGATTGAAAAGAGCTACAAATAAATATCCTGATTCATTGATATTATCATCATTTATCATTCTTAATATTTTAACACACTAACAGTTACTCATGTAAAATAACACACATATTTTTGCAGTCGCGACAATAAGTATAACGGAATGGCGAACGAAATTCCAAAGACGCATGAATCTAGCCGACAATGAACAAAGGGCTAGGTCCCTCGACTCTCTACTCAACTATGAGACTGTTAAATATTATGGAGCGGAGGCTTATGAAGTTGCGGCCTATGAAGATACTATTTTAAATTATCAGGTAAATAACAATTAGATATTTTATTAAATTATTTAAGCAAAACGATGAATGAATTTTCTTTGAAACATAGTAAACAAGAGTTCAGCTTTTTTGACCGTGATGCCACAAACGGTTACACTTCTTCTATGTTCTTCTTCTACAAGCTTCTTCCATATTAAAAACTTTGCTAGTGGTTTTAAATATAAAGTCATTATTGGAGCCGCAAATCTTTTAAGCTAAGGTCCAAGAAGTCTATTAAAATATCAAGTCGCTAATATAAGCATTGACACATCTAAGGGGTGCTACCTACATATTCAGACCGGCATATTCTGCTCGGCAGTATTTGCTAATGATTATGTGCCGATCAAGTTATCCATTCGGGCTTTATACAGTCGGCCCATTCATCCCGAACATTCGACTACGCCGCCCGGCAGTGCCAATTGATGTGCGTAGCGCCTCTAAGTAATACCATAAACCTGGTTGTGTACCTGAATAAGCCAAGACACTTTTTTCTATTCAATGTCCTTCTTTGATTCCATCATAATGTATTTTTCTTTATTACAGAAAGAAGAATTCGTAACGACAGTTTCGCTGTGCTTTCTGAACACCATACAAAATGTGATTGTCTGTACAGGTGTGTTTACCTTTTATATACTAAATAATTACTGTTCGTCCACGTGTTACTGATATGATAAGACCCCAAAGGCTTCAAAGTTGTTTTTCCTACAGAACGCGCTAGTCTTTAGATCTACTATTTTGATTTAAAAAATTTGTTTTCATTTTGATGGCCGAATTCTTAAAAAATGGTATAGGCTTAGCGATGAAACTGATTTATATCAATTCAAAGAAATTTTGTTATGCTTTTTTTTGCCTTTGCTTTGCTTGACTTGATTGAAAAAAAAGTAGTTGCACAAAAATCCATTTAAGTATTTATCATGGGAAACCTGATCATAAAAATTTAAAAATAATCAATGAAAAAACTCAAAAAACAAAACGAAAATTATTAAGAATAATTTACAAAAAACATATAGTTACGAAGTAATCATGTGAAAAAATTACGAAACCTGATTTTAATATTGATTACGGTACTGCCGCGCTTATGAAAAACGCATTAAGTAGGACTGTCAAAAAGTTCTTTTTTTGTCTATTTAGTAAGCCCCGTTGTTTCGTCACTTCCGGTGAAAATATTATTTACTTTAAAATCAAAATTAAATATGAAAACTTACATATTTCACAAAATTAAAAATACAGGTCACATAAGTTTGTGAGGTCTCTTCGAAACTCAAATATTATATTAAATATTATATTATATTATATAAAACCTATGAAATTGCCGTTTTTCACGAAATAAATGAAGCGTAATTTTTTTATATATTTTTTATTTCTATTAATCAAAATAATCACCCATGCAATCAATGCATCTTTGCCAACGCATTGGTAGCTTATTGATGCCTTTCTTGAAGAAATCAGCTGGACGGGAGGCAACAAATTCTTCAAAGGCATTTTGTACTGCCTCTCGGGTATTGAATTTTTTTCCCGCCAAGAAGTTATCCAAATTCTGGAAAAAGTAGAAGTCTGTAGGCGCAAGGTCTGGTGAGTACGGCGGATGACGGAGAACTTCCAACCCCAACTCTTGTAGCTTGGAGACCGTCTGCTGTGCAGTATGAGGTCGCGCGTTGTCGTGCAGGAGCAGTGGAGCCGAACGTTTGACCAAAGCTGGTTGGAGACGTGCGAGCTTCTCCATCATTGTGTTCAGTTCTTCACAGTACACATCTGCAGTAATGCTTGTCCCGTTTGGCAAGAAGCTGTGATGAATTACACCCGCGTTAGACCACCAAACAGTGACCATCACTTTTCTAGGGGTAAGTTTTCGTTTAGGGCATTGTTTGGGTGCTGAACCAGGGTCCAACCAACTTGCTAAGCGCTTACGATTGTCAAACAGGATCCATTTCTCGTCACAAGTAACAATGCGGTTCAGAATTCCTTCATTTGTATGCCTGCTGAGCAGTGCAAGGCACGTCTCCACGCGTACTTCGCGCTGGCGGTCATCGAGTTCGTGGGGTACCCATTTGTCAAGCTTTTTTACCTTGCCAATTTGACGCAAATGGACCAATATTGTTTTGATGCTAACGTCGAAAGCTGCTAATAATTCAGCCGTGAATTGAGTTTCATCAGCTTCCACAATTGCCTTTAATTCGTCATTGTTGACCAAAGTTTTCGGACGACCACGGGGTTCATTTTTCAGGTCAAAATTTCCAGAACGGAAGCGGGTAAACCAATAACGGTTGGTGCGTTCGTTTGTAGTGTTCGCTCCGTAAACGTCGTTGATGTTGCGTGCCGCTTGTGCCGCTTTGCTGCCACGACGGTACTCATACTCCATAATTACTCGAATTTTTAACTTATCCATGATGACGAAAAATGTTCGAATGCGTTGAAAACAAAACACTAACTATTAAACAAATGACGATTTTAGAAAAAGAATTCCATGTTTGTCAAATAAAATTAATTTGAAATTAGAATTATCAGTCAACAAAAAAATTTTTTCATTTGAAATGGCCAGTACGGCAAAACGGCAGTTTCATAGGTAAAGACCTATTAAAAAACACACGTATAGTTTTGTACGAACATTTTGACATATTATTCCCATTGGTAGGCCAGTTGGTGTTACGTACGAGGGTGGATTGAAAAGTTCGCGGCCTAAATAAGAAAACACAGGAATAGTGCAGTTTTTGATATTTATTTTTCTACATAATCTCCTCCTAGGTCACAGCACTTAGTCCAGCGTTCCTCCAAAGCCTTAATCCCATTTAAATAGAAGGTCTCGTCAAGGTCTTCAAAAAAGGCATCTACGGCCACTTTGACCTCTTCATTGGTAGAAAATTGTATTCCACCTAAGTGTTTTTTTAGTTTTTGAACGACAATTCACTATTTGAGCCATCGATTCTGGAGATGTGTGAACAAGAGCATTGTCCTGATGAAACAAAACTTTCTTGGTCAACAATCCTGGTCTTTTAGACTTTATTTCTTCGCGTAAACGACGTAATAGTGTGCAGTAGTATGCAGAATTAATAGTTTGACCTCTTTCTAAGTAATCAACCAAGATGACACCCTTAGAATCCCTGAAAACCGACGCCATTACCTTGTTTAAAACTCACCTTGGCTTTCTTGGGGGTCGGAGATCCAGGTCTCTTGCATTGTTTGGATTGTTGTTTGGATTCAGGAGTATAGTGATGAACCCATGTTTCGTCCATAGTAACAAACCTTGCCAAAAATTCGTTTGGACCAGCTTCAACTATCTCAGATACCTTCAATCTTCTGTCTCCCATGATGAGATCACATATTTTTTCGATGTTTTCCGAAATCGTAGCTGTAGAAGGCCGTCGAAGAGCGGGGGTCATCTTTGATGCTCTCTCTTCCACGTTTAAATTCAGCTGTCCATTTTTTTGTCATTGTATACGACGGAGCAGATGTGTCTAAAGTAGCCACCATATCTTCATGAATCTGCTTTGGAGTTAAGTGTTTCTTGTGGAGGTATTTGATCACGGCACGGTGCTCTAAACTATCCATTTTCAAAATTAATGAAACTTACTCTCACTTAATGTTCAATAAAATAAATAATTACCTACGCATATATCTCAGAAAAAAATTGCACAGAGACTGACAAAGAGTCTTGGTTTCATATGAGGGTAGTTTTATAATAATATGACAACGCTATCTATGTTAGGCTGCGAACTTTTCAATCCACCCTCGTAACATACTGCAGTAAAAACTTATATGTCATTAATTTTTATTTTCTTTAATTTCAGGTTTACTACTAGGATCGTTATTAGCGGTCCATTTAGTAGCGGTAGAGGGAACTTTAACTGTTGGTGATTACACGCTGTTCGCGACTTATATTATACAGTTGTATGTGCCCTTGAATTGGTTTGGCACGTATTATCGGTAAGATATTTAGACACATTAGACGTAATCTAAATAACGGGTTTCACCCACGTAGCTTCCGATCCCTTGAGGATTGGGTAGATGACTAAAAAAATGTTATTTCATATTGCTATTATATGAAATTTGACAAAGGAACAATGGTTTACAAGATACATCGATTTGATAACGTCAGAATCGTTATCACGTAGTCACGTAATCACGTTGGCTCTCAATGTATTGGAAGACGCGTCATATTATTAAAATATAAAAAGATTTAGCGTTTACCATAAATATCGTCACAGTAAATGTTATTTTTAATGTCCCAGATATGTTAGTATTAATGTTTTTTACGAATTTTGAAATTAAGTTCTTGTTTTATTCTTAATTTTTTTTATTTTAATTTTTTTAAATTTAAACATGCTGTGAGTTTGTCTAACGGTTTTCATAAATTTCAAATATACTTTTAATAAACTTCTTTCTGCAGAGCCATTCAAAAGAATTTCGTGGACATGGAGAACATGTTCGATCTGATGAGGGTAGATTCTGATGTTACCGACGCCATTGGAGCTCCGGACCTACTCATTAGGTATGTTCGTTGCCGCTTTTATTTTTATTCTAGGTTTTGTCCGGCTTCGCTAGCGTATATAAAAAAAAAACTATGTTTGTCCGATCGATACCTGCCAAACTTTACAGGCTGGGTCAATGAAGTAACCTAATTTTTTTTATCAAAATAACTCCAGCAGTTTTGGAGTCCATACACGTATCGATTGCACACCATACACATATAGAGTTATTCCAGTTATGGATGACCATCCAGCCAGGGGGGGGGAAGGTTACCCAGAATAAGCATACATATATAAATATGTACAACCATTACCCGCGTACAAACATACGTGTTCATCATACAAATGAATGGCTCAACTAGGACTCGAACCTGGGACCTCCGGCGTATGAGGCAAGGCTGCTGCCACCGACTCCAAGTATGTGTATAATCTGTCCTATTGTATTTATTGAAAGAATTGTTCAAATTACGAAGGCACGTACGATTAACGCACTATATGGCTCATCACACTGTTGCGAAATTTTAAAATATTAAGCGTCTGGTACTACTGTATTAATCAGAAACATAAATAAAATCGCAATCTTGGACCAATAGAATGATTTCGTGATATGATAGTTTAATTGTTACAAAAACTAATTATAAGTGAGTCTCTGTCTGTTGATTTTTAAATTTGTCTGATTAGACTTGGCATTGGCAGATTATGAAATTGATGTTCATATTATTTTTTGTATCTTTGAAGGTAAAATGAAATCAATTCTTTTTTTTGTTTTCTAGGGGTGGCGCGGTGGAATTTAACCAAGTTTCATTTGGATACGGTCCTGAGAAACTGATTTTGAATAACATTACGTTTAAAGTAGCTCCTGGATCTACCGTTGCTTTGGTGAGCTTAATTGTGTTTGTTTTTTTTATGTTGATCCTGTTAGCTATTAAAAGAAAATGTTTTTATATTCTCGGATTCCTTGCAAAATTTTTCTTTAAATAATAATGTCTGATTTGATTTCGACGTACGAACTGCTCATAATTTTACTCAATCAGTATTTGCTATAAGTTTTCGTCTTTTATTTGTTTATTGATATAAAAGAACCAACTAAATACCTTCAAACAACAAATCTATTCAAGGCATGGATTTAAGGAAAGGATTTTGTGGAGTCATTTAAATGTATTTAAAATAAACTATGAAAGAACCCCGCTCATTTAAAATAGACCCACTTTACTTTTCTTCGTCGCATAACAACACCAACTTACCCAAAATTAACCCTTCCCCAGGTTGGTCCATCAGGGGCTGGTAAATCGACAATAATGCGTCTATTATTCCGGTTTTACGACGTAAACGAGGGCGCCATTTTGATCGACGGACAAGACGTGCGAAGTGTCACGCAAAGATCTTTGCGAGAGAACATTGGCGTCGTACCGCAAGATACTGTGCTTTTTAACAATACTGTCTGGTTAGTTTTGTTTTATTTTCAATTTTAGCCATAGACTATAAGCTGCTTACATTCTTTTACAGTGATAAAGATGTGTGTAACTTTTTTATAGCTCATTATTAACTTTAATATTAAAATCTGGATCACGAGCAAGGGGCCATACGTTTTTATCCGATCTTTTGAACGCCATTTTAAGATAGTTCAATTGATTTTCTCAACTTCATAAATTGTTCAAGTTGCTGCCACAGCTTCACCAGCGTGACTCTTCAAGCCCAGGTGATTTTGGGATAAAATATAGCCTGATATGTAAAATATTCTATCCTATCTTATTAGAAAACACAAATTAAAACAACCACGGCTGACGGCAGAAAACACGCATAACTTTTGAAAGGCTGATCGGATTTGTGAAACACGGCTGTGAACACTCTCGATACATTCAGCTTTTGAACAAACTCCGTCCATTTGTGTGGAGACACGATGGCGCAGTCATACATAGACACACAAACATATACCACCTCTCTTATTGCATCGGGGGTTAAAAATATTTTTTGAAATAGGTGGTGGTTTCATACTTTATCTACTTCATATAAACAAACAAATAAACTTTTTCTATTTATAATACTGGTGAAGAAAATAAGCTCCGCTTTCAGTTCGAAGAGTTTTATTTTCTAAGTTTAAGTTTTCACCATTTTATATGCTTCTCAGGTTTAATATCCGGTACGGTCGGATAACCGCAACTTCGGCTGAAGTCATAAGTGCCGCCAAAAATGCGGATATCCATGACCGGATATTATCCTTCCCAGATGGTTATGACGCACAGGTATATTTATTTAAATGTAACCTCTTTATTTATATAAGAATACAGTAATTTAAGCTGGGATCCGCATCGTTTATAAGTTGTATCTGAACACGACTTTCGATACTATGCTTTGATCATTTTTTTTTTAACATTACTTTAAATTTTTTGTTGTGATCTTTATATATTTTTTCATATTTTTACTAAGAGATCTGATGAATGTCGAATGGTCTTTGTTTATTTGTTCTTATTATATGTGGTTATATGGTGACGTATCTGGTAGTAACTCTGCTTCATTCATCTGAGGTCTCAGGGTCGAACCTCCGTCCAACCAAATAAATAAATAAATGTTCAAATAAACATTATTATATTATATGTTTATTATTTCAAAGAATTTCTTTTAAAAAGTTTAGCTGCTATAGCAAGTCGAATTAACAGATCTTCCATGCTTCTATCTTCAGGTCGGTGAACGTGGATTACGTCTAAGTGGTGGTGAAAAACAAAGGATAGCTATCGCTCGGACACTCCTCAAAGATCCAGCTATTGTCCTGTTAGATGAAGCTACGTCAGCTCTTGATACGAATACAGAGAGGAATATACAGGTGATTTGTTTATTACGCGTTTTAGCGTGGATGGACGGAAATTGGCGTAGAAATGTTGCGGTAGTTTGAAATATCTTGTTTACTTATTATAAGTTGTACTTGAAATTGTTTTCTTTTCCTATTTCCAGGCTGCATTAAATCGGGTGTGTGCAAACAGAACTACTATAATAATCGCTCACAGATTATCGACAATTATACACGCGGATGAAATACTTGTACTGAAAGATGGAGAAATCATTGAGAGAGGAAAGTGAGTATAAGTAACATTTTACTTTATACAGTTTATAATACCTACGTCCAGTTCGGTAATGATTCCATGACTGGATATATTTGATGACAAATACCATCTGGGTTCACGGCTGTCATAAGTTTATAGGCGAATTATTTACTTAATAGTGAATCATTGATAGAATTCTTATTCAGGTCTTGATTTTTGGCAATTAGTTATTCATAGGTGTCCATTTTTCAAAGCGTGTTATAAACATATCAACCTTTTTTACAGCCACGAAAGTCTCCTATCACAAAACGGTTTCTACGCTACGATGTGGAACCAACAGTTGGAAAACAGAGCTAGTTACGACCAAAACGCAGAACCGGTTCAAAATAACCCGCCACCGCCGCAAAATGGAAGCTCCCTGAGTTTCGGTCATGGCCACTTCTAACCGCGATTGCGCTTTACTATAGAAAAACAAGAGGCGAATACTTTTAAGTTTTGTACAGTGAAATGTTATGGCTGTCATTTAATTATAAGTTAATACAACTTTTTTTAATGAGTTTAAAAAGTGACGTTCTGTTTTTGTCAAGGATTTTTGAAAACAATATGTTGTTATTGGTAATTCGTTGTTTAACTGAAACCAAGTGTGTTATATGGAACAAAGCTAGGTTAGGCGACGCTGTAAATTACATATTTTTTTGAAAATCTATGGCTGATTAAACCAATGTTTGGTTTATGGACAAACATTTTATTTCGTTGGTAGTCCCGTGCTAATTTCAATATTTATTCATTGAACATACCGTTTCGATGTTCATAATGTATGGAATTTTATTTACAATGATTGAAATGAAATAATAATGTCACGTTTTTTCTAGGCATATCCAGTTCAATTATGAATATTCTAGTCTGTCAACGTATCAAAGTATTGTATTTTTACTATTGAAATGATATTGTTTCTATCGTACAATTAAAAGCAAAGTTCACTTTGAATTCGTAAATCAGATTATAATATCATAAATGTAGGTATTTCAGTTTCTGGTGGTCTCTACTAAATTGTGGCCCTTCGTGCTCATCGCCCCTGCTTAGTACTGACGACATTGTTTCGTATTTTCTTATCAATACATTAAAGCTATTACTTTTGTAATTTTTTATTTATATTTATATTAATACATTGTGTTATTTTATGTATTATTTATAATGTTTTAATTATGTTATATTTACAGTTATAAAGTCTCAAGTTTAATTTTATGACGGTGGGATGCTTTTATTTAGCAGCAATTTAAACAAAGTTTAACTTAAATGATTGCGCTATTTTCAAAATATTATGAAAGCTATGGAAAAGCTACCCGCCGTCATATGTTAAACATTTGTTCTATAAACCCAGTCATCATATATTAAAATTTCTAAAGTATTCTATTATTCCTCGAATAACAGAAAGACGACCTGCGTATTGTCAAAAATAGTCAATCTTGGTCAACTTAGGATTAAGAGGTTGGTTTTTTAAATGAAAAAGTTAGCAGCTGTGAAATAATCATTTTCTTGATGACACTTGATAGTGGCCTATTCATGCCTGTCGGTATGTTAAATAGAACATATTAGACAAACATCTTTCGAACTTTTGTCATGTAGGTATATTAGAACAATACTTACTGCATAGCATATTAATTATATATATTATTATAATGAGAATGTGTATTCTGACTGATATAAAATTCCGATGATTGTATTTTTTTATATTCGGCAAGTATAAGTATTAGAGGATAAATTTGAACGGCCTATAATAAGAGTCTATAGCATAAGAGCGAGTTGCAGTTAACAGAGACTACATATCGAGTAATTGTTTGATACTCATCCAATTCATCAATGCATCTCTGTCCTCATATCAGCATGACCGGAAAATGTTCGTTTCGCAGCAGTGAAAACATAGTCAAGGACTTGCGTTGTAAACCTCACTAAAGGACTCGAGGAAATCTATTGCATTACGCCATAGAATTCCTTGCAACATCAACCTTATGCTTAACTCCATTTTTGATGGTAGAGCGTATTCATAAGTTGCGTCACACGCTATGGCTGCGTATACATCCTGCTGTGCGGGTACTCTAGTAGGAGTAATTCATTTGCCCTTTTTGATTAGACAAAATGCAGTCCCTATTTTTTTCTTAGCAATCTTCGCACAGCATCGTTGGATACTCAGTTTAAGGGCCAGGGCGTTATCTGAGTGCCTTTGGTAATATTTTACACAAACGTTGTTTGAAAACCTGTGACAAGGCCGGAGGAGGGGTCAACAATTTGTGTGGAGGTCTTTTATAGATTACCCTGTTATGGGTCTTTTATCTATTATCTATTTTACACAATACAAAAAGGTTGACATTGTGACTATGTAACTAGATGTACCTAATTTAGTATTATTGTAATAATATAATAGCAACTATGTGATGGGAAATTATATGTTTTTTCTGTGTTAATAAAACGTTTTCATACAATATAAACTTTTATTTGATAGCTATGAGAAATATAAAATTAGGGTATACATAAAAATACTTAAAAGTTCAATAATTATAAAAATACATTAAATTATATTCAAAAATTTGTGGATTGGTAAAAAATTAAAAATAAACTGCCATAACACATGCACTGTTCTATAGTTGCTTAGATGTTTTTTAGTCTTCATTTACTTGAACGGGGACATCGTTTAGAATAAATGCAACCAAAATACATACCACGTTGGCTTTCAGCATGCTAACAGTTTTTTTATGTGTTACAACATTTTATTTGCGTTGAAAATGCAGTAGTTACATGACAATAAGTACCGTTTCAAACGTCTGTCTTAACAGAACTGTAACAGTTGTTGAAGCATAATTGTCTTAAATATAACTACTTAGGATAAATTAAAAACATTTTTGAAGGCGGATTTGCGGAAAATTTTCGTAATGTCGCTGAAATAAAAGTTTTTAATATTAACACCTTTTTTTCTTATAACATTAAAGTATACGTCTCGCTAATAGGAACGTCCCCATCTGCACTTTCCATCAAAGGTTTAAACCACACGCTAAAAAAACTTGTTTTGGCTCGCGTTTAACGCGGCGACAAATAATTTGTTACAGCACATAGTTACAGCTGCCCCAAATTCAGAGCTTGAAAGTGGTTTTTTAGGGAGAAGTGGACTTTGTCTCAGTGATTTCATTGGCTGCTCCTTCCCTTTTACCAGAACTCAACCAAGTAAATTATGGCGGTTAATTAAATGAAGTAGTAAATGTAGTACCCCGCCTCCGGCGAGACCTTAACAGAGAAACTACTAAGTACCTACTATTAAAATTTGGTTCAATTCAGAATATAACGCACCCTTTGTAAGAAGCTGCGCTCGCGGAGCGCTTCGGTATCACTTTCGAAGCTATTCTTGTATCTGAAATCATATATAAATATTGTTACGTTTGTTTGGCTGCCTTTCCTTCCTATTATGCAAAAGGAAATCCAATGCATAATCTTTAACTGTACCAGGCATACCTTTTAAGTTCTGTTGTTTATATATTTAACGCAAATTTTGAAAATTTAGCTTTTTTTCAATCGAGCAGTGTCAAATCATATCAGCGACAACATCAGGGGTGACGAATCTTGAATATAATATATGTCTAGTTGATACCACCAAACAAGTCTAAAATCTGACTGGGTCTTCTAAGACGAACCAATGGCGACAAAGTAGTTCGATATCGAAGCACTTCATAGAAGATAGTGGCCACGTTCTATGGGAAAACCAACGGGTTATGGAGTTGGGTATTGGGTTATGTTGTGAGGATTGCAGTTGAAAGTCGTAAAACGTTTAATGCAGAGAGTACCTACCCCAGTTTTTTAATCAAGCTATCGCCGAACTTCGGAAACCTAACTCAAAGGGACTCATTGTCCTTATGACATGACAACGCAAGCTCACACAGCGCTTTTCTTGACCATCCATCATACAGTCCTAGACATAACCCCAAAGATATCCGTAATTTTCCTAAAATTAGAAATATATTCGTGGTCATAAGTTCGAGACCGGTGAAAGGTTCACTGTACGTGAACCCGTTTGGGATGGAATCAATATTTTTTGTGACTGGTTGGAGCGATTGGAAAAGTGTATTAAATAATGTTCTAGTTGTGTTTCTTCTTCAAACAACAAAACTTAAAATGCCTGCCTCCTGTATCATGAAAACTTGCACCTTAAAACAATTGAAGACATGTTATACTGATTAAAATATTTAAGAACTCAAAAATGCGCTTCATAATGCCAATTTATGTAATTCGTGAGTTAAATTTAAAAATTCAATTTATAAATTTAACTTTCTAATTTCTGCAAAGTATACCTTTAAGTACATTAACCTACTTAAATTATAATTTAGATTATAATTTAGTAGGTTAGATTAGAATTTAAAGAGTAATTTAGGAACACAAACCTGACAAACTAATGATTATTTCTTAAAAATCTGTAATACCTACATAATTATATTTTTTAGATTCTTCTTTATCTAAATAAAAATAAAAACGAATAATTGCCAAATGACACAAATGATGAGTACAAATGCGTAATAAATAAAATTAATAGAAATACAGGTCCAACTACTTTATGTTGCACTTTAAATATTTTTGCTCGTCGTCGAAGCGTTTTAAACTTGTAAAATGCTAACATATTGAGCAAACACACGCAGGATAGCACTCACAAAGTTTGTCTCGTATAATCTCGCTGTTTGAAATGTAAAAATATATAAAAAAAATGATTTAAACCATTCAAAGTTCGCCTCAACAAAGTTTGTAACCATTTCTCTTTTAATATACCACAATGCTAATATGACTAACGCCCAATGAGCAGGTAGTTTTTAAGTACTCTTTGGGAACTCGGCGGAGGCTCAGTCAGGCCAAGGCGAGAATCTCTTGCACGTTGATCAGACTTGTAGGCGCTCCGCAAACTATACACTGCGCCTCCTCCGCGATAGTATATACAAGTTCAGTGCACTTACACGGCTGCCCGTTACACATTATATTATTAATACTTGTTTTAATATTTAAAAGTGCATATTTTTTTAAAGTCTTGTTGCCGTAACTGATACGGCCTATGCCGATTATGTACATGCGATGTGTTATACTTATATTAAACATCTGTGTTTTCATGTTACATGTTGATGTAATTATATTTTATTTAGTATATTTATAAATCTAGTAGTTAACTCGTTTTTGCCTACGTTTTTGGTAACCTTGATCCTCGTTTCGCATGATAATTTAATATTTCAGGTCTTACATTTATAAACTATTATTTGATTCGAATCCGTAAATACGTTGTTGCGTAAAAAAGTATCTAATACACGACCATTTATCCACCCGCATATAAACAATAATTAAATGCAAAGTTCCTCTTTAGTAGCTGCAAGGCAAATCTTTAAATGAATGTTTATGAACGTGACTTGATTAGAGTTACCCAAGATTCATAACGTCAATATAAGACATGCTTGCTTAGCTCCTTGGTATAGGTATATAGTGATATATTGGTTATTCCCAGATAGCTTTTATAATACAGTGTCATATCACCGACGTTACTAGGTAACGCTATTAAATAATATTGTGGAGCTACTGATCTTCTTTTAATTTATGCAAGTTTATTTAGTTGTTCTGCAGTAGGAAAGTGCTGTTGATTTAAAATTGGGGTTTCCTTTTGTCTTATAAAATGTATCAACCTAATATCGAAATTCATAACAAGGTTTCTATAAACATGACCTAAATGACTAATGATTTACATAATAATCAACTTTTGTAATTTTGGTTGATTGAACCCGCCCTTAGTTTGGTGAAAGTTATGTCCCTGCAGTGGGGTTAAGACTGTCGTGTTCTTATAGGCAATAAAAATCTGGTACTAGTTAATTTTCGGTTCGACGGTTTTCGTAGAATTCACTGTAATAAATACTTTTCGTAATTAATTAAGATCACAATAATGAGGTAGGTATTTGAAAATACTAACAGGGCTCATTTTCATGTCTCAGCTATTACTAGCTTTTATCAGCGGCTTTGCTCGCGTAAAATAAAAGGAGTATATTTCAAAAGGTATATTTTATTTTCTTAAATTTTCACGATACATATTTAAATAAAACACTTTTTACCGGATATTATCGCGTATATTTTAGTTAATTTTAAAATTATTTCGACGTTTCGGCATCTTTGCAGTTGCCGTCTATCGTGACCACGGCAACTGCAAAGATGCCGAAACGTCGAAATAATTTTAAAATTAACTAAAATATACGCGATAATATCCGGTAAAAAGTGTTTTATTTAGGTATATTTTAATTTAATGTATAAAACTGATTACCAAATAAAGTAAAATACAAATAAAATGAAAGGAGACGTAGTATACATAAAAAGGAGATTATCAATTATTTATTTAAAAAAAATAGATAATTATATATTGAACATTCTTGGCAATTATATGACCAGCATTAATAAGTACCTAATACTGCACAAACTGATGCCCTCTAATCTTTGTCTGGATGTTGTCTTTCATTTTTTCTTATCCTTTTTATTTAGGAATACACTTTACGTGATAAATGGAACATTATTTAAGCTAAATGAATTTTGTTCTACATTTTGTAGTGATCTTATCGATTGGTGGTCACTATGTAATATTATTATTAAGAATAATAATATTATTATTAATAATAATATTATTATTCTCATACAGCTACTGCATAAGAATCAAGCTCTTTCTTCAAGATCAAAGAATGCTTAACGTTTGGTACTTAGTTAATTACAAACAGGAACTATTACTGCTTATCTTTAATAGACGATCTACTACAATTTGTAGTACCTACTACCGACGATGTTCATAACACACGGTTTCCGAAAATTGCAATTCATAATATCACTAATTAAAATATATTTAAACTCCTACCGTTGTTTTTCATTATACTTTTATCCCTAATATTTCATTTCCATAATATGTTTACTCATGTTAAAAAATAAAAGAATTATTTACCCACTTGATAAAATATGTGTGCGCACAATAATTGTTGAAATTTCCTATGTTGAATATTTGAAATAAGTCTACTAAAAATTATTTTAGACCATTAGTCTTTGTGGTAGCTTTTTAGAAATGAAACGTCTCCGGCGTTACGGGAAGTGCAGCCCCAACGCTCTTGCGTAACAAAGCGCAAACACAGTGCGAGCCGGAGCGGCGAAGGCTGGTCTCAAAAACTCTCTCGGGTCGATCCAATAAGACTACGTGGTTTAGGGTTCGACAAATAAGGTTTTGACTAAATATTATTACTTATATTATATTCATGGTATGTAAAAATTACCAAAACCGTAAAAGTTACGCAAAATTAATGTGCATAATGTTGATTATTATGAATAAAAATAAATCGAAATAAAAAAGAAATGACTTCAATAATAGTGTAAATAACGATTATGTTGAGAAAATATAGGAAAACAAATAGTAGTACAATACATGTTTATTACTTCCAGGATTATGAATTTGAATGATTCGGAATGATGAACATTAGGAACATAGTAGTTAGGATTAGTGATTGTTAGGATGAAAAATGTTATGATGAACATTTTCGGAGTTCCAATTATCGGAGTTGAAATTCTATGTGAACTTACATCATGGAGCGTTTGTTAACACAAACCATGTGTCAGCTTTATTCAGTATTGATTCCATAACAAAGGAATCATCTTTAATATTTGATTGGTCTGGTTACAAAGAACTTACGTGTACTCGAGTCGTTTGGTGAACCCGTTAGGTATTGGGACGCGTTATTAGTTTATAAGTATATCATAAATTACATCAAAAAACTTAAAAAAAGGTGGGAAGAATAAAGGTAGCTTGGATAAAAATACTTCTTTAACTTTTGATATATTTATCCAGTTTGTAATCTTGCAGATTTAACTGAAACCTTAGAGCTGTCACGTACTAATCAAAATAATTCAAGTAGTAAACCTACGCATCGTTTGACAACTATGATCTTCAACTGAAGGTAACCATTTTAATTTTAGTAAGAAAACGAATGAAATTGTTTGTCGTAGTGTGTGAGTTTGTCCAAGTGTTTGTTCACAGTTCCTCGCAGCTATGTGTTGAGGATCGTATAACATCACTACCTAGTTATAAGTTGTATTTTAATTGTATCCGTTCAGGACATTTCTCTAATATGTGTTTTATTTATTATAAGTTTACTATAAATTATATATTAGAGTTATGTAACCAAATTTGTGTATTTTGCATTTATTCCTTATATATGTATTATGTATTGCACCGTATTTTTTTCCTTATAATGCACTACCTCTCTTTCTTTTTGTAGTTTTCCGTCCACACAAAGGTTGTCTGGAAGAGATCGCTGCTAGCGATAAGGCCGCCTTTGCCCACTTTAGTTTTAAGTTTTATATTGTAAAATTGTACTCTGTTTTTGTGACCAATAAAGTGTTTTTATTATTATTATTATGTGTAAGACGCCTGGTTGTAAAGTGTGCCGACGACGACACAATAGCCTGATTCATGTACCTAACGAGCAACCAAGCCCTAGTACCTACCTGCTAACATACTTGGTAGTGATGCACCTGTGAGATCATCGTTACCTGCCAGTAATGTAAATGTTGAGAATGTTGCTCTGTACTCAAATATACCTAATTATTAAAAATCTCTAAAAAATATATCTAATTATAGTAAAAATAGATATATGTGAAAATATTATTAAAAATAGTTATATAGTGTGATGTGTTATTGCTACGGCAATAAGAAGAACACTGTACGATAATTATAACCACAAATATGTGGTACCTGCCATCCTAGACAGTGGTAGTACAACGAATCTTATGACTGAGAGACTATTTCAAAACAACAGTTTAAATCTAATGAAGTAGATAAAATGATTTTAGCTATAAATAATGCTGAACGCTTTCGTACCACTCAAGAGAGATCAGTCTGATCTAGGTTCTTTTCAACGAGTTAAGCATTGTTTAATTTCACTTGAGCGTAGACTAAAAGGTAAATCTGAGTTATATAAATTGTATTAAGATTTTATGAAAGAATATAGGTTGTTGGGTCTTATGTCAGAATGTAAGCAGCTAAATCGCAATACATTTTGATATTTAATTCCTCGCCATGGAATCCTACGTGAGAGTAGTACAACCACAACTGAGGGTAGCATAACCCTAAGATAATTTGTGTTAGCTGCGGATGTCGAGAAAATGTACCGACAAATATTGTACACCACTCTGAGAGACATTTACAAAAGATTCTTTGGCGTGACAGCACGAGTGAGCCTATCAAGGTGTATACTTTCAATACCGCTACGTACGGTACGACAAGCGCTCCATTTTTGGCGACGCGATGCATTAAGTAAAGTCAGGCCGCTTTAATAGGTAGGGGAAGCGCGGGCAAAGCGAATAACCCAGGTAAAGCGGATAAGCGATGTTTCTAGAAAACAATAAGAGATGGCGTTACAAATTGCGTTACAAGGTGCGTAGGCGAATGCGCCCTCTGACTACGCCTTGACAGTTGATTCAGAGCAACTGACGCCGTTCTTTTTTTTTGTGACAAAAAAATTGTTTTGAGCCTTTTTCTTACGATTTTCGACCAGGTTTGTTCTCATTTCATTTGTTTTTACTGTTAGTAACCCAGGAACGATTTAGTTTTGCAGATTAACAATGTTGTCTAGTGTTATTTGTGATATTAATATTACATTGAGCCGGTGTTAAATTTTAAGAAAAGTAGGTATGTTTAGAAATACATATTTTGGGCAAAGTGAATAGGGTAAATAGTGCTTCTGTGAAAAATGCAATTCAAGGCTTTCGGAAACCCGGAATTTGGCCGCTCAGATTTAGATGCCAAGGAAAAGCGAAAAGGAAAGGGAAAAATGACAGAGAGAGGAAAAACAGGACAAGCCAAGGCTAAGAAAAAAATACCCAATGTCACCAAAAAAGTAAAAGGAAAGTATGCATGCCTGGTCTGCACCGAAGAGTATGTGGATCCACCTATAGAAGATTGGATCCAATGCTCAGAGTGCCACCGTTGGGCACATGAAATATGTACGTCGTATAGTGGATTTAGCAGCTATTTCTGCGATGACTGTCAGGAGTAACCACCTAATCCGCTTTACCCCACGTAGCTTATCCACTTTACCCGACATGGTTGGGTAAAGCGGATAATGGAAGAGGTTTTAAAAAATATTTTTTTCAATATGAAGATATTATACTTTGTTAATTTTGATGTTACATTTGCGAAGAATTATATGTGCCATAAATGAAAAATAAACGATGTCCCTAAGTTGATTAATCTTGTGTTCTTTTTTTGCTTTTCCTTAACTTATCCGCGCTGCCCGGGCTTCCCCTAACATTTGACAATTCATCAAAATTCAGCAACGTAACCTCGTAGCGGCGGGCATAAAATAATATATTTTTTCGTTTTGTTAGAACTGCACAATTCCTTAATTTTTTTCAATAACGATTACATATTAATTGTAAAAATGACCGATACGAGTAATTTTACGATTTGCTTTTACTAATAAACCATTCTTAACATAATAAACAAATTCTGATCTAAAGAACTGACCGTCGTTACAATGTTGCGTCAGTTAACCCTTTTTCTTTTTAAACACTAGGGATGTTACTCTAAAAATCGAAAGCTGATAAGTTGAATCGAATCTCGCGAACTAGTGGTGAAATTGTACAATTATTTTGAACGTGAATCAGTTAACGATGGGCCTCTTTTACCATTGACACAACCGACAGAACGCGTTGCCGAAACATTGGGAATAAAGAGGATAGTAACTCAAATTCTGAAAGAGAAATACGGACGTGAATCGTCTCTATCAAAGGTTTTGAAATTTAAAATCTGACAAGCGGAAAATCCTGCTAGACCGCAACGATATTATTTTGAAGAGATTAACATTCTTACGTCAAGTAAAGAAAATTACAGATTCGGACAATGTCGTGTTTATTGACGAAACATGGTTGAACGCGAACCATGCGGTTTCGCGGACATGGACCGATGATACAGCGGCCTCCACTTCAAAGTTCCATCGTGAAAACGAGGCCGACTTATTATATGTCACGCGGGATCAGCTCCAGGTTTTATTCCAGACTGCCTCTTCGCATTCTCCTCTAAAACTACAAGTTGACTACCATGAGGAAATGAACTTTGCAGTATTAAACGAGTGGTTTGAGAAGCTGCTAGTCAGCTTAGAAAACCCATCGAAAATTATAATGGACAATGCACCGTATCATTCTGTACAAGTTGATAAACCACCAACTCAAGCAAATAAAAAGCAAGAAATTGTCTCGTGGCTGATAAGAAATCGTGTGGATGCGTCCAACTTTATTAAAAGTTGAGTTGTTAAATCTGGTAAAAGCAACTAAGCCGTCCAAGCTCCGCTATGTAATCGATGAACTAGCCCTAGAGCATGGACACGAAGTTATTCGATTGCCTCCCTACCATTGCCAGTACAACGCCATCGAGCGTATTTGGGCACAAATAAAGGGGTCATGCAGCGCGGAACAATACTGAACTACCCTTCATCAGTACAGCTAAAATGATGACACTGCTACAAACTGCTTGTGCAGAAATCACTACAGAAGACTGGAAGAAAAGTCGTAGAGAAAACAAAGAAAATAATTTTACAAGATTTTGGACGAGATGTGAGAATAGACAATATTATTGAAAATAAATTAATAATATCTCTGAGTGCTGACAGCAGTGATGAAGATAACAATACTAATAACAGTTCTGATAGTTCGACTGAATAAATGCAATTTTTTTGTTATATTATGTACTTGTCTTATTTTGATCCTAAAATTTACGAAAGAAAAAATAATAATGAGACAGGGATTCGCCTAATGATTTTTAAAATTCACATATGTTTCAAGTCTGTATCGATTCATTCACTTTAATCGATGTTTTTAAGTCACCTCACTATGAAGATAAAAACTGACATACGTCAAATGTTACCTATTAAAATGGCCTGACTATAGGTATGGATTGTCGAAATCCTAGAGTTGCTGAAATAATTCAGCACGATTTTTACGTTGACGATTTGCTCTCTGGTAGAGATGATCTGCAGGAAATTTAAACGATTCGCCAAGAAGTGACCGATGTGCTCACATCGCTAGCATGCCAAAGAAAATGAATTTAAACCCGCACATATTCATCGTCGTCTCTTGACTTAAATATTGGTATAAGTCTACTCTTAAAAAGCAGGCCCTACAGTCCAGTGCCAAGCCCAGGTCCGTCGAGTGCCTGGGCGATCATGGCACTGCGGATGGCACCGAACCTCTCGATTGCGTCCTTTGTAAGTCGGTTGGTCACACTGCCACTTACCTAGATTGCCCCAGTCACATTTCACTTGGGTGAAATACCACTCTAGCTCGCAAACTACGAGCCGCAAAGGGTGACTTTCAGGCGACGTGCTTCGTTGCAATGGAGCACCAGGTGCTTATCGCTAACGTTCAAAAATTCCGTAAGCTAAACATTTCAATGGCGTTCTCTAGAGTAAATGTAACCTATTTATAATATATATAATAATGTTCAACATGTAACGTCATAATAATTTCTTAGGTATATTATTTTCTTCGATATCAGAGCACTCGGATTCGTTAAAGATAAGATGTAAAACCTTATTCATACATTTGGTAGTCACTGGTGAAAACCCCGGGAACAGGAAGATCAAGAGTCCAACGCCACTGCTCTATCGACGCTCTACTTTTCATTTATTTGAGTACCTAAATGTTTAATTTTGAACTATAATCTTAATACAATAATTTTGCATTTTATGTAATGAATCCGTGCTAAAATAATTGATGCTGCTGGTAAACGAGATAAACTAGCTCCTGCTGTGAAGTAGGTGATTAAAACTGTTCTGGAAATTAAATAGTGAAACGGAGCATTATCTTTTAATTTAGTTTTAGACATAGGGTTTCATACTAACATTTGTTTGTTATGTGGAAAGTCACCCTTTGCGGCTCGTAGTTTGCGAGCTAGAGTGGTATTTCACCCAAGTGAAATGTGACTGGGGTAATCTAGGTAAGTGGCAGTGTGACCAACCGACTTACAAAGGACGCAATCGAGAGGTTCGGTGCCATCCGCAGTGCCATGATCGCCCAGGCACTTGACGGACCTGGGCTTGGCACTGGACTGTAGGGCCTGCTTTTTAAGAGTAGACTTATACCAATATTTAAGTCAAGAGACGACGATGAATATGTGCGGGTTTAAATTCATTTTCTTTGGCATGCTAGCGATGTGAGCACATCGGTCACTTCTTGGCGAATCGTTTAAATTTCCTGCAGATCATCTCTACCAGAGAGCAAATCGTCAACGTAAAAATCGTGCCGAATTATTTCAGCAACTCTAGGATTTCGACAATCCATACCTATAGTCAGGCCATTTTAATAGGTAACATTTGACGTATGTCAGTTTTTATCTTCATAGTGAGGTGACTTAAAAACATCGATTAAAGTGAATGAATCGATACAGACTTAAAACATATGTGAATTTTAAAAATCATTAGGCGAATCCCTGTCTCATTATTATTTTTTCTTTCGTAAATTTTAGGATCAAAATAAGACAAGTACATAATATAACAAAAAAATTGCATTTATTCAGTCGAACTATCAGAACTGTTATTAGTATTGTTATCTTCATCACTGCTGTCAGCACTCAGAGATATTATTAATTTATTTTCAATAATATTGTCTATTCTCACATCTCGTCCAAAATCTTGTAAAATTATTTTCTTTGTTTTCTCTACGACTTTTCTTCCAGTCTTCTGTAGTGATTTCTGCACAAGCAGTTTGTAGCAGTGTCATCATTTTAGCTGTACTGATGAAGGGTAGTTCAGTATTGTTCCGCGCTGCATGACCCCTTTATTTGTGCCCAAATACGCTCGATGGCGTTGTACTGGCAATGGTAGGGAGGCAATCGAATAACTTCGTGTCCATGCTCTAGGGCTAGTTCATCGATTACATAGCGGAGCTTGGACGGCTTAGTTGCTTTTACCAGATTTAACAACTCAACTTTTAATAAAGTTGGACGCATCCACACGATTTCTTATCAGCCACGAGACAATTTCTTGCTTTTTATTTGCTTGAGTTGGTGGTTTATCAACTTGTACAGAATGATACGGTGCATTGTCCATTATAATTTTCGATGGGTTTTCTAAGCTGACTAGCAGCTTCTCAAACCACTCGTTTAATACCACAAAGTTCATTTCCTCATGGTAGTCAACTTGTAGTTTTAGAGGACAATGCGAGGAGGCAGTCTGGAATAAAATCTTGAGCTGATCCCGCGTGACATATAATAAGTCGGGCTCCTTTTTCCGATGGAACTTTTGAGGTGGAAGCCGCTGTATCATCGGTCCATGTCCGCGAAACCGTATGCATCGCATTCAACCATGTTTTGTCAATAAACACGACATTGTCCTAATCTGTAATTTTCTTTACTTGACGTAAGAATATTAATCTCTTGAAATAATATCGTTGCGTTCTAGCAGGATTTTCCGCTTGTCAGATTTTAAATTTCAAAACCTTTGATAGAGACGATTCACGTCCGTATTTCTCTTTCAGAATTTGAGTTATTATCCTCTTTATTCCCAATGTTTCGGCAACGCGTTCTGTCGGTTGTGTCAATGGTAAAAGAGGCCCATCGTTAACTGATTCACGTTCAAAATAATTGTACAATTTCACCACTAGTTCGCGAGATTCGATTCAACTTATCAGCTTTCGATTTTTAGAGTAACATCCCTAGTGTTTAAAAAGAAAAAGGGTTAACTGACGCAACATTGTAACGACGGTCAGTTCTTTAGATCAGAAATTGTTTATTATGTTTAGAATGGTTTATTAGTAAAAGCAAATCGTAAAATTACTCGTAGCGGTCATTATTACAATAAATATGTAATCGTTATTGAAAAAAGATAAGCAATTGTGCAGTTCTAACAAAACGAAAAAAAAATATTATTTTTTGCCGGCCGCTACATGGTTACGTTGCTGAATTTTGATGAATTGTCAACTATTAAAACGGCCAGACTTTGCTTAATGCATCGCGTCGCCAAAAATGCAGCGCTTGTCGTAGCGTACGTAGCGGTATTGAAAGTATCCACCTTGATAGGCTCACTCGTGATTTCACGCCAAAGAATCTTTTGTGCTAACAAGCTGTACTTTTTTATATCCATAGCCGGCAAACGAGCACGCGATTTACCTGATAGTAAGTGGCATCCGCGCCCATGGACATCATTAGTCGTACTTGTTTAATTTATTAATAGTGATTTTAGTTTCTGTATATCGACTAATTATGCGTTGCCGGACGTAGGCTTCAGTTGGCCTTGGTTAACAAAATTCAACATTATTTCCATTATTTTCAGATTATTTTAAAATGGAACTAGTGATTTAAAAAAAACGTCAGTAGTTCCATCATGGAACTGTTAATGGTACTAGTGGCAATGAACCTATTTGTTTTAGAATGTCAATCCTTTTGAATTTTGTCGTTGCGGAGTTATGGCAGTTTTAGTAGATCACTCGATTCAATGCGTATTAGAACTGAGTTTTTGCAGCCCCTGCGAAACCACGGAACGGCAATAAAAGTTTTAAATTTAGTAAAAATAGTAAAAACTCAAAGAATAGGTCAATAAATCGAGATTGGTCAGTATGTAAAATTGTAAAACTATAAGATACAGAGATATTTGTTCTTAGGAACCATGTTGCCGATTATAATGTACTTAAAATCTTTCAAAAGAACTCGTACATAAACCGAATACACTCAGCTTCAAAAAAAAATCGAATGTTATTACAAAAAATTACTGTGTACTTAAAAAGAAACAACCGATACTATGGAACATTACGTCTTCAATTAAAAGATGCTATGCTATTTCTTTTATTTAAGGTTGTCTCTATACCTAAAGGTATAAATATCTTTATTATGTATCTTTGCCAAGGTATTTGAGTCATTGATATGTCCTTACTTGCCATCTTATTGCAAGCAAATAATTTCTGAATATCAACATGGCTTTTTGGAGGCAAGATCCACGGTTACAAACTTAATTTTATTTGAAAATGCGTTGGTTGAAGCTATGGAAGCAAAATATCAGGTGGACGTCATATACACTGACTTCTGTAAGGCATTCGATAAAGTTACGCACAGTGCATTAATAAGCTATTACTATACGGCGTTTCGGGATCGATGTTAGACTGGTTCGGTACTTCTATGTTGTTGCTAAAGGATTTGAATCAGACAAATTTATAATTAAATCCGGTGCGCCACAGGGATCGCACTTAGGGCCTATCCTGTTTAATCTGTTTTTAAATGATATCTGTCAAAGTTTCAAGAACACCTCCGCTCTTCTCTACGCTGATGACCTTAAGTTACTACGAGTCATAAACAGCAAAAAGGACGCCGATCTATTACAGGAAGACTTAAATAGTCTTACTGAGTGGTGTGCTAAGAACAGTATGCAAGTTAACCCCACTAAATGCTCAAAAATCACATTCAGTCGAAAATGTCAGCCCATATGAACCCAGTACATTATTGGTGGTGTTGAATTAGTTGAAACTGACTTTGTTAGAGATTTAGGTGTCATTTTGATTTAAAAAAATGTCTTTTGTGCCACATATTGACGAAACCGTCAAAAGGGCTTCTAAAACATTAGGGTTTTTAATAAGAAATGGGAAGGTGTTTAGGAGACCCCAAACAAGAATAACTTTGTACTTCAGTTTATTGGAGTACGCAAGTGTGATATGGCGTCCACATTATGCAGTACATATGTTGCGAATCGAGAGGTTCCAGAAGAGGTTTTTGTGGCATCTAACCTATTCGCAAGGACTGGTTAAGCAGATGCGGTCGTATAATGAGCGGTTAAGGTATTTTAAAATTCCATCTCTGACTGAAAAGTATGATTTCATCGATTTCAACTTTATCCAGAAGCTAGTCAACAACAAAATAGATTGCCCACCGCTACTGGAAAAAATCAACTTTAGAGCTCCTCGTAGGTGCCCACGGAAACCCATTTCACCACTCTGCCCCCCACTTCGTCGTACGGTCCTTGGAGCCAACTCCGCTATTCGATTATGTAGAATAGCCAACCACCATAGCACAGTTTTAGACTTATTTAATACTAAGGTTGGGAGTGTGAAGCGTACATTATATTTGACCAAAAATAGTTGAACATTTAGTACTTAAACACTTTTATAAGAATATTGTTATTGTTTATATTATTATTATTCTACATACTGCATGCTGTGTTTACCATTAATTAGTTTTTGTATTTAGTTATTAATCTTTTAATTTGTTTTTATGAACGTCTTATTACAAAAATTGTTGGTAAGCCTTTTTATAAATAAATAAAATAAATGTCCATTGCCCACGTCATGAAATATTCCAGCATTTCATAAAATCTTTGAATGTCCATCGGCCACATCATGAAATTATCGTGCATTTGATACGACGTGCATCTGACGGTGGAGGTAAGTAGCCTTGCCTTCCATGCCAGAGGTCCCGGGTTCGAATCCTGGTAGGAGCAGATATTTTATTATATTTGCTTTCTAGTAATAGATGTGTATGTACGTTTATTTAAGTTTATTTCTAATATTTAGATATTACAAAATATATCTATGTGTGTTTATATATTTCGTAAGTTTATTTATCCGTTATCTACTATCCATAACACAAGTTCTTAATGATACTTAATTGGGGCTAGATAATGTGGTGTCATTGTTAGAAATATTTATTATTATTATTTGATAAAATGCTTGAATGTCCATTGACTACACCTTGAAATATTCGAGCATTAATAAAATACACTCAAGTCAGACCTATAACACCTCTCATTTTGCGTTGGGAATTAAGACTAATGGTGTACTGAAAATGGGTAGGCCACTAGGGTGGTTTGCAACCTGCGTAGATACTTTCGCGCCTTCTATGACTTCAACTTCCTATGACGAGTGTTCAAGATGGCTCAACCGCCAACGACGAGGAGAGTATGGTGCATGGGAAACATCACCATTTAGGCAATGGTTTGATATATTTTTGAGGCTTTGGCGTTAGGACTATGAAGTCCCAGGGTCAGGATGCTTATAGATTTTCAGTTAAATTTTAAAACGATTGCTGAGTGTAACTCGAGACCCTAAGCTGGACTTTATTTTCCTCATCATTTATCGACAGCGATCCAATGCGGTAATTCAGCCAGCCTTTTGGTGCAATGTAGGTAATTTTATTCCTTGTATTTCGTTTTCCTATTGTTTATTTGTAAATTTTCTTATAAAGACTACATATCTAGTAACACAGGGCGTTCAAAAAAGTATTTTACAAAAAAATATTCCAGATTGAGTAAGTCTCTACCATTCGACTACGCCAACGCCGTTGCGTTCCGTATTTATTTGTAAAGCATAAGTATTTGCAAATTGTGTTTAACTAGTTTCGTCTTTGTTATACCCAACATCATCCACTAGAGTTCACAATTGTACGTTGTTACGCGCATAAGATCTCATCTAGAAGGCATCTAGTTTAATACAAACGTCAGTCATTTGGTGTTGTGTAGGTAAAGATTTTATTGCATTATATAAGATTTTATGTTGTTACATTGTCGTTACTAAATAGCGTATCTCTTCTTAGCTAAATAAAATTCATGTAATATTTTGAATAAAATGGCTAAATGATATTAATATAAAGAGTGGTAAGGACTGTGTCTTGATTTCTGAGCTACTCCATCTACACTGGATTAGATTTAATTAACAATATAAAAGTTTGGAACGTATTTTACATCCATATTATCTGTATATTCTACCCTATACGTTGCTCTTTATGACGAACCCTTATTCCTTCTAAACAAAACACGATGTAAGGATTATTTTATATGATCCCATGGTAGAAGTAAAAACTTTCAAAGGATAGAAAAATAAGTAATTTACAAAAGTTTATTAAAACGTTTAAAAATAAAATAATTATGATAAAAATATGACATAAAATTTTTAGGAAAATTTTATCTCTGAAAAACTAATTATATTCACATTGCAATAAACAATCACAAAAAAAGCGAAGCTTACGATTTATTTAATTATTATGGATCCTATTTCTTTTATCTAGAAGGAAATAGCGCTCAAAATCGTCCGAACTAAAAACGTACCTATGCAAATGAAGTTGCGTTAGGGACGCTACACACCTATTCGGGTAGGCACATTCGGTTTGAGAGTATTTGTTGAGCGACAAGGCCGGCCCGAAGCGATCGAGCAACCCATGCGGGCTTAATGCACATTAAGTTCGGTAATAATTAATTACTCTTCTTAAGTAAAGAAAGCTTCATAGTCACGGTTTTTGAAGGCCTAGTCACACCCAAAATTTTCAAGGATTCGTAATGGTAATAACCACAAAAGCTCCGGAAATTGACAACACGCCGTCTTTGTCCCACATTATCAGTACTTAGGCGACCAATATTAGTTTAGCAAATTGACATTGATCGCTGAAACCCTAGCGGCATAAGCTGGGCGGCTGTGCCGGGTAAACCAGCCCGAATACGTGTATAAGCATCCCTAAGGTGATTTAAGTGTGCGCCTTCTAGTCGAAGCTGCATAAGTTAAAAAATGTAATTTGTTTTTAATTTGTTAGGCATAAGGCATAAGACGCTAAAAATATTTTTTACGAGAAGTCTTTTGACTTCACAACCTCGCACCGAACGTTCACTTCATATTAGCATGTGAACAATTCGAATTCAAAAAACCCACAAAAACATTGTCTTCTGACAAACTTTCTGAGACACCCTGTATGTTTAACTTGACCAGTTACTTTCCATTTTATATTTCTAAACAAAAATAATCAAAGTGCGCATAATTATTCCAATCATATATTATAGCAAAATGAACGATATAAACAATTAATTCTTAATAACAAATAAGTAAGCTACAATGAAAATCGAGGTAACAAAATCTAATAATTAAATAAAACTAAAAAGTATAATAAAAGCATATCTATTCTTTAGTAACCTACGAGAAATATCAATGGCATTAGAAATATTTTGTCGTCCAAATGTTCTAACATGCTAACTCCGTTTCTAATCTCATTCCTGATTAAATAAATGAAAAAAAGAAAAAGACAACACAATAATGTAAAACTGAACGAAAGGACGAAGTTTTTGAAAAAAACAGTACCAAAAGCCCCAGGTGCAACCAATATCCTTGGGGTGTTTTGATTACTTGCCCGACTATAACGACAAAGTAATATAGATAAAATAATATAGATATAAATTAGCAGTTTTTTTAAATAACACTTAACACCAGCATACGTGCTGGCTTTTTCATAAGAATCGAACATTTATTTTCGAATTATATATTTTTCAACAACCCACACTCACGCTGGTTTGTATGTTCAACTGATTTTTATCAATGATTCGCACTCAAAAGAGTTTATGTTCGTTATGTAAAAAAATCCATTATTTTAATGAAAAGAATGACTTATCCAGAATTATTTTAAATAATTAATCATTGTTATTTAAGTTGATTTAACGACACGGACGGACATACATAATGAATTTTATTATCTTATCTAATAATATCATATTCGCGAGTAACACTTATAAAACGGTGATCTTACACGTGAATAGCCACTCCATAGCTTTTACTTGTATTTCTAGAAATATTAAAACTGTATCTCAGAACAAATGATGGCATATTTATCAAGAACATTCATTGCCCTCTTGTTGCAGACAGCGCATCTCACATACTAACTGAGCAAGAAGCAATGGCCTCTTACCGGTTAAAAAATATCTCAACAGAGGATGTCCTCTCTATACGAAGTAATAATAACTCAATATGTCGACTTAGAGACGCTTTAACTGTACTGACTTGTGTTTACGCGAATTGGTTTGGTTCTGCCACCTGGTGAATTCTTCTTGAGCTTAGGCCGTATACTCCCAAGACTCCCAAGACTCTAATCCTACTAAATAGTAAAATAACACTATAAACATTATGTTAGTATGAAACATCCTAACCTCCGTTCACAACATGCATAATACGAATACGAATCAATATACTTATAATATATGTCTATTGACCAAATATTAAACGCAATCTTTACATTTGTTTAGATCATTTTAAATACGGTCTTTGATATTTCTGTAATCTGTATAACGAGGAGTTAGCAAGTTAGTTAATTTAGCCAACAAAATAAATCCTAAATTATTCTAGGGTACATTTTCTCCCCAGCGTAGACTATTATACCTAGCCGATCCTCATTTCGTATTTTCGTTTGGTATTCTGATACGGACAATGTTGGTCTTGTCTTGGCAAACTCCGTGCTCCGGATGGAGTTCTCCGCTTTCGATGACCGACGATTAGGATTCTCCATAGTGTTAATGTAATCAAAAGATATCTTGGTCTCCAACTTTTTACGCGAAGGCGAACGCGGTGCTAAGATGTCATAAGACTCCTTGGACGCACGGTAACCCAACGCCTTATCTTCTTTCAAAGTTAACTCATCGTCGAAGTATTGTTTCGTTTTGGTAATAAAAAATTGTTGGGTGTTAGTTTCCAAAATTGGTCTGAAAATAGAAAATATAAAATAAATCTGGAATCATGAAACGTTTTAATGGTTAAATAATTATACATTTGGAATGAGAAAAGGACAGACCTTTTCAGCCTTGTTACTAATGCATATCTCAATTAACATAAAAATAGTCACTTTTTTACATACCTGTAACTTTTTAATGTAGGTGGTTCTTTTTCATCTATTTTAACTTCATCATATAATCTCTTCAGAGTGGAAACTTTCCTTGTGCCATCTTCTTCGTTGGTGTTGCTTGTGCGCGTATGCTCATGTTTTTGCTTGCTGCTTGCCGCTTTCTTATTAGCAACATTTGCTGCAGCTTGTTTAGCTTGCATTTTTCTAAGAAACAATAAAACTTATTTTTCTAATGTCGAAACATTGGCAACACTAAGATTTTTCAAGAATTACTACTTGGAAGTGGATTTCAACATTGCAAAGAGGGATTCTATCATTTCCAATACGAACGCCAGCAATAGAAGTCGCTTCAAAATTCTTTTGTTAAATAACTTGATCCTATGTTGTAAAATCACAATAACGCGCGAAGTGGGCCTCGAGAGCAAAACATGCAATAACAAATTCGGAGTATTTTTCAGTAAAGGTATAACTAGGTTTTTATGGCGGCCATATAGCCGTGTAGACTCAATTTATGTAATGTTAAAATAATGTAGAGGACTGCGTTTATACGAAATAACCTGAACTTGCACTTATTTCTGAGCTCTTGACCGTTAAATGATATATTTTTTCATGGTAATCACTTGAAAAATATTTTAATTTCATTTAAGTATGACGCAAAAAAACAGTTTCTCTGAGGAAATAGGAAGCTGAAGAAATTTTAGCCACCCACGCCTAAGGGCTAAACAGTTTTTTCAGTACAAATTTTTACATTTATTATTTTAGAAAGATTTATAAAATTCTCTTGATAACAGACAGCTCCAAATTTTCTAGAGTAGAGACTGAAAAATTTCAAGAACAGCGGATCCAACGGCCTTTGGTTCGTGGCCGTTGCCATGCGTCATTAATCATTCCATCTCTGGTAAATTAATTTCTAAAGACCTGACTTTGAAATAAGCAGTCCTGTTGGTAGTTTGTTTCCCGGCATTTATTAGTTAAAATATTATACAAATAATTACTACTTGTTCTCTTAACTGTTACCATTATACTTTCTTAGTAACTTTCTCAAAATCGAAAAGGGATAAATTTATACATAATTTTTAAGTATCACACAGTTTTGTGCCAAGAGCGACTTCTTTTGCTGACTGTACTTAAATTACATCAAATCTACATTGAAAATGCTTTCCAAAAATAAGGAAAAGTAATTACTTTATAAGGTAAGGTTCATCATCTTCGTCAAATAAATCATCATGGTCGTCACTTTCATCATCATCATCCGAATCTCTTAATAATTTGCCTACATTTATTTCTCTCGCAAAACCAGTCTGTCGCCTCTTGACTATCTTGTCAACGTGGTGCGGGGATACTGCAAGTGAAACGTGCCTAGAAATAATAAAACAAAAATTGTTCTAATGTCACACGTAAGTAAATATAAACTAGCTTATTTTTTATAGATCCGGTTAAACATTGTTTCTGGGTGTATGTAGGTACAGTCAGCAAATTAAGTCGATCTATTTAAATATTAAAAAATCATCCTAACTTTCGAATATTAGTAGCGTAGTTACATCTCAATCCATTTTAATATTCTGGTAAACCCGCGTTTGCCCGCGTTAAGTAAAAGTAATCGTCTCCAAACGTGTTAAGTGAGAAGCCCCGCCCACCTACTTAGCAGAAAAATGAAATGAATCCTACTCTTCCTAATTACTTACGTATTAAATTTGAACTTACTAGATGTCACTTAATTGACAGTTGACACGCAATTTTGAACAAAACATTTAGTTAATGTTACCAACTTAACTACTTCATACATGTAAACCAGCCATTAGTCTTTCGTTGCACTCTGTACCGCTTAGACGCCTCTAGCATATATGCTCCGTTGCGATTATATTAGGTCTTTACCTATGAAATTGCCGTTTTTCACGAAATAAATGAAGCGTAATTTTTTCATATATTTTTTATTTCTATTAATCAAAATAATCACCCATGCAATCAATGCATCTTTGCCAACGCATTGGTAACTTATTGATGCCTTTTTTGAAGAAATCAGCTGGACGGGAGGCAACAAATTCTTCAAAGGCATTTTGTACTGCCTCTCGGGTATTGAATTTTTTTCCCGCCAAGAAGTTATCCAAATTCTGGAAAAAATAGAAGTCTGTAGGCGCAAGGTCTGGTGAGTACGGCGGATGACGGAGAACTTCCAACCCCAACTCTTGTAGCTTGGAGACCGTCTGCTGTGCAGTATGAGGTCGCGCGTTGTCGTGCAGGAGCAGTGGAGCCGAACGATTGACCAAAGCTGGTTGGAGACGTGCGAGCTTCTCCATCATTGTGTTCAGTTCTTCACAGTACACATCTGCAGTAATGCTTGTCCCGTTTGGCAAGAAGCTGTGATGAATTATTTATTTTTTTTATTTATTTATTTATTCTTTATTGTACACCACAAAAAGATACAAATGAATATCAGTGAACAAAAAAATAAAGTAGGTACAAAAGGTGGTCTTATTACTAACAAGCAATTTCTTCCAGACAACCTTTGGGTGAGAAATTGGAGACCATGTAGGTACTTGGGTGCCTTAGGCGTACATACATAATATATATACACATATACTTCATTTTATTTACTTCAATAAATACACATTACTATTACATAAACTTACTTTCTAATAATACACAAAAAGAAAAATAAAGCCATCACTTTTCTAGGGGTAAGTTTTCGTTTCGGGCATTGTTTGGGTGCTGAACCAGGGTCCAACCAACTTGCTGAGCGCTTACGATTGTCAAACAGGATCCATTTCTCGTCACAAGTAACAATGCGGTTCAGAATTCCTTCATTTGTATGCCTGCTGAGCAGTGCAAGGCACGTCTCCACGCGTACTTCGCGCTGGCGGTCATTGAGTTCGTGGGGTACCCATTTGTCAAGCTTTTTTACCTTGCCAATTTGACGCAAATGGACCAATATTGTTTTGATGCTAACGTCGAAAGCTGCTGCTAATTCAGCCGTGGATTGAGTTTCATCAGCTTCCACAATTGCCTTTAATTCGTCATTGTCGACCAAAGTTTTCGGACGACCACGGGGTTCATTTTTCAGGTCAAAATTTCCAGAACGGAAGCGGGTAAACCAATAACGGGTGGTGCGTTCGTTTGTAGTTTTCGCTCCGTAAACGTCGTTGATGTTGCGTGCCGCTTGTGCCGCTTTGCTGCCACGACGGTACTCATACTCCATAATTACTCGAATTTTTAACTTATCCATGATGACGAAAAATGTTAGAATGCGTTGAAAACAAAACACTAACTATTAAACAAATGACGATTTTAGAAAAAGAATTCCATGTTTGTCAAATAAAATTAAGTTGAAATTAGAATTATCAGTCAAAAAAAAAAATATTTTCATTTGAAATGGCCAGTACGGCAAAACGGCAGTTTCATATGTAAAGACCTATTAGTTTCTATACCTTTGACGCAAATTATTTTTCTACTCTTTGCTTTCCGGCGACTTGGCGTGTTTACGTTATATAATGGTGCATCTATCATGCAGTATTGTCCGGGAACCGATGTCGCCGGTGTCCTCCAACTTTCCGTCACAATTACTAGTGCATATTATACGTAAAAGCCTACACACATATAAAAAGAACGATTCAAAGCTTGTCGATGTCACGTCATATAATTCAGACGAATCATGTACTCACATCTACATACGCACATTACATTTTTCATCGTAACCGTGATAAAACGATTTATCAATATTGACGAAGTAAAAATCAAGATTTAAAAATTCTCATAGATTTTTAATTTTTTAATTTAAATCCGATTTATAAATTCACTATGCACCTAATTAAAAATGTTAAAGTATTGCAATATAATAATGGACCCATATAACAATGCACCAGCAACTTCTCTAAGCAATAAATATTGAATAGAATTTCATTATCCTATTTATTATATTCTTAAAAAATAAACAAAGAAGTAAATTCTTACTTTATGAAATAAGAAGTTTTTCATCTATCAGTATAGTTGTATGATAATACGATAGAAAAAAAGCTTACTTTTAAAAGCAATCTTTGAGCTTTCTTTGGTACTAATAATTACGTGTTCTTGCTGCAAGTTTTTTTATATGGCTATTCAAATTAAGTTTATTATCAATCGTAGCACCCAGTTTTCACTAATGTACTTTTGAGGTGTGGGATATACTTAATATTAGATTACAATGGTAAAAAGTGGTAAATTCCGTATTTTTTAAACAAAATATAATATATTTGGTTTTCTCCACATTGAGACTAAGCATATTATTAGTTAGCCAATTCGTTACCATGTCAAAATCGCAGAGCATTTAAAAATACTTCTACCTTACTACCATTTTACCGGTGAAAAGCAAGGATGTGTCATCTGCAAAAGTTATTATTTTAGAATTTGGAATTTTCAGTTGGTTAAGGTCATTTATATACATTAAGAATAATGTAGGGCCGTGAATGAGTGTCTTGAAAATTTGTGTAACGCACGATTGTCAAATTTCCTCAAACTCGCCCGCAATGCGACCTGGCCACGTTAGAAACGAAGGCGCCCTCACTTTTAAAATATTAAGTTTATCTACATTAAATATCAGAACTGTGTAAAGTCTGAAAAAAATATTTTACTGCAAAATGTGCAGTAGAAATAAAGTATCACATTTAGTTATATTGAATGTATGGTTCACTATTTTGGTATTTTGGTACACAATCATTACATACCTACACATAAAATAAATATATAATATAGGCTGTCATTTTGGACGAGTTGTCGGGCGGCCGAACAAAATAGTGTGATATTCCTTCGATTTTAGCATTTTCATTCCAATTTGGCTCGGACGCTATTGAAAACAGACCCGAAGTCAATTTGTTTGCTATTCAACGCCACTATGAGTACGTTTACGAATATCCATTGTTTCTTTTATCCTTAAATTTTAAAAATAATATTACGTAATGCAAGAATATTAGAGAAGAATTGAGATGAACTATAGTGACTTTTTGTATAAGTCTCCCGAATCCTTCGATTTTGTTCAGTTACTAGTTTCTGACCGTACCCACTGTCAAATACCAAGAGACCGTGATGTCTCTAACTGAAGCTTAAATTAGGCTTTAATGCATATCTCTGAATATTTCACTTATAAATGTCGGAAAATTTCAACAAAATACCGTAATTTCCAGAATGATGAACTACACAAAATGGTTTTCATAAATCAAGAAATCTGACTTAAACCCAGAAATGAAATGATGGCTGTCGCATGGAAGAGCCCTTTGCCGTGTCGTTATTTCACTGGATTAACTTTCCTTTGAACAGATCTAAATTTATTTATTATTCATCTATAGAACGTCACACATCACTAGATCACCACAAGTCACGCGTGTTTTCACAAATGACCGAGAAGTAATCTAGTGCTCGTTCGACTTGAAACATTAATTTATATGAATAAGCCGTAGCAATACGGGTTAGCGTGAGCATTCAAAAATTAGGTATTTGAATGCGATCAGTATTGCCTACTGGAAAGAAAACTTATGAATACAACTTACCCGTCTTTAATCATAACGCTATCGCCAACTAAAACCCTGCGTGGTAAAATTAACAATCTTAAGTTAAAGTTAATCAATACATATCCAAAAAGTTTTTAAATGATGCTTTGGAAACTTCGTTAAGAAGGTTGTCTAGGTACTTATGTCTTCATGGCTCTACGAGTATTATTGCAGAAAAATTATGTAATGGTAAAGGAGTGCAGATATTACATGGCCATGTTGGTATGATGTGAAAAATCTCATATACTAAACACATACTAAAAACTAATCGTTATTTATCATCAGAAATGAACTTTTGGCAACGTAATTTAATACAATATATAATAGTAAATATAAAGTAAATATAAAAATATATTTACTTCTAGCAAAAGGTACGATAAATACCTAATCAATCAATCAATCATATCGTTATGTAGTGTGAACATGATGATATTATAGACGATTCAAGTCACTAGCGCGCGCAGCATGCAAGCACGTGCTTGTAAATATGCAACTTAATTAAATTTTGAGTGGCACACATTTTTGTCACGCATGCACAGTTTCTTTATTGGATTTCAGTATTGAAAATATAATATTATATCAAAATAATACTAATGTAAAATAAAAATTGCTTGTACTTACCGTTGCTGTTGTAAACAAACTAAAGTTATTAATATATTTATGTGCGGCCGTCTTCGTGTTTATTTTTCCCAGTACCAATATAAATACACGTATAAAAAAAACATTTCTCAGTGATGATTTTGCTACAAAGCTTATTTACCGACTCGTTTAAAGTTCCTTCCAAAAGTTTACCTGTTTTTCCGGAGTTCCTCATCTGTTATTACAGCTGATATCCTGTTTAAGAAATAAATATGTATTTTATACAATTACGGAGGCCTTTTAATATTACGTAAATGTCAGATGCATCTATCAGATTCTTTGTGATTATTAGAATTATTGAAAGACCATCAACTATATTATTGTAAACCTTTTTCATTCACAAAAAGAGAGTAATTTACAATTCCATAAAGTATCTCACTTTCTATCAGGTATGATGGAATACAAGATCAAATCCAATTCGAAATAAAAAAAGTTACTAAAAATAAAACTAAAATTGAACTATTCAGTTGGTTTTAATAAAACCAGTAAGGGCTTTACCTTGTTCACACTAGAACTTTTGCTGCAATAATCAAAGAAAAGACATCTTTCGCTTTCGGTTAGAGCTAGTTCGGGAAAACTGCACAAGATGGTATGGTTTAAAATTCTGTTAGTTAATTAATAATCATATTTCTGTACGTGGTCCAATGTTGGAACAACTAGGTCATAGAGTTGTTTAGGTATATTGCTTTTATCGTATCCTAAAAACAGTTTAAATGTTGCCCACACATTCAAATTGTTGTCAGAGTCAAATTAATTCTTTAAAAATGTTTACTTACTTGAATTTCGCCACATCCTTTCGGCTCATCAAACCAAGTCTGCAAATTAAACAGTTAGCTTCATTATATTGTGAATACTGTCAAAAATATTGGGCACATGTAAACGAAGTCAGTATTAGGGTTTCAGGTTACATGTGATGGATAATACTGGCTTCTTAAAAAGATGGTTTGAAAAAAGTATGTTCTTACTTTTGGATTCCCTTAAACATATTAACACTGGCTTTTGCAATACTCTTGATATTTTTCCCAGCAAAACTAATTGTTTCTGCGCGGTCCCTGAAATATACCATAACATACTTGAAATAATGAAAACAATTATTTGCTAAACATAATTTTTGGTATAGGATCGTAAAAAATAGAATATTATATACGTTGAACATTTTCATAATCATATAATCTAGACGGAGAATTACCCAATAATATTGAACAGGTTACTTACTTGAAAAACTTGCTTATTTCTTTTTCATCATCAGAATCAATATATGAATCTGTAAATAAAACGTTTATAGATACATATTGATCCTCGTATACTTAGTTGTACTACATAGGAATAATTAAGGGCAAACTTAAGCTTTATTTAATAGTAGGCACGGGCGTAGCTAGGTTTTAGAATCGGGGGGGGGGGGGGTTCAAGAAAATAAAACGACTAAAAGTACATAAAATAACCCTTATACAGGGTGTCCCAAAAAACGACGATAAACCTGAAGCAGGAGATACAAAAATTCATAACAGCTATCAGAAAAATTAAAAAAAATCTTGACCCTGAGGTTATAAAAATATAGGTATTTAAAAAAAACAAAAAATCAACACCCCGTGATGATCATTTCAACCTTGTTGCTATAAATTGTTACATTTGCTTGCTCTTATTTTTTAGCCTTAAATTTAAGGTCTAGGTCTTGCTCCGTTTAGAAGAAAAAGTCTTGTTTCTCCCAACCAAAAATTTATAAAATAAATCTTCTTAGCTTTAACCTACTGTGCTGAAAAAAAATGTATTGAATTCTTTTGGCAAGCAGTTTCAAAAGTTTGCTTATTCAATACAGCGATTAAATAAGCAAATAAGCTTATTACTATTTACTTACCCTTGTATTTATAAGACAAGTGTTACTCCTGTGTTATCTTCAAGTCAATCCTTTTACCGTATGTAGTGAAAATGAATGCGATCCGATAATCGACGGTGTACTTGTTGTACAAACCACCGTGTATTTTAAATAATTTTAATGTAGGTATAGTTAGTAATCAATGAGATATGCCGCACGCCTGTTCTTTTTTAATTTTAATTCTATTAATGGCCTGCGCAGACGACGGGCTTAAGTCCGCGGACTTTTTTGTCCGCTAAAATAGATCGCTTACAACTGTATCGAGTAACGCAAACGAGGGATTAAAAGTACCGCGTACAAAAAGTCCCCCGAAAAACCGACGACATGCAGAGAGCGGACCGGACAAAAGTACCGGGGAGTCCCCGAAAAAAATAGAACTCCTGTGACTAGGCGGAGCAACGCACATGGCGTAGTTTAGTCTGCGTTTATTTCTATATTTCCGGACAACAAATGATCCCACGCCGTGTGCGTTGAGTTCACGGTGAATTCGCAACGGACTTTTTATTCGCGGAGCATGCTTGTTTCTCCGCCGCAGAGAAAAGTGCGTCATCTGCGCAGGCCCTTATGTTAAAATCCGAACTTTTCGTGGGGGGAGGGGTTTGAACCCCCCAAAACCCTCCCCCTGGCTACGCCCGTGATAGCAGGTATATCTTTGGAGGTAGGTGTACTGTTTCATACACGATTATAAGCCGCTACAGTTCTCATCACAACTATGCCAAGTTATTTATTTATTTATTTAACAGTTTTTGTACACACATATGAAAACAATATAAAATACCTTAAAGACTTAATATGTACAAAGGTGCGGCTTATTTCTAAAAGAAATCTCTTCCAGCCGACCTGTGAGAGGAGAGATTAGTTATGGTTTCTTATGTATGGTAATGGACGGTGCGGTGGATGCGTATTTACAGCGTCAGTATGAAGTAAGTGTTTTTATGTTTGGTAGGTATTCTCCGCGTTATTAAATATCTAATTCAAATAAATACTTGTAGTCTAAGAGACCTACCTCCTACACCGAACATCCGCTTGTAATCTGTGTGACAGTGTTTTTGTTTTATATTGCATGTGGTGCAAACCTATCTAAGTTTATAAATTCTGTAAAAGACGTTATTGAATATGTTTTAATGTTGTAACTATTGGTTTGTCTCAGTAAATAAATCAAAGGACATTGTTTTGTGCCCTTCTTCACTTTCTTCTTCTTATTTGTTCCCAACTTCACCCTGGATCCCAGAGATATTTTTAAGTGCTCTTTGTAAATTGAATCCGAGAAAGATAATCCTCAGATATTTATTTTATTATGGACAAGCGAGTAAATCTTGCAGTTACAATTGAGGACTTTGAGGTCTTTTTCTTATCTTGTGTAGAACTTTATTAAAGGTAAATTACCTACTAACACATTAGTGTTAAATAAAAATTTTTTACTCACTCACTATTTTTAGTAAATTAATTATTAGTCACTAGGAATTGTTCCTGTCATTGAGCAGGCATTTTTGTGTTTAAAATCATAAGAAAAACAACAGTCACCTATTTTAAAGTTAATGCATACTTGTGGGTTGTTTATAACTGATATCAATGTAGTAATAATGCAAAAAACATACTTTGCTATCTCGAAATAGTTTTCAGAGATATCAATGATATCTAATTAGAACGTTTCTTTAGAAGTTTGACATGTTCGATATCGGTATGGTAAATTGGCTAAATTGATCTATTTCTATACCAATCATTTCAAAATGCACACTAAGTATGAAATAGAGCAGTTTTCAAAATTTTTACACAAACCTGAGACATTTTCCTCGCTATGCTCATCATCTCGGCTCATCATCTCCGCCAGCAGGTGCGGCGGGTACTTCCTGATGACTTTCTTTGGAGCATCCTCTTGCAGGTCACTGCCTAGGCAGTAGTCTCCTCTCAGGAACCTAAAAACAATTCATTAATTTAGACGGTCTAAAAATATATTCACATTTAATTGCCAAAAACAATCATTACAATTCACAAAAACAAAATCGATCCTAAAAGTATTTAAAAGAATCTAACAAATAACAATTATGGCAGCTTTATTAGCAATTTTTGCCAGGCACCTTAACTGTGTCTGAAGGGCAATTACACATTTGTTATATTCGTAATAAACTAACATGAGCAAGTACATACTTAACTCATACATAGTATTTTATAAACATCATTTCATAATAGTATTTTATAATCATCATTTATAAACTCATTAGTAATTTATAAACATACATAAATACATAAGTTAATTAGTGACAGATAGTACTTCTGGATTTACTTCTTAAAATAATCCACATTTTTCGCAGTGTACAACGTTAAAGGAATTGAATTTCAAAGTGAAGTGACTTTAGCCGTGAACGAATGCTGATATCAATGCGAAGTGTAACTTGGACTAGCTAGCAGAAAATCCCTAGTTAATCTCACATTAAGTTTATGTTTTCCAAGCCGAAATATAAAACGTTATTTAATAAAGAAAAGCAAGGGGGGGTGGAACAGTTTATTGTACAAAAAGCTCGTATGAATATTCCGTCAAAGTCGAATTGTGAGACACTTGAGCTTGGTGCCGAATCCAGATATATGGTCTTATTTGAGTAGACCAAAAACAAAATTGCATTGCAGGCGCTCAAGTTTATTTAATTACTAGTTAAATCAAGATAGCTTATGTAGCAGTCATCCAGTAAGGGGAGAATCAGTGCTTTTTTGTTTCTATAGGTAGAAAGTTACGCGGTCTTCGCAGGGACCTAGTCACTGCAAATACATTTCTGTTAATCAAATATATTTGAGGCTTCCAGGATAGTCTGGAATCTTTCATAATTTCCGAATTGTTAACAAAATCACTAAAAAATGTAACGACGTTAAATATGATTGGTTGGAGCTGTAAAAAATCACTATTTGTATTTTGCCTTCCAAATATAACCACTTATGTTGTTGCAGGGTTAATTCTAAGCCAATGAATTTTGTACCAGTCTAAAGTAAACACAAGATTTTTGTTTATCGTGTTTATTGCAGAATCGACATTTTTGAAAGTAGCATAGCATAGTCGTCCATAGCATACATACAAGATGTAGAAATAAGTTAGGGAATGAGTCCTAGAATTACTAAAGATAGCAGTCAGTAAGAAAGATCGCACGCCACCTTGAGGCATACCAGCAGTCGCACCACTCTGAATTATTATCATGGGCAGTAATACGCTAAACTGCGAAACCAGTCGATTGCCCCTATAGATATGTTTAGAGATTATAGAGTACCTAGTAAGGTATGAAAATCAACAGTGTTAAAGGCATTGCTGAAGTCCAACAGGCCAGGTAGTGTCATTTGTTTATTATTATAATTCACGGCTTAATTATTTGCGATTTAAAGTTCACATGTTGTAGGAGTTCTCCCAAGCATCAGCCTTGCATGGTTTTCAGTATTTGTAGTTTCAAGTTTTTTTTTTGTATCGGCAACACTATCCCTACCAAACAACCTCAGGCAACTCACCGCTCCGTAACCCAGCGTCTAATCATTCTGTTTTTCCGTGCTCAAGTCTTCGCACGTCAAAATTAATTAACACCTCAATTTTTTTTAGTAAATTCCTAGTCCTTTCCCCCTGATGGAAAGTGACGATGAAGACGAAGGTGTTACACGTCTATCCACGAGATACCTATTCACTCGACGCTTGAAAGAACTAGGACTATAGTTTTCTGGAAAAACAGACGCAGGCAGTTCATTCCACACCTTGGCGACCCGCACCAAAAAGGAACTATCGAAGCGTTTGGTTCGACTTGTTGGGATATCTACCATGAAGAGATGGAAAGTCTGTCTGCGTCTAGTAGTCCGATGCAAGAAGGGTGTGGGTTCAACCTGATCAAAAAGAGCATTCGCGCACTTATATCGCCATACTCGCCTAGCGCCTTTTGGGCTGGTGTCAGGCGGCGAGTACTGCGACACAGATTTCACCACGCAGTGGTCGGATGTCCCTAAAGGTGCAGTTACGGACACCGAGCAACTGTCAGGATCAGATGTCAGCAGAAGGTCTAAGCAATATGCAGTGTGGCCGGCAACGTCGGGGATGCGCGTGGGTTCGTGCACAAGCTGTGAGAGGCCTTGAGTCACGGAAAACTTAAAAGCCTCTCTTCCAGCGTGGTCAGTGTCCTGATACGGGTATAGCCATTGCCCGTGATGAGCGTTAAAATCCCCCAGGAACATCAACTGCGCTGAGGGAAAACGTTGCCGAACCTTATCTGCTGCATCGCTGAGATACTCCATGAGCCTCGTTGTCTCCCGATCTCCGCTATATGACCCTAATTGTAAGTATACTCAACAAATGGTATGCATACCTGCCATCTGGGCCTAATAATATCTGTAATATCACAGAGTTATGATTACGAATAATTATTCGAAAACAACATTCAGTGATACTTATCTCTGAATTTATAGTCAGAAATCTTTATTTCGAATCATTATTCGTAAATATAAAAAGTTTGACTTTGTTTGTGATAACAATCACAAAATTTGACTTCCCACCTTTTAGTATAAGTTCTTTAACTATGCTCAAAGGAACTACAAAAATGTAGTTATTACGAATCATTAAACGAAATGCTGAATACTTTTGCATTTTCAGTTATGCCTATCATGGATTCTGATGAAGAAGATCTGACTCCACAGTCCCAGAAATAGAAGCTACGCCTGGACCATCAGGTATGTTGCCTGCTGTTACACAGGAAGCAGAGCCCTTACCATCTACCTCGAAAGACCTACCACCTGATGATGTCGAGGATATAGAATTGGATAGCGATATCTTAGATATGGTAGGAGATGGCCCCAAAATTTCTGAAGAGTTGGGCAAACCAATACACAAGGAGATCTCGAGCAGATGGTCCGAAATCCTTTCGAAAGGGCTCTCCAAAGAGGTCAGAGAAAAAATCCTGGAGAATTATCTTATTCCCAGTAACTGCCAACTACTTTTAGCCCCTTCTCTAAACCCGGAAGCTAAAGCGGCAGTACCTGAGGTGGTCCCCAAGCGGGATTCATCTCTCATGTTTAGACAAAAACAACTGGGTATTGCTATAGCCGCTCTTGGAAGAGCTACTGAAACTCTGTTAGGATCAGCATCATTGATACCACAAAAGCAGGAAATTATTAAACCATTGAGCGACGCCTGTCGTATTCTATTAATACCTCGCTCAAAGAGGCTCTCGTAGATACAACTAGAGACAAGTTGTTGTTTGGGGATAATGTGACCGATAAACTTAAGGCTGCAAAGTCAATTCAGCGGTCAGGAGAAGCCCTCAAAAATGATCGAAAACCCTTTTATAAAAAAAATTTGGTTTCTAAACCCGGTTTTGCTGCAAATAATAATAAGAACCATTTAAACTGGAAGAGCCAACACCACAAGACTCCGAACAAGCCCGAGAACTTGCAGCGTCGACCTCCACCTTCGACCGCTCGCCAGCAGTTTCGCAACAAACAGGCGTATCATCGTCCGTCAGACGAGCCCCCCTCAGGGGAAACCCCAGAGGAGATAAATACCGGGGTATGCTATGCCGGAAGGCATATTCAATTTCATGTAAATTCAATTATATGTAAATAAATGGTCAAAAATAACTAAATACCCCATTTCGTTGTCGTGGTTGATAGTATATCGAATCCCATTTACATCAATTCCACTAAATATTGACAATAATTCATATTCAGTTTTTCCAAAATTTACCCAAGAAGGGTTAGATTTCGTAAATCACTTAAAAACCTATTAAGCATTGGTGCCATCTCAAAATGTGTTTACACCGAAGGGCAGTTCCTATCTAGAGTATTTCTGGTACTTAACCTAACGGTCACAAAAGTTTTATATTAAACCTAAAAAAGTTAAATAAATTCGTGTTAGCTAATCATTTCAAAATGGAAGATTACAGAACTGCGTCAAAACTAATAACCAAAAACTGTTTTATGGCCACTACAGACTTGAAAGACGCCTATTTTTTTGTTCCTATACATAAAGACCATAAAAAGTACCTTCGTTTCAACTATAACAACATATTTTACGAATTCAATTGTTTACTGTTCGGCCTATTTACCGCACCTTTAGTATTTACTAAATTGATGAAGCCTGTTGTAGAATACCTTCGAAGTCGGGGTATGATTTCAGTCATTTTTTTAGATGACTTGTTTTGTATAGGCAAAAAGTACTCTCAATGCCTAACAAACGTATCTACAACTGTTAATTTATTACGTATCTTGGGATTTTTTGTAAACTATACAAAAAGTTACCTAAACAGGAATGTACATTTTTGGGCTTTACTTTCGATTTGAAACAGATGCATTTAAAACTACCCGACGATAAAAAGATAAAAATAAAAAACTATATCAATAGATTTCTTTGTTTGAAACGATGTAAATTACGCGAATTCGCCAAGCTTATTGGATATTTAATTTCAGCTTGCCCAGCAATAACTTATGCTTGGTTATATACAAAAAAGCTTGAACAGTATAAATATAATTGTTTATTGAAAAATCCTAGCTATGATCAGATAATTAATCTTACTTGCATGAAGAATTGTTCTGGTGGTTACAAAACATAGATAAGGGTTCTTCGTCACTAAAGCCGAGCAATTGTGAGTAACAAATTTTTTCCGACGCATCCACCACAGGATGGGGAGCATATTGTGATACAGTAAGATGCTATAGATATTGGAAATGTAACGTAATATCTCGTCATATTAATGAGCTAGAACTAAAATCAGCTTTTCTAGCTTTAAAATGTTTTGCAGAAGAGTTGTCAGAGTGTGAAATTTTATTAAGAGTGGATAATGTTACGGCCATATCTTGTATTAACAGGATGGGTAGTATTCAATACGATCACCTCAATGATATAACTAGAGATATTTGGAAATGGTGTGAAAAGCGTAAAATAACCATATTTTTACTTAATTATGATTACGAGGCAGATTTATTATCCCGGACACATAGTGGGAATTAAATCAAAATGTATTTAATGAAATCGTTCGTAACTTTGGTCATCCTAAAATCGATTTATTTTTGCAAGCAGATGCAATATAAAATGTGAAAAATATGTTTTGTGGAGAAATGATCCTGAAGCATGTGCTGTAGACGCCTTTACACTATCTTGGACGAATATGTTCTTTTACGCTTTTCCAGCATTCTCACTTTTAGTAAAAATCATTAATGACAAGGCGGAGGGTATAATTGTGGCGCAATATTGAGCAAGTCAACCATGGTTCCCTATTTTTAAAAAGTTACCTGTTTCAAATTTCTTGTATTTTGGACCTAACACTGACCTTTTAAAATCTCCTTTCAGGAAGATACACAACCTATACAAGAGCTTGCGCCTCGTTGCCGCGAGATTATCTGGCAAGCTTTACTAAGAAAGTGTTTATCTAATAGATCTGTAGACATAATTCTGGCTTTTCTTACAAATAACACGTACAAACAGTACGACTGCTGCATAAAATCCTGGATTTGTAATTGTAAATTACATAACTACGATTATTTTAATGCTTTTATTCCGCTTGTTTTTATTTCTTACGCAGCATGTTTTTAATTTACTGCAAACATAAATGTGAAATACCAATGTTCTATAAGCTATAAAGTTTTTATTCGAACCAATGTTCGAATACGAGAAAAACACCGTAGTCTGGTATAGAATTGTCACCAATATAAATAGATAAAGTTTATCTTTAAAGCATTTCATAGTCTCGTAACAAAAATGTAAAGAACTATCACTGGCAAGATCAATGGTCGATGATTCTTAAACTTTGTTTCCAATAAATAAGTATTGCACGCCTGTATTTTCTGTGTATTTCCTGATATAATACAAAATCATTAAAATAAATTGCACTATAATGAATTTATGGCCTAGCAGCGCTCATCGATCGACAAGTTAAGCTACTTTCGGCGTATTCACTAATGGGTATGGTGACGGTGAGGCGGTATGAATAACGAACAACAACATGTGAGAAAGGTAAAAATCTAGTTAACCTTACAGATAAATGCAGCAAATAAAACCAGCTCCTACTGATAGGAAAAACATTATTATTTTGAACAGCTAAACCGATTTTTACTGAACAAAACACTCTTGATTCATTTTTCATAAATAAAGCAAATTAATTCTTTTTCAGGAATAACCTAGATATTCATATCTTTATACCTAAGTTGGTTTATATTAAGACAGTTATGAGTCCGAACCGGGCTTACACTTATTTATCTGAGTCTGCTTTGGACAAAGCTTTTTCATTAGCTTAATCAGCTGAATCAAATAATAACACCCAAATAACAAAAATAATCAGCAAGAATGCATTCAAATTTAAGCGGGAGGTGCGTATGGATATTACATTCTTTAAGGCTTGGCTTTTTTGAAAGGTTTTATTGGTCTGGATGTTATAAACAGCTTATCCTTATTTTTTAAAAACATGAATAAAAAATTCAACACAATGTCGGATTTCGTACTTATTTTATTTGCAATTGAATATTTTTTAAATTAAGGTTGGGGATTTGGGATAGAAGGAAAAAGTTCTGTATTTTTACTGTAAGAAGATCTTGTTAAAATTTTTGATACGTGACTGTGAAACACATTTTAGACAAACAGACCAAGTGTAAGCACAAAATAGGGAAATCAAATGACTCTATTTAAACAACTACAAGGTCTAGCGCCGGCACACAACGTGGTTGTCGGTATTTTAGATGACGCATTTTGAAGAGTGCTCCATTGCTCTTTTCGAACTTATTGAGCCATTAACATTCCAACATCGGACTAAACAAGACACTGTTAGGAATTCTACCTGTTCATGGTTATATCGTAGATTCTTTATTTTCTTATTTCACGTTTATTTTGTTACTCAGTTTCATCCCCTAAATGAAAAATTTAAAAATGTTACGGAATAATAATATACTAATAAACTTATAAATTATTTTGTCAGACTTACTTCTTTAAATCAAAAGTAGATTCACATTCCCCTGGATATGGCACATCAGTTAGGGGCATATAGAAAAGTTTCTCGTTCTGCGTCACCTTGTCAGAGAAAACAGTACTAGTTACATGTTGGTAGGAACATTCCTCTGGCTCATAATGATAAGTATCCACGTCAAAATCATTGTTTTCTCCAAAAACTGCTGAACGATTGACGCTATCTACAGACGGTTGTGGCCCCTTTTTTCTGAAATGTTAATATTTTGGCTAGCCTATTAAAAACCGTCTTAAATACGTAAATTTGACCAATAATGCAATGACGAGGCGCCCAAGCAAGACGGAAGTTTGTTCGTGCTCGTGTCGTGTATATCGCATTGCAATCAGGCGACAGGGACAAGACTTATAAGGGCTCGTGCGTTGGAGCACCTATCTTCCGCTATTTAATTTAAATCAAAGTTTGAGATCTTTTTGCCATGTTCCATTGGAAACATAATAAAATCTGCCGATTTCACTTCAAATATTTATGTTTTAGTCAGGTACCTTTTGAACCAAAGTTACCTTTTCGCAGAAATATCTGTTACAATTTTCGATTCATCTTCTTCTTCTTCTTCCTGCTCTTCTTGAAGTTCATCAATTCTAGCCGCTACTCTGTCCCAGAGTTCCTGAATACGCAATTTTTTTATTGTATTTCTTATACTAATAAATAAGATGATAAAAGATATGTTTGTAACGAACTCATAATTCGTAGAAAGTTAAACTGTCCGGTTGTAACGTAAGTTAACGTTAGTTAGTTTTATATAGTTAGTCTAGTATGAGACAGGTACCGATGGACAAGGACAGACAACGGCAAAGTTTGTGTTAAAAATAAAATTACTCTCTTAGAAATTTATCAACAGTTAGAAAAAACCTTATTTAAAACCCTTAATACCAACCTTCCAATATATATTTCCAACTTCATACACATTTTCAATATGAGCATAGATATACTCTCTGGCATGTTTATTTATCATTATATCATGACATTGTAAGTTAAGGATACCAGAGGCATATATTTTTACATGCCGTGTTGGAGATTCATAGTAGACTGGAGTATTTTCTATGACTGTTAGAGTGTCGTTGCCATCGACAAGTTGGCCAAAACCAACGTAATGTTGGCTCATCCACTGCGCCGGTTGTAGGATGACGAAAAACTGTGTAGAGCAATTTACATGCCTGGAAAAATGAAATTATAAAGTAAAATGTAACATTTCAGTCCAATACTTCATCCGAAAAACCACATTTTGGAAAATTGATTTAGTATACATAGGTACGGGAATCAGTTCAATTCCATACACAGTTGAATATTATTGTTACTTGTTAAAGACTCGCAGCCTGTGAGGCGATAAAATGCGGGAACAGGACGCCACATGTTGAGCTCATAGGCCTTATGGGTGGTAATAGAGAAAAATAGGAAAATGCATTACACAAAGGCACTATCAATAAGTGACGCACCGCACGCGTAAATCCCTAACGTACCGAGATGCTTTATTGCCCCGCGGGCAGGGAGTCTTTGACTATAGTAGTGCTCTATAATGTGTAAATATTAGAATGTTTCTCTACAATTAAGGTTTTCATTGGATTTTCAATCTACATGCGTTTCTAGTTCTAGAGGTTTCTAGAGGTATCTCAGATGTTGGGTTCGATTACTGTTGAGTTGGCTCTTTACTTGGTTGTTTGTGTTTGCGTTAGTAGCCGTATTTAGCAAAACATTGGACAAAGACGCCAATAAGCAATACGCGCCAATGTGGAGCCAAAGAACCTTTGCCATTATTTTCTACATATTTAATATATAACCGAATATATGATTCTAGAAAAGAATAGGATCGCAAATCGGACACTTGTAGCGGGATTTTGTTATTGCGATGGCACCCACAAATTTTCTCTTATGCTGTTTCATGCGTGTTTCACACATTGCCTATTTATGAGTCGTTTATTTTGCGGATCCAAAAACTAGAAATTAATTGAAAAAGTTCTAAAAATCCCAACACCGTATTATTGTCTCAAATCATGTTGAAACATTAACATCCAAAAACAAAAAAAATTCCAAACAAGCGAAAGTCAGCGGAACGCGTGCTTGTGAATACGCCAAGGTGTAGTTAGTTACAGTATTTGCGTATTTGCCTATTTAACTTCTTTGAAGTGCAATAGAAACCGACAGAGACACGGAAAATGTGTGTGCTATTTGTTTTATTTGTCTAATATATATGCCATATTTGGCATATGTACCTACCATCTATACACGGCGACTGTTCGTCAAGTATCACAAATACGCAACATGAATAGCCATGTTAAGTGCCAGCCTTAAACATATTCAATTTTGGATGAACACTTCACAGTCCCGGTTTTTATTCCAGCCACTTATATGTTTTTCCGTCCCACTGTCCATTTTGGGGCTACACTTACCTAGACTTGTTGTACGGATTATACTCATAGGCAAACTATGATCCGCCTTATCGTTGCCCTAGAAATACACTAAGAAATATTGTGACACTAACCTTTCAGCATTAGCCATGCCCAAAACCCCTCGTCTGTCAAAAGGCACAATAAAGTTCTCGCAATGCATGCCATTGTCTTTAAGACCGTATCCACCACATTGAATCCAGCAGTCTTTAACTATGCGGTGCACTGGGGTGCCGCGGTATCCACCACGGCTTGTAGTGCAGAGACGCATGAAGTTCTCGCATGTGTTCGGTACGATGTCCGTGTATAACTGTTGGAAAGGTCAACATGTGCATCGGAGTAATGAGCAATTTTAGTGTGCTACTTAGATATGGAAAAAAATTTATGATGTATGTATTAGTAAGGATATCATTCATGCGTTACTGCAAACTTGGCTGTATTAGATCTCAGATTGCTGGCGAAACTTTTCCTCTAGAGTTGGAAAACGATCCTAATGAAATAGCTAATGGAAAACTATCGCAATTTTTATCCATAGATAGGTACCTTGTTCATTATGGCCTATGAGTATAAGTAGAGACATTTCCACATATTCAAACCCAGTAGCACCTATACGTTTGGGTAAGTACCATAACTATAATATCTTACCATAAATATCATAGTTCCAATGTGAGTTGAATCGATTTCAAAATGCATGTAAACAAATGATCTCTGAAATCAAAAAGTTTATATGAATTATTCTATTCCAGTGTTTTTCAATCTTTTTGATATTGCGACCCCTTTACATGCTCAAAAAATTTTGGGACCCCCTCGTTCCATAGACAGACAGATAAAGTTAATGATTTTTTTCTACTAAGTTAAGAATTTTTCTACTACGTTAACTATTTTTTAATGTATTTTGGATGAAAAAAAAAACAAGAATATCCAGAGCTGGCAAGGGAAGCTCTAAAATTATTAATGCCATTCACCACTTCATACTTGTGTGAACTGACATTCTCATCAATGGTGGACATTAAAACTAAAAAGAGAAATGGACTTCAATTAGAAAGTGATTTGATTATTAACATTTCAAAAATAGTTCCATGATTTGACAAACTTTTGAAAAATAAACAAGCCCATCCCTCTCACTAAAATTGTGTTTTTATTGTTGCGCAAAACCTTGCCTTTCTCTTAGCGACCCCCCGAGTAAGGCTTGGTGGACCCCCTAGGGGTCGCGGCCCACAGTTTGAAAAACACTGTTCTATTCTATCATGAATAGTAAAGAGGAAAGATCTTTCGATTTTTTTTTTTATTTGTATTCGATTTTAAAGAATCGTACACCATTAGAAAGCTACGTTACCCAGAAGTATGATTAATAATATTTCATCTAGGATGTCCTATGGGATTGGGAGCTACGCCAGCTAAACTAAATTTTAGTATACGTAATATAACTACACTTCTAAAGAGCGTCTTCGTTATAAAACCTTCATTACTCGTAATTAACAATTTGTATCGTGGATTCTTTGTAGGCAATCAATAAAACTAATCTAAAAGAAGAATGGAGGCATGACGAACAAAAACATTGACACAATTTCAGGATCTGCATAGTTATGTCGTTATTGACAAAAGGATTCTTTGAAGGTTTTTCAGTAGGCGAACTCAAGCCCTTTTGACAAATTTGTGTTTTACAGTCCTACATCTACACACGCCATCAAAATACTGCAAAATGGAGATTATTTCCAACCACTATTGTAAAACTTTAACCAGATTGAGAAACACTGAAACTTACTGAAGTAGAGTTAACAAACTTGACAAACTCCTTTATGCTTTCTTTATAAAGATCCAAGCACAAATTATATGAGTATTTCGAAAGAATGAATTCTTTCAACTCATCTATACCTCCCAATAAATTTCCATTCATTATCACTACACATGTTGTATTTAAACAAAATGCTATTCCCCCATATTGGAGTTTTATATCGTTTAAAACTTGCGGCCAGTCTACAGTAGTTACCGCTGAAATAAATAAAAATATTTTAATAAATTAACTAGGTACACTTCTCTTTCCGAATTTGCGATAGTAACACAAAGAAAATTTAAGAAAAGGGTTTCGTGCTGAACTACGAAGTCGAGAGTATAGGTAGACTATGCGTCATTATACAGGTTATAACATCTTAAGCACATAAATATATACATATATGTATATCGCAAACACAAAATAGTACATCTACAGAACCGACTCACTTACTCATTCAAGAAGTTCTCCTAAGTTGTTTACTTATTATTCTCTATCCAATGAACAAAATTATACTATGGGCATAGTTACCTCTTATAACAGGCGGTGCAAACACTCTACATCTATACTTATATAATCCTTGAACTAGACGACAACAATAAATAAACTGCTCAGATGTACGGATGCCAATAATTACGAAATTCAAAAGACTTTCACTGTCTTCCTTTTTTGGTTCTGGCTTTACTTTTTTTAAGTCTTCTTCTTTAGGATACTTTGGGTTGTGAATTGAATTGTGGGCATATTTAATCTTATTTGCATGTTTATCCTTTATCCTTTTTGCCCAGGGATGCACATTTACTGGCTTCTCCTCCAATGGCGGAGAATAACCAAAAAGCGACATTAATATTGGGGTATTTTAAAAATTATACAAAAGTGCTATATTTTTGTGGATATTAGAATGATGTATCTGATAAAATTTTGACTTTGCGTTTATAATTTTCGTACCTAATTGATGTTTCTTTTTAAAAATATTCACTACGAAGGTTTTGTCCACTGACCACACAGACCTAACACTAATGACACTAATACGATGTCAGTAGTGGTTTTAATCTATTAGGTCTTTGCCTATGAAATTTCCGTTTTTCACGAAATAAATGAAGCGTAATTTTTTTATATACTTTTTATTTCTATTAATCAAAATAATCACCCATGAAATCAATGCATCTTTGCCAACGCATTGGTAGCTTATTGATGCCTTTCTTGAAGAAATCAGCTGGACGGGAGGCAACAAATTCTTCAAAGGCATTTTGTACTGCCTCTCGGGTATTGAATTTTTTTCCCGCCAAGAAGTTATCCAAATTCTGGAAAAAATAGAAGTCTGTAGGCGCAAGGTCTGGTGAGTACGGCGGATGACGGAGTACTTCCAACCCCAACTCTTGTAGCTTGGAGACCGTCTGCTGTGCAGTATGAGGCCGCGCGTTGTCGTGCAGGAGCAGTGGAGCCGAACGATTGACCAAAGCTGGTTGGAGACGTGCGAGCTTCTCCATCATTGTGTTCAGTTCTTCACAGTACACATCTGCAGTAATGTTTGTCCCGTTTGGCAAGAAGCTGTGATGAATTACACCCGCGTTAGACCACCAAACAGTGACCATCACTTTTCTAGTGGTAAGTTTTCGTTTAGGGCATTGTTTGGGTGCTGAACCAGGGTCCAACCAACTTGCTGAGCGCTTACGATTGTCAAACAGGATCCATTTCTCGTCACAAGTAACAATGCGGTTCAGAATTCCTTCATTTGTATGCCTGCTGAGCAATAAAAATAAATATTTATGTGTCCCCTGTTCGTGGTTAAACGGCTGGACTAATTTGGCTGTTTCCTTTTTATGTGGACTGTTGAATATTCGGAAAATATTTTTGTATGAAAATCTTAACAGAAAATAATGGCCGCCCATTTTTATATTATCGCTGTCACATGTCTTCTAAGTAAGCATGCGCTTGCAATTGTTATTGGCTTTTATACAACGTGTTCTTTTTGATATCCCATAACTTTGAGGTTTTGTTCTTTAGTTAAAAATAATACTTTTTGCCAAAAAATATGTGGTTCAAAAATGCATAGTTTCCGAGATAACATCAATCTTAATATAATGAGTTCAAAAATGATCACCCTTGTAAAATCTCTTTAATTATGCGACGTTGCCAAACTTTCACTAATGCAGTTCCACTATTACACGCTAGATGCCATTTTTGCAATAGTACTCCAAATGACAACTCTGAATCACTAAAAATAAGACTGAGATTTGGGTGAGAGTTCGACGTCCTGTCTCTGTTGACTAGTGATGGTATATCACTTCTAAAGTTATCGATTATTTCAATGGGTTAGGAAATGAAATTAAATAATCAGTACTTATTATTTTAAATGGGGAAACCAATTATAAAAAGGGATGTTTTTAAATGATTTATTTAGCGTGCAAATTTCAGTATTTTTGGTCTAATAAAATGTAAATATTTTGTTCGAATAAAGGGAAAATACAGATATTGATGTAAATACCTATACCTTATCAAAATATTTATTTAATCGAACAGAACGTATATCAAAATCTTGCGCCAAAAGAAGCTAAGTCAATGTGATAAAAAAATTTAATATCTCATAACATCGAATATTTTGCGCTGTCACCATTACAAACTTGACCAGTTTCATTTTTTTAGACGTGTAACTAAAAATATGTAATTTAAAAATTTTTTACCGACTTCAAATTTGATGTTTTCAAATTTCAACTTTAAATTTGACGTCGGTTTAATTTTTTTTAAATGATTTTGTATTTCGTAATTTTTAGTTAACTAGCTAACAGTTAAAAAAAATTATGAAACGTGCAAATAATCATTGCAATCCGATTGGTAGTTCTCTAGATATACGCGGTCAAACATACATACATACACTTTTGAAATTTGGGATACCGGCTAGGAAGCTTATGTACATCAACATATTTGAATATCATGCAATTCTGACAAAATTACATACATACGTATCGAACTGATAACTCCTATTTTGAAGTCGATATCTCGATCAGCCGAAAAACGTCCACTGCTGGACAAAGGCCTCCCCCAAAGTCATACTGGTCTCGGGAGGATGCTGCTGCCCATTCTCCGTTCTTTGAGTCCCCTTAGTCGCCTCTTACGACACCCACGGGAAGAGACGGGTGGTGTTATTCTGGTGCGGCACCACACGCAATCGTTATAAAAAAGCTTTATTGTTTTTGAAATATTATCCATAACAAACTTTCAGATATACGTTTTTTTCCCCACAATCAAAATGAGTAATATCGATAATTATTTATCGTAAAAAATGCCCTAACTGAGTAGCAAAAATACTATTGAAAAGGATTCATTGAAAAATTTGTATCATTCAATAGACGCGAGCCACTGAAGCCATACAATGAACAACAAAAATATTCCAAACGTTTAAGAACGTTGCATACAATGTACAACGCAAAACGTTGCGAACTGTACCTGTGCACAGCAAACGCAAACACACACAAGTCACAACACGGCCTAATCACGTGAAGTTCTGTGTCCGCTTCTTTTAACATAAGGGTTGTCATTGTTCAGGAAATAATTTAATCAACAGGAATTGTTTTTTAACTGTGACTATGTCAGTTTGGTCATAGATATTTTATTTTCTTCGTAAAAATCAAACATTTAAATTCCTACCAAAACCTTGATATTTTTTGTTTTTATTAGATACCAGTAATGACACAAAAAAATCTTTATTGAATCTAATTAGTGCACAATAAGCACAACATTTTCATTCAATTTTCATGTGTATTTTTCTTTGTTTTCTTTTATCAATCACCGACTGGAATCTTTGGCATCCTTATTTATAAAAAAGATAACGTAATTTACGTACCTGTCAGGAGTACTTATAACTTCAACTATTTATTTGAAATAAAATCATAAAATTTTAAAATTGTATGACTTTGAATGAAGTTTTTTGAGATGCAATACTCAGTAAACATATTAGACGATATCAATAAATTACAATATATCCAATTTGAAATCATGAGGAAAGAAAACAAAATTTCTGAAGAAATATTACTGCAGAAAATTATCAATTTACTACCGGAAAAGTTAAATACTTTTAAATCAATTTGGAATAATTTGGATATGGAAAAGAAAAATTTAGAAGAATTAACCAGAAGCGTTAAAAATGAATTGGAATTCATTAAAGAAGATACCATTACAGAATCCCAAGAAATCCTAAAAGGAAATGAAAAGAAATGCTTCAACTGCAACGAACCAGGGCAAATAGCAAGATTCTGCAAGAATAAAAGGTGCAAAGTCTGCGGCAAGTCAGGACATAGTACGGATGAGTGCTAAAGAAACAAAATGTGTACCAGCTGTGGTAAGAAAGGGCATATAAAGTAGTTTTGTAGAACATATAATTCGGTAAGTGATAATTCAAATTTTCTTATAATAAATGCAATTGATTCTGGAGCATCGTCACATATGTTTTCGAGAAAAGAATTCATAAATTTAACAGAAGAAATAGTAGTAGAAATTAAATGCGCAAATAAAGAAAATTTTGTAGCAACAGCTGTTGGATACATTAATACAGATTTTGGGAAATTCGAACATGTTCTGTATGTACCAGGAATCTCTAGAAACCTAATTTCAGTAAGCTGTTTAACAGATAATGGAGCCACTGAATTTTCGAAAATGATAAATTTACTATCAAAAAATTAGGAAAGATTATTTTAACTGGAATTAAAAATAAAATTGGTTTATATGAAGTTCAAATAAGAGCTTAATTTAAGAAAGAAATACATATGACTGAGAGCTGCGATTTGTGGCACCGACGTCTTGGTCACGCTGCCGGAGTACAACGTACAAAGAAAGAATAGCATCGAAATCTCCTTTAGAGATGGTCCATACTGATCTTTGCGGTCCAATTGAACTACCCACTTGGGACAACCATAAATATTTTGTCACTTTTCTGGATGATTTAGGGCATTTTTATTAAAACTTGTACCAAATCGAAAAATAGATGATTTAAATAAAGTTTCATAAATCAGAATTTTTTCGGAATATAGACGTATACACATAAATAATGTGAGAGTTCGTATAAAAAGATCGTGTGTTTTTTAATTAATTTAATTTTAAATTAATAAAAATACGGCCAGCGCACCGGATTTTGTCATGTTCGTTACCGGCATAGATAAAGTTTTTATAATATAACAAAATCATTGTTTGATGTTTAAACAAATATAATATGAAATTCAATTTACTCTCTGTATTTTGACGTACAAGAACTGCATCAAAAAGTATTTTTATTTAACATTTTTGCTTTTATTGGTTCCGTACCGTTACTTCTTGTTGCTACTTATTATTTAACTTTGCCATATTAATCAAATACTTAAACTAATAATCACGAGTAGTATTTGTTGATTTTATCTGAACATTATTTGTAACAAAACTGTAAAATAATTAAGATATTTAACAAACAAACTGGAAAATCAACAAAATTAAAATATATTTTTACGGGACAGTAACGTAACCTGACCGATAAGTAACAAACAGGACACAGTAACAGACAAACTTAAAACAAAATCTGAAACTCTGATTGAGATCTTTCGCGCTCTCTTATTAGTAACTGTTATTTATTAGTGATCCAGGGCATAGATCAAAACTTTTTTCAAATCACCCTTGAAGGCACGTATCACATTGTGATTTGTATTCCGCAACAGTCCCAACAAAGCCATTTTTTTACAGCACATACATTTGGCAATACGGTTCATAACCAGTCAACCGTCCTTGCAACCGTCACAGTGTTACCACACCAATCGATCGACGTTGCTTGTTCCATGCTACCATCGATCGATTAGTGTGGTAACAACCTTAAAGACTGTTCTTAGTTCGTAGTATCTATAATTTATATATATTTTATAAAACTAGAAAATGTAGGGTTTCATTAATGTTTGTCAACTATGATACAAGATTAAGATAAGAATAGGATCTGGAACCGTCATATAAACATACATGCACATATTCGCGTGACACATTAACATGTATGTAGTATTTCCCGGACTTTATGCTGTCCTGTTCGTTACTAATCAAGTCCGGACTATACGTTACTGACTCAATGGTAACGATCAGGACGTAACAGAATTATGTACAATTTCAAAGAAACATTTATAATCTTAAATATTTGTATAACACACCTTCTTGTTTAGGTATTTTATACTTCAGATATAACTTATCTGCGTGATACTATATGTGATGAAATGAATGTTATAGTCTTTTTTAAAATAAAATGTCAAACATTTACCGGACAAAATCACATGTAAAAACTGGAATCTGTTCAGGACGCAGCGTGTCGAAGACTCTTATTTTATTAAAATGGTCGACAATGAATGAACTTTGTCGTGAGTTTGACAGTTTATTGTGAGGGTTACTATATTTTAAAGTAACAAAGATGTTATTTAAAAATCGCAAAATTTTTACTAAACACGGTAACGGTACATGACATGTCCGTTATTATCGAAAGTACGAGACGTAGGTTTTTTAAAAAACAATCTACATTTTGTAAGATTTATGCAAACGAAAAGTGTTTAAATCAAATGGTAATCATATTTTTCACAACAAAATAATTTTTCTCATGTAAAGAACTACTAAAGAAAATTAGTGTAAAATTTCAGGTCAAATGTTGATGTCTGGAAATGGGATGGTACTAAAACTACACCAAATATGATTTTTAAATTGCTCTTACGTTTTTTTTTTCGGCATATTATCTATTTTATTATATTTTAAGCAATTGAACAATAGTCGATTCAAAAAATAAAATAAAAAAATAAATTATAATGATGCTAGAACATTTATAAAAAATTATATTTATTCATGGGACAACCAACTTTATAGCTTGTACAAGTTTTGGTGAAAATGCCCTTTAACTCATTTTTCCGCGATTTATCTTTTATCGTGCAAAAAAAATTTTTGGGTTGAAGGTAAAAAAGATTAGGTGTGATAATGGGACTGAATATTCGAACAATAGCCTAATATCGTGGTGTCAAAATAAAGGAATAGTCCTGGATTTAACTATTCCATACACACTGCAATTGAACGGTAAAGCAGAGCGACTGAACCGTACTCTTTATGGAGAAAACGAAAGCCTTACTGTTGGATGAAGCTGTACCCAAATATCTCTGGGGAGAAGCATTACTAACGGCTAGCTTCTTATTCAATCGATGTCTTACAAAAGGAAAAACAAAACTCCTGCGCAATTGTGGTTTGGAATAAAACCAGATGTCTCAAACATTCGAAGATTTGGCTCAACTACTTATTTTAAAATCAATTCTGGATTGAAAAAGCTTAAAGATCATTGCAAGAAGGGTATACTGGTTGGCTACGTACGAAACGGTTATAAAATTTGGCTTGAAGACGAACAGAAAATTATAAGAGCAAGAGATGTAAGAATTAATGAAGGAGAACAAGGAATTCTAGGTGGATACTTAGAAGATAATGAAGTAATCAATGGGCTTTGGGGCGATGAAAGGGAGAACACTAATAGAAGTAACACAAATGAATATAATCGTGAAGATGAAGTCTGAGAAGTTCGAGAAGGTGATATTGGAGGAAATAATAGTAATGGAGTAAATGTAGTTCGAGAAGGTGATATAGGAAAAAATAATAGAAATGGAGTTAATGAAGTTCGAGAAGATGTTGTTATGAGGAAAAATAATAGAGGAAGAAATGAAAATCGAGAAGAAAGAGGAAGAGTTATAAGTATTGAAGAAACATATATTTTGTGAAACAAATGAAGATGAAACAATTGAAGGTGAAATGACAGCGGAACAAATGCCAATGAAACAAATGAAAATGGAACAAATGATAGCAGATTAACAAATGAAAATCTGGTGGAGACTTTAAGAAGTAATAATGATATGGATGAAAGAGAAGAATTCTTTGACAGTGAAAATACTGAGGAAATAAATTAACAAATTTTAGAAAATACAAGAAGTGGAAGACCACCAGATAGTTACAAAGATTTTATAATGGAAGATGGAGAATTCTCTTTATTGACGTTCAAGGAAGCAATGTAATTCTTATCTTTAAGTAGTAAGTAACACATGAAAATAAATGTATTGGTAACCACGGGTAGGGACTTGTATCTAAGACACAGGCTCAGCCTAGTTTAGATACAAGTGACACTAAGACTTTAAGACCTTTTATATCTTTATGTTTACTACATACTTGTTAAGTTTTTACTGAGTGTGAAATAAATAAATGTTATTATTACTATTATTATATTATTAATTCATTCAAAAGAAAAGGAAAACTGGTTAAAAGCTATCAAAGAAGAAATGAATTCTTTAAAAGAAAATAATACATGGTCTTTGGTTGAAAAGAAGGAGGCAGAAGGAAGAAGATTGGTAACAAGTTAGTGGATTTTTACCGTAAAAGCTGACGGAAGATATAAGGCTAGACTTGTTGCTAGAGGTTTTCAACAAAAATGTAAGATAGATTATGATGAAACATATAGTCCTGTTATAGACACTACTTCTTTGAGAATTTTATTGTCTATTGCAGCTTATAAAAATTTGAAATTAAAACAATTTGATATTAGGACTGCGTTTCTTCATGGAAATTTAAAGGAAACAATATACATGAAGATTCCCAAAGGCAAAAATAACTGTGAGGGCAAAATATGCAAATTAAATAAACCCTATATGGTTTGAAACAGGCTCCCCTAATGTGGAATATACGTTTCACAGAATTTTTATCAGAATTGGTTTCAGACAATTGAAATGAAATAAATGTATTTTCATTTTAGGTATGAAAAGTGATAAAAGAATTTATCTAGGAATTTATGTAGATGACGGAATAATAATTGGTGAAATTTTAAAGGATTTGGAGGAAATTATAAATAAATTGAAAAAATAATTTGATTTAAGGGTTTGTGAGAAAGTAACTAATTATATTGGTTTAGACATCGAGGTAGAAAAGAGTGGTATTAAATTACATAAACAAAAATATTTGGAGAAATTATTACAGAATTTTGGTTAGGCAACATCCATCAGTCAAAGTAGATAAGAAAATGCACGAAGACTATAGAGAAATGGCAGGTTCTCTGCTTTATCTGCCAAACAAAACAAGACCTGACATTAGTTTTCACGTAAGCTATTGTTCAAGGCATCAAAATAGTCCATATTTAAATGATTTAAACAATGTTAAAAACATTTTGAGGTTTATTAAAAGTTCGAAAGAAAAAGGTATTCATTACAGTAAAGGTGACAATATATTGAGAGGTTTTTGTGATTCTGATTTCGCTGGTGATCCTGACACGAGACGAAGTACTTCTGGTTTTGTGATCTGGATGAATGGAGGACCAATTGCATGGAGCTGAAGAAAACAATCAGTTGTGGGACTTTCGAGCACTAAGCTGAGTACATTGCTGCTGCATAATGCTGTAAGGAATTGCTATACATTAGAGACCTGGTAAAAGAAATTACAAATGAAAATTTGGATATTGAAATGCGAGTTGACAACCAATCTGCGATTTGGCTTATGAAGAAAGGAATTATGAATAAAAGAAGCAAGCACATTGATGTCAAATATTACTACCTAAAAGAAAAGATTGTTGAAAACCAGATTCAATTGTCCAACTGGGTTGATTGCAGATTGCAGATATTCTAACGAAAAGCTTACCGAGGATAAAGTTTGAAAGCTGTCAGAAGAAGCTAGTGTCGTAATGAAGATAGGAGATTGTTAATTTTCAAAAGTGAACTTATTGTGTTTCGGGGGAAATGGCTTGTTTTTTTTTGTTAGTTTATAAGTTTTATAGGGGAATTTCAATGTTGTATACAACGATAGATATAACTGAAAAGAGACAAGGATAATTCAACAGTTAAGGGGGTGATCATAAAAATATAATTGTTTATCATAAAAATAAATTTGTTTATTATACTATTTCAATTTCTTTATTTTCTCGATGACAGTTCTAATTTGATATAATGTAGTGTTGTGACCAGATAAATAATGATATCGATCGCATTTATTTATTATATTTTGAACAAAGACAAATACAACAAAAACATTAAAATATATTTTTTCAAGGTGGGAACAGTCAATGGCCCACCTCCATTTTGTGTTTGTTTTAATCTGTCACTCGCAACAAGACGGTCGTGCCAGTCACTACATTTCTGTTTCGCTGAGTTTTTTCACATTATCCATACATTACGTTGTGTATTTTGTGTTCCTCCGGGTTGACTGCTACCCAGCTGTCAAATATCAAAATGCCGAAAGGATCTGTTCTGAAAAGGCAGGCGAGAGAACTGGTGATCAAGGTACATAATTACTTTGAAGCAGAGTATCAAAATGGCTTAAGGTACAAGTGTAAGCCATTTTTTTTCATTTTTTTTCACAAAATTAGTAAATTGGGGTATTTTGTTGAATATTTTCATGAAAGTTCGATCATGATCAATATAAACAAGTTTTTGTTGAATATAAGTTATTTCTAATCGTATTAAATTAACTCACTCATCATTCTGCATGTAAATATGCTTAAAATAACTTAAAGAATTAGAAAAATCATTAGTATAGAATAAATATTTTTTTAATTTTTGGGCCCCTTTTTCTGGCAGAGTTGCAACTTTAAGCGCATGTTAATAATGCATAACGGTAGCAATACAACCAAGTATTTAAAATATAAAGATTCGGGTTCGCGGGATGTAACAACACGGAGCTAAAATTTAAGAATTCATCTTTTTCTTCGTACAAAAAAATATTCATATACATTTTTTACACAAACTATGCGGCTTACAAAAAATTGCAAAGAACAACTTATGTAAAGATTCATTTAGCTCTTTCCATTGGTACAAAGAAAAAAACGAAAAAAGAAAGTCGGTTCCTAAGTCCGCCAAATCCTAGTTTCGCCCCACTGTGCGACGTTGCTATGTTTAGCTGTAAATTCACTGACGAGACTTGGTTAAATGCAAACCATACAGGGACTGACGACACCGCCGCTTCCACTAGTTCAGTGCTAATGGGAAAAGGTGAACGCCTTATCATATGCCATGCAGGGTCTACGAAAGGATTGGTGTCAGATGCTTTACTGGCCTTTGAATCCAAATAAACGGTGGACTACCACGAAGAAATGAACGCGGAGATTTAAGAAGGATGGTTTAAAGAAATGGTGCAATCTCTGGAAGAATCGTCCATAATTATTATTGACAACGCTACATATCACTCCAGACAAATTGATAAAATGCCGACGCAGGCTAATAAACAACAAGAGATAATTGACTGACTCCAACGTCATGGCGAAAATGTGAAAAGTACTTTATTAAAAGTACAGTTAGTGAATATTTTAAAATCGAAAAAAAGCCGCCCTAAAAGATATGTTATCGACGAAATAGCTGCCGAATGTGGTCATTTGGTTCTTCGACTTCCGCCGTATCATTGCCAGTGCTATAGAACGAATATGGGCACAAATCAAAGGACACGCCGCTCGAAACAATACATATCCCCTTTTACGGCAAACAAGATGTTAGATTTACTAAAACATGCATGTGCGTTGTTTTATTGTTGTTTTGTTTTAATAGTTATTTGGAATGTTGGTTTTGATTTTATAATAAAATAATTGAACTTTTTTTTCACATATTAACATGTGAAAAAGAAAAGAAAATTTAAGAAATGAAAGATAATAAAAGATAATGAAAGGTAGTATGTGTTTTCTGAATTCAAGTGTTGAGTCTACAGTTATTTGAAGTTGTGAGGGTTATAGGTTATGTTATGGTTTACGAGTTGAGTTTGACTGATTTGAGTAGGAATGGCAATACTCAATTAGAGTATGTTTTATGTATCAAGTGGATATGATTAAAGTTAACTTATCATTGAGTATTCGAGAATAAGATTAAGATTTTTTTAAATGTAAATTTGTGACGGTTGTCTATTTCGACCTCTTTTTGTCAGTAAATTTTATTTTTTTGTTGTTCCCGACGTAATTTTAAACTAGGAATTACGTAGTGTCGGAGAACGGCAATGTTTTGATTTGACAAGTCAGTCACGAAAAATTATCTATCAAAGCAACTTGAATCTATTTATTTATTATTTTCCGAGTTTATTATTCCAAATTACATAGTTAAGATATTTTATTATCGATAATCAAAGTTCTTTTTAAGAAACCTATATTTATTTTTTACGTTCACGAGTGTGCGTAGCCAAAATTGTTGGTAAGGATTCTCATTCATTAAAATTTATTTTATTGTTATTTTTTCTTTTCAGATCAAATTTAATTGTATTAATATTTCTGTTCTATTTTGTGTGACTATTTTTTATTTCAATTTTGTTTATATTTTTCTGTTTGTATTTACAGGCATTTTTGTATATTTTTAATTTTACCGAAAAAATAAACACAGAAGAGAATTTTGTGTTTTATTGAAACTACGCTACATACTGGCGCCCGAATATTCAAACGTAGTTTATGGAGAAGAGAGGAGAAATTGCAACAGAAGGAACAAAAGGAACAGAAGAATTGCAACATTAAAAATAATTTTTTTATAATTATTATTGAGGTCAGGCATAAAACTTTATTTGTTACCATTTTCAATCATTAACATTCACTATAATATATTTATATATGTATCTACTATAATATATCTACAAATATATATATATCAAATATATATATCAAAATACTGCTAAATTATTCAGACATTTAAGTTTCTTTAGTTTCTTTCGTTATAATATCCTTGAAGAAATTTTCTGAAGACACAACATTCTATAACCCAGTAATTTCACTATTTAAATAACATTTTCTATTCATTTTCATCACTTGAAAATACGTATATTTTTAAGGCTCTATTCTGCATAACGACTATTAACAAATTTGTTTCACTTTAACATTTTTTTTTGATTTTGCAATGAATTTTTCACAATTAAATAAACCTGAAATAATTTATGAATTAAAAATCAGAAATATAAATTTTTCTTCGACGCAATCTGTAGACGAACTACGATCATTATTATTAAATATTAATGTAGATTCTGAAACAGAAATTTTACAAAATAGCCCTGAAGAATTTTCAGAGAGAGAGAGAATTTTCACGGCGAGCATAAGCCGATTCTTTTTGTCTTATTTTTTTTCTATGCATCTCATTATCGTTTGGCTATACCATTAACATTGACGTTAGTCAAAACTTATAATTAATTATCATCATCGTAGTATTAGGTTAACTTACTGTGTAATTTATTTAATATTTGCAATTCTAGGAGTGTAAACTCTTATTTTCAATATCTGTATTATACTTTATAGTATAATTTGTTAAATGTTATCAATTTTTCTTCTCAATTTTTTTTTTTCAAGCGGTTTGCAACTTGTAAAATTAAGCCTTCTGCACGAGCGTTTATTAAGGTAACTCGTTAAACTAAACCATACCTATGTGTATTATTTATACATTTGAATCACTTTCCTGTGAGAATTATTTTCATATGCTTTCCGGCATATTTATTTCAGTCTTTAACTGAAACTTGTTTATAGTAATCACCGTGCGGGATTTAGCGACACGTTAAAGAAGCCATAAGCTATTAATATTTTCAGCGGATGGCAACTATTAAAGCCTTTTGCCGTTGCGTTCAACTCTATTGAGTTGACTTATTTAGGATACGGTTCCTCATAAGCAACTCTAACTGCATGATGTTTTATTTCCAGTAGTTGGAATAAGACTAGTATGAAAGAGAATGTATGTTGTAATTATAATGTACGTTGATGGAGTTGAACAATGTATATTAACATTGTATATTCCAGGAACATGTTAAAAATTCTATCATTCATGAACCATGTAATTTAAGATAATTATTTAGGATTTTTTTTTTTTCTCTCTCTCGTCTGTTTTGTTTTTTTTTTTCTATTAAATAACTTGTTGATAAGCATTATATCAGTATTATTTTTTTTTTTTTTCATATATACAGGATGTTTTTTTCAAAAAAATTCTTCTATAGGATGTTAATATTAATTTTCATTTTGCTTTTAATTATTATTTTTTTTTTTTTGATTGTTCTTTCATTTAGCAGATTAAATATTAAAATTCAATATGTATATGCGGTTTATTTTGATTTGGTTTGAATTTGAAATTTTACTAAAAAAAATCTTTCAGATTTTTTTTTTCCCGGCCCCCGGGGTATTGTGACGGTTGTCTATTTCGACCTCTTTTTGTCAGTAAATTTTATTTTTTTGTTGTTCCCGACGTAATTTTAAACTAGGAATTACGTAGTGTCGGAGAACGGCAATGTTTTGATTTGACAAGTCAGTCACGAAAAATTATCTATCAAAGCAACTTGAATCTATTTATTTATTATTTTCCGAGTTTATTATTCCAAATTACATAGTTAAGATATTTTATTATCGATAATCAAAGTTCTTTTTAAGAAACCTATATTTATTTTTTACGTTCACGAGTGTGCGTAGCCAAAATTGTTGGTAAGGATTCTCATTCATTAAAATTTATTTTATTGTTATTTTTTCTTTTCAGATCAAATTTAATTGTATTAATATTTCTGTTCTATTTTGTGTGACTATTTTTTATTTCAATTTTGTTTATATTTTTCTGTTTGTATTTACAGGCATTTTTGTATATTTTTAATTTTACCGAAAAAATAAACACAGAAGAGAATTTTGTGTTTTATTGAAACTACGCTACAAATTTAAGGAAGTTCATGTTGTTTGTAGTCGAGAAGGAGTTTAAGGTTATTATAGTTATAGAGGTTTTATGCATTGAGTAGTCGAGTAAGAGATAAAGTTTTTTTAATAAACTTGAAGAGTTTATGTAGGGAGTCGAGAAGGAGTTTAAGTCTATTATAGTTAATAATGTTTTATGTAGCGAGTCAAGAGGGAGATTAAGGTTCTAAAAGTTATATGATTGAATGAAAGTACATGTTTAGTCGAGTCGGAGTTGTATAAGTGAGAAAAGATTAAAGGTATCGACATTAAAATTGGTATTAAGTTTGAACGGCTGAATTAATAGTTGATGGTTGATTGGGAGGGAATATTTCTTTATTAAATAGATGGAGTTAAGTGGAAGTAATTAAATGTAAGTTGTTGTGAGATTTTAATTTATAATTAGGTATGTATGTATAATGTTTAATTTAAGAAGGTGAGTTATTTGTTTTTGGTATAATGGATTAAATTATATACAGGGGGTTTAATGTGTGCAAGTGTTGAGGGGATGTGTTGGAGTTTGTGTATGTGAGTAATGGCAGACAACACTTGTCACATATGAAGTGACAGTTTTCTAATTTAAACTGTTCATTTAAATGTCATAACAGATGATTATTTTCTGTTGAAACATCTAATAGTTATAAAAATATAAAATACCTATTGTAAATGAGAAATAGTGTTAGTGTTTGTAGTAATATACATATAATAATCATAATATCAGTGTTTTAAAATAGCTCCACACCTCCAGAGTCCCCAGTCCCCTAAAATAGAACCCTCCAAGAAAATGTCATGAAAACCGCTTCTCAGTAATACAAAACTTACGTTCGCTTTGCAGTTTACGTGCAAATGAAAACATAAAGAAAGTCTACTTCGTTTAAAAAAATTACTTCGTTTTATATTCAAAATGATATGTATAGAAAAACGAATACAATTGTAATATTTGGTCTATTAGATTGGTAGTATTGGTACCACTGTCATTTTATTTGTGATGTTGGTATTAAAATATTATGGTAACATCAGCAAATGCACGTAAAACCTCTCTTTTATATGACACTGAATACTTTCTCTTTGCCGTTATCTTGCATATGAAAACATAAACATAGGAAATAAATAAAATTTAATATATGAATATGTAAAGGAATACTGTAGTTCTAGTTTAATTGCATAGTGTTCAAATTTTAATTCTTAGTTGTGTCTTATAGTCATTAAAAATGAATAATGGTAAACTACCTGAACAGTTTACCTTAGTAAGTGGAGAGCTTTGCAATCTTCTTTTTTCAAGGAACTGTAATAAAATAAAAGCAAACCAATTAATTGACGAATTAAATACAAATCCATTCAAGGCTGAATTGTTTGTACGGCAAAAGGTGAACCATGTACAATAATTTGAGCTTATTTTATGCAGTTTTCTTTGAATATTATGACAATGAACAATCTATTTCAGGATGCAAACTCATTATTAAGCGCTATATCGCTAAATGTTGATCCCTCTGAAGAGTTTTTAGCTGCTAAAGCGTCTCATCTGATTAATAGCTTAGTAACAAAACAAAATTTATCTTTCGAGTCTGATTTAATAAGCAATGTTATTAAATGGAATATCGAGTGCTTGAAAAAGTGCTCTGATGTTATTTTACCTGACATTCTCCATAATTTACAATGTATACTACAATGCTGCCCACAAGCCGGACACAAGGTATATATTTAATTTACAATAAAATACAGTTTTCCTGTACAATTTTTATCAAATCTTATCTTCTGATTCTCTTTTAATTAAGATAATTCATCATATATAGTTAAATATAGTCTTATAAGTAAGTCTAATAAGTCTAATCTGCCGTCATAATTTAAAAGGGCATGTCTTACATTTTGTAAATTCGGAGAAAATTGACTTTAAAATGTCTCTTGGTTTTCGGTGAATATAAACCCAATTTTTAAAATTTTTGATAATGTATAAATGAAAATATTTATATTTATTGGATTTCTTAAACAGTATATAATTAAAAGTAATTATTTTATTATTATTAATTAAATAAATAGTATTTTCCTTTTCAATGATTCATAAAAAAATCTAAAAAAACATTGTTATTAAGTGTGAAAGGCACAAAAAGCCAGATGTGACTTTTCTTTTTAACCTTGACGTATTTAAGTCTGAATTGTTACGATAAAAAGGCACACCTATTCATTTGTGCCTTTTCGTTTTACTAAGTACTTACAAGTAAATTTATTATACATTTTATAAAAGTAGTTTATAAAATCATACATACACACTAGCATTGCTTTATTTGCATCGTTTGATTTAATAAAAGGAAAATTAAAAAAAATACAATTCTGAATTACAAAACTTTTAAAAAGAAGAGAAGAGAACTTAAAAATATTATTACCTTACACTTTTGAAATCATAATCAATGACAATATTATAAAAATATATGTAACAAAAATTGTTTTAAAATCTAAAAAAATCGTATATATAAGTTATTATTTCTTAGGGAACATAATTTGAGTAACTTTCAGTCTTCATGTGTGTTGTGAGATCAACAACAAAAATGAGGGCAATCATTTGTATGATGAACGCAGATTTTTGTTCTCGGGTCATGGTTGTCAATATTTATATATGTATGTTTATTCTGGGTTCCCCCCAGTTCACTCTATCCATAACACTAGTGTAATACCCCTCGGAGCAATTTTTTGGTGTGGCGGTGGAATACCTTGTTTAAGGTTTTTTTTAATTTAAGGAAATCTAATTAAAAGTATTCCTCAATGCCATAGCTGTTTTTGTAAAGGATTGAGTTATATCCCCTTCGGAAATCAGCTACGGCAATTCCGTTCATGTAAGCTCGAGGATGGGAATTTTTCAATTTAAATGCCGTAGACCAGTCTTCAAAATAAAAAAAATCTTGAACCCTAATCTTTTTTACCTTAGTGCGAGTACCAGTATCTGATACTCCAATACAAAGGTCCTCAAAGTCTTTCCACTCTGTGATGGAATTCATTAGCAGCCCGGAATGTGTGACCAACTTCCAAATAGCGCAAACTAATCCTTTCAAAGTTAACTTCACTAGAAATTATTTTTATACTGTGCTGCATTATTATGTCCTCTTTTTTTTCCCAGATGTTGCTCCGTGCCATATAACGGCAAAAATTTGACCAAGGTCTTGTATTTTTTTGTCTCCTATTGGCACTAAACTCTGGATAAAAACAGTAAGAAGGCAGAACATGACTGTTTTAAATTCCTCTATACATAATTACTTTTTCTAGGTCTACGGCAAAAATATTCGTATTAGTATCAGTGTTGTTCCTTTTTTTGAGTCTGGCTAGAAGCATTTTCTTCACACTTTTTCAGAGCTAAAATATACTTTTCTTGATGTTCATCGTAATCTTTACATTCCTTGCTAAGTCTGTGCCTAATAAGTGGAAAGTATCTAAAAGATTTATTTCGCCGTATTTTACTAACAAAATCACAGCTGCCCTGTGAAGTATTTTGAAAATAAATGAATAAAACAAATAAAATTACTAATTTAATTTAGATCATACTATATAAATAATAAGTATGCAAAAAGCATGGAAATTAGCAATATAAAAAGAAAAACTTCCCAGCCGCAGCGTCACGTTCAAACACGTCAGGCACAACTGACACGAATCGTTGCGTACCTCGATCCCCGCAGTTCACCTTCGTTCAAAGATGCTTGATTGAATAGGCATAATTACCAGTTGTGACTATTTTTCTTAAATTAATTGTGATTCTAGACATTTTTAAAAGTTAAATGAAAGGGCAAAATTACCGCATATGCCTTTTGTATTTAAGGCAAGTTAGTTATGTCTATTCAATTTACTAAATCTTAAATAACTTCTTAAATTAAAAACCACATCTAGAAATTTGTGACCTTTTAACGTATTATTAATCTGATATGCCTTTTTTATGTACAAAACTATAAAAAGTAGCGCAGTTGTGCCCTTTTAGCTTATGGTATCTCTGTTATTATTGTTGCTAAAATTCTATAAAAAAATAGGCAGATAGGCCTTTTCTTCCTGATTCCAAATATGTATATAACTCAGTTTTGAAAAAAATGTTAGTTGTGCCCCTTTTTCTTCAGACGGCAGTAATATAGTACATAGTCTTTGTAAATTTTACTAAACATAAAAAAAATCCTATAAAATTTTATCCATACTTTTAAGAAAGGAAACATTTATTTTTATTATTACTAGTGAACTATAGTATTCAAAAGTTATGATTGTAGTGTTAAAAAATTATTCAATACACATTTATGACATTTTTTAAAGACTTTGTATGTGATTCATTTAGTTAAAAAATGTGAGATTGTTTTTGAAGTTTGCAGATCAACTGATTGGGAAGCAAGGGCTACTTTTGAATTTATTTGATTCTGATAAAAGTAATGATGTGGTGGCTCAGAATCTCTTACAAATCAACCTTGTTGTTTTAAAATGTATGATTAGCTTATTCACAATAGAAGGAAGTGAAAATACTTTATTTGATACTGACACAAAACAACACATATCTCAAGTTTTAACAAACTATTTACTAAAAGGTGCATCTAAGAATCAAGATGAGTTTCTATATTGCAAGGTAAGACATTTATTTGTAAGACATGTTGATAAAATTGTTGTATTGTACCTTTAGTAATTTTCCATGCTGATAGGTTAAAAGAATAAATCCCTAGTTAAAAAGTAATATACCTACCTACCTAGTGAGCGTAACTTGTATTTTGAGTGTGGACATTCATACAGGAGGAAACATACTGTTCTAGACTCTAGATATATCCCAGAATAGATAACATATTTGTCTCAAAAAGACATCACAAATGTTTATAAGGCTTCAGAACGCAAAACCTCTGACACAATAGGCAGACTTTCTGCCAATCCATAAATTGTTTTACTAGCACAATAAATTCACTGCTTTTTAAAGTATAAGTATGTGATTTGTATTGTAATACATTGAAGATCAAAGAAAAAAATATAATCTATCCAAGGTTACATTAAAAGAGATGTTGACTTGATGTAATTTGCAGTATTAAATCAATCATTTAAAATATTTCTAGGTAACAATCTCAGCTTTACGAGTGTTAGCACAAATCCACTTGAATGGTCAATCTCTAAAGATTCCTTTACCAGAAATGATGGGAATCTGTTGTTACTTCATTTCCCATGGATTGTTAAAGCAGGAAGTTAAGCCTCAGAGAGTGATGCCCTCACAGCAGTCTATTGCTGTGGCACCAGTGACTCAGCCAGCTAAAGGAGGAAAGGTAATTAAAGTTATTGTATATTAATTAAGTGTATTAAGAGCCTTTATACAAATCAACACTCTCGGTAAACTGCAACACGCACACATCTGCAGTGCTGTATGATACAGTTGCTGGCCGTCAATTAGCGCGTCCGCAATTATTTTGATACATTTTCAAATATGTTTGACTTATTTTACGTTATTATATTTTACTTTTTGTTTATAGAGATATAGATATAAATGTTTGTTATGGTAGTTATGATTTATAAGAGTGATTACTTAATAAAAATAAATAAAATTAGTTGAAAAAAATATTATATAGTATTATACAATACAGTGGCAAAATTTTATTTGGGACCCACTTAAGGTGCAAAATCGTAAAGCAAATTGAAAATGACTAGAGCTATTAAATGTACTAATTACGTTGACATGTTTTTTTATTTAAAATTGTTAAAATAAATAATTAACTTACAAGATAGTTAACAGCCTTGAAGCTACTGGGAAGATCTTCATTACATTCGACTATAGTAGTCGCTGGTTGCTCCTTGTTCATAGTGATTTTTAATCTATAAAAAAATGCTAAACATGACACGATTGACATATTTGCATACCTTCAGTTAACGTAATGAGCTTAGGGTGAAGAAGGTGCATATATTCCGATTTTAGCACACATAGTTTATACTGTATATTCATTAAAAGTCTGAACTTTTAAGTACCCAGTTAAAAAGTAATCATCATCAGCTCACTGTCGACCCACTGCAGGGTAAAAGCCTTCTCCCAGAGGGACAATATCGCATTATATTAGGTCTTTACCTATGAAATTGCCGATTTTCACGAAATAAATGAAGCGTAATTTTTTATATATTTTTTATTTCTATTAATCAAAATAATCACCCATGCAATCAATGCATCTTTGCCAACGCATTGGTAGCTTATTGATGCCTTTCTTGAAGAAATCAGCTAGACGGGAGGCAACAAATTCTTCAAAGGCATTTTGTACTGCCTCTCGGGTATTGCATTTTTTTCCCGCCAAGAAGTTATCCAAATTCTGGAAAAAGTAGAAGTCTGTAGGCGCAAGGTCTGGTGAGTACGGCGGATGACGGAGAACTACCAACCCCAACTCTTGTAGCTTGGAGACCGTCTGCTGTGCAGTATGAGTTCGCGCGTTGTCGTGCAGGAGCAGTGGAGCCGAACGATTGACCAAAGCTGGTTGGAGACGTGCGAGCTTCTCCATCATTGTGTTCAGTTCTTCACAGAACACATCTGCAGTAATGCTTGTCCCGTTTGGCAAGAAGCTGTGATGAATTACACCCGCGTTAGACCACCAAACAGTGACCATCACTTTTCTAGGGGTCAGTTTTCGTTTAGGGCATTGTTTGGGTGCTGAACCAGGGTCCAACCAACTTGCTGAGCGCTTACGATTGTCAAACAGGATCCATTTCTCGTCACAAGTAACAATGCGGTTCAGAATTCCTTCATTTGAATGCCTGCTGAGCAGTGCAAGGCACGTCTCCACGCGTACTTCGCGCTGACGGTCATTGAGTTCGTGGGGTACCCATTTGTCAAGCTTTTTTACCTTGCCAATTTGACGCAAATGGACCAATATTGTTTTGATGCTAACGTCGAAAGCTGCTGCTAATTCAGCCGTGGATTGAGTTTCATCAGCTTCCACAATTGCCTTTAATTCGTCATTGTCGACCAAAGTTTTCGGACGACCACGGGGTTCATTTTTCAGGTCAAAATTTCCAGAACGGAAGCGGGTAAACCAATAACGGGTGGTGCGTTCGTTTGTAGTGTTCGCTCCGTAAACGTCGTTGATGTTGCGTGCCGCTTGTGCCGCTTTGCTGCCACGACGGTACTCATATTCCATAATTACTCGAATTTTTAACTTATCCATGATGACGAAAAATGTTCGAATGCGTTGAAAACAAAACACTAACTATTAAACAAATGACGATTTCAGAAAAAGAATTCCATGTTTGTCAAATAAAATTAATTTGAAATTAGAATTATCAGTCAAAAAAAAAATATTTTCATTTGAAATGGCCAGTACGGCAAAACGGCAGTTTCATAGGTAAAGACCTATTATTAAGAAGGCATCGGTGCCTCCTCCGGATTGGCGAATGTCTTTTTGAACTTTGGGTTCCGGTTTACCGGTCAGTGCAGGTTTTTATACGCTCTACATTTTTCAAAGATAAAAAATCATTAGTGCGTGGCTGGGTTCGTTCGAACAAACGACCCTAGGATTAAGAGGCCAGCCACTGCGCCACCACAGCTCTGAATCATCATCATCATTATCAACCCATTTTCAATCCACTGCAGGGTGCGAGCCTTCTCGCGGCTGAATAATATTTGTAATGAATGAATGAATAAATAATAATAAAGTAACGTGCCTTTTTGCTTCTCTAGCCTTCGTGATATTATTATTTTGGCTACCGCTTCGATTTTTTCTTTTTAAATTGTATTGTTTCCTACCTTTATTACCCATTTTAAAATCGGTGGTAACTACACTCGTGTTTAAAATAAAATGTTGGTCTTGGTATAACTTTATCATTTTATTTTATATATAACTGTAATTTAATACATCTTACTCCGATGATGGAACAAGTCAGAATGTCTTGATTTTTTCATTTCTTTTATGTGAAACACATATTCAAATATATTTTCTTCTTAACCGATTCCTGGCCCATGACGCACCTAGCGCGTCATGAAGATACATTCAGGGAGGCCCATGACGAGACGAGCGCGTCATTAGAAAATTGTTGTAAATCAAATTTTTATTCAATTCAAACAAAAAATCCTTTTATTTTATATAAAAATTAAAACATTCGAGTCACTAATATCTGTGGCCACGATATTTTTTTGGAAAATTAAATAGTCAGGTCGTCAACCACATGCAATAATTGTTAATTAATCCATAATTCATACACTAAAATATAAAAAAAATGTCCAATAGATGTGCCATCTACCCAACTCTTTTATGGTACATGGCTATTTGGTTCAAAATGCATAAGTAATTCGTCAAAATAATAACATTCATATTATTTCCGTATAATACCTCAGAATAAAGATTCGTATTGATAGAAAACTTTAAGCAACCTATTGACTAAAATATTTACTGCATGGAATAATTTTTAGTTCATCAAGGTCAAGAACTAATAAACAAATATCTAGAACGTCTCCTGCCCAAAAAAAACCCTTTTAGTTTATGCTTTATTTTTGAATAAAATGGTCACAGGCTCATCTTCGTCTTCATACAAACAAATGGTCGCGTGGACCTGGAACTTATTACGTTTACTAACAGAAAAATGTTTATATACTGGCCATTCTATTTATGTAAATAATTATTTTGCAAGCTTTGATATGTATGGCCAACGAATTCTTATAACACATGAGTATTTGACCGGCACTTTAAGGGTCAAATAAGGATCGGTGTGGTAGAAACCGACAATCGATCGACGTTGTCGGACGATATACCTTTATACCGATATACCTGAATACCCTTAATAATCACTGGAGGGATATCAGCCTCTCCACACTCAGGATGGTGTTAGACAACTGTAGGCCATCACGCCTACTGCGGGTTGGCAAACTGCACATATACCTTCATATAAATGTATAGGTGCATGGGATTATTTTACTACTAAGTTACCAACTCAGGGGTGGCGTCAGACAATTATAGGCCATCACGCCTACTGCGGGTTGGCAGACTACACATACCTTCATATAAATTTATAGGTGCATGGGATAATTTTACTACTATTACCAACTCAGGGGTGGCGTCAGACAATTATAGGCCATCACGCCTGCTGCGGGTTGGCAGACTACACATACCTTCATACAATTTTATAAGGTGACTTATTGTACAACGAAATTACTTTAGTCATAGGTACCGGAGATCAACTCGCATTTATTAACATGAATGAGTGGACATGAATAAAACAGTGTTTATATTAAAGAATGTAAACTGCCTGTTCAACAGAAATTTTTACTACAAATTGCGTAAGGGTGTTACCACACCAATCGATCGTCCGTCGACCGAAGTTGACCCGTCGACGTCGATCGATGGCCGAATACAACAGTCGACGTCGATCGACGGTTGGTGTGGTAACACCCTAATATGTTACACTACCAGGTTCCAAGGACTGATACTTCTGCTTGAATGGTCATTGTGTTTCTATGTCCGATTCGGGAATATATCTGCGTTTTCTAATTAATTATGGTTCAAAATTATAAAATATATATACTTAACTAATTAATCCAGATTGATGCAATATGATTCCTAAACAGTAATATCTATAGCTATTATACCGCCCTATATCAACAATAAATTTAACAAAAAAGTATAAAAGGTTTACAGCTCCTGGTGAAAATCTGTAACTTAGCCGTGACGGTACCTAAAAACAAAGACTTTTACATATTTGCGTATTACTTATTAGTAAAATAATACTTGGAAAAATGCAGTACTTCAATATTAAATCTCTTATTTATAATAAAAATAAATATTTATACCAAAAGTATCGAAATTGATGGCAAGCGTTCGATATTTACGACGGAGTTCGATAGCACTCGGCGAAAGCGCGGGAAAAAAAACGATACGTCCACATTCTGGAAGGCCTCGGCCGGTACTAAATACAAGCAGCGCGTGCATTAGATTTTATATCAATTTTAGACATTTTTTTAAACGATTTTTTAGAAGTATTTTTAAATGGACTTGGATAATATTACTGTTTTATTTCATTAGGTACATCTTTGTAAGTAATTAGAAGTAAAAATTATTACTATTGTGTTTAAATTATAAGTGTATCGAAAACTACGACAAACTTGACTGAAACTCAACATTTTCGCGCTTTGGTGTTTTTGTTTTAGCCTGTAAAAAAATTATATTTTGTACTATTTTCTCTATAGACTCTTTAGACGACAATACAGAGACCATAGAAAACGTTTCTTTTTCTGTTTATATCAGTTACTTTTATATTTATCGAACGGCAAAGTACGCATGTTTCGTCGGATTACAAGAAAAGCCGCATGAACAATAAATTCCTACTAAAAATTATCTAAAAAAATTAAAATTTTCTCAATACATATTTTAGACGATGAAATTTCGAATAATTTGAACTCATATTTTGACGCATACGTGTAATCATTTGATCAGAAAAGAACACTGAAAACTCCTAAAATTGCACGATTTTGTATAAACGCTCTTAGTACATTTTTACTGTCAATAATGCAGACCTAGGTAGCTTTTAAAAAAAAATGTATATATTATAGTAGGTACATATTTATTGAATTCATGGCTGTCATTTTAGTACAAATTGATAAATTAAAACAATGATCCCGTAAACACACTGTTTGCAAAGTAATTGAGTGTATGTTAAATGAAGTCACTAGATTTTGCCCGCCAATTCGTTTACTTATTTCTTGGAACAATACATTTTTGGTTGAAAGATAACCTGTGAAGTTTAAGATTAAAATTGTTTATATTTCGACTAATCACGATGCACAATATTATTCACAACAACAGTTAGGTATCCTTACCAATCCAATTATTATACAGTGGCTTTTTTGACTGAATTTCATTAGTTATAATAATCATATTAGATTTCTTTACTGAAGCGAATATTTTAAGTTGATAGACTTCTAAAAATGACATTGTAAGACTAATAATTTTCTGCATTGCCCAGCATACGTTGCGACCATAGCTCGTAATAAAAATAATAATGGCAGAGATATCACGCGATCTGAATGCAGTCGGTGGTGTTCCTCTCACTGCCATATTTCGACCATCAGCCTACGCGTGTGACGGCCTACAGGTGTAATGACGATGAGGAGTTGAGAGGGGGGGAGAGGGTACAGTGCTATTCAAGTTAATCACAAACAAAATTAAGTGAAACTACCAAAAAATTCACTGATTAATCGTATTTCTCGTAATCATTAAGAGAACAAGGAATAAGGAAACTAACTACGACTTCGTAAGTGCAGAGTTAGCCAGCACGTAATTCGAGTTAAACAAGAAGTACACAGTGAGCAAATAAGGATTCATATATTAAAGTGAATAAAAGAGAAAATAGTTAATCTAAAATTATCCTCACAATGGTTGTTGAATAATAAATAGTGAACTATTGAACAATTAACAATAATATAATTATGTTTAAACAATGGATAATGTATGCACAATGGACAATAAAAAATATAAATGATCAAAGTTCTCTCTGTAAGTTCCATTGACCCTACATTAACTCCCAATACCGTTTAGATTTTGGGATAAATTATAGCTATTTTCTTGCAACACACTTAGTTTGTCATCTGATTGTATCATACAGTTTGAAAAAATGGTTATAAATATTATTACATGTACATTTTGTGGCAATGATTCTGATGAACGAAATTAAAATAAATTGATTTTCAGAAACAAAGAATAAGAAAGCAAAGGAATAATGCTGTTGAGAGTCTAAAAAAGGAAATCCCAGTATCAGATAGAAGTTTAATGAAAGATGTCGGTAATTTCGAGAATAATTTGATGTACGAACCGGCCAGCAGGACTTATTTAGAACCCCCTAGCAATAAGAATGTATGGCTGTTGACTAGCGACTCTGAAGCTTCTGACGTGGATAATGGAAGAGAAGCAAAATTAATAGCTTTAAAATCTAGAGTAAGGCAGAGTGCAGCTAATCTGATGCTTGTACTGATCAAGGTGAGTTTGATAGCTATTGATACTTGATTTTTGGTGCTCTGCTTAGCTTTAGGGCACGTTCATTAGTTTCCTGAAGAATCCTTTTACTATATAACATTTAAAAACACATAATTATTTGACCATTATAATTCTATGATAGATCATGGTATTGATATTGCGTAAGTTAAGAAAAAATTGATTTGACTAAAGAAAAGGCAACAATATACTCGTCTGGAAGTTTATTTATTTAGCAATATTAGGGAAATTTACAGCTAGTATTTTTTTTAAACATAACAGAAAGCCAATCACAAATTTCCACAGACAAGTAAATAGTAAAAATCAAAAGAAAGTGTCCATAAGTGTAGTGCTTTGTCACATTTGCTGTCAAAAAAAACTTAGGGATCATCAAGGTAGTCCTAATAGGAGGATTGATCTCTTACATTAGTAATTTCTTATTTCTCTCATCTAAGGCAGTTTTCAGACACACCTAACAGATTAGCGAAGAGGTTTATATGATTGCATTTCAAAACTTACTACTTCTAGTATTTTTGAGTCTGAGAAGATTACGAATATGTTTTTGTTATTGGTTAACATTTAAGATTTTTATTATTTTTTCTTTATTTAGCTTATTATTATTTAAGGTTTTGAGTAAGTATACTTGTATTATAATTTTTTGTCTTTGAACAGAAGTAACGCCATAGTGACATATACCGTTGCTGCGTTGTTATTAAATAACATAAATTTTTCCTTTCTGATATATAAGAAAAATGAACATTATCAATAAATGAACATTACAGGTAATCGAAAAGAAAGATTTATTTGGCTACCTCTGGGCATTGCTCCCCGATTCTCCCGATACCTCAAACTGGTCAGCCGATGAGTCTTCTAAGAAAACCTTGGCGTATTGCGCGATTATCGACCCTATTGCCAGTAGCAGGGCCAGTGCTTTAAGTGTCATTTTGGCTTTGCTCTCTGGTTCGAGGATGTATTTATCTCAAGCTGAATCTAGGTAAGTTGAATATGTGGCACAAACAAATAGTTGAGTTCATTCCAGGCCCTCAATAAGCTTTTGATTTCAGTGCTTTACGCAAAAAATGACTATACCTGAATTTTTATAAATTTTTTTATAATAATTACTAAAAAAAAGTCAGAACCAAATTATGTACACAGGGTGTTTTTTTATTAGAGCACAATCCTTTAAGGGGTTATAGTACAGGTCGATTGCAACATTTTTTTGGATGTACACTCATATACGAAAGTGAACCATTATTGAGATATTTTAATTTTAGCGTTTAATTGAAAAAATCGTAGGTAACTTAAAATCTAAAGAAAAGAATAAAAATTCAAAAGATGTTTAATTGATATCTTCATTTTATTTATTTATGACGATCTAGTTACATATCTAGAGCATAAAATGTACAATAACAACGTTTTTTAAACACAATGCTCCCAAATTCAAGAATAAAAGAAAAATTTTCTTAGCATTTCAAGCAAATTTGCCCCTTTAACATTAAAAGTCACTATGACATTTGTTGTGCATATTGTAAAAAAACGTCTACATTTCCTATCCTCTATATTTATTTTTCTACCTGCTCCCACTTTTGTTTGTGTGATATCTTTGGGTTTTGAACACTTGTGTAAAAGTTGTATACCTCATTAGGAAGCTTAGGAAATGTAGATGTTTTTTTTTACAATATGCACAACAAATGGGTCAATAAAAAATCACGAAATATCACAAGGGGGAGGCGGGGGTGTAGTAATATATCACGTGTATTTATTTTTTCGGCAAACGCGCGATAGTGAACCGAAAAGCGTCGTTACGTGTATTTATTTTTTCGTCAAACGCGTACAAAATCGAAAGCGGCTTGTAGTGTGAAAATAAAATTAGATGATACTTATATATACATACCTGTAATTAATAAATATCAGAAAGAAAAAATTAAGATTCTTTGTAGGTACTAAAAAATACAAGTGAAATAGGGGCGGGGGGGGGGGGGGGAGTTGTAGTCCTAAACCTCACCATGTATCACCAAGGGGAAGGGGGGATTCAAAAATGGCAAAAAACATCACGTGAGTAATGGACGGCCCCTTTAAGGATTATGCTCTAATAAAAAAACACCCTGTGTAAATATATAAAAGACATAAAAGCAAATAAAAGAATATGTAATTGAGTGCATCTTTACCGATACAGACAAGGTTCTCGAACTATAGGTTAATCATTGTGCAAAAAGAAATACTTGAGGTAATCTTTATGATTTAAATAGATGAAATACATATTCAGTTGAATTAATTACTTTAAAAAATGTCGAAATCATAACATATTAAATAATATCACTAAAAATATATTTATGTCAGCTGTATAGTCAAATATTTTTTTTTTGTGCTTTTTATTTGCTTGGGTTTATGTGCGAAATTATTTTCTTTGATCGGCAACCCTCAATAAAAATAAACATTCGCTTTGTTTTTGTGCAACAAGTGAATGCAGACTGCTTACTAATAAGATAGCAAACTAATACAATAAATAATTAATTAGCAGTTAATTGTTTATTTTTCCGTTTTTCCCTATTACATTTTGAACTCAACCCTTTTAATGTTAATTTGGTAACTTCTTTGTTATTTTCTAAGTATGGTTAATATTTTTAGATATATGAAACAAAAGAAAAATAGTTTATAAAATCAAGTTCCCACAATAATATAGAATTTTTTTTGAAGTTAAAACCAATCAAAAGGCAACTTATTATTGACATCAATAATGTCAATGTGCATTAGATTGAGTTCGAACCTGAATAGCTCACTACGGAACAGGTTTAGTAAAATATATCTACATTTATCTAGTTTGAGATTTTACTAGAAATACAAAATTTGGTGTATAAATATACTTCGCATTTTTATATTTATCTGTCCGTTTACAGTAAAAGAGAAAGCACATCATTCACACCTTTCTCCATCACCCTCGGTTACATGATAACCTGCCTACACAAAGTGCTAAGTGGTATTCTAGACAGCGAACGAAGCCACGCGGTGGTGCTAGTTGCGCTAAAATGCTGCGCCGCTTTGGTTCAAGCTACACCATACTGGAAGATCAAACAGGGTCTTATTACAGACTTGGTCAGGTCAATGCGCAAGTATTTATTGCATAGAGGTGAGATTTACGTACGAATTATTATTATATAAAGAAAAGATTTGTATGTTTATATGATAAGTAACAATACCTAAAAGTAGTAGGTAACATTAGTTTATTCTATGCGTAAAACAGCGTGGGGCTTCTAGTTGTTTATAAGTTTCTGTGTTCGTATAAGATCTGGAGGTGATAATTTTGCATCAAGATTAAAAAATGAAAGGAATATCAGCTGTTACTGAAAAATATGTAATGTATGTTTATATTCCTGCGATTTAGTTGGGCTATCTTTATTGCACTATACGTAATTTTTTGTTCAAATGGTACAGAATCTAAAAACCTACAATTTAAAGACTCGCTACTATTCAAAAGAAATTGTCAACAATGGACTTGGTTACTGGGATTAGGTACCTAAAAATAGCTAAAATGGGAGATCGGGTCGTCCTCGTGGAGTATACAGATTTCGGTATTGCGACGTAGTGCTCAATTGCTTGACATTAAAAAAACACATGACTCAGTTTTATTATATATACAAAAGAATCTGTTAATTCTGTAAACATTTTTTTTACAAATGTAGGGAAATCTCTAGCTAGCAATATTTTATTGAATGAAATACAACTGAAACTAATTTAGCTACAAACTTCAAGTCAACCTCATCTCCTATTAACTCATTTACCATTCTGCCCACTGATGAGTATGAGATTAGAAAAATTATAATCTCTTTGAAGGCATCTACGTCTAAGGGATGGGACGGAATATCCTCGGAATAAAACGGGCTGTTGATTGCCTGACTGGTCCTATCTGTTACATCTGTAAAGATTTACTCGCAACTAGTATTTTTCCAAATTAATTAAAGCGATCTATTATATTACCTACCCATAAGTCTTTATAGGCCAATTTCATTAATTAATTCAAGACTAATACACTAGGTTAACTATAATAACTTCTTTTCTTGTAGCCAATATGGCTTCAGACATAATTTATCAACTTCAGATGCTATAGAAGACTTAGTTCAACATGTTACTCAAAAAATAGGTCGCTCTGATAAGTGCTTAGCTATATTTTAGACTTAGCAAAAGCACTTGATACTGTCTCTATTCCCATGGGAATACCCATGCTGATAAGTAAACTGGAAGGTGCCGGGGTGAGAGGGATTCCATTGCAGCTTTTTCAATCGTATCTCAGCGATCGTACTCAGTCTGTCAGCATTAATGGGGTCAGCAGTGACCCTGTTATCGTTTATTTTTGAATTCCGCAGGGATCGGTACTCGGGCCGACCCTATTTTAAATTTATTTGAATGATTTCAATGAAACAACACTAAAAAATACGAATTTATCATTATATTTATTTATACTCATCGTGGAAAGAAGTCCACAGAATTAGTGAAAGTGGATTAAAAAATGTTTTAGATTGGCTTGACAAAAATCTCCTTACACTTATCATTGAGAAAACAATATTTATGACATTCTGCATTTAAAACAGCCATCTAATTTAGGTATCAAAATACATTCTAGCAATTGCAATAGTGACTCGGCATGTGCTTGTTTTTTTCTTACTTCTGTGACATCAATTAAATATTTAGGTGTAACTCTAGGTCGTAACTTAAACTGGAAGTGCCCTACTGTCATGAAAATACGACACATAAAAGATGGAAATACGAATAAAACCGTTTACTTCACTTTATGTCAATCTATTTTAACGTAGGGAATAACAGCTTGGGGTAGTGCAAAAAAAACTAATTTACTAAAACTAGAACGTGCACAAAGAGCAGTTTTAAAAGTAGTGTACATGAAGTTATTTGATTATCCTACTACGCAATTATATAAATAAATTTCAGTTCTCACCGTTTGTCAATTATTTATAAAGCTTACTGCTAAGACAACACAAAATAAAACCACAAAAAATAATTTCTAAAAGACGATGTGCTACTGTTTATGAAGTGCCAACATTTAGAACCTTTTTTGCTCGTAATTCTATTACATATCTAGGAACTAGGTTATACAATTAAATTTGCAAAGCTATTAAAGTGCCTCTGAGGAATGAGACTCCTCATATTTGTAAAAAAATTATCACGACATATCATCAAACTCTGGACTATTTATCCACTGAAAGTTTGATTATGGCGTAACCTTTTTACTTTTACTATGTAACTACATACACACACACATACATATTTTATTACGAAAATATATAACAGTATGTAATTTATATATTTTATAAACTATATTTAAACATATTTATTAATTATAAACAAACTTCGATTAATAATACATGTATAATATGAATAAAAAGTAAATATTATAGATCATTAATATTGAGTTGACAAGAAAAAGAAAATAAATAAATATAAAAGGTAAAACCAAGTATAATAAGAGTAAGTAATATTACTATACTTGTTTATAAAAACATGACCTGTATTATTTTCTCATTTAATTTAAAATAAAAATATATATAAAATACTCTTGTTTTCGCACAACATTTTCATCTGTACTTTTTTACTATACTACGTTTTTAGACAAGAGACAAACTGGTCACTTACCATTCATTCTGTCCTTTGTTTGTGCTAAATGTCAACATAGATAAGAAAAATGATCCTTGTATCATGAGACGTTAGATCTGATTTGCTTTGAGTGAGCGAATTTACCTTGCCGTCACACAGTTGCGATTAGTACGGGAGGTAACTTTTTTCAACTCGGGTTACTTAATTCTACCGTTAAAATGTCGAGTTTATACATTTTTGATGTAACAATTGTTTTTATGTTTTATGTTTGTTTTACTAAAAAGTTGTTACATAGTTATGGGTAGTTATTTAGTCTTAAGAACAATTAATTTGTTTATTTTTAGTGTAAAAACGCATTTTATAACTCATACTTATAAGTTTTTGACAAATAAAAATTATTATTATTAATTGCTCTGACTGAAGCTTAATCATTTCTTCGTTGTCAGTCTTTTTCCACCTTTAATTTCTTATTTAACAAATCTAACTGAGACGCCTTGGTGTGGTCCCTGGTACTCAGTCTCCCTGTATGCGTCGCGAACTCGTAGAGTTATAGAATTGATGGTCAGGTCATAGGTGACCGGTGATCTCGGGGGCAAGATCACCTCTTCGTTCCACATGCTCCGGTTACAATGATGCTTCCGAAGTAATCCCCCTTGCATACTAGTAATGCCGATAATGCATATTTAATGATGATTAAATATGATCAAGCATATTTTATACTAAAAATGCTGTTTTTAGAATCGCAATCTCTGTTCATGATATCCATGACCATATCTGTCAAAAAAGTGAGTCTTCCAATTTAAAGTTTTAAGGTGCTGTTCCGTTCTAACAACAAGTTGAGTACGATGTAATTAAGATAGCTCAATAAAATTTTTACAGTAATGAGCTGATAGACTATAGAAGTTTTTAGCTTAATGTTCGTTCAGAGTTTTTAACAGTTTTATTTCTAGATAGGTTCGACGGTTCAAACGGTGGACGGATTCGCTTTGTTCATGTTGTGTAATATTTGTTATGATCAAATGTGCGGTTTTGACACCTAAATTTAATAGTGTTTGTGTCGGTAAACCCCCAATTTTAGCTAACCTATAAAGAAATAAACAAGCATTTGTGTGAGATATTTACTAAGATGCAATATCTTATCTCAAATAATACTAAACGAAATTGGAAAATGGTGATTCGGTTCTGTAAAGGGTGCTGTACTTTTGGACCCCCGTTTGACACTCTGTATATTTGTATGGCTAAATAATGATAGTAACTATTCATACATTTTTAAGTGTCTAATGATTTCAATTGAATAAATATGTAAATAATTTCGAGTTTATTTAGTTTATTTAGTCTTTAAGGTATTTTATATTGTTTTCATATGTGTGTACAAAAACTGTTAAATGAATAAAAAAAAATAAGAACCTCCGTTTACCGATAGAGTATTGATAAATTAAGCATTGTTAATTTCTATAATCATTATTCATTTATTCCAGATACAACTTTACAAGTAGGTGCCTTAATTTCAATCGGCTGTGTACTATCCATTGATCCAAAGACTGATGAAATCCTAAAAGCCGTTGCAAAGGATACAGTGCCTTGCCAAAATATTAAACTAACTAAAAATATATCTTCCACAAATGATGACTGTGATGATTTTGAAGAAGGATATTCCGATGATGATATGTTTAGCAGTAATGATCAACCAGACACACATGACAAACATGATGGCGATAATGATACCTGCTTCAAAAGTTGGGTTTTGGATATTTGCTTTAAAAATATGGGGTGGTTGTTCAAAAGAAATGAAGTAGTCGTGAGTATTTTATTTTATACTTAAAAGTATAGTTCCAACGGCGGCGCCCAGAGACGTCTAATGGTCACTTGAAGCGCTTCTTATAGATTTTAACGTATAGATTTTGTTTAGCGAATTTATCTATAGTGTATCGAAGTCTAGATTGGACCGCCTTGAGTCTTCGAATTTAAGCTGAAACTATAATTAAAGGTTTTATGAATGTATTATTTACTTTGTGTATTTTGGTAGCCAAGACAAAAAAGTAGCATTAAAAAAAATTCTAGGGCAGTAGACATAAATATTAAGTACTTACTCTTTTACGCTTATTCGATACAAATTTTACAAATATCAATAAACATCCATTAATTTGTATAATTTTCTATTAATTTAGTTATTCCGTCTGCTGATAGATAGTTTTGCCTTTTAAAAAATTATATTTAAAGTAGGTATGTCAACCGGTATTTTCGGTAAAATACGGTACTTTAACAATCCTTTTAGTTTGGGCTTTCTGTCATTTCATATTGTTACCTTTCAGAGGGGTTATCTATATTTGTCGCAAATGGGTATCGTTGAAATACTACCCAACGATCTCTTATTAACTAGGAAACCTCGTGCTATATTACAAAACGCCTTGCAGACATTTTTTCATTTGTAGTAGGTAGGATACTAGTGTGTGAGGCACGTAATACATAGTGTAAAACGCGTTAGGGCACTCACAATTCTGAGCCACATTTCGGTATGCCCAAGTGCCAATTTTCCGGACATTGCATACAAATGAAAAAGAGTTAGCTGATTTTTCTGTCGGTATTAAACCTTTAGGTAATTATTAACGATTTACCATAAGCTTACAATATAAAATAACTAACTAAACTTTTCTCTCTTTCAGAGATGCAAACCCTCCACAATCCCGGTAATGCTTGAATCCCTGCAAGTTCTTTCCGCCATAGCTTTCCACCACTTGTCAGAATTGCTGGCAGCTCATCTAACGTTAGTGACAGATGTCATGTGTGAGGCTCTTCAGCATGAGCACCAAGACGTGGTGCTGCAGGCGGCGAAAACTGTCGGTGTGTTGGGAGATGCGTTGCAAAAGTTGGGTAAGAGAAATGTTTGGAATCGGCAACTTTTTCTTCATATTTTCTAGTGCCTCTATAGTAATGTCTCGTAAAGAAAATGGAGAATTCATGTAGTAACTATGTGTCCTAGCGAATGAAAACTATTTGCTCTGTAATTTCTCACTATTTGCTTAAAGAGAAACATTCATTTTTGAAATTTTAATGTTTATGTTACATGTTGTACAGTAATGTTACAATGCTATATTATATGATTATTATAAAGGCTTAAGTTTACCATTATATGTATGAAATTAATGTTATTACTAAAATATGGCCATGAGTCGCTCTGATTACGAAATCAACTGAGTAAATTCATTTTTTTTTTCAAATTAAAAAACTGAATAGATTAAGCATCAAATAAATATTAAACTAAAAGATTTATTTAAAAACATTCACATTTGAAGCACAGTGGTAGATAGTGGTCCAGGATTCGCATACTCCCACGGTATCAGGGTGAAACCGCGCCGCCGGTACCTCTAGCAGCGCGCTTTTGACGGCCTCGCAGAGTCGTCGTGCCCCCTACACTGAAATTTCCTGGGTTTTATAATTCTTATAGGGACGGATATTTGTATTATAAACCCAAACGATTGTGAAGTCAATAACGTTTTATTTATTCATGTATGGTATGCGGAGCAAGTTCGCTGATGAAATCCATAACAAAAGCTTCACTGACTGCAGCAGAGGACCTAGGCAAGTGGCTTTGACAATCGAATAGAAAAGTGAATAGAGTGCCAAATATATCAAATTGACCTAACCGTGCACGTTACAAGCAGATGGTATGTTAGATTAAAGATCTTAATTTATATTTTATATATTTTTTTAATTCTAGAGCAAACTGACAACCCAGTGCCTCTAAACCACTGCGTCTACATGTGGGAAAAGATGATCACGCCATTGTCGACCGTATTACAATCGCACGAGAGCCCTCCCGCACGCGCCGTCGTCTGTGACTGTATTGCAAACATTGGAGCTAGGAGTTTTAAGGAGTTGCCTGTAAGTAAAAAAAGTAGTTGGATAATTAATTAGATTTTTTCGTCAATAAATGACAGGTAGAAGGTATAAAGTTGAAAGTGAGGGTAAATCTTAAAATGTACCGAACTGAACTAAGAGCAGCAGATACGTCTCATTTGTTTCCATTGAAGATCCGCATAAAATTTTATACGCATAAAATTCTAATAATCGTACACAAATCTGTCCTCATTGTATTGTCTAGTAAAAAAATATCGTGTATTTAATTTTTCATTTGACAATTAAAATTGTTGCATATAAATGAAATGTTACAGGGATGTTAGTAAAATGACTGTTACAAAAACAGATCCATAAATAATAAAATTTATAATGAATTTTGTTATGCATCCTCTGATGATAATATTTATCATGTCTTCATAATTTTCACCCCCTTTTCGTCCTATTTTAGATAGTATAGTATATAGTATAATGTATAGATAGTAGATATATAAATAAAGTGACATTCTTTCTTCGCAGAGACGTCTTCAAATCCTGTGTTGTGCCTTACTAGTGGGGTGCTGCAGTGACGAAGAGTCGAACGTGAGAGCTGCCGCGGTCAGGGCACTAGCTATGGCTGTGATGTATCCAACATTGAGAGAGGTAGGTTTCAATTATATAGTGTTTTAATAATCGCTTCATGCGATAAGGCCGCCCACTTTGTCAATTTATTTAATTAATTTCGGTTTTATTGTGTTTAATTTTTTTTTGTTAATGGCAATAAACAGTAATGGAGTGTATTATTATTGTTACGTTGGTAAAGTGACTTAAGAAAAGGAGAGTATTCAGTTATTGATTCTTTTTATCTCTCAAACACGTTTATTTATTTATAAAGACACACCAACAGTGTACACATATGAATTTCACTATACTAGATAATAATTAAGGTATAACAACCTATGTGCACACCAATTATGGGCATGTACAAATTGCACCATAAAAATAACACAATAAACATCATTAATTAAATTATTCGTTCAAATTATGTGTGATGAAGTACAATACATTAGAGAAAACATAACTTAAATTTAAAAGGAAAGAAGAAGAAAACTTATGAATTTAATTCCATTAATTTACCATTATCCATTAATTTACCAAATTGAAATACTACTCGCGCTAGACACAGAACTTGCAAGTGAACAATAATCACTCGTTAAAGTGACGCTGGTGCCAAAAGCTGCCCGACCGCTCGCAGACTTCGCCCCTTTCTTTTGTTTTCACTCGATGTAGCTACCGTTTCCTTTGTAGTTTTAATTCGCCAGAAACTCGTGTTGTTCTTAAAGTTATACCAACCTTGTAGTCATTGGGTGGTGAATACCTTGTATTTGTGCCTGTCCATCGCCAGGATTGAAATATGGAGGGAAAATAAATATTTTATTTATAGTTGTTTGGGTATTTATGACCATTCCCACCCATAACGGATATGGTGGATATGAACAAATCGTAAAGAGAAAAACAGTCCGAGTACTTAAAGAAACAAAGAAAATATCATCTAAAGCCTAAAACTAGTAACGCATTGTTATACAGCACCTATAATTGAAGATACCCGTGGGCATAGATGCCATTACAAATCAGGTGGATTGTGCGCTCATTTGTCGGTTGTAGATATGCATAATCACGAGTCCAAACTATACATAAATAACAGTAAATAAATAAATCTACAGTCCATACTGAATCGCCAATAAATCAGAATTTAAATTTTCTAACAGTGATTTCTTTCGAGCGAATCAACTTAGTAACCGTTATCTGCATTAGTCTTATTATTGTAAACTAGAGGACTTACGCCGTTCTCACTCTCAATAGAAGTTAATTTAAAAGAACGCTAATTGAGGCCAGAAAGATATTTTTAAGACACTTTTATCAACAAGTTTCTAAATATGTAAGAATACAATTATAAAATTGAGTGAATATTATTAACCTTATTTTTGTTTTAGGATATTTCCTTCGTAAGCGATTGTGGAGAAAATATACTGCGAGTTTTGCAAGAACCTACGCTTGTGGTACGGACGAAAGCAGCATGGGCGTTAGGGAATCTTAGTGATGCGTTAGTACTGAATATGTAAGTTGATTTATGTATCAAAATGATCTATAGCGTTCTAAGAAATGAAAAATAAAACACTATATTGCACCTGGAGTGACCACAAAATGAAAGCTAAAAAGATCCGACATATTTTGGAGAACTAATTGAATGTGGTTCTTAGTAAAAGTTACTTTGAATATGCAACCTTTTATGCTTTTCTATTGTAAACAATATAAAACAGTAAGTTTTATTGAAATTAGACTTTTGAAAGCGCATTAACGTATTAGAAGACACTATTTGCTATAAGTCCCTAGATATGTTACAGAAAAAGGAAAAGTAACAACTGATAGATACACCTCCACTCTTGTAAGATCAAACCTTAGTCAGGGGCAAATTTGAAAATAAGGTTGAATATTCTGCTGAAAATATTTTATTGGTAAAAAAAGTTATATGTGGTCTTTATGTATCAGCATATATTTTTTTATTATTATTACTGTGCTTTATTATTAATTTCAACTTGAACTATACATTTTGTTTTTTTAGGAGAAATCTGAATATGACTACTTATTCTACTACTTTCATTATTCTGTAGGAAAACTTTTATTCCTACTTTAGCCTGTTGTAAAGGCCATAAATACATTTAATGGGTAATGTCCAAAAATATCGTTGTTTAGGTTTCGCACCAAGAAAAGGATCTATAATAATACTCGCACACACATTTTGTATTTCTACTTGAATTTGTGTTTAATATACTTGAAAGCTGGATTTTGCCAATATACGACGTCCTAAGCCGAGGTCCGAGGTGCCGTCTCGGGTGCCCTTATAGCCGGTTTACACGCGTTAAGTGGTTAAGTTGGTAACTAAATTTTAACTAAATTTTAAGTTAAAAGTTGCGTGTAAACAGTCAGTTAACTTAAAATTTAGTACGCAAGTGATTAAGTAGATTAGGATTCGTTCTATTTTTCGTATAAGTGGGTGGGCGGGGCTTCTCACTTTGTTAAGTGAGAAGCCCGTTTGGACGTGATTTTTTAGTTAAGTGCATAAGCTGACAAAGCTGGTGGCGGCAAAAAGCTCGTATTTATTTCGTTTTTACTCTTTTTTTTTAAATGTCGGAGTTGAGTTTAGTTTCAATTTTAAAATTTGTTGAAGAATATTTAAAATAGATATGCTTGTAGAATAAAAATTTAGAAAAAAACATATTCTTGTAAAGCTTTCAATTTTCGAATAAAATTCTTTTCTGAATTTGTCCAAAATCACATTTACCATATATTTAAGTACAGAATTAACGAATTCCTTGAGATTCATCACTGCTCATCTTCATTGAACTTATGAACTTAACTACTGAATCCGTTTGGACACACAAGTGCCATGCAGTAACTTAAAATTTAGTTAAAATTTAGTTACCAACTTAACTACTTAATACATGTAAACCGCGCATTAGATGTATCGTATGTAGGAGTATTTTAAGTTCCAGCTAAGCGCCCTCAGCGCTAGGCCACAAAGTCTGGTGACATTTAAAAGGCTTATAGGGCCATAAATAAACTGTCCATTTCGAAAAAAAAAGCTGGATTTTGAACTAGCGAAAAAATGCGTCTGCGTTCAAGAGTAAAACAATTTGCTTAATTATAATTTATATTTTTCACTTTCTATATGACATTGGTTGGATTGATTTGCCTCGTAACTAAAAAGCTATGAGGTATTTTTTACCAATAATATTCAGACAAACCTTAAATGAAGAACAGAAGAATAATCAAACTATTAAGTCTGATCAGTATCTTTATAAATAGGTTCTTGATTCAGGTTTTTTGAAAAGCAGATATGAAACTAGGTTAATAATAAATTATAATAATAATAAATCCCCAGACAAACACACCAACTGTATGGCCCCAAAGCAAGCAGAGCTTGTGTTATGGATGATTATACAGCGAACTGGGGGGATCCCAGAATAAACATACATATATAAATACAAACAGCCATGACCCGAGAACAAACATCTGTGTTCATCGCACAAATGCACGCCCCGGCCAGGACTCGAACCTGGGACCTTCGGCGTATGAGGCAAAGCTACTTACCACTACACCAATCGGTCGTCCGATATAATAGAAGAATAAAATTGATTATCTCAATATTATAATACTTTTTATAATTACAGTGATGATCCAGACATGGATGATATAGACGATGACCTCTTATTAAGATTACTAGAGGCCAGCATCCAATGCGCGAATGATAACGATAAGGTAAGCACTGTTACTAAAACTAGACTTCCATTTCAAGCGATTTTAGTCTTTATTGAAAGTGTCTTAGCCCCTATTAGACTATGCGTTTCTTTGGAAAATTTTGCTTCTTGAAATGATTAGCAATTATGATTCATGTAATATTTTGGGATGTAGATTTATACGAACTGGAGCATAACAAAACACTGACTCATGAATTTTTTTAACGTGAAAACAAGGAATACTTTATGGTGTCGTTCGTCGTGGAAAAACAGCAGTGACCAGAGTTTTACGGATTGTTTTTTCATTCCAGTTGGTTGGAATGGAAAAACATCTCGCTTGTTATTTTTTTTATCAGTATTTGAAATTCTTGAGTACGTCCGAGATTCCATTTACTCCAATGTTTGAAGTTTTATTTTGTGTCAAAATTTGGGGTCTAACTCACAAGTTTTAAGTGCACTACAATTATTTTTCGCAGCCACAACCAATCCAAGCAAGCCATTTGTGTTAGTAGCCCTGCCAGAAGTTCTAGGTTCGAGTCCTGGTCGAAGCATTCATTTGTGTGATGGAAAAAAGATGTTTGTTTCCGGGTCATGGTCGTTTATGTATATGTATGTTTATGCTGGGTTCCCCCTAGTTTGCTGAACGGTCATCAATAACACAAGTTACTTTGGGGCCATACAGTTGGTGTGTTTGTCTGGGGATTTATTATTTATGTGTATTTCTAGTTTAGATACTTCGTGTAGGTTACCCCAATATTTACAGACTTGATACAATTTAGTTACCTAATACTTCGGAAATCTATTACCAAGCCTTTGCATTTCACGAACTGAAATAGCATAAAGTTATAGTAAATTAACATATTTGATTTGACTATATCCCGCAATTATGCATGATCGGTCCAAAATGTAGATGGCATTATACTATTTCAATAAATTTAATTACTGTCTAAAATCTTAGAATGTCGATGTTTGAATATATTTTCGTTACCTCGTACCTCTACTGAAGGCCTACCATCAACTTTTAGTTTGCCATTCAATTCCGATGCAATCCAGTTTAGGTACCTAAACTGAATCGCTAAGATTCGTACCATGAAGTGCCTTTAGCTAACTGGCGTTTGAATCGCTCACGGAGGAATGAAAGATCGAAATTTGTCTGTGGTCCGCGTGTGAGAAAGAGATGACGCTATACACTCGTTGCATAAGTCTGTCTCTTTTACTCGAACCATATGCATTGCGTTTCGAAATCTAGTTGATATGATTTTAGCGGTGTTTTTGTGTAAAAATAACAACAAATATATTTTAAAATTGCGCTTTTTAGTGTCAAATTATATACCATAAGCCCGTTTTAGTACTCATTAAATAATAGAAATTTATATAATTCTTTAAATTACAAATAATTAAAGGTTTCCTTAGTGTTGTAAATCCGTAAAAATAAATTGATTATGACGAGTTTAGAACGCACCCAAATTGACTTCTACCTTTGTCTCTACTGATAAATCAGTTGATTTTGTTGGATTTTTCAACAATGGGCTCAGCTCATCACACATTTCTAATACCAATCGTTTTGACAACCGATATCCTTTTTATATATTTTTCATCTTCCAAATAAAAGGGGTCCGATTGTTTCCGTGTTGTGTTTATTTCATTATCATTTTCCAAGAAAATAAAAAAGACTAATTCGTCAGACATCTACAATTAAAAATAGCTCTAGAAATCACTTTTTCACATTAACGCATAAGAAACACTAAATATCCAACTGAAATACCTTTAAATACCTATATTTGCAACAATTTTTTTAAAGATAAACCGAAACGATTCACTTCACGCCAAGAAAGTAGCAACTTTTTTTGAATCGCTTACTTTGACATTTAAGTCATCCAATATAGGTTGAAATATCACCTCATGATACGAAAAATGAACGAACTAAAACAGTTTGCGATCCAATTGCCGACTTGATTTGGCGACAACCTAAACTGGATCGCTTTAATGACGTCGTGGTATGAAATAGCGAAGCAGTTTATTTTAGGTTGTCAATTGAATCGCAATAAAAGTTCATAGTAGGCCTTCTGGGCGGTAATACAGCTCTTCTTATTTTGACCGCCATAATAATTGTATTTAAGTGGTTTTATTCCAAAAATCAAAATCAATTTAATTGTACAATAATGGGTTTTTACAAAGATTGGAATATAATAGGTACAGTTCGAACCATATCTAACCTAAAATGTACAGTACTTGTATAAAATGTTGCTACTAAATTTAAAATTTCAATTTACCAAATAAACGACATTTACATGTTATCATATATCACATTTTACAATAACATTTCCATCTTTAATTAATAGAGTTATTGTTACACAGGTACCAACTTGTCATTTAAATATTCAAAAATAGTGTAGTAATACTTATCTGCTAAAAACATTTTTAGTTTCTTTTTAAACTCAGTAACATTATTAATATTTTTAATACAATTCGGCAATTTATTGAAAATTTTGGGAGCCATACCAAAGAAACTCTCAGAATATAGCGCAGTTTCACGAGGTTGAGACCGGATTTTGCCTAGAAGCCTTTGACTGTTTAAACCTTCAAACATTTGCATGTTGTTTTTAACAAACAATACTGTTTCTAGAATGTATAAACAGGGAAAAGTCAGAATCCTCAACTTTTTGAAAAAGGGCTTACAAGATTGTCTGCTTTTCAGGTGACAAATCAATCTAATGCAGCGCTTTTGTGCTTTGAAAATGTTTAATCGGTCAGTAGAGTTACCCCAAAATAAGACACCATAGCGTAGAATCGACTCAACGTAGGCATAACAAGCTGATAGTACTGCTGATTCGTTGACTAAGTTTGGTAACATGATTAAGGCGTAGGAATATTTACTTATTTTACTACAAGTGATCTTTATGTGTTCCTTCCAGTTAAGGTTGGAGTCTAGTGTTAAACCTAAAAATTTTGTTGTATTTGCTTCACTAATTTTATGTCCATTATAATCAATATTACCTAAAGTCAAGCCTCAATATCTATTCCTAAAATTCATAATGTTAGTTTTATTTAAATTTATTTTTAGATTATGATTTGTCAGCCAGTCCATAATACTATTTAATGTAGATTTAATGTCAGATTTTAATATGTCAATATTGTTATTGCTACAAATCAATGTGCTGTCATCTGCAAATAATATCATTGAATGCGAAGTTATACCTGGAAAGTCATTAATATGAATTTAAAATAATAATGGCCCTAAGATACTACCTTGCAGGACCCCGCACTTGACTACCCTGAACCTTGAAAGGTAGTTTTTCTCTGTAGAGCATTGGGGACATAATCTAGATATTTGAGTGGCTTGTAAACTATTATCGAGATATGATTTTATGAGATCAAGTGCCGCTCCTCGCACTCCATATGTGTTTAATTTGTCGAATAGTTTTTTATGGTCAACATAGTCAAAAGCCTTTGTCAAATCCATGAAAAGAGCACAAACAGGTATTTTGTTATCGACATTTATTAATTCTTCTTTAAGAAGATTGTATAAAGCTAAATTAATTCCCTTATTTTTTTCTGAATCCAACTTGTTCGACAGCCAATAGATGATATTTTTCTAAGTAAACACTAAGAGAATTATATATAACTTTTCAAATATTTTAGACAACACTGCTATAAATGCTATAGGTCTGTACGATGATATATCACATGAGGATGACATTTCTTTAACATAGGTAACTTTAAGTTTTTCCGGAAATGTGCCATTTTCGATACACGCATTTATGATGTGATTCAAAATTGGCGCTATATACGATGCAACTTTTTTAATGATCTTTGTTGAAATATCATCATATCCAGTACTTTTTGTATCTTTAAGATTTTTAATACGATAAGACCGCCAAGATGTCGTCAACATTTGCAGGCCGCATGAAAATTGAATTAGATTTATTTGATTTATTGGAATTGTTACTTACATATTTACCATAGCATTTTTGAGTTTCTGCTTGATCAATGAAAAAGTTACTAAAAGATTCAGCTATATCAATAGGATTAGTTAATTTTAAGTCATCATTTATTATTCCTTTTATAAATTATCTGGGAGGATTTATAAAAGAAATAATAAATGCTAATGCTTCCGGCTAAAGAATTCAAATTCAAATCTTTAGTTCTCAACTTTGACAATTACTTGTTCTTATTGACGTCAAATAAAACATGACCCTACCACCAGCTCGAAAAAACCTTTGTGAAGAAGAACTGGCAAGAAACTTCACGCGTATATTTTCTTCAAAATCAATTTACAGTGTCTCTTTATGTCTATACAAAATTATTCTTATCTGCATCTGTTAGCTCGGCAAGTCTCCCCCCAGGTATCCAGACGACGAACACCCTCAAACGGCACTCTTTCAAGAGTTAAGGTGGGATCCAGCCATCGCCCTCCTCAACCAGAGAAGCAACAGCCAGTGAAATTACAGGAACAAGGGCAACTGAAAGCCTGTAAATGTAACGATTTTCGACCCTTATGAAAATAAATCAACTAAACATCTACGATCAATTATGTACGTGGGCACGGATGCCACTTACCGCCAGAAGGATCGTTTTGTTTTGTCGGCTACGAGAACAATAATAAAATAGTAATTACATACTTGCTGACAATATATTTTCGACTAGAAAGAAAGGGCGATTAGTTCTGTTTGTGCTTTTGTAATTTTATGTTTTAGGTTAAAATGAGTGTAACCAGAGGGCTTGGCAATTTACTACGATTAATAAACAATGAAAACTTAGCAAGAAACGCGCAATTAAAGACCTTATGCAAAGCAGCGATAGAAAAGCTAATGGACTGCTCCAGCAAAGTGACCAATATGAAAGTACGGTGGAATGCTTGTTATGCAATCGGCAATGCTATGAAGAATGAAAATCTATTTACGTGCTTTACTGGGTGGCAGGTAAGAAAGTATATATCTATTTTCCGAAATATTGTGTTCTTGATTTTTGAGGTTTTCCGTTTTTAAATGTTAAATGAATTATTGATATGATGATTTGGGAAAATATCATCTGAATGATGAATTTACACAGTTTTCAGAGACGTGCGCCCGATTTTGCATTAAATACGAGGCATGCTTATTTTATTAATGAAAATTTTCTGCAATGGATTTAAAGATCGTCATAACCCCTTTATTTTATTGTCACCGTAGCTTAAGTAAGACATACACATTACTCTTGACAAAAAATACCTTATATATTGCTGTTTATTGATCCTTATATAAAATGATTATTGAATGACAAAAATCTTTTTACATCCCTGCTATTTCAATCAATCTAATTTAACTCTAATGAATGAGACAAAGTTAAAAAAAAACTATTTGCGTTGCAAAATTGAGGCTGCTACTCCACCAACGCTGTGCGAGAAAGATCGGTGGTATGGTTATAGAAAAATTGCTCTTTGATGAAAGTTAAATAGCGGTAGATATGTAACAAGCTCCTGACTTCCATCAATTATGCCCCGTCGCCTGATTTAACTTAATCGCAATCGGAATCACGCGCGGCGGTAAAACATTACAAGGATTATTTGTTCCGTCTTGCTTTCGCGCTACATCATTACATCGTTTTGTCTCTTTCTCAATTTCAATAATGTAAAATTTTATAAATGTGTTATACTTGAGGTGGTGCGAGTATCAGATCCATTGTCACCTATCTTTTGTTTTTACTTTATTATTTTTTATCTTCTCGCTCTAAGAAAATGTATAAATCCTATTGTTGGTTATTTTTCTAGAACAGTGCCGCGTTTTCCTCGCTCTGCTTTAATGGACGCAGCAAAAGTATGATTTATAGAATGAAGTCATCCCTAAGTCAAAACTAGCCTCGTAATCATCAGTAAAATAAAATGCAATAATCCATTCAAGTTACGAAATAGTCGTAAAATAAACGTTATCTTTTTGATTACGCTACACGTAAAATCTGTTTTTCGAGGAATTTAAGGATGTATGTAAGATCAAATCCGCAGTACATCTATTTATTTTTTTAAGGTTTATTTTCATGTTAAAATGTCAATGGCGAACCATTTCTGTTTGCATTTTATAATTTCTAATGAAAAAATTATTTCATTTTATTTTTTAGCTAATAAAATTAGAACGCAATTTGATATTTGTGGCCGAGTACAAGTTCACAGAACGCTACTGAAACGTCCAAAGTCAACCACGAATATCTCCATAACGATATCGCGAACTCTGGTTTTTTTTTCGTGAAAACATTTAAAAACATGTATGAAGTTTCTGAAAATCATTTTAGTTCGATTTCGTCAACTTCCTGTAGGGAGAACGGAGTTAAATGAGGCTTTATTCTTAAATATTTCTTTCAAATCATCGGCTAGGTGCCTTTCCTTTTTTCAATCGATGCAGCGTGATCAACTCTATCATATGTTCCAAATTTATGGAAAGTTAGACAACTAGATATATTTTACCTACATCCTTAATTATCAAAATTAAAAACAAATCTGCAATGAGTAAGGAAAATGACAGGGTAAAAAATCAGATAACGTTTTTATATGAGACTGCCTTTTTTTGACGGCTTCGCTTATTTGTCCCTCGGAAACAATATTTATTTCGGATCACACTGTGACTTTATCTGAATTCTTGAAAACGTGCAATATTTCATGATAACCCCTTGAGTAGGTTTTGAAATTGTAACTAACAAATAAACACACTTTCACGTTTTTAATATTACTTAAGACAGAATTATGAATTGCGTTTTATATGTAATAAATGTATATAAAAATATTTAAAATCCTGCAGATTTGTTCTAAATTATTTTGTTTTTGATAGAACATTTTGTTTAGTACGGGTGTTCATATGTCGATAGACTCCCACAGGAACCGGGGCAAGAGGAGCTAAGTGTACACTGAATGAAACATCTTGTTAATAATAAAAGATAGAGAACAGATCAATGTCTGTATGTTATACATTTATATTAAAATTTTCGTTCTTGGTAAATGTGATATTTGTTTACGATTAATATGAATATGTGTCGGCGTGGGCAAATTTTTTTTTGATGTTAACCTTTTACCTAACTAATTTTCTATCATTATTATAAATTTGCGTGTATTATAATATTAATAATAAATTAAATTTTTTCATGAAACCGATTTGTATTAAGCGCCTAACGTAGCAATCTGTATGATATATCTTTGTAAGTTAAGTTAACTACTTGTAAATTTCGAGTACAAATACAGACTTATTTATTAGATTTATAATTTAACGTATACAGTATATCATCCTGTTTCTGCGTTAACCTCGTAATTACAAAATGTGTATTTTACAGGAAACAAAACAAACTATTTATTTAGTTCTTAGCTTATGTTTATTTATTGACGTATATTTTCGCTATGAAACACTTATAATTTAGTATACAGCTTTTTGCATTTACGAGTTTGATACCCACTCTTTTAGTTAACAAATCGTTGAATACGAGGTTACAACCCATGCTTAATGAAAATGATTTTGTTGTTTAAATAAAACCCATTATTTAAAAAAAACTATATTTATTGAAATTGACCAGAAAATTACACCAACAGTCTATATATTTAGTAAAATATGAATTTACCTTCCAATCATATTTCTTTTATACTATGTATATTTTTAGGTAAGTGAGTACACACATCAAAAAAAGTTTGAAATCACTAGCTAAAGATGGATTTTTTTTTAAATTTTACTTTTTAAAAGAATGTACGTAATCAAACGTAACATCTTTATATAAAAAAGATACAATTTTTGAAATAATAAATTAAATTATTTTATATTAGGTCTTTACCTATGAAATTGCCGTTTTTCACGAAATAAATGAAGCGTAATTTTTTTATATATTTTTTATTTCTATTGATCAAAATAATCACCCATGCAATCAATGCATCTTTGCCAACGCATTGGTAGCCTATTGATGCCTTTCTTGAAGAAATCAGCTGGACGGGAGGCAACAAATTCTTCAAAGGCATTTTGTACTGCCTCTCGGGTATTGAATTTTTTTCCCGCCAAGAAGTTATCCAAATTCTGGAAAAAGTAGAAGTCTGTAGGCGCAAGGTCTGGTGAGTACGGCGGATGACGGAGAACTTCCAACCCCAACTCTTGTAGCTTGGAGACCGTCTGCTGTGCAGTATGAGGTCGCGCGTTGTCGTGCAGCAGCAGTGGAGCCGAACGATTGACCAAAGCTGGTTGGAGACGTGCGAGCTTCTCCATCATTGTGTTCAGTTCTTCACAGTACACATCTGCAGTAATGCTTGTCCCGTTTGGCAAGAAGCTGTGATGAATTACAACCGCGTTAGACCACCAAACAGTGACCTACACTTTTCTAGGGGTAAGTTATCGTTTAGGGCATTGTTTGGGTGCTGAACCAGGGTCCAACCAACTTGCTGAGCGCTTACGATTGTCAAACAGGATCCATTTCTCGTCACAAGTAACAATGCGGTTCAGAATTCCTTCATTTGTATGCCTGCTGAGCAGTGCAAGGCACGTCTCCACGCGTTCTTCGCGCTGGCGGTCATTGAGTTCGTGGGGTACCCATTTGTCAAGCTTTTTTACCTTGCCAATTTGACGCAAATGGACCAATATTGTTTTGATGCTAACGTCGAAAGCTGCTGCTTATTCAGCCGTGGATTGAGTTTCATCAGCTTCCACAATTGCCTTTAATTCGTCATTGTCGACCAAAGTTTTCGGACGACCACGGGGTTCATTTTTAAGGTCAAAATTTCCAGAACGGAAGCGGGTAAACCAATAACGGTTGGTGCGTTCGTTTGTAGTGTTCGCTCCGTAAACGTCGTTGATGTTGCGAGCCGCTTGTGCCGCTTTGCTGCCACGACGGTACTCATACTCCATAATTACTCGAATTTTTAACTTATCCATGATGACGAAAAATGTTCGAATGCGTTGAAAACAAAACACTAACTATTAAACAAATGACGATTTTAGAAAAAGAATTCCATGTTTTTCAAATAAAATTAATTTGAAATTAGAATTATCAGTAAAAAAAATTATTTTCATTTGAAATGGCCAGTACGGCAAAACGGCAGTTTCATAGGTAAAGACCTATTATAAGTAAAAATTTTATTTAAAAGTCCTAATGCAATGTTGACTAATAAATAATTGAAAGAAAAAGAGATTTTAACTAAATATTATCAACATTTATTATGATTTTTTTTTATTAGCAAAATTATTAGTAAATACCCCCCCCCCCCGGCTCCTGGCTCGAACACATGCGGCAATCCTTCTGGGCATACTGAGAATTAAGTTATTTCTTGCGGTAACCTGTCATATTCTTGAATAACGGCTTCCCTGAACTCTGGCATTGTCTGGGGAGGTGGCTGACTGTTCCAAACAGCTCGCTTGACAGCTTCCCACGCGTGCTCTATCGGGTTTAAGTCAGGCGAGCCGGCAGGCCAGTCTAACCTGGTAATGTCGTATTCACACAGATCAGCGTTGATTCGTTGAGATCGATGTGCATTATCGTCAACCAATACGAATCGAGGGCCATGGTTTATTCTAAATGACCTGACAATTCCATCTGACCTGACAATCTGCAGTTATCCAGCCACGATATGGAATCAACGGCGTTTTAGCACCAATCGTTTTACTGCCCAAAAAGGATACCGACTTCCCGCCTTATTGAACGGTTCCGGTGGCAGTTCATTGTCTTTCAGCGTTCCCACGTCTTCTCCAGACACGGAGACGTTGGTTGTCCGGATGAGTGCTTATTCTGGACTCGTCAACGAAGAGACAATTCCGCCAAATGTTCTCCTCGTCGTCTTCTTCATTTTGGCGTAGTCTAGCCCACTGGAATCTGCATCGCTGTCGTTCCTGTGAATTCAGGGGTGCTTGCCAGGATCGTCTCGCTCGTAATCCAACCTGGTGTAAGCAATTCCTGATGGTCTGAGTGCCGATTTATAGTCCAGTAGCAGTTGCAACTCAGCTTTAATTTTAGTGGCATTGATTGTTGTTCTGAGCAGCTTCTCAGCAGCAGTAAGAATAGTTGGCCGACCACTGGGAGGTCGATCAGCAAAGTAATCGACGCCGGAATACCTTCGTAACGACACAGGATTGGGATAAAGCCACTCCGCGTGCTATTTCTCTCGTAGAATCTCTTTGTTCCCCCAATGTAACAATTCTTACTCGTAAAACTTCTGATAATCCCCTCGGCATCTTTTTGAATGAACTCCTTCTTCGAAAGGTCAGAAAAAACGCTTGAATCAAGTTGGTCAGATTTCTGAATGAGCCTAAACAATTGATATTTTAAAATCTTTTGTCATTAAAATGAAGAATCTTAGAAGAATAAGAAAAAACGTTTTATTCTACTGTAACAAAAAAGATTTCGTATTTTCAAAGTGATCTCAAACTTTTTTTGATGTGTGTATTTAAAGAACACAAAAGAAGTACAAGGTTATTTGTAATGAATCTGACATTTTGCAGCATAGGGAGCAGGTTCATCCAAAATATCTGTGCACCTATGGTCTAATATTCATAGGAAACAATACTTAACAAAACCTACCTAAATAACAATTTTTAACTATCAAGAAAGTAACATATTTTAAAATTTTATGTTACACAAATCAATCTTCCATTTTATTTAAATAATCCATAAATCCTCTGCTGCAACGCCGACGCGCGCCAAAATATATGATAATATGACGTATTATGACGTTACGAGGTGACAGGTGACAGAGTAAAGACGAAAACCTCGAACTTATTTATTAGTTATCGTAGAAACTTGATAGTTCGAGCGTAGATACGTGGAAAAAGAATATACTCTAAAATATTGTGTTGTTAGTCAATTTCAAGACTTTTTTCTCCATATCTGCTATTCATATATCAATGTTACGATGCAAAAAAATAAAAATCTTAAAAAATGTAGTTAGGTTCACGCAGAAACAGGACGATATGTAACTCGATTATGTGACCAGCAAGTTGGTAAAACAAACTATGTATATTCAAACTATGCATTACTGGTTTTTATTACAAGCCGATCTGGTTTTAACTGGTTAAAAATGATTATTTTTATGTCACACGTCGAATGTTTGTTTGCGTGCAGTATAATCTCTAAAAATATTTTGAATGCAAGTAGGTATATTTATCATTTTAAATCTAGCATGCGATAAACGTGATTTTTTTGTATATATTAATTCATGGATGGGCTGAACCGTGTCATCGGATAACCTCTGCTTTATCCAAAACAAAAAAAACAAGATATATATCACTAAGGCGCAGGTTTACACCTACACAACTACAAAAGGTCTAGTTAAGCAAAGTTTAGTAGTTCTAAATGATCTAGATTAGAACTTGTTGAGATATTTCGAGACTCGTTTATTACAAAATCTTTCTATGTAATTTAGGTCAATAGAAAATGTATTCTCATAACTATATTTTTTAATCGCACTAACCTTACATTTAGGCAGAACGCTTTCAGATATCTAGGTCTTTTTATGTTGTGAAACGCCTAATGCCAGTTGGACCGGCTTTGCCGACAGCCCTGCATGTTTTCCGTCGATGACATTACCATACAAAAATAGGTTTAATGACTCTACAATAATATACCACTCCTCAAAAATAGGTTTGATGCCGTGGGAATTCAGGGTTAAACTTTAGCTTGCATTACTTATCATATCAATGGTTTAAACATTTATCAAATTTAAATTAAATCGTCTCTGAAACATTCCTCAATAATGTAAAAATAGGTATGAAGTTCGCGATACAGCCTAGTGCGATGTTACTAGTATTTATATATATATATATATATATATATATATATATATATATATATTATTACATAACGCTGTAGACTATAGGAAGACGCATGCGTTTGAGGATTATCGTGTAAATATTATTCTTTTAATTGTAAAAATATTAAACTTTCAGATCAAACAATTATGAATTACAATATTATGCAATGAGAATTCTTACGATGGGAGAGTAATTTCTTGAATAATCGATTCATAACATATCCGGAAAATATCTTAGTTTATAAATTCATTGATATATAGGAGTTGTTTTCGTGACTCACAGATACGGTTGCTGCTGATAATTAGCACGCTCCAGCATCTTAAAATAAAATAAGTAGTGCCTTACTCTTTGTTGCTAAGCGCAAACAGGACATACAACTTTCCACTATACGAGTACTGTATTTGAACTAAATTCAAATATTTATTTCTCTCCATTGAAAATCACTTGTTCTTATTGATGTCAAATAAAGCATGACTCTACCACCAGTTCCTTCGTAAAGAAGAACTGGCAAGAAACTTCACAGGTATAATTTTTTCAAAATAAATTTACAATGTCTCTATGTCTATACAAAATTATTCATATCTACATCTGTTAGCTCGGCAAATCTCTCTCCCTTCAAGTATCCAAACGACGAACACCCTCAAACGGCACCCGTTCATGAATTAACGCGGGATCCAGTCATCGCCTTCCTCAATCATATTAGAGCGAAATGAGCTAGTATTTGGCTTCCTGTGTAAGCATACAGTTTTATAATGTCCTCTGTCACAGGTCTTAATTGAAATTGGTTAACAAGCCTAATGAAAAGTAATAAACGAACTTGAGTCCTTGGGCCGTATTTAAGAAGATAAAATTATACTTAGACATTTAAAACTTGATTAGCCTTTCGGTTTTGTATAATTTTATCTGAGGGTATCTTGTTGCTGTATTCATAACACAGGTTATAGGAGTTTTTCCTCGGAAAAGGTTGAAGTGGGTGCGACTAGATTAGATTATACATTAGGTGTTGAAAAACAGGCATCGTTGATTTTATGTTGTGTAGTGAACCGTAAAAGCGTATACGTTAAGGATGAATGAATGGGCCTTATGTAATGCCTGCTTTTTAGTGTTTAAGGCCGATTTCGATTTAAAATTGAAACTAGTGCAAACGTACTCTGAAATAAAGACTGACCCGTGTCGCTAGATTGTTTGTCGGCATTTTAATCCGGGTTGTATCTTGTTGTAACTGCTCTCATGTCTCGAGTATATCGCACTTGTCAACATTGCCCGTCTTGTTTATCATGAAAAAGAATTTTTTTTCACGACAAAAGGATTAAACTAAAAGAAATTACAAAATTGATAAACAGACGAAAATATTAAAGTCACACGACTTAAAAATGTTTAGTTTTATGGATCGCCATTAATTTGACCTTACTTTATGTTTTTGTTTTTACAAATCTCGTAAATATTTTGAGGTCTGACAGTGCACAACAGCTTTGTGCCATATTTCATTGCAGATTATCATAACTATGATTTCTGATATAATTATTTAAGTATTAGTATGTTTATTTTTAAATCTCATTACCTTTACCATTAGCCCGACAAGGAGCAAATTTTAACACTTTCTTTGTCCTCTGAAAAAAATATTATCAAAATGATTCTTAATTTTTTATTTGGGAACTGTATTGAACTTCCTATCTTCATTCCAGAACCAAGTCTTCCCACCGCTATGCACTCTTTCCCGATCCTGCAAGAACTTGAAAGTACGAATCAACGCAGCGGTTGCGTTGCGCGCGCCGACCAAACGGGCATTCTATACGGAACACTTTGTCAGTGTTTGGACCGGAGTAATGGCGGCCATGGAAAATGCTGCAAATGTCGATGACTTTACAGAGTATAAGCATAAGGATTATTTGATTGAGCAGGTGGGTTTAATATATTTTATTTGTAGATACGTACATTCGTTCCAGCAACTTTTATTTAACTTGGAATTCGAAGAGAATTGTGTAACTTTAACAGTCGTATAATTTAAATGTAAACTGATAATTAAGTGGAATGATTCGATTGAATATTGTTATTATGAAGCGAAAATTGCCCGGCTTGAATTATACATGTTTAATACAGTGTGTTAGCTATTGATTGAAATTCAGTTAAATAAACCACAAGATTTAAATTAAGTTAAATCGCAGTCGGAACCCATTTAAATTTATGTTTCTTATCCGAAAGTTTTTGATATATATTTATCTATATCAAAACTCGGGTTTAAACCGAATTCACCTACTAACTAAAAACCCTTTCTTTCAGCTATGTGTCACCTTATCGCATCTTTGCTGCCTACTTCAACCATCAGATCTAACCGACATCCTAGATTCTCTCGTGTTCTACTTCGACTGCGGCAAATCTCTTTTCACGCAACTCGGTCACAAATTGCCGCCAGAAAACGCCTCTTGCCTCAAGATCCTGCAAGCTGCCAAACACGTGACAGTTGATTTAACAGCCGTCAACGACGTGCAGGCGCAGTCGCTTGGAATGCTGCAGGAGTTGTTCATTTGGGATTTGTGATAGCGTTGTATTTATATGTGGAATTAAAAAACGGATGTTATTTTTTGTACTAACTGGTTAAATGCGGCAAAAGATAACCTGTAATTCGACCTGTTTCCTTGTTAACAACTCAATTGAAACTAACATAAATAATTAAAAAAATGTTTTATGTGCAGATCTTTTTTTCATAAAACAAGTATGTTTTATGAAATTATGTAAATTATTATGTATTGCATTTATGCTGTCTAAAATTCATTCCATATGTACATGCACATTTAGAATTATCTCTTAATTATTGTTTTGCACTGCGGATTTGTTAAGTGAAGAAGTATAGAGTTATCAGTTTTTTAAATTTATATTATAGGTAATAGAATCTATATTTCAAAATTTTATTTATTTTTACACTAACAATAAATTGTTTTCTGTTGATTCTCCAATTCTTTTATTTTTTAAGACAGCCAATTATTTATTTTAGTCATTATTAAACTTCAATGATCCATCCGGCACTGAGATATAAGTTTGGAAGTTGCTTTGTCATTCGGGAATGCATTTTATTATTATAATGTTATGTACTTTTTTGTAATTTTAATTTTAAAATTGTACGTTTATGCATTCATTCCGTTACCTTAAGCTTGGCCTTCGTGACGCCAAGTCACTTAAATACATTATTAGAGCAGATTTTATTAATGTTCCCTGTTACTTTCAATTCACCAAAAATTTAATTATAAAGACTTCATTTTATTTAATGTAAATGCATTGAATATTAAACCACATCTTCCTATTGGTTGTAGATCGACAAAATTGGCTCTCTCCGCTGCTTAAAAACTAATCTTAACGAAAGTGTGCATTGATATTTTTATGAAATTAACTAACGATTTTCTGTAACTTAGCTTAATATTTTTTATAACCACAAGTTTGATTTCTTTTTTGAAACCTATCGTAAATATTTTGTGAATGCCTTTTTAACTCCCAACGCGTGAGTTCATCTCAGTCATGTTAGATGAAAATCGATGAAAACTTTGTTATCCACTCTTCCTTTTGTCATTCATGGGTTTCTTAAATTATTTTTTAAAAAACTTTTGATCGTAATGAAAACTGAAAACTGAATCAAACCGTCTCGGCCTGAGGATTTTGTTACCGTTAACCACTTCTTGTTGATCGGAAGTAGAAATGGGTGTATATTTTCACTTTATTATTTTATTAATATAGCAGCTTTGCTTAGACAGCGCCACGAATGTTTTCCTCTGGTGGTGGTGTTTTACTCTGGTGTGGATGATGCCTTTAAAAATTTCCTCTAAATTTATCTATCAGGTGTTTACTACACTGAAGAAAAACATTCTTATTATAGTTTATAATTGATACGTTTTAGTGAGAGCAGAGGCCATTGACGTAAATCTGAAATGGATTCACCTACACCCGCTATAGGTCATGTGATAATGTATGGCAGACTCCAGTAATAAAGTTGATTGGAGTGACCTTTGCGCGAGCATGCCTGATATTATTCTATCGATTTCATTCATTTCTAAACTTAAACTTTCCTATGTGTGGCTTAATATAAACTTTAAATATATGTTTTGTGCATTACGGTCTGCCTATGTGATGTAGCGGTTCTTTTAAACAGCATTGCAGCAAAGACGCTCTGCCCCACAGAACTTCTAATATAGACATATAGAAATGTTATGTGGTATGAGAGCCGGTAGCATTTGCCAAGTATATGGCTTTAAAGCCATATATTAGATTTTTTTCGATTTGTTCTAATTGTACATTGTAGTTGCAATCGCTTGTTGGGCTTAATTTAAAGCAAGAATTATTATTAAGACACCACAATGGACATTTTAGCAAGCGATGTATGTCCTCGCGCTTTCATTGTCAGCGGTTTCAAGGGAATAATGTTCATTATTACTATTTGGAAATATACCTACCTACGTGATAATATATGGGTGATGTGTGATAAGGTTTAAATTTATTTGCGAGTGTGAACTAATGGCAAGGAGTGGGGAAATACGTGGCATTAGTGGTAATGCAAGTAAATTCAAACAAAGGCATTTCTATTTCTCTTTATCAGAAGTTTTATGGTCTACCTCTAGATTCGTTCACAGATCACTGTATATCTGTATTACATTTCATGTTTACTAATCATGGAAACTTAATTATGTATGTACCTTTATATTTAAAGCACAAGCTTAATATGTTTATTGAGCTGTAAGTAGGTATAACAATATAAGGTATTGCTTACTTCAGAGTAATCTGTTTGGAGATTATATTGTCATTTTATATGAATACATAATTTAAAAAATCGACAGACTACAGAGTCAGTTCCAGATCATTCCATATTGATTGCAGTCCCAAACCAAACAATTTCAGAATACGTCGGCTCTTTTGGTGTTGATCTGCTACTTCAACGAAGTATGGTATTCGCACAGTCTTAATGTTATAGTTATTATCATCATTTCATTTTAGGTGAGAGTGAAGAAGAGAGAGGTCGATCTGAAAAATCAATATGCATACCTAATATACTTATACCATTTATACCTAAAAGCAATTTGAAATCTACATAATCCAGAACGCACATAGACTATTCTTTAAAAGTTCCACCGCATCAGAGGTACATACTACCAAAAGTGTGGTCATCACCTTACGGGTGAAGTTCATTTGCGTCATAAACCAACAAGGTTGGGTTTTCCTTGTAAAAGTATTGTGACAGTTACTTATGCCCAACTTAACACCTATTTTTGTAACTCAGGAAGCTTTTTCAACGCGGGCGTTACGAATTAGGAGGTTATACTTAGCCTTTTAATAGTTACTAAGTGGGTACAGTCAGTTTTGGTAAAATTGTCTTTCTGTATAACACTGACCCCTGGTACAAATTTATGGGATCTTTTTTTACTTTCGCATCCAAAAAAGTGGTGGACCAAGTTTGGTCAATCAAGTCGTCAACCTAAGTTTGGTTCCCCACTTTTTTCTTGATTTGGCATAGTTCAAAGCGAGGTACAGATTAATTAAACTTAATACGTCCTAATTCAGTATAAAAAGCCATCAAAAACTTGCAAAGCATTACTACATCTAATTAACAGATAAACAAAAATGGCTTAATTGTCTAATAGCGAGTCAATGAGCGCGGGCCGAATTCGCGCTAATTCTATTGTTCACACTACCCAAGTCGTCAAGTTGTATTTAGTTTCTTGTAACTAAGCGGATGCTTATCGAATTATCGAAAGTATAGCCTTTTATTTTTAGGTAACCTCTACGTCTAAAATAAATATAGAATATTCTTATGAACTTGGGGTTATCGGGGCGCAATCGACGTCTTACTAAAATAAGTAATTAACTAATTACGCACAATATTAAAAAAAAACAAATAAACAATGGAAATATTTTAAAATGGCATAAGGTAGTCTGTTTTACACTAACTAATTTCTTAAGATTTGACTAATGCAATAGTCAAATCTTATCTTAATCTTGCTTTATACTACAAAAATAAATTAACTATTTAGCAAAGGTACAATAAGATATAATATATAATGTTATAATTGTTGACAAGTCTCTATTTCATCGTATTAATTTATTTCTTACACATATTATTGATGTTCAAATCTATGATCAATATAGTGTGTAATGGATTATAATTGTAAATTGTTATGCTATAAAAAAAATAAGCAGACAATTACTATTTTGAGATAGTTGACACACCTACTCAAATTGAGAGAACATGAAATTGTTATACCAAGGTACCTACTATCAATTTGCAAAGGGCATATGACTCTGTACTGGAAATAACCGATGTAATAAAACTACTAGAGCACGGAATATTTACAAGACTAACCGATGTCACTTACCCACAAGATATTAGCGAGGACATCCTAAATATAAAAATTATCAACCATTTCCATTTCTGCCTGACTTTATTTAGCTAGGGGCTTAAAAAATAGAATTTGCACGTTTTTGGCCCGTGCTCATTTCCGTCAAACCATTCGTTTGGGAAAACGTCACTAACTTATGTAAAATAAAACAACGCCTAACTGAACATCGTATCTAATTGCGCGTAAATTAAAATTACTTTTGAAGGTTTATTTTATGCTCTTTTTTATCTCCTTAACTTAAGGTATCTCTGTAAACTGTATATTAGACTAATTCAATCACTATGTGATAGCTAATTTTATAAAATTGAAACGACATAAGTTTTATTTGAAGGTCCAATATTTTAGCGAAATCGCTAATTTAATCGGCGTGCACTGAAATCGCGGGACCACTCCACTAAGACCCTTACCAAAGGCGCCAGTTGATAGGACATTATTGCAGAAACAAAGTTTAAGGACTTACTTATGTCCACGACAAATGAGTGCGAAATGATTAAAATAGTTTCGCTTTCAATCATTTAGAAGGTTACAACTTTGACTGTACTATTATAATAACTACGCAATTTACTACGCTCTTGACAATTGTTGCGTGTTGAATGTGGCAGCAATAGATAAACGTATTTGTTAAACGATCCTAATGTAAGCAAAACTATCATAAAATACTTTTAAACAAACAAGGGGATAAACAATAATATACTTACGTATACTCGTACCAAATGACTTAAAATTATATGCACGCTCTGATTTTAGTACTGTAAAAAATACTGTTCCAAAGCGCTTCGTGTCTACTACGGTCGAATCTGTTTTACCTTGATTAACTCAACAAAACGAGACTACCAATAACAACGTTTTGGTTGATAATTCCCTATTTCAGAGGTCTCAATTCAGTTCAGTAGGTATAGATCGCGACAGGTTGACATGGCGGCTGTGAAGTTAGCTGCAGATCATGTCTGCTTAGATACAATTACATGCAAAAGTGATTCGAAACCTTCGCACAAACCTTTTCATATTTTGTATGATCTGCAGCTAACTTTAGAGCCGCCATGTCAACCTGTCGCGATCTTTAGGTAGGTAAATTTATTTATGTTCCACAAACCTATATTTATTTAGTTTATAAAAGTTTCTGTTTTATATTAGTGATACCTACTCAGATTCTAAAGGTAGGTAGTTACTACAACATACTATCAAATCGAAATAAATCTAGCGTAAGAATTTAGAGGCAATTGCTTACATATATCCAATAGATTATGCCTTGTCAGAAAGGAATCCGTGGAAGAATTATCTTCTAAAATAATCCGCAGATATTAAGATTAGCTTTTAAAACAACAAGCATGACCACGTAAAGGCCAATTCTAGAACTTCTGGCTTATAAATAGTTTGGCGATGACTCTGATCGTATTTATTGCCCTCTCTTAATAATTGCAGATTACTAGTTGTTTCGGTCGCTTCAAAATTATTAAGGCAGTCTAAGGTTGACATCAAGAGAAGACTGTCAAAAGTATTTGTCGCTGTTTTATAATCAGAATTCTCAAAGTTTCAACGAGCCCCAATGCAAAAGAGTTCATCTAGTCATATATTGCAAAGGTTGCTTGTTTTCAAGTCAACTACATTTTCATAAAATAGGCCTTTGAAAAAAAAAGTATTGGTTAAAATTCTCCATCTTATTGTTGTTAATTAGGCACTTTTAAAGTAAAACTTCTTTTACTAAAATATGTATTTATGGACACTTAATTTGCTAAGACTAACTCAAAATAGTTCGTCTAGTTCTTAATTGATGCAAACCAGTTCGTCCATGTCTCAATTCTACCTGTTTTAAATGAAAAATGAGTAAAATTCGATTTGGAAATAGAAATAATCTGTCACGTGATGCGTCACTGCCATTTCCAAACATATAAAAACGATAATTTCATGCAATTTTATCATTATTTTCACACAAAATGGCTCGCGGGAAACCTATCGCCGACGAAGTACGAAAAATAATTATTCGTAGCTACAATAATGGCAAATCTGCTTACCAAATAGCCTAGGACTTATCCCCACCAAGATCGACAGTTCAAACCATCATCGAACATCATAGGAAAAATGGCACGGTTGAATGTTTGAAGAAACTCATTAACTTTGAGGAAAAGCATTAACAAGAATAGTCGTGCCCGCGCAGGAGAACTTACCTTAAAGACCCTCTTGCAGGTATCGGCTAATGTATCGATTCCTGCAAGAGGCTCGTAAAACGATTGGGCTATGGATTTTATACTGCTAAAGACTCACGCCTCTCCAAAAAAAATAAAAAGCTGAAATTCGCTAAAGATCATGAAAATTGGACTGCAGACCAGTGGCATAAAATAATATAGAGAGATGAATCTAAATTATTTGAGGTGACGATCGGTGATGTACGGAAAAGAGTTATCAGAAATAAAGATGCAGCATTCTCTACCGATTGTATCAAAAGAAAAGTGAAGTTTCCTGGATCGGTAATGATATGGGGGTTTAGGTCAGCACGAGGTCTGGGTTGTCTACATTTTATAGAAGGAGCTGTTAATGCAGTAGAGTACCAATACACTCTGGAAACAAGTTTCTTGCCCTCGATTCCAACGTGAAACATTGTAATGCCTACACCTTTCAACAAGATGGTGCTTCCTGTCACAATACGAGGACAACCAAGGCTTAGTTTAACCGGAATCAGATCCTTACAATGGATTGGGCGTCAAGTACTCAAGTTTAGTCACTGAGACCCCTATGGTGTGAAATGAAGAAAATGCTGCGCAAGTACCTATCCAGCAACGTCTAAAAGCAATCTAAAGGAAAAAATAAAATCTGTCTGGGACTCAATAACTACACAACAATGTGAAGAATTGGTAGCAACGATGCCACGAAGAATAAAGGCCGTGATCGATGGTAAAGGTGACGCCACTGAGTGGTAGTTGAACTATTTAGCGCCGTAACTTCGTCCATCGCATTGGACGAAGTTTATTGCGTGGATGGTTCCCCAAGAATGTATTAGGTCCTTACATATGAAATTGGCATTTTGTCGTACTGGACACTTTGATCTGTATTATCTCCTCTTTAGTTAAAAATTCCAATTTCAAATTTATACAGCTTTTTATGTTTCGAAAACCGTAATTCATTGGTTTTTTCCTCTTTTGGTGTTTTCTTTGCGTCACTTAGTTTACAAAATGGAAAATTTGCGCGTGTTTACTATCGCGTTACTTGTTAGTTGCTGCAGAAACGGCTCGAAGTATTAATGCTGTGTATGGCGGCGGTGTCGCAAAAGAAAACACAGTGCGTTTTGGTTCGAACGTTTTCGTTTCGGAAATTTCGACCTGCAGAACAAGCTCCGTGGACGGCCGGAGACCAAACTTGATAATGAAGAATTGAAGGCTATTGTGGAAGCGGATCCATCGCAAACCACGTCCGAGTTAGCTGTAGGCTGCGGTGTTAGTGACAAAACTGTTTTAATCCACTTGAAGAAAATTGGGAAGGTGAAAATGCTTTAGAGGTGGGTACCTCATGAATTGTATGCAGCAAACCTACGAACGCGCGTTGACTGCTGCGTTACATTACTCAACCGGCACAATAATGAAAGGATTTTAAATCGAATCATTACCTGTGATGAAAAGTGGATGTACGACAATCGGAAATGCTCATCGCAATGGTTGAACCCTGGCGAACCAGCCAAATCCTGCCCCAATGCCATCCTGCCAGATGTCTATTTTCAGCAACTGCAAACCATGATGGAAAAGCTAGCTGCTAAACAACCAAGCCTGGTCAATCGCTTGAAGCCACTACTGCTTCTGGATAACGCTAGACAACACACTGCACAACAGATGGCTACCAAATTAGAGGAGCTTCAATTGGAATGTCTAAGACATCCACCGTGCTCTCCGGACTTTGCTCTAACAGATTACCATTTTTTTCGAAATTTGTTTAACTTCTTGCAAGGGAAAATATTCAACTTCGACGGGGCAGTCCAAAGCGCCTTCAAAGATTTTGTTGATCCCCGTCCGAATGTTTTTTTTAAGCAAAGGGATCAATGAACTTATGAGAAAAATTACCTATGAGATAGCAAAAGTGCATAGATAGCAATGGTGTATACTTTGATTAAAAATATATTATACTTTTTACAAAATTGACTTTATGTTCCTCCTTTACAAAACGCCAATTTCATATGTAATGACCTAATATTATATTTTATTTAAATAGGGAAATAGTTTGTTATTTTTTTTAATTTAAAATAAACTTCATTAAGTGTTCAAAACCACTGTGTATTTATTGAACTAATAAATTTTAATTTATTTATCTAAATCATTTTACTTCGAATATTAGACACTTCTAATATTTGGCACTAGACGAACTCTTTTGCATTGGGGTTCGTACAGCAACGGCACAAGTCACTAATTACAAGTTGGCAACATGTTATTAAACATGATGCGTATACATTATGATTAAACTTATAATCATACGAAAAAAATTGTCTTCATTTTATTTATTTATTTTATTGGAATACCAACAGCTACAAATAACAAATTGAAATAAATAACATTTGAGAGCTAATTAAAGGTCCTCACCGATATAAACAATATAGATATTACAAAGCACTTCGTAGGTACCTATGCATAATGTAAGAGCTACATTTAAAAACAATTTTCATAATCTACGTTAGCTAAACAATTACATTGAAGAGTAATAATTAACAATATTAAACACAAGAAAATATAATTACAAGTGAAATGGTAATGTAGTATGTATAAGCTCACAATGTAGTCCTAACCCTGTATGAAGGTATAATGTGTTCATGAAAATGTCAAATAATGCAATGAACTACAAGTTCCTAAAGCTCATTGTAGCCATTATTCGCCTCAACGATGCAACGCCAGTGATAAACAAATCAACATCAGCCTACCTAGATAGTATATTAAAGCTATTGCATGCACGCAAGAGATACGCATTTTGTCGAAAGTTCGTAGAAGCCAAGGGTATACTTAATGGAGACTATATATTATACATATATGTAAAATACGAAGAAACTGTTTTCGTGACTCCCAAAAAAAGAATACTTGTCACTTTCTGTTGACACAATTACTCAATATTTTGGCACCTTACCTTCAAAATATCTAATATCATGCTATTTGTAGAGCCAGTCGCGTTGGCATTGTTCAGGCCCGTCAACAGAAGCGACCCTTCTCAGACATTGCATCATAAATCGCAATTTACTAATTAAGCTCTCGTTACATCCAGACAGAAGACGATTAATCCAATGTGTTTTAAAGGTTTTTCCCAAAACAATGGAGGTGTCAGATAAGATTAGGTACAAGTGTTTAACCTACACCTTGTCATTTAATCTTTGCAGTCCATGACAACTTTTATGAGCCAGATGATGCCTTTTACATTCATTCTTTCAAATTATAACTTCAATGAACAGTATTTTATTTTATGCTCTCTTCAATTGCTTTCATTAATTCAAAAGGTAAAACTATGATCACAAATGTTTGTATGTTAGTGATTCTATTACCGATATTTAAAGTTCCGACACACGATGTGTCAGTAAACATAATATATAAGTATATTGCCGAGTAGATACCAAAGCAACGTTGGATGTTGACGGATATTAAATCAAAACAGGTGTCAGTCTAGTCACTAAAGTGACCTTTGATTATCATACCTGCAGTGAATGTTTTTGTACTAGCATTACCATAACAAATTATATAACAATAAATAATAAATCGTATATTCCTCACTACAGTCTCACAAGGTCGAATATTTTACTTCACAGACAAATTTTTACATACGACTATCTCTCCCCGCATAAAATGTGGCCCCTTTTTTATCACTCTGGGATGTACTTATTCAGCCCAAACATCCTTTTGGCTCCATTAATGTAAGCTATACCCAATGTTTGATTTAAAAAAACATGTAGTTCTAGAAGCCAGGTAGCTCCTAACGACGGAATATCTTACCTACATACAAAAAAGGTGTGGTCGTAATGTTCTTAATTCTGAATACAAAAATACCTTATTAATAGAGCGAGCCGATTACAAACATCCTTTTAACTGAGTGACAAAGTTTTGACGCCCGCTTCCGCGTACTTCTAATATTGTAACAACCATTTTAAAACTTCGAGTAGGTAGAAGTAGGCATATAAAATAAATACCTAATATATATACCTAAAATATACCTGAGTATTAAGACTTACAAGTTCAGACTTGTAATTGTAGATAAAGCGATATATGTCTACCGCTTTATCACATTTCTGTAAAGACCATACAAACAAAAGATAAAATCTTAGGTAAGGAAGTTGACCTAAAAATGGTATCACTTTTTGATTAAGACAATCTAATCTAAGTATTTGTTTAAAAATATGCGAAGCTTTTTGTATTCCCATGATTTGTTGTGGGTTATTTTTGTGTGAGCTAGTTGGGTTATTGCGAAAATTAACGACGTTATTTACAATGCCTCTTTAAGAACAGAGATAGACGTTTAAGGTCACCTTTCTCCGAGTTGGGCGGGGCTAGACTGGTATTGCAGAAATGGAAACTTCAATTCGCCTGCGAGACGTAGGTAATCAAAAACATTACCCAACTGGCTTTTTGCAAAATTTTCAACCCAACCAACCCACTGTTATTTAACATATTTATATCACAATTAACTCTATTAAGAACTGGTTTGATCTTCAGAAGGATTTAACTGCTCTTTACGATTACTGTTTGCGTAACAAATTGTATTTAAACATAAACAAATGATGTATTATCTCCTATTCTAGAAAAATGATACTATATTAATAACACGCCACTTAATAGAGTGACTGAGGTGAGAGACTTGGGGATGTTTTTGGATGATCATTTATACTTCCGATCGCATATTCATAAAATAACTACTACAAAAGCCTATAAAATGTTGGGATATTTATTTCGACAAACAGTAGACTTTAGAAATGTGAATACATTAATAATTTTATATAATTCCCTTGTAAGGTCGCATGTTGAATACGCCTTTACTGTGTGGAACCCGCAGTATGTATGGGTATAATTCAACGTATTTAGGACAAATTCTATAAACTTTTGGGATATAGATTTAAGACAATTCCGTCCGATGTATTGACAAAACTTGAAACGCGACATGAACACCATGATTTTATTTTTCATTACAAAATTCCTTATACTTACTAAATAACATTTACTTTAAAGGTCACAGTTGCAATCTTCGGCTAAATTTAAGATCTACTTTTGCTCTTCCAACCTGTAAGACTTATTACAGTAAAAATCGCTTTATTGTTGGAGCCTGTAATTTTTATAACCAGAATTATCAAACCTTAGATATATTAAATCTGAAACCTCAGAAATTCATATCGACCATCAATCAGCTTAAATAAAAATAGCTTTAAAACTTTATATTAACTCCTCCATAACTTATTATAACTTTAAATTGTAACTTAACTTCTGTTTAATCTACCCAATATTCATTGTAATTAACAGTGAAAACTTAGCTGGCTTGTGAACCACCTACTTATATTTTTCTATATATGTATATAATGCTGTATGTTTTCCTGAATAAAAAAAAATAAAAAATTAACCTTTCTTTATTTGTCAAGTAAGAATACGATCAATAACAGGCATAGTTAAGGTACCGCAAAACTACTAAACTTAAACTACGAAACCTAAGCATTTGTGTGGTAGCCTTACCTATAAGTTTTATAAAGAAATGTTTTCTTAAGTATTTTTTTATATTTTCCTTCACTTTTAAGGATACTTCATACTTTACATTTTTTTTAACATTGAATGTATTTCAATACTGTAATAAAGTAGTTAACCTTGTTTGTATCAGCACCATTTTATTTAAACTAATTTCATTTTAATTAAAATACTGAGTTTTGGTGATTAAAAGTAATCAATGGTTTTATGCGCGACTTCCAGAAAATGTGTAATTGTGTAATTAACTAAGTTTTTTTTTAAATTCATTGTGAAACTAGAGTTATTAGTGGTAATTTATTACATATAATTATATTATATATATATATATATATATATATATATATATATATATAGGATTAGAGAGAAACTAATTATGCAGTTTAGCCTGTTGTCTTATCTACATTATTAGTTTCTTTCTGTTTTCTAGACTGTTCTCTGCAACTAGAATCCTAAATTAGTCAGCATTAGATAAACAAATAATGCAATGGCTCGTTTAGTATATTAATTTCAGAAAAATCACGGTATTTTACATAACTAAATGATTATGCACATCAATTAATTAGTAGTCTTCGTACAGACATAATACGTAGTGGGTTTGACTCTTTAATCTCTGGTAGATAGGTTTTACATACATTTTAGTTTTATTGATATCAATCAATATTTCGGGTTGTACAAGTAAAGGTGTTACTTTGGTGAATATTTCAGACAAGGCCAGGCAGGTAAATGTGTAATGTAGGCAAATATAATAAAAAAAGTATCACCAAAAAGCCTTTTGGTAGGTTTACGAGCAATAAGTTAAATTAAATTACATAGAAATGGCGTTACATTCGTGCCAGGGAGCATTTGTGTGACAAAATAATCGATTAGCTGAAGTTAATGTGTATTTACGCAATCACAAAGAAGGTGAAGAAAATGAAGACCTAAGATGAAATAAAATATTTTATTTTAGGATTTGATTTAATTAACTACTTTTAATATTAGTTTGTACCAGCAAAACTTATTACGCGAATAGATTCAGCTCCCTGTTGACAATAAAGTCACTTTATAGGTATTTTATAGATAAAGTGTGTTACAAAATACAACATGCGCTAGTTATGTTGCGCGATAGAACTATAGGGTTTCATACTAATTGAATTGAATAAGAAAAATCCAGAATATAATATAGCATTGCTAATTTGTCTCCGTACAAATCGACTTCCTGAAAGTTACGATTAAGTACCTATAGCTTCTTGTTGAGTTGCAGCTAAATGCGCCATATGTATACGCCCACAGTGTACTTTGGACTCTGTTTATTTTTAAACTTTTGGTTAAAATGGTACTGAAGTCACAATCGGCTATCTCTTTTCTTATAGTAAAGTAGAAAGGAGACGAAAGAAGCATAGAGGTTCATCAAGAGCCGAGCTTTGAAAAGGAGGCCAATGACGTTGAACCTACGACGTATCGGACGTATCAATAGTTAACGCATGCGTAACAGTTCGCCTATGTGTGCGTGAATGTCTAGAGGAGCACGCGGGGGCTGCATGCACTCCTTCCATCTCGCTCTCTCAGCATACATCCGTCCCTGTCGTCACGAGACATTTTATAACAGGGCATTCACGATTTCGCCGTAAGTAAACGTGTTTTAAAATACGCATCGCATGTGCCATCTCCCAGTCGTGTTTCTGACTTCGTGCTGTGCGTTTGCCAAGGCTGATCAGAGATCTTCGTGACAAGTTTGTCTGTCAACAATTGTGACAGTAAAAATATCGTTTTAGAGAAGTTATATCGGTTAAGAGACCAGAACTTTGTCGCTTTCTTAATATATTTTTAGAGGTAAGTTAAAAATAAAATATCTATGTTTAAAATATTTTATCTAAACAATATAAATTACATAGACATTGGTTTTATAGAATAAATGCTGTTTTCACTAGCAATTAAAATGCAGTATTCCATGAAATAGGTGTCTAGCAATTTCTAACCGTGCGATTGAGTGGGTAGGCAGTCGGCAAACGGTCGCACCGCACCGCTGCATAGCTTTCTCTTTCGAAACACTCAATAAAATATTAAACGCTTGTAAAACAAGCTAGGTATATCGTGGATTTCTCTAGGCACAAAATTTTGTTCAGTTCCCAGTGAACTCACAATATGCTGTTTCGAATTTATGTGTACAAGAGTTTGTAATTTTTTGTACGTGACGTCTTAATCTATCATAATTAGGTATTGTTTATTGCAATAATCATTGTTATTCCTTTTTTCAATGTCAAGTAAATTTTTCTTACAAAAACATTTTAAATCTCCTATGTATACCTAGTTGAAACAGCCGATCCGTATCTTATATTTAAGATTACTAACTGTGTTTAATAAAAAGTACATTACCACTTTTTCTTTTTTTAATTTAAAACAATATTGTTTGAATTCATTAAATACAATACCTTCAAAATTAGGGGTAAAGAAAATACACTTGTTGAATATTCTCCTGCAGGTAGCCAGGTGGTACCCAATGGACGAGTTCCTAGAAAGAATACAAAAGAATCTGTTCAAACACAATACGTATAGGGATCGAATGTTAGGCTTAACTTGTTTGTATATACCTGCATTTTTGATATTTCGTGTATCTAGTCTTATATAAATACTAATATATTTTGATACTTAATACTCAAAGTACATTTTGAATTCACATTTACAAATTAGTTTTTTTTTTAGGAATTTGTCTGTTAGTTTAATGCTTATTACAGAAACAGTAAAGGATACAGTCATATATTCATCGTTTTTATTAAAAGTTATTATTTACCGAACTAATTATTTGAACATTAATCAGCCGCAGTTTTTTAATAACATCGCTTTGTGAGGGTACATATTTTTTTAGAAAATCATATGTACCAGGTTGACACGCTTGTGCATGTCAGAGAAGGAAATTTAGAAATGTAAAATGATATTTTTTTAAGACTTTATATTCAAAATTATTTTCAACTTTGATTTATCAACTCTATTGCTGCAATCACACGCTTAAATGACTCACAACTGTAAAAAAAATTCTTATCAACCGAAGAATCCCGATATGCTTTTATGATCGATTCTTTCTTAGGTACCAATAAAAGATTTTATCACAAAAATTACTAACACTTGTATAAATAAATGTCTGACGTATTAGTAAAGAGAACCTTCTTAATTAAAACATACAATAACAATAGTTGTAACTTATTTGTTTTGTTGAGTAAGTTTCCTTTGATTGGTAAACATTCATAGTTATACAAAAATGACTATTCTAGAATTTTAATGAAAAGATTGTTCAATAAAACTTTATCTTAACTTGGAATGAGATTAAAAAAGTATAGATTAAATATCAAAGACTTGTATTTGGTTTTCGAAAAGAAATGCATTCTCTAAAAGTAACACATTACGAATACATTCATAAAAGTATTTCCTAGTTTTAATTTATATTAAACGCATAGCTAGTAGTGATCAGTGAATCCATCACTGAGATTTGTTCTATAATTTCTTCACCTTCCGAGTATTTTGCCTATTATTTAACTTTTTGAACTATTGACATATCCATAACTAGCCGACCTTTTCCAGCAAACCGACTAAACCAAAATGATGTCAAGCCCTACCATGGACCTTCAAGTTGAAGAGACTCCCCTGGCCCTGCAGCGTCTGTGGAACCTGACCCGCGCCCGTCTCGCCGGTACCACTACCGCTCTGGATGAAGACCTGGCTCTGGTCGCGACCCTGCCACCAGCTCAGGTAAGAATTTTGAGATAAATGTAAAGAAATAGCAAGAACTTAGCATACCGTTCAGTAGCCCTGTTTTTGTAGATCCAGGAATGCGGGGTATCTAAAAGTCTGTTTGTCAGGTCGATTTAGTATCTTGTCCATTATATAATTTTCAATCTGCGAGTATGTGTATAAATAATCTTGTATTAGAAATATTAAAAATTTATATTTTATTCGCAAAGTTTCTCAACCACATTAAAATAATACTTTTAAGCTTTAGTACATTGAATCATATATTCCAGCCTAAAGTATCTCGTTGACCTCATTACACTATCTTTATAAATACACTTTATATTCCTCTCAGTTGTTGAGAGTTCTCTTAAATCTTGCGTTACCTTGTCTTCTTTAAGATATCGATCGCCTTGACCTTACTTTTTATAATAATTTATTGCGTTTTTTTGCAGGAACCGGAAATACTTCCTAAGAGTTTTATTATTGCAAGTGACTATGAGAGTGATGGTGAAGAGGCGTTCCCTGAATTGGAAATTCCTGTAAGTACCTCCTAAAATAACTGTAAATTTAAATAGTTTTAAAATTAGACTTGCAAATTATTGTGCCAAGTGCCATATCTCATTATGGTAAACAGTCGCAACTGGTTGACTCACGTGGTGTCTCAGAATAGAAGACGCATTTTAACACATGCATCGATTTTTGTCTGTTTTGTAGTTGACACGTTTTCAGCAAGATTGATTTGTAAGAGGTAATTAGTAATTATAATTGCAACATTACTAGAGATTAGATTGGCTAAGCTGTTACATATGTATATTTTTGTCGCATATTCAATTAATAAGAAAGGTTAAAAATTTTAGGTCACATCAACATACTTGTATTGAAAACTGAAGTGAACGTCTTTCGAGTTGCAATAACAACATTTTGTTTTTGTGTAGCTTGTACAATGAAAATATTTAGAGATTGTCAATTGTTTATTGAGGATGTTCGGGCTGATGACGTTCCTAGCGTACATTACATTAGATTGGATCAAAGCCACACCCTCAGCATTACTAGATAGTATTATCAGTTGCGTCATCTTGACCCCCGAGTCCAGACGATTGTATTGACCGTAGTAAATTGTTATCGCATGGAACATTTTTCAATTACTATCATCAAGTCCAATTATTAAGAAACTAATTCAAGTGTTTGTGAAGTAAATTTAGCTTCAGATATTTGTACTTTGCAATCAGTGTTCAAGAATGTGTACTGATTCTTTTGAAAAAAGATATTATCACTGAAGCAGAACGTGGCTGAATTCTCAGAAGTCAATTGGTATCTTCCATTTGTACTTAGCATTTGTGAAGCTTCGTTTTCTGATTAATTCGCTCATGCTACTTGAAAATCGATACACTGTCATATATGAAGTTTAATAACATTGATTAGCTCGGTATATGGTTTCATTGTTCCGTGGTAGCGTCGTGTTTGACTTTGCAGTTTGTTTATGTCTGGATCTGGACGTTTTAAGAAACATGACACTTGATAAATACCGTATTGCCTGAATAATCACCAAATTGTATGAGCTTTATTTGGTATTTTATATATTTGGTGATAGGCATTTAGATACTAAAATAAAAATAACCACATTAAATAAATAAAAAATATTTATTCTTTCTAAAAAAACTGTTGACGTCATGTTTATTATAACTCTAAATATACTCAAGAAATTACGAGTAGGTACTATTAATACATGAATCAAATACCCAAAGCCCTCTCTTATTTCTCAATGGCGGTCGTTTGATCAGAAACAAAAGCTGTACAGGAAGTTATATTTCCTGATAAATTCTATAATTAGCCGCATCGTACCGGACCAACGGTTCTAAAAATATCAATTTCAAAATTAAAATTTGAAACGGATTCTTGGAATGTGATTCGCATAACACAAAAATTTAAAAATAGCATTGTAAACTTAACTGATTGCAAACTTTGTACCGTCGCAGATGAAAATAAATTATTGTTGTTAGCAGAGCAAATTGCACATGAACTGCTCTCTGCCTGCTACAATTGACACGAAAGACGTAGTTGCGAATACTGATGTATCAAGTAGGAGGTTTTCCAGCAATTACTCCTTAACTATTTAAATACCTGACATGAAATTCAAAACACATTATTGAAAACATTAAAAGGAATATTTTTAACAATCTATTTGATTACGAATTTAAATTTTAAAGATTTTTTACAGATTTATTCTTCTACAGATTCGAAATTTTTACTTTTACAGATTGAATTCAAGCCAGTAAATTTATATTTTCCGAAGAACTTTTTATCAAACGTGCCAAGGGCTTGCATTTGCAATGTAACTTGTCGCCGTAAACTTGCCGCGTAAATCGATTTTTGAAGGAGACACCGTCAAATTTGATCCTATATTTCCCAAGATATATAAGATTATGATTAAAATCACCTATAGCTTATAAGTTAATTGATATCTTATGTGTCTGATTGTAAGTACAGTAGATATTTAACAATTTACTGTAAATACTCTCATTTGTACTCGATCACGTTTATCAAGTTGAATTCCAGCTGCATTGTGATTTGACATCAGTCTATTGATGCATGACGAAACTTATGCGTGTATTCAATTTGTTTACATCAATCTCAGTATATAGTTTAGAACAGGAATTCAATGATGCATTCTGATTCATCATAATTATTTGGCAAACCATAAACTCATTTATGTTACAATTCACTTCCTTATGTATATTGTCTTTCTATAAAAAGTCTTCCGTTTCCTACAGCAAGTAATAAAATAGGAAATAAAACACGCGGTGCATTTTTCCATAATTGGTATTGAGCAAGCATGTTGATGTTATGTATGAAGCAGCCATCTGGAATACTCTATTCGGTCCAACATTTTATTTCAGAAACCTGAGGCTCCAACGCCTGTTAGTTGGGATCGAGTTGATGAGGGCGAGGTGGTTCTTGATGCCAGCGTGCTCGGTGACGTCCCTGCGGTATACCGCGTGCCTAAGCCCGCGCCGCATCAAATGCCTGTCATTGGCGTCTACATAGACCCTCGAGTCAGAACCGGATTCAGATATAAAGTCAGGCCCATGCAGGTGAGACCAGTAATTTAATATAAACGGTAAAACATCCTTCAAACTCGTTATTCATGACCGCACACATAAATATGGAGAATGGTGGGTTGGTTCGAGAAGTGTTGGAGATTGCTGGCTTTATTTAAACACGCAATCTTCCACATTTCATAATTTTTCGTTTATTTCATTAAAATGTACGTGACCATCCTCCATTACATTAAAATAAATGTTGCTTATATCATTGATGATGTATTCAAATGCTTGTGTATCCATCAATGTTTACATTTTGGAATCGTTGAGAAAAACTACGAAGATCCATATAGATTGGGGCTAAATTATGTTTCTGAACTGCGAAAGACACGTCTAGCATATTTTTTTACTCTTGATTTCATATTGAGTTTGGACCATTTTAAATGTTTCTTTAAACACAATAATATTGTATGAATTTTGAACTTCTTAGATTTGTCTTTAGATTCTTGTGGCTATTATTTTAAAGTTTTTGTAAGGAATGTGTATTTTCAGAAACTTAGGAGTGGTGAGTTATCGCTTCAAGCGATCTTTACAAAAACTTTTTGAACTATGCGAACAAAAAATATTTTTTTACAAATTCTCTGAATATATTTCGTTTTATTTGTCGATAAAATATTAAATTCGCTCAGTATTTTGCCACAAGATTGTTAAGATAATTTATTTAGATTTTTATATTCCGAGTCATAGTCTGATGTGTACTTATTAAAATATTTAACTTAGTACAATAATAGTAAGGTTGTCATGAAAATGTTTAATTGAAATATAAAGAAATAATAAAAATTGATACGTCTTGCAGTTAAAAATATTTTCCCAGTACTTAACGAGTAGAAATATGAGGAAGTTTCCCCTTATTTCCTACTTATTGTCTTGTCTTCTTACAATTTATGTTTTAAAAAGGTGTTTGATTTGGCAAATTGTCACACTGATTAGAGAATGACGATTCTAATGGCAACCTTACCATGCGTGTTTAAAGAAATGTTTGACTTATTTTATGATGTCCGAACTAAAAAATTTTAATACTTCTATACAATATTGCTTATTTATTTATACATTAAAGATAACGTTCAAAAAGTCATCCAAACTCAATGCTATCCAATCATTTAGTCGTATTTAGCAGTTCAGATCGATTCGGTTAATGGGTTTACTTAAAGTGGGAGTGTTAGATCAGAGAGTAGCGGTGCCCGTTGCTGACATTTACAGACTGAAAATATCATCAACGAACAACACTGTTGACTCGATTGGCTACTGTGTGTGGTCTCGGTTGTGTAGGCGTTGGTATGTGGATCGTCCAGTTTTTCAGACACCCCGCTCTCAGCGGCGTTGACATTCATGGAACCCTGAGGAGGCCTGGTCGAACTGGTGCCAGCTCGTAATCGACAATAGGTAAACCATAAGTATCATTCATAAAGGCTTCTTGCCTGCATTCAATGTTCAGTATATACAAATCAATTTGGCCTTGCATTGGTTATTTTTTCATTTCATCTTCATTATCATATGGATTCATTGTTACCGAACTTGCATTATTACACTATAAATGCATGTATGGGTTTAAAAAATGTGTTTTATTAATGAAAAAATAATCACCAAAATGGTTCCTTCAAATTTAGAAATAAATAAAAATAAAAGTTAATAACAAAGTAATTAATCTATATTTCTGTAATAGTTTATTAATATTGAAATACTGTCTTTTTCAAGTATCCAACTATGAAATAATTAATTAAAATATTTGCACTTTACAAAATTGTTTTAGTAGTTTTATAGAACAGGGTGTTTTATTTTATTTTACTATTTCAGGCTTTAGATGCATCACCTTTGGCTGTGAAACCAAGATATCTATTTGGAGAAAAAGCTCTGACCCTGCTCTCCATCGGGCGTGGCTTTGCTCGCCGTCTTACTTTTGAACCATATGGCTCTACTTTGAATGAAAACACCAACTATTTCTGGACTGACTCAAACCCTGATGGATTTGTTTTTGAAATTGAAGCAGTATCTGTTGGAAACAAATTTACTGTTTATGATGTCAATCACGAAGCTCAAGGAGTCCTGGAAGTTGTCCAACAACAGGTAGGTTATGCAAGATTATATCACACATGACGAATTTACAAAGCTTTGTAAACGAGAGAGTGTTTAAACTTATGTTTTTTTACAGAAAAGTCAAATAGAACTGGGACAAACAATATATGAGGACGGAACGATTGAAAAGAGAGTCAAAATTAATACATTGTGCAAACTTGAATGGTATGAAAAGGACGGTGCCACTAAGCTTGTTCCAGTAACTGGTATTGCCATTTTGAAAAAAAACAGAGGAAATGCCGAAGTGGTTAAAGTAATTAATGTGGCTATTGGAATCAAACAGTTGAAGAAAGGTTATGAGTTAAAACCTGGTGTGAAATCGTCCCTTAGAAGAATTAGTGTGAACGGTGCAGCTATTAAAGACATTCCATGCCAATACAGTATAGTTGGCCTTGAGCGATATGAACTGCCTGTTATTGGTAGGGTTTTTGCTAATTCTTATTTATTTATCGTAGTTGTTATTCAGGTGCAGTCTTTTAAGACTTTCCATTTTTTTCAGGTACATATGTCGACCCTCGAATTATCACTGGGTTCCATTACCGCGTGCGCCCCGCGGGCTGTCGCCGTCATTTGTTCGAAGGCCGCAGCTTGCTATTGCAATCAATTGGAATGGGCTACGGCAAGAGAATTACCTTTAAGCCTGATAGCCTAAACGAACCAAATAATTTCTTTTGGTCTGACTCACACCCTGACGGAGTTGGAATGGAACCCAGAGCGGTTCACCCAGGAATGAAATTCTCTATCACCGGAAATGGGGTAGGCATACTTAAATTACTGTATAGTTTTCTATGTCTTGGCTAACAGCCAGTATTAAAATAGGAGCACCAATTTAGAGTTATCACAAGTATGCGGGTTGCGCTTGTTTACAGTTCATAAGTTGAGTCATAATGATCGTAAGAGTTCGGAAGATATTGTTTGGCAGAAGGGCAATAATTATTTGCACTCTCATTGGCCATCGTCCAGCGTATAATTTAATCACCTTGATCAATGTTAAAGTTAAATATATTTTATATTCCCAGGGTCTGCTGGGAGAAGCGAGCGTATTCCGTGCTGACCTGCCTCAAATCGAAGAGAAGACAGAATATGTTGAGGTTCCGGGGCAGAAGGACATGGTAGTCGAGAAGTACATCCATGTGGACGTCACTTGTCATGTGAAACTCGCCACAACAGGCGGTGGCTCGGTAGACTCTGAAGTTCACTTAATGAAGGTAGCTGGAGTAGCACTCGTCCGTAAGGAGCCCAAGCAGCAGGCGGCGAAGTTGGTGAAAATATTTAATGTCGGATTGGACTCCCAGCTGAATCTGCTGTTCGCGCACTCACAGACCGAGCTGACCTTCCATCCAATGCCCTAAATATCCCTCGGCTTGCGAATGGTGTTCCAGTACTACCAATAGTCATTGTGTAGTATTGTTATACCAAAAAGCCTTACCTGGCGCGACTGAGGCTCCGTCAATTGGATACTGGTTCCGAGTTTCAAACCGTAAAGCCACCGTTTATTGATTCGTAGCGGGCAAAACGGTTTTGTTCGTCGTTTCGGCTAAAGAGTCAAATGTAACGAATCGAGCTTATTGCAACCACAAAAGCTCGGTGTAACACTTGAATATTGATTCCTGAAAAAATATGAAACTGTTAAATTAATTCTTCCTACAATCATGCAATTTAATTTGCCCTTTCATACGTCTACCTCGTTTGATGTGAAAAAATTGAAGGTATCCACAATTGTCTCGAATGTAATCAGTATTTAAGAATTTGTCCTAATATTTAATGTTTTAATAATTTATTTGACTAGAAATCTACATGTAATACAACTCTTTAACCCGCACTGCTTATTTGGAGAGAGTAGAACAAGACTTCATCAAATGTAGTATTGCTATCTTATTGAATGACATACCACATTGCTAATACAATGTTTCCTAAATAATTACCAGTAATTTTTTGTTCGGTTCTAAATTATTTCTTTGTTTTTGTAATGATTATACTTCAATAAAACATTTAATAAATGTCTGTATTGTTTTTATTGACACCTCGAACCCGCTTTCCTACCATCTTACTAAAATGGAGCGATGAAAACCTTCGCAAATAAAGAAGACACGTTAGCCACAGGTTCTGGTCAAGTCAGAGTTCTTGAAGGTGATGTAATTCATATCGTTTGTTCAGATCAGTACGACTGAATATTCTACTACTTTAGTTCGGGTAGTTATAGGGATTTTTGTGTTCTCAATTCCTGCGCACTTAATAGATACGTCGTGAGTACCGTTCTAGTATCTGAGACTCGACAAAACTAATGTCTTACAGTAGAACTCTTAAGTCGTACTAATGAGCACAAACGATTGTATTTGACTCACGCCGAAGATTTCCTCTTGTAAAAAATACTTGGATGGATGTTGCTACGACCACAAAAGTATTGTTTTCAGACAAGAACACAGCATAATTTTAATTATGTACATTACTATATTCAAAAAAATATTTATAAGTAAAACCTTTTCGACGTATTTTATTATCTTTTGATGAAATTTATTTAGATATGCTATAAATTCAAAGGTAACTTGAGTAAAAGTAAAGACTCGTTTAAAATAAGAACACAAAAGCCTTATTTATCCACTGAGGCTCATATACGCCTCACCCGACTAAAGGTTTTTTTTTGCTTACATTGGGCGATGCATACTTCTTAAATATTGTTCCGGCAAAGCGCCCTCAGCGCTAGGCCACAAAGTCCGGTGAAATTTAAAAGGCAAATAGGGCCATAAATAAACTGTCCATTTCGAAAAAAAAAAACATAGATATCATTGAAATAATTTCTTACGTAAGCAGATTTCTTTACCATGTATTCCTTCACTGTTAGAGCAGTCAGCTTTATGAACGAAGTTGAAAAAACTCATTGGTATATTTGGCAGTAACTGGGATCAAACCCAAAATCAGGACCTTAAGATCGTGAAGCCAGCGCCTACATCCTCCTTCATACTTACCTTCGTGGTTCAAATGTTGTTAATAAAAATAACATTATTGTGTTTACAACATTACCCTGATAATTAAGAACGAAAAATATTATCCAACTAGCTCTTAAAAAATATACTGATACTGAGCAAGTTTTGACCACAACAAACACATTAACAAAGTAAAAAGTGGCTCTGATCGAAGTTTATGATTGAAATATTCACCTATTCTTACAGCAGCTTGCATGTAAGCCTATTGTACCTACTCTAACAATTGGTCGACATCATAACTCAAACCATACAACCGCAAATAATAGCGATAATGCGATAAGCTTAGGTTAAAAATTAAGAAATGCATGTATTAATGAGTATATACCATATTTGCATAAATATTAAATACCACATGTAAATATTTGACGTACACGGAGATTTTAAGTTTATTTAGCTTTACGATAAGAATACAGCGTTAGTTATCTACAACTCTAGGTATGCGTAATATTTATGCCTACTTTATTTCTATGTGACAAATGCTCGTTCGCTAACTACGTACATAACTTTTGAAGGTATTGTTTTTTTTGTTCCCCTCCACGGGAAGGGCAAGAGGATAAAAAATGCTCTGACGCATACTCCGCGCGCGCGATCGGAGTTATGTGGTACTCGTCCCGACGCCTACCAGAACCATACCCACTAAAAACCCCCTATCGGCTCGTGCAATTTTTTGCTACTCAGCCTTCATCTGAGTGACGGCCAATTGGAGAAAGAGGCCGCGCTAGCGGGGCCCAGAAGGGGTCACAGCTGGGATTTACATAGCACTGAAGGTGCTCAAAGCACTGAGGGTGAATACATAGCACTGAAGGTGCTCAAAATGAAAAGTAAATAATCAAAAACATTAAAAATTGAAAATTAAAATTGCATTAATTCGGATTTACGTTAGAATTAGAATTTACGTTAGAATTAGAATTTGCGGCCTGAAGGGCTAAGAGATCTAGCGTCAGCTGCGTCGCGTGTGCACGTTTCTCGGTCTAGCGCCTTTGAATTTCGAATCTAAGACATTAGCAGTATATGAGACTGAATCTCGAACTAGAGGATTGGGATGGGATTCGGCGCGTTTGAAGAACGATTCTGAGAGTGTTTTGAGGTGCTGTTGCACTGTAGGTAGTTCAAGATCTCTGTGCAGGTCCGCATTACGCACGTACCACGGTGCGTCTGTGGCTCTGTGGCAGAAGAGATTTTGAACTACCTTCAGTTTTTGCAGGACGGAGGGGTTGGCGTGGGCAAAGACTGGCGAGGCATATGTCATGACCGGTCTAACGCAGGCCTTATAAAGCGTACGTTTGTTTCTGAACGACATTTTACTTTTTCTACCTAACATACTATGTAAGCGGCCTAAGTAAAAACGGGCTAGTTTCGTTACTCTATCGACGTGTGGCTTGAAAGAAAGCGTCTGGTCTAAGGTGACGCCTAAGTATTTGGTAGTGCGCTTCCAGGGGATGGGAGTACCTAACATTCGAACGTGCAAATTGTCAGCGACATGACGTTGTTTGCAGTCGAAGTAAACCGCAGAACTCTTGTCTGGGTTCACATCGATACGCCATTTTTGAAACCATGCACCGAGGGCGTCTACAGCCTTTTGGAGTCTGGTGGTGAGACCCGGGACACTTTGGCCTTTGGTGTAAAGGGCTATGTCGTCGGCAAAGAGGGCGAGTTCGACGTCTTTCGGCGGAATGGGAATGTCGTTAGTGTACACGGTATACAACAGAGGGGCGAGGACTGAGCCTTGAGGGACTCCAGTCTCTACGGGACGAGGCGCGGAAAGCGTGCCTTCATGTTTGAAACGAAACGTGCGGTCTTTGAGAAACGACGCGATTATCCTAACTAGGCGAGCCGGTAAGCCTGTTGAGTTTATAAACGAGACCGCTGTGCCAGACTTTGTCGAAAGCCTTGGCTACGTCAAAGAAAACTGCGATCGTTTTCTTTCGTTTCGGATAGAAGCCGTCAAGTATGTACTCGACGATTCGATGGACTTGCTGAGGGCAGGAGTGCTTAGCGCGGAAGCCGAACTGGTGGGGAATGATGAGGGGATCGCCATCCGTTGGAAACAGATGGTTCCGCATTCGAGAGAGTATAACTCTTTCGAGAAGTTTAGCCATGGCCTTGAGGAGGCTGATGGGTCTGTGATTAGCCGGGACATTCAGAGGTTTACCCGGCTTGGGAATGCCTATGACTGTCGCTTCTTTCCAGGCTTTTGGAAAGTAGCTGTGGTCGAAGCAGTGCGTGGTTAGAAATACCATCCGCACCCGGAGCCTTTTTGGACTTTTGACTTCTAATGTAAAGCAAGATTTCATCATTAGAGAGTGTGACGGGGTCGTCGGTGATGGGGAGAGATTCTCTGCGGAGAATTTCGTCCTCCACCGCCTGGATGTGGGAGGGATCCACGGGTTGCGTGCTGGGCGAACATTGTGCCGCTATGCTGTCGGCGAAGCGTCCTGCTTTCTCTTCGGCTTCAAAGGCAATAGTGCCGTCGGGACGAGTGAGAGGAGGAATGTGAGAGGCGGCGTCTACGCGTAAGGCTCGGACCATACTATAGTACGCTTGGTGGGACGGGGAGATATTCCCCGAGACCAAGACCTAACTTTACGTTGTAGTTTGTTCGCAGCTGATCTATAGGCGGGCGTGGGATATTTCTTGGCTCTCCGGAGAGCCGCGTTCTTAGCTTTAATGAGATTGCTAACGGCTAAGGGTAGATTGGGTATATCTCGCTTAGCAACCTTTTCATTTACACTGATGGCTGAGTTGATAGCATCAGTGAGGGAGTCGACTAATGAATCTATTTTGTCCGGGCTAACTAATTGGTCGGGCGAGATCGCGAGTGAAGAGTTTGGGGCCTCTAAGGCTGAAGCTAACGTATTTTTAAAACCTTTCCAGTTGGTAAAGGTCTTAGGAGGAGTGACGTAATTGTTAGGCGGTCCTAGCATGAGGTCAAGGTCAGAGCCAAGGTCATCGAGCGGTTCGATAGACCTGAGATCGAGGTTGATTTGTTTGACGATCGCAAAATCGAGGATGTCGGGAGAGTAGTTAGGGTTGCCGGGATAGTGAGTGGGAGTGACGGGATATATGACGTCTAAGTCGAGCTGCTGAGTGATTTAAAGGAGTTCTCTACCGTTTTGGTTGGTCGATAGGCACTTCCAGTCAGTATGTTTGGAGTTAAAATGTCCAAGGCAAGTCGCTAAGGATAGGTCTGGTACGATGGATGTCACTAGGTATGTAGACTGAAGCTATGATGACGGTCGGCTGACCAGTCATAGCCAATCTACACACAGTGGCCTTCATGTTGAGGAGAGGAGGGGTAGGGAGAGGAGTGCAGTGGAAACCTCTTTTGTGATAAATAGCTGTGCCGCCATAACCGTCGGGCCTATCGTTACGAATAAACACGTAATTGGGAACAGCGAATCCCCTGGTGCGGTTTGGAGTGAGCCACGTCTCTTGAAGAAGCAATAAGTCGGGCTCGTTGTTCTGAAGGAACAGTTTGAGCTCAGGAAGGTTAGTGCTGAGAATACGAGCGTTAAAAGAAACTAGGGATAAGCCCTTGGGTTTGATACGACCGGACGCGGGATTTGCGGGTCTAGACATTATATTAGCTTATTTACGAATTTATACAAAAAAAAAATAAAAAAAAATTTATAACGAACTTAGAAGCGAGTGATGCTCGGCTAACGCAAATAAACTCTTGAGGAGAGCGGGCGGCTCGCAGTTTGCGTGCGAGAACGGAAATGTTCGTAATGTCGACGTTTTGAATGACGTCGAACACGGTCTTCATGTCCTCAGCCAACGATGACTGAGGTGAAATTGACGGAACAGGACGTGGCCCTACGGGAGCTACGGGAGCTGGGATAGGACGGGAAGGTGCAGTTGGGACGGCCGGACGCTGCCTCCAAGACAGAGCCGAAGTAGGCGTCGGCTGAACGGGCTTTGCTTCCGGGGGACCCCGGTTGCGCAGCGGCGGGAAGTTAGCGGGAGTGAGCGACGGAGCCAATTTAGGCGCGGCCCTCTTGGCTGAGGAGCGCGGAGCGCGCGGGCAACCCCTGTAGTTAGCTGTGTGGCCAGACTGGCCGCACAGCACACAGGCTAGGGGGAAGTGGATTCGGGAGTGCGAGTGCACTCCTTTGTTATGTGAGGGTCCAGGCACTTAACGCACCTGGGAGGAGCTGAGCAGTTAGCCGCTGCGTGGCCGTAGAGCTGGCAGCGGCGGCACTGCCCAGGGTGACCACGGGGGTTGGGACGCTCGACGGAGATATGCGAGAGTCCGCAGATTGTGCGAGCCTCTCTGAAGATCTCCCTCGAGTTGGGAGTATTAGACAAGATAACTAAAGCTAACGGAAAACGCCTACCGCGGTTTGAGTGCATCTTGTGCACTGCTTCAGCCGGGAAGCCCTGAGACAAGGTCCTCGAGAATGTCGTCATTACTGAGTTCTAACGGGACGCTCCGTAGTACTGCGCGGATCTTACGCTCCTCCGGGAGGGCGTAGGTGTGATACGCGATTTGTTTGATCGATAGAAGCCTAGTAAAAGACCGGAAGTCGTCGATGGTCGCGAGCTGAATTTTAATTGATTCGCCAGCATTGGCGGCTTTTAAGTAATTAATTTTGTGCTCTTTGCACAAGTTACAAACCGCGGTCCAGCGCGCTTTTTCGCGGAGGAAGACGGGCGGAGGGAGCTGAGGCTTCGGTCGGACGGGAGCGCAGTGCGTCGCTGGCTTTGACGGAGACGCGGTCACTTCGCGTAACATAAGCGGCGTGGGGTCGGGTGCTGAAGGCACCGGGGTGGTATCGGGTGTTGAGGACACCGCGATTTTCTTTGAGCGCTTCTTGGAGCGTTTAGAGACTCTCACAGGTCTCACAGGAGGGAATTATATGAATAAATAAGTATATAAAATATGCCTAGAGTTCCCTAAAATAAACCTAGCGAAACCTAGCGGCTAACCTCCCTACCAGCGGTAGGGGGGCTGGGGAAAATAACTTAAAACTAACCTTTGTTCGCCGAAGGCCGCTACCTAGAAATCTAAAAAAGGGTGCGCAGGTAAAGAGTTGACAGCGTTAGGGTCAACCTTTACCGAAAAAAAAGGGCAAATGTACACGAAGAGACACAAATATGATAAAAATAAATTAGAAAATAGAAGAGAAAATATAAAATAGTAGAAGGATATAATAAATAAAATAAAAAGGACTGGATCAGTACAAATTCGTTGTCACTTTGTACTGAAACCAGACTACTTACGCTGGGCACAACACTGCACTCAGCACAAGCACAACACAACTTAGCACAGCACTTTGAAGACTAAGGGGCTTAGTCGCAAAGAAAAATCGCACTTCGATAGCACTCAGAGGGAGTAGAAAAACCTTGAAAACCGTAGCACGGAACCAACACGCTAAACTGTGACGTCAGTAGACTAAGCTCCACGGAATATCGGGAAGGGACCGATCAACGGAGAACGGGGTCTTGCACGTCCGTACCGGGCGGCGATCGGAGCGAGAATGAAGGTATTGCTTGAATAACAGACTATTTAAAGCCGTGTTAGTTTCGCAATACATTCAAATCAAGTTTTTGTACTGATAGGTATATAAGAATACTATAAAATTAATCTTGGTAGCTCTATATAGGTATCATAAGCAGATATAATAGAAAAATATTACTGAACAGTTATCTAATCTGCAACATTGGATAACTGTATTTAAAATATTTCAATTGCAAAGGTAAAATTGCAATATAGTCCACCTTCCCTTGCGGAAGGAAAATTATCAGGAAATAGCTGTTCGGAACCGCGTAAAAACGTTTTGCTATCCACTAAGAGTGTTCCACCTACTGGCCGTGAGGAAGAGCGAGCGGTAACTTACCTGAAAACGGTCAGGAGTTTTTCTTTGCAGGTCCTTGTATGAAATATAGTAATAAATAATAATAAGAATAATAAATCCCCAGACAACATAGTGTTGCTAGGTGAGCGGACTCGTTGCGAGCTCTGACGCATTTATCTTTCGAACTCGTTTGTTTTTATTTAAATTCGATCACTCCAACTTGCTCTTTATTTCTCAGTGGAAGCAGCTGTACCATTGCGAGTTAAAGAGAATAAGTAGGTATTATGCTATTCCGTTTTCATGGGAACGCTGGCATTAGACATTTTAAGCCAGGTGAGCACTTCATACAACTATTACTTTACCTATAACTATTACTAACTAGTACCCCTTATTAAGCTCCATGAGTAAATTAATTACTTCTCAGTAAATACAATGTACAAAATCTTAGACTAATCCTAGACTTAAAAAAAAAATTGAAGGTAAGATTTAACTTATACCAACGTTTTACTGAGTGTATAGTACACACGTATATGAACAATAAATAACGTACAAATCTTTCTCCAAAAAAAAACATGAGCAGTGGACTTATGTAGTAATAAATTAATGAAAATAACTCATTCATCACAGACACCGAAGCTGTAAAATAATTATTCCTAGGATGATTGTTATTTCAATGAAGAGATGAAATTGCAACCACTGTCTTTTAAATTTGGGATGGTTTAAAAATACATATTTTGAAACCATTATGTTTTTAACGCACAGGCAATTTTCAATACAAATTAAAGATGCATGGTGTATGATACAAGGGTGAAATTTAACATTCTAAATTTTAAAAAAGATAGACGTCATACCTGATGTTCTGTTTGTTTCTTACATGCAGCTTTTAACAAGAATATGAATACAAATAAAATAGAGTAGTTTTTGAATACATACCTATGAGTGGTACTTACGCAGCAGTGACTCGTAATGTCAAGGGCATAGACCGCACCGTACGTTGTTGGCACCACTTTCGTCGTAAAACTTCAACATAAACATTGGACCACGAGGAAGACCAGCTACTAATGTAGATAACGATGACTAGAAGGTGATGGTGGAAGTCAATCCGTGTCAAACTAAAATAATTAGTGGCTACTTGCATCAAATCCGTAAAAAGCCTTGACAAATGGGTGCTTGTGCTTCATGATTTGACTGATGTGCCCTGCATATTATAAGGCATAAGCCCTAAAGCGAAGCTTACTTACAGAAAAAGGATGGTACCTATTCGGTGGTCACTTCATGATGTAATTCACTTAAGCTTTCCCAGATCCGCTCAAGCAGTAACAGCAGATCCACTATACAGAATTTTAAACAATGAGTTGTAGCCAAACAGCTTGGATTATACATTGCCAGACCTTACTCTGCTTCTGAAATCGTTTCAACTCTACAAGAGCTGTAATTATAAACTATCTGTCATCATCCATCCAAAGAAAAAAACGTATCTCCCGAGCATAAAATATCTTCACATAATTTGAGTAGTCTAGGTAAAAGAGCTAGATGCCAGAAAGCAGGAATATTACGACTACAAGGGACGATGATTTAAAAAATTAAAATAAAATTGTTTTTTTTTTATATAAAATATTGTATTTATTGTAGCTCTGACACCCACGTTAGGTTTCCCTGCGGTATGGATGTCAGGCTCCTGTCTAAACCGTAAATTATAAAACAGTTTTAAATTTATCGTCTTAGTTAAGTATAGTTTACTGAGTTTAATAAAAAAAATTACATTATACAATGCAAACTATAATAATGCTATGTTTTGGAAAATATCGATAAAGAGAAATGCTAAAGATACTTTTATTTGATGACACTTTTATAGACTTTCATTTCATTCTCCAAAAAAACTTTGATTTATCGTTACGAAGGTCTATATCAAAGAAAACTTCCTGTGTCTAAACTGAGAGACTAAGAATAAAATATTGAAAAAGAGATACTAATTACAAATTGTTACTTGGTAGATAAATAAAGAAGTTGAATGTATTCGCTACTCCGCTACTGGAACTACTGTTACATGGCATAAAACAGACTTGTTCTTAATGGATTTTGCCTAGGCAATAACTTTTTAATCCCTTTCTAAATAACTGTGTACAATTTTTTTATACGGTATGGTACGGTCCTTTAAACGTGATTCGGATATAAACTATCAAGAACTCCAAGGTTAACATTTTAACCTTTAACTTCTTTAACTACCTTAGTGCAGTTACCACTTGGAAATACCTAAGGCTCAAGTGCAGGTTTTATGTTTTGTTAAATAATTTGTAAGTCGCATGCTACTACGAATAATATGGTAATAATACAACAAAACTAACGAAATGTAACCTTCTATTTCTCGTAATAATAATCCCCACAATTTTTTAACGCCAAAGAAACTTGGGTAGAAAAGACATCGAAGACGGCAATTTCTTTCAACAGCTTATTGCCGATTGCAAAATTAAGGGGTCAGTTCTTAGTAGCTAGTACTACTCAAAATAACCCAACACCTCTTTATTTTTTATCTTCCTTTACTGAGTATTGAACCTGTTTAATGCGCCAATGCCGCAGAAAGTCTGAAACAGAAAAAGTTTACTTTTAAATAACATCCATAATTTTGTGAAACGATGGTCTTAAGTCTTAGCTACTGTGATGAATTGCGTTCGATATAAAGACACGGTTGTTTGTGCGTTTCACATGAGCGTGTGAAAAGTCCAGCGGTTCAAATTTTTTTCCATTTTGTCTAAATAAAGATATATAAATATAAGATTTCTTGTTAATTTAACAGAAGGTTTATTACGTTCAACACAAATGAACTTTTTGTTGAAGTATGGACCTCATGCGATGTAGTCAGTCATTTTTGTCACGATCCTCACTGTGCATCATGTTGTTCAATACAAATAATTTTATGATACATTTTTATTTATTTGTACTAACATGAGCATAAGCTCTACTTTAACCCTTCGAAAGTAATTTATCGAAACACCAGTAAACATATTAATGTGTAAAACAGACAATATTTCGAGTACTATTTTAGTAGTATATAATTGGGCTCTCTGGCTCACAAGAGATCCAGCTCACCCAATTACATCTGAATAGATGTAATTCAAATACTCTATTACTCTATTCAAATACTCATTCAAATACTCATTTTGGTCTATTCGAAAACTAACTTTTACGACTTATTCTTTTAAATTTTTGATGCAGATAAATAATTTTACTTTTCAAAAACCAAAGGAGGAACCAAGTCGTGGGCTTGGCGGTTAACAAAACGAAATGTATGTTAAAAAATGCAGAAAATTATTCTGTGTTTGCATAAAAAAAGCTACAAAAATATTAGATCTGTGAAACAAAATAAATTGAAATGAACGTACCATGATTACGGCGTCTTCATATTTTTAAGATTATTGTTTTGGAAATATCAAGAATTCATAAAAAAAATAATGCTCAATACTTTTTTGATTATTTCAGACGAATATTGAAACATTTTTACACATTTTATGAAGTTATCAATAAAAATACATTTGAAATATATGTTGGATTTTGCATTTTTATTTTGGCATCACAGCAGTATTTCATATAGCATCTGTCAAATCTCCAACGGTTATTCGTTTCGTTTCTTTTCGTGCGTCACGAGTGCTCTCAGTGTGTTTTTCTGCGTTTTTGTGATTTTTACTAACTTGGCTTTCACATACGGACTTTTGATTACCTGCTACATCTGATACTTTTGCTTTCATTCCGGACACCGATTAAAACGATGGATCATTGTTGTGTGAACTGTGGCATTGCTACTGGTCGCAGTAATACCTTACGTAGCGTTGTCTTGGAAGATGAAGCTACACTGTCAATATTTCGTGCATGGGTTACATCTTTCCCTGTAAGTATTGCTGCATCATCCTATTTAACCTAATATATCATTAGTTTTGTTAGAGTAATTAACTTAATATCATATTGTTTTGATCAGGTCAGCAATGAGGACTTTGTGTGTCAAGTTTGTTGGAACCTGTCGCAACAAGCTTTATCGGGAAATATTCCTCCTGACGTAAGACGCGTTGGTCACTCCAGGGTTTGTCTCCGTTGCGGGCGCTCCTTGGCAGGTCAAAGAGTAACTCATCACCTGCGTACAGACACACTCCGTGAAAGAGCTATCTATAATGTCATTGCAGAGTGGGTTATACCCAGAACTGTAAGTACCTTTTTTCTTACAAATGTGCTAGATTGTTACACACATCAATATTGCAAAAGATTGGCCACGGTGATCATTCTCTCAAAACTAAAGTCAATAAAGATTCATACAAGTGTGCTGCCCATAACAATCCCCACATTTAAACATAATGGTGACTATAGTTCTTTAAATCTAATAAATACTCTTGACAGACTTAAATTGGTTTGTCATTTTGGTTATAAGATTTGCACTTCTTACAATTTAACGGCCTAACTAGTAAACTTGTAATATCATGGCTTTGACAATATACCTGCAAGATTATATTCCATAATTCAAGAGTATATTGTAGTTATATGTAAATAACACAAAAATAATAAGAATGAAAAAAAACTATTGTATATTGTTTTACTTTTACTTTTTTTGTTTGAAAAAATGCAATTAACTATAATAAATATTTCTAACAAACACACCAAATTATGAAGCCCAAATTAAGTATCGTTAAGAACTTGTATTATGGATACTAGATAACTGATTTATAAACTTAAGAAATATATAAACACACATAGATATTTTTTTATGTATAAATATTAGAAATAAACTTAAATGAACATACACACACATCCATAACTAGAAAGCAAATATAATAAAATATCTGCCCCTACCAGGATTGAAACCCGGGACCTCTGGCATGTAAGACAAGGCTACTTACTTCCACACCAAACAGGCTATCATGTTGATGATACTATGACTATGATACATAATTACATTATCTAAATAATACTTTTTTAATGTGTTCCAATTTAAATATGGGTCTTATAAATCATAGTACTTTTCTTTCAATATAGTATGTTTTAAATTGTGCCATTCAAAGTGTTTAAAAACATTTGTCCGAAGGTCCATTGCATAGTTTTATAGCCTTATAGTATACTCCGTTTTGTTTAAGTACAATAAGGATTATGTTTAAATGTTATAAATACATAATATATCTACATAAATATTTATTTATTCATTTTGTATTGCAGGTTAATGCTGGAAGCTGCATATGCCATTCTTGTTGGATTCTGGCTGATAGAGCTGCAGTGCATATGACCTCTGGCCCATCGACCTCTACACAAAATTCTCCTCCAACGCAAGCAGTTCCTCCATTACAGGAACCATCACATTCTGAAACACATCAGAACCCGAGTAGCCAACAAGGACTGACAATACTACTGCCAGACTACATGAGGGCAATAGAAACTGAAAGCCATTGCTTTATTGAAGGTTGTCAAAGAGCCGAGAGGTATAGAGTTCCATTGGAAACTAGAAAAATGCTTTTGAACAACTACAAATATTATGTTCCAGAAAATAACAGATTGTGTGATCATCATATTGTTATTGAGTCTTGGGATTTCTGGGATAGCTTAAGCAATAATTATTTAAAATCATTTAACGCTCAACAAATACAGGACATGCTGAAATTGAAAGAATCACAACCTTTACCGGTTTTTAATCTAGAAAACATTCGTCAAATGGAGGATCATGTGGTTCACACCTGGATTGGATTGAGTAAGTCTCAGTTCCATCAACTTTTAAGTGAAGTTCCTCAATTTGCAAATATAAATAAAGCTTCATTAGTGCTAGGAACATATTTAATGAAGCTAAGAACAGGAGACTCCAATGAAAGATTTGCCATATTATTAAATATATCAAAAACAACAGTAGAAAACTACTTGACTCAGGCTCGAAATATGTTTTCGGAATACTTTGTACCCTGCATGGGTACAAAGTATATCTAGGTTTAAATCATTTAAATAGGCAACAAATAGTACAAAGGAATCTTGCCATACCTAGTGCATTATTTGGGGAATTTGAAGGAGAGTCTAGGCCTATAGCTATATTCGATGGAACATACTGTTATATTCAAAAGAGTACGAACTACTTGTACCAAAAAAGAACGTATAGCCTACATAAATACCAAAACTTGGTAAAACCATTTTTGATAGTGTGTACTGATGGGCATATTATTGATGTTTTAGGCCCCTATCCAGCTATAACATCGGATTCTGAAATAATTAAAAATGAATTTTCTAATAGAGATTGTTTGATGAGACAATATTTTCATGAAGGCGATGCTTTTATTCTGGATAGGGGCTTCAGAGATGCCCTTCCTATTTTAAATAGATGTGGTTACAGAACATATATGCCTGCGTCATTGGAGGAGGGTGAAACACAATTATCAACAGTAGAAGCGAATAGATCACGAGCTGTCACCATATGTCGTTGGGTTGTAGAAGTTGTTAATGGTAGATTTAAGAGAGACTTTAAAATATTCCGAGAACACTATTTTAATAAAGCATCTAAAAGTTTAATGCGAGATTTTGAGGTGGCAGCAGCACTTTTAAATAGATTTCACCCTCCTATTGTTGATCGAGTTGATGCTGGGGAAATAATCAATCAAATTAATTTTAACATGAATAAAGAAAATGATCTAGCTAATTTTGTAATTATTAATAATTATAATAGACGTAGGGCTGATTTTGAAGTGATTAATGTAGAAAATGAAGATTTAAATGAATTTCCCCAGCTTACATACGATGAGTTGATTTTAATTTCTCTTGGTACCTATCAAATTAAACAGGCACGTTCATATTTTGGAGGACATACAAGAGGAAACGATGGTTATGTAATAGAAGTGTGCAGGGAGGTAAGCAGCAGTCTACAGCGAGACCTGTCAACTTCAAATACTGCATGGCTTTTAAGAGGACGTATCCATTCAAGACATATAAGCCGAAAAACTTATTTTATATATATTAAAATATTTGACAGTTCTCGCAGAGGTAGGGAATCTATAGTTCAGTATTATTGAACTGCATAGTCGGAAGAAGAACAGTAGGCTGCTGCGCTCATATAATGTCAGTGATCTGGTACCTCAGCTGAGCTAGGTACCAGGATAATATTAATCCACCTGCACAGTTCTTGGATGATTATTATTGAAGATGAATAAAAATATTTAAAGGAAAAACGTGTTTCAATTGGGTCTCCCACTATACAATATTAATTAACTGGATGTTTACCAAGCTTATATTTTCTTGAGAATTATTTCTTTTCCTTATTTAAAATAAATGTTAATGAACTGTGTTAATTTTTCTTACCATATTTCAAGTATTTATAACTTTGTTTTCAGATTGCAAAATGTTCTGAAACTTTCGTTATTATGTTGTTGATATTATATCTGTCTGTAGCTTTAAATTTCATAATGTTAACTCAACAAAAGCCCTGGGCCCAGGCATGTATGGGAAGGTGGGTTCCTCCTTTCGTCTTCTAAATAACTTGTTCTATTCATTTTGGTCTTCTCGAAATCTAATTTTACATTTCATTAATAACTAATTCTTTTCAATTTCAGTTAGCTCAATTTTACTTTTCGAAAACCGATATTTTGTATTTTTATTCAATCTATTCAAATACTCATTTTGGTCTATTCAAAAACTAATTTTATGATTTATTAATAAGTTTTTCTTTTCAATTTCAGATGAGTAGCTCAATTTTACTGCGAAAAGCAATTTTTGTACATCTATTAAATCTTTTCAAATAATATTTTTTCTAAATCGTTTTTATATTTTCTATTTTAAACAATCAATAATAAGGAAGTAATAAAGTATAGTTACTTAATCTATTTAAACACTTTTCTATAACATTTGATAGAGTAATTATTTGAAAGCATTCATTATAATAGGTCTTTACCTATGAAACTGCCGTTTTGCCGTACTGGCCATTTCAAATGAATATATTTTTTTTTTGACTGATCATTCTAATTTCAAATTAATTTTATTTGACAAACATGGAATTCTTTTTCTAAAATCGTCATTTGTTTAATAGTTAGTGTTTTGATTTCAACGCATTCGAACATTTTTCGTCATCATGGATAAGTTAAAAATTCGAGTAATTATGGAGTATGAGTACCGTCGTGGCAGCATAGCGGCACAAGTGGCACGCAACATCAACGACGTTAACGGAGCGAACACTACAAAAGAACGCACCACCCGTTATTGGTTTACCCGCTTCCGTTCTGGAAATTTTGACCTGAAAAATGAACCCCGTGGTCGTCCGAAAACTTTGGTCGACAATGACGAATTAAAGGCAATTGTGGAAGCTGATGAAACTCAATCCACGGCTGAATTAGCAGCAGCTTTCGACGTTAGCATCAAAACAATATTGGTCCATTTGCGTCAAATTGGCAAGGTAAAAAAGCTTGACAAATGGGTACCCCACGAACTCAATGACCGCCAGCGCGAAGTACGCGTGGAGAGGTGCCTTGCACTGCTCAGCAGGCATACAAATGAAGGAATTCTGAATTGCATTGTTACTTGTGACGAGAAATGGATCCTGTTTGACAATCGTAAGCGCTCAGCAAGTTGGTTGGACCCTGGTTCAGCACCCAAACAATGCCCTAAACGAAAACTTACCCCTAGAAAAGTGATGGTCACTGTTTGGTGGTCTAACGCGGGTGTAATTCATCACAACTTCTTGCCAAACGGGACAAGCATTACTGTAGATGTGTACTGTGAAGAACTGAACACAATGATGGAGAAGCTCGTACGTCTCCAACCAGCTTTGGTCAATCGTTCGGCTCCACTGCTCTTGCACGACAAGGCGCGACCTCATACTGCACAGCAGGCGGTCTCCAAGCTACAAGAGTTGGGGTTGGAAGTTCTCCGTCATCCGCCGTACTCACCAGACCTTGCGCCTACAGACTTCTACTTTTTCCAGAATTCGGATAACTTCTTGGCGGGAAAAAAATTCAATACCCGAGAGGCAGTACAAAATGCCTTTGAAGAATTTGTTGCCTCCCGTCCAGCTGAAATCTTCAAGAAAGGCATCAATAAGATACCAATGCGTTGGCAAAGATGCATTGATTGCATGGGTGATTATTTTGATTAATAGAAATAAAAAATATATAAAAAAATTACGCTTCATTTATTTCGTGAAAAACGGCAATTTCATAGGTAAAGACCTAATATTAGAAATAAACCTTATGCATAATAATCAAGAGATGCAGTTATATTATATTAAATGATACGTTTCTTTTCAGTTGTGTAAATTACGACGGATAAAGAAGTAACAAATCACAGCAGATAAAAAAATAACATAAATTAGGATGATATTGATTATTTATAACTATAATGAGGCGAATATTAGGAGGCGGGTGAGGGGGGGGGGTCTGTGCGTTTGCATCTTATTACGTCCTCTAAATAAGGTTGTGTCACACATTCCATGCGTTGTTTCTGCACGTTCTAAGACTTTTTTATTTTAATCAAATAATAAATCGATAAATGTTTTACATTTGCTTGGCAGTGTAAATGCTATATTAAAATACCTTCTTAAAGCTATTACAAAAAGCTAATTTTATTGCGATTATTGGTTTTATCGCTCTAAGTAATGCCTTCCATATACCGAGAGAAAAAAAGGCAAAAACGAAAATAACTAGTCAGCTTATTAAAAAGCTGCATGTTTAAAAATTTACAATTGAATGTCACATTTCCATTTATTTATTTATTACTATACAAATCTTTTTGTATATTAAAATATAAAAATATGTCCCCATGGTTAGCTTATATAAAGCCTGTCATTTATGGTTACCATATGGCGAAGAACACATACAATACACAACCAAACCCAAAACATTTTGTTTTACTTTATTCCGTGTGGGTTCGAACCCACAACCTTCGGTACGAGAGGATAACACCTCAGCCACTACGCCACGAAGGTCATCAAATTATAATTTTTATTTATGTTTTCTCTGTGGAATAACCCAAACTTAAAAAGAAATAAGTGATACTTGTTAAGTAGGAGTCGAACCCACTTACAATAACTTGTTAAGTGCTCTTACTGAAAAGCTAGAGTAAAGTAAAATGGTTGTAAACACTGCATTATAGAGTTCAGTTGATAAATTTTCAAAGAAAATTGCATTTCAATGCGTTGATAATTCAATACCTGTTTGAAAGGTAAAATAGTTTGAGGGTGGATTCCACCACTTCCAACTTTCAACTTCCACTTCTTTCGGGTAGCTCCATACTAAAAATCATTCTCTTACTATGGATGGTTACCTACAGAACTCATAACCGAGACTTAGTTGAAACCAGTGAAACTAACCCTAATTTTCTAATATAATAAAATACCTAATAACATCACATAGGTCCTTGATGTATGGCTATTAAAAGCACTTAGCACTACAATCGAATAAAAAATTATCAATTAACTATCAAAAATTTCTACTTTGATGCTTAAAAAAATACCAAATAATGATCTAACCCAGCTAATATTATAAAATCATTCTGCTTCTTTCAGACTTGCATATTAAATTGGTTACCTTCAATCTTACAGACACACTATTTCCATTTCAACACTATTTCCAACGTAAAAAAAATACACATTAATTTTACTAAACGACTATCCTTCAAAACAAAGTTTAACAAATTTGGTTTGACGCCAATACTCATATTACGATTTGTATGTTAAAGCCGACAGTTTGTTTATCTATACTAATATTATAAATGCTAAAGTGTGTTTATTGTTTGTTTGTGCTTTCTTCACATCGAAACGGATCATCGAAATGTTGTAATTTTTTGGAAAAAGTTTGAAGGCAGTATATTTACATAAGCCACTTTTTATTGATTCCTGTATGATATGCGGATGAACTCGTGGTTGCATAGTATCTAATGCATATTTAGCGCTCTCTTGTGTCTCAATTATTTTAAACGACAAGCAAACCCAGAATTAACATCTAGTATCCGATTTTATTCGTCTGCGTTACTTTTAAGGAACATGCTGAGTATTATTTCTAATACAAATAAAAGTTACATGGATAGAGTGTTTATATATCTACGTGAATTATCATGTAAGTAGTCGTAAAACTTGTAATTTCAACAAATGTTATTTTTAATATTTTATACCTATTTACTTACTTTCCTTCAAACTTATTATTTCAAAAAGTTATGTATTATTCTACTGTCCAAAATGTTTTCAAAAACTTCATTTTGAATAGTTCTGTTATTTTTAATATTTAATACCTATATAAGATTGAAAGTAACCAATTTACGGCCTGTTTGGTGTGGAGGTAAGTACCCTTGCCTTCCATGCCAGAGGTCCCGGGTTCGAATCCTGGTAGAGGCAGATATTATATTATATTTGCTTTCTAGTCATGGATGTGTATTTACGTTTATTTAGGTTTATTTCTAATATTTAAATATATGAAAAAAAATATCTATGTGTGTTTATATATTTCATAAGTTTATTTATCCGTTATCTAGTATCCATAACACAAGTTCTTTAATGATACTTAATTTGGGCTAGATAATGTGGTGTGATTGTTAGAAATATTTATTTATATTTATTTATTATTATTTATACTTACTTTACTTAAAACTTATTATTTCAAAAAGTTCTGTTTTAATCTACTATCCAAAATGTTTTGAAAAACTTTCTTTTTGAAAAGTTCTGTTATTTTTAATATTAAAAAATACTTATAGGTAATATAGCCTATACCTATATATAGATATATACTTACTTTTCTTAAAACTTATTATTTCAAAATGTTCTGCATTAAACTACTGTTCAAAATGTTTTAAAAAACTTTTAAAAAACTTCCTTTTTTAGAACTTCCTTTTTGAAAAGCTATGTATTAAACGTTATGTAGTACAGAATATAAGTGCCTAATTTTAATTAAGTATATAGGATTATATATAAGATTTTTATTTTACATAAATTATTGAATGTTTCTATTTATTCTTGCCATCAGTTCTTACTCAAGTAACTAGCAATGTATAATTATTTAGTTTTTTAGGTATTTATCTTTTTTATTTACGCATGATTAATATATTTGTTTTATTTTATAATTTTTTAAATAACACATGTAAAAATAATATAATGCTTATTACAAATGTACATTATTCTAGAAACATTCAATTAGATTAATTCTAACTACAATTATATACTCTGCATACTGCATACAACTCTTGCAATTGAATACTAATGCATACTTATTATTTATCTTCAGGTCTAAACTTGCCGATGAACTTTTCCCGTCTGAAGGCGAAATTGTTATTGAAAATACAAAAACAGAGAAAAGAAAGCCTAAAGGCAAGTCGTCCGTAGCTGATGAAAGCTCCAGGAAATAATCGAAACCGTCATCTGCGAGTTCGACTAAAATTACTGCCAAGGCGTTATTCGGAACTGATAGCGAGGACGATGATATCGTTGCACAAGAAGATGGTAAAAAAGCACCTCTATTGTCTTATATAAGTAGGCGGGTTGCAAATGGGTATTGCCGTCAGCTCTACCCAAACAAACAGGGTGGTCAATAAGTATATTGAACTAAAAATTTATAACACAAACGAAATTGAAAAAACTTCCCCGATGAATCGATGGCGACAAGCAGTCGTAACGATCAAAACTCGAACAGATACCGATACAGAAGCTTGGCGATATCTCAGCAAATTTTTAAAGACCAGCCGTGAAGAGTATAAGTTGTGCAATCCCACATTTTTTGGAACAATGTATTAACTAATTATACAAAATACTCGTATAACTGTTTGAATATAATTAATATATTTCTTTTATAATTAAAACGTCAACCAACTTTATAGATTTATGTACCCTTGTTTATAGATTAGGTATTTATCGATCTCATCGATTATTTGAATAAAGTACGTACGTATAAAATTGTTTGTGTTTGTTTCATTTACAGCTGAGTCAAGTAAGAAGCATAATACTGGAAAAATCAAAGTTTTTTAAATGATCCTGAACATGATTTTATAAAGAAAAATTCTATGTTGATATGTGAAAAATGCAATATTGAAATTGATAAGAAATTGTTTAAGAATCATTTAAAAACGAATGTTCACAAGTCGAATAGTATATTGAAAACTAAATTATCTAATATTGAAATAATAGCAAGCGCATCCAAAAACCGAATTATGACATATAAAGTGAACCCTTCGCCTAACGTTCAGTATAACATTGTTGAGCAATTTCTGTCTGATATCCAAAACAATGTTTAATATTTATTAACTTTAAAGAAACATATATGTTTAAAAGTTAATTTTGAATTGTTTGCTTTTTATTATTTACCTAAAAATGATATACTAGAGCTTAAATCTTTTAATTCATCATTTAGTAGTTTATTTGAAAACAGTAATATTGATAACATTTATACAAATATAGCGACTAGATTTACGACAAAACGTTACGAGTTTGATCACTGTGCATCGGGGTGGTGCTTTCATTCAATAAGTCATTTAGAAATTAATATCAATAAATATAGCCCAATGAGAGGAAGTACTTTTTTAGAATTACCCCAACTTATTAAGAATACCAAGAGTTGTTTAAATATTAGAAATAATGATTCATTTTGTTTATTGTGGTCTGTGGTAGCTTCTTTATTTCCATGTGCGAAAAATGTATGTAGAACAAGTTCATACCCTCATTTTAAACATGTTTTAAATATTCAAGGAATGAACTGTCCTCCTTCATCGGAAGACATAAAACTGTTTGAGAAAAATAATAGTGATATAAGTATTTATGTTTATGGAATAGACAAAAAGAAAAAACTTATCACGGGACCTCTATATTTAACTACTAAAAGAAAAGTTAATCACGTTAATTTACTCTTTGTAGAAAAAAACAATGAAGGTCATTATTGTTTGATTAAAGATCTAGAAAAAATAATCAAACATCAAATTACAAATCATCATGGCAAAATACATTTATGTGAAATCGCTAATAAAAGATATCACTCGTATTAGTAATATTATAAAAAAAACGAATACAATGTCTAGCTTAACTGCAAAACAACAAAAGCTATATGAAAACGCTACCATTTGTTATGTTTGTAAAAATCCTCTTTTAGGTGATAAAGTAGCAGACCATGACCATTTTACTTCTGAATATAGAGGTGCTGCAAATACACATTGTAATTTGATGTTTAAAAAATGTCCTTTTGTACCTGCGATTCTGCATAACTTGGCAAATTATGATAGTCATTTAATTATAGAAGAATTAGTCAAATATGAGGGTGATTTGTACATTATACCTAAAAGTAAAGAAAAGTACATAACATTCACAAAGTTTATAAAGTCTGACGTGAATAAACAAAGTATTCAGATTAAATTTTTAGACTCTTTCCAATTTTTAAGCTGTAGTTTGGATGTCCTGACAAAAAATTTGATCGATGAAGAAGTTACTGAGACGTAAAGGGGTAGGTATATCCTTATGACTATATTAATGATTGGTCAAAGTATGAAGAATCTCAACTACCGGCAAAATAATGTTTTTACAATAGCCTCTGTATGGTTCATGTAAGTGATGAAAACTATGCTCATGCGATTAATGTTTGGAATATTATTTCACTAGGAGAATATACCGATTTGTATTTAAAATGCGATGTTTTGTTATTATGTGACGTTTTTAAAAGTTTCCGAAACACTAGTTTAAAATATTATAAACTTGATCCCGCATATTACGTTTCTTCTCTTGGTTTAAGTTGGGATGCGATGCTGTTATATACAGGTGTACAATTAGACTTAATTAGTGATTTAGAAATGTATCAGTTTCTTGAAAAAGGTATTCGCGGAGGACTAGCTCAGTGCTCCTTAAGGCATGCAATTGCAAATCATAAATATCTGCCAGAATATGATACTTCCTTACCATCTTCTTATTTAATTTATTTAGATGCGAATAATTTATACGGTTACGCAATGACAAAATATCTCCCAATATCTGAGTTTAATTTTTTATCTCTAGATGAAATTAATAAATTGAATGTTATGAACATATCAGATGATAATGAATACGGGTTTATTTTAGAAGTCGATTTAAAATACCCTCCCTGTTTACACGACCGCCATAGTGATCTTCCTTTTGCTCCTGAAAAATTTATTCCACCCGGTGGTGTAAGTTCAAAATTAATTGCTAATTTATATGATAAATTTAATTACGTTATACATTATGTTCATTTGAAAGAGTGTTTAAAAAATGGATTAATACTAAAAAATATTAAACGTGTACTTAAATTTCGACAAGACAACTATCTAAAAAGTTATATTGATTTAAATACACAGTTGAGCCAAGCTGCAAAATCGTCATTCCAAAAGGATTTTTTTTAAGCTTTTGAATAACTCAATATTTGGAAAAACAATTCAAAATAGACGGAAACAAGTCAAAGTGAGACTGGTTACTACTTGGAACGATCGCTATAAAAAAACTAATAAATATATCGGTGCAGAAAAACTTATTGCAAAGCCTAATTTAAAGTCTGTACGTATTTTTTCAGATAATTTTGTGGCTTTTTAATTAAAACAAGAAAAAATAATGTTAGACAGATCTATTTATATTGGTTTCAGTGTTTTAGTATTTTCGAAGGTCCATCTTTATAAATTTCATTACGATTTTATCAAACAAAAATACGAAAATAGTGCCAAACTTTGTTACACCGGCACTGACAGTCTGTTATATGTGATTCAAACCAATGATATGTACAAAGATATAAAAAATAATATTTCATTGTTTGATACATCTAATTATCCTATTAACAATCCATATAATTTACCTAGGATAAAAGCCCGAATACCAGGGTTGTTTAAAGATGAATTAGGTGGTGAAAATATATTGGAATTCATAGGACTTAGAGCTAAGTTATATTGTATCAAAAGCAAGAATAATGTTATAAGAAAAGCTAAAGGTGTGACATTATTTTCTTAACTTAATTTACTATTCTTGCAATTTTTTTACAATTTTATCCACTAGGTGGTCTGCTGCATTCATTATATCGTCATATCTATGTTCACGTACTGTACACTTATAATATTCTTCGAAGTCTCATCAGCAGTAGTACTTTTGAGATCATAAATGTCCAATTTTACTAAATACTCTCCTTTTCTGCCTTTTTTTTAAAACGTCAGATGTAGATGAGGTTGATTCCACTGGATTTTCCTCACATGTTTGTAGAATACTATTTCTTTTCAATTTCTTTAAAGATAATTTACTTTTTTTCTTTATAGGGTTTATAGATTCTTTTTTTTCTTTTTTAAAATTCATCCCCTTTCAAGTTTTTTATTTCTCTTTGAAAGTTCCGATCATCGGCTAAGTAACCATCCACACCTGAGCGTAGTAAAATGGATTTGTGATTGGATTGCTATCTTCATTTTCAAGGCCAAAAAAGCTGCATTGGAAGACATTTCCTGTAACAAACACATATGTAATATGAGAAAAGGTTTACTTTCAAATATTAAGGTTTATAAAATATTCCAGAAATAATGACAATATTATCACGTACCTTATTTTGTTACTTCTATTTTACTAAGTGGGTGAAGTCTCCAACAGCTGCCACTCAAATGGTACAAAATTGAAAATTATGAATAAACATTACTGTCAAATAAGCGATTATAAAATATTTGATTCAAATTTGCAATTCAGTACAGATATTTCTGTCTTATTAGGCCTAAAAAATTGTACCAATAATATTGAAATTTGTTTGAAATTTTAAAGTTATTTAGTTTAAGTCCTAAAGTGGATTGCAATAAGAGATGGTGGTAAGCACATCAAGTTAAATTTGATTGATATTGCTAACTTTACATTTAATCTTTATATGGTCGTTCCGCAGTTGGAAAGTTCCACAATCTTAAGCCCTATGTATCCTATTTAGATAAATACATCTACATAACTAAACTTGATCATCGTTAATAACTCGTATGACACCTGTATTGAAAACTTCAGGGATTTTAGACTACGTTGACTGTATATAAGGCTCTGTGATACGTAGATTTATCATAGTTCACAATGAAGTTTATAAAGCAGCCACATAGATTAGAAATAAATAATATACGTTTACGTGGTGAAACACACATAATAAGACATAGTATACTTTTGCCAAACTTAATACGATGTATTATATGCGGTCCTTCAAACTGCGGCAAAACTAATGTTATGCTTAGTTTATTATTGCACAATAATGGACTTAAATTTAAAAACATTTTTTTGTATTCCAAAACAGATTTCCAACCTAAATATCGATTTTTAAGCCAGGATATGGAGAAAATTCCTGATGCCCATTTTTTTATTTTTATTGATAACAAAGATGTTATTCATCCTAACGATTCATTAAAAAATTCAATAATGATATTTGATGTGGCTTGTGAAAACCAAACCAATATTCGTAATAACTTTGCTATGGGGAAACACAAACAGTAGCCCAATTCTCGTAAAAACAGACAATTGACATATCGCGGTAGTGCAGAAGTCGTTCGATCGAAGTTCTATCCAAAATCGGTATTCACGTATTTCTCAGACGCGCTTCGATAGGACTTCAACTCAATAGGATCGAAACTGAACGACTTTTGAATCGAGCGACACAAGATGTTGCCAATTCAAGTTATCACTGAACTACCAAGAAATTATAACATTTTTTAAATTCTGAATACGGTGTTTAACATGTAATTAATTAAATAAATTTATAGAATAACTACTCCAACTAACTTCAACTAGCCAAAGAGAAATAAATGCTGTAAAAAGCGATTTTTCACTTCAATTGATCGAATAATTCGCATCTTGATAAACGTCATTGTCTTCGATTCTGCCATCAAATTGTTTGTCAAAGTTTATTGTTGTCAAATTGGCGATAAGTTTATTATTTGTTTTTATTCAAAAGCAAGAAACTTGTGTAGAAATTTCTTGTTCAAAGACTTATTTATTTAAATATCAAACGCGAGTTTCTATACGACAGTTCGAACTGTTTGTTGATTCCATAAATCTTAGCCCTAGGTCGCCCGATCGTGTCCGATCTATGGAGGGACGAGACTTGAGCTCAAAATTGTCAGGAGTAACCATCGACGGACACGGTACATCGAAATAATAGAACAATGTGTAGGTTGCAGCTTTACAACGATTTAAAATGTCGGCTCTCAAATACGGTCCGAAGAATTCACGAAGCTTGTAGATTCGTGGTGGCCCCAAAGATGTTCCGATACTTAGTCCCTTAGAAGAACGCCTTTGTGAAATTATAGGGCTTGACAAGTTTTAGGGTTTTCACTAAGCTGTCAGTTGCTTTAACAAGCTATTGTGTAGTGAAAGTAATGTTTAATTGGTTTGTTGATATTATAATATTTCAGTGATAACAATTTGAAGAAGCACCTGTAGTTGCAGTTTAGACCAATGTTTATGGTTCGGGTTATTGTTTTGTTACTGTAGTAAATATAAATTTTTAAGAGCTAAATAAAACCAAATAGTATATTTTACAATTGTCTTTTAATTTTTTATTACACTTACACTTATTACACTTTACTCTCAGGCTCCACACACATGGTAATTATTTCTTTAAATATTAACCTACCGTAACTAAGAAGTTAATATATAATAACCAAATAATCACAACATAACACCAATTATACAGTAATTTGACATGAAAGCCTCAAACCATATAATGTTGACTATTATGTAAGATAAAAAATTTGTTAAAGTTTAATAAATAATAATATTGATATTTGTAGTTTTTGCGTCAATTTCACAATTCTTTCCTGACTGTCTTCCAGGAGGTAGGACACATCTTAGGTATAAACACTTTCATAAGAGATAAGCACAACATGATATCATCCAGTCATCCTTAAGATCTTTATTCAACACATAATTATTCAAATTAGATTTGATTTAACACAATTATTTTTTGTTTCTGTCTATTTAAAGATTGAACTTATTATGACTATTCACCCCCATTTATAGTCTATATAACTGCTTGTTGGGCCATCCTGCCTTGTTCTAGATCTAAATTAACTCTATGCAGTCCTTGAAAAGTCTCCATATTAGCTGCTTCATTTGTGAAGCTCTCCTTTGCCACAATATATTGAGATTGATTTTCCATCTCTCGAAGTACTGGAACCGCCATCGAGGCTCTGTTTGCAACTTTAGCTAAAACTGTTCAAGCATTGACCACGGCCAGAAACTTCTGGGCTGCAGGGTTGCTTACAGACAACCAGTAAAATTCTGAAAGTAATATAAGACCATCAGTGTATGTTTAACATTATTGCAATAAAAATGAAGATGTCTAATGCAAGGTTATTTTTATTTGAGTAGGTAACCTAAATTAAAACAGTTTGTAAAGAAAGGTTTAAAAAGTGTTTTATTCAATTAGTTATCCCTACCTAAGGTTACAATATTATTATCTAATATGTAAACCTTAGTATATATCATCATAAACTAATATATTTACGTTTTAATTTGTATTTACGTTTTTAATTACGTGGGCTAGCAGAATAGAAACCTACTAACCTTATCTTTTACTGTCAAAGAATCCCGTTTTCCTTCTTTTCATCAATGAGATTCTGCACCAACACTTTTGTGAGACGAAATGTTTTGATGAAGTCATTCTCCGGCATTGTGAATGCGTCCCATCTTGTGAACCTCAATACACTTCTTCTTTTTCGCTTTTTGCAATTCTGGCATATCTAGCAACAGATACGCTAACTCTAAGCTCATTTTTAGCCTCTTCAAAGCACAAAATTAGCGGTTCTCTCTTTGTAAACGTCCCGCAGAATGAACTTTTGTTCAACGACTTTTGGATCGCTTATTTTGACGTTAAGTCGTTGACATCCGATCGAAGTAATTGTCATTTGTAGGAGTAGAATACCATTGTGATATCGTTTTGAAACGATTGAAAGTCGATTCAGGATGAGAATACGGTTCGGCGACATTCCGATAGAGCGACTTCAGAACGACTTTAGAATCGGTCCAATCGACGGATGAGAATACGAAAGTGACTTCTACGGTCGAGTCGCTACGACATCGCCGCGGTTTTTATTACGAGAATTGGGCTACAAGTTGCAAAAAATGTATTTGAATATATTGAATAGATATAATTGGGTAAGCTGGATCTCTTGTGAGCCAGAGAGCCCAATTATATACTACTTATTTTGCAGAAAATCTACAAAAACATTTTTATTTTTTATTTAATATACGCTTTTTTAAGAGATTATTACAGTATTTAGATATTGGAATATCAAGCATTTTTACTTGGTTCTTGAAGTGAATTATACACTTTTACACGTTATTTTCCAAGCGGTTAGCTCTTCTGGCTACCTTAAGTATCTAACATAATTATAATATTGTTAACTGTTAAGTTAACCTGTACTAGTATTATAAAGAGGAAGGATTTATTTAGAATTAAAATATATGTAATCGATATAACTTACATGAATCAACCATATAGTTGTAGTACTTTTTTTTGTTAAGATCACGTCTGGTTCCTGTTCTTTCCATTTTGACCGCCATTATAATCACATTTACGTAGTTGTGGGTGTTCCAGTCAGAGGGAAGGAATTAGTGGAACAAAAAGAAATTCCAACTGAAGCTTACGCACTACATCATTAATCGACATTATAATCTCGTTCAATTTGAATTAATAAAAGACCTTTGACTGTTGATGTCGATGGGTGGGGATGCTAAATTGTTGAAAGTTTATATACAGAAAACCACACAATTATTTATTTATACCAGACAACTCCTACCTGCCCTACATATTTACCAATACTGGATAACAAATGAAAGATGTTGGTTACGACGCTCCACAGCTATTCACACTCGACAACCCAAACCACTCTCCGGACATCCTTGATTTTGCAATCTTCTAGCGAATCAACCTCGATCTCAGGTCTATCGAGCCGCTCGGTGACCTAGGCTCTGACCACCTCCCCGTCTCCTTCGTGCTAGGACCGACTAATGATAACGTTACGTCTCCTAAGACCTTTACCAATTAGAAAGGCTTTAAAAATACCTTAGTTTCAGCCCTAGAGGCCCCGAACTCTCCGCTCGCCATCTCGTTCGACCAATTAGATAGCCCGGATGAAATAGACTCATTAGTCAATTCCCTCACTGATGCTATCAACTCAGCCAACAGTGAAAACTAAAAGATTGCTAAGCAAGGCAAACCCACGCTTCCCTTAGCTGTTAGCAATCTTATTAAAGCTAAGAACGTGGCTTTCCGGAGAGCCAAGCTCTATCCCACGCCCGCCTTTATATTAGCTGCGAATCAGCTACAACGTAAAGTTAGGTCTTGCCTCGCGGAACTCCGAGACGTTCAGATGAACGATATCATGGAAAATATCTTCCCGTCCCACCAAGCTTACTATAGTATGGCGTGAGCCTTACGCGTAGACGCTGCCTCTCATGTTCCTCCTCTCACTCGTCCCGACGGCACTACCGCCTTCGAAGATGAAGAGAAAGCCGAATGCTTCGCTGACAGCATTACCTCACAATGCTCGCCCAGCACTCAACCCGCGGATCGCACTCACATCCAGGCGGTGGAGGACGAAGTCCTGCCTCAACAGGTGCTTACCTTGTTAGTTATCATTTTCAATGCCTGCTTCGACCTTAACTACTTTCCAAAAGCTTGGAAAGAAGCGACTGTCATAGGTATTCCCAAGCCGGGTAAACCTCTGAATATCCCGGCTAATCACAGACCCATCAGCCTACTCAAGGCCATGGCTAAACTTCTCGAGAGAGTCATACACTCCCGAATGTGGAACCATCTGTTTCCAACGGATGGCGATCCCCGCATCATTCGCCATCTGTTCCGCATAGCTTCTATCCGCGGTGTTATAAAGCTGTCGCAGTCTTCTTTGATGTAGCCAAGGCTTTTGACAAAGTCTGGCACAGCGGTCTCGTTTATAAACTCTATAAAATAGGCTTACCGGATCGTCTAGTCAGGATAATCACGTCGTTTCTCAAAGACCGTACGTTTCGCTTTAAAAATGAAGGCACGCTTTCCGCGCCCCGTCGCATAAAGGCTGGAGTCCCTCAAGGCTTAGTCCTCGCCCCCCTGTTGTACACCGTGTATACCAACGACATTCCCATCCCGGCGAAAGGCGTTGAATTTGCCCTCTTTGCCGACGACACCGCCCTTAACACCAACGGTCACAGTGTCCCGCAGCTCGTCACCAGACTCCAAAAGGCCGTAAACGCCTTCGGTGTATGGTTTCAAAAATGTCGCATCGATGTGAACCCTGAAAAGAGTTCTGCGATGCGCTTCGACCACAAACACCGTCCTCCCGCTGGCGATCCCCACGTTCGAATGTTAGGCATTCCCATCCCCTGGAAGCGCAGTACTGAATACTTAGGCGTCACCTTAGACCCGACGCTATCTTTCAAGCCACACATCGATAGAGTATCGAAACTCGCCCGTCCTTACTCAGGCCGCCTAAACAGTATGTTAGGTAGAAAAAGTACAATGTCCTTTAGAAACAAACGTACGCTCTTTAAGACCTGCGTCAGACCCGTCATGACATATGCCTCGCCAATCTTTGCCCAAGCCAAACCCTTCTGCCGCAGGGCCACAAAGGCACCCTGGTACGTGCGTAATGCGGACCTGCATAGAGATCTTGAACTACCTACAGTGCAACAGCACTTTAAAACACTCTCGGAAGCGTTCTTCAAACGCTCCGAAACCCATGGTGTGCAACAATGTCTTGCGACCACTATGCACCATCAAACGTTAGGTCTTGTAGACAGACTTAAACAAACAATTTCTCACATGTTAGCTAAATATGTTAACTCAACACAACGTAATTGATGTCAATTTTGCCATTAGTAGTGTATGATTATAACTGTGCCAAACAAGCTTCCACTGAGTTTTCACCATATTATTAATGTTCGCTAGGGAACGTGAAGTTCCGTCCGATGAAAGATTAAATCCTAACTTTAATATTGAAGATTTCGAAGTCAGGAGGAATAGATATAGAAATAATGTGAATTTGGCACGAGAGAACTCTCGTAAAGCTCATTTGGCGCAGAAAAGACTATATGATAAAAAAGCTTCATATATTAATCTTCGGACAGGTCAATTTGTTTTGTTGTATAACCGTAAAAGAGTGTCTGGAAAGAGTAAACAACTTAGCCGACCATTTAAATATCTTATATCGAATATGTAGAGGTGTAAGTAAAAACAATTATTTAATAAAGGCGGTGAACGGTCAAGGAATTACTTTCCATGTCAATGGGCTGAAACCTTTTACCTTGCGATAAAAATTGAGTTCATAATAATAAAAATCTATCTAAATCATAAATTGTAAATATTAAATATTGTAAAGTGTCAAGAGTAAATAATTGTTGTTTTCTGGTTTTAGGCTAAAATTAGGTGACATTAGCATGACATATATCAATCTGAAAGATATATGATTAATGTAAATATGTTGATATTAACGTAGTAAATGTAACGTACTATATGTTATCATTAAGAATGTGTGTTGGCATATATGTGTTAATTTTATCTTTTAATGTACTAATATGCTCTTTCTATTCCATATTGTGAATTAATAAAATAAATAAATATTTCTAACAACCACAGCACATTATCTAGCCCAAATTAAGTATCATTAAAGAACTTGTGTTATGGATACTAGATAGCGGATAAATAAACTTAAGAAATATATAAACACACATATTTTAGATATTTTTATTAATATATAAATATTAGAAATAAACTTAAATAAACGTACATACACATCCATGACTAGAAAGCAAATATATTAAAACATCTGCCCCTACCAGGATTCGAACCCGGGACCTCTGGCATGGAAGGCAAGGCTACTTACCTGGAAATTGAGATGGCAGCCACTAGTTGATGAGATGGCAGCCACCGAGGGATGAGGATTGATGACAACCCTCCCTCGGCGATACGAAAAATAATGAAATTAATATTATCTTGTCTTAAAAGTTGTTATATGTAATGATAATTAAAGATTGTTTTTGCGTTGTGTTTCACTATGTCCTTATCTGGTGATGGAACCGAGGGGCGTTCATTCGTAATCAGGCGGTCACCAACACCATAAATTCTCTTAAAGAATAGTTGGCATGCTTTGCTGGCTGCAGGTGACAAGCTGGTTGTCGATGCGCGCAATAAGGTAAAGTTATCAGCCAGGGACGTGAAACAACGAAATAACATCTATATATAATGGTTTGGCTCGCATCTCAACATTCCGTAAGAATGTTTGACATGTGATAACGAAACATTATATTGAAAGTAGCTAAGGCTACGTTCGCTTGCTTTTAGCGAGATTTTACGGGCGGGAATTCCTCTCGAAGCAGTCGTTCCTTGGATCATGGTGAAGCCATGTTGTTATGTTATATTTACTCTTTGTACGTAAAATATTCACACCAACCAGCAGGAATGACCTAATCGACAGGTGTATTCTCTCCTGAGGCCGTCGTACAAATGCATCCTCGTTCAGGCAGGTAGTTAGAATAACTTTTGTAAGAAATGTATCCACCCAACCTTGTTTGTGTTAATAAATTTCATGCGGGCGGCCGATCGTCACGGCTAAGCCTTAAGAAGCACGTCAGAATGCCGCGACATTTCAGTAAAGAGGTAGATATACATTAAGAAGAAAATATATTTAAATATACGTTTGACATAGAAGAAATAAAAGAAGCAATACATTCTGACTTGCTTCGTCATCGGAGTATGATTAGATTAGATTAAAGTTATTAAAATAAAAGCATACACAATTTATTACATAATTTCATTTAATCACGAGTGTACCGAGGCACATTCAATATAAAACTGCCATCTATACATGCTTAGTAGAATTAAAACAACGTGTTACGCTACAACGGCAACTCTGTCATGTAAAACAAGTCCAGTTTTCCCCGTAACAGTACAAATTCATGCCGCTAGATGGTATTGACACGACGTAGAGCAGTCTCTACATTCTGTAGAACAACTTTATGAGTTCAGTCGCCTCTACGTCGAGCGCGGGTGTGCGTGTTTTTAAAGTTATGTGTCGGTAGAGCCGCTCGAAAAAAGTTGATTGGGCGGGAATACTTGGCCGGCGAACAGCAACCGCGCTGGGGGTCTTACCGAAATGTCCTAAACTCCTCCGAAAACACACGATGTGCCAAATCTCTACTCGAAAACGGTAAACGAACACGATTTTTAACGACTATTGGACAAACAGTGCAATAAAATGGCTGGAAAATATATTTGTGTATTTATGTGCGTTTTCTGTTGTGCAAATGCTTTCAATTTGGAGCCTAGGATTCCCGTGATAAAGTTCGGAGAGTATGGATCGTATTTTGGATTTTCCGTTGCTGAGCACGTGACTGAAGATGCGAGTGGGAAAAGAACTAGCTGGTATGGAACTTAAGTTATTTGTTTTTCTGTAAGAAACTAATCTAAGTGTGATGTCACGAGTGAAGGTCGACACCTTCCATGTGTTAATGTAAAGACGTGTTGATTTTTTATTTTGCGTAGGCATTGGCGACATTTTATCATTTATCAGAAAAGCCTTATCATTCAATGACGAACTTATTACCGTGCTACTAATGTGTTCTTTACTCACATAGTTTCACATTTATATAAAATTGTGTCATAAAGACTAAAATTCAACAGCAGATTAAAGATCTATACGATCTTTCTACATATTAGGTACTCCACAAAAACAAACAAAAATTTGAAATACCTGTTCCCTTTGTAGTCCAGGGGAATCGTAATTTAATCCTACAAAGTAAACGAACAAAAGTTTTAAACAAAAAGTGAAGGCCGGATATAACCCTGTCCATACCTGTAGGCTCGAAGGCGCTCAGACGAGATTTTTACAAAGGTGTATGTTCTGATGTAAACAAAAAGCAGTGGGCGCCAATTAAAATGCCGCTGCATCGTAAGATCTTACAGTCACTGCAATTTGGTTGGCCATAAACTTTTTCATTTACTTTAATTATAAAAAAGATCTACATGAATATGTAAATGTATATAATTGTGGAGTGTCTTTTCGTGGAAGTTATTTCAGTTTTTGAGAAAATGAAATCGAAGTCGTTTTAAAAAAATAAAACTGTTTATAACTCCCCTTAATTAAAAGAGAAATTCTCCGCATGAAAATATTTATTGATAAAAACTACAGTTACTTGAATAAAAATAAATTAGTATTGTACATGAATTTAAAGGTATGATAATTTGACCAAGCTAGAGGTTTGCAGTACCAATTAACTTTGTTGAAAAAAAAACATTTATTTTTACGTACGCATCACGGTTGTTACTTTTAACTACTAACAGGTTTCTCAAATAAAACATGAAGTAAGTACTCATTATAATAGTAATTTATCTATTATTCTGCTATTATCTACGAACTAATTACAGTTTGAGCAGCTTATAGAGCAAAACTTTGCAACACTTAATACGTAGTTAAGCAATTTTAATATTCTACGTACATTATGTCAGTAATAAATTTGCTTAAATAAAAATAGTTCGCATTGCACGCAGTGTCATGTATCCATGGCGAGGCGCCTACGATCTTTGACCCAGGCGGCCGATGTCAGTGCAATGCACTACATTTGGATCATCTCTTTCTCTAGAATCTAGAATTCTAGATGCATATACCTATTATATTACTTAACAATTGTATATTAATAAAATTTGGTTCGATGATATAATTTTCCTTTTCTTCTATACACGTTGTGTTAAAAGATATTCTGTTTTCTGCTTTTTATGCATAAATATTTTAGTAGATATACTTTAACCCTTTATTTGGTGATTTGCAGCATTTTGAAAAGTTTCAGCGCTACGTACCTGGATATCACTAAGGTCGCAGAGTTAACGAGAAAAATTTCATAAATTAGATTACATTTTTAAACGCAGCCATTACGCAAACCAAGATGTCTAATTCAAATATTAAAAATAACCTGAAAGTCACATAACCTTCTGAAATTTTAAAATTAATCGCTTTTAAATATATCGTATGGTAAAAATATGAAAGCTAGACAAAGAAAAATAATAATAAATTAAACCAAAAAAATAAAAAAATAAAATTATCAGATTTTTTAGAGAACCCTTATTTTCTGTTTAAAAAAGTTTACATTCCTGGGCTCATTTGTAGCTTGATTTAATACTAAATTATTGAAATACCTTTAGCATTTTAACATTACTATCTCTAAAAGAAGGAAACAGAACATAAATTGAAATTAATGGCGGTTCGACTGATCTGGGTCACGATTTCAGCAGAAATTTGAATTATTCCAAATTGCTGAGTAATGTTTAGCTTTATTAGTATCTGATTTAAAATTATAAATATATTTTAGTTGTTTTTGATACAAATAAAACATCCTAAGTTAAGGGCCTAAATTTTATTTAAATAATACTTTACAGAGAGTTCAACAATGCGTCCAAATGAAGCACATTAACAAGACGCTAGATTTTTTTGGAATACTATTTGTAAGGAAATAACTGTTTACATTGTATAAATAAAATCATACTTCCGCCCTAAATTTCTGTTATCGGTTATTTATATCAATCAGAGCAGCAAACGAACGTAAGGTCAACCAAATTAAATAATAAAGATTACGCATGAATCTTTAAACAAAGTTAATGTAGTTTACTCCTCTTATTTTGTGCTTCGGTCACAATAATTAACCGTTTGATAATAAACAGCTTTTATCTGTCATTATTTGATATAAATTTTCACCTTTAGCTTTACTCGGCGAAAAATCTATATAAAATTTCAAGTTGCACTTCATTTCTCCTTTAGTCTGAGCACTGATCAGTGATATTGCCGTGTAATTAATAGAAGGTGCGCAGAGAGGGCAGTAGGTGCAATCGCGGAACTTGGTGCAGGATCAGCCATCGTGCCGGAATCCCCTGCAGTGTCATCGCCCTTTAGTATGCGGGGCACCTACAAATGATCGAACAAAGCGCAAGCGATTCTCGCTCATAAATCGAGTAGCTTTTTCTTCGGTTATGGTTTATTTAACAAACTTATCACTTTTTAAATTACACAAGGGTTTTGTATCTGAGGGATCCTAGCCAGAAGTTAAAACTACTCCTACATTTAAGCTCTTTAGGCTAAGCAACAGCGGGTTCGCAATTTAATAAAGATTTTTAACCCCCCACCCAAAAAGAGGTATATTATAAACTTAACCTGTGTACATGTGTCTGTCTGTGGCATCGTAGCTTCCAAGCGAATGTACTGGCTTTGATGTTTTTTTTATTTGAAAGCTGATTAATCGAAAGTGTGCTTAGCAATGTTTGAAGAAAATTGGTTCAGCGTTAATAGGTTATGCGGGTTTTTTCCGTCAGTTTTTAATTTTTACTTATAATAACTTGTTAGATAGGTACCTCGTAAATTTTTTACTACGGTAACCAACAAGAAAATACATTTTAATATCTATTCCATTATTCCTGAATGAGTAGCAGTAGAGTTAGGTGTGCCGACCCTGCTGTGTGTCTAGTCTAGTTAGACACGGATTGGTTGTGAGGTTATGTTGTATTTGCTATCGTAATAGGCTTTTAAACTACGCAAACCTTTCATATTTAATTAGCACATCTTATGATAATTGTCAATGATAGGAAATCAACCATACACTATGTACTCTACCTGAGGTTTCTTCATTACTATATTACTTACTTCTATCTGATGTCAATGATAACTGTTATATCTTAAGATTAGATTCAATTTTCACAAACACATTCCAAGTATCTGCCCTACAATGTGGAATGTCGTAACTCTCAGAAATAATACAGTATTACAGCGCCTCCAATTTATCTGATCAGTAGCAAAAACTGGAACTAAAATGTTTTTTACCTGACTAAATGTACAATTTTATTTACGCATAGAACGCACCGCCACCATTTACTGAGCAGTACTTATATCGGTACTTTGTACGTATCTTTGACGTTACCGCACTTTATGTTTGACTGAACGCAGCACATGTGGGTGTAGACACATTTGGAGTTATACACCTAAATAAAGACATTTCTCACAGTTTGACACGATTTCCTAACATTCTTTATTTATACGTGAATGTTTTCGGAACCGTTTTGGAAGCCATCTTGTTTTGAACGTAGATATTTATTATGTTTGGTAAAAAAAAACAACGCCTACACGAACAACACATTATGTCACTTTATGAATGTTGCTTCGTGAAATAAATAACTAGTTCTGGTTACTTTGACCGCAGTTTCAATAATCCTATTTCTGGTTAAGTAGGGTTGTCCCCTATGGTGCTGCTCACCAATTAAAATGTTCACACGTCATTCGCAGCGGGGCGCTTTTGGTACTTCGTCGTGAAGTGACTACCCTAATAGAATTCCATAATATAGGAAAAACTCAATACGTGATTAGAATAATAATCTATAATTTACCATGGGAAGAATGGACTGTGTATAGAAAGCAAGTAAATTGGTAATTGTGAAGGAAAAAGCCGGAGACTGGAGTGGCAGTTTTATGGCATTCTTTTTACTGATTTATTGGCAAAGGAAAGAAAACGATGATTTTATTTGCTGAGTTTCTGAATAAAGTGGTTGCAGTGTAGTAGGGATTCAATGTTGATCGTTATATGGGTCTATTACTCTTCACACACAGGAAATATAACTATGATGAAAAAAATTATAAGAATGTTGTCAACCTAATATGGATGAAACATAACGTAAGTACAATAATTTAACATTAATTATCGTCACTACGTAGTATAAAACAAAGTCGCTTTCCGCTGTCTGTCAGTCCCTACGTATGCTTAAACTTTAAAACTACGCAACGGATTTTAATGCGGTTTTTTTTTTATAGATAGAGTGATTCAAGAGAAAGTTTTATATGTATAATAAATGCATAATATATTAGAGAAACACTCATAATTTTAAAGGTTTCTAATGTGATGTCGTCAATAAACACATTTTTTTGCGCTTACATTGCTGAAGCCGCAAACGCTGGCTGGACCCTACGAAATAGATAAAAATAATATGCTACAGTATTGTACACCTTAAAAAGGTCTACAAAAAAGTCCATGATGGTATATGTCTATCTCTTAGGGATAACCCACAATAACCATTTCTTATCCTTTACTTTTTACGAGCAATAATGGCTTATTTACGAAGTGATTTTAAGCAATACCGCATAATCCTTATCCAATTAAGTACCTTAAATACATTCTGCATGTAATATAGATCAATATGGCCCTTAACAACGTGTAATTTAAATGAATGTTTTCGAAGATATTACAGATTTAAAATGCAGGGACATAGACATAGACCCGTGCGAAGCCGGGGCTGGTCGCTAGTTAATGTTAAACAACAAAATAAAGAAGTTCTGATAAATTGTTTTCAAAAGAGTCAACAAACGTTTAGTCAAGTTGCTCCTAAATATAGGTTTATATAGTAACCATTGGACGTATGAGATCTGGGTGTGACTGTAAACATGCAATGTAGTTGGTTGTACAACAAAGTAAATACAAAAACACCATTATGCCATATTTCGAACTGTAACGTGCTTTACGTGATTTTTTGCGATTTTAAAATGAAAACTTGGTTACTTTACAAATGAAAACAAGTGATATTTTATGAATTATTACATCTCATGTTTATTTATGCTATCTTTTTGCAATATTGTAATGCTTAGGAGCACTAAGAAATATTTTTTATGTAGCTACATTACATTCTTTTGAAAATATTAATGTACAGTTATACCTCGACTTACACTACCCCGTTTTACGCGAATTCGGAGATACGTGGTTTTTCACAGGTTGCTGGATTCACACAATCCAGAGCTAACAATTGACGAGATTATAGAAATGAGTGAGCATGATCAAGACATTGAACACACTGATTCGTTAGATCCAGTTGAACCGGAAAATCGAATGACGATTTGAAACTTAACAGAAGGCCTCAGTACAATTGACAAGTTTTTTTCGAACTGGTGGTAGAGTCATGTTTTATTGGACATCAATAAGAACAAGTAATTGTCAATGTTGAGAAATAAATATTTCATTTCATTTCAAGGGGTTACAAATTTTAGAAAAAATAGATTCCAGTGAAGAGCGCGTGTTTACTACGAAACGGGAAATTAAAAAGTTACTGGTATGCTACGAGGAAATTTTACGTGAGAAGAAGAAAAACTTTACTCGTCAGGCGACATTGTTAGAATATATGAAGCCTTCGACAACAAAATAACTTTGGTTTACGTTGTTTTATTCATAGTAATGTAAATTGTTTTCATTATCTAACATTTTATGAAATATGTTCCTTCTAAATTATTGTTTTCTTTAGATTTTGGTCCCGGTTGCACAAACTTTATAAGTATTTATATTCAAAATTGAACCCTGACTTACGCGAATTCGACTTACACGCATATCTCTTGGGCCCACCTTTCGCATCCGTCCGCGGTATATATATAAAATACACACACAACGTTGTGGTTAGTCAAAAATTGGACCGTTAAAAACAAAGTGGATTTCATCTTTACTTTCGCACCATTACAAACTTCTCTAGCAAGATTTATTATACTTCTAGTTCCTCGCTGGAGAGCCAAGAATTTTTAAACTAACTATATAAATTCTAACGACATCTTGTTATTCCGCATATGCGTAACATGGAATTATTGATCTATAAATGTCAAGTTTGCTTTTTGCAAAATAAACAGATAGACTGTAATTAAAAACTTCTGTTTTAGTGAAATCAAAATTTTACCGAATTTTTAAATTTTTAAAAAATTTATCGGTATTAACTGTGTCTGTCCATCCACTTTCACAAAATAATTCTAAAATAAAGATAATTTGCCGTAACATGAAATTTATTGAATCGTGCTATGAATTTAATTGAGTTTATGAGTGTGATTTATGTGTGCTTTACATATATGTTTCATTTTACTTACGTTCCTGCACCCATCATCGAATCCGGTCGCGCAGTGATACTGAGCTATATTTCATATCGATTTGCCATTGGTAATATAATAACCTACTGCACATTTCCACGTCTCACTATTTTCCGTTATTCTTGAATGAGTAGCAGTAGAGTTAGGTGTGACGACCTGTTGTGTGTCGAGTCTAGACCCGGATTGATTGTCAGAAGTGTCATACCCTGGGTAGCGTAGCTATTAGTAGCCCTGCCTCTTACGCCGAAGGTCCCAGGTTTGAGTCTTGGCCGGGGCTTTCATGTGTGATGAACATAGATGTTTGTTCTCGGGTCATTTTTGTTAATATTTATATATGTATTACTATTCTGGGTTCCCCCCAGTTTGCTGTATGGTCATCCACAAAAGTAGCACTGCTTACTTTGGGGTTGGTGTTGTTGTATATTGATACTAAAATGATAGTTGGCAACCCTCGCCATAGACTATAGGATGATTAATAATAAATAAAGGATACAAGATGGCTTCGTGCTAATGATCAAGTTACTCGGTGTTTTATTTAATATTGCTTTTTGCTTTAAAATAACATTATACACAATAAAGTATAATACATGGTGTCAGGTGTGGGGTGTAACACCTTGCCATTGAAATTAATAAGAAAAATCAAGAAGGACCATAAAATAGCAGAAACAGATCTGTGCAATTAGAATGCCAAGTAAAAGGTATTAAACATAATATTGAATTTGTAGTATTAGTGTGTTTGCCTGGGTATTTCATATTTTTATTTAGTGTACTTACAAAAGAATAAGCAATCTAAAAAAAATTTACAAATATTAGAGTAAGAAGAAGTGAAGCGCCAGTTTTTCTGTAGAATTAAAGAAGATGCGACAGGCAAGTGACCCAGTGGCTAAAGCGCTGAATTCTCGATCCCAAAGTGGTGAGTTCGATATCGGTGATTGTCTAATGTACCAAGAGATTTACACCTTAAGACAGGGAACCCTTATTTTTACGGCGTTCGAAACCATTTTAGGTCTGCCAAGCGGCAGAATGCAAGTGTGGTGGACTAGGAATTGCCTGCAACAACCCCCTTGGTAGGGCGGGGCTGTGTCGAGGAAATGATAACCTTTAATAACCAAATTCTTGGTTTAGTGTCTTTATTTGTTGTTGCCACAAATAACTTCGTGTGAACGATATTTACACACGAAAATTTTTCAACGGGCACTACAGCGGCGTAAATACGTAAAAAATATTTTCTTTTTTGAAAAAGAACTTATTTTTTTATTGAAATCATGTTTCATATTTTCTGAACCAGTGTTTTCTATTTGTGAGGTAATTAAAACCCAATCATGAACAAATAGTAAGCTGGGGTAATGTATGAAACAAACAATAAAAACATTATGAGTAAAATCATGTTAAAAACTTTGTTTATGACACGATACATATAATATTATTATTATTTAAACCTTGTTAGATTCAAAAAGAAGAAAATAGGGACGATGAAGTTAGAAACTGTACATACTGTTGCCCTATTGACCTTTTAAATGTCACCGGACTTAGCGCTGAGGGCGCAAAGCTGGAATACTATTACATACGGACCTCGGCTTAGGACGTCGTATATTAAAACTGCCACTGGTTCGAAACGTCCTCTACTGCCTAAGAACTAGCAAGAAACTCAGTAAGATAGAGTACGCGATTAGGCGATTCGAAAGCCGTGTTGCCCTATTTCTAATTGGATCACTGCCGTTGATTGATGTGAAAGATGTTTCAACCATTGTATGAATGCTGCAAGGACAAACCATTGGCAAGAATCTGTTGCCAATGGCTAACTATAAGGTTTTGAATTAAGGTTTGTTTTAGTACACGTTGCTTCGAAGTATTTTAACTTATATTAAAAATATATATATGTGGTTTAAATACGTTATTTGTCAATGCGTGAGGTAGGCAACACTGAAATTCCTATAAAAAAGAACTGCCCTTGAAACTAACAACATTGTGTAATTAAATTATTTGCAATTTTTTCTATATCTTTGATAAAGTATTTTCTGGTAAAGGAACAAACATAGGTTCCAAATGACCACGTACATTCATTTTACAAACCTACTTGTAATGACATTTAAATTTACTGCAACCATATACTAGATGACCGAGTGGTGTAGTGGTAACTGTTTGTATTTATTCAGTTCGCTGTATGGTCATCCGTAATACAAGCTCTGCTTACTTTGGCGCCATGCAGTTGGTGTGTTTGTCTGGGGATTTATTCATTATTATTATATAAAGCTCAATAACCAATATTTATTTGCATAAACTCTGTAAACCTATAATAATAAATTACGTTACAAATAACCATACACCCAACATTATTGATTAAGTTATTGAATACTAAGTATTTAAGTAAACTGAACTATAATATATCCAAGGTAACACTTAAGTAGTACTTAGAAGGAGCTAAGTAGCTAGATGCGTCATCGAAAACATGGGTAGTGAATAGATTGCAAAATAGATAAGTTAAATAGTTATTGATGCTAATTCTGTCCGAAAACTGAGTAAACTAAACTATAACTAAAACTTTTCCAATTTAGTTTAATTTGGTCAAATTGCTATTCTGTTTTTAACTTCGAACTAAATTTAGTTTATGAAATGGCAGGACTAAATTGATTATGACGTTTCTAAATTAAATGCTCAGGTGTTGCCACCATTTTCCAAAAATCACGTAAAGAAGTGTGGTCATTAGACAAAAATGAACGAATGATCACAAAAGTCCATAAATTTTGCCAAATTTAAAAATAAAATTACGGTTGACGTTGGAAAATAGCGCGGGAACCTCGAAAGAGAGAGGCGGCAATTTAAATTTTATTTTCCAGTTATTATATTTTTAACTTATTTTTACTACTTTTTCGTGTTTTAATAACTGTACATAATGGGAAAACGAAAAAAGAAGAAGTTGAAAGATAATGAGGAGTGTGAAGCTAGTACCGAGGAAAAGACCAGAACGGAAGAAGATACTGACAATTTCAGGAAGTAAAAACCCTACTTACTATGTATCTGATTATAGCAGAAGATATCCTGAGGATTCTACTCTTACATATTTTGTAGTAATTGTAGAATCAGGCGATGAAAAGAGACCAATAGGCACGCGGGATTTAATTTACATGTCTACAGTTTTAAAGAGATTTAATAAAGGGATTAAATTCTTACAATCTATAAATAAATATAAAATAGGTGTACATTTTGAAAAGCTTTTTTTAATAATACAACATTTTTAAGTGAATATCTGATGAAAGCGACAAAACCAGCAACAGGAACAGAAGTAACTGGCGTCATTAATAATGTTGATACGAAATTTTGGTATGATTTCCACTTTCCGAAAAATTATTTGCGTGAAGCGCATCACAAAGAGAGTAGGAGACAATGGAAGAAGCGTGGAGCAGCCAACACGCACAGTAATTATCATTTATGCTTCAAACGTGCTGCCGGAATACACTGATCTTCACGGCTGGCGCCACGCGGTGAGGCAGTATGTACCCCCAGTAAAACAATGTTACAATTGCTTAAGATATGGTCACTTAGCTTAACTGTAAAAACTCAGTTTTATGTTCCATTTGTGCTGAAAATCATCACTTCAAAGAATGTAAAATAGCATCAGAAAATGCAGTATGTGTCCACTGCAAAGGAAACCATATAAGTATTTCTGGCAATGCCCTTTTAAAAAGCAAAAAATAAAAGAAAAGCTGATTAAGTATCAAAAAAGTTCGTTTGCTAACATACTTGACAAAGAATCTTTTCGTGAATAAAAAAAAGGAATCCAACAGAGACATTAAATAAACTTAACTTTTTTGAACAGTGAAGGTATTTTAAATATAATTTTAAATTCTATTACAAAATTAATAACCCTAAATAATTATATCTTCCAAATTAATAAAAGATGTTCTCATAGAAAATATAAAATCTAAGTAGCATCATTTTCCATCTTTATTTAATATTTATGGTACAGCTAAGAATTTTACAGTGGAATGCGCAGAGTTTAAAAAATAAAAGTCAGAATGATATACATATTGCTCTTATCTGTTTAAAGCTAATAAACGCCGAAACTATAAAGTCTTCCATCTTTACAACAAATTACACGTTCGTCGCGACACTTCTTTACATAGTTTAGTTTATTCCACACCTCTCAACACGTAGATTAAAATTAAACTAATTAAACTAATTTTAGTCAGAATTTGATGTAAAATAGGCGCAACAGAATACCAAATGTGCAGCCTGAACTAAATTGAGTAACTAAAATAATTATAGGCCCGTCAAACTAAATTTTGGTCTAGTCCTCCGTTTTCTGAATAGCAAACAAGAATAAACTTAATTTAGTCCAAGTTTAGTCTAGTTAAGTTTATTTTGTGGAAACAGAATCGGCACCATTATATCACTATATTACGTTTATAGCTTTTAAGTATTTATACAGAGGGTGTCAGAAGTGCGGTGTCCAATAACGCTTTCAAATAAGTAGTACATATAAGAAAATGTGTAGAGTAGATGATAGTCATGGTACCGTGACGTACTGGGATGGACTGGAATCGCGAGCGTAGAAGAACTGGGGCCCTAGCCATGTTGCAATCCACATTCATTGACGCTGTAGTAAACTCCTAAACTGTGACTGTGTCTGTGAAACTAGTGTCTGTTTTGGTATATCACGTGACTCCATACGTTTTACGAGTTTTCCATAGCGTAAGCGATCGTAGATTGCAACTTGGCTAGGGCCGCAGTTTCGCTTGGCTATGGACAGAGACAAGTACTGCAACTTGATGACCAACCTCCAGGAATGAAGAAGAAGATGATTTTACAGTGTTTATTCTTCCGAAATGGAAACTAGTGCTGCCGCATTGTAGTATTATTACACTCTATCTATAGAGTATAAGAACCTCTAGTACTTAATTCAATACTTTTTTACAATTTTTGACGTTGTTGCCGTAAAAATCCCGTAAATTCCTTTCAAAATTTGCTGATAACATATAAAAAACAGAAGAAGCGTTTCTTGTTTAGAAGATTAAGTATAGATATGGCATAGACAATAGAATCAAGCACCGCTATTTCTGTCTTAACCACTCACGTCAACGCGAGTACTGCCGGTACTTTTAATTTCAACCGTCATAATAATTATGTGCAACTATTCCAACTGAGTCTTACTGACGCAACTCATTATTTAATAAAAATAACTAAGATTAAACTATATTTTTCAACGTCATCTCCTTCTTGGGCACCCTGTATAATGTTAGTATCTGGCAATAATATTTAGAATTAACAGGTTGCAGGTGGGTTCAAGATAATCGGATGTGTAATATGGATATGAATAAAATCATTATTGAGTTCATGAGATTTTTAAATAGGTTTACACCTAAAATACGACAAATATTTTGAAAACTCGTCTTAACAACGGGTCGAGCATGGAAAATGCAGCCACTTTTTTCCTCTACCTGTAAATTTGTTTCTTATCAATATCCTGCGACAATTTATTCAACAAATTAATAAAATAAATAAATAAACAAAGTGTTATATGTATGTTAACATGGCTGTCTGTGCAAATCTGTGCAACAAGGTTGGTCCACACGACGACGTGTTGATATCGTGTTTTAACCAATACCTGAATACATTTATGGTATTTACTTTAAAGGTAATTTAAACCAATATTTAAAAAGAGACAATATTGTTTTATGTTGTGGCATTTTAATTGATATTTAATAATAACCTCACAATTTATATGCGTGCGTTATCTAAACAAACTAATATACTTAAATAAAATAACTAGCCGTGTGGTTGTGTTGGTATTATAGCACGTTCACTGTCCCACGGGACATTTGAACCCTGGCACAAGAATTGTGTGACAAAAAAAGAGTAATTAGTCATATGTATTTTTATAATGTGTTAATTATCATTGCCTCTATTCACTGCATTATAACAAGTTTTAAAATTAAAATTCAATCTGTTGATCTGTTGAAACGTCCTTGAAATAAAAAAATTAATCACAAACATAATTACAAAAACACAGACAAGGAAATATTTTGCGCTTCATCTAATAGTCAACATTGTTATCTACCCTAAAGCTACTTTAAATAAAATAAACTTTATTGAAACTGATGTAGAGTTTATTTTATATTTTGATTGTTATCAGCGTAACCTATTTCGCAGTGTACAGTAATGGACAGATGGTTCATTTTTGTAGATAGCCATTGGTCGGTTCTGCTCACAGGTCTGCTTTATCTATGAAACTGTTATTGTACCGATTCAAAAATAGAGTTACTTTTCAGATTTGTTTTACGTTGTACCATCAGGGGGGTCGCGTGTTTGTTTGCCACCTACGAAAGTAATAAAAAAAATATGAATCAATTAAAATGAATGTATTATATTCACTATTAAAGGTGGCGTTGAGAAACATAATAACATTGTGGCATTTGAAAATGACACACCGATCACCTATAAAAAGTTGTTTTAAATACCAATTTGATATTACCGGGGTCTTGGTCGTAAAAAATCAAACCTAAGTATACTGAGTTTCATAATTAAAGACATATAACAATAAAAAACTCCTTAGTCCGTGTTATAACGTCATGTGTTTTTTCTGTGCTTCGAATTTACGGCCGCTCTACACGAAAACACGGACAGATTTCCTAGCTGCGCACGTCTCCGCGGTCTTCCATTTCCACTTTTATCCCTTTTCAATAAAGCAAAAAAAAAATACGAATGCTTTACGTAATCGTGTTTTAAATATCTACAAAAAACATGATTTAATATCACGACTTCGACCGTAAAGACGCCTAAATTTAAAATAAAAGACTTGCGTTTCGAACAGCGACCCTTGTTTGCGTGTTTTTTCTATTTTTTTTTGTACTCTTGGTTTTTACAATGGGCAGTCCTGTACGGACGCAGCCTTCGTTAACGTGCAAGGTCATCGTGGCTTATACAAACTCTTTTTGGAACCTTTTTGTTCGACTTGTACGCAGAAATAAAAAAGCGAAGACAGATGCTTTGTGTTGTTCATTATTACGCGATAATGAACGGTTTTGATGAGGCTTCTAGTCTATCTTTTTTATAACCGAAGCAAGTTCTATATCCAAAGGATTTGAACATTAATTGGGACCGGTTTTCTTTGCTTCATATATGTCATAGCTTTATCTTACGCATCTTTTTGATTCTAAAAAAATTGTTAATCTGTGATCTGGCATTAAACTACAGAAAAAGGGAATTTCACATTCGGGTATAAGCTGTTAAAAAGAAAATGTTTGTGATTTCGATCGTTTTCTAAAGTTTTAAAGAGTTTTTAAATGGCTTCAATTTTTGTTTTTTTTTCAACAAGCTTAATTTAATTTTTATGTTTTATAGCAGCATTTATAAAATATTAAATAGGTATACAGGTTTGGTCAGGCTTGCCTAAATACCTAAATAGGTTGCTACACACATTTGAATGGTCACAAATTATCTTTAAAAAGTTATCCTTGTCAACAGTAAGTTTTCCATGAGCAGGTAATTTATTTTCCATAACGAATCGAACATATATAAAATATGTCCGTGATAAAAATCCGCCATGGCGCCTGCGTTATTAACACCGGTTATCAGTTTATATAAATAACGATAATCCTGCTGATATCACGGTTTACTGCAACCCTCTATTTGGTTAACATTTAACTCGCCAGCCATGACGTAAGGTTGTATCTGTCTACAGATTTAGTAGATGCTAAAGTATTTTGCGTTAAATCAAATTATAGGTTAATATTTCGGGAGTGTTTTTTTGACAAATGTTTGTTAAAAGAATGAAAAATGAATATACAGGCTTTCAAATTTCGAAAAGCCATAACCAAAACAAAAGTATAGCAGGTTAACACTCTTAAACAACCATTAAAACACAAATACATGAAACATGCAACTTCAAAGAAAAAGATACTCAACAGTCAAATGTTGCATGACTGCACTAAGTCGCCATGTTTAACTGCAACACTGTGAAGCGCCTCACCCTTCATATTTCTTTCGTCAGAAAGACAACGCACGCGATAATAGCATGTCCATTTGAGTAACCATCCTCGAAGTATTTATATCTTCGCATGACACGTCTGCAGTTCCATTTAAAGCCCCTTTCAGACATAATATTTTCTTCTTAAATGAGCTAAGTTCCCAGAGCATTGTCAAGTATCCTTTTAAGGCGTGCTCTGGCGGTTTCCAAACCAGATTCCTTTCGTTTTAATCTGTGGAGAATATTTGGCCGGCGGTCGACAGATTACTTGACGTCTTAGTTAAATGTAATAAAACATTTAAATCCGATTATTGAGCTTTTTTAAAGTTACGCCGGATTTATTGATTGCTTTTTGTCTTAGGCATAAGCTTTGTTGAGTTATTGTAAAAATTAGAAATCAGTGTACAAAACTGTTTTTTATTATTGTTTTACTTTTACTTAATTATCATAATCTTTCTTTTTTTACTTTGATTGCCTTCTTTTTACAGATCATCATCATCAAAAACCGAACCTTATTTAAAACAATCAAAAAGTATTTTCTTTTCGGTTTATAAATTACTGAATTCTGAAGTAACAAACATAAATTACAACCGAATTGAAAACCTCCTCCTTTTTTAAAGTAAGTTAAAAGCTTCCATAATAAAATAAACTTATAAAAAAATCCAACCACATCTGACGGCAACTAACAACTCGATTTGACTAGACTCAAAGTCAGTGTTACCAACATCGTAACTTGTACTGACGGGCGTCTTCAATAAACTTATCTAGTTAGAACGTTGTCACTAGGGTTTATATCCATGCTGAGTGTTGCCAACATCGCATTCCTTCTAATTGGATGGCCAGCCCTGCCCCTGGAAGGTAAAGACTCGCCGCACAATGACCACTTTCCCTCGAGGCCGCCCTTATTTGGCATTGCGAATATTTTCTGGTACTCCTTGAACAAGAATAATTGGGTGGTCTGCGTCAGGTTTTGGCGAACATATTACTACATTTATCTTTATATTTATCGATTACTTACTTATATTAGTATTTTTAAGGTGTTTTCTGAGTAATTTAATATTAGTTTGTTAAATATTAGTCTCACTAGGTGAGCTTCTCTGTTCTGTTATGGAAACGAATTTTTGTGGCATATTTAAGTACTTTAAAATGTGCTATTTTTATTATGCCTCTATTTCCTTAGATTTGTGTTCAAAATATCAGAAAACTGAGAACTAAAAGCTATTTTTATCTCTTATTTTTTATTAATAATAACTTTGGATAATGGGAAACATTATCATACTCAAGGAAACATTAGCGGTCATAACAATCATTTTATATCCAAATTTATGATTTGCGATAAGTGCATTTAACAACTTCGTAAACAATTTAATATAAAAAGTTATTTTTGATGTCATGTAAGCTTTTAAATAATTGTATCCTGTTTCAGGCTGTGACTGTCGCAGTACCAATGTTTGAGTACTATTATGTTAAAATTTTTGGTTTTTCTCTTATTATTTCACTTCCTACTAATTTTTCTTCGATTCAGCTATACAACTTAACAGCTAAAACCTCTAATTAAATTAAAATAGCGGAAGGTACTTTCCTCCGCACTTCAAAAACGGACCTCAAAAATCTAGTTCGCGGTCGCCTGATTTTACCTGTCAAATGATTTAGTTTCTTTGCGAACCGAACCAACAATATACGACAGGCAGGACACGAATACAAAATGAACACGTAAAATGTTGTCTTGCTCACAAGTCCATATTTTGCGTCATTCTATCTCTTTTATGCCGATGAGCAGTATTGTGTGAGTAAATGAATCTGTGGTAATACCAGACCTATTTTTCACGTAGGTTATGTAAAAGCGTCACCTATTTACAAAAGTGTATAAATATAAATTAATATTGTTTTACCCTTTGATTAAAGGGTACAGTCAAAAAAGCAGATAAATAATTTTAGTTAGAGTAGCTTCGTGTAATGGACCTAGTAATATACATCCTTGGGTAAATGAGCCGTATGTAATTCGAACAATAATTTATAATCAGGTTCCAGTTGGATCACAATGTACCATCTCGTTTTACACCTAGTTAACCAGGGTTCTCCTACAATCTCCATTGTTGTAGTAGGGCTGCCAAAATCTGTTCCCATTTCGAAATTAAATAATATAGGTTTAATCATAAAATAACAACTATTTATAAAAAAAAATAGGGCATGAGTAATGTTTAAATAGAGAAGCCACTTCAATCACAAAATTCATCTAATTCACGGTAACTGTGATAACTCTGAAATAATATGGTATATATTCGATAGGAAAAATTTATAATGTTAGATTTTTATTTATTTCTAATTTCTTATATTTCGACAGACGTAATGAGTAGAGTAAATTTAGATACTTCAACTAAAAATAGTTAATCATTATATAGCTAACAGTCGGGAACCCTAGCAACTAGCTTGTTATGGTAAATACCTGCCCCCGGCAGCCGCGCCGGCGCAAGCAGCGCACGGACAATCGCGCTGCACTCTGTACTAACCATTCAATTGAGGATTATTGATCGCTTGATGCCGAAATGTCAAGGGGATCCCATGGCTGAAGGTACTTCTTGGAGTTGGCCTTTAGATATATTTCGCAGTTGTATTAAGTACAAACTTGTAACACACGTAGGTACGTTTATGCCAATAGAAAGAAAAATTTATATAATTATATCTTAAAGATTGCCATTATTATCGCATTTATACTTAATAATTAGAATTTTATTTAATACTTATCTAAGTAGTCTAGATCCATATTCTATGGAAGTTTAAAGTTACTGCTCTGAAGAGCCAGACTGTTTACAGTAAGGACAGCCGGAATTTAACCAATCCGTAGGGACTATGCTTGTTGTCCTATTTAGGATAACCTTTGTAAGTATAATTACATGCCTTTAGCTATCCACTATTGGTAAGTTAATATAACTATTGATAACACTATACCATAAGTAACACAACTTGGATTAAAGTTGCAAAATAATAAAATATTAATCCCTTGGATAAGGAAATTTATATTCCTTGCTTATTTTATACCAAGCGATAAACAGTACATAAAACATCGCTTATTTTTCATGCTCAAACGTCTATAAAAATAAACCAACGACTATACTTATTATTTTCAAGAATCCACTTTAATACTAATAAAACTATAAAATATAACTGCTTATCTAGCTAGAACGAACTTGCTAAGTTACTGAGCAAACAGCGGACCTAGTTATAATTACATCGGAATTCGAAAGCTCATGAATACAATAAAGCTGGAAGCTCTACGTGACTTCCAAGAAGGCGGGTGTAATAACAAAAGCTCAACTCAGAGCTTTACAATGACCAGTCTGTTGCTGCTACAACAGGTATAGGTGCTGCAACCGTACGTATATGATTTTACTTGATATATGTACAAAAAATAAGAACCTAGAAATGTTTATTTCTTTGTTTGTTGAAACGACCAAAACACGATTTTGAAAACACCATAGGAACTGCACAACGCATGACATTTTACGATACGTAGCTTGTTGTCACCGCAATTTTTTACTTTGATGAAGTGTAACGGAATCAAATTGTTACTAAAGCCGTTATGTTATTAAATCAAAAACCAACACCGTTATGTCATGTTGCCTTAGAATCGAGATACGAACACCTGTGTTATCTACTAAAGAATCTTTTTAGGGGAGAGTAAGATTACATGTTGCTTAGTAAAATTGCGAATATTTGCATTGTTTCAGTTAAACTATCTTACAGGAAGCTCTATTAAGTATGTATAAGAAATAATAATAAAATTAGTATTCATACGGTATATCGATAAGTTGACATTAAAAGCAAGACGTAATCCGCTGCTACATAGCAGGCAATACATTGCTACTGTAACTACATTAACTGACAGATAAAATAAATCGATTCTAAAGTCAATTATCATCGATTCAATAACGCGTATGGAAGGTCAACAAGACATTTAATATTGTTGAGGCGGTTCTATTCATTTTGGTTGACCGAAGAGGTTGTCTCAGGACATGTTGACAGATAGCTCGTTTGTGGCCAATTACTTCGATCCACCAGGTCATTTTGAATTTAATGTGGTCGCAACAAGTCGGACAACATCGACATTGTTGCGATGTCCACGATTTGATACCTAATCTTTACCATTATTCCGAATAAGGCGTATCGCAAAGTATCAATCTTGACGATGAAAACTATGTAGATAGACGGTATTTGTTTCGATTTTACTTTGCTACCCAAACGATTCTTGGAGTCAAAATTAAAAGCAATGACTTCATATTTATAATTAATGTGGTCTGCGTTTTTGCGAATTGTATTTCTACTTAGAGTGAGTCACGGTCCTCTCAGTGATTTCGATTATTCACGATCAACGAATAAAAGTTTTACAGCTTCTAATTCCGTTTCCTGAGTGAACTCACGATGCGCTGGCGTCATCTTCATCTGTGATAATGAAGGTTTAAGATTACGAAGGTTGCTTATCTCATGTCAGTGGTGCAGATAATAGGTTTGATTATTTTTTACACATGGGCCTGACCCAGTTGCCTCATTCGGCCTTTGCCTCAATGTCGCCGTATATCTGGGCTTGGCTTGGTCAGAGGTTGTTAGATCTAAGGTCAGAGATTTCAAACTGACATTAAGCTGTATAAAATTTTCATACAAGTATTTTGATGTTTTTAGTCGTGTATTGAGTACAAGTAAAACAGACCCTCTTATTATATTATTGTTTAGGAATATTTAGTCATTTAAGTTTCATTTTAAGCGTTATTAGATTGAAAGATAAAGGAATCGTGTTAAAATACTAACTAATACTAGCTAGTCAAAAATATCAAATTTTTTAATAAATAAAATAAACAAAACATTAATGATCTAAGCATAAGTAATTTATTTCAATTCTTGATTCAATCTAGCTGATTCTTGATTCAATCTAGCTGCACAGAATTAGAGTAAGTGAATAATTTTATGGTTGCTGCCTTAACGTTAGCGATTGAAAGCTGTAATTATATTTTAAATCTATGGCCGGCAACTTAGTTGACTTTTAGGTCAATGGTTTAATTCTATATCCTTTCTGATGACAAAATGCGATAACGTAAGCAAATAAAAATGTTATATAATTGCCCAAAAAAATAATAAAATGTCAAGATTTTTATCGAAAAAGCTGATAAATATTGGGATACCTTTATAAATAGTTAACATCTAAAGTTAAAATAAAATACTTGCCTACATAAAGATAAATCATACGTAAAGTAATATTATATTGAATAAATAAAATATTAATCATAAAAACCGTACGTATTTGTGTCAGTATTAGAAAACTGCTACATCGTGTAATCCGTACGGAGCCTCGACGGCACGGTCCCGAAAGGCGAGAAGGCAATGGGTTGCGACCAGTTTTTTAAGCCCATTGACGGTATTGCCGACGCAGATCCGTTATCGGGAACCAGTGACCAGTTTTTCACTTTTTGCCACAACGTTATTCGTTTTACGTAACTGTGCTTCTAATAGCTCTCAGTTTTTTATCTGCTCAGCTGGATGGAGAGCGTAGATCTACAGGGTGTTAGGTAGATGATCCCTCAAAATTGGCAGGGAGGTAGAAAGGATCATTTCTAACATATTTGCCCTAGAAACTCCTATCCTAATGTTGATGGATTTTAAAATACGGTGTTTTTTAATATTTTTTTTAATTTCCCAGAATTCGGCCTAATTACCTATGAATCTATAAATTTTTGTATAATTTAACGATTTATTTAAATGTTTATTTAGTTTGTCGTATGTATTTCATCGATCAAAAACCCAATTACACCCTAAGCACACTAAAATAACTTTTTATCGGCTTTAGAAACGCAGAAACTGTGTTGAAAAAGCTTAAAATCTTTACTTTCAATTTAATTAAAAAAATAAACAAAGACTATTAATGTCTTCAAATGCTTTTAAAAACTTCTCTAATTATTGCTCTTTACAACGGTAACACACATTCTACAAATTTTGGTAAAATTATGCACAGGTTACACCACAGGTCTTGATTGCCTAATTATAGCAATCAAGAATACGCAGATATGCTTCTGGCATATGGCAGAGCCCGTAATCGGAGTGCACGGGATGCACTGAGAATTTATGCAGAAATGTTCTCCGGTAGAACGTTGCCGATAGTGACACATTTACTAGGACTTATCGCCGTTTATGTGAATACGGTACCTTACAATTCAGCGAACCACGAGTAAATATGAGACAACATAACTTTGAAGTCAATGAAAGGATTATTCGTGCATTTGATTTTGACCCTACCACGAGCATAAGGAAAGTTGCAGCTGAATTGGGCGTTTCTACTTGGATAGTATGGTCCGTTATTCACATGGACGGCAGGCATCCCTTCCACTACCGACCGGTGCAAGGTAGATATCATTTTTAATAATTTCGTATAAATTAACAGTAATAATTAATAATTACTCCTCGCTCATAGGTAATCCTTACCACATGGCCATTTTGTGAATTATCTCTTTGAGAAGCATTAGTCTTTATTAATTTCTCATAAGAAGTAGAAGTATCTAATAGGTTTTTCATTACAGGCCTCGTGGAAGGCGACAATCAACGACGCATGCAGTTTTGCCGTTTCATTTTACACGCCGACATTGAAGACGGAAACTTTTTGAAAACCATTTTGTGGACAGATGTAAGGGAGATGTAAGGGGGGTACATTTATCCAGATCTTTAACCAGCATAATATGCACCACTGGGCTCCAAAAGACGAAAACCCACGGCTTGTTAGAGCGACGTCCCTACAAAGAAAGTTTAGCGTCAACGTCTGGGCCGGTGCGATTGGAAGATACGTCGTAGGATCACATTTTTTACCGGACAACCTCAACGGAAGTAATTATTTGGATTTCCTGCAAAATGATCTCCCGGGACTGATGTATGAAATACCTATCACGCATTAAGACCCACCAATTGTTTTTCAAAACGACGGCTGTCCGGCTCATTACAGAATCACCGTTCGGGAATTCCTGGATACCGCATTCCCTTATTCTTGGATTGGAAGACACGGCCCTATTAAATGTCCTGCACGGTCCCCGGACTTGACTCCTCTCGATTTTTACGTCTGAGGCCATGCCAAACAGATTCTGTACGAAGGCGAGATAGATACAAAAGAACAACTGATGCAAAAAATTCATCATGCATTTGATATTATTAAAGCGGAATTCGGCTTGAGCACCACTACAACAGAAATACGACGCCGGTGTTGTGCATGCATTAGACGAGGTGGTGCTCAATTTGAGCAAATGTTACAATAAGAATTTTGAATTGTATTATTTTTTTGGTTAATTAAAAAAGTACATAAATTACGTGTAGTTTGTTTTAAATAAACTTGTTATTTACCTAGTGCAAATGCGATAAATCAACATTTAGGCTGATTTTTTAACAGTCAGATAAGATTTCTCTGAGATAAAATTTGATGCTATCACTATCTAAAACATATGTAAAGGCAGTGATAGCATCAAATTTAAATTTCAAGTAAGTTTTATCTGGCTACCGAAAACTCCACCCTTATTCTGTTGTTTAAAGAATATACCCTAGTAGTAATAATAATAAAATTTTAACGAGAATAGTCAATTTGTCTTGACATTGTGTTATACCGTTGTGAAGAGCAATAATAAGAGAAGTTTTTAAAAGCATTTGAAGATATTAGTAGTCTCTATTTATTTTTTAAATTAAATTGAAAGTAAAGATTTTAAGATCTTTCAACACAGTTTCTGCGTTTCTAAAGCCGATAAAAAGTTATTTTAGTTTGCTTAGCGTGTAATTGGGTTTTTGATCGACGAAATACATACGACAAACTAAATAAACATTGAAACAAATCGCTAAATTATACAAAAATTTATAGATTCAAAGGTAAATAGACCTAATTCTGGGAAATAAAAAAAAAATATTAAAAAACACCATATTTTAAAATCCATCAACATTAGGATATGAGTTTCTAGGGCAAATATGTTAGAAATGATCCTTTCTACCTCCCTGCCAATTTTGAGGGATCGTCTACCAAACACCCTGTATAATTGATCGAAGGCGGATGGGTAAAGTAGGATATACGTGTCTGAACCGTTACGAGGCTACAACGTCACGACTTTATTCAATTGGCGTATTATACAAGAGTTTCCTTGCGGATACTGTGTATGTTGCGTGGTAAGCTCACGCCTGAAGATGGGCATCATTATTTTGTCAATATATTCATATATTCTAGGCTGTGAGCTATAAATCATGAAGCGCCCAAGGCCCTGTATGGAGGTTTATATTAGTGTTCGCGTCGGAGTTCATTATTATGGCCGTATATTTGATATCATTACGTACATGAGGCACAAGATAATGTTTGGAATAAAGTGATGCGCGGTCTTATTATTAATGCGGAGAGTGTAAGGCACTCTGCGTATAAAGCGTATAATCATTAGAATTGTTGCCAAGTTTTCATAATTACCTTTTCATATATTATTGACGAAATTGTTTAATACACACACAATAATATACACAGGTCTCATTTATGCGGAAAAACTTTCTAAATTGATTTCAAGAAACTATTTTAGGTATCTATTTAATTCTACATATGAGTTATAGCAGATATTGAGTTCATCGAACTCATATTTTTCGCCTTGATCTTCAATTACTCTTACCAACTGTAAACATTTCAAACCAATGTGAAATGAAGCCACAAATGAACGATCTATATCTGATCTATTTCAGGTTAACCTCTCATATGCACATGTCCTAATCAAGAATTTTGTACACTGAGTCAGCTAAAGAGATCGTTAACCTGTCCTCAGGAAGTTTTATTTATGTATAATACATTAATGTATTTTGCATAATACATTTCAATTAAGCCGCATGTCAAGTTGGCGCAAATGCAATTTAAATATCGACACGATACTCGAGATCTTTCGACGTTATTGCGATCGTATAATCGGCAAACGAACTGGAAAACATAATACAACGGTGCACGAGGTAAAACTAATTGAATTTGATTGACATAACGCTCAAAAATCCAAAACTTTGCTTTTGTTTAAGTGACATCGTGTCAAGATGAATGTTATAAAACTGTAGAGTTGGTAATTTTGAAACAACTAACCAAAATAAAATTTCAGTATTCATATACTCATACCACTCGAACGTACAGATAATAAAAACCTGTTTTGATCTACCATAACAGAAGCCTTTTGATGTCTGAATTAAGACTAATATTTACCATACGTTGCTATCTCATACAATGTGTACCCATACTAAGGTACTACTTAAAGGTATTCTGTGCCCATACTTACGTTATTTCAAAGACTCGGAGCCTGCCCTGTAATCTGGATACACTGCCTATGATTTCATGAGCGCCTGGTACTTGGCAGTCCCTCGTGGAATTTGCGTGGGATAAGCCAGGCTCGTTTGTCGCCTTTGTTATAAGAACTAGATTTTATTACACATTCAACTGTACTATAAAACGTAGGTAAGTACAGGTTTTATTTTTATGTTTGATTATAAATAATCAAAATGGTTAGTTGATGTAATGTAATAGAAATATACTCGTGAAGTTGAGGTGAAAAAAGACAGAAAGTCTCAAAAATTTTGCATTTATTTATGCCGGCTACATAAGTTAGAAGTTTTATTCGCCAAACGTGTCTGATTGTTTTCAAGTCACAGATGACTACCGTATTTTTTTACGGGTATCCAGGTCACTAGGTATGCTTATCAATAAATAAGCAGTTTTTTTTTCTGTGCACATATAGTACTTATTACATTTTTTATTACAATATCATAAAAAATCCACCCATATAAAAATCAGTTTCCTATAAAACATATGAAAGCTTTTTTAAGTAGAGCTATCTTTAAAAAAACAAAACACATATCAATAGAACTATAATTCACAAAATAAAAAATGTTTATTTTATAAATTAGGACACCTTTCGGTAGATACTGGTGACACTTTCCTCCCGCTAGCAGGAACTAAACTGGTGCGCGTTCAAGATTCATAACTGGAAAGCTGACTCAGTGCCACGGATTATACTAGGAATAGCAATAACATCTGCGCATGATTGCATGTCAGTACTCTGTAATTACGCATCGTAAATCGAATATATCAGCCGATTTGGCGAGAACTGTCTGGTATAATACCAACCTATTATTGAAGTGGGAGCTGTCAAAAGTTTATCGTGTTATTCGCCATATTACTGTGCTTAATATATGGTGCGGGACTACATACTTTCTATGAAAACATGGACAGATGTCCAAAATAACGTACATAATATAGTTTATTCTAGAGTTAAATGAACCGTATTACAAGATTTACTACTTCTCTTTAAGGCTTCTACTTGTTTCGGCTATTAATTACCGAACAAATTGACTTGAAAACTGCCTTCACCGAACCGTAACCGATTCTTTTGGAAGTGGTGAAATAATCGATTGTCGAAGAAGCCTCGTATTCACGTTATCGAATAATTAATCGCAGCTTTTAAAGGAATTCGGTACAAAACTGCGTGAAGTAAAAAGAACTTGGACAAGGATATATTACTGTAATACTATACCTTTTTGTGCTGACTCGTTTTGGTAGTTTTGTCTGATACCAGAGTTCTTGTTGGCGCATTTTGTATTGATTAAAGTCTTTTTACTTACTCTCTTTTTGTATTGCTTTTGCTATCATCTCTCGTGAAAGGCTATGATTATCACAAAGATAAATTATACGTTGGAAACCCAAAGAAAGAAATAATACAAAATGCATTTTTAGTTTTTTCATTCTAAATGCGAATATTATTTTAATTAGATATTATTTTAGTGCTTTATTTCAAACACTACCGTATTTTAAAATAGTAATATGATTCATCATATATTTAGTAGTATATTTATAGTTCATCAAGCCTTTGCAAGATTAAAACCACGTGTAAGAATGTCGAGCTATTTCAGCATGAAAGCATTTCTGTAATCTAAAACAACCTCAGAGGTTGACTGTAAAAATATGTCTAGACCTGATTTATTTATATAATTTATAGTCCAGGACTCCATCCCCTTTAAGAGCTTTGCTTAATAGCAATATTCATCTTTTGTCAGTTAAGTAACTCTTTTCTTATACGAAATGTAAAATCATAATATTATCCTGCGCTAACTAAATACAATTTGTGTCTGCTTTATCGTAGATTCCGGATTTGAATCCTATCCGGGAGAAGCTATTACAATCTTAGATATTTTTTATAATACTAAAAAACTTTGTTTACCTACTTTATAGCTATTACCTATTTAATTGAGTAGATGACAGCATTCAAAGTTGCTTAAAGAAATAAAAAGTTATGTATCCTTGTAAAAAGTTTAAAAAAAAAGGCTTAGAAAAGAAATTTAACAAATAATATTTTCAAAATTTATTAAAAAGATTAATACTCACACATCAAGGATATTCATAATGACGCATTCGATAATGGTACACGCTCAATTTGTTTTAATGTACATTTCTTTACATTCTGAGCCTGCGTTACTGCGCTGTGACGTCACATCTTCATGTATTCTTTAAAGTATTGATTTTAGTCCTCTAGACCTCTCGGCAAACTTTATGCATTATTATAAAACTTTGCAATAATGTCATCTAAAAAAAATATTACACAATTATTCAATTCGCTTTCGCTAATTCGTTTTCTAGCATAAACATAAATAAATTTTTACTAACGCAACAAATAACGTATATAGAAATTTTGTGTAGGATTTGCAATAAATCTAATTTATAACAAAAATAATTTACGATTTCTTGTGCCGCATTAGCAATATTTACGAAACGTCATAATATAGTTATTAGTCTCTGATATAATAGTTTAGTAAATGTGCGATTTATCAGCGTTTTATTGCTGACTTTTACGATGGCCAACTGATTCGAGTTTTATAGGTTTCGTAAGATGAAATGTGTAAAAAAAAAGGTTTTTTATATTTGAGGTTCTAAATGGGAATGAAGATGCAATGTGGGATCTAAAGACCACAAATTTAATTCGAGCTAAAAATAAAAAAATGAAACAGACAAAGCATTAATAAGAGTAGGAAACTATTTATATCTGCAGAGCCTCGCAAATAACAATTACATTATTTAGTCTTTTTTATTTTATAGGGAATGATTTGAGGCCAAAATTTTAATTCACCAGCCTTTAGTCACTGGGACTATAAATTCAAAATCGCGACTAAATGCGACGCCTGCGTAAGCCGCCGTATTGGTTTAAAGGTGGCAGCTATTTTGTTCATTATTTCGGCTAATTTTGACTTTCACGAAAAATTATAAAACAAAACTTATTCATTATTCAACAGTCTACATTTGACGTCGTAGAAGATAGTAGCGCTTCCTTATTGATCACAAGTCTAGGGTCGAAACTTATGTTTGTCGACGTAGACCTTACTTTTTAAGGCTGTCTATGGTTTTATCTCCAGAAAAAAAAAGCACAGCCCATTACTCGAAATAATCTATATCATTTCGCAAAGGTTCGAACTAAGATTCGAACCCACACCCTCCGGACCGAAGCCTGGATTAGGATTAGGACGAGTAGGGTTGTTACAATATCGGTGGACATTTTAAGGCTTAAAAACAAAATTAAACTCCTCATAACAACTTGTCTAACTAAATAATTTTATTTTAATTTAACGTCTACAAAAACGTCAAACACAAATTATGCTATCTTTCCTAATTAAGACTCCTCTGAGAAAGTCAAAACGGCACCTCACGATACCTAACTTGATGACAAGACCACCGTGTTAAAAACGTGAAACATTTTAATCCATTTTAAAGTTTTACCAAAGACACGCCTCGCCGTACGACGAATCACTTGTTTTTCTTCCATTTCGTTGGCACCAAGTTATTTCTGAACTCCGAACATACATTATGTGCTGTTCTTTGATGTACTGGCTCCAAAAATATTTACCATAATAAGTAAGTCAAAGAAGGAACAACAAATACCTTATGTTGTTCTTCGTACCGGTTCTGATTTACGGCTTCGTTCCAACTATTTTATGTTAACCAGGGAACAATAGAGGAACTAAATATATGGCGGTCTTGTAATTAATGTGAAAGATTCTGATTAAACTATTTAAAATGAGTTAGCGATGTTATGAAGATTTATTGCTTGAGAAGGTGGTAATAGTTGAACTGAGTAGTTTAAATCAGAAGAAGTCTTTTGAAAAGGGCTTGTGAAAGTTGGTATCAGTTTGATATTCTTTTATTTCAAATGTCTTTAAGCCGAAACGGGTTTATTTTTTTTTAAGTATTGGCATAAAAACAGATACTTCATGGTTTCAGTTGCTGTATTTTAGTCAGTTTATTCAGTAGCACTAAATCTTTTTACAGAAGTAATTGCCACATTCAAAGTATTTCCACTACATTAAGTCAACAATCAATAAGTATCACAATAAATATTTATTTCTATTCCCCTACTTGCTGACTTCTAAACTTCGACCCACGATAGCTGTACAAAGAATTCATTAACTCGAAAATGACAATAGGATCCCTTAATCAATTCTTTTGGAAACGTCCGTCAAGTGACTTAGCACCATTTGACATTTAGGGCGTCGTGTCATAAAACTATAGGGTGGTCGTCAAATAGACAGAATGACAGTCCTAATATAAATGTTGATGAGGTTTGTAATATATATGCTTAATTTGCTTTTTTGTTTCAGGTAAGTGAACTCAATTTCTAATATGCATCTCTCCATGAAGTAAGATTTGAGTTATGAACCTATGGATTTTACTACTCGTACTTAACAAAAGGCCGTAGAACACGATGTTTTTTTGGAAATTAGAATAAATTTTATCTTAGGTTTACTTTAACATAATTTTGATGGTCCAGTTCGAATAGTAATTACTGACTATAAAAGCATTTCAATTTAGAGCTGTTCTGATTGAAATATAGATTGAAAAAAGAAGTGCTTGGCAGTATTTAAGTAATGTATTATGCAGTGATTTATATAGCATATCCACATTTAAAAACACAACACAAAACACTACCTTTTAATATAACTGGAGTGGTTTAGGTCAGGGGTATATTTATTTGTACTCTGGCAGCACAAGCTTTGCTGAAGACCCTTTTGTTCGGTAGGTACTACAGCCCAGACCACCAGACCCACACGCAGCTTTGTTTTGTCTTACAGTTGGCACACCTGGAGGTTTATATTTAAACGTATTGTGTCGTGGTGAGTCTGTGGCCAGTGTCCTGTATAAAATAATCCAATCACTGAAGTTGTTTTGGCGGTTTGGTTTAAAACTATTTTTTACTAATATTTGTAGAAGGAACGATACTAAACAATTTAAAAAAAGCTGCCAAAATCACGTCGCGTTTGCTGAGATTACTCCTTATTTCCTGCCTAAGTTGATAATATATCATTTTTATTTATAAAATGTTTCAGTTCCGTTTCGTTTGAACACAATAGATTGTGCACAATATCTTTTGGATCTGCTTTTCTACGCCTTTTGTCGCGGACACAAAAGAAGCCATCGAAGATAACAATAAAATTTATAATTGGGTCAACTAAAACTCGAGTACCTTTTGTGTACTTAGGTTGGCCTCTAATTTATCATATTATCGTTACTTCACACTTATTATAATCTCCTTACAATTCCTTCACTTCTATTATAATATATGGGGAGTATTCACTTAATAACTGTGGGGAATATTGACTAAATATACTTAATAAAAGCCGTTGAAAATGCTACTATTTTTGTAAATAATTCATTACTTACACTGGTTCGTCCTAATCTAATGTTTTTATTGCGAGTTTAAAAGACATTTGGAACCGAACTTTTTCTCAAACTAAATGTATGGTTTATTACGTAAATTACAATTAACCAACCTTTAAACGACGAACCTATTTGAATTTTTTATTGTATGAATCGATTCCCCATAAATATTTATGACAAAATCATCGTCAGATAAGTAGTCCACTTTCCCTGACACAATTATTCAAAATCCATTAGAAATGTCCCAAAATAGCCGGCATGTCGGATAGATGTGCGCGGACGCATAACTCTTGCAGCTCATTTTACGCAACATTGGCTCTCTTTGACAACGCACGCGTTGGCCTATATCCACGCGAAATAAGTAGCGTTTTAACTAATGGCCTGTGAAAAGGCGTAGATCAGAATTGACGAGAATTATTTATGTTGTGCTAATAATCGAGTTCAGGATACTTAATTATGCGAGTGCAAAAGGTTTGCATGTTATAAAATTATCAAGTTATGCCAAAATAACGATGTTAACGAAACGTTAACAAAGAATTCAAACAGTAAAAATAAAAATTTACTTATTTATCAAAAAGTAGGTGAATATGTAAGTATGGAACGCTTAATCAAATAAATATACCTATTTTTATGATAATTACGATTGTAAATGGAACTTTATGCAAACGAAATATCGCTTAAATCTATTGCCATACAAAGTATAAAACGAAAGGTCAAAGATCCACTCACAAACGTATACTTCGACCGAATAACAAAGTAAATGCAAAGTAGTTTCGCAACCATCTTATTCTATGTAACATTTTTCTTGCCCTAATCAATAAAGCGCTAGCAGTGAACACACACTGTGAGAGAAAAACGCGAGTTTAGATTGTGCTCTCGCTGTTAAGTGATTTCGTACCGCTGTTTTTAATGTTTATTTGTTGTTGTATTTTGACAACACTTGCGATATCGTATTTAAGTAAAAAACGATACGATCTGTACTCATACACATATATACATAACTACAACTATTACTGAGGCAAGAAAAATGTCAACATACCACAAAAATAAGTACTTAATAAATAAATCAGGAAAAATGAGTTACACTCATTTGAAATGTAACTTGGCTTGGATATTTATATCATCAAAATTTCTATCATATTCATAAAAATATACTTTTTAACACCTGTGTTTAATAAAGGTTGACATTTTTAAATGATTTCTAGTGCACAGCTATGACTAGCACTGCTTTAGTCCCATGCAGTTGTTGTTTAGTTTGTCTAGATTGACAAAAAAGCAAGAAAACTTTGATATCAATTTTGACAGTGACAAAATAAAATTAATTATGCACGAAAACCGCTCGTTTCACAAACGCAGTGCGTGTACACTCCACGTTGTTTACGATTGCATAGAAGTGCTTAAACAATCGACGGACGCGGATGAGTGAGAAAAATATTTAGCTTCTTGTTTTGTATTCTGTTTGCTATCGGAAAGTCTTTCAATTAGTCAAAAAAATATGAGTAAAAAAGGAACTAGTAGGTTGGCGCTGAAGAACAAATACAATATTAATCAACTAAATTATTAATATGAGGTTAAGCAAAAGTGTGAGATTATTATTTTGTTATTAAACCGATTTAGTTATTTTTCTTAAGGTCCTGTTTAGTAAAGAATACCGTTACAATTTCATTACTTATAGAGATTATAAAAACATAATGATAACACATTTTTAGAAATGTATAACATTGAATAGACTAAATGAACATAATTAATAAAGATCAACAAACAATCGATTCTCCATGTCTGGCAAATGAACCAAAAGTGTTCCTTTCCGGTTTACAAATCCCATAGATAGAGTAACTATCAAAAAAGTAATTACGATGTATGACGTGACACCCAGTGCATGACGCGACCTGCGTGCGTCATCAGTTCCACAAGACTAGTCTGCATGTGCCACCGGCTACAGCGGAAGGAGACACATCTTGAATCACTATTGGTGCCATTCCACTTCACTCAGTTATTCAGTGTTTGTAGTTAATGAATCATAAGGTTTTTTTAGTGAATTACTTATCAGTATATTAAGCCTAGGAAGATTTAAGTAGACCGCTATTCGAGAGTTTATAGAGCTTAGTTTGTCAATTGGTTACATAGCACATATGGGGCCAATCAAATTTTCAACTTGCTGAACTCTTCCATCCTTTCCTAAGTTAAAGACTGTTCGAAGCATTTGACATAAAAATTTTTTGTAAGTAACGCTATGTAAAGCTTTTAAATAAAAAATCATGCAATTAAACGGGTCCAATTTATTTTCCAAGTAAATCAGGTAGTTTTCCCACATTCATCCGAAGTTCGTCCGTCGTCCGAAGCTTTGTGATAATTTCTCTGATGTCAGTCCCCCTTGTTGAACTCGACCTAGTTTCTACGAAAGTGATAGGATAGGAACTACGATACTGTGGAGTGATAATAGGTACTATAATTATATTAATGTAATATTCATTTATATAGATGTGCCATTTTATTAAGAACTTAAAATAACCTCCAAATATTTTACTAAGTTTTATATCAAACTTGAAAAAGTTTGAAATTGAAATAATATCCACGCATTGCTAACTTCAAAACTCTCGCGTGAAATATAACATCTATACCTAATCGTAACGTTTTTTGTTATCCTAACTAAATATATTATAAAGGGAACTAACTTATGACTGTTTATGGTTATGCTTTCACGCCTTGATAACTGAAGCGAAGATCACGTTGCATATTAGCAGTCAGTGTCAACTGAAAATAATGCTCCCAAACGACTCGTGAGCGAAGCAGCAGGCAAAAACTAGTTGTTATAAAGAAATAAATCACAAATATAGGCACGCTTTTTAAATAGTGTTTTAAATTTAAAACTCTGTATCGTATTCCACGCGAGATTAGACCAACGTTCATCGAAGACAAAGCTACCAAAATACTTAATACGCTAGCAATAGTTTGCGACGGTAACATTTCTTCAGAGTTAACTTTTAGGAAAATAATATTAATAAACAACCATTATTCGTCATAATTATAATTTCTCACTAATTATTAACTTTCTATCAACTATTAGCTTAGTTAGTTGCGTTGGTTAAGGAAAATTTTCATATAAATCTTTAATATTTCTATAAAACTCAAAAGATTTTCCATGCTCCGACGTGTTTTACTGTAATTTTTGATCGTAAATGTTAACAACTCGTTGTGTCTTATTATCTGCGGCTTTTCTTCACTTCGGACTTGTTTTCAATGCTCTGTGGAACACGACATTTTGACAAAATTGTTGTTATTTGTGAGAAAGGTGATTCACCTACTTTAAAGCTGTTGATAAATGTAAAGATTGAAATATTGGATGTGTATTCTCGAGAAATCTTATGAGTCACTTGTATGGTTATTTATATGGATTTCATTACATTGGAACTGAATATTAATTCAGCATCTATTTATTATTTAGTCACTTATTAATAAGTTGTAAGCTATAGTTTCGTAACGAACTAAAATAATTATGACAACTGGGGTTTACAAGTATCAGACATTTGGCATAAACCTTCTAATAGCTAAGTCAAAATTGAATAACGTCAATGTGAATTATATTGCTCACGTTCCTTTTTTAAATAATTAAAGTGTCATGGTGGCCCGATGACAACTCGAATAGAAAACAAAGACGATTGAACAAAAAAAAAATTCAAGCGAGTGGTGTTCGAAATTTGAATACAAGCGCAGGGGCGTGAGCGCAGCTTAATTGCGCGCGTTCCAATTTAGAATTTTGATTGTGCGTTCAGTTGTTTTACACGTTTTTATTGTAAGTCTGTGGTTCTGTGCTGAGTACATGCTTGTATTTGTATTGTAAGGGATTGTATGAACAGTCTAGTTGTATTATAAAGTCACGAATGTGCTTTGGTTTAACTTAATAAATGAAGTCGCTTTATTAAGAGAGTTCGTATTTAGGTTGTACAAATTAAACTACAATATAAACTACATTTTGGCATGTTTGTATCAGAATGTAATGTTAAATCTGTATGCATAAAAAGAGACTGGAGCTTGTGTTTTGATTAAACAAATAGCGCATTTGTCTGTAAAGCTGTAAAACGAAACCACATCAAATAATTTTATGACTCAAAAACTAACTCAGCCTCTGGGACTATCCTAAGATCAGTTCAGAATCAGTAGTTCCTAGGATAGTCTAGTTACTATATATTTTCAAGACCGCTTATTTTGAAATTGTAAATCGTGAAACATTTCAACACAAACAATTCAACACAATATCTCAATAGTTGAAACTTACAATAAATTTAAAGATCCCGAAATCAAGTTATATTGTGTTTCAATGCACGTCTGTATTCCCCGCTGTCGAGGCTATTATATTACCAAATCAGTCGAACGTTGTTGAAATGCGCCGAAGTCAAATCTGACGCGGTATTGGAAATTCAAAAAGTTTATTCTTCTCGCGTAGGTGCGAAGAAACGATCTTATTGTATAAAAATATTTTTGTATCATATCTTACCAGTTTCCCAGAGTTTCAGCCGCTTAAATAAAATTGATTTAGGTTCCTATCTATGTGCCTATAAATATAAGAGTTTTTTTAATCAGTTACTTGATCATAAGTAAATTTTTTACATTATTAAGTATTAGATTGTGTTGGGATGGTAGTAGCTTTAACCAGAGATAACGGATACGAGTCTTCGTAGTTATTCTACGTGAGCCGTTAAAAGGGCTCGTAAGAGGGAGGCTTTACAGTAAGTAAGTTCGCCTGGAGATCACTTTATTATAAACTTATTATACACTCTAAATCAAATTATATTTCCGAAGTATAAAAGTTTTAAGTGTTATTAATTTAGTAGCGTAAGTAATTATCAATCTATTTTGAACTTTGATATGTATCTATTGAAAGTAACCAACAGACCAACCTCATTAAATTGCACATTGTTTTATTCGCCTATGACCAATCACGCACTTATATCAGTACATCAATAGAAGGAGTATTAGAACACTGACTTTCTACTCTCTACATTGACACATAAATCTGTGAACAAAACTAGTTAACTTCTTTATATGCATAAGGATACTAATCCTGTTTGGTTGGAAACTTTCAATAATCAAATTTGCGATAATCAGTGGCTATACTTGAGTCTAGGACGTGACCGGATACAGCGACATCTTATGAATTTATAAACTGTATTTCAAACTTGCCCACCAACCTTTTTTCACATACCATTAAAGTCTTATCAGTTAAATAAGAACCTTAATTATTTATTTAAAACTCAATGACTATATAATATTCTACAATATGACATGTATTAAAAAATGGACGGAGGATAGCTGGCGAAAAATAGCGGCAAGTTTCCGCTTTGATAAGGTAGCTGAAAAAACATAGCATCTGTATACTATGATACAATATTTTACTACATTAGTAATTTGGGTAGAACATTTCACATTCTTCAATAAGTCAATGAACTGCATAGTCCTTGTTTGTTTCGGATGTCTATGGTAGCCCCAAAAAAAGCAACTGTATTCTTACGGGTCATCTAGGCTTTGTTTTGTTCAGGGAAGAAACCCATCATCTACACGCGTTGGCAAGAAAATGGCGAAGACTCAAATAATATATCTTCCTACCAGTATACTAAACCAGGATCTTTATTGCAGGAGGGAGACAGGGTTATTTCACGATACTTAAAATCTCGCAATGTTTCTCCCACTGAATCGTGTTGCACTTAGTGTATATATATGTGAAGTAAGTTTACAATTGGTACAGATAGTAACTAGGAGGAAGTTTAAATATTTAGAAATATAGTATTTTAATAGATATAAGGTCTTCTTTCAGCAGCACCTTAGCTACCATGTTGAATTTATATAAAGTACTCGTTGCTTCGTCTGCTGCACTGACGTATAGTGTTAAAATTAACTGATTTCCAAAAGAATAGTCGCCAAAAGATACAATCGCAAAATTTCATGCAATTTAAGTGTTCTAAAGTTTCACTAGGTAATTACCCGGTTCATCGCACGCACAAGCACGTATTTCTGTTTTCGAAGATAAATTAGCGCTTTCTATTGGCCAATACACAACTAAGTAGGCGAACTACTAATAACTGAGTAGTTTCTACTAATGTATTGAATAGTATGTTCTTTGAATCTATGATGAGGTTAAGAAAGTGTAAACTGCTTGTAAACGGCGTGTAAATAGTTTATTTATCCGTCGTGTTTCACGGACTAAGATACTCATTTTATGGCTGGTATTAACGGTATTCACTATTTAAACAAACTGTTTTACGGCTGTTAAAGTGGTTTTATCGATTGTGTTTTGTTACTTTCTTTTGTTGCAGTTGGAAAGACAGAGTCTATATTGATGGTCTGCTCGCCTATTAATGGATACGTCCAGTAATTACAATGTTGATTTTAAGTTTAACTAGTAAAAATTTCTTTAACCAGATTTTTTGAATTGGGCCGCGTAAATAAAAATCTCAAGGTTTATTTACCACTGTACAAAGTTTTTTCTATATAAAAACGAGGCGCGACTAGAATTTAATGAAAAAGGCTTGGTTTCAGCAGTTCCACGCAATCACGCTACTGTGAACTATTTTACAAGCTCTTATTATTATGCAGATAAGGTAAATTTTTGTATAGTAGTAATATTTTTTGCAGTTCATGTTGCTTTGATTGATGATGCAAAGGTTCGTGGTAGTTCCAAATGATTTTGAGAGAGACATGATATCACCAAAATGGCCAAATATCATTAAAACTCCTCGAGTGTTTTTTGAAGTCTCATTCTTTGATGGCATTTCCTTATTCTGCTACGTTAAGTATAAACAATCGTACATCTAGAATAATGCCACGAGATCATTTTGAAAAGAACCTTAGGTCAACTATTTTGATATCATATTTTTTCTACAATCCAATATATTTCACATACGTTATTACAATAACTAGAAATATAGTGAAACACACAGATAATTCTAACATAATTGAAATATAACCAGATTTCTATGAATGGAACTACACTAACATATGTCTGTAATGAACTTCGTAGAGTGGAATGGGCATTGAACTTTGCAAATTAATGAGAATAAGCAGATGTTGTTTGTGTGTTGGCTAGTATCGATAGGGAATGCGTTGTTTGTGTGCGTTTGCGCAAATATTGACAGAAATGTGCCTGTGTTTAGAAGCTTGTGTACGGAAACAGCAGCAAAATGGAGTTGTGGTAGGAAAATTGTAGTTTGATTAGTGAGACATATTAGTGAGGCAATTTTTAATTGATAAAGGTTTTAATTGGTGGTTGTTTCAAATAGAGATTCAGTGTTTTACCTTTGTCAGAATTCTGGGAGACACTCGATCTCAATACCGATCGATACCGAACATCAAATCGTTACTTCTTCGTAAAATATATAAACATTTTCAATTAATAAATTCAAGTGATGCACATTTCTTTGTAGACCGCTTTATTACATAATTACCTATTTATATACAAAGTTATTCAGACATAGGTATACAAACCTTTCCAATATTTATAACCAAACGTTAGTTCCGGTTTGAAATATCCGTTCTATAAAATCAGATAGGTTTATAGTCGATACGTTTTTACTATTCAGTAGCCGATAAAACTACAGACAAAAGGGTTTGAAATTAAACTAAAATAGCCTTTATTACTATTAGTATAAGGGCCATGCGCAGACGCATTCGAGGCACGTTTGTATTTCAGGTCAATTTGTTCGCTGCCTAGGTTTATCAGTGAAGTATGAAGTCAGTATGTTAATCAGATTCGACGTGGTTAAGTGTTTCAATTTAATCGTTTATAATGTTTTAGTAAAGATTTTCTTTTTTTTTTAATTTTTTTTAATTTTTTAAAATTAATATATTTCAGTAGGTGTAGAAGGCAGTTTTCATATTTTCTAAGATATGATCCTCATTGATTGTTCCTTATGATTACTACGAACATAAATGCAATATTCAATTCAGTTATAATAAAATAATTAAAATCGTTGCTTTATATTAATTTATCCGAACACAGTTATCTTTACATCCTGAAAGTAAAAATAAACTCATATTTATTTATCTCAAATACGCTCGCACCCAGATTTATAAAGCATTTGATTAAATTAAATTAATTTAATTTATTCATGGACAAGACTTCCCCATCTTGTGGGACGGTCAACACAGGTGTTTCGAACGTAAATAATCCCAACCTTTAAAACGATTTTATAAGCCATTGTCTTAAAGAACAATGGCCATAATTAAATTAAACTAGACAAAACATTCGCTAGAGACGCTCCTCCTGATTTTTGGTACATAGGGCATTTCGACACGGTAGTGATTAAAGTTGTGAAATAAAATCTACAGTTAGATCGTCTTGTCTAGTGAACATTCTGTTTTATTTTGCAGGTTGAAACTTAAAAATAAAAAAGTTATTTCTTTTATATTGAAATAATTCTCATATATTGAAATAAGCATAATTTAAAAAACCTACTCAATGGTCGTTGACCATCGTGGACCCAAAATCTTATATCCAATAAAAATTGATATACATAAATTTTCTTCTTACAATCAATATACCTGTTGAAATCTATATCAATGTATATTACTTACTGAATAGGTAAATAGATTTTTAATCAAATATACAACAAAAATCCTATCAATATATCTCCATCAGAAATTCCCAAAAATAAGCCTCTAGCTATTTTATTATAGAATAATAGATTAGATTAAAAGTTTAAAGTATGTATTTTTTCATTTATCAACGGTTATCTTCTCAATAATTGTATAGTCTTGACCACACAAGTCGATAATTTATGATCAATGTGAGTGGACCCGTATTGGTCTTACTTGGCTAGGGGCGGGTACACGCTTACCTAAGATTATAAGTTAATAGGAATATAATTGATTTTGAAACAAGATGATTGATTTTAAAAACCTACCCATTTCATTCTATTGTTTTTCATTTCGGCACGTATCCGTAGTTTTATGGAACTGCACTTCCGTAGCTCCTATTGTGTGGAATTTATGTTTTATAACATGTATCACTTTGGAAAAGTTAACGCTAATGTAACTCTCTAGAAATTAAGTAATAATTCAAAGAGATTAAGATTAAGATTAACATTTTTTAAAACTATTAAAAAAAGTTTTCAATTCGTTGGCTTAGTTCACTATTGTAAACTTAGTCAACTAAGTAAAAAGCGATATATGTATGTATGTAGATATGTATCTTCCATACATATCTGAAATGAAACAAAACCGTGTATCTATTTTCCTTATCATATATCACTGTGTATATCATTGCAAACCTCATTTTTTAAACCACAATAGTTTCCGGCAACACTTTGGTCCATTAAATCCGCACAATTATCAGCCACGTTCCTGCGCCGGCGATGAAAGCTGAACGCCCATACAAACAATTTCACACTCCACTAACTAGGGTAATTGCTACACCACTATCGGGTATTACTCGTATATTTAAGCGCTCCTGGGAATATGCAGCTCTATATTTTTGGGGAAAAATGAGTATTTTTAATTTATTGCGTAATTATTCAAAACGTAAAGTTATTATAAGTTTCCATTCACACGCTTTTAGCGACAGTTGTAAATCATTCTCTGCCAGTTAGTTTTAAATACTTATGGAATTAGTCGAAATAGTGCTGGCGAAATTGTGAATCTTTTCAATGAGATATTTTTCCGACAATAGACGTATATCTGATAATGAATCGTTAGATATAATAACAACAATAATACCACGATTTTTCCTTCCTTGAAAAGCGTCCAGGCAGAGATAAATAATTATAATTTATTAGATATGAGATTAAAGTAAGCATCTCGCATGGTGACGTTGATTTTTTTCAAAATACATAATTTATATAATAGGCACACCTGTGTTTTTATCATTTTCCATAGTAGTATTGAATTTACTTCTCAATTTTCTAAGCACTGTATGTAAAATATTATTCTATCAGATTATCCGCTGTATTTAAAGTACCGACTTTTATTTTCAAAATACGTACGAGATATCGATCTCCCATCCGTATCGGTGCATTCTTGAGACAAACAATGAGCTTCAGGATCGAAATTCGATTAATATTCGATCTATCGAACCGGCGAATGTTATCTGATTAGACTTGTATTGTATTGTTTCGTTTTAGCAGAAGAAGAAGGTTCTACATTTTGGAATCGTAATACTTTTATTATTATATTTAATTTTATTAAGATTTTAGTTATTGTGGTGTAGAACGGATATTGAAAGAGATGATTACCTAATTTGTCTTCAATTTCTAAAAAATTATTCATGAGAATGGACGCAGTAAGGGTTTAGATTAAGGGTATGCAGAATTAGGTATCTTAAATCTAAGGTTCTTTTCTGAAACCGATTAAAACTATTCTTCTTTTTTAACACAATTAAGATTCACTGGTAAAGTTATTGTATCTAAATCCTATTACTTGAAGATGCTTAATTTTGAACACTGAAATATTGTTAGACCACACCATGACAGTAAATCCTTTTTGGTTCGCACCGCCGAATGGTGAAATGAGCTGGCTGTTTCTTATTTCCTACCTACAAGAGTAGATTGGATGGGTACGTCTTGCATAACAACAACATCGTCGCCTTTTTTATTAGAATACAAATATAAATTCAAATTTCAACTTATTTCTCAGTGGAAGGATTTGTCAAGCGCAGGGTGCAGTGTATTATTTTCATGTAACCATGTTCTAATGTCACTTTTTCAAAGGGGCCTGTGGTGTAGTGACTGTGACGCTCAGTTTCCTGGCACCTTTCAAAGTTTATCTTGTATTTTCGTATAATATAGAGATGGCTAGAAAATTTAAGTAGGTAAAAACAATAAAGGTAACATTTTTGTCTCTGTAAAGTAAATGTTTCATTTGTATTGACAATACCCTTACTTTATTAATTTAATTATTCAGCTCATGTTATGTGATGTAATTGTTTGACGACGGAAACGCTCGACTTATTTTTTTAACGATAATATTCCAAAATATATCTAAAACCATTAAAGACATTTTGTTGATTGTCTCATAGTGGAGTATTGCGTACCAGCCTTCCTATCCACAACATAGTGACAATTTCTAGTCCATGTTAGACATACAATTCTGAATAAAATTAAGGTTAAAGCCGTACCTAAGTCTTTTTATCTCCTTATGCGTTTGTAGTTTTCAGCGCCCGTAGCTTGCGGCATTCTACTTTTAATCAGATTGATGATTGATATTTAAAAGTATACTTGATTTAGATCAACGATTTATCGCATACTAAATAATACTGCACAAAGCCACATCAAAGTGCTACTTAATACCCACAAACAGGCCATGAAGCCACCTGATTGCAGAGCGGCGATATCGACATCAATGAGGGCGTTCAGAAAGAGTATCTGTCGAGTATATACGGCCGCGGCCGTTGAGGCCAAATGTCACTGCGCAAGAGCACATACGAGACAGCTTTGTAGTTGCTGTTGTGAACAATCTGGGACGCTTTTCTGTAGCTAGAAACTTACGATTTATAAAATTAGGAAAATTCTTATAATATAATTGATAGAACAATTCTAATTTCATAACAATACTAATAATATTCATACATTATATACTGAGCAATAAAGTGTACGTTACAGAGTATATATATATATATATTTTTTTTTTAATCGTAAATAATTGTATGATTTTATAGTATTTACACACACAGCTATTATTATCTTAATTTTGTTTGACGCGCCTTAACATCGGTTGAAACAAAATAATATCCATGCTGTTCGGCTGCACTATCTAATTTCAATCTTAACAGCAAGGTGTCAAATGTGGTCTCTTCCGTGGAATTGTAGTAAAATTTGACGTTAATTTTAACCACGCCCACAATTTATCGTAATATTTTTAACTCTAAAAGAACCGTTTTTTTTCAGTACTGTACTAAAGTGTAATCGATAGGACTATGTAGAATTTTTAAAATTTTACAATAACGTAACGTAACGGGGTAGGGGGAGGACCCAGAATATACATTACATATAGATACACATGGAATCTGTGTTCATCAAACAAATGAATGCCCCGACCAGGACGACCTCTGGTGTACGAGGTAGGGCCAACCCACTGTGCCCCTCGGTTGTCAAATCGAATATTAGCATTTCAATTAACATGTTTATAGATATTAGTCGTTTTCGGGATAAAGTGAAAAAGCCAGTGATGCTTCAGGAACGGGACTGTTCCAACTAATGTCTTAGTCATTTAAGAGTCAATAAACACTTCGAAAGTAATCATTTATCTAATATTTTTTCAATTAGCCCAATGCTACTTACCAACTAAGGGGCGCTACCCTCATACTCGGGTAGTCCATTCGAACTCTATACAGATCGGCCTCTTCTCGCCAAATCCCGAACGGCATGGGTCGGGTGGCATTTTTCCCGAACTATTTTCTATGAACTAGTTGCCGCCCAGCAGTGCCTATTGAAGCCGGCTCAAATATGTGGGTTGCGTAATTCGTCATTTGTTTCTTAATTTGTTTCTTCCATTCCTAAAAATACTGAGAATTCGACCGATAAGGAGTATGTAGACACATTAACAATATAAGTGGTGTCGTTTAGCTTTAGTCTCAAGTGACAGCTGTCACTGCGATGTCACAGGTCACCGCTTGTAAAGCGTCTATGTGCTTAGTGTTCGATAATTGCCACTTGCAATATGAGACGCAATTTGTTAACAGAACTATTAATAATTTGCAATAATTTCGTTTTGTTATTAAATTGTGTCTATTATTACCAAAACTTTTTATGACAACGATTCCGCACCAATCACTGTATACCTGAATAATTTGAGGGTCTAAATAAGGTTTGTATAGAAATCCTAAAAAGCTTACGTTTAAGAGTTTATGTTTTATCCTGAATACCTAAGCCATATGGAGAAATCTAAAAGACTCAAATAAGTTTCAAATCAAGAACCGAACAAACGTTATAGATTTATGTACATATTTACAGAAGCAACATTTTAAGACGGCACTTCATACTAACAATATCTCCAAGCGCTTCTTAGTTACAAACATAATAGCAAAATTTTATGGACACAATAAACTAAAAAGGGCAGTAAAGTATTTCAAAAATTTTAAAAAATATCTTATCTCCGATAGATACGGTTTAGTATCGCATGTACCAAAGACTTTTCTTCTCCAATTTGTTATGCCGCGAAATTCAGTAAAAACTTTAGTTACAAGTAAGAAGAGAGGTCGTCGACCGGTGACGTCACAGACTGAAACGGCAAATCTCTACGGTTTCAGCTTCACGTAAACACGGAGATGAGTCATAGAGGAAGAAATGCATTGTCTGCTAGCTACCTAAAAAGTCTGCTGAACAATTATTTGCATGGTACCCTTTGTTTATCCAAATGTCTCCGTAGATATATATTTTGACACATGTAAAAAATATTTGGTTGTTAAAATTATTGGAGCATTAACTTCTTAAAACCTACCGTAAAGGTATCCCCAAATAAATTTTCTTTGAAGGAAAAAACTTTTATAGGAAACAAATATAACAATATAATTCTTGGCAACACCTTTAGACATACTTACACATTCTTCATTTACTTAAAAGTAAAAAAATCGGAAGCCTAGAAAAAATGGTTACGTCAGAAACATTTACGATTACATATATGTTAATAAACAACAATGTCCAGCACAAGAATCTGTGTCTTCTTTGGGATTTGAAACCTAAACCTTTAGAGCAAGGGTTGGGGATGCAATCAATAAATCAGTCAAAATATTTCCTAACGCCTATTAAGCAATTTAGAATTAAAGATTATCAAATTAAATTTCCCAAGCACAGTATAAATTGCTGATTGGTTATTATTGAGTTTATGTGTAGTTATGGCAGAATGGTAGAAATGTTAATTTACCGCATTTTCATCGTCCCACAGAACAATCTTGCGTAGGTGAATAATAGCACGGTCTGAGTGCCTTGGTGTTTGATTGACCATCGTCATAGAGCTGTTATAAGCTGGTTAAATAGAGGCGGGAATATATTTTATAAACAATGTTTATTTACTTAAAATATATTTTGTAATAAAAGCACCAATTCTCAAATGAGTATCCAATAATATAAAAAAAATTGTTACAATCTTTAAAAAATAACATTAATTGAAGAGCGTTCTGGAAAGTAACGCCAAAGTCAACGATCAGTACACCTCAAGTGCCCCTGTGTAAAGATGCGTCATATTTTTAATATAATATAACTGATCATCAATAATTAGTAAGAATACATTTCAAATAAGGAGATTAATTTAAATGTAAGTACCTAAACAAAGTTTCGTGTGTAATATCTATTTACCGTTAAGCTATTTCTCCGTCAGTAGTATCTGAAAGAAGCAATTTTGTAAGTTGAAATAAAAGCGGTGCGATTGCAGGTTGTAATCAACAATATTTAAAAAAAAATGGATCAACGCAACTTCAACATTTTTATTTCAGATTTTAAGTGTTTAAAAATATACTAGACTCATTCGTAAATACACACGTCTTCAATTTTTATCTCTACATAAAGGCACCATTATTCCCTGCTCTGTGTTAGGTTGTCCAATCCAAGGGCTAATGAACGTTTATTAAATAGCCCTTTTATTTTAATCTTAAGTGTTTTGCCGCTTATCATAAACCCATTCATTGCTGTTTGGACTAAATACTCGCCTACGTCTGGGTTCCTGAATGGTTTCATTTCAATCGGTAGGTTGTTAACTATGTATTTACTCACTGAGTATTTAGGATTTAATGGGTTACACTGTATTATTCTATTCAATTCGCTTGTTTATATCATTAAGATTCTAAAAGTTTTGGGGATTGGAACTGCTCACGTCCGCAAGGTTTAGCCCTCGATGCCTTGTACGTGGTCCCTGGGTGGTGTTAAACGAGCAGTATCTGGTGGTAGGCTTTGGCAGTGGCTTGTCACCACCCACTAATCAAAGCCATGCCGCCAAGTGACATGGTAACGTTCCGGCATGATGTTTAGTGTAGCCATTGAGGAGCGTGTTACTTGGAAGATCTGGACTTTATCGTCATATGGGTTCACATTGATACCGGCCTTGACCAATTAGTCTACGCCATTATATACCGGTCACATAGCAGAGATCAGGTGACAACGAGGCTCATGGAGTATCTCAGCGATGCAGCAGCTAAGGTTCAGCAACGTTTTCCCTCAGTGCATTTGGTGTTCCTGGGGGATTTTAACTCTCACCGCGGGCAATAGCTGTACCCTTATCAGTACACTGACTACGCTGGAAGAGAGGCTTTTAAGTTTTCCGTGACTCAAGGCCTCTCACAGCTTGTGCACGAGCCCACGCGCATGCCCGACGTTGCTGGCCACACTGCATATTGCAAGGATCTTCTGCTGATAACTGATCCTGACAGATACTCGGTGTCCGTAACTGCACCTTTAGGGACATCCAACCACTGCGTGGTGAAATCAGTGTTGCAGTACTCGCCGCCTGACACCCGCCCAAAAGGCGCTAGGCGTGTATGGTGAAACAAGTCCGTAGATTGGGATGAGATGCGGCATTTTTTCGCGTCTTATCCTTGGCGGCAGACTTATTTTACATCATCCAATCCATCGTGCTACGCTAATGCTGTATCAAGTGTGATAGGCAAGCAATCCTCCAAGGCTCCAAGCAATGGAGTATTTCATCCCTTACGCTGACCTATCCCTTGAAACCAACGGTCACCCATGGTTTAATGCTGCTTGCTTCACAGCTGAAAAGCTTAAGCAAGAAGCGTACAAAGCCTGGGCTGGCGCTTGCAAAAGCAAAGCCGTGGATTCGCATTAACTGTAGAAAAGATACAATGCTGCCGCCAAGTCTTGCAAAAAGCTAATCAGAAAAGCTCGCTTTGACCACATTGACCACATCCGAGACAAGATAGCGTCATATCCTTCAGAAAGCAAAGCTTTCTGTTCCCTGGTCAAGTCGGTTGAGTCGAACTTCTGTCGCCCATCGCTGCCACCTCTGAGGAAGCCTGACGGTTCACTGGCCCACACCGCAAAAGAGAAAGCAAACCTTTTTGCTATTGTTCTTGCAGATTGTTCACGTCTAAATAGTCAAGGTAAAGTACCACCCCAGTTACCTCAGTTCGAACCCAAAATGGGTACCGTTCTCATTCGCCAAAAGAAGCTTCTTAAATGCTTGAAAAATTAAGCCGTCAATAAGGCCAGCGCCCCGATGTTATACCTGCAGTTGTGTTAAAACACTGCGCAGCCGAGTTGTCTCGCATTCTAACACGCCTGTATAACCTGGAAGCTGGCTAACGTGCAACTAGTACCAAAGAAGGGAAGACGCTATTTCAATCACCTCCATACTTTGCAAAGTGATGGAGCGTGTATTGAACTATCGTCTCCTGGCATACCTTGAGTCCAACGAGCTCCTTAGTGATAACCAATATAGTTTTCGCTGTGGACGCTCCACTGGAGATCTCCTTATGTATGCCAGTCACTTATGGAGCGAAGCCTTGGAAGGTCACGGTGAAGCAATAGCTGTATCCTTAGACATTCCCAAAGCTTTTGATAGGGTCTGGCATGATGGTCTCTTGATTAAGCTTTCAGCATACGGAAAACCTAAGGGGCTCTGCGACTGGATATATGATTTTCTGAGGGAACGGTCAATTCGAGTAGTCTTAGACGGCTGCTCTTCTGGCCTAATGGCACTTAATGCCGGGGTACCTCATGGATCTGTTCTCTCTGCAACGTTATTGTTGCTGCACATTAATGACCTGCTAACCACAGGCATTATTGGTTACGCTGATGACAGCACCGTTGTAGAGAGATACATGTCCAATGCGCGAGCGAGTCCTCAAAAAATCCGGGCTTTGAGAGAGTCCATGATTGAGCGGGTTGATTTGGCCTTGAAGAAAGTGTCCGATTGAGGCGAATCCAACTTGGTAAAATTGAACCCGACAAAAACACAGGCGTTTTTATTCTCCGCCAAAAAAAGCAGTTTAACCGACCACCTAGGGCTTCTGGGCGTAACTATATCGTCCCAACTTAACTTCGGGCAACAATTTGTGTCCATGGCTCAAACTGCTTCAAAGAAGTTGGGAATTATCTCGAAGATCTGACGGTACTTCAGCCTTGAACGGCTACTTAATTTGTACACGGCTCAAGTTCGATCTTGTATGGAGTACTGTAGCCACCTTAGGGATGGTTCTGCAAAGTGCCAACTAGAAGCGATGGACGCAGTTGACCGAAGAGCCCGAATAATTATTAACAACTTTGACATCACCACCAAAAACCTGCAAAGCCTCGACCATCGTCTTAAAGTTACCAACTTACCAGATTACATTTTGGAGAGTGCGCGAATGCTATTTTTGATCAGGTTGAACCTACCAGGTTGAATACTAGACGCAGACAGGCCTTCCATCCCTTTATAGTAGATATCCCAAGAAGTCGAACCAAAGGCTTCGATAGTTCCTTTTTGGTGCGGGTCGCCAAGGTGTGGAATAAACTGCCTGCGTGGAAACTTCCAGAAAAGTATAGTCCTAGTTCTTTCAAGCGTCGAGTGATAGCAATCTCGTGGATAGACGTGTAACACCTTCGTCTTCATCGTCACTTTCCATCAGATGAGATAAAAGGCAAACGTCTAATCGTTTTCAATTAAAAAAACACATAACTAAAAGCAATGGAATAATTCAAACAAATATTATATTTATTTAGTAACGGTAAAATGATGCATCGTTGACTGAAGAAGGCCTGATACTAAAAGTTGGACCAAATAATATTTTATAAGTAGACCAGTTTAATCATAAGTCGCGTTTGTTTGCAAAAAATCATATCATTGTTAAATTTTATAGTTTAGGGTCTTAAAACCAGAAGATGAGACAAATGTTTAGGTGTTTTCATTAACACGCATCCCACAGAAAACTCGTCTTTAACATTTTTAAAGTCAATGAAATAACACACAGTCCAAAAACAAGGCGGTGTGATTCTGACGGTTGGCCTAATGATTGTTAATTTATTCTTTTAACTTCTATTTCTCAATAAGTGTTTGACCCTCACTATACTATCTAATTATCGATTGCTTACCAAATAAAACTTCCCTTTTAATGCAGGATCAGACAACTTTTTCAATAAATAAAAAGATCGAATTACAGGAGCCCATCAAATTCTTATCGAGGCTCCAATACCAGACCCTTTTTACCTTCTGTTAGTTTTTTTTTATAGCAACACCAATCATATTGGACGGTAGCAAACAAGACCAGAAACACCGACACATTTTTTTCAAAAAGACGCACGCCAGGACGAACCATTACTTTTATTAGTATATCGAGTTACAAAATATAATAAACCGAGTTGTGGGAACTACCAGTATGTTTACGTATAACGTAATCTATTTACATTATTTATTTATGTTTGTTATAGATAATAATGTCGTGGGAAGTTCTGGAATATAATTATTTTAATAAGATATAGTTTGTTTTTCCTTAGTAAATGTTATAATGACTAAACAAGTACCATTTTTTTTAATTCTACGGATTTTACCTATATTCATATATTTTACGCAGAGCACGACATAGAATAAATAAATAAATTTAAGACCTTATTGTTTCTTATTTATAGATTTAAGAAATATGTGTAATGGTATATATACTATTTAACTTTTATTTCATATGTAGGTAAATATTCCTTTGTCTAGCTGCACCTTTATTTTGAGATAATTTGAGCTACATAATATTAGGCCGAAATTCCAAACCAATGTACTAAAAATCAACCCAATGAATAATTGTAGGTATTACGTATAGAACAGAAAAGGTAGGTATACGTGATACCTTCTTTGTGTATCGTTATCGTAATTAACAATTTGCAAAAGAGCGGCGCTGGTGATCTCATTGCTTGCTAACTAATTTGGCCGAGATTTCTTCTAGTTTGTGTGAACACTTGATACACAATAATTTACTAATTTTATAGTTATGATTGAAATCGATACTAGGTATATTGATGTAACTTTTTGTAAAGGTCACAAGTATAAAAATGATAAGCTCTACTGAGTCTTTTAGATAACATATTGTTACTTATTATCTTTTTTTCATGTTAAAGTTTTAAAAACTTCTTCATTTTTTACAGGTAAGTTTGCAGTGCAAAGAAACTGGCTGTTTGATTTTGGATAGACAGATATCTATTTAGAAATGGACATCTAGGTTATGAGGTACTGTAATTGGCTCTAACTTTTACGCAAGCTTTACTTTCAAAAGTCTAACCTGAAGTAACTGATGTATTATAATCGCTGTTAAAATTTTTGGAGTCACACCTTCTCGATGAAAAAATGAAATCAACTCTTTCTATTGATCTGAACATACATTTTTAATCTTCATTCCTGGTTTACCAGTGCGTTTCGGTGGTTTAGGAACACGAACATATTTATCAGAACAAACGATTTCCAGAAACAAAGGTATTATCAATAAAATTTATTAATATAATAAAAGTAATAATAAAAGTTATGGTGGCAGGCGTCATCTAACTTTTTGGACCTTAGGGGACCCTTTTTGACAACCATAGCTTCAGGCTTGCTTGGCTTTGCGTATAGGAATAACATTATGAGCTGGACACCGCTGCCGCTGTGGCGTGTCGGTTGATGAGCTTGGTCGCCATGGGCTTTCATATTCTCGCAGCGGTGGCGGAATATCCCGCCATGCCAGTTTAAATGACATCATCCATCGGGCTCTTGTTACCTCCAACACTCCCTCGGTAATTGAACCGTCAGGACTGTAGCGTGACAATGGAAAGCGGCCTCATGGTTAGACTCTGGCTCCGTGGAAGATGAGTAGCATCGGCCTACTCATGTGGGATGCAACCTGCATAAACACTCTCGCGACTTCCCATCTTCCTAAAACTAGTGTACAATTTGGGTAATGGATATATTTTTTTAAGCTTTTGGCATTGAAACCTTCGGTTCCTGGGGACAAGGGCTCATCGCCTTTGTTCAGACTTAGCGAGGTGATTGGTGAGTGAAACTCATGACCCTAAGGCTGGCACGGAGTAGTTTTTTTATTGGCAGCGTATTTTTATCTTATAATTATTAATTGAATATAATTAGATGTATATTCTAGAAGTGTGAATTTTGTTAATAGTTTGTAAATATATATAAGTTCAGTTTAAACTGAATAAATGATAATAATTAATAATCTAAATAAATGAATATATTCTTTTATGTGATTTATATTCCATTAATATAAATACCTAATATTTCTGTAACACGATAGCCTGTGTACCACATTGCTATTGTAACGATTCCCGCTGAGAACAATGCTTTGTTATTTTCTATAAATCAGGTTATAATAGATCTTCAATAAATAAAATCAAATAGAATTTAATGTAGGAATGGATATTTATTATTTAATTTTGAATGTTTTTAGTAGGTTTGTAGTTAGCTAGTGTTTCACGTATTTCAGTAAATATTGTTGACAGAGCTACTAATGTACTTGCCACCAAATTTTTACTGTAACTTTACATTAAACTTTATACATATTTGCGAGAATCTCTACTATTGCACAATTATATAAGCACTTACAACGAAATAAACATAGATGGTATTTGTGTGTAAAAACATGTTATGTACACCCTTATCCTAAGGAATTTAAATAGAAAAGCAAGCATTACATTAGCTCTGAACGAGGTAGAGTTTATGTGAGAGCATTGCATAAAGACTGTAAATTTTATGTCTTGTAATTTTACACCAGCCTCATCGTAAGGAGTTTAACATATTTTGCTTATAACAACTATGTTTCAGAATTGTCAACAACTTTGAGCTTAGGCTCATTCTATTTTTACTTACCTTTAGGCGTAGCATTCAAATTCATTTCTCAAGATTGACAATTACTTGTTCTTATTTATGTCAAATAAAGCTTGACTCTACTACCAGTTCGGAAAAACCTTCGTGAAGAAGAACTGGCAAGAAACCTCGCGAGTATAATACGTACCGAGGCGAAATTGAAGATATAGATTTTTTTATAATTTGATACATACTTTTAGTACCTACCTCTTTGCACACAATTTATTGATGGGATGAATAAAAAAAGAATCGATTTTGATATCGCAATTCGCGCCATTCAGCAGAGTGGTTGTTTCATTGTTCGTCTGGTGTGGATTGCCAGATATTGAGCATATCTTCAGAATTATATCTTTAGTGTGTGGGTTTCCTCACGATATTTTCCTTTGCCGTTAAGAAAGCCCTTTAAACGTGTATATTATAGCGGTTAAGGGGTTTGAACCCGGAATTGAACGATTGAGATGTCCTCGCCTTAACCAATATAGGGAATAACAACGCAGGTTTTTAGCGACCTATTTTTATTTACATTTAGATTTCATTTAGTTTTAAAGATAAAAACATTTATAAACTTTTGAAAAACAACTGCAAGGAGATTCTGTGCATGTACAATATTACGCCTAAGATACCATTTAAGGCCAAAAAATTGAATAATTATTTCGCAACCTTTATAACATAGTGATCTAACCAGACTTTGAACAACAACGCTGACTTAAACATAGATTGATGTAAATTTTTTAATGTAGGTTTCTATAGTCCAACCACAAAACGTATTTCAGTTATTTATAAAAATATTTAAACCTAACCATATCTGCGTTCCAATCAAGTTTAAAATAAACTTTCAAGTTTAAGTATAACAGAAGCCAAGTTCAAGAGCTTTCATAAAGGAATTCCGTGTTTCAAGTGGCGAGATCATAGAAACATTAAACTGAGATTAAATCTATTTAAGGTGTTAAGTAGCCTCAAGTGGTTTACTGTCGGAGTAACTATTTCGAGTGCTTCCGTGCCGCGCTTATTACCCATTTATAAAAGATGAGATGTTTTATCCCAACTGTCAGGAGGAGGGTTATGCTTTTCGAGTTTTTGTACGTATATGTATGGTATATTGGCACGCTGTCCTGTTTAAAGGATTTGTTTGAAATGTCATAACATTGGTCGAAGTTGTGAGAGCGATATATTTTTTCCTGGATTTCTTATGGAAACAGGACAATAACTTCAGGAGTAGGGATTTTAATTTATCTGAATCAGCAGCTTGTTTAGTTCTTGGTGTTATTGTTTGGGTTGAATTAGCGGTACTGTTTGTTAAGTTTTATTACCTGTAGTTGGAAGACTTTTTCCATCAGAGGTGAGCTAAGCGAAGCCATTCGTTGATTTTTCTTAGAATACCGCTGAGCTTCCTTTCTATAGGCTTTGAAAGAAGCTTGTGTTCATCATTGGTAACTGTTTTAGTTAAAAAGTAAAAGGACTTTCTTTTTGCATATAGTAGTGAGCTGTTGGCGTTGTCAGTCGACAAATTATTCCCTTTGAATACATACGGGAACACAATGCACACGCAAGAGAGTTTTTTTTTTCAAATTTTCTACAGATTGATTCATTGATTGATATATAATTAACCTAACTACATATTCCTAATCATTTCAAAAACCTCTAAGTTTATGCAATCTAAGAAAACCGCATAAATGAACTTAGATCTACTGTTTCTCATAAACTTTGATGCGGTTTATAATATCGTATCTTTGAGACAAGCTTTTGTTATGGCGGGAAGTAGTTGCCGAGTAATCGTAGGTGGATGAGTGCGTCGACTATAATGGCGCTGAAATTATTGTTTCTATTGGAATATATCTGGTGGAACAGTTCTTTGTTTTGTAACTGTCAAAGTGTATGAAAATATCTGAGTGTTGATTTTACGTAGTTTATATAACTGTATTAAATGTTAGTTAATTTAATTTCTATTTATAATCTTAGGCTTTGGTATCGCCGGTGATCTAGGTGACTGCCAAATTTATCAATGAGCTTTTACAACTTAAGAACAAAATCAATTTAAGTGGTAGTAAAGTATCTTTGTTAAAAATTTGTCTGGGGCAGAAGTACAGGTACCACAGTTCTTCCTATTTAGACCACCATTATAAACACTTTTACTATGTTGTGTTTCGGTTGAAGGTTTCGGAACAGTACAATTACTGAAAAAAGGCAATTTCAGCAACGCATCATTAGTCGATACCATTATAACAATCACCAACAATACAGAAAACTCCTCCGATTAATGATTACAAACCATTAAGTGGCTCGCGTATTCGTCTGCCGGGTATGAAACATGTAAAAAATCGCTTTAACAGAGGAAGTGCAGAATCTCATAATTTCAAATATCATGTTAGGTCTACCAAGCCGCACGTGACAAGCGTGGTTGACTTTAAATTGCCTTAAACTACCTCTTTAGCTGGGTGGAACTGATATCCCTGCAGTTGTATTACGAGTATTGAGCCTGTCGTGGACGGTAATTATTGAGTTCTTTCAGATCAATATTCCTGTAGATCTAATATAAAATTAAACTAAAAAGTTAAACATTTTTACCCATTATTTCACCATAAGTCCAAGTTCCTATGTGTAGGAAATTCGCCGGCTATTATTAGTTATAAAAGTTCTTGATGCATAAGTGGAGCAACTACTAACACCTAAATCGTAGCAAATATTTTGACAGTGACAGTTGTTTGGCAGGAGCGGCCACCCACTTCGCTTCAGATACAGTTTCCGCGTAGATATGTAGAATATAAACAAAAAACTATTGTGTAATCTTGTCATTAACACTGACTGTCTGTTTGTTTGTAAGCTTGCGAGTTTCCGTTCTTCAGATTCTGAAAAAATCTAGCTTATATCAAAGCAATAAAGTTCAAGTTTGCGTGCACATTTCGGGAAGCTCATGTTGAGACTCCAGGATATTTTTACTTTTCTCTTTTAGATTAACAGTGATTAGCTTCGGTATTTAGAGTTGTTTATTTAAATGCGTTAACTTAAATGCTTAATCCACCTGCCTGTGTTTAAATGTAGGTATTTGTGGTAAGATAAATACACTAGAAATAATGTCTTAATGCGTGTTATAAAATATAATGTTTCCGGTGGCTGGTAATAAAGATATCGATCATTTTAAGATAAGAGCAAAGTGTAAGTGTAGTAATTCTATTTAATGCTTTAAATATCCTGATTCCTGATAACGCGGCGGAGCTTTTTAAGTAGAGAAATCATAGATTCTCATAGAAAAATGAACTTTATCAAGACTAAAACGCAAACCTAAAATATGGTCCCGATTTTTTATAATTTTTTTTACCTTTCCGCGGTTTTGTAATGTTTACATACCGTGCTAAACCCTAACTTGATTTACATTCCTGAAAGACTTATTTGAAATGTTCCTTAAATCGATGACTGAAAAATATGATTCAGCTAACAAGTTTTTACAGTATCCATGACTCATCTGGTGAAATAATTTCTGTAATTGCCTCTTTTCTCACATCGTGATTCATGCACAATCAACGGAATAAAGCCACTCGGTTTATTTGTTCAGCACGACCCTTTATATTACCCGGCATGTCAACGACTTGATTCTATACAAAATAAAAAGAAACAAAAGCTCACATTTGATTAATTTTAAAGTTTATTCATGCGGCCATGCGAGGAAACCTCATAAACGATGATACCCGAGTTCTTATGGAGTTTATTAAAATACTTAAAAACCTTACGTAGCATTATACGAAGTGAATATTCCGTTTGAAGATGCCGTTGGTTGTCGATTGAATTTTTGAATTGATATTTGTGATAGGTAATTTTCATTGATGATTGATGAAGTTTTGCAGTGTAGTTTGAGTATATTTAAAATTATTATTCGAAGAATATTCGTTGCTAAATATCGATAATTGTCTTAACCATTAATTATAATGTAAATATAAAATTATTTTTGTAATGTAAATTATGACACGTGTAGCTTCAACCTTCGATACTTGAATATAAAAAAACCTATATATATATATGTATACATATTTTTTCATCATGGGATTATGTATTGTACTGTTCAAACTCTAAGCTCAGTTCAGTTTGTATAAGAATGCTAAAAATGCATGAATAAAAATGGGATGGTTGTTAAGATAATGCAGTTTACTAAATCTTTAGCAAGAACCATTGTGGTCTAAAAACATAAACACGGAACTATCGACAACCGACACCTGAACATAAACTAGAGCGTCAAATTATGAAATGCCTAAAATTGGTTTTACGGTAAAACAAAACTGACCCATATATGATGGTTGTTTGAAATTCCTAAGGAAGTCATATACTCTGTTTATGCGACATAAAGGCGCATAAAGTCAAACATTCTTCAGAACTGTTCAGAACTGTTGCGCTTTTATATCAGGTCGATTAGCATCTGTGTAGCAGATGTAGGTGGCGCAATCTGGCTTTTGATATCGTGTGATTGTCGATGGACTGGTATGGGAATGAATGCTTTTTTGTTGATGTTATTTTTCAAACATGTATCTAATTGGATACAAAGATTCAAACTTGTTGTTTTACAAAATGTGCATAATTATGCACATGGCTTATGCTCATCAAGAGGAAAAATTTAATTTGTTCTCTTCAATCAATGTTCAGTAAATCGTTTCTTTCAATGTCTTTTCAATCGTAAAATTGACAACGTAATTTCTTCTTTCTTTATTTTGGCCTTTTTTTTAGAAATGAGCAGAGAGTCGTGATAATAAATTGAAATAGTCAATTATTATTGAGCACCAAAGCATAAAATCACAAATTTTATTTCTTGCAGTAAACTGCTTACATCTGAAAACTTGCGTAAATTATAGTTTCACACTGTAACCGGGGCCATAAACTACATTTATGCCAAACTAGTCTTGTTTTCAGCGAAGCTTTCAAACTAAAAGTTGAAGTTGCATTGTCAGACAGAAAATTCTAAATTCAAATTTATCAAAAGTTCAGGCTCCATCAAAAAGCTTTCTTATATGCAGTCACTTGATTATAAAATTCTCTTTCCGATCGGTGCTTCACGGTTGCCGGTTTCATCACGGATCCGTAAAATTCGATTTTAATTTCTGAAATTGGCGGTTGTTCAAAACGCTAATAGTCTTTAAAGTGATTCTATAATTTTATCGTGGCAATGTTATACCACATTCAAATAAAATTGAGTAGAGTGCAATCTGGCTAAAATTCACATAGATAGCTTGCAGAGTGGGGGTTTTTGCTAATTTTCTAAGAAAAGTCTTTGGAAACTGGACCTCTTACAAGGTTAAAATGGACCTGGTTCTTTATAAAAATTACTACGCGACAGTTGACGCTGGTAAAAGCTACTAGATTTATAGATTTATTGTACACAAAGATGGGGTCAAAAGATCGATTCCGACAACTGACAAGATTTCGTTGATATGGTAGAATTTTCACGATGTTAACCCGACAATCTCGAGAGAGACGTGATTATGTCATCACTTTCACCATTTTCGATGGTGTCAGACCGTTAGATAAGATTAAATAGATAAAATATGTGTGTAGGTATCTAATGGAAAAGAATTGTTGTTGAAAAGCGGTAGAAGAGTAAAAGTTGGTTGACAGCTATTTAAGAATTGTACTTAGAGGTAACATCTGAGTTTTTCTTAGTTAATTTGGAGAAAAAGCGACTATCGATAGGTAATCGATAAAATGCGTAGCTCGTTTTGGATATAAATGTAAAAAAGCTTTAAAACATTGGTTTTATTTACAAGCTAAACAAAGTAATCATCCGTCTTGTTAACAGCTCAAAGGCTCAAATACTCGACTAGTAAGCGAGGGATTCGAATCCTGTCTGGACATGGTAAAATTTTGAACAAAGATTCTCACTTTGTTTACAGTTTATTTTATTTTGGCAGTTTTGAAGGGTCACTAATAGGCGTGTAATTAAAACAAGCTATAGATCACTTTTTTAAATAAACATCGATAAAGCTGTTTCACTTTCATGTAAAAAAACCGATTCAAATTCAGAAACCATTTAGAGATATCACTTTTTCAAAGTGAATTTTTTTTAGTAAAAGTGCACACGTCAATGTTTTTTAGCTTATTTTAACTAAAATGCGTAACATAATTTGTCTTACAATCAACCTGCATATAACGTCATAAAATAGCATCTTCTCATAACTTATATTTGATTAAATTGTCATGTCAATGTTTCGTATAAATTTCTGTCTTCAAGAATCAATTAAAAAAAATTCATCATTCATCATTCCAGGTAATATAACAAACTATGCAATGCGATTTTAAAAATACTCAGTAACGTCACCATACAGTGTATGAATTTCTTAAAAAAATGATTTAAAATATAATACAGCACTTAAGTCAGAAATATTCAAATTGTTTTCCCAAAATACCCAATTCTTTCAGACAAAAAGTTATACCTTAAAATTACTTTACATACCGCATTTACTTTATTACTTTACTTCATATTTTGCAAACAGTAATAATTGTAACAATTTAAATTATACTTTATTGCTGTGTAAATTTAAAGAATACTAGTGTATTTAAAAAGAATTAAAAAAAACTTTACTTTCATTTTATTTAAGGTATTTTAAAAAAAAGTTAGTAATGAGCATCAATTTTCAAAAATAAGTGTCCTTGTGACGAAGAGACTTCGCAGCAACGTTGTGTCAAGAATATTTCGAGATGCATGCGATACGCTGTTTTAGAAACTTACAAAGACGTTCAAACATTATACGACGAGCAGCACGAACTTCTTGCTGCAAAAAGATTCTTGTTTTATTTATGGCTTCGCAACACTGTTAGTTCTTGTTCACTTTTAAACAGGATTCCAGTTGAATACAAATATCCGTAGACAAACTTTGCGAAAACGCAACTATCAGTTAATTTGTATGAACCACTATGTAGATTTAAAATTACAAGAATTATATTATATTTAAAATGGTGACTATTCAGTACCATGCAATATCAATTTCAAGCTTATAGGAAACTTCTATTAGGGGATAATATTGTTAGGCCGTGCCTAACCTGGTATTTTGCATAGAAGATGCAGTACATAGAAAATTCAAAACAAAAATATACCTAAAGATCTATTTAAATTCAAACTGTTTGCCAAAGGACCCTTTTGTGCCCACTTCTCCTTCAGTTTGCAGTTGCATACGTACTGTTTTAAATTGACTCGTTATTGTCGTATCTGTGGATACGAGATATCTCAGGTTTCCTTTAAAACTAGAACATACAATTAGGTTAACAAATCACCCACAAGTATTTGTTTACTGTTCTTTTGTAATTTTACATTAATATTATCAATTTATTCATGTTTTCTTTCAAAATCGCCCCAGCGCAGCCGTTGGCGCTAGCAGTTAATATCATTGGACAGTTCCATCAGTACGCAAGCTCGTTGGCTGTCATACAAATTATGTTTACAATTTATTGGCACAGGTTTCTTTACTAAGGAGTTATTTAATATACTTGCAAATGAGTTTTCATTATTTGAGTTTATCGACTTACTACGAGAGAACCAATTCAAATAAGTTATTCTTAGTTTTGAGTATTTATTTTAATAAAATAACAATGGTAGTAAAGTAAGTACTGCCCTTGTTCCAGTTTTTGCACTAACTGTTGCTTCATTTGAGTCGGACCACAATCAACGTGATAATTGTGGCGGCAAAATGGAAGGACTGTAGTACCGCCCTAGTCGAGACCTCAACATAAAAAACTACTACCACTGTATGATAAGTAACAATAGTTCTGTAAATAGGCAGCCAAAGACTGCGATCATCCCACAAATCCCAACCTGGCTTAGAACTGGTACCAGTGAATGAGGTAGCAGAACCACATCGGTGCTTACGATACCGCCATCTGCTGTCAAGTTCCTGTCTGGATAGTTTCTGTTAATGTAACGAACGATGCGCGATTCACACAAAGTCTTTACTTTGGAATACGGGAACGGATATATTCTTATACATCTACCTTGCTTTTTGTGCCACTCATATATCATGGCTTATAAATTTTTACAGGATAAATGCGAATAAACAAAAAATTCTAAATTAAACCACTCTTAAATAGTTAAAACCTAATCACCATACTGACGTCATACCTAGTTCCGAATTAACATATTTTATAATATACCCGAGCTTCCAGTCAAAGCTTGTAGAAAACAATGGCAGGAAGTTTATTGTAGGCGAAGCAAAAGTCCTGTTGATATTTTGAGCTTTTGGAACCGCTCAACTGTGGCCAATAAAGGGCTGATATTTTCGGCAAAAGGTCAGTTTTGTGACATAAACTAAGGTAAAAATGCCAGAAGGGGTTCAAATGTTTTGTAGGCCATCTACTTAACCTCTCCCTTTCTTAACTAAACATTAAAGGACGTCGGTCCTTTAATAATGACTTGGATTGACTTAGACAGTCTACACATTTTGGCGAATGATTGATTTTATGTAGTAACCTTTGTTTTATTTGCAAAGCAATTTTTTTTGTAATATTGGATGATTAATTTCGTAATACACATCATTTGATTAAAAAAACTTCAGTTTTGACACTTACACACGTACGTTTGTTTCCATTACTATTCTACTATTGCACAATACTGCTATAACTGCTAAAATATATTTTCTTAAATTGCATGGTGTTGTTTAAAAGTTTATGTCGATATCTAGACAGTTGTTTGTTTTAAGATCATCTTTGCTAAAATAGCTTTATGCGAACAAATAGTAAAGCAAAATAGTACATGCGTAAGACTTATACCAAGAAACGTAACTATTATGAAGACTTAATAATATGCAAATGTTTTAATAAATAATAAAGTCATATTTCTTCTGCATAAGGCGAAGGAATTGTATTCGATTCTAGTTTAGACGTGACAAGGCTGCCGTTTGTTAGCGTTTGAATTTATTTTGCCGACTAGAGGCTACTTAAAGCGAATACACAGATATTATATTAGATATTATTATAATGTAATTTTTATTCGATATTTGTTGTATCAAACAAAAAGCAGACGGTTTTTTAGAATAAATAATTGATTTAGATACATATCAACTCTGAAGTCTTAGTAAATTTAAATAAATTAATTTGTAAAAGTAAATTAATGACAATTTATTTGTATGCACAAATTCAAAACTGCCGGCTGACGGCAAAAACCTTGCATAACTTTTAAACGCCTAAACCGATTTTCTGCAAACAGATTCAAAACACATCCGATTACCTCAGCCTTCGAACAAAAAAAACCTGCACCAAAATCAGTATCTTCGTTTGGGAGGGAGGGATTAATATGTCCCTCATTTCCATCAATATCCATATTTATCTATGACAAGGCTGTATGGCTTAGACCCTTTGCCTGCTTTTACGAGCGAAAAGGAACAACAACAACCAAACGAATATCGATGCCATAGACAGACACACAGACACACAGATATAGGTGGTTCCAGTAATTTTTTCGTGCGGCCGTATGTGTGCCTTAGGATTGTACATATACAGCAAATGTGTGTGCGTAGCGAAAATGTACTAACTGTACGTACACACACATCAAAGCGACCAGACACAGACAAGTTGACGGCTGCCGCATAAAATTAAGTTGCATATTTACAAGCACACGCACACATAGGGCCGCAAACATCAATACACAGGTCAAACTAAAATAAAAGATTTAAGAAAAATTCAAGTTGAACTGGTAAAAGCGAAGGTATTTAAACACATAGGTTACATTTAACAGAAACACAAAATACACAAAATAAGTCATTTTAAAATTTACATAGTCATTACTCGGACTCATTGAAATTAATTACTAAGTTTTATAAGTTATTTAATAAGAATGAGGAAGAAAGCAATACCATAATGTTTATAAGCCAGCAATAAAATAATATTTTGAGAGGTTTTATTGAATTTAGTTTACGACCATAAATAATTAACTAGCGGCCTAAACCATTCAGCAGTGGATAAACGAAATTAAGGAATGCACTAATAATGACACTTCGTTGATAAAATTACATGTCAGCAGGCAGGCTAGAGTTAAGTTGCTATAAATAGAGTAATAAATAAATTATAAAAAGTAAACCAACTGCAGTTAGTTTCATGAATCATCATACAAGAAAGTTGAATTTCAAAACTATACTAAAGATGGTTAGCGGAGTTCTGTTTTAAAAATTCCGACGAAAGATGATACTTTGAATTAAATGAAGGCTTTTAGGGATAAATTAGCTTTGCGAACACCACTAAATTCTGTAACTTTATTATAGATTTTCGAATTCTGCTCCATTTGATCTCTGAATTACGTGTTTTACATTTGGATCAATAAAAATAAAGCTGTACAGTCAGCTCTAAATATGTAACATCCTTCTTTATTGTCCAATTATCCCCGTCATCAGGTCACCCTACGAAAAGGGTGATTTTATATTTATAAAACATAATAACAATCTTAGCTTATTTGAACATTTTTAATGTACAACAGTCCCTTGGTTTTCTTTATCTCCAATTATCACTCCACGGCTTACAAGGTCTCTGTACGACAATTCGAAGCTCGGAGAGATCACTCGCCTCTTATTATGATCGTTTTGGAAAGTGTCGAAACGCGTTCGCCCACGAGTGAATTTTGAAGCGAGTTCGCTATCGAAAAGTAGAAAGTTATAGATTAATAAAGGCAGCTTTCCAGATAATTTGCCTGTTGATTTTACAATGGCATTATTAGGTTTGAATTACCGTAAGGGTAACCTTTAAGTAGATTTATTCTGTTATTATTCTGATTTTAATTACAAAACTCTCTTTAGCCTTTTCAAAATAGACCCAGTTTGAAACTAACATTAGTATTAGTTCGTACCTTCTTTGCTTGGTCTAAGATATAGGTCTCGTATAGATCGATTATCAAAAAGAAATGCGAAATACTTAAATACTCCGTTACGAGCCGTCTGTTATAAACGAGCAGACCCTATTTATCAGTGACTATGACTATAAAGTAAAATTACTTAATATTTATTATTATATTCTAAGGATCAACCCTTTGTTATGGTCATTTATTAGTATTTGTACCATAATTGGACTTTCATTTATTTGATTTAAATCCTTTCCACCTTTTCAGTAAAAGAATAATTTCTAAATACTTTCACTTATTGACTGATATATTTTAAGCTTATGTATGTGCTTAAAATTACCCAATTTATCACGAAATAGTCTCTCGAAAACTTTGATGCCAGAAATCCAATATGCGTTTGGCATCACGCCAGAATTGGAAAAAAATGTGTTTGGCGGTTACCGAATCCTTAAAGAGGCTTCCCAAGCACGTCTTCTTTCTATTCATAACAATAGCCAGGTACAAATTATAGTACAACACTGATTTTATATCTGCAGCTAAAATTTCATCTGTATTTTGAGTTGAGTAAAGTTTAAAACAGATAAGACGCGGGGTTTGATAATTTATGGAAAACGGACAAAAAATCTTCACTGACAAAGGTGTCTAACCAAAATTAAGTAGATGGGTCGTATTTCTACCCAATTGTTTAGTTATTGTAAGCCTTAGTCTATAATCATAAATATCATTTTAACACTTGAAAGGCATTGTATGTAACATTTGATCCACCCTGGTTTTAACGCGTTGTATGCCTAACGTATAATTATAGATATTTTACACCTGGTTGAAATATTACCTGTGTTGGATACCTTATTTACTTATGTAGCTTTTCGTTATGGCTCGTTTAATTGTTTAATTTCGTTAGGATTTAAGTATCAAGACTGGTTTTACATTCTTTATAAATAAGTAAATAGTTTTTGCAAGTCTTTACCAAAATCGTAAATTACGGTCAATACGTTATAGAATTGGTCTGAATCGAATATAAAATCTTTGTTACGAAATAGTTTTTATAAAAACTCTACACGGATATCGACTTTGAGTATCTAAATAATTAAATTTGTATGATAATTCGTGCAATAAACGCAAAGATATACTTAATCTTGTCATTTCCATATCAAGTGTGATTGTGGTAGCGATTGCTTAACTCCGTTCACTGAGGCAATCGCCGCTAATTGGAATGAATTGGCTACACACAAAATATCCTTTTTCATTTATACGCTTTATAGTGCTTTGTAATAAGAATTTTAGTAAAACAAATGGAAGATTGTGATAAAAAATACTGACTTTAACGTGTTGATGTTGTACGAGTGTCTTATGGATACAGTCATAGCTGGCAGCACCCACGGACATCAACAATCGTAGGTTTTTATTTATTAGTAGTGATTGTGATTATCAGGGTTCGTGATGCCTACTGGAGGCTTCAGATGGAAAAATTATAGCTATTTTAGGTTTTTAGAATGTGTGTCGAGAAATTTTACATCACCAAACACTACAGCTCTTAAAGTTATCCAATCGCTATTGCACGTTTTATTGATAAGCAATATCATTAATTTATCTAAACCTGCGTACGACGACGCAGACGCCGCTAATTGGACAGAATTTACTGCGCACTCCCACTTACTTTCCCTTAATATCCACACACCCTTTATTTATGGCACACTGATCTATCTTGGATAAGGGGGCGATAGGATGAATTAAATGTTTACGCTTAATTCTCTTAACTGTTTACAATGATAAGAAGTTGGGGGGGAGAAGAGTGTTAATTTACTAACTTATGGAGAAACTCTCTAGTGTTAAAAATGTTTTTCTATATTTAATAAAAATATAATACCACACCATTGTCAACCCTATAGGGGACTCTTCAGTTACTGATTTAAACCGTGCGCTGATTTTAGTATAATTGTGTTCTATAATTGTACACCGCGCTACATCATTTCATTAGATTGCTAAAACTGTATAGTTTCTGTGTTTACTCTTACATTTAATCAGGTTTTCATTCATTATTCCAGGCTCTATTTATATCATCGAATGTTAGTTAGTCTACCTATAGACGGATCTGTTATAAATCTATGCGGTTCTAAACATAGTTAGGATGTTATGCAAGTGATCTACTTTCAATCAAAGCAGTCAAAGTTATTTTTAAATTGGGTTAACAAGCGTTCGATCGAGTTAATGGTTAAGAAATTTATATCTAAATCCGAACCAGTAGTATTTCATTCTATTCTAATGTAAATTTGATTTTTTTAAAGGTTTTTTTATAAACCACGAATCAAGGTACAATAATTTAGTTGCGGTTTCACTTTCGAATTTTAACAAAAAATGAAAACTTTATAACTATGTTCTATTTTTACTCGTAACAATAAAGTATATTTTAACTTTACTGGAATTGCGTCCTCGTTAAACCAACCCTAAGAATTATTTCTAGGTTTAACTGCAAGTAGTTTTTCCTAGTTATCGTAAACAGTTAATTCCGATGTTTATGCAAGAACAGATTTACAGTAATTTTAATTATTACCATAATAGAACAGGAGAATAATATGCAGATAGTGCATATCCAATTTAGGTATCAATTAGTATAAGAAAGTGCCTGCTCCGGTGTTCAAAGGGCGCATTGTTCCGTCACGTCCTTTGGCCAATCAGTTTAAATTTCGCCCAATATGGTTTAGCCATAACCGGCCATTATTAAAAGGCCAATGCATGGACAAAACGTGCGATAATTGGCAGCTAAAATGTTTTGTTGATTTGATCGATGGTTATTACTAATGAGCTTATTTGCGATTTAAAAGGTTAAATTTCGAGGAATATAGTGTGATTGTTTAATTAAGTTGCTTGAAATGGAAGTAAGAATGCACTGCTTAAATTTATGAGCTTTACTCCCGCGTAGGTCGCCGAATAATGGTGATATAAACCAGGAACTGTTAAACGCAATTGCGTTATCATCGATGGTGAAAATGTATGACGGAATTGGAACTTTTTGTTCCTTCGTTCGTTGTTTAAAATCATTTCGTGTTTGGGTCATTGTTCTCAGTTAGGATAAGCACTATTTAGTAAGATTATCTCATTTACTAGATCTCTCACAAGTGAAAATACATGTACATACGTATTGGTAACTAAAAATTTTAATTTTAAGCTCTATATTTTTTCTAGATTCTTATAGATTAGCTGCTGGAGGATATAAAAAAACCAATAGCAAAATGTCACAAAATTTTGAAGATTACGTACAATAAATGATGTAATCCTCTACATATGGACAATTTTTTCGCGATTTGCAGTTTGTTATTGGTCATGAGTCTCAAATTATTTAGTTTTTCGTCTTTAATATCACTCAGCTTAACAACGTCAAGGAAATATTGACCAACTTCGTCATCCTAAATCAACGTATCCGTCAAAGTATTTCCCCTAGCAAACTCATAAATCAGCGCAAAATATCCTCATATCTGGCGTCTCCATTACCTTCAGGTCAGTGGCCCACTGCCCTATTTCTGGTGAGAACTGTTCATCTCCGCTAGATACTGTTCCCATTCGTATGATTAGCTCTTCCTGTCACAATGTTATAGATCAAGGTCGTCTCTGTGACAATAATTTTGGTTATTGCATGACTCATATGTAGTGAAGTGAGATATTTCGTTGTCATTTCATTGTTACTTTCTGGTTGGGTTACGATCGTTTAAGGGATATAAAAACGTAAACAATGTTTCGTTAGGTTTTCTAAAAAATTCTATCTTGTGATATGGCGGTCTTAATTAAGTTTTCTAGTTATTAATGTTATCTATTTACATATGTGCCTTATTTATTTTGGGAATCGCTTAGGTTCCTGATGTGTTAGCAGATTTTATTTATTTTACGCAAGATCTTTCTTTATTGCCTGTCGCGCTGTTTATTTTTGAAACAATTTCAACAATCATGTCCACCTCAATTTGAAAGAAATTTCAATTATTTAGTAAATTGTATCTAGCAGTTGCGAGCCATTTATTTCGTCTATTCCATTTGGCAGGCACTACATATATCGACTGACATAGATTTTAGTGCAGCGTTCTATGACCCGGTTCCCCGGTTCAGAACACGCTTGCAATTCTATAATTAAAGATGAGATATTTCTGTCACTGTCACAGTTAACCCTAACAGCTGAACTGTAATTAAAATGAATATTTTATAGCTTTAAGCTTTTATGCAAGTTGTTAGCCATGGTTATTAAATATAAGTACTAGAGGATAAAATTATAAATGGCAATAACTTAATCGTGACAGATACCCATTTATTTACATATCCAAAAACTTTAACAAACCAAAGGATAAATCAGGCAAACCTCGCTGAAGAAATAAAATTGATAGGCTTCACGATAATTATTATTTTGCACTATCTTATATTAGTTTATAGTAGATGTATGTAGTAGCTATTACGGTGGTAGGTTTTAAAGCAGAAATTAAAGTCTGTTTGCTGTAGCTAGCCCCAAGACAGAAAAGAGTTTATGTATAAACGGAATAAAGGATCTTTTAATAGAACCCCTATGATATTTGCAGTTAAAAGATAGGCCATTGTAATTTAATGTTCAATTTGACTGGTTCAAATTTGCCCACGGCAAAGAAGTGCTTTTTTCCATTGTTTGCATAAAGCGTAAAGTTTTTGGGCCAAAAACCATCATAGACTTACGTAATAACATACGCTTTTTTCATAATCGGGTGAATGAAAAACATTTTTATTTATATAGAAGACTGACTCAAGCTAATTATCCCGAGGGCATGAATAGTAGCCGTCATTGCTCATGAAGTCGGTGAAAATTGTAATGTTAAACACTTAATATTGACAGAAACTGATTGCGGCGTTGATTCCACGCGGTGCGTGAGAACGCCCCTCAATGGGCAAATATTTAAACACGCATTCCTATCTCGGTTCCAGTATCGATGAACTGCGATCATTGTGAACCAGTAATGGCTAGGAAACTAGTAATATTATTCATATCTGCTTGTTTCTTTGCCTCCGTTGCATTATCCTACTTTAATCCTATCTGAGTAATTCAGAAGTGTCGTGAAAATATTATCTTCTAAACAATACGTAAAAATTAACCTCTACCTTAAACAAAATTGTTTTGCTTGTATGTGTACATATAGTGATGTTCTTAGTCGGTATATAATCAAAATAGAAGACGGTTTAGTAGTATGGACCCGCACCCTATGTTACGACTCACACCGTAAGCTTTCGAGTTCGAATCGTAGTAATACTAGTGCCTTCCAAATTGTCTTATGAGCACAAAAGTTTGTTTTAAAAACACCAAGCCACTCAGCAAGTTTTGCGAACAAAAGTTTTTTTTGTATGGAACGCTGGCGAGTTGTAATTTATTTTGAGAATTCAATTATTTAAAACAAAAGATATATTTGTTCCAAATTTGAATATCCCTCTAAAATTTTTTACCAGCATTATGAGACTACTGTGTGTCAAAAAAAAATGAATCTGCGTCGAGAACGAAAATGTTGCAATGATTTTTTACGACTTCAAGTCTAACTTGAAACCTGATGAATCGTTTAATCGACTTCAGTGAGCTTTCACGAACAAGGCGCCTTCTAAAGCAACTGCATACCGCTGGTACAACGAATTTAAGTGCGGTGGCTTAAATTTGAAAGATGAAGAAAAAATGGTCGGCTTTTGAATGCTGTTACCGAAGGAAACGTGCTACAAGTGAAAAATTTGATTCAACAAAACTGGCGAATCACATACAACTGGGAGATTCACCCCAATTTGCAGATTTGATCGGGAAGTGTTCATGATATTCTACACGACCACCTTTGCGAAAGAAGGAATGTTTCGCGCGGGGTACCCCACAACCTCACCGATGCTCAGAAGCAGAAGCGCGTGGAATGGTGCCATGCTAGGATGGATAAATTCAAAACAAGATCTTTCCACTGTGTTTACGATATCATAATTAACCAAAGGTGCCAGACAATATAAGGCTGTTTTAAAACGAACCAACGCCTACGAAAGTAAAACGATCTAGAAGCGCTGGAAAAGTTTTGATCGCCAGATTTTTCTGCACAATACCCCGTGTATTTAGTATCAATTCCCTCAGGAAACCCTAAGTAACACTGCACAGTGTCACACTACCAAATGCTTGCCAGAAGTTTTTGCTGCGGCGAGCAACAAGCGACCGAACACGGGACTCCCTCCATGACGATGTGCCCGCGCACTTCGCGATCAAGACGAGAGTATTCCTAAACTTTTGGGCCATCCGCCTTTAAGCTCTGCTTTGGCACCCTATGATTTCTTCTTGTTCTCTAAAATTAAATACCAGCTGAACTAACACAGTTTTCATCGCCAGAAGATGCGCTCACTGCGTTAGAGAAGGCCGTTGAAGAATTACCTGTTGCAGACTGGATAATGTGCTTTAAAAAGTGGTTAAATAAAACTTATAGCGTCTATAAAATAAAACTTTGTATAGACGCTGGTGGGAGTTCTTAGAAAAGATGTAAAAAAATATAAACTAACTATAGAAAAAACAATTTTTTTCTTATAAACTTTCTGAGTGTCCGTCGTATCGCATTACGAATTAAGTTATCTTCAATGGTTTTTGTAAATACATGGTCTATTAATCGGTGGATATTTTTCAAAATTATAATTTCTCTAATTTTAATACCCACACAATATTTACGAATAGTATTCTATGGCTAAGCGTATTCCTACTTTAATTTACAAAAAGCTTAGCACCTAATAAAAACCGGTTGGTTTTAAATTCTGATTACCTACTATAGTCAGAAAGCCTCGTATTTGGTTTATTCTGGTATACATTTCTGTTTTACCATATATACATACTGGTTTATATGGTAGCTAAGACGGTTTACAATATTAAAAGTAAATCAATTGTAAGTCAATTGAACTTAAGTAAATTCTCTTTTTTATTACAAGATCAGTATTTTTAATTGCAATGTGAACATATATTGTACATTAATTTAGGTGTAGCCCTTCCTAGGCATCTTATTTTCAACAACATAAATTGGTACATAGAATACTAACAAACATCAAACCCATTACCAGGTACACAGTTATTGCGAGTACGGATACCTCCTCCATGTATTTTGTAACCGTGGTTCTATTAGCGAGAAATATTACCGTGCATAGGATCGCCCACACGCAACACTCGATATCTGAGTTATGCCCACGGAGGGCCATTATTTACTTCCAGCCCTTGGAACTGGTTTGTGATAATCTGCACGAAGCACCCGTTGCTTGCACTGCTTCATGGCACCTTGTTATGATTTATGACAGAAAGACGTTGGACTAGTTAAAGATAATCTGCACTTATTGCAGAGTGGGGTTGGTTCTAATTTTAAATTTAATCTTGGCTTCTTCGTTAAGCTCCGCTAAGATCTGTGGATTGTTTACTGTTCCACAGCAGCCTTAATAATATTACTGCAGGGACAAGCTCACCCAACTGTGGGAGCTGGTTCAGGCAATTCATACTGTGGTTTAGCAAACTGTTTACTTCTATATATCATAATTGTGTGGACTTCCTCGCAATAGTTTACTTTACTGTCAGCTCTGTAGTACATACAAAAGTTGTGAGAATTCATTAATATTCATTATTATTAATAGCACTCTTCAACATCTGACCTGGAACACCACACACCCACTTTATGTTATGCAGTCAAATCGAAAAAAAAGCACGTTCACAATTGTGCTATTCACTTTATTTTGTTGTTATTTCAATTAACTTGCTTGTGTAAAAATTTTTATTTAATTTTATTAAATTGTTGATACAAAAATTGTCATTTTTATTACTTTCTCTTTATTATTTTTTTTTAAATTCTTCGTTTGCTTTTGATTGATATTTACGAATATTATTAAAAACAAATAATTTATAATGATGTTACCAGAAAATTTGTTTATATGTGAGAGAACTATTTACGATATTGTTATGTGGAAGGTCTTTTTCTTCAGCTTTTTACTTCTATGCAATTGATTTATTGATTGGCAGAATAACTTTCGAAAATGAATTGCAATCGACAAACGAAACTACAAAATCAATTGACTAAACTTAACATACTTCTTGAGTACTAATGAAAAAGTAAGTAATCTTAAGAACAAAGGATTAACTTCGCAGAACTCGGATCAGAAAACGACGTAAAAGTAACGTTGGGAAGCGGCCATTTGTTTAACATCGCAATAAAGATACTCTTGGAACTAAACAGTAAAATGAGTGGAACGGATTTAGCAAACAGTTGCGTGTGAAAGCAGGAATATATTATGCAGAAGTTGCGGCCGCCGGCTTTTCTATTGGTTTTGTTTTATTTAGTTCCCGGCTTAGTTTAGTTGTTTATTTACGATGGTGGTTATTGTTGAGCGTAAAAGCTTTTTTAATTAAAGTTAATTTTATGTTTCAATTTATGAGGCAGAAACATAGTATCTTATGAAATGTAAAAACAATTAAGTTCGTTTCCTTTTAAATGTGTTAAAAGGAACGTATTTGGTTTATTGCCGATATTGTTTTTAATAATTTTGTCATCAATGTACAGTCAACAAAAAAAATTAAAATGTATTAATTTCTTACCTATGTGTCTCTCAAAGTTACAACTACACTGTACGAACGCCGAATGTAACAACTGGATATTTTTTTAACATAAAAAATGAATCAATGATGTCTACAACGTTCACAATTTGTAAGTGAAGGGGACATGTTTTTAAATCATGCTTATCAAGTTCTTAAGCATGTTGCTAACGTACTTTAAGCCGCTGTCAGTGCCTGGTATGTAGCCATTTCAGATCTCCATTTGTTAGCCGGCGTGGAGTTGTCACGAGAGACCGCTATCAACTTGGCTGGCGGCCACTAATGAGAGAGATTGCACCGACAGATGGCGACAGTTCACCAGAATGTTATATTTTTGCTGTAGCCTGCCTCGGTCTCGCAAGAACCTAAGAGATACCAATTAATACAACGAAGTGGCTATCAGATACTTCAATATCTCTGTATTCAAACAAACAGACATTCTTCACGGCTATAAATCGCGTTTCGACAAAGACTCGACGACTTTCGTGTTACAAAGCACATCACTCCATCATCCGAACCGGTCGTAAATAAATGTCGCAGAAGATGATACATAATGGATTCATCGCCGCGAGGTGTCACCAGGATGAATTATGTAAAATTCAACTCTAACGAATTTGCATTTAAGTAGATTTTCAATTACCGAGTCCATCTTTGGCGTCTGTGTTTAATTTTCAATGAACAAAAGCTTCGGTCACACCGCTTCGTTGTGGTCACGACTTGTGTACACTTATAACAAAAGTTTTTAGTTTGAACTAAAGATTTAAGTACGGCTCGCAGTACTTTCAAGCGTCGTGGTTAAAGTCTTGTAGTGTAAGTAATTACCACCGTGTGTAGTTAATTGAGAGATTTCACGGCTCGGTACTGCGGGTACGCATGGCTTGCTGACAACAGGCAAGAGAAAGCGATGGTTTATGATAAGAACTTGAAGTTTGTAAAGTTATATAATTCATAAGTTCCGTTATTAATACGCTCATTAGACTCTTGAGGGTTAGATCTTATGTAGATAACCTAAAGGTTTAACCTTCACTATATTCGTTCTGAGCTCTAAAAAACTTATAAATATTTTAAGCATGCTCATGAAGCTTACGGGTATCATTCATTTATACCACACAAGAAGATTGCCTGCTGCCGTATTTGGACAAAATATCACATTATCCGCTGCACATTACTCTGACATCTGTTTTATATTGCAGAATATTTAAACTATGCTAATTTATCTGTAACGATATTACAACTACTGCCAAATTGTTTTTAATCGGTATCTGTGACTTTGTAAGAACAAAGATACTCGCATTATATGACCGAAAGCGTATTTATTTTTAGTTGATTTTATCTTGAATTTGTAGTGATCGTAAAATATAGTCAGACCCCAATAATTTAAGGCCAGTTTCCGTGACTACAATAGGTGAGGAATCCTATCATTAGTTCTTCCTTACAGAGGTGGTGACAATAAACTTTGACCAAACCGAGATCGAATTGAAAAGGACCACCAGCGATGAATAGGTAGCCCGTTTTACATTCAACATTTCAGTATTTTAGCCATCATTTTAACAAAATCTTCTTAAACAATTTTCTTTATTTAAAACAGAATTATGCAATAAATATGTTTTTTAAGGTTCTTTGATTTGCATTTTATTTTAATCTTTTGCTTAAAGTAGCAAGCTAGTTTTTGCAAGTTTGGTGTTAAGGTAGTAGGAATTATTAAAAACAGGGTAGAATTTCTTCACCGCAATACCACATACCACAGTTTTACGGTTTCCTTAAAAATACGACTTCAAATACAGTTAACAAGAATTGCTTTGAAAGGTACATTGTTGGACTTCCAGTAGTGCTTTTAACTATTCATGTTTCTAGCTACTATACACTTATCAAATGTAGTAAATTCGACGTGCGTGTGTGCCGAAGCACGTTTTGTTATATGGACGCGTATGGCGCGTGTAGGTATTCATTCATTTCGTATCACTATCAGGTATAGTATCTTTGTGGTCGCCGCTCTTTGGTCTTTCAATTGATGAAATCGAGTCATCCTTTTTGGTTCATTTTATTGCTGTGCTACTAGTCATAATTAGAACAAATTAACTTATCTTTGGTTTGATACAAAGAGGAATGTTGTTTTTAGTAACTCTATCACGCATAATTAAATAGAGCGAAGTATATGTTTATTGTGACGTTTATTTACTATTAAGAACTTTTAGAGCAAGAATAACATAACTGTGGATTTGTCGAAAGAAAACAATGCCTGGAATTCCAATGACGAGCTCAAGTGGTTGGGCAAACATAAACATTCTGTAGAGACGGTCGTTACGCCTCAGATGTAAGATTGATGGCCACCCACAGAATGCACTTTTATTGTAATAGCTATCTAAATGGCGATGCAATATGGCCGCCTATCGACCGATGTCAAGGATAGTGATAACGGAAATATATCGTCCGGAGGTGTGGCCAAGGATACAGTAGACGGTGTCTAGGAGCGGTCTTTGATAGACGGCTGATGTTTGCCTTTGGTCGGTTAATGGTAGGATCGAATTTTTGTACACAAACCAAACTCAGAACACAATTATGACGCGGGAAAGTAAAGTAGAGACGTGCGTGGGTAAAGAGTGGCATAGTAACCGATCAGGGCTCGATCGATAATATGTGGGCGACTATAAATGAGCCCTTTGTATTGTAGATCGCTTTCAATTTGACCGATTGCCTTTTGCAGTTACAACAATCACTGTCAAAATACAAAGGGAAGAATTATTAAGGCACGCGGCGGAGCGGCGCCTTGCTTCAGTTGGGGCTTTAGGGAACTATACAAGTTTAGATAAGAAATGTCGCAACACAAGCTAAAACAATGAACTCTTAATTGTATTTCGGTGCTTTTACAGAAAATGGTGCGTAGATTAAGCTTTCTTTGTTTTGTTTGCGAGATAACTGTGAATGTCCGTTGACCCCACTCGTAGTTACATAGTGGGCGTTTTAAATATTGTTTTGAGAAAGATCGTGAATAATTGCTGCAACTGATGGATGCCTTATTAAGTTTACTTGATCAGCATTTTTCACTGTCAAAAAAGTCTTTGTGTTTGCTTTGAAAATGAATTGTTTGTGATTTGTGATTAATTTTATTTCTTGTTTTTACAAAATTTTAAACGCATAATATTTAAAAAATAAGCATAATTTAATTAATTGGAAATCTGAAATAATAAGTACTTTAAATGGGCACTATGAATTCAAAGCAATGTTTTAAGTCCTGGTGAGCCAAACATCATGTTAATTCCTGAACTGGAAACAATACACAACATTTAGATGCAAATGAACGGGGAACTAATTAAGCCATGACATTTAGGGGTTCTATAGGGGACTCTTTGTTGTTCAAACTATTTGTTTAACAGCTGTTGTTTTGTTCCGCAATGAAATATGACGTGTTAGAATCGAAGTTATCAGAGTGTGCGTATCCTGGAACATGAATAACAAACAGCTTTTCCGATGTTTAACCATCGAGATTTTTGTTTTATTATGATTTGTTTATTTATTTCATTTGAAATGGAATGTATTTAATTGATAAAGGATAGGATAACCTATAAGTACTCATCTATTTAACGTTATATTTTATCTGTGGTTAAATATTTCTAGAGTTCTTTTTCATTATTATGTAAATATGATTGATTAAATATGATTGTTGTGTAAAATATTTGTGTTAAAATTATCTTGAAAATATAATTAAAACTCAAGAAAAGCCCTGATTTCTGTATGGGTACAAATTATTGTGCGTATGGCAATTGCATGTAGTATTGGTATGATACTACCACTTCTACATTTTTTTTAAAGCTTCATACCTATTATTAGAACTTTCAATCAGCATGATCAAGCTAACTATTCCTGTGATTTAAGTTAACCAATGAATATAATAATATAGTTAATCCTTAAAAATATATATTAATCAGTGTGTACTGTCCACTTCAAACGAATCCACCGTATAATGAAGTCATAGCTGATTAGGGGTTGCATTACGCACCACCAGCACTCATTACCTTCGGCTCCGTAACTGCGCGGATGTACATTGGGTCACCTCTATGAACTAGGGTGGCGATATCATCTGATGATTATGGACATTTGTAGCTGTAAATATGGTGTTTGTTTATTAATTAACTTCGCCCAATTATTTTTACGTTTCTGGGGTTTGTGGAGTTTTTAGTAGCTATAAACATGAATTTTAACTATTCATGTTTCTAGCTACTCAACTGTTTGACGTTTTTATATATAATATTTCTGGAGAATTGAATGCTGAATTTGTATATGTTATGAATCTGAAACTAAAAGAAAATGCTGTGTTATTAGCCATTTTTACGAACATTAACACAGTACATTTTTGAAACTGATTCGCTCGACGCAGCCCATTTCTCATTGTACTTTCTTCTACTCATTTAGTGAAAACGGAAACTCTGAAACTGTTTATTACCAAGCGTAATAACGGTTGGCATTCTTTATGAGATGAGACTTCACTAACATTTACATTCTACAATTTTCAGGTTACTGGCCGGAGCTCCTCTGGGCAAGAATTTGCAGCCAAACACGACCAAATCAGGTGCCCTGTGGAAATGTCGCATGACGCCAGCCGTGCGGGACTGCGAGCAAATTGTCACCGACGGCAAACGAAGTGAGAATCCGCTTGTAAACACAACTACTGACACTAGTCATTTTGGATTTTGAGATATTAATTAAAGACTAGAATAAGTCGGCAACAGCTACTGACAAATCCGCTTTGTAATGTTGTCTAAGAATGTTTAACCAGAATTCAAAATGACTGGTATCGATGACGTTTATCGTTTTTCACAGCACTACCAAATATTTATTCGTCATAATTATCACGCAAGTCTTGGATGTCATACTTCTACATACTGTACTGATCGCTAGATCTGTTTCTTCTGCAATATCATATGATGATACGTCGAATCGGTAACACATTAAGTAATCATTTGAGGTACACAATCGTTATCTTAGTAATTCTTTAATGATACCCAATAGTTAAGGTCATTATTTAATTAATTAAAGAAATACACATAAGTGAGTAATAATGTTTAGCGGCGCGTTTAAGTGACACTTTTAGCAAGCACAAATTAGTATAACACTATAAAGATCAGCACAATAGTTTTGTGTAAAGTTAGCTATAAATACGCGTAGAGTTGTAGTTTTTTCTAGAAGAAATGTAAATAAATTTACAAATATACATCTTATAGTATACAATAAACAACTTATATGAATAATATTTATTGTAAAATGAATTTTTTAACTAAAATCTTATATCTTTTGTCGGTGGTGCCCCAAACAGCGAAGCACGGCAAGATCGACAAGAGTAAGTGAGCTGTGGTCTCAAAAATCTATCTAATCATTATGCTGTTCACTAATATTGACTAATCGCTGACTTTGGATTTTACTAATATCATCGTCTCTTCCAGCTGTTCACGGAACGCATGAGCATCATAACATGATTTTATTTTGCATATGAATTAATTTATCATCCTATTTAGAACAGATTCATTTTCATTTTTAGTGTATTCTTTAACCTTATAATATTCGTTTTTATAATAGTCGATCAGATAGTTTGTAACTGGAATGATGAAAATACCTAGTTGAAAATGAATCTTTCGATCAAACATGTAATCATCGCGACAAAGCACTAACAGCTTGCACAACACCGGCGCACAAGCTTCAAGCAAAAAGCACGAATTTATTTAATTTACTTAAGTACTAGGTAATTAGGAAATCTGTACTATGATTACTTTACCTGCATATAATGTAAATGCCAGAGTAAATTATGTAGTTATTAGCTAGTCGTAAAGATCTTAGATAGTTAATTATTATTAGTTTCATAACAAACGTAATTAAATTTGTGATTGTAGACAGAAAAGTTGTAGCTTGTAGTTAATTAGATTTAACCGAGTTTAAATGTGAAATAACACTTCAAATAAAATTTAATACTAATCAAACAAATGAAGGTGTATGGTAAACAGTTGAATATTAATGATTCAATACAAAATCATGATGGATTAACTCGATTTCTAATATGTTATGAAACCCAACATATATCCGGTAATAATAATATACCATTACATTCTAACAAAAAAGAAGAAAACAAAATATGGGCCGATTAACAAAGTAACTAGAGCTCACAAAACAACTGGTGTATGATTGGTATATTAACGAATCGGCCATTAAAAATAGAACTCAAAATTAACATAGAAGTAGTACAATAACGAGTATTAACCTGAGACCACAAGTTTTTTGCCGTTACTTCACATTCATCTTTCAGGTTGCAGCAGTGTCTTTTCAATTTGTCACAATTACTTGAAGGCACGTTAGGACATTTATTTTCAGCTTTAGAACACGCAATAGTTATATTACAGATTTGAAATGATCCACACTTTTGTATACACAAGTATCTATGCATGTATGTATGCATATATGCATAATGTATATATGCATGTAATGCATCTTCAATTTCGCACGATGATTCTGAAATGTGAAACAAATATTATTCATAGATACAATTTCAAGATTTTGCTACATTTTATGTGATATTATAGCCTTGAGTGTACTTTATCTAGGCCTAATTCCAATGCTTTGCATTTGTCATTTTATCGTATATAGTTTTATAATTGGGATCTAAACTCCTTTAAAGCAGAGCAACCGATAACGGGTTGAAATAGAAACTTGCTCTTCTATTTTGCATAGTCGTAAACGCATCAACAGATTCCAGTTATTCGAGATCTTTGTCCTTTTGATATCCCATTTATATTGATTAATGTTTGGGTTTTATATTAACGTGATTGAAATTAATGTTTTAGATGATTTTGGTAATAGAGATTTGTGTCTAATTTAATTTAAAAAACAACATTGAAATAACCTTTTTTTGAATAACTCGGTTACAATGTTTGCCTTTTGCGTTTATGCTTTTGACCTCATAATCAAGCTTTTGCCCTCATTTCTACATGTTATGCATATTTTTATTATATTCTTTTTATGTATAAAGGTTTGGATTCATCGAGTTTGTTTGGACCTCATTCTGATGAAATAAAAGACGGACAATGGCTTGGTGTGTCTGTGAGAAGTCAAGGTCCTGGGAAAAAAGCTGTAGTATGCGCTCATAGGTAATATCAGTATTGAAAATATGCGTCATTTGCACACTATGTATTATGTTTTGTTTACTAAAAATAGCATTTTATATTTCAGATATATTCGTAAAGATGGAAAATCACAACACGGTCAGGGCTTATGCTACACATTAAGTAACGAGTTGCAATTACTCGAAGTTTGGGAACCATGCAGAGGGCTTTCTGTAGCCAGGTATAGGATGAGATAAATAAATATTATTTCTAAATGCTAAAAAATATACAAAATGTGGCTGACAGATTTTGAGCCCTAGAACTTACAAAAGCTCAAAATGAAATAATTATATTTGGCGTTGAGCTATAATATATAACAACTAAGCATTTTGAAGTTATGAAAATACATTTATATAGTGATTTGTAGCAATTCGAGCTTGCAATGAACGCTTTGCATTAATTATCATAAGACATGAGACTCTTAACTCGCATTCTATGTGGTTAGCATGAATTTACCATAAATGCATACCACGAATAGAGTTATTGAAGTAATTTTAATATCTAATATTTTGCAGAGAACACGAGGAATATGGTTACTGCCAAGTTGGTACCAGCAGTTCCATTCTTGCTGATGATACTCTTGTGCTGGGTAGTCCCGGTCCGTACACCTGGAGGGGAACCATATATGTGCAAGATATTAAAGACGAAATATTGGAAAGGGAAACAAGTGTTTACTCAGGACCTGTTGAAGATGGAGTTAGTCCAGTGGAGAAATACAGTTATTTAGGTATGATTTTGAATCACAGTCTTAAGTAAAACTGAAAAGTAGTTATTTCTTTCTAATAAGAAGTAATTAAACGTTTAATTTGTACCATGCACCATGCTTTTTAAAGTTAATAACTTGAGTCCGTGATATAAATGTTAATCTCCAATTGCTATCTTTGCAGGAATGTCAGTGATCGGTGCTAGATTCTTTGGTGCAGAGTATTCGTACGCCTCAGGAGCTCCCAGGTCACGTGGTACCGGCCAAGTTGTAATGTTTAGCAAACATGTTATTAATGATTGGTCGAGACCTGACGTTTATCTACTAAACTATACCATGATACTGGACGGAGAGCAGTTTGGCTCAAGTTTTGGATACGAAGTAGCATCGGCTGATGTAAATGGTGATGGGTAAGTGGGTGTTTTTTTTTGTAGTTGTCAATAGTTCGTTACTAGTAAAAAAACAAATAATTATCAGATTATTGATAATAAATTATCTTAATAAAAAAATTTATCTTAATGTTATATATTGTTTCAGGTACTCTGACCTTTTAGTGGGTGCCCCGTTCTACTATTCACGTGATTCTGGTGGCGCAGTTTACTTATATCTGAACCACAAATACAGTCTCAAATCAAAATATGACGTCAGATTGACAGGTCACATAGAATCTCAGTTTGGTATCTCTATTGCCAATGCAGGTGATCTTAATAAAGATGGTTGTGAGGATATTGCCATTGGGAGTCCATATGATGGTAATGGTGTCGTTTTTATATATCTTGGAAATAGGAAGAAAGGTTTGGACGTGAAACCTGACCAAGTAATAAAAGCTGAATCCTTACCAAAACTAATGACTACCTTTGGTTATTCCTTGTCTGGTGGACTGGATTTAGATGCCAATGGATATCCTGATTTATTAGTTGGTGCTTATGAAAATGTGAGGAAATATATTTTTTGAACCTTTCCAAAAACATAGCGACAGTATCTTCTTAAAAGTAACGAGAACAAAAATATCTATTAATTATGTATTTGAGATGTGAGGTAATTTTTAAGTCTACATCAATATGATACAACAATATACACAGAATATTATTTTTTTAATTACAGAGCAGCATTGCGTTATTGCGCACTCGGCCAATAATTGATATCAAAACCTCAATAAAGCCATCCAAGACGATTCTAAACATCGATCCGTCAGTCAATGGGTGCGCAAAGGATCCTACATCAAAGTACACTTGCTTCCACTTCCAAGCTTGTTGCATTATAAAGTCTCTAGTCAGATCGTCACAAACCAACAACCACAATCTAAGATACGTCATCGAGGCAGAAACCTTCCCCGGCGGTAGAAAGTTTTCAAGAGTCTTTTTTGATCAGGATAAGAGTAACATTGTGAATAGAACGATCAGCTTAGAGAAAGACACAGAAGTATGCAAGGAACATATCGTTTATTTGAAAAATAATACAAGGGATATACAGACTCCTATCAAAGTATGTATGACATTAAATAATTACTGATATCAATAACAGTATTTGACAAATTTCTAGTACATTTAATTCATAATTGTTTCTTGATTTTTATATAGTTCGGGTTTCTCCTTTTTAACCTTTAACGCGCTTACTTGACTTATAGGTTAATCTGCTTTGCCTTGACCAATTTAATAAAGTCCAATTTACAATACCTGGATAAGCCATAGAGTAAGTGGCAATCGAGATCACGTTTTTCAACATTATTATCTGATTTATATCTAATTTGTATTCTTTAGAAAACATCTGTTTTTATATTTATTTTTAGAGCTATTAATATACTTGCATTTACGATATGGAGTGTGTGAGGATATTAACTAATAATCCTTATCTAATACATACTTTTTTTCCAGTTTCTCGTAACATACCAGCTTGAGCACGCGCAGCCCCGGTATTCCACTATGGGCGTCCTTCCCAACATAGACGACTACCCAGTGCTGAACGCGACGGCCACCTCCATGTTCACAGCAAACTTTCTCAATGATTGTGGACCTGATGGAGTATGTGTCAGTGATTTGGTCATCAACCCAACTTTGTTGTTGCCGAAAAGTTAGTATGGTCTTAAAACATTGTCTTATATGGAGCTTGTGGTTTGAAATAGTCTTGAAAATTTTTTGCTATCCTTTCAGAGTAACATTCTTTATTTAATTTAACTTTATATATCTGCATATTTCATACTTTTTTAATCCATTTATCTTATATTGTGATAAAAATAGAAATAAATCAGAAACACATATATAACATTAAACATCTTAAAATACCTGTCTACAAAAAACATAATAAAATAAAAATTGGAGTATGAGAAAACAAAGATCAATAAAAATTTTAAAAATATAATGAAATGAAACCTAAATATCCGTGATTGAATTCACGCCAGTATCTGCAAAATTTTTCACATATTTTACTTATTGCAACATTACAATTTTTAGAAGATGGTAACTCCTACACTCTCACTCTTGGTCAAGAAGAAGAAATCCATCTCTCTATTGTTGTGGACAATTACGGAGAGTCTGCTTACGAGGGTCAACTCCTGGTCCAGCATCATTCTAGTCTGCATTTTATTGCAGTGAACGCAAGTGTAAGTAGAAATAAGAATATTGCTTTTTATATGTATATTTATAAATAAGAGCTGTGAAACAATTATTAATATAATTTTCTATGATACAGTAGCATAGAACTACTTATCTAAAGAAAAACTAAACCGAAAAATGTATTTGTTAGTTGTGTTTGTTTTGTGGTTATCTTAATCCCGATCCAGATGTTATAAACAGAGCTGAAAAGTGACATGAATCCAAACGTGATCCAACCGTTTATACCAGCTAATACGAGACTTATAACATTTTATTTTCGTTTATAATTATTAAACTCTGTGACCAAAAATACTAAGGAAATATTCGTTGAAATATGACTTTTGTTCATTTCTTCATGTACGTAGATTATATTTGTGAGCATGATATTTGAATGCACATTCTAATATACTTAAATGTATATAATGTTCACACTTTCATATTAATCTTAACACTTACAAACGTAAAGAGTATTTAGAAACGAAATTTCCCTCCAATAAAAACTATCCTTAACGTTTCCAGGAACGGCATATAATTTGCACAAGCACGAACCAAACAATAGTGTCCTGCAATTTAGAGAATCCATTCAAAAAGCAACCCGCAGGAGCACCTCCAATCATCACGCGGTTCGACGCAAGGGCCCTGGAAGACAACGAGCCGTCCGTGGTTTTCTCTGTGTGGGCTAATTCTACTTCTAAGGAGCTTTATCCGGGGAAAAAACCAGTAAAAGTTGAAGCAATGGTTGTAAAGAACGCTGAACTTCTTATTAAGGGGTAAGTTAATGAAATAAAAATCTCATACAAAAATATGCTAACTATATGTCACCAAAGTTAATAGTTAGTGTAATTATGGATGCCAAACTATATCTGTGAGTGGGGAGTAAACCCAGAATTAAAATACATAAATATAAATAATTCGTGGCTCCATACGTTAAAAAACATATACAGTCTTGTGTGCTCTTTTGCCAGTAATCACCAGACAAAAGACCTCCGCGCTTTCGTTTAGAAGGCTGGTTCACTCACAGACACTTTGAGGGCCTTTAGGCTCAGCCAAACTTAATGGGACGAAACATATCTAGAATTAGTAGGTATGTACTGATTTAGTTTAATATAACTGCTGCAATCGCCAGGTATTTTTCTCCCCTACGGTATGTCTTATCGCAGATTCTAAAATAAACTAGGCCGGCTGACACGAAGAAGAAATAAAATAAAATAAATAAATCTCCTGACAAACGCACCAACTGTATGGCCACAAAGGCAGCAGAACCCAGAATAATAATATGTATAAAAAAATAAAATATCAACGACCATGACCCGAGAACAAACATCTATTTTTTCACAAAAATGACTGCCCCCGCCATGACTCGAACCTCAAACTTCCGCCGTATAAGGCAGGGCTACTCGGTCGTCAAAATAAATAAATGACCTACATTAAAATAAAAATAAAAAAAAATGTTCGGAAATGAATGAAATAGCCTGGTCGAGTTCGTTGTCTTCAACATGATTGCGTTTACATTTACAGTGTTGCCAGACCAGAGCAAGTATTCTATGGTGGCGAAGTGAAGGGAGAATCAGCAATGACTTATTTCGATGACATCGGTACAAGAGTGGTTCATGCATATCAGGTAAATAATGTTTAAGATATTTATTCGACCATAGCCATAGCACATTATTAATAATAAAACAAATAAGGAGGCAGTGTTCGTATGTATTATTATATTTTGTTTTAAGTTATCAATCAAATACTAAATTGATTTGTTTCTATTTAGTTTCAACTTATTGATCAGTTTTAAGAACTGTTCCTCTTTGCCATGGGCAGGGACTAGTAATTCAAATTGACAGCGAAGTTCCAGTAATAGAGCGGCACCTTAAGAAGAAGAATAAGCTTATATCATACTTCAGGGCATCCAACTAAACATCACACTAAATATACCTTATTTTTTATTACGTTGAATAAAAAAATGATATGATTGTACACACCTGCCTACCGAAAATACCGGAATCCTACTAGATACTCCAAGGGTGACTGGAAGAGATCCCTGACTAGCATAAGTCCGCCTTTGTAATATTTTTTTAAATATATTATTCTGTACCATTTTATTGTGCAATAAAGTGTTTACATTACATTACGTACCAATTTTTTTTTCCATATTATTCCAGGTGTTCAACGAGGGTCCGTGGCGCGTCTCCTCTGTGCAGGTGGTGATCGCGTGGCCGCACCAGGTGGCCGCCGATACGCCGCAGGGCAAGTGGTTACTGTATCCTGAGGATGTACCTACCGTCGATGGGGAAGGAGGTGAAAGTGACAAATATTAATTCGTAGCAAAATCTCCTTACTTGCAATTCAACTCCTTCAATTGTACCGATTCGGCAAAACAGATCATAAGTAGGAAAAAATATTGTAATCGGGTGTATTTTAGTTACATAGGCATATCTCCAGTAAAGAGTAGATTTATTAATCGACTCCACTTGCCATTGATAATGAGTGTGGTTTAAAGCACACCCTTGAATATTGGCGTTGTTCACTAAGCATTGTGTATAAACGCGCTTATACAATCACATCGTTGCTGTAAAACTCAGATCTAATAAAGTGTAATAATAATAATTATAATAACTTTATTTTCATTAAAATCAAGTTTTACAGGGTTTATTAAAAATCGCACATCCCAACTACTCCATTTCGAAACAAAATACCATACTAAACATTTTCATTTCGTATTTTTCAGATCAAAGCAACGGCGAATGCTTCATATCAGAAACCGAGATCAATCCTCTGAAGTTATCCCCAAGGCCCGGTGCTTTAGAACCTTACCTAGAAAACTTAGAAATGGATCCATTCCTCACTAAAGGCAAACTGAGCGTGAGTTCGAGTGAGAAGGAACATAATGACACGAGACGGAAAACCATTGAATTTGCTACTGCCGCTGAAAATAAGATCAGAAGGAGAAGAGAGAGTGAGGTCATTACAGCTGAGGCATTGACTGATAAGGATGGACAGCCCAGACAAGTTATAAATATGGTATGCATAATTTTGTATTCATGAAACTAAATTATGTATTTGTATTATAACTATTGCATGTGTAATTTTTAAATAAAATTATTGCGAGCGAACTTGATACCTAATTGCTGTTTATGTATGACATTAAATTGCAGTTTTATTTAAAAAGATACAGTACGACTTAACAAACAAAAATATCTAAATGATACCCAGTCCAATGTAACGTGCGACAGTGTGAATGTAAAAATTCATTGTTTTTTATGATATCTAAATGTTTTCTGAAGTAGTTGTAGCCAACAAAACAAATATCAAAAGGCTTACATTAAATGCTAGTAATTTTTACAGAACTGTCTTAAAAAGACCGCCAAATGCATCCAGTTCCAATGCGTCATCTACCGACTAGGCCGCATGCAGTCGGCCACAATCACGGTTAAAGCTAGACTCTGGAACTCCACGCTCGTAGAAGACTACCCAAGAGTCAGCCACGTCAATATCGCCTCCACGGCCTTTATACACATACCGGAGAACTATAACATACACCAGAATAATGCTAATGATGATAGTGTTACGGTAAGTAATAACTGCTCTCTTGAGTGTTGTCCAAGATTTGAAGGTCATGCCTCTCAGACAGGTTCAATCCTCAGAAATAACCGCAATAAAAAGGTCCATTATGCCATTATGTACTGATATGACGTATTCTGTTATAGTCTTAATGTAGGCTGTTTATTTCTTTAAATAATAAGAAAATACCTTGGCAAGCTTTGATTTTAAAGACAACATATATAAGTAAAGCTACAACACTTGCCGCTTAAATTATGTATTATAAAGACAGTTTTCTTAGTAATCTTAATTATTCAAAGTGATTCCCAGTAAAATATACCTTCATGTATCCACATGATGAATAATTTCATACATTTCGTGGTGTTATATCGACTGGCAAATACTGTAAGTTGGGGTTTTGCCACACGAACTAAACAAATACTTTAACAAAGGTTGAAAAAAGGTGAAGAATATTTCAGCAGAAGCTAGATTTAAACTGGTATAGGTATAATAATAAAATAACAATTACAGTAAAAATATTTGCCGTAAATTACTTAAATCTAATGTTGGCAAAGGCGGTCTTATCGCTGGCAGCAATTTCTTCCAGACATCTTTGTGTCACTGGAAATCTAGTAAGTGAGCGGAAGATATTTTACTAAATAAAAAAAGCATATAAACATACAACTTTTAATATTATTATAAACATTATTTAAGGTACTCTATTTAATAAATTTGTTGTTTAAAATCGTTACTCTAATAAAACACATTCCGACATGGTGGCTAGAATTAATACCATAGTTGGGAGATGTGAATTCATTCTTCTTGACTTTTCAGGTGGAAACCATCGCATATCCAAACTTAAAAATAACGGAACCGTCCGAAGTTCCTCTGTGGGTCATCATAGTTTCCGTTATAATCGGTTTGCTGGTGCTCATCCTGCTCATCATCGCTCTGTGGAAGCTTGGCTTCTTCAAGAGAAGTCGCCCTGACCCTACGCTCTCAGGAAACCTCGAGAAAAACCACCACGAATCCAGCCCCTTTATCAGTAGAGACACCCGCAATGGCCGATAGCCAAAACGGTACAACTCACTAAAAGAAATAATGAGATAAAAAGAGAAAAACTCGCAATCGGAATTCACACGTGAATTTGTAAATAGTGAAATTGTTACTTATTTTTGAATGAGTTGATAAATATTAAGTAATTTATATCTTTTGTCTGTGATGTCTTCATAGAGGAAAAAAAACGAGTAAGATTACGAGGAAAATGTTCGAAAATTTTTTGTTGTTACTTGAAATAGGAATTGTTTATTTACGAATGCATTTTTTAGCTTAATTTACGCGAGAGAGGTTTATGATTGTTTTATATATTTGTACGGATAAATGACTTTCTGTAAATACGTACTTGCCTTAGATATTTATGAATTAAAAGTATTGTATGTGTCTACTTAATCTGACTAGCTGTTTAACTAGTCACATTTAATATCCCTAGATAAGTGTGTGTGTGTTAGTTTAAATGTAAGGAATTAATAAGGAAGGCTTAAAGAACTGATCGTTATCTACTTAAATATTTTCAATTGATTCGAAATCAAAATTCCAAAAACGTACTTAAACTTTAATAGATAAAACACTTTTAAAGATCCATGTTACATTTTTGTAATATCAACATGATAAGAACATACGATTAGTTATACATTTAAAAATAATTGTAAATATGTAGATTTTTTTACATATCTTTTAATAACATATAGGATTATATTGTTGTTTAATATGGTCTATTATTTATTTTTATATACATCCAATGTTCAATACATTTCTACTGCTCCTGTTGTAACGTAAAGACGTTTTTCAAAGTACTTCTTTAGCACTGATATCACTATATAATTTTAAATATTGTGTTTGCTTCTAGATAACATAATCTGTATTAAATTAAATGCTAAAATACCCAATTTAAAAATTAAAAGAAAAGTTTTATGGCGTCGGTTGAAAACAATATTACTATTATGTCATTAATTCCAAGAACTATTCCAATATACTTTAGAAGCAAACAATTACACATTTTCTTCATTAATTACACAGGTTGTGATATTGACTTCTGTATTATCTTATACATCGACACTTAGTACATTTTTTAATTAAACAAAATGGTGCCATTTAAATAATAATAGAACTGTGTTTCATTTTACCACCTCTTATCATAGCATATTTTGTTTGACAAACGCTTGTTACTTGTAACAAAAATTAAACAAAGTGAATGTGTATTTATTTTTACCAAAACCATTAAAATAAAATCTTATTAAACAAAGAAAAATAAAATAATATTTGTGTGTTATTTGTGGTGATCTATTTTACTTTCACTGCTACTATAGAGAATAGTGCTTGTAAAATAATGATCCTATTAATGTTTAAAAACCATGCACAGTAGAAGTTTGCATACGACCGTTCTTAAAGTTATTGATGTTGTTATTCATGGCCCTTAAAGACATTTTCGAGTTAACAGTCTCAAGGTGTTAATAGTAAGTACCTCTAGTGCACCTATTGTTACAATTATCAGACTAGCCAAAACTACTATTAGAAGCACAGTTTCTAATAAGGTCCTTTATACAGGCCCACGGATGACGGTTTTATCTGAAATTAAAAAATTACCATGTTAACAATCATAAAAATAATTATCATTACTACAACATGATGGCCAAGTAGCTCAAGTGGTAGTAGCCCATACCCTGGAGGAGCGAGGTTCGAGGCCTGGTCGGGGCAATTATTTGTCTGATGAACACGGATGATTATCGGGTCATGGTTGTTTATTACCACAGTTTTGCTTAATTTGGGACCATAATATTGATGTGTTTTTCTGGGGATGGTTTATTAACAATGATAAATCATGAATCATTATTTAATTTTTTTATGATTCACTTCTCTTTTGGAAAGATCTCGAAATCGTTACGGGCTGCGATTATTTTTGCGATCAATTACATAAAAGTACAGATCTGTGGTTAATTTTTTTGCAACTACCTTATTTATATACTCAAGTAATAATCGAATTTCCAATATAAGGATAGCTTAAGTAAAATAGTAGGGTAACACCGCCTCATTTTACACACTAGGGGATTATTATTTACCTAAATTATTGTTTACTTTAGTTAAATTGCTAGAAGTTTCACATCATATCCCGATGGTAGCTCCACAATCTGTGGGATAAAGTTATATCATTTGATAAGAGAATGATTGAAATCGGTTTCAGTAGTTTAATATCGTTAACAAATAAATAAACTGATCAATCTTCTTTTTTTTAAATATTAAAATGGATTTAGTAGTAACCGTTTTTATTCTATGCATTAAAGTTTTGATGACTTACATCCTTTTTGACGGAAGACCAACAGAATGTACATAGATTTCTGCTTTTATCATCTGATTCCGTTTTTTGCAAACAAGGTTGTTCCATATCGCCTGAGAATAAAAAAATAACGTTTAAATTACATGTTTAAATTTTATTGATTCGTGGGAAGCCAAGGTTATTCCAAAAATTAAAGATAATCCTTGTTCCATTTAGGTATTATATATAGGTTGGTTGCATTGGGTCTTTTATTGGATTTGAAATTTTTTTTCACAACAATTAATTGTGTTATAAATAAATCTATGAATAATATACAATTAGATCAGCACATAATGTTGCTTTCTCCTGAAATAATTTCTTTTTATATTAGGACGTTTCCATCCCTGCCAATTGAAGAATCTAAAATACGAACAATGTCGAATTGTGTTTGTAAAAGGACTTTATAATACTGTAATGCTTCAATAGGCATGTCTGTTTGTACATGTATGTACCTCCTGTGTATAATGTAATAAGGACACTTATCTACGGAGAATAAAATATATCATATCTTACAAATTTATGCATAATTTTTGTGATGTTAATGAAGTTTTAATCCAAAAAATAACGAGCTTGGAAATATAAGTGGATAACACTTGAAAACTATATTAAAAAATACTTGTTAAGCTTCTTTTTATAGTTTAATGTATTGAAGGTTTTTCAAATCTTTACTATTTTAATATATGTCTATTTTGGCTCAAATTCACAGTCAAAAGGGCCTAGTCCGTTGACTGTGACATATTACATAGGGAGGCATTTTTTAAAATAAGTGACATTGCTACTGCTGCTATATTCAAATGGCTAATTATATTTTACGACCCACACATCCTTATTGATCCCATTGTAGGGCCATAAACCTCCCAGTTCTGGCAATTCATAACAGATCTTAAAACTTTAACAGCTAAGGTTGGCAGTCTTCCTATGTAACTTTGAAATAATTTCATACATAAATGGCCTTACGACGTTTTACTTTACGTCAGAGAGTCAGTTAGATAAGCTGTAAAAAACTATACTTTGTTAGTCACCACGACCAAGAAACTCGTAGTAAATCTCATGATAATCTTAACTGAAAAATAAGCACTCTCACCAGTATAAAGCTGATTATCCAAATGCGTGATGTAGCTGCCGGCAAGTCTCAATATCTCAATCTTGCTAAGTTTCCTGTCCCTAGGCTCGGTGGGGATGAGCAGGCGCAACGCGCTGAACGCCATGTTCACACTGCTTGGAAATACAACGAACATATGTTGATTTACCCGGTTGATTGGACAAAGAAATAAATATAAACATAAATAAAATACACGACTGACGTGGCAGAGCATCCCTAACTCTTGAATGGCTGAACAACTCATTATAGCATGGGACCCTTACTTTTACGCGGGAGTTAAAAAGCAACAAGAGTAGAATTATAATGCCCTAGCTTTTGCTCATGGTTTCGTATGTATGTGCCCCTTTTTGGTACGATTTAGAGATAAAAGCATACGAGTCAGTTCTTTTAACGAGAAGAAGTAATTAATTAATTTACAATTTAATTATGCATTAAAATTACCAGTCAAACTCAACATCACGGTACATTCACAGAGGTTGTGGACGAAGCTTGAATTGAACCTATCATAAACTAGATAAAGATCAAAACTTAATAGAAAACATAACATACTTTAGTAGACATCTGTGTTGAAGATCTGACAATTACAAAAATGCCTGTTCCTGACGAGCTTCAAACGCGACACTTCTATTATAGAAGGCAGTGTGTACGCGGCTTTACAGTAAAAAAAGTACATAAACAGTAATTGTTTATGTACTTTCACATAAAAAATTAGGGCCACTTTTAGAAGGGATGACAAGAAATAACTGCGCTAGTGACTACCTACGTAGGTAAACTCTGAAGGTGCCATATTTATTTTTATGCTTTTGATTGTGATAATAATAGGTTTATTCCTCGGCAACAGTGCTTTTTGTCTAGAATTTTTTTATACCCCTGAAAAGGTAAGAACAACTTGATGATCGGTTACATGGTTCAGGCGTGAAAGAGTTACAAACAAACAAATTGACTGACAGTATAAATTATTCAAATTATTAGTAAGGATAACATTACGTCGTCAATATAATAATAAACTGCATATGTACGCTTTTATCTTCTATTAAAATATAGGTACTGTTTAAATAAGTGAATTGTTTAACTTTAGCATTCAGGACTTAGCAAGGATTTTAGAACCATAATTATGACAACAAGTGCAATGACAGTAAATATAAATAATGATGCTACGACCCATATTATTTATAAATTAATTTAATTGCATAAAATACAATATTTATTTGCAAACAGGAATATTTAAAAATTAACAATAAGAAAGAAAGAAAAAGAATTAAAGATATAATACGACGCCTAAATTGGATAGCTAATAAGCTTTACACTTTCGCTAATTGTATTATTCTTTTAGGTACAGGGGTTTCCTAGTTTAGGCTCCAGTCTACCCTCTTATTGTACAATTTGTAATATTGTGTTCTTGTATTCTTGATTAAAATACATTGGCCCCCACATATTACGCTTCCGCGTGTCCAGTTGGATTTTCAGTCTAAGTTGGCTGAATCTCCAATGTCATGTCAGCCAAAAAATTAAAGTCCAATGGTTATTAATCATTGCGGTTTATGAAGTTAAATTACAATTAAAAATGTTTTGCAACTATCATATAAAACATAAGCTTAAGACTCGTGTCTATCTCGATCAACATAAGGTCTCTAATTCACGGTTCACTGACCCATATGCAATTATATCTAAGAGCCGTCAAGTCAGCTGATTCAGACATTAATTTTAATTGAACTTTGTTTCTTAGCTTTGTCATACAATTAATAAAACAAACTAGATTTAGCCTGTGACTTTTACGACATTGTGCATTTTCACGACACGGGGATTTATGCAAGTGAAACATACAAAAATTTTGAGTTCGACTGCGACTTGGCATTAGCACGCACGATTGTCTGCTGTCTTGTGTTTGTTTCTTTCATGTACTCATCACTAATACGAGTACCTACTATAGACCTAAATAGCTATCTGTAAATGGCCAGTAGTTTGAAGCTCAGCTGTTATATTGAAATTTACTTGCTATTTTTATAATTTTCAAGCCTTTAATACGTATTGTGTCTTTATTGTTTTTCTAAAATGGTTTACGTTTTACTAAGATAGCAACATTTAAATAAGGTAATAGTTAGATAAGTTGGTAGCTCTTTAATTCACGTAGTATAGTAATAATAATTTCCAGACAAACACACCAACTGTATGGCCCCAAGGTAAGCAGAGCTTGTGTTATGGATGACCTTACTGCGAACTGGGGGAACCCAGAATTAACAACCATAACCCGAGAACAAACATCTGCGTTCATCACGCAAATATACGCCATGACCAGGACTCGAACCTGGGACCTTCGGCGTACGAGGCAGGGTTACTTGCCACTACGTCACTCGGTAGTCGAGTTTCTTATTTGAGGATCTCGTCTGGGGCGGTACCTCCTTATTTTAACCGTCTTCATAACCACGGTTACGTCAATGTGTTTTGATTAAAGGGAAGGAGCGGCCAGTGCTGTTACTGGAACTAAGCCAACGGCCTACGGTCGGAAACGCAGCGTTCATCGAGAAATCAATAAATTACAATAGTATTAATCAATAAAATCTACGAACAATGATGTCTATGGGCACAGTGCTACTTACCATCAGATGGATCATGTTCCTGGCACATGATCCATCTGATGGTAAGTGTAATGAGCATTTTTGACAACAGAGTGTGAGAGCTTTATTTTCAGCCGGCTTTTTCGTCTTCCAACTATTTATGAGCTGTGTATATAATCCTAATATCCACTTATTTATTTATTTTTATTTACTGTCCGCTTGATTTTACGTGCAGTCTAAGAAGTAAGCTCTACATTCACAAATGAGATTGGAAAAATACGTAGTAAGTATAAAATGGCGTTCAAATAATCTATTAGAAAGGTGGAATACTGGTGGAATAGCTGAATGGGTTTGGTTTTGTAGTATATAGATAAAATATGGAATAACATAACTTTATACTTTTATTACCGAGTTTTTACGACGAGACGAGATGAGTTAAGACGGGGGCAAAATCAAATATGTCTATTAAGTCTTCTAAATTAAATTATTTATTTATTTCTAAATTCTAATATTTTAATAAGGCAGGCAAATTTAAAAGTGTCTTTTCGGCCGCCAGAAGCCCGGATACTGCTGATACTATATTTTTTAGTTACATTTACATATCAAAATAGGTTAACAATATTCAATACTAACTTTTGTGTCCTGTCTCGTTCTCTAGCGTTTGCTTGATATCTTTGTTTTACAGCAGATGGTTCCGATATTTGCAGTGGAGACTGAAAAACTGGCTGCTGGTAATAATCTTCGTGATGATAGTTTACAAAGCTCTCCATCATTTATTACTTAGCAAGATAACCTTCTTAGAACCCAAACAATGTAATTAATTTACTTTTCCCTATTAAAACACAAAAGAAACACGCTTTAACTAAAGAGTTTAATCGCCATTCAAAACATTTTCGTAAACGCAGTGCTGGCCACTAACACAAAAAATTAAAAAGTTTCGGTTCGTTTCGCGGCAATATCAAATTAGACAATTGAACAGTATGGATGCGGGAAGCGAACTAATTGAGGGTTGTGTGGGGCCACTAATAAGTATACTACTGGATGTAGTCATGAAGGAATCATTTAGGAAGAACAGCGCTCGCTCTTACTCGCTTCTTAGCCGATAATTGTCAAAACAGATGGCTATAAACACAGGGACGGATTTAGGTGGAATTTTAATTTTGGATGTTTTTTTATTGTAGCAGCTGTTCTGGAATATAACGTCCTGTTGAATATGCTCTTCCTTTGAGTAACTAAATTTTTCTTCGAATTGAAAAGTATTGTGTGTATAATTTTTTCACTGCAGTTTATATGTATTTTTTAAATGAATATGAAATTGTGATATCGGTTGGCTCGTAAAAATTATGTTTTAAATATTTCTTAATAAATCCGTTTTATTTCTAAAAGTAAATTTTTACATTAAATAAAAGAAGATTAATTTTATTATGTTTAAATTTTAAAATTTGTATAAATTGTAAGAGATATAAGTTTCTACTTGTACATACACAAATTTAAAATTTTATACAAACTCGATATCCATGCAAGCCATACGTTAAATCAATCCATCGAAATCATTAAGTCAGTGGAAGCTAAATATATATTATAGTGAGTGTCATAGACGCGCCCAGCTCCTGTTTTGTTCTGTAGTCGCACACTGCGATGTAAAGACCAAAAAAGTAACGGAACGCGTCTTCGTGCCTCGAACTGACTTCAGGAGGACAGTGTTTAAATTTTCAAATGATTTTGTCTACCACACTTATAATTTGAGTTTTAAAATATTTTACAAGATTTTCAAACCTTTGCAATCTAAGCGCCAGTCTCATATGCAAATTTAATTTTTAAAATAACTATTTCAAATCCACCCCTGTTGACTCAGTGGCTGTCATCACGAGTGTAAAGTTCGTCTGGTTCCTCATTCGGTCCCTTGTTTGTACAACATTAATACTTCAATAAATTAATTTTACGATTCCGATGAAATGTCAAACCAAACCCTATTTCTCAAACCACACAAAAAATATAGTGGTTTCGTTCGTTTTGTCTATTTAATTTAATTATTGGCGTGTTTATTTCGATGTAATTTTTCAGTTTTACTAATTTCTTCTTAACCAATTTAATAAGCCTGTAATATTATTGTATACTTATCTGTCTGGAAGTTAGACTTACTAGAGATAAGTTAGTTACAAAAAAGTAGCGAAATTTTCAAGTTTACTATAATAAACGAGCTTGATTACCAACTTATCTACATAACTGGATATTTCTTAATGATTTAATATGTTTATAATCCTTTGATTGCTTCCTTCTTTGTTAAATCAATATGTATCCCAGTAGCATAACAGTTCTGGCTAGCTCACGCTTGTAATTGCTACTGAAAAAAAAAATTCAATAACATATAATGTTACTTTTCACAGTTCAAAGGTTTGTGAGGATTAATTTCGGTTCAAATTTGCCTTACATTAATTTGTAGTAATCCGCCAGATTTCATTTACGGCCAATAATTGATATCAAAGTTATCCCATGCTTAATACATGTACAGGGTGTATAAAAGCGAAAGCTGATTTTATAGTTGGCAGGAAATGAAATTTATTTATTTGAAACTCGCAACAAGAACACGCTATTGTGTTTAGGAAATGCTTGGGTATAAACATGAAAAATAAAATCAGGCATGTGACCTCCCCTACTAGCCCTAGACGCGATTACAGCACTTAACCATCACCCGATCACAAGGTTCCAGAACAAGTTCGTTAAGGACACGTCGAATTTCTTGTTTGAGCTCCAACGCTGTTTGTTTTCTTCTGGCAAACTATGGAATTAGTGTACCCCGTAAGGAGAAATCCAATGTAGTGTGGGTAGCTTTGTCTTTTCGTAACAAGATTAGCAAGCCAACAAGATTAAATTAGTGGGATTGTTTCCTTGGAAGTGTGGCAAATAGAACAAAAATAACGTTTTATATCAATGTAGCTAACAAATATTAAATAAAAATGGCGGCCTTTTAAAATCCGAACTTGGGTTTTATCCAGTGTTTAATACATACAATGCCATATTATATCTATAAAGTCAGTTTGATTCAAATCTTTTCTACCGCAAAACGTACATTTTTATCTTAAATGTATAAATGTATCATTTTGGGTTGACAAAAAGTTTACTTGATTTAAAGTTTTTCAAATACGAGTACTTCCTATTCCTCTACAACTTGATATGATGTCCTTTTCTAATTAAAATTAGTTTTAAATCACTCGTATGTTGCTCTTGGGACCGGCAATTCCGTGAGAAACCGTTTAAATTCAAAATTAGAATTAAAAAACTACATTTGTTTTTGTAATCATATTCACGTGTAATGATTAGTGCAACGTTGTCGTGGGTACCGTCGACAACGTTTTAAGTTTAACAGACTACGAAATTTTAGCCCTTATGGTTTAGGTAATAAAATCAATGTTCATTCTTAAGTGTTACCACTTGTTGAATAGGTACGATAAGCAGTCTGTTGCGCTATAAACTGTTACATGAAAACCGACCTTACGCTTGTATAAATAAAGACTATTATAAATATGGGTTATCGTGGAGATAGGCGTCTAGGTTCTTGAAAATGCGTAAGACCTTATAATTCGATGTATTTATAATTATATTTAATGAGCGACTCGTGACAAATTGTCAGTAGCTTAGACTGGCTTTTGTGAATGAAAACGGATGTTGTATGTACGGAAATATTATATTTATATATAAATATATATATATACAGTTTTTAAATGATGTAATTAAATATTGATGTAAATAATTTTTTTCAATATTAAATATATTTCACAGTTTTCAATAATTGACAAAATTTTTTATTCATGCTGCACCATAGAATTCAATTGTCCCTCGGGAACAGGTCCCTTTGGAGGAAAAGTACCCTTTCTATATAGGTAATTTCCCTATCCCTGAATTTTAAATGTATTCTTTATCTAATAACTATCCACACTACGAGTGATTAATAAAAATTGATTAGGCCTGGATTACTATCGTTCAGTTTCAAAATATTTACTTTTGTTTAATATTTTTTCTGATTTTAAATTAATAAACACAAACAATATTATCTCAACAGATTTTTACTCCATCGTTCATGCAGCTCCACATAACTCATACCTACCTATATACGCATTAAATTTAACCTGGCACTTTATTTGTCGAGCTGTAGAATACTGCAAATGTATTCGAAAAGAAGGAAGACCACTTCAAAAACTTGTCACTCAAATTCTTATTTTGGTTATGTCTGAAATGTACTGTTTTCAAATAGGTGTTTATTGTATGTAATATATTTATATCACAGGAAATATATTTAGAGTTTATATTAGAAAAACAACACCTTGTGTTTTATCAAACACAGTTGTTACTGTACGTTAATACGGTAAGAGTACTAAAAAATATAAATAAAACAACGATATATTTTTTAATACGAATTTAACTTTTTGACAACCAACTTCGACTCATATTCATTGAGGTTTGTTTGATGTTCAACTTGACATTAACAACAATTTTCGCATCCAAATTCAAAAATATTTATTTAAATTAATATTTAGATGTTTTTAAATTTTATTATAAAGTATTACTATACTACTATTACTGAAATATACTATTTATGAAAGTTTTTCTTAGGAATCTTTGACATGATTTGAAAAAAAAGTTTTCAAATCATGTCTTAATATTTTATTAAATAATGAATAAAAAAAAATTATTAAAAATGCATCAGGCAATAAATCTGCTTTTTATGATACATCGTATGTATATCATGAACCAGACACGTCAAGGGGCTATGAGTCAATTACAGGTTCAATGTGGTCATCCTACTTTTAACCATTTACCAAATACCAAGTGTGAATTCACATACAGCAACGTTGGCTTAGCTTAGGTGTCAAGCAAGCTTTCATACTGTCAAGAGCTTCGATCAAATCCTGCAGGAGTCGCATGCATAACTGAGCTTGCATCTTTGAGATTGACATAATTAATAATTGTACCAATCGACTAAGCCATCTTGATGGCTGTCAAAGACGTCATTTATTTCAAATTGAATAGCAAAACTATTACGGTCTTAGCACAAAGTAAAACTTTTCTTTATCTTTAAACAATATATTTACACAAGTATAAATAAAAAAGATGTCAAAGCATCACAAAGTGACCAGGGACTGACATTTCGATTTAGCTGAGTCATACAATTAGACAGTATACATTTTTTTTAACTTGTTTTGTTGTAAGGCCGCTATTATTTGTGACAGTTATAGGTCAGTATTTTTGTCCTAACTAAAAGACCATACTATTGAGACATACTTCTTTTGCATTTCTTTTACTTTTACTTCATATTTGTATAGCATTGAGAAAAGAGGCCGCATCCTGCTCATTCGTCTAGTTGGCTTGATCGATCAGTACTATGTCTTAAGAAATTGACTTAATTGGTAATTAACTTAATAACATTGTTTTAATAGCTCCAAGTTTCCTTGTAATAAAACATCAATTAAAATACAGAAAGCAATAAGGATTTTATAATATTTGTAGTTCATCATCTCAGTAGATGTAGGTAATTTTATTCCTCAGTTGATATTTAAATATATTTTCTTATTAATCATAAAAATGCACTTGTTTAAGGAATAACACCAGGGGCAAAAACTATACTATTCTTCAAAATATTCAACAAAACTGACTTGTTCTTAAATAGTTTTTGATTTACTTATCAAGACGCATATCAATAAATTGTAAAAATATTACACATACATAACGCAACAGTAACAAGTAATAAACGCAATAGTTTCTATTCAATCATTAATCATTCACATTGACATTTATTATAAAACCTATGAATTACAATGATTGTCATTTCAACATATATATCAATCAAGCACATATAACCGGCTAAGCACAATGTACCTACATGGCAACAAAAATAAAATAATATTTTTGCATTTTTTTGTAAAAAAAACCTAAAAACAATTTAAACTTCGAACGTTTACTGCATTCGGCTTCAACAACAAGGGCTCAGTGTCGATTAAAAAAAAATTAAAACTCATTTTAAATTGTAGCTTGCCAGTGCTTAGTGAAAAATAAACCAAATTTAAAAATCGAACGTTTACCAGCCAGTCGCACATGGGCGCGCTATCAGTGTGCTGCCAGCGCGCTATCATGGACGTGCTGTGACCGGTTTGGCAACGGCACCGACACTCAGGTGTCTCATATTCGCGAGCGTCACGTCCCCACCACTGCGGGCTTCTCCACCACGGCCAATACTTTCTCTTCACGACAACCGACTTGGAGAAACCCTCAGTCTTTAGAGATCCCACGAACGCGACGTCCGTTGTATACCCACGCGAAAATTCACGCGAAAACTACCGTCACGTTACACTTTCCCTCCAAAAATTATCTGTGACTAGTGTTGTGAAAATAATGTTGGATTAATTGGTGAGTAATTGTTTTCATTGCTTTGTATTATAGCGTAAAGTGATGACACTTAGGTAATTGTGAAGACATAGTCTCAGTGAACGCAAGGACAAGTAGCTTCTTTAGTAAAACTAATTTCTGGCATCTCGTGTTGTTCTTGGATTTATTAGCATTTATGTTAATCTGTAAAATGATTAAATTAATTGTAGTTAAAGATTCTGATTTTTAATAAAGTTAAATTAGTAAACAATCTTTGTGCCTTAATATAAAAAGAAATAAACGAAATCGAAACATAAACTCAAGCACAGTTATACATAACGCCGCAACGTTGAACAATGCTTCACGTCGTGAGACATTTGGGAGTCATTCTAACAGTAACTCCACACAGTTAGGAAACCGGCCGACCTGTTACCAAACAGCTGATCGTAACTTAAGTAACTGATAAAGATCTAAGTCAAAGTGAGATCTAAGTTATTCGTGAATTTATGAAGGCCAGTTATGTTGATTTATAATGGTTGCAATTTTAGAACATAGATTGTTGACGGATAAGGATTCTCCGATCAATTTTGTACTTTTAAAAAAGATGTATAAACTAACAAACAGTAAAACAATATTAACGCTCAGTCATAGAAATAAAAATATTTAATGATACGCTTCTTCAATAACTAAACAGTGATAGTTCATCGTAAAGGAGAAGTCTAGGCCGAAGCTCGCCTAGGTCATATGAATTTAATCTTAGTTTTTATGTCTACGGCTATAACAAAAGGCGATGTTTATCTCGCGGAAAGCATGTTTAAACATTAAAACATTTTGACGAATATTCATCAGACGAAAGAACCAAAATCGTATTAGGAAGATTAAACATTGGTTAATGAGCTGCTTGTGTACCTACTTCCTTATACGGAAATGCCATCGATACAGTTTGTAAACTTTAGGAGGAAACCCGATCACAGTTTGAGATATGTAGTATGTTCATTTTAATTCAAAATACTGAATAGAAAAGTGAATATCCTACATATGTCAAAAACTTTATTTAAAATACGAAGTACAATTACTTAAGTTTAATTTGTTACTAGTTTTGAATGAAGAAGTGAAGTAAAAGCTTTAATTAAGCGTGTTTAAAATGTACAAGGGAACTTGATTTTATTTATTATTGCGTGGTAAAATATTAGTCTCTTAACTTAAGTAAGCGGTCGTTCAACCATAATATAGTGAACTCAAATATATATTTTTTCAATTAACTACATAACAATATACTTAATACCAATGTTTATGAGTATATATAAAGTTTCGCTCCGAGGACAGTCAAAGACTATACAACTACCCCCTTAATCCTTTAAAGTCCAAATAGTCGACAGAAAAATCAGCCTTACTCAACGGACCTAAGATTGAGAAGCCAGTTCCTTAATACCTCGGCATTGCTCTTAATTTCGTATATTCTAAAGACGTAGGCGGGTAGAATAAATCTTGTGATACCGCGAACGATAATACCTGATATGGCGATCCGGCCTACGGGTAAATACATCTTATTTGTAACTACTAAATATTTATATTGGTCATCAATTAGAATATTTTTAATGATTTAAATGAGACTATTTCAATTACCTATTTAATCAATTTAAGCATACCAGCACAGGCGGTGGTATCAATGAGTTGAAGTTTTATAAGATTTACTTTACTTTGATGAGGACTGCCAGTAGATGTATAGGATCTAAGTTTAAAACATACACAACGTTTTGAAAGTAACTCTTACTATACTGGGCGATACACAGTATTCGGAATATTTAAGTTTAATTGTGATATTCGAGTCTAACGCCGTTCACAGCTGGATCGACAACTGGAGGCGGCAAAGCAGAGAGCGGAAAGTTTCCGTGAGCCGGTGCGGAACTCCCCATCGTCTGTAGCCCCCGATTTAGGGTATAAAGGTCGTAGCAAAACTTCTCAGCCACGTTGCGAGGTCGTCTCTGCGCCGAGGAATAAATTTTGTGTTAGGTGTCGCGTGGAGGATCACACGCTTTTAGATTGTACTGCCCCGAGAGTTATTGTTTGTTATCGGTGTGGAGAGAAGGGAGTTACGTCGCGTAACTGCCCTAAGTGTTCACCTAAGGTTGAGGAATCACCTCAGTCAAAAAAACGAGTAGCTGACCATCGCTATGATGCTGCAGAGTGGAAGTTTCAAGAACATTCGGCGAGAAGGAATCTGGCAGTCGATACCTTTGAGTTTTTACATTGAATTAAGATTTTTGGCGACTGTTATCGAGTGACGGCGTGAGGAAACTTGTTGGGGTGTGCGGGCGTGTAGGACTGAGGTCCGGCCCGTGGGCTACGGTGGTGGCCTCCGGAGCCTAAGTTGTTACAGCCTCCTTGAGAAAGGAGGCTGTTTTCATACTACCAGCCTCATCGGCTGCTTTTTGTTGCACCGTGTTTTTTTGGACGCCAGCGATGCGGAGGTTTGGCTGAAGCGTCGAACCCCGATCTCCTTACTTTCCAAGTAATATCCAATATTTTTATGGGGCCATAAAATGGACCACTCTTGATTTTTGTCATTTCATACAAATTAATTTAAAGGAAAGCTCCTTCGGAGTACCCCTTTGTTTAAGATTCTAGTTCTTTACTGTGAATGTGGGAAACGATTGCCCCTTCAGAAAACTTCGGTTCGCGGACGGAGTATTACAAATAATTTAAATATAAAGTAATTTTATAGACTAAACTAAGGATCAGCCAAGCGACCGCAAGGTTCCCTAATTTAATTTTAATACCTTTTTATATTATAATACAATGCTTTTGTGTACAAGACAATACTTTTGTGTACAATAAACGACCGGTGTCAACATTTCACTTTCGTTTGATTTGGCCGTGGTCTAAACCCCACGCAAACCTTTTATAGGGGAAAACCCCCCTAACAGTTGAACTTAGTGCATACATTCACTTCAGGCACCTTCTTTATGTTAACAATACATCACACCATTTGTTTGACATAGGTATCATAGATGATATACTTATTTGGTCTCCGTCCTAGGGCTAATCAGCTTCAACGACAAACAGTCCTCTGACTATCGACTACGTCAGCTTGCTTAAATTGCTAGCTGTGTCGGTCACTTCACTCGTATTGATAATAATATAATGATAATAATGATTAATTAACACTTTAAGAATACAAGAAAAACTCTTACACTAATCACATAACTATACATTTTAAAAAAAATTACAAGAGTACTTGACGTTGACAGCTGTATTAGTATGAACTGTGTCACAGCTGCCAGCGCTCCCGAGTTGGTGCTTTTTGTGCAGTTTATATCAAATTACAAAATATAACTTAAATACCCAGTCAAAAGTTTGCAGCTCGAGCTTTTCAAAAATTACTTGACCAATAGAAAGCAGAGGGTTCGTGTTGATAATCACGTGAGTGATGCTCTCCCTATCACGTACGGTGTACCGCAAGGCAGCGTGCTCGGTCCCACGCTCTTTCTTATTTTTATTAATGATCTGTGCAACATCTCTCTACCATTTGGCAAAATTATAACCTTTGCAGATGATACCGTGCTGATCTTCCACGGTAATACTTGGAACCAAGTTTATGGATATGCCCAGTCTGGTTTTAGTGCAGTGTACTCCTGGCTTCTTGATAGTGCCCTGACGCTTAATGTTGAAAAAACTAAATACATCCCTTTTTCCATAACTAATATCAACTTAGCAACACATGACAACTACTTTATTACTGCCCATTCCTGTTTGTCCAATCAATCATGCTCCTGTAAACCACTAACCTTGGCTTTCAGCATTAAGTATCTAGGTATTATTATAGATAACAATCTAAGCTTCAACCAACATATTGACTTGCTCTCGGCCAGGATCCGTAAATTAATTTATATCTTTAGAAATCTACGGCATTCTGCTGACTTTGACGTAATCAAAATGGTTTACTTATCGCTGTGCCAATCAGTTATTTCTTACTGTATTACATCATGGGGAGGGTCGGACAAAACTAAATTGATCAGTTTAGAAAGAGCGCAAAGAACCGTTTTAAAAGTGAGTCTGTTCTTGCCTTTTCGATTCCCCACTAAAGATCTTTACTCTCGTTTCGATGTTTTATCCGTAAGACAGCTTTTCATCCTCTTCACTATTCTAAAACAGCACTCTTTGCTGAAATTTGACCCCTCTGCCAAAGTGAATAAACGGCACAAACACTCAGTCTGCCATTCCATTAAATTGTGGTCCACTGCCATGTCGGGTAGATTTTTTGGATTCTTAGGAGGATATTTATATAACAAAATTAATAAAGAGATTGATATATATCCCCTTACAAAAAATGAATGTAAAAAAAAGGTAACTGCCTGGTTGAAAAAGCTCGATTATGCTCAGACTGAGGATCTATTCAAGATTTTATCGTGATTGCTCATAGATACGAGTATGCACACACGCACACATATATACACATACGCATGCGTACTATTCACTAAGATACACGCACACACGCATATACATACGCGCAGTTGCGCGCACATACACACACGCACATACCACACATACATATATAACATATACCTTATTTTTAATATAAACCTTATTATAAATAATAGTACCATCACATATCACACTATTTACCATGTTATCCACCTAGGCCAGAGTTGGAGAGGCTGGTAATCTGTCATACAGGTCTCCTAGTACAGACACCAGTCTCTCACATAGACTTATTTTTGCAATGTACTTTCTAAATTTCGTTATAGTAAACATAAAATGTACTTTATTCTGTGTGAGAGAAGAAACAATAAATCAATTATTATTATATTATTATTAATAACAATTATATACGATTTTTATATAATATGACGTTGACTTTGTTATTTATAAGTAGTGATTAAGTGATTGTAAAACCAGAAAATAATATTACAATAAAACAAAACATAAAAAAAATTAAATCAAATGAATGACAATTCTACTGAATGAATTATTGTTTATTTACACCTTCACTATTTAATTATAAAATACATTTACGTATATGTGAATCAGTCCTTGAGAATATCCTCTGTTTCCATGTAATTTAGTTTATGTAGCCAGTCACGAACTCTTTGTTTACATCCGAATAAGGGGAGGGTAAAAATATTGTTTGCCTTATTTGCTATGTTGTAGAGTTTGCAACTAATAACATAAAACCGACGTCTCGCAAGTTCAGTATGGTGGGGGACTGAAGGACATACCTTCCATACAATACGCTTGTTTGAGAGTTCAAATGCCATAGTTTTGTGCTTACGTATTACAGTGAAGAATGTATAGCTGTCTTACTGTGAGTACTAGGCATTCCCTGTACAGCAATGTGGTACTATACCTGCGTGGTTTTCCAAGTATTATCTTTAGAATAGCTCTTTGAGCACGCTCAAGTTGAAAAATAGTAGATACTCCAGCACTGCCCCAAACTATTATGCAGTATGTGAAATTGCTCTGAACAAGGCCATAGTAAACACACATTAATGTATCCATGTCAGTATTAGTTTATGATAGATAACATTACGCTTCATCCGGAGTTTGTATATCCAATTAGTGACTCTTTATTTACCTATTAGCGAAATATTATTGACTAATCGCGTCCACGTAAACCCAATGACATACCTATGATGATTCACCCGAAATCCTATTGCTTTACATGCTCTCAGTGGCCTATAAACTGATCTATTCAAGGTGCCAGGTAAACGTACTAGAAGGATTCTCCTTGCATTCAATTGATTACTGTTATGGCACTTCCAAGTAAAATAAACGATGAACGTGAAACGATGACGTCACACATCATGGTGATTATTAGTTAAATGCCATGTGAAACTTGTGAAATGTAAAAAAAGGAGAATGAAAGTAGAATTTAAATTATTAATTGCTTTATTAATATAATAAAATTTTAAAAAATATTTTAAAACTTTCTAAATACCTTTATAAAGATAATTTTATATTGTGTTATTGAGACGCTCTCAATAAAAGAAGGATATAAGGCAAAATAAAAATCTTTATGTATCTCATTTTATTACGTCGAAAAAAGGAATTGAATTGAATTATATGTTTTGCTGTAATTTAAAAACTTTATAACGATGTTTGAACACTTAAATGTTTAATAAACTTCCTTTATTAGGTTTATATTGAAATTTTACACTTATATTGATTCGGTTTTTGGAGCTGGTGCAGCCTTTACGTGTCAAAAAGATTATTAATATTTTTTTTATTTACCACGAAAACTCATAAACTTAACAACCAATATTTATTTTTATGTTTGTCACATTTTATAACATGCAAACCCATATTCCTTATATTCGAAAAGGTTTAAGCAGCTCCGATCAATATTTTTGCGATTCTGAGCATAGAATTTTATTTGATATTATTTTTGTAAATATAATATATATGAATAATCGAGGTCTTCTTATAATACAATTCAGTTCATGTACTAACAGTACCAGGCAACTTAGAAAGTTTTGTGAAAAAAAGTTTTTATGCAAAGTTTTACGCTAGCGACCTATAATTTAAATTTTCCTCGAAACTTTTAACCAGCATTATAAAACTATTGTGTGTCATAGAAAAATGCATCTGGGTGGAGAACATTTTCAATGGTTTTTTACGACTTCAAGTCCAACTTGAAACCTGAGGAATCGTTTAATCGACTTCATTAGCTTTTATGCACAAGGCGCCTTCTAAAGTAATTGTTTACCGCTGGTAATTAAAGCACAATTCGAGTTTCAATACGGTCGCTAATATTTTAAGGGTGAAGAAAGAAGTGGTCTTCCTTTGACTGTTGTTGCGGAAGAAATCGTGCTTTGAAAGAAAACAAGTGAAAAATTTTATTCAACAAAACCGGCTAATCACTTACTAGGAGATTCAGCACAATCTGCAGATTGGATTGGGAAGTGTTCATGATATGGTTTCGCACTGGGTAGGAGCAGGGGCATCAACTCAACGGGTTTTTTCTCCTTCACGGAGTATTTAGTATCAATTCTCTTAAGAAACCAAAGAAGCATCAATGCAAAGTGGTACACTACCTATGCTTGCTAGGCATTTTTGCTGCTGCGAGCAACAAGAGACGGAACACGGGATGCCGAAAACCTTTGCTCGACAACGTTTTGCATGACGACGCGCTCGCAAACTCTCGATCAAAACGAGGAACTTTCAAAACACCATGTGGTGTTTGGAACTTTGGAAACCAGCTCAAGGGGATACAGTTTTCATCACCAGAAAATGCGCTCACTGCGTTCGAGAATGCCGTTAAGGAAGTACCTGTTGCAGACTGGAAAATCTTATTTGAAGATTGGTTCTAGACGTATAACACTTTGTATTGAGTTTGTATTTTTTAATAACGCGTTTAATTATACTTTTGCGTTTTGACTCGACGTATCGTTACCTTTTTCGGTATACCGTGGTCACGGGGGACTGAGATGACAGGCGTCTTAATAGTTATGAAGGCATTCAATCACCTCCATCTGTTTCGCAATCTTCGAGCGTAGTGGTCAGGATTAACACAGAAAGTGGTGACAGTGTCTTGAGCTTGAGGTCATGCATTTAGTTGGATGTTGGATTTTTTGTTTTCCAGAATAGATTCCTATGTTGGAGAAAGCTCCAACCATCTTCTCTATTGAAATCGCAGTGTTTTCTAATATCAAAGGCTTCTCTGAACATTCTAATGATAAAGTGTCTTTCCTGTGATAACTTTATTACAGAGTCAAGCCTCAAATATAACCATTATTTGAGGCTTGTCCACTGCAGAATTCTTTGCACTTTGGTTTTTGATATCAGCTATCTGTTCTTTAACGAGGGTTGAGACATTTCATTTAGTTTGGTCAATGAAGGAAAGCCCATAGTCGCAATAAATTTTGTGAACACCTGGATCTTGCAAAGGTATGCTTGGTTTAACTGGACGAGTATGTTTCCTATATACAGTGTGACTGGGAGTACCATTCGGATTCTGTTCAATGAGAACATCAAGGAAAGCTAAATTATTATCCTGCTATAATACCATTGTAAACTGTATTTTAGTATTAAGAGAATTAATATGGTTTAAAAATGCAGTAACTTTATGTTAAGGTAAAATAGTGTAAGTTTCGGTTAGTTTTTATTTTTAATATTTAATTTATTTAGTTTATATCTTTAGTAGATATAATTTAATGAATTTACGGGATTCTTACCACGATTTTCGATTTTAATTTCGCGCGTCCGATACTTCGATGCTGTTGCAAGCACCAGTCCGCGATCATGGTGCTTGCAACAGCATCGAAATATCAGACGCGCGAAATTAAAATCGAAAATCGTGGTAAGAATCCCGTAAATTCATTAAATTATAGTGAAAATAACCGCGATAGTTTAAAACAGTTATTTTTTGTAGATATTCGGTACAACAGGAGCCATACGGAGGACACGCTCCTCAAAGCCTTCCATGTAGATGTTAACAACTACAGGGGACACTTGGGAACCCATGACAATACTGTCGATTTGCAAATAGAACTCTTGGTACCACATATAGTAGCCAGATGTTAGGCAAACTTCAAGTAACTCAGGATATTCCACAGGTAGATCTGAGTCACTTGGCTTCTTTTTAACAATTTCAATGCAGTGTCCGACAGGTAGTGAGGTAAAAAGAGACTTGACATCAGAACTCTCCATGGTTTCATTGTTAGCAATGTTGAGATATTTTAAATCACTAACAAACTGGTATAATAATCCTTAACATATGCTCTTATTTTACCTCGAAGTTGTGCGAGCATACCTGCTACATGTTGGGCAAGCTCGTTAGTTGGTGGGACAAGCTGGCTTACTATAGGTCTCCGTGCTACATCAGTCTTCCACACTTTTAGTAACTCATAAAGTTTTGATGGTTATGCAAAACTTGGAAGGAATTTTGTTACATCTAAATTTAATCCTTTTTTTGTTTTTGTATTAACTCGCAAGTTATTTTCATTATCCTAGAAGTAGGATCGTAGTTTACTTTTTTATAAGTTAAATCATCCCATAAAAGGTTAGACATTTTGGTGTTGTATTGAAATGTGTCCATCACCATAGTGTTAAAAAGCGTTTTAACACAAAAAAGAAAGTATTGTGAAAAAAACTGTTTCACCATCTTATTAAATAAAGTATTTTGGTATATCTTGAATGTTTACGGCAGTGTTAAACAAATTTAATTACAAAATCATCTGTTTGTCCAGTTCATGGTCAACTACCTCTAATGGCCTGAGCAATTTCAATAATTTCAAGCATGCGGTAATTCGTGAAGCTTATTTTTGGTATTTATGTGCTTACCTATTCAAACAATTTAATTTTGGAATGACAATCACAAACCGTGTTTCTTGTTTCGTACCAAACACGTTTTAACTGTCACATGTCGTAAGAATGTTTTGTACACGACGTACAATTTTTTTATTCACCAGCTTCATAGCTTGTTGCCTAGCCCTAAGCTATTATACTTGGATCGCAATTACTCATATATACTTATTTAGCTATTAGGATCTACTTCAAATGATAAAGACAAAAGATATTACAGGTTCTTTTCTCTTTTTTGACGCGTAAATCAATTAACGAATTTAACAAATATTCAAAAGAGTAAAATAAAAAGCGTAGATATAGCAAAAATAAATAATTTCTATAAAGCGGAGTTAAAGATCTGAAAAATAAATCAATATTACGAAATCTTAAATCTAACCCGCCCGAGAACAAGCCGACGCTTTATCTTGTCAAATTAAAAAAAGTTTGATCTTCATTAAACGACCTTCGCAGATCGAGATACTGCTTGATATTTTGCTTGGAATATGCATAGAAAAATCTTGATATTTACATTTAGAGCAAAATGTTACGCAAATACAAAGCAAGCTTCGTATATATTTTTGAAATTAAAATACGTTTTTATAGATTAGCTAGTTATATTAGTAGTATTTATAATATTAGTAGAGTATCTTTCGTTATTTCGATATTTCAATACACTAATCAATAGTGATTCAGTAAATAGGATAGGTTTTATATTTAACACCTACGATTAATTGTGTATATAGGCACGGATGACATTACAGTAAAGTGGATGGCATGTTGGTTTTTTTAGCTTTGAAAATAGTAAAACAAAAGTTTATTCTATACATTTTACTCACAAATTGAGTTACCTATTTACATTTTTTTGTTATACTTTACTTACTATACTTTTGTTATTACTTCCACGATTATATAAAAACATTCCTTAAACAAATATTTCATTCACGATTCATCTATCATAATCTATCATCTTACATCTTTATCAGCTTACCATTCAGTGAATAAATAAGTTGTATATATAAAAACTCGTTGTATTTAAAACCTCATAAAACATATTGCTCAGTTATTAAAATTAAATTAGTTATGCTCACAAAAATTGAGATTTGCTAGTAATTTAATATTAGACATGCTTCTTTTGGCATCTCGGAATAATGCCAAAAAAGGAAATAAACTCAAGAAAAAGATCGATTATGCGCACTTGATGAAATTCTGACAAAAAATGAGTTCCGCTTCGATTGGCTATTACTATTATAACTAAAAGTTTTTTTTTTAATTTTGTCATGTGATTTTAATTCATAATTTAATCTGAAATAATAAATTTTTGTAATATCGTTTACGCTATTGAGTTAACAACGATGTTTCATAAGCTGTAGTCGTTATTTGGTTCGGATAAAAAACGAATACCATGAAATTTAAAAACGTTGTATGGAAACTCTCAAAATAGCAACAAATTATTTGGATCAACTTAGACATTTCAGTAGGTTTGTAGGGGTGCAGTTTGCTAGAAACAAAATCAAGTTTCTCAAGCTTTGATTACTTTGAAATCCAAGAGTTACTGCGTTTTGAGGAGTTTTCTGCCATTATTATGCCATATTTATTCATTCTTCTTTTTTATAACTCCAGGTGCCGTGAACTTTAAAAGCAACAATGTCTCTCGACATTGGTCTTCGCAGGAGATGGCTTCTTGCAATATTCTTAGTAGCTGGACTAGTATGTGGAGATCCTGGTAAGTCAAAACTTTTACAAATTTTATTTAAAAAAAAGCAAATGGTCAAAATATCTTAACTAGTTTGTTTGGAAGAAAAAATGATCAACTTTCAGTAAATAGGGAAGACTAAATTAATAGCTGTATTTTTGAAGGTTACATTTGCCTATTTACACGGTACACAGTGAATCGAAGTTCAATTGAAAAGTCAGCTGCTACAATTCCCTTAAAACTAATAAACACTATTGGGCCCGTAAACATTTACTTGTACACCGTGACTTATTGTACAGATTCGTTTAAAAAAGGTGGACTAATCTATTCATTGCTGTTTTTCTGGTACCTACAGAAAAACTTAAGATCCTGCTCCATTCCATTAAAAGTATTCGTCATCCACTTAAAAGGAGGTTTCGTTCAACCTACATGCGTTCTTTTTAATACCAACACGGATATAAACCATAATACGTATGTTTAAACAGTACAGCCGCGCACATTCGAATTATAAACCTTGATTTGTTGGGATCCCTTATGAAGTTGACATAAGATTAGTTTTTAACTGGCCCCTGTCAAGTTATACTTTAATACGGTTGCAACGCGGATGTGATGGTACGGTCTTATTGTCAACTAACTTGTTAACAAGTTGGTAGTCACGAATCGAAAGATTGACGCCTCTAATCGTGATTAATTGTAATCAATCGTGATTGCATATAACTTTATTAAGAAGACATTATTATGCATGTTACTTTTATATGCAACAGGTTGATTGGTAATCATTTTAAAACTAGGTAATTTAAGATAAATATAATAGGCGTTTCCGCTTGGATATTTTACATAATTAGTGCCGATCGTTATTACTTAGTTACCTATTATTTTTAGCATTATAAAGATTAATAATCGAGATTGGTAAATAAAATATGCAAACGACAAAAAACCATGCCATGTTATAAAGATGGATTGTATAGCGCATCTCCATTATCTTCCTTCAAATTTTCCTTTTCAATCGTTTATAAAATTAAATAACATACGGTAATGGAAGAATCTAAATTTAAAAAATATTTACAATTTGAACCTTGTCTAGTTATTTTAACTGGACATTAATAAGGTCACGGTTTGTCTTCTTTATATGTATCAATTCAATGACCCAGAAGTACGATGACAATAAAAGACAAACGACATGTTCTAGGCAACGCCTACAATTTCGCACACGCAAAATACTTGTACATGCCTATTCGGATCAAATAAAATCGTATTCAAAGTAAACATATTCGTTTTATAATAAGGTCATTCTAGAGCTCAATCGATTATGCTCCATCTGATTTTCAACTTCACGATAGCGTTTGAATTTAAATTCTCAATATTTTTGATGTAAGCCACATCTTTTGGTTACGCAAATAATAAAATAGTTATACCGTGTTAATGTCAAAAAATATTCAATTACAGTTAACGAATAAAAAAAAAATAAAAAATTCTAAATCAATGTCCTTAGACATTGTTCAAGGCGTGTTAATTAAACAACAGTTCTGACAAATCTTTTCTTAAGTTTTCACGATACATACTTTAAATAATAAAGGCAATAGATGAACAACACCTTAGTCTATCGTGACCACGGCAACTGCAAAGATGCCGAAACGTCGAAATAATTTTAAAATTAACTAAAATATACGCGATAATATCCGGTAAAAAGTGTTTTATTTAACAGTTCTGACAGTCCAAAACGTATTTGTAATACAAATTATAATCTAAATGTCAGTTGTTAATATATGTTCTGAATTGTCAAATAGGTTTAAAACATAGTGTTTCCAACAAGCCTAGAGGGCAGTGCGCTAGAATGCCGTTTTCAACCGAGATCTTGACATTTGCCGAGACTACTGCAGAATTTAGAACTTCCGGAAGCTTTCTGAGTAATAAAAGCATTTCCGTTTCGAAATGTCGATGGATATTTAATCTGTTTTTTGAACTTTATTCAGCTTTGTGAGAACTTAGTTAATTAAGTTTACGAAAAGATCATTTGGATTCATGTGAATCAATATTATGAACTGTTTTAGTTACTCCTTCAAGGGAATCTTCATGTTTTCGCCTTCCAATAATTTCTAATATGGTTTTCTTTTAATCTGAAATATTACGTACGAAGAAGTTAAAAAAACGATTTAAAGCTAATGAGAGCTTAGCTCTTTGAATAGTAACAAAGAAACTGTTGAAACAATTTCGAAATTATAAAGAGGTATCCAATTTGTGGGGCATACCTCTGTTTTCATACCTATGGATTAGGCTCACTTACGCAGCTCTTAGTTAGCTAGCACATAAGGCTAAATATTGCTTTACATCTCCATCAGTTCACTAGAAATAGACAGTGACGAAGGGATATTTTAAATAACTAGCCGGCTAGCCAAGGGCTAAGTGGAGCTGCGCAAATGGCCCTTAGCTTTTATAAAAATAATCTTCACAGTTACCCAAACTTTAATTTGTTCACAGCAAGCCCTTGACCTCAATGGAAACTACTAAAAGCCAAAGCTGATTGATTACAGCCTTGGAACAATGCGGAAGCGACTAGTGAAAGTAACTTACCTATGCTAATTTACACCTTATTCTACATGACCATACGAACCAAAATCACGTGTAGAAAAACCTTTATGGCTATTCAATGATTATTGACATATAATTGATTCTTCAATTGTCTAATCTTAGGGTATTATCGACTTACGAAGGTTTATTCTTCGTATAATTTGTTTAATTACGAATGTTTTTCGTAAATCATGTTATGGAGTTAAACCTTTTGTATTTTATTGATGAATTCATTGTAAAAAACAAATTTTATGAAATGAAAGAAGTATTTCGTAAGTTAATCGAGTAGGAAACGAAGATACTTGACTTAGACTTGAGTATTAACAAGGGCTGTTCTGATTCAGTCTTTATTATACAGTGAGAAATTACAATTCATATGCCCTCATTTCTTAGCAATAATAATAATAATACATCCCTAGAGAAACACACAAACTGTATGGCCCCAAATAAAGCAGAGCTTGTGTTATGATGATTAAAAATGTTTAATTATTAAATCAATAGATGTTTGAATAATTAAAAATGTTTAGCCAATAACAGGAAATAACTATTATATTTGTATATGTTTATCAAGAATTTCCTACGAAAGCAGAAGCGATGCGAGGGAAATCCTTGATCCTAGCGTGGCTAGCATCCAAAGGTGGTTCCAGTTTCATCTGCCAATGTATGTCAACTAACATTAACTTTTTGCTTTATATTGCAAACTTTGAATTTGCATTGATTCGTACTCAAAACATACATAAAATGGCTTTCCAGATAACATAGTAACACCAGGTCAATACTCTTACCAATAGGGTAGATAAAATGCAACTAGTATTCACTACCACGCTGTGTCAAGCTTGTATTTAAATTGAAGCTTTATCACAATAGGATAAGGACTGCATTTGCATATTTTATGTGTCGTCACTGATGTGTGACGCGAGTCTTGTCGCGATAGTGAAAGTTGAAGGACGTTGAAGAACTTAGATAGTTGAATTCTTGGCAGTCATCACGCGCAAAATTCTTTGTAAATTGTTGAGGATACTCCAGATAGATCTAGAGTAAATTTTAGTGATGGAATTTGTGTAGTATAATTGTAAGGAGCTTTATAAAATATAAGTGTATTAAATGTGGATTTCCTGACGACAATACCTGCTTTCAAACACGACTTCAACTCGCTATTGGTGAATCTGGAATAACGGCGATCAAACACGATTTTTTATTTAAAATAATTTAAAACAAAATGTGAAAAATCAGTTGGAAGAATTTGATACGTTTTGAAAATATAGTACAAATAACCTAAAGTCTATTTTTAGAAGGATCGCGTTGTGTAGTCTAGTATAATTATGAGAAAAATCACTATTAGGTTGAAATTGGCGTTTTGTAAGTATTCAATCAAAGTATGTACCATTGCTATCTGTGCACTTTTGCCATCTCTTAGGTAGTTTATTGATCCCTTTACTAAAAAAAACATTCGGACGGGAATCAATAAAATCTTTGAAGGCGCTTTAGACTGCCCCATCGGTGTTGAATTTTTCCCTTGCAAGAAGTTATCCAAATTTCGAAAAAAATGGTAATCTGTTGGAGCAAGGTGTACGTGGATGTCTTAGACATTCCAATTGAAGCTCCTTTAAATTGGTGGCCGTCTGTGGTGCAGTGTGTGGTCTAGCGTTGTCCTGAAGCAGCCTCGGTTGTTTAGCAGCTAGTTTTTCCATCATGGTTTGCAGTTGATGACAATAGATGGCAATTAATACCTTCGACGACCGACAAGCATAGTGGTTAGTAACCCTGCCTCATACGCCAGAGGTCCCAGGTTCGAGTCCTGGCCGGGGCATTCATTTGTATGTTAAATGTTTGTTCTCGGGTCATGGTTGTTGACATTTATATATGTATGTTTACTCTGGGTTCCCCCCCAGTTCGCTGTACGGTCATCCATGACACAAGCTCTGCTTACTTTGGGGCCATACAGTTGGTGTGATTGTCCGGGGATTTATTATTATTATTATTATTAATTGCGACACTAGTCCACCAAACGCTCACAAGTAACTTTTTTTGAGTAAATTTTCGCTTGGAGCAGGATTTGGCTGGTGCGCCAGGGTTCAACCATTGCGATGAGCGTTTCCGATTGTCGTACAGGATCTACTTTTTATCACAGGTAATGATTCGATTTAAAATCCTTTTATTATTGTGCCGTTGAGTAATGTAACGCAGCAGTCAAAGTGCGTTTGTCGGTTTGCTGCACTCAATTCATGAGGTACCCACCTCTCAAGCCTTTTCACCTTCCCAGTTTGCTTCAAGTGGATTAAAACAGTTTTGCCACTAACACCGCTGCCTGCAGCTAATTCGGGCGTGGTTTGCAATGGATCCGCTTCTACAATAGCCTTCAATTCTTCATTATCAACTTTGGTGTCCGGCCGGCCATGGGGCTAGTTCTGCAGGTCGAAATTTCCAGAACGAAAACGTTTGAAACAAAAACGTGCTGTGTTTTCTTTTGCGACACCGCCGCCATACACAGCTTTAATACTTCGAGCCGTTTCTGTAGCACTGGTGCCACGGCGGAACTCGTATTCGTAAATAACGCGATATTTCAAATTTTCATTTTGTAAACTAAGTAACGCAAAAAGAAAAAACCTAAACGAATTACGGTTTTCGAAACACAAATGCGTGAGTAAATAGCTGTGTAAATTTTTAATTGGATTTCTTAACCAAAATACAACAAAACGCCAATTTCATATGTAAGGACCTAATATTAAGTAAAGCACTATTGAATTCGAATGTATTCATCAATAGAGGATTAACTAAATTCGAAGTTATTCTCAGTTCTTTTGTCTTCCTTAAACATTTATTTTATTTCATTATTTTAAGTTCAAATATTTTGTCCAACCGCATTTGTTTTATTCGAATTTCTTTTCCTGAAGTTGATAAAATAAAATTTAATAAATGATTTCCGTTTCAGATTAATAAGTAGAACACAAAATACAAAGACTAATCTACCTACTGGATGTTTTGTTTTGTATTTATGACCGAAACATTTATTTTCTTAATATTTGCTCAACCAGCGCGTCTTCCTTATTGTGTTAACTAATACCAGTTAACAACAGATTGCCTTCTATGAAATGAAATGAAAATGAAATATTTATTTCTCAACATTGACAATTACTTGTTCTTATTGATGTCAAATAAAACATGACTCTACCACCAGTTCGAAAAAACCTTCGTGTAGAAGAACTAGAAGTAGAAGAAACTTCACGGGTATATTTTTTTAAAAATAAATTTACAGAGTTTCTTTATATCTATACAAAGTTATTCTTAAATGCATCTGTTAGCTTCGCAAGTCTCCCCCCCACAGTATCCAAACGACGAACACCCTCAAACGGCACCCGTTAACGCGGGATTCAGCCATCGTCCTCCTCAACCATATAAGCACAGTGTGTACATAAAACAAGCACAAAAAGCCTTATTTCATAGTCATTTTAATTAAAACGTAAAGAGTAGTTGTAGAACTAACTAATTATGTATAGTTAATGTTGCAAGTTATTTGTAAGAATAGACTAAAAAAGGCTGCCCAAAAGGCAAAAAGCTCGCATAACTGAACCGATTTTCTTCAAACGTGGCTAAGGACAGGGACACCCAAAAATTCCGAATTATGTAATTCCGAATTTGAATATTCCGATTTTTAAAATTCCGAATTTCACAATCTCTCAAAGACTAAATTCCAACTATTCCAAAACACGATTCTTATTTTATCAAAATTCATAAATACGAAATTTATATTTTCCGACTTTCATTAGTACGAAGAATTAAAAACCCGCTGTGTCAATATGGTATTCCGAATTTTAATTTTCCGAAAATTCAATGCTAACATTCAGATTTTGTATCTATAACGGGTATATATTAAAATAATAATCTAAATCACCTGTGACACAAATTAAAATTAATAAGGCACATTTTTTCTGTACGTAGATAATGCAGCGCGAGCCGGGCGAGCGCAGCGAGCGTGCCGTGGCAGCGTCTGGCGAAGTGCCAAAAAGGAATTTGCATTTCAGTACATAACCTATATACTCAAGAAATAACTCGGTGCAAAAAACTAAATAAACTTTCTCATTTCCAGCTGACTACTTGAATGCTCGAACGTATAAATTGTCGTGCTCATGCAGTTTTACAAGGCGTTTGTTATTGCAACTAATATTATTCGGAATTTTGATATTCGGGATTAGTATTTTTGATATTGCGGATTATTAATAATTCGGATATTTTATAGTTCGGTATTTTCAAATTCGGCATATTTATAAATTCGGAATTTTCATTATCGGAATTTTGAACCATTCGGTGTTATAAAATTCGTGATTATGACTATCGGAATTAAGTCTTTCGTATTTATGTAGTGTACATACCCCTAAGGTACAATGCATTCAGCTTTCAAACTAAACACCGCATTCAATTCGGTCATTAGGTATGGAAGATAGGATGCCACAGAGAGACAAACACCTTCCCTTCCTAACCCAGCTCCCGTAGCTCTCGTAGGCCTGCGCCCCGCTCCGTCGTCTCCACCTAAGTCGTCGTTGGCTGAGGACATGAATACCGTTTTCGAAGTTATTCAAAACGTCGACATTAGGGAAATCGCCGTACTCGCACGCAAACGGCGAGCCGCCCGCTGCCTGAAGAAAATCTATTCGCGTTAGCCGAGCATCACTCGCTACTTAGTTCCTTATAAATTCTATATTTAGTATAAATTTTTTAAATAAATAGTTAATATAATGTCTAGACCTGCAAATCCCGCATCCTGTCGTATCAAACCCAAGGGTTTATCCCTAGTTTCATTTAACATTCGTAGCCTTAGTACTGACCTTCCTTAGCTCAAACTGTTCCTTCAGAACAAAGAGCCAGACCTACTTCTCCAAGAGACGTGGCTTACTCCAAACCGCATCAGGGGATTCGCGATTCCTAAATACGCGTTGACTCGTAACGATAGGCCCAACGCGACGGTAACGGCGGCACAGCTAGTTACTATAAATGAGGTTTCCATTGCTCTCCTCTCCCAACCCGTCCTCTCCTCAACACGGAGCCACTGTGTGTAGGTTGGCTATGACAGGTCATCCGATCGGCATCATACCTAGTGGCACCAGACCCCGGCCGTTCAGTCATTATGTTCGGGGATTTCAACTCCGAGCATACTGACTAGACGTGTCTATCGACCAACACCAGCGGTATCGCTCTCCTTGACATAACTGAGCATCTCGACTTAGACGTCATTTCTCCCGTCACTCCCACTCATTATCCCGACAACCCGAACCATTCGCCCGACATCCTCGATTTTTCAATAGTAAAGCATATAGCAACCTTGATCTCAGATCTATCGAACCCCTCTATGACCAAGGCTCTGATCACCACCCCGTCTACCTCGTGCTAGGATCGCCTAACGTAAACGTAGCCTTTCCTAAGACCTTTATCAACTGAAAAGGCTTTAAAAATACGTTAGTTTCAGCCTTAGAGAACTCTCCGCTCGCGATCTCGCCCGACTCTCTAGATAGCCCGGACAAAATAGACTCTTTAGTCGATTCCCTCACTGTTGCTATCAACTCAGCCATCAGTGATAACGAAAAGGTTGCTGAGCAAGGCAAACCCACGCTTCCCATAGCCGTTAGCAATCTTATTAAAGCTAAGAACGCGGCTCTCCGGAGAGCTAAGCTCTATCCCTCGCCCGCCTATAGATTAGCTGCGAATCAGCTACAACGTAAAGTTAGGTCTTTCCTCGCGGAACTCCGAGACGCTCAGATGAACGATCTCATGGAGCATATCTCCCCGTCCCATCAAGCGTATTATAGTATGGCCCGAGCCTTACGCGTAGACGCCGCCTCTCACGTTTCTCCTCTCACTCGTCCTGATGGCACTACTGCCTTCGAAGTCAAAGAAAAAACCGAATGCTTCGATGACAGCTTTGCCTCACAATTCTCGCCCTGTACGCAACCCGCGGATCGCCTCCCACATCCAGACTCTATCGCATCGGACTCTATCATTGGACATCGGCTTACCGGATTGCCTAGTTAGGATAATCGTGTCATTTCTCAAAGACCGTACGTTTCGTTTTAAACATGAAGGCACGCTTTCCGCACCTCGTCCCATAAAGGCTGGAGTCCCTCAAGGCTCAGTCCTCGCCCCTCTGTTGTACACCGTGTACAACATTCCATTCGCAACATTCCGTCCCGCCGAAAAGCGTTGAACTCGCCCTCTTTGCCGACGACACTACCCTTTACACCAAAGGCCTCAGTGTCCCGGGTCTCATCACCAGACTCCAAAACGCCGTTAACGCCCTCGGTGCATGGTTTCAAAAATGGCGTATCGATGTGAACCCAGACAAGAGTTCTGCGGTTTACTTCGACTGCAAACACCGTCGTATCGCCTACAATCTTCACGTTCAAATGTTAGATATTTCCATCCCCTGGACGCGCAGTACCAAATACTTAGGCGTCACCTTAGACCAGACGCTTTTTTTCAAGCCACACGTCGATAGAGTAACGAAACTCGCCCGTTTTTACTTACGCCGCCTATATAGTATGTTAAGTAGAAAAAGTAAAATGTCTTTTAGAAACCAACGTACGCTTTATAAGACCTGCGTTAGACCCGTCATGACTTATGCCTCGCCAATCTTTGCCCACGCCCAACCCTCCGTCCTGCACAAACTGCAGGTAGTTCAAAATATCTTCTGCCGCATGGCCACAAACGCACCTTGGTACGTGCGTAACGCGGGTCTGCACAGAGATCTTGAACTACCTACAGTGCAACAGCACTTCAAAACACTCTCGGAAGCGCTCTTCAAAAGCTCTGGAACCCACCCCAATCCTCTAGTTCGAGATTCAGTCTCGTATACCAACCCTGTCATAGATTCGAAGTTCAAAGTCGTTAGACCGAGAAACGCGCACACGAACGTAGCCACGCAACTATCACTAGATCTCGCAGCCCTTCAGGCCGCAACTTCTAATTCTAATGTAAATTCGAATTAATTCAATTATTCTTCATTTTGAGCACCATCAGTGCTTTGAGCACCTTTAGTGCTATTTAATTCCCAACGAGTGGCCCTTAAGGGCCAAGGTAGAGGCTTTGGTAGGCTCGGAGCGAGTCCCACATAACCTCGATCGCGTGCGGGGTATGCATAAGAGCTTTTTTTAGTTCCTACTGCCATCCCCTCGGAGGGTAAACAAAAAAAAAACCATAACCCGGAAACAAACATTACACAAATGAATGGCCCGGCTGGGACTCGAGCCTGGGACCTCCGGCGTTTGAAACAGGGCTACTAACTATTACTATTTGTTTATGTTTGTATTTAATAGATAATTTCAAGTTTAGCTTATTTCAAAATGAGTTATACTTCTTTTAAGAATATATTTATTGACCCCAATATTATAATGTCATCATGCAAAATTTTAATACAAACCTATATATAACGTACATGAAAAAGCACCATTTAAAAAATAATAGCTCTACATAAAACTCTGCTCAATAATTTACAACCTCATTTTATTATTATGATCTTTAAGATATATCACCCGGATATTTTTAAATCCAATATTTATCACACAAGAGGATGACGTAACTACACCATATTAAATTACTAATTATATTGGCAAAAAAATATTGAACTTAAACCCAATCTTGTGATCGTAAGATCTTTACTTTTTTATGGCATAAGTTTCGTGACATGACGTTGTTCAAGTTCCACAAAAAGCGTTAACTTAAAATGTCGGATCTATAGGATATTATACTAATGATTAAAAGTAATTGTTTCTTGTACTAAAATATAACAACGGTGTGGCGATGATCACCACATATTTTTTTATAACGTTTTTTCTTACCGCTGCCCTTGTACATATGTGGAGGTGTACATGTTAGCCAGTATATTAGTTATTCTATATTCGATTTTAACCTCTTGAATTGTAACAGTTTGGACAATATTCGACGATAACGTAGCCTTGCTTCCTACACTAGATATCTCGGGTTCGAATCTCGCTGGGGACTCTCATTTGTTTATTGAATAGACATGCGAGTATTAGCTGTTATTTATTCTATATAATTTGAGATGTGAGGATATTGTTTAGCAAAGGATTGCAGTTACTTGATTTTTGTAACAAATTATACATAAAAACGTAACAAATAGAATTTTGCTAAATTTAGATTTCTTTATATCTGTTACTGATTGTACTTATCCTAGCTTATAAACGCTTTGTTGAATGTATAACGCTCATAAAATATTTTTAATTTAAAGGTGCTCCCACACATCAGTTATATAACGTTATACAACATTGTGTAACACGATAATATTTTATAACAGCGTGTAACATAGGCACAACATGTCAAGAAATGTTATGTGTTATAAACGCTCCCACACTGGTTAAACTCGTTGTATAACATCATATAACAATCAGTTTGGGTTTGTCTGAGGCTCTGATGATGTTATAAAACAAAAGTTATATTTTGTTATACCGTGTTGTAATCAGTTTTAAACATTTTGTTAAATTAAGTTGTATAACATCATTAACAATTTATAACTTTTGTTATAATTTGTTGTAAAAAGTTAGACTACAAATGTTATCTAACGTTATATAACTGCTGTGTGGTAGCACTATAACCCTTCAACCTTTGCTCCTAAAAATATTCGATTCAGAATTTAATTTTTATACAAAGTGTATAATGTTATAATAAATTAGTTATACGGTTTCGTGAATAAAATATATTTGGTCTCAATACATGTTTATTGAATGTTGTACAGTATCAATTCTTGCGGTTGCTAACTTTTACCTTGAATAAAATTTTTTAAAATTACATTTGAAGATAAAATAAATTTTTGTATAAACATTTTACAGTTTATACTCATAATACTTACCTAGCTTATTTTAAAAACATGAACGCATCCCTTCGTTATTGCTCGCGTGTTCTCACCGCTGCTAAAGTCTCATAGTTATTTGATTTCTACATATTTTAACTTTGTTTGAGTTTCGGGATAAAAATGATTTTGTTACTTATCGATAAGTACTAATGCTCCTTTTAATGGTGAAATAATTTCTACAATCGATTCAATCAAATCCTCTTTGTAATGTTGCAGTAAGTACATTGGTATTATAGTTCGTATGTATTGTACAGATTTTGAGTATGTAATCTTTTCGAGTTATACCGACGTAAGTTCGAGTTACACAAGGTGTTTATACAAAAGGCTTTAAGCCGATTCCAGATGATAGAAGACTACCATAGCCATGTACTAGTATGTTTAGCTTTGTTGTTTTGGAGATATTACTATTTTTTTTTGAGACCTGACTTAAAAATGTTTTATCTTTTTTGGGTTGACCATTTCTCTGCAAATTTTCTTTAATTCTATCTTAAATAATCATCTTTCTCATACCAATACAAGTTACAACAAATAAACGTTGAAATTTGGGTTTCAATAGAACACATAAGAATTTTCATGTATGTAATACAAAAATCTAAAAATGAATTTGAAAAAACTGCGCAAAAAGCTAAGGTACCGTATTAAAACAAAAAAAAAAAAGAAATTGTAAAAAACTGATATCGCTTCTTAATTGATATGAGCAAATAAGAAAAGAAAAAAATATTTCATTCATATTACGAAATGTTGAACAACTTCTTACTGCAGCATTATTTTAAATAAAGTTTTAATAACAGTATTCATCTGTGAGAACGTTTTTGTTCATTATTTTGCTTTTAATTACAGTATTTATCAATGACACCATATTTGGATAGAAAAAAGATAACAAAAAAGTAGGTATAATTTATAACAGTGAAATACCTAAAATAAAATTTGAAAATCATTGTATATTATGCAAAGTGCCAAATTGAAAAATTCATTATTATGTATAAAATTCAGCTGCTGTTTTCTGCCTTTTAAATGACGAACTTTTAAAAGATATGTCATAGGAATAAACTGAAATAAGTCTCAGAATCGTATGTATCCCATTTAAATAAAAAATATGATTATTATGCCTTTTTAGAAAGTTGCCGGGCTGTAATTAGACTATGTTAATACACGCGTGTAACCTTTACTCAACAACATTAGTTACTTTTTTAACTATCAACACATTTGAAATTAACCGAAAAGTAACCGAAATTTACGAATGAAAGTTTTTAAATATCTCTCATACGAATTAATCGCCTAGGAACATTTAACGTTTACAGGCTGTACATGAATGGAAATAATACTTCGAAAATAAACTCTCAGATGAATACCACAAATAAATAATATGTATGGATTTTACATTTATAAAACTTTACAAACCTTCATAAATATTTTCAGATAAGGCAAACCTCAAAAGGAATGCTAACATATAAAATATGATTCATAACAATTTAAATTTGCTACAAACAACCCGATTCCATAAAAAAACAGTGCAGTTTATGTTATTCTCGCCGTATATAGAAAGCTATCACAATAAATATAGTGATATATCCGTACTATACAGATATTAAATATAATCAAATATAATTTATGAGAAGGAATTCAGCTGCAATTTCTATACAGTTACAATTTTAATTACTCATGTATCATACATGGACGCAGGTGTTACAGCTGCGGGCAAATCAAGAAATCATTCCAATTCTGTAATTATTTCACGTCATTATATATCTATTGATATTTATTGGAACGTGCCTTTCATTTGATAGTAATAATATTTTAAATGGTGACCTCTTTTCGATGATCAATAAATCATGCTTAATTTAATATTAAATCAACCATCTATTAACATGTGTTATATGTTAATGCACGTATTGCACATGCACATATGTGCAGAGTTTATTGAAATATGTTTATTATTGACAGAATTAAAGTTAAAAATGATATCACATTAAGAATGACGGATACTTCGTTCAGTCAATCTTAGTATAAAAAACGTTGTGCGATATTGATCGTTTACAAGTGTGTTTTTTAGTATATTTAATAGATATATCGCTGACTAAGTTTTGATCACGGCTTTACCCTGTTACCTCGGGACCATATTTTCTGAATGATAGGTATCTTAAGTCTTTTCTTGCACCTTTACATCACTTCAAAGATAGCTTTGCTAGATTATACACACCCTTGATACACAAGACCATCTCTAAACAGGCATATTATTTAATAAGAAACTGTCTTAATATTTTTTAACAAATATAATATAGGTATATATATTATTTCCTCTGGTCCCTACCAGTATATTTGTGAATACTTTATACTTTAGTAATATAACTTCGAGACACTGAGCAAAATTAAAATATTTTTCTTCATTAAATAAAGTAAAATGAGGTTTTAATAAATACAAACAAATAACTTTTTGTTATTGTCATAATTTCTTGCGTAATGTTCCGCAGTCACGCAAAATATCAATAAAAATGTTTCACTGTTTAAAAATATAATTAAAATGTTTGGTTAAGACAAGTAGGTATTTGTGTTGTATGAAATAGGTGTGATTGAGTTTTGCCAGATGTCTTTCGATGCGTGAGTCCCAAGGGAAAAATTTTAATGCTGTAAAAATTACAAAAATTAAAATTAAAATTGCACTTTGGAGAGTGTGCGAATGCTCTTTTTCAGTTGATCGAACCTTCCCCCTTTCTCCACCGGTCAACCAGGCGCAGACAGGAGTTTCACCCGTTTGTGGTTAGCATGCCGATGAGCCGAACTAAACGGTTCGATAGCTCATTTTTGGTTCGTGTTGCCAAAGAGTGGAACGATTTGCCTGCGTCTGTTTTTCCAGACAAATATAACCCTGGAGCTTTCAAGTGTAGAGTGAATAGGTACCTCTTAGACAGGCGTGTACGATCCTCGTCTTCATCGTCACTTTCCATCAGGTGAGATGGAAGACAAACGCCTGCTAATTATTAATAAAAAAAAAAAAAAAAAAGAAAAAACGAGTCTTTAACAAATTGCACTTAAAATATTATGAAGAATTTTAGAATTTTTTATTAATTTTATTCTCTATGTAACCGAACCTTTTAATTGTAAACATAAACGATATAGAACTTTATTATTCTTGTTTTTAAATAGAGTTTATCAACAAGTGGCATTATTAATGTGCGTAATTAAATTATATTATCGTTAAGTTGTGAACAAAGGTAAATAAAGTAAGTAAAAGGAACGCGTTGATGTCTAACGTTTAAGTTATCTGTTTGTCTATATTATTATTAAAATAATTCGTTAACTAAATAGTTTGAAAAATATAGATAAATTTAAAATCATGGAGCCCAAATTGACTGTAATAAATATATAATATAAAAATAAATATTTCTAAAAAAAACAAAAAAAAACATTCTCACTAAACACTCAATCCATTATCACCAAATGCCAGACGTATCCTAAATTATTAACATATTAAAAAACCAAGTCTTTTAAGCGCAATGATAAATATCATCGCCTTAATCCGGCGGTAATTCTGGAATTGCTCAACAAATAGCGAATTGTGACGTTGATCCGATAGATCGGTACTTTGAAGTAATTGATCGATCCATGGTACGCTGCGGGATTGTTTGAATTTCAAATTAAATGCCGCGTCGAAGATATTCGGGTCAAGAATTTAACAAGCCAAGATTGATTGCTTCTATTATTTGTGATACATGAACGCTTATTATTTTTTAAAGGTGCTTATCGATATATGTTTTAATATTTTGAATTATTCTTCTGCTCCAAACCTTGTCCTATGTGTATTACGGCCGAACTTAGGAGCTATATAGATAAAATCCAGATTAGGAAAATATGTAATTAAGTTTTATTTTAATTTTATGTTTATTTTGATATAATAGGAAAACATACAGGTAGTTTGTTTATTTTACCCATAATTATAGCACAAGAACGCCAGATCAAGTTTTTACAATGGCTTTATGTATAGGTTTACTAAGATACAGTCAGAAATACATGGAAAATAAGAATGAATGTAGCATTTAATTAATAACAAACTCAAAATATTATGGAAAAACAATAAAAAGAAAACAAAAACATTATAATACACTTTTAAAATTTTAAGCTACGAAATAATTTACTACATAAAGCCACTTTCACACTTGAGATACTGGTGCAAAATATGTCAAAGTTATCCATGACGCGATTTTATTTATTCACTAGCGTGCACGATCATACCTTCTGTCTATGGTAATTGGTATTTGCGGTAGGTACGTGGAGGAGGGTAGGATTTCTGTATGATTTGGTGTGCATGTCATAGATAAGGCAATTCGATTATATAATTGAGTATTTTACAAATATCTGCTATCTTTCTAAGCCTACTCAAAGGAAGTAAATGATGCTCATCTATTACTGATACACATATCTATTAATACACTTTAGGAATGTTCTGTGAATATTTTCATTTTTTTGTTAATATAATATAATATGAAGGGTTTCATACAGATGATGCATATTCAAAGTGACTTCGGTTACCCTTCCGAACCAGCAGGAGTTTCAATATACGAAGTCCCAAGCCAAGTTCCGTTCCCTCTCGGGTGCCTTTAGGCGTATCGTATTTAGGAGTAATTTTAAGTTCCGGCTTATCGCCATCGGCGTGCCATAAAGTGCGGTAAAATTTAAAAAATAGGGCCATAAATAACACAGTCCAGTTCGAAAAAAGGCGACTTCGGACAAAAGCGCAAAACGGTATTTTGATGATCGTAATAATGCTAAACTCGGACGAAAATCTGACCAAATCTCTTAGGCTCTACAAATATGCATAAAAAATTTCTTAAATGTTGATATTCACGGACATAAGAATTGTTCGAAGGCAACCCTGATTGTGAGAACCACAATCAATCAAAAACAAAAATAACAAATTGAATTGAAAGAAGTTGCACTTTAATCTATTACCCAAACACCCAAACAAAATAACCTCAACGATAATAGCGTTTAATGCAACGTTACAAAATTTTAAATTTATTTTGTGTTTGAATTTAATGACAGAGCACGTAGTGGTAAATTAGTATCATCTGAGTGACCTTCGCGGTATCGTGTTACATATGTGGCAACCATTGAACCGTCTTGACCTATTGGTTGGCTCGATATTCTAGAGTTAGTCGCTGGGAATTAATTTATATAATGATGAGTGGCTTTGTGGTCGTAAATAGGGGTCATGTTTGGTACAAGTTGGTTCAACTCTAACTGCTTTAATGCGTGGTTTACACGCGTTAAGTGGTTAAGTTGGTAACTAAATGTTAAGTCAAAAATTACTTATAACAGTCAATTGGGTGACAAGTGGTAAGTTGAAATTTAGTATGCAAGTGATTAAGTAGATTAGGATTCGTTCTATTTTTCTGCTAAGTAGGTGGGCAGGGCTACTCACTTAATACCTGCTATTATTAAGTGCAGAAGTTGGCAAAGCGGTTGGCGGCAAGCACTCGTACTTATTTCGCATCTTTTTTTCCAAATTTCAGTGTGGAGTTTAGAGTCTACTTTAAAATGAGTTGAAGAATATTTAAAATAGGAATGCTTGTTGAATATACGAAGTAAAAACTTCCGGAAAAAACAAAGTTATCTACAGATTTTACTTTCCAAAACAAATTATTTTCTGAATTTGTCCAAAATCCCGCTAATCACAAATCTAAGTACAAAATTGACCAAAGATATTGACCGTCGATCTATATTGGACTTATGATCTTAACTACTTGATGCGTTTGGACACACAAATGCAATGTAGTAACTTAAAATTTAGTTACCAACTTAACTACTTTATACGTGTAAACCGCGCATAAGGGCGTAGAAATGTAAGAAAGGTTATGAATTTGCAAATGTATATCTTTAATTAAAATTTAATAGCTCAATATAGGTAACGTTCTTATATTGCGTACTTAAAAATGGCTCTGTTAAGCTTCAGATACATTTACTCAATTAAACTCAATATTACTCCGGGACATAAAAGAGCAATTAAACATAAGACATAAATTGATGCAAAACTTGGGCTTGCGAGCAAGAAAAATGATTTCTTGTCCTTATAATTTGTTGTGTATTCTTGTCGTGTCTAGTCTCGGTTCAGTTCACAACCACGTAGTGATTTAACCATTGGACAATAAGGCGACCGGGAGCCAGATTTTTGAGGGCCCTGCTTTAGGAAGTGTTCACCTACATTCCGCTAATTTCCTTATATCAAAGATTAATATACACAAAGATATTTATTAATCAATTAATTTGACGCAATTTAATAAAACACTCTCGTCACCGATGTATATGTATGTATATATTTAGTTTAGTAAGTATACTTAATTAAGTACAATCACCACAGCAACTAGACCAGTCATTTAAAGAATCTAGTAGTCCCACTGGCTACTCTGTGTACCAGTGTCTTGATGCCTTTAAGCACCTAGACTTAGCTTTTTATTTTTGCTGCAGTGCTTGGAGTAATATTGGAAACACTTTATTAAAATACGAGCATTGTCTTGTTAACTGTTGCGAATCTGTTATTTTTAATGTGTTACTCACTCATAAAGCCGATAGATTTATAATTATAAAAAGTTTATTAATTACAGAACCTAAAATAAAGCAGGAAACGCAGTACAAAACGTACCCTGTGTGTACAAAACAGTACTTTTGACCACTTAAAATGTTGTCTATTGAACCAATTTCATTTAACTTATGTGTTTTTTGAGTAATTATTGTATACCGTAAGAAGCCTGTCTGTCTAAATAGCAGATGTATTGTAAAGTCATCTTATTGTATAAATATCGAGATAAAATATAACCTACCGGGTAACTTTTTTTATCGTTCGGAAAATTGGCACTTGCGTTCCAACCACGATTCTGAGCAACTTTTCCAAAGAAATCGTATACGTATGGATCAGTTACCGTTTATTTGAATTAGAATTTATTTTTAGCTTTATAGTTTTATTGGGAAGATTGCTCAAATTGGCAGCCTAAGCCCATCAATCAGTTTTTCGTCTGATAAAAAAGTCAGCAGGTTTATAACTTTAGAATAATGTACCTAATGAAAAATTTACTTCAAAGAACGGTAGTTATCGATGAGTTTATCGATCACAAAAATCAAACAAGCAAACAAACCTTTACTTTTTATTATAACAGAGTAGAAAAAAAATTGCAACTTACAACTTTGTAATAAAGGAGTCGCTATGCCGTAAAGTTTGCTCTTTGGATTTGTGCGAACCGTAGTGTTAGTATCTTATGGCTTTTTAATATTTAACAGATTGTATTGATTAACTGTTATATAGATTATAAATATATTGATTATAAATATTGTATCGAAAAGCTTGCGAGGTTTTTAATAGTGCAGTGAGCAAATATATAAAATGGAATATTAAATAGTATGTATCATATTTCATTCTCATATTTGACACATAAGCCTAGATTTTTGTTGATATGTCGAAAAAGGTTTATACATTTTTACAGGGCCAGTAAAATTTAAGAGTAGCCTTATAAAATCATTTTATGAAAACAAAGATGTAGGCTACAAGTTGTTATGCATCCTCTATATTGCATTTAAATTATTTGGTCCTTGCGATGTGACTGATATGTTCACTTGATGAGAAAACGTCGAATAAAATTGACTGGTTATTTCAAGTTACGACTGTATTATGAATGCTTTTGATATTGTTGTTGTAAGAGACTAAATTTAAATGAAGATTTAAATGTAGGTGGTTAATAACTTTGATTTTTATTACAGTACATGTACGTAGCCTTATATTTTAGATCAAGTTTTAAATTTGGGTTTTTAGCAATGCTTGCGTTTAATATTAATAACCTTTGTATGTTATAAACTTTTTCACCAGTTTACAAGAAGCACAACATGTACTTTATATCGCGTTTTATGGGCTTTTTACTAAACACTTAAGGGACGGCTACTGTATCACATTTAATTCAGTAACATTATTTTCTTATATAATTATTTTCTTTGTTTGGAAAAAAGCAGTGGTTAGCTTGTTGGCTTACAATATTTCCTACACAGTAAAAACTAAAATTTCTTTCATTAAGAACCAAAATCGTTATGTTTAAAACCTAAGAATAAAACACAATTACCCTATAAACATATACAATATTCACTTATTCCCAAGACTAACTTATCTCATTAAAGATGCGACCGTACCCACGGCAAGGCCTCGAAATGTATGCACGTATCTGGAACAACATCGCAAAAACAGGCATAAGGCTCTATTCTTAACGCACTAATGAGCTGGCTGTGTATCGACAAAAACTTCAATGTTAATACTGTTTGCTTAAACTTGTGTTTGTTGTTTTGAGTTTTGTTGTATTGACATGTATGAGAAATTTTATATAATTTAGAAAATATTGAGATGTTTTTCGAGTCTGTTAACCAAATACTCCACTTACAAAGTGACGATAAAAAAAAATTTGTAAGTCTTAACAGTATCAAGGTGATCCTAATCGCCATTTTCGGATCGATCTTAGGTAGGAAATATAAAACAAAAAAAATGCAAAATTCTAAATACAAAAATAAATTCTTTTTCCAACAAAAGAAGAACGATTCTGACAAAAGACACTAATTTGGGTAGCGTTGGTTTGATATTCGGTCTCGGCCAATACTAGCAAATTTTATTAAATACTCTGTTCTAATTTAAAAATATGCTGTGTAAATAAACATTAATTATGTTAATAATACAAATTCCGTCACGAGCCAATAAACGGTTCGACATCATTTAGATAAAAAATATAAGAAATAACTACGGTAAATTGCAATAATTGATCATGTTAAAAAACTTTACATTTTTTAAAAGCTCATCATTATTGCAGTTATTCCAACAAACAAGTACTCGTGCGACATTAAGAATTTCAAGGCATCTCATTTTTAAAACAAATCCAAACAAATAATCATTAATATTTTATTAGATTATCTAGGTATTTAATCCAGATAAAGCGTTGACTTACGAATACTTCAATACCATTTAGGTTCCAAAAATTATAACGTACGAATGACACGAGTGATCTCGTGAATAAAATATTTGAATATATTCTCAAAAATCCCTAAAAAAACACTCAGTACATTTTGTTTTTGTTTTATTTATTATTTATAATTAAAATCTACCTTCAGTTACTGCATCGTGCAAAGAATTGATTTAAGGCCAGATTTACGTACGAGTATATACAGGGTGGGAATATTTTCTTTTTCATTTTCACTATATGAATTCTTTGGGAAAGATGCTCAGAATTGTGTTCTGAGCCCATGTGCCCGTTTTCCGAACGATAAAAAGGTCGCCCGGTATTTATCACAATAAATAGGTACACATTTATTTCATTTCCTTTGAATCAAATACTATATGGTGGATAATGTGGTTACCAAAATCCGTAGGATAATATAATTGAAACACCGAAACTCGATTATTACATACTAATGAAAATACATGTCAAATTATTCCGAGATAAAATAATTAAGCCCCAAACTCTGTTGTCGGTAATTTAATAATAATTAAATATCTATTTCAACTAATTTTAATACGAGGGTGGATTGAAAATTCGCGGCCTAACATATCTAGATAGCGTTGTCATATTATTATACAACTACCCTCATATGAAAACTAGACTCTTTGTCAGTCTCTGTGCAATTTTTCTCTGAGATACATGCGTAGGTAATTATTTATTTTATTGAACATTAAGTGAGAGTAAGTTTCAATAATTTTGAAAATGTATAGTTTAGAGCACCGTGCCGTGATCAAATACCTCCACAAGAAACACTTAACTCGAAAGCAGATTCATGAAGATATGGTGGCTACTTTAGGAACATCTGCTCCGTCGTATACAAAGTAAAAAAAGGGGACAACTGAATTTAAACGTGGACGAGAGAGCATTAAAGATGACTCCCGCTATGGACGGCGTTCTACAGCTACGACTTAGGAAAACATCAAAAAAACATGTGTTCTCATCATGGGAGACAGAAGTTTGAAGGTATCTGAGATAACTGAAGCTCTAGGGATTTCATATGAATGTACACCAAACATGGTCGTTTACGAATTAGGGTTCCACAAGGTGTCTGCAAGATGGGTTCCGCGGCTCCTATCAATTGAACAGAAACGAACTCGGCTCACGATTTCTACAGACTGTTTAGAGCTTTTTCAAGCTGATCCAAACAAATTTTTGGCAAGGTTTGTTACTATGGACGAAACATGGGGTCATCACTATACTCCTGAATCTAAACAATGCAAGAGACCCGGATCTCCGATCCCCAAGAAAGCCAAGGTGTGTTTTTCAGTAAACAAGGTAATGGCATCGGTTTTCTGGGATTCTAAGGGTGTCATTTTGGTTGATTACTTAGAAAGAGTTCAAACTATAAATTCTACATACTACTGCACACTATTACGTCGTTTACGCGAATAAATAAAGTCTAAAAGACCAGGGTTATTGACCAAGAAAGTTTTGTTTCATCAGGACAATGCTCGTGTTCACACATCTGCAGAATCGATGGCTCAAATAGTGAATTGTGGTTTCGAATTGCTTCCTCATCCTTATTCACTTGACTTGGCACCTTCTGATTTCCACCTATTTTTAAAACTAAAAAAACACTGAGGTGGTTTGAAATTTTCTACCAATGAGGAGGTCAAAGTGGCCGTACATGCCTTTTTTGAAGACCTTGACGAGACCTTCTATTTAAATGGGATCAATGCTTTGGAGGACCACTGGACTAAGTGCTGTGACCTAGGTGGGGAGTATGTAGAAAAATAAATGTACAAAATTGCATTAATCCTGTGTTTTCTTATTTAGGCCACGAACTTTTTAATCCACCCTCGTATAATAATTAGGACTTGAGACGTTTTTGGACTGCAAGGTTTATATAGAACATATCGAGGCTTATTTGTGTAATGCTTTGTTCATTCTATAAAACCTTGATAACGTGACTAAAATTTTTTATAATATCTAAAGAAATAGCTTACTGTTATTATAATAATATTGTTTCTATTTGCAGAAGTGTACTACGAGAAGCAGAGGTACGATGGCTGGTACAATAACAGAGCATATCCGGATTGGGGATCCGTTGGTGAGTCTAATTCATTATTTGAAATCAGAATATATTGATAGAAAAAGCGTCTAGATTTTCTATCTATAGGAAATTCACCATATGCGAGAAGGATTGATTATTATGGTTTCATTTTACTTTTATAGCGGCATTAGAGAGGCTCAGAGGAAAAGGATAATAATCTTCATAAAAAATCTTTAAAATAAAGCAAACTGAAAATAAGTAGTAAACCATTTTTTATGGCCATGTAACTGCATACGTCGTGAGAAGTTTTTTTTTCTTCTAAATACCCTTTTATTACCATCGGGAGCCGCGATAGTAACAGAATCTATCTCAGTTTATGTCAGGATAGGATCTACGTAACTCGTGCTTATTTCCAAAAATGTTGGGTTTCTTTTTACCACATCGTCAGAGTTTTGCTTGTAATTTGAAATGAAACAACTGCTTAGCCGATACACAAGTAACTACGCGACCTATCTGATAGTAAGCTCATCAGCGGCCATGGATGTTACGAGTATTAATCGTGTAGATTACGCGTTGCTGACTAAATATGTTCCTGAAGATTGCTGATCCGGTGGGTATATCTATTTAAAAATTAATAAATACCAGATTTTGAAGTTGTCCCACAACTGACGAAGAAATCGGCGAATGTACAGTAAAAAAAATTCTCCTTTTTGGAGGAGTGGTACGATTAATTGACCGGGTAACTTACGTTTTTACGGTTGATTTTAGAGAGAGACGTGCATTTTTTTTTGTGGGATGTTAATAAAAATTCTTGCCTCTGTATTTCACATTGCAGTTCTTACAAATACCAACCAATGGAAGTACTTAAACTTATATACTTAATCTTAGCAACAATCGTACCTACTGACCTGCATGTCAATATTGTAACTACTCTCTGTCAACTGACATTGTCAAAGTGACATTAAGCAATTCAGATTTCAAAGCGGTCCCATTATCAAAATAACCTCGTTTCGATCGCTAACTCATTTTGACAGGTGGTTTGCAGTTAATTAGCATGGAGTCGTGATATATCGTTCCATTATTTTAGTTGTTGTGGTTTCTAAGACGTCTGGGTGGGTATTACAATGCCGTGGATTTTTATTAAAGGTTCCGTAGTTAAAAGCCTTTGTGTCTATCCATCTGTTTTTGAGCATACAAGATGGGCATAAAATTTTCACAGAAAGTGAACCACTACTTCTTGGATATGGAACCATTATTGTGTAGTCCAACTTACTATATTTTTTCATGCAGGATTTTTTCTATAAAAATAGCTAAAAAGATAAATATGATGTTTGACGTAGGATAGGATATAGGCTTACCTTTATCCCGATATTTTAATGGGATCAGGAGTAAACGCAGGATTCATGGAACTAACAGAGAGTTCTTTGTAACTTAATTAATAAGTAAATTACAAAGAACACTCATTTAAAAAAATGTAATAATTAATTTAATTACTAATCTAGTTACTCATTCATAAGTTTAATTGTTCATTGTGCATAAATTACCCATTGTAAAATCGTCCTTATTTTTATCCTACTACTGTTCATTATATATTATTGTGTGAGTAAGTTTAGATTGACTATTCTTTTGTTTATGCACTACAATATTTGTATATTAATTGAGAAATTGAGTAAATACAAAAAGTTTAATTCCTGGGTTACATGTGGTTACTTTGTTTTTTTGGTATTGGTTTGGTTTTTCTTTTTGTCTGCTTACTGTCTTTTGCTTGATAAGTAAGAATTTAGGCTTTGTTTGCTATGTTCCTTTCTTTTCTTTTTTTTCTTTTACATTACGAGGAATAAGGATCATTCGAAATCATTGTTAGTTAACAGTTGAATTTAATTTTGAATGAAGATATACTAATTATGTTAACTTTTATAACTGTTCGAAGCGTCAAATATAGGTTTAAGCCCTAAGTAAGATTCGTTTACTATTTAGTTTGGTATTGGTACAGAATTGTTATTGTTATAACATTTGAAAACAATACAAAAACGTATTTGTGTGCTTAGTTAGTTAGTATGCTGTGCTTAGTTAACTGAAATTACATGCTGGCTGACTCTACTCCGGCAAAAATATCACAATAGCAGCTAGGGGTATTGCAGCAGCATTTAGCTAAGCAGGTAAATATTTTGCCAATTATGTTAAAGCACTAAGAATTTATTGAAATACATCTTGCTTTTCACACGGTCAACTTTATGTCAACTGCTCGGTGCAGGGTGTACGGCGGTGTAGGGCGGGAGCACTGCTCCCCTTCTAATCACGCAAACCGCACGTCTAGACTGCGGGACTAGGTGTGGCAGCAAGAAGGTAGTTGGAGCTGCCCCGACTGCACTCAGATTGCGTGCTATCTGTGTGGCAGATAAAAATTAATTGAACATTGTCGTCTATAAAAGTATATTAACTTGAAATATTCGCGTCAGTAAAGAAATCTAGTGTAGTTATTCTAATATCTAATGAATTTCATGAGTCCTTACTGTTATTGTGAATAATAATATTTTTCCTGATGTGTTATAATATATATATATATATATATATATATATATATATATATATGTATATATATATATATGTATATATATATATATATATATACCTACATTTTTAAGGTACAACTCATGCGTTTTCTTTCAACCAAAAAAAGTACTATTCTCAAGGAATACGCGCTTAGCCGCGGGCAAAATTTTGTAAACTATTAGTAAAAAGCTATGTTTGGGTATTTCTAGCCCTTAAATATAAAGTAATTTGCAGTTTCTTCTCACAACTAATGGAAGCTTAAAATGCGACCTCTACTTATTCTACAGGGTGGAGAATAAGACCCTGAAGAGAGTTAAGTAAACTCTAAATAATGGAGATAAAAAGTTTTACTTTTGAGAAACATTTCTGTATTTAAAAAAAATGAAAAACTGCATTCAATGGTATTTGAAAATAAGTATTATCCAAAAAGTTAACACCCAGTCATTTATGGCATCATTTAATAGAGTCAATCATAAGGATCAAATCTCTTTAACAAACATGTAAAAATAAAAGCAGACGACCCACATCCTATTCTACAAACCATTTTAATACCTGGATCCCAATTTAAAATACTGACCTTTGGTACCCAAAGGTACAATTGGCTGGCCTGCAATATCGCAAAATGCCAAGCCTTGAGATTTTTTTTTTTGTATTAAGGACGTTTAATAAATCATACCCACAAAAAATTATTTCCACAGCAACGTTTTATCATAGGTACAAAACTTTTACGCTTGAAGAAACTGGGTTATACATCTTTTTCAATTCATCTTCATCATCATAGCGAAAAAATTTGTGAAATCTCATTTCGATTTCGTCATAAGTATTTTGTTTATTTGTTGCCTAGTTACTAGGTTTTCTTTTTTCATTGAAATCACCATGTTTGTTTTTGCTTTAATTTATGCCATAAAAATACAGGGTGTTATATTTTCGGACTTTAGCCATTTCAATTCCAAGGCGTGTGTCAAGCTTATTTTGCAATATCTTCCAATTTAGTTTTAAATATAAGAGTGTTTTCCAAGAGTAAAACTTGCTACCTCCAGTATTAAGAGTATCGCATAGAGGTGGTATAGCAAAATTCCAAAAAAGGTCGATTATATAATTATTCTGATAAACTACGGTTGTCTATTTCGACCTCTTTTTGTCAGTAAATTTTATTTTTTTGTCGTTCCCGACGTAATTTTAAACTACGAATTACGTAGTGTCGGAGAACGGCAATGTTTTGATTTGACAAGCCAGTCACGAAAAATTATCCATCATAACAACTAGAATCTATTTATTTATTATTGTTTCCGAGTTTATTATTCAAAATTACATGTTTATCAATTTTTTATTATCTACAATCAAAGTTTTCAAGAAATCAATAATTTATTTTTACGTACACGAGTGTGCGTAGCCAAAATTTTTGGCATTTTTGTATATTTTTAATTTTACTGCAAAATAAACATAGAAGAGAGCTTTGGTATTTCCTTTCTGGACCCTCAATTACCACTCCGCAAACGGCACATTTTGGTACTTTTAAAACATACCATAGAATTAAAAATCTCTATTTTTGGCCTGGCATGTATAAAGACGTAGCCATGTTTATTGCTAAGTGCGAGACTTGTTTAGCTACCAAGCACCAAAATCAAAACTTAATTGGTTTAATGGGCAAACCCAAACATTGTTCACGCCCTTTCCAATGTTTATCCATAGATTTGATAGGTCCACTTCCTACTTCACGTAAGCAGAATAGATTTCTATTTGTAGTTACTTGTTGTTTTTCCAAATATTGTTTGTTATTTCCAATAAAACATGCAACCGCTTCTATTATTCGCCATATATTGGACAATTTAGTTTTTATGGTTTATGGAGTTCCAGAAACTATTATATTAGAAAATGGTCCTCAAATGATAAATACAGAATTATCTGAATTATTTAAATTTTACAACATACCAAAAATACATTACACCCCACGTTACTGTCCACAAGTTAACACCGTTGAGCGTTACAATAAAACTATTGTTACGGCGATTGCAGCTTTTATAGATAAAGATCACAGAACTTGGGATACCTATATAAACAAAATACAATTTGCTATTAATACTGCGGTTAATGAAACCACAAAATTCACTCCATCATTTTTAGTATTTGGTAGAGAAGCTGTTACATGTGGATCTATTTACAAAAATAAAGATTCCAGAGATGAACTAATTTTCAGTCCTAGGGATGTATATGCTGAAAACATAGGACAATTAATACCTATCTTTTCCGAAGTACAGAAACGGTTATTTAATGCACATCAATATAATGCAACTTATTATAACAAACATCATCAGAATTTAGAATTTAATAACGGTGATATTGTTTGGAGGCGAAACCATGTAATAAGTTCCTCTAAAAAACATTTTTGTGCTAAGTTTGCACCCAAATTTATTAAATGTAAAGTTTCAAATAAAGTTTCACCATTAATTTACGATTTAGTGGATATGAATAATAACCCATTAGGTCGTTGGCATATCAGAGACATTAAACCTCTACCGCGTTTAACTTCTTCTTTGAGTGACTAGATTGGTTGTTACCAATTACTTTATATGAATTCATATATAATTATTGCTAATTATCTCACGGCGAGCATAAGCCGATTCTTTTTGTCTTATTTTTTTTTCTATGCACCTCATTATCGTTTGGCTATACCATTAACATTGACGTTGGTCAAAACTTATAATTAATTATCATCATCGTAGTATTAGGTTAACTTATTGTGTAATTTATTTAATATTTGCAATTCTAGGAGTGTAAACTCTTATTTTCAATATCTGTATTATACTTTATAGTATAATTTGTTAAATGTTATCAATTTTTTTTCTCAATTTTTTTTTTCAAGCGGTTTGCAACTTGTAAAATTAAGCCTTCTGCACGAGCGTTTATTAAGGTAACTCGTTAAACTAAACCATACCTATGTGTATTATTTATACGCTTGAATCACTTTCCCGTGAGAATTATTTTCATATGTTTATTACATAAGTATTTTAATTACTTCACAAAAGACCCTTGGATTTTATTTAAAAGTCAATGTTTCACGACTGGCTATGATTTTCTTTTCTTTCCGGCATATTTATTTCAGTCTTTAACTGAAACTTGTTTATAGTAATCACCGTGCGGGAGTTAGCGACACGTTAAAGAAGCCATAAGCTATTAATATTTTCAGCGGATGGCAACTATTAAAGCCTTTTGCCGTTGCGTTCAACTCTGTTGAGTTGACTTATTTAGGATACGATTCCTCATAAGCAACTCTAACTGCATGATGTTTTATTTCCAGTAGTTGGAATAAGACTAGTATGAAAGAGAATGTATGTTGTAATTATAATGTACGTTGATGGAGTTGAACGATGTATATTAACATTGTATATTCCAGGAACATGTTTAAAATTTTATCATTCATGAACCATGTAATTTAAGATAATTATTTAGGATTTTTTTTTCTCTCTCTCGTCTGTTTTGTTTTCTTTTTCTATTAAATAACTTGTTGATATGCAATATATCAGTATTATTTTTTTTTTCATATATACAGGATGTTTTTTCAGAAAAATTCTTCTATAGGATGTTAATATTAATTTTCATTTTGCTTTTAATTATTATTTTTTTTTGATCGTTCTTTCATTTGGCAGATTAAATATTAAAATTCGATATGTATATGCGGTTTATTTTGATTTGTTTTGAATATTTTTTTTTTTTTTTTAAAAACTATACTGAAAAAATCTTTCAGATTTTTTTTCCCGGCCCCCGGGGTATTGTGACGGTTGTCTATTTCGACCTCTATTTGTCAGTAAATTTTATTTTTTTGTCGTTCCCGACGTAATTTTAAACTACGAATTACGTAGTGTCGGAGAACGGCAATGTTTTGATTTGACAAGCCAGTCACGAAAAATTATCCATCATAACAACTAGAATCTATTTATTTATTATTGTTTCCGAGTTTATTATTCAAAATTACATGTTTATCAATTTTTTATTATCTACAATCAAAGTTTTCAAGAAATCAATAATTTATTTTTACGTACACGAGTGTGCGTAGCCAAAATTTTTGGCATTTTTGTATATTTTTAATTTTACTGCAAAATAAACATAGAAGAGAGCTTTGGTATTTCCTTTCTGGACCCTCAATTACCACTCCGCAAACAACGCGTTACAAACTTATGTCACTACTTATATTTTAAATGATTCCAATTTCAAAATTGGAATCGTTCATCATCCAAAAAAATATTGACCAATAAATATAAAAATATTTGAGTATTGTTTAAGATTTTGTTTAATGTAATATGATGGGAAGCGACGACACATCACACATGACGCACGAAAAGGTGATCACTTCACAGTTGTTTATTTCGTCTCGATAAGTTGTTGAACGATGTAACTTTTAAAATTTGCCAATGTGATTCCGAAAAAATTACAACTCATTTAAAAAATTGTAAAAAGGACTGCCTCATAATTTTATGATAGGAGCCCATTATGAACATTCTGGATGCTTGCTTTCATTTAAGTAGGTATTTATGGATGGTTGCCATTCACAATATGTTTAAAATTTGTGGATTCGCGTACTGAATACAATGAGACAAGTGTTCATAAAATTTAACTTCTGTATTTGTTTGAGATGCGCCGGTAATTTTTTTCTTTTATATTTTATAGTAGACACACCGAAACCTTGAGTTACGTAAATGAAAGTAACGATGCAACGTAATTTCCAAAACATAATATTATGTGTTATAAAAATAAAAGTTTCCTTTACAATTCCTAATGATTTTTATAATGATTATTACCATTAGTTCTATAGAAAATATTGCTTTTTGCTATAGATAAACTTTCAAAATACTTAATATTTTAATATCGAGCATAAAGATTTTTATTTTTTTTTTCACTATAAGACATAATCATTAAGTCAATACAAAACTACAATATCCTATAGAACCATAAGTTGTATTTTTACCAAAAACTTCTAGGGGATCACAGGCTCTCATTATTTTCCTTTACCGCCTTTACTTATTAATTAAGAAAAGTTCACAATATTGACTGGAAAATGAGACATGAAAATTTTACCAACACTTGAAAGAGAAACGTATGCACAGACTATACTATTATATTAAAAGAAATACGTAGAAACAGGGAGACTAAACTTGTTTTACCCGACTGTCAGAAAGATGTTGATGAGGTTATGTTTTTCGAGTGCATATATGTTTGTACATTTCTTTGGTCTCTACAGCTGAAAAAGTTTCACGGATTTTTAACACATGAGATGTCATTAATTTTCGTTTCAGTTCTGGAAGTGACAAAGGCTTTATTGTTCTCGGGATTCCAATGGAAACAGGAAACACATAGTAAAATAATTGACCGTCGGGTTTTTGAATTTGTTGAATTTCACCACATGCTTTGAACAGTTTCTGTTTTTAGTGACTTAAATTAAATAGAATCTTACTGTCACATCTTACAGGACTTTTTATTTTTAAGAAAAGAAAGTAATGCTTATTAATTAACCCGCCAATAAGATGACCCAAATTGATCAGTACAAAATAAAAAATACATAATTATAACGAGGCAGTCCACAAACTTCTCCGTCAACATGAATTTCATAAGCCATTATTTTTCACACGGTGCAAGTTCAAGTTATTATGGTAACTTGAAGAGAACGGCAAAGCTTCAAGTATAACAAATGACTGGTTTTCTTTGAAATTGGAGCAGTTCGGTGAATAAGGCAACTGCAATAAAAAATAACCGAGCCGTTAAATTTTCCAGATAGAGTTACCTACTGTTTGTATCCATACGACTTGTTAACAACTATTAAACCTTATGACTACAAGATAACTTTTCAAAGTTGTTTTGGTGCTTCGCATTTGTTTTTTGTATTTGAAACTAAATTTGCCATAGTTACCATTAATATATGTAAGTATTGAATTTTTTAACAAAATAAATATAAAAGTGAAGACTATAATATATAGTCAATAATAATATAAGTAGTAAATTTTTATACCTTCTCAGATGATCTGACAATTTGGGTGTAACTATTGTATTTTCTTTGAAGCCTTAATAATAACACAGTGCGAGCAGGGTTCTGTCGATCAAAGATATTACTGTCACAGTAGAAGTAAAGGAACAAGATTACTATAAGTCATCGCAAACCCTACTATGCACTTTGTCAGTGCATTATTTATGTATGTATCATAGATCGATGGTTGCGCAGTGGTTTAGGTCCCGGGTTTGATTCCTGGTGACAACCCAATGTACCAATAGTTTTAACTTAAGTGCATCAAGCCGACTGCTCTAACGGTGAAGCAACACATCGTCAGGAAACCCACATATCTTAGAAATTATTTTGATAGTAACCTGCCAATCGGCAGCAGGCGTGCGTGGTGGACTATAAATTACCTGACACCACACCTCAGGTGGGTGAGGCTGATAACTGACTGTCGAAGTGATATTAAACCCACCGTAAATCATTTACCTATATAGCACATTGAAAAGTTCCTAGGGCTTAAATGCTTCGGGCACTGGACACCCAAGGACGTACAGCCTTTACACGTTAGTCAAGTTTAAAAAAGGGCGCATCAAGGGTCTACGCATTAGCCGAAATTGATTATTTATAGTTATCAGGTAGATCTGATGTTCGATCGGCTCAAATTTATCAGCTCAATTCTGCATTATTTTAAATTGCCTCTTTAATTAATGAATTAGACAATAACCTACCGCAAGCTGCCACTAAACTCTTCACACTTAATCACGTAATTGACGTCTGAATACAAAATAGCGCGTTCGATTGGTCGTTAATTTAATAGCTTGCAAAATGTTTTATTGGTTTTAGTTTGCTTATGATTTGTTTATCTTAGGCGTATTTTTTAGACTTTTTTTGCGTGATTACTAATAAAATATCCACTTATAAATTAAAGGACTTACATAAATTCCTTCTTTTTTTAACCTCTAGAGCCAGAATTTCTTAGCATTGTCATTTAGAAGGAGTTATTATTTACTTAACTAAAAAAATATGTATAAATTATTAAGTTCTGCTTAAGAAAACAAACTCAGCCGCAAGCAAAAGCTAATGATAGTACAACCTTATCCAAAGCTAACAGAATTCTATCTAGAAATCCAATAATAGTATAAATCTATATATATATATATATATAATAAATCATATTAAGGAAGTTAAGACTACTCAAATGAGCACTCTTGATGAATGAATAAGCCCAAAGGTTTCTAAGTGAAGATACACAAATGATGTATTGCATTGCGAGTGGTCGGGCCTTGGCTACCACGTTCATTGTTTCTTGACCTTCGACGAACTAATGAGACCGATATAATGCGACATATTGAGTTCAAACATTCGTCATATTTGACTAATTAAAGCATGCTTTGTGAAATTATTTTTATGAGTTAACAAATCCAGCAATATCAAGTGATTTAGTTTGATTACTAAATAAAGTTAATAAATCATCATTATATAAACTTCTTTAATCGATAAATTTTGAGACTTTTGAACCAATTTAAAAAGCATTAAACCATTAAAAAGTTACATAATTAAAATAACATTCTATCCCTAAGTTCCGAATTTTGCTGGCGAAACCTCACAGTCTTGTAGTATAAATATTTGCCTAAAAATAACCAAGAGATTCAAATCTGCGTACTGCACAGAATTCATTGCATAAACATAAGTCATTTATTTTCCCTTATATGTAAAATTATATTGTAATTTTACTCCAACAAAAAGCTTGGCCACACAGGTGAATTCAATAAGTTACACTAGTTGAATTATTTATAACGACATGTTTTATTTATGCCTACTGTTCTGTGTTACACTTATTTTTATTTATACTCAAGGAAAAGGCAAAGAAATTGAAACTTTTTACACAGTGAACTGGCCACTTATAACTTTATAACTAGGATCTCATTTCTTAAAATTTTATTAATTGTAAAAAGTAAATGATTTTTGTGGACTTTCACATATTGCCTTTACGTAAAATCTGTTTTGCTTGCTTCATAAGTCATGAAAATAAGATTTATGTAGGTATTTATTTAAACCTGTATTTGAGTTATTTCAAAATACATAAGATGACAAGAATTGGTTTACGTTCACCCCTCACTTTCCATTGTGCTCCAATTTTATTTTGGTTGACTGGGTTTGATAACACATAATTGTACGCTTTGGATCATAAAATTTACATTCAGTTGCTAAATATGGAGGTCCTTAATTAAGTGTTTTTAGTGTAGTTATTTTATTTGTCTTTAATGCTGCATGATGAATTTATTTTGAGCTGTTAAATAAGTCGTAAAGTTGTTACCGGACTTATTCTTGATTGCAATGACTAAACATGGGATACGGTTCGAAATTTGAAATGGGTAATTTCTGCAAAGTTCTTGGCCGCGGATTCAATGTGGCCCATCAAAAAACCTTAGGTCGCGACGATTCTAATGTACTCGTATGTTGAAACAAACATAATCATTTCATGTTATGCTAAATAAAATAAATGATTATAGGGATTTAATACCAATGGTTTATTTACCCGTTTTATATCTAACTTGGATAGGTTATATTCCGGTATATTGAAATCAGTTACAAAATAGCCAATTAGATACAAGGTTAACTTGTATTCCCGGGGTTAAAAATTTGTTATTAAATTTAAAATTACTATTTAAATTAAAAATGAACTTGGTGACCGTTCAAAATTTGTCATACTTTACTAGCAGAAAACAGTTTTTTAATGAAGTCACAAGAAAAGTATAATTAAATTACAAATAGTTTTATTTATCAGTTATCTACTAAAACTACTTTCTTTTAACTTCATAATCTGTACAGTACAAAAGTAGTGGAGAAGGTGCAGTTGTGTTCTCATTATAGGCAGTAGGCCAGGAATCAAACAACACCTTTTTGATCTAAGCTCAACTTCAAGATTCTTAACATATTATTATTGTTTTTCATCAGGCAGCCGACTCACTCGCAAAACTCCAGCGGCATACGCTGATGGAGTCTACATGATAGCTGGCATGGACCGGCCGGGAGCTCGGACGCTGTCGAAACTCTTCATGAAGGGGCAGGATGGTCTACCTTCTTTGGCGAATAGAACTGCTTTGTTGGCGTTCTTTGGTAAGTGTAACTAGGGATTTTTTCTTGCATAAATAACATGTTATGAAAATGTTTTTACAATGTGATTTAGTCTATACAGCAAGAAGCTTATAATATCAGGGGTACACTAACGCAGCAACATAACTGTTGATATCTGGGTGACACTTTTAATCACGATTTCATTTTTTTTTCTTCTACAAAGTCGTAGTTAGGATATGGCGCGTGTTTCATGTATTATTTTTGACAACTTTATTCTCAGATGTCCTTGCTATTGATAGCCTTCACTTTTTAAATCAGTGGACTGAAAATTACTTAAAGAGGTTTAAGGATTACTGACTGTGTCTTTATTTTAGATTAGGTTTATTAAAGGTTTGTATACTACTTATTCCAATCCACCAATTTTTTCCCGGGAGTTTTAAAATTTATTTTATAACCTTTACTAACAGGTCAAATCGTGACAGCTGAAATTATGATGGCGTCAGAATCAGGATGTCCTATTGAGCACCACCGCATTCCCATAGACAAATGTGACCACATGTACGATCCTGATTGTGAAGGAGGCAAACACATGCCTTTCTTAAGAACCGCTTATGATAGGACAACGGGTCAGAGTCCGAATAGTCCAAGAGAGCAAGTAAGTATGGCACCATTTATTTTGCCGACAATTTTGCAACATTCCTTTTCTTGAGCAAAACTTGAAACGTAAAATTAGTAATAGCCAAATCTCGAAAAATAACGAAGGCTTAAAACAAACAAAACTTGACTTGTAAGTTATATATGTCGCAATGTGATTAGATAATTCGTATTATTGTAAACGTACTGGAACCATTGCGAACATTCCAATGATTGGGAAATTCGCAAATTCGGTATTTTCGCAAAAAAGCTAACATCGATATAGTTGGATGGAAAATACCCATTGCTGATTGGTTGGTTAAAAACATAAAACTCACTTACTTGGTTGTGATTAGTATTTGAATTGTTGTACATAGTAGAGTTGACAAAAAACAGAAAGGACACAAATATGACGTTTGTAAATATTCACATAGATTCCAGTACGTTTGCAATGATACGCATTTTCTGATTATACTACGACATATATGTTTATATATTCTTATCAAGCTCTTGATCAGTTCAAATGCTGATATAGATATATAATATACAATAGTACAACCAATTTAATATATAAATATATACAACCAATTTAATAATATGTCTTTACCTATGAAACTGCCGTTTTGCCGTACTGGCCAATTCAAATGAAAATATTTTTTTTTTGACTGATAATTCTAATTTCAAATTAATTTTATTTGACAAACATGGAATTCTTTTTTTTAAATCGTCATTTGTTTAATAGTTAGTGTTTTGTTTTCAACGCATTCGAACATTTTTCGTCATCATGGATAAGTTAAAAATTCGAGTAATTATGGAGTATGAGTTCCGTCGTGGCAGCAAAGCGGCACAAGCGGCACGCAACATCAACGACGTTTACGGAGCGAACACTACAAACGAACGCAACACCCGTTATTGGTTTACCCGCTTCCGTTCTGGAAATTTTGACCTGAAAAATGAACCCCGTGGTCGTCCGAAAACTTTGGTCGACAATGACGAATTAAAGGCAATTGTGGAAGCTGATGAAACTCAATCCACGGCTGAATTAGCAGCAGCTTTCGACGTTAGCATCAAAACAATATTGGTTCATTTGCGTCAAATTGGCAAGGTAAAAAAGCTTGACAAATGGGTACCCCACGAACTCAATGACCGCCAGCGCGAAGTACGCGTGGAGACGTGCCTTGCACTGCTCAGCAGGCATACAAATGAAGGAATTCTGAACCGCATTGTTACTTGTGACGAGAAATGGATCCTGTTTGACAATCGTAAGCGCTTAGCAAGTTGGTTGGACCCTGGTTCAGCACCCAAACAATGCCCTAACCGAAAACTTAGCCCTAGAAAAGTGATGGTTACTATTTGGTGGTCTAACGCGGGTGTAATTCATCACAGTTTCTTGCCAAACGGGACAAGCATTACTGCAGATGTGTACTGTGAAGAACTGAACACAATGATGGAGAAGCTCGCACGTCTCCAACCAGCTTTGGTCAATCGTTTGGCTCCACTGCTCCTGCACGACAACGCGCGACCTCATACTGCACAGCAGACGGTCTCCAAGCTACAAGAGTTGGGGTTGGAAGTTCTCCGTCATCCGCCGTACTCACCAGACCTTGCGCCTGCAGACTTCTACTTTTTCCAGAATTTGGATAACTTCTTGGCGGGAAAAAAATTCAATACCCGAGAGGCAGTACAAAATGCCTTTGAAGAATTTGTTGCCTCCCGTCCAGCTGATTTCTTCAAGAAAGGCATCAATAAGCTACCAATGCGTTGGCAAAGATGCATTGATTGCATGGGTGATTATTTTGATTAATAGAAATAAAAAATATATAAAAAAATTACGCTTCATTTATTTCGTGAAAAACGGCAATTTCATAGGTAAAGACCTAATATAAAGGGGACCTTTATATTAAATTGGTTGGGTAATAATGAATTAAACTTCAAATAGTAATAGATATTGCGGCAACCTATTAAAACTTTTATTTCTAGACATTTGCCTTTTATTAACAACACTGAGTAGTAAATAATAATAAACCAATCATTACAGTGAGTAATCTTAAAGAAAAATAGCCTCACGCAACGATAAAATCTACCTACGTATAAAGCCATCAGTACGGAAATAGGTACATAGTAACTGTAGTAATCTGTGGTAATAGTTCTATTCATTTCAAGGTTCTTCACTTTCATTATAATTACATCTATTTTTATTGATGATCCCAGCCCCGATTTTCTTATAGGTATAGAGCAAAACTAATAAGTGTATGATGATAATGTAAGCTTGACACACAATGCGTAAAACTTATAATAATCATTTTTTTAAATAGTCATGATTAGGTTACATTTTGCCAGCCCATAAATAAAATGAAGCATGTTTATCCTTTTTTAAAAAACACTTTAAAACGTTTTAAGCCGTATACAGTATATTCAATACTATTAAGTACAAAAAAAGCAATTAAGATTTTTTAAAGGTACACTACAGGAATTCGTATCTTATTTAAACAGACGATGCGTTGTAAAAGCCAAATGATTAAACTTGTTTAACTATTTATATTATTTTGCAATATTTATTTATTTCATTCTTATATATCTCCTTCAAGTTGTATTGCATTACCTATGGATTTACACAAAGATCATAATAATTTTAGATTCCTCTTTTCGTAAGACTTTGGCTTTGCACAGAATAAAGACAAATAATGCCATGAGACTACCACAAGCGTCTTATGCGATCTTACACATGACAGTCAATTTTGATGTAAAATGTTAAACCTCCGACTTGGTTATCAAACGGACCGAATCTAAGTTTAATTTTTTACTTACATTTGCCTGCGGCTTATCAACTGAATCAATTACTTTAATTAAAGTAGGTTGATCGATCTACTTGCTGATGATATCATAATTAAATATTGGTTTCTAGTTTTTAGGCGCAATTTTATCTTAAAATAGACTGGACAAAAAAGATGAATATAAATAAGATTTCTATAAAACCTATTACAAAATGACCGAGTGAGATTTCCCTTTATTTCATTTTTCCTATTTCAATTGAGTGATATTTAAGTGTAACTTATATTTTCTTTGTTTTTAATGTATTGTGCAAAATCCACGGCCATTAAACTGTATTTTGTCTACTTATTCAGCTTAACAATTAACGAGGCTGTCATTTTCGTTAAAAATAGTAGATAATAGTCTGTATTACTACGTTTTAGTTCGTCTCGAACATGTTTACCGTACCGTTTCGAACATGAACGTTTATTTTAAAAAGAACATGGGTGTAGATCTGTCCAGTTCCGAGAATCAAAAGCTGCCCCTTCTCTGTAAATAATAATTTAATTAATTTAATTATTATTTTTTAATTATTAAATTTAATTATTAACATTTAAAAAACATTCAATAAATGCTAATCGTTCCAGATAAACCAGATAACATCGTGGATCGACGGCAGCTTCGTGTACAGCACGAGCGAGGCGTGGGTGAATGCAATGAGGTCATTTCAGGTGCCCCCAGCAGCCTCGGCTGCCTCTTTACGTACTTTCATTGTTATTTATTTAGTTTATTTTTTTTTAATACTAGCTGAGTTCGATTAAATATAGTACCTACTTGGCAAGATTTTGGGATACTATATATTTTTTGCAACATTTTACTAGCATTCAATTTTGAAATAGTCTTTCTTATTCAAACAAGCTAAACTTGCGTCAGTAGTGATATATACTCCGGGATATTTTTACTGTTTCTACATTTGCTAGTAAAATTAGAATTCTGTATAATAAAAAAAATTAAAACCCACCTCCAATTTTGTTGTTTATCTTTATAAAAAGTATACACCATGAAATACACGATAAAAGGTTAAATTACCCACAAAATATGCAAAATATTTCACTTTAATTTTATGTTGAGAAATATTTTATAATTTAAATTCTAGCAATAATCTCCTAACATATCTCCGTCCTAATACTTGAAAACCGTTATTCACATCGTGATAAAACTTTAAAAAACGTGCAGAATTGTTATCGGTATGAACCTCTAAACTAAATACCATATCTAAATAATATATTAATATTGAAGCGATCAATACGTCAAATATCAAAATCATACAAAAATATACCGCACAGCAAATTATTGACGTTTCCTACAGTAATTTAAGGGTTCATTGATTCTAAATATTAATAAAATGTATTTTATTTGGATTATCTCATAAGTATGTTCTTCTTGAAAGTGGAACCATGCATGAGTTTAAACGAGCTTATAACAAGAAAATAATATCATTAAACATGTTATGCTTTATATCTTTGTGCATTTATAAAATTACAGCGTAAAGGGTAAATTAGGTTTAATAAAATTATTAGATACCTCTAATGACATCAGTGCCTTGAAGTTCTAAGATATTCTAAATTATACTAATTATCAATTTTATGTCCTCTAATTAGTATGTAGTCTACTTAGTTTTGAAAAGAAATGTATTAATTACAGAATGGTAGTTTAGCCAGCGAGGGCGGAATGCCGCTTCGCAATACGAAAAGAGTTCCTTTGTTTAACAATCCCGTGCCGCATTATATGAGAATGCTTAGCCCTGAGAGACTTTATTGTAAGTACAGTTTTATTCCTTTTAAAAAGTCCCAAGTGTAAATTTTGGAGGATGTGATGATTTACATGAAACTTAAGATATTCTCCAAAGCATCGATGATTCAAAATATAGTCATCTATGATATAAGTCTTACTTTATGTTGTTATACAGTTAGCATATGCCTATAGATTTTATTGATTTATTTTATTAATTGCAATACAAAATAAGATAAAGAGTTCCCAGAGAAACCTATTTACTCCTAACCTATGAAATTCCTAGTACTCGGCGACCCACGGACCAATCAAAATCCTGCTATGGTTACCTTTGGCATACTGTTACTTCGCTGGCATAACGTGGTGGCAGCCAGAGTTCATCGTCAGAACCCGGACTGGACTGACGAGCAACTTTTCCAGAGGGCTAGAAGGATCGTTATTGCTAGTTTACAGGTATGTCCTCAATATTTCTTGATTAGCTAAAGTGAAATAGAAGTATGTGATTTTCAGTCAGAGAAAAATGAAAAAAACTCGGTATAAAAACTAAAATAAAAATAGAGGAAAATTCGCGAGTTGAAATTGATATTTACTACCGTAACTTTGTTCTAAAATATTTGCCTAATCGCTATGTGGAATGACACGAAGTACTTTTACATTCAAATGGGTGTCCCGTTGAATAAAAGAGCGATTGGTGACACCCAGCGAGTGGTCACTGTGGCTCAATTTCCAGCTACTATTGTTATCTTTGGAATTACATTCACAACAAGTGCACTAAAAGGTATCACTGTTTTTGTCTCTACGTGAACCATACAACTATGCAAAAATGTCTCGAAGCTGATTAGACAGTCCCGTCTTTAATTTTAGGCCACTGGCTACATAATATTAATATTTTCAGAATATAATCTTCTACGAATACGTCCCAGCATTCCTCGGGGTTCCAATGCCAGAATACACCGGCTACAAAGCCGAGGTGGCCCCAGGCGTGACTCATTCCTTCGCCGTGGCCGCGTTCAGATTCGGCCATACTTTAGTTCCGCCGGCGATTTTGCTCAGAAATCGAAATTGCAAATATGGTCGAGCGCCCGGTGGTCATGACGCAGTTAGGCTTTGTCAAACTTGGTGGGATGGAAACGTAAGTAAATAAGATTTAAAAAATCCATTACCTGTAGAAGATTGGCTGTGTCAGACGGTTAATTTGAAGAAAAACCGAATAAACAAATCTATAGATGGCATTATTATACAAGAACTTACATTTAGTGAGCATTTTGCTGCTACTTGCAAGTGTAACTTTGAAGCTTTATAAATAGTTATCGCAATGTTATATTTCGATCTGTATAGCTACATCGTATCATATCACTCTTTAACTAGTTAAGGGCTCACTTACCATAACATCTCGACCTGTAAAAACAATTTGTAATATTTTTTACTATACTAAAGCTGTACATCCAATTTTGTGTCAACAGCATATGTTTTTAATAAATTACCTTTCATACAGGATGTAGTATCCCAAGTCCCAATTGAAGAGCTGCTCATGGGCATGGCGTCTCAACTTTCTGAAAGAGAAGATGCTCTGCTATGCTCAGACGTCAGAGACAACATGTTTGGTCCAATGGAATTTTCAAGAAGAGACTTGGGGGCCTTGAATATTATGAGAGGAAGAGATAATGGTTTACCAGATTACAACACTGTTAGGTGAGTGATGAGATGGAAAATTAAACGCTTCATTAATGCAGCTTGAAACTTTTAAAATCGCTATTTTCATTCAAAACTTGACTTTCATAGATTGTTCTGGTTGCGGTTACTCAGCTTCTTATTCATATATGATAACTAAATATTAATGAAATGAGTAAAACATTGTTTAACTTAAAATACGGTTTTGTGAAATTACCCTATCTGTAAAACTATTTACATACTATATGTTTTGCCATTATGCCTGAACATTATCACATCTTTTGATGTTTTTTTTACAATAATGCCAATAAAACCATTGTATATAACTATTTAATTCTTACTCACGCCTTAACTTATTTTAAAAGTTTATACCCAAGATTATTTTATTTGTCTCTAAATAACACTTACTCAGAAAAACTACACTGTTTATGTACATTCGGTCCTAAAATAAAATTTCATTGAGAAACGTCCTTTATACTAAACGCTTTAAAATGTTTTAAATGCATGTGTACAAAGTCTGTCTTTTTAAACTTAAAATATATTGAGCGCTGATTGTTTCACTATCATGATGTAACTTCACATCGCTGTTCGGGGTTCGCATTTTCTTCCGCCTTTTGCTTGCTTATGTTCGTGTTGAAATCCATATAACACGAACATACCATCCACACATCGTCATGAACAGCGAATATGCCGAACATTCACGAACAATTTTGCTAGCCTCGAAAGCAAAGATGGACGTGTTTTAAGCTAAAAAACCGACAATTGACGGATACGGGTATTCGTGTATTCGCCTTGTTCGTACGAATTAGCGAATAAGACTAATACGTGAATACGAATAGCGATGTAAAGTGCAGGTATTAGATAACTTTTATCTAGAGAATAACTTTCGCGCTTGACATAGAAAGTATGTCTCAAAATTATCTGAAACAAGCAACCCTAAATGAAATATATATCCCGTACAAAGTGCTTAATTTAAAAAGTGCTCCAGTTTACATGTCAATGCAACAATTAATTTGGTGCATATACTTCTTGAAGAACATGAAATAAACTTTATTAGCCTTAAAAGGGGAGTGACATTATGACTGTTGCCTTAATTGGTCCAAAACATATAAACAAAATGATAAGAATTTGACAACCGTACTTAACATTTACGGCTATCTACTTTCCTAATAAGGAGTTTAATGATATTGATGTTTTATTTTGAAAAAAACTTTAAATGGCGAAATTTGTCAACATCCATTTATACTGCGCTCCATTTTAAACATTTTATGATTACTTCTTTCATAGCTGAGACATTCATTATAAATGTTTCATTCTAGAGAATACTTTGGACTACCAAAAGTGAAGACATTCAATGAAATAAACCCACAATTATTTGAAAATAATCCAGAATTGCTGCAGAAACTAATTCAAGCCTATGATGGAAAGCTGGATAATATAGATCTTTATATTGGTAAGTACATTAAAATTGTCATATCTTAAAATACACAAACAACTATTTGTATTTGATAGAGTATACGAACGGCAAAGATCAAAAACTATGTTTTATTTTTATTATAAGATTTGCTTTTACGACGAAGAGTAAGTTGTCTAGTGAGGAAATGATCTACCAGTTAGAAAGTCGAATTGCGGAGTTATTTTTAGTGATGTACCGTTTTGTATTGCCTCTTTACACTTAAGCCTAAAATTAATAGCGAGCTTTGTAATTATTTGTGATTTAAATGGATAAGTCACTTCACAAAGTCTTGCTGTTATTTGTCCTTGCTATTCAATTATAGTTGTTTAAAGAAAAATACAGTTCTATCTAACTTTCTTCAATCTCTTTTTGATCTTCTCAATTTTTGTTTTTTAATAAAGTCGTACGTAACGTAACTCGTGATGCACTTTTCTCAAAAATAACATTATAAACCTATTAATAAATACCTAATTATTTATTATTCGTTGCATTCAAATGGTAATGAATTTTTAAGGTGGTATGCTAGAATCGACGGGTCACCCTGGAGAGTTATTCAGAGCGATCATTATGGACCAGTTCACACGGATACGCGATGCAGACCGATTTTGGTTTGAAAATGAACACAATGGGTGAGTTTCTTAATACCCACCTGTGAACAATTTACTTTAAATATATATTATAATAATAATGCACAGTCATGTTCACACTGATTATTATCTTAAATATTTTTTTTTAAGAAATTTATTGTAGAAATTAAATTTATTATTTTGACTTTAATGGCCTGGTTGGTGGTATGGGCCATATACACTAGAAGTCTCGGGATTAAATCCTGACAGGGACAGCCATTTATCTGCTGAGTACAAATATTTGTGTGTTACAAATAGTTGTATGTATACAGGTTGTTAGGCGGAGGGATGTAAGGAATAATGCCTGTTTCTTGGCACGTGCCAATTTTCACATACACTTGCTCACATGAGAAAAATCCGCTACTTATTACACTCGATGTTGTCACAAATTAATTGGCTATTATTTAATTATTTGTATAAAACACATACAGTTAGGTGAATGTTAATATATGATATGACAGATTAATATGATTGAACATTTATTTACTTATATTGATAAAATGTACCTGCAACTTAGAAATACCTCAACTGTCATATTTGCTTTTCAGAATGTTCACCAAAGAAGAAATCGCCGAGCTTCGTCACGTAACCTTCTGGGACATAATAGTGAACAGTACTGCAGTAGGTCCCAATGACATACAAAGAGATGTGTTCCATTGGAATGCAGGGGACCCTTGTCCTCAGCCATACCAGTTGAACGCGACGAAACTACCGCCCTGCAAATATTTGAAGGGTTATGATTATTTTGAGGTAAATTAGATAAAAAATAATCATATAAAACTGTAGAGTATCACTTAACTTACAAATATTGATTTATTTCACATGCAGTTCTTGTACATGAGAAAACAGATTGCAATAAGGTGCAGTGATGAAACTAATGTTTCTTATTAAACATCGACTTTTAAAACCTTAAACTTAATGAGAGAAGTTTGATTCGCCAAAGTAAAACTTGACCTATAATATTTGTATGAGCGAAGTTCATTTAGACATACATACCTTAAAAAAGTATTTTATCAATAATTTTTTTTTACTATAATTGTGTTTTTCTGACCGGGTCTAAATTAAATTTAGTTCATATTACCTCAATAATTAAAAAATTTAAAAATATTTGGAGTTGCAATACATAGCAAATAACATGGTTCATCGTACTCTTTCTGCAGGCTTTCCTAATATCTAAAACAATGATACCCTCCACAGGGAAACGAATTTGCGTACATCTACACGTGCCTGATCCTCGTGTTCGTGCCGATACTGTGCGCGGGTGCGGGCTACGGAGTCGTCAAGTTGCAGAACAGTCGGCGACGGAGGCTGAAGATTCAGCAGGAACATATTCATAACTCGCAGCAGAAAGGTGAGCTGGCTTAAAAAAATAACCTGACAAAGTGAAACGATCTCGCCTCTTATATCATTAAAGATCTTTCATTTAAAAACTGCACGCGCTTGACTACTTCTAAACATTTAAATGGGTGAATATACTAGCGTTTAGCCGTTTTATTGTAAACTCGGACTCGTGTCTGCACTCATCGGCCAACTGGTGGCGCGCTCGAGCTAGGTACGGGCGTTGTATAGCACGCTTAGTATTGAAGATAAGTACGTCCGCTCTGCGCTAGTCCGGACAACGAATTTGTACTGAACCAGTCCTTTTATTTTTATTTTATTTCTCTTCTCTATTTTATTTATTTTTCTCTTATTTTTCATATTTATTTTTATCATATCCGTGTGTTTTCGTGTGTATTTGTCCTTTCTGTCGGTAAAGGTTGACCCTAACGCGGTCAACTCTTTACCTGCGTACCCTTTTTTTAGGTTTCTAGGTAGCGGCCTTCGGCGTAATACGGTTAGTTTTAAGTTATTCTCCCCAGCCCCCCTACCGCTGGTAGGGAGGTTTGCCGCTAGGGTTCGCTAGGTTTCTTATTTAGGAATCCTAGGCATTTCTTTATAAATAGGTGCTAGGTTTGCTAGGGAACCTAGGCATTTTTTTATATATTTATATATCACATATCGTAGGACCAAGCCCTCCAATGGACCTTGTCAACGTTCTTAGGTCGTTCGCCCAGGTGCTCGCTGCGTCTGGCTACAGCATACCCGATGACATACTAACGCAGGCCTTACAGGCATCTATCGCGTCCCCGGCCCCTCAGGCCTCAACTCCGGCCCCTCAGGCCTCAACCCCGGCCCCTCAGGCCTCCGACGTCCAGACCCCTCAGGTCTTCAGCTCTCCCGCGTCTCCCGCCTCGTCCGAGATGGACTGCGAATCGGTCGCATCCTCTCACGCGTCGCGTCGTAAGTGTACCGCTCCCGGGAGCGACTCCGAACCCGCGTCTGATACTTCGTCAGATGCCGTCACCTTACCCGGCTCTCCTGAGCCCGCGTTTCAACTTGTCGCCAAGCGCTCCAAGAAGCGCTCGAAGAAAGCTTCGGTATCTTCAATACCCGAGCCCTCCCCGGTGTCTTCAACACCAGCCCCCGCGCCGTTAAAATCGCTCGTAGTAACTGCATCTCCGTCGGTCACATCGAAGCCAGCGACGCGCTGCGCTCCCGTCCCGCCGAAGCCTCAGCTCCCTCCGCCCGTATTCCTGCGTGAAAAAGCGCGCTGGACCGCGGTTTCAAACTTGTGCAAAGAGCACAAAATTAATTACTTAAAAGCCGCCAACGCTGGCGATACAATCAAAATTCAAGTAGCGACCGTCGACGACTTCCGCGCGTTTACCAGGTTACTCTCGGTAAATCAAATCGCGTATCGCACCTACGCCCTCCCGGAGGAGCGTAAGATCCGCGCAGTACTACGGGGCGTCCCGTTCGAACTCAGCAACGAAGACATTCTCGATGACCTTAAGTCTCAGGGTTTCCCGGTCACAGCAGTGCACAAAATGCACTCCAACCGCGGTAGGCGTTTTCCTTTAGCTTTAGTAATCCTGTAAAATACTCCCAACTCGAAGGAGATTTTCAAAGAGGCTCGCACAATCTGCGGACTCTCGAACATCTCCGTCGAGCGTCCCAACCCCCGCGGTCACCCTGGGCAGTGCCACCGCTGCCAGCTATATGGCCACGCAGCGGCTAACTGTTCAGCTCCCCCCAGGTGCGTAAAGTGCCTGGATCCTCACATCACTAAGGAGTGCACTCGCACTCCCGAATCCACTTCCCCCCCTAACTGTGTGCTGTGCGGCCAGTCCGGCCACACAGCTAACTACAGGGGTTGCCCGCGCGCTCCGCGCTCCACCACCAAGAGGGTCGCGCCTAAACCGGCGCCGCCGCTCACTCCTACTAACTTCCCGCCGCTGCGCAACCGGGGTCCCCCGGAAGCAAAGCCCGTCCAGCCGACGCCTACTCCGGCTCTGTCTTGGAGGCAGCGTCCGGCCGTCCCGCCTGCACCTTCCCGACCCATTCCAGCTCCCGTAGCTTCCGTAGGGCCGCGTCCCGCTCCGCCATCCGCACCTCAGTCATCGCTGGCTGAGGACATGAAGACCGTGTTCGACGTCATCCAAAACGTAGACATTAATGAAATTTCCATACTCGCACGCAAACTGCGAGCCGCCCGCTCTCCTCAAGAGCGTTTATTCGCGTTAGCCGAGCATCACTCGCTCCTAAGTTCGTTGTAAATTCTTTATTTTTGTATAAATTCATAAATAAGTAAATTATAATGTCTAGACCCGCGAATCCCGCGTCCTGTCGTATCAAACCCAAGGGCTTATCCCTAATATCTTTTAACGTTCGTAGCCTAAGCACCAACCTTCCCGAGCTCAAACTGTTCCTTCAGAACAACGACCCAGATCTTTTACTTCTCCAGGAGACATGGCTCACTCCTAATCGCTCCAGGGGATTCCCTATTCCTAAGTACGCGTTTACACGTAACGATAGGCCTAACTGCGACGGTTTCGGCGGCACCGCTATCTACTACAAAAGAGAATTCTATTGCTGTCCTCTCCCTACCCCTCCTCTCCTCAACATGGAAGCCACCGTATGTAGATTGGCTATGACTGGTCATCCGACCATCATCATAGCTTCAGTCTACATACCTTGTGGCACCAAACCTATCCGCAGCGACTTTGAGACCATTCTCGCCCTCGGCCGTTCAGTCATTATGTTCGGAGACTTTAACTCCAAACATACTGACTGGACGTGCCTATCAACCAACCAAAGCGGTATAGCTCTCCTCGACATCACCAACTTACTCGACTTAGACGTCGTCTCCCCTATCACTCCCACTCACTATCCCGACAACCCGAACCACTCTCCTGACATCCTCGACTTTGCAATCGTCAAGCATATCAACCTCGACCTCAGGTCTATCGAACCGCTCGATGACCTAGGTTCTGACCACCGCCCCGTCTACCTCGTGCTAGCACCGCCTAACGTTAACGTCACTTCTCCTAAGACCTTTACCGACTGGAAAGGTTTTAAAAATACGATAGTTTCTGCTTTAGAGGCCCCAAACTCTCCGCTCGCGATCTCGCCCGATCAATTAGATAGCCCGGATAAAATAGATTCGTTAGTAAATTCTCTCACTGATGCTATCAACTCAGCCATCAGTGTAAACGAAAAGGTTGCTAAGAAAGGCAAACCCACGCTTCCCTTAGCCATTAGCAATCTTATTAAAGCTAAGAACGCGGCTCTCCGGAGAGCCAAGAAATATCCCACGCCCGCCTATAGAACAGCTGCGAATCAGCTACAACGCAAAGTTAGATCTTGCCTCGCGGAACTCCGAGACGCCCAGATGAACGATCTCATGGCGAATATCTCCCCGTCCCACCAAGCGTATTATCGAATGGCCCGAGCCTTACGCGTAGACGCCGCCTCTCACGTCCCTCCTCTCACTAGTCCCGATGGCTCTATCGCCTTCGAAGACGAAGAGAAAGCCGAATGCTTCGCTGACAGCGTTGCGTCTCAATGCTCGCCCAGCACGCAACCCGCGAATCCCACTCACATCAAAGCGGTGGAGGATGAAGTTCTCCGTAGAAACTCTCTCCCCATCACCGCCGACCCCGTCACAGTCTCTAATGATGAAATCTCGCTTCTCATCAAAAGTCAAAAGTCCAGAAAGGCTCCGGGTGCGGATGGTATTTCCAACCACGCACTTAAGCACCTGCCTCAACAGGTGCTTACCTTGTTAGCTATCATTTTCAATGCCTGCTTCGACCTTAGCTACTTTCCAAAAGCTTGGAAAGAAGCGACAGTCATAGGCATTCCCAAGCCGGGTAAACCTCTTAATATCCCGGCTAATCACAGACCCATCAGCCTCCTCAAGGCAATGTCTAAACTTCTCGAGAGAGTCATACTCTCTCGAATGCGGAATGCAGGTAGTTCAAAACCTCTTCTGTCGCAGGGCCACAAACGCACCTTGGTACGTGCGCAATGCGGACCTGCACAGAGATCTTGAACTACCTACAGTTCAACAGTACCTTAAAAACACTCTCATAATCGTTCTTCAAACGCGCCGAATCTCATCCCAATCCACTAGTTCGAAATTCAGTCTCTTATACTGCTCCTGTCTTAGATTCGGTATACAAAGTCGCTAGACCGAGAAACGCGCACACAAGCGAACGTACGCAATTAACTTTAGATCTCGAGGCCCTTCAGGCCGCAAATTCTAATTTAATTTAATTGTCAATTTTTAATGTTTATTATTTACTTTTCATTTTTTTTTGAGCACCTTCAGTGCTATGTAAATCCCAGCGGGTGACCCCTTAAGGGCCCCGCTAGCGCGGCCTCTTTCTCCAATTGGCCGTCGCTCAGATGAAGCCTGAGTGGCAAAAATGCACGAGCCGACAGGGGGTTTTTAGTGGGTATGGTTCTGGTAGGCGTCGGGACGAGTCCCACATAACTTTGGAATCGCGCCAGAGTATGCGTCAGAGCATTTTTATCCTCCTGCCCTTCCCGCGGAGGGGAACAAAAAAAAAAAAGCGCTAGTCCGCACCATTTATGCACTAGTTGACCGACGAGTCCAGTTATATTGTATGGTTGTATGGCAGAATCAATGGTATAGACGTGTCCTCGTGTGTGCATCTCTAAACTATTTTGCATGTAGGAGTTTAAGGTACCTGAAGGGGCGGGCACTTTTAAAGTAAAATCGGCTAAGGTCGAGTTAGCCCAAATGTAATAATGATTAATTCCACACTTTAATACACAAGTTAATATTCTATATAGATTGCTGAAATACTTGAAAAAAATATATACATTGGATTTTAGAAGTATCATAAATAAATATCATGATATCATAATATCAAAAATAATGGCCCCAAAGTAACAGAGCTTGTGTTATGGATGACCATACAGTGAATTGCCCCCCCAATTTCAGGGTCATTAAATCACAACAACTCACTGAACTCTTAGATATCAACGGAAAATAATTTAGGATCAAAGATAATTTATTACCTTTACTGATCGATATGTATATAATTTTTAAATATTTTAGTTTACAAAAATTGGAGTGATTAAATAGGGTTTTTTTAAATAGTAATTGTGATTATTATATGGACTAATGATGCGTTGTCGACCGTAGGCTTCAGTTGAAATTGCATTTGTTTCCTAACATTTCAAGAAGCTATTCTTCTTGAAATGTGAGGAAACTGCGAGTTCAAAGAGTTTTCTTCTTTGAACAAATCTTTTTCAGGAAAACCAATTTGGTTGAAAGCAAGGTTTAATTTGATTAGGTCCTTTTCAATTAAATTATGTCTCGATAGGAGCGTAACGGGATAACAAAACAAAACATTTTTTAAACTTACATGTACAGGGTATTTTAAAACGGGAAATTATAAGTCAAGCCACAAATTTCTTTATTGGCCACGTGATCAAACTTCTGATTTTATAACTAAGCCACGGGATAGCCTCTAATAAACTAATTTGCCTACTAAATATTCTATATATAGCGTAGTAGTTAAATTTGGGTTGGGTTAATGTTAGGCTGTATTTATAGCATGCGCGGGCCGAGCGAGCAAAGCGAGCGTGGTGCGGCAGCACCCGGCGAAGCGCCATAATCGAAATTGGATGATAATTCAAAATTTTATAGCAAAAACATCGTGCAACAACAATTTTTTTGTGGCTAAGATATTATCGTTCAGACGCTCGCAAATTGTGGCTGACTTAGGAATTTAGAAGGCCATGTAGATTTTTAGAGGTGAATAACGCTTTTAAAAAGAAATCTGTTTAATCAGCACCCTTTCAAAACTAAGGGACAAACTTTCAGAGATAAAACTATCCCGTGAAAATAAAAAAAAATTCTATGAGACCAACTTTAATACCCAAACAAAATTAACTGATCCATTAATTTTGGTCGATTTTGTCACTTTGTTTTAAAATCACCCTGTACTGTAAGTTTAAAAAATGTTTCGTTTTGTTATCCCGTTAATTGATAATGTTAAAAAAATATTTTTGAATATTTAAAATTCAAGTAACTCCTTTTCCTTTGCCCAGGACAAGTAGACAAAATGGTATGTCGTGAATGGGTGCACGCGTCCTACAAGCGCCTGGTAAAGCTGCGCCTGGGACCCGAACCCGCGCTGCACGTCACCGACAGGAAGGGAGACAAACTACGCACTGTACCGCTGGATCACACCGACCAGATGACGGTGTTGGAGAGTCAGGTGGGCTCAGTTATTGTTGGGGACCATATAAAAATATATTTTTTACCCAACAATAAGTATAATATACACTTTTGATATTGGGCTAAAAAGGACTGCAAAAAGAGTAATTACGTCTATACCCATGAATGAGAGACGGCTTGAAACATTTAAGAAAAATGTATTTGAAAAAACATTTAAATTAGATTACTGTGGAGATACTATTACTCAATACTATATTCATAATATAATTAAAAATGAATATGAATCTGTTTTAAAAAAAAAGAAAGTATTGTGTAAATAATAATTTATTTAGGTTTAGTGACTGTGGCAACAGTGGGAATATGCAGAAGTAGAAATAGATTATATGAATTGTACAGTGAAAGAACTTATCATCATAATCATTTTTTGAATATGTTAAAAAGTATTCAAAATTATTTAAACGAGTATGCAGTGTAGCTCAATTTAATTAAATTAGTAATAAAATTAAAAATAGTACTAACATTTCAAAAACTGCATTGAATAAAATTAATCAGGAAAGTAAGAAAGCAAAAGAACCGCAAACAACTGACAGAGAAGTTGCTGAAGCGTTTGAAAATTTTTATACTGCAATCGCTGTGTCAACTACTTCGAGTATTATTGTTCATGTTCCACTCTTGCACAGTCACTGCCAATGGAAAATGTAAATTCATGCGATATTGATTACACCTTTAAACATGTTACTGTTCCACAAGTTTTAAATGCATTTAAAAGCATTAAAGTAAAAAATACTGCCGATGGAATTTCTGTTAAAATTATTCAATCTGTCATTGATGGTATAGCCCCGTACTTAGCCAGTATATTTAATGACTGTTGATAATGGTGTTTTTCCTGATTTAATGAAATTGAGTAAGGTCATTCCAATATTCAAAGCAGGTAGTATGTCTGACCCTAATAATTTTACCCTAAAGATTTGAAAAATTAATTTTAAATCAATTACTTTCTCATTTTTACGGTTATAGTTTAATGAATTTTAGGCAATTTGGTTTCACGTGGGGTCGCTCAACAACCGATGCTGGTGTTGAGCTCATAAAACACGTATTCAGAGCCTGGGAGGAGTCATGTGATGCTATTGGCGTCTTTTGTGACTTGTCCAAGGCGTTCGACTGTGTGGATCATACTACTCTACTCATGAAACTGCACCATTACGGCATAAAAAACTGAGCGCTTGCCTTGATTAAATTATATATTTCTAATAGAAAACAGAAAATTGCAATAAATAGAGAAAAATCATCAGGGTCGGCAGTGACAATGGGTGTGCCCCAGGGCTCAGTTCTTGGTTCTTTCCTATTTTTAGTATATATCAATGATCTGCCATCGGTCGTTAAGAATCAATGCGAGGTCATATTGTTTGCAGACGATACTTTCTTCTTATTTAAAATCAAAAGACAAGAAACTGACTATCGAGCAGTAAACCAATGCATCTCCAACACACAGAAGTGGTTCTCAGCTAATAATTTGCTCCTCAATGAAAAAAAACGAAATGTGTTAAGTTTACATTGCCAAATGTCAAACAGGTAAACACAAACATTGTAGTTAAGAGCCAGGAACTGACTCCGGTAAACTCAACTGTATTTGTGAGCATAACCTTAGACGCCAAACTACAGCGGGGACCGCATGTTGATGGTTTAGCGAAAAGGCTTGGCTCTGCTGCATATGCTGTTAAAAAATGAGACAAATTTCAAATGAAAAAACTACTCGATTAGTCTATTTTGGTTACTTCCACAGCCTCATGACATATGGTATTATGTTGTGGGGGAGTGCTGCCTACATCGATACTATATTTATTCTGCAGAAAAGGGCTGTTCGTGCAATCTATCAGCTCGGTCCAAGGGTGTCACTTAAAAGTAAATTTAAGGAAATAAATATTCTTACTTTCCATTCATAATATATTTTAGAATATTTAATGTATGTAAAAAAGATCATAACCTTGTTCAAAAGAAAAAAAGATCTGTTCACAATGTTAACACAAGAGGAATAAATATGCTGACAGCTCATAATAGTAGGCTTCATAAAGTCACTAACTCATTCATGGGTCAATGTATATGCTTTTATAATAAGGTTCCCGAGGATATCCAAGGTCATCCTATCGACAAATTCAAAGAAACTATAAAGCAGAACTTGTGTGCTAAGCATATTATAAACTATCCGATTATTTGGATGATAAAAGCCCTTGGGTATAATCCCCTCATTAACAGGATCGTACTAGTATTTGTAACAAAACATGTGTAATGTGTCTGTTTGTTCGTGGAGTTCTTCGTCCCGATGAATATCTAAAGCGTCATTGTCACTAAAGTACGTCTTCTTATGGTAGCGTTGGGTGACGGATCGCTCACTTCCCTCTAATATGGTTGAGGGGGGCGCTGGCTGGATCCCGCGTTAACTCGTAAACGGGTGCCGTTTGAGGGTGTTCGTCGTTTGGATACTTTTAGACTTGCCGAGCTAACAGATGCAGATAAGAATAACTTTGTATAGACGTAAAGAGACTCTATAAGTTTATTTTGAAAAGAATATACCCGTGAAGTTTCTTGTCAGTTCTTCTTCACAAAGGTTTTTTCTAACTGGTGGCAGAGTAATGTTTTTTTAACGTCAATAAGAACAAGTAAATGTCAATGTTGAGAATAATAAATGTTTTATATATATTTTCAAAACGCCTAATTTAACCAGAAACTTATGATCCCAAACAAAGCAAAGCTTTTGATATAAATGACCTCGGAAAAGAAAATACCTCGTTATAGACAAATAAAAATACTCGTTAATGGCTTTTGATCCGACTGCTGTATGACTACATCACATAATTGTGTTCCCTTAACATCATCCGAATCGGATCATTCTTTCTACTGCTTACGCCACGAGGCCATTAAGGAATATAATGAAGCATTAAAATCTTATCTAAGCTTACTTACCAAGCCATCCTTAATTTCAGGACCGCACAAATAAACGCCCGTTAGTACTAATCAGAGTATCGCGAGAACACGATTTGGTTTTAGAAATGGACTCTGCAGCTTCAAGAAGAAAATTCCTCGTCAAATTGGACACTTTCCTAGCGCAGCATAAGAAGGCTTTAAATCATAGTCAGGTAAAGCTTTGCTGTATAATAATAAATATTATGTAAAATTCTCAACATTTTGAAAAGTTTATTTTGAAAATTTTATTTACATTAAAATACAGATCTTTTAGGTCTGATTTTTCAATCGCCAGGTAACTATTATCTGGAGAATAACTTTGACACTTAACAAGACAAAGAAATTATATCTTCTCATAAAAGTTATCTGAGCTTTTTTAAAAGCTAAAACTTACAGGTTTTAGTTTCTTAAATCAGCAGTAATAAAGATGAAATTGTCACTTAGTTTTATATACTTGATAACTTATGTCTTAAAAAGATAGAAAAACAAAATAGAAACAGACGAATTTTATTTAATAAATTTGATCCAATTTACTTTTAATGTATGCTGACGAAATAACCGAAAAAGGTGGTGTTAAAGATCTATGACAGTAATGACCTCGAGTAAGGAATCACACTTCCTAAATAATTTTATTTATTTGTTCTTTTAATAATGGTTTTAAGCTCTATGGTACTATATATTGTCAAGTATTTACCCATGCAATTCTTAACAGAGCCATCGAGATCACATTTTAGCAACAGCGGAAACCAGAGAGCGACGTCAAAGAAAATTAGAACATTTCTTTAGAGAGGCTTATGCAATTACTTTTGGATTAGCTCCCGGAGAAAAACGAAGAAAAAATGAAGATCAAGATCCTGAGGTAACTAAAATACCTTACAAAAAGCAAGAAAAATTCTCTCACTCCTACACACCTAATCGCTAAAGACTTCAGGATACCCCTTTTATTTCTAGGTTGTTTTTTTGGTAATTTCATGGTCAAATGTACCAAATTTTTTCAACGTCTTACAATGTTGTGGTTGCTGTGACGGCCAAGGAAAACATCATAAAAAAACTATACAAGTTCCTAGAAAAATATATTTATTATACTTACGAATACCAAACTGTAGTAAGAAAGTAGGGTTAAAAAGGGTTAACTATTAATTGCCCGTTCGAGTGAGGGGGAAGTGGCTGCTCTATATTTATTAAAATCTTATTGTTAAAGTTAAGCTCTAAATAGGCTGTGGTATTTCATTTTCAAACCCAAAACTTTTGTTATTATTAATATAGTATGTCCTTTTTTTTACAGTCTATAGTAATGAGGACGTCTCTATCAAAAAGTGAATTTGCGAGTGCATTGGGAATGAAAGCGGATGCGGTATTTGTCAAGAAAATGTTCAACATTGTCGATAAAGATAGCGATGGCAGAATTTCATTCCAGGTAACAAATAAGTCAATTCTTTTTGGGTTACTATTTATTTCATAAATTTACGTGGTTACATTTAAATAATAAATGCAACAAAATAGTTTATTCTTTTTCATTGTGAATCTAAACTGCCATTAAGGTCATTCGTATTTCAAAACGATATATGATGGTCCAAGAACCAACACATTACTGAACTTGCACTATAATTACTAAATTCCCTAATTTATTATCGTGTAACTGAAGATTTAGTTTTAATAGTCTGTAATCCATTGGCAAATCCTTGCCTTTATTCGAAACACAACTACGCTCATAGTTTACGGTGATACAAACTGCGTTTAAAGGTGTTTCTAAGCATTCTGAAACAATTACAGACGTTACAAATCGTACTTTTTAATAAACACTAGTTATTTTGTCATTTCAAACCAGGGCTAATACGTCAACTTTTATTTATTTTTCCAAACCAGCATTCCCTTGATATCACATGTCGCATTTTTCTTTTCCCTTGTAGGAGTTCCTAGACACAGTGGTGCTATTTTCGCGCGGCGCCACGGACGACAAACTGCGTATCATATTCGACATGTGCGACAACGACCGTAATGGCGTCATTGACAAGGAGGAACTTAGTGAAATGTTGAGGTCTCTGGTAGAAATCGCCAGAACTACGTCGTTGAGAGATGAACATGTCACGGAGCTTATTGATGGGATGTTTTCTGTAAGTAATAATGGTTTTTTAAGTGGGAATTTTGCGTTGTTACGTAAGCAACTGCATTTAAATGATTATGAAACATTTTACATGTATAGTTTTGTGAGTGCAATTTTACTAATTTCTTTTTAGCACGATTTTTTACCTATAAACATTTAGAAAATATTTCATTATCATTAAATCACAAAAATATTGCAATAACCAATACATTTATTGTGATTAACTGAGCTTCTACACGTAATACACAAACGTACCTACTTATAGACAGAAATGGAAACGATAGGAAATAAATAAGAATTTCGAAAATTTCAGTTTAATTCCCAACCTGCAATCAACAATAATTTACCGTCATAACCATTCAATGAAGCCTACCAAAAATAAAAAATATCCAATACCTCTCTCACGTAAATAAATTTGAGATCTTTCTTTCCGCAATAACGTATTTAATGTTCGAAACATGACTAGTTATAATATTATTAAATAAAAACTATATATTTGTCCAGGATGCCGGACTCCAACATAAGGATCACCTCACATACTCCGACTTCAAATTAATGATGAAGGAATATAAAGGAGAGTTTGTTGCCATTGGCCTGGACTGCAAGGGAGCTAAACAGAACTTTCTGGATACTTCTACTAATGTCGCTAGGATGACTAGCTTCCATATTGAACCTCCCATGGAGCAGACGAGGTTAGATTTTTTTGTTTGCTTTTCTTTTGATGATAGAATAAAAATCTTAATATAGTCTGGATGAAATCATACAATATGTGGCAACAAGATAAGTAAAGTATACGTACTTTTAATAAATCGAGAACAACCACTGAACGCCTCCATACATAATAAAGGTTATTTTTAACCGACTTCATTTTATACAATTGTGTACTCATACTAGAAGCCTAACCCGAAGTGTCTTCCGCTAAAAGCAAGCCGTCATATAAAGATTAAAATGATTTTTAACCAATACAAAAGTTTTGGCTGAAGTTTTTTTTTTACACGCAAATATTTTTATCGAAAAGCAGTCCGTTGTCGGTACAGTACAGTACAGTACCTTTATGAGCGAAAACATTTTTTATACTTGTATATTATTACAAGATCGACAGAATAATTTAAAGTGCCATTCTTATTTTCTTCTTCATGATTTCTTTTAATTCGTTTACCTATCAATACTATCCAAATTCACATTATAACTTTCAGAAACTGGCTCCTCCTAAAATGGGACTACCTTACAACCTTCCTAGAAGAAAACCGCCAAAACATCTTCTACCTGTTCGTATTCTACGTGGTCACAATCGGCCTGTTCGTGGAACGGTTCGCGCACTACTCCTTCATGTCGGAACACCTGGATTTGAGGCATATCATGGGCGTCGGCATCGCTATAACTAGGGGATCGGCGGCATCCTTGTCCTTCTGTTACAGCTTACTGCTGTTGACAATGTCCAGGAATTTGTTGACGAAGTTGAAGGTAAATGTTTGATTTGTTGTATTTATTTCTGTAGGCATTGTGTGAAATTTTATATAATATTTAACTAAGTTTATGTAAGTAGGCAAGAAAAGCTATTGAATCTGAACACCACAGTTAGTAAATATCTACTATAGTTAGTAAAATAAAAAGCTCTTAAAAAACTAATAATTAAATTTTAGAATTTATTTTAGGCGTCTGTAATCATTAACTAGTCAGTCCCAATTTCATCATAATTTTTATATTTTACATATTATACACATTACATATTTGACAAATTGTACAATCGGAAACCAAAATCCCAGTTTTTCTACGAGTGCCTTGTTCAGAAAACACGAGACCCATAAAAAATACGTTCATGTTTCAATATCTATTTAAAATTTCTTGCCTACCAAAGTAAATTTATATCAGAATTAAGCCAAATTTTCTCCTACCAGGAATTCAGCATCCAGCAATACATACCTTTAGATTCTGCCATTCAGTTCCACAAGATCGTCGCGTGCACAGCGCTATTCTTCTCCCTGCTCCACACTGCAGGGCATATGGTCAATTTCTACCATGTTTCGACCCAACCCGTGGAGAACTTGAGGTGTTTGACCAAGGAAGTACATTTCACTTCGGATTTCCGACCTGGGATCACATACTGGGTGTTCCAAACTATTACTGGTTAGTATAAAAAAAAGTATACCTACATTTATGAAATTATAGTTTATATTATTAGTATTAAACAACACATACTAATTTCATAGTTTAAGACGTCTATTTGACGAGATCTATTTCCTGTAACACAAATACACCAATTGTCGTCATTGCACGCAGTGGATATTAGATATAAGACATTACTAAATTGCTGACTTTTTGTTTCTTGCATTTCTTAATTTGTATGCAATTACATACAAATTAATTTGATTTCTCTTTAATGGCCCTTATTCGAGGTCTTATTGGGACTCCTACTATAGCATTTTATTTCCACTTCATAATGTTGCAGAGTATAAACAGTATTATAACTACTAAGCAAATACAATATAATTATTAATACGTTTTAAATGAAAGAACTTACAGAGATATAGTTTATTTTTATCATTATTTATTTTTAGTTACCTAAATGTACCTACCTACCTACATGTTACTTAAATTACCTTTCAACTTTACCTACAATTTATATATTTATTTTCAGGCATCAGCGGAGTTTTACTCTTCATAATAATGTGCATAATCTTCATATTCGCGCATCCCGTGATACGTAAAAGGGCGTACCCTTGGTTCTGGAGGGCGCATTCCCTTCACGTAGCCCTGTACGCCCTGTGCCTAGTTCACGGCCTTGCGAGACTAACAGGAGCACCGAGATTCTGGATATTTTTCTTTGGACCTGCTACTATTTATATTTTGGATAAGGTAGGTTTGATAAAATATTAATGAGTCTTAAATTCAAGGTTTTATTTCTCAGTTTTGAAAAACTATCAGATTATATAGTCAGAGCCTCTGCCGCCAATTCGAAAAGATCTTCATGAGAATGAACTGGCAAGTAACCTTATTGTTAGAAGAATTCACTTACTATAGGCCTTTTTTCCACCAATTTCTTTTTTCTGAATCTACCCATGATACCGTTTAAAAGCCGAATACATCTTAATATTTACGCAATCTCGATGAAGCTAAAGAAAAAGAAGACTTTCAAGAAGTGTACAATTTTTACCTATGATGAAATAAAATATTTTGAATTATTGAATTTGTGTTCTTAAAATTATACTATAAAATTATTGGCGTCTATGCTGGGAATAAGTATACACATATCAATAGATAATGTTTTGTACACATTGTCATGAAAACAAAAACTTGTCGCGATCTGAATGTTCGCTGTATGGTCATCCATGACACAAGCTCTGCTTACTTTGAGGCCATACAGTTGTTGTTTGTCTGTCTAATCTACCTGAATGAATGATTAATCCTGAGGTAATTAATATTCAAATGTCAATTTTGGTTCGATATTTCGTTTGTATATCAAAATCGAAAGCCTTAATAATTAAGTAGTATTTGACAATTATAGATATGTGAGTTTGTTTTAAATAAAATTGCGACTCGAGAAAACAATTATGTTTATTCATTATTTTATTCTCATTTCTATAATATTTATATCTACTTGTAATGATACAATTATTGATCATCTTACATTCATTACATCTTCGTTGCAGGTGGTATCCTTAAGAACAGAATACCTCGCTTTAGACGTCTTAGAAACGGAAATGTTACCTTCCGATGTTATCAAAATAAAGTTTTACAGACCACCGAATCTAAAATATCTTTCCGGTCAATGGGTTCGACTGGCTTGCACCGCCTTCAAGAAAGAAGAGTTCCATTCATTCACTCTTACTTCCGCTCCGCATGAGAACTTCCTTTCTTGTCATATTAAGGCGCAAGGACCTTGGACGTGGAAATTAAGGAATTATTTTGATCCCTGTAATTATAATCCTGAAGATCAGCCGAAGATTAGGTGAGAACTTTATTGTATTTGTATGTAATTAATGCTTAATTATTTTCACAATCCTAGGTCTAATTAATTATTCGGGTGATCGCGGCTCTTAGTAACTTTACTTTTAAAAGACAGGATCTTTTTATTTTTGATTATTTCAACATTTCTGTTAAATATTAATATGTAATGTATATTGACAGTTATTCTTACAGTAAGTTATTAAAATAAGAATAATAATTTTTGAATTCGACACAAAGTTTTTATTCCTGATCAACGCTTCCAGAATCCAAGGTCCCTTCGGTGGCGGCAACCAGGACTGGTACAAGTTTGAAGTGGCCGTGATGGTCGGTGGCGGTATCGGAGTCACTCCCTACGCTTCCATCCTCAACGACCTGGTCTTTGGAACCAGCACCAATAGATACTCGGGAGTCGCTTGTAAGAAGGTAGGCCTGATTCAAGATTTGGTTTTAAATGCACTAAGAGGTTTTTATCTATATTTTATACTGAACTTTGATAGGGCTTCGCTTGTGTATCCCTTAAGAACAGTGCGTTTCCCTGGAAAATATGATGAAATGTACCTTATGTTCTCTATTGTAAAACGTGTATGCGTAATTTTGAGATTGTATTATTAATTCAAGTCGAATTTTCAGAGCAGTTACTGTACAGCATACTACTCACCGAGGTGGATTTTCATTTAAACGGGGAAATTCTGCAAGACTACTTTTCCCGACACACGCGAATATTATTTTAGAATTGTACTACTTACAGTTGCTAATATATCTGGCAGTTTAATAAATAAATAAATATATACAATAAATGTTTTATAAATAAAATAAAAATTTACATAGGTCCTCATATTAAAAATCGGAATCGAAATGTTTACGACTTAATTTATTTGATTAATAAACCTATCTGTCCCGTTTAGGTCTACTTCCTCTGGATCTGTCCTTCTCACAAGCATTTCGAGTGGTTTATCGACGTGCTTCGCGACGTGGAGCGGAAAGACGTCACCAACGTTTTGGAAATTCATATATTTATCACGCAGTTCTTCCATAAGTTCGATTTAAGGACGACTATGCTTGTGAGTATTGTTCATATTTTTTTAGTATCAGACAACTTTAATTTTTATTGAATGCCATTCTTGAGGTATTTTATTGATGTATTTAATTCAGGGCCGTTTCTTCAATGCTAAGATAACTTTTATCAGTAGAATAATTTTGAGAATTTGACATAATATTTATGATTAGTCTGGTCAAGTGTCAAAACTTATCTGAGCATTGAAAAATCAGCCCTTCATTATGTAAATACTAAAATGTGATACAGTTTTCAATATCGTACATAGACTGTGCTTTAGTTAATGATCACAAATAATTGGAAGTGTATTTGTTAACACTTTTAGTTAGGCATCACGAAACATACTAGGTTTACGTAATATTACTCTAATTGTATTGAAAAGCGTTTACAACCTGTACCTCGAACGGACATTAGCACTAAAGTAAAGCACGGTTGAGTGGCGTAGTGGGTAGTGGCCCTGCCTCATACGCCGAACATCCCAGGTTCGAGTCCTGGCCGGCTGAGGCATTTATTTGTGTGATGACCTCAGATGTTTGTTCTCGGGTCATGGTTGTTATATACATATATTCCTCCCCCGTTCTCTGTGTGATCATCCATAAAACAAGCTCTGCTTACCTTGAGGTCGTACAGTTGGTGTAATTTTCTGTGGATTTATTTATTTATTATTATTATTAAACATACTGCTTGCTATGACAAGCTAATAAATGAAATCTAATTCAACTTCTTTTTATCTCAATTGACAGTATATCTGCGAGAATCACTTCCAGCGCCTATCTCGAACGTCGATGTTCACCGGCCTTAAGGCCGTCAACCATTTCGGCAGGCCCGATATGTCGTCTTTCTTGAAGTTTGTGCAGAAGAAACACAGCTATGTGAGTTTATATACTTATTATTTTTCTTAAATGTGTAGATACCGCTGGTTGGAAAACGAATTATGTGTTTTCTTTTTTGAAAGAAAATTTGCGTTTATAACTTATATATTTCGAATAATCAAACAACGAATATGATACTTTGTATTTTTCAAAAAAAATTCGCGTTTTTTTTCCGTTTTTTTTGCGTTATTTTAGGTAACCGGTTTCGTCCAAATTATTTCTGAAATTCTGAAATCGTTCTAAATGTTCTAGAGAATAAACCATCAGAAGAAAGAATTTTTCAACATTATTATACTGATACTCTCCATCTTTGATAAGTTTAACATCTATGAAATTGTAATTGATCTAAGTACAAAAATGACTTAACTTCATGCACGTTTAAGGAAGGTTATTTTACCATATTTTAACATATTTCACCTTCAAAGTTTCCAAACAACATACCTATTCAGATCTTATCACCTTTTTTTCATTGCAATAACTAAATATTATTTTCTTTCCAGGTTTCAAAAATCGGTGTTTTCTCATGCGGACCGCGTCCTCTTACGAAATCGGTAATGTCTGCGTGCGAGCAAGTAAACAGAACAAGACGACTTCCGTACTTCATACATCACTTTGAAAACTTCGGATAAAGTAGAACAATACATACAACAATACTTTTGGAGTGCAATTTTGTGAGGTCTCAATATTTAATGAAGACCTTTTTTGGAATAGCTTATCTACTTAAACTTTTGTACTTACCTACTTGCAATATTTTGTTACTTGTACCGATAAACTGCACTTACAATTAAGTTTCAATGTGTGCCTGTTTATATTCCGTAGTTTATTTTAAGAAACCTGTATTTGCTAAATAGTGGATAGCTAAAAAAATGCGCTCGACATATTTTTTTGTCAGATAAATAATTTCTACTCATTATTTTAGTCAATCTTCTAAGATAACGAAATCACGTAGTTACCTTATTTATTTATTTCTCATTCATTAACTTTTTTTCCAGTTTTTTTTCATAAAATTAGTACAAAAACATATCACATGTACAAATAAAATAAAAATTTTGTAGCTTACTGAATTTCATTAATTTCATCGAAAATATTAGCTAGTTCTGTACATAGTGCATAAATTATAGATTATCATAAAATGTATTGATTGTTATTATGAATCACTAAATATTTATATAATTTTATACCTGTTTAGTGTAAATAAGTAGAAGAATAAACATTTTTTTATTATTTAGAATTGTGTGTTTTATTACCTATTCTTGTAATAAAACCCGTTCTTCTTCACGAAGGTTTTTACGAACTGGTGGTAGTCATGCTTTATTTAACGTCAATAAGAACAAGTAACTGTCAAAGTTGTGAAATAAATATTTAATTTTAATTTGAATTTGTCCTTTATTAAAATTCCTTAATGTATTTCCTAGTTATGTAGTACCTACATGGCTAACATAATGTGGGCGACAATTCAGTTTGCTTTTTATAGCATTATTCGTACGTTAATGGATATCAGAAGGTCTAACACGATGCCCTAGACTTAACGAAGACAAAGCTAATTTGACAGCCAAAGGAAGACAACTTTCTACCAAGCCAGGCGAATGTCAAACGTAACGACATGTGTTTCGGATACGGACATTATTATTTACTTAGTTATTTTATACCAGTATGTATTTACCAGACAAATTACCAAAGTATTGAGTATGTTGTTCTTTCGCAGCGGTTGTTTTGTTTATAACTGGAAAAAGGGAAGCCACATTCCTGCCGTTCGACAGTGTTTAACTCTTTCGAGATTCAATATAAAAAGGGGGACGTCCGAATGTCGGGTTCCAGGAAACGCTGTGCGTTCACCGAGTTTGCTTGGTAGAGAAGTAGGTATATCTCTTAAAGACTTAGCGAAAAATTATCATGATCAGTTTCGATTTTTTTCTCAACTCATAAGTTGAATTTATCGAGCTATACGTACCTTCATTACAGATTTCAAAAGTATATAATAAAACATATTGCTGACTCGTGAGTGACGTAGAGTGATATAGGGTTTAGGACAATATTCTTACTCAAACTATAACAACGACACTTGCTTCTGCAATAAGGGGTGTAAATTGAACAATTTTTCAAGGTCAAATTTGTAAAAGAAGATATCATTTTTCATCTCTGAATTATTCAGTGTCCTAAATGTAACAACTTTTCTTAAACAACATAGTGGTTAAAATGCATAAAAAAGGAAGCTAATTTGTTTTCTTAAAAATCCCGTTACTGAAACCTAAAAAAATGTTCTCACTAATGTCACCCAAGTTGTTCAATTAAAGCAACCCTTTCACCTGTTTCAGGATAAACATTTGTAACACCCTGTATATATTTGATGTTCTCATTTCTTCACATACATCGCAGCGTTATAGTATTTTTATCATTCCTCTAAAAAAATGTTCAAACCAATCAAATCTAGAATTAAAGTAGGAAGCTGGTTACACAGTGGCGGAACAGGGCCAGATCTCAAAATTTGTTCTTTGATCACACAATAACTTGGGATATCCTCACCATGAGATGGTTTCAAACTAAATGTTGTTTTTTTTGTCTATAATTTTATCCTTAAAAATATAAAAATCGGACAATTTTTCGATTACGATTTTTTGAAGATTCTTTCTTGAAGATATTATCATATGTGATAAAAGTCAATCGTTATCGAAATAATTATCCATAGATTACGTTGCCAAAAATACCGAAGTGATTGATCTGCACTAATACAATATAACAAACAAGGTTCCCTGGAAGAGATCACTCTTTTAGTGATAATGCCGCCTATATTGTCATTCTCTTTTAAGAGGTTAAATTCATTTTTTTTGTTTATTTTAACTGGTTGAGCAATAAAGTTTATTTTCATTTCAACCCCGCGACTTTATTCCGATGACGTCATCAGTTTGGGGATAACGCAAATATGACTAATAGAACATCGATAAATCCTTATTAAACTCACTGTTAGGTTACATGGAGGACTCTCGACAGCTACTAGAAGTCGCTGACCATACATAGAGTTCAAGTGATAGGTATGGAAGTGCCTCACCTATCATCTGGTATCTGTTTGACACCTTACAAGGAACACCTGTTTATGTAAGCATAATTAGAATCCTACGTACGTTCGTCTGCTGCGTAAAGCCTAAAAATCTGGTGAAAATTCAAAGGCCTTCAAAGGAATGTAGTCAAAAACGAAATGACAATTTTATTTATTGGCTTTGTTACATATCAATACGAAAATTAATTCTTGTCACTTTTTGATATCGTGAAATTCACTCCTGCCTGAATAACGATGAGAGAAGCTAGGACTTATTGTGACCCAATATAAAAATGTCGTTTTTCTATAATCATACAATATGATATGACCGCAGAATAATGTTGAAAAGTGATTTAAAAACTTGTATGGAACTGAGTGACTAGGCTCTAAAAATAAATTACATAAAAACTAATTCCGAGTATGAAAATCCTAATTAAAGTATTTATTACCAGGAAGTTTTACAAGGAATCATAAATTCATGACGCATTAACCAATAATTTACACTATTAACTGAATCCGCAGAATCTAAAGGTGTAATCTTGTGTTTTTGCGGCTAGTACGATTATTACTAATGGATAATAAATTACAAGTTTATACCGAGTTGTTTTTTCTTCCTTTCCATACACGCAGTCGGGAAATGATAAGTGGAAGTCAGCTAGATACCTTTTTTGGCTAAAAGTTTGCTTTCCCACATGGCTATAACGTTATATAACCTCTTAAAACAGAACTCGAGAACGAGGGCTGTTAAAAATGCATGAATATTTGCTTAGAAATCTTGATTAAAGTAACATTAAAAGATTGTTGTGTTATTTTGTGCCTCTTCTTTAATCACCTTTTATACTGCTAAACAAATCTGAGAAATATACTGCTTTATCATGTAATATTTAAATAAAAAGCCGAATATATTGTGTATATATATCTGTATATTTGTAATGAGTATATAAACTTATGACATACAAATTACTTTTAATTATTGTTATCATAACAGTTACATAAACTTTTTTATGGAAAATGTTTATTTGAATGATTGTTTCTATATTTGAATAAAATAAACTTATCCTAAAAGATTTCTTACTTTGCTGTAAAAATATAGGTCTAAAAACGTTTTTATAAGATTTATTAATACAGCAGAAATACACGCATCAAAAGTGTCTCCGATGTTTAAATTAAAAACATAACTGTTAACGTAATAAATTTTATAATAAATGAGGAAAAACGAATTTTGTTTTTACAAATTATGGGATATTAACTCTTAGAATTAGTAAGATTAACGGCGTCAATCAAATGGCGAGAAAAAGATAGATTTTATACATTTTTATTGTTAGTATAGATAAAAAATTATAGTATGTGTTTCCACCATTAACACGAATAACACAATCAAGTTCATCAAAATCACTTTGAGGAAAGTCCGCCCACGTGCTTGCTAACAAGTCAAAAACTTGTTGTGAGGTGTCCACGGCATCTATACTCGGCAGGGCTCTTCTTTGGAGCATATCCCATGTGTGCTCAATTGTTGGGCCTCAATGTTCGAGGTCTGGTGATTAAGCAGGCCACAGCAGTACGTTAATACCAGCTTTGGCATGAGTGTGTATCACGACTCTAGCCGTGTGTGTCTCGTCGAGCATTAATTAAAACGAATAACCCAACTGGCATCATAAAGGGTTGATGTTGATTACGTCTGAAGCAATCACTCCACGCAAAAATAGCATAGAGGTTTGCCCTGGTCCAAATGAAGTCGGTTTTTCCACCGATCCAAATACCGGCCCATATCATTATTTTGTTAAATCTCAAACGTTTTTTTCAACATATTCATGATGAGCTTTTTCAAACTCAAATGCGTCTTTCTGGCCTTACTCTGAAACGAGATTCACAATCAACGTCAGTCTTCTTCCCCTATATCTTCTTCTCCCAATATCTGAGTGCACAAGCCCATTGTAAACGGGCCCTATGATTACAGAGTGTTATAAATAGGACTCTCAGCGGTCTGCGGGAACGCACACCATTTCATCTAAATTATTTTAGATGGTTTGATGGCTTATTACCAAGCCTGAAGAGCTGTGGAGCCTCGTAACCAACATCATGGCGATTATGGAACGATTCTATCAAGCAGGATTTTTTTAAATTTAAAATTTGCACACATTATATTGTACAAGGTGGCTTAATGCCACAAGGCATTCTCTACCAGCCAAACTTTAGATAGTAGCACGGGTGTAACAAAGTTTCAAAGAATATGAGTCTTGTCAAAGAACATAAATAAGGTTGGTAAATTATAATTAAGCAAAAGTAAGAAAAAAAAATGAAGAACTAAAAACGAACAGAAAAAAACACATATAAGTATACTTACATAGATATAACCATTAATAATTATTATAACACACATACATATACATAAATGTAATTGAAATTTGGGGATCACATAATAACTTTTCATAGTTAATTTTAGTAGCAGATTATTTCCTTTGCACCTCTCCTAGGAAAAGCTCTTTTAATTGAATTTTAAATTTATATTTGTTAGGACCTTTCTTTATTTGAATTGGCAGTGCGTCCCATAAATCACTGCTCTTACAGCGAAGGAAAAAGAGTAAGATGCAGAGTTATAAACTGGTGTTGTTAGAAGCAGACTCTGGAGTGATCTCAGTTGTCTTTGATGTGTGGTGTGAAGGAAGGAGAATTTATCTTAAAAGGTATTGTGGGAAATAAGAATCAAAAAGCACAGAATATAGCACACACAAAAGACGAGTGTCGCGACGTATTGGATTTTGGGTGTCACGCACCTGTCAGCGAGTGGTAATGCAAGATCATCCTCTATTTTGCTCGGGCACGATATCCGTGGTGCGATAGCCACTTGTCTGGAGCCAGCTTCCAACACTCCGATGGCTCTAATCATCTTTTTTCGGATTAAATGTCGTCATCACTCCTTATCAGTGTAATTTTTTACAGTTCCGATACAGAAGTTGTAATGATTTTGTACAAAAGTCACAGTTTTATAGAAATGCTAATTGACAGTAATTTTCTCTTTACAAACTAAATTTAAACAAAATCCTTTATTTAAACAGTGACATGCTCTCAATATAACCAAAAGTGATCGAAAAGTCAGTATAACAAACCTCATTAGCAGAAATACTCTAAAACGTACTAAATCCCTAGACACCTTTGATGTGTGTATTATGAAGGTATCACTCACCGAGTTTTACAATTGCAACGCTACTAAAAATAATATTTATGACTAAAACTATCTTCAAATACAATTAAATATTCATATCCTGACAATAAGAATAATAACTTAATTCGTATAATTAATGCGCTGTTCCGCATATTGCGTCGCGCGCAGTGAAGCTTGGCAGAAGACACCCCTCAATGCTTTTCCGCTGGAAAAATTTCCACTTTCTATTTCAAGACGAAACTGCGCAATAGGTAAACCTATAATTTGTATTTTTTCCTGTACTATTATGCAATGGCTAAATTGACTTAAGACGTTTACTTTATGAAGATTTCTGTTTATGAAAAGTTAAAAAAATATTTCACCGTTTTGTGAAATTTGTTAACCTAATAGTGATTGTGTTAATTAATGAAACATTTGTAACTTTTACTGCTATATACCGTATACACGTTACGTTACCGTAACGTGTATTTGACCTCCTACCTCAGCTGTATAGGAAATATTTCGATTTTAAATTAATAACAAAGAATTTAAACGTATCCATATGTTACTAATCGCAAAGTGACGAAAAACCAAAAAAGATGTCTTATTCACAAAGTACAGCTTTTAAAATATAAATTTATAGGCACAAAATAAAAAAAGACCCTTAAGGTATTGATTTTTTTGGGTCCGTTACACAAAATTAACTTATTTTATGGTTAAGAATTTGGGATTTTTAAATATTTTTTAATTATAACGCTAGAAAATAATTCAAAGTCGCAAATTTTAAAAGTGGTCATGAAAATAGTTTAAGAAAATGACTGTGTGTTCTAAACGAGACATCAGTATTGAGAAGTCAAATCTAGTATGTTCCACACCGCAATAATGTAAGCACCATATTGATTTCGTTACACCATATTACACCGATTTTATCGTAGTAAGAAAGGGCTTGTTTTAATTGACCAGAAAAATCAAATATTTAGGTCTACACAGTTAGATCTATATATTTAGTTAATCTAGATACTCATCAATTTAAGAAAGTGTTTATTTTTTCAGAAACAGTAAAAATAAAATGAAATTTGAACTCGCTCTTTTTACTCCAAGTTTTGATTTTATACAACACCAAAAAAGCTGCCCTGACATGCCGTTGGTTTGTAAAGATTTGTAATGTTGAATTACGGTCGTTCACCTTTATCACTAAAATATGTCTCCTTACGGTAGCGTCGGGTAGCTCACATCCCTCTAATATGGTTAAGGTTGGAGGCTCCAGCGTTAACCTCGTGAACGGGTGCTGCCTGCGGATGTTCGTCGTTTGGGTGTTCTATGGCGATGCAGATAAGAATTATTTTGTATAAACACAAGAGCCATTGTAAATTTATTTCGAAAGAATGATATCCTTGAAGTTTCTTGCTAGTTTTTCTTAACGAAGGTTTTACCGAACTGGTGTCATGCTTTAAATAACGTTTGCAAGAACAAGTAACCGTCAATGTTGAGAAATAAATATTTGAATTTGAATTTGCATATTTACAAAATTATTATATTACGTACGGCAAATTCCTTCTGGTGCGGATTACGACGATATCCTTTAAGAAGCCTAGCCTTTATGTTGTCTCAAGTTTTATTCGAATCCGTTCAGCAGTTTCCACGCGATTGAAAAACAAACATCCATCGACAAACTATGACAATGATAATGTTAGTTGAGGTATGAACAGTTCAAATCGCTGTTGCGATGCCAATTATTATAATAATAGTTCTTGAATCCATTATGATTAGAGTTTTACTCAAGAAAATAGGAAATCTTATAGAATTTCATGGATATCGTACGAAAAAGTTATGAAATGCTAACAAATTACACTAATAAGCTATTTTTGAATGATTGCCGAGGGTTTTTCCTAAACTAACAATTTGTAATGGTCGAGAATATCATTGGTTCGTATTTTCTGCCACCGGGTATATAAGTATTATAAGCGAAATAGCATGATTCACACAGACCCGATCTGCGTCCGGCCCCGTCTGCCGGCTGCCAAGTAACGATTGTTGTCTCACGACTTCGCTGGTCAATACTCAAACGCCACTCTCAGATCCGTTCTGCGTCCGGCCCAGCCGGCACCAGCCGTTGAGTCGCGATTGTCGTCTCACAACGACAACTCGTTGCAACACTCATACGCTGAGATTCGTACAATATCTCGCTTCGTCCTCGACGACTTGAGATATGCCTCTGCAGGACTTACGCTGCGGCCGGTTTCGACCGGCTGTAACTAAGTCAGTCTCGCAGCAACAACAAAGTTGAGCTTACTACGGTCGATTAAATTCGATAGTAGTTCGCACAGCTCGGGCTGATTTTCTGGCTACGTATTTGACGCTTGGCGCTTGTTACGTAGTCAGAGACTCGCTCTGCGGCCGGCTTTGGCCGGTCGTAACGTAGTCAATCCCGCACTTTCAGAGCAACCCAACCTCGTCAGGTCTACGGGCGGTTTTTGTTGTCAATTTATTGACAACACACTCCGTAGTAGACTCGCGTTTGATCAGGTGGATACTTAACGGTGACAACTAAGCCTGATAGTGTTGCCCCGGTGCGCTTCCAAGGCCCTTCAGGCTAAGGAGAAACCGGCTGACCTGATCCCATTGCACTTGGGCCTTTCCCAGGGTGACGGTACAGTGCTGTCCTAATTAGGGGCACCACTTCGCGTCGTCCCCAGCCCCCCTACCGCGGGTAGGGAGGTTTAGGTGCTAGGTTTGTTAGGGAACCTAGGCATATTTATATATTATATATTGTAGTCCCAAGCCCTCCCCTGGACCAGCAAAGCTTGGTAAACTTTGCTAGGTCATTCGCCCAGGCGCTTGTTGCGTCCGGCGTCAGCATATCCGACGATGTCTTAACGCAGGCCTTACAGGCAACTATCGCGTCCCCGGCCCCTCAGGCCTCAACCCCGGCCCCTCAGGCCTCCAACGCCCAGACCCCTTAGGTCTACAGCTCTCCCGCGTCTCCCGTCCCGTCCGAGATCCTCAGGCGCGTCGCATCGCAAGCGTCTCCGAACCCACGTCTGATGCGTCATCAGATGCCGTCACCTTAACCGGCTCTCCTGAGCCCGCGTTTCAGTTAGTCGCCAAACGCTCCAAGAAGCGCTCGAAGAAAGCCTCGATATCCTCAATATCCGAGCTCTCGGTGTCTTCAACACCCGCCCCCGCGCCGTTAATGTCACTCGAATTGACCGCGTCTCAGTCGGTCCCGCCGAAGCCAGCGACGCGCTGCGCTCCCGTCCCACCGAAGCCTCAGCTCCCTCCGCCCGTCTTCCTTAGCGAAAAAGCGCGCTGGACCACGGATTCTAACTTGTGCAAAGAGCACAAACTTAATTACTAAAAGCCGCCAACGCAGGCGAATCGATTAAAATTCAGCTCGCGACCATCGACGACTTCCGGTCTTTTACTAGGCTTCTATCGATCAAACAAATCGCGTATTATACTTACGCCCGGAGGAGCGCAAGGTCCGCGCGGTATTACGGGGCGTCCCGTTCGAACTCAGTAACGACGACATTCTCGAGGACCTTAAGTCCCAGGGCTTCGCGGCTGAAGCAGTGCACAAGATGCACTCCAACCGCGGTAGGCGTTTCCCACTCGCTCTAGTAGTCCTAATTAACACTCCCAACTCGAGGGAGATCTTCAGAGAGGCTCGCACAATCTGCGGACTTTCGAATATCTCCGTCGAGCGTCCCAATCCCCGCGGCCACCCTGGGCAGTGCCACCGCTGCCAGCTCGCAGCGGCTAACTGCTCAGCTCCCCTCAGGTGCGTCAAGTGCCTGAATCCACACATAACAAAAGAGTGCACTCGCACTCCCGAATCCACTTCCCCCCCTGCATGTGTGCTGTGAGGCCAGTCCGGCCACACAACAAACTACAGGGGTTGTCCGCACGCTCCGCACTCTTCCGCTAAGAGGGCCGCGCCTAAACCAGCGCCACCGCTCACTCCTTCCAAATTCCCGCCGCTGCGCAACCGAGGTCCCCCGGAAGCAAAGCCCGTGCAGCCGACGCCTACTCCAGCTCTGTCCTGGAGGCAGCGTTCGGCCGCTCCACCTCCACCTTCCCGTCCTATCCCAGCTCCCTTAGGCTCTCTAGGTTATCTCGCTTCATCGGCCGTCGTCTTCAGCTCAGTCGTCGTTGGCTGAGGACATGAAGACCGTGTTCGACGTCATTCAAAACGTCGACATTAAGGAAATCTCCGTACTCGCACGCAAACTGCGAGCCGCCCGCTCTCCTCAAGATCACATCCAAGCGGTAGAGGACGAAGTCCTCCGCAGAGATTCTCTCCCCTTCACCGCTGACCCCGGCACAGTCTCTAATGATGAAATCTTGCTTCTCATTAGAAGTTAAAAATCCAAAAAAAGCTCCGGGTGCGGATGGAATTTCCAACCACGCACTTAAACACCTTCAATGCCTGTTTTGACCATATCTACTTTCCAAAAGCTAGGAAAGAAGCGACTGTCGTAGGTATTCTCAAGCCAGGTAAACCTCTGAATAGCCCGGCTAATTTCAGACCCATCAGCCTCCTCAAGGCCATGTCTAAACTTCTCGAAAGTGTCATACTCTCTCGAATGCGGAACCATCTGTTTCCAACAGTTAGTGACCGAGGGGGTCACTATTCCCCATCAGTTCGGCTTTCGCGCTAAGCACTCCTGCTCTCAGTAAGTCCATCGAATCGTCGAGTACATACTCGACGGTTTCTATCCACGGCGTAATAAAACGGTCGCAGTTGTCTTTGACGTAGCCAAAGCTTTCGATAAGGTCTGGCACAGTGGCCTCGTTTATAAACTTTATAAAATAGGCATACCGGATCGCCTAGTCAGGATAATCGCGGCGTTTCTCAAAGATCGCACGTTTCGTTTCAAACATGAAGGCACGCTTTCCGCGCCTCGTCCCATAAAGGCTGGAGTCCCACAAGGCTTAGTCCTCGGCCCTCTGTTGTACATCGTGTACACTAACGACATTACCATCCCGGCGAAAGGCGTCGAAATCGCCCTCAATGCTGACGACACCGCCCTTTACACCAAAGGTCACGAGGTCCCGAAGAACATCACCAGACTCCAAAAGGCCGTAAACGGCCTCGGGGTATGGTTTCAAAAATGGCGTATCGATGTGAACCCAGACAAGAGTTCTGCTATTCAATTCGACCACAAACTCCGTAATCGCTACAACGATCCCCACATTCGAATGTTAGGTATTCCCATCCCCTGGAAGCGCAGTATTAATTACTTAGGCGTCACCTTAGACCAGACGCTTTCTTTCAAGCCACACGTCGATAGAGTAACGAAACTCGCCCGTTTTTACTTAAGCCGCTTATATAGCATGTTAGGTAGAAAAAGTTAAATGTCTTTCAGAAACAAACGTACGCATTATAAGGTCTGCGTTAGATCCGTCATGACGTATGCCTCGCCAATCTTTGCCCACGCCCAACCCTCCGTCCTGCACAAACTGCAGGTAGTTCAAAATCTCTTCTGCCGCAGAGCCACAAACGCACCTTGGTACGTGCGCAACGCGGACCTGCACAGAGATTTTGAACTACCTACAGTGCAACAGCACCTCAAAACACTCTCAGAATGGTTCTTCAAACGCTCCGAAACCCACCCCAATCCCTTAGTTCGAAATTCAGTCTCGTATACTACCCCTGTCATAGATTCGAAGTTCAAAGTCGCTAGACCGAGAAACGCGCACACTGGCGAACCCACGCATTTAACACTAGATCTTGAAGCCCTTCAGGCTGCAACTTCTAATTCTAATGTAAATTCGAATTAATTCAATTTTTATTTTCAATTTGAGCACCTTCAGTGCTATATATTCACCTTCAGTACTTTGAGCACCTTCAGTGCTATGTAAATCCCAACGGGTGACCCCTTCTGGGCCCCGCTAGCGCGGCCTCTTTCTCCAATTGGTCGTCGCTCAGATGAAGGCTGTGTGGCAAAAAATTGCACGAGTTTATTCAGGGGTTTTTTAGTGGGTGGGGCTTTGGTAGGCTCGGAGCGAGTCCCACATAACTCCGATCGCGCGCGCGGAGTATGCGTCAGAGCATTTTTTTATCTTATTTTATCTTCCTGCCCTCTCCGTGGAGGAGAACAAAAAATAAAAAAGATAGCACGATTCTCTATTGTTCTTGTATTTAAAATCTAAACATCACGCAGTAAGGTCTGTGTTTCATTCAAATTCACATTCTGTTTTAGTTGGTGTGAGGTGCTTTCCTGCGCAAACGAATATAGCCGATGCAACTTATAAAAATGGTAGACCTGTTCCTGCTCATGAGCAATACCTACGCACTTTGACGCAATAATTGTACACAGGCCACAAATACTTTGGAATTTTAAGAAAATATTAATACCACTAACATTTACATATACCGTTAATCGTTTTACGCTCCCCTGAAAAAAGGGGGGGAGAAGGGGTTAGAATTCGAAAATATAAGAGGTCGAACATAAAATTTGTATATGATAAGATCAAAGTATTCATTAGAGCAGTAATAAATATGGATAATTTTGGCCTTGGCCTAGTCAAATAAAGTTAAAATTAACCAAACCGGTTGAAAGCATTAACCAACAGACCTGTTTTTTATACGACAGTATATTTGCTTGTGATTTTGTGACATGAAACTACATTTCTTTATCTGCAAAAAAGGTTAGAGGTTACTTATTGCAATCTTAAGCCTAAGAAAATGAGAACACTTTGAAGTTGAGAAATAAACTTTTATTTCTTCATCAAAGCTTATTTTATGAAGACATATAATAGCTAATTATGTCTTCGTCGCATTTAAAGCCTTTTTAAAAAATACTAGTATTAACATATACGTATTTACATAGATCTTATCGTTTATTACTGTTTAGATAAGTACTTCTCTTAAAGCAATATTTATGTCTTTTTTTTCAACTTCAATCAATTTAAACAAGAGATAAACTTCATAAGCCTTTAAACAATCTTAAAAAATTTAGAATTAAATGTTATTCCTAAAAATCAAAAGAAGTCTTTGGGGCTAAATTCGGAAACAAATAGTTCACTTTTGATAATTGATGTGTCGCAATAAACTTTTAGATTTCGGAACCAAAATCCTATTTCACCAAACTTTTCCTGATCAGACATCAACTGATACCTTGTTTAAAATAAAATCGACGTAAAATGTCTTTTAGTATTGTATGCAAGGAAATTTTATACCTTTACAAGTGTAAAGGTACGAGCCCCAATCGTCCAGTCATAAATTGCAAAGGTTGCCTGTATTCAACTTAACTAAATTTTCATAAAAAAAGCCTTCGAAAAAACCATAGTAGGTATAGGGTAAAGTTCTCCATCTTATTGGTGTCTATTAGTTACACTTTCAAAGACTACATATATTCAGGCACTTTTAAAGAAAACCTATTTCAGACATGTCAGACCATCATCGAACATCACAGGAAAAATGGCAGGGTTGAATTTTTGAAGAAACCTGGTCGGCCGCAAATCACAAGCGAAGCTGAAAATTGAGTTTTAAGGGAAGGCATTAAAAAGAATCGTCGTGCCCGCGCAGGAGAACTTACCTTGAAGTGGAGAGACATGATTCACAAATATGTATCTGTCGATACCTGCAAGAGGGTCGTAAAACCATTGAGCTATGGATTTTATACAGCTAAAGAGAAACCTTTACTCACGCCTCTCCAAAAGGCTGAAATTCGCTAAAGATCATGAAAATTGGACTGCAGACCAGTGGCGAGAAATAATATGGAGTGATGAATCTAAATTTGAGGTGACGACCGGTGATGTACGAAAATAAAGATGAAGCATTCGATACCAATTGTATCAAGAGAAAAGTTAAGTTTCCTGGATCGGTAATGATATGGGGCTGCATGTCAGCACATGTTCTGGGTCGTCTACATTTTGTAGAAGGAACTGTGAATGCAGTAGAGTACCAAAACATTCTGGAAACAAGTGTCGTGCCCTCGATTCCAACGTTGAAACATCGTAATGCCTTCATCTTTCAACAAGATGGTGCTTCCTGTCACACTGCGAGGACAACGGCTTGGTTCAACCGGATTCAGATCCCTACAATGGAGTGGCCGTCAAGTAGTTCAGATTTGTCACCGACTGAGACCCTATGGTGGAAAATGAAGGAAATGCTGCGCAAGTATCCAGCAAGGTCTAAAAGCAATCTAAAAGAAAAAATTAAATCTATCTGGAACTCAATAACTGCAGTGTGAAGAATTGGTAGCACTGATCGATGCTAAAGGTGACGCCACTGAGTGGTAGACGAACTATTTTGCGCCGTTGAATGCGATGGACGAAGTTTATTGCGTGGATGGTTCCCCAAGAAATTTATTATATTTTATTTAAATGGGAAAATACTTTGTTACTTTTTTAAATTGCACATAAACTTCATTAAGTGTTCAAAACCACTATGTATTTATTGAACTAATAAAGTTAAATTTAGTTATCTAAATTTTACTAAGAATATTAGACACTTGTATTATTTGGCACTAGACGAAGTATTTTGCATTGGGGCTCGTATATAATTTAAAATACTTTAAAACTGGCAGTTCCATTCGATTTTAGCATTGATATCATGTTGAACCTAATTGTAAATACATTAAGACTAAGTCCTTAAAAAAACACAAGCTGAAATTGTTTCAATTAGGCTGCCTTAACAGTATATTATACAAAAATCTGAGAGTATTCCTTCAAAGACGAATTGGGAGCCACTTGAGCTTATTGCGGAATTCAGAGACATGATGATATTTATGTAGACTAAATGAGAATCTTATACAGAGATTTAAAGGCGCTCAAGTTTAGTTAATTGCTTCTCCGTTCAAATCAATATAGCTCATGGCACAGTAATCTAGTAACGGGACAATCAATTACGGCGAGAGGGCAATTTTTGTCTTTTCTAAGAAGTTGCAAAGTCTTCTAGGTAGTTTAATATCTGCAAACACTTTCCTGCTTAGTGATTATATATTTGGGGTTACCAAGAGAGTGAGGAATCGATAAGAACACCAAGAACATAAGAACAACGTTTCGTTGTCCAACATAACTTGTGGGAATTGGTCAATGAAATGTTGGTTTCTCATATTCTGACTACCAAAAACTATTACTTGTGTCTTTGACAGATTAATTATGAGATTGTAGTCTAACAAAGCAAGAAATGTAACTTGTTTATTTTCTTTGTCATGTCGAATGTCATCCGAAATTTTGAGTAGTGCAGAAGTCGTGCTATGCACGGGACGAAAACCTGATCGATAAGGGTTGAGCACATTGCTTTCTTGCAGCGATTTCTGAGGAGCCTGTATTGTTCTGCATTACATTCAAATGTGTTTATTTTTAATTTGGCTTTAGCTTTTTAAAATGAGAGTTTAGTTTATTGAAGAAAGTCTAATAATTTTATTTATTGGTCCAAACATGATAAAAAGTCATAATACAATTTAAATTCCTTGCTAGTTAATACATATTTTTGGTCAAATTTAAAATTTAAATTAAATAAATAATTATACGTTAAAATTAGCTTGGCTTTTTCTTGTTTAATATTTGTTCGATTTCCTCAGTAAGCCATGCCGCGGGTAAATGTTTTAGTTAAACAGGTCTTAAAGGTGCGTGTCGGTGAAATAGTTCAGTAAGCAGGTTGTTAAACACAATAACCTCGTTATTTATACCAACTTGACCCTATATTCCTTACACCTGGAGCTGTGTACCATGCTGAGGAGGAAATGTAACAGATAATTAGCAAATCCAACATCACCGGAATGACTTTCAAGTTATACTCTTTTCTTTGCGACTTCGTTTTTTTGGATACCTATCTGTCTAAATTAATATACGTCAACTTTTGTCAATAATTGTTTATTTTGGTGTGACGTAAAATTAGGCAGTAGACCGGGAGCTGGATGGCAAAATATGAAAACCGCTTTCTTGAAGCTTCCAAAGACATTTTTTATCGCATTAGATATCAAGATAATCCATTGAACAAATGGTTTTAAGCACTTTAATGATTGTTTTAGAGACAATATTCATTTCTTTGTTTTATTATACATTATGCAAGTATAAGAAAATTACCAGGCCCTAATTTTTTTACCTGAACGTAATTCGATTAATTAAGAAGCCGATTCGAGGATGTTTTCTCACAAATTTCACGCAGTAAACATAATACCTCCATAATCCTCAGCACCGATACAGATTGTCTTGCATTCGACTTACGACGACTTATCTTAACAAAGTTGTCGTTGTGAATAACAATGTCACTAAATTAAAAATTAAAGTAGTTCTAAACAGTATCATAATCGGCAAGCCTTTCCTTAAAACAATTTACAAAATGCGGTCCCCATACAAACTCATCTTTTTTTGGCGCCTACTCTATATTTAAAACGGATAAATCAATAATATCGTATTCTTCAAACTGCAGAACACGATGCTTCGAATATTTTGGTTTGTCCAAAATTCCAAATGATATAAACATCCCGTAATACCATTATTTTTGTAAAATGAAACTATGCCTACGCTGCCATTACGCCCCGTCCATTTTGATACTGTTAGAAGAAATAAATCGTTCCCTATGTCTATGTCTTATCGTATCAGTAAATGAACAATCAAGTTTTACATTCTATTAAGAGAGTTTGAGTTAAGAGTTCGAGCATGGAACAGAAATTGTTTTAATGCCTTGTCAAACAATTGACGGAGCAATAATTTAACAAACAAGTAAGTATGGTGAAGTTGAGTCTCAATGTTGTGTCGATTTGTTACTGTCATAATATAAATATACCTATATTTTAAGATTTAATTATTTATAAGTACAGTGTTACATACAAACCCAAGAGGTTTACGTGACACATGTGTTTTATAATTTTATTATTGCGTTCCACTGGTAATAAAATATATAATAATATAAGTTCATTAACTGCTTTTATACAATCAATCGAGAGATGACCAATGGCTATTGAAATATAACCATAGATAGGATCACCCATCCATGGATATCATTAACCAAAGGCATCCGATTTATTCAATACAATGATCCCGTCTTAACAAGCACAAAGAGAAATATCTATTAAATACTATATGGAAAATATTCAATAACACCTCTGTAACCTCTACCTGTTATCGATTGATATTATAAAATCACTGTGACTAATGTAAAATATACATATGTATCTGTATCACGCAACTCACCTAAAACTGTATCATTTCACCATCTTCCTCACAAATATCAATTGTCATCGTACTGTACCTACCTAACCACAGTTTATTATCGATCCATGCGACTTCTGCTGCAACATTTAAAACATTTTTTACCGCCGCTATTTATTCGCGAAAAGATCTTAAAACAAGCGCTGTTTTAATGATGAGTGAAAGAAAGAAACGAATAGTTGTCTCTGTCAGACGCGCTTTCGTTTCTCGCGGTTTCGAGGTGTGCGCGAGTTTAGTTTTCAGTGATCTCGGGAGAGGGCGCGCGTCGACCTCGCGCCCGCGCCGGCGTTTCCTTGTGCTAGTGATGTGCTCAATATCGATACCGGAAATTTATGTGTAATTTCAAGAATGCAAGGGCAAGTGTAAATTCCAAGTAAATATTTATCTGCATTTTAAACGACCAGTCAATGCGAGCGTTCTGTCCTGGCTGTCATCCTTGCCCTCGGTTAAAACATTTCATACTATAAGGTATTGATTTTTTCTATTACTGCTTTACTGCACTACCTTAAGTGTAATACCTGTTAAAATTAGTGTTGTAAAGTGTAAACAAATTATTTTTGAATTACGAATTTGTGTTGAACTCTTTTGAATCGTCGGCGTTTCGACGATAATCGGGGTTATGACCTTTTGCACAGATTGTTTATATGCTTCAGCACATTTCAATATTCCGAATAAATGTTGCAATTCCAATTATTCAATTAAGAAAAAGACGTTTAAAAAAATGTGTTCATCACTGTTGACCTATCCGTTAATTGTGATGATTATATATTCACAAGCTACTTAGAAAACGCTTTTACAAGAAACGAATCATTGCAACTGATATATTGACACTTGTCATTATGTTTCATAAGTATAATAACGTTTTTCACAGTGTGAATAATAGTTACATTTTGTACCTACATGTATGACTTTAAAGTAACTATTCTTGATAATTGAATTGGTTACTTACTTATTTTAATTTTACTAATTGTTTAATAATCAGTTAGTGTATTGCGAACCTAAATATTAAATATATAAAAAAATTACCAAAATGTCCTTTCAATAGAAATGTCAGACATTTACAAGTTACTGATTTGTATACGTCTGAAGACTTAACTAGATGTCGAAATCTTTCTTTAACTACTAACTAAATGAGACATAACTTATGAGACATTATATATGAAATAAAAAAAAATATCTATTTGTGCTTATATATTTCTTAAGTTTATTTATCCGTTATCTAGTATCCATAACACAAGTTTTTAATGATTAAAAACTTGACTTAATTTGGGCTAGATAATGTGGTGTGATTGTTAGATATATTTATTTTATTTATACATTCACCCCCTGATAAACGTATTATAACCGGCAAATATTTTCAAATGATCGACTTTACCAGATCTTTTGCATGTTTGTAATTGATGTCACTCCAATAAATCGGAAGAAAATGACTCCTTTAAACTTAATTTTTCGACATTTTCCTGGCTGCAAACATTTGTTTACGTCTTAAAACTTATTATGGGCTCTTCAGCTTCCTTGTCTGTTCTTCATCATCATTATCTAAGTACAACATCGACTCGACTTCTTGCGATAACATTCATACGAATAAATGAAATGTTCACGACCTCATGACGCAAGCGGTTCTAAGGGCCCGGGTCGTGTGACCATCCTCTGTTTACAAGCTTTTTTTAATTATTAAATGAGATTTCCGAAACTATACCAACATATACCAAAGCTGTACCATTTTCAATACTAATATTTGTTCATTCATAAATTTTATTTTAAAACGTTAGGAAATTTTCGTACAATTCTTGAACGTTTATTGTGTATTGAATACAAAAATATTTACGGAATACAATTGCAATTTTAACAGTGTTTTAAAAAATAAAACTAACCTGAAACTCCACTTGACAACATAGAAAAAGACAAAAACATCAGAAACAGTTTGGGCCAACATAACACATCTTTTAAAATCCAGACGGACCGCACGGTAGTTACGACCCTTTCTATTTAGTAACAACATTTACTATAAATAATCCATGAACCTAATTTATTACTTAATAATTAACTCTTTTGATAACCCGCCGTAGCCTCCACATATTCCGTGGACTTGGGCAACCACAAAGACTCAAACAATTCAGCAATCCGTCGATTCAACGCGGTAATTATGTATGACCTCTGCTTACGTAAGGCCGCGCAATGTCGAATTGCCAGAATTTCTATGTAAAACAATATTATTATAAGTATATGTATATTGTACAACTGGGTAACCGGTACTATACGGGTTATAGTGGTTAGGTGAAAAGTGTGTCATTGTATTTGTAATGTACTATAGAATTGAATTAGAATGAAATTTAATTAATTTAATTTAATTTTGTTATAGGTAAGAAGAATTTTTTAAATCAAACACAATGTGAAATTGATGTCCATTGGTTTATGAACTTGCAAAAACAAAAACCGAAATAATTCACCACAGTTGGTTTTGTGATTACGAGATTTAGTAAATTTATTTAAGTATCATGTTCGAGAGTTCGTATGTCCTTGATATATAGAATTTCATTAAAATTACTTACAAGTAGTTCAAACTTATAGTACCTTTACCTACAACAGGGTAAAGGTACAAACTCGTATAAAAATCGCTTGCTAAAACTCATACTGACCCGGCTATCCAATCCAACTTCTAAGCAGTAAGACACAGCCAATATTCGTAAACTCAAATCTACAAACTATACATTTTTCAATAGCTTTCTCATTCATCATGAACATCGACATCATCAGTCATGCGCGGTGATGACACATCAGTATTCATCGACACATTCGTCGGCACACAGTATGTTAACTCAGCAGTTACTCAAGCCACTACATACTAAATTATTAACATTATTCTTGTAACATACGTACTATAGAACATTAATCAATTTTCAAAGGATTATTTTTGGATTCAAAAACTCTTTGACAATTGTTGGCGCGTGAGAAATGATTTATAGATTTTAAATCCTTTTCTTTACATACAAACTCATAGTAGTTCATATTAAATACACATATAATAAAAAACATTTTAAATGTGTCGGTATATAAAAAGAAATTTATGGACTTTGCGTACATAAAAGACAAGTTATTATGATGCTCTGTCTGAGGTATCATCATTATCAAGTCATTTGGTATTAACTGCCTAAATGGTATATTATATTGTCTCGACCCGTAAGCCATTTGTGCCTCAGCAATTTCCGCATTTAACTTCTTGTTATTTCCATGTAGGTATCTTCAATTCATTTTAATTTAAAAACTGTCTTAGCAACAGAAATGCAAAATTAAAATAGCATTACCTATATGTAGCAACAATAATAGCATAAATGAAAATGTTAGGTTTTTTATCTTCTTTTGTTATTATATCTATATATATAATTTAATAGATTGTATTTGAAGATATTTATTTTAAAACCAATACTTAGCCTCCACGTGTAAGATTTATTGTACTTCAAAACAATATGCACAATAACACATTCTTTAACAATTTTCTTCATCAATCCAAGGTTGTATTGAAACTCAACACATTATCGACAAAGAAGTTCGACAGGCCATCTCGGACCTTATCACTTAATTATACACATGTGTCTTAAGTTTTGTAAGAGATTTGATTGAGCGTTACGACAGTATTAACTATAGTTTTGAACAAGCGCCAGTGAGTTGCTCAACCCAAGTTCATCTCGAGGAATACGATGGTGACAGTTGTGTGATAATGATTTGTGCCCATAATGACAAGGCGAGATTTGCTGTGGCGAAATTATTGAATAGTGAGATTCGTAAATTTTATGATACCGTAGAGACTTATCCGATACAAAGCCATATTTATTTTGTAACATGAATCATTCTAATTATGTAATATTAAAACAAAATACGCTTCTTAACGTCGAGTCTACAAACGCAATCCATACGTTGAAAATTTGAAATATGAAATTTTAATTCTTTTCGTTTAGAAGTAGTAACAATTTAAATTGTATTTCGATTATTGACTATTTTTGTTTCGAGTTGGTGACAGTTTTTATAGGTTAGCCACCTATTTGTTGATAATTTATTATCTTCTGCAATCTTTGTTGAGATGGCCCTAGATAACAATTTTATTAGTGGGCAGTGTGTATATTGAAAAGTAACACTTATTACACGCCGGTGTAGAATAGTACTTTGTGTGTTAAAGAGCATTAGCATAGAATGCTGGTAAAAGCCTAAATAGCCGCAATACTACAAATTAAAAAGATTGCTAAAAAGTCGCATTCGTTCCTCAACAAACTCACAAAAAACATTTAAATGTACATTGCAGCATCTCAGAACCCCACGATCTGATGTCAAATTTCAACATTTTTCATTTTATTTTCAAAACGATTTATTTGTCAATACCATAGAAACTATTGTTCCAATCTAATTGTCTCGGGCTACGTTTTCTCATAAACATGGTTTCGAAAAGCTCAAAATTGTTTACTCTCGCTACGAGTAGTAAGTGAGGGAAGCGTTAGTTGTTATCTTTGTTCCGTAGTTAAGTTAGTGCTCTTTGTAATTACAGACACTTATAGAAACCAATTTACACTTACGCCATGCAAGTTGCAAGTAAGATAGTTGAGAAGTCTTTATAGTGTAAAATGGTTTTACTTTAGAATTGACTATAGGTAGGGTAAGGAAGCTCATATGGGTTTTCAAATCCCTGAGGCATGTCATGAGCACTGAGCTACTGAACAAAATATATATCGCGCTAGCCCAGTCTGTTATAATATATTGCATCTCAGTTTGGGGAGGAGCAGCTAAATCTCACTTCTTAGATCTAGAGCGGGCTCAAAGATCTCTAATCAAAGTTATGCACTGTAAGCCCTTTAGGTTTTCTACCGAAACCCTATACAACAGTACCAAACTGCTCTCCGTTAGAAAGCTATACATTTTACACGTGATACTAAGATATCATAAAAGGCTACCTCTAGATCATGCCAAACTTAGTAGAAGACGGTGCGATGTTGTAGCTCCTACATATCCTGCACGAACAGTTTTTGCCACCAGGCAATATTTAGCTCAAGCCCCTTATGCCTACAATAAAATTAATCGTATCCTTAAAATTTACCCGATGCAATTCTATGAGCGTAAGATAATTTTGACTGAGTGGTTTTCTTCCCTCAACTATCTTGACGTGGATTTCTTAATCCTGGTAAGAATGACTTAATATATTACAAAAACCGATTTATATATACATCATTACACATACACATAGGTACACACAACAACAAACTTACACACACCTGCACACACACACACTCACACGCACACACACACACACATACACACACTCACACTGACACACTCACACTCACACGCACATATAAGCACTTGGGAATACTTTTCTCCTTAAAACTGCTTTAATATAATTTAATATCTCGTTATGTTTTCTTTAACTTATACTGTAATATTTAAACTGAACTAATTAAGTAAATCCAAATTGTTAATAATACGTAGGAAGAGCGAAGCTATCCCAACAAAAGTATCTTTATAAGTAGGTAAGTACTTATTTGTAATTGATTTACTGAAAAAATATATTTTTAATTTATTTATTTATTACTTTACGCAGTTAATAGTTCAAATTTTTGAGTATTTTACGACAAAAATTTTCTTTGAATATTCGATTCAAATAAGCTTTAAAGACAATAAAAATAACAAAATAACCACGTATTTTGTATTGTTTTATTTATTAGGCGCTTCGACTCAACAGTTTAATATCGTTATTGAACACTTAATAATTTCCCTAAAATATTACTTATATTACACTTAAATATTATACTAAACGTTAAAATTTATATAAGAAAATATACCATGACGCACATGGCAATTGCCTTCATAGCGAAATTAGTAAGCAAGTGATGCAACCACTAAAGGATCCATTAGGTCTAGCATGAGAATCTTCGCTATGTCTTCAAGAGATAAACCTATTACTGGACCAAGTGAACTAGGCGAACCGTTTTTAACCTTTTACTACTAATAACAAAATAACCGCTGCGAAAGAACAACATACTTTGGTAATTTAGTCAGGTTTATAAATACTAGCATAAAATACCGAAATCACTACATAGTATAAAACAAACTCGCTTCCCGCTGTTTGTCTGTCCCTATGTATTCATAGATCTTTAAAACTACGCAACGGATTTTGATGATAGAGTGATTCAAGAGGAAGGTTTATATGTATAATACATGCATAATATAGTAGAGAAACACTCATAATTTTAGAGGTTTCTAATGTGGTGTCGTAAATAAACACATTTTTTTGCGCTTACATTGCAAACTCTGGCTAAGCCCTAAGAGACAGATCAACATAATGTACAACAGTAATGTACACCTTAAAAAGGTCTACAAAAAAGTCCGCCATGGTATATTTCTATATCTTAGGGATAACCCACAATAACCATAATGGCTTATTTACGAAGCGATTTTAAGCAATACAGCATTAATCCTTATCCAATAAAGTACCTTAAATACATGCATGTGATATGTATCAATATGGCCCTTTACAGCGTGTAATTTAAATTAATAATTTGGAAGTTATTTAAAATGCAGGGACATAAACCCGTGCGAAGCCAGGGCGGGTCGCTAGTAAATAATAATGTTCGTGACCCAAATACATGACGTCACGTTTGACATTCGCCTAGTTGGCTTGGTCAATGCATGACAAGTGACACGTTATGGTAGAAATTTGTCTTCCTTTGGCTGTCAAATTGGCTATGTCTTCGCTATGTTAGACCTGCTGGTCGATTTCTGGTATGGACACATTGGGTATTTTTACTCCGTGTCAAATTATAGACACCGACGTTTTCCACGAATGATGGAATTAATTTAACATTGCGCTTTGGTTTTATTTATTTATTTTTTAATGTTGGTTGAGATATTATTGTATGTTGATCAACCGATAGGCCACAACGGCAACGGTGATCAGCACATATTTTAGCACCAATACGCAAACTGTAAGCTCTCCTAAAGCTTTGGTTGTTTAAAAGAGTTGCAACGTTGGAAGATGCAAGAGTCTGCAACCAAAGCCCGGATTCCTAAGTTCCTACGGCAAGACATTGAGCACGCTCTATAGAATTAGCCATATTTAGTTGCTTTCCAGCTTTTCCTTCCAAAAAATTCCATTTACTTCTAGCTTCGACAAGAAAGGAAATTTTGCTATAAACAAATGCCAAAAATAGCAAGCAAAGACAGGAAATTTTCCAATTTCATAAAAGACAGTACCGAACAGGTTTAAATTATAGTAACAAAAAAGGTTTCTCAATCTTAGAATGTATTATACTATAAAACTTAAATGAATGTAAAATTCATCAAGATCAAATCCACTGAGGATTTACTGTACTTCAGAAACTTGTTGCCAACACGTTTTTTTATAAACTTTTCTATATTATAAAGCCAGAAACTTACAACATATTTACCAGGATGTCTTTTGAATAATTCAACTGACATTTAGAAGATCTAAATTGCAATAACATAACGCGAGAACGTCGTGGTATTCAAATTAAATATAAACTACATGATGTTGATCCTGAGATTTGATAACAAGTTTTTATTGCCCGCTAAAAAGGTTTCTGTTATCTAGTTTTACATTAATGTCCTTGTTATTTTTTTTAATTGTTTAACATGGGTGCTATGTACAGGAGTTATACTCGATAATTAAAGCGGTAAAAGGAATTTTAACATCTTTGCAAGCGGGGTCGTCTTTGATGGATGCAGTGCTACGCTATCAAACAAACTAAAATTGTCAAGGTACGGGTTAGACCATTAGTTTGATAACCAACAATTTACGAAACTTTTTACTGCTTAATAAAGTTCTTATTCTTTATTTCATGGTCGAAAATAAATTAATTACCAACTGCGCTACTGACACTGTTACCGTTACGCTTATGAAGTCATTTAAATAAGACCTCAAAGTGACCAACATTACTCATCTTACCAAAAACAAAGCATTCTAAATCATAATAAAGAGGTTACATTTCATCACATTCCACCTTGCGTCGCACTGTTATGGATAAGCGGTAAAGTTATTAACTTGTGGATTTACTTGACTTAAGCATTGTTCGCGGAGCGTGGGTGCTTGACTCCCACCATTGCGTTCATGTTTGTTCATTTGATACAGTTTCTCACGCGCAAGTACATGAGCATGTCTCGTGTGGATATGGTATTTGCATGTTACAGCTAACAACGTCATAAAACCCATTGTTTCTGCTCGCCACCGTGTCTCCATTGCGTGCGATGTCAGCTGTCTTCCAAATCATGTATCATTGATATTCTTCAGCAAAAACATAAACTTTAATAAGTACTATTATTCTGTTTGGTTGTTTATTACTTACTGATGTAATACATGCTTTCATATTCAATTACCTTTTGTTATGTAATTTGATATTTCATATTCGATCTGGGCTGTAGGTTCTACGCAAAGTGACTTTGAAGACTATGGCTTGGCGTATTGGGCGCTCAGCTGGAATTGCCGAACTAAGGGTTTCCAGACTGGATTTAAATTCCAACTTAACAATTGTACTCTTATATATCACTGCTTTGTGGATTTCTGGACTAGAAGAATCTACGAGAACTCCAGAAAGTACCGATTGTCGTTATCATCGTGTTAATAGAATCCACCAGCGGGTTTGGTGACGTTCGATATTGCTACCATGATGGGTATCTGCTAATTTATAGCAAATACTTATCGGAACTATGTTATCCTTATTAGCGAAGAAAATGCAGGTGTCGGTATGAACTAAGTTACGAGGGCGATTTATTTATAATCCGTTCATCAATGAATTTATAAAAGCAGATTCAACGACGACGAATATTCAAATCAGTCATTATCAGTTGGGGCAGTGTATACAAGTTACAGATTAGCAACTACACGTGATCCGAAATAATGACTAATATTCGAGGCGCTAAAGCCACAAAGTATGTCGGGCGAGGCCGCTCGGATCGACGCTCGTGCGCGGCCGACGCTTGCGCAACGAGCCCGCATGCGCGAAACTTCACGAACGCACTCCTCTGTTTACATTTTCGCTTTCCTTTTATTTATTTTTTAAAGGCGTTAATGTCACTGTCCTTCTGCAACTTTTAAGCCTTAAGCCTCTTCAAGCCACGCACAAACATAACGAAATATATTTCAACATATTTACACCCACTTCTATGACTACATTTAATAGTTTTCTCCTTGACACTAACGTAATATGTTGTTAATATTTGCGTTCTAACTAGGAGTTTTCAGATATTTGCATTTAACTATGGACACTTTTGTTGCTCAGACATACCTCACTCTCACTTCCAAAATAAATAAAGCAGTTTTACCGAGAATATTTCGTTTTGTTATTTTAACTTAAACGAAAAATCCAAATATGAGATACAATTTTCGTTTCTTTTCGAAATCACGACATATTCATACCTTATGACAGTTCCCTATTCGTGACTATTAATCAAGGAAATCCTTTCTAAGCACATCGTTTACTCGAACGCTGCCATTCTTGTCATATGGCATGAACAACCTATCAAGCCATTGACGCAAGCTGCTGCAATTCGTGACGGAGAGGAAAATGGATTCCACGACAGAAGATCCATTAAGGTAATGAGTTATTATAGAAGTAGAGTGGACGCCAGTGGCGCACCGGTACTGATCCTGATGAACTAACGATGAAGGCCGAATTCTGCATTCACGTATTAAATATAATAGGCCACCTACATAACTAAAAAGGTCTTTTAGCATGACTATTAATAATAATTTGATGGTAAATATTGATGTTTATCATTTGGATTTATGATTTATTTGAGTAATTTGCATTTATGAAGAGTTAAATTTGAAGTTGATGTATTATGCAGCTGTTCGTGTAATTAGCATATCTGCGTTTACGTACTTAGTAAACTGTATTTGTGTTTGTAGTATGCCACAAAATAACATTAATAACGTTGTCGAAAACATGGTTCAAGGTTCTGTTGGTCTTTATTTCAGATTTCCAAGATATACCAACTAGTAGTAGATATCATTATCGTACAGTTTGCTGTCTTTCCATGACTTCCGGAGTTCAGACCCTCGCTTCCGGAGATTAAGAAGCTTATGCGCGATGAAAGAAATATTCGCTTATAAGTCACGGACGATTTTTATTTATATACAAGTCGCTACCACGGTTCCTTTTAGTGTTCCCCTGCACTCCATGAGAAACCCTGAACAATTCAGGTTTCTATGGCCGCTGGTCTAGACGTTGCGTCTGACAGTCATTTTTTAAGTACTTGCTCTTTCCATTTCACCAAAAACACAAGGATTTCTTATTTTGAGTCTGTACAATTATACAGGTTATCAAGGGATTGCATTTTTTTTTTTATTATTACATATTACAAATTGAATATATATACATTGAGGCCGCTGCAATTTTATTGTTTAACCGTAATTATTGTTTAACCTGGATTTTATTTGAGTACAAACTAGAATATGTTTCTAATTTACTATAAATTGAAAGTTTTCATTGTTACTATATCGTATAAATATCAATGTTATGAGTGAATTACTTGAAAAATTTGATATGGTAAAAATGTTAACACGTTTTTATACAAAACATCAGTATTTGGTTTTCTAGTAAATCCTTTGATTTAGAAATAGTCTAAAAATCTATAATAATCAGATCGATATTTTCTCATAATGCTGAAATAGATATTGCATGAAACATTTCACCTCGATATGAGTGCAATTATACAAGTGAGTTCCATTGTGAAGCCTTGATGTTCTCACGGAGTCGAAGCGATGGCGCATTTCGATGTTTTGTCGCACACTGCTCAAGAAAATACGATGAAAAGCTTGTAATGTAGATAAAATATTTAATTAACATTCTATTTATTTTATCTCGAGTGAAAAAACGGAGCTAATTAAGATAAGAGTGTTAAAAGCTTATAAACTTGATTTTGCATGCTACTTCATTTTCCCTGAGGGATGCTACCCACATGTTCGGGCCGGCAGTTTTATTCGACAATATTTATTGACCGGCAATGCCAGCCTGAACCAACTTACTGCACGTATTCGGCAAGTGCCGATCGGGTAGTCTATCCGGGCTTTATATAGGTCAGCTCATTCGGCTTGTAACGCAAAACCTACTGCTTATCGTATTCTAGCTGCCCTTAGTTCCCATTTTTGCGTCATCGACTGTTCACATTGAGTCATAAAAATACTAACTTTTACATTTGTAACTACTATTTGCCATCCAAGAGAAATAAGTTCTGAAGTAACGGTCATAGAAAGTATAATAAAATAAGAATACTTCTGAGATCTTTGTCTCGCAGCATTAAAACAAAAATTCTGACGAACTACTGCCTTGGATGGCCAAGTAAAATATTGTATCGGCAGTCCATGGCCCAAAGTTTGCACCGCTAAAACACCATGGTTTTACCTCATTAATAAAACATCACTAAGGTTGTTAAAGAGAGTGAGTGCGTGTGGTGGTATATTATTATTATTTAAATTACTGACAAAATTTGCCTAGCTAATAACAGGAAAACAGTTATGAGTAAATATGTTCTCTTGTTAACTGCAACTTTTACTATAGTTTAATAACATTTACTTTATAATCGTGTACAATCCATAACATGGTAAATCCACGTAGGTACATCATGGTTACGTACACGCAATGGCGTTGCAAAATGTAGTTCCAGAACTGAAGATATTAGAAAGATTTAACAAGATTATATATAATAATAAGGTTCTTCGAACCACAATGACCATATTACGTACGCAACCTCTGACTTTGTATCTCGTTATTAACCCAATTGATTGATGTATACTTGGAGTTTATAACTATGCTTTTGTTTTTTTCATCCGATAGTTCGTTATTTATTACAAAATTAAATTGTCTAAATTAGTTTTTTTGGCTTTTAACTAAAGTTATAAATCATTAATGCCTTCTCGAGGCTATTTCTTGAGCTAATGAGAACGCAGATATATAAGGTCCTTACATATAAAATTGGCGTTTTGTCGTACTGGCCAATTTGATCTGTTTTATCTCCTTTTTGGTTAAGAATTCCAGTTCCAAATGTATTCAGCGATTTACTCACGCATTTGTGTTTCACAAACCCTAATTCATTTATTTTTTCCTCTTTTGGTTTTTTCTTTGCGTCACTAAGTTTACAAAATGGCACCAGTGCTGCAGAAACGGCTCGAAGTATTAATGCTGTGTATGGCAGTGGTGTCGAAAACACAGTGCGTTTTAGGTTCTAACGTTATCATTCTGGAAATTTCGACCTGCAGAACAAGCACCGTGGACGGCCGGAGACCACAGTTGATAATGATCAGGCAGGCAGGCTATTGTGGAAGCGGTTCCGTCGCAAACCACGTCCGAGTTAGCTGTAGGCTGCGGTTTTAGTGTCAAAACTGTTTTAATGCTTGAAGCAAATTGGGAAGGTGAAAAGGCTTGAGAGGTGGGTAACTCATGAATCGAGTGCAGCAAACCGACAAACGTGCGTCGACTGCTGAGTTACATTACTCAACCGGCACAACATTCAACGGATTTTAAATCGAATCATTATCTGTAAAGAAGAGTGGATCCTGTACGACTATCGGAAACGCTCATCGGAATGGTTGAACCCTGGCGAACCAGCCAAATCCTGCCCCAAGCGAAAATTGACTCAAAAAAAGTTACGTGTGAGCGTGTGACGTTCACTACAGCTTTTTTAAATCTAGCCAGACGATTACGGCAGATGTCTATTGTCAGCAACTGCAAACCATGATGGAAAAGCTAGCTGCTAAACAACCGAGACTGGTCAATCGCTCTAGGCCACTGCTGCTTCAGGACAACGCCAGACCACACACTGCACAACGGACGGCTACCAAATTAGAGGAGCTTCAATTGGAATGTCTAAGACATCCACCGTACTCCCCGGACCTTGCTCCAACAGGTTACAAATTATAGTTCATTGATCCTGTTACTAAAATACTATTCGGCAGGGAATCAATAAAATTTATCTAGGTGCTTTGGACTGCCCCATCGGAGTTGCATTTTGTCCCTTGCAAGAAGTTTTCCAAATTTCAAAAAAAATCGAGCATGGATTTGATTTATCTAGGATTTAAAATTTTATGTAAAGATAGGTCAAACAAGCACAACCATCTGTTGGTAAGCGTTAAACCTTAAGTTTTCGCTGTTTATTTATTATTTTATTCCTTTCCATATTTTCAAGTATCCTGTATTTATAACTTGGTCACTTTTTAACTTGGTCAAAACCTAAGCCCTGACGCATATGTCTGCTTTATAACCATAGAACTTTTTTGTCTGAATATACCTTGAAACTTAATAATACTTTCCATATAGATTATGTCAATCTCTCAAAATGTTTCTACTGATAAAAGTAGCGTTGTGCATAGTAGCCCTGCCTCTTACGCCGTAGGTCCCAGGTTCGAGTCCTCATCGTCACATTCATTTGTGTGTTATTCAACATAAATAGTCGTCCTAGCTCTGCTTTCTTTGGGGCCATACAGCAGTGTGATTGTCTGGGGATTTATTAATTTATTTATCTGTGCATTCAACAATCAGTTCTTGGGTTTATTTTTCCTTTTAAATTTCGATCGTAATATTTCTAGAGATTTTTCTAACTTTCACATTGTCTCGATATAAGAGAATTTCCTCCCAGGAGTATTAAAGTCACCTGATGCAGCTTCAATTTAATACCGCTTTTGTACCTATGTGCATACTTCTGAGCTCTGATGCGAACTCCATATTGTTATATGTCTATGATGAGAAGACACTTAGCCGCAACTTATAAAGCGAACTTGGACTTGACCAACTTAACGATTTATCCTGGAGTTAGCCGGTTAGTCTGTTAAAATGACCCTCCATCACTGTCAATTTCTATTGAACTGACAAAGACCTTTAGCAATATTCTAACCCGAGTTAGCTTAAATATTTAACTCAGGTCCGCACATTACGGCCATTTTAGCTACATTATGAAATAATGCTACTTTGTTTATATACTACAAAGTATATATAATATATATATATATTTGATTACTGAAAACATGTAATAAAATTATTTTTACTGATATTTTCATCACTATGTAGTATTCAATAAATTCGCTTTTTAATTGAGTATGAGCTTAGCTTTTTAGACAGTCGGCCTTAGAAACTTTAGACTCCTTTAAAATCGTATATTTCACCACAATAAAAACACGCGCAATAGAACCCATCGAGCAGTCGTGCCCTAACCACAAATCTCTGTGGTCTTCTCGTTATCTCGGTAGGTACATGATCGGTAATCCAGGAATGCGGATTCGAACCCTGCTCGAAACAAGGCATATTAGGATGTCTGTATTAATTTTATAATATAAGTACCATACAGCTGAGCAGATTAAATGCTGTATAGCGATAGTAAATTGAATGAGATTATATATTTCATTTACTTCTATCTCAATTCACTTTGCTTTTAATCCTATTGTAGTAATTCCGATTTCTGTTTGAACGCTTCAATAGATCTGGACGATTACGTGCTTGAAAATTAATTTTTACATTAGGTGATTAAATGTATTTTACATTTGAATGAAAAGATGTTCAGAAATGTCGGAAAACTACGAAGCGACTGAGCTACACTAAGGTTACATATAATTTTTTTAGAGGTGGTAACTCTGGTTAACTATGTTTGTTTTTATGGAGTTAATTAAAATATTATAATTTATATTTTTTTAGGCATAAACCAGTACAGGCAGCACATTGAATTTATGCAAATGCATGCGCTAAACTCTTAATTAATATTATTTTATTATATGTGTTTTCACCACCATTACATAAAGCAAGTAGAGTATTACCGTCGAGTATGAGGAAATAGTTGCATATGACTACTATTTAGCGGCCACTTACTCAAGAATAAAGCATGCAGTTTAATGCAAAATATTTAACGCGTTAAGAAAATTATGATAGCTTCTTTAACATTTTAGTGGAACTGGTTCAAACCGCATTTTAGAGAAGTCAGAAGTTATGGCATACATGTACTGTTTTATTACAAAATCAGACGTTTGTCAGATAATTAAAGATAATAATTAAGATAAAATCAGGAAACTAGAAAAAACATTGCATTGTTTAAAGTAAGAAAATATCTTTTGAGTTTGAGTTATCAAAATTTGGAGTAAATGGTCAACCTCTTAAGAATTTAAAGAACATTTAGGATAGAATAGCTGGAGTTCGATTTTTCTTTTACTTTTTCATTGTTTCGAAACGATGACAAACGCCCTGCCAAAATAAAAGCATTTATCTTGACAGAAATATACGCAAAGGCACTCGCGATTATGCTTTTTTACTGACTGTATAACTGTTATTGCTAAGAAACATAATTTATTAAACAAATAATAAATACTTGCAAAGCCACAGATGTAGCTCACAATAGACAAAAAGTCAAATCTTTCCCGCAGTTTATCAAAACTATTTTAAAATTAACTCACTAAGTGACTTTACCAAAGGTTTCGTAAAAGTTAAATACTTACGTCTTTTGTTACAGGTTGTCGTGACGTCACCAGGCTAGAGAATTCCGTACATTTTTGTGTGTAATGTGCTAAACTGTGTTGATGCAATACATGGACACCTCAGTATGTGTTGTGAAATGCCGGGTGAAACTTCTTTGTGACCAGTGCGTAGACATGAAAAGAGAAAAGTACAAACAGCTTACGGATATTCGGTAAGTATTGTGCGATTATTAAACAAAAAAATACACGAACGTATCGAAAGATTTCAAAACTTTTTTGCATTTAAATTAAAATGTCATAAATAACCTGGATGCTCTTTAATCTCGATGTACGGACCTATGTACACATCTGGTCATTATTTAAATATTTTCTATAAATATTATAATATTTTCTAAAAATTATAACATGATTGAAATGTTTTGAAAACATCGTGATAATTTTATCAATACGATCAGGCCTCAAAACATGGACATTGTTGCAAAATGTTTTTACTGCCAACTATAAAACTTCTAAGATTCAAGGATACCTCGCGCTTTATATTCACTGAACCAAATGTTAAAGGCTTAGTGCAAACTGCATTACCCAACGTAAAAAGCCTACAATGACCTTTATAATTTACTTTACACAATAGTATAATACGAAAATTTCAGAGTATACATAACGACACACTAAACCACCATGAAGAATTGCAAGTGAGTAACTCTTATTGAAACCACTAAAACAAATGGCGCCACCACACCACAACAAAGACCTCAAGCCTCAAGAAATCGGCTTTCTTACGTCACGGCCATACTAAATTTGACATTTGCAGCCATGCACAATTTTTGTTTTTTTTTACGAAACTGTCTCGTCTAAAACTAGATTAATCCATTCACAAAGGTTGCTAAAAAACTTCACGTTCAAGAATTGGGACAAAAAGTATTTTCGGAGCCTAGCTACCGCGGAGTTGGAAGAAACGAAGCCTTTTGCGTATTATGATTGAGTACGGTGATTTCATGGCGTGACATAATTGCGGGCGACATAGTGACGTAAGCAGTAGTGCGGTGAAAGTGTCAATATAACCTCGAGACCCTGACACCGCCTGGCTGGCACTTGTATCTGATACCTCCCGGCGCCGCATGCTAGCCTGGTACCTCGGCTGCCCTTTCCGATCGGCTTGCACGCGGAACTAACCACATAAAATGTCAATGTCAATGTTTGAAGATTTTTATTTAATAATCTCATTTTAAGCAAGTCTTAAAAATATATTTTTCGGTTTCAGAAACGATAAAGTTTTTGCGTTTCGTAATCAAACCGATGGTTGGCATAAATGATGAGGCGATGAAAGTGTAGTCTGCTTTCTACCGGCATCGCGTTGCTTATTGGTCTGAAGCTAAATATTCCGCGAGGTCGAATGCATATAACATATAAATAAATTGAATATAGTTTACCTTTGTTTTCGACTAGCGGTCGGTGAAGCTGGGACGGTCAGGGCCGGTGAGTTATGCCTTGTTTTGCTTCAAGGTACAGTGTTATACTAATTTTATTGTCCGGGGACGAGTTTTGTAAATTGATAAATATATTACCCACCTACCAATATCCTTCTCTTATTAAAAAATATGTATATAGACACATATGCAACAGTAAAGCAAATTAGTTTTCTAAAGAGGAATTTGTGTACCAAATGTTAAATTACCCCTTTCAGCTTTAATTACATTTTCTGCTTCTTACATTTTGAAAATTCAGATGTCAACAAAAAGCAATGTTGATGTAAACGATGCTTAGTAAACAAGAGATAATGTCAAATAGTTGTATGAAATTTCGAAGAACTATTACATAAACAGCACATTTGGCTATTGAGAAATATTGGTCGTTGAAAGTAATATTACTAATCTCACAGTATTATGTTCTTTAGATATTTATCTAGAAAACACTTAAGTGTTGTAAGCAAACAGTCAGCAATGAAGATCAGATTCTATCATTCTCTCGGATGAATCTTATTAAACATAATATATGTATTTTTTTTATATTTGGAACGCTCGCATTGAATCTATCCCATATACATACGTCAAAGAACAAACATCAGTATTAATCAAACGCCAGTAATGGAACTACAGACCTGTGAGGGCCGCGTAGCCACGAAGCTTCAACATATTAAATATAGAAACAAGCTAGTGCGATAATAATAATAATATATACCAAGACAAAAACACCAACTGTACGGCCCCAAAGTAAGCAGAGCTTGTCTGTACAGGGATACCCAAATAAACATACATATAAAAAATAGCAACCATAACCCGAGAACAAACATCTGTGTTCATCACACAAATGGCATATGAGGCAGAGCTCCTACAGCTGACGGCACTCAATAAACTGAATATCATCTTGTATTAATAATTTATGTAATGACAAAAGGGAAACCATTTTTATGGCATAAACGACCAGTTGTAATCCGCACAGTGAGATGCAGAATTTGAAGATATTGATACATAACAACCAAAGACAGCTTGACAAAGTGTAAATATGTAAAAAGATCAAGTAAAACGCCTGTCGAAATTGACGTTAAAATAAACCAAGTGACCAACTTTCCAAAACTCATATGTTTAGTCATTCATGAGTAAATATATTTTTGTGAAATGGTCGTGGTAATTACGTAACTTAGTTTCCCTAGTGACTTTCCCAGCCCCGTGACAACTGCTCTTTTTGACTTGCAAAGTTAAGGCATTCGTAAGCTGTGACCTGACCCTTGCAGAAGATGTACCGAAGTGATTAACTTAACTGCATCAACAAGTTACATTACTGCATTATTTGAAACATAGGAGAATTCCTGAGTGCTCACTGTTTTACAAAATTAACAGTTATCAAAATAAGCTTTTATGTCTGACTAGTAATTCCACTGGTTTAACCCGCGTTATCTTCCTATGTTGTCTGCATAAGAAGATGTTCTTATTGTAAATCAATAATTAAATTCATTTGAGCAATTTAAGAGTTTTCAAGTTACATAAAGACAAACATACCTTTTTAAACAGTAAAATAGGTTTTTTATCTTAATGTAAGTTACAACAAGACAAAGAAATAAAAACCTTTTTGGTATCAAGAAAATAAAATTTAATAAAATTACGTGTGGCAACACAACAGAAAGACCGTACGATCAATTTAATTCCAGTAACAAAAATTCATCGCAGCAGCGATCTCTCTCGTCGATCGATCACACACACATGTGGTACGCAAAGAATACTTAATTCGTCATGCGGAATTTCCCATCACTAATCGACAAGTACATAAAATTAATGAACGCCTTCTCAGAAGAAACTGTTTTTGTCTGAGGCTAATGGATTTATTGTATAAAAGTTTGCACGCTCGATTTGCATGGCGATTACGAAACGTGACTGGACGATAAAAATAACTATAACGTAATGATAATTCCAAGTTTCAAGTTATCTATGTAAATAATTTTCTTTTATTTTCCAACGAAAAATGAAACCCAACGTTATTATATTTCCAATTTAGCTTCCGAAGAGAAAATGTTGTTACGTATGGCGAGCTTACTACGTATGTTTACTTACCTAAACAATATGCCATTTGCATTTCTTCACATCGATTGTAAAGTTTTCTTTACCCATAAAATCATCAGTAGTATATTGTTCAATTCAATTTTCAAGTTATGGCCAAAAATCTACTTTTATTAATTTCAATTTCTTGAAGATTTTTTTTAATTTAGAACAAAATATACAATAATAAGCGAGAAAGCCTCATTTAAAAATAAGTATACCATTACATTTCTTACCTTAAATCTATCATTTTAACCATTACATTCATACAACCTACAATTCGTTAGTTAAACTATAGATATGCCTTGATATTTAGTCGCTACTGCATTAGAACGTACATGTGTGGGTGCCATAATGCCATTATGACAGACAGTCAACGAGGACATTTCGCAGAAAGTGGCAATGTTGCAACATTAATGTGACCCGCAGTTTTTACAGTGACAAATGTTCAGCTACTGAACCACGTAGTTTTTACGCGTAATTTACGCGGAAAATTACTGAGGGAAAGTTTGTCGCGTTTCGCAGCGTTTATGTTTGACGAGGTGTGGAGTAGCTATTGTACATGTGTGATGATTTTTAATGAGCTGGACAATTGAGGGGAATTTGACTATCTATATCTGCACGGTCTGTCGTAGATTTACCGTCTTACACTGACGCAAGCGCAACTGTTTTGCTTAGAAACTGAAACCACAATACGGTAGAAGCGCGGCCGGCTGCCCATTTATGATCATAAGACGATCTTCAGCAATGGAGCTATCTATAGTTGAAGATGTGAAAGCTTGACACACATAGGTAACTCTTGCAATAATGGAAATTGCAATCAGGAAATGTGCGACCTAAGAATTAGAATTTTTTGGCTTAGTGAAATTCGGAGCACTTGAAACTTTAACTAATTAAGAACTTACTGAAAGTAGTGCCTTGCAGAAAAGTAGTTTAAGAATTATGATTAAGTATTGGAACTTGCTACAAGGTCTCTTATGTTCAGAGATGTGTGGCCGGGTACTGTCGACCCAATTGTTAAACCAGCATACTAATAAATAGATAAAAAAGGCAATTCACAGTTGACTAAGGTTCCCAACATATTTGTTAAAAACACCAATGCTGATTCAATGTAGACAGCTACTAAATTTCATCTGGTAAATCGTAAAGTGCATTTGAAAATTATCCAATTTTTTATTTACTAACGCATAATCCGAGTTCCTCTAAATTGGATTAACTCATAGTGTAACAGAACATTTGGGTTAAACTCGTTTTTGTAACGCTTTTTACTCTTACGTAAGGAGAGATTCAAAACGGAACCAAACTACACAACAATGCCTTCTGAGTAATGCTGTGATTTTTATCATATCAACTTCAATTGATCTTCAAATTAATCAGTAGTAGTATATTTTGCTATATAAAAGTAATTAATCAAACATTGTTCTTAAGTTCCTGCAGGGTTCATGCTGAATACCTTTCACTCATTCAAATTCGTCTATGAAGCCAAAATCGTATATAGTTGATGGTGCATCAATTTAGATAATGTTTACCATTTTTTATTTAAATATTTAGTGTAATCAAAATATTTAGCAGAGTGTCTTTGTTGGAAACTCGTCGGAGGCGGTGCCACAGTCCTTCCTACTTTGTACACCATAATAATCTTGGTAACGTGGTTATGTTCCGGTTAAAGGAATCAATATAACAATATCAACTTAAGCCTACAGTCGGTAAGCAACATTTTTTGATACAATAATTACATTTACTATTCATAAATAAAACACTTACCATTTATGTTGTTCATGGGTGCCACTTACCAAAAGGTGGGGTGCGTGCGTGGTTTGGTTGTTGATTTTGTTTAAAAAAATAATCGTGTTAAAAAATTTTTTTTTCATTCTTTATTTTCTGTGAACAATAACTTTAAAGGAGTTTCCCGCTTTCTTTATTATTGGCGTCATTATTTGCAGCCTCTTTTGGCAAACGCTCTTTACGGTTTTGTTAATTGAAATCTACAGACTCCTGCACATTTAATGGCGATTGAATTCATTTAAACAGTACCTGTAAACAATCAGTTATATTATAACTTGAAGTTTAACCTCTTAATTTAACTTACAGTTGGCAAACAGAGGTCATGATAGTTAACTGTAGAAAGTGATCTTTAGCGTCGGGGGTTATAGATTTATTTGTTGGTGATCATAGTTGTCAGAAATAAAAACTTCAGTTATCTTGACTCATAGTGTACGCCCATTCAATGTTTTATATCTGCTAGCTGTGTCACCTTGTTCCACCCTTTTCTTTAAATGATTTGTACAAAAACAAGGTAGGTAATAAAAACATTGAAATAAACATTAGATCCCTGCACAAATCACATGAGCAAAAGTGAGCAAACCTCAAGCCCATATAGTTGGGGTGTCACAAAATAAGCATAACCATTATCCTGAGATTAACATATCCAAAAACAAATATGACATGTGCTATACATGTAATAATTATGTCACGACTTAATCTAGAAAACCCCTCGAGCCCCTATTGACTTCAACCATAATACCAAATGATGCATTTTGCACATTGCACTACACTCATGTTGCATGAATCCACGCCGCCGCCGTCAGAGAAATTGGTCGGCGGTTGCGCAAGTACTGCGGTGACGCGCCCCGAATCACACGTCATGTCACTTGTACTTTCCTGTGAGTGAGCTGTAACTGCGTCGTGTATGGGAATATACAAAAAATTGCAAAAATTGGATGCAGATGTGCATTGGCTTGTGTATTCAACGAGGTATGTTTGAAAACAGAAGGAAAATGAAACGGAATGAAAATACACTTTATTGCCAAACTAGTTACAAAAACTAAAATACACAAAAAAGGAACTTAAATTTAAAAATGAGAGTTTAGCTTATTGAAGAAAGTCTTAAATGCTCGGTTGCAAATAATCAAACTTTGTTGATCTTGATGAATAATTGTTGATGATGAAGAATAATTTTGTATAGACATAAAGAGACATTGTAAATTTATTTTGAAATATTATACCCGTGAAGTTTCTTGCCAGTTCTGCTTCACAAAGAGTCAATAAGAACAAGTAATTGTCAATATTGAGAAATAAATATTAGAATTTGAATTAAAGTAGTGATTATGCTGAGAAATGTTATACCTTATCTATTCTTCGTTTCAAGTCAAAATTTGCTTACCAAAATCCACAAATATGAATAAAGTCTAAGCTTAGACGTTAGACAACTTTAAATAATTTAATTTATTCGTGATTCATAATAAGAGTTACTAATAAATTACAAATATAGAATTACTGAATGATTTAAATAATTTCAGCTTCAACGAAGTATAGTAAGTCACGACATTGCTATCAGTATTATTATTAGCATTCTAATCGATTAAATATTCGCCAATTATTCAAATTAATATTTTTATTTTACCTTTACTTAATATTTCGCCTTGCTGCACATTAAACGTTAGAGTTTACTCTTCCGGTTAATCTTGATGAATATAATGTACTAATTAAACTCATATTATAGGCCGAAGTTTCACTAAGAACCCGATTTTTTATTTTGGCCTTTGATACGATAAAAACGCCTTAGAGATCAGACATGACGAGGTTTGCTGTTTCATATTTTCTATGTTTTCTATATCGATCTAAATGTTAGCAAAACCATACCCATCATGCAACGTAGGAGTTACTATGGCATAGTGTCAGGGGTTGCCGACCGTAAACGACGGTTGAATGGCCTTTGTTTCTGATTTCTAACTTTGAATATCTTGATCCAATACTGCATTGTCGAGGGATATTATAAATTTATATTATACGCTCAAATCACGGAAACTCCCACGCTGCATCTTAAAACTCAGTTTCAGAAACATTATAAATTTAATCTATAATTTTTCTTCTTCTAAACTTAAGAATTGAATAGTACCGTTTCTCTGGTTCCATTTTGTAATAACCTTTAACAGTAATTAAACAACCTGTTAGACTTGGTGATAGATAGTCTGAAATAGTTGTTTATGACCGTAACAATGTGATTCTATAACTTGGGGTAACGGGACTTCGAAGTCATATATCATGTTAAACTATGATAGAACACCTTCATTATCTTGTTGGATTTTTTATTTTAAGGTTTGCTAGATGCTTTGTGTTGTTTAAGAAATCAATTCTTAAGTACAATAACTGGTACTGAATTACTCGTATTAAGGGCCCTCAATACAAGGTTTGCCTTAGGGTAGAATCCACTGAAAAGTAAAGTAGTTTTTGTTGCACAATTGGGAAATATTTATTTTTATATATTATATCTAACCGAGCAATTGTCACCATTGTCTAATGTATAATGTCTATGTATAATTTGAGACAAACTTGATTTTAAATATAAGCGTAAGCGTTGGTTTGACCAACAAAAACAAACTCTATAGCTTAGCTTAAGAATTAGCTTAAGGGTCAAGGTATCGAGACATATTATATTTTATTGTATACATTTATTTTTGTTATGACGCCCAATTTATTAAATAACTTATACGTAATACTTACCTACTCATATGCAAACAATAATGAATATTAATAATGAATTCATTAGTATATTTTATTTCAAATGTTTTATCGCTTTTGTAAAGTTTGCTAAAATGTAAATTTTAAAATATCTTACTTTATAGCACTAAAAATATATTGAACTACTCTTTGCATTAAAATTTTTATTTATAAGTCTATCGCAAATTATTTACTTATTGCAACAAAGGATGACAGTTTGACGGCCGAGTAGGATCAGTGGTAGCCACCCTGACTCATTACGCCGGAAGTCCCCATTTCGAATCCTGGGTGTGGTATTCATTTCCATGATGGAAACAGAGGTTGGCTATCGGTTCGTGGTTGTCTATATTTATTATGTATATTTATTCTGGGTTTCCCCCAGTTCAGTATCTGGTCACCCATAGCCCAAGCTCTGCTTACTTTGGGGCCATTCAGCCATTCCTCGTGGAAGAATCGGGATTATTCCTAAAATATCATGTTGTCAGGTATTTTTCAGTCGAATCAATACCGTAGTTACATCACTTAATTTTCTTATACACTTCATAGGCTCCCATTAGCACTTACAGAATCATTTATTAGAAATCACAATATCTAAGCTGTTTGGTGAGTTGGATATGCTGGGTGTCATTATTCCAAGCGATTTTATTTACATCTTAATATCGTCATATTATGCTTTATTAATAAACAAATAATAGATTATTAATGACCCGCATCCACACCCTTAATTAGTTGCGTGATTCTGTTATACCTGCAATGCGGTAGTAAACGTTATAGTAGATATGAATTAAAAAGGAAAAACTTTATTAAATTAATTACCACAAAACAAGTGACCTTATGACTTTGGAGCTGCCTGTCAAGTTTGTGCTTAGACTGCATTAATTTAACATTCCACAGACGTATGCTCATTAACCAGGGGCAATTTCATCAAATATCCAATCAACTAATCAATATTGAATCATGGTTATTTTGAACTCAGTACCTATACTTCAATATACAAATTCTCCAGACCAATAAAATTATCGTTAGCTCGTAGTAAGCAAAACTTGTTACAGAAAAAGAAAGAATGAAAAAGAAGAAAATCTTTGTACAGCACGAACACAACATTTCGCACAACTAGCCCAAAGTTATGGTTGATAACCAATTGATATAACTCAGGTTAATCACAATTTAATGCAAATTATTAGGTCTTTACCTATGAAATTGCCGTTTTTCACGAAATAAATGAAGCGTAATTTTTTTATATGTTTTTTATTTCTATTAATTAAAATAATCACCCACACAATCAATGCATCTTTGCCAACGCATTGGTAGCTAATTGATGCCTTTCTTGAAGAAATCAGCTGGACGGGAGGCAACAAATTCTTCAAAGGCATTTTGTACTGCCTCTCGGGTATTGCATTTTTTTCCCGCCGAGAAGTTATCCAAATTCTGGAAAAAGTAGAAGTCTATAGGCGCAAGGTCTGGTGAGTACGGCGGATGACGGAGAACTTCCAACCCCAACTCTTGTAGTTTGGAGACCGTCTGCTGTGCAGTATGAGGTCGCGCGTTGTCGTGCAGGAGCAGTGGAGCCGAACGATTGACCAAAGCTGGTTGGAGACGTGCGAGCTTCTCCATCATTGTGTTCAGTTCTTCACAGTACACATCTGCAGTAATGCTTGTCCCGTTTGGCAAGAGGCTGTGATGAATTACACCCGCGTTAGACCACCAAACAGTGACCATCACTTTTCTAGGGGTAAGTTTTCGTTTAGGGCATTGTTTGGGTGCTGAACCAGGGTCCAACTTGCTGAGCGCTTACGATTGTCAAACAGGATCCATTTCTCGTCACAAGTAACAATGCGGTTCAGAATTCCTTCATTTGTATGCCTGCTGAGCAGTGCAAGGCACGTCTCCACGCGTACTTCGCGCTGGCGGTCATTGAGTTCGTGGGGTACCCATTTGTCAAGCTTTTTTACCTTGCCAATTTGACGCAAATGGACCAATATTGTTTTGATGCTAACGTCGAAAGCTGCTGCTAATTCAGCCGTGGATTGAGTTTCATCAGCTTCCACAATTGCCTTTAATTCGTCATTGTCAACCTAAGTTTTCGGACGACCACGGGGTTCATTTTACAGGTCAAAATTTCCAGAACGGAAGCGGGTAAACCAATAACGGGTGGTGCGTTCGTTTGTAGTGTTCGCTCCGTAAACGTCGTTGATGTTGCGTGCCGCTTGTGCCGCTTTGCTGCCACGACGGTACTCATACTCCATAATTAGTCGAATTTTTAACTTATCCATGATGACGAAAAATGTTCGAATGCGTTGAAAACAAAACACTAACTATTAAACAAATGACGATTTTAGAAAAAGAATTCCATGCTTGTCAAATAAAATTAATTTGAAATTAGAATTATCAGTCAAAAAAAAATATTTTCATTTGAAATGGCCAGTACGGCAAAACGGCAGTTTCATAGGTAAAGACCTATTATATGTTTAGTAGGTATAGGATATGAACCTTGGAGTTTAGGTTTAGATTTGGGGCGTATTTATATTTCATGGTCAAATTACAAGTTACAAGGAAAGTAAGAGCCATGCCGGAAATAATTTACGACCTCGGTTTCACTTGTACTCCATGTTGAACTTGACGTTTCCTTATATATGTACCAGTTCTTATTTCGAAAACAGGTACTTATGCTTAAAAATATCTTTCTTCGCAAGGTCATGAAAACACGTATGCCGCAGAAGTTACCTATATGCAATAAATATTAAGTTTATGTTCCGGCTTGGTTGCTAGCTGGTGATTGTTACCATAATTTTATCATTAGTAGAGTTTCTTGGCTCCGAACCTGTTTCAGCGGCATAATGGATATAGCACGTTTTCTGCTACAGATTAAAAACAACATACCTATTAGCAAATATGTGCTGGGACTTTGTTGAGGTTGTATTAAGAAACAAAGAATGTGTTGTTTAACTGTAGTTTAAATAAACTAGTATAAATAATATACATTTTGTTTTGTAACTATCACGTTGCTGAGCCTTCCTAAAATATATCTATAGAACGACGTGATCTATAATTTCACCAGCAGTTCTATTCTAGTCATAATTACCGAAAAGTAGGGGTAGGGTTGAAATTTAATACAGACTTCTGGGACAATATAACAAAATAAAATACTAAAAGTCCCCATCGATCCGACTTGTTTGAATTTATTCAAGGTCAAGGTCATAAAAATAGCCGTATAACGTCCTAGCCTTCATCATCACTTTTCATCAAGTGAGACGGAACGGCAATAAAAAATCTGACAAATTTTAATGGTAAGTTTTATCGTAAATATAAAAAAACAAAGTTTAAAATTGCAAAAGATCGGTGTCACATATTTTTTTCCTGTGATTTTTCTTCAACCAAATTACATCCATTTAAACGCCGCTATTAGGGATAAAATAGGAACTGTTTGAGCAAAATGGTTGCTATAATCATACATCGTAAACTACATAATCCGAAGTATAAGGTAAAAAATGTATAAGATGAACGCAGCACTGCGCGGTAAACACTTAGCGAGCAATTTAACTGCTAATTACTGATAATAAGAATTAAAACGGTACAATTTGCATATATCTGCTTACATAAGCATTTTAAAAATCGAGCTGAATTAACAATTTACTTAGAAAACTCAACCTAGAAAGTGTTTCCTTTTTTGATTGAATAAAATATTTATACATTTATTTATTTATTTATAAGGGAATATGTGTTAGTGCAATTATTTTCAATGCGTCAAACATTAACAGAGCGTTTAAAAATGCTTGTTGTATTTGTTTGAAACATCCATGGTAACTTTAATGAGCATTCAATCAGTGCAAGGTCAATTGAATGCATTCAATTTACATGACGATCTGCATAAAAGCATAAACTAAAATTAAACTTTAATGCTTGAACATTACTTATCCGCTTAGGTTCTACTTAACCTTGCAGCAAGCCGAGAAATAGAAGGTGCTCATAATATTCCTAACCTTTATTACACTATAGAATTCAAATTTTATGACTTAATTTGCAGCTGCGTGACCTGAAAACAACGAATAAGTTATAATCATTTCTTGCTCCTACAAATAACATTCTAATCAAATCTATTTGTTCGACTTGTCATTGTCTGTCACAGTTTTCTACCGTTGACGTGTATGTGATCAATGATCTAGGGTGCAGTGCGTAGACACAGGTGCGCGGAAAATTCATATTTTCCTGCGCGTTGTGTCAGTAACACTGCAGAGGCCGTACTCTGGGGACAAAGAACAGACAGACACACAAGGTTAAACTAGGATATTATTACAATTCCGCTCTACGACACCGGATGTAGGTGCTTGTTTTATTTTTGTAAACGTGATTTTTTTTATTTATTTAACAATTTATGCACACATATAAGATACAATAAAAGAAAGAAGAATAAAAACAGAATTATATGTACAAACGTACTCCTTAGTTCCTTAGTTTCTTCCAGCAGACCTGTGACTGGAGAGTTTCGTATAAGGCAAATAAGTGTGCCATTATGTATTATAAATACAAAACATTACATAAGTACAATTTATACATATTTTTTATATAAAAATTCTTATATACATACATACCTATACATAAAACAGTACATACATATAGTTTACTCGTAGATTACAACGATGAACTCTTTAGCAAGGTGATCAATTGTTTTCTCTTACTTTTCGGGTGAGGCAGCTTGTTCCACAGCCTGGCTGCATAGACGGTGAACGAAAAAGAAAAGAATTAATTTAACTTTAATTAAACTGTGCAGCTTAAAGACAATACGAATTTTGAGTTCGAGGCGGTATGTAAATTTTGTGTAAAATGGAGTTTACAGGGTTAGTACTTATAATTTTGAAAACAGTATTAGGTAGTTTTTTTTTAAATAATATTAAAAACTTTTTTGCATAACTTAAAATCAGTGTACTAACGGCGGACTTTATGCCATTTGGCATTCTCTGGTAGTCCACCGCAGCAAAGGAGAGGTGTTAAAAGGATTGAGGAGTGCATACGAAAATACATTTACGTTCATACTTAAAAAATACTTTATAAATACTTATGTGCTATAAGGTTGACTTTATAATATAATAATATATAAACGCCATAAACGATATTTATAAAAATTATACATAAAACATAAAATTGAAAAGTAAACAAATATGATAATATAACTTTTTACATTATTCATAAATACATATATATTATTTATGAGGATTTTCTAAATTACTTTGAAAAATGAACTCTAGTTCGCTGCTTAAAAGAGAGTATTGCCTTAACCATATAGACCTTCATATACCGTAGAGTACGCCATAAACGTGTAGCCTGGATAACAAAAGAATAAAATATAAATCCGGAACTATGCATTGGAATATGTACTTATTGCTTGAAAATAACAAAGTCATGTTGAGAAACAATCACTTTCTTCCTGCCCATTTCCTAACTCTGAAATACCTCTTTAATTACCTACCTTAGAAACCTATGGACTTGGACTTCAAACTTTGACGGCAAGTGGCGTAGTGGGGGGTAGCCCTGCCTCGTACGCTAGAGGTCCCAGTTTTGAGTCCTGGTCGGGACATTCATTTGTGTCATGAACACAGATGTTATTTCTTGGTTTATATTTACATATGTATGGTTATTCTGGGTTCCCTCCCCCCAGTTCGCTGTACGGTCATCCATGACACAAGCTCTGCTTACTTTTGGGCCATGCAGTTGGTGTGTTTGTTTGGGGATCTGTTTTAACTATTATTATAAAAAACTTACCAAATATTCAATTAAATCTGATATACTTTTGTTATTAAATCGTTACAAAATGAACACTGTCTATACGATATCAAACAGATTAGTAGTAATAAAAATATTACAACAGGATCCACTAGGGAAAACCAAATATTGCTCCTAGGGTTTAAGTATTTACTATAGGTATAGAGAAATACCCACACGTTACAAACAATTTTAAAACACGTTTTTAAAGAGAAGATAAAGGTCGATGTCCCTTGAGACCTTTGAGAGCCAACTTTATTGCAATGTCATTTGATACAGATACGGACACACTAACAATTTATGTCTTTCACATTTACACAGGCTTTGATTTCATGAATCTAGAAAAATCTGTCACCTTGTTATTTTTTGAAAGCAAGTTCTTGAAGATGCCAACGCGATTTACATAAACTAATTGAAAAATAAATTTTAATGCCACTTGCTTTTGTCAGTATCTACTTTGTTTATAAAATATAACAAGTTCGACGTTTTTTTCCACGTAATCCTTTAGACAATATTTCGCTCCCCTATTTACTTAGAGAATTACTCAAAATAAATTCAAAGTAAATGCTAACGTCATCCTATCAGGGCGTAGTTAGTGTTGAGCATTGAGAACTTTTTACACTTCCAACCCTGTTAAAGTTAACTTTATAAATTCCCGCGTTATAAAAAAAATATGTTGTTACATGCACTTACTCAACAAGGCAATTTGAATAAGTTGCCGAATTTATGCGACAGTCATTATACTGATTGATGGATGTAAAACGTTACTTTCATTTCTAAATTCAATGACATGGAACATTTTGAATGGCAATAAATAAAGTAAACGAGGATCGTTATGAATCAAAAAATTATGACGGTAACCATTCGTTCACGTTCACGTTGTTTTAAACTTAAAAACTTCCACTTTAAATTCCGTTGGAACTAGTAATAATTCCTACTTGACAACGCTGTTAAGTTCAAGTGTATATTGTAACCTCTTAGCTTGAATTAGGTTGAACCTATGCTTCAGTTTCCAAATTGACCGATTTATATTTGTTCTTAAACAAATAGTGCAGGTTGTATCGGTTTCCGCTGCAAAATTGCCTATCATGGATATGTTTCCTCAGTACTGAGATATGGGCTTATTCTATGGGGCAACTCAGTCGATGCACATAAAGCCTTTATTGTGCAAAAAAATGTGTACTATCGATTTGTGGAGCACATATTTTAAGATAGTTGCAGACCCCTGTTCGCTAAATTAAATATCTTGCCGCTTCCATCACTGTATATCTTCGAAATTTGTTGTTTTGTGAAACAGAATAGGCAATTATTTGGAACCAACAATGAAGTGATTGGCAGACGAGGTAGACACAAAGATAAACTGTACGTACCTTATCAAAAACTGTCTGTCTTTAGCAATAGCGTGCATTGCATGGCGGTACGTGTATATAATAAATTACCAGTAAGTTTAAAGGAACTACCAATGAATAAATTTAAAACAGGATTATTTAAATGTTTGTTAGAAAAAATGTATTACAGTGTAAACGAATATTTGAATGAACGATTGACATGAATTATTATTATTATTATCTATGTTTGAAAATGGTGTTAATTGTGTTTAAATTATTACATTTTATGACATGTTTTTTTCTTCTCTATTTTTTAAGGTTTTTTTTTTGACATCAACTTTATAACTTTTTTCTTCCCAAGTAATATATTAGATTTTTTTTATGTTTGTGGGTTGATTAATTGTTAAATAATTATTACTTTGTTGATGGAGTTATAAATATTATCTAATTAGTAATTATTTTTTCTTAATAACATTTTGCACGCTAAAATCCAGCAGTATATGAACGAATGACAAATAATTGTAAACATCTGTTAAAACACTTATACTTGCAAATAAACAATTTATTATTATTATTTATTATTATCAGTTTTACTAGACTGGCCAGCAAACAAAATAATCAACATAGTACTGAATAGGCAGAGTAGAAAATATGAATATGATTACAACCAATTACAAGTAGTCAGGACATTTGCTACGTTTATTGTATTTAAATTTGCGAGCAATGTGGTTCGTAACATATATTTCAATCTTAAAAAAATGTTAAAGATCTTGACGACCGAGTAGCGTAGTGGGTAGTAGTCCTGCCTCATAGGCCGGAGGTCCCAGGTTCGAGTGTTTGTACCTAGTAATAGTGCACTGTATTATTTTGTATGATGAACACATTTTTTTTGGTTCATGGATGTTATGTGTACAGGGTATAAGATAAAGGAAGCATAATACTTAAGGGTCAGTAAATATACCACTGTTAGAATACACTGTAAAAGAATTGCAGTTATTAGGGCTGGTTAAGACTTTCACACAAAAAAAAATTATGGAAGCCTTAACCAGCCCCTATAAATGCTGTAAAAAACAATAAAAAAACAAAAATATATATATGCACGTGACCCACCAGATGGTAAGTGGCATCTGCACCGATGGACATCATTAGTAGTAGGTGTCTTATTTATCAATATTTTATAAATCTTAAATAGATTTTACTAATCTTTACTACAAAGTGTACTACTTGGATTCTCTAAATGCATTCTACTCACACTTCATAATGCAATAGCTAGTAAAAAGAAATTTGGGACTTGGATTTCTAATGACCTGACACTGAGGGTAACTTTAGTCGTAACATTTTGACTGTAATAGAAATAAACGAAAGGAAGAGGTCGCTAAAGATCGTTTCAATAAACAACTGAGTAACGATAATTACGATAATTTCACAATAAGGCATCAGTCTGTGAGTCACACTCAGCCGTTGCACGTATCGCCTTTAAACTACGCGACCAAGCCAACTAGACGAGCGTAAAACGTTATTTACGATGGATACAATGAATTGTGTTAATTGGTGGTAAAGGACTGGAAGGGGAAACCGCATTATTCGTCTAATTTGCTTGGTCGAATAGTAGCAGTACTATGCGTCACTGTCAGTGGTATCTGATGAGTGGCACGTCAACTAACGTCAACCAACGTGTTAAATGTCACGCACCGCGCTATTAGCTGTTATCTCTGCCTAGAATATATATATGCCTCTTTGTGTTCTTTGTTAGGATCTACAGGTGTTATTAGTTAATAGTGGTTGCAGTTGATTTAGTAATTTATACACTGAGAAAAAGAGACCTTCGAAAAAGCTAGGATTAGAAATATGCATAAAAATTTTAGATACTATCGTAACGTAAGTTAAATAGGTAATAAAGACTTAGTAATATTATATATATCTTCGTACGAATCTGTTAGAACTATTTATGGATAGGAATAATCATTAACTAGTTTGAAGTAACAAAACCACTGAGCACTTCTGAATCTAAAGCACTGATCCAACCTCATATCCTTTAAACTAAGTAGCTAGACTCAGTTCACGACAAAGCGACTCCGGCGCAGACGTCAGCGAGAGCGCCGGCCGCGGCCCGAACCTTGAATACTAGCTCCTTTCCGCGGTACAATAACAAACCGCTCAGTCCGCGACCAACCTCTAACCAAACCACACATCATTACTAACAAAAAAATTTTTTTTTAAATCCTCAAAAAGGACCAACACATGGTCCTGATAATTAGTTACCTAAAGGGACCAATTGAAGGTCCGTTCAAGAAGAACGCGCGAGTGATCTGTGATAGTGATACGAAACACGACTTATATACTTCTAGTGTATACTGTGATGTTTTGTGTAAAAATCCAGTGTGACACATTCGGAGATATTAACCATTATCCAGGGGAATAGAGGTAGGTTAAAAGGAAGCGTTGATTTCTTGTAGTCTTTACGATTCTTATAAGTTTTCATCGCTTTAGCTTAGTCAAGGTCATTGCCGGCGTTATTACATGCAAGGTTACCGCTAATATTTAAGAGCTGTATTTTAAGGTTAGAATCACTAGAAATACATTACGACAATATAGCCAAAAAGCAACGTTTGAATTACGGTTGACTGTACCGCGAACTTTGGGAAACAATTTTATTATAAACAAAATAATTTATTGTAATTGCACACCATATAGACAAAATTGTATAAAACAAAGAAATAATAAGAGAAATTAACTTCTGCAGTTCTCAATAGGTGTTCTAATTAGTATAAAATCAGGTGTGTTTGTACTCGAGTGTAACGTTTTTCTGTATGGTATTTTTATTTAAAAGACGAATATTATTCGTAATTTCGAACCAACATTAATGCTTGCCTTCTCTGGTGTTAAAGATCTACATCATCCACAATACTCCGCCATCTTTAGCTAGGATAAAAAAATGGTATCTCTGTATAGTAAAACGATGATTGACTGAAAGACACTGCCTTAACTAGCGGTTCTAGAAACATGGAACTTTACACAAGGGTAGTAGTGTAGTATAGGGTGATGCACTAAGGACGTTGTTCTTTTAATGAAAGGGCTTAAATCGACTTCTTAACAAATTCGACCAATGAATTACAGCTTGGTAACAGCCAAACAAGTTCTACAATTTCAACTTCGATATTACTAACAATGCACCGCGATGCAATTTAAACAATGGCTTCTGATACATACATTTGTTTAGCCGGAAACTCTGATCAGATTCCTATTAAACGGCACGACTGTTTCAGAATAGTCAAATACAAGGAAAACCTTCAGATTTACATACCTGTGTGTCTGTCGACGTGCGTAAACTAACCTACACGTACTTATATGTAGGATGAATATTGTTTGAAATAGCACAGGTTGATAACAAATAATTTACAATACATCTTATAGAAGTTAAATTTGTTTTGCTTTGGTGGCCCATAATGGAAATCTGCATGTCTCGAAATGAAGATTTTAGTCTTTTTTGAAATAAATATTATGATGAATCAGTAAAGATCAATGTTAATGTTTTTCTCATGGACTGTAAATGTATTGTTGTATTTAACGAGAACATTTTCAAATTAAAATTAGAAAAAAGAAAAACAAAGAACGAAAAATATTTACAAATGTAATACAATGCCTAAATTACTATGAACATACATACATATGAGATACTAAAATGCTGGCAGAATTACCATGTTGGCAATCGTTATCGATGAAGGCTGTGCCAAAATAAGTTCCAGCCTTAGCCTAGGGTTAAGGTTAGTTTCACAAAAAAATTCCCCCCCACCCCCAGATTCCATAGTTTCAACACCAAATACTTCAAAAATATAACCATTGCCTGAATGATGGTATTTTCTATATTTCACACTGACCCTGAGCTTAAACACTGGTGCCGCAAGAGTGTCCACGCGGATTACGTCCCACACCAGCGGTCTGGTGGAGCACATACCATCAGGCCGCTTGCAATTGTCACGGAATAGTCCCAACAGTTCGAGTACAGAGGGAGAATTTATTGATTAAGTCATACATACATATAAATATAGATATATCTGATTTCTTAAAATTAATATGCGTACAGGTGTGTCCAGGATAGGTTGCAGACACATTTAGTTTAGTATACTGTTTCAAATCCGACTGTGTTTTCTAGGACATATAATATAATTTGTATCTTTGAACAATAAAATAGGAAACATGTCAATTTTCAGTAAGCATTAACGTTAAAAAATATTATATTTTTGATACAGTTTAAATCGCTTTCCATATTCATTAACGCGATTAACCTGTTTTACTTGTATAAATATACAAAATACTCCATCTGAGTCTACCGAAAATGTTATAATTTAAAATTTTGTGGCTACGAATGCGTTATTTCGTTTTGTTTCTATAATGTAATTCGTTAGCTATATTCCTTTGTATCTTTAATTTTACATGATGATAGAATTAACGTTCTACTGAACAACAAATACATATAGTAGGTAACCTAACATTCTAGTAGTATTCACAAAGTTTTACGCTTGGTGTTTTACATTAAGTTTTACATTAGCTTTTGCTGTATCTACTTTTACATCATATAACATTCAATGCAAAATACAAAATCAATACTCATAAATCTATGTAGGTACTCCGTTTTGAAAGCAAATTAACACAGTTCAAACACTTTAAACGCTTTCCTTAGTAAATTTTATGTTATTTCTTTAAATTATTGTAATAGATGTTCTTTATAAAATTTTCCGTATGTTTTATGTGTGTGCTTGATTCAGAGATGTGTTCTGATACAAAGCCTCGTCATTTTGTAATGCATTATCTGATTATAAAGCGGTTATGGTAATTCATTATTAATCGTAGGTTTAATCACTTGACCACACTCATCTGCCGAAATGTAAAGGTTAGCAGTGTTTGTAATCTGAACGTGCCCTTCGTTATCATCAATAGCACTTGGTATGTAAATTTCATTGTTGAAGTTATTTACAGTTTTATTAAATGCAAAAAAGAAAGTAATTAAAACAAACCCTATGTATTTAAATTATACTATAGGCACCTGTGGTAATTGATAAATTTTCGATCCCGCGTTTGTGAGATAACAAGGACGCAAACTATGATAATTATTAGCTAACTAACTATATTAGTTGTCAGCTCATTTTTGGCTCGTTGAAATTAAGAAAATGGCTTTCGAATACTTATTACTTCAAAACCAAACCTATTCTTTTAAAATGTGTAACCTTACAATAAAACAACGTCGTATTTAACCTTTGGTCATTTCAACATCAAACGCTTCAAATCTTACACGGTTTGCATTGTGCTACTCTTCTCCAAGAGTTACACAGCTAGATGATCATTAATTCTATTTTCAATAACAAATTAATTAATTACTTATAAAATCTCCTTCTATGTACCTACGTAATCTTTTAAAATAATGGCTAAATTATAATGTCAGTATCGTCTTAAAATATTCTTAACGTCTTTCATATACTAAATGTCACTGTACAAATACAGTGGGCTCACTTTGTTCCGATCATGTTCAATGTCACGCGGAAAACCAGTAAGTGCAAATAAGTCATAACAGGATGCGCGTGCGACCTTTGTGCGAGTCCCGGATCAACTTAGGTTTTGTGATTGTAAAGTATATTGATATTTTTTGCTGTAAGCGTTATAATGATGATTTATTACAATGTATTTATCCGTCAGCCAATTAAAGTTACTAAGCATAAGCAAACTGAAATGTCAATGGGCCGATCACGTTCGTCGCAAGACTGATGCTTGGTGGATTAGATCAGCCCTAGAACCGCATATTGGTTCTTATAACTAATATATAATGCTATAATTGTTATATTGTAATAATTTGTCCTACTAAATTGAATTTTTGAAATCAATATTAACGGTAAATGCCGCGGAGGCTCAAGTTAAGATAGAATCCTTTGCGCGTTGTTCGGTCTTTTGTAAGTATTCGCACACTAAGGGATTACGACAATACAAAAGGTTCTATAAATCTGGGGCAGCGCCAATTCTCCTTATTGTGTATTGTATCTTCTTAATACCGGCTGAGGTTGTATGTTAGGTCCTTAGGTCCTTTCCAAAAATATCTTCTATTTTTATTAATGCAGGTTTATTAATGTACCTCAATCAAATGTTAATCAGGTGACAGGTTTGATTTGAAATCGGTATTGCTCTGCGTTTATTGTTCACATTACTAAGTAAGTTAAGATTTCTTTTTTATTTATGACTTTTTTATTGATCAAAAGATATTTTATTAATTTCTAAATGCCCGTATTTGAAAATGATGTGATCAATTTTATTATACATTAGGCATCAAGAACACACACAAAATGCAATAAAATATCAAATTGCAGTCTCAAACTTATTTACTCCTATGATACCTTAGATTACTTTAGTGATCAATTTTTCAATCAACAATTTCAACTGCACCAAATTGCTTCTGAAATAATTTCCTACGCTAGTAACAATTTGAAAACCAGTTCTGGCAGGATCTCAGCTATTCTTGTTATCCTTCGACATTCGAATTCCGACAGTTTAAAGCAATTTCAAAAACAGAATAGCTACCTTAAAATCCATAAAATTATAAATTAAAAAAAAAATAGAGCAATCAAAATAGGAACTGGCATGTCGTTAATTGCATTACAATTACTGCATTATTATATCGAAATGTATTTTTCGAGTTCAGCCAAAACAGGAACTAAAATAGTACAGAATATTTGCCACAGTTGTTACTAAAATTGCCAAGCACTCTGTGAAACCTTTGGTTTAAATAACTACACTAGCTTGAAACGAAGTAAACTGACATTCCAACTCTCTTACTAAAACAAAATAACACCAACTTGTCTCTAAATTATTAAAGAAAACTTCAAAAACCTGATTCTACTATTATTATGATGTAGAAAATCTATACATTTCATAAGCCTACATATTTTGCCAAATACGTTTTCGTTCCGGTTTCATCAAGTTTCAGTTCCCATTGAAGATGATCACATCGTGCGGGCTCGGGGCAATCAACCTGCTTTACCATAAATGGCAACGTCATAATCTCATATTCCACAAGCCGTGAATCCGGTAACCTACACTCCATCTCTGCAGGCAACAGAGAAGTTTATGTAACTTTTACCACTACTTTGGCAATCACCTTTTATAGATACACATATGGTTATCTATCAATTAAACGTTAATTTGATCTGAGAAGTTTTACGTTTTTATTTTTACTCTTGTATTTGTGAACTTTTGCCTTTCCCGCATTTACATTTTATGACTATAGAAGGGCAACTGTAGGTGCTTACTAAGTCTTACTAAGTCTTATAGTGAACGATGACCGTGATAGAAAGACAAACATATATTTCATATCGTATGTTTTTATTTGAAAAGGATAAGTGCTGTGAAATAAGGAAATAAAGTTGTTATAGTACTAAATTTACGACTCCCTAAACACTGTCAGTATTGTAGACCATGACTTGAAAAAAATGAAACAAATTTTCTCACTGTTGAGTACGAGCATTTAACAAGACATCAGTCGGAACATTAATTCAGAAAAGGCATAAGATTACAATCGGATAATACATACAATTAGGTGTTACAATAGTCATTTTATTTATTATAGGCTAAGTTCAGACCCCGCGCTGCTATTCAGTTAATTACTAAAATTGGTCAATTAAATTATGAAACAATGATTTATAAAGCAAACTACTTACTTGCTACAAGCACAATTTATTTTCAATGAAAAAGTTTAATTTTATTATTTTTAGCGGTTGAAACTATGTTGTAGGTTGGGGAGTACAAGATTTATTTGTTATGGAGATTATCTCAAGTTGAGGTTTATATTGTGACGCATATATGGCATGTATATATGTACCTTGCTTTGAATAACTATGTAAATTTTTCAGCACAAAAAGAAAATTGGTCAAAATTTACTCAAAAGCTGACGTCATGTCGTTTAAATCTTCCAAACCTGATCTGCAGTAGATTGCCAGCCAAATATTACACTTGCTTCGATTATAATAACTTGCTTAGTACTTATCCTAGATGCCCTTACGTCACAAAACTGAACTTCTTGCATGGTAAAGTCAAAAGCGCTGTATGTGAGATCTTTGTTTAGATTTCTCTAGCTGTCTGTTCATTTCACCATACACTATACCTACACTAATGCAGTGAAGCGGCAGGACGAAGAGGACAGATTTGTTTGTAAGTCATCAATTAACTCAAAACTATTAAATCAATTTAAAAAATTATTACATCGTAAGATAGGTACTTTAAACAGGAGTAAAATGGGCCATGTTTTACCTCGATATTCCAACGAGATTGAACGAGAAGCAGTTAAAATCATGTGGACTTCTTGAGGTACCATAATTGAAAGTTCCGTCTAAAATCTATTTTTTAAAGTCGCATGGGTTAAAAAAAAACAACTGTTGCAACATTATGATTTTTACTAACATGTGATAACATATTATTATGATATATTATTAACATCCGCTTAACACACATCAATATGTGGGTGTCGGATTACACTACTGCTGGTATTCCTATAATTGTTGAACTCACGCCTTTACGAGAATATTGACATACATTTAATTGTATTTCTTAACATTGGTTTAAAATCTAACTCACAAAAGTATCTAAATTTGCTGCACTTGCTGACAATAGACAAAATTCAAATATTTATTTCTCAAGTTTGACAATTACTTGTTCTTATTGACGTCAAATAAAACATGACTCTACCAAACCCTACAAACCCATGGAATCTTGCACGAACTTATCAAGTCAGCGCTTTTGTAGATCATGCAACTGTTGCAAAGATAAATAAATAAATAAAACAATAATGAGATGCAAATATAAGGTAAATACCTACAAGAAATTATCGATTTCCAACATATGACATGAATATTTATTTTCACGACTTTCCAGAATCGGACCAACAGTTTTAAGTCTCCAAGCAAGCTGCTTAGAAAAATACTATGTTTAAGAATACTAGTGACCTTTAACTCAATAGATATTTATTACTTTTGTTTAAATACTGAGATAAAAACATTATTATTTGTATGTTCAGGTTATTGTCTTTATTTCTAAGTTTATAATAATAAGATACTGATGACCGTTTATATAATTTCTGTTGAATTATCGTGTATATAATTCTATGTAAATAAACTTACATTTTTGCGTGTATTTTCTTAATTATAAGCTAAAAATAAAGCGCTTCTGGCGCGAAAATTCTCTAACTTCAAATTTAAATACATCGTAAAATGCGACCCCTTAAGCTAAAATCTGTAAAGCGCACGTCGAATTCGGTATGTAAAGAAAAAAAATCTGATTCTAATGCAAAAACCATTTCGACATATCATTTTTTTATTTTATAATATATTTTGTTATTAAAAGCTGGCAGTTAAAGCAATTTAACAAAAATGCCTAAATTTTTATTTTTTATTTATCTTACACTAATTGGTTAAGTGGTTAAATAAAAAGAGATACAGTACTTAGCGGTGCAAATCAGTAATTTTTTTTTGACAAGTGTGGTGTCACATGTTTTTAAAATATGTATACTAAATGGTATAAGACAAAGTCGCATTTTGTTCGCCAGCTGAATTTTCATATAAAAAGCAACTTTCTTTTATAGTAGGTATGTAGATTACTTAATATTCTACAAACGTATGACGACAATCCTGTCAAAATTTGTCACTAGCGATTGTCATCACTATACTAATCAACACAAAGTCGCATTTTATTTGAGCATTTAGCCGACATAAGCCTGAGACAAGTCTTAGAACTCTATAGATTTGAGCCTAAGTATGCTATGCAGATTTAAACGTTTGTGTAAGTAGTTGTTTTCCATGTAAAGAAAAACGAATGTGTTCTGAGCATAAATTTTTGTTGATTATATGAACAATTATGACAATAATATTTAATTAATTTGGAGTACAACTCCCGGTTATAAATTTACATATTCTTAGCTCATTTCCTTACTTATCTTAGTGCTTCAATTGTTTCGCCAACATCTTAATTGATCACCTACTCATATGGTTTACTGTTTTTTGCGTGTCCATATCCTTTTGATAATTACCGCGGCCACGGGTCAGTCACTCGAGCGTTTTTATAGCTTCAATTAAATAACAGCCTTTAGACGGAGCCTGGTACGGATGTAGGCAGATCTCATGATATTATCAATTTAGGACTTTTTATGTTTCGTTTTTCTTCGGCCATTATTGGCTGTAGGGAGTTAATTGTCAGAGAATTAATGTTTGATACGGTCAGGTGGGCAAGTCTGAATGATGGGTGTGGAATTTTTTTGTTACAAATTGTTAACATACGATTTATGGTTGAAAGTTGTTATTTTAATTTCTGTAAATAAATAGTTTTTAAACCATTGGAACAAAGAAAAAAGGACTTTAACTTTTTCCATTTAGGCTGAGATTCGGATTCGAAGTCCCTGCTGTGTTGTCGTCCTTTAGTATGTGGAGCGCTTACAAAAGACCGAACTGTATTTGTAGGTGAATCAAACAATTTTTCCATTGAATCATCCTTCGGTGAAAGTTCTCATTATAACTACTGCTACTGTCTAAGGCAAGATCTTTACAGCTTAAAGGACAGTCCTTTACAGGAAGGTTGAGCTTTAGGTCCTGACAAATCAACACTGAATATTTCTTTCATAAAATAAAATGCAGACTTCTATAGACTAGTGTGCTATATAAATTCTATAATAAAAAATAAATACAAATCATGATTTAAAACTCTATTAGGACTCTACAACCAAACTTTTCATTATTGTCAAGTTATGAACTCGTTTTAGTAAGTATGCTGGGCAAATAAGTCAATAAATTAAGACGTGAATAAATCTAAATACATGAATAATGGCAGTCAGTCGGCATTGATGTCATCATTACCTTTTTCCTATTGTTGGGTGGTGTATCGGCAAAAGCTTCGGCATGCTGTGCATTGAATATTGAAGGAGCATTGTTATTTTAGATAACAACAGCTTATATAAGAATGTTTTAAATTCATTTGAATGAGGTTTCTTTAAGGATTGCAACGTATTTATTTGCAGCTTTCATAATAGGAATCAATGTGCGTTTCATAGAAATATAAATTTTTAAGTCCCTTAAGTTCCATATTTGAAAAGTTTGGTGTTTAACATGTTAACTACTTTAAATATGTAAAACGTATCGTAGATGTATTCCATTTATTCAAACCAAAAGTTAATACATATATAACAACTTGAAACTTTAAATAATAGGGATTTATATTTTGTATGATACTAAAATTAACTTGCTTTAGAAATCGCCTCATCCACGTACTCGTGCCTCGTGTTCGGGCCGTCGTATTCGGGTTGGCTGATCTTGTTTTTTCGACCCATTCGGCTCGAGCCAATCGGGCAGTCCATTCAGGCCAATCGCACCAAAACCTAAACGGCATTATTCCCGAACAATCATCCACACGTATTCGTCAATGCCGATTGACTCCAGCCCGAATATATGAGTAACGCCTCTTACAGGCAATAGCAATTTTTAACCCAGAATAGTTAAATTTCTCAATAATTTTTCAAGATTTCACGACACGGATTATGACCTTTTACACTACTATATCAGAAATGCGAAAGTCATCATTCAAAGACAGCTGCTGATGAATGGTAGTGTGATTAGTGAAACCATCGAAACCAGCTTTCATATTCGCACATTACGTTCGCCGATTGTTCGTCGTCAATGTGGCGAACTAACTGTGCATTTATGCTGATCACTGTTCCTGGTGAATCTTGTCTTGTAAGTAGTTGTAAGTTACGTGACGATTGTACGAAACAGGTTAAAGAGCATCTTTAATTAATTATATGCAGCTTTTGTTAAGAAGACTTGTCGACTCAAAATTTGAGAAGAAAGTAAACTTTCTTTTAAAAAAAGTAAATTTCTTCCATATACTTTGTTTTATTCGCCTGAGGTGCCAGTCCTGCATATGGTTAACTACCACATCAACACAAACTACCATAATAACCACGATAAATTGGTTGAATTCTGAAGGAAGAAAAAAAAGACCCAGGGAAGGCAACACCCACCGCAGACCTTTCAGAGGCAGTGTCAAGATGGCTCCTCGAAACACTGAATCTTCGTGGTATGGTTGACAAATTAATATTCAGATTATGTAGGAGAGGATTCTATTGTGCCAATAAATAATAGTACATCCACCACACAGTTTACGATGGCTTAGATATCTTGTGACTCTGGGGTAATCGATCCATCGCGTTATAAGACCGAGGTTATTTTTAAAAGCAGATAATCGGAATCAGTATGCGGCGTACTCAGCAACAATGAGCACGCCCTAAACTAGTCAGTTTCTATATTCTTAACCCCGCTCCGACATATATTTCATTTCATATGAAGGTTGCAAAGATATAAAGCGAACAGTACAATTACAATAAGTATATGCAACGATATCTGTCATACTTTATATGGGCAGTATTTATAAGTCAGGTGGAATTATTAAGGTTGCATATATTATTGTTATTAGTCTTTATGTATCTTGGTACCTTGGCAACTGTATGCAGGTTTATTGTTTTAATTGTAAAACCATTGTATGTCATTATTTATATATATTTATTTTCTAGTTTCTTCAAGAATTGTAATAAAACACTTAGAATGGCCAAAGAACCGAGACCTTTGAACATCAGTGTTGATCAAACACACGTCTATCCTGACCGGATAAATTCAGCAATCCAAGCTACAAGGCCATTCAGTGAGAAAATGTTTATAAATAATTTCCAAAAGCCTTAAAAAATTTAATTCATTATTTAAGTAACTTAAAAATAAATATAAACAATCCATTAATTTAAAGATTTAAGATATTTTACTATAGATTAATACTTCATAAATCATTTATTACCTTGGCATTGTAACACTTAATTTATTATTTACGTTACCAGATTTTTTTTTCCCTTAAACACTTCTGGTCTTCGAAACGCAAACGGTTACTTAGGGCGCTCTTAATTATAGAATGCTTAGCAAATCTAGACTTAGATGAAAAGTATATAAATTGTAAATTCGCAAATATTTGACGTATCTAAGTACGGTCGTTACAGAATCAGCCAACACTTTTCTTAGCAAAGAATATCTCTAAATGACGTCTAATTTGTTAATAAGACTCCCTAAACATCTTAAAAGCTATTTAAGTTAGGTATTTAATGGTATTATTAAAATCTAAAAGGCGCAATTACAGTCCAAGTAAATAATGATCCAAGTTTATGCGATCTTACAGTACGATCCGTGAACGACAGAGTCTGGCCTTTGGCTCGACCTCGTGTGCGTCACGCCACAACCAAGAAAAATAATTAACAAAATCACACGACTAACGACTCTATACATATGGACTTAAGAACTAGGTAGTAAAACGGAAAAACATTGAGGCACTTGTTGAAAGCACTTGCTGGATGCGTTTAGAATGTATGTCGGTTTTTTTAGATGGTTTAAGGATTTTGAGGTAAATGTTTAGGTTGTTATATACTTGTACTTATATTTTCTATAAATTCAGAGATAAATAATTTTACGACGTAATGAGGACATAAATAAAAACATAGTTTGACCTTTGAAAAATAGTAATCATCACTTTCGCAAAGTTACTCAAACATTTGGAATATTTTTCTTTAATTACAGCAATAAACATGATTTGAATTCGTTAAACTTTAGCAAATAATTAATTCGAAGCTACCTCGAGCTTGATCAATCAACTATTAAACATTAAACTTTTTATTTTAATGATAAGTAACAAAACACTTAGATATGATCAAGTCAACCATAAATCACTGTTCATGACCCGGAAAAACTTCAAATTACAGTTCATGTCAGTGGTCTTGAGACCTTGAGTCTCTTAAGATACAGGAAACCTTAATAATAGTTACCCTACAAGCATGATCCAGCCGAAGGTCTCAATATTACAGTATTTGTGGTCACACTAGCGTGCTTCCATGCCTCGCTGGAATGGTTTACCTTATTCTTCAACTGTCATGGCCGCTAGCGATAAAATCACATTTAGATCAGGATGTTTTTCAATGATCTCGAGCTCTTGACGTCTTGACTTCAAAACAAATTGTTGAATTTTTTAAACACGATTAAAACGACGCTTCTACCACTGGCAAAAGCATCACTTTTGTTCTCATACCACTAATGTCTAAAGTGACTACATCAGCAATATCAAGAAAAGGACAGCATAAAATGAAAAGAAAAGACTAAAATATTGCATGGCTCTCACCTCGCCCAAGGCGCAAGAAAATGTATACAGCGTAAACCTGCTTAGGTTAGGCACTTCTTTTGCATGAAAAGTTATTTTTCTCTTTTTAGAAAAGTTATGTTTTGAAGTTAGTTTCTAATTCATTTTAAAAAATATTTTTAGATTTGTTAATAAAATATAGCCCGTAAATATAACCCATCCTTCCAATTGGGTTATACTTCATCTAAAAAATTATAACATTGTTTGCAGTCTTTTACTAATTTTATTGCATATACAAAATATAGTTATTAGAAGTACAAATCAGATTCTCTGGCATACTTTTCGTTCTAGCACCACTTGATAACGCATTATAATTCAAATGGCACATATTCGCATCCTTTTTGCTTGTTATATATATAGCTTAGGGTGGTTCTTACGTGACATATAAATTATATGATTAAAAATTAGTGAAAATGACATATCTAGTCTAATTTTACAAAACCATTTAACCGTTGAATACCTGTTTCATAATATGACATCTGATTTTAAAACATACAAATTCTACCCGAACACCTCGTCGATGTCTTTTGTTAGCAGTTCGCCATTACTATCAGACTTTCGACATTAATTTTTTTTTTGATGCGCTTTAGTTGCGAAATTCTATTTACTTTTCATTAGATTTTATAGTACATATATATATAAACACATCACATCTACTATGACTACTAAAGTCATTCTACTGGCATATTTCTTGTTAAGCACAAGACCAATAATGTGAACTTGTGTGTCTTGAGGCTGTACTGTACAAAGTTAGATAAGCATTAATAAATTAAACTTTTTTTTTCAGAAATCTTAGCAATATTTAAAAAGACTAAATGTATATAAGCCATAAAAACAAATAATAAAAGCGATAAGTTATGTTTACAGTCGATCCATACACAAATTTTTATAGTCCCTTAATTAAATATTTTTTTTAATAAATACGGAGTTGACATCGCTACTGATACAACATCAGAATTAAAGCCTTGTCAAACCTTTGGTTAAATAAAAATAATAATAACAATATTAATAAATAATTATTAATTTATATAAGCTGCATCTTCACATTTACTCATGTTTTAGTATGACTATAAAAAGCACATTACTCAATTTTAAAATCAACGAAGTTGTTTTACTTTCAACGCTAAATAAAACACAAGGAACATTTTTATAACACCCTGAACAATATAATAATCATAATAAAATCAAAGTCCACAAGATTCACAACACTACATCTCGGCGCCTCTCTAATGCGCATGATCATTAGCTCGATGCGCCGGAGTTGGCAAGGCACTGCTCAACAATGAGAGTTGCGACATATAGAGTTAATGCGATCAGATAGCATGTACATTGGTCGGAGATCTCTCGTTCCTGTGAAGAGTCACCTTGCTTTGAATGACGGTTTTACTCCGAAAAGAGTGAAAATTTACAAATTAAGACTCTAATATGGTATTTTTTACTATATTGATAGCCGGCAAACGAGCACAAAACCAACCTGATGGTAGGGACGGTGTTTTATTTGCTAATGTGATTGTTGCTATTATATCGTTTAGTGATACGTTGTTGACTTTTGGCTGTTAGCTTCAGCTGGAGTTGCCTTTGTTCCAGTAATTGCACTGGGTGTTGCTTCCCTTAACTGGAATACAACCAGGTGACCGTGATGATTATGGCGGTAAAAATACGTAGGACTATAGTACTGCCCCAGATGAGGCCTGTACAAAGAATCTCTACCATCACCTATGGTATTTTCCTTAAATCCTAAAATTTTAACTAGACTGTTGTAACAAGCCCAACTATGTTGCCAGCTGGTGCGCAAAGTATCACCAAATTAAATCGGACAAAATAAATTTACCAGTGTCATGAAAACTGTAAATATTAAAGTGGTAAGTTTTTGTTCTCGCTCGTTATTATTTGATAATATAAAGCCGATGCTTAGGTATAATGTAGTCAACGCGACAATGAAGGAATTTTCTGTCTAGCAATTCCAGAGTTTATCGGTAACATACAAACAGAGATAAAAATCCTTCCTTCTTACAATAAGAGCATCGAAGCATAGACAAACTAATCCGTTTAATATTAGTGCACCCGATCACGTGGACATCAACAAATTAACCTTAAAAACTATAAATAGCTTCAAAAAAAACAACGCAAACATATCTGACACAGACAAATTCTCACATTAATTTACGACAAGCAGTTATATTGCAACTTTATATTGTTTCATATGAGATCGGCAACACCATCGCTGAGGCCCAACCTTCCCTCAGCCCAGCCATTGTTTGGAACTGTAAATTAAATAAATAAGATCATATCTGACAGCAGCCGTCAAAACTTGAAGCTAATCCGAAAAGCTTGAACACGACTATTCCATTACCTTCCTAGTTTATACCTTGAATTATGTAACGAGTCGTCTGTTATATTTTATGGTTTGTTGAATGCTGTTGATGAGTATTCGGATCAGTGATTGTCCTAGATTAGTTTAGTTCATTAAAACCAGTCGACGCGACAGATCTAAGTGTTTATGTGTATTAAAATTTTGATACATCTTTTTATTGAGTGATTTGTCAGAGATTCGTTATCCTTTTTAGAAAGTTCGCTTAGGTAGCGTAGCTGTTTGTTTTATTTAAATTAAATGTAGCTAATATTAATCACCTCATGTACAAAATCTTATAATCTTGTTTAAAAATAATCGGTCATATAAATATTACGGATTCAATTCATTTCAGTAATGGCTTGACCTCTTGTAAGGTTCTGCGTTTTTTTAATTTAATCTGTTTAATGTATGCACATTTTGTCACATATATTTGGGCTAACAAGGATTTGATGTTTAAAGAATACGGTTAAAGAACAATTGTTCAAAAAGCACAATACCGAACATCTCATTTTAAAACCATCCTCATTTAAACACGTAACCACGATTGTAAGTAATAAAAAATCAATTCCTAGTCCTATTAACCAAATAATTACTATAATAAAATGACTCTTAATCCATTACAAAGCTTTATTGTGTTCTGAAAGCTAAGTCGTGACTAGTAACATTTAATTTACAAAGGCGAGTGGAGTTTGTATCAGTGAATCTTAGTACTGCGTCTAATGTTGCTATAGATACGATCTCGTTGCTGGACCTTGGTAATACAGGCAGTGGTCTGTGATATATAATATAATTGAGTGTAACATAAGTACAGTCAGCCTCTAAAAATAGAGCTACTATTTGTTTACAAAGAAAGTGGAAATGGCTATGGGCTTCTATGTCTGCAACTTAACGAAATTGTGTTTTACTCTATGTCAACTGAAATATAACATAAAAACTCGTTTATAAATATAATAAACGTATATAAACGAGATTTATATCCACGAATACGTATGTTAAATAATGACTGATACATAAAAATAAAATATTTACTAAAAAGCTCTTATTTTAGTGGACATCTACAAATATGAAACGCGTTATCATGTATGAGTGATGTTTTTAAATTTGGCGGCTGCATAACTTAATTTCTCCAATTGTAATTACTGCACAACTTTATTGGTCAGCTTTTTCGAGTTTGGTGTCTTTGGTGTGGCTATAATGTGGATTCGAATCCTGTCTAAAACATGATACAAAATGCATATTAACCGACGTTTAGATTCAAATCATAAGAAATATGAACCTAACAAACGTTAAATAGCTCAATCGAATTAGTTTGACAAATAATTTAATTTGACGACCGAGTAGCGTAGTCGTTAGTAGCCCAGGTTCGAGTCCTGGCCGGGGCATTTATTTGTGTGATGAACATAAATGTTTGTTCTTGGGTCATGGCTGTCGATATTTATATATCTATGTTTATTCTGGGTTCCCCCCCCCAGTTCGCTGTGTGGTCATCCATAACACAAGCTTTGTTAACTTTGGGGCAATACGGTTGGTGTGATAGTCTGGGGATTATTTATTTATTATTAATTTATTTATTTGCATCATATATTTTTTTAATGAAATGTATGGTGTGTCTGTACGGAGCCTTGTCAAGTTAGAAGGTTGCGAGCAAACCTAACTGCGGATTGTAAAATTCTGTCTATGATATTGTCAACAGTAAACTCACTGAAGTAGTAATAAATACGAGTCAGCCAACGCGGATATTGAAAAGTATTTTAACAACTTAAATAAACTGTTAGGCGCAAATTATGTAACTTAACTACTAAGTAATTATTTAGGTCTACTCCTGATGCTAATTGCTTACCAAAACAATGAATCGTTACATTACTAATATATTAACTTGCCAACATTTAGTATACATAAAATGTTCTAGAGTATTTTTTTATTTTGCAATGTTAACTTAAAAATATTGCTCTTCATCACAAATAAAAAAACGGTATTATAAAAATTAATACAATTTCATCATTTCGATTGCACTTATAAAACCTTAATTAATCTTTCATAAAATATGTAGATTTTTACATTCTCTCCTCTTCATAAGAATTAAAAATGTAAACGTTTTTTTCTGACAAAAGATATTACGTAATTTTCAAATGTGTATGATCAAACCACTGACCCTTGTATACATGTAAGTATTCAAATATAGACCTCATAACTGTTTAAACTCATAACTCTATAAAAATATAATAAAAGTCAGTTAAGAAATTTCAGTATAACTCCATTATTAATAAACAAACCATTTTGTCATTATAATAGTATTATATACAAAAACAATTTTTTTCCTTTTTTTGTCCTACTATTCGAGCCATTTTATGGTCCATAGATTATATACATTAAATTTATGGAGTTATTGAGCCGAACAATGTCAAATACGTCTGGACATTATTCAAGTGTAACGTAATAAACGATATCATATAAAGTTCTGTGTATAAACTTCTGTGAAAAAATTGGCTTCAATTAAAACTAAAACCTTTGTTACTGTAGTCATAATGTAGTGAAATAATAATCTAATCGCCAAAGAAGTAGTGGCTTTTGTTCCTATCTAAATAGTCTTATAAATAAAAAGTAAATAATTTTTGGAAAAACTTTCGACTGTACAATCGTACAAGGTCCGACCAACCAGCAGTTATCCACGGCAAGGTCAAGTACCGAACATTAAAATGATCGCAAGCGCATATGTAACATTATGTAACGAGCTCTAGTTATCGCATCACAACACAGCCAGCTTGGACTGCTGTTGAACATTGTTTTTTACTAGAAATTTATAATCTCTAGCTCTCTTTGTTGAAGTTTAATGTTTAGAAATATGCTTATATTGTATCTCAGTGTAAACGATCATCAACTATATTATGAATTATAGTTGTAAATATTTTATTTTACTTTCGACAATTTGGTCTCAGCTTGCATGAACTTGATATTTCAATGTTTGATCTTGTTCGGTCAAAGTGTGATCAAAAAGCAACACTATGCCGGTGTGCATAATTCCTTCAAAAATGATTTTTTAAATAACTTTTCTTATAAAATAAAACAAAATTTCTCCTTTAACTGTTACGTTATTTGTCAGGTGGTATTTTATTTTATTTTTTTATTTTTTATTCATAGGATAACAAACAGTGATTTAATAACAAAGTATAAAACATAGAAGTTGACAGAACACCATTAATATGTTATCGCTTATTACTAACAGAGGCTTGAACAATGTTGCTTGAGCATACAAAAAGACAAAGTGAATTTATACAAAAACGAAAAGAAAAAAAAAAAAAAAACTAAAAATAAAAATTATTCTTTGGGGATTTACTACACGGAATCGAACCAACGATTTGTTAATACTCGCTTAAAGTTTAAAGGGTTGGAAACAAATAGGTCTAGTTCGGGAACGTCCACAAGACCGTTAATGTAGTTTGCAGCTCTAACGAAGAACGAATTCTTTCTATAATTAGTGCTACAAGTTTGCACATGTAAATAGGAAGGATGCCTAACAGACCTAGAGGGAACTTTTATATTAATCATTGAAAGCATGTCTGGACAGTCAATTTTATACTGAACTAATTTAACCAGAAAGAAAACATCTGCAATCCTACGTCTTTCTTTAAGTGGTAATATATGATGTCTTTTACATCTCGTTTCGTAATGTTCGTCATGTTGTTTACATTTAAATTGTAAGTATCTCAGAAATTTTTTTTGAATTAATTCTTTTCTATTTATGTATACGTCGTACTGTGGATTCCAAAGTTGCGAACAATATTCGAGAACACTACGTACTAGGCTGCAATATAGAATTTTTATCAATTTTATACTGCTGAATTGACTACTGGACCTCATGACGAACCCCAAGGCTTTATTTGCTTTTTTGGCAATATGATCAATATGCTTTTCGAATGTTAATTTTGCGTCCAAAAGCAAACCGAGGTCTGAAATTTCACAAACTTGTTTGAGTTCTTGTTTCTTAAGCTGGTAAGAGTAAGTAATATGATGGGGCTTTCGAGAAAATGTTATTTGTTGACATTTTGACACATTCAAATCCAGGTTATTTTCTGCACAGTAAACCTCAAATCTGTTAAGATCTTGCTGTAACAGAATGCAATCATCTATAGAACTAACCTCTCTATAAATCTTCATGTCGTCTGCATAAAGCAAAAATTTCGAGTTTAAGAAACAAGAACCGACGTCATTAATAAAGATGTTGAACAGCAATGGGCCCAGCAATGATCCTTGGGGAACTCCTGAAGAGATTAAACGCCACGAAGAAAGATAACCATTCAGCGCAATGGATTGAGTCCGATTTTCTATGTATGACGTTAGCCATCTATACAAATTTCCATGTATACCTGCCGAAAGAAGCTTTTTTAGAAGTATTGTGTGATCTATACGGTCAAACGCTTTACTGTAATCAGTATATACTGTATCCACTTGAGCACCAGAGTCCATGGACGATGTAACGAAATCAACGAAAGTTAAGAGGTTTGTTGTTGTGGATTTGTTTTTAAGAAAGCCATGCTGCTCTAATAAAAAAGAATTTGAAAGATTATTATACACTTGATTATGAATTATTTTTTCAATTACCTTAGCGAAAATACATAATTTTGAGATAGGCCTATAGTTTTTGATATCTGCTTTGTTGCCTTTTTTGTGGATTGGGCTTATAAATGCGGATTTCCATATACTTGGTACAATACCTTCCTTTAAGGAACGTTTGAAGAGAATGACTAGGGGCTCAGTAAGAAATTTAGAACAATTGACAACAAATATCGGTGGTATGTCATCAGGGCCTGCACCTTTGTTTAAATCCAATGACTTTAAGAGTCGCAATACTTCCGTTTCATCTACGTGTGCATCACCCATGGTCTGTGCTGCAGTTATATTAGGCGAACTGTTAGCGAGATGATTAATATTGAATCGATCGGTTTCAGAAAGAAAAGTGGTTTCAAAATAATTTGCAAAAAGATTACATATATCTTCTCCGGAATAAGCCGATTCGCCCTCGTATTCCATGGTAGCTGGAAGAGAGTTGGAGCCATTTCTGTTAGATTTAATGAAAGCCCAAAACAATTTGGGATTTTTAATAATTGAATTTTGTGCATTCTGTATATAGGATAAATAACATTCCTTTTCTAAAGTTTTGGCTCTTTTACGCAGTAGACAGAAGCTTGAGTAATCGTCAACATTACCATAGGTGCGATATTTTGTGTGGTACTTCTGCTTCTCTTTTAGAAGTTTTTTTAAGCTTGTGTTATACCATGGCGGAAAATCTTTGGGTACTACTAGTTTAGATGGAATGTGTCTCTCCCTTACATCATAAAGACATTGATAGAAAAAATGTACTGCATCCTGAAAGGAACACTCCGTTAAACGAGAGGTCCAATCTATTCTTATTAAATCGGATTCAATCTTTGCGTAATCTCCAAGATGGTAACAGAATTTTTTTCTTGGCTTCTGTTTTAAGGATTTTACTATAATCGAGTTTAAACTGACAGTAAGCGATTTATGGTGGAGATCCTCCTGAACTAGAGGATCAGAGCAGGCGGTTACGGATGGATAAACATTACTTAAAACTAAATCTAATATCCTATTGTTCAGTAGTATCAGGCATATAAGTCGGTTTTGGCACGTTTGTTGAAAAAAATATGTTTTTCTAATGTTGATGGATGTTAACCCATTTAGTTTGAAATTATTATTCACAGACTGTATGATAACAGAAGCTTTTTTGATCATGATATGTTTGTGATGCCTCTTAAAATTATACTTAAGAAAAACCCCATGGCTCGTGATCATAAATAAAATACCATACATAAAGAATATCAAGCTCGGTACCGCATTAAACCTGAATTTTTATTTGGTACTGGTAGCAAAAATAAAATGTAAATATAAATACGTATGCAAATTTCAAATATACAAAATGCATAAAGCATCAAATTCAGATACTAATAAAATATGTAAAATGACTTGCTGTTCAACCTTTTATTATTACTGGTACAGAATTAGACATATTTTTTTATTTCGTTAGATTGAAAACGCTAAAGGTCAAAGAACCTATTGATTCGCACATTTGAAAATCTTATTAACAACTGTACCTTACTTAATTAAAAGTGATTTATAATGATTTTACATTATTTTGTACTCATCGAGCAATATGAAAAGCTTTATTTTTCGAATCCCTTTAAGATCCCTTGACATACTATAAATTACGTACCAACAATACCTTAACGTCAACCTACACGCCTTAAATAAACTACTTGTATGATAAAGCTAAAGACACTGTTCTTTTTTCGCTAATCACTGCTCGAAAATATTTTAAAATTGTTATTAAAAAAGTTTTCACAGAAGTGAAGCTAGTAAAAAACGAATGATAAAAACGCGTTGCCCACATGGTAATGAAACACCTGTGCCTTAGGGACTTACTCGTGCGGTGCGTCACTTATCGATAGTCGGTTATCGTTATGTATTTTTTATATTTCTGTATTACCTCAAGAGTGCGACAGGGAGCTCAACATGTCCTGTTCTCACATTTAGTTCCCCGGCAGTGATTCTTTAACATTAGTATAATCCTTGAATAACACTTTAAAATGTTCCCCAGCCTTGTTTTCCCGACGGTACATATGTGAACATGAGCTGTCAAGTAAAGTACTGCTTTAATTAATACATACTTACGAGCAATAAGGTCACCAGGCCAGCCAGTTCCGAAGGCTGCAAAGTGATACTCGGTACTGAGTCTCTTGAACAAGTAATTAAACACTCTATTCCATCTAGTGATAAGGACAAATTCCTTTATAAATCGTTTTATAGCTACGTAATGTTAGTTGATAAACAGGTGTGCTGAATTGTGGCTTAAGTTATGTATAAGAAAAAGGTTTTGAAGCGGCTTGAAATCTGTTTATCTATTTTTATTTTATTTATTCCTATTCAATAGTTAAGTTAAAATTAGTTAAGCTTTTGGTATAAATGACAACACTTTCATGATTCAAACTGTCAGGATTCGAATCTGAGGCCTTCGTTACAGACAGTAAAGCGTTTAACGAGACCGTCAAAAACTGGAACCATTGTTACAGCTCTGTCTATTTTACCAAAATAGTTATTTTGGTAAAACAGAGCTGATTCGTTTTCCTGTTTTTATGTTATGGTAACTATATGTTTACATCTTAAACGAATCATGAATACTTTTTATCTTATCTATTTCTATTACTTTATGACGTCCATGGCTATGTAAAATATAACTCAAGACTATTCAAAAAAAATCTTTAATATTGTACTTAATAACAACAAAAAAGCAATTTAACCTGAGGATATCTTGCTGTCATCAGTTGATATAAAAAAATTGTTACAATAATAGTTCTAAAAAACATACCCGTATGCCAAAGACAAATTAAGATTAAAATCCAAGCTATAAAAAAAGTTGTTATATGCGATATACATCGAGGACTAAAGTCATAAACCTCTGGCCGAGCGAGGCTGAGTCACTTATAACTTATGGCCAACAACGCCCATTGTCCTTTTGGTGTCCTTTAAAATGACCCCCGTTTGGGGTCTACGACCGACATGCTCTCAACTGTAAGGTTTTCCTGAACACCACATGATTAATTTAAAATTGCTTAATGACCTGCCATGTAAGGTAACCATTTTTGTGAATAATATACCTGGCGACTAAAATAAATGATGTGATTGGTCATAAAATTTAAAGACTTTAACAGTTATGTGCTAATTTTTTATAGTGACTTTTAGATATAAGTTTTAGATTTTAGAAATAACGGACATGTGCAATAAATGGATTCAGTTTGCTGGATCTAGGATCCGTTAACTGGTACTTACTGTTCATAAATCCCCGAGAAATAACTGTGCTGCTAATTAATCAAATATAGTTTGAATGAAATTATACGTCTATTGCTGTGTTATCAATTTATTTAAAGGAATGACTAAACTCAAGATAACTTGATACAAACAATTTATATAATTTACATTATTGTATCTTTTAATAGTTAGCTGCTAAATTGGCTATTAAAAAAACAAAGACCTTTATAAGTATAGTCGCAGTTCCCAAAAAAATTACAATAGCGTTAACCACAAACTTCATAAAGATTTCTATAGAATTATGATGGTTGTGTTCCCGTGACGGCAAGGTTGCTGCCAAAAGTGGCGAGACCTCGCCGCCATGACACTTCCGGCAGCACAGCCTTAAACCAACCCGGTATTTTTCACTAGTCATTGTTTCCTTATTATTATTACCAGCACGCCTCATTAACGCACGTCTCTTAGTGCTACTTAAAACATAAACTTGTCGTTTAGCTTTAATATACTTTACATAATATACAATTTAAAAATCATAACAAATTAACACGTTTGTTAGTGTCATATACAACGCTATAAATTACGAAATTGTGAATATTAATAACCATAATATTTAATAAAATTACCGCACAAACTACGTACAAAAATGATTTGTTTGACCTCGCGCGTTGCGTTTTCATCTGCGACCTTTACGATGACGTAGACTTTTTTCACATACTAAATTGGATATTTTTAAGGGTCAATACTCGAAACGGCCCTTCATAAAACACTTCATAAACAACATTTTAACTACAAGACAGTAATACTTAAGCAAAAAATCTTCCGCTTTTCAAGTAACGCGCAAACTTCCTGCTTATAATAATATTGATCTATTTTTAGTCCGTACTAAATGTGTGCAGTTTCAAGGCTGTTAAGTTGTTTCAAGTATTTCAAAGTCGGTTTTCCAAGATATATAAAGCTGAGTTTAAAAACAAAGAATAAGTAAAGGTCAAGTGGAATTTATGGATGAGCAATTTAAACACGTTCTAAATTATGGGATGAAAAAATTAAGTTGTGCTGTTTATAGTTGATTGAAAGATCAGAACCAACATTAATTAGTTAAAAAGTCTATGTGTTGATCTCATTTAAAGTAATTTTGATTATTAATAATTTGACTGACTAAAACAACGAATTTGTAAATGCATTTCATTCAGGGTAAATAATGTAGTAGTAGTGAACTAGTAAGTAAGAACTGTATTCTCAAAAACAATTGTTTTTTTTTTATATTTTGCTAACCTGAAACTTTGTGGGCTGCAAATTTTTTTTTCGCCGTGCCGCACGTTTAAAAATGTTTCTACATATTTGAAATTATTCTTCGTTTAAGATATTTTTCCTTTTTGCATTTCAATTCTTTATCACATTTCTCAAACAAAATATCCATCTTTGTGCATTGCTACATATTCACCAAGCATATTACAGATAAATCAACACAAGTTTGTAACTTTATCAAAACCGGGGTTAGGCTGATTCAGTGCCGGTACTAGAGCCTACAATCTACATCCGTTTCCGGCGACGTCGCATGTAACGTATTGTGCCTGTGACGCATAATAAATACTACGAAACTAATTGGAATACATGTAAGAAGATCGAAGTAAGCTTAAACTATCCGAAAATTTAATCTATTATTATTTTATTAATTCCTGTGAAATCGGAAAAAGATATGATTATTATCTAAAACACAATGATCGCCTTGATCGCAGGAATTTATCGGAGCAGTTTCTTTAAAATTCTAAAAACGTTCTGAACACGCGCATTGTATTTCGTCACCTGATCATTTCAAACGCACTCTTGTCAAGTTCAAATAACAGTAGAAAAATCTAATTAAATTTACCTTTCTTTTCGTATCTTGTTTTTGGAAATAAAATAAAAAAGGCGATGCTTTGGTTCATAGACTAAACATATGCTTAACTATTAATATTGTAATGATTACTGATTATATCTTTCACATAGCAATATAGGTTCTATGTCCCGGCAGTTTTCGCTTCTTGGCTATTTAAGAGTAAAACTCAAGCTTTATTACACTCCTGTTAGTCTAAGGGGTGCTATCCACATTTTCGGGCTGGCACATTGTTTAAAACTATCGCGGTTATTTTCACTATAATTTAATGAATTCACGGGATTCTTACCACGATTTTTGACTGTATTATTGTGATGTTGGCTGTTAGTCTTCCTTTAATAAATAAATAAATAACGCATGAAATAAAAATCTAAAATCGTGGTAAGAATCCCGAAAATTCATTAAATTATAGTGACACATTAAGTTCGGCAGTATTTGTTGATCAAGAGTGTAGAACCGAAGCAATTACGTACCGATCAGGAATTTTATGCAGGTCATATTCGGCTCATGGCCAAAACCCGAACAACATAAGCAGGTGACTTTTTCCGAACAATCAACTACACACATTCATTTTGCCGCGTGGCAGTGCCGATTAATGACAGCCCGAATATATATAGCGCCCCTGAGAAATTTTTAGGTACCTTATTTATAAAACTCTTACACGAAAACATGAGCAAACCCGGAACCGAAGTATTTATTTAGTATCGAAAGCAAGTCTACCACCTGAGCATCGAAATCATCAAATTTTATACGGGTACATTAGCCATCATATTTTTCTAAATAATTATATTTCTTACAGCGTTGACACTCTAGAGATACGCGTATGTTAGTGTATCATCATTCAAAATTAGTATAAGCTTTTTATAATAAAAATTCAAGTATGTACTAATCGTAGACACAGTGCCAACCACATTGCGCAAACATTAGTAAGCCTACAACTGTTTGTTCCGGCTGTAACGTTTCTCGGGGTTTGGCTCTTACAAGTTTGCAAAATACCTTTGCTATTTCCAAACATTGTTTTAATATAATCGAGATTAGCATTTCGGAATGCAAATTGCTCAAGTCGAGATTCAATGTCTCGATTGAATTCCATACAACTTCAATGTTCCGGTTCATTGTTATCTTTGATACGTGTAAATAACTTTTAAATATTTATTTGATTGTTTGATCCGATTTAAAGTTCAGTTATTTTTGGTTTAGTTTATACGTTAGGAGGAGATCCCTGAGTTTCTGAAACTTAAATCACAAAAAGCTTATAAAGTAGCAGTTAAGGTGATGACCTAAAATCTTGAATAAGTTTAAATACATTGCAAGGCCAAAAGTAAACAATAAATGTTAAAGGTCTGGTTAAAGCAGCTGTGTTGAGATAATTAGCGGAGGGCTTAGTTTGCAGTGGTCGTCTTCTTTCCTGCGTTGGGGTCTCTCCGCCCACACACAAACACATACACACACACATATAACCTTAACTACATTTCCATTATTACTTACCAACCTTTTTTCTTCCTTCCAGGCTGGGTGAGCGATGAAGGGTTGGTTCGACGCGTTCCGCGAGGAAGGCGGTCCGACACTCTACGCTTACCACAACCGCACCGCAGTCGCTGCCGACGTCCCGGCGCTGGCACTTGTCATCGCCGCCGTCACACTCTATGTCGCGTTCCTTGCCATTTTTCCCGGGATCAGGAAGGAGGTAAATTCAACTATTTCACATGAGTAATAAAGACAAATTTACCGAGGACACTCGAAGCTTACCATCACCGCACCGTAGTTCAGTTAGTTCATGAACTTGGCTTCTAGACGTCACTTCTACAATGCTTTCCATCATCCCAAGCCACTGGTCAATTTGTCAGCTGAATTCACAGCCAACCAAGAGGCAACGGTTTGTTACAGGCGTCCACGTACAGTCTTAGTAGGTCCCGACGATGCTACTACATCAAAGAACGCAGGCATTCCAATTAGAAATAGTGCAACACGGCATTCGAATATATAATGATACATCATTATATATTAAAACAATAATATAATCTTAATGTTTAAGTGTCTTAAGTTTTGTCATCACGAGAGCCGAATGTACCGTTTGTACCTACTTTTAGAGGTGAGGATAAAAAACAAGACGATTACCAATAAAATCAAATACTTTCGACAATTTAGTCATAAACTTGAGTCTTACCAATCTGAATATGAGGCATGTTTGCGTACTTAGATCTGTAGGATAATCAATGCACGCAGTGGCATCATATGATCCGTGTCGAGATGTATTCGATTCTATAGGTACCTACAACACACTTCTAAAAATCAGCTGCTGTGCGAATACGAAATGAATGAAATTTGTACTAGACACATCTCAGTTTTCTGTATAAACCACCATAGCAGTCATCCCGGAGTCATTGAGTTGATGCGTTTTTCTTGGGATACTATCATTATTATAAAAGTATGGTATAGGGACTTGCATTCTGTACAATTTACCTGAATTTAACTTTAAATTATAAATATCCTTCAAGATTTGTTTTTTTTTAACCATCTCTTATTTCTTTCTTCATTATTAATTTTCACATGACTTAATGGGGCAGGATGCGTAATAATATATCATTAAAGACACAATTTACAAAATATTATTGACATTACATAATTGTTTCAGAGATTCTCCACCTTCACAATAGTGACTCTCAGCCTGTTCGTGGGCACCGTCATCTTGGGTAAGTACTTCTTTATTACAATAATTGATCTGAATCATGCTCTGATTATGACAAATGTTAATAATGACTGAACGATTAGAGTACGATTGAGTGAGTCGAATCATGGCTGGCGTTTATGTCATTTGCTTATACTTTCTAATGACACAAGTTAAAAATGCAAATGCTTCTTCTGAGTTAAGGAATGCTCTTCTTTTCGGTTTCAAGTTTAAATATTTTTTTGATAACATTAACAATGCTGGTTCTTGTTGACTTTATATAAAGCATGACTCTACCACCAGTTTCTAAAAACCTTCGTGAAGAAGAAATGACAAGAAACTTCACGGGTGTTTTAAGTAATTTGTTAGGTATATTGTTGGGCCTAAGAGAAGGTGCAGAAATACCTACTATAAGGACTATATTTATATATAGATACTTTTTATGCCTACTATAAGGATTAAGGTTCGAAGTGGTTATCATCATGAAATGTAATGGAAGTTTACCACCTAAATAGTATTGAATAAAAAAAGCATTCTGGAACTGGACATATTTTTGTAAGTTTTCGTCTTGTAATCTGGTTGTGTGTGTGTTGTGTAAAAGAGAAAGGCATATTTTTATGGTTTCTTAGCTGAGATTATATTTACTTGAATTCGAATTCATAAATTATTATAATGCATGATAAAGTTGATGTTTGAAATACAGATGATGAAAGTTTTGATGTACGCTGGCGAGTTATAGTTTATTTTGAAGATTCGATACTTTAAAAGTTCGACCCTTTAAATGCTTTGACCAGCATTATGAAATTATTGTATCTCATAGAAAAATGGATCTGCTTCGAGAACATTTTCGTGTAATGATTTTTTACGAGTTCAAGTCCATATTGATAGCTGGTGAATCGTTTAATCGACTTCAATTATCTTTTATGAACAAGGTGCCTTCTAAAGCAGCTGTGTACCGCTGGTATAATAAGTTTAAGTGCGGTCGCGTAAATTTGAAGGATGAATAAATCAGTGGTCATCCTTTGCCTGCTGTTACGGAAGAAAACGTGCTAAAAGTGAAAAATTTGATTCAATAAAACCAGCGAATCGCATTCGAGGAGATCCAGCACAATCTGGGAATTGAATCGGGAAGTGTTCATGATATTCTAACCAACCAACTTTGCGTAAGGAGCATTGTTTCGCGCTGGCTACCCCACAACCTCACCGATGCTCAGAAGAAGGCGCGCTTGGAATGGTGCCATGATGTGGTTGATAAATTTAAAGCAGGTTTTTCCCGCCGTGTTTAGAGATCCGTTCTGCGTCCGGCCCCGCTCGGACGTGTTCGCGGTCGCTCCAGCAATTGAGTCACGATTGTCGTCTCACGACGACAACTCGTTCGCAATACTCATACGCTGTTAGCCTCTTCAGGGCTTACGCTGCGGCCGGTTTCGATCGGCTGCAAGTAAGTCGGTCTCTTGCACAGCAACAACAGAGCTGAGCTTACCGCGGTCGATTAAATTCGATAGTGGTTCGCGAGGCTCGGGCTGTTTTTCGGGCTGCGTACTTGACGTTTGGCGCCTGCTACGCAGTCAGAGACTCACTCTGCGGCCGGCCCCGGCCGGTCGTAACGTAGTCAATCCCGCACTCTGTGCACCCCTCGCATTAAAAACCTCACCTCGGTGAGTGCAGCAACAACAGGGTTGAGCTTACCGCGGTCGATTAAATTCGATAGTGGTTCGCAAGACTCGGGCTGTCTTTCTGGCTGCGTACTTGACGCTTGGCGCCTCTACGTACCGGCTCCAGCCGGTCGTAACGTAGTCAATCCCGCACTTTCAGTGCAACCCAACTTCGTCAGGTCTACGGCCGGTTTTTGTTGTCAATTTATTGACGACACACTCCGTAGTAAACTCGCGTTTGATCAGGTGGATACTTAACGGTGACAACTAAGATAGCGTTGCCCCGGTGCTCTTCCAAGGCCCTTCAGGCCAAGGAGAAACCGGCTGACCCGATCCCATTGCACTTGGGCCTTTGGTGACGGTACAGTGCTGTCCGAATTAGGGGCACCACTTCGCGTCGTCCCCAGCCCCCCTACCGCGGGTAGGGAGGTTTAGGTGCTAGGTTTGCTAGGGAACCTAGGCATTCTTATATATTTATATATTTTATATTATAGGACCAAGCCCTCCAATGGACCAGCAAAGCTTGGTAAACTTTGCTAGGTCGTTCGCCCAGGCGCTCGTTGCGTCCGGCGTCACCATTTCCAATGACTCATTAACGCAGGCCTTACAGGCATTTACCGCGTCCCCGGCCCCTCAGGCCTCAACCCCGGCCCCTCAGGCCTCCGACGTCCAGACCCCTCAGGTCTACAGCTCTCCCGCGTCTCCCGCCTCGTCTGAGATGGACTGCGAATCGGTCGCATCCTCTCACGCGTCGCGTCGCAAGCGTACCGCTCCCGGGAGCGACTCCGAATCCGCGTCTGATACGTCGTCAGATGCCGTCACCTTAACCGGCTCTCCTGAGCCCGCGTTTCAACTTGTCGCCAAGCGCTCCAAGAAGCGCTCGAAGAAAGCTTCGGTATCATCAATAACTGAGCCCTCCCCGGTGTCTTCAACACCAGCCCCCGCGCCGTTAAAATCGCTCGAAGTAACCGCGTCACCGTCGGTCCCATCGAAGCCAACGACGCGCTGCGCTCCCGTCCCTCCGAAGCCTCAGCTCCCTCCGCCCGTCTTTCTCCGCGAAAAAGCGCGATGGACCGTAGTTTCAAATCTTTGCAAAGAGCAAAAAATCAATTACCTAAAAGCAACCAACGCAGGTGATACAATAAAAATACAGGTCGCGACCGTCGACGACTTCCGCGCGTTCACTCGGTTACTTTCTTTAAAACAAATCGCTTATCACACCTACGCCCTCCCGGAGGAGCGTAAGATCCGCGCAGTACTACGGGGCGTCCCGTTCGAGCTCGCGAACGAAGAAATCCTCGAGGACCTTAAGTCCCAGGGTTTCCCGGCCGTAGCAGTGCGCAAGTTGCACTCCAACCGCGGTAGGCGTTTTCCGTTAGCGCTAGTAATCCTGTCCAATACTCCCAACTCGAAGGAGATTTTCAAAGAGGCTCGCACAATTTGCGGACTCTCGAACATCTCCGTCGAGCGTCCTAACCCTCTAAAGCGCCTAAACCGGCGCCACCGCTCACTCCCGCTAACTTCCCGCCGCTGCGCAACCGGGGTCCCCCGGAAGCAAAGCCCGCTCAGCCGACGCCTACTCCGGCTCTGTCTTGGAGGCAGCGTCCGGCTGTCCCGCCTGCACCTTCCCGACCCATCCCAGCTCCCGTAGCTTCCGTAGGGCCACGTCCCGCTTTGTCATCTTCACCTCAGTCGTCGTTGGCTGAGGACATGAAGACCGTGTTCGACGTCATCCAAAACGTCGACATTAACGAAATTTCCATACTCGCACGCAAACTGCGAGCCGCCCGCTCTCCTCAAGAGCGATTATTCGCGTTAGCCGAGCATCACTCGCTCCTAAGTTCGTTGTAAATTCTTTATTTTGTATAAATTCGTAAATAAGTAAATTATAATGTCTAGACCTGCGAATCCCGCGTCCAGTCGTATTAAACCCAAGGGCTTATCCCTAGTATCTTTTAACGCTCGTAGCCTTAACACCAACCTTCCCGAGATTAAACTGTTCCTTCAGAACAAAGAACCTGACTTATTCCTTCTCCAGGAAACATGACTTACTCCAAACCGCTCCAGGGGATACGCTATTCCTAAGTACGCGTTTACTCGCAACGACAGGCCCAACTCCGACGGTTTCGGCGGCACCGCTATATATTACAAAAGAGGCTTCCATTGCTGTCCTCTCCCTACCCCTCCTCTCCTCAACATGGAAGCCACCGTGTGTAGATTGACTATGACTGGCCATCCGACCATCATCATAGCTTCAGTCCACATACCATGTGGCTCCAGACCAATCCGCAGCGATTCAGTCGTTATGTTCGGAGACTTTAACTCCAAACATACTGACTGGACGTGCCTATCGACTAACACCAGCGGTATTGCTCTCCTCGATATCACAAACTCCCTTGACTTAGACGTCATATCCCCCATCACTCCCACTCACTATCCCAACAACCCGACCTACTCTCCTGACATCCTCGACTTTGCAATTATCAAGCGAATCAATCTTGATCTAAGGTCTATCGAACTGCTCGATGACCTTGGCTCCGACCATCGCCCCGTCTCCGTCGTGCTAGGTTCGCCTAACGTTAACGTCACATCTCCTAAGACCTTTACCAACTGGAAAGGCTTTAAAAATACGTTAGTTTCAGCCTTAGAGGCCCCTAACTCTCCGCTCGCGATTTCGCCCGACCAATTAGATAGCCCGGTTAAAATAGATTCACTAGTCAATACTCTAACTGATGCTAGTAACTCAGCGATCAACGACAACGAAATTATTGCTAAGCAAGGCAAACCCGCGCTTCCCTTAGCCGTTAGCAATCTCATTAAAGCTAAAAAAGCGGCTCTCCGGAGAGCCAAGAAATATCCCACGCCCGCATATAGAACAGCTGCGAATCAGCTTCAACGTAAAGTTGAGTCTTGCCTCGCGGAACTCCGAGAAACTCAGTTTAACGATCTCATGGAGAATATCTCCCCGTCCCACAAAGCGTATTATCGAATGGCCCGAGCCTTACGCGTAGACTCCGCCTCTCACGTTCCTCCTCTCACTCGTCCCGACGGCACTATTGCCTTCGAAGTCGAAGAGAAAGCCGAATGCTTCACCGACAGCATAGCGGCACAATGTTCGCCCAGCACGCAACCCGCGGAACCCTCCCACATCCAGGCGGTGGAGGACGAAGTTCTCCGCAGAAAATCTCTCCCTATCACCGACGACCCCGTCACAGTCTCTAATGATGAAATCTTGCTTCTCATTAGAAAGCAAAAGTCCAAAAAGGCTCCGGGTGCGGATGGAATTTCCAACCACGCACTTAAGCACCTGCCACAGCAGGTGCTTACCTTGTTAGCTATCATCTTCAATGCCTGCTTTGACCATAGCTACTTTCCAAAAGCCTGGAAATAAGCGACAGTCATAGGCATTCCCAAGCCGGGTAAACCTCTGAACATCCCGGCTAATCACAGACCCATCAGCCTCCTCAATCCAATGTCTAAACTTCTCGAAAGAGTCATACTCTCTCGAATGCGGAACCATCTGTTTCCAACGGATGGCGACCCTCTCATTATTCCCCACCAGTTCGGCTTTCGCGCTAAGCACTCCTGCCCTCAGCAAGTCCATCGAATCGTCGAGTACATTCTCGAAGGATTCTATCCGCATCGTAAAAAATCAATCGCGGTTCTCTTTGACGTAGCCAAGGCATTCGACAAAGTCTGGCACAGCGGTCTCGTTTTTAAACTCTATAAAATAGGCTTACCGGTTCGCCTAGTCAGATTAATCGCGTCGTTTCTTAAAGACAGTACGTTTCGATTCAAACATGAAGGCACGCTCTCCGCGCCTCGTCCCATAAAGGCTGGAGTCCCGCAAGGCTCAGTCCTCGCCCCTCTGCTGTACACCGTGTACACTAACGACATCCCCATCCCGCCGAAAGGCGTCGAACTCGCCCTCTTTGCAAACGATACCGCCCTTTACACTAAAGGTCAAAGGATCCCGTATAACATCACCAGACTCCAAAAGGCCGTAAACGCCCTCGGTGTTTGGTTTCAAAAATGGCGTATCGATGTCAACCCGGAAAAGAGTTCTGCTATTCAATTCGACCACAAACGTCGTAATCGCTACAACGATCCTCACATTCGAATGTTAGGTACTCCCATCCCCTGGAAGCGCAGTATTAAATACTTAGGCGTCACCTTAGATCTGACGCTTTCTTTCAAGCCACACGTCGATAGAGTAACGAAACTCGCGCGTTTCTACTTAAGCCGCCTAAATAGTATGATAGGTAGAAAAAGTAAAATGTCTTTTAGAAATAAACGTACGCTCTATAAGGTCTGCATTAGACCCGTCATGTCATATGCTTCGCCAGTCTTTGCCCACGCCAATCCCTCCGTCCTGTATAAGCTGCAGGTAGTTCAAAATCTCTTCTGCCGCAGGGCCACAGACGCACCTAGGTATGTGCGCAACGCGGACCTGCACAGAGATCTTGAACTACCTACAGTGCAACAGCACCTCAAAACACTCTCAGAATCGTTCTTCAAACGGGCCGAATCCCATCCCAATCATCTTGTTCGAGATTCAGTCTCATATACTGCTCCTGTGTTAGATTCGAAATTCAAAGTCGCTAGGCCGAGAAACGCGCACACGGGCGAACCCACGCAGTTAACTTTAGCTCTCGAGGCCCTTCAGGCCGCAAATCCTAATTCTAACGTAAATTCCAATTCTAACGTAAATCCGAATTTATGCAATTTTACTTTTCATTTTTAATGTTTTTATTTACTTTTCATTTTTAATGTTTTTATTTACTTTTCATTTTTGAGCACCTTCAGTGCTATGTAAATCTCAGCGGGTGACCCCTTAAGGGCCCCGCTAGCGCGGCCTCTTTCTCCAATTGGCCGTCGCTCAGATGAAGGCTGAGTGGCAAAAATGCACGAGCCGACAGGGGGTTTTTTAGTGGGTATGGTTCTGGTAGGCGTCGGGACGAGTCCCACATAACTTCGATCGCGCGCGCGGAGTATGCGTCAGAGCATTTTTTATGTCCTCCTGCCCTTCCCGTGGAGGGGAACCAAAAAAAAAAAAACGCCGTGTTTACGATATTATAACAGTTGACGAATCTTCGATTCGTCAATATGATCCAAAAACGTTTTTGGGCGCACTGTAAAAATTTACAGTGTCTCTCTTTTTGGTCTGTACAAAATTATTCTTATCGGCATCTGTTCTCAAGTCGGCAAGCCTTAAGTTCCCTCCCTCAAGTATCCAAACGAGGAACACCCTCAAACTCACTGCATTCGAGAAGGCCGTTGACAAAGTACCAGTTGCAGACTGGAAAATGTGCTTTGAAAATTCGTTCAGACTCATGAAACTTTAGACACTGATGGAAAGTTCTTTGAAGAGATGTAATTAAAAAAATATAACCGATAGAACATTCTTACCTTTTTCAAATCTTTCTGCGTGTCCTTCACGCCTAACACGTTACATCAAATATAACAAAATATTCGATCCCTCCAGTCTATTTAAAATATGGGTATCAAACAAATTACTATAATATGCATATCATCATCATCATTATTAAGTTAAAATTAATCATGAATACTTTCAATTAAGTACAAATATGTTAGTTTGAAGTGAGCTGTTGACTTCTGCACAATGAAGTCTCAATATACGATGTAGCCATTATGCTAACAAAAACTTCTGTAAGAAGGCAGTCGTGACTGGAGCCATGAGCCATGACTCCGCATCGATATATCAATACTTTACAATTTATGCTGTATTGAACACTGAATATTTATATGTGTAATTATTTTCCCATTAAACTAGTGTTGAATTGAATGTTGTAAATATTAATGAGGATTTATAAGTACCACCTGTTGGCATTAAATGGACGGATTGAGATTCCGCCATTAGGCAGTTAAAGCCAATGTAAAACTATGACTTAATATACTCTTACATACAAAGTTTTGGAGATGTAAAGATAACCTTCTTTAGTAGGGTTATAGAGCTGAAAATCACAAGTGTGCGATTGTTCAATACCACTATGTGTCTTGTAAAACGTGTTACAAAAAGCGCAAGGAAACCACTTTTGATGCCACACTTAGCTGCTAAATGCAAACAGAAATATTTCCCATTTTTAATTTACTTATTCATTGTTGCAGTCCATTTGACTCAGTAAGATATATTTAAAAGATCGTTGATAGAGAAAGTGCTAAATAGTTAAAACTCTCGACCACTTTTCAAGAAACGCTCGTAAATATTTTTTATTTTTTTGTAAAGATTAAAAAAATATTGTTCTGCGTTTTATTAAAACAAATTACACAGTAGTTTTGCTTATTCCAAAGGCATTAATCATGCCCGATAGTTACTCTAATACATTTCACAACCGCGAATCGTACTGGCAAAAATTAACAACTATAATGATCAATTAAGATTTGTAATATAATTTTCGTAACATGATTTTGGCATTGTCTTCGGGTGACCGGGTATGAAGTGGAGAAATCTGCTCTCTGCCATTGACCGCAATCCTTCTAACATTCGCGTTACGAATAGTTTGCACGTTAAACAATGTGAACAGTAAAGAAAGATGTGCATGTTTGCTTAGCTTTTTACAATAAAATGTATAATAAACGCGCTCCGAATAGCCAAACAGCACAATGGTTGAAATAACCATAGATACTACTACTACATATAACTGAATAGAAGTTTCATGCCGTAAATACAAATAACTGTCTGTATTAAAATTTTATATTAATAATATATAATAATAACTCACCAGACAAACACACCAACTGACTCCAAAGTAAGCAGAGCTTGTGTTATGACGTTATAAACCTTGTACCAACCAGGATTAGATATAGTCAATCTCCGCTTCTTCGACTGTTCCAGTACTCGTGCCTTCCAAAATTGGCAAGAAAGATTAAATTTTCGCGTGAAATAAAGATACGAAAATGTAAATAAGAAACGACCAAAAATTTAAGCAATCTTTCGTATTCTTATCATTTATATAGTAAGCTTGATTGAAGCCGATTAGATCTTATAAAACTGTTAAAAAAGTCAAATTTGGTATTAATTGCACATAAAACATTTTAAATTGTGGTTTTCATCATTACAATCATTATAACTCACGCTATACCTATATATTTGTTGCAAAAAATAAATTGTTTGGAACAGGAATAACTTTAATAAAATCATCACACTAAAGTTCAACATTATTTAAGTATTAATTTTTTTTATTTTTATTATTTAGAAAGCTTATCCGTTAGGAACTAAACCTTGTTTCCTGACGAAAAGTATGTTTGTTTGACCACCATTCCCTGAGTCAATAATACTGTCCTGCTTATATATCAACTGCTCACTACAGCACAGTTACAGACTATATTACTTTGTCATTTAAAGAAAGCGCTTGGTGGGGAAGTCTCCTCTATTCGTCTCTTGGCAGCACATTACTGCTGTCTATATTCGTACGCGCCTTCAAGAACAACAACAACAAAGGAAATCAATTAATCATGGTTTTCATCTAAGGGCTTAGCGTGATATCGGGTGTTTTTTTTTATATATCAACTGTAGATTCGTAACAAAATTATAACATTTTTAGTAGATCTGACTACACAAACCACGTGTATCTACAACGACCGTATTCAAAACCCAAATTAAATATGCAAGCAGTTGTCACAATCCTTTCCCACCCCCTTTACAATCCCTTTCTTTAAATGACAGGGTAAACAGGGTAATACCATTGGGTAATACGTTATTTCACTCTACATAACAGGGGTGACGTTCTAGGTAACGTCGTAGGAAATATAAAAGTAATTTAGTACTTAGAGCGTATAAAGCCAAGGTAGATTTTGACTTTTTTAACAAAAGGCATAAAAACCAGGCAAGGCTTTCTGGTAGTGCGCACCCACATTACTGGGTCTTTGAAATTGTTTTGATGGTGTCAAACGTATCTTTTAAATAACGTTTTATTTTGTAGGTACATAACAGGTGTACAACAAAATTTTACACTATGCGTATCAACTCTTTTGTCGTAAACTTAAGACATAAAAATTGTAAATAGTCACGAAATGCCATCTCCAGCAGATTTACAGGAAAAAGGCAATAAGCCATAGATATTGAAATAGATATTTAGTTATTAATTTCCTTTCCGCATAAAGAGACAACTTTTCAGAACACAACATCTCTTAAGAACTTCTAGTAAATTTATAATTTAATACGTTTTTATCCATATTATACTCTCATAAAGTCTAAACTACTACTAACCTGCATTACTCTCAACAATAGACGCCAAAACAATATATAGTTAAGATTTTTTATGACAGAACAGATATGCCATTGTCCTGTATTCAACAGCTTTAGATATACGCTTACAATAGCTTACCTTTAATTGAAATCTATTAATAAAGTCACCAGTTCGTACAACACTAATGCAATAACCTAAAATAAATATTGGACTTTCCGACTTGTGTAGTTATCTTGAAATAAATAAGGCTAAGCAAACGATAATTACTTGAAGTGTTCTTGCCAAAGGCAAGCTTTTTTTAATAGGATTGTAGTTAAGTTGATAGACATGAGAAACTGTGATTAATTTCTTAAAGCTTTTGTAAACATGGTTAAGAAATTTTAAATAGTTGCAAAAGTAATCGGCCATTCGGCCAAATCGGTTTTTTAGTGGGTGCAACGAAACTTATAAGGAGACCACGTAATTCTGACAGTACTAAAGTACTAACAAACTTATTACATTGTCAACTATCTAGTTTATCTGCGCTTACTCATCTTTAGTTTTTTATACAGAAATTTAAAACACTTATTAATGTTTTTAAGTATGAAAAATTTGTACGAATTATTAACCTTTTTTGCGTTTGCAATTTTTTTTGTTCGCATAATTCATAAACAACCCCTTGGTGGCTATATTAGTTACCCTGACTTCCACGCCGTAGATCCCAATTTGAAATAACCTAGTGTCTGTGAGATATAGCACTACGTATCTCACAGACACTGGCAAGATACTCGTAAAGCAAAAGTTTGCGAGCGTTAGATAATATCTACTAGAAAATGTGGTTACATTTATTCTGGGTACCACTTCGCTGAACGGTTATTGCTTACTTCAATACCGTACTATTGATGAGTTCCTATAACGATTTTAAGCCCTTTCAGCTTAGTGCCACATACAGTTAAGTTTTGAAATAGTTTATTTATTTGTTATCTATTTTCCCCGCAGTGTGCAAGCACGGGTCTTCATGGCATGTGAGCGGTGCTCGAGTGGCGCGAGCGGCGTACCGCGCGTACTCCACCGAGCGACTGGACTGCTGGCTCGCCGTGCACGCCGGGCTGGGGCACGTCAACGTCACGCTCACTGGTAAGAAAAGGTTTTATGAAAATGGCCACACAGACATCATTCAAAATGTGGTTCATACACTAACATGAATCCAATAGCATATTCGCGTCTGCGACGATCCATCCAGAATCAAGGCATAGCTAGAAAACCTGTGGCAGCATTACGGACAGAAACATTCATCGGTTGATTGTGTCCGAAATGCTGACTGCAACTGGCCGATAAGGGTTGCTCCTTGATAACATACTTCTACAATGTCCAGTTATTCTGTTGTATTAATTTATCAAATTTAACAACATCGTCATAGGCAGCTCACGAAAATTAAAAAGTATTTTTTTTTACCACAAACATTAAAAGAATTAATATATTTAGAAATCTTCAAGACCAAATGGAGTAATCAATATTTGACCGTAATATTTCTAGAAAAAAATCAAGTGATTAAAGTACTAAGATGTTAAGTTAGTACTTTAATCACTTGATTTTTTTCTGTATTATACGATAATTCTGTATTGATGCCTGTAAGAAAGTAACATTTCTTAGCCCAAAATTGTGCTGGTTTGCAATTTTTTTTTAATTAAATGGTTTTTTTTTTTTTTTGTTCCCCTCCGCGGGAAGGGCAGGAGGATAAAAATGCTCTGACGCATACTCTGGCGCGATTCCAAAGTTATGTGGGACTCGTCCCGACGCCTACCAGAACCATACCCACTAAAAACCCCCTGTCGGCTCGTGCATTTTTGCCACTCAGCCTTCATCTGAGCGACGGCCAATTGGAGAAAGAGGCCGCGCTAGCGGGGCCCTTAAGGGGTCACCCGCTGGGTTTTACATAGCACTGAAGGTGCTACTAATATAACATTAAAAATTGACAATAAAATTAAATTTGCATTAATTCAGATTTACGTTAGAATTAGAATTTACGTTAGAATTAGAATTTGCGGCCTGAAGGGCCTCGAGATCTAAAGTTAATTGCGTACGTTCGCTTGTGTGCGCGTTTCTCGGCCTAGCGACTTTGTATACCGAATCTAAGACAGGAGCAGTATAAGAGACTGAATTTCGAACTAGTGGATTGGGATGGGATTCGGCGCGTTTGAAGAACGATTCTGAGAGTGTTTTTAGGTACTGTTGAACTGTAGGTAGTTCAAGATCTCTGTGCAGGTCCACATTGCGCACGTACCAAGGTGCGTTTGTGGCCCTGCGACAGAAGAGGTTTTGAACCACCTGCAGCTTGTGCAGGACGGAGGGTTTGGCGTGGGCAAAGACTGGTGAAGCATATGACATGACTGGTCTAACGCAGACCTTGTAAAGCGTACGTTTATTTCTGAAGGACATTTTACTTTTTCTACCTAACATACTGTAAAGCCGGCCTAGGTAAAAACGTGCAAGTTTCGTTACTCTATCGACGTGAGGGTTGAAAAAAAGCGTCTGGTCTAAGATGACGCCTAAATATTTAGTACTGCGCTTCCAGGGGATGGGAGTGCCTTGCATTCTCAATTGGAGATTGTCGGGGATACGACTGCGTCTGTAGTCGAAGTAAACCGCAGCGCTCTTCTCTGGGTTCACATCGATACGCCATTTTTTGAACCAAGCACCGAGGGTGTTTACAGCTTTTTGAAGTCTGGTGACGAGACCCGAGGCTCTGCGGCCTTTGGTGTAAAGGGCGGTGTCGTCGGCAAAGAGAGCGAGTTCGACGACTTTCGATGGAATGGGAATGTCGTTAGTGTATACGGAATACAAAAGAGGGGCGAGGACTGAGCCTTGAGGGACTCCAGCCTTAATGGGACGAGGCGCGGAGAGCGTGCCTTCATGTTTGAAACGAAACGTGCGGTCTTTGAGAAACGACGCGATTATCCTAACTAGGCGAGCCGGTAAGCCTATTTTATAGAGTTTATAAACGAGACCGCTGTGCCATACTTTGTCGAAAGCCTTGGCTACGTCAAAGAGAACTGCGATCGTTTTCTTTCGTTTCGGATAGAAACCGTCGAGTATGTACTCGACGATTCGATGGACTTGCTGAGGGCAGGAGTGCTTAGCGCGAAAGCCGAACTGGTGGGGAATTATGAGAGGATCGCCGTCCGTTGGAAACAGATGGTTCCGCATTCGAGAGAGTATGACTCTCTCGAGAAGTTTAGACATTGCCTTGAGGAGGCTGATGGGTCTGTGATTAGCCGGGATATTAAGAGGTTTACCCGGCTTGGGTATGCCTATGACTGTCGCTTCTTTCCAAGCTTTTGGAAAGTAGCTAAGGTCGAAGCAGGCATTGAAAATGATAGCTAACAAGGTAAGCACCTGTTGAGGCAGGTGCTTAAGTGCGTGGTTGGATATACCATCCGCACCCGGAGCCTTTCTGGACTTTTGACTTTTGATGAGAAGCGAGATTTCATCATTAGAGACTGTGACAGGGTCGGCGGTGATGGGGAGAGAGTTTCTACGGAGAACTTCGGCCTCCACCGCTTTGATGTGATTGGGATTTGCGGGTTGCGTGCTGGGCGAGCATTGAGACGCAACGCTGTCAGCGAAGCATTCGGCTTTCTCTTCGTCTTCGAAGGCGATAGAGCCATCGGGACGAGTGAGAGGAGGGACGTGAGTGGCGGCGTCTACGCGTAAGGCTCGGGCCATTCGATAATACGCTTGGTGGGACGGGGAGATATTCGCCATGAGATCGTTCATCTGGGCGTCTCGGAGTTCCGCGAGGCGGGATCTAACTTTGCGTTGTAGCTGATTCGCAGCTGTTCTAAAGGCGGGCGTGGGATATTTCTTGGCTCTCCGGAGAGCCGCGTTCTTAGCTTTAATAAGATTGCTAATGGCTAAGGGAAGCGTGGGTTTGCCTTTCTTAGCAACCTTTTCGTTTACACTGATGGCTGAGTTGATAGCATCAGTGAGAGAATTTACTAACGAATCTATTTTATCCGGGCTATCTAATTGATCGGGCGAGATCGCGAGCGGAGAGTTTGGGGCCTCTAAGGCAGAAACTATCGTATTTTTAAAACCTTTCCAGTCGGTAAAGGTCTTAGGAGGAGTGACGTTAACGTTAGGCGGTCCTAGCACGAGGGAGACGGGGCGGTGGTCAGAACCTAGGTCATCGAGCGGTTCGATAGACCTGAGGTCGAGGTTGATATGTTTGACGATTGCAAAGTCGAGGATGTCGGGAGAGTGGTTTGGGTTGTCGGGATAGTGAGTGGGAGTGATAGGGGAGACGACGTCTAGGTCGAGTAAGTTGGTGATGTCGAGGAGAGCTATACCGCTTTGGTTGGTTGATAGGCACGTCCAGTCAGTATGTTTGGAGTTAAAGTCTCCGAACATAATGACTGATCGGCCGAGGGCGAGAATGGTCTCAAAGTCGCTGCGGATAGGTTTGGTGCCAGAGGGTATGTAGACTGAAGCTATGATGATGGTCGGATGACCAGTCATAGCCAATCTACATACGGTGGCTTCCATGTTGAGGAGAGGAGGGGTAGGGAGAGGACAGCAATGGAATCCTCTTTTTTAGTAGATAGCAGTGCCGCCGAAACCGTCGCAGTTAGGCCTATCGTTACGTGTAAACGCGTATTTAGGAATAGCGAATCCCCTGGTGCGATTAGGAGTGAGCCATGTCTCCTGGAGAAGTAAAAGGTCTGGGTCGTTGTTCTGAAGGAACAGTTTGAGCTCGGGAAGGTTGGTGCTTAGGCTACGAACGTTAAAGGATATTAGGGATAAGCCCTTGGGTTGGATACGACAGGACGCGGGATTCGCGGGTCTAGACATTATAATTTACTTTTTTACGAATTTATGCAAAAATAAAAATTTATAATGAACTTAAGAGCGAGTGATGCTCGGCTAACGCAAATAAACGCTCTTGAGGAGAGCGGGCGGCTCGCAGTTTGCGTGCGAGTATGGAAATTTCATTAATGTCTACGTTTTGGATGACATCGAATACGGTCTTCATGTCCTCAGCCAATGACGACTGAGGTGCAGAAGACGGAGCGGGACGCGGCCCTACGGAAGCTACGGGAGCTGGGATGGGTCGGGAAGGTGCAGGCGGGACTGCCGGACACTGCCTCCAAGACAGAGCCGGAGTAGGCGTCGGTTGAACGGGCTTTGCTTCCGGGGGACCCCGGTTGCGCAGCGGCGGGAAGTTAGAGGGAGTGAGTGGCGGCGCCGGTTTAGGCGCGACCCTCTTGATGGTGGAGCGCGGAGCGCGCGGGCAACCCCTGTAGTTAGCTGTGTGGCCGGACTGGCCGCACAGCACACAGGCAGGGGGGGAAGTGGATTCGGGAGTGCGAGTGCACTCCTTAGTGAAGTGGGGATCCAGGCACTTAACGCACCTGGGGGGAGCTGAACAGTTAGCCGCTGCGTGGCCATATAGCTGGCAGCGGTGGCACTGCCCAGGGTGACCGCGGGGGTTGGGACGCTCGACGGAGATGTTCGAGAGTCCGCAGATTGTGCGAGCAATTAAATGCTACAAATAAATACCATTTATTTGTAGCTCGACAGCAGAGTAGCGTAGTGGTGAGTAGCCCTTTTTCATACGCCAGAGGTCCCAGGTTCGAGTCCTGGCCTGGGCATGCATATGTGTGATGAAGAGAGGTGATTGTTCTCGGTTTTAGGTTGTGGATATATATATATATATATATATATATATATATATATATATATATATATGTTTATTCTGGGTTCCCCCCAGTTCACTGTAGTCATCCATAACACAAGCTCTGCCTACTTTGGAGCCATACAGTTGGTGTGTTTGTCTGGGGATTATTATTATTATTTTTCCCTCATCTATCTGCTCTCTCTTTACAGCTCTGTCCTGGGGCAACACCACAATCGGCGACCCTGGAGTAGACTACAACGAACAGTTTCGCTGGGAGGAGGCCGGAGGCATCCAGGAGTGGTACCGCGCTGGCCTGACACGCGGCCTGCCTTACCCCGTGCTGTCCGTGGCGGAGCACTTCGCGGCGCAGCATGAGGGGTTCGACTGGGGTGCTAAGTACCGAGCTGCGGGGTATACCACGTCTACTTTGTTGTGGTAAGTGTAATCTATTATGTGTAGGTACATAATAGGGTGTACTGACTACCTTACTGGTACATCAACGTTCATTCTAACATAGACAGAGACTTGATCTAAAATACTCCAGAAGCACTAGTAAGAACTTATTCAATTATAAATCAAATAGTTTTATGTCATTTCACGTGCATGCTTAAAATCACTGGATGAGTTTGAAAAATGTACCTCTAAATTAAACAAATGCAATGTAACCGCCATTCACACTTTTTTATTAATTGATTAAAATAATTAAAAAGTCAGGAGGTTCAAAGTTACCTAAGAATAATCTCACACTATCTTTTTACACACAAAAAATGTGAAGATATTTTTCATATCCGTAAAATTACTATGTATTTTCTTAGGGTCTTGTCGATTGGTGCTCTACAAACTGTTTCTGTCCGACTGAGGATGCGTGAATATATATAGACGATCGAGTGGTGTAGTGGTTAGTAGCTCTGCTTCATTCGCTGACGGTCCCGGGTTCGCATCTGGCCGGGTCGTTAATTTGTGTGATGAATTTTATTCTCGGGTTTATTTATTTATTTATCTTATTTATTTATTGAATTGCCAACAGACACTTTACAAATTAAATTACTTATAACAGAAAACATGGTAGGGTGTACAGGCAATAATTACAAGCAATAACTTCTTAATTTTAACCAACAAACTTTTTTTTTTTGCAAACCAAATTATACGTTTGATAATTTTGTGACAGCTGACAGTTGCACGTTTGATTGATGCGTCCAGCTCTTAAATTGTCCTCTATTTGACACCTAATGTGGATCTAATTTGCACCAATCTGTGAGTGTTGAGTTATGCTTCTATGCTTATAAATTTATATTGATTTAAATTCATATATTTTTTAAATACCGCATTATATATTTCTATTTTTAATTATATATTTATATTTAACGTATTATATGGCCGATAGTAATGACTTCGCCGATAGCTTTCTCTTGCTCATCCTCCTCTTGCAGTTTTAGTAGTGCCGATAGTTTTCAATCACCACCTCTGACTTTGCATGATAGACTCTCTTCTGTCTTCTCCAAAGATCCCTTAAATTTTAAAGTGGTGCATATTAATGCCCAAAGCGTTCATAGTCACCACACTGACTTAATTGCAACTTTCAGTTCCGATAGTGTTGATGCGTTGCTAATTTCAGAATCCTTTCTCAAACCTTCCCTCCCTTCTACTTCCTACTCTCTTCCAGGATTTGTGTTGATACGCAACGATCGTTCTGGTAAGGGTGGTAGAGGTGTGGCAATTAACCTTCGTACGGATATCCCATATAGTATTGTGAGTGCCTTGCCAACTTCTTACTCAGGATCTGCTGAACATCTTGCTATCGAAGTAATAATACGACATACTAAAATTCTCCTCACAGTTTTTTACAGCCCCAATGTTGATTATTTCGATAGCATTGAGAACTTTTTTAACGCCTTCTGTCCCAGTTACGTTCATGTACTTGTTTTAGGTGACTTCAACACGTGCATGATCAAAAACAACTCTCGATCGCGCAGGCTGAAATCTCTTCTCACTTCCTTTAATCTATCTCTTCTGCCTCTCTCTCCCACTCATAACTTTCCCAATTGTGTTCCATCCCTAATAGACCTCATGATAGTGTCATCTCCTCGTAATGTTTCCGATCATGGTCAACTGATTGCTACATTTTCCTACCATGACTTAATATTCCTGTCCTATCGCATTCGTCTCCCTAAACCTAAATCCAAAACTCGAATACTCCACAACTTCACAAACATCAACGTCCATTCACTGCAGTACGATGCGCGTGCCATCGACTGGTCGTCTGTATTTAGTACCGATAACATGGACGCAAAAATATCTAACTTTAACGCCTTGCTTTTAGAGTTGTATGACCGTCATGCTCTCCTGAAAAGCGTCAAAATAAAACACAATCCTGCGCCCTGGTTGTCGGACTCTATTAGGAAAACCATGTCATTACGCGACAAAGCGAAATCGAGGTACACACGTCGTCCTTCCGATCATAATCTCACTGACTTCAAAAATCCGTAATCTATGCAACCGTGTATGTCGCGACGCCAAGAGACGCTACTTTCATAATTCTCTAGTGAACCATACCACTGCAGAAGTTTGGAAAGTCCTTAAATTGGTAGGGATTGGTAAATATCCTGTCTCTTTTAATACCTTTGACCTCAACTCTTTTCCAATCCACCATCTACTCTTACACCTGATATAAAAACCGACACCTCAAATGCATTGTCCGATACTTCCACCTTTTATCAGCCGTTTAACTTTTCAGCCATTTCTGAAGACTGAGAGATCCATTTTCTCCATCTCGTCAGCAGCTGTTGGTAATGACAATGTGTGCTCCAAAATGATCACTTTGATCCTACCTATTGTATTACCTATACTCACCCATATTTTGTAACCATTCCTTAGCTACCAACACTTTCCCTACCGCTTGGAAAAGAGCTCACGTTATACCACTTCCTAAAGTGTCTAACCCTAGCTCCATTACCCATTGTCGTCCCATTTCCATTCTATGCTTCTTGTCCAAAGTCCTTGAACACATTGTCCATAGTCAACTGTTGACATTCGTTACTAGCAACAATTTGCTAAGCCGTTTCCAGTCTGAATTCCGACCGGGCTACAGCACAGTATCAACACTCGTCAATTTGACAGATGACATACGCTGGGCTATGGAAAATGGATCTCTCACACTACTGATTCTGCTAGATTTCAGTAATGCTTTTAACTCAGTGGATTTTGATATCCTTCTCGGTATGTAGCAATCGCTTAACGTTTCTCGATTCTCGTAACGTAGTCGATATATGCGCGGTTGCATTACTTTATCCGATCTTCCTCCTGTTGTGTTTGATGGCACTCGGATTGATTTCACTGACACAGCCAAAAACTTGTGTGTAATTTTTTATTCTTATCTCACTTGGCGACCTAATGTTAGTGAGATCAGTCGTAGAGTTCATCATTCAATACATACCTTAAAAATCCTCCAAACCTTCCTTCCCTTATCGACTAAAATCTCCGTTTCTCTCCTGTTTCTCCTATTCATTTACCGTTCATGCAGTCAGATTGTGGAATTCACTCCCTTATAATATCCGCGAGTCAGAAACACTACTTTTTTCCCTTATTAAGTAAGTTTTTTATTGTTTTGGCATTTATAAGTTTTCCTTTTAAACAACTTTAGATTGTATTTATTTTATTGTATTTTATTTTATTTATGTATGTATATGAGTATATGTAAGTTTATTTACGGTGTTAAGTATATAATTTGTCTATGTTTAAAGTAGGTACACACTACTTTGTTATAAACTAATCTCTCCTCTCACAGGTCGGCTGGAAGAGATTTCTTTTAGAAATAAGCCGTACCTTTGTACATATTTAGTGTTTAAGGAATTTTATATTGTTTTCATATGTGTGTACAAAATCTGTCAAATAAATAAATATACTACATTTCTATCTAACTTCAAATATATAAAATTAACTTACAAACTTAATAAAAACAACCTCTTATAAACTAAAGTTAAGGCATTACACAAAAAAGGACCAAAAATATGTAAACATTTTTATTACAACAGTCAATATTGTTACTATATCACAAAGCCAGAATCCTTGGAATATAAATAGTCATACAGCTGTTTCTTATAACTATACAGAGAGCCACTCATAATGTCGATTTGTGTATCCGTGAACAATTTATTGTGATCGCGACATATTCGAGGGATTGAGCTGTGAAAACCGACGTTAGTTTTAAATCTGCTGACGGCGACCGGGTCATGGTTGTTTGTATTTATGTATGTATGTTTATTTTGGGTCCCCCCTAGTTCGCCGTATGGTCATCCATAATACAAGCTCTGCTTAATTTGTGGCCATACAGATGGTGTGTTTGTCTGGTGATTTAAACAAATAATATATAATCAAAAGATTTTTAAAGATAGTTACATCACTATTTCACGTCCTATAATACCAATTAATTATATAATATGCTGATAAAAAATACAATTTTTATAAGCACCATTTCTGTATGGACCAATTATTCGTTACAATCAACTAAAAATTATTAAATTATCTATATTCAGACTGACTCTTCATTGGTATCAACTACAATTTTATTAACAAACAATAATTTTAAAAATTGGCATATAAAAAAATTATTTCAAATTCAAGTATTTATTTCTCAACATTGACCATTACTTGTTCTAATTGACGTCAAATAAAACATTACTCTACCACCAGTTCGGGAAAACCTTCGTGAAGAAAAACTGGTAATAGTATTAAGCATACCCTCATCAACATTTCCAAAAAATATTTCATGTACAGATACGGCTTCGTTACAGTTTTATTATATGTATAGATTTAAATATTTGACCAACAAAACCTATCGAAATCTCCTTACAGGGCTGCCCTAGCGCTATGGCTGCTCATGAACCTTCTCCTGGTTGTGGTCCCACGGTACGGAGCCTACGCTATGATTGGGCTGGGGGTCACCCTGTGTGCGGCTGCGGCGGCCTACTGGTCCTGTCTGCCTCACTCTCCCCTGGTTGTCAGACTGGATGGAGCGATGCTGTTCTTTACACTAGGATGGTGCTTCTGGCTGGTGCTTATATCAGGTATTCTAATTTTAAATATTCATTACATCTGTACGCCGTAGTGGGCTTGATTTAAATACTAGTTTTGTCTATGTCCTCTTTCCTGGTGTTGAGACTAGACAGGACCACGCTGTCTTTACACTAGAATGGTGCTTCTGACTCGTGCTAATATCAGGTGTTCTAAATTTAATTCTACTGAATGACCGGGTTTGGAGTATATACTGGTCCTGCCTGCCTCACTCTCCCTTAGTTGTTGTATGGATGGCGAGATGCTGTTCTTCACGCTAGGGTGGTGCTTTTTGGCTGGAGTTTATACCAGGTATTATACGTTGAAATTGTTTATTTAGTATATTGTGCAAAGATCGTGCTAGAAGTTAATATTGATACTGCCTGTTCCATTCTTCCCTGGGCGTCTTTTAGGACATCGCAGTTCTGTTCATCACTTTAGAATGGTGTTTTTAAAACAAAATAGCTGATTTTTATGTAACTTTAGTTTAGTTTCAGTTATGGTTATTTAAGATTTTCAGGACCCTAGCACGTCACAAACAACAAAACTCCAATTAAATAATTTTATGACCGTTTTTGGAATGTTAATATAAAAACTAGAAGTGACTCGACATTTTGTTGTAGGAAAATATTGCAAACGAGTCGTGCTTGTTTTCAGTTGAGATTAAATTTGGGTCCATCTGTTGCTTAATATTTGATAATTTGCTAAATGATTCATCGTGCTAAAGACTCATTCATTACGTCAAGTAAAATGTAACATTGGCATTGTAGATCCCAAGGCCTTTATATTAATGTTTGGGTCCGAAGGCCACATTTCAAAGATGCACTTTGATATCAATTTGTACAAACAAGAGCATTACTGTGTAGAGAAAACGTGATCTTATTTGCTGATGAATAAGAGCTATCCAATAAACAAAGTGTCAGGCTCCACTTGCACTCAAATGTACATATATTGCGCAATTTGACTTTGGCCGAATTTCGGCGACTAAAGTAAAAATAAACAAGACAACTTCGCTTAATGATGTAAGTTCCACGTAATAAAGTAAATAAATGTAAGGATATTATGTAATTAGATCAAGATTATCCATTCTGAATTACTTGGATATTAATTGAACAGCATTATTATCTATGATGGTCATCGGCTTCTGGATTCAAGCGATCATTTTTGAAATGTAAAACATATTTTATGATTAAACAAATTATCTTGTACTTACATAGGTATGTAAAAGAAAATAAATTAATATTACGGGCTATATCAGCACCATCACTATTCGAGCTGTCAATTATACAGCCTACAGATAATATTCACAGTTACTATTAATAAATAAAAGACCTTCGATTGATGATGTCCATAGATGCGAATGCTACTGACCATGAAGGAGGTCGCGTGTTTTAAAAAAAGAAATTTACGTTAAACTAACGCCCCCCTTTCTCAACTTCAGGAGGTGTCTGCGTAGTAGTGGGTCTGCTAATCGCAGCGCTGGACCTGGTGTGGCCACATCGGTTCTCTACGGTGCTGGAGGTGGACTACGACACGCCGTACGACAGACACGTGCTCATCGTGGACAGCCGGCAGAGAGCGCATCCGCCGCAGCAGACCTCGCTGTCGTCCAGGATTTTGAGGTTAGTTGATTCAAAATAATAATTGAATCTTTAGTCGCAAGATTGATGAAAAACTGCGTATAATATAATAATTTTATGTTTATTTTATACAAGAAGAATAAACAATTAAAGTAGAAATTCAACATAATATATTCTTTATTGCACGTAATCAAACCTTAAGAACTAGGTACAAAAATAAGTTATTTAGCAAAGGTGGACGTATCTCTAAAAGTGATCTCTATTCTACTATTCTATTCTTGTAATATATGGCAATCAGCCGTCGTTACGACTCGACAGACTATTACTGCCAGTGTCAGGTATTGGAATATATAAATAACAATTTCACGTTCTTAACCAGCAAATCAGAGACCTTGTACCTATACGCTGGTTTTAACTCAGATGTGCGACGTAGAGTCGTGCTTTTGGCAAGGTGAAATCTACGAACAGAATCACGTTACTATCTATGGATTCCCCTTTGGTTATTGCTTCTCTATATATCTAGTGGAAAGGCATCATAATGATGCTTTTAAAAACTGCAACCTCGCTCGTAGTCTATATTAGGTTACAGCAAATCATATTACCTAAAAATCTGATCTAACATTTTAATCTAGAATTACTAAATGGAAACATCAATTTCTCATTAAACGGTTTTAAAACGCGTTATGTAATTAATATAAGACATACACATATGTAATTTTAACAGGTTCTAACAAAGCGATAATTTACAATAACGAATCAATTCCCCTTGAAGCTATAAAATTAAATATGCAAGACCTTTGTTCGAATTAACATACGAAACTACCATTTAATTTAGTTAAATCATTTTAAACGATAATCCTTTTATCTCTCTCAAATCGGTAGCGTTCTTGGGACTTTTAGCCTTGTTTTAGCAAACGTTCCGATATTGACCTCTCACACCGACCTTTTCTGTATAAATAATTCAAAACGTTTTTGCCGAACTTCCGATATGTAAAACACAGAGTTTTTATTTTAAAAATTTAATTAAAAACAGCTTAACTTTATGTGTGAAATGTTTCGCTTTTAATAACAAGATGCTGATACAAAAAGAAAACCTTTTTGTTCTCCATTAATTAATTATAGCTTAGTTTTAGTTCCTCCGTATTTTTAGGATTATGTATAAACTAGATTAGAGGTGTTCTTGACGTGAGTTGTGAGACCATTAATTGATAAAATGACTCTTTGAAATATAAAGGTCGATTATTACACACAAACACTAACATATTCTTAGAAAAAATACCTACTTTACAAAAATTTTATTCATGACACATGGTTTAAACATTTGGAGGTTACATATAGCCTTCCGGAGTATTTAAATAAAACCTTGACAGACTATTTTAACTGTTGTTTGCCCGTGTGTATAAATAAGTGTTGTTTTTACTGAATAAAAAAAAATATTTATGTCAAAAATGCAATACTTAATTTTTCTGGGAACGGTTGATATCATAAGTATTAATAATATCTGTTATCTTCACCTAATTAAGTTTCGATTAAGGTTTTTAATAAACTGATAACTTTATACAAGTCATGCTTGTCTCAAAGTCCGATAGTACTAGTAAGCTCAGATAAAAAAAAATATTTCTGTACGAGTAGTACAGATACACTTTTTCACACCATGCCATGCCTGCCCGATAATGCCCTATTTATTATTATGTTATGCAAACTCCGTTTTATGCAAGTCATTTAAGCTTCAGGCTAACCCAATGCATAATAATGAACTGAATTTATTTATTAACCTCCGGGTTTTAATGAAGTTTGAAACGTCAACTAAAAGTGCATATATATTAAAAGACAAATATAATATCACAATTACGAGCGATCATTGGAGAGATCCAACAATAATATGTTCTAAATTTAAACTCACATACATGAGATATTGTTATAAAAAGAAAGCAAGGCTGTATGGCTCTGTTCTTGCCTCAACAGTTCTATTTTAATCGATAAAAAGTGGCGCAATTTGAATATCTCTTTGCTAAAAAATTCAGTACTAAAAACCATTTAACTCGAGGAAAATGTCTGGTGATGACAGTGATTTCGCCCAGGAGTGTTTAGTAGTGTATAAAACCAAGGAGAATTTCAGCAAATGGAAAAATAATAAAGGCAGCAAAACTATATGTAAGTCCGTGCTGTTAGTGTTTCATCAACAGCTATCTAGAATGCAGAAGTAATATTGTAAATTTAATTTTCAATCAATAACATATTTACAGTTCTAGTATTACTGATTTTAATTATCTCAGTGGGTGTGAAAAGTAGACTATACTCCTCGGTAATAAACATGTATTTTCCTTGGACAGGCTTGAATCCTTCGCTCTCACTTCCTTCGCAAATGCCCTCACTTCGGTCGGTCTTACTTAACATTTGAATCCGTCATTTCTCTTAGGATTCAATATGATGCCCGTGACATTATTAAGACACTGCTTTATCCCTTTGGTGTATAATCTACTATTATATAGCTCATAATGCTTCTTCATAATTATAAGAAAAATAAAATAAAAATTTGCGAAACCTATGTGACACTATAATTAATTTATTTGATTGTACGTACTGGAAAAGTCATGTATGCAAGTAAATGTTAACTAACACCCTACGACACCAATTTTGCAATTTTGTTGACACTTTCATTATTAGAAAGCTCCGTTATTTAGATATTAGGTTCTCGAAGTTGGGCAAAACTTCAAATACATACCTTAATTTCCGTAAAAAATAAATAGACGGAATATACCTACGGGCTTTATATTATTAGCAAGTCTATTAAACGCTGTTACGATTCTAATGTTTTGTTCCATTCATACAATTATTCATTCTGGCTAGTTACTACACAAGGCCTTCGTACCGCATCTTTCTCCAACAAGAACTAAACAATTTCCTGCGCATTCCAGGCGTCTCTCCTCTAAAACGCGCGAGGCATCGAACCCGGTCTCCATGTCAGTGGAGAGCGAGCGCCGCGGCCGCGACAACCCCGCCTTCCAGCACGAGCAGCGCAAACCCAACTCTCCCTGGAGATACCCCCTGTTTAGGAGACAGATTGACAGGTAGATTATTCATAATTTATATCAACAACCTTCGATAATTATTCTGTTTTGATTAACCTTAATTCCCAATTGATTTAAATCTTGAGCTAAATCAATGCTTTGACTTGATTTGGACTATAGCCTAGTTTACGGTATTATCATGTTCTCATATGAAGCTTAAGTTAATTAATTCCGTAAAATGGATTGTAATAACTCCTATGAACATATATATAATCATATATATTTGCGAAATTGTAATTTGAAAAGCAGCTGCGAACGAACGAGGGTGTGCTGAAATGCCCACTTGTTACATGGTTTTTTAGTTTAACTTGCCAGTTTAACTAACATACTTAGTAGTTTTATGACGCTTCAAGATTGTTCTACGCTTTCGGTTGAGTAGGCAGTATATATCTCATCAAAACCCGTCTTTAGGACTTTCCTGTTGCAACCGTAAGGAGTAAAGTGGTTTATCTATGGAGGACTACTACAAAAAGTAATGTATATATTATTAGAGATCCTTGTCTGACTGTTATCTATACAAGGACTAAATTGCGGACCTTTCAGAGCGAGAGAGGAGAAATGCGGCCTTAAACTTCCGCATTAGAACACCACTACTAGGGTAAATCAGAGCCAGAAAGATCTTACCTTCACCACAATCAGCTAATCCCCAAATGTCAAGGTTGTTAATAGATTTTTATCGTTTATTTCAGAGTGGATTCGGCGTCCAGTTTCGGGTCCAGTGTGAACGGTCAGCACTCTGCTATTAAGATGTCGCCGTTGGCCGGAACTCATCCCACTTCCTCCCCTATGGCCGCGATACCACCGCATAGGTACGATATTAATATACCTATAGTCTTGTTTAGAAATCAATAATTTGACTGTATTGAAACTTACCAAATACTTACATACAAAACCATGACTGCATTCGGTAGTCACATATATGAGAAAGATATTTCAAGGCATGACATTCGTTTATAAATTTAGGTTTAAATGAGTTTTAATATATTTCTTTATAAAAATTGTTCTAAAGTAGTCGATTCAAAGTCATACACACACTTGAACCTACAGATTAACTCATTTAAGTCCACAGTTATCCAATCCAATAGTAAGCCCGAAATGTATTCACTTGATACATGGGTCACAAATATTGATTTATCTGATTGTTTAAAACCTAATTTAAGCGGAATAGACAAGGCAAAATGTAAGTACACTCGAGCACATATTCAATCTGCATGGACTGATATTTTTGAAAATAGATATACATATTTTTACAACATTTTTACAGACGGTTCGAAAACAGAGAACGGAAACGGGGGTGCGTTTTTAGATTGGGAAACTAAAGAATCTGTTAAAATACAGATTAATGCAGAAATTTCGATTATGGCCGTAGAAATGATAGCAATTTTAGAAGCATTATCGTACATTCAGAGCATAAATTTTCAAAAATTCGTTATTTTAACAGATTCAAAAAGTACTATTCAACATTTGATTCGATGTACTACCATTTTCCGAGGCTTTCCATTAGCTTATATGATTATAAATATGATAAATAGCTTAAAATTAAGAAAAAAAGATATTGTTATCCAATGGATTCCCTCTCATTCAGGTATACTGGGAAACGAGGAAGTGGATCGGCTGGCCAAACAGGCCATGTCGGAGGGTATTTATTTTCGTTGGGTTCCATGGTTCGGTGATGTTCTCTATAAAGTTAAAATTAGGTGCTACGACATTTGGTCTGAATATTTTAATGAAAGATCGCTTTCTAAAGGTATCTGGTATAAAATCATCCAGCCGTCAGTTCCTCGAGTCCCTTGGTTTGAATTGATTAAAATGAGTCGGCAAGACATTGTATTAGCTCTTCGTCTCCGTTCTGGTCATATTCCGTTAAATAGTTTTGCTTACTTGATGCGTAAAATTGATTCTCCAAATTGTAGTCAATGTGGTGTGGTTGAGGATGTTTTTCATATTACTATGGAGTGTGATCGGAATGTGGTACAGAGGCGCCGCCTTAATTTGAAAAATTTCAATATCGGTTTGGTAAACAGTATATTATCATCCCCTATTTCGAAGGAGGCCAAATTGTTATATAATGTAGTGAAAATATGTTTAGATAATAGGTAATATTATATTATTAATTTTATTGATGTGGATTTAGAGAGTCACGATGAGGGTGGCTTTTGTAAAACCCTCTATAAATAAATATTGATTAAAAAAAAAAAAAAACCTACAGACTGACTAAACCAATCTCATAGAAAATCTAGCAAGTATTTTGCTACGCTTTGAAATCTTTTGTGATATCTTAGATTTTTTTTACCTAAAATAAATATTCATGGTTATTTTTACAATTATTATTTATTGTACAAATGAAAAACATAGTGGAGATTGAATCGCATCCATTAGTGATTGATAGTATTTTTTTTTTCAATTGCTTTATAATAACAAACAAAAAAATAACAGTAATTTGTATGTAATATGGTATTAGAAAAAAAAATCGCGTAGATACAGTCCTGATGTTATTATATTGCTACAAATCAACCATTGCTATGGACTGTGAGCGCAATTTCCTTATATATTTAGAACTGACTGCATTATCTTTAGAGGCATTAGACAATGGCAAATGTATGAAATTGACATACGCCTTTGATTGAACGTTTCGCACGCTTAAGTTAATTGTATACAATTAACATTCTATTCACTTTGCTATTCTAGCGTCAATTGCCACTTGTCTAGCGGGGCAGGTTGAAAAATCGGATAAAACATAACTTAAGATAATCATAAGATTTAATATCTGTTTTAGATTCCGTCCACAAATTCCTGCTGCAGAGAGAATAAAGGACATGTGGTGATAATCTGCTAAGAGGCTGTGATCTCCTGGAGAAACTGACCCGAATTCCACTTAAGGGGCTTACAAAATTGTAGACAATAAACAAAAAAATTTAAGTCTTGAAAATATCGTGAAATCGATCGATATTAAAGCGACCATAAAATCCAACTCTTCCTTACTTAACCTTCTTAGATTATATTTAGACGCAAAACGAATTCGAATTTTGTAAATATGTAAATTTCTAGTAAGTATCTAAATTATATTCATTAACTTTATCATCCAGTGTCATACGAGTGCTAAGCTAAAACTGTGACTATTGAAGTATCTTATTTTAAGTGAAGTGAAATACGACACAAGTGAATACTTTGTGCCATGTGACTTTGCTCAATAAACTGCAAACAATAAAAGACATTACACACCTTTTCGGATATGTAGTCTTAAATAATTCACCACCATTATAGTTTTTAAGTCATTATCATTCCATTTTTTACTTCGAATAATTCTGATATCATTTGAAATGTATAAGTGAAAATAATCAATAAATCTGTAACTAAAATAAAGGCGAAAGAATCGTTGATATTTTCAAAACTATGAGTATTAAATAATTTCTAAAACGAAGTCATTTAGTTAGTAAGTATCTACCCTAAGTTATTTATTTTAGACGTGCATTGTAAAGGTTGTTTGCTGTTGTGATAAATCAAGTATTGTTGGTTGTTACGATTTACATTTCATTTAGACGACTAGGTATTTAATTAATATTGTTGAATAAACCGATATTTATGTAATTTTACTTCAATAATATCTGTGACGTATTTGACTTTCCCACATATTCATTTGTCAGTAATTTTCATTTTTCTTTTATTACTTACCATAGTAAAATACAAACAGTTCTTTCCGTTGCATAAATATTTACGATTACTCATATTCAGATGAACTTCTGTATAAACGACCTTTAGTAGGTAATAAGAAATTCAAAAACCAATGCAGAGTATTTTTAGCACTTTCAATGTTGTGAAGATGATGTTTTGCAACAGTGAATTTGTTTCTAACTGTATTATGTCAAGTGAGATTAGTGAAAGAATGTACGGTGTGAACATTGTATTTATTGTGATGTCAGAAATATATGAACACAAAATGAATCCTGACTTTCACTTATATAATTCTTTAATTTTTTGTATTTTTTCAACGCTTTTCGGGCCCAACTTCACTGTTCTATGTGTTGTTCAATTGTGAGTTATAGAACGTTCCTATTAACTTAGTTCGTTACTTGTTAGGCTCTAGAAAGTAAAAAGGCTGTATAGTTCGGTCAAAATAGTGAATCGTAGAACAAAGTAGACGCAACGTTTTTGTAATCATGCTTATGGCACAAACACACGACACATATTTTGTAGAACACAATGGGCGATGCCTTTATCTTTTGGCTCAGTAAAAAAAGAAAATAGTGCACGAATTAAATTCTTTACTGAACTTAATCTCTACGACAACACTTAACTTTAACGAGAAAGATACAAAAAACATGGCTAATTTAGGCACACACGGGATTGATGAAGACTTCATATCTTATTTATAACAGTGTTTTTAAGAAATGAACCAATTTTCATCTCTATGCGAATGTTCAGTGGTACTAGGAGGCCAAACAGACTGAAGCCTAGAGTTTTAAGCAGCTTTTTGGCGACCGGAACAGGCCACTATTTTTCTTCGCACTGTGCACACAATAGGATATCATATGTTTACTGGTACTCTTGACCAGGGAAAACAATGAATAGCATGTGGCATAGTTGATTCAAGCAAAGCAGAGAAAACTGACATCAGAAACAATTGAAGCATCACCTACGATCTTTCAAAAAAACAGTGGCATGTCTGAAATTCACGTTTAGGCGTCCAAAAACAGCAGCGCGTGGAGTGTTGGATACGGTACTAGGGTTGATCATTATGAGACTGCGAACAAGAACCTGGTAGCGATGGCTGCCTCTTATAGATTTTGCTTCAAAATTCTGAATAGAGTTCGGTTGTAGTGTGTTTTGTTTTGATACTGTCTAGGCAGTCTTTCTGTTTTGACCGCCACAATAATCACGTGGTTGTGTTGCGGTTAATTGGAAGGAACAACCAGCGTAATTACTGGAAAAGGCGATTTCAAATACAGGCATTGTGTCATTCGATAATGATAAAAAACACCAACGACCTCTGATGTCCACGAGTGCGGATGTCGTTTACCATCAAGTGGGTTGCGTTCTCGTTTGCTGGCTGTGGGAATAGTTGACAAAATAACCCTCCCTGTAGTAGATGTAGATCCAGCTCCAACTTATTCTTAATTGCCGATACCGAAATGGAATAGCAATTTTTATAACCAATGATGATAAGCCGGTAATTTCAGCGTTTTATTGTTTTATGCATTTGTAGTCTATAAAAAGCATTTTATTTTGTCGGAAGTGTAAAAACTATATTCGAAAGAACTTCAAAATATATCAGATTCAAGATGAAATTGATCTGTGGAAATCGAAATGAATAGTACCACAGGTGGTGAAGACACTTTTGACCAGTTGTAGTCAATAATGTTATGCAAAAAAAAAACAAATCGATGGCTCAGGTGCGTTTTTTATGTAATAATAATATGGCGTGTAACAGCTACTTAATTTATTTACACAATTCCTGTATAGGGTCATTTTATGAAGAAGTTGCAATCACAACTTGTAGAATCTGTATCCTGGACTTGTATCCTGGCTTAAAATCTGACTAGAAATACCTACCATACCAACGTACATCAAGAAAGAAATCATGGACATACTTACGAGATTCTAAAAATGGTGAATGTCTAGGTGAAGGTCAACCATCGTCCAGCAATGACGACCAGTCAAAACGGGACAAAAAGTAAAGCCTGTGGTTTGTGTTCTTCTTCAAAAGGGGCATTGTGGTGAGCAAAACGTTGATTTTTGCACAAACAAGTGAAAAAATTTGTTTTTTGGATTTTTTTATTTAGTTGTAATATAATAACAAAATTGGACAAAACAAAAAAATGCTTTGTTTTGTTAATTATTGAATTTTTTTATTTTTGTAAATATATCGTTTCCTCCAATGAAATAGATTTAATATATATATAATAGATATCCTGGTCGGAGTTATTTATAAACAGATTTAAAGGTTGTTAATACGTATCACTAAGCTTTTCTATTGATAATTGACAGGTTTTGTCTTACAAATTATGACAGCAATTTTTTTGTTCCAATCTGAAGTGCCTCTAGGGAGTACTCTAAAGAAGCTAACATAAAATTTGACATAAAACTCAAATGGCCTTTGTGATGTTTTACTCGGATGAAATATTAAGAAAATAATCGATAATTTTACTTGGTTAATCCATTTACTAAATACTTAAATGGCTTAGGTTAGTCTTTTTGAAAACAACAAATTATTTAAAAAGCCTGGTGAAATATTTGATGAAGACGACCGTTGGGGTCGGTAACTACGAAGTACCAACAAATATTACAGAAGGACGCGATCAAAGGTCGCTTTGAAGTATAGCTTTGACTTCTGCTTGGTTCGTGTTGTGTATTCGTGCGATCGGGTGATATCGCTAACCGCTATTCTACAGCATGAAAATCCAAAAAGCTCGAGCTGTGGATGACCGATAGGTACGAAGGGCGTAGAAAAACTGTATTACAGGACCAACGCGCTAGCCTCTTAGTCGGTTTACATATAAGCGCCAAATAATATCGAGAAAGGATTGATCAATCGGAGATGTCTTAAACATCCACACAGTTTGCAACGAGAATGCAAAGAGAAAGGTAAATAAAGGTCATAAAGAAAAAGAGTGGCAACACTTAGCGGTTACTTGTTTTTTATTTATACAAATTAAAAAAGTACATTGCAAAGATAAATCTATGTGATGACTGGTGTCTGTACTAGGAGACCTGTATGACAGATTACCAGCCTATCCAACTCTGGACTGGGTGGATAACATGGTAGGTAGTGTGATGTAGGTAGGTAGGTGTTTGGATACTTGGGGGGAGGGAGACTTGCCGAGCTAACAGATGCAGAAAAGAATAATTTTGTATAGACATAAAGAGACTCTGTAAATTTATTTTGAAAAAAATATACCCGTGAAGTTTCTTGCCAGTTCTTCTTCACGAAGGTTTTTTCGAACTGGTGGTAGAATCATGTTTTATTTGACGTCAATAAGAACAAGTAATTGTCAATGTTGAGAAATAAATATTTCATTTCATTTCATTTCATACGTAATTTTACTATAAATTATAATAAAGTTTATATTAAAAATAAGGTATGTTATATATGTATTTTTGTGTATGCGTGTGTGTATGCGCGCGTGCGAGCAGTATGCATGCTTATGTGTATACATGCGTGTGTGTTCCCGTGGCTATGAGCAATTACGATAAAATCTTGAATTTTATCCTCAGTCTGAGCATAATCGAGCTTTTTCAACCAGGCAGTCACCTTTTTTTACCGTCAGTTTTTGTAAGGGGGTATATATCATCTCTTTAATTTTATTATATAAATATCCTCCCAAGAATCCAAAAATTCAACCCGACATAACAGTCGACCACAATTTAATTGAATGACAGACTGAGTGTTTTTGCCGTTTATTTGCTTTGGCAGAGGGGTCAAACTTCAGCAAAGAGTGCTGTTTCAGAATTGTTATGAGGACGAAAAGCTGTCTTACGGATAAAACGTCGAAACGAGAGTAAAGATCTTTAGCGTGGAATCGAAAATGCAAAATAGACTCACTTTTAAAACGGCTCTTTGCGCTCTTTCTAAATTAACCAACTTAGTTTTATATGACACCACCCATGCTGTAATACAGTAAGAAATAACTGATTGGCACAGCGATATGTAAACTATTTTGATCACGTCAAAGTCAGCCGGATGACCCAGATTTATAAATTAATTTACGGACTCTGGTCGAGGGTAAGTCGATATGTTGGTTGAAGCTTACATTGTTGTCTATAATAATACTTAGATACTTAATGCTGAAAGGCAAGGTTACTTGTTCGCAGGAGCATGATTGGCTACACAAACAGGAAAGGGCAGTAATAAAGTAGCTGTCATGTCTTGCTAAGTTGATATTAGTTATGGATAAAAGAATGTATTTAATTTTTTCAACATTAAGCATCAGGGCACTATCAAGAAGCCAGGAGTACACTGCAACAAAACGGATTAGGCGTAGGGTAGACCGGGGACAACAGTACCATTGTTAAAACAACGGGCGATTACAAGAGTTTCACTGACGAATTCGGTTTTTATTTTTGATATTTTAAAGCCTTTGTCTCTTATTCACCCAAGAGCACAGCTAAAGATAAAAAATGCATTTAAATCAAAAGATAGCCAGTGGTACAAATAACCCCTCCTACGGGGTTAATTGAACCAGAACTAAAAAGGGTAATAAAAGTCACATTATGTTATTTAATCACATTTTCTCAGTCATTTATTGAAAGTCTTATCAGCTTGATTATCAACCTTAATAATTAGAGGTCAGTCTTTTAAATCAACAGAAATGGTTATTAATAATAAAAATACAAGTATTCTACCCTTGTAACAAAAATAAAATTAGTTTTCTTTGGCATATAATCCACTTTGGCTAAGACTTTCTACAATTGTTATTTTTTATCTTCATAACAATCACAAAATACCAATAATCAAAAAACATTTTTTTTTGTATGGTAGTAGAACTGATCCCTGGTTCAAATAACCCTTCCGGAAAATTAATTATAAACAATTTATTAGTCAGCTTCGCAATTGTGAAAATTATTTATAGACTCCTGAGGCGTACATTCTCATGAAACCAAAACCCATATTTTACTAGGGCGGCTGGAACTAAATGGTTCCATACACAAAACGCAAAACCATTCTTCTTTATTTTCTCCTTCACTGCTTTCAGAATTATATCTTGTTGCTGTTTTCTTTTTCTGTAACCACGGGGTCAATTGTAACTGTACCATTGTCCCCGGCCATGTCGGTGCTATTGCCCCAAAGTAGCTAATTAAGAGAAAACATACAAAACTCCTATCGTACAAAAATACAAAATACAAAAATTATTTATTTAATTTACCAAACCAGGTTTATAACATGTATTGATAACATTCCTTTCAAGTATAGAAATACCTGTTATAGGAAGTTATCGCCTTCCGTTTTATTTATATAAATTCAAGGTATGCTCAGAAATACAAAGCGAAATAACCAAACATAAGTAACAGTTATTTTGGCATTACATTATCTGGATAGTGTGTGTGTGTGTGTGTGTGTGTGTTGTGAGTGTGTGTGTGTGTTTTGTGTGTGAGTGAGTGTGTGTGAGTGAATAAGTGATAGTGAATGATTGGTTTAATGCAGTAATTGAGGAATTCATTCAAGCCAATTTATAAATACATTTAGGTAAAGCGATGAAACTTTTATAAATGTAATATATACTTATTTATTTATTTTGATATATAAATATATGTATAAAACTAAAACTATTTTAAAATGTTATAAGTCATATAATATTTTGAAGTAAACTTTCTGTTTCTGCATAACTGAGATATTTTAACCAGTGCGTGAGTGTTTTCTTGCAGTCATAGTATTTCAAATGGTTTATGTAAACTTTTTGATTTATGACATTGTACAGGTAAGTCGACCGATGAACATATTGTTTGGCAGCGGCAGGCGCGCCGGCGACTTTAGGGTACATCGGGACTCAGCGCTATAGCGCGTGTCCTGGCACACTCAAACGTGCATAGTTTAGCTCAGTTGTTAAAATATTGATGTTGGTACTATTGACCCATGCTACTATTGTCTACCCTATCTGTAAACACTGTCCCAAATATCACTGTGGAAGATCAGCACGGTATCTGCAAAGGTTATAATTTTGATAGAGAGATGTTGCACAGATCATTAATAAAAATAAGAAAGAGCGTGGGACCGATCACGCTGCCTTGCGATACACCGTACGTGATAGGGAATCATCACTTACCAACATTTTCAACTCTGCTTTCTATTGGGCAAATTATTTCTGAAAAGGTTGAGCTGTATACACATATATGTATTAGGTCATTACATATGAAATTGGCGTTTTGTAAGGGAGTAACCTAAAGTCAATTTTTTTAAATGTAATATATTTATTTAATCAAAATATGGACCATCGTTATCTATGCACTTTTGCCATCTCATAGGTAGTTCATTGACCCCTTTACTAAAAAAAACCATTCCGACGGGAATCAATAAAATCTTTGAAGGTCCTTTGGACTGTCCCATCCGATTTGAATTTTCCCCTTGAAGAAAAATTGCAATTGCAAGAAGTTATCAAAATTTCGAAAAAAATGGTAATCTGTTAGAGCAAGGTCCGGGGAGTACGGTGGTTGTCTTAGATATCCCAATTGAAGCTCCTCTAATTTGGTAGCAGTCTTTTGTGCAGTGTGTGGTTTAGCGTTGTCCTGAAGCAGCAGTGGCCTAGAGCGATTGACCAGCCTCAGTTGTTTAGCAGCTAGCTTTTCCATCATGGTTTGCAGTTGCTGACAATAGACATCTGCCGTAATCGTCTAGCCAGATTTAAGAAAGCACTACAGTGAACGCCACCGGCACTAGTCCACCAAACGCTCACAAGTAACTTTTTTTAAATAAATTTTCGCTTGGGAAAGGATTTGGCTGGTTCGCCAGGGTTCAACCAGCGCTTTGTATGAGCGTTTCCGATTGTCGTACAGGATCCAGTTTTTATCACAGGTAATGATTCGATTTAAAATCCTTTCATTATTGTGCCGGTTAAGTAATGTAACGAAGCAGTCGAAGCGCGTTTGTCTGTTCGCTGCAATCAATTCACGAGGTACCCACCTTTTAAGCTATTTCACCCTCCCAATTTGCTTCAAGTGGATTTAAACAGTTTTGACAATAAAACCGAAGCCTACAGCTAACTCGGGCGTGGTTTGCGATGGACGCGCTTCCACAATAGCCTGCCTGCTTGATTATCCTCATTATTAACTTTGGTCTCCGGCCCTCCACGGGGCTTGTTCTGCAGGTTAAAATTTTCAGAAGGAAAACGTTGGAACCAAAAACGCACTGTGTTTTCTTTTGCGACACCGCCGCCATATACAGCATTAATACTTCGAGCCGTTTCTGCAGCACTGGTGCCACGGTGGAACTCGTACTCGTAAATAACGCGATATTTCACGTTTTCCATTTTGTAAACTAAGTGACGCAAAGAAAAAACCAAAAGAGGAAAAAACTAATAAATCACGGTTTTCGAAACACGAATGCTTGAGTAGATAACTGTATAAATTTTAAATTGGAATTCTAAACCAAAGAATAGATAACTCCACCACCCCCACGTGATTGTGAATACTTCTGGCCCTGTTCTATAAAACTTACAATTGTAAATTACAGGTGACAGATGACATTTTCTGATGAAAGTTTCTGTTCAATAAAAAATACAAATTACAAATTTGTAATGGCGGAAAATGTACATATTTGTCGAATTTTAGTTACAATTTTACATATTTCTGTTCAATAAACATTTTCGAGTGAATGGTGATAATTTACTTATTTATCGAAAAAACTGCTTTGTTGAACGTTTAATTGTAGTTACAAGTTTGCATATTTGTATAATTGTAATATTTTACACATTTAACACATTTATACATTTCTGACCTTAAACATTTACAAGTGATTCCTCGGCATTATGCCTTATTTTGTTTTGTTTTATGCGTTTTTACCAAAATGGTGATTCCTCCCACTTTTTATCTGAGTCTAAGTCAATTTCTTACTAAACCGACCAAACAAAATATCTCTGTTGCTATGTATAAGCGACATAAAAGTTTATTTGTTGTTCAGCTCCATTTTTACTCTTAACAAAAAATATCTCACCAATAAACCTAAAAATTTTAGTTTTATCCTCATTAATATTTTCTGCTTTACAATGGAACTATTTTACATAAATATATAGAACTACCATGACATATTTGTTATACATAATTGTCATGTATTTTGACAGGCGATTTTTAGATGTGTTTGTGATAATGTTTTATTCAGCCCAGTTTACAGGAGCGACAATTTACAATTATTTGTCGGTATTTTTTTTATTTATAGATTTTATTGAACACCACTTGTATGACAATTTGTAGAATAACTGTAAGTTTTATTAAACAGGGCCCTGGTGTAAGCAGAGCGCTATGGAACCTCCTTTTTATATTTTATATTTCGGTGAATAATCACGTTGCTTAGGCCGACTAGGCTTATACTCCGTTAGATGTGAAGGCTAACTGCCTTTATTTATTTGCCACAAGACTTTATCGATAATATCGATAGTTGTTTAGCAACAAATTACAAACAACCGGAGTCAGCCAGCAGTAACTGTAACTGTTAACTGTTATGTTGTTTCGTTTAAGGCGTTACGTGTGCCTTTGAGGTTCACGTCTTAAACAGCCACAACTATCCGGTATAATAAAACAACTTTGTGAATAAATGAATAGTAATTATTTTATTGAAGACACATACAACACAACTTAAAGACCGAAAACTTGTTGAGAAAAAAATGTACTAAACAACTCACTCAATATGCGCTATTTTAACAAAAGTTATAAATCTGCGCATTTTTAAACCCTATTCCTTAACGAGATGATCCAAATTAAGCTGGCATAGGAAGGCATTCCAATTCACGTAACCCTCTTGAATTTTCATGTCTTGATCGGCCAGCAACTTACACTGATAACAAAAAAGTTTACATTAAATTCTATAAACTAAGGCGACTGATGAATAATAATCAATTAGAAGCAGAATACGAATAATATTGGCGATAAGAACTAAGAATACTTTTGTTATAAAATTATGTTACTTCTTCCGCGACGGTTGTCTGTGCAAGACTTTCAAGTGTTAAGTAATAGCACCGCAATCCCTTCCACTAACGTTTCATGCAGTTTTATTTGCAGAAAGCTCCAAACAAACATTGCTTCCACCACTGACACGTGTTTCGCCCAGCCAGGGGCACCATCAGGGCAGTTGCTTTCTGCAAATAACACTGCATGAAAAGTGAGTGGGAGAGATTGCGTTGCTTTTACTAAACGCTTAAAAGTCTTGCACAGACAACCGCGCGGTAGAAGAGAAATAATTAATTTCATAACAATTTCAATGCATTTCCTCAATTTAACGCCCGATTATATCAATTATAGGGCCATAATAAAAAATTTGTTTGATAAGCAATTAGCAACACATATTAAACATTTTTTCACAACATAAATACCACTGAATATAAAACTAAAAATAAACCCTTATAAGTTTTATAAGAAATAATAAGTAAGTCGTCCACAGTATTTATATACTATATACTTATAAATATGTATGATAAAAATTGATCGACATTTCATCTAACCGAGACAGCTGCAAGCTCTATGTATGGAGAAACTAAAACTGTGATCAGCTGGCTGGCTAGAAGCCTCACCCAAAGGGTTTTAAGCAACCCCGTTTTACGCCATTAATAGTCCGCCAAGCTTGACTACTGCGAGTTGTTAAACTATGCGGATAACATACAAATATTTTCTTAGGTTATATGAATTTTCTTACAATGATTTTCTTCATCGTTAAAAAAGTCGTCATAATAATAGGTCTTTACCTATGAAACTGCCGTTTTGCCGTACTGGCCATTTCAAACGAAAATATTTTTTTTTGACTGATAATTCTAATTTCAAATTAATTTTATTTGACAAACATGGAATTCTTTTTCTAAAATCGTCATTTGTTTAATAGTTAGTGTTTTGTTTTCAACGCATTCGAACACTTTTCGTCATCATGGATAAGTTAAAAATTCGAGTAATTATGGAGTATGAGTACCGTCGTGGCAGCAAAGCGGCACAAGCGGCACGCAACATCAACGACGTTTACGGAGCGAACACTACAAACGAACGCACCACCCGTTATTGGTTTACCCGCTTCCGTTCTGGAAATTTTGACCTGAAAAATGAACCCCGTGGTCGTCCGAAAACTTTGGTCGACAATGACAAATTAAAGGCAATTGTGGAAGCTGATGAAACTCAATCCACGGCTGAATTAGCAGCAGCTTTCGACGTTAGCATCAAAACAATATTGGTCCATTTGCGTCAAATTGGCAAGGTAAAAAAGCTTGACAAATGGGTACCCCACGAACTCAATGACCGCCAGCGCGAAGTACGCGTGGAGACGTACCTTGCACTGCTCAGCAGGCATACAAATGAAGGAATTCTGAACCGCATTGTTACTTGTGACGAGAAATGGATCCTGTTTGACAATCGTAAGCGCTCAGCAAGTTGGTTGGACCCTGGTTCAGCACCCAAACAATGCCCTAAACGAAAACTTACCCCTAGAAAAGTAATGGTCACTGTTTGGTGGTCTAACGCGGGTGTAATTCATCACAGCTTCTTGCCAAACGGGACAAGCATTACTGCAGATGTGTACTGTGAAGAACTGAACACAATGATGGAGAAGCTCGCACGTCTCCAACCAGCTTTGGTCAATCGTTCGGCTCCACTGCTCCTGCACGACAACGCGCGACCTCATACTGCACAGCAGACGGTCTCCAAGCTACAAGAGTTGGGGTTGGAAGTTCTCCGTCATCCGCCGTACTCACCAGACCTTGCGCCTACAGACTTCTACTTTTTCCAGAATTTGGATAACTTCTTGGCGGGAAAAAATTCAATACCCGAGAGGCAGTACAAAATGCCTTTGAAGAATTTGTTGCCTCCCGTCCAGCTGATTTCTTCAAGAAAGGTCAATCAATAAGCTACCAATGCGTTGGCAAAGATGCATTGATTGCATGGGTGATTATTTTGATAAATAGAAATAAAAAATATATAAAAAAATTACGCTTCATTTATTTCGTGAAAAACGGCAATTTCATAGGTAAAGACCTAATATCATCGTCATTGGTACGTTTGGCAGTCTCCATCGAAGTTCAAAGACTAAACGTTTTGGACGCTCATGTTGATTTCATACTTTTGACATTCAATTCACTTTTCTATTTTTGTCGAAGAACCCAATAAAATGAGGTGAGGGCTTGAGGCTTGGGGAGGCTTTTATCTTGTAGTAAACGTCTTTTGACTGATTCTTCAATCGGCAACGGAAGGAACAACGGTATTCTCTGGGTGAAAATCAATTTTTTAGTCAAATAAAATACCTCGGTGTCTTTGACAGGTGCTGCGTGGCGCACGAAGTTCTTGTAATCTTCGTCCGGCAGGTTGAACACGGGGCTGGTCTTGAAGTCCAGGAAGTCTAGGAGGTCGTTGTACACGATGTTACACTTCTCATCTTTTAGAAGTCTGGCGGAAAAAAATAATTAATAAGTAATCAACAAATATCTGTTGACGGTGTACGCTCAGTTATATAAAACCTACTAACGGGGCTGCCTTTTTAAAAACTAATATACGACACATAGGTCCAAAAACGTATAACGGATCTTACATTTGATACACACAGTCCAACAGATGAGCACTGAGTAGCAAGCGATGGGCCTTCAACAGCTGATCCATTCCATGCTCGCTCCGAGTGTCCGTGCCACTCTCATCAAAATCTACTATCACTTAAGTATGTATGTTTGTATATATGAATTAAATTATCAAGGTGTAACTATAAAAATATAATACCAAACACATGAATAAAAAAATTTAAGTTATATGATAAACCTAGTCTATGCACCATTCCACCATAAACACGCTTGCACACAAAATACAGACACACAGAACACCTACACACCCTAATCTACTATTGCAAAACTAGTTCTATTAATGTGAACTTGTGTAGAGATAACCCTGACGCGGCGGTAACAAATACCGACGACGCTATTTCAACAAGGAACGCCGAAGTTCCAGTTGAAATAAGTCAACACGGCATGTAAATCGCCTTACCCACCGGTGGGCCAGGCCAACGCGACGTACGCATTCCTACTGACTTTCTTGCTGGTTCTTTGGCAGTAGATGACCCTTCTGAACCAGTGATAGTTTCAATATACGACGTCCTAAGCCGAGGTCATGTGCCCTCTCGGGTGCCCTTAGGCATTTCGTATGTAGGAGTAAGTCTAAGTCCAGCTATATAGGCCTCTTAGTATACACATCAGACTCTCACATTGCCTAACAGTCTTTGCACATATATTAATATTTAATATATCATTGTAACTTATTTATCTGATTTACAACTATCAACTGTTTGTAAAAACCTTTCCTTTCTTTATTCTTCGTATAAATTTGTTATTTTTAAGAAAAATAGCTATAGAATAAGGTAAGCCATGTACAACTTACACCTGATACAGACAATCCAAAAGGTGGTCGCTGAGTGGCAAGCGATGTGCCTTCAAAAGCTGCTTCATTCTATGCTCGCTCAGGGTGCCCGTGCCGCTCTCGTCCGCGTGAAGAAGGCCTTCTTTAAGCCGCGCTTGGTCATCCCACAGACCTCGAGTCAAGTCCGTGAATACTAGAGACCTGTTGCATGAATATATATCAATACCTCGTACACATATTGATATTTTATTTCACGACTTAACGTATGAACTTTACAATTAGTGTATCAAACGTCACACTAATGTGACACGGAATCGATTGCAGCTTACTTCTAATATCACTCGTGAAATCAAATATCTAAATAAATACTTGTCAGAGGTGTCTGTTAACGTGTACATTATTATTATCAGGATATATTCGTTTATTTGTTTGTCTAGTTTAAAATCTTAAACTACTCAACCGATTTCAAAAGTTCTTATAGTATTTTATGACTTGCTACCACATCAAAAAAATTCAAATTTTTAATTTCAATTTGAGACGGATCGCGTAAAAATGAAAAAACCCAAGTTTTACCCAGTTTTAAAACCCAGGTTACCCCCGTAACCAAATTGTTTGTGTATATCAAATGTACTTGAAATCTACAGTTTGCCACTCCTTCTCACGATAAGAACAAGAAAAAGAGTTAATTCAAGCGCTGGTTAATAATTTTAGAGAATATAATTTGTGCCAAAACCTGCATTCTGGAAAATGTGGAATGCAAAATGTATCAACAATATAACATAAAAACCTACGTCATAAGTACAAATAACCACGAACAATATTATCATACAATTTAATAAAACGTTTTAATCACTCACCGGACCATTTCTCTCTTTGGACTCTTCTGTTGTCCAGGATCCCCTCGGAAGTACCTGATGAGGGTGATGAACTCGTGCTCCGTCATCTTCTCGCACATCACCTCTTTCAGGGCTTGCCTGCGAATAGGTTTTAAATTTTATTAGTCAGGAACTAAGTTGAAAAGGCTGGGTTTCAGTGATAACACGGCTCAACTAGTTGTCATCATTATTTTGTCATTTTGATGGAGGAGAATCAAATTTACGTTTATTTATTTGATTCAAATTATTAACTAACTCAATAATTTGAACAGACGATTATTTGAATGTTTTAATAAATATTTTTGCAAAACATGAATGAAAGTATTAATCAAAGTTTATTACTAAGAATACTCACAGAGCATTTTTTCAGTTCTTACTCAAATTTACGACGATTTCAATACCTTAGATTGCACTAAGTAGTTATGACTTGCATGCAGTATAATTGAAACCACTGCTCACTTGAAACATCGAACAGTCACAAGCTGCTTCTTGTCCGGGAGAACAGCCTCCATATATTTTGACACGAAGTTCTTGTATCCGTTGTCGATGCTGGCTAACGTGCGACGAATTTTGTCCATTATTAAAGTTATGTTGGCCATTGGATACTGAAACCGTACATGAATAATTTATACTACAGTAGGCTATAGATGAATTTATTTACCAATTTAATAAATCACGAACCTAATTTTAGTTGGACATACGATTTTTTTTCTAATTTAGTACAACACAAACATGTAATCTATAATAAAACATGGACTATGTCCATCACGGGCAGTTATCTCTTCAATTCATTTGTATTTAAACGAAGTCACATGATGCAACGATATTAATAGCAATTAGGAAGGTAAAGAACTTTGTAAAATATGAAAACTAAAATAGCAATTATCTAAAAAATAATAATCTATTTAAAACAGCAACCTTACCTCCTCGGCATGAAGCTCCATATACCTCAGCGCGTATTCATCTGCGGCTATCAACCGGAAACGATGTTGGTTGACAACCAGCTCGTTGCCCACCCACATGTCCTTGTCAGTATACGCAGGTGGCTCGTTCGGTACGAAGAACTCCACGTCTGGTAGATACATTTTGTCTCGGCGGAAGAATTTTCCACCCTGGGAAGCGAAATGTTGGTCGTTTATGAAAACTAGACGAATCATGTGGTATCGTAAATATATTTTTTGAAACACAAACCTACATATATAATATAAAAAGTGAAAAAAATTCAATGTGTCAACGCGTTTTTGTTTCATGAAAACTTGTCTGTAGTGAAAAATCATTTCATCTCTGTAACTAAGTCTATCAAAATATAAATGTAATTCAAATTCATGTTTCCAGCAAAGAAAGTACACCTACACTCAAAGATTTTTGAGCATTTACGAGAGTTTCACACAGGCTCTTATAAAATAATTCGTTTATTTCTATAAAATCTACTCTAATCTACTCTAAATCTAATTTACAGTCGCATCAATTACCAAATACAATACAATATGTCGTTTCAGGACACCAGGACTCCACCCCTATTACAATTTTTAATTTGGGGAGTTACATAATTATTGAGTGGTATTCATTTACGAGTATAATGATTTTTCGAGATGAGTACCAAATCTATAAAAACAGTAAAAACATATGTCAATAACGGAGAAATTAAAAAGTTTTGCAATCATTGGTCTACAGAGTAACGATTGACAGACAACTTTGCAAGCAAATAGTTCAGTTATTATGGCTTTTAAATATGTTCAATGCCAGCTTATTGATTAGGAAAGTCAGAAGATAAAAATTATGTTAAATGGTCAGTAAATTAATCAGGTTTATACTTTACAATGTCAGAAATAAATAAATTTAATAATAATATTACAATAATTAGAATTCCTATAAATTATTTTAAATACTTTATAAATGTCAGTCATTTTTGTTTATATGAAGTCACACAATTATAATTATATGAAGTTTTTAAAGTAAATACCTAAAATTATTTAGCATATTTTTATAATGTTAAAGTTTGATAATTATTTATAGTTCTATTAGCTAATGTTAGTAGAAACAACATAAAATCACAAAATACCTAGTCATTCATTTAAATGTTATTTAGAGACTAAGACAGACGTCGTTCCGTCTCTGTGTAGTTCAGGTTTGTGAAGCCATTCTTGAACCTTTTTTCACTTTCGGTAATGAATATATGTAAATTTTTTTCTTTATTGCTTTGTACAAGTATTTACCGAGAAAGCAAAAGAAGCGACTTGAAATTGCGTTCTTAATTTAGAACCATTGGACACCGGGACACACCTACGTGTCTTATTTTGCTGAGATTTAAGTAGTACGTGCTGTTTTATTATACAGTTCACTATAAATAGTTGGCGCACTGTCAACACTTGTGCTCTATCATATAATAGCCTGGACGAATAGCGAAAGGGTAATCTATAAGTTACTTTCAAAACTATTCTCTGGGTCCGCTCAAGTAGCAGTAAGACAGTCATTAGAGATTGGCTAAGTGCATAGTAAACCATCTTACACGTTCTTTTATCAACAACATTTTTCAAGGTTAGGATAGGAGATTGAAATGTGCTTTAAATGAAAGAAATCGGTCCAGCGTTTCACAGAGATATTTAAAGCTGGTAACTGCTTGCAGACTACCACATCTACAGCCTGCTGCGTACGAAAAAGAGCATGTATGGACTTTAAGAGGAATATGAGAGAAACACTTTGGCATGCGTATTGAGAAGTTAAGATATTTTGTTTTATCTGCGTTGATCGTAAGCAAATTATTGTTAAACCACTTTGTAATTAAGTTAAGTCTATTTTGAATCGTTTCATAAGAGTCCCCGGAAAACAAAACTGTGGTATCATCCGCAAACGTAAATGTCCTCCCATTGGCAAAGATAAGTGCGCTTAAATCATTAATGTAGACGAGATAAAGAGTAGGACCTACCACGCTACCTTGCGGTACTCCATAGTTTAAAGCTTGCTACTTTCTAGATCATCAATTTTAACGCATTGTGTACGCCCTTTAACTAACTTAAGTTAAAGGTAACTCTGAAACAGCTCAAGTTGCTTGCTGCGAACACCTATTTTATCCAGCTTTCTCGTTAGGATGAGAATGGAGACCGTGTCGAAGGCCTTCGATAAGTCAAAAAATATGCCCAGTACTTTCTGACCCATCTCCATACTGGTAGAGACATAGTTTGCAAAGGTCATGATCAGCATCTCGTAAACTTTGACCAACCCGAAAGCCATACTGAGACTTAGAGAGGATGTTGACTTAGAAACAAATCTAAGTAGTTTACCAGCCTTTTATTCATAAGTATTTCTAATATCTTCGACAACGCTGAAAGTATGGCAATCGGTCAGTAGTTGTTGACGTGATTTTTATTCCCACTCTTATAAACTGGATGGATCAAGGCATTTTTGAATGCACAAGGAAATATGCCGGTAGCGAGAGAACAGTTACAAGTGTGAGTCAAGGGGGGAATGATGTATTTTTTAAATTTTTTGGTAAAGTCGCTAAAATTTTATCCCAACTAACTGCATAACTCTCCTATCAAGGTTAAAACCATTCGCTCCACTTCATCTCGATCGGTCGGTAGCATCACCATGGAAGAGGAGGCACGTATAAGGAAAGTGATGAGGTGGTTCAGTTGGTCTTTTCAATATTTTGTTAGCGAGGTTTTGACCCTGGCCTACGAAATAGCTGTTCACTTTATCAATTGATTGAAGTTGTGTACGCTCTATTGACTGAAGATAAATTGGGGATTCCTTCTTGTTGGTTCCATTGCTTACTATATTTATTGCTTTCCACAGCCGTTCACTGTTATTGCCGGCCGCACAGAGTTCGCTTTTCTCGTATTTTTTTTTTCTTTTATTAATATTTTGCTGCAGAAAACAGAAAAGTTTGTATAACACTTTTAAAACTTCATTGTTCGGATTTTGTTTTAGTTTCTTATGCAGAGCATCTCTATGGCGAAGGCAGCGGAGTAAACTAGGAGTAATCCATGGTTTGATTATTTTTTTCCTAGGTACTTGACGTGTTGTTGTGTTACTTTGTATTGTTGTAACTAATGGATTAGAATTAGAACTTAAAACTACAAAAAACTAAGTTTCGACAAGAATGAACTGACCAAAAATCCTGAGTTTCTTTCGCCCAGCTCAAACACGCCCATAGTATCATCGCAGAGGAAATATTTAATGATGAAGTATCGGGTTGCGTTGTCCGGGTTATCATCTATCAGGCGGGCCGCAAAGCGAAGAATATGGGAGTCGAAGCCAACTCTGTGGAGTTTTTCAATTAATTAGTATTAACTCTAAAAAAATGTTTAAGTATTTGTAGAATGATAACAATTACATATAGACTTTTTAATGACCCATTGTGTCATCGGGGTCAATAAATAGCCCTTAAATTAATGAATTTAAATAAATGAACATGAATTCGAATCCTTTTTACTATTTAATTCTGGTGGAAGGCCTAATTTGCTGTTCATATGGCAATTACTATGTCAAACTTATACAGGTAACGATACTGCTAAAAAGATAAAAGGAAATTTGAAACCGTTAGAACTACGACTGAACGAATTCATGCAAGCAAGCTAATTCTTCTGGATGTGCTTCTCTAGAAAGCGACCTTCTGGCTCCGCGCATTCGTACCAATTCGGACTGGAAAAATTCGGTTTAAGACAACAGCTTTTAGGAGGTAAGCTAAACTATTTTAAGATAAACGTGTTTATGGCAATCAAAGTTAAAAACAAAAATATATAAAATGAATCAATATTATGACTTATTAACTAGTAGGACTAATACTATAGGACTAATAGGACTATACTATTTCTATTTCTTTATTTTCTCGATGCCAGCTCCTGCGAAAACTTATGTGAGCGTTTTTTTTACGTTATGTATGCATTATTTTATAAAAATATGACGTTTTCACACGTACCAGGTTATATAATACCAGAGTCGGAGAAACTGATAGGGATGGAGCTATATCGATAAACGTAACACGATAACAGACCCGATATTTTTTTACAAAATGTAAGAAACTAAACTACTGCCGGATACTTTTGTACAAATTTATTAACTAATATTATATTTCATTACAAGATGTAACACGTATTAATTCTTGATTGGTAATGCCAATTTCCTTAAAATTTTCGAAGCTGTTGTAAAATAAGCAGGTATAGGTAGGTACTCGACAATGAAACGAAATAATTATAACGACAGGTAATCTTTATTTATTTATTTTAATCCAAATCTGATGAATCGTCACTGTCACTCGATGAGCTCTCCCCAACATTTATTATAAGTTCCTGTACTTGTATATTATCGAATGCCACATGAATTTCCCAATCCGACGCTATAATGTTTTGGGTTCTTCTCACAATTTTTTCCCAGTTTTCGGCAGTTACTTCCGCACATGCATTTTTTAATAAATCTAACATCTTGTTTGCCGTAAAAGGGGGATGGGTATTGTTTCGAGCGGCGTGTCCTTTCATTTGTGCCCATATTAGTTCTATAGCATTGTACTGGCAATGATACGGCGGAAGTCGAAGAACCAAATGACCACATTCGGCAGCTATTTCATCGATAACATATCTTTTAGGGAGGGTTTTTGTTTCGATTTAAAAATATTCACTAATTGTACTTTTAATAAAGTACTATCCACATTTTCGCCATGACGTTGGAGCCAGTCAATATGCCAGGCAAGTAATAGACATATATATGACGGCGAATAGCATCAGCGTTGGAGTTGTTAACCGATGTCACACGACGTGGTTGGCGTTTTTTCTTCGTCGTACGAAGCTTATTTTCCTGCATGCCGCTTGTACCGTAAGCTTCGGTAGTAATTTTTGAAACAGTAGGTCCACTAATTCCTAATGCGGCCGCAACACGCTCTCGCACTTGCGACAGTGGTAATAGCGGGCCACCATTTTGATACTCTGCTTCAAAGTAATTATGAACCTTGATAACCAGTTCTCTCGCCTGCCTTTTCATAACAGATCCTTTCGGCATTTTGATATTTGACAGCTGTGGAGCAATCAACACGGAGGAACACAAAAAACACAACGTAACGTTAATTTGAAAAAACTCAGCGAACAGAAATGTAGTGACTAGCACGACCTTCCTGTTGCGAGTGACAGATTAAAACAAACACAAAATGGCGGTGGGCCATTGAGTGTTCCCACCTTGAAAAAATATATTTGAATGTTTTTGTTATATATGTCTTTGTTCAAAATGTAATAAATATATGCGATCGATATCATTACTTATTTGGTACACAATATCAAATTAGAACTGTCATCGAGAAAATAAAGAAATATAAATAGTATAGTAGTAACAATAAAAACACTAGAAAACCAAACTTATTAAAGGTTTTCATTTTAGGACAATAAATTTTGTGAGACCAAAGTGAATCCCGATTGTAAGCCAAGGCCATGATGAATGTTATATATCGCACAATACACTTTTTTGGTTAGAGGAGTTTTTCTAATTATTAACATTATATGTGGTAATAATTTAAGGTTGAATTGTTAGCATAACTTATTGGGAACAAATTAGAAGAAAAAAAAGTTTTTCGTTTAAAACGTTTTGTAACTGGCTAACAAATTTGATTTTAAAAGTTAGCAAATTTGATCACCTTTAAAATAAGACCACTTTCATGTATGTGGGAAGCATAAAATGATAAAAAAATTGCTACAACGAACTCGCAACAAATACGAGACATTAAACTTTAAAATGCCTACAGTTCAGAGAGGTGAGGGGTGCGACCCCTTTGGTTTTAACATAGAACACGTGAGAAAAGTATCGGAAATCCGAACCCTACTACACTGTAGATGCGAGCGACGCTGCAGGTTAAAGTTATTTTATTATAAATCGTTCCTTAAAAATAAGGCCACTATCAAAAATATCACTATGTAGAGAATTGTTTCTTTGGCTCAGATCAATCAATCAAGTTTTAATCTTTCCGTTAATTGTAACTAACTTTTTCAAAACCTTCGAGCAAACCGAGGAATATTGTCCTTTTTCTCGTTTTTGGGTTCTATAATTTTAATATACGTTTAATATACGTTAATAACGCTATGCATTTGGTCTTGTTTTTATTATCTGGATATTTTAAAAAATCAAATACCTTTCAGACGTTAATGACGTCTGAAAGGTATTTTTTCCTAGATTTCGAACATCTGTTTTTTATGGAGTTTTCTACGTATTACATTTTTATATTTATTTATTCAGTAAAACATATTTACCTAACCAAACTCTAACTAACCAATGGAAAACTTAAATCAAATCAAATCAATTTATTTGAAAAATATGGTTGATACAATAGGTGTTATAATTATTTAAGTACAGCATATTTAACCGTGTCAAACGGTATGCAAATCTTTGCGACGTCATATAATCAGACCTTAATCAAACTATCAATTAATACATTTAAAATGTATCAACAATGAAAAACTTATAACAATAATTATTTAAGCTAAGGATTTAAATCTATGATAAATATTTATTTATTGAATAGTAACTCTTATCTAATAAATAATTAAATAAATTTATTTTAAATAGTCTAAATGTCAAGTTCTTAATATTATTTGATATTTTATTATAGATACGCACAGCCATAAAATAAACATTTTTTGAAAATATATTAAGTCGTTGAACAGGTACATATAGTTTATGTTTATGTCTTCCTCTGCAATTAAACATTTCATTATTTCTTTTAAAATATTCTGGATGTGCTCGTACAAATAAGCAAATCTCAAAAATATACAAGCAGGGCACAGGTAGTATCCTTAGTTTTTAAAAAGAGGTTTACAATGGTCAATATACCAAGCACCACACAGTATTCTAATAAATTTTTTGTGCACGAAATACTTTATTTATATCAACGCAATTTCCCCATAAAACAATCCCATACCTTAAAATAGATTATATATATCCATGGTAGGCGAGGAGGGCTGCTCTTGTACCGGATACATCTTTGATACGTCTTAATATATATACATATTTATCAATCTAATTTTTTCATCCATTACATGAGCTTTCCAATTGCAGTATTTGTCTTAAGTAAAACCTAAAAACTTTGTAGCATTTACATTGTCAATTTTAAAACCATTATAGTTTATACATAATTTGGGAACTTTCATATTGATTGTATTAAATCGAATTATATATATTTGTTTTCGATAAATTAATATTAAAATTATTCGCATTAAGCCAGTCTATTACCTTTGTCAGAGCTAATTCAATTTCATTTTTGATATCACAGGCATTTACAGAATTGATCAAAATTGTTATGTCACCAGCAATTAAAAAACATTCATTGACCATGTGTTTGGGTAAATCATGGATATATAAAATAAATAAAAGCGGTCCCAAAACACTACCTTGTGGTACGCCTATCTACTACTACGACTACAAGAAATCAGTAAAACTCCTAAGATATTGATTCCAAAATTACAACAATCAGGACATGCTAGTTTACCCAGGCGAATACAGTTGCAGCAGCCAATTGGAACATAAATTGGATTGAAACTACAATAACGACGCAGGGCAGCTAATACTGTAAATGAGGTTCCTTTTTAAGAAGAACCTTATACACTTATTCTTAATAGTAAATTCTAATAACAAAATACATTAATATACCAAAGTCAACTCAAAAACCAAGAAAACATAAATTGACCCCTTACTACCCAGTCTCCTACCCCTCACATTTACATTTTACTATTCTTAAATCACAGATTAAATTAAATATTGAACTTCAGAGTGAAATAAAATAAATTTTTGTTCCTTAGCGGTTGCAATGTAATTTTAAGCTTGGGGAAAATTTCGGCATTCTAGTCGGCATTTTTATATATTTAAAGGCTATCCTTCTTGTCCTATGACAAGCAAATCATTGAAAAGCCTTGTGACACTAAAGTTAACTTCAATTATTACCTTCGTTTTGTATTCCCACAAAACAGAGCCCAGTAACATCTCTACACTTTATTTATTTTATATCTATGGGTTTGCCTTATTACCCGATTGGTACTTCCTTTACTCAATCGATTTCTGTATATTAGGTCTTTACCTATGAAATTGCCGTTTTTCACGAAATAAATGAAGCGTAATTTTTTTATATATTTTTTATTTCTATTAATCAAAATAATCACCCATGCAATCAATGCATCTTTGCCAACGCATTGGTAGCTTATTGATGCCTTTCTTGAAGAAATCAGCTGGACGGGAGGCAACAAATTCTTCAAAGGCATTTTGTACTGCCTCTCGGGTATTGAATTTTTTTCCCGCCAAGAAGTTATCCAAATTCTGGAAAAAGTAGAAGTCTGTAGGCGCAAGGTCTGGTGAGTACGGCGGATGACGGAGAACTTCCAACCCCAACTCTTGTAGCTTGGAGACCGTCTGCTGTGCAGTATGAGGTCGCGCGTTGTCGTGCAGGAGCAGTGGAGCCGAACGATTGACCAAAGCTGGTTGGAGACGTGCGAGCTTCTCCATCATTGTGTTCAGTTCTTCACAGTACACATCTGCAGTAATGCTTGTCTCGTTTGGCAAGAAGCTGTGATGAATTACACCCGCGTTAGACCACCAAACAGTGTGCATCACTTTTCTAGGGGTAAGTTTTCGTTTAGGGCATTGTTTGGGTGCTGAACCAGGGTCCAACCAACTTGCTGAGCGCTTACGATTGTCAAACAGGATCCATTTCTCGTCACAAGTAACAATGCGGTTCAGAATTCCTTCATTTGTATGCCTGCTGAGCAGTGCAAGGCACGTCTCCACGCGTACTTCGCGCTGGCGGTCATTGAGTTCGTGGGGTACCCATTTGTCAAGCTTTTTTACCTTGCCAATTTGACGCAAATGGACCAATATTGTTTTGATGCTAACGTCGAAAGCTGCTGCTAATTCAGCCGTGGATTGAGTTTCATCAGCTTCCACAATTGCCTTTAATTCGTCATTGTCGACCAAAGTTTTCGGACGACCACGGGGTTCATTTTTCAAGTCAAAATTTCCAGAACGGAAGCGGGTAAACCAATAACGGGTGGTGCGTTCGTTTGTAGTGTTCGCTCCGTAAACGTCGTTGATGTTGCGTGCCGCTTGTGCCGCTTTGCTGCCACGACGGTACTCATACTCCATAATTACTCGAATTTTTAACTTATCAATGATGACGAAAAATGTTCGAATGCGTTGAAAACAAAACACTAACTATTAAACCAAATGACGATTTTAGAAAAAGAATTCCATGTTTGTCAAATAAAATTAATTTGAAATTAGAATTATCAGTCAAAAAAAAAATATTTTCATTTGAAATGGCCAGTACGGCAAAACGGCAGTTTCATAGGTAAAGACCTATTATTAAATTGTTCTCATTCGTTAATTATTACGACAACGAGGAAATTTTAGATAAGGCAAGTAATTACGTGTCGCTGTTGTCGGCTTTTCCTCTGGATAATTTCAACATTTATGATTTATTGGATCATAAATTTCAAATAAACATTGCCATTGCATCCACATACCTTTTGATAGTATACATTTAACTGTACTATACTATAGATGATTAAACGAACTTCCAAGTGAAGTTCTATCGCTGTTATATGAGTCACTTCATTCAAGATAGTATATAATTAAACAGGTAGTCCTTTTAAGGTACTAGGTAACTTCGCACAGTTTTAGAGTATGTCATTTGACTTATTCAAAAAACTTTACGTCTTTTACTTGATCAACCCCGGTCCTTGCAAGTCTTAATTTTTTAGAGATTAAAACAAAACTTTTGTATGGGTTCCGAGAGAAGCGAATCATATAATAGCGATGGAACTTCACTTGGAAGTTCGTTTACCCATCTATTACATTTCGTCGCTTCATTCTTCAGATAGTATATGATTAAAAAGGTAGATTTTTAGAGATTAAGTTTTGTTTTCTTTTGTCTTTACAAATTATAATTTATTTTTATTCTTATAAGGGCTTTTCAGGTTACAAACAAGAACTGCGAGTTCGAAGCTTTAATATTTTTCGTCACCAAAAATTTAATCTTTGAGAGTCGATACTATGTCGATATTATGTTATTTTTAAAGATTTGCAAGGATAACATTGGTTGTTTACGATTTGGGGCTGTGGTTTTAATGATGTTCATGATGATTATCTGTACGGATGTAAAAACTATATTTTCTAATTTAATGTCTGGACCCTATGTCCGGTGCATACGGCTAACGATGTATAGGTAACTTTTTGGTAATTTTTCTAAAGTTAAAGTAATATAATAATATGATAGAGAGTGCTCATTGAGAACTAAATTTGGATCCCAAGAAAATGTGTACCTCGATTTAGTTGGTTTAATTTTATAGGCTTCTTGTAAAATTTGCCTCATCATAGCCCATATCTTCGCCTAACAAAAGAGACAAAGCTGAATTAATTTAATGAACCGAATGAACAACCCTTATTAAATTGCTCATTTAAAAAACAAAGAACGAATAAAACAGGTTTTTGAACATATCAGTATTACGTAACGTACAAAACTCCCACCATGACCTCAACGTGATGTTGTACTAACAGTCATGGATGCCAGAGAAGCGAGCATCAACGTCAGGGTCTCTGGCGGACTGCCGCGCCGCGCGAACCCCTCCCGGAGCGTCTTGCGGCACCCAGGGTAAGGCTGGACTGCTTTGCTTTGGTGCTGTTATGGGAGTTAATTAAATCTTTTGTTTCAATTCAAATCAATTATTTTTCTTCCACATTTTAAGACAAGGGAAAATGGAGGAAATTGTTACAAATACGTAGAGGCCCGTATTAATCGTAAACGCATCGACTGCGACTGCATCCAATTCAGGATACCTAGTTACAAATGCCATAGCCAAATATATATACTTAGAGTATTTAAATGTGGAAATTGAATACTACCCATCCTATTGACGTAACTAATAGCGGTGGTATTATCAATTCATCATAATATTGCACAATTTCTTTCTTCCCCGGCTGAACTTTTGAAGCCTAAGGAAACGGCTAGTAATTCTAGGTAATTAATATGGTTTCTTTTTCACAATAAAGTTTATTGTTTTGGAATACTACGCCCCAGCCTGTTCTGAATGCATCTGTACATATCTTATAAATTTGTGAAGTAATTGAACAGGAAATGGTATATTTAATTATGCTTTTCTACCAGATTAAATCTTCTAACAACATTTTTACTTTACTTTTCTCATAGTTGTACTTATTTTGCAGCTAGACAGGCTGCGGCCAGTACTTACACCTATATGTTTGGCAAAATCTCGTATCAAGCATATTTGAAATTTCATAAATTATTTATTATTATAACGCTCATCGTCAGGTACTGCTCGATGTTAAACACAAAGCCAAAAATGTTACCGACTTTGTCGGTACTAGTCGATTTTTGTCCAAATTCACAACAAGTGACCAATAACTTCACGCGTAATTTTTGTAAATACCCCCGGAGCAACCGATAATCCATACGGCATGGCCGTAAACTCATATGTGATTGGCTCAAACATATCGTTTTCTTGAAATTCAAACGTAGGTATTTTTTGTAATTAAGTATAGGTATATTTGTTAATTACAATTAATTACGAGTAGATATGATCTTTCTTATCGATGTTAGCTAAGAAATCATTATGGGGAATTAATTTAGAAGCTGTTTTATAAGATTCCATTTTAAAGTGTACTTTCTACAAAATTGTATAATTTTATTTATGTATTAATTTTTTTTTGTTTATTACGAACCGTTTTTCACCGTTGAGTTTCGGTGCCAAAAATATTTATTTATTATATTTGTTTGATACAAACTGGTCACTATAAAGTATAACGAGGTTTTATAGCCTCTAAGTGTAACAATTTATTAATTGCTATTATCATATTTCGTTTTTCACTATGCGACAAAATATGTTTGGGAGGAAATACTGGTGTAATTTTATCATAAAATGGAATTAAAATTATCATCATTATTCTTTATCTATTTTAAAATCGTTTCATTATTTGGTACTTTGGCCAATAATCGTAAAAGTAATGGATTCGACCTGCGTGTACCTGAATTATGGTTGATTCGGTGCAAGAGTCCCGGACTGGTTGAAATTTGCGTTGAACACCGAATCCAAATGTGGACGCCGAAGTGGAGGCACTGGCACTTTTCATTGACGTCACCCCCCCCCCCCTGTTTGACGGGTAACGAGGAGGTCCCATCCAGTTTTCCGACTGGGTTGACCGGTTGCCTGTCGATGTTTGGGAAGTACTTAGATAGCTTCGGTGTACTTTTATTATTATTACTTTTTTTTAACACTTTATTATCTCCTTTTTCAAGAAGTAAGTTCATCCCCTATTTATAACGGTTATTCCATAACTGGAGCCCCTTAAGCCCTACTGGAGCTTATGGTTAGAAAGAATCTCTGGATCCATGTCGGAAATCACTCTCCCGACTGGCCCGGTTCATTCTCGGAGGTCGACGGTTTCAGATTAGGCAGCGTCTACATAGAGACTCAGGTATTGCGGTAACCGAAATGGCTAGCCAGAGATTGGTCCACTGGGTTCATCATTATATTTAAATAATTTAAATGACGACTATCAGATTTGAAAAAAAAAATACAAATAATGAAATATTACGTAATACAGATATCGTGTTAAATCTCGCGCATTTTCTGTATTCGTATTAAAATATTTAAACATTATTGAAAAAAAAGTCAAAAAAAACAATACGAGTACTATACAGCATTAATCGGAATGGGAAACATCAGGTAGAAGACTACCAGTAATTTATGCGTATAACGTGATACAGATTACACGTATTTTCTGCATCTTTTCGACAAAGCTAAATTTTAGTTTTTAATAATAAACATCAGGTAGAAGACTACCAGGATTTTTGCAGATAGCGTGATATATCTGTTATAGATTACACGTATTTTCGGCATCTTTTCGACAAAGCGAAATTATAGTTTACAATAATAAACATCAGCATGACTACCAGGAATGCATGCGGACAATGTGGTATACCTATTATAAATAACACGTGTTTTCTGCATTTTCAACAAAGCGAAATTATAGTTTATAGATCACTTGTTTAATTATATACGATAACTTATGAAAAAACATAAAATGGCTTACCTCATCGGAAGAAATAACGAGTCGCTCGAAAAAAGAATGAGACTTGCCGGGACCGGGGTTGATCAAGTAAAAGACGTTAAGTTTTTTGAATAAGTCAAATGACATACTCTAAAACTGCGAAGTTACCTAGTACCTTAAAAGGACTACCTGTTTAATTATACATATACTACCTGAAGAATGAAGTGACGAAATGCAATAACATTACTTTAGTCGCACACTTTGATGTACTTTTAGAGCAATAAGTAGTGGGGCACAACTATGTGAATGACACTCACTTTATATTACTTACGCCTATATAAAAAATTCACACTTTGATTTTCTTCTTGAAATTGTAAAAGACAACACGATGGATATAGAATATTTTTTTATTTATTAAGATACAGCAACAGTGAACATATTAATCTTAAATTACAGAACCTGGTTCTTCTCCTTTTTTTAATATCAATAAATTCAGTTACTGAATGCTTTCAGAACACAGATACATATCTATTTGCCGACGACCTTAAAATAATACGACCTATAAGGTCGCTAAAAGACAGTCGGCTGGTCCAGGATGATTTGAATAGATTTGGTTTATGGTGAAAGCAGAATAACATGATGTTAAATACAGATAAATGTAGTCACATATCGTTTACTCGTAAAAATATGCCAGTACCCACTAGCTATGCAATCAATGACAGCTTACTGAAGCAAGTAAACAGTGTGTACGATTTAGGGCGCGTACACATAGAGCGTCCGATTTTACAGGACCCTTTTTAACTGATCCGTCGCTTTTGGTGGTAATATTCACACAGCATTTACAGGACCGATTTTAACGGATCCGCCGCTACTGAAGGTAATATTCACACAGCATTTTCAGGACCGATTTAAACAGATCCGACTGCTGTGTGTGCAGAACACCGCACCCCGCGCACCCCCATGCCAAGCCTCGCGCTATTTCGTTTCGAACGGACAGTATTTCCTTTGCTACTGGATCCGGAATACTGTCATGGGTGTGAACTGGCTCATACAACTAAATACGCTAATAACATATACGTTTAAACAGACCTGTAAAACGGATTGCGGCTTATTTTGTCGGGTCGATATTTTTGGATGAGAGGCAAAGAAAACATCTTTACCTGTAATATACAGGTAGTTGCGAATAATGACAGTACCGGGCTCGTCAAGTTAACCTATTACAATAGGATAAAAGACCTAAGGATAGGCTTGATGAGCTTTTTTACTGTACAGTCAACTACACTTGCTAGCTTTAAATTGGAATCACTTCATCGCGGGTTGTTCAAGACAAAGTTTTACCATTTAAATGCAATAAACTATGACTTGTGTTACATAATTTAACAAAGGGTAATTTTGTCAGCTCTACTATGTAATTAAATAATTTTAAATTGATGTCACTTTCTTATCAATAATCAAGAATTAACTGCAATAGGTCGAAATGACGTCTAAATAAAACTAAAATCGAAAAAATAATAAAAATTTATTTTCAATATTTGTTCCTTCAGTATTTGCGTTACCCTCTCGGGCCCTAATTACTGCTTGTAAACGGTTTTTGATTGACCGAATAAGTTTCCCGATGGAGTTACTTGCCACTTTTAGATTAAAGCTCTTTTGAGTTCTTCTATCGATGCTGGAGCTGGACTTCTTCCTCGTACCCATCTTTTCAGCTCGTCCCACAAATGTTCTGTAGGATTCAGGTCGGGACTGCGGGCTGGCCAGTCTGTTGTGGCAATCCCAACTTATTCCATGTACTGTCTAGTGACGGCAGCGGTGTGGCAGCGAGCACTATCATGCATTAACTTGAAATGTTCGCCAATAAATCCGGCATAGTGGGGACGCACGGGTTAGCAGAATGTCTTTGATGTATCTTTCTGCAGTTAGCCCCCCTCTCCAACCTCCACCAGGTATGAATACCAGCTCCGTTTTAGCTGCAATAGAAATGCCCGCCCACCTCATACAGAATCCACCCCCGTATGCCACTGTTTCTGTAATACAACATTGTGAAAATCGCTCCCCCGGTCTTCTGTAGACTCTTCGTCGACGGTCGTTACCATGCAGGCACATTCTGGCTTCGTCCGAAAACAAGATTTGGCTCCATTGCTCCATATCCCAATTTAAGTGGTCGCGAGCAAACTGTAACCGGGCTTGTCGGTGAACTGGGGACAATTTGGGTCCAGTGGCTGGCCATTTTGGATCAAGTTTGCTTCTTTAAGTCCTTGTCTCACTGTCCACTCTCTAACAGCCTTCCCTCGAACTTCTCTGACATTCACACACAAAGTTGTCCAGCGATGGCACGCTGAGACAAGCCTTGCCGGATAAGGACAACGATTTCAGTGGCTTCTGCAGTATGGTTTCCATTTTCTTAGAGCTTCAATATTTCCAGTGACATGAAATTTAGCACTGAACACCAATTTCGTAAAAGTTCGCTTTTTGTAGGGTTTTGGGACTCTTGAACGATATGGTTTTTTGTTATGAAAATTGATGTCCTTTGTTTTTAAGTTTTATAACTTAGAATGAATTTTTTTTTCTCTATTATATTAAAAGAGGTTGAAAGCTATCAAAATTCCCTTTCAAATGAGATAACACAAGATATAGTTTATTGTATAAAGTAAAACTTTGTGTTGAGCAACCCGCGATGAAGTGATTCCAATTTAAAGCTCGCAAGTGTACAAAAAGATTTTTCCATGTTAACCTTACAAAAGGATGTATATAATTGCGTACCACACTCTTTGTATGTAATTTTAATACTTCAGTAGTATAAAAAATATTATGTTTTACATGGATTTTCATTTCCGTGGATTGATTCTATAAATAAAATTTGTGACAGTAATAAGATAAAGTACCTCTAATTTATTTAGAGTAATTAGATCATAACATATTCCTAATATTATTATTATAAATACAGTCCCACAGTTGTCAGTTTTCAGTTTGTTATTAGTTTTGCCATTCATTAATTTTTATTGAAATAATCAATTTTGTTAATAGTTTTACTTACATTTTGAATCCTGAGACAAGATAAATAAATTGACCATATTGTGGACTTTTTTTATTGATAAATTCTTAAGCTTTGCGTTGTAATGGTACAAAGACATTCGATCAATTTAATTTCAATTTATCTACGTTTTGACATTAATTTTTGTTTTTAATATGAGAATTATATTTAATGTAAAATGTATTGTTTAGTCAATAATGGTATCTCTGAAAGTTCATATAAAATGAGTGACATTTTTGATGTGACAGTACAGTTCAATAATTAATACAGTCTTATTGGCATTATAGACTAGTTTGTGGTTCAAGTTTGCATACTAATTGTATATTATAGTGTATACGTATAGAATATTATTGCGCTATGGAAGGTGACAATATAACGATTAGTAAAAAACAGAAAGCTGATTCCTTTCATAAGACAAGCAATAATAGTTCAACATTGTTTGAAACTACTATCATGAGTCTACGTAATACATCATTCGATGACAGTGTGGCTACAAGGAGGAACAGGAGATAAATAAAACACAAATACCTATGAAATAATAAGCAGCTCTGAGAAGAACTTTCATGTCAAGCATGTAACGGTTACGCCTGTGAAATTAATTAGTATCAAACACGAAGCGAAGCGAAGACTCGATGCACGCAGCTGTCTCACGGTGCGTACGCGAAGTAAACCCCGCGCCGGCGAGGCAAGGAGTTTTGATAAACGATGGCGCGGATGTGCGCGGCGTTCTATTGTTTTGGATGCGTTCGTGATTTGTACGCACAGCATTTGCCTTCTGATTTGTAATTATTGTAAATGTACTGTAAATATTTTGTATATAAAGAGCACATTTTTATATTAAAACACAATTTCCACCTTGAACCTGTTTGAATACACATCTACTGAAACCTTCTGCCAAAACAGTAGAACAATTTGCGAGCTTCAAGAAAAAAATGACAAGCTGCAGACCAACCTCAACAGTGCTAATCAGGAGATAGAGAACCTGAACATTGAGAATAAACGTCTACAAGGTGACTTGGAAAAGTGTCGTAAAATTATTGAGTTGTACAAGAAAATTGGAATGACAAATAACTTAACTAATACGCCAAACGATTATAAAATAAATAAACCCCTAACTTGATGACCCCTCAACTAAAACGAAAAAGATTTTCCTTAAGACATTCTACTTCTACTACATCGAAACGAAATGAAACCCGAACAAGCCCATAATAATAAGATATCAACCTTTTCAAGCAATAAATATAATTCAAAAACTCTAAATAAAATTAAAATCAACAACAATGACAAAGATAATGCATTAACAGCAAAGTTTGTGGACCTCTCAGGTACTTTCGGAGAAAGGAATAGTGTTTATATTAGCTGATGAACAAGGCAAGAAGCTGCAACCCCTACTTCAGGGTTTAATTGGTTCCAAATGCACAGTCACTAGTTTCTGGAAACCAGGAGCTAGAATAAAATTTTGTTCTTAACTCAGAAAAAGAAACTATTCCAAAAATAAATCGTAACGACTACCTTATAGTTTTAGGAGGTTTAAATGATGTGAATACTGATGAATTTCAACTTAAGTTAAATATTTGAATAAATGATATACATAACACAAATGTAATAATTTCTGAGGTACCGTATAATAAATGTTTGAATGAAAAAAAACTTAACCACGACATAAATTTCATTTGCAGCCAATATGACAATGTTATATTTGTAGATATGAGCTACTCGCGACAACGGCCATATAGAGTGGACACAGAGGACATTACTGAGGGATATTTTGCGCGATGAATATAAAATTAAATATAATAAATATGCAACTCACCTTAAATCGATTAAAAATAAAACTACAACCACAGATAAATGTACTCAAACAGAAATCTAATATATTTATAGTAACCAAGGTGAACAGTTGGATTCTTCCAATCACGGAGATGACAGTAATACAAACACAGTAATTTAATTTTCTAACAGTAATTTTCGTTATTAATAGTATAAATATTTTACACCAAAATATAAATGGGTTAATAGAAAAGTCAGATTTGTTAACTGTGCATTTACAAAAATTTGAAAATGAAAAAATTTTTGTAGACGTTTTATGTATCACTGAACACAACATGCTAAAATCAGACTGTAATCTATTAAAGATTAAAAACTTCATGTTGGCGTCCAATTAATCTCGCAATAATAGACATGGTGGATCAATTATTTTGTTCCGTAAAAGTCAAAAAAGAAATGGCACAACCTGGGCTAGGTCTTTGTACACCACCTAAAAAAATTGACAAACAAATGGTAATTATAGGAAAAATAAGCATAATTTGATTTAATTAGAAGTTAGATTGTGAGAAAATAAAAAAGTTATTTGTGTTCGTTTTAGCGGGCAACATTGACAATGAGTCTTTGCTATGGCGGAAGTTGTCAAGTGAAGTTAGTTCACTAAGCAGAGGGGACAGCCGCCTCACTTACAGCACACTTCACTCACATCATATTGATAGTTGTCTGTCTGCGTGTTTGATTAATCGTTGCGCTTGAGTTCTTTTATTCGTTTTCTTTTTTTACTTCACAACTGTTATATGAGCTAAAAATACACAAAACAATTCAATTCAATTCTTTGGACTTAATGGCAACCAGCCATCGATACTACTCGATACAGAAAACAAAAAGATGTAAGTAAACCTTAGCTGTCAAAATGAAATTTTTTCCGCCATGATGTTTTTTGTTTGTGTTGCATACTAATAATGCACATTTTTTCCTGCCAATAAACAAAGTGTTTTAATAACAATTTAACAATAAAAAAGTGTTCTAAGCATCTTAAACAATTGTTTGATAATGTGTACAAAGACCTGGCCCAGACTCCTTGCATTTTGGGACATTCCTTTTAGAAAAATTGAGAATTTACAAAATTTAAGCATTAATAACGTTCTTGAATGTTCAGCAATTGAATTGATTAATCATAACTTAATAATTATATGCATATATAGACCTCCAAAAGCAAAGAGGGAACATTTGAAATATATTTGAAAAACTTTTATGACATCCTTTATTGTTCTAAGAAGAAAAAAGTGGTTTTGTGTGGTGACTTTAATATTGACATTTTAGTAAATTATAGACAGTCAAATGAATTCGAACAATTAATAATAAGTTTAAATTTAGATTTAGCACTTAGAGAGCCAACCAGATTATCAAGTGGTACGTGTCTTATAACTTTGCACACAACGTACGCTGGAGTAAAAGTAGTGTATTGGAATTGGCATTATCAGATCATACAGCAAAAATGTTTGTATGCCCTGTTAAAGTAACTATAAATTTGCCATATTGGTTTAAAATGCGACGTGACTACAGTAATGAAGGCTTTGAAATTCTCAGATGCATATAAAAATAAAAATCCTAATGAAGCTTTTATAACATTTTTTGATTTATTTAAACTCTTGTATGACTAGTGCTTTCCTTTAATACGTATTAAAATGAATTGTAACTCACGACCTAAGTGGATCTCAAAAGGTATCCTAAAGCGTAGCTAACAAAAAGAAAATTACTGTGGAAATACAGAAAAATACCAAATCATGAAAATAAAAAAGATTAAAAAATATAATAAGGTTAACACAAAAGGCACAAAATAATTATTTTATTTATTCAGACAACAAAATGAAAGCGACTTGGCACTTAATTAATCAACGCAAGAACAACCTCCCAGAGAATTTATATAGGAAATAATAAATTATGACTTAAAATTAACTAATCCTATTGATATAGCTGAATCTTTTAATACTTTTTTATTGATCAAGCAGAAACTCAAAAATTATATAATAAAAATTTAAGTAGTAATTCTCATAAATTAAATAAATCTAATTAATTTTTCATGGGGCCTACAAATGTTGAGGACATTTTGGCGGTCATTAAAAATCTTAAAGATAACAAAAGTACTGGATATGATGATATTTCAACAAAGATCATTAAAAAAGTTGCAACGTATATAGCACCAATTTTGAACCACATTATAAATTTTCAATATATATCATCGTACAGACCTATAGCATTTATAGCAGTGTTTTCTAAAATATTTGAAAAGGTTATATTAGGTCTTTACCTATGAAATTGCCGTTTTTCACGAAATAAATAAAGCGTAATTTTTTTATATATTTTTTATTTCTATTAATCAAAATAATCACCCATGCAATCAATGCATCTTTGCCAACGCATTGGTAGCCTTTCTTGAAGAAATCAGCTGGACGGGAGGCAACAAATTCTTCAAAGGCATTTTGTACTGCCTCTCGGGTATTGAATTTTTTTCCCGCCAAGAAGTTATCCAAATTCTGGAAAAAGTAGAAGTCTGTAGGCGCAAGGTCTGATGAGTACGGCGGATGACGGAGAACTTCCAACCCCAACTCTTGTAGCTTGGAGACCGTCTGCTGTGCAGTATGAGGACGCGCGTTGTCGTGCAGGAGCAGTGGAGCCGACCGATTGACCAAAGCTTGTTGGAGACGTGCGAGCTTCTCCATCATTGTGTTTAGTTCTTCGCAGTACACATCTGCAGTAATGCTTGTCCCGTTTGGCAAGAAGCTGTGACAAATTTCACCCGCGTTAGACCACCAAACAGTGACCATCACTTTTCTAGGGGTAAGTTTTCGTTTAGGGCATTGTTTGGGTGCTGAACCAGGGTCCAACCAACTTGCTGAGCGCTTACTATTGTCAAACAGGATCCATTTCTCGTCACAAGTAACAATGTGGTTCAGAATTCCTTCATTTGTATGCCTGCTGACCAGTGCAAGGCACGTCTCCACGCGTACTTCGCGCTGGCGGTCATTGAGTTTGTGGGGTACCCATTTGTCAAGCTTTTTTACCTTGCCAATTTTACGCAAATGGACCAATATTGTTTTGATGCTAACGTCGAAAGCTGCTGCTAATTCAGCCGTGGATTGAGTTTCATCAGCTTCCACAATTGCCTTTAATTCGTCATTGTCGACCAAAGTTTTCGGACGACCACGGGGTTCATTTTTCAGGTCAAAATTTCCAGAACGGAAGCGGGTAAACCAATAACGGGTGGTGCGTTCGTTTGTAGTGTTCGCTTCGTAAACGTCGTTGATGTTGCGTGCCGCTTGTGCCGCTTGTGCCGCTTGTGCCGCTTGTGCCGCTTTGCTGCCACGACGGTACTCATACTCCATAATTACTCGAATTTTTAACTTATCCATGATGACGAAAAATGTTCAAATGCGTTGAAAACAAAACACTAACTATTAAACAAATGACGATTTTAGAAAAAGAATTCCATGTTTGTCAAATAAAATTAATTTGAAATTAGAATTATCAGTAAAAAAAAAAATATTTTCATTTGAAATGGCCAGTACGGCAAAACGGCAGTTTCATAGGTAAAGACCTATTATATAATTTTACTTTGAAAAATGTCTTCTACAAGTTGGGTTCAGAAAAAATAAGGGAATAAATTAAGCTTTATACAAGCTTCTTAAAGAAGTATATATATATAAATGTTGATAACAAAATACCTGTTTGTGCTCTTTTCATGGATTTGACAAAGGCTTTTGATTATGTTGACCATAAATATCTATTTGACAAATTAAACACATACGGAGTGCGAGTAGTGGCACTTGATCTCATAAAATCATGTCTCGATAATAGATTACAAGCAACTCAAATATCTAGATTATGTTCCGAATCCTCTACAGGGAAAAACTGCTTTTCGCGATTTAGGGCAGTCAAGTGCGGGGTCCCGCAAGGTAGTATCTTAGGGCCATTATTATTTTATATTTATATTAATAATTTTCCAGATATAACTGCGCATTCAATGATATTATTTGCAGATTACAGCACATTGATTTGTAGCAATAAAAACATTGATATATTAAAATCTGACATTAAATCTACATTAAATAATATTATGGACTGGCTGACAGATAATAATCCAAAAATAAATTTAAATAAGACTAACATTATGAATTTTAGAAATAGATATAGGTGCTTGACTTCAGGTAATATTGATTATAATGGACATGAAGTTGGTGAAGCAAATACAACAAAATTGTTAGGTTTAACACTTGACTCCAACCTAGTTAAGGAAGGAACACATAAAGATCACTTGTAGTATAAGTAAATATTCCTACGCCTTACGCATGTTATCAAACTTAGTCAACAAATCAGCAGTTATGCCTATCAGCTTGTTTTGCCTACATTGAGTCGATTCTACGCTATGGTGTCATATTTTGGGGGAACTCTACTGAAAGCACAAAAGCGCTGCATTAGATCGATTTTTCACCTGAAAAGCAGACAATCTTGTAAGCCCGTTTTCAAAAAGTTAAGGATTCTGACTTTTCCCTGTTTATACATTCTAGAATCAGTATTGTTTGTTAAAAGCCACATGAACATGTTTGAAGGCTTAAACAGTCAAAGGCTTAAAGGAAAAATCCGATCTCAACCTCGTAAAACTGCTCTATATTCTTTTTATTTTATTTATTATGAGAGTTTCTTTGGTATGGCTCCCAAAATTTTCAGTAAATTGCCGAATTGTTAAAAATATTGATAATGTAACAGAGTTTAAAAAGAAACTAAAAACGTTTTTAACAGATAAGTGTTATTACACTATTTTTGAATATTTCAATGACAAGTTTGTACCTGTGTAACTATAAATGTATTAATTTAAGATGGAAATGTTATTGTAAAATATGATATATAACAACATGTAAATGACATTTATTTGGTAAATTGAAATTCAAAATTTAGTAGCAACTTTTTCTACAAATATTGTAAATACCTTGTAGGTTAGATATGGTGTGAACTGTACGTATTATAATCCAACATTTGTAAATACCCATATTTGTACAAATAAATTGATTTTGATTTTGATTTCTTTCATTCCCGTGGCATAGTTCTTGGACGGTTGTTTCATTGCCGTGCACGCATGTTTCATCGCCGTGGCACGAAATTTTTAATCTTGTATATCTCGTTATTTTTTAAAGTTATCTGCTAGATATTAAGCAAGAGTACATACTTTAAATAAAACACTTTTTACCGGATATTATCGAATAAGAAAAGATTTAAGAGTACATACATTAGACAAAACTTTAATAAATGCGTTTCTTTTTTAAAAAAAAAGCTAAAGTTAAAAAAGTTCACGGAAATGAAGATTTTAATGGACCTGTTGAAATTTACCCAGTATTTAGATCATAATAATGTACAGTGATAACATAATTGCAATATAATGTTCAAAAGCTTTGCTAAAGTGCCTGTGATAAATATATAACTATTGTTGGAGCAGTATTTGGAGGTCCATTATGCGTTGGAAGTAATTTTTGATAAGTTGTTTATCAAGATTCAAATTTAACAAGTAGCATTTTACAATACAGATTAAAATATTCCAACTTACCTATCCTTATTAAGAAACTTGATGAAATCTCTATGAGGAGCCTTGGGCTCGACCGTGCGACAGTTCTCAGCGGAATCCTCATACGAGCCGAACCCGTTCCAGGGCGGCAGCTCCCGGCTTGCCATGCTGGTTTTGATGCATTCTATGTCCTCTTCCGGAACCGGTAGCGGGGTAAAATTGTCTGAGGGACGAGTTGTAATAAAATTGCTTTTCCTTAGTTAAAAAATATTGTCGCAAATATTGAAATCATTGATCAATTCTTACTAAGCAACACTTGCTGATTACGCTAAATGTTCAATGCCTTACGAGAGACTTTGGGACGACGGAGAAATAATAAACTGCAATCAGCTGCCTGCCACTCAAATAATATTTGATTTCAACTGATCGCAACTTAGTCATCCGCGAATCCATGACAACATTTTTATTCAATGGGTACACATGTCATGGATAGCGGACAAATTACTAAAGCAAGAAAAGACAATAAATAAATATCTATTAGGTACTTTTAAATTGCTTAATTAGTTCTACGACTCAGAACAAATATTTTCAATACCCACCAAAGCCATATGTTACACGATAGTACTCCTTAGTGAAAGGGTCGCAATCTACGAGCACTACCTTCCTGCCGTATACGTTGACCACGGCTCCGATGCTCAAATCAGCTGGCGTGTAAGTCGCTGGCAGCGGACCGCCGGTCATTTCTACACATTCCGGGATATTCTGAAATGGTAGCAATTGAACTATTACTCAAGTAGAATAAAGCCAACGAGACTAAGTAATACAAATCCAAACTTGAATTTTGATATCTCGATTTCAAAAACGAATTTCCATGTGAATTCTAATCCGGTAATCCAGATTTTTCCAATGACATATAACATATAGACAGGTTATCCGCTCTCAAAAATAGCAACGCAAATGCGAGGCAATTGCAACCCAGTATCACGGCTAAACATCAAAGAAAACTTATTCTCTATTCTGTGTTTTAATACCGTACAATGCCTTCTTGTGTGTTTAGACAGTGTACCAATTACACTGTTACTGTTAATACAGCACAAACGTATCTTTTCATGCGTAAGTACTTTTTTTATAACTATTATTTACTATTTTATTTTGCTATTTAAAATGACGTTTTAAAATTGACATGGCTATTCGTTTTAACAAACTCGAAGAGCGAGCTGTAGTATGATTTTGTATGTGGGAGTAAAAGAAACAACGCTATTATTGCGACAATTTACGTACTACGCACTCTACTCTACTACTACTCGCGACCAAATAGTGCGAAGCAACGTCACGAAGTACATAGATATCTATTCCTTACAACAAGTAAACCGTATTGTTCTTTCCTTCTCCCACAAATTATATTACCATATATATCGGGTAGGTATCTATAGTTAAGTTGCCGCCGTTTTTTTGTGCGGTAATGTTTGGGTATGACTTGTCTATATGTAATATGTCATTGCAAACAAAGAAGTAAAAATGTACTTTGTATATTTCTTTTAGTCAACCTTTGGGGTTTTGGTTTGATTAACAAATCAAAAGCGAATTATTCACTTTCTTTGAATTATTTACGACAATATAAAGGCCACAAAAAAATTTGTAAGGGATTTCATTTATTTACTGGGATTTTTTTCCTGGAAAAACAAAGGTTTACATGTGGCATAGTCCAATCAAGCAAGGCAGTGGAAGCGCCGTATTGTAAAACCCGTCGAGAAATAGTTGAACCCGTGGAGAAGTCAGCTACGACAGCTTAGAATAGTCAATTGCATGTGTAAAGTCAACGCATAGGGATTGCTGACATTGTCTGCAGCGGTCTAAAAACAGCAGTAGAGTGTTGGATACCATGCTTGGATTCATCATTAGAAGACTGGTTGCGATGGCTGCCTCTGAGAGATGTAGGTTCGAAATTCGGCAATAGAGTTTCTGTTAGTTTAGTTAAGAGTTTAGCCTGGGATGGTACTACAGTCCTTCCTTTTTTCGCCAACACAATAATCGATGTTCCGGTTGTAGGGCAGAAAAATCCATTGTAATTACCGGAACAAAGTCATTTTCACGTTAAGCCTACGGTCGGCTACCCATCAATAGTCGATATACTAATCACATTTGATATCGATTAATGACGATGACTAATGACTAATGATGTCTTGGGCGCGGATACCACTTACCATTAGATACCGGATACCGCGCTCGTTAGCCACTATGTAAATAGTTAACACGTTCAGAGCGGTATCGGGTTGAAAATACCTATTGCGTAACTGTTCTACTGTGCGTGCGCATGAATCTATTGCTATCTCACGGGACGGGTTACGTAAATATAGAAATTTCACCAGAGAGAAAGTGACAAATATATTCACTGATTTTGTGTCATCACATAGTAGCTATTTCTGTAGCTACTTTCTTGTTTCTACAATAAAAACGTATCGGGTCATTAAGACCTGATACGGCCCTCAAAGAAATTGTATAGCTGCGTTTATCGGAATCGGAATCGGCATTTAAAGACCCGATGCCCGATTACCTTGAATCGCATGTCATTACGTTAGTAATGTTATATGACTGATGACGTCGTCGCGGCGTGTTGTTAATTATCATCGTTGTAAATTAAAATTACGATCATCTACCTGCGTAAAGTGACGAAAGTGAATTAAAATGAAGCGTACAGGGCGAATGTTAGAAATGTGTGCAAGTGAAAGTGAACGATCAGAGAATAACAATGAAGAAAGGGGTTTGAAATCACCAAAACACTGGAGAAATATTTTGGTACGTCGAAGTACCGCGAGTCTTACATTTTCTACTAGCCCATCAACTGGCCATACAATGAGAAGTTTCCAAAATGTATCTCTCTCTCCAGAAACAAAATACGCGCCAGCAGCCAATAAAAATAAATTTATACGTGTTCTTGAGGATATCCTAATTAAACCTAGCTGCTCAAAAGAAAATAGCAGTACTATAATTAACATTGAACTGATTCAGCAAGATTGTTTCTCTACTCCAAAAAGCCATAAGTTACCCAGCCTTTCTTCAAAACGCATAAGTCCTACCTCCGAAAGAGCGATGCACTTTCAACGACGTCAATGAGCAAGTGTGGATCTCTGAATGACTTGTCAATTTCAAACTTAGTTTCGCTTAATTCTTCTTTCAATGAGGAACAATTTCTTAATATGATGCCCACATTATCTCCTAAACATCAGAATGAATATGAAACTGTTTCATTTTTGACGAAGAATAAGCCCTGCCCAGATTTAAACATAAATTCACCACAAACTCAACATCAGTATCAAATGTTGGTGGTCAAAACTCTAATGCTGAGATGAATGTGAACACAGATGATGATGAATCTAGTTCTGATACGTCGTATGTACCCAGCAGTAAATCCAACACTAGCGATTCTTCGTCTGAAGCTTTCTCAGAAGACGAAAGCAGGAACGTTATTCAAGAGCCGTCTACCACTTGTTACATGCATAATGACGAATATGAGTGGCAGGATATTTTCGATAATACAACCGAATTTAAAGAATGCGTTGGTAATAGCCACATATTTATCGCTTCTAATATTAACGACCTAGATGAATTTTACAGATTATTTATAACAGATGATATAATTGATAAAATTGTTCTTGAAACGAACAAGTACGCAACTAAGTTTATAGAATCCGGCCAGCTTAAGAATAAATCTCGTGCAAATCTATGGAAACCAACTACTAGAGAAGAGATGAATTTTTTCGGAATTTTGCTGGTGATGGGTCTTGTGAAAGATCCAAATCTAAAATGCTACTGTCCCAAAAAAAATATTATAGAAATGAATATATTGCATCAACAATGAGCAGAGATCGGTTTTTATTGTTACTAAAGTTCTGGCATTTTTCTGATGATAGCACAAACACTCCGACTGATAAACTGAGCAAAATTCGAGAAATTTACGACATGATAGTGCAACAGTTCAAACAAATATTGAACCCCGGCAAGGTTTTTGTTATTGATGAGTCAATGCTGGCGGGAAGGCTACGATTTCGTCAGTATATTAACAACAAAGCACACAGGTACGGCGTGACTCTATACAAATTATGGAGGGAAATACATTAAACGTCATGGTTTATACTGGGGAAGAAGAAAGTGGACGTGATATTAATTAATCACGCGCAAAATGTTGTGTTAGAACTTATTAATGGTCTCGAGAATGAGGGAAGGACTCTTATAGCGGACAATTTTTATACATCTATTGGACTAGCCAGAGAGATTAATTGCAAAGAAAAGTTTTTTGTGTGGTACACTGCGAGCCAATAGAAGAGGTTTGCCGAAAACAGTCGTTAATTAATCGTTAACAAATACACGGTAAAATGAACCGCAGGGGAGTGAGAGTTCTGAAGTGGGTTGATAAGCGTCCTGTTTTGATGTTGAGCACATGCAGAAACCACAATGCGAGCATTAAAGACACTGGAAGAAAAAAAAGGGTACTAATGAAAATATAAAGAAACCAGAATGTGTCTTAAGTTACAATAAATATAAAAAGGGGATAGATTACAGTGACCAGATGTTCTCTTAAAAAAGGGCCTTAAATGGTATAGAAAAGTGATAATGGAGATGATATTCAGGACCGCTTTGGTAAATGCATGGATTGTTTATATTATGAAGAGTGAGACAAAAATGACTAAGCTTGATTTCATAGAAAGTATTATACAGAAATTTACAAACACTCCGCTTACAAATAGCTTCGAAAGAGCAGATAAGAAACGAAATTGTGTTAGGTGTTATAACAAGCTAAGGCAACACTAAGTAGCAAAGAAGCTGCCAGAAAAGTAAAAAGGTAACCTAAAGGACCTATTATCCTCGGTGCTCGAAATATATATACAGATATAATGAGGCTCATTCTATTTTGAAATTAAAATAAATAAATAATTTTTATTTTATTATTGACGTTTTATTTGACAACACTTGTCGATATAATTACCCATCTGTGCTGATATCAGGTGCTAACGACCCTACGCTTTATTTTGTTTTTTTTTAATATCTAATAAACGGTAAATTTCAGGACTACCGTCATTTTAGTATACACTTACTTTACATATTCAATGTTATGTCCAATAAATCCAGATATATTTTCCCTCAAAGGTAAAATTCAGAACAGGTCGTTTGAACCCAATGACACACATTAGCAAAGTTTAGCAACAGGTCTATTAGACCCTACACAGCACATTGTGAATGTAATAGCATTAGGGTAACGCACCAAACGTGTTAACAAATAAAACCCCTCCCTATTGTAGAGGTAGATCTAGTTCCCTCCGATTTATTATTTATCCCCAATACTGAAAGAAATAATTGCATGCATTTTTGTTCAACAAACGAACGTTTTAACAACACGAAATCTGTACGTTATAGAGGAAAACTGAAAATCCGGATCCGACTTTTAATCCTGGATTATGCAATCTAAGTAAAATATTTAAAAATCTAGATTTTTCGGATCACAAATTATCCGGATTGCATTCCCTAAATGAGACGAGATAAAATACGTAAACAAACTAACCGTTACAGGTTAACATTTCGAGAGCGAGCGATTATTATACAGGGTGTAACAGGCGGGGTACATCAACGGACTCTGAGGGGTGGGGGACCTCAATACCTACCAATTTAACCCCCATGTATGTTCAGCAATATTTAGTAGTTCTTGAGATATTTGGGATTTAGTGATTTTTTCGAAAAAATCAGATTCTCGGAGAAAACTTGAAATTATAACCTAACTTTCACATCTACGCTCATGAAATTTTGCCTCAAAATAGCTTAATAGTAGGCCTTTTGTATCATCTAACCGCCGATAATCATTGCTTTTTATAAATGGAAATAAAATTGACACTATAAATTTTTTTTTGAAATGTGAACGTCAACTTTCAGGGGTCTAAGAAAAAAAAATCATACATTTTTTTCCAAAACCTATCTTAAAAACTACTAGTCTTAATGTAGGATAATGTCTAAAAACTTCGTTGGACTAGCATCACGGCAACATGTAAAAAACACACTTGAGTGTAAAAGCAGCCATTTTTTATTACTATGCAGCGTTATCGAAATCCGAGGATTGCATACATGAAAAGTGTCTTTATCTGATTCCGAGAATTACAAACTCAAAAGTGTTTTGTTCAGGTAATAAGCGATATTTATAAGCGACAAAAGTCGGTTTATGTTTAAAGAAGGGTAATAAACTAAATGTTGTGCGGTTTGCACACCTTATTTGTGGCCGCTGAAGTTTTGTTAATTAGTGGACGGTATGTTTTAGAAATGTGTTGTGAAGTGCTGAGATGAAGAGGTAGTCGACCTTCCCTACAATTGGGTAGAATAAAATCAACCACTCACCTTGAATACTGCTTAAATGCCAGTTAATTATGTCTGTTTGTGTACATGAAATTAAGACGGCACTGCACTTCAGTAGAACATAGTTAATTTCAAATATAGTTAATTTCCAGTTTCTGCACGCGCGCTTGATGGTGAAATAGCACACAGACAACTGTATACAGACTGGTATTCGAACTTGGTACTGTCCGCTACAGTACTATGCTGCGACTCGGCCGCCACTGAGTTACTGTCTTACTGATTTACTGAGATACTGACTAACTGACTGAGTTCATACGAGCGGCGCGGCTCGTTATTTAGTTTGTGGAAGATATGAACTACCCTCTATTCAGAAAGATCGAACAAATGTCGTAGTGCGGTACACCACCGTGGTAGGTTCTACAAAGGTAGTCAACACGGTAGTCTGGGTAGAACTCGGGTTGAGGACCACCTCTTCTATTTATTTGCTCCCGGTACATTCTAGCAGCAGCTCAGGCGTTTCCTTGGGTTGCTCCGTAACAATAATACATTTCTGCATAATTACGCGGAGAATACGGCATGGTACGTAAATTCGACAGCTTCTGTGGCAGCTATGCAAGATACTTATCAAGTATCAATGTTCGGTAATCGCGCAGAGTCTTCGTTCCGAGATAATCACAATCCAAATCACTTAGCTAGTTTAAATTGCCAAATTTGTAGGATTGAGTAAAACAGTAGCAGACAGAGGGAGCACGTATAGACACAGAAGGGTAGACGATAAACGACTAAAGAGTAATGCAAAAGTTACAAATTAAGTCAACGCCTGAAACAATAGCCACGTTTTTTACGTGGTTCAATAAAAAAATCTACTGCATGTAACAAAATAACACAAACATAATGAAATTATTACCCTTCTTTAAACATAAACCGACTTTGTTCATGAATAAGAAACGCAAATATATCTAATTACCTGAACAAAACACTTAAGAAATATGCAATTCTCGGATTTAGATAACGCTGCATAGTAATAAAAAATGGCTGCTTTTGGACTCAATTATGTTTTTCAACATGTTGCCGTATTGCTAGTCAAAATAAATTTTTAGACATTATTCTACATTAACAATCGTAGTTTTTAAGATAGGGTTTGGACAAAAATTTTTTCAAATTTTTTTTACCTTAGACCCCTCAAAGTTGACGTTCACATTTCACATTTCAAAAAAATTTATAGTTTCAATTTTATTTCCATTTATAAAAAGCAACGATTATCGGCGGTTAGATGATTCAAAAGGCCTACTATTAAGCTATTTTGAGGCAAAAATTCATGAGCGTAGACCTGAAAGTTAGGTTATAATTTCAAGTTTTCTCCGAGAATCTGATTTTTTCGAAAAAAATCACTAAATCTCAAATATCTCGAGAACTACTAAATATTGCTGAACATACATGGGAGTCAAATTGGTAGGTATTGAGAGCCCGCACCCCTCAGATTCCGTTGATCCACCCCGCCTGTTATACACCGTGTATATGTCCTTAATTCTCATGCGCAATAATGTTGTCAGTTGGTCGACGACGGTTGTCGTTGTGAGATTCGTAGTACAGGAAAGCTGTCAGTACCGAAGCTATCAATCTGTTCATTAGGTTCATTATGTCTTGGTTCCCTGAAAGATTGTTTACATTCTTTTCCTCATCTCGTTGGCCTTACCTTAGTGAAAACGCTGAAAAAATTAGTGCAGAGCTTTATAATTATGCACGCCTACAATAAATCCTCGTTCTTGCGACGAAATTGTTATACGTAAGTTCAAAAATTCAAATTCAAATATTTATTTCTCATCATTGACAATTACTTCTTATTGACGTCAAATAAAACATGACTCTACCACCAGTTCGGACAAACCTTCGTGGCAAAAAAACTGGCAAGAAACTTACGGGTATATTTATTCAAAATAAATTTAAAGTGTCTCTTTATGTCTATACAAAATTATTCTTATCTGCATCTGTTAGCTCGGCAAGCCTCCCTCCCCCGAGTATCAAAATGACGAACCCCCTCAAACGGCACCCGTGCACGAGTTAACGCGGGATCCAGCCATTAGAGGGCTGTGAGCGACCCGTACCGCTAGCGTCATCCGACGCTACCATAACCATACACACCATACTTAATTTACTAAACTTACTTTCGGCACCCTCATTCTCTTCAAGAACATCGGACCAGATTCCATCCCTGAATTCGGAGGTAGATGTTCCACTATCTCCATGGTATCATCGGCTAGGAAATAGTGAATCTCCAAGTGGTGTAGTGTTCCGAATTCCGACTCACGGTCATCCCAATAGCCATTAAATCTGAAAATTCAATACCTCAATTGTTAGGCAAGTCATTCAGGAATCATAACCTGGAAGCTACGAGATTGAGGTGTTTCATAACTCGATAAGTAGTATAGGTTTAAAAACTAAACATATCCCGAAGTTTATGTTGTTGATGGAATTCGATATCAACCAGTATATTTTGTTCTATAACAGCCATTGAACCATATTGTTAGTTCTTGCAAATTTTTATACCATGGTAGACCGTAAAGACCAATTATTTACTTTAACAGTATTGAATAACATTCAAGAGAATATAAAATCGCCAAAGTAAATATCACTTTTGTTTCACGTACCTTAACACTTGTCTATCAAAATCAAGAAATTGTTTCAACGGCCTGTGTTTTGGAGGTTTGTATCTTGACGGTTCTCTCTGTATAAAATAAAAAGAAGTACTTACTCAAGGTTGTAAAAAATTATGTACATTTTGGTTTACATTTAGGATAAGCAACAATAAGTAGTAGAACTGTATTGTGACCTTAAATCGGTAGACCTTTGATTGTAGGTCTTCATAGAGTATTTAAACTCAAACCACACACGCAAACCGCAAATACATTTTGAACTTAATTTCGCTAACATCACCTTGATTTTTTTTATTTTCAACTTTACTCGGAGAAGTATACTTTCAACTCTACTCGTTGAAATTTTCGACTTTGAAAATTGGCCTTCTTGCCAAATTGGATGTCTATATGAAGTTCGCGCAGAAAAAAATGCTTTTCTAGTTCTTATTTATTTATTACATGATTATTTACCTCAAGAGCATCCGGATACGGAATGGGGTCAGGAACATTAATTCCGAGTCTATTAAGAAATACTCGCGTGGCGTTGTCACAATTCACTATCTGAAACATACAATATTATAAATTAATTAATATAAAGAATAAGAGAGCACACAAAAAAGAGCGGCGAAAAGATGCTTATAACAATTAATAAAAAAATAACCTTGAAAACTTTTCCAAACAATGTAACTTCCTTTCCAATATTGAGATCAAGCACGTCGTAATAGAGATCATAGCTGGATGGCAGACGTATTCTTTGACGACGAATCATAGTGCCTGTAAAAAGGAATAACTTAATATATTTTGCTAGAGAATCTTATGTTTCTTTAACGATCCCAACCTATTGTTACTATTGCTATTTATATGTGCATATCTACAACATACAGCACAAATACTGGACAACCATAAAAGCTTCGGAACTGTGTTTGTTTGTTACTTATAATAGGTCTTTACCTATGAAACTGCCGTTTTGCCGTACTGGCCATTTCAAATGAAAATATATTTTTTTTGACTGATAATTCTAATTTCAAATTAATTTTATTCGACAAACATGGAATTCTTTTTCTAAAATCGTCATTTGTTTAATAGTTAGTGTTTTGTTTTCAACGCATTCGAACATTTTTCGTCATCATGGATACGTTAAAAATTCGAGTAATTATGGAGTATGAGTACCGTCGTGGCAGCAAAGCGGCACAAGCGGCACGCAACATCAACGACGTTTACGGAGCGAACACTACAAACGAACGCACCACCCGTTATTGGTTTACCCGCTTCCGTTCTGGAAATTTTGACCTGCAAAATGAACCCCGTGGTCGTCCGAAAACTTTGGTCGACAATGCCGAATTAAAGGCAATTGCGGAAGCTGATGAAACTCAATCCACGGCTGAATTAGCAGCAGCTTTCGACGTTAGCATCAAAACAATATTGGTCCATTTGCGTCAAATTGGCAAGGTAAAAAAGCTTGACAAATGGGTACCCCACGAACTCAATGACCGCCAGCGCGAAGTACGCGTGGAGACGTGCCTTGCACTGCTCAGCAGGCATACAAATGAAGGAATTCTGAACCGCATTGTTACTTGTGGCGAGAAATGGATCATGTTTGACAATCGTAAGCGCTCAGCAAGTTGGTTGGACCCTGGTTCAGCACCCAAACAATGCCCTAAACGAAAACTTACCCCTAGAAAAGTGATGGTCACTGTTTGGTGGTCTAACGCGGGTGTAATTCATCACAGCTTCTTGCCAAACGGGACAAGCATTACTGCAGATGTGTACTGTGAAGAACTGAACACAATGATGGAGAAGCTCGCACCAGCTTTGGTCAATCGTTCGGCTCCACTGCTCCTACACGACAACGCGCGACCTCATACTGCACAGCAGACGGTCTCCAAGCTAGAAGAGTTGGGGTTGGAAGTTCTCCGTCATCCGCCGTACTCACCAGACCTTGCGCCTACAGACTTCTACTTTTTCCAGAATTTGGATAACTTCTTGGCGGGAAAAAAATTCAATACCCGAGAGGCAGTACAAAATGCCTTTGAAGAATTTGTTGCCTCCCGTCCAGCTGATTTCTTCAAGAAAGGCATCAATAAGCTACCAATGCGTTGGCAAAGATGCATTGATTGCATGGGTGATTATTTTGATTAATAGAAATAAAAAATATAAGTATAAAAAAAGTACGCTTCATTTATTTCGTGAAAAACGGCAATTTCATAGGTAAAGACCTAATATATTATTCAACAGTTTCATAGTAGCAAGCTGGTGCAAGGTTCGAGTCCTAATAGGGACAAACATTTATGCTGAATAATGTTTGTTTTGAGTCAAGGGTTAACAGAAACGAAGCATGTGACAAGTTAGGGCCTTAGTTTACTTGTCTCACAGAAGCCTACCTTGTGTCAATCCACTGTTATCAGTCTTAGGTTCGCTAACTTTAATAGTGCCGTCTTCGAGATAGAAGAATATGTCCACCTTTCTCAACACTGAACCGCCGCATCGCATCTCTTGTAGAGTTTGTTGGCAGAAGGCTTGGAACCGCAAGATCTAAAGATAAATGATGGTAATTATAAGACGTCATAAGTTAAATAAAACACTTTTTACCGGATATTATCGCGTATATTTTAGTTAATTTTAAAATTATTTCGACGTTTCGGCATCTTTGCAGTTGCCGTGGTCACGATAGACTGATCACTGGTCACGATAATTTTAAAATTAACTAAAATATACGCGATAATATCCGGTAAAAAGTGTTTTATTTAAAGTATGTATCGTGAAAACTTAAGAAAAGACGTCATAAGTTTATTAATATCTAACGGGTGGGATTTAACATCGAATAAAATAGACGGTCTCGTCGAGTTTCTTAAGTGTTAATAAGTAGCATAGTTGGCGTTTAAGTAAGCGTACGTTATTATGAATTACCACTTCAATTGATTCTGTGGTGCGCAAATTTTCAACGAATATTTCACGTACCTACTTTAAAATTAAGGAGAGGAGCGTCAGGTAGCTCCTAACTAATTTTGCTGCACTTTGTATGACATACATTTTTCATGTCCAATTAAAAAAATATGGAGAAGCAAAAGTATGAAACCAATCAGAGCACCAACATCCTCATTTTTTTTTTTGTTATTGCTAAATATGTTAAATACACAATAATTACATTTATTTTAAAGAATCACTAAAAGTTCCTGCAAACCAATTTCCTTCCAATTTTGGGAGTTTTAAGTGTTCGTTTCCGATCAAAATATTACACGTATGTATCGAAATATGATTTCAAATTATTCGAAATTTTATTGATTTAGGAATTCATTGTTCATATGCCTTTTCTTGTAATTCGACGAAACATGCGTACTTTGCCGTTCGATAAGTATAAAAGTAACTGATACAAACAGAAAAAAAAGTAGTTTGATATGGTCTCTGTTTTGTCATCAAAAGAGTTTATTGAGAAAATAGTATAAAATATTATTTTTTGAAAGGCTAAAACATAAAAATCAAAGCGTGAAAAAGTTGGATTTCAGTCTAGTTTGTCGCGGTTTTCGATACACTTGTATTGTTAGAAAAGTAATAATTTTTACTTTTTATTACTAACAAAGATGTAACTAATGAAACAGAAATAATATTCAAGTCCATTAAAATTACTTCTAAAAATCATTTTAAAATAGTCGACGTCGATATATGACAGAATAGACCACTCGACGTCGAGCGATGGTTTCTACAACGACGTCTCGCCGACCAGTCGACGTCGATCGACGGACGATCGATTGGTGTGGTAACACCCTAAAATTGATACAAAATGCATGCGCTGCTTGTATTTAGTACCGGCCGAGGCCTTCCGGAGTGTGGATGTATCACTTTTTTTCCCGCGCTTTCGGCCAGTGCGATCGTACTCAGTCGTAAATATCGAACGCTTGCCATCAATTTTGATACTTTTGGTATAAATATTTATTTTTATTATAAATTTAACTGCAAGTATTATTTTAATAATGAGTAATACACAAATCTATAATTCGACAATGAAAGGCTCATTTCTTTTAATCGGAAACTATTCCAAAGAACTAGGGAGTGAGCAAGAGCAACAAAATGGAAATTCGTTTGGTCTCGGGATGGCTCGATTTTTACTAGGAAAGTGGAATCAAATGCCATATTTCGAATTAGAAACGAACAAGACATAGAGCGTGTTTTTGGTGGAGTTAACACGGTTTGCTCTGGTACTTAAGTTAATGTACTTTCCTGTCTGGACTACTTATTTTTATTTATATTGGAGCTTATTTGTTTTTTTAATTTTAATGTCTCTGTTATCAATATTTATGTCATGTTCTTGTTACCATATACACTTTGAAAGATTTTATGAAAGTTTTGTGGCACGACAGTCTATGTATTTATATAATTCTTAATTTATATGTTTATTAGTTTATTATAATGTTTATTTTCAATTACAATCAGCAATAAGTACCTATTTACTCACAAATTTTTTATATATTTATTTTTTGTTCTATCGAAACATATACTGACAGTCTATTTATACGCTTATTTTTCATACTAATTCAGTCCTTGTTTGGTAGTTTTTCAAAAATAGTGCAAACTCATCTAAAATGATAGGTAAAATGAAGTTTTTAAACGTTTGTTTCATGAATTGCGGTTCAATCAAAACTAATTGTGACATTTTCTGTGCTGCTGTTTTACTCCTGATGTTATGGCATTGAATGAGACGTGGCTGAGACCCGGTGAAGATGATTTAGCTCCACACTTACCCGATTATAAATTAATTCACAATCCTCGCGAGTCTCACATCCTAAACGGTCGGGGCGGTGGAGTAGGATTTTTAATCAAACGAGGAATTAAAATTACATAACTAAAGCACCTCAAAACCTCAACTGAACAATTGTGGATCCAAATCAATACTAATACCAAGCGTCTAGTTATAGGTACTGCGTACAGACCGCAATGGTTAGATATTGATGACTTCTTTGATTCCCTCACTAATACGATATCGTCCTTCAAAAACTTTGACAATATGATAATACTGGGGGACTTTAACATTAATTTTCTTAATCGAGAAAGCAGTGCTGTTAAGAAACTCGACCTTTTTTTGGCTTGCTTTAGTCTTAAGCAAGACTATACCCACTACACTGACCACAGGGAGTCATTAATTGACGTTATATGTACAGATGCAAGTATTTCTGACATTCAAAATACTTTAATATCTGGGTCTAGACATGCTATTTTAGACGTAAAAATTAATGTAAAAATAGAGAAGTGTGAGCCTCGCTGGGTTGTGAGTAGACCGTTAAAAGACATAAATTTGGAATCGCTTAATCGTATTGTGAATGAAATTGATTGGGAAAACCTGTCGAATAATACTGACTTAAATATAATGGTTAATAATTTAATTTTTTTAATTAATGATATATTTGATACAGTTGCCCCTAAAAAATTCGTGTACCTGAAAAAGTTATCCGACCCATGGATAACCAGCAATATTCGCTACATGATGAAGCTTCGAGACAAAGCACTTACTAAGTTTCGCAGAGCTGGAAGCGACTCTCATAGATATTACTACAAAGAATTAAAACATTTAGTTTCATCCTCACTGTTGAGTGAAAAATAGGCATATTTTGACGCTAAATTTAATAAAAATATTAATAACTCTAAAGCCCTATGGACGGGTCTGCAAAATACTGTCTTAAAAACTCAAAATCGTAATGACTATTTGCCTGCAGGTCTTGATGATCCCGAATTGTTGAACCGCCACTTTCTCAATTTAGTTAACGTATTATGAATTTCATAGGTATAGCTCCTCATCTTTTTGTTAGATGCTGTATCAGAGAGGTTAGTCGGTAAAATCATTATTCAAATTACTTCTAGTGCCCAAGGGATAGATGAAATATCTAGGGACATGATTCTATTGACGCTACCTCGAACCCTAGGCATAATCACTAAAATCATAAACCTATCCATAGAAAGTGGTACATTTCCATTAGCTTGAAACCGCAAAAGTTAGACTACTGCCGAAGGTTCCCAGTCCTTCTAGCTTGAACGACTTAAGACCTATTAGCCTTCTATGTTTTCTATCCAAGGTGCTCGAAAAAGTAATTTATCTGCAACTTATAGCTTACCTAGAGCGCAGCGCGATACTAAACTGTTTACAGTCTGGTTTTCAGAAGGGACGAGGTACAACTACTGCTTTGTTGGATGTCGTAGATAACATATTAACCGCACAGGATCATGGATCGGGAAACTTACTTACGTTATTAGATTTTTCACGAGCTTTTGACTCCATCAATATTGACTTACTAATATCAAAGTTAGCGTATTACGGATTCGATAACAAATCTTGCAAATGGTTCGCTAGCTACCTAACTGGCCGATCTCAGCTGGTTGAAGTATCGTTGAGGGTGGTTTCGCAAGAAGGTCAGAGAAGAAGAATGTAGAGCGCGGCGTTCCTCAGGGCTCAATTCTTGGCCCAGTCTTGTTTATTTTATATAGTTCTGACATCATAAATGAAATACAATTTACTAAGTACCACATGTATGCCGATGACATCCAAATTTATACTTCCTTAAATGCTAGCAATATACTTGAAAAGGTCAATTGTCTGAATATTGACCTTTCGAATATCAGTTATTGGGCGCAGAGAAATTGTCTAGTTTTAAACCCATCAAAATCAAAACTAATGATATTAGGATCTAAAAAACAAATCAGCGAGATTCACGAAGTAAGCCACTTGTATCAGTTCACGGGAGCACATCTGGGAGTGCTGCAAATCTGGGAGTAAGATTTGACTCACACCTCAGATTTGAGAAACATGTTTCTAATACCGCAAAAATCTGCTTTTTTCGTCTAAAGGTACTTTATAAAGTTCGCGACCTCTTAAGCGTCAAGCTGCAAGAACGTCTTTGTGAAGCGCTTATATTATCTAAACTTAACTACGCTGATGTTGTTACAGGGCCGTGTCTATTACGTAAAACCCAAAAAATACTACAACGAGTGCAGAATGCGTGTGCTCGGTTCTGCTATAAAATACCAGCACGGGCACGAGTCACACCTTTCATAAACCAAGCAGGAGCACTACGCGTAAAAAACCGGCAATTGTTACATCTCGCCTGTCTTTTATTTGATGTTGTGAATCGCCAGGCACCAGAATATCTGTTTTTAAAATTGGAGTGGCTCCGGTCACACAACAATTTTAACACAAGAGCATCTCTGTATAGATTAGCTACACCAAGCCATAGGACCATGGCGTTTAGAGGTAGTTTCCGTTACCAAGCAAGCAAATGTTGGAATAACTTGCCACCTCCATTAAGTCGTTCAAAATCTCGTCAAGCTTTCAAAAATAATTTTCATAAGTATTTACTTAAGTCACAACAACAACATAACTAGTTTGGTGGTAATATGTTATATATGTATAAGTATAGACATGAACTAATTTATCATTTATATTATTTTTATTATTTCGAAAGTACAATGCATCTGCAGAACTATTTTTACAGTTCAATACTATCGCTAATTATTATATGTTATTATATTATATTTATATTATATATTTTTATTTTATTATAATAATTTTTTTTTCTATTTTTACCGTGCCACATATACATATAAATATATATAAAATTGCTCCTAATTTTGTAAAGTAAAATATATTCTTCTTTGTTTCATGTTTAAGTAAAAATATAATGTTATTGTAGAACTATCATTTGTATGCATTTTTCCCTCTCCCAGAACATCTATGGGATTCAGGGTTCGACTGAAAACCAGCATCGGGGATTTAACTGAATCCTCGAAATTTTGCTGAGTCGAGTTCCCATTTTATTTATTGTCGAATTACTGTGTAGAAGTTTATATAAATTTGTCTTATAATGTGTGAATATTATTTGTAAACTCGAAATTTTTTTAAAATAAATATATTTCTTTCTTTCTTTCTATAAAAGTCTTTGTTTTTAGGTACCGTCACAGCTAAGCCTTAGAAAGCACGTCAGAATGCTACGATGTTTCAGTAAAGAGGTCGATATAAATTAATAAGAAAATACATTTGAATATATGTTTCACATAAAAGAAATAAAAAAATCAAGACATTTTGACTTGCTCCATCAACGGAGTAAGATGTTTTAAATTACAGTTATATATAAAATAAAAAGATAAAGTTATACCAAGACCAACATTTTTATTTTAAACACGAGTGTAGTTACCACCAACTTTTAAAATGGGTAATAAAGGTAGGAAACAATATACTTTAAAAAGAAAAAATCGAAGCGGTGACCAAAATAATAATATCACGAAGGCTAGAGAAGCAAAAAGGCACGTTACCTTATTATTATTTATTCATTCATTCATTACACATATTATTCAGAGCCGCGAGAAGGCTCGCACCCTGCAGTGGGTTGAAAATGGGTTATTTATTTATTTATTTATTTTACAATTTATGCACACATATATATAAGTAACAATAAAAGAAAGAAGAAAAAAAAAGTAGAATTGTATGTACAAAGGTACTGCTTATTTCCTAGGAAATTTCTTCCAGCAGACCTGTGACTGGAGAGTTTCGTATAAAGCAAATAAGTGTGCCATTATGTATTATAAATACAAAACATTACATAAGTACAATTTATACATATTTACTTATATAAAAATACATATATACATACATATACATAAAACAATACATACGTATAGTATTACATACATAGATTACAACGATGAACTCTTTAGCAAAGTGATAAATAGTGCTCTCTTACTCTTCTCTTAAAAATAGACAGCGTTTTAGCGTCGCGTATCTGGTGAGGCAGCTTGTTCCACAGCCTGGCCGCATGGACGGTGAACGAAAAAGAAAAGAAGTCAGTTTTGTGGCGAGGAATCACTAGTAAGTTTCTTTTAAGTGGTCTGCAGATCTCATCACCTGTGTGGGTGTAGGTAAAACGGTTACGTAAATATGGTGGAGAGAGAGGGTTGCTAAGCACATTAAACAAAAGATACAAGATACGAGTATTCCTACGGAAACGTATGGGCAGCCACATAAGTTTCTTGCGGAAGTGGGAAACATGATCATACTTTCTCAGTCCGAAAATAAAGCGAATGGATAAGTTTTGTAGGCGCTCAAGTTTGTTCAAAAGCTCCTCGGTGGCATCCAAACAGCAGGAATCAGCATAATCAATTATAGGTTGAATTAATGTTTGAGCGAGAGATATTTTTGTAGGTAATGGCAAAAGATTTTTAAGAGATTTAATGGAGTGAAATGTGAAATTTACTTTGCGGCTAATTTCATTGACATAGTCATTCCAGTTTAGGTTACAATCAATGATCACTCCCAAATTCTTTGCTTTATCGGACCAATCAACTGGTATTCCATCAAGGCAAACTAACGGCAATGTCGAGAAATCAAGGCAACTTCGAATACGGCGACTACCAATTATCATAGCCTGTGATTTATTGGGATTGATAAGCAGACCGAAAGATTTGGCCCAGTCACTGATACGTGAGAGATCTTTATTAATAGAAATTACAGCAGAATTAGCATCTTGAACTGAAAAATGTTGGTATATTTGCAGATCATCTGCGTATAAGTGATAATTAGACGAAATTACTTTTGTTATAGAGTTTATAAAAATCGAAAACAGCAAAGGTGACAATACCCCACCTTGAGGAACACCTGCAGTTAGCTTACACCATTCCGAATAAGTCTGATCGACACGAATTCGCTGCGAGCGGCCACGGAGGTAAGAGTCAAACCAGCCTAGTGCAGAAGGAGACACGTTTTAGCAAGGGAAAATTAAAATAGTAATTAGACTACATTGTTTGGCTTACTAAGGGCTCTGCATGCACTGTAATCTACGATCTAAAGGTTTTCACTTTCCCTTGCTAAAACGTCAATCTGAGAAAGTCACAATTTGTCATATAGTCTAATCACTGCTTTATTAGATTTGAGGGCAACAGATAGTTTTTTTATTTTAAATTTTTAAAATAAATAATTAACTTACAAGATAACTAACAGGTTTGGAGCTACTGGGAAGATCTTCGTTACATTCGACTATAGTAGTCGCTGGTTGATCTTTGTTCATAGTGATTTTTAATCTATGAAACTGTACCAAAAATGACACGATTGACATAATTGCATACCTTCAGTTAACATAATGAGCTTAAGGTGAAGAAGGTGTATATATTCCGATTTTAGCACATATAGTTTACACAGTATATTAATTAAACGTCTGAACTTTTAAGTACCCGGTAAAAAAGTAATCATCATCAGCTCATTGTCGACCCACTGCAGGGTATTTATCCCTGTTTTTTGTCAGTGTAAAAAATATGTCTACGTAATCAGTAAATTTAATAATAATAATAATATTTAATAATAATAGATTATAATAGTAATAATATTTTTTTATAATAATAATAATAATATTTATTTCATTTAATATTTAATAGCTCTAGTCATTTTAATTTGCTATACGATACTGCACCTTAAGTGGATCCCAAAGTAAAGTTCGTCACTGTATTGTATAATAATAAATAATATTTTTTTCACCTAATTTTATTTATTTTCATTAAGTAATCACTCTTATCTTAAATCATAACTACCATAACAAACATCTATATATTCAAAACATCAATATCTTCGTTAAGCCCTTATTGTACCCCAATTTTATTTCGTCCCATATTATCCTAACCAGATATTTAAATATCTTACTTTGCGAAACATAACTCAAGGACTAAATAACATACATTTATATCTCTATAAATCAAATGTAAAATATAATGTAAAATAAGTCAAACATATTTGAAAAAGTATCAAAACCATTGAGGACGCGCTAATTGACGGCCAGCGACTGTATCATACAGCACTGCAGATGTGTGCGTGTTGCAGTTTACCGAGAGCGTTAGACATGGAACAAATCATTAGTAACAGTGAAAATCATATGATTTTTTTTTTCATATATCATATCTGCTATCCAGCTTTAGAATCACAGTGATAATGATTTCTGTTGGTTGGTTGGTTGGTGGTGTGATTTTGGTGAGAGAGAGAGAGAATTAGCACGGCGGTAATGCGAGCGGCAGGATCGAGCGAGACGCACTTACTTACAGCGCTATGAGTGCAATTAGCGCATTCGATCGCACTATGGCTCGCCGTTTCAGTCAATGTTTACATTCTAAATTAAACTTTAAGGCTATAAGAAAAAGGCTTACTCTAAAGATCTGCTATGTGCACAAATTTTATAGCCATCTACTGAACAAAAATTTTACTATTAAGATATTATTAGCACTGCATGATGGCGCTAAATTATGACCAATTGTAATTAAACTTTACGTCCATGTATTTATATATTAATTTAGTATAAATCAGCACCACTCATTACTACCACTAGTCACTTCCGCGTGTTATTTCGTTTCGTCGTAATATCCGATTGAGCTGCATCCATTGCCGTTTTAATATGCGATTTGTAACAATATAGTCGATAAAATAATTCATTGGATATCAATATATTGTTTTCGATATTACGACATCGAATATAGTTTTATAATTACGTATAGAGTACGTACGTACGTACGTTCGTTACCTATTGATTGCGACTTGTTTACTTTGCAATTCAGTCGTATCGTAGGAGATTTTTAGTTATAAAAATTTGCCTATAACTTATTAGACTTTAAGTTTTGTATGTCATGTATTTTCTACAAAGGATTTTTACATTGTCAGTCCTAAGCCTGATAAAGTATGAAGGGAATTTCATTGCTTATTTCTAATAAATTGTACCAAATAATACAGGTCTCAGATTTTTTTATCATGTTATTTCTATAAAAAACAAGCTTTAAAAATTTAGTTTCATTCAAGATTACACCCGAACAAAGTGAACTATGTAGCTAAATACATACATTGCAAGTTAAATAAAAGCACGTAAAACCAACAATAATTGCTATAAAAATCATTCAAATTAATTACGGTGAGAAATCACGGCTAATGAAAAATCACTCCCACATGATAAATCATACCCATGATAAATCATATCAATCATCATCATGATAAATCATACCCAATTAAAAATAGCAGGAGTGAAAAATAGCAGGTGTGAAAAGTAGCAGGTGATTTCACTGTGACAAAAAAAATCATTTTATCATATGATTGTTATTTGTAAATAGCAATCATTTCCATGCCTAGAGAGCGTTGATTTGTATAAAGGCTCTTAAGAATATATACAAAAAAATCTGTATTCTGTAAAATTGGTATTTGAAGCCATTTTTAACTTTGCCTTCAATAAGGGCAATTTTCCACTCAGCATTCATAGTCTAAAAACAAACAAGGCTCGGGATTACAAAACGTAACCCGAGCAAAAAAAAGAAAGGTGAAAATTCTATGATTCTATATACTCACATGTTTATCATACATCACCCAAGTGGGTTGGTCCGGCGCCTGCTTGCGAGCGTACAGCGAGGGGAGGCGGTTCTCACCCTCCGCTTTATCCAACAACATGTTCACTTTGTCTATGGTCGTGAACACGGGCCGGACACCGAAATTAGTTCGCCCGAGCTGCAAAAATTATGATCCAGTTTAATTTGTAGACACACAAACACACTTGTAACTGCAGGGACATCTGCCTCAAGGTACCTTTTTTAAGCACCTATCAGGCAATTTATCCACACTTACCTACAGCAGATTGGCAGACTTTTTTTTTTTTTTTTTTTTTTATTTATTTATTATGGCATCAAACAGTCATACAATGAAAAAAAAATTTTTACAAAAAGTATTTCAATATAAGAAGACAACGAGTGCCGAAAAGTACTTAAATTTTACTTTTATTGTTTATATTTATTTTATTGTATATATTTAACTTTATATTGAATTTATATATGTATAGTGGTTCTAATTTTTTATGATGCCCCGTGATGTTTTCTTTTCATTATCTATAATTTGGGTTATCATTAATAATTGGATACTACATAGTTTTTTTTAAATTTCATGTCGAAGCAATACCAGGATGGAGATTTTTTTACGAAACTGAAATATAATCTAAATAGGCAAAAGAGGAAAAAACATTTTCTCAATTAGCATATTGTTAATCAACAAAATTTATTGAGCAATATACAACGTGTAAATGAATTAACCCAAAACCAGAAAGTAGTTTGGTCAGAATCGTATTGCGAATCGATCGCACCACGTTTTAATATAGGTTATATTTTTCCATATTTATTGGCCCATGTCTAAACTATTTATACTCCAACCTTTCTTGCGAGCGCCCGGCCGCCCATAACTAGTTAGCATCGAATGAACGACACCGACCGACAAAACAATCCGGCACGCACCGAGTGATTACCGACCGCCATGCTGTGTGAACTTCACACCTCCGAGAGCGAGGCGCCGGTCAATCTCTGCGCGAGCTTCGTCTTGGAAGGTATCGTCATTTCGGTTCCGATAGACGCGCGGCTGCAGGTGCCACCGCTTTCACAAGGCCTTTTCGGTACACAAGTGTGCAATACACTGAAATGGTGAGAACGCTCGCGCGATGTACGACAACGTGAGTTTGGCAGTGCGACAATTTCGTGAGCAATTCGGTGTTTCCGTCTCCAACGAGACAATGTTAGCAGCCACTCAAAGGCTTAGAGACAGTGAAACTTTTTTTCCTCCTACCGGAATGGACAGAGGCGACGACCCCTTTGACGTACGGATTCAAGAAAGGATATTGGAGTATTTCCATGAACCCAGAATCTAGTACACGTGAAGCAGCGAGAATGATCGGCTGTAGTCACGCCTACGTTTGGAGAGTTTTACAAGACGACGGACAGCTCCCGTACTACTTTCGTCGCTGTCAAGAGTTGAACTCTCAGGATCTGGCTCCGCGTGTTGCATTCTGCGAGTGGTATTTAGCGAATGAACATAAGAACATTCTTTTTACTGATGAGTGCACGTTTACGCGCGCCGTATGTTCAATCAACATAACAGGCACATATGGAGTCATGTTAACACTTACGCATTAGTAGAGAATTCCTACCAACATAGGTTTTCTCTAAATGTATGGGCAGGTGTTCTGGGACCATACATAGTCGGCCCCGTATTCTTAGAATGTTTAAATGGAGAAACGTACGTTAACGTAACGTTAAGTTTCCTCAGAGAAACATTGAGTCAGTTACTTGACGACGTGCCTCTGTATCTGTTACGAGACCTGATGTGTCAGCACGACGGAGCTCCAGCGCACTTCCAGTGGACTGTTCGTAGGTACCTCGACGCGGAATATGGGGAAAAATGGATCAGACGTGGTGGACCTGTGCAATGGCCTGCCAGGTCGCCGGATTCAACTCCACTAGACTATTTTGTGTGGGTTAGAGTCAAAACAATTGTTTATGACAGTGGACATTAGTGCCAGAAACGTTAGTGAATTACGCGAGGCCATTGTGAGTGCTTTTGAAATAGTGAAAACAGACACTTCAGTGCTAAACAAACTAAAAAGACACCAAAGAAAGCGCGCGAGACTGTGCTTGCAGCAAAGTGGTGGACATTTTGAACAACTTGTGACCCTTTCGCTGCGATTGGCGAGTTAACTCGTTCTGTAAAATGTGTTCTTAGACACGGTGGGCGAGAAAACTCGTTTACGGAAATCAGTCACCACATACGGCGGTTCGAAATCAGTAAAAGCTTCTACAGACGGACTCATCGTAGCATACACCGACAGCCCAAGCCATACCTACCAAATATATTTATGTTGGTTGGTATTGCTAGCATGAAAAATAAAAAAAATGTTGTTTGCGTTTCATGCGGAAGGCGAGTAATTACGTCTTGATAGATCAGGACTATAAACGGTAGGCGAATTAATTCGTTCTAAATAAATCGTTTCAAAATACAGCTTTTTTATTTGCAACATCAGAACAGTAGTCTACGAGTACTTTGAAGAAATGGATGTCTCTAAGGGTAAGCAGTAAATATACCTATTTATAATGTATTATGTGATTACCTTTGTATAAAAATGAGAATATGTATTTTTAATTTAGATTTTCTAAGATTTATTTGTCCAGTTTACGACTCAAACGGAACTTATACAAACGTTACTTCGACATTTCTTCACCTACTGACGATCTAGCAAATGTGACACACCTACAATTAGATGATGTAGGTCACTAGGTATAAACACTTATGCCCGTTTTCACCAACAGCCTCTAAACAGTAACCTAACTAAGGTTCCCTTATCTTAGGGGCTCCCTCAAATCATCCCCTAAACTAATTTCTGTTTCACAATCCTAAGGGCTACCTAAGTAAGCGTCCCCTAGTTAGGTGACGTTTAATGCGGAGGTACTACGTAAACGTTTTTCGATAAATTATTTGAGTTAACGATTTTATTGATATTTAGTTGAAAAAACCAAATAAAACACTTAAATTAACGTCATTAACTCCAGTTTATTTAAAAAAAGGAGGGTACGGCTTGTAAATATTAGGTAAATTAAAAAAAGTCATCGCTTATCTCGTCAGTGCTTAAAAAATCGCTGTGACATTTTAATCTGTGGTCTTGTTTTTTTACAATATAATTTGTTTGTGCATGGGCTAGATCCCTTTGCCTTTTGTTTGTTGTTGGTTGTTGTAAATAAATAAATAAATAAATTGATTGAATTACTTATCCAGCACACAGAAACCATTTTAAATAAAAAGACAGATGGGGCTACAAATGAGACGAAAAGCAGTGCTTGGATAGCCATCACAAATTCTTATAATTCAGCGTACTTACCAGTCATCGTGGAATTCTAACAAATGTTCAAGATTTTGCAATATAAATAAAATACTCTCTTTTGCTAACCTGTATCTTATGAAAAAGTCTTTGTCGTCAAATTTTTGAAAATCCTTCGATCTTTCCCGGTAAATACAAGGTCGTCTAAACACTGGTCACTTAAAAATTCTACATCTTCAATTGCTTCAAATGAATATCTTCAAATAAATCGTGGTCACTATCCATTTTTATCACTAGGTGTAAGTATTGTTCGGAAGTTGGAAGGATATCTCGCAAAATAGCCTAAAAATATACGTCACCTAAGTGTTACGGGGTCGTCAATTCATCCCCTAAATTATAAGGGCTCCCTAATTCTGAAGGTGTCACTTGACCGTCGGTGAAAACAAAACTTGCGTTAGGTGCCCCTTAAATTGGTATAGGTGACACTCAAATTTTACTGGGGCTACTGGTGAAATCGGGCATTAGTCACTTATAAACACTTGAAATGATTTTTATGAATATAATGAACCACTTACGTGCGCTGTTGGGTTGCGACTATAATAAAAACAAGCGGAAATAGATATATTATCGATTGGAAAACTTATAAAGATATTGTGTATTCACACCAGCTATTTCACACTCAACTGAGGGTAACACTACCCTTATTTTGATGATACTGACTATACATTTTTGGGACGAGTTATCTCGCTAACCGCACGTTACGACAGATTTTTTCAAACGGCTTAATTCGTCATCCGTGTGTCAAAGTAATTTAATTAAAACGAGTTATCTCGCCACCCGTACTGGGGAGCAAAAATTTTTTTCTACAGGGCCGGTATAGTGCGCGGTGAGCCCGCAGCGAAAGGGTCTAGCCGCCAAAACTGGACTTCTAATAATTAATTTTGTAAGTAAGTAGGTATAAGTGTACATAACAATTAGTGTAAATAATTTGATTCAAAACTTTTAAATACGCCAACTTGTTTGTACCTGTAATATTTTTTTTATTACAAGTTAAACATTTGTTTCTTTACAAACGTACTACTTGATCAAATTAACATGACACCTGCGTAGTAGCGATAGCGTGTCTGCGCTTTAAAACTTTCGACTTAAGGTGTTTTGATATAATGCCGCGGCCGATGCATAAGGCTCCCCTGGATTTGTAAGCGGTGGCTGCGGCGGCAAAGCGGCGGCGGCGGCGGTGAGTCTCTGCAACGCGGCATTGCATCGGGTGGTAACACCTTTCTCTTGTTGTTATTGTTATTGGATTTTTTTGAGTTCTTGTTATTATTGTTACATTAGAGGTTTTCTTCAAACTATTGGATTTTTAACATTTAACAAAATGGTTTGAAAAATGATAATTTTAAGGCTTGATATGCAAAAAAATACCTATCAGTTACGAGGTACTTAATAACTACCAATTATGTAACCGATTTAATAATATCACTTTAAACAGTAAAAATTATAATTTTCGTAATTAAAATAAATTAGTTACCTACTAAAAAACTTTTTAGCACATTCAACAAGCGTCATTTGAACCAAGTGTCATGTTTAATATGACCGAGTATGCAGTACCTAATAATTTAAATCGATATTATGTGACATACTATTATAAATAGGTTGCCAGTCCAAAGCCTGGGAAAGTGTGATGGAAAGTTTTGAAATTGCTTTTGAAGTTTTTTTCGGGCCATAGGTAGGCCAAGGTTTAGTTCTTACAGTTCACTCAAAATAACTTGGCCGGTGTAAAGTGAACGTCTGTTAATCTGCTGAATAGTAGTCAGCTGTACGGGCGCTGCGCTGTGCGACTCAGAGGCCGCGTGCGACGAGACGCGGAGTACCTACGCCGTAGAGCTCGAAACTTCATAGAAAGGTCACCTCCGATCTAATGTTGAATAACTTTTAAAATTTTATTTATTTCGGCGCAATTTATATCTTAATCATATTATTACTTATTTTTTTAAATGAGGTGTATTAGGTTTTGGGTTAATTCATTTACACGTGTATATACAAGACCTGGGCATAATAGAATGTACACTTTTGCAATAACGAAGTAACAAATACTAATACCTATTCTGAAGCAAAAATATTTCAGAATTTACTTTTAGCGGAGTAAGTTGTGATTTCTGATTCGATTGTGCTGGTTTGTCAATATAAAGCCAAGCATCGAAGCACTCCTGACGAATAGCATAAATGATAAAAGTAAGTATGTAGAAGCGTTTTAATAAATTTTCCAGTTGAAAATTTTAATGATAACTCACTTAACATAAATTCTCAACTTTGAGTCATTTTTTTAGTAACTTTCATTAAAGTTATGAGGCTGTTTATTCTATGCATAAACACATAGTTCATACAGATTTAGTAGCAAAAATAGGAAACCGAAGAAACCTTCTACATTAAAAAAAATTGTTTTAAATTATTCGCTCGCAATTTTTTTTATAATTATGAAAAATCGTATAACATACATAGGGGTGATTCAGATAGTTCTCAACACGAGGTACCTCGTATTTTACTCCGTCGCCATGCGTCGGTCAAGCGCGCCCCACCCCCGCTCGCCACTCACATAGTAAAATAGCGTCAGCAGAGCGTGCGGTGAAATACCTAATCCATAGCTTTTATTTACATAAATTATGGGAACGGGATCTGATCGAAAATCCCGGACGGATGGCAGCCTTAATTGAGAGCCACCTGACGCAGGCCTTGCTTATACGGTGAATCTTGTCACCTGTAGATATTATGGAATCTAATTGTTAACTTAATAAAGAATATCAATTTTTTTATTTTAAATTTTTTATAAACATTTTTGGGATAAATAGATAATATTGTCTACATTACACATTATTGCACTTGGTAAATAGTTAAACACAAGCCAATTTAGTTACCGCTCCTAATATTTAACACGATCGAAGCCGCGGGTAAAAGCTAGTTTATTTATAATCATTGATTTATATGTAGTATAGAGACCATCTGTTATTATTAAACATAAGCACGCTAGAAGAGTTTGCGGTACATACCAACAAGTTATGTATCTCTAGCAGTGCCTGCGCACGTAGCTCTCACGCAGTTCAACAAATTGGAGAGTTTCAAACCATGTCCTTACGTGGCTAGAGGGAAAAACTTCAGACCAGAATCGAGTTCTTAATTTCAACGAAGCTTACAAATTGCTTGACTGCTAATACATTAAAAAACCTTTTAACTCTCATTTTAATCATCATTATTTCTAACTCGTTACAATGGACAAAATGATCTATAGGTATCTAGCAGTATTTTTACAAATTCAAAATTCAAATTCAAAATATCTAAAACTTACTAGCGGATTACTCCCATATCCAGGCAAAAAAGGTAATTTAGGGTTTCGAACAGCCATCGCCGAAGTGATAATTATTTGTAAAACAGTCTTAAAAGCAAATAACAAAATAAATTTGTAAACAAACAATTGTTTTCTAGTTGCCTAGAAACAAATAGATTTTTTTTGTTTTGTGTTCCCAATTTGAGGATCCCTAAATGAAAAAGAAAGCTTGTCGAAAGTCATATACAGCTAGATTTCATTTAATAGTGAAATCAAGTATACAAAATAAAATATACGCAATCAATACCTTGCAAAAATACACATCGTTGAAATCAAAGTAAGTGCTAATCTTGACGTGGTATGTAGCATTGCTCGTTATAGGGTAGGTGCTAGGTATTTATGATAAATTATATCATCAACAAATGTTTACTTATTTTATTATTATATAATACGAGCCCCAATGCAAGAGTTCGTCCAATCATATATTGCAAAGGTTGCCTGTTTTCAACTTAACTACATTTTCATTAAACAGGCCTTTGAAAAAAAAATAGTATAGGGTAAAATTCTATGACTCACTTAACATTTTAACATAATTAATAAAAAAATTCATCTTATTGTTGTTAATCAGGCACTTTTAAAGAAAAACTTATTTTACTGTGTACTCAAGTAAATGTATTTATGGGCACTTTCATTTGCTACAAATAACTCAAAATAGTTCGTCTAGTTCTTAATCGATGCAAAAAAGTTCGTCTATGTCTCAATTCTACCTGTTCTAATTGAAAAATGTATAATGTGAATATAAAAATGATAATTGATAATTATTAACAAAAAAGTTGGCTCGCGAGAAACCTATCGCCGACGAAGTACGAAAAATAATTATTCGTAGCCACAATAATGGCAAATCTGCTTACCAAATAACCAAGGACTTATCCCTACCAAGATCAACAGTTCAGACCATCATCGAACATCACAAGTAAAATGGCCCGGTTGAGTGTTTGAGGAAAACATTGCTGCGAATCACAAGCGAAGCTTAAAATCGAGTTTTAAGGAAAATCATTAAAAATAATTGTCGTGACCGCGCAGGAGAACTTACCTTGAAATGGAGAGAGATGATTCACAAAGATGTATCAGTTGATACCTGCAAGGGGGCGTAAAACAATTGGGCTATGGGTTTTATTCCGCTAAAGAGAAACCTTTACTCACGCCTCTCCAAAAAAGAAAAGGCTGAAATTTTCTAAAAGTCATGAAAATTGGACTGCAGACCAGTGGCGTGAAATAATAGCGATGAATCTCAATGTGAGGTGACGATTGGTGGCGATCGGTGATGTACGGAAAAAAGTTATCAGAAATAAAGATGAAGCAGGAAAGTTAAACTAAAATACAATCTTGCACCTTGGCTTTCAGATTCCATAAAAGAAGCCATGGCTGAAAGAGATAAAGCCAAAAGGCGTTATAAACGGTTTCCATCAGATTTATATCGTACTTGTTATAAAAAATTACGCAATCGCTGCAATCGTTTATGTCGAGACAGTAAGAAACGCTATTTTAATGAATATCTAAGCAATCGTAGTTCTGCAGATGTGTGGATGTTTCCTATTGGCAAATCTCCATCCACTTGTTCCACCGATATTGATATTAACACACTAAATAATCATTTTTCAGTACCACCTGTCGTCTTAAACCCTAACGTTAAATCTGATACTTTGCGTCACCTTTCTCAACTACCTGAAACACATTCAACTTTCTACTCAGAAAACTTAACTGAAGAAGATGTAAAGAAGTCGTTACTCTTAATTTTTCCGCGGCAATCGGTAATGACAACGTATGTTCCAGAACGATCACATCGATTCTTCCTACGGTTATACCCATCTTACCTCATATCTTTAACCGATCCGTTGCGATGTCTAATTTCGCTAACTTCTAACTGTGGCGTCGAACAAAAATATCGTGACACTGTTCAGTGCCCAGCTCCACACGATTAGATGACACGCAACTGTGTCTTTGGCCATGCGGAAAAGAAAACAGTATTTTGACCATTTTTTTAAATCATGATTTGATTGATTATGAGATATTAAAAAAGATCTAAAATTATTGTTTTAGTTTGTACTCAAGACAAATTTCAACTATTTAAACTATGCAAATGAAAAACGTTCAAAATTATTATTGTCAGTAAAAAATAACAGCTAAATACTGCCATTATACAGGGTGTCCAGAAGGGGTACACTACATAAATACGAAAAACTTAATTCCGATATGACTATCACGAATTTCAAAATTCCGAATTTTATAACACCGAATGGTTCATAATTCCGAAAATGAAAATTTCGTGTTTCATAATTCCAAATTTTTCTTCTTCGAAACTTCAAAATTCCGAACGTTTATAATTACGAAAATCAATATGCCGAATTTGAAAATACCGAATCCGAAATATCATAAGTACGAATCCCGAATATCAAAATTCCGAATAATATTAGTTGCAATAACAAACGCCTTGTAAAACTGCATGAGCACATCAATTTATACGTTCGAGCATTCAAGTAGTCAGCTGGAAATGAGAAAGTTTATTTTATTTTTTGTACCGAGTTGTTTCTTGAGTATGTAGATTGTGTACTGAAATGCAAATCCCAAGTTTGGCGCTTCGCCGGCCGCTACCGTGACACGCTCGCTGCGCTTGGCTCGCACTACATTATATACATATAGACTAACTGCTCCTCCTCGCTTCGCTCGTCGTCGCACCTAATTTGTATAATTTCAAAATGTGCCTTATTAATTTTAATTTGTGTCACAGGAGATTTAGATTTTAATTTTTAATATATACCTGTTTTAGATACAAAATCTGAATGTTAGCATTGAATTTTCGGAAAATTAAAATTCGGAATACCATATTTAGGACGAGTAACACAGCGGGTTTTTAACTTTTCGTACTAATGAAAGTCGGAAAATAAAAATTTCGTATTTATGAGTCGGAATTAAGACTCTTCAGGATTGTGAAATTCGGAATTTTAAAAATCGAAATATTCAAATTCGGAATTACATAATTTGAAATTTTTGGGTGTTCCCGTCCAGAAGAAATTTTGAAAATAGGTGCTTTCTCAATTTAAAAATCATAAATAAAATCAGAACAATGTAAGTGCCAAGTATTATACCATTTTAGAAACTGCTTTAGATATGCCAACTTTGGAGGGTAAATGCCAGCCTTTTATACATATTTTTACACGGTGGAGCAGAGAAAATGAGACATAAAAAGTTACGACAAATTTGGTTTTCTTTGTTGCTTTTTTTCTATCGTACCATAATAGATTTGCTTGTGTCAAAGGTTTGTTTCATAAGGAAGTAACCAATTAATAACAGAAAAAAAATCAAAATCGGTCAACATTTACAGATTCAGCATACGAATTACTGCTATTTGGAGTGGTTTTTTACTTATTTTAGAAATCATCCTATATCTACTAAACTAATCCACATACATTTTTTTAAATATTTTTTTTTACTATTTGTACCATGGCGCGTGAACCCCTTCCATTTGGACGTTGACCTTCTGGACACCCTATATTTTTTTTTTATTGTCTATTTATTGTTTAAGAATTACGGCGAAAAATTTTTAATATACTTCAGATCATTCTTATATTGCATGCTTATCCTTAGACGGTTAATAATATGAGGACTGTATTTTATATACCGCCTACATTTTACGACGGTGACATCTATTTATACCTACCATATTTCGAGACATAACATTTACTATCGACACTCAAGGGACTGTGCATATTTCGCCATTATAGACAGAGAGTGGTCGTTAAAAGGGGAGAAGAAAAATCTGTATAAAAATACTTTTTATTGTTTAAATGTTATCGTTATTAAGAGAGGGTAAATCATTTAATAGAGAACAAGCTAAACCAACCGAAGCGGAATCATCCCCGCTTTAGGGAGTTAGCCATTTAATCGAGTGACGTTATATAGAGTTTACACTGTAATACATTTATAATTTATAATCATACTATGATGGTTTAATATCAAATAACGCAACTTTTGAAAAGGTTGGTGACCACTATTTTTAAAAAATCTTACAATATCTACGAAGGCTACGAGCTTAATACACGTAAAAAATTAAGATAGTTTGATTCTGGGTAAAAACTTCCTTAAAACTTAATTGAAGGAGTTACCATTGATTTTAAAATGACACACATCCTAACGCCATACACAAAAAAAGCGATGGCACCGAAACGTGCCATCCGCAACGAATCGGTTAATTGTTCTTTATTAAGTACTTCCTTCCCATCAGCTTGGAAATTTGCGAATATATCCCTATTCGCGAAATCTCCAACCTTTCTTTATTTTCTAATTTTCGCCCTATATCCATTCTTCCATTCCTTACTAAAGTCCTTGAACACATAGTACACAAACAGTTAACCGCGATGTTCTTATATGTATGTATGTATGTATATATGTATTTTTATATAAGTAAATTTGTATAAATTGTACTTATATAATGTTTTTTTATTTATAATACATAATGGCACACATATTTGCTTTATACGAAACTCTCCAGTCACAGGTCTGCTGGAAGAAATTTCCTAGGAAATAAGCAGTACCTTTGTACATATAATTCATTTTTTTTCTTCTTGCTTTTATTGTAACTTATATGTGCGCATAAATTGTTAGATCAAAAATAAAATTTTAAAAAATGAAGCATACCGATTGTATCAAAAGAAAAGTGAACTTTCCTGGATCAGTAAAGATATGGGGCTGCATGGCAGCACAAGGTCTAGGTCTCTACATTTTGTAGAAGGAACTGTTAATGCAGTAGAGTACCAAAACATTCTGGCCCACAAGTCCACAACAAGTCTCGTACCCTCGATGCCAACGTTAAAACATCGTAATGCCTACACCTTTTAACAAGATGGTGCTTCCTGTCACACTGTGAGGACAACCAAGTCTTGGTTTAACCGGAGTCAGATCCTTACAATGAGGTAGCCGTCAAGTAGTCCAGATTTGTTACCGATTGAGACCCTATGGTGGAAAATGAAGAAAATGCTGCGCAATTCTCCAGCAAGGCCTAAAAGCAATCTAAAGGAAAAAATTTAGTCTGTCTGGGACTCAATAATTACACATCAATGTGAAGAATTGATAGCAACGATACCACAAAGAATAAATGCCGTGATCGATGGTAAAGGTGATGCCACTTAGTGGTTGACGAACTATTTTGCGCCGTTGAATGCGAAGGACGAAGTTTATTGCGTGGACGTGAAGGGTCCCAAGAATTTATTATATTTTATTGAAACTTATCTATTTTGAGTTGGAACATCTAGCCACTGAACGGTTTTGATTGGCTAAGTTTTAAATTACGTCAAAGGCAAGTAAAATCGTGTTTCTGGTCACAGACCAGTTTTGACGCCATATTGCTGGAGCAAGCATTTTGACACCTCAAATGTTCAGTGTACTTTGTAATGAGTTCTTTGAATGGCAATACCCAACATAAATAAAAATCAATACTATTTTAGGTTTTCGATAACTAATCAAATAGCTTCCTACTAAGAATTAGGTAGATACTCCCGGCGTACTCTGCGCCATTAAGCCTCAAGCCAGGGTTGCCAATTTTTCTTAGATTTTTTCCTTTAAATCAATGGAGTACATTTTTTTGGCAATGTTGTAAAAAATGTTATATTACTTTTTTGCGAACTTTTGGTATATATTAGTGGATAATAATGTTTGTGTGTTTTCCAGTGAATACTAAAAATAACAGTCATTTGTTCCAAAAAGTCCTTTATATTTATTAAAGTCACACGATTATTGTATCCTTCCGTCGTCAATGTAATCAGATTTGACTTTCCTCGCTTCTCTCGAGAAGCTTAGAATTATTGAATTATAGTAGGCTTTATTTATGCGCCTAGCTAGCTGAGCTAAAAATATACTATTTTGAATAAATGTAGTAAAATATACGAAGCCAAATCTTCAGCGCCCATTTAAGTTTTCTGAAATGCATGTGGCAGCACTGGAAAGTCAGATTTTCTTCTGTCAAACTGCCATTTCAAATATCAAGTAATAAGCTGGCTTGCGTCGGCGCAGAATTCGGATCTTTATCACAAACCTTGTGTTCTATGCTGTCTTTTTCCTTTTTATTGTGAATATAAGTTGCACACAATGCACCTGCTTTGAAGAGGCACATAGAAGTTCAGCTTGAAAATCTTCGGTCCCGTCAGGTCCTCTGATTATTGCTGGTAAACAAGCCCATGGTGTCTCTTTGTGTGGCCAGACTGGCTCTTAGCGGCAATTATTGCACTGTTATCGTAAATGGTGTCTTACTGTGATGAAACAAATAATTTTATAGACAGCTTACGTTTCGATCGTAGAAACTATTATTATTTTGCGTTTTATGGCCATCAGCTGTTGTAACAACAAGCACAACAATGATTTCTGCCAATTTCAAGTATTAGTATAATAAAAGTATTTATATAATTAAAACATTAGTTTCAAGACAATATGTCCGAAAAAAACTCTCGTAGAAACGTTCATAAAAAAAGCATCTATGAAATCAATGTACAACACCAGGAACCCACTTTTTCACTTTGACAATTTTTTTTTAAATCGGGTGGTCCTTCGTTTCTTAATTTTAAAATGACGGCATTGGATTTTGGCGTAATGCTATTGTATCAGCGTGAAAGCCCCTCCTATTCTACAAGATATTTTAACAATCTAAAAGATAAAGAAGGTAAAATAAATAAAAGTCTTGTATATTTATGGTCTTTTTTATTTCTACACTTTGTTTTATATTTTTATATGCTTTGTTTGTATTGCATGGGAGGCAAATTTTTATTTTCTAGACGCGAGACATCAGTACCTTTTAATATTCTGTTGATTATTTTACACCAATTAAACACTGTATTCTTATTGAGTAACCCACAAAACCACCTTGTAAGTTAACACTATTAGCACAAAGACACGGTAACCAATGTAAATTCCTGTCTCAGTTCTTGGAAAATGATGGTAAATGACGTCCTTTCGCCTACTTTCTCATTCACTACACAGCCAGGGGGGGTCAGCTTTATTGCCTGATTGAAAACTACCTAGAAGGGAAAACTTTTATAATCTTGAAAACAGCGAGTATTCGTTCACTCATTCACTGATAGATGACACACTAATCTCACTCACTCATATGGCGTTCGTTCATATTGGGGTGTGGTTGTTTTTGCTATTTTTGTCGTTTGCTCCACGATAATTAAGAAAAATTTTGAGGTAATACTGCGTCGAGTAGAGTTCTGGCTCCTCCGCTTCAGTGTTATGCATATGTCGAGATAGTGACTCTTTAGTTTTGCTAAAAGAGATAGTGACTCAAGTGTTTTGTTGTTTGTAAACATAGTGGTCTTTTACCGGCGGCGACATAAAAATGTCTGAAAGTCGGCGAAAATGTTTCAAGTGTGGTAAATCTCCAGCACTGGATAACATCAAATTGTTTAGATTTCCAAAACCTGCTGTAAGAAACCTATTCCGGTAAGTACTTTTGGCCAATAGTTGTATGTATATAAGTAACCTCATGTACATTTTTCAGCTCGTTTTCAATAAATTAAATCAGTTTTATATAACCAGACTAAAATAATTTTTAAAGTTAAAAACCTTTAAAGACTTAAAATTACTTCAACTTACATTAAATTTAATGCTTTTATGTATATTTGTTGTAGCTGCACATTATGGGCTAAGTACATGTTTCCTGTGGAAGAAGAGCTCTATACATCTGTAAAATTTCAGAAAAAGCTCTTTAGTGAACACAGAATGCTGTGTGAGGATCATTTTGCCGTGGAAGATTTCACAGACGCCTTGAAGCAGAGATTACTGTACACTGCAGTCCCACATGATGTAAGTAATAATGAAATTGTTCATAATTTCAAAGTTCCCACTTTCAAAAATTTACTAAATATGTGTGTGCCGGATGTGGTGTGGATGCGGAGGATGGTTAATGCTTTGTAGAGGTAAACAACCGTTAGTAATCTCTGGAAAGCTCTCTAAAATTTAATGGTACCTCTTGTTTGATGATATAGCTATACAAGCAGATGTCCATATTATTTAGTTGTATTATATTATTTGCTTATTTGTGCAATCTACAATTAAGTTGTAATGTATTAAAAAAGTCTATACCTATTATACCTTTGGTAATATCAGCTATGGTACAGCACCAAACAAAATTGCATCTTAAGCATAATTTTAAACTTAAATCTATAACTTAGGTACTGATGGTTATACAATTGGCTTTGCAAAGTTCTAACAATCGATAGCCATCAAACAAAAATCCAAAATTGCAATGCAACATCATTTCTATTTCCAACCATCCAAACACACCATGTGTATCTGATAAATAAACAAAAATAGATCTTTATTTCCAGTGAAAGCATAGCTCACATTTGGCTGGAGCCTCCCTTTATGTAAGCGAGTAACCTGTGCTAAGAGGCACCAATCTTCCATTGCTAAGATACATCAATAATTAAAGCAAATAATAACAAAGTACAAAAATATTAGATACACACTTACAAATCAGTTAACACCTAACTTACACTCATATTTATACTTATACTAATGTGTGTGTAAAAGTAGTGTGGAATGAAAATTGTTTATTTAGTTTATATTCAAATCATGTAATCTTAAGTTGTAATAATTTTGTGCAAGAACAAACTAACTGAATGCTTACTACAAAATAAAATGCTTACTTCAATTTTGTATTATTTTTTTACAGAAGGAAAATGTGCCTGTGATGTTTCCTGAGTATTTATCACAACCTGGTCCATCAGGAATTCAAAACAGAAATCTGCAGACTGCAACAGCTTTACCTGTTATAAAAGGTCCTCTTATGGACATTACTAACAAAAAAGATAGTTCAGGGTCTAGTGGAACAGCTAAAAAAATTATGTCAGAAAATGACAATAAGCTCCTTCAAAAATGTACCAAGTACATGAAACACATTATTCAAATGAAGCGAAGAATAAAAAATTTGAAAAATAAACTATTATTAAATGAGATTACAGAGGATAATTGCGTAAAAAACCTTGCAAAAAAAATTACACCAACATTTGCACTAATATTGCAGTCACAACCAAAAAAAAATTTAAAAGAAAATCAACTGGTCGTAGGTGGACAAGAAATGATAAAATTATTGCTCTCAGGCTTTATAAAAGGTCACCTACATGTTATAGGCTACTAAGGAGGCTTTTTATGTTGCCTTCTCCAGGTACCTTAAAGGCACTGCTTAATCAAGTACCATTTGATGTTGGTGTTACCCAACAAGTTTTGAGTGTCTTAAAGGACTATGTCAAAAGACTCAAGCCATCAGATAATGAATTTATTTTAATGTTTGATGAAATGTCAATTAAAAAAAATTTTACTTATAACAAAAAAAAAGATTATATTGAAGGCTTCCAGGATCATGGCTCACATGGAAGATCACCAATTGTAGCACCATATGCCTTGGTGTTTATGATTGGTGGAATAAGAAAAAAAGTGAAACAGCCTATTGCTCATTTTTTTTCAAGTAGCTTTTCAACATCAGATAGACTTGCTATACTTATACAAGAGGTAGGTAATTTATTTATTTTAATTTCATTTTAATAAAGTTACATTTTAGATCATCAATGTTATGAGATATGATAGAAAAGTTTGTATACTACCCCTGGATGTTTTATACAAAATTGATCCACTTATACAGACCCTGTGAATAAATTTTTGTATTTTTCAGATTATACTACAATGTTTCGCAGCTGGCATTAATATATCAGCCACAGTTTGTGATATGGATGGAGTCAATAGGAAAGCTCTGTCTATCTTGGGAGCAACTTTAGAAAACCCCACTATTGCTGTTGGAGAGAAGACAGTTGTAACTCTATATGATGCACCACATTTATTGAAATGTTTTAGAAATTTATTTATAAAATATGACATTGAATGTTTTACAAATATTTCTTCTGTAGGAAAGATGGGAAAAGGTAATTATTTAATTTCATTATTTTATCTACTTTTCTTTGTAGCTTTGTAGATAGCTTGATCACAGAGATTATTGCCACATTATCTCTGTGATCAAGCTATCCTGGGTACCAAACTGCACCTTGTAAGAGTGCCCAACCAAAAATTACCTCAAGTAGGTAAATTAAGAAATGATATCTTCTAACAAGAATAGATTATGATACCATAATTAGCCTAATATCAAAGAGCAAACATTTTACCTCTAAACTAAACATTAAACTCAAAATAGTCTACTATATGTTTACCTGAACATAATATACTTAACTTTATTGGAGGCAGAAGGAAATATAGTATAAAAGTTAGCCAAAAATTGATAATTTTGAGATGTGTTACTAATAAGCTATTCATAACCCACCATTCCAGGTGTTGCCAAATGGGCACATATTAAACAATTTTATGAATTGGACAATAAAAACCATAATTTTGTTTATGCTCCTGCCTTGACAAAGGACCATTTAGAGCCTAACAGCAGACAAAAAATGCGGGTCAAACTTGCTGCACAAGTTTTTAGCCATTCTGTAGCAGGAGGATTCTACGCTAAAATATCGGATGGTATGCAATTTGTTCTTTCACTGTACACATATAATTTAATGTAATTAAATTTTAATTTTAATTAGAAACTTGTAGAATTGTAGTGTTTATTTAACAGGGCCCAGGTCGTATTCTACTTGAGGTATCTACAAAATTCACATCAATCTATTTAGTAGCTACTATTTTCATAGCCGGCCAATGGGCACGCTACCCACCTGATAGTAAATGGTATGCGCATCATTAGTCATAGGTTATTTAATAATTAATAGTAATTGTGATAATTATATCGACGATGCGTTGCCGACCGTAGGCTTCAGTGGGAATTGCCTTGGTTCTAGTAACTGCCCGGCTGTTCCTTCCCATTGACCGAAATGGTCATTTCGGGGCCAGAATTATCCTTACGAAGTCAGGATAATTAAAAACTAACCTAACAAAGTTCATTACTATAAAACTTACCACCACCATTTTTTGTGTTGCAGGAACGCTCCCTTCGAAAGCTGCTGTTACAGCTAACCTCATAGAAAATATCGATAAATTATTTGATACCCTTAACGGTGACACTTCAAATTTACGTCGGGGAAAAATATACTCTACAAACCTAACAACAAAGAGTCCACATTGGCAATTCATTTCAGAAATGAAATTATTTTTTAAGAGCATGCAATTTGTGGGATCTAGTCGAACACCTCCTTCTCAAGAGGGATGGATTTGGACATTAAATGGTATTGAGTTATTATTCAAAAACTTACAAACCACACATAAAATCAAGAGATTGCAGCAAGACGTTTGCAGCAGGATCCACTAGAAAATTTGTTTGGATGTATTAGAGGTAATTGTGGCTCAAATACCAATCCAACAACAGAGCAATTTGTGGCTGGCCTTAAAACATCCATTCTAAGTAACATGGCGCATATTGGGACAACCGGTAATTGTGAAAATGACAATAATGTTACCCTGAATAATTTCAGTACATTATTGTCAATTCCACAATTATCAGTTGTCAATACAGATGAGGAGAAGAACCCATTTGAAGGGGATATACCTAATGATCTTAGAGTGTTTGGGTCTACTAATGAAATAAATGAAGGCAGCGCAGAAATGCAAGCATGTGCATATGTATGTGGCTTTTTATTAAAAAAAATGCCAACTACAAGTTGTGGCACTTGTACTAATTTATGTGTATCCCCACAAATGGAAGCTTTTCACAATTTAACTCAATGCAGGGAATACTGTGATGAAAAAAAATCACTCAACTATGCCAGCAAAAGTTTTGTTACTTGTGTAGAGGCTTGTGCTTCTTTAATAAACACTTTTTTAAAAGAGAAAGGTCATATAAAAAATTTAAAAAGAAGTGTTATTGAAACAATTAAATGTAATATAAACTTTGATTTTCTCAATAGTTGCAGTCAACATAGGGATAGTAACATAAGTTTTATTGCCAACAGTTTGTTTTTTATTTGCATTAGGCGATTTTGTACAGTAAAAAACCGCTTATTTGCAGACGAAGCTTCCGCGTCTGCACTCAAAAGAAAAATGAAAATTATACTTCACAAATAATGTGCCATCCCGAAAGGCGACTGCTACTCTTTTATTCTCATTTTTTCTATTATTCTCATTTTTCGAATTCCATTTCTACACTATTGAAAAAAAAAACATTAATTAGGTACATTCTAAGGACTGGCAAAGTTTCTTTAAAATAATCAAATAGCTTGATAAAAAAGATATAATTTCTAGGTTTTTACTTTTTGTAGATAAATAAAAAGTTTAATGATTTGTGAATCTTCAAAAATCAAGCCGATGACTTTTTATCATTATTCTTTACTATTTCATTTAAAGGTCGAGTCTATTGTCCAGCCCTTTCAGTATTGCACTTTATCTTGTTACACTGAAAAACTTTTTTTTAAATCATAAATGATTGCATATTATGTTAGAGTTATGTTACATAATTTTTATTAATGTTTATTACAGCCATTATTGAGTTCAATTACTTATACAGGGTGCTACTATAATGGCGAATTAATTTTTTAGGGGAGTAAGGGTATCATTTAAAGATTCCAATAAACCGGTCTAGATTTATTCCTGTATAGAGTGCGAACGTTCGGTTTAAAGCCATGCCCGTGGGTGAAAACTTCGATACTTTCCGCCGACACGGCTCGTCAGACACATCGGTCGCCCATTGCAACATGTCATTGTTACTTATTAATGAATATATCTATGGTATAATAAATATTTAATATAACTATGTAACTAACAACTACTATTTCGAGAAAGAAAAACAATATTTGGGTATTTATTATAAAGAATTTCCAAATATTCATACTTAATTTACGAGCTTTTAAGAATCATTTGTTACTGAAAATTTGTTATTTGTGACTCTTGAACCATAAGTTCGCTAATTTTTATTTGATTTTTGTACTGTTTAAATGCCAAGAGCATAAAAACACTGTTAATTATAAATGCTGCTCATGTGAGAACGGTTTTTCGTTCATATAATTTGCATGGCTCATTTTCACAAGATAGCATGTTTTTTCGTATTATGTGATAAACCAGCTCTGTACTGAATATTCTCTAATCAACAATCAGATTCAAAACAAAATCAATGTATAACCGTACTTTGTTAATACTGCTCAACACAGGACAACTGCTCTTTAATTATTCGACTTGTGTGTGACTATTTATTTTTGATTCTGTGATATTCACCCACCTAGAGATATTTATAAGTTGCAATGACCAACTTTCAATTTTTTACATTAAGTAGTCAATGTTTGCTGCACAAAAAATTTCTATGTTGACTGACAACTAAAGCCCAAATAGTTATTTTGGACTGTATCATCCAAGCTTGTATTGTAAAATTTTAAGATGTACTGTATTTCCTTTTTTTTCGGTTTATGATTTCGTATATTTAAAGTAAATGTCTGATAAACATATTAATTGTTTTATTCCAAAATGTTTTCTAAGTTTCCAATCAACATATAATGCTGATTTGTCCTTCCTACCTTCTAAAACCGTCTTCTGTCAACGGATTGTGCGAGGGAATTACATCGTTTAAAAGGTTGTTTGAAATTGAGAATAATAACAACCTTCTAGATGAAGTAATGTCCCAGGACAATCCGTTGTCGGATGATGGTCTTAAATAAATCCCTGGTCGTTCGTAATTTCCCGCCCTGCTAGTATGCCTGGGTAGACTCTAGATGGCGCTAGTTTAGGAGCTGAATGATGTACGATTGATTTGTATGAAGTTGTCGTTCTTCTCCGTTAGGAGTAATATTATTCTATGTACACAGCACTTGTACATTGTGAAGCACCATACACGCAAATTAATTACTATATTTGGGAATTGAGAGGTTACGTTACGGAAATTGATCAATGCAAACTCTTCACACGTCAAACATTGAAACTGTAATGCCAGATCAAGCTGATTGATTGAAAATTAAATTAAATTTTGCATTTTATTTACTACACAATAACTATTTCTGCCAATTTCAAGTATTAATATAATAAAAGTAGTTTTAACATTATTAAAATATTGAAACATAACTTAAAACCGTAGATCATTGATTGAACATAGCATCATAGCATCATTCATCATTCACATTGAAGTGACATATGACAATTGTTCGCTCGAAAAGTAGCAACGGAGCTGTCATAATCAAAAAGTTCTAACCATAGACATAATTCCTAGTTTTTTTTTTGTATGAAGTCTATATGGTTGTAAAGGACTTTAACACTTTAAAAAACCTGACTTTAAAAAAAATAAAAGTAATGGACGTAAACAAATAGTATCCCAATTTATATAAAGTTATATGAATAAAACCAATTGTTATTTTGTATATACAACATAATTATTTGCGCAGCATATCATTTAAGATAAACTTTAAAACCTAAGATGATTGAATTTAAAAACAAAATCAACTCTTTCTTCATATTTAACTCCAATTTAGGACCAAAAGAAGGCGAAGTTCGTTTTTTTCATTTAAACATCTAATATTTGTTTACATTTTGTCCTGTACGTCGAAAGCATGGTAAATTATGTTTCAGGAATTAAAGAAAATCGTATATTACTACCCCAAGGAAGTGACTCCAGAAGCAAGAAAAACGCAAGTAGGATTGTGTGAAGCAGTAGTGAAATTTATATCGTATGTTTCATGCACAACAAAATTTTATATGCCCTGGGATTAATATTGTTACTAAAAAAAATTACTATTCCAGTACCTTTTCTGCTGAGCCATGTGAAGCATTACAAACTCAAACTAAAAGACACATATTTTATCAACCTGAAAAAAGCTTTTGGATGGTTTTAGTAGCAAAAATACCTTACACTACCAAAGCACTCTCAACTGTCGGTGAAACAAAAGGAGATGTTGTAAGTTTGGAGTTCTATTGATTATACCTACTCAATAAAATGACCAAGAAGATATATTCCAAATTATTTAAACTTTCAGATTGATCCATCTGTAATGTATGATTTATTAAAATCAGCATACAGAATGTTTAAAATGTTCATGGGGCCATTAAAAGACATCCCACCTGATGAGCTATATGAAAAATGTGAGCATTTTTTCACACCTGTAAGTATTTAAGATTTTACACATCTCCAATATTTCTATTATAAAAGAAAAATATCCTAAAGTTTCTTATTCAATTTGTTTCTAGTACATTTTATCCAAATCACTAACTAATGCTGTGGAAGATGTTATTCAAGGAGTAAGTTACTTACCATTGGACAAGAACTCATTTTTCAGAGTGGTCTGCTTCATAGATCTGCTAGAAGTTAACTATCCCGACTTCAAATGCATTTCATTTGTGTATAATGAACAACTTATTTGGTAAGATCCTCAAAAGATACTTAAGATAGGAATAGGTGTCTTGCTTAGCTTTTTAAGTCTTATAACTAGCTAGCAGAGATGGCTGGATATGAATATTATATGGTTTGTTCATCTTCTACATTAAATCACAACAAAGTAAGATTCCATGTATAACTTTGTTGCACAGTCATTAGAAAGAAAAAATGATAATAAGGAGAGTTTGATTAATTACAATATGTTATAAAGTGAATTGAACTAAAACTTACTCTTTCAGGAATGCTTTAAACACAGATGACATGCTCACATTATATCAATATTTAGTTCAAACCCTACTACCAAAACAAGTTGAAAAAGAAATCCAGGGTGGTGCGGTAGCAGCTGCTCAAAGGCATGGAAGGTTCATAAGCCCTCCAGATGGTGTAAGAACTCAAGAAGACATGCTAAAAATACCTAAAGTATATCTTATGAAGGAAGATGATTCAGAATTAAAGCAATATTATTTATTCATTTATAGAACATTAAGTGCAACAGTTTGCTTCACAGTAGATGGTGAGATATGAGCATACTATTTAATTTAAATTTTTTATACTTTACTGTGCTTACAGATAATCACTATTACAATGGTAATGTTTTCAGTGAACAGAAACTTGGATTTAGCAACAATAAGGGCATTGGATGCATTTATGGGTCCACAGTTATCTTCAATAGCATCAACAATAAGTGAGCAGTGTACAATCCATGCTTTACAAACTGCTCAGTTAGCAAATTCTGAGCATAAATTTGTTTATTTCAATAGGCTTAATTTAGCATTTAAAACATCTGTGAGTACATAGCATTAGTAAAAGTAAATCTAATTATATAATTTGCAGCCTCATGATAAATTCCAAAAGATTCAATCCATTTTTGTAAAGGTGGGTATCCACTCTGTTCGCGCTCCAGCAGCGCTCCGCGCTCCTGCAACTGCTCCCGGTAGCGGGTACGTGCGCGAACACGGGGCGTGCAACGTTGCACGCTCCGCGGCAGGCGCTCCGACTCGTGTCGGTTTTTAGCGCGAACACAAAGGGGAGCGCAGTGTGTCTGTGGACACGAGCACGAAACTACGTATTGTGTGTACTCTGCAACGCGCATCACGCGGTATGGAGTGGTCTGAAGAAAAATCTTGGGCACTTATTGAAGTGTACAGAAATTATACCGTACTTTGGGATCCGAAAGACGCAAAATATAATAACAAAAGTTTAAAAGAGGATGCCTGGATTGAAATTGGAAGAGCCACGGATCTATCCGGCGCTGTTTGCAGAAATAAAATGAAGATTTTACTGTCAGGGTTTCGAAGAGAAAAACCGAAAGAAAATAAAAGTAAAGGAACGGGAAAAGGTATGTTCTATTCTTATATTAAAGGTATGTATATTATTTAATTAATAAAACAAAATGTTAAATAAAACAGCAGTGGTGCAATTCATAATTCCAAATTTATTATTCTCAAGTTTAAAGTTTTGTTTTTTAACATTTACAGGTGCATGAGAAATATATCGCAGCCAATGGTTTGCGTATGCGACATTTTCATTTTTAATGGACCGAAATAAACCAAGGGAAACATTGGATACTGTGAGTATTTTAAACAATATTTTATTAAAAATTAACAGCAATTGTTTTGGAAAGGAAGGGCTCCTTCTTTTAACAAGTAATCTCCTAGTTCCTTTCTTATTTGTTTAGCGTTTTCGGAAGCGCGACGAGGACAGTTCACTACCGTAATATTTATATATAGTATATATTTATTTATTTAATACGTAATATTTCATAATCATTTCTTAGTCTTAGTGCTTCTTGTTCTGCAGAGGAGTACAAATTTAATTGTTTACTACGAATGTAGTTGTGTAAGTGAGTAACTGTCAGTACAATTACTGCAGCTTTATCTGGTTCTAACAACATTGGTTTCCTCAGAACTCTGAAAACTTGCGCCAGCAAGCCAAAAACGTTTTCAACCACACGGCGGGCTCTGCTCAACCGGTAGTTGAAAACTCGTTCAAGTGAGCCTTTTGCGTGACTTTGGCCCGGAAACGGTTCATCATATTTTCGGTTAATGCAAATGCAGAGTCGCCCAGTAAATAATATGGCATAGCAATATTACGTCCTTGTAATGATTTTGGAGCAGGCAATTTCAATTCTCCATTCTCCATCAAATGATAAATTTTAGTATTCTTAAAGACTCCACTATCAGATATTCGCCCTTGACAACCAACATCTACAAATCTTATATTTGGCATCGACCAAAATAAATAATACAATGCTGAAATTCCCTTTGTAATTATAAAATTCCGTACCACTGTTGAAAGGAGCCTGCAAAAGAATATGCTTTCCATCAATAGCGCCGATACAATGTGTAAAGCACCATAAATCATTAAATTCATCAGAAATATTTAGCCATTCTTCTGTACTGTTGGCAACTGAAAAAAAATATTTTAGCATTAGTCATTTGGCTCACTTAGCAAACCAATTTTATCAATATTGTTCTAGGAAAATTCTCCGCCACTACCAGCGAACAAATGGTCACCCCGCCTGCTGCAACGAGTGCAGAAGATATACCATCTACGCCTCCTTTAGCTAAACGCAATTTTGATCCTAAACTTGCTATGCTGAACAATGCGTTCGGAATTTTAAAATCAGCATCAACCAAACCAGCAGAAGACGAAATTAGTTCATTTTGTAAATATATACAATATAAACTGAGAGGCTTTTTTTTATTGAAAAAGGAGTAGACGTTTGTCTTCTATCTTACCTGATGGAAAGTGACGATGAAGACGAAGGTGTTACACGTCTATCCACGAGATGCCTATTCACCCGACGCTTGAAAGAACTAGGACTATAGTTTTCTGGAAAAACAGACGCAGGCAGTTCATTCCACACCTTGGCGACCCGCACCAAAAAGGAACTATCGAAGCGTTTGGTTCGACTTCTTGGGCATCTATCATGAAGGGATGGAAGGTTTGTCTGCGTCTAGTAGTCCGATGCAAGAAGGGTGTGGGTTCAACCTGATCAAAACGAGCATTCGCGCACTCTCCTAAATGTAATCTGTAGAAGACTGCTAAACTGGGAACTTTCCGACGACGCTCGAGGCTTTGCAGTTTTTTGGTGGTGAGGTCAAAGTTGTTAATAATTTTTCGGGCTCTTCGGTCAACTGCGTCCATCGCTTCTAATTGGTACTTTGCAGAACCATCCCAAAGGTGGCTACAGTACTCCATACAAGATCGAACTTGAGCTGTATACAAATTAAGTAGCTGTTCAGGGCTGAAGTACCGTCGGACCTTCGAGATGATTCCCAACTTCTTTGAAGCAGTTTGAGCCATGGACACAATTTGTTGCCCGAAGTTTAGTTGGGACGATATAGTTACGCCCAGAAGCCCTAGGTGGTCGGTTAAGGGTACAGAAACATTTTGGAAAGTGGGCGTTCGGTCGAAACTGCTCGGAGAATAAACACGCCTGTGTTTTCGACGGGTTAAATTTGACCAAGTTGGACTCGCCCCAATCGGACACTTTCTTTAAGGCCAAATCCACCCGCTCAATCGTGGACTCTCTCAAAGCCCGGATTTCTTGAGGACTCGTTCGCGCAATGGACATGTATCTCTCTATAACGGTGATGTCATCAGCGTAACCAATAATGCCTGCGGTTAGCAGGTCGTTAATATGCAGCAAGAATAACGTTGCAGAGAGAACAGATCCCTGAGGTACCCCGGCATTAATTGCCATTAGGTCAGAAGAGCAGCCGTCTAAGACTACTCGAATTGACCGTTCCCTCAGAAAATCAGATATCCAGTCGCAGAGTCCTTTAGGTATTCCGTATGCTGGAAGCTTACTCAAGAGACCATCATGCCAGGCCCTATCAAAATACTTTTATGGCTTTGACAATGTTACCAAGAATTTGGTGCAACATGAACTAGAAGAAGTTATATTAAAGTAGACTGGGTATTTTAACCCTGGTTATTACACAACACGACAAGACTGTAATTACGTTACTACTAGACACCAATACTACACACGACAACCGCCCAATAATGAGCCTAATTTTTCAAGAGCCAGTTCCTCTCATGCTAATGAACCGCCCAATAATGAGCCTGATTTTTCAAGAGCCACTACCTCCCGTGCTAATGTAACTAATGTTGAATATGTAAACAGTCCACTTGATTCTCAGTTGATTCACACAGCACAGATTCATTTGATGTACATGATTTTTTTGTAGTTGGCTTATGCGTATAGCCATGGGTAAAATACCCAGTCTGCTTTTGGTGGAATTGTATGTGTACTACGCTCAACGCTCATCCACACATGTATGGTAAATGTGTGTGTTAGCATCTTTTTTATTTCAAGTGGATAAAAATTTATAATAAAACTTTACCTTCACATTGTCTTTCAATCCGTTATTAATAGCTTGACAAACTTCAGGGACGAATTTACTAATTGCTTGTTTTGATATTTTAAACATATATTGCAAGCTAGTGAAACTATCACCAGTAGCTAAAAATCGCAATGTGAGTGCAAAAACTTTTTTTCATTTCATTTCATTTCAAGTTTGTCTTGCGTTGTTAGTGCTTTTCGGAATTTCGTATCCCTTTTTTTTACAACCGGATCAACTAAACTGTACAAATATTTAAAATCAGACGAAGACAGTCGCAGGAAATTCTTGTAATGTCCACTAATTTCTTGTGATTTGAGATCCAGAAGCAATGTATTATCACGTCTTTTCTTGTAAAAATTTGATTCCCAAAATCGAGGAGGGTTTTTATAGTCTTCGATTAAACAGTGTATCAGTATATAAGCTGCGCTAGCCACTGACTGGGGACGACATGTTGGCTCAAAAGCTCGCGGAAGCTGAAGCACAAGGAGCAGGCGTGTTGCATGTAGAAGTGCGCGCGACGTATCCATTGGAGCAGTTGCAGGAGCGCGAACATAGTGGATACCCACCTTAATAAAGCCCCTAAAGCCACTTGGAAAACAAAATAGAAAATTTAAAAAAGTGTTAAAACCTTTACAAATATTGTTTATGTTCTTCTTTTTTGTAGACACCAATAAACAAATTAGTTCCGTCCACATCAATCAAACCAGAAGTCTTAAGCATTATATCAAGTATCCACAATGACAGAAAAAGGTACGAACCAAGTTATACAAAAACTTTCAAACAATATTTTTATTCACTAATATTTTATATTACAAGTGTTTTCCAGAAAAATCTTTGCATAACTCCACCAGCATTCAGGAAAGTAGCCTATACATATGTTATGCCAGAAATGTTAGGTAAAAAAAAACATAAAATTTGGAATTTGAAGTCATAAGCATGCGACTGGTACAGTGACTCATCTAATATTTCCAATTATACCCTACTCTGAATTATAAAACTCAGTGTCATTGGTTTTTTATGTGCTAGTAATAAAACTGTTCTGCTTTAATTTGTACTAAAGTCATCAAACACTGACAGGCAAATACTTTATTTTCAGCCTCGGCAACTATGGTGAGATTATCATAAAAACTCCTGATGAGTATTGGATCACTGGGAAATCTTCAAATGATAGAGAATTTTATGTCATAATTCAAGAAAAAAACGCCAACCTGAAGGAGATTGCAGGTAATTTGTGTTGGTTTTCATCACGATGACATCCTTCAACATAATCTTTGGTTGTGGGTATTTGTATTTCCACCTATTGCCACCTTTCCAGTTGCCAGTAATATATTTTTTATTTTCCAGATGAGGTGAAAAGAATATGTGAGGCACAATTAAAGGGAATATTCTTTTATCCCATGTAATTAAAAATTAATAACCACTTCAGTATATCTGCATAATGCTCATTTATTTGCAATATTGTGTATTTCTTGTATTTAATAACAGTAAAAGAAAATTATGTACAATAACAAGTCTTTTATTTATTTATTTAAATCTTTATAACATGTTAAATTATGTACTTATATAATAAACAAAACATCAATTACATTAGTTAGATTTTAAATCTATGCTAATCTTTTGAAACTTTGTCATGTAGTTTATTAGTGAACTTATTGTACATTTTAATTATTAGAACCTTATTTTCAAACATCCATGAAAGCAAAACGAAACCTAAAGCAAAGACTCCAACTAGTATGTGTAATATTGGTGAATCAGCCGATAGTTTATTTTCAGAATATTTACAAATACAGCCAGTGACAAACAAAGTCAATAAAAATATTTTACCAACATTCAGACCCTTCAGAGGTTCATATCCAGTATTTTCAAACTTCTTACTAATGAAATGTATGCTATGCATGATTCGAGCAAACATATTTATGCAATTGGATATAATGAAACCAACAGGTCCACAAATATAGGTCAGAACATAGGACAGCAATAAGAACGTTATTGAAAAGAAAACCATTAAATAATTGTAACTATTCAATTGTGAACTCGTCATTGTGGCAAATGTGTAACATTCAGTAACACCATTCACTGCCAACAAGACTATTGCTAAACAATGGCTTCGCAGCAGTTGCACTGGGAGACCACTAGCCACAAAGGCCTCCCCACCATACAGTGTAAGTAATGTTTTTGAATAGCTTTGACCAAACACTAAGACAATTAATCCAATGGAACTAACTGTCTTGCAAACTTGAGACAAAACTATACAAGACTCCAGAATTTTATGCTTATCTTGTTTATGCAATGGCAACTCTCTGCTTACCATTTGAGTGAAGTAGAAATAACTACTATCTTCAATTGGCCTAAAAACAAACCTAGCTGCTAGACTACCCAAATTGTTAACAACATCATAAGTAGCTTGCTCAGAGAAAGTTAATACTGGACTGACAGACATGACATATTTCTCACCTTCCGTCAATAACTGCTTAACTATGCCTTGCTTTGCAAAACTCATGGTCAGGGTGCTCAATTTCTTATTGTAAGTTGAACTTACAGAACCCAAGTACTGAGGGAAGAAGTCCTTCATTGAATTGAATTGAAAGTCATCCATATTATCATATAGTTTATGCAATACTTTATCTGGAATAAATTTACTTTTTAGAGCTCCCTTTGCATGTAATGGTTTATTTTTTATATACCAATAGAAAAATATGTAATAACATAGTGCAATGACACCAATACTGCCTACTTGTGCTATTGAAAATGCAATTAATGCTGCTGATCTGTTATACAAAATAACACTAACAAAAGTCATTGTCCTGACAAATATGTGTAAAGTATCAAGAGCCACTTTTAACTTTACAAAACAAAAGAGTTGAGCTACTAGAGCCAGGTTAGCTGAACATAGTTCGAGAACGCAAGAGAATGCAACACTCCAACACCCAAAAGCATACTGAAATGCATATTCAGGGTTACCTAAAGGCAACCAATTTAACCAGATGTAAGTGAAAACTCCTGATAAAACCACACTTACAGGCACTGACAACCAGATTTGATTCATCAAGTGCACCCAGCTGAACTCATCTTTTTGACCTAAACAAGCACGACTAAATGGCTCTCTACTTAGAAACAGTATGGTACTCTCTAATAATAAAAGTCTAACATTCATTATGCCAAGAACTTCATGACCAACATTCCTTATTACCCAAGCATTGGTAATAAAAGTTATACATCTAAACAAAATTTGAAATACAATATTAAAGGATGCATTTTCTAGACTGCTCATCAACAAATTCCTCCCCATGGTCACTTATATCTTATTCAAACAACTACTGTGTTGCCTTCAATTTGCAATAATTTTCTTTTTACAACATATATTTTTTTGTTTGAAAGGCAAATGAGAAACCAATGGTCGTCATACGAAATGCTTATTTTCTTGAAGGGTTCATTTGATGGAAATGCTAATGGATCCACCCTGCAAAAAGTTAAAGGTTATTGTTATGTAAATTGGCATGACAAATAGTTTGAAATTATGTATTTAGCTGCTTACTTGTTAGATAAGGTAATAAGATCAGATATTATCGTCGCTACACGCTCGTCGTTTTCTAACTCGCCGCCAGACTCAAGGACAGCTCCGTCCTCTGTTAGAAGAAGATAACCAATTTGGTCTGGAATTTTGTCCATTATAGCTGTAAATAGTGTAAGTAACTGCAATAAGTTTAAATTAATACTTTACTGTACATAACGCTGTATCACCAGAAACAGAAAATGTATTTTATTTATAAATATTTACATCATACCCACTTTCAACAATGTTCTTGACGTATTTTATTTTTTTTGAGGTGTACGATTATCCTGTCAATGTCAGACTGTCGATTGAATTAAAAACAATGCATGGACATTATATTTACTACATACTGCTGGAAAGTTTCTACTCGAAACGAGAGGCGAAAGACAGGTTCTAAACTTTTATTGCGTTTGTCTTCTATCTCCTCTGATGGTAGGTTATAATGAAGACGAGTGTGTGTAGTTTCATTAGGCAATTACATGGCTCCCCCTGACGACACTCCATACTTTGCATTCAAAATAATTACCAATAACCACTTGTAATGCAAGTAACCATGTACACACGTGCGCAAATCAGTGAATATAGCACACTAAAAAAATTGGGATAATTTTTTTTTTTTTACTGTTGACAATTTCTTGTACCACTTAGGAGAGACCTTCGTGAAAAAGTGGCAAGAAATTTAACAGGCATAGACCACAACCAATGGACAAGCCCTACCTTCGTAAAAAACGTGCATACCTAAACTTGAAAAAAATCATAAAATTGCGTCTATTTTTAGGGTCGCACAGAGAGTATCGAATCTACGTATATATAATCATTGACGTAGATGAAATAATCATAGTTTATTATTTATTTACTTTCATTATAATTCTTTTAATATGAAAAATAAAGAACTATACAGTTTATTTTCGTAAGTTTGATATTATCCCGTCAAATTAGCCATAAAAAAGCGGTCAGTTTGCATTAATTCCCAACATGCTGAGTTTTGGTACAGACCTTGGGTACACTGTTATAAATAAAATACCGAAAAATCCCATGTTTGCCTAAAACAGACCTTGGGTACACTATTATAAATAAAATACCGAAAGATCACATGTTTGCCTAAAACAGACCTTGGGTACACTATTATAAATAAAATACCGAACCCCACCTCATGGCGACCCGATGCCAGCTTCGAGTGGTGTGAGCGCGGGAGCATTTTGTTTTAAATTATTTATCATCGGTGTAATTCAGCATTTTCAAAAAAAATTTACTTTAATTTATCATGGGGTATAACCAATCAAAAGAACAAAAAGAAGAAGTTATAATTACACAAGCAGCAGGCGGCTCTAATAATGCTTCTGTTGAGCAACTGCTATCACATATCAGCACCACAAACATCATTTTATCGACAATATTGGTGTTGCTGATTGTTGCTGCTATCGTGTTCATCTACAAGGCGTACAGACGTTGCCATAAGAATTGGATGGAAAGGGTGTTTACAGCGCAAGCCATACGTCGATCTATGGTGCGCAGAAACAACAAGATTGAGGAAGCTTAAACGGGAATAGTGAAAAAAAAAAGTTTGTGAAAAATAAGTGAAGTGCTGTGCTATGTGGTAACTTTTTCAGGCTAAAATATGTGGTAATTTTTTTTTCTCTATTTTTGTAATGACCGTATTTTTTTTAATATTTTATAAATTTTTTTGGGCTACTTACTTAGATGCTTAGGGTATGAGAAAAAAATTGAATGACTTCTGAAATAGAAGATTTTTTTAAAGATCTAATATCAATTACACTCACAAAAATCGCACCTTTCGAAAAAGCAACTTTAAAATACTTTTACTCAAACTTTGTCCATAGTAAGGGTATGATTGTAGGATATCATTGGAAAGGTTATTTAATTGCCTATTAGAAATTACAAACATGTGTATATGTTTTAAAGCTTTTATTTAAAAAATCTTAAAAAGGATCAAAGTTACAAAAACTAAATTTAAAAAAACATAAAAAAATCTCAAATCAGTTCTTAAAATCTAGTGTTTCTTCCCCTTGCTTTGATGACAGCTTCCATCCGATCCTTCATGGACCTCACGAGGGTCACCACTCTCTCTTGGGGTATGTTCTCCCATTCTTCCTTCACGGCATCCTGAAGCTCTTGGAGAGTGGTGGGAGCAGGATCACGTGCTCGTACGTGTCTCTTTACATCGTCCCAGAGATGCTCGATCGGGTTTAGGTCTGGACTTCGTGCTGGCCACTGCATAACAGGAATCTCAACCTCTTCCAAGTAGTCCCGCACAGAAAACGCAGTGTGGCAACGGGCGTTATCGTGCATTAACATGAAACCATCGCCAACAAAACCGGCATACGGAACCACATGGTCTTGTAAGATTTCTGTTATGTACCGCCCAGCATTCAGCGTCCCTTGCCCGCGACCACCGCCAGTCCGAGAGACGCACACAAGTTCCGTTTTCCCTTCAACGGATATGCCACCCCAGAACATACAGGAACCACCTCCGTATTCGACGGATTCCTCTATACACGCTTGGGTAAAACGTTCCCCTCTTCTTCGGTATACCATTCTGCGTCTATCGTTGCAGAAAAGACATACTCGTGTCTCATCGGTAAAGAGAACGGCCCTCCACTGCTCAAGCGTCCAGTTGACATGCTCCTGAGCAAATTGTAACCGCTCTCTCCGATGTCGCACGGTCAATTTTGGGCCTCTAGCAGGTCTGTGAGCTCTTAATTCCTTTTCTTTCAATCTTCTTCTAATCGTAGAGACACTCACAGACGTTCTACGAGCTGACCGGAGCTCTTGTTGCACAGGATTGCTGAAGCGGTGGCGCAACGACGTAGACACAATGAAATGGTCGTCTCTTTCTGATGTACAACGTTTTCTTCCGGATCCACGTCTTCAGGTATAGCCACTAGTCTCATGGAACCGTTGGTATACTCGTCGTACTGCAAATCGGCTAAGGTTCAACTGTCGAGCAATGTCAACCTGTCGCAGTCCTGTTTGCAATAGAGCAACGATTTGAGCGGCTTCTTCAGGGGTTGTATCCATCTTCAGGTACACTTCTTTTGCGTATGTTGTTCCAGTGTGTTCACTCTAAAGTCTGAGTAGTTTTTTTTTTTTTTTGCTGCCGAGGCACCCTCGCGGTAGGGAGGTGGAAGATGCGTCATGCATACCGCCCGCAGGTAAAGTCCTCTGCGGGGGGTTATGTGGGACTCACCAGAATGCCACCTACCCACTAAAAACCACCTGTTGGCTGTAGTTATTACCGTTAGCCTTCATCGGAAGCGACACCCGTCGGGAAGTTGGGCGCGCTGGCGGAGACCCGCTAGCGGGTCTTCCGCCTGTAGTGAAAGTTGCACTGAAGGTGCTCAAAGGGACATGAGTTGGTGGCCGTTCTGGGCAGCCTCCGGTGAAGCCGGGGCTGGGCAGAGGTCGGCCGAAGCATGATTTAGGGATCAATTCAGTTAAATGAACCTATAATGAATTGAGAAGGGAACTATGCTCCGCCAGAGCTAGCAAACGCTCTGTCGGAGTACGTGAAGCCCTAAGTTTCACGTAGCACTTGTGACATACACTAAAATGATATTTTAGTGCAAACTTTTAGTTATAACTAATTAAATAGTATTGTAATTGCTTATTTATACATTTTATTCTAAAGTTAATGATTGTATTCTTGTAGATAAAAAATTTCTAGTTAAACCAACATCAGTAAGTTATCAGAAATAGGATCAAAAGTGTTGTGATATTGATTTTTATGTTGGTGCAACACGGAATGACATAATTATGTTTTACTAGAAGCTTTTTGACGTTTTAATGTTTATCTTCTTTTTGAAGCTGTGCCAACATCTATTGAACAGTGCCCGTGGTTTCGTTCGATTGATACTATTACTTGGATTGATAAAATTGGATTTCAAGGCAAAATTTGTTCTAAAAAAAACATTATTATCGTTTCGTATTTTACGCTATTATATTTTTCGTAATTCTTTCGCAGATTTAACAGGTAGGCAAAAAATATTTTAATTTAACGCATATTTTCCAAAAAGTCATGTATCTAATTCTTTACAAACGCAGTATGAACAGTGTCGGGATTTTTCAATGCCAAGTAAGCAATCTGTAATTCATAATACAAGCATACGGCGTCATGATGCAATTTTTATAGTTGTATCTTCAAACTAAACAAGTTGATCGGTGGTGTACAAGTGTTTCGAAGGGTAGCAGATTTTTTGAACATAATTTTCTCTTTTGTTATTAACCTCAGGCAGTCTGTTTATGAATCGTATTGGCGATCCATTACTATAGCTGCATTTAGATATTCATTATTATTGAGTTAAATTACACAGTGTCTTTATGATTACTATGAAAACCCACAATAGTGATTAAATTTTAACTTGATGTTTTTTTAACTGAATAATGACTGGGTATATTTTTCTACAGTAAACATGTTAAGGTTTCGTCCCAAATTGGGTAGTGAGCGCAGCAGTGAGTGGCGATGCTGCTTCTGCCTTCACGTACGTACAGGCACTATTCTCCTGGGCTCATGGCATTTGGTAAGTTATTGCATTCATCAAAATATCAAATGTATAAGTTATCTTAATATTTTTATTGCATTGTCTCATTAGATCTGTCATTTCAGTAAAATCATAAAATATTTTTTTCCTGAGAACAATAAATGTAAAATCTTGCTAAAAGAAACAATCTCAGTAAAAAAAAAAACTTAAGTAAAATTTATGGTTGTAGAAAAAATTGGTGAATTTTACTGATCTGGTAATTTTACAGGTGAATTTTATGCTCCATAATCATTGAACTCAACTTTAATATGTGTAGTTTTCTTCACTAAAACAATTTTGATTGCATATTCTTTAATTTTGCTAAGTTATTTTGCAGAGCTAGGAAAAAAAATTTTGCTTTTTTTGTATGTTAGATACACAAAACATATTCTAAAATAATTTTAGTTATTACATACCATACTCATTAGGTAATAACATGTATGTTGATATTTTTCTCTAAGATTACCTCATTGTGTACAAAAGGTAATCAATAATTCCAGATTATATTCTATCCTCCTAACAAAAGTACACAAGAATATGTGTCTATCATGTGAAGTATGCTTAAGCAAGCCTGCTACAAAAAATGTGAAAAGAAGCTATATAGGACTTACAGAAAGTTTACTGATTTCTTACATATTTTCCAGCTGCTTCATGTTATTGCTCTTGGACTTGTGGCAGTTATAGTGAGGGATCCTAAGCTACTTTCAGAGTTGGAACGTGATGCTACTCCTGTCACTGATTGGAGTGAAATGGGAGCGGCTCTGCCGACGCCTCTGTCCAATGTAGAGACCCCAGCCAATCGCTACAACATTCATGACAGTATGGGCAGAGATCACACTCTAGTGTATCGTGAGTTTTTATGTGATAATATAATATATTCACTGTATGGAAGATTATCAGTGTCTTTATCGAACAAGTATTATTCTAGTTTACCGAAGTGCTGTATGTTAAAAGGAGGATTAGCCAGTGAAATTAAAGATTTAGGGTCATTCCAACCTAAGCTTGTTTAATGTCTGTTTTTATGACATAGTCTACTAGCTACTAGCTCTACTAAAACACATAGCTGCAAAAAAAGCTAAATTGGTTTTTGCCGAAATAGAGAAAAAACATACGCTTAATAACTATCTATATATGTATAGATAGTTATTATGTGTATAGATAGTGATAGTTTTATAAATAGTGCCAATTTCACTTCAATCACATATAAAAACTAGGTGCACAATTGGTGTCAAAAATCATACCAAATAAATCCCCAAATGAATTATGTAGACACAAATTTTTGCATTCAGCTTTCTAAATTGAATTCAAAGTCATCTACAAATGGATTTGTAGTAATATGGGTTGTTACTTACCAATTCCTACTTGTACACCATTGGAGACTGTTTAGTTGCATTTTTGTATGTAATTGTGTATCCAGTTTTTAGTTTTGATCAAAGCAATTTAATTAATTACAGATGATGTTGATGTGAATGCCTTGGTGACTATATGCACTCTTGCCGTAACCTTGATGCTTATCTATGGAGCTTCAAGTGGAAAACCAGCTCATTTGCTTCCATTTTTCTGCCTGCAGATTTTCGACTTTGCAATCACTGTGTAAGTTTATAAATCAAATAAAAATAATCTATGTATCTTATTACATCAAAGTACAAAAGTTTTACACTTAATGCAATAAATTACTTCATGATCATAGCGTAAAAACTTCAGATTTTAAAAAGTATCCTAGGTGGATTGCTGTTTAGAAAAACACTGTAAAATAATAACATAATAATATCCAATGTTTGCTGATAATTTTGTGTGTGCAAGAATGCATTTTGGGATAAAGTTATGTGCTTATTCTATGTCGTAAGTACAAGCTTTTCATTCATTAAACTTTTTTCCTCCGAAAAGAGAATGGATATGGTTATACTGTGACTGATATATATTTATGTTATCTAACTAGATTATTACATATACAATAGATAAAATAGACATTAGTATTTTTTTAATAATACAATTTCTATATATTTCATATTACGGTATATGGGATTCTTGGTTCTTTAATAAGTTGTGCCCGGCTTTTGTTTTTGTTTCTTTTATTCTCCACCTATCTCTATGTTTTCTTATCATGACTACATCGGAGAGGGATTTCTTTAACAATGTTATTTTTTTTATGTTCTAAATCTTCAAAATGTGGGTTTTCTCACGATGTTTTCCTTCCCTGTTTAAGCAGTCAGCTTTAAGTGCCTAAGTTGTAAAAGTTCTGACCTGTGACCAGCTTGCCAGGCTGTGCCACTGACGCTCTTTGTTTATTATATGGCTTTTTTATATATTTATATTATGTAATTGATGAAACTTCTAGCCGGTTTTTCTAAAGAAAATGATCATATAGTTACAGTTACATAAATTACATTTCAAAAGTTAGCGGGTTATACCTCGCAGCAGCCAGGGGCAGTGTATGAACAATAAAATCAAAACTCATTTAAATAATATTAATTAATTCTACATTTTTTGTTAATGAAGCAAGTTATCCTTTTTTATACATTTTGTTATTAATATTCACTCTAACAACATTTAAGGCTAACCGCTACCGGCTACCTATGCTACTTGCGCTCGATCCACCGCCTAGTGGCCGAAGCGAGGCACGTTCCATGGCGCACGCAACTTTTGCAGCTACCCGCACCCGCGCTGGCGCTCGTTGTACTGTCTGCTGTTCTCATCGCTGCGTTGTTGAAGGTTGGTAACTTAAATTGACTTAATCAAAAGAATGAATGTAAAAAATTTTTAAAGGTTATTATAATGTTTATATATATTAAAGCATCTGTCTAGTCTAGAGCCTTGGCGTAGAAACAAAATAGATGGCTTTGTAATGCAAAATTTCAGTTTAAGTATCTCGAATCAATTAAAGGAAATTGGACTTATGAGTTTAAATCTAGTGTCATTTACAGTAAATGTTTGTTTAAAGCAATTACATTTGTTACACAGCAGAAAAGTGAACACAAACCAATACTTAAGTATGATAACGCTGAGGGTAAATGATTCATATCTCGTTATATTATGTAGAACGTTTGGCGCTGGTTACCGGATAAAATAGACATATTCAACAAATACTCTTTTCCCCGCCTTTTTACCGGACCGCAAGACGCAAAAAACATTCAGTGTGACAAGTCCTTAAAACAACACTATATTAATTTTACTTATTAGATCCAAGGCTTGAAATCGGTTCAGAAAAACCGGTATGTTTTCGATTTTAAGCCGTTACCAAAACTGTTTTATAGTTAAGTTCACTTCAAAGTAGATGCGAATTCGAAACGTCACTAACCGGTTAATTCCAAGGCGGCACTATCTTATCGCTGACACTTTAAACGGCCGCACTATCTGCTACATACTATAGTTGAGCCATTACAAACGTGTGAACTGAGAGATCTGATAAAAATGTTTTATGACTCAGTTACACACAACACTAGAAGTGCGAGCGAGAGTTCCGATATGCCTATAAGTGTGAGCGAGAGATATGATAAAAATGATTTATGACTCAGTTCGCACGTTTGTAATGGCTCAACTTTACCTATTGTCTTCATTGTTATAAATTCATAATACACATTCCTACTACACTATTTCCATTTCTTTACTTTCTCGATGACAGCTCCTGTGTAACCTTGTGCGAGCGTTTTTTTCCATTACGTATGCATTATTTTATAAAAATATGACGTTTACACACGTACAAGGTTATATAATACCAGAGTCGGAGAAACTGATAGGGATGGAGCTAGAGAGCATTATATCAAATTAGAACTGTCATCGAGAAAATAAAGAAATGGAAATAGTATAGTAAATAATTGATTACTACTTTGACAAAGGACTTGTTCCATTAGTATATTAGCTCTGGGGCAAGATTAAGAGCGCACCAGAAGAATATTGAGAATACATTTACTAACACAAAATAAATATGTATTTCGTTTATAACATGTTACTTTAAGAGCACTTTTATTGAAAATCTGTGAGGTTCAAATATAGACCACCACCCGCCATACTTATCAAACCCAGGTTAACGTCTTGTCGTCGTCACAGCTGTCACTTTCGTTCAATCAATCATTCAACACATGTATGTGCTTTAATACCAGTATTAGTTTACTATTTCTTATAAAATCTAAATTAAAATAAAGGATCTATTGCTCATTATGATATTTGTACCAATCGCTTTATTAAATAAGTGACTCTACAAACAAATTCTAACAGAAGCTATCTAACCCTGAGAACAAGACAAGAATCAAAACAAACCTTGGGTTAACAAGCTTTCTTAAACCAAAACACAAATCAGATAAATGTTGACAGTAAACAGATACCGAGCACCAGATTAATAAGGAAGCCAGCTTTTAAGTGAAGAAGTAAATAAAAGAAGACCTATTTCTAGAACAAGAAAAAAATAACAATACTCTTCAATCACATTGTGCCGCGCTGGTGCAAATCAGCTGAGTACATGACATTAGACTTGACAAAATTACAGTCTTGACTGACATATAAAGAATTACTAACGTTCATAAAGGCAGATAGGAAAGAGCAGACTTTACAGTGCTGCCATATACAATTTAGAAGACAAAAATGTGCGCTGTAGTTTCGTATTACCTTAATATTTTAATTTAAAAGAGTAAGTAAGTAAAAGTAGGTTAAAGTTAACCAAAACATTTTTAATAAATTTTTGGTTGGGTGAAGCAAAACTTTTCTTCTAAACAAAGGTAGATAGATGACTTTTAATTGAAGGCAACAATGCATACAAGCATTGATCAGGGCTATATTCCAAAAATAAAACCAAGCAAAAGTAACAGTTTGTAGCAACAAGGTTAAATCTACATCACAGGGTCAAGAATTATTTTTTATTTTTCTGATAGCTGTAAACTGTAAACCATTTTTTTTTTATAACTCCATACTTCCAAGACATTGAATATACTTGTAATAAGTACAAACCACACAGATATTTTTTTGATTCCGATATTGAAGAAGTAAAGTTCTTTTTTACTGCATTAAGTGGCAAGCGTGACCTATGACAAAATTAAGTAAGTATCTATGGCAAAGTTAAACTGTAATAAGATGTTTTAAAATACCGGAGAACTAACTTCAATTATAGTAAATAGAACTCGTTGATTCATAAAGGGGGACTGGTAATTAATGACAGCAAGCTATACTTATGATTTTCCAACATTGCCAATCTGACCTTTCCATTTTTTAAGAAAAACTTTTTAATTAAAATCAAAGTTAATATTAATGTTCAGAACCAACGGTGCGTGGTGGAGGCGGACCGCTAAAACTTGTAGGTACTGAGTACTGAAGTGATTAAATAGAGATTCCAAGGACTGGCTGATGATCAACTGTATTTTAGAGTTAACTAAAAACGATGTAACTTATAAAATATTTCTTATTTACAAAAGTTGTTTGTTAACATGAGTACAATGAATTACCGTTCACCCTATGCTTACAAATATACGCCCGTGATGTAGTAATGAAGGGGTCGATTTATTCTTTCTTAGATTTAGTGCGTTCCCAATGCCTATTATATCCGCCGCTCATATACCCGTTTCGAATGTCATCAACGCCGCCATCTTCCCGCTCACGTACCCAAGCTACGGAGCATTGTCGCACTGAGCGATCTGTCAAAACTGACTCATGGCGTTTCTATGTTGATGTTTTTATCTCGGGATCAAAGATTTTAAAAAAGCTTGCTTATTATTTTCATAATGTAATAAAAAATGCAAAAAATGCCTCTTGTTCAATCAATCAGGGTCGAGGACCTTAATGAAGATATAACTAGAAATACAAGCGCGCTATTTACCGTTCCGATTGAAATAGCACAAATATCGCTCTTAGGGTGTTACCACACCCTAATACTGTTACGATGGACGAACGATTGATTGATGTGGTAACACCCTTAGCGCGCTTAAACGAATCTAAACGGTCGTGAACAGTTTTAGCGCTGATAGCGTTGTAAGCGGCATTCGCAAAGCACCCATTTAAATCGTAAGGATGCTAGATGCCACTTAGCATATTACAAGCATCAAATTATTTTGAATACCAGTCTGCAGTTAGACGTATAGAGAGCATGTGGTTTTTAAATTCATATTGATAACCACTATTGCTATTCTTGTTTGAAATATCACAAATTGCGCACTGTGTCATATACTTGCAGAAACATAACATTGCCATTTAACAGTCAGTAGTGACGGTGCCACAAAAAATTCCCAAACGGGTTCATATAGTATATATATATATGCATTTTCAATCGAATATAACCAAGGAATTCAAAAAGCAAATTTAAATTTAGTTATCATTGATTGTAATACATTCATTATTTCCCGTCCCCAGGGTTACTGCATCAGCGTAGTCTGGCGTTGCTACAAATACCTCATAATGCGAGCCCACGCACTCCAGAACCTGACTCCTTTCGTGATCTCAAGTGAAGGGCTGGTTGCCTCCACGGTTCCATCCTACACCACGCCAACTCCAGTGCCTGATTACTCGAGCCTACTCCCTGACTATGAAGAGGCTGTTAAACAGACTCCACCTCCGTCTTATCGCGCTGCGACATTGATGGCGGCTGCTGACCCTACTGTTGTGACGGTTTGTGCATTTTATAATGAACAGGGAAAATTAAAAACAAAAATTAAAGATCACTGCTGAAAAGTATTCTCCTTGTCTTACTTTACAAAAAAAAAACTTGTTTTAGTGACACAAAATTACTTGATTTCAAGGTAACAAATTAAAACCAAATTTTAAATTTCTTGGCTTTGATTGCACTTTACATTTGACTTGAATAATATAATAACCCAGAGATATAAAAATGTTTGTGCTGAAACATCAAACTTACCTCTGGCGAAATTATTCTAATAATAAAGTACTAATATTTTCACAGGCCCCTCCAGCAAACAACGAAGGTTCCACTCCGCCAGCTCCCCAACAATCCAACACCGTCGTGATGTTGCCGCAACAAGGATCCCAGGCGCCCGTCTGAATCTCTCGTACTTAGCACTCTTAGTATTGGGAACATTGGTTTAACTTGTTCATTATGTAGATGGTATGGTTTATAACGAGCTTCATGGCACATGCTAAAAACTATCAAGAGCAAATGAGGTTAAAATTGCATTCGATAAGGTGTTATTTTGTGTTGCGGAAAAGATTTTAAAATAGATGTTCTATTTCACGAAGTCTTTTTTAAATTTAGCTAAGAGTGTAAAGACATTATACAAAAATATGTCAAATTTCCTTTCAATTTTCTCTTTTTGAAATAGATATCTAATATTTAGGCAGTAAAAATGTAAATCTCAAAGTAAAATTACTTATTATTTTGAGTTATAGTACACAGAAGGTTTTAAACTCTACATAGTCAACAAGTTTTACTAGAAAAAATTATGTAATGATTCGATAGAGAATAGTATGAGCTCAGTCTGAGGTACTTCCAATTTTAATTTATGTTGTTTTTATTTGTAATCACACAATGCCGAAGTTTAGGAGACAAAGGTAAAATAAATAAAATTACTATTACCAAAGTTTTCTGTTACTCTAATTTTCACGAAAATCATGCGTCTAATAACTAAATAAATTATAAAAATAGTAAACTCGTGAAATTAAAATAAATTCCAATACATTCCAATACTAAGAGTGAAATACTATTCTTTCGCCTTTAAATATTTTTCTTTAGCTAATATTCTCTCAACCTATTAATAAAGGCTTTCTCTGTGCTTGCACCTTCTGTAATTGTTTAATTCGGATATTGATTTTTGTTACTTAGATAATATGTTCTTCAATAAATAGTGGTTTGTCACTCTCAGTATTAAATTGATTTCTGAGATATTAATGCTTTAACACTGTTTCCCACTGATTTAACATTTAAGAACTTGTTGGTTTTAAGCAGTTTATTTTGTTTTTACACTCTCTTAATTTGCCTAAAGTGTTGGAACAAAATAAAAAAGTGCTGTTTGTTATGTCATCAACATTTATTTTCATGTTTCATCGAAGGAAAAAAATCATTTGTGCCATCATGGTATTGACTTAAAATTCTACCAGTGTAAAATGTATAGTTTGTATTATATTTTTAAAAAATCAAATAAATTGATACTTATGTAGAAGGCTTTTGCAAAATTATTTTTGTAACAACTATGTTTAGATGAAATTTGTCTCTACATAACAGGGGTTTATTTATTTTGATTGTAAACATTCCTTGTAAACTTACCATCTTCGATGTGTTTATGTAAATAAAATAATGAAATAATTATGTTCTTCTAGTTTTCTTTCTGCTGCTTTCTATTTTCGCTTATATTTATATTGAATTAGATGTAGCGTTTTGGAAGATGGGCTAGGTAACTTGATAGCTAGAAAGTAAAAAAAATTGTCAACTGAATAATTTGTTATGTTAGACACTATATTGACTATATGACATATAGGTGTAGTTACTAATTATACTACAATGTATGTCAACGACAATACAATAATCTAGTTATTTGCATTTATTGCTAAAATCAGTCAAAACCTAATAGAAATGGTAGTCTGGAGTATTAAAAATAAACGAGATTTTGAAACTTGTTGGTGCCTTATTAAAGGATGTCCTATATAACTGAAATCGTTTCAACTGCACGCTTTGTATATTTGCATCTAGAGCTTCAAATGTCTTAGGTTCTTCGTTCACCTACCTGAGAAGTAAGTAGTTTCAAATGGCCTAAACTGTATGAAATAACCCTGTTGTATGTGTATTATATTAATTCTTATATGTATGTACCTAAATTACTACATATGACAAATTAACTGGTGTATCTATGTATACAAATTAACCGATAAATTTAAGATTTAGTAGCTTCTAAATGTTTGGAATTATTAAATTAAAACTTAAGCTTTAGGCAATTCGTTGTGTAGATTTATCTAGTGGTGTATGTATCTATCTACGAAATATATTTGGTACAACTGCATGTATCTCATGGAATACCACAAGTTAGTTTAGAAAATATACTTAGTTTACCTTATTAATTACTGTATCCAAATAAAGATATTTTGATTGCATTATTGTAGATTTTTTTTCTTTTGTTATGTTATTTGTAACTTTCCCAGTTCTTTGTGTGATTACCTGATATTCATTATCCCTAACATATACCTACCTAGTTTAAAAGAACCCTTCTTTGCGTCACGTGTTGGAAAATTCGTGCGTACTTTTTTGTATATACATATATATTTACTTACACGAACATAATATGCTTCCTATAAATAAAGCTGAGACGCAATTCTAAATATTTTTATGGTAAAAGCGGAAACACCTATTTGCTTGCATGCCCTTCAAAAGTATGTTGTGGTTTTGTATACAATTTTTTTATATTTACCTATGAGTACTAATTCAGATATCCATTAAGGTCAAATAGCGATTGAGAAGTGACGAGCTCCTGACTTCGTAAACCAGGTCCTCGTTGACTGATTTAACTAAGTCGTACTCCGACTGTCACTACGCGAATAGAACCTCGGCGATACGATAGACACAAGGACTAACGAACTTTATTCCGACCTGCCCGCGTGCCACCTCATTGTCCTGCATCACACTGTCTCTAGATTTCATGTAAAGTTCCAAAGTATGGTGCGTATCATACACTACGATGTCTGTATCAAAAAAGTAGAGAGCGCGCCTTCGTGGATTAGTTCCATTATTTTAATCAAAGGAGACGCCATAAGCATAACAAAAAGCGATATAATGAGATGCCGTGATGCGCAGCGGGATCTTTACATATATGCTTTTCAAGTTCTAAAGCTCTATACGGGCTCGCACGTATGCCTACAAGGGATCCTACATGTACGAGAACCTCGCTTCTTCACCAGAAGAAGCCCTTTTCCACCAGAGACGAGCTGAGAGGCTAAGAAAATTAGCGGGGTTAACAATAATCTTATTGGCCGGTTTTTCTTCGCTATCCCTTCCGGGCTTTGTAGCACGGCTTTTATGGATACCCAGCCTTAATCAAGAAAGCTGCAATCTTTAGTTTACAATTAAAATCATGATTTTTAAGTATGGGTATGTAACCAACTGTATTCCGCAAAGCTTCGTAAAGGTCATTGTTTGCCCAGTTTAATACATTTTTAGGTTTCCCATTGACGCAAAGGTTTGAAACTTACCATTGATTTTATTCCGAATGTACACTCCCTTCTGTTCAATGCTGGTAGGTACATAAAAATTCAGATCCAAGTAATAAACTTATTTATTTTAAAAATATTAGTCACTATGCCAGGATCTACCGGGACAAACTCAATCTTCGATTATGTGAATATGAACCCACTTCACTGCTTTTATTGAACTCCTATTTTGTAGGTTAAAATAATATAAACAAGTCTTCTATGTGTAATTACACCAATTCTATGTATAAGTACGGTTGCCTATTATATGTAATAAGTATTATTCTATTTCAAACCTCAATGATAACAACCTGTAGTTTATGGGTTTTTACTGTGGGTCAAGTAAATAGTTATTAGACACAATTACCTCATGAAGCCTAGACTTAACTACATGCTACTTACTGCCTACTGCGATTAACCTAAAAACTTAAAATGTCATACATTTGTACACATGAATATCGCCTTCTCCATAACTATCTAAGAAGGAAGGTTAAAAACTTAAAGGAATTTGATAAGGGTAAAATATTTCAGTTGTTAAAGGTAAAATGACAAGAATTTCATTCCTATTAATACAAATCTATTTCTGAATAGATGTTTAATAGTATTACGTATAATAAACGCCGATGGCTGAAAATAACAATAACATTGTGTAAGTTTACAAACAGCGGCTGCACATGCGCGTGACGTAGCATCTGCAGTGTGTCGTCGACAGCCCCGCGGCCACTCGTCTGCAGGGCACCCCGTGGCATTTCACACGACTTCTTCTATTTATATCGACGGAGAACCCTCTCGCCCCCACCTCGCGCGTGCGCTATTTGCACCTCGAAAAGCCGAAAGTGAAAATTGCACATGATGTTGGTGTAATTTAGAATCGCAGTAGAATCCTGCTGAGATCGGTCATCGGCGTTTTGTACGCCGCGACGATGGCCGAAGTTTGGCCACTGATTACGCAAAGTACATCTGTAGTCTTTAACGTAAACATCGAATCAGTAGTAGACAAGTCGTGACGCTTTGTGTTTTTGCCGGTGCGATGGCGTCGACAATGCAGCTCGAGTTCACTCAAGCGATGACGGACTTCAAGACCATGTTTCCGGACATGGACGATGACGTCATCGAGGCGGTGCTGCGTGCCAACCAGGGTGCCGTGGACGCCACCATCGACCAGCTACTGGCCATGAGCACCGACAATCAGAACGAGCGGCTCCGGCTGGAGATAGAGCGTGTAGAAAGCAGCACGCCTTCGAAGCGCAAAGGTCGAGGTTCGAAACCCTCACACAACGGCGATGACAATGACACCACTGCACTCGTGTAAGTTCGAAATGTCATTCACCTTGGTTCTTGTAAAGTACACTTTGTATATTTATAGGCGATCTGCGATAGCGCAACTCACTTTGTTACAGTATTATAGTTAAAAGGTACTTAATAGTTAGATGTTAATTACTTATTTCAAATAGGTATTAACTCTTCTATATAATTAGGTCCTGTTCTATATTATTTAATATACATTTTAATGTTTTTGATCAGTGCCTAGTTATATTAGCAAGCAATTCAGCGAAACACCTTTTGTTTGTAATGAAATCTTAACGTAGGTACACTCGGGGCACTGCAGTAGTGCCATCGCCCCTTAGTACATATGCGGAGCGCCTACTACAGTCTAAACAACGCAGAAGCGATTCTCGCGTTAGCCAGAGCTCAGGCTTTCAGCGGAAAGCTTTCCGCCATTATCCACGACTGTACTATATAATGGAAGTAAAATTTTTGTGCTAAATTATGCAGTATTTAAGCTTGCTCTTATCAACAAAACTAAGTAAATATGTACATCAGTTTTGTTACAACAGTAACAAAAGACTTGAACTAGACTGCCCTGGTAATGAACAAATGTATGTATATAATCTTCTAAGCTGAACAGCTAAATAGTAGATATAACGCATAAAAATAGTTTCATGACCTTTTCACATCGTTGTAATCCTGAAAAGAAATGAACGCGGAGATTTACGAAGGATGGTTTAAAGAAATGGAGCAATCTCTGGAAGAACCGTCCATAATTATTATGGACAACGCTTCATATCACTCCAGACAAATTGATAAAATGCCGACGCAGGCCAATAAAAAACAAGAGATAATTGACTGGCTCCAACGTCACGGCGAAAATGTGGATATCTAGTACTTTATTAAAAGTACAATTAGTGAATATGTTAAAATCGAAAAAAAGCCTCCCTAAAATATATGTTATCGACGAAATAGCTGCCTAATGTGGTTATTGGGTTCTTCGACTTCCGCCGTATCATTGCCAGTACAATGCTATAGAACTAATATGGGCACAAATCAAAGGACACGCCGCTCGAAACAATACCCATCCCCCTTTTACAGCAAACTAGATGTTAGATTTATTAAAAAATGCATGTGCGGAAGTAAATGCCGAAAACTGGGAAAAAATTGTGAGAAGAACCCAAAACATTATAGCATCGGATTGGGAAATTCATGTGGCATTCGATAATATACAAGTACAGGAACTTATAATAAATGTTGGGGAGAGCTCATCGAGTGACAGTGACGATTCATCAGATTTTGATTAAACACACAATTTCATACAAATGTGACACGTTCGATAAACTATCCACTATGGTCTAGTCAAATGGTCAAGAAATGACAATTGATACAAAACATGTACGGTAAATTACTTTGAAGATCTTTTTGCATTTGTAGTAATATTTGTATATTTACAGGAATTCTAAACTTGAAATTGAAATTTCCTTGTACAGTCGGAAAAAAGAGGTTCGTGACATTTTTAAGAAGAAAATATATTGACAGTCTAAAGTTAATGGTGAATGTCAAATAAATAATATTTTATATATAAACATTGCTATTTGTTGTGAGGTCTGACTATTTGGTTCTAATTAATAAATAAAAGCAAATGTCATTCTTCAGAACAAGGACCAACCTTTAAATCACCTAAAAAGAAACCAAATCGGAAGCCTACGATTATAATAGATGATTTTGATCAACACAGTAATCCGGAGAATGATTCACAACTTTCATGTTACAAATAAAGAAATGCCGGCAATGAAAATACTAACTACATGCAAAATTTAAAGAAGAAATATATTATAAAGGTTGTGTCAGCACGTTACGAAAACGCATCATCTCATTAAGTTTTAAATGGAAACCAACGGAAGATAACCCCAAACTGCTAATGGAAAAGCTTGAAATACGATACTTGCGAATTAAAAAATTCAGAATATCGTGAACAAAATCAACCAATTGTTGTTATCGACGAAACTTATATGTACTTATGTATTACATCACATAATCTCTCAAAGTCTTGGTCAGATGGAAGTACTTCTGGTTTAAAGCAACATGTATGAAACGCTTGATCATCGTCCATGCTGGCAGAATGGATGGTTTTGTACCGAATGCCTTGCTCATGTTTAAAGCCAACCAAAAAAGTGGTGATTACCATGATAATAGGAATTATGATAATTATTCGAAGTGGATCCAGACGCACTTAATACCCAACCTTAAACCTAATAGTGTTGTTGTTGATAATGCACTCTATCATAATTCAATTCAAAATTATGCACCGAATTCTAATCCTAAAAACTTTAAAAATATTCTAAAAAAAGCAAATGATTGACTGGGTGACGTTCAGAAATATTGAACATTCATCGAACATGCTTAAGCCTTAGTTATATGAACTGATTCTAAAATGTAAGGCAATATTTGTAGAGTATAAGATAGATGAAATATTACGACAGGACGGTCATACTGTGCTCCGTTTACCACTTTATAACTCAGTTTAATCCCATTGAAAATATATGGGATAGTGAAAAATTACGTCGCAAAAAAAATGTCACAATGAACATGAGTGCTATAATGACATTAGCTGAGGAAAAATTTAATAGCATGACTCTAGAGGAATAGAAAAATGTTTACCTATTAAAGAGGAAAAGACATTTCAAGGCACGGATGAGGCTTTAGATGTAATATCAAAACAAATTATAATTAACACAAATGATTCATCGGATAAAAGTGAGGATGAGGATGAGCAAAATGTCTGGAGTTGAAGAAATTTAGAATTAAAAATTATGTTTAATATTAATAATCACTATTTAAATATCGTTTAATATTATTAGTTCCATAAGAGGTACCTGGCTATAAAAGTTATAAAAAAATATAAAAGTATTGGTTTATTTATTTATGTGCTGACCGTACACAACTACAAATGCAAAAACGTCTCGAAAGTAATTTACCTATAACAATCTATGTAGGTAGAGTAACTTCGGGTAATATGGTACATCATAAGCTTTTTTGGAAATAAGTTACGAGATTTATGATATTAAATAGCTTTTATTGGTTAAATCAGTTCTGAGTACTTAATAGTAATCAACAATTATAATTTTAAGCTTATAAACATCGAATTAAATAAACGTTTTTTTGAAACTTAAGGAATCATTGCAATTCAAACATGGTAGGTCAATATGGCCTGGGGCCATATTGGCCACATTTGAAGTGAGCCATATTGTCCACCATAACAAATAAAATCTAAATCTAAAAGAAATTAACTTTGCATTAGTTTTCAGAACAAAATTCACAGAAGAAAACATCGGTTTCTACTCTTGAGCATTCTTCGTGAGCCCATAACTTAAACATATGCATTGAATCCATGGTTCGCCTCCGTTATCCATAGAATAAAGACCCCCCACAGTACAGACACTTTGCATCAGCAACATCGCTCCCCTCAGGACTTCGTCAGAACTGTCGTCGTACAAAGGTTCAGTTTCTTCCTCCAAGCTAGACATTTGTACCTCCTTAGATTTAGAGTTGGTCTTTTTACCCTTACCTTTTCCTTTTTTGGCTTTATTCATAGTCTTTTCGATTTGGTCTTGTTTTTTTGTATAATGGATGGATGAAATTAATTTTTGTACGGGGTTGAAGTAAGCAATGTCGACTTCGTAGCCTTCCTGCCTCGGTTAGTAGTTTTTCTGGGTGCTATTTCTGGTATATGAGATAATTGGAATGGCGTTTATAAAGTTAGGATCTCTTGATGTTGGTGGCTGTGGTGACGTTGTGACGGGAACTACAACTTTTTCAAATCTTCCAGGTGCGGTTTTGTTCTGGTTTTTTAAAGGCGACGTAGCATCATTAAATGTCGCATTACTCATATCAGGTTAAAAGATTCATCTACGTCACAAGATTCATTTTCTATTGCGGAAGTAGCCGAAGTAGTTGATTCTGGTGTGATATTTTCTTGATTGGAAATTCTACATTCTTGGTCTTTCATATCAATAAAATCATGATCTTTAAAAACATTTCTGTCCATCGGATATAGACCTGTTGCACGAAAACCACTGACAGCTACTTCACCGCTATGAGTGGGTAGATCGTGAAATTGGTTTTCATTGGTTCTGCAACCATGTGGACACGCAGTATGTTTACCATGCTGACAGCAAATGCAGACGTGTGCCTTTTGCCGGGTTTTTATTATGGATACAGTCCGTGTATATTTGTAACACCTACTTTTCTCTTTTTCCTACTGTCATCCTTCTTATCTCCAACGCATAAAGAGTGGTGTTATAAGTTGGACGTGTGTGTCTGTCGATGTCATATCGGTTCAGCATGCTTTTTGCCCACAGGTGTTTTTTAAGATGTGTTCACTAATTATCTTTATGCAAATGCAGATATTGCCAGTTTTGCCGCATATTATGTTGCATATTTTTGTAGTTCGTGATTCTTTTATTTCATTTCTTAAATAGTAACATTCTCTGTTTGATCTGAAGCATTATATTATAGGCCATATTTGGCACCTTCCTAACCTACCTAGTAAGCCATAATGGCCTCAAGCATATTTTTGGAAAAAGAGAAATGTCAGCTAAAAAGCAGTATAAAATGTGTTTCTAAGATGTCACCAAACAGTGAACTAATAGTTAACTTATAACACTCTGCACTAAAACAACACAAAAACAAAGATTATTAGAAGAAATAAAATGAGAAAACTTACCAAAAAATAACATCAAATTCGAAAATTTTTGGTCGTGGAACTCTCTGGACACACGCGCACTCGCAGCAACGCAGGGATCGACTGAGGGGGTCGCGGGTAGGGCCGCGACAATATGGTGGATACGAACGCTGTTAGTGTGCATTAGTTTCGGAGAAAATAATATAGGCCATTTTGGCCAACTTGGCCATAATACCCGAACCTACTCTAATAACAAAAAATTCTACCCAAATTCAAAAATTCAAAATGCAAAATATTTTGTTTCATCAAAGGTAAAAATAAATTAAACTCGGTGAAAGTCTTCTTTTTCTTCATCTTTACTTCATATTACTTCGGCTTTTAACCCTAAACTTGATTTTGTGAATTCTAATGCACATTACGTTCAGAAATTTTTTTCACCATCATAGCTGTATTATCGTCGGGTTTTTTAATACGAAATTGATTTCTGAACGTTATTTAACCTATGAAAAAAAAACTATCGCCATCTCACTCACGCGCTGTCAGTAGCGATCAAAATGGCGAACCGTCCGAGAGCGCCTACGCATCTCAAGGTAATTATCCTATTTAATTTCAAATAATTTATGTGATTTCAATTGAAATTCGATTGAATTTACTTATTTCTAATCCTAAACTATTGATTCGTGATAATATTTTGCTCAAATATGTTTCATTTTGCATAATAATTTGTGACTTTTGTTTGGTGTGCATTTAAGTTCACACCGCCAGCTGAACTGGGATTTACGTAACTATTTGCTTGTGCATTTAAGTTCACACCGCCAAATTCTGAGTTAATTAAAAACTTATTTTACTGTATGTTTAAATGCACATTGCCAGCTTAACTACCACTTGCATTAACTTTTATTTTTCATACACTTGTAAAAATAAAGCTTGGTTTGGCATCGAACGAAAGACGCTTACAAGCTATTTGCACTCTTTTCGCAATTTTTGCACACAAGCTATTTACACTGACCTTTCTTGACAACCTCCGTGGCGCAATGGTCGAATAGCCGGTTCCGGCACGAGATGTCGCGGGTTCGATTCCCGGAGCGGGGCAAATGTTTGTATGATCTACAGATATTTGTTCCGGTGCTAGGTGTTTTCTATGTATTTATATATTGTATTCTAGGTTCCTCCCTAGTTCGTTGTATGGTAACCCATAACACAAGCTTTGCTTACTTTGGGGCCATGTAGTCGGTGTGTTTGTCTGAGGATTATTATTATTATTTCTTCCGTTTGCTGCAGATGACAAGATCTCGGAAAATACTTGCTTTAGTACCAAAATCTGGAGCAAAGTCTGATATTTCATCTGAAGAATCTTCCGAAGATGAACTCCAGATGTGTAGACCTTATTCTTCAGACTCTAACGACAGTTCCCCTGTTCGTTCACTGGCGTCATCCATTGAGAACATAAATCTTTCAGACAGCGATGACTGTGAGTTTCGAGAAATATACACTATAGTATCAGGCCCTGAAGAACTGTATCCTCTACCTAATTTGCGACCAAATATCACGATTCAATCCGGCTCAAATTCACCTGCACTTCATAATGATCCTGATATAATACCTCCTTCTCCAGTACTTTACATTCCACCGTCACCTTCTATTGAGTCTGAATACAGCCCTTCACCTGCAACTCCTACAACTTTAAGTAGACCTCCCGAAGCTGCCGTCCCTGGACCTTCGACTCCTTCATTGGCGATTCGTGCATCGCTTCGAGTGAACCGTTCCAGAAAACCAAGGCTAGTCGTCAAAAAAACAATATTAAAACTAGAGAAAATGGCTCCCAAATGGACAAAAACGAAGTTTCTCGGAAGAGCTGAAATAGAAGACGATTTCTTTGAGTGTACTAAACTGAACAAGTCACCTCTCGATTATTTCAAATTATTTTTTTCGGATGATATAATCGACTTGTTGGTAGAACATACTAAGCTTTATTCAGTTCAAAAAAAAGGCACCTCTATCAGTGTGACCCAAGATGAAATTAAAGATTTTCTGGCGATAAACATACTCATGGGAGTCGTCAATATGCCAGCGTATACTGACTATTGGTCTAAACAATTTAAGTACTCTAAGATAGCCGATGTCATAACACTAAAAAGGTTCCAGACTATACGACGCTACTTTCATTTTAACGACAGCATGAAAGATGATGGTGACAGGTACTACAAAATAAGGCCATTAGTGGAAAAAGTCCGTCGCAACTGCGCAGCCCACATTCCAGAAAGAAAACATTTCAGTATAGATGAGATGATGGTGCCCTACAAGGGTACCAGAGCTGGCAGCAGGAAACAGTATGTGCGAAATAAGCCAAAGAAATGGGGATTTAAGTTGTTCGTTCGTGCTTCACCAACAGGCCTTGTCCATGATTTTCTAATTTATGGAGGAGAGGACACCTTCCGTCACCACACTTTTTCTAGAAAAGAAAACGGAATGGGTCTCGGTGCTAAGGTGGTCCTTGCTTTAGCCAAATCCATAAAAGAACAGCCATGCTCCGCGCTATATTTTGACAACTTCTTTACATCAATCGAATTGATGCATCATTTGAGAGAAGAGTATGGTATATTCTCCCTTGGAACAATAAGATCCAACCGACTTCGAGGAGCAGAGAAGAAATTGCCTACGGATAAGGAGTTAAAAAAGAAGGGAAGAGGAGCATTTGCACAAGTTGTTTCAAACGAAAATAATCTCGCAATAGTGAAATGGTTTGACAATAAATTTGTTTTGGCTGCAAGTTCTTACGTCGACGCTCACCCTGTACAGAATATACAACGGTACAAGAAAGAAGAGAAGAAGAAAGGTCCGGTCCCATGTCCGAAACTGATAAAAGAATATAACGCATACATGGGTGGCGTCGATCTGGCGGATATGTTAGTCGCGTTATACCGCACGGAATTAAAAGGCCATCGTTGGTATCTAGCACTTTTCTCGCAGATCTTAGATATATGCGTAAATAACGCCTGGCTTCTTTATCGGCGCGAGAACAGTGGTAAAAAAAAGTTACTACGTCTCAAACAATTTCGTGGAGCTTTATTCAAACAACTGCGTTGTTTCGAAAGAAGTTCTTCTCAATTGAAAGCTGATGCTCTTACAAAATCTGTTCCGAAAGTGAAGCATCCTGTGGCGGAGAGGCCTGATGATGCTACTCGGTACGATTTGGTTGGACATATTCCAACTTTTACGACAAAGGGTCGGTGTAAGAACTGCACCAAAAATCAAACTAAGTTTTACTGTCAAAAATGTAAAACTAGGTTGTGTTTGGTCGAAGGTCGCAATTGTTTCTTGGACTTTCATATAAAATAATATTATATAATAGATTTTATAATTAGGTTTTTTTTAGTGTTGTAAGTGAAGTGATTTATTTTTATTTTTTATAGCGGTTTATAGGGTCAAAGCTACCTTTGTTTTTTAATTAAAGGAAGTTCCTAAAGTATTTCATACTATTATTAATACTTTTATTGTTTGATACAGGTAAGGAAACCTAAATTATATTACTTGTTTTGAAGTTTTTTGTTTAATTTATTTAAATGTATCGTGCAGTGTAAACATGGCAGTGTGCATGTAAAGACACATACTTTTTATTGACTTCTTTCTTGACTACTTGGCGATGTGTACTTAAAAACACATAAGAAATCCTAAAAACTAAAAAACATAGATTTTTTATTTTATTTTTCCTGGGCTCTACACACTTCTATTAACATACTAAAGTAATTAAAATTACTTTTTTTTACATTAAAATTGTCTGCCAAGTATAGGGTTAAACGGTATCACGGGTTGACTGACGGGAAAAAGACCCGGCAGAAAAAAACCTCTCGGCACTCTTTCACGTCCTAAAGCCGATGACGTAAATAGACATATTTTGTGAACGGAACTTGGCTGTTCATTTTTATCTGGAATTAAACTTAAAACATGATTTGATACTGATTTGTTGACTAAATTCGTAAGTATTTAACGAATGAATAAACCTACTTTATTGTAATGTAATTACTAGTCGATAAGAATTCTCCTTGTTTCATAGAGAAACTCGAGCAACTACGCGCGCCCAAACTAAAGCATAAAAATAAAGCAAAAAAATAACCGTAATAACCCATTTTCAATTATTTTACGATTATTTACAGAAACACCGACGACGAATCAATCCCACTCGCGGTGCGAAGGAAATGGGTGCCCCGCATGCTCGGGCCCCTACCGCACATGTTCCTGCGGATCCCGCCCAATACCGACGCCCGCATTGACCTGAGCCTCGAGATGGACGATGACAAGATCGCAGCCTTTCTCCAGAACGAGGAATTCATGGCAGAACTCCGGTGGAACCAGGAGTTCATGGCCGCGTTGGACAGTGAACAGGGCCAGAAAAGCAAATGTCATGACGATGAGGCGGACTTTAAAGATCGGTTGAAGAATATGGGGAAATGTGAGTTGTCTGTGCCTTGCTACTGTCTATACTAATTAGCTTATAATATAAATAGGAAAGATTTTTTGGTTTGATGGTATTTGATTAAACCAATAAACTCAGAATATAATCCATGTTGGTAATTATGACGCAATTAAAAAACTGCATAATATCTAAAAAAAATATACTGCTAATATTTTATCCAACAAAAGGTATTGATCTAGTTATAACATAATATAAATTGACTGACTGTCTGATACGAGTATAAAAAAGCGTATAACTCACTTTATGTTGAAAAAAAATGTACAACCACTTATTTTTCTGAAAATTAAATTTTAAATTATTTTTCCTAATGATCTAAAGATTGCTAAAGTGACCCCTATTTATAAATCCGGTTTGAAGACTGATCCAGGAAATTATCGTCCAGTATCTGTCTTACCGATTATCTCGAAAATTTTTGAAAGAGTTATTTTAAGCCGTTTAACTATGTTTTTAACAACTAATAATATTCTGTCAAACAAATAATACAGATTTCGCCCGAAATCAAACACACTATCTGCGACAATAGATCTTATAACAAACATTAAAAATAAAATTGATCAAAAGCAAATTGCACTTGGCGTCTTTATTGATTTAAAAAAACGTTTGATACGGTCAGCCATCAAGTTTTGATTCGTAAATTAAATAAAATAGGTATTTCCGGTAATGTATTAAAAATGTTTGAATCTTACCTAACTAACTGACAACAAGTAGTAAAATTTGGCACATATCAAAGCAAGCCCAATCAAACTTCCTTTGGAATTCCACAAGGATCAATAATTCTATCGATATCCATGAGATAGGCCTTAAAGGTGATATTACTTTATATGCTGACGATACTAGCCTTTTCTATTTCGGTCATAGCGTTGAAGCAATTCATAAAGACGTACAAAGTGATCTAAATCTTCTTTATAAATGGTTTCAATATAATTTAGGTACTTACTATCAACATTGCTAAAACCAGTTACGTAATATTCGCTGCAAAAAACAAAAAAACTATCTGACAATATACAATTAAAAATTAAAAACCAACTCATCCTTCGAAAGTTATGTGAAAGGTACCTTGGGCTCATTTTGGATAGCCATCTTTCCTGGAAGCCTCACTTAGACAAATTATCTACAAAAATCGTATCACTCGCAGGCGCTTTGCGTAACATCTCTAAATACCTCCCACGAAAAGTAAAAACTTTTATATATAATTCCCTAATAAAGTCTCATATCGATTATTTGATTGAGGTTTGGGGTTCGGCAGCAAGAACAATTTTATTTAATAGCGCAAAGTAAATTGATCAAAGTATTATTTAATTATGATTTTCTGACACCAAGAAGCACATTATATTCAGGAACAAAAATAATGAACATATCTCAAACGTATACATATTATACCTGCGTACTGATAAGAAATATTTGAAATAATGATATCCATACAAATATAATCTTTCTTAAAAAAAAGTGTTCAAAAGATGTCTTTAAGAAGTGCAAACAACCTCATTCTGCGACCACCCAGAAAAAATATGGAAAAACGTTCTTAAAAATTACCTATATTAAGTTCTTAAAGTCTCATGTAATATCTCAAGGGTGTTCAAGAACTCCAAAACACTAAGTACTTTCAAAAAATTACTAAAATCTCAATTCTTTAAAATTCCTATTTAATCACAATAATTTACAAATTATTGTGATTTATATATATAATATCATCCAAAAAACCTTTTTCAACAGTCGATGAAGCCTCATATCCTTTAATGCCTGGTAAGAATAATAATAAATAACATATACCTAATATTAATTTATAATGCTCGAATTGTTGAAACATCAATGCCACATCCAGTGATTCTAACCTCTGTCGTTTTTTGGTTTGTGAGTTCTGCAAATACCTTCGGATTTTCATATAATCTACCTATATTTTTCGTGTTTGTTGTGAGTTGTTTTACATTTACCCACAGTTTTTTTGTTTTGTTTTTGTGGAGTGTTTTGACGCTGATGGGTTTTTTTTTTAATTATTGATTACTGTGTTTGTTTGTGCGTTCGTTAAATATAAAATTCTTAGTTATTCTCATGTAAATGAAATGTAAAATTTCTTTTATGGGAAACAAAGATCTTAAACCTAACCTAATAAATTATTTTGGACAGGTACGAACGAAGTCACAGGCAATAACGCTAGTTTTGAACGATTCCTAAGGGCTTCACGATCTTTATGGAATGTCAGTTATAACACCTTATTAATGCCTTTCAGGAAATAACAATAGTTAGCTGCATAATAACTTTAATATCTACTTAGAACTTTGATAACTAATTATAGATTTTAGATAAATGGTTTTGATTATTCCTTAGGCGATGATTATACTTGACGATGGTTAGACTTTAAATAACCTGTGACCTTAACCCAATGAATTAACCCAGAATGAATTAACCCAAATCGATAAAGTGCAATTGTTCGATTTTGTTCTAAATATTTTCACAAGTGTTTTTTTTGGTACTACCTAAACGACTGTCGATTTGGATGATTTATTCAACTTAGAACAAAATACGTACATTTCATTAGTTTCTACTTTTTAAAAGTGTTGACATTGACACAACAATATGGGCTGTTCTAATATTATATTTAGATATTTCCTAATATTATTAAGGTAGCAAGCACATAGCAAGTTTCTAAAAGTTGGCACGATGGCCCAGTTATCAGGATGCCGTCTGTAGGTAAATCGGAGTTCTGTGATGTATTGACCGTCAAGTCGTAGTCTTATGCAATTGAGTTTTTTAAAGGACCTTTGTAAACACATTTGTCGACAAATTAAGAAAAAGTTATTTTTAATTAATGTTAAATATAAATGAAACTAAAGTAAATATTTTGTGATCATTTGTCGGAACATTCACATTCATTCACTTCTGGTTAAATTTTTTTTAAACCGTTATTCAGTAAAGATCTCTATTAATCTTTCTAGATAACTGCATCATATCAATTTAGTTAAAATAATGAGTTAAAAGATATTCGAATAATGATGGGCTTTGTTGGAGTATTCAGGATAATATTATATTGGTAATACTGAGGTCATCAATATAAATTCCTTGCATATTAAAAGGAAAAATACGACCAATTGGAATAACTAATTTGCTTTTGTTATTAGGAAAATTATAGATGGATTTTTTCTTAGCTTTCTTTTCTCTCATAGTATAAGCTAAGCAGCTTTAGGTAAACCTTTGGCTGGCTGCGTAGCTTGTGTGTGGTACATGCTGTGTAATTGACTACTAGGATCCACAATTCAAATCCTCATAGATACATCAGGCGTTATTTTTAATGTATTTTCGGATATTCGTTTTCGAATCATAAATGTTTTCTAGATTGTATGAACAGTTGGTTTGTCTGTGTATATTATTAGGTACAGTCGGAGAACTTGCTGCAGACTCAGATTGTCATTCGAAACTCCTGCAGTGTTGTCGGCCCTTAGTACGCGGAGCACCTACAAAAGACCGAACAATGTACAAGCGACGTTCGCCTCAGCCTGAGCCTTCGCGAAGTTCCTCGACTGTACATTTATTAATTTACGACTTCTGCGGAGCAAGCCATTAGGCATTCTACATAATTGGTAAAAATAGAATTAACATAAATAGTAAAAACTGTAAATGATTATAAAATAGTGTTGCTGTTGGATATAATATGTTTGCGTGTTTACGTCACTTGGAATTATTCAATTATAATAATATATAATAATGATTGTTTTTATTATATGGAAAACTATTAAAAATGGCCACTAATTAAAACAATGTATAGTCGAAATCTAAAACATTGAGATTATGTTACGAACCGCCGCTGTTTCAATTTCGTTGATCTATCGATCGCTTACTTGCAACTTTACCATTAGAAAGCTAGCTGAAACAAATATAGAAACACTTCATTCTATTTCAGTATCACGGAAGAAATTCGCTCAGCTGTCCCGAATGTTCACCCGCGGAGGGTCGCGACGCTCCGCTAGCTCTCGCACGCCGTCCCGAGGCCCTCCCAACAGCCTACTGCTGCAGGAAGAACATAGTGACGACGAAGACAGACCCAATCAACATGTTAGAGCGTAAAGCGCTTTTCACAAAATTTCCCGCTCAGAAAAAGGTTTTCCGCCAAAAAAAGGTTTTTTTTTCGTTTCGTCCTTGTTATATTTTAAGAAGTTCTATCATATTTAAGTCGTCGCAAATACAATCAAGTGACACCAGCTTTGTGCCTTCTATGCTAAACTATTAACTAAGTTTCAATAGCCATGAATAACAAAATCGTTCGTGACAAGGAGGACCTCTTTCGTGAATACAACTTTAATTTGAATATCGAACTTTTTACGCACAATAGGAAGCAAAGGTATAAAGTAAGTAGTTATAATATTTAAGAAGGTAAAGCTAGCGTGTAGCGTTTTATTTGAGATTTAAAAATAATTCATTTATTCGCTTAGTTTGTCTACAAACAGTACATTTGCTACATATCAAATAAAGTGTATGGCGAACTAAAGTATTGATTATGTAAACAACTAAATGCAGGAATTTTCAGAAGAGAGCGTTAATTTAAAAATCTATAAACGGAAAAATATGTGGAAAAGTATGTATTGATTATGAATGTTACGTATACTTATCATTAAAACTTTGGAACGGCATGCGACATCAAAATAATGACTTTATGTAACTGAAGAAAGAGACTGTCAATTTGAAAATAATTAAAAGAATATATCGTATCGAGGTTGAGATAAAATATAAGAAAGTATAACAGCTTTTAATGGTAAACTATACTCTGAAAAGACTGGATTTGTAAATAAATACGGTTGGTTTGTTGTTGGCTTTTAATAAAATTTATTATTCCATTGAAAGGCTGAGGGATCTTGACGTAGACCACATTATTATAGTTACAAAATGTAAATAACTGTTGTAATAGTTGAGATGATAAGTAGATTGCTTTGTTTTCAAATTTAATGCCGTTATGTTTGATCGACGGCCATCTTGGCTGATCTTCTGCTGATCGCAATGTTGGTAAGCCGACCACGAGGTTGATACTACACCAATTACAGTGTATGTCTGACTTTAGACGTAGTTACCGCATTTATTGTAAACCAAAGAGTTCGTTGGTATTTTAATTTATTATGAACGATGATAAAAACGTTTTTCAAAACTGTCTTGTTCTGTAATGTATTATATAAATAGGTAGATAAATAAATGCCTGAAAACACCGGTGATCAAATTTCTGACACTTAATTTTGCATGATCCTGTTAAAGTTTTTTCTATGTATTTACTTAGTTGTTTTAAGTTATTTTACGATTATAATTAGAACCTTCTTTTATATTTTGGACATATAAAAATTTCAAATAGTTAGACAATTTGTTTAAGCATCTACGATTACTAATATTAAACGAGATTTTTTCCACTCCATATACGGATGACGCTAAGTTCTCTAATTATTCAGTAGACTTCAATTATCTCACGTTAATATTTCTCACTGTAACTTTATCTATCTGTCCAATCTCTACAAATAATAAGGAGCTTTTTAGGATATACATTATTTATTTTCAGTGTATTGGCTTGGAGGGTAATGGTTTGCGGTACTTTTACGATGGCCCTACCGTCCTTGAAGTTTCCTGGAAGACAAATTTTACGAACTTACCATTTATTTTAATGACGCTTAGTTAACGAAGGACCTGCTCCATATCAAAAGGGAATTCCTTCATTAATGTAAATTTTCGATTGTTGAAAGGTTGTGTGTGGCATGAAGCAGGCGTAGGCCCCAAATAAGTTCCAACAAAATCTAAGTTTCGTCTGACTTAAATTAAATAATTATTAGTTTGACTCAAACTTCGTAAAATTTTACAAATTTTTATAAATATTTACATGGGTTAAACTTGAATTAGTCACTGTGTAAACTTATAATTGTAGTTCTTAACACCCCTTGATCTCAGTACCTATTTTTAAATTTAGTCACAACTTACTTACGTGATCGACATATAAATGAACTAAAAAACTAATTTCCAAGTAAATTTTATGCGTACAGCTAACACCAAAGCCGTATATTATTTATTGCATAGCGAGTCAATCTGCTATTTATTTTACTGCCTTCTTAAAATACTGTACCTATTTTAATAGAGAACTTTATGTTGAATCGACTAAAATAAAATGAATAAATTCGTACAATTATAACAGCAAGTTTACGGATGTGGGACAATAAAATAGGGACTTAACGAGTTCAAGCGCCCGAAGCCCGGGGTCTGGTCACGGCCCGATCGGCTCGTCTAGTTTTATGGCTTTGTGCACAAGCCCAGCACAAAAAGAAAGCATAACATTTGAATCGTTTCTGAGAAAAATCTAGTGTTTTATCCTAGCTTTTCATCATTTTATATTACGAACAGGAACGGTTTGTTTTCCAAGTATACCTAACTCTACAATATAACCTTTTGTTCGTATTTTATTACAAACTTTATATTCCTCTTACAGTGATTAGACGTTACTTTTTTTTATAAAACTTGTTATTCTCTCCGTTTGATCTTTTGTGTAGAATTTAGAAATTGACTATGTATATGAGAACACTTTAGAAAAGATATGTAATGAAATGAAATAAACATTTTATGGCTTCATAAAGATAATTATTAACAGAAAAAGGTGTAGATAAATAGGTTTTCCAAGATTCAGTTTTCTTTCTTCGCATAGAAAAAGCTCGTAAAGTTCTTTGTAGAAGGATTCTTTGGAAATACGTTTCTTCACATATATTATTTTATTTGAATGTACAAACTGTTTACCGCCCTATTCACAGCACAAATTTCAAAGAATTTAAATGTCATGATGTTTTATAAATTGAAAGGATTTCCTGAAAAATATTTTTCGTGTACAAAATAGATTATAAACATATTACATTAGCTTTCATTCTTAAATGAATCTTGCTTTAAAAATCTCATTAAAAGGTATCTGTAATTCCTGTCCCCCCTATGCAAAGGACATAAAGCCTGTCGCAGCACCAACATAAGGCCGGTCGTAAACGTGCATATACGGCCGGGATCACGAACTGCGTTCTTGTTGTTCTTTCAGATGCACGACACGTCCCGCAGACTATTGTCCTTTGCCGACCATTGAAAGAAAGCAAGGTCATTATCCTGGCCGGTAAGGCACTTTCCGAGAAGTCCGAGAACTATTGTTTTCATTGGAATGTTCTCTGGAGAGAAGTAATCTTTTTTTTTTGGTTGAATTTAGAATTACGTGTGGTTTTATTTGGACTTTTCAGCCAATTCTATGTTACTGTACGATGCAAATGACAAAAATCATTGTGTAGTGTTTCGAGCTTATTTTTTTTTAGTTAGCTATTCGTACCTCATAAACTATAACTAGTGTTTACGGTTAGTTAATTTGAATAGTAATGTAAAATAAATATTGTTTGATAAATATTTGGTTTTGTATTGAAAATCAAATATCAGTCTATTTCTTCTAAACGTGTCAGTTAACCTAAGGAAACTTTTTGTTACACAGAATCTGACAGAAATGGTAACTGACATCCGGTATGAAACCTTTCTTCTTGAGTTTTTATCATTATCTCGTTACAAAGTATTGTGTAATTTTATACATTTATATACTTTTAAATAAATTTATTGCTTTATAAATGAGAAATTAATTTAAGATTTAAGGTACCACGTTTATGCATCATTTAAATAACTGTTATTAGTAATAACTTATTAAATTACTTCAGTAATATCCATGGCGCAGGCTCTTATCTGCCGTCTCGTCATATGGAAAGAGAAATTAGAGATGAATATTTTGCACCTTTAACGAGCTACCTTATGGACTAGACGGCTTATTGGTAGCGACATAACTGGCCTTATTATAAGAATCAACCTATTGTTACTCTTTCATTTCAAAATATTTTACAACTTGTTACAGCATATACAAAAAAGACATCAACGCGTTATTCGTCTCGCCATATATAAATAAATAACATAAAACTCATATGATTACGTGAGACGAATCATCCGTCATTATCTCGAACGGAGTATAAAGCCCATGTTTACATATAGAAATGGCAATTTTCCAATATAAAATCATTACATGGATCAGTGAAATGAGCTCACCTAGGAAGGTAGACGACGTCGCGCGCGCAAAGCTCAACGATGCGTCGTGTTTGAAACTTTACTTTATAGGTGCCGATTCGATTACAGAACTGTAATCAGAACTCAGAACAGAACTCTACGACCACCATGCACCTTTGCGTACAATTAAATTAAAACACCTGCCAGCCCCATGGCTAACTGATACGATTAAACAATTGCTACATAAGAAAAACGTTGCCAAGGCTAAGTTGAAAGCAGACCAATCCGAAGCGAATAAGGAGCGATACAGATCAATTAGAAATCACTGCAACAAGTTGTGTAGGGATGCACAACGGCGCCATATTCACGCATCCGTAGAGAACGGTGATCCAGCTAAAGTGTGGAAATTTGTCAAAACCCTGGGCATTGCCAAGCCAAAAAATTCTGTAACTTCAAATGTCGATATAAACTCACTTAATCGACATTTTTCCTCAATTTTTGCAATAGACGGATCACTAAAGGGCCGTACCTTCAATAATCTTTCTACATTGCCATGCCCAGACATAACTCCTTTTACATTTCAACATTTCACTGAATATGGTGTTAAGCATAGTATACTTCAAATTACATCCAATGCCATGGGTTGCGACAGTATCAGCCGTAGCATGGTTATTCATATCCTAGAATTCCTTCTCCCTACGTTAACCAAGATCCTTAATAACTCCTTATCATCATCAACATTCCTTGAATCTTGGAAAGTTGTTACTATTATTCACTTCCCGAAAACAAATAATCCTATACATCCAACTGAGTACCGTCCAATTTCAATTCTACCTTTCCTTTCCAAAGTCCTTGAACGTCTCGTCCACCAACAGCTATATTCTTTCCTGAATACAAACTATCTACTTAACCCATTCTAATCCGGATTTCGTTCCGGGCATAGCACGGTTACAGCCTTGGTGAAAATAACCGATGACATTAGGTATGGCATGGAACATCAAAAATTGATCTTGCTCACTTTGTTGGACTTTAGCAATGCCTTCAATAAAGTTGATTTTGATGTTTTACTTGGTATTCTATACTCTCTTAACATATCTCCAGAAGTGATTGAGTGGTTTCGCAGTTATCTGCAGGGCCGCCGGCAGCGTATTTCAGTGGAGGACAACGTGTCTTTATGGTGCAATACTACTGCTGGTGTACCCCAAGGCGGTGTGCTTTCTCCTTCCTACTACTTGTATGCAGATGATCTTCAAATTTATACACAAGTCAATTTTGATAACATCAGTGAGGCAATTAACACAATTAATACTGACCTTGAGTTATTGCTTCAGTGGAGCAAAGATCATGGTTTAAATATAAATCCTTAAAAAACGCAAGTTATCTTTGTTGGCAGTCCAAAAATTATAAATAAAATCGATTACGACCAACTTGCTCCAATAGTTTTTGATAATTGTATTATTCCATATAGTATCGTGGTTAAAAACTTGGGAGTTCTCATGGACTCTTCTCTATCATGGAAACCGCAATTGCAATCTGTCAGTAGAAAGGTATTTTCCACTGCACGTACTCTCTCGTTAAAAGAATAGATTCTTTTAAAAATCAGTTAAAGAACTTTTATCTTTCACAATGATTCGTACAATCTTTCATGATTTTCCTCAAAATGTATGCATATGTATGTATATCTATGTAAGTATTGTATTTTTATGTAAGTATATGATATATGTATATATTTTATTATTTATGTTTATGTTTATATATATATATTTGCCTAGTTATTGTTACCCTAGATCATGAAAACCGATAGTATGACTTGTCATAATTATAGTATCTATTGTAAATTTTTAGACACCTATTATAATTGATATGTATGTAGTTTATCGTAGTAATAAATTTGAAAGTTCTTTTTGTGTATTCTTAGATGTAAGTTTTCCAGAAATAAATTTGATTCTTATTATTATTATTATTATATACAATTTTATTACTTATTTATAATGTGTTTTTTTTATCATTTTAAAATTGCACTGCCCATCAGTCTGTAATTGTATAAAATATTTCTCTTCATTTAAGCAGGGTTGCCTGGAAGAGATCGCATTGTAGTAATAAGGCCGCCCAAATTGCATTTCTGTATTTTTTACATTTTGTATATTTTATTTTTCCTGTTTTTTCTTTTTATTGGCAATAAAGTGTTTATTATTATTATTATTATATTGAATTTTGAACGCGCTACTTTTAGGAAATACCCGTGGGACTTGCACTGACTTGACTTTTTCTATGAACTCTTACAAAAGACTACAATAAAGATGAACCGATTCATGTAGTCTTCTGATTTTGTAATTGTCTTCTATAATTACCTAGCACATTTCAACAAATTCAGAACATGGTCAAAAGCTTGTAAGTTTTCTTATATAAGTATCATATTAAAATTTACTTGAAATAAAGTGTTTGCTAACGACTCTGTAGGTACATTATTACAAGATAAATCGTACTATTCATTTTTTAAAGTAAATAAAAATGCAATAGATTAATGCAACACCTCAAAACTTTTTTTTCAAATACAATGCTGCAGTAGTGCGATTTAAGATCGGAAATATTTCTATCTTAAATTTTTTTTATTTTATTCTTTATTGGCATAGATGCCAGTTAACATCGAAAATATCGTCTGCTCTGAAAATATTAAAAAAAAACGTCCTAAATGTGTAATACTTTTTATGTAAATTTAATCGATAATCTTCAATATCAGACTAATAATGAAGTTATTATATATGTTATAGCTGTACCTAGTTTTAATTGGCACCTTTTGTCTGCAACAAAATATAATATAACCACTAAGCAATCAGCCAGTGGTGGCTAAAGAATAGTACGTCTGCTTAGGGTGGCGCCGGCGGTGACGGTTGGCAACTTCTTTCCAATAAGACACATAACAAGATACATTTAAAAAAAAATTAATCGACTCCCGTAAGTTTCTTGACAGTTCTTCTTCACGAAGGACTCTTCAAACTGGAGATAGAGTCATGCATTATATAACGTCAACAAGAACAAGCAATTGTCAATATTGAGAAATAAATATTTGAATTTTAATTTTAATGTATGAGTACAATAACAAAAAGTCGTGAAATGTAAAGTCATCCAATATCCACAGCTATCAAAGAAATCGGTGGTATCAGGACGCGACGAAGCGTGACGGGAAAGTATCAAAGTATCGAGTATGTATGTGTGTTGCGTGCAATACACCGGGGCAGGGGAACGGGAGGGGGGCAGGAAAACTAACAACTCTCGGAAGCACTCTAAAACAATCGTTTTAGTGGTATATCGGAACATGCAAATGAGACCTGCGCTTGGAATGTTTTCATATAGGTATCGTTTTCATCTTAACAGAGACGGTAAAGTATATAGTCTCTAAAAAATCTAATGAAAATTACTAATGTTTTTATTTTAGTTGTCTTCATTCAGATGTAAGCGATATCACATATCTTGGGCGGAGGTAGATTAGGTAGGTACGACAAAAACATCTACATATTGTATACCGCAATTAATCAAAACATGAAGCAGCTATATGGCGAAAGCTTTAATGATTCATTAAAAGGTATGTGGTTAGCGCATTCTATGAATAACACATGTTACTTTTACCCGCTTCATGTTATTGATGAGAATGCATGCTTGAGAAGTTCCGAAGACGCAGTTACGCTGGTGTCACATGGAGAACGCCGCAAAATGTCATATCATCAAAACAAATCTAAGTAGTAAAACTTGATCTTGCGAACGAAAGTCGCACGTCTCAAGAGCAGTTAGGTAAACGATGCGCGAGCACATGTGTGGCCGTCACGCATCGCGGATAACGAGAAATTCGATCAGTTTGTCCTCAACCTCCGCGAAGCGCGCACGCATGGGCCTATCTACAATTTCCCGCGCAAAGTGACTATGTACTTACAAGTTGTGATGCTCAACGAAAACGTCTGACATAAGTGTCACCGGTGCCAACATCCAGTGCAGCGCTGAACTAATATTTTCGTAAGTATCGGTGCCGGTTAGGGCTTTGACCGTCGTCGCAGCCAGCTCCTCCAACTAAATAAGAATAATCCAATCTTCTGCGAACCTGTTGTTCACCTTGACTGTCGGGATCGGACAACATTTTGCTGGAATCATTGCGCCGACTAACCTTCGCTTATTTTTTGTGAAAGATCCTTTTACAAAGATTTAATCTAAGTATTTTTAGCTCGCCTTTAAAGGCTCAGGTTGATTCCTAATGAATAAGTCGATAAGTTTAGCATTAAATAAATATAAAGTGGCAATACGAGTTGCATTTATAAAACAACAACAGCCAACTTGCACTTTATAAGCTAATCATTAAATTAAACGTTTATAGCCTAGTCGGGCGGACGTTCATAGTCCTGAAGAATGATGTCCGTAATCGGCAAAACAGGGACCGGTGGCCGCGACAGACTCCCAGCGCCGGCGCACTAGTAGCTTAACAACTTTTCTTCCATTAACATAATGCTCACGTTTAACATAAATATTCCACACTACTATTCATGAATATGCACCCAGAGAGGCAATTAATTCGCAGCAATCAGCTTATACGCACCTTGCATTACGCGGGACACCCAGTCATTACGCAATTCTTATTTATTTTAACTGCCCGAGGATCGTAGAGTTAGTAACCTCTTTTATTTTTTATTTCGATTAGTATAATAATATATAATCGGTAGCCGGGACAAAGTTAACGTACTACAATATTGCTCCAGACATTATTTCAAAGATTCCCATTTAAGATATAACGGTGATCGCGACTACGAGAGTAAAATTTTGGTGAGTTTATTAATATACAAATAATATCATTGTATTTTTTACGAATGATAGAAAATTATAAAATAGTATTGTTATAAAGTTTAGTACTGTATTTTTATAAATAAATTAAAATAAAAAGATAACTTTTATGCGCCATAATCTTAAATATTCTTATTTAGCGTCACATATTTAAGTCATTGTAAACAAAAATCATACAATCAGCAGAGACCATTGGAATATTTTTAATTTGAAAGATTATATTACTTCTTCTGATACAATTGTTACCATTTCTCATTGAGTGGATCATAAATGTCCTGGATTTACGAGCCATCTCAGTTAGTTCGAGTTCTCAGTACAATGTCTACAAACCGAAGACACCACATATATAAATCAATTCTTATGAGCTGCTTTTATAAGTTTAAATTTTAACTTCAATAACTGTTAGTTTGGTAGTCAAGTATTGTTAAATAATTTTTAAATATTTGAATTGCAAAATCATGCTCTTTTTAGTTTTATGTAGTAGATTACTTTTCAGTTTACTTGAGTAATATTATCCTCGTTATGTGACGATCTCTTTTTCATCATCACTAAATTCAGTGTGACACCAGGGACTAACCAATAAAAATAAAACAAATGGCTTTCTCATAACACATTAAGGAAATATTCATATGCGTAGAGATCAGATATTTGTTTCTGTATTTATTTTATTTATTAGTAACAATTAGTATTATCGTTTTATTTATATTAGTGTATCAACAAAATTAAAGTGTTGTGTTGTGTTATATATAGAGGTAAGGTTAGGTTAGATTATTGCCTTCATCAATGCTACTTATAATGTCGCAGATATGTCACTATCTAAGTAAAAAATTGCAAGCTTTTATAAAATGTTTAAGAAGCTTACTAGCATGTTAAAGTCTGAAGTCGACATGCATTTTTAAAGCATTTAATATTTTCTTAAACGACAATTTTGAAAACAATCTAGACACTCTTACGGCTGAGACGCTTTGTTTGATACAGTTAGAGTTACGGATCATGAATTCTGCACAACAGACGTAGACTTTTCGTATTGTCATAGTTTACCGTAACATTGTGAATTTGATATTAAAATGTTTTATAATTTTAATGTTAACTAAGTAATAGGTTATAATTTTGGCGTTACTTTCAATGAAGATCCATTTATTTATAACTTTTCGAGTAGGTATTTGCTAAAGCTATAAGTGAGGTTATCTATATAATCCGTATAACACTAAATTTGGGGCGGTATATAGGACTGCCTTCCAATGTTGTCCACCGTAATAGTCAAGTTCACGTGGTTGTGTTCCGGTTAGAGGGAAGGAACCGCCAGTGCAGTTACTGGAACAAAGGCAAGTTCAGCTGAAGCCTGCCGTCGGCAACGCACTATGACCCGATGCAACAATCGCAAATACTGTTAATAAACAAGCACCTACGACTAACGACGTACCTAGGTACATGGGCGTGGTTCCACTTACTGCCAGGCTATGAAATCAGTAAAAATGCAGATGGAAGGTAGGTACACTATTATGTGGTCGCTCATCCATGTCGATTTTAGTTATGCATTGAAGTAAAGCAACACTTGCCTGCGAATGGTAGGTACACACAAAATTACATATCAGATAACATTTTGTCCCGTCAAAGGATGTAACTCGCAACCTGCTAATTTTATTGTTTTTTTATTGTAGCAGGAAACACAGGATGGAGGTATAAATGAGACATTTTGAAAGATATGCTATCAACTCACTAGCCTTCATTAATTCAACAGTATAAAATTTTTATAGATAAAAGAAGGTTTCTAAAGTTGACGGGTTCAGTGACTTGAATTCGATCAAACGCAGTAATAAAAGTGTTCGTGAGTTCTTTATTTTTAATTCTATAGTCTACCAAGATCTATTAAGGTCGTATAGTCAATTGATATAAAATTCTCAAATGAATAATTTCTATATCTATGGAAGACAGCAACAGCTACATGAACCGGTTGCCGATATAACAATTATGTAGGTGGGTATTTAATAAATGCATTCAACTTATATTACAATATTGTGATTTATTTCTCATAAACACATAACTACTTTAATTTTCTTAACTAAGCTTTATGTCTATAAAATCGTCATGTCACGAGTATTGAAAGTAACGTTCTTTTTTAAGATCTTTTTTAGGAGCCCTAGACTCCTTAATATCAGCGATATCACAAAAATCCCTGGAGAACAAAATCAATTAACATATTGACGGCCTGTTTGGTATGGAGGTAAGTATCCTTGCCTTCCATGCCAGAGATTTGCTCTCTAGTCATGGATGTGTATGTATGTTTATTTAAGTTTATTTCTAATATTTACACATTAAAAAAAATCGATGTGTGTTTATATATTTCTTAATTTTATTTATCCGTTATCTAGTATCCATAACACAAGTTCTTAATGATACTTAATTTGGGCTAGATAGTTGGTGTGATTGTTAGAAATATTTATTTTTATTTTTGGGTTAAATATTGACGAATAAAATATTTTGATAAGTATCAGTTAGTAAATTGTTGTCTACTTATTGAAATTATGTAATACACTTTCAGTGGAACCCAAAAAGCGAAATGTTGGCGGGAATAAAAAATACTATTTATTTATGACATAAAAATAGAAACAACGTGATGTACAGAAGATGATATCATTTTCCTATTATTTTCCTAGTTTAATACAGTTTAAAAACTAAAGTCACTCTCATAACACGCACTTAATATTATTCAATAAATTAAATTATTTTATTACTTTAAAAAACATTAATATATAGCTACTTTTTATTTGATTTTATAATGTAAAAAAAAGTATTAGATTAAATTCGCGATTACTTCTTACGATCTATTATACGTTAAGAGCGTGAACAAAATTAGATTTTTTAGTTTTCTGAACAAAGTTTATTTATTTTTGTTTTGTAAATGACTCACATCCTTATAAATCAATCACATCTCTCACATTTAATGTTACCTCAAAGGAAAAACACCTCTGAACAACAACTTTATGGGTTCACTAATTACCTAATATTGATGAATTCCACTTCTCTCCTCTACGATGCATTAGACCCCTGCTAAAACTGGCTATCAAATGTAATATATTTAACTCGTCAAAATAAACCATGAGTATACAAGTTTACTAGTTACTAGAAAAAGTTTCCAACTACAGAGGCATTATCTGACCCTAGTCAGACTCTGGGCACCTAGTGAAATGTATTCGACACATTTACGTGCCCTAGCCATATTATTCTTAATGTTAGAATACTATTCTGTAACACAGAACACCATAAATACAAAGAAAATTGTACTTTAAAGCGTTATTGATTACAGATATAGAAAAGAAAGCGAAGTTTGTAATATGGCTAGACATCAAATCATTGCATTATCAATCCCGTTGGTCAAACTAAATCAGAGTTTCGCCAGGACCTCCTCACCAAACGTATTTAATTCGTATGTAATAAACTTTTACTCGTTGAAACAAACCAAATACGCCCAAGTACTATACCGAACTATGTATAGTACCGTACCAAGTTAAGTACTATACCAAGTACAAGAGTTATCGAAGAGCTTCACTCAGTAGAGTCGGGGAGCAAGGTGCAGGCCCATATTCGCATTCGAATCCCCTCTAGTGTTGTCTTCTGCTTTCAATCTGTGATTTTAACTTAATTACAATCTTTTGCTAATATGACTTCATTTTTTTAGTCATAGTCCCTTCGAACTTTTACTTTATATAGAATCGGCGAATACGATACGAGTATGCATTGTCGTAAATATGTTTAGTACAAATACTACCGCGTCATGATCTATTGGACTGCGAGGGTCGAACGTTTAGAGTCCTGTCAAAATGTGAGCTTCATGCTCCAAAAAGAACGCATGTCGACTTCAGACTTAAATATGCTAGTTAGCTTCTTGGCTAGTTTGGAAAATTCAAGATAAACTATTAAAACTAACATTACATGCTTCAAAAAAAAATTTTGCTGGCCGTACTTTTCCAGATCTTACTTTCAGTGTACTACATCACGTTTTCTTCTGAAATAGTTTAAATATTTTTGATGGTAAAAGATAGTTGAACACAGTAATATGATATTAATGACCCAAATTACCATTTACTTGATTCTATTTTATATGAATTTCTATAAATATAAGTAAAATCCCCGAACAAAATTACTAGAGCTTGTTTTTTTTAAATTCCCGTACCGTGAATAAGAACCCAAACTACAACGCAACACAATAATATACAATTACAATAACTTTAAATTCGATTGCTTCTATAAAGTGGTAAACATGCCAAGACGCATGCAATATCTTGATAATCATCGTCACTTTCCATCAGCAGTGCGCATGCGTTGAAAAACACATATCATTTACAATCCTCTTGATAATCGAGTAAAAAATTACACTAATTATTGTCAAACAAAAACATTTACAATACTGCAATGATATGCTTCGTATTATTGGATTAAGAACTTTCCCCGTAAATCACATTGATGACATTTACTTCAACGAATTTGATAACGCAATATTGCATGATGAAATAGATTTGGGTGTAATGGCTTGTAGAGTGCATTCGGTCGCTGATTGTTGTTTTTACTTACATGTTAGATAATCTATATATCACGAGACAAGGTTAATCAACTTCATTCATTAGTCAATACAGACATTTAAACGATATAAAGTTATGATTAAGAAGCGTCATATTACTCGGTGACAAATTGTATTTTGTAAGAAATTGGCGCGTAGTTCTATTTTTTAAAAACTATTATGTTTTTGGAAACATTCAGAAATAACAAAATCTAATGCCGTCAAACATTTTGGAATCGGTTCTTTCGTTTCAGCCTTTATCTATTTCATATAAACAAACAAACAAGTATTTTTCTATTTATATTAATAGTACAGGTTAAGATATAGTCTGTATATTAGATCGATAGATCTGACAGACCACCAACAGCATTAAAATTAATAAACTCTGCTCTAAAAGTTGGTACTAAATTTACTAATCATAAGCTACCAATTGAATTCATAAAGCAGATAGTACAAAAGATGAGCTACTAATAGTCAGTATATCAAATTAAAGGTCAATAAATATAGATTATCATACAATCATTACTTAAATTTTATAGACCTTCCTACCATTTTAAGATATTTTTTAAATATATCTTTTCCCCGATTGTTTTTAGGATTCACTCTAGGTAATTCATGTGAAAAAAGGAACTGACAGATTGTGGATTGACTGTCAAAACTAATCCGGGTTCATTCGACATCGTTTTGTTACTTTTTTTGACATTGACATCGATACATTCAAAAGAAAACAACACGGTAACTTATGATTGATTTTTTAGAAATTACTTTTTTTTTTTACAAGATTTTTAGATTTAAAATTAGGAAAGTTTAAGGGGGAAAAGGTTACTCATGAATAAATCTTTTATGCGCACTACTGACCATTAGCAGGTCAATATCCCATACTGAGTTTGACCATCATCTTTAAAAAAAAACTAGAAGAGACCGCCCGCATTCTAATAAACAATGAGATCGATCAAAGTTATCTGATAAGTAAAAAACAATGAGAGCACTCGGCGGAGGACCAGGTTCAGGGCGAAAATAGCTTATTTTGTAGGTGCGCTCGTGTACTTGGGTACGAAGACACTGTAGGGGATCGAATACGAATCTGACCCTTGCCTATCTTATAAAGTCACTGTCATGTCGTCGGGTACAGTGAAGTCACGAAGTACAATAATGCCGATGTTCATATATTATTGTATTAGTTCCCATCTTTTGGTAGATGTACTTTCAATTCAATATACATATATTTATAATACCTGTTTACCTGTTTGTACAACTATAATTATTTAATATAAGGGCATTACAAAGCTCGTAACGTATTTTAAATGTTTGCCGTATACCAATTACTTAGATCTTTTCCTTTCAATCTATCTCTACATTAAAATTTAAAGAGTAGTTACATTTCTGTTCCTAGAATTTGAATCCAGTTCATTTTGGTGTGTCATATTGCAATTTACATTTCGTCGACCTCCGAAAGAATTGTTGTTATATTTCGCACTCTTAAAGATATTGTTTTAATTAAAATGCCTCAATATACATAACTATTCAGCATAAATTAATGTGAAGGCTGAAGTATTAACTCCCTTAAGTCGTAGGTAGGTTGAGGGCAAACACTATTACTATTATATCGTGTGAGGGCCAGGTAACCTCTAGTGTCAGAGTTGGGCCTTGCGACAACAACCGGGACTGACGACTTTGCGCGCCCTCCCTAGCGCGAAGACGATTAAGTATTTATAGCACTGGTTGTTACCCATACTACGCCTAAACGTTGTGCCATATAGTCGTGTAGGAAAACACAGTTAAGGAATGGTCACACTGAATGCATTCTGCGTGAACCGTCAGTGATTCGGGCGGTGCAACGGTCAGCGATCTGACGAGCAAGGCAAGAAAGTACTGTAACCAAGGGATTACATACATATAAAAGGTGTGATCATGGTGTAACATTTCACTATAATTGAAATTAAAAAGTTTAATTGATTTAATAACGTTTTCGCTTAAACTAAAGTGGTTTAAGTTATAAAATTGTGTCGTTAATAGCGATAGTTAATATTTTTCTTCATAATATACTTACCTCAGATTGCATTTAACATTTTTCGAGTTCATACCTACTAAAAAGTGAACGTGATGTAAACTACAAAACAGTTTAAAAACAAATGAGTTGAAACATTATTTAGCACTCAGTCATACATAATTCATGTAGCATTATACAACAGTCAACTAACAAAATGTATAAAATGGGTGCACATTTAAACAAACTGTTTACTTAGACGTGCACTTGCAAAAGTTACATAAATGGAAAGTAATTTCGGAGACTGTTATTATGAAGTTTCTGAACAAAATTTTGTTAAATAATATAGGTATAGAAAGAATCGTCAGTGGCGAAGTAGTTAAGGCGCTTCTTCTTGTAAGAAACTAGATTTTCGCGCTTTGCCAGAGCTTTAGAGCTTATCAATTACATTTCCTTTTTTTAATAATACCTGGTATAGATAAGCTGACTGCACTTACAGTGAAGGAAAACGTTGTAAGGAAACTCATAAACCTAGTAAGTTATTTCTAAGATAACCAAGTCAGCTTTAAAACCTATAAAGTGAAACTTATATATACAAACTCATTATTCGCACAGTTGATTGCGATAACTGTTGGATAAAACAACGATAATTCAAATATACCTTTTAGAAATCAATACATAAAAACCTTACTCACTCGTGGTATCCTCGCAGTAGGGCAATACATCAACCGATACAACTGCGGTTCTAGCTAAGAGAAATGCACACTAGTTATGAAGACTTTAAGGATGAAACATATTTAAGCTTTTCGTGAAATTGTAAGTTTCTGATCAGCGTTTTGATAAAAAAAAATATGTTCAGATTTTTGTCCGTATTGTTTTTTTATAGACATCAAAGAAACGAATTTTAGCTTTTAATGAACGGCTATTATTATAAAAACAACATTTTGAATTAAATTTTTCACTTGTAGCACGTTTTTTTCTGTAACAGCAGTCAAAGGATGACCACTTTTCTTCATCCTTCAAATCTAAGCAACCCCACTTAAACTCGTTGTACCAGCGGTATGCAGTTGCTTTAGAAGGCGCCTTGTTCGTGAAAGCTCACTGAAGTCGATTAAACGCTTCATCAGGTTTCAAGTTAGACTTGAAGTCGTAAAAATCATTGCACGAAAATGTTCCTGACGCAAATTAATTTTTCTATGACACACAATAGTTTTGTACTGCTGGTAAAAATATTTAGAGGAAATATTTTTACTTCGCAATAATCGAATATTCGAAATAAATTATAACTCGCCAGCGTTCCATACATTCATTTTTTTTTTACTCAAAACTTATGTGTGCATGTTATATATTAGATGGTTGGTTTTATTATAATATCATATTAGGCCAGTCACTTTTTTTTAGAAATTTTGATGAGATATTTGGACGTCTAGGAACTGACAGTCGTTTTTACGGATTGATGATGATATAATTAAATTTTTTGAAATGAGAAGATTTTGAATTACATAATATTTTTGCAACTCTAGATAATTCTCCTAATTTAATTCTTACACAGCATCGGGCAATGCATTGAAGAGAATCCAGAGTTACACAGCTTTAGTTTTGGTAGCTCAACTTAGTTATTCGATACTATTTTTATTAATTATCATTTTTCTTTATACGTTACTAATTTTGTATTAATTAAAAAACGTGGAAGTCATAGGGTGTCAAACAGTATCAATATTGCATTATATATCGGTACAAACAAATAAATACTTTAATCTATATCTACAGTTTTCGGACTAGTACTACAGTAGTGGTGCATTCCGTTTAATTTAGATTCAAATTCAAATCTTTAATTGCGTTCCACAACGGTAAATTCAAGTGACAAAATTTTATACATCATGTTGGGCACAACAATTTGGACTTCTCCACGTTTTCTGGTCATGATAGTGCCTTAAAAAAACATCCCTTACTAGAAAAAACATCTGTTCATTATTATCATCATTCAGTAAAATTTTCACCTCCTGAGTCCTTACTGTTTTATTTTTAACTCTATTTTATTTTTAACTAGTATTTGATTTGTTTTGTAGTTTGTTTGTTACTTCAACTGCAGCATAGAAAATGTGTTTTAACGTTTTTAACCAACCAATCAGCTTGCATATTTCCTATCCAACTATATCGATGTCGGTTTTTTCGCAAAATACTAAAGAACGTTATAAATTGAGAAATCTTCTTTGTGTGTGCTGTGTTTCGCAATCATCGGACTGTTCGCAATGGCTTCAGTACGTTTTCAATAATACATATTATCTAGTAATGTATAACTCGGCCATTCCTCCTCTAGATACATTACATATTACATGAAATTAATTTCATAAGAGTATTTTCATAAAATGAACATTGTCGCATTTAGGTTCAGTCGGGAAAGTCGGTGGAGGCTCCTGCTCAGGCAAGAATCGCTTGCGCGGTGTTCGTTATTTTGTAGACGGTCCGCATACTAAGGAGCAACATCACTGCAGGGGATTCGAATGCAAATCTGAGGCTCCCCGACTGTACTCTTAAAGCTCTTATCTTCAAAGACTCACTGATAAACCCACTCTAGCATGAGTTTAACATTAACAAAGTACCTCATGTTGATGAGATAATTACAAACAAACTGGTTCATATACATGCAACGATCATCGAGTATTGATTAAAAATGCAAACAAAATGATACTTGAAGTAGTTCATTATTTGTAGTAATTATAGACAAAAGAAAATCATAGATTACTCTAATGGAGTTAACTATAGGTAACTTTCAAATGAAAGTCGTAAAACGTAATCTTAATTAATAGTGAAAGTTTGATGTTCTAGTAATCTTTTTGATTATCAGATATTGATTTTGTTAGATTTCCGATACATAAAATAAACTATCTAAAAAGTTTATTTCAAATGCTGTAGCGTTATCCTACTAATATTGTAATTGTATGGATGTTTGAAAAAATTGGGTTGGAAAATTTTATGTTCCAAAAAATAATGTTAGATTTAAAAAATACATAAAAAAGGAAGGGGGAAATGTAAATGTAAGTTAAATATTTTATGAACATAAAGATGTATAAATTCAATGAGATTTTAGTTCTAGCATTTTTAATTGCATTAGCTCAAGCACTTACCTATTCAACATACCTACTTGACATAAAACTTACATACCAACAAATATTATAACACGCACAGGCGCCACAAGTGAAACATTGAATAATTGTCCACACAAACAAGCGTGGAATGCGTCGACTCCTGCGCTGCGCAGCAATCAGTTCTGCCGAGTTTCACTCAGACTATTCACGCTGTTTCTTTTCCAACGGCCGAGTGCTCACGCGCTCCCTAACATCATTGTCTTTATCATACGAATACGAAACATCATTAAGTGGAAAACTTTGACTTTCCACTTTGTTCTGTTGTGTCAGTTTGGGGTAATTGTCACAGTAACAGGTCAGTTGCGTGTGTGCGCGAGAGTTGCCAGTTTGAGGTCTGTAAAAATCGTCGCCAAGTTGTTAAAAGTTATGTAAAGTTTATGAATGTTATTGGGTTTAAAATTTTTCAAATACACTGGTAAGTATGTAACATATATCAGGGAAACCAGAGAATACAAAACCCTATAAAAATAAATCTCATTGCGCTTATTTAGGTACACTAAAACATATCCTTACAAAGTTACTAGGTAGGTACCTAAAGTAAAATAATTGTATCACTTACTGCCTTATCCTTTGCCGTTCACAAATTTGTTACTATCTACACACCGATCAGACAAAACTAAAGCTCAATAAATCTAGACCGTACCGCATCAACATCCCAGCTACAGCAATTCCCAATTTGTCTCTCTAATAAATCTTTAGTGGAGCAGTTTAAATGCGAAAGAAAAGAGCACATTTACAGCCGTAGGATGGTGCACGCGAAGATTTGGGAGTGATTTAAGATAGCGTGTGTACCGTTGCATAGATCGTGCGCTTGCGAAGCCCTGTCTGCTAGTCACCGTTAGGTTGGCACCCAATCTGCGTACAATACTTTGATTTGGATAGTCACGATGGTGCCTTATTCACTAATGGCTGGTTTACACGCGTTAAGTGGTTAAGTTGGTAACTGAATTTTAAAAGTTGCGTGTAAACAGTCAATTAAGTGACAAGTGGTAACTTAAAATTTAGTACACAAGTGATTAAGTAGATTAGGATTCGTTCTATTTTTCGTAGAAGTAGGTGGGCGGGGCTTCTCACTTAACACGTTTGGACGTGATTTTTTAGTTAAGTGCATAAGTTGACAAAGCGGGTGGTGGCAAGAGCTCGTATTTATGTGGCGTTTTAAAATTTGTGGAAGAATATTTAAGGGTGTTACCACACCAATCGATCAACCGGTCGACGACACCACCCCTGAGTTGGTAAGTCTGGCAACCCGCAGTTGGCGTGATGGCCTACAATTGCCTGACACTAACCCTGAGTTGGTAAGTCTGCCAACCCGCAGTTGGCGTGATGGCCTACAATTGTCTGACACTAACCCTGAGTTGGTAAGTCTGCGAACCCGCAGTTGGCGTGATGGCCTACAATTGTCGGACGCCACCCCTGATTTGGGAGAGGCTGATATGCCTCCAGTGATTATAAAGGGTACCTAGTTAGTAAAGGTACCACACCAATCGATCGTCCGTCGATCGACGTCGACCCGTCGACGTAAAAATTTAGAAAAATACATAATCTTGCAAAGACTTTAATTTCCGAATCAAATTCTTCTCTTTTGTCCAAAATCACGTTTACCATATATCTAAGTACGGAATTGACGAATTCCTTGACATTCATCACTGCTTATCTTCATTGAACTTATGAACTTAACTACTTAATCCGTTTGGAAACACAAGTGACATGTAGTAACTTAAAATTTAGTTAAAATTTAGTTACCAACTTAACAACTTAATACATGTAAACCGCACATAAGTGACAGTCATTACTTGGTTTGTCATCTTTGATTAACATTATTTGAGTCGATGTAATTCTTTGTTTTTGAAAAAGTAAGTACCTTGACTTGCTAATACTTGCTATCTTGTTTGGCCCAATAAAAATACTCTATATTTTGCTATATAGCGAGACTTCTACCGTTTATACCGTGATTTCTTAATACACTATGAACCAGATACCTCCCCAATAAATGTATACTATGGAACACTGTATTCGTATTCTAACACATCGGCAGGCATCCCATACACTAGCCTTTTCCGTAAAGAACGAACATTTCATATAAAAGTTCGTGAATAACCCCACAAGTTTTCATAGCTGCTAGGTAATCTCTCGCCTGAAGAGACGCCTTAGAGACGGCCTTATAGGGCTGCGCGGGCACAAGCCGCGGCCCATCGGGCTATCAACAAGACAAATAGCGCCCGCCAGATTTATGTGCCTTCGAGATACGGACAATGACGGCTTATGCTAAGCTAACGGTGCTATTTTACATAAACATTGAATCGTAGGTCAATGGTTTCCTAGGCATGATTTAGTTTTTGTTGTAGATTGTGAAGGGAATCAAATCTGTGTTTGTTGTTTTTCAAGTTACATAGAATACTTACATACTTAGTAAAATTATTTAACGGTCAATGAAAATAGGAATTGACAGATTAACCGTATTCTTAGCCTAAATGCTTTAGAACATTGCCTATATATTTATTAGTATTTACTATGAAAATAATATATATAAAATAATACCTACTTGATATTTGAAACCCAAGTAGTTTAATAGATTTAAAATTGTGTCTTATTTATGCCCAAATTAAATCGTAGTAATTCGAATTAAAAGGAATATAAACAAAAAGTGCCTAGCTAGAAAGCTATACAGGCCTCTTATAATAATTTGCTCCACTAGTCACTATATATTCATAAGATAAACAAAGAATCACTTGGTTTTTTTTTCGAAAAAGACTGTTTATTTATTGCCTTTTCAATGTAGGTTGTAAGAAACTCGAGTCTTTTAGTCTTCATTTCGAGACTTGAGTAGATTTGAATCGAGTAGAATTGAGTCTTCTGAATCTTTTCAAGTCTTTTAAGTTCTTTGAGCTAGACTTATTTATTTTGTTATTTTATAGTAAATCCTTCATTCTTTACCTACTTATATACTACCGACTTATACTAGCATAAAATCAACAAATATAAATATAAAAAATAATTTTGTCCGCTACTTTTCATTCATTCATTTAAAAGGCAGTACTGTGGCCAAGCGTGGTGTTTGCACTACTGTTGAAGGGCGGCGAACGTCATCCCGTAGGTACGTACCCCGTGAAAACTATCTACGCAATTTATTCCGGTTATACCAAACCTTATCAAGTTACGTACCTAATAAATAAATAATTTGTTCCTTGCTGTTTTATTTACTTCAAACTACAGCTATGGATTAAGAAGCTCAGTCATGATTTTTTTTTAAATACTCAGTCTTTGAGTTCTTTTTGGCAGGACTCAAGTATTTTTACAAAAGACTCCAAGTTCTGAAGGAATTGAGCTCTAAGTGTCTTCAAAAATAGCTCAAGTTTTATTTAATAAACCTCCAAGACTACAGTTTCTTGCAACACTATTTACCGGACTTTGCGGCCTAATGCTGAAGGCGCTTAGCCGAAACTTAAACGTGCCTAAAAGCACCCGAGAAGGGACACAATCACTTTAATAAAATGTATCCTTTTATATACAAATGCTGCGTTCCGTTTGCCGATTACAGCGCTCACAGCGCTAAAAGTGCTCAAAACCGTTCCGATTCGTTTGAGCGCGCTAAAAGTGTTATTAGTGCTATTGCAATCGGAACGGTAAATATCGCGCTAACATTCTGATTGTTTGTGGATTAAGTCTAAAGTTACAATTTCATTAAGATCTTTGACCCTGAATGAAGCAGGAGCCATTTTTTAACATTTATACAAAAGAAAATGAATAAGCAAGCTTTTAAAATCTTTAATTGACTAATAAAAACATCAACAAAGTAACGTCATGTGTCAGTTTTGACAGGCCGTTCACAGCGACCATGCTCCGTAGCGTTGGCACTGTGAGCGGGAATATGGCGGCGTTTATGACGTCATTGATGACGTATCGATATCGCTGTGAGCGCGCTCACGGGCAAACGGAACGGGTAAATGAGCGCTGTGAGCGCTGTAATCAGCAAACGGAACGCAGCATTAGTTACTGTTTGCGTGGTTGGTAGTAGCGTGCCAGCAGGAGAAACTGATCCTAATCCTGGCAGGAACGTTCGTTCATGTGATGGATGTATAAGTTTGTTTACTTTTCCAACGTAAATTAGTAAGATAATTTTCGCGGCTTACAAGTTGGCTTTCTTTCAATTTGATAATATGTATCGTACATTTTTGGTTTAGGAATGTTAGATAGACAGTTTTAAAAACTATTTCAAATAAAACAGTGATACTGAAGATCTACCTCTGAATAAAATATAAGTACTTATAAGTCATTTTAATTGACTCTAAAGTAACCAAAGTTCATGATAGGTAGTCGAAGGTATGAGTGGCCTCCAAGTACCTAGTCTCTAGCCCCTAGTCCATGCATTGTACTTGGAGTCTCATAATTGCTCAGGTACATTCTGTAACTATGGTAACTTTCTGGCCATTGACTTCCTGAATCTGAATGTCCAAGCAGAATTTCGACGGCCTGTTTGGTATGTTGGTAAGTAGCCTTGCCTTCCATGCCAGAGGTCCCGGGTTCGAATCCTGGTAGGGGCAGATATATTATTATATTTGCTTTCTAGTCATGGATGTGTATTTACGTTTATTTAAGTTTATTTCTAATATTTATATATAAAAAAAAATATTTACATGTGTTTATATATTTCTTAAGTTTATTTATCCGTTATCTAGTATCCATAACACAAGTTCTTTAATGATACTTAATTTGGGCTAGATAATGTGGTGTGATTATTAGAAATATTTATTATTATTATTTATTTTGTATAAGTACTTCAGAAATGTATATGTATAATGTAATTCAGTATAATGTAATATAATGTAATTCAGAAATGTAGAAATACTTGTATACACTATTAGTTGCGTTACAAAGTTCTTTTTAAATAAAAATATTAGCCTTAGATTTATAAGCCTCTGTGTATTAAATTTTAATCTCTACTACAAATAACAGTTATATTTTTTATAACACCCTTCCGTCAGTTACATAACTTCTTATCTTTATAGGTGTTTCTGACGATATTGCCATCCAGTTGTTTTTTCGTGCAAGTTAGTCCTGAGTATATGAGAATCAAGTCATGTTGATTTTGATGAAATTGCATTGTTATTGGAAATTAAACGACGTGAAAATTTCAACCCAACAGGATAAGTTGGTTCAATATCAGCATGCAAAAATTAAAAAAAAAAGTAACAAGCATTCCAGGCTTGTGTCAACGAACACTTGTAATTCTTAGTTAAACTTTCCTTTGAAAAAGAATGCTTTTATGTTATCTTAGCCTAAATCATTGTCATTCTGCAAGCGACCCAGGAATGCTACTAAGCATTTTTCATAAATCATTAAACAGTTAAAAGGTTGCGTATGAAGTAGATAATTGCAGGGCTGTACATAACCGCGGCCTATTGGGTAACCGGACAATGTAGAATATATCTACTGTTCTGTGAATTTTCTCACCAGCACACGAAACCGCTAACTATGCGGTTGCGCAAAATCTTGATGAAGTGAAACACTTTGTGTATTTTCATCCCATTGTAACATATTATACTACATAATTTGAAATCTATTATTAAATCTTTCTAACTCACCATGTAGTTTTCTTACGCAGCTGTTGGGTATATTTACGGCTTAATAACCTTCGTATATACCATAGCTACTCTCACACTTTAGTTCTAATTTATTGTAGAAGCGTAATAAAGTTTTGACAGGTTTGGGTGGTCGTTTAGTTGATTCATACTATGTTTGTAAGGTAGAGCCTGTGCAAAGACAATATTGTAAGTGCATGAGCGAGGGTTTCAGTGTAGTGTTCAGTGTTTAATACGTTCATTGCCCCGTCGCAGTGGACTGCGATGCCGTCGTCGCTGCGCAGTCTACGTGCCTGTAAATCGTGACAATCTCATTATAGGAACCCACAGATATGACGCGCCGGCGTCGCACAATTGCATCAAATTTTGTTTCATCACAGCGATGGTCGTTGACCGACCAGGTTTTATCTATTCCTTTAAAAAGCTTCCGTTAAGGGCAGGAAATAGTTAGCCAATACCAATCACTGCAAATAGGAGATATAGGTTGGTACTTATCTAATGTATTTACAGTTAGCATAATTTTAACTTACCTAAGTAGATATTTAATGAGAGTCCGCTGACTCTATAATTAGTAGAGGTTCATCTAAGTGCTGGCCAGCTAAATAGAAAGCTACTTAGATATTTTTAAGTTATACATTAGATTAGTGATAAAAAACAGGTCTTACTTACTTACGTACTTTCATTATTAAACACTTAATCAACTAAATAATAGGCAAAACGTATCATCGACAATCATCCTAATAACAATTTTTTTATCAAAGTGTTTATTTTCAACACACCGGATAAATTAAAGTTAATACCCATCTAGCGAATTATAAGAGTATAGCAAAAATAAAGTAAATCAAACGTTGAGACAGTCTGGTCTGGAAGAGATAGGTAATGTTCTCGATAAACCGGTTCGACGGGCTGTTGTGTTTGCTTATGTCAACGAGGCGTCTCGCTGAACACCATTTTAGATACCTGTTAAATAACCAATGATTACTATGAAGTAATTGAATCTAATCTCCTTGTTTGGTTGCAGAGGTGTGTAGCGCGGATGAGCGGAGTGGGAGCGGCCGGCGCATGGCGGGCGTAGCGGTGCGCGCGCTACTGGTGCTGGCGCTGGCCGGCGCGGGCTGCGGGAGCGCCGCACAGGCTGCGCGTTTCGGTGACCGCCTGGCGCCGCGCGTACCAGCCGTGCCTGCACCGCGCGCTGCGCCGCCGCCCTCCGGCGCACCCGCGCACCTCGACGACAACTACGATTACGAGGATGACGCCGAAGATGCCTCCGCGCCCGACACTGAGCCGCCACCGCGCAAGCCGGCACGCACCGAGGCGCACCGTCTCGAGATGAGCACTGAGTACTTCGCCGTGCCAGAGCGCGCGTCGCCGTCACCGCCACCGCTGCCACCCTCCGTGCGCGCTGTAACGTCGGCCCCGCCGCGACCCGCCAACGTATCTCTACCGCCGGTGCCACCCGCGCATCCCGGCGCCCTGCGCTCCGAACCCTGGGCCGTACCGATCATCGCCCTGGCTTGCACCATGATGGTAACACTCGGTGGCTTCGAAGCGTTCATAGTTTGGGGCGCCCGGCGCCACGCCCCCAGCCAGCGGCACTTACTGTTAGGGCAGACTTTATTGTTTGGACTATTTACATGCGCAGCCACGGCGGCCTTGATCGCGGTGACCCCAACCCCGTTCACGTGCGGGGCGGTAAGATTCGGGACAGGGGTGTCTTACGTGATAGTGTTTGCCGCCCTGCTGGTGAAGTGCGTTTTCCTACTGAGCCTAAATGGTGGCGTATACCTGCCGGCGGCGTACCAGGGGCTGCTGCTGTTCTTCGCGGTTATGATCCAGGTGGCGATCGGCGCACAGTGGCTGGGCGGGTCCCCACCACGTGCTGCCGGCGGGCGCTGTGAGGGCGGGCTATGGGAGCTGCTGCTGTCACTGAGCTACGCGGCGTTGCTGGCGGCCGGCGTGTGTGGGGTGGCACTGCGCTCGCGTGGCATCCGTGACAACTACCGCGAAGCCACGCATATAGCTGGCGCGGCGGGCGCGGCGGCGGCCGTGTGGGTATGCTGGGTGGCGGCGGCGCTAGGATCCCCGGAGCCGCTGCGCGATGCGTGCGTGGCGGCCGGGCTGCTCGCTACGTGCGCTGTGGTGTTCGCGCTTATGTTCGGGCCAAAAGGTCGGCGGCTGGCGGCGCTCGGCCGTGATGGTCGCTGGGCCGCGGACCGTGACGAGGGCCTAAGCTCGTTGGGCGCGGGTGGCTCGGGGTACTCGCCCTCCTTCTTCCACTTCAAGCCTGTGAAGTACGGCATGGTGTCGGCAACGGCGGCGGCGCCCGCCCTCGATCGCAAGGAGCCTGCTCAGCCAGCCGGTTAGTTAAGTATCTACCGCGCGCTATTAGTGAGACTAGCGCTTGACGCCCTATTGACCGTCGTTCTGTTCGCAGATCCTTACGGGCCGATATTCGGGAGCTCGACGCACGCACGCCACTTGCGACCCCCGCCGCACTACCCCTTGCACCCCTTAATGCACTACCACTACAACTACCCACCCTATCACTATCTTCTGCCTCCAGGTAACTGCACAACTTTCACCTTATAGGTATATGTTCGGTTTCTTATAGTGAAATACAAAGTTATGCTTACAATGACCTCTTTCTTTAATACTTGTCAATATTTACATTATCTTACGACACTATTCTTTATGTTTGCCTGTAATACTTATCTATTCACATACCTACTTTTCAAACCCCTTCTTCCAGAAAATAATGAAATGTTATTAAATACTAACAAGAACTATGTAAACAGGCGTGATGGTGCGGCCTGAAGAGGGCAACGTGTACACGAGCGTGGAGCCCACATTCAGCACCAACCCGAACGTCTTCTTCCAACGCTCGGAGCCCCTGCACGTCGGCCTGATGTACTGAGCCCCTGGCAAAGCAGCGTTCGAGTGAACAGTGCGATTTGACAGAGCCACCAACCTAACGCCAACTACCGCTAGCGAAGCAAAACGATCAACACTGGAACTCCGCTCAAGCGGAATTTATAAATCAGTTTGAAGCGAAGACTACTTTTTTATGCATTTAATGGGAAATTTTGATAGAAGTACCTCTGTAAATAAACATCACTTCTATGTAATGACCAATGTATTAAGTGCTCTAGTTTTTTACATATATAATTCCAAAATAAAAGAGGACACGTTTTCAGTGTTAATAATCAAATAAAAAGTGTGATTAGAACAATACTCTCAATAAGTTTAACTGTAAGTGTAGTTTGAAACTGCGTCAATGAGAAGTTTGAATTAATGCTTGACCTGTATTAATTAAAGAGTATTAATTATCGACTTTCTAGTCATAATAATACATTCATGTGCTACTCAACAAACTCGATGTGTATAAGAATACACTTAGGTAAAGAATAAAAATATGCTTACTTAATTGTAAAAGTTGAAATTTATCTCAATTATCAGGAATATAGACACAGTGAAATAAAGCTGTAGCAATGTACTCAACCCACCCCACAGCTCTCATTCTAGATACTATATATCTAAAAGAAATTAGTATTAAGCATTATTTGTAGTGAAATTAGTACTACTGTAAATAAAACTCGAGACTGTTTGTAAAAATTGTTTTTATTTTGATTAAATTAATAAAACACTTCCTATTTTAAACACAATTTAAAGTAACAGTTGTAAATGAATGTCCCGTGTGGTGCGGGCATTGGTATCACACACACTGGTATCACATCACTCATGATTCAGTCTTCATTTGCTGCCGGTGGAGAGCAGAGCCAGTAGACCCGAGGCTACCGTCAGTGACACTATGTAGTTACTGTTATAAAAATATTAAGGGACATAGATTTGAAAGATGTTGTTTAGATTTCACACTATATCATAAGTTTTACAACATAAAGATAACTTTTCTATGACCAACATATTCTAATATGTTGCAAAATTTTTCATTCATTTTTTACATATTTTTAAACAGAAGATGCCACATGCTCATTTTTAAATTTTAGATAAAGGAAAGTATCAGACAATGACATCAGTGATCATTCTTAATAATACAAAAGTGAAAGTATGTTACTTTCTGTTGTAATGGCTGGATAGCATTAAGCCCTCCTGTAAATGAGAATGTGTACAAAGTTTAAATAAATAAATAGATTTGAATAATTGTTCCACCATAATTTTTTTTATTTGGCACCAAGAGTATCTTGTGTGTATTGTACGAATAAAATGTAGGCAAGTTAATGGTTTAACCAATACAGTATTTTTCTTCCGAACACTTTATTTCGGACATGAAACAAATATTTTTGCAAAACATATCTACTTTGGAATAGATTTATGCAAACAGAAAATAGAATAGTCACCATTTAATAGAGATAGTTATTACTTTCAATCAATCAGGTAAATTCGGTACTGATAGTTGCCATAAGATCATAACTCTATCTTATCATAAATTAATTTTCTAGGGAAACCTAAGTAGCTATATTTTTTATACCTCTATTTAATTACAAAATTCTAGTAAAAAAGTTAAGTAATTTCTTAAAACTTTTGTTTGCATAATTTAGTGTAAGTAGTTTTAAAAGGATACACAGTGGGTGTGAAGGCACGGAGCAAGTAGAAGCTGCTCAGGATCACAATGGTCAAGAACAGGGCATTATTGTAGAAGATTGAGTAGGTGGTAGCCTCATAATCAGCAACTTCATTCTTCTTCCATAAAATCCTGAAAAATACCAAATATATGTTTAACATAGTTGTCTAAATAAACATAAGCTGATGACGAAATCTGTTCCTGTGTTAACAAAGCCAAGTAAAATTAATAATAAAAATCATGTCATAGAAAAGAAACAGTATACAAAATAACTTCATCGGTCTACCACAATATGATTGTAAAAAATTGAGGCATGGAAATTTAAAAAAAAAATAGACAATTTAAATTGCTTATCATGAAAACAAAGTTAAAAATCAATAATTTGTTCAGGGTACCCACAAGGTGGTGTTGAATAGCTCATTCTATTACGGAACAGCTTAAGGGAGCCTAGAGATTATTAACATTTAAATAAGTTTATAAATTATACTTTGCCAATAACTATGCTGTAAATTCAATCACTGTTTCCAATAAACATAAAATAGTATATGTCAGAATAAACATTTTTTACTAACCTCTCGTCCTTCTCTTTCCTGCTCATTTTCTTGTCTTCTGCAAGTTTTCGAGACATTTCACGTGCTACGGCATCTTCTCTTCTTACAGCAACTCTGTGCTTCAACTGGAACTTAGTGTTACGGTAGGCCAGTGCCAACAACCAAGTGCTGGCTGTTGTGACCAAGGCAAACCATACCAGAGATGCACTAACTTCAAGAGAGTGCACCCTCCAGAATAACCCTGAAACCCACAAATCACCATCATATTAGGTCACTTAGTAATGAACACACTTTCACCAGATTCTTGAATAAAAGTTATACTGTTATTTACAAATACATTAGCTGGGGTTATATATAATGGTATTCAAAATCAGTTAGAACAGGTAACTTACAGATTGGGATTGCAGATACGATAAAAGCATTTCCGTAGAAAAGAGCTGATGATTTAGTAGAAACATTTCTACTGAAGTCCTGGAGTAGAAGCTCTTCTTCTTTTGTAAAAGCTTTGTTAACTTTGCCAGACATATTGCCCTTTTTAATAATACAAATACAGAAGTAAGTAAATCTCAGGTGAAACTACTTAAATGAAATGCGATCGAGCAATCACTTCTCTGGTTCCACACAAGCAAAGATATTCGAAACGTCAATGACATTTGCTGACATGTAACCAGCGTGTCAAAATGCTGTCAGATTGAAGTTCTACAGTAGCTCGCTCATTACTATTTCCGTTTAAAGTATCTTTTACACTATTTGAACAAGAGTATATAGTAAAAGATTTAAAATATTCAATAACAACAAGAAACAAGTCTTTATAATAAATGAGCGAGCCAGCTCGGCTTAAAAGTAAAAGCTTGTGTTTAAACCTACCAATAAAATTCAAAACGCTTACCAAAACGAATAAATGGCCACAAAATTGTGTTTCCTGAAATATTGTAAAATATATCCAATTGTTTTTTGTATTAAATGTCGTAAAAATAAATGTACGCCTTTAAAATTAATGTCATGCCAAATATTAATCGTTATCACTAAATAGATGTTACCAATATTTTATGTCACGAGTTTTAATTTCGTTATTTTTTCTGAGCTAAAAAAACTAACGGTCGATTGAAACAAACCAAACCTAACGACTCTGCTACTGAACCTCGAATTACGAAATTCAGTAGCGGAGTGTAACCTAACATTTGGTGACCATTTATCAATTTGGAGTAGCAAAAATAATATTTGTACAGAACGTGCAATTATTCTGTTGTGTGTTTATTTCTTTTGGACCATAATATCATATACTTTAGGACCCTTTTCATAAAGTCTTTTTATTTTTTTGGAATTATTTATTTTATTTGGTACGGGTCTTAAAATATTTTTTAACTATTTTTACCCTAATGGCTGGTTTACACGCGTTAAGTGGTTAAGTTGGTAACTAAATTTTAAGTTAAAAGTTGCGTGTAAACAGTCAATAAAGTGACAAGTGGTAACTTAAAATTTACTACGCAAGTGATTAAGTAGATTAGGATTCGTTCTATTTTCGGATTTCGTATAAGTAGGTTGGCGGGGCTTCTCACTTAACACGTTTGGACGTGGTTTTTTAGTTAAGTGCATAAGTTGACAAAGTGGATGGCGGCAAGAGCTCGCTTTTTTTCTTTTTTTTTAAATGTTGGAGTAGAGTTTGGTTTCTACTTTAAAATTTGTGGAAGGGTATTTAAGTAAAGTAAGTAGTTAAGTAAAGAGTAAGTAAATTTAACGATACCACGCCTGAGTTGGTAAGTCTGCCAACCCGCAGTTGGCGTGATGGCCTACAATTGCCTGACACTAACCCTGAGTTGGTAAGTCTGCCAACCCGCATTTGGCGTGATGGCCTACAATTGTCTGACACCACCCCTGAGTTGGTAAGTCTGCCAACCCGCAGTAGGCGTGATGGCCTACAATTGTCGGACGCCACCCCTGAGTTGGGAGAGGCTGATATTCCTCCAGTGATTATTAAGAGTACCTAATTAGTAAAGGTACCACACCAATCGATCGTCCGTCGATCGACGTCGACTCGTCGACGTAAAAAATTTAGAAAAATACATAATCTTGCAAAGATTTTAATTTCCGAATCAAATTCTTCTCTAAATGTGTCCAAAATCACGTTTACCACATATCTAAGTACAGAATTGACGAATTCCTTGACATTCATCACTGCTCATCTTCATTGAACTTATGAACTTAACTACTTAATCCGTTTAGACACGCGAGTGACAATTAGTAACTTAAAATTTTGTTAAAATTTAGTTACCAACTTAACTACTTAATACATGTATACCGCACATAAGGAACTATTTTTTGTTTTCTTAAGTTGATTGAGGAAATGCCTTATTGTTTACCGTAGTTAATTCACTTCAAAGTATGTTGCTCAGGGGGGGTTCACTTTGTTCTACACAATTGCAACATACCCCCCCCCAGGGGGCCCGGAGAAATGTTTTTATTTAAAAAAAATCATAAGATTGTTTTTACAATAGCAACACTAAAAATGAATGAAGTATGTATGAATGAACCCATTTATGTCGAATCAAATCAAAATGGCTGCCAGTTTTGCGCTGAGGTGTGGTCGGTTCAAGGAATATATACTATTTACGTCGGTTGCGTACAAGTTGCGTATGCGTCGTTTTGTGATTTCGTTAATTTCAGTGAAATCTCCTGTTTTTTTCTTGTTGTTTCCCCACAATAACGTTGTGTAGAGCCCTCGCTCCTTCGTTCGCGTGGTAACTTCACAAGTGTTTGATATGAAAAAAAAGACTCTTAAAGTGAGACAGTGACTCTTTAGTGTTTAATTTTTTTCGTTGTAAGATTGCTTGCTTGTTTGTACGATGAAAGAAAACAAACGGAAGTGTTTTAAGTGCGGGCGCTCTCCTGCAAATAACAAGAAGGTGAAATTATTTCGCTTTCCTCGCCCTGGAATAACAAACTCACTTCGGTATGTTAAGTTGTGTTAAATACTAACCACAATGTCCCAGCCTTTAAACATCAACTTTTACCATTATCGTAACGAACTTTGATTACAAAGGCAACGGAATATTGTTTTGATTATTGTTGTTTTTCTTTTCAGATATGAATCATGGGCAAAATACTGTTTGCCAGAAAAAACGTGTACTGCAGAATTCCAAAAATGGCTGTATTCGGAACATTATATGCTGTGTGAACAACACTTTAAACCAACATCATTTGTTCATTTGGAAAAAAAAACTTTCTATAGATTTGCTGTTCCGGAGGATGTTAAGGTTTGTGCTGGGCATATGTCTTTCAACTGATATATTATTTCACTTTAATAATTTGTGTTTAATTTCTTAATGTTTTCATTTTAGAGAGTTGTGCTACAAGATCCAAATAAATCTGACAGCAGTGTGGCACACCAATCAAATTGTTCACCTATCTCCACGAAGGGAGAGGAAATGAAATCTCCATTGGGGGACAAAAACTTTATTTACATAAAAGAAGCTGCATCAAGTGAAACATGTAAAATTACTGCTCATGAAACATTGGAAGCACCTGTTTCAATTGCTACGACTAGCGCATTGCCCCCTGTACCAGACAAACAAAAATATTATATGAGAAAATGCAGAAAACATATGCAAAAAATTTGTCAGCTGCGAAACAAAATAAAAAATCAAACAAATAATCAACTATCAAAAGCTTTGGAGGATGATGAAAGCTTAACATATCTTTCACAGAAAATAACTCCAACCATGGCCCTAATTCTACCAGGAGAAATTAAAAATTTTAAAAGAAAAGAGAAAGGCAGACGCTGGACAAAAGATCAAAAAATTTCAGCATTAAGAATATTTAAAAGATCACCAACTTGCTACAATCTTTTGCGCAGGTTCATTATCCTACCTTCACCAAGTGCTTTAAAAAAGCTGCTCCAGCAATTTCATATAAACGTTGGCATCAATAAAAAAATATTTGAGATGTTAAAAAAGTTCTCCAACAGTCAAGACCCCAAGGAAAATGAATATGTATTGACATTTGATGAAATGGCAATTAAAAAACATTTACTTTACAATAATAAAGGAGACAAAATTGATGGCCATCAAGACCATGGCCAGCAAGGCCGATCCTCGCAAGTTGCATCCCATGTTGCAACCCATGCACTGGTATTTATGATTTGTGGCATTAGAAAAAAGCTGAAGCAGCCAGTGGCCTATTATTTGTCTGGCTCGTCAGTAACTGCAGATAGGCTTGCTGTTTTAATTAAAGAGGTAACTGTTAGTTTATTTATTGAAAATACGAAAATTAAAACTTTTTGCTTTAAATTAAAACTAGACATTAAATAAGTAAGTAACTGAAATATTTAAAAATATTTTCAGGTGCTGTACTACTGTTTCGAAGCAAATATAAACATGTCAAATACGGTCTGTGACATGGATGGAGTTAACAAAAGAGCACTGGGGATACTGGGAGCAACAGCTGCAAATCCTGAGTTTGAAATTTACAACCATAAAATTGTATCCCTAATTGACCCTCCTCATTTACTCAAATGTTTCAGAAATTTATTCATGAAATATAATATTAAACATTCCACAAATATAACATCTGAAGGCAACATTGGTGAAGGTAAGTAATGAAATTAGTGAACATGAATGAAAAGCGAAAAAATAAAAAATTTGTAAATACTTATCATATTGAAGTGAAATAAAAGCTATTGGTTTTGGAATAACAGCTTCTGTAATGGTATAGGGTAAAAATACACACATTTTTATTTTTTCCACAACCATTGTAACTGTAAATTGTGATGTTGAATTCTGATAAGCTTTCCTTCTTTTTAGTTGCAAAGTATTTGCCTGTACATTTACATTTGTGTTTTGGATCTGATTTCAAAAACATTAGAATACAAATAGAATTTTGATGACCTGTCAGTCAGTGAGTCAGTGCCGAAATCTACGATTTACAGGCATTAATTAAATAAACTATTTAAGTTTAGTATTTGAAAATGGTTTGTCTCAATATAATCTATTTATTTAATTACATGTATTGCCAAATGGAGCCACATCCAAAAATTTTATGAAATTGATAATCCAAACCCAAACTTTGTTTTTGCACTAAAACTTCGATCGGAACATTTAAACTCAAATACAAAACAGAAAATGAGAGTTAAGTTAGCAGCTCAAGTTTTGAGCCACTCAGTTGCAGCAGGAATGTATTGCTAAATTGCTCAAGGTAAGATTTACCATAAATATCAACTAGGTCCCCGTATCTACAGACAAAGTGGAGTTGTATGTGTGTGCATGCATTGGATCAGTGTACTTGTAAAGAAAGCATTTTGTTTACAATGCAGATCGAGCAAGCTGAACCATACTGTTTCAGTTAAAAATATTTTTATTTTTGTGTTAATGAACACTGAAATAAAAAATTTGTTACATACAACAAGACAGTATTAGAACTATTTTATAATTTATTGAGTAAAGTTAATGAAACTACAATAGAGTAAGCAAACTATATATATATTATTTCAGGGGAACTTCCAACGGAAGCAGTGGTAACTGGTAACAGCTGACCTCATTGCTGATATAGACAATTTATTTGATTATTTAAATAGTAATACGCCTGACCAAAGGGAAGGCAAACGACATTCTACTAATATGACTGAAAAAACTCCACACTTGGCATTATTCAAAAAAATGAAAAAGTTTTTTGATACAATTAAATTTCTTGGATGTCGAAGCCTACCACCATCTGTTGAAGGGTGGTTGTGGACCTTAAATGGGATACAACTCCTTTGGAATAATTTAAAAACCAGGAATCCAAATTTAAGGAGTTTGTCAACAAGAAAATTGCAGCAGGATCCCCTGGAGAATCTTTTTGGATGTATTAGGGGCAACTGTGGATCCAACACAAACCCAATAGTTGGACAATTTGTTGCTGCATTAAAGATGGCAGTGTTGAGTCGATTAACTGATTAAACTTTGATTTAACTGGAGTTAAAGGGACAAACTGTGAAACAGACACTAATATGTCAATATTAAATAATTATAAAATTTTTTTGTCCATAAAAACTAAAAATAATGATATTGAAGAAAGAGAACAAAAAGAGAAGGAAATTGTGGCGCAAGATTTACCTTCATATCATGAAGATAATGAAGTAGATGGTGAAGTACAGGTTTGTTCTTATGTTTGTGGTTATATTTTTAAAAAATTTAATAATGAATGTGACCAGTTTCATCGTTTATTAAATGCTTCGGAGAGAAGTATGGAACATTTTTTTATAGAAAGCAAAGAATACGAAAATTCAAGAAGTAGCTTGAAATATGGTTCTACAGCTTTAATTAAAAATGTAGAAGTTTGTGCAAGCACTGTGAACAATTTTTTGGAAAAAAATTCACACTATCAAATTAGAATGTTATGAAATACTAGGAAATATTAATTTTGATTTTTTAAATTGTGGTTTACATAAACAAAATATTGTAAACCATATTAAACAAAGTGTTTTTCATATATGTGTGAAAAGGTTTTGTACAGTTAAAAATAGAAAATTTTCAGAGGCATCTTCGGCAGGAGCCCTTCAAAAAAAAATTAAAATTTTGCAAAATCTTTGATTATTCTGGATAGACTGAAACTATTTCTAAGTAATCTGACTGGCACGACCCAGTGCCCCCGGATATTCTTATAAGACTGCCTATGGTTCTATGTCCCTACCAAAGAGAATCCCGCTGATTGGGTGTCTAGAGGTGTTGATCCTCAATATGTTAAGAGCAACACAAAATGGTAGCATGGACCTAAATTTCTAATAGAATCAGAGGACAGTTGGCCTCAATCTTGATCGGTGTTCACGCCGTTTCTCCACATCGGGAACATTCCATCGCATCGGACGCCGCGTCTGTCCCACGTGTTCCGAGCCCCTCGCATCATTCAATAAAACTACGAGCCCCGATACCGACGGTTCGTGTAGCGAGCAACACTTCGGCGAAGACCCTCGTCGCTTCATCTCGCTCACCTATTACTTATTTTATTTGTCATGTAACTTGCCCAGTTCTTATTTAACGTAAACGCTTTGTATTGTAAATGTGATCCCTTTCCATTTAATTTATTATCTGATTAGCTCTTTGTGGCCCCCACAAACAAAAGAATTGTAGCGGCGTATCTAAAATGAATATGTATGTTTAATAATCGCATTATTATTAACTATCCAGGTCGCTGCTCATTCATCTGGCGTGCCACCACGCCGCCACGTGCCATCCACGCCGCTTGGCCTTGCTGAGCCACCTCCGTGGCCTAAGCTGCCGCCATTTTGCCCGCTACTACTGCACGTGTCTCGCTTGCCAAGGGGAGTGTCGTTTCCATATTCCTTTTATTCCAATGTCATCTCCCGCCTTATCAGTGCATTCGTACGGGGCCTACCTCATTCACCTACGTTTTTCAAATTCTAATATTCAATTATAATAAATCATGATATGTGCTAAACTAAATAACCGCCATCAGGGAGAAGCCTAGTTTAATTCAATGTAGGTAAACCTTTTCTGTTTATAAGGTTTCTTGAGTTAAACTAGCTTTTTTAGACAACCTATTCTTTTATACGGCTGATCTAACAGTAATTATGCTTAATTACTCAAATATGCTTTCTTGTCTAATTTAAATAAATCAGAGTTCTGCTTGAGTCTTGTTTATCAACAAACTTAGTTTTCTTTGCCTAGCTGTGCATATTTTTATTTTGCCCTTTGCTTATACATTTTTACTTTGCATTTCAGCCTAATTACACCTTGCCGGTGAAACCTGCTTCCTCCTCTGCTTACAATCTTCGCCTCTGCACAGCCTGCTTCTAGCTACAAGCTGCAACATCCTATACAGGGGCGTAAAAGTTTTTTATTTTTTTAAGTGAAACAGTGTTGTGATTATTTGCAAGGTGTTAATTTCAAGACTTTCTGAAAGTTACTTTTAAACTTTGAACAATAAACAAACAATAGTAAATTGCAAATTCTATTAACTTAAACTTAATAATTTTTAATATGACTAAAATGGGGTCTGATAGTGAAGAAGTGACAAATTTCAAAAATTATTTAAGTCGCTCGAGTGCCAAATTAACAGATCAAGTTGAAATTAATTAATTTAATTTAAAACTTACTAAGTTCTTGAAACTAACATTTACATTTGAACAGCTGCAGACTGAAATAGAGGTGTTCAATGAAGATTCACTCTCCGATGAACTTCAGGAGAGTGAATTTATAGAGGACTCTCTTCATACTGCTATAGCGACTGCTTAGGAAATATTGTACCCATGCAGCGTGAATCTGACAAATCATTGTGACACCAGAGTGACCATATCTCTAAAAATTTAAGAGCATTCAAGACCGTTGAATTTAGAGAGTTTTAAGTTCACATGCTGTTTCAGAAGTAATATACAGGTCAAAATGGGATAGGCCATCGCCACCTAGAACTAATGAGAGTTCCATCCAAAGGCGACCGCTCCCTTGTCAAAAACAAGTTTAATTACACCAGTCAACCTGGAACCTCAAATCAATTAAGATCCTTCTCAGTTTCAGTACATAACCGCGGGTCTCGCGTGGTTTGCTAAGGCCATCGTCCAATAGTCTACTGCATGGCATATAAGGCACTAACTACTGAGGAGAGATGGGCTCAAGTTAAAAAAAAATGGCGATGGCTGGATCCCGCGTTAACTCGTGAACTTGGAATACTTGGAGGGAGAGAGACTTGCCGAGCTAATAGATGCAGATAAGAATAGCTGTGTATAGACATAAAGTGACAGTAAATTTATTTTGTATAAAATGTACCCGTGAAGTTTCTTGCCTGTTCTTCTTCACGAAGGTTTTTTTTTCGAACTGGTGGTAGAGTCATGTTTTATTTGACATCAATAATAACAAGTAATTGTCAACGTTGAGAAATAAATATTTCATATTTCATTTCATTTCATTTCAACATAAGCTGTGCCATAATTGCCTGCGCACAGGTCACATCACATCACAATGCCGTCTGTTGGGCGGCTGCAAGGTATGTAAGAGGCGACACAACACCTCACTACTTTTCTTCATCTCCTGATGATTGTTCGGCACTCACCCTGGGACACTTTCTCCTTGGCAGGTAGCTGATGTCGCTTCCGGGACCAGATCTACTCCCAGAGAACCCAGGAAGACTCAACCGCTTCAAGCCCATCGAACAAATAAAACAAAACAAAACTCTTTCCTCGATGGTTCGTGCAGCGAGCAACACTTCGGCGAAGACCCTCGTCGCTTCATCTGCTCACCTATTACTTATTTTATTTTGTCATGAAACTTGCCTAACATTAACGTAAACGCTTTGTATTGTAAAACCATACATATATTTTACAAGTTCACATCAAATCTGACCAAATTGTATTTAAATGACCTCATCTCTTTAAACATTTGAATGTATTTTGCAAAATATTTTATACGGTTCTACCAATAATGAGTTTTTTTTTTAATAAACTCACATTTCTTTAATATTCTGTTTTATTTATATAACAAAATCCTAAAAATTTAAAATTATGGTGTAAGCATATTATAAACGACTCCATAATTTAAAATACCCGCCGGTGTATAATTTAGGGGGGCCCCCAATAGATGGCGCATCAATCGCTTTCTGTTCACATTATTTAGTATGAAGTTGTCATTCTTCTCGCCGTAGTTTATGTTCCTTGATGTTGCTGTAATATAATCTGTGTTTTAAATTTCAACGACTGCTATGTTTACCTCGCTTTTTCAAAAAATGCGATAAGTAAAAGTGGAAAACTACTTTTCCCTGCATATATATGACTTTATACAAAGATAGTGTTAATACATAAGTGAAAGTTAAACTAGTTAAGGTAAAATGACCCATTTCGAGTTCGTAATACCATTGCAAAAGGATGAACTTCTCGAATCTCATGCCGGAAAATATCATGTCGAAGATGTGGTGCAACCTCGACTACTATTATCTCAAATGCAAGGTAGGAGATAAATGTTGCTTACCTAAATTTATTTATTTATTTAAATTGTAATGTTAAGTTGCCTATTCATTACATTTCATGACATTCAACGTTAACTGGTAAAATTACAGATGCGGCTCGTGCCTACAACTCTGATGGAGTAGATTATATTCTTGAACACTTTGACACTTATTTTTCTATAATAGTACATGGAACAAAACTTGAGTGGAATGCAATCAACAAAGGTTTGTTTACTAATAACTTATTTGTTACCCTTGTGTAAGCTAGGTTTTGTTTACAACTATTAGCCACTTATTTGGAAGTGTAACCATATTATATAGCCACAACGTTGTATCATATTTGCAAAGTTGTGTTACTATGCCTTCTATTAAAATGTTATGAACACAAATGATGATGAATTCAGTTCTTAACATTTTCTTCCTTTAATTGTGGAAGTAATTAGATTGTTTTACTGTGTTGAACTAGAAGTGTATTTATCAATTATCTAATATCTAATATTTGACTATAAAATAAAGGAGTAAATATGATTTTTTCCAGGATTTGACCACATTATACGAGCAGCAAAAAGTCTGTGCAATAATTTGGAAACATTTTTACAAGACCAAGACATAGATGTTGACCTTAGGACTAAGAACTTAAATATCTTAAAGATGACTATGTATTTGTATACTCAAATAATGAAAGTTAAAGATGCTAAGCTGGCTGCTGATGTAATTATTTATTATTTATTTTCATTAATAAAGGGCATTAATAAATTATGTCACCATTAAATAATCAAAATAATCATATTAAACCTGTAAATTTTTAGAATTCAACAAAACTTACACTAGGTAAAAAGGGTAAGAAGGCAACTGAAGATGAGGAATTTTGTGGTTGGACAGAGTCTGACAAACAAACAGCTTTAATTACATTAAATATGATGGTACAGCAACCTCTGTCAAGGCTCTGGGATCCACCGCTTGCTGAAGATAACTTTGTTACGTAAGTAATTCAAGTTTCAAACATTTTCTAAGAAGCAGCCGTATTTATAATTACATTTCTTCTGCAGTGCTTTCTTCCTGCTTTCTGTATCAGTGTTAGTGGCTTTAAACTCTGGTTTCGATAGACATGTGTATGGTAAAAACAATATGTTATTTATGATTCATGGATTTTTAGTACATATTGTATGGACATATTTCATTAACTTATACATAATTATTATGTTGGTGTGTATCTGAGAATACAATCCATTTGTTCAAAGTAATATTCTCTTAATAGTAGCACAGCTTATTTGTTACCAAAGTTATAACAATTTGATATGAATCACATAGCAAATCAAGATTTTTTTTAGTTTTAGACCTTATAACACTACTAGTATATACAACACGGTGTGAGTGTGTTGACAATGATTTTAAATTTTGTTTGTTTAGGTACGTAAATATATTTGATATTGTATTGTTTTTTTTATCCAAAGTCAATCTATCTTAAGTACCGAAACTAAAGGTTTCAAGCAAGCATTGAAGTTGTTACTTCTATTTTGGATAATTTTACAGTAGAGTCAGATATGTTAAAAGCGTTGGACTTAAACTATTTCCCTCGAATTCAATGTCCGAAAAGGGTGCAAGTCTCATTTCAATAAATGTTTTGGTTTTTATGGTATGTAATACCTACTCCACGTATCTCTTTCATCCTTTATACTTACAACATTCTAAGGTATGTAATGATCTATCTTGTTGTATTAAAAACATAGTTTTTTTTAAAGACCAACACTAGTTCGCCCCAAAGGAGTGGATTGCTTAGGGCATCAAGTAGTCTTGATCCGGCACTGGCTACATTCAGTTTTATCCATATAATAGCATATCACATAACTTAGTCTCAAAAAACCCAAACATTGATGGTTTTTATTACAGAATGGTAGCTGATCCATGCTACAAAGTTCTTGAAGAACCTACAATCAAAAACAAGTCCATCAGAGAGACAGTTTTTCAAGTATTAGGGGTGCTCATAAAAAAATACAACCATGGAACATCCTGTATCATTAAATTAGTACAGGTAAAGTTTTTTTTGACATTTAATTGAATTATTTTGAGATTAAAATACAAAATCATTTCTGTATTTCATTCACACCTGCTTATTTGTAGATACTTATAGATACTTCATTAGTAAACAAATGTAATCAATAATTTTGTCTGGTTAAACATGTTTCAGATTCTTCAATTATTTGAAAATGCAGTTTCGCCAATCTGTGCAGGGGTAGTTCAACTTACCAAAGACTTTGGGCTTGGCACATTTGGACCTCAAATGGTAAGAATATATTTAATATTGTTTTAAAATTATTACAATTAGTTATCTGTTCAGAATGGTATCAAAAAAGAAATTAGGAAATTGGATGGAAACATTTTAAAACTCTTTCAATGCTCTTTGCGAATAAGTAATGGCGTGGGACAATTATCTGCTGATATCACAATTTTTAAAACTGTTTATTAATTAACTTACAACTATTATTACAGGATGGCCCAATGTGACAGTGTAGCTTTAACAAAATGAGACCTTAGTAATTTCGCCCAGCGTACAGGAAAACGAATCAAGTTTTTCGGGAAGCGCGTTGAAGCGTAGAATCGCACGTGTGAGCGGCGTTTCGCTATTTTAGGTGTTAAAAAAATATAAAAGGTGTGAAAAAGATGTAAACCAACAAACTTGTGATGATGTCCCTTATAGGGTAGAAAGATCGCTGGCCGGGACGCCGTCTGATCTGTCAGTCATTTTTTTACAATGCCAGAGCCAAGCATAGGAAACCGTAAAAACCGTATGACGTCATCATTTGGTGCTTACACAATAATATATATACAGAGATGTACAAAATACCCTGTACAAAGTATCTGGAATAAATTAAATTAAGTATGTCAGATATCAGATACAAAATACTTTCGAGAATGGTATCTGAAATACTAGATACAAAATAAGTATCTTCTAAACACTTCTTAAGATGAAAATACTTTTGTAAGAAAACAAGATTTTATTTTAATGAATTTAAGTTTACGATTGACATTAATTAATGTTATTTACGAATAAATCGTGTTAATCGCTGAAATGTGACACGACAAAATATTATTTATTTATTTAGATAAAGGATCACCAACATGACATATACCATTAAAATTAAATAGAATAGATCTAAGTATTGTCACAATTATAGGAGATCACAGCATGCGATAAATTAACAATTATTTTTTAAATAGTTAAGAGAGAAAAAAAAGTTACACAAACTAATTAAGCTTATACATACATATGAGTTTTACAATAATAGCAAAATAATGAATTGCTTTTTAAGATAAGTCACACTCTCTAATTAAGGACAAAAACCTATTTAGTCACTGAGAATGGATATCTAGATTATATTTTTAAGTAAAAGATTTAAGTAGAACTAGTGCTTTAAACATTTTATCGCCTATGTTTCTTTGATGAGGCCTTAGAATCATACCCCCAAAAGAAAAGAGTCACTCCACAGGGGCAGAATTCGGCAAACAGGAGTTATATTTCAATAAAATGTTTTGTACTGTAAGGTAAGTTTTTAAGCTCTGTAAGCTAATAGCTTTATTATTTAGGTATTGTAGTGTTTCTAAGTCAGCGGTGCTGGCAGTAGATCCCGTATTACCACCACTTGCAAAAGAGGGATCAGAATCCTCTAAAAACATATAATGACACGCTCAGTTTTACGCATTCATTTTATAAATGTCTACTAACATATTACTAAAAGTATTTTATCCTAAAAAGTAGTTATAAAATACTAAGATACCAAACAAAATATATCTAAATGCAAGATACAAAATGAATTTTAATAAATATTTTAGATATAAGATGGAAATACTTATCTTGTATCTGTATTTCAGATACTTGTATCTTAGATAAGTCACACCTCTGTATATATATTATTTATAGGTATACTAATAATACTACTATGTATTATAAAAATTAAAAGTTGTCAATTACCGTCCAGTGGCAAGTTGCGGAGCCTATTTTGAACAAATGTTTTGTGATATACTTAAAACCAACGAACTGTTCAGCGAAAACCAATGTGGTTTTCGCGGTCGGCGTTCGACTGGTGACTTCACGGGCTGACTGCGCAGACCTGAGTTAAAAATTCAGCTTACTCAGGTTAAAATATTCCTGCATTTCTCTCTCAGTCCAATAGTAATTTACAGTGATGGAGGTTCATTTTAGCCGACTGGCCAGCTAACTGTAAGTTAAATTGTTTACTCAGGTTGCGCAAGTTGGCTTTAGTATGTCACTCACCAATGAAGTTCCCTCTTATGTAAGCTTTCAGCGTACGGACAACCAGCCTGCCTTTGCGAAGTGATACCTGATTTCCTGGTGGTCGGTCGATTAGAGTTGTCCTTGATGGCTGCTCTGCCTATTTCCCGTTATGCCGGGGTATATCAGGGATCTGTTCCTGCTGCTATCATTTGAAAATTGGAGTACGAAGCGCAGGCAGGGTTCCACCCATTCGTTCACCTAAAAGTTTTGACGGCTACTTTTTGGTTCGCACCGCCAAAATGTGGGATGTGCTGCCTGCGTCTAATTTTTCCTATGACAGGACTATTCCTGGAATCTTCAAGAGTAGAGTGAAAGTCACCTCTTAGATAGGCGTGCAAAATCCTCGTCTTTATCATCGCTTTCTATCAGGCGGGAAGGAAGACAAACGCAAATCCAATACTAAATACCTACTTAAAAAATATAACTAGGATTTTTGTCAAAATGCACTAAGCCAAGTTATGACTGTTCCGCTAAGGGGCACCAGCACGCATGAACATCATAATGCGAGGGATTGAAAAGATCGCGGCCTAAATAAGAAAACACAGGAATAACGTAATTTTTTATATTTATTTTTCTACATACTCTCCTCCTAGATCACAGCACTTAGTCCAGCGGTCCTCCAAAACCTTGATCCCATTTAAATAGAAGGTCTCGTCAAGGTCTTCAAAAAAGGCATCTACGGCCACTTTGACCTCCTCATTGGTAGAAAATTTCAATCCACCTAAGTGTTTTTTTAGTTTTGGAAATAGGTGGAAGTCAGAAGGTGCCAAGTGAGGTGAATAAGGGGGATAAGGAAGCAATTCGAAACCACAATTCACTATTTCAGCCATCGATTCTGCAGATGTGTGAACACGAGCATTGTCCTGATGAAACAAAACTTTCTTGGTCAACAATCCTGGTCTTTTAGACTTTATTTTTTCGCGCAAACGACGTAAGTAGTGTGCAGTAGTATGCAGAATTTATAGTTTGATCTCTTTCTAAGTAATCAACCAAGATGACACCCTTAGAACCCCAGAAAATCCATGCCATTACCTTGTTTAATGAAAAACACACCTTGGGTTTCTTGGGGGTCGGAGATCCGGCTCTCTTCCATTGTTTGGATTCAGGAGTATAGTGATGAACCTATGTTTCGTCCATAGAAACAAACCTTGCAAAAAATTACTTTGGATCAGCTAGAAAAAGCTCTAAACAGTCTCTAGAAATCGTGAGCCGAGTTCGTTTCTGTTCAACTGAAAGAAGCCGCGGAACCCATCTTGCAGACACCTTGTGGAACCCTAATTCGTTAACGATCATGTTTTGTTACGTTCATATGAAATCCCTAGAACTTCAGCTATCTCAGATACCTTCAACCTTCTGTCTCCCATGGTGAGATCACATATTTTTTCGATGTTTTCCGAAGTCGTAGCTATAGAAGGCTGTTCAGAGCGGGGGTCATCTTTGATGCTCTCTCGTCCGCTTTTAAATTCAGCTGTCCACTTTTTTATCATTGTATACGACGGAGCAGATGTTCCTAAAGTAGCCACCATATCTTCATGAATCTGCTTTGGAGTTAAGTGTTTCTTGTGGAGGTATTTGATCACGGCACGGTGCTCTAAACTATCCTAACTAACTAATTAACTAATTAATGAAACTTACTCTCACTTAAGTTCAATAAAATAAAATAAATGTTTGGTATGGAGGTTAGTACCCTTGCCTTCCATGCCAGAGGTCCCGGGTTCGAATCCTGGTAGAGGCAGATATTTTATAATATTTGCTTTCTAGTCATGGATGTGTATGTATGTTTATTTAAGTTTATTTCAAATATTTATATATTAAAAAAAATATATATATGTGTGTTTATATATTTCTTAAGTTTATTTATCCGTTATCTAGTATCCATAACACAAGTTCTTAATGATACTTAATTTGGGCTAGATAATGTGGTGTGATTGTTAGAAATATTTATTGATATTATTTATTTATTATCTCAGAGAAAAATTGCACCGAGTCTAGGTTTCATATGAGGGTAGTTTTATAATAATATGACAACGCTATCTATGTTAGGGCCGCGAACTTTTCAATCTACTCTCGTAGTAGGCGTCTTGAATTCATTGATTGTTTACTGGTTTATCGATTAATGATGCTTTGCCAACCGCAGCTATAAATCGGAATTGCCTTTGCAGTAATTGCACTGGCGGTTCCTTCCCTTCAATCGGAATACAACCACGTTAACATTGTTATTATGGCGGTCACAATAGGATGGCCTGTATTACCGCTCCAGGCGAGATCTTAACGAAGAAACTGTTACACTAAAACCTGCCTGTTTTAGCATAGTCTTTAAGAAAACAGTCCAAAAACTAGAGGTTTTAATATAAGCTTTTTTTTTCATAGTGCTCTTCCTATACCCTCACCCAGTAATATGAACCTATACAACCACATACGCCACTCCCGACAAACGTTTCTTAGTAGTATTTTAGGTGAATAAATATATTTTATTATTTATTCACCTAAAACACCCAATCTATCTGACTAGTCTTGGCATCTACAAATTAACAAACGATTTTAGCTTAATACATGAACATGGTCAAATCGTTCAAAAATTTAGATATGCAGTACAATTCTGCAAAGCCTAATTACTGAAATATTCATTTAAAGGTCCGCGAGATCGCCGAAGCTCTAGCGTCTACCGACGAGGAAAATGTCGGTGCGGCAGCAGAGCAGGGGGCGACGAAGAATTGCGGCACCTTTTTACTGGAGCTGACGAAGGAACTGCCAACTCAGATGACCGGGGCTATAGCCACTTGCCAGCCCTATTTGGAGAGTGATGAGGTTAGTATCTTGAATCAAAAAGATACTTCATCAATATTTCCTCGATATCTTAAAATTTTTTTATTTAACATGGGTGTCAACTTCAGATTGTAACCTCTTCTTATGGTATTTAAAAGAGGTGATAGTATATTTTAACAAACGTCCTTGACGATTATATTTCGTTAGATGTTACGAGCCTCAATGCAAAAGAGTTCGTCTAGTGGCAAATATTACAAGTGTCTAATATTCAGTAATATTCAGTGTGTCTAATACGCAGTGGTTTTGAACACTTAATAAAGTTTATTTTCAAATTTAAAAAAGTAACAAAATATTTACCTAATTAACTTAAATATGATAAATTCTTGGGAAACCATCCACGCAATAAACTTCGTCGCAATCATCGCAATCATCTCTCTCCACTTCAAGGTAAGTTCTCCTGTGCGGGCAGGACGACTCTTTTAAATGATTTCTTTTAATTTTCGCTTGTGATTCGCGGCCGACCAGGTTTCTTCAAACATTCAACCGTGCCATTTTTCCTGTGATGTTCGACGACGGCCTGAACTGTCGATCTTGCTAGGGATAAGTCCTTGGCTATTTGTTTAAACAGATTTGCCATTATTATGGTTACGAGTAATTTTTCCTACTTTGTCGGCGAAAGGTTTCCCGCGAGCCATTTTGTTTGACAATAATTATAAAATTGCATGAAATTATAGTTTTTATATGTTTGGAAATGGCAGTGACGCATCATGTGACAGATTATTTTTATTTTCAAATCGAATTTTAATAATTTTTCAATTCAAACAGGTAGAATTGAGACATGGACGAACCCTTTTGCATCGATTAAGAACTAGACGAACTATTTTGAGTTAGTCATAGCAAATTAAAGCGCTTATAAATACATATATTAGTAAAATAAGTGTAATAGCCCTTTTTAAGTTTCAAGTATTACTAATTTCTTTAATTGATCCGTTCCAGTCATACACCCTGCGCATCAGCGTTCTAGGCATGATGTGCGAGGTACTCAGTGTAGAACTTAAAGGAGAAGGGCTGTCCGATGAACAAAGGGCTCAAAGGGATGACTTCCTGGATGATCTATATGAACATATGCATGACTTGTCAGCTTATGTTCGGCATAAGGTTCGTTGATATAGTTTTTAAAGAATAAAGTTTTATTTGCTGTAATTTGAGTTTGTAAATCTCACCACATGACCATAGTGAAATCATTTATGGCAACATTGACCAATTTTAATAGATCGGTTATGGTAACAGTTAATTTAAACTTTATGGGTCCTTTTATGTCTTACTGTCGGGTCGTCTTCGAACTTTTACATCTGGAGAACATCTGGTTTTTCTTTGTGTGGGGCCGTACAATATACAGAAATATTGACTATAGAAAATGATTTACAACTACAACCTGTTGTATCCTGGGTTAAACCTAAAACAGTAATTAGTATGCCTCTTCTATATAATATGCTCTGCACGAAGTAAAGATAGAGTAGGTAATATGGTACTTTTTGGTTAATCATAGTTTAATCAATCAAATTTATTCAAGGGATCTCCGAAACCGCGTTAAAATTATGTAGAGTACAAAGTAAACTCAATCCACATAATTATAAAACATAGTTCTCGGGTCGCGTCTGGCTCTTTGAGCGCTATAAACTCAAAAACTACCGAACAGTTTTTCTTTTGATTTTCACCAGTGGACAGAGTGATTCAAAAGGAATATGTGCATAAACTAAATTAAAGCGGTCTCACACCAATGCGACTTGCGTAATGCAAACTTCCCAAAGCCGGGTCGGATCGCTCGTACTCGATAAGTTATAGCAGAGTAATATTTATTCTAATCTATAGCTCATCTGCCTATCAAATCTAATTCTACTTGATTTATTTGAATACCATCACAGGTGCTACAATTCTGGTGTCGTCTACAAAGAGACCAATGTGTGCCCGTCGGTCGCCAACAATCTGTGCTGGAGCGGGCCACAGGGCGACTCAAGGATAAAGCTGCCTTGGTTAGGAAGGCTGCTATACAGTTGATAAAGGTAAGAGTAGTTATCGTCGTTTGAATATTTGCTAGAAAAAAATTTACCAATGGAAGCGCACTGCAAGAATATCAGAGATGTTGCATCCAAAGTTTTCTGGTGAATACCAATTTGTTGCGTTTATTTTTTTTATTGTGCTGACAGCCTGAAATGTACAGTTTTGTAACATTTCAAGCTTATAATTTTTTTTTACTTGGCCTATGTATGTTAATTAATAGTATTACAAATATTATCTAATGATTGAAATGCAATCAGAATCAAATGTTTTGCAAGTTCTCCCTCAAAAAAAATGAGAATATACCTTGACTATTTGTGTATTATTGTTTACCTCAGGTGTTCCTCGAATGTAATCCTTTCTCCGCGCAACTCAAACTGGACCTACTAGAAGAACAGTTAGCAACTGAACAGAAGATTCTGGAAGACCTTCAAAAGAAACTCAACCCGGGCCCAGATCCGAAACTCATAGAAAAATGGGAGAAAATTGAAAAAGATGTGATTGAAACCATAAAACAACAAATGGATACCTTAACTCAAGATGAGCCGGAGCTTTCTCAAGCTTCTGTTGATAATTTGTATGACTCTATAAGGAAACATTTGAGGGAAAAGAACTATCATAAGGCATATTTAATTGTGAAACATACGGAAAGACAGTACCCTGATGCTAAATTATTGAGATGTGATATGCCTAAAAGCAGTCAGGTATGTGTTACTGCACATTTATTTCTATATAAGTATAAAATATATGACGAAGTTATAGATTATTTTGAAACTGTAGACAATTTAAGATGGCTAGTTCTCTTTTGTCAACTGTATAATTTTTTTTTCCTTATTTAAATCGTAATTTCAATCTAACGGGTTCGTGTTTAGGAATTAATCTTGTAATGTTGGAGAACTAGGTGGAGGCTCAGGCTGAGGCGAGAATCGCTTGCTACTATTGGGTGACAACACTGCAGGGTGTACCTACCTAACATACAAATAACATTAATTTCACTTTCCAGATTGAATACTTCGTAGCTCTAATGCGCAACATTTTCATAATCCCAGAGAGACGTCAATCCTTAACAATGACGCAGCAATGTGAGAACGAGCTCGCTTTATACAAACGTTTAGAAGAAAAGGAAAGCATTGTAGTCTTTTTACAAGAGTCTGTACGTTTCAGTAAGATTATATCTGAATCGGTTCCCATGATAAATTCTTTGTTGTTATCAAAACAAGCTGGGGATGTTAATGAAGCTATAGATTTCTTCACTACGGCACATCATTTCAATATCGAGTCTGCGAAAGTTGGTGTCGCGAATATGCTGTTACTTGTTTGGTCTCCTGATCAGGTATGTCTGTTTTAATTTACTGACCCGAGTCGCAACCCACTTGCCTTTGCCTCTGGGTAGATCTCTAAACGAGTCAAAAACCATTTTTAATGAATTTAAATAATTAGATACAAAAACATTTTACTGGCCTAACTTTCCATTAAAACTGTAGTTTCAGTATTCCAGTAATTTGTTAGAACTTATTCAATTAACTTAAAATGATACTCTTATTTTCCAAACTTTACCCTTCCGAACCAGTGGTAGTTTCAATATAGGAGGTCCGTTCCCTCTCAGATTCTATAATAGTAATTAAAGTTCCGGCTAAGCGCCCTCATCGCTAAGCCACAAAGTTCGGTGAAATTTAAAACTCCATGAAAAAAAAACTGTATATTTCGAAAGAAAAATAACGTACATGTATAGATAAAGCAAAAGAGTTGTAAAATATTTATTTAACTCGCGAAATAATTATAAAAATGGTATGGTTTATTTACAAAAATATTGTTGTAAATAAACCTTTAACTTAACTTTGTACCTAAAAATTATTTGTTAACCTTCCTTTCTTTCACACTCCAACAAAATTTCAGGATAAACGTGAAGCCGTAGAGCGTGCATACAGGGAGATGTACCTAGAGTGCGACGCTAAAGGCGAGCGAGCGCGCGCTTACACCATCGCCAAACAATTAGTTGGCATTATGACACATGTTGATAGAGGCAGTGCGTTAGCCTTGGAACATTTGGTCGATAAGTGGGTTAATAAAGGAGATATTAATGCTAGTATTATACAGGTTAGTATGTAAGACGTAATAGCTTAGAGACTATTTTCTTGTAAATGATAGCTATGTGGGCAAAATTGCTTTGTTATAATAATAAAGTTAATGTTATTATTCCATTCATAAACAGCTGCTCATAAATAAATATGTAGTTATAAGATGATTAAATTATTTGTATAAATTATATGAATGAATAAAATTATTATTACAGGTTTTCTGGGAAATGTTTCTAAAAAAAATCGACGGGACAACAGACATGGATAGCTACGCTGCACTATCCATTCTTGCCCTTATATCTAAAGCCAAGCCATCTGTCGCTCTCGCTAACTTGGAAGTTATTCAATCTCATGGCCTCACCGCTGATTACAATTCAAGAACTTTAAGTGCTCAATTGTTGCTGTCGTTAGGAAAAAAAGGACAAAGATATCCAGCTGACCACTCGGTGTTTACCTCGATACATGATAGTCTAATGGATACGTTCATGAAGTGCAATAGGTTTGCATCTCTTGCTGCAACATCCATTGACTTCATATATGCAGTTTGTGACTCCCCCGAGATAACTTGTGCTAAATTGTTAAGTGAAATGTATAGGAAATTAGAAGACGTCATGGTAAAGAATGTGGAAAAAGAAGGTGATGAAGAAGTGTCATTGCCCGCGGAACTGTTGATTAGATTCGTATTCGTGCTGGGTCATATTGCGTTGCAGCAGTTGATATATTTGGATATAAGCGTTTATAGTGAATTGAGAAGGAGAAATCAGGTGAGCCTTTTTCGCATATGAGCACCTTAACGTTACATCTATTTCTATTTCTATAAACATGCTCCGTCAACCCAAATTTTAAAAGATAGAGATGGGTGCGCTATTATTTATAAGAGCGTATTTCCTTAAGTTACTCCCTACTATATTACAAACCAAAATTTTCTTACTACACATAAATTAATATTTGCTAACAACACGGTTACCTTCGTATCCTAAAGGTTCGCGAAGACCGTAAAATGGAAGAAAAGAAAAAAAAGAAAGCAGGAGCGTTTGCGACGCCCAAACGCAAAGGACGCGTGGATGACTTACGACGACAAACGTTGATGAACGTTAGTAATGCTAGTGCTTCGTCCAGAAACCAGCGGGCTAATAGTGTAGCCAGTACTAAAGGCACTTCGGTAAGTTGTCGTTGATATTAAGAACCTTTTGATATTGCCTTAAAAAGAGTGCCTTAAAAATTGCAAATAAGAGTGATTTCTTGTTTAATTTTGCGAATTGTTAAAGCTAAATGTTAAGCCAACGATGCGTGGCGTCTTAACTCTTAATAGGCTGCGTAGATTGAGCCTCTGTGCCGCTGTTCCTGATTGTATTATACTGTATTTAATATCGATATAAAATGCGGAGTACAGAACAAGTTCAAAATTCAGATGGTTGTATTAGACCTTAGACTTTTTGCATGTAAGCTAGAAACTCATCTTATCGTGTAAGATATTTGTATAGACAGCCACAAAAGTAGGTATATATTCTTTTTTTCTATAACTCAAAGGATTTGAAACTCCGTTCTCGCTTATAAAATAACACTTCACTCCCGTTTTGGATGAAACGTGGAAAACATAAATTATCAGTCGTAACTGAAATTTATTTTTTCCACATTCGTCAGAAATCATCTTCATACACCAATTAGTTATTGGTGTATAAAAATAACATTGTAAGCCATTTTCCACCACCAGACGAACACAACAATGACAGAAGACGAAGCCGGTCTCGAAGGTGCCGTGGCGGACGACGCGGACGCTGAATACGTGCGCAACGTCTGCGAGAGGGACATCGTGGGCGCGGGGACTGCGCTGGCAAAGTACCTTGCGTTGCTGCGGTGGTTGTTAGCAAACCCGGCCAAATGTAGTGTCAAGTTGCAAGCAGCAGCCGCTCTGACGTTTACTAGGTGTGTTAATATCACAGCAAATAAATTAGAGGAGGTGCCATCCATCTTTAGGGAATCGTGGGAAGCCGATGCGCGGGTATCGGGGGTGTGCTATGTGACGCGTTCGCCATTCGGAAGTGGCATAAATAAGAAATAATTTAAATTCTATGTTAAACTATGTTTAAATTGTATAGTTTAACAAAGAATTTAATTTGAAGGGATTCTTTAATGTAATTTTAACATGAAATATGACAACCTATTTATACACTAAGAAACAAATTAAAACAAAATATCGACAAAGATCGCTCCAAACCATGAGTCAATCTGACGTCAGCGCCCCTAGCGTGGCGAGACTTGAACTACAGAATGTACTACTTAAAGTAAACATTGCTGAAAACATATATTCTTTGTATTTTCTATTGGGTGAATTTGGTGTTTGGTGATAGATATATGAGTTTATGTCAAGTGTAACATTAAAACGCCGTGTTATCTCAGATGTAAATTTTCTGAGATGAGTAGTAATAAGTCATTATACTAAAATATGTATGGTCGGCTACCACACTTTAGTACTACATATTTGAGTTTTTAATCGTATTATTTGTCATTTTTATGCTGCAAATGCCATCGGTGAGGCCTTTTGTACGGCTAAATATCAACGTACCTACTCTTAGACATATTATTAATAACGGATATAATTTATTGGAATACATTTGTTATACAAAACACTACAACTACAAAAAAAAACATTCAAACCAGTACTCATACAATGAAATATACTCACATATTTCAGATTTATGCTTGTTTCAAACACAGTCTGCGAAGAAGGCCTACAACTCATGGTGACTGTACTCAAACGGTCCAAGAATGTGTCTTTACGTACAAATCTCATCGTTGCTTTTGCTGACCTTACCCTCAGATTCCCGAATCTAACGCAACCTTGGACGCATCATATTTATCATATGTGAGTTACTTATGTTAGTACTTTTATACTTAAATCAAGATCCTCAGATCCATAATCCGGTAACCGTAATTCTAAAACATCTAACATGTAATTTTCTGTACTTATAGATATACTATTAATTTATAACTGTTTTTGTATAGTAAAGCTTATTTACTAACGCAAAACCTTTAAGATTAGTGGCGCATAACAAAATGTACTTTATATTTTGATATCAGAGTTTGCCAACAAGCAAAAACATTCGAGAGGTATTTTTTTATTAAGTTCATGTTATTCTGACATCTTACCTGATGGAAATTGACCATGATAATTGAGATGAACTAAAACTACTAATATCCATTTGCAATTCTAACTTATCTTCATCCTATTCACATTACAAAATCGATAATTCATTCCATTTATTGGGATATACCTACGTACAACAAAAGAAATGTCCCAAAATGCAAGAAGTCTGGGCCAGGTCTTTGTACACTATCAAAAAATAGTTTAAGATGCTTAGAACACTTTTTGATTGTTAAATTGTTATTAAAACACTTTGTTTATTGGTAGGAAAGAAATTGTGCATTATAAGTGTGCAACACAAACAAAAAACATCATGGCGGAAAAAAATCATTTTGACAGCTAAGGTTTACTTACTTACATGTTTTTGTTTTGTGTATCGAGTAGTATCAATGGCTAGTTGCCAGTAAGTCCAAAGGTTAATTGAATTATTTTGTATATTTTTAGCTTATTGAACAGTTGTAAAAAACAAAAGAAACCGAAATAAAGAACTCAAGCGCAACGAACAGTCAAACTCACAGACAGACAACTATCAATGTGATATGAGTGAAGTGTGCTGTGAGTGAAGTGGCTTTCCCCATTGCTTAGTGAACTAACTTCACTTGACAACTTCCACCATTAAAAAGACTCATCGTCAATGTTGCCCGCTAAAACCAACACAAATACTGTTGACTTTTTTATTTTCTTACCATCTACTAATGAAATCATATTATTTGTATTTTTCCTATAATTACCATTTATTTGTAAAAATTTTTAGATGGTGTATAAAGACCTAGCCCAGGTTGTGACATTTCTTTTGTTATAATATAAGACCTTAGAAATTTAGGTTTTTTTAATACACAGCCTAAGCGACGAAGAGCTAGAAATCCGTCAGTGCGCCGTCAAAATGCTCTCTTTCCTCGTCTTACACGAGATGGTGCGCGTAAAGGGACAAATAGCAGACATGGCCCTTTGCTGCGCCGATAAGGACGCTAAAGTAGCGTCCATGACCAGGCTGTTCTTTAAACAATTGTCGCAGAAAGGAAATGCTCTGTACAATGTCATGCCGGATATTATATCGAGATTGAGTGATCCAGAGTTGAATGTGCCGGAAGAACAGTACAGGATTATTATGAAGTAAGTATTTAAATATTGGAAAAATCGGTTTTAGACAGTTAGTTTGCCTGCCAAAAATGTTCCAACAAATTAGTCGCCACTTAAGAGTCATGTGCAGATAAGCGTGGATATACTATATTATATCCATTTCTTTATTTTCCCGATGACAGTTCTAATTTGATATAATGTAGTGTTGTGACCAAATAACTAATGATATCGATCGCATATACTTATTATATTTTGAACAAAGACAAATACAACAAAAACATTCAAATATATTTTTTCAAGGTAGGAACACTCAATGGCCCACCGCCACTTTGTGTTTGTTTTAATCTGTCACTCGCAACAAGACGGTCGTGCTAGTCACTACATTTCTGTTCGCTGAGTTTTTTCAAATTATCCATACGTTACGTTGTGTATTTTGTGTTCCTCCGTGTTGATTGCTGCCCAGCTGTCAAATATCAAAATGCCGAAAGGATCTGTTCTCAAAAGGCAGGCGAGAGAACTGGTGATCAAGGTTCGTAATTACTTTAAACCAGAGTATCAAAATGGTGGCCCGCTATTACCACTGTCGCAAGTGCGAGAGCGTGTTGCGGCCGCATTAGGAATTAGTGGACCTACTGTTTCAAAAATTACTACCGAAGCTTACGGTACAAGCGGCATGCAGGAAAATAAGCTTCGTACGACGAAGAAAAAACGCCAACCACGTCGTGTGACATCGGTTGACAACTCCAACGCTGATGCTATTCGCCGTCATATTTTATTTATAAATTTTTTTATTTATTTATTAGGTTACCAACAGAGTGAACATCAAAAAAAGCATAGTATAACATAAAACAAAATTACATTCTAAATGCCACTCTCATTGCAGGTGACGTCAACATCCTTAAATTATACAACTGTAAAACACTCTATAAGTAATTGTTAATTATTATTTAAATTTAACTTATCTATTTATAAAAAATATTTTCAAATACAAAAATATATAATGAACAAGAGAACAGGGATGAGGTTATCAATATTAATTTAAAGTTATTTTAATAAAATTATTTAAATACAAAAATATACAACAATATAAAACGATCAAGAAAAACATGTGTAACGTTATAATTATTTAAGTTACTTTTTTGTCAGTGTAAAGTTATTATAAAATTATTGTTAAAGTTATTGTTATTGAAAGGGTTTATTAGATTTGATTACCCTAGCTACAGGATCCTTAAATTATATGACTATTACTTGCGCAAAAAATTCCAACACTTAAAAAACTTGTTGTTTCTTTACGTGAATGTGGTTCGTTCCATGGCCAAAAATCGTCATTAAGCTTAGTTTTGAAAGACATTGGATTTTCATATAAAAAATCGGACAACGTAAAATATTTATGGAGCGTCACGACGATGCTTTGGCTCGCTGCGAATTTTTTAGCGAAGCCAAAAAGATATCAGATTGGTCAAATGTTATTTTCACTGACGAGACTTGGTTAATGCAAACCACACAGTATCTAAGAACTGTACTGACGACACCGCCGCTGTTACTAGATCAGTGCCAGTGGGAAAAGGTGAACGCCTTATCATATGCCATGCAGGGTCTACGAAAGGATGCGTGTCAGATGCTTTACTGGCCTTTAAATCCAAGAAAACAGTGGACTAACACGAAGAAATGAACGCGGAGATTTACGAAGGATGGTTTAAAGAAATGTTGCAATCTCTGGAAGAACCGTCCATAATTATTATAGACAACGCTTCATATCACTCCAGACAAATTGATAAAATGCCGACGCAGGCCAATAAAAAACAAAAGATAATTGACTGGCTCCAACGTCACGGCGAAAATGTGTATAGTACTTTATTCAAAGTACAATTAGTGAATATTTTAAAATCGAAAAAAAGCCTCCCTAAAATGTATGTTATCGACGCAATAGCTGCCGAATGTGGTCATTTGGTTCTTCGACTTCCGCCGTATCATTGCCAGTACAATGCTATAGAACTAATATGGGCACAAATCAAAGGACACGCCGCTCGAAACAATACCCATCCCCCTTTTACGGCAAACAAGATGTTAGATTTATTAAAAAATGCATGTGCGGGAGTAACTGCCGAAAACTGGGAAAAAATTGTGAGAAGAACCCAAAACATTATAGCGTCGGATTGGGAAATTCATGTGGCATTCGATGATATACAAGTACAGGAACTTATAATAAATGTTGGGGAGAGCTCATCGAGTGACAGTGACGATTCATCAGATTTTGATTAAAATAAATAAATAAAGATTACCTGTCGTTATAATTATTTCGTTTCATTGTCGAGTACCTACCTATACCTACTTATTTTACAACAGCTTCGAAAATTTTAAAGAAGTTGGCATTATCAATCAAGAATTAATACGTGTAACATCTTGTAATGAAATATAATATTAGTTAATAAATTTTGTATCTACAAAAGTATCCGGCAGTAGTTTAGTTTTTTACATTTTGTAAAAAATATCGGGTCTGTTATCGTGTTACGTTTATCGATATAGCTCCATCCCTATCAGTTTCTCCGACTCTGGTATTATATAACCTTGTACGTGTGTAAACGTCATATTTTTATAAAATAATGCATACATAATGTAACAAAAAACGCTCGCACAAGTTTTCACAGGAGCTGTCATCGAGAAAATAAAGAAATGGAAATAGTATGAATGTAGAGAGTTTTTTTCAGATAATTGTAAGTCGCAAAACAAATGCTGTCATTTAAACGTACTCAACCTTTCTTGTATAGTAACCCTAATGAGACTATTCAAATGTTTTAGACTATCGCGGTTTTTTAAAATATAATTAAAGGAATTTTCGGAATTCTTATAACGATTTAGATTTTTGATTTCAAGTTTCAAAATTATGAACTGGAAATTAAAAATCAAGGTCGTAGTAAGAATCCCGTGAATTCCGTAATGTTGAATTTTCCTGTATATTATCTACTTACAACTAATGTAACAAACATCAATGTCAAACTATTTGATTATTTAGTTTTGTTTGACAGTGAAACTTCTAAGACGTTATAATGTTGGTAATTCTCACATATTTTTTAGATATATCTATATTTTTCAGATATATCACATCGCTCATCCAAAAAGATAGACAAATGGAGGCACTCATAGAGAAACTTTGCCAAAGATTCAAATTGTCTACAGAAGAAAGGCAATGGAGAGATTTAGCCTATTGTTTATCCCTGTTTACTTACAACGAGAGGTCGTTACGGAAGTTAATAGAGAACCTTGACTGTTTCAAAGATAAACTGCATTGTTCTGGCGTTATGGAATGCTTTAATACTCTAATGAATAATACTTCGAAAAATGCTAAGAATGAGATAAAGGTTTGTGTAACTATACTTTGGTCCTAAAGTATAAATTATCGTAACATATAAAAACCAACCACCTAAAATATTTTCAAATCAACAATGTACCTACTTTTTATTGTATTTATGTAAAGTATAAAATTGTACTTTATGTGTAAAATATAGACTTTTTAGTCATAGTGGGCTACTTAAAATTCAATTTATTCATTTCATATTTATGATTACCGTACCTTACCGTTGGAAAACAAATTAAAAATTAACTATGGCGTGTTACAAATACTCGATTAATTCTGAATGAATCTCTAAATTAACTGAATATACACAATTTGATTATATTATTATATTAATTTAATGATTAATTAGTCTTAGTGTACTAATTTGAATCTTTGACAAATCAAACACCAAGCGCACGCTTTACAGACGCGACGCTGGTATTAAATAAATCCTGTGTATGTTTATTTTATTAAACGTATTTAGCTTGTAGTTTGTTGTTGCTAATTGGAGATGTTGTGAATTATATTTCAGTAGCCTAATTGGACAAGACAGATGGGTAAGTCAAGTTCCGGCTAAGCGCCCTCATCGCTAGGCCACAAAGTCCGGTTAAATTAAAAAAGCAAATATAGACATAAAAAGTAAAATGGAGTTGTGGTAGCCGCTTGGGGCATATATATATGAAATAGTATTTAGGAATACTGTGTCAGTAAAATATGCCGCTGGATTAATTATCCAGATAAACATTAAATATAAACACATCAACATATTTTAACTATATTTTATTATCACATAAACATTCAAACCCTGAACTCGTATTTTCAATGAGGCTATTTACATTATTTTCTAATTGATTTTTATTTCCAGACTTTAGTGACAGAGCTTGGCGATAAAATCGAGGAATGTTTTTCCGTACGAGATGGAGAAGGCGAAGGAGAGAACGAGGCAGCAAACGAGGAGGGAGCGAGACGGAATGAGCCAGCTACTCCCCGCGCCACGCCCAGGAGGAAGCCTGCCAGGCGGAACAGACGGAAATCGTCTTCTAGTGGTGATGAGGTAGGATTACCTTCGTAGCTTATATAGTATGTACATTACAACAATTATTTAGTTTTTTGTAACTATGAAAATGTTTTAGTTGTCTAACTACCACATTAGGTTTGCCCTGTTCCAAGGTATTTGTATTAAATAAATAAATAAATTTGTAATATATTTAACTTAACTGTTTAGTTTCTAAGTTAGTAAAGCTTCCTTTATGGATGACCATAAATTGACCTACGCACAAATAAACTTTACCAGTACAGCATAATTAATATCCTTTATTTTCCGTCTTTTGTTGTCTAACACAATTTGCAGTATACTGATTTTCTACAATAACATCAGCTTGATTGTGTTTATGATATTAGAATAGGGTATTACACCAATTTTTGAAAAATGTCTCAATTCGATCCTAACATGCAAATAAACCACAAAAAAACATAAAATTTTTATTCAATCGAGGAGTGCTATAAAAATGCATTTAAATTTTACGAGCCATGTTGCTCTATGGTCATGACGGTCATGTAAACAAATGCGCTGATATTTGTCTCTATTGGAGTTAAAACATTTTGCTGTTCCGTTCGTGAATGCAAGAATACTATTGTTAAAACTTGTGTATTCAAGTGCCAACTAAAATAAATACGAGAAAATCTTGGTTCAGACATGCGAGTAGGGATCCGGAACTATTGTCTGAATCCCTTTTTCTACTTTTGTGAAGATCACCTACATGGATATTCCGTAACTCAACAGAACAAAAATCGGGTTCTGGTCGTGGTAAATTTGCCCTGCCTCTAGAAACTTGTCTTCCATGGTATTATTTCAATAATAATATTTACGTAAACAATAAAATAATAATAATACAAAACCTCGATAAACGATGACCAGTTGACACTTTAGTTTACATGACTGTATGACGTAATAACATGGCGGCTATTGTTTCGCTTAAAAAGATAGAGTTAAAAAGTGAAAACTTGTAAATTAACTATGTTATATTATGAACTGAAATTAACATTCTCAGACAGTTTATTGCCTAAGCTAAATCAATTGTATATTTTGAGATTTTTCTTATATACAGTAAAATACGCTCTTGACCACCACGTTATCTCTCAATAACAAAATTTTATTTTGCAGAATGAGCCACCAGCTATATCAGACACTCCCCAATCGGTACGGAAATCTAACAGAAAACCAATGGCGAGATTAAACAAAATGCAGACCCCAGAAAGCGAATCAGGTAAAAAATATTTTATTTCGTTATAGAAACAAACATTTGGTCAAATTAACACTCGACCTAAAAAAATATTCACACACGCAGACGTTCCACTAACACCACTGTCATTCCGTCGGAAGTTGTATGAGCATTGTATATAAAACTAGTATTTTATAAATTGAGCGACATTCTATGTTTTTTTAATATGCTGAACTAAAGAATTATGCATAAACAAATCCGTTTTGTTTCAGATGACGACGATTTTGAGAAAAAGGACGATGAAGAAGTTTTCAAGAAACCTCCTACAAGGAAAACAACGCGTAGGAAAAAGTGAATTTAATTTTATACTAAATGACTTTAGATAATTAATAAATGAAATTTTTTTGATTGCTATGTTTTCTTTCGACACAAGAAGTTCGTAGCTGTAGACATATTCAAATTCAAATATTTATTTTTACATTGACAATTACTTGTTCGTATTGATGCCAAATAAAATATGACTCTTCCACCAGTTCGGAAAAACCTTCGTGAAGAAGAACTGGCAATAAACTTCACGGGTACTTATAATTTTTTCAGGATAAATTTACGTTCTCTTTATGTCTTTACAAAATTATTATTATCTGCATCTGTTAGCTCGGCAAGTCTCCCTTCCCACAACTTTCGAAACGACGAACACCCTCATACGGCACCCGTTTACGAGTTTAACGCGGGATCCAGCAATAGCCCTCCTGAACCATATTAGAAGGAAGTGAGTGACCCGTCACCTGAAGCTCACATAAGAAGACGTACTTCTGTATTTTAGACGTATTTCACATGTTTTATTACAATTACTACACAGCAGTACGTTTCAATGAGGATTATACCCAAAGGCCTTTTTTGTCCAAATACTCGGATAGTTTATAATAAGCTTTAGCACACAATTTTTGCTTTATAGTTTCTTTGAATTTGTCAGTAGGAAGACCTAGGATATCCTCAGGGACCTTATTATGAAAGCGTATACATTGACCCAAAATAACACCCTAACACCTATATTTATCTAATAAATAGCACAGCTTAAGTGTACAAAAATGCTTACTGTTCGGTTTGCAACCAATACTACCGAATCAGCATTTAACTTTAGTACCTAACTTATCGATAATTAGCATTTAATTTTTAATATTAATTCAGTGTTAAATTAGCATTCGGTGAATACACTCGTTTAAAGCGGTTTTTATCGTTTTATTTCTAGCAGTCAATAGAGTTCGGCAACAGTCCGAACATATTGGTCCTTCGAGCTTACCGTACAAGCGGGACCTTTCATCGCGCACGTGTGGTTTCCACTTGGTGGTGAAAGTGTTTGTGCAGTGCGGTTGTGAACTAGCAATCTCTAATCATATGATAGTGTAGTCGATTTGACTTCCGTTAAAGTCACACTGACGTTTTTTTGACGTTCGAAGTCACACCGGGTAACCTAAGGGGAGCCTGGACCAGCAGAAACCTTGAAGGCTTTCTTGCCTTCAACCAGCATACCTTGGGGACCTTCGTCTCCATTAAGCAGAAACCTTGAGGGCTACTTGCCTTCAACCAGCATACTTTGGGGACCTTCGTCTCCATTAAGCAGAAACCTTGAGGGCTACTTGCCTTCAACCAGCATACCTTGGGGACCTTCGTCTCCATTAAGCAGAAACCTTGAGGGCTACTTGCCTTCAACGAGCGGCTACCTTGAGGGCTTATTGCCTTCGTTAGCAGCTCTCAAATCGAGAGGAAACCCACCCTCCTAGCAGCAGTAGTAGCAGTTATCAAGTAAGAGCTTTCCTTTTTACTAAACATGATGGAGTTAGATAACCTTATTGAAAATCAAAAGACAACCTATGACGCGATTAATCGTCTTTTCATTAATTTAAAAAAGGATAGTTTTGAGAGGAAGTCATCTCCGGATTACTTTAAAAAGAGGTTATCTACGCTCGAGAATTTGTGGTCTGAGTTTCAAAATAACCATATCCAACTGTGCCAGTATGACGAAATAAAAGAACATCCATATATAATTAACTCGGAATACGAATTAGCTAACCGTTTATATGAGTCCACGAAATCATACATAAAAGAAAGTAAAAGGTATTTAGAACAACAAATTCCGGAAGCAGGGGCCAGCAACCTACATGTGCCGATAATATCGAAAGGTTTTTCATCACAACTTCAAAGTCCAGCTGTTGAAAAAAGCAAGAGTGTTGAACCAACTTTGTTAACACCAATACAGGAGAATCAGCATAAAGACCCTAGCAATCAACCATATTTGAACAAAGAAAAGTCAGTAACTGTAAAGATCAACCTTATAGAACTTCTCAAAAAGCAAACCATTAATTTTAAAGCATTTTCAAGAATAGTCAACAACATTGACATGGATAGCATCTCTGAGAAGTGGGAATATGAATATTCCTTAAAAACTCTCCATTCTCGGTGGTCAACAATCGATGCACTTCATTGGGAAATAGAGGGTACTATGGAAGAGCAAGATGAAGTTTATCAAGAACTTTTTTCAAAGCATGAGAGCACATTTAACACCCTTATCAAGTCCCTTAACAGCAAGCTATGGTCAGCAGCGCATAGACAGCAAACTACGCCGCAAATGGATATTCCTATACTCACGGGTAGTTATCAGCAATGGGTATCATTTAAAGATCTCTTCGTCGAGACTATTCATACGAATCCATCGCTCTCAGGAGCCCAAAAGATGCAATATCTTAAGAGCAAAGTCAAAGGAGAACCAGAAACTCTGATTTGCCATCTACCTATTAGCACAGATAATTATAGCATATGTTGGGACATTTTGAACAATAGGTATAATAATAAAAAAGCAATATTTTCTACCTACATGAATTTTATAATGAATTGGCCTGTTATGCAACAACAAGCGTATCATTCTATTAAGAAAATGCACGATACTGTAACTGAAGCGCTCAATGGAATTAGGAACCTGGACATTGACATTAGTACTTGGGACCCCATCATAGTTCATATTTTGCAGCAAAAATTAGATTCTGAATCATTATCAGATTACGTAGAGTCCGTCAGCAATCCTAAGGATCTACCTGTACTGCGAGAATTCATGAGTTTTCTAGAACAAAAATTCACCAACCTAGAATCGTCTCGCCGGAAACAGGAAACCAATATACCTAAAGCCAATGAAATTAATTCAGGTCAACATAATATTCAAGCAAGAAAGCATAATTATAGCAAACAACCTAATTTCAATTCCAATAATGTCAAACCAAAATCAATGCATATTTCAACTAATATGAAATGCCCACTTTGTTTCAAAGAACACCGAATATGTCATTGCGACATGTTTTTATAAATGACACCGGAAATGAAATTGCATACAATTTCGAAATTGAAATTATGCAAAAACTGTTTGTTTAAGCATAAAAGCAAATGTTTTTCACTAAAACGTTGTCGTAGCTGTTTGGAATATCACAATAGTTTATTGCACGATGCATATGCTCAGCATAATTCTATTGTACCTAGCACTTCCACAGCGACCTCAAACAGCCAAGACAACGTGATAGGTACAAGTCACGTGTCGATTGATGAAGCTTCGGAAATCTTATTAGCAACAGCGAATATCAAAGTTACTGCGGCCGACGGTTCTCAACGTGTCATGCGTGCGCTAATAGATCAGGGTTCTCAGATTTCATTAATTACAGAACAAGCTGCATAATTGCTAAAATTGAAGCGGCGTAGGTGCAAAGGCTCTATTTTCGGAGTCGGAGAAAAGCAAAATAATTGCAAGGGTCTTATAACAATAATATGGCAATCTATATATAATAATTTTAACTTCCAAACAGACGCTCTTATTATGAATAGTTTAGTCAAGCAACTACCTAATCAATCCCTAAGCAAACCTACCTGGGATTACTTAGAAGGTCTGCAGCTAGCAGATCCTAAGTTTTATATAAGCAGACCTATTGACCTACTGTTAGGCGCAGATGTATACGCCAGCATTATGTTAAGTGGCATCATACGAGGCCAAGAGCAGTCGCAGCCAATAGCACAGCAAACTCATCTAGGTTGGATTCTGTGTGGACCCATTTTAAAATCTTTCCAATGTAACGTAGTCATCAGCAATCTAGATGATTTAAAATCATTTTGGGAAATCGAAAGCATAACAGAAAGCTCAGATATGTTGGCTGATGATATTCATTGTATTGATTTTTTAACAATACTACCAAACGCCGCAAGGATGGCAGCTACGAAGTAAGAATGCCAATGATTTCCAATTTCGAAGAGAAATTAGGACAATCGCAGCACAAAGCATTAGCACAATTTAGAAGCCTTGAAAAAAGACTTAATACTCAGAATCAACTAGCCCAACAATATGTTTCTTTCATGAAAGATTATGAAGACTTAGGACACATGAAACTTTGTCAGCAGTTTAACTCGCAACAAAATTATTTCCTCCCTCATCACGGCATTGAACGTAAATCAGCAAAAACAACAAAGTTAAGGGTAGTTTTCAACGCGTCGGCTAAAACTACAACAGGCTATTCCTTAAACGATTTGATGTACAAAGGGCCGAACCTCCAAAAAGACCTCCAAGCATTAATAATAAACTGGCGAAAATATCAATTCGCATTCACAGCAGATATAGAAAAAATGTTTAGATGTATTTGGCTTGCGGATGAAGATCACAAATTTCAAAACATCATTTGGAGAGATACGCCAAGAAAAAGTCTACAAACTTACCAGCTAACCACAGTGACATACGGCACCAAAGCAGCACCATTCCTTGCAATGATGACGTTAAAGAAATTAGCACTAGATGAACGTCACCGGTTCCCAAGAGCATCTGGCATACTAGAGAATCAATTCTATATGGACGATTTATGCGGTGGATGTTTTTCAGACCAGGAAGGTATAGTGCTGGTTGATGAGCTGTGCGAATTATTAAAATTAGGAGGTTTTATCTTACGAAAATGGTCATCAAACAGAAAACAATACTTAAAAACTTAGATTACAAGCAAACAGCAGAATTATTTAACTTCAAGTCGGATTTTATTACAAAAACATTAGGGATCGGATGGAACCCAACCGAAGATACATTTAAATTTCGATATGAAAAAACAGCACCTACAAATAAGCTAACAAAACGCATACTACTATCTGAGATATCAAAGATATTTGATCCACTTGGCTGGCTAGCGCCGGTGGTCGTCAAACTTAAACTTCTGTTCCAGCGAGTTTGGACGCAAGAAAATATGGCATGGGATGATGAAGTACCAGAAACATTTATTTCAGAATGGAGCAAAATAAAAGAAGACCTTAAGCAAATTAGCAATTTTGAGGTACCTAGGTGGATTGGAAGTACAAAAACCGACACCATTGAACTTCACGGGTACTGCGACGCGTCAACCAAAGCAATTGCCTGCGTAGTTTATGCCCGAAACACATCTAATCACAAAATCGTTCTCATAGCCGCAAAAACAAGGCTGGTACCGTTAGCAAAAACGAATAAAATATCACTACCTCGATTAGAGCTGAGCGCGGCAGAATTATTGTCACAACTTGTAACAAAAATCATGACAAACCTGGAAGACATAGATGTGAACATTTTTGGCTGGACTGACTCAATGGTTGTACTTAGCTGGCTACAAGGAGATCTAGGAAAATGGAAATCGTACGTGTCTAACCGTGTTAAGAATATAATTGAAATTATGCCTGCAGATTGTTGGCAGTACGTAAACACTTCAGAAAATCCAGCAGACTGTGCTAGCAGAGGCTTGTATGCATCACAACTCCTGCAATTACCCTTGTGGCGGAAAGGGCTCGCCTGGCTGGCTGAGCATAAAGTATCACCCCAAAAACCAAGACCATTTACAACTTGCGAAGAGTTACGTAACGTAAATATAAACTTTGTTCAATCTGTTAATAGCCAAGAAATCATCATAACAAACATTTTAACAAAAAGCAACTTTATTACAAAAGCAATACGAATCTTAGCATGGACACTACGAGCAACAAATATATTGTTTACTGTGCATAGCATGAATCAACGACCCGGTTAATTGACACTTCAGGAATTAGATACAGCAAATAACTTAATTATTATGAATGAACAAAGGCACGTGTTTAATGAAGATGTTGCATATTATAAAAAACATAATCATTTTCATAACAAGAGTAAAATTTTGATAAATCATTATACTGATAAATCAGCAAACACCCTTTTATTGATAAATTAGGAATCCTTCGCGTGGGTGGTAGATTAAGAAAAGCAAACTTACACCCTAACATGAAGCACCCGGCTATCATCCCCCACGAAGGACGACTTACTTACCTTTTAATACAGGAAGCACATTTACAAAGCATGCATAGCGGAGCTAGACTTACACTTTCATATTTAAGAAAAAAATATTGGGTTATAAAAGGTATTAGTGTTACCAAAAAGCAAATAAAAATGTGTGTTATATGCAGAAGGCACCAACCACTTAAGCATAAGCAATTAATGGGTGACTTACCTGAATATAGAATACTGGAAGCCCCTCCCTTCTACCACACAGGGGTGGATTACACCGGCTTCGTGGAAGTAAAATCTAGCAAGGGGAGAGGAATAAGGACGACAAAAGGATACGTAGTTGTTTTCATTTGTATGGTAACTAAAGCCGTACATCTCGAGCTTGCCTCCGACCTAAGCAGTTCAGCATTTCTAGCAGCACTAAGAAGAATGTCAGCACGGCGTGGGGCGCCCGCCAATTTATATAGTGATAATGGCACTAATTTTATAAAAGCAAATAGAATAATACAGGAGGAAGTGCAACAATTGAATGAAATCTTTAAGGATAGCTTTTTAATGACAGAAATAGCTGAAATGAACATCCAATGGCACTTTAATGCGCTAACCTGGGCCAGTGCGGGAGGGCTGTGGGAGAGAGCAGTTCGCAGCATGAAACATCATCTTAAAAGAGTTCTCGGATCGCAAAAACTAACATTCGAAGAGTTCTCCACGCTTCTAGCTCATATCGAAGCGTGTTTAAACTCAAGACCTTTATGTGCGTTAACAGATGACATCGAGGACTTGGACGTGCTAACTCCCGCTCACTTCCTAACTGGACGCGCAGGATTAACTGTCATAGCCACCGAAGAAGACGCCAGAACAAGATGGGAAATTATAAGAAAATTAAATGAAGATTTATGGAAAAGATGGAAATTAGAATATTTAACACAATTAACAACAAGAAATATGTGGATGAAAGCAGAAAATAACATAAAAATCGGTGACGTTGCAGTTATTCATGACGTCAGCATACCAGGGAAGTGGCCTATGGGAAGAATTTTAGAAGTACATCCCGGCAGCGACGGCTTGGTTAGCGTCGTGAGCCTTAAAACCAAAAACGGCATCATCAAGCGGCCTATTACGAAAATATCCGTTTTGCCTATTGCAATGAACCCCCAGAATTCACCTAGTGCCTCATCAACAAGCAGCAGCAAGCAACAACCATTAACACCTGGCTTTGACAAACAAAAACAGCAATCAGCAAAACAAACAGAAGTAAAAAACAACTCTTCAGTCTTATCTATTATATTTACGTTGTTAACCTTACTTTGCACACTTACGCCTTGCCGAGCCCTTTATAATATTACATCAATAAATAGAAATCAGCCCCTTTATTTCGACCCATTATCAAAGATGAAGTTGGTAAGAGATAAATGGACCCTGGTAGTGTACCATGACATGTCACCATATTGGCAAGGAGACGCAGCATACAACAAAATATTTAAACATCTAGAAAAAACATGTGATATCAACAACAATGGTTGCGATATGATCTTACTACAACTGAAGCACGAGTACCAGGAACTTCTATATTACAACCAACTTTTACTAACTCAGCAGTTCACTGGGGAACCCCGGCGCCTCAGACGCGGACTTATCAACGGCGTGGGTTATATTGCAAACAGCCTGTTCGGTGTACTGGATGAGCGATTCGCTGAAAAATATACTCGTGACATTGAACTCATTCGTAATAATCAGCATCACCTAGCAAGTTTATGGCGCAACCAAACTAACGTCGTCGAATCCGAGTTTAATCTACTAAAACGCGCAGAGCAAATATTTGAAAAGCAGCATAAAATAATCAATAATAGATTAAACTCTTTGGAAAGAGCAATGAATGATGTCAGCAAAAATATACAATCGGTGTCAGACGCTACAGATTTCCTTATGTCGTCGTTTATGGCCTCTAATTTATTAAAGTCTTTGAAACAAATACAGGATGCTCTGTTAGACACCCTGACTGACATTTATCACGGACAGTTTAACGTGCACTTGTTGACACCGAAACAACTATCTCTAGAATTAACTAATATCATGAGTCATTTATCTAAAGATTTAGCTTTGCCAATAGAAAATATAAATACCGACTTACATAATATTTACAAACTCTTAAAGATCAAAAGCAGGCTAACGCAAAGTTATTTAATATTTGAAATTACAATTCCATTGATAAGCAGGGATTATTTTGAACTTTATAAAATAATGAGCATTCCACAACAAGTTAACAATTTTGAAATTGAGGCTATTCCATCATCAGATTACATCGCAATCAACATAAGAAAAGATTCTTACTTTTTAATAACTACTTATGAGTTACAACAATGTTATGAACAATATGAGCATTATTTGTGTCAGCTATTATAAACGCCTATTCATCATTTAAATGCTAATAAACATTTCTGCTTATTAGAACCTAGTAGTGGAAATTGTAAAACAAAAAAGGCGATTTGTCAAGATAAATGGTTAGCTTTGAACAATCCTTCATCCTACATGTTCAGTTACTGTAAAGAATACCCACTCCGAATACTGTGTGACCATGAAGTTAACACACATATGATAAGCGGAGTTGGCATCATTCACGTAGGACCCGACTGTGAAATAAAGGGTTCTGATGTCACATTATACTCGCACGACCACAAATTCCATAAAATAAATATGGAAACTAAGTTATATATACCAACTCTCTCTGAACTGAACCACATCATTAACGTAACGTTACCCTTACACCAGGGCGATATCGAGCTTAGTCCGTCACTAAATAACTCCATCATTAGCTTAGCAAACGAAATCAGAGAGATGAAAGTAGCAGACACAGAGGAGCAGGGGTTGTCGGAGCATGACATACACCAGTATACGGTCAGCTATGTGCTAGTAGCGTGCCTGGCGGCGGGCAGCGCGGCGCTGACGTATCTGCGTTGCCGCCGCCGCCACCGCCATCGCGGCCTCGTCGTGTCCCCGGCGATCAGAACAATGACTGACTTTAGTAGTGTAGTTAAAAACACAAGCAGTGATAGTGCGCGAAACGTCGCTGCGGGTAACGCAAGACGTAAAATATTCAGCATCGTGGATGACTCTGTTTAACGTTTCATTTAGAGGACTCTAGTACTTGTCTATTACAAAAAAAAATCTATAGTTTTATTCGCCTTTAGTTTTTATTTTGCTTTATATTTTTCATTGTATGATATTTTATGTTTTACCATTATATAACACAGTTTTTATACAATGCTTTCAAATGTTGTTATCTTTTCTCGGGGTCGGGAGTATGTTCGGTTTGCAACCAAACACTAACGAATCAGCATTTAACTTTAGTACCTAACTTATTGATAATTAGCATATAATTTTTAATATTAGGTCTATACCTATGAAATTGCCGTTTTTCACGAAACAAATGAAGCGTAATTTTTTTATATATTTTTTATTTCTATTAATCAAAATAATCACCCATGCAATCAATGCATCTTTGCCAACGCATTGGTAGCTTATTGATGCCTTTCTTGAAGAAATCAGCTGGACGGGATGCAACAAGTTCTTCAAAGGCATTTTGTACTGCCTCTCGGGTATTGAATTTTTTTCCCGCCAAGAAGTTATCCAAATTCTGGAAAAAGTAGAAGTCTGTAGGCGCAAGGTCTGGTGAGTACGGCGGATGACGGAGAACTTCCAACCCCAACTCTTGTAGCTTGGAGACCGTCTGCTGTGCAGTATGAGGTCGCGCGTTGTCGTGCAGGAGCAGTGGAGCCGAACGATTGACCAAAGCTGGTTGAAGACGTTCAAGCTTCTCCATCATTGTGTTCAGTTCTTCACAGTACACATCTGCAGTAATGCTTGTCCCGTTTGGCAAGAAGCTGTGATGAATTACACCCGCGTTAGACCACCAAACAGTGACCATCACTTTTCTAGGGGTAAGTTTTCGTTTAGGGCATTGTTTGGGTGCTGAACCAGGGTCCAACCAACTTGCTGAGCGCTTACGATTGTCAAACAGGATCCATTTCTCGTCACAAGTAACAATGCGGTTCAGAATTCCTTCATTTGTATGCCTGCTGAGCAGTGCAAGGCACGTCTCCACGCGTACTTCGCGCTGGCGGTCATTGAGTTCGTGGGGTACCCATTTGTCAAGCTTTTTACCTTGCCAATTTGACGCAAATGGACCAATATTGTTTTGATGCTAACGTCGAAAGCTGCTGCTAATTCAGCCGTGGGTTGAGTTTCATCAGCTTCCACAATTGCCTTTAATTCGTCATTGTCGACCAAAGTTTTCGGACGACCACGGGGTTCATTTTTCAGGTCAAAATTTCCAGAACGGAAGCGGGTAAACCAATAACGGGTGGTGCGTTCGTTTGTAGTGTTCGCTCCGTAAACGTCGTTGATGTTGCGTGCCGCTTGTGCCGCTTTGCTGCCACGACGGTACTCATACTCCATAATTACTCGAATTTTTAACTTATCCATGATGACGAAAAATGTTCGAATGCGTTGAAAACAAAACACTAACTATTAAACAAATGACGATTTTAGAAAAAGAATTCCATGTTTGTCAAATAAAATTAATTTGAAATTAGAATTATCAGTCAAAAAAAAATATTTTCATTTGAAATGGCCAGTACGGCAAAACGGCAGTTTCATAGGTAAAGACCTATTATTAATTCAGTGTTAAATTAGCATTCGGTGAATACACTCGTTTAAGGCGGTTTTTATCGTTTTATTTCTAGCAGTCAATAGAGTTCGGCAACAGTCCGAACACTTACAATGTACGTTACACTTGTCAGATCATTGGTAACTTAGTATCTAGAATATGTTGTGCCAAATTCATTAATTGGCATTGTAAGACAGTTGTCCCATCGCCGGCGAGAAAACGATTAAATATCGGCTATTTTCTCGCTCAAGAAACGTACAAAAGATATACATTCCTTGTAAACAAAAGAGATGCATATACAAATAGTCGATCGCTGACTGTTCACACTGCCGGCGAGGACTCACTTCAATAGTTTGACTCTGAGCAACAAGAGCTATGAACGATAATACTCGCTCACCGATATTCGATCAGAACTCACGCCGAGAGAGCATCCTGTGTGTAGTATAGGCTCGCACACTCGCTTGTTTATTTATTTATTTATATATTTTTGGAAAATTTACAGCGGAAATCACTAACTATTAGCTAATTGGTGTAAACTAATGCTATTTGCAAATCTTCACCAATGGATTACAATTTAAAATTAAAAGAGAACGTTACAACAACAAAAAATGGTAAAAACATTATTCGTCTCTTACTGTTACATGTGAGTTGATAAAAATAGGCTACAACTATACTTAGGTTATAATAGATTATCGATAAAAGTTATTTGAAAAAAAAGGAAAACAAAAGATATAAAAACAATGCATGATTACGTACATTTACAATTAGTAGGTATTACTATACTATTTCTATTTCTTTATTTTCTCGATGACAGTTCTAATTTGATATAATGTAGTGTTGTGACCAAATAAGTAATGATATCGATCGCACCTATTTATTATATTTTGAACAAATACAAATACAACAAAAACATTCAAATATATTTTTTCAAGGTAGGAACACTCAATGGCCCACCACCATTTTGTGTTTATTTTAATCTGTCACTCGCAACAAGACGGTCGTGCTAGTCACTACATTTCTGTTCGCTGAGTTTTTTCACATTATCCATACGTTACGTTGTGTATTTTGTGTTCCTCCGTGTTGATAGCTGCCCAGCTGTCAAATATCAAAATGCCGAAAGGATCTGATCTCAAAAGGCAGGCGAGAGAACTGGTGATCAAGGTTCGTAATTACTTTGAACCAGAGTATCAAAATGGTGGCCCGCTATTACCACTGTCGCAAGTGCGACAGCGTATTGCGGCCGCATTAGGAATTAGTGGACCTACTGTTTCAAAAATTACTACCGAAGCTTACGGTACAAGTGGCATGCAGGAAAATAAGCTTCGTACGCCGAAGCAAAAACGCCATGGCGAAATGTGGATAGTACTTTATTAAAAGTACAATTAGTGAATATTTTAAAATCGAAAAAAACCTCCCTAAAAGATATGTTATCGACGAATTTTCTCTTACGATTTTAATTAAGGCATAATTGAACCAAGGTGAGTAAGATTTCGAAGTTAAGTTTTTTTTGGGTATATATTTATCTCGTAATTCATAGAGGCAATCATAAAAGAAGGTGACAGCCTGCTCAAGTGTGTTTTTGTAAGAAGGTTAACCCAATCAGTTGCCAAGAGCTCAGACGAAATATCTTTATAATTGCTTTCGTTAAAAAGGTATTTTACTCTACGTTCAATTTGAAGATTCCACGAATCCAGCACTGATACATAGCGCCTTGTGGTGCGGATCTTCCTTAACTAGCGGAGTGTCACAGGCATAGCCAGATAAATCGTCGTTTGATAATATCAAATATAACATCCTTTGGTAACAATTGGTCTCATTACTATATTGGCACAGATTACAAGTGTAGAGTGTAGAGATTATCAAAAAGCAATTTAAGTAATCTATATTCGAATTTTTTTCAGGTTTCAAGTCCTTGTTGCCGGGAGTTTTTATCCACTTGATATGGTCCTGCAGATTAAAGTCTCCCATTATAATAAATTTATCTAGGGAATTTGCCAGGATCAGTTGAGTCAAATTTTCCATAAAGCCGAGCTACACAACTATCGAAACTACGCACTCGCTCCACGCGGCTCGCCAACTCGTTTTTACATTCTAGCTCTACTCGCTACTCGTTCATCATAGCCGGTGGGACAACTGCATAAGTTCTTAAAGTTTTTTTTTTTTGGTCAACACCCTGTAAAATCCACAAGAGAATATTCAAGTTACTATGCGATTCAAATGAGAATAGGAACGTCAATGACCTCTATCTGTCAAATTTCACTTGAAAATTATGGTCTGCAAAGAAAATTTTTTGCATAAAAATAATGATTTATTTTACTTTATTGATCAAAGTATTATATCGAAAATAAATTTTTCAAAATAAAACTGTATTCAAAGAAGCACTGTTATGAGTTAATAAAAAGGCACAATGACGTCACAATATGGCGCTAAGTCGGTCCTATTGTTATTTGAAACGCATAGTACTAGAGATTACATTTTTATTATTGCTATAGAGTATAGAGTAACAAAAAAATTTAAACTTTTGTGTCACTTGCACTCATAGAATATCTATTAATGATTTGAACAAAATCGTTCGGTCAAAATATACGAGAAAACAGCCGTAGGTTTACGGACCCTAACTCACCTTGCACTAGACATTTTTCTGCTCTTTTTTCTTTACCTGAATTGCCATGAATTTTTTTTTATGCCCCGACCAGGCTCGAACCTGCGACCTCCGGCGTATGAGACAGGGCTGCTACCCACTACGCCTCTTGGCCGTCAAATAACAAATACACTGACTGACGTAATAAGGGCATGCCAGGGTTATATATTCCAGCTTTTTATTTGATCGTTAGTATTCTAGTTTTCTATAAATCCGTATTTTCTGATTTGGAACAGGTAATAAATCTTTTGTTTGACAGATACTGTATTTTTTTATTAATCATTTATTTTGATAATAACGTGATAAATAAGTATAGTGGTAGTAGATTACTTATTGTGTTCAGATCCCGTCTGAGGCGGTATTACAGTCCTTCTTAGTTTGACTACCATAATAACCACGTTTGCGTGATTGTATTCCGGTCAAAGAGTAGAAACTGCCAGTGAAATTACTGGTTTAAAGGCAATTCCAACTCAAGCCTCGGTCCGCAACGAATCATTAGCATAGCACGTATTTCTAGTCTTTATACAAAAAAACTAGGTATTATGTCTATGGTTAGAACTTTTTGATTCTGAGAGCTCCGTTGCTACTTTTCGAGCGAACAATTGTCATATGTCACTTAAAACACTACTTTTATTATATTAATACTTGAATTTGGCAGAAATAGTTATTGTGTAGTAACTACAGCTGATTGCCATAAAACGCAAATTTAATTTCCAATCAATCAGCTCGATCTGCCATTACAGTTTCAATGTTTGACGATTGAAGAGTTTGCAATGATCAATTTCCGTAACATATCCTCTCAATTGCCTCCCATGCAATACAAACAAAGCATATAAAAATATAAAACAAAAAAAAATTCATAAATATAGAAGGCTTTTATTTATTTTACCTTCTTTATCTTTTAAATTGTTAAAATATCGTGTAGAATAGGAGCTGGGCTTTCGCGCTGCCACAATGGCATTACGCCAAAATCTAATGCCGTCATTTTAAAATTAAGAAACGAAGGACAATCTAATTTAAAAAAAATTGTTGTCAAATTGAAAAAATGGGTTCCTTGTGTTGTAGTTAGGAAGACGTTCGTCTGATGCGTAGCATCATAATTAGTTTGTGATCATTAGTCAATAATATAATAATCACTTTTTTGTATTCAGTCACTGGAGTCGCGGTGAAAACATGGAGATTTATTGCTTCTTAAAAAATTTTGCATTCCATAACGGTCGCCCCCGCTTTGCTTTCCGAACTAACATTTAATATTCAATTTAGTGCCCGTAGGTCTAATAAGTATAATCTGTTTGCTCTTCAAATCTATAAAAACAACATATCCTATTATAATCCATTGGCAAGAATGGCTCGCCTGTACAACTTAAAGCTTGCAAAGGACACCGACTTGGACATGTTTTCATCAAATATAGGAGCTTATTCAAAACTTGCAAAAGATATCCTCCAACACTACCCAAAAAGCTGATTGTATCCTTTAAATTATTTAATTTTATTTTTGTGACATGATTATCTTACACATTATTTTTGACATTTATATTTCTGCTCTGACATAATTGTACATTGTTATTTATTGATTTTATCACACATGTTTGACATTATATAGAATAATTTTTCTTTTGACATTTCATTTTGACATTATCACCATTATTTTGACATTACATACCTAGATTTTTTTTTGTTAAAATTTCTTTGATAATTATATAATTTTATGAAAAAGTTACTGTTACTGTTAATGTATTTATTATAATTTCTCTTGCTTGACATGTTTCATTCTGTAACGGAGTTCAACTATAAATATTATTTTTATGTTGCACATATTGTTGAGTTGCATCCCAGTTCCTACTATGTGTATTTCATTAATTTATGTTATGTATTGGTTGTAACTTGTTTTGTGCATTACAAAAATAAATAAAATAAAAGTAAATAAATAAATTACACTCAATATTTATTAAAAAGAATAAAACACCTACGACTAAAGATTGGGGTGAAAGAGACTTAGTCTTTTAAAGTCTTAGAGCCTACGCGAATCACAGCGACTTCAGCCACATGTCTTGATAACATTTTAATAAATTTAATGCCATGTACAAACTCAGTCATTTATAAACTACAATGATCATAGTAGACAGTGGGCCTCTTTTGATATTGGGCAAAACAATACTCTAAAAAGAGAAATTACCTTTATACCCATGAATGAGAGACGGCTTGTAACATTTAGAAATAATGTATTTAAAAAAATATTAAAATTAGATTACTGTGAAGATCCGATTACTCAATATAACTCTATTAATAATATAATTCAAAATGAATATGACTCTGTTTTTACAAAAAGGAAAATATGTGTAAATAATAATTTATTTAGGTTTAGTTATTGGGCAACAGTGGAAATATGCAAAAGTAGAAATAGATTATATGAATTGTCTGTACAATTCATATAATCTATTTCTTCACTATTTCTTCTGAAAGAACTTATAATCATAATAAGACATTTTATAAATATGTTAAAAAGTTTTCATAATTATTTAAACGCGTGTGCAGTGTAGCTAAATCTAATTACATTAATAATAAAATTAAATATAGTACTAACATTTCAAAAACTGCATGCAATATATTAGGTCTTTACCTATGAAATTGCCGTTTTTCACGAAATAAATGAAGCGTAATTTTTTATATATTTTTTATTTCTATTAATCAAAATAATCACCCATGCAATCAATGCATCGTTGCCAACGCATTGGTAGCTTATTGATGCCTTTCTTGAAGAAATCAGCTGGACGGGATGGAACAAATTCTTCAAAGGCATTTTGTACTGCCTGTGAAGTACCTTTGTCTGCTGTGCAGTATGAGGTTGCGCGTTGTCGTGCAGGAGCAGTGGAGCCGAACGATTGACCAAAGCTGGTTGGAGACGTGCGAGCTTCTCCATCATTGTGTTCAGTTCTTCACAGTACACATCTGCAGTAATGCTTGTCCCGTTTGGCAAGAAGATGTGATGAATTACACCCGCGTTAGACCACCAAACAGTGACCATCACTTTTCTAGGGGTAAGTTTTCGTTTACGGCATTGTTTGGGTGCTGAACCAGGGTCCAACCAACTTGCTGAGCGCTTACCATTGTCAAACAGGATCCATTTCTCGTCACAAGTAACAATGCGGTTCAGAATTCCTTCATTTGTATGCCTGCTGAGTAGTGCAAGGCACGTCTCCACGCGTACTTCGCGCTGGCGGTCATTGAGTTCGTGGGGTACCCATTTGTCAAGCTTTTTACCTTGCCAATTTGACGCAAATGGACCAATATTGTTTTGATGCTAAGCCTAAGCTAAGCTAAGCCGTGGATTGAGTTTCATCAATTAATCGGGAAACTGGGAAACCCAAAGACCCCTACACCAAATATAATTTAAAAATTAATGATAAATAGTTCAACTGACAGAGAAGTTGCTGAAGCATTTGAAATTTTTTTTACTGCCATCCCTGTGTCAACTACTTCGAGTATTAATTAATGTTCCACTCTTGCACAGTCACTGCTAATGGAAAATGCAAATTCATGCGATATTGATTTCATCTTTAAACATGTTACTGTGTTCTACAACCGATGCCGGTGTTGAGCTCATAAAACACGTTTTCAGCGCCTGGGAGGAGTCGTGTGATGCTATTGGTGTCTTTTGTGACTTGTCCAAGGCGTTCGACTGTGTGGATCATACTACTCTACTCATGAAACTGCACCATTTCAGCATAAAAAACCGAGCGCTTGCCTTGATTAAATCATATATTTCTAATAGAAAACAAAAAGTTGCAATAAATGGAGAAAAATCATCAGGATCGGCAGTGACAATGGGTGTGCCCGAGGACTCAGTTCTTGGTCAAAGGACCAAGTAGGAAAGCCTATTTTTAGTACATGTTAATAATCTGCCATCGGTCGTTAAGATACTTCCTTCTTATTTAAAATCATAAAACAAGAAACTGACTATCGAGCAGTAAACAAATGCAAGTCCAACACAGAGAAGTGGTTCTCAGCTAATAATTTGCTCCTCAATGAAAACAAAACTAAATGCGTTAACATTGCCAAATGTCAAACAGGTAAACACAAACATTGTAGTTAAGAGCCAGGAACTGACTCCTGTAAACTCAACTGTATTTCTGGGCATAACCTTAGACGCCAAACTCCAGTGGGGACCGCATGTCGATGGTTTAGCAAAAAGGCTTGGCTCTGCCCCATATGTCAAAAAAATGAGACAAATTTCAAACGAAACCACTGCTCGATTAGTCTTTTTTGGTTACTTCCACAGCCTCATGACGTATGGTATTCTCTTGTGGGATAGTGCTGCCGACATCGATACTATATTAATTCTGGAGAAATGGGCTGTTCGCGCAATCTATCAGCTCGGTCCATGGGTGTCACTTAGATGTAAAAAGGAAATAAATATTCTTACTTTCCATTCACAATGTATTTTAGAAAATTTAATGTATGTAAAAAAGATCATAACCTTGTTCAAAAGAAAAAAATATCTGCACAATGTTAACACAAGAGGAAGAAATATGCTGGCAGCTCATCATAGTAGGATTCATGAAACGAAATATTTATTTTCTCAACATTGACAATTACTTGTTCTTATTGATGTCAAATAAAACATAACTTTACCACCAGTTCGAAAAAACCTTCGTGAAGAAGAATTGGCAAGAAACTTCACGGTATATTTTTTTCAAAATAAATTTACATAGTCTCTTTATGTATATACAAATTTATTCTTATCTGTTTTTTTAAACTTAGATTGTCCTTCGTTTCTTAATTTTAAAATGACTGCTTTGGACTTTGGCATAGTGCCATTGCGGCAGCGCGAAAGCCCCTCTTCTATTCTAGAAGATACTTTAACAATCCAAAAGATAAAGAAAGTAAAATAAATAAAAGACTTGTATATTTATGAATTTTTTTATTTCGAAACTTTATTTTATATTTTTATACCTATGCTTTGTTTGTATCGCATGGGAGGCAAATTTTTATTTTCTAGACGCAAGACATTAGTACCTTTTAATATTCTGTTAATTATGTTACACTAATTAAACACCGTTATTTTTATTGAGTAACCCAGAAAACATTTCTTCTCAAAATGTTCGTGGCTTACAAACAATTTACGAAGTTCTACCACACTTAAACCTTGTAAGTTAACACTATTAGCACAAAGACACGGTAATCAATATTATGTCGATCTCAGTTCTTGGAAAATGACGTCCTTTCGCTTACTTTCTCATTCACTACCATCACTAAACTTGTACATTGTGAAGCACCATAAATGCAAATTAATTACTGTATTTGAGAATTGAGAAGTTATGTTACGGAAATTGATTAACACAAACTCTTTACTCGTCAAACATTGAAACCGTAATGGCAGATCGAGCTGATTGATTGAAAATTAAATAAAATTTTGCGTTTAATGACAATCAGCTGTAGTTACTACACAATAACTATTTCTGCCAGTTTCAAGTGTTCATATAATAAGAGTAGTGTTAACATAATTAAAACATTGAAAGACAACCTAAAACCGTACATCATTGATTGCACATAGTTGCTGCGTTCCGTTTGCCGATTACAGCGCTCACAGCGCTCATATACCTGTTCGCGCGCATAGATACGTCATCAATGACGTCATAAACGCCGCCATCTTACCGCTCACAGTGCCAACGCTACGGAGCATGGTCGCTGTGAACGGCCTGTCAAAACTGACACATGACGTTACTTTGTTGATGTTTTTATTAGTCGATTAAAGATTTTAAAAGCTTGCTTATTAATTTTCTTTCGTAATAATGTAAAAAAAGGCTCCTGCTTCATTCAGGGTCAAAGATCTTAATGAAATTATAACTTTAGACTTAATCGACGAACAATTAGAATGTTAGCGCGCTATTTACCGTTCCGATCGCAATATCACTAATAACACTTTTAGCGCGCTCAAACGAATCCGAACGGTTTTGAGCAATTTTAGCGCTGTGAGCGCTGTAATCGGCAAACGGAACGCAGCAAGTGTTATCATTCATCATTTATATTGAAGTGACATATGACAATTATTCGCTCGAAAAGTAGCAACGGAGCTGTCATAATCAAAAAAGTTCTAACCATAGACATAATTCCTAGTTTTTTTTTGTATGAATACTGCCTGCTATGCTATGCATTATGTCAATAATGATATTGAAAGCTTGATTGAAAGGTTCGACGGCTGTTTGTTTCCTCGTTTATTTGATTTGAATTGACAATTCAATGTTTAGTTTGGATTTGTGTGGAGAGCAAACATTTATGATTAAAAAGCGGAAATAGTGTTTTCCCCTTATTTTTAGTTTTAAAATATTATAGTAGTCCATTATATGAATTGTAAGAACTTATTCGGGATCATAATTTTGATTAAGCTCAAGTTTTGTTCTACAATGATACCTATACATTTTAAATGTCGATCAGAATTATACCCTAGGTCTAATATTAAACGATACCCCGTACCAGACGACAAAGTTAACTGGACGGTAGAATTTAATGAATATAAACCTACAAAACATACAGCCAAATCTGTGTATGGTAAACCTTGGGCTGATTTAGAAATAGGTAAGTAATCAGTAGTAATTGTTACAAATTACAAACTAGCAATGTATAGTTAGAAATCTTAAACTCTAATATTATGATAAAAATATTCTAAAATATAATATTATCATGCTTCTGCTTTTTCAGATGATCCCAATTTTAAACCTAAGTGGAATAGTCTTGATGGTAATATAAGTCGCATAAGTTATATGGGTTTATACAAAATAGAAAACGGTTTCCCTTTAAATATTATGGGAAGGACTGGTATTTGTGGTCGAGGGGTTCTTGGTCGCTGGGGTCCAAATCATGCGGCTGATCCTATTGTTACAAGATGGAAGAGAACTGACAGTGGAGAAATTAAGCTTGATGAAAATAAACTGTGAGTTGTTTTTATACCAAATATTATCAATATTTGAAAAACATATTTAGGCTCTTGAAGATAACATATTTTTTTATTTTATTTAGGTTTCCCAACAAGGTATACACTATGACTTTACAAAATTTTAATTTAATTTTAAGTACCGGTGTTATAAGTAAGCAGCATGCTTGTTTTAAGTCTTGTCGGCAATTGGAGAGAAAATGAATATTTGAATAACATTATCAGGTATTAAATATTTACAGACCCATACTTCAGTTTGTTGCTGTAAAGAGAGGGGACACAGGGGAATGGGCCTGCCCTGGGGGGATGGTGGATCCTGGAGAGAAAGTGGCTCAGACTGCTATGAGGGAATTCATGGAAGAGGCAACTAATTCATTAACAATGTCCAACAGTAAGTTTTCTGTTTTGACTTACACATTAGGGTGTATCATCATTGATGAGGCCACCATTATGCTTAAACACAGCATAATGAATGGCATAAACTTTGTAATATGAAAGTATGTTTAGATGTTAATATGTTTTTCCATTTTAGGTGATTGCAAAGAATGGAAACAAAAATTTGAAAATTTCTTTTCTGTAGGGGAAGAAGTTTACAAAGGTTATGTTGATGATCCAAGAAACACAGATAACTCCTGGATGGAAACTGTTGCTTATAATTTTCATGATGAGAGTGGGAATGTGGTTGGCGGGATTAGTTTACAAGCTGGTGATGATGCCACTGGTGTACAATGGGTTGACATCACCCATGACATCACTTTATATGCTAGCCATTCTGATTTAGTCATGAAAGTGTTAAAAAAACGATTAAGTGCCATTAAAATGTGAATAAAACAATTTATATATAACAATCAAAAGCTTTTATTTCTTACACTATACTTAATGTTTCAAACTTGAAAATTTTGGATATGGTTAAAAAAGAATGGAATTTCAAACAGATATTGCACCTTGAACCATACAATAGAATTTACTTATAAATGCAAAGTAATTAATATGCATACAAACCTATTAAGGTTTAACATAGTATTAAGATTAAGATAATATTAAATCTAAACAAAAATAAGAAGCTAATATTATCACAAATAAAGAACCAATAACAAATAAGTACCCAATAAACTAAAGTTATTACAGTATTTCATTACAAAAAACAAAAATATAAAGTGTTGATTAAACTTTGTGTACATTCAATCTGGTTAACTTTGTCCTTCTGTATAATGTTGCCTCTTGGTCCAATTGTACAAGGATCCAATTTTTAACTTTAGCATGTTCTATTTCGACTAAATGAGGCTAAAGTAATACAAATACTTTTAAAATTTGAAATGATGCAAAATATGATGGAGACATATATTCTCTTCATCATATTAAAATTTTGCATTATTCAAATTGTTTAAGTTACCCAAGTTGTCAATGTAACTTTGGCCCAACATTATTTTCTTGACTTAGCATATTTCAAAGCAGAGTACAGATAAATTAAACTTACGTATAATTTAACATAAAAAAACCACCAAAACTTGCAAAACATTACTACATCCAGTTAATAGACCAACAAATATTTACAAAATTGTCTAATAGCAGATCAAAGCTACCTAGATTAACTGTACTTTTCCGATAATTTAAAAACAAAAACATTATTTTCAAAGTTTATAACGGGCGCTACCCACATATTCGGGCCGGCGCTGTCGAATATGTTTAGTAGTCGGTTTGGGCGGGCCCATTCCTAAAAACACCAAACAACATTATATTGTATGAACTACAAGTTCATTCAGAAGAAACTATCATGATCATGGAAAAACGTATGCAATATTCAGATAGGCTCATCTACCCAAAACCAAGGTAGGTTGCAATTTCTTCCACAGATGTAAATAACTGGAAATATTTGATCTATATATTTATTTACCTATATTTAGTTCACATAGAACTGATAGGCTCAGATCCCTTAAACAACAAAAATAAAAACATTTACTTTCGCAAATTTTGATTACAATGGTCCCAATAAAATGCCATTCAAATGTTTCATTAGAGTAAAATTTTGTCATATAAATTTGATTACAGTACAGATAATCATGACCTTTAGTAAAGAAAAAAATTTTGACACCAAAAAAGAGCTTTCATTGAGAGATGACTAGAGAAAATCATTGAATAAATCAATACAATTCCATAAAAGTCACATATTGATATTATAGTACACTTAAAATGCAATCACTTTAATATAATCAATGGTAATACGGTATTACCACTGATTGTATTAAAGTGATAATACCGATTTTGAACACATACACTTAGTTCCGAGGGATATCCGCGGAACAATGTTATTGTAATTTGAGTCTTAACTTGCAATCCTAAAGCACCATTTCGCTCGCGTCATCTAACCGCTAGGACACAGAGTTTGGGGCAAGGGCGTTGTAAGCGCGGTAACAGTTCACGTCGTTCATTAACCGGAGGATGTTCTGAGAGAATGTTGGTAAATCCTGTAAAAATAAATATAGTAAAATATTAGAACTATATGAGGTATAGTTGAGTCCAAAAGTGGTAACATGTGGCTTATTAGTAGTAACTTATTATTAGTAGTGTTTATTAGTAGTGTTTATTATTAGTAATATATTACGGTATATGAGATGCCTTCTAATTGACAAACGGATAACTGAAGCTGGTACTATAGGGTAGGTATAGCTGGTACAATACCCCAATTATGGACAACCTGTTAGTAGGTAAATTCTAAAGAAATTAACCAGCTAACGATACTGAGATAAAGACGACCCCACTAATATTTTCGGAACCTGAAGATTATCATCGAAATAATTCTTTTAGTTTATTTATTTTAATTTGTAAGATAACTTACGGAATCTGCAGGAAACTGGGATAGCTGCTCTACGAGTTCCGGAGTCAATCCTTGCAAGGAACGAAGGAAGTGAGGTAAAAATCTAAAAAAAGGACACTTTTAGTTAAAATAAACAAGGTACATTGTAAAAAAATTAAAGACTTCAGTCAAGTTAAATACTATTTGACTAACTAAATATTCGCACCTACTGCCATCTTTCCACCTGCCACATTCACTGAAATGTTTTTGTAACCGTAGTTAAAAAACATTCTCTTATTTAGTTTCTTATAATTTAAGCACTAAGATTCTTACTAACAATTCTTCACATCATTATAAATGACGTTCGTTCGAATCAAATTTGTGTCAACTTCAAATTCTTACCCCTGTGTAAAGGTATGTATGTCAACAGTGGCCATGGCATGGACCGCACTGACTGCTTCATCTCGCAACAAGGCTCGCCCCCCTCCTTCTCCCAGTCCGGCTAGGAGGACGGACAGGAATTCTGCCAGAAACTCGTTGCGGAATATTACCTAGAAAGTAGGGCTAAAATGAATAATATTCACACTAAAAATAGAAAAATAATTGTGACTTAAACCCATAACGGGTGCCGTTTGAGGGTGTTCGTCGTTTGGATACTTGGGGGGAGGGAAACTTGCCGAGCTAACGGATGCAGACAAGAATAACTTTGTATAGACATAAAGAGACTAAATTTATTTTGAAAAAAATATACCCGTGAAGTTTCTTGCCAGTTCTCCTTCACGAAGGTTTTTCCGAACTGGTGGTAGAGTCATGTTTTATTTGACATCAATAAGAACAAGTAATTGTCAATGTTGAGAAATAAATATTTCATGTCATTTCATTTCACCCGACCACGAATGGCATGAAATAAAAAAAATAAGCCTCTGTGAAATTTTTCATCTAATTAGATATTTATAATGTCAATTTGTATAGTGAGTACCAGCCACGAAAACGTGCTCCACCACTTTGTGGTCAATACTTCAGACCGATCATAAAAAAACAAAGTAGTGGGCGCAACTTCATGGGCGGCAGTCACTATAAATACTCTTAAAATATCAACTGACTTACATTATCTTCTAGGGCCCTGTTCAATAAAACTTACAATTCTAGAAATTTGTCAATAAGTGACATAATTGTCGAATTGCCGTACAAGTGCTGTTCAATGCAATATGTGAAAAAAGCCGACAAATAATTGTAAATTGTTGCGCCTGTAAACTGTGTTCAATAAAACGTTACACATCTAAAAGCCGCCTGTCAAAATACATGACAATTATTTATTATTACAAATATGTCAAAATAAATAATATAGTAAAATTGGTGAGAGGTGGCTTTCTGTTAAGAGTAATGGAGCTGAACAACAAATGAACTACTCTGTCGCTTATACATAGCAACCGAGATATTTTATTTGGTCGGTTTTAAAAATTTACTCACGAGATGAAGATAAAAAAGTGGAAGGAAATTACCATTGTGGTAAAAAAAGCATAAAACAAAACAATAATAGGGTATAATGCCGAGGTATTATCACTTGTAAATGTTTTACTGAGGGTCCAATCAGAAATGTATTACAATTCTACAAATATGTAAATTTGTAAATACAATTAAACGTTCAACAAAGCAGTTTTTCCGACAAATTAGTAAATTGTCACCTGTTACGCGAAAATGTTTATCGAATAGAAATATGTAAAATTGTAACAAAAATTTGGCAAATATGTAAATTTTCCGCCATTACAAATTTGTAATTTGTATTTTTTATTGAACAGAAACTTTCACCAGAAACTGTCATCTGTCACCTATAATTTACTTTTTTTAGTAATAATAATAATAATAATAATAATTTATTTTCTCATCACAATATGTTTACATATAAGCAATAAATCTATTACAATATTTTCTTTTTCATTTACAAAATGGATATTGTGTGAGACTGGTGCCTAAACTAGGCTTGCGGCCTGTGTTGCTGGACACCAGGTCTCCATAAAGTACATTTAAATATATGGTTAGATAGGCGCTTATTATTTGTATGATTTTATATTTATAGTTACATTTACATTTGGTTGTGATAAATGTAGTAAACAATTATAACTTTACAATGAGGTTACATGTAATTGACCAGTTGGTATAATGTTAAATATTAAATATAGCTACTTTGAGTGTGTGTTTTGTAGGTGCATGTGTGAGTGTGTATGTGTCTGTAAATATATTAAAGTGTATTAATAATTCGGTGTACGTATGTTCATATAATGTATAGTGCATTTATGTATAAATTTTTTTTATTATTATTATTATTTTTTTTTATTCATTTATTTTTTTTTTCTTCTTTTTTTTATTTTTAACTTTAAGTAAGACGGCCAAAAATAGCTTCAGTGTCTTCATAATTAAGTGTCTGTAACCATTTGCTTAGCTTCATCTTGACCCTAGCTTTTGATAGGGGGAATATATGTAACTTAAAGTTTATTTTATTGTACAGGAAGCCTCCCAGATAGCAAAAGAATCGGTTAGAGAATTTTGTTGCAAGCGTAGTACGTTGTTGATTTACGGGGTTATACCTTCTTTTACCACTAGTTAAAGAAGGGTCATATTCAAGTAGTTTGTGTTGCTTGAGTACAGTCTCGAGAACAAACAGTTGACGCACTGTTAAAACTTTACTTTCTTCGTATAAGGGTGAATCAACTATTTTACCCACACTAAGGACAGGTCAGAAATATTGTTTTGAAAAAAAAATAGCAACAATATTCCTTAATTGAAATTTTATAAGATCATCAGAAATTTCATTTACTTTCCTAAGCTAGCAGGGCAGAGACGTTTATTCATATTTTCGATAGTTATTTTAGAAAACTACTACGCAAACTGTCAAAAGCTGTCACCCGAGTTACATGCATTCAATGTTACTTATATGATAAATGAAACTCTTAAGCATTATCCATTTTTGTTTATTTACTCTTGCATGCATAATCAAATATTTTGGTATAATCAGTCTTCGTATTATTCTTAATTTAAGTACAAAACTAACAGACATTGGTCTCTTGCGTTACCTTGAGACAAAGAATTATAAATATTTTTTAAATAAAACTTAATACATAAAAATTACAGATGAAAATGAATGATTTATAAAAGTACAATAATTGTAAGAATAAAAAATTGGTAATTTAAAAATGTATTTTGTTTTTTTTTGCATTTTATGATCGGAAATAAAATGTTAATATTAGGGACAATAAGTAACTCCAGAGACAAATTTGGGTAACGCCTGAGACATAATATTAAACTATTAATATAACGAATAAACGACATATATTGAAAAAACTTAATAATTTGGGATTAAATTTAAGAAATAAACATAACAAATCATTAATAACAATAACTTCAGGTAGGTATGGCTAATTTCTCATTTCGAAAACATCAATCGTGGTTTCAAATTCGTATTGCCCTTTTTCTAATAAGGACGGAATTGGTAGGATTTTTATAATGTCTTCATAACCGACATAGCTAATATCATTCGTATCAATTCTGAATGTCTTAGCATCGTCACTTACGACCCGTAAGAACATGACTTTAACTTCGCCGTCTTCTTCAATAGGTGTCAAAGCTTTACATACGTAAGAATATTTTTTCTTTTTCATGCCACTCACATAGACATGCAGAAAATCACCAGCTGACAGCAATGGTGTACCTTCATAATTACTCGTCTGAGCCAACGGTCCTGCTGAATTGGCCTCGTCTGATGATCTTTTTTTATTGTTTTCTTTGTCAAGCTCATGATCTGGCTGTTCACTATCACTGTCAGATGAATATCCATAAACTGTTCGATAAATACTAGGACGAGTAGGTATATTTTGAATATCTTTCAGTACAGCAAGTGGTACATCATCGTCAGATGTATCGGGAGAATAATAACTAGAAGGTTCCAACTTTTTATTTTTCGACATCTCCACATTTTTAGGTTCAACGGCGACTTCTATCGCGGAACTCACGGACTCAACATTCACTCTATATGTTTTGGGGTTCAGACAGTTGCAAAAACCTCGTTTTGAAGATGTACAAAAGCAGCTAAGCCACCTGTACTTCAAATAGTTTCTTTCTCTTGTAAATATTTGATGAACTTGTAAAGTTCCAATAAGCCGTGGGATTGATTTTGGCAGCTTATCTTTTAATTTTAATAGCATCGTCTTCTATTAAGAAGAGCTGTATTTTACTAACGCCATTTAATTTACTCATGAACTCTTGAGCATTATGAATATCCGTACCTGCGGCAACAATCTTATCTGCAGTGCGCTTCAAAAAACCTCCGATTCCATCTGCAGGACCTTTACCGTGACCCGCCTCAAAGAAAGACCAGGTAGTAGCAATAAATCCATAGTCAAAATATTTTGTGCAAAGCAAATAAAAGTTTTGCTTCTGTCTGTACTGTGTCGACGGTCCATCGGAAAAGAAATGAACAGCATCCGCAGCTTCATGTTTGTTTCTTACCCATTGCAAGATTGGGTGTAAGTGTGCCCAGATGGCGGCAGGCTGATGACAATTAGAAGAAGAAATTGTACAAAATGAGTTCGCCAAATATTTCTTTGCAGGGTCGTACGTATAAACCATAACCGTATGCAAGGACACTTGGTTTCGAGAGCCTCCAAAATGGTGGCACTGGACCTCTTCATGATATTTACAATTGTAATTTTCACTAAAGTCGACTACAATTGCGCACTCATTAGCTTGTAGATCATTTAGGCATTTCCGAAAATTATGAAACTGTATTTTAATATTATATATATGTTTCTTAAAGAAGATAATAGCTTCCTCAAATGATTGCAATAAGCGCGCAGCATCTACACATTGTTCTTCTTTTACATTCTTCATTGACCTAAATATTTTCCCATCTTTTTCATACTTTTCTTCCTTTCTTATCCATTCGCTGTACTTTATAATACCGGTTACTTTTTCTTCAACATATTCCATCTTTTTGTTTTTGCATTTGTCACAATCATTGTACATACAATCCTTAGAATGGTCGCTGCAAACTGTGCTTTTGATAATTGCATTCAAATCGTTAATTTTGAGGACACCTTGTTTTTTCAATGCTTGAGCCTTGTATGTAATGTTGGCATGGGTTTTACACAAGCACGTTTCTCTAGCATCGACTGACGCACTTTTGACGTAAAATGGACGGTTTTTTGTAAAATAGTAATATGAGCAAGTCGTGCCAAGGTTCTCTTCCTTAAAATCTCTGTATAGTTTTCGCATAGTATCCAACAAATACCTCTTCTGTACTTTCTCGCGGTTTCGAGTTACTGTTTCTTTTTTTCCAGCTGAAGCTCTCGAGACATCATCGCGAAGGAAAAACTGATGAATTTTTTTCTGTAGCAGCACAGGGCGTAGTGTCGTTTTCTTTTTAGCGTACTGTCTGTTTATTCCCAATGTTTCTTGTAATAACTGTATCTTCTTTCTACAATTTTCTATATCGGCATTTTTAAAAAGGCTTTTGAACAGTTCTTTTTCTTTTTGGCTCTTAATTATTTCATATCGCTCTTTAATCGAATTCGTCAATAGCTTATACTTATGTTTCTCTTTGTGATCCTTAGATTCCTTATTTTTTATTTTGTTTCTATTCAGTCTTTTCCTGTACTTCTCACAGTTCTTTTTCAACTTCTTGTTTTCTTCAAGTAATTTTTTGTTCTCTCTGTACACTTTACTTCTATCCTTTCTTACTTTCTTTCTTCCGCGTTCTCGAGGTGCCATTGATGCCGGAGATACTGGTGGTGACTCATTGTAGACATTGCGTTCACACACTGGGGAACTAGGAGGTGTTGCATCCAAGACCGATTGTACATTTTTCCTCTTCTTTCTGTATTCTCTTGGTCTTAATTTCCAGATAACGTTTGCTTGCTTCTTTTCCTTTGGTGTTAAGTCTTTTGCGAGCCTTTTAACCTTGTGGTAGTGCTCACGGTGCTTTCTTTTAGCCTCTTCGTATTTTTCGGGATTCTTTTTGAGTTTTTCCCTGTATCTCCTTTGTTTTTCAGCCGCTGTAAGTCGAGCCATTTCAGTTCAATCAATATTTCTGAAAATATTATTTTTATATTAGACATTACATTTTTTGCATCAAAAATTTATTTATTTACATTTTAATTAAATTATTAAAAAATAATAATTAATAGAGTCACTTTTACATGATGTCCTACAATCCAATCGAACTAAGGGCCGGTTTTTCAATTGTCTGATGGATCTATTTGATAGATAAGTTTTCGTTGCACGTCGAACATAAATATTTGACATTTGTATGAAGTCACAGTCAGAACATACTACTTATCAATCGGATAGAATTTATCTCGCAATTGGAAAACCGGCTCTGAGTACATTATTGTCTCAGGAGTTACCAAGAATGTCTATGGATTTACCGCCAAAGTAACTTAGTATACAAGTAACTCCGCAGACAATAAGCGTATTTTTTTTGAAAGAACACGTTATAATTTGATCATGGTACTACAAGTTAACTTTAATCGAAAATATATAATAGGTACTACAAATCAACTGATTGTATTAAATAAATAATAAACTTACATCGAGAAATCACGGTCACTCAGCAGACGATACAAAAAGACACGCACTCCCTGCGAACGTTTTCGGCCGACTAGCGGCTCGACGGTGCAATCAAAGGACACCGACGCGCCATGCGAGCGAAAGCAAACACAAATGAAGCTACCTACGGCAAATAGCGCCATCTTTGTGTTTCCGGATGAAATTTAAAAGTGTAACTCAGCATACGAAGATAAAGTCATTCTAGTGAGGGACATAGTTTAGAGATTATTTTATGAAAAAGTGATTTGGTTCATCACTATTTTGATATGCACACGATGAACTATTACTTATTGTCTTATTGTGTATTAATAATTAAACGAAAGCCTAAAGAATAAGTTCATTTAAAATAAAAGTTTACGTGGTGAATGTGGTCTTTGGACAGGAATATTTTGTATGGTGCGGATTTTTTGTGTACTGAGTTACCATAATTTTTTAATGGAAATTATACATTTTTGAGAACGTAATCAAGTTCTCGCTATGCCTAATAATCTAAGATAGTATAGCTATTCTAATGTTGAGTTTAAATATAACCAAAGAGCGTATTTTAATAAGAAATGGTCAGGGACAGCAAAGTGTGGGTGAAATAGTTGATTCACCCATAACTGTGCCGTGGGATAACGATAGGGTCGAAATGAAGATACCTTGAGAAGGGCTCTTTGCGCTCTCTCCAATTGTAGTAATAAGGTTTTTGGTGCACCGCCCCAAGAGGTTATGCAATAAGACAATATAGACTGAGCAAGCGCAAAGTAAACTAATTTAATTTTTTTAAAGCCAAGTACGTGCCTAAGGGTTTTAAAAACGTATATTAATTTTCTAACTCTGTTTTTAAGGGAGTTTATGTGTTCGGTAAATCGTAAGTTGCTGTCAATAATTATGCCTAGGTATTTGACGCTATGTTTTTTACAAATACATGGGCAGGTACATGAGGTATATGGTTTGGAGCATGAGTGGGCTATTATATAATGCTGTGCTTCTTTATTTAGTTGTTTATTTTTTAACGAGAACGCAATGTAATTAGTTTTGTCCGTATTTAAAGTTAGCAAGTTATTTTGCAACCAGCTTGCTACCAAATTTAAGCCTGATTGAGCATTCGCGTACACCGTAGTCCAAGTATCGGCACTGAATAAGAGGACAGTGTCGTCCGCAAAGGAAATCACTTTGCCTTTTCGTAAAGTGAGCGTACCCAGGTCGTTTATGTATATAAGAAATAACGTCGGTCCTAGGACACTACCCTGGGGGGTACCGTAAGTGAGGGTGCGCTCGGTACTTATATCGTTACCTATCTTAACTCTCTGGGTACGCGCACTCAGATAATCTTGAAAAAGACTTAGAGGAATTCCTCTTATTCCCAATTTTTCCATTTTTTTAACAAGGATCGGGACAGAAACTGTGTCAAATGCCTTAGCCAGATCTAAAAATACACCCAGCACCTTTTGTCGCTTATCCATATTTGTAACAACATAATTCACCATATCATGAACGGCGTCAGAGGTAGACTTGCCTGTTCGAAAACCATATTGCGTCGGCGAAAGGATGTTATATTTTTCTAAGTAGTGAATAAGTCTATTATTCATGATCCGTTCAAGTATTTTTGAGAGTGCTGGCAGTATAGCTATCGGTCTATAGTTATTGACACAGCTCCTGTCACCACTCTTGTAGATAGGATAGATTACTGCCTTTTTGAGTGCGTTTGGAAATTTCCCTGTGGAGAGAGAAAGATTGCATATGTGTGTTAAAGGGGGAACTATTGAGGCTTCATGTCTTTTTAAAAGATTACTAGATATTCTATCCCATCCCACAGCACAGCCACTACGGAGTGATCTTAGTAATGTTGCAACTTCGATCTCATCAGTTGGTAACATTACCATGGACTGTGATATATTGTAATTAATGTTTTGCTGCGCCACTTGTTCTTTACCATGTGCTACTTGATGCGCTAGTTTTTCTCCAATTTCAGCAAAATAGTCATTTATCTTATTTATAGGTATTATTCTCATTCCCGGCTATCAAATGAAATGATGTATTTTCCTTATTTTTGCTTCTGCCTGAAATGCTATTTATAGCTGACCATATTTGTTTAGGGTTATTACCGGCGTGAAGAATTTCTTTTTTGTCATAGTCAATCTTAACTTTCTTTAATAATTTATTACAAAAATTCCTGTACCCGCTGAATGTTATTTTTAGAGTGATGTTATTGTGCTCTTTTTTTACTTTTTTATGCAGTCTATCTCTGTGTTGTATACATCGTAATAGGCCAGGCGTAATCCAAGGCTTTAATATTAGTTTGCGGTTAGGAACCTTAACAGTTTTAGAATTTTTATCAATGATATGCTGAATTAAATTAATCATGGTGTCCACTGCTACATTAGGGTCCTGCGTATTATATACCTCACTATAATTTAATTTTGTCAAGTCATTGTCTAAGTTTTTTTGGTTAACGCGAACTACTAGTTTTTTAGGGATTATTTTAGGGACACTTTTATCTAGAAATATTAGAACCGTGTCGTGGTCTGTTAGCGCAGAATGTGCAACATATGTGTAGGCAGACTGTTGGCTTTTTAAAATGATATGATCGAGGCACGCACGCTGTCGAGTTGGTAGTGTGTGTGCAGGTAGTAAGCCATGTGAAGCCAGTAAGTTTAAATAGTTGCTTTTAACAGATTCGTGATGATCCTGATGGATGTTTATGTTAATGTCTCCAGCAATTATAATATTTTTATAATGTGCAACATTAATCAAGGTGATGTCAAGAGAATTCAAAAGTTTTTAATGTCTTTGTACCCTGGCGGACGATAGATGGCTAGTAAAACAGTATCTGAATTCATAACTATTTGAAGACAGTTAGAATCTAGGAACGTGGGCTCTTCCACTGTGACTGTAAGTGCTTTATGGACATAGACAACTACGCCTTCATTTTGAGTAATGTTGTTGGTTGTTGCGAATTGGTTATATCCTGCTAGGTAAGGTATATTTTGAGTAAGTTTTATTGAACAGGGCCCTGGCCATTATTTTTTGGGTGTTACCACACCAATCGATCGACCGTCGATCAGGAACAGGCAACGTCGATCGACGTTGAGGTCGACACCCTTAGACGGAGTATTCAGTCTAAAGTTACATTTATCTTCTTATTTTCTATTGTTAACCCGTTCGTCCCCATGCGGGCGGAACCCAAAATACTGCTTTGCACCATACTTTCATGATTATCATGATATACGTAAACCGATACCCAGGCGGCGTCATACGCGCAAAATTACCGATTGATTTACGTTATGACACGTAATTCTATTACCTTATAGTAAAGAGAAGGCACTGACTATATTTCAGTAACACTTGCCTTAACAGGAAACTATAAAAATTATAGTGACGACATTCGTCATCAATGGGTTATTTTTGGGTTTAGTAGACATTACCTTATGATACAACTTGCAGCGCGTGTTGAGCGTGTCGAGCGTGGCTAGCGTCGCGCGCAGCAGCTCGATGTCGTTGTGGAGGAGCGCCCCGCCCAGGGCTGTGAGCGCGCCGCGCAATTCTTGACTGCGACGAACACTCTCTTCGGAATCGCATTTGTGTGGAAAGAAGTAACGCCAGCGGTATATTAAGACGCTGTGGAGTTTTGAATAGTTAGATATAATAAATCATACTACTTATATAAATAAATTTAAAACTACATAAAAAATAGGTATTTATGAAAGTAAATCATAAGAAAAGCACATGAACCTAAGGAAACTAAAAATTTGTATGATGAATGACTTTACAGTTAAGCGGGGAAACCTTGATTAACCGAGATTACAAAACAAATATATGGGTTCTGTCCTTACCAGGATTCGAACAAATGAACGTACAATCCTAACCTAACCTAACCTTTGCTTAGGGTGATATTCTGTTGTACCTATTTTAGGACCTTACCCTGACCTAATCTGAGAAATAAAAGAGCCGAACCGAATAATGTTAATTAAATCAAATAGATATTCAGCGTTCATACCGTATGTCAGTTATCATTAGTTTTAAGGAAACTTCTAACATTGGTAAGTGTCTACACAAAAATAAACAATAAAATAATAAAAACAAATACTTACCTAGCCAACAACCGATGCGCGGCTCTCGCCAAATCTGGCGAAGTCGCCTTTGGCAGCACATGTTCGTGTAACAAGGAGAGCACCGCGCGGACTCGAACCCCACCGCCGCCGGACTCGACGCCGAGTCGCACGCACTCTACTAGTCGCTCGAGACTTGTGTCGCCGCCGCCTCTAAAAAGTTATTCGCAAGCACAAATTGAAAAACAACCGACTGACGGCAAAAAAGAAGCGTTGAGCTTTTGAATGGTTGAACCGATTTTCTTCAAACGTGGCTAAGAACACTCTCGAATCCCTCAGCTTTCAAACTAAACACCGCATTAAACTCGGTCAATTGGTATGGAAGATACGATGCCACAGAGAGACAAACAGATACGCAGACATATATACATATTAAACTTATAACACCCCGCTTCTTCGTAGAGGGTTAAAAAATAATTGAATTTACTGTCCGGTTTAAAAATTATGAAATAACATAGGCTATTTCTTAGTCCGGAAATTCGCGGGTGAAACTGCGCTGTACTTCTATTCTATACTTAAAAATCAAACCGGCATTTAATTTATCAACGCCCAGTCTTAACCCCTGGACCTAGAAAGCTATAAATTAGAAGTTTTATTAAGCTTGATTTCTAATGTTGCATCTTACCCCTGTAATTTTTTGTTTTAATGTTAATTGTCAACCCAAATAAATAATCTAGAAATAATAAACTAAAATTTTTCTAAGAATTAAGAATTACTAATAAATATCCTTCTCAAACTAAAAAGCTTCCGAGAAAACAATTTTGATAATATTTAAAACAGATTTTAACTCGTGTTTATTCATTCGTACACTGCACTCATTAAACAAAATATAATTAAATAAACTGACTTTTGAGCGACCTCCAGGAACACGTCAATGGCAGTGTACACGAAGTTGCCCAACTGCGGCAGAAGGGAGGTAAACAACGCCAGGAAAAACTCGGTAATATCCTGTTCCGCGGCTGCGAATGATGCGTCGCAAAGCATTTGGAGAGAGGCAGTGGCTGCGGTCTGTACGCATTCTGCTATTATCTGAAATCATAAGAATAAGAACACACTTAAACAAATTGTATGCAAAGTATAGTGGAAGAACCGACTGGGACATACCGTTGATATGCCTTCACTGAAAATAAATTGGTTCATAATGATCATTACCAACAGATCCATTTGATTAAGCAGCCGGTAACTGAAAGAAAAAAAAGTAATACCTAACTCTGGTTTATTCAAATTTGACAGATCACTTTTAGGCATAATTAACGATGAAAAGATACTCCTTCGAATACTACCGGTACTCGTATTGCAATCCTCTGCTGCTATCTATGCATGCCATATTATGTGAATGTGGGGTTACTGGCTTTCATACAAAGTTGCCTACATGCTAGTTGCATTGTTTTCTCCTATCCATGTTAGTATCCATCAAATTGTACAGAGCTAATTGCCACTTGGCATTCACTACCCACCAACCTTATAGTAAAAGATTGAACGAGGGCAATAGTTAATACCGTGGCAGCCGTCTTCAGCACTGTCATATTTTAGATGTTTTATGTTGGGGAAAAAGAGAAAGGGGCAAAAGGGATTACCTTCTTCACTTGCGCTGGTTTGCTCGTATCCACTTTTTCTTTGTTATGCCCAACATGGGTTAATTCGCACGTTCACCTTTTTATTTTGGGCGCGAATGCGAGTTTATAGTTTTTTGGGAAGATCACTTAATCGATTGCGCTGATTGTAATTGCACTAGGGTTCGTTTCGGTAACGGGACAGCGCGCGGCTAGCGTCAACCGTTAAGCCGTTGACGACGAAGTGTGGGAGTCAACTCCGCTCGTTGACATATGATGTGAAGAAGGTTGAGGGTAGATTTGGGTTGGGAACAGGAAGGGATTTATAAATTTAATATGAATATATAACCTACCCTGCGTAATGCTAATTTGATCTATCATTTTATATATACAAACAAAATAAAAATACCTATAACAAATAAAATTAACAGTCATACAAAATCAACAATAATTGCACTTTACAGGCTAAATCAAAAATCTCTTTACTGAGACCCTATTTGATCCTAAACTATGCTACGCTGATTCCTGTGTAGATTAAAACAGAGTATTAATAAATGTAGTAAAAACGCACATTCTTAAGTAGTTCAGACCTGTCTACGCCTTGCAAATGCGAACTGTAGAGGTCTGAACTACGGAATTTATGACGTCAAGACAACTTGAAGCAACGCCGTCTGCGTTGCTTTGAACCTCTCTTCTTCGATTGCAATGACATTAGTTTCCGCACCTGTTTAGCTGGAGTGGGCGCGGCCGCGTGCGCTCCTAGCAGCGCAGTGAGCGCCGGCAGTGCGGCGGGCAACGGACGCGACCACGCGGCCAGCAGCGCGCGCGCCGCCCCGCCTCCCGCCACCGCCACTCCCCGCGCACCCATGCGCGACAGGGACAAACAGAGCAGGGCTTCGCGGACCACTGAGGCTGTCTGGAAGAACGAATTATCAAACCGGTAAAAGACGGTCCTAGACTATCCTAGAAGGTTATGAATAAAAAAAGGTGGATTAGATAATGATAAGACACGCCATCCATTTGTTTTTAGGTCTCTGATAATTAGTCTAAAATGTTACTGTGTAGAAGTACAGAAATGCAAAACGCTATCTTTGTTTACCTATTTATAGTATCTTTCACAGGACCTCACAAATAGATGACAATGTAGTATAAACATACAAACGTTAAAATTTTAATGCTGGGCTCAAATGTAAAGATGCTATGCTAATACACGGTAATTAATTACTAAAGCTATAATCTATGCTGCATAATATACATTTAAAAACAATTTCATATATTGAATGAGTTACGCAGGTTTCCTTTTTTAATGAGATCTTCCAGTATGCATTCATAAGCCTATGCAATAAAACAATATGAAACTTTAAGTAAATAATCAACATAATTAAGTTTCATTCATTAACATCAATTTAATTTTGTTTTTGTTGATGTACAAAAAGTCTACAATTTCTCAAAAAAGCTACTCACTAGACTAGAGCAATCTTTGCCATCTCAGATCTGGTATTAAGAATACCAAATCAACACTTCCAAGCTTGTGCAAACTTAAAGCGCATATTTTTATAACCTTGGAGTAAAATTACGAAGATCAACAGTTTCGTTAAAACAAATGGTTTTTAGCTTGCTTTACATTGACCTGATGGCAAGTTGTATCCGAGCTCATGAATTTTAGTTATATTATTTATGAATTCCGGATTTTAATGATTTGAACCGGGAACTGTGAATACACGACTTTAAATATTATTGAAATAACAAATAATACATGAGGGAAGTTGCGGTGTATGATACGAACACAGCATATGCTGTTACAAAATGCTACAAATTTCAAACAACTGTTTGATTAGTGTATTTTGATTACTTTCATAGCCTAATAACATATGGCATTTGGTTGTAGAGGAGTGCAGCCGACATGGATACTATATTTGTTTTCTTTCACGCAATTTATCATCTCGGTCTCAGTGTGTCAAATAGAGCTACATTGAAGGAAATAAATATATATCCAAGGGTGTCACTTAGAAGTAAATTTAAGGAAATAAATATTCTTACTTTCCATTCCTAATATATTTTAGATCATTTGATGTTTGTAAAAAAGAACATAATCATGTTTAAAATAAAACGAGATCTGCACATCCTCAACACAAGAGGAAGAAATATGCTGGCAGCTCAAAACAGTAGGATTCAATATAAAGGTTCCTGAGGATATCCAAGGTCTTCCTAAATTCAAAGAACCTACAAAGCAAAAATTGTGTGCTAAAGCTTATTATAAACTATTCGAGTATTTGGATATAATATTCATTTAGAGGCTTTTGCTAGTATTAGTAATAAAACTTTTAGTCAGTTTGTTCGTTGATTTTTTTTTCGTCCCGATTAACATCACTAGCTTCATTGTCACTAAAGTACGTCTTCTTACGGTAGCGTCGGGTTACGGGTCTCTCACTTCTTTCTAATATGGTTGAGGAGGGCGACGGCTGGCTCCTACGTTAAGCCCGTGGTGCTGTTCTAGGATGTTCGTCGTTTGGATAGTCGGTGGGGAGGGAGACGGGCCGAGTTAACAGATGCGGGTAAGAATTATTTTGTATAGACGTAATAGGCATTGTAATGTAAATTTGAAAAAATTACATCCTTGAAGTTTCTTGACAGTTCTTCACGAAGGTATTTCTGAAATGGTGGTAGAAGTATGCTATAAATAAAGTCAACAAGAAAATGTACAATACAATACTTACAATAATTCTTTATTATATAACAAAATAACACAAGCATGAGACAGTTAAGGCGGCCTTATTACTAAATAGCAATCTCTTCCAGGCAACCTAATAGGTGAAAGAGATATGACATATATATATATATATATATATATATAGAGAGATAATGACAGGATTCTGATGGGCGTTGCGACAAATGTAAATAATTACTGTTATAAGGATTAAGTTCAATAACTAATATGGATAAATATACATATATATGTATATATATTGCAAAAAAATACCTACATAAATATTTTATACACATATTAAAAACTTAGATATAAGCAACAAAACGAATCGACAGCTAAACCTTAAAAAACAAACAATTGAAAATTTTGTTAGACAAAAGACAATTGATTCTGAAACAAAGTGATATTTTTATAGTAATAAAATGAGTTTGCTTTTGTATCAGAGTTCTTAGGTATATAAACACAAAAATCAACTAACTAAGAATTTTTAATTCAAAACAGTACTAATGTTAAAATATATTCATGCTACAATAAAAAAATTTAACGTTTCTACAGTTTTCTTGAGTTTTGACCAAAAAAAGCTACAACTAAACACCTTCAAAAATACGCTTAATTATAATACCCTCAAAATCCAGAAAGTTCCATATAAACCATTAAAAACTCCTTACCTTTGGCTCCAAATGATGCAGTGATCTCTGCGCATGTCCGTACAAGTCGCCCACCAAAGTGATGGGCTCCGAATTGAATTTGACGTTCTTTGACAAACTTAGTAATAGATGAGCTGCCGCGTGGCAGAGCAAAGGTGGTTCCTAAAATGTAACAAAATATGTTTATTTTTTTTTTGCAAATTAACAAGAATAATATATTATTTTCGTTTACAGACAGGCGTCAAACACAGGATTCAAATATTATTATATTAAGTTCTCTTTATTTTTATTTTTCTTTTATTTGTTTATATTTTGAACTGTATCAATAAATTGTACACAACTTTAGTTTGTTGATCTTTATTACAATCAGCACTATCTTATCTATACTTTTCAAATATTATTATTACTTCAAAACATAAAATGACGCTTTTTAGTATTTCCTAAAAACAACTTTATCGCAAGCAAATAAATAATTTCGTTTGAATTATTCAAAGATTATCGAGATGAGATAATTATAAAAAAATTATTTTTAATGTTGCTATTCCTCTGTTGATATTGTTCCTCTTCTCTTCTCCATAAACTGCGTTTGAATGGTCGGCGCCAGTGTGTAACGCGTTGTTTGCGGAGTGGTAATTGAGGGTCCAGAAAGGAAATACCAAAGCTCTCTTCTATGTTTATTTTGCAGTAAAATTAAAAATATACAAAAATGCCAAAAATTTTGGCTACGCACACTCGTGTACGTAAAAATAAATTATTGATTTCATGAAAACTTTGATTGTAGATAATAAAAAATTGATAAACATGTAATTTTGAATAATAAACTCGGAAACAATAATAAATAAATAGATTCTAGTTGTTATGATGGATAATTTTTCGTGACTCGCTTGTCAAATCAAAACATTGCCGTTCTCCGACACTACGTAATTCGTAGTTTAAAATTACGTCGGGAACGACAAAAAAATAAAATTTACTGACAAAAAGAGGTCGAAATAGACAACCGTCACAAACTTAGCATTTATTAGCACAAATTGTATCCGTAATTCTCAAATTTTTATCTTATCACATTTTTAGTATGTGTATGGATTTTTTTTTCAACTACTTCGTAACACAATTCTATACTTACCGGAGTTTCATGAGGCAATAAGAATGGTATAGTCGAAGAGAACAACGCCTCCATAGTTTGTACGGGAACCCCACATTCACTCGCGTAGCAACACCAAGCTCCCATACATGCGAACATTTCTGCGTGCCTGCAATTTTAATATATTAAGTGGCTAAAAGTCCCACCGCGATTTTACCCGGGTAACTCCCGTCTACTGGGAATTTCGGGATAAAACTAAACCTATGTAGTAATGTCACATAACACATGTAAAATGTAACACAGACAACTGTATACAGACTGGCATTCGAACTGGGTACTAAATGCTACATTACTATGCCGCGACTCGATCGCCACTGAGTTACTGATTTCATACATACAAAATGGACACTGGATTAACTCGTGAACGGGTGCCGTTTGAGGGTGTTCGTCGTTTGGATACTTGGGGGGAGGGAGACTTGCCGAGCTAACAGATGCAGAAAAGAATAATTTTGTATAGACATAAAGAGACTTTGTAAATTTATTTTGAAAAAAAATATACCCGTGAAGTTTCTTGCCAGTTCTTCTTCACGAAGGTTTTTTTCGAACTGGTGGTAGAATTATGTTTTATTTGACGTCAATAAGAACAAGTAATTGTCAATTTTGAGAAATAAATATTTGAATTTGAATTTGAATTTTGAATTTGATGCGAACCATATATTGACAATAAATGCATTGTACCACCCCTTTTTTTCGCATTATATTCATAGATATTTAAAAATGTCATTTTTATCAGTTTTTTTTTCTATATCAATGCCAACATATAAAGTTGAGCCATTACAAACGTGCGACCTGAGTCATAAATCATTTTTATCAGATCTCTCGCTCACACTTATAGGCATATCGGAAATCTCGCTCGCACTTCTATTGTTGTGTGTAACAACAAAGAAGGGATTTGTCGTAATGTTTTATGACTCAGTTCGCATGTTTGTAATGGCTCAACTATAGTACTCACACAGCGAGATGCGCGTGCGCGTGTTGATGCGCTGCACGGTGTACCCGCGTGATCGCAGCGCCACCTAGCGCTCCCGCTAGCCGCTCTACTAGCCCAGCGCCCAGCACCCAGCCGGATGACTCTTAGGCGAGAAAAAAAAGTATTTTATTAGAAACTATTTATTTACAAAGCATTCATAGAAAAAATATAAACGAGGAGAAAAGTATTTACAGATAGAATACAACGTCTAATTCAAATGTGTAAGTCGCACTTGAAAGAGAACGATGGATTAATCGACCATTTTGGACAACAGACGATAGTCAAATGTTTTGACATTTTTTTCGGATACGATCAGTACCACTATAATTATTTCCCACCACACCCTTAATAATGTTAATGCAGGGACATCAGCCTTACCCAACTAAGTAAGTGGTTTCAGGCAAAGAGCTATTTGACAATAAAAAAAATAATGAAATATTTCTTGCCTCCGCATAGGTAATATATTTTAAAAGCAATTCGCATTACTAAACATAAACTATAATTATTATTTCCTCCAAAAGTAACCGAAATAAACCCATAAACGGTTTTGATTGGCTAAGATTCAAATGATGCCACAGGAAAAAAAAAATATTTTGACGCCACGGTGTGACGTCACAGGCCAGTCTCGACGCCATATTGCTGATATAAAGTTGCCAACTTGGCCGGTATAAAGTGGGCGTCTGTTAAAGTGCTGAATAGTATTCAGCTGTACGAGCGCTGCGCTGTACGACTCAGAGGTCACGTGCGGCCGCGTGTGAGACGCGGGCGGTCATTGACGCCGAGTACCTACTGCTGTCTACGGCAGCTCGAAACTTCATAGAAAGGTCGGCGGTGTCTAATGTTGAATAACTTTTAAAATATTACGCAATTTATATTTTAATCATATTATTGCTTATTTTTCTAAACAGGGTGTATCATTTACACGTTGTATACCACCTTTTATTGAGATTATATTCAATTTACAAATACTTAAAAAGAACGTTGAAGTTTTTGTAAAGTTAAAACTTGAACTTATTAAAAATTTGAACATTGTTTTGAGTACTCATAGAGGCTAGTTAAGTTCATTTTACTTACCATGCGGCAAGGCGGGTGCTAACCGTCCTAAAGCCCTGGTTAAAGTAGCCAAGTCTAGTAAAGCGGCCAACAGTCTTTCGCCGTCCGCGCCCGTCGTGCCGCCACGAGTAGACGCGCGCCCGTGAACGCCGGCTAATCCTTGCCAACGCTCCAACTGTATTCAAATTATAGAAAAACCGGTTGAAAAAGAAAAATGAAACCTAATTAAATGCGAGATGAGAAAAGGTAATTGATATTTTCTATGATTATTTCGGACTAAAAAGAAACTTATACCGACTAATACGGGGTGGATTGTTGAGCAGGGACAATAAGGGCAGGTACTGTTACCATTATAGTTACAGGAAAACGTTCCTAGGAGACAGTCCACAACTTTTCGGAATATTCTGGCATACTGCATGGTACCTAAGAAGAAAATCATAGTTGTTGTCCAAAAGTTATGGATGGTCTCCTAGGAACGTTTTTATGTAACTATGACAGTTAAGGTACTTGTCCCATCTCTAAATTTACCCTGTATATGATAAAGCGTTTGCCGATGACTGGGTATCATAAGTTTATGGGATGTTTGGATATCAAGGTTGTATGTTATATCTGGCATAGTTTGTATTTCCATATGTCAAAATAAAATTGTTTTGTAAAGTACGGCAGTGTTTTTTATGTATTCACGAAACAGTCCACTTTTTTCAGAACTAAATTTTTTCAGTACTCAGGTATTCCTTTGGAATCATTTGAATGAGTAATAACTGTCATGTAAGGTCGAGAATTATTTGCATTATAATTTATAATGTTTGCCAAGCACTTACCACAGACGTAAATACATCTAGAGGGGCCAAGTCCGCGACCCTCGCTATACATTCTATGCAGTGTTTCAGGAATGTTTGCCATTCAGTCTCACCCTGAAATTTATATTTAAAATTACATAAAACAAGTTTTTCGCGTATAATTAACATATGGTTCTGCCTGAATACGTTATGATGTTTGATTTATTACTACCATCTACTAATAACAAACAAACAAATGTTTAAAATTGAATTTACAACTAGTAACTGGCATTTTTTTTCTTCCGTTCGTACTTATTTTTAAGGTATATCCGACAAACGTCTAAGCTCTGCATGGAAGAGCGTCTACTCGCTCCAGGAAGGCTCCAGCCAAATGTATTAGGTTAAGCTTTTACTGGAAATAAAGATATAATATCAAATATTAAAAATAAACTTACATCGTCATCACAGACTTCATTATCTAATTGCTGAAGTTGTGCCTTATTGTGTTGGAATTGTATTTTATTTAGAACACCCACCACTAGACCATTCAAAGCTTCCCAATACCTGAAAATATAACAATGTTATCATAAGAACATTTACTGTCTGTTTGGGATCGGGGCGAACTTGTTCGAGTAAAAGAAAGATGCACTTAAAAAAACTTGACTGTATTCACTTTAAAAGAAAGGTACATAAATGAAAATGAATTGCGTGTAAAGTGCGTGATAGCAGTACTCGGACTGTTAATACAAAAAAAAATGTTGGTTATACTCCCCGCGCGCCGCCATGCTCCCCGCGAGCTGTCTTGACAGTTGACAGTTTAACATCAGGTCAACAATATAATATAGATACATGTAGGTAGTTACATTAAATTTTACATTCATCAAATAAAATTATACAAAATACAGTTGACACATAACCAGACAAAATAGTGAAACAAAAGGTGTTAGAAAAATCTTGTGCATCATTTACACTGTCTATTTTATTTATCAAAGAGTGGACATGCAGATTACACAACACACTAACTTAAACACAAATATATAACAAAATAAGATATCATAATGTCGAAAGAACAATTTCAGAATATTTCTAACACATGCAACTCACTTTGCTGTATCTTCTGGTTTCAAAACATCCATAAATTGTACCCATATGTCTAAACAACTTACAAATAGAGCACATGTTGGTACCTGAAAAATAATACAAATACTAGAGAATACATTACTTCATCTCAGAACTTAACACTTCAGTTCAATAAAAATTATTTATAACAATTCTAGTTCATTTCATAAACGTAAAAGTATATATTTAGTCATTTTCAAACAACTTGGTTCTTTATGGTCAATACTGGGCGGCAACGTCGCGTGCCTAGAGTAGAAGCTCTGCCTCGTACACTAGAGTTCCTTGTAGGCACAAATATGCTCAAATTTGCTGTTTATTCGGCCTCGTTTCGTTGCACGATCATCCATAATACAAGCTTTACTTAGTCTTTCAGTTCTTTAATATATATTTCTCTTTAGTTTTTATTTATTCAAAACCCAGATTTGTAATATAATCACTATATCGAAATAGATGCTTAAATTACTTTTGAGATATGAACCAAATGACAGCAACGAGACTGGCAATCACAGGCCTTTTTGGTAACAACACTTCATTGTTTATCAAAAACTAATATTTTCATAGAATGAATATACCAACCTGGAATGTAAATTGGAATAGATAAGATAGAAACTCAATGGCGTCAAATTCTGGTTCAGCTTCAAGCCTCTTGAAATGCAATGACACAAACAGTTTGAAAAACTCAGCTAATTTGTTGAGATAACTGTAACAAAATATAAAACAAGCTCCGTTTTTATTTAATATTATTTATTTATTACCTTTCAACCGTGTACCCATTTCGCTTTAAAAGACATTTAGATTAAAAAGCAGCTTTGAAAATCTCTTCATCAGTTTAAAAAACAAAGTATGAGTACTTCGCTTGTGTAAAGTAAGAATCAGGAATCATCAAAGGCACACAGAGAAAAATACAAATTCAAAGTTCCATATCAATCGGACTGGGAGATTCATAAAGGAGAATCATATAAGCATTGATTAAAATTTACATGGATAAGATATAAAATTGTATTCATCTTCAAAAATAATCTGTCTTACATTATGTTTTAATAACGACTCTGTTCACTTACGTCTCGGGCACTCTCGCTAAGTACTGCGGGGGCTGTGTCAAATGCCTCAGAAGTCTCAACGCGCAGTGATGGAGCCTCAAAGCTGTAGTTGCTGAGGAGGGAGGCGCGTAACGACGGTATAGCAACTCACATACTCCACCCATACCAGCTAGTGCCGCTTCGTTACTCTAAAGATACAAATGAAATTAGAACTTAACATTTATTAAAATAAAATAGAAATCTTAACTCAATGCAAATAATCCAAAGAAACAATCAATATCGACGCGGGATCAAGAAGGTTAAGACCGAAAAAACATTTAAAAAAGGAATAATTATATTTGATCCTCTAAAAAACTAATTGAACTATTGTACATGAGCGAACTTAGGTTAGGTTTGTGTGTAGTTAATAAACGCGCGAGGCGAAGCGCCAGGACCAAATCAATTACCATTTCCAGCTTTTCACGAAAAGTAATTTTGGTTTATAATATTTGCACTGTAGCAAGGCGCGGGTGACAGTTGCCTATATGACGTTGACGAGCATCTTGTCAATATATTTTATGTACATAAAATATTTACATGCGACATACCTATAGGTCATTATGCGACATATTTTTGTACTTATATAAAATAATCAAAATCTTTAATAATATCCGTCACAGATACAGATGATGAATTTAGTGACAATTCAGATGTTCCTGACTCGGATATGAGTTTAGACGAATAAAATGTATTTTTTTCTTAGCAACCTTTTAAGCAATCGTACCCTATATATATTCTGTTGTTTGATTAATACAATTATAGACTTATTAACAATAAAAATTGAACTACGCACAATATACTTTTTTTACTATAAAAAATCATGGACTATCCATTGTAGCAGTTTTACGTCACTAGATACATTAATGGCGTTACGTTATACGCATAAAACTTTACTTAATTTTTTTTCAATTAGATTTTATTTATAGACTATAACATTCTGGTTGGGTTTAATTTAATTTACTAAAGTTATTAATAATTTAATATATTACGAATGTAGTACAGCTTAAATACTAAGTCATAATTTGTAAATCGCGGCAACTTTCAAGAGTGAAACGAAACTTTACAGAAACTGTAACCCGACCCATGCTATAGAGCAAATAGTGTAATTTGTTCAAACAAACATCACGACACGAAAGAACATCAATTATTAAAATAGATGACCATTTAGATATTTTTCTTTGCCTTTTTTGCAAAATTATAACGATAATTTAAATACATGCCTTAAAAAAATACACAGACGAATTGAGAAAAGAGACAGACAATTTTTTAAAGATGTACTACTTGAAACTAGGTATGAAGATAACAAGTTTAATTGGTACAGAAAGGTTGGAGAAGTTACAGAAAATTTCATAATATCCTTCTATTATTATTATACATATAATAATTTCTAAAAATTTTAAAAAATATCTTAATATGATAGTGTGTTTGGATGTTTGTTACTCAATTATGTAAAACGGTTGGAGTTTATGATAACCAGACTTGGAAAAATGTTTGGCAATTTGTTTGGGATGTATAATTATTTTAAATATAACGCTTAAACAAGAATAAAATGTCTAGTAAACTTTTCTCTTAAACATACCTTAATAAGATATGGGGTTAAAGGTGATGGTTCTTATCAAGGTGTTTGGGACTTGTTATTTGATTATTGACAAAGTCATTTCTAACTGGAAATCACAGTCCTTCATAAACAGGCTGAGAACTTTTTACCTTGCCTTTGTAAGGTGATCAAGTTTGTAAATGTTATGTTTGTTATTGACTTTGGAGTCTGCTATAAATTATTTGCAGTCTGTCATCAGTGACCCATTTTACATTTTAAGACAACTAATTGGAATCACAGTCAATTATTAAATTTGAAAATTATTAAATTATCTTTATAAAACAATTATGAAATAAGTACACAGTCTTTTTATACAAAAAAGAAGATTTTTTTGTCTAAAAGCTGAAAAAATTGAGTGTTCTTAATTATGTTTGAAGAAGCTTTTGCTGTTCAACAGTTATGCATACTCTTATGCATACATTACATAAATAATGTTATGTAATATATAATAATGATAACTTACATGTGACTGTGTGGCAATACTGCCCCAATAGAACACAGTGGTGACTAATGAAGGTGGCACATGAGATGACAAGGGCAGCCATGAGAACAAATGCTGCAGGGTACTTAAGCATTTCACTACTATTTCCATATTTAACTCTCTGAAAACAAATATGGTGAGGCTTTTGTTAATTTTGGAAAGTGAACAACATTATTTACAAAAATAGAATCAGGTTTTATATATTATATTTGTATCCATAAAATTTTTTATGCATAGCTGTTCTATAAAAAACCATAAAGGATTCATTCTGTGTATGCAAAAGGAGTTGGACATTAGATTAGTAAATCAAGAGTTATTAATTATATTATTTACTGTACCATTTTCATTACAAGATAATGCACTGACAAGATTTAGATTTTACCAAGTTATTTCAAAAGTCAAAGAATATATTCACAATCTGTTTATTACAGAATTTTAACATCACAGTTATTTTATTTGTAAACATATTACTTTCAACAGTATTGACAGATACTTAACACTATCTTACAATGTAAAATATATTTATATGTATGTACTTAAAGATGCCACATAAACTTTTATAAGTTTAACTGGACTTGGTCTTGACAGCTTCATTACATTTTATAATTATTATATTATACTTTATATACCTATTATTATATATAATACCTAATGCTTTATTTTTATAACCTGTAAAATCAACAGTTTTTTTATTTATTTAAAAATTAGCTTTACTTTATAATTCTAAAACTATGAGTTGACATAGTCTACTTACTTATCAGCATTGTGTACATTATTGGCCAAGAGGTCAGGCAAAGCAGAGGTCTGTGGTATACCACTAGTTGGAGACGGTGGAGGATTTGATTGACCTTCCTTTTGAGCATTCTTCTCAAGTATGGCTGAGGATAAATATGATAATATTTAATATATTTTCTTAAATATTATCATTGAAGGAAAATATATTAAATATTTTTTACATTTAAAGAGATCCAAGACAAACTATGGCTTTGATCATCTGTAAGGTTATTGAACAAAACAAAAATACTTTTCTTACAAATTGAAGACTTAAAAAATCATACAGACCACTTAGAGCTGAGAGCATTTGTGGCATTCCTTTCAACATAAGTCTTTCAAGTTGTGTCTTTCTATCAGAAGGTAACAGTACTCCAGTATCTCGAGCTACACCAAGCTCCTCACTTGCAGCTTGTGCAAGAATGAGTCCCAGAATACATCTGCGACCTTCACACCTTAAAAGCTGCAAATAATGAAATGAATGTTTTGTGGGTTTGACAAGGGACAGGTATTCATATTTATTAATAACAAAAAGTATCATTGTGTAAAGATGATGTAACATATGAATTTGGCATACAACGATAAGTGAATATTCCTAATAAATAAAATTAAAGACCTTTTAAAAAACTCACTTCCACTATACTATCAAAAAAATCTGGATACAGGTGTGGCCAGTCATATCGAGCTATGGACACCATCAGAGCAGCAATTTTATTCCTTATAAAATAAACCATCAATTCATGTTTGGCCAACAATTCACTCCACAATGTCAGTCTTATTTCTACTTTTTCATGATCCAACATGCTTATCCATTGTCTGTTAATAATATTCTGAAATAGATATAGGAAAAAAAAATTATGCATCTTAAGCATACCATCTTTTGATAAAATTTTATAAAACTATCTACTATCTTCATGTACTGGATCCAGCGAAATTTCATAAAAAGGTAACTTACATTATTCAACCAGTGGATGTATGAATAATAATAATAATAATATTATTTAATTAATTCACAATGACTTTATTACACTCTAATAACAAAATTTAAAGACCACATTAGCATGATATGTTAGCAACACTAACTGATAACTGCGTTTATTACCTCCAATGTTGTCAACGTAAACATCAACACAAAATGGTTTTCAGACTTTTGAAGAAATATCAGGCAGTGTTTCCACGAATCCCGACGATTTGAAAAATTCTCTAGCATAGTTTCTATTTCTCTCTTCCTCAAGTTATTTGTCATTGGAGCGAAGAATTCTGACATCAACAATTCCAAAGAGGCAAGAGCCTCGTTTATTTCAATATCAGCCTAGAAAGGACATTGATTCAAAATTATAATGTTTGTATTAAAATTAACAATATTAAATTGATTAGGTAAAGAAATTACCATAATTTGTTTTATTTTACAAGCCCATGTCGCAACTAGAATAGCGAAGAGCTACAAACTTCTAAATATTTTTCAGCTTTAATTATTACAGTTTCTAAAGCATTTTAATATTATAACTCCTATGACAATATTAAGGATATCTTTGTTATTATTTATAACACTGAAACTGCACATAATTCTCATAAAACTGTGCAATTGCCCTTGCACCTCACCGTAGTATATGTTCCTTGCCTTGCACCAAGGAACATAAGTACCTAATGAAAGTAAAAAAATATGACAGTGTTGCCAGATGGTCTCGGCGATATACCCCTAGACTAATTTGATTTCTCCCCTAGAAATCCCCTAGAATACCCTCACCAAGTGGATGGTGGCATGCAGCGATTTTTCAAAGAGGCGGTACATGCTCATATTTCGTTCATACATATATTATTAAACTTTATTATTGCCTCATTTTATTACTTATAGCTAAATTTATTCGTTATCTTCAACACCTCGAATCTCGACCTAGACTAGTTGTGGCGCTCAGGTACTTTCAAGATGGTAAAAAACATTAATAACAAAACGTTAGAAACGCGTGATATTTGGTTAAAAAAAAACTGTATTTGATGTTTTTAAATTGCCTCTAAAAATCCCCTAAATATTTTCCCCCCTATTTTGCCCCTAATTCGGTCAAAAAAACCCCTAAAAATGGGGTAAAATTCCCTGATTTGGCAACACTGAAATATGAATGACTGACTAACTGGACTGACATTAACTTTGAGTGACCGAAAAATAAGGACTGCATCCTGTCAAAAAACGCAAAATTCTCGGCAAGGTAATAATGTGACAGCAGCAAAAGTGAAAAGAAACACGTTCGGTACGCGTTTCTTTTCACTTTTGTTCGCTCATGTTTTTTTGGGTGTGTGCATGAAGTTGAGATAAGGCTAGCTCGTTCTCAGGTCATAGGACTGTTAGTTTCACAAACTGGAGAAAGAACAATGCTCAAAATGTATGGACACTGTCCCCACCCTTGTAGCAATTTAAAACCTATGTTTATCGAAGGGCCACATTTTATTGTATGACAGGGAAACTGAAATGTGCATCCAAAAATTTTTTTCCTTAACAATGATAATTATGTTACCGATTGCGATGCTTCTTTTTTATAATTATTACTTTGCCATCATTACGTTCGGAGTTTTCAAACAACTCTTTGGAATTAACTGGTGACTTCCGCATGATAACAACTAACATAGAAAAGTTAAATGAAAAATTATGTTGAATATCGTTTTTCTGAAGTAATCATTGACGTTCTTTAGGAGTTTTTAAATTAAAATACCTTCTTAATTACCAATAAAACCTTTTATTAAAAAAAAGCAAACAGATTATTCAGTGTTTTCAGTGTATATTACAATATTGTCCCTGGCACCGGCTGACCCAACGAAATTCTCTAAACGCCTTCCAATGCCATAGTACCACACGATACTGACGACATGCGCGCAGGAACCAACTGTCCTCATACCTATCAAACATGAGCAGTAATATGCCTAAAAAGTGTTTATGCCCTGTGCGTTATTCAGTAATAAATATGTGTTATTACACGTCGTGTTTGATTTAGGTCTTGATAAAATTCGTCCCTTCAAAAGAGTGCAATTTTCCGTGTCAATATTGATTCATAATTGGACTTGGAGATGCACAAACCTCTATGTTATAGACTCTGCCACGTAAATGTTAGCTGACATAAGAAGCTGCCAGTTTAAGATAATAAGTCCCCAAGCTAGACAAAATAATATCTTCGTTTGATAATTCAAGGAATGGAATATTTACGTGGAGGCCTACTGCCTGTTAACATTTTCTGCGACAATGCAGTTGCCCTAGTCATTTTTGGTATGAATTCTACGATAAAATTAATTCTACGAAGTCTGTGGCGTAGACACTGTCGTAAAAAGGCTTCCTGGACGTGTTAAGAAGCGCTCCAGCGCTTTTCAGTGTCGCAAGTTAGTGAAGAGGTGAGGAAGTGATTTGTCGAATACCATGTTCCTGAACATTTTAAAGTCGCATTTGAATCTGCCATTTATCGCCTCAATGACCCAGCGGACAGTTGTTATTAAACACGATTTATTCGTTTGTTAATTCGTGAGTTGCGTTTCTATCTTTTGTAGGTGGCATGTGAGGCTCATAGCCACATTCTTCGATGCAGGAATTGAGTCTCGGAAGCCTCTGTCTTTAATAAAAGTATCATTTTCTTAGTTATATCATATTATATTATATACATAGTAGTAGTTCATAGCTTTCATAGTCTGAGCGTCTGATGACCTGGCAGAATAGGGTACTAGAATGTCTATTATATCAGACGGGTTTCTGGGCACACTAAAACAAATGGCTGAAATAAGTTTTTGAACTTGTGCAGGCTGCAAGATATTTTCTGGAACAGAAAATTCTTACCTTTTTGAATATAAATATAAGTTTCGTCGAATAATTTATTGGCTTTTGAATTACCATATGATGCTGTCACAATAATCGTGCTGTGACTTATTATTTCATCTCAGCTGATGTGGTCGTATCCTGTATTTAGGTTAGGTCCCACTGTTGTCCTACTGACGTTTAAGTGGCTTGCTATTCTGACATGTGGCTTGTGGTTCAGCTGACCTTACCTTCATAAGATAACACGCCAGCACAGTTTTTGGCTGTCGCCTAAAACAATCGCCTAAAACCTATCGTTATCATAACATACATCATTAGCCCGCACACAACATGAATAATGTTACTTCGAAAATTTCGTTGCATAAAACCTTATGTAAACTCATTTTTTGTATTCAGACTTTAGTGACATTTGAATAAACTGATGTGTCCTGTCTATGAAAAGAATTGTCTGTGTATATTTTTATTAAATAATATAGTGGATTAATTCTAAATAACAAGTTTTCAATAAAGACATATGTTGACATTATGTCTTTATTGAAAACTTGTTATTTAGAATACTTCACCGAAAGCGAAGCTCAAAAGGTGGGTAGTGTGTTTTACAAGTGTGTTTGCGTGTATTATTTGCGTTCTATTTCGTCTCGTAAATTCTATATGGTTATCCATCTATTTTGATAAATGACAATTTATTAAATACTTCTTGATGGTGCGAGGTTATAGGATTAAATTAATAAAAATAGAAATCGCATTTAGTACACATCCTCCATCCTTTCATAAACACATATATATATATCCCATTCCATTTTAACGCTTTTGAAAACAATTCATTGACATGACCATAGAACGTTCAGTGATGAGAAAACATAAAACTAACTGTAAATTAATTGAGACAAATCGATTTCGATTCATTGAAGTAATATTTTTTTTTATTAATACGATAAATGGTTAATATTTTGTAAGTGAGAGCTGGACAGTTAAAAAAATTGTCGTACATAGGCAAGCGAAGTTGTCAGCAAGGTTATAAACAAAAGAGCGGATGTCGCCGTCGCGTTAGTTCTGTATTATTTTAGCAAAATTACGAAATAAAATAATCAAGAATACTTCAAAATTCAGTGATGAGTGAGCACACTGGTTTATTGCTAGATAACCTCAAAAACATACATGCTGCATGACATTGACAAACATAGACAATATTAATTTTATTTTCAACATCTTCCCTTATAAGATATTTCCAAAACTAATTAATGCAAAACATTATTTCTATAGAGATACATGCCTCACCATCAATGCCTTTAAATAGTTTGAATGTTGTTAACTAACACAGATTTAATATTACAAAAATTCACAAAAATGTAACAACCTAACTGAAAAAATCTTTAACACATCCCTGCTTTGATTGCTTAGTCAGAATACTTATCTGGGCGTTTGACAATTCTACCATAACGAGTCACAATATTATTTGGTTTGGGAAGCTCTACATTAGAGTTAGGTATAGGAATATCTGCAGAATAATTTTGAATAGGATCTGTAATCAAGTTAGGTACAGTATCAGCAGTGTCAGATAAATTAATTTCACTTGGTTTTATAAATATTTCATTTCTCCAGTATCTTTTACCTTCTTCATTTTCCACTACATATGATCTAGGTTGGTCAGCTTTCCTAATAATTTTTCCTTTTATCCATATTTTATCTAAAGGATTCTTTTTAAATCTAACTAACTGATGCTCTTTAAAATCGTGTCTTGTTGTAGCTGTCTTATTATAATTGCATTTTGAAATTTCCTTCTGTTTGTTCAATATTTTTCTATCCTTATCATAGGTTAATCTTGGAATTAATGTAACAAAGGAACATGGAATATTAGTCCGTAATTGTCTACCCATTAATATAGTTGCTGGTGAATTTACTTTACCTCTAGGTGTATTTCGATGATTGAGAAGGGCAAGCAAAGGATCTTCATTACTGTCTTCAGATTTCATAAAGATTTTTTTCACTGTTTTTACTGCACTTTCGGCTAATCCATTTGACTTAGGATAGTGTGGGCTAGACTTAATGTGTATAAAATCCCATTCTTTTTCAAATGACTTAAATAGTTGAGAGTCAAAACACAAAGCTCCATCTGTATAAAGCACTAATGGAATACCATATCTTGAAAAAATTGTTTTTAATTGATTTGTTACTGTCACACTTCTTAAATCCCTTAGACTACAAACTTCTATATAGTTAGATAATGCATCAACCACTACCAAATACTGCTTCATCTTAAACTCAAAAATATCACAACCAACCTCTTGCCATGGTAGCATAGGAACTTTTTTAAATTTCAAAACCATTTTTTGCTTATTATCTTGAAATTTCTGACATGTATCACAACTTTTTACAAACTTCTTTATATCTTGTATTATGCCTGGCCAAAACATAGATAATTCAGCTCTACTTATCATTCTTGAAATACCAGGATGACCAGAATGAAGATTTTTAGCATATAGCTTCTCAATGTCCTTGGTATAATAATTTGATCACCTTTAAACAGTAATTGTTTAACTATGACAATATCTTCTTTAAATTGATAAAAAGATTTTATTTCATCATCAACATCCTTGTAATATTTCGGCCAACCATTCATGCAAACTGTTTTAAGTTTGCTCATAGCAATGTCTTCTTTAGCAGCCTTTAAAATTTTACTCCAACAATCTGATGTAACTGGTAAATTATTTAACAATAAACACACCTGCAGTTCCATATCATCCTCAAGATCTGTTTCAAAATCACACCCACTCCTTGCAAAGTCCCTTGATAGAGTGTCTGCTATATACAAATATTTTCCAGGTGTATACACAACATTTATACGAAAAGGTTGCAGTCGCATCATCATTTTTTGTAATCTAACTGGCACTTTACATAATGACTTGTTCATTACACCTAATATAGGCTTGTGATCTGTTTCTACTTTTACAATATTTTTTCCAATGATATACTGCTTAAATTTTTCAACTCCAAAACAAATGGCCAATAGTTCTTTCTCAATCTGTGAATATCTTATCTGCACCTCAGTTAATGCTTTAGAAGCATATGCAATGGGAAGACCTTTCTGAAGTAATACCGCTCCCAATCCAATAGAGCTGGCATCAACACTAAGGACAAGTTCTTTATCTGGTTCATAAAATGTTAAAATGGGTGCATTTGTGATTAGTTTCTTAAGTTCCTGAAAACATCTATCATGATTTTCCTCCCATCTATAATCCACATCAGTTTTTAACAGATTCCTTAATGGTGATGTGATATTTGCATAACCTGGAATAAATTTAGATAAATAATTAAACATCCCTAATACCCGCTGCAATGCTTTTTTATCTTTAGGAGCTTTTAATTCAGTCACAGCTCTGACTTTATCCTTATCAATGCTTACACCATGTTCACTGATAATGTGACCTAAGAAAGTAACTTCAGTAACAAAAAATTGACACTTTTGAGGATTAAACTTAATAGAATTCTCTCTAGCTTTATTAAGAACCTTATTTAACACATGTTCCAATTTTTCTTTTGATTCAGCCCAACATAATACATCATCTTGAAATGAAGCTACATTATCAATGCCATAAAATGTATCATGGATAATTTTATGAAAAATCTCAGGCGCTGGTGAAATTCCAAATGGTAAACGCAAAAATCTATATCTTCCCCATGCAGTTTGGAAAGTACAGAGTCTTGAGCTATCTTCATCTAATGGGCACATCCAGAACGCAGACTGAGCATCTAATTTACAGTACATCTTTGCACCAGCTAAACGTGAAGTTATATCTTCGATTACAGGAAATGGAAAATGTGCTCTTTTTAATGCTTTATTCAAAGGTCTTGGATCTAAACAAATTCTAAGTGAACCATCTTTCTTTTGTACCACTACCATCTGACTTACCCAGTCGGTTGGCTCTGTCACCGGAGCAATTATTTTCTTTTCAACTAAATGATCCAACTCTTTTTTAACTTTAGGCATCAAACTATAAGGCAATCTTCTAGCAGGAGAGACTACAGGTTTAATATTTTCATTAATTTCTAATTTGACCACATGTGGCACACACCCTACATCTCCATCAAAAAGATCATGATGTGACTTTATTGTAGTTAATTTATTAATTGTATCAACTCTCTTAATCAGACCTAACTGTTCAGAGCTTTCCAAACCCAATATATTGTAACAATCTGAGTCTATTATGTAGAATTCCATAACATATATTGTATTATTATAATTACACTTAAGTACACATTTACCAATAACTGGTACTTTCCCGTTTGTAAAAGAAGTAATTTTTATGTTACTTTTTTTTAAATCACTATAATTTAAATTGAGTTTGAGAAATTGTGCTTTACTTAAAACATTACACTGAGCACCGGTGTCAATTTTCAAATTTACATTAATTTTGTTTATGACTAAACTTACACAATACCAAGAATAATTATTGTTTTTTTTTTTAGACAAAATTGCTATTTTATAGTCACCATCACTTTCATCACTAGGTTCAGCTTCTTCTAACAGACTCACTTTTTTATTTCTGCACATTTTAGCAAAGTGATTCTTTTTCTGGCAGATGACACATAACTTTCCATAAGCCGGGCATTTTCCATAGTCATGTTTATAGCCACAATATTGACAATCAGATTTCTTGTTACCCCTTCTTCCTGAAGGTTTCTTTTTAAGTACATCTATGTCTATTTCTTTCTTGATTTTTTTTTCACTAACTTTCTCCATTTCCTCAACCTGGCCTTCAACTACAGAATAATTTCTGCATACTGTGATTGCCTTTTCTAAGGTAACATCCGTCATTCCCAGAAGTTGCCGCTGGAGGCTAGGATTATTAATACCACATATAAACAAATCTCTCACTAATTCATCTTGTATGTTTCCAAAATTACATGACTGGCTCATCCGCTTCAATGCAGTTACAAACATTTCAAATGACTCCTCTGGCTCTTGCTTACGAGTGAATATTTTATATCTCTCATACGTTACACTAGCCTTTGGTATAAAATGAGAGTCAAACTTCTCCAGAACCTGGTCAAGCTTTTCGACCTTGATTTCTAAAGCTTCGTAAACATCTTGGCAGTAGTCTCCGCCATGGTGTAACAATATCCCAATTTTTTGTCGATCCGAAGCGTGGGCATAATAAGCATCGATATAGGTTAAGAATTTTCTTTTGAATAATCTCCAATTCGTATGGATATCACCCTCAATGGAGAACATTGTAAGTCCTTTGGGTTCCATGGTGATTTGTTTTTTACTATCACCGCTGTCACCATGTATTATTTTAGCAAAATTACGAAATAAAATAATCAAGAATACTTCAAAATTCAGTGATGAGTGAGCACACTGGTTTATTGCTAGATAACCTCAAAAACATACATGCTGCATGACATTGACAAACATAGACAATATTAATTTTATTTTCAACAAGTTCCTTATAGAGAACTAGTAAGTTCGTTATGGAGTACCATACAGGCATTAATATTGTACTAATACTTCATTATTGTTTTATTGATTTATTTAATTTTTGAAAAATGATATCCATGCATTGCAACTATTTTGATTTAAACTTTTTCATATAATATTGAAATATAATAATCAAAGTATAATTTAATGTAATATAAAACGGCTTTCGTAGCGCAAGACGGCTAAGACGTTAGTCCGATGCTATACTGTCGCCCATAACACAAGCCGTTGCTTAGTTTTTGATTTTATTTATTTTTTATTTATAATTGTTACAAAATGTCATGAGATATCAAGTTAGACCATTTAACATTAGATGGATTGTTGCTAAGTGCATACAAAGAGTGATTGTGTGGGAATTTAGATGAAATCTTACAAAAGCGTTCAATTGGATTGAATTACTAAAATAATTTTATTTACATTTTTTGCAGATTCCCAACAGACCCTGTTTTACGCGATGAGTGGGTTTCTATTATTCGCCATAGCAGGCAAGAAAATGATTGGCAGCCATTAAAATTTTGTGTTGTATTTTCATTATACTACGAAGAAGATGACGTATATTTTACCAAAAAAGGTCGTAGATTGATAAAAAAAACATCAAAACCGACACTTAATTTATGTGCTTTGCCACCATCTCTGGAAGATTTAATGTGCTAAGTTGCTTTCAAAGACCAAGCTGCGACCTTATTCTTTAATTTCAACACCTACCATGATCCCTTTCGAAGGTGTAGTGGTTGCGATAGTGATCAACGGAATTCTACGTCGCACGAAAAGAAAATCTAATTTCTACGATCGCAATCGGTTTTGGATTTATGGTGTATTGAATGATATTGAATGCCATAGAGCATTAACTGCGTTTTGTTGCTTTAGTTTTTTCCAAATTGTTGGTTTATTTTCAATAAATTCAAACCACTATTTTATTTGTATTACATCATTATAATTATGATATTTGTTTATAAAACAATATCAAAATGTGAAATATTTCTAGGTTCATGTTAAAAAAACATTGTTATTAGATGACTGAAGGTATCAATCATCACTGTAACAAAACGCAAAATAATAATAATGATTGTCACTGACATTGTTTCATAAAACATCAATTCAGTGTTATTGAATTAGTTATTTTGCGAAGGCTGTATGATCCCTTTGCCTTCCCCTAAGGGAAAAAAAAGTTATTTTGCGTTATTTGATTAACAAAGTATACAGAAAAGCAAAGAACTTAGGATTATTTGTTAAACTGGGGATAAAATAATTGGCATTCTTAGTAATACTCTAGTAGTTTTTACTAGAATCGGGCTACAGACGATCTTCCTCCAAACTCGTGTGCGTTGTTTTGTTGTGCTAACTCCTGATCGACCGAAATAGGGTGGTTATAGGTGCTGCTATTTACCCTCGTCAGGTATAATTGTATCCAATTTATAAAGAATATATAATAAGAAATAGCATTCAAGAAGCTCCAGAATTATTTGAAGAAGTTGAAGCTGTAGTTCTAGACTCGGGTGATCTACAAGGGGTTAATGCAAGTGTGCTAATAAATCTTTCTCAGTTCAGTCATACACCTGACACCCCAAATCATTGCTTTGTGGAAGGTTACACAAATATTGAGACTATGTGTTCCTCAATATTTAAAAAATCACATTTTAGTGAATTATAAATTGTGTGTGACGATAATGTATTTAATATGATTGAAAATGATTTAAATCATTGCAAAAAGAAAAAAACTTGCTTTAAGACTCTTTATAGTAAAATTAAGACGTATGTTTCGCATATTGTGTTATGTAGTGTTTTTTTTAGCTGGAAGGTTCCCAAAAATGCGAACGCGAGTGTGTACAGCCACTTCAACTTTATAATTTGGGGTCATATTTGTATGATAGAGTTATGGAAAAGTAGGCTTTAATTTTATGCAGTCATCATATTTTTACAAGTCGGGAAAAAGAAGAAAATACAAATTGAATTTACTTAATAAAACTCAAAACAAAACGCAAAAAAAAATGAAACTAAACGCAAACTTAAGTATTCAGAGAGGGTAAGTCTTTTGTTGGACAGGCTGCATGGGCTAGATCCCTTTGCCTTCCCCTAAGGGTAAAGAATTAAAAAAAAGGTCTTGTCGGCCATCTACTCACTCATTGGCTAATAGACCGACATGACTGACATTACTCCAACCTGTCAATGTCAAAGTAGTTTATTTAACGTTCGTTGCTTTTTAAACTTATTTATCTACTTCGCTCCGTCGGTCGTGTTTTAAGATGTTGCTAGTGCCTTCTTCGTGGGTAAATAATTATTTATTTACGTAGACCCTAGTGTGTGAATTTTTTAATTGTGCAACAGTGTTTTATTGTGCGAGCGGACGCTTTTTGTTTCGCGAAAAAGACGCTTTATTGTATATATAACTCTCTCCATTTTGTTTTGCGAAAAAGACGCTGGAATTTAGTGCGCAGTATTTTATTGTGCGAGTGGACACTTCTTATTGTTTTGCGGAACCGGACGCTTATTTTATTGATACAATTTTCACTACGCAGTGACACCAGTGCATTTTTGTGTTGCTGTGCTATTTGTTGCTATCGCCACAATCACAATGCCAAGTGTAAATTGCATTAACTGTAACGTTCGCTTGGGTCGAATCAGACGACACCTTCTACTAAATGAGAGTCAAGCTGTGGTTAAAGTACACTATATGGACCGTCGAATTTAGGGGGGGAGGGTTAGGGGGGGCATGGTAGGTGACCTCCCCCTCGAAGGGGGGGGTGGAGCCTTATAGTTAGTGAGAAAATTGAAGATAAAATTTTGAGGTTAGTATTAATAAATTCTGTAAGGATACTGCACTTTAGGGTTAAAAGTAAGTAGGGGAAGAGCAATATATACCCCTAGTTTATGACACTTCGCCGGCCGCTGCCGCGGCACGCTCGCTCGGCTCGTGCGCTATGGTCTACAGCCTAAAACTAACCTAACCTACCAAGTTGTTTCTGTATGGTTAGCCTATCCAGGTGTCTTGTCAATACCTTAATGTCTACAGCCTAACCTGACCTACCAAGTGGTTTTACCCAAAGCACTTAGTAGCCTATCAAGTGCTTTATGTAAAACCAGCCTTTATTGACTTAACTATAATAATTGTAACAGTTACAACTATTGTTAATACTGAACTTTAATCTTTAATAATGAAATTAAACAAAAACATATTTTTATAATTTTATTTATACTAAACATTATTTATTGAATACACATATTTTATTGCTTTTATTAATTCTTCGAATAGATCCCCATGGCGCAGTATAATATAATTCTGCGCCACCTATAATGGACGAGCCAGTCGGAGAAGTGCTTCTTATTCTGTTTTTGCCTAAAGGCTTTCTTAAGACCTCTCCATTGGCTCTCAATCCTTTGGGTATGGGTACCGTGTGGTGCCACAAATCTACTTTCAGGGTCGCTGTGGTTTACCCTGTGGTGAACAAACCCGTGGTCTGAAAGACTGAGGTAGGCTCTCCAGAAATCTGGGTGGATAATGGAGCCTACCTCAACATGCTTTTCTATAAGTGGCACCAGCACTACTGAAGTCCTTTCAATATTGGGACAAACTTCTAATCTTAAATCATCACTTCTATCTTCAATCATTCCAATTACCCAGTGACCCTCAATATGGCGACCCCGATTGTACTTCCTTTTTCTAAACTTAGACTCATCAATTTGTACCACTCTTCCGGGGCCACCAATTTTTCCTTCTTCTTCCTGGTGCTCTAATTCATACACCACAATGGTTTCCCTACAATAATTGAACCAATCTGCAATTGTAGAGTTGGACAGAGCTGTATTTTCTTCGCTTGTTGCTATCTCTTTTTTAATCTGATAATATGTACAATCATCTGCAAATTCATGCATTAATTTAAAAATAACAGTAATGGGCAACTTGGTGTTTTCAAACCAAGTGCCAGCAGCCCTGCTGAAAGACTGGTTTCTGCAGTTGCTCTTCCGTCAACGAAACTTGCCCAGGTGGCCTGCTCCCTGCCCTAAAGTCAAGGTCATAGGCCTTCTATGATAGGAGCATTCCTTTGCTCTAGGAATAAGGCCTCTCTCCTCAGCAAATCGAACACATTGCTCTTCAGTGCCAAGATCCCTATAAATTTTCCCCCGAGACCAGGATGATCTGAAACAAGATTTTAAAGTGAAATTAATATTTATTAATGGTAATAAAATTAATTTGGAGCAAATTTTCGGGTTGAAACGTCTCCGGCGCTGCGGGATTTGCAGCCCCTTCACCCTTGTGTAACAAAGCGCGGGCACTCACGCCGCTGCCGCGCCTCGTTTACGGCGGGCGGGGGCTGCACTCCCTCCGCGCCTCCGGTTTATAAAAAAACACTCTAGGGCGGGACAAAAAAGTACTGAATGGAATCGGGATTGTGAGATTCGGTCTCGTCTTAAAATGGATCTCTGTAGTTTGTCAGTCTTAACTCAATCTTTTGAATGTTAATGAATTGAAAATATATGAAATGAGACCCAACCAGCAAAGAACCCAGTTAGCAAAAAAAACTCACCTCATCTCTGCAGCACTGTAGAAGATTCTAGTGTCTGATGAGCTAGTTCTAGGGAAGAACTCTTCATCAGAAGACGAATCTGTATTGCCAGCCCGGGTAGGACTGGAAGTTCCAAGAGGAATACCAGTTCCACTTGGACCAGCAATAGGCTCCGCAGCAACACCATGGAGCACAAGTGGCTCATTAGAGTCCAACACTTCCACTTCACACGCTTCGTCACGCGACGAGACAGAGTCCGAGCACTGGGGCTTCCAAGACGCCATGGTAGTCATACGCTGATGGGCTTACAGGAGTACGAAAAACGATCTCAACTGATGGGCGAACAAACGATGAGTAGTGTTGCCGCGCGATAGTCCACTATCGATAGTCTATCGATAGACTATCGATAGTTGGGCAAAAGCAACAGTATCGATAGCCCTATCGATATTATCGATAGTGTCGATACTATCGATCGTATCGATAGCCCCGTGAACGGCAATACAATCGACACACAGCAATACTATCGATAGTATCGGTACTATCGAAGCTCAATATCGAATGCACTATCGATAGTATCGATACTATTGCTACTGAATATTGCAATAACAATCGATACTATCGATAGTATCGATACTATCCATAGTTTTATCTTATCGATTATCTTTTGCGTTGACGCTTTGCAAAAACCCTTTTTATTTTCTAGTTCGTAATCCAATAAGCTCCGTAGTAAAACATTTGCGAATAATTAGTTTTTTGTGATTTAAGTTGGCAACAATAATTTACAAGGTTTGTGAGGGTAAATTGATAAAATTGGTACTGAGTAGTGTGTCTACCCACATTAAAAAATATAATATTGTGCATTGTGCGAATTGTCTCGTCAATCGGAATTGTTGTTTTTTTAATCAAACATTCATTAAATCGAATCAAAAATGGATATAGAGAGTTCTGACAGTGTATCGAAGAAAAAAAATCTGTTACGTGGAATTTCTTTGTAAAAAAAGGGGAGGGCAAAATGATTTGCAAAGAATGTAGAATTGAACTTAAGTATTGTAATAATACGTCCAATATGAAAGACCACTTGAAGAGGAAACACCCGGAGTTACTAATATCAGCAAATTCAAGCCAAGCTACGGATCTAGACGACACTGGTGAAATAAAGGCACGTGACGTTTAAAATACACTGTAACTTCGACAAGAAAAAAGATGCTCAATACTAAATTTGCTTAAATGGTAGCCATAGACATGCAGCCCCTTCGTCTATCAGAACACCAAGGACTGAAGGCATTTATTACTGCTTTAGACGCAAGGTATGAAATGCCCAAAAGGACCACGCTTTCTACTGAACTTCTCCCAAAAATATATACAAAAATGAAATTACAATTGACGGAGAAATTTGAAGGAATCAACTATATGGCCATTACCACCGATGCTTGGACATCAACGAGCAATGAAGGTATTCTTGCTGTAACCGGACATTTCATTATCAACACAAATCTAGAGTTCGTTCTATTAGCAGCAGTGGTGGTTGAAGGACATCACGATTGCGATAATTTGTACTCTGTGGGTAATCGATTCATTATATTTCTAAAATTAAATGTACCTACAGACGCTTGTTTTATAGTAAGTTAAATTAATTATTTTTAGTTTTTATTTAAATATTTGAGTAAAAATATTGAATGGGGCATAGCGCAATCATTATATTTACTCAACTCAATAATTTAACAATATATTTAGCAAATTACGCACACGTAAAGTAGGCTTGAGATTTTTGGCTTACCGTAACATAGGATATTTTAATTATTATATTTCTTACTATTACTATGATTAATGTTATAGTGAGATTGTATGTTAGTCTTTCACGTCTTCATTATTTTGTAGATTTTTCAAGAATTTTTGTATACTTGTCAGGGGCACTGGGAAGCACATATTGCATATGCTTCGAACAACTACAACAAATTTTGAATTCTTTTTTATTACTCCTAGTTGAGCAGTGGTAGCTGAGTGGTTTGAGTACCGGGCTTCACGTATGTATATGTTGATGTGTGGGACTCCGGGTTCAAAACCAGCCGGCTCGTATCTCTGGAATTTTCTGAATCTATATACGGTATTATTAATTTAAAAATTACCATTTGCTCGGCGCGTCCGGGATTATTGGATGTGTAACCGTGGTCTGAAAATAGTCCCGATTAAGGGTTATGAAGGTTAGGCGGCCTTCGCTTCAACTGTAATTACCAGACTAGCCACATCTAGGATCAGGGTCAATGCGCACTATGCGCACATAACAAAACTAGATGATGTTTATCGATAAGACAAATAACATTTTACTTTATTAAAGTATTTTATTTTGTGATTTCTATAATGTTATGTTTTTAAAGATCATTACTATTATTATTTTTTAGGTAATTGCATCGATTTTGGATGATTTCAAGTGTCGTACTAAAGTGGTGGCCATAGTTACCGACAACGCTCCAGTGATGATAAAAGTGGCAGAAATATTAAAAATTGGGCACCTACCATGTTTTGCCCATTCTTTAAATCTGGTGTTAAAACATACAATTCATGACTCGCAATGCACCGCTCTAAAGGAATTACTTGATAAGTGCAAGGCAATAGTTTCATTTTTTAAACACAGTGCTTTAGCTGCAAACGAACTAAAAGCTGTTCAAAAAGAGCTCAAAAAACCACAGTTGCAATTAAAACTGTACGTTGAAACCAGATGGAATAGTTCATTCCAGATGCTGAAGAGCATTGGTGAAGTAAGAGATGAACTATCCCTTGTTTTATCTAGAAAACAAAAGGCGCCAACAAATTTATCTGCAGAGGATTACAATTTTCTTGAAGAAGTAGTAAAGCTCTTTGAACCGATTGACTCTTGCACTGAAGCTGTATCAGGCGAAAAGTATTGTACTGTATCTATGATCATTCCCCTCATAAAAGGTTTACTGATGAATTTTGCTGAACTGGAAAGAGGAACTTTATTGGAATGCTCTAGAAAGGTCGTTGAAACTTTAAAAAGACATTCTGCTGCAAAATTGAAACCATATGAATCACGAAATCCCTGTATCTAATGATACAGGGGTTTTTAATCCACCCTTCTTAATCCACACTTTAAAAAATTAAGATTTAAAACAGATGCAGAAGTGAAAAAGTGAAAAGAAGAAACAAGTCGAAAAAGAAGTGGAAAGGGAAATACTCTTTTTCTTGGCAGTGCAAAAGAAAACAACTACGCCGACGCCTGAGAATCTAGATGATGAGTCAGCGCCGCAAGCAGGAACGTCACAATCAGTAACCGTGCCAAACAAAAAACCGAAACTTAATTTGCTCTCTTATCTTGGAGTATCATCCTCGACAATCAGTTCAAATGCCACTGCAGACGCTATAGTTGAAATAAACCAATACCTATCCAAACCAATTCTTAATAGGACAGAATTTCCAATAGAGTACTGGTCGTATTCACGAAGCAATTTAAAAGATATAGCCTTGAAATATTTTTTTTTTCCAGTTACATCTATGCCGGCTGAAAGGATATTTTCAGTAGCTGGTCAAGTTATTGTAGAGCGACGCAACCGTTTAGGCCCAGAACGTATAAACGAACTACTTTTCATTAAACAAAATCACAAATTATTCGAAAATTGATTCATGAATATGTGTATTCATGTTAATGGAAACCTGTTAACTCATCAAAATCAGTGTACTAATAATTTTGATGAAAGTTATTCAGACATTTAATTTTGAAACTTACCTCTTTAAAAATTTCAAGTATTTATTTTTTAAGAATTGAACGAGATATAATGAAACACCATATTAATTTTAATTGTTTATTTTCTTATGTTTACAGAATGTCTTACGTTGAACCGAAAATATTTAAGACAACTTATATTATGAATCAAAGTAAAAAATGTTTCACTGACGATAATCAGATAAAAAAATGATAAATGAATGATTTTATTTAAGTTTAAAGTAAAGTTCGACCGATCTTTAGTCTAAGTTCAAATCAATATAATCAATACAATTATTACATTTTAATTGTGTTCATCTCTGTGCTTCTTCTTTAAGGAATCGACATATTTTAAAATGTGTATATACGCTTCTGAGCGCATGCATGGTGGCAAAAATTGTAATTCACCCATTAACAAATTACCAAAATAATAGTTTCTTTTATCTAATTCTTTATCGAAGATACAATGAACACAACTCAGTGAATTTTGCCCTAGCTGATCTCCTTCGGATACTTCTGATAGTTTGACACCATCTACATTTTGTTTTACAATAGTGTCTATGTTTGCTTCAGATTGTTTAAAACATTTTTTTTTGAATAATTTACGTTAGAGGCAATTGGCTCTTCAGCTTTTTCACAGTGATTTTTTTCGTTATCAACAAATAAGACAATAATGTTACTGAAAAAATAAAATTTTGAAAAATATTTTATTATATTTCATTTACATTTACCTTACCTGAATAGATATCACAGTATGTATAATCCTGTGTGTCATCAACAAATTGTTGACCATCTTCTTGGCCAACCATTTTAGGCTGTTTACCTGAATAATATTTTAAAAGAATTATAAAATTAATTACAATTAGTGAATTTTTTATTTTAATGACCTTTGCTGCTGCACATTTTAATTCCTCCCAATTCCCGAGCTAGAATCTTTGAACGAATCTGCCATACTATGTTTAGGTTTTTTACATAGTTTTTAAAATATTTTTGAAGATAAATGTTGACCAGCAACACATCATTTTGTTATATGCTAGCACTCTTCAATTGAATCATTGCCAATCTGATAGAGTTTACTATATTTTTTTTGTAATTATTTTCAGATGCCATCAAGAAATGAAGTTTGCCCTGCATGTTGGGATACATCAGCACAACAAATCCAAAATCCTACAATGGCTGAAAATAATAACATTTTATTGCCACACATGCGAAGAGCAGCTGGAACACCTGGACATTGCATTTTCCGTCCACGTACAGGCTCTGAACGACAAAGTGTCCCCGAAGAAACTTGAAGATATGTGTTACTGCAGTTCTGCTATTATATACCTAGCACGCATCTGCAGCCATCACATACAAGTACAATAGTATGAAAACCTGTATGCTGCTGTAGCCTTGATACATTTACTTCTGATTATATAGAAGAAATAATATTTATGTTGATGGAGGGCTTGAACAACATAAGTTATATTTTAGAATATTTTATAGGGATCACAAAAAGACAACACCAAAATATTTTAGATGCAACACCCAGCCTTAGGGATATGCATCGGGGTAGTTTAGCCTTGACAGCTCTGCTGTGCAAATTAAGGACGGGTGACTCAGGAGACAGGTTGTCATGCTTATTTAAAGTTCCTCGAAGGACATTACAGACATTAATGTCTGTAGCCAGGAAGATAATGGTACGGGAATATGTCCCGCAACATTTTGGCTTTTCTCATTTAACCAGGGAGCAAGTGGCAGGAAAAAATTATATTGTAGCTGATGGCATTTTTGGTGAACCCGACGCACCACCTGAGCAAAAACCAGCAATTACGATTGCAGATGCAACATATTTATATACCCAAAAAAGTTCAAACTATTTGTTCCAGAAGGATACATATTCCCTCCATAAATATAGAAACCTAGTCAAGCCATTTATATTATACTGCTTTGATGGGTGTGTCATTGATGTTCGCGGATCATTTAGTGCTACCACTAATAACGCCACCATAATGCGAGATTTATTGAATGAGACTGAATTTAATAACTTTTTTAATGAAAATGACATTTTCATTTTAGACCGCGGTTTTCGTGATTGTATGGATAGTCTTCATGATAAAGGTTATTTGGGATTCATGCCGCAGACTAAAGAAGAAGGCGTGTTCACAGTTGACCACCCTTGAAGGAAATCGTTTACGTTGTGTGACTATTAACAAGTGGGAGGTAGAAGCTGTGAATGGCCGCTTCAAAAGAGACTTTAAAATATTCCGGCATGAATATTTTAACCGTGCTTGTGGTCACATAATAGATGACTTTAAAATTGCTGCTTTAAAAGTCTGGCTTGTCTTCAATGATTACGATTCACAAATAGACAAAACAACTACCTGCCTATTCAATAACAAAATAATTAACAATTCTAAGCAAACTTAACTCCCTCTTTCTTCACGCCTTTTTGTTTCAAAAACGGCAAGCAAAGCAAATACCGTTCCGATATGATTCACTGCGTAAGCGCCTGTTATCATTGGCATCGAAAGTATGAAAAATAAAAACATATTAATCATGATCATCGATATCTGGTTAAATAATCAAAGCTCCGGAACATCACTTTTGACAGAAATGTAACAACGTTTGTATATATTTTTATATTAGTTTAAAACTACTAAATAGAATATTTGTTTTAATCCTGACAACATTATTTGTTCAAAAATATCAAATCCTTGTGTCAAAATTGTAATTTCGGTTCTAAAACGCGTGACGACAGGTTGCAACTGGCTTGTGGCTCGGTGTGAGTCAAAAATACTGTTCCACAATAGTTACGGCTTTTTGCCTAAAATGTATGTATTTTTCATTGTATTTTGGTAATATTTGAAACGGTTATTTAATTTACAATGTGAATATTTTGTTAAATAACAATTAATGGATCAAAACTAGGATATGTTGCTCAAGTTAGTAATCGTCACGTCAACATCATAACGTGGTGTATAGGTGGAAAATAAATTGTGACGATGGGGAACATAACCACTGTTTACATAGTACTTAACGCAACAAAAAAATATGTTTATTAAATAAATGTATGTTTCTTATGGTTTCCACAGCAGATTTGTGATAAAAGTCTGTTTGTTAGGATGAGATATATAAGATAAAGTAAAGTATTACGCAAAATTATAATAAAAGCACTTATTTTGTAAAAAACATAACGTACTGTTTTTTCTGCGTGGCTTATACCTACTAACCTAACATTTGAGATCGTACCGAGCACTTATACTGTAATCCATCATGTGTGCATTATATGCTTGCGAAAGGGAAATAAAATGTACTCCGCTTGCTTGTGAATTCTTTTGAAACAGCTTATCATCAAGCTGTAAAAAGTATATAAGATTTGTTCACAGGTACAGAATTTAACTGTAAAATTACTGCCTATTTTTTGCTAGGGGGCAAGCAGGCTATTCATATATCTTCTTGAATGATATCACATTGTTCAAATATATATACCTAGGTATGTACATTTTTAGAACTTCGTTATTATGGCTCTTACTGCGACTGAAAGGGCTAAGAACAGAGAAAAACAAAACACCTGGAAATATTAGAACTAAGCGAAGAAGAAAAGATTAAGAAGAGAAAATTATGGAGAGATAAAAAAAAGCAAAAATTGAACCGATAAATACACACTCGTGAAAAATCAAGATTAAAATACTATAAATAATCACTCCAGAGCACTAAAAACGATAACAAAATTAGAACTTCGGTGTGCCGACTAAGAAAGGATCAAAACTGAAATATGAAAGAGACATAAAGATTTTAAAAGGAGAGAATCGGAAACTACAAGTATAATGTTGATATTTACAAATTTTAATGATATCAAAGTTAAAACTGTAAATCTGTTATGTTTGTTTTTAATAGAACTAACTTATGTAAAATATGCTTAATATTTCCACTAAGTCACGATGTTTTCCTATGTAGTAACTGTCCTAGATTTTTTACCATAATAATTGTTAACTAAATATCTAAGTCGAAGTTAAAAAGATTACAGGACAATTTCATAGTAAGAATTACAGAATTAAGTATTATTATATCAAATAAGAAATTTATTTAATTGAAAGAGTGACTACCCAACGAAAAAAAACGACAGCAAATTATCGACATTGTGACGATTTGGATATAAAAGTTATGATTGTTTTTATTCTTTGAAGATAAATAATAAACAAAGTAATTTTTTTAATTATTCTAATCTGGTATTCTAAATATTAGGTCTTTACCTATGAAATTGCCGTTTTTCACGAAATAAATGAAGCGTAATTTTTTTATATATTTTTTATTTCTATTAATCAAAATAATCACCCATGCAATCAATGCATCTTTGCCAACGCATTGGTAGCTTATTGATTGACCTTTCTTGAAGAAATCAGCTGGACGGGAGGCAACAAATTCTTTAAAGGCATTTTGTACTGTCTCTCGGGTATTGAATTTTTTTCCCGCCAAGAAGTTATCCAAATTCTGGAAAAAGTTGAAGTCTGTAGGCGCAAGGTCTGGTGAGTACAGCGGATGACAGAGAACTTCCAACCCCAACTCTTGTAGCTTGGAGACCGTCTGCTGTGCAGTATGAGGTCGCGCGTTGTCGTGCAGGAGCAGTGGAGCCGAACGATTGACCAAAGCTGGTTGGAGACGTGCGAGCTTCTCCATCATTGTGTTCAGTTCTTCACAGTACATATCTGCAGTAATGCTTGTCCCGTTTGGCAAGAAGCTGTGATGAATTACACCCGCGTTAGACGACCAAACAGTGACCATCACTTTTCTAGGGGTAAGTTTTCGTTTAGGGCATTGTTTGGGTGCTGAACCAGGGTCCAACCAACTTGCTGAGCGCTTACGATTGTCAAACAGGATCCATTTCTCGTCACAAGTAACAATGCGGTAAAATTAATTTGAAATTAGAATTATCAGTCAAAAAAAAAACAAATATTTTCATTTGAAATGGCCAGTACGGCAAAACGGCAGTTTCATAGGTAAAGACCTATTATAAAATAAACGTATTCTTTTATATTGCACAGTTTCATTTGAAAATTACAATTGAATCCTGTGACGGTGTGGAATGGGTAGGTTTACCTTGTCACGAAAAATGTTTATTTTTTAGTAATTTTACCGCTTAACACAGGTTTTAATATTTTTTTCTTATACTCAAACTATCCATTCATGCAATTGTATCAAAGCTTTTACTTTTTTTTACTAAAATTCATAAAATTCCACTTTCGTCACAGAGGCAATGTTTCGCGAAAATGCCCTACTACACGATTGGTATTTTAGTGACAACATTCAAAAATAGTAAATTCTCTTTCTTTTATTAGCATTTTTGTATAAGTAGAGGGAGACAACCAAGTTCTTCCTCTTCTATGATTCGATATACATAACAACTTATTTATATAGGACATTACGTCTACTTCTTCTTCGATTCTTCGATCCCTTCTTTCTTTGATTGCTTTGCTTGCTTGGTTGTGTGTGAGTGATTACAATAGACGCGCGAAACTCTATTATTTGCTGCGTTCCGTTTGCCGATTACAGCGCTCACAGCGCTATAAGTGCTCAAAACCGTTCTGTGCAAAAAAGCTGTAATCGGCAAACGGAACGTAGCATAATAAAAACATCAACAAAGTAACGTCATGTGTCAGGTCAGTATTAACAGGCCGCTCACAGAAACCATGCTCCGTAGCTTGGGCACTGTGAGCGGGAAGATGGCGGCGTTTATGACGTCATTGATGACGTATCGATATCGCTGTGAGCGCGCTCACGGGCAATCGGAACGGATATATGAGCGCTGTAATCGGCAAACGGAACGTAGCAATTGTTTTACAAAACATTTATTTGTGTGTGCTGTGTATGTGTTTTTCACCTAGTTAAATTATTTACTTTTCATAAAGTAATCATGACTGTAAGTACGTGGTAACTAAACAATTGTGATGTGTTATTTGAATACTTAAAAAAATTTCTTTCATTTTTTCAGGCTAAAAATGACTGGAATGATATGTTAAAAGACGAAGAAGATGCTAAAAGCTTGGGAAGCTTGGATTCAGATAACGGTATGAATTACGTTGTTTTAGAATAGTTATGAAAGATGAAAATTTACATTGCTCCATTCCTCACTATTGTAATATTTCTGGGAATCAAGTCAATGACTTACCTTGCTAAGCTATAATTTGGGGTTGCATTTGAAATACGCATCTCGAATTAAGGGGTGGGGGAGGGGGTAGTGAGAAGGCCGCCCCCACCACACCCTCGCGAGGAGATGAGTAATTTTTTTTACATTTCTCCTCCACATGTACTCAACAAGTACATTAGCAAAATTTTCTGGCTGGTCATAATTATTTATATAAAAAATTCTTTTTACCACCCGCCACTAACTCAATTCTTTGGATATGTGTACCATCTTCTTCTACAAAAAGGATTGTCTGGATCACAATGGTTCATTTGTTTATGTATATAACCATACTGATCCAGACAATCATAGGCTCTCCAAAAGTTCATATGGATAGTGGTGCCAAATTCAATATGTTTCTGTATCAGTGGCACCAACACATCTGCAGACTGGGTATTTTCAGGGCACACTTCCAGCCGCAGGTCCTCCCTCCCATCTTCTATCATTCCGAGGATGCAGTGCCCCTCAACCCTTTACTTATTCCAAATTTGCTCTCATCCAGCTGCATAATTTTTCCCGGGCCATCAGTCTTTCCTAAATTGTGTTGTTGGTCTAATTCATACATTACAACTGCTTCCCTACAATAATTACTGTACCATTCAGAAATAGTTGCCCGTCCCAAACATTGCTCTTTTTCATCCTTTAAGGGATCCTCATGGATAACTTGGTCATTTGGTCATGGGACTACCTCACCGTTTAATAAATTTATATTTTTGTTCTCAAACCATGTTCCAAAGTTCTGGTTTTCCAAGTTTAATTCTTGCAGCTGCCTTTACTGCAGTAAAACATGCCAACTGTATTCAACTGTAATGAATTGGCAGTCATGTCTATTTTCATTGGTGTATGATGCACCATTACACAAAACTTTAAATACTTATTTTAAAAAAATTAAGCATCTAGGTGGGAGGGTATGGATGGCATTTGAAAAGGGGGACCATCCTCTATAAAAATCAACCCTTACCAATCCAAATTTTTGGATGCATATTTCATGCCCACCTTATAATTTAATAAGTTACAACAGTAATGATGTAATGGTTAGTGTAACTAAATGTTTTGTTCAGGTCTTAGAATTACTAGACAAGGAAACAGATCACACATCAAAAATGAACTAACTAAAAGGAAACGCAATAAGTCAGACAACAGCAATGATAGCAAGGACAGGTATAACTTTTATTTAATCTACGTGTACATTTTTGAAGTGAATTGGAATTTCAAGTTTTCCTATAAATATTAGCTTATTTCATATTTGTTTATACCATGTTGTACAATTTTTTCAGAAATTCAAAAAGGAAATATCAACTTGAGACAAGTCCTGATATATTGCAGAGAAGACAAAAACAAATTGACTATGGTAAAAATACAGTTGGTTATCAAAATTACTTGGGACAAGTACCAGTGTGAGTAATTCTCATAAACATATTTCTAGTTCTTATTAATAATAGAAGTGCAAAGAACAAACATACTGTCAATTTTATGTTTATTATTAAGTTAGGGTATGAAATTAATTTAAAAAATTTCATTTAAATTTAAAAAGTTAATACTTCTGTTAAGACTGTTAACAAAAATTAATTACATAGTTTATTAAAGGTTCACAGTGGACAGTTACACTATAATAGAGGGGTAATAATATACAATAATGATAAAAGCGAGAGGCATTAAATGAAACCACATATTCTGTGTTATCATTATCAGGCTACACAACATAAATCAGATCAATGTAAGCCATAGTTTAGTCACAGGAATGTTTTTTAATTTTTACTTAGTTTCATTTAAACACTCTGTATCTTCCCGATCACCTGATCATAAGTTTTTACTATAGGCATACGTAGTTATCAAAACGACAAAATTCACGCGAGCGATGCGACGTTGCCAGTTCGCATCGTAAGTTTGCAATACAAACAAGGAAGTACTTGTACTAAATCTTTCCTTAAAAGAAAGTACATATCACGGTTATCTCACTCTAATGTAATAAGCGTAACAGAAATAGATGTATGTTGCTATTGCGCCGGCGGCGGCTCCGCTAATTAGGTCAAGGGCACAATTTTTACTTTGTTTAGTTCGAAGACGCGTTGCATCCGGGGTGCACGTTACGCAATTTAGCACAGATTATTGTCGCTCACGCGTCCCATTGACTAATGTTGTTTTATTGTGACAGGACACCAAACTTCTTATTAGTGATAGTGCATTTTTATGCTGTGACAGGACACGGAATTTATTTGGTTGGTTTTCTTTTGTGACATGACATGTAACTAAGTGTTTTAGGATTAGTTTTGTGAGTAGTTTTTAATTATTTTGTAAGTACGTAATACATCCACAATGCCTCGTGCTACATACACGGCGTCAGAATACATTGACATGATTTTTTTTCTGGGGGTTTGTGAAAGGTGAATTGTACGCGACAGACGTGAATACCGTAGACGTAGAGGAACTTAAGAACCGGATTATTTTAGCGTTTAATAATTATAAAGTTTAACAACAAACAGTGACCTCATTGCACGATTAAATAACAATATACGTCGTTATAATTTGTGTACCATTGCAAACGGCGGACATTTCGAACAATTGAAGATTTAATGTGTAAGTGTTACAATTAATTATTTTTGTTTATTATTTTCATTGATCATACCTTCCAACGATACCTACAACACATGTTTACATTATCATCCACATCAAACCCGGGCGCTCCGCTGTGTAGGTAGGGGTGCGAGCCGCCGCACGCGCTATGCTATTCAAATGCGACGTTGCCAATTTGTTTTTAACTTAATTATTAAGCTATTTAAGTTCTTTGAAAAACGTTTTTTCGTATACTTCTCGTGAACTTTTTTTTAATAGTTTCGGATTAACAGTAGGCACGTATAGTATATGTGGTTTCATTAAATGCCTCTCGCTTTTATCAACGTTGTATATACAGTAATAATATACTACAATAATTATACAGGGGTAAATAAAACTTGTTATTATTAAGCCCTATATATTTTTAGGCCCTGACACAAAAAAATATGTGTATATCAATATGTTGGTCTATGTTCTCATATCTTCCATACAAACAGACCTATCTGTGTGTTTGTTTCATCTGTCAGAAAAAGCAGTCTTATGGTAAGGCTCTTTGTAATATACTTACATCTTTATCTCCTTTTTGTTGTTTATTCTTGATTTTATAAGTTATCTTTAAATCTCCTCTTTGTGTTTTTTATACTTTATTTTCATTTGATTTTTCTAAAATTGTTTACTTTATTGACAAATCATGTCATCTCAATTTTTTAATGACAGCAATGGAGGCTGCCAAACAAGCTAAGCCTTTTATACACGGAGTCTACAAAACTATTGTATGGAAATAAACTTGATTCCTAATAAAATAGTAAGATAGCTAATAAGATTAAATTAAAAATTTCGAATCGCGGTTCCAAAGGAATGCGATCCCGAGTAAATAAGCCGATTGCTGGCCTTAAAACGGCAGTCTATTTCAAGCCGTCCTACCAATAACACCTCCAGTCTATTTCAAGCCATCCTATCGATAACATCTCCAGTCTATTTCAAGCCGTCCTACCAATAACACCTCCAGTCTATTTCAAGTCATCCCACTGATAACATCTCCAGTCTATTTCAAGCCATCCTACCGATAACATCTCTAGTCTATTTCAAGTCATCCTACCGATAACATCTCCAGTCTATTTCAAGTCATCCTACCGATAACATCTCCAGTCTTTTTCAAGCCGTCCTACCAATAACACCTCCAATCTATTTCAAGTCATCCTACCGATAACATCTCCAGTCTTTTTCAAGCCGTCCTACCAATAACACCTCCAGTCTATTTCAAGCCATCCCACTGATAACATCTCCAGTCTATTTCAAGCTATCCTACCGATAACATCTCCAGTCTTCTGCAAGTAACTCTGAAGCTGCCTTCTAATGAAGCTACCTGGCTCTGAAGCTACCTGACGCTGAAGCTGCCTCATGCAGAAGCTATCTGAAGCTGCCTCATGTTGAAAACCCCGGCATTGACGCCTGATCCTGCTCCTGCTGCTTGATCCAGCCTGATGATCCTGTATACCGCCTCATCCTGCCTGATGATCCTGTATACCGCCTCATCCTGCCTGATGATCCTGTATACCGCCTCATCCTGCCTGATGATCCTGTATACCGCCTCATCCTGCCTGCTGATCCAACCTGCACCACCTGCTCTCATTGATCCTGAGCCAGTCGGCGCCTGAGCGTCTCCACTGACCCCACAAGTGCCTAAGCGCCTTCACCATGGAAGCCTTCGCGGCGACCCCTCATATTCATGTCCGTGAAAGTTTTTGGAATAAAAACTTTTATTACGTGACATCTTTAACTATATTCGATAAAAATCATAATCGCTGTTCAAAAGTTATTTGTGCATAATCTTGTCAATCAGATATATCTACTTTTAATGTAAAGTTATATTTTAATAAGTATCAATTCTTAACTGGCTTATTCTTAACTGTTTTAGGAGTTATATTGAGATAATTTATAAGGTTCTACTGTAAGTACAATAGCTGCGTTGGCAAAGCAATATTTAAACACTTATTTAATATTGTTTAGTTCATGTCATAGATTGCATGATTTATTTTATTTTATTCTATTATTTTTAGGGATTTAAGAACCAAAGATCACCCTAGAACTCCTGATAAATTTCGCAAGTACAGTAGAAGATCCTGGGATACCCTCATCAAGTTATGGAGATTACAGTTGCATAAATATGACCCAGACACCGTTGCAGTTGATAATTATGATGAAAAGGATTTAGAAGATTATTATGGTCCTGATAGTTCATAAGTACGCAGGAACAATAATATATTGTATAACCTTTTTACCTATGTTAGGAGTTTAGTGTTTTAAAGGTTAAAAAACATAAGAACCCACAAGCTTTATTTCAAAATTACTCAAAAGATCAAGTTTGATATAAAGTTTCTGTAGTTCTTTACTAAAAATATTCTTAGGCTTTAAAAACATGATAGTGGAGTATTAAACGCTATATTGTGTATTGAAAATACCTTTCTAAAAATATCATGTTATTGATTTTTTTCATTTACTGCAATGTTAATTTAATTACTAAAAATATCCTTACAAAAAGCTAAAATATGCATGTATATGTTAAAACACTCTAAATAGTATTCTGAATAAGAGAGTTAGTATATAAAAAATATACCTATAATATTTGCATGAGTAGCCATGAAGTTAGATTGATATTTTACAACTCATTGAATGGCCGATTTAATGTTATACTTTCGAGTATTAATTATTTAATGTGAACTAATAGATTATTTGAATTTTCTGTGTTAACATAATTGTAATTGCTTGCACTTAAACGATTAGTTTTCTATTGTAAATTATTTAATGAACTATCCAAATAAATAGATAGTTCATGTATTTGGACTCCTTATATTTTTGCATACTTTATGCTTATCTGTTTCATGTCACTATTTTTAAGTCTTTTTGTATCCATAAAAACCCAGTGAGCATTTAACTATCAGAGTAGTTATGTTAAAGATGTGGGTTCTTGAAGTTTTTGTAGCTTTTGGAAAATATGTAGTAAGGTACCTATCAAAATTTTTTACTAAGAAATATGTAAAAAAATTCATTAAACAATTCTTTATATGAGTGATCACGAAAGTGACGCTATGAATGTCTAACAGTCGGACTTCAGGATTTTGTCAGCGCAATTTACTGTAGTTTGTAATAAGTTCTCCAACAACCATTTTACATAGTTGATGACGTGCAAGAATTATCAAAAGATAGAAGGCGTTTAATATTAATGCAGTGGGTCGAACCAATATCCAAGGTTCTTCAGACATTTAGTTTATTAAAAAAGAGGTAAATCTAATTACTCTGGTCAGTTATGTGTTCACTAAAAGTTATCACTAACCTAATTCCATTTATTTTTCACTTGTAGTTTAGTATTTTTTTGTTATATAATGTAAAATGATTAATTATTCTTAGTCTGTCATGTAAACAAAAAAATTTACTAAGCTCTAATGTATGTACAGTACAGTGTACTTTTTAATAATTATACAGGGTGAGTGGTCATTACACAAAGCCGTCACATAGCCAATGTACTTGGTGTAATGTAAAGACTAAAGTGATGAAATTAACGGAATATATCGTCATATTTTTTCCTTAACCCTTTCGCTGCGGACTCACCGTACACTAAGATGGCACTAGACGGACTCACAAAAAAAAATTTTGCTCCCCAGTACGGGTGGCGAGATAAATCGTTTTTAATGAAATCGCTTTGACACACGGATGACGAAATAAGCCGTTTGAAAAAAATGTGTCGTAATGTGCGGTAAAAATGTATAGTCAATATCATCAAGATGAGGGTAGTATTACCATATACAAATCTGTCAAGCGTGAGTAAGAATTTGTTACGCGGTTCCGTAATTTATAAACGACTAGCTGGTGCCCGCGACACGTGGAAATTAGTACGCGTAGAGTTATTATGGTGAATTAGCTGGTGCCAATACACAATATCTGTATAAGTTTAGCCTATATGTGGCTCAATTAAGGTATACTGGCGCGGATGTGGACCGCAACGGTTGCACGCGCATTCCGACGGCGATTCAAAGAGGATCCGCGCACATGCACTAGTATAAATTGATCCTTATTCTGAGGTATAAGCTATATTTGTATAAAATTTTGAGTAGTTTTTAAGCAACGAGGTGGTGCTTATCGGGTGACGGGCGGGTCTATTGAACTACGACCTTCATACCTACACATCTCCTGATTGAATTTGCTAAATTATCAGTAGTAATAGTGTCGAAATAAAGAAATGCCGAAGTAACGTTTCTCTAAGTTCCGTTTGAGTCGTAAGCTGGACAAGTAAATTTAAGATAATCTAAATTAAAATATAGCCTCAACATTGAACTTAACTTTAGAGACATCCGTTTCTTCAAAGTTCGTAGACTACTGCGCTTACGTTGCATACATTTTGAAATGATTTATTTTGAACGAATTAATTTGCTGCCCACCGTTTATAATCCTGATCTATCAAGACGTGATTACTATTACCGATTTCGAACCGCCGTATGTGGTGACAGATTTCTGTAAACGAGTTTTCTCAACTACAGTGTCTAAGAACACATTTTACAGAACGAGTTAACTCGCCAACGGCAGCAAAAGGGTTAAAAAAAGTAGAAAACTGTTGTGCTTTTTCTTTTAGTAACCTAAGTTTTTAAGTAAAATTAATATTATAAGTATAAGTTTTAGGTTCTTATGTAACTTCGAATCATGTTCATTTTATTAGAATATTTAAAATTGCCCATAGTTGCAATAGATTTAATAAATAAATCTTGTTCCTCTTGAAAAAAAAGTTTAATAGTCAAAATTGTGTCAAAGCCTGACCATTTATCCAAGTTGCCCAAGTTGACCAGTGAAAGCAAATATTTAACCATGATGTCGACTGAAAGAATTTAGTTTTTAGATATAGCATTTTTTTAGATAAGACATAAAAAAAGTAAAGATTAATTGGAAAGTTATTTTATTTTATTTCGTAATTTTTACGCTTTAAATCTTATTCTATTTTATGGGTAGTTCAATTTTGTTCAATATATCACGAGCTTGTTTCATGGTAGGGTTGTTCTTAGTTTCTGCCAGACTTAGCAGTTTCTGCATGTATTCTTCAATATTTGCTTCTGTAGCTCCATTTGGCCCACCTGTAAATAAAAAAAATTTTTTTAATAAGTTACCTCTGCTACTATTAGCTCTAGTCTCCACTACCGTGTCCTTTCTTAAACCTATAACAATGCGCATTCAAAGTTTCGTGGTTGAGAAGTAAGGTGAAAGTGTAACAAAATTCATTTTCGTATTTGTACCGACGTTAATATTGTTAGGGCTACACGCGAAGCTGGTAGGTAACTTTCTTTTCACCAGCCTTTGAAGCATAGCCCTTTAAATGAAGGGTGTGTTGACAGCGAGATCAATTTTATAAATTGACAATTTACGTATTTAGTGAAGAATTGTGGAAAATAACTAATCAATAAAGATCGGAATAGGCTAACTACATTTACCTAAACTTCAGAGAACAGAGACAGAAAGTGGAGTCTTCCTTACGACGACATTATTTTCCCCGGGATTAGGGAAAAATCTTAAGTTGAAAATAAGCTTTATTTAAGATGGGTAAAGGCTCTTTTTAACTAAACTTGCAATTAACAAATCTGAGGAATTTTCACTAAAACCAATCTAACTGAAATCATGAATTAGAATTATCCTTAAACTGACTGTTGTTGCATCAAATATTTCTATACATAACATTAGTCAATGTTAGTAAGTAGTAAGTAAAAAAGTAAAACAAGTAAAACAAATTTCTAATTGCAAAAAAGGAATTTCGATATGCATTTCAAACGTAGGTACTGCAGATTTAAAAATTCGGATCTTAAAACTATTGCATTATCTTTTTGTGAAATACACCAAATACTTATTAACTCTTTCCCTAGATAACTACTATGCCAGTGCTCATGAAGCTTTCTGACACGAATTTCTTGACACAATTGGAGACTCAGCAATGCAGACGCAGGATTGAACAATTTTTTAGAGGAATAGTTTTTATTTAACATCCATATTTCTTAAATTGATTTTCATACGACAGGAAGAAATTCTACGACTTGTATAGAATTAGTTGTACTTAGCTTTCATTATTTGAACAATAAATATGAATATTGATGAAGACATTAAAAAAAGAAAGGTTGATTTTATCAGCTAGATAAGAACATAAGAACATTTGTGTGGAATTTTATTACAGTAATTTTAAATCCCAAAACAAATAACAAATTACTCCAGATACAATTTTGTTGACTAAAAAAAATATTTCATGTTGCATAAAAAAGTTAAATATATACTTGTAAAAAAACATGACATGCCAAAATCTTCTAAAACCTTAACTCTCATATGAATTTATGGAACAAAAAATTGTACCAAAAATACTACGGATGGTGCGTCTGTTATTGAAAAGGAAGCCAAATTGAATGCGCATTATCGCTCGAAGATACACTATATGATCTAGAACATTCCACAGTTCCCACAACTGTTTAGTTCTATAATCGCACGCACACTACGATGAAAAGACCAAAAAAGGAACGCCTTCGTGGATGACACTCACTATGACTGCGTACACCAGTACCTGTACCTTGAAGAAGCAATACTATAGGAGCTCAAATATCATACTCAGCAATGCTAGACATCCCGGTTCTTGACCAAAATTAAATTTTCTGCTCTTCGAAAATACTACATGAACTCGACGCAGTACGTACCTCGAGGTTAGGTTACGTAGGCAAGTTTTGTCCAAGTCACCAAGCGTGGTGCAAGGATAAATTGGGTTAACATAAATTGCATTGCATTTCTTTTTTTTTTTTTTTTTTCTTTAGAATGCGGACTAGAACCACATGACTAGATAAACGTTTATCTACTCATGTGCTAGAACTTTCTAATACTCTGCATTAACCCAGCACAGCCAAACACTGCAACGCTTTAGCGAAGCGCTGCGAAAGTATTGCTTGAACAGATCCTAATATGGTTGAGGAGGGCGATGGCTGACTCCTGCGTTAAGCCCGCGAACGGGTGTTCGTCGTTTGGATAATTTGTGGGGAGGGAGACTTGCCGAGCTAACAGACGGATGCAGATGAGAATTATTTTGTAGAGACATAAGAGCCATTCTAACTTAATGTTTATAAAATTACACTCGAAAAGTTTCATGCCAGTTCTTCTTAAGCGAAGGTGTTTCCGAACTCATTCATTCATGCTTCATTTGACATCAATGAGAACTAGTCATTGTCAATGTTGAGAAATATTAATTTGAATATATATTTCTAAATAATCTATAACATTTCACTGCTAATCCAAACAAAAAAATATCTCAATCCTCTGTACTGACCCGGCACTGCCACAGACTGTAGGGCGCCGACCAGCGCAGAAACGAGCGCGCGGCGATGGGCAACGAGCGCCGCGGTGCGCTCCGCCGCCGCCGCCGTCTCCGCTCGAAGACGCGCCGTCGCTCCGGTCACTTCTTCTGCGTGGCGTTGTAGGATGGCATTCTGTCATCATAAACACATACTTTGAATGATAAGATATCAATTCATTATCATATAACAAACAAACACTATAAGTTTATAATGTATCTTGATGTTAAACTTTTAAGTAAAGTAAAGATTAATTTTAATAGCTTAAATTTTATTAGTTACATACCCACAAATTGTGGCTCACACAGACAAGTTACTCAAAGGTCGTGATTGACTACACAATGATATGCCTGGTATTAGTGTTTGAATGTAAGTATGTAGTAACTATTTGCTGTTATGAATCATGCTTTTTTAAAACTTCACTCAATAGTTGGTTGGTGTGAATATTTGGGTTCTGAATTGAACATTTGCTTAATCTAATACTGACAATAGCAAAGAATCAAAAACATTTTACAAACCTGCTGTTCATAATCGGAATTAGCTTTTCTAAGCTGCCTAAGTTCCGCTTCCCTTAGTTTATTGTGCTGCAGAAATTGATCAGTGAATATTGGTATGTCTGTATCACCCCCGGGGATCTCTTCACCCTGGAAATAAAAAAAAATTATAATAATATTATGTTTGTTTCAAAAATAAATATCCAGACAAACCACACCAACTAATGGCTCCAAAGTGAGCAGAGCTTGTGTTATGGATGACCATACAGCAGGAGGGGGATCCAGAATAAACATTGTATATAAACAAACATAACCCGAGAACCAATATTTGTGTTCATCACACAAATGACTGCCCAACCCGGACTCTAACCTAGGACGGTGCATGAGGCACAGCTTCTACCCATTACGCCATTCGGCCGTCAGATTAGGTTTATAATAAGATTATATCCAATACAGACCTCTGCAAGGACATCAGCCTTACCCATTTTAGTGGATAGTTTCAGTCCACTATACTTGCCAAATGACAAGCCCATCAAAAACTGACTTTGAAAATCTTACTATTTTACTTGTCAAATGGTTTAGTCATTATGAGAACCGAACCGGCAATATACGACACGACACGAATAAAATGGAAACTCACGGACACGGGTTTATCTTGTTTTGCGAGCAAGAGCTTCGAACCTTTTTGGCGTACCAATCTTGCAAGTACCAAACATTTCTTTTTGGCGTGAAACCAATGAAACCCACATTAATCAAATAAAAAAAATAATTACAAACAACACAATTTGTTGTTTGAGCATTTAATGCTCTTTGACAAAACGTCGGAAGTGTAATACTTTTTAAGATAATTAAGATTTTAAAATTAAATTAAAAAGTACTTTTAAATTGAATTTATGCACATAATAAGACGTTTGCCTTAATATAAACATGGTGATAGATCATCGAAGTTTTACATACATTACTTTTCATTTGTCTCTTTACATCATTCTATCTTGTTTATGCCCGGTATAAACATTTAGCATTGAGCAATAATTTTGTATTTAATAGTAATACTCTTTATTGCACACCATAAAAATACAAAAAATATCAAAAGCAGGAAATAAAAACAAAGAATGTACAAAAGGTAGATAAATGTATCTGTGCAGTACCAAATATCATCAGTTTATATAGTGTCCTCAAATGTCTGATAAACAAAACAAAATTAAGGCAAATAAAAAATCTATACTCAATAATTTTTGACAAATGTTTTGAAATGTTTACTGGATAATGTAGCTTTCCAATGGAAAAATATTTTTTTTTATTGGTCCATTAGAGTCTATCTATTTCATATACTTAAAAAAAAATCTTTCCTCTTACAATAATTGTTTAGAAAATAAATAAATACATACTGAAGCAGGTGTAATACATGGTCTAGGTCTCGGTGGAGATTGTTGCCTGGAAGGTACGACCGCAGTCACTGGTGTAGTGCAGCTCACAGGGGTTGGGACCGTGACCGGTTCTGAACTGGCAGGCCCTGGAATACAAAATAATATTATTAAGTTATAGAAGGATTTCAATGCGTTTTGACACATATGTTCTGCCGTACAACTTATAAATACAGTGAGTGCATATATCAAAAAAATTTTTTTTTGCACGTTATAAATCTGTGAAACGAGATCTCTGTAAAACAAAGACCCATTTTCTTATATCTCCAATAACAGCGGTGAAAAAAGAACCAATAACACGTCAGTGAACCCTTTCCAAATTTATCCTTATGAAAAATGCAGTCAGTACTCTCGCTGCAAATAATTTAGAGGACATTATAATTATTTACTTTTAAATCTTAGTATCAATACAGTGAGAGCAAGAGGTGTACATTATATTAAGGAATATGTCAAAATAATATAATAGGTCTTTACCTATGAAACTGCCGTTTTGCCGTACTGGCCATTTCAAATGAAAAAAAATTTTTTTTTGACTGATAATTCTAATTTCAAATTAATTTTATTTGACAAACATGGAAATCTTTTTCTAAAATCGTCATTTGTTTAATAGTTAGTGTTTTGTTTTCAACGCATTCGAACATTTTTCGTCATCATGGATAAGTTAAAAATTCGAGTAATTATGGAGTATGAGTACCGTCGTGGCAGCAAAGCGGCACAAGCGGCACGCAACATCAACGACGTTTACGGAGCGAACACTACAAACGAACGCACCACCCGTTATTGGTTTACCCGCTTCCGTTCTGGAAATTTTGACCTGAAAAATGAACCCTGTGGTCGTCCGAAAACTTTGGTCGACAATGACGAATTAAAGGCACATGTGGAAGCTGATGAAACTCAATCCACGGCTGAATTAGCAGCAGCTTTCGACGTTAGCATCAAAACAATATTGGTCCATTTGCGTCAAATTGGCAAGGTAAAAAAGCTTGACAAATGGGTACCCCACGAACTCAATGACCGCCAGCGCGAAGTACGCGTGGAGACGTGCCTTGCACTGCTCAGCAGGCATACAAATGAAGGAATTCTGAACTGCATTGTTACTTGTGACGAGAAATGGATCCTGTTTGACAATCGTAAGCGCTCAGCAAGTTGGTTGGACCCTGGTTCAGCACCCAAACAATGCCCTAAACGAAAACTTACCCCTAGAAGAGTGATGGTCACTGTTTGGTGGTCTAACGCGGGTGTAATTCATCACAGCTTCTTGCCAAACGGGACAAGCATTCTGCAGATGTGTACTGTGAAGAACTGAACACAATGATGGAGAAGCTCGCACGTCTCCAACCAGCTTTGGTCAATCGTTCGGCTCCACTGCTCCTGCACGACAACGCGCGACCTCATACTGCACAGCAGACGGTCTCCAAGCTACAAGAGTTGGGGTTGGAAGTTCTCCTTCATCCGCCGTACTCACCAGACCTTGCGCCTACAGACTTCTACTTTTTTCAGAATTTGGATAACTTCTTGGCCGGAAAAAAATTCAATACCCGAGAGGCAGTACAAAATGCCTTTGAAGAATTTGTTGCCTCCCGTCCAGCTGATTTCTTCAAGAAAGGCATCAATAAGCTACCAATGCGTTGGCAAAGATGCATTGATTGCATGGGTGATTATTTTGATTAATAGAAATAAAAAATATATAAAAAAATTACGCTTCATTTATTTCGTGAAAAACGGCAATTTCATAGGTAAAGACCTAATATATTATCCTTATCAAAACTACAGTGAGAGTACTTGCCACTTTCATGCTTAATTTGAGCTCAAAATTAAATTGCAAAACGATTTTAAAAACGCAGTAAGTACCACTCACTGTGTTTATACTAAGGATCGTAGTGCGGCGATCAATAAACTGATCGTATAACTGCATGAATCTGGCGGAAACTGTCTGAGCGAGATAACGTAATGTAAGAATGATAGTGTTAAAGCGAGAGAATTGTTCACTGTTCGGCACGGATAATGCGTTCGCGTGATGCACTTGAATCTCATTTACGAAACATTCGTTGCTTTTTTTTCGTTGATTTTTTTTACTACAGAGATTTTTCTTCCCAGGCCCGTTTAAAGAAAAGAGAACCGAGATGCTACTTAAAAGATGTCATGTCGGTAAAAGCACAAAGGGGTCCATTTCATTTAACATATAAAACTTGTCACTCAGGAACTGAACATATATTGGATTTCCTCGTAACAAAAATTTTAAAAAAAAAGTTTTCCTGAAGTTTTCCCAAAATCTCCACGAGGAATTGACCACAACAGGAAAAAACTAATTTTGGAAAAATTGGTTCCCCTAATGCCTGAAAACAGGAAAATCTTTTGGTACAATTTGCCCTCAAATTATTAATAACTTACACTTACCTAACTGCACTTTTTTTTTAACTATGTACTAGTTTTTAAGAAATACTGTAAACTCAAGTTTTCATGTCACAATTATAAAAAATAAATTTCTTTAATTACTTATATTTACGTTTTTTTTTCTGCGTAAATGCAGTGAGATATCATACTGCAAACTTGTATTACTAAAAACAGATTTCACTTAGTATGAACACAGTAAGAAGCACTCTCACTGTATTTATGGGTTGTTTCGCCCAATAGAAAAGTCCCGCTTTCCCTTGTATAAACACATATTTAATTATTTTTAATACACTAAAGCTATTTAGTAGATTTTTTTCATTAAATACAACTTACAAGCCTTTATTTTATGTCAAATAAAGTCATTTACTTAAAAAAAACTCATACAATTCATGACATAGTAAAAACACTTTGAAACTTTGAGCGCCATTTATTCAAAACTAACAAAATGCACTCACTGTATTTATTGCGCGGCAGTGTTGTAGTCTGTTAGCTCAACTACAAAGGAATTAATTTAAGAAAAAAAAACAAACAAAATTAGTAATAATATAAATGGGCCAATGTTCTAATAAAAATTTAACAACTTTCAGCCTGGAGTGAATTTATACATTTCTTGAATATTCTTCATAAGAAACTTTAACTTTTTTTATGCTGATTTTGTAATACACAAGCAAAAATATAGTGAAATCTTGTTTTAATCTGGGTTACAAATTAGTATGGAATCCAGGATTGTTAATTTCTAAATTTGAAATTTGTGGAGGCAGCTGTTTTAGCACTAATGAAATAAATCACAAAATTTCAGCCATGCAATTAAGAAAATGAGATGTGATTAAAATTTACTTAATGATTTACCTATGGCAAGTGGTACTGTGATTTCAGGGGCTACACTTTGCTTCACCTTTTTAGATGGAGCTGCAGAAGCATCTTTATTTTCCAATTGTTGCTTTCGAAAGTCTTTATAAGCATCTGTTTTTTTATATTCTTCCCACTCCTTCAAATACCTGAAATTGTATGAACAGGAATAAGATAAATCAAGTTACTTGTTGAAACACAATTTTTTTGGTTTGAATTTTAACAAACCTTTCTTTGTCTTGGTCTGCAGCATTAAGATACTGCTGCTTTTCTTCTGCAGGTAGTTTACTCCATTCACTAGCCAATTGTCGAGTTAATTCGGCAAATCCTAATTCTGGATGCTCAGCTCTTAGTTGATCTCTGCGTTCATTTAAATATCTAACATATCCTGAAAGGAAAAATAAACGAAAGGTCATACAGGGTTACAGGTTAAGTCGACCTAGATCCTTTAAGAGGTTGTAGTTTTCATCATTTCTGACTAATTTCACTATGAAACACCATACCCCAAAACTAACCGTTTCTGAGATATTGGACTTTCAAGGTTTTTAAAAAAAATCCAGTCTTTTTTTCTTTAGACTTATTTTTTTTTGGGTTTCTATTATCTAATTTACGTGCGGCTATTGTTGTGTAGAAGAAGTGAACTGTAGGGTGCCCTGCACACTACAGGAGAAGTGTCAGAGAATGTTTAGATACTAATTTCCCTAACAAGTGGATCGGAAGAGGTGGACCCATACCGTGGCCAGCAAGAAGTCCAGACCTGACCCCCATGGATTTTTATGTTTGGGGGCATATGAAGACTTTAGTCTACAGTGAACCAAACCCAATCACCTCTGTTGATGTTTTAAGACAAAGAATTATCGACGCAGCCAATAAAATGAGAAGCACTTAAACAACTGGCATAGTAAAGACTGGATTAAGACGCAGAATGAGAGTATGTGTGCGAAACAAAGGTGGACATGTGGAACATGAACTGTAGACAGTAAACATGTTGGCAATTGATGTAAAATAGCAATAAACATGATTTTTTAACGTCCGTAGCCGCGTAGCAACGCGCCGATGCACGCCTAAAGCGAGTTATAGGCATGTTCCCACAGAGAACATGTCCGTTTCGACTGATTGTGGCAGAATTAATTTTAGGGTTCCTACCTTTTCAGCCGAGGACCCGGAAATATGGTTTGCCCTTTTGGAGGGGCAATTCGAAAACTACGGAATTTAGAATGATTTTGCAAAATATAATCGAGTGATAATTAACTTGGACATGACATTCTCCAAGGCTGTCAAGGATCTAAATGTCAACCCGCCACCTCTGCAGCGATATGTAACGATTAAGCATGAGCTGATTCGTCGACTTACGGCGTCCCGTGAGCTGAAGGTCAAGCAACTTTTGACTCATGAAGAGCTAAGAGACAGGAAGCCTTCACAGTTTTTACGACACCAGGACCTGGCTAGGCCGAGCGTGCCCGAAGAGTTTCTAAAAACTATTTGGTGCAATCGGCTTACGACTAGCATCCAGACGGTGCTAGCCTCGCAACCTAACTTCTCCCTGCAGCAATTGGCAGATCTGGCAGACAGGATACAGGAGATATCTTCGCCAGTGGTAGCAGCAACTTCCGTCCCTAGTTCCAGCACGAGTGACACACGTGGCGAAATCGCCGAGCTTAGGAAGACGGTGGAGCGACTTGCGATGCGGCTCGAGGAGCATCAGCACCAACCGCGCTCCCAGAACCGCTCGATGAATCAGCAGCGCCGCCAACGTCTCTCATCGCGCTGCAGAACGAGGTCGCCGTCCAACTACAGGCGCTTCCCTGTATGTTGGTACCAAGCCAACTTCGGGTCGAAGGCGCACATGTGCCAGTAGCCGTGCGATTACAAGAAGGCGGGAAATGCCACCGGCAGTCGTTAGTAATGGCGACAGACGATTGCCTGTCCACGCCGCCTGTTATACAATTGATAACAATGTGGTGAATCAACATCCACTCGTTTATTGTTACACCAACGTTTCACTTTATCAAGTGACTGAACTCCACTCTCAGTAGAGGATATAGTCACAATGTTGTTTCCATTGTAGCACACCAAGGTCACTTATAAATTTATGTCATTAAGTTTATGGTAAGAACCCCTGGCAGTCTTTTTCATGTCCTTAAGATCTTTTAACATGGCTCCTTTAACTGTGTTAGCTAGTAAGGTTCCTGTAGCATCATGCACCATGTTTTTCACTTCATTCAGTAATTGTAAACATGTATAAAAGTTGTCTTTATAAAAGCTATATTCTTCACCAGTTGGAAGTTTTGATCCCAACATAACCACCTACTCCAAGTTTTGGATTTGTTTTGCCTTGGTTGGCACCCGCCTGGTACCTATGGCTCGCCCTAGATAAGATAACCCAATCCAGTGCAAAGTTCTTATAACCAAATCGAATTGGTTCACCGTGAATGATGTTTGGTCCCACGTTTGCCAAAATAGGGTATCATTTATAAACGCTTGTCTCCTGCGAAATACTTCTATCGTCTGTTTCTTAGTATTGTTCAAAAGATTCTTATTAGCAGCCGTTAAGTGATCATTTATAAAAACACGAGAGCCGTCTACAATGCCTAAATCAGTACCTATAGTAATATAGACCTTTTACATATTTCTTTCGTTTCTTTCACATATTTATTGTGAAAACAAGCTATTATGTGTTCCACCTCGAAGATTTTCACCATTTATTAATGGAACGCCTTTGATTTCCACGTTATTCTGTCTTGACCATTGTTCCTTATCGTTCAATTCTTGTTCGATCTTGGCAACTTTCTTTTCAAGGTCAGTGCAACGCTGTGCAGTTTCCTCCACGGATATTAATTTGGATTCCATGCTTTTGATCTTAGTATCAATATCATTTATCCATGTGTGCGTTATTTCAAATGAGGATTTGAAATCATTAAAATGGGTTTTCAAATCTTGCAAATCCTTCCTCAGGACTTCCAGCGGTGCTATTGCTCATGCATTTTCTCGATTGCTGCCACGACATCCAGCATATCACTGGGCGAAGGCGTCGGGGTTTTCGGGGTTGCAAATGGTTTGCAGTTTGGTCACTTCCAGGTTGCCCGTCTATCTTGCCGCAACTTTCGGTGTGATACTTCACAAATGGAAGCGCAAGCAACATCAAAGAACTTTTTGCAAGCTGAGCATTGAGGACCGTCGTTAACTTACACATGACAAATTCCACACGGATTCATCGTACAGAAAACGCAGTGAATTTAAATGCACTGAATATAAACACACTGAACTCAAACAATGACATTGGCCAACACAAGTATAAATACGACTATGCTGATCTTAATTGATGGACGGATTATTTCACACACGGCCGCACGGTACAAAGGCTCAAACGAGACTAGTTTGGTTGCAGCCCTGAGATTGCGTTCAGGTCACATTCCACACAACAAATTCTACCACATGATTAAGAAAGTGACATCTCCCTTTGTGCACTTTTTGTGCTGTCACAGAGGATCTCATACATTTTTTGGTGGAGTGTGGTCGGAACCGCGATCTAAGGAGCAAGATCTTTGCCAACAGTCTTTATGGAGGGCAGATAAACTGCATATTAGCTGAACCAGTGGCCGATGAAGCTAAAATATTGTACAAGTTTTACATTTTATCATTGGGCAGTAGAACTTAGTTTTAAATATTGAATAATTGTTTACATTAGTATAATATTATGAGGCTGGCATAGTCTACAAGAAAAAAACGAAGAAAAAAAAAACGATTAAAAAAAATCTTTGGGGTTAACTTCATCCAAAAGAAAGTTGGCCCATTTTTTGGCTTTTACGGTATGTTTTTTGTCTCCATTTCTTATAGGTCACTATTTTAGCTTTTTTAACAGGTGAGTCAGAAGTTGTTGATGGTTGGTTCTCCTCTGGAGAACTAATATCTGGACTCATACACGGCAGCCCATCGACGGTTTTCAGATACCCTGCTGTCACTGCACTATAGTTTTAGCTAAAAGCTATTGATGAGCAAGATTACAAATTTCTGAAAAATACTCGTCTCTGCTGTCTTCGTTAGGCTTGATGAATATATCTGCAGAAAAATTAGGCCTATCTGCCTCTAGAGCCAAGACCATTAAACAATCATTCTAAAATAAAAAAAAGTTATACATGAGAAACTAAATCTCAATGTGAGCCCTTTTCTAATAATTTAATGTGTGCTGTTCCTAGTGTACCTTAAATAGGGTGTCAAACAAATATACAGTTTTGATGTAAAAAATGTGAAATATTCTAATTAAAAAACATATATCAATAGTAAGGGATTATAACTGCAAGCAAAGGGATTATAAAAATGCCTTACCTTACCTGAAGGCCTACTATGAACTATTATTGCGATTCAATTGATGACCTAAAATAAACTGCTTTGCTATTTCATACCACGACGTCAATATAGCGATCCAGTTTAGGTTGACGCCAAATCATGTCAGCAATTGGATCGCAAACTGTTTTAGTTCGTTCATTTTTCGTACCATGAGGTGATATTTCAACCTATATTGGATGACTTAAATGTCAAAATAAGCGATTCAAAAATGATAGAAGATGAGATATGGGAGTTATACGGTCTGCAGATGTGTTGGTGCCACTGATACAGAGACATGTTGAAGTTGGCACCACTATCCATACAAACTTTTGGAGAGCCTACCACTGGATCAGTATGGTTGTGTACATCAAAAAGTGAACCATTGTAGTCCAGACAATCCATTTAAAGCACAAGATGGTACACATACCCAAAGAATTGAGTCGCAGTGGTGGGTGGTAAAAAGATTTTATTATATAGATAATTATAACCACCCAGAAAATTTTGCTGATGTAATTGTTGAGTACCTGTGCAGTACAAATGTAATAAAACATAAAAGAGACTCTTTTATTGCAATAGTAAATGTTGTTAAATATGTGTACAATATTAAACTATTAAATTCCTTTTAGTTATTTTATTGTTCCACAAAAAATATGATGAGTAGCCTAAATTACTTGATTAGGTTAATGTGGTTAACAGTATCTTTTGAACAAAAAAAAAGTCTCATTTGTTGAGTAAGGTTAGGTTTAGAGTGCGATAAAAATATGAGCTAAGCGAGTGAAGCGGCAGCACCTGGCGAAGCACCAGTATGGATTTCAGTTTCATTTCAACCCTTTCACATGTATACTTATTATTATCCTAACCCTTAAGTCCCGTGTTAAGGGTTTTAGACAAGTTTTTAAAAAAATCATAAAAAAACTACACATCTCCCCACGGGGGGGAGTGCTGGAGCTGGGCTTCTCACTACAAAACTTAATACTAACACACCAAATATTTGTAAACAGAATAAGCAGTTAAAGAAGATAAACTAATTATAATTGTAAATTACTATTTTTAATTCGTGTACCTGTTAAAGGTTGACGAGGAGCAGTTACATCTCGAGGAACTTTAGGTTTTCGTTTCTTGGGTTTTTTTGGAGAAGTTTTATTATCCTTAGCTGAGTTAATATTTAAATCCTGCCCACCATTTTGAACTCCAGAATTACCAGCATGTTCTAGTTTGTTTTCGTCACTTTGATTTTGTAGTGGTTCTGCAGTTAAGGGTTGAGAGGGGTTTTCTAATTCCATTTATTGGGTTGCGTAGAGAGACGACAAAATGTAGATAATATGAAAATAAAAATACACACAATTCTAAATCGATCAATATCAGATATCTATCTACCTACATACATGAAATGATAGCAGGTAGTCTTCATACAAAAAAAAAACTAGGATTTATGTCTATGGGTAGAACTTTTTGATGCTGACAGCTCCGTTGCTTGCTACTTTTCGATCGAACAATTGTCTATGTCACAGATTAGTCACTTCAATCAAAGTGAATGTTGAATGATAACACAATGTTCAATCAATGATTTAAGGTTTTAAGTTATCTTTCAATGTTTTAATTATGTTAAAAATCTACTTCTATTGTATTAATACTTGAAATTGGCAGAAATAGTTATTGTGTATATTGTGCCATAAAACGCAAAATTTAATTTAATTTTCACTGAATCAGCTCGATCAGCCATTACGGTTTAAATGTTTGACGAGTGAAGAGTTTGCATTGCTCAATTTTCCTAACAAAACCTCTCAATTCCCAAATATAGTAATTACATAATTAATTTGCGTTTTTGGCGCTTCATAATGTACAACAAGTGCTGTGTAATAAATAGAAAGTAGGCGAAAGGACGTCATTTTCCAAGAACTGAGATCGGACTTAACATTGGTTACCGTGTCTTTGTGTAAATAGTGTTATCTTACAAGGTTTAATTGTGGTAGAACTTCGTATATTGTTTGTAAGCCACAAACATTTTGAGAAGAAATGTTTCTGGATTACTCAATAAGAATAACGGTGTTTAATTGGTGTAACATAATGAACAGAATATTATAAGGTACTAATGTCTCGCGTCTAGAAAATAAAAATTTGCCTCCCATGCAATAAAAACTTCCTTTACCTTCTTTATCTTTTAAAATGTTAAAATATCGTGTAGAATAGGAGCTGGGCTTTCGCGCTGCCACAATGGCATTATGCCAAAATCCAATGCCGTCATTTTAAAATTAAGAAACGAAGGACAATCTAATTTTTAAAAAAATAGTTGTCAAATTGAAAAAATGGGTTCCTTGTATTGTAATTAGGAAGACGTTCGTCTGATAAGTAAAATCACTAGTTGGTTTGTGCATGAAATGAATGAAAATTTGACCATAGACTACTAAGAGGTACGCAATACTATCAATCAAAGTTGTCCCTCCATCATTCATTCGTGCAGGGAATAGTTGAGTCGTATAGAATCAAAGTCGGCAATCTTACTTTTAGCAAAGAGGGCCGGTCAAATATGACCTGTCAACTGATTGATAGCCAGAAGACGCGTCTTAGTTACCAAATATATCATTAAAAAAATAGATTTTTTTCTGACTTCAAAGCAATTAAAACTGTGATAAGACAGTCTAAGGAAAAAAAGAAAATCGTTTTTAAATATTTACGAGAAATATTTTTTTTGAATGCAGCCAATATATTGTTGTAAGTTTTACAGAGAGCAACCTAAACGGAGGACCGAAACTAAAAATTACATTATAGCAAAGCTCATATTAAATAAAAATACTATTATGCCAGTAAATACATACTTATAATGATTATTATAAAATATTAAAGCTGAACGTAACTATTAGATATGAGATGCTGGTTTTGTCATTCACACACATCAATCAGACCTCAACGTCAGATGTGATTGATATGTATTCAGTCTTGCAACTGCTAATGCGTCGTTGTGTACTGTGTATGTTCGATCTTGTTTGTGTTTCTCTATCTTTGTGACCTTTTTATGTTTATATTCTAATTGAAAGTAAACAGAACAGAAGGAATAAAAGATTATTGTTGGTATTGTATTGTTTGCCGTCGCACAGTAGGATGTAGCTCATGTTATGACAATGGCGTGGTACCTTGGTTGGGCTAGATTTCAAAGTAATATTGCTGCACCAGCAGAATTTTTTAGACCATGTTGTAGTTGGGGAGGATTATTGTTGTATATAGGTTGTATATGTGTGTAATGGCAGGCAACCCTTGTCACATGTGAAGTGACAGTTTTCTAGTATTGGATTGTTTATTTAATTGTCAAAATTACATCTATTCTAGACACGAACCATGAAACATCTTATTGTAAATAATATCAGTGTTTAAAAATAGCTACAAACCTCCAGTTTCCAGTTCCCTGAAATAGAACCCTCCAATAGGTTATGGGCAGCACAATTTTTAAAAGATAAAATTTGGCTTTAAGACGAACAGAAAATTATAAGAGCAAGAGATGTAAGAATTGATGAAAGGGAGAACACTAACACAAGTAACACAAATGAATATAAGTAATTGTGAAGATGAAGTCAGAGAAGTTCGAGAAGGTGATATTGGGATAATAATAGTAATGGAGTTAATTTAGTTCGAGAAGGTGATACAGAGAAGAAATATATTTAGTAGAACAAATAAAGATGAAACAAAATACCAATGAAATAAATGAAAATGGAACAAATGATCGCATATTAACAAATGAAAATCTGATGATACTTTAATAAGTAATTATGATATGGATGAAAGAGAAGAATATATTGATAGTGAAAATACTGAATTTTAGAAAATACAAGAACTGGAAGACTGCAGCGGAACAAAGATAAGAATGTGTTAATTTTCAAAAGTGAACTTATGGTGTCTCGGGGGAAATGTTTGTTTTCTTTATTGAGTTTATAAGTGTTTTATAGGGGAATTTCAATGTAGTATACAACAATAGATAGAACTGAAAACAGACAAGGATAATTCAACAATTAAGGGGGTGATCATAAAAATATAATTGTTTATTAGTTAAACTATAAAACTCTAAAGCCCTGCAGGAAGTACTCATTTATTTTGATACAAAAATATTTACAGTTGTTTTTTAAAATCCTTTTACATCTCTTTTATAGTTTTGTTTTATTGTTGTTTTGTTTTAATAGTTATTTGGTGTTTTGGTTTTATAATAAAATAATTGAACGGTTAATATGTGGAAAAAGTGAGAAAATTTAAGAAATGAAAGATAATAAAAGATAATGTAAGGTTGTGTGTGTTTTTTGAATTCAAGTGTTGAGTCTAAAGTTATGTGAAGTTGTTGTGTTTATTATGAGTTATGTTGTGGTTTATGAGTTGAGTTTAACTGATTTGAGTAAGACTGGCAATACTCTTAGAGTATTGGTTCCTATGTTGTGAATAGTCGAGAAGGAGTTTAAGGTTTTTAAATAAACTTAGAGAAGTTTATGCATTGAGTAGTCGAGAAGGAGTTTAAGGTTATTATAGTTATAGAGGTTTTTATTTATTGAGTAGTCGAGAAGGAGATAAAGTTTTTTTAAATAAACTTGAAGAGTTTATGTAGGGAATTTATGATTATTATAGTTAGTAATGTTTTATGTAGTGAGTCAAGAGTTATCATTATCAGTCAAACATTATAGTTAGTATAGTTGAGTGAAAGTGCATATTTAGTCAAGTAGGAGTTGGATAAGTGAGAAAGGATTAAAGGTAGCGACATTAAAGTTGGTATTAAGTTTGAAAGGTTGAATTAATAGTTGTTGGTTGAATTGAGACGGAATATTTTTTTGTTAAATAGATGGAGTTAAGCGGAAGTAATTGAATATAAGTGGTTGTGAGATTTTAATGTACAATTAGGTATGTATGGAAGGTAATGTTTAATTTATGAAGGTGAGTTATTTGTTTTTGGTCTATTGTATTAAATTATATAAAGGGGGTTAAATGTGTGCAAGTGTTGAGGGGTTGTGTTGGAGGTTGTATATGTGTTTAATGGCAGGCAACACTTGTAACATGTGAAGTGACAGTTTTCTAATATTGGAATGTTTATTTAATTGTCAAAATTACTTCTAATCTAGACACGAACCATGAAACATCTAATTGTTATAAAAATATAAAATACCTATTGTAAATGTAAAACAGTATTAATGTTTATAATATAAAATATAATAACCATAATATCAGTGTTTTAAAATAGCTCTACACCTCCAGAACCCAGTTCCCTAAAATAGAACCTTCTAATAATTATGAATAAAAAAATTAATATTAGAAATGTTGTTTTAATTAAACCCTTGACAAATGCAAAACAATATCTTAAGAAGCTGATTTTAAATGATGTAGGTAAGTAATAATGTAATCAACCATTTGCTTGTTAATATGTTGACAAACTGTAAAAGAACCATCATCGAGGAAATAAATAGGTAGTGTATAATATGACCACTTCTGTGAAGATCTCTAGTTCTAAACCATGCAGGATCTCTAATATTTTATCTCATGATATTGACGGTGGTCTCAAAACTACGCGAAGAATACAATTACGTAAGTTACTCTCGTAACAGATTTTGTAAAATAACTAATTTATTAAGATAATTCGCCACAACATTTAATAAAGTAGTATCACTATGATATGTTAATACTTGTTACATTACAGCAGGCCACTTATTGTTACGCAAGGATTAAGCAATTTGTTCATTATTTTCTTAAACTTGTTGATATCCTGATATATTTGCGACCATTTGGCTGCGACATCTATATAATTGTTATTTTTGTAAGTTATTGACGCCTGACATTGACGCTTTGAGGTTATGTATGTATTTTATGAAATAATTTTATTTCTGCATCGAATTTTAAAATATTGATAATAGATTTGGATATTTAATACAATAAACAACTGTTAAGAGCACTAACGAATTCAAGACGGGATCAATTAAAGAATTTAAGTGACAGGTTTTTGAATGTATGGAGCGGGACCGGCCCTCTTTGGGTATGTGAAAAAAACGATTTAATCAAATTTGGACAGTGTATTTCTCCATTATGATTAAAAATTGAATAAAAAAACATCATTATAATAACGTTAAAAACATCAATACTGTCTTAGCATTCGTATTAAGCAGGTTTTTTAAGTGTAAAATATGAATATAGCCAACTTTGATTCTAACAATCAAAAATATCCGGTTTTGATTCTAACCAAGAGTAAGATAGCCGCCTTTGACACCAACTGTCTATAAACCGTTTTTGATTCCAATAACGGCCAAATTTAAGGGACAACAGTTTATAATAACAGTTAGGTATTTAAAAATAACACTACACTGTTATTGGTTATTGCAACACAGCCGTCAATACCATCTTTAGGTATAGACGCGAGTAAAAATATCACAACTTCGAAGTAACTTTAAAAAATTTTAATTATCATTTTATCAGAAATTTTCATACAATCTTGTACTTCGTTAGCTTCGTCTTGTGTGTATGCTAAAGTGATTTTCCTAATTATGGGATAGGTACAGGTAGGGTAATTTTGAATTATGGGTACAATTTTTCTCGTTTCGTATACCTGTGGTTTAACCAAACGTTAAATATGATACAATATACAATATTATTAATAATTCGACTATTAACATATATAAAATGTTCTATGTCATTAATATTATGACTATCATTATGTCTTTAGAGATTTTACTGATAGTTTCTTGTAAATTATGAGATTGAATTATACTATTGTGATACATATAGTGTTCTGCAAAGGCAATAGCTGTCGTTAATCTCTCGGCCACATCCTGTAATGTTTGAGCTTGTAATAGTAAGCTAAATATAATTTTCTGTTGATTTTTAGAACTTAAAACTTGTACAATCTTTGTATTTAAACTACTTTGCATGTCAGTAATTTTCTTAATTTGTACATTATATTCTTTTAAACTATCTTTTGTTATTGAAATTTGGTTATTATCTGCAATTCTTAAGGACTCTAAATCTTTTTGGATTTTATCGTAGTCTTCTTGGTCTAAGTTTCCAGTTAAAGATTTGATTACAGTTCCTAATCCATTAATTAAACCTCTCTTAACTCTAGTTTCTATTATTAAATGATAACAAATTTCATCTATGTGGTCTAGAATTACAACTATTCTGTCATAAGCATATTTTACTTCTACTAAATTTTGTGATAAAATTATTTCACTTAGTTTATTTCTTAACCATAATCTGTTCTCATTTATAGGCTTAAAATCTAATTTATGAATAATTCTCCATTTTCCTTCTATAATGCGAGTGTTCTTAGTTTTTACTATAAACAAATGCTCATCGCTCTCGACCCTTCTGAACTTGTATCCGAAGGTAAGTTCAATAACGATGAATCTGTAATACAAAGTTCTTCTAAGTGATACGTTCTGTTATTGATTAATGTATATTTATTATGTTCTAAACACTTTTTGATTTTAAAGGGACCTAAAAACCTTTTTGCCGTTTTATGTCTTTCGGCCTTGCCATTTTTTAAGTAGACTGTGTCACCTATTTTAAAAGATTTTGGATGTCTTACCCTTTTGTTTAATCTTTCATTTCTATTTAATTTTTGTATATTTAAAACAGCATGAACATTATTATTTAAATTTTTACAAAATTCTTTTTGTTGATTCGTATATTGTTGGATGATAACTTGTAGATTATCAAGATTTCTAATCTTCGGTTTTCTTCCAAAGTGTACTTCAAATGGCGACAAATTAATCATACTATGAGTAGTGTTATTATATGCATGTGTTATAAACACAATTTTTGATTTTGATCGAGATCTGATTCCCGTTGCAACCTAAATAATTCTTGTAACGTGCTGTATAGTCTTTCTACTTCCGAGTCCAATTTATGTGTAATAGTGTTGTTGTGTGATCTATTATATTATAGGTTTGAAAAAGTTCTTTAATTAACTCGCTACAAAATGACTGTTCTCCATCATGAACTATTTTATTCAGTGCTCCTATCACGGCGAATATTTCTGATAGAGCATCATAAACTCTACTTTTATCTACCGGTTTGGCAATCGCATATTTAGAAAATTTGTCTGTTATTGTTAAATACCACTGTCTTTCAAGCGAGATGAAGTCGATGTGCCATATATCCATCGGCTCATGGGGTGTTTCTGTCTCAGAGGATAATGTTATATAGGTATGTCTGTCATATTTCTCGGTCTTACAAGGTTCACATTTTATAATAAAGTTTTTAATTTGTTTTCTCATATTTTCCCAATAATACTTTTCTCTTTATTGTTTATACACGCTTTCTATTCCGGCATGTCTGTCGTTAAGTAAATGATATTCTTTTATGAGTTTTAGCTGTTCTTCTTTATTATCGACTTCTATAAGTGATTTTGTGTAACGAATAGGCTTGAATTTCGTATGATCGAAGTATTTTCTATATACTTCTGAGATTTTATAAAATAACTCGTCGTTAGGTATTATACAGGCGTATTTTTCAAACGGCAAATATTCCAACATTATTTTTTTTTATCACTTCCTCTTGATTATCTAGAGGGATGTAAAAATATAAAACTAGATTTTCCTGAGTTACTTTTTCATATGGGGCAATTTCAAATATGACACGTCTTAATCGTTTAGGGGGATATGCCTGAATTATAGGAGTACACCACCACATTGTGATGAGAATGAATGGTATCTACTGAGCTTTCCGATAAAGCCAAATCTTCCTTTAAATTAGATTGAGTCGCAACAGAATCCGATAACGCTAAATCTTCTTCTAAATTAACTTCTAAAGAGTCTCCATCGGTTTGATGAATTCCAATTCTACTTAGGGCGTCTGCTACATAATTTTCTTTTCCTTTTACATGTTCTATCTCATAATAAGTTTTGCAATTTAAGTTTCCATCTAGTATCTAGTATCATCTAGGTCCGTTTTTAATGTAAACTTTCTTCCATAAATATATGGTCTAAATTGTGTAACTGCCCAAAGTATACCTAATAGTTCTTTTTCTGTCGTATTATATTTTTGTTCTGTTTCATTTAATGTACGCGACGCATATGCTATTGGATGGTTATCTCCGCTTATTACCGCTCCTAAAGCTATGTCCGAAGCATCTGTTGTTATAACAAAGGTTTTACTAAAATCTAGAAATGCCAATATAGGTGCATTTGTTAATAAATGTTTACAAGTTTGGAAGGCTTTTATATATTTGTCATTATTCATTCACTATTAGTCATATCTTATGACTGCATCCTTATTTGTAGCTTCAGTTAATGGTTTTGTTATCTTACTCAGATTAGGTACAAATCGTCTGTAGTATCCTATCAACCCTAAGAAGGCTCTTACTTCTCTTAATGTTTTAGGGATTGGCAATTTTTTAATAGCTTCTATTTTCTTTTGATTTGGTTTAAGTCCTTCTTCGTTTAAGACATGACCTAAAAATTCTATTCCTTTTTTTAGGAAGACACACTTCAAAAACTTGTTGTAACTTATTAATGTGTTCTTGTTTACTATCTGAGTATATGATAATATCATCAAGATACACTAGGCACATATTATTAGCTATTTCATTTTTTAACACATTATTCATCATACATTGGAATGTCGCGGGAGCATTTTTTTATCCAAACGGCATTCTCAAATATTCAAAGTGTCCTTCTGGTGTACTAAATGCAGTTTCCATTCATCCATCCATTAAAATTTGATGATAACCAGAAGTTGTATCAAGGGTTGTAAAATATTTATTGCCTTGTAACTTTGAAAATAATTCTTCTATTTTAGGTAAAGGATACTTATCAGATTTTGTTTTCTCGTTTCATCTCCTATAATCTATAACCATTCTCCATTTTTGTATACCTGACTGATCCATTTTATTGATACTAAATGTACAGGTGAAGCCCATGGTGATTCGGAGTGCCTGATTATATTTTCTTCTAATAATTTATTTATCTGTTTTTTAACCTCTTCTTGTTGAGTTTGTGGTTGTCTGAAAGGTCTTTGATATATCGGTTCGTTATCAATTAAATTTATTAGATGTTTCATATTAGTAGTTGCGCTATTAGTCACTTCTTCAGTGAATATATCCTTGAATGTTAAACAAAGGTCTTTTATGTTAAGGTTATCCTCATCCGTCATATGGAAAATTAATATTTCTCGCTCTGGCAATGTTAACTTTCTCTCTTTTAAGTCTATTTTTACATTAATTTGCTCGATCATGTCTGTACCCATGAGTATATCGTACTTATCGCTAAAGTCATAGATATAAAATTTCATTGTATCATCGCTTTTCCGAAATATTTTTGCCATAAGGTTTTTGCTATAATAACGTTATCCGTTGTGGTCCCATGTGATGTTTTTATGGAAAACCTTTCTGGTTTCCGAAATTCTGGGAAATAAGTTTCTTGTGCCTTTGTTGTTATGAAAGAACGCTGACTTACTGTGTCTATTAATATTTTGAGTTTAGGATTTGCAGTTTCGAAATACGGTAAATAAGATTTTTTTGAAGATTTTGATCGGTCTGTTGCCGAAATTTTTATCCTGACTGTTCTCTTCGTGTTCCGGTAACTGATCGTAAAAATCAACGTTAAAATATTCTGGTGTAAAGTCTGCGTACTCACTTGAAGGATCACCGTAGGTATACTCGTCTTCATCGTGATGAAAGACTTCCTCTGCCACGTAACCCCATTCTATGTTCACCTGCCCTGGCTTTAACGAAGGAACGGTTCTCATAGAAACGTCCTCAGTCTTACGCGGTCTATTTTGATTAAAATTATTTATTTGTGTTGGTCTCTGCGCAGGGTACTGATGCGTCCACACCGGTCGCGAGGTAAAAGGTGGACTATTTGTATTATGCTGATAGTAATTTAGACCACGTTGTTGTTGTGTCATACGCTGCATAATGGTCCTTTGTGTTGGAGGATATCGATGCGCTTGTTGTTCATTATATCTAGGTGGGTTCGGGCAGTAATAGTTATTAGGTCAGTATGGTATCGGTTGTGGAATGTTATTGATTACACGATGCGCCGGTAGTATGTTTGAGAACTTTGTTTTATGTTATCGAATCTACCTTCTGCCTCAAGTTGTAAAATTTTAACGACGGTATCATTTTAAGTTACAATTACTAACATAGATTTGATCATGATAAGGCAAGCTATTTCTTAAGGCGTTTTGAGCCATGTTTATATAGGGTTCCATTACCTCATCCTCCAAAGGTATATTGTTATGATATTTATCTTTTGTTTTAATTCTATTCGAATTAAAACAAATCGCGAAAATTTGGTTTTCGTTTCACGTTTGATAATTCAACTTATAGCGTATTAAATTCTCTATTATCACCACATTCATTTTTTAATGTTGCTTGAATAGTATCCCACTGAAATTTGTGGTCGATCTAGGTGGCTGCTTTTCCCGTTAACCTTGTTAATAATAGAGTTATATTATTCGGAGTCGGTCCTCCTGCGATATCTAAAAATTTATTTGCGTTACTTAGAAAACTATACAAAGTAGGTAGATGCATCACCATCATATAATGGGACGAAGGATATAACCTTATTTGTCTCCATTTTTAATGTTAAGAGTTTTGATGAACTAGACAAATTATTTATCGTGTTCAATTTATCCTCGCTTTTATTATTAAAAGGAAGGTCGAGCTTACTTTTTGAACTATTTCCTTAATAAGTAATTTTAGCTGGTTTGATTAGAGGAATTTTGCGAGATTATTAGGTTACTCACAATAGCCACCACACTACAGCTGTCTTCATGATATCTTCACAAAGCGGGAAGTAAAAAAAATGACCTACTAATAGTCAGTTTATCAAATTAAAGGGTACTAAATATAGATTATCATACATTCATTAGTTTGAATATATAGTCCTTCTTACCTTTGCAAGATATTTTTCAAAAAATATCTTTCCCCGATTTTTGTGAATAGTTTTGTTACTTTATTTGACATTGACATTGACATTGACACATTGAACAGAAAACAAATTGGTATTTTATGATTGATTTTTCGCAAATTATTTGATATTTTTTTACAAGTTTTTTAGATTTAAGATTAGGGAAGTTTAAGGGGGGAAAGGTTACTCATGAGCTAAGCTTTCATGTGTACTACTGACCATTAGCAGGTCAAAATCCCATATTGAGTTTGACCATCACATTTGTTTTCGGGATACCCAATTTTAAGACTTGAAAGCCACGTAGAAATTCTTTGCAGCGTACTCGGAGATTTCTTCAGAGTTCTGGAACTGACTTCGGCGATCTTCAAATTTCACCAATTCTACTTTAACTGGGCCCTACGTTGAGCGCCAGTAAAAATATCACAACTTCGAAGTAACTTTAAAATTTTTTTATTATAATAAAACCTTTTTACATTTACTTAATCCAACTTAACACTATGGAAACTTTCGATGTAATGCTCCTTGTTCTTGTTGTCTTCAGGTTTTATATACTAAGTCTTCTAAATGGGTTTTTGTATGGGTTTTATGAGTTCTTTGTTCATTTTTAAGAGGTTGTTGTTTCTGATATATTCATCAATTGCTTCTCGTCTTTCGTGGCCCAAGGTGTCACAATAACTTTGGTCATGGGTGGTCATCCTGCATGTTCAATGACAGCTAATGAGGGGCTTAATGGGTCCATGGTTGCAATATGACTATCTATATTGGTATTCATTGATGTTGATATTTTATTTTGTGGTCTCAGTGATAAGGATACTTGACTCGCGCATTTTGTTCTGCGGCTCTAACATGAAGCCCTAGCTAGACAAGGGCGTAGACCAATAAAGACACCTTCTACGATCATTTGCCACGTAACATGTATTGACCACGCCAACTAGACGACTGTCAACCGTGACATTACATATTTCGGATTCAGACAACAGTATTGCTATTATTATTTATTTTGGTATTTAATGCCAGCATTTACTAACTAGGACCATAGAAATATAATACTAATTTTTATTTATTTTTATTATTTTATTCATAAAATCCCGTTACAAACTACACTGATTACTTAAGCTGCCAAAACGCTTGTTCTAGGAATAGATATGGCGTCGAGACTGGGCTATGACGTCACACCGTGGCTTCAAGACACGGCATGCATTAAAAGAAACATGATTTATTTATTTATTTAGGGCTTGCCAACATCTTAGACACTAGACACAATCAATTAATACATAAAAGTTCTTATACACTAGCGGTACAATAAGGCTTATAGACTAAGCACCCAGACATTAATAGGCAAACAATTATATTTACTTGCCTTTAACGTCATTTAAAACTTAGCCAATAAAATCTTGTAATCTTGATGTTCTAAATCAAAATAGATACTTGAATGTAGTGAATTTAGTTGTTTTAAACTGATTAACCACTACAATTAATAAACTGTTGTGCATAATTCATTTTAGTCTGCCAGGCCCAAACCCGTTTGTTTTTTATAATATAACAAATTATATTTCCGTTTTTAAGTTAATAACTTCCTGAGATTACTCGTCAGAGGCGCTTCAAATTGTATGACAAAACCTGTCCAGTGTTCATAGAAAAAATAATTTGTAAAGGACATAATCAAAATTTATTTTCATATTTTTCTTATAGCTATTACGACTTTGACTACTGGTTCCGGCTTGACGTTGTCTAGGACACACTGTATATTATGTCTGTGATTCATAATGATGAAAGTATTTTGCGCATGTATACTTATACATTTATGCATTAAATAGAAATGCTAATGAGCAGTGTAGATATTGGTTTCATTCTAAGAATTCCGCTTGTCGTTAATAAAGTCATGCTTTCACTTTGTCTATTGACTTTCACTTTCATAAAGTATAGACTAACTTTTAAAAAATCATAGTCTGACATTTTCGGTGATCCATTCATTCATTCTCTCTCGTTCACTAATTTAGTGTTCTGTCTTTGTGCAGGGCGCTAACCTGAGCGTTGATTTTTTTCAGTTATCAATATTTCTATATCAGTTTTATTTGCCAGTAACGTTATTCTTCAAATATGGTTGACAAAATTGATATGGCATTGGACGACATCATACGAGCAAGTAAAAAGGGTCGTGGCAGCGGCGGAGGCGGTGGTGCTGGACGAAAGTTCGATAACAGACGACCAGGTCGTGGTGGCAGCGGAGGAGGGTTCAAAAATGGCCGTAACACAGGTGTTCTTCGTGGCAAAAATCGTGGTGGAATTTCCAAGGCCACAAATTACGCCAGGGTAAAATAAAATTTAGGTGTTATTAAATTGCAAATGGCGGACCGATTGGCGTCTGTCGTGGTGAAAAGATTTCATTTTGGAAATAATTCATTTTGAAGAATTCCAAGATTACGTTTATAAATTATTTACAATGTAACGTGATTCAATCTTTACTTTTCGGTTTGATAATAAATTATAATTTTGCTATAATCCGCTATAAACGGCCTATCTTGGTCATAATGAAAGTTGGAATTTGCGAGTTACCTACTTCAGGCGTTTACTGAGACTCACGTTCAAATACGTCGAGATGGAGCTGTCGTAGTTCTCGTATAAGTAATAGTAAGATCGTCATTGGTCTTGACGTCATCGATTTGAATACAACATCGGGGTGTAATCTCATTTTTTGGCTATCTGGTCCGGCTGTCATATTTTGGAGTGTCCTGGTGGAAAGCCTACATGGTCTTCCACATGAGCTGAAAAAGGAGACCTGCTTGCAGGAGACAGTTTCAACCAAATGTCAAGAACTGTTGATGTCAATAAATATGTGGTTTAATGGACTTAAGTGACTGTGCACAGTGATAATTCATCAGTTTTCCTTATTGTTTGTTATTACTAATGAAATTTAAATTTAGCATATTAGAATGTATATTTAGTTATTGTGGATTATAAATACAATAATGGATGTACCAGTGGCTTGAGTAGCCTTATGGCTTGCTCTACGAAGGACAACCTATTTCAGGGTGATGTAAACAGCACATGGAAACATGATATGTTCAATGAAATTGGCGACAGGAAGATGCAAAGAAGTGGGCCAATCTCGACTGGTCCTACTAAACTCTTAGTGTCAAATCTTGATTTTGGAGTGTCTGATTCTGATATCCAAGAGTTGTTTTCTGAGTTTGGCATGTTGAAGAGTGCAGCTGTACATTATGATCGTTCTGGCAGATCCTTAGGTAAGGACATTAATAATAGTTAAAAATAAATGTTTGATTTTTAATAAGTGTAAAAATAGTATCTAAAAAAAAATAGTTAACTAAAAATTTTACCTTATAATTTTAGGGACTGCTGATGTGGTATTTGATAGAAGATCTGATGCATTGAAAGCAATGAAACAGTATAATGGAGTACCATTGGATGGACGAGCTATGAATATTCAGTTGGCAACTTCGGAAATCAGTACTGTAAGAGAAGAAAGAGGAAGACTTGGTGGTGGAGGTGCTGTGAGAAGAGTACCTAATAGAGGCAAGTATCAAAAGTTTTTGTTTCTTTTGAACTTAGACAGACAGCTCAACAGACTTCACGGGGCCTAGAGTTGAAATACTGCTATGCACTTTCTTAAGATGTATGTTTTTGTTTATGAGTCATAGATGTTATATGTTTATTTACTTTCACTTTTTATCATGATATTATGTACTCTAATGATTGCTTTAGTACAGTGCTAAAAAGGAAATAATCATTACACACTTTTCAGTTGACAAGTAAAATATATGAAAGATTATACATAAAATATTGCTGGACTGGAAATGTTTATTTATATCATTGAAAGCTCAAAAGTTGTACTTGCATTTAAATAAATGTGAAATAGTGTTCTAGTTAATTAATCTTACTGAATGGAAAGAGTGATGTAAATTTCAGTTTTAGGTTTGTCAATAACAAATAATAATTGTGTTTTCCAAGGTACAAAATAGAAAAGAAAATAATATTTGATAACAACAATATAGTAATAAAGTAGAACTCAAACAATAGGTAAACTTTCAAAATTATATTGTTAAAATAATTAACATTCATAGGAAATGTTCCCAATCGTCGTGCTGGTGGCGGAGGTGGCAGTGGTGGCCCTCGAGGGGGTGCTAAAAGAGGCCGGGGTGGCCCTGCTGGCGGCAGGGGCAAACGGCCAGTCAAAACAGCTGAAGAACTTGATGCGGAACTTGATGCATATGTTAAAGAAATAAAGTAAAATAATGTCATGTGCAGTGAAATGGACACTATAAATATTATGATAATAAAAAACATAGGTATCATAATTGAAGTTAAGTTTTAATGAAACTGGAAAATAAAATATTTTGTATGACTTCTTTGAATTGAGAATTGTTAAATTTAAATAATGACTTCAGAAGAGAAGTTAAATTCTAGATCACTCCTATTTGGTGGTTGATAATAAATAAGCATAAATTGATCAATGTATGCTTTATTTTATTCTTTAAAGATTTAACTAATAAGAGTTCAGACAAGTATCTTCTGTTACTGAGCATCTGACATAATGTCCAAGTTGTATGATTATATACATTTTGTTTGCTTATATGTGTAGTTACAGGCAAGAACTATGTCTAAACTTCTTGTCATCCCCTGATAAGTTAAAATTAATTTCTAAAAAATGTATTATTCCTAAGAATTATGTATCTTTTCCAATTATGAATGGAATCTTGGAAACATACTTAAAATATTTCAAAATTATACCCTGCATAATGTTTTACTTTGAAACAAAAAACGAAACATCATATGGCCACACTGAGGTGACTTTTCTGTGTGTGTTACCCCAGCTGGAAAGTTGCTTTAAGAGAGTTATGAGTGAGACACACAATTAGTCGTCACCTGCTGTAAACATGCACCAAATTATAAATTGGTGTGTATTGTCGTTTTGGAAAAAAATAGAAAAAAACTATTTTTGCTAGGATAATGCTGTTCCAGCAAGAAAATTCTAAACAAATGGTCGCAGAGAGATATATTGTTCACATGCAGAGAGCTGGGAATTTGGTCATATGTATGAAATGGTCGCTTTTTTGTAGACAATAGAATTTGGTCGGATAATCAGCCATTTTTTATTGCTATTGATTTTTTTCGATATCTAATTACATACGAAACATTCCAAGCTGATTTTGTAACTATATATTATTTGATGAAGTGCACTAATATTTGGATCTCACTGAAATACTGAATGCTAAGTTGATATATTAAGTCTATCGTGACCACGGCAACTGCAAAGATGCCGAAACGTCGAAATAATTTTAAAATTAACTAAAATATACGCGATAATATCCGGTAAAAAGTGTTTTATTTAAAATGCTAAGTTGAGCTGGTATCTTGTAATGTCAAAGTTGTGACGTCGTCGTTTGGACTGTTAGTATTCAATAACTAATGGGTGTACACTTTTGAAACTTTATTATTAAAGGTATCAAGTAGGACTGAAAAAAGTTTTCAGCAAGCTTATGGTTGTCTCATGTAGGCACTGATTATTTTTCAGTTTTTTGAAAAGTGTCTGATTACTTGAAAACCATCAAAATTTTCTAAAATCTAATTCCGAAACAAATTCGCACAAATCAAGAGCTAGTCGTGCATGTTTATTTTACAGCAGCACATTCAATGGTTTCCGAGATACACGATTCTGCAAAACATTACCACAGCAGGAAATGAAATATCTCAAAAACCTGAAGATCCACAAATTATTTTTTCAGTGCAGAAATTCCCACAAATAAAAGCTCTCTGCACGTGCACAATATATCTCTCTGCGATCTTTCGTTTAGAATTTTCCTGCTGGAACAGCGTTACCCTAGCAGAAATCGTTTTTTATATTTTTTACCAAAACTACAATACGCACAAATCTTTAATTTGGTGCGTCCCACTCATAAAACTAAAATCAACTTCCCAGCTGGGGTAACGCACACGACGTTTCCATACTCCGCATTGTTGTACGAAAATAAGAAACTGCATGCTTGTACGTACCACCGAGTCTGTGACAACTTGTTGTCTTTCTAGCTTGTGGTTTGTTTGTACCGAGTTAGAGCTGACTGTATGGTTTCAGTAATCGATATACATTGCGAGTTACGACTTACAAAAATATATTTAAAACTATGATATGACTAACATTTGAATGACTTTGGAGGTGTAATAACCATAATCAGTTTGGCAACCAGAAATAATGAGAATATCCTTTTACTCACTACCAATTACTCGATTATAAATCAGGGTGATTGCTGTTGTTATATCAATGGTAAATAATAATAACGGTTATAGTACAAAAATTAAATCATACGAAAAACTCAAAAAGAGCTCATAAATTGAATAATCGATAGACTGGAAAATAAAAGGAACAACAGAATCAATAAAATATCTACATGACAGATAGCGCCATGTTTTCATTATGTAGTGTGGCTGATTTATGGATTTGAAAATGTTTTCCTAAGACAAAAACAAATGGAATTAAGAAATATTGGCATACAATACTCATTCTATTTATTTAAAGCAATCCTAGGAACACCCGTACAAAAGCTAGCCATTTGCCCCTTAAAAATTGAAATGTCTCCTTTGAGACGACCGGTTCGGCAAACGATCAAACTACACCCTTACGTCAAAGGGACTCCAGATAGGCCGAGAATATCGCCGCTGTCCAGGAGAATCCGAGGTAGTTGATTTTTCACCGTGTACACAAGAATGGAGAATTTTGCGTCGGAACTCACCTACACCCTTACAAGATCCGGGTACAGTACATAAATACGAAAAACTTAATTCCGATAGTCATAATCACGAATTTCAAAATTCCGTATTTTATAACACCGAATGGTTCAAAATTCCGATAATGAAATTCCGTGTTTCATAATTCCTAATTTTTTCTCTTCGAAACTTCAAGATTCCGAACGTTTATACCTAATTACGAATAAATACGTTTATAATATGCCGAATTTGAAAATACCAAACCATAAAAAATCCGAATTATTTATAATCCGTAATAATATATACGAATCACCAATATCAGAATTCCGAATAATATTAGTTGCAATAGCAAACGCCTTGTAAAACTGCATAAGCACATCAATTTATACGTTCGAACATTCAATTAGTCAGCTGGAAATGAGAAAGTTTATTTGGGTTTTTTTTCCGAGTTATTTCTTGAGTATAAAGGTTATGTACTGAAATGCAAATCCCTTTTTGGTGCTTCGCCGGCCGCTGCCGCGGCACGCTCGATGCGCTCGCTCGGCTTGCGCTGCATTATCTACATACAGACTAACTGCTCCTTCTCGCTTCACTCGTTGTCGCGCCTAATTTGTATAATTTCAAAATGTGCCTCATTAATTTTAATTTGTGTCACAGGAGATTTAGATTATAATTTTTAATAATAGGTCTTTACATATGAAACTGCCGTTTTGCCGTACTGGCCATTTCAAATGAAAATATTTTTTTTTTTGACTGATAATTCTAATTTCAAATTAATTTTATTTGACAAACATGGAATTCTTTTTCTAAAATCGTAATTTGTTTAATAGTTAGTGTTTTGTTTTCAACGCATTCGAACGTTTTTCGTCATCATGGATAAGTTAAAAATTCGAGTAATTATGGAGTATGAGTACCGTCGTGGCAGCAAAGCGGCACAAGCGGCACGCAACGTCAACGACGTTTACGGAGCGAACACTACAAACGAACGCACCACCCGTTATTGGTTTACCCGCTTCCGTTCTGGAAATTTTGACCTGAAAAATGAACCCCGTGGTCGTCCGAAAACTTTGGTCGACAATGACGAATTAAAGGCAATTGTGGAAGCTGATGAAACTCAATCCACGGCTGAATTAGCAGCAGCTTTCGACGTTAGCATCAAAACAATATTGGTCCATTTGCGTCAAATTGGCAAGGTAAAAAAGCTTGACAAATGAGTACCCCACGAACTCAATGACCGCCAGCGCGAAGTACGCGTGGAGACGTGCCTTGCACTGCTCAGCAGGCATACAAATGAAGGAATTCTGAACCGCATTGTTACTTGTGATGAGAAATGGATCCTGTTTGACAATCGTAAGCGCTCAGCAAGTTGGTTGGACCCTGGTTCGGCACCCAAACAATGCCCTAAACGAAAACTTACCCCTAGAAAAGTGATGGTCACTGTTTGGTGGTCTAACTCGGGTGTAATTCATCACAGCTTCTTGCCAAACGGGACAAGCATTACTGCAGATGTGTACTGTGAAGAACTGAACACAATGATGAAGAAGCTCGCACGTCTCCAACCAGCTATGGTCAATCGTTCGGCTCCACTGCTCCTGCACGACAACGCGCGACCTCATACTGCACAGCAGACGGTCTCCAAGCTACAAGAGTTGGGGTTGGAAGTTCTCCGTCATCCGCCGTACTCACCAGACCTTGCGCCTACAGACTTCTACTTTTTCCAGAATTTGGATAACTTCTTGGCGGGAAAAAAATTCAATACCCGAGAGGCAGTACAAAATGCCTTTGAAGAATTTGTTGCCTCCCGTCTAGCTGATTTCTTCAAGAAAGGCATCAATAAGCTACCAATGCGTTGGCAAAGATGCATTGATTGCATGGGTGATTATTTTGATTAATAGAAATAAAAAATAAAAATTTCGCTGCATTTATTTCGTGAAAAACGGCAATTTCATAGGCAACCTAATATATACCCTTTAAATCTGAATGTTAGCATTGAATTTTCGGAAAATTTAAATTCCGAATACCATATTTCGGACTAGTAACACAGCGGGTTTTTAATTCTTCGTACTAATGAAAGTCGGAAAATAAAATTTCGTATTTATGAATTTCGATAAATTAATAAGAATCGTGTTTTTGAATAGTCGGAATTTAGTTTCTTAGGGATTGTGAAAGTCAGAATTTCAAAAATCGGATTATACAAATTCAGAATTTTTGGGTGTTCCCACAAGATCCAACTGGCCCAGGAACTCAAAGCTGACCAAAAAGTGACCATAGACAACGCCGTTTGTTCGCTGACTGGGCTTCGGAACGTTTGGAAGAAGACCCCAATTTTGATCGAAAGATCATCTTTAGCGACGAGGCGCATTTTTGGATGAATGGCTTTGTCAACAAACAAAATTGCCGTATATGGGACGACCACAACCCACATGAAGTTCATCAGGTGGCAATGTATGCACAAAAAGTTAATGTTTGGTGCGGATTTTGGGCCGGCGGCGTCTTTGGTCCGTTCTTTCAAAATGACGTTGGCTAGGCCATCACCGTCAACGGCGAGCGTTACAGATCCATGATAAACAATTTTTTTTTGACCCAAATTGAACGATATGGCCGTGTAGGACATGTGGTTCCAGCAAGACGGCGCTACGTGCCACACACTGAACGACACAATGGACTTTCTGCATTAACGATTTGAGGGTACGGTTATCTCTCGCAGAGGTGACGTGAGTTGGACACCGAGATCGTGCGATTTGACCCCGCTTGATTTTTCTTGTGGGGGTTTCTGAAGTCACAGGTCTATACCAATAAGCCGATACACTGAAAGTCAACATAGCCCAGGCCATTACTCAGTTCAGCAGGTAATTTATGCAGTAGAGTAATCGAAAATTGGACCTCTCGGATCCGCGCCACCGTTCGAAGCCGCGGCGTACATTTGTATGATGTTATATTCAAAACATAATGGCATAAAAGGATCTTTCAAAAAAAATTATTTCGTTAATTAATTAATCTCACATCCAGCTTTATTTCATTTTGACAGACCCTGTATAATATTTTCTTTAAAATAAATAAACCCGATTTCTTGAGTTCCTCGAGAAGCTGTAGATTCATCCTACACTGTCATTACAACCTCATCACTTCCAACAAAAGACAGTTCATTAAAAAATTTCTGAACATACAGTTGGATAAGCATCTGTACCCGGGGTTTCATCGCAGTATAAGTGTGTTACCACACCCTAAGAAGTACGTTTTTGTAAGATTGAGTTCAGGTGATAGGTACTTCCTATTTACAATTTTATGTAAAGTATAATGTATGTGTTTATGTTGTATATATCTGCTTGTATTTTAATCCATTCATAGCTTATCTCTTTAGGTATTACGTCATCCCATTGAAGCTTTATAGAATAGGTATAGTATGGGTATTTTCTCTTCCCCGTTCTGTGACTGTGGGCAGGATTTAGGAACAGTGGACCATATATTTTTTTATTGTCCGCTCGTCCGGTATCACTATTTGATTTCCTTCCCCCTAAGATTCAGCGCCCAACTAATATCAAGACTCTCCTCTCTATTTACAGCCCCAAGATTTTAATTATATTATGTAAATTTATTCATCGATTTAATATTATTAATTTCATTTTAGTGGTGATTGGAGCTAGCCCGCCTAAAGGGTCAAAGATCTAAGATATTTCAGATAAAAGTTGCCGTTTAGTTGAAATGATATGAAATATTTATTTCTCAACATTGACAATTATTACATATATTGACGTTAAATAAAACATGATTCTACCACAAGTTCGAAAAAACCTTCGTGAAGAAGAACTGGCAAGAAACTTCACGGGTATATTATTTTCAAAATAAATTTACAGAGTCTCTTTATGTCTATATAAAATTATTCTTATCTGCATCTGTTAGCTCGGCAAGTCTCCCTCCCCCCAAGTATCCAAACGACAGGTGTTCGTCGTTTGGATACTTCAAACGGCACCCGTTCACGAGTTAACACGGGATCCAGCCATCGGCCTTCTCAACCATATTAGAGGGAAGTGAGCGACCCGTCACCCGACGCTACCATAAGAAGACGTACTTTAGTTACAAATACTAGTACAATCCTGTTAATGAGAGGATTATTCCCAAGGGCTTTTATCATCCAAATAATCGGATAGTTAATAATATGCTTTAGCACACAACTTCTGCTTTATAGTTTTTTTTGTCAATAGGAACACCTTGGATATCCTCAGGAACCTTAATATAAAAGCGTATGCATTGACCCATGAATGAGTTAGTAACTTAATGAAGCCTTCTATTCTGAGCTGCCAGCATATTTCTTCCTCTTGTGTTAACATTGTGCAGATCTTTTTTCCTTTTGAACAAGGTTATGTTCTTTTTTACATATATTAAATTTTCTAAAATATATTGTGAATGGAAACTAAGAATATTTATTTTCCTAATTGTTAATTTACTTCTAAGTGACACCCTTGGACCGAGCTGATAGATTGCGCGAACAGCCCTTTTCGGCAGAATAAATATAGTATCGATGTCGGCAGCACTCCTCCACAACAGGATACCATATGTCCTGAGGCTGTCGAAGTAACCAAAATTGACTAATCGAACAGTTGTTTCATTTGAAATTTTTCTCATTTTTTAACAGCATATGCGGCAGAGCCAAGCCTTTTCGCTAAACCAACATGCGGTGCCCACTGGTTTTTGGCGTGTAAGGTTATGCCCAGAAATACAGTTGAGTTTACAGGAGTCAGTTCCTGGCTCTTAACTACAATGTTTGTCTTTACCTGTTTGACATTTGGCAATGTAAACTAAACTTCGTTTATTTTTCATTGAGGAGCAAATTATTAGCTGAGAACCACTTCTCTGTCTGTGCTGAGATCCATTGGTTTACTGCTCGATAGTCAGTTTCTTGTCTTTTGATTTTAAATAAGAAGTAGGCATGGAAATGATTGCTATTTACAAATAACAATCATATGATAAAATGATTTTTTTTGTCACAGTGAAATCACCTGCTACTTTTCACAACTGCTATTTTTCACTCCTGCTATTTTTAATTGGGTATGATTTATCATGATGATGATTGATATGATTTATCATGGGTATGATTTATCATGTGGGAGTGATTTTTCATTACCCGTGATTTCTCACCGTAATTAATTTGAATGATTTTTATAGCAATTATTGTTGGTTTTACGTGCTTTTATTTAACTTGCAATGTATGTATTTAGCTACATAGTTCACTTTGTTCGGGTGTAATCTTGAATGAAACTAAATTTTTAAAGCTTGTTTTTTATAGAAATAACATGATAAAAAAATCTGAGACCTGTATTATTTGGTACAATTTATTAGAAATAAGCAATGAAATTCCCTTCATACTTTATCAGGCTTAGGACTGACAATGTAAAAATCCTTTGTAGAAAATACATGACATACAAAACTTAAAGTCTAATAAGTTATAGGCAAATTTTTATAACTAAAAATCTCCTACGAAACGACTGAATTGCAAAGTAAACAAGTCGCAATCAATAGGTAACGAACGTACGTACGTACGTACTCTATACGTAATTATAAAACTATATTCGATGTCGTAATATCGAAAACAATATATTGATATCCAATGAATTATTTTATCGACTATATTGTTACAAATCGCATATTAAAACGGCAATGGATCCAGCTCAATCGGATATTACGACGAAACGAAATAACACGCGGAAGTGACTAGTGGTAGTAATGAGTGGTGCTGATTTATACTAAATTAATTTATAAATACACGGACGTAAAGTTTAATTACAATTGGTTATAATTTAGCGCCATCATGCAGTGCTAATAATATCTTAATAGTAAAATTTTTGTTCAGTAGATGGCTATAAAATTTGTGCACATAGCAGATCTTTAGAGTAAGCCTTTTTCTTATAGCCTTAAAGTTTAATTTAGAATGTAAACATTGACTGAAACGGCGAGCCATAGTGCGATCGAATGCGCTACTCGCACTCATAGCGCTGTAAGTAAGTGCGTCTCGCTCGATCCTGCCGCTCGCATTACCGCCGTGCTAATTCTCTCTCTCTCTCACCAAAATCACACCACCAACCAACCAACCAACAGAAATCATTATCACTGTGATTCTAAAGCTGGATAGCAGATATGATATATGAAAAAAAAAATCATATGATTTTCACTGTTACTAATGATTTGTTCCATGTCTGATAAGAAGGTAGTATCGTCAGCAAACAATATAACCTCGCATTGATTCTTAACGACCGATGGCAGATCATTGATCATGATGGCGAAAGCGATCTAGACGCTTTTTGAATTAATGATTTCATCTTTTTGACATATGATTGGAATTGTGTATCATAAATGACGATCTGAAATTCTTTTGAACGTTATTGGTTATGTAAATTGAAAAAGGCAAATAATTTCTACAATCTATCAGCAATTACGAGTTTATTTTTCAAGTTTTTCTTTAAAATAAAGAACATTGACTATTTTGTAAAAGAGAACCTTTCCTAGCACATGTGTATGTTCCACACGTCAAAGAGTCGTTGTCTATTTAAATATGTGCATCATGATTGATTATTTTACTTTCAACGTGGCAATAGCTATTTTGCAGCCCTCCCAATGTTTTATTGAGTAGTATTATGCATATACAACCAATTTGAAGAAAAATGAAGATTTAATGTGAACGCCGAAAGTTCATAGAATACAAATTAGCGGAGAAGACCTTGAAAAATCCCGACACAAGCAAGCCTTGGTGCATATAATTAGACTTCTCTATTAATCAAGAAATCATGTGCCCTAAGAACAATCTCGTTTGGAACAGCTATAGACTGCAATTCAGAACAGAGAACGTCAGTATTAACACTATTTAAAGCTCCAGCAACATGAAAGTAAACGGACATTAAAAAGTTCTCATTGATTGAAGTGTTTTTAATATCCAGCTGTAATTGGCAAATACTTTTACGAGCGGACATTTCCTTAAGAAACCTAAATTGATAAGCAGGTAAAATATTATTTTACTCTTCGTATAATTCCAATTGTTGCTTTAACAATGGTTCAGACTTTTTCAACACAGGATGTAAGATCACTATAATGATATGAATTTGGTTTTATCTGGTTTCAAAATGAAAACAATCTAACTTCCAGGAGTGTGGAATATCATAGTTCTGCCATAGATTGTACTTTCCAAAAATCAAACACTCTTTTTTCACAGTTTTTCAACAAAATGTAAGGAATACCAAAGCATTGTTCTTGCTAGAATATAAAACTAACAATGATTATCATAATGCTGGTTTTGTTCACTAACAGGAGAATTAGGATGATAATTGTAAATAGTCTGGAGTATTTTTTTAAGAGCTTTAAATTCAAGATATCTATCCCGGAAGGATTATTTTTAAAATTAAATTATGCAGTTTAGAGTTCTGAACTGCTTCTGAGCATTTGTCAGTCCACCGAAGAAGTGAAGTGTTTTTGGACTTTCTATGATAAGAACTATTGAGGGAAGTATCATGAGCAAGCAAGAAGTTCTTTAAACCTAGATTACAAGCCTCCTAATGTTGTAGAATCCTGATACCGAATACTAAGCCAATATGCATTTTTAACCTATATTTTCCAATCTACTAATTTAAATTTAGCATATGCTATTATTATATTATTATTTTTACTTTGAAATATTGACAAAAAATTAATATTAACAGGAGGGTGATTACTATTAACCGATTCATTGCGGATGGCACGTTTCAGTGCCATCACTGTGTATTGCGTGTGGCATTAGGCATGGATGTGTGTCATTTAAAAATCGATGGTAACTCCTTCAATTAAGTTTTAGGGAGCTTTTACCCAGAACTAAACTATCTTCATTTTTCACGTATATTAAGCTTGTAGCCTTCGTTTCTGGATTTTGTAAGATTTTTTTTAAATAGGGATCACCAACCCTTTTGAAAGTTGCGTTATTTGATATTAAACATCATATGATAATAAATTATAAATGTATTACAGTGTAAACTCTATACAACGTCACTCGATTAAACGATTAAGGTAATGGAACCAGTTATGAACACTACTAGACGAGTCGCAAGTTTGATTAAGTCCTCACTTGCTGCCTGAAGTCTTATTAGGGTTTTCATAATTTTATTGCATTAATTGTATAGTCAGTCGTGTAATATGGAATGCCAATTGCTTTAGATATCTTATTTTGTTTAAGAAAAAGAGCTTTTAAAAATATATTAAGTAACCCCAATAATGAACACACAATTCTCCACTCATGAACACCCATTTATGGACACTCACTACCCCAATAAATGACACCTAATAATGGACACTACCCAAATAAATAGCACCGATTGATGGGCGTTTTAATGGTAAGAGAGCACTTGCGCGTCATGAAGGGAGGTCCATGACGTGACGAGCGCGTCATCAGAAAATTGTAGTAAATCAAATTTTTATTCAAATCAAACAAAAAATTCTTTTATTTTATATAAAAATTAACTCATTCGAGTCACTAATATCTGTGGCCACGACATTTTTTTGGAAAATTTAATTGTCAGAGGTCGTCAACCACATGCAATAATTGTTTATTAATCCATAATTCATACACTAAAATATAAAAAAAAATTCCAATAAATGTGCCTTCTACCCAATTCTTTTATGGTACATAGCTATTTTGTTTAAAATGCATAAGTAATTCGTGATAATAATAAGAACATTCATATTGTTTCTGTACAATGCCTCAGAATAAAGATTCATATTGATAGAAATTTTAAAGCAACCCAATAAGTAAAATATTTAATGCATGGAATAATTTTTAGCTCATCAAGAACAAGAAAGAAAGAAAGAAAAAAATAGTTTATGGTTTATTTTTGAATAAAATGATCACAGGCTCATCTTCGTCTTAATACAAACAAATGGTCGCGTGGACCTAGAACTTATTACGTTTACTAACAGAAAAATATTTATATGCTGGCCATTCTATTTATGTAAATAATGATTATGCAAGCTATGATATGTATGGCCAACGAATTCCTAAATAACTAGGTCGGAATGCTTTGGTCCTCCGGACCTAACCATGCCATAATCGGAGCGAAGCGATATTTTCCTTATCAATTGTTTTAGTCTAACGGACTTTTTTGGGTTAGCTTTAAATGAAATAATTCGATACAAACATTTACGAAAAATCATATGGTCAGCTGATGATGACCGCGTATCTCAGAGATGGTTAACAGTGTCTAGTTTTAATCACATCTGCATTTAGTCTGACTGTTAGAAACGGTTTCTTTTAGGTATTGCGTGGAAGGAATTAAGGTTAGAAATCGCTGCGAGAATTCAAAACAAACATTAGAGCCTATGCGTGTCAATACAAATCCTATAACAAAAATCTAAGTGTTATAAGTTACCAAAAAACAATCGCCAAATCTCATTTGTTATAACACTTTATTACAGATTGAATCAACTTTCAAATATTTCGTATGCATTCAAATTGCGGAGACGAGCGATTTCTTCTCGTTTATCTTTCCATGCAGCACTTTTGTTTATTCCAAGCAAGCGTGTTTTAGGAAACGGCGGATCAATCACTAAACCATCAACGGTTTTCACGCGCGACATCGCAACATAAGTTAGCCCAAGACTAAACTCAGTTTTACCAACGTCGACGACTGCTTTCTCGACTGTTACCCCTTGGCTTTTGTGGACTGTGATTGCAAATGAAACGTCAAGTGGAAACTGTTTGCGGGTGCACGTTGTATGCCCTTTTTTGAACGCGACAGTCTGCGGTAAAATTGGTACTGAGCTGTCATATAATTTTGGTCCCGAGTATCCATCAAAATCAACTAAAACACAAATCGGAAAGTCGTCATAGTAATTCTCGTGTGCTGTCCTATTATAAATGACGTCTCGTACAGTTCCGATAGATCCATTGCATAATCCTTTCGATACCCACAAGTTCTGTGTGAGCATTACACGACATCCAGTTGCAAGGTTCAATATCGATGGCAAACCTTGGGCTTCATCGGCTGTAGCTTGCAGTGCTGTTGAATTGTTATGTTTTGCAGCAATTATTGCTACTGGTACGCCAAGGTTACGTAAACGTGATTCTTTGTATATTGCAATCGCCTCTTTGTTCGAAATTAAACGTATCGCATTAGAGAAATCCGAAGTAACATTGATGTTCGACGAAAATCGAGCACGAAGAAACTCGTAATCAGTGTCAGTGATATTACCATTTGAAATGTTACATAAAACGTTTCTAAAAACTTGCTGCTCCGGTCCACTTTGTCTCATTATAGTTTTCAACTCAAAGAATCTCGTGAATTGATTGAACAAAAATTTGCCATAAACAGCAAGAGTATTGGTTGGTTTGGGTTTTCCAAGCATCGACGTGTCGAATATTGGTGGAAGTTGAAATATATCACCGAACATGTAGAAAATAACGCCACCAAAGTTTTCTTCCCAAATCCTTGTTTCAGACGATTATCAATCGCAGCTAACATTGCAAGTCCAATCATAGACATCTCATCACATATCACAACTTTTACTTGCATCAGCTCTTGTTCAAAGTTGGGTTAATTTTCTCCTGTCAATTCGTCTAATTCTTGTTTTTTTGAAACTTTCATGTGAAGAGCAGAATGTATCGTACGTCCTCCAATATTGCTTGCAGCGACGCCAGTAGGAGCCATAAGCAACACACTTCCATTGCCGTGATTTCTTTCGACAACGTTCACCATTTTCCTGATGACGCACGACTTGCCAGTCCCAGCGCTACCTTGCACGATAGACAATCTACCGATATTTGGGTCATTCAGTTGGTTCAACAAATGTTCAACTATTTGATTTTGTTCGGATGTCAGTTCAAATGCATCATTAGATCGAGAGAAATTATCTTCTTCTGCCAACTTAGAAACTTTCACGAAATCTAAATTCTCTAGAATTTGAGGATATTTGTCGATTGTTGAGTACCAGTCAAACTGTCTGTCAATATCACGGTAACCTAAACTCACATCTGATATCGGCTGATTTGGCAGGGCAGCCGCTAGTGTCATCCATTCGTGAGGTTCGTTAACGCGCTGGGCATGATCCTCCGACTCTTCCTCTACTAACTCGGGCAATTCACACATACTCAGGTCACTGTTAATGTATGACTCTCTCCAAGTTGTGTGAGTTCTCAACGAATTTTGGTCTCGCCATGGTATATTCAAGAGGAGTTTCTGCTTACAGTAAATCTCGTCCATTTCAGTGTTCTTCCCGAAAGTCACATAAGGCAGAACTTGGAGGACTTGCTCTTTCTTGAATTGGACAAGCCTATTACGAACAAAGTGATATCGAATTGCGAAAGACTTAAAATTCATATTTTCCAATTCAATAGGTCGAGCACTGTATTGGGTTTGCATTGACGAATGTGCAGGAGTATCGTCACCATCGTCTGTGTCAGCTACCCGAACGTATTCCGTAGTGCTTATGAAAACCTTTACGAACAGGCGACTGGAATGGAAAAGCGGTTCACCCAAAATGTGGTGCATCATTTCACAAGACGAAATATCTCGCTGGCCAACTAACTTGATGAGAAGTTTTGAAAAAGCTTTCTTGGCAGGATCTAAAGGTGCGCAATTGTCGAGTATCGAACTGAATATTTCACGAAAGTCTTGAGAAGAAGGTTCACCTTTGCAGCAGACTTAGCAAGGTAATTTATCATTGCGTATTCCGACGTAATAACTTTGCAATCTGTGTTAGCTCTCCAAATTTGCGTTACGAATGGATTATGCTCATCAACCAGTCGATCATTACGTTTGGGAGTATACATCTATACTCCACGTTCGTCTTTCTCCAATTTCGATTCCATACACAAGTCTTTAGGAAAGTTAAAACGACAAACTTGTTGTCCTGAACGTGTTTTGAGACAATAAGCAGAACATCTTGTATGACGCTGAAATCGATTGACTGCTTGCGGGTATTGACTCGTGTCGTTCAGAACGATTTCCGTACATTTTAAACGAGAAGGATGAATTTCAGCAGGCGGTTCGTTTGGATTTGGATTGACAGCTGACACAACTATATCATAAAAGGCTTTGTACGATCCTATCTGCGCAGCACTCGCTTGATCAAATTTCAAAACGTCTGGTGCCCCTTGTAGCCACAAAACCATATGAACGTGAGGGCTACCTCTGTGTTGCCATTCAAAGCGATACCAGAATTCAGTGATTCGTAGTTCAGTCTTCAATACTTTCATGAATTCCGAAACACGAGTTGCAAAATATTCGTTTGCAGTTAGTGGGTTTTCGTTGAGAAGCTTTTGCATGACTCTCGACAATTCTCTTTCTGTTAGACCAGCTACGAAATCGTTTGACAAACCAAAGTGTTCCTGCAAGCATGGCCACCAAAGATCAGCAGAACTCAGAGTTAGGAACAGCGTTGGAAGACCTAGTTGGTTAACCATAGCTAAAAGCTCATTACGTCGCTGAAACCAATAAGCATTTGATCCACGAATTTTCGAGCCCCAACTCAATAAGCGTTTGATTATCGAAGGGTTACGTTGAACTTCAAGTCTGAGTTGTGCTATGTTTCCGTTGAAATCATTTTTACGTGCAAAAATAGCACTACGTGTGAGGGCATCATGACGTTGTTGGGTGTTTAAGCAGAAAAAACGAAATCGCGGATCCTTTGCAAAACGCTTGTCGGCGAATCTCATCAAATATATCGACCATTCTTTGAAAGATATTTTTTGTGTCCTTTCAAAGTCAACATAGTCCGCTCTTCCATCCGGAAACAAATGTGGGAATGCCATTGTAATGTAACCAGCAGTCTGAAACTCGTTGATTGGAGTTGTACCACCAGCTGGCGATTGCAGCGTTTGGAGAACCGATTCTTCCTGCAATTGTCTGATAGCAGATGGAACTACCGTTTCTTGTATATTGTCCTCTTCAATGCTTTCAGATATTATGCCATCGTTATTAATGTAACTTATTTGTTCAGCTATAGAGCCGTCTTCTGGTAGCTGGTCGACAATGTCTTGACTTATCTCAACATCTGAATAATACGGATTATTTCTTTGCAGCCAACGGAGGGCGTTCAAGACTTTAAGCCGTCTGACTCGAAAATCACGATGTCCACTAACACCTTCTCGCTGGACAATGACAACACTCAGATTGCGCGGTGAATAGGGTAAAAGACGGGCGATTTGTGAAATGTCTTGATGAACATTAATTATGTTTCCAGAGTAGTGATATTGACCACCAGCACCATATGCGCGGACTTGGTAGATTTTCATTACCGGGTGGACTCTAGCAATCAACATCTGCTCAGTGTGTGAAAGATCCAAAAGTTCTTCAGGAACCACTGACGGCAACATACGATTGACTGCTAAAAATTTAGTGACGTTCTTTTGACAAGCGCTACATTTATATGTCTGAGAGGTCAACGCCACGAAATCCAACTTATAACATCGCTCACAAGCACGATATTTCAATTTACTTAGAGCATTTCGGAATTTCACTGCAAGTGGATTCACGGTTCGCCTCCAGATTTGATTAGCAGTTATAGGTCTGTTAGCTTGACTGGATGTATTCAGAGGACGAGCAAGCCTACGCGCGTTGGCTGTTCGGCGTCCGATATTAGGGCGTCTGCGAGTAGGAGGCATGTCTAAAATAAGAATGGGATGTTAACTATTTTTTGATACAATCAATGTTTGTTTACCTCGAATTTGGCCGAAAACAATTTTTTTCCTCTGAAAAGTGTATTTGAATTGAACAAAAAATCAAAAACGGCGAGAAAATCCAAAAAATTGTCAATCTAAACATATATTTTTTTATATGGAATGTCAATGTAAAAAAAGAAACGTCAATATCTTTTTAATCAGAATTTTAATACTAACAATTTTGGTATCGCTGGGTAGGCCTTCGACTATATTTTAATAATTAAAAAGAAAGTTGAAAAATTATGGGCGAGAACTCGAGAAAACGACTTTTAAATTTCGAGATTCGAACGGACAAACGAAAAGCCGTTCCCCGTATTGTGAATGTTCGAAATTCTATTTTTCTGATCAAAAATTCAATTTTGGCGCCAATTGTTTGTTTACAAAATTTTTCAATGCTATTTCAATGTAAAAGTTTTTCGGTGATTTTTTCTCAATGGTACATGATATCGAAAAAATTTTTTCGTACTGACCTTGCTATGGTCTACTAGACTTGTGTGCAAAATCTGGTTTCAATCGGTCAAACGGTGTGAGAGGAGTTCGCGGTGAACGATTATACATTTTGAGTCCATAAGGAGCTTCGCTCCAATAACACATAAGTATTTAACCGGCACTTTATGGGTCAAATAAGGATTGGTGTGGTCGATACCGTCGATCGACGTCGACTGTTCTATTCTGCCACCCCTGAGTTGGTAATAGTAGTAAAATAATCCCATGCACCTATACATTTATATGAAGATATGTGTAGTTTGTCAACCCGCAGTAAGCGTGATGGCCTACAGTTGTCTGACACCACCCTTAGTTGGGAGAGGCTGATATCCCTCCAGTGATTATTAAGTGTATTACCACATAAATCGATCGTACGTCGACCCGTTGACGTCGATCGATGGCAAAATAGAACAGTCACCTGGTGGTTTACATAATAGGGTGTTACCACACCAATCGATCGACGGACGATCGGCTGGTTTGGTAACACCCTATTATGTAAACCACCAGGTTCCAAGGACTGATAGTTTTGCTTGAATGGTCATCGTCTCATTGTGTTTCTATTTCCGGTTCGGGAATATATCTGCGTTTTCTAATTAATTCTGGTTCAAAATTATAAAATATATATATATACTTAACTAATTAATCCAGATTGATGCAATATGATTCCTGAACAGTATTATCTATAATTATTATACCCGTTTGAGGGTGTTCGTCGTTTGGATACTTGGGGGGAGGGAGACTTGCCGAGCTAACAGATGCAGAATAATTTTTGTATAGACATAAAGAGACTCTGTAAATTTATTTTGAAAAAAAATATACCTGTGAAGTTTCTTGCCAGTTCTTCTTCACGAAGGTTTTTTTCGAACTGGTGGTAGAATCATGTTTTATTTGACGTCAATAAGAACAAGTAATTGTCAATGTTGAGATATAAATATTTGAATTTGAATTTACCGCCCTATATCAACAATAAATTCATCAAAAAAGTATAAAAGGTTTACAACTTCTGGTGGAAATCTGTAACTTACCTTCCATTTCCTGTAAAACGCGTAGATAGTCACTTTAAAACGCACTACTAATAAATACAACATAATACATAGTAAAAGGTTTCACGATTTATTATTATAGCTTAAACTGCTTAAAATAGCGTAAAAACATTACCGGGGGCCAACCACGTGCTAGGTGCGTTATGATTCAGGCAGGCCCATGACGCGACTCGCGCGTCATTGAGTTTTGTATGGGGCCGAGGCGGAAAGGCTCGAAAAATGAAGGCAAGCAATCGGTTAAACAAATAAAATTCTTATTAAAAAACGGGTCTATTGTTTGTGAATGGGTTTTCTCTTCTCTGGTCTATCGTGATACGTTGTACGCTGTCTAGCAGCTATTCTTTGCCAATCGTAAAGTGACGATTGCTCAAAGCTAAAATTCACTGTACTAATTTTTGCTCTGCATTTTGAGTTAATATCGTAGCAGGACCCATTTTACAAACTACTGGGCTTTTACTAATGATTTTTCTCCGGAGTGTAATTCGTGTAACCCCAAACTTTTTTGCAGCTGCCGTGACATTCACGCCTTTTTCAACTTCTACAATAGCCTTCATCATAATTTGTTTTCATGTGTAATTCTTTTTCGGCGCCATTCTAAAACCGTCAACATTTAATATTTTACCCACAAGATTTTGCTAAGGCAAAATTTAGGTTGATTGAGTTCCGGATAGTGCATTAACCCACACTATAAATTAATATAGCTGAAAAATGATATCTAACCTATCCTTCTAACTTTTTGTTTTAGTATCCAATGATACTAAAACAAAAATGAACGCCCACTGATGGTTCAATACCCAATAGTTTACCTCCCAATAATGCACATATAACCAATAATGAACACCGCAGTTATGTACAGATAACCCTCAATGGACACCCCAGTTATGGACGTATAATATGATTTTTCTTAGAAAAGCACATGTACTTTTTTGAATATATGGTTATATTGTATACACGTGATAAATTGGTAGTAATATCAACCTTAAATACGCATTACACCTATTCTATGTGGAAAGCAACATAATGATAAACCTCTGTGTTCATACAAGGAATCAACAGAAAATAGATATCCAGTAATGAACTTCCAAAATATATCGTTTCTGAATTGTAGGAACACTATATCACAAGCTTTATTTAGACCTTTATGTCATAATAGTAACATGAAATAATGTCATTTATAAACACAAACAATAATTTCCTAATTATAATATTCTTTTGGTACTTACGTGCTTAGCAATTTGCATAAGAAAAACAGATTTATTTTGAAAATTTCTGACTTACGGCCGTTCTTCTTGACTCACATAATATTAAATAGGAGAATGACAGACTCGTGGCGCTTACGTGATAACTGAGAGTTCAATGGACATTTTAAAAGTTACCAGTGTGGAATGTCACGTTTTGTCTTTGTTTAAAGAATTTATTTCTGTGAAAGTGTTCATAATTGGATCGATGTCCATGATTGGCTCCAGTACCTTAATTCCCTAAAGCGGGGAAATCACTCTGCTTCGGTTGGTTTAGCTTTCTTCTATAAAATGATACACCCACTCTCAAGAACGATAACATTTAAACAGTAAAAAGTATTTTTATACAGATTGATACGCATGCAATATAAGAATGATCTGAAGTATATTAAAAAAATACAAATACTTCAGTAAATCAAAAAATACTGAGACATCATACCTAAATAATAATGGTAGTATTTAGCAAAATTTTATTTTTTACTGACAATAATAATGACATTTTTTGTGAATATCTATTGTCTATTAAATCAAACTTGGCAGTTACACAGTTGAAATTTGTCATGAGGAAAACCAAAACAATGTGTTTAGACGTAATTTAATACCTCATAATAAATCAAATTATTAGGAAATGCAAAATAAGTTGAAAAATTTTAGCACACCTGTATCTAAAAAGTCACTTACCCTCCATTTTCAGAAATACACTTATTTTGCCACTTCTTATGACTTAAAACAATGTGCCTGGCCGTTCACGTTAGATTTCGAATGTAAACTAAAAGTATTCAAGCTTTGAACATATAAAAAATGGTCAAAATACTGTTTTCTTTTCCGCATGGCTGAGGACACAGATGCGTGTCATCTAATCGTATGGCGGTGGGCACTGAACAGTGTCACGTTATTTTTGTTCGACGCCACAGTTAGAGGTAAGCGAAATTAGACATCGCAACGAATCGGTGAAGTGGACCATCATAGACAGATCATCCACAAGAAAGATTTGTTTGAGGTCAGTTGGAGGGACCAAGGTTAAATCTAAGGCATTGAGACCACAAGAGAGAAACAACTAAACTCACCATACCATTATTAAAAAGGACCAATTCGGTATTATCTATTTCCTATAGGCTATATATAGCTCTACTTTAGAATTAGTAGTGTTGCATCCCCAAGATGTATAATGAGCATTAAAATCACATTAACTTAGGTATTGACTTGATAAGAACATCAAAGTTATGTTTATCAAAGAACGGAGAGCAGTTAATGTGGCAATAAACTTATGATGCTAATTTCTTTGTTATTGACACTAATATTAGCACATATATGTTTTAAACAGCTGTCATACTTCTATTATGTTTTATTTTATTATGAATTTAAATAGCAACACCGTATTGTATATTGCTAATATATTTTCTTTCAATATTGTAACCTATTTTTTACGTCCGTGATTGTAACCTTTTTATTAAAATTATATATATTATAAAATTTATATTTATATTTTAATTTTTATCAGGCTGTCACCATATTTTGGATATAATTGCAATATGAATGTTATTGTAGGAATTGTGTAACTTGAAACTCTTATTATTATTTATACTCTGAAGTGCTCGACCGCATTATATTAATTGTTTCCATTATTTGGAAGAACTATTGCTATTTCTGAATGTATATTTTTCCTTGATTGAAGTTGAATTATGGGCTGAAAAATAAACAATGTCTATGTATACTTAATGAGATAAAATGTTCTACTATCCCAGGGCACTACATGTATAACAAATGTGTATTGGCGTATACTTATATAAAAGTAAAGGTAAGATTTGAATAATAAATAAAACTATCTTTTAGATACTGTTATTTATTTATTCAACACCGTCTCTTAATAATATTTTATCTACCAACCATCTGAGGAGTATTATTAGTTTGATGCTGAGCCCAACTAAAGTACCAAACTAGCGTCATCACATGAGCACAAGTCCCGACTGTACTGTCATAACTGACTGACAGTCCCTATCAAACAATCACAATAGTAAGCATTTAATTTTTCCATAATTTGTCATCAAGCAATGTGTTAAACTCTTCACTACTTGAATAAAACAACAAAGTATAATTAACCTCTTTTTCTTATTTTACTTTCACAAACTCTCCTTAATTCTATTGATATCGCCCTTTTTTATTAATTGCTAACCGATTTTTCAAAAACGCCCCCGAATGGCCGTCGCCGTCATAGCTCATCCCTTCTTTTTATTATTTTTTTTTATTTTTAAATATCCAGGATCCTGACTCAAGTCAATCAATAATGTTATAGAGCCACAAAACTTATGTCCAAAAAATTGTAAGAATTAGCGTGATGCTAATAGACGGCCGTCCTGTTAGCGGAATGTCTCTATTCCGCCTCGGCCATTCGTGTAATTGTATGTCTCTATACAAATAATAATTGTTCTACAGAAAATAAGATTAATAAAAACAATATTGAAAAATAACAATTTAACAAAGTTACAAAAACTTATGTTCTAACTAAATTATCAATCTAATCAAAACATAATCGAATAATCCGAATCCCATTGGCTGCTAAAATTGTTCACAGGGTCTTGGTTTCCTAAAAAAAAAAATAAGAACAGCTTAGTAAGTTTTGCAGTTACTTATTTCACTGGTCGCTTATGCAGATAATAAACAGTGGTGATCACCGCATGTGTAGCAGCATGTTTCACCGTGGGAATAATAACAATATCCATCAGTGATCACTACAGATAAAGTAGCATATTTCACTTACATTTTACATTTGACTAATAATAGTACTCATTAGTGATCACTACAGATGAAGTAGCATATGTCACTAACATTTTACATTTGACTAATAATAGTACCCATTAGTGATCACTACAGATGAAGTAGCATATTTCACTAACATTTTACATTTGACTAATAATAGTACCCATTAGTGATCACTACAGATGAAGTAGCATATTTCACTAACATTTTACATTTGACTAATAATAGTACCCATTAGTGATCACTACAGATAATGTAGCATATTTCACTAGTTGTAATTAGAGTTTAATTTGTTTCACCGGTATTATTACTAGTGAGTATCGCATATAATCGCATTAATAAGTATTCGACACTTACACAATGTTTCTCACCAAGCCTCAATCAATGAACTTCTAGCAGTAAGTACAGAACCAGCTTGGATATTGATCTGAAACATTGGTTTTGGGGACAAGGAACTAACTGTCTCTAGTCATGTCATAGTCTACTTAAATTTTTATCTCGAATTAATCAACCATTAACATTTTTTATAATTTTTTTTTATTAGCAATTTATTCATCAGTATGTTCATCGTTTGAATCACTGGTATTCATGTTACCAAAGTTGCGTTGATCATTTTCATCCATCGTAAATGAGATCCATCGTTTTAATGCGTCGACCGGATAAACTCTTTTGTACTTTCGCTTCGAATACCCATCAATACTAGATATCTCATAGCGATCATTCTTAAGGACAGCGCTAATCCTAAATGGTCCTCTAAATTTAGGTAACAGTTTTATACTTTTCCCGTTCGATGCTAAGTTGTGATTCGGAATCATTACGAGGTCTCCAATTTAAAAGATCTTGGTAGGTGCTCTATTTCGGTCAAAATATGTCTTCATTGCCTTTTGACTTTTATCTGTATTTTGCATCGCTAGCTCGCGAGCATTGTTTCGCATTGACTCTAAATCTAAATTTGAATCTCCTTTATCGTTATCTGTCGTGACATTATTAGAAACTATTTCAACCGCTTCTGGATTAGATTGAAAAGAGGCCTGGAGTTCTAATTGATCTGAGTTTTCACGCAAAGCATTTAAGAACGGACCTTCACTAGGGTTAACAGTTCTCTGCCCAAAAACGATCTCTGATGGAGTAATGTCCGTAGTTTTGTTTCGCGTGTTATTCATACTCCACTGTACTTTTGGTATGTGCTCGTCCCAATTTCTTTCGTCACCATCATGATTAGTTGCCGCTAATGACTCTAATATAGTGCGGTTGTAGCGTTCAATTTGCCCATTGGCACGCGGTGTCGCTACTGCATTAAGTACATGCTTAGCTCCAATTGATTTCGCATACTTTTCGAATATCTTTGATGTGAAACTTGTCCCTCTGTCAGAAATAATGATTTTTGGACTACCTATCATGCTAAATATATCAGTCAAAACTTTGATAGTCGTTTTACTTTTGAGGTTCTTGACGGCTCTTATGAAGATAAATTTACTAAAACCGTCAATTATACCTAAGATGTAAGAGTTGCCACTCTTACTTCTTACAAATGGGCCAAGGTGGTCCATGTGTAGCGTGTGGAATGGGACGTTTCCTTTTGGGATAGGATGTAAAAATCCACTCTTTTTGTATGTTGATGCTTTATTGTAGGCACAATTTAGGCATGCTGCAACATATTTACGCACAAACTTATTCATTTTCGGAAACCAGTAATCCTGCTTAATTTTATCTAAGGTTTTATCTACCGAAAAATGTCCTGCTTCGTCATGACTTAGTTGACACACTCGCCATCTTGCGTTACTGGGTACAACCCATTTAAGATCGTCCCCGACCTTTCTATATATTTTATTGTTCTTAATAGCGTAATTATTAGTTATGTCCTTAATTTCTTTAGTATCAGTTTCTAAAATAGCTTTAACTAACTTAAGCTTGGGATCTGTCATTTGCACCGAAAGTAACCATTCGGTTGTTGTAATATTCATTATTTCGAAAACGCGTGTGTCATCCGAATCATTATTTTCACCATCGTGAATTGGATTTCTGCTCAAAGCGTCAACATGACGCATGCTTTCTCCTGGTCTATATTCTATATTAAAATTGTACTCCTGCAGCATAAGCCACCATCTGGCAATACGAGGTACCAAATCTCTTTTTGTTAATGTTGTTCTCAGTGCATTACAATCAGTGTACACTTTGAACGGTATCCCTACCAAGTACGAAACTTTTTTAGTGAAAGCACAACTGCCAGCGTTTCCAGTTCATATGAGTGAAGGTGTTCTTCTCCTTCGGTTGTTTGTTTACTGAAATACGCTACTGGTCTTAAGAGCGATTTTTCATTGGGTCTTTGAAATAAGATACCGCCAAAACCTAGTTTACTAGCGTCACAGTGCACCTCTGTTAAATAATCTGGGTTATACAAGGCTAAAATTGGCCTTTCTACAAGCATACTTTTTATCTTCTGAAAAGCCGATTCCTCATTGGTTCCCTATGCCCAGGGTACATTGTTCTTTGTAAGACTTGTAAGTGGTTTCACTATTGTGGCAAATCCGTGCACAAATCTGCGGAAAAAGCTTGCTAACCCTACAAACTGCCTGACCTGATGCACATTTTTAGGTGTGGGAAATGACGCCACAGCCTCAGTTTTTTTATTTCCAGGAGCCCAATTCTGCTAATTTCAATTATTTGTCATGCTATTGTCATTCAATTGCGACTCAACTTCGATTCTGATTAATTTGGCATTCTACTAAAACTTCAAGCGGATCTCAATTAAGTCGTAATTGGATGGTAATTCTAACGTAATTGACTTTTAGAAGAATGTTTGATGGGGTTGCCTTCTTAAATCTACCAAGAGACCAAAGGTTTTGTTTATAAGGATCAAATTATTGTTTTATTATAAATAAACGTTTTCTTATATTATATGTCTCATTGACGACTTGCATTAAGTTTAATGAAACGCCTTATCGATAAAACATGATCTAATTATTTAAAAACTCTTAATTTTAAAAACATTGGCTGTATTACCTACATAATGATGTGAATAAATGAATTTCTATGACAATCAAAAATGAATGCACCTAATATTGCGGAATTACAAAACCTATTGATAACCTTCAATGTTGAATTATTTTCGCGCGTATGTGTTGATATATGAAAAGTTGAAATTGGTTTTAAATTTATAAATAGTTACTGAGTAGTATCAACAGCTGATTGCCATAAAACGAAAAAAAAGAAGAAGATTAACTTTATTCATTTTTATTTTCCGTTCCAACATGAGTATTTGTCAACTAACGACCCTGATAGAATTTTTGGAAGGGCAGCCGGAGCTTGCACTTGGGCGCAACTCGCGCTCTAAAGAGGGTCGCAGTCTGGCGAAGAGGCTTTATTTAGGCACGTTCTGACTAGAGTATAATATGTATTTTAAAGAATCTGAAGATCATGACTCCATGCGGAGGGCAACGGATACGTTGGAGGCATTGAAGCGTGAAAGTACGCAGGCCACGAGTGAGCACGCACAAGCCATACATGAGGAAGCACAAGCCACAATAGGCTAGCTGCAGCCCTTGAGGTGTTGGCGGAAAGGCTGTAGCATCCTTCAATAAAATTGGAGCAATCACCACAAAAGGTAAATTACATTCATTTGAATAGTATCTTATTTACCATGACATAAATTACATTGTTTCTGTGTAATCTGAAACTGCAGTTATATGTATAAGTTAACATTAGAATATAAGAAATAAAATGTAGAAATAACCATACAGGCATTCATAGCTTAGGAGCTTATAACTATTTATATAAAAAATACCTACCCTCCCAGGATTCGAGCCTAGGAACTTCTGGTTTAGAAAGAAGTGCCAGTAATCGCTACTGTATGCCAACAGCTAGCGTCTTGTATATTAAAAAATTATTTTCTTTTTCAGGTATCAGGCAGAGCCAGGAAAAGAATCATAATTAATGATTCTGACAGTGACTTATGTATTTTATTTAAATAAAAGATTGAAAAAATAATATCTAATATGTTTAATTAAGCATTATGCTCCCCCCACAATCTGTCTATGAGAGCACTCTTCCGCTCTGTAGATCTGCATTTACTCTGCGGTTCGCTTGTGAATCCACCGAGGCTACAATTATGCCTCTTTCAATCTGAAAAAAAAATATTAACAATAATACTTTATTGTTTTAATTTACAATATTATTTAGAGTAAGATGTTAGAAGTATTGCATTACTATACAGCTTATTAACTTTAATAAGCTTATAATGTCATTTAGAACATTTTAAGCCACACTTGTCTTATACATAGTGTTATAGCTTTTTTAAATCTTGAAATTAAGGTTCACCCTGTTCAGACATGCCAAACACCCTGAATATCTCTCAATAAACAAAACATTGGCATAGACATCATTCCCTTCAGTGACTGCAGAACAAGGCAAACATTTTTTTTTTTTTTTTTCGGGGGGGAAAATGCATTACGCATACCACCCGGGCGCAGGGGGCACCCGAGTGGTTATGTGGAACTCCCGTATAGGCTAATGAGACCCACGGTATACCCACTAAAAACCCCCCCATCTTCCTCCTCGCCGCCTTGTGACGGGGCCACGGGAACGCTCTCGCACACATCCGCGACCCCGCCGGCGGCAGCCGCCCACATGCGGCTCCATCAAACAGCCCGAAGGCCCTCCACGATGGGCGCACCAGATGGTAAGGTGCGCCTCCCTCCTCGGCCTCCACCAGTACTGTAGCAGACTCCCCCGAGTCTGCTACTAGGAGGCCATGGGTACCAGATAACTGGTACCCGGTGGCAGATCGGGTCTGTGGTTCTGCCACCGACCACACCTCGGCCGCAGAGGATAGGGCAAGCGGCGCACCGCAATACCGACATGCCTCTTCCTCTGCGGCCCCACCAGTGCCGCTTCCACGGAACGGCCCCGCCGGCTCGCAGGGGGTAGGGAGAGTGGCGCACCGTCATACCAACACGCCTCTCCCCCTGCGATCCCTCCACGGCCGCAGAAGATAGGGAGAACGGCGCACCGTGATACCGGCACTCCTCTTCTTCTGCGGTCCCACCTCCAAGCGCGTCCTCAGCAGACTTCCTCAGCCCACTGGGAGCGCCCTCCTCGGGCCAGCCGGTGGCCCCAACAGGCCGGCCCTGGTTGCCTCTTAGTTCACCGTGGGTGACCAGTCCACGGTTACTAAGCCCCCCCGCCACGACAAGGCGGGCAACCATCGGGGGGGGGGGGGCAGAACAAGGCAACCATGCATTAACTTACTTCATGCTGTCGTTGACTCTCTGTGATGACTTCCTCAGATGTGAGAGGTGTCACTGGCAATCTTTTTTTATTTGCTATATTGTGCAACACACAGCAAGCATTCACTATTTTTCCTGCAGTTATAGCATTATAGTGCAGGGTTCTGGAAGCAAGCAGACATTTACAAAATAACATTTTACTTTGTTACCATGCACATTATTATTTATATTGCTTCAGTTATTTATATCTATTGATGTAACAAACCTGAAATGAGCTTTCAACACCCCAATACAGTGCTCCACAGTGTTGTGTGCAGTAATGCAGTTGATAGTAACGATGCTCCGGTGTACCTTCTGGGTATTTAACACAGGAGTCATTATTGTTATCCGCAGAGGATACACACTATCACCTTGAAACATAACAAAATTGTAAATTAATGTTCCCAAATTATGACATAATTAAGTATCACACACTTCATAGACATAGATGTCTTAAAATAGGATTGAGAAATTTTAAGACACCAACTACTGAATAGTAACTGTATTAAATTTGAAAGTCTTTATATTACCCAATAGGAAGACACACTCTCCAGCATAACATAATTCTTTCATGTGATTATTTGGTGATTTTGCCAAACACTGGAGTCATGGGCTGACCCAGGGTTGCTCGCATCCACACAAAGTATAGTTTACTCTGCATCACAAATCTATAAGTAATTATGAAATTAGAAACTGGTTTTCAAACTTAATGGAGTTTTAACTAATAGGTTAGATAACTTACAATCATAACATTAAGGGAATGGTATCCCTTTCAGTTGAAGTACCTTTCCTCATGAATAACTGGCCTCAGGATGGCTACATGACTGCCATCTATGCAGCCCAACACTCCCGGAATCCCAAATTTTTAGAACCTATAACATCAAGTAATAGGTACTTAAAATATTTATTTACACTTTATAGTTCAAATTAAATTAAGAAATTTAGCAGTCATGAACAACATTTACAAATCAAATACATCATACAATAAAAAGTATGTATAGTTTTTACAAGGAACCTAGTGAATTTAAAACCGTAGTTATTAAAACAAGTATCACTTTATGTTAGATTGTTTTAAGCAAAGAAATAAGTATTGGTATTCATAGTAAATTGATTAAAGATTAAAAACTTAGATATTAAAAACACAAACAAATAAATGTACTTGATTCCTCACAGAAGATATCTACTTACTTGGCCTTAACTTTATTTCTCTCTTGAATATTCATCGGCCAGACGATGTATCTTTTGAAAACATCCAGTAAACGAAGAGCTAAGGGCCTCATATTAAATATATTTAAAAACAAAATCACAATCGACGCACAAAAATCCACACAATATGTATTGTTGCAGAATGGTAGTCCAATCGTCAAAATACTCACTCAATTACGATTGAGTCGAATGTCAAATAAGAGTAGAATACCGTTTTAGTTTACAATCGAGTTCAACTGTAACACGATTGAAGAGCAGAATAGCAAATAGTACAATTGCAGTTCAGTCGAATGAAAATGGAACTTCGATCGTTAGCAGAATGCCAAATGTGTCAAATAATCCTATTACGATTAAATTGTCATTCAATTGAGCCATTTGTAAATTAGCAGAATTGGGGCCCAGGTCGTAGTCCTTCACTGGTTATCTCATAACCAAGATAATCAAGTTTCTTTTCAAAAAAATGACATTTTGTTAAATTTAACGTTAAGCCAGCTTCTCTTAAGGAACGTAGAATCTGCCTCAGGTTTTGCAAACCTTCATCAACTGTTGCTGAGGGAGACAACAGGTCATCCATATATGGAATAGCTAAGTTATATCGAAGTTTACCGAGTGCCTTATTAATCATATGTTGAAACACGGCTGGAGCATTAACAAGGCCAAAAGGCATACGAGTGTATTCGTAATGCCCTTCGGGCGTCACAAATGCGGTTAAGTGCCTCGATTCCTCAGCCATAGGTATTTGGTAGTAGCCTGCCTTAAGATCGAGACTAGTAAAATATGATTTTCCACTAAGCAGATCCAATTGGTCATCAATAACCGGCATCGGATAAGAGTCTTTTATAGTTTTTTTGTTTAACGCCCTATAATCAACACATAAACGGTATTCTCCGTTTTTCTTTTTAATCAATACAATTGGGCTCGTCTATGAGGAGTTAGAGTCTTGTATAATTTTTCGGTCTAAAAGCTCCTTTATCAAATCTCGAACTACCAATTTCTCACTGTACGGAAGTCGATATGGTTTGTAAGCCACGGGTGAGTTGTTTAGTAGTTGTATATGCATTTCCGAAACTTCTGTCGTTCCTAGTTCACCCAAATCCAATGCAAAACAGTCTCTGAATTCGTTAACTAAGTCTAATAGTTGCTGTCTTTGATCTTGAGTCGGATCATTACCAATATTTAACTGTTCCATAGTAATAACCTCTTGAACTTTAGAAATCTTGTTATCATCCTCCAGCGTTACTCTTTTTATGTCAAGTTCCGTAAGCTTCTCCTTAGGAATCATTTTGGAATTCACGGGTAATACAAGGGCTCTTGCTAATAGTCTATTCCTTTTTAAAGTTATATTCTCACTGTTAAAAGTAATAATTGGTATATGCCCAACGCCGCTCTCAAAGTAGAAAGCTCCAGGTAAAATTATGATCTCGTCTCCACGTTTAAAAGACGTATTACCAGGTATATAGATATACCCTGCATACGCTGGTTCACAGTGCACTTTTATAAGTTGCATATTTTTGACAACAACTGCCTCTTTGTTATAGACATGCGTCTTCTCTAGTTCTGAGTCATCTGAATAGAGGATTAAGCAAGACATCGACTTATAGACTATTATATTTGGCATTTCGGTGACGTCTTGTCCTACAAGTAGATCTGTACTTAGATAATTATCCGGTACCACATATGCCTCAATATCGGCTTGTACGAAATCTATGTTAATATTAAACGTAACTTTTCCTATTGGTTTAAGTGTGCCTAAGGCGAATCCTTTTAAAATAGGTACTTGAGTGAAGCTTATAAGTAGATTCAGATCGTAAGCCACGCTTTGCTTTATAATTGTACACTGACTTCCAAAAACTACGAATGCACTTCTTTCGCTACCGTTAATCTTAACTAATTTAGTATATATATTTCCGATATCATCTTCAGCTGAAATGCACTGTACCTTGTTAATGATGTTACCTACATTGTTTCCACTTATTAATGTTTTACTGCTATTAGAGGAATCACGTTTGCAATACTCGCAAAATATGTCCTAAACGGCTACATTTAGAACATTTGTTTGTTTCTTTACGACATTTGGGCGCAGTATGACCGGGTTCTGAACAATTGTAGCATACGCGAGTAGCAGTGCTAGACGTACTGTTATTTTTGTTGGTGTTTCTAACAAACACATTAGGTTTTGTAGACGAATTAAATTTTCTACTGTCTTTGTTCATTTGTTTGGAGCTAACGCTTCGCAGATACCTAAGCAATTTGTTTGGGGATCTGAAACTAGCACCTTGAGCATTTAATTTAATGTTCTGGTCAAAAATTCCCTGTATGATACAATCGACCGCGTCTTTGCCCTTAATATTACAGTGGGCAACCAATTTTGCCTTTTCGTAAAAATATTCCTCTAGAGATTCTTCCCTGCGACTCCTTCTTGAAAGCATTTCGCTAAGCCTATCAGCATAATTGCGGTCGTCTGGGAAACTTTGACATAGTTTTCTTTGCCATTCTTTCCATGTGAAGTTGACCGAAGATAGCCCTTCGTACCACTGCCGAGCCAAACCAATTAATTTTGGCACCGCATGGAAAACTGTTTGTTTGTCGGAAAGGATAGGAAAGGTTTATAAAAACTAGTATTAGTAAAAGTATGGAATAATCAGTTTGCATATGTATCTATATATAATTTTTTGTCTATAAAAGTCATTAAATTAAAAAAAGAAAGGTTCCAAATATATTAGTAATATGGTTCGACCAATTTTTTTGTTGTTTTCATTTGTAAATATATTTGGTAGGTTAAAAAATAGGTTGTGAAGTATATTTCATACTATTAGGTGAATAAGTTATATATATATATATATATACATCATATCAGTGTTTGCCGGGTCAGATAGGATTCAGACATACTTTGCATTGGTTCTGCAAACACAGTTGTTAAGTAGGAGAAACATATTGTTAATAGGCTAACTCAGTAGCACTTCATATTTATTTTCCATCTATTCTTATTTCTGGATATTCTTTGAAACAAAGGGATATGTTAAGGTAATTGGAAAACCAAACGAATTACCTTTGTTCATTAAACCCTTGCCAAATTGATTATAGGCAAAAGAGAATATTTATTATTGAACAAAATAAACATTGCATTAAACTTATTGAACAAAGTATAGTAAACTGTGCAGCAGTTTAATTCACAATCTACTTATACCCAATATCTAGCATAACATAGACACAGGTTAACAGTGGTCCAGGATGCAACAGGGATCAAATTCAGATCATTTAAAAGTAGTCAGACCCCGAAATCAAATATACAACCGTTCCAAACAAATACTCAGATCGTTCCATAACAAAGGCAGTCACAGTAACCTGGTTTATTTGTGGTGTAAACTTAGTGTTGGCCTAACAGATATTCAGTACTACCACAAAGGCTGTGCACTGCATATCATCTTAGATGGGTATATTTTATTGTTCCTTTATGTTATACCCCTCTTCAAATCATACTTTTATGTTGGTTTGAAGTTTGCTATATCTCTTATGAAAATTTAATTTTCTTAACAACACTTGTCTCAAAAGCATATAGGTACTTCGATTATGAACATTATTTTGTTTTGAAGTCTTGTTCAAAACAAGACAAGTAAGTCAATCTCTTTTATTAATAACAAGTACAATTATTTGTTTCCTTTCTTTATTTTTTGTTTTTATTTGAGATACTGGAATGTGTAGACATTCATATTTTTTGGTGGTCTTAACAATTCTGTGACTGTAATCCTTTTATACTTTATTTAATTCCATAATAATTAACTCAAATTAATATCTGTTAAAACATATAGCAAGGAAATTAAAGTTTAATTCCTAAATATTGAATTTGAATGGAAAGTATTTTGAATATGTCAATCTACAGTTAATATTTAGATCATTGAAAAGAATTAATGTAATACATCCCTACATCAAACAGAATTGTTGAATCTGTTGGTATAATAGAAGTTTTATATACGCAGCATGTATTCTGCTTATTCTTGAAATTATAAAGTTTCTAAAGACAAATATCATAACACACACGTTCGATAAGTGCTTTAAAAGATTAGATGCAGCGCTCAGAATATGTATAATTAAACAATTGACGTAATAAAAGCTTAGTACTTGTGCAATTTATATTTTTATATATTTAATATATAATTACATACCAGAGTTCTTGATCTCACTTCTAAATTGTTAAACTCTTCACTACTTGAATAAAACAACAAAGTATAATTAACCTCTTTTTCTTATTTTACTTTCACAAACTCTTCTTAATTCTATTGATATCGCCCTTTTTTATTACCTAATTGCTAACCGATTTTTCAAAAACGCCCCCGAATCATAAATATATTCTGTGCCCCGAATGGCCGTCGCCGTCATAGCTCATCCCTTCTTTTTATTATTTTTTTTTATTTTTAAATATCCAGGATCCTGACTCAATTCAATCAATAATGTTATAGAGCCACAAAACTTATGTCCAAAAAATTGTAAGAATTAGCGTGATGCTAATAAATGTCTTACAATTGTTACATAATTCCTGAACAACATAAGTGCTAATATTAAAAAAGCTGGATATTTTATTTTATATTACAAATTTTTGGGAAGCTTACAGCTAAAAAAAAACTATATATATATATACAGGGTGATACAGGATATTAAATAACCATTAGAAAATCGTTACTTGAAAATATACACATAAATTACTCTAGTCTGAAAAATATTCGTTGGAATCAAATGAAAATTGGTATAGGAGTAGTATATAAAACTGTCTACCACGTTAAACGCCTTGTAGTGTAAATTCTGAATAGACTTTTTAAAATTTCACATCTGCAACTTTTTCAAATAAAAAAAAAGTAACAAAGTTTCAATTCAATTTTGTACCAAAAAATTGAACTACCGAAGTTTTGCTCATGCTTCTAAAAATTATCTTAACATATGGTAATTCTTGACACAAAAAATTTTAACTGTCGAAGAATAGTAACATCTTCAAAAATAGCATCATGCGCATAAAATCGAGAAAATTAAAAATTACGAAGTATACCATAACCGTAATTTGAACTAATCTGTTCTTATTTCTTAAATTTAAATTTGCACAACCTTGTAACTTGTTCAAAAATTAACAGCAAATAACTTTGTGCCATTCGACGACAAATTGTTAAAAAGAGATAAACGTATTGTATTGTTACTGTTTAACCCGATCAGCTCGCTTACCAGTTATGTGTCTTAACTCGTAATTTGAACTTGTTTGACAATTAATTATGAAATAACTCATTGTTTAGGAATAAAAGAACAGTAGCAATGAGGTTCAAAAAGAATGAATGCATTTTTTTACCTGGCATGTGAACACCCCATTGAAGTTTTATTTATTATGTTGTGACATTGTTACAAAAAATAAATAAACACAATCAACGTTAATATTCAATGAAACATTCTTTATTGGAAACAATTTTACATGTAAAAAGTTTTAAAAAATTGTTGTACAGTAAATTTTCAAAATGCCTGCCGCGATTCGCAAAGCATAAACGACATCTAAGTAAAAAAATTTTTCGCAGCCTATGAATTGTTGCTGACTTCGGTTCATTTTTCTCGTCGCCTCTTGGATTTTTCTCCTCAAATCTTGTTCCGAAATACTCTCCCGGGCGTAAACGATTTACTTGAAAAACCCCCAAATAAAAAAAATCTATAGGGTTTAGATCTGGTGACCGGGCAGGCCAGTGGATGGTACCACCACGACCGATCCACCTCTCGGGATAGGTTACGTCCAAATGATTTCTCACTCGAAGAGCAAAGTAGCAAGTAGCTCCGTTGTGTTGGAGCCACATATGCTCTCTGACATCTTCTGGTAGGTGCCGCAAAAGTTTCGTCAAATCATTTTGAAGGAAGTTCAAATGAATATCCGCATTTAAACGTCTCGGCAACCCAAATGGTCCCACAAACTGTCTATTTATTATTCCACTCCATAAATTTACGCTATGGCGTTCTTGAAAATTGGATTTTCTCACTAAGTGTGGATTGATTGCTGCGTAGTAATGCGTATTGTGGGTATTAAAAAGACCACGCTCTCGTTAGTCCACAAAATGTTCTAAAAAAAATGTGGGTCCTCGCGATCTCCCCTCAACATTTCTCTACAGAATACCATTCCTCTTGGGTAATCTTCCGGTTTTAAAGCTTGAACTTTTTCGTAATGGTAAGGATGCAGATGGTTAGCTCGCATAACGCTTAGTATTGATGTTTTAGGTATCCCTGTACGTCTAGCCAGGCGCCTTTGGCTTGTAGATGGTTCGCGACGTAACTCTTGTAGGATAACATTTTCCCGGTCATTATTAATCCGTCCAGGTTCTCGTCCACGAAAGCCGGGAATAACACCTTCCAAAAAGGAGTTGTGAAGTCTCACGAAAACCTGAAAGCGCTGTACAGCTGAGCCTGGCTGGCGTTCAGCAAATTCTCGAAAAAGCCGAGCTGCTTCACGCGCTACGCCTTGTGCAACGCCATAAAAATAATGCATCATGGCGTATTCGCGGGGTGAGTACGACGCACGATTAGCACGATTGTCAGCCATACTGGTAACAGAATATCCGAATCACAGGCACAATCAATAGTCTAAGCAACGTAAGCCAAATAATAGATGAGCGATCAATTACGAGTCCATAAACAAGCCAAAAACTTTAAATTAGCACACGAAAGTTCACGAAACATAGTAGGATAGTTATGGTGAGCGCGAGCGACAAACAACAACTAAGGTAAAGAGTTAGTTAATTAGTTAAGACAATAGAGATAAAGAAAGATAAGAGACATTAGTGGTAACCGAGCCGCCAGGTAAAAAAATTGCATGAATTCTTTTATGGGGGGGGGGGGGGGGTTTAACAGTAAACAATACAATATGTTTATCTCTTTTTAACAAATGGACTTGGATAACACCTTTGTAGTCGAATGGCACAAAATTATTTGCTGTTAAATTTTAAACAAGTTACAAGGTTGTGCAAATTTAAATTTAAGAAATAAGAACAGATTAGTTCAAATTACGATTACGGTATACTTCGTAATTTTAAATTTTCTCGATTTAATGCGCCTGATGCTATTTATGAAGATGTTACTATTGTTGGACAGTTTAAATTTTTTGTGTCAAGAATGACCATATGTTAAGATAATTTTTAGAAGCATGAGCAAAACTTTGGTATTTCAATTTTTTGTTACAAAATTGAGTTGAAACTTTGTTATTTTTTAACGACTAGACGACTAGAACGACTAGAGAAATTTCATTTTTTTTCTTCGAAAAATTTTAAATTTTTACCTTAAATTTTTTCTTCAAGTAACGATTTTCTAACGATTAATTAGGATGTACATTACATAAAAAAAATTTTTGGACCACTATAAATGGACCACCCTGTATAACACAATATGCGAAACATAGTTCTTAATTTTACTATAAAGTCCTAAAGCAATTTTTACTTTTTGCAATGATTTAAATCATATTAAATACACTTAAAATGTTTTGTACTGAAAGTCATGTTGAGTACTTATAAATAGTGTTATCCATTTCTTCAGTGTTTTCAAAATCCAATCGATTCACACTCTTATTGCTCAAAAGAATCAACATCTCCTCCAATTGTGGTGAATTAAATTCATTTAAATAACTCATAATATTCAATTATTCCCAGTTACAGAAAGAACAATGTTCCTGTTTATATTAGGTCTTTACCTATGAAATTGCCGTTTTTCACGAAATAAATGAAGCGTAATTTTTTTATATATATTTTATTTCTATTAATCAAAATAATCACCCATGCAATCAATGCATCTTTGCCAACGCACTGGTAGCTTATTGATGCCTTTCTTGAAGAAATCAGCTGGACGGGAGGCAACAAATTCTTCAAAGGCATTTTGTACTGCCTCTCGGGTATTGAATTTTTTTCCCGCCAAGAAGTTATCCAAATTATGGAAAAAGTAGAAGTCTGTAGGCGCAAGGTCTGGTGAGTACGGCGGATGACGGAGAACTTCCAACCCCAACTCTTGTAGCTTGGAGACCGTCTGCTGTGCAGTATGAGGTCGCGCGTTGTCGTGCAGGAGCAGTGGAGCCGAACGATTGACCAAAGCTGGTTGGAGACGTGCGAGCTTCTCCATCATTGTGTTCAGTTCTTCACAGTACACATCTGCAGTAATGCTTGTCCCGTTTGGCAAGAAGCTGTGATGAATTACACCCGCGTTAGACCACCAAACAGTGACCATCACTTTTCTAGGGGTAAGTTTTCGTTTAGGGCATTGTTTGGGTGCTGAACCAGGGTCCAACCAACTTGCTGAGCGCTTACGATTGTCAAACAGGATCCATTTCTCGTCACAAGTAACGATGCGGTTCAGAATTCCTTCATTTGTATGCCTGCTGAGCAGTGCAAGGCACGTCTCCACGCGTACTTCGCGCTGGCGGTCATTGAGTTCGTGGGGTACCCATTTGTCAAGCTTTTTTACCTTACCAATTTGACGCAAATGGACCAATATTGTTTTGATGCTAACGTCGAAAGCTGCTTTTAATTCAGCCGTGGATTGAGTTTCATCAGCTTCCACAATTGCCTTTAATTCGTCATTGTCGACCAAAGTTTTCGGACGACCACGGGGTTCATTTTTCAGGTCAAAATTTCCAGAACGGAAGCGGGTAAACCAATAACGGGTGGTGCGTTCGTTTGTAGTGTTCGCTCCGTAAACGTCGTTGATGTTGCGTGCCGCTTGTGCCGCTTTGCTGCCACGACGGTACTCATACTCCATAATTACTCGAATTTTTAACTTATCCATGATGACGAAAAATGTTCGAATGCGTTGAAAACAAAACACTAACTATTAAACAAATGACGATTTTAGAAAAAGAATTCCATGTTTGTTAAATAAAATTAATTTGAATTTAGAATTATCAGTCAAAAAAAAAATATTTTCATTTGAAATGGCCAGTACGGCAAAACAGCAGTTTCATAGGTAAAGACCTATTATTTACAACAATTTATAATTCACTAAAATGTGATTTTTTAAATATTGAGGAACTCATAGTCTCCATATTTGTGTAACCTTCCACAAAGCAATGATTTGGGGTGTATGACTGAACTGACTTGCAGCTTTAACTTCTTCAAATAATTCTGGAGCTTCTCGAATGATATTTCTTTCTTGAGAATCATTTAAGACCGCCGTGCCCAAATGGGGACGGCAACACAAGTGATGATATTTTTTAACTATAGAGGGTAATCGTGAATTTTATTGAGCCGATGCACCATTCATAAGTCTAGTTACTAAAATATTAGCTGCTGTTTTGGAGTTTGTGCTGATTTTCATCGAATATTGTTGTGTGGATTTTGTTAAAAAATACTATACCAACACTAAAAACGTAAGTAAGTTTATTTTTTATTAGAATAGTATGATACATATAGTTGATGTTGTTTTTTACTCATTATGGTGTCAATAATTGACTTTTCATTAGAATACAACATAAAAAAATAAATAAATTAGTTCTTTTTACGATTTTTTTATGGTGTCCCCATATGGGGACAATGGATACATCCGGGTGCTAAATATGGTAATTGTTCTACAGGATTGTGTAGAAACGAAAATGTCCAAGAAAGTGTTTACGACATCTGACGCGTACAAAGGTCTTCAAGATGCTCTAGAAGCAATTATGTGTGAGTCTGATGAGGACCTGGAGTATGAGTTGGTGACAATTCCACCTGAACCAAGTTGTGTCACTGACGAAGAAGAGGCGGATGAGGATGATTTACTTCAACATAACTTACCACGAGATGTTCCAGGGCGAGTAGAGGTATTTGCACGTCATAATGATGAAGACACTGCCGATTGGGAGAGTGATGATGATGAGCCTTTATCAACATTTCAAAGGAAGCGCCAGCGTCTAGAGGACCAAGAGCCCCGTTGGCACAAGTGTGATCCATCTTACGATACATTTATTTGTGGAGACAGTGTTCCACAACGCCAGGAAAATGTTAAAAAATCTTTGGAAAAACTAAATCCGGTTCAAATATTTGAGAAGCTATTTGATGATGATGTCTTGGACATTATTGTTCGAAATTCTCATCTGTACGCGTCTCAAAATAACCGACACGAGTTCCGCACATTTCCTCAAGAAATCAAGACATTTCTTGGCATTTTGATGCTAAGCGGATACCATGAATTACCGCGAGAGAAATTATATTGGTCTCTAGATGAAGACTGTCACGTAAATTATTTATAATATATATATATATAATTATTATTTATAATATATATAAATGACTTTCCAAAAATTTCTTCACATCCGATGGTATTATTTGCAGATGACAGTACTTTGATATGTAGTAATAAAGACACAGATTCACTAAAACATGACATTGAAAGCAATTTACAAAATATTATGAAATGGTTAGAAACCAATAATTTAAAAATTAATTTAAGTAAGACAAATATTATAAGTTTTAAAAATAGAAATAACAACTTGACATCGTTTGACTTCGAAAATAACGGACATGAAATTAAGGAGGTAAAGTTTGCTAGGTTTTTGGGGATAAGCGTGGATTCCAGCTTGAACTGGAAGAGCCATTTAGAGGGTGTGTGCAATAGATTAAATACATTTTCATACGCTTTACGGAAATTGGCAGGAATAGTCAATGAATCGGCAGTTTTATCGGCTTATTATGCATACGTAGAGTCGTTACTTCGATATGGCATAGTTTTTTGGGGAAACTCGGCTGATAAGGAAAATATATTTAAAGCGCAAAAGCGGTGTATCAGATCAATTAATAATCTAAAAGTTGTAGATTCCTGCAAACCCTATTTCAAAAAGTTAAGAATTTTGACTTTTCCATGCCTCTATATACTCGAAACTGCCTTGTTCGTTAGAAAAAATTACAATATGTTTGAAAAATTACAAAGTAACCGGAAGGATATTCTTAAAGCTCAACCGCATGGAACCACTTTGTTTACAGAAAGCTTCTTTGGGATGGCCCCTAGAATATATAATAAATTACCTGCAACTATTAAAAATGTAACTAATTATGATGAATTCAAATATAATTTAAAATCATTTCTATTAAATAAATGCTATTATAGGACATATGAATACTTAAATGACAAATGTATAAATTGAGTAAATTGTAATTTTAAACGTAAACCTTGTACACGCCGCAATGGCAGAATATGGCTGTGCTATTATTTGTATGACATCTTTTTTTACCTATATTCGTGCAATAAATGATTTGATTTGATTTGATTTGATAAATATTGTGACTAACGCTATGTCTCGAAATAGGTATCTAGAAATAAAAAAAAACCTGCATTTCTGTGATAATACTCTTTTTGAGGGAACCACTGACAAAATGTATAAAGTAAGACCGCTGGCTGACATGCTGCAGAATAAATTTTTACAATGGGGAACATTTCACGTAGATTTATCGATACACGAATCGATGGTAAAATACTTCGGTCGTAATCCAGCAAAACAATTTATAAGAGGTAAACCTGTGCGGTTTGGGTACAAAAATTGGATGTTAGCAAGTTCATGCGGCTATTGCTACGTTTTTGATATTTACTGTGGCAAGTCAGTAATTAGTAGCAAAGAACCTTTGGGTTCAAGAGTAGTGAAAATGCTTCTTGAAAAGTTGAAAACTAGTCCTCAAGATCACAAAGTGTATTTTGATAATTATTTTACTAGCCACGGGTTGCTCAAAGAGTTGCGAGATGCTGGATACCGTGCTACAGGAACTGTGCGTGAAAATCGCACAAAGAGATGTCCTTTAACAGATGTGAAAGAGATGAAGAAAAAGAACAGAGCTGACTATGATTTCCGCTTTGATAAAAATAATAAAGTGTTATTGGTTCGATGGCTGGACAACAGTGTGTGCACTATGGGAACTAATTATGACACTGTGGAACCCCTTGGTAAAGTAAAAAGGTGGTGTACGACTAGACGACAAAAAGTAGACGTAGGGATTCCACATGTTTTTCAAAATTATAACGCAGGGATGGGAGGAGTGGATCAAGCAGATCAATCGATTGCTCTATATCGTGTATCAATCCGCGGAAAGAAATGGTGGTGGGTTTTATTCACCTACATGCTGGATGTAACTTTGGCAAATGCCTGGCGCTTACACGTTGTGACTAGCCAAAAAGACGACAGAATGGATCAACTCCAATTCCGTCGGACCTTAGCTCGGCATTATTTACGACATGGACAAAAAAAAGGTCGCCCGTCAGCCTCTAATTTGCCAAGTTTACAATACCAAAGTGGCGCCCACTTTCTAAAAAAAATTGAAAAACAGTTACGTTGCACTGTATGTCACGCCAAAGCACGCTGGCAATGCAAATTATGTGTGAAAACATTATGTATAGAAAAGCCATGTTTTGAAATTTTTCATACCCTATGATCCCGTTGTCCCCATTTGAGGACGGCTGTTTTTTTCAGTTTCAGAATAATTTGTTTTTAAATTTTTTTCACTATTTTCTTTTCAAATATGTTAATTAACCCAAAAATAAAAGAAACATGCAAATATCTCCTATAGTTTCATTTTGGTCCCAAATGGGTTAAGGCTCATTTTATCATCCTTCTAGATATTCGAGTAGTTTAAGAGTTGATTTTGCTTCCTTTTAGAAATGTTGGGCGTAATGGTTATTGCTTCTCAATTGTAGCTATAAGACGCACTACAGATATAAATTACCACTTAAAGTAGCAATTCACACTCGCACTGTAGCTTAGAGTGTTACAACAGTGGTAAGGTGTTCAACTTTACCCTGCAGGTGGTATTAATTGAAAATTTGGAACCCATAGTCCATTTTATAGACTTTATTTATAATTATCACTCCTATGCAGCAAGAAGTTGTAATTTTTACTCAAATAGCATCGATATAGAACTTAAGAGTCATAAACTTAGCTGCAATTATTACTAATGTGCTAGTTGGGTATAATCATTTTAGTATCATTTTAAACTAGTTTCAATATTTACTCGGTCACTTTTTTCACATATTCTATATATCCTGTATAATGAGGGATTTTCAAACAGCTTGGCAAAATAGTAAATCAATTCTACGATAGGTAGCGCTTGTAAAAATTGGTCCTATTTTCTCTTTGTATATCGTATAAGCAGGCAAGAATAATGCCATACAGCCTGGTTTGTAGTAAATATTTATTAAGTATTATTTTTACTATGGTTTAATTATTTGAGCGCTAAATATGCATATTGTGTTTTTGTAGAAACTTCGACTTCTTTTCAGCCTACATATTGTATGTAGCGGTGACGCGCTACTCAACCGCCCAATCACAACGCATGTTCTACATCGCAATATCAACTTTATTGTCGGGCCGTGGGCCGCGGCCTGCTCACCCTTTTCTATCGGTGGGAACGCGTGGTTAAGTTCCCTAAATTGTATATTTTACAAAATCTGTGATTAGTGTAGATATTGAGCTACACGTGCCTTCTTCAAAGAATAAATTTTGCTCATGTTATAGCGACGATTTCCAACTATGATTTTACAAGGGAGAGGTTCTGCTAAAAGATTCCCCTTCATAGAAATATAAAATACTTCGCAGTTTTGATGCAAACATGTCGAGCGTCAGAATTGAACGATTAAAATTTCATTTTTAAAATGTGATATACCTCTTCCAGGAGTGCCTGGAATTGTTTTGGCAGATCTGCTAAAACATTGCAAATTTTTTTCTTCTACTGAGGTATGGCCGCTCAGTTCGGGCGCTCGTCCGAGCCTGGTGAAAGTAAAAGAATAAATACTTCCAATTATTTTTAATATATTGAAAGATCTGATGTAAGCCTTCTTTTCCAGCAGTTCCAGAAATGAATTCGAATTCCAAGACGAAATTTGATTCTTTTTTTTTGAGCTTTAGGAATGCGTGAACGAACGCTTCACTACTTTTATCTGCAGAACTCTCTTGAGTAGTAACGTCAGTGGAACTGCTTTCACTACTTTCTAGTTTTTCTTTGGAATTACCACAAGATGACAGTCCTGCTTCACATTCATCTATAGAATGTCCGTCGTCAGTTTTAATCTTTTTTGCGTTTTGGGACTCGATTCTTTTAAGAAGTCTCTTCTTTCGCCTCTGATTGGACCAGGTATTTTCAAAACAAACAAGATCCAGGGTCAAGAAGTTGCCTCTCTTGTTCAATGTTTTATGCTGAATTTTTAATGGGTCTAGAGTATTTGTGAGTTTTTTAAAGATTGAGTCTAAATTGTTGGGAACATCACTGATTTGTGGCAATGTAAATGTTATCGGGGCTGGCTTTTTTCTGGGCTTGTTTCTTGGTGGTACTGAAAAATAAAGAAGACATATGCATGTTTAAGGAAATGAGCAATAATATGAACGCAAACATTAGGTTTCCGAGAGTATGTACCACGTTATACAGAAAGGTTTCAAAGGGTATTTTTATGACGGCCAAGTGGAGTAGTACCTAGTAGCCTTGCCTCATGCCGGAGGTCCCAGGTTCAAGTCTTGGTCGGGGCATTAATTTGTATGATGAACGCATATGTTTCTTGATAATTATATATGTAGGTATGTTTATTCTAGGTTCCACCCAGTTCACTGTATGGTCATCCATAATACAAGCTCTGCTTACTTTGGGGCCATACAGTTGGTGTGTTTGTCTGGGAATTTATTAATATTATTTATTTGTCGAAATGATTTATGTAGGTACACAGTATATGACCTCAAATTATAAGTTTGTAACTTTTTACCCTGTTATGTCAGTCTCACGAGAAATGTGGGCGAAGCTGTGGCCAACATTTGTTATCTCCTTAATGTAGTGTATTATTTTAAATACTAGATTTAACTTATGATTCCCATCTAAGGGAAAGTTTTCGCGCATATTATAATCTACATAAGAAGACCAGGCCTCAGCAAATATTAAAAAATATACACAAAATATTACCTAATAAGTAAAGGTCATAATCAATGTAAGTCCATGCTAAGCCCCATCTTGTAACACGACCTTGACAAAATTCTGTAGTGGTGTATTTTACTATTCCTTCATCTCTGAGGTCAAGACATAATTCTTCTAAATTCGTCTTGTGTCCGACCATGGTAGTAAATACTCTACAAATAAATAGTGAGTACTGAATTCAAACAAGAAAGGTCCATTTATGGAAATAGTACAAAAGAAGTAATAATTACAAAAATGGTGAAATTGATTCTATCATGGATTTTCTTGTTACTTATAGTAGAGTCTAGTACAAGTGTCTATCATCGGGGTTTGTTACTTTGGATTTTGAATATTAAATTAAGTAGTTCTTAATATATTTTTAGTAGTATTCACTATAAGTTTGTATTTTTACCAAAAAAGCCCATTACCAACGGCAGGTGCTCATAAAATCATCAAACAATATCTTAAACGGGAGAAATTTTGAATATTTAAGGGGTGCTTGGCTAGCTTTAGTAAGGGTGTTCCCAGGATTCTATAAAAAAAAGCAATAAGTATTAATTGCCAATATTTCATAATTTCCTGTAAATTGGCTTATGAAAACATGGCGTTATCTAACATGTTGATATTTTATTTTTATTTCAAGTGTTGAGGTTAATTCTGATGTAACTTTTATTTTTTCTTTAAAGATTTTCGTTTGACTTAATAATAAAAAAAATGAATATAACAACTACAAAAATCTTCATTTATGATCGAGTCATAGGTAATGGATATTATTATTTTAGGTGGCCAAAATGATGATCTTTGAAATTGATTATTTAAAACATCCAAAGTCATTGAAACATATTATTGTACCTTCATTTTAAATATTTTGTGAGTTGTTATGGTAAACTTACTACATAGTATATATCGAATATTGTCCATACAGTCAGTTCTAGTTCGACCAACCGACCTGAACAAGCCACAGACTCAATGGTACAAGCATATTGTTTCATTTTTTCATTCAACATGGGGGATCAGGAAACGTCACCTCTACTCAACTGTGTATGGCCACACAAGTTTTGTTTATTTTTTCAAAGTACAAAAGAACATAAAGCAGAATGTTATTTTTTTAATATTTTGAGTGGGTTTACCACAACATTTTATACATTTCAAACTGGTTTACATCACGCTAACCGATAATGAAACGTCTCTTTTCATCATTTCACATCATAGAATGTCATATATAAACAAGAAACATTAATGAATTGTAAATGATCATTTATGTTACACAACACCTGGATCAAAAGTCCAGGATCCAGTTTACATACTACTTTAGTTATCAGCAATTGTTTAAATTATTTATAGCAGGGAAATAATTACATAATCCACTTGTTAAAAAGTAGTACTGTTTCATAAAATAATGTTAAATACATGGAATATTCGTGTAACTACAATTTGATTACGACATGAAAGACACAAACACATGACAGCAAATTGTGCATGCTGATGTCATGTCATGTTCGCATAGTATTTGTATTTTATTTTTCACAACCAAAACACTGTGGGAACTTTAATCCCCCACCCTTTTGCCATCCAAATAATCTTTGATATTATAATCTTTTGACATAGCATTTTCTAAATAGTTTTCTTGAACTTATTTGAGGGGCAGTGATTGAACTGATTTTGGTATTTTATTATAACAATAATTATAGCTATACTTACTTTACTTTCTCTTTAACATTTTTACTTTCTTTAATTAATTTCCTACAAAATTGTAATTCGCCTCCTTCGGTTATGAGCTCATGGGGAGATCCAGTGAAACAATTTTTTGGTTCAGGCCTGGAAACCGAAAACCAACATTTTCTTATAAGGCATAAAAGCTAAGATCCAGCTCTTACACAGTTATTTTATTTAAAAACAAAAGGGAAGGCAGATATTTATTTGTCCTGAAACCGGCACGGTTGGCTGGAGATGGTCGCAAACCTCACAATTCTTTACGATCAACTTCCGTTTATATTTTGACACATAGAAGGATGAAAGGGAGGACTTTGCCCAGCCATGGCACTCTACAGGCTTGTAATAAAAAATAATTGTGTCTCATGTTCACCTGATTTTGTCCATATCCTTGTCTTATTTGATTAAGGTGTTTAGTGTTGAACTTGAATTTGAGTATTTGCTTCTTTTAAATTATGATGTACATACCTGGCAGGACTTCTGGATTCATAAAGTTCATGTAGGCTGCTATAAAATGGTGGATTGCACATACAAAAATCAAATGTGTGATCTTTATTATCTAGAAATAAATACTCAATGACATCCATAGTACTATTCTTGATTACTGAAACAATAAAAAAAAAATTACATTATTGGAATCAAATTGTACCTCTGATGCTGCTGCACAGTTTTGAAAGCCTTAAATAGACAAACAATAAACACTTTCTTCTTCAATGTCTTGTTTATTTACTTAACATTGGTCAAGGGTTTTTCATTCATCCTAACCAAAGGTGATGATGAAAGTGAAATTGTTATCAAAACATTGGTAAAACTTTCACAATTTCTTATATACCTAATCACATTTGAACATGCATCCCTTTACATAAATGCCAAACAAAATTGTACTGCATCTGATAACATTAATATTGACTTACATTTAATGTGATCTTCTAAGTGGTTTCTTTGTACATTTTGAGTTGCTATGTTGTAACTTTGTTCATCAGTTTCTGTGCCCATCATGTACCACTTATTTTTAGCTGCACACAGCAGCGGATAAATAGCACAAGCTCCTGTACCTAAAGTTAAAAAAGGTGTTACATTTAGTTGTAAAAATATTTGTTTTCAAAAGAATTTATTTGGAATACCTTTCAAATGCTATAAGAAGTTTTTGTATAAATATAGTAATTCTAGATATTGTATTGTTGTATATATTATTTCAAATGAGGTGATTTAAGCAGTATGAAACCATCTCTTGTTGAGTGAATACAAGTAAGACGTTAAAACAGTAGGGAGAATATGGGTGAACTATCATAGAAAAAAAAGTGATATCTTTTGTTATATAAAGATTATTGTATACACATTGGTTTTTTCAAATGGGAATATGCCTGATGAGGAATGGTGAAAAATGCTGAAAGGAGATGTTTTTTATTGGATTTATGAAAAGCCAAGAATTGAAACTGAAATCTGCTGTATTTTTCCACTAGTGTTGCTAATAAGGATCAAATTTTGGGAAGTAATGACATATGGCAAATATAAAGAAAATAATAAACTTTAACAAAAACCTTTTCTAATATAATATAATATATTATATCTTTATTTGTGTTGAACTCCGAGCCCGCCTTTTGTTCTATGCATTTTTACTTTGAGATCACAAATGTTATTATTTAATCTTTTTGTTTCATTGTATTCAAAGATAAGAGAATTCAAAGGCAAGAGAAGGAAATAAAACCAACATTCTGAACAGATGAAATAATATTATGATTATGAATGCTGTAAAATATTAGAAACTTGGCATCCAGCTAAGTTTGAACATTTAATAAGTTAAGATTAATAATGTATTTAACATTAGAATAATAACAAAATACTTACTAAATACTTTTTTTTTCCATATACAAATAAGATTCATCTTGACCTATACAAGTAAGACTCAGAATTTAATACAAGGGTATGATTAAATTCAGAGTCTTACTTGTACACTCAGTACTCAATAAATATATCAGTAAAAATTGTTTTTGGTAATGTTCATAATTTTCCAGAATTTTCCATTACATTACTTTTCAGAATATGACCCCATTTGAAAAAAACCACCATGTATATTGCTTAGAAATAGGTCATTATAATGATGAAAATTTTAACATACCAATGTCGAGACCTCTAACTTTATTTGTTATTTGTATTGCACTTATAATATCTTCAATCCACAGAACATAATTTAGTCTGAGTGGTAGTGTAGGTACCAATCGATCTTCAGGAATCTCCACTTCAATGTTGAAGTCATGTTTCAACAGGCACTTGGTTAATATTCTTAACGAATTAGGGTCCTTGAAATCTATGCTAACTTTACCAAGCACATCCTGTAATATAAAAACATAAATTAAATATAAGTTCAGTGTTTGGGACAGACATTCATAAGAGTTTTGAATTACCGTCTTTGCAATGTTCGAAAATTCGGGAAATACTTTTGATAGTTCATTGAAGTCTGGTGGATTTTTATATATATTTCGGGGATGCATATGTTTGTTAAGAGCCATATTAGGTATGATCAAGAATATTAGAGTGTATATTTTACTTAATTGAGCTTGATTTGTGTACAAAACTTGACATGTAATAATTGAGTAACCTAAGTAGGTAATAAGTTAGTAACCTAAAAAGTCGTGATTTTGTTAAAAATATATATAATCAATAAAATATTACGGAAATAACTAATATTTATATTTATTAACATTAGCGAATTTCGTTAGTAACATTTACTCTTACGCTTTGTTTTACTAAAAGTGCAGTGTAGCTACATACAACTTATTTTTAGCGGTCACTTATTTGGGTGCGTATTCTTTTCTTTTATAATATTATAGAATAATGGCTCCTAATACGCACAGGGCCGAAGAGCTAATAAAGTATAACTTTTAATTTAAGCGAGGAATAATTAGAATTTTTGCGCGCTATTTACCGTTCCGATCATAGACGTACACACACTTACTTATTATTTGACAGTGCTACCAGATGGTCTCGGCGACATTCCCCTAGAATAATTTGATTTCTCCCCTAGAATACTCTCACCAAGTGGATAGTGGCATGGAGCGATTTTTTGAAGAGGCGGTACATGCTCTCATATGCTGTTCATATATTATTATATTTTATTATTGCCGCATTTTATTACTTATAGCTACATTTATTTGTTTTCTTCAACACTTCTGATCTCGACCTAGCTTAGTTGTGGCGCTCAGGTAATTTAAAATGAAAAAAAAACATTAATAACAAAACGTCAGGAACGTGATATTTGTTAAAAAAAACTGTATTTGATGGTTTTTAAATTGCCCCCAAAAATCCTCTCAACATTTTCCCCCACTATTTTGCCCAAACTCGGTCAAAAAAACCCCTAAATCGAGGGGAAATCCCCTGATCTGGCAACACTGTTATTTGACAGTTCCGATCAAGGAACAAATACTACGGCGAGAAGAATTACAAATTATACTAATACTGCGTTCCGTTTGCCGAATACAGCGCTCACAGCGCTAAAAGTGCTCGAAACCGTTCCGATTCGTTTGAGCGCGCTAAAAGTGTTATTAGTGATATTGCAATCGGAACGGTAAATATCGCGCTAACATTCTGATTGTTCGTCGCTTAAGTCTAAAGTTACAATATCATTAAGATCTTTGACCCTGAATGAAGCAGGAGCCATTTTTTAATAATATTACAAAAGAAAATTAATAAACAAGCTTTTAAAATCTTTAATCGACTAATAAAAACATCATTGACCTCAACCAATGGACAAGCCCTAAGTACGAAAAAAACGTGCATACCTAAACTTGAAATGTAACATAAAATGGCGTCCATTTTTAGCGTTGCACAGAGAGTATCGAATCTAGTATCGATATTTTAGAACTAAATGTTATATAATGAACTTTTGTAAGAGTTGACGTAGATGAAATAATCACAGTAATTATTTATCTACTTTTATTATAATTCCTTGAATATAAAAAATAAAGAACAACGCAGTTTATTTTAGTAAGCCCTATTCTATTCTATTCTATTCTTGTAATATATGGCAATCAGCCGTCATTACGACACGACAGACTATTACTACCAGTGTCAGGTATTGGAAGAGCCACGGTTATTGAATGACGATGGGTTCCTCAGAGCAGGACACACCAGACTCACTAAAACAACCAGAACCTGTTAGTTCACTTAAAAACTATTAATAAAAAGGACTTATGGTTAGTGGAAACTACAACATGTACTAATTTACTGTGTTTACAAGTATATTTTGATATAAGATGTATTGCAATAAAACAAGCCTGAAAAGACTCAGAACAAAATAATGTAGTAGTAATTATAAGTTAGTAAGTTAAAACAACCTATGGAGAGTCAATTCAGGGGTTTCATGGTCCTTCTTCGCACTACACTACACAATCGAGCATTTTCGATTGCAAAAAAAAAGTTACTTGAGAGCTCAAGTGCCTCAAGTACTGTAAAAAAATACAAAATGGTGGCACCCTTGGCTGCATTCTGAATCAATATTATTGACGCTATAACCGCTGAACTGAAAATCATTATAACGTTCATGAGAAGTTTGTCACTACCTCTTGATATCAATTATAGTCTGGCTTGTCTTCAATGATTTAGAATCAAAAATAAACAAAACAACTACCAGCCTATTCAATAACAATTATAAGCAAACTTAATTCCCTCTTTCTTCACGTCTTTTTGTTTCAAAAATACACGCACAACGGCAAGCAAAGCAGATACCGTTTCGATATGATTTACTGCGTAAGCGCCTGTTATTATTTGCATCAAAAGTATGAAAAATAAAAACATATTAATAATGATTATCGATATCTGGTTAAATAATCAAATCTCCGGAACGTCACTTTTGACAGCTTTTTTTCACAGAAATGTAACAATAAATGGCGATTTGTGGCACGCTAGCCACCTGCTATGACGTCACTACACGATTGATATTTTAGTGACAACATTCAAAAATAGTACTATCTCTTTCTTTTATTAGCATGTTTGTATAAGTAGAGGGAGACAACCAAGTTCTTCCTCTTCTATGATTCGATATACATAACTACTTATTTATATAGGACATTACGGCTACTCCATGTATTTGACAGGTTCATTTGGCAGTCTTTCCATGTTCTTAGCACCTGAGTATACCTACTTCAAACTTATAGGGGTATCCCATCAAACAACATAGGACAAAGTTTGAAACCCCACTTATGGGGTTTGTTAGGCAGATATTGTTTCATAAAATGCCTTATTTTTGTAGCACACATTTGCTCGTCCAAGGATAGTCGGTGGTCGTATGGGACACTACAAAATTTTTTGTTCAAATGATCTATTACAGTTCTTACTTTGTGGAGTCTGTCATGGTCAGGATGATCCGTTGGCAAATGTTTTGTGTTATCATTCATATGGAAAAGTTGTCGGATCTTGTCAAATCTGTTCCGAGGCATAGTTTGTGCTATTGGATCAAATTTAACATTATTGGCCCAATATGACGTTTGGGTAGTGGTAAACACTTGTATATATCAGGATCCCAAGGAACTTTCGCAAATCTACAAGTGTTATCAGGTCTGAGAAATTTGGGTTTTGTTGGAAAGCGTATTTGTTAGACTCATCAACGAGAAGTTGTAGGAATTCTGTATCAAAGAAGTATGAAAAGTATTGGAACAAAGTTTCTAAGTTCATAACAGATTGCTGGTACTCCTTGTTCCCTTTGAAATTATAAGCGTCCTCAACAAGGTCGAACTTTTTAGTTTTCCACACAGTTTTTTTTGCTCGCTGCACGAACCAAATAAATTGCGTATATCAGCAATGAGGTCAGCTGTTACCACTGCTTCCGTCGGAAGTTCCCCTGAAATAATATACATATAGTTTGTTTACTCTGTTGTAGTTTCATTAACTTTACTCAATAAATAATAGAATAGTTCTAATACTGTCTTGTATGTAAGAAATTTTTTATTTCAATGTTCATTAATACAAAAATAAAAATATTTATAACTGAAACAGTATGGTTCAGCTTGCTTCGATCTGCATTGGAAACAAAATGCTTTCTTTACAAGTACACTGATCCAATGCACGCATACCACGCAATCCACTTTGTCTGTAGATACGGAGATCCAGTTGACATTAATGGTAAATCTTACCTTGAGCAATTTAGCAATACATTCCTGCTGCAACTAAGTGGCTCAAAACTTGAGCTGCTAACTTAACTCTCATTTTCTGTTTTGTATTTGAGTTTAAATGTTCCAATCGAAGTTTTGGTGCAAAAACAAAGTTTGGGTTTTGATTATCAATTTCATAAAATTTTTGGATGTGGCTCCATTTGGCAATACCTGTAATTAAATAAATTTATTATATTGAGACAAACCATTTTCAAATACTTAACTTAAATAGTTTACGAGAAATTAATGCCTGTAAATCGTAGATTTTGGCACTGACTCACTGACTAACAGGTCATCAAAAATCTATTTCTATTCTAATGTTGTTGAAATCAGATCAAAAACATAAATGTAAATGTACAGGCAAATTCTTTGCAACCAAAAAGAAGGAAAGCGTATCAGAATTCATCATCACAATTTACACAGTTACAATGGATGTGAAAAGAATAAAAATGTGTCTATTTTTACCCTATACCATTATAGCAGCCGTTATTCCAAAACCAACAGTTTTTATTTCATTTCAATATGATAAATATTTACAAATTTTTTATTTTTTCGCTTTTCATTCATGTTCACTAATTTCATTTCTTACCTTCACCAATGTTGCCTTCAGATGTTATATTTGTGGCATGTTTAATATCATTTTTCATGAATAAATTTCTGAAACTATTTGCTTCGAAACAGTGACTGTGGTACCTAAAGATATTTTAAAATATTTCGGTTACTTACTTATTTAATGTCTAATTTTAATTTAAAGTGAAAAGTTGTAAATTAAGTACTTTCAAAAAATAAACTAACAGTTACCTCTTTAATTAAAACAGCAAGCCTATCTGCAGTTACTGACTAGCCAGACAAATAATAGGCCACTGGCTGCCAGGCCTTTTTTAATGCCACAAATCATAAATACCAGTGCATGGGATGCAACTTGGGAGGATTGGCCTGGCTGGCCATGGTCTTGATAGCCATCAATTTTGTCTTCTTTATTATTGTAAAGTAAAGGTTTTTTAATTGCCATTTTATCAAATGTCAATACATATTCATTTTCCTTGGGGTCAACTTTTTTAACACCCTTAAATGTTATTTTTGATGCCAACGGTTATATGAAATTGCTGGAGGAGCTTTATAAAAGCACTTGGCGAAGGTAGGATAATCAACAAGATTATCAAAAAGATTGTAGCAAGTTGGCGATCTTTTAAATGTTCTTCTTAATGCTATAATTTTTTGATCTTTTGTCCAGTGTCTGCCTTTCTCTTTTCTTTTAACCCATTCATTGGCGATCAAATTTTGAAAACATCACTTGGGTGCCACTTAATATTTTTAGTGATTACATAAGAAAATACATAATTGAACGTGTTTTTCAACTAAAAAAAACCCCTAAATATCGAAAACCCCTCTAAAAATGGTAAACGCAACATATGCGTTGGTGGCACTGGGGAAAGAATTTAAATCGTAATTGCCGCTCAACGCACCGTTTGCGTTGACGTTTGGATAGTTTAATGCAACGTTTTCCGAGAGGCTGTCGATGGCCGATATGTCACTAAAATTAGGTACCGTTTTTTTCATATAACCTATGTTTATTTCATATTTAATATTAATATTTTTTGTTATAAAATTTTATAAAGTGTCATTAATAAAATAATATAAATAGATATAGTATAAATTGATTTTATAATTATTAATTAATAATACAAAAAAAAACTTTGTGGGTGTAGGTTTTTTTTGTTACCGCGAGTTTGCACTTAATGAAATTTGAAATACATAAAGTTATATAAGTTATATAATATGGAATAACAAACAGGCTTCCTTTTATCCTGGTATAAGGTTACCTAGGGTCCAAACTGATGATGTTACGGGCTATAGGAATGAACACATAAATAGATATTTATGAGTTTACCCAATAAATACCTAACATGTGACAAAACAAACCCAATTTCAATGGAAAATACATTTATTACTGAGGAAAAAAAACAACATTATTATTATTATTATTATTATTATTATAATAAAACAATCATTTAAACAAAACCCATATCGTTCGGTTACTTATTTAAATGATCGCCAACCTCTTGTTACTATAAGCATTTACTCCTTCTTCCTTTAAAGCCAACTCTAATAAGAAATCGCTTCTTATTCATTACTTCACATTAACTTATATTTCATCGTTGAAAAGTATGTCTACTGAAAATTAATTTTGTTATTTTAATAACGTTTGTGCGGCACACTCCAGGATGTGTGAAGAAGCTGAGCTACGATGCTAAGGTACTGAATCGTACGCGTAGCCGCAAAAGTTAAGCTCATATTTTTTATGGAGTGACGAACGTAACAATTGATACGCTGCCGATCCAAAATGAAGGGAAGAGGGAAAGGAAATAAAGGAGAGGATAGGATAAGGAAGGGAAAATTCTTAGCATGTATCCTAAATAGCTCTTGAATTTAAATATTTGGTGTCGATGAGGAACATCCTTAGCAACGTAGCCTAACTTAGCTTAATCATTTCTTTCACCGAAACACCAGGCATAGCGATTAAACCAAATCAATCTGTTTAGTAAGCCATGCAATGAAGAAAACCTTTTTATTGTAAGTGCCTTAACGGTAAAATAAATAGAAAGCAGATGAAAGCAAAACATGAGGCGCAACCACAAAACAAAATAAAATATCACATTTTGGTGTGCTTTGTTACGCATAAAACTATCCAACAAAGATTTTTGCCGCCATGTCAATCAACTCACCTTATGCGTGTACATAATTTTTTTTTCATAAAATGCACAATAACGCAATGGAAAATAATGATAAAATTAAGAATATCACTTACCTTTATCTCCTGGTACACAAGTATATTATTAACACTCAATAAAACTTAACTAAATGCAAAATCAAAATAGCCATTCATAGCACCAACCGTTTTTGCCTTACCAAAACAAGAATGCCAGTTCAAACCAAAAACTAACAGTGTTTTCACATAAAAAAATTGTTTCTAGCCGTTAATGTTACCGAATGTTTCAGTATCTTTTTACCATTTTAATATTATGCCAAAAAACATCTAAGAGTACACTCAACGCATATGGTGCGATGATGGCACGATGAAGTGAACCGGTCCAACGCAAATGGTGCGTTGGTGGCAATGAATGGGTTAAATGTTTAATTCCGCCTTGTACAATTAGGGCCATGGTTGGAGCTATTTTCTGTGAAAGAAATCTTAAGCTTCCTCCAAAGCTTTTAATAGTTAATCATTTGTTTGATTTTTTATTTTATTTCGCAGCTGACAAATTTTTCCGATTGAATGAAATAGTAAAAATTACTAATGGCTGGTTTACACGAGTTAGGTGGTTAAGTTGGTAACTAAATTTTTAGTTGAAAATTACGTGTAAACAGTTAAGTGACAAGTGGTAAGTTACAACTGAGTACGCAAGTGATTAAGTAGGTTAGGTTAGGTTAAATTTTTCGTATAAGTAGGTGGGCGGGGCTTAACACGTTTGTGTTAAGGGGTCATTCCGTGTAAAAGAGACGGTATAAAATCTTCCTAAAAACCAGCTGACTTAGTGAGAGTTGTAATCGATAAAGCTCATAAAACACAATCATTTAATGTGTCAATATGAATTCTAAAGATAGCCAATTTTTATTTTTTATTTTTAATGTGGTTGTAAATCCATCATAAAATGCACATAATCTCAGCATGAAACGAACGTATTTCAACATGTGTCGAAACTAACTGTCAATGTCATGCCTACTCAGGTCAGAGCAGGCAGGGCACTTTTCATGTTTTTTTATCATAAATTAATGCCACTAGGTAATTAATTTTACTTCTTGTTCGCAATCTGGGTTCTCCAATATTTGATGCTGACAGGAATAGTTGTCGGTCCTAACTGCTGATTGCCAAGTACAATATTCATAATTTCTCATCATAGTACAAAAATGTAAACACAATCAAAAGATACTTGTTAAGAATTTTTTTTTAAATTGAAAGTGCCTCAAATCATCCTCATTTGGTTTGGTTTAATGAAAAGGAAAATAATTACATCATAAGTACCAAGTGTCCTAATCATAAAGGAATAATAAGGATACCATTACTTTAATATTGGTGCCGGGAAACGGTGGCATTCCCGGTGATATATGTAATTTTTAGGGACTGCATTCCTTCTTTTACTTATGTGAGGGCATATGAGCTGTACACTAGAGTTTTTTGATAGGTAAAGAAAAAAAGGCAGCGATTGTAGTAAGCCAAACTTCTATCTGTTGGTAAACATACTTACCTTCAATTTAACAATAATTTAACTTTTATTTTTACTTTGTCTGCTAGTGGCACATACAGTCTAACAGCTAAGCAAAATATACAAAATACAACACATAAACATCATCTATGATCCTGAGATGTGCAGAGCAAGTGTCAAGTCTTTGGATTGTTTTTTTGCCGACATTTAGGGTTATATTTTTACAAATTGTTTTCTGTACATTTGACCTGTAATAGATTTGTAACTAGAAATAAAACAATTAACTATTTTGCATATACATATATTTATTATCCTCCATGTTCTTCATCTTCTCTCACTAAAACATCATCATATTAAGATGCAGCTGGGACAGTGTGCTGGTTCCGCGCCCATACTAGGTACCATATAATAGCCATTACATGAGCACATGCTCCCATAGCCCTTTTGCCCACAACGCAACTACAATAATATTGCCTAATCGCACTTTCCCAATTACCGCCAGATGAGTTTAAAAGTATATATGTAAAATATATTTTTTGGGGAATTAAAACACGCGTTCCCACCGAAAGAAAAGAGTGAGCAAGCCGCAGCCCACGGCCCGACAATCGTTGTCGGAAAGTCGTATCTATTATTATAGATTAACAATGCCTCATGTAATGATACTTCTGGGACATTGGCTTGTTCTACTTCACTATTAACCTCAATTGCAAATGTCCCATTATCTCTTATATGTTCCCCGTAATATGACCTGGCTTGTTTTATTTGATATGTCCCAAGACTAAACATTACTAAATCAGACATATCCATTACGGGGAATACATCCAATGCTGGTACCTGTCCATCTATTCTTACAATTACATAGTCTGCCAGGTAATTTGGTTCATCAAATCTCAATAATGCTCTTGACAGAAGAGAATGAGCATCATTTCGGTCGGTTATAACAGGATGAAAATGATTTATAATTGCTCCTGCTATCTTAAAATCATCCATAGCATATTTTGTTAACCGGTTAAAGTACTCACTTCTAAATATTTTATAATCCCGTTTAAACCAACCATTAACAATTTCAACAACCCACCTGCAGTTTGTCACCATTCTGGATTTATTTGCTTTAATAGTAGATAGTTGTGTTTCACCAACATCAACACTTTCTGGTTTAAGAACATTAAAACCTAAGGATAAAAACAATGGTATGGCATCCCTAAACCCCCTATCTAAGATGAAAACATCGTTGGGCTCAAAGAAAGCCCTTAAGGGGGAATTTTCATTGTGAAATAAATGTTTGATTATATCAGCATCGGAAGTCGTTGCAGAATAAGGTCCAAAAATATCAATGATGTGTCCATCTGTGGGCACCATGAGAATAGGTTTTAACAAATTCTTGTATTTCCGAAGGCTTAAGTTTTCTTTTGAAATAAATAATTTGAAGATTTTTGTAAATAAACAAATGTACCATCACAAATAATTATTAAGATATACATTTTTCGAAGTAAAACGTAAATTTTTCATGAACTTTAAGTAACGGTGCATCTAGTCATTAAATTATTCAGGAAATTAATTCCAAAAATTATCCGTTTTGTCCATATAGTCACGGTGCAAAAGAGACGGTATACTTTTTCATACAACGTCTTCACTAAAATCCAGCGGCTGAAGAGTGACTGAAAATCGAAAGAATATACCAAGCAAAAGTTATATGAATTGAAAAAAAAATTCTAGAGATAGCCAATAATTTATAACCAATTTAAAAAAAATGGCTTTTTTTCGGGTGTTCATGTCTCTAAATCATATTCATAGAAACACTAACATTTTCTTTTTTTTTTCATAGGAATACGTTCCTTTATTTTGTTTGGGTCTTATTATTATTATTAAGATTTTCTACCTAACATGCTATTTAGGCATGCTATTTATCTACTATTTAACGAATTTATACGAAAAATAGAATTTATAAAGAGCTGAGTAGCGAGTGATGCACGGCTAACGCAAATAGACGCTCTTGAGGAGAGCGGGTGGCTCGCAGTTTGCGTGCGAGTACGGCGATTTCGTTAATGTCAACGTTTTGGATGACGTCGAACACGGTCTTCATGTCCTCAGCCAACGATGACTGAGGCGAGGACGACGGAGCATGATGCGGGCCTACGGGAGCTACGGGAGCTGGGATAGGACGGGAAGGTGGTGCAGGAGCGGCCGGACGCTGTCTCCAGGAAAGAGCCGGAGTCGGCATCGGCTGCTCGGGCTTTGCTTCCGGGGTACCCCGGTTGAGCAGAGGCGGGAAGTTAGCGGGAGTGAGCGGTGGCACCGGTTTAGGCGCGGCCCTCTTTACGGAAGAGCGTGGAGCACGCGGACAAACCCTGTAGTTTGCTGTGTGGCCGGACTGGCCGCACACACACATGCAGGGGGGGAGGTGGTGTCGGGAGTGCGAGTGCACTCCTTTGTGATATGTGGATCGAGTGGCCGTACAGCTGGAGACGATGGCATTTTCATATGTTAGGCATTCCCATCCCCTGGAAGCGCAGTACTAAATACTTAGGCGTCGCCTTAGATCCGACGCTTTCTTTCAAGCCACACATTGATAGAGTTTCGAAACTCGCCCGTCACTACTTAGGCCACCTAAATAGCATGTTAGGTAGAAAAAATAAAATGTCTTTCAGAAACAAACGTAAACTTTACAAGGTCTGCGTTAGATCCGTCATGACATATGCCTCGCCAATCTTTGCCCACGCCAAACCCTCCGTCCTGCACAAACTGCAGGTAGTTCAAAATCTCTTTTGCCGCAGGGCCACAAACGCACCGTGGTACGTGCGTACGTGCATACGTGCGGACTTGCACAGAGACTTGAACTGCCTACAGTACAACGACACCTCAAAACACTCTCTGAAGCGTTCTTCAAACGCTCCGAAACCCATCCCAATCCTCTAGTTCGAGATTCAGTCTCCTATACTACTCCTGTCTTAGATTCGAAGTTCAAAGTCGCTAGGCCTAGGAAAGCGCAAGCGTACTCTTCATCAGACTGACATCGGATCTTGAAGCCCTTCTGGCCGCAATTTCAAATTGTAATCTTATCTCGAATTAATTTAACTTCTTTAATATTTATTTAAATTTATTTTAAATTTCTATTTTCATTTTGAGCACCTTCAGTGCTATGCATTCACCTTCAGTGCTTTTAGCACCTTCAGTGCTATGTAAATCCCAGCGGGTGACCCTTTCTGGGCCCCGCTAGCGCGGCCTCTTTCTCCGATTGGCCGTCGTTCAGATGAAGGCTGTGTGGCAAAAAATTGCTCGAGTCATTCAGGGGGTTTTTTAATGGGTACAGACTCTGGTAGGCTCGGAGTGACGAGTCCCACATAACTCCGATCGCACGCGCGGAGTATGCGTAAGAGCATTTTTTAATTCCTCCTGCCCTCGCCGTGGAGGGGAACAAAAAAAAAGTGAAAATAACATTTGACCAATCTGATATCTTTTTGGCTTCGCTCAAAAATTCCCAGCGAGTTGGAATTTCTTTGCGCAAGTAATAGTCATATATATGACGGCGAAGAGCATCAGCGTTGGACTTGTCAGCCGGTCTCACACGACGTGGTTGGCGTTTTTTCTTCGGCGTACGCAGCTTATTTTCCTACATGCCGCTTGTACCGTAAGGTTCGGTAGTAATTTTTGAAACAATAGGTCCACTAATTCCTACGGCGACCGCAACACGCTCTCGCACTTGCGACAGTGGTAATAGCCGGCCACCATTTTGATACTCTGCTTCAAAATAATTACGAACCTTGATCACCAGTTCTCTCGCCTGCGTTTTCAGAACAGATCCTTTCGGCATTTTGATATTTGACAGCTGGGCAGCAATCAACACGGAGGAACACAAAATACTCAACGTAACGTAAATTACTCAAATGTGAAAAATCTCAACGAATAGAAATGTTGTGACAGATTAAAACCAACACTAAATGGCGGTGGGACATTGAGTGCTCCCACCTTGAAAAAATATATTTGAATGTTTTTGTTGTATTTGTCTTTGTTCAAAATATAATAAATATATGCGATCGATAACATTACTTATTTGGTCACAACACTACATTATATCAAATAAGAACTGTCATCGAGAAAATAAAGAAATGGAAATAGTATAGTGAAGAACGGCATTTGTGGTCACGCGGTACGACGATGCTCCTTATTCCTTGCACAAAATCTATACAACAATACAAATAGTCAATTTGATTGAAAACCAAAAGAATTTTATAAAACCTTAATTTTGATTGATATGATAATGGTTGGTTGTTGACAAAAAGGGCAACAAATCGTCTTATCATGCGTATCGTGCAGCGAGGTGATAAAATCGTGTGCTGCGTTCCGTTTGCCGTTTATAGCGCTCACAGCGCTCATATACCCATTCCGAATGCCTGTGAGCGCGCTCATAGCGATATCGATACGTCATCAATGACGTCATAAACGCCGCCATCTTCCCGCTCACAGTGCCCAAGCTACGGAGCATGGTCGCTGTGAGCGGCCTGTCAAAACTGACGCACGACGTTACTTTGTTGATGTTTTTATTAGTCGATTAAAGATTTTAAAAGCTTGGTTTTTTTTTCTTTTGTAATAATGTAAAAAAATGGCTCCTGCTTTATTCAGGGTCAAAGATCTTAATGAAATTGTAACTTTGGACTTAAGCGACGAACAATTAGAATGTATTTTTAATTAGTGCGATATTTACCGTTTCGATTGCAATAGCACTTATAACACTTTTAGCGCACTCAATCGAATCGGAACGGTTTTGAGCACTTTTAGCGTTGATAGCGTTGTGATCGGCAAACGGAACGCGCTAGTGGTCAATCCTCAATCTATTTTATTCCTGTTTCAGCGCTGCGAGCTCAGGGGATTTCCCCCTAGATTTAGGGGGTTTTCGACCGAATTACGAGAAAATTGGCGGATTTTTTAAAGGAAATTTAAAACACGTCAAATACTGTTTTTTTTGCCATATATCAATCACGCACCTGACGTTTTGTTGTTGTTGAAGCTCATCTATAACCAAAGTCTGCTTTAACCAAAAAGCGAATGAAACTTACACCTGCCAATTTTTCTATTATAAATTTTTTTGTAATATGCCGATCATTTCTCAGCATGACTGCTTTTTATAAAATCACGACGTACCCCCATTCACTTGGTGAGGGTATTCTAGGGGATTTCTAGGGAGAATCAGCGTTCGGAACCGTACGATAATTATCGTACATGTACGATAATTTCATAACTACGTACGATGTACAATGGTACACGACTGTGCAATCGTACGCAGATTGTACGTTATTTTCCATTCTGATGAAAATTTTGATGATTAACCACTGAAACGTCCAAGTACAAGTTGTAATGACGCGCTATTTGTCCGCGCTCGCGGCAGGTTGCCGTCGCATCGAGCGCCCTATGAGTTCATCTAGTTTCAAGTCTTTTTTTAATAAACTACTGCAGCTTTTGAAAATAAAAAAAATTACTTTAGAAAAGCTGACACTATACAGAAACAATCTATGTGTAAATTATTGTCACGTTTCATATGATTTTTTTAAAGTATTTTAGCCATTTTCCTGATGGATACGATAATTTTGATCCATATACGATAATTTTACGTCCACGGTACGATAACTGCCTGGCTTCAGGTTGTGAACACTGGGGAGAATTCAAATTAGTCTAGGGGTACGACTCCAAGACCTTCTGGCAACACTCAGTTCCTTTTCTTTACTTTAATTATCAATATTTTATTTATTATTATTATATTTTAAAAAGCAATATTGGTTAGCATTAAAGTGATTAGCATTAAAGTGCTTTACTGTTTACTTCTGTGGATTAATACTAAAAAGAAGAGAAGATGGATCTTTCAGGTTTGTCAATTTTGTAAATTTATATTTTGGAATAGTGGTTTCTTAGTTTCGTACAATTGTTGGTTATAAATAAAATATATTTCGATTAACATGATTATAAGTATTTCAGTTCCTACTTTTTCTGTATCGGTTGGCTTATAAGATAAAAGACTCAAGATTCTAATCTAAACTATAGAGTAGGATAAAGATATTCATAAGTACTTTTTTATATCTGTTACCTACATCATATATAAAATCTTTCATTAAAATTTCTTAAGTTTACTTTTTAGTACCACATGCTCATGGAGTTCTTAAAATGAGTTACAGCTCTTATTTTTTACCAAAATGATAATGATAGTTAACTGTTACTTCCCAACAAATGATTCAATAATATAACTCTATCTTTTGGCCATACCATATATCAATATATTTTCTTTATGATATGTGTGTGCTCTGCTTTTGTTAATATTTCAGAATCTTCTGATGATGATATTAGTAGTGATGATCAGGCTACTCCAGCAAAGCGTGCTAGAACGGACACACTCGGTGGATCGTCCATCACCTCCCAGGGTTCAGGTATTTGCATTTGAATTTATCTCAAAAAAGGACATTATGCAGGGTGATTCAATAAGATGGGTTATTAGGGGAAGTCCAAAAAAATTATAATTTAGTTCATTACAAAAAGCAATTGAGTTTTGAAAAAAACCTTATGTCTCAAATTAATTAAAATAATGCATAAGATACTTAATAAATAAGAAATGAAGTCATTTTACTGTTTGAGTCTAGAACAGCCTTACATAATAACCTGCATAGCAGAAATGAGATTTTGTCTTTGTAGCAACGGGATAAAGTAAAATGGGTATAATTTTAAACCTTTACTTAAATAAATAAAATGGTAAGCATCAGTATCACAGTGGTTGAGGCACTAGACTCTTGATCTGCATGTTCCTGACACAAGTAATTGCTAAGTGTACCATTAAGTTTTTACACCTCATGGTAATGAAGCAGACTGCTGTGATGGTAAAGAATCTTATATAATTTCCAAATTATTACAATGTTTTATCTTAAGTCTGCAAACCCCATTGGAAAATTATAGTGGACTATAAATTGCCTAGTTAGGGGAGGCTGCCAATCTTGTAGTAAGGTATTAAGTTTTTGAATAAAATATTAAAATATAGCATTATTTTTTTATTTACGACATACTTAAGTTTTTTTGTTAGTATGTATTCCATAATTTTTGTAATAAATTTGAAAAATCTTTTTGAAAAAACTTTTGAAAAATCATAATTGGTTTGCACATAGGTTGTTTTACCTTATTTATTATCTATTGTAGCGAAATTCATATGTGTGCACTGTTGGTGTGTCATTATAAATAAATATGATGTATCAATAATATTAATAGAAGTGACCTTTTAGAACTGTAAGTGAAATTTGTTTAGTATGTTCAGGAAAATATATCCTCCATTCCTGGCATTAATTACAAAACATGCTTTTATCCAACATTGAATGCCAACAATATGACTAATAAATAGTCATGGGATATCCATACCATCAATAGTTCCTAGGAATGGGTATCTTTATCGGGAACTATTTGTGAACTAATACTGCATTCTCACTGCAAATCCAAACCATGTTTATGATGCAGTTGCAATATAAAGTGGTCAACTACAGATCTAGAAATTATTAATCTTTTAATTATTTGTTTTATTATACTATATACTTCTTTAAGTTGAACCAACTTTAATTAACAACTGAGAAGTTATACTACCCTTCCAGCTAACTTCAGAAAGCTCACAGGCCACATCAAACCCTTTATACAAAAATCCTTAGCTCCTATACTGGTTACTACTAATAAGTAAGATACATGAATGAAAAGACCTTTGCTGGGCCTATCTTTCCAAATGTGACTTTCATCGGTTTTTGGACTCATATATCACACAGTCTTGGCTCTTTTAATAAAAGTCTGCATATCCTCATAACACACGTAGAGATAATGGTATTTTATTACCTTAATAGCATATAGTTATTAAAAAAAATCTTTTCAATGATTTTTCTATTTAAATTAGTAAAATTGCTTTAATTTGTTCTTGTTATTTTATGTATAAGTTAAGATATCGTAGCTTTTAGAAATGTACTTATCCACATTCTTAAAAAACTTTTAGATACTTAGAAAAAAATAGGTATAAAGTATTTTCCCATTACAAGAACGCATTTTTGAAAAACTTATTGTTTTAATGTTAGAAATCTATATTTTTTGAAGTTCTTGAAGGTCTAATCTAATTTTTGAAGGTAATACTAGGTAATAAAATTTGGCAGTCACACTTTTGAGCTACTGTATGGATTTATGATTTATCCGCCATTCAGACGTCAGGTTGGCGGCTCATTTTGGTTATTTCAAAAGTAAATCGCGAAGTAAAAATTCTCTTAGCATAGGTAATAATTAGTAACAATCAGGTAGAATTATCTTATTAACAATTATAACAATTTCGTCAAATTACACCCGCGATTCTGACGAACACTGCGACCGGTCATAATATTAACGTCAATAAAATTAAAAGGCCGAGTACCTTCATTGTTTCAATTTTAATAGTAAATAGATAAAGCGAAACTTTCCCATCACACTTTTCCAGGCTTTGGACTGGCAACGTGTAATATCTACGCGCACCTACATATCGGGTTAATTTTATTAAGCAAACGTGTAGTAGATACTATGACGGTAACGCTCGCGTGAACTAACAATACTGATTCAATGTGTGACGCAACGTATGACCGTATTTTCAGCAAACCATTTTATTTTGTAAAGTGACATTTTTTCGCTTCTTTTGTTACCCAGTATTGATCGTTATTGTGGACTTTTTGCTGATTTACCGCCGGCGCCGATATCCAGACTATCTGGCGCCTGCGTCGGCTGTCGCCCCTCTTTACCCCGCACCCCCGAGCAACCCAATGAATAATTGAATAGGCAGGTTTACGCTTGAGTTATGTAGTACTTTGTTTATGAATGAATTGGTAAATAAACACTTTTTAGACACGGCATAACAAAAAAATGTTTTTTCGAAAAAAATTAACCTATGAAATAAAGAGGTAATCGATTCTACTCTCGATTCTGAACAAACTACTTTCATGTTTTCAGTTTACTCTATTACACCTTGTATACTATATTTTCGCTTATTTATATTAAATGTTGTAGCCCTGTAGAAGTTCTTATAAAAATACTTCAAACAGTTTTTCAGCTCCAACATAATTAATTTTATGTAGCCAAGAACAACATGTTTTTGGGTGAATGAAATGTTGTTTAATGGTTTAATGTGGTTAAATATAATTTGATTGTAGTGTTTTGGTTCATTATAGATATCAAACCTTCCAGCATGTAAATAGGTTGTATATATTACCTATGAAGTGAAATAGAAATAATAGTTGTTTTTTATTATGTTATATTTTTAAATCATTAGTAATGTTCTAGGGGTCCAGGATTCAGATGATGATGAGTCAAGTCCTCACAACAGTAAAGAAACTCGTTATAATGATAATCCTAAAGAAAATTTACGGCTAAGCACAACCAGCTACGAAAATGGATCTTCTCCGAGTCAAGCAGATGATTATAGACCTGGTTTTGATAATTTGAACGATTCAGAAAATGGAGATGATAACTATAGACCAAGGTAAGAATTATAACGATGCTTGGCAGTAAACCAAATGTAAAATTCATGGTATATGTGGTATAATTGCTTGGCGACTGCATCCCAATGTTTAGGGAGAGGGTGTTGTATGTAAAAATCAAAGACACCAATGGTATGGCCCCAAAGTAAGCAGAGCTTGTGTTATGGATCACCATACAGCGAACTGGGGGAAACCCAGAATAAACATACATATATAAATATCAACAACCATGACCTGAGAACAAACATAATTGCACAAATGAAGGCCCTGGCCAGGACTCGAACCTGGGACCGCCGGTGTATATGGCAGGGATACTAACCACTACGCCATGCGGTCATCGCCTTTATATATGTGTTACGCATGTATTTGTTAATTACAACATACAATAATCTGCAATTAAGATACTGGTCAAACATTTTCCTAATAGACATTATTCTTCAAAATGTTGCCTCTATTATTATTTTGGATACTAATTTCTTTTAGAGTTACAAAAAATGTTAAAGCTTTGCCAGTGTGGCGTTTAGGAAACCTCGTATTGACCGCGTAGTGCGCGGTCGCGTTGTGATGTCTCGGAATCCATATTCAGTCCCTTAAGTATAAAAATAACTGTAGGAACATAAAATGTTTGAAAAGCGAAGGCATTCAATTCGAAGATCAAAATAGTTTTGTTGAAAGTGCTTAAGTAGGATAGATATTTTATAACAATTTTTTAATACTTCAAACAACCTTTATTGACTATATATATTTTATTACTCTTAAATAGTATTACAAATAACCTACAAGATAAAAAATTCATTACGTTTTAGGGAATGTCTTCACTTTTAGTGGTAAAATTTAATTACAGTGCAGTATAAGACTGACGAATAATTTAAAAACTGCAACCAAAAACATTTGACCTTTGATGAAGTTTTGAGGTGACTTTATGGATTTCTTCTTGAATGAATAGGGTTGATTTTTGAGAGATATCTCAAAAAGTTGTGGATGGTCTCCAAGAAACGTTTTCCTGTAACTATTACGGTTAAGATACCTGCCCTTATTGTTCCGTTTCCAAAATCCACCCTGTATATTTATGACAATAGGATTTAGAATTTTCAACGATAAGACATTTAATTTTTAGGACATGTTATATTAGGGAGCCCTTTCGGTCGCATAATTTTTTTTATCATAATGTAGTTTGGCATAACACTTTCAGCGTTCAGTTTGAAAGTAACAATAAATAATATTAGGTGCGACGGTTAGTCAGTATGTAGGGCATTCCAAAAAGCGACTTGTACGTTAATAAAAATATAATAATATTTGACCAAAATTATTTAAGAAATGATGATGATAAATTGTAAATAATCATCTCACTATAATAAAAATATATAACACAATAATGCAGAACCGAATTGTCCAACCCCGAAACCACGCGGTACTTTTCTGTCCCGCCCTAAAGTGTTTTTATAAACCCGGAGGCGCGGAGGGAGGGCAGTTTTTTTGAACTACATGCATGCGTTTGGCGCTCGCTCCGCTTGCGTTCTGCCTGGCGAAGCGCCAGGACCAAATTAATTACCATTTCCAGCTTTTCACGAAAAGCCACTTTGGTTCAACAAGAGGTGATTTATAATCAATGTTTTAACAATTGAAATATTTCCTAAGTAAAACATTTGCGAAATGAAAGTTTGTCGAATGATTAGTTTTTCAAACGTGGTTTTTAAAATGATCTTTTGTCACACGTTTTTTGTCAAACAATAGTACTTAAACTTAGCAAAGGATTGAGTTCAAAATGTTCGTGCCGTCGGCCTCTTATGTTTCAGTAAAATATACAGTTATAATTATTTTTATTATAATAGGTAAATAAGGTAAATACCATATTTTATAATCACCTAAGCTAAATACTAATTATTTTTTATTTTATTTTTAGTGTTAAAATAGCCATCATTAGAGTAAACTTATAATAACTATATTGTATTGCACCACAAATTCTTTAATATAAAAATATTTGTTACCTCATTTAATATGGAAAAAAGGAAAAATAAACAATGAACTACTAATTAATTATTTATTGTGTTAGTTTGCTATCTCATTAGTAAGCAGGCTGCATTCACTTGTTGCGAAAACAGAGCGAGTGTTTTTTTTTATTGAGGGTGGCCGATCAAAGAAAATAATTTCGCACATAAACCCAAACAAATAAAAAGCACAAAAATAAAATATTTGGCTATAAAGCTGACATAAATAAATTTTTAGTGATATTATTTAATATGTTATGATTTCGACATTTTTTAAAGAAATTAATTCAACTGAATATCTATGTCATCTATTTTAAATCATAAAGATTACCTCAAGTGTTTATTTGTGCATAATGATTAACCTATGGTTCGAGAACCTTGTCTGTATCGGTAAAGATGTACGCAGATACATACCTATTCCTTGATTTGCTTCTATGTCTTTTATATATTTATATACATAATTTGGTTCTGACTTTCTTTTTAGTAATTATTATAAAATGTTATAAAAAATTAAGGTATAGTCATTTTTTGCGTAAAGTACTGAAATCAAAAGCTGATTGAGGGCCTGAAATGAACTCAACTATTTGCAAACTAAAACATTTGAAATGATCTTGATGATGATGGTATTCTATAAGTATGACTTGTAAACTTTATGCCATAGTGTGAGATGCCAATAAATGTAACAGTTCATTATCACTTCTGAGGCCGTAGCTAAGTTGTCGCATCACGTGACATAACGATGGAGCGTTCATCTAGTTTACGAGTTTGCTATAGCATTAACAAACACAGGTTGGCTACTTGGCTATGGCCCTTGCTCTTCTATCACATTCTCAACGTCGCTACAAAGCCCATCAAGAGTACTTTCAAAAATTTTAATGGATTTAAAAACAGTTTTTCCAATTTAAATCATCGTTTATTTGTTTTTCTACAGCTTCCAAAGTTCAGGAGATACAAATTTTTACAACAAAAGCATGGGTGATGACACTATACTACAAAAATATTCGGAGAAGTCCAGACGGATGATGAGTAAAATGGGTCACAAATTCGGAAAAGGTTTAGGTAAACGTGAAGATGGTCGAGTAGCCCCTGTCAAGGCTTCCACACAGAAAGGCAAGCGAGGATTGGGTATTCCGGCGTCCGCTGTTGCAGAGTTACCAAAAGATCTGAAGTGGAATCCCGATGAACCCCAAGGCTCTCCACATGAAACAGTGGTGATTTTTCTTTTTGTTTTCAAGTATCAGTAATTGAGTGTAGCCTAATTTAAAGTATGGATTATGTTTAATATAGATAGGGCTAGTAGGCAGTACCTACCTCATGGTTGAAAATTATCCATCCTCGATCCATTTCTCTTATTACGCTATTTAATTAAGCGCCTTATTTTCTGTTTAATTACATGTTATCTTCTCTGAACAATATAGACGAGTTACTCAAAAAGTGATTTTTCTTACGTCGCCTTTCAATCTGCGCAATATATTGCGTCAGTGCCTTTTACTGTACCTACCTACATACACATAGAATTAGTTGCAGTCTGACTCTGGATATACTTATATTTTTTCACATTGTGAAAAATGGCGACGAGACAAGGGTCTCATTTGCCGGTGTGCTTTTTTATTTGCTTTAAATATTAATTAAAATTTGAAGATCTAGTTTGCCGACTTAAAAACTGTACGTACTACAATCATTTTCAGGAATGGATGCCCTCTCCACCAAGTGATGTATTATCTGGTGATGAGTTAGAAGTTTGGCTTCAAAGAGGGCCGAAGAAATTAACTATTGATGACGAAACAGAATTTGTGGAACCGCACATACTTGAAGGTGTTTTGACAGCAAAGGTAAGTAAATTAAAAAATCAATAAAAAAATCAAAAGTATTTGGTAAACTAGATTGCTGGTTCATGCGAGCTTAAATCATGTATGTATTTGCATCTATAATATGCCTTGAGTCTAGGTAGTACCTCGTGCTACATGTAAAGATTTGAAGGTTTGAATCGCTTTATAAAGGACTCGGGACTGCGAATGCGTAACTATAAAAGCAATGTCTACATAAAATCGACTTCAAAAGTCCATGTCTTTTACTTCCGAACTAATGAAAAATTGGTTGCGATATCCTTGGTTATAAAAGAAATTTGTGTCATCAGTATTGTCACTTTTTCAGATAGTAAAAGGTTACCTGAAAAAGTCTGTCGACCTTCCTTTTTAATGCGTATTGCATTTGTCATCCATCCCACCTGATGAAATTGACTATGGATACAAAAATGTTACATGCCTGCCCAAGTAGTTTACTGATCAATTTATTCTACTTTTAAAAGCTCCAACATTATTGTTAGAAACCTTGCGACAACGCATGCGACATCAGATTTAACATTTTATCTCCACCAAAGCTAACAACTTCCATTTCATGTACTGGATTTATTTTGCAGAAAAACTTTGACACCTTACATGATGAAGATTTAAGACAAGCTAGATTCAGAAGTAATCCGTTCGAAACAATTGGCTCGGTTATATTTTTGAACAGAGCTGCAGTTAAAATGGCAAATATGGATGCAGTATTTGACTTTATGTTCACTGATCCTAAGCGGCCAGATGGTTCCAGTGTGCTTGGAAACACGGAGATTTTATATTTTGCTGACGTATGCGCCGGCCCTGGAGGATTTTCGGAATATGTTCTGTATAGGAAGAAATGGAAAGCTAAAGGTAATAGAGTCCTTAGAAACTACGCGCTTCGTAAACTTATTGGACCAAGGCGCCACAATTTCGCTGCCAAGTTATATTTATATTCAACTTAAAATTCATAATAATAACTTATAGTTACGAGTTTCGTGGCAATTGGTGTCACTAATCCTAGTCGAGTCCTAAATTTTGTGCTTTTGTATTCTATAAAAAAATATTGTAAACCTAATTGCATTGAGACTCATTTTGATGCTATCGTCCAGTCTTATATTGGAAAGGTTGTCTGTTTTCAACTTAACTACATTTTCATAAAACAGGCCTTTGAAAAAAAAATAACGTAATCTTATTGTTGTTAATCAGGCACTTTTAAACAAAAACTTCTTTTGCTAAAACATGTGTTTATGGGCACTTTAATTTGCTACGACTAACTCGAAATAGTTCGTCTAGTTCTTAATCGATGCAAAAGAGTTCGTCCATCTACCTGTTTTAAATGAAAATTGAGTAAAATTCGGTTTAAAAATAGAAATAATCTGTCACATGATGCGTCACTGTCATTTCCAAACATATAAAAACCATAATTTCATGCAATTTTATCATTATTTTCAAACAAACTCGCGGGAAACCTATCGCCGACGAAGTACGAAAAATAATTAACGTAACCACAATAATGGCAAATCTACTTACCAAATAGCCAAAGACTTTCCGTAACAAGATCGACAGTTCAGACCATCATCTAACATCTCAGGGAAAATGGCAAGTTTGAATCTTTGAAGAAACCTGGTTGGCTGCGAATCACAAGCAAAGCTGAAAATCGAGTTTTAAGGAAAATCATTAAAAAGAATGGTCGTGCCAGCGCAAGAGAATTTACCTTGAAGTGCAGAGAGATGATTCATAAAGATGTATCCGTCGATACCTGCAAGAGGGTCGTGTTATGGATTTTATACTGCTAAAGAGAAACCTTTACTCACGCCACGCCTCTCCGAAAAAAGAAAAGGCTGAAATTCGCTAAAGATCATGAAAATTGGACTGCAGACCAGTGGCGTGAAATTATGTAGAGTTATGAATCTAAATTTGAGGTGGCGATCGGTGATGTACAAAAAAAAGTTATCAGAAATAAAGATGAAGCTTTTTTTATTATTTCGAAATGGACAGTTTTTTTATGGCCCTGTTAGCCTTTTTAATTTCACCGGACTTTGTGGCCTAGCGCTGAGGGCGCTTAGCCGGAACTTAAACTACTCCTACATACGATATGCCTAAGGGCACCCGAGAGGGCACGGACCTCGGCTTAACACGTCGTATATTGAACTGGTTCGGAAGGGAAAAGATGAAGCATTCCATACCGATTGTATCAAAAGAAAAGTGTATCAAAAAAAAACTAAACTTCATTAAGTGTTTAAAACCACTGTGTATTTATTGAACTGATATAGTTAAATATATTTATTAAAATTTTACTTGGAATTGTAATATTGAACACTAGACCAATTTCTTTACATTAGGGCTCGTACTTTGGATATCGTTAAAATTAAAGAGTCTGTCTCACAAACAGTTCGTTGCAATTTTGACCTTTCACGTTGCTTGCAAGATTCCAACCCTTTTCCAGTAATTCTCTAGGTACATTAAAAAGCTTCTAAGGAAATGTATATTTTAGGGTGCCATTTAAGTTTTAACTGTTTTTAGAAAATAAGCTGAAATGTGTTTGTGTTTGTTTCTTTCATTTCTTTCATGTCCTTGTCATATAGTTATTGCACATTGATAGTATCGGTGTTTTTTTCCCGCTGGTTATCTTGTCTTCTTGGTCATAGAAGACAAGATAAGAGCTCTTTATGTAGCAATAAAGAAATAAAATATTTAAATGTAAATTGTTTTATATTAAAACGGTCTTTAATCTTGTTTTATTTAACTTCTAGGTTTTGGATTTACATTAAAAAAGGGTACTGATTTCAAACTACAAGACTTTTACGCTGGTCCTCCAGAAACGTTTAATACTTTTTATGGCGTTAAGAATGATGGTGACATTTACGATCCAGCCAATCTTGATTCCTTGAAAGAATATGTTTTAAAACAAACTGACGATATGGGAGTACACTTTCTGATGGCTGATGGTGTAAGTTGTCTTTTTGTCTTAAATGATTTGTTATTGATAAACTGGATGTAGTCGATTTTTTAAATAAAATCTATTTGTACTAAAGTATAGGATGAATGTTCGACAGTTGTCGATTTTTGTCGCTAGTTGCCGTACCAATTGTTTTAAGTTGCGTGCAATATTATTAAAACATTTTCAAAAAGTATCAATTTCGTTGTGTATTTGCTATCTGCTTACGTCATTGTATTTTGGTTTTATTCAATAAAATATTTTAAATTAAAAAGATTAAACGAAAAGTCATTGGTTATACCATTTTGGAATCAAGACTAAAGTTACCAAAGTAGTGTACAGGTAAACTACCCTCGAGACGTTTTTGCATTTGTAGTAGTATTTGTATATTTACAGGAATTCTAAACTTGAAATTTAAATTTGCTTGTACATTCAGAAAAAAGAGGTTCGTTACGTTTTGTTAATATATGGGGGACAGTGAAAATATACGTCTCAAAAATATATTTCGCAATGAACATGAGTGCTATAATTACATTAGCTGAGGAAATATTTAATAGCATAACTGTAGAGCAATGGAAAACTGTTTTTCTGCGTGCTATTAAAGAGAAAAATAAATTTTATGGCACGGATATAATAGATCTAGATATAATATCAGAATAAATTATAGTTAACACAAATGATTCATCGGATGAAAATGAGGATGACGATAAATGCGAAATGTCAGGAGTTGAAGAAATTTAGAACTAAAGATTATGTTTACTATTAATATTCATTATTTTAATATCGTTTAATATTATTAGTTCCAAGTGAAGTACCTGGCTATAAAAGTTATAAAAAAATTTAAAAATATTGGTTTATTTATTTATGTGCCGACCGTACATAACTACAAATGCAAAAACGTCTCGAAAGTAATTTACCTATAGGATATGTTTTTTACAGTACACCCGGTTAAAGTTTTTTGATGTAAATATTTTGAATTTGATGTTGGGCAAAAATCTTCCGTTTTATTTAAAACTGAGGCAATAACGGGTTAAGGTTAAGCTGTAATTTAGTTAGAAGGATTCATAGTTGTGGTCACAGGACTTGAAATATCATCACAGGGTGTCAGGTTTGCCGAATGATTTTTTGATACTTATAATTTGAAAAGTACAAGACCAACATTTATTTTTTATTTTTCTGATAGCTATCACGACTTGGCCCATCACCTGGTTGCGGCTTGACGTTGATTTCTAGGACACCCTTTATACACCAGATGTTCAGACAGAACATTATGTATTTTAGGGCTTATTTTTCAATGGTCAGATAACTTTTATCTGAAGAATAACTTTGACACATGGATAAGACTTTCCATAAAAATTATTTCAAATCCTCAAAATTATTCTATTGTTAAAGTTATCTGAGCATAGAAAAATGTGCTCTTAATCAAATTAATATTGTATTTTTTAAAGGGTTTCTCGGTGGAAGGCAAAGAGAATATTCAAGAGATATTATCAAAGCAACTGTATTTGTGTCAGTGTATAGCAGCCCTTATGCTAGTAAGGACCGGCGGCCATTTTGTTGTCAAGTTGTTTGACGTTTTCACGCCATTTACTGTGGGTTTGCTATATATTATGTATAGATGTTTCGAAAAAGGTACGATTGCGTTGTTTATGAACTATATATATATATTGAACGTTTTATTTTATATATTGAGGCATATATTTCGTCAATGAAAGCTAGGGTTAGATCCAAACTACTCATCCATTACTAAGTTCAAGTAAATTAAGCAAACTTATAAATAAATTCTACATGAAAATATACACTTCTGCCCCCCTAGTCAATAGGCATTCGATGTTGGCATAGAAATGTGGCTAGTTGTTCGAAATTTACATTAGCGTACAAAACCTTCAGTCAAGGCATATGTCAATTTCATACACTTGTCATTTTATTCACTTTTTCATTACATCGTCGAATACCACTTGTCGAGGCCCTCTTACGTCAAATCGCGTTCAAACTTCTAATATTTGTGCTTAAGATTTATGTACTTACCGTTACATGTACCCTTGTTTGTTCTGATTTAGATAAATTTACTATTACTTATAAACTACATAAAAACACACCAATGTCACGTCCAGTAAAACTTGAAATTTCTAATTTATTTTTCTGTACAAATACAGGGTGTATCAAGACCGCTTTCACTAACTTTGGGGTATGATTATACTGCATATTCCCATTACGAAAAAGTACTTTTTATTTTTTTTTAAACGCTAAAAATTTGGATATTTTCCAAAAAAAATTCTATATTTTTAGCGTTACATATGTAAGAACAAACGGATTAGCACCAAATTTCAATGAAATACACAGTATTTTTACAAAAAAAAAACCGCGATGTATTGCTTTACAATATTTACAATCATTGCGCAGTGGGGCAGGCCGCGCCATCCATCCGTTGCTAAGCGACGCGACGCGGTGCGAATGCACTGGACCTCACTTGTTACCACGCGGTCGTCGCGGTCAGCTGACTCGCAGCGTTCCCATCACGCATCGCATGAATACTGTAAGCGAACTTTATGTAGTTGTTTCCTATGTTCGAATGACTTCTTATGTTATGTAATAGAAATTTTTCATGAATTTGTTTAGGTGTGATGCCGATGAGATAAGTACTATTAAAAGCAGTTGATCGAAGTAGGAAGTAAATAAAATGGCTGAAAATTATTCCTATCAATCATTAGTTCGATAAATTCGTTTGATCAAAAAATTTCATTCGTAAGCCTAGGCTAGACCTTTTTAATGAACTTTTCTTACTTTAGGCAAAGCAAATTATACCATTAGTTATACTCACTTCATGATAAACCTGCGTACCTATTGCACTGCATTGACCAATAAATGACGAAACAAGCCAGCGTCCCTAAGTTACCTACCTACGTATGTACCTACCTATGTTTCGAAATAATTATTTTAGGCTGTTTTGGTACCTATCTTCCCACCCAAGTAACGAGCAACCTGACGATAGGTATGTGTTACTTAATAGTTTAATAAAAGTCATTTACCTGCCTCGTGCCAACTCATTTAATTGTTACTGAACAAAATAAATAAACAGCAGCTGATCGAAATAAATAACGGTACAAAAATAATTCCTACAAATCATTTATCCGAATTACTGCAATAACAAAGTTGGATTCCTCTTTCTTGTGAAAAAATAGCTTGAACGTAAAGATCATCAACCCACCAGTTTCAATGACAAAACCTCGCGGTCATTAACGAAGATTATCTTGCTTAGTAACATCATAGCTAGTAACTTACAGTAGATTTCTTTAATAAAAACACCCTAAATACTTAAATAAGATAAAACTTACAGTGACTACCTAGGCTACATAGTAGATATTAAGTTCCGGAAGAATAAAAGTTGTAAATTTTATACGCTCCCGCCCGTGGCCTCACTGTTACTATGTGTGAATATTGAACATTGAACTAAGTACTAGCAGAGACTAGTAAATAACTATAGACTAACCTTATATTAAAAATATTATTTATTATTTTTATCGATTAATGATGCGTTGATATTGTCTTTCTGATAGTTCTACCATCCCAGACGAGATCTTAACATAAGAAACTCTACTCTCAGTAAACAGTTTTGTTTATAAGACAGCAGGTGAACCTTAACACAGGGTCATTCTCGTTCATTTACCTTTATTAGTTTATAGTGTGCCTTTCACGCACTCTCAACAAATACAAACAAAGATACCTAGGTGATGTCTAACGTGTTTCTTTAAGTAGACGTCTAGTAACTTCGTTTGCAGTTTCAGATCGAAGCGCTGCATGTTTAAACGTTTGACTAGAAAACTTAAAGTTTTTGTAGCGCTGCATCTAATAATAAATCATTGAATAGGTAAAAATGGAATGCGTAGTAACTCAATAATATTGAATAACACAGGCATTGTACTAGCTTCAAAGTACTACAAAGTTTCACATGTAGGTATAATATTAGAAGAATCTTATTATTGTATTTGGACCCTCAAAATAAAACTTACTCCTCTACTAAGTAAGTACGTCTTACCCCCTTTAGAAGTTCGTTTATAACAAAAATGAACAAAGTCACTCACACAAGTTCACAAAACTAAAACATAGGTAAACTGCGAACGTAGATAACACTGCGCACAAAAGCACCTAAAATAGGTACTTATTCACACACTCTCGCACCCTGCCCTCAAGCCCGCACGTCTTAAAATCAACGGTGAACTTAAATAAAACTTAAAAAATGGTGTAGATTGCAGTAGGTACACAAATACTATTATTTCCTAGAAAAGCACTTCCGAAAGGTCGTAGTTTGCTGAGCGAAATCGTTTGGCGGAAGCCGCTAACACAAGTACAAATGAGCCGCCTTTCTTTGCACGTGCGACGACTGTGTACAACAGGTAGTGTTGGACATGAAATTACTTATTGACATTATCGATTAATGTTTTGTTTTAGTTTTGGTCTTTGTTGAGATGAGCGCAGTTCTTGATTTGATTTTAAATTTGATTGTAAATATTGTATCTAAGATTAGATTACTTAAAATATGTCTTCTTATGATTATTGGTAAGTATTAAAAGTGTTTATTGGTCTTCTTATTAAAAATGCTTATTACCTGTTTTAACCGCCATAACATCCACGTCTAGGCGTAGTTATGTTCCGGAAAGGGTTAAGGATACGGAAAGGTTAGAAGATACGGAAATTTTTAAATTATTAAAAAAAGTTTTATTCGAATAGTAAAAAAGGCGAATATTCGAACACCATGTCCTAGTTTCGGAGAAAGGAAAGGATCAGACAGTAAGATTATAGGGTTCAACACATTATGGGGTAAAACAAACGTAAAAGCACAAGCACGACTTATCGATATCAAAAAGTGTCGATAACTTTTTCCTCTTACACTATTTCTAGGATATTTGCGTGGCTCGTGCCGACGAAAAAAGCCGTTACACGGTCAGTTCCTTGTTGGCCGCAAGTGACGCTTTTGCATCTCTGTTTTCGTGTGTGTTTTCGTGTTTACAAATTGTGATCGTTTTATTTAGTGCTAAGTTTTGTTGTGCTTATTTTTGGGAAAAAAATGCCTGTTCCTTATGTATACAGCTCTCGAGAATATGTCATGATGCTAATGTGCTTAGGAGAAGCATCAGGGAATGCTGCTGAAGCTTTAAGGATTTACCGGAACAGGTATCCTAACGCCCACCATCCTTCTGACTCACTGGTCATAACCAATGCATACCAGCGAGTTTTGTAAAATAGGCCGATAGCTCCTGTAGCTTCTGGAGGTGGGCATCAGTTAGATGTCAACACACAAGAGCGCATTTTAGACGTTGTGCGCCAAAACCCTCGTCTTGGAACGCGCAGTGCTGCCCAGCAGCTTAGACGTCTGCACGGTAGGCCCATTGCTTCACATTAAACTGTGCAAAGGATATTACGACTCAGCAGAATGCGGCCTTACGCAATTCATTGTGTACAAGCTTTGCTGCCAGTTGATCGAGTCCGTCGTACTGAATTCTGCCAGTGGCTGTTAGATCAGCAGCAAAGTTCACCTGAATTCATCGAGCACGTGATTTGGACGGATGAATCCACTTTCACTCGGAACGGAATGTGGAATAGGCGGAACGCTCACATGTGGTCGGAGAGAAACCATCATGCTTCACAGGAAACCGGTCACCAGACCCGATAGTCCGTCAACGTATGGGCCGGTATTTTAAAAAATTTTATCCTGGGACCAGTCACGGCGTTTAGATGGTGCGTCATACTTAGATTTTATTCACAGGCAACTGAGTAGATATTTGGAAGATTTTACTGTTGCTGACTACCGCCGAGCGTGGTTCCAGCATGACGGCGCACCTCCACACGTGTCTCGATCCGTTCGCCAACGGCTCTCCGAAATATTTGAAAGCCAATGGATCGGAAGACTGGGACCCCGCGCTCGGTCACCTCGGTCGCCTGATTTGACGCCACTAGACTTTTTTCTGTGGGGTTACGTAAAAGAAAGGGTGTTCGATCGACAGTGCGATAGTGCTGCAGAAATGATAATAAGACTAAACGATGTTTTTAATAAGTTATGCGCAAATAGTTTAGAAGATCCTACCCTTTTGCCTCATCTTCACCCGCAGACGAAAAGACGAGCCAAACTCTGCATCGAACTGGAAGGTGCGCAGTTTGAACCACACCTCATAAGGATGAGAAAGATTTAGTCAGGTTAGTGAGTGTATTTTGAATAATAGAATAATTTTTAAACGGCTTGACCTTATTTTTTTAAATAGGCATTAACTGTATAATAAAATACATTTCTATTACATAACATAAGAAGTCATTCGAACATAGGAAACAACTACATAAAGTTCGCTTACAGTATTCATGCGATGCGTGATGGGCACGCTGCGAGTCAGCTGACCGCGACGACCGCGTGGTAACAAGCGAGGTCCAGTGCACTCGCACCGCGTCGCGCCGCTTAGCAAAGGGTGGAAGCGCGGCCTGCCCCGCTGCGCAATGATTGTAAATATTGTAAAGCAATACATCGCGGTTGTTTTTTTGTAAAAAAACTGTGTATTTAATTGAAATTTGGTAGTAATCCGTTTGTTCTTATACAACGTTGATAAAAGCGAGAGGCATTTAATGAAACCACATATACTATAAGTGCCTACTGTTAATTCGAAACTATTAAAAAAAAGTTTACGAGAAGTATACGAAAAAACGTTTTTCAAAGAACTTAAATAGCTTAATAATTAAGTTAAAATGTAAACATCCTTTGTTGAGTAGCCTGCCGCCACCTGCGTAACAAATTGGCAACGTAGCATTTGAATAGCATAGCGCGTGCGGCGGCGGGCTCACCGGCTCGCACACCTATCTACACAGCGGAGCGCCCGGGTTTGATGTGGATGATAATGTAAACATGTGTTGTAGGTAACGTTGGAAGGTATGATCAATGAAAATAATAAACAACAATAATTAATTGTAACACTTACACATTAAATCTTCAATTGTTCGAAATGTCCGCCGTTTGCAATGGTACACAAATTATAACGACGTATAATATTGTTATTTAATCGTGCAATGAGGTCACTGTTTGTTGTTAAACTTTTTAATTTATTAAACGCTAAAATGATCCGGTTTTTAAGTTCCTCTACGGTATTCACGCCTGTCGCGTACACTTCACTTTTCACAAACCCCCAGATAAAAAATTCCATTGGAGTGAGATCTGGGGACCGTGGTGGCCATCATACTGGTCCAAATCGACCAATCCACTGCTGTCCAAACATTTCGGTGAGTAACTCTCTGGAAGACATCACTGAATGTGGAGGAGCTCCGTCCAATTGGTACCATAAATGCCGATAATTGGCTAAGGATAGTTCTTCGGTATATTCAGCAACGGGACCGGATAATATCTCCAAAAATTTTGCCGCGTTAACGGTGCCGTCAATAAAAACAGGGCCAATAATCTGGACCCTGTGTATACCAGCCCACATATTAACAGAGAAGCGGTACTGATGCTCTGACTCCCGAATCATGCGTGGATTTTCAATACTCCAGTATCTGAGATTTTGTTGGTTCCATATGCCATTGCGTGTAAATGTGCTCTCGTCGGTCCACATGACATTTAATAAAAAATTCGGGTCGTCAGTAACTTTGTCAAGTATCCACTGGCAGTGAGTACGCCTGACTGCCAATCCCTTCTTAAAAGGGCTTGAACTTTTTTTAATTCGTACAGTTTGCGTTTATTCCTTTTTAAAATGTTATGCACGGTTTTATGGCAAACTTTAAACTGGCGTGCGGCTTTATGCAGACTCGATGTGGGGTTGTGGTCAAAATGATCAAGAATCTGTTGCTCGCGCGCAGTAGGTATCTGCTGCGGTGGGACTCCCTCCTGATGCGCTGCTAATGGTTTGTTTTTCCGTGACGTTGTACTGCCAATACTATGGTGCGAGCGTTCCTAGGGCACGCGCGGCTGTCTCCATACCTTTCTCGGTAAGTTCGCAGAGCTAGAGCTGCGTTTCCGTGGGATTCCCCGTAGATTAAAATCATGTCAGTGTATTCTGACGCCGTGTATGTAGCACTAGGCATTGTGGATGTCTTACGTACTTACAAAATAATTAAAAATTACTCACAAAACAAGTAAAAACTACTCACAAAACTAAACCTAAAATACTCAGTTACGTGTCCTATCACAATAAAAACTTAACATTAGTAAATGGGACGCGTGAGCGACAATAATCTGTGCTGAATTGCGCAACGTGCACCCCGGATGCAACGCGTCTTCGCACTAAACAAAGTAAAAATTGTGCCCTTGACCTAATTAGCCGAGCCGCCGCCGGCGCCATAGCAACATACTGATCTATTTCTATTTCTGTTACGCTTATTACATTAGAGTGAGATAACCGTGATCTTAAGGAAACCTTTCTTTTAAGGAAAGATTTAGTAACAGTGTACTTCCTTGTTTGTACTGCAAACTTACGATGCGAACTGGCAACGTCGCATCGCTCGCGTGAATTTTGTCGTTAAGATAACTACGTATGCCAGTACAAACTTACGATCAGGTGATCGGGAAGATACAGAGTGTTTAAATGAAACTAAGTAAAAACTAAAAAACATTCCTGTGACTAAACTGTTGCTTACATTGATCTGATTTTTGTTGTGTAGCCTGATAATGATACACAAAATTTGTGGTTTCATTTAACGCCTCTCGCTGTTATCAACGTTGTATATGTAAAGCAAAAAAAAATAGAATTTTTTTTTGGAAAATGTCCAAATTTTTGGCGTTAAAAAAATAAAAAGTACTTCATTGTAATGAGAATATGCAGTATAATCATACCCCAAAGTTAGTGGAAGCGGTCTTGATACACCCTGTATATTATAAGGTCTACAAGTTGGGAGTGGGTGGATGAGATTAGCTCAAGATAGGGATAGTTCGCGTGAATATGGAAATGCTTATGTCCAGCAGCGGCAATAGGCTGATTGTTTTGTGTATGTATACTTACTACTTACAACAATATAACACCCTACCTTTAGGTACTTACCCAATTTGTCGCTTCTGCTTTTTTTCATTCAAAAGTAAAAACGCATTATTTTACTTTTCAGTTTGTATCCACAAACCGGTTACTTCACGTCCAGCAAATTCCGAACGCTATTTAATTTGCAAATGGAAGAAAGTCGGCACAGATTCCGTAGAGCGACATCTACTGTACGTGAACACTTTGCTGCATAATGGACTACAGAGTGACGAAGATATCACTGAGTTGGTACCGTTGAGCGTTATTAAGGAGGATCAAGATTTCTTTGATTATATTTATCGAAGTAATAATGCGTAAGTTAAGAAAAATAATACGCTCGTACATTCTTATCAGTATATTGTTGGCATAAGTCTCTAATGTGTAACGCTAAATATCTTGGTCTTGAACGATTGGAATCCAAACAAATCCGAGTTAAACTTTCATGTAACTAAACAGTATTCTTAACTTGCATTTTGCTTGTTAACGTAATTTATTTACATTAACTGCTTATGATGTTATTAATATTTATTCATGATTTTGACTTTATTTAAAACACCTATTTGCTTCTTTGGACGTTTTTAGTCCGTATAGAAACGAATCATATGCGACGAAAAGAAACTATCTAATTTCATAATTTCAAATTGATGAAACCATTGTATCTTTACAGACTTGGTGAAATACAAATAAAAAATCTACATAAGATCGCTGCTTTCAGCAAAGATGAGACTTTATACGAAACTTCTCAATCTGAAATAAGGCGAGAATGTCTGAAGTTGTGGAATGTACGTAATTTGTAAAATTATATAAACTAAGGCTAGACAGCTTGTTGATACTTAATAGCTCATTCTTTAATGCACAGCCCTGATTTAACACTTTAACTCGTATTAGCAAACTCGTTATACGAAACTTCTCAATCTGAAATAAGGCGAGAATGTCTGAAGTTGTGGAATGTACGTAATTTGTAAAATTATAATAGGTCTTTACCTATGAAACTGCCGTTTTGCCGTACTGGCCATTTCAAATGAAAATATTTTTTTTGACTGATAATTCTAATTTCAAATTAATTTTATTTGACAAACATGGAATTCTTTTTCTAAAATCGTCATTTGTTTAATAGTTAGTGTTTTGTTTTCAACGCATTCGAACATTTTTCGTCATCATGGATAAGTTAAAAATTCGAGTAATTATGGAGTATGAGTACCGTCGTGGCAGCAAAGCGGCACAAGCGGCACGCAACATCAACGACGTTTACGGAGCGAACACTACAAACGAACGCACCACCCGTTATTGGTTTACCCGCTTCCGTTCTGGAAATTTTGACCTGAAAAATTAACCCCGTGGTCGTCCGAAAACTTTGGTCGACAATGACGAATTAAAGGCAATTGTGGAAGCTGATGAAAATCAATCCACGGCTGAATTAGCAGCAGCTTTCGACGTTAGCATCAAAACAATATTGGTCCATTTGCGTCAAATTGGCAAGGTAAAAAAGCTTGACAAATGGGTACTGTTACGGCGCGGGTCGGAGAAGTGTTTTTAAAAAAAATATTTTAATGACACTAGAATAAAGTTTATTTATAAGAATAAAAAGATATTGAAAATTCACAAAGAAATAGAAATTGAAATTGACTTTAGATATCAACCCGTGTAGTTACTTCGAGATATGAACCGAGACTGAAAAATATATTAATTAAATCTAAAACGACAAAACTGAAATATGATCATTTTGTTTACTGTAAGAGATGCATCGTGGGAATGCAACTCAGCAGTTTAATATACATTATCATAGTGTGAGCATATGTAACACCCCCCACCTTAAGACTGAACATCACCCTTAAACCGTGATGTGAAGTTAGAACAAGGGTTGTTATCTATAACAAAAATATGACATTATAATTTTAAACCAGTTCAGATACACAATATTTTAAAATTCTAAGGACTAAATTTAAACAATATAGAAGTACACATTACGAAAAAGTGATAAAAGAATTGAATTAAACACGAGTACAATTTAATTGTTATAAACTTAAGTTTCCTGAAATTTACTAAATCTTCATAGAGAAATAATGTGCTTATTATAATAAACTAAAATAGGACTATATGATAAACTAAATTTACAATTCTAAGTTTAACGACATAGCATAGTGTTATATAAAATATCGGGTAGCTTGAGAAACCACATAAAATATTTAGAAAACAAAAACATGTTTGTTACTTATTTAAGATTTTAAAACAAACTCAACGACTTAGTAAAGTGAAGATAAAGACATTTTAAAAGTAACATATAATAAGAGTAAGTACAACATTGTAAACATCAAGTAGTAGTGTATTAACATTCACTACTATAGAAAGTTACGAAACACTTAAACATAGGATTCATAAAGACATAGGCTAGGAAATATAGTAGCTAACTAAGTATACTTAATTATTTATCAAAGTAATTACTAATAAGTATAATACCTAATTATAAACATACAATATTAATTATAAGATTAAGTTATAATATTACGTTTCGACATTACAGGCAAAGATCTAATGGAAAGTTCATCATCCTTTGAATTAATGATTTCTTGTAAACTATGCATTTTATTTGTAACTTTCTTATCTTTTGAATTATGACATTGGTTGTAAATTTGTATACAATATGAGTTAGGATTCTTTTTACAAAAATATCTTCGACTTTTAAACAAAATGTATAATAAGAAAAGAATACCTAAAACATAGGAAATCGACAAATAGTGTGTAGAGTATTTTTGAAAGTGTGAAGGACTTTCAACATTGTTTAATTCATTTTCAAGCTGTGACAAATGGACACTAGCGTGAAGCAAAGAGTCTAAATTATTTAGAGCAGATAATTTTACGAAAGGTAATTTAGATAAGGTTTTATTAATTTTTGACTTTTCACAACAATCGTCAAGAACAATATTAAAATTAGAAATTTTATTCGTAGTGATATTAAGACTTATGCTATCTTTAGGAATCAGTTGTAAAGTTTTATAAAAAGCTTTGCAAGACTTAGGCAGGTGTAATATTCCTGTACCAAAAAGAATTTCATCATAAGGTTTGACATCATTTTCACATGTTATATGACATTTGCCAGGGTTTGATTGGACAAAAATCCATCTACCGTTACTAATTTTATGAAATACATCGATAGAGCCATACAACAATTTTATTTCACATAGACTTGGCAATTTATTTATAACTTCAGTAAGTAAAATAGTTTCACACACTGGGTTTGTTATTGTAGAAAGAACATTGTCTAGTTCACACAGATAACACTTGTTACTTATCACTTTACACTTGTCAACACTTTCTAACAACGAGTAAAACATTCTATCATCCGTTAATGCTACATAAGGTTTATTCGGAGACACAAGTGCATACGTATCGGGTTTCAATATGTCGTATGGTACTGGGAATGGTATAACGTGATAAAGATTATAAACTTGAGGAATAACAAGAGGTATTTGAATTATAAGTATTACTTTATTGTCATGGAAGTAGCAATGTAATTTCGAAACATCGATAAGCTCGTGTATACTTTGTAAAGATAAAGAAGTAGGTAATTCATAGTGTTGGGGTAAATAATTCATGTGTTTATCCAATTCGTTATATAGCTGATGCGGACTTAGTACAGTTGGATGCAAAATGTTCATTTTACTAAATAAAATAATATTATTTACGTCATCGATATCGAAAGAGAGTGTTATAATAATACTTTCTAAAGAGTTCATCAAAGAATTGAGTTTAATTTGAATTTGAAGTTTATCATTAGAATTACTAAGATTTTCGAAGGCTTTTTGTATAATATCTAGATTTTCTATTAACTTATTTTGATTTTCACTAACTCTAGACATAGTGTCATTGAATTTGGACAAAGTGGACTTTATGATATGAATATTGTCCTTCATGAGATAAATTAAGCGTTTTTCGTCTGACTGTACTTGGTTGATTGCATCTGAGTATTTTATTGCGTCATCATTGTCTAGAGTTCCAAAGAAAGTTTTTAGAATTGAGCCACCAGCGTCGAACCAACCACGCTTAACACGACTAGGTTTTTCTGACTGTATAAGATACGAAATGGATGAAAACTTCTTAATATTATTATTATGTTGGCTTTGCAAAGAATGGTAAGAATTAAGGCAGTCAACTTGAACTCTAGAGGATTGAAAAGATTTACAGAGAGATAACAGTTTTTCTAAGAAATATCCTATATCGTTAATATGAGGTTGCACATGACTTACGTCTAAATAAGTTATAACATTCCAATTATTATTTGTAAATTTTATATCTAAAGTTTTATCAAAGTATAAGCCTGGACTTCCGTGTATATTAGTCACGAACTGGCACTGATAACAAGGTATGGTAAACGTCAACCTGGAAAGAAATAAAAGTTTACTGTGGTGGTGCTGGCTTTATTTCATCGTAGTGATGACGTACATATTTACGATTTATTAATAATGTTACAGTATGATTGCCGTTGATTTTAATTATTTTAAATGGACCTTTCCAGACGGGCGACAGGGCTTTGTTTTGTTTGTGATGGCAGCGTAAATAAACATAGTCGCCTGTATTATAAGTTATCGGTTTTGTGTGAGTGTCGTAGTAACGTTTTGATTTCTCTTTCGAAGATTGTATGTTATCTAAAGCTGTACGTCTACTATAGTATAACCGGTGATTTAATGCTCTAATATAATCTGTGTATGTATCATTTTCTAAGGAATCTATGCTTTTAGGAATATAGGGTTTAAAACCGAATAAAAGTTCAAGTGGCGAGAAGTCTGTAGTTGTATGAACGTTAGTATTGTAGGCTAACATAGCTGTAGGTATGTATAAGTCCCAGGTCAGTTGGTTATCACTTATGTAAGATCGCAAATATTCTTTTAAAGTAGAGTGGCTTCTTTCTAATGCGCCACAAGTTTGGGGATGATACGGGGAAGCTAAGATATGTTTGATGCCAAAAAGTTTTCCTAATTGTTTAAAAATTTCGGAACAAAAGTTAGTGCCTTGGTCGGTTACGATTAATTTAGGAATACCTACATGAGAGATAAAAAGAACAAAACATTTAGCGGTTTCTTCGGCTGAGCAAGTTAACATAGGATAGGCCTGAGAATATTTTGTAAGGTCATCTTGTAAGGTCAAGATGAATTTGTATTTATTATTTTGCGTTTCAGGTAAAGGACCGACAATATCTAAATAAACTTTTTCGAAAGGACGGGTTGCAGAGGATGTGATTATCATAGGCGCTCGATTTGTACCTCTTAAAGGTTTATTAATTTGACAAGATCGGCAGTTTCTAACGTAGGATTCTATGTCGTGGTACATGTTTTTCCACCAATATATACTTTTTAGTTTTTCTAACATTCTATTAATTCCTGGATGACCCGCAGAAGGTGAGTCATGGTGTTCTTTAAGGATTCTAGGTATTTCGTTAGGAGTTGGATATATGATATTATTTTTATAAATATGAATTTTGACACCTGTGCCGTGAAAAAGAAACATTAACATATTATAAATTTTAGTGTAAGAGATTTTGTTAAATGGGTCTTTAAAATCAGAGATGGCGAATTCTTTTTCTTCCAAATACCACGTCGTAATCATATCTCTATAATCGCGTAATAAATTAAAAATAGCTTTATAATTAGTTTCGTCGTAAAAATGAACTTTTGTAAATAAATGTGTAAAAACATGTTTTTCGTTAGATGTAGATAAGTATGTATATAATTCGCGTTCGCAATCATGTATATTTTCCTGTGAAATTTCTAAAATATCTTTACAATAAGGAATCGACTCGTCGAGGTCAATTGAAGTAGGATAGCAAATCATTTTAATCTTTGTTTTTAAGAGTGACTCGTTGTGTTCCTGAATAATAGTATCGTAACGAATTTGAGGTTGTTTGCAGATTTCTAAGAATTTTTCGTATGATTCAGAGGAATTATTATTAGAGGCGGACGAGCTCGGAGGATTGTTTGTTAATGAACTTGGAGACGAGTTAGGTAAGTGAGACGGGCTTTGGGAAGGATTATTTTGGTCAAGAGCTAGGATAGGATTTCTGGATAAAGAATCAGCGTTGCAATTTAGTTTACCTTTTTTATAAACAATTTGATAATCGAATTCTTCTAGCTTTAACCGCCAGCGGATTAATTTTGAGCTGGGGTCTTTACAATTAAAAAGCCATTGGAGGGGTTTGTGATCCGTAACTATCGAGAATTGATGGCCGTATAAATAAGGACGAAAGACTTTAGTGCCGAAAATAATAGCTAAGCATTCTTTTTCAGTGGTAGAATAATTACCTTCGGATTTGTTTAGAGTTCGGGAAGCAAATGCTATAGGAAGGTCGTTACCGATTTCGCCTTGGGATAGGATTGCTGAAACGGCGAAGTTCGAGGCGTCGGTGGTAAGGATAAAAGGTTTTGAAAAATCAGGATATTGTAGAATAGGAGCAGTGGTTATTTTTTCTTTTAGTGAATTAAATGCATTCTGTTGTTCAGTTTGCCAATTAAACTTTATGTCTTTTTTTAAAAGGCTTGTTAAGGGTTTTGTAATATGGGAAAAATTATCAATAAAGCGACGATAATAGCCTACAAGGCCTAAAAAGGATTTGATGTCCTTAGGACACTTTGGAGTTGGAAAGTTTTGTACACATTCGACCTTTTTAGGATCGGGTTTCACGCCCTTATCAGAAATAATATGACCTAAGTATTGAACTTCTCTACGTAAAAATTCACTTTTATCGGGTTGTAATTTTAGATTATGGGATCTGAGTCTTTCGAATATTTTTTCTAATTTTTGCAAATGATCGTCGAGGTTATGGCCAAAGCAGCAGATATCGTCAAGGTAGGTATAGCAGTCGATACCTTGGAGACCTGTCAAAACTACGTTCATGAGACGTTGAAACGTCGATGGGGCGTTTTTAAGCCCAAAAGGCATTCTGGTCCATTCATAGTGACCTGATGAGGAACCAGCGCCGGAAACACTGAAAGCGGTCTTCTCACGGTCTTCTGGTCTCATTTCAATTTGATGGAAAGAAGATACAAGGTCAAGGGTGGTAAAATACTTACTGTGGCCTAACTGGTCAAGGATATCAGTAATGTTTGGAATAGGATATGCATCGCCAATAGTGATTTCATTTAACTTTCGGTAATCGATAACTATGCGCCATTTCTTTTTACCGGAGGCGTCTTGTTTTTTGGGGACAACCCATATTGGCGCTGACCAAGGAGACATGGAAGGGCGGATAAGTTTTTGTTCGAGTAAACCTTTAATTTGCTTAGAAACTTCCTCTTTGTGACATTCTGGGAAGCGATAGCTTTTGACATGAATAGGTTTATCAGATGTGGTTCGAATTTCATGATTTAATGTTTTAGTAGATGTTAATGAATCGCCTTCCATAAAGAAAATATCGGAAAATCTGGAACACAATTCCCGGAGGCGTTTTTCCTCTTCATAATTTAGGTGATCACATCTGAGGGCCTTTTGGACGTTATCGACTGTCCTTTGGCTTTTATAATTTGAGTTATGTGAAATATCAGTGTTAAAAACGTCATAAGAAGTAGAATTAATAGACTCAGTTTCTAGGATTTGAGAAACTGGTTGCAATTCGAATTTTAAATTTTTCAAAATACATTCGTTTTCAGAAATATTGAGGACTGATAATTTAATTTTATCATTTGGGTTTACTCGTACAAGACAGCGGGAAAAATAAAGCTTAGGATATTCAGGTAATTGATTACTTAAGATAAGTCCCTCTTTTATTTCAGGGTTAGTAACGTCGCACTCGATAAACATTTCACTCCTAGGTGGAATAGTAAAAATCTGATTTTGAAATGTTTTTAAAATAAAATATGTTTTTGGATTTTCATTAATTTCTAACCTACATGAAGAAAAGATAATACGAGCTTTGTACTCTTTTAAGAAGTTCGAGCCTATAATGCCATCATAATTTAAATTTACGTTTTCAACGACATGGAAATAAAATGGTAAGTTTGCTTTTTTATTAAGACGTATAGATAGCAAGAATTTACCTAATGATTCAGAGTAGGTGTTTACGTCGTTAATACCTTTGAACTTAATTTTTTCGTTTTCGAGATCGGGTTTAAGAGATAAACTAGAATTTTTTATTAGACAAATAGAACTTCCCGTATCTACTAGTAATCGAAGATTTTTGGAAGAATGAGATGATTCGACTTCTATATACGGCAATTGAGTAGGTTTTCCTTGAGCGATGTCATATATTTCACCGATCGGATTTTCAATTTCGATGAAACTATCAATTAAACATTTTCCACTAACGGTCTCAGGTGACTTATGTTCAATACGACACAGTGGTTTATTTGTTGAGACATCATCACATTTTGGAATAGAACTAGAAGTAGGCTTATTTTGTAAATTGTCGTTAGGTATAGTATTTTTAGAGTTAGTAAAACGATTAAGTAGGTTACACGAATTAGAATTATTTAAAGAACTTGAACAACGATATTGTAAATTACTTAAACACGAATTAGTAGATTTATATGAGCTAGAATTTTCATAAGAATTGGAATTACGATTTTGTAAATTATTAGAACTAGAATAACGATTTGGTAAGTTGTTGGAATACGAAATAGTAGAGTCATATGAATTAGAATTTGAATGACGATTTGGTAGATTGTTAGAATACGACATAGTAGATTTAGTATTTTGTAAATTATAAGAGTTAGAACTTACAGCTGGTACATTTTTATAACACGACATAGTAGATTTAGTATTTTGTAAATTATAAGAGTTAGAACTTACAGCTGGTACATTTTTATAACACGACATAGTAGATTTAGTATTTTGTAAATTATAAGAGTTAGAACTTACAGTTGGTACATTTTTATAACACGACATAGTAGATTTAGTATTCTGTAAATTATAAGAGTTAGAACTAGTGCACGATTTAGTAAACGATTTAGTACAAGTATTAGTATTAAACCCTTGCATATTTGTGGGTTTAAAATTTGTATACGACTTAGAATTAGAGGGAGTGCCTATATTTCCTGATAGGTTTTGCCGGCACTGATGCGAAAACCTATTGCTTAGTTTAAATCTTGTTCATTTTCTTGAAAATTTTCATGTTCTTCTCCAGAAGAAACATGCCTTACGCTTTCTCGGGCATTATTATTTTGTTTAGCCCTGTTTTCATTATTATACAAACGTTTTCTACAATTAGATATATGATGACCCACGTTCTTACAATAACTACAAACTAAAGAATTAGAATTTGATCCTCCTTGTCGGGCATCAAAGTTACTGTTTCTATACTGATTTGGAAAATTTGAATTTCGCGATTGATTATAATTGCTAAAATTACGTCGACGAGAATAGTTATTAGAATAGCGTTGTGATTGCGAATAATTGGGGTTGCGATTTTGTGAAATATTTCTATTATTATTATCATAAGATGTTTTAGAATAGGATGAATTACTATTTAGCATAATCTGTATCTTTTCCTCCTCTACAGCCATGTTGATAGCTGTGTTGAGCGTTTTCGGATCTCGACATCTGACTGCGGTGCTAATCTTTGGATTTAACCCGATTGTAAATGTGTGTAAAGCTAGATCTTCAGTCATGGCAATACGGCCTGGTAGATCCTTTTTATATGATTCTGAGTTATGAATTTCGGTTTGTAACGAAGTCAAACATGTTTCAACCCTTAGGGCAAATGCTGAGACTGATTCGCCGGACTGTTGCTTGCATGACTGCAGATCTATGAATAAGTGGTTATAATGTTTTCTCTCACCGAAAGATAGTTTAAGAAAGTTTTTGAGCTCATCGAAGTTTTCGAATACTTTATTAGAACAAGCTATTTGAGCTTTTCCTTCAAGTTTTGCGATTATAAATTTAAATAAGAGATCTTTTTGGGACTTAGTAGCCAAATCAAGAGCATTTTTGCAATTTGTTAAAAATGCTGGCAATGTGTCACGTTCACCCCTATAAATATTTATGAAATTGCAAAGAATTTGTATTGGATATTCGTTCTCATTAGTTTTCAAGGAAGTAGACTCAGTTTTCGACATATTGAAAAGGTAAAGTTTAGGAAATTTGAAATATAAATTAGAGAATTAAATTAGACACAAAAATAGCAAAAATAAATGATAGAATGGCTTACAGTAAAATCACGATCATATTCTGCACTTTCTGTAAACTTGTAATTCCTGGTTGGCTCGCGACGACCAACGTTGCTGCTGTGCTGCCCACAGCACGGTGACGACGGATGCGGTGACGTAGGAGGAGTCGGCTTGACCCCACAGGAACGGCGGCAATGATAGAGACGAAGATCTGGGAGGAGCCAATCAGACTCTACAGGATCGGCAACGACGAAGGAGACGGAGATTTGGGAGGAGTCTATCGGACTCCACAGGAACGGTGACGACGAGACGGGTTCTGGGTTTTCTTGAGAGTTTGTCGAGGTACAACTAATACCCCGGAGACTCGGTTGTAGATTTTTACACTTTGTTCTTAAATGTCACTTGCACTTCACCCGCGGTTCGCTTTAAAGAAATGTTACCAATTTCGCAACGAACAATGGTAACAATCCCACTTCTGACACCACTGTTACGGCGCGGGTCGGAGAAGTGTTTTTAAAAAAAATATTTTAATGACACTAGAATAAAGTTTATTTATAAGAATAAAAAGATATTGAAAATTCACAAAGAAATAGAAATTGAAATTGACTTTAGATATCAACCCGTGTAGTTACTTCGAGATATGAACCGAGACTGAAAAATATATTAATTAAATCTAAAACGACAAAACTGAAATATGATCATTTTGTTTACTGTAAGAGATGCATCGTGGGAATGCAACTCAGCAGTTTAATATACATTATCATAGTGTGAGCATATGTAACAGTACCCCACGAACTCAATGACCGCCAGCGCGAAGTACGCGTGGAGACGTGCCTTGCACTGCTCAGCAGGCATACAAATGAAGGAATTCTGAACCGCATTGTTACTTGTGACGAGAAATGGTTCCTGTTTGACAATCGTAAGCGCTCAGCAAGTTGGTTGGACCCTGGTTCAGCACCCAAACAATGCCCTAAACGAAAACTTACCCCTAGAAAAGTGATGGTCACTGTTTGGTGGTCTAACGCGGGTGTCATCACAGCTTCTTGCCAAACGGGACAAGCATTATTGCAGATGTGTACTGTGAAGAACTGAACACAATGATGGAGAAGCTCGCACGTCTCCAACCAGCTTTGGTCAATCGTTCGGCTCCACTGCTCCTGCACGACAACGCGCGACCTCATACTGCACAGCAGACGGTCTCCAAGCTACAAGAGTTGGGGTTGGAAGTTCTCCGTCAACCGCCGTACTCACCAGACCTTGCGCCTACAGACTTCTACTTTTTCCAGAATTTGGATAACTTCTTGGCGGGAAAAAAATTCAATACCCGAGAGGCAGTACAAAATGCCTTTGAAGAATTTGTTGCCTCCCGTCCAGCTGATTTCTTCAAGAAAGGCATCAATAAGCTACTAATGCGTTGGCAAAGATGCATTGATTGCATGGGTGATTATTTTGATTAATAGAAATAAAAAATATATAAAAAAATTACGCTTCATTTATTTCGTGAAAAACGGCAATTTCATAGGTAAAGACCTAATATAAACTAAGGCTAGACAGCTTGTTGATACTTAATAGCTCATTCTTTAATGCACAGCCCTGATTTAACACTTTAACTCGTATTAGGAAACTCGGATTAAAAAATTGCTATATGTCTCTCTCGGTCCAAAAGAAACTCACAGAGATGGGGACATTGAACTGACTAACCGGCTAATTCCGGGTTAAACTTACAACTTAGGTAAGCGTAAGTGGGCCTTATAGTAAAGTTGCTATTTGAGTTTCATTCACATTTTTGATACGATATTATGGAGCGCATAATAGGTTAAAGTTATCGCTAGCTCAAAAAACGTGGCAAACATCATTACTTCAAATATTTTTCGAAGGTAAAATATAATAAGATAAAGTAGTGTTCGTTAGTTAGAGTTCGTTACTGTAAAATGTAGTCTATGGTATAATGGTATGCGCTTTTTACGGTAGCATTAGAGGTTTTTTGAAGTAAGCTCCTAAACTCGGTACTCACATCAATCTGTATAAAGTTCAAACAAACCTACGTTCGCTTTAATACCTAAAACTTAATGTTTGGGTTGATCTCGACTTGTATATGCCTTCTTAGCTACTTACCATAACGTGAAAGCCTAGTTTTGTAGTCTATATAAAACGAAAGAATAGCCAGTACAACTACAGAACATAATTTTATTAGATACATATTTTGGTTTTCATATTCGTTTAATACGACTGATGGTATCTACGGTCGCTTATCACTTATGTTAACGTAAAAAAGCTGATCTTAGTTCTTACCCCTTAGAAAGTTTTAACAAAAATGAATTTCAGACGCCTCTTATTATAAAAACGTAAATAGTAATGAACATTTAAAAACCAGATTCCAGATGAAATGCGAAAACAACCGGAAAGACTAAAACCAGACGACACTTTATCAAAAATACTGTCATTACTCGAGAAAGCCAACTGCATAGCTAGCAGTGCCCATAGCTTTAAGGACACGGTTCTAAATAAAGAACCGGATTATTTAGAAACACCGCATGACATGCACCGGGTGTTCAAAAGTGTGTTTGATTGGTATTATATGTATTTGTCGGGGAATAAGAAAAGCCCGGATGTAAGGATTTTTATTGGTACGTTATCTTTCATTGTTATAAACAAAGTAACTACATAAATAAATTGATAACCTTATTATAAGGGATCTATCAAACCTTCTTATTATAGAAAAACTTCTTATATCTTAGAGGGCAGATGTCTACGATTATATTATATACAGTGAAAAGATTTGATTGTTTGTTTGGTTATTTGAAATCAATAAACGAAATTACTGCACTGGTTTTAGAAATTCGTTCACCATTAAAAAGGCACTCTCTACCACTAGCACTAGTAACATAGGCTGTATTTCATCCTAATATGCTCCTGGCACAGGGAGCTAAGCGAGCGAAATCGTGTGGTTCCTCTTTTTATTTATCTAATTATTATTAATAAAATGCCAATTTTATGCTCAAAGAATTAAATTTTATCATATTTGTCACAGGCTGCGGTGGCAAGCAAGTGTATAAATTAGAAAGAAACAAATGGACTCACGTGGTAGAACTCACGTTGCCTGCGAAGACTTTAATTTATGGAGAAGTAAGACATTATTATATAATATATTTGTAAACTTGTAATATTTGTAAAATATGTAGTTAAGCTACTGTATTTGAACAATTGTTTTTGCTTTGAGATCCCTGACTAGTTGATCATATTCTGAGGTTGATGACTACATATCATATTTCTTCAATAATAACGTCCGAATACGTCCAGTGTTATGAAAGCTTAGATCCTTTAAAAACTATTTCAACTACAATAAACAACAAAATCGGCTGTGAAAAATACCAGTACCAGTTTGTAATTGTTTATAACATTCTGAAGAACTATCTTCGAAGTCTAAGCGGTATTGTCTGGTAGGTAAAGTGAAGCCAATTGTTATCATAAACATCGTGTGAAATACATGAATACGGTTTTAAACCTCCGCAGTCCGTCCGTCGCTGAGTAGGCCTTTTCGATAGTTAGTCTGGTGAAATATTCTACAAATTAAATCTGTACAAATTACAGTTATAATGGTACGAATATTAACCCTTCGAACGTAAGCGATATAGACTTGCCTGCTTTTTTACTCCGATGATGAAAAGATTAGTCGTGCTGTAGGTAACATTTCTTGCATGTTACCGCTTTTATGTTACAGATTACCAACGAATTCAATGGTGAGGGCGTCAAACAAAAACGTAACAAAGTTCTGCATATAATTGACGCGCTAATGTTGGGCGGCGAGGACATATCACATTTAAGATTACCGGACAGGTACTTTTATATCATCATGTTTCCTTAAGTTTTTACAATTTATTTTATTTAATAAAACACTTTTTAACCGGATTTAACGTTAACAGTTAAAATGAAACAATATAATTTACCGAAATCAGGTTAAAATGTGGTTTGTTTTTAACTGTTTTAAAATCATTTTCTACCATACGTTTATTTCTAACCCCGACCCAAAAAGATGGGTGTTTTAAGTTTGTGTGATAGTTATGTGTGTATCTGTGTGTCTGAGGCATCGTATCTTCCTTACGAATTTGTTCTCGGATTATTTTACAAACAAATATTAATAGAAATCATTCACATCTCTGAAACCGATCTGTGGTTATCCCACAAACGCCCCTATAGTTCATAAACTAACCTGCTGGTGCATGGCTCTAAGATATAAAACTATCAATAATCTGTATTCGCATCAATGTATTAATGTTGATATTTAGTGGTACTAAGAGTTTCTTTTGTTAATATATCGCTCGGGACAGTACTACAGTCTTTCCTATATTGACCGCTATAAAAATCACGTTACGGTTAAAGGGAAGGACCAGCGAGTGCAGTTACAGAAGGACCTTTGCTTTTGCAAATTCCAACTGAAGCCGACGGCCGGCACGTGTCCTTACTCGACATAATGATAAGACATCACGGCTGATGACGTCTATGAATGCCACTTACCATCAAATGGACGCGTGCTCGTTTATAAGTAATAAATTAAATGTAAGGCTAAATTCAATATTTTGGTGTTTCAGGAATGTACAGTGCACCATGTTTTGTAATGCCTTAGAAAAGCCACCGAGGGCGGGCGAATTCCCCATACGGTGTAAGAAGTTATTCCCACTGGAAAGGTTCCCTAATGATATTGAAGATCTGGAATATCGCAAGATGAAAGCTGGCAAAACTGCTGTGACTATAAAAACGCCAGAGAGAAATAATTATGAGAATTTTAACACAGTCGGTTCTATTATTTTTATAAAGGAAATGAAAGGTTGGTAACTTTAGTTGTTTATTTTGACTATACTATTTCCATTTCTTTATTTTCTCGATGACAGCCCTTGTGTAACCTTGTGCGAGCGTTTTTTACATTGTGTATGCATTATTTTATAAAAATATGACGTTTACACACATACAAGGTTATATAATACCAGATGGAAATAGTATAGCAATGAAATTTCAAAAGCTTCTTAATAATTTTATTCAATAAGTTCATGGGCCAACAGATCATTTAAAAAATATTTGGACAAATAACGCGCATTTCAAAATATAATTATTGTTTTTAAGAGTGACTTTTGACTTTTGGACTAAGTTAATTCCAATAATTGTAATTTTCTTAATGTTAAAAAATTTACCTTTTTAAAAACTATAAAAAATAACATCTCCAAACTACTTCTAATTTAAACTCTGCTACGTCAGCTACTATACAAAAGTTTTTTTATGGGTGCGTTTCCACTGACGTGGAGCTCGGTGGATTGGAGAGGAGCGGACCGTGAATTGAATTGAACAATCACAGTCTCTAAATCTCCTTTTCGCTTCAGTTGAAACAGTGTAAGTGGAGCGGAGCGGATTTTCAAACATAATAAACACTTAGCACCGAGCCAGACAGAACGGATTCCACGCGAGGCGGTGGTGTCGACGCACATGAGTAGATAGACGGAACAGAGACAAAGCTTCTCAAGAACGTGAAAAATTGTTACCTATTTTGGTAGGGTTGTCACAATAGGTTAAGACAAATTTAACAAAACATTTGTTAAATAGTTTTATTATTCAGTATGTTAGAATACTTCTAGTAATTTACTAACCCTAATGATTTTCTTTTTATAATTTTTGTTTTTTAATAATTTATTGTTTCTTTTGATGGTGTGGTAAATTCTGAATCTAACATATAGTTTTTTCAAGTCATCTAAAGGGAAACACTCACATGGCATATCAAATTTACAATCTTTAATACGTTTAAGTATTTCATTGTAAATATTGACAATATTTATTTCAAGATCGAAAAATTCGCAAACCTTTTGCTCGAGCAATGAAATTTTATTTTTTCTGGTATTATTATACCCACAGTACAGTAAACAACCATTATAAATAATAAAATGCCACGTTTTTACATTAAAATATTTAAACTTGCAACTAACAAAACAAACAACGTGCGTCGCCAATGACCCTGAGATTGTCAACTGGCTGTGGCTTTTGACAATCTCTTTTGACAAGTCTCACCGCGTACGTGACAAGCGGCCAGTGGTCACGCACACATGGCCCTCGTGCTTGGAGTAGTGCAACCGATTCGAGCGGTTGTATGAAGCTTTGTCTCTGTTCTGTTTATCTACTCATGTGGTCGAGGGTAGCAGGGTGCTGCGGTGCGGCTTCGGAGACTAGACTTGGACAATCAATGCTACTTCATCTGCCTATATCTGCTACAAAGATAGAAAAACGCTGCTTTTTTACCGACAACACGACATAATATGGTTTCTCCAAGAAATTCCATAAGACCGATCGGAACACGGCTCAGTGCAGCTCCGGTCCGCTTCGGTCTGGTCCGCTCCCTCTGCTCCCTTCAGCTCGCTGAACTATGCTATCTATTGTTCTTCTCCGCTTTGCTCCGCCCAGCTCCGCTTCAGTGGAACCGCACTCTAATGTTGGTCTTATTTTCGCCTTTCAGAACCCTGGTTTGCTCATAGATCAAGCAGGTCAAACAAGCTATATTATAACATGTCCGATCGAAAAGATAAAAGTACCTACGAATTTCCGGAAGGTGGCGCCCTTGATATGGTATCCGCATACAGCAAGCGAGTACTGTGGCCGTGGGAACCCAGAGAAAATGTAATTTTCGAAGGGAAACCAACTGAAGATGTTGTTACAAAAACTCATATGATTGAATACATAAATATCCATAAAGCCAGATAATTTGTAATTATGTATTGTTATTTTAAGCATAAGTGAATGAAATATATTTTGTATTAGGGGTGACAAAATCTTTTATTTATACGAATTTTTGCTTTACGTTTTGATCACAAAATATACATTAGTAAGTACTTAGTAGATAGACAGTAACAAATACTTTAAATGGTCGGTTGGAATTTTTAAAATTGATCGTATTTAATTGAAACGAAAAAACAATTTTGTCGCTTACGACCTTTGATTATGAGTTGGCGCGCGCGCGTATTTGTATACCTACATGCAATCACTCCCCGCTCAGCATTCTCGCTCCGATCGCCGCCCGGTACGGACGTTCCAAGACCACTCCGATTGAACGGTCCCTTCCCGATATTCCGTGGCGCTCAGTTTACCGACGTCACAGTCTATCGTGTTGGTTCCGTGATACGGTTTTTCTGGGTTTTCTTACTCCCTCCGAGCGCTATCGTAGTGATTTTTCTTTACACTAGTCTTCAAAGTGCTGTGCTGAGTTGTGTTGTGCTTGTGCTGAGTGTTGTGTTGTGCCCAGCGTGAGTAGTCTGATTTCAGTACAAAGGTTACTTAACGATGAACGAATTGGTACTGATCCAGTCCTTTTATTTTAATTTTATTCCTTCTTCTAATTTTTACTTATTTTTCATATATTTTCATATTTATTTTTTATCATATCTGTGTGTTTTCGTGCGCAATTGACCCTAGCGCGGTCAACTCTTAACCTGCGAACTACGGTTAGTTTTAAGTCATTCTCCCCAGCCCCCCTACCGCTGGTAGGGAGGTTAGCTGCTAGAGTTCGCTAGATTTGTTAGCATCTTTTATATACTTATATATACATACTTTAGCCCCAACCCCTCCCATGGATTCGCAAAGCGTAATAAATTTCGCGAAAGCGTTCGCCCAGGCGCTCGCCGCGTCGGGCAACCCGATATCAGATGAGGTCTTCTCGCAGGCCTTATTAGCGCTTAACGCGTCCCTGGCCCCTCAGGCCACCCACGCCCAGACCCATCAGGTATTTAGCTCCTATTAGCGATTCAGACTCCGCCGCGTCCGAAGGTTTGTCGGTCGTCGCCACTTTAACCGGCTCTCCTGAGCCCCCATTCCTATTAGTCGCCAAACGCTCTAAGAAGCGTTCGAAAAAAGCAGCGGTTTCTTCAACACCCGAGCCCTCCCCGGTGTCCTCGACACCCGCCCCCGCGCCGCTTATGTCACTTGAAGTGACCGTGTCTCCGTCGGTCCCGTCGAAGCCAGCAACGCGCTGCGCTCCCTCCCCACCTAAGCCTCAGCTCCCTCCGCCCGTCTTCCTCCGCGAAAAAGCGCGTTGGACCGCGGTTTCTAACTTGTGCAAAGAGCACAAAATCAATTATTTCATAGCCGCCAACGCAGGCGATACTATCAAGATTCCGGTCGCGACTATCAACGACTTCCGCGCGTTCACTAGGCTCCTATCACTTAGGCAAATCGCTTATCACACCTACGCCCTCCCGGAGGAGCGTAAGATCCGCGCAGTATTACGGGGCGTCCCGTTCGAGCTTGCGAACGAGGAAATCCTCGAGGACCTTAAGTCCCAGGGCTTCCCGGCTGAAGCAGTGCACAAGATGCACTCCAATTGCGGTAAACGTTTTCCGTTAGCATTAGTTATTTTATGTAATACTCCCAACCCGAGGGAGATCTTCGGAGAGGCTCGCACAATCTGCGGACTCTCGAATATCTCCGTCGAGCGTCCTAACCGTCGTGGACACCCTGGCCAGAACAACGAGCCAGACTTATTGCTTCTCCAAGAGACGTGGCTCACTCCAAACCGCACCAGGGGATTCGCTATTCCCAAATACGCCTTCACTCGTAACGATAGGCCCAACTCCGACGGATACGGTGGCACAGCTATTTACTACAAAAGAGGTTTCCATTGCGCTCCTCTCCCTATCCCTCCTCCCCTCGACATGGAAGCCACTGTGTGTAGATTGGCTATGACTGGTCATCCGACCGTCATCATAGCTTCAATCTACATACCTAGTGGCACCAGACCTATCCGTAGCGACTTCGAAGCCATTCTCGCCCTCGGCCATTCAGTCATTATGTTCGGAGATTTTAACTCCAAACATACTGACTGGACGTGCCTATCGACTTACACCAGCGGAATCGCTCTCCTTAACATCACTGAGCAACTCGACTTAGACGTCATCTCTCCCGTCACTCCCACTCACTATCCCGACAACCCAAACCACTCTCCTGATATCCTAGATTTTGCGATCGTCAAACGAATCAACCTCGATCTCAGGTCTATCGAACCGCTCGATGACCTAGGATCTGATCACCGCCCCGTCTTCCTTGTGCTAGGACCGCCTAACGATAACGTCACCTCTCCTGGCTTAGTTTATCACTTAACGGCCATAAACTAGCCATAGGTACGGCATACCGTCCACCGTGGCTCAGTGTAGATACATTTTTGGATGCGATGACAGAATCGGTGGGATCATTTTCAGGTTTCAATCATGTGATTCTAATGGGTGATTTCAACATCGATATGCTAAAACCTAGTGAAAGAAACGCAAAGAAATTGCTTGACTTTCTTCATTACAAGAATCTCAAGCAATATGTAAACAAAGCTACTCACTTCACTGACCACTCGGAAACATTGCTAGACGTGGTTTGCAGTTCTACTAAAGTAACTAACGTAATAGTTGATTATGTGCCAAGTCTAAGCCACCATGCATTTGTTTCATTAGAGCTCTACATAAAAAAGCCAAAACCGATACCCCATTGGATAACCTACTGACCTCTTCTAGATATTGATAAAGAACAATTTAATGCTGATGTTAATTTAATTTCCTGGGAAACTATTTTATGCGATGATGTCAATGCAGCAGTTGTGGCTTTTAATACTTATTTAAATATGCTGTTTGATATCCATGCCCCTCTTAGGACAACCCTGGTTAAAGAACAAAGCTATCCCTGGATTACTCAGACAATAAAAGACATGATTAAATTACGTGACAAGGCACATATCAAAAGCCGTAAAACTAAAACTGATGCCGATATAAAATCATACAAAGACCTACAAAAAACAGTTAAAGTTGCGATCAAAAACGAAGAAACTTCATTCGTGAATTTTAGCATAAATAAACATTTAAAGGACTCTAAATCTCTATGGAAAAATATTAAAAAACATGTAGTTGATTTTAGGAAAAACAACATTGATCTTCCAGTGAGTTTTAATGATCCAAATATAATTAATGACCAATAATGAGCAAATAACAATGTTAATATTTCGCATATATCTGACTTCTGGTTTAATCGTTACAATGATTCAGTTTTTAGCTTACGCGCTGTGGATGACACGACGGTGCTTAAAGTGATCAATGGTTTCAAATCTAATGCAAAGGGTGTAGATGATATCTCATTGGACATTGTATTATTGACACTGCCTCGCACATTAACCTTCATCACTACTTTGATAAACAAGTCTATTGAATCTGGAGTTTTTCATGACCTTTGGAAAAATGCTAATATTGTACCACTTCCAAAAGTAAGCAATGCGACAGAACTACAAGATCTACGTCCTATCAGTGTGTTGCCATTTATGTCAAAAATATTAGAAAAAGTAGTGTGCCTACAATTAGTAAATTATATTACAACAAATGCCACTTTACCTGTTAAACAATATGGCTTCAGAACTGGCAGAAGCACAGCAACTGCTCTTTTGGACGTGGTTGATAATATATTGGCGGGGCAAGACGTGGGTGAGGGAGCTATTTTGGTTTTATTGGATTATACTCGAGCTTTTGACACGATAAATACGACGTTGTTAATGGCCAAGTTAACTTACTACGGGTTTGACAGCACTTCTTTGAAATGGTTCTCAAGTTACTTGACAGGTCGCTCTCAGCGTGTAGAAATCAATTATTCTGATGGTACTAAAAGCATTCGACTAATCTTCCAGTGAACAAAGGTGTACCGCAGGGTTCGATATTGGGACCAATACTATATATTCTATACACTGCAGATTTGCCCAATAATATCAGGGATGCTCACCATCACCTATATGCGGACGACCTACAAATTTACAAAACATTCAAACCTTGTGAAACGGCACAGGCAGTTAATAAAATTAATGAAGATCTCGAGCGTATTGTTGAGTGGTCAGGGATGAATGGTTTGCTCCTAAACCCCTTAAAAACAAATTTTTTGGTACTTGGTAGTAAGGTAGTGACTGAGAAGATAAAAAATCAAACTCTTGGCGTAAAAGTAGGTAATGTTCTTATAGACAAAGTAACCTCAGCAAAAAATCTCGGAGTATTAATGGACGAAAATTTAAGATTTGAAAATCATGTACTTAATACTGTTAAAAATTGCTACTATAGACTTAAAGTATTATACCAGATACGTCAACATCTCAGTATAGAATTAAGAATATATCTGTGTGAAAGTCTCATCTTGTCAAAATTAAACTACGCCGACTCTGTAATAGGTCACTGTTTATTAGCTCGTACAAAGAAATTTATACAGCGTATGCAAAACTCTTGCGCTAGATTCTGCTTCCCTATTCCACCCCGAAGTCACATAACGCCATACCTAAATAGAAGTAACCTGTTGAACATGGAATCGCGACGAAAACTTCATTTTGCCATCTTACTCTTCGGTGTTATTAAACACCAAAATCTTCCATATCTTTTTGATAAGCTTAAGTTTACAGATCCAACTGCTAGAAGATGTAACCGACTCGTATGTCCTGCTCATAAAACGACTGCGTTCCACGGTTGTTTCCGATACGCCGCAACCAAGTGTTGGAATGACATCGCCCCACCACTGAAAGACTGTAGTTCTATAAAACATTTCAAAACTAGATATAAAGAGCATATTTTGAAACTGCAAAAGTCAGGGATGAATTAAATAGGTACAGAGAGAAATTAGAATGTTAACACAAGAAAAAAAAGTAATAATAATAATAAATAAATAAAATAAAAATAAATAAATTAATATAAAAAAATCTAAATGGAACTTGCATAATGCTTGTAGCCTGGAATATATGTGCATCTACAAACAAACAAACAAGTAAATAAAATCTTAAACTATTTCTTGGATGTATTACATTGCATATTTATTTGTTAATTTTTAGTTAGTGCGTTACTGTATTTTTGTTGTTAAGTTTTATGTACTGTGCTTTAAAATAACTAAATGGTTATTTGTATGCAGGGTTTTATATCTTAATCAATAAATACAAGTGTCCCCTTGTCCCTAGCCCTTTTCAATTTGTAGTAGACTATGTAAAACAGTAGATGGGTAATTAAAAGGTTTGGATATGCATCAACAGACAATCATATTAATTCGTGATTAATTTCATTTCATTTTCATAGTTTTATGTAAGATAATATGATTTTGGCAGGCAAAAAAAAAAATTATCAAAATTGTCAGGTATAGCATATTTATTTTGTATATTTATAATATATTTACAAAAGCAATAAAATAAGATATGAACACAATTTGCTTTGTTATAAAAATGTTTACTGTTATAAGTCCGTACAAGTTCCTTCGCTTTATATAGAATACTTTATAGATTTTTGTTATATTTTTAGAAACTAGCACTGGGGCGTCCGCAGAAAACCAGCGTCGTGGCTCCTGCCGCGACATAAAGCTGAGCGGAGACCATTTTGATGACTATATTGAGCTTATATGTGTAGCGTAGTTTCAATAAAACACAAAATTCTCTTCTGTGTTTATTTTTTCGGTAAAATTAAAAATATACAAAAATGCCTGTAAATACAAACAGAAAAATATAAACAAAATTGAAATAAAAAATAGTCACACAAAATAGAACAGAAATATTAATACAATTAAATTTGATCTGAAAAGAAAAAATAACAATAAAATAAATGAATGAGAATCCTTACCAACAATTTTGGCTACGCACACTCGTGAACGTAAAAAATAAATATAGGTTTCTTAAAAAGAACTTTGATTATCGATAATAAAATATCTTAACTATGTAATTTGGAATAATAAACTCGGAAAATAATAAATAAATAGATTCAAGTTGCTTTGATAGATAATTTTTCGTGACTGACTTGTCAAATCAAAACATTGCCGTTCTCCGACACTACGTAATTCCTAGTTTAAAATTACGTCGGGAACAACAAAAAAATAAAATTTACTGACAAAAAGAGGTCGAAATAGACAACCGTCACAATACCCCGGGGGCCGGGAAAAAAAAAATCTGAAAGATTTTTTTTAGTAAAATTTCAAATTCAAACCAAATCAAAATAAACCGCATATACATATCGAATTTTAATATTTAATCTGCTAAATGAAAGAACAATCAAAAAAAAAATAATAATTAAAAGCAAAATGAAAATTAATATTAACATCCTATAGAAGAATTTTTTTGAAAAAACATCCTGTATATGTGAAAAAAAAAAAAAAAATAATACTGATATATTGCATATCAACAAGTTATTTAATAGAAAAAAAAAACAAAACAGACGAGAGAGAGAAAAAAAAAATCCTAAATAATTATCTTAAATTACATGGTTCATGAATGATAAAATTTTAACATGTTCCTGGAATATACAATGTTAATATACATCGTTCAACTCCATCAACGTACATTATAATTACAACATACATTCTCTATCATACTAGTCTTATTCCAACTACTGGAAATAAAACGTCATGCAGTTAGAGTTGCTTATGAGGAATCGTATCCTAAATAAGTCAACTCAATAGAGTTGAACGCAACGGCAAAAGGCTTTAATAGTTGCCATCCGCTGAAAATATTAATAGCTTATGGCTTCTTTAACGTGTCGCTAACTCCCGCACGGTGATTACTATAAACAAGTTTCAGTTAAAGACTGAAATAAATATGCCGGAAAGAAAAGAAAATCATAGCCAGTCGTGAAACATTGACTTTTAAATAAAATCCAAGGGTCTTTTGTGAAGTAATTAAAATACTTATGTAATAAACATATGAAAATAATTCTCACGGGAAAGTGATTCAAGCGTATAAATAATACACATAGGTATGGTTTAGTTTAACGAGTTACCTTAATAAACGCTCGTGCAGAAGGCTTAATTTTACAAGTTGCAAACCGCTTGAAAAAAAAAAAAAATTGAGAAGAAAAAAAAAAAAATTGATAACATTTAACAAATTATACTATAAAGTATAATACAGATATTGAAAATAAGAGTTTACACTCCTAGAATTGCAAATATTAAATAAATTGCACAATAAGTTAACCTAATACTACGATGATGATAATTAATTATAAGTTTTGACCAACGTCAATGTTAATGGTATAGCCAAACGATAATGAGGTGCATAGAAAAAAAAATAATACAAAAAGAATCGGCTTATGCTCGCCGTGAGATAATTAGCAATAATTCTGTTTTGTCTTCTTTTAATAATAATGATCGTAGTTCGTCTACAGATTGCGTCGAAGAAAAATTTATATTTCTGATTTTTAATTCATAAATTATTTCAGGTTTATTTAATTGTGAAAAATTCATTGCAAAATCAAAAAAAAATGTTAAAGTGAAACAAATTTGTTAATAGTCGTTATGCAGAATAGAGCCTTAAAAATATACGTATTTTCAAGTGATGAAAATGAATAGAAAATGTTATTTAAATAGTAAAATTACTGGGTTATAGAATGTTGTGTCTTCAGAAAATTTCTTCAAGGATATTATAACGACAGAAACTAAAGAAACTTAAATGTCTGAATAATTTAGCAGTATTTTGATATATTATAGTAGATATATTATAGTAGATACATATATAAATATATTATAGTGAATGTTAATGATTGAAAATGGTAACAAATAAAGTTTTATGCCTGACCTCAATAATAATTATAAAAAAATTATTTTTAATGTTGCAATTCTTCTGTTCCTTTTGTTCCTTCTGTTGCAATTTCTCCTCTCTTCTCCATAAACTACGTTTGAATATTCGGGCGCCAGTATGTAGCGTAGTTTCAATAAAACACAAAATTCTCTTCTGTGTTTATTTTTTCGGTAAAATTAAAAATATACAAAAATGCCTGTAAATACAAACAGAAAAATATAAACAAAATTGAAATAAAAAATAGTCACACAAAATAGAACAGAAATATTAATACAATTAAATTTGATCTGAAAAGAAAAAATAACAATAAAATAAATGAATGAGAATCCTTACCAACAATTTTGGCTACGCACACTCGTGAACGTAAAAAATAAATATAGGTTTCTTAAAAAGAACTTTGATTATCGATAATACAATATCTTAACTATGTAATTTGGAATAATAAACTCGGAAAATAATAAATAAATAGATTCAAGTTGCTTTGATAGATAATTTTTCGTGACTGACTTGTCAAATCAAAACATTGCCGTTCTCCGACACTACGTAATTCCTAGTTTAAAATTACGTCGGGAACAACAAAAAAATAAAATTTACTGACAAAAAGAGGTCGAAATAGACAACCGTCACATATGTATGTTACAAAACAAGTAAACAAATTATTATTGTTAAACTTAGAAACTATTTTAGTTTTAAGGTTAAGTAAATTGTGTATAGTATCAAATAAACATTTTTCTTTCTTTCTTTCTTTCTTTCCTAAGACCTTTACCTACTGGAAAGGCTTTAAAAATACGATAAATTCAGCCTCAGAGGCCCCGAACTCTCCGTTCGCGATCTCGCCCGACCAATTAGATAGCCCGGATAAAATAGACTCGATAGTCGATTGCCTCACTGATGCTATCAACTCAGCCATCAGTGTTAACGAAAAGGTTGCTAAGCAAAGCAAACCCACGCTTTCCTTAGATGTTAGCAATCTTATTAAAGCTAAGAACGTGGCTCTCCGGAGAGCCAAGAAATATTCCACGCCCGCCTATAGATTAGCTGCGAATCAGCTAAAGTTAGGTCTTGCCTCGCGGAACTCCGAGACGCTCAGATGAACGATCTCATGGAGAATATCTCTCCGTCCCACCAGGTGAACTATAGTATGGCCCGAGCCTTACGCGTAGACACCGCCTCTCACGTTCCTCCTCTCACTCCTCCCGATGGCACTACTGCCTTCGAAGTCGAAGAGAAAGTCGAATGCTTCGCTGACAGCATTGCTGCACAATGCTCGCCCAGCACGCAACCTGCGGATCCCTCTCGCATCCAGGCGGTGGAAAACGAAGTCCTTCGCAGGGACTCTCCCCATCACCGCCGACCCCGTCATTGTCTCTAATGACGAAATCTCGCTTCTCATTAGAAATCAAAAGTCCAAAAAGGCTCCGGGTGTGGATGGAATTTCCAACCACGCACTTAAGCACCTACCTCAACAGGTTGTTAGCTATCATTTTCAATGCCTGCTTCGACCATAGCTACTTTCCAAAAGCTTGGAAAGAAGCGACAGTCATGGGCATTCCCAAGCACCCGGCTTGATATCCCGAAAAACCTCTGAATATCCCGGCTAATCACAGACCCATCAGCCTCCTCAAGGCCATGTCTAAACTTCTCGAGAGAGTCATACTCTCTCGAATGCGGAACCATGGTTTCCAACGGATGGCGATCCCCTCATTATTCCCCATCAGTTCGGCTTTCGCGCTAAGCACTCCTGCCCACAGCAAGTCCATCGAATCGTCGAGTTCATACTTGACGGCTTCTATCCGCGTCAACCTAGTCAGGTTAATCGCGTCGTTTCTCAAAGACCGTACATTTCGATTTAAACATGAAGGCACGCTTTCCGGGCCTCGTCCCATAAAGGCTGTAGTCCCTCAAGGCTTAGTCCTCGCCCCTCTGTTGTACACCGTGTACACCAACGATATCCCCATCCCGCCGAATGGCGTCGTACTCGCCCTCTTTGCCGACGACTCTGCACTCTACACCAAAGGTCACAGTGTCCAGCAGCTTGTAACCAGACTCCAAAAGGCCGTAAACGCCCTCGGTGTATGGTTTCAAAAATGGCGCATCGATGTGAATTCAGACAAAAGTTCTGCGATTCGCTTAGACCCCAAACGCCGTCGTCCCGCTGGCGATCCCCACGTTCGAATGTTAGGCATTCCCATCCCCTGGAAGCGCAGTACTAAATACTTGGGCGTCACCTTAGATCCGACGCCTTCTTTCAAGCCACACATCGATAGAGTTTCGCCCGTCACTACTTAGGCCGCTTAAATAGCATGTTAGGTAGAAAAAGTACAGAAACAAACGTACAAGGTTGCGTTAGACCCGTCTTGACTTATGCCTCGCCAATCTTTGCCCACGCCAAACCCTCCGTCCTGCACAAACTGCAGGTAGTTCAAAATCTCTTTTGCCGCAGTGCCACAAACGCACCGTGGTACGTGCGTAACGCGGACTTGCACAGAGATCTTGAACTGCCTACAGTACAACAACACCTCAAAACACTCTCTGAAGCGTTCTTCAAACGCTCCGAAACCTATCCCAATCCTCTAGTTCGAGATTCAGTCTCATATACTACTCCTGTCTTGGATTCGAAGTTCAAAGTCGCTAGGCCAAGGAATGCCCAAGCGTACTCTTCCACCAGACTGACATCGGATCTTGAAGCCCTTCTGGCCGCAAGTTCCAATTGTAATCTTAACTCGAATTAATTTAAGTTCTTTAATATTTATTAAATTTTATTTTAAATCTCTATTTTCATTTTGAGCACCTTCAGTGCTATGTAAATCTCAGCGGGTGACCCCTTCTGGGCCCCGCTAGCGCGGCCAATTTCTCTAATTGGCCGTCGTTCAGATGAAGGCTGTGTGGCAAAAAATTGATCGAGTCATTCAGGGGGTTTTTTAGTCGGTATAGACTCTGGTAGGCTGGGAGTGACGAGTCCCACATAACTCCGATCGCGCGCACGGAGTATGCGTAAGAGCATTTTTTAATTCCTCCTGCCCTCTCCGTGGAGGGGAACATAAAAAAAACGACTCGGGATCCAACGCTCACGAACGACCGCCTACCATCCGCAATCGAATGGAATTATCGATAATTCTGGCATGGGACGTTGAAAACCGCACTCACGGCCCGCCTTCAAAACAACAGCAAGTGGACGCGCGAGCTACCCTCTGTACTATTGGGGTTACGCGCAGCTATAAAAGAAGATATAGGATTCAGCGCGGCCGAGCTACTATATAATCAAGCCCTACGTTTACCCGGTAAACTTCACGGCTACGTACAAGTATTTTCACATCGTCGCAGTTCCATAACGACCTATCACACGCAATGCACCGATTGCAAGAACGAAAATAGTCAAAACCTATGTATATTCAACAAAACTTAAATACATGTACACATGTATTCGTACGGAACGACGCAGTGCACAAGCCGCTCACGCCTAGCTACACCGGGCCCTTCAAAGTTATTCAGAAGAACGACAAAGTTTTTACACTTCAGCTGCCACTTAGACAAGCCAACGTAAACATCGAGCGACTCAAACCGGTATTCATCCGCTCTGACCCTTCCGAAAACCTGGCAGACTGGTTGCGGCGCCGACCGGCCGCAGTATTTACGTGACGCATCATGCCTGCGCCGCCGCGACCGCCGCTACGACTGCCTGTGCAATGAGAAGACGACGCACCAGCCGACATCTTATCTTGCTCGCGCGACCGGTCTCTTCCTCGCAACGATGGATTTTGTATATATAGACCGAAGCATCAAATAAATATTCATTACCTCTCCAACCACTGTTTTACTCGTCTCCTTAATAAGAATATATCCGCTACGGCTCGACCGCAGCCGACCATTGTCAGCGACGGGGCAGTACCAATTGTGCTCCCGCCGGCCATCGTGTGCTGTGTTACATTAATTAATAATACCATAACCACAAACCAACTAGTGATGCTACGCACCAGACGAACGTCTTCCTAATTACAACACTAGGATCCCACGTTTTCATTTTGACAACTTTTTTTTTAAAATTAGGTTGTCCTTCGTTTCTCAATTTTAAAATGCCTGCATTGGATTTTGGAGTAATGCCATTGTTGCTGCGCACAGCCCCTCTTCTATTCTACAAGATATTTTAACAATCTTGAAGATAAAGAAGGTAAAATAAATAAAAGAATATTCAGGAATTTTTTTATTTCTAAACTTTGTTTCATATTTTTATATGCTTTGTTTGTATTGCATGGGAGGCAAATTTTTATTTTCTAGACGCGAGACATTAGTACCTTTTTAATATTCTGTTCATTATGTTACACCAATTAAACACCGTTATTCTTATTGAGTAATCCAAAAAACATTTCTTCTCAAAATGTTTGTGGCTTACAAACAATTTACGAAGTTCTACCAAACTTAAACTATGTTAGATAACACTATTAGCACATTATAGGTTAATTAAAGAAAGGAATCATAAATGGCGGCTTGTACTTGCATTGACAAATAGTACAGTCAGCATACAAAATTTCAAAATATTTTTATCTATTCAAAAATAATAAAAACAAGACTGGGTTTTCAAACTAGCTTCTGACATCGGCTTCGTCGGCGTGAAAGTTGAAAGACACGTGGCGCCAACCATTATAATTACAACGTTATTGTTGTTTTCATCGGAAACAGTGCTTTTTTCGGGATAAAAGGTCCGTTTCTGTACACGTGGCAATTTAAATAACAAAACTTCAGGAGAATCCTTATTATGATGTTGGTTAAAATAAAACACGAATATTATTTAAATTAAGACTAATATTTTTTTACTTACCGTACGCGCGAGAGTGAGTATAGACGGCACTAGTGTGCGAGCGAGAGAACATGATAAGAACCGCCATTTTCAATTCCTTTCTTTAATTAACCATGTTATAAGTCCGATCTCAGTTCTTGGAAAATGACGTCCTTTCGCCTGCTTTCTTTTTACTACACAGCACTTGTTGTACATTGTGAAGCACCATAAACGGAAATTAATTACTTACTATATTTGGGAATTGAGAGGTTATGTTAGGGAAATTGATCAATGCAAACTCTTCACTCGTCTAAACATTGAAACCGTAATGGCAGATCGAGCTAATTGACTGAAAATTAAGTTAAATTTTGCATTTTATGGTAATTAACTGTAGTTACTACACAATAACTATTTCTGCCAATTTCCAAAATTACTAAAAGTAGTTTTAACATAACTAAAACATTGAAAGATAACCGAAAACCGTACATCATTGATTGAACATTGTGTTATCATTCAACATTCACATTGAAGTGACATATGACAAATTGTTCGATCGAAAAGTAGCAACGGAGCTGTCATCCTTAAAAAGTTCTAACCATAGAGATAATTCCTATTTTTTTTGTATGAAGAATACCTGCTATGACCATGACATATTAAGTGAAAAAATGGGTAAAAAGACGTGTCGGGTTTTCCAAACGTAAAAGGAAAGCACTTTTAAATGAGCAATGTAAGAGTATGACTAAGAAAAGGTAAGTAATCGTCATCTTTGTATAAATTTATAATTCTAAAAGAATAACCCCTTTTCCATGTTTATAAGTGTTTCGCTAAGTGGAAAATACTTTTTAGGTTTTTAATTATCATTTCAAAATATAGGTATTTATTTAGAAGAATGGGTGTGTATAAACAATAGACCGCAAGTTCTTTCTATCATCTTGAATAAAAGTGCCTCATTTCTCTAGCATTACGGTTTACAATCGCAGTTCACTGTTTCTGATAACAAACGGTCGACTGTATTTTGAAAATATTTTCTTGATTATATTTAAATACCCTGTTTTACAACATATTTTTCAGAAAACTGTTGTTAGGACAAAGATCAGAGAATAAAATCATGGAGTCGTCCCTGGATTTGGGTGAAAATAACACTATAACAATGTCAGACCATTTCATAGAAGGGTATGCGTTATACAGGGTGTATTAAGACCGCTTCCACTAACTTTGGGGTATGATTATACTGCATACTTTGTAGCCTACAAGTCTCTCCGTTAAGAAGATTCAAATTACACCTCGTTTGTCACAATTAATCGAACTATTTGGTCTAACAAGAACAATAAATACAGAACAACCTACTTGGGTTGGCAGATAGGTACTATCTTCAACCTAAAATAATTTTTCGTCATTTATTGGTCAATGCAGTGCAGTAGTTACGCAGGTTTATCGTGAAGTGAGTGGTTTGTGTGGCTTTTCTAACTTTGCCTAAAGTTAGTAAAGTTAATTAATGTAGGTCTAGCCTAGGCTTACGAATGAAAATTTGTGATTAAACAAAATTATCGGACTAATGATTGACAGGAATAATTTTCTTCCATATACTGGCGCTAGTGACATGTCAACATCAGCTCCTTAAATATTATTTAATTAAAAATAGAAAAATATATATTTCGACTAATTTAAGTGATTATAAATGCTTTACGTGACCTGGACGTTGATATTGTGGACGAGGGTCAGCTATGCGAGTTTTCAGGAAGAGGGAAACGTTTTTCATGCGCGACTACTGCGGCGGCAAATTGAGTGGATTAGTGGTATTCTAATCTTGTTATTGTGCATCTTTCTAACTCATATCAGTGCACAAGTGATAGAAACAACGAATTGAATTACATTTGGTGCTGTTTACATCAAATCGAAAGTGTAAAAGTTACAGTGATAACTCCTTTGTCTCTCCAACGGAAACCCGATTACCCACCTCGATAAGAATTTGTTAAAACATCTATGCAAAGGCTATCTACTTATTTCACCATTGAGTTGTGAAGCAGTTTAGCGCTAAGGCGTCGTCCTTAATCAAGAATCTATTCGGTCGGCGGCGGTTCGGGCCAAGATTATCCTATTACGTTATTTGGTTTTTATTATTTGTGGCTTTTTATAAATTTTTATACTTTTCTTTATTTATTCGTTAATTACATTTTTATTGCGATTCAAACTTAATTAATTGGAATGATGAAATAAACCTAATTTGATTTTGTGTTTTTAAAATAAACGGAAGCTTAATAGGTACCAAACTGTGATTACATTTATATATACTTATTTACAATTTTAATTAATTACTGACGGTTTTTTTTTTTTGATAATTAATCCTAGTATCGACATTTAACGCTTTATGATTTTTTTTGATATAATTGTCATGAATTTAAACTATTTATAAACATTGTTATATTTTATGATTTTTGTGACTGCCTCTTAGTTAGTCTTTTATTTTATATTTTTACCATTTCTATAATCAATTTTATAGAAATTCTTATTGTTGGAAATTTGCTATAAATTTTAAATACTGACATTTTATTTTTTGTTTAGTTCTCCGGCAGGACTCTTATCAAATTGTTTGTCTGTAATTTTTTTTACGTAATTAGTGAATTAAGACATTTTATCATTATTATTTTTTATTAGTAATTTGTAACTTATTTCAAGGGTATTAATTTTATAATTTTGTATAGTGAGATTGCAGTTTTGCTAAACCTTGTACTATAATAATATTATTTTTGACAAGGATTCAGGACTCTCTTTTATCAAATTTATATTGTATATATTTGCTATATAACCACTGAATTTTGTTTTAGATAAGGACTCGGGACTCTTTTTTATAAACATTTTTAATTTTGATGTTTATTGTGACTTATTTATTTCCAAACACATAATAACTGAACTTTGACATTTTTGTTGATAACTATTATTATTTTTATTGGTAATTTAACAATACATTACTTATTTTAATGCAGTATTTTCATTTTTTTAATTTATTTATTTCATAGGTAGTAAACAGTTTATATAGAATTATTATTATTATTATCATTTAATTTATCAATAACGTTTAAAATGCCTAATAAGAACACCATTTGCTCGGCTTGCCCAAATAAAGAATATCGGTTTTTTTGCGTTGTTATCGCTGTAGAGAGTAATATCATTATACCTGCATGAACTTTTCGGCTGATGATTTTAGGGGATCTACCTCTGAATTTAGGTCTACATGGCTGTGTCCAGCCTGTCGATGCAAAGAGCCGAAAACTGGTAGTAACTGTAACACTCCAGTACGTCCAGCGTCTCTTACACAAACAGCGAACCCAAATACCTCTGGCTCACACTGCGATAATGTTACCTTACGCTCCAAAAAAATATCTTCACCATCTGAGACGAAAGGCTGTTCCTGCCTGACGGCAGCCGACATCCGCGCCGTACTAAAAGATGAATTGCGCCTAATCATTAGATCTGAAATAAACTCTGAGTTGCAAGAAATTAGAAAGAGCGTGTCGTCATTCGAGTCAACAATGTCTTTTTTTAATGAAGAATTTGAAAAAATACGTACCACAGCCTCTGCTCAGACTTAAGTGATTGATGACCTCCGTAAAGAAATCCAATTGCTTCGCAATACTACACAAGATTTGTCAGTTAAACTTCGACAACTTGATCAACAAACTCGTTGTAAGGATGTACGCACCACCTACATATGTAATACATATAGGTTGCATTTAGAATTATAATAAATTAGTATTAACTCGTCTTTCGTTGTTTCAATACGTCTCCCTTTAGCGACATCTCTCATGGCGACCCTGCCAGGCGGTGTCGGTAACCTAACGCTACACCATATACGAATGGATATTTTATTTATTTTATTTTATTTTATTTTATTCGGAAAACAAAAGTGTTCCATAACTAAAAATAACAAACTAAATACATTTCTATGCACAAATTAAAAGTTTTATGAATTGACTGTGAAGATAAATCATGTATTCCATAATTTTAATTGTCCATCGTAAATTTTTAAATACAGTCGTACTGATTATTTTTATTCAACTTCTGAAAGAATTTCATTTTCTACAAAATGGGCAAACAGATGTCTAAAGAGGAGACTGTTATAGTTCAAAATGCAGCTGGAGGAACAAATGGCGCTACAGTGGACCAACTTCATTTCCACTTGTCTTTAACTTCGATATTGCTGGCAGTAATTACTACAGTGCTCTTGCTCGCGGGTTTCTTCGTCATTTTCCGGATTTATAAAAAGTTTCACAGACGTTGGATAGTCCAGGAGTTTAATCGGAATGATTTAAGAAGATCATTTTGGCAGAAGCAGTTTACCAGAGCGCCACAGTCGGGTCCGGCGGCGCCAAGAATGGGTCCAGAAATTGTGTAACAAAAGCGTTTGTGCAGTGCTATTTTATTAAGGTTATATGATGTGTTTTATATTCAGTTTATTTTTTTTAGTTGTGATAATTAGACAATAACGTTATTTTGCCGGCAAAGTAGGTCGTCGTAGCTGGATACATTGATACAACATTTAACTGAAATGACATACGAACTATGAACTTTATTATATGTTATATGTTTAAAAATCATTCTGCGTTTAAGTACTTATTGATAGTAATTTTTTTTTCGATAAGTTACGTCATGTTGTCTACTCTCAATTATGGTAAGTCATGTTTCATTATTAGAATCTTTATATAAAGAATTAACAGAAATCAGAGTTTATTTGATTAAAATTGGCGAAAAAAGAAGGCAAGGTAATATTTTACAATATAAATTAAATGAGACCAATTTGATATATGATCGTTATAAGTTCTGGTTAAGTGAATATGACAGAGAACTAAAACATGGTAATTTACATAATTCTGACATCAAAGTGATTGATAAATCTTGTCAGCAGTTTTTAAAACTTTTTGATGAAATTATGAAGCTGTGTCATATATCCACTAATAGTTTCAAAATGGAAACCTTTGACCTAAAGACTGCGTTAATCTTAATGCCTATCATGAATGATACTGAAGCGAATACTAAACAATTAATCGACAATATCGAATATTATGAATCTTTATTAAAGTCTGATGATTGTAAAAATAAATTAGTACAGTTTGTTTTAAAAAGCAGGTTATCACAGTCAGCAAAATTGCAATTAAATTCTAATTATTCTAAGTACATGATTTGATAAAGGATATGCGTCAAAATTTATTTCCTAAAAAGGCTGCCACAGCAATTCAGACTAAGTTACAAATAATAAGACAATCAGAATTGTCAATAACAGAGTTTGGAGATGAAATCTCTAGGTTAATGGTTGACCTTACGATTTCGCAAGCAGACGGAAACTCTTACAGTCTCGAGGTACTAAAACCGCTTAATGAAAAATATGCTATTAAACAGTTTGCAAACGGTTTACGAAATCGCAGGCTCAGTACCATCATTGCAGCCAGAAACTTCGATTCGTTAAAAGATGCTATACAGGCGGCTCAGGATGAAGAGGTATGCGGGTCTGTTTCTAACGGAGAAGTCATGAATTTTAATAGTTTCAGATCGAGACCTAACCATTACCGAGGGTTACGAGGTAGGTCTGGCTACCAAGCGCAGATTTTTAATAGGAGTCGTGGAAGTTCCCGCAGCCTATCTCATCAGGCCCAATTTCGAGGTCGAGGACAAACCGGATCAACTCAACGAGGTCCAGGTAAGTCAAACTTTAGATCTTTCCGAAATAAAAGGGGTCGAGTTTTTGACCAGGTAAACGAAACAGAAAACGAAAATAGAGCATTTTTTCGTGACTAATAATTATCAAATTATGGCAAGCAATAGCAATTGTAGTATCAAGTTAAATGTAATGAATCATAATTATAGTTGGTTATTAGACACCGGGGCATCGATCTCGGCTATTAAACATAGACATGTGCTTCAATTAAATATTCCAATTATTCATCTCGAAAACATTTCTATAAAAGGTATTGGGGGCAAAGTAGACGCAATTGGCTTTGTTAATTTGAATCTTCACTGTAATGGAATAGCATTTAGTCATAAATTTTATGTATTCGATTGTTTGCCATGTACAACGAACGGAATAATTGGAAAAGATTTTATGTCAAAATATAAAGCTATAGTTAATTTTAGAGAAAACTACGTAGCATTTGAAAATAACAGTCAATTAGTAAACTTATCCTTACAATGTTGTGATAATGCTATTAACATTATGCCACGATGTGAGGCACTACATTATATAAGTACAAAATTAACTGAAGATTGTGTTGTGTGTACATCTCAGATTCAGGACGGAATTTTTGTTGCAAGTTCTATTGCGAGGCCGATTTATGGACGTATTCCGATTAAGATTTTGAACACTACAGATGAAACGTTGATTTTGAAAAATATTTCTTTAGATATACACCCTTTGCGTGACTGTGAAGTTTGTAATTTTACTGAGACACCGAAAAATGCTAATAGAGTTAAAAGTTTGTTTAAGTATTTAGATTTAAATTATTTGAATGATGAGGAACATAGATCTATTCAGAACTTGTGCGCAAAGTATTGTGATATTTTTCATTTACCGGGTGATAAACTAAAAGCTACAGATATTTATTCACATTCGATAACGCTAAAAACTAACACTAGTCCAGTTTTTGTAAAGCCCTACAGGTTACCTCATTCTCAAAAAAGCGAAATACAGAGTCAAATACATAAATTATTAAATGAAGGAATAATAGAACCTTGTAACAGTGAATGGTCTAGTCCTTTGTTATAAGTGCCAAAGAAACACGATAGTGAAGGTAATAAAAGATGGAGATTAGTGATAGACTACCGGAAATTGAATAATTGTATAGAAAACGATAAATTTCCTTTGCCGGACATAACGGAGATTCTGGATTCGTTATCCGGATGTATTTATTTTTCTCACCTGGATTTATATCAGGGATATTATAATGTTGATTTACAAAAAGATAGCAGGAAATATACTGCATTTTGCTCAGGACAATTTCAAATGACAAGAATGCCAATGGGTTTGAAAACAAGTCCTAGTTCTTTTTCGCGAATGATGACTTTAGCAATGGCTGGGTTAACATTCGAAAAATGCCTAGTATTCCAAGATGATTTAATAATTATTGGACGAAATTTAGAAGATCACAATAAAAATTTACAGTTAGTTTTTGAAAGATTACGAAAAGTTAATTTGAAATTAAATCCGTTAAAGTGCGAATTTTTAAAGAAAGAGTTGATGTATTTAGGTCATGTTGTATCAGAGCATGGAGTTTTACCAGATCCGAGTAAAATTACTACCGTGCAGAACTATTCTAGACCAAAAAATGCTGATGAATTGAAACGATTCATAGCATTTGTGAATTACTATAGAAAATTTATACCAAATTTTGCTCATAAATCATATTATTTAAATTATCTTTGTAAAAGAAAAGTTCCTTTTATTTGGACTGACCAATGCGAAGAATGTTTCCAAATGTTAAAAAATAGTTTGATTAACCCACCAGTTCTTCAATATCCAGATTTTTCGAACGAAAATCAATTTATATTACAAACGGACGCATCAGGGTATGCGATAGGTGCGGTTTTGGCTAACAAAAATGGAATGCCAGTAGCATATGCTAGTAGAAACCTAAACACAGCTGAAAAAAATTATCCAGCAATCGAGAAAGAATTGCTCGCTATAGTGTGGGCTATTAAGCATTTTAGACCTTACCTATACGGACGATCATTTATTGTTAAAACTGATCATAGACCTTTAGTTTACCTATTTAGTATGAAAGATCAAAGCAGTCGACTCACAAAGTTTAGGCTTGCATTGGAAGAGTATGAGTTTATAGTAGAATATGTTAAGGGTTCTGATAATGCAGCTGCAGACGCGTTATCACGAATCACTTTATCATCTAAGGATTTGAAAGAGATGAATGCTCAGATATATGTAATGACAAGAGCACAAAAGACACGAATGAATGAGATACAAACACCGATTTCTTCGGCTGAAAGCGTCAATACAGACGATCGGCCCGTACAACCGAAAGTCGTAGAGACTCATTTTAGACCGAAGACGTCGATCGAATTATCTTTTACTGATAGAGACAATTTATTAAAACTTAAGAGAACTTGTACTATTAATTATGAAAATGAAACTTTTGTTTACGTGTCAAGTAAGCATACGCTGTATATCAAATATTTAAATTCTTCATCACGAATGTTGCGAAGCGAATTTGTGAAAGAATTGACTGAATGTTGTAAAATGTTAAATATTTAAATATTAAATAATTGATACTTAAAAACGATTCTAATGACACGTTTGTAGAAAAGTTATTACAAAAAGTAAAAAGTACTATTGATTGGTCTGGACCAAGAACATGTGTTTTACATGATGTTAAGAGAATTGTAAATAAAGATGACGTCAAAGTAATTTTAAATGATTTTCACTTATTACCCACGAGTGGACATGCAGGCATGAAGCGAATGTACAATAATATAAGAAAATATTATTATTGGCCAGGTATGCAGAATGATATCAATATTTATGTTCAACGTTGTCATAAATGCCAAACGCAAAAGCATTCAATACCTGTAAAAGAACCAATGAAAATCACGACTACAGCTAATAAAGCTTTTGAAAAGATATTTTTAGATTTAGTCGGTCCTTTAGATAAAGACCAAAACGGTTACTCGTATATTCTCACGTTACAATGTAAATTAACAAAGTTCATAGAAGCGATACCCTTAGTTTCGAAAAAGTCTGAAGAAGTAGCACAAGGCTTAGTAAATAATTTTATTTTAAAATTTGGTGTCCCTAGGGAGATTGCTACTGACAGAGGAGCCGAGTTTATGTCAGCTGTTTTCAAGGATGTAAGTTCACTTTTAAAGGTAAGCCAGATTAACTCCACAGCTTATCACCATCAAAGCATCGGAGCCTTGGAAAACATGCATAGACATCTTGCAAGTTTCCTTCGCATTCAGACTGACAACCAACCTGAAACATGGAGCTCTTGGTTGCCATTCTGGTGTTTTTGTTATAACACATCAGTTCATTCTGAAAGTAAGTTTACACCTTTTGAGTTAGTTTTTGGTAGAAAGTGTTAACTTCCTAGTAACTTGTTAGGTTATTACGTTGATCCTTTATAAAATCATGATAATTACGCATCTGAATTAAAATATCGTATTCAAACTTCTCAAAAAGAAGCTCGAGGTAACTTGTTTAAGAGTAAAATAAAGAGAAAAGAAATGTTTGACCAAAACACGAAATGTATTTCGTATAAACCTATTGATTTAATTTTAATAAAAAATGAACAAACTAGTAAGCTTAGTGATGTATTTTCAGGTCCATATAGAGTTATCAGAGACCTATCGCCTAACGTGGAAGTTCAACATCAACTTAGTCATAGTGGATACTATACTATATTATATTATATTCTTACTGTAAGTTTTATACTATAACAATAATTATTGTAAAACTTAAATTGCTTTGTGTTCAAAGATGAATAATCAAACTAGGTATGTATAAGTAATTTGATAGTTGCATTAATCGATGTCGTATTTTTCTTGATAGCAAATTGTTTACGAATCTTTTGTGATGTTTAATGTTAATTTGTGTAATAAAAATAAAAAAAGTGTTATTCTTTTTTATTTTATTTTTTGGTTGGGAGGTGTAAGGATGTACGCACCACCTATATATGTAATACATATAGGTTGCATTTAGATTATAATAAATCAGTATTAATTCGTCTTTCGTTGTTTCAATACGTCTCCCTTTAGCGACATCTCTCATCGTGCCTCCAATATTGAAATTCAGTGCGTACCAGAGTATAAGCAAGAGAATTTAGTTAGCACGGTCATACAATTAGGAAAAGTGATCAAGTGCCCCATTATCGATAGCAACATACACTTCTGTTCTAGAGTAGCTAAGTTAAACGTTAATAACCCGCGACCACGGTCCCTACTAGTCAAATTTAAAAGTCCACGATTTAGAGATACTTTCCTAGCAGCAACATCAACGTTTAACAAAAATCACGCTACTGACAAGTTAAACACGAGTCACCTCGGCTTAGGTAGCGAGAAAAAGAAAGCAGTATTCGTTATGGAACATTTAACCCTAGAAAATAAGGAACTTCACGCTGCTGCTCGTCGTAAATCAAAAGAACTACATTATAAATCCGTATGGGTTAGGGATGGTAAAATTTTTATGAGGAAAAATTAAGAATCGAACTAAATTTTTATACGTAACTTGGAAACTCTTAATAAACTAAATTGATACACTGGGTAACTTTTCTTAAAATGAGTTTGAATATCTTTCTTCAAAATTCAATAATCTTAAAATATATTATCAAAATGTAAGAGGTTTAAGAACTAAGACCGTGGATTTGTTTAATAATGTAGTCTGTAACAATTATGACGTTGTAATTTTCACCGAAACTTGGTTAAACTCTAGTGTCTATGATTCCGAGCTCTTCGAGGATCGTTATATAGTGTATAGGAGAGACCGAGAAAGCACTGGTTTCCACTCTCATAAAGACAGTGGTGGAGTTCTCATAGCAGTCTCTGTCCAATTGAAATCTATGAGATTGGATAACTTAGAGTCGAAGTGCGAGGATCTTTGGATTTCCATACATGTAGTGAACTCTCAAAATGAGATTGAGAAGATATACATTTGTCGTGTTTACTTACTTACCTCCACCTTTGCAATCTCACACATTGGAGCATTTTATTGAAAACTCAAGCCGATCCATGGAGAGTAACCAAGGTAAAACGATAATACTAGGCGATTTCAATCTTAGTAATATTATGTGAAGCCAATGCGACCAATCGAACTATTTAAAAGGTTGTAATAATGGTAGTAAATTCGGGGAAGATCTATTAAATTTCATGGCCTTAAATTCACTAAAACAATATAATTTTATTTTAAATAATAAAGGAAAAATATTAGTTTTAGTACTTAGTAATATAGACATAAATGACTTGGATTTAGACGTGAATCCCTTGTCTTTAATTGACCAGTTACATCCACCGCTTCAACTCTTCATATCTGCTGTGACCCCCATTACTCTTTACTCAAAATAACATAGTCAGGTATTGTTTTTTTAAAGCGGACTATGACAAAATTATTGATGAATTACAAAAAATATCTTGGGATGACGTATTACCAGATAATTTAAACGTTGATTTGATGACATATGAGCTGAATAGTATAGATAGTATATAGTAGTATATTCAGTAATAGATAAACATATACCCAAATCCACCCCCCCAACAATAGATTATTCTTCGGGTATGATAAAATTAATTAAAGAAAAATATAAATACAGAATGAAGATTCAGAAACATAATAATCATCCACGAGACGTCTTAGCATATGACTTATTAAAACGTAGAGTTCAAAAATTACAGAAAGTCTCATATAATAGGTATATAAGTCCCTTAGAACAATTCATAACTAGTAATCCCAAACTTTAATGGTCTTTTATAAAACGTAAGCGAAAAAACAAAAGTACTTTCCCCGCGGAAATGACTCTTGGAGAAAGGGTTGCTTCGAATGGCTCTGATATTTGTAATTTCTTCGCATCTCATTTTTCATCCGTGTATTGTAACGATTCTCCAGAACGTACCAATGACTTACCCGCTTATGCCGGAAATGTTGGAAATACATATCTTGCTTCTATTTCTTTCACTAGGGATCAGGTCTATAAAGCTTTAAAAAGACTTGATTTACGAAAAGGAGCAGGTGTAGACAGTTTACCATCAGTTTTTGTTGTCAAATGTGCTGAAGTTATTGCATATCCACTTTCGCGCATCTTCAATAAATTCCTAAGCACAGGTATACTTCCTTCAATCTGAAAAACCGCGTTAATTATACCTTTACACAAAACAGCGGCCTTATTGTGTAACTTTAACACCTATCAGGATCCCTTTGAATTTGACATTTGAAGCATATAAACTTACTTCACGCTACAGATATTTCACACATGATGGCGAAAGCGATCTAGACGCTTTTTGAATGAATGATTATATAAAAAATATCACAATTTTAGTCATAAAATAATAGTTTATGTTTATTAAAAATGAACCTATGACTTAAAAAAAATCAAAGCAACAAAACGCAGATAATGCTCTGTGGCATTCAATATCAGTCGTATCATTCAATACGGCATAAATCCCAAAGCGAATGCGATCGTAGAAATAAGACAATTCTGTTAATCTATAGTAATTTAATTTAAAGTTTTAATTTAAAGTTAATAATATAGTAATTTTGACAATTTTGTTTTTTTTATTTGATGTACTATTATCAAACGTTGACCTTTTGAAATTGGCTTTGGTACTCCTTTTTTCTTATCATCACTAAGATTTTCCTTTAGATGTATGGGACGTATGTATGTAAGACTCATCCATATACAGGGTCTGTCTTTATGAATGGATAACCCGTTAACTGCAGTTGGTCCGGATGTGAGACTGTAAGAAAATCAGATCTTCTTGCCAGGGTTGTCAACCATATGAAAATGGTGTAGACTTAATACTTTTTAATTTAAAAAATGTTAAGTGTGTAATATTCCGACAATGACGCGTGACTAAAAGCTGTAGTTTTAAAATTTATACTTTTCATAAATTTCGCTACTTTTTTCATTCATTCCGTTGCCATTTCATCAAATTTTATGTAATTTTTAGTATTATACTCCCGAAAACGTCTTATATTTAATTTTATTACAATTTTAGGTGTTCTTAACGTTAAACATTATTAAAACTGTCATTTAGAGTTTTTTTTTTAACTCTTTTTCTTAATGTCAACTTTTGATCATCTACTGTGAAAAAATAAGTGTATAAATAAGTATAAGAATTATCTTACATTTTAGTGAACCGAAATCCCACCTCATGAAGTATTTTTCTCAAAGTTTTTTCAGAACCATTGTAAATTTATAGTTTCAGATAATTTTATGGTCGGCAGTTCATTAAATGTTAAATCATCATACACCGTATCCATATTCAATCATACCCCATTCTTGGAACAACATCTTAATCAAAATCGTCCATATTAAAACGAAATTGCTTTTCTGGTCTCCCTTTTTGCAGAGTGCTGAACTTAATTGCAGTAGAATATGTTTCAGTACCTACTAAGTTCGTTTAATATATTGTTCAAAGTACTTGTTGAAATTCCAGTGGCATTTGCAACTGGCTCTTGAACCTTCTTAAAATGATTACTCGCATTTCATCTTCATTTGTGTTAAATCTGGCGGCTTCTGTTACAAATTGTTCATTAACATTGTAGATAATTTTGCGTGACTGACCTCGTAAAGGTTTCCCTATTTTTCCTAAAGATGCCATAGTTTAACTTTATATTATTTAATTTTGGGGGTGTTAACAACTCTATTTCTTTTTTTGAACTGGATGCGACCACACTGACGCATTTGAACAACGACTGACAAAACGTAAAAAGTAGTGCGCGACAGAGATAACTCTCTACGAAGCCGAAATTAGTCGATTGTCTCTTTCCATAGGTCGAAATGCAAGATTTATGACTGGGATGTATATAGATTTGCTGTATTTTAATTTACAGAACCACGGTTTGCAGGAAGTTTTTGTTTTTGTCAAAATGTTATGTTATGTTTGCCACTTCATGTGCCTGCCTTATCCCAAAATTCATTTCCTGATTTAATTAATTTATTAGGGGCTAAATTTACATAAGGGACCAAATGCCCGCACTCTACGGCAAGTTTAGCTAAGTTATCGACTTTTTATTGGGATTTATGATCAGTCTCAGTTTTGCACTTATTCAGAGCAGACGCATACGTAACTATCCGAAAAAAAAATTTTAATCACGCCATTAAGTTCTTAAACATCGTAGAATGTTAGTGCTAGTTTAGTTAATAATCGCGCATAGAGTAAATCGTTAAAACCCCCCTTGACGACTCTGCGTACCGTTGTTATCAATTTCACGGTTAACTGTAGCTCAGACCTCTCGCTCCTGCACTGTTAACGAAAACTCCCTAACCAACAAGATGGCGGTTTGTACTTTGTGCTGACTGTAAACTACCCGAGAATATCAATAAAAACATCATTTGCTGCTATCCTTCATGATCCAAGCCGTATCTCTTTCTGCGTGTTAATTTAACACCAGCAAACTTGATAAAACATACGAAATGGACTTGTCCGATAAGTGCAGCCAAACTTCCAAAAAGTGATAACATTAAGTAATGCCCCGATAAAACATCAAACCGAGCAACAGGCACCTCACAGCTTGCAACGTCGGTCGCAGTAACGATAAGAAGGAATAAATCACCGACAACTGAGGAGTCACCAACTATCTTATCATCCACGGCCACTCTTGAGTCTTTGATTAGGCAAATACCCAACAATGATTAAGAATGTCTTATCGGCCGAATTACCTATAAAAGTCCAAATAAGCAACTTAGAAACATAGCTTCATTTTATTAGTACCCAATAAGACGATATAATGAAGCGCTTTGAACAAAAACTAGACGAGATAAAGTCCCTCAAAAAAGAAAATGCAGCTCTTATATGTGACTTAGCTGCTCCTGATGCTCGTGTAAGTCATGTCCAGTGTGACATGGCGCCACAACAATGAGCCCGTTTACAAAATATTGAAATTGCTGGCATCCCCGAACTAAAAACCGAAAATACTACTGATATCATCCTGTAAGTAGCGTAACCGATTCCTTGCCTTCATTTTTCGAGCCTTTCCACCCCGGCCCCATACAAAACTCAAAGAGGCGCGAGTCGCGTCATGTGCCTCCCTGAACGATAACGCACCTAGCGCGTGGTTGGCCCCCGGTAATGTTTTTACGCTAGTTTAAGCAGTTTTAGCTATAATAATACAACGTGAAACCTTTTACTGTGTATTATGTTGTATTTATTAGTTTAGTGTGTTTTAAAGTGACTATCTAAGCGTTTTACAGGAAATCAAGGTAAGTTATAGATCTCCACCGGGAGTTGTAAACCTTTTATACTTTTTTGTTGAATTTATTGTTGATATAGGGTGGTATAATAATTATAGATATTATTGTTTAGGAATAATATTGCATCAATCTGGATTAATTAGTTAAGTATATATATTTTATAATTTTGAACCAGAATTAATAAGAAAACGCAGATATATTCCCGAATCGGAAATAGAAACACAATGAGACGATGACCATTGAAGCAGAACTATCAGTCCTTGGAACCTGGTAGTGTAACATATTAGGGTGTTACCACACCAACCGATCGTCCATCGATTGACGTCAATCGATGGGTGTGGTAGAAACCGTCGATCTACGTTGACTGTTCTATTCTGCCATCGATCGACGTCGACGGGTCGACAATTAAAACTACAAAAAACGAAAAAAAACTACAATTAGCACGAACCAGGGCGGAATTTTGTACTATTCACCCCTACGACTACCTTATCTTAGCCGACCGACAAAGTGGCAAGAGGTTTTTAGTCGACACCGGGGCAAATATATCAGTTTTGAGAAGAAACTTATTTAAGCACAAGTATGTTACAAGTCACAGAGTACACGCCGCGAACGGTAGCCTCATTAGAACATACGGCGAAATACTGAAAACCTTAATATAGGACCAAGTCGCCAAATTAGATGGAATTTTGTTATTGCTGACGTCAACACGTCCATACTTGGTGCAAATTTTTACAGTACCACAAATTACTCGTCGATTTAGACGGAAAAAAGCACACTAAGAAAGTTACTGAGCCGACAACGCCTGCAACAATGATCAGAACAAATCAATCTTGCATTGAAACTATTTCACAAGAAAGCTTACCGAGAAAGTTACTGAGCTGACAATCCTGCAACAATTATCAGACCAACTCATCTTAGCGTTGAAACTATTTCACAAGAAATTAGCATAACAAAATTACGGGCAAAATACGAAGATATAACTAAGCCAGTTATCAATATACCCAACTCTAAGTGTCAAGTGCAATATCATTTCAAAACAAAAGGAGTGCCCGTGTCAGCGTGCGCGAGGCCGTTACCGCCGGACAAATAAAAGATCGCAAAAGATAAACACCTACAACACCTGGAAATAATTTTAAAACGCCTGCATGAGCGTGGAATAACAATTAACTTAGAAAAATGCGAATTTCTCAAGACCGGACTCGATTTCTTAGGTTATCATGTAACGAGCCAAGGAATCACTCCAACTGATGAGAAAGCAATCGTATATTTCCATTGACCGTGTTAAACCAGCATTTTTCGCAGATACGAACGATAGCTCAAATAATTTTTTAAATCACGCAGCGAGAGAAAATATGACTTACCTATCACGATCACGTAGACTACGTAAACAACCAGTTAGATTTGCTTTGCGCTAGCATTATATGGCCTTAATTATTATTTAGTATGTAATTTTAGAGTAAGAATGTTAAATTGTAATTTTTGTGTTTACATTATTTTTTTAAGACGTGACCTACAGAGATGAGTTTATCTATTCAGTAAACATACGTGATAAAAGTAAGATCATGATTTGATTAAATATTACTGTAGGTCACACGTTTATTATAGTATATAAGCTCATTATTTTATCAAATAAATTGTCACTCAACATGTAATCGTGTCTTAATTTACAAGCCTTTTCCTGGTCGTAAAAGCACTTTTATTTGACATTTTTTTATATTTTAGTGTAAGAATTATGGATTAATAAACAATTATTGCATGTGGTTGACGACCTCTGACAATTAAATTTTCCAAAAAAATGTCGTGGCCACAGTATTAGTGACTCGAAAATGTTAATTTTAATAAAAAATAAAAGGATTTTTTGTTTGAAATGAATAAAAATTTGATTTACAATAATTTTCTAATGACGCGCTAGTATCCAAAGGACGACTTGCTACCTATAATAAAAACCAAGCTCCTTCTCAGTCGAATTTGTAAGTGTTCTAACTGTAAATCATGCATATTCTGATAAAGTTCTAAAGCTTTAACTTTCCATCTGGCTTACATTTTAAATCGTTGCTTTGCTAAAGGATATTTTTTCAGTTTGTGGAAAACAGCTCATGTTGTACCTACATAAAAAGGGACCAAAGCGCTCTATTGAAAATTATCCTAATATTTTTAAGTAAAGTTCTGAAAATAAATTTTAAGGTCATGTCATCTTTATGTAATCGTATGATTCCACCAGATGGTTTTATGCGTGACCTCTACAAATTTAACTTCATTTACAAATATAATTCTTAGAGACGTCGAGAGAGGCGGCCAGGTTGGCGTGATCTACATGGATTTCGAAATAGCTTTCGATTGCGTGGATCACGTCATCTTGTTACGTAAACTTCAATAATTACGAATATCTGAGTATTTATCAATCTTGAATTTGATTGAATCGCAATCAAGCAGTTGAAGTTGGTGGTTATCGGTCTGACCACATAACTATTCCTTCCTAAGTTACTCAAGGATCAATCCTAAGGCCCTTGCTACATTCAGTGTACTTACATGACATAGGTCAGTCATTTAAATAGCTTCTTATAGCTCTTTACTTCAAGATGATTTCAACCGGTTGTCTGAACATTATAAACTTAACCGTATCAATATCAATGTAGAAAAATGCTTGCACATAACATTCACTCGCAAAAATAAAATATTAACTGCTGCGTACTTTTTTAATGGTTTGGAATTGAAAAACATCTAACATCGTTAAGGATCTGGGGGTGCTTCTGGACTTAAAACTCATATTTACTGAGCACATTAGCAATATTATTAGTTTAGCACCCAAAAAGTTAGGTTTCATCTTGAGAACTACAGCTTTTTTTCTGACTCCCTTGTATTAAAATATTGTATTTCACAATTGTCCGTAGCACATTGCAGTATTGCAACTTTGTTTGGAGTCCGCAATATATAATTTATAAACTATCGAATCAATACCAAAAAATTGCAATACTCAAGATAGTCAAAAACTTCTTCCTTTAGAGTGTCGACGTCGCTTAGTAGATATTCTTTTTCTGCATAAATCATGCACTTAACTTGCTTGCCACTCAAATCCCACACTCCTTTATTTAGAACAAAACACACTCAATTATATTATCCTATCCATGCAAAGTCTAACTTAATTATATTCTAGGTCTTCTTAAAAATAGAGGCGTACACTGCACCCGTAAGAGCGTCAGACGGGCTCCATTTATTTTTTTAGTAATAATTTTTTTCACTCTGGTGGGCCTCGGCCAGTACTAAATACTAGCAATGCGTGCACTAGATATTATATCACAATTTAAGACATTTTGAAAATGATTTTAAGAAGTATTTTTAAATGAACTTGAATAATATTTCTGATGTATCTCATTAGTTACATCTTTGTAAGTAATTAGACGCAAAAATTATTACTATTGTAACAATACAAGTGTGTCGAAAACTTCGACAAACTAGACTGAAATCCAACTTTGTCACGCTTTGATTTTTATGTTTTAGCCTTTAAAAAAATAATATTTTGGACTATTTTCTCTATAGACTCTTTTGATAACAATACAGAGACCATAGAAAACTTTTCTTTTTCTGTTAGTATCAGTTACTTTTATACTTATCGAACGCCATATGTATGAACAATGAATTCCTACTAAAAAACTATCTGAAGATTTGAAAATTTTCTCAATACATGATGTAGACAATGAAATTTCAAAGAATTTGAACTCATATTTCGATGCATACGTGTAATATTTTGATCGGAAACGAACTCTGAAAACTCCTAGTATTGCACGATTTTGTATAAATGCTCTTAACGGTTGGCTAAAGTGTTTATATACGGTTGCCAATGTTATTTGCAATCTAATTTTAAAGTATCTCCGAGATACTTTAACTTTGCTGTTTCTACCAATATTTTGCTTTTGCGATTAGTATTTTCTTGCATAGGTGTGTGTGAATTTTAATAGAGAAGTTTTGGGGGGTAATGTAGCAACCCAGTCAACTATAGACCTATAGCAATCACTTCCATAATTTGCAAAATTATGGAACGTGTATTGAACCATCGTTTTCTGACGTAACTAGAGACCAGTGAGCTCCTCACTGAAAACCAATATGGTTTCCGCGGAGGACGCTCAACAGGAGACCTTCTAGTGTACGTCACGCGTCTATGGAGCATGGCCTTGGAAGGGCACGGAGAGGCAATAGCCGTATCCTTAGATATCTTCAAGGCCTTTGACCGGGTATGGCACGAAGCCCTCTCGAGCAAGCTTCCTCCGTATGGCATACCATCTGGACTCTGCGACTGGATTTCTGATATCCTGAGGGAACGGTCAATTCGAATTGTCGTCGATGGCTTCTCATCGGACGTAATGGCGATCAACGCCGGCGTACCTCAGGGATCTGTTCTCTCTGCAACATTATTCCTGCTGCACATTAATGACCTTATTTTATCGGAAGGCATTATTGGTTACGCCGATGACAGCACTGTTGTAGAGAGATATGTGTCCAATGCGCGAGCGAGTCCAAACCAGATCCAATTTCAGAGAGAGTCGATGATCGAACGGGTTGATTTGACACTATGTAGGGTTTCCGATTGGGGTGAAGCCAATCTTGTCAAGTTCAACCCTTCCAAAACCCAGGCGTGTCTCTTCTCCGGTAATAAGAGCACATTCAACTTGACGCCCACTTTCCAAGGTGTATCTGTACCGATCACAAACCATCTAGGGCTTCTAGGCATGACCATCACGTCGAAACTTAGTTTCGGTCAACAGATTGAAACCATGGCACAGTCAGCTTCCAAAAAATTGGTAGTCATCGCAAAGGTCCGGCGATACTTCAACTCCGAACAGTTGCTCAACCTGTACACAGCCCAGGTTCGATCCTGTATGGAGTACTGCAGCCATCTTTGGCATAATTCCGCTAAGTACTATCTTGAAGCGTTGGATGCTGTCGACCGAAGGGCCCGTAGACTCATATGTGACGACAAACTTACTTCTTCGAGACTGCAAAGTCTCGAACATCGTCGAAAAGTTGCTAGTCTATCGGTTTTTTACAGATTGCACTTTGGAGAGTGTGCGAATGCTCTTTTTCAGCTGATCGAACCTTCCCCCTTTCTCCACCGGTCAACCAGACGCAGACAGAAGTTTCACCCGTTTGTGGTTAGCGTGCCGAAGAGCCGAACTAAACGGTTAGATAGCTCATTTTTGGTTCGTGTTGCCAAAGAGTGGAACGATTTACCTGCGTCTGTTTTTCAAGACAAATACAACCCTGGAACTTTCAAGTGTAGAGTGAATAGGTACCTCTTGGACAGGCGTGTATGATCCTCGTCTTCATCTTCACTTTCCATCAGGTGAGATGGAAGACAAACGCCTGCTAATTATTAATTAAAACAAAACAGTTTTATAGAAAATAATATATTGCATTTTGCTTGTATTCAAGGTCAACCAACTATTTTCAAGCCAACTCGTAACCGTTTTTGAACCTGTTTCAACAAGCGTCTGTACGGAGTTCCAACTAGCATCGTGAATGAATGCGTACGTTCCTGTTCAAGTCCGAATAACACGAACACACACAAACTAACTAGTGATGCTACGCATCAGACGAACGTCTTCCTAACTACAACACTAGGAATTATAGTTAGGGAGGCGAATAGGGGAATTTTTGGTAATACTCGAGCGTGGCAGTTTAAGATATGAGAGATACCTTAGACCTAATAGAACAACCTTGTAAAGTATTTAGCTCTATATGTAGTGACGCGCACCTAGGATAGACGATCAGATTAGTAAAAAAAAATTAATATTCTGAAATACTCGAGCGCGTCAGATTAAGATATTGGGGGTTGATTTTAGTGTTTTAAGACTAAATTTAACTAATCTGACGATAAGTCCTTGACGCCGCCGAGTTATAGGGTCGCGAACTTGTAAAAAAAAAACGTTAATCCGGCATTCTCGAGCGCCATTTTTATTTTTTTTATTTTGAAGAATATAATCTAGAACTTACTAAAAATACAAAATCTGCCGGTTTCCGCATGACCGGAAGTGTGGAGGAGACATTTCGTCTTCCGAAAAACGCATTGCGGCATATAAGTCGCGAACGATACATTTTACAAAAAAAAAGTTTAAATAAACAAAAAAGGTAATTTTATTTTACACAAAAAAGATCTCTTTACATTTTTGTCCAAAGTTCAAACTTTTTGACTTGAAGCATAATAAAAACTCAAACTTTTTTGAGTATATCTCGAAAACTGAGGGTGTAACTGTATACAAAAGTATTATTAACATGTACAGTTTCATGTAAGTATATTATTCAATAGCCTGTTGATCCTCAAATTGTTTTTTGGACGTACCGTAAGCAAAACGAAGTGAAGAATTGAAGCAAAAAAGAGGAATTTGCCATAAACATGTAATACAGACTGAGCACTTCGCGGAAATATGCCGTCCAGCAATGACGAGACGCTTGATTCAGGTAAATTTTTGTACTTCTATAATATTCTCTCAACAAAATTACTAAATAGAAATAATTGTTACGGATGTTGCAGGCACTCAGCAGGAAAGAATTGTGGATGAGGAGCCACAATATGAAAGTTCCAGTGAAGAAGAAGAAGATGAATTGTATTGAGCAATGTATAGCAATACAATTATAAAACAATTTTTATATCATTTCATTTTTTTATACAATAAATAATACAATTCTTACTACATTTCATCTACTATATATCTTGTACATTTCTCTACTGTGCATCTATCGCTTTATTGTCATTCTTAAATTCCCCGTTTTATCAAGGAGAACGAAAGGAAAAAAATGAAACCAAGAAACCTTTTTCGGTCAGATTAAGAGAACCCACCAACATTTTTGTCAGATTAAGAAAATATGCTTTCAGGATACCGAGATAAACCTCCCCTATGTTAATCTGACGCGCTCGAGTATTTCAAAAAAACTTTTTTTTTTTGCATTTTCAAAAATTCATCGTAACTTATCGTCACGCCGAAATCGTCAGTTTTTATAAAGGGAGCTTCCTTGGGGCCTACTTAACACCCCTTCCGAAAATCTGACGCGCTCGAGTAAATTTTTTTTTTTTTGCATTTTTGACTACTTTATATGCCTACCCCCACCACGCAAACCGGCAGATTAGTATACCGTTGTTATCAGAGGCACTTGGGGCATACGTAGTATGAATATCTGACGCGCTCGAGAATGCCCAAGTAACTGTTTTTTTTAACATTTTTGAAAAATCGTACACGCCAAACCCACTGCTAAAACGGTTTTTACCATACGAGACTTCTTTTCGAAATTATTTTATCTTTCGATTTTGATAGGTCTCGACGGCGCCGTTGAATTACGCCATTTAGCTACCTCGCCTCCCTAACTATTAGGAACTTGAGGAACTTTTCAATTTGACAACTATTTTTTTTTAAATTAGATTGTCCTTCGTTTCTTAATTTTAAAATGACGGCATTGGGTTTTGGCGTAATGCCATTGTGGCAGACGAAAGCCTCTCTCCTTTTCTACAAGAAATTTTAACAATCTAAAAGATAAAGAAGGTAAAATAAATAAAATATTTATGATTTTCTTTTTAATTTCTAAATTTTGTTTTATATTTTTATATGCTTTGGTTGTATAGCACGGGAGGCAAATTTTTATTTTCTAGAAGCGAGACATCAGTACCTTTTATTCATATTCTGTTAATTATGTTACACCAATTAAACACCGTTATTCATATTGAGTTACCCAGAAAACATTTCATGTGTGGCTCACAAACAATATACAAATGTTTACCACACTTAAACCTTGTAAGCACAAAGCACAATTAGCACAAAGACACGGTAACCATTGTTAAGTCCTATCTCAGTTCTTGGAAAGTGATGGAAAATAACGTCCTTTCGGCTACTTTCTCATTCACTACACAGCACTTGTCGTACATTGTGAAGCACCGAATAAAATTACCGCATATTAATTACTATATTTGGTAAATGAGAGGTTATGTTTCGGAAATTGATCAATGCAAACTCTTCACTCGTCAAACCATTGACCTCTACTAATTAGAGGTGTGACTAATATATTCGTAATAGTTATACGTAATAGTTACACGGACCAAATCACATATTAGGTAATATGAACGTTATGATATTAGGTTATTCTATAATAGTCAAATAATAGTGAGTGACGTTCGTCGCGTCACAGGAGAATGCGACGTTGCCAAACTTGCGTGTTATCCATCGCTCGCACTCTTCGCCGGGCCGCGCAGTGCTACGCGGTAGTGTACCAAGGACGTATTCGATCGAACATTATCTATGCGTAGCATACACTTCGCGTTTTGTATGGAAGTTTCATGGATAAGCAGAGTGACAGCATTTAATCGACATCGATTAAATAGAAATTGTTAAAAATGCGCAATATTTTGATAATAATCTGAGTAATAGTAATAACGCCTAATTTTTTAGATAGATTTTATGTTCATTTAGTTTAGTTAGACGTGTTTAATGTTAATGCCTGTTAAAGTATGAAGGCAAATTTAATCACTACTCTTAATCAATATTATATACTCGCTAGCTTTATTAATACATTACTTTTTCGGGTTGAAAAGTAGCGTACCTATGTACTTTTCGTAATCTGAGACCTAATCCAAGAAATCCAGTACCATACCAAACATTAAAATCGGTTCAGCAGTTTGAGCCTGCAAAACAGTTGAACAGTACCTACATAAAAACTAATAAATAAGCAAACTTTCGCATATTATAATATAATTCTAATATAAGTATGCGATTCTCTTACACTCGTATAACTAATATACAATCAAACTAATAAAGATTTTAGAATATTGCGTATTATAATAACAACATCGGACGGAAAACTATCCCTATTATTTGACTGTTACCGAATAATAGGCACGATAACCTAATATTGGTAAAGCGTTATATTCGATAATAGAAATACGTCATCATCAACGCGCTCGCTCGCGCCGCCTTTTTCATGCCGGCGTATCCATGTCTTGTGTGTGTGTGTGAACTTTAAGTGAACAATCAAAACAAAAGCACGCAATCTTTATTCCATACGATTATAATAGAGTTTCAAGGACAGTAAAAACTCTTTACGAACCTTTACGAATATAAATAATACTAATACGAATCATATTAAATTGCAAGAATATCAAAAATCCAATATTGCCTCTTACTGTTACTAAAACTATTTATTTGATATCGCTCTATTGAAACTATATTATTGATAGGTACCTATAAAATCTAATGCATCACTGTATATCGATAAATAAGCAAACTTTCCAATTTATAATATAAGTCTAAAATATGCGATTCTCCTATATAACTATCTCTCGTATAACTAATATACACGCAAACAAATATGGTTAAATGAATGTAGCGTATTATTAGAACAACATCGGACGGAAAACTAGCCCTATTATTTGACTATTACCAGACTATTACCAAATAATAGGCTTGATAACCTAATATTGGTAAAGCGTTATATTCGATAATAGGAATACGAATATTTGAGCCTAATATAACACCTCTACTACTAATGGACAGGCCCTAAGTACGAAAATAACGTGCATACCTAAACTTGAAACATAACATAAAATGGCGTCCATTTCTAGTGTTGCACAACGACTATCGAATCTAGTATCGATATTTTAAAACTAAATATAGAACTTGCAATATAATATTGTAATTGAGATTGACGTAAATAAAATAATCATAGTTTATTTACTTTCATTATAATTTTTTTAATATAAAAAATAAAGAACTATACAGTTTATTTTCTTATTCCTGATATAGTCCCGTCAAATTAGCCAGAAAAATAGCGGTCAGTTTGCATTAATTCCCAACATGCTAAATTTTGGTACAGACCTGGGGTACACTATTATAAATAAAACACCGAAAGATCCCATGTTTGCTTAAAAAGTTATTCAAGGTCAAGCATCAAAGTTTTCGGTTCAATCAATTAAAGTTTGGCTTGTCTTCAATAATTACGATTCATAAATAGACAAAACAACTACCAATAATATACTAATATTCAATAACAAAATTAACAATTCTAAGCAAGCTTAATTCCCTCTTTCTTCACGCCTTTTTGATTCAAAAATACTCGCACAACGGCAAGCAAAGCAAATACCAATTCGATATGATTTACTGCGTAAGCCCCTGTTATCATTTACATGGAAAGTATGAAAAATAAAAACATATTAATAATGATCATCGATATCTGGTTAAATAATCAAAGCTCCGGAACATCACTTTTGACAGCTTTTTTTGACAGTAATGTAACAATAAATGGCGATTTGTGGCACGCTAGCCACCTGCTATGACGTCACTACATGATTGATATTTAAGTGACAACATTCAAAAATAGTACTATCTCTTTCTTTTATTAGCATTTTTGTATAAGTAAAGGGAGACAACCAAGTTCTTCCTCTTCTTCCTCGTCGATATACATAACTACTTATTTATATAGGACATTACGGCTACTCCATGTATTTATCACCTCGCTGCGTCAAACATTGAAACCGTAATGGCAGATCAAGCTGATTGATTGAAAATTAAATTAAATTTTGCGTTTTATGGCAATCAGCTGTAGTTACTACACAATAACTATTTCTGCCAATTTCAAGTATTAATATAATAAAAGTACTTTTAACATAATTAAAACATTGAAACAAAAGCTAAAACCATACATCATCGATTGAACACAGTGTTATCATTCATCATTCACATTGAAGTGACGTATGACAATTGTTCGTTCGAAAAGTATTTTATTTTTTTATTTATTTATTTCATTATTACATAATCCACAGCTCTAAGCTAAATATAAACATTATATTATTTTGCACTGACAGCCAATTAAGGACTAACAATTTATAGATGAAACATATATAAGCTTAAGAATAGGGAGAGATGTATCACTAAGTTACAAAATCAACATCATGGATTAATATCAAAACACAACTTAATTATGCAATAAAAAAGTAAGTATATAATTATTATAAAAACAGAAAAACTAATTGACTTTTTTTTCTATTTTTTTTTGTGCCAAATTACATTAAAAACTTACTCGTTTTTTTTTGTCTTGTGTGATTTGTGTATATTATGTGTGTGTGTGTTTGTGTATGTATGTGTGTGTATGGATGTTGAAGATGGTATGTGTTTATAAGTTGTTTATCCTGTCGTTAGTATTTTTATTATATTATGTCTAAAGTTCTCTTTGCTGTCATGGAACAGATCCAAATCCAAATTATGTGAAAAGTTCTTATTATAGGTGTTTTATATTCTATTGATTATTGAGTTTTCTGTGTAGTTTGTTTTTGAGTGCTGTGAGTAAAATAACTGGGTGTGGCGGGTTCTTGTGGAGGGTGTGTGGAAATTTAGAACAAGGTGCGTTAACTCAGGACAGTCAATATAACCATTACAAGTGTTGTATAAAAATAACATATCTAATAAGCAACGTCGGTGTTCTAAACTTAGAAGATGGTGATTTTTGCAGGCTTCTGGGTATCGGGCATGGGTCTGTTGTCTATAGTTTAAATGTTTAAAACTTTCGCTGAATAGATTCTATATTTTGTTTATATACAACATACTGAGTATTCCAGATTGAACTACAGTACTCTAGTGTACTGCGAACAAAAGAGTAGTATAGAACTTTCAAACAAATTGAATCAGTGAATGGTGCACTAGTCCTTAAAACAAAACCTAAATTCTTATAGGACCTTGTTGTGATGTGTGATATGTGTTCCCTGAAATTCCAATTTTGCATCAAGGAGCACACCTAAATCCCGAACGATATTACATTTCAAAATTTCGACACCATTAAAAGAATAATGGGTCAGTAATGGTCTAAGCTTGCGAGTGAACGCTACATGTGTACACTTATTAACATTAATAGTGATGCGGTTGTCAAGGTAATAATTATTTAATCTTTGCAAGTCATCTTGTAACCTGAGGCTATCCGATGGGCTTCTCATTTTCATATAAATTTTAGTGTCGTCCGCATACATTAAAAACTTTGCATAATGTATGTGTTGTCCTATGTCATATACGTATACACAGTAGAGTAAAGGTCCCAAAATTGAGCCCTGAGGGACTCCAGATGGTATGGAGACATAATCAGAGCGAAACCCACCCAGTTCAACTGCCTGACTACGATTACGAAGATATGATTCATGCCATCGCAACAAATCTCCACAAATCCCTACTTCCTGAAGCTTGCGCAAGAGAATGACGTGATCAACACGATCGAATGCTTTTTCGAAGTCAGTGTAGATCACGTCAACCTGTCCCCCACATTCCATGTCATGGAGAACTTCGTTCGTGAAAATGGCAAGATTAGTGCAGGTCGAGCGGTTCCTCATGAAGCCGTGTTGTTGAGGGGGGATCATTTTTCTTATGATGGGATATATGTGGTTGTATAGAACTTTTTCTGCAACCTTACTTAAAACATTTAATTTAGAGATTGGGCGGTAATTTTTTATTGACGTCTTAGGCCCTTTTTTGTGCACAGGAGTGATGTGCGCTATTTTCCATTGTAGTGGAAAATACCCTTCTGCAAAACATCGATTAAATATATAAGTCACAGGATACGATAGAGCTTTCGCGCATTTCGCGAATAAAATAGGTGGCAAACCGTCACTGCCCGGGCCTTTGCTAATATCCAGTCCCTTCAATAACAATTCACAGTATTCCGGGTTAACTGAGATGGTACCCACACTGTCAGTGTTTAAGGACAATGGTAAGGTTTGAGCATCATTATAGTATCAGTCATCAGTAGCAAGAGATGTCAGCATCAAAAGTTCTAACCATAGACATAATTCCTAGTTTTTTTTTTGTATGAAGATTACCTGGACCTGGTGCACCATTCACACATTGGGTGCGTTCCGAATGCTGCGCACAGCGCTATCAGCGCTAAAACTGCTCATAACCGTTCCGATTCGTTTTAACGCACTAAAAACGATATTTGTGCTATTGTATTTGGAATGGCAAATAGCGTGCTTAAATTTTATTTGTTTCTCGCTTAAATCTAAACTTACATCTTCATTAAGATCTTTGACCCTGATTGAAATATGAGCCATTTTTAATATTTATTACAAAAGGAAATTTCTAGCAAGTTCCTAAAATGTTTAATCGCTTAAAAAAATTTCAACAAATAAACATGTTTAAGTTTTGACAGGCCTTTCAGAGCATTCATGCTTCGTAGCTTGAGTTCTGTAAGCGGAATGATGGCGGCGTTTATGACGTCATTGATGACGTATCGATATCACTATAATCGGGCAGGCATTTGGAACGGGTATATGAGCACTCCGAGTGATATAATCGGCAATCGGAACGCACCAATTGTCATGAACAGCGAATATACCGAACATTCACGAATATTTTTGCTAGACTCGAATGCAAAGATGGATGTGTTTTTCAGCTGTTTCATCGCGCTGGTATATAACAGGCTATTCCTTAAAATCTTAAGACAAGATTCTAAAAATCGTATTGCAGAGTGATGTGACTTTTACATTTTGGGCGGTACACGAACATAATATTTGGCGCATTCGTAATCTTTTAATGTGTTCCAAAAAACCGAGAATAGGCAGCAACGGGTTTTTATTATAGAATAATAGAGCCACTTCACATCGTCGTTTTTGCCCGAAGTGCGGCTATTATTAGTATACTTCTGTTAGTTTTTGAAAATTGATAACGTACAAATTTGAATTGTATTGAGGGATTTTCCAATTAAGTATTCCTATTATCGAATATAACGCTTTACCAATATTAGGTTATTATGCCTATTATTCGGTAATAGTCAAATAATAGGGTTAGGTTAGGTTAGGTTAGGTTAGATATTGTCCGATGTTGTTCTAATAATACGCAATATTCATTTAACTTTTTTTAGTTTGCATGTATATGAGTTATACGAGAGTTATAAGAGAATCGTATATATTAGACTTATATTATATATTCGAAAGTTTGCTTATCTATTCGTTTTTATGTACTGTTTTGCAGGCTCAAACTACTGAACCGATTTTAATGTTTGGTATGGTACTGGATTTCTTGGATTAGGCCCGGATTAACACATACGCTGCTTTTTAACCCGAAAAAGTAATGTGTTACGTAATGTCACTCTGTTTATCGATGAATACAAAACGCGAATTGTATGCAACGCATAGATAACGTTCGATCGAATACGTCCTTGGTACACTATCGCATAGCACTGCGAGGCCCGCCCGGCGAAGAGCGCAAGCGATGGATAACATGCAAGCAGATGTTTTTATTAGACGATTAAACATTTTAAAAGCTTGCTTATTAATTTTCTTTTGTAATAATGTAAACAAATGGCTCCTGCTTCATTCAGGGTCAAAGATCTTAATAAAATTGTAACTTTAGACTTAAGCGACGAACAATCAGAATGTTAGCGCGATATTTACCGTTCCGATTGCAATAGCACTAATAACACTTTTAGCGCGCTCAAACGAATCGGAACGGTTTTGAGCACTTTTAGCGCTGTGAGCGGCAAACGGAGCGCACTATTTGTTTGTTATAACATGGCTCATTAATTAAAGAAAGGAATTGAAAATGGCGGTGCTTATCATGTTTTCCGGTTACCGCTTCGAGCAATAGTTGGTTTCATACTTGAATGAATACTTACTTTCATGTGTGTTGACTTGCTCTGTTTTAATTACTTTAACCAAAAGCTTATTTTAAATCTCTTATAATGCCCGTTGGAGCTGAAACCTCGAAGAATTTACCATGGTAAGTGTTTTTGTAAACAACAGTAAATGAACTAACCTAAAAGAACCGAACAATAAATTTATTTGGAAAAGGAAATATCTTGAACTATAATTATTATCAGGCTTGAGAAATATCGCCACAGATATAACACAGAAATTATGCATTAGAAAATACCAATACCAGATTTAAGCTCTTCCAGCTCTTTAATAATCGTTATCGTTTGCTTAATTTACTGAAATGTATTATACATCCTAATTAATACATTATCACAGCTTATCAAAGTTCTTTTAAAACAGCAATAACTTTTGTTTTCAAATACCTATAGATATAAGAAAAAGGAACAAAATATAATATATTTGTTATTCCAATATTCTAGGGTTGAGAAATACAGACCTTCCAAGTTAGAGGAACTCATATCTCATGATGAAATAATCAAAACCAGTAAGTTAAACATTATTATACATCAATACATAATAAATCTTAATTATGATAAGAAAAGGAAATGTGTAACAGTGAATGCTCATGTAAATGCAGTTTTAGTAACAATCATTTTCTTGTTTCTCTTGTGTAAATATTATATATAGTTTTCTGAATGCTAGAGTTGCTGTATACTATTATTTTTGTCTACCACTCATTAATTAGATATATTAGTTATATTAAAACATTGAAATTCTCATTTATATATTTTTTTTTCAGTCAACCAATTTATGGACGAGAACCAATTACCACATTTATTATTTTATGGTCCACCGGGAACCGGCAAGACTTCTACAATTTTAGCTTGTGCAAAACAGATGTACACTCCTCAGCAATTTAATTCTATGGTATGATTTTTTATTTATTTATTTTATTATTTGGAGAACCAACAGCTTTGTTAATATATTTAATTTTAAGTTAATATAGCTTAGCCAGCTTATTCCTATTTGCAAGCTTTATTAAGTTTAATGACAATGGTAACATGCTTTAAAGTGATGATCAAGATTGGGATGTGTGTGACACATATATCCAAGAAGTGCTAATTCACTCTATATGTAACTAGTCCAGGATAGAAATATAGAAGAAATATAGACACCTATGTAAAATCCTCATCTTATGCTGCGTTCCGTTTGCCGATTACAGCGCTCATATACCCGTTCCGTTCGCCCGTGAGCGCGCTCACAGCGATATCAATACGTCATCAATGTCGTCATAAACACCGCCATCTTACCGCTCACAGTGCCAACGCTACAGAGCATGGTCGCTGTGAACGGCCTGTCAAAACTGACACATGACGTTACTTTGTTGATGTTTTTATTAGTCGATTAAAGATTTTAAAAGCTTGCTTATTAATTTTCTTTCGTAATAATGTAAAAAAAAGGCTCCTGCTTTCTTCAGGGTCAAAGATCTTAATGAAATTATAACTTTAGACTTAATCGAAGAACAATCAGATTGTTAGCGCGCTATTTACCGTTCCGATTGCAATATCACTAATAACACTTTTAGCATGCTCAAACGAATCGGAACGGTTTTGAGCACTTTTAGCGCTGTGAGCGCTGTAATTGGCAAACAGAACGCAGCATATATCATTGCTTAAGAGCATGTTACTTATTATATTATATTATATTAATACATGATTTTGCTATGGAATTTTTTATTGTAGTGTTGATGCTTCTCAGTTGAATCTCATAATCTACCCTTTAAATTACAGTAAAATAAATTGGATTGTAGTAGTGTTGTGTGTGTATTAACAGCAAGCACCATTACCGGGAGTTAAAGTTTTTCATTGTATTTAAATTTTTCGGATTTTAGTCAGCTTATTCTTAAATATTCAGATTTTCTACTTTAAAAATAAAGGAAAGTCTTCTTAGATTAATACTTGCCATCTCCAGTATTAAGAGTACTTTTTCTCCAAGCAACATTGCAAAATTCCACCCTGATATGATATTTGATGATTTTGCTGGAGTCCAACATTTTATGATACATTTTATTATTACAACCTATTTTAGAAACTTTTTGCTTTAGGAAATTTGTTAATAATCTGCTCGACAGTAAAATAAAAAAATATCTATTAAACCTGAGAATTATATAGAAAGAGGTTCTATCTAACAATTTTGTATGGAGACTGGAATACCTACAGTCTGCCCTTTTTAAAAATCTTGATGTTTACCTCCCAGTGGTGAAACTAGGGTAATAGATAGAAAGATTATAATGAACAAAAGTATAAAGTTATAGAGTTCAAAGTTAAAAAAAGTTACTATAACATAAATGCAAATTCGCACCTGCCTGTGTTGTGTTTTGTGTCTACTGCACCAATGCCATGCCTCTTTGTCCCACTCTTAAAAATATCTAAATATATTCTTCAAAAATAACTCATAATTATGGTCACACACCTAATTCCTAATAGTTCCTGTAAATTGAGGAATAGAGTTTAGCTAAGACATTAATGCTATTCATGTCTTAAAAGTAGCTTAGTAACTTCCTCATTCTAAAAAATGGCTCATATTATTTTCTGTTTTATGTTGATTAAAGTGAGTTTTTTTCAAAAGTTTAAGACCTACGTGATTAATTACTATATTTACTATTACATTACTATATTCATTACTATAAACAGGGTGTTAGCGTTAGTAGGGAGCATCGTTTCAGGGTCGGTAGGTGGCAGTAAAAGAGGAATATTAACAAAAACTATTTGGCTAAAATCAGTGTATAAAAAAAGTTATGAACTATTGAAATTTTTTTTATTTGTTCCCCCGGAATCCGATATCGGAATCCCCCAAGGGAGTGTGTTAGGGCCGTTTTTATTTTTGCGGACAGTTAGGTTTCCCAAAGAGGTTTGAAGACCTTTTGTTGCCCTTTTTATTTAATACTTGATCCTTTGCGTAACCGTACGCGAGGAAATCCAAATATATTTTTACAATACTCACTTCAATTTATATATTTACAGGTTTTAGAATTGAATGCCTCCGACGATCGCGGTATCGGAATAGTGCGCGGGCAAATACTAAACTTTGCTTCTACAAGAACGATTTTTAAGGCTGGACCGAAATTGATAATTTTAGACGAAGCGGACGCCATGACCAACGACGCTCAAAATGCTCTGCGAAGAAGTAAGTGCCGAAACTTATCCAACAACCCACGTTATATCAAGAGAATGTAATGTTTAACCATTCCACAATAATTAAGTTTGAAGCCATCAATTTTAGTTAGGACTAAGGTCGTTTTAATAATAAATGAGAGCTATTTAGTACACATCGAAATATGAATAGAATTTAGAAATTTTTGCTATATTTTACATAAACATTTTTTTAAACTTACTACTAACCAGATATTGCCACCGTTTTATAGAACAAGTTTGTTTTTAGGAAATGTATGCGAATTAAAGATAATTTAGCTGATCATTATTAAAATTCATTGATGGTTCATAGAAATCTAGCAAAGTTTTGTTAAGTGCGACGTGAACAGCTTACGTACTTAGGTTGTGTTGTGGGTATTAGTGTGTTCATTTATATTTTATTTAGTTTTTCTTACTGAAGATACCTATGTTTCATTTGTTATTCAGATAGCACTCTAATAAATATTTATTTAAATGGAATAAAATTCTGAATTATTTCACCTTTCAATTCAAGAAATGACATGACGCCGTTAAGCTAATTGTTCGGTTCAAAGAAAAGCACATGAGTAAGCTAAAAAATATCGAAGACATTCCCTTTAACTTGTTTAACTATGCGTACTAAATATTAAATACATACCAGTAAAGTCCATTTTCGCATGTATCCAGTTCGTCTGTCGTCATGGTGATTGTGGCTCAAACAAATATTAAAATCAGCCCGCTTAAAAGTTTATCGGTAGATCATTCCATAAGCAGATTAGTGTTGAATTGTGTTAAATGTATTTGATATCGAAAAACAGCCGGTTAACATGTCGGACACCGAAGAGGACGAAATACAGAATAAGACAATCAAAATTACAGTTGTTGGTGAACCTGCAACGGGAAAAGTAAGTATAGGCATTACACATTTGATTTATTATTACGTATTTGATAAAAATCTTTAAATATTTTTAATAAAGAGCTCAGTTGTATTATTTAGTGTTGTTGTTCGGTGAATATTTAATTTAAATGTAATAAAAAAGTCCCAGTCTGCTTACTCTTCGCGCGGCAAATAATTACTTTGCTCGATTTAAGTAAACTCCTTATCGCGAGGTTTGTGTGTGTTCTTTATCCCAAGACAATATTGTAATAGTCCAAGAGCTAATAATCCTAAGCTATTGTGTCACCATTTAGACCACGGATTTGTTCCAACTTGCGATATGGCTTAAAAGTAGAGGTTATGATAGTTGTATAGGGAATTGTTATCCTGGTAACTTGGCTGGTTAGTTAGTGTAACATCATTGGGATATGATTCTGTGTCATTATATTTTTCATACATATTTTACCTAACCTTTGCGTTGCGCAGCAACTGTCCCACCTGTGAAAGCCAGCCAGACTAACCATTGCCTATAGGTACAACTTTCATAAATATTACTTTTAATGTATACAGGATGATTCATCGAGATGGGTCAGGGTGTGATAAACTGGAAATGTAAGAGATAGAAATATTTGTTCTAAGGTGACCACGTCACCGATTTTAAAGTTAAGAAACACTGAATTCATTTCAAATATCTCGTATACCATCTCGTATTTATTACAAAAAGTTATTGTGTACGTTATTAAAATAAATGTTTACTATGGAACTCTGTGTCTCGAATCAAAAGATAATGCTACATTTTACTATTTTATTCTAAAAAGATTACCCTACAGGCTGGATGACCTACGTTATTTCTTGTGCCAGCAGCGAAGTGATAATTTTAACGCTGATTCACCACTTGAAAATGCTAACTCGTCACCCTAAAATTTTAAATGATTGCTTTCAGTCAAAAAAAAAATTATAAATAAATAAATTGAGGAGCCTTAGAAGCGCAGTGGTTAGGGCTCTAGAGTCTCGAAGTTAAAGTTCCCGGGTTCGCGCCGGTGACAGCAAATTGTATCAATGTGTTTTTACATCTCATGTTAACGAAGCCGACTCCTTTGACGGGGAGGAAACTTTAACCAAAGAAATTATTACGTTCAATGTAAGTCTGCAAACCCGTAGTTGAATATTGTGCTGAACTATTAATTATCTAATTGGGTAGGCAGCTTTACCCAGTAGTAAAGCTGCCTTGAATTACTTCCGTCAGTTACTTCAGTTTACTTTGTAGTACGGTATTAAAACGGTTTCGGAATAAAATAGTAAAATACAGCATTTTTTTCAAATTTAATGGGCGATAGTAACATTTATTTCGTATTAAAATCGTTTCTACAATTAAGGTTTTTACTTAAATAATTTTATTTTTATTTCGGAGTGTTTGCTGTTTTCAGGAAACTCACCGGAACGCCACCGCGCCGCAGTGTATATAGAATTTAAGGAGACGTATACTTGTAGTATGTAACTAGCTTACACCTATACAGGAAAGAAACCTCACTGATCTTTGTATAAATTATTTATTAAGATCATTTGTGTAATAAAGTAACACACCGTTAACCACATAGATCAAACTTACTCCTGGACCGGGCACGGCCGGCTCAAATGTTATAGCCGGCCAGTGAGTCGCCATCCGCCCGGTATTAACAATTTTTTTCAAGCATTTGTAGAATAAGATAATATCCTTCGCTTTTCTACATAAATTAAACTAAATCCTAAGAGCATTTCAGAGCACTCTCTGTGCGATGTACCTGGGCGTGTCCGGAGCGGGCGCGGCCGGCCCGAGCACGGCCGGCGCGGAGGTGATGGCCGGCCAGTGCGTCGGCGTCCGGCCGCCGCTGCCGCTTCACTTGTGTGATGTCGCCGGTGCCGCGCGAACGAGCGCTATGCTGCCGAATTATTTGTATGCTTCTGATGTAAGTTTCGATTGCCGTTATATTTTATTGGTTTGAGATATAAGAAAAAGTTTAAAATTTATTTCTGAAAAACTTGCATCTAAGAATACACAATATGAACTTACAAATGTATTACTACGATAAACTACATAGTGATCAATTATAATAGGTGTCTAAAAATTAACAATAATTACTATAATAATGATAAGCATAATTATCATGATCTAGGGTAACAATAACAAGGCAAATACTTAAACTAAGTAATTACCTGTTTTTAAGTACAAATTATTAAATTAATTATGCTAAATAAACATTAATTCTAAAACTAGTAAGTAGAGTAACAATAAAATGCGTAAAGTGTAAATATTACATAAAAGGTGTTTTACAATTCTCGTCACATTATAAACATTAGAAAAAAATAATAATACTAAGATATGTAGTTCAGTCGTTCTGTGGAAGTATTACACGTATTAGAATTCCACGTTAGTTTTGTCCTGCAATGACAAAACGCACCCTATTAGTCTCACGCATCATATTCATTCAAGTGGTGTAAATACCACAAAACCAAGGGTTCTAGTTAGTTTATTTACTGGGTGCTATAATTGTATTCTAGGCTGTTTGTAGAAGTGCGCAGATTTTCATTTTATAGTAGGTTTTTCGTTCTAACTAAGTAAATAATTTTTTTTAGCTGAAGTACGGTTCGAGAATTATAAATAAACATTCACATTTCAACACTTATGCAGGATGACTGGTGGGTCACTTTCGAAATTCGAGGACGTGATACCTAGTTTGAGATCATACATGAAACGAAAAAATATAATAAAAAATAAACATTAATTGTAAAACTGAGTAAACTTAACCGAAAGTTTAATTACGCAACGCATGGTTAGACTAGCGTAGATACCTACTTAGTACGCACGTACCATATCTAAGTATTCTGCATTGTGTATTGAGTAGACATACTTAATTCACACACGACGGATTACACTGGAAGAAAGCGCAGGGCGGGGAAGTAAGCGGTAATTCAGGACATGCGGATATAGTAGAATAGGTATGACGGCGGGATAATAGTAGAATAGGTACCTAGCGGGTGGTGGCGTACGGTGTGGCGGGGAAACTACTATGTGCGCGCCGTAAACCGCGTGCCAGGTCACGTGCCGCGTTGACTCAGGTGTCGGGAAAAGTTTAGGCAAACACTTTATTTATTTACAGGGAATTCTAATGAAATATAAGTTTTTTTTAGTCGGAGTATTATTCAGAAGAGTTATTACAGTCATTGTTAGACACTTAGACTGGTCACAGTATATTGTTTAGACACTTATTTGTTTTCCAAAAACGTAAGGAAGTTAGGAATAACTTGTAATAAAGAGTTGTTCGCTTAAGATACTCAGAAGCGAGCACCTGTTCCCAGATTAAAATAACCTAAATATTGGTTATTTTCTGATGTGATTAGTTTTTGTTTTATGTGATGTATATTTTGTTTCAGATAGTACTATTTGTATATGATCTGACTAATCTCCAAAGTTTTGAACGATTACCGTTATGGTTGGAAGCTGTGAAAAATATGTTTAAAAACGAAGGGAAAAAGCCGTTGATGGCGTTATTTGGAAACAAGTCGGATTTGGAACACCAACGTGCGGTGCGGCTGGGATGCGTACAGAAATGGTCTTCGGAAAATTTACTTGATAGTTTTAAAGGATCTGCTAGGACTGGTGATATGGTAAATATCAATTGGCTGTTATGGCAAAAAAAAACATTATAATATTGAATAGTTTTGTTCGGCAAAGATCTTTAGAATATTATCATGCTACATACATGATACTCGTAACCTTTCTTACCGGTCATAATATTGACGCTTATAACAAGGCCGCTATGCTTTCTATAAAACGGCCGCTATGGTAAAACTTCAAGGTAGACGCGAAGTGAACACATGACATTCCGTCCTTAATAATTGTACTGCAGAGACATCATGCCTAACTAAACAGGTGGTTTCAGGCATTGTATATTCCACTGCACTGCGAATGTTTACGAACTAATTTTGAAATAACTTCTTGTGATTTTCCTTAAGATGTTTTCTTCAGCGTTACAGCAGTTGGCTTAGTGTATTTAAGTTATAAAATTCATTGGTACAGTTGGTAGTGATCAGGATAGAACCCATCACCTATTCTCGCAATATAAACTGAAAAGCTTCCGTAGAAATTTCACAAATTGTTTAATAAATTTATAGAATTAACCTCATAACATCCTAATTTCAGGTAAACACAGCCTTCACAAGCCTTGTTATGCGCGCCGCCGGTCCGCGCGTTCGCAAACTACCCTCAATTATTGTGAATGGCAAGTCCGCGTCCCCCGCCCCACCGCGCGTGCCCCGCGAGGTGGATCCCGCGCGCGCGCTCATTGTAACGAGGAAGGCCTTGAGGAACATGCAGAGGAAAGAGTCCTCCGTCTGTTGTGTGCAATAAAGTTGTTTTTTGTTTACGTTTGGGTGTTTTATTTTCCGTCTTTATCTTAATATAATCTGAAAATTTATATTTTGAAACTTAGGTATATCTGACATTTTATCCTGCCTCTCGTATTTCTTTCCTTCATTGTTGAAATTTATTAAAGTCCTCTTTTTAATCCAACTCAAACATTAAAAGTCCTATCATTACAGTTTTCGTCTAGATGGCGCTGTGCCAACCTTTAACATCGACTCAGTAATAATTTAAATTTAAAAATTAACTTTGTTTATTAATTGACTTATATGTGATATAAATATATGTGTTATGACCTGATTTACGACTGAAAACGTTTGCAGAAAAAAACAATGTGAATTTAGTGACAAACAATCTCAGCTCGTAAATTTAACTAACATAAATGTTAAGTGGAAAAAGCAAATCTAAACTATTCTAGTAAATTAGTGAAAAAAGTGAAAAAGTAACTATACGTAATAACCGTTAATTAGAAGAAGCTCAGTAGTAATGCGCGATGTCGAGATGTTGGAGCAATCGAAACAATCGCAGTCGTCATCAAGTCTCATCGAGTCTACGATTATCTCGGTCTGTCATCGAACCATCGAGATGTTTTTCGATTGTTTCGAGTCAACATCATCGGCTCGTACCCGATTCAAACGATGGCGTTGATTCGGCCGTTTTATATTTTTATTCAAACGATTGACTTATTACTTATTATATAAATTTTAGTATTGTAGGCAAACTAATAAATCAACTATCATTAAAAAATCGATGTTGGACGCTTCAGTATTTATTTACCATATGTGAAATATTTTTGATATGGGTAAATAATGTGCAAAAAAAAATGTAAATAGAGCTACCTAGTATTTTTTTCTTAAACTATTTATCAAAGGAGAGAAAATCAAAGTTTATTTTATCCTCTCACATTCTATTACTGTGCATTAAGAGAGATGGCGTGATTAGTCATTGAACGATTAATTCTTTTTTATAACAAATAAAAGTATTATAATTATGTATTTGTGATAAAATAAAAACTACAGTTTTAAAATGGATTATACTTTGAATATCAATATATATTTTAATTATTTCAAAAACAAATTAGTTATCAATAAAAAAACTGGACGAACTTTTATTTCTTAGTGAAAATATACAGTTAGTTTAAAGTTTTTTAATAATTAATATAATGTATACCTTACTTCGTTGAATTTTGAATTCTTATTGAATATTTAGTTAATTTAAATTGTTTTGTTACCAATAGGTAATATATAGTTCATTATTTGTATTTTTTTAAATGTTAAATTACTTGATAATGCAGCGACTACCTACCTAGACAAATTCTTACTTGATATACTTACCTAAGCACTTGTTTAATTTTCGATTCGATTGTATCACTTATTAATAATATTATTGAGTACCTACCTATGTATAACTACATGTTTAGGTATTAATTTTTTTCTTAATTTGAATTTAAATAACTGAAGCGGTTCAACAAACCAATCTGTTTTATATGTATTAAGTATTGAAAATAAACAATTAAAGAATAAGACTGATTAACTAAATGTGTCATTAATTAAACTCCCAACGACCTACAACACCTCGATTCAACTCGATTTATATTTTAGACAAGAGTCGTGTCAACGAGTCAAACGAACGAACAGAGTGAACGTACGCACCATACGATTCCAGTTGAATCAATCGACGCGATTGCGAATTACGATTGCAGGCAAACATTGCATCGCATCGTCGACGATGGCAAATCGCTTAGTCGTACCGAGCGTTGACTCGAAACCATCGACTGTACGATGAAAACAATCACGAGTCATCGAGATGTTTGAACAATCGAAACAATCGACTTCAACATCTCGTCATCGCGCATCGTTAAAGCTCAGTCGGCTGTTTGTCAGCTGATCTTATTTAAAGAAGTGTGTATATTGCCGTAATAAAATTTCACTAGCGACATCTGTGCGCAGCGCATTACAACTTTTACACATAGCGCCATCTGTTTTTTCTAAAACAAAAATAAATATTAGCTACAATAAAAACGGAACGCTAAGCACCTACTATGCAAGTTGTCAGATAGAGGGCGCTGCAAAAAATAATAATTTTTTTCAAAAAATGTACCACTTCGATTCAAGAAAAAAAAATCCGAGTGCAACCTCAACAAGAAAATGACGCGAGCTTTAGTGAGGAAGAAAAATCTTCATGTGATTCAATTGTAGAGATAAGAAATAAAAGCTTACCCCTAAACAGCAGTCTGAACGAATCTTTAATTGAGGACATGAAAGAAAAAATAGAGGAATTAACAAGAAAGCTAAATATAGCAGATTCTGAAATAGAAAACTTAATGTAAATCTTTAAAAAAAAAAGTTCAAAGCCAAGAAAAAAAAATCCATCTTCTAAGTAAGCTTAGTCAGCCAATCAAAATGAATAAAAATCAACTTGCTGGTCAATGTTTAGGTGCAACTCCATTAAAAAGACGACTAACCAACTGTCACATTAGAACACCAAGAACTCCTCTAGGTTACATCACCTCCACCAATACTCAGAAAATAGCAACTGCTACCTCTACTCCCAGGAAGACATCGCAATCAATACAATGTAAAATACTGCCACCTGAGCGTTTAATGCCCATGGCGTGTGTGGTTGCTGGCGCTGCAATTATCCCCTCAAGTGACCTCACAGCGATGCATAAACCTAAAATCTTAATTATCGGCGATCAACAATGCAGAGGACTATCGAGTAAGTTACTGATATGTAGAGATAACCGATGGAGCACTCAATATGACTTAACGTCAGTAGTCAAACCATAACATGCAACGTGCGAACGAGTGCTGAGCAGCTGCATCGAGGCTTCGAAGACTGTGACTGAACGTGACATAGTGATAATATCAGTAGGTGCTAATGACAAAAACCCTTTCCTTTTTGCTAAAAAGTATTCATTGTAAATGTAAAATATAATTCATTTTTGAACATTAACTTATTAAATAGTCAAATTAAGTTACTGACAAGAAATTACAAAAACAGTGAATTTATAAATTATACACATAGTAACTCACGTAACTCGACTAACTTTATAAATTATTTATTTTTTAAGCTAAACATCGATATAGATTTTAATAAATACAAATTTCTTGCTCCAAAAAATAAAACTTTAGAACGGCGTTTGGTCAACAGCTCTATAAACTAACAAAGTTATTAGGAGAGAGCAGCCACTTGAACATGAATAGCATGGGAGGTGGCAAACTTAGTAAATCACTGAATAATTTTTTCGACAATAAAATCACAATTGTTCACCAAAACATAGCGGGAGCACTTAATAAACGCGATTTGATTGAGGTTTCAGTTGCAACTCTCGAGCGGGAAGTAGGTTCGATTGACATAATTTGTCTAACGGAGACTTTTATTAAAGGTGGATCTGAAGCGAACTTTAATTTAAATAATTATATTTTAGCTTCATACTACTCGCGCCCTCATGAACGTAGAGGCGGTGCTTCTATATTGTTAAAGACTGGTTTTAAATATAAAAAAGTAAATCTACAAAAGCCTGTCCTACACAGCTTCGAATTTTGTGCTGTTGAGATAACCCATTTTAACTTATTCATTATTAGCATCTATAGAACACCATCTTCAGACATAAATTCATTTTGTTATGAACTGGAAATACTACTAAATACTTTAAATAAAAAACGAAACAAGTCTATATTGCTATGTGGAGACTGGAACCTAGATATGCTAAAGGATAACAAAAACTCAAAAAACTTGCTTAGCTTATTAGATAATTACAATATAACATTACATATAAAAAAACCAACGAGAAAACGTGCATGTATTGACTTAATAGCCAGTGATCTGAATTGTGTTCAAAGTAACGTTCACTTTTTATGCTTGTCAGATCGTGAAATAGCACAATCTATGTCATTTAGAATAAATAGTAATAAACATAAAATATTTAATAAACCAAATTTTTACTTTGTCTTTAAAAGAGATTTATGTCAAGAGAATGTTAAAAAATTTATTGAGTGTATGAATTTTAACGACGTTTATGAAGAAACTGATGCAGAAAAAGCTTTTAATTTATTTCACGATTATTTGTAAATTTTTTATAATCTTTGTTTTACTTTGGTCAGAGTAAAAATTACAAATAAACCCGCAAGAAAAGATCATCTCCCGGCTTAAAAGATCATGTCTCATGAAACGAAAATTATATCTTAAGTACAGGTTATGTCCTAGCAACAAGGTAATGAATAAATACAAATATAACGCCTATAGCCAAATTTTGAAAAAATGCTTCGCTTACTCTCATAAAATAGAAAACACTAAATACTTAGCAAAATGTCACATTTGGACTTTGATAAAAAATTATGTAGAGTCTAATAGTCAACACAAATCTATTGAAAAAATTAAATGTAATAACCAAATTTATTCTGACCCCAATGACATTTCTAAAATATTCACTCTTTATCAACTCTACCAAATCTAATAACACTAAATATAATAACATTAACAGTTCAAAAATTAAAAATAACAATAGCACGATTTTCTTGACACCTGTAAATGAAATTGAAATTTTAAAAATAATCAAGGCTTTAAAGAGCACCAGAACGACTGGATATGACTCTATTTCCACACAAATTTTAAAAGAATGTGCTAAATATTTATCTGGACCTCTGAAGCATGTCATCAACTTGTCTTTGACTGAGGGCGTGTCACCAAGCAGACTATAGATATCTATAGTGAAACCTCTTTTCAAAAAAGGTGACCCCGGAGACATAAATAACTTCCGACCTATTACTATAATATCAGTGCTATCTAAAACTTACGAAAGAGTGGTATATGATAAAATATATGGCTTTTTTATAGACCAAAATATACTAAACTTGAATCAGTTTGGCTTTTGAAAAAAATGTTCTACTGCCTTAGCTTGCTATAGTCTACTGAAGGATGTGACAGAAGCCTTAAACCGCGGTATTCATCCCATTTCAATATTTTTAGACATGTCGAAAGCATTCGACCGGGTTTAACATAACTACTGTTAAAAAAATAAGAATACAATGGTCTACGAGGAACAGCTTTAGAGTGGATAAAAAGTTACTTATGTGATAGAATTCAATGTGTTGAAGTCAACCGATTAGATGGAAAATATCTAAAACATGTTCAGTCTCCCTTTTTACCCAATGATCGTGGAATTCCTCAGGGTAGCGTGCTCGGTCCATTGTTATTCTTGACTTATATAAATGATCTCCCAAATCAAATTGACCATAAATGCATATTATGTGCTGACGAAACAACCATTACAATCAGTTGTGAAAAAAATAGTGACGCTGAAAAAGAATCAAACAAAGCTTTAAATGACGTTATAGATTGGTTAGATGCTAATGAATTGTTGATCAACATAGATAAGACGAAAATTATTCAATTTAAGACATACAACAGTATAGTTTATCAAAGCTTGACATAAAATATAATGATACAAAATTAGAAATATCAGAATCAACGAAATTTCTTGGGGTTATAGTGGATGAGTACTGTAACTGGAAAGCCCATGTGAACAAGTTATGCCAAAAAATAGACAGATTTATTAACGCCTTAAAACGAATCGCTCAGGTTGTGTCGATAGAAGCAGCAAAACTGGCTTATCATGGCTATGTATCAGCTAATATAAGATGCGGTTTAGTTTTATGGGGAAATTCGGTAGAAGCTGACAGAGTGTTTATAATCCAAAAGAAATGCCTAAGATCAATCTGTAATAAAGATATGCAACACAGCTGTAAACCACTTTTCAAACAGTTGAAAATATGAAATATGCTGTTTTGTAAAACAAAACAAACACCTGTTCCAGTGTAGTGGTGATGTGACCGGACGGCGCGGAAGGCACAAAGAAAAATTGTATATTCCTTTACAAAAACTAGCCGTATTTAGTAACAATGTCTACTGTAATGGCAATAAGACTTTATAACAAGTTGCCATCTAAGTATAAAAACCTGCCAACTAACAAATTTAAAACTGTACTATTTAATTTCTTACTAGATAAAATATTTTATAGTATGAAGGAATATCTAAACGACAAAACATTTACTATTTTATTAGAATGTTGATTTATGATGTTATTTTAATTTTATAGACAATTTTTTATTATGTGACATGTGTTTTTATTGAATAGTTTTATTGTATAATTTTTACGTTTGTAAATATTTCGAATCTCTTAACTTAATAATTTTAATTATTGACTTTATGTAAATTTGCACGCTGACATTGTAGCAGTATTTGTACCGACATTATATTAAAATTAAGACCTATTGTAATGCTTATACTAGCAAATAAAGAATTAATTATTATTATTATAAAAATTAATTAACTTATGGTTATAATTCTTTCTCAAAGTATTTGTTTGAAAATAATAGGTCATATTTAGTAAGAGAAGAAGTTTATATAGTCTCAAATGTTAACAGGCGCTATGTAATAATAGCTAATAATTCTTGTTATTATCTAAATCGATTAAGAAATACAAAGATTTATAAAATATTACATAAAGATGGCAATTTTTTCTCTACTGGCGCACGCAACTGCGTTTCCATCAGATATCCAAATCTCGCCTTATCTAAGCGCTAAAAATCGGGTACAAAATGTTAATCATAAAAACCCTGGTAAGAATCCCGTGAGTTAGTTAAAATCATAGCTCAAGGAACAATTAGTATCCTATTAGATATTCGGGAGATGCCTCGCCACAGTAATTGATAAGATCCAAACCTAAATAAACTTCTTCTGCAAATTCCAGTAATCGAGAAGTACACGGAGAACGTTCGTTTCTGCATAATCTGCAACTACCTGGGCAAGATAATCCCCGCGCTGCAGTCGAGATGCACCCGCTTCCGCTTCGCTCCGCTGCAGCAGTCGCAGATTGTGCCCAGGCTGAAGGAAGTCGCGGAGGCTGAGGGGTATGTTACTAGATTTTGGCTTTTTGTTTTGTTTTATTATAATCTTGCAGCATAAAATTGCGTTAGTGCAGTGTAAAATGTCATCACCATAAAGCATTATTTTTTGTAGATTAACAAACTAATTACTTTCTCGTAAATTAAAAAAAAAAAATATTATATTACACTAATATGTAAATATATAAACAAGTTGAGCCATCACTGTGTTACAGTGGCAAATATTGACAATTTCTTTACCTTCCGTTCTACATACTTGACAGGGCAGACTTGGCTAAGTCAAGTTAAAATCTTACTTAATGCTATGTCACTTTCATGCCTAAGGATCAATACGTTATTTCTCATAAGACACAATTCTGCTGTGAACAAAAGAGTGCATCGTCTATGTATGAATAAATAAGCGATGATGACGAGATTAGGTATTTATGTTGTAGCAGAGTATGCCGTATAAATATTGCGCAAATTAAACTACCTGAAAAATTATATTTCAGAGTAACACTATCAGAAGACGGCGTCAAAGCCCTACTAGCGCTATCTGGCGGCGACATGAGGCGAGTGCTTAACACGTTACAAAGCACGTGGTTGGCGTACCGTGACGTCACAGAGGACAACGTCTACACGTGCGTGGGCCATCCATTGCGCTCGGATATCAACAGCATCATCAATTGGCTGCTCAATGAAAATGATTTTGCTGTTTGTTTTAAGAGTATCCTTTTTGAGGTTTTTTTCACAAAGTTTGCTTGTTTGATAGCGGTTGGTGTGTTATGAAATGTGAATAAGTAGACAGTTACAATTTTCACTAAGCTTATTTTTTTATGGATACTATAACTACAAATAACAAATTACTTTAAATAAATGATTGCCCTGGATTTGTTCATGTGAGTCTAATTGCTTTACCGTTATTTTGTTGCCGTATACCTATTTGTAGGAAGGGTATATGTTGCAAGATAAATTTTCTAATACGGAACCATTGTTTCGTTTTTACTAATGGAGTATGTTGACAACATATCAAATTGTAATCATTTTTGATACAACATCCCATATTTTTTTTTAAATCTGGTTTAGATACTTTACTTGTCGGTAATACTGGCTAAGTACAGTTTAAAATATTAGATCAGTTTTGTTAACAATAATTTTTTAAGGCAAAATTCAGATATACAGGATTTGAAAATCAAGAAAGGATTGGCTCTCGGCGATATCCTAACAGAAGTTCACACTATTTTACAAAGACGTAAGTTATTTTTAAATAAAGCAACGTTATGAATCATGGTTAATTTTCTTCCCATGACTCTCGGAACAGGAATATACTACTTGTCCCAACTACAAGTTTAAGGGAAATTTTTTAACACTCACATATTTTTTCTTATAAGATACAAGTCCTTAAGTGTAGTAAGTTAAAGAAAAACAAGAACAGAAAAATAATTGCAAATAGAAACGCCTAAATTACTTTGTACGTAGGGCAAAGTAGCCATAAGCACAGACCAAGGCCTTGTGGCCTTGTGGGCGTAGCAGCGTCGGCACACCTAGGAGCAGACGTATCTAGTTGTAGTGCAAAGTAGTGCAAGTTGTAGTGCCTCTCCTTTAGTTACTCACGATCTCGCGCGGTGTAAGTATGTGAAAGGCGATGCCTAAAATATTGAGACAGCTTTCTTGTACAATTATTATTTGCAGAGGAGGAACTTAGTTGTCAATTGTGGTAAAAGTAACAATTTTGTTTCATCTGTGAGTAGTAAAATTTCTCAAATTAACAATTTTCCATAAATACTAAAATACGAAATACAACAACATTGTAGCATAGCGATAAGAATCATAGTTTGTTTTAAAAATTATAGTTTGCTGTTAACGTTTTAACACTTCGTGTAAAGCGCGTAATGTTCTTCGACCGTGGTGCCTTGTAGTTAGTGATTCTAGTACCGCGAGGAATTATGATTGGCTCTCTTTATGTGTGGGTAAGCTTGTATAATATGCAATAGTAATGATGACGACAATTGGGAGGACAACGGTGATATCGGTTCCCGTAGATTACTGCATTGATAGCCCTTCTAACCTTTTCTTTGTTGTGTGGTCAAAGGGCTGACAAAATTGCCGAGTTGGATAGCTATCGGCAAAGCTTGTGCAAATAAAATCCAGCAAATATGGGTCACGAGTTTCACCTAACATTCGTATAAGTCATAACACTAATAACGTATAAATATATGAATTCCGCCTTTGCGGTCAACACCGCCCAAACCAAAACGGTGTGTATACGCAAAAAGAGCATGAAAATGAAGGTGTTTAAGATGAAAATATGTTTTTTTTTAATTGTTGAAAAATGTCACCTGATTGTGCACGAACATGTGAGATTTTTTGAAAATATATTTAAGATACGGGGTCCATTTGTGTCTACGCCAATACCTAAAACTAGCGATAACTAAAGCGATGTTCATTTGTTTTTATCTAGTTTCCATCAAAAGACTTCAAACAGTAGATACTTCAGACAGAATTTTTAAATATTTACTTAATTTTTTCCAGTAAAACTGCCGCCAGCTGTGCTAATATCGCTGCTAATAAAGCTGGGTGACGCGGAAGCTCGTTTGTCGACGGGTTGCAGCGAGCGCATCGAGTTGGCCGCGCTTATCGCCGCTTTCCAAGACGCTAGGGAGCAGGTTAAAGTTGAATAGATCGTACAACCACGTATTTATGTCCTCAGTTTTATGTAAAAGCCATCGGATGTAACGTTCGATCCTGTCAACTAGGCGAACGAGCGGAATCCGTTTTCAGTCCCTTTTAATTAATAAGTAAGTGGAAAGTCAGTGCTCAATAATTTGGAAATTTAATTTAGACAAAAATACTGGCAAAGAGTACAGATTTTTTTACTATTGTCATAATTGGCAAACGAACACGCAACGTCATTGTAGGTGTTTTATTTCTAAATAATGAATGTTGTTATTGTATCGACTAATGATGCGTCACCGACCGCAGGTTTATTTGGAATTGCCTTTTTTTCAGCAATTGCACTGGTTGTTCCTTCCCTTTAACTTCATTCGTAAACATGGTAAAAATAGAGAGGCCCTTCGTGCCGCCCCTTCTTACCATAAGAAAGTCTACTATCACAAATTAAATAATAACAGATTTTGCTATTCGTTTCCCAGATAAATGACGTCACGTTTGACAGTTGACACGTTGTCAACTGTCAAATTATGTCTGTTAACCCGTCCCGTGTCGAGGGTCAAATTAGCTCAAACGCCGGTAGTGTCCAGGGATTTTCGACAAAAAAATTTTTTTGCGACTTAGGTTAGAAAACTTAAAATAATTTCTAGATTCTTACAAGTATGTGCCACATTATATACATCGTTAAAAAGCTTAGATTCCAAGTTATATGAACGTTTAATAATGTTATTTAAATATATGCGTTATGTTCCCAAAAATACGTGGTTTTCGTGAAGTTAGCAATTTTTGTTTACATTTTTTTAAATACTTTGATTTATTACAGAATACTCAGAATCACCCATCACTTTTGTTACACATTATTTGAAACTCTACTATTTACTTAGTCTATTTCATAAATTAGTTATTATGTAGACCAAAAAATAACTTCACAATATTAATTTATTCACGGAGTATCACAGCGCGTTGCGCGCTAGCTGCCGTGGTTGATTGCGAAGAACCGTTGACAAAAAAGAAATTAATATATTTTAATTTTGATTGATAAAAATTATAAATTGATTTTTAAAAAAACATAACCAATACTATTAGATACTTTAGTTACGTTTACTACAAAATTAATCCTTATCCTATTGAGATAATAGTAATTTTTACGTTCAATATTATGAAATATAGCCCAATAGTTTTACGGAAATGCGATAAACAGCGATCCTTTGGCTGAACTGTAGATTGTGCTGGATTGCATGCCAAAATTATACAAAGGACTTTAATGTTGTTTTCAGCTATTAGTTTTGCAAAGAGATTTGATATTAGAGTGCTTTTATTGTATCTAATTAATTTATTTATAACTTTGTCGTTTCTAAAATAAATACTGACCAAATTATCTAATATTGCTCATAACTTTTAGTAGCCTGAACGGCATTAATTTGCTGGTCTATATTCATATATGTATATTATATAAACATTTGTCATTGATTTCTTGGTAAATAGGGAAACAGACATACCTCGAAATCACGCTCTTGAAAATCTTTTTATGCCAGTAGGAATGAGAATCTTTTCTGTTTAAGTTTTTAGAAGTTGACTACAAAATATTTTATTTATAAGAGAAACACAAAAAAAAACAAAACAATATATTTATTTACAATATTTTCACTTTGAGTAACATTTAAAGAGCCTGTTTCTCTTTTTATTATACAGGGTGAAAGGAAATGCGAGACATACCGTTTAAGGAGTTGTAGTTGAGCTTACTTCCAATAAATTTGGATAGACAACATGCGGTGGAAATTATTATTTATCAAGTTGTACCGACGTATTTTTGTGTTTTTTGAGAAAAATGTCCGATTTCAAACTCCAAATTGATGTATTTTCTAGAAATATATAAACAATAAGACTTAATGTTTTTTTTAAAAGTAAATAAACAAGAAACTTATTTAAATCATAAATCTAGTTACGAATAGAACTAAAAAAGGTATTATGCCCCTAAAAGGCATAATACCGATAAACTAGTTTCTAAGAAACAATTTTTTTGTCTACAATTGGCAAGACTTAGTAAATTAATAATTTCCGACCACATGTTATCTATCCAAATCTATTGGAAATAAGCTCTACTACAACCCCTTCAAAGGAATGTATTGAATTGCCTTTCACCCTGTATAAAGTATAGTATGTGTTACAAGAACGTATTAACCAACAGCTGAGCTGGAAATTTTCTAAGTTATATACATATATAAAAATAATTTATTATGTGGTTGGAGTCCTCTTCCAATACGAAACATCGCTCTTCCTCGTCAATTCCACGGGCAGCGGCTCTTTCTATTGCGGAAATGCTGGCATTCTCAAGCCTGCTCGTTCCCCTGATGGGCCAGAGGTCACGTGGCCGAGACCGCGACACCGTTGACGCTTCTTCTGAATTCTATTGAAGAAATACATTTTTTTTAACTTTTTTTAGATTCAAGTTTATTTTTATTTTATTAATATATATGCCATTATTTCGTGAAAACAATTCGAAACGTAAAATATAAAATTTCCTATTTTATAATTTAAAAAATATGCATTGCAATATAATATTTCTGTTCAGCACTACTTTCATTCAATCTATCAATCAAACATATCTTTTTTTGCTGTTAGTACTTTGCATAAATTTTTAGGTTGTTTTTACTAGAAATCGTAATATTGCTAAAAGTATTCAATATTACGTAAATATGAAGTCGAACTTAAATTGCTGGATAAATTTCCCACTAACTTGTCTATTTTTCTTAATGTATGAACATAATAAAGTGATATTTTAACGCAAATCAATGGCGTCTGCTTGCATTATTTCATAGCAATATCAAAGTTAGACACTTTTTTCACTGTAATACAACTATAAAAAGGTAAAATGAATACAATTCACACAATCTATATTATATTCTTAGTAAATTGGTATAGAAAACAAATCACAAATACTTACCGTTTCAAATTCCAGGACATTTTTATTCACTAACTATTTTCACTCGCGAATGCAAAATGGCGGAGTGGCCTTTTTTATGAACACCGAGAAAAAAACTTAAAACTAAAAGGGTATAAGGTCAATACAAAAGCTACAATCATTTAAAACAAAGAGTACATAGATGAGAGCTTCAGAGTGAATGCTTTTTTTTGTCTTTGGAAAAAGAATTATGGGCATTTTCTTCATTCATTTTCAATTAATGCGTTAGTGCCAAACCTTGGCACTAGGACATTGTAGGTACGAAATCGTTAGGCACAAATGCTGTGCCTAGGACACGGGACGGGTTAATAAATGAAGTACGAATAGGTACCTCTTAACTCAATGTTCGAGATACTGCAAGTTCTACTCAGCTGTTCGCTACAAAATTATTAACCTCGTGTAGTACGTGTGTATACTAATACTTGAAATTGGCAGAAATAGTTATTGTGTAGTAACAACAGCTGATTGCCATTATACACAAAATAATAATAATAGGTACCTCTTAGATAAGCGTGTAGGGTAACATCCTAGTTTTCAACATCACTTTCCTTAAAATGAACTGAAAGACAAACACAAATCCAATGTAAAATAAAAAAAATTGTGGTCTCAAAATATTTCAAGTTTCTTATAATATTTATTAGTACCTACCTTGCTAGTTCTGATTGTTAAGTATCTTAGTATTTGTTGGTGTTTAATACAATGTTGAATGTTAAATCAGGAACTGTATTGAAAAATTGTGATATTCTGAATAAAGTATTGTATGATATGTTATATGCCTTTTCGTTCATTAGTATGCCTTAGAATCAACTATAAACTTTAATGTTAGACTTGAGGTCTAAGAAGCTATAGTTAAGCCAACAAGACGAGATAAAATATGTAAACAAACTGACCGCTACTGAATTACATTACGATGGCGAGCGATTTTTATATCTGTCCTTTTCTCGCGTACGCAATAATGTTGCCAGTTCATTGACGACGGTTGTCGTTGCATGATTCGTAGTAGGTTTTTTTACATCCTTTGTCTCGTCTCGTCGGCCTTACTCTTATTTGAATCTTATTCGAATTTATATCAACTCCAAGAAAAGTAAAGAAAAGGTTTACGTGATACGATTATATGGGTAATATGATTTTTTATAAAAAAATATAACATCTGTGGCGATGGTTCTAGCGGATATCAATAATTGTTCACAGCTTATTACGTCAAGAACTACTAGAGATATAAGAGGAGCAAAACAAGAAACGGAGCGTTATTTAGCGTGCGCTGCGAAAACTATTGATGATTCTTATATATTCGTTTATAGTACTCAACATTACCCACAAAAAAACAGGTGAGATTATATGTCTAGCTACATATTATAGCTAAGTCACAATAACCTTTTTTTATGCAAATTACTCAGATCAGCCGGTGAGGTAAGTGCTTCAAAAAATTTGTATAGGGAATTGTTGTTATTGTCTATTTTTCTAAATAAAACACTAATTTAGAATACTTATTCATCTTCCTATCTATCTACCCTAGCGAGCCGAGGCGATTTGCGAGAGAGTAGGAATTGCGATAACTCTCTCTCTTCTCTAGGATCCGCCGGCGACGCTTCGCTTCGGCACGTATTGAACGGCACGGCTTCGAATTATCCGCCGGTTTTTGTCCCTTTTGCCCTGATCCTCGGGTGAACAATGAGAATGTCGAGATTTTCCGCCTTAAAATGCGTGTAGACTTTTGGATATATAATAATAATAAAACCCCGGTATTAACATACGTATATCAATACAAACAACCATGACCCGAGAATAAACATCAGCTGCACTACGCCACTCGGCCGTCAATCTTCGGTAATCATCTTGAACCAAGTAAATTTTTTTTCGTCCGCTATTAGTTTAGGTCTTCCAAATTGTAGGAAAGTCATATCCAAAATTGATCCGCACAGTGTGTTGGGGTTATTTAAAAACAAATAGGTAGTAGTAGTAATAGCCAAAATTAATGCGTGTCACAGTTTGGTCACATCTTTGATATTTAATACAGCCGTTGTGAACCCACAGAACTAATACAGAGAAACAGTTTTTCTTTCAATTTAATTGCATTACCAATGGTGCCACATTGTTCCCCAATCGACATTAGCTCACACTCGCAAATAAATTTAAACCGTACTACATATTACCCATCATTTTCAGATACTTCCAAACAAGGAAAAACAAATACCTATAACACTTAACGATAAATGTATTATTTTATTATCCACCCCGAGCCTGACCAGACGCATATCGCACACCTAGATCTAAAGGGGATTAACTCAAAAATCAAGTTTTTAGAGTTATGCACACCGTCAAATTCCTAAAACAAATACCTATCGACCAATAAAACAGATTTAAAAATATATTCACTACACTACGCTAGGTGGCGCAAAGTGTCCCTTTTGTTGAACGAGCAAGCCCCTCCCACCAAAACAGAAGCATTGCAACAAATAGGAGTTATTTTGAGTTGTACCTGTATAGTTGAAATTTTAAGGAGTGTTATTTTGAGTTGACGCCTTTTAGATGGTTACGGCTGAGTAAATGAATACATCATTATGAGTTGAACCCGTATTGCTGGCAAGGTGAGTACAAGTTTTATTTTTATTTTGAGTTGTTGCTGTATTGTTGAAACATTTTTGAATTTGTAGTTGATTCTGTTTTGTTGAGTCAAATTTTAAACCGTTACATTTCTTAAAAAAATAATGTAAATTAATTTTTTTTACTATTACCGATTACAATCTTTTCATCTTAGTATAACTTTATTTTAGTTCTATTATTTACAGAGTTTATTCCTTTTTATTGCTAAATTTTGAGTTAGATCTCTTTAGATGGATTCCGTTAAGTACCTATAATGTTAAAACATCACTAATGACATTGAATATTATATTGATGGCTTTTTGCATCAATTTGTCGCACATTAAGGAGTCTGCCCACTACACCGTACCATACCATGAACGCTTTGGATGGTACGGAACGCATAGGAACGTGTAGTGTAAAAAAATATTCTTTGTAGGTATATAAATGTATGAGACTAGACCGTTCCGTTACTGACCAGTACCGTCAAATGCCATGCTTGAAGCGTCCGTATTTGTCGGGGAGAATATTTTGCCTTAATATAATATAATAATAATCAAGTAAAATAATCATTTATTTTTCAGGAAACAATTAATCGTGGACTGTTTTTAGTCAATATGGTAGAAGAAAAGGATAAAGAAAACATCACTCATCTAACACAACATGCAATCTTGGAAGATGACTTAAAGATGTCATCAAGTGTCGTATCCGAGATTGACACATCTACGCCCAGGACGTCCAAACAACAAAATTCTGGTGCCGGTCCGGAGCGATGAAAGTGACATTTATGACTCTCATGAGGATCCCAATTTCCAACTGAGTCACAAAAATAGGCTCCCACCTAAAGTCGTACCTCCATCATCATCTAGTTCATCCAGCAGCAGCAGCTCGAGTTTATCGTTATCTAGTAGTTTGTCAGATAACGAAAGAGACATACAAGAATTGATTGATAAGAATGTTATACAAAAATCTTATTATGACTTTTATTATAAAGACATTTTAGGCGATAATAATTAATTGCATTATTGTTATTAAATATATACATTCTAAATTAGCTCATAAGTTTACAAAAAATATTTATAAGCGTAGTAAAATAATAATTATTCTATTGTACCTACTATTTAATTAGTTGTGATTTCAATAACGCTGATCTCATAGTGCCATTATTATAAGTTTCATTCATAGTTTAAAGTTATAATTTCTCAGACTGATACCTTCTAAAAATAAATAGAGATTATATACGTGAATAAAAAGAGAGTTTATACTTGAATATTATAAGCTAAAATAATGTGATTTTTGATGTGCCTTTTAGATTGTTTTTATTAAATGGAAGTTTCCTTATTTTTTATGTTTTCTTAAAAGTTTATAAGACATAGATATTTTATAATTAAACGGGACGTAAAAGACTGTTATTTTTCAGTATTATTAATAAATAATGTTGATTGATTTTCGTACTACTAGTGTTTTCTTACTTATTCATTATCCAATAAACCCCTGCTGCTGGCTGGATCATATCAGTTGATATCTATCAGGCTGATAGATATCAGTTGGACTAATTATAAATAATACAAAGTGTTATTGCATTTTTAATTTATATTGCCTCATCAAAAGAGAGCTAACTAAAAACTTTATTCACCAACACAGGGTCAATTCAAAATAATAAAATAAATATACATATAATCTTAAGCAATAGGGAAATAAGTCAAAAATTCAAATTTTCAGCCCTGAATAATGATTAAAACACGAAATTTCTACCATATATTTATTCTAGCTGCGTATAAAAAGCATAATTCTACACAGTTCACTCCTACAATGCACAGGGACAAAGGAATCAGTTTATTGCATTTTATGAAAAAAGTGATTTTTTGAGTTAATACCTCTTTAGATCTAGGTGTGCGATATGTGCCCATGACACTTGCCTCGTGAGACAGCTAGGACAGCCTTTTAACTTACATTTTGTTTTGTTTACATCGGCGCCTACAACTCACTTCCTCCTTTGTTGTATGATTATTCACACTGTTGCAATAAATTATGCGACTGAGGCGCCTAGCCTAGGTTTTCTTTTTTATTGATCGGGCTTAATTTGCGTTAAACTAAATTAACAAACCTAATCAGGTACACGTATTATAAAGCGTTGAAGAACTGTTACTCGATTTGCCATTGCGCCAAAGGTGCAGCTTATAGATAGGGTGTCTACACTTCCCTTATTCTTAGTATTTTTTATTATGATACATAAGCTTGCGAATTACTAAAATCGAAGTAAATACGTAACACATCTTTTTAAAAAGCTATACAAATACACACGCAAGCTGAAGGCCAAAAAAACAACATTAAGATTTAAGCATTTATTGCCTTTTATTAAATCTAAATTAATAAATAATTAAAATTAAAATACACTATGTATATTTATGTACAGGTAAATTATCTATAACACTCATTTTAATTTACTCGTCATGAGTATTCCATGTTCCATCAAATAATCGTATTTATTTAATTTGTGGGTATCGGAGTATATTAATGTTAAGCATAATTTTACAGTAATCTCTTTAATACATCATCATTTATTCAATCACTTACACACATTAATCTATTTAAATAAAAACTCTGGTTGAAGCAACAATAAAAGTTTTAAATACGTATACCTAACTTTAAAAATCTCATGAAATGACAAAAAACCTTTCTAATCATATCCGTTCTTTCAATTACATCAAATACAGAAGGAATAATACTTTTACTTTAATAGGGAGAACATCTTGATTGTTTACATTAAAGTAAGTTCTACTCAAGAGGACCAAAGGCACTGTGTTGTTCAATAAGATATAATTTTCGTCAACTAAAAAACAGATAGTTTTACAAATCCATATTCCAGAGACGCTTCCGTTACAAATTATCTGTACTCTAATCATAAATAGAAACATTCTCACAACTCAAGAAAAAAACCAAACATAATATTTATCCAAAGATATTTGAGACGATATTATTGAAGGAACTGGCGATGGACGAGAATATTCCCGGAGCTGGCGCGGGTGAAGGGTAGCGGGCGGGCGCAGGGAGGGGGCGGTAATACGGCCCGCCGTCGATGCGCTGCCAAAGTTAAACAGAAATTAACTTTCAAGATCGAAAGTTGCGGTTGAACAGAAAAAGAATGTACAAAAGTTTAAAACGTATAGGTGACCATATGGTCACTGTGAAATAATAATGTGAATGTCACAATGAAATAAAAATAATTGATTTAGTATATTTTTTTAATTTAAGCATTCATTTCAGCAGCGTTTCAGTAATGGAAGAAATTTATTTACAAGGCGTTTAATTGCAAACTTAATGCAGCGTAGTTACGTCTACAAGTTCCGATGGGCTTTTTTTTATAAAATTTAAATTTCGAATTATATTTTCTGTATATTTAGGTGACTACAAGAGATGAATTTTGTCAAATCTATTAACGAAATCCATTAGCCCAAAGTGAGAAGTTAATTCGTTGCTGTCTGTTGTGTTATTTAGGTCTTCTATATACAGTGAAATATTTTATTAGAAAGTTTAAAAGCATGCATTACTCACCAAGATCCATTGTATTCTACATGTATACGTTTAGTTGCACAATTGAAACCCATTACCCTAAGCAATATTTTAATTTGCAAACTAACATCTTAAATACTAAGGTAATTCTTAGACTACCTAAGATTTGTACTTTGTGATACAATTGGTTAATATGGATATTTGTATTTACAATACTTCTTTTCACAGCGGTATGTATAAGTACGTACGTATATTGTTTTAATAATCTCATTTCATTTCAGCTAAAGGACACTTTAAAGTTGTGAGACATAGTTCAAACTGTTCGGTTTTGTACATTACTTATTGTCAAAGATTTGTTAAAAAGCACTTAAAATTAGAAAGCTTTTGGAAGTTATACTCGATTTAGGCACGAATGTTAGAAGGTTAGAGTGGTCAGTTGGGTTTGGTGGAGTATTAGTCATCAGGAAAGACCAGGTCCTTGACGGGAGGCGCGATGGTGGTAGTCTTCCGAAGCTGTGGCCGCCGCGGAGTCACTTTTTGCACTATGACCTAAAGCCATAACCAAGAAATCAGGAATGGTGTTAAAAATTAGTATTTCAGCGGCTGTCTGTTATTAAAAGGAAAAGTAAAGAAAGAAGATGGTAATTATGTTTACTCTGACGAGTTACGTTTCTCAATTTCTTCTTTTGTTGTTCTTTACTCTTAAATTTAAATTTATCGACAGATCCGAGACCAAATTATTGTCCAAAAAGCTACAAATTCTTAAAAAAAATATATAGATATTTTAATGAATAAATATAAATAGTTTTGAATTTATGACCAAGAGAATCAGAGCCCAACTCATAAGTAGGTATAGCTATATACATGCGAACCACATTATAAAACATATTGTATACAAATCAGGTTTCAATACACAAACTCAAAAGTTACGAAAAGTTTAAGGACCCACTTTTTATATTAGATATGTAATATGTTTCATGTTGGAATCTCTGAACAAAAGTATGAATAATTTGAAAACAAAACCAGGAAAAATGTTTCATCAGCAAGCTTGGTTTTGTTATACGTATATTATTGATTACGAAAATGTCAATTAGATTACACCTGAAAAGATGCAATACCATCATTTCATTAGGCTCGCATCAGGTCACCCGGCATATTTAACACACACAATAAAAGATTCGTACACTGTCTTTTTTAGTCACACATCCAACTACATTGACTAAAACGTTGACCAAGCATTTTAATACCTATAAATCAGATAGCCACATCCCATGCCTTCACTCTTAAGTTTAAGTTAAGGTAGATTCCGGGTAATCTAAAAAGACGTGTCTTCTTTGCCTGCAATGCATACCGAAATTAAGAAAAGAAAAAGCACTTTTGTACAGGAATTCAAGTATTAAAATTTTCTTTAAAATAAAGATTTATTCGGATGAAGAATTATTACCTTTGCCGAATGAAGCGTAACATTGAGAAGAGTGGGGTGACTATCAATCACTATGAATTCGACTTCTGTAGGTAAATAATCATTGGCTGACACCTGAAAAAAATAATTTAAAAAAGTTAAAATAATTCTGAGGAAAAAATACCTACCTACTCGTTTGTAGATGATGGTATAGTTTAAAATGGTTATCGTTATCAATATATAAATTCTTGTACAGATTTTAAATAATCAGTGAGTAACTAGATACTTCAAGTAGATACTTCTACATATTTTGTAATTCAGCAAGAAATCTAAGCGCCGAAAATGTGAAGAGCTCAGACGCTAAGGCGCGGTTTACACGTATTAAGTAGTTAAGTTTGTAACTCAATTAAAAGTAAATCTTAAGTTACTACATGTCACTTATGCGTCCAAATGGATTAAGTAGTTCAATGAAGATGAACAGTGATGAATGTCAAGGAATTCGTCAATTCTGTTCTTAGATATGTGGTAAACGGGATTTTAGACAAATTCAGAGAAGCGTTTGTTTCGGACATTAAAACCTCTAGATGAATATGTTTTTTTAAATTTTTTTACCTCGTTTATTCAACAAACAGTCCTATTTTAAATATTCTACGCCCAATTTTAAAGTTGAAACTAAACTCCGCTCCGACATTTTGAAAACAAAAGAGAAAATGCGAAATAAATACGAGCTCTTGCTTGCCGCCACCCGCTTTGTCAACTTATGCACTTAACTAAAAAAATCACGTCCAAACGTGTTAAGTGAGAAGCCCCGCCCACCTTCTTGTACGAAAAATAGAACGAAGCCTAATCTACTTAATCACTTGCGGACTAAATTTTAACTTACCACTTGTCACTTAACTGACCGTTTACACGTAATTTTTTACTTAAAATTTAGTTACCAACTTGACCACTTAGCGCGTGTAAACCAGCCATAAAAGAACATGAACAATTCTCGTGTTTTCATTAGAAGCGCTCTACTCCTCTCAGTAGGCAAGTGAACTCAATAGTTCTGGTACCTAATTCTTCGTTTTCAAAAAAGCAAAGTAGACGATTTACTAATCAGTGTTTGTGGGCTATTAATTAATTTGTTTTGGGTTTTTTTCGACCAGAATTTCGAATAAGTATCCAGAGTATATTAGCAGAGACTAGTAAATAACTATAGACTGACCATCTCTATACAAAAATTCGTGACTCGGAAAAAGCTCAAAATCCAAGCTATTACTAGATGGCGCTCTCAAATAGCTTGGACCAGCCTTGTCGTCTTTAATTTTTATACGAATTATTGACAAGAAACGTAATGCAAATGGTAGATGGCGTTGTCAAAGAACCTGAAACCCTAGCAAGTAGGATTTATACCTTTCCTGAAATTGGAAAATGTCATCATTTTATATCATTGATTTTGATAATTTTACTCAATAAGAATAGGTAGATAGTGATTTATTCTTACTTTATAGATGATAAAATAACAACTACAAAATACCATAAACATACTGGAATAAGTTTATTTTGTTCAGAGACGCCTGGGCACTACAATCTTTATTTTAATTGCCATAATAACCTATTTTTAAAAGCTTTTATTATCACAGTTGTGATAAACGCACATGTTATACGATACATGTAGCAGCCAAAACGTAAACCTAATCAAGGTCCATACAATTTGCACGAGCCACAGTAGGCGAGCAGAAATATTGTGAATTCAAAGTAATGCAGGGAAAAGTTCCGAAACAAACACACACCCATAGCAACAATAACAAACGACAAAGAATTCAAATTGTCAAACAAATAAAATGTTATGATAGAAAGAATTGTGATAAAAAAAAGTTGATGGATAAAGAACATTTTTTAAATAATAAACCAGCAAGAAAAAATTTTTTTCACTACTGCAAAATAGTTATGAGTTATATGCATTATAAATAAAAATTATACACTTATTAAGACATAATTTTTATCGATATCAAGAAATAAAGTAAAATATTATATACCTGTTAATTAAATGCACTGAAATTCGTTTTATTATGTTAAGGCAGATAAGAACAAACTGTGGAGATGAATGCTATATTTTTGTGGGAAAAATTATATACTGGCAATACAGTAACCCAGTAACACTACAAATAATATCCAAGGTGGTGTAAAGTTTTCTTTTACTGAATTATAAGAGCGGCAACATAGCATCAAATAATATAATGCACTAGCTGGCAACGTCTGTTGTCGCCTGATACCTACGGATAGTACTTGCAATGAAATATCAAATGATTTTGTAAACAGCGCCATCTTAAGTTTTTTTAAATCTAAATTTAAATGACTTGTAAATCTAATACAACTAACGCCATCTCTCTATCTTAAAAACAACTTTTTTTCAAGTCACAAAATTTTGTTAGACATGGTTAGTCTATAGTTATTTACTAGTCTCTGATATTAGGTAGGTAAATATAGGTATAATTGCTTCTATTTCATTACACGGCAGAGTTGGGAAACTCTTTAATCTGTCTGAGTTCTCACACTAGCATTTATTATATAAAAACATACCCTTGTGAGATTGTAGCGTTTCTAGGTGAGTTAGAATAATCTAGGCACCTTCTTAACATTTTCAGCACTTGTTACAATTGTAACATTACACTTGTAACATTATTAAAAAACAACAATCAATACGCACCTCCAGCCTGTAAGTCCCGGGCAGCAATATTCTCCAGAATTCGCCATACTTCGTGGTATGATAGGCAACGTCGCGCCCTTTCACTCGCACATTGGCGCGCTCTATCGGATTGCCATGCTCATCCATAACAAAGCCGTGAGCGCCGCGGTGCGCTTCTGCCAGATACTTTATGAGGGCCTGTAGGGGAAAAAAGCCTGTGAAGAAGCCTGGAATAACCGAAATAAGTTTTGACAACGACCGAGTTCATTTTTGAGGAGGTGGATACCTGCAGATCGTAAAATGCGCTTGCTTGTGCACTGTCGCTTGCACCTATTGGTACAACTCTTTCGTTAGCAAAAGTTGTTAAAAATGAATTTTTAGATTCTACTCTATTTTAAGCTTCCAGTTCACAGAGGACATTTACTGAGACTACCAACACTCTAAAGCTGTCGATTCCATGAAAACAGGCTTAAATCGATTAATCCGTCAAACTGGTGCTCAGCATAATTTACCTATAACATTACAATAAAAAAACTTGGAATCCCTATAAACTTTTTTATAAAGACGTTTTGTTGCGTATTGTAGTCCAGCCTCTGAAATCCTTAGGTCTTATCAGAGACTAGTAAATAACTATAGACTAACCATGTCTAACAAAATTTTGTGACTTGAAAAATAGTTGTTTTTAAGATAGAGAGATGGCGTTAGTTGTATTAGATTTAAAGTTATTTAAATTTACTCAAAAAAATGCGTAAAAAAACTTAAGATGGAGCTGTTTACAAAATCATTTGATATTTCATTGCAAGTACTATCCGTAAGTATCAGGCGACAACAGACGTTGCCAGCTAGTGCATTATATTATTTGATGCTATGTTGCCGCTCTTATAATTCAGTAACAGAAAACTTTACACCACCCCGGATATTATTTGTAGTGTTACTGGGTTAGTGTATTGCCAGTATATAATTTTTGCCACAAAAATACAGCATTCATCTCCACAGTTTGTTCTTATCTGCCTTAACATAATAAAACGAATTTCAGTGCATTTAATTAATAGGTATATAACATTTTACTTTATTTCTTGATATCGATAAAAATTATGTCTTAATAAGTGCATAATTTTTATTTATAATGCATATAACTCATAACTATTTTGCAGTAGTTAAATAAATATTTTCTTGCTGGATTATTATATAAAAAAATGTTCTTTATCCATCAACTTTTTTTGTTCTTTTTATGACAATATTTGATTTGTTTGACAATTTGAATTCTTTGTCGTTTATTGTTGTTGCTATGGGTGTGTGTTTGTTTTGGAACTTTTCCCTGCATTTCTTTGAATTCACAATATTTCTGCTCGCCTACTGTGACTCGTGCAAATTTTATAGACCTTGATTAAGTTTACGTTTTGGCTGCTACATATATGTTATATATGTATAACATGTGCGTTTATCACAACTGTGATAATAAAAGCTTTTAAAAATAGGTTATTATGGCAATTAAAATAAGGAGTATGGTAGTGCCCAGGCGTCTCTGAACAAAATAAACTTATTCCAGTATGTTTATGGTCTTTTGTAGTTGTTATTTTTTCATTTATAAAGTAAGAATAAATTACTATCTACCTATTCTTATTGAGTAAAATTATCAAAATCAATGATATAAAATGATGACATTTTCCAATTTCAAGAAAGGAATAAATCCTACTTGCTAAGGTTTCAGGTTATTTAACAACGCCATCTAGCAGTTTTAGTCCGTACAAATATTTTGCATTACGTTTCTTGTCAATAATTCATATAAAAATTTAAAACGACAAGGTTGGTCCAAGCTATTTGAGAGCGACATCTAGTAATAGCTTGGATTTTGAGCTTTTTCCGAGTCACGAATTTTTGTATGGAGATGGTCAGTCTATAGTTATTTACTAGTCTCTGTTATTAAAAGTCGGGTGAAGCCGATGTCCCTGCAGTGGGATTAGTAATGCAGTCGTGGGTAACAAAATTATCTCTTTTTTCGGATAATTTGTATCTTTCGGCCAAGTAGTCGCCGTTATATTAAGCGTACCTAATTTCCTGCCTACTCGTAGTTTAGTCTCATCCATAAATTGTTTTGTTAATATAATAAAAGCGAATGTAATTGTAATTTCAGTGTTTTCGAAATAACATAAAGTACGTACTTCGTACTAGACAAGTTTTAAGCTTACGTGCTGATTGTCAATCCAGTATTTGGGAAGTTCGTGAGCGGGCGGGTACTTGCAGCAAGATATCTCGAGCGTGATCTCCATACAGCCGTGCCAGATGTAGTTGTAGTCTTGCATGCCGCCTGTAAATTTATGTATGTTAATTTGCTTGTAGATCAATCAATCGGAATCAGTATAATTAAATCGAGTTGTCGCCATGACGTACGAAACGGGGCTTCCATCGGACTTTCCTCGAGGTATTGAGATGAATGAATCAACAAATACCGCACAATTACTTATTAGTCAATGAAACTTAAACATTATAATTAGTTATTATAGTTACTTAGTACGTACCACGTAGCAACACACAATAATTAAGTATAATAAGAAACGCAACGTTTAGTTTATGTACCTATCAATTAACAAAATAATCTAAAAGTGTAAAAACCCGATACATTGTGATTTTTTCCGCGTCTAGCATTTGGCAACTTATTATTTATAATCGTGCTGTGTGCCTAATTTAATTTTCTGCTCCTTACACTAGCCATTGTGTTACGTTATTACGATATTAACACTTGGTCATTGAATCTTGTGATCTAAATTGTTTTTGGCGCGGCATGGGGTCCTCTATTAACGAACGATGACCTATTTATATGGGATTACTCTAACCACTATTATCCCCACAATATTATTACATATAAAACTAAATTAAATAACAAAGTAGCCCCTTTTAACAAAATCATTTGATGTAAGTTTGTACCTACATCATGCACCGACATCTAACGAACATAAGACAAAGGTCTTTAAATTTGATCGATCACCAAATATTTCCTATAATAATAATTTCCTAAGTTTTCACGGTTTTTTTTATAAATCCCTACATATGAGCTCTATATAAAAAATCTAAGCTTTACAGTGTATTGTTGACATGATAAAATACTCTTTTATTCAGATAATGGCAACTGATCCCCGTTCTACTCGTATTTTACCACTTATAATACACGTTTTCAGATCAATGATAAACTGAGACAGCGAAGTTACACAAATTAGTGATATATATACTTACGAAAATTTTTATCGACACAGCCGTTCTTACCGATTTATCCTATACTATATTCTGAACCATAGAAGAAATAATTGTGCTTGCACCATGGTCTGTGAGGAAATAGCAATAAATTTTAGTAGTGAAATTTATGACAAACAACAAACCTGTGAGTGGATACCAAGCAGCTCCATTAGTGATGCCGTTCTCGAACCGCTGCGAGCCCGTCTTGCAAGACACGCCGCGTGACATCTTGGCGTGGTTGTTGGAATACGTCAGCGCAAGATGACGGAAGACGTCGTCGTCGGGTGCGATCGACGGTGTGTGTCCGTAACTTTGGAAAACTGCGTTTAAGGGACATGTGGTGAGAAGAATAGGTTAGGTGTGTGATATAGAAATTAGGGTACGAGTATAAATAACAACATTTCATAACAAACACGTCTAATGTATGGCGCAAAATAAGTTAGGTTGTAGTTGATGACTATTATACCTACTATACTAATGTTCAGAAGAAGAACTGAAGGCCTACTATGAACTATTATTGCGATTCAATTGACGACCTAAAATAAACTGCTTTGCTATTTCATACCACGACGTCATTAAAGCGATCCAGTTTAGGTTGACGTCAAATCAAGTCGGCAATTGGATCGCAAACTGTTTTAGTTCGTTCATTTTTCGTACCATGAGGTGATATTTCAACCTATATTGGATGACTTAAATGTCAAAGTAAGCGATTCAAAAAAAGTTGCTACCTTCTTGGCGTGAAGTGAATCGTTTCGGTTTATCTTTAAAAAAATGGTTGAAAATATAGGTAATTTAAGGTATTTCAGTTGGATATTTAGTGTTTCTTATGTGTTAATGTGAAAAAGTGAGTTCTAGAGCTATTTTTTATTGTAGATGTCTGACGAATTAGTCCTTTTTATTTTCTTGGAAAATGATAACGAAATAAACAAAACACGGAAACAATCGGACCCCTTTTTATTTTGAAGATGAAGAATATATAAAAGCATATCGGTTGTCTAAACGATTGGTATTAGAACTGTGTGATGAGCGAGCCCATTGTTGAAAAATCCAACAAAATCAACTGATTTATCAGTAGAGACAAAGGTAGAAGTCAAATTGGGTGCGTTCTAAACTCGTCATAGTCAATTTATTTTTACGACAACACTAAGGACCTTTAATAATTTGTAATTTAAAGAATTATATAAATTTCTATTATTTAATGAGTACTAAAACGGGCTTATGGTATATAATTTGACACTAAAAAGCGCAATTTCAAAATATATTTGTTGTTATTTTTACACAAAAAATACCAATAAAATCATGTCAACTAGATTTCGAAACGCAACGCATATGGTTTGAGTAAAAGAGACAGACTTATGCAACGAGTGTACAGCGTCATCTCTTTCTCACACGCGGACCACAGACAAATTTCGGTCTTTCATTTCTCCGTGAGCGATTCAAACGCCAGTTAGCTAAAGGCACTTCATGGTACGAATCTTATGCGCGGTTTACATGTATTAAGTAGTTAAGTTGGTAACTAAATTTTAACTAAATTTTAAGTTACTGCATGTCACTTGTGTGTCCAAACGCATTAAGTAGTTAAGTTCATAAGTTCAATGAAGATGAGCAGTGATGAATCTCAAGGAATTCGTCAATTCTGTACTTAGATATATCGTAAATGTGATTTTGGACAAATTCAGAGAAGAATTTTATTCGGAAATTAAAATCTTTACAAGAATATGTTTTTTTCTAAATGTTTATTATACAAGCATATCTATTTTATATATTCTTCAACAAATTTTAAAGTCGAAACTAAACTCCACTCCGACATTTAAAAATAAAAGAGTAAATGCGAAATAAATAGGAGCTCTTGCCGCCACCAGCTTTGTCAAATTATGCACTTAACTAAAAAATCACGTCCAAACGTGTTAACTGAGAAGCCCCGCCCACCCACTTATACGAAAAATAGAACAAATCCTAATCTACTTAATCACTTGCGTACTAAATTTTAAGTTACCACTTGTCACTTAACTGACTGTTTACACGCAACTTTTAACTTAAAATTTAGTTAAAATTTAGTTACCAACTTAACCACTTAACGCGTGTAAACCGGCTATTAGCGATTCAGTTTAGTTACCTGAACTGAATTGCTTCGGAATTGAATGGCAAACTAAAAGTTGATGGTAGGCCTTCTGGATTGGCAATTCTCATTTTTCAAGATAATTTCGAAATTAGAGATACATTTCGAATCTAGAGATTTTTCGACCGAGATTGTAAATCTCGAATACAAGATCACTGAGTGAGAATTTTCCTTCTGGAACCTATGGGGTAGGAGACTCTTAAAGGATGTAACTTTTTGAATTTTATCAATTTATAACTTTGTTTTATAATATTTTAGGGTTTACACTTTTAATACAGGGCATTATCTAATTTCTACCGCGTTTGACTTACCATTATAGTAAGCAATAAATTATTTATCCATGGTTCATTTAAATATACAAATGTATTAGAAAGTATTTAATCAAAATAAAGTAATGAAGAAAGCTTTCACATTAGGTACATCTTATATCAAATGACCTCACCCGAGCACAGCACAGAAGATCTGCATATTCCTGGGTTGCGTGAAATATTAAAATACTGTAAAGTACCTATATAGTTAAGTGCAATTTTACTGTTTTGGACTATAAAAATGCTCTCAGATATTGTCTAGGTTTAATGAGATACTAATTCTTTACGTTGCTTTATTGAGAACTTATTCTATATTATAAGAAATTATTAATCATAATGTTGTTTAATTGCAAATTAATCTAAAAGGTCTCAAAATAAGATAACCCTACGTGTTGGTTAATATCTAGATACATTTTATTTTATTCTAAGTAGATATATATCATATTAAACCCAAGTTTAGAAAAGATTTCATATTAGATAGCCATAATTGATCTAAAAGAAACGCTACATGTACCAGTTATACCTACTTGCAATTTGCTCAGTTATTGCCAGTGTAGTAATAACTTAAGAGTCAACCTAACGATCTTTTTCTTTTCAGTTTTACTTCTTTCTAAAACTGACATAGGTACATTTAGCGTAACTGTTCGGAAAACTATTTTTTATTTGACACATAAACACACAATTAAATAAAAGGCCTAATTTGAACACATACGTAACTTCCAAGCAAAAATGGGTCGTATACTTACTAGCATGAGGTGTATTATCGAACGGATACGAGGCCACCAAGGCTCCACCGTGCAGGGATCCAGACAGGACAAACTGGATCTTGCTGATCCATTCCTTGACGGCTTCCGTTTCCGGCTGTGGCTGCTTCGTGTTGGTCTTGAAGTAGTCGGGGAAGTTGCGGTTCAAGTCATATTTGCGGGCATTTTGTCTGGAGAGAAGTTAATAGAAAAATTAATTAAAATAACATGCTGTATGTATTGTCTTTCCTGGATAATAAAACAAAAATGCTGGCGATTAAGTGACCTTCAAAAAGAAAGTGATCCCACGGACAAGTCGAACTAAAGACGTCGGATTGTGCCGGGGTGAAGTATGTTATGTATGACTAATGATTTTTTCCTGGGCTCGAATTTTAGTAACAACTAATGACCAATGTTTGTGTGATTTGTAACTGATTTTTGAATCAGTTCTATTGCGGATTTCGTATTCAAATTTTTAGAACTTGTCGATTTTTAGAAGAACTGTAAATATACGAGAACAAAAGTTGATTATTTTTAGTAACCTACTACATTACATTTTTTTTAACAAATTGCTACACTTTTTTCTTTTCAAAAACTAAAACTTTACCGTCATAATATTCTCCTTCTTAATATTGTACAGGAAGGTACTTAACGCGTCAGTTACGCTGCACTCGTTAATAATATCAATTTTGTGCTCTAAATATTTGAATAACCTATGCACAATAAATTATGCAACCAAATTTTAGATATGACAATCACGCAAATCTACATAGCAGTAATAGAAAATATTTATTGTATCCTTCTAAAGTGTGATGTAACCAATAGTTAGACAGTTTTTATAAGTGAACTTCAAGCTCTATTTCAGCGTAACGTAATTTTCCTTTGTTTTGTATTTTGGTTGTAGATAGTTACATGAATTTACTGTTGCTGCATAGATCTGTTTACGTAGCGCTTGTGGAATAAAGGAAAAATGGAAGATAAGTCGAAATTGATATTACAAGTCTTAAAGTAATATCCCAAGTAGTCAAATGTATACCTATTAAATGTAATTAACTTTGGCAAAAGAGTTTCGAGAGGATTTTTTTTCTCTCCGTCTACCTATAATACCATTTAACAGCCGAATTTAGGGTGTGTTTACGCAATTTCGATGAAGAGGAAGAAAAACAAGATGTGTAGTTATTTTACCTATAATGAAATAAAATGAGTGAATTAAAAAAAAAATCATTTTATGGATGATTGTTTCGGTGTCATGTTTCTCATACAAATGTCTGTGGGGACAGAACCTGGATTCGATTTCGAGACCAACAGCTGGTCTTGTCACTAAAATACGTCTTCTTACTGTAGCGTCAGGTGACGAGTCGCTAACTTCCCTTTGAATTGTATGGCTGGCTCCCGCGTTATGCCCGGGGATGGGTGCCGTTTGCGGAGGTTCGTTGTTTTGATAGTTTGTAGGGACGAAGTCTTGCCGACCTAACAGATGCAGATAAGAATTATTTTGTATAGATATAAGAGACTATGCAAATTTATTTAAAAAAAATTACTCCTGTGAAGTTTTTTAAAGATTCTACTTCACCAAGGTCTTTCCAAACTGGTGGTATACGGGAAATGCACAAAATGAAAAAATTTAAAAAACAAATATTCGAATTTGAACTTGTGTGCTCCTTTATAGGCGCAATTTGATGTATTTGCTTCATTGTGTGCTACTAATAAATTGACGTTCCTATCTCTTGTTTATACAAATTTGAATAAATAGGCAATTACCCTTTCGCTATTCGACTACAGTTTTATATGAAAGAGCACAAGTGTTGACACTACTACTTAAATATCAGCAAAATAAAACACGTAGATTCTAAATTAAGAACGCAATTTGCAAGTCACTTCTTTTGCTTTCTCAGTAAATGCTTGTACAAAGCAATAAACAAAATAACTAACATTATTCTTTACCTAGTGAAATGTAAAGGAAAGGTTCAAGAATGCCTTCTCAAACTGAACCACACAAAGACTGAACGACTTCTGATAGTCCCTAAATGACATTATTAATTAAAGAGGTGAGTGGATGAAGTTGATAAATCGCATTTTTGGATTTCGGTGTTTTTTTGCGTAGATGAAGGTTATATGTCGATATAAACCTCCGCAAACCTTAAAGTCATGGTTTCAAAGTACATATAATTAATTTTTATAAAGGTGTTATGTACACTAAATTTTATAAATAATAGCGGATGAAAGTGATATGGAACCATAACTCTATTTCGAACATAACATAAAGTTTATTATTATTATAATATATTATATTGTTTATTTGGAATACCGATATTTTTATGAGTCGATTTTAACTGAACTTGATTCGGTTGAAAAAAACTTCGATATTCTGGTCTTATTTATGCATATAATTAATTTTAATAATACAATTTGCGTTATTATTGATGCGAAAATTAAACAATGTTAACTTAACACCCAGTATATTTGTACCTCGGCTTACAAAAAACTATAAAACTGTCAATGGAAGAAGGAGTTATGTACAGTTTTTTTCAAATTAACCCTCTGCGGCTAAGCTGACTTTATTGTTAACATTCGACTGAGGGGGAGTCCATCAGACGTTATTAAAATGGCGTAAATATTGTAGATTTTTAAGTTTAATTATATATGGGTATTATTTATTTCTTTTAATTGTTTTGTACACTATCAAAATAGATAAATAGGATTTATAAAAGAACAATAAAATATTAGTTATAGAATCAGTTTTAATGAGATCAAAATCTTTTACATTTGGTAACTTATATTACTTATTGTAAAAAAAAAACATTTACAAAAATAATTATTATAAACTTTTTCAATATTATTTTTAAACATAGGTTTAGACACAAATCAGTCTTTAAGTTGCCTTAATTATTTACCGTAAACTTGCAGTCTTCGCAAATTTGAGCTGAACACTGAAGGCAAATAGCTTTTTTTACATGCAAAGCAAGCGAATTTTGTCTGCCTTTTCAGTCTGCTGGGGCATTTGCTACGTAGCCTTCTTCGTGATTCTGGTCCTGGTTGAGGAGGAAATAGAGGAGTGGGAGGCAAATCCTTACCTAAAACTCGTTACATTGACAAAAAAAGCTCTCTTGGCAGTCTCTCGTTAAAAACGCGCTCTTTCAAACTAGGAAGAACTAACTGTCTTGCCAAGGATAACAAAAAGTCTCCTCTTCGCAATTTGGCACCTGGATAACCTTGGTACAAGACAAAAGCATTGACACCAGCTAGATCCAATAGCCTATAAAATATTACCATGGGCCAGCGACGCGTCTTTCATTCAATTTGGTTATCAATATTTTTTGGTGTTCCTTTGAAACCTCGTTTCGAAGGCCCGGGGTTCATGTTCTTCAGATTTAACAACTGAAAATAGAAATACGTTAAATTGAAAGTAGACGAAAAAAACGTTTTTACAAAAAACTGAGGTGATACCTGAGAGACACTATGGCAGTATATTGATCTTTGTGACGTGACGTCTAATAGAATCAGAAGTGATTGCTGTACTTACGTCTGACAGACACCAGCATCATGTAGGACGAGACGTTTAGATCGCACAGCCGCTCGCGCTTCACTAACTGCTGCGGCGAACCGTTTTAGGAGGGTACTGAGCAAGACAAAGCTATATCACGCCATTAATTTTAAAAATGTTAAGTGAGTCATTTTGATAAATTTTAAAACTACAGCTTATCCTCCGACTAGTTTCGGACTCGTATGGAGTCCATCATCAGGGCCGAGTACAGTCGCGGCTGTGCTTCGCCTCGCACTCACCTAGACAATAACGCGTGAGTATAAGCTGTAGTTTTAAAATTTATATCACGCCATATTGCGTATTGGCAATGCCGCATTTGTTTTGTGGTGTTTGGCAGACTGCCACCTCAGTTGCAGAGGGTTAAAATAAAAAAACAACCAAAAGTGTTTAGTTTCTATCATATTCTTGTTACTACAGGTTACATAAATAAATTTAAAACATAAGTTTGTTGATATTATTTTAAAAGCTACTAATTTCAAAAACTATAAGTAAAACTTTAACCTTGATTTACTCCAAATTTGAAATAAAAATGACTGACATTTACAAAGTTGTCAATCATTACCTTATACTCTGTAGACCAGAGTAAGGACGGAGAAATTAAAACTTTTTAAACTTTTTTATTTCTCCGTTATTATGTTGTTATTGTTTTTATAGACTTGGTACTCATCTCGAATTATCCTTTTAAGTACCACTCTTTAATTATATAACACTCCCGAATTAAAAATTGTAATAGGGGTGGAGTCCTGGTGTCTTGAAATATCGGTCTAGATTAGGCACCAGTCTCCTTGGTTAACTAAAAAAAATTACTTGGATTAATTTTAAATAAATCATAAAGATCTAGTAAAAACGCAACGGCTACTTAAAAACAACCAAAACCCATTATCTACCGTTTTCATATATTTTGTTGAAGTAGTCTTCGGATGCTAATAAGTTTATTATACTCCAGACTGATTCACTCCAGACTGGTCACTCATTCTGACCAACCCTAATCTTTGGATCTAAAAAAGTTGTTATGATCTTCACAAGGAATAACCAAAGATAATTCGAAATTTAAAAATTTTAACACGTTTTACTTATATAAATCTCACCTCCCCACAATAGTATCGCACTGTCCCTCCCTGGACATGGCGAACCCGTCGGGATTCATGGATGGCATGAGGTGGATCCGGGTGTTGTCCAGCAGCCACTTGATGTACGCGTCCGACTCGTATGATGTCACTAGGTGCTGGCGATAAAGAGGTACTGCTTAGTATTACTGCTTAGAATTAATCTAAAAAAGAAACACACTGAGCACGTTAAAACGCCGCGAATCCAATCTCACTACCCTGTGAAAATGACTTATTTTTCGCGTAAATGTGATGTTAGAAAGTTTTCATTACAGTGGAACTGAGTTGCTTAAAATATGAACTACGAATTCGTTTCACCTTAACGCATAGGTAGGTACTCTCACTAAAGAGCTAGGAGTCATTTTTAGAAACTTACTTTTGACGTGAATGAGTAAGGTCGGGTTTTTACTTTGCAGTGCACTGTAAAAACACCTCTATTATCATAGCCATTATTCAGACTATCTGAATTTGTTTTTTTGTGAACTTGTGTGTTGCATAATTATTTGGTTACCGGTTACACGTGTTGGTTTGCATACTATTTAATGCACCTAATTATGGTTAAATTATTCTAAAAAACAAATAGCAATATTTCAATAAACTAGATATAGATTATCTCTATATCTTTCTAGGTATAGATTAAACTTATTTATCAAAATTAGTAAGGAAGGACAAAGTGCAAAGTACCTAATTTGACTAAGCCACTGTTAAAATTTCGAAACATTAGACGCGTCACTCACGTTCGCACTTTTATAATTTCTCTATTTAATTTTTGTTGTATCGTAATTCTCTATGTAATTGTGTGTTCGTTTAAAATCGCCCAGTCCACCAAACGTCTTGATCCTTTAGATTCTAAAGTTTAGAACATAGTATAATGTTATAGTTAATTTAATGCTTTACCTTTTTCCTGACAAGCGCAGATTGCATTAATGTTGAATGTTTTGTCAAGTCATTTATATGCCTTTACTGGTATCTAGCATCCTGAATTGGAACACAGCCTTATGCTCGCACAGGTTTCAGAGAGTATGTACAATTGTATTTTTATTGCTTTAAAGTTATTATTCTAGTTGATAACACGGATCAGTAAGGTACAAACCTGTATAAGGTGCAGCAGCAGCTCGCGGCCAACAGCCTCATTGCCGTGGATGTTGGCGACGTACTTGACGTCCGGCTTGCCGATCATGTGCTCGTACGGCGACGCAGACACCACCATCACCCACAAGTCTCGACCTGGAATAAAGCTTGTTATACCATGTGGTCTTACACAGTTTGATAAAACTTGGAAAGTATATTTAGTTGAAGAGAAATTTGATTTTCAATATTAACCAGCGATTGCGTTGTAAGTATACCGTTATAGTAAGGACACTAAAATTCGACCGAATTCACTTGCGCTCTGATATTGCATAGTCAGCGGCGTAAACTTCAGGTAGCTGGTATGCCTCGTAGGACACCAAACTTATTTACAACTACTTATATGGCAAGTGGATTGCATTAGCTACAACGTCCAATGTCAGTTTTTTAACTCACAAGGCTAAATATAATTAAGTTCCAGCTTTTATATAAGTTTAATATAGGTTAGTTAGGACCGTTAAAATTTTGAATTATTTAGTTAAGCTAAATCATAATTAGATAGCTGGTTGATATATCACAGCATAGTCGCTATTGATAGCCAATTGCTCAATCAAGGACCTGAGTCGTGTTGAAGTCTGCTTGCCTTGGCAAACATTGCAGAATCACTGGAGTGTTGTCTTACGTCCGATTACCTAAAACAGATTTAATTTGTTTAACGTCATATTCTGTTATGGAGATTCGGTATTGAATTATCTACATGTTTTTTCATACTTCTTTTATTATAAGTATTTAACCTTTGCCAGGATTTTGTTGAACGTACTAGTTTCTCCGTCAAAGTTTTCGACAGATACTTACGTAAAATAATACTTTTAATGCTAATATCTATCTCGCAACACATCATAAAACATTGACTGAAGCATACCACAGTAATATTAATTTGAATATGAATAACTACAAATTCACGGAACAGTACGTGATGTACAAAATCACTCCAATTTGTTTTAACAAAATTACTCAGTAAAGATTCTTCATCGTGTACTCTATTCGGTTTTCTTTAGTTAAGAATTGAAAGAGGAATCACGCAATACGGGAGTCCTTTGAAATTGATACCGACCTGCAACTAGTTGCAACCAAATAAAGTAAAACAAAAAATTCTAAACCAATACCTTTTTTTTTAAATGTTTATTTGATCATTTTGGATGCTGAAAATCGTCTGAAACACTTTAAAAAACTTGTTTAGAGTAGCCAATTTGAACTAATGTTTTTTTTTGCCCACCGCATAGTTGAAATGATGCAGACTAAAAATAAAATAAGAACTTTAGTACGTATGAATTGTTTTGTTATTTTACTTTCCTTTGTCTATATTTGCTTACGAATCTTCCAAAGTAAAAATTAATTACAGAAATTGAGTAACTGTTGTTATTGTGGCCCTAGAATGCTAGGGTGTTGCTTAAGGAAAATTATAACAGAATTTTAGAGAAAGCATTAAATAAAATAAAAATACTAATTGTAGTAAGGTAGCATCTGAAAACTTTAGAAGTGTAACTGGAAAAAAGCTACGACAATTTTGGGCGCCCATTGAAGTTTGCATTAATGCACGAACCAAGCAACGGGTTTTAGAAAGTCTCGGCAAAGTAGTTTAAACTTCAATTCTATAAACTTCGATTACTAAGCCTTGGCTTTCAAAGATAATAATGACACAAATCACAATATATTTTCAACGAATCAACTTACCCTGAACAGATTTGCCGATAGAGTAGAGCGCAGTGAGGGAGGGGTACTTGGCAGAGACGGCGCGCAGGTAGCGCGTCAGCTCGTCGTGGTCGTGGTAGCGGAACTCGAGGTCCGCGCCCAACTCGCGCCCCGCGATGTCTTCGCCCAAGTTTGGGGTTATCTCGTCTATCACTGAAGAAGAATTGTCATAAAATGTCGGAGCAACAGATGAACTATGTACGTGAGTGCCTGATTTGGCCGCGGAGGGTGAGTTCGTTGATTCTGAATAAATCCTAAATAATTTTGTATGTCTACTGTACAGAACCAATGGCAAGAACCTTCTTGTCAAATCAAAAAGTGTTGTAAAAAGGGATACAACTACACTCACGTTGACTTTTTTGAACTTTAGCCATCTCTAAATATTTTGTGGTTCTTTCAAAAATCTGAAACTGATCGTAGTTTTGCGAGAAATACATTTAACTAAAAAATTCACAGACTTCGTTACATACATAGTATACATAGTACATCGGCTTTTCTACTGCTGAGAAATTATTGGATAATTATATACTGGATAAGGTGGAAATATTTGTTATCCATCCACGCAATATTGCGAGTGTCTCACTCGGTGACATAATCATATTTGTCTGTGAAATTAAAGCATGCAGATACTACAGAAAGTACTCTTAGAAGTTCAGGAAACTCGTATTTTAGTTCGTTTCCTTATTATAGGATTATAACGCGGTATTGATCGTATCTGCGCTATTGTTCTTACTGTTTCGTAATGATGTTGATTTTTTGTTGTTCTATGACATAAGAGGGTTCAATAAAATCAACCTCGCCTTGCAATGTAAATAGTTAAAACCTCAAGATCATTTCTAAGTAGATAAAGTTGTGTGAATTAAGTGTACACACTGAAATAAAAGTCAGTTATGCTATTTATCTATCCAATAAATAGGCACTTAGGCACACTGTAATTCTAAATTGAACGGATTACGTACACTGATCTAAACATTCATAATAATGCAAAACTGAAGTTACAGTTTTCACGAGAACTTAAATTAAAATAATATATAGGAATAATGCATAGGAATGTGCATTATAACACAAGTATGTATAACAGAATTTAATTACGTGTCAATTAATTCTAACTTTTTTGTTATTGAAAAAGGATTAGACGTTTGTCTTCTATCTCACCTGATGGAAAGTGACGATGAAGACGAAGGTGTTACACGTCTATCCACGAGATACCTATTCACTCGACGCTTGAAAGAACTGGGAATATAGTTTTCTGGAAAAACAGACGCAAGCTGCTCATTCCACACCTTGGCGACCCGCACCAAAAAGGAACTATCGAAGCGTTTGGTTCGACTTCTTGGGACATCCACCATAAAGGGATGGAAGGCCTGTCTGCGTCTAGTAGTCCGATGTAAGAAGGGTGTGGGTTCAACCTGATCAAAAAGAGCATTCACGCACTCTCCAAAATGTAATCTGTAGAAGACTGCTGCAGAAGACTTTAATAAATAATTTGGTTTGATCGATAAGTGTCTATTTGATATCAGCAGGATCTGATAGCTGCAATAAAAGTGCAACATTAAAATAGAAATATATGAACTTGACTGGGACGTCATATTCTAGTAGAAAATGTTGTCCGGCCGGGATTTTACGCGACCTCTATAAAAATCAAGGTTGACTAACGATGAAAAAAATATGACAATGTATACTCTTAACAAGGATCATTGTCGGGGATTAATTGTAAAAAACAACATATTTTAAATTTAATTTAACATCTAAACCAACCTGGAACGTGAATCGGGTCGGGAACGGACTGCGTAAGCGCCGCTCCAACGAAGGCCGCGCAAAGGATAATGTGCATTTTGGCCCTGACGCCGACTCTCCAACCCATCTGGAATATGATGCAACATTGATAGGGTTCATTTTTAAAGTAGTACTTATTATAATGTTTATATGACTCTTGGTTTGTTGGATGGATTTGCCTTTATCAAAGCTACAATTTTGAAAGAAAGGTAAATAAATGTCATAGCCGATCGCGAATGCAGAGTTTATTCGTTATCCGACTACGGCGAATCTTTCAACAGATATGTATTAAGTAACTAGATTTTACGCGCTATGCATGGTTTATTTTGGTGCCCCTAATTCTAAAGCTAGACTCGGCCAGTTACACTTATCAAAGTTAAAACTATTAATGATAAATAATTCGTATATTTAATAAAATAGTTGCCCGTGGCTTCCCTCACGTTAGTATATGATTGCTTTTGTAACAAAGCCTTGTGATGGAATAAAAAAGGGCTAAAGCAACCTTCAATAAGCCCCGTGTATAAGTATTCAGTTTAGTTTTTGTAAATACAGATTTATGCGGAATTTGGATTCTTTATAGCATCTATAAAGATTCTTTATTAGTATATGTCCACAGCATTCTTTAGTTATAATTAACAGACAAAATTTTTTGTTTTGGTATTAAAAAATATTAAGTGTAGGACCCGGCTTTGTTATAATTATTAAATGTGTGGATATATAAATATACATAATCATTCCACAACAAACAGCCTTAATAAGCTTACTGCAAGGTCCCCCTAATCAGCCTAAGCCTCTAGGGATAGCCTTAGGGAGTGGTTGAAGGCATTTTATAGTCCACCTCGCTTGCCAATGTTGGGGTTGACAAACTTTACATATTTGTTTTGGAATCGATTCTTAAGTATTTCCTTCACCGTACAAATATAAGTTCTATAAACTCATTGGTACAAATGACACAGTTTGCTTTCTTCGAGATATTACTCCGAATCGCAGATCATGAAGCCAGCGCATTAACTGCTGACAGTGACTTTCTTGATAATGATTATAATCTCCATGGAGAATACATTTATAATTAGTAGGTATTCTAAAAAATAAAATAAATTAGTCTCGTGAAGTTTCTGGCCAGTTCTCCTTTACGAAGGTCTTTCCGAATTGGTAGTTACAAAAAACGCTTCATTCCGTAACCGAAAGGTCTATTTATTTACAGTTACAATACACCAAAGCAAGATACCACAAAAACGACGTCCAAATGAACATGGGGGGCGTACCCCTCGATTTCTACCATTGTTTCGCTTTCATCATTCAGATTCGAGCGGCGTCATCGTGTGCCTACAGTTGGGCTTTCTTTTTAATGTTATGTTTGGAATCGCGGTCCAGTTGCGCGCACGCAGCCGGTCGGCAAGGTCAGTGGGTCAGTGGCGCGCACTGCCTCATCTACATTTGCTTGAAACGAGCCGGTGGAACCACAAATGCCGTTGGCTCCTTATCTACAAGTTCTACAACAAGTTTGTAATCGTTTTGCAAGAATTTGATTCCGTTTTGTAGCTTAGATTAATTTGTCTTTAGGAGAGGAAAAGATTAGGACGTGTTGTTTTTGGATTGTCATGGTTTTTTGTATTTGAATGAATTATTCATGTTTTATTTTGTGCTGGGTCCCCTTTAATGAAGGAATATTATAATTGTTATTATCTTGCAGATGATGTGTTATTATAAATATTATGCTTTTCGTTTTAATCCATATTAAATTACCACGTGCAAGGCAAGATTTGCATCCCTAGTATTTTTCTGCCAGCTCAAACAAATCTGAATATTTGAAGTAGTGGACATTATTTCTTATTTTTTATTGCCTAAATATTAGTTGCTCAAGACTTATTTATGAGTTATGAAGTAGAATACTTACAGACAACTATAACTTTAATTTTACCGTAAAAATAAAAGATTTATTTACAAACAAGAATAATTACAAAGTAACATTCTTTCGACCCAGAACATCGAAATACTTAACTTAGCTCTAGTTGTGTTTGTGTTATGCGTAATATGATAATTTATCCATAATTTCTGTAACAAAAATGACTGCTTTGTCTCCTGTAAAATTGCATTTATTTAGCTAAAAGGTATTGGCAATTCATCGTCGACATAGTTTTGGTAAAAACACACAGGATATTCCCTTAACGATCGAAGCAAACAGCAGGCCTGGGTACTGTTATGTTTGTAGGAAGGTTAATCATATGTATAAAAAAATTGACCTTGTAGAATAACGAAAATAATTTTAGCCACAGTTTTAACTGAGAGTAATTCCTCGTTCAGTATTTAAAGCTGCCCCGCCGATGCTTGCAAGATTTATAGGACTTGTAGATAACCTAATTGTTATGATGTATCTTATTGAATTACATAGCAAAATAGAGAGGTTTTATTATTGATAAAAAAACATAATAAGAGAAAAACAAAGGTTGAATTAAAACGATAAAGCGTTTAATGATTAAGTAACAGCTTCCTAAATAATTTAGCTAAAACATTTGTGATTATTAGTTAATTTGAAAGCATAATGATGGATCAGTATCTCATCACGGTTTTGATCACCGATATTAGCTTCAGTATATTTTTCTAGTATTTTCGTAGACCCGCTTGATTTTCCTAAACAATAAATAAGTTTAACTATTTGTAACAATTCCTCATTCATCTTCAGGCGAGTTAGTCTTTCTGAATATTTAATACTGATAACGATTACAGCCCCTAAGAATAGGTTATATTAGATATCTTTATGTATCCAGGTATAAGAAGAAAGTATAAAAAAGTGCTTAGAGGAAAAGTAGTAAATTCCTTTGTTTTTCTATGACATTTTTGCTAGTGTTACAAAAATATATAAAGATGAATATAGCTATAAAATTTTTTACCATCACTCGCTTTTTCTAAGAAGAATGTATAAACATAATCATTTCCTACTATTTATCTACTATGCTTATTGGGTCTAGGAATAGCGGATTTTTTCTATTTCTCAAAATCATTTCGGCACTCTTTTTTCATAAAATTTTGCATACGATCACGTTATTGCACCGCGTAGATACCGGAGAAAGTACTAACTGTATTGAAGTATCAGCACGTATTAGACAAGTTTATTTACAAAAGACAAACCAATCTCCGTACGCTTAAAGCTTAAAAGGACTTGATTATTTATATATTTTATAAAATATGTTTCAAATTTCATTTCATTCACATATTTACTTCTTACATTTTTCCATTTACCATATTATCCATTACAATAACAATTTCAACTCATGCCAAGAAACCACCGAGGTTTCCATTACTGCGCATAAATCCACGGCTTTGCGGGTAGACAAGAATTGTGTCAATCGGGATGCGACCTTCGCCGCCACCCTCCGAGATACAAAGTCCCTGACATTTACTTAAGTACGAACATGCTTCTAAACTTGCGCTCTGTTCTCGAAAATCCCACATTGCTTCACATTGTGCGACATGTTATTTTCTAAACTTGTCCTTTGTGGTTCTCACATGTGTTCTATTTGTATATAATATTATTCGTAGATCTTTTGTTTTATTAAATATTCTTTTAATCTTGTACCTACTCACCTAGAATAGTTTAGAGTGGCCTATTGAGTGCTCAATATTTTTACGACCATTTTCCGAGTTTGCTTACTATATTTATTATGACTTTTATGACTATAATTTAAAATACAAAAGAAAGAAAGATTGGGTACTGGCTTACTTACATTTTCAATGTTCATTCCTGTCCATAATTCATAAGTATACCAACTTAAATGTATGAACAATAAAGGTGTTTATTTATTGTAATATTTAGTAAAACAAGCATAAAATCTAAAGTGTAAATCTCAGGCCTTCATGATGGCCATGGAAAAACTAAAGTAAGTAGAAATAATTGTTTAACAATGTTGAATTGTTAATTTAAAAAGTTAAAATGTGATTAATTAAACAATCGTTGATTAATACCAATTATGATATAACTGTTGAAATAAGACAAAGTATTGAGTTTACTTTTCTTAGTAGCTCCACTTAGACGATACCAAAGTTTTTATTTAACATTTATCAATCGCTATTGTAATAAAATGTTATGACAGCGTAAAACTAAGTTTATAGGTGCGTAGATATTATTAAATTCCTTTTTTGTTTAGTTTCTCTGTATCAATGGTTAAATAGATTACATAAGCACGCATAATCCTTCTTATTTAAGTTGCTGCTGACAAAATTTTAAGTTATTTTAAAAACGAATGTCGCAATGTGTTCTCATTTAATATAGAGCGTATCAAAAGTAGGTACCCGAGTTATTATTGTAAAGTAATTTTTGCAGGTTACTAAGCTATCTTGCTTCGTTATTTAATAGAGTCGAATCATTGAATGACCGTGAAGCGCAAACGCAGATAACCTAGGGTTTTTACGCGTTTTAAACCATAATTGTTCCGTATTAGATAGATCTACCGATGATTTACAAGGTACTCATGATAGTTTAATAACTTAGTAATGTTTTTTTAGATACTTTTAGTAGAAATTCACGATTTCGTTTACCGGTGGACATGGTTAATTAATTCGAATAGGTAATATATGTTAAAAGATAAATTTAAATATATCTGTTAAAGTTCAGAAAGTTGGCTCTCAAATTTTTTTTAAATATTTAATTTTAATATTTGCCAAGTTCGAGTCCTGGCCGGTGCATTGATGAATTATTATTTATTTATTTAAAAATTTAAGTTTATTCTGGGTTTATTCGACCCAGTTCGCTGTATGGTCATCCATAACACAAGCTCTGCTGACTTTGGGGCCATACAGTTGTGTTTGTCCGGGGATTTATTATCTATATACTATATTTATTATAACATAACGTATAAACCCAACTTATTATATGCTCAATGTATGACTTGTCCATAATAAGGAAATACTTAAGTATTTTTGCAAAAGCTGTGAGAATTCGCGAAGTATTCTAGTCCCCTACAATTACGTATGTATATTAACGTCACAATTAAGTTTTGTTCTGCTTTAATGCGTTTGTTTTTACCCACAAAGAAATAGTCGTATAGAAGTTCTCACGAAGATTTAATGCTTTTTGCTTAGAAGTCTTCTACTAACCTATGGATTCTACGTCTCTTTTCTCATGTATACGTATCGTTTTTTGTGACGTTACATGTCTTTGGCATAGGTTAATGGTTTTCAATATTTCGTCTAAGGTATAACCATTGATGATCGGCTGCATGACTGTCGGCTTTTGTGAGGGCGACGGATGACAGTCGGCGGTGGCTGCGGCTTTCCTTCCGTTGTGTTTGGCATTGGCACATTAACCTTATTTTTAGTCCCGCTAAACTTTCATATTATACATATAGAGATATTTGATAACAAATGATTACTCAGATTGTGGATTGTGGAGTTAGTTTTATCCAGAAAATATCTGAGATTTTATAATTCAATAAATCCTATAAAGGTACAATACAGATGTAGAGACGTTGCATTGAAATCAATTTAAAATTTTATGTTATCAATAAAAAGCCTATAAAATAAAAACGGATGTAGAGAAATTACAAACTTAGTTATAAATATGCAAGCTTTCAGATAGCTTCCAGACTTTCCAGACCAGTTTGTTCTGATCAAGCTGACTAACGTATCTGGAAAAGTAAGTTAAGTGGTTTTAACTTGAGATAACTTACCGTGATGTCTCAGCTGAGTGGGTACTAAACAGATATTAAGTTTGTCCGTATCATTGATGCTAGGGCACTGCTGGACTAACAACGCGATCGCGGTTTCGTAAAGTTTGTGCGAGCGACGGAGCGGGCACGCGGCGGACGGACGACACGCAACTGACGCGGTCGCGCGGGAACTGCTACCAGCTTCACGTCATCTGCGTCATCCACACGCTTTCTCTCTGACCGCACATTCGAAAACCACTCCTATACCCAAAGTTTAAAGCTCATTTTCAGCAAAAGCTGCAGCTAAAGCAGAGCATTTCACTTTCCACCCTATGCGCATCAGCCTTGAGTGTATTTTCTCTTCTTCCACGAAAAATTGCGAACAGTGACGTAGACTCCGGTCCTCTTGGACACTTTTCCCGCGAATAGTTTCTCAATGAACCGACTTAGTATCAATTTAACATTATTAGTACCTATGCGGTATTTCCTTGGCTCAAATTGCCGACAAATAGGAAATATCATAGTTCAAATTTCATCTTCTCTGGTACATTTGGAACTAAAGTTTGTGTAACTGAAGCAGATATTGCATAACTAATTTCTTTAATTTCTTAATTATCTATCTTTATTTTCAATTAAATTGAACCACATCACATTACAAATCTATAGGAATGTAAAATGTAGTTTTTGTTTAATGCCCCTACTTCTGCCAATCCCTGATATGATTGTTTGAAATACAGAAGACTTAAGTACCTATAAAAATTTCAGCGAAAACCAAGGTTTAATCCTTCCTAAACTCTTTCAGTCGAAAGAAGTCGAATCTAGATGAAAGTAGTACCTTCAGGGATTAATGTTGCTCGATCTCGGCCTGCATCCATTGACTTTCGGCCACCTTTGCCAGGTCATTTAGGTATCCATCTTGTGAGGGCTCTACCCACACTACGTCATCACGGTCGTGGTCTTCGTTGCAGAGCTTTACTGCCCGAATGACCTTTCAGTGTTTAAACCCTCCGAAATTCACAGGGGACCATGGATCATTTGTGAAACTTGTCAAATCTAATTTGACCTAACAGGAAAACTCAGAGCTTTTCTTTGTAGGCCTGTCTCTGTTCTTAGTCAGAGTCTTCTGTCTCATAAGTAAGCACAACGAGACTTTTGTAGCCTCCCGAACGCTGTTCAGACGAGTTTGATTCGATGATCGACTAAACTAGGTTTTTTGTACACGTAATGACAACCACTTCGAGCGTAGAGACCACAAATTTTCAACAAGTTTCTTAAATATAGGTGCTACACGGACGTTGGACACTACCAGTTGTTCTTCCAACTGCCAGTTCTTCTTCACGAAGGTTTTTTTCGAACTGGTGGTAGAATCATGTTTTATTTGACGTCAGTAAGAACAAGTAATTGTCAATTTTGAGAAATAAATATTTGAATTTGAATTTGAATTTACCTTGCCTTGTCGATGTCTTAGGCATTCGTTGGGAGACTCTGTAGCTTCGCGATGATATTACATCGTCTTCCTTAACAGCTCTTTGCAGTCGAATAGTCTGAATTCTGTCTATTACAGCATTATCCTGAGGACGCACTGCTGTAGTAGTGTTCTCGTTAATACACTGGAATACTACTACAATGGAAATTTTAGTAGGCAATAATTTCATTGCATTCATTATGAAAATATTAACACAATAAAATACAGTAAAAACTTTGTAATCTCGTGATCAACAACTGTACGAGTAGATTTTCTAAGACATGCCTCTCAATGTTTAAATATATCCTGATTGCTTCACTTTACTCATAATTTAATCACTAAACAAAAGCTATGTTTTCTAAGGTTCGTAATTATGGAAGTCGGTAAAATATAATAAATAAATTGACATTTTCTTTACGCGTATTAACAAGCAAGAATATAAGAATTTATTTAAGATTTTCGTAAACCCTATGAGATGCCATTAAATTTTAATAAGGACCCCTTATTAAAATTTAATGGCCCTTGGGAACTATATACTTATAAGTTTTCTATTTTTAGGTTAGTATATTTGTATACTTCATAAACGGAGGTAGTTGGTACGACTAGCCCTGTTTTAAAGCTTCAGAGGACACAAATTTGAAAATGTTAGAGTGGAACCAACATTGAAAATTTTAACAGATACCTAAGTATTTGCATATTTTGTATGTTTATTTTTATATCGAGTCGTGATTCTGCTCCCAGTTCACTGTACCTTCTTGATGGTTTTGTATGGAGATTTGTATATGTACATATAATTACACAAAGTAATACTTACAAAGGGACATTCATCTCGCATCAAGTCAATAATTACATGCCTAATTCATTTACCCACAAATTTTTCTTACTCTCTGGTATCCAAACAAATTATAAATTTATTTACATGCATAATAAATAGATAGGAATATGTAATATAGGTAATAAATAGATATTGAACGATAATACGACAACACCAAAGCCTCAACAGTTTCACGCTTCGACATCAGCCTCACTTAGGTAACTGAGGAAATGGATTTAGTTCACGAAAGCTAACCGTTGGTAGGTAGACTCTACACATTTCCTCCATATAACGCTTTTCGCAGGTCTCTTTCCGTCACTGTCAGAGGACTCGGCTTAATTTTTTTGTACATTTGGCACCGGCTTAAAATCCTGGAAGACACATGTCATGAGATATCATTAGAAAGATAAATAACACTAACTGGTAATAGTCCTAGCAGCTACAGAACTTCTATTATTGTTATGTCAGCTAGTAGAGGCTTTATTTTAATACAGGTGTAAAACATTAAATAAATCAATATAACTCCGGTGCTTGCGGTACTTAATTAATCAATTAATTCAAATGGAACAGAAGTCCAGGTACTACTTATCCGTGAAGTCTTTTTACTCATAATTGTAACAAAAAAGTAAACTAATATTGCGAGGCTAATATCTTGCTAAACTTATACTATATAATATACTCTGTGGCTAAAGTTACTTACCATAAACTGTTCACTGAATTTCTCCAAGATATATTATAAGTAATTTTCAATATTATACAAGTTTTATAAGCAAATCAACCGCCACGTGTCTTTTATCTCCTACCGTTTTGGAGTGGCAGCCATTTAGAGTTTTTGGCTACAAAAGCACGGGTGCATATGCTAAATTAGCAATATTTACTCATTTACAGATCCGAAAAGCAAAAAACACATTGAATAAGAAGAGTAATCGTTCGGGCTTGTAATTATTAAATGCTTTATGCACTACTCACTATTATTTTCATAAGTCAACAACACTTTGAATTTTCGATTTTATTTTTAGAATTGGACAAAATTGACTCCGCACTGAAACAGCCTGTTGACTACGACTTTCAAGGATTTTAAAAAAGAGTGTAAACTGTACCCTAAGCTATTGACTGAAGAGGTAGCAGCCAGAATTTTTAATTCAGCCCTGTTTTACGGATCAAATTGACAAACTAAGGCTTGTACGAGTATGCAAAAAATTACAAACGAATTGTGTTTTGATGAGCTTTAATTTGTTCATCAACAAGTTTATGTTTTCATTTCATACACTTTTTGTTTAATTTATTTTGATTAGTCATAAATAAAGACATCAAGTAATTGGATTATCGATGGAGCCCTAAAAATTAACTAAACTTGCCGGTAATATCCAGAATTATTATAATCTGCAAGTTTTTCGGAGAAATCATTTACACAATGCGGTCGACATATTTTTCATTCTCAACTTTTTCATACAAGGCGCTTCCGTTACAGATAAAGAAAACAACTTAGTTGTTTTGACTATTTTGACCAACAATAATATGGTGCTTTTGGTCGGGTATATTGCGATTAGTAGTATAATATTGCCATTTAATGATATAATAAATAATACTAATAAAAAATCTCCAGACAAACACACCAACAAAGCTATAGATGGCCATAGAGTAAACAGGGGGAGGGGTACCCAGAATAAACATACTTACAGGGTGACTTGTAATTCGACGTATTCCTCTTGGGATGTGATATACAACTAATTTCCAACAAAATTAACAATCTAAACTATCCCTAATACCAAGGAGGCTCGTTATCGAGATATTCAATATTTTTGGTTTTGTTCAAAAAAATCCCGAATTAACTATAAAAAATTAAATAAATAAAAAACTAGTGTTTTGAATAAAGTTGTTTAAATTTTTATCAGTTACCAATACATCAACAAACATTTATTAATACTAATACTGGCACAAATATTGAACATTTTAAAATAGCAAGTGAACTCTTTTAAAATTTTGTTTTGATTCACTCATTTGGTAATTAGAAAACTGGATTTATTTTGAATAATCAACAGAGATTGAGATTTGAGAGAGAGAGATTTGAGATAACCGTACAAACTACTCGAAAAACTTTCTTGTTCTATTAGCCGTCTTACTTGGCCGGAAATAAATTTTTGCGATACTTGTTTTCTAAAGAAATTGAGTATAGTTTCTTTCTTATCTAGTAGTTTTCCGAAAGTAACATGATGAATTAATTTTATTTTCTATAGAAACTTCAATTTTAAATCCTTATGTTATTTGCAATAACGTTAATATGTAAATCCTAGTTGCAATAACGCCTAAGCGACAATTTACTAGTTCATGCGGAAAGTGAAAAATAAGTCATGCGTGGTACAAAACAATTTATGTATTTATAATTCCTGAGAAGGAGGAGAGGCGAACTTGAGGCCTTGCTCTAAAGAAAAATGATAAAATGCAATCATATGAAAAAGGAACAATTTCTGCAAATGCTGTGTCTGGCGTACCTCGGTTTTAAATGAAATTATGTATATTTTTTTGGGTAGGTAGTAATTATATTTTTTTACGTTTTACTTATTTTCGAGAAAACTTAGTAGATCATTTTCCTGTAATATTTTGGAGTATTGCAACGTTATCGAGTGAACCCCACTCAACTATTCTGCAACCGTATGTATGTGATCGCAAAATTAGATGTGTAGTTCATAGATTGTCTTACATTTATTAGTTATTGTTAACAGGGAAGCAATCACCAAATTGTGACGCAGCAACGCATAGCAGCTTTAAACTGGGAAAACATACCTAATGTATTTATATCACCCAACTGCATAGTCAAAAGGTTTAAGTTGTGGATCTTTCTTTCTTTCCTTAGAACATTGTAACCCTGACATCAGTTTTTTTGCCGTATTTTTTGTACTTTGCCCCCGATGAGTTTACTCTATTTTTACACCCACTGAGACTTATAAACTAAATGTACCAATATCAATTGGACACATTCACACACAATTGTGCCAAGATATATTTGTACATTTATTATTTTTACATTTGTTGAAATCTTCATAAGTTTTCGGTTCGGGTTCTTTGACTTTTCAGGTAGAATATTATCAATAATGCACATATAGGTACTGCGGAGTCAAATAACTGTCGGCACTGCAACTTTTTGTCTAACTTGAAGGTTTTTATTTAAACTCGCAGCAGAGAAATTAAAATTGTATAATTTTTCTTTTTTAAAGGAACAGAGACTTATATCTTTATATAAAATATCTCGAATACGTCTTGAATACGGACGTAATTTTTTAAACACTTGTATGGTTTTATAACTTTCTTATAAATCTATATAGGTTTTTGTAACTGTTTCGTTTAAGAACAGTCTTAATTCACTTAGACATTTAATTATTATTAATGGCACTGATTTGTTTGGCGATAATTAGCACAGTTTAAGCTACTCATACACAGCAACGTTTCAAATTGAGTAATCTTGTAACTTTAATTTTGCTTATATGAGTCCACAAAACTTGTTACTTTGTTTTTGAAACTCGTAAAGATAACTTATTTGAAAATACAGTGGGCATAAATGGCGATAGACCAGAGCCGAAGCTAGTTATAAATAATAGTTTATCAACAGTAAAGAAATATTGCAGAAATAACAGTATGTTTACAATTTTTAAAAAAAGTCGCCGCAAAACGCTTCATACAAAACGATACCGTGTTGTGACGTCACAACCCATAAACCATTACTAAAAATTTTATGTAAGTTTGGATAAAATATATAATAGCTACGTAGATAATGCGTTTACATGCATACTATCATAATAAGAATTGTTATATTTAATGTCAGTAGGCTAGTAATATTTAAAAAAATTACTTTAAAAATTTCTTTTTTATGTTTTCTAATCCATATGATTTCGAAATTAAATTCAATACTTATTTTCTCAAAACTTTTTTGGGCCAAAATAATTTATATTTTCTGAATAAATTACAAAAGCTTGCATTTTTCAATGTTGTCAAATACCCAATTACTTAAGGCAAAGTTATTAGTTTAAAATTTGCTTCTTACTACTAATGGGTGCTACTTACTTATTCAGGCTGTCATTCTTCGGTACAGTTACGGCAAGATCGAATATGTGTTATAATAATAATCATTTATTTGCCATAAATGTGTGTACAAAGAGATGTTTTTGACAATAATTACCAATTCACAAACTGCCGGATATAGGCGCGCATTAATTGTATACATTTAAGTTACATGTCAGTAAGAAAAGTACTAAGTAGTCAACATTCATAATGAGGTACTAAAAATATAAGAAAATATATGTCAATATGAAAAAGTAAGGACATCGTCATTTAGATTTTCGTTTAATCTATAATGAAATTTTTCCATCAATAACCTGAATACCTTTTGTTTAAATTCTTGTTTTTTTTGTTGCCCGTTTGGGCAGGAGGCAAAAAATGCATTTCCGCATGCCTCTCGCGCGCGTTACAAGGCATCCGGGACTAGCTCCTAATGAGCACTACCCACTAAAAAACCCCCTGTCGGCTCGTGCAATTTTTTGCCACTCAGCCTTCATCTGAGCGACGGAATTAAATTCCGTCGTCGGTAGATTTTTATATGAATCGGGGAGGTGATAAATGGTGATTGCCGTATATAACGCATCCCTACGAAAGCATTGCAGGCGACGTTGCGGCATGTACAATTTGTTGTCTAACTTTATTTTATTACTCTAGTAAGGCACCTAAATCAAAAACACATCGGTATGTAGAAGCTAACCACTACATAAATATGCCCGATTGAAATTCCTAAAAAAAATGTTGTACTTGTTTGTTTATGGTTCTAAGTAGACATCCAACCTGTAAAATTAAATACTTCTAAGGCGAACTAAATAAAATTAATCTGAAAAAAAAACAAAAAAAAAAAAAAATGTCATGAAGTAAATTTTTACATTTTTTTTCCTGAAAAATGAAAATTTCCTGAAAATTTTTCTGGTAAATAACATACATTTTGGTACCACAAATTGACTTTTAAGACCATTTTGTGGAAGGAAGAAGATTTTCTCCTCGCCCTCGGCGTTGAAAGAGCGCCGCGCGCCGGCGCGTAATGGCCGCTGCTTCCCTCCTGACAATTGTTTTGTGAAATTTTTTGTAAATATTTGGTTCCCTTTTGAGTTCCCATTTAAAGTCTACCTATTTGTGCATTGTGAAAGTGAAGTGGTACATTCAATTTGTATGGTGATTGCAGTGCTCAGAAAGAGAATTTAAAACTTTATTATTTTATAAACATCTGTACAAAGTATAGAAATTAAGGATATTACATTATATTATATAAGGTACGTGCATGTCACTCTCCAATTGTACTATTCACAATGCAGCGTCACTAGAAAGTTTTGTACGATGCCCGCTTTGTCCTCAGCCTCACTTTTTTAGAGGCCAAAGGGGCTTAAAAATCCATACCGGTAAAAAACATAAATCCCAATCAGTTCCAGCCTCTCTCCCTTGTCGTCAAAGTTTGAATGCGTCTCCCGATACTAATGATAACCCAAATTCTTTATTTTGGAAACACCTAAGCTGTTTAAAAAATTCTCTTCCCTTAGTTAAAAGAATACCGAGAGGGGCTAGAATAACCGTTGCTGAAAAACTTACTGAGGTTATCCATGATGTGGTATCAAACAATTCTGCACAATCTTGGGAACAACTTTTTACATTTTCTTACACATATTTGCATGTTAAATCAAAATCTACTTCCTTAGCTAAGTCTATTAAACAAAATTGCAGTCGACCCCTTTTAACAACTATTGGCAAACCTTCTTGGAATCAAAATTTTAATCTACGTAAGAAAATAGAATCAAAAATCTCAGACGGTGACCTCAGTGGGGCTTCTCGAATCCTTTTTTCTAGTGATGCTGGAGCGCCTCGTAATCAAGAGACACTGGACTGTTTGATTAGTAAACATCCACCTTCGACGGCAAAATTTGATCCTTTGGATCTTACTTCCACGGAAGAGGATTCCTTACAAGCGTCTGCTGTAGATGTCCTCGGGGCTGTTAGTTCTTTTAAATGTGGCTCTGCTGGAGGCCTCGACGGTCTTACGCCCCAATACTTTAAAGATCTTCTTTCCAGTGCTAATGGTGATACCGGTCAAAAACTTTTACAAGAATTAACAGCTCTAATAAATCTTCTCATTTCAGGAAAAGTCCTCAATAAAATAAGGCCAATATTATACGGGGCCCACCTGATTGCCCTTAAGAAAAAAGATGGTGGAATCAGGCCAATTGCAGTTGGAAGTACTTTGCGCCGCCTTGCCGCTAAAGTCACTTGTCGATTTGCCTATGGTGACTTGGCGAGGTATTTTCAACCCAAACAATTAGGTTTTGGAACCAGAGGTGGCTGTGAAGCGGCCGTACATTCTTTGAGGACTTTTCTCGATTGTCAAGGAGGTGAGGTTGTTTTGAAGGTGGATGTTAAAAACGCTTTTAATTCTTTACAGCGAGGAACTCTGTTGACAGAAGTAAGAAAGCACTTGCCCAAAGCATTTAATTTCATTCATCAATGTTACGACGAGCCATCTCTTCTGGTGTACGGAGACCATCACATATCATCAGAGGTGGGCTGTCAACAAGGTGACCCGTTAGGCCCTGCTATTTTTAGTTTAGGTATTCATCCTATTATTGAACAACTAAATTCGAAATTTAACGTTTGGTATCTTGACGACGGAACCTTAGGGGGAGATTCATGTGTCGTTCTCGATGACCTGAAGCTTTTGATTGATAAGTTCGCCAAAATTGGCCTCACATTAAACTTTGGTAAATGTGAGCTATTTATTACCGACTTTTGTAAGAATAAAGAAAGCATTATTCAAGCCTTTCAATCAATTGCCCCCGGCATCACTGTAATAGAGAAATCTTCCCTTCGGCTCCTAGGTTCACCAATTTTCGATGACTCCTTTCATAACTTTATAATTGACAAAATTTCAAAATTTTCAGAAAGTTATTCCCGGCTTTCACAAATTAATACACATATGGCCTTTTACATTTTACGTCATTGCTTATTCGTGCCAAAATTAATTTATTATCTTCGCTGCTCACAATTTTGGAAACACCCAAATTTACTTTTGGTTCTCGATGAAAAAATGAAATCAACTCTTTCGAATATTCTGAACATAAATTTTGATAATAATTCCTGGGATCAGGCCAGTTTACCAGTGCGCTTCGGTGGTTTAGGAACTCGAAAAATTTCTTCTCTAGCTTTGCCAGCCTTTTTATCTTCGATTTACGGTAATAAAGATATTATCAATAACATTCTTTCCTCTTCTTTTACGGGCGAGATTTCTCATCTTTCGGATGCCGAAATGCACTGGAATATCGTATCAAACAGTTCAGCAGTTCCACAAAATCCCGCATCACAGCGTCAGTGGGACGACGTGCTTTGTATTTTAGAGCGGAACAAACAATTAAATACGCCTAATTTAACAGAGCGCGCTCGTCTGCTAGCGGTGGGTTCGTGGGAGTCAGGGCTATGGTTGCAGGCGCTTCCGTCATCTAACTTGGGAACCCTTTTTGACAACCATAGCTTTAGGCTTGCCTGTAGTTTACGTTTAGGGATAAAATTATGTGCTCGACACCGCTGCCGCTGTGGCGTGTTGGTCGATGAGCTCGGTCACCGTGGCCTTTCATGTTCTCGCAGCGGTGGCAGAATATCTCGCCATGCCAGTTTAAATGACATCATCCATCGGGCACTTGTTACCTCCAACACTCCCTCGGTTCTTGAACCGTCAGGATTGTTGCGTGATGATGGCAAGCGACCTGATGGTATGACTCTGGTCCCGTGGAGGATGGGTAGGCCGCTGGTGTGGGATGCAACCTGCGTAGACACTCTCGCGGCTTCCCATCTTTCCACAACTAGTATACAATCTGGTTCTGCTGCTAATAACGCTGAAAGCCTTAAACGTAGAAAATATAAGAATTTGGGTAGCGGGTATATTTTTGAGGCTTTTGGCGTTGAAACCATGGGGTCCTGGGGACAAGGTGCTCATCGTCTTTTTTCGGACCTAGCGAGGCGATTGGTGAGTGAAACTCGTGACCCGAAGGCTGGCACCTACCTCGCACAACGAATTTCTATAGCGATCCAGCGGGGTAATTCAGCCAGCCTTTTGGCTACGTTGCCCTCAATGCATTCAAGTTTAGATTTAGTGTTTTATTTGTAGTATAATTTTAACGTATCTGAATATTCAAGTAAAAATAAACTAAAAATTTCTTTTTTGGTGAATGTTCTTGACATGTTTGGATAAAATATTTTGTTTTAATGATACGTTACAAACAGACGCTTGGTGAGTGTTAATGTGTATTTTAAGTAATTATAAGTTAATATGTTTAAATGTATTATAAAAATACAAAGATAAGAGGAGCGTTAGTCAACCAATGTAAAGATCTATTCAATTGGTTGATAGAGACGATACAACGATGTTATTAAAGTAGGCTATTACGACGATTGAATAATTAGCAGCAGTTATGTGACTATACAATGAAAACCATATAAATGTAAAATTTCCTTGTCCAAATAGTTGTCAAAACCAAAGTTATCTGTACTACACAATAAGGTATAACAAAGGTGTGTAAGGTTATTAAAAAAACAACAGAAAATTGACGACTCCAGCTTCTATAATTCCTATACACTGCAACAGTAATACTTTGATACAAGAGTTATAGAGTCATAAAAACAAAATCGATTCTACACATTTACCTAAACTAAGTTTAATAGTAAATATTAACGTCTAGGGCCCTTCATGCACGCAAGTGGCCTTCGTATTTGTATAGCTAATTCTCTCGATTGTGTTTCTGTTATTGACCTTATGACGACTGTACAATGTGTTTTTAAATGTATCCTAAACAGGCTGTAGAAATACAAAGCGCCAAAGAAATAATTGAACATAAGGTCCTACATTAAATCATTAAGTAGGAATGACACCAGTTACCCTTCTAAATTCACGCTCGGTGATACTGCTCCTTTGGATGAGAACGCGGCCTGTAATGCTTTTAATAACTATTTTGAAAGTAATTTTATTGAACCTGCCAATAATTATGATACACTTGTTACCCTACCCTGAAGCTGGTGAATTTATTAATAGTGTTAATATCACAGAGTCTGTGGTTCTTAAGATCATAAACAAACTAGACGCTCGTAAAGGCGCTGGGAGTGATAAGATACCGCCAGTGTTTTTGAAAAACTGTGCACGTACTTTAATGAAGCCATTAACTATAATATACCAGTTGTCTGTTAACAAATTCGGCACTTACCCCAGAAAGTGGAAAGAGGCAATTATAGTACCAATACATAAGAGTGGCTCTAGATCCAAAATCGAAAATTATAGGCCTGTATCGATACTTAATACTTGTGGTAAGATACTGGAAATTATCATTCACAATGAAATAGTGCCTGTTGTTCAAAAACATTTCCCTGTCGAACAACATAGCTTTATATCAGGACGTTCTGCAATTACTAATTTAGCAACGTTCAGTGATCTGGTTCTTTGCGAAATGAGCAATAATCACCAGGTGGACGTTATCTACACCGATTTTGAAAAGGCTTTCGATCGGGTAGATCACGTTATCCTCCTACACAAGCTTAAAGCTCTTGGAATCAGTGGAGACCTGCATAGATGGTTCTTTTCTTATGTATCAAATCGAACTCAAGCGGTTCGACTCGGTATCGTCTTGAGTAATTATATAACGATTCCATCCGGCGTCCCTCAGGGATCGGTACTGGGTCCAACACTTTATAACGCGTACATATTTGATATAATAAGGCCTATTAATCACTCCCATTGCCTTTTATTCGCTGATGACAAAAAGTATATGCCACTATTAGAAATATCCATGACTGTTCTCTTTTGCAAAATGATTTAAATAGTCTCTCCAAATATTATATACAAAATAGAATTACTATAAACACTCACAAATGTGTACAAATATCTTATACGCGTAAAATCTCTAAGATCTCATTTGAATATAAAATATAATTGGAATATCCTTGTAATATTTGGTCACCACAGTACACAACATATATTCATAGGATCGAAAACTTGCAGGTAAAATTTCTTAAATACCTTGCATACAAAGATTATTTGCATTTCGAAAACTATAATGATGCATGTTCACGTTTCAATTTTAAACCACTGGAATTGCGACGTCAAAAATATGATATGGCCTTACCACATTCACTGTTGTCTGGGAAAGTAGACTGTGAAGAACTACTTAGCAAGCTTTATCTTCACGTACCTAAAAACCGTACCCGCCATACTGCTCTCTTCGCCATACCTTTTAGAAAATCCAACTACTCTCAGAATTCAATCACATGTCGTTTAGCTCGTACCTACAACAAATTTTACTCAGACCTAGATTTATTTAATCTTAATCTTGAAACTTATAGGAACTGCATAGCTAAAAACACTGATAACATTCGTTAATAAAAATAATAAACAAACACACACACAGACACTCACACAAACACACACACACAGACACGCACACAAACACACACCGACACTCGCACAAACACATACACACAGACACTCACACACACACATCCACCGACACCCCCCACAACTTACTTTAATTAATACGATTTACTATTCTAGAACATCATTTTTGTATCTAAACCAATAACGCTTTGTAATCTTTATATTGTTTTCAGTGTATAAAAAAGAAAATTTTTGTTCACTTTTTTATCGTTGAATTTGTACTACCATTCATCGTTTAAATTAAAAAGTATAAAAAACTACAAATCTATAAAAACAGTACTAAGACAATGTATTTCTATTACGTGGTAGTCTATAATTGGCCTTATTGTAATTTACTAAAAAAATTTATGATTATTTTTAAGAGTCGCTGTTGATTACCTGAATAAATAAATAAATAACGACTACAGCGAAGTGCAACGAGTGAAAACTGGTTTATCACTCATTCCACTCCGCTTTAGCTGTTGCGTTGTCATGTACTGCTTTTTCACTTGCTCCACGCCGTTGTAGCTGTTGCTTCCATTCAGTTGTTCTTCACTCAGAGCACTTCGCTGTAGTCGCGCGGACGACGACGCAGCAGTTACAGTGGAGTGCAGCAAAAAGTGAAACAGCGGACGACGACGCAGCGGTTACAGTGGAGTGCAGCAAATAGTGAATCATCGGACGACGACGCAGCGTTTACAGCGGAGTGCAGCAAATAGTGAATCAGCGGACGACGACGCAGCGGTTACAGTGGAGTGCAGCAAAAAGTGAAACAGCGGACGACGACGCCGCGGTTACAGTGGAGTGCAGCAAATAGTGAATCATCGGACGACGACGCAGCGGTTACAGCGGAGTGCAGCAAATAGTGAATCAGCGGACGACGACGCAGCGGTTACAATGAACTAGAATGAATGAAGAACCAACAATTACAAAGGAGTGAAATAATAAACAGCATCCGACGACGACGCAGTACCTATAAATGAGTGGAGCGACTGAATAAGCAGTCGCTCCACTCATCTGTACGCATGAAAGTGCTTGTGTTTATTTTGTTGATTTCGAATAAAAAACTTTATGTTGAGCGAAAGAGATTTTATTTTCGTTTTCGAAAAATAATAACGTAATTATTGTAGTGTTGATGTTTACAATAGAAAAAAGACAATGGTAACTCGCAAAGAGTCATTCATAATCATCTCATAAATGTAAGTAGGTGCTAGACGAAAGGGGCTTTTCATAATATCTAATCAACCCTAAAATAGTAAAATAAATAATAAATATGTTATTTATCCATCATTTTCATTAAAAAATAATGACACTGCTAATATTTTTTGCACGATCGGAGTGTTGGTGCAGTCGTATTAATTTTAAGAAAATTTATTTATCTATTTCAAAAAACAAACGGTTACATCGGAAAACATTGTTACCTTAAATATAACACTTATATAAATAAACCATTGTTTCTCTTATATTATAACACAATATTAAATTCAATGCAGTCTTATGCATTTTTTCTTGTCTGAGTTTTAACAAAAATATAGAAATATTTTTTTAACAGAACAAATCGCGGGACTAAATGTCCGTGCCTACATATGCCCTACGAGATCAACGACGGGATATGACATAGACCAATAGACAGATCCAGTAGGTATTTTATTTGAAATAATAAAAGAGAAACATGAATTGTGGCTAGCATTAATAAAATACTAAAAATATGGTGCTCCCCCCGTGCCTCCACCGTTACAACCGAGGCGGATCTTACAATCTATGGAGCATTGCGAATATAAAATATCTAGATTAGGTATAATAAATTCATAACTGATCGACGGTTACGGTATCGGTACCTTTTCGGATCAAAACAAGTATTACTGGAAGTACGAGTATATAAATTGATCAACACAAGTAATTGATTTTTAAAATATATTAAGAGTTTTGGCTCTTCTTCTTCGTGCATTTAAAAAATTTAGCCGTTACGGATCCACTATTGCATGAAATTGGTGAAAAAATATATATCGAGTACAGGTACTGTCGACGAATACATTTGGCAACATCGCATAATAGAATGCTACGTTGCCATTTCGTCCGAGAAATACGCAACTGGATTCAAGTTGATCGGTGCAAAAGGCGGAGTCAGCAATGTACGGGGTCGTGGCTGGATCAACTAAGTGTGCAAAGAGGTGTTTATATAGTTTTTAAATAAATTTACAATATTCGTTTATAAATAAATAAAAACATTATTCAGGAAGGTCATTCCGAACTGGCGGTAGAGTCTCGCACCACACGTCTTTTACCTCAACGAGCACAAAAACATTACTTATTTTGATGTACTCCTTTTTCACTTGTTGACACAGGGACTTTAACGTTTATGTAAAGGAATTAAAACACCGCGCGGACGGTACCAAAGCAGACCAAAGGTATTTGTAGACACACCTGTTAACAATTTCTAATTTAAACAATTCTGGCGCGCATTGAACTGTAAAGCAGTTCTTTTTTTAAGTATAGCTTAGTCATAAGTTTTTTTATTATGACTGGTCTAAGAATAAACACTTGTTTTATCTATAATTCCATACTATTATTATTTTATTTGTTATATTATCAATAGCCGATGAAAGTACTAAACCGATATCAAATAAGTTTTTATTTGAAAGGTATATTATCTTGTACCTTTGCTATGTTATATTTTATATATATATATATATATATATATATATATATATATATATTTTATATATAAAATATAACATGTGGAAAATTTTGCCACAGCTAAAAGAACACAATAAATTGAAAGTATAAAGTAAATTGAAATAATGTATTTTGTCACGATTCTCGCTCCGATCGCCGCCCAGTTCGGACGTGCAAGCCTCGTTCTCCGTCGATCGGTCCTTTCCCGCTATTCCGTGGCGCTCAGTCTACTGACGTCACAGTCTAGCGTGCTGGTTCCGTGCTACGGTTTTCAAGGTTTTCTACTCCGTCTGAGTGCTATCGAAGTGCGTATTTTTTCTTTGCGACTAAGCCCCTTAGTCTTCAAAGTGCTGTGCTAAGTAGTGTTGTGCTTGTGCTGAGTGCAGTGTTGTGCCCAGCGTAAGTAGTCTGGTTTCAGTGCAAAGGATACTTAACGGTGACAACGAATTTGTACTGAACCAGTCCTTTTTATTTTATTTCTCTTCTCTATTTTATTTATTTTTCTTCTATTTTTCATACTTATTTTTATCATATCTGTGTGTTTTCGTGTGTATTTGTCCTTTCTGTCGGTAAAGAGTTGACCCTAACGTGGTCAACTCTTTACCTGCGTACCCTTTTTTAGGTTTCTAGGTAGCGGCCTTCGGCGTACCACTGTTAATTTTAAGTTTTCCTCCCCAGCCCCCCTACCGCTGGTAGGGAGGTTAGCCGCTAGGATTTTGCTAGGTTTTAGGAACTAGGCATCTTTTATTATACTTATATTTATTAATATTACTGTCCCAACTCTCCCTTATGGATCCGCTAAGTGTTATTAACGCGTTCACCCAGGCACTTGCTGCGGTAGGCGTCTACATCCCGAATGACATCATAACGCAGGCCTTACAGGCATCAATCGCGTCCCCGGCCCCTCAGGCCTCAAACCCGGCCCCTCAGGCCTCCAACGTCGAGACCCCTCAGGTCTACAGCTCTTCCTCGTCTCCCGCCTCGTCCGAGATGGACTGCGAATCGGTCGCATCCTCTCACGCGTCGCGTCGTAAGCGTACCGCTCCCGGGAGCGACTCCGAACCCGCGTCTGATACGTCGTCAGATGCCGTCACCTTAACCGGCTCTCCTGAGCCCGCGTTTCAACTCGTCGCCAAGCGCTCCAAGAAGCGCTCTAAGAAAGCTTCGGTATCTTCAATACCCGAGCCCTCCCCGGTGTCTTCAACACCAGCCCCCGCGCCGTTAAAATCGCTCGTAGTAACCGCGTCTCCGTCGGTCACATCGAAGCCAGCGACGCGCTGCGCTCCCGTCCCGCCGAAGCCTCAGCTCCCTCCGCCCGTATTCCTGCGTGAAAAAGCGCGCTGGACCGCGGTTTCCAACTTGTGCAAAGTGCACAAAATTAATTACCTAAAAGCCGCCAACGCTGGCGATACAATCAAAATCCAATTAGCGACTGTCGTCGACTTCCGCGAGTTTACCAGGTTACTCGGATTAAACCAAATCGCGTATCACACCTACGCCCTCCCGGAGGAGCGTAAGATCCGCGCAGTATTACGGGGCGTCCCGTTCGAACTCAGCAACGAAGACATTCTCGATGACCTTAAGTCTCAGGGTTTCCCGGTCACAGCAGTGCACAAGATGCACTCCAACCGCGGTAGGCGTTTTCCGTTAGCGCTAGTAATCCTGTCCAATACTCCCAACTCGAAGGAGATATTCAAAGAGGCTCGCACAATCTGCGGACTCTCGAACATCTCCGTCGAGCGTCCCAACTCCCGCGGTCACCCTGGGCAGTGCCACCGCTGCCAGCTATATGGCCACGCAGCGGCTAACTGTTCAGCTCCCCCCAGGTGCGTAAAGTGCCTGGATCCTCACTTCACTAAGGAGTGCACTCGCACTCCCGAATCCACCTCCCCCCCTGCCTGTGTGCTGTGCGGCCAGGCCTGTAGGGTTGCCCGCGCGCTCCGCGCTCCACCGTCAAGAGGGTCGCGCCTAAACCGGCGCCGCCGCTCACCTCCGCTAACTTCCCGCCGCTGCGCAACCGGGGTCCCCCGGAAGCAAAGCCCGTTCAGCCGACGCCTACTCCGGCTCTGTCTTGGAGGCAGCGTCCGGCCGTCCCGCCTGCACCTTCCCGACCCATCCCAGCTCCCGTAGCTCCCGTAGGGCCGCGTCCCGCGTTGTCATCTTCCCCTCAGTCGTCGTTGGCTGAGGACATGAAGACCGTGTTCGACGTCATCCAAAACGTCGACATTTACGAAATTTCCGTACTCGCACGCAAACTGCGAGCCGCCCGCTCTCCTCAAGAGCGTTTATTCGCGTTAGCCGAGCATCACTCGCTCCTAAGTTCGTTGTAAATTCTTTTATATTTGTATAAATTCGTAAATAAATTAATTTAATGTCTAGACCCGCGAATCCCGCGTCCAGTCGTATTAAACCTAAGGGCTTATCCCTAGTATCTTTTAACGCTCGTAGCCTTAATACCAACCTTCCCGAGATTAAACTGTTCCTTCAGAACAAAGAACCTGACTTATTCCTTCTCCAGGAGACATGGCTTACTCCAAACCGCTCCAGGGGATTCGCTATACCTAAGTACGCGTTTACTCGCAACGATAGGCTCAACTCCGACGGTTACGGCGGCACCGCTATATATTACAAAAGAGGCTTCCATTGCTGTCCTCTCCCTACCCCTCCTCTCCTCAACATGGAGGCCACTGTGTGTAGATTGGCTATGACTGGTCATCCGACCATCATCATAGCTTCAGTCTACATACCTAGTGGTACCAGACCAATCCGCAGCGACTTTGAGGCCATTCTCGCCCTCGGCCATTCAGTCATTATGTTCGGAGACTTTAACTCCAAACATACTGACTGGACGTGCCTATCGACCAACACCAGCGGTATCGCTCTCCTCGACATCACTAACTCCCTTGACTTAGACGTCATATCCCCCATCACTCCCACTCACTATCCCAACAACCCGACCTATTCTCCTGACATCCTCGACTTTGCAATTATCAAGCGAATCAATCTTGATCTCAGGTCCATCGAACCGCTCGATGACCTAGGCTCCGACCATCGCCCCGTCTCCCTCGTGCTAGGCGCGCCTAACGTTAACGTCACACCGCCAAAGACCTTTACCAACTGGAAAGGCTTTAAAAATACGTTAGTTTCAGCCTTAGAGGCACCGAACTCTCCGCTCGCGATTTCGCCCGACCAATTAGACAGCCCGATTAAAATAGATTCGATAGTCGATAATCTCACTGATGCTATCAACTCAGCCATCAGCGACAACGTAATCATTGCTAAGCAAGGCAAACCCGCGCTTCCCTTAGCCGTTAGCAATCTCATTAAAGCTAAGAACGCGGCTCTCCGGAGAGCCAAGAAATATCCCACGCCCGCATATAGAACAGCTGCGAATCAGCTTCGACGTAAAGTTAGGTCTCGCCTCGCGGAACTCCGTGACACTCAGTTTAACGATCTCATGGAGAATATCTCCCCGTCCCACCAAGCGTATTATCGAATGGCCAGAGCTTTACGCGTAGACACCGCCTCTCACGTTCCTCCTGTCACTCGCCCCGACGGCACCATTGCCTTCGAAGTCGAAGAGAAAGCCGAATGCTTCGCCGACAGCATAGCGGCACAATGTTCGCCCAGCACGCAACCCGCGGATCCCTCCCACATCCAGGCGGTGGAGGACGAAGTTCTCCGCAGAGAATCTCTCCCCATCACCGACGACCCCGTTACAGTCTCTAATGATGAAATCTTGCTTCTCATTAGAAAGCAAAAGTCCAAAAAGGCTCCGGGTGCGGATGGAATTTCCAACCACGCACTTAAGCACCTGCCACAGCAGGTGCTTACCTTGTTAGCTATCATCTTCAATGCCTGCTTCGACCATAGCTACTTTCCAAAAGCCTGGAAAGAAGCGACAGTCATAGGCATTCCCAAGCCGGGTAAACCTCTGAACATCCCGGCTAATCACAGACCCATCAGCCTCCTCAAGGCAATGTCTAAACTTCTCGAAAGAGTCATACTCTCTCGAATGCGGAACCATCTGTTTCCAACGGATGGCGACCCTCTCATTATTCCCCACCAGTTCGGCTTTCGCGCTAAGCACTCCTGCCCTCAGCAAGTCCATCGAATCGTCGAGTACATTCTCGAAGGATTCTATCCGCATCGTAAAAAATCAATCGCGGTTCTCTTTGACGTAGCCAAGGCTTTCGACAAAGTCTGGCACAGCGGTCTCGTTTTTAAACTCTATAAAATAGGCTTACCGGTTCGCCTAGTCAGATTAATCGCGTCGTTTCTTAAAGACCGTACGTTTCGATTCAAACATGAAGGCACGCTCTCCGCGCCTCGTCCCATAAAGGCTGGAGTCCCGCAAGGCTCAGTCCTCGCCCCTCTGCTGTACACCGTGTACACTAATGACATGCCCATCCCGCCGAAAGGCGTCGAACTCGCCCTCTTTGCAGACGATACCGCCCTTTACACTAAAGGTAAAAGGATCCCGTACAACATCACCAGACTCCAAAAGGCCGTAAACGCCCTCGGTGTTTGGTTTCAAAAATGGCGTATCGATGTCAACCCAGAAAAGAGTTCTGCCATTCTATTCGACCACAAACGTCGTAATCGCCGCAACGATCCCCACATTCGAATGTTAGGTATTCCCATCCCCTGGAAGCGCAGTATCAAATACTTAGGCGTCACCTTAGATCAGACGCTTTCTTTTAAGCCACACGTCGATAGAGTAACGAAACTCGCGCGTTTCTACTTAAGCCGCTTAAATAGTATGATAGGTAGAAAAAGTAAAATGTCTTTTAGAAATAAACGTACGCTTTATAAGGTCTGCGTTAGACCCGTCATGTCATATGCTTCGCCAGTCTTTGCCCACGCCAATCCCTCCGTCCTGTATAAGCTGCAGGTAGTTCAAAATCTCTTCTGCCGCAGGGCCACAGACGCACCTTGGTACGTGCGCAACGCGGACCTGCACAGAGATCTTGAACTACCTACAGTGCAACAGCACTTCAAAACACTCTCAGAATCGTTCTTCAAACGCGCCGAATCCCATCCCAATCATCTTGTTCGAGATTCAGTCTCATATACTGCTCCTGTGTTAGATTCGAAATTCAAAGTCGCTAGGCCGAGAAACGCGCACACGGGCGAACCTTCGCAGTTAACTTTAGCTCTCGAGGCCCTTCAGGCCGCAAATCCTAATTCTAACGTAAATTCTAATTCTAACGTAAATCCGAATTAATGCAATTTTTATTTTTCATTTTTAATGTTTTTATTTTTACTTTTCATTTTTGAGCACCTTCAGTGCTTTGTGAATCTCAGCGTGTGACCCCTTAAGGGCCCCGCTGGCGCGGCCTCTTTCTCCAATTGGCCGTCGTTCAGATGAAGGCTGAGTGGCAAAAATGCACGAGCTGACAGGGGGTTTTTTAGTGGGTATGGTTCTGGTAGGCGTCGGGACGAGTCCCACATAACTCCGATCGCGCGCGCGGAGTATGCGTCAGAGCATTTTTTATGTCCTCCTGCCCTTCCCGTGGAGGGGAACCAAAAAAAAAAAAAAAGTATTTTGTCGAGTGTGGAAGAGTCTAGGTCACGATTAGACGGTTGCAGAAGTCATTATGAATGATTTAATCGTAAATTGTATCATTAGGGGGCAAAATGATAATTAATTACTTTTTATCATCCTCTATGAGAAAATAAGTAAGTGCAACTTATGAATAAGAATAGTATTTTTATTTATTTACATATAAACAGGAACAATAAGATATAACAAAGACGTAATTAGAGGCTAATGTTTATATTTGAAGAGTTATGGAAAAAACTTCTGGCTCTTTTTGCATTTTTCCAAAGGATGAAATTGTCATAAGATTCATATATTGGTTATGGGATTTTGTAGATAAAATACTTTGTATCACATTTATAGCGTCTGATACAATGTTTTCTGGAGTCAAAATAATATTTCATTCTCACTACTTGAAGAAGACACTAATTTTTATAAAACTAAGTAAAATGCGAATTAATTTTTTTTCCACAATTGTGTTATTTTTTTATTTGTTTCCTTTTTCATACAGCTTGTTCTTACAATGTTCGAGATTCATCTGTTCGCTGATTGGAACTTTAACTAAAAGTATCCAGATTACAAATTCAAACCACTTGTCATACCTAGGGATTAAAAACTATTTTACTCCCTGTTTACAAAGAATAAACTAGCTCTTTTTGAACGGATGTGATAAAAATTATATTATTATGTACTTACGAACTATTGCTGGCCCTAGAGTTTTTGTTACTGTTTTGCCAATGTATATTATATTTAATTAACGTTTATAAAAAGCCCCTTTCGGTTTGTATTCTTTTAAATAAATTATAAGGTAATCTTATCATTCACTTAATCAGCGATAGCGTATGTAGTTGCTTGAGCCGGCTCACACTCATGACGTTATATAAGACCCTGTAAAAAATACCCGTCCGACAAAGTATTACAGCAGCAGCGGTCCGATTTGCAGCTCCATTTTATATTAAATATGGTTTGAACTGTGAACATTACCTACAGTAGCGACGGATCCGCTAAAAACGATTCTGTAAATACGGACTATCTGTGTTAACGTAGGGTAAGGTCAGACGTCTTACGTGATGCACTGGTTGAAAGATGGCTGCGATAATCAAGGTAACTGATTCCAACAGAAAATAAAATATTTTCTATTTTTTTGACGTACCTACCTAATTATCGTGGGATATTCTTCAGCTTTGAGATGATATATTTTTTATAACTTGTAAATTTCATTGTCCATTTTTCAGTTTCGATCTGTATAATAAGGTATATGTGCAAGAGTTGCTTCTTCGTAGCCCTTGTTTTTAATACAAAACCACGTATAGTGCAAACAAAATACATTTACAAAACTGCATTGTTCTAATACTAGTTTAATACAATGTTGAATAGTAGAAGAGAAATAAAACAAAAATGGTCATGAAATAGCCCTTGCAAAATCGGTGCAATATCATTGACCTTGATGCGTGGTGCAAGTAGGGCAAATTTAGAGGGTTGGCTCGGGGTGCAGGGGAGCCCCGCGGGTATCGATCGCGCAGCCCTGCGGTTGCGGGCGGGGCTCCACTGTTTGCGCAGGCGCCGCCGCCGCCCTGAGACTCTCAGGCCCGTCGAGGGGTCATTACGTAACGCATCACGCACAGCATCGCGCACAAACAATGTGATTTTATTTTATTCCTTCAATTTTTTACTATTTTGGATTACATATACAATTTTTTCTAGGATTAGTGTTGTGATATTATCATTTAGGTGTCGCGCGACATTTTTTCGTCTCGTTTTTGATGTTTAGTGTAACAATGAACTCCGGAGTAAACGTGATTATTTGTGAATTTACAAGAATTCGAATCTTTGCACGAGTATTGCAATAAATCGTTTATTTATTATGGACAAAGTTAACGTTCGATCGTTCTTTATATATTTAGTGATTAAAACATAAAGCTTGTATTAAGATTTGTAAAGCAAAATGAAGAAAATTTTATAACAATTTTCTCTTTGCTATAGAAATATTTATTTAATAGAACCACGGCTTTAAGACGCATTTGGCAGTTTCTTCTACAAAGATGACTAGTGGTAAGTACCTACTCACTCAAGACATTTAAAAAGTAATTTCAAAATAATTGTGCCAATCCTTATGTTATTCTCATTATAAATCTCCTTTATTAATATTTATTGCTTAGTATTTTATACGTTTTACTATTACTCGTTTTAGTTACTTATTTACTTATTTAAATGTTATAAATATACATACTGAATAAGATTGTCTTAGAAATTTATTGATTAATTTACATTATAATAAACTAATTTATGTAGAAAATCAACAGTTGAAATTAAATTTTAAAAATAGGTACATGACCAGTGTAAGTAGGTAGGTACATATTACCTGCATTTGTACAAGTGTAAGTTTAATTACAACATTCTATATTTACCCAATTTTTTACTCACTAAAACCATAGTATAACAATGAGTACTGGCTAAAACCCAACTGGTACATAAATAAGTAGGATACTATACTATTTTTATACTACTTCCATTTCTTTATTTTCTCGATGACAGTTCTATCTATCTCGTTTATCGATATAGCTCCATCCCTATCAGTTTCTCCGACTCTACTATTATATAACCTTGTACGTGTGTAAACGTCATATTTGTATAAAATAATGCATACATAATGTAAAAAAACGCTCGCACAAGTTTCGCACAGGAGCTGTCATCGAGAAAATAAAGGAATGGAAATAGTATAACAACTACAATAATTCTTTTGAACGACATTTTATTTGACACATATCAGTTAAGTAAACAAGAGTCAATGATGTAATGGTCTTAGTATCCAATGAGAATAATATTCGTAACGTAGTTGCAATAGGAACGTGTCAACCTGTAGTTTGGGTGTTGTGTGAAGCGAGCGGCAGTCGGCACTCGCGCGCAGCCGCGGACAGCGCGCTTCTACGCGCGTTTCTTATCCCTAACTCGAAAAAATCGCCCTTTCTACCATAAAACAATAGCGTGCCTAAAAACAAACATCGCATATTCCCGCGCTTTTGTCAATCACATTGTTCAGCCATCCCGAATATCCCATAGATTATTTAACGATACAATAGATATACCTACGCCGTGCTATCTTTTTAATACCTGTGTAACGTATAAAGTTAAATAAGCAACAATGGAAAAAAGCATCGTGGATATCAATGGTAACATCCAAGAACGTGAATCTGAAAAACCTACTGTGGAAACCAAATCTCCTCTTGTTATTAAATATCGTAAGTAGTTTAAATTATTTGGCTAGCCACCTCCCTAGGTATAGTCATTCTGTATAATATAAACTGCGATGTTTTAATAATTTCACCTTGTAAAATAAACAATTATCAAATCAAATCGTCTTCATCGATTAGATTATACGTACCTTTACTTATAAAAACAAACGTTTTAGGTACGTTAATGTTTCGTGTATTTAAATTAGTTCATAACTATCAAAGCATAGGAAGTAAGCAATATAAGCAGTGTCAAAATAAGTTATGGTCACGATTGTTACATCCGCTAGTTGTCCTCAATCCTTTAAATCAAGTACGCACGCGCTTACTACGTCCCAGGAGGTTGCCAGTAGGTACCTACTCGGGTACTCGTCCACGCGAACTAGACGAACGGGGGAAATTCGGCTTCCCGCTTCAATACTTTACTTTAATAAACAAAACAAGGGGTTCGAAAGAAGTGCCACTCAATACTTTGGTAACTTCGTGAAGTAAATAAATACTGGCGTAAAACACCGACATAAATAATAAATGTGCTGCAGCTCGTATCCGAAATAAAGGACGTCACGTTTGATACTCGTCTAGCTGGCTTGGTCGAGATACCGCTGCGCCTCCGGGGACCTGTAGTGTTCCACTTGGCTGCCTCGCGCCGGCAATGCCTTGCTTCCTTCAAGAAAACTTGTACCTACACAAAAGGATATTGTATTCATTCACAGCAAGTTTCTACGTTTCTTCGTTTCCCATTACTTGTCCGGTATACCTACCTGCCTGTCGGGCAAACCACGCAGCGAACCGTGACCAAGCTATTTTAATTGAACGTTTCGCCTCCATTACACGAATTATTCACATAATATGTTGGAATAAATGTTGCCTGATGAATTCGTAAGCGTCAATTAAAAGCCAGAAAAATTAGAGATCTACGTGAAAACATTTCTCAAAAAATATGTTAGTCTTGTATAAGAAATAGCTCTAGAGACGACAACAACCAACTACTGTACATGGTAGTCAGTGTTTATGATCATTTAAGAAGTAGGACCTCGAGATCTAATTTGCTTAAGGTTACTTGTGTCAGCCAGCCACGGCTGCTGACCTATATAAGAGCAGGTCACATTTTATCTAAAGTAACATTGGATGAACCACTTTTTATAAGATTACGAGTTAGGAACTGTGTGTGTCACGGTTATGTCGTAATGTTTTTTTCTTTCTCAGAACGCACTGAACGAGATTACATTGGTTTCGCAACGCTCCCGGAACAAGTACACAGGAAGTCAGTCAAAAGAGGGTTCGACTTTACGCTGATGGTTGTTGGAGAGTCCGGCCTTGGCAAATCTACGCTTATTAATAGCCTTTTTCTTGGAGATTTGTACAAAAACCGAATAATTCCAGAAGTTCAAGGTAAAAATAGGAGTTTTTAGTTTAAGAAGACTTTAGTTACCAACTCATTCCACCAATAGCTTTAGTCTTATTCTAGGTGCAAATCATGAATCACTCGGAAGTGTTGCTCGGGTTGTAAACTGAAATATATATTTTATCACAGAGTAAAAGTATAGCTACTGGGTCAGCTATTCTCCTGTTATCTTTAAGTTGTTTAAATAAGCCTTAATATAAACCTACCATATATAATGTTCTTATTGATATAGTTTTATCTCTCCGGCTTGAACGTTAGGTTTCTGTATAAAGTATCTTATAACCAAAAAATAATTGGGTTCGTTTTAAATCGCACATGAACATGGCTTAAAAACTACGGCGAAACCACGCTTATCCCAGCTCTTTTTCCACAACCTGATTACAGACCGAATAGAAAAAACCACATCCGTCGAAAAGAAGATGATGGAAATCGAAGAACGCGGAGTAAAGCTTCGCCTGACCATTGTGGATACTCCAGGCTTCGGAGACGCCATCAACTGCGAAGACTCGTGGAGAATCTGCACCGGCTACATTGACGAACAGTTCCGACAGTATTTCACGGATGAGAGCGGCCTCAACAGACGCAACATGCAGGATAATAGAGTACACTGCTGCCTTTACTTCGTGCCTCCTTGGACTCATAGGTACGTAATTAGTACAAAAAATATTTGTAAGTCCTTTTTAAGTTCATCGATTACAAGTAACCTAGAGTTTGCCGGGTACCTCACTCCGTATTCCTTGAGAACAATACTATCTTTCTGGATGAAAGGTGCCCCCGACAGTGTACCTATGTGCAATTCCCTAGATGAAGATGTGAAAGTGTTTGAAAGAAATAATACCTAGTAATTATAGACATGCTTACAAGTTGGAGCCATACTCTCTTTAACTGATCCTGAGTCTGTTATCCCAACTGAATACTGGTCTTTAGAATACTCGTAATATTGCACTATTTTACCACGCGTGATAGCAGCTTTAAAAATACCGTACGTTAATAGTTAATTAGTTTTCAATATTTATGCATTTTATGTATCTTTTACGTATCAATTTAAAGTATAAATTGGTAATTAACTAAAAAATTATTTTTAAATATAATTTAATCCACATTAGAAATACAAGTACATGATTCATACACTAAAATTGATAATGTGATTCACAAACGCCAATAATAAAAATAGTAGTAACTGTTACTGATGTATCTGTGTAACAACCATTTATGTCACAACATGAGTAGGAAGGTTTCTACCTACACTTTAATCTTTGAACGTACTGTCTATTTACTAATATCTACGTTTACAAGCCTACGCATCATCAATTTTCTTGAATAGGCACAAGAACATCTGCATTGCCATCAATCTATTAGTTACAGCACAGCGTCGTATATGTATTTATAGTGGTTTTGTAATATCGAGTAATTCATGTGTCGGTTCAGACTGCATGTCTTCCTCTAAACTGCGAGTAGTTTCTTTCCACTCTTGATTGAGGGTTCCACTGCACTTGGCGGAACGAGGAAACCGCTGATATGCATAGAGCATTATGTGCAATGAACGATCAAGCGGTCGAAATAGGCCAATTTGTTCAGCCATTGTATGCGCCTTTCGCTGTTCTTTAATAGACACCAATCACTGACTTGCTTGCTTTGAATAACGGAAGTACAGTTTACGAAGTTGACTTCGATGTATTATTTTGTTTTAAAATTACTATTCTAATTCTATTATTAAGGCACGTGGATGTTGTTTTATTACTAAAGGTATTAGAATTTGTCTTACTTCTTTGATTCAACAACCAATGTTTATGACGCAAAATAAGTATAATTAGTTAGCCTTGAATTTTTGATCCAAACAAACATATACTAGAAATCATATTGATTGCTTACAAAAAGTCCGCTATGTCAAATGTTATACGGCACGGATCTTCCGACGTAAATAACGGAGCCGACGCATTTAAACTAAACGTACCTTACAAAGAAACGCGTTTGACTAGAACATGAACAGGTCAACAGAACACTGGCCACGGCCCGCGGCGATAATGCATCGAATTGAGGAAGCACACGTGTCATAAAACATATGGCCCTGCCTTAAGATAAACATATCTAAATAAAAACTAAACATAAAACTCGTTCGTTATTTAGAAGACGTCAAATTCTTTTGTCTAGATGCAAGTCAATGTAGTTTCAACTTTGTCTACCCACACATAAATATGTTGATAAAGTTACCACTTATCTCAAAGTATATAAAAACCATTTATCAAATAACTAAAGTAAGAACCCACCTTTATATTGTACAAACACATAGCGATTCTACGAACACATAGCGATTCAACAAACACATAAGAAAATAATAACACGAATGGTTTGCAAAAAGAAAGTAAAAGCAAAAAACATACATAACTTAACCGTTTGTAAGTAAAACAAAAGGATATCCAGATGATTAATTCATAACTAAACATGCATTCGATAAAGGTGAGATCATAACCTATTTATGTTGTAATACCTATTTATGTTTGGTTTGGTAAAATCAAAATATTTACAATTTACAAATGTAGTCGTACTTTATACCAGCACGATCTTAATTTTCTTGTTATGATAACAGTGCCAGCCCTCTCAAAAATTTAATCTTTTAAATTTAAATTTCCCTCTACATTTTTTACCAGCATTATAAGACTATTGTGTCATAGAAAATCTTCAGTTAGCTCGAACAAGGCGCCTTCTTAAGAAACTGTGTACCGCTGGTATAACGAGTTTAAGTGCGGTCGCTTAAATTTGAGAGTTGAAGAAAGAAGTTTTCGGACTTTGACTACTGTTAAGGAAAGTAACTTGCTACAAGTAAAAAATTTGATTCGACAAAACTAGGAAATCACATACAACGAAGAGATTCAGCCCAATCTGCAGATTTGATCGGGAAATGTTCATGATATTATTATTATTATATTATTATTATTATTACGTAGCGTAAGAAGGATTGTTTCGCGTTGGTACCCCATAACCTCACCAATGCTGAAAAGCAGGCGCGCGTGGAATGGCGCCATGACAGAGAGTTGCCGAGCTAACAGATGCAGATAGGAATAATTTTGTAAAGACATACCCATTGTACATTTATAAAATTATACGAGGCCTTTTGCTCCACCACGACCACGCGCCCGCGCACTGTGCGACCAAGATGAGGGACTTCCTAAACACTACTCAGGAAAACTTTGGATCATCCGCTTTACAGACCTGATTCGGTACCGTGTGACTTCTTGTTCCCTAAAATTATCAGTTTTCATCGCCAGAAGATGCGCTCACTGCGTTCGAGAAAGCCGTTGAGAACTGGAAAATGTGCTTTTAAAATTGGATCAGACGCATGAAACTATGCATAGACGCTGGTGTAGACTTCTTTAAAACTATGTTATAAAAAAGATATTATTATTGTTATATATATATATATATATATATATATATATATATAATATATTGTTTATTTTCTTTTTCTCGGAAAATTTGCAAGTTGTTTATATCCGAACGAACTAATGAGCCAATAAAATTATCTACAACAAATGGGTCATGAAAGTAGGCACCTGGCACATTGCTCTTGGTGAAAGCATTTGAACTAGTTAGTTTTGGCATACAACATACATATATACGTCGTATATTTGACGTCCGAGTTGCGTAGTGGGTAGTAGCCCTGCCGCGTACGCCGGAGGTCCCAGGAACCCTGGTCAGGCCATTTGTGTGATTATTTGACAGATGTTTGTTCTCGGATCGTGGTTGCTTATATTTATTTAATAGATGTTTATTCTGGGTTCCCCACCCGTTCGCTGTATGATCATCCATAAGACAAGCTCTGTTTACTTTCGGGCCATACAGTTTGTATGTTTGTCTTGGGATATATTATTATTATTATATTAAAAATGGGTTAAAACGAAGTATTTTGTTCGTGAGCACCTATTTCAATACTGATCGTGACTGTACCACCACACTTTTTTAAATTGTTCATTACTAGCGGTTTGATTTTATCATCAATAATCTAATAGCTAAAAGCTGCTGGCAAAGCAATTTTTTATATATTATGGAGGTTACATGAAGTTTGATACGTACTTTTTGTATCATGTTTCGATTTTGATCAACACAACTTTGAACTTATCTTACTGTAAAGGAAAAGGTTTCTTGTAGCTGTTCCTCGTAAAACTCGGTAGATAGCTGTTACCCAACGAATAAAAAATATTTAATATATTTCGACTAAAGTACTTATCTATATTTGTCTAGGCTGGCTTTCCTTGCATTAGCTCATACAGTTTGTTTGTCTGAAGGTGTAATTAATTTATTAATATAATTTTTTACTGACAGTCTCCGACAAGTGGACTTAGAGATGATGAAGAGGCTACACAGGAAAGTGAACATCGTAGTGGTTATCGCGAAAGCAGACTCTCTTACTATGAGCGAAGTGAAGAATCTTAAAGCCAGGATACTGAATGATCTGGAAGAACACCAAATACAGGTAAGCAAAGACAGAAGATATTGGTTATACATATTAGGAAAGATATAAAGTTATAAAGTGCATAAATATTTTGATGCATCTTAAATTAAAAAATATTGAATATATATATCTAGTTATTTGTACATAAACAAGACGAATTGCTTTAATGTTTGAGCAATAATGCCATCACTCTATTACAATTTAAGTAGGTATATGTTTCGTTCTTTACTACACACATCTCTATCGAAGCTGCTCAATCATCTACGATTGGCCTAAGATTCACGTGAACAATTCCACAACCTACTCGCCTGCTCTCAAGTCTAACTGATCCATGAACATCCCCAGGTGTACCAGTTCCCGGAATGCGACAGCGACGAGGACGAGGAGTTCAAACAGCAGGATCGAGAGTTGAAGGCAGCTGTGCCGTTTGCGGTGGTCGCGGCGGATACCTGTCTCGAGGTGAACGGCAAGAAGATCCGCGGACGTCAATACCCTTGGGGAATTGTAGATGGTGAGGGTCAACTTGTGACAACAGGAAGCGAGCTTTACTGGCGGCTTCGTGGGCATGGTCAAAGAAGATTGTTTAGCCATGGCTTTGAGGCAATCTCCCGCGGTAAAGGTAGCCTATTCATATTTCAGCCACATAGCCTGTTCATATTCCAGCCCCCCGACTTCGTACAAAATCACATCAGTCAGGCGCTCCGCTTCGATGTGTAAACAAAAAAACACATTTTCACATTTATAGAATTAGTATATAATTATATTTAATTAATTAGTATATAAAAAAGATAAGATTCTGGGAGCCGTCCCGAGAGAACGCTAAAGGTTACCCATACACGAAAAACTCTTCTTCAAAGAATGAGCATAAATAGTATGGCACCAATGATTTATAATAAAATTCCGCATTTTATTAGAACAATAAATAATAACAAATTATTTGAAACTGTACTTAATGGCTTCCTTGTTGAAAACAGCATACTATGACATAAGAGATTTTTTTGTGATATGAAATGTAAATAATTATTACTGTGGTATGTATGTAATTTGGTAATTCACTATTCTATAACTGTACTGATCTATTACTTTAATTAATAAATTTCGATTGGATTTAATGACATTTTGTAGCATGAAATGTGGAAACTGATAATTGTGTTTTTATAACATCATTTTGATTAATTTTATTAGATTATTTATTTGATATTTGACTTTTTTAAATGAACAATGATAAATATGGTTAATAATTAATATTAATAGATGTGTAAATCTTTAACTCATTTTAAAATTTATACGAATATTCATATGCCACTTTGGCGAATCATGGCTGTACTAATCTATGTATATTATTCAAAATCTAAGCATTACCTTACTATAAGTCATTGTATACCTTTGACTGATTTGATTGGCGCGTGTGGCGGACTAGATTGTCTGAAACCACCCGTAACTTGGGTGAGGCTGGTATTCCTGCAGTGGGATTATTAAGGCGTTCGTGAAGATAGATTTAATTTGTTAAATGAATGTCGGTTGCACTTTATCAAACATAACAGATATTCGGGCTCTTCGCTTTACCTTGAGGTGATCTTACGCTTTAGTTCCTCAAGTGTCTTTAATTTGTATAATGTAATGGCTAGATTGGTTATTACGTAAGGTGAAAAAATTCTAACCCTTTGTCATCTGTTAACAAACATACTTCATCACTACATTACTTAAAAAAACACCACACAAATTGAGTCTACCAATTAACATACCTCTCAATTAAAATTTAACGATTCTGAGTGATTTCTATAGTAATATTTCTATTTATTGATAAATGTTTGCGATATAATCTGTTGATTTCTTAACAAATCGCACTCTGCTCGCAATCTTTGATTGTGTGAAGAAACAATAGAATTCACATTCAAAAACCTTCACTGTTCAGTTAATGCGATTTCTCTGTCAATGGGTTTTCTTTTTACCCTAATTGAATAAATCCCAGATAGGTTTGGATTACATACCAACGAAATATAAGTTTATAATATAGCACTTAATGCTAAATTGCTCGACAAAAAGGAAGCGTGAAATCTTGCATGATCTTGGTATCGAACATTAAAAGTTTATTATTCTTATAACTGAGTGGTAGTAGAGCCTAAATGAAAATGTCTTCTAGGGTGGTATTACGTATAATCCTTCTAATTTTTACACCCTGTGACATTACCTGCAGGAACAATGGCAATTCCAGTATTGCGCATCAACACTCACTATTATTATACCATAACCAACTTAAATGAATTAATTGGTTAACTTTGTTCCATTGCGCAAATGTCTTTTACCATCGTTTGAACGCAAAGGTGCTCGATGGCCTGTTACAAAAAAGGCAAAAAGCAACGGCCTTATAATTAGTAGGTAATGATTAAAAAGCATTTTTATGTATATACTAATCTTTCTCCAAACCCCCTCTTCCCCACCAGTGGAGAACCCTCGGCACTCTGACTTCACGAAGTTGCGCACGATGCTGATCTCCACTCACATGCAGGATCTGAAGGATGTCACACAGGACGTCCACTACGAGAACTTCAGAGCTCAGTGCATCTCGCAGATATCCCAGCATGCGCTTAGAGAGAGAGGGTAAGTGCGAATATTCGTACATCTACTTTCTGTGATAGATCGATAGATATAGAAATCGGTAGATATATTGTGTCATTGAAACAAATATCTGCATAGGTATAAATAGTAATAGTTTAGTTTCATTCGTATTGTATGTAACCTTTGTTTCAAAAGAAATGGTTGGATACATTATTTCATAGTTCTTTGTGGGTACATCATGTACTTATTTAAATAGGTATCACAGTTCTTGAACCGTTAATCGGTTTGATTTTTTGATTATTTTATGATCCCAATATATTTTTGCTTATCATGTACTAACTACTTAAATGTTTTGCAGGAAACTAAAACGGGACTCGATGGGCAATAACAACGACGTAGTTATAACAGACACAGACCGATTACTGTTGCAGAAAGATGAAGAAGTACGTGTTCCATACTTAGATTACCGACTTGCATTTTACCCTTTAATGGCCTTGGAGCTCAAATTTGATAATTTGTTTGATTCACGCAAAAGAGTCCAGTAAATTACTAAACCAAATCAAATTAAATGATCGTATTGTCGCTAAAATGTACACCTAGGTATTCCTTGCTGAGATCATACAACCAAAAAATCAGTTATCGTCCAGCGTGGGTCGGCCTCTTTTAATTAAATTCAAGGAGAGCTATTAATTTGTATATCCTTCTCACACGATACAGAATAATATTATATATCTTTATAAATTTTTCCCCAGATTCGTCGAATGCAAGACATGCTTACCCGAATGCAACAGAAACTGAAAGCTTCCGACAAAAAACACGACAGTATTATAGATGTATAGAAAACATAGACTGCTATGTAATTTAGCTTAGACTTTAGATGAATACTGAAAGAAAACCTCTTTAGAAAATTTCTATGAATTTAGAATTTTTATATCTATATACCTACCTAACAAATAGTGCAATAAATCTGTGTTAGGCAATAAAGTACCTAAGAATATTTATTTTGTGGCACATCGCATTTAACCGTCACTGACACTCAAACTTTGACGTTCCTCAAATAGTTTAAATTAGGAATTTGGAATCACTTCGAAGGTTAACTGAAACACTAACTGAAATTAAATTTAGTAAATATTGTAAGTAAACATAACAATAATGTATTTCATTTTGCTTGTTTTTCCTAAACTTTATTTTGGTGCGAGTTGACATTGAAAAAGGAACTAAGAAATATACATTCCAAGACAAATCCCATGTTCATTTACCCCTAATTTTAAGACGAGTCCAGAGATCTGAAATAAACCAAAGTGTTGTTAGTATACTTAATTAAGTATCAATTGTATAAATTTTGTAATAATGTTATTAAAAATAAATTAAGATTTCAATCACATCATTTCGTTTCATTACCTATTCTATAGATAGTTTCGTGATAGGTACAACTACCTTGACTCAATTGTATGAAGGGTATTTTTTATTAATGAATAATTATTAATGAATGTAAGGATGTAGGCACTATCTGTGCTTATGTGTTTACTTACTGAGTCGTAGTCAGCTCAGGAGTTTTGGTTAACTTTCCATAACATAAATTTGCCACGGTGGCAAAAGGAAGGTGGAGATAAAACCGTTTGGTACATTCGCGGTAATTTGAAGCACATGAGCAATACAAGCATTCAAGTATTCTCGTAGAAAAAAGGTGAGAACGACTAGCCTTGTTGTAATTGAGATTAAGTCTGCAAATCTGCATCTACATTCACTATAGTAAAACGTTGCAATAATTATTTATTTTTACACATTTTACTGATCACAAATAGTATAGGGGCGTGCATTTTTTAAAAAAAAGATCCTCTTTAACTAAGACTGTAAGTTCTGTAGAGTTATACGTTGAGTTATATCAATAATATTAAGAAAGAAAGAAAGATTATTAATCTAATTAATACCCAATCTTAACAAACCACGTGGAGTAAAATAATAAATAATAGCCTTAAAACCACTTGCGCGGAGCTGCATTACATACATAAGTAGGAGTTAGCCAGTCCCAATGTCCCTCCGTCACATCAATTTCTACAAGACCAACAGAGACATAAAGCAATATTTTAACCCGAGTGGCTAGTTCTGAGTTAAAGTCTCAGGTCTGAGGAAGTGGGCCTTATAGTATAATAATCTTAAATGTGGTGACTTGAACCTTGAACTGCACGATGAATCAAATCTCGCGCTTCATTATTTTATTTATTTTACTTTTCACCTTTCAAATGCATAACAAATGTATTGCAAGCCGTTAGATTCTATATGAAGCAATTTCAAACTTAAAAACTACTGTACTAAAGCTGAAATCGTCGAATGAATGCTTATTACGTATTCATTTTATTTTTTTTTATTCCTTTTATTTGATTACTTATTTCGACTCCTCAGATGTAGCATCGGTGGTTCAGTGGTAGAATGCTCGCCTGCCACGCGGGCGGCCCGGGTTCGATTCCCGGCCGATGCAGTAAAATTTTGCAAATCAAGACGTAAATGTTTTTTGGGAACACTTTACACTTTTGGTGTGAACGATTCATGATTATAGTTAGGGAGGCGAATAGGGGAATTTTCGTTAATACTCGAGCGTGGCAGTTTAAGATATGAGAGATACCTTAGACCTAATAGAACAACCTTGTAAAGTATTTAGCTCTATATGTAGTGACGCGCGCCTAGGATAGATGATCAGATTAGTAAAAAAAAATCGATAGTCTGAAATACTCGAGCGCGTCAGATTAAGATATTGGGGGTTGATTTTAGTGTTTTAAGACTAAATTTAACTAATCTGACGATAAGTCCTTGACGCCGCCGAGTTATAGGGTCGGGAACTTGTAAAAAAAAACGTTAATCCGGCATTCTCGAGCGCGATTTTTTATTTTTATTTTGAAGAATATAATCTAAAACATACTAAAAATACAAAATCTGCCGGTTTCCGCATGACCGGAAGTGTGGAGGAGCCATTTCGTCTTCCCAAAAACGCGTTGCGGCATATAAGTCGCGACAATACATTAAAAAAAAAATTTAAATAAACAAAATAGGTAATTTTATTTTACACAAAAAAGGTCTGCACATTTTTGTCCAAAGTTAAAACTTTTTGACTTGAAGCATCATAAAAACTCAAACTCCCGGTTTTTTGAGTATATCTCGAAAACTGAGGGTGTTAAAAAAAATTGATATGAAATAACGATGATTAAATTATGTGACTTTTATTATATCTTAAAATTTTTTTTTTCTAAAGCTTCTCGACAGTTTTCGTGGACTCCGAAAAAGTTACGCGTATCAGTATACAAAAGTATTATTGACATGTACAGTTCCATATATGTATATTATTCAATAGCCTGTTGATCCTCAAATTGTTTTTGGACGTACCGTAAGCAAAACGAAGTGAAGAATTGAAGCAAAAAAGAGGAATTTGCCATAAACATGTAATACAGACTGAGCACTTCGCGGAAATATGCCGTCCTACCAGTATTTTTCCTTTATTTCGCAACATTGATGGTGGGGAAATAAGCGGTAGAAGGGAATTTTCGGTACACCCTATATATTTATATATATATCTACATTTACGTTGGTTGTATCTATCGCTTTATTGTCATTCTTAAATTCCCCGTTTTATCAAAGAGAAAGAAAGGAAAAAAAGGAAACCATAAAACCTTTTTCGGTCAGATTAAGAGAACCCACCAACATTTTTGTCAGATTAAGAAAATATGCTTTCAGGATACCGAGATAAACCTCCCCTATGAAAATCTGACGCGCTCGAGTATTGCAAAAAAACTTTTTTAATTTGCATTTTCAAAAATTCATCGTAACTTATCGTCACGCCGAAATCGTCAGTTTTTTTAAAGGGAGCTGCCTTGGGGCCTACTCAACACCCCTTCCGAAAATCTGACGCGCTCGAGTATTGCAAAAAAACTTTTTTAATTTGCATTTTCAAAAATTCATCGTAACTTATCGCCACGCCAAAATCGTCAGTTTTTTTAAAGGGAGCTTCCTTGGGGCCTACTCAACACCCCTTCCGAAAATCTGACGCGCTCGAGTATTGCAAAAAAACTTTTTTAATTTGCATTTTCAAAAATTCATCGTAACTTATCGTCACGCCGAAATCGTCAGTTTTTTTAAAGGGAGCTTCCTTGGGGCCTACTTAACAACCCTTCCGAAAATCTGACGCGCTCGAGTAAATTTTTTTTTTTGCATTTTTGACTACTTTATCTGCCTACCCCAACCACGCAAACCGGCAGATTAGTATACCGTTGTTATCAGAGGCACTTGGGGCATACGCAGTATGAATATCTGACGCGCTCGAGAATGCCCAAGTAACTGTTTTTTTTTAACATTTTTGAATAACCGTACACGCCGAACCCACCGCTAAAAGGGTTTTTACCATACGAGCTTTTCTTTTCGAAATTATTTTATCTTTCGATTTTGATAGGTCTCCACGGCGCCGTTGAATTACGCCATTTACCTACCTCGCCTCCCTAACTATTATATTATGTAACCAGTTGTATTACGTGTTAGTTGTGTCCTAATTATAAGAAAAGATGAATTTAACATAACTATTATACCTAATTAAACAACTAAGTTCTTGTTTTTCTTTACAATGAAGAGATAAGATTTACCTGCAATCAATTAACCTTGAAACTATTGGAGCAATTTAAAAATTCTTACACCTAATAGCTTTCTAATAAAGGAAATAGATAGTAAACATACGCTAAACTTTTAAAATTTCCCAAGTGATCCGACGATTTTTGTTTTGATTATTACAAAATTGTACTTAAAATTTGTTTACGATTCGATTTGTTAACGATTTACTTTATTCATATTTTTGTATAGCGTTATACTTGAGAGCTATATGTATAAAAAATGCTGCTGATGTGCCATGATTTACCGTCATTAGGATAATTTTGCTTCATGGGTGTACTTAAGTCATTTGAAACATCGCGCATTTAAAAACTATCTTAAGCAATTTTCATGAAAAATTATATTTCGATAAGTTAAAACTATAACCTTATATACATTCTATCTCTTCGATTTAGATTTTCATGTCCTGTCAAACAGCGAAAGTTTCATTGATACACGAACCACAGGGGCAAAGCTATACTTCAAAAATGAGTTCATATGGAGAGGAAAAATTTATTGGTTTTATTTGAATCGGTAACTACATAACCACTGGACCTTTTTTAAAACTACTGCAAAGCTCAATTAATAAGAAGTGACATAGGCTATATGTTATCCAGAGGCTCCGGCAATATTGGATACGTTAATAGTCATCAATAATTTAGTTTTTACTTAATTGAGTAGAGTTACAGTAATTGGTTATTGGACGTATTTCTGTGAAAGGGAACCAACCCACACTGTTGTCAAAATTGAGTTTATATCATTCGTAGACAGAGAATAGAATAGACAACCTGTTCCCGTATACTAAAAGGAGACAGATATAAAGTACGTAAAATTCCAGGGTTACCATCTTGTGCATAATTTCCCAAATTTTGGTACTTTTTTGGCTTCCTTTTACAGACCTACGATGATGAGATGATTTTTATTTTACATACCTATACTTAATTTTATTAAATGAAAGAACATAGATAGTCCTCCTTCTGGGTCCAGCGCTGACGTAACTTCTAACCTACCTTTAACTTGGCGGAAAATTCGCGAAAATTTGCAATTTTGTAAAATACTTTCGCATTACTTTTTTTGTAAACCTTTGTGAAATTTGATGAAATTTTGTGAGGATGTTATTGAATATATTAGGTATCTATTATTATTATTTGTAGTTGTTTGCCTTATACATTTATTACAAAAAAAACTCACTTAAAATCACAGCACGCAAAAAACTCTCTTGTTTTTATTAAAATGTATATAAATTATGAAAAGTTGACTTATTTCTACAAACATAAGTAAAAATATGTCTCTATTAATGGTTTTTATAATTCATTTGTTTTATTTTTTACAGCCCATACAGTTTCCAAGTAATCACGAAATAAACTGGACGGACTTTCCAAGTTTTTCAGAGTTTTCCAAGTCTGAATTTTGTAACCATATTTTTGGCTTCTATTAGTTTATTTTAAATTAAAAACATAGAAAATGGTTGTAAATATTTATTGTAACATTGTTTTACATTGTTTTATGACATAAAATATGCGAAAATAACAAAATTGTTCAAATTTCATGAGACCAAGATTTATATCAGTTATAACATGTCCGCCACGTACAAAGTAAATGAAACACGTAAAAAAATACCTAAAAATGTTATTATTATCAGTAAAAACAGATGGATAATAAATAGAAACAGATTTGAAAGAAACATCGTAGAAAACGGGCCTTATTTATGCCTAAAATCCAAAAAAATACAACTATTATGACGTCACGTGCGCGAACTTACAAACTACGCAAGTGAAACTTTGATTGAATGGTACCAACATACAGACAATTTATACAATTTCTATCAATCACAGGCAACGAATTCATTCATAGAGACACAAAACAGTTGTAACCATATTTTTGAGTCGGTTACTACCTTGAATAGATCTATTCCAACGCGACTCAGCGGAGGTCGAGATTCATTAGAATAGAAATATTCCAAACCAAATTACTGGGTTAATCAATATTTATTGTCCTTTAAAAAGTATCAATTTAGTGTACATATTTCGAACCTTTTCTTTTTGATCAATCATATTTTTGGTCGTATAATGAATTCTGGTTTTGAGATATTTATTACAAACAGATTTTATGAGCAAACTATAATGATTGTCTATAAAACCTTGTTCATAAAAATGAGCTGATATTTGAGAAAATAATTTTATATTTATGCATTACTTCAGACATTGGTCTAAAAGGCGACGCAGTGGATATTTTTCATTGAAAATTTTATTTCTTCTAAAAACTTTTTCAGCAAGTTCACAAAGTTTAATTATGTCTGCTGATGGATATAATAGACCGCCTCTATCTTTCTTTAACTGTAGACTTTCAAAACGATCACGACACAAGACAGATACACAATGTGGGCATATGATTTCATTTTTCACCCCTCTGCACACGAAACCAGCTATATATGTTATCACACTTTTACTAAACTCGGTGAGTCTACAGGGGTCGGATAAATAATCGTGGTCATTGTCGATGACCACGGATCTATGTTCAACAGGTTCTTTATTGTTGATCAACCTATTTCGATCTAACGAATTGTTTATAGATATTTCTGGCTTTGTGTATGTAAGTATATTAATATCTGTGAGTGGAACTGTGTTCCCTGAGGTAAGGTGTTTAAGTTCACCATGAACAATCAATCTTTTATAAGCGGATTTAAACTGTCTCGCTGAAGGATTATTATTAAATCCACCTTTAGCCCTTATCGAGCTAAAAAAGTATTCGATGTGGTCTTGGCTCAATTTGTATGAACATAAGAAGTTCATATGTTCATTATTTTTAATATTTTCATTGTACAAATGTATTAAACTTTTGATGCATATCATGAAACCTAAAAATCCTGTCTTCCTATTGGAATTTATGATAGGAATATTTTCAATTTTTAAAGATTTTATATATTTGAAAATACCTTCTAGAAATATTTGATGATTCTCAAAATTATTTTTTGAAAGAGGCTGTTTATAACCGTATGAATTCAAGTTTTTGGAGTTCATAATATCAAATAAATCATTAATTAGGCGAATGAATTTTACCGTAGCTTCAGATTGTTTAAAATCTTGTAAATCAAGATTCTGATTGCAGTGTTCGATTGCATCTGCTACCGATGTGCTGAATGTTTGTGCTGCAAGCTTCACCTTCATTATTTGTTTTTTAAAATATAAATGAGCTTTTCTTGCACGATTACCTAAATGAAACCCTTCCAACTCCTGCAGCTCTATTAATTTTTGTATGAAAGTCCAAGATATAATATTGTTATCGTGGTCTCTTAGGTTTAGTTTTTCACCTAATGTGTTTCTAATTAATTTGAGCATATGTGATGGATCAGGGAAAACAGCTATTTGATGATTATTGTATATAAATGTAGTTTTAAAATGCTCTATTTCGAATGAACACCCTAACAGCTTACACATGGAGAAATTTGCAGGACATCCATCAAATGTCAATGAGATAACTCTCACACCAGAGGTCTCAATTAATTCTAGGGCCTGCTTTACTAATGTGGCTTTTTGATCAGCCGTGATCCCATCAATTAAGAAATAGCCTATTGGAATTTTCCATGATCCGTTTACGCAAGTGAGCATAAACACTAACGCCTCCTTTGCTATTGCTTGTTCGGCGTTATCAAGGTCATTGCCGCAATTAACAAATCCCACATAATTACTCCTATCAAATTCAACGCATTTCCGAATAGCCATTTCGTCAAAACATAATGCACCTATAAGTGGTTTTTCAGAATTTTTCGAAAGCATTTTAATGGCTTCAAGTGATTCCTTAGTAAAACCTGGCTCACCATTAACACTTTGGTACCAGCGAGTTAAACTGCTTGGGTGAGGTAAACAGGTATCAAAACTTTTACGTACAAAATTATAAGCACGAGGACTAATAAAATGTAACGTCAGTGCAAATTTACGCAATTCTGGTGAATATTTTTTTTCCGAAGAAGCTCCAACTATACGTTTGAATAAATCTTTTTTCATAGGATCTATTGACGTCAAAGCATCTGCATTTTCTTGATTTATAAGAGATTTGGACTTAAGTACTTCTAAAACGTGTGAAAGTTCAACATTTTTCTTAGCAAGCCGCCAATTCCTCGATCTAAGCGTAGCGATCTGCTTTTTTCTTTTTTCGGCAAGTGTGGATTTTTGACGCAGTTGTAATGCGAGCTTCCTTTTTCTGGGAGACTGCAAAGAAAACCGATATATTCAGATATACATATGTATACTCACGCGTAAATGATTTGATAATCTAAAAATAAGAATATAACCAAGATGTAAAAACTTTAAAAAAATGCTGTCTAAATCACAATATGAACTCTTAAGAGCCATTTAGCTCTATTAACAACTTGTAGTTATTTTTTTAAAAACCCCTTTTCATGTGATTATACCTAAATATTAGAAATAACAAGCATTTACCTCAAAAACAACTTGCGATTTTAGGATTCTACTTGAGGTGCTTGCTTCCTCCATGTCATTTAATGTCTCCTGAAATTATAATAACCATTCAAGTTTGCACTTATAGTTAAAACCCTAGAATCAAAATAAAGAATGATCAGAATTTTACCTTAATAGTATTTACTTCCGCTTGGGAAATGTTACATGGTATATTAGTTTCTCTATTATTATTTATGGATTCCTGTAACAATAAAACATTTAAAATACTTTTTACTTAAATAATATTTTAACACAATAATTAAAATTATAATTAAAATGATTTTTACCATTAAAATGTCTTCTCGTCGGGAAATGTTATTAGATGTGCCAATATTGCTAGTTCTTCCCAAGTCAATCGATGGTTCCTGCAATAATATAATAAGTTCCTGTTTACTGAAATGCTACTTAATATTATAACTTTCATTTTACATGTGGGTAATTTAAAAAAGGCATTGGTTGTTACACTTTTCGAAATTACACTGAGTAGGTATAAAATATCGAAACACTCACATGAACAAAATATTTTGGAGTTGAACCAGGTTGAATAATTTTAAATTTTCCAGTTCTTCGGAAACAATTAGCATCGAAATGTATACAGCACATCTTAGTGTACTTCGTAGCGGTCCAATTTTGACGACCAGTAACATTAATCCATATACTTCTCATAATAGGATCTTTAGGGAAGCTTAAACCAGAAATGTGAAACAAGTTAGCTTTAATTTTATACTAGCAGTGCCCCACAGTGTTACTCGATAATTTAAAAGATTTTTAACTTAAGCTATATATACATTCCTACATTCCCAGTACAAAAAGTAGCGCATGGTTATCTAGTGTGTAAATTATGTTCATGGCAACTTTTATCAAAATCAGTTCAACCGCTTTAACGTGAAAGAATAACGAACATACATACAAACTTTAGCCTTTATTTTATTAGTGTAATAGTCTAATCACGTTCACAAACTCCATAACGACTAACTAATTAAAATTATGTAGGTATTCATTCAACATTTTTTATTTAATATCGGGGATTTTTTTTTTAATAATCTAGCAACCCTAACTAGTAAGTTAACCTACTAAATGCAGAAGCGCATCGTTTATTCGATATCTCTTTCTCTCACACGCGACTTGTATACACACATCTCACTCACTTGACGTTTGAAAATGTTTACTATTTTGACGCATTATATTATTTTGGAAGCAAAAAAGCCGATTAATATTTTCGAAGAAATACAATGCATTCAATGAATTTATTGATAGTTTACGTTAAAATCATGCTAAAACTACTTTCTCTATTCATAGGAAAACAAAAACGTGAACGATTCAGTGATAATTAGACCACTTACCTGTGAAAAGTTATGTTTTCATTTTTGTGCTCGCTTCTATTTTTACACCCTAAAACACAGCAGCTCACCATTTTGGCTAATTCTGTGAAGTATCCACCACACTACTAACAAATGTTTTAATTCGCACAGTTCACTATTTACACAAAAATTCAAAATTTACCGGAGCGCACAAGACAGCTTGAGCTTTGTTTGCCAATCGTGCACGATTGGCAAACAAAAAAAACGTATACGCAAATAAGGACAAAAGATAGAATCATCTTCTCGCTCACTCTTGTTTTCTTTGATATAAACGCGTCTCTTTTTCGCTCAAGCTGTCATTTTTATGTCTTCTCTATTTAATACTCCCTCTACGATATCATTAGTCATATATCTTTCAGATTGATATATGTCAGGCTAATGTTACCTCATTTTAGCCTAAAAACCAGAAAATAACAATTATTTAGGTACTCTTGACACTTTACAACATTTACACATTTACAATTATAATTTAGATAGATTTTTTATTATAATGAACTCAACAAAATTATCGCAAGTTAAAAGGTTTCAGCCGATTGACATGGACAGTTATTTCTCGACCACCATACTGGCGTTCTTCGCCCACACGCGACTGACCACCCTTGTGGTTTAAATTAATACGAATCAAATCAATTTATTTTAATAGATATAATTTTATTGGTACATCTTGCTCCGATGACGGAGCAAGTCAGAATGTATTGCTTCATTTATTTCTGTTCTGTCAACCATATATTTAAATATCTTTTCTTCTTAATTTATAATAATTTATATTAACCTCTTTACTCAAATGTCGCGGCATTCTGACGTGCTCTCTAAGGCTGAGCCGTGACGGTATACAGCAAGATTTGATATTGCACCTTCTGTCAACCCAATAAATATCAAAACGATCTAAAACTTTTATTTTAAATTTATACTGGAAAGAATTATTGACTATATATTGACTATTACTTTATTGACTAGTAGTAGTAGTACCCACAAAACTGAAGTATTTTCGGTATAAGTATATTTTTTCTATGCAGATCCGAGCCATATTAAATAAGTATTAATATTTTATAGGAATTGTGTATAACCATGCTAATTGGATCCTATTTGCGAAACAAAACTGCTTGTTTTTGAAAAGGTCCACATGACTTGGTTCATTTTGGAATATCTATTTGTACTCTGTGCAAAATACGAATTTTTAAAATTTGATTAGGTTCTTTTTTTTAAAATTATTGTTGCTAATTTAACCTTTCGCTCCGAGTCTGAGAGAATTTGGCCACACATTCCTACCAAATTATGTTAGTTTTGTTGACCATACTTTACCAAGTGTTTCTTTTTGATCGTTTTGTGGCGGAACGGGTGAGATTATTGTGCCTAAGTTTGTTTTTAAACAATGAAGAGAATAGTGAATACACGTAGGTACCTATACAAAATAAGCTGTTAAGTTGCGCTGTCTTTTTGGTAATGAAGATAACGTCATTCAAGATATGTTAAGCCTGTGTACCGAAGTTCTTTTTTATTAGGACACGAGAAAAGCGAGGATGTAACTAACCTATCCGAGAGGGGCCTACACGCTGGCAAACGAGCACGCCAACGACCTGATGGCAAGAGGTATCGCACCCTTGGACATCATTGTATGGCATCATGTAGTGCTGCCCCAGAAGAAATCTTAACAGATAAACTCTACGACCGCTAACGATGCTAGGACTACATATGTTTTAATGACAATAGACGCTGGCAACTTTCTACATTTTGGTGGTGCAAACAAAAAGGCGTTCTCAAATCGTTTGGGTCGAATTTTATGTTTATCTACCATGAAATGGTGGAATCCCTGTCTGCGTCTCTTAGAGGGATGGAGGAATGGCAAGAGTTCAATAAGCTCCTTGTAAAATACCGAAAACCAAGCGACGGTGCTCAAGTATTGTTCAAAATTCTGTGTTAAATTAATCAATGTCAAATTGTACATTTAAAATTATTTTCGCATTCAAATTTGTTTGTGGTCAACGATGCGCTGACCAGTTATAATTTATTTTGAAAATTCGATTAAGGATGTATGGAAAATATATCTACTTGTCTAACTTTCCATAAATTTGGAATATAAGATAGAGTTGATCACGCTGCATTAGGGAATGCAATCTCGATCTCGCGAGATCCCGAATACCCGAGATCTCGCCTCATTTTTCGAGATCAATCTCGAAGCATAAAATGACGAGATCTCGGCCGAGATTGACGAGATCGAGCGGCAGCAGTCAGCGACGCATGACGCATGTTCTTTGCACGGGAGCGAGTCGCTGACTGGCGAACTGGCGAAGGAAAATGTCGTACGGACTGCATACGCAAACTATCCCGACTATTCAGGATGTTCGGCGAACAAAATAGAAAATAATACGTTCTAGAATAGAATAGTAAAAAAACTTTTCAATTACCTAGCAAGTATGTTATAAGAAATGAAATTAAGAATATAATCAGACGATTACATCGCAGCACTACACAACCAGATACTCTTTCTCAAGCCTCGACCTCAACTTCTGGTAATGAAATAAATAGCGGTAATGCAACAAACCTGGTAAACGAGGATGACTTGCCTCTTTCAATGATTGCAGAGGATACGAATTTACATGCTGCTGTAAGATCAAATAGAAGTCTTCAAGACGAACAAGAAGATACGTTGAAAGCATGTAAAAGTCCTTTCTCGCGAGTTGATACTATTACAGACAGGCTAGAGCCCGTGATTAAAAAGGAGATGGATCTCTATGAGTGTGGAGGATTGAGGGGTATGTTTCTGCAATTTGCTTACAACAGCTTGCTCACGCTGATATACCAACCAGCGTTGAATCAGAGATGGCCTTTTCAGCCGCTGGCTACATAGCGACTGACATAAGATGCCGTTTATCCGACAGCACTCTAAGCACTATTTGTTTTTTGAGAAGCTATTTCCAAAATCACTCTTAATTTAGTTAGGCGTGATCATTTGTAATCATTCCTAGTTTAATAGTTTATCTTTGTTAAAATAAGTAAGTACTTTCTTTATAAGAGATTTAAGGGGTCAGATTTTTTGTGTTCATTAATATATTACCTATATGAAAAAATTATTAAAAAAAAGACTTTTTCAATCATTCATGTTGTATCTTACTCGCGTCATAATCACAACTACTAAGCAGTTTCAATCATGTTTCAATCATGTTTCAGTTATCTAATTAAAACAATACTTTTCGAAATCCGAGATGAATGAAATGATGAAAATGATAATGAAAATGATGAACGAATCTCGAGAATGCTGAGATCTCGCTGAGATCGAATTTCTGATCCCTCGAATTAGCGATCTCTCGGCACTTAGCCGATGATTTGAAAGAAATATTTGAGAATAAAAGCTTCATTTAACTCCGTGTTATTTGTACCGAAGTTGACGAAATCGACTAAAATGATAAAAAAGTACATGCATCGTAGTCAATGCACGGCCATTATAGATGTACTGCGGATTATACCTTACATACATCCTTAATTAAAAGTAAAAATATATTTGTTCCAAATTGTTTCCATCAAACATTTTTTACGTGCAACATGACACTATTGTGTGTCATAGAAAAATGGTTCATTTTCGTGCAATATGATTTTTTACGACTTAAAGCCAACTTGAAACCTGATGAATCGTTTAATCCACTTCAATTAGCTTTTATGAACAATCTACAGCAACTGTGTACCGCTGGTATAACCATTTGGACGACCGATGGTGTAGTGGTAAGTAGCTTTGCCTCATACGCCGAAGATCCCAGGTTCGAGTCCTGGCCGGGACATGCATTTGTGTGATGAACACAGATGTTTGTTCTCGGGACATGGTCGTTTGTATTTATATATGTATGTTTATTCTGGGATCCCCCCCAGTTCGCTGTATTGTCATCCATAACACAAGCTCTGCTTACTTTGGGGCCATACAGTTGGTGTGTTTGTCTGGGGATTTATTATTATTATTATTTAAGTGCGGTCGCTTAAGTTTGAAGGATTAAAAAAGAAGTAGTCGCCCTACGACTGCTGTTACGGAAGAAAACGTGCTTAATTGAATGAAAAACTTGATTCAACAAAACCGGCGAATATCATACGAGGAAATTCAACACAATCTGCAGATTGGATCGGGAAGTGTTCGTGATATCTACGCAACCACCTTTGCGTATGGAAGATTGTTTCGCTCCCATAACCTCACCGAGGCTCAGAAGCAGGCGCGCGTGGAATAAAGCCATTATATGAGTGATGATCATTCAAAGCAGGTTCTTCCCGCCGTCTTTACGATATCGATAACAGGTGACGAATCATGGATTTATCAATATAATCCAGAAACAAAGCGCCATTTAACAGTATGGCTGTAAAGTAAAATATTGGAGAAGCGCTGTAAAAATGTTGATTGACAGTTTTTCCTCCTCAAATGGGTATTTAGTATCAATTCCCTTAAGAAACCAAATACTTGACAGAGCACTTTTCTCAGTGTCCCACGTAATAGGATACAGTACACAGAATGGAGAATGAAGACTTTATTCAGAATGAGAGAGAAGAAGAGAAGGTTTCACGACTCGACGATCGTCGGCCTGATTATCAAAATTCGTATCTCCATCTGGGTAAACTGTACAGGAGCAAGTAAAAACTGATTATTTTAATTTTTTGTTTCAAAAGTTATTAATGTAACAATGAACATTTATCTAAAATTGACTAGGAAATCTATTTTTACGATTATATTTTAAGTAAAATTAATTTATCTTGGTGAAAATGGATTTACGAACTTGTCTAAGTAACTTTTTTGAGCAGTATAGGTAGGTACGTAGTTTAAGTGGAGTTATGATATTTTTAAGTTCATGCCTACATAACGAAATTTGCTGTTTCTTTGTAGAAAAATATCGTTATAACTACCAGAGACTACTAACTAGTCTCTGTAACTACCTACCTATTACTATATTTAGGCAAATAAAACAAGATATTGCAAAAATAGAAACATTTTTTACTAGGAATCAATAAAATTTTTTAATCAATGACAATTTTTTTAGATACTTAGAGTTTATAGGTGAGTAGGAATGCACTTAACCCATTAGAAGTCACTGTTCGCAATTGGGTACACCCATATTTCTTGACGTATGAGTGAGTTATCAAAATTTCGAAATTTTGAATGATGATTTAAAAGTTTTTTCGTTAAATTTATACAAAATACACATCTAAGATGCTATAGATCTACGACCATGTCAATTTTACTGTCCCCAACTGAGTACAATGACAACATACATACATAAAGTAGTCTTTTTTTAGATCTGTTACAATGAGCAAAGAGCGGTTTGCTGCTCGTATGAGCTACAAGGGGCTTGAGGAGGCAGTTGATACTGTTCTTCGTGAAGTGAGTGATGATAAACAGTGTGATTTGGCTATCATACTACCCGATCCCAGTTCATTGACGGACAAACAAGAGGGTCCAGAGGAAGAAGTTGCTACATGTGTTATATCTCAAGATATACCTGGAACTAAAGAAGTATTTAGGAATCGCGGTAATGGTGATAACGTCGATAGTGAGGGTGATGATAGTGATGATGAACCGCTGGCAGCAAAAAAGAGACGTCAAGATGCAACCCCTCGTTCTAATGTAGTTCCGAAATGGAGGAAATGTATCCCTACTTACTCTTCCATCTCGTAGTCATATACTAACGAAGTCTGTGAAAAAAAAATGCTGTTTGTAAAGAACTAAAGAGTCTTACTCCTGTTCAAATCTTTGAGAAGATTTTTGATTCAAAAATCATTGATATGATTGTTGCGAATAGTAAACATTATGCTAATCAAAATAATAGACACTATTTTCAAGTGCACTTCTCCGATCTGAAAAAGTTTTTAGGTGTTTTGTTTTATCGGGATATCTCAAGCTACGCCGAGAACCCATGTACTGGTCCCTAGATTAAGATGTAGGCGTGGCAGCAACATCGAGTGACAAGATGTTCAAGATACGACCTTTGGCAGATAAACTTATGCACAAGTTTTTACAGTGGGGTGCTTTCGATGATTGTATCTCCGTAGTCGAATCCATGGTTAAGTATTATTGGCACCATACTGCAAAACAGTTTATTCGCGGAAAACCAGTCCGTTTTGGATATAAAAACTGGGTTGCGACTAGTTCTACCGGGTACTGTTATGAATTCGACTTTTACTGTGGTAAAACACAAATAAAGTCATCTGACCCACTGGGTTCTAGAGTTGTCAAAAATTTATTGGCAAAATTCAACTGTACTCCAGCCAATCATGAAGTCTTTTTTGACAACTTTTTTACCAGCCACGATCTTCTGGTTGAGTTGAAAAGTCTTGGGACTGTGTTACCTTTTAGACTCAGTTTGCAGTTGCACCTTTCCTTCATATTCCTCTTAGTCTTAGGCTTACTAAATATCAATTTATTGTCTATCTTTTTCTTTCCTATATAAGGTTCGCCTTTTTCTCTTTGTTTCTTGTTTTTATTAACGCTCCATTTGTCTGGTTGACTCGTTTTTGCCTTTTCTTTGAGAGTAAATCAGCAATGTTGTCTTCGTGATTAGTTTCATAATCCTGTACTATAATATCGTCGCTAGATACAAATGATGGTCTAATGTTATGTGGCTGTTCAATGGTGTAAAGGACATTGGCAGATCACCATACATCGTTTTAGTTGGAGTTAAAGTGGAGCGTTTAGAAGTCAAAAATATCTAAAAGTATAGGATATACATTCCGGATCCACTTTTAAAAACAAAATATTATGGAGTATGTCTAGGAACAATAATAATTGCATTTTCAATAAGTACTAATTTTGAGGTTATGATTTCAAATTACCTATATTTACATAAGTAAATACTACTATCACCAACCAACCATGATAATAATGACATGTAAATATTCATCAATATCTTTAACTTATCAACTAGTCCAAAAATCACAGCAATAGTTCGTCGTAAGCGCAATCTATCGGAATCCTTAGGCACAACGGCTTATAAAGTCACCTTATGAATTATCTGAGTCAGAGATAATTCAAAACCAAGGCACTTACACACTCACACACACACACACAAGTGACAAGTCCAAACGGTTTCGTTTTCAAGTCATGTTTCATCTCAAACTCGCCGGCAAAAGCAAAAACTGTACAGCCAAGGATAAGGACTTCTGTGAGTAATTAATCATTTTCACTATGAAGAATATTCAAAAAAATATCCTTACATAAAAATGAGTCCTTACATACTGAAGTGACTGTATTTTCCTATATTTAAAAATTATATTACAAAATTAAATACTTGTGACAGGAGCTAAAACAAACGGATCAAGTCAAATCAAGCTTTATAAATCAACTATTTTATGGAGACTTCTACACATGAAGCTAATATTATGAAAAATTCACATTTTAAAAATAATAAACAAAAGTACTAGATACTTTTCTAAACGCATACTGTTTACTTAAATAAGGATTTGCCAATATTCTTTTAATGTCATCCTCAGTTGTTTGGAAAATTGTCTCGTTTTTTCGCTTGTTGGAGTTATTAGAACAGAGTCAGCCAATATCGAAACGCTACTTGTCGATAATTTTCGGAGAGATCCATCGTTGCATATAATATTCGCCGGAGTACCACTAATATTATTTACGTTTGTATTTTCGTCGTCCTCAAGTACTAGTGAAGAATCTTCCTGTATTATGTAAGAACCAGTCTTGATTTCTTGATAATTGTGCGGCGAACTCTTCTGTTTGGTCATAATTAACGTTTTGAAGTATCTTTAATACACAAGAATTTTTAAACCAGATGAATAAACAAACGAAGTGGTATGAAATAAAAACCAAAAACGCTATTAAAAATTAAATACCTAATTAGGCAGATAATGTAAAAAATTGAGCGTAACATAGGTTATGAATACAAAATAAAACGTCGTAACTCCACCAAAGTCTTTGAAGACTTATATGTATATCAAATGTTGGTGGGTTTTTCTAATTGAATCAAGTGTAAATAACGTTCTTTATTATTAACACAATAAAATAAGTAGTATTAATAAAACAATCAAGGATTTACTTACCTTTTTGGCGCGAAGTGCGCGCGTCCTCCTCCTACTGTTGGTAAAGCCGCACCAAAGAACATAATATACTTGAGCCGCACTATCTAAGGAGGCACGTGCTTTGCGCGGCGAAAAATGGCAGCGTGGACATAGTAGTTTTATAATTAGCCAATAGAAAATTTTGTGTTTTTTTTAGGGAAATAAGACCTATTCCATTCGATAGCTTACGAAATTTCACACTAGATGGCATCAAAAGTCGACGCTCTTTTTGTTGTCAAAGCTTTGTTCGCGGTAGGAAAGAAAGTAGAAGCGAAAGCGGTAGAGAAAGTGTATACTGAAAGAATTAATGAAACTACTTTGGCCACAAGGTAGACTATGACTATGCCTGCCGCTATGTTAAAAGATCTTAGAGGTATGCTTCATTCAATTCCGCAGGATTCTCATAGTTTATGTCAAACTTATCGGTGACGACAACATAGTAGACGATATCAAAGGATTTTACAGTACCTAGTTCACAAATTTTTCGTCTTCAAAGTGTACAACTGTGTAGTTCATTACTTTTCAAAATTGCCAGTATATATAAAAATTATTTTGTTTGTTTTTATTAACAAAGTAAAAAGAAATAAACATTTGCCGGTTGTCCTTCCATGAGAATTACCAAAAAAAACATTGAAATCTTGGAAAAATAAAAGTGTATGTAAAGTTATTAACCCATATATGCCCGTAACTTTTTAGATGTCCGATTTTCATGAATTTCGGATATGTTAAAGTTAGTGTGTCACAAATAAGCCCCATAAACATGTTTCCGAAATTTCAGCACTGTAACACTGGTTTTTGAGGTGGGTCGATAACGACCCCTCGGGCACATATGATACCACCCATGTATGGAAATTTGACAAATATAATAAAACACCAAAAATAATATTGTAATTGTCTTTAATCATTTTTTTCTTAGACCACTTTTTTAGAATAAAATACAAAATTAAAGTATTGCCTACTTTTTAATTATGAAAAACAGCAAAACATTTGTCATGCAAATTGACACCGCATTTACAGCACATTTTTACAGTTCACACATCGTCTTCTTATTTGCCCAGTAAGAATGACATGCTGAGCTTCATGTCGCCTTACTCCAACTGGTAAGTTGAGAGATGAACGTTGCTGCGGTCCAGAATGTTCTTTTGGTACACCATATTTCAAGAGAAGAGATTTGGCTATTGAACGGCGGAAAGACGATGTATAAACATTAGCACCCATAGATCGTGATAAAAAAGCAGAATTGTTTACAGCCACGTCAATTATCCACATCAAAATTGGAATATACCATTTCTTCCCTCTGATAGCTATACGATATGCACCAACATTTGCATCAAGGCGATCTACTCCTCCCATGAACCGATTGTATTGAAATATAACATTGGGTTGATCAATATCTTGCTTTTTGAAGGGGCTGGACACCAAACTCATTCGATAGTAAAGTTACAACGTTCTTGTCATTCCAACGTACTGCACAAATGTTATTATTTGCGTCGAGTCAGAAATCGTAGGAGCCTCTAGGTTCCTTTTTGAAAGCCTTTACATCTTTTAGAGGACACTTATCAACTCGATTCTGTCTTACAGTGCCTGTAATTTTGACGTTACTGCCTTTTAAATTTGATAATAATGTTGGAGATGTAAAAAAATTATCGCAAAACACTGAAAATTCAGTGTCAGGATAAAATGATTTTATCGCTTCAGTCAGTTTAGTAACGACGTGTTCACCAAGCCCAATTTCACGCCTTTCAGAGCGACCTCGATTTAATTCGGCTTGTAAACAATATCCTAACCGGGTTGCGGCTACCCACCACGCTTTGAAAAAAAACCGGATAGGTTTCCCGTGAATATGTTGCTAACAACTATGCCGTCCATAATATGGTATCATAGATTCATCTACGCTGAAATTTTTCTCAAATGGTGCATAAATCAGAATTTATCATTCAGCATGTCAATCAAAGGACGTATTTTGGCCATCTTGTCCTCACGCTGGAGATTGTCATTGTCAGCAACATGAAAGAAACGAAAAATCTACTCAAAGAGGTTTCGTCTCATAGAATTCGACACTAAAATATTATGTGTATCATCTTGATTTTCCCAATACAGCCTTCGTCTAGGCAAAGGAACGTATCCACTTAGAATCAAAATACCTATAAAACATTTTATTTCATCAGAAGAAAGGCTAAAACTTGTATTAGGATCTTTGCTGACAGCGTAAAGAACTGACCTTGAACAGTCAGAAACGTCAAGATAACCGGTCTGATCGTCATCCTGAAGACCATGTTTCACCATTTCCGATTGAGCAAGCAATTGATGGCGATTCAGGTTCTCAACGTCTTGGTAATCTTCATCTCCGGAATCTCCATCAGATATTTGACCATCACAAGGTGGATCCATGAAAACATCAACTGCTTGTATGTCATCTTCATGACGCAACTCCTCCAGCATGTCAATAATTTCATTTGTGGTCAAAGAATGCCGAGTCCTGCAAAAACATTTTAGTATATTAACTACGTACTACATATGCCCAAGGGGTCGTTAGCGACCCACTTAGATATAAGCCACAAAAAATGTAGCAAATCACTAAACTTGTTACAAAATAACACTAGTAACCTATAACTGAATAACAAAGGTCAAATATAATGCGAAGTAAAAAGGTCAATAATAGAAGAGTAATGAAGTACTTACATTTTTTCAACACAAAGTAGCAACTTTGATCCAAAAAACAAAACTTTATTTTAGCAACGTCGTGTTCCGTTCAGATTGCAACTGACAATAGTGTTTACGGTAAATTCCTATAAAGCATTCATTTGACTTGTCGTTGCTGAGGGTAGAATTAAAATGAAACATTACAATTGACAGTTTTGGTTAACTTTACAAGATCAGGGATAAAACAACCCCTTGGGCATATATGGGTTAAAAGTGTATGCAGCCCACATTTGAGGATTATTGTTAAAAGATACCAGTGAGTTATTGTATAGAAAAAATAATAAAAAAATAATGAATTATCACTAAGCCTATTTTTCCATGTCCAAAGAACCCCAATATAGGTAATAATAATAATAATAATAATAAATCCCCAGACAAACACACCAACTGTATGGCCCCAAAGTAAGCAGAGCTTGTGTTATGGATGACCATACAGCGAGCTGGGGGGGGACCCAGAATAAACATACATATATAAATACAAACAACCATGACCCGAGAACAAACATCTGTGTTCATCACACAAATGAATGCCCCGGCCAGGACTCGAACCTGGGACCTTCGGCATATGAGGCAAGGCTACTTACCACTACACCACTCGTATACTTTATTAATAGAAATCACTGAAAGATTAAATTTATCATTTAGAAAGATTCAATATCATACATACAAAAAATCCAAGTGTTTGATATATTTTTTTATTAAAGTTAAATTTCCAAGATTTCATTAATAAATACAAAATATGACTATGCTATATTTCATTATTTCAAATTTTTACATAAGAAATAGTTGAAAACTGGAACTATAAACACAGCCATTTAAATAACTTTGTGACTATCTCTTCTGATCTCCCAGATCTTCAATGCTATCTTCATCAATCTGGAACAAATGAAACTAAATTTTAATATGGCAGATTTAATACATCCTATTGAAATGCAGACAAAACTACCGACCTTGGAAGAAAGAAGCGGGAAATCAAAATAGAACAAGTAAGTTCACTCAAATAAGGAACTCCAAAAATAACAACAGAGCTCTGAAGATTTGGCTATATTATCAGTCACCATTAAAATTTTTTTTAGTTTGCAGTTTATGATACAACATTACCTGTTATGTGCGGTTTACACGTATTAAGTAGTAAAGTTGGTAACTAAATTTTAAGTTACTACACGTCACTTGTGTGTTTACGAACTGGACCAAACGGATTAAGTAGTTAAGCTCATAAGTTCAATGAAGATGAACAGTGATGAATGTCGAGGAATTCATCAATTCTGTATGAAGAATTCTGTAAAGAATTTGTTTCAGAAATTGAAATCTCTATAAGGATAATTTTTTTTTCATATTTTTTATCTCGTTTAATGCACAAGCTATCCTATTTTATATATTCTTTAACAAATTTTAAAGTGGAAACTAAACTCCACTCCAACATTTTGAAAAAAAAGAGTTAATGCGAAATAAATACGAGCTCATGCCGCCACCCGCTTTGTGAACTTATGCCTTTAACTAAAAAATCACATCCAAATGTGTTAAGTGAGAAGCCCCGCCCACCTACTTATACGAAAAATAAAACGAATCCTAATCTACTTAATCACTTGCGAACAAAATTTTACAATACTACTTGTCACTAAACTGACTGTTTACATAATTTTTAACAAAAAATTTTGTTAAAATTTTAGTTACCGACTTAACCACTTAACGTGTGTAAACCAGCCATTAGAGTCGAGCAAATAATATGATGCCAATTTGTCATTATCATTTTTGAATAAGTTACAAATTGCTCACTGAATTCATAAGAGTATGATATGTGATCATTTAATAGTCTCTGATTGATTAACATGGGTTGTATCAAGCACTGTGGTTTTAATTTTGTTTCCAAAAGAAATTGGTGAGAGTCATAAACAAAAATATATGAACAACCCTTCACACAGTGAATAAAAGGAAACATACAGAGATTAAATTTACATCACAACAACCTCAATAATCTTGCTGCAGCCAAGAGAGTAAATTTGAGCAAATTTTAGGTCAACAAAATAATTTCTTAGGAATGTGTGGATTAGCTTAAAATGTTTTCTTTTACCATTAGAACAGTTAGCATAATATACCTAAGTTGTTAAAACTCATTGGTACATTTGGCAGTCAAAGGGATCTAAGATTAATCTAGCTCACAATTAAAGATTAATGAGCCAGCTCTTTAACAATTGCTCCACTGACAGCCTATGAAGTTTATATTAGGTAACACGTACAAACAGAAAACATCCATGATTAAAAAACAAACACTAAGGGGGCAGCAGTTTTAATGGTAGATAAAATATGGTTAATTTACAAGAAGCAGCAAAGTGGTTTATAATGCACATGGTTTAAAATGCAACCAGGCAATTTCTAAAAGGAAAACATATGCCAAACTTACTGCAACCTTAAGAAGGTTATAAAATAGGGCTTAAAAAAACTACATACCTGACTTCTTAAGTCTTATGACTTACAATAAATCAGTTTACTAACCTATAAGAAATATAATTCATTGTTGCTTCTAAATCATCAAAATGTAATTAAAAAATACCATACCTCAGGCCATTTTTCAGGAATAATGTCAAATAGATCATCCTTCACATCTCCTTGAATGACAATCTCATCATCCCCTGTGACTGATGAGCCACAGGCAAACTTCGTGCCAAAGAACTTTGCAGCAACTTTTAAATCAATATCTGTGAAAAGATATTTCTATTAATTCCTATTCTTATATAGTACATAATTTAGTATGTAAGAAAAGAATTCAAGGATTCAGACACCATCTTGAGAAATAACTTTTTGTAACAAATTTTGTAAGTAACAGCACATTATGATCACATACCAAAAGTGCTTAGCCCAGAAACTACAGTAACAGATTTCTTCTTTCCACGAGGAGCACGAGATACTTGGACTAATTTAGGAACATCCTCTTTCTTCTTAGATTTTAACATTCCTTTGCCACCTCGTTTTTGCCTTTTCTTTTCTTCTTCACCACCAGCATTATCATCATCATCTGAAGCAGATAAAAGTATTTTTGACACAAGAAAGTAATATTTCTAGTACTTTTAAGAAGCATTTAGTTCCAGTCCAAGTAACCTGACAATAAACAATTATAAACTTACCGACTTTTACTTTTTCAAATTCTGTAGGTAAATTTTTTTCAAGCCATTGTTTACACTTGTCGTACTCCGGATAATATTCACAATATTCTATGGGCATGGAACAATTGCCGCAATATTGTACTTTTACAGGGTAGGTTACGCCTTCACGAGGACCCATAGAAAGATCTCTACCAGCCATATTAATTATTTTAATTAACTAATAGTAAAACCAACTTTATGCTTCAACAATAATTTTATCAGAAGGTAACGAAAATTCCATTTTATTCGGCTTTTTCTGTGCCAATCTGCAATTTCTCGTCTTCGCTGGTTCAATTTTGCAAAGGAGTTGACAGTTGGCTGACAATGACAATGACATTGACATTATATGACTGACAAAATATTTTATTAGGGCTAGTTTACGTGTAAGTATCAACTAGTTAAGTTGGTTACTTTTAAGTTACTAGATTTCAGCTGTGTTTCCAAACACATTAAGGAATTAAGCTCATGAGTTCAATAAAGATGGACAGTCAATAACTTAATGAAATTCGTCAACTCTGTACGTAGATTTATAGTAAGCGGGATTTTGAACGAGGTCAGAGAAGATTTTGTTACGGAAATATAAATTACTAGAAGACTATGTTTACTTCTGTAGTTTTTACTTCGCATATTTGACAAGGAATGTTATTTTAAATATGCTTCACAAATTTTAAATTAGAGTCTACACTTCACTTCAAAATTTTGAAAAAAATGAAAAATGCTAAATAATGTTTCTTTTTGTTTTTTAGCCAAGATTGATATATATATATATATATATATAGATATATATATAGATTGATATATATATAATAAAAATAAAATATATATAATAAAATTTATTTTCACCAATAACTTGTTAATATTTTTTTCCTAGCCATGAAATTCATGCTTAGTTATTTATAAATTATGTAAATAAATAGTATATGGTAGATTAATGACAGCTCCTTAATTGTCAATTGCGAAAAAATCATTTGCTATTGTTACAATTACTTTTGCTGTATATTTTGCTGCTTGAAAAACAGACTGCGCCATTTTTCAGACCACCACTGTCTACAAAGCTACATATTTACTCACATCGACACTGTAGTCGTGCATGGTCTTTGCAGAAACATTTATGGCTTATTAATAAAGCTTTTGAATCATCACAGGAGCTTTTTTCAATATTTTAATTACACTCGGACATAAAATATTAATTTCATATTTAAGTAGCAGTTGCAGCTCCGAGCTGACGTGAGTCTATTTTGAATCAGTTTTTAAGTAGAAAGCATGTAGACAGTTAAGATGTAGACATTTTTGGCATGATCAAGTAGGCTTTTATGATCCAAATACGAGTTACAAAAGCTTCAGAATGATGAGGATAAATAAATGCAGAAACTATTGTTAAATCTGCGATCGGCAATCTTTTGGCAGGCTAGGGCCTAATAGTGAAAAAAGTGGTAAAATGAGGTTTGGCCACGAAAATTTATACTTGGGGATTTTGGGGTATTCCCAGATAAAAATAAACTAGTTTTGAAAAAAAGCGACAGATGACGCTTGCACACACCCTTTTCCTAATTCACCTCCGACCTAACCATTAGACTAATACGCGTTATAGAAGTTAAATGTTAAATATCCACTTGACTTGATACAGATGCGCAATTACTTTACAGAGGGAGTCAACTTTTGTTATTGTGTTTTTATCGCGTTTAATTATATTTTTAAATTTTAACACTCGGTACCAACCATATTCTCTATTGAAATTCAAATGTTCTTAATCCAATTGCTTCTCTAATAAAAAAGCACCCCAATAAAGAAGATGTTTGGAAGCTTTCTGGGAATAAAACCCTTTACTAAAAAACGTACATTAAAACATCCGACAAGCTGCAAGACCTCAAGCTCAAGACATAGTCAGCCGTTTCTGTATTAACCTTGCCTGAACGCTTCGCTCGCACACTGAAAAATAGATGGAGATGGTTAAATCTTTTAAACTGTCAAGTGTTCGCCCGTCACCTTAGTCACTTGTGACCACGGTGACTGTAAGGCATCGAAACGTAGAGTTCAAACGTAAAATAAAAATTATCATTAAACGCTCTTAAATCCGGTTTAAAAGTGTATTAAAAGATGAAGATTTAAATTTGCAAACTGTCAAGCACTTGTATGTAACAATTATACTTGATGCATATGGACGATAAGCAGCTCAATTGCAGTGATCATCTGTTGGAAAAATATCTTAAGAGTTAGTGGTGGATAAAGTGACTGTAGAATTTTTAGAAAATAGATCGTGCTTTTGACGAATTTAAATGTTTCATACACGTATGTACAACAATTTTGTTCAAGCAACAAAATAAGGAGAATAGAAAACAAGAAAATATCTATACTAATGGATTAGTAGGATTCGTAATTCATTTCTGACCTGACCACTAAGCTACCACGAACTATAGCAAGTAAAAGTTAAGTTTGGACGATAAGAAGCTAATTATAACATTTTGAAAGCACGACTGAAGGCTTGCATAACTTTTAAACGGCTGAATCGATTTTATTCAAACATGGCTAAAAGACTCTCGAATCATTCAAGTTGTAAACAAAAACAACGCTTCAAAATTGGTGTATTAGTATGAGTGTTACGATACCAGACACACAGGTACTCATATACATACGTTAAGTTTATGATACCCGTATTTTTGCGTCGGGCATGAAAATATATTTATATAAATATACATATAAATGTACATATAATAATAATAATAATAATCTTTATTTGCCAAAAACTTAAAAGTATGAGTTACAAAATTCGTTTTTACACTAAAAATAACAAATTAATTGTTCTTAAGACTAAATACCTACCCATAACTATGTAACAAGTTTTTAGTAAAACAAAAATAAAAGTTACAATATAATTGTTATATCAAAATTTTATAAACTCGACATTTTGACGGTAGAATTAAGTAACCCGAGTTGAAAAAAATTACTTCCCGTACTATTCGCAAATGTGTGACGGCAAAGTAAGTTCGTTCACTCAAAGCAAATCAGATCTAATATCTATGACATAAGGGACATTTTTCTTATCCATTTAGCACAAACAAAGGACAAAGAATGGTAAGTGACCAGTATGTCTCTTGTCTAAAAACGTAGTATAGTCCAAAAATACAGATGAAAAAGTTATGCAAAAACAGAGATTTATTTTAATTTTTTTATTATACATTAAATTAGAAAATAATACAGGTTATGTTTTTCTACACAAGTATAGTAATATTACTTACTATTATTACACTTTGTTTAACCTTTTATATATATATATATTTTTTCTTGTCAACTCAGTATTAATGATCTATAATATTTACTTTATATTCATATTATACATATATCTTTATGGAAGCTAGTTTATAATAAATAAGTATGTTTAAATATAGTTTATAAAATACATATAAATATACATATTGTTATATTTTTACGTAATAAAATATATAGTAAAAGTAAAAAGATTACGCCATAATTAACGTTTCAGTGGATAAATAGTCCAGAGTGTGGAGATATGATGTGATTATTTTTTTACAATTATGATAAGTCTCATTTCTCAGAGGCACTTTAATAGCCTTGCAAATTTTATTGTATAACCAAGGTCCTAGGTATGTAATAGAATTACGCGCAAAAAAGGTTCTAAATGTTGGCACTTGATAAACCGTAGCATATCGTCTTTTGGAAATTATTTTTTGTGGTCTTATTTTTTTATAAATAATTGACGAACGGTGAGAACTGGAAGTTCTTTATATAATTGCGTAGTAGGATAATCAAATGGCTTCATGTACAATACCTTTAAGACTGCTCTTTGTGCGCGTTCTAGTTTTAGTAAATTTGTTTTTTTTGCACTACCCCAAGCTGTTATTCCGTACGTTAAAAGAGATTGACATAAAGCGAAGTAAACGGTTTTATTCGTATTTCCATCCTTAATGTGTCTTATTTTTTTGAATGTACATGTTAATTTTCTGAGTCTATTACTAAGGGCTTCAACATGGCACTTCCAGTTTAAGTTACGATCTATAGTTATACCTAAATATTGAATTGATGTCACCGAACTAAGAGAAAAACAGGCACATGCCGAGTCCCTATTGCAATTGTTGAAATGTATTTTGATACCTAAATTAGATGGCTGTTTGTTATCGTAAATACTAAATGTCATAAATTTTGTTTTCTCAATGTTAAGTGTAAGGAGATTTTTGTCAAGCCAATCTAAAACAATTTTTAATCCACTTTCACTAATTTTGTGGACTTCTTTCCACGATGAGGCGTGAAATACAAGTACGGTGTCATCGGCGAAAGATATTATTTTCGTATTTTTTATTGTTGTTTCATTCAAATCATTCAAGTAAATCAAAAAAAGGGTCGGGCCGAGTACCGATCCCTGCGGAATTCCAAAATCGACGATAACTGGGTCACTGATCACCCCATTAATGCTGACAGACTGAGTACGATCACTAAGATACGGTTGAAAAAGCTGCAATGGAATCCCTCTCACCCCGGCACCTTCCAGTTTACTTATCAGTATGGGAATAGAGACAGTATCAAATGCTTTTGTTAAGTCTAAAAATATAACTAAGCACTTATCGGAGCGATCTATTTTTTGAGTAACGTGTTGAACTAAGTCTTCTATAGCATCTGAAGTTGATAAATTGTGTCTGAAGCCATATTGACTACAAGAAAAGAAGTTATTCGAGTTAAGGTAGTGTATTAGTCTTGAATTAATTACTTTCTCCAATATCTTAGCAAGTGTTGGCAATAGTGAAATTGGCCTATAATTATTGATACTATCTTTATTTCCAGACTTAAGGATGGGTAATATAATGGATCGCTTTAATGAATTAGGAAAAATACCAGTTGCGAGACAAAGATTACATATGTAGGTGATTTGACCAGACAGGCAATCAACAGCCCGTTTAATAAATATTGAGGATATTCCGTCCCATCCCTTAGACGTAGACGCCTTCAAAGAGATTATAATTTTTCTAATCTCATACTCGTCAGTGGGCAGAATGGTAAATGAGTTAATAGGAGTTGAGGTTGGCTTGAAGTTTGTAGCTAAATTAGTTTCTGTTGTATTTAATTTGTATAAAATATTGTTAGCTAGAGATTTCCCTACATTTGTGAAAAAATTGTTTACAGAATTAACAGATTCTTTGGGTGTACTTTTTACATTTAATAAAACTGGGTCGTGTGGTTTTTTAATGTCAAGGTTACATATTTGGCGTATCGTCTTCCAAGTATCTTTAGTACAGTTTTTATGTTTATCAATCTCAGATTTCTCATATGCCGTTTTCAGAGAACGGATAAGTTGATTACAAAAAAGTCTGTATCGTTTATAAGTTATTTGTAATATAAAATTATTAGGGTCTTTTCTTAGTTTAGCGTGCAATTTATCTCTCCACCTTATACATCTTAATAAAGAGGGTGTTATCCAAGGCTTAATAGTTGTTTTCCTATTGCTCACCTTTTTTGTTACAGTGCAGTTTTCTAGTGTGTTGGATAAGATACTAAGAAACTCGTTAGTAGCTTGTTCAGGATCAGTACTATTGTAAATTACCGACCAGTCTAAGTCATTCAGCTGACTTAGTGATTTATCATAATCAACTCTAGTTACTGTCTTACCAGGATAACTGTTACTACCACGTTTTTGACCGTCAATAGAAACAATGAGCGAACTATGATCTGTGATAGAAGAGTTACAAATAAGAGTAGTAGAGGTATAACCTATCTTCAAAAAACAATGGTCAATGCAGCTTGGTCCACGGGTAGGATAGCAATGAGTAGGTAATAGCCCTAGCATAGACATCTTGGTCAAGTAGTCTGAGGCTCTTGTGTCTTTGTTGCAATCTTTTATATCCAAGTTTATATCTTCAGTAACAGCTACGATTTTTGAATTGTTTAATTTATTCAAGATATTATTTAGGGAATTTTGAAAACGATCTATCGCATACACAGAAGGCGATCTATAAATTGCCAAAACAGAATACTGATTATCAATTTCAATTAGTAGACAATCTGCATCTAACATAACAGGCTCAGATACTTTAATATTTAACCTTTCGCTAGCATACGCAACAACGCCACTATTTGGGTTGACATGTTGCGTTGTTGAGAAACAATTGTAATCGGGAAGTGTCGGAATATTATTTAAATGTTGTAACCAGCACTCCGTTAAAACAATCAAGTCAAAATCGATCTTTAATCTTGAGAGGTGGACCATAAAATCACCGAAATTGCAATCTATGCTCCGAATGTTTTGGACAATTATTTTTAAGTTACCAGATGATTCGTTTAGTAGATTCTTGCAGTCGGTTGCTTCGTCAACCAGAAAAGCTTCACCAACATTGACCTCTCTGTCAAAGTCGGTGGCTACTTGTATAATTTCAGTTACCATATTGAGCTAGTTTTTTTATTTTTTGTTAGAAAAGTATTAAAATTCTGCATTTCTAGCAATTCAGCACCAACGAAGCAAGATCCAATGAGTTTTGTTAGTAGAAGTAACTGAGGAATATCCAAAACTGAAACCAAAGTGTTCCAAGACAAACTATGTATTAGGGCGTATGATAATATAAGTAAATAGACTGTATCTAAATAAATATATCTATATAAGTAGTTTGTGTGTGTAAATAGGTATATAACATATTGTAATAAACTAAGAAATACATGAGTTGACACCAGTACCGAGCTAAAACTAAATAATGAACCTAAAATAATAAAACGATGACAAAATATTGGGTTAACGTATCTTATTAGACATATGAGATTATAATGACAGAATAGTCATAGAGACGTACCACTACATTGCAAGGCTTCCAGATCATCAAGCTTTTCTACACGTATTGTAGGTGAACCTTCAGCTTTTCTCAACAGCACATTTCCGTTGGACACCCAGCAATATTTATATGAACCAGTTTTGATGAGTTGTTTCGCTGAAGAAAGTATTAGTTTTGTTTTTGGCGTTAATTTTTCAGAAACATAAACAGGAGTTTGAGGTACTGTTGCAGCCAAATCTTTGCTGTTCAACTTATTATTTACGTTGTGTTTGTTGTACTGTCTTACTGCTTGTAGTAATGTATTTTTATGGTTCACGTTTCTAAATTCCAGAATAATAGGAGCGTTTGGTTTACCTCCACGATAAATCTCTTTGATTGTATCCTGTTTCAAATCACATTTTAAGACATTCATCATATTCCTATAAATACTACCCAAGTCTTCATTGTCACTATTGTCTTCATTGTAGGTTTCTAATTTCGAATACATTCTTCAAATGATTTCTCTGCAGCAGTTCTAGTTGATTTTCCAATTTGTCAATTTTGTTATGTGCATTCATGCATTCGAGCTCTAAAAAGGTAACTTTTTTCTTTAAATCATTATGTTCTTCTCTATTCTGTTGTAACATTTTCTCTATCTCAACATTGAATGCCATTATTTTGAATTTTGTAATGTGAGTTCTTCGATCGCTTTAAGTAATTTATCATACTTAGTATCTTGATTTTTTTGAAAATCCCGAAAACTTGTTATCATTTCTGTACTAAATTCAGCAAAAGTTTCATTTTCCGGGTTTTTCCTTTTCCTAGCCGCTCTTGTATCAATATTGTCGTCCTCGCGCATACTTAGGTTTGGTTGCGAAGAGTATATGGTGGTTGACGGTGAACGTTGGAGAGGCATCTGAACTCTGGATATACTATGTAGTGAAGATGTTATTCACGTTTGCGACGCGTGCTTCGTACAAAACGGTGGAGGAGATATTTGTATCCCTGTTTATCACTACTTATAATGTTATATTGCAAAAAGAGAACTTATGACACGGTAATTAAGTATAAAATTTCTTAGCAAGTTTTATTAAAAATTATATCGAAAGTTGTACATGTATGCTCGACTTGACGTTCCGCGAGTGAATGGATATAGATAGATGCGTATAATGTTCATTTTTCGACGAGGTTTCCAGGATTAAGTATTTATTAACTTTGAATTTTAAAAGACATGCTCTAATCAGAATGTGTAGGATCAATTAGAAAAATAGTACAAGCTTCCTCTAAAGTATTCACTCTTGACGATAAGTTTCAATCTTAACATGTATGTTTTTCTTTTCCGAATATGAAATATTGATTATGTTTCAACTGGTATCTTCTGGTGGTTCTAACAAACAAACCTTATCCCTGTGTATAAGAATATTACAAATCTACCAATAAATATTTAAACATTTGATATGGCAATCGGTTTGAAAGGGACACAACGAGCCAATGGGCGTCTATCTCGAGACCATTTTTATGCATATCAAATGTTCTATTAATATTTTTCAAGACATATTATAAAAAAATGAAAAAGACCCATGCGAAGATCGGTATGTTACATATGATAAACATTAAATATTATCGTAAAACAGCACTTATACGTTGTCATCATGAGTACATTTTTTGGAGTAAGCTTTTACTTTTTACTGTTATATGTTGACGAAACTGACAAAGAATCTTTTTCTACTCCGCAGCCCAAGACAGAGTGCGGAATAGCTTGTTATTTTCTACCACTACTCGTTGTGAATTAGATATCCACGGGGATACAAATATTGTTGGAAATAGAGAACCCAAAGAAGGACTGTATAAGCTGCAGCTCAAAACAATCGCACCTTCAAAGACGTCAAACTCGTTCGAAGTGAACGCCATTACGGGCACCAATATGCTGCAAGTATATCACAAACGTTTTGCATATCAAGGCAAAAAGCATATTAAAGCTTTAATCAAGAGAGAATTTGAGATTCACTAATCTGATGATGCAGTGAAATGCGAGGCATGCATATTAGGCTCATAAAACAACCGTTTGGAAGAAAGGAAAGAGCGACACCTCCTGGCGAATTGATACACGCTAACGTTTGTGGACCTTTCGAAACTCCCAGCGTTTTAAAATATACATATATGTACTCTCCAAAGACGATTTCTCCTCATTCCGTTATGTGTACTTCGAGCGCCAAAAGTCTGAAGTCATAGATCAACTAAAGACGATGCTAAAGGAAGTTAAGACAACCGTTCACACTGTCGAATGTCTTTTGAGTGACAATGGAAGAGAATTTGATAAAGTAAATCTCAAAAAATTTTGAATGAACAAGAGATTGGACAGCGGTTTATTATGCCATACACTCCGGAACAAAACGGGTGTTGTGAACGTGAGGATCGCACATTAATCGACGCCGCAAGAACGTCGTTACACTCAAGAACAGAAATGCCACAAAAACTTTGGGCAGAATTAATAAATACAGCTGCCTATGTCCTCAATAGAACTGGCCCAACTAGAATCAAGGATAAGGTACCGTATGATCTTTGGTTTGGAAAGAAGCCAAAAATATCTCACTTTCGTGTAATTGGAAGCCAATGCTACGCCCATATTCCCAAACAGTGCAAAAAAAAGCTCAGCAGAAAGGCTATGAGGGGTGTGCTCATCGGATACGAAAACAATGATGGTTATCGCATTGGAGATAGTATAAAAACAACCCACTCCAGAGACATCACCTTTGAAAGTAAAGTTGATTTCAAAATCTCAATAGGAACGAGCGAACAAAATCAAGTCCCTACAGAAACAGAGGGAGCAGACAGTAACAATGAAGCATTGCATACCCAAGATAGAAATTCTAATAAAAATACCGAACAACATAGTAATCTAGAGGGAGATGATGTAAGAGATCACAATCAAGTCGATAACAGTTTAGCTGACTGTCACTGTGAAGCTGATGAGACGAGAAATCAAGATGATCAAGACGAATTTCTTGACTGCGATGATGGAGAGAACGTAAGTATAGGAGATATTCAGGAACCGAGATATGACCTAAGAGATCGCAATACTCTTGGACGTCCTCAACGATACTACATCTGCTTTGTGTCAACAGACTATCTTCCCTACAGCTTCCAGGAAGCCATGAAGAATAGAGCCCGCGATCAGTGGATGCAGGCAATGAGTAATGAGATGAACGAGTCGCACAATGTACAAATATTTTTCTCTTTTGAAGAGAATCACCACTTACCACCAAACCGCATGGCATTGCCGTATAAGTAAATATTTTGTATAAAAACGTTCCCAGATGGATCTATTGATAAGTATAAGGCGCGCCTGGAAGTGAAGGGATTTAGACAAAGAAAAGGTATAGACTACGATAAAACTTTTAGCCTAGTTGCCAGAATGGCTACAGTAAGAGCCTTACCTACCCACCTACTTAGTGTATGTGCTAAAGAAAATATGTTCCTGCCTCAGTTTGACGTAGCAACTGCATTTTGAAGTGGCGAACTGGATGAAGATCTACATGAAACAACCAGACGGCTTAAGCGATGGAACCGCAAAAGTTTGGAAGCTAAAAAAGAGTCTTTATGGCCTAAAACAAGCGTCACGCGGCTGGAACTCATACTTTGAGAAAATACTCATAGACATGTACTTCAGACAATCCGAAGCTGACAGTTGTCTCTTTGCAAAAGAAGTCACATAAGGCAAAATATTGCTTGCTCTCTATGTAGATTATTCTCTATTTGCGCGTTATGAAAATAGAGGAGGCCCCCTCTCGTTTGAATAATGCCCTAAATTATTTAGGCATCTGGCTAGGTAATCACGGTTTGTCCCTATCTACATCTAAAAGTAAGGCTGTAATTTTTACTAGGAAAAGGGTTTATCCTCCCATTTCAATTGTTTTCCAAAGTCAACCAATTCCGTTTTCCAATGAGGTAAGGTTTCTTGGTGTAGTTTTTGATTCAAAACTTTCCGGGACACCGCACCTTAACTATGTTTCCAAAAAATGCGAGGCCAACATCAACGCCATTCGGGCTCTGTCTGGCGTATGGTGGGGTTCTCACCAGAAGCTTATATACAACGCATTGATACGGAGTCTAATAGACTACGGCTCTTTCTTATTGGAACCCTGCCATAAACCAGGTTTAGACGCTATTACTAAAATTCAAAGTAAATCACTTCGCATAGTTTTAGGTGCAATGAAGTCTTCCCAATTAATGCCATGCAGGTCGAATGTGCAGATTCTCCCCTGCATCTTCGACGTCAATACCTCTCGGATCGCTTTCTAGCTAAGTCGTTACAACTTTCATCTCATCCCCTTCATCTTAAACTCATTTTACTAAAACGGTCCATAGAAGACTCTAGGTATTGGTTAAATAAAATTCCGCCCTGTCTCATAAATAGTTGTGCTAATCTGGACATCTCCCGTACTCCAGTTTTTAAAAGCGCCCGTCCTTTTCTTTATACTTTCCCTTATAATTCGCTGATTTTTACCCAGACTATAGACACAAGTTTTGGCATTGCCAAGAACGATCCAAACGCCAATTCCGCATTCTTGTGTGCTGTAGACAGAAAATATAGGGACTGGCTTCAGGTCTATACGGACGCCTCTAAACTCTCCTCTACGGGAGACGTAGGGTCAGCCGTGTGGATTCCACGATTCTCGGTTCTGTTGTCCTTCAAGTCTCCTCCTCAATCTACGGTCTTCACAGGTGAGGCTATTGCGCTTTTAGAAGCAGTTAAGTATATAGCTGAAAACAACTTAAATAATTCCATTGTATTTACAGACTGTCTAAGCTGTCTTCAAGCTTTGGAAGGCAACCCGTTTAAATTAGGCTCAAAATTCCCTATAATAAACAAAATTAGACATGTCCTATTCTGTTGCAGTTCCCAGGCTATAAATATTGTGTTAGCCTGGATTCCTAGTCACTCTGGTATCACAGGTAACGTTACAGCTGATGGCTTTGCGAAAGATTCCATCCAAATCGGTTCCGCAGATTACTACATGTGCTTCGCTCAGGATTTGTGTCTCCTAGCTAAATCCCACCTACAGGCCGTGTGGACTTCGGAATGGGATGCGTCGTGGAAAGTTAAAGGTAAGCACTACGGTGACATCCAACCTTTCATTCCCGAATGACCTTGGTTTTTTTAATTTAGAAAGGTAGATAAAAGGACAACATCAGTTATCTCTAGACTTCGCTTAGGCCACTGCTGTTCCCCAATTTTCCTTAACAGGATTGGAATTCGCTCTTCCCCGTTCTGTGACTGTGGTCAGGATTTAGGAACAGTGGACCATATATTTTTTAACTGTCCGCTCGTTCCGGTATCACTATTTGATTTCCTTCCCCCTAAGATTCAGCGCCCAACTACTATCAAGACTCTCCTCTCTACTTACAGCCCCAAGATTTTAATTATATTATGTAAATTCATTCATCGATTTAATATTAGCCTTTGATTGACATTGTTAGTAAGTATTTTGTTTAATATATATTATTATTAATTTCTTTTTCTTTTTTCTTTTCCTTTTGGTATGTAAGTTTAGTTTAGTTTGAGCATGTTATACCATATAAATAATTAATCATTCTTATTAGTTTAAGTTATTGTACATGTGTTTTATTTTGTTTTAGTCTATAATATATCCCAATGTAAAACGGAATTTATTTTTTGGCAATTTTTATTTTATTTTTTGTACTTCGTCCCACCAATACGCGACACTGGCAGAAATAGCCCGCCACACCAAGCGCGGCTGATTGCCATTTTTCAATTAACTAACTAACTATGGAGATGATGGACTAGTAGCGGCTACAAATGAAAAGTTGACCAACATTTTTCTGGACGACCTGAAGTCAAAACTCAAGATAACTACAAAACCGCCATTATACTATCTAGGTTTGGAAATCAATCAAGAAAAGGATGCCATTACCATAAACCAGACTTTCTATGTAAAAAGAATACTCGGAAGATTTTATATGTCTGACTGCAATCCGATTTCTACACCAATAGAAAAAAAAAAAGGTATCAGAGGATGAAAAATCAGGGAAAGCTGAGAGCTTCCACTACAGAGAAGCTGTAGGAACCCTATGTCCTTAATGCAGGTACTCGCCCTGACATTGCTTTCGCAGTGGGCGTAGTTTCCAGAAAATTAGAAATTCCATCTAAAGTAGACTGGCTTAAAGTGAAAAGAATATTTAGATATTTAAAAGGTACGCTAAGGCTCGCCATTCGAGCAGTAGTGTTTCGTCCAGTAGTTTCATATTGATTCCATGTTTGAGTGACTGAATGAAAATATGGAAAGTAACCCGATTGCCATCTCTTGATTATGAAAAAACTAAATTAGGTTTTTGAATTTCTTTTTTTTTATATATTTAAATAGTTTATCAACAGTAAAGAAATGTTTCTGAAGGAGCAGTATATTTCAATCCATAGAGTTCTAGATACAGTGATATGTTTGAGGAGCTGCTTCGAGTCGCCTAATAACACTGTATACAAAATAGTCGTGACGTCGCAACGTATGAGCGTTTGGATAAAATATATAATAGTTTCTTAGATAATGCGTTTATATGCATACTGTCATGAACAAAAATTGTTGTTTTTAATGTCAGTAAGCTAATAATATTAAAAAATTTAAAATATTGTTTAATAAGGTTTTTGGTAGTTTTTAGTTTTATAATCTTTACAACTTCTATATTAAATTCAAAACTTTATTTTTCAAAAAATTTGTTGGGTCAAAATTACTTATATTTACTAAATAAATTATAAAAACTTGCATTTTCAATTGGTGTCAAATACCCAATTGACTGTGCCGACTAGAAAACTTACTAGCCGAGCGAGCCCTTGCAAATTAAACTCCTTTCCACTGTCTGAAAACTGCCTACAGAATAATAAAAGAAATCGCGAATGACTTTATATAGGAAATGCTAAAAAAAGTTTAAACATTGAGTTATCATGTATAACATGGTTCATTAAAGAAAGGAATCATAAATGGCGGCTTGTACTTGCATTGACAGGTAGTACCTACAGTAAGCATACAAATTTTCAAAAGATTTTTTCAATTCAAAAATAATAAAAAGAGATCCTGTTTTCAAACTTGCTTCTGACAGCGGCTTCGTCGGCGTGAAAGTTTGAAAGACACGTGGCGCCATCCATTATCATTTGAACGTTTTTGTTGTTTTCATCGGAAACAGTGCTTTTTTCGGGATGAAAGGACCTTATGTCTATTTTTGTACACCTGACAAAGTGAATAACAAAATATCAGGAGAATCCTTATTATGATGTTGGTTAAAATAAAACACGAATATTATTTAAATCAAGATTAATATTTTTTTTAACTTACCGTACACGCGAGCGTGAGTATAGACGGCACTAGTATGCGAGCGAAAAAACATGACAAGCACCGCCGTTTTCAATTCCTTTCTTTAATGAACCATGTTATATTCGTTTTTTAAATTGCGAAATCGTAGGGACTTTTTCAAAACTAAGGAGTCCTTGATGTATGTATAGGAAGTCAGCTTGATGCTACTGATTCCAAATAATTATGCGTTTTCAAGCCGCAAGTACGTTCAGCTGTTTACGAAATTTTGAGATTGATATAGTGGAAAATGAACATATTTTATGGCAACTTTAAAGTACAAAGCTTTGATGTAGCTACCTAAAATAATTTACTTATTCAATGATTGGTCAGATTTTCATCTTTTGTATGGATGACTTGACCCTATATTAGATAATTATGTAATCTGTTGGTTTTAGAATAATAATTAAATTATTTAATTTGTCCTCTTTGTATCTAATAATTAATTGTTTCAATAATCCTTTAGTAAAACAAATTTACTCATATTATGTTAATAGAAAGTTGTTTTCTTCCATGGTTGTTTCTACCACTTTTTAATTGGTAGGAAAAATAAATTAACAGTGGCAACATTTACATCTACTTCGTGAAATCAACACAAAATAAAATCACTCTACGTTTTAGTCGTTTTGCATTACGTTCACTTCATTGTCTGTTGTGTTTTGATACAGAAATAACGATGATACGGTGAAGCGTTAAAGTGAAACCAAAACTGAACTATAGGAAGTGATTGAGAGCTCAAATCTGTGAACATGTAGCACTTAGTCAAGTTCCAAAATCAAGTTCATATAAAAAAGTATCGATCTTTTGTTTAGTATACATTTCTGGGACTGTAAATAAAAACACTCAACATGTCCGTTGTTAAAGGAAAATTAGTGAAAATGGAAGTCGTCCAAGTGGGTGAATACGAATTCACTAAACAAGATATAATAGGACATGGAGCCTTCGCCATGGTATACAAAGGAAGAAAGAGAAAGGTGAGTCAAGAAAGACTACCCGTTGCAAATGGACATAGTTATTATTTTTATTGTCGATTTTCAATTAACGACCAATATTCAACCTTAGCATTGTTATTAGTTGTGTTTGGCTTACGGTATGCAATATCGATTTATTTACTCGCGTGGGAGGAAGTAAAACATCGATGGCGCAGTGGGGAGGCATACAACCATCGCATGACCTAATGAAATGTCATTAACTTGAACTTAATTATTTTATAAATACATTTTTGACTTTTCTTGTTTCTGGTATAGATAATAGATTTGTAAAATCTATTTAGTAATTTGAGTAACTTTTTTATTTTCTTGAATGTAGTGTTTGTTTTGTTTTGTAAAACAGCTGATATAAACAATACTTATCAGCTGTTAGTTTGTATGATGTGATATTATTTTGATCACTTTCTAGTGACTAAGACAACATATAGACAAACAATGATTTTTATTTATTTAAATTCAATATATACTTAATCTTTCCCAATCAAGACTATCTTATTATTTTAGTATGTAATGTTAATATTGAATATTAATAACTATATCAACATTCATATTGTACCAATAGGTATAGATAGCAGAGATACAAATTTTTTTACAATGAAAAAAACATCCTCTCATATGCCTAAGCACGGATCCATGCAAACTTTCCTTCTGCCTAAGTGTGGGTCCGCGCCAACAGAACATGTCCCTTTTTTAATCTATTTTATGCTCTAGATAGAACTAGTTAAAGCATAAAATGTGTTTTATTTCAATCAGATTGAATGAAAATACCATAAACAAGTTTCATTCTTGGAGTGAAGCGTAAAAAACTAGTATTTCAACTGTTTCAAAGTTGGAGGTTGTTGCGTGCGAACACGAAAATATTTGTAGTAGAAAATGTTTACTTTTGATGATCGTATTTTGTTTTAAAATTTCAGTAGAATGTGGTATTTTTCTATATCAAAATTGTCAGTTATTGAACTACAGGGGATAATATAAAAATTATAAAATAAATTAATGAATTTCTTGAATGTCAATCTTACAACAGTCACAAATTTTACTTATGTTTACTTCGAGAGCATGTGAATAATAAATTGTCAGTGTATTACAGCATAAAATATATTTATTTGATAGGGTTTTTGTTTAGCTTGTGACACCACTTATCTATTTTATAAGTTCCATAAGAAATATTATATTTCTAAGACATTTAACATTGCGCAGGTAGCGCACACGCCATATTGCTTGATCACGGCACCTAAGTTGTACAACTTTGGGTCAGGTGCAAGCATACAAAAGGTTAAGAAAAGGTGTTATATAAAACATGTTAAATTGCAGTTATGAATTTACAAAGGTAAAGGCCATCTTAACATAACTTACAAATTTGGCAAAAGTTACTCTTAATGCAACTTCTTAGAGCATTTAATTTTGACTCACAATAAAAAATTTAGAACATTGGATATACTCATTGTTTAAATTTTTTGGCAACCAAACACTGGTAGAGTCTTAGAAACTATTGTTTAGAAATTGTATCCACATCAATCAGTTGTTTTACTTATATGTGTTTTAGAGTTCTGCTAAGGTGATCCACAATAAGTTCTTGTACTTTGGGACCACCTTCATTTGCTATAAACAAGGACAAATTATACTTTTTATGAATTTCATATTGTTTCCTGTAGGCTCATAAAATTACATTTTGTCTAAAACATGGGGTTAACATAATATGCCAGGTTGTGGTTTTCATAAAGTTTTCTAATTCTAATTTTTATGTGTAAGAACACATACAGTGCTTAGATTCTAAACAGGAGAGTAAAACAACGAAAATAAATAAAATAAAACAATTAATAACCATAATTTATTTACCACTTTCTACATTACCATCTGCAGTAAGAGTTACTACAATATTATCAAGTTACATTAACAGCTTAAGCAGTTATGGAATAAAAATTAGTAAAATTAAGATTTATTTGTATATTGATATCTTTTTTTCTAAATCTGATTCCAGTGTGGTAGGTTACATTAAAAATAGCTAAGTATGACAAAAAAGTATGGTTGAAAAGTAGTTAAAGATCAATGTCAGTGGGCCCAGAATTACAGATGTATTTTGTTAAATGGTTTAAATCCTATAGAGTTATAAATTTATTAGATATTTAGTTCCAGTTGTTTAGTATTAAACTTGTATACTGATGGCATAATTTAAATGTGATATGAGTAAAGGCTCCATCACAAAATAGTAGGTAATTATTTACGTTAGAATATTTTCTTGATCAATATGTTTTTTGTAAATTATGCTACTTTACCTGTAAATATTTTGCTTTGTACAACAGTTTTGTTTCTCAAGTAGAGTGAATCCATGTAATTAATTTCCATCAGTTGATATGCATAATAGAAAACTCTATTATGTTACAGCCAAATGATAAGTTTGTTTGCATATTTGTAATCTAACATTCAGTTTTAAATACTGTTTCCTCAAAAATTACTCTGTGTTTTATCTATCTCTCCACATAGAAAAGGGAGCTAAGCATGTAAAACAGTATGAAACTTGGTTTAAAATGAAACAAAGACTTTAATAATTATATAATTTTGTTATTATAATTTAAATCTACTCAAATAACACACTTTAATATTGCTATCTTCAAACATTGAGTGTCCCAGGTCTGGTGGAACAAAATTTCTTTTGAAATACTTAACCAGTGCCATTGTACATGATTTTGTATATCATTTTTTCTTTTCAATGCTTGTATTTATGTGTGTAGATAAACAATTAAATAAATGAAACCAAGTATTGAAACCTTGACTGCTTTAATGCTTTCCAGTTTAATATTTGGTTACATACTCTCTGGGTAAAGCCCAACAAAGTAAGAATTTACATGCAGCATTTTGCTTTCCAAGGACATTTGACACATACAGTTTTGCATAAATTCTATAGATTCTATCTTCAATAAAAAGAAATACCATGTAGAGATTCTTAATGACCAGTGAAATACTGTTCGTTTTTGTAGGCATGATGCAATAATAGATATCACATGGAAACTACAGTATTTGCATGCAGGTAATTCAAAGATTTTATATGTTGGGACAGCTGAGTGTAGCAAATTGCAAGTTGTTTGGCAGTGTTGCCGTGTTGGCGTGCCGTGTCGTGAACGACGACCGTGACCGCGACTCACGTGGCAATCCTATACGGAATCATTAGCTGATAATCAGATCATTTATTTACAAAAACTAGCTATTCTCCGCGACTCTGCACTTTAAATTGTTTTATTCCGGACTTGTTAGCAGGTGTCTGAATTATAACTGCTAACTTTTTAAACAAACTTTCATCTTACGTTCCAGTTCCTTTGAGATATTTCCGAGAATCCCTTCTTTAGCGGATGCCTTCGTGGTAATAGTTATCTGTACGCTATAATTCAATTTAAAGCACTCAGTTGTCCGAGCTGCGAGTAATAGTATACTAATCTAAAATGATATAGGTACTCGTAAAGAGTAGCATTACTTTTATAGCATCTAAATAAAGTTACCTCTTTTGTAGTCATTTATAATAGGTCAGAACATTTTGTACAGTTGAGTAATAAAACGCGATTTAACATCGGATTGGCCTTACAACCTCAAGTGTTCCCGCTCGGGGCGCGTGTTGAAATCGGGTCAAACAGTAATCGCTACCAAGCCTACGGAATGTAGGGCGGGCTAATGTTAGCTCCACCGCACACCAACCAGCTTGTGTTTCAAGCAAATATACCGAAGTAGTCCTGAAATAAATAATCCTGAGTTTATATGTGGCCTGTTTTGATTGTGTAATGTTTTAAGTACCATAGCAGTTTTTGGTTAATTCTCGTAGAGCCGAGTTGTTTGAAATCTATAATAATGATGTATAAAGGTTATTTAATCTTAAACCTTGTAGCTGAAATAACACGGAATACATTGTCTTAACATTGGTCTTGTGGGGGACATACTGCAGTTACTGCAAACCAACTTGTTCTACCTCCACTTTTATGTTGTGGTCCTAATTTTCTCTTCATTTAGTTTTCGCTTGGCATCTTCAATCTTTTGTGATCCAAAATGATGATGTGCACGATAATGTCACAAGTACGAAGAGGTATATCTAATATTGTGATATCCCAGTCTGGAGTTTAGAAAACAAGCTGCTGATTATTCCACAGTTATTTCGAAACCTCGACTAAAAAGAACTTGTCGAACTGATTACAATTTACTTTCCTGACAATAAGGTTGTTAAACTTGTGTCTGGACGATTTAATTACCTATGTCACAAAAAATATCGTTATCAAATAATTCGCATTTAATGATAGCCAGTATAACAGCTCATTCGTCGGGCGTATTTTAATTAAAAAATTGACAGTCAATTGTTTTAAGATTGCTTGTCAGTCCTAATAGGTGTTATTGATAACTCATTGGTTCGAATTATGCGCATGCGACGTTTGAAGACGCAGGAGACCTTGGTATATACGAACACGCAGCTCCGCCCATCTACATCGACCTTATGCAACGCTCTGTGCACTTGCATTATAATTTTACAACGGTGAATTAACTGTAGGAGTTGCTATCTATGTTTATTTGCTTGCTATTTATGCAATACTGTTGTAAAAAGGTAACATTAAGATGCATATGTTGTTGTAGATTTTTTCTTTAGGTATATGTTAGGGTATTACCACACCAATCGATCGACGTCGACGATCGTCGATCGATGGTAGAATAACAGGCAACGTCGATCGATTGGTGTGGTAACACCCTTATCACTTCATCCTTTACAAGGATAAAAACAAATTTGACGTATAAAATACGTAGTATATTTTATATTAAACAAAGACTAGCTTGCAATACATTTTAGAGGTTGCTTGGTTTAGACTTAATGTCGGTTAGTCGGTCCATCTCACATAATGGCAACAAGTCCTATAGGTTTCACACGAAACATTTTGTTGTGAAATGATGTGTGAACTGTTTAATATTGTTTGTTTTTATTATCAACAACTTCTCAGGGACATACACTTTTGATATAATAAAACTGTAGTAGGTACGTCGCCTATCACACACATCTTTCTCTGTCAACTCTGATTTGCACCCGCCTGAGAAAAACTAGGACAAAGTGACTCATCCCAAAATGTTTGCTACAGAATGCATCACAAGCAGTGGCGGTCAAAGTGGTGACGAAGAAGGGGATCCAGAAAGCCTCGGAGATCCTAGTGAAAGAGATCAAGATCCTCCGGGAGCTGACGGCGCTGCATCACACCAACTTGGTCGCCATGCACGACTGCATGGACAGTCCTGCCTATGTATACGTTGTTATGGAGGTAAGTGTACCTACACAGAAGGTTTCATGTTTAGTTGCTTTTTAAATTATATTTACGGTAATTTATACAAGTCCTTAAGCCTTTGTGTTTTGACGGGTGTTTTGGTGTTGGTAGCTGTTCCTATATTAGTTTAGGTAGCTTCCGAATTATGGTGGGTTGTGTAGTAAACAGACATGTTTACGAGTCGTTGTGTTTTATGTTTTTATATGTATGTTTACTCTCGATTCCATCTCTGTTTGCTATACGCTCATTCATAACACAAGCTTTACTTTCATCGCTGCCATGCAGTACCTAGTTGTGTTTGTCTGGATTTTTATTTGAATTCAGATAAATTGTTCCGGAAAATTGTACTTTTAGAGCTACAGCTAATTAAAAACTACCTTATTGTAAACAACTACGCGACTAAGAAATTAAAACAGCATCGCACGGTCAAAAGTGTCAGCGTTAAAAATAATTTTGCATACTTAAAGCTTCATAATGCTCAACTGCTGAATCACAATAAACATCCATGTCACTAAACTAAAAAAAAAACAATATTCGATAACACGTGGAATAATCAAATGAAATTGTGATTTAATCTGTGTAGGTGAACGGCCACGGCTTCAGCACGTGATGTCTAATCTCCACGATCCAACATTTATTCAAGCCTGTTCTCGCCAAGCATCACAATAAATTTTGACCGAAATATCGTTCGTGCCTTGCTAAAGTTAATGCTATTTGCGGCCTGAGTTTGGCCACGAACATGACTCATGCTCTTTCCTGTATACGCTCTTTGTGTTTTTGAAGGGGTTATACTCCAGTTTCAGAAAAAGTATTCGCTTTACATATTTGCGGAGCATTTTATTTTCATTATTTTGTATTCTAGAATGTAAAATGAGTCATTAATGTTTATCATTTATTTACATTAACGCGGTTGACCTAGCCTAATTAGTAGACATACTGTATTTAAACTGGAACTGTGCCTACATGTCTGCAATACTGATCTCGCGTGTGTATGAATATGTCATATCTAATAAAGTACCAGTAACCGATAAGTGTCTAGAATATATGGCCTATGTTGCTTATAAACGTTTTCTCGAAACGGCTTTCTAATGCACAAAAGTATTATACCGAAGTTAGTTCGCCATAGTACCACGTGCTTTGCTTTGGCACATAGATGTTGCAAAACGGCTAGAATACAACGTTATAGTAACAGTACATTACCCGGGTGGTTGCGAAACGGGGACAGTCCTAGACTACAAATCAAATACTTACATCAAAAACGCGCCCAGCAAATTAACTATTGCAAAAGGTCCTAACAAATTTTAATTAAAATTCAACCTTTATAGCTTTATTCAATAATGCTATAAAATTTGAAAGCTTGTAAAAAATAAAGTTTGTTTCTTATCAGGTTTTGCTCGCGGTTTCGTTCGCGTTCTATAGATTAAGATAATTATCAGCGTCGAATAAAACTAACAAACTACTAATTTTTTATGTTTTAAATATGATCAGAAGGTTTGCTCATCCATATTTTAAAAAAAGGCTGCAGCTTTGCTGCATTTGCATAGATTTTTTGTATAAATCGTCTCCACAAGCGGAGACGGAAAATATGGACACGTAAATTGTAATTCGTCGCATTAGCATGCGAACAATGCGTGGTAGCCCTGTTAGTCCTGGTTGCTCCGAGCGCGGCCAAACTCGGGTCGTCTAAGTGCGCAACAATTACCAGGACCGGCGCCCGTAACCTACTGGCCTTGCCCCTAATCCACTCGCCGATAACACCCTTTCCTCGTTTAGGTATACTGACCACGTGCTAGATCCGCCTTACTATCTTACTATAAGTAAACAAATCTTAGAAATTGTACACGTGGTTATTCATATTACTGATGCTGTCAACGTCCACGAAAGTTACGTAAGCGTTCTCCGTGATTGGATTTCTGATTTATAAATTATATTTCTATAAAAGCTTGAGATTTTGTAGCGTGTTTAAATTTATGTGGGCAGAAGTTATCAGCAATAGATCGTTTGTATAAATTCTCGGTTGGATTGGAAGCAAGGTCAGCATCGCTGTAGGTACGCGCGGATCACGCATCGGTCGCGTGAGCCAGCATTGTACACCGATGTTCCCGGTCGTAGATTACACTCCGAATTTAATTATATTCAGATAAAGCGTTAAATGTCACTCGTGAATATTGCTGCGCAGTTCTAGCTGAAATATTTAATACAAGGCAAGAGGATGTCTAAATAATAATAGTCTATTTGATAAGGCAGTAGACGGTACGGTTATCAGATTTGCAAAAGTGTTGGATGTAGTGACGCCGTGTGCTCCATTAACCTTATTTACACAAGGAGATATGGCGCCAAAATTAACTTTAATAATAGTTATGTCCTATTTCAGTTTGGTCTCTTAATGTTTTCATTAATAAATTAGTAGTTTGATAATCGCGTAACTTGGTGGTTAACTGTATGATATTAAACACATCCACAAATCGAAGATTACTTAGTTAATATAATAATACATTTGTTTACATTAACAGATGTTTTTTAGGTTCATTTTTATTCATCGCTTTTGTACGTTATTATGACAGCACCTTAGTCACTTCAAGTAAACAAACCTAAACCACTGAAATGATTCAGTTTTCTATTACAACATAATTTATCTTCTTTCATATCAAATTCATTTCATTAAATAAAAAAATAAGGATGGCAAAGGAAATTTCCCTTTGCTCACGCGAAATCAGGACAAAAAGCTCGTTAATGAAATAAAGAGTGTCGCCGCGCCGCCACGTCTGACGCTCCAGCACGTGTCGAACGAAGCACGTAATATTATAACAGACGAGTATACTATATTATATCAATGCGTATATACGTTTGTATGTACAGCGTTCATCGGAACTTCATGTATGTAATTTTGCGCACATACGAGATCTCGTCATGTAACATGACAACAATGGCGTTGCGTGTACCCGACATAATATTATTGTACAGTCAACAGCTCTTCAACCTACCATAAAATGTCAAATTTTCTTAATCGATTTTCAACCTAGAGTTCACCATAAAGAGTTCAAAATAACTGAGGAAATTTGAATTTTTTTGGTAGGCTGATGAGTTGTTGACTGTACCTGAATTAGAAAGTAAACAAAAATAAACTATTACGCGCCAGTGTTCGAACACAAATAATAACAAGTTTATGTTTTTAGACCGGTCGTCGTGAGTAATCGGAAGATTTATCTAAAGTCAAACTATAGGAGATTAGATACCATGAGGGTTTTACATTATTGTTGTTTTTTTATGTTATTATTGCGATGTGGTATTCCATAAAACCAATAACAGCAACTCGCAAACAGAAAATTACAAAATATTGCGCGTACAAATAGGCAACATTATGTCTAACCAGTAATTTCTAGACAAGCAATGGCTTAAAATTTAGTTAAAACTCATTGGAGAGGGGTTGGTTCAGCAATAAAACCAAGCAATTATATGATAATAACTTATATTTATAATGAGTTTTTATTAAAAACATTTCTGTCCAGGTAAGGCAGGCTCATCACTGACAGCAAAATTTTTACGCGCCCAGAAAAATCTTTTATAGTATAAGTTTGCAGCGAGATAAAAAATCTACTATACTTATTATCGTCGAAAAACCAAGATAGACAATATGTCTTTTATAAAAATAAAACATCATATTCATTAGTTACAGAAACGAACAACATCCCAACATTTATATTTTCAGCATTTAAATATAATAATTTAATTTCAGCGCAAAAATAAACCTAATTAGTTGTCCAAGGCCAGCCTCATACAGACGCATGTCCAAATTGTATGAGTTTTTGTTGCGTAGAAGAAAAACCGCGTCCAGATCATCCGTCTCACTCGAGCCAGCTGAGTTCAACGGCACTGGTCTCATTTTCGGGTATTCACGTCATGGCTGTCCTTTACCATGACTTTTGCAATTACTGACATGCATTTTTTGTGCCCAACTTTTTGCTACAGTTGAAAAAACCTTAAATGAAAAGGCTTCGGTTGAAATTGAAGAGCTCTCTTCATTTTTTTAGCTTAAATTTGCAGAGTTGAGATTTTTGTTTGTTTATTTGTTATGTTTAGTGTTTGAATATATCCTTCACAAGAAATGAGAGTGAGAGCAGAAAAATTCTCGTCTATTTGACGTCGTTCTTTGCTTATACTAATAAGATTTTAAGAGTTGAATTCGTTAATTTGTTGGTTCGATTAAATCTAACATTATATTAATTGCTATTTGAATAATTATTTCTCATGAACAACATGAATAATATTTAAGTAAGAAATTCCCACGGGAAGCGGCTGACGAACCGGCAGTGTTTAAAAAGTTAATACTTTAAATTCAAATATCAAATTGTTAGGCATCATGCAGATAATAATGTTTACATTATCATGCCACCAATTCGGACGTAGATCAGTCCACGTGCCTACATAATTGCTTAGACTTCGCAAAGTACACCTCTCGCGCATCGAGTGGGCAGAGCCGAGCGGTCTAATAAAAATAACGCGGAAACTGCGAGCCCGCTTCTGCGTCGAATTCTTATTGAAGTAAAGATTAAAATACGAAACACATTTGTTATACTTTGTAGGTTAAGTTGCGATTATACGAGTGTATGATAAGTCAGGAAGTAATTTAATTTAGATAAGTATATTTATACTTTATTAACGTCTGATTTGTATTCATAGAGTGGCGATATGATGATTGGTGTAATTAAACTTTCTCATGCTACAACACTTTGGAAGTTTACCGTAATTAAAGTTTGTCATGCAGAAAATGTTCTCGCAACGGTTCTTTTAAAAGGCTTGACTTTTAACCGATTTATAAGGGGTTTACGGTTCTGACATGTTTTAAGAAATGTGCTAATGTGAGTTTTGGCGGCTTTACAAGTTTTCTAGGTGTGGTCTACAGGTTATGCAATATGATACCTAATAGCCATTTCCACTTGTTTCTTGGCACGTGCAATGTGACTACACACGTGCGTTCATATACAATAAATGAAGATCAATATAATGGTAGTTACAGTTGAATGATATAACAAAGCTATTGTCCTATGACATCAATCAAGATCTGAACAAGGCGAACACGGAATTGCACAGAAAAATATCTAAGGACAACTAGGTACTTGTACATTGCAAGAATCCTAAGATGTTTTAGTAATTGTGTGAATGGAAAATATGTGTCTGTTATCAGTGGAAGTTACCCATACCCTACAGAGTGTTAAGTTATTTATGACTAAATGTTTAATGCGGGTTTATCCAAATAGGTCTGGATCCTATGTGAATATTGTGATAAGATAAAAATAAAGCCTACTTCAGTTGCTGTGCTTTCAAATGGTCAAAGAATTATTTTAATCAGTTCAGTATCGATTAGGAAAAAATAAACCGACAAACTTTTCATCTTTAAAATATCAAATACAAATATTATATCATCTACACGTTGATTGGCAGAATTGAGCTTGATTGACAGGCCACATTCCATTATTTACCTCCATATTTTTTATCTATATTTTTGGGATACAGTTTGCTCTAACATAGAAAGTGGCTAGTTGGTCAGTCGAGACAGGTAACATAGGTGGGGCTACGGGCAGAGGTGACCTCGCTGTAATGCAGCCAGGCTTGCTACACTTAAAACTAGGCATTACATTGACATTTGCGCTGCATGCAATATTGATACCTAGTCCAGCATTAATAAGGAACGTTTTAGAAAACATATGGCATAGCTTTCGGCTTTGTTACTTACTTTTCTGAAATTGTAGAGAGGTTTGTTTGGAATGATTTATTTGTAATATATTAACACTGAAGATTCGGATTAAAAAAGATTGTGCACAATTTAAAGGCTACATGACTCTGAAGTAAACATAGGCATTTAGAAATTCCGATGAGTTAATCACGAAAACTCCAGTCAAAAGCAAATGAATACTTTTTCTTTAAACAATCGAACCTAGATTTCTTGAATGCATTACAATTGATTTTCCGGTAAGAGTTATTTAAGAATTTCCAACAGATATTTCTAACAGTACAATTCTAGCATGATAGTTTTCATTGTTACGGTTAGAGGTTTTTTAAACGATATGCAACGGTTTGTTTCGTCTTTATCATATAACTTCGTTATACCGATTTCCATATTATGTATCTGCGATTGTCGATAAAGACGCGGATATTATTATGAGCTGTTATATTCAGTGTTCGTAACAGAGTCGATTGATATATCTAGTGCGGACATGCAGACAAATGGGCGTGAAAAATTGCGTCAGGCAGGTTTCACTGCGCTCGCTCTCAGAGCACGCGGCGGAAAAAGCAGCTTTCTCTCCGTTCACTCAATGAGCCTGGTCTAGTGCAAACTTGGCTCCTCGAAAAATGGCGATTAGGAATTCTTTCAAATATTTTTATGTTCTGTTCACTTATTTCTGTAGCCAAATTAAGTTTCACGAAGAACTCGTGTTAAGGGATACTAGATAAAGCTAAACTTAGAAGATTGTAACAAACGAGTACGCGTCAAGTACACATTTACATTAACATACGAACATCCATGACTAGTGATCTATGTTCATCCCAAAACTGACTCCAGGATTTCCGTTCTACCAGGATTCAAACTCAGAACTTCTAATAATGTGAAGCATCAACTTCACGATGCCGTCTTTGTCCTACAATTGTTCAGTCCGACGTAGTTTTGTAACGTTGATAGGTATTGCGTCAGTGCTGAGCGCGTGTACGGACAAGACACTCTCGAAACACGTCAAGATAACAAACTCCGCTCCAAACTCTGGATGTATTGAATACCCTGCGATCCAGTCTTTGAATTATTATAAGTAAAACAGCCACGGGATAAGCCTTAAAAAACTGAGCCGAGTTGAGTCTCGACAGTTTACGGTATCTTTGACGTTTTCATTAAACAAATTATAGCCCTATATGGATAACGTTACTCGGTAACGTTACCATACCGTAACGTTAACGGTACTCTCCGCAAGTACTTATAGACTATTGTAACTTCGTTTCTTAGATTTATCTAGCTCTTGCTACTATGGTTGTCCAATGACAATGCAGATCTGACTCAGATAAATTATCTCGATCTTCGATGTATAGTTTTTATTTATTCAGTAAGCTTGAATATTCAATCCACCATTCGCTGGTTATTAAAGGATACCAATAAACCCGGAGCTTGCATCATCTCGTACCTGAACGTCAACGCTTCGAAAGTTGAAAATGTGAAAGGTTATTGAGCCACGCGAAACTACATAAACGTGCGGAGATAACCAGCTCCTTTGTTAAATGTAGATCCGTTTCTCTTCGCTGCGTGTATTACTTACATAATATTTATAAGATGTCTATCATTAATTGACAGTTTGAATACTATGTTATCTCAATTCCAAATTATATAATATTAAATCTGTAGAATGCCCTTCGTCGATGTAAATTATAGTTTATTTTGGTACAAGACTCAGCGATGTTTTCTGGCAGCGTTTGCAGTTGTATCAGCCAATAGACAAAGACATCTTCTGCGTAACATTCGTCGAAGGAAAAACAATCCCGCTTTCTTCCCATAATTGTTCTCGCTCCGCACGCAGAGAAACGGGTAAAGCTATTTTGTGTCACCATTTTACTGTTATACTTAGTTATCAAGAACCGAAATATAAGTGCTTGCTATTTTATAATAGAAACATACGTTGCTATATTAATCTACGCTATAAAACTGTGCAGTTATAGTTTTGCAAACTGATTTGATACTATTGTTGTTTCTTTTGCGTTCTGCTGATTTACTATAAACTTGACCTTTGCGTACAGTTCACGGCAAGCCAGCTACATTTCTCTGTACAATAAGGTAAGATTTACATCTAAATGTTATGTCATTGTATCTTACTTCGTATTTAAATTAAGGTTTATGTTGGCTGTTAAATAACACATACACATTCAGAACGCGTTTTTCACGATGTTTGTAAATAACGGTCGAACGTTCCGAACTGTAGAGTTTCCCGTACCTTGTTTATAAACAGATCTTTGCATTTAAAAAAAGCTTCTTATCGTGTAGGGTAATGCACTTTTGTTGTATGCACACTTCACATTACACGTGTGGTTGATGAAAGTAAAGACGTAGATGTGTTTATATAGGAGCCCGTGTGAACTGGTGCGCAGTATGTTTGCACCGGGCGAAGACCTGCCACATATGTGTCAACGACCCTGCTCTTTAACAGACTTTTGATAGCTTTTTAACCTTTAATAATTTTACATTATTTATCCTATTCATAAATAGTCCCTTTGTATTAATAACTTGTCTATAATTAAACTGCAGGATATTTCTGCCGACTAATTTGGAGTTGTACATATTTGTCAAAGGTCGTCTAATTTCACCTGTTGTCAGATTTGTAATTGAGATAACAGAGATTGTAATTGGATAGGTTTGTAATTGGTGCATTAAACAGCGGTGTAACGGGCGAGCGCGGCCTGATTGGCGGGTTGTGTTGAGGGCAGCCAGGCTTACATCCGGTCCGCTACGCCAGCGTCGCGGTATTGTCACAACTTTCATCAGCACTTCGCCATTGTTCTTGGAGATCGATGTAACCTCTTTCACCGCTCACTTATCTCTTGACCTGCATACCTATTATTTTTATGTATAGATATTTTGCTTCTTTAGTTATTGAAATACCGTTGTTTAGCCGGTGGTCGTGCGATTATTGACACAACATTGTAAGCAATCAACTATTTTGATATTATGATTCCAATGTTGAACTATCGCTGGGAAATGTTAACAAAATAATTGAAATAGAAAAATATAAATTGCCTTTATTCAATCAAAAATATTATTTGGTTACGATATAGAAATGGGAAACGATATATTTTTGGAAAATGGCAAACACGACATGCTTACGTATTTACACATATAAAATCCTTAAAACTATAAATATACTTAACAGGTATTCTTATAAATATCTTGCTTATAAGTTCAGCTCACACAAAACGCCCTAAAATGTTGAATTGTAACAATAAATAATGACTTCAACAGCATTCAGATCAAACCATTCACAACTTTACTGAAGCGGTATTGTAGCTTATTTCTAAACGGGCGATTTGTCTTGGAGCGGGACCTCCTCAGGTGTAGTTCCGTTCGCGGTTGCCCCTGTGCGCTCAGGTGTTCTTGGTGATGAGCTGAACCGTTTCTTGATTGAACTCCAATTCTTTTTTATTGCAATACCGGCGACAACGACTATCATGCCGGCAACGATTATACCGATCACGCTTTTGTCGATACCTCCCCTGCTAGTTTCGGAAGTTGTTGCACCTATATTGACTGTGGTCTCATCATGTGTACTGTCGTCATGAGCAGCTACTATGGCTGAAAGAGGGGCTACTCCAGAGTTACTTGTTTCTTCCTTGTTTAGACCTGAGCGTGATGAAATCACTCTTGGTTCGTTTGCTCCTTCCGGTGGTGTAGTTGAAGGGTTTACTACTGTTGTTTCTTGTAGTATTGTAATTTCGATATGTGGTGTAGTGGTTTGTTCTACAATGCTCTTTTCTTCATTACTTGGTTCCAAAGGAATGGGATCACTATTATTGTTAACTGCAATGGATGCAGGTAATGTCGCTTCGAGAAGCCCTTCTTTGACGGACTGTGCTGCTTCAGGGCAGTCGTACGTGTTATCTGTGCAGGTACCAGTACAAACTGTCTTCAAACTGTCAGCCAATGAGATGCACAAATCGTTAAGTAGCTCTTGATTTGTGGATGGTAATGTCAACTTTGTAAGAGATGTAAATCCAGAGAAGAACTCTGATGTCAACTCCTGAAAGTATCAAACAGAACAGTCTTAATAGTTGTTGTGTTTGCTCCTACCATTTTATAGTTAGGTATTTACTATTGCCTATTTAAAATTTATTATAAATCAAACTTTTGTAATCCGTTAACAATATTAATACTTTAATTTAATAAAGTCAGAACTTTGCAAAGGAATTTACGTACCGTTCTCATATCATTGCCTCCTAAATCTATTTCCTGTAGTTTAGTCAGAGCAAAGCCATTCTTCAGATCTTTTGGGTACTCAATAAGCCTGTTGTTCGCCAGCTCCAATGTTACCAACTGTGGCAGCTCACTGACCGACTGAAAATATATATTCACATAATTTAGGTATTCACGATTCAATCAACTTAGATCTCATACATTTCCAAAGTTTATTATTATACTTACACCGGACTGAATTTCTATAATATCGTTGTTTTCAGCATGTAAGACTTTTAAATTAGTCAATGATGAAATCTCTTTAGGAATTTCAGTGAGTTTGTTATTTTGTAGTTTTAAGACTGTTGTTCGTGAGTCAATGGGAGAAGGGAATTGAGTTAACCCATAGCCCGAGCAGTCCACAACAAAGTCCGCTTCTTCTGTATCACAAACGCATTCCGATGGGCAGGGGATTACATCGTCCGATGACGTCGTGCTCGTAATTGACTCACTATCTACAAGAACTCGTGATTCTATATCTTCAAGAGGCGCTGAAGTCACTTGTGTTACGATTGCTTCTTCAACTGGAGCGGCTCCACTGCCTTCTATTACGTTGCTGACTGCGTCGGAGTTGGCGTCTGGTGGAAATTGATTATCTTCTTCCATCGGTATATGTAATTCATCCTCGTTTTGGGCGTATACATTTTGTGTTCTGAAATCGTAAAACATATAAATATTTAATTTTTTTCTTAGAATAGACTTCTGATAGCGCCAGGCGATTAGGTTTTCATGACGTCATAAGAGAAGAGGTTAAGATTTTATATAGGTAGGCATGCTCTTTCTATTTGATAGTACCTTTGTTGTGTTTCTTTAATTTATAAACCCGATCACATTACCGTTTATAAACATTGTCACATCAACTTATTAAACCAATCAAAGTTCTTGTTACAGTTTACGTAATGCACACCCAGTCAAACTACATTTCAGTTTTTCATTACCACAATCTATTTCATTACTACAGTCTATGGAACTAAATGGAACAAAAGATAATTCAATGCACCCATGTTATAATACTAAAATAAATTGACTTATGAAATAACGCACGTATAACTTTATATTAAACAGGTAAATACTTACGCAACCAATGCCAACAATAGTAAGAAAATGTATGTTTTCATGGTCACTTAAATACGAAACACTGAGAATGATCTTGAGGGATTGTGTAGCTCTGCCTTCTGGCACTAACACCGCCGAGCCCTACGCAGAACACCACTGACACTTATAAGTATTATCACAGAGTGATAAGATAACCGGCGGCATAGCGAACCTTATCGCAAATCATCCGTGATAAGGACACTGCACAAACGAGAAAACAATATTGGACGAACGACTCTACGATTCGACCTTCCGAAATAGGATATACTACCTAAAGTAGACACGAATTACGTATCGCTCACAACCGTATATAACATCATAAGGCTTCCCGATTTCTCATTTTGTATGCAAATATTTCACAATACATCCACTCTTTACCTTGTGCTAATTGCTTCTGTATTGTGTCCTGACACAGTGACAGACTGAAATAAATTAAGTTACTGACTTCATGAAATATAAGCGTCGGTTTCGATTCGATGAAATTTAAACCGAATACAAAACATGTAGCATTTTAGTTTTGCTGCTAAGTTAAACGTAGTAGCCTTAAAAAATGATACGCATATAAAATCTGATATCGAATCAGTACCGTGGAATTGATGCATTATTCAACCCATTCATTAAAACCGTGATGTCTGCGTCACTATTATTCATGGTTTCTGAAAGATAGATTTTTTTATCTATGATACCTTTTATTTGTCAGAATTTTAGGTTAGAGATTCACAGAATTAGCTGCACTTGAACCTATTCTAAATTATTTTCTTCGTGTTATTTTATTTCCCGAACCATCTTCATTAAAGGTTTAAAACTCAAGGAAAATAGACGCTATTATTAGCCAAATTCACAGAAAATCATGAATACAACTTTTAATGGAAATCTTGTGTTTGTATTTCATCTTACCTAATGAAAAGTGATCTGAAGGCCTACTATGAACTATTATTGCGATTCAATTGACGACCTAAAATAAACTGCTTTGCTATTTCATACCACGACGTCATTAAAGCGATCCAGTTTAGGTTGACGCCAAATCAAGTCGGCAATTGGATCGCAAACTGTTTTAGTTCGTTCATTTTTCGTACCATGAGGTGATATTTCAACCTATATTGGATGACTTAAATGTCAAAGTAAGCGATTCAAAAAAAGTTGCTACTTTCTTGGCGTGAAGTGAATCGTTTCGGTTTATCTTTAAAAAAATGGTTGAAAATATAGGTAATTTAAGGTATTTCAGTTGGATATTTAGTGTTTCTGAGTGTTAATGTGAAAAAGTGAGTTCTAGAGCTATTTTTTATTGTAGATGTCTGACGAATTAGTCTTTTTTATTTTCTTGGAAAATGATAATGAAATAAACACAACACGGAAACAATCGGACCCCTTTTATTTGGAAGATGAAGAATATACAAAAAAGATATCGGTTGTCTAAACGATTGGTATTAGAAATGTGTGATGAGCTGAGCCCATTGTTGAAAAATCCAACAAAATCAACTGATTTATCAGTAGAGACAAAGGTAGAAGTCAAATTGGGTGCGTTCTAAACTCGTCATAATCAATCTATTTTTACGACAACACTAAGGAAACCTTTAATTATTTGTAATTTAAAGAATTATATAAATTGCTATTATTTCATGAGTACTAAAACGGGCTTATGGTATATAATTTGACACTAAAAAGTGCAATTTTAAAATATATTTGTTGTTATTTTTACACAAAAAACACCGCTAAAAGCATATCAACTAGATTTCGAAACGCAACGCATATGGGTCGAGTAAAAGAGACAGACTTATGCAACGAGTGTACAGCGTCATCTCTTTCTCACACGCGGACCACAGACAAATCTCGATCTTTCATTCCTCCGTGAGCGATTCAAACTCCAGTTAGCTAAAGGCACTTCATGGTACGAATCTTAGCGATTTGAATGGCAAACTAAAAGTTGATGGTAGGCCTTCTGAAAACTAAGATAAACAATCTGATCGTTTTTTTAGCTAAGTTTAAACTATTCCCAAGTTACTATTTTTTATCACCAAGGAAAATATTTCTGACCGTACCGTTTTCCGCAGTACTGCAACGGCGGTGACCTGGCAGACTACCTCCAAGCGAACCGGCTGCTCAGCGAAGGCACCATCAGGCTGTTCCTCCGGCAGCTGGCGGAGGCCATGCGAGCCATCCACGCCAAGGGTATCGTGCATCGGGACCTCAAACCACAGAATATTCTGCTAACACATAGCGTGGCCCCACCGCGCACGCCGCACCCCTCGGAGATTACACTTAAGATTGGTGAGTGGTTTTATATTAATATGTAGTTTTTTGAATGATATATAAAAAAAAATAATAAAAAGTTCATGTTTTCACCAGTAAGAAAATAACAAAATTACAAAACAGAAATATTTAATAAACGTTGTCCAGAAAAAAGGTTTGTTTTGTTTGTCAAACACGAGAGACGATACTGTACGATATGGGACGACACACTCAGTAAAATTTAAAAATCGTATAAATCGTATAAATTTATCACACACGAAGCAGCGGGCCGAAACTAGGTTTATCTAAAATTTTTAGGTTTTTAAACTTTCTTGAATATACATATACAGGGTGACTTGTAATTCGACGTATTCCTCTTGGGATGTGATAATACAACTAATTTCCAACAAAATTAACTATAATGTCCCTAATGCCAAGTAGGCTCGTTACCGAGATATTCAATATTTTTTATTTATAATTATTGTTTATGCTTAATATATTTGACTTCTTTTTTTGCATACTTTCAATGTTAAGCTGACCATTTGACCTTTAGAGAAACAGATGTGTACGAGTAAAATGACACATGTCGAACGTATCATAAATTTACGAAACGATCGTTCTCCATACACTTAAAACCCAAACGTATTCATTTGAATGATTTGAATATAATTAAGACAGACGTAAAAAAGTCAACTTTTTGTTTCCGCATCTAGTTTGGATGGTTATATTTAAAATATCAATATCGCTTCTATTTGGCGTCATGTCAGGTTGAATAACTTCTGTATATTTTTTTAGCTGACTTCGGCTTTGCAAGGTTTCTTGAAGAGGGCAATATGGCCGTCACGCTCTGCGGCTCACCCATGTACATGGTAATATATAATTCTATTCTATTATAAAGTTATGGGTATTTAGAAATATGTACGTAATGTGTGGGTAATTTATTAGTGATTAATTTTGATTGAATTATCTATTATCTATTGTTTCAAAATTAATATTGTAATTGGATAATTTTATGGCTTTGCTTTGTTTGTAACGATGATTGTTTATCTGTCTAATGGTGTTTTGTTTAGGTAGGTATGAAGCAAGAAATGTTAAGGATGCAAGAAAATTCTGTTTAACAATTGTTTTGTTAAATATTGTTGAAACAATTTTTTTGTAATACCGAATTCGAACTCGCCTCTTATGATAACCGTTCTAGTGTCTAAGCCATTTAAGCATAGAGAAATTTGTTTAAAATCATCTTTGCCAAGAGTAGGCTTTTCTTTTTAAATCTACCTATATAAATGCATATTGCACAAACAAAAAACGACGCATTACAACCAAGTACCCTTCCAACAGGCTCCAGAAGTGATAATGTCTCTGAAATACGACGCCAAGGCCGACCTCTGGAGCCTCGGTACAATAGTGTACCAGTGCCTCACAGGCAAGGCTCCGTTTCAAGCCAGCACGCCTCATGAGCTCAAGGCCTTCTATGAAAACAGTGTCGACTTACAACCCAAGTAAGTAAAATATAGAGATCGAGTGTGGGAGTGAGAGAAAGAGAGAGAGAAGGATTGTTTGTTGGTGGTGTTTATTCACCAAACTAATTTTGTGTCGCTTGATTTGAAATTGTTACTCAAGAAACAGCGATGCATTTTTGTATGAATAATCTCATGTAACTTACTCTGATTTTGATGTTCTGTTTGTACCATTGACATAGAAATATGTATGTCGTATGAGTAAGAAAAAGCGTAGATCATGGATTTTCAATTGATATTCTGTATAGTAGAAAGTTATTCAAAAAGTCCCTTATTTAGATATTTGAATGCAATGTTCAACTATCTTAAAGAATAGAATAGGCCCGACCTTTAAAGAATAGGTCTACATCTCTATATTTCGATCAAGTGATTCGAGCCATCCATAAATTACTTCACACGATAAAAAGGAAGGAGACATTAAGAAAGTGTGAAAAAGTCATGATTGCCTACAGATATTATGTGACAAGGACCGGAAAGGGCTCGAAAACACGAATTCGTTTGACGTAGTTCATGGGTAGCCGCCGGTCTAAGAATTCTACCACCACACTCTAAAGATCTTACCATATCGATACTACGCACGAAATAACATTTATTTCATGCTAATTGTAAATTAGTTCACATAATGTGTTCGTAAGTCTATATTTATATTTTTTAGACATTCTAATGAAGTCACGCACGGCTAGGTAGTTTCCTACCACCTGTATCCATCCACCATCGCCGTATTTGATCAATATTTAATCAGCAGTTTCAGCGGTGTAATTGCCTGAATATGTAATTTGATTTAAATTCAGTTTTATACAGGGTGTCCCGTAAGGAATGGACCAACGGAATGTTGGTAATAGAGGGGGTTGTTATGTATCCGAAACAATGAATTTTATTGCTCTTGGCCAAATAGTTAACGAGATAAGATTTTTTAAATTTTATTTTGAATTTTTGTTACCAAGAACACAAAGGTTATTGTTATTTTATTATTGCTATTGTTATTTGTACATTTTATTGTTTAAAATTATTAAGTAGATATTTGTCTTCATTAAAACCAATTTTTTTCTATGAAATTATTGGTCACTTAATTATAAGCTAAAAGCTCAGTTATTTTTTTGTTACAAAATAAGCAATGTCATATTTGAACTGAGCTGGTGTAAAAAAATGTATCACACAGTTGTGGAACTTTATTTTAAAAACATCCTCAACTCACGCAAATTCCAAAAAGGTACAATAATGTTACATTTAAAATAATGGCACTTTTTTGTGGTGTCAAATTGGGGTGGGGATAGTTGGACGTCGGCGGAGAACAAATTCAAATGAGGGTAGGTAATAAAAGATTATCGAAACAATGCTGTAAACCGCACTAATACATTGTAATCATTTCTAAGAAATTCAGGTATTAGTCCAATAAAGTATGTTTTTGGAGGTGCCATTATTTTAAATGTAACATTATTGTACCTTTTTGGAATTTGCGTGAGTTGAGGATGTTTTTAAAATAAAGCTCCACAACTTTGTCTTACATTTTTTTACACCAGCTCAGTTCAAATATGACATTGCTTATTTTGTAACAAAAAAATAACTGAGGTTTTAGCTTATAATTATTAAGTGACCAATAATTTCTTAGGGAAAAATTGGTTTTAATGAAGACAAATATCTACTTAACAATTTTAAACAATAAAATGTACAAATAACAATAGCAATAATAAAATAACAATAACCTTTGCGTTCTTGGTTACAAAAATTCAAAATAACATTTAAAAAATCTTATCTCGTTAACTATTTGGCCAAGAGCAATAAAATTCATTGTTTCGGATACATAACAACCCTCTCTATCACCAACATTCCGTTGGTCCATTCCTTACGGGACACCCTGTATAAAACGAGACTATCGTATTTCGCGCAAACACGACGATTTCCGTAACCATTTCCTACAATAGGTGCATTTTTCAAATAAATTACTGCAGGTAGTAAACGCGTTTTGACAGCGTGCGTAATAGAATAGCACTAACAGTCCGCAATCGTCATCTGTTTGGGTAGAATATTTTCTTTCGCTGGAGTGTAGTTTTTTGTGTAACATTGCTATATCTGAGTTTTGGCTTGAACCGTTCAAGGTCTGAACAACGCCGAATTTAAAATAGAAGACTTGGCTACAGTTGCTAACTGATATACCGTTGGGTTTTCTTCAATTCTTCACGGATATTTACATTTATTTATTTATTTACATTAGTTCGAACTCGATAGTTTGAAATCTTTAGTCGTCCGTGTTCTTGACCTAGTAATTTAATATGCGTTTTGTTTTAAATAATCTAATGATAAAAGTCGTTTTTTGCGAGTAAATGTTTAATGACCAATAGTTTATATGTTACGTCGTTGATCAAAATGGAGTTGCAAAAACTATAGTCACATTATATTTAAACAAACAAATAAAGATATTCCCTAAATTGTTTTCCTAAAATAACGTATTGGGTTGCTTGGTTCGTACTAAGCCGTTTACTATAAAGTCTTTTAAAGGTTATAACAATAATGTGATTATCCATCTAAGCGTACAATAGAAAAAAGCAAACTTAATTCAATATTCTAAATTGAAACCACAATCATGAATTGTTTGCCTTTATTTCTATATGTAACGGCCATTCTCGTAGATGGTCTCAAATGGTTATTTTAGGCGATTTTTATATGTTATCTATAGTTTATCTAAGTCTGGATTTGCTAAACGAAATCTATAACCAGGAGCCAAAAGTAACACGATTTGACGTCTGTGATTGCGGCCATATGTACTATTTTTCTCAATCATACCTACCTAAGGAATAATATTTGATCTAAAGCATATAAAACATATTATCCTAATCTTTAACAACGGTATGACTACAAGCATTAGAGAGCACATGGAATCTGCGATCCCCAACACATTAATGAGGAACTCAACCACCTGGTTAAAGTGCTGCGGGATAACGATTTAAAAACACCGCGTCGCCGTCGCAGAAACCGCGTAAAGCCACTCACAGTTGAACGAAGACCAGCATTCCTGCCTTATATAAAGGGTGTTACTGACAAGATAGGAGGCATTCTTCGGCGAGCTTCAATCAAAACTATCTACAAGCCGCACTCAAAGATAAGCCAGCATCTTCGTCCAATAAAATCAAGCATCCCTTTACAAGATCCAGGCGTTTATAAAATCGACTGTGACTGCGGGCTCTCTTATATCGGTCAAACCAAACGAAATGTGTCAACTCGCATTAAAGAACACATCTCTGATGTTAAAAATAAACGAACCTCAAAATCTGCAGTTTGTGAACATTCCATAGACAAGCCCAACCATTATTTAAGATTTGATACCGTGAAGATCCTAGCAAAAGAGAAACATTTTATACCTAGGATGGTCAGAGAAACTATTGAAATTAAAAAACATCCAAATTTCAATAGAGAAGATGGTTGGAAACTTTCATCAACATGGGATCCAATACTTAAAAACATCAAAATGAAAAACCAGCAAACTGTTAGACTGCAAACTCAGGACACAGTCAGTGCCTTTTGTGTCAATCCGGGACGTTATGCGAGAAGACTGAGAAACAGATGGCGTTAATATGTATTGACAATCATGTAGTTTTTATTACTGGCAATAGATGAACAACACCTTAGTCTATCGTGACCACGGCAACTGCAAAGATGCCGAAACGTCGAAATAATTTTAAAATTAACTAAAATATACGCGATAATATCCGGTAAAAAGTGTTTTATTTAAAGTATGAATCGTGAAAATTTAAGAAAATATACAAGCATAAGTCTTAATATTGAGGTTCTATATCATCGCTCTTCAAATACTATGGTAATTAATATATTTCATATTCATTATTTAATATTTACATGCGTTGTTCTGATGGTAATGTCCATAATAATTTGTGTAAACGTTTATCAAAATAGCAATGGTAAGGTGAGGCGGGACATATGTCATTTAGTTAGTAACGTAACTGTGTGCTTGAAGCGCAGTATCTTTAGTTAAGGACAGCTTTTAGTGGGACTGAAGTAAAATGTGGTAATGTTTATTTTAACTCCTGGCACCAAATAGGAGTGTTATAAGTTTAACCCGTGTATCTGTCTATCTGTGTGTTTGTATGTCTGTGGCTTCGTATCTTCTATATGAATAGACTGATTTTGTTTAATAGCCGCATAAAGCGAGAGTGATAACCGTTCAAAAGTTATGCGTGATTTTTGCTTTTAGTCGGTTCTCTTTTGCTTATAAATAACAAGCTAATCAAAATAAAATATTAGTCCTACTTCTACTAAGTTGGCTAACTAATCAATTTCTATTAATGATTTCTTGCCTCAATTGACGCACTTTTCTAGAACTCCCCATCTTTTTTATTACAGGATGCCATCAGGCACGAGTCCGGAGCTATGCAACCTGTTGATAGGTCTTCTACGACGGAATCCTCGTGAGAGGATACCTTTTGAAATGTTCTTCAACCATCCCTTCTTGCAACGGCCGAGGTCCACTTCTATCAACAGTAAGTGTTTTTGCTGCGTGTGGAAGGAAGTTATGTAAAAATTTTGGGTTAAAGGATTGCTGAAGAACGTAGTAATGTTTAAATTTTTGGTTAAAGCAAACCATTTAAGTATAGGAACAGAAACCATTATTTTAATAAGTCATAATTGCCAATTTATGAGCTCCTAATTTAGTGTTGATATTGGAAAAAAATTATAATACGCGTACTATGTATATAAAATACAATACACTAAGAAATTAATGTACAATCAAAATAATTAAAACTCCAAAGGTAACCTATTTGTGGATTCGTACAAAACGTAAACTTCGTTTTTCTTAAAAATAGAAATTGTGAGTCCAATTAGACTACTGGTTTGGACACCAAAAAGCAGGATTTGGATATTTTAATGCACGTACCGGTTGCTTATATATATCTGACGTCCGAATTTACTTAGACACTTTCTCTTGAGGTGTAAACAAATCTAGATCATCATAGAACAAAATAATTTCTAAAATACTTTGGTTTTATGGTGAGCCAATACAATAAAGCTTATGATTATGGCGTGTATTAAAACTTTGCAACTGATGTAGCGAATAATTTTTTTTATAGGAAATGTCCCATTTGCGATCTTTAGTGCGACATGCATTTAATGTTGTATCTAGCAATTGTAATTGATCCCGTAGTTAACTTGTCACGCCACAGTTGCAACACACCCAAATTACGATACAGTTCAATGTAAAAAGAATAAATTTTGTTGAAAATTTAAATCAAATGTATTATAGATTTTGTAATCAATTGTAATATTAAAGGTATGTTAAATAATATCTATAAAAGTGAAAGTAGAATATTTCTAGAATATATGAAAAATAAAAAGCATACTTACTATTTTATCTCAAGTGCGACAATACGAGCGTTTATCAACGCAATTGTAGTTAATTTACGCAGCGTATATTATGAAAATGTAACCTGTAATGAGTAATGGCCAATGCTTACCATTGTTCGCAATTTCGAAATCCACTTACTTTGTTGGATTTTTCCAGTGATTTCTCCATTTATTTAAAGTTCTCGCCCTCGAAATATTCAAATGCGGTTATAGTAAGGGCTATCCACGCAGAAGCGCCCCTCCAATTTTTTGTTCTATGGTCGCACGCTCTGTAAGGCACACCCCACTCATTTTAGGTAAAATAGCGCCAATTCGTCATTTCCCTATATATCACATTTCATAACAAACTAATAATTCTAAATTAATCAATATTTACATTATTTTCATATCTCGCAAATTAAGTTATCATAAAACAACATTTACTTAAACTAGGCCGGCATGATATTATAATTTCGATAGTTGTTTCTACGTCTAAACTTTAAGCGCATTGCTGCTTTACGTTACTGCTTGTAACTAAAGTTATATCTCAGTTAAGTTTTTCGTAATGATTTACGCCACAGGTAAATAAATTCGCTTTCAACTGAATTTAAAATCGAGCCATAATCATAGTGTTAGCCGTTGATAATGTGGGTCATACAGAATTATACAAATTGGCTAAACAGGCGCGCCGCTTGGCGGCAAGAAATCATGTCCTCACTCAATTCACTGGACACTTAACTCGTTAGAAGATATTAAATAATAACACTAGGAACATTGAGTAATGTTTAATAACATATCCACGTGTGATGAAATGACTTTAATATTATAAAATTATTTAATTAGTCGTGTCTTACACGATACAATCTTTACATTCTCAACTCATACTTAACAGCTGTTAGTTCTAGTATTTTGATATAATTGTTAAATAAAAATACTAGAAAATAAATATATATATATAGTCAGCCGAAGAACAATACTTAACTTCTGGTATTTAACATTTGTAATAGCAAATTTAGAATATATAATGTTTTTAATCACGGTATATTAAGAATTGGTAAATACGTACATTTACGTAAAGTACATTTAGATTTGTTATTACAAACCATACCGCTTAATGTTACAACCTCATTAAATTGTTGGTAACTTAGCCATGTGTTTTGAATTAAACGTCTTTTTAGAACACTACCGCTTTGATTTTACCTGCCAAGTGCCAATCCCCTTTAGAGTTTTCTCAAAAAAACAGCCTTCTATTGGTCCAATGCGTATTAAAATTCACTGATTTGTGTCGAGAGTTCATAGATTATAAATAAAACAAACAAATATTTTTTCGTTATTACATTATTGTAAAAGAGTATTTCTGACACTAAATTATCGCTCTCGTAGTCTTTACCACATTAACTATCAATAAATGTTAATGTTTGAACTGGGTGATAATACATAAAATTACAAATGCTTTCAACATTTTAAAACCAGCTTCGTAATGCGATTCTTTTTGTTAAAATGTAGGTCAATGGCGGACCTGCAATAAAAGATAAACACCTCGAAGTATTAAAGGACGATGACGGATAACGATTTTCATAAAGCTTTGTAAATTTGTGTACATATATCTTGTGTATTTAAAATAACGCGTAAAGGGTCAGTTTGAAAGACTATTGAAACGGGATAATACCATTGACTGACCTGTATAAAGATTTAATGAAATAGTTATATATGTCAAGTCAATAACAACACAGAATTTGTTGAAATACTAGCGTTTTAAAATGTGGTTAACTTCACCCAAGTTATTTTACTAGGTTTAAATACTTATCGTACATTTGGTACGTATTGCAACAGCAAAAAACATTATTAAAGTTTCTATTTTCATTGAGTTTATTAATAAAATTACAATGTTAAACGATATTAGTCTCAGTGAAATCTTCATATCTTGTCATCACCTCTGCTAAAATGATCCTTACTTTCCTATTCTCAGGGGCGCCAATCCCACACCCGGTGGCGTCCAGTTCACCTCCAAGTGCCGCGTCGCAAAGCCCGCGTGCGCCCGCGCCCCGCCTTTCATTGCCGCCGCCGCAGCCTATGAAGAAACCTACTACACGTAAGTTGCTTGGTTATAATTGATAAATTATAGTATTACTTGCCTTAGTAAACCTACATTCCCCACGATACATAGCCAATGTAGCTTATGAATTACAGTTATGGTTCAATAGATTTCGCTCGCATGCCCCACAGTAACGGAAGAGGTTTTCTGGGTGAAACGCGCCCTTTTCTGTCCTTACAAAATTTATGTAAATTTTCAGGTAGATTGGTTCAGCTGATAAGCCGTGAAAGCTTAACAAATAAAAAACAAACAAGCTTTTCTTGTATATCTAATTTCACATTACGAGAAGATTTCGCCTATATAATATTAGTGGTAGTAGCCTCAAACGGTCCCAGGTTCGAGTTTTGTCGGAGCGTTCATTTGTGTGATGAATTCAGATGTTGGTTCTCGGGTCATAGTTGTTTATATTAACATATGTATGTTTATTCTGGGCTCCCCCCAGTTCGCTGTATGGTCATCCATAACACAAGCTCTCTTACTATGGGGCCACCCAGTTGGTGTGTTTGTCTGGGGATTTTGCTATTGTACTTTTACGACATCTGTTAAACATTTAATAAATGTATAAACCGTAAAGAATCAGCTATAAAACTAGTGCGATGTTGTATGATTATTGTGGACAAAAGATATAGTTTAGCTTCGTAAACTAGACAGTACATCTGCATTTTTGAACATTGCGTCAAACCCTTTAAGGGAAATTGTACTATCAGATAAGTTTAAAAAAAACCTATTTGTAGCACCAGTGAGTTATCTGTGAATTGGAAGTAAAATGAATATGATGACATGATTACTTCCCGTTTAGAAGTTAATATGCATATTTTTAAATCTCTTTGTCTATTGTTATAAAACAATGTGGCATCTCTCGAAAAGCTTTCATATTCTGAAACTTGAGAGTAAATTTCATTAAAATGTCAAGTTCTTAATGTTTTTGAAGGAATGACATTAAATTAAAGTATCAGACGTGATTTTAACTCTTATATAGTATGTGACATAAATCGGTGAAAGGTATTTCAGGCGTACCATATGCTTCCAAGATTTTGGCGCATTTCCTTAATTTAATACGCACATTTTAGACCTTTTCTAATTCACAATCGTAGAATCAAAACCGATTCTTAACTTATTTCCTTCATTCTATTTAAACCGTTATTAAAGTAGCATTACAACTTTCACCGACATATTAAAATAACAGTTTTTCTTTGCGTTTGACAAAACAAAACATTATTACTGCTGCGTTTTAACGTGTATTTTTATAGTTAACCTAAGCAGAGAAGGAACGTGATATCATATTTTTCTCGTGATTGTTTTCGTTCGTAAACAGTAAGACGACTTATCGACTTTCTCGACCATTACGCTTGAAGATAAAGTATCGAATTTCGCATACTACGTTGATACGTCACTAGCGGGTTGCGTTGTGTACCGAATTTTATTGCTTCCTCCTTGAATAGATAAGAATATTAATCATTTTATGTATAGATCTAGTTTCTGAGTAATGACTGTTGGAAATATTTTGTTGCTGCACTTTATCAAATTTATGAAATGAATGGCCGGAAATGATATAAATCATACTTACTATGTAGGATCATGTAGATGTTACATGTAGGATCACACACTTTTATGAACGTTGATTTTTTTAAATAAAATATTTAATAACCAATTTACTTTTAAACGTTACAGTGTTTCGAAATTTTAATTTAGAAGATTATCATGCCTCGACTTCACGAAGTTTTGAACAAAATTATTCGTTGATACATATATCGATGAAATCAAATAGATTTTGATTGAAACACTTAATAACCTAGTACCGCAACAATACTTGTGATGCTCCAGTAACTCTAGATTGATAAATAATAATATACGTGGACAAATTCAGGTTAGATAACCCCTTGTGCCCTTGGGAATCCAGAATACAATGGTTGGCCATCCATTTAAGTTTCTTCTTTGTTTTGTTAGGTTAAAGAAACAAACATAATAAATTGCGTCAAAAATTTAAAAGACAATTCAACCTGTGATAAGAATGGATCAGGGTTTCCTAAAATCATCAGTCATACTAAACAACGAAAACATTTTGAGAATTATGACGATATATCATTAAATATTTCTTACTACTTTGATTTTACTTGGAAAGGGGCCGGAAATGTCAATTCTGCAAACACGTTCCGCACATTTCTTAGCGACTGTCTTACTTAGATGAAGTAGATTTCAGTGGATGGCTGGATGTTATCATAATATTATAATGACCAGTATTGTTTATGAAGTCGTGTGTTGTAAAGTAGCCGACCTGATTTCTTGACAACTGCGTCTCGTTCGCAACAGCGATAACGTATTCTCAGTGATTTACTCTCAATTGAATATGGAGTGCATATACATAACGGTTTGAGAATTTAGTCATTATAAATAATTATCAAAATGAAGTTTTCTGAATGACCAAATAGTAATTGGAGAAAGTCTTTACCCGATAGCAGCCTTGAGTTTTTTTTTTCCAATTCGACTTAATTTCATGATTAATTTATATTATGAACTGACTTTTGTTAGTACATTAAATATTCTATGAATTAAACAACAGCTAACAATAAAGGTTATTTTTTTATTGGAGTACATCGAACTAAAATAAAGGTCACACATTTGACATACGTTTTTGAAATAAAGGTTGTCAATTTGTTATTCATTCTCTAAATAAATCGAAAACTACGTTTCTGTGTGACCTAGACAATTTTTAGGCATTATTGTCATAATTACCTGAAAAAACTGACTTTTATTATTATAGGCTATCCAGAGACAAAACCATCTAACTTTGGTCATAAGAAAAACAACCCTAGTTCAGTATAAGTGAAAAACTTCAACATAGTCAGTAACTCATAAATTGCCTGGAAGCACCCCTTATTGTGTGCGGCTGAAGTCCCTGCAGTGGGATTACTAAAGTCGTGGAAATAAGTTCCCAAAAATAATTTTCTTACAGCGGAATCATCAGACACGGCCTGGGCTGGAGAGGAAGATTTTGTGGTGGTCGAGAGCTCGGAAGGCGCGGAATGTTCAGACGCCGCGCCGCGACCCAGCTCCCTCGCACTTCCACCGCCCACTCCCACGCAACAGGTATAATATTATATTTGCTGGTTAAATAAATTCAAAATTTGAAAACCCTCCACGAAAAAACTATTGATCTAGAAACCACCAGATCACCTTTCAAAGAAAAAATAAAACATATTACAATTTGGTTCAAAGAAGAATGGTAAATTCAGAACCACCTCTTTGAATTTTTCATACCGGGCGTTTCAAAATATTGTAATATGAAATTTAAAGCTCTTAATGGGGTAATAATGTTCCGAGTGTATTCGTTCTTAAAGAAGATGGGAATAATTAGAGTAACATGATTTCAATGATTTATCTTTTACTGAAACTAGACCCTCTGGCAAGCATGACTTGTGTTGTTAGTACCAAGCAATGTCATCTGTCATATTTAATTGAGCTTTATTAGAAGATGAATATCTTAGTATTCACTTCATGAAACGCTAAGTCTTTAGGTGGTTCTGAAAAAACATCGACTCTTACCATTCTTTGATTTTAACTGGTAAATATCTCTCACCTGACTTGGTGTATGACAAAGGTCAAACTTATCTTTTTTTTATTTAACTTTATTTTGATTTGAACATAAGTACATTATTTTCTACTAAACTATATTCCCCTGTTTATAGAAACAAGGCCCGACTTCAACAGCGCTGGCAACGAATGGCGTGCCACGCTCTCAGCCAATAGACGTGCTTCGATCTAACAACAGACATCACAACATTGGCTCACTGTCTCCTCCGCCTGTGAGTAACATTGGGTTTTACAATAATATGTTTATTTTAAGGCATTTAACTACAGATTTCTATACGAGGTAGCTATATTGAAAGCATTTGTTGTGAGAAAGTTAACGTAAAAGAAAATGACATAATTTACATTGCATATAATTGGTCTAAATGTAGTAAATATTAGCCAAATGTTAAGAAAAATAATATTTACGAAAATTATAATTATGGTTGAGTTTTTTTGGTTAAAATAATGTTAGAACCTAGGGTGGGAAGATCAAAAGATGCAATTTTGTAATAATAATGTGTAAATTTCGACAATAGACTTTTTTCATGATGTAAAGAATTTTGATGCGAATTATTTTGTTGGATATATTATTATTATGTTTACAATCGGATATACCACGTTCTTATAATGCGCCAATATGTACAGCTACTTCCAGTATCACTCAAAAATGCAAGTTGTATTGTAAACCAAATGTATTTTGCATTTATAATATATCCTTACATATTTTGTATTTATTATTAAGTAGATAGAGTAAAAAGTCCAATGGGTGACAATTTTTGTAACCTTCAGACCGAGTTCAAGAAGTTTATTTTTGAAGAGAGGAGGATAACTGTTTCTTTTATTTATATATTCTCCCTTTCAGATGCCTCTAACAATGGGTACTCCGCCGTCCACGCGACGCCGCAGTCAGTCTGGCAGCTCCCCCCCGCCCGCGCTCTGGCAGGTTTCCCCCACCAGTGCCAGCCGTTCTGGTAAATATCATTATCAAATTTACTATTATTTTTTGGCAGAAGTAGTAAAAATAAAAATATTATATTTTTGGATTATAATCTCTCATTTGATTCACTTAATCATTATTCAAGCTTATTCTATATTTAATCGTTACACATTTACTTGTGGAATTCTTTTAGTTATAGTGTAGAATAATAAATAGGTAACATTATTAATGTCTACGATGTAAATGATAATTTTTCATAAATATATAAAATAGATAAAATAACAAACCCTTTGTCCCACAGGATCTTCACCCCCAATATCACTCGCATTAAAAGCAAGTGGTGAATCGTCCCCCAAGCGAGCGACGACCTTTCCCGATACTTTACTAAGAGGGTTGAAACTTAATAACGAACCGCCCGTTTATATACCTAACCTACAGGAGGATACCATTATGGCGGTTAGTATTGTCATTGAATAATACAAACTTTAGATAAACATTGTTCCAAACTAAGTGAATAAATAAATAAATCCCAAGACAAACACACCAACTCTATGGCCTCAAAGTAAGAAGAGCTTGTGTTATAGATGGCCATACAGCGAACTGGGGTGGCACCAAGAATAAACATACATATATATATGTACAAACAATCATAACCCAAGAACAAACGTTTGTGTTCATCACACAAATGAATGCCCCGGCCAGGACTCGAACCTGGGACCTTTGCGTATGAGGCAAGGCTACTTATTACTACACCACTCGGTCGTCAAAGAATAAAATTTTTTATAAAACTAATATGACGCAAAACGAATACTATTATATTTTAATTTTATTACTACTTATGCAACAATGGCATTAATAATGGTTCTTTAAGTTCTGTAGTAATTATTTTAATAAAAAAATAAAAAGTAATGAGCTTTGGTTTGCCATCGTTCGAGAGAACCACCTAGCTAATGTACATAAAAATCGAAACATATTTGTCAAAAATTTTTTTAATACCTACATTTAATACAATACTTAATACATATTATTTTATTTTTATTTATTAACACTTTTGTTGTCCACCTTAACATTAAAGAAGTACAAAGATAAAATTATATGACACAATGAGGTGGCCTTATTGCAAAAGAAGTAGTTTCTTCCAACACCCAAATCCTGGTGTGAATGATCTGTTACAATGGCTGATTTACTATACTATTACAACTATACTATTAATATTTGTAATTTTAGTTGGTTTTAGTCACATTTAAATGCACATTTAAATGAGTTTGGTCGATAAATGAATTTAATTATTGCAATTCAATTTCAGGAGGAGCACAGTCGAGTATTTTCTCAGCTGAACTTTGTACTAATGTTAGCGGAACTTTTGGCCGACCTTGCCATGTCCTGTCAAGCACCTATTCAAGCGCTTATGGATGCTTCTACGGGTAAATACACATGTTTATTTACAAATTGTTTCATATGTTTCATAGCTATTGAATTCACAATATACAATTACATTAATGCACTTCATCCGTGACTTGGAGGTAAAAAAGACTCAAAGATCCCATCCAAAATAAGAGGAAAACTGTAATATTCGTGCAAAAAGAAATAAGTGAGAGACACATGTGAATAAGAAAGAACTTTTTAATGATCAATAGTTTTTAAAGTAGCGACAGTATTATGAAAAGTACCTAAAACCTACATTACATTAAGTGTGTTCATTAATATCATCTGTACAGTAAAGATGATATTAATGAATGGATTTAGAACTAAAACTTGATTGTCTTGCAAGTTTGTTATTTCAAATATGCTTTTTTAAAATCACATACTTTTCAACACTCTTCAAGTTATAGATAAAGTAATTCCACGTTTGAATCCACAGAACGTTGCAGCGAAAGTGTCCGACTAGGGTTACTAGTTCAAGCGATGCAAGCGCTCGCCGGCGGCTTGCGGCTAGCGGCTAGTCATTACAGAGAGCGAACCTTGCATCCTACGCAGCAAGTCAGAAGCGGTGTGCAAATTATTATTTTGTTTTCAATTATTTTGTATTACAATTATTTTTAGTCCAATAATAAAAAGACTGGACGAGGCTAAAGTAAGATTCTCCAATACTATATCAATAACTAGCCAGTTTATATTTGGTGCTTGACCTGAGAAATGAATTATTCTATCTGATCTATACGAACGAGTAGCTTAGTGGTTAGTAGGTTCGAGTCCTGGCCAGGACATTCACTGGTCTGATGAACACAGATGTTTGTTCTCGGGTCATGGATGTTGATATATAATAATATGTATTATTTTCTAGGTTTCCCCCAGTTTGCTCTATGGTCATCCGTTACACAAGCTATGCTTACTTTAGGGACATACAGTCGGTGTGTCTGTCTGGGGATTTATTATTTACTGTTATGATTTATTATTTATTATTATTTATCTAATTATCAACCCCCCTATGCAACCGGCCTGCGAGGAGATGTATAAAAGTATGCAATTGATGTAGTACGACTGAACGTAGTTGACGACCTCATTGATGATATACGACCTCATGTCAATTCCATACATTGGGCATTCTATTCACTTTTTTTTTCATTAGTCGAGATTATAAAGCAAATATTGGAAATATTTTTCATTAATAACAACATTTTGTGCTTCCTGACGATAACACTGTTTAACGTATTTTTCCAAATGCATCTGGTGATCTCGTTCTGATATCGATAACCTTGCTTAGACTTATTTTAGACACAGCTAAATGTTAAAATAAAAAGTGACTTTGCTTTGTTCAACAAAGTAATAAAAATTCGGTCAAAGATCGTGGCTACCATTTTGACAAGATTGGTGCCACATGTTTGAGAATATGTATGCTAGACAGTATAAAATAAAGTCGCTTTGTATTTAACCATTTAGCTGAGACAAGTGCGCGATTAATATAGATTTCTTATATCTTATTCCTCTTATTTCCAGTGGTGTCACTAATGAACAGCAAATACAAATGGATAGTGAACGAATCGCGGCGCCTGCACCAAGCGGGCGTCACACCCGCGCTTTGCGACAAAATACTCTACGAACACGCTATTGAACTGGTAAGATACTCTTCTAAAAACTCTTCTTCTTAAATGATGTAAAATAAATATGGCCGTGGTTTTAATTTGAACATTTTCGGTACAAATTGGGAAACTTTTTATTTTATTTCGTACTGGTTTTTATTTGGAATTAAATTATTTTTCAATATTCAATGTAAGAAAGCGGAATGTGTGAGTAACGAATTTATAATAGCTACGTATTTTATTTAAAATCTTTATAAAAGCTGTACATCATAGTAAGTGGTAGAATATTTAAAACAGTGAATCGAAAACAATAAATTTACGTAAAAGGGACGTTGCTGCCAAGAGCCTTTGAATTGAACAGCATGTATAATTTTGAAATTTTAAAATTGTATAGGGTTTTATATATTTCATCTTTGAAGACAGTACTTACATGCATTAATATTCATTCCAAACTTAACTTAATGGACGTTTATAATGACTTTAAATTATTGTACTTTGAATTGAACAGCATGTATAATTTTGAAATTTTAAAATTGTATAGGGTTTTATATATTTCATCTTTGAAGACAGTACTTACATGCATTAATATTCATTCCAAACTTAACTTAATGGACGTTTATAATGACTTTAAATTATTGTACTTTGAATTGAACAGCATGTATAATTTTGAAATTTTAAAATTGTATAGGGTTTTATATATTTCATCTTTGAAGACAGTACATACTTACATGCATTAATATTCATTCCAAACTTAACTTAATGGACGTTTATAATGACTTTAAATTATTGTACTTTGAATTGAACAGCATGTATAATTTTGAAATTTTAAAATTGTATAGGGTTTTATATATTTCATCTTTGAAGACAGTACTTACATGCATTAATATTCATTCCAAACTTAACTTAATGGACGTTTATAATGACTTTAAATTATTGTACTTTGAATTGAACAGCATGTATAATTTTGAAATTTTAAAATTGTATAGGGTTTTATATATTTCATCTTTGAAGACAGTACTTACATGCATTAATATTCATTCCAAACTTAACTTAATGGACGTTTATAATGACTTTAAATTATTGTAAAACTCTTTACTAACAAAGCAAAACTAACAATCTATTTGAATTCCAGTGTCAAATGGCAGCCATCGAAGAGTTGTTCGGCGACGTGAAAGAATGCGAGCGTCGCTACATGTCCGCACAGGTGCTGCTCCACTCGCTGGTGCAGCGGCACCCGCTACACCCGCACCACAGGACCACTCTGTCTAAATGTAAGGCATTCTCGTATACTAATACTGTACTACTAATTATACCAATAATTATTGTTCTTTTATTATGCCTTTGTCACCGTAACATTGTTGAATTTTTTTTCATAAAGTTTCTAGAATATTATTGAGGTCTGATTTGATGGCCTTTATATTAGAATTTTACTTAATATAGTTCTATGACGTTGTGATAATAGACAATGTTGGCAATACGTTGAAATTATACTATAATGCAATCCTATGGGTTTCTTATTCATAGGCATAATAAATAAATATTTGAACTGATGAATAATTATGGTGTAATTATTGTGTTAAAAAAGTTAAAATGCAGACCAAGCTTTACCTTTCTGACGGGTACTTTTTATCATTGATTTTCCTTTGTAACATAGAATAAAATAATTCTTTCAGGGATGCTTGAAAATATTAATTTATTAGTTATATTATTTACCAATTTATAATTGTTTCCAGATCGGGACGCAGTGCAAAGGCGGCTCAACTGCCTCAAAGGGCCGCGCAAAATCATGGACGGGAAACTAGAGGCTGGGATCTCATAATAACATAAGCTACCATCCAACTAGAAACTAAGCAAAACGACATAACTTGAGAAGTGATTTTATTTTGTTCTCAAAAATAACAGACAGTGACAAAAATCTAATTATTATAATTAAAAATGTGTAAAAAAAGTATAAGTCGACGATAATAATATGGTCCGTCATTAATATCTGGTAACAGTTTAGCAAAGAATGACAATTACCAGAGATTGCAATAGGGATTTATATGTTTAAATACGCAATGCATAATGCCGTTCTGGTATTGTAGATGTTAGCATAGAGTTAGAAATTATCTAGATCATTATATTGCTGAACGAAATTAGCGACTGCTTATAGAATTCATTAGATGTGTGTTTTGCATCCCTTGATAAATGGTTGTAATTTTTATTAAGATAACTTTAGTACAAGTTCCATCAGAAAACTCACACTCGAAGATCGATTTATAAATAAAAACACAAAAACAAATTATTTTTTCAGTCATCAATAATAGTTATTATATATTATGTATGTGATTATAAAAACCACAAAAAAAGTAGAAAGTAGAATGTTTTAATAAGTCTCCTATAATAATGTTTATAATTACCAACTTTGTAGTGTGGTATTGTAAAAAGAAATTATGAAGTAATATCTCGATATAGACATAATGCTATAGAGATCTCATTATTGACCAATAACAATATGGCATTTTTAGGTTAAGCTACGAAATATGAAGTATTCTCCGGAAACTTGATAGTATGAATTGATTTCGGGTATATTTTTTTCTCATATCGTAAATGAATAAATGAATGTTTATTATTGTTTTGCCAAATTGTGATCATTTTGAATTTCACCTTCAAAATATTAATGCTTTACTGAAATAAGAATAAAGACTGTTGTAATGTAAAATATTTTGTTTTGTTTTAATAAATACTTATTTTTAACATCGTGCACGAGATGTTTTTTTTAAATCCCAAAGACGCCTTCTGATCGGCCGTGATTCTGAATGTTTCTGTGAATTACTCCTTTCTCTGAACTCAGTACAGTCAGCCAAAATATGTGCCTTATGAGATCCAACATAGGCAGCTCCTGTCGTTAGTGGAATGTGTCTAGAGCTGGTGGCGGCGCGCGGTTGCTTACTTTCTATTGAAGCCGAATCCACGAAGTCGAGTGGTGGAGGAGTCGGCAGAGTTATTGGCAGTCTTCACGGAAAGATCTAGTGGAGACTCACGCTTTTATAAGGCGCACTATCCACATATTAGGAACGGCACATCCGGTTTGGCAGTATTTATTGTATGATACGAAATAATGAAATGAAATATTTATTTTCTCAACATTGACAATTACTTGTTATTGTTGACGTTAAATAAAACATGACTCTACATGAAAGCCGGCCCGAACCAATCTTTACACATATTGTGTTTTATTTGACTAGTAGCGATGGGTGTTGAATAGACGAACTAGTTAATTCGACGGTCGACGAACAGTAAACGAACGAACGGTTCATCGACTGTCAATGAACTAGTTGAATCCGTAGACGGCTAAACTATAAAGTCCACAACGTTCTTATCGACTGCCAATGCAACGACGACACCTCAACGTAGTTGGTTAACTAGTTAAACGTCGTTGAAATAAAACCGTCGACGCAAACAAATTTAGGCTGTAATTCAAGGAAAGTAGAGTTGATTTTTGTTAAATTTGTTGAAATAAAACCGTCGAGGCAAACAAATTTACGCTGCAATTCAAGGCATATAGAGTTTATTTTTGTATGCGTTGAGTGACAATCGACAAGTTGCACGGTGGACGGTATCGACTGACAATGCAACGACGACACCTCAACGTGGTTGGTTAATACTATTATAGTTAAAGCTCGTTGAAATAAAACCGTCGACGCAAACAAATTTAGGCTGTAATTCAAGCACATTAGAGTTGATTTTTGTTAAGTTTGTTGAAATAAAACCGTCGAGGCAAACAAATTTAGGCTACAATGTTAGAGACATAGAGCTGATTTTTGTATAAGTTCATTTACTTACATTTCTTTCTTTTGAATTTCGTTTTTGGTAATTTAGTTTATGTTTGAGTAACGACTTGCGTGCGTAATTCATAATATTAACGTGTTGTTTAAAGAACAGATACTAAATTGATAAGAAGCTTTTTTAAGAGAAAAATAACTTTTCATTACTGTTCAGCCAGTCCTAAGCCTGGAAAAGTATGAAAGGAAGATCGATTTGATCATAAATAAACTACTCTTCACAAGTAAAAGCTAAAAAAATATCATGTAATGTTAATTTATAGTGGACTATTTTAATACATATGTAAGTACACAAGATTTATTTTCAAACTTATAAAATATGATAAAAAAATATAAAATACAAATATTCTACTAATAAACACTTGTTTATTAAACTACTCAGGACGAAGTTTACTTAGAACGTACACGAAGAACTTATAAGTTATCATAATGGACTAGTCGACGAAATCAACTAGTTGATCGACTGGTTGATCGACGCAAATACACCGTCTAGTTTCGTTAACGTCAAAAACGTCGACGACCCATCGCTATTGACTAGTGCCGATCGGGGAGTATATTCCCGCTAATATTGATCGCCAAAAATGTACTGTTCCACATGTATTCCGGTACTAATAAGTGGGTAACACCTCAAAAAATATTTTAATAATCTGTATAGTTTTGTGGCAGTTAAATAGATTAAGTAAGTAAGGAAACACGCCGCGCCGTAGACATCCAGCATGTTGATCGCCAAATGAATAGGGTCGATCGTGGCCGATTATGTGGTTGAATTTAAAATTAAATTTACCAAGATGATTTTTTTAGGAGCATTATAAAACTATTGTGTTTAAAAAAATAATGTTTCTGCGTAACAATTTCGTGGAATCGTCGATATTTTACGACTTCAAATCCAACTTGAAACCTGGTGAATCGTTTAATCGACTTCAATTAGCTTTTATGAACAAGGCTGGTATGACGAGTTTCAGTCGCACTTATACACATACATAAAAACTTCTTTCGCAAACTTTCTGAGCGGCCTGGTATATAAAGAATCAGGGACGCAATTCTCACGCAATCGAAGTAGTCTCGAATTCGAAATAAAATTCGAATTCGAACATTCTTCGAGTCGTAATCAAGTTGAGCTATTCTAGAAAAGTCGAGTTCGACATTTCTCGAAGGAAAGCCGCTCGAATTGCTTCGACTGGTCAGTAGCGGTCGAGACGTAAATTTCGAATTCGTAAACACCTAATTAATTAACGTCTGAAAGTCAGAGTTTTAATTCATTTATGTTTTAATTAAGCATTTATCATAAATAATGAGTGACGAAATAGTAGCGGATTTTATGCAAAGCATCCTCGAACATGCTGCGATTGCAACGAATACGGGGCAACTACGTCGACGACGTTACAACACTGTAGACCCGTTTGAATTAAGAGACGCCGAATTTAAAAAACATTTTAGATTGAATAAAAATTTAGCGGAAATGCTGATAAATTTGATAGAGCCCATTGAACCTGTAATAGAGCGCAGAGCACATCTAGATTTAAGGTCAAAGGTGAGTATTTACCAAATTATTTAGTTGGTCAACCTATTTATTCACTTCCACTCTTTAAATAACTTTCCTACTTATTTGTTATTTTTCAGGTGTTATGTGCGCTGCACTTTTTTGGTACGGGGAGTTATCAAACCCCAGTGGGAAATTTAAATTGCTTGAATATGTCGCAGCCATCGACCTCACGCTGTATTAGTGAGGTGGTAGATGCCCTTAACCACCCCAATATATTTAGTCGTTGGGTGAAATTTCCCAATACTATAGAAGAACTTAATTCTGTAGCTCAAGGGTAAGAATAAACAAGAATAAGTACTACAGTATTATCTAGAATCATGTCTGTATACACTCTGTATATTAACTTGAAAATTATGATTAGGTACTTAGATACTTACTAAATAAGCTTTTAATATTGGGAGGTGTATTTTATTCTGAGGTACCTACTTATATATTTTTTTAAGTTTCTACAGGGCATACAACTTCCCAGGTGTCATAGGATGCATTGACTGCACCCATGTGGCTATAGTCACCCCTAAACCTCCCTTTGAAGAAGGAACATATGTAAATAGAAAAAATTATCACTCAATTAACACACAGTTGGTATGTGGTATTCTAATAAACATTTATATGATAGCAAAATATTTTTTTTTAATAACTTGTACCTATATACATATAGATAATAAACTTGTTTGTTTTACTTTTTAGATATGTGATTCAAAACTTAAAATTTTAAATGTGAATGCATTGTTCCCTGGGAGCACCCATGATAGTTATATTTGGAACAACTCCATGGTACTTCCTTTTCTCGAAAGACTACATGCAGCTGGCTACAACAGCTACCATTTAATAGGTATGTTTTGATTTTTAGCAAGTACCTAATAATCTTTTCTATATCATAATTTATTTATAAATTTACAGAAAAATTGCTATTATGGTTAAAAATTTATTACCATTATACTCAAATTTTATTTCAGGCGATAGCGGTTATCCTCTCAGACCTTGGTGCCTAACACCAATACTTCAAGCAGAAGAGGGCACTCCTGCATTTCATTACACTGAAACTTTAAAAAAATCACGTGCAACCATTGAACGTTGTAATGGAGTTTTAAAAGGACGATTTCGGTGTCTATTGAAAGACAGGGTCCTTCATTACCAGCCTAATAAAGCAACGAAAATAATAAATGCCTGTTGTGTCCTACATAATTTATGTTTATTCAACAATTATGATGAGGCAGTGGAAACTGTCGATGAAGATCAATTGGGTATCCATAATAACATACCTGATCCAGTACTTATTCAAGAGGGTAGAAGAACAAATATTAATTTGATTCTAGGGCGAGAAAAACAAACTCGAATAATAAATAATTATTTTAGTTAATAAAACATTAGTCAGTTTATCAATGTAATTTTAATATTTTTCCTATATTTATACACAACTTGATAGAAAAAGTATTTGCTAGGCTGTATAGAGATCTTTTAGAGATCTCTTCCAGCCACCCCCCATTTGATTGAAGCAGACAGTCAGTAGGGAATTGGAAAATTCACATAATATAGTTTCACTAAAAAACACCTTAATTATGCTTGAAAAACATTGCGGAGCAGCTGAATGCTTTAAATAGCTGTTTTACTTTATTTAAAAATAGACCCTGTTCAAACTAAAATATTCCTTTTAACCTTTTAAAATCACAATAAACTTAATACAGTATTCATTTTAACAGTCAAATTAGTACAGTCTTTCTTACAATAATAACACAATTACACACTAAATAAAAACATTTTTATTGGGGTTAAATGCACTCGAACACAAAATTCGAATAAAACTATTATTATAATATCTTTTACTAAATTACAATGGCTTAGCACAAAATTTAATCTTTTAAAATCACAATAAACTTAATACAGTATTCATTTAAACAGTCAAATTAGTACAGTCTTTCTTACAAAAATAACACAATTACACACTAAATAAAAACATTTTTATTGGGTTTAATGCACTCGAACACAAAATTCGAATAAAACTATTATTATAATATCTTTTACTAAATTACAATGGCTTAGCACAAAATTTAATCTTTAAATATACAAGAAACCCATATGTGTCAAGATCGCAAACTAAGAGTGGCCACGGTCTAGCAGTGGCTACTCAAATGGCTAAAAAGTAATGTAATATACTAATTTATATTACATTACTTGTTATATACCTCCTGTTATGTACAGGAGGAGGGCTACCATCAAATATAGCAGGTCAGCTAAATATAAGGTGAATTTCTTGCACCAATGGTATTAGCAATCATGACCAATGCTTCTGTTTGTTGCTGCATAAGCTGAATATATTGCTCATAAAAGACTTTCTTATATCTATTCTTAGCCTCGAGAGTTTTATTTAAATTTTCAGCAGCATGCAGAGATTGCTTCATTGTTTGATGTCGTGACATTAATCTCCTTCTGATACCTGATGTATAAGACAAAGTATAATTTCATTTATTGCATTTAGTAAGTTTTCAATATTGTATAGTGAGTGTAACAATGAGCTTAAAGTACAGCTAACTACCTTTTGTTGGCTGTGCGGTAGTACCTAGTTGTGGTTCAGGTGCAACAACTTCTATAGACTTCTCATTAGCCATCTCTGTATTATAAGGTACATCTACTGACGGAGAGGGAACATAGTAGTCTGTTACTGCTCCGACACTGTTGCTTTGCATGTTAATATCTGAAACACACCATTAATAATTATACTCATATATTGTCCTACCTAAAATAGCAATTGTCTGCCACTAACAATATAAGCTCTGTGCACATTAGTATAACCTGCAGCCTCTTCACTTTAATTTAAATTAGTTTCAATATTATCATCTTACATAGAAAACATAACAACATATATAAATTATTCCTTTTTAATTAATTACAACTTCATTGATAAATTTAATTTACCCACTAATTCAACTACTGACTCTTGGCAGTCAGAATGTCCTATTAAAGATGCTGCTGGCATTGTACTTAGTACAATCATATCTTCCTCATTAGGAGGTTTTGGTGGCGGTCCTCCTCCTGTCATGTTAGATTGCCGCCTAGCATTGGAAAATTTCTTTTTAGTATTTGATTTACGATCCTGCCATGTCTGAAAAAGAGTTTCAAAGTTAAATGCAATCAATGTTTCTAAACAATATTTGTTAAAAGTATTGCTATTATTTAATACACGTAGTAAGAGTATTTAAATAGTCTTCTGTATATATGTCAGTCTATGCACAATTTTGCACTGAATTTTATGCAGATTTACAGCTATATGTAGGTACCAGTGTTACTGGAGTGAAACGCTATTAAACAAGAATAAGACAGTTTAGTCTAATTTACTTACTTTACGCCAACTTTCCCAAGATTTATTGGCGCCGTTTAAAGCATTCAGCTGTTCCGCAATTTTCTTCCAGCGTAATTCGCTTTCTTTTTTAGTAAAACTGGAAGAGAATTTTCCAATTCTTAACTCACTGTCTGCTTCAATCAAATGTAAAAGCAGCTGCTTCTGCTGTGGCGTAGGAAATTGTTTTTTTATTAAACTTGTCATCTTGGGTTGGACCAACAAGGAACTTCAGCTTCTAAGTTTTGAACATAAACAAGATAAATATGTACGTACTTTAACCCGTATAATATAATATAACCTATTGAAATAAAAACTTATATTCTTTGATAGAATGGCGAATAAAAACTTTTAAAACAAATTCAAATAAAATAGTTTTTACACTTGAATTTTGACAATGAACTTGGTTGACACATTGACATTAGTGTTTCTTTTCATTTGATTGGTTTAGTTGTTTGGAATAAAAGAAGGGGAAAAAAATATATGAATTTCATATTTATTACTGTTTATTTTTCGATACTTATTATCAATAAAGGCTTGATTATTGTTAAAAAAACATTCGAAACATCTAAAAATGTTTTTAGTCACAATGAAAGAGAAAAAGTTGCAACGGTTTTAAAACCGGATGAAACGTGTAGAACGGAACATACCTATCGCACGTTATTATCAGTTCTTACTGGCAACATTTCATACTTAGTACTCGAAGTTTATTTCGATTAGTACTGAGAATACAAGATTCGAAAAAACGATTTCGACTTTCGAAATTTTACGGTCGAAACAGTAATCGAAATGCAAACTCGAATCCGAGATTTTTTCGAAGGAAACGAGAATTACATCCCAGAGGTAGGATCTTAGATAGTGTAATACCCCGCTTAAGTACAGAAAAGTTTGTAGGATAGGATAGTAGGATTTTTGAAAATGTTAATTGTTTAGAATAACGCTTCAATATTATAAAAATAATAAATTTTGATATCTTATCACACAACAACCCAATGTTATCTGAGGCAGAGACTAAAACAATTAGAAACGAGTTTACTACGCGTTCGCTTCGAGTTGGCCACCTCTCTTCCCGCTTCACCGCACCGCGCTCCTAGACAGTCCCTATTAGTACCGTTAGCAACGCTATCACGTACGTGCTTCCCCACTTTAAGTGATTCCGATTCAATTAGTATGACACAGCTCTCAGCAACTACAAGTTTGGTTGTATAATGTATATCCATACTAATATTATAAAGAGCAAAAGATTTTTATCTTTATATGAAATGAATAAACTCAAAAACTACTAGGCTCATTTGGATGAAATTTGACTAAGACATACTACTTAGCAGTAGGATACTTTATGTTCCGATTTCATTGCTAGTTAAGCCGCGGTGAAAAACTAGTTAAGAATAATAAATAATGTACAGTAAAAAAAAAATAAAAGGAAAAATATTTTCATAAAAAAATATTTGCAAAAAAATTCACGGTTCGAATTTGTTATCTTTATCATTATTATTATTTGTCGACGGTACCAATTAACGTGCCTGTGACGTCATTTTATAACGGTTATCGACGGCCAACTCGAAGCGAACGGGGAATACATGGTACTTTCTTTCCGAAGATAAATTATAAAACAGGTTTTCGCAACTCTTTTTTTGAGAAACACAGTTTTTTTTTTCATAAATAAATCAAATAAACAAGCTATTACAAAAATAAATCACGTATCCTTACAATTTTCATGTTTTATCATTTGGATTTTTCTGTAGCTGAAACCGATATTTTGACTGATTTGGCCACTATAAATAAAACGTGTATTAAACATACTTACTTTATTCGAAGCCTAATAATATAATGAGATATGCCATCGCTTCCGTTTCCTTATTCTGTCCTTTTTTCCGGTATATATAGCTGTCCTTTTTTACTTCCGTTTCCACCACCAGCAGTGGGTGTCACGTTTATGAGCGCACAATTTTTGTCATTACGTCGATTAACCAGGCAGAATTCAAATTTATTAGGCTTCGAATAAGGTAAGTATGTTTAATACACATTTTATTTTTAGGTAAAACGTCTTCATTAAACAACTTGACCGTTATACGAAGCCTAATAATATAATGAGACGTGTTTGTTATCGCCTGGTGGTGGAAGACGACGTCAATGTGACTAGGGATCCATTAGGTTCACATCGACATAGAAACCTGAGTAAGGGATGTTCGAAGAGAGTAAAATTAAATTCTTTAAATATTTGTGTATTATAGTTATAATTATATTTAAAAAAAAAATGTAAATAATTCACAGAAAATAATATCAATTAAACAATCAATTAACTAGATCAATCAAGAGCAGCAAATAAATTATTGATTTTAATGCTTTTACTATTGCAGCTTAAAATTTGGCGACAATAAAAACGCTTGAAGGATTTTTCAGATCTCCAATTTCCTCTAGAAAGGATTTCATCGATAGGTGCGTTTTGTATCCAGCTTTTCGAGGCGACCACGGCTCTAAAACTACCAGCCGATGCTTCTATACCAGATTCTTTTAATACATGTTTCACCCAACCAGCAATGATACATCTTGTCGCAGGTTTCGGTTGACCACAAGTGGAAATAAACAAATTATCGCACTTTGCTTCTAACCGTCTTTGTTTACCCAATTAATTAATCGATTTACTCAATGGGGCTAAGGTTCCTATTATGTGGATTTTTCTTCAACTTTCAGCCTGACTGACGATAACCCACAGAATCGGTTTTTGAACGGAAGGCAGGCACTAAAACTATACAATCACTGGATATAATACAACTATTAGAGTTTGTGCGCAATAGCGTCAAATCATGAACTCTTCGCCCTGAACATAAAAGAATAGTTGCTGAATATTTTGAAATTTCGTATAAATTATTGGTATCTGGATTAACTGTTGATAAATGATTAATTACTAAATCAATATCTCATATAGGTGGTTTTATAACGGTAGGTTTTGATAGGGCAATGGCTTTCAAAATTCTCTTAACGAGGGGATGATTACTTAGGGGTTCTGATGAATCGGTATTGTATAATGTAGAGACAACAGATTTATAACATAGAATGGTATTATAAAAGACAATCCATCTTGGTTGTGCAAGTCCGCTAGAAATCTTGCTAAATCACAACCATTCGGTTTATTTATAGATATTTTGTTCTAACGAGCCCAAGATTGCCAGCGCAACCAAGCAGGTTTATAGGCCCTTAACGTAGAGGGACGCCAGCTAGACATGAGAAGGTTCTTTTGTTGATGATAGCTCTGTTCTTTAAATCTGGACGCCAGAATACCTGTTCCCACCTCGGTGCCACTATCAAATATACTCCGCGGCACTGGTTCAGGTGTTGTAGGACTTTTGGTATCAGAAAAGGTGGGGGAAAAACCCATGCCAGTGGATAATTCCAAACACGAGACAGAGCGTCGTGGAAAACCGCTTGGTGGTCTTGAAAATCCAGCGTACAATACTTGGGGACTACACGAGTCAACTTCGAAGCAAACAAGTCTATTTCTGGTGTTCCCCACTTGGCAAATATGGGAATCGTAGCTTGTGGCAGCAGATGCCATTCTGGAACTCTTTTTAGCCTGGATAGACGGTCTGCTTCTACATTGTAACTGCCTGGGATGTAATGAACGGACAGGTTAATGTGGAGCGAGTCGACTAGTCGCAGGATATTGTATGTAACATCCAGCAGAGCTTGGGACTTTGTGCCCCCTTCGTTGCGGAGATATGCTACGGCAGTCTTGTGGTCGCACTGAAGGTGTATGGAAGAAAATCAAAGGTTTGGAGTTTGTTCTTCTAAGGTTCTGAGAATAGCCAAAAGTTCTTTGTGATTGCAGTGTAACTTCTTCGCCTCTGACCAAGTTCCTGATAAGATTACATTGTTTATTCGTGCCCCCCAAGCTTGATCCGAAGCATCTGTTACGATGTAGTGTGTTGGGTTTGGTGCATGTATTAGTGACTGATCTGTGTGATGAAGCATCCACCACTTCAGCTCGTCTATTACGATAAGAAAGATTTTGTTTATGCAAAATCTTTGCAGTTGTCGAAAATTCAGCCGGCCCCGTGGGATAGCAAAGCTTGCAAAATTTAACAGGCCAATTAGGCTCTGCAGCTGTTTCACCGTGGCGGTCCTGTTGTGTAGAAGCTCCGATATGAAACCTCTGATTTTGAAGCATTTCAGTGCGGGTAGGGATTTGTGATTGGACCAGGGGTCCCACAAAATGCCGAGGTATTCTATGGCACGACTCGGGTAAAGGTTTGATTTTTCGTAATTTACGTTCCACCCTAAATATTTCAGTAAATTCAGTACAGTTTGTGTTTGAACTTTCAAACAATGTGCATCCTGATTGGCCAGCAGATAATCGTCCAGGAATACCAGTATCTATTATGCCCTGCTGGCGGCATAAATGAGCAATCCAGTTGCTCACTGATGCAAAGGTTTTGGGCGCTGAGCTCAGCCCGAAGGGCAGGCAGTTCATTTGAAGCAGTTTACCCTTGTAAAGTAGACGTAAGAAGCGTTTGTGTAAATTCTTTATTGGCAAATGAAAATATGCCTGAAAAAGATCGATTTTTGTGAGAAAATCTTGTGGTTGAATAAAATCGAGGACTTTGTGATTGTTTATCAGTCTGAATGGAGCTGTATGGACATAAAAAATTAGTGCCTTGAGGTTGAAAATAGGTCTCATGGTCCCGTCTGATTTCGGTACAAGGAACATCGACGAAAGAAAGCTTGGGGACAATGGTACTGCAGTTAATACGCCCCCTGATAACATCTTTTCTATTGCTCGACTCATCTCGTCTGAAACTGGAGTTGCTTGATGAATCTCGGAGGATGTTGGGTACATGTAGGGGGGGTTTTTCTAGAAAAGGAATACGGTATCCGGAAATAATTTGGAGAATGTAGTTTGGAGCTCTTATTGCCTTCCACTTTTGATAATGTAATGCGAGCTGACCGGCTACGAAGTGACTCGGTGAGTCAGTATCTGCGTGATTTTCCTCTCCTATCCCGGTGGGACGAGGAAGATTGTTTGCGGGTTCGACCGTAGGTCTCATTATGCGAGCGATTACCTGATTGTTTACCTGCTCTTCCACAAAAGGGCCTCGAGTTATAATTACAAGTTCTTGGATTACTAGGGTAAATATTATTGGCTGAGTTCTATAATTAGCTGGTTTCGGGTTTCGTTGAGATGGTACGGATGTACTAGGACCGGACTGCGGTGCAGGTACGTGATCTTTTTGTCGAACCCAGAACACCTTACTTACGCCCCCTGCTTTTTCGAGGGTAGTGTTGACAACGAAGTTGTGACATGTTGGTGGTATTTTATGTAAAAAGCTCTTATGAAGAGGATCTTTAACGGCTGAAAGAACTGTTTCATGTCGTTGTTGAATGATTTCTGCCCTGTGGCCGCAAACCAATTGTAAGGCATCGTTTGATATTTTGGAATAATCTCCGGTCACGAAAATATCCTGTATCTTATCATTAATATCGTTAAATGTAAGGGTAGGCGTATCCTTAGCCCAAGCTAGAAAACTTCTTATTTCTTTTTCTAGGTGATCACGTTGCTTCACAAGTGCAAAACAAATAGAAGCAAAAGCTTTTTCAGTATTAATGGCGTTTCAGGAGCTGTCAAACTTTTTTAACTTCATCATTTGCTTCTAACTCCGTGAATTCGGGAGTATGTAGGTAACTTTTTTAAACGTCAAAATACCGCACATTGCGCCAATCAGAATTACCTAAACGCTGAATATTTTTTAGAATTTCTAAGTATGATGTGGGTGTTTTTGAACAATCCGGATCTCTTAGTTTAGTACCAAAATTAATCGAAAACTGCGGCCCTTCATCATTAATAAGATTACTATTATATAAATCGCGACTAACGCTATCATCGACCCAGTCATCCGCATCGTTTTGGGAATTATACAGATTAAAGGCACTACTCCCTGCAAGCTGCTTTTTAATATACGAAACTTCGGAAATTAATTTGTCAATTTTCTTGTCCTTATTTCTAGAACGTTTTGAACGCTTAGTTCTTTTACGAGGAGGGTTTGGACTAGACGAAGATGAACAACTAGAACCGGAAGAACACGATTCAGAACTCACGCTGCTTTTACGATTTGTTTTACGCTTGATATTACTGTAGTCATCCAAACTAATATTTATGCTAGGTCCAGGGTTGTCTTGCGGAATGTCACTCATTGGTAATGATTACGATATCCAACTGAAACAACCAATAAAAAAAACAAAATTCTAAAACTTGAAGAATTACCCATTTATTGCACGGTATAAGCAATACAAACTCGAACGGTAGCACCGTTACTCAAACGTCGAAAAGTCTGGCTCAAAAACAAAAATTTGAAACGTTTGTATAAAAAAGAATAACAATATAATAAACAAGTTTAAACGATTAACTTTAAAAAGAATGGAATTAAGTGTTATGCAATTAGCACGTTTTTTTTTTGTGGTAAGCATAATCACGCGGAATGTGAGTTGAAAATGTATATTTCAATATACCGATACAATTTCTGATAGCTTTCGAACTGACAACAAAATAATAGGTCTTTACCTATGAAACTGCCGTTTTGCCGTACTGGCCATTTCAAATTAATTTTATATGACAAACATGGAATTCTTTTTCTAAAATCGTCTTTTTTTTAATAGTTAGTGTTTTGTTTTCAACGCATTCGAACATTTTTCGTCATCATGGATAAGTTAAAAATTCGAGTAATTATGGAGTATGAGTACCGTCGTGGCAGCAAAGCGGCACAAGCGGCACGCAACATCAACGACGTTTACGGAGCGAACACTACAAACGAACGCACCACCCGTTATTGGTTTACCCGCTTTCGTTCTGGAAATTTTGACCTGAAAAATGAACCCCGTGGTCGTCCGAAAACTTTGGTCGACAATGACGAATTAAAGGCAATTGTGGAAGCTGATGAAACTCAATCCACGGCTGAATTAGCAGCAGCTTTCGACGTTAGCATCAAAACAATATTGGTCCATTTGCGTCAAATTGGCAAGGTAAAAAAGCTTGACAAATGGGTACCCCACGAACTCAATGACCGCCAGCGCGAAGTACGCGTGGAGACGTGCCTTGCACTGCTCAGCAGGCATACAAATGAAGGAATTCTGAACCGCATTGTTACTTGTGACGAGAAATGGATCCTGTTTGACAATCGTAAGCGCTTAGCAAGTTGGTTGGACCCTGGTTCAGCACCCAAACAATGCCCTAAACGAAAACTTACCCCTAGAAATTGATAGTCACTGTTTGGTAGTCTAACGCGGGTGTAATTCATCACAGCTTCTTGCCAAACGGGACAAGCATTACTGCAGATGTGTACTGTGAAGAACTGAACACAATGATGGAGAAGCTCGCACGTCTCCAACCAGCTTTGGTCAATCGTTCATCTCCAAGCTACAAGAGTTGGGGTTGGAAGTTCTCCGTCATCCGCCGTACACACCAGACCTTGCACCTACAGACTTCTACTTTTTCCAGAATTTGGATAACTTCTTGGCGGGGAAAAAATTCAATACCCGAGAGGCAGTACAAAATGCCTTTGAAGAATTTGTTGCCTCCCGTCCAGCTGATTTCTTCAAGAAAGGCATCAATAAGCTACCAATGCGTTGGTGAAGATGCATTGATTGCATGGGTGATTATTTTGATTAATAGAAATAAAAAATATATAAAAAAATTACTCTTCATTTATTTCGTGAAAATCGGCAATTTCATAGGTAAAGACCTAATATTTAAGGTTCAAGTGTACATACCTTATACACGACGACTGGAATGCACACACTATTTAACACTTTAAAATAATATATATATATATATCTATACTTTTTAGAAAGTTAATAACTTGGATAGTTTTGCACGATGATCCTCGTGCACGTGTTGACGGAACGGCAAACGACGACGTCAATGACAAAAATTGTGCGCTCACAAACGTGGCACCCACTGCTGGTGGTGGAAAGTAAACGGAAAAACGGAAGTAAAAAAGGACAGCTATATATACCGGAAAAAAGGACAGAAAAAGGAAACGGAAGTGATGGCATATCTCATTATATTATTAGGCTTCGAATAACGGTCAAGTTGTTTAATTGCCAAATTTCGGCTCCGTAATACCAGGCTCAAAGTTGTGTAAAGTCTGGGTAAGTCCTTTTGTGTATTTTGTTTGTCGAGTGTGCCTACAGAGTCAAAATGATGAAAATTAAATAGTCTCACAAATTATTTGATAATAGCCAGTCTAGTGTTATTAATATACGTCAGTAACAGCGCCCCATGCATGAGTGTATTATAAGACATTTTCTACGGAGCTAATAGGACAATGTTACTTAGTGGCATAAAAGGCAAGACATAATTTCTTAGATACAAATGTTTAAAGCTGCTATAGTCCAATATAAATGAGAATGTACACACATCGAAAAAAAGTTTGAGATACTAGTGATCTACGAATGGATATTTTTAAATTTTACTTTTCAAAATAATGTTTCTTACGTAAAATCTTTTATAAAAAAGATACACTTTTTGAAATGTAAAAATAAAATTTTTTTTTACTAACAAATATTAAATTAAAAAGTCCTAATGCAACTTCGACTAATAGACAATTAAAAGAAAAAGAGAATTTCACTTAATATTGTCAACATTTAATATGTTTTTATTTAGTACAAGATAACTCCTCCCCTGGCTGGACCACATGCGGCAATCCTTCTGGGCATGCTGAGAATTAAGTTATCCAGCATTTCTTGGGGTAACCTGTCCCATCAGATCGGAATGGAAAACTGGGCATTACAGTTCTAATACGAACCTAACTTGTATTCTGCGTCGCAATTTTGGTGGTATGGATATAGATAAACTACGTTTGGATGCACGAAGTGAAGAGAGAAGAGAAGTGGTCTAAAGTAAAGAGAGGTCGAAGGCCGTTGCGTTTTGGTAAGGGTGACGTCGTTGCCGCGACAGTCGGTATATAGTATTTACTATACCTATTATAACTAGCACGTTCAAAAAATAAACGCTTCTTAAAAAAATTGTAAACCTTTACTAAAAACAACAAAAACCGCAGATTCAAACCGATTGGTATGAAAGGAACACACCACGACGAAGTGAGTCTCTTCCGACATCGTTTTTAAGTAGGTGTTTAATTTTTAAATTTTTTATACAAATACGCTTAGGATTGAGATTATTTTGGTATTTAAAAATCAACTTGAGAGATTTGAATGATCCTTTCAGTTATACGTCTATAAATTAGTTTCATGACATGCCAACCGTAGTTCAAATTGACAGTTCAGTCAGGTTATGCCAAATACACAGCAGTGATTTCATTTTGGCCAACAGAAAAACAGACTTTTGTATCACCTACTTCTATTTTATCATCTTTAGTATACTGGATTGTTGATTAAAATGGATCACCATTCTATAACGGATGATAATAGTTTTCACGATGCACCTTATGAAGAGGATCTAAAATTTGACAATTTAGTATTTATCCCTTTTCATCCAGTATTCAAAATAATAGTTCTGTTTGTTGTTACAATCAAAGTTTTATTTGTAAGTATTTTGTTACCTTTTTATTTTGTTTTATTTTATTTTCACATTTTCGGTAAAACTAACTAACAACTAAAAATAGTATAGCATTACACATAGAAGGAAAAGGCCAATTATTAGTTTTCACATAAAGAATACAGAGAGATAAAAATATTACAATCACATTAACTTATAACAGTAACTAATACAATCTAAAATCACAGGTAAAAAATATAAGTAAACAATATATGTCCATAGATACAAAAAAAAAACGTACACAATTGGAGATTTAAAATTCTTATTTAGTTAGATTTTGTAATAAAGATAAACTTAGCTCGTAAAATTTAACCGAGATAGGTACAACTAATCGGATGATTTTATAGCTAGACCCTTATCATGTTGGCTGGTAGAACTTTAATTTACGGAAGTCTCAGACGACGAAGAAGATAAAACTGCTTAATATACACATAAGAGCCAGCTCTATAACGCCAGTGTCAGTAAGAAATTTACGGAAGTAGTCCACGAAGCCAACTCTTCGGCGAAGTCCGTAATAGTTTCCTAGATAAAAGTTTTCAGATATTTAAAGTCCATCAAGTGTACCTACTGCTCCATTAATAGCTATAGGTCGATGAAAGTAACAGATCCCTACATAACCTAGAAATGTTACCCGACTTGGGCAAGCATCGTAAAAACCTAAGAGGTAAGAGGCATCTGCACCCATGGGCAACATTAATCGTAGGGTTTGGTTGGCTATTTTGTTTTTTTTGTAATGATTTATCGATTAATGATGCGTTGCCGACCTTAGGTACAAGTTGGAATTTGATTTGTTCCAGTAATTGAATAACAGATTAGATATTTATGAAACAATTTCTTTGGTATTACAAAGATTTATTTGAACTTATATTGAACTCTAGTTTTGTTCTTTCAGGCCCCGATTTCTGCGATAAGTGGTTCAATAATTTGTGAAGATTCGGATGGGATCACAAATTTTTTTAAGAGAATTTATTTGCATTACTGCGATTTGATTATATTTGTGGACATCATACTGCATATTGCTCATAGGTGATTTTTTAAAGACGAAACGGATATTCTGCCGCTGTCCGGTATCCGGCCAAAATTTACTATCTGGCCGAATACCGAATAGCGCCCAAGTATCCGGATTCCAGATAGTAGACGAGTATTAAAAAGCCAACGTTTTAAATTACGTGCTTCAATTAGTTCATAAGAAATATAATCACATTTTTTACTTATAGCAAATGTTGGTTTTATACCCCAGAACTCCGTCAGTCATAAACCGATTACAACATTTTTTTTCTGTTGGAAAGGGATACTTTACAATTTGGTCCAACTGTGATCACGTCAGGATTTGATGATGAAATCGAAGGAACTCTTCAAATATTATAAGCACACTTAAAGTAATTTGCGTATTAGTTAATAGTAACTCATACATTTTCACCAGTAGTGTTTACAGTCACTTGAATAGTCCCACTGAAATGCGTGCCTTCCGACTCATCAGACGACACAAAAACTTATCAACGTCAAACAGCACGTGAATAAGAATTGTGTCGATCGATTTGGGCTTATGCACGTTGGGCGGTCACACCTAGTATTTTAAGTAAGTTATTTGTGGTCACGAATGTCCTGGACTTATACAACGGGACTCCGCAACGTCAAACAGCACGTTAATGAGAATTGTTTCAATTTATTATAACGCTTATTTATGACAAGTTCAATTAAATGGCGAGTTTCTGATGGTCAAATTTAAGAATTTAATTGGAAAACCTTTTTGGGAGTTGGGCTGGTAGTAAACTCCTCGAACCTCAGTTTGTTTCTTTGTTTTGATAAATACTTACACAAAAATCTCAAATTGTTATGCGAATTTTACTAGTAAAAAGTATACAATAAAATAATTTTCCAAAAAAGTAAAAAATGTCTTCTAAACGTAAATAACTAAAAGGCCTTCCGGCCGGGTAGAAAAGAAAAATTTTTGGGCTTTCACAGAATAGCTGCAAATGACGTTTAAACAGTTTTAATCTTATATAAACTTTTTTGTTCTGTTATGAAAATTAATCTCACATTTAAATTTAAGTGTATGCGTAAAATATATTTATTCAATAATACATTTTTCAATAACTATATATATATTAATATTTTTAATTTATATTAATTGTAGTTTAAGCATATGCTTATACGTTACGTAAATTCGTAATGAAATTCATAACAATAGCCCTAAATCATTCATCAACATATTTTACAAATTAATTTCGTAAATTTACTCTCGCAAAGTTTTCATTCCTATTTTGTTGACCAGACTATAAGTAGTAGACTAGGGCAGTTAGACAATCACAGGACATTATAATCGACTAGCCTTTGCCTGCGGCTTTGCTCCATTATTGAGCTTATTTTGAACCCTTTTTAATATAAGAGAGGATTTTTAAATTGAATGTATGTATTTGTATGTCTGTCGATATCTCTTATACTAATAGATCGATTTTGTATCCGGTGTATTTTGGGTCGAAAGCTGAAGAAAATGAGTGTTCTTACCTACCGCCAAAAATTTATAATAGTAAAAAAAATTATTACAAAATAAAACACGAAGCATCAAGTAGTATCTAATTCGTACCACAACACCTAGCTAGTTTCGACATCAGTCCTTCAACACCAAATGTATGTGTTGGTCCCTACAAAACAAACAACAATCTGGATAATTCCTTTAAATGACTTAGTATAGGTATATCGAGCCTTTACTGCCGTTTTAGCGCAACTGACAAAAACCAAATTTTACAGGAGACGGTATTTTTTAAAGGTTTTTTTCATTTTAAATATTTTTAAAAAGAAATGTGCTGGTAAATTAAAATTTTACATATATTAATGATTTGTAGGCATCTATATTTATAATTTAAAGAAAACAAAAATAATATGTATTTATGCTATTTATGGCGCTTAATTTATTTTTGCTTTCATAATTTAAGGCTATTTTGATAAAAATCTCTATGAAAAATACTATTTCCAAGAAAGTATATTTGATAAATAAGTAGGTAGGTATTCCAAAAGGTTTTGAAATTAAATTGTCATTTTATAATTGAAAGGTATATATTTATTTTAGGCATTTGTAATGATGAGATCAATCAGCTTAATTAAACTTATACTAGGTATATAAAAAAGGAAATAAAATATTTCTACTGGAGAATCATCTTCGTCCGTTTTAGCTTAACACCACGTAATGTTCTGTCATGGTTTTTAAACAAAATTATCATGCATCATAAAATTATATTTATTTATATTCATGGTAAACATTTGGGGTAATGAGATCAATCAGATTATTTACTAGGTACTGATTTTAAATGAAGCAAAGTATTTTTAATTCTCCTTATCCGAATCATCTTCGTCCGTTTCAGCTAAAGCGTCACGTATGGTTCCATCATGCCTCAAACTTGAATATTTTTGATGGTATCTGCTTGGTATTATATTTTTGTTGAATAGCTCCTGCAAATCTTTGTATTTAGCTGCTGAAAAGTTGAGCTCTTCGACGTACAAAGGTGTGGGTCCTTTTTGGGCAGTAGCACTGTTTGCCCTCGATCTGATGATTAAATCCATATTAATTTCGTAATTGCCACTATCTTCAAAAAACTCGTATTTAAATTTAACTATAGGATTATTTTTAAGTTGCACCACTCTTAATGAATTAAAATTAGTTTTAAATTTAGGAGGCAATAGAACTTGTAAAAAGTACTTCCAATCCATGAAGTCTCTATACTTTAAAACATAAACAATGTAGTTTTTAGGATGATATCTAACTTTCAATAGTGCTATGAAACAAAAATAGACATCATGGTGTGTCCAGGTAAAAGATTTATTTGTGTAATTGTTAATGCGGTTTTCGAGAAATGAATTAACATTGATATCATTGCACGGTTTCTATTTTGCCCAGCACAGCTATCAGATTAAAGATTAACAACAGTTTGGGTACCCTTTTTGTCTAACATATTAAAATACTTGAAAAGAACTGTCACAATTTTATTACAGCTCCTTTTCCCTGGGTATCCACCCCGCACGTAGCAATACCCATACCTTGTGCCACTGTCATATATACTTTCATTATTATTTTCTATTATTAGTATGCATATTTTCTCGAGTAAGATAAGATCACACTTTTACCATGTGGAGTGTTGAGGACCTTTCCTAAATCAAAGCTCACGCATAAAGAATTAGAATCAGGTACTTTGTTAATTATTTGTCATCTGAAAACAGTTGTTTGCATTTTTATTTATCCTGAATGTGATTTTTATATTCAGTGGTTTGCTCCAAAATATGAAATTCTTGAGGTAATATACTTGTGCTTTTATTGCGACAATAGTGGGACGGAACAGCTGGCAGCTTCTCAATGAATGATTTTAACCGTGCGACTTGTATTTCATCAGAATTTTTACGAGGCGAATTTCATTAGCATTTTCGATGGTGTATCTCAAAGACATTTGAGATATATTTAGGGGTTTTAGCAAGAATTGTTGACGTACTTTAATATCATGTCCATTGTAACTTGTAAAATAATCATATGATATTTTGCGAACATTACTAGGTACTAGCTCTTTTTCTTCCAATCGGTTTTTCTATAGCACATGACAACAGGTAATCTTTTTGTCTTTTATCACACCCGAATCCCCAGTAGTTTTCAAAAATATTAATCCGATCCGAAAGACCTTCAGCAAATTTATTTGCACATGAGTTACCCCATCTTTTTATTCATGCAAGGGTTAGGTTGCACAGATTTTCCTGTAGCAGCTGTACGATTTTATTTTGATAAAAGTTGTGTTGGTAATCGTTTTATGTTCCTGTATCCTCTTTTACCAACACTCGTTTCTTCTTCTATTTTATGAGCTGATTCATCTACATTTGAATCACTGGACGAGGCCATCTTCCATGAATCTTCACTATCAGTATAGGCATTGTTGTCGTGGGACTTCAAGGACACCCTGACCATGTTTCGTTCTTGTTAGTCAAATAGTGAACTGGTGCTTGGCTGTATTCCCCTAAAGTAGTATGATCAAGCGCTACACTTGCGCTACAAAACAACGATCTCAAGGCACATAAGATGAAAATGATTGTTGTCGCTTACGTTAAGGTTTTAAAAATATTTGTATTCACGACAATTTTAGCACTTGCTATAACTTTAAAACGGTTGTTTATTGGAGGGAATCGTCAATAGGGATCAAAAACGCATTTTCGACAAAAGTGTCGCGAGTCTACGATAATTTGGCGGTAAGGGCTCGAAATATTGAAAAGCTCATTTCATAAAATGCTTGAACATTGCATGTGATGGTTTGTTGTGGCCAACTACATTTGGCCACATTGTTGAATCACAAACGAGTCAGTATTCCGTCATCGACGTTTGGCCATATTGTGAATTTTTTTTCTTACAACCTAGTTGATTTCCTGAGATTTGCGCGAACCAAGCGAACGAAGTAAGCGTGGTGCGGTAGCACCAGGCGATGTGCCATATTGAAAATTTTATTAATATCTATATAGTACAAAACAGGGAAAACAATTTTTTCACAAATCGACATGTTGTTTGATGAAACAGCTAATTATAGCATCTACGTGCGACATTAACACATAAAGATAGCGTTTCAAGTCTCTATCGGTAGTTAAAGGAATCATTTCATGATGATCATATAAACTTGGCAGTTTCATGAAATAGCCGCGACATATATATTCGTTGGCACGTCATGAAATGGTCGACTGTCGTTAGGCCACATCATGATGTGTCTTGGCCGATGTCGATATGGCCAACTAACGCGTGGCTACTTCATAAAATGGCCAAGTCTATTTTATCATATCGTAAATTTAGGGCTTTGTTTTGACAAAACACTGTCATGGAGTTCTCAAATTGAAGAAGTGAGCAGGAAGATGTTTGCCACAACTAGTTAACTCACTTAACGTTTGCGCAATCTTTTGCCAATGCGTACTAAAGTTTCTATAGCACAATATTCTTCCAATTCTCGACTATGCTGATGTATGTTACCTTGATCTCACGGAGCTACAGTTGTACAAACTTGAGCGCCTCCAGAATCTTTGTATCCGTTTTTTATACGGTTTACGAAATACGATCGCACATCCGAATTTCACGCTAAGCTCAAGTGGCTTCCCATCCGCCTGCGCAGGGATACGCACACTCTTTCTCTTGTGTACCGAGTGCTGTTTGATTCTGCTGCACCGAACTATTTGTACGACAAATTTATGTTTAGATGTGATGATACTGATGATACTGTGATGGGTTTCCCCCGTTTAAGTGAATGACTTAAATGGGGAAACCTTTAAGCATACGCTAAATCCGAAAAAAAAATTGCTTTTTTTTACTTTTATCATTTCTGAAGTGAAAACTCTATATACAAGTATGACAGTTTTTTTATATGTTTCGTTACCGGGATGCACGAGGTTAGGTGACATTGTGGAAAGCATTTTACTAGTTTTTGCTTACACACGTATCATGGGTACGGCTGATACGGCGGTAGTTACGCCCCTGCTTCGACTATCGATTGAGGCATTGAAAATGCTTTGTTTGTGTCAATGTCGCACGTGGATAATATAATTAGCTGATTTATCAAAAAATATATGATTTTGTCAACATTTTCTTGCCTGTTATGTATTTTATATAAATTTGATTTACGTTTTGATTACGTCGCTGGCTTCGTTGGCTTGGCGCAAATCACAGCATATTTTTGCACAATATGCTTTAATCATTAAAAATCGATGAAAACCACGACTTGCTTCGTCCATTACCCACCAAAAAGTCTGACTCAGTGTATATAACAATGCTGTTTGATATTTTAGGAGTACCGTTGTATGAGTTCTGGTGCATTCCTGGATATCCTCGACGTATTTATCTCGTTTTGGATTTTTACAAATTTACAAAATATGCATAAATATATACTATTAAGATTTTTGGAGTTCCATAGTATTTCCATAGTATACCTCCAAAGCTTATGGCCCAGCACCCATGGACTTTACAAAGGACAAACTTGAGCTACTAACTACGCAAAAAATCACAAACCTAACGCAAAAAATCATCAAAACCGGTCCAGAAATAAAAAAGTTGTGCTTGAACATACATAAAAAATACCAGCACCAATGCAAAAGAGTTCCTCTAGTACAACATGTGACGACGTACCTATTTCGATTGAAAAATGAGTAATATTCGATTTGAAAATAGAAATAATCTTTCACATGATGCACACTGTCATCCAAACATACAAAAACCATAATTTCATGCCATTTCATCATTATTTTCAAATAAAATGGACGTGGGAAACCTATCGCCGACGGAATGCGAAAAATAATTACACGTAGCCACAATAATGGCAAATCTGCTTACCAAATAGCTAAGAACTTATCCCTACCAAGGTCGACAGTTCAGACCATCATCATCTATCACGTGCTTGTGTTTGATGGTAGAGGTATAGGCGGTTTTATTTTAAGACCGACTAGGCTTGAGCCACAGGTGAAAGTCAATCGTGCAAAGAAAATGTACTGCTTATATACGATACTACGCCAATGTAAGATAAAGGTAAAGAAACATTTATTCCCACAAAGACACAACACAAAAGTTCATATCTTAGGACAATAAAATAAGAGCTAGGTACACTGAACAAGCAAAAGACAAAAAAACAATTACATGAACTATTGGTACATGGGGAATAGGAACCGACTCAGCGTGTTGCAGGTGTAAGTATGTAGTCACACTTACTCAACCAGCGCTGGTTTTCAGTCAGTCCCCAGGAAACAAATACAATTATTATCTACAATAACACAAAATGCATACAGACAATAACAAATACACATCCACAAATCTTTAGTAGTAAGACAGTTACAATCACACATAAAACTAACACTTCTCTATTTGTTTATCTTATTTGAGAAATTATTATAATGCTTTTCCTAAAATAAAGTATGTATATAAAAGATTTAATACATAAATTATAATTATACATATTGATACACAGTTACTTGTATAAAATACTAATCATATTCCTTAGAAAAAATATATAAGTACATTTAAAGAATGTATAATATATTTATAGGATTACTTCATAATTAGGTATTTCTGTATAACCTGAGTGATATAGTAATTAATAAATAAGTTGCCTATCCAAAAGAATTGCTTTTAATTTAATTTTAAAGGTTTGGACAGACATAATTTTATCATTATTTAAAAATAATTTCAGCTAAAACTGTTAAACTCTGGGAGCACAGATAGAAAAAACGACTTTACTCCAAATTACATGTAGTAACTTATTCAAATAGGCGTTCGCAACAAAACACACCAAGCAGTAGGCACTTCAGAGAACGTGACATCTCAGGCCCAGAACTTATTTCAAGTAACATCATTAATTTGTTATTATTTTTATGTTTTTGTTACAGACAATTATCAGCTGTAGCAGTGCGCCGACAATATCTTCCAAAACACGCGGGCTTCATATTATTAGATTTTTGTAGCCTTATACCATGTTTGATGCATTTTTCACCAAACTGCAATAAGGTCCTTACATTATGGCCCAATTTAATATACTTCGGAGAAGTTGTTATGTAAGTGATAATTTTGATTTTTTTATCCGGGGTAACTTTTTTACCTTTCGGATAATATGCTCTTGGGATTACAGCATTACATATAATATCATAATATTTTTTTAAGTATATCACCGTCAAAGCAGTCGGCTTCGTTAATATGAGATGTACTAACTCATTACATCTCACCGGGGACATGCAGATCGAATGTCGCTGTGACCACTGCGCTACCGACGACGCTTCCCATTTTATTTAGGATCTGTTTTACCATGTGTTGAAAAAGTTAGCTTCACTTTATTAGCACATGGTCACATGGCACTCATCCGATCATTAACACTAAATACCAGATAATCGTTGCCGATAACTTTTTGTGTTTCACAGAAAGTCACTGTTAAATTAACTGATAGTTACTGTTACCGGCCACTTTATAAATGGCGGAGTGACAACGTCGCGTTCTGTTACTACGACGCAAATTATCATTATTTAAAAATAATTTTGAAAACTAAATTATTATAATGCCTTTAGGTAAAAAAGAATATAGTTGTAATTTTTTCAAGTATAATTTAACTTTTTCCCAACGAAAACAATGTCATTCGTGTAAGTTGCGATGTATCACCCTGTACAGTCGGCCGCATAAGTCGCTTAACAGAATCAAAAGTGCAAAACAACTGAACACCCAACAAACTATAAGTCTTTGTCGTGACAAGGGCGCAAAATAAACTTAACTTACAAACATTCATAATAAGCATAACACAACTGATTCATAAGTTGCTAAAAGTTTTCATTCCAAAAGTCGAACTTTTGATTCTGTTAAGCGACTTATGCGGCCGACTGTACAATTGTAGTTTCTTTTACCATACCTTTGTTGAATTCTGTAATATTTTTTTTTTCATTTTGCAGTATTTACCGAGTTGTAGAATTTTGCATAAGCATAGAAAATCACAACTGGTTAATTATTTTATCGGGTATTGCGTTAATATCCTTCCTAGTCCTGAATTGTCTACGGTGTTTCTGGTACATGGTGACAACGTATGGGTATTGCATAGAGTGCGAAAAGAACAGAGATATAATGGTTCCCCAAGATTGGTACGATCTCGTTCATCCTAACGAAGAGGTTTGTGAATTACTTATTTTTACCGATTATTTCCCTAGGCATCACCCCAGTATCTCTCGGGAACTGCAAATAAGATGCAACATTTGATTTCATGTTTGATGGAGTATAGCGTGTAAAATTAATACACATACATATAAACAAACCATAGAGTACAATAACAAGTAATCAAAATATTTTATTTCGTCATTGGATAATTTTTATCACTTGATGAATGTACATACAACACACATAGAAGATCCAAACCCGTATCATTTAAACGTACCTAGACCATACAAAATTTTGGCTAGCACCATTTTTGCAGTTAGCACCCTCTTTATGGCGACGTCCTTCCGTTTAGTAGATTAAAAAGTTTCTTTAGCTTCCTGCAATCTACAAAATACTTCCCAAGTCACGAAAGAATAATGCTGTAGCAGTCCAGACTGCGAACTATGTCCCACTTGCGGAGCATTTACCATCGCCTTAACCCGACTTCGCTCTCAATTAGGCCGCTGCAATCAGAATATGTCAGAGTGCGGCTACATAGGCCCATCAGTGCAGTTTGACTACTGGGCTGAATGCACACATTTATACTAAAATAGAAGATTCTTCTTATTTATTAGAAATTTTGTAAATTAAACCAATCCTTATTTTGTTTCAGGTGACTTTTACAACTCATGCCATAAATTACGTAACATCTTCATTTTTTAAAATCACTAATGCAAATTATATTAAGTCTTTTACGTTACCAAACTTTGGATCAACTTTGTGGCAAAGTATATTTTTTTTATCGATTTATATTGGTCATAAAATTTTGTTGATGCCAAAAATGTTTGCTGAAGCTTTATTACACAGGGAACATAGTTACACTTTTCAAGCTCGGGTTAACAAAGTTTTACGATACGCTCGACATCGAACTGAAAACCCTGAAGTGTTGGATAGTGTTAAACAGTTTTATCAAGAATTACGGAAGAAAAAAAATGAGGCGATGGTAATACCGACACTCATCCATGAATTACCAAAAACTTTGATCATAGATATTCATCTGGATATAGCCTCTGCTATATTCCATCACAGCCCAACTTTGAGAAGAACATCCATCCCCCATAAAAGGTGGCTGTGCTCACGGGTTGGCACTGATTTCAAAATGCCGTATGACCATCTATACGACGATCCTGGTTTTCGCAACTATCTATTTTATATTAAAACCGGATTAGTACAGGTACTATCCTCAAATGATAAAGTGACGCCTATTATGACATTTACAAGTGGAACCGTTTTAGGAGACATCAATTTCTTACTGCCTCATTTAAATGATGGCATATCTGTTCGTTGTTTAACGTATTGTGAAATTAATTTTATTTCACGACTAGACATCTTGAGGTCGTTACATATTTTTCCAAAAGACCGCCGCGCCGTAATGGAAAGTGCAAAGAAAAGAATAGACCATGCATATGCACTTTACAGACTTAAAAGCGTCTTTAAAAATAAAATAGGGCTTTCGGAAATAGGAAGTGTTGCGTGGTTGAGAAAACGTTGGTGGCAACTTCAACGCCATCGTCTAGAATTTGTAGGGGGGTCTATCCAATGGAAAAAGAACCTGCCCCCTGAAGACAGCGCATACCATTGCTCAAAATATATAGGACAATTAGTACTCTGCAACGAGTCACGACTTTATAATAAATCGATCTTTCTAAAAACCAAATTCCCTTGGATCTTATCACCAGACTCCTTGTTTGCGGAAGTGTGGCGTGCTATTGTTAAAGTTACTGTTATTTTAGACTTACTCATATATCCACCAGCTTTAATATTTATGTTCTTAGAAGAACAGAATCTTCTAACTCGTACATACAAATTACTTGATTGGTGGTCTGGGTTTGTGTTCACATTTGACATGGCCTTAAGCCTTATTACCTACAGGGAGAGGGAATATGGCCTAATAACTATAGCTTCTATTGAAACTTTGCTGGGGCGATGTAAAACGAAAAAGTTTTTTTTTGACGTGCTTTCTACATCATTACTGAGTTACATTTGTATTGCTATTGGTGAGCCAGAATATTTCCTGATATGCAAATTCACTAGACTGATAAAACTGTATACTTTATTTGAAACAACAATTTTCGATAGACACAGATTCAATTTCCAAGACACGGCGGCAAAAACTATTTTTAAGTGCTATTTTATAATTTACTGCTACTATTATATAGGTGCATCCTTTACTTTTTTACTAGCACAATATATGAAAGATTTGTCATTGGATTATTTTTATTGTGGATACTTTTTAAGTGGAACTAACAGAAATATAACAATGTTCTCATTTGGTAGCTTCATCACATCATTACAACTAAATTTATGTGAGCCACATACATGTGCAGACGTTGGGTATATGCTCCTGCTTAATGCTCTAGGATTTCTGATAGTATGCTATGTAAAGGGAAACTTATTGGCAGTTTTGTACTTAAAATATCAAGACAAGATTAATTTCCAGTATATAGCTTACTTGTTTTGGACACAGTTCCTACATTATGATTTACATCCAAATTTACTAAATCGGACCTACAAATATTTTTTATGCCTATGGAAAAATTTGGGAGGACTTAAAAACCTTAAAGGAGAACCATATTCTATACGTTACAACTTACATGACAAAGTAGTAGCAAGAATTCTTCAGAATTCACAAATATTATATGGAGCTGACCGGGAACTTATAAGAGAATTGGCATATGAAGCAAAATACATGACTGTTCCGAAATATGCAACATTGGCACTATTTGGTGCAAATTGCGATAAAACCTATTGGTGTGTAAAAGTGAGTATAATTTGTTTGCTAATTAAAAAAATGTGAGTTCATACTCGTAGTGTTTGATTCAATTGCTTGGCAACATGTTTCTACTTTCTCTGAAACGTCTACAAAATAAGTTTGCTCATGTAATACTGGCTATAGAGAAAGTGACATAACTACACCCTGACATATAATTTTTTATTATAAATATTATTTTTATTTAGGAATCCTAACCCCAAGTAATGACTTGTCTAAATAAGAATTGCTTGTTTAAGTATTAGGTAACTTGTTTATGAATACGGGTGGTCATGTTGATATTAGTCAATTTCTAACTAACTAAATAGTCTAACTCAGGTATGTGAAATGGTTTGGTTAAGCTCTTCAACTATACCTAAAGTCTGATGATGCATAGTGGTGGCAAGGGATTGCTTCACTCCGAACTTCCTTAATATATTCTTAACAAATCTAGATGTTAATGTTATAGTTATTTAACAACATATATGACAATATGTGCCATTCATAATATGGGAATAGATTGAAATGTTTTTACCCACCAATCAGTACCTTTCTAACTTTTAAGGATTTTTGCAAAAATACTAAGAAAAGTTTAGAACGATTGCGCAACCTTGTGTTGCAATCATTGAACTGTTTGCAAATATTCCAGTGCGTTTGATACGTATTTTCCCACCATACTGTACATATAAAGGGTGGTCCAATCATATTGCACGATATCTATTAATTGTGAGATTTTTGTCAAACTTAATTTGACATTTCTTTGTTTCTATGTTTTGACAAATTCAACCATGGAGAGGTACACAACTGAGCAGTGCGTTAATATTGTTAAAGCCTTTTAAGAAAATGGGAGTTCAAATCTAAGTGCATTTCGTGCACTTCGTGATTTATTTGGTCCGCATAATCAACCAAATGTGTCCACAATCGGGCGTATCGTGCGCAAATTTCAGCAAACCGGGTCTGAAGGAAATGTCCCAGTTCGTTCTGCGGAAAACATTGCTGTTGTTCACGATAGTGTGGCAGAAGAGCCGTCAACCTCAGCTTGTCGTCGTGCCCAACAATTGAACATCGAAAGATTTGAATTTACACGCTTACCAGGTTCAATTGACTCAAGAGCTGAAGCCTACTGACCATTTCAAGCGTCTTCAATACGCCGAATGATTGGTTGAACAGACAGAAGTAAATGGTGACTTTACAAAGAAAACCATCTTCGGCGACGAGGCACACATTCACCTCAGTGGATTCGTTAACAAGCAGAATTGCCGCATTTGGGCAAATGAGAATCCACGAGTGATTGTTGAAAAGCCAATGTATCCACAAAGAGTTGCTTGGTGCGGTTTATGGGCTGGCGGGATCATTGGGCCGTACTTCTTTGAAAATGAGATCGGCCAAGCAGTTACCGTGAATGGTGCTCGCTATCGCGAGATGATAACGCACTTCTTGTAGCCAAAAATTGAGGATATGGACCTGGATGATATGTGGTTCCAACAGGATGGTGCCACTAGCCACACAGCCAACGACACAATGGCTCTTTTGCGCGAGAAATTCAATGGCCGTGTTATTTCACGTCGTGGCGATGTTAATTGGCCGCCACGATCATGTGATTTGACACCGTTGGACTTCTTTCTTTGGGGATTTTTTTTTAAGAAAAAGTGTACGTCAATAAGCCAAGAACAATTCAAGAGCTAAAAGATGAGTTAATTTGGCTCATTAACGACAATGAATCTCAATTATGTCTCCGAGTAATTGAAAATATGGACCATCGGATAGAGGTATGCCACCGAAGCCATGGGGAGCATTTGGCCGATATTTTGTTTCACACATAATTGTCATAGATCGCTCTATCTAAAAATATTAAGATAATTCACTGAAAACTTTTTGTTTTATTTACAATTAACATCGTGCGTTTTGGTTGGACCACCCTCTACATACCCCGTTTCAAAGTGCTTGTGCGGAGGAGCTCAGGTCAGGACTGGGAAAATCATGCCCGACAGCAGACGTGTTGGTCTTTTTTTAACCATTAACTGTTAACCCAGCGTGGTACGGTCTAAATTAAATTAAATTTGACCATCAATAAAAGAATTGTGTGCAAAGCACTTATACAACAACTTCAAATGGTAGTTTTAGGTTTCTTGTTGAAGAATCTCAGACTTGCTTTTTTTTGTTTAAGGGAATAGTCAGATGTGAATACCAGACTGATGATGGAAAAACTGACTCATATATATATCCTAATGGGGAATTACTGTGCCCAAGCACACTATTTTTTAACAACACTGCAATCAGAACGTTCTATTCTGAAACAGACTGCGAGGTAATACACACATCAAAAGTGTCTAGGGATCAAGTACATTTTAGAGTATTTCTGCAAATGAGGTACATTGTACTGAATTTTTTCGATCGCTATTGATTCTATTTAGTGATATATAAAAAGAATTTTGATTTTATTTTCGATTATAAAGAGAAAATCATTTATCAATTAGCATTTCTATAAAACTGTGTCATGGCATTTTTACAAAATCATTACATTTTTTTATTTTGACGGAACTGTAAAAAATTACACTGATATGGAGCGACGACATCATTTTACCCGAGAAGAGATGAGAGCCATCGAAATGTTTTAAGCTGACTATTGCTCTTGGCGTTGTAAACCGCCTCTGGATATGCTATCACGGGCAGCCTGGCCGAGGGACATTGAGGACGATTTCGCTTTACCACTCGCAGACAGGAGCAGTACATCCGACAGTACCTTACCACGACTGCCATGATGTTGGTTACGAGGCTCCACAACTCTTCAGGCTCGTTAATAAGCGATCAAACCATCCGTAATCGTGAACGTGAAGAGGGTGTGCTTTACTGAGGGCCGATAAGAATCCTACCTATACTACTCCGCAATTGTAGGGCCCGTTTACAATGGGCTCGTGTACACACAGATTCAAAAAAGTAGACTGGTGTTGTGTGTGTTTTTCCGATGGATTTTGTTTTGAAATGAGGCCGGATACAAAACGAATTCCAGTTTGGAGAACTTCTGACGTCATGAACATTTAAGATTTTGTCAGGAAGTTCATCTGTATGGTAGAGAAACAATTTTGATATGGGCCGGTGGAAGAACCGAACTCATTTGGATCAGGGGCAACCTCAGTGCTCAGATTTACGCGGAGAGATTGTTGCAGAGGTAATATTCCCTTTCCAAGGCCATTTTGGTAATTCGTTTCAACTAATGCACGACTATGCACGTCCACACACGGCTAGAGTTGCAACAGGCACTTTTACCGAAGCTGCTATTAACGTTCTGCCGTGATCTGCTCAATCGCCAGACCTCAACCGAATTGAGCGCGGATAGGTTATGCTCCAAAGAATGCCGTGCACAACAACTTTTTGACTTGTCACAAAGCATGTGGGCGGCCATTCCTCAAATTGATTTAGATGAACTGATATTAAGCATGCCAAATCGATGCGATTGTGTTATTCGTGTTAATGTAAACACTATACATTTTTATATCTATACAATTAAAATTTATAAAATCTCTGATTGGCGCCGTTAATTAGAGTTAATTTTGCACAATTTGCAGAAACAGCTATCTTTCATAATTTTTCTTAATTTAAACATAGGAATTCAATCGTTCATTAGTCGTTAAATAGTCGTTCTGGTAGGCTAGATTTGGTAAATATTGATTGGATAAAATTTTTCGCAAAAAAATTACTTGATCCCTAGATACTTTTGCTGCTTGTATTTGACTGGTTTATCATATAGAAATATAACTTTCAGTCCTCTTTCCCTTGTTCAAATAAAAACGAATTTTCTAGTAAAAAATTCACGTGAATAGGAAAAAAGTCCCCTAATTTAAAAGCACAAACTGATTGGTTGAGTCGCTGTTAACCTTGTAGTGTTTATTTGTCATTAATAATGTGGCGTTACCGAAATTTGGACAAATCTACAGGCATGCTATGCCGAATAATATGTAATCAACTTTGTAATGCTAAAGAAAATTATGATGCTCTTTACAGGTCCTTTTCTTAGACTTGCCAAAGTTTTGGTATATAGTAAATAGATATTCAACTGAATTACAAATAATACGACTTGTACAAGAAGAACTTATTCTTCAATACCAACAGTTATTTTCCAAATACTTTCAAAGACATCGAGAGGTAAGCATAATGGTAGTAATAGTAAATGGCCATTCATTTCCAACAATCCAACCACGTAATAGTGTAGTATTCATTGCGATTGTATAATTTTCTCGTTATTCACCTATGTACATTTTTTATTATCAAAACCTATAAGCCAACTTGCAGTCAGTTCCAACCTGGTACCTAGTGACATTTTCTGTTTCCAAAAATTAAGAACCCATCGCAACGGTTTTGATCATTAGAAAAAGCTGTCGAAGAGTATGAAAAACATGTTTCTGAGGTCTGCGCGGAGGTTGGACAGAAACGTTTTCAAAATTGGCTTATTAAAAAATTACGTGTTTACGCAAAGTGAGAAATTTGGAGAAACAAGAAATGCAGATTTAGCATACATTGTATTTTTTTAATTCATTCATAAAGTTTCACGTTCGCCTCACTTACAAGCTCTTTACTTCGTAAAATAGACTGGGATTGACAATACTAAAAGTCTAATGGAGTTTGAAGATTTTGTTTGGGGTTTGGCATTATGTCTGATCGTCTTTCGGTTTTTTTTTTCAAAATTGCGTCGCAAGTACATATAGATTGATTGGTTACACTCTAAGTAACACAAAAATATGAAATTGCTCAAAAATGTGAAATTTCAGAGTTTTGGACAGAAAAAGATTATAAAAGAAACATGATATGAGCCTACAAAAAGTAATATAAACCCTTCCACGCACTATGTTCGGTCGGTGTAATAGAAGTTAACAAAATATATCTATCTAGCCCTAAAGTGTCACTTTAAAATCATGCGTAAATATGCTAAAGCAAACCTAATGTCGTAGTTAAATGTTTTTTAAGAACTGTTTTTTGAACCTACCCCAGTGTAAAGGTTTGAAATATTTTCAGGGCTATGTTGGTTGTTCTTCTAGAATCTTTCTTTGCGTAAATTTTCTAAAATGTGAAAAAAGCATAGTAATATGTAAAGCATTATATTGTTGCATTATATTGTTCACTTTGTTTTAGTATTTTATTAAATTATTGAAAGATCGAAAAACATTTTGTCTACATGGTACTTTTCCAATTGTGCCTAGTGTATGGACGGCAAGTCATGGCAGTTGAAAAACGTGGGAAATAAAAAAAATAGTAATAATATAATAATAATCTTTATTTGCCAAAAACTCAAAAGTATGAGTTACAAAATTCGTTTTTACACTAAAAATAACAAATTAATTGTTCTTAAGACTAAATACCTACCCATAACTATGTAACAAGTTTTTAGTAAAACAAAAATAAAAGTTACAATATAATTGTTATATCAAAATTTTATAAACTCGACATTTTGACGGTAGAATTAAGTAACCCGAGTTGAAAAAAATTACTTCCCGTACTATTCGCAAATGTGTGACGGCAAAGTAAGTTCGTTCACTCAAAGCAAATCAGATCTAATATCTATGACATAAGGGACATTTTTCTTATCCATTTAGCACAAACAAAGGACAGAGAATGGTAAGTGACCAGTATGTCTCTTGTCAAAAAACGTAGTATAGTCCAAAAATACAGATGAAAAAGTTATGCAAAAACAGAGATTTATTTTTATTTTTTTATTATACATTAAATTAGAAAATAATACAGGTCATGTTTTTCTACACAAGTATAGTAATATTACTTACTATTATTACACTTTGTTTAACCTTTTATATATCGTATAATAAATATATATATATATATTTTTTCTTGTCAGCTCAGTATTAATGATCTATAATATTTACTTTATATTCATATTATACATATATCTTTATGGAAGCTAGTTTATAATAAATAAGTATGTTTAAATATAGTTTATAAAATACATATAAATATACATATTGTTATATTTTTACGTAATAAAATATATAGTAAAAGTAAAAAGATTACGCCATAATTAACGTTTCAGTGGATAAATAGTCCAGAGTGTGGAGATATGATGTGATTATTTTTTTACAATTATGATAAGTCTCATTTCTCAGAGGCACTTTAATAGCCTTGCAAATTTTATTGTATAACCAAGGTCCTATGTATGTAATAGAATTACGCGCAAAAAAGGTTCTAAATGTTGGCACTTGATAAACCGTAGCATATCGTCTTTTGGAAATTATTTTTTGTGGTCTTATTTTGTGTTGTCTTAACACAATAAGCTTTATAAATAATTGACGAACGGTGAGAACTGAAAGTTCTTTATATAATTGCGTAGTAGGATAATCAAATGGCTTCATGTACAATACCTTTAAGACTGCTCTTTGTGCGCGTTCTAGTTTTAGTAAATTTGTTTTTTTTGCACTACCCCAAGCTGTTATACCGTACGTTAAAAGAGATTGACATAAAGCGAAGTAAACGGTTTTATTCGTATTTCCATCCTTAATGTGTCTTATTTTTTTGAATGTACATGTTAATTTTCTGAGTCTATTACTAAGGGCTTCAACATGGCACTTCCAGTTTAAGTTACGATCTATAGTTATACCTAAATATTTAATTGATGTCACCGAACTAAGAGAAAAACAGGCACATGCCGAGTCCCTATTGCAATTGTTGAAATGTATTTTGATACCTAAATTAGATGGCTGTTTGTTATCGTAAATACTAAATGTCATAAATTTTGTTTTCTCAATGTTAAGTGTAAGGAGATTTTTGTCAAGCCAATCTAAAACAATTTTTAATCCACTTTCACTAATTTTGTGGACTTCTATCCACGATGAGGCGTGAAATACAAGTACTGTGTCATCGGCGAAAGATATTATTTTCGTATTTTTTATTGTTGTTTCATTCAAATCATTCAAGTACATCAAAAAAAGGGTCGGGCCGAGTACCGGTCCCTGCGGAATTCCAAAATCGACGATAACTGGGTCACTGATCACCCCATTAATGCTGACAAACTGAGTACGATCACTAAGATACGATTGAAAAAGCTGCAATGGAATCCCTCTCACCCCGGCACCTTCCAGTTTACTTATCAGTATGGGAATAGAGACAGTATCAAAAGCTTTTGTTAAGTCTAAAAATATAGCTAAGCACTTATCGGAGCGATCTATTTTTTGAGTAACGTGTTGAACTAAGTCTTCTATAGCATCTGAAGTTGATAAATTGTGTCTGAAGCCATATTGACTACAAGAAAAGAAGTTATTCGAGTTAAGGTAGTGTATTAGTCTTGAATTAATTACTTTCTCCAATATCTTAGCAAGTGTTGGCAATAGTGAAATTGGCCTATAATTATTGATACTATCTTTATTTCCAGACTTAAGGATGGGTAATATAATGGATCGCTTTAATGAATTAGGAAAAATACCAGTTGCGAGACAAAGATTACATATGTAGGTGATTGGACCAGACAGGCAATCAACAGCCCGTTTAATAAATATTGAGGATATTCCGTCCCATCCCTTAGACGTAGACGCCTTCAAAGAGATTATAATTTTTCTAATCTCATACTCGTCAGTGGGCAGAATGGTAAATGAGTTAATAGGAGTTGAGGTTGGCTTGAAGTTTGTAGCTAAATTAGTTTCTGTTGTATTTAATTTGTATAAAATATTGTTAGCTAGAGATTTCCCTACATTTGTGAAAAAATTGTTTACAGAATTAACAGATTCTTTGGGTGTACTTTTTATATTTAATAAAACTGGGTCATGTGGTTTTTTAATGTCAAGGTTACATATTTGGCGTATCGTCTTCCAAGTATCTTTAGTACAGTTTTTATGTTTATCAATCTCAGATTTCTCATATGCCGTTTTCAGAGAACGGATAAGTTGATTACAAAAAAGTCTGTATCGTTTATAAGTTATTTGTAATATAAAATTATTAGGGTCTTTTCTCAGTTTAGCGTGCAATTTATCTCTCCGCCTTATACATCTTAATAAAGAGGGTGTTATCCAAGGCTTAATAGTTGTTTTCCTATTGCTCACCTTTTTTGTTACAGTGCAGTTTTCTAGTGTGTTGGATAAGATACTAAGAAACTCGTTAGTAGCTTGTTCAGGATCAGTACTCGTTCAGGTTCATACACCGCTCGGACGCCGAACGCAGCGGTCGCCGATGTTGTCTCAGTAGAAAACTTTTAAATAAGTATAAGACATATAGTCATTTAAAAATCAACCTAATCGCACTCAAAACAAGGTATAAACTCCCTTGACCTCATCATAGTAAACTCATCGTTACACTCGCAGTTATCACAGATCAACGAAAACGTAGATACTCAACATGTCAGTGAAGCGATCACCGCCCAAGCATCACAACTCCGACTCGGACTTAGCGAAAGTGTGTGCCGAAGACTCAATCAATGTTAGTCTAAGGAAAAGAAAACATGATGACGATTTCACCCAATTATTCAAGCAATTCACAACCGAAATTATGAATAATCTAAATGCATTCAAACAGGATATTCAAAGAGAAATAAACGAAGGGAATAATAACTTAAATGTGGTAATCAAGAACGATCTGAAGGCTTTGCATGATAATGTAAACGAAATGAAAAAGCAGTGTAATGGTTTGTCGAGCGCAATCACAGATCTACAAATAAAACAGACTTCAATGCAGACCAAAGTTGAAGGAATTGAAACATCTTTACAGTTTTTGAGCGATAAATCTGGAGACATTGAAAGTAAAATGCAAAGCTTTGACAAGGACATGAAAAGGATGACCAACTTTGAGAGAGAGATAAATGAGATAAAAGAACAAAACCGTATTCTAAAAAACGAAATTAATAGTAGAGAACAGAGAGAGAGAAGTTGTAATATGGAAATTACTGGATTGCCTGAATTCAAGGATGAAAATCTGATAGTTACAATTAAAAAAATCGCATCTTTGGTGGGGGTTCCTGTTGATGAAACTCACATAGTTCATATAAATCGAGTATCACCTCGAATAAAGTTACAAGGCCAACACAAAAATATCGTTGTTAAGCTTAGTTCACGATTACTTCGCGACGAACTCTTAGTCAAATTAAGAAGACGCAGAATCACCACCAAGGACCTTGAAATAACAACAGAGCCTACCTCCGTGTTTTTTAACGAACATTTAACGCCATACAATAAACAACTTTATAAAAAATGCAGAGATATAGCAAAACAACAAATGTACAAATTTGTTTGGATAAAAAACGGGAGAATTTACGTAAGAAAAAACGACACAGCGAACGCCTTACAAATAGTGCACGAAGAAGACCTAAAGAAGATAAAAAATGCATAATGTACAATAGCAGGTTTCAGGTATTCATAAAAAAATTTTTTTACTGCGTTTTTAGAATCTTTCTTGGAATCATTTCTTTTTTGTTACGTGTCTTATATTTAGTTTACTCATGTTATTTACATTTATATTTTGACTTAGCACATATATTTTGTATATGGTATGTAATATGTATTTTACTTTATATATTTTCATATTATAAGTGTATTTATTATAATAAAATTATTTATTTTCTACAATTTTTTAATTATTTTTTTAGGAACTTCATTTCAACCGGCTATCTTTTCTACACCTTTTGTTACTCTTTGACGCTTACGTCAAAATTACCGTTCGTACACAGTCCAAAGTTCATGTGCAAGTCGTGCAACACAATGAGAATAATTCCTATTCCTAAATCGGAGTCTATTTTATGTTTATATGGTTTAAATTGTAGTATTAAGTTGCTCACTTTATTAAATTACTATTGCAAATATAACGATACGATAAGTTTTTCTATAACATGTTTTTATGAGACGGCTCATTTTGGGAAACACACAATTAATATATCTGTAATATATTGTGCACATAAAACACGCAACTTCTTTTTGATTTATTGTTTGTGTTTTGAAGTGATTGTTTCGTTGAAACATTTTTATAGCAATAACATACCCTCTTTTTACTGGTTTAGTTTACTGTGCATTTGGCTGCTGAACCGAATGACTGATATCATTTTTGTAAATTACCCTCATCGCTCCGCTGGAAGTTTGCATATTCCATTATTACAGTTTAACTTTGAGTCGTATGACCGAGTATTAGAATCTTGTTGCCGTTTATTAGGCTTACTATTGTTAGTTTATTCATACGCTTCTTTGTGCTGGGGCAGCCAATTAAGAAACTATACGAACTTATCGCGCGTTTTTGTTACAATTATGAATGGATACGTTCGTAATATTTTTCTATCTAATTATATATTGAGTATTGCTGTACTTATTTGTTTTGTACCGCATTTTTTAAGATTAATAGAGAGTGATAAACTTGTTTATGATTGTGAATTATACCTAACAAAATTGCGTCTCTTAAATAATTCGAATGAGAATAGTAATTTGTTATGTTTAAGTGTTGATGTTGTGAAACATACATTGCTGAGTATTGTTAAACATGTTAAACATGGTAATAGTTATTATAAATTTGCATCTAAATTATTTATAATATTAATTTTTTCCATCTTAAATATTATGTTACTGGTTTTAGAATTATCGCAACTTCTATTAGAAAACAGTTATCACTTGAAGTTGAGAATAATATGGCCAAGTACGAGTACCTTTATTATCTTAGGTACAGTTATGCAATTTGTATGTAATGAAAAAAAACACAACAATAATTTTATTTACTGTCTTGCAAATTAAAATATGGGTTTTTAAACATATTGTGACGCTGCTTATAAATATTTATTATTTAATCTTGGCGTCTAATTTCTATAATTTTTATTATACTAATTTCGTGATACCTATTTTATTATACCTACTATTTTACAAAATATATTTTATTTTACCTACTACTATAACTATAAACCTTAGCAATGATGATTCATAATCTTAACGTGTACTACCAGAACGTGCGTGGATTGCGCACAAAGTCTCTTGAACTGCGTCAGAATATTTTATGTAGTGACTATGACGTCATTATAATAACCGAAACGTGGTTGCATAACGGAATATTTGACGCGGAGCTTTGCGTTGATAGGTATGAGGTTTTTCGGGTGGATCGGAACTTGGCAGCTACCGGGAAGTGTACCGGAGGGGGTGTCATGGTGCTGACGAGGCGCATTCTGGGAGCGCTGTGGCTCCAGCCTGGTCCAGGCGCGCCCGAGCCACCTCCTTCCGCGGAACTGTTGTGGGTTTCAGTGCCAGCGCGTGCGTGTTCCTCCTCTGTTGACCTACTTATCGGCGTTGCGTACATTCCTCCAGATCCGCGTAAAATGGCAAACGATATTGACAACATTATTGAATACACTAAATATCTTAACAATTTACATTGTAATGCTAACTTTTTATTTGTTGGGGATTTTAATTTATCTTGTATATCATGGGTTAACGAATGCGCGATCTTTCTAAAAATGGGTTCTATTGAAATGCAAAACGCAGCTGTAAAATTATTAGAGGAATTCGAATTTATGAATTTTAAACAATTTAATTATTTAAGAAATCATGCTAATAACACATTAGACCTAGCATTTTCAAATTTACCATTAACGATTTCTCGCAGCTTTTCTCCACTTATAACGGAAGATCGCGCTCACCCGCCTTTCTTAATTGTTATGCATGACATAAATATTCAACCACTTCGTGAATGCACTATTGCAAAGAAAAAATTCATCAAGGCGGATTACAACGCCATAAATCACTACCTTGGTTCCCAAAACTGGCAATCTCTACTGTGTGTTGGTACTGTTGATGAAGCGACAGCCACATTTTATAAAATTTTGAACAATTGCATAATTGACTTGGTTCCTACTTGTACCCTTAATAAGCGTAGATCATATCCTAGATACTACAGTCCTGCATTAATTAAAATTATTCGAGAAAAAACTAAAGCCCATCGTAGGTGGAAAAAATACGGTAATCTAATGGACTACCACGAATTCGCACTGTTACGCGCCAGAGAACGTCGTGTGCAGAAAATATGCTTTGATAAATTCACGTCACACTGTGAAAATAATATTAAGCACCATCCTAAGCTTTTCTGGACTTACGTCAAGGCGCTGCGTGGGGGCTCTAGCTACCCGAACACATTTACCTTGGGAAGTAATAGATATACTGACGGTAAAGCAATCTGTGACGGGTTCAATACATTTTTTAAGAATACGTTCGGAACATCTGGCAGTAATAATAGCTACACATTAAATTACAACTGTGAGAGTTCAGAAGTAATTTCTTGTACACGTACCACGCCCAACTTAGTTAAAAATTTACTAAAAAATCTCGACATTAATAAAGGCGCAGGTAGTGACGGTATTCCCCCCATATTTTGGGCTAGTTGTGCGAATTCGTTGGCTCTTCCATTATCATTATTATTTAATCGCTCTTTGAGTGAAGGAATTTTTCCACTTATGTGGAAATCGGCGCATATTATACCTATACATAAAAAAGGCAGTAAGTCGATGATTGAGAATTACAGGGGTATTTCTATGTTGTGCACTGTGGCGAAAATACTCGAGCGTATTGTCTACAACGAGATATACCACGTAGTTGCTAGATCAATTCCTCAAGAGCAACACGGTTTTTTTAATAAGCGCTCAACCACTACAAATTTAGCATGCTTTTCTGAATTCATTTCAGCCAATATGGAACGCGGCGGCCAAATAGATGTAATATACACGGATTTTGAAAAGGCCTTCGACCGCGTTGACCACAGCACACTTCTCTTGAAATTAAATAAGCTAGGTATTCACGGTGATTTGCTTCGGTGGGTTCGTTCCTACCTCTCTAATCGGTCTCAGGCTGTTATTGTTGGGGGTTTCAAGTCAGATTTTATAAACATACCTTGCGGAGTACCTCAAGGATCACATCTAGGACCACTATTTTACAATGCTTACCTTTACGACATTGGAACCCGCTTCAAAAATACTAAATTTCTATTATATGCCGATGATAAGAAGATATTTCGCAGAATAAATGATATTAGTGATTGCAAATTAATACAAGAAGACCTCGACACTCTTTTCCAATATTACACCAATAACAAAATCACTGTCAATATAAGTAAATGCGAACAAATCACTTTCTCACGTAAAAAATCCCCAATTATACACACTTATAATTTTAACGGCACTCCTATTAATAAAAGTGAAACAGTCCGCGACTTGGGAGTATATTTTGACCAGAAGATGATGCTTTCCGACCACATAGATTATGTAACCAAGAAAGCCTTCCGTAGTCTAGGTTTTGTCCTTCGCGCTTGTAAACCATTCTCCAATAGAGAATCAATTAAGCTGGTGTATTTCTCGTATGTCAGAAGTATTCTGGAATATTCTAGTGCAGTTTGGTCGCCACAGTATATTATATACAAAAACCGATTAGAAGGAATACAAAAAAAATTTGTTAAACATCTTAATTATCGCTTTCGTTTGAACCCTGACTCTTATCAAGATAGCTGCAGGAAGCACGGACTCTTACCTTTGGAACAGAGACGTATTATGCTTGATATGTGCCTCTTGTACGACATTGTACATAGCCGAATTGATTGCCCTGAACTTGTTTCTAAAATACACTACCGTACACCATCCTACCGTACGAGGCACACAGGTTTACTGCATGAACAATTACACCACACAAACTACACTAAAAACAGTGTCATTTCCCGCATCACACACACATACAATAAACACTTTAGTCAAATAGACATCTTTGCTTGCAGTAAACCTAAATTCAGAAGGTAAGTTCTTGAAATCTTAATGAAATAGTTGCAATTTGTATGCATTATATATGTGTCTGTCTATGTATATGTATATGTGTATGTACATCTGTATTCCCATACTTTATTATTATTATTATCCTTATTATAACTAAACTTCTATCCTTTGCATCTGTTTAAGTATTATATATAATCACAAAAAATTATATATATATTTTTTTTTTATACATATATATATTTTTTTTTATAATAACATTTGCTTCAAAAATTTTTGTTATTTTACTGAGGCTATTTTTAAAAAATTGTAGGGAAACCTGTTATTGGCATTATGTTTAGTTAAACACTGTTTTGTAATTTAACATGTATAATTATGCTGTTGGTTTTCTCAATAAAAATAAATAAATAAATAAATAAATAAATAAGTACTATTGTAAATTACCGACCAGTCTAAGTCATTCAGCTGACTTAGTGATTTATCATAATCAACTCTAGTTACTGTCTTACCAGGATAACTGTTACTACCACGTTTTTGACCGTCAATAGAAACAATGAGCGAACTATGATCTGTGATAGAAGAGTTACAAATAAGAGTAGTAGAGGTATAACCTATCTTCAAAAAACAATGGTCAATGCAGCTTGGTCCACGGGTAGGATAGCAATGAGTAGGTAATAGCCCTAGCATAGACATCTTGGTCAAGTAGTCTGAGGCTCTTGTGTCTTTGTTGCAATCTTTTATATCCAAGTTTATATCTCCAGTAACAGCTACGATTTTTGAATTGTTTAATTTATTCAAGATATTATTTAGGGAATTTTGAAAACGATCTATCGCATACACAGAAGGCGATCTATAAATTGCCAAAACAGAATACTGATTATCAATTTCAATTAGTAGACAATCTGCATCTAACATAACAGGCTCAGATACTTTAATATTTAACCTTTCGCTAGCATACACAACAACGCCACTATTTTGGTTGACATGTTGCGTTGTTGAGAAACAATTGTAATCGGGAAGTGTCGGAATATTATTTAAATGTTGTAACCAGCACTCCGTTAAAACAATCAAGTCAAAATCTATCTTTAATCTTGAGAGGTGGACCATAAAATCACCGAAATTGCAATCTATGCTCCTAATGTTTTGGACAATTATTTTTAAGTTACCAGATGATTCGTTTAGTAGATTCTTGCAGTCGGTTGCTTCGTCAACCAGAAACGCTTCACCAACATTGTCATCTCTGTCAATGTCGTTGGCTACTTGTATAATTTCAGTTACCATATTGAGCTAGTTTTTTTATTTTTTGTTAGAAAAGTATTAAAATTCTGCATTTCTAGCAATTCAGCACCAACGAAGCAAGATCCAATGAGTTTTGTTAGTAGAAGTAACTGAGGAATATCCAAAACTGAAACCAAAGTGTTCCAAGACAAACTATGTATTAGGGCGTATGATAATATAAGTAAATAGACTGTATCTAAATAAATATATCTATATAAGTAGTTTGTGTGTGGAAATAGGTATATAACATATTGTAATAAACTAAGAAATACATGAGTTGACACCAGTACCGAGCTAAAACTAAATAATGAACCTAAAATAATAAAACGATGACAAAATATTGGGTTAACGTATCTTATTAGACATATGAGATTATAATGACAGAATAGTCATAGAGACGTACCACTGCATTTCAAGGCTTCCAGATCATCAAGCTTTTCTACACGTATTGTAGGTGAACCTTCAGCTTTTCTTAACAGCACATTTCCGTTGGACACCCAGCAATATTTATATGAACCAGTTTTGATGAGTTGTTTCGCTGAAGAAAGTATTAGTTTTGTTTTTGGCGTTAATTTTTCAGAAACATATACAGGAGTTTGAGGTACTGTTGCAGCCAAATCTTTGCTGTTCAACTTATTATTTACGTTGTGTTTGTTGTACTGTCTTACTGCTTGTAGTAATGTATTTTTATGGTTCACGTTTCTAAATTCCAGAATAATAGGAGCGTTTGCTTTACCTCCACGATAAATCTCTTTGATTGTATCCTGTTTCAAATCACATTTTAAGACATTCATCATATTCCTATAAATACTACCCAAGTCTTCATTGTCACCTTTTTGTAGGTTTCTAATTTCGACTACATTCTTCAAATGATTTCTCTGCAGCAGTCCTAGTTGATTTTCCAATTTGTCAATTTTGTTATGTGCATTCATGCATTCGAGCTCTAAAAAGGTAACTTTTTTCTTTAAATCATTATGTTCTTCTCTATTCTGTTGTAACATTTTCTCTATCTCAACATTAAATGCCATTATTTTTGAATTTTGTAATGTGAGTTCTTCGATCGCTTTAAGTAATTTATCATACTTAGTATCTTGATTTTTTTGAAAATCCCGAAAACTTGTTATCATTTCTGTACTAAATTCAGCAAAAGTTTCATTTTCCGGGTTTTTCCTTTTCCTAGCCGCTCTTGTATCAATATTGTCGTCCTCGCGCATACTTAAGTTTGGTTGCGAAGAGTATATGGTGGTTGACGGTGAACGTTGGAGAGGCATCTGAACTCTGGATATACTATGTAGTGAAGATGTTATTCACGTTTGCGACGCGTGCTTCGTACAAAACGTTGGAGGAGATATTTGTATCCCTGTTTATCACTACTTATAATGTTATATTGCAAAAAGAGAACTTATGACACTGTAATTAAGTATAAAATATCTTAGCAAGTTTTATTAAAAATTATATCGAAAGTTGTACATGTATGCTCGACTTGACGTTCCGCGAGTGAATGATCTGTCAACACTTAAATTTATTGTAAATGTGAAATACTACAAAATATGAACTTAATTACCTTACAAGTTGAATTATAGGTAGATAATTTTAATTTTGTGTAAATTACTTGGAAGAAAATGTGAATTTTCAAATGTTTTCGAGCACTGTGCCTAAGTTTATGTTAATTATGTTGACCTAATTGATATTATGTATTTATGGGAAAGTTTTTAGTGCAAAACTAATAAAAAATGTTTCAAAAAGATTTAATGTTTATCTAAAATTAATTTTTTTAAATGACCCTTATGATTTTAAAAAAACATATAAGATTTGAAATATCTTGGAAACGATTCCCTTTTGGAATTCCCAGTGAAATCGAGTGGAATTTACCATTTCTAAACCCCTTGTGATATCCGCCACTAATAACAAGTCACCCTGTATAATGTGGAAAAGTTTCAAATCAGTTTCCTAGCTCTGTATTAAGTTTTAATGTTCCGAACTTTTCTAAAGCATAGTGGTTATTTTTTTCATGTTCATAACTTGTAAAATTGTGGGCCACGATTCTGAAAAAAAAAACAAAACCGATAGGAAATGATGCCGAAATCTGAAAACCTCTAGTAATCAATTAATTTGCTGACACCATCACCACACCAGCAACTATCTTTTGTATTGATGACAGGCTTACATTCTATGTACCCATATTTTGGCAGTGATTACAAAATTAAGAAACCACCTAACTATATCTATCCAATTTCAGTACCGAATGAAGCTGCTAAAAGAACGAAATTTTTGCTTGGACTTTAAAATCAAAGAAGCCGCTTGTGCCGAGAGCGAAAACAATTGTACCTTTTGGATCAGTCCTGCATCTAAGTACATAATGTGTTTTTTTAGTTATTATAGTGATATATTTTTTTCTTATTAATTAAAATTATAGCGATATATTTTTACGTAGTTAGCAAACGATTACGCGACTCATCTAATAATAAGTAGCATCCGCACTCATGAACATCAATTATCGGAAGGTTGTTTTATTGCGATTGTGACATCGGCTCATGGTGCGTTGCCGGCCGTAGGCTTCAGCTGAACTTGCCTTTGTTCCAGTAATTGCACTGGCTGTTCCTTCCCTTTGACCGGAACACAACCACGTATAGGAATAGTCCCTATAAACCAGGTATAGTCCCCAGTGCATGGAGAAATGCTTTTGTGCATCCGATCCCTAAAAAAGGTGACCACTCAGATCGAAATAACTACCGACCAATCGTCCTTATCTCTTCGTTTTTCAAAATCTCGGGAACTGTCATGAACCGCCAGCTGTTAAATTGCCTTGAGCATCGCTAGCTAATTAATGACCGACAAAACGGCTTCCGTCGTAGACGCTGCGCTGGCGACCTTCTTGTGTTCTTAACACATCATTGGGCTGAAGCAGTGGAGAACAATGCAAAGCACTGTTGGTAAGCTTGGCTAACCAACAGTGCTTCTATCCAAGCGTCTTACGGTATTCTCAAAATCTTTGCTATACATAGCATAAGAATAGTGGTTGATGGATCATGCTCGGACCGTAAGCCCGTTAATGCTGGTGTTCCACAAGACTGTGTGCTGTCGCTCAAGCTGTGTATATTGCATATCAATGACGTGCTACCAATTAAATATGCGCCGCGTTTACTGACTGTAGATCAAAAACTTTTGCGTGTTACTATTTTGCAACAGTTTTAGCGTTATATAAAAGGAATTAAACTGAAATTTTACTTCGTTTTATAACAATAGACAAAAAATTTGGATCACCGCCATACAGCAGAAACCAAGCAACAATCGAAACAGCGGATTGCTACGGGCGAGCCAGCTCCGATGAAGGCCAAAGCTGTTTTATCATCTAATATACATATAGTTAGGCTTTAGTTTTTTGGGATGCAATCCGGTTTATTTTATGTTTAGAATATTTATAGATATAGATATCCAGTAATAGGTCTTCTGGTAGAAATCTGTATTAGAAATAAGCTGTACCTTTGTACTTGATTAGTATTTATTATTATAATTCATTTTTATAATTGTGATTTACTGTGTGAACAGCACATCAACATCAGACAAAATGGTAAAACGATTAATGGCCAATATTATGCTAACTTATTGGACCAGTTTTCAAAATATCACCTGAAAACGATCGCAATTGTTTAAGAAGGTATATCCTTTGTCTTCCACTAAGACATCGTATGAGTGTGAACTAAATTTAGTAGAGTTTCTTTCATTTAAGTCCGGCAACAATTAAATTACAGAAATGTTTATTTAAAAATTATTACTTATGTTTAACGTAGTATTATTCTAACTCAATGCATTTCATATAACGTTTCTCTAGTTTTTCGATCCCTCCCATAAAATACGACTTAGACTCAAAATAGAGATTGGATTCATGCACCATCTCTTCGTGCTTGCACTGAAGATATGGGTACATATCTTAATAATAACAACTTAGTTTTATCATAAATCTTCTGATCCATATTACTTCTTAAACATTACAAGTGTTTTTAAATAGCAACGATAATATAAATTAACCTAAAAAAATAACTAGCGTATTTATGACAGGGATGGACCTATTAAAATCGACACAGTTTTATTGTGTTTCGTGACATGTTTTGTTTTAAACTAACACAATTATTAAATAAAAGGATGAAAAAGTATTTTTTTTTCATAATAGATATTTCCTAATTATATTATTGTTAGCGACGAACAAATAAATTATTTAAAATTTGTTAAAATTAAGGTTAAAATACTGTTTAAATTAGCCAATGTAAAGGGAGCGCGCGGGGTGCGTAGAGAACCGGGGGGGGGGGAAACCCACATTTAAAAAAGTCAGTCGTTGCACCACTCCTGCGCACGACGCACGTTCGCTGCTCTCCAGTTTTTTTTCTGTGTACCGCCGTTTCTAAAAAATAAATACACATCGTTTCTAATTCAAGACCTTTTTAATTTACTTGCGCTGCACCGGTGTGATCTTCAACATTCGAGCCGGATTATGTTTACAACTCCACCAGCGAAGAAAATGGTGAATACTCGCAGCACGGCAAGTAAACGGCTGGAAGAGGAAAAGTCTCAGTCGAAACAACTAACGGTTACTGGAACACAGCAAACGCCACTACCTACGCCTACAGCAAGCAAACATGATGAAACCAAAGTGCTAAAATCTTGTGCCGGCAGTGTTGTGAAATCGGAACTATTGGTTATTAAGCCGCCGTCACAAACCTCGCGTAATTCCACCAAGACCAAGAAATCTTCATCATTGACGTCTATACAATGCCAGAAAAAGAAGCTGGAACTGGAAGCAGCAAAGGCGAAGGCACGCATTCAGATGGAACTCATAGATAAACAATTAGCTGCGGACCTTGCAGACCTAGAAGAAGAATACAGTCCACCATCAGAGATATCGAAGCAGAATGATATTGAGAAGTGGATCGAGCGAAGCCAACAAGAGCTGGAATTGCAGCAAGCCACAATAATCGGAAACGACAAAGGCTACTCAGCCGCCTCAGTACGCCGAGAGAACTACCTGTTTTTAACGGAAATCCAATGGATTTTTGCACGACTTTTGCACGTTTACTGAAAAAGAAAACTTGTGGCGGTTGAGAAAATGTCTTCGTGGTCCCGCACAAGAAGCCGTATCAGCACTTCTTATTAGTGGTATCTCGCCAGAAGTAGTGATGTCTACGTTAGAACTACAGTTTGGTAACGCGGACGTCATCCTGTCTTGATATATGACAGACATAAAGAAAATGTGTAGTATGTCAGCTGACTACTATAAGGAAATAGTACCATTTTCCATAAAAGTGAAAAACTACGTCGCGGCGGTACAAGCCCTGGGCAGAGAAGAGTACCTACAAGGTATGGAAGTAGCTACCGTTGTATTGTCCAAGCTACCAACTACTCTGCTGTCCAAGTGGGCTGATTACAGTTACCCGCTTATCACCGTCGGATCATCTAAACCTAGATTAGGTATGTTATCGGATTTCCTAACCGAAGAAGCCGTAAAGATTTCTACGTGTAGTGTCACTTTATTACAACCTAAAACGGACATTTTCAAACGAAAACACTGTGATAAAGTTAATAATATACAAACAGTTTCAACTATAAACGAACAAAGTGAACAAAAGTGTCGTTTTTGTCGTACTCACAAACATTCGTTACCGGAGTGCAAAAGATTTAAAAAGTCGCTACGAAAGGATAGGTGGTTACATGTTAAGCGATTCGGTATTTGTTATAAGTGTTTAATAGCGCACCACAACCGTGAGACGTGTCCTGCCGCGACCTGTGATGTAAATAATTGCGGACAATCTCATCACCGTTTACTTCATACCGCTTACTTCAACCGCGTAAGGACCTTAGCATAACATCATAAACATTAGCGGTTCAGTATTGGTAAAAGTTATTCCTATAAAAATACAGGGACCGCGCGGAATCGAACACGCGACTGCTTTACTGGATGACGGCTCGACGGTGTCTCTAATAAGTTCCTCCCTCGCCGCACGAGTGGGACTAACGGGCCGACGAGAATGCCTACGTGTGCGTGGCGCGTTTGACAATAGCGAATTAGTGTGCGATACTCAGCTGGTAAACCTGTCTTTATCGGGCGCTGATAACAAACTACACTCGGCGTCACAAAAATCGCACCTTTATGTTTTTTTCAGTAAATTGCTCCTAGAATATGGCCCATAAATACCACGCGTGAAAAAGAAATATCATTGTAAAGTGCACTTCAATACCTTTACATTCATTACCTGTATCATTAAAAAATCAATTACCATTTCTAACCAGGGACCAATCAATAAGATATTGGAAAAAATGCTCACTTAAGGAGCGCTAGTTGGGCTACCTTAAAAGGGTATAAAATGTTATGTCCAGGTAAGAAATGGGTCCTCGGTCTGCGTGCGTTCTCGAGCGCACGTCGATCGCAGACGCCTTCCCGCTCTTTTAGCCCCGCGCTAATTGAGCACCCAAATTTCATATTTGTTTACCGTATGAGGTTCTAAACGCCGTTTTCACGGCGGACAGTGGCTCGTTAACCGTACTTCTAATAAGTTTCTAACGCCGTTTTCACGGCGTACAGTGGCTTGTTAACCGTACTTCGTGGAACGTGAGCTTCGTCGACGGGAATTCGTTGTTCCAGGACTTCAAGTGCCGTGTTCGAGTAAGTTATCCGCGTCGTTCTCAACCGCCCTACTGCGTGTAGGGTGGTTTTAGGGAGTTAGTCATCGTTGTTAGGTTCATATATTGTCCCTCCCCAACCCCTCCGCAATGGCTTCCCTAAGCTCTGATGAGTTTAGGAAGAAGTTAGTTGATAGTACCGGTGCTGAAGGCATACATATAAATGCTGACAAGTTCCGATTCCTTGATTCTCTTATCCCGCATATCATGGCGTTAATTCCACAAATGGCCCCTCAGGCCACCCCAGTCCCCCAGACCCCTCTGGTCTTAGGCTCTCCAGCGTCCCCTTCCTCCAGTGACATGGAGTGCGAAGTAGACGCCCCTCCGCGACGCAAGCGCGCACCCGCGACCGAGTCATCCTCGGACGCCACCCCAACTGACCCTGAGTCTCCCTCCTTTACGCTTGTTAGGAAGCGCTCTAAGAAGCGTTCAAAACAAGACCCGGCGCCCTCGACGCCCGTCCCTACACTTCCTGCGGCGTCTTCAACGCCAGCTGCCCCGGTGTCTTCAACACCCGCTCCGGCCCCAACTTCTGTCAAGGCCAAGGTCCCACCACCCGTTTTCCTTCGGGAAAAGGGTAAATGGACCGAGGTCTCGACATTGTGCAATGAGCACAAAATCCATTACATCCGAGCAGCCAACTCGGGTGAATCTATTAAAATCTTAGTCTCGTCGATAGACGACTTTCGAGCTTTAACAAAGCTCCTCACCGATAAGCAATATGCTTATCACACTTATGCTCTGTCAGAAGAGCGTAAGATCAGAGCGGTACTCAGGGGAGTCCCGTTCGAATTATCGAACGAGGCTATCCTGGAGGATCTGCAGTCCCAAGGCTTCCCGGCACTCGCGGTGCATAAAATGCACAGCAAGTACGGGAGGCAACACCTTCTCGCTTTGGTGATTCTCGCCAACGTCCCCAAGTCCAGAGAGATCCTGAAAGGGGTTAGCTCTATTTGCGGCCTCTCTGGGATCTCAATCGAGGCGCCTCATCGCCGCGGTCATCCCGGCCAGTGCCATCGGTGCCAGTTGTACGGGCACGCGGCAGCCAACTGCCGCGCACCGCCCAGGTGCGTCAAGTGCCTGGTCCCGCACTTCACTAAGGAGTGCAATCGCACTCCTGAAACTCCCTCTCCTCCCGATTGCGTGCTTTGTGGCCAGTCCGGCCACACCGCAAACTACAGGGGCTGCCCTCGTGCACCCCGTTGTATGCGCTCCAATTTCAAAAGGGCGGCTCCCAAACAGGCCCCGCGCCTTTCTCAAGAAAACTTTCCGCCGCTGCGTAGCCGGGTTCCTCCGGCTGCAAAGCCTACTCAGCCCAAGCCTGCTCCAGAAAACTGGAGGCAGCGTCCCGCATCGAATCCCATCCCGGCTCCTCGCCCATACAAACCCACTCCTCAATCCTCCGTAGCAGACGATATGCGTATCGTCTGCGACGCTATAAAAAATGTCGATGTTAGTGAAATCGCAGTCTTAGCCCGTAAACTTAGGGCTTCACGTACTCCGACAGAGCGTTTGCTAGCTCTGGCGGAGCATAGTTCCCTTCTCAATTCATTGTAGGTTCATTTTAATGAATTGATCCCTAAATCATGCTTCGGCCGACCTCTGCCCAGCCCCGGCTTCACCGGAGGCTGCCCAGAACGGCCACCAACTCATGTCCCTTTGAGCACCTTCAGTGCAACTTTCACTACAGGTGGAAGACCCGCTAGCGGGTCTCCGCCAGCGCCCCCAACTTCCCGACGGGTGTCGCTTCCGATGAAGGCTAAAGGTATACGCTTACCACAGCCAACAGGTGGTTTTTAGTGGGTAGGTGCCATTCTGGTGAGTCCCACATAACCCCCCCGCAGAGGAATTTACCTGCGGGCGGGTATGCATGACGCATCTTCCACCTCCCTCCCGCGAGGGTGCCTCGGCAGCAAAAAAAAAAAAAAAAAAGAAATGGGTCAGTCGCTACTCAGACTTTAGAGTGAACACACTGGAACAACATACGCAAAAGAACTGTACCTGAAGATGGATACAACCCCTGAAGAAGCCGCTCAAATCGTTGCTCTATTGCAAACAGGACTGCGACAGGTTGACGTTGCTCGACAGTTGAACCTTAGCCGATTTGCAGTACGACGAGTATACCAACGGTTCCATGAGACTAGTGGCTATACCCGAAGACGTGGATCCGGAAGAAAACGTTGTACATCAGAAAGAGACGACCATTTCATTGTGTCTACGTCGTTGCGCCACCGCTTCAGCAATGCTGTTGAGGTGCAACAAGAGCTCCGCTCAGCTCGTAGAACGCCTGTGAGTGTCTCTACGATTAGAAGAAGATTGAAAGAAAAAGAATTAAGACCTCACAGACCTGCTAGAGGCCCAAAATTGACCGTGCGACATCGGAGAGAGCGGTTACAATTTGCTCAGGAGCATGTCAACTGGACGCTTGACCAGTGGAGGGCCGTTCTCTTTACCGATGAGACACGAGTATGTCTTTTCTGCAACGATAGACGCAGAATGGTATACCGAAGAAGAGGGGAACGTTTTACCCAAGCGTGTATAGAGGAATCCGTCGAATACGGAGGTGGTTCCTGTATGTTCTGGGGTGGCATATCCGTTGAAGGGAAAACGGAACTTGTGTGCGTCTCTCGGACTGGCGGTGGTCGCGGGCAAGGGTCGCTGAATGCTGGGCATAACAGAAATCTTACAAGACCATGTGGTCCCGTATGCCGGTTTTGTTGGCGATGGTTTCATGTTAATGCACGATAACGCCCGTTGCCACACTGCGTTTTCTGTGCGGGACTACTTGGAAGAGGTTGAGATTCCTGTTATGCAGTGGCCAGCACGATGCCCAGACCTAAACCCGATCGAGCATCTCTGGGACGATGTAAAGAGACACGTACGAGCACGTGATCCTGCTCCCACCACTCTCCAAGAGCTTCAGGATGCCGTGAAGGAAGAATGGGAGAACATACCCCAAGAGAGAGTGGTGACCCTCGTGAGGTCCATGAAGGATCGGATGGAAGCTGTCATCAAAGCAAGGGGAGGAAACACTAGATTTTAAGGACCGATTTGAGATTTTTTAATGTTTTTTTTAATTAAGTTTTTGTAGCTTTTATCCTTTTTAAGATTTTTTTATAAAAAGCTTTAAAACATATACACATGTTTGTAATTTCTAATAGGCAATTAAATAACCTTTCCAATGATATCCTACAATCACACCCTTACTATGGACAAAGTTTGAGTAATAGTATTTTAAAGTTGCTTTTTCGAAAGGTGCGATTTTTGTGACGCCGAGTGTATATACAATCCGTGCGCGTGTGATAGACAATCTTAATTTAGTTAAACAAAACTTAGTTAAAATTAATTTAAGTATCTTTAAACATTTAAATACTATTAGTCAAAATTTATGTTTAAATCAATTAGAACCACAAGTGTTAATAGGCCAAGATAACTATCATTTACTCTTACCGCTTGAAACGAGGGTCGGCCGACCTAATGAACCCTGTGCCAGTCGAACTCCTCTGGGCTGGTGCCTACATGGAAGGGTACCTAATAGCTTACCTAGTTCTGAACGTCACTCCACTCTGTTCGTCACCAATGAGGGCGATGAAGATGTATCGGAAGCTGAACGCGTTCTACGAGATATACAAGAAGAAGTACGCAGGTCGTTTTTAATGGAGTCCATGGGCATCTCCTCCAAGCCACGGCAGAACTCAGAAGATCTGAGTTCTGCCGCTGTTCGCTGAGAATATTTTGAAACAAACTTCAAAGTTGGTTGATGGTCGATGGCAAGTTGGCATACCCTGGAAAGATGAAGGAAGTTTAAAGCCAGATTCCTACCCGACTGCGTTATCCAGGCTGAAGGGTGTCGAACAAAAAATGAGGAAAGATCCTGATTATGCACAGAGATATAACGAACGTATAAACCACTTATTTGAAAATAACTATGCTGAACGACTTAGCAACTTAGAGTATACACCAAGGACTTGGTATTTGCCGCATTTTGGTGTTAACAACCCGAATAAAAGTAAATTGCGCTTAGTTTTCGACGCTGCTGCAAAAACAAATGGATTATGTCTTAATGATTACCTACTGAAAGGACCTGACCTACTGGCGTCATTGTTTGGCATTATGTTACGATTCCGAGAAAACCCGATAGCTGTAACAGGAGACATAAGAGATATGTTCTTAAGAGTTAAGTTAAGACCCGAAGATCGAAATGCCTTTAGATTTTTATACAAAGATCAAGTCGACGGAACCTTGAACACCTACGTTATGACGTCATTAATCTTCGGCGCAAACTGCAGTCCGTTTATAGCTCAATATGTAAAAAATAAAAACGCTCAGCTATACGAAGAGACTATGCCCGCAGCTGTCGAAGCTATATACACACAACATTATATGGACGATTATATAGATGGCCTACCTGACGAAGAAACAGCTAAAAAACTAGTCCGTGACGTCACGTTAATTCACAAAAAGGGTGGCTTCGAAATTCGCAACTGGACTAGCAATAGTAAAAGTGTATTAAATAGTTTACCTAAACATACTCTAGGAGTTGTGGCAGTAAAGTTTAAAATCGGGCAGCAATTCGACGGCGAACGAACTCTCGGACTTATCTGGAACCCTAGCGATGACACATTAAGATTTGACGTATCATTTAAAAGAATACCCGAGTGCCTAATTAACGGAACACAAAGGCCTACTAAAAGACAAATGTTATGTGTAATTATGTCTATATTTGACGTGTATGGTTTTCTATCGCCTTACGTTATCAATGGAAAAATAATTATACAAGATACATGGAAACTTAAAATCGGCTGGGATGATTACGTGCCTGACGTAATATTGAATAAATGGGTCAAATGGATAGCATTGTTGCAGTCGTTACGTAATGTAAGCCTACCTAGATACTATCCGAGCGCGACAGCATGCGCGGGCGCAAGAGACAGACAGAAAACCGGTCCCCAGTCGTCCGACGCAGGATACAGCGCGCGGAGCTCCGCCGCCGGCCGGCTATACATGTCTAGAGCTACATATGTTTTGTGATGCTAGCACGCAAGCGATGTCTGCGGTTGGATATTGGCGTTGGAAGAATAACGATCGCGCGCGAGTAGCGTTTATTACTAGTCGATGTCGGGTCGCACCAATTAAACCAGTATCTGTACCGCGTTTAGAGCTCCAAGCAGCGGTGATGGCGGCGAGATTAGCTGAAACAATAATTAAAACACATAAAATAAAACCGGTTAAAAAATTCTTTTGGTGTGATTCTAGTACGGTACTTACCTGGGTACGTAATACAGCGCGCAACTATAAACAGTTCGTCGCGCACCGGCTCGGTGAAATTGACGAGCTAACTGAAATAACAGAATGGAGATACGTACCTACTAAGTTTAACGTTGCCGATATTGCTACTCGAGAGTGTTATGACTTAACTATATTGGAAAATGAATGGATGTATGGACCTACCTTTCTACGCAGTGAGGAGGACCAATGGCCGCGTGACTTTTTGCTTTCAGAGCTGGAAATAAAGAAAACAAAATTAGATTTGGAATGTATAAATTATGTACAAATAGAAAATAAAGATAGTGACCTTCCTGTACCTCAAACTAATAGGTTTTCATCTTGGCTTCGCTTACTTCGGGCTACTTCTATGGTACTTAGGTTTATAAATAAATGTAAGAAGCTTACTTACACGTAGGTACGACGACACCATGGAGGAAGCTGAAATACTCATACTGAAACAATCGCAAGCACAATCGTTTGAAAAGGAAATATATGAAATAAAAAACAACAGATGTGTACCGAGATCTAGTAAACTACTTACCTTGTCACATTACCTCGATGAACACGGAGTCTTGCGCGTCGGTGGCCGCATCGGCGCTGCTGGTGGCATCCTACCTGAAACAAAAAACCCTGTAATATTAGATGGACGAAATCATATTGCTAAGTTAATAGTAAAACATTACCATCATCAATTTGCCCACGGGAACCAGGAGACGGTCGTAAACGAAGTTAAACAAAAATACTGGATTACACGGTTGAGACCTGTGACAAAGACTGTGACGTCACAATGCATGCTGTGCCGAATAAAGAGGTGCAAACCGGAAGTACCCTGAATGGGAGACTTACCCACTGCCAGGATGGCCCATCACCAACCCGCCTTTACTTACTGTGGCGTAGATCTGTTCGGCCCAATGGAGGTCACTGTTGGGAGACGCCGAGAAAAAAGATATGGAGTACTCTTCACTTGTATGACAGTTCGTGCCATCCACCTAGAAATCGTAACGACACTTACCTCCGATTCTCTGATAATGGCGATACGAAGGATGGCTGCTAGACGATCATGGCCTAAGTTTATGTTTTCGGATAATGGAACCAACCTGAAGGGCGCTGACACAGAACTTAAACGTTCAATTCAAAGTCTTAATGAAGATTACCTTAAAAGTGAGGCCTTAAACCACGGTACCAAGTGGAGCTTCATACCACCCGCAAGCCCACACTGGGGTGGGGCCTGGGAAAGGCTCATCAGAAGTGTGAAGACTAGTCTGAAGGTCGTGTTGAATGAACGCGCCCCCCGTGATGAGACGCTGAGTACGCTAATGGCTGAAGTGGAAAATATAGTCAATAGTCGACCTTTGACTCACGTCTCTGTGGACCCACACAGCCCCGAAACCTTAACACCCAATCACTTTTTAGTGGGGTCGAAGTCCAGCCTACCCATAATAGGAATGTTCGATGACTCAGACCTGTTTCTACGTAAACAATGGCGAATCTCGCAAAGATTAGCGGATATGTACTGGCAACGATGGGTAAAAGAAATACTGCCAGACATGTTACTACGCCCGAAGTGGCAGGAGGAGCAAAGGAACCTACAAGTGGGCGACCTTGTTTTGGTGATAGATCCAAATGGACCGCGCAATCTATGGCCGAAAGGCATAGTCAACGAAGTTTTTCCTGGCACAGATGGCAGAGTAAGGAAAATAAAAATTAAAACTGGCACTGGGGTACATATTAGGTCGGCTGCGCGTGTCGCTAGAATACCTGTAGGAAATGAGTGATGCTGACGCACCACTAGGGTGGGGAATGTTAGCGACAAACAAATAAATTATTTAAAATTTGTTAAAATTAAGGTTAAAATACTGTTTAAATTAGCCAATGTAAAGGGAGCGCGCGGGGTGCGTAGCGAACCGCGGGGGGAAACCCACATTTAAAAAAGTCAGTCGTTGCACCACTCCTGCGCATGACGCACGTTCGCTGCTCTCCAGTTTTTTTTTCTGTGTACCGCCGTTTCTAAAAAATAAATACACATCGTTTCTAATTCAAGACCTTTTTAATTTACTTGCGCTGCACCAGTGTGATCTTCAACAATTATTATATAGGTAAAGGATAAAGGACCCTTAAATAAGTAATGTGACTTTTCATATTATCTAGAAACTGCATTTATAAATAAAATAAACATATATGAAAACCAACAAAAATAAGCCATTTATGTCGAATAAAGTTTTTTCCCCACTTTTTTTCCGCAACCTAGTCTCACACTTTTTCTTGCTTTGCTGAGTAACACATTTGCTCGGCTCGATAACCATGTGCATTTGCCAGGATGCATGTAAGTAAATGAAACTATCAGGCTTAGAAAAACCTCTCTAGTAGGTATTGTATAAAGTACCACTATCGGAGTTGATCAAACGGGTTGAATATTTAAAAAATCAATCAAACATTTCTTAGTCTTTTTCCATTAGGTACCTTTGTTGTAACCCGAATAACTAAACAAAGCCCTGAAATGACCCTGGCTGGAGCGAAACAGGTGTCCATGGTTTTTGTTTGTTTGGGAAGTATTGTGTGTTTTAGAGCTTTCTGCAACTAACACCGCATGGAAAGTTATTGTGAGGGAGGCGGTGCTATTATTAAACGCTTAAAAGTCTTTATTATCTTTTCCGCAAAGTAACGCCTTCTATCTACTAACCTAGTAAACCAAACTTGTAAAAGTTTGAACCAATATAATAACTTTGTTAATCCTTGAATATAAGTAGATGCCGGTACTACTTAGTACTTAGGTAGCGAACGCTTTGCAAATGATTTAATCCTACTGAATCGAAATATTTTGTAGTGCTATACATTGTACTTACCTACAATACTTTCAGCCCTACTCGTAAATCTAATTTCTTTTAACTTAAAAAGTTATACTTGAACACATTGCACACAAGACACAACGCAAACAGTTGTATCTGAGGTGCGAGCTGAGTGACAAGTGTAATAATATAAGGTCACACGAGCGACTCATGAATCACCTTCGCGCCCCAGCTGAAATTTAAAACAACTCGGAAAGTAGATGACGTATCAAAATAACTGATTCGTCGTATTCTTTTGTTTTTCCTTTGTTCCCGTTAAGTCACACCATTTTGTGTAACACTGTTACCCATTGGTAAAAAAATTACCGATTAGTAACACTGTTTTCAATGCCACACTTCTTTTCCCCTTTGAGTGACAGGTGTAACTCAACAAAACGCTGTGTTCCCGTTAAGTTACACCTTCTTATGAAAATTAATTTTTCAAATACATCTGCGCATATACAACATATAAATACATATGTGCATGAGGAATGAGTGATCCTCTCTTCAATTGTAACAAAAATTGAGGAAGATTTAGTAAAAAATTGTTAAAACATTACGACAAAGTAAAAAAATTTGTTAAACTTGAGATAAAAATGATATGGCCAATAAAGTGGATCACTCAAACCGCGCGCTTTAAGAAAATGTCATTATGTATATCTCAGAATATACAGCCATTGCGCTTTTTATTTTAACATTGGAAAAATGTTAAAAATAGTTAAGAACTGATAACAATTTGAGGTTTCACTGGCACGTCCCTTTCCAAATTTATAACGATTAATTTGGATCACTCATTCCGCACACAGGCCGTATGAGTGCTCTTAAAAATAATTACTAAGTATATACTAATTAAATACATTTTATTTATGTTGTATAATATAACTAAACCCAAGGTTGAATTTGTTAAAGAAGTGTGACAAAACTTATAAGCTGAAGAAAGATAATTAACGTTTATTTTTCCCTCCAATATGCCGTCTGAGTGTTCCATACCTCGACCTCTACCTACTTAAATATACTTCGTTGGAAGACTGAGATTGTACCCAAAATTGTTAATTGTTTTTTACTATTGCTTGATAAATCTTATGTTTCTTTAACTGTCAACTTCAACTGTTTAACTTCATTAAATAACTGATTTTTAATTTCATGAAGGGAAACATCGTGTAGGGTGACCATATTTAAATAACACAGAATAAAACACTATAATTTTGAAAAATTTATTAAGAAACCTTCAGTTATCAGTGAGTCCATAAGACAAAGTATGCAAACATACACAGGCTTCTTTACTTGTATAAACACTGGTTGTTAGGTCATCGTAACACACCAGTTGGTCATTAAAATAAGCATGTGCCTTATAGTGCCCGATACCATTTTACCCATTGCATGGTATTCAATACCCCCTAACAATTTGTGACATCTGTTTTTAACGGAAATGATTTTAGATACATCTTTTAAAATAAGCTTTTCAATTCCATTCAGATCAAATGATATCAAATAGGAAACTCCATAAGTAATGGTAGTCTGACCTCCACATAAAACACACGTTTTCGTCTCATAATCAATACTGATCGCATCGTCTAGACAAGAAATGCCAAAAACTGAAATATAGTTTTTCTAATTTTGGACGACATACAAGACTCATTTAAGCACTGTTTTTTGTAAATGGCACTAACAATGTCATCAAATAGGATATGTACAAATATAAACGTGACATTACAGGCACAGTCAACATTAATATATTTACCACCGTTTTGCTCTTTACTGCTATAATGTTCAAGTGCCATGCGACACCGCATTTCTAAAACGTCTTTTTGTGTAGCCAAGCATTTGAGGCATTCAAAAATTTTCACATTTTTAAAGTGTTCCAAAGTCTCTTTAATTTTGTTGTTAATGTTATATCTAACAGCCAATAAGCACATTGCTGAGTCTAAGCCGCAAGTGTTAGTTAACAAAATACTGTTACCATCGTTGAGCGGGAGGGAGCTACATAGGTTGCCGTTTTTTATAAATTTAATTCCTAGTTTCAGTGAATTAGGCTTAACTTCTTTGACGAGTCCACCCCAATTTTCACAAAAAGACGGTTTGTCAGAAAATATAGAATCTTTTCGGAATCGCTGATCATTGTTACTCGCATTGGATAATTTGGCTCGCGTTTTCTTTTTATTTCATAAATTTTCGTAAATTTTACGTTTTCTTGAACGCTTATCAACGGGTCTTTTGTTAGTTACACCTTGACATCAATCACTGAACGCGATATTAACTTCCCCATCAAAGTTTTCTAAATGAACTATTGAAAACAGTTCGATCCTGTGTTTTGAAACTTTTGTTTTAAATATTAATGTTTTTAAAGTGACTTTCAGCAGCTGTAGATGATGGAAATTTATTTTCAGATTTGAAAACTGAACATAATAAGTTGGACCAGAGCGGTAATTTATATAACAACCTTTTCGCGTAGAAATGAATGGTGGATAGTAAAATTTATTTACATTGTCCACAATAATTTTTTTTTGTTCGATTTCACTTATCTATCAAACTTCAAATCAAAATCAGTATTTTCATCTTCCAAAATGTCTCCTTCGATGTCATCTGTATTTAAACTGAAGTTAGCAATATCATCCAATAACTTATCAAGCCTTTTTTAGCCTCAATGTATACTAAATTCAGCCAGTTTATTATCATAACTCCACTGACCTAGACAGTTTTTTACAATATCGTTTCGGTCAGTATTTTTATAATAGCAAAATACAGTTAGTATAAAAATATTTTACATGGGTGTCTAAATTATTTTTAAAACAAGTGTTTTTGTAAAGTGGCTAGTATCAAGTCTTATAAAAGTACGGGTTATATTGGTAGCTGTTCCTTCTAAAACTGAAAAAGAGTGCTGAATGTATTCTTTGGTACTATTATAAGCTGTAAAAGCCTTGGTGCTCGCAGACAGCAAAGCTGAAGAATTACCAGTTATTATTTCATGAGGTACATTAATTGTGTAATTCAGCCATTCTTTTAACCAATTTGTAAGTAATGTATGAGTATGACAGTCCGTTACCAATTGAAATATAGGTAACTATAGATTTTAAATTACGGTTTGCGGTTATGAGTCCAACATATAAAAACAATGTTTTGGTTACTGGCATACCATCAGGCAGACGAATGGTTTCAAAGATAGAGCCTGTAGCATCGATTGTAATGGTAACTCTTTCGAATTTATCGTAATACGTTTTAAAGTATTAGATTTGCTTAGGGGTCCAATAATAAATGTGGGAATTGCGGTGGAAACGAGCCTCTCGGATAGAATCCAAATAATCAGCAGTTTTGGCTTAAATCATTAATGATGTAAAAGGATTGCCATCATATAGCTCTTTAAGTTTTGCATCTGATTTTATTTAGCGAAAAGTATTAATCGACAACAACACAGGTGGTTCAGTACTTGCATCATTTAATTTAAATTTGCAGCCATTTCATGACGAACCAATATAGCAGGGTTATATTTTAAACGTTTGACCTACTGTCGCTGTTTGTAAGCTGTAAGCTTTAATTTTTATGACGGATTATGTTTTTAGGACTTTATTATGTTCCGAACACCGCAAACATACGATCCTACTTTTTCTATTTTTTCAGGGTTGATATTTCTATACTTACAGAACACTGGGTGCAATGGCCTTTAATTTTCAAAGTATCATTACTAACCCTACTTTTCTTCAAAGTCCATGTACACTTTAATTTTGAGTTATACCAAATAATAGGTCTTTACCTATGAAACTGCCGTTTTGCCGTACTGGCCATTTCAAATGAAAATATTTTTTTTTTTGACTGATAATTCTAATTTCAAATTAATTTTATTTGACAAACATGGAATTCTTTTTCTAAAATCGTCATTTGTTTAATAGTTAGTGTTTTGTTTTCAACGCATTTGAACATTTTTCGTCATTATGGATAAGTTAAAAATTCGAGTAATTATGGAGTATGAGTACCGTCGTGGCAGCAAAGCGGCACAAGCGGCACGCAACATCAACGACGTTTACGGAGCGAACACTACAAACGAACGCACCACCCGTTATTGGTTTACCCGCTTCCGTTCTGGAAATTTTGACCTGAAAAATGAACCCCGTGGTCGTCCGAAAACTTTGGTCGACAATGACGAATTAAAGGCAATTGTGGAAGCTGATGAAACTCAATCCACAGCTGAATTAGCAGCAGCTTTCGACGTTAGCATCAAAACAGTATTAGTCCATTTGCGTCAAATTGGCAAGGTAAAAAAGCTTGACAAATGGGTACCCCACGAACTCAATGACCGCCAGCGCGAAGTACGCGTGGAGACATGCCTTGCACTGCTCAGCAGGCATACAAATGAAGGAATTCTGAACCGCATTGTTACTTGTGACGAGAAATGGATCCTGTTTGACAATCGTAAGCGCTCAGCACGTTGGTTGGACCCTGGTTCAGCACCCAAACAATGCCCTAAACGAAAACTTACCCCTAGAAAAGTGATGGTCACTGTTTGGTGGTCTAATGCGGGTGTAATTCATCACAGCTTCTTGCCAAACGGGACAAGCATTACTGCAGATGTGTACTGTGAAGAACTGAACACAATGATGGAGAAGCTCGCACGTCTCCAACCAGCTTTGGTCAATCGTTCGGCTCCACTGCTCCTGCACGACAACGCGTGACCTCATACTGCACAGCAGACGGTCTCCAAGCTACAAGAGTTGGGGTTGGAAGTTCTCCGTCATCCACCGTACTCACCAGACCTTGCGCCTACAGACTTCTACTTTTTCCAGAATATGGATAACTTCTTGGCGGGAAAAAAATTCAATACCCGAGAGGCAGTACAAAATGACTTTGAAGAATTTGTTGCCTCCCGTCCAGCTGATTTCTTCAAGAAAGGCATCAATAAGCTACCAATGCGTTGGCAAAGATGCATTGATTGCATGGGTGATTATTTTGATTAATAGAAAAAAAAATATATAAAAAAATTACGCTTCATTTATTTCGTGAAAAACGGCAATTTCATAGGTAAAGACTAAATATTTTCTTGTATCATATTTGACCATTTGTGTTTTGGCGAAGTTTGATATATTTTCCATAAACCATTTTGTTTTTTCTCCGTGAATACAAAGGTTTGATTCATTTTAAATCATATATATATCTAAATAAAATGTAATAATTATATATTATCCGAATCTAAATCTTTAGCTACCAGAGCGAGAATATCCGTGCTTTGACTAGGTGTAGGTGTACGTGTTGTATCTTCCGAGTCAGGTGTTTCATCCTCAGGTTTTAAATCTGTACTAATGTAATTTCTTTGAAATGACATAAACAAAGCTATTGGTGACATTTTTCCGTTTAAATCTTGCGACATGACTGAGAAAATGAGGTCATTGTACTTAATGTCAGCTTTCTGCAATTATTGATCATATTTATTAAATAGATCCATTTGTTTTTTAGATCAATTACTGGTCTCGGTCCTTTTTTCATTGCGTTGCTTAAAAAAAGCAAACTGTTTAATGTTGCATTTTGCAATAGCAACCTATATATTTTTGAGCAATTAATTTGTGTCGGGATTCGAACTGGTCACTAGTAGAGTTAGTTACTGTATGATTATTTCTTCCTATTCTTCTATTCAATGCAAACTCAAAATATTTTGGTGGAAAAATATTTATTTGGAAAATGTACCCAAGGCAAGATTGAAAGACACTGACAAATATAGAAAAAGTATAAAGAGTCCGCCAACGCCAGCACGGCAATGTAAAAAACTCCTTGCTAGTAGGATTTGCCGGCCGCCTCATACCTACATCTTGTACTACAGAAAAATTACATTTAGAGTATTGACTTGAAAAATGCATCAAATAAGTAATATGAATTGCAAAAGATACTCACGGTTTGATACGTTATCACTGAACAGAAATCCACCACGCAACACTACAAATACTACAAATGCTAAAAATATGACAATTTCATAATATAAAACGTCATATACTAAATAAACAGCCAACTACATAATTATTATTTCATGTTATTCAACCTTCATAGACGAACTAAACTTATTTACTAACTAAACTTTCAACAACATAATATTTTATTATCTCTGAGATTCATTATGTAGATATTGTTGCTTGTCAGAAGGTAATGCATTTCCTGCTTGGTAGTATAAAATCTGGTTAGTTGAGAATCTGGTAATATGAGAATCTGGTAAGCTGCTATGAACGGAAATTATTGCAGCACAAAACTGCAATAACATGTAATGTAACGTTGTCGCGTCTGCTGAATGCAACCAATAAATAAACGTTAAATGTAAGAATTTATAAGGGTAAATGGTCAAAACAGTCTCACAAAATAAAAAAATCATAAGTACCCCACTCATTCTTTTCCTGTAGGAAAGAACTAAGCATGATGTTTCTTAAAGTATGACCATTAGAAAAGCAGGAGATTTGCAAAATATATGTATAGTAAAAATACTAACCATAATTAAATTTATGACTGTAGGTATACTATAAATATCATTATTAAATTTATACCCGTAAGAATACTATTTCCATAACTCAACTTAAATAACATTTGAACAATGCTACTTAAACCACCTCCAAAAATTAACAATATGAAAATATTTCTGTTGGATTAGACCAGTAATTTAAAAATACCACAATAAATCTTAATCTTAATCGAAATGTTAGTTCCAAAAGGATTCTGTCCTATCCAGTAATCAACATAATCAAACATGAATCACAGATTAATATTTTTTAATACCGCAAAATTTCTAAAACGTGGCCATCTGTCACGGAACCTTCTATTAACTCGAGCTGTGCCCATCATTGAGTACAGTCTTCCAAGCCCGTTTTCTTTTTGGTGCTACATTATTTTTCACATTTTGAATATTATGCACAGTATAAAGATAGGAATCTTCTTTAAGTACGTGCAATAGTTGCATCAAATTTGTTTTTTTTTCCAGTGGCTTTGTTTAATTTATTATGTCACCCTTCCAGAAAGTTGGTGGTACGATGAGTATCTCCATTTACACACCACACTTTTATAAAATTATCGAGTAACTATTGTTTCTCCATGTATAAAAGAGATATAATTTAATATAAATAAAATTTTTGATCTGTATATCATCTTTACCATACCTTTTATAAACGAAAACCCATCTTTCCAGAATTTTTTCTTCGGGCAGCAATGGTAAAACAGACCAGGGCCCTACCAGTCCATCTCTTTGCCTTTCTTAAAAATTGCTTTGTTCTAGTGGAAATAACATCCTTTTATAATGGCCGAAGGAAAAACTAAAGCAATAGCTTTCATCGTTGCTTTTTCGTAGTCCACTTTGAAATAGTGGCCAATTAAGTATTTGGAATAGTATTAGTCTAAACAAGATGCCGTAAGTAGAAGTAGTACAGTCACTTAACAAAGCATATGCCAAAGGTGTAATATTTGTGTGGTCGACGTTGCTACCTACATCTCCATGTATCGTCTACACTCCAGCGAATGGAGTGGGACAACTTCTGAAAGTGCCATCACCATAAAATTCTGTCATTTCACTCATGGTTTGCCTCGATTCTAGAGCAGAAAATACCAAAATTCGTTTGTCATCGTCTAAATAATCGGCTTATAAAAAATCTTTGAATCCAAATGACACCTCGACTTCTAGTGCGTTTTTACTTTGCAGCTTCTACACTTGTACTGCATTATTTTGATGTCTTTATAAATAGTTCTTAACGGTATTGAAATTTGGAATTTTTAATATAATATCCAGCCCTGAGTCTTTTAAACTTCCAACTATAATATTGTATGATGTTGGAACGTTGGGGCATTCCGGTTTGGTGAGTTGCCGTTTCAATTTGTCGAGCGATTCATCAAAATTGGCAAAATCTGGCTCACATGATGAGGAATGAGCGCATTCTTCTAATATTCGTTGATCCTAAAATAAAAAATTAAATTATAATACACATTATAATTAGAAGGCCCAAAATAAGTGTAGTTACGTATACGCTAAAACTAAAAGGCCTAAATCTCATTGTAGCGCCGTCTATCGAGTCCAATTGTAAATCTTAACTATCCAGGGAGCCAATAAAACACACCCTAAAAAAATTATCATAACAGGTTCAGAGTAACCAGATATAACCAGGTACCTACCTTGTAATAAACAATGAATTTTGGATTATTATTATTAGCTGGGTGGTTACTTACTTTTATTCTCATAGCCCTTTGCTTATGAGGATAAAAGTCTTATATTTTTCATTTTAATATCTTTCATTTTATGCACGTCCAGATTATCAAACCACTATCATGTTTTCTTCTGACATAGTATTGTTGTCCACCACGCAAAAGAATAGTTCCTCCTTTTTTTTTAATATACACAAATTGATGATCACTAGATGAAATACTACTAGCAATGAGGGCTTTTCGTTTGTTTTTTTCATAGAAATTTCATTCGAAACTAGATGGCGTTGAACAAAACTCAAGAGTCAATGTCAATTTCTTTGTTTGTTCACTGATCGTATATCATGATATATTACATCTAGTTACATATTTATCATATATTTATTTTCAGTCACACACACATCTTATATAATGTTAATAATATAGTATTCCTTGAGGTAGATTAGGTTATTTTATTTTATTGGTTTTTTTTTCTTTACGTAAAGTTTATCTCCTTGCACCCGTACAAAGCGAAACATACCCGACGAATGATTTATATTCAAAAGAAGCCATTTCGGGCGCATGTTTTTTTTTTCTATCACTCACTCAGTCATTGCTGTGTTCAGTGTTGCATCTAATGTTGAAAAAAGAACTATTTTTTTATTTTTAATCGTAGAATGAAAACCCCTCATTCCCGACATGGTAGACGACCGGGCGCGCATGAAGTAAATCAGTACCAGATTTCTAATTAGTATGTCAGATAGAGGGTAGTTATAAAAATTGTGTTTTTATGTTACCTTACCTACAAAATAAACATACCCGCTGAATTAAATATTTTGTACCTATTTTGCAACATCGAAGCTGCAGTGCAATTAAAAGCAATGAAAACTAAAAGACAATGATCAGCGGTGTACGGAAAAATCTGTTTTAAGATTTATCTGACATCGTTTTTGCATTCGTACTAGTTGTAAGTTTATCATAAATAAATTTAAAAAGCTACATGCAGCTCTGTGAGGAACGCATTCGATTTCTGGCTGGTCTAGTGCAGATAACAGACTATCAATTGAGACTGGATTGTTGGATTGTGGTGTGATTGTTGTTGTGGTATTGTGGTGAGTGTTACAAAAATGGTGTGGCTCAACGGAAACAAAGGTGGTTTTTGATGTACACATAATTACATGTAAGATAAAAAACAAAAATGCTGGCATTTTCCATGGATAAGTGTTTCACAGCGTCGTTTTAAAAGTTATATGTTAAACACCCGAATGGGTTCGCATAGATTTAATATTCTTACAGGTCATTGAACGATCGAAAAGGCCCGTTGACATCTGCCATATTGTTTAATGCTCACGGTTCGAGTGTTTAAATGAAACCTAGCAATGATAGGGGATATTGTATTCCTTACAAACTTCTTGATATCCTCCAATTACCTGTAATAAATATATAAATGTAGAGAGACTAATCAGTTAAATATTTTAAATTCTAGATTCACGTGGTATTGGATAGCTTTTCGTGCAATTATGGCGCTTGCTTCAGTTTCCACATGGTTCCTACAAGGTAATCGTTTTCAGTTCATTTAAAGTGTTTTAGGAATATTTTTGGAAAATTACATTATTTCCAAAAAAGTTAATATAGGGGAAGTTGGGGCATAGTGCCACAACGGGCACAGTGACTCAAGAATCAAACTAAAACAAGTTTTCTACCAGTTCTAACGATAAATAGTTGAGTTCATTCTAGGCCCACAATAAGTTTTTTATTTCAGTACTTTACGCAAAAAATGACTATACCTTAATTTTTATAACATTTTATAATAATTACTAAAAAGAAAGTCGGAACCAAATTATGTAAATAAATATATAAAAGACATGAAAGCAAATCAAGGCATACGTAACTGCGTGCAGCTTTACCGATATAGACAAGGTTCTCGAACCATAGGTTAATCATTCTGCAAAAAGAAATACTTGAGGTAATCTTTATGATTTAAAATAGATGACAAAGATATTCAGTTGAATAAATTACTTAAAAAAATGTCGAAATCATAACATATTAAATAATATCACTAAAAATATATTTATGTCAGCTTTATAGTCAAATATTTTATTTTTGTGCTTTTTATTTGCTTGGGTTTATGTGCGAAATTATTTTCTTTGATCGGCAACCCTCAATAAAAAAAACATTCGCTCTGTTTTTGTGCAACAAGGGAATGCAGCCTGCTTACTAATGAGATAGCAAACTAACACAATAAATAATTAATTAGTAGTTAATTGTTTATTTTTCCTATTTTTCCCTATTAAATGAAGTAACAAATATTTTTAGATTAAAGAATTTGTGGTGCAATACAATATAGTTATTATAAGTTTACTCTAATGGTGGCTATTTTACCACTAAAAAATAAAACTAATTAGTATTTAGCTCAAGTGATTTTAAAATATGGTATTAACCTTATTGATTATTATAATAAAAATAATTATAACTATATATTTTACTGAAACATAAGTGGCCGACGACACGAACATTTTGAACTGAACCCTTTAAACTCAAGCGGCCGAGCCACCATCTTGGTTCAATAGGCTATTTTACAATATATAAAATAATTAAATATTTTTTACCATCCGCACAGATAATGTATTTTAAAAGCAGTGCGCATTAGACTTAAACTATAATTAATATTTCGTCCAAAAAAAACTTTATAAAATTATCTATTTTGAATTGGAACATCGATATACTACACGGTTTTGATTGTTTGGCTGTTTTAAATGACGTCACAGGTAAGTAAAAATCATGTTTCTGCTAATGCATGCCGTATCTTAACGCCACCGTGTGAATTCACTGGCCAGTCTAAACGCTATATTGCTGGAGAAAGCATTTTGACAGCTTAAATAATCAGTGTACTTACTTTATAATGAGCTATTTGAATGAAATACATAAAATAAATAAACATCTACATTATTTCTTGGGTCCTTATCTAAATACCACGAAATAATGTAAGGTAGTTTTCGAAAACTAGTCAAATAGCCTATTATTTCTTTGCTGGCGGTGCGTTGCGGTGGCGGAGGTTAGACTTGGGCAGTCAATGTTACTTCATCTGCTTTGAATCTTCATCTTCTAGTAGAGAATAAAAGGGTTGCTTTTTTACTGACAACACGACGTTTTGCAGCTCTCCAAGAGATTAAATAAGACTTATCGGAACACGGGTCCATGCAGCTCCGTCCAGGCCATTTTGCATTAGTCCGCTGAGCTCAGCTTAGCTCCGCTGAACTCCATTCCCCTTTAATGGAAACGCACCCTTAGAACTAGGAAAGTTGCAGTATTAACTTTCCTATTTCAAAGAATAATACAGTATACCATGTTTGACATGGCGAGAAGATAAAAATGTCGGGCAAAATTGACAAATTGCCTCTTTCTCTGTAGGATTTACTAACTTATTTTTCTTCAGAAAATGGAAATAAAATTTGTATTTGGATCAATCTAAGGATTTACTTTTTATTTGATTTTCGTCATGATCATAGAAATACTAAGTTCTCGCGCCCAGTTTACTAAGACACAAGCTACAGATTTAGTCACAAATATTAGTGCTGCTATCCTTATCCGAAATATATGACGTCATATCTATTTCATAGTACATTAGTTTTGTATGTTTATTTTCAGTCTGAAATATCTTATAATCTTAAGAAATGTCGATGCATTTTTTTACTGGCGGCAGTGATGAGGCACAGAGGAACATGTTTACTGTACTCCTTTATTTTTCTTATATTTCTATAAGATATCAAATTAGTTTTACTCTCGCAACATTCTTCCGGGCAGACAAAATGTTAAGCTAATGTTTATTTATTTCCGCTCCAAATCTTTTAAAAGTACTATATGGGTTATTCTTTGTAATATGAGTATACTTTATTTAAAAAAACGTACATTTCACTGTGCCCCATAGGCTTTATTGTGCCACAAACAGCGTTTTACCCCAGACTTTGGGGACGGTGAAACGGAAGCAAGGTCTCGCGAAAATAAAAATAAAATGGCGTTGGGGTTGATTGTCGATCACTTTTCTATCGCTGATTAATAAATATTAAAGTTTATGCAAATTCATAAATTTTGTTGAGTTTACGAATGACCACAGATTTTTTTTAATGAACTAGCCTTTTTTATTTCACTGTGACCCACCTTCCTCTACTTTAAGATATTTGGCCATTTCTTACATCTTTACGTGTCTTCGTATCCTATACATTTTATTATTTGTACTTCTTACAGGTACGGTTGGCGCGAGGCATAGACCATATTTGGCTTTTCTATGTGCAATATGCGACTACATCACTATTGCCGACATTGGCGTTAAGCTTTTAGTGAGTACTGTAATTCATGAATAAACTGTAGCACCGACCTCAAAAAGATTGGCATATGTACCTTCTTAGGTAGACACCACTTTCATATGAAAAGTTTATTTTTCTCTTGAAAATTCGTTAACTTTTCATGATTTGTTACTATAAATAAAACACTGTTGAACCGGATATCAACGCGTTTAAGTATATTTTTTATTTAAAATTGACGCTTCGGTATCTTTACAGATACAGAGTGACTAAGATAACTGTAGAATGTGTCAACCCAGGTTAAAGAACATAAACTGATGTCAAAAACTTGATACATAAGTTCAAAGAGAGCAATATCAGAGCACTTGTACACTCACCGAAATGTTAAAACCGATATGAATCCAACTTTGCAACGGTGCTCAAGATTCTGTAGCGTTTTGTTCTCAAGCGCAGGGTTGTTGATAATGTAACGGGCTCGTTGGTCCACAGAGTCCAAAACTCAAAGTTGGTACTACGCGGAACCATCCCGAAGGTGACTAAAATGACTCCATGCATGGATGAACACAGGCTATGTAGAGACTGAGCAGCCCTTCAGAACTGAATATATTTGAAGCAGTTTGTGCTATGGTCTGTATCTGGGGCACGAAGTTAAGCTTAGGTGTATCAGTAACACCGAAAAGCCCATTTTGGAATGTAGATGGAGGTTAAAAGTGTTCTTTAACGCCTGCGTTTTTGACGGATTGAACTTACTATATTGGTAGCCCCATTTGGCTACCCTGCGCAGAGTCAACTACCCGATCGATCAATTACGGGCTTACTAGGACGCTGGGTTTCAGGAAGATGCGCCCGTGCATTGAATGGCTCTCAAGAACAAAGCTGTCATCGGCATATCCGATTATGCCAGCTGACCATAAATTATTAATATACAGCAAAAACAATGTTATAGAGAGCCCTGTACCCCTGAGGTACCCCGGCATTAATAGTAATTATGTTGAAAGAGCAGCCATGAAAGACGACTCTAATCGATCGTTCCCCTAGAAAATCAAATATCCAATCGCACAAACAAGGCGACATATAAGAGCTTTTTACCAAACCCGATCAAATGCCTTGGAGATGTCAAGGAATGCGGCTGCCACGTCTATATGACCTTCCAAAGCAACGCTCCATTAGTGAGTGATGTAAACTAAGAGGTCACCAGCAGAACGACTACAGCGGAAACCACCGCTAAAGAGTTCGGTAGTTTCTAGGTATGTCAGGAGACGACTGTTCAAAACATGGTCCATATAACTTAACAAATTATGGAGGTAATTACCACTAGACGGTAATTGACTGGGTCTATACAATGGCAAGCTTCCAGGGTTTCGGTACTTTTCCAGTGTCTAGAGCAATTCGGTAAAGGCGTGTTAAGTGTTTTATACGGTTTCAGTTAAGTCATGGTAGTATCAAGGACTAGCATAGATAACGCGAAGTAAACCGCATGTAAACTCTTGAAAGACACATAAACATATCTTTAAACAGCTGTCTCGTTTCGATTTGGACTCTGTATTATAAGCGCACACGTAACATAAATGTAAATTTTTACATTTCAAAAGGAAAGTTTTAAAGGTCTCCAACAAAATTTTAAATGTCTCAAACAAATCCTCTCCCCAGAAAATCGATCCTCACAGCTCGAGAATATCGAAGTTTCCCGTTCTAGAATAGCGATGAGCGGCAATCAGCCAATCAAGCTGGCATCCATCTACCAACCACCAGATAAAGTTATACTTACTTCAAAGCGACCTTCAGTTGCTACTCAAAATTAGTCCCTCCGTTATACTAGCTGGGAATTTTAACTCGAAACATTCAAGTTGGTACTCCGTAGTTACGGCCGTCGTCTTCATCATATGTTAGATTCGCTAAACTGTGATGAAGTGGGTCCTCGGGAACCGATTTACTATCCTTATAACACAAATCATCGCCCCGATATTCTCGATATAGGAATCCTACAAAGTGTTAACGGTACACTCAGTAGAAGTTATCCACCAGCTTACTTCGGATCACCGACAGGTAGTCATGCAGCTAGGTTTCCCAAGTGACCCCGTTCTTCAAACGAGGTCATACATCGGTTGGGTCATACTAACGGAAACCTATCGACAGCCCCGACCTAAACACCATTCCCGATTCGTTATCATCCATCGAGGAGATCAATGCTGCTTTCACCAACCACTTTCGAACTGCTATCAGTGCATCCTCCAGGCAGGTTACGGCGGTAAATAATCGCCGCTGGATGCTGCCTACCGGAGGATGTCAGGGAGTTGTTGAGAGCAAAGAACGCAGCTATCTGACCGAGACAAACTGCAACCGTATGGGAAGCCCTTTCGGTTGCATAATTATTTTTATCATAATGTAGTGTGGCATAACAGTTTCAGCATAAAGATTTTTCGCATAAATTAAGATAAGCAGAATATTAGACAAGCAGAATGGTTTCATTGCCATAAGGTTCACTTACTCTAATTTTCTTTATCACAATTTTATGCAGCATAAAATAGAAAACGCACCATATGTACCTACTTCATGTAGAGTCTTGATAGTAACTCTAAATAATATTAGGTGCGACGTCGAGTGCAGCAAGGAGGAGCAGCTTAGTCAGTATGTAGGTCAACCCAAAAAGCGACTTCCACGTGAACAATACATAATAATATTTGACCAAGATTATTTAAGAAATGATGATGATGAATTGTAAATAATCATCTCACTATAATCAAAATATATAACACAATAATACAGAACCGAATTGGCTAACCCCGAAACCACGCGATACTTTTCTGTCCCGCCCTAGAGTGTTTTTATAAACCCAGAGGCGCGGAGGGCGGGCAGCCTCTGTTCGCTGTAACACGAGTGCCTGTTGCCTTTGTTACATAAGGGCGAAGGGGCTGTACATCATTTAGAGCCGGAGACGTCAGATGTCTGTCAGTACCCAGTAATATTTGCATGGATGCATGCTGTTTTGCTTGCATGCATGCCTGCTTACATGCACTTTGCCTGCTTGCTTGCTTGCATGACTTGTAAACTTTATGCCATAGTGTGATATGCCAATAAATTTTATGATTAGTAATCGTTATTGTAAAACATTGTAACAATTGTAAAACATGAACATTTTATGCTTATATATTATTATTATCAATGAAGCTATGGGGAAATACAGTATGCCTTATGATTTATTCTGTATGGACGCTATGTGAAACTAACATTTATGCCAAAAAACGTTATGCAGCCTTATAATATGCCAATTAAATCCAATACGGACCCTCCGTATGAGGGCCCTACAGCGAGATGTTAAATCTCGCATACGCGAACTGTGGTCTAACAACTGGGACTTCTTGAAGAGATTTTGCCATGGCATCTGGCTTACTGGAACTTGGCGAAGACTCTCACGTTCTTTAATGCCTCCGCTCCTTAGGCCTCTGCCCAAGACTCCCGCCTTCTATGACTCCGAAAAAGTTGAAGCCCTAGCCGATAGCTTAGCCCAACAATGTACCCCGAGTTCAGAAAGCACTAACACCCTCCACATAGAAACTGTGAATAGCACAGTTGCAACTAAATGCGTCAACCCATCGGCTGACACCCTCCAATTGGTAACGGATGAAGAGGTACAAAAACAATAATTAAAAATCTTAAATCACGGAAAGCCCCAGATGCAGACGAAATACCAAACAGGGTTCTGAAAGCTCTCCCACTCGCACGTGGAAGGAAGCGATTGTCATAGGTATTAGGAAACCCGGATAACCGCTAATCTACCTTCAAGCTACCGTCCTGTTAGCCTGCGTAGCGCGACAGGCAAATTATACGAAAGGATCATTTCGAACAGGCTCCGAGAGTCATCCACTCCAAGCACCTGTTACCGGATGAACATTTCGGCTTTCGGTCCCGTCACTCCTGCGTTCGACAGGTGCACCGCATCACGAAGTACATCTTGGAGCAAAGGAACGTAGGTCGAAAACCGATAGGCATGGCTGCGCTTTTCTTTGACGTGGCAAAAGCCATTGACAAGCTCTGGCACAACGGCTTGTTATTCAAGCTCTTCGAACTAGGTGTGCCAGACAATCTCGTGCATATCAAACGAGACTTTCTACATTGTCTAACCTTTCGCTACAGATTGGAATTTGCAATGTCCAATCCCCGTCCTGTATTAGCCGGTGTCTCTCGAGGCTCGGTGCTTTCTCCGACTTTGTTTTCACTAAATACTAGTGACATGCCAAGGACGGAGAAAGTAGAACTCACACTCTTCGCAGACGACACCGCTATATACATATATACTATATACAGTATGGATACCACTTATGTGCAATAAATTAAACCTCATACTTGTTATCGTCCTTTCTAACAGTATACAAAAAATGAAAGAAATCGGTCCAGTAATTTGGTCAAAAACCAGAGTTTTAATTTTGAGCAAATTCGTAGAGACACACTCTGTAGTTTTGCTACACTAGGTCAATGAGTCAATGAACTTGAATTAACATTATTTAGGTACTTAGTTGGAGAAATGCGACGTTGCCACGTAGTGCGTTATTTGCCGAGCGCGGGAATTCCCGTGAGTGGGGCGCGTGCAGGGTGGACACACCAGCTGTTCTGCCGCCCTACCGTAAAAGGATGCTAAGTCCAAAATCATATTTTTGAGAAAAATGACAAAAACCCGCCAAACTTGTTTTCTAAAGTTGTATGTAAGATAGCATGTTATAATCAGTTAGTTACCACTGTTTTGTAAAGGGAATAATAATCGGTTAATAAATAAGTTGAAAGAGAAAATGATCCGAGATTATGTTTATAATGTTTTTGCTTTAATCACTTAGTACATAGTGTTTTAAAATTATCATAACGGTACTTAAAAGCGTTCTTATTAAAAATTATTAAGTGTAGTTAGAGATAAAATAAATAAAGAAGTAGACAGTGAAATCTTATGAATTGTTTTTACGTGTTACGCCTAGACGGGACGAGTCGAATCGCTCCTGTTAAAATTCATAAATTCAATCGTAAAAACAAAAAATAAACATTTATTATAATAGGTACATAGTCCATTCCTTGAAATAATTTGTTAATTGTTAATAACAATAATAATAAAAACTCTAATAATGCAAAAATACGCTTATTTTAGTGTATTGATGATTATCATAGTTCCTTTTCTTGTAAATAAGTATTCAATACCGACATTGCACCTTTTGCACTATTTATGACTTATGTTTTTTGCCAACTGGGAAGTTATGTTTCGTCACTCGTCAGTTCACCGCTAGACTTCCGGGCCGCTGCGCGTGTGCCTACTGCAGAGATTTTTGATACTCGCGCTCGCGCATTGTGCAGTGATTATTGTAAAGTGTGGTTAGGTTAGGTAGTTTAATTTATTCAGTATTTATTTGTTATGGTGACATTGACACTAGGTACTTGACTTTTGTGTGTGTGTGTGTTTTTTTGAACAAAATACCGCGACAACAACAGCATTTTTACAGTGCTGCAAAGTATACATACATGATTTTAATGTATGGTGAATGTCGCCAGAATGCAGTGTTAACTTTACGTATGTATCGGGAGAGATTTGGCGCAACTCGCACCTGTCCTACAATATAGGATAGTGCGCCATGATTGGGTTTATTTTCAGTTCAGTTAAATCGTGACGAAATAAAAAAGCACGGTTAAAAAATGAAAGTAAGTGATTTTTTCTCATTACGTCGCAAACCGTATAACAACAATCGAAGATGGCGGCGCCGTGCTGCCTATCGCGCCATGCGTGTGCATCGTTGCCACTCTTCTGCTGAGGCTAAGGTGCGTCGTCAAACAGAGTGTTATACTGATACTGCATTTATTTTGCTATTTATTTTGTTTGAAAATGAAAGTTGTTTAATTTGCGGTTTTTCGTGTAATATTCGATTGAGTTATACTTCTGTGGACTATTATTACTTGTGGTTTCATTTTTTGCCTATGAGTGGTATCCACACTGTATATACATCTGATAGAAATCTACGTAGGTTAACTAGAATTCTCCAATCCGCAGTTAAAGCATTAGGCGCTTGGTTTAGGAAATGGAACATAAAAGTCAACCCAGAAAAAAGTGCAACAGTGTACTTTTCTCTCTGAACCTGCTCTAGGACAACCTCTAGGAAACCCTCCAAAAGATTAGGTCAGATCACTCTGTTTTGAACTCCGATCTCATGGGCTAAAAAAGTCAAATATTTAGGAGTCACTTTAGATAGTGGACTCACATTCGCAGATCGCATAAAACGAGCCGCCTTTGTCATGGTAGGCGGCATCCTCTAATCTGCAAGAAGAGTAAAATGTTGCTTAGAAATAAGCTTACACTTTACAAAACTTGCATCCGCTCCATCGTGACATATGCCAGACTCACGCCAGCAAGCCGAACCTCAATCACTTGCAGGTTATTCAAAATAGATTTTTACGCAAATGCGTTGGGGCCCCGCTCCATGTCCTCCACCTAGATCTGCACATCTCGAGCTACCCAAGATTGCCGCATTCATGAAGTTAGCGCCAATTCGACAATGCTCCTCACAACCTGTAACGCGTTGTTTGCGGAGTGGTAATTGAGGGTCCAGAAAGGAAATACCAAAGCTCTCTTCTATGTTTATTTTGCAGTAAAATTAAAAATATACAAAAATGCCAAAAATTTTGGCTACGCACACTCGTGTACGTAAAAATAAATTATTGATTTCATGAAAACTTTGATTGTAGATAATAAAAAATTGATAAACATGTAATTTTGAATAATAAACTCGGAAACAATAATAAATAAATAGATTCTAGTTGTTATGATGGATAATTTTTCGTGACTGGCTTGTCAAATCAAAACATTGCCGTTCTCCGACACTACGTAATTCGTAGTTTAAAATTACGTCGGGAACGACAAAAAAATAAAATTTACTGACAAAAAGAGGTCGAAATAGACAACCGTCACAATACCCCGGGGGCCGGGAAAAAAAATCTGAAAGATTTTTTCAGTATAGTTTTTAAAAAAAAAATATTCAAACCAAATCAAAATAAACCGCATATACATATCGAATTTTAATATTTAATCTGCCAAATGAAAGAACGATCAAAAAAAAATAATAATTAAAAGCAAAATGAAAATTAATATTAACATCCTATAGAAGAATTTTTCTGAAAAAACATCCTGTATATATGAAAAAAAAAATAATACTGATATATTGCATATCAACAAGTTATTTAATAGAAAAAGAAAACAAAAACAGACGAGAGAGAGAAAAAAAAAAATCCTAAATAATTATCTTAAATTACATGGTTCATGAATGATAAAATTTTAAACATGTTCCTGGAATATACAATGTTAATATACATCGTTCAACTCCATCAACGTACATTATAATTACAACATACATTCTCTTTCATACTAGTCTTATTCCAACTACTGGAAATAAAACATCATGCAGTTAGAGTTGCTTATGAGGAATCGTATCCTAAATAAGTCAACTCAACAGAGTTGGACGCAACGGCAAAAGGCTTTAATAGTTGCCATCCGCTGAAAATATTAATAGCTTATGGCTTCTTTAACGTGTCGCTAACTCCCGCACGGTGATTACTATAAACAAGTTTCAGTTAAAGACTGAAATAAATATGCCGGAAAGAAAAGAAAATCATAGCCAGTCGTGAAACATTGACTTTTAAATAAAATCCAAGGGTCTTTTGTGAAGTAATTAAAATACTTATGTAATAAACATATGAAAATAATTCTCACGGGAAAGTGATTCAAGCGTATAAATAATACACATAGGTATGGTTTAGTTTAACGAGTTACCTTAATAAACGCTCGTGCAGAAGGCTTAATTTTACAAGTTGCAAACCGCTTGAAAAAAAATTGAGAAAAAAAAATTGATAACATTTAACAAATTATACTATAAAGTATAATACAGATATTGAAAATAAGAGTTTACACTCCTAGAATTGCAAATATTAAATAAATTACACAATAAGTTAACCTAATACTACGATGATGATAATTAATTATAAGTTTTGACCAACGTCAATGTTAATGGTATAGCCAAACGATAATGAGGTGCATAGAAAAAAAAATAAGACAAAAAGAATCGGCTTATGCTCGCCGTGAGATAATTAGCAATAATTATATATGAATTCATATAAAGTAATTGGTAACAACCAATCTAGTCACTCAAAGAAGAAGTTAAACGCGGTAGAGGTTTAATGTCTCTGATATGCCAACGACCTAATGGGTTATTATTCATATCCACTAAATCGTAAATTAATGGTGAAATTATTTCAGGTTTATTTAGTTGTGAAAAATTCATTGCAAAATCCAAAAAAAAAAATGTTAAAGTGAAATAAATTTGTTAATAGTCGTTATGCAGAAAAGAGCCTTAAAAATATACGTATTTTCAAGTGATGAAAATGAATAGAAAATGTTATTTAAATAGTGAAATTACTGGGTTATAGAATAAATGTTGTGCCTTCAGAAAATTTCTTCAAAGATATTATAACGAAAGAAACTAAAGAAACTTAAATGTCTGAATAATTTAGCAGTAATTTGATATATTATAGTAGATATATAACCTAACTAGTGAATGTTAATGGTTGAAAATGGTAACAAATAAAGTTTTATGCCTGACCTCAATAATAATTATAAAAAATTATTTTTAATGTTGCTATTCCTCTGTTGATATTGTTCCTCCTCTCTTCTCCATAAACTGCGTTTGAATGGTCGGCGCCAGTGTGTAACGCGTTGTTTGCGGAGTGGTAATTGAGGGTCCAGAAAGGAAATACCAAAGCTCTCTTCTATGTTTATTTTGCAGTAAAATTAAAAATATACAAAAATGCCAAAAATTTTGGCTACGCACACTCGTGTACGTAAAAATAAATTATTGATTTCATGAAAACTTAGATTGTAGATAATAAAAAATTGATAAACATGTAATTTTGAATAATAAACTCGGAAACAATAATAAATAAATAGATTCTAGTTGTTATGATGGATAATTTTTCGTGACTGGCTTGTCAAATCAAAACATTGCCGTTCTCCGACACTACGTAATTCGTAGTTTAAAATTACGTCGGGAACGACAAAAAAATAAAATTTACTGACAAAAAGAGGTCGAAATAGACAACCGTCACAAACCCGCTGGTCAATAAGGAGTTTTCACGGTTCGTTTCCGATCAAAATATTACACATATGCGTCGAAATATGAGTTCAAACTATTCGAAATTTCATCGTCTAAAACATGTTAATGAGAAAATTTTCATTTCTTCAGACAGTTTTTTAGTAGGAATTCATTGTTTATGCGCCTTTTCGTGTAATCCGACCGTGTATCGACTTTGCCGTTCGATAAGTATAAGAGTGATACAAACAGAAATAGAATAGTATGGTCTCTGTTTGGAGTCCAGAGAGTCCATAGAGAAAATAGTACAAAATATAATTTTTTGAAGGCAAAACATGAAAATCAAAGTGCGAATAAGTTGAATTTAAAGTAATAATTTTTACTTCTAATTACTTACAAAGATGTAACTAATGAAATAAAACAGAAATATTGTTCAAGTCCATGTAAAAATACTTCTAAAAAATCATTTTAAAAATGTCTAAAACTGATATAACTAGTGCCAGTGTTCACAACCTGAAGCCAGGCAGTTATCGTACCAGGGCCGTAAAATTATCGTACATAGATCAAAATTATCGTGTCCATCAGGAAAATGGCTAAGATTCTTAAAAAAATCATATGAAACGTGACAATAATACGTTGCAAATGATTAACAGTTTAAATCTTGTAAACTTGTGTTGTTTAAATGGAAAAAAAAATAAATTAAATTAAATGTTGAACGTATGGCACAGACCTGAGCTGGGCCCTCGTCCACTTCGAGTGTGATGAACGCGCCAACATTTCGAATTTATAAATTAGAAAATAATGTTAAAGGATAGAGACACATGAAAACAAGCATATTTTTTTAAAGTTTAACTGAATAGATTCTATATTTGCGATAACAGAATACACAAGTATTAATGAAACTTAACATTTTATATACAATTTTTAATCTTTTCCGTCAAAGAGGAACAAAAATACGCTATATTTTCTCTTTTAACGATAAAATAGACTTGAAACTAGATGAAGTCACAGGGCGCTCGACGCGACGGCAACCTGCCGCGAGCGCGGACAAATAGCGCGTCATTACAACTTGTACTTGGACGTTTCAGTGGTTAATCATCAAATTTTTCATCAGAATGGAAATTATCGTACAATCTGCGTACGATAGTCGTGTACCATCGTACATCGTACGTAGTTATGAAATTATCGCACATGTACGATAATTATCGTACGGTTCTGAACGCTGACTAGTGCACGCGCTGCTTGTATTTAGTACCGGCCGAGGCCTTCCAGAGTGTGGATGTATCGCGTTTTTTCCCGCGCTTCGCCCAGTGCTATCGAACTCCGTCGTAAATATCGAACGCATACCATCAATTTCGATACTTTTGGTATAAATATTTATTTTTATTATAAATAATAAATTTAATATTGAGGTACTGCATTTTCCAAGTATTATTTTAATACACAAATCTATAAAAGTCTGTTTTAAGGTTCCGTCACGGCTAAGCCTTAGGAAGCACGTTGAATGACCATAATAGAAGTTTTGGGTGCACGTTTAGTAACCCGCAAATTATTAAAGAAAACAACCAGGAGCAATTGTGTTGGTTGTAATAAGAATACAATTTGTAGTACTCCAGATTGTCACAATCTGGCTTACTAAGGGATCATCATGCACTGTAATCTACGATCTAAAGGTTTTCACTTTCCCTTGCTAAAAGGTCAATCTGAGAAAGTCACAATTTGTCATATAGTCTAATCACTGCTTTATTAGATTTGAGGGCAACAGATAGTTTTTTTATTTAAAATTTTTAAAATAAATAATTAACTTACAAGATAACTAACAGGTTTGGAGCTACTAGGAAGATCTTCGTTACATTCGACTATAGTAGTCGCTGGTTGATCTTTGTTCATAGTGATTTTTAATCTATAAAACTGTACCGAAAATGACACGATTGACATAATTGCATACCTTCAGTTAACATAAAAAGCTTAAGGTGAAGAAGGGTTTATATATTCCGATTTTAGCACATGTAGTTTACACTGTATATTAATTAATAACTGAACTTTTATGTACCCGGTAAAAAAGTAATCATCATCAGCTCATTGTCGACCCACTGCAGGGTATTTATCCCTGTTTTTTGTCAGCGTAAAAAATATGTCTACGTAATCAGTAAATTTAATAGCTCTAACCATTTTTAATTTGCTATACGATACTGCACCTTAAGTGGATCCTAAATTAAAGTTCGTCACTGTATTGTATGATAATAAATAATACTTTTTCACCTAATTTTTTTTTTTATTAAGTAATCACTCTTATCTTAAATCATAACTACTATTACAAACTTCTATATATTAATAACATCAATCTCTTCGTTAAGCCCTTATTGTACCCCAATTTTATTTCGTCCCATTTTATCCTAACCAGGTATTTAAATATCTTACATACATTTTTATTTCTAAAAATTAAAAGTAAAATATAATAACGTAAAATAAGACAAACATATTTGAAAAGGTATCAAAACCATTGCGGACGAGCTAATTGACGGCCAGCGACTGTATCGTACAGCACTGAAGATGAGTGCTTGTAATTGATATGCGTGCGTGTTGCAGTTTACCGATTCGGGAGAGCGTTGATTTGTATAAAGGCTCTTATCAGACCCCAACAATGCCATTAAAACAAGGAACGCCTGTGTTCCAGGTAGAAATAAGTCAACACGTTATTCGAATCGCCCAACCCACCGTAGCGCCAGGCTCACGCGGCGAACGCATTCCTACTGAGTTTCTTGCTGGTTCTTTGGTAGTAGATGACTCTTCCGAACCAGTGGTAGTTTCAATATACGACGTCCTAAGCCGGGGTCCGTGCCCTCTCGAGTGCCTTTAGACGTATCGTATGTAGGAGTAGTTCAAGATCCAGCTAAGCGTCGTCAGCGCTAAGCTACAAAGTCCGGTGAAATTTAAAAGTTCCATAGGGCCATAAATAAACAGTCAAGTTGGAAATAAAAAAACTGGTCACGCAATACATAATATAGAAATCTTCTCGGAGTAATATTCTAAGTACATTATTAAAACCACGTCACCAGCCCTATATTTTGACAGCGATTTGTTAATCATCCCAAAACCTATAAACACACGAAGTAATGTTATTTAAAGCAATTTATTTATTTGCAGTTAGGGTACTACGACGAAAATGGCTTAATTATATATGACTTGAAACTGCGATTGAAGCACTACATGAGCAGGTGCTTCTTGGCAGATCTAATGGGCCTTCTGCCATGGTATAAAATAGTCTTCGATTCGACAGGCTCCGCAGCGGTCATGATAATGACAGTTTCCAGAACCCTACATTTATATATGTTTACTGGTTTCATTGATTATGTTGCGGACTGGCCGTTTGCAAATTTTGTTGTTCTAACGGTGAGTTACTTCTTTACGTCATTTTAAACTTAATATGTCTTGTTTATCTAGCGAATTATCAAATATTTTCTCGGTCGGAAAGAAAGAAAGAATCTAATATACGAGGGTGTATTGAAAAGTTCACGGCCTAAATATGAAAACACAGGAATAATGGAATTTTTTATATTTATTTTTCTACATACTCTCCTCCTAGGTCACAGCACTTAGTCCAGCGGTCCTCCAAAGCCTTGACCCCATTTAAATAGAAGGTCTCGTCAAGGTCTTCAAAAAAGGCATCTACGGCCACTTTGACCTCCTCATTGGTAGAAAATTTAACTCCACCTAAGTGTTTGTTTAGTTTTGGAAATAGGTGGAAGTCAGAAGGTGCCAAGTCTGGTGAATAACGGGGATGAGGAAGCAATTCGAAACCACAATTCACTATTTGAGCCATCGATTCTGCAGATGTGTGAACACGAGCATTGTCCTGATGAAACAAAACTTTCTTGGTCAACAATCCTGGTCTTTTAGACTTTATTTCTTCGCGTAAACGACGTAATACTGTGCCGTAGTATGCAGAATTTATAGCTTGACCTCTTTCTAAGTAATCAACCAAGATGACACCCTTAGAAAGATCCCAGAAAACCGATGCCATTACCTTGTTTACTGAAAAACACACCTTGTCTTTCTTGGGGGTCGGAGATCCGGGTCTCTTCCATTGTTTGGATTGTTGTTTGGATTCAGGAGTATAGTGATAAACCCATGTTCCGTCCATAGTAACAAACCTTGCCAAACATTCGTTTGGGTCAGCTTGAAAAAGCTCTAAATAGTCTCTAGAAATCGTGAGCCGAGTTCGTTTCTGTTCAACTGAAAGGAGCCGCGGAACCCATCTTGCAGACACCTTGTGGAACCCTGATTCGTTAACGATCATGTTTTGTGTCCGTTCATATTAAATCCCTAGAGCTTCAGCTATTATTTAAATCAATCAGATAGATTGTCTGTGAATCAGATAGATTGATCAGATAGAATAGATTCAATCTTCTGTCTCCCATGATGTGATCACATATTTTTTAGATGTTTTCCGAAGTCGTAGCTGTAGAAGGCTGTCCAGAGCGGTAGTCATCTTTGATGCTCTCTCGTCCCCGTTTAAATTCATCTGTCCGCTTTTTTATCATTGTATACGACGGAGCAGATGTTCCTAAAGTAGCCACCATATCTTCATGAATCTGCTTTGGAGTAAAGTGTTTCTTTTGGAGGTATTTGATCACGGCACGGTGCTCTAAACTGTCAATTTTCAAAATTAATGAAACTTACTCTCACTTAATGTTCAATAAAATAAATAATTACGCATGTATCTCAGAGAAAAAGTGCACAGAGACTCACAAAGAGTCTAGGTTTCATATGAGGGTAGTTTTATAAAAATATGACAACGCTATCCATGTTAGGCCGCGAACTTTTCAATCCACCCTCGTAGTCTCTAGTTTAGATAGCTTCGATTCAGCAATCCACTTCAAAAACATTCTTTTTTCAAGTGTATCTTTAAATCTGAGTAAGTAAATAAGGAATCAGCAACGTTTAAATATGTCATCACGCCTAAGGCTCCCTAAGACTGAAATCTACTGACAAATAAAAAGCGACTTTTTTATACTACATAGTGATTAAATGTCAGTAAAAAGTAATGGCTCCCATTTTGACAACACATATTTTCAGGATACGTATATATCGGAGCTAGGTCAATATCTTCCTCACTTTGTTGCTCCACACCCGTCGGACTATTTAATCCGCCGATAGATATCTATTTATGTATCTATTGTTTTTTTTTTTGTTGCTAGTTTCATAGACAGGAAACGAGTACGCGGTCCACCTGACGGCCACGTGGCATCCAAACCCATGGACATTATTAGTCGTAGATGTTATAATTACCACGATGCATTGTCGACCACAGGCTTCAGTTACCTTTGTGCCGGTGATTGCACTATAGTTCCTTCGCTTTAAGAATACAGTGAATCATCGATGCAACTACAAATACTAGCCAATGAGAATGCCGTATTAGAAAACGTTTTATTTTTGTCGGTGACGCTACTGGCTATAACCTTATGCTGAGACGATACGTCACTGCATTCTTAACGCGAACGAACTGTAGCTGTTCCATCCCTTCGACCGGAACACAACCGAGTCTCCCCCCTGCTGTCGAATATTATAGGAGACGCTGGCAATATGTCAAGACCATGTTATCGCTACATTTGGCAAAGAGATTAACTTTAACAGTACTGTCTTTATAAATCAAAAGCATTAAGTAACATTAGGAAAGTCAAAAATGTGCAAATCATAAAAGAAGAAAATTATGTGATTTCTGCTTCATCACATCTGAACACCGAACAAGTAATGTCCTTTCAAGTACCGCTTTTTTGTTTTATTACGAAAGCTTAGATTTTTTAGTTAAGCAGTTTTAAAATTTATAGGTAAAGGAACACTGAAAGTTCATTTTTTTGTTTTTTTTAAATTCAAGTTTGTTTTTATCCAGGCTTATTTGGCTTGTAATACACTTTTTGTAACTTGAGGGAGATGATTATGACGATTACTAATGAAACTACAATTAATGGCAACTCAGTTATAGAAAAAAGTGGCGAACATTGTCAATATAACAGGTGTTGTAGTCCCCAGTAGGCGCCATCGTGACACGTTGTGAGAAAGACCCTGTCTACAAATAAATACATGATAAATTATATTTTATTCGTTTTCAGATTATTAAGTTACAGTTGTTGGGATGGGTTTTAATTTGTTTGTATGCGCAAAATATTATGAGTTTGTGCATTGATCTGCAATGGAATTCCGATTTAGAACTTGTGAACGTTAGCAAAACCAAATCAATGTATTGCCCACCGGCGTTTCCAGACAATATAACGATCTCGGATGTACCAGGAGTACGTTTACTTTGTTTTTATTTTTTATGTGATATGTTTTTACCATGTGATAGACGAAGTGCTAAGCTGACGATGACAGCTGGACAATGAAGGAAGTTACACCACCTTAAAAATAATTAACCATTTGGCCATTGCGTTAACACCTACTCAACTACAGGGCGCCTGCTCTAACCAAACGCTATTAGAGCACGCTGAAATCATATCACATGTTCAGAATTAAGAATGTTCATGTGACCATTGTGTACTTGAAATGATCTTATTCATAAATTAATTATTCCAATTTCAGGTGTTTTCTTATTACTTACTGGTTGCTGAATGGAACTATGTAGGGACAATGAATGGTGTCCAAGAGAGTGTTGCCCGTATCCTTGGAGCAATCATGGTATACGGAATTATATGGTAAGCCAATACAACTTGATTCATAGGGACGTAATATAACGTAATAGTATCATAATAAATACATAGGGGTAGTAGGGATGTCCAGGTTCTGGCACATTAATAAATCTTTATTTATGAAGAAAATTTTAAATGTTAACGTGAATTTTTTTTTCATTTGCTGTGATGTGGTTAAATAATGCTTTTTTTAATTGTATTTGTAATTGGTATTTATGACAATACAATGTAGAGTTTTCAACATTTAAGAATATCAATTTCAGGACCAATATTGTGGGCTACACACTATAACTTTTATTGACATTATTGACTTTTATGACACACAATGACAAACGTTTAAAATAATCCTTTTTCTTCAGGTACATGTACTATTGTAATGTAGTTTTGCTAATTATGAAGTTTCACCCAAGCTCCTTATATAAAGATGGCATAAGACAATTACAAGAATTCCTGGTCGGCGAAAGGGTAGAACGTGAACTTACAAAACGTTCTGTTTTTTATTTTCAATATAGACATTACCGGTAATTAAATTAACTTATACGCTTTTAGAACATTATTTAATAAAAATAATAAATCCCCAGACAAACACACCAACTGTATGTCCTCAATATACAATCATCTATGTCCATCATACAAATGAATTCCCCGACCAAAACTTGAACCTGGGACCTCCGGCGTATGAGGCTTACGCTACTCGGCCGTATTTAATTTATTGTAATATCAATTTATTTTTGGCATTATTGTGTTAGCTAACAGTGAAAATTACATTTGCTTGTACTCCTTAATGGATTATTATTTTATTATAATTATGTCTTCTCCTGTTATAACTGTTAGCAGAGCTGCCTAAGTCTTATTTATGGTCAGTGCTAACTGCTTCGTATGCTATAACTCTTTTTCGAATCAATTGTTTTATTAAATACTGATACCATACAAGAATGTTCAAAATCGACTTACTATCTTTATGACAAGAAAGCTTTTCCAGGCTGTAAATGCTCGTAGCAAGGCAAAAATAGCAAGCATTATTTTATTACATATATGTTCGAATTAGGTATTTATAATTCATATAATGTATTATAGAGACAACTATAGGAAGTTGATAAAAATATGTATCTTATGTACTTATTATTAACCTGTTTCAGAACATGCTACGCAATCGGGGAAATGCAACACATACCTATGCTATTTAGCTTTATACTCAGGCAAGATATCTCTCATTATTGTTACAAAAGGTATCCGCCATTGATTTTTAAAAGCAATTACTGTGATCTAGAAAGTAAATACAAGAAAATAATGCTAATTTATTATAAAACTTATCAACGGTTACCTAAAAACAAAAGCAAACATACTTCAAACAATAAAAATTTAAAAAACAATATCTCTACGTCCCTGAATTTCAACAATGGAATTTTATTAAGTGTCATACTAGGTCGGTGGCGCAGTGCATAAGGCGCTGGATTCTCAATCTTAAGGTCCCGCTGCGATATCGCTGGCTGTCAAATGGGACAATGAGTTTTATAACTCAACATGAACCAATCGACAGAACTCACGTGACAGTCGAAAACATTGTGCAGAAACTGTGACGTCTGATAGAAATATGCTAAGTCTGCTAACCCACAGTAGACAAGCGTGGTGTAATATAAATTGCCAGTAACAAATTTAAATTCAAATATTTATTTCTCAACATTGACAATTACTTGTTCTTTTGACGTCAAATAAAACATGACTCTACCACCAGTTCGGAGAAACCTTCGTGAAGAAGAACTGGCAAGAAAGTTCACGGGTATATTTTTGCAAAATAAATTTACAGTATCTTTTTATTTCTACAATTATTCTTATCGGCATCTGTTAGCTCGGCAAGTCTCCCCCCAAGTATCCAAACAACGAACACCCTCAAACGGCACCCGTTAACGCTAGTTAACGCGGGATCCAGCCATCGCCCTCCTGAACCATATTAGAGGGAAGTGAATGAACTGTCACCCGACACTACCATAAGAAGACGTAATTTAGTGACAATAAGTAACAACTCTCGCAGTTGAAAAAAAATTTTGTAAAATGTAGGTTTGTTGGAGGTTCATTTTTATTTATTGACATGTGTTTATTGCTTTAAGCACATTCCGGAAATTGGGTAAGATGATCGGTCTAAGTAGTCACTCTAGGAGGCTGCTGGCAGACCGCTGCGATCAGAACTATTTTCCTGCTGGCGAGGACATCATGCGAGAGATGCACGTAGAATCGCATGTTTTCATTGTACACCGAGGAAAAGTGGTAATTTCGAAGAATAATGAAGTACTCGCTCGCGTGTCGAAGGTGAGGATTTTACATGTATTTTAAAAGTACATACTTGGTCGTGAATTGTTATACAGATTTAAATCTGTGAGTTAGTCATTGAGTTATAATTTAGTGTTGGTAGAGTTTCTTTGTTAAGACCTACACTGGGCGGTACCACAGTCCTTTCTGTTTTGCCCGCCATTATTATCAGGTTTTGTCAAAGGGAAAGAATAACCAGTGCAATGACTGGAACAAAGGCAACTGAAGCCTACGGCCGGCAACGCAGCGTTAATAATTACAATCCCATTTGATAGAGGCTACACCTACGAAGATGATGTCCATGGGCGTGGATGCCACTTTCCATCCGGTGGGTCGCGTGCTCGTTTGCTGGCTATGAAAATAGTAAAGAACTTGTAGTAGCACAATCAAACTACATACAGTCAGCAATCTAAGGCACTTAGACAGAGCAATCGTGAGGTGTGGTGCGGGGTGAGACGCGGGAGGTTCGCTCCCAAACTGCTAAGGTCACCGTATACAACCATTTGGGAGCTGTCCGGCAGCAACCGGCACAATAATGACAGGGTTTTAAATCTAATCATTACCTGTGATGAAAAAAGGATCCGGTACGACAATCGGAAGCGCCCATCGCAATGGTTGAACCCGGGCGAACCAGCCAAATCCTGCCCCAAGCGAAAATTGACTCAAAAAAAGTTACTTATGAGCGTTTGGTGGGCTAGTGCCGGAGTCGGTCACTACAGCTATCTTAAATCTGGCCAGACGATTACGGCTGATGTTGATCAGCAACTGGAAACTATGGTGAAAAACTAGCGAGGCTGGTCAATCGCTCCAGGCCACTGCTGCTTCAGGACAATGCTAAACCACACTCTGCACAACCGACGGCTACCAAATTAGAGGAGTTTCAATTGGAATGTCTATGACATCCACCGTACTCCCCGGGCCTTCCTCCGACAGATAACCATTTTTTTTTTATTTGGATAACTTCTTGCAAGGGAAAAAATTCAACTCCGATGCGGCCGTCCAAAGCGCCTTCAAAGATTTTATTGATTCCCATCCGAATGGTTTTTTAGTAAAGGGGTCAATGAACTACCTCTGAGATGGTAAAAGTGCATAGATAGCAATGGTACTTACTTTGATTAAATATATATATTTTAATTAAAAAAAATGACTGTGATCCTCCCTTACAAAACGGCGATTTCATATATATGACCTAATATTTCTTATTTAGTAATGAATGGTGTATTAGATTATACAGGGTTACAGGTTAAGTCGACTTATTCCCGTTAATCACGGGCAACAATACTAGTGGAAGTGGTTGTATCCAAATGAAATAGTTTCACTATCTCATTGTTTTGTTCTTCGTCGTCATCAATCTGACGTGGTCTTAATAAATCTTAGCTCGCACGCACCGCATTAACATTAAAGGACAGTTGGCGAGGGACGGTTAGAACTGCTACCTGGGGGCTCGCAACTAAGTTTTTTCTATAAACTTTTATTGAAACCCTAGATTGTTATACTTTGTTGGATAGCTGATGAAACGTAAATATTTTTAGGCACATCTGCAAAACAAGCGCCATTATTAATTTTTTAGATATGCTTTAAAGAAACATTTTTACTTTACCTAGAAAAATAAACTTTCAAAATTTTTATAATTTTTTTTAACTTTTAATAGTCTACAACGACTTATTTATCGTTTTTACGTACAATATTGATTATTGAAGTCATAAAGCATCTTATTTTCACATGTGAAAATCAAATAATAGTAGTAAAAAGACTTACACATTTCAAAATATCTAAGCTGATAGGAAATTTTTTATAAAAAGCAAATTCAAATATCTCGAAAACGGTTGGATTTAGGATAGGGTGTTTTATAGTCAAATCAGTCAGAAACGATGTAAACTACTCGCCCTTAAGGAGAATAGGTCGACTTAACCTGTCACCCTGTTTAATGATGAATTCCAATAGTAAACAACCAGAAGAGAAGCGATGCTACATATGTGTTCGCAAGAACCAGTCTAATGCTCGAATATTTTCCCACTTAAGACCTTTATAACTTTGTTTTCTTTCTCTAATAACCAATTATATTCTTTGGCAAGAACGAAAATCATGACGAAATTTTTCCCAGTTACTGTTTAATTTCGAATAAAACGAAATTTATTAGTAGTTTTTTTTTATAATTACATTAGTGTGAGAACTGTAAATGTGCCAGCTTTTGTTAACGAGCTATGAAAGTCGTAGATATAGTAAGGTAATACGTAACCACAGCTGGGAATCATTCTTAGCTAAACTCATCTAGAATAATATCGCAGGGTTCTATATTTGGCCAACTGATTGGCACAAACCTACGGCCATCGAGGATTACCGTGCGAACGGAAGAGCGAGCAGATATTTTGTTCCTTTCTACCAAACAGTTTCAAGAACTCATCGATGATAAGGTTGGTATTTAATTATTTACTTTACCATATAATTTACTCAGTGGCGGATTTTCACATTTGCCGCCAGTAGTTTTAACAAAAATATAGTGATTTTGGTTAAATTCTCGAGACTCCTTTTCTCTGTGTATATACATATACAGGGTGTCCAGAAGGCCAACGTCCAAACGGAAGGGGTTCACGCGCCGTGGTCCAAACAGTAAAAAATATATTTAAAAAATCTATGTGGATTATTTTAGTAGATGTAGGATGATTTCTAAAAACGTGAAAAATCACTCCTCATAGCAGTAATTCGTATGCTAAATCTGTAAATGTTGACCGATTTAGATTTTTTTTCGGTTATTAATTGGTTACTGAATGTTCTTATGTAATAAACCTCTGATACAAGCAAATCTATTATGGTACTATAAAAAACAAGCAATAACAATGACGACCGAGTGGTGTAGTGGTAAGTAGCCTTGCCTCATACGCCGAAGGTCCCAGGTTCGAGTCCTGGCCGGGGCATTAATTTGTGTGATGAACACAGATGTTTGTTCTCGGGTCATGGTTGTATGTATTAATATATGTATGTTTATTCTGGGTCCCCCCCCCAGTTCGCGGTATGGCCATCCATAACACTAGCTCTGCTTACTTTGGGGCCATACAGTTGGTGTGTTTGTCTGGGGATTTATTATTATTATTATTATTATTATACAAAGTTGATGTTGAAAATAAATTGAGTAGAACGAGTATAATGCGCAAGAATATCGGTGCAATTCAACCTGTAAATAACAACAACAAAGTAATGTTTAAATTGATTTAAATTTTTTAATTTACAGTAAATGTTCGAATTGTTTTCCTCCTGCTCTAAACTAGGCACGCCATCTTTTTGTAAATGAGCGTGCGATGAATCGCGCCGTCCTTCTTTGGTTCGCCTCTTCTCCTCATGTCATCTTCTTCCTGGGTAATTTTCATTCAAGTAATTTCATGCTGCTTAGTGGGCGGGGCAACCATCGTTCTGCAACCACATATCTCGATGAGTGGTCAATGGTAGGTCTTCTATTAATTCAGGTAAATCTGTTCTCAAGAATTGTAAGTAGGTTTCCCCAGTAAGGGCTTCTGTGTATTCGAACGGCCCAATTATATGGCCGTTAATTATGCCTGTCCACATGTTCACCTTAAATTGGTATTGGCTCTTCTCTTCTCGGATTACATGAGGATTGATTAAAGCCCAATGGTAAATATTGTGAAGATTTAAGAATACATCTTTCCTGAAAGTACTCTCACCTGACTACAAAATATTATTGATAAAATTTTGATCAGCTGCATGCATTCTTAACATTTTTCGCCAAAACGCTACGCATTGTGGATAATCACGCGGCCTAAGAGCTTGTACTTTTTGATAATGGTTCGGATGGTACTATTTTTTTGTAGAATTTGATGTGCCGTAGATTTGGGAATCCCAGTAAAATTTTCTATTGTTCGTACAGATATATCGGGTTCATTTTGTACTAGTTCAAGAAGTGAAGATGTCACCGACCAAGTCTTGAACATTGCAACCTTGTTGCCGTATTGGCCTTCCAGGAATTACACCTTCAAAATGCATGCGATGTACGTTCGCAAATACTCGATGATCTGGATAACAATTATCTGTGTACAGTTTTATTATGTTTTATTTAGTTTATAATTTGAAAATATAATGTATTAAATTGTATGCTGTACCTGTGCCAAGTAATAAATAAATAATTAAAGATCTTCGTTTGGATATCGTTCACGGTAGAGCCTGGCAGCCGCCCTGGCATTGCCTGGGCATTCAACGTAGGTAAAATGCATGTTTGCATATTGCAATGGTGTGTATGATACTGGCATTGCTTAAACGTATCACTAATCACAAGCACAATAAAAATCTCAGAGAGCTATCCAAGTCCAATCCACCAAATCGTAGGGATATCTTAAGTCCAAGTTAAAGCTAAGTCGTTAGTTCCAAGGATACACTAAACCAAATCACAAAGGTAATCAAATTCCAAGTTCTAGCCGAGTCAGTAGTATTAGGTCTTTACCTATGAAATTGCCGTTTTTCACGAAATAAATGAAGCGTAATTTTTTTATATATTTTTTATTTCTATTAATCAAAATAATCACCCATGCAATCAATGCATCTTTGCCAACGCATTGGTAGCTTATTGATGCCTTTCTTGAAGAAATCAGCTGGACGGGAGGCAACAAATTCTTCAAAGGCATTTTGTACTGCCTCTCGGGTATTGAATTTTTTTCCCGCCAAGAAGTTATCCAAATTCTGGAAAAAGTAGAAGTCTGTAGGCACAAGGTCTGGTGAGTACGGCGGATGACTTCCAACCCCAACTCTTGTAGCTTGGAGACCGTCTGCTGTGCAGTATGAGGTCGCGCGTTGTCGTGCAGGAGCAGTGGAGCCGAACGATTGACCAAAGCTGGTTGGAGACGTGCGAGCTTCTCCATCATTGTGTTCAGTTCTTCACAGTACACATCTGCAGTAATGCTTGTCCCGTTTGGCAAGAAGCTGTGATGAATTACACCCGCGTTAGACCACCAAACAGTGACCATCACTTTTCTAGGGGTAAGTTTTCGTTTAGGGCATTGTTTGGGTGCTGAACCAGGGTCCAACCAACTTGCTGAGCGCTTACGATTGCCAAACAGGATCCATTTCTCGTCACAAGTAACAATGCGGTTCAGAATTCCTTCATTTGTATGCCTGCTGAGCAGTGCAAGGCACGTCTCCACGCGTACTTCGCGCTGGCGGTCATTGAGTTCGTGGGGTACCCATTTGTCAAGCTTTTTTACCTTGCCAATTTGACGCAAATGGACCAATATTGTTTTGATGCTAACGTCGAAAGCTGCTGCTAATTCAGCCGTGGATTGAGTTTCATCAGCTTCCACAATTGCCTTTAATTCGTCATTGTCGACCAAAGTTTTCGGACGACCACGGGGTTCATTTTTCAGGTCAAAATTTCCAGAACGGAAGCGGGTAAACCAATAACGGGTGGTGCGTTCGTTTGTAGAGTTCGCTCCGTAAACGTCGTTGATGTTGCGTGCCGCTTGTGCCGCTTTGCTGCCACGACAGTACTCATACTCCATAATTACTCGAATTTTTAACTTATCCATGATGACGAAAAATGTTCGAATGCGTTGAAAACAAAACACTAACTATTAAACAAATGACGATTTTAGAACAAGAATTCCATGTTTGTCAAATAAAATTAATTTGAAATTAGAATTATCAGTCAAAAAAAAATATATTTTCATTTGAAATGGCCAGTACGGCAAAACGGCAGTTTCATAGGTAAACCTATTATTTATAAAAATGTATGCGCAAGAAAGACGTGACGTAAGATACGAACAAAACAAGTTGACGTATTGACTGACTGATTTTCGGTACCTGGCACGGGGATAGGTGATAAGAGAGGGGAGCGACTACCTGAGCGACTACCTGGATTGTCTACCTGAGCAAGTGTCCCTTTCATGTAATCTTTTAGTAGTACTTAACATCTCCTTACTCATTTTTAATAATTTTAAAAATAGGTGCTTCCTTAATTTAAAGATTATAAATAAAATCAAAGGAATTGAAGTACCAAGTACTATACCTTTTTAGAAACTGCATTAGATGCACCAACTTTTGAGAGTAAATGCCAGCCTCATTCCGTACATGTTTTTTTTAAATAAAAATTAGATATTATTAATATCATAGAAATTAGATATTAAAAATTGCGACAAATTTGTTTTTTTTTAATGCTTTTTTCCTATCGTAACATAATAGGTTTGCTTGTATCAAAGGTCAATCATCCTATATCTAATAACTAATCCACATTGAATTTTTTAAATATATTTTTTGGACCATGGCGCGTTAACCCCTTTCATTTGGACGTTGACCTTCTGGACACCCTGTATAATAATGTTTGTTTTTTATTTCAAAAAGGCGAAAATAAATTTTGGGCTAAATTTGCCGCCCCCTAAAATCGCCCGTCCTAGGTTCCAGTCTGCTGGTAAATCCGCCACTGAATTTACTAGTACGCCGTAGCCGACTAGCCGTACAAAAAGAACACGGGTTAGTGAGGCAGACGCTTAGGAAACAGAAATGGTCCGGTCGTTTACATAGATTTCGCGTTCTTCGACTTCTTTGGGCACTCGTACATTTCCTAAAATAATCCAGAGTAGCTGCTTTGGTTTTAGGGCATTACCTTGTTTAATTTTTTTTTATTGAAAAAGGATAAGACGTTTGTCTTATATGTCACCTGATTGAAAGTGACGATGAAGACGAAGGTGTTACACGTATATCCACGAGATACCTATTCACTCGACGCTTGAAAGAACAGGACTATAATTTTCTAGAAAAACAGTTTTTCAGGCAATCCATTCCTTGGCGGTCCGCACCAAAAAGGAACTATCGAAGCGTTTGGTTCGACTTCTTGGGATGTCTACCATGAAGGGATGGAAGGTCTGTCTGCGTCCAGTAGTCCGATGCAAGAAGGGTGTGGGTTCAACCCGAACAAAAAAAAAAATTCGCGCACTCTCCAAAATGTAATCTGTAGAAGACTGCTAAACTGGCAACTTTCCGACGATGGTCGAGGCTTTGCAGTTTTTTGGTATGGAGGTCAAAGTTGTTGATAATTTTTCGGGCACTTCGGTCAACTGCGTCTATCGCTTCTGGTTGGTACTTTGCAGAACCATCCCATAGGTGGCTCTAGTACTTCATGCAAGATTGAACTTGAGCTGTGTACAAATTAAGTAGCCGTTCAGGGCTGAAGTACCGTCGGACCTTCGAGATGATTCTCACCTTCTTTGAAGCAGTTTGAGCCATGGACATAATGTGTTGCCCGAACTTTAGTTGGAAAGATATAGTTAAGCCCAAGTTTTGAAAAACCGCTAAGTTTAAAAAATTGTAGGAGATCCGTTAATACAATTTCCATAATTAAAATAGACTTTCTACTTGCAACCATCATACATTAAATTGTGTTAATTAAAATTTCATTCTCTCGAAAACGTGAAATTTCTATGCTTCCGAATGGAGTGCAATAGAATAGAAAAGGTGACGATGGGAATTATTTAACTAAGTCTTATTTTCTCTCTTTATATATTTTGCCTCTTCGTAGACACAAATTTTACAAAAATAAAATCATTAGGATCAGTACAACGATTTGTATTTTTTATCTCCTAATTTGTAAGATAAAGCAAAATAACCTGAATGGCTTTTCTTCAAAATGGCAGCCACAAGATTCACAGGAATCTCGTAAAGCGCTACGTTTTCGAGTTATGGGCTGTCAAAGATGTACAAGTGGTGCCTCAGATTTTTTTTGCCTTTTTTATATTTTATCAACATTAATAAAAGATACTACTTTTATAAATTTTATGATTAAAAGTTGTTGCGTGATTTTGTCCTTCAATATTTTATGTTTATAAGATAAAATTTAAGTGAGGTTCATTAACATTGGGTGGGTTATTTTACTTTTGAAAGAGCTGACACACATTAATTTTATGTGTCTTTTATAAAATTACCTTATCTACTTTTTGTTAAACACAGGTTGTTTATGTAGAAAATCGTAAACCAAACCAAAACCTAGTTTTAGTCAAAATTTTCCATTCTTTTTAAGGTTTATTTTTAAAACTAAAACTCATGCAAATAATTTAGGCACATACTCGTGGGCAATTCTTCAAGACGTCCAACAACATTATTTCTTTACGATAACTTTGCTATTTTAAAAATTATAACAAATTCAAAATATGTACCTCGGTTAAAAAAATTAAAATCTTTAAATGACTGCATATTTGAAATATTTTTTTGTTTTGACCCGGGAACGCCCAAAAATTCCGAAATATGTAATTCCGAATTTAAATACCCCGATTTTTAATATTCCGAGTTTCACCATCCCGAAGAGACTTAATTCCGACTATACAAAATCACGATACTTATTTTACCGAAATTCATAAATACGAAATTTTAATTTTCCGACTTTCATTAGTACGAAGAATTAAAATCCCGCTCTGTTATCCGAAATATGGTATTCCGAACTTTAATTTTTCGAAAATTCAATGCTAACATTCAGTTTTTGTATCTAAAACGGGTATATATTAAAAATCATAATCTAAATTTCCTGTGACACAAATTAAAATTCATAAGGCACATTTTGAAATTGTACAAATTAGGCGCGACGACGAGCGAAGCGAGGAGGAGCAGTTAGTCTGTATGTAGATAACGCATCCAAAAGGGGATTTGCATTTCAGTACATAAACAACATATTCAAGAAATAACTCGGTACAAAAAACTAAATAAACTTTCTCATTTCCAGCTGACTACTTGAATGCTCGAACGTATAAATTGATGGGCTCATGCAGTTTTACAAGGCGTTTATTATTGCAACTAACATTATTCGGAATTTTGATATTCGGGATCCGTATTTATTTTTCGATAAAAATAGGCGTACAACTCGTGCTAGTAGTCGTAAATTTGTATAAATAATGTTGGATGAAACAACCGACCAAATTTTTTATTGCTGCTCAATGTACTTATTACTGCCACGATAATGCTGCAACAGCCGAAAAATTTAAATATAAGCAATACAACTTTTTTGAAAACTGTCGTATAAATTTACGTCCCTACTATTTGAACAACAATATAAAACGTATTTCCCTTTTAAATATTTCAGATCCGAAGAAGAATATCCTCAAACCCTGAATCCCATTATGATTACATTTCAAGTGGACTTGAGTTGGAAAATCCGTTTGATACCATTGATTATCTTTCGAGAGGAACTCAAACTATTCAACTCCCAGTAAGTAATTTCTAACAATATCAGGAAATCTATAAATAAAACTAGTACGTGAAATAGTTAAAAACGTGAATTTTAAACGTTTGTCACTCGACCACGCTTAAACGACTTACCGGATTGTATAGTTTATTAGCTAAATACATTTTTGTTAACAATAGTACTGTTATGTTCAAAAATAATATGTTGTAACGCTAACCATTATTAACAATAAATTGTTGGAGTAACTTCTCAAATAAATATTCGGCAGTGAAAAAGTGCACACACACTTTTAAAAATGCAAACATCTGAACAGATCGTACTAGGAGTGATCCTGCAATGTTTTTTCGAATTTTGACTAAATTTGGAATTGTTTTGAATGGACATTCACGCGAAGGAACAAGTAGTTAAAGATATATTCGATCGTATCGTTATATAACTGGTTAATTACTGTCTAATATTGAACTACATAAAGTGGTTTTCCAGTGGATGAAAGCTCCGGCGGATGCCATCACATCGCGGTGGTATGCCAACTGGCTGGTGGTGATGTGGCTGGTGGAGCCTGCAATCTCCTGCACAATGTCATTTCTGCTCATTTTACACATGGATGAGGTTCTTCATAAATATATGTTTCTATCCATTGCTTTGTTGTGCGATTTCCTTCACGTAATACATTTGCTCTCTGATTATTTTTACTCGGTAAGTACTTCCTATTTTTAGTGTACATAATAGTCTCCATAAAATTTTTAAATGTCTACTCTCCTTAAATAATTATTAAGGTGCACTACAATATTTTTATTTTATACTTTAAAATTCCATTTTGTTTTATACAAACCCAAATAATATTTTCTTTAAAATTTTTGTAACTCGAGGGGGATGATTATTTTACCGTTAAACTACAATTCATGGCAACTTAGTTCCAGAAAAAAGTGCTGCTTAATGTCAATCCAAAAAAAGTGATTAGGTCGCTCAGATCATAAAAACATATAAAAACTTTTGTCAATAAACTACTAAAAATCTTCTAAATTCGCTGAACTACATGGGGTTCAATAGCAAGGTATGGTAGTATCGGCATCTAGCACCAAGGATTGGCTCGTCAAGTAATGTGAAATATTCTGTATAATAATAGGGCAAACAGCTACTTTTCAGTAAACCTGGAACTGAAGTGTTTGAAATTAAAGTTGTTATGGTGTATGAATGTACAATTCGTAATTTTTCAGCTCGAGCTAGTAGTTATCGGAAATAAGTGTGTAATGAAATCTAATAAAATGAATAAACTAAAGCAAATCAGGTTCTACGCGGACTTGATATCAATGCTGCCAGCGTTTGCAACGTTCTCCACTTGGCATTACCGCTTTCAATTGGTTCGACTGTTTCGGCTGAGATACTTCTTGGACTACAGAAGACATTATTGTACGGGATTTGGGGTAAAAAAATATTTTATTTAAAGCTTGCTTTAGTGTCAAGTTCCAAACATAATCCGTTCAGATAAAGATTATGTATCAAACAAAGCTGCACAAGACCACTTGGCGGTGCGGTAAGAGAAACCGACCAATAGGATTAAGGATAGGGACCAAGCAAATAAATCAAAAAAGCTTAGCTTACTTGCATATCTCTGGTGGAGACAAGGCTTGAAATACCGGTATTTTTTACAACCTAACTGAGGTCAATGAACGGAACCGGTTCTAAAGTAGGAACCGGTACCAGGTAAACCTGTGCTTAGAAATGTACCTGTATCTTGGGTAGTTGCAGAAAGTTATGTCGATACATTGATCCAAATTTTAAATTGATTTTTACTTATTTAAAAATCGTAAAAAAATTATGTAGTGAGGGAAGTAATTTATATTAAATCCGTAAAATTAAATTACTTAAAAAATTCTCCTGTTGACGAAGCCAAAAATAAAAACCGCTCTTGGCGGCTCAGCGATTGTGAGTAATAAACTTTTTGTAGTTATGCGTGACATAACTGATTTAATGTAATGCATAACTATTATTAACAAGCTAGAAAAGAAAACTGTTAAACAAACAACACTTTTTTTGGTGATAAAAGTCAAAACTTACGTAGTAGTTAGTGGTATTGTTTATAATCAGTTATTTATATTATTTTTTATTTTATTATTCATGATAAGTATACAGTCATTTCCTTGCAAATTAACATAATATAAAAATATTTCTATAAAAACCGGTTACCTACCAGTACCTACCGGAACTTTAAAACCTTAAATTCAAAAAGATCCTATAGGAGTTAGCACGATGTCACGTAGGTACTGCTAAAAAAGACTGTTGCTCGACTACTACAAAGAGCATATCTTTCGTTCGTTGCGTGTGTTAAATAAAAATGTGTATCTTCACCCGAAACAAAAAATATGTGTTTCATCACCCCCACTTAAAAATTGTGAAATTGGTAAATAGCTGGTTAAATTGTGGTTGGTTTACATTTATTAATAACTTAAATGAAAAATATATCCTACGTTACATTTTTACATTACATTCACATACACTACACTACACTACACATACACTACATTCATTCTTTAAAGGTTCGCTGCATACAGATATTTTATCGGTTAATCGGTTTTGCGTTGTAAGTACATAAATACCTAAATAAATGTACTAACCTGCACTTAACAGGTTCTTTTGGAACCGATTTCAAGCCCTGGGTGGAGAGTGCTTGTTTTTTAACTTTGAAATAGGCATTGCATTTATATTCATTATAAATTCATTTCATAGAAAAACGGTTATTTTGTTTTTTACTTATACAGGGTGTTTTTTTATTAGAGCATAATCCTTTAAGGGGTTATAGTACAGGTTATTACAACATTTCTTTGTACGGACACTCATACGCGAAAGTGAACCATTATTGAGATATTTTAATTTTAGTGTTTATTTGAAAAAATCGTAGGCGGTAACTTAAAATCTAAACAAAATAATAAAAATTCAAAAGATATTTCATTAATATCTTAATTTTGTTATTTATGACGATCTAGTTACATATCTAGAGCATAAAATGTACAATAACAACGTTTTTTTAAACACAATGCTCCCAAATAAAAGAACACGTATTCCACGCAAATTTGCCCCATTACATTAAAAGTCACTATGACATTTGTTGTGCGTATTGTAATAAAAACATCTACATTTCCTAAGCTTTCTAATGAGGTATACAACTTTTACACAAGTGTTCAAACACCAAAGATATCACACAAACAATAGAGCAGGGAGCAGGTAGAAAAAGTAAAAGATTTGTAAGTTCCCTTTTAACCTGAATAAAAACCAACGAATTATCCATTAATCCCCACCGTCAAATCCCCACCGGTGGGGATTGTTGTTTTTTTTTCTAGAAATCCCCACTAGTTATATCAACCAGTTGTTGTTTTTTCTTGATTATTAAACGAAAGATGCGGCGCTTTAGGTGATCGATTTAATTTTTCAGAATTAATTACCAAATTAATTTTAGAAATGTTAAGTGAGTTATTTTCATAAATTTTAAAACTACAGCTTTTACTTACGCGTTATTGTCGGAAAGGTCCGACTAGTTTCGGACTCGTATGGATTCCATCATCAGGGCTGAGTGCAGTCTGTACTCATTACAAAATTGTTGACACAGAATATTACAAAACTTCAGTCACCGGAAATCTGGTTTATCATAGATGCAATATGCAACCAGAGATATCAATATACAAAAAGGACAAAAGATATGAATGCATAGTTCTACTGATAACTTTATATTATGTTTGGTTTAAAAATTGGCGTGTAGGGTAGTTAAGTTACATTAGATGATTCTGGGTACTTAAATAAAATATTTAATGTAGGTACCCTCTTTTAATTGACTCATTACTGGACATATGTGGATTTTATATATACATATATATGCATATTTGAATCATTTCTCATAGCAGATTTTAACGATAATAATACTGCATAGTAATATTTGGTACTGAAAATACACATAGTCGCATGAAAATTATAAAACATTTTTTTGGAGACGGGACGTTCAAAAGCTGTTATTTTCCATTTTATCAACTTTATACAATACATGGTGATCATGGTAGTACCAATGAGAAGACACATATCTTACCATTGTTATACGTTTTGATGAGTGACAAAACACAGAAGTCTTATAACATAGTTTTTCCATGATAAAATCTATTATACCCACGTGGAACCCACAAACTTTCAGATGCGATTTTGAAAAGGCCACGATTAATGCTATTCAACAGATCTTCCCGGCAGTAACTGTTAGAGGTTGCTTTATTCACTATAAAAAAGCCATTTGGAAAAAAGGGCGAGAATTAAATCTGACGAAATCAATAATTTTCAAGAGACAAATTGAATTTGCTGCAGTACCACCACTTTGACCGGAAAATCTAATTATGGAAGGCTGGTTTTATGTTGTCAGCCAAAGCCCAGACAATCACAACAGTGAACGTTTTCGGAGGTATATGTTAAGCCAATGGATAAAAGAAGATTTTATAAAAGTAGTATGTGTTTACGGAGAGAGGCACAGAACCACGAACTTTTTGGAAGGGTGGCATAATAAGCTTAATGCAGCTATATCTAAGAAAAAACCAAGTTTATTGAAACTCCTACAATTTTTGTATAAAGACGCTTTGTTTTATGAAAAAACTGCTAACGAAAGTCACCGTCGGAACCCGCGGTCACAAAGAAGCAAAGAAAAGTCCAGTTCATCTTAGATGCACAACAAGAGTTAATGCAAGGCAACATTACAGTGCCACTTTTTTGGGAAGAATGAGATAAATTGCGTGATCCTATAATGTTTAAATAGTTTTTCTATAAATCTAGTTAAGTGCTGTATATATTTTAGATTTTCGTTTCCATTGACATAATTACTTATTTATCTAATTAAACGTAATGACCTAACGCATATTTCGTTTAATAATTAAGAAAAAATAACATCTGGTGGGGATTGTTACTTATTTTTCCAAAAATCCCCACTAAGCTGAGTTTATATAACTAGTGGGGATTTTCGGAAAAAAAAACAATCCCCACTGGTGGGGATTTGACGGTGGGGATTAATGGAATAATTCAAACCAACGTAGTCATGTTGAAAATAAAAGTAATTATTAATTTAGAAAAAAAATACAACTCATTTTCAAAATTGGTTTCTCACACAAACTCGCATCATTTCCCTTAATTCCGATTTTACCACTCGTGTGCTTAAATTTAGTTTAATTTGGTCAGGTGCTGTAATTATTTTTCTTTTTAATACTTCCACATCTGAAAACGGGTGATTGTGTTGGTAAACTAAATATTTCATAATAAGTAATAATCTATGGGGATCTGGGCTTCTTGCTGGCCATGGTATTGGTCCTCCTCGGCCGATCCAGTTATTGGGGAATTTTCATGTAACCAATTTCTGATTTGGTGCCTGTAAAGTGCTGGGCATCCATCGTGTTGGAATGTATTTGCTTAATATGATATAGTATTTCTAACAACGATAAAGCAAAATAAACATTGAGCTACTAATATTATTATCATTTCAGGGTATAGTGAAAGTGATGTTGTACAGGATAATTATTCTTATATTATGCATACATATAATTTGCTGCTTTTTCATAGTTGCTGTCTGTGAAGGTAATTGTTTATTTATATTCCTATAGTTCTTGTTCACATTTTACATTTTGTTTTGTTTTATTTCTACCTTCACCTAATCACCTACATTGCACCGCTTTTATACAATAAGCTTAACTTTAAAACTAAAACTAGAGCATTGAATGGATACAAATTAATAAATATTTTAATAAATTGGCTTCGCATCTTTGACTATGCAGAAACTGAAAACCTTTTAAACAACATACACTAACATACAGTTTCATATAAAAAGAACAAATAATTACACTAATTAAATATTCGTTATCCAGGGTATCACTAATTAAATATTCACAAATTAAATCAGTCTCGTACCTTTTTAGAAAAATCATTCTTATAATTAAACTAAACTATAAACTGTTATTAATCGACGTAACTTATTAGATACATTAAATTCTATCACTCATTAGTTTATTGTTTTGGTGAAAAAAAGTCATTGGAACATATTTGTAGCTACGTCTGATCAAGGATCTAATAAAACTGTTTAGATCAGAACGATAACCATAGCATTCAGACTGAAATCTACCATGAACAATGCTGCTGCACATACTCTTATTATAATTTAAGCATTTATCAGGTGGTGCCTTCTTAATGAGGGATTCAAATTTTGCCAATGGAGAGTATCTGAAACAGAGTCTGAGAGAAAAATAACTTTACAAGACTCCTCCCCAATCTACAGTCCTCAAACCAGGGTAAACAAAGACTCATAAGAGAAGTGTTAATGAATACACCATACAGCCCTGACTTAGCACCTTCAGGTTCCCACCTGTTTCGGTCTCTTCAAAATACTTTGAGTAGTGTAACATCGAAGGAGGAATTTCAATGTGAAAACTACTTGTCGCAGTCTTAAAGTCTCCAAATTTCTATATTCTATAATTATAATTTCTATATTCTAAAACGGCTTCATGTCACTAACAGCAAGACGGCAACAAATTATCGAAAAAAATTAGTAATATACTGGGTGATGGATCAGCTGCCAGTTTTGTGCCCACGAAGAAACTTTTCTCTAACGAAATTGTATTGAAGGAATTATATTCATAGTAATTATTTCAGTAAACATTATACATTTTATGGTGATATATCTCATCTTAAACAAAATTTATACAGTGTTAGAAATTAATTAAAACTATTTTCTTCAGATGGCATTCCGTCACATTTCCGAATCGACAGCGTAAATGAAACACACTTGGAACGTAAGTAATTTAAGCAATCCTCTGTCTGTCCGTTTTAAGGAGCCTTACTGGCCGTTATGGCTCTTTCATCTGAGCTATACCACGAGATCCCACCACTTAATTACAACGTTTATCTGTTTTTTGATGGAAATACATTGTTGTAGCTTTTTTTATTAACAATTGCCATGTGTTTATCTTTCATCTCATCTGATGGAAAGCGGAGATGAAGATGAGTATGCCCAAGAGGAGCTTATTCACTCTACTTTTTAGAACCCAAGGAAAGTATCTATTTTGAAAAACAGACGGAGGCGATCGAATCAAAAATTAAATCTTTTTGGAACCTCGACTACACACCGTTGGAATCTCAGTCTGCGTCTAGTTGATCGTCGGAGAACTGGAGAGGGTTCTCATTGTTCATAAAGAGCATTAGGACACTATCCAAAATGTATTCTTTAAAAATACCGATAGCCTTGCGACTTTCCAATCGAGACTGTTCAATCTCGCATTCGTGAGCGGTCATCAGAGTCCAACGCTTCTAATTGGTATTTAGCGGAGTCATCCCAAAGATAACTAGTTTAGCACTATTCTACACAAGATTAAATCTGGGCATTTGTAGAGCTATTCAGAGCTGAAGTACCGCCAGACCTTCGAAGTGAATACCAGCTTTTTCGAAACAGTTTGAGCCTTGGTGTCTCTGCTAACCAAAGTTAAGTTTGGTTGGACGTGATGGTCATGCCAAAAAGCCCTAGCTTAGATATATTTTGTAAAGTAGGTAACGAACTCTCGATGTATTTATTACTCGCGGCAAAGACAGATGCCTAGGATTTTGGACAGGTGAAGTCTGAGGAAATAGGCATCGATCCGTTTGGACACTGTACGTAGAAACATATTAACCCCTTAAATAATTTTAGAGCAAGAGCCCGTGACGATCATTCTGTAAAAGCTGAAAGTATATCTGTGTACATCCCTAATACAGGTAAGAACGATCCCTGACTATAAAGTTTTGATCATGGTGGCTTTGACAGGTAGCAAAGGTGTATAAAATTGCACCTGAGTTTCGTTACAGTATAGTGCTCAGTTTTTACATATTTTATTTGAAATAATATTAGAAAACACGTCGTTCTTATCAAACCCTTAGTACGGTTCCAACCCCTGTCAGACACCCTTAAACTATGAAAAATATAGTACTTTCGTTATACTCTTAGTATAAAAGCTGAACTTTATATAAGTTGCTTGGGGTTCAGTTCCGATAGTTCTTCGTCTTGTCAGACACATTGAAAGTTCAAGCGTAAGTGCAAGCGCGAGGAGTATATTATATGCAAGCGGAGGCGAGTGAAATGCATCTTTCATTTACTCAGTATTATGTGTTGAACTGTGTTTTTTGGAATTATCGGAAAATGAAAGTTATTTATTTACAAAGCTTGTCACTTGTTTTTTACATCATGGCTGTGACAACCACCTTAGGTTTCCTTGTAACGTGAGAGTCAGGCTCCTCTGTTTTTGGAATTTTGTTAAGCAATAAAAATAGGTATAGGTACACCATTACAAAATTAAGAAACCTAAGAAGTACAATGTTCTTTATTAATATACATTTTAAGAATATAATAATAGTTACAGTATAAGTGTACAGTAACTGAAAAAATAATAATCTCATAGCTGTGTATAGCAGTCTCGTCAAAAGTCATTTGATCTAGCCACGAAAACATAGCATTTTTAAAATAAAGTTTGTTTAGTGTTTTTATGTTACTATGAGTTAATAAAATGTTATTGTAGAGTTTTAGCACAATGTAAAACTTTTTAACAAATTCAAATTTAACCCTACGGACATAACAGCGTTGGTTTGCAGGAGTGATAGGATCAATTTATGAAACCTCGCTAAGCTGTTTGAGTATATGTATAAGCTTTCTAGCTCTACTTGCAATGGTTGTTATACGCTGTGGTCCAACATAGTGTACATCCACCGTAACCCCTACGCATTTTACCGATGACAATTTAGCAAGATGCGAACAGTTAGGTACAGGATGTCCGAGTTAATCCTCCATGGTTGCATGCTTTGCAACGAGTGTGCTACGATTTTGTAAACTGGACCTGGACTTGTAGTTGAAGTTTTGGAGAAGCTAATGCAGTTAGATTTTAATATATTGTCAGTAAGTGGTGCTGCAACCATGCAGTTAATTAGCTAGTCCAGCTTCTACAAGGGCTTTAAGACCGGACCATGTTTTTTCATGGAATAGTACCGCATTGTCATCGACAAACATCACCATCTCTGCCTATATTTGCCTGACTATTGATTGTTAACATACAAAAGGAAGAGGGTCGCCTCGAAGATACTTGAGGAACCTTTAGGATTCCGTAGGTACAGGTGGCTTCAAGGCTTTCATAACTCGTTGCAGGATGTATTGAATTGGTTCATAAAGTCCCTTAATAACCATCCATGTTTGTTTTGTATTGACTTTATAGAGCAAGGGTTCAAGGTTTTTTTAGCATGTTTTACAATTTTGTGACAAATATTTCGGTAACTATATGGTATGTGAACACCATGTGTAGTTCATACACCACTGTGTTTTTTTTGATAAATTTTTGCAGGGTGGTGACCAATTCATTGGTTGCTGCATCTACATCTTCAAGAGAAAATAATTTTGATCAATTTTGCTGTTGTAGAGCTATTTCGATTCTGACGACCGAGTAGCGTAAAATTAGCACTGCTTTGAACGCCGGAGGTCCCAGGTTCAAGTCCCGGCCGGGGCATTCGTTTGTGTGGTGAACATAGATGTTTGTTCTCGGTTCACGGTTGTTGATATTTATGTATGTATGATTATTCTGGGTTCCCCCACACTTCACTGTATGGTCATCCTAATGCAAGCTTACTTTGGGGCCGTACAGTTGGTGTATTCGTCTGGGGATTTTTTTATTATTTTAACCTTATCATAGTGCAGTTTAGTTTTATAATTTCGAGCAATGCCTGTTATTATTTTGATGCGTGGATTACTAAGAGAATGGGTGAATGGTCTGTAAATTCATTATAAACAAATGGTTTTACTTTATAAGGGGTTTCCACTATGAAATGATCAATGCATTTTCTTTTCCTAGCTGGTTTGTCAATCTAAAATTCTGTCTCCGCACGCAAGCTCTTGACAAACTATACCTAATAAATTATATCTATCCGAAACACTTTTTCAATAAAAATATCTTTGTGAAAAATGATTCTACCCAAACCCCCAAAGTATCTACCCAAAGCGTCCGTAACTTTCAGATTCCGGTTCGAATGATACAGTGTTAGTCATTCCATAAAGTGTGAGTGAGAACAGTAGGGCTCCTAAATTATAAAAAAAAGGTTTTTAAAAGATAGTTTCATTTCAATTATAACATTTAATCTTCGTGCATTTACAAAAGATGTTGAAATTGTCTTCCTTCAGCCGCAATAACACGCGCGACATCTCCTTAAAAAAGATCTTGATATAAGATGGGCGAATCGTCCGTTATTGACGAAATGCACTGCCTTCATTAATCTCCCTCGAAGCTCTCCCTGGCCCGAAGGTCCTCTACAACCTATGGTGAGCCAAGGGAGCACCTTTTCTTGTATCCCACTGCCCTCCAAAATGAGCCACCTGGTGCAACATTTGCAGCAAGTTCAAGCGGTTCTCTAACGTTTTGCATTTACTCAGATCTAATCCCCTGCTCAGAAATGCGACTAGATATGCATAGCTTTGTAAAGAGGTTGGTAACACGAGCTGTTTCATTGCCGCAAAAGACAGCCGTAAAGTTCTGAAATGACAATTACATGAAATTGTTCTTTTTGCTTGCTCTGGTTGAGGCTTTCCAAAGTAGCCATGCACCTTGCAAATCCGAATTAGTATATTTATATTTACTTAACTACATAGATTGCATTTCGATTAAAAAACGGATAGAAGATCATTTGAATTGAATTTTTCTAGACCTAAACTTATTTATATTACAGGTTGTACGTTCGTCCAGCACTCGACCAGCTTAGACGTGCAAGCTATGTGGATAAACCGCTATCTTTATTCTTTTAGTTCATTAATATCAATGTATGCAGGACGGATAGATTTTGCACAGGTTTGTTTTTTGGCTTGACATTTCTCTAGAGTGTGTGGTCATTTTCTGTATGACAGCGTAGTGGTAATAGCCGTGTCTCATGCGTAAGAAGTCCCAAAATCGAGTCCTGGTCGGGGATCAATTTGTGTGATGAACACAGATGTTTTTGATGATTGATTCAGATGATTCACGAGTCATGGTTGTTTGTATTTATATAAAAAAAGTCCGCATTCACGGAAAAAAGGCCTTATATTTTTTTATTGCTTAATATATTTAAAAATAAATTAGTGTTATTTATTTAAGAATACATCATTTAAATGAAGAAATCACAAAATCTTCTTTTGTTCTTTTTTATATCAAAAGTAAGTCAATGATAGATACAGTTCACATTCTTGTTTCTGCCTAAAAGCTGATTTAATCAATTTCTCTGAAATTGTTCATCTAAATGCCAGGTGGATAATGCCAAGTGGTAAGTTTTGCGAGCAAGAATAGTGTTATTGCGTGAAAAAGGATATTCTACAAGGCAAATCGCAGCCAGATTCGAGTTTTCGTTTCTCAATCATGCGTCGTTACTGGAGCACAGGCAACCTGGCTATCCGACCTCGCAGTGGCCACCCGTCTGTACTTAGTGATGTTCAGAAGCGCTACATCAGACTTCTTGCCGTCCGTGATCCAAAATCCATCAACGCTACTAATCTGATATTAGAGCTGCGAGCTGCTACTGGACTGGATATTAGTACTCAGAACTTGGATATCGATCAAAAAGACCCTAGCGAACACCTTTGAACACACAGAAACCATAGCGACGCAGACTCCAGTGGGTCAGGCAGCTTCAAAATGATGAAGACGAAGAAGAAGGTATCCTGCGTTATTGTTTTTTCGTGAAAGAAACACGGATTAGTACGTACCCTTATAACCTACGTGTCCGTGTCTTAAGAAGGCCTGGGAATTTCAAAAGGCAAAGAACGGCCACTGGATCCGTTCATCTAGGCTGCAAATCGGTATCTTAACGCCTTTGATCCCGTACCAAGGCTCTATGACAGCTAATTTGTACAAGACAGCTGTTATCGATGGAATCATCAGAGCTATTCAGAATAAATTATGGTATCCGATTCGTGTTGGTCGACGATAATGCGCCGGCACATCGAGCTCAACGAGGGAACGCTGCTCTCCGGGAGTACGACATCTTGCGGTTAGACAGGCCCGCCGGCTCTCCGGGCTTAAACCCAATCGAGCACGCATTGGACGTAACTATTGGATAACTCGACACAGAGCATGCCCAGAAGGATTTCTGCATGCGTTTGAGCCAGGGTAGAGCTATTTTGTATTAAATTTGTAAATAAAAGCATGTAAAAGGCAATACAATTTAATTTAGACTTCGCGTTTCTTTAAATTATATTCACAAAGATTGAAAAAACAAATTTTTTAAGTAAACTAAAAAGAGATTTTTAGCTTGATGTGGATTTTTCACGTCTTCCCCGCTGCTCAACTAGATTGCTCAACTCCATAAAGTTGAGCAGTGGGTAATAAACTGCTCAACTGATAAATGCTCAACTAGTCGAGCAGTTTAGGATAGTTTATAATAGGTCTTTACCTATGAAACTGCCGTTTTGCCGTACTGGCCATTTCAAATGAAAATATTTTTTTTTTGACTCATAATTCTAATTTCAAATTAATTTTATATGACAAACATGGAATTCTTTTTCTAAAATCGTCATTTGTTTAATAGTTAGTGTTTTGTTTTCAACGCATTCGAACATTTTTCACCATCATGGATAAGTTTAAAATTCGAGTAATTATGGAGTGTGAGTACCGTCGTGGCAGCAAAGCGGCACAAGCGGCACGCAACATCAACGACGTTTACGGAGCGAACACTACAAACGAACGCACCACCTGTTATTGGTTTACCCGCTTCCGTTCTGGAAATTTTGACCTGAAAAATGAACCCCGTGGTCGTCCGAAAACTTTGGTCGACAATGACGAATTAAAGGCAATTGTGGAAGCTGATGAAACTCAATCCACGGCTGAATTAGCAGCAGCTTTCGACGTTAGCATCAAAACAATATTGGTCCATTTGCGTCAAATTGGCAAGGTAAAAAAGCTTGACAAATGGGTACCCCACGACTCAATGACCGCCAGCGCGAAGTACGCGTGGAGACGTGCCTTGCACTGCTCAGCAGGCATACAAATGAAGGAATTCTGAACCGCATTGTTACTTGTGACGAGAAATGGATCCTGTTTGACAATCGTAAGCGCTCAGCAAGTTGGTTGGACCCTGGTTCAGCACCCAAACAATGCCCTAAACGAAAACTTACCCCTAGAAAAGTGATGGTCACTGTTTGGTGGTCTAACGCGGGTGTAATTCATCACAGCTTCTTGCCAAACGGGACAAGCATTACTGCAGATGTGTACTGTGAAGAACTGAACACAATGATGGAGAAGCTCGCACGTCTCCAACCAGCTTTGGTCAATCGTTCGGCTCCACTGCTCCTGCACGACAACGCGCGACCTTATACTGCACAGCAGACGGTCTCCAAGCTACAAGAGTTGGGGTTGGAAGTTCTCCGTCATCCGCCGTACTCACCAGACCTTGCGCCCACAGACTTCTATTTTTTACAGAATTTGGATAACTTCTTGGCGGGAAAAAAATTCAATACCCGAGAGGCAGTACAAAATGCCTTGGAAGAATTTGTTGCCTCCCGTCCAGCTGATTTCTTCAAGAAAGGCATCAATAAGCTACCAATGCGTTGGCAAAGATGCATTGATTGCATGGGTGATTATTTTGATTAATAGAAATAAAAAATATACAAAAAAATTACGCTTCATTTATTTCGTGAAAAACGGCAATTTCATAGGTAAAGACCTAATATATACCGAATATTTTATACTCTATAGCTCAACTATTAGGTCATTACATATGAAATTGGCGTTTTGTAAGGGAGGAACATAAAGTCAATTTTTTTTAAATATATTTATTTAATCAAAGTATGTTCATAGCTATCTATACACTTTTGCCATCTCATAGGTAGTTCATTGATCCCTTTAATAAAAAAACCATTCGGATGGAAATCAATAAAATCTTTGAAGGCGCTTTGAACTGCCCCATCGGCGTTGGAATTTTTTTCCTTGCAAGAAGTTTTGAAATTTCAAAAAAAAATGGTAATCTGTTGGAGCAAAGTCCGTGGAGTACGGTGGATGTCTCAGACATTCCAATTGAAGCTCCTTAGCAGTGGCCTAGAGCGATTGACCAGCCTCGGTTGTTTAGCAGCTAGCTTTTCCATCATGGTTTGCAGTTGCTGACAATAGACATCTGCCGTAATCGTCTGGCCAAATTTAAAAAGGCTGTAGTGAACGTCACCGGCACTAGTCCACCAAACGCTCACAAGTAACTTTTTTTGAGTCACCCACTGTTCAACTTTATGGAGTTGAGCAATCTAGTTGAGCAGCGGGGAAGACGCGGTATTTTTAAAACTTAAAGTAATCCATTCATTAATTATATTTTAACACGAGGATAAATATCCCAACTTTTCCAAGTTAACGTGGACTTTTTTGATGTGTGTATGTATGTACGAGTATGTTTATTCTGGGTGCAGTTCGCTGTATGGTCATCCATAACAAAAGCTCTGCTTACTTTGGGGCCATACAATTGGCCTGTTTGTCTGGAAATGTATTTATGCAGTTTATACGAGCACGATATTTAACCCTTTCCATGCGGCTGGCGTGATATCACGTCCGACCAAAATCCGTTTACCATACGGTGGGCGTATTATTCCGTTGAAACAAAATTGCCGCCATAATCGAGCAGATCAATGACAAGGACGGCACTCCTGGGCGTCGGTTATAGGACGCAACAGCGCTACTGAAACGGTGGAAAAATACTCACTTATTATACATATATATGATATGCTACAAGTGTTCCAAGTTTCAGGATTATTCAAGTATAATAAAGTGTAAAAAATATGAATGGTTAGTAGTTGTTTATAATAGGTATTTACCTATGAAACTGCCGTTTTGCCGTACTGGCCAATTCAAATGAAAGTATTTTTTTTTTACTGATAATTCTAATTTCAAGTTAATTTTATTTGACAAACATGGAATTCTTTTTCTAAAATCGTCATTTGTTTAATAGTTAGTGTTTTGTTTTCAACGCATTCGAACATTTTTCGTCATCATGGATAAGTTAAAAATTCGAGTAATTATGGAGTATGAGTACCGTCGTGGCAGCAAAGCGGCACAAGCGGCACGCAACATCAACGACGTTTACGGAGCGAACACTACAAACGAACGCACCACCCGTTATTGGTTTACCCGCTTCCGTTCTGGAAATTTTGACCTGAAAAATGAACCGCGTGGTCGTCCGACAACTTTGGTCGACAATGATGAATTAAAGGCAATTGTGGAAGCTGATGAAACTCAATCCACGGCTGAATTAGCAGCAGCTTTCGACGTTAGCATCAAAACAATATTGGTCCATTTGCGTCAAATTGGCAAGGTAAAAAAGCTTGATAAATGGGTACCCCACGAACTCAATGACCGCCAGCGCGAAGTACGCGTGGAGACGTGCCTTGCACTGCTCAGCAGGCATACAAATGAAGGAATTCTGAACCGCATTGTTACTTGTGACGAGAAATGGATCCTGTTTGACAATCGTAAGCGCTCAGCAAGTTGGTTGGACCCTGGTTCAGCACCCAAACAATGCCCTAAACGAAAACTTACCCCTAGAAAAGTGATGGTCACTGTTTGGTGGTCTAACGCGGGTGTAATTCATCACAGCTTCTTGCCAAACGGGACAAGCATTACTGCAGATGTGTACTGTGAAGAACTGAACACAATGATGGAGAAGCTCGCACGTCTCCAACCAGCTTTGGTCAATCGTTCAGCTCCACTGCTCCTGCACAACGTGCGACCTCATACTGCACAGCAGACGGTCTCCAAGCTACAAGAGTTGGGGTTGGAAGTTCTCCGTTATCCGCCGTACTCACCAGACCTTGCGCCTACAGACTTCTACTTTTTCCAGAATTTGGATAACTTCTTGGCGGGAAAAAAATTCAATACCCGAGAGGCAGTACAAAATGCCTTTGAAGAATTTGTTGCCTCCCGTCCAGCTGATTTCTTCAAGAAAGGCATCAATAAGCTACCAATGCGTTGGCAAAGATGCATTGATTGCATGGGTGATTATTTTGATTAATAGAAATAAAAAATATATAAAAAAATTACGCTTCATTTATTTCGTGAAAAACGGCAATTTCATAGGTAAAGACCTAATATTTGTTCTTAATTTTTGTTATTACTTTTGTTATTATTTTTACTAGGTCCAGCAACATTTATTTCACTCTGTAAATCCATTAAATCCATGCCGAAAAGGATAAACGTGAAACACCTATTCAATACACGAAAATGTCGAACTTTAACTTTATTTATCTTACCCACCCTGATAACAGTTTTTTCCTTCCCGCTTTTTATTGTTTTAAATAACCATCGATAATTTTTTTACAATCATAAATTTTTAATAATTAAGAGTGATTAATGTATTAGTTTTTTTTTAAATTTAATAGCAAAAATACAGGTGTTTTATTGCTATTAAATTTAAAAAAAAAACTAAAAAATTAGTTGCTCTTATTTACCAAAAAAAATATGAGAGTATAAAAAAAATTTATATCTTTAGTTACATACATTAATAAAACACCTATTTTTTTTAGCTTAACAAAAATAATAGTTGGGTAATATTTATTACAATGGGCAACACCGATGTTGTCTATATAATTTGGGAAACGTAATAATACGCCAACCGCGTCTGGTGATAGATTTGCGTAGACGTAATATTACGCCCTTCGTACAGATGGAGCATATTGGTTAGGACGTAATATCTCGACCATCGTTCTAGAGAAGCGATCTTATAAAAGGTCGTCCGTATAGAGACGGCGATATTAAAAGTAAGATCCCGCATGGAAAGGGTTTAATCGTAAATTAATAAAAAATAACAAATTGAACTTTAGTGTGCAGCAGCATTTAGAGTAATAATCTGTTAGGGAATAACAAATATAGAACGAATTTACCGATGTGAATTCGCGGATTGGATCTAGACTTTTTTATAACTTTGATTTTTCAAATCTGGAAAGTGCTCTACCAGATGATAAGTGTCACCTGCACATAGAGAGCCTTTTTTTAATAGTGGAAGCTATTCATGAGGTAGTGATGCGTTGCCGACCATAGGCTACACTCTCATTTGTTCTTGTAATTGCTCTGACCTCTTTAACGTAATTAGGACGATTGATGTAAGAAGTAGGAACCATCTGGACGTGTCTGATTATATATCATATTTAAATTGCAAAATACATTTTAGCTTCTATTTCCAGAGGTTCGTTTCATCAGGTACGACACAAGTTATATTCGAATTCTTCATCGGTTGGTGTCTTTACCTCATAGATGTATTTATAACAAGTAAAACCATAATCAACGTTTATTTACGCATCGGGAACTTCTACAAGTATGAGTATAATGTGCAGCGACTTATTAACTACTTGGGTGACATCGGCGTCTCGCCGCCCATTTTGAACCATGTTGAAAGTTACATGAAGAAGCTGTGGGAAAAACAAAGAGGTAACACGATTTTGTTTTTCTTGTATATTATTACAAACAAGAGAAATTATAATGATATAATATTTTTCAATTTTAAAGTCACTACCCATCAAAAGAATCTATTTGATGCTTGTCTCCGGTTTGCTTTCCATTATTTCAACTTAATGTCATAATTTATTTAAACGAAACTATATTTTATTTAAATTTACCCTAGAAACTTGCTATATCTTTTATATGGTCTGATTTTGTTAATACATATCTTATCTTCTTATATTTGTTAAATACTATGAATCGCGTAAATGTTAAAAGGGGACAAAATAATTCAAAATTGTTCGTATCATGGCTACTGCGTTATTGCTCTCCTTGAAATTCGCTTGGGATAAATAAAAAGAAGGGTCTGGTTTTGTTCTCAAACATATACCTTCCGGTTCTTGAGTAACCTTTAATGCCGTGACTGTCGTTTAAATCAATGTAACTTTCAGGCAGCTGGCTCCCGGAGCTGGCCATGAAGGCTCCTCAATGCCTCCGCGAGGACATCATGTGCTCGCTTTACCTGAACCACCTCCGGACCGCACCGCTATTTCGGGACATGCCGGAATATTTTCTGAGGCAGATGGCTGCCAGGTTCCGCAGAGTAGTGGTGGCTCCAGGTTCACTAGTTTTTAGTTTTATTTCGTTGATAAATTCTTCAAGCCAAAGGTTACAAGTTTTAGTGTAGAGGTAGCTTTTTACATACAACATTTTATGAAAATACATAGAAGAAGAATTTCTCTATAATGATTGTACGGATATAGTTACATGGCCATAAAAATAAAAGGCAAAGCTGGGCTTATTGGAGTAGTATGTATGAATGTGTTTACTCGTAGATACTATGTAAAGACATTAAAATCGTTTATGTTTTGCAACGTTTTTCTTATAATGTTTTTACATTTTAATACTATCAAATCTATCCCAACCCTAAGTATTAATATGATAACTTATAGCTATTTTACTATTTTCCTAATTGTGACGGTCAAAATAAAAAGGACTGTAGTTCAGAAGGAACTCTACTACCACTCCATGTAAACCAATAGTAGATTTGAAGATTAATACTATAGCGAGTACCATCCACGTAGCGCCAAACTAGTTTTTGGCCAGGCCGCCCGGCCGCCAGCACTCTACTACGATAGGCCAAAAACAGTAGTGAGGAGCGTCTTTGTGGATGGTAAAAATTTTATACAAATGTATTGTTTTTTATATAGGAAAATACATCGTCAAAAGGGGAGACATTTTATCTCATATTTATTTCATAAATGAAGGACAAGTCGAAAAATATTTTAAGGACGATTTGTAAGTATTCCACTCAGGTATTTATTCAATACACTATGACTTTATGTGGTTTACTCGTAATATAGAGTGTAGACAATATTTTTCCAATGTGGTACAGATAATTAATATAAAATATTACAAAATTGAAATAAACCCCCAGACAATCACACCAACTATATGGCCACATGAGTAGATAAACGGAACAGAGACAAAGCTTCATACAACCGCACGAACGGTTGCACTACTACAAGCACGCGGGGCATGTGTGCGTGACCACTGGCCGCTTGTCGGCGAGACTTGTCAAAAGAGATTGTCAAAAGGCACAGCCAGTTGACAATCTTAGGGTCATTGCGACGCACGTTGTTTGTTTTGTCAGTGGCAAGTTTAAATATTTTAATGTAAAAACGTGGTATTTTAATATTTATAATGGTTGTTTACTGTACTGTGTGTATGAATAATACTAGAAAAAATAAAATTGAATTGCTCGAGCAAAAGTTATGCGAATTTTTCGATCTTGAAATAAATATTGTCAATATTTGCAATGAAATACTTAAAAGTATTAAATATTGTAAATTTGATATGCCATGTGAGTGTTTCCCTTTAGATTACTCGAAAAAACTATATGTTAGATTCGCAATTTATCACACCATCAAAAAAATCAATAAATTATTAAAAAACAAAAATTAAAAAAAAGGAAATTATTACAGTTAGTAATTTGTGAAGTATTCTATTATACTGAATAATAAAACTGTTTAACAAATGTTTTGTTTAATTTTCTTAACCTATTGTGACAACCCTACCAAAATAGGTAACAATTTTTCACGTTCTTAAGAAGCTTTATCCATGTTCCGTTCATCTACTCATGTTGTATGGCCCCGAAGGAAGCAAAGCTTGTGTTATGGATGATCATACAGCGAACTAGAGGGACCCCAGCATAAAGAGACATATATAAATATCAACAACCATGACCCGAGACCAAACATTTATGTTCATCACACAATGAATGCCCCGGCCAGGACTCGAACCTGGGACCCCCGGCGTATGAGGCATGGCTATTAACCACTACGCTACTCGGACAGGTTATTTGCAAAATGAAATTAAACACGTGTAGGTAACGTTCCATAATATGCAATGCAAGAAGTTCGCTAATTTGTTTGGTTGTTTATTAAATACCACTCAACCAAACGCCCATCTAGTACAGCTTCAAAGTTATCAAATGGTGTTATGGCTGCCTGCTTCTTTGTGTTTGTCTGTACAAAGAACTAAGATGACTAGATTATTTATTACAGAGTCCATAGCACGCGATCTACCTGTTAGGAAATTGTATATGTGCCGATGGTTTATAATTGTAGGTGTTCAATTGATTAAAACAAGTACCTATTGATAACTATTATAGTTATTTGGCATTGCCATTGGTGCTGGCTGTTCCTTCCTTTAAAACATTGTTATGATGGTTAAAATATGAGACCACTGTAGTAAGCCCCATACGAGATCTTGTCAAAAGAAATTTACTACCACAAAAAATCAAATGTCAACACTACTACAAGACATAGCCGTAAAATTAGTGAGCATCTGCATTGAGTGTCCTTTTTTTCAAGTTTTAGTTAAAGACGTAAGATCTTTGGAAAATATAGTTAAAAATAGTAAAAACTTATAGCATTAAGTAAAAAATTTCTAAAACTTAAGTTAAATCTGTTATGTCCAAGAAACTGGGACACTCCATCCAGACGTTTGAACAAATTTGCATGATCTAAATTTCAGAAAGTACTAACACTGGTAACAATTTTTATTTTACAATTTAGTCAAGAATTTCTTAAATCTTTTAAGAAATTTACAACTTGCTAGGCTGTGATTTTACAGATTAACATCGGTTTAAACGGGTCACTCAATTCATTAGGTGTCTGAACTGAGTGATTTGCAATATATAAGTTTGATCAGAGAATTGCATAAATATAACACTTTTATCTTGTATTTTGACTCTCTAACAAATTCGTAAAATAAAAATAATGGCTCAAAAGTTTATCGTTGAAAAATAAAAGAGTTGTTTTTTTTCGAAACATTTGAACTGAGTGTCTCATATATGCGGCTTTACAGATTAACCTAAACTTCATACATTGAAGCAAACTGGGGATAAAGTTTTTACTATTTTTTTATTAAAATATGAAATATCATTCGTTTTTCTAAATGTCATACTTTTAGAGAAAAATCAATTTTTTTGGTTTTCTATGAGCGAATTTTGTAGGGTCACCACAGTTTATAATGTTTAATACAAAAACCGTACTGTATATTGAAAACGTGTTTTATTTAAGTGTATTATAATAAATAAAAAAATACCTTAATTACTTACTAGACTTTTTGGTTTTTTATTTATTTTCAAAATTAGTATAAGTAAGTCCGTATGATAAAGTATGTAAAAAAATGGGTTCTTCTTTATAAGTACAAAACTTTACCATCAAATCATCATAGCAAATCATACGGCCATTCATAAACCCATGCCCCCTATAGTGACCGAGATTAGCTGGCGGCAACGCTGGAACATATTCAGTGAAGCCTAACAGTTTGCAACATTTATTTTTTAAACTAATTGTTTCGGGTATGTCTTTTACAATAACCTCGGCTGTCCTGTTTAAATCGAATGAGATCAAATTCGAAAGCTCGTAACTAATGAATTCTTGATTATAACTACACGAGGCACAGACTTTATTTTCATCGCTTATACAAATCGCGTGTTCTAAGATGGTAATACCGAATATAGTAATCATATCCACATTAATTGGCAGAAATACTACCTCTCTAAAAACCTTGGTAGATGTGCACAATTTGTTTAAACATTGTTTTGTAAAAACTGCATTGGAGATGGAAGTTAATAATACATTTTCAAATACGTATGTAGCATTACAAGCACAATCGACATTTACAACACCTCCTGTTTGTTCTTTTTGAAAATATTGTAGTGCTATGCGAGACCTCATTTCATAAACATCTTCATGCGACCGACTATCACATAAATCTTGAATGTATTTTGCAATCAGTGCATTTTTGGAAATATCTATAATATCCTTGATATTTTGGTTTGTATTGTACCCTAAACACAAAAGATACATAACAGAATATAGGCCACAGGTATTCATTAATTTAATTTCACTGTTATCGTTACAGGTTGAACTGCACAAATTACCATTTTTCATAAATTTTAAACCAATCTTTTTTTATATCGATTCAGTTAATTTAGCCTCCTCTCCAATTTTCGCAAAAAGAGGTTGTTCGGAAAATATCGAGTCTGTAGGAAATGGTTGATGAGTGGCACATTTAAAAATTTTTCTTTTTTTATTTAACTGCAAATGCTTATTATGTTTTCGCTTTCTAGAGATTTTTTTAACTGTTGTTCTTTTGTTAGTAATATTTTGACATAAATCGTTTAAAGCAATTTTCAGTTCTCCATCTAGGCTTTCCAAATGAATTTTCATAAACTGATCAATCCTATATTTTGAAACTTAAGTTTTAAGTATTAGTTTCTATAAAGTTTTAAAATAACTTTCAGCAGCTGATGAGGATGGGGCCTTATTTACTGATTTGAAAAAAGGACATAATAAATTAGACCACAACGGTAATTTACACAATAATCTCTTTAGGGTAGATATAAAAGGCGGATAGTAATAAGAATTTTCGTTGTCCGGTATTATGTTTTTTGTATAGGAATCTACTTAACCATCAAACCATATCATTAATGTCGTTCTTTCCAATTTTTGCATTGTATTAAGCAGTTTGTCTTCTCCAATATTTTCTTCTAAAATCTCCTCTTTAATTTCATTTATAGCTGTAGTCGTATCTTCGGTCACGTCGATACATTTATCAAGGCGTGTTTTAGCCTCAAATGTTTTAGCCCTTGCAGATATATTATTGTTATCATATTGTCCTAGGCAAATTTTCACAACGTCTTCAATGATCGCTTTTGCAACGTCAAATTCCTCACATTTCTTTATAAGTAAAATGCAATTTATATAAAAATATTTTACACGTTTGTCTGTAAGATCTTTAAAACTGGTTAAATTGTGTAATGTTTTTACGAAGTGACTTGTATCAAGCCGAATGAAAGTATCCGGTAAAGTTGTGGTTTTCCCCGCCAAAACAGAAAACAGCTGTTGAATGTAATCTCTGGTTCTGTTATGCGATGTGAATGCCTGGGTGATAGCCGAAAGCAAAGCAGATGAATCATCAGTGATTACTTCATGGGGCACGTTAATTACATCTATCACCCATTTTTTTAACCAACTAGAAATTGATGATCCACTGTGAGAATCTGTGATCATTTGCAGAACTGGTACGGATTTCAGTTTTGGATGACTAGTTATGAGTCCAGTGTACAAAAATAATGTTTTTGTTATTTGGGTACCGTCCGGCAAGTTATATAGTCTCTAAAAAAGAACCTGTTGCATCAACAGTAATAGTGACTCTATCGAATTTATTGTAATACTTTTTGTAGTATTCGATTTCGTTATCTGTCCAATAGTAAACGTGTAAAAGATATGTCCCAAAATGCAAGGAGTCTAGGCCAGGTCTTTGTACACTTTATCAAAAAATAGTTTAAGATGCTTAGAACACTTTTTGATTGTTAAATTGTTATTAAAACACTTTGTTTACTGGTAGGAAATGAAATTATTCATTTTTAGTGTGCAACACAAACAAAAAACATGATGGCGGAAAAAATGTCATTTTGACAGCTAAGGTTTACTTTTGTTTTGTGTATCGAGTAGTATCGATGGCTGGCATTAAGTCCAAAGAATTGAATTGCATTGTTTTGTGTATTTTTAGCTTATTTCATAGTTGTAAAGTAATAAAGAAACTGAAAAACAAACTCAAGCGCAACAAACAATCAAACACACAGACAGACAACTATCAATGTGATGTGAATGAAGTGTGCTGTGAGTAAGGTGGCTGTCCCCTCTGCTTAGTGAACTAACTTTACTTTGCAACTTCCGTCATAGAAAAGACTCATTGTCAATGTTGCCCGCTAAAACGAACATAAATAATGTTGACTTTTTTATTTTCTTACCATCTAACTACTAATTAAATCAAATTATTTGTATTTTTCCTATAATTACCATTTGTTTGTCAATTTTTTTAGATGGTGTACAAAGACCTAGCCCAGGTTGTGACATTTCTTTTGGATGGACATTAATTTCACGGATAGTGTTTGTAAAATTTGAAGTTTTAGCCATAATTATAAGTGATGTCAAGGATTTATATCAAATAAGTCTCCGATTTTAGCTGCAGATTTGATTTGTCGCAGAGCAGAAAGAGACGGCAATACTGGCGGCTCATTAATCTCGTGTACATCATGACTGGAAATCAGCTTCGAAGCCATTTCGTGCCGAACTAAAATAGCTGGTTTAAATCTTAAGTTTTTGGCTATTTGGTATCTTGTATATGGCGTAAGTTTCGATTTTTTTAATGGCTTATGTTTACATGATTTTTTTATGTATTGCACACTGCAGAGAAATGTTTGTATTTTTTCAGTCTTTTCTAAACTCGATACATCTATCCGTGCAAAACACTGACTACAGTGACCTTTCAATTTAACGCAATCATTTTTTATTTTGCTTTTCTTGAGAACCCACGTACATGGTAATTTGGAGTTTGACCATATTTTCTGTTTTACCAAGTCAGACCATTTGTGTTTGGGTAAAGTTCTATAAGTCCGATAGTGCGTGCGTTCAAAGGTGTAATTTTTTTCATATCATATACATCTACATCAAAGGAAAACATTATACTGTCTCCACTTGCAATTATGTTTTCATCCTTGGAAGGAATAATGACTGGGGATGAAATAATTGAACTGCGACTAGTATCATCTGATGATGTTTTATGCTGTGGTTCTTCATCATTGAAAGCAGTTGGCTTTGTATTAAATTTTTTAAATGCCATATACAATGCCATCGGTGTCATCTTGGCACCCAGTTCCTCAGCCATATTAGAAAAGACTGGATCATTATACTTAATATTAGATCTACGTAACACCTCGGCATACTTTTCAAATATCTCTTTTTGTGTTTTTCTATCTACTTGTGGTTTGCGACCCCTGTTTTTTATTACTTGACGCTCCCTGTAAAATAGTCAATATTGTTTGTATTAAATGTAAACATTTAGGGTAGTAATAAAGCTCCAATAAAAGAAATAGAATTGTCTTTACATCAAAATATTTTGACTTCCTAAGATACAAAAATAAAAAATAAATTATATAACTTTTTAATACTCATTATTATTTCACTTTTTAAAACTGCACGTTTTTTTTGTTTTAAATTTATTAATAAGAGAAAAAATTACTGTTTTAATTTTGAAAGTGAGAATTCTAATTGAATTATCCCTAATTATTAATTATCACAGTATAAATTAAAGTATCCCTAATACCTTATGATAAAAACGCATAGTTTAAACGTTTTTTATACTTTTCTTTTTTGTGCAAATCTAATAAAAAAAGTGAAAAACTGAGAAAAAGCAAATATATCATTATAAAAATGTACTTACATCGTCATCGCAGAACGGAAACACTGAGAATAAATTAATTCAAACTGCACTAATAACTACTGAACGATTGCACTGCACTTAACTGCATTCGATATTATAGCACCAAATACAATAATAATCGTTTTATCTTAATGCCGGGGTAATTGTAGGGTACAGTTGTGTTTAAAATAAAATATTGGTTTGGTATAACTTGTTGCCTTTACATACATCTCACTCGATGATGGAGCAAGTCACAGTTTATTGTTTCTTTTATGTCAAACATATATTTAAATATCTTTTCTTCTTAATTCATATCGACCTCTTTACTGAAACATCGCCGCATTCTGACGTGCTTCCTAAGGCTTAGCTGTGCGGTACCTAGATTAAAAAACTTCAATAAAGTTAAATCGTGTATACCCTACAACTATTTCTTGTATGAAAAAATTAAGTGGATTTTCTCTTAAAGTATGACATTTAGAAAAACGAATGATATTTCACTCAGTTCAAATGTTTCGAAAAAAAAACAACTTTCGTTTATTTTTCAACGATTAACTTTTGAGCCATTATTTTTATTTTACGAATTTGTTAGAGAGTCAAACTATAAGATAAAAGTGTTATATTTATGCAATTCTCTGATCAAACTTATATATTGCAAATCACTCAGTTCAGACACGTAATGAATTGAGTGACCCGTTTAAACCGATGTTAATCTGTAAAATCACATCCTAGCAAGTTGTTAATTTCTTAAAAGATTTAAGAAATTCTTGACTAAATTGTAAAATAAAAATTGTTACCACAGTGTTAGTACTTTCTGAAATTTAGATCATGCAAATTTGTTCAAACGTCTGGATGGAGTGTCCCAGTTTCTTGGACATAACAGATTTAACTTAAGTTTTAGAAATTTTTTACTTAATGCTAAAGTTTTTACTATTTTTAACTATATTTTCCAAAAATCTTTCAAAACATGTCGCAGTTGGAGCTTTCTACTACTCCAGATCTTTTTTCTAAGAAATGATACAGGTAATTAATATACCGGCTGACTTTTTTAACCGCTCGGAAAATCGGCTCATAGGTGCAGACCACAATTTTGAGCAACTTTTCCAAAGACGACATCTAGCGAAAGGAAGACTCAACTCTTCCAATAGAATTGGCAGCTGATCCGAAGGATTATGAAAAGTCGCTGCTTTTTTCATTTTTACTTTACGATGTCTCTGGGGAAGTTGCTCAGAATTGTGGTCTACACCATTTTGTCTTTTTGCGAACGTTGAAAAAAGTTAGCTGAAAGATCATAAGATTGCAATAAATGAAATTATGCTCACGTTTCAGCGAAGAAAAGCACCTGGTGGGTGTTTTGTCAACAAATTCACATTTTGGATTCCCACCTGGAATATTTAGAAACTATCCCTTCCAATGTTCCTACTACACTCGTACAGTGAGTGGACTTCTTACTTTATTATGTTGTTATTATTAATAACAAGCTGTATGAACAGTTATCAGTTCACTAAGTCCCAAGATTAGGACAGGAGTAGAGGTGGTCAAGAAGAGTAAAATATATTGTCATCATTGGTAAAATATATTGTCAGGCCTAAGGGGAAATTCACTGCAATCTTAAAGATACATTTAGAGAGTATTAACAATCTAAAATCTAAAATTATTGTTTCGAGCCCCTGTATGGATGTTAGAATATTGGAATATTTGAGTTCTGAATCGTCCTCGGCTTGCATAAAATGGTGTTCAAGGGTTCTACTGCGCCTTTCTTTAGAAACCTCATAATAATATTGGATTAATAATACCTAGTTAAGTGCTTCTTTTTCCTCGCAATAAAATATGATGTCCGGCTCACCTGCTCACACATTTTCTTTTTTGGCGATAAGACGAAAACTCAAGAAAGTTTCGCTATTTGACATTTTTCAATTCATCTGTAGATGCTCCTTCCTTCACACGAGAACATCTTCCTCTTCAAATGTAGTTAACAATTTGATATTGCATTATGCTTTTTGCTTATCTATAGGTAGTTGACCTGGTGTACCTTCGAAAACAAGACTGGCAGGACTTAATAAACTCGTACCCAGCCCTCAAGGAGAAGTTGTACAATGACGCTAAAACCCACGCCGAGCTGCTGCACGCGGGGCACTTCAATGACTATTTCCAGAAACATCGGCCTGATGATTACGAGTGAGTGCCATGAAGTTTCCTGATTACTGATCTTATTGATTATAATTCACAGTTTTCCTACTCAAAGTAAAATGCGGGGCCCACTCAAAATGTGACAGAATTGGAAAGAACTACGGATGATGTCCACAATACGAGCATTGAATACTTCGAGGCCATTGTTGTTTGCAGCTGTGGATTCAATTAATTTATTATTTATGAATTTAAGGTAAAACTGGCTAATTTATCTCCAGTTTCATCTAGGAATTAGAGAAGAAAGTTTACAATCTCTTTACAAAATTTTGGCGATTTTTGTGCGTTTTTCAAATATTTATCCCTACCTTTCGAACTAAACTATGAAATAGCGTTTATGAAATTCTTTTCGGAGTAAATCGCGGCCAAAAGTTAAAAATAATAGACATTGACGTTTGTCGTAGAGTTACTTTTATTAAGATATCACTACCGATAGATTGCTGGCTACAAAAGTTTAAAAAACGTATATTTGTTGCAGTACGATAAGTATGGAGTCACGGTACGGCATACCCGGCGCGTCGATCCGCGCACAGTCGGACCGACGCTTCGGACGAAACGACTCCGATGAATACCGCCAGCGCAATCGAGTTCAGGACACCGTTTTCTGATCAATTATCCTGATTAAATACTTGAAGCTCTAATTATGAATAAAGTTTATACTAAAGTTTACAGATGGTTTTATTCACAACAATGCAACTCTCTAAGTTGATCCCATAGAAATATTTTCTAAAATGAATATGTTTCAGCCAAATTCGAGTCACTAATGTTTGCCAAGTCAAGCAATTAAATTAAGCATATAATATTAAGAACAATTAACTTATCAAGTTATTTAGTCCAATTACGGTGACAACTTTGCAATTATCTTTGCATGTGTTTGTTATGCAGACGTTTTATTAGAAGCGACATAACTGCGTGAGACATGAGTAATTTACATATGAAAAGTCATATTTAAAAAGATAGTGCTCCGGCCCCTAACAGCAGAATGTGTATGAGAAGGCATCGTACCGGAGCCTCAAGATAAGGCCGATAAGCGCTCTCTCTCATGTTCATTATTTCCCGACTTTGGCCTCACACTATCTTAAGGTATATTTTGATCACAATAGGTACCTTTTACCGAACCGATCTGCCTTTTTGACAATATAATTAAAAATGTGTAAGTATTGGACACGCTATTAAATTTGCAGACAGGGTCATTTTTTTACCTTCCATTTTACATATCTTTGGGACCGGACAGTCTGGTTCCGTGACACACCACTCAAATGATCTGGGGTTGATAAAATAAGATTATTGATTATAAACGAATTTTATTGTTATTTCATGCTGCAATAATTTTTGTCTTAACTTTACCTTCCGCAGTACCTACCCATCTCATTCGTGAATTCCAGCCAGAATGACCAATCCATTTACAACTATCATAAACGGTTATTTTAAGCTGTAAGACTAGTTGGGTCAAATGCGTGGTCTAAATGTGTTGCCATTTCTCCGCCTAATTTGATTTAGAATAAGTTGAACTACTGGTTCTGGTTCTAGATAAAGGAGTGTGTAATTTAAGTGCTCAGCTAGTTAAGGTCAACGGAATCCACGGAATTATTGCATAAATTGTGTAGGAAAGGCATGTCAAGTAATCGACGTTAAATTTATAAGGAAAGCAGATGCTGGTGTTTGCAAGCATCAGAGTATCGGCACATTACTGTAACCATCCATAAAGTTTAAATGTTTAACAGTATTGCTTTGAATAGACTTAATGGACTGCTTATAAATTGTATATTGAGGATTCCAAACATAGCTACAATATTCTAACGTACTACGCACTAATAAGTAGGTAATATAAGATCTTAATACGAAGCGGATCAGAAAACTGGGCATTAGATATCTACAGTTCTCAATACGAAACCTAACTTGTAAGTAGGTATATGATACAGTCTCAATATTAGCAAAATGTTCATTCAAAAGAGAGTTTTGAACCAAGAAACACCCCCTAGGTCTCCAACGAGATTAGTTTGTTTTATTCTGTTCCATGCCATTTGCCACATGCCAAGAGTAATTTGTAGACAGCCTTTTAGTTTTGAGAGTAAGTGTAATAAAACTAACTAACACATAGGTATTATGACATACATCATGTTTACATCATAAATCGGTTGGAATACTTACAAATAACAAACAAATCCGCATTGGATGGTTAGTGCAGTCAGGAAAACAATCGTCTTTTAATACGTTTTCGTAAAAAAATCATACTTTTCTGTAATTAATAAAATATAGAGGAAGGTGGAAGGATTAATAAATTTTATTTTGTTAAAGATAATTTGTTTTATTTTGTATAACTGGTATATAGTATTATGTCGTTTGTGCGCGGGTTGCCGTTTGGGTCCATGTGCTTGTAAATATGTAATTTAACGTTGTGTGCATTGACCTAAACTATTATTATATTATAGTATTTATCACCTCGCTGGTTGTGTGGCAGCCGCCATCTTGTCAAACCGTGTTTTCGTCGCTTTGGTGTGCATACAATCACAACATTTTTGGAAAAAAGTTTTTTTAATAAAAATCGGGATTATTTGGAAAGGCTAAAAATTGTTTTGTGTGACTCATGGCAAAATCTATCGCGAAGAGGCTCTACTTTAACCTCCTGTAAGGAGTTTATCGAAATACCTGTAACCCTGTAGACGAGTACCTACAAACTTAACGCAACATAGGACTGCGCGCACAAATTAGAATTAGAACTGTAGGTAAATACAACTTACTACGAAAAGAAGTTATAATATAACAGGTACTTATAAGAGATATTAAATTATCATTGATATGTCAACAACGGGATACATGTCAAAGTTCAAAGTTCACTTGTTTCAAAATTATATCATACAAAAAAGACAAATAAATATAGAAAAAATAATAAAAACGTTCTTGGTTGGTGTACAAATTAATTCCATGTAATTGGATACAAATAAAAATAAAAAAAGTCAAGGGATTAGAAATTAAAATTATAATAATAATGTCACAATAATATGTCAGGTATGTCAAATGAACAATATGTAATAATAATTTGTGGTATGTATCGTGACTGGCACGGGCATGGGGATGTCTGAATAATGCTTTTGAGTTTCTTTTTGAACTGAAGTCCATTACTAATAAAAATGTCTAACTCCGGGTGAGTTGATACGAGATCATTATATAGGCGGCTCATTCTGGCAATGGGTTGGTTAAAAGCGATGTTTTTTTTGTACAATTCTAAAGCGAATGGGGGCTTGGGCCTGCGAGGGTTAAATTTTATATTGAAGTTTACACTGTGCAGTGTAGTGGGACTGTCAATTGTACCGTGGATAAATTTGTGAAACGTAGTCAATTCTAGGAGCTTACGACGACAATGGAGCGAGGTATAGTTAAACAATTTTAGCCTATTTTGATATGATGTCCTATTAGTCGTTTTTTGCAGCGATAATTTACAATGCGAAGGAATTTTGATTGTAACGCCTCAATTCGATCCGAGTGATTGTTATAAAAAGGAGACCATATAACTGAACTGTATTCCAGAATAGATCTAACTAAACTATTAAATAAAATTGTATGACTAATGATGTTACGAAAACTTTTGGTTTTTCTGATCACAAATCCTAACAATTTATTTGCTCTCAGTAACATGTTGTCATAATGTAGCCGAAAACTCAGTTGATGGTCAAAGTAAACTCCCAAATCCTTGACACAGTTTTTACGCACTAAGGTTTTGTTGTTTATGGTGTAATCTTTGACCATCCCCTTCTTTTTCAGCGTAAAAGAGATAACAAAACATTTATCTGTGTTAAGATGCATGTTGTTTTTTGTGCACCAGTTAAATATAGTCAATAAGTCGTTTTGGAGGGCAATGTAGCTAGCTTCAGAGTTTACAGAGTTATAAATTTTTAGGTCGTCTGCATACAAAAGACAAGGACAATTCAAAAGTTTTACCAGGTCGTTTATGAAGACCAAGAATAACAGTAGACCAAGGTGTGAACCTTGTGGTACGCCTGACAAAATTTCCACCGGATGAGAAGTGTATCCCATCACCGACACCAACTGACTCCTATTCTCGAGGTAAGACATTAGCCATCGAAGTAGGCTACCATGAACACCATTTGCCTCTAGATTGCATGCAAGGATTTGGTGATCAACTTTGTCAAAGGCTTTGCGAAAGTCTGTGTAAATGGTATCTACTTGACCACCTCCCTCGATAGCTTTACATAAATGCATTTTATACTCTTAATAAGTTAGAGACTGTGGATTTACCTCTGACAAATCCATGTTGGTTGGGGGAAAGAAGGGGCTTAAAATGATAGTAAAGTCGATCAATAACAACGGATTCGAAGAGTTTGGCAACGGCGGAGAGTTTGCTAATCGGTCTATAATTTTCACACAAACTGGGATCACCCGACTTAAATATGGGTATGAGGTGTGCTGTTTTCCATTGAGATGGAAATATGCCGCAACATAGTGACTTATTAAATATCAAGAGAAGTGGAAAACCTAATTCAAATGCACATTCTTTTAAAAATTTAGGTGGGATTTCGTCCGGGCCTGCAGCCTTATTAGGATCTAATTTCTTTAGTTTAATATAAACCTCTGAGGAACCTGTCTCCTACGGCTGATTATCGGGTTTCTCAAAGACAGAACTGAAATATTCAGAAAAAAGCGTGCTAATGTCTTTCCCACCATTTGCAGTTTTGTTAGCATATTTGATAACATTGGGAATGCCCTGGTGAGCACCTGTGTTATCGTTGACGAACGACCAGAAAGCTTTTGGATTCTTAGTGATGAGACTTTCAGTGGATGAGACATATTTTAAATATTTTTTTGCATCTAGCACGAAGTAGGGAGAAAGTGTCATAATCTCTAGGGTTTTTATATTTTTTGTAAAGTGAGTGATATTTTATCAGAGAGGTGCTGAACCATAATCATATTTATTTTACTTTATTTATTAAAGTATTATATGGAAAAGAAATTTTTCAAAATAAAACTGTATTAAAAAAAGAACTGTTATGAGATAATAAAAAGGCACAAATCACCAAAAAACTATGTCAAAAATAACATTTTCAACTCTCACGGTGTTGAAATGTTGAGGTTGCCAATTACAATTTAAAGCCAATGGCGTGACAAAAACGACAAAAGCTACAAAGCCAAATTGATAGTTTGACGCTAGGAGGAATTGCTTGCTTAAATAAATTATATTTTAAAAAATTCTCTTTTTCCTCACGCTACCTAACCGGTTTGAATTGACAGCTAAGACGTCACAATATGGCGCTAAAAAAAATCAAAAAAGTATCATGAATCCTAAATTAAATAAACGAAAATGTAAAAAATGAAGTAAAAGAATATACTTACCTATAAGATTTTCTTAGATTTTACCTAGGCGGCCTCGTCTCATTACAAAAATGTAGGTAAAACCATAAACTGGTAGTAATTTATGTTCTTCTTAACGGTCTTGATAAATTGATGAGAAAAGGGCTAGAGTGCAGTAATTGACCTCAACCACAACCAATGGACAAGCCTTAAGTACGAAAAAAACGTGCATACCTAAACTTGAAATGTAACATAAAATGGCGTCCATTTTTAGTGTTGCACAGAGAGTATCGAATCTACTATCAATATTTTAGAACTAAATATTACATAATGAACTTTTGTAAGAGTTGACGTAGATGAAATGATCACAGTAATTATTTATCTACTTTTATTATAATTCTTTGAATATAAAAAATAAAGAACTACGCAGTTTATTTTAGTAAGCCCTATTCTATTCTTGTCATATATGGCAATCAGCCGTCGTTACGACTCGACAGCCTTTTACTGCTAGTGTCAGGTATTGGAAGAGCCACGGTTATTGAATGACGATGGGTTCCTCAGAGCAGGACACACCAGAATCACTAAAACAACCAAAAGCTCAAGTGCCTCAAGTAATGTAAAAAAATACAAAATGGTGGCACCCTTGGCTGCTTTATGAATCAATATTATTGACGCTATAAGCGCTGAACTGAAAATCATTATCACGTTCGTGAGAAGTTTGTCACTACCTCTTGATATCAATTATAGTCTGGCTTGTCTTCAATGATTTAGAATCAAAAATAAACAAAACAACTACCTGCCTATTCAATAACAAAATGAACAATTCTAAGCAAACTTAATTCCCTCTTTCTTCACGTCTTTTTGTTACAAAAATACACGCACAACGGCAGGCAAAGTAAATACCGTTTCGATATGATTTACTGCGTAAGCGCCTGTTGTCATTTGCATCGAAAGTATGAAAAATAAAAACATATTAATAATGATTATCGATATCTGGTTAAATAATCAAAGCTCCGGAACATCACTTTTGACAGCTTTTTTTGACAGAAATGTAACAATAAATGGCGATTTGTGGCACGCTAGCCACCTGCTATGACGTCACTACACGATTGATATTTTAGTGACAACATTCAAAAATAGTACTATCTCTTTCTTTTATTACCATTTTTGTATAAGTAGAGGGAGACAACCAAGTTCTTCCTCTTCTATGATTCGATATACATAACTACTTATTTATATAGGACATTACGTCTACTCCATTTATTTAGCACCTCGCTGAGTACAGTATAGCCCATAATACCCCATTCGATTGTGATACGTTTAGCGTATTCTGCGTAATGCCGCAGCATGCCGTGACAAACAACCAAATATAAGACAATACGTATAGCAAATTGTATTTTGCAAATATCGCTTATACAATTATATATACCCTGCGTTTTTACAATTGATTTGTAAAATACATAAAACAAAAATAAAGCAAACGCACACCTTCTAAAACCGACGCCATTATCAAATTCACTGTTTCTTTCTAGAATAAGTGCTCATACGGTGTTGCCAGTGTCATTTTCCCTTAAAATCGAAAAACATTATTTGTAAAAATATATTTTTGATATTTGAGTCATACCATAAGATTTTCTTTGAAACAGGTCTCATTTTATACAAAGAATAAAAATATTCACTATAAATGAGTTTTATTAATTAAAACATAGTTTTTAAAACTATACATTACATTCATTTTTAAAGCTCTTTTTTTAATGAGTTTAAAATAAGTAATTCAGTATTGTGTATTATAATGAAATACTTAAAACATTACTGATTATTAAGGGTTCTTTCTTTTCACATTGTTTCTGGTTCATTATACCGTCCACGTCTTAACAGAAACATTTATTGATCACATGTTTCTTGCATTAAATATTTAATGTTATCTATAATAATTAAAAAAATTAAAACTCACATTGTTGATGTCTAGGTGAAGTATATCAATGTCAAACGGTAAATACTTTTTTTGTTTAATTAGATATAATTCATAAGTTTATTGTGTTCACACATGTCGGATTATTATGCATTCGAAATAAGAACAAGGGAGATTTGTGAACTATCATCTCATTTATAATTTTTTATTGAAGTTCTGTTAGAATATCAAGAAATGTTTTTGATACTTGGCGTAATGAAAATTAATAAATATATTGTTATTCTATCCACACTTCTGAATCAATCAACACTGAATCAATTGAACATTATTAAAACAGTTTTTTCTTGTATTTTCTTAACTTAAAATCTCCCTGAATTCCGGGTAATTTTTTAAGCTTCCAACACTCCTGTATTTGTTAGCTCACTCACTCATATAGTGCTATCTCTTTCACACAATAATCCTGATTGCCTATTGGTCGAAAAATTTGGTTTTTAAAAATGTCACACCCCTAGATTTTTCTGATTGGTCAGTCTACCGAGTCCTAGACGATTCTCGATTGTTCATTTGCCGTTTAACTGGACCTATATATGGGGCCCGATAGAGCCCGGGAATACATGCAGAATTTGAACTTCAAAGCGAGCAAATTTGCAAAGACTTGTGGTTTGACTGCAACTCGGAAAGTTAACAAGGTTTTTATTGTCGAACAAAGTAATATCTCAACAAGTGATTATTATTAATAGGTGTAGTGAATTTACAAGTGATAATAAATTAAACAAAATGCCAGCCATCGGCATTGATCTTGGAACGACGTACTCGTGCGTGGGCGTATGGCAGCATGGAAACGTCGAGATCATCGCCAACGACCAAGGTAACCGAACTACGCCGTCATACGTCGCCTTCACGGACACTGAGCGCCTCATCGGAGATGCCGCCAAGAACCAGGTGGCTCTCAATCCTCACAACACAGTCTTCGACGCCAAGCGACTCATAGGGCGGAAGTTTGACGATCCCAAAATACAACAGGACATGACGCATTGGCCTTTTAAAGTGATCAACGACTGCAGCAAACCGAAGATTCAAGTTGAGTTTAAGGGAGAAACGAAGCGATTCGCCCCCGAAGAGATCAGCAGCATGGTGTTGAGCAAGATGAAGGAGGTCGCGGAGGCATACCTGGGCATGGCGGTGCGCGACGCAGTGATCACGGTCCCGGCTTACTTCAATGACTCGCAGCGCCAGGCCACCAAGGACGCTGGTGCCATTGCCGGTCTCAACGTGCTGCGCATCATCAACGAGCCAACCGCGGCCGCTCTCGCGTACGGCCTTGACAAGAACTTGAAGGGCGAACGCAACGTCTTGATTTTCGACTTGGGCGGCGGCACCTTCGATGTCTCCGTCCTCACCATCGACGAGGGCTCTCTTTTCGAAGTCAAGTCGACAGCCGGCGACACTCACCTGGGAGGCGAAGATTTTGACAACAGATTGGTCATTCACCTTGCGGATGAGTTCCAGCGTAAATACCGCAAAGATATCAAAACCAACTCGCGCGCTCTGAGGCGGCTCCGGACGGCTGCAGAACGCGCTAAGCGCACCCTGTCATCCAGCACAGAAGCCACTATAGAGATCGACGCTCTGCACGAAGGCATCGATTTCTACACGCGCATCTCCCGCGCTCGATTCGAGGAGTTGTGCTCGGATCTATTCCGCGGCACGCTGGAGCCCGTCGAGAAGGCCCTCAAAGACGCCAAGCTGGACAAGAATTCTATCCACGACGTGGTGCTCGTGGGCGGCTCCACGCGCATCCCTAAGATACAGAATCTGCTCCAGAACTTCTTCTGCGGCAAAAAGTTGAACTTGTCCATCAACCCTGACGAGGCGGTGGCCTACGGAGCCGCCGTGCAGGCTGCGATCCTGAGCGGCGAACAGCACAATAAGATACAAGACGTGCTACTGGTGGATGTGGCGCCTCTATCACTCGGCATAGAGACGGCCGGCGGCGTCATGACTAAAATCATTGAACGCAACTCGAAGATCCCCTGTAAACAAACGCAGACGTTCACAACGTATTCGGACAACCAGCCAGCCGTCACCATTCAAGTGTACGAAGGCGAGCGCGCGATGACCAAAGTCAACAACCTGCTCGGGCGATTTGACCTGTCGGGCATTCCGCCGGCGCCACGGGGGGTCCCCAAGATCGACGTGACCTTCGACCTGGACGCCAATGGCATCCTCAATGTGTCCGCCAAGGAGAACAGCACGGGTCGCAGCAAGAACATCGTGATAAAGAACGACAAGGGCAGGTTGTCGCAGGCGGAGATCGACCGCATGCTGGCGGAGGCGGAGCGTTACAAGGAAGAGGACGAGCGCCAACGGCAGCGTGTGGCAGCACGGAACCAACTGGAGGCGTACGTGTTCGGCGTGAAGCAGGCGCTGGACGATGCCCGCGACAAGCTAAGTGAGCAGGACAAGCAGGCGGCGCGCACCGCATGTGACGAGGCGCTGCGCTGGCTAGACACCAACGGGCTGGCGGAGCGCGAGGAATACGAGCACCGTCTGCAGGAGCTGCAGCGCCAGTGTGCGCCGCTCATGAACAAGCTGCACGGCGTAGGGCAAACGCACGCTCGCAGCTCGCAGGATAACCAGCAACAAGACCAAGGACCCACCATCGAAGAAGTGGACTGAGCTCGCGGTTGACAGGCACCGAGGGAGAAATGTGAACTAAGTTTCCCTTGTCTCCAACTAGACGTAGGTATTGTAAAAAAGCAATACGGTTTTAAGGGGTATTACGTTCCTAAACAGCTCAATTATTGTTGCGTTTATTTTTAGCTGGTCAGTGACCCCAAGTGTTTCTGTAAGAACTTAAGACAATAAAAGTTCTAAACACATTTCCGTTTTATGTTATTGCTGCACATACCTACTTATTCCTCTACCGCTAAGTTCCAGCTTTTTCATCGCATTTTCACTTTTTTTTACTATTTGTTTTATTTTTATAAGTAAAAGTCACCCAAAAATCGAACGAAGCGCTTACAAAAGTCCTTTTGGTTCCGACAGCTAAGGTCTGCAATGAGCTGCCTGCCTGCGGCTGTATTTCCCAACCAAATTTGGCATTTTTTATGACATGACATCCGTCACGATGGTCGTTATTCCGCTGAGGAACTTATAGAAAAAACGATCCATAGTCCTTTTTGTTTAACCCTTTCGCTGCGGGCTCACCCTACACTAAACCGGCCCAGTAGATGGGCTCACAAAGAAATTTTGCTCCCCAGTACGGGTGGCGAGGTAACTCGTTTTAATTAAATCGCTTTGACACACGGATGACGAAATAAGCCGTTTGAAAAAATCTGTCGTAATGTGCGGTCGGCGAAACTCGTCCCAAAAATGTATAGTCAATATTAAAATGAGGGTACCAATCTCATATGCAAATCTGTCAAGCGTGAGTAAGAATTTGCTACGCGGTTCCGTAATTTATAAACGACTAGCTGACGCCCGCGACTTCGTTCGCTTGAATTAGCTGGTGTCAATACGAAATATCTTTATAAGTTTAGCCTGTGTGTGGCTCAATTAAGGTATGCTGGCGCGGAAGTGTGCTGCAACGGTTGCACGCGCATGCCGAGCACGATTCAAGGAGGATTCGCGCGCATGTGCTAGTATAAAATGAGCCTTATTCTGATATATAAGCTATATTTGTATACAATTTTGAGTAGTTTTTAAGCAACCAGATGGTGCTTATCGGGTGACGGGTGGGTCTACTGAGATATGACCTAATTGAAGGTGTATCACATTTGCTAGATTATCAGTATTAAGTGTCGAAATGAAGAAATGCCGAAGTAACGTTTGTCTAAGTTCCGTTTGAGTCGTAAGCTGGACAAGTAAATTTTAGATAATCTAAAATAATAAATGTTCTCTATATACAAAGGTAATCACATAATAAATTATAAATAGGTATATTTACTGCTTAACTTTAGAGACATCTATTTCTTCAAAGTTCGTAGACTACTTTACGTTGCATATATTTTGAAATGATTTGTTTAGAACGAATTAATTCGCCTACCGTTTATAATCCTGATCTATCAAGACGTGATTATTCGCCTTCCGCATGAAACGCAAACAATTTATTTTTTATTTTTCATGCTAGCAATACCAACCAAAATATAAATATATTTGGTAGGTATGGTTTGGGCCGTCGGTGTATGCTACGATGAGTCCGTCTGTAGAAGCTTTTACCGATTTCGAACCGCCGTACGTGGTGACAGATTTCTGTAAAAGAGTTTTCTCGACCACCGTGTTTAAGAACACATTTTACAGAACGAGTTAAATCGCCAACCGCAGCGAAAGGGTTAACTTGTATTAGGTACCATTTGATAAATGATGTATAAAATGGGCATATTACTATTTTAAAATGGTTTTAGTGTATTATTATAGCAGTTAAAAATAAGTCACCTTTTTCTCTCGAAAAGTTTTTGCAAAATAAGCAAAGTAAATCTGAATATATCTATATTTTGAAGCACATATTAGTTTAGCACTTGGGTACAATCAGTTAATAGGAATATTCCCTTGTTCCAACAAACGAAAGACAAGCAGAATGGTCACAGGCACTAAAATGAACAATCCATTGTTTAACTTGTAACGCGTTGTTTGCGGAGTGGTAATTGAGGGTCCAGAAAGGAAATACCAAAGCTCTCTTCTATGTTTATTTTGCAGTAAAATTAAAAATATACAAAAATGCCTGTAAATACAAACAAAAAATATAAGCAAAATTGAAATAAAAAATAGTCACACAAAATAAAACAGAAACATTAATACAATTAAATTTGATCTGAAAAGAAAAAGTAACAACAAAATAAAATTTTAATGAATGAGAATCCTTACCAAAAATTTTGGCTACGCACACTCGTATACGTAAAAATAAATTATTGATTTCATGAAAACTTTGATTGTATATAATAAAAAATTGATAAACATGTAATTTTGAATAATAAACTCGGAAACAATAATAAATAAATAGATTCTAGTTGTTATGATGGATAATTTTTCGTGACTGGCTTGTCAAATCAAAACATTGCCGTTCTCCGACACTACGTAATTCGTAGTTTAAAATTACGTCGGGAACGACAAAAAAATAAAATTTACTGACAAAAAGAGGTCGAAATAGACAACCGTCACAATACCCCGGGGGCCGGGAAAAAAAATCTGAAAGATTTTTTCAGTATAGTTTTAAAAAAAAAATATTCAAACCAAATCAAAATAAACCGCATATACATATCGAATTTTAATATTTAATCTGCCAAATGAAAGAACGATCAAAAAAAAATAATAATTAAAAGCAAAATGAAAATTAATATTAACATCCTATAGAAGAATTTTTCTGAAAAAACATCCTGTATATATGAAAAAAAAAATGATACTGATATATTGCATATCAACAAGTTATTTAATAGAAAAAGAAAACAAAACAGACGAGAGAGAGAAAAAAAATCCTAAATAATTATCTTAAATTACATGGTTCATGAATGATAAAATTTTAAACATGTTCCTGGAATATACAATGTTAATATACATCGTTCAACTCCATCAACGTACATTATAATTACAACATACATTCTCTTTCATACTAGTCTTATTCCAACTACTGGAAATAAAACATCATGCAGTTAGAGTTGCTTATGAGGAATCGTATCCTAAATAAGTCAACTCAACAGAGTTGGACGCAACGGCAAAAGGCTTTAATAGTTGCCATCCGCTGAAAATATTAATAGCTTATGGCTTCTTTAACGTGTCGCTAACTCCCGCACGGTGATTACTATAAACAAGTTTCAGTTAAAGACTGAAATAAATATGCCGGAAAGAAAAGAAAATCATAGCCAGTCGTGAAACATTGACTTTTAAATAAAATCCAAGGGTCTTTTGTGAAGTAATTAAAATACTTATGTAATAAACATATGAAAATAATTCTCACGGGAAAGTGATTCAAGCGTATAAATAATACACATAGGTATGGTTTAGTTTAACGAGTTACCTTAATAAACGCTCGTGCAGAAGGCTTAATTTTACAAGTTGCAAACCGCTTGAAAAAAAAAATTGAGAAAAAAAAAATTGATAACATTTAACAAATTATACTATAAAGTATAATACAGATATTGAAAATAAGAGTTTACACTCCTAGAATTGCAAATATTAAATAAATTACACAATAAGTTAACCTAATACTACGATGATGATAATTAATTATAAGTTTTGACCAACGTCAATGTTAATGGTATAGCCAAACGATAATGAGGTGCATAGAAAAAAAATAAGACAAAAAGAATCGGCTTATGCTCGCCGTGAGATAATTAGCAATAATTATATATGAATTCATATAAAGTAATTGGTAACAACCAATCTAGTCACTCAAAGAAGAAGTTAAACGCGGTAGAGGTTTAATGTCTCTGATATGCCAACGACCTAATGGGTTATTATTCATATCCACTAAATCGTAAATTAATGGTGAAACTTTATTTGAAACTTTACATTTAATAAATTTGGGTGCAAACTTAGCACAAAAATGTTTTTTAGAGGAACTTATTACATGGTTTCGCCTCCAAACAATATCACCGTTATTAAATTCTAAATTCTGATGATGTTTGTTATAATAAGTTGCATTATATTGATGTGCATTAAATAACCGTTTCTGTACTTCGGAAAAGATAGGTATTAATTGTCCTATGTTTTCAGCATATACATCCCTAGGACTGAAAATTAGTTCATCTCTGGAATCTTTATTTTTGTAAATAGATCCACATGTAACAGCTTCTCTACCAAATACTAAAAATGATGGAGTGAATTTTGTGGTTTCATTAACCGCAGTATTAATAGCAAACTGTATTTTGTTTATATAGGTATCCCAAGTTCTGTGATCTTTATCTATAAAAGCTGCAATCGCCGTTACAATAGTTTTATTGTAACGCTCAACGGTGTTAACTTGTGGACAGTAACGTGGGGTGTAATGTATTTTTGGTATGTTGTAAAATTTAAATAATTCAGAATAAATTTGTTAATAGTCGTTATGCAGAAAAGAGCCTTAAAAATATACGTATTTTCAAGTGATGAAAATGAATAGAAAATGTTATTTAAATAGTGAAATTACTGGGTTATAGAATAAATGTTGTGCCTTCAGAAAATTTCTTCAAAGATATTATAACGAAAGAAACTAAAGAAACTTAAATGTCTGAATAATTTAGCAGTAATTTGATATATTATAGTAGATATATAACCTAACTAGTGAATGTTAATGGTTGAAAATGGTAACAAATAAAGTTTTATGCCTGACCTCAATAATAATTATAAAAAATTATTTTTAATGTTGCTATTCCTCTGTTGATATTGTTCCTCTTCTCTTCTCCATAAACTGCGTTTGAATGGTCGGCGCCAGTATGTAAATTTCATCAGTTCGGGCGCCAGTGTGTAACGCGTTGTTTGCGGAGTGGTAATTGAGGGTCCAGAAAGGAAATACCAAAGCTCTCTTCTATGTTTATTTTGCAGTAAAATTAAAAATATACAAAAATGCCTGTAAATACAAACAAAAAATATAAGCAAAATTGAAATAAAAAATAGTCACACAAAATAAAACAGAAACATTAATACAATTAAATTTGATCTGAAAAGAAAAAGTAACAACAAAATAAAATTTTAATGAATGAGAATCCTTACCAAAAATTTTGGCTACGCACACTCGTATACGTAAAAATAAATTATTGATTTCATGAAAACTTTGATTGTAGATAATAAAAAATTGATAAACATGTAATTTTGAATAATAAACTCGGAAACAATAATAAATAAATAGATTCTAGTTGTTATGATGGATAATTTTTCGTGACTGGCTTGTCAAATCAAAACATTGCCGTTCTCCGACACTACGTAATTCGTAGTTTAAAATTACGTCGGGAACGACAAAAAAATAAAATTTACTGACAAAAAGAGGTCGAAATAGACAACCGTCACAAACTATAGGTATGTGACGAAAATATAACTTATTACAAGAAATAACCCCGAACAATCGTTGTGAATCAAAGATCTTGTGAGGTGTCAGTGCTGCTATTCGAATCAAGGGACGCTCTGCCTGGATTAGCCGCAGGAAAGCATATAAGGTCAGTGCTTAGTCGTGCCGAGTGTTTTTCAATTCGGGAACGATATAAGATTTTCCAGTTACCAGCCATCTATTCAAATACAGTCCACTACCCCGCAGTGTGGATGGCAACATTCACACCATAATCCACACTGCGGGGTAGTTGCAGTGAAGCTGGTAACTGGAAAATCTTATATCATTCCTGAATTGAAAAACACTCTCGAATACCAGAACTGACACCTCACAAGATCTTTGATTCACGATTGTTCAGGGTTATTTCATGTAACAAGTTATATTTTTGTGGAGCGGCCGGCGCGCGCGCGGTAAGAATAGAATAGACACTGGCAGTGGATGTGTTAACACCTATAGTATCGCTGGTCCATATTCCCGGTATAAGTCCTATAGCGCTAGGCTATTTTGGGTTCGTAACTTAAAAAAATATTGAAATACTTCTTATTTTTTTCCACTACCCAGTGTAGATGCAGATACGCCTAAAGAGCTATTATTAAGAGCAATATCCGTCTCCTGCGGTTTGAGTAATCCAATGATTTGTTGCCTATCAATAATCCAAAATTAAAGTTCCAATGCATCTAAAAAAGCTAACTTAAAGGTAGAACCTGGTTTGGGTCATCTCCGTCCAGTGCAAAGTGAGGTGGAACCCGTAAGCTTACCGCTGTTTTGTTCATCCTAATTTTGACTGGACAGTTTTGTTCAAATTATTGAAAAGTAATCGGAAAACTAACGTTTGCGTTGTAGAATGGTGCATGTAACATACGACGAAAAGTTTCATTTCATTTTAATAGTTGCAACGCTTATAATCGTGACTTAATTCAGCTAAGCCCTAAATATTTCATTCTTAAATAGGTTATAATTAACAACGACTAATAATTCATGTGTTACAACGCCATTTTGTAATTCTGAGTGCATCTGACTAGAGCTCCAATATTTCACAATAATCTTTACCTTGTGGATTAGGTGATATTACGTAGGGTCTCGAGTTCTCATCCTAGTAATCTCATGTCGAGATTTTCACAACCTTGCCTGAAGATTCTTACCATCATTTATTATATCATGCTTACCAAATATCAGAAATCTCAGATAGCAGAAATAAAACAAGAAAAGTACATATCACTAAGTAATTTATTTAATTCATTGATATGGCTCAATTTGGCTAATAAATGGACACTGCTATTGGAAACTTGGACAACTGCAAAGCCTTACAAATTACTTCAGTCAAAACAGAGACTTATTATCGGAATAAATTTTACAATATCGTTTTAATGCAGTAAAAGAAATCAGTTGTTTCAATTGACTAGTTCAATGCGTGTTGGCCAAGTTTTTACAGTTAACATAAAAAGCTACTTCATTACATAATTTTAGAATTATTTTATAATATTAATTGTGATGTTTACTAGGAGCGATTGTACAAGAACAACTGATCGTATATATCGAGGAGTATTTCGAAAATGAATTTGCAATACTTAGACACGCAAATTATTTGATCAACTTTTAACTCAGCTTGGCCAATTAAGTTTGGCAAATTTTGTAAATTCATTTTATGAGTTTATTAGTATTATCTGTTCCTAGCACAACCACTCCAAGTTGTTAACGCAATAAAATGTCTTTATAAAACTGAAATAAGCTAACCCTATGTTAAAGGCAGAGACAATAAATAAATAAGTAAAATGGAGGATAAAATGTTAAAAATGTTAGTCTCTTGGGCTCATTACACTATGTTATATTTACAAATTGAGATTCACGATAAACAAAAGATGCCATGTATCAAAATATCAATAATCTACATTATTGAGTACTTCTCAAAAAGAAAGAAACAACAACAGTAAGTCCATGTTAAAGTTTGATGGATCCGCATTGAAGAAGCACAAGTTGGAATACATTCAAGCTGATTGCATTGCTTTACCAGTTTCTACGTATGTATACGCACATATTGTGACGTAAATATAGCTAGCTGGACATCAATTATATTTTACACTGAAGAGACATAAACCATTGAGAACTAATTCAGGAATACCTTTAAAAATAATCACTGGGACAGAATGTACATAATTATTTACTGTCTTTTTTTTTAATGTTCAAAATCATTGAAAAAGGCAAGTACATTATGACATTAGACATAACATTCTAAAAGTCACGTTAAATGCACAAAATATTGAAAACTACAAAATAGTTTTAATTAAAGCCAAAAACCAAGAGAAAATAAATTATGTGAAACCTACGGAATTTATAACACAGATTAGTAAACCTAGCGTCTTTACAGCGTCATTATTATAATGACCACAAACTTTAATGTATATTAAACAAGATATCGCAAATACACTTATGTTGTTTTGTGGGTTCCTAAAATAATGGTATGATACAGCCGTTGAAGCCTACTTCGATACCACAAAATTCGACAATATTAAATTAATAAAGTCAGTTTCGTCTGTTGATTTGTATTTTTTGATTTGATATTATTTACTGCTTTAGAATATTTAAAACTTCAGAACTGTATTCGTACTTGCGCTATCTAATTCAATATTAAAGACGTAATTAATAACTAATTACACATGATACATTCATAATTGTTCCTTTAAATATTACTTTGGTTAAATATGTCTTAAGAAAATATAAATCACGATTTTGTAAATAATTCTCAATTCCGAAAATGATTTCCTTTTAAATACATCGATTTATCATCAAATCCTTAGTAAAAGAAACTTTTGAGATTCACTAAATCAATATTATCACCAGAAAGAATAAGTGTATAATAAATATACAGTTACTATGTTATATATTAAAGATATAAAATATAATGCGTACGAACAGGCGTACACTAGAACAGGGTAACTTTAAACAGACAAGATAACCTACACCATGAGACAAATCCGGTTATCAAGTTCCACGCTTTACGTATAAGTCTGTCACTTCACTTTTCACTTATATAATTGTGCACTATCACTAAGTCCATAGTCAGTTTATAAAATACAAGATTATTGTTCGTAGTGATATATTTTAGGTAAATATTTGAGCAGTGGTAGCACTGGTTGTTAGGACGCCTGCCTTCGACGACACAGACACACACACACACGCACGCGAGCACGCATTCTGACACACACACGCACGCCACGGATCACGCGGACAAAAGCCAACACATACATTTACAGAACTGAGGGTAAATAAATAAAAGCAAAACTATTTAGTTAGAATAAACGCTCTTTGGGTCGCATTTTAAGTTTTAGTAACAGTATTAATTTTCGTCAATTTCTTTCAGTGTGTTTCTATTTCTCTCGACAACCTATAGGTTCTTCAATAGAAAGTGACAAAATACTTAACAACCAAGCTAAAAGCCACACTTCTTTATGAAAATAAGAAAATATAGACCTTTGGATGCAGATACACGCGTTTGCTAACTATAAGGACTTATAAAAACAACCTAAGCACTAAAAAAATAATATGGCTCAGATCGACACAATCAATACAAAATAAATTAACTAACACGCTACAACTAATGAGAATTTCAGTGATTTTTATCAGATCTACGTTCTAAACACACACAATCATTACTTAACTTAGATTTGAATTAATACAAAAACGATAGAAAACAATAATATCGAAATTTAAAATAAGTAATTCAAAACATATGAGATGTTAAGATTTTTGTAGATACAATGATTTACTTCGAAAAAAAATTAGAACAAATTAAAAAACTGGTTAAAGATAAAGGTAATGTTAAAAAAAAGGAATATCCGTGTTAAAATCTTTCACACACATTTGCAAATATGATGACAAATAAGCCGCGGAGGATACTTTATTTTTTTTTTATTATGGAAGAGATTTGTTTTCTACGTTTCATGTCTGTAGCACAACAACTCATATATCTTTAGTAGCATTAATTGAGTTGTTAAACTTCTTGTGAAAAACCTTAGATCAAGATTGTTCTTACGTTGTTCTTCTAGCCACATTGTTCTTGTCGAATATGTATCACATGGAATTTTAACAAATTCTCTTCCATAATTAACACTTTTCATCAACACAATATTTGACTCATAAAGCATGGTTAAAATGGTGATCGATTTATATTCTACAAGTATGTTATATAACTTTTTTTTGGACTATACAAAACAGTTAATAAACAGTATATTGAATTTCAATAATTTTCAGTAATATAGTAACTTAATAATTAAAAAAAATACTATATTTTGTTGCACTATTACAATGATAATTTAGTACATACTAGCTTACAAGATCAAAAAAGTAGTTAAAAAACAGATCACCTTCACATTATGTAATTTTGAACAACGGAAATCAAGAGCTTAACCACGCTTTATAACTATTGTACAATAGAACTTGTGAAGGATGCCAACAAAGAACAGAATTATTTATATTTATTACCAATAAAAATGATGTCAAAAAACTTAATTGACTTTTTGGCTCAACATGACTTCCAGAATTCATTTAAATCTTTATTTTATTTTAACTTACTTTACATTTGTACCTGTCTCATAACTGTTATTTTGGCAGACATATATAATATGAAATTAAAAATCGAGACTCAATCGAATACTGCAAGTCACTGTGATTGCTTAAATGTGGTTATAACACCACCGACTTAAAACCACAAAATCAGTTTTTAAAAATGGAACACCAATTTATATAGAAAAGAAACTTTGACATCTCCACAAATTCCATTTTCAAAACCTCAAAGCATCAACAGTATGTGACTTTAACCCTCTCGCTGTCGTGCAACAGAACGCACGGCAGGCTCGTTTGCGTGTGCGCCTGTAGGCCGCTAGACCCAGAGAGCGCGCGGGGGGTTAGCGCGCTCACGGTACCAGGTCGGGCAGGCGGGCTCGGCCCTAGGGGCGCGGACCGTCCGATTGCACCACCTGGATGGAAAAAAAATTTTTAAATAGCAAAAAGTACTTCATTAATTTTTTTTTACTGACCCGACAACTCCAAAAGGCTTGGTATAAAACCATTTTCGTAACGTTGTTCGAACATTCGCCAATGTTTCCCGTTTATGTTGTAAACTATTAATTGTATGCATTAATTTCATAACACTTACGTGAGACATTTTAATTAGATATTTAAAACCGCGGCTTACTCACGGTACACGGTCGGATAGGTCCGACTAGTTTCGGACTCGTCTGGAGTCCATCTTCAGGGGTGAGTGTAGTCGCGGCTACACGCCAGTGCGACGCGAGGCGCCGCGTTATAAAATATCTAATTGTATGCATTATTATAAGGCAAGGTTTTTTTTGTTATATACCGAATTGAAACGATTTCTTTTAAAATATTAAGTATTATTGGAATAAAAAAAGAAACTCACTTTCCGCTCCTTATAATAAAGTTCCTCGCTCTCTTTATCGCAGAGCAGGAGTACGACGGCTCCAAATAGAAAGATGGCGGCTCCCCATCCTACGCCGTACGCCCAGCCGAACTCCCACACCGACCGGTTGCCTGGGAATACAATTAAAATATGTATTGTTTTAAAATAGCATACATTTATATTATGATAATATAGAAAGGGATAGAATGAGGAAGGACTTACCTAGATTCAGTTCGGCGGCGAAGCAAACTGGGTAGATGACGAGGGCAATCAAGATGCACATCACTGGAAAACGATCAAAAAGATAGCTTGTAATGCTTATGTAAATTTAATTTGATATTCTTAGTATTTTGTTAGCAGTAAATGTAACTTCGAGAGGAGAAGGAATAATTACACGACATGATGCTTTTTATTTATTTATTTTCGAGAAAAGAACAGATCATACAAGGGGTTACATATAAAAAGACAATATTACAATAGTTACAGTACACATCCTTAACATTCTCACTAAGAAAAGCGTTACAAACCTTCGACTGCTTCTAAACAAAACATCTTCGAAATGATACTCACATGCAAGCGCCATAGCCAAGACCGCGAACCGGTAGTACCGGAACTTATTGCGGTGGTCGTTGGCGCGTAGCCCTAGGGCGGTCAGTAGCGCGCCGCAAACGTCTGCTGCCAGGGTTGCCACGCACAGCCCTGCTGCGGCCCTGGATGTTCAAGAGGTAATCGTTAGTGTGGATGGAAGAAGGAAGTAAACTAATATAATTTTTGATGGTTGGTGCTGGACTTATAATGCGCGGTTGTCGGAGTGCGCCTTACGAACACAACTGAGTTACCTGAACAACAGCAGTACATCAGTTATTAGAATAGGTTGTGTTTGAAAGAGGTATGCGGCTGCAGACCGGTGTTAATTATTTTATTTTATTTTTCATTTTATAACCGAATAACCCGACTTTAGCTGTCGACTAAATGTATCAAGCTGGACACGACCAGGCCCGTAGCTAGGGGTGGGCATGTGGGACAATAATACCCTACCCTTAAGGTCCTATCCGTCTATGAGATAACGGAAAAATAGTACCTAAACATCTAAACAATTCCGCATCATCAACAACATTTTACAACCATAATTATAGATACAAAATAATTTTATACTGCTCATAGGTGGCATCTGAAGTGTGTGTGCTAGATCTGTGCATACCTATTTCAGTCTTTGAAACGGAGAATCGCTTAGCCTCCCAAGTCCTAAGATTCTCTATTTAAAAATAATCAAAATAGATTTGCTTTTTGTCGGTGATATGATTATTTGTTTATTATTTCCAGTTCTACGATCGGCCATAGAACATAAACATAGAACATAAACTCCATAATAAGAGTGTCCACATAAACAGACTGTACAGGAAACAAATATAAAATACGTATTTACGTATCTTTTATAAAATCTCGCAGATTTTAAACCCATAAAGCTTTAAATCTTACTGTTTATGACTTTAACGCCCGAAAATCCAAAGAAACTAATCGTATAAATACATCTGATAATAAAAACGTCCGTAAACGTTTGTTTTGTTAAGATCTCGTAGAATAGTCCTGCCTTATTTGATCGCCCGTTCTAAATTCGTTAACGTGGCTTTATGTTCCGGGCGGGGAAGGAACAGCCAGAGCATTTACTGGAACAATTCCAATTCCTAATTAAGCCTACGATAGGCATCGCGTCATTAATCGATAAATTAATTGACAACAATGCAGGACGGCCGCATACGCTGGAGGTCCCAGGTTCGAGCCTGGTCGCGGCATTCATTTATTCTCGGGTCATGTTGTTTATCTTTATACATGTATGTTTACTATGGGTTCCCCCAGTTCACTGTGTCTGCTGTGTTCACTTTGAGGCCAGGCGGATCACGTGTTCGTTTGGCGGCTATGGTGAAGTTAAAAACAACTTATCTATAATTTTATTTTGTTTGTGTATTGAATGCTAACGTAGTCTATAAGATGCATTGATAGATACTAACACTAAGTATCTATAGTCTGATAATTTATTTAGTACATCCTCATAGCTATAAAACAAAACAAAATTTCTACCCAAGTTAGAGACACCGAAACACCAAAATTCATACGTACATAAAGAGCAATAGCGTCTAACGGATTATTAAAAATCACAAATGTTGTTTCGAACACAATGAAGAAGAAGACTGGATAAAATTTAAAATATTAAATCTAACATTGAAACAGCTACCGGTTCCACTATCACCTGGCACGTCAGAGATGCTAGCCATATGACCAATTCGCAGCATTGAAAATGCTCACGCTTCAGGACGGGCGCATACAAAGTGATATGTGCATACTTTAGGCATGATTTCTATGTTTTTATACATAACTGTTTCCTTACTGCGTAAATTTTCGTGTTCTAAACCTACCTCGACAACTACCAAAATTATATCATGTTCCAGCAAACAGAACGAACCTCAATCACTTTGTTCAAATGCCCTGTTTAGTCTGTCCATTCTTAGAATTTTTTTGCAAAGTTTTAAAAAATCTTAATAAAACAATAAATATTGTTGATGTTTAAGTAAGACTTCACTGTTTCTAAAATTGTGCTTACTTTTTATCCATCAATAACACCGTTACAATAAATTTAATAGCTGCCTTACAATTTGAATAATAAGGATTTGGTATCAGGTTATGATGAAAATAAATGTGAAAATTCAATATATAATATTCAATATGGCAAGATCTTATCAATAGGCCAAACTGCCAAATCAATAGGATTAACTTATTTGGCTGTTGCCGTGGATTCGCATGAACTGAAGAAAGCCGTGGGTTCGCATGAACTGAAGAAAAGATTCAATGCTGCCGCCAAGTCTCGCAAAAAGGTGATCAGAAAAAAGTTACAACCGTCTATGTAGATTGAAAGCGCCCTAACTGTGCCAGTTACAACCATCTATGTAGGTTGAAAGCGCCCTAACTGTGCCACTTAAAACCGTCTATGCAGTTGTCTGTGGGTACATCAAAGTTTGAACTATACGCTTTGATAGATCCATTTTCCATAGAAGCCCACGCTTTATGATGAGAATCACTAAATTTCTTTTTGGGTTCAAACCTTAATAACGTCAACCGCTATCCGTGCAAATTTGTCTATCCCTACAGAATCAAATGAATACCAGATGACCTTTATTTAAGGCTCAGGCTTTTCTCAGGCACCAGTTCCTAACAAGATTACAAATTAACTATAACCCTTATAAGGTAGAATACTTTAATGATATAACGAAATCCAGAATAAGGTTTTTTCTTCTGCCGCCTACCTTCCGAACCTAAACGAAATCCTTGACAGGTTGTGTAATAAGAGTGAATCAAATTAGGATTTTTGACACCTGCAAAGCAGGGTTCGATATACCGAACAATTTCTCGCTTGACAGGCATATCATATACGAAGTATTACTAAAATTTCCTTAACAAATATGAATTATAACCATCCGGCGTAGTGGTAGCCCTGCCTCTTACAAACGGGTGCCAGGTCCGAGTCCAGGTCGGGGCATTCATTTGCACGATGAACACAATGTTTCTCGTCGGATCATGGTTGCTTGTATTTATATACGTATGTTTATTCTGAGTTGCCCCTTTTCGCTGTATGGTCAACCGTAACACAAGCTCTGCTTACTTTAGCGCCATGCTGTTGGTTTGTTTGTCAAGATACTTCTACATTAATTTATTATATAATCTTACATTTGTTCTATATGTTCGAACTCAGTATACAAAGTTATCAACGTCCTGTTAATATTTACGTAAACGAAACTTCATGGTCACTTTAATGTTCCACATTAAAACTTTCAATGAATGTCAAGTACAACATAATACTGATTGAGACTAAATACTCTCGTATATCAAAGGAAATTGGCTGTACAGCTATTCTGCAATTACTGGAGGTCTTCAGGGACAGTGTCAATATAAGCAAACAGGAAAGTTGTTTGAATAAATAAGGCGTATAATCCGTACATTCCCAAACATCTGTAGACGCGAAAAGTTTTTATTTCGCCGAAACAATATGCGAGTTCTCGAATCGAATAACATGTGACAGTGTTTCCAAGTTTACTCTCTAACACGCATACTTTTTTAATAAACGAACAAACTATTTTTATTATAAGATTACGATGTTTAGGGTACATTTGTGGTTGATTTATTTTTTTCCCAAATTGGGGCTCTTACATAGACGGAAATTTTATGTAGAAGGCACGGTACTTAAAAATGTATCTTTAAATTTTTTTTGAAATATGTGGTTAGAACTTTTTTTACTTTGCATAGTTACCAACACAAATTAAATATTCTGAATTCTATTGTATATAAAAAAAATGCAACAATATTCTGAAAAAATTATTTGTTTAGATTCAGTATTCTCTGAAACTAGCAGTTGCATTGGAAAAAGTATTAAATATTTATTGAGGAAGATATTATTGCACAAAGGCTTATTTTTGTAATTAAAAATCAAGCAGGTGGAAAGGTTCTTGATAGTATGAAATATTGGCAAAATACACTTCCATAAATGAAACTTCGTTAAAACGGGTACGTTTCAAAATAACTCATAACTTATATTACTAAAAATGTAGAATGAAACGTGGCAGCGAAAAATAAAACATAGAAAAAGTTTCAACAATAGTCTGTATTATAAAACGAATCAATGAGTTGCCTTTGTTCCGTTGGATAAAGCGTTTGGCCTATTTATATATTATTTTATACATTTTGACTGTTAGTTGCTGACTGCTAACCTTTAGATAGAAAACTTTATTGGGTACTTCAATCAAATATAACAATGATGCAAAAAAGCAATTTTACCACCCGTTTTTAAACATCAAGTGTCATCCTACTCACCAACTTTATGACCATAATTGACACTATTAGTATTTTGTAACGTTATTTCAATCAAAAAGTGTTTGAGACTAATTTGTTCTTCATTTGAAAACTTCATTAGATAAAGGAGGAACCAAGTCGTGGGCTTGGCGGTTAACAAAACGAAATGTATGTTAAAAAATGCAGAAAATTATTCTGTGTTTGCATAAAAAAAGCTACAAAAATATTAGATCTGTGAAACAAAATAAATTGAAATGAATGTACCATGATTACGGCGTCTTCATATTTTTAAGATTATTGTTTTGGAAATATCAAGAATTCATAAAAAAAATAATGCTCAATACTTTTTTGATTATTTCACACGAATATTGAAACATTTTTACACATTTTATGAAGTTATCAATAAAAATACATTTGAAATATATGTTGGATTTTTCATTTTTATTTTGGCATCACAGCAGTATTTCATATAGCATCTGTCAAATCTCCAACGGTTATTCGTTTCGTTTCTTTTCGTGCGTCACGAGTGCTCTCAGTGTGTTTTTCTGCGTTTTTGTGATTTTTACTAACTTGGATTTCACATACGGACTTTTGATTACCTGCTACATCTGATACTTTTGCTTTCATTCCGGACATCGATTAAAACGATGGATCATCGTTGTGTGAACTGTGGTATTGCTACTGGTCGCAGTAATACCTTACGTAGCGTTGTCTTGGAAGATGAAGCTACACTGTCAATATTTCGTGCATGGGTTACATCTTTCCCTGTAAGTATTGCTGCATCATCCTATTTAACCTAATATATCATTAGTTTTGTTAGAGTAATTAACTTAATATCATATTGTTTTGATCAGGTCAGCAATGAGGACTTTGTGTGTCAAGCTTGTTGGAACCTGTCGCAATAAGCTTTATCAGGACATATTCTTCCTGACGTAAGACGCGTTGGTCACTCCAGGGTTTGTCTCCGTTGCGGACGTTCCTTGGCAGGTCAAAGAGTAACTCATCACCTGCGTACAGACACACTCCGTGAAAGAGCTATCTATAATGTCATTGCAGAGTGTACTTACAAATGTACTAGATTGTTACACACATCAATATTGCAAAAGATTGGCCACGGTGATCATTCTCTCAAAACTAAAGTCAATTAAGATTCATACAAGTATGCTGCCCATAACAATCCCCACATTTAAGCATAATGGTGACTATAGTTCTTTAAATCTAATAAATACTCTTGACAGACTTAAATTGGTTTGTTATTTTGGTTATAAGATTTGCACTTCTTACAATTTAACGGCCTAACTAGTGAACTTGTAATATCATGGCTTTGACAATATACCTGCAAGATTATATTCCATAATTCAAGAGTATATTGTAGTTATATGTAAATAACACAAAAATAATAAGAATGAAAAAAAAAACTATTGTATATTGTTTTACTTTTTCTTTTTTTGCTTGAAAAAATGCAATTAACTATAATAAATATTTCTAACAAGCACACCAAATTATCAAGCCCAAATTAAGTAGCGTTAAGAACTTGTATTATGGATACTAGATAACTGATTTATAAACTTAAGAAATATATAAACACACATAGATATTTTTTTATATATAAATATTAGAAATAAACTTAAATGAACATACACACACATCCATAACTAGAAAGCAAATATAATAAAATATCTGCCCCTACCAGGATTGAAACCCGGGACCTCTGGCATGTAAGACAAGGCTACTTACTTTCACACCAAACAGGCTATCATGTTGATGATACTATGACTATGATACATAATTACATTATCTAAATAATACTTTTTTAATGTGTTCCAATTTAAATATGGGTCTTATAAATAATAGTACTTTTCTTTCAATATAGTATGTTTTAAATTGTGCCAAAGTGTTTAAAAACATTTGTCCGAAGGTCCATTGCATAGTTTTATAGCCTTATAGTATACTTCGTTTTGTTTAAGTACAATAAGGATTATGTTTAAATGTTATAAATACATAATATATCTACATAAATATTTATTTATTCATTTTGCATTGCAGGTTAATGCTGGAAGCTACATACGCCATTCTTGTTGGATTCTGGCTGATAGAGCTGCAGTGCATATAACCTCTGGCCCATCGACCTCTACACAAAATTCTCCTCCAACGCAAGCAGTTCCTCCATTACAGGAACCATCACATTCTGAAACACATCAGAACCCGAGTAGCCAACAAGGACTGACAATACTACTGCCAGACTACATGAGGGCAATAGAAACTGAAAGCCATAGCTTTATTGAAGGTTGTCAAAGAGCCGAGAGGTATAGAGTTCCATTGGAAACTAGAAAAATGCTTTTGAACAACTACAAATATTATGTTCCAGAAAATAACAGATTGTGTGATCATCATATTGTTATTGAGTCTTGGGATTTCTGGGATAGCTTAAGCAATAATTATTTAAAATCATTTAACGCTCAACAAATACAGGACATGCTGAAATTGAAAGAATCACAACCTTTACCGGTTTTTAATCTAGAAAACATTAGTCAAATGGAGGATCATGTGGTTCACACCTGGATTGCATTGAGTAAGTCTCAGTTCCATCAACTTTTAAGTGAAGTTCCTCAATTTGCAAACATAAATAAAGCTTCATTAGTGCTAGGAACATATTTAATGAAGCTAAGAACAGGAGACTCCAATGAAAGATTAGCCATATTATTAAATATATCAAAAACAACAGTAGAAAACTACTTGACTCAGGCTCGAAATATGTTTTCGGAATACTTTGTACCCATGCATCTAGGTTTAAATCATTTAAATAGGCAACAAATAGTACAAAGGAATCTTGCCATACCTAGTGCATTATTTGGAGAATTTGAAGGAGAGTCTAGGCCTAGATATATTCGATGGAACATACTGTTATATTCAAAAGAGTACGAACTACTTGTACCAAAAAAGAACGTATAGCCTACATAAATACCAAAACTTGGTAAAACCATTTTTGATAGTGTGTACTGATGGGCATATTATTGATGTTTTAGGACCCTATTCAGCTATAACATCGGATTCTGAAATAATTAAAAATGAATTTTCTAATAGAGATTGTTTGATGAGACAATATTTTCATGAAGGCGATGCTTTTATTCTGGATAGGGGCTTCAGAGATGCCCTTCCTATTTTAAATAGATGTGGTTACAGAACGTATGTGCCTGCGTCATTGGAGGAGGGTGAAACACAATTATCGACAGTAGAAGCGAATAGATCACGAGCTGTCACCATATGTCGTTGGGTTGTAGAAGTTGTTAATGGTAGATTTAAGAGAGACTTTAAAATATTCCGAGAACACTATTTTAATAAAGCATCTAAAAGTTTAATGCGAGATTTTGAGGTGGCAGCAGCACTTTTAAATAGATTTCACCCTCCTATTGTTGATCGAGTTGATGCTGGGGAAATAATCAATCAAATTAATTTTAACATGAATAAAGAAAATGATCTAGCTAATTTTGTAATTATTAATAATTATAATAGACGTAGGGCTGATTTTGAAGTGATTAATGTAGAAAATGAAGATTTAAATGAATTTCCCCAGCTTACATACGATGAGTTGATTTTAATTTCTCTTGGTACCTATCAAATTAAACAGGCACGTTCATATTTTGGAGAACATACAAGAGGAAACGATGGTTATGTAATAGAAGTGTGCAGGGAGGTAAGCAGCAGTCTACAGCGAGACCTGTCAACTTCAAATACTGCATGGCTTTTAAGAGGACGTATCCATTCAAGACATATAAGCCGAAAAACTTATTTTATATATATTTTAGTTGACAGTTCTCGCAGAGGTAGGGAATCTTTAGTTCAGTATTGTTGTAACTGCATAGTCGGAAGAAGAACAGTAGGCTGCTGCGCTCATATAATGTCAGTGATCTGGTACCTCAGCTGGGCTAGGTACCAGGATAATATTAATCCACCTGCACAGTTCTTGGATGATGTATTGATTATTATTGAAGATGAATAAAAATATTTAAAGGAAAAACGTGTTTCAATTGGGTCTCCCACTATACAATATTAATTAACAGGATGTTTACCAAGCTTATATTTTCTTGAGAATTATTTCTTTTCCTTATTTAAAATATATGTTTATGAACTTTGTGAATCAGATATAATTCTCAAAAAAAACATGTAGCCTTACAACCTCTACTGTTAATTTTTCTTACCATATTTCTAGTATTTATAACTTTGTTTTCAGATTGCAAAATGTTCTGAAACTTTCGTTATTATGTTTCATAATGTTAACTCAACAAAAGCCCTGGGCCCAGGCATGTATGGGAAGGTGGGTTCCTCCTTTGTATTATTCGTAAAAAAAAAGTGCTAATTATAGTTAGAATAAGAATTATATTCTAGTGAATCAGAAGAGAAATTGGCATGTAAAAATCACGAACGTGCCATGTTAGTAATGAAAGTGAAGCCATCTTGTACACAGGGCCGGATTTAGGGGCGGGCAACCGGGGCCGCAACCCCGGGCCTCCACAAGAATGGGGCCCCCACAATAGAGATTAATAACAATATTGATTTTGCAAAACTTTTGTGTTTTTGAAAAAAATGGGTATTTGTAACTATTAACACTTCTACAAACTAAAAACTTACACAAATATGTGCACAAATTATTATTAATTGTTTATTAACGTGTTAATACTAATAATTTGAGTTTGTTTCGCATTACTTGATTTATTTTTTATTTCATTCGGAAATTAATTTGGGGCCTCTAACTCCTTTATTGCCCCAGGGCCTCTAGACCTCTAAATCCTGCCCTGCTTGTACATTATCCAGATTTCTCACAAAAATAAGGCTACATACTTGATATAAGGCGCAGGCCTGGCCGCATAGCATCCTGGCTGGGCAGTTATATCAAACGGCAACGGCAGGGGAGCGTCAGGATCTATACAGTGCATGAAGAGTCCCTGCCTCCAGCCCGCCGCCATCAGCCAGTCCGCAGACGCCAGCCCCAGCACCATCAGGATCACCACGAGTAGACCACATATCAGGGCTATGACCTGGAAATGGGAGATGATTGGTTTTAGAAAAGTATTATTGGAAGTATTTTTTTTTTCGGTGCACTGTCTAGCCGTAGGGACATAACGGGAATACACTGCACAGTTAATACAAACGACGTCTAGTTTTTCAGACCAGTAAACGGAATGCATATTCCCAGGGCCATTCAGAGAACTAAGGGGAACAAATAGATTCTTGGGACCCCTTGTTGAGGAAATTGTAGGAAATTTATCTTTTCTTCAAACAATTTATTAATTTTGGCCGAGTGACATAGTGGTAGTAGCCCTGCTTTATATGCCGGACGTTTGAGTCCTATTCGGGGCATTCATTTGTGTGATGAACACTGATAGTTGTTGATATTTATTTATATGTGTATGTTTATTTTGAGTAACACCCCAGTTCACTATATTGTCATCTATAACACAAGCTCTGCTTATTTTGGGGCCATACATTTTATGTGTTTTTCTGGGGATTTATTATATTACTATTATTATTGTTATAAAGATTGACCGATGATGTTTGCTTAGTTAGTACTTGTTCGTTAACGTTTCTATCAATACGTAAAACTAGGTAGGTTGCTATAAATGATGAAATCTCGTTTAAATTTACCTATACACTGTCCAATAACCTAAAGTAAATCCTTAGGTACCTAATCACACAAACGGTAAATTATCATTCAGGTTAATCATAGTAACATAATGTTTTTTCTAAATGTGACACGATGGTCCCAGACATTTGAGCACACGAACGTTTCTTTCACCTTTGCCAAGTAACTGACATCGAGTCCTTACCCATTATTATTACAAAATTACACATTACATACGAGATTCACACTCTGCTTGCTGCAAATCCAATGGCAATTGTTCGCAACGACACAAATGGTATGTATGTCACGGTCAGCTAAATGTGCACATCGATTCTAGTGTCTCACATCCTAATGTGTACATTGAATAGTAGAGTTACAGAAGGCCTCATTTTGTATTATGTACCTAACCAATCACTGATTATAAAGGCCGATAAAAATAGGTATATAAAATATATAAGGTGCACAAACAAGAAACTTTTTATGTTTAATCGTAGTTATTAAATTTCACTGATGTAAAGATAGATTAGGTATAAACGAGTATGTGTAATTCATCGAGAGATCTAGATGTCTAGTAAAGGTGAAAATTAAATATTTAATATTCGATAATCAATAATTATCTTCCATTTAGCAATAACTTGCGATGCTCACCGATCAGTAAGTATCCTTTAACCCCTTCTGTTATTTACTTAGTCCTTTACCCAAGACTAGATCAAAGGTTCCTAATATACATTCATGCACCTGTAGAATATGCAAATAGTGTGCTATAATATACTATAGATGTGTATACAATATACTATAGATGTGTATACAATATACTATAGATGTGTATACCAGCCTTTACTCTTGTTATCAATGAGAGCTGGTTTTATAACTTATTACCCAATAGGGCCTTCTATGAATTAAATTTTCTCGTGATAAGGTCCGATTTAACAGAGCGAATGAACTGCCGAGTAAGCACAATCCTATTTAAGCTATTACACAATCGGTATCATAAATTTACGTAGAATTTGAACTGATTGGGTAATAAACTACAGTTTGGCGATATTCGTCGTATTATATTGCTGGTGATCATTTAAGTTTTTTGATAGTATTAAGAGTTTATCGATAGTGTTAGTTGACAAACCCGCATCTCGATGCCACCGCTAATTTTGACAATAACTATTTTTTCGATGATAAGACAAATTTCCAAATTCTTTGAGGTTTTGAATAAATGTGGAAACACAATATCCACAAAAGTATTACAGTGACTTTCATCAATGAAGTTACTCCTCATTAACTTTTTGGTCTATCCATCAAGGTATGCGCCAACATACCAAAAAAGAGGTGGGAGCGACTTCGTGGATAGCACTCAGTATAACAACAAACCGATTCAATCACGCTATAAGTCTCCAAAGCGCAAGGGAATTATCACGCACCATTTACGGGCACAAACGGCCTCGTGTCGCCGCGGTTTGCGCTATTCATTACACTGCTACGTACCTGTTCATACAGGGTTACAATAGACACGTGCTCAGTTCGCACGCCTCTGGGAGTTATATTCAATTTCGAAGGAGAATTAAAATTGAACTTCTACGTGGAACTTTTACTTTTATCCACAACAATAGTTTATTCTACATTATGGCGACACTGTGTGCCGTGAATTTTCTTTGAGGGGGTTATTTTAACTGAAATATCAAATAACTATGGGCTAGGAAGGGGCAGGCATCTGATTATGCTCTTTTACGAAAACAAAAATAGGAAGACCACCTGTATAATCGATACAAAAAACATCGTAAAAGCCTACGCAGTGCATGGTTTCTACTAGGATCTCTAATAAATATCCCATATAGCAGCTACTAAAATTCATTAAAACAAAAAAATTATGAGAAATGTTACATTTCGTCAAAATACATTATTACGCAAATAGGTGACTCATCCACAACATTTTAATTTTAAAAGTTATGTGTCATATCGCAGACGACTCACCATTTGATGCAATACAGTTTGTAAAAGATTAAACGATATTGAGGACAGCGCTTTCACGAATAAGAAACTGTAATCAAACCGCATGATTGCATACGTTATAAAATACGTGATACTGTTATGAAATTTAGCGCTATAAACACAGCATACTGCATTTCGAAGACCATCCTGTATCGTTTTTATGCTTACCATTATGCAACTTCAGCTCAAAGTATCGGTCAACTCAATAAATAAATAAACTCTAAAACTCTAGAGCCATAAATATAGCCATAAAGCCAAATCCTTACTGATATTATATTTGAGAAATTAAGTTTATTGATTGTTACATTTTCACGTCTTTACTACTCCATCGATCATTATTAAATTTTCATAAACTTGATAATGGTACTATGGACTATAAGTTACTTAACACCACCATTTCGTTGGTTGAGGCTGATATCCTTGCAGTGGCAATGGGTACCTTTCATCCAAATAAGTACTGTTCCTAAGGAATGGGCTAGCAAGTCCGAGGGCATTGCTAGTAATCCATAAATTGAAAAAATAAAATAATATCTAGGTCGGTGGTAAAATATCTAATGGGTACAATTTCAACGGTCACCAAAAATATTTTTAAGACACTAATGCGCAGTTTATACGTATTAGTAGTTAAGTTGGTAACTAAATTTTAACTAAATTTTATGTTACTACATGTCACTTGTTTGTCCAAACGGACTAATTAGTTAAGCTCATAAGTTTAATGAAGATGAACAGTAATGAATGTCAACGAATTCGTCAATTCTGTACCATATATCTAATATGGTAAACGAGATTTTGGACACAAATTGTCAAATGAATTTGTTAAAAAAGAATTTGTTTCGAAAATTTAAATCTCTATATGTATATATTTTTTATCTCGTTTATTCCACAAGCATTCCTATTTTAAATATTCTTCAACAAATTTTAAAGTTGAAACTATACTGCACTCCGATATTTTGAAAAAAAAAGAGTTTATGCGAAATAAATACGAGCTCTTGCCGCCACCAGCTTTGTCAACTTATGCACTTAACCAAAAATCAGGTCCAAACGTGTTAGGTGAGAAGCCCCACCCACCTACTTATACGAAAAATAGAACGAATCCTAATCTACTTAATCACTTGCGGTACACAAAATTTTAAGTTACCACTTGTCACTTAACTGAATGTTTACACTCAACTTTTAACAAAAAATTTAGTTACCAACTTAACCACTTAACGCGTGTAAACCAGCCATAATTCTAAGTACCAAATAAAATAAATAACTCAAAAAAAAATAAAAGTTTTTTATAAAAAGGGTCCTTAAGTATATCATATAATGGTCCAAAAGAAAAAAACACACAATAGAATAATTGCACGTTTTGTACAAATATTATTTTTGCTATACCAAATTGGATAAATGCTCACCAAATGTTAAATTACACTCCACTACTGAACCCTGTAATTGTTGTTTTCTTTTTTAATGGAGTTGGAAGGAGAGATTGATTTTTATAGGTTGTGTTGATTTTATGTAATGCTGGTTAAATATTTTACATATATCATTAGGGTTTTTGTAAATTTTATCATTTAGTATAATTTCTTGCACAAAATTTGGAGCGACCCTACCTACCGATGTTTTTTTTATTAAATCCCAGCTATCTTTACAAATATTTTACGATTTTGAGAGATTTTTATATTTGCAATTTTCTGAATATTTTCAAAACATTTTTCAATATTTTACTGTATGTCGTGTATATTTTCTTGTTTCGTTTCTTGTTATCCGTACTTAAACGATATTTAAGGTATAACTGACGTTTAGTGATGCACGATCTCTTTAGACCTTTGGAAATAAATATTTTATGTTTTGGTTTTTTTTACTATTTTAATTCTAATTAAGGGAAAGCATAGATTAAAAAATAGTGTCATATAGTCATGAAACACATAAAATGATTTTTCTGTACTTTTTTCTAGCATCACATCATTGAAGGACAAGGCAAAGAAAGATACATTGAATAAATTTATTAATGTTCTCCTGCCATATATCCCTTTTGTATGCAAAGTAAAAGGATAGAATGTGTTCACTATTGTCATTTTTACTATTAATATTAAATGTCAAGGTTTGAGCGGTTTCATGGTCTGAAAGAGATAAATTATGAATTGTACGTTTTAAAAATTAGAAATTAGAAGCTATTAAGTCAATACAAGCTAGTTTTCTAGTCGGGGCTTTTACATGTAAAGTCATATTAAAATTAGACAATAAGCTACAAAGTTGCTTAGATATTTTCTTTTCTTTTAAAGTATTAATATTCTAATCTCCACAAATTAAAATATTTTTGAAAGCTTTTTTAATAGTATTTCCAATTTGTTTAGGAATATGTTTACATCAAAATTTGGTGTTTTATAAATACATATCACATACAAATTCAAATAGTCAATTTTAAGAGCGCTGTATTCAAAGCAATGTAGTGTGGGTTTTTGTGAGATTATATTGGAGTATTGTATGTCTTTTTTCAAAAGAATACAAGAGCCGCCTCGTCGTTCATGCTGTCTAGAGTAGAATGCAGCCAAAGTCACAATTTGTGTCACAAAGTCACAATAAAATAAAATGAGTCATTTTTATTCACAACATAAACAACAAGGGTACAATTGTACGCATCTATGTGCGCGTTCCGATTGCCGATTATATTGCTCAGAGCGCTCATATACCCGTTCCGAATGCCTGTCAGCGCGCTCACAGCGATATAGATACGTCATCAATGACGTCGTAAACGCCGCCATCTTCCCGCTCACAGTGCCCAAGCTACGGAGCGAGGTCGCTCTGAGCGGCCTGTCAAAACTCACACATGACGTTTGTTTGTTAATGTTTTTATTAGGCGATTAAATATTTTAGAAGCTTGCTTATTAATTTTCTTTCGTAATAATAATAAAAAATTACTACTCTTTCAATCAGGGTTAGAGATTTTAATGAAATTACAACTTTAAATTTAAGCGAAGAACAATCAGAATGTTAGCGCGATATACCGTTCCGATTGAAATAGCAAAAATGTCACTTATAGCGCGCTAAATGACTAGGCAGTGTTCATAGATTACAAAAATTATAGATAATATTCCCAAGTTTCAATAAAACAACTTAAAACATTCCTACGTAAAATTGCGCAAATCTTAAAAATCCTAAAAAAAATTATATAAATTAGGTGCAAAACATGGAGTTGAAACAAAGTACCTACAGACAGAGACTAGTAAATAACTATAGACTGACCATCTCCATACAAAAAATCGTGACTCGGAAAAAGCTCAAAATCCAAGCTAGATGTCGCTCTCAAATAGCTTGGACCAACCTTGTCGTCTTTAATTTTTACATGAATTATTGACAAGAAACGTAATGCAAAATATTTACGGACTAAAACTGCTAGATGGCGTTGTCAAATAACCTGAAACCTTAGCAAGTAGGATTTATTCCTTTCCTGAAATTAGAAAATGTCATCATTTTATACCATTGATTTTGATAATTTTACTCAATAAGAATAGGTAGATAGTAATTTATTCTTACTTTATAGATGATAAAATAACAACTACAAAAGACCATAAACATACTGGTATAAGTTTATTTTGTTCAGAGACGCCTGGGCACTACCATGCGCCTTATTTTAATTGCCGTAATAAATTATTTTTAAAAGCTTTTACTATCACAGTTGTGATAAACGCACATGTTATACGACATTATGTAGCTGCCAAAACGTAAGCTTAATCAAGGTCCATAAAATTTGCAAGAGTCACAGTAGGCGAGCAGAAATATTGTGAATCCAAAGAAATGCAGGGAAAAGTTCCAAAACAAACACACACCCATAGCAACAACAATAAACGACAAAGAATTCAAATTGTCAAACAAATAAAATGTCATAAAAAGAAGAAAAAACGTTGATGGTTATAGAACATTTCCAGCAAGAAAATATTTTTTTAACTACTGCAAAATAGTTATGATTTATATGCATTATAAACAAAAATTATGCACACTTATTAAGACATATTTTTTATCGATATCAAGAAATAAAGTAAAATATTATATACCTATTAATTAAATGCACTGAAATTCGTTTTATTATGTTAAGGCAGATAAAAACAAACTGTGTAGATGAATGCTATATTTTTGTGGGAAAAATTATATACTGGCTATACAGTAACCCAGTAACACTACAAATAATATCCGGGGTGGTGTAAAGTTTTCTGTTACTCAATTATAAGAGCGGCAACATAGCATCAAATAATATAATGCACTAGCTGGCAACGTCTGTTGTCGCCTGATACCTACTGATAGTACTTGCAATGAAATATCAAATGATTTTGTAAACAGCGCCATCTTAAGTTTTTTTACGTATGATTTTGACAAAATTTATATAAATGGTAAATCTAATACAACTAACGCCATCTCTCCATCTTAAAAACAACTATTTTTCAAGTCACAAAATTTTGTTAGACATGGTTAGTCTATAGTTATTTACTAGTCTCTACTACAGATTAAGATTTAGCGAGCAAAAAGTTTAAAGTAAATTTTTTTGCTAGAGCCGATTATTTCTAGAATGTAGTTGAAATCAACTTGGAGTTGTTTATATACTTTTACATCGATAGTATGCGAGGCGACACATTATCGATATAAAGGAAGAACTAAATAATACAATGATTAATTTAGTTCAGATTTGGTGGACAGTTCGCGTTTAACAGCAAAAAAATAAGGAAAATAAATCCACAGACAAACAAACCAACTGTATGGCCCCAAAGTAAGCTGTTGTTGAAGGAAAAAACATTACCTTTTTTAAGTTGTGGATGACCACTTTTACAGAAAATTATACGATCATCAAAGATATCTAAGCTACCTTGTCCCGTTTATCTATCATTCTGTCTACAATACAGATCATTAATGATGAAATAATACAGCGTTCTAGACTCAATCAACTACCCGTCTCGGAGGCTGCATTGTATTGCTTTTTTTTAATACTGCCTATAATAAACAGTATTAAATAAAATTAAAATAAACTATTTTATTTTTAAATATTCCGCATTCCCAAAGTAAGTTTAAAAAGCCGGTACAAGAACAGAACTGCTTAAGACTTCTTACAGTACTCCTTAATGCTTCCAGGAGGTTCTCCCTTAATTGACATCACTACACCTAATATTAGTTTACTAACTATATTTTTATTCGACATAATTATTCATATAATTTAATTTCAGCTTAATCGAATTGGATTGACATTCAATAAAATTAATTTAACAAATCTTTTACTAAGAGTAATGATTTACAGCAGTTGTAAATTTTAAGTAGATTATTAAATATGGATACGTCTCACTCACGATTGAGGGTCCACATTTAACCAAATGTAACTTTTGAGAGTCGACTTTTACAAATTAGAAGTTGCATTTACAATCGTTTGAGAACTTTTACTAAAGGCTGACACATTCGAGACCTCAAAATTCCAGTGGGAACGCACGTACCTACCTTTTTATCTCAACGTTATCGTACTTACCGTCGTCAGTACTGAAAATATGATTCATACAAAAATTTGAGATTTGACTGTATTTTAACTTTTTATAAAGTAAAATAGCGAGAGGTAGGTGATGTTCTAACTTCACGTACCTAAACACGGCTCTGGTACTACCACAGATACTTTAACTCACCCAAATTCCATTATTTAGCTCCGCGACATAAAATAATGCATAAATGAGATAACATGATGCAAAACATGGGCTTGCGAGCAAGACAAAATAGTTCGTTCATATTATTTCGTATCGTATCGTATATTGTCGGTTCGTTTCGCGTAGTAACCAAAACCAATTGACAAGTAAAATCAAGCCACCTGGAACACGATTTTGAGGTCCATGTCTGAGGGGCTTGTCGCCAATCTTCTCCCCATTTTACTTTAATCAAAGACTTTAAAAGAAAATTATTTCCGAATCTATAAAGGATCTAAACTGCAAACATCTTTTAATTTCGAGACATCTTTGTGTGAATGAATATGCAATCTTTTCACAAGTTTTCTTGGCGCGACAACTGCAATGCAATACTCGTAAGCTCGCTGGAAATTAATTTCACAATTAACCACTATACTATTATTATTATTATAAAGATAAACTATTGTTTATCTGTTATCTATAAAATCTGAAACTTCCAAACGGATTTTAGAATTTTTTCTATTGGAAAGCTTTGTTCCGACCATCCCACAGGAACGCGATCAAAGCAGGTGAAGCACGCGAAACTTCTAGACTGAATCTACAAACAGTGCTTACAGTCGTCTTAGACTTATCTCAGCTAAATGGTCAAACAAAAAGCGACTTTGTTACATACTGCATAGTGATGAAAATAGCATTTGACAATTTTACAATATTTTTGGACAAAGCCGCTTTTTATTTGCCCATTTGGTTGCGATGGCAAGTACGTTATATAGATTTTAACTCGTTTTTAATAAATAGATATACATACAAGGTGTTCCCCATAAGCAAGACAAACCGATGCCAGATTATAGGGGACTACTATAACCCCCATGTATGTTGAGCTATTTTTGATAGTTTTCGAGATATAGCTTATTTTTTATTTTTTTAAGGATTGTATGAATAAGTTTTTTTTTTTTTGGATTGATATTTCTTTTGCCCTTTTTTTAAACTAAGTGAATTTTGTTTGAATTGCCATGAATTTTATTTTCATGAGTCAAATAATCAACGTCTCAAACAAAACTTTAATTGAAACAAAGCGATTTGGGTTTGAATAGAACTAAATAGAATTTTGAGTGTGAAACAGAAATCTAAAATGAACTTTCAGTGCTCCTTATAATTTTAAAAACTGTGCAAGAATATAAACTTTACTGGTACTACTAAAAACTGGTTTTTAATAACACATTTAATTTTTAGCAGCAATCCTGTATACCGTTATGTAACATGAAACCATGTAGCACCCAGTTATACACAACTAATCACGTCGCAGCGGCCCCATTGCATGGTCTGTCACCCTGGCTTTGCCTCGGGGTAGTTCAACGTAATGTGAAACATAAACAGTATTCACGCAAACGCGTACATGCCGGAGGATGTGTCATAGATAAAATATTTTAAAGATTGTCTTCAATGGTGCTGCAACGTTTGCTTGTGCTGTATATAATAAAAGAGGTTATCGCACAAACAAACTTGCTGGCATTCTATTGTGGGCAACGGCCTCAATAGCATTAATATAAACAAAGATTGTAATTAATATAAAAGAGTACAAATATAGTTATTTCAATTGCTCAACAGTGTTTGTGAATTGAGTAGTATTATCCCTCCATCATCCCGGTACGTTATAGTACTGATCATAATGAAGAAAAGACACAAAAAAACCTAGCTTTTTATTTGCAACGATTCTTCATGTCTGCAGTTATAAAAACGGAAACAATATAGCCCCCAATGCACAGCTATATCACGCAGCAGGGATCGCACAGCATTGTGCGGCGCTCTGGCTTTCCCTCGGGCATTTTGTAACTGTATTCACGCTTTGCAAACATACGAGTATTGGTAGGTGAGACTTGCCAATAGATCTTTCAAAAATAAAAAGTTTCAGATATTCATAAACAGAAAAATATTCTAAAGTAGCCTAACCCCTTTTTTCTAAGCATATTCAATAACAGCTTGAAAACAATGTAGCACCCAACTCAGAACTATGGTTGCGGCAACGATCGCATTGAAACTGTCCGAATACACGCTTTGTTAATATAAATATAATATGACAAAACAAATAAATAGATCTAAATCTGCAAAGTAAAACACCGATTGTAACGTCTTAAACAGAACAGAGCAAATAATAAAGAAACATTCAATAGATATTCCGTATAATATTATGTTTTGTTGGTTACTAAAAACCTTTATGCAACTGAACCGAATTCGTTTAGTTATCATAAATACTTATGTATGTATACCTATTGGTACTTGGTACAACGATTCCGAATAATGCTTGTTTATCTCACGTGCTCATATTGTCAAATTTGCTACAAATACGTAGTATTTACTTTTACTTTTATTTACTATTTAGTAATACGTAGTATTCGTAGCAAATTGCAATTGCAAAAAATGTATTAAATACCACTCTGTATATAGTATTTCATACTATACTTTATAATTATGAAACCGCATTTCAAATATTTCACGTAGTGGATCGCACAACTGCTGCAACAAAGATATATTAAACTTATTCTCACTTTAATGTTTTCAGAGCGATGAATTTCAGTAGGTACCCTGAGCATTTATGTAGTATCAAGAACATGTATTTTATACAAAATATCATTGATGGGTTTTTATAATAATACTTTCCATTTTTTGTCTTATTCTCTATTTGTACTACTATATAACACACTGTTTGTTTTAATCAGTGAATATTACAACACAAGTTATTTATAAAAAACAAATGAGAAAACTCCCGACCTACAAAAAAGGATGCATAACTTTGAACTATTGAACCGATATTCTTCAAACATGGCTCTCGATTAATTTAGCTTTTAAACGAAAAATCCGCGTCAATGTCGGTTCATTCTTAGGGAGATACAATGCCACAGACAGACATACAGATACACACGTAAAACTTCTAATACTCCTCTTTTTGCATTGGGAGTTTATATATTGTGTTCATATATTAATCAGTAAATCGTTCAATCGCAACAAAGGAAATCTTTCTACGGCACATAATACCTACACAGTAGGGTGAATGAAAGTTTCGGGTTTATAACTCAATTATATTGTTATACCTATCTAAATGAAATTGAACGGTGCGGAAAGCGGGCTGAGATTATTTATTGAGGGTAAAATGAGTATGAAAATCTCTGTTTTTTATGCGATGTGTTAATAAACGACATGCTTAACTGTCTTTGTATTCAGTTTAATGTGCTTAAATTCATAATTGTTCCAGCAATCTATGTTTACAAAAAAATTTAATGCACAACTCGGTGTTTTAATGTTTTTAATACCAGTCGTATTTTTTTAAAACTTTAATCAAACTACTAAAATGTTTCTTGGAATAGTTTTAAATTTTAGTTTTAACCTATTTGCTATTGTTTCAGAATGTACACAATATAGGTAATTCATAAAAGTAAATATAAAACATTTAACAGCAAATTAGTCATAACCCGAACATTAATTAAAAGACTGAAATATTTCATGATTGCTTACTTTGATACACAGTTATTTTACCTAAATATTTACCCTGGCATAAGGAAAACGTAGAAAACCCATTCTCCTTTAACTACACAACAAAAACAAACGCCTCCTTCTACATATAAATTAACACACGACATTCAAACAAGACGAACTCCTCATCTCATGGATACATAATTAAGCTGTTAAAATCATCCCTTTACTTATTTAGCAAAAGGTTTCATATTGCATCGTCAACCAAATAGAATCTTGGCTAATCATAAAGATGTTTTCTTAGCCCTTTCAATGCGAGCATCTCAAAATTCGCTTTTTTTTTAAGCAAACTTGTCATGTTTATAACAGGCTAAAGTGTTGGTCCAGATAGAACCCAACTATTGCAACAATACAAGTAAATATTACGAGAATAAAATAATACGAGAAAATTACTTATACGAAATTCAACAATATTTTTTATCAGACGAATCATTGCCACAATTACGATATTTCCAATAGTACCAGCAAGACAAAAACCAAAATTAACCTATCGCAAAACAGGGAATCCTTGTACCCTTCGAACATCCCCCTAAAGTTTACTTAAGAGTTTCCAGACAAGACTGTCACATCTACAGCTTGCCTTATGACGCGGGGTTGGAAAAAAACAGGGAAATGAAAGGCAAAGCGTCTCGCGGGGAGGCGGGGGCGCTCGCATCGATCCGGCGAGCACCCCACACCCCTAGCAAGACCTAACTAAAGCGCTTACACACTGGCTTCAAGGAGGTACTGATTTAGAATCCTTATGAAAACTTGTTTGTAGGTGTGTAAAGGTGACTTTGAAGTGACTATAGGCGTGTAACTGTTTATTTTATCTACCTTAACTATTAACTTGATGAATGCGTATTAGCCCTGCATCACACGAATACGATATTTCTGGTACGAAGGGAAATTTGTATATTGACCGAATTATGGGTGATTTCTATGTAAGTATATAAGTATGTATGTTTTTCCACTTCACTTCGTGTTTATTTACAACACAAGCAATGCTTGATTTGTTGCGTATGTCTTTATACGGGGTGTGATGACTTCAGTAACAATATGTTAGACAAGTTAAAGTTAAATTCAGAATTGTACAGAAACAACCTCTTGTAACCACGGCTTTAGGTTTTCCAAATTCCGATTGGCTAAACAAACAACCCAAGATGGACACCTCTTCACCCTCAATACCCATATCAAACCTTGATAGGAACGGATGTTAGAAAAAAACGAATACAAGTCGAACAAGCAATTTAGATAAATGTGTGTAATGCGCCCTCCCCTTCAATCCCTTACTAAAACAAAGTAAACGCTGGGATAGAAGTGCTCCGCAATATTTCGGTATTTTATTCAGTTAAATAAACACTGGGACAAAATACCGAATACCAACATAACATGGCTGCTGTCCATTCCATCACAAATAATAAAAATAAAATAAAAATCTTTTTATTGTTTCATAAAGTTACAAATTAGTGCACTTACAAATAAATATACATATATTATATGAGTTCAAACAATTGTATATAAAAGTTTATCAAGTAATGACATTGATACAAAATTACCAACGTTACTGCAAATACAATCCAACATGCATGATATAAATAGAATTTCTATAAACAATTTGAACAATTTTAATATAATTTATAAAAACATTTTAAAAATTTTAATTTAACGAAACTCGGTTGCTGATTTTGAAAATAAAAAACTGACATAATTAATATGATTCTATTCTCTATCTCTATGATAACTTGATGCTGATTTATTGACCAAACTCATAAGCATTTTAATACATTAATAATAATGACAAAATTAAATATGCTTCCCGAATGTACGATAACTCATGCTCTTTTAGAGAACTAGCGGGTAATTTTTCTAATTGTTTTATATGTTTACTATCGAAGTGACCGAATGCTACTAAATTACTGCTACTGCACTTAGGCCCTCTTTTGGTGATGACGTTTTTCTAAACCGAATATGTACCCTACCTGTCTATTCTACACATTATGTGACCGATATGCTCTCCGTATCCGAAATAAATGACGTTCGCCAGTCACCTAGTTGGCTCGGTCGAGAAGTACATACACTCCTTTCAGAGAGTTATTCGCTTCAATCGTTTTTGGATTTATCTTCAGACCCATTCAGGGGTGTAAATAGCCCCTAATAATGTTTAGTCGACTGAACAACAGGATTGTTCCTTTAGGGTGTTTAATCCTACGCTTATACGAATACTTGGATAAAAAGTGCTTGTCATACGTAAATACAATAAACATGGAATATTCTTAATTATAACATGTTGTTAATAATCTGTTATCATAATGAAATACTTAAAACGTCAAGTTATTCATAAGTTTTCGTTATTAGAATGGCATTGCTCATCTAGGTCATAAGATAAATTTATGTTTTTGTGTTTAAGTCCATAATATGATTGTTTTCTTATAAGAGCTGGTTTGGATGTTTATTTTTTGTAGATTCACTGTTCTAATTTAAGACAAAACTCTTTGTATTTTTGCAGAATACCTTGCTTTAAATATATAATTAATTTGTAATAGAAATGAAATACTTTTAATAGTTTCATATATTTAGCAATAAAGTATAATGTAATTTAAAGTATAAAATTCAGTGAGCGGTGTTATCATTTCTTGACACAACTGCAATTGTGTGTTAATGTGTCTCGTCATCGATCGATCCTAAGATTGCACACAAAGAGTAGGTACAGTGTGGTACGTAGATACAGACTCAGATTCGCATTCGAATCCTCTGCAGTGTCGTCGCTTCGTCGTCCCCTAATAAGAGAGGCGGTTACAAAAGACCGAACAACGCGCAAGCCTTAGCCTGAATAAATGAATAAATAATGCCTACTAACTGAAATACTACACCAACATTACATACACTACGAATGTCCTCTAAATTATTAAGCAAAACAGCGAAACCAGCTAGTTTCAGATAAATTTATAGGTACATTAAAATCGGCCATTACACTGCTATCTAATAATTTATGCAAAATGCATAACCTGTGCGGTACTACCAACCATACCAACCAATGATACCCTTTAATAGGTCATGCGTAATAATCACACTAAAAGCCATCAACCAGACGGCAATTGCGTGCATACACATAACTAGATGCATTGGCGTTTGAATTTAAACTTATGCAACTTCCTAACAATATTATAAATGTGAATGTTTGAATGTTTGTATGTCTGGATTTCTGTTACTCAATCGTATACGGAGAGAATGTAACCTGGAATATCAAATAGGCTAACTTTTACTCCGAAAGGTGATGTTTCCAAATTGGGCTAGTTTATGAGCGCATTACTTACGGATAGCAAAAAATAAGCTCTTTAAAAATATTAAGGTAATACGAAACTACACATCTTCAGCGCACATTTTTGTTTTGTAAAATGTATCGAGCAGCACTGAAAAGTCTACTCTTTCCAATCTGCGTTTATGTACGTTACTAATTCTTTATTGGTCATTGTCAAAGATGTCATTTTGTCATGTCTCAGTCATGAATTCTGCTGATTTGCGCCAGAACGGCACAATGTGCTTGAATCCTTTTTAGGTTTTCTGAGTTTTATAACAGCTTTCACTCATGAACGAACAAACGAATTAGTAGAGCATTTATGGTTCTGAAGAGTATTGTTAATTTTGTCTTGTCCTGGAAGTAGGTTTTCTTTTATTTACTCCTTCATTTACAACCTGTTTACAATTTATACAATTTATGAATCAGACTTTTTGACTGTCAACATTTATATGAATTGTGGTTTGGTTTAAGTAAGCTTGATAACTCAAGGTTTACTGTGTTCACAAGCTTACTATTTCTTTCAAGAAATGGTTTCTTTTCTTTGTTGTGTGGTCATTGGTCTGTTTATGGTCCTCTAGGTTAGATAGCTTCTGTTAGAATTTGCGTGTAAAGTCACTTTTTTAATAACGCGATTTTTATAATTATCATAACCTAAACAATAAATCCTTTCTTATTTAGATTTTATTATAAATGGTAAATTAATATTGGTTTCGTAGCAATGTATGTTGAATGATTGACTGATTGCTTGATCGAAAGTGAAGCAGCTGTGACGACGACAAGACGTTAATCTACGTATGGCGGGTGGAGGTCTGCATTTGAAGCTCTCAGATTTTCAATAAAAGTGTGCGCTTAAAGTACTATGTTATGAACGAAATAAATATTTATTTTGTTTTAGTACATATATCCTCTATATTCTTCCGGTGTGCTCGAAATCTAGCACCAGAGCCTATACTAATGGAAACAAGTCCTTTTATAATTATAGAAAAATGCCGAGGGCAAAACCTATTACTAAATGTTGTGACCCCAACCTAGCCGATAAAGTGTCCTGGCATTAAACAAAAGACTAACGCAGCCGTCGCCTAAAAAGAAGCCCAACATTAAATTCATTGAATATATTATTGATGAGCTCTCATCGCCCCCTATATCGAATAATAAATCAGCCGAGAAGAGCCCGCGAAATAAAGGAGTCGACGTTTTAAATCAATTGTTCAGACTTCACCGGAAGTGATCGTCAAGAGGGATTTCAATCATCGCGCGGAGAGGACGCGGCTCCTTCCGGTCAGCCCAGGAGCAGAACAAACAGTGCCATACGGCACGTATAAATAAAGAGCAGTTTATTTTCTTTAAACCCAAGATTGGAATTGGTTCTTGAACAAAAGAAAAAAAGAATAAATAATTTATTTCAAGAACACTTGAAAAGATATCTTCGATAAAAGTTGAGAATAAATAAGAATAACTTGAAATAAAGAAATAACTTATCAATATGTAACATTATAATTATATATTTTCTTAAATTTTCACGATTCATACTTTAAATAAAACACTTTTTACCGGATATTATCGCGTATATTTTAGTTAATTTTAAAATTATTTCGACGTTTCGGCATCTTTGCAGTTGCCGTGGTCACGATAGACTGTTTTACTTATAATTTATATTGTTTTGAATCACTCAAACTATGCCATAATTCAACAATATTAAAAAAGTAACAAAACCGTGCGCGGGGTTACTTAGTTGTAGGAATCTACCTTTCCTTTGAAGGTTTATCGAATGATTGAACGACAGAAACTATAAAATCCCGGCCAATATTGAAATTAATTGAAACATTTAAAGTAAGAAATCTAGGACTATTCAGAAAAAGCTCTTATACATGAACGAAACTTCAAGTTTTAACGATCAGTGGCAGTCAAGAGTCTTGGAAAGTTTAAAATAAACTATGAAAAATTATAATTATATAATGTAAAAAAACAAAAATCTGAATATGTGTACTGATATTGACAGTGACACGATATTTCTTAATAATGCTCACATATTTTAAACGTCGCCGAATATTGGTTAAACGGTTGCTTATTTTTTTCAACACAACACAACCCGATATGAAACTACAGGAAACACGGCTCAAAGAGAAGCATCAAACAATCACATAAATCAATAAAACAGTTCAAACGTGCGAACAAAACGAAAAGAAACAGACGAATTCAATTTCCACTTGATATTACGGAAATATTGGCGAGCTCCGCTTATATTGATTATATTCTGTAACTACAAATACACAATACACATTATTTATTGCTTTAACATTTTAATATGAAAAATCTCTTTTTATTTATCTTAAAGTAAGTACATAATAGTTTTTCTTTAATCTCTGTGAAATTGTAATTAAAAAAACTGCGAAGATATAATCAAGTAAATAATTTTAAATTACATACAAAATAACTCCTCCCCTGGCTCGAACACATGAGAAAACTTCCAGGGCATGCTGTAGATCAAGTTATCCGATAGTTCTTGTGGTAACTTGAATTCTTGAATGGCTGCAGGCAGGCCAGTCAACCGCGTGATGTCGTAGTCCTGGAGTGCAGCGTTCGTTCGTTGAGCTCGATGCCGGAGCATTATCGTTGACCAACACGAACTAGTTACCATAATTTATCTTGAATGGTCTGATGGTCCATCGATAACAGCTGACTTGTACAAATTTGCTGTCATAGAGCCTTGGTACGGGATCAAAGGCGTTCCAATCATTATTCCGCCCCAAAATGATAGCAATTTGCCGCCTTGCTGAAGGGTTCCAACAGCAGTTCTTTGCCTTTCGGGATTCACAGGCCTTCTCCAGACACTGACACGTCGGTTATCAGCTTGCGTACTAATTTTCGTCAAAGAAAAGACAATCACGCCAGATATATTCTTCTTCGTCTTCATTGTTTTGAAGCTGCTTGGCTCACTGGTTCTGCGTCGCTATCGTGTCTGTGTGTTCAAAGGTACTCGCCAGGATCTCCTCGATCGTAATCTAAAGTGTTGAAACAATTACGAATATTCTGAGTGCTAATATCCGGTCCAGTAGCACCTCTAATATCAGATTAGTAGCGTTGATGGATTTTAGATCACAAGCGGCTAGAAGTCTAATGTAGCGCTTCTGAACATCACTAAGAACCGTCGGGCGGCCACTGCGAGGTCGATCAGCCAGGTTGCTCATGTTCCAGTACCTCTGCAGGGTAGTAACGGCGCTGGTTTGAAAAACGGAGACTCTGGCTGAGATTTGCCTTGTAGAATATCCATCTTCACGCTATAACACTATTCTTGCTCGCAAGACTTTAGTCAGTCCACCTGGCATTTGCCAAATGAACAATTTTAGAGACATTGATTAAAACAGCTTTCAGGCAGAAACAAGAATGAGGGTCATATATCATTGAATTATTTTTTTATATAAAAAGAACAAAAGAACATTTTATGATTAAATTATGTATTCTTAAATAAAGAACACATACTTTTTCATTTATTTTTATACATTTTAAGCAATCAAAAAACATTAGACCTGTTTTCGAAAATGCGGAATTTTTGGTGAGTGTATGCTCAAGGTTATAGGAAAAAGGCGAGTGTCTTGAACATAAAAAGCTTGAATATTGTTATTCACATGTTTAATAATATCCTGCGCAATGGTAGTTAGTAGTTTATAATCAATTTTGAAGTCACAAAAACAAAACGAAAAAGCTAATAAAACTAGATGGGACATAAAATTATGGTTGAGGAATTCAATTTCTTTATAGGAACGATCTTATGCCATACTTGTACACCCAGTTGTTAGTGGCACTAAAACAACTGCTAATCATTGGAAAAAACAAAGTAAGTAAAACTATGTCTTCTTTCATAACGTTATCTTTCATGTGCAATATGTGCCAATTTTGCTTAAATATTTAAAATTCATAATATGAATACAAATAATACATGCAATTTAGAGCTATTATAGTATTATCTAATTAACTTTATTTTACCTCATAGAGAAAATTTATTTATTTCTAAATTTAACAAATTATTTTATTCTTCATATGATTATTTCCTTTTAAGTAGATTAACTTACATACATATTGTTATATAAAAAAACTCTTCGGCAGCAAAAAGGTTAAAAAGGGTACTCTGTATAGAAAAATATGTCACTTTCAAATCCAGAACCTTCAACCACAGACTTTGTGCCTTCTTAGAATTGGGGTCAATTTCAGAATCAGCCAAGAAGAAATAAAATCTTTGGTAAATATCTATTGTTGATAAGAATAATGCGTGACCTAATTTTGCATAAAATAATAAAGTAAATAATAGAGATAAAGTTTTCCGAGCATCATTCATTGACCGTAAAATAAAATAATTCTATAAAATTATTGTTCTTGTAAACCCGCTAAATATACGGCCTCAAACTAAGCATAGCTTGTATTGTGGAAAAATTAACATTCATGATTCAGGAAAACAGTCATACATATGTATGTCACTCAAATTCGGACCGAGGCAATTTAGGATAGAAAGCAAGGCTATAACCATTCTACACCACGACGACGTCAAATCATTTTAAATTCAATAATTAGTAGTGTCTATGATGCATAGAGAGGACTTCAACAATCTAACAAAAGAATAAATCTAGCAACAAAAACTACCATCTTTTGTTTCAAACTATTTCCATCCACTTCTCGTTTCAATAACACTTATTCAAATCATACATAATATTTAAAGCGGCGGCACAAAACTCCCTGTCCACGACCCGGACAAAAATATCTTTCACTATTTCAAGGAAATAAAAAGTTCTCCGCTTTATACATGGCGGAGTATGCTTTTTACAGTTGGTTAGGTCGGATTCAGTGGCCTGGTTTTGTCCCAATTTAATATGAACTGCCTCAGGACCAAGTTTCACTTCATTTTGCGCAGTTTAAAACAACTTTTGGCAACATTCAGTTCGTTTTCAGCAGTTTCAGGTATTTACTGTTTGAATGAGGTGCATTAAACTTTCAAAAATGAGGGTGAATAAATTATACTTTTGTTGGTTTTTGTCGCAGTTTAATTACAATGGGTAGATAGAGTTTTTATTTGAAACGAAATAACTAGCTAGAAAAATAGATACATACGCATAAATTACTATTTAGCTAAGTACAAAAGGCTGGTTGGTAAAGTTACCTCGCAATCGATAAACGTTGGGTTAGATAAGTTCCTGCCTTTTGTTTAATTCAAATACCGAAGCAAGTATAAAACTTTCAGGTGCTTCAAGAGTCCCATAAACAAGTTTTAATCACATACTATCAGGGATTACCGCCAAGAAATAGTTTAAAGTCACTCTCAGCTCGTTTTTTACATTTTAACTATTAGCCGAATGTTAGTATTATTTTTAGTCGCTTAAGTTGAACAACAAGAACGATTTACAAAAATGGCTGTGTAGCCGCGACCTGTCGTCACTAGCATGAATTATTCCATGTACTTTTATAACAAAACATTTAAAAAGAAACTAAAATTTCAAACTCAAAAAGACAATCGAAATGCAGATTGATTAATCGCTAAGAATCAGAAATGAAACAAAAGCCTGAAAACTACATTTGTTTCAATACAAGGCAACAAAATGAAATGAACATTATTTAAATTGCAAACTATTCCATCACAGGACTTTGTAACTTATCGGTGTATTACAAGCGTCCTTTTATTTAAAACAGAGCGAAGTTCTCAACAAGTCGCAACTCACAAATCTTGAGGACGCGGACGTCCCAGTAACGAAACTGGCTAGCTTTCGTATTTAACTGGAAAGTTCCCGTTTGTCCCATTTGTGACCAAGTTTCGAGTAGCAGACCAGTGACTTGAAACTTAATGGCGTTATTTAGAACTAGGGAAGACAATGTAAGTTTTGCCTTGTGTACTCGATCTGTATAGTAATTATAAATTCTAAGTAATTTAACTACAATTATTTTATCTTTTGCTCACTGTCTTCTTATCCATAGCATGTATATTACAGCAGTATTATTAAAAGCATTGTCAATGTATGATGGATGAATCTGTAAGTAAGTACTGTCTGTTCTGTAAAAGCACTAAATACCAGTTTTTTATTTAAATGCTTTTATTACTTATTTGGTGATATAACGTGGTATATTAGCCCCGTTGAAAAAATACAACCATTTAATATCCTCTTTGTTGATTGACTTGGCTTGTAAATATCGGCAGTATCATTACAAAGGAAGACAGTGCGACATAGAAGTAAATTGTGTGGCAAAATGGAACGGTTATAGGCCGGCCCCCCTGCCGCTTCGAAAATAAGAAATGGTTGGTGTATGTAATTACTTAGGGAGACACTTTTGCATGAAGAGTTATTATTTTTTCTTTTTAGTTAACTTATGATGTTACCTACCTAATTTTATGTTTCTGAAGTAGATTTACCTATTTTTTTATCAAATAATTTGTCTTTCTTTCAGTACCTACCTGTGCAATCTGATTATTCGTCATATTGTCTTCGTGCTCGGCGAACTGCGGGCGCGGCGGCAGCACCGGCGGCTGAAGGGCGCGCGGGTAAGCGCGGAGGCCGCCGGGCCCTGCGCCCGCGCGCCCCTGCATGCGACCCTACCGCCGCGAATCCGCGAGCTAATCAGCGCATAGCAACGCCACGCCGATTTCAAACTACCCGCTTTTTTGACAGACACGTAGTTATAATTTAGTGAAGTAGAAAATTCAGTTTTTGCACTTTAGTTGACTTTTTTAGTTTAAATCAATCAGTCTTTTTGATTTAACTAGGGTTTATGATTACTATCGGTTGGTGATGTTAACTGTAAAATGTTTTTTGCCCAAACGTTGAAACTTTCATATTTTGTTCATAAGAAGAGAATTCTACTAAGGAGAAAAAATATAAAGTGTTCCTAGGTAGTACATCCTTTATATCACCATACTAAACTACATGTCAGATAAAAAGCGATCTCCATAGAAACCCCCAAACTAAATCAACTCACAAATAGAGTATACCGAACGACGAACGCGACTGTAAAAAATAACGGAGAATTTGTAAAACGCCCCAAGTGTGCAATAAAAACACCACTACTCAGAAACTTGCCATGGAAAGGACCAAAGAAATCAAAAACGATTCCGAAGCGGTAAAAGATCGCAGCCCGTTTGTCAATGTCAATTGACTTACAAACTGGGCTGCAAAAAATGCTCCTGTCGCGACTGAAGCAAACAGATTGAAATGTAAAAAAGGAATCATTACGATGAATCGGTTACGAAAAAAAAATGATGAATCTTTGAGACTTCGTTTCAGATAACCAAATTAAATTGTTTCAGCAGTATAAGTATTAGCTGGACTTATTTACAATACAAGGTGATTGTAAATAAAGCTTTGATGTTACAGCAGGCGTAGCTAAAGTCAGAGTGTAAATTTTGAAATTAGAATAAACTATAACTGTCTGTTTTTCCAAACAAACTCAATCCTGGAACTTTCAATCGTAGAGTGAACAGGTACCTTACACGCCTGTGCAAGAGGAGGAAGATCCTAGTCTTCATCATCGCATACCATCAGGTGCCAAGGAAAACCACAGATTTACAATAAAAAATATTAAGTCTGAAATTCATCAACACAAAACATAACCAAAATGAGAATATAATAAGATTAAAATTCAATCCGAGTGGAAAGATAAGCATATAAATATTTGAAAATGTGAATGGTTCAGGAATAATACGATTTCTCTTATTCATTTTAATGGAAGAATCTTCCGAACTGGTGGGTCTTTGAGAATAAAATAATGGTCGTGATTAATAGCCTTATAATAATATGTATAAAAATAATCTCCAGACAAACACACCAACTGTATGGCCTCAAAGTAAGCAGAGCTTGTGTCACGGATGAGCATACAGCGAACTGGGGGGGAACCTAGCATAAACAAATGAATGCCCTGGCCAGGACTCGACCTGGGACCGCCGGTGTATGAGGCAGTGCTACTAACCACTACGCTACTCAGCCGTCAATAAATATCAACATATTATTAAAATCCACAGACAAAATACAAGTTTTCTTAACACGACACGAAAATCAGTAGCGACGTGGAAATACGCGCAATAGCTTCGTCGAAAGAGGAAAACAAGAAATGCATAGGGTTTGATTAACTTTTTATATCTTTGATAAGATTTACCATACGAAATTAAAAATGAATATAAAAGTTTGGTAGTTTCAAAGCCATTAACAACCCTTCGTATTTCATACAGCCCTATAAAGATTTAGGTCAAAACCGTAGTCCACGTGCGTGTGTTCCGTGTACGTGGCTGTATGTAAAGGGAATGAGGTCAGCAGATGTCGTCACGAGCCACAACATAGGTTCTGTATAAAAACCACGCCATTTTTCCGACACAGAATACTTTGCTTCATTAACGAGACGCGACAAAAAGACACCACTAATTAGAAACGCTCTAGCCACTCAGCTCACCCATTCAATATGATAACTACTATTGAAGCTGACAAATTAATACGTATTATAACCCAGATTCGACGCTGTTTCTCTTAATTAATCCCAACTGTTCATAAATGTTGCCCTTATTGCGGAACTTTCTAGCTCGTGATTGAAAAGTTTAGTAGGAAAAATATGCGACAGCTAATTTATATTACGCAATTTTGTTACTAAACTAAATAAACGATAAAAAAGTCACGTAAGAAAGTAGACGGTAAAAGGAGATTTCGCTGCGGTTTTCTAATAAAACTGATAAAAATATAGTTTTGCGACATACATTATTATGTGTAATATGTTTAAATAATATACATTAGGTATATGGGCTCAGAAAGAGAAATGATTTATGTTGATATTTTAGAAAGAATTTATCATAACGTAATCCAAAATGGAGTAACTGCTTCAGGTGTAAATTTCTATCAAACAAGTCGTGATACCTATTATTTTCAGATCACAGCTCATTAATTTCTATCAAAATATAGGTCTCGATAATTTTAACACAAAGGTTCGCGTTTTACTGCCTGCTTGCCTAATAGGTTCATTAGCGATATAAGGTTAATGTCCGATTAAATGCTTTGACGTACTTTGAGAACATAATTACTAAAGGCACTATTTTTCATGCAGAGCCGTGAAATTTGCGCATTGGCTCGCGTCAGCTTGGGCAAAAAACATCTTTGTCATTTACCTATACCTCACTGATTGCAGTCAACAGAGTGATCTCGTCGACTCAGTACTTGTGTTAGCCAGAAGATGTTTTTATCGAAGGAGAGGGATCAGAATAGGAGATGTGGATTGTTGTCTGTAGGGATATCGATAGGGCGGCCGGCGGACGAGGGCACGGGCGGGCGGTGCGACGCCAGGCGCGGGACTGGCGCCACCCTGCGCCGTGCCGAGCGCCCGCCCTCCGCGCGCTACCAAAACACAGATTACTGAGACACACGTTTATTAGCTTAAGCTACAAACATAAAACACTGATCGTCCTACAACGCAAACACCAACAACCCTTTAGCACTTAAGATGCGATCTAGTAAATAGTAAATAGTGTTCACAGAAACTTCATGCTTTTTAGCGTCTATACAATAATGTATCGCTGATCTTCACACCTGGGTAATTTGCAAGGTGGGTCCCTCCGGCTGCCGCCTGGGCGATGGCCGACGCCGGCCGCCGCACCAGCTGGCCGCTTCGCGCAGTCTCCGCGAGCAATTCGCCGTTGAAGGTATTAGCGACCACCTCCGAGACCGTCTAGCTCCGAAAGTGCTCTTCATTCTATCTCCAGGTTTCGGCATATCATATACTATTTTCGGGCTATCCACGCTTTCAGTACCTGGAGCTATCCGGTATTTTGCACCGACAATCGCTTTCTTAAAGCCTTTAAATGCTCGTCTGGCCGGGTTTTGTTGTTCTGGTTCATCTATTGCGGTTTCCGTGCAGGCTGTGAGGCGAGGAGTGGGGGATATTACAACAAGCTCTTCATCTTTGTTGATAAGGTTCCTGATTCTGGACATGAGGGTCGGAGGGGGGTCGGTGTTGGTGCCGATGGTGCAGACCCCTCGACGGTGATCGTATCCGCCGGACGCGTCGGAGAGGTAGGCGTGCGGAGGCAGCGTAGCGGCGCGGCACGCCTGTTCGTCGTGCTCGTAGGCTACGTGCAGCGTGCTGATGCTGAGCGGCTGCTGCGCGGGCCACAGCTCGCGCGTGGGTGGCACGGGCGCCGGCCGCTCACCACGCACTCGCCGCATCAGCTCGCTGCCCTGCCACAGGTAGCTCGCTGTCAGGTTCCCGTGCGATTGCATCCCGCCACTGGCCCACACTAACTGCCAACTGTAATCCCATTGAGGCTTCGCGCACTTAGCGGTATTCGCGACTACTCAAACGCTAGTCTAAAGGCTTTTTAAATTGGATTTGACATGATAATATTAAATAAACCTTTGTGCTCGGTAAGCCGTTTTATTGTAGAACAAGACGTATATAAGTGTGGCTTTCTTTTAATACTTTTATTTATATCTAAGCTACTCATGAATAATAATAAATAGTAAAAAATTAAAGAAGATTTATTTAAAAACAATAACTCTTCATGCATCGCTCCGGTCATTGTTCCTTCCATTAAAAAAAATCGCAAAATAAAAGTACTTGTTTGGTGAGCAACAAATCAAGGAGTAGTATAAAACCTATATAAATAGGTAACATGAGTAAAAAAGTAGTATTGGTTAATAGAATTAGTTATAGTTTAGAATAGTAATAGTTCCAACTCATTTTCAATAACCAAGTCCATGGACATTCCGATTTGATGCCTTAATAAAAGTATAAAGTATAAATAATGATTTCAATAAGGTGTGAAAAATACAGTTTTGCAGCTAATGTTAAATGTTAAAGAAAAAAGGTAACTAAGCCATATATGCCTGAACCCAGGTTTTTGCAAAGTTAACAAAATGAAAGTTTGTCTACAGAGAGATGTGATAGCAATAACTTAAGTTTCACATTGGGCAATCTCAAAGTAGAGTTATATAAACTTGAAAATATGGAATGAAAAAATAACATTACATCAGAAACATAAGGTTGTACGAACTTGATCTGTTATGAAATTTGAAATACCGCTTACGATCAGATGGCGGAGCTTCTTTGCCAGCCCATGTGTAAGGAAAGGTAGAAAAATATGTACCTGTCTATCAATCAATTATGAAATCCTAGATAAATCAAATCAATGCAATGTTTGTTTGGATTACTTGACATGTCATCGTATATTAGAACTTGTCGAGCTGGGATACCGAATTACAAGCAAAAAAACCGCAACATTTTTATATGCTTATGCTTATTGTAAGTACTTGAAATATTTTGATTTTTCCTGTGTAATATTATCAAAAGAGGCAATAAGCATATTTTTTCAATATTAAAAATATTTTCCCAATTTTTAATTTTATTTTATTTTATTAAAAATTAAAAACGTAAAATTGGTCATTTAATGTAAAAATTATAGTTTGTTGCTTCACAGATCTAATATTTCTGTAGCTTTTTATACAAATGTATGTTAATACTTTTTTAACATAAATTACTTCCTCCTTTTAACATCTTAGGAAACTTTGTTTCCCAAAACATATGCAATAAAATCATAGAATTAGGCGATTAAAAGTACCTATTATCTTTACCAGATTCAGAAAAAAACTTTGTAAACAATGAAACGTCAATGACCCTTTGGCATTTTAATGATGTTACCCATACTGATTATTGAATTATTAAATCTAATCGCTTTGGCAAAGCGATAATCGACATCAACAAATCAACAAAATTATTTTTTTATCAAAAATATAATTTCTTTTTATTAATGTAATAAAATTAACAATTAGTCTTAAAATAATAGAATCAGACTAAACAAAAATAAACTAAATGTTATGATTTCTTTCCAAATTACACAATCAAATCAAAACAAAATAACAAATTAAATGCACATCTAAAATCAATTTATATTTTTTATTCATATTATACAAGAGTTACTTTTTAGTCAGTCTCAGAATTAGTCACATTTGCTACATAATTAGTATGACATTCCTCAAAACAAGCAGGGCAAAGACGATTTTTGCAAATCTTATACCTAAACCTCGTTTCCTTGCGCTTTTTCTTTTTGCTGCACAGAAGGCAATTGAGGCATTTAATGTTCCTCTTTGAATTTTTTGTAGTCGGAATGTCTTCAGGCCAGTGACCATTGTAAACTCTCTTTGCTGGCCTTGGCCCTGGCCTGGCCTGCGTCTACTGGAATAAATACTTCCTATTCTGATAATATCTTTGTCCTTTAAATTACAATCGACTTTAGTCATCTGCATAATTAGCTTATTCCGATAGCTCTAAAAGTTTGCCCTTCTAGGTATTATGCAATCAGGCAATAAAGCTGACCATCCCTGTGAATGAGGGGTATGCGTACGCGCTACAAGATATGGGTTTGCCATCATAAACCCAGTTTTAAGTTGCCACATAAAAAAATAACATTTGAAATTAATATTAATGTACAATGTAGTTTTATGAATTGGAATAAAAAAAAAAAAAGTAAACATATTTAATTTGAAAAAGGATATTTACTTATACCAAAAAACGACACATTCTAGTGGTACATTAGTTCACGGAACTATAAGCAGAACGAATTATGCTCAAAACTCACCTAATAAAAGAATCAGTAACAACCACAATATTGTTCCAACGGCAAAAAGTCTTAGTAAACTATAATTTTACTAAATTACACTTAAAGTAAAAACATTAATTATTACATAAACATTTATCTGAGCGATTTAATCTTATCGGATCTTGTTGTATCGATACATCAAAATGTCGAAACGAATCGGGAATGGATACCCGTCATTCATTCATTTTCATTTTATGTCGATGGTTATCCCTAATGTTTGTATTAAAAAAAAGAAGAAATAACCAAAATTTTTTTTATCTAATTGGAGATTTTTTGTTTTGCAAGTTTTAGCTCCAAGTACTACTTAAAAGTTGTTTAATAAAAGGGCGTCAGTGTTTTCTGAGTTACTGGTGTGAATTTTAGTGGCTAGGAAGTGGGATTCTTGATGAAATTGACGAATTTATATCCGGCAATGGTTTGTTTACAAACTTTTTTTTGAATATGGTATACTCATAAATGTTTAATTTCAAAGACACAATACACTTGAGCCTTCAAAATAGCAAAAAAATAACACTTACACGTCAATATATACAGGTAATATAAAAAAAATACGTAAGAAAGTATAAAGCACCACAATGTTTTCAAAAGAAAAAAAGGTGACTTACCTTTAAAGGTCTTGTAATGGTGACAGTTTCAATCATTGTAGTGGATGCCATTTCTCTGACTTAGTTTATCTGTAATTACCAACATAATATAAATATCATGCATGGTGCTGTATTAAAAGTATGTATACAATTAAAGTTTTAACATTATTAATAATTATATAAGTAATTTATAATTTTGTAATGATTATTTGGTTATATAACCTGATGCAATAAGATGGTTGTTATAAGTTTGATCTATATGTATCTATATGTCTGCATGTGGCACCACCATCGACATAAAAAAAATGGATGGTGGGTCTTATGTAAAATTTACGTAAAAAGTTGCCCTAGTTAACAACACACATTTACAGAATTATGAAAAAATTGAATCATTTGAAATTTAAAACTCGTGTCACTGTATTACAACTGATTATTGCATGCTACAATTTTTAATCTTAACCCATTCACTGCCGGCACAGAAAAGTGCGAAATTACCCGCACGCCGCCATACATTCGAGAACGGGACGCCCATCGGCCGCCCCGGCTGCTCGTTATAGTTTTCTTGGCTGCCAATGGGCGTCCTCGGCGTGAGCCTCTAGATTTCGTAAAAACAGTTCGTTTTTATACACAAAACAACCACTTAGATTTTTTTATTGTTTATCTGTGAACACCTATAGGGATATAGGGAACCCTAAGGTTTGGCAAACACAATTTAATTGGTTAAAACCGAAATAGAGATCTTTTGCGAAAGTGAGTTACACGCTTAATTAAAGTGGACCAAATCAATGGTAATATATCCATTGCATCAACTTAAACACGACCCATACTTAAGTATACTACTTAAGTATACACCACAAATAAAAATCGTAATTTTAAACCTTTTTCAAAATTCAGAGGTCACCAACCTTTTTGTTAACTTCGGTTTTTTTGTATAGATTTGAATTATTTCAATATCACGTTTTATAAAGAATCAAATTGTATGGCTTGTAAATAATCCATACTAATATTATGAATCCGTAAGTGCGTTTGTTGGTTTGTTTGTCGGTCTTTCACGACACACCGGAGCGATGTTGTGATATAATTTTTGTGTTTGGAAATAGGAGTCTGGAGAGATTCATAGGCTTAAAAGAAGGCAATAGATAATGAAAGTTTTAATGTAAGTATTGCCTATATAAAACGCCTACATAAAATATGAAGAAAAACCATTTACAGGCGTATTACGTTTGTGAATTTATACACGCGGACGGAGTCCCGGGAAAATTTTATGGCACATGCACTTAGTTCGGCGGCTGGGCCTCAAGCTTTTTTTATATTGATGCGATCATAGGTTCTGAAGATAATTTACTTCAAAAGTAGGCAAATCGTTATTATATACAAAATAATCCAAAAACAAAATAAATGTGAAAAACATTTTAGATTAGATAGATTATTATATTATAGCGCATTTAAAAAAATCTCACTTATTTTTACTGTAATGAGGCTGAGAAAATCAGTCCTCACCTAGTCCTCGGCGTCTGAGTACAAATTTTAAAGACACCGATCAGCGTCTTTGGCAGTGAATGGTTAAAATAGCTGCAACTAGGAATTTGACATTAAAATCATTTCATCCAGCTTTAACTACTTTGAGCGTTCAAATTTTGGCAGTTTTAACAAAGCAATATGTCATTGTGGACGTGTTGTCGGGCGGCCTGCAAATCAAGACTGTTATGGTATTCACACCCTTTTACATTTTCATTCCATTTTTGCCCAGAGGCTTCTGAACGCAGACCCAAAGTCCATTTGTTTGTGAGTCAATATGCACCCCGAATGCAAATGGGCTGAGTTTGTTGCGGTTTTTCATTTTGATAGCTAAATGAATCAAGAGTGTTCTTAGCTAAGTTTTTCAAATTTGTGTTTACGAAAAACTTTGTTGGTTAAACTCATTAAAAGAAAGTGTTGCCCTGAACACGGCTCTTATTGTCGTGCAAGAGCAAGTCTTTTATCGTCAATTTTCTTGGCCTTATCTCTTTGATAGATTCCCTCAACACTCCAGAATTGACGCATACCATGCATCTCCGATTATGTTCACGCCCGTATCCTTATAATGAATCAGCAGAATTCTTTCAGTATTCCAGAAAACCAGATTTCCAGTCGACTGTGACACCTGTCATAATGATGAATCCAAGTTTCACCTCCAGTCACAATTTGACTTGAAATGTCCTCTTGATCTTCGTTACAGAGGTCCAAAAACGCACGGGCCTTCGCTACGCTTTTGCATCCGCATTCTCGGCACCCATCTTGCACTGAACTTAGACACACTGTGGTGACGGGTCGCTTACTTCCCTCATATATGGTTGAAGAGGGCGATAGCTAGATCCCATGTTAACGGAACGGGTGCCATCTGAGACTGTGTGGAGAGGGAGGAGACTGTGTAGAGAGTGAGGAGACTTGCCGAGCTAACAGAGGCATATAAGAATAATTTTGCATAGACATAAGAGCTATTGTGAATTTATTTTGAAAAAATTTTACCTGTGAAGTTTTTTCTGAACTGGTGGTAAAATTATTTAGGGAACTTAACCACGCGTTCCCACCGATAGAAAAGGGTGAGCAGGCCGCGGCCCACGGCCCGACAGTCGTTGTCGGAAAGTCATATATATTCTAATCGCTTAAGTAAAGTTGATATTGCGATGTAGGAACAGGCGTTGTGATTGGTCGGTTGAGTAGCGCGTCACCGCTACATCACTCCCCTCCGAGACCGAAGGTCGTAAGTAGCGTCCATCTTCGGTTTTTGCGTAAGGTGAAGCTTGCCAGTGTCACAGCTGATGGTTCCAGTGTGTCGGAACCAGGTGCCGCGTAGTAGTCCACGGTGAGTCGGGACTAATGTGGTGCATGTCCGACGATCCTCGGTGTGGGTCCGGGTCCCGTGGAGTACGGAACAAGTTGCTCCAGTGCGTCGGAGGCTGCCCCAAGATGCCGAGGTGCAGGCTTCCCCAGTGCGTCGGGGTGGCGCAGTGTCGGTGCGTAGTGGCTGGCGACTGCGTCGGCCAGGAGAGAAGTGCTCTGCTTGTTGACCGGCCAAAGGGTGCAGCGCTGTGTGTCGACCAGGAGAGAGGTGCTCTGCTAAGTACCGGTCGAAAGTGCTGGTGCTGTGCCAAGTCGCAGGTGGAGGAAGAGGGGTGACGACCAGTCTTGCAAGGCGCTGCAAGGTCGTGGTCGCTTATGCCCGTGTTGTCCTCTGGAAGCTGGTTCTGGCGTGGAGTCTTCGCTGTTGGTGTGGAGAGTGATGATGACAATGATGATAATGATGAAGGCTGCTCATGTGCTCTGCTCGGGGTCACCACTTTAGGGAACTTAACCACGCGTTCCCACCGATAGAAAAGGGTGAGCAGGCCGCGGCCCACGGCCCGACAGTCGTTGTCGGAAAGTCATATATATTCTAATCGCTTAAGTAAAGTTGATATTGCGATGTAGGAACAGGCGTTGTGATTGGTCGGTTGAGTAGCGCGTCACCGCTACAAATTATACTTTATTTAAAGTCAACAAGAACAATTAATGGTCATTGTTGAGAAATAAATATTTGAGTTTGAATATGGTCATAAAGAATTTGAAAAATGGTTGCATCAGATACTCGAACCGATTAAGCAACCTGTCATTTCTTAAAACGAGCATCTCTCAACATAAATTTTCTGTAAATAAAACGTGAACTATCGTGACCACGGCAACTGCAAAGATGCCGAAACGTCGAAATAATTTTAAAATTAACTAAAATATACGCGATAATATCCGGTAAAAAGTGTTTTATTTAAAGTATGGATCGTGAAAATTTAAGAAAATATATAAATTTTCTGACTATAGCGATGATTTCAGGTGAGGTCACCTCTATGTGGTGTCCATGCCTTTACTTGTATATATGTTTTTCCCTCATTTGATAAAGCACTTTATAATGGTGAAGTAATAAAAATGATTGTATTAAACTCTATATTCATACTAATAATGAGTGACTCAACATAGTGAGATACTAATGATACCCCTCACCCCTACCGAACCCCGTCATTCTGCTAACCTAAAAACGCACTTGTATATTAGTTGTGTTAATATCTGTGTTGCCTTAATGTGTACACATAATTTATATCAATGGTTCTCAACCATATTTTACCAGGGACCAATATGATTATAATTATTGTGGATCAAACTAAACATATCAAATTTAAAATGTAATCAAATTGTTTCAGGTTAGTACCAAATTGTAAAAAATTCACTAGTAACATTGATGAATGGTGCTATAATTAAAACATATTATTATTAGTAGATAATACAGCTTGCATTAATATTCTTGAGATTGCATCTCTCGTCTAAAGCTATGTGCATACCATCAATCAATTCCTATATTCACTCATCAACTTTCAGCCTAAAATCCTGGATCTAGGAAGGTGATACTTTTCATGTACTTTCTTTTTTATAATATTCTTTTAATTTTATAATAATGTTATGATTTTGATCATTAAATTTTATATTTTTAGTTATTTTATGTTTTTTACAACACTATCTTGTATGTTTGTTAGTTTTTTTTTTATTGTTATAATAGTAAAGTACTATCGTGGTTTTTTTAAAGTTATAAAAATTGCTTCTATTTATATTATAGTGCGTTCCGTTTGCTGCTCACAGCGCTATAAACGCTAAAAGTGCTCAAAACCATTCCGATTCGTTTGAGTGCGCTACAAGTGTTAGTAGTGCTATTGCAATCAGAACGGTAAATATAGCGCTAACATTCTGACTGTTCGTCGCTTAAGTCTAAAGTTACAATTTCATTTAAATCTTTGACCCTGAATGAAGCAGGAGCCATTTTTTAACATCTTTACAAAAGAAAATTAATAAGCAAGATTTTAAAATCTTTAATCGACTAATAAAAACATCAACAAAGTAACATCACATGTCAGTTTTGACAGGCTGCTCACAGCTACCATGCTCCGTAGCTTGGGCACTGTAAGCGGGAAGATGGCGGCGTTTATGACGTCATTGATGACGTATCGATATCGCTGTGAGCGCGCTCACAGGCATTCGGAATGGGTATATGAGTGCTGTAATCGGCAAACGGAATGCATAATTAGAGATTTAATGGTATGAAAAATGAAAATATGGAAAAAAGACCATAACACTAAAACTAATTGCAAATTGTTCTTGAAGATGATATGCCGTTAACATACTGGACCAATTTCTGATGAAAATATCAAATAGATTATAAAAATGTTTAGTATGTCACAAAAATTAAATGCCTAATTAGGTGCCATATTACATAAGTGATATGAATCAGAAAAACTTAGAGGATACTTTTTTTTTTATAATTTACAAAATTGTTTAATATTCCTGTGATACTGATCTCAGGTTCACTTTTTTTAAGAATAAATCTTTAATTTTTGTAAGAAATTCCCTTTGAACTAGAAAAACATGTCCTTTTTTTTAGTATGTAAAAAATAATATAACCTTTTTTAAATGCACATTTTGGTTTTTTTTTTAAATATATTACTAAGATAGTGTAAAATTTACACAAATAACAACATTATTCAAAATTAATCAGAAATATCTGTGTTATCTGTACTTTTTCACTGTGGTTTTTTTTACCCGGTAGCAATTGTTTATGTACTAAAAAGGGGTGCACATTTCGCCGGGTTAATCAAAATCATACAAATCTTTATTGAAAAAACACAATAAAATTAAGCAAGTCATCAATTGATTCATAAAAGATAAATCAAATTATCTTTAGTTGGTCTAGATTGAAAGATGAGCAAATTAGATTGATTAAAGGCCATTCCGACTGAAACATATTATTATTTATACAAAATAGTAATTTTATTATCATCAAATTCACAAAGTTTACAAATTTTAAAATTATTTATAAAAAGATCAAATGCAATAAGTCTATAAGCCAATAGGATCTGATAGATAGATAGGTAAACCCTGAGATATAGCCATAAATAACAACTTAGTTAAAATGCTTCGTTATTTACTCATTCTAGTTCTAAAGTAGAAAATTATTTTTGTTAATTTTAAATGACAAGTTTCGATAAAGTGCTTAGTCAGTGGCATAGTTCTAGTTTAAAAATTACTTACTTGTAAAGCAAATCACAAATTATGAGTAGTTGGTTCAATAAAAATAAGTTGAAACAAGGACACGCTTTCTCACTACAGTTCTGTTCTCCACGTACTAATTTTCAACAAATAATCTTTTAGTACTTCAAAAATGAAATAACTTTACAATTTCAAAATGCTTGGTCGCGCACTTTATTTATTTAATGAAAGTATGAGAGAAACAAAATCAGATACTATTACAATAACAAACAAAACCTCACACACAACTCGCAGCCCAGCGTCACCAACTTTCTTTCATAACTGAACGAATTACGAAAGAACGATGAATGAAGGGAAAGACCCTTATGGCCGGTTTACACGAGTTAAGTGGTTAAGTTGGTAACTAAATTTTAACTAAATTTTAAGTTAAAAGTTGCGTGTAAACAGTCAGATAAGCGACAAGTGGTAACTTAAAATTTAGTACACAAGTGATTAAGTAGATTAGGATTCGTTCTATTTTTCGTATAAGTGGGTGGGCGGGGCTTCTCACTTAACACGTTTGGACGTGATTATTTAGTTAAGTGCATAAGTTGACAAAGCTGGTGGCGGCAAGAGCTCGTATTTATTTCGCATTTACTCTTTTTTTTTTAATGTTGTAGTGGAGTTTAGTTTCAACTTTAAAATTTGTTGAAGAATATTTAAAATAGATAAGCTTGTAGAATAAAAATTTAGAAAAAAACATATTCTTGTAAAGATTTTAATTTCCGAATAAAATTCTTCTCTGAATTTGTCCAAAATCACATTTACCATATATCTAAGTACAGAATTGACGAACTCCTTGAGATTCATCACTGCTCATCTTCGTTGAACTTATGAACTTAACTACTTAATCCGTTTGGACACACAAGTGACATGCAGTAACTTAAAATTTAGTTAAAATTTAGTTACCAACTTAACTACTTAATACATGTAAACCGCGCATTAGGAGCGCCTTAATTATTGTTTTCGCCTTTGACGATTCTGAATGCTGCCGATAGACTAACGCGGTTATTTATAATATTATTAAATTATATTATAATTAAACTATTAAACCGCGTATATATTCAAAACGGGATTCTCAGCACGATTTTGATTTTCATATACAGGGTGTCCCAAACCTCAACGGGATAATATGATAAATATCCAGATACGTAGTCATTGGTAGCCATCAGATAAATCAGGCACAAAAAAACAACCCATGTTCTTTCGAAATTAAGCATTAAGGGCATTAAACAAAAAAAGCAGAATTTCTCCATTTTTGAAAAATGTTATGGTTATTGTGGTTAATGTTGCTTATTTTTGTGCATTCAAATGTGTTGCCATAACCCTAAATAACATAACTTTTAATCACAATAAAAAATAATATTACAACTGCCCCAAATTTTCTGACAAAAATTACACTTTTTGCCGAATTATGGATTTAACATTTGCAAAATATCTTGACTTTGACTGAGGCTTCTGAAAAAAATGTACTAGACTGCCTTGGCCAGTGCCGTCGAAAGTTGGCGCCTTTAATCAGGATTCCAAATGGTACAACACTTGGTGGGTTAATACTAAAAAATTATGGGTAAAAAATTAAAAAAAACTTGCTGTAATCCGATTTTATGCGAATCCTTAGCTAAAATGTTTTTGGGCAGAATGATTCAGGGGAGTTTTACGGATTTAGGGGATGGCATACGAGGCTGCAGCCTGGGACCTCCACCAAAATGGGGACCCCACAATATAGATTTACAAGAAAATGAAATTTAACTTTAGACATCCCACAAAGCTTCCAATTTTATTTAAAAAGAACTTTATCCACATTATTTCTTTTAAGTCTTGAATATTTAATAAGGTACGAAAAGTTTAAAACAGTTTATCTATATTTGTTCTCCTAATCCGAAAACATCAATAATCAATAACCGTCTAGCATTTGGAACAATGGATATTCAAATACTTTTCCGAAGCCGCTTTCAGTGTCCGCAATGTCCGTATCCTCGCCGTGACACCGAATTTTTTTTTCGATAAAGTGGTAAATAATAAATATACATGTATTATAATATGCAAGAAATAAGGTTAAAAGGTTAAAAGTAATGTTCAAAGGCTTCATTTCACTTTCCATACATGGTCTGGCTTAAAAGTGCCCAACATCTTTCACATAAAATTTTATATTGCCTAGGTAAAACAAGGTACTGGAATTATGATATTAAGAATTATTTAGTGGAATAATCAAGTTTGATTTTGTAAGCTCAAAATACGTTTGGAATTGAAAACTAAGAAAAAGTTAATAATATTTTATTAATTTGTTGCACTATGATTACCTAATCATTAAATTAAGTAAAAAATATTATTAATTTTAACAGTAACATTATTTTACTCCTAACCTGGGCAGCTGAAAGCCAGGAATGAAATGAAGCATTTTTAAGATATCGTTTGTTCACATTTACCAATTTATATAGATTTTGGTTTAAAAAACCTATCAATGCATTATCCCTCCAAAAAAAATGGATATCGATATATATGGTATGGTATATATATGGATATATCGATAAAAAAATGGATATAGATAATGGATAATGAATGAATATCGATCAGCTCACTATAGTTGTTTGAAATATGGAAGGTCGGCGGATTTTTAGGCTTTCCAAGGTATAAGCTAAAAGTGATGGTATTATTTTTTCAGGCTGTACATTTTTTATCGCCATTGCTAGTATCTACTCGATTACTATTTTAACAGTGGATTGCTGCCGACATCCATACTATATTTATTCTGCAGAAAAGGGCTGTTCGCGTAATCTGTCAGTTCGGTCCAAGGGTGTCACTAACAGTAAATTTAAGGAATGAATATGTATATTCTTACGCAAACGGAAGGAAATAAATATTCTTACCTTCCATTCACAATATATTTTAGAAAATTTAGTGTATGTAAAAAAGAACATAACCTTGTTCAAAAGAAAAAATGAACTGCACAATGTCAACACAAGAGGAAGAAATATGCTGGCAGCTCATAATAGTAGGCTTCATAAAGCCACTAACTCATTCATGGGTCAATGTATGCTTTTATAATAAGGTTCCTGAGGATATCCAAGGTCTTCCTATTGACAAATTCAAAGAAACTATAAAGCAGAAGTTGTGTGCTAAAGCATATTATAAACTATTATATCTATATTATAACTATAATATCCGATTATTTGGATGATAAAAGCCCTTGGGTATATATAATCCCCGCATTAACAGGATTTTACTAGTATTTGTAACAAAACATTTGTAAAATGTCTGTTTGCTCGTTGAGTTCTTCGTCCCGATGAAAATCTATACCGTCATTGTCACTAAAGTACGTCTTCTTATGGTAGCGTCGGGTGACGGGTTGCTCACTTCCCTCTAATATGGTTGAGGAGGGTGATGGCTAGATACCGCGTTAACTCGTGAACGGATGCCGTTTGAGGGTGTTCGTCGTTTGGATACTTGGGGGGAGGGAGACTTGCCGAGCTAACGGATGCAGATAAAAATTACTTTGTATAGACATAAAGACACTCTGTAATTTTATTTTGAAAAAAAAGACCCGTGAAGTTTGCCAGTTCTGTTTCACGAAGGTTTTTTCGAACTGGTAGTAGAGTCATGTTTTATTCGACATCAATAAGAACAAGTAATTGTCAATAATTAGAAATAAATATTTTATATGTATTTCTGAGTAAAAATAGCAAAGTAATCATATGTAATAAGGTGGGGTCTGTTCACCATATATGCTTATTGTGAATACAATTACCTATCGTTGCACAAAAACCTTTGTTTTTTTACAGGAGAAAAAAAGGATTGAAGGAAAGAAAGACTGCAGAGTAAAATATTTTGGTAGAAAAAGTAAAAGAATTCCTTAAATTTAATAACATTTTTGGCCCGTTTTTATTTATGTTCTGCTACTTGATGATTTTGATAACATAATTTCTGATATGTAACCTCAATCAATTTCGGATTTGTTGTAAAAGCTATTTCATGTTGTTTAAATTTTACCATAGCCCACAGTGGATGGGATAAAGATCTGATAAATTTTCTGGCCATTCAAGGGTCTGTGTCCTAGAATGTTTTATCATGGCCTTGTAAATTACATAAGTATGGTTTCAGCCTAACAAATACGATTTTGTAAAATGATAAATGTTATACAAAATATAAATCTTTTAACAAAGGAGGAAGATTTCTTATTTAAAACAATTCACATTGCAATCCATCTTTGTGTACGTTGCAAAATTCCATCACCTGTTAGTAGGTAAGTATTTTTTGGAAATTATAACTTGTATAATATTGGGTCTTACAATAAATCGTATAGTACATGAATTCGGTAAAAACAAAAATATGAAGATAAACGAGTTATTATCGCTGGTCTTCTTGAAAGATGTTTTGAAGTCGATCAAGCTTTGACCAGCATATCTACAGATAAGGAGCAGTAAAACATTGTGAGAAAATTTCGTAAAACACCTGTTTTACGAAATATTTACTGTCTAAAAACCATTCTATTAGCCATCTTTTGGAGCAACAAATAATATAGTATATGATCGGCAATATTTAAGGTATTCCATAGAATTCGCAGAAGAAAATTAGCTTTGGTGACAGAGTATGCTCGCTTGGATTCACGAGAATGACTGAAGTTAAATACTACATATTTCTATCATTTTTAAAATTGTCTAAATTACCATTATTTGAAAAGTTTCAGGATTGTTTCCGGAAAGTTTACCCGAAAACTTCTTTTCTTACCGAAATGTTCCGTAATTTTCAACTCTATTCATGGTATATTATTGTAATGGCTTGCTAAATACTTTTTGTTGATCAATTAAGATCCAGCAGTCAGTACTACGTTAGATTCGGTTGCACGACCCCACAGACTTATAAATGGAAGCAGACCGACCAGGTGGCGTAGCAATTACCCACACATGTCAAATTTTCTCACACACTGACAAACACAGGGTCGCATTTCATTCAGATCAAGTAAATTTTTTGTTGTTGTGCGTAATTGGTAAAACAATCAACTGGGTGGATCACACAATTTTAAGGCATACTAGTATTGTATAAAATTAATACTCAGTTAGATATTTGGGGGATATCTGGGGAAAACAATTTTACTCCAGGTTCAAGCTACGTTATAAAATATTTTTTTGTAAGTACAATGTTTCCTTTAAACAAGCAAGCTTTCTAGTTAATGGCATGTGGCATCCGTGTCCATGGAAATCCTTAATCGAAGGTATTTTTATTGAAATCAATAACTTGACGCATGGTTATTATGGCGGGTAAATACAAGTGTAGGTCCAAACAATTTTAAATTAATTATTAGCCAAATTCAAAAAGTGAAGTTATTAGTATATACATTTTCTAATCTATATGAACTTACCTTACTTGTATGGTTGATTACATAAATTAATTCAATAATTAAATAAAAGGTACCTGGTTTTATACAATTACTGGCCTAGCTGCTAGATATTGCATTATGACAGTTGCTTCCATAGATACTTACTTCTGTCTCTCTTGGATCACAATACACTCGTTGAATTAGGCTGCCAAGCTTTTTATTTATATTTTGAATCCAGGCCTTTCTAAAATGTAAATGTTTTATAATAACTGTAAAAATATTTAATTTGAAGTATTCGTTTTCCGAGAACAGTACCACTGAAATTAGTTTTCCAAATTTTTTACCTTTTGAACGCCAAAGTCACGTGTAGATAACAAGCACTTGCAGGCTGTGTGCAGCAACGACGTTAATAGAAGACAAAAACTCGACCCACAAAAAAAATTACCTAATAAAAATATTCAAGAATTATGATTGGCATTTTACTTCGGCATTCCTCAAAATAGAATATCCTAGTAACATACGGGTGTAAAAAACGAGTCTTTCAGGGCCAATAGCCCCCAGGGCGCTGAATAATATTTAAATAAAAAACATGTGTTTTTATTCAAACAAAAACTATGTCCAGCACGCCAAACCTTTTATAATAGACCGCTAGTAACGTACGCAAGAGGTGTAGATTTCTTGAAAACTATTTAAAATTCGAAAATGTGTTATATTATCTATGAATCTATCATTTATATTTGAATAATACAAAACGTACGAAATATAGAATTATCAATGGCTACATGAATAAAAAATTACCATCAAAATAAGTTCGCACGGTCAATCTAATAAAAAAATTTGGGATAAGTATCTTATTATTTATTTACGTACTCGCACATTTCCTATTTGGTGTAAATATTTTAAGGCACATTTTGTTTAACTGTAAATAAAATAAGGAACATTACCCTGCCCTGATGCCATGAAACTCTTCTGAGTATCGACTCTTTGCTAACTATCTAATTTTTCAAAGTGTTTTGTTCATTCATTATTATCAACATCATTATTATTACCCATTCGCTAAGATTGCTAGTCCGTGAAATGCTACATAAATTAATATCTGGTGTTGTCGAAAATATAACGTTGCTTGCTATGTATTAATTAAATATATTTTTATTCAAGTGAAATGAAGTAAAAAACTGAGTATATTTTAGTTTACTTTAATGAAAAAATTATTTTCTTTCAAATGTTTGGTGACGTCACAATGCCAGCGGCAAACGTGTAGTACTTATCTCCTTTTTTTACAATGCAATAAGAAGTGCATTTAAAAAAAATATATTGTAAGTAAATAGACCACAAGTTATAAATGAACCTTATGAAATTGCATTAATAATATTGTGTACAATTAGAAAATATCATATGTTGGTTCAAAATAATGTACACAATTACGAATAAACAAGGTGTTTTTTTTCAGGCATTAAGAGCCAAAGCATCGATTCAAAACCCCATCCTCATAAGAGCGTGTTATTTTTATTATTTACCCACCTTATAATAAATAATAATAAAATAATAATAAATAACAAAAATAAATAATTTGAATCGATTTCTTACATTTTGTAACGATTTTCGTCACAGTTTCGTCAATCGTTACATCTTGCAGTACGATAACATCTCTAAGGAAGTACGGAAACCCTAGGTCAACCACGCCGTTGTTTTCTTTTTTGTGACAGTGACGTCATCATCACGATGGCGAATAGGGTTGTGCTTTACACTTGTGCTACTTATATGTAATGTTTGTTTTTAATTTACGTACTATGAACATATAATACAGAGTGGAAGGTAAGTAAAATCAGTCGTTTATTGCGTAAAAAAACAACAAAAATTTGTCACTGCATATTACAGATATACCAACTCTTCCAAACACTATTTTTTGTAGGTATTTTTGTTCCTTCTGTGCCTTGGAGTACAGGACACGGCATTGAGTTGGTGGCGTGGCGGTCAAAAGGTTAACAAAAGCATAGTCTAATATAAAGTTTGAATGTGGATAAGATAAAACAAAGATAATAGGCAAATAGCTTAGTACAAATAGGTATCATTAAAACTGAAAAATATTTTTTACAAACTTCTCGCTTCGATTAAGTCAAATGGAAAACTTAAACTTATTTTACCATTGGAGTACCAAGTCCACCCCGTTCTTATCAGTAATTGAAATGTCAACTAAGGCTACTTGATAAGGTATACATGTATACATAGGGTTTGTTGTTATGAATGGATAACCCGTTAACTGCAGTTGGTCCGGATGTGAGACTGTAAGAAAATCGTATAGCGTAGACTTGTATACTTTTTTTATAAATTTCACTACTTTTTTCATTCATTCCGTTGCCCTTCCATTAAAATTAGGTATTTTTGTGTAAAGTTTTAGTATTATACTCCTGAAGATGTGTATTATTTAATTTCAATACAATTTTAGGCATTCTTAGCGTTAAACATTATCATAATTGTCATTTTAAGTTTCTTTTTTCTTACTGTCAACTTTTGATCATCTAATGTGGAAAAATAAGTACGGCGCAATAGCTTTCCATGATTTTAAATGAACTGTTTAGCATGTGTAGATTCTAAAAAGGTATAACAATGTGTACTTTACGAGCAACATTTCAGGAGCGAGAACACTAATGAAGGTTAGAATTTAAAATTTTCAAGTAATGTTATAAAGGGTCCATTTTAGGCAGTCAGTAAGCTTTTTGTTTCAGCACTTAATGGACGAATGGTATGCACGATAATTCGTATCATTTTTGTAAATGATTATTAAAAAAGCTATCAGAACTAAAATATTTCCCAATAAAATTATTTCAATTAATAAGAAACTAAACGTGAGGAGTCGCCATACAATAGCTGCGCAACGTTGGGGTTACTGATTCAGTGCAAAAAAAGTTTTGCTGGTGGCTTATTCTAAAGATTAAGGCACAAAGCTTTTCATAAACAGTAAAGTAAACATATGAAGTATACATTTAAAACTAAATAAATAAAATCAAAAACATATTACAAACTTAATTATGTTAATTGTACAATCTTGCAAAGCATTATTTCGATTGCAACTATAACTTTTTGTGAGTTTTGTTTATTTTTAGTTCGAGATCCCTATCACCAAACTTCAAAATTCAAATACGTCAATCCAATCCAATATTCACTCTGTTATTTTGCAACAAGTGGATGTGCTCTTTCGGCTTTCCCATTTTTTGACTTTTTTGCTTCCCATGTTATTTCCTTTTTGATTTTCCTGTATATTAGAAAGTATTTTATCATAAAATAAACTAAATTTCCAAAAAACTGTTAGACAATAAGAACTCAAGCTAAAAACAAGCTTCATAAGCGCGCAAGGTTAAACTTGTTTGCGTCTTTTAAAGTTGCACGGGGCCAACATATAATTAGCCGGGAAGGTGTCTAAATGCGACAAACACTCGCTTCGGGTCGAGAGATAATGTGGCTCAGTAGCGTCAGTTTCTCGCATTTTGAGACCTCCTCGACTTGTCGCGGGTATAGACCTCTTCCTTTAAAAGCCTTTAGGTTAGTCGTATGTATAAATGTGTTTTCTATCTATATTCTAATTAAGATTTTGGACACGTGACTGTAGTGTTGTACGTAAGATTTCCTTTGACTTCATTATTTAATTTAAATACCAAAATCAAAAAAGTTAGTTCAATAACCTTTTAAATATGGTTTATGACTATATAGAAAATCTATTAAAAATTATCATGACGGTATTATATGCTGAAGCATCATCGGCCGACGGCTCAAACACTATGGACTTAAGCCTTTGGGAAAATAATAACATAACTCCAAGATAATAATGTAAAGAAAGTGTACAAACTTTAATTTAATCTTGTTGTGTTCTGATAGTTACATATCACAAACAGGTTGCGACAAGTTTATTCGAAATTAAAAAGGATCATTAGGTAAAAAACGAATAAAGACAGCAAATTTTAAAGTTGAATCTAAACTCCACAGCAACACTGCACAGCTACTACAATGCTTCGGCTGGTACAGGCGATGAGTTTAACAACTTTGTAGTTGAAACTGAAAACAAAAAGAGAAAATGCGAAATAAATAAGTACGAGTTCTCGCCGCCAACCGCTTTGTCAACTTATGCACTTAACTAAAAAATCACGTTCAAACGTGTTAAGTGAGAAGCCTCGCCCACCTACTTATATGAAAAATAGAACGAATCACTTGCGCACATGAGTAGATAAACGGAAAAGAGACAAAGCTTCTTAAGAACATGAAAAATTGTTACCTATTTTGGTAGGTCTGTCACAATAGGGTAAGACAAATTAAACATAACGTTTGTTAAATAGTTTCATTATTCATTATGATAGAATACTTTACAAATTACAAGACTTACTCTAATAATTTGCTTTTATAATTTTTGTGTTTTAATAATCTATTGTTTCTTTTGATGGTGTGGTAAATTCTGAATTTAACTTTTATTTTTTTGAAGTAATCTAACGGGAAACACTCACATGGAATATCAAATTTACAATCTTTAATACGCTTAAGTATTTCATTTCCAATATAGACAATATTTATTTCAAGATCGAAATATTCGCGAAACTTTGGCTCGAGAAATTAAATTTTATTTTTTCTAGAATTATTCATACACACAGTACAATAAACAACCATTATTAATAAAAAAATACAACGTTTTTACATTAAAATAGTTAAACTTGCAACTAACAAAACAAGCAACGTGCGTCGGAATGACCCTGAGATTGTCAACTAGCTGTGCCTTTCGACAATCTCTTTTGACATGTCTCGCCGCGTACGTGACAAGCGGCCAGTGGTCACGCACACATGCCCCGCGTGGTTGTAGTAGTGCAACCGATTCGTGCGGTTGTATGGAGCTTTGTCCCTGTTCTGTTTATCTACTCATGTGACTTGCGTACTAAATTCCAACTTACCACTTTTCACTTAACTGAATGACTGATGATGATGCACGTAATTTTATTGAACTTATTTGTTAAAAGGTTACCAACTTTACTACCTACTTAACGTGTAAACCAGCCATGATAGATACTCACTCAGTCCTTAGGAGTAATATTATTCTATGACTCAGTCACTCAAATATGTCAACGTCGACTTGTCAGTCAATTGTAAAATGGAAGCTAAGCGTTCTTTCGATTTGATCTTTTAATATACCGGCGTGCTTTTAATAAGCCGATGTAGGATTATTTACACGTTGATTTATAATTCCGTTATTATTAATACTTTATATGTGACAGCCGCAGCAGTTAGCGTCTGCAAATTGCTTTACTTGTCCCAGAGTCTTAGTGCAAAGTGGCGTGGTCAGACCTTGGCGCGAAGAATATTATTCTTGTGTAATTCTAGTTAATAGCTATGGCAGGTGTAAAATCGCTTGCCGTTCGAGGCATTCGAAGTTTTGGTCCCGACGAAACTGATGAACAACGTATTAACTTTGAGAAACCACTTACTTTAATATTGGGCCAAAATGGTTGCGGCAAAACGACCATCATTGAGTGTTTACGATATGCTATCACTGGACAAATGCCTCCTGGAAGCCGCAATGAATGTTTCGTACATGATGCAAAAGTTAATCGAACTACTGAAGTTATGGCTCAGGTCAAATTGAAGGTTGGAAAAAAATCCTTTTTATTATTTTTTGCACCAATCAGTTGACCAGGTTACTTAATATTTCCATTTATTTAATTTCACAGGTATTGAACGCTAAGGATAAACAATTAGAGGTAACTCGATCTATGAAAGTAACAGCTCTACACAATAAGAAAACTAAATTTCAAACTTTGGATTCTTTCCTGTCTGTTGTGGATGATAATGGAAAAACTAAAGATATATCTCAGCGATGTGCTGACTTAGATTTCATAATGAATGAGGAATTAGGTATGTTAACTTTATGAAATCTTTCCATGTACAATATTTAATAGTCCAGTTATAATACTTATAATCTTTTTAGGTGTCTCCAAAGCTATCTTGAATTCAGTTATATTCTGCCATCAAGAAGATTCTAGCTGGCCTCTAGATGAAGGCAAAAAAGTCAAAGAACGCTTTGATGAAATCTTTGATGCTGACAAGTACAGTGATTGTTTTGATAAGCTTCGTAAAATAAGAAAAGAATATACCCAAAGTATAAAACTTCTTGGTAAGTATGAAATCGAATGATTGGTAGGGTCATTCTACTATAAGAGATTTTGAGTCCATCGAGGCTACGGCCAAGTGAAAAAGTTGGAGATTTTAGATGAAACACATAATATTACGATGCTAGACCATTTTACGAACACATTCATTCAAGGGCAAGTCACTTTATACTTATTTAGCTACTTAGAAGGCCAGGGTAAATAATTCGGGCAGCATAGAGACATCAAAATCAGGGTAGATACTATTTTGGCCAGGGGAGAGACTTTGAAGTAGTAAAACAATGAATGAAATCAACTTATTATACAATGAAGTATTAATTATAATTACAGTATCATTAAATCAGCCTTTCTTCTAAATTCAAAACTAGAGCATCTTTAGGGTAGTATTATAAAACAATTAACATGAACAGGTATTTGAACCTTTAAGTTGTAATCAGACTTATATAACTATAATTCGAATAATAATTTTTATTTTATCTTACTCTTACTATATCTTTCAATAAATCAACAATTTCGTTTAAAGCATAAACCAAAATAAAATCTCCTGCCTGCATAAAACAAAAAATAAGAATATGCTTATATTTTCTCAAACACATCCATGGACTTTTTGAAGGAGTCAAACATCCTCTGTCCTTTTAAAATAAGATTTGGTGTAGGAAGTGTCTCAATAATTTGGTCCTTTGAGACAAAGGAAATATTTTGGTAAATAACTTCCTAGTGATTTCTTATTTTGCAGAAAACTACCTGGATCTCGTCATCTTCTTCTAAACCCATACACATAGCTACATAACAGTACACTGTTTGTTTCGAAAGTAATTTGACGAGAAAAAATTCTCCGTTCTTCAATGTTTCTTTGGATGTTGAAGGCTGTTGTTCATCTTCTGTCTGACTTTTGGCACCACTTTCCAGTGGTTTCATGTTCTCATTCTCAAAATGTTACTAATGTTACACTTCAAAATGTTGTCGGGAGTCATTTTGTCTACAGTTTTTATAACTCCCTTCTCCTTCTTTTTTAATTATTTTTCCTTACTGTTTTATTTTTGGACTTCATACGTTTCTGGATAATTTTTAATCTTTTGATATCGTAATCTCTCTGCTTTACGCTTCTATTCGTGCCTTTTTGCGTGGTGCCATGATCTATAAAAATATTGAAACTAAGAAATAAATAAAAAAGACTTACTAGGATGCCTATTAAGTGTAACCAAACTGCATTAATTAAACAATTTTTTTATGAAACCTATACACACATAAAACGCATATGACTAAATGAAAGCTTATAATAGCTTGTGTAGGTAGTAGACAACGGATATTCATACTTACCCTACTTTCTTGTAAATTTTATATATACATAATACACCATTCTTTAAAATATTATTTACCGTAATTACTAAAACATGTTCTGAAAACGTTTTTAGAAGTTAGCTATATCGGATTTAGTTTGCGCAAACATCTCATGATCCACATTATCTGCAGTGGTCAGTATCAACCCTGACAGTTATAGCACCAAGGGAAAGATGCCAGGGTAGGGATAAATATTTTTAACAATCACACCACATTATCTAGCCCAAATTAAGTATAATTAAGAACTTGTGTTATGGACACTAGATAACGGATAAATAAACTTAATAAATATATAAACACACATAGATTAAATAATATTATTTATAATTATAAATAAATTCATATTAGGTTAATAATATATCACTCATCATCTATTACGGTATTGTTTAATTAAAGCAGTAAATCCAAATTCGCTAAGTTAATTTATTTTCATTTTACCAGTGGAGAGACTCGATCACCTTGCGAAAGCACTGCACCATACGGTCGCGTCGCACCAACTGACCAATGACAGCAATCTAATGGCTCGTGTTTTTAGCGTTGCTAACTTCACATTGATGCACTGCCTTGAGCCCTGTTGGGAGTTTGTGCGTCTAATATTTTCGTTTATATTTTCGCACCGAAATTGACAGGATTGGTACGCAAAAAAAGTGGGACAAAAAAGGGCTCGAAAATTATTGACACTAAACAAATATTGTTGAATGTTACCTTTAGAATACTTAAATAGTATGTTTAAGTGTGTGGTAAATATAGTTTGATTTGGCAACTGCTACAAATAATGTATGTTTTGTGTGCATGTTTAATTAAAATCGTCAAGGGGACAGGCAAGGGTAGAGATATTTTCAGACTTAAATGTAACGAATTTGAAGTAAAATATGTCTAATTAGACTTTCAATCATAAGTAATGCAGAAAATACACGAAGATGCCGTGATTTATTGCCTAAAATAACAACACATAGAACAAAATACCTATTTTGCAATGATTGCCGTTTTGTAGACCTCTTATTGTAGAATGACCCGGTAATTAGAATTTTAAGATATCAGATAGTAATCAATTACTATAATCCTCACAAAATATGTTCGAATTCCCAGAACAAGAAGTAGCTCATCTTACTGAGAAGAAACATGATTTGGACAAAAAGAAACTGGAGGTAGTGAATACAGAAACCAGAATTTCTGAGTCTGAAATAAGAGTTAATGAGCTTACCCAAGAGCTAAAACCCATTTCAGAAAAAATTGCAGCCATTGAAAAACTTCAAAAGGAACTTGTAGCTTTTGAAACTAAGAAAGAAAAGTTGAAAACTAAGTATGTGACATTTCTTTTTCATAACTTAACAAAATCTCAATTGATATTTTACATGCAATATAGTTACACAACACTAGAGTTAGAGATTAATATTTATATACTTAAGTGCCAAAATACCTGTAAAAATGTTTGAAATGAATTAAACCAAGATTTACCTCCTATTTTCTATATCATTTTAAATTTGAAAGTACATATTTAAAACTAGTTTGGCAAAACAAGCACAGGTGGTAACTGTTCTAAATGAAATTATTAATTGTATTCTGGGTTCTATTATTTAAAAGTTTAAACTGTAAACTGATTGCAGTTATTACTTACTTTGATTAAACTGCTGGATCAGCTCTTATAATCCTATAGTTTGAATTCCACACAAAAATGGTCTATTTATGTAAATTTATTTCTCATTTTATAGACTTGAACACAATCAAAACCAAGAAGAGGAGTTAAAGAAACTTATTAAAACAATATTTGAAGGAACCACTGATGAACTTCATGAAGCTATAAGTAAATAACATTTGTCATAAATTTATTTTGAATCTTGCTAAAATTATTAATCTTTCAAGATAAAAAGAAGGAGAATTCTTCTTGTTTAAATAATCCTATATTTCATTATCTAAAATATTATTGCTCATTTTAGGCAATCATGCTACAGCAACTAAAGCCAAGAAAAAAGATCTTGATGAGGCCCAGAAAAAGGTCACAGCATTCAATAAGGAAGAGGAGAAGATTGCTAGTGAGAAGAAATCGAATGAGATGAAGTTCAATAAGCTTATATTCTTAGAAAGTCAGAACCAAGAGAGAGTAGAAAAACTGAATAATCTAGTCCTGGAAACTGCAAAACTTGCAGGTAAAAGGTTTCTAACATGGTATCTGCTATGTACAGATGATGCATATTTATCAACTATTATTTATATTTGATTAAAGAAATGTCTCATTTAGTTATCTCTAATGTTTACTCATATTATTTGTCATTATAATGTGCAGTTAACAAACTGTTTCACAATAGTTTGAGATTTCAATCCCTCCATGAAAACTTTTTTCTAATGTTTATTGTTTTACTTTGAGACATTTTGAGTTATTTTTATATTTGGGTGTCTTAATTGTGAAAAGTTATTATTTATTATAAATGGCAAGTAAGTAAATCTGTCTATAATATACAGGTATAGAACTTGCCAAGGCTGATATAGAAACTCCAGAGCTGGTTGCTAAAGCTATAGAAACTATCAAGGAAAAAATTGAATCTCTTCATAAAGAGTTAAAGGAAGAAAAAGAGAAGTGTGATACTGATGAGAAAAACATGCAGAAACTTGTAGACGAAGCTAGAGAAGAATTTGTAAGTATACTAAAAATAAATAGTTAAACAGGATGCAGAATTGTAATTAATATACAATGTTCTAATTGAATTGATGATTATATAATTAACAATTATGCTGTTTATCACAGAGATAAAAGTTTAACAAAATAAAGCTTTGTAGCTTTCATTGTAAATGTTTAAGGTTTGAGAGTGTTCTATTAAATCAGATTGTTTTAAATGTTTTGCTTGATAAATTTCTTTAAAAGGTAGACTCTTCAATTTGAGTTTTTTGCAGTCTGGTCATAAACAAAAGATTACTGGTAAGGAAGCTGAAATCCAAAGTGTGAAAAAAGACATAGTTAAGGCAGACAAAGCTATTGCTGATGCAAATAAGTCAAAGGAACAGCTTGATAACTTGGAGAAAAGAATTAATGCACTTGAAGAGTAAGTAATAAATAATATGACAAATAATATTAATATAATTCTCACTTGTTATTGATATTGGTTACCATATACCAACAAAATTGTTATACATATACCAACCCATATCAATGTTGGTATAATAAATTGGGTTTTATGACTTTTTTTAAGAAATTCATCACAGTAGTTATTATTATACACATAGATCTAGATATTGTTCACTGTATATTCTAGTGTCCCATTTTAATATTTCTCATTTAATAATGTAGTTGCTGTTTTCTAAGAAATAGTGTTTACCAAAGAAATTGCGAACTTATACATCTGACAACAAATAGTCTTGCTTAAATGTGTCATTGTTGAAAACATTTTTGCAGAGAATACCAAACTGCAGTAAAGGAATTAAAACCCGAAGAAGCTCAAAATGAAATAACAGAAGATGAGAAAATGATGGAGAAACATGAACAGGACCTTGATGCTCTTAATACCAAAGTAAATATTTTTTAGTGAAGCTTCTTAATATATTTATTTGCATATGTGGTTAAAAACCACCTCATTGCAATAAATTAGCCTTAATACTATAGAGCAAAATATTCCACATTAAGAAAAATTCCAAAACCATTTGTTTTAAATTTACAGGTTGCTGCACTTCAAAAACTTGTATCCAAGTTGAAAGAAAAGGAAATGATCGAAGATTCCTTGAAACAAAAAGAGAAACAATTTGCAGTGTTAAAGAATAAACACAAGTCTGCCATTACTGACTTATTGGGACAAATGCCAGAATCCAACTTTGCTGTGTCAATCAATAAGTTTGAGTGCGAGAAACGCAATGAAGTTGAGTCTATGAAGCAGAAATTGAAAGAGAAACAGATGGAAGTGAGTATGATAAAATAAAATACTTTTCGTTTTTTAACAGTTATGAAATATGAATCATAGCATTTGATACCTAATTCCTAATAAAGCTAATAAAACTGTGAGAGTTAAAGATGTCATAGAGAGTTTGATATTCTAAAGTTCCTCTCCTCTCCACACTGTCAGCTCATCATATTTATACATGATTAAAAATAGTTGCATGTATAAAGTTTTACTAGGTTATGTCATCCATCCTGGCTCAAGTACTATCACTGTACTTTGAAATTAATGAAATGAAATTAGTGGAGCTTGTCAATTCATTGAACAGATGGTAGGAAACTTTACATGAATGAAACTGAGTAAGAGATGAATAGATGCAATGACGTGGAGCGCGAGCAAGACGGATGTCGTGTCGTTTCGCCTCGTAGTCGGATTGCGAATAATTTACGAGGTGACGGGGACAAGATTCCGTGAAGAAGAATTGAGTTGAGTGCGTCGCGAACATGTCATCTGCGCTTTTTGCTTCTTTTTGTTAGAATGATTTTGTGGGTTTGCCATAATTTCTATGGAAAGTGTTGTCAAGTGTCAAAGTTATTCTCCAGATAAAAAGTATCTGAGCATTTAAAAATTGGCCCTTAGTCAAAAATCTTTATCTTATCCAAGTAAGACTGGATCAATATTAAAATAAAAAACAATCAAGAGTTGTTTATTTGTTTTTTCTTATGAAACTTCTGTGGATTTTTGTAACATTAAAAAAAATAATTAAATTCCATCCAGGTAACAACTCTTGATGTAGAGCGCAAGCATGTTAGAGAATCTCTAATGGAACGCAGAAGTGAATTGTCCAAAGCTGAAGACCAGATGTATAAGGCTTGTGGTGCTCAACCTTATGACACCATGTTAGCTAAAGTTACAGCGCAAGTTGATAAGCTACAGGTTAGTAGTATTTTTTTTACATGTATAATCGAAATGTATGTGAATCTAGTTTTGAGATGGTATGGTTAATTGAGGTTCCATAGAATGTTACTCTTCTAAATTGAATATTTTAATAATTATTGGTAAGATTTTTTCTTCCATCTCATCTCCTGAAAAGTGAATATAACAAGTGGTGATTTGTTTTTTATTATTTAATAGTGATTATTAGGTCGAATGAGGTCTTGGAAGTGAATAACTTTTTGTGCATAAAATAAATAAAGAATAAAATAGTGAAAAACTTTGGATCTTATTTACTTACTTAAAAGTAAAGCTTCCTTTACTCCAGAGTCAATTTAACTGAGAATAATAAATTATGTAGACATGTCCATAGTTTATTATGTTCTTATGTCAGAAATAATACAATCTCATATTTCATTTCAGGAAGAACAAAACTTGCTTCAGTCATCAATGTTTATTTTTGCAAAGTACAAGAGCCAGTTGAAGGATAACAACTGTTGTCCTCTTTGCAACCGCGGATTTGAAAATGAATCTGAGGTAAATTTCATATACTAATTTTAATAATAAAGAAGAAATCTGATGTTCTATGCAGTGAACTCCACTCTGGTTAAAAAGCGTTTTCTTTAACACTTTATTAATTATATAAATCAGTATTCCAATACAGGTGTTATGATATTAATTAATTTAACTCTTATGATTATTGAGAACACAGATGCCTGTTAACATCATGTGAATTGTTAGCTTGTTTGCGGGCTGTGAAAATAATAATTAAAAACTTTTTGATTTTTTATTCTATAGGTAACAGATTTAATAGACCAGCTTACTACCCAAGGCATGAATGTGCCGGCTAAATTGGAAAAAACGACAGAAGAGCTACAAAAGGTCTCTACCAAAAAAGATGATCTGCTCAGCAAGAGGTCACTCAATGAAAAAATTGTTCAACTCAAAGATACTGATATACCTCAGATAGAGAAGAAATTATCTGACATTGATAAGGTATTAAGTTTAATTCAGCAATAGGTATTTGAGTTTCTTAAGATGGGCTTACTTACTATTTTCTATACAGCTGGATATGTTGACTTGTGAATAAAGTCCATCTTAGATTTATTAATATTTTCATTCGATAAAAAAATATTTATTTTTTATTTTAATTATTAATACCAAATCGAAAATAGAGTTTCTTCTACAAGTTTCTCTTAAACAATTCTTATAAATTTTAAAGCAAAAAGCAGCTGCATCAGAAGAAGTGGAAGAAATATCAATGGCTCTTATTGAGCCGGAGCAGAAATTACAAACTGCTAAGCAAATACAGGGAGATATGCCGATGTTGGACAGATACACACAGGAAATAAAAACGACAAGTGCAAAGGTAAGGATAACAAATTCCTATGGTGTGTCTACTTACCTAGACTTTGCTAGCGGCTTTCCTAGTGTATAATATAAAAAATTTTTTATCTTCTTAATAATCGTTGAAGGTTAAAGGAATAGAATCAAAGTAAACTTCTTTGATAGGTTTACTTACTTACTTTTTCTTTTATAGATAAATTAAAACATGACAGCTGATATTTTTGTCCTTTCCAGCTTGAAGCTATTAAAAGCCAATGTCCCGAGCAAGACACAGATATGACTTTAGATGATGCAACAGCTAGACAGACAGATCTGAGACAGAAGATTAGCTTGCTCAAAGCTGGTATCAAAAAGGCTAACACCAAATTGAATGCATACAATAAGAAACTACAAGTGTTGGGTGAAAAGAAGAACAAACTGAAGGAACAACATTTGAACATGCAAAAGAAAGTAAGTTTTATTCTTGGTTTTTCAATTTTGATGTGTTTTAATTATATCCAGTTTTCTGTGTCTGGGGCTATAGTGTGTGTGTAAATCATTTTGTATGATAGGGCCTGAATGGTCCTTTTAGCCAATGGCCTAATTACATAATGGTAAAGTTGTCATGCAAAATATTTACTACAAATGTTTTTTTAAATTTATATATTTATTCAAGGTACAAGAAATAGTAAATGTTGAGGAGAACAAAAAAGCGCTTGAAACTAAGATTGAGGAAATTAATGCAGAATTAGTGGTTTTAAACAAAGACTTGGAACCACTACAACAAAAACTTAAAGACAAAGAGAGTGAGAAAGCTGAGCTGGTCAAGAAATTAAGGTAAACAAATAATATCTATAATTGATTAAAAATAAGTAAGAAAATATTATTAGATAAATGAACTCTGTTTTAGAGATACCTTTTTTATGTTTATTGTTGTAAGTACTCCACGGCCTCATATTGTTGGTCCAGTTCAGAATCCTATTACAGACGAAATATTTGTCATTGCTAATGATTATGTGATCATATATCTTCCATTTTTTATAGGATTTTATACAAAACGCAATTTAATCGAACTTTTCTTATATGAAACTTTTAATTTTTCAGAAACACCATAGCTGAAAAGAACAAGTTCATTACAAGTGTTGAAAACTCTTTTGATAAAGTGAAATCTGTTGATTCTGAGATCAAAGCCCACAAAGAAAGGAACATTAAAGAGGAGATGGCTAAAATCAAGGAAGATAATAACAAGCTCACGGAGAAGCAGAAACAATTGATGGTTGACAGGAATGAAGTTACTAAAACAATTGAAAATATGAAAGATGAAATCAGTCAACAAGATGTAAGTTGTTTTAAGTTTTAAATCTGTAAGGATGCTTACTGCTGTTTAGTGTCAGACGTACATTTCGGCTTTCGATAAAATTTTACGAAGCTTTGAGCGAAGCAATCGTTTAATGGGGTATTAACCATTTGTTGAATTATCATACGGAATCTGTGTTTATTTATTTCCTTTCACTTTAAAATCAAGCCAATTTAATTGTTTTTAAGTTGATTTTACAGTCAGCTTAAATATCAAAAAAATTTATATTCTTATTTAACATGAACTGCTTAGGGTTTTTATTAGCCCAAAAGTACAGCTCCAAGAATATTTTCTCAATATTGTAGATCAATTTCATTTTAACCCACAGATTCACAAACGAGATCTTGATGATAACCTGAAGTTACGCAAAGCTCAAGGTGAGATCGAGAACTTCAAAAAAGAACTTGCAGAAGTTGATGAGAAACTCAGTGGCATCAACACAGAAACCATCTCTGAAAAAGAGGAATTGATCACGCGACAGACTACATTATTCAGAGAAAAAGCGCAGACAGAAGGCAGCTTAAATGAATTAAAAGTAAGAATTGATTCCTTTAGTATAATAATTGGACAGATTTGTAATAGAAACACCCAAAACGATTTATTTTTTATTATGTAAAAATGATTTTGTATAAGTATACAAGTGCACTGGTTGTATTCCGTCCCACAGTCGTGGCTGTACCATTTTCGTAAAAAACATGGTTTGTGTTCTCACTTTGAACCAGTAAATTCTGTTGCTGAAAAGGACCTCCAAAGGATTCTCCATTGGTTCTATAATACAAAATGTAACTTTTTTTGAAAAATCATTCGGGTCCATTTCCGTGAAAAGTATAAGATTGCTGAAAAAAATTATTATGCAGTTATTGTTTTCTTATAAATCGAGAGTATGATATATATCCTTTCACGACTTTTCCCTAACTCTCGTGGTTTCGGACTTAGCCATCACCACCCTTCTCAAAAAACCACCCTCTGATACTTTAAACATATGATAAAAAACGTTGAGCAGGTATAGCATTACGAAGATATAGACAATGAAGACATCTTTCTACAATCACGTGACATGTTTTGACCCACCACCTAAACGACTGTTAAACTTTATTATCTGTATTTTATGCTATTAACCTGACTAGTTTACCCAAGTTTTGAGAACTTCTTGCGCAGTGCTTGTTGTGTAGTAAACGATTGAAAGGGGAAGCCGCATGCCGCCCGTACGTTTAGTTAGCTTGGTCGAGTAGTATTCTCTGGTACTACTAAAACATGAATAAAATAAAAATTTAATATGCTGAAGTACGGGCTATTACGTACGTAGTACGGGCCAGTTCGGCAACAGATGCGGAACCTAAAATAATTGTTGGATTAAGTATAGGCTTAAGTACCCTATGTGAATCTTTTTTAGAAATAAAATTATTATTATTATAATTATGCACAACAAACATTTTAATGTTACATTTCCTTACAGAAAAGCTTAGCACAAAATAGGGCAGAGCTTCAAAAAGCACAGAACAAGAACATAGAAGCTAAGTACAGAGAAAAGTTCTATGAGTTACATGTAACAAAACAACTTGATAAGGACATCAAAGATTACTCTGTTGCACTGGAAAAATGCCTTATGGAGTTCCATAGGGAAAAGATGGAACACATCAATTTGATTATCAGGTAATGTTGCATATTGTGAATCGTAGTGTATATTTTTGGGATAACAAGAAAATCTTTAGTATGTTCGAGTCCATGTGTTGATTTTATTTATATGGTTTAGGGCTGACTTTTTAAATGCTCAGATAAATTTTATTGGTAGAGTAATTTTAGATTTGACATAATTTCTATGTAAAGTCTTGTCAAGTGTCAAAGTTATTCTCCAGATAATAGTTATATGACGATTTAAAAATAAGACCTAAGTTTGCAGTAATCGGCGTGTTGTCAACATTTGTTAACTGTTCCTACTTGTTTTATTGTTGATTTTTCCAGTATTCTCAAATCTTTAAGAATCTTTAATTCCAATCGTAAAAATCATTCAAGAAATGCGGTGTCAATTTATCAATGCATCCTTTAAATTATTAAATAGTGTTAGTTGAATATAAATCATTATGTAGTCTTAATAATATTACAGAGAAATGTGGAGAAAGATCTATCGAGGAAATGATATTGATTACATCGAAATTAAGACTGAAAGCAGTATGACGGGAGATTCGGAACGACGCAAATATGATTACAGGTAGGTACCAAGTCGTTCATTTGTTTTATTTCTTTATATGAAAATGAAAGTGAACTGCACACTCTATTGTGAATTATGATTGTTGCCAGTTGTGCCACTGAACTTATTTTAGCCAAAATATCATCATCATCAGCCCATATTCGTCCACTGCTGGACATAGGCCTCCCCAATTGCACGCCATCGAGGTCTATCCTCGGCTACTCGCATCCAGCTCCTGCCAGCCATCCCGCGCAAATCATCACTCCACCGTGTCTGAGGACGTCCTACACTACGTTTGCCGAGACGCGGTCTCCACTCAAGAACTCGTTTACCCCAACGGTTATCGGTTCTGCGGCTAATATGGCCAGCCCACTGCCACTTCAGTTTGCTAATCCGGTGCGCTATGTCGATGACCCTGGTTCTCTGCCAGATCACTTCATTTCTGAAGTTCGCTCAGCGTGCTATGGAAAGAGCTATGCTCGGTGTTTCTCTGCGGGACAAAATCAGAAATGAAACCAAAATATGTCACTCGTAAATGTCGTACGTACAAACATTTAACACTGCCACAAGACCCAAAACCGAACCTTTAGGTTTTATTTCATTTAGTACTGCTCGATTCTATGAAAATTTCTGGATAAGCACATTTGAAAAGCAGCTGTGCCTAAGGCCTGACCACATAAGCAGAAATGTGTCCTATTTGACATCTTACTACAAAGCATCATTGGCTTATGTTATTTTTCTTTTATTTTTCCTGTATTTGGTTTTTTGTTTGTGTTTGTTGTTTGGTTTTGTACTTTATGTCTCGTTTTTTTATGTTACCTGTTTTTGTTATCATGTTGTGTGAAATTGCGCCGGAACCTCTGGTTACAAATAAATAAACAAACTAATCGTTCCTCTTGACAAAATAGTATATAGATTTAACCTTTAACATGTTATTAACAATACAGTAGCGTAGGTTAGGTTGGCTGACTCCGTTTACAAATGCAGCTCTCGAATATTTAGCTCGATGACCTATGATGGTCATCGTAGGGACGGCAATCGATTAGGGTTTTGTTGTATGTGACGCAACAGTTTCTTTGTATAGTTGAGACATTACAAACGTGCGAACTGAGTCATAAAACATAACGACAAATCCCTTCTTTGTTGTTACACACAACACTAGAAGTGCGAGCGAGAGTTCCGATATGTCTATAAGTGTGAGCGAGAGATCTGATAAGAATGATTTATGGCTCTGTTCACACATTTGTAATGGCTTAACTTTAGTCAGAATTTCAGCTTTTCGAGCGCATAAGATCTCAGACCCCAAAGGTGACGCGATATGTGACGTCATCTAGTTATTTTGTCCCAATTGATACCAAAGTTTTCGAGTAATCATCAAAAAACTGATACCAGCCTGATGCTGATACATGCTGAAACCAGTTTTTTATCTCGCCTGTATTACGATGTGCAGTAAATTGTTTACGTATATTATGCTATTTATGCTTAGTTAACCGTTGTCGCCGTCGTACTCAAAGTACTTATTATGTAATTAAAAATAATGAATGTCAGTGCAGTGATTCATTTATATTCAAGGTGAAGTTTCATATTTCAATGGAATAATCATAAGCGTTTTAAAAATTATAAACTAAATAAATGGCGAAGTCGGTAGGATTTAGTTTTACTGAGCTAATTAGCATATTATCCATTCATGATTTATAACTGTACATGCGTGCTTTAATATAGTAATAGTGCCATCTCTCGACATTAATACTATAGAATATGACAAAATCGATAATTTTGTTAGCCGACTTAAAAGAAGGGTAAGTTCTAATAGCATCAGGACAGATGTGTTTTTGGGATAACATGAAAGATAACATAACATCTCTTTTTATTTAGAGATTTTATGTGCCAAATGGCTTAGTAGGAAGTAGCTCTTGGGGAATTCATTTGTGTGAACACAAACATTTGTTGCCGGGTCTTTTTTGTTTGTATGTATGTTTATTCTGGTTCCCCCTCCGGTTTGCTGTCTGGATTTCAAATTTGGCTTCTATAACAGCTTGGGTAATTTCTTTTAGTTCAGGAGGCATCAATAAATATTCACTCTGTCTACTGGGCATTTCGATTTTCGAGTTGACAAGAAAACTATCACAAAAATCAGCGAGCTGTGTTAAAGGTTCTTTTGTGTGTCACATTCAAACATCCGACTGTTACAATATATGAACAATCTTGAGAATAAACAATCAGATTTTTTAATTTCACTGTGTTTTGAGATACCATAAGTCAGCAGTATATTATTTACCTAAAACAACCGCTAAAAGAATATATGAACATTGGGCAAAATCTATATTAAGGTAACAAACTATAAAAATGTGAGTGGCATCGCGCATACTAAAACCTTCATAGGAAAAACTTTTGGATACTTTTCACTCTTCACGTTCTACCACTATATTCTCTACTGAAGAAAATTATGTTTAATCAGAGACTAGTAAATAACTATAGACTGACCATCTCCATACAAAAAATCGTGACTCGGAAAAAGCTCAAAATCCAAGCTATTTAAGAGATGTCGCTCTTAAATAGCTTGGACCAACCTTTTTGTCTTTAATTTTTATATGAATTATTGACAAGAAACATAATGCAAAATATTTGTATTAATACGGACTTAAACTGCTAGATAAAACCTTAGCAGGAAGGATACATGTATTCCTTTCCTAAAATTGGAAAAAGTCTTCATTTTATATCATTGATTTTGATAATTTTACTCAACATAAATAGGTACGTAATAATAATAATCTATTCATACTTTATAGATGATTAAATAACAACTACAAAGAACCATAAACATACTGGTAAAAGTTTATTTTGTTCAGAGACGCCTGGGCACTACCATTCTCCCTATTTTAATTGCCATAATAACCTATGTATGATAGTTGTGTTCCGGATGTAGGGACGAACAAGCCAAGGAAATTACAAGAACAAGAGGCTTGATCATCTAAGTCACCAACACATTGCACTATAGATAAACGATGTCCAAGGGCCTGGACGTCTGTTACCACCTAATTGGTCCAGTGTTTTTGCTGACTTTTAAAATCATAAAGAAAACAGACAAAATGTCTCAACTTAAGCTCGGATGATATTGCTTTATGTTAAATTGTATAGCTTTAAATAATGCTAAAAGGTAATAAATAAATTACAACAATTACAAATTAATATAACATTATTTATTACATTATTTATTTTTCAAAATTCTTAATTTAGGGCAATCTTTCAAAAGTTTACAATCTGTTACACTTGGTTTCAGGGTTTTGCAATAAAAGTGATTTTTTACCAAAATCATATGATTAATTATATAAAATATGTGATTATCACAACTTATATTCAGTAATTCTGAAGCTTCACACCTTAGTAGGTCTACTATTGTCTTAAATAAACGCATTTTAATTTTTTTGAGTGTTCTATGATTTTGTAGTGCATTCAATAGCCTTACGAACTAGCCTTAACCAGCCTTTACAAGTTGTCACTTGGCATTTTTAGTTTGATGCTTTTACTGCAATTGTATGATTTATTTAAAATAAGCAATTGCTTTTCATCATTTAAATCAATCCCTTTCAACAAATTGTTTGAGCATGTCTGGCATTTATTTTTATCCAGACATGACTTTGCCAAATACCCAGCAAACGTTCTTCAAGTGTGTTGACAATTGTTGGAGGACTCACATCCTGTTGAACATTACCAATGTTAGATGGACCTGCAATTGGTTCCCTGCTTGGTGAACACACCATTGTGTCGTGTGATCGAGTTGGTGAAGCAGACTCCAGCTCACCAACCGGTAATTCTATAAAATTACCACCTTCATCTTCACAATTTTTGTTTTTTGGAAGAATTTGTCAAACAATTTTTAAATATTGTTCGTAACAATTTGGTTGTGGGGTTTCTGTTGAAGCCTAAATCGAGTAAATAAATTTTCCACAAAATCTTATTTAATTTAGATGTTATTAAATATTTTATAGTCGGGTCTGTTATCTCTTCATGCATTAGTTGAAGAACTGCCTCACATCTTTGAACAACACCATTAAAGCATGGAGGTCGGGTTAAGCAAAGAGTTTTTTGCCCTTGCTTATTGGTTTTTGTTACTATTTTACTTAATTTTTGAAACATAATTTTAGCTTCGATAATTGCATCTTAGGCATATTTAGAACTTTTTGATAATGCTTGTTTATACGGATTTGCATTAAATGTACTTCTATTATTTAAAGCATCAAACATATTGTTAACAACCTGTACAAAGTTGGCCGTGTTATATGCAGTTTCACTCTTCATTTGTTTTGCACTCTTTGCAGTTTTTATGGCTGCTGCAACAGAATTACTGAATATTTGAGTTGCTAAGCTAACTGTCATTTTCTGGAAGGCGTTGAGATTTATATGTTTTTCCGTAATTTTTGTAAAAGACCTGCTCATTTCAGACCTTTTATCAATTTCATATGTTTTGACAATATCTTCAAAATGATATTATTTGATTGTTACAAATATAATTGTTTAGAATTAAATTGTTCCTAATACTTTTTATCAAATGTGGAAATCAAACATAAAATTTATATATAATATTTTTTTCCACTACAATAAAAAAATGGAGCTTCGTTTGTAATCCCTAAATGTTTAAATAAAGTTTGATTTGTAGTTGCTTGATCACACACAACTGCTTTCGGCAAAAGGCCATGGTCAAATAAGATAAAAAATACGCCACTGGTAATTTCCTCTGGCTATATAAGCCCCTGATCACAAACACTAGTGCATATTTAGCAATTTTGCGATTTCTGCGGTTCCGACCTAAATCTTCAAATCCTTCAATGAGGTCATATTTTTTGGAATGTGATTGATTGATTGATTGATTCTTGATTGAATGGCTTCTATCTGTTGATAATTCTGCCAATGTCACGTGGAAGAGTAAACAAAATATTGAATGGAGGATGTTCAGTGAAAAATTTTGTTTAAGTATTTGATGCAACCAGTCTGAAAATAAATTACATACACAAATATAGACAAACAAAAACGAACACAACATTTAATTACAGTTTAATTTTGTTAAGTTGGATATAATTACACAAAAGATTAGTTAGGGTCGAACTATAGAGAGTTAATAGATAGTTCATGTTAACGGGTCTAGGACAACATCGGGGTAAGACATCGTAGAGGGAAACATTATATTTAGGACAGGAAAAAAAGATGTGATTAAGGTTGCCTTCATCGAGTCCACATTCACATATGGAATTGTCCTTAATCCTTATTTTCCTCAGGAAAACTGGAGTGCACACATGGCCGAGACGCATTCGAATGATGGTTGAAGTAATTCGTTTGTTAAAGTTTTTATATTTAAAAAACCAGGGATTGGGTGGGATATTAGGTTGTAGAGAGCCATATGATTTTCCTTTTATAGTCATTGATTGATGCCAAACTCTGTTCCACTTGTCCCTACAAAGTTGCTTGGAGTGGGCCTGGAGGTCAGATGAAAAGCAAGTATTTAAGTATATGTCACAGCCCATGGTAATAGCCTCCTTAGCAAGCCTGTCAACTGTCTCATTTCCAGAAATACCAGTGTCCTGGGATCCATCCCAGGGCAACTTCCAGTCCTATAGAAAAACAATTGTAGAGAGACTTTCTGATCTCTAATGTAAGGGAATTTGATTTAGACCTTAATGGGAACCTCTGAATATCCTGGATGCAGCTCTTGCAATCAGTAAGAATAATTGATTTATCAAGTTTATGTGATTCTATGAAAGAAACAGCCTGCAAGATAGCCACTGACTCACCAGAATACACAGAGGAAGGGTAGGGAAGCTTAAAATTAAGTATGATATCAAATTTAGGAATCCAAACACACGAACCAACATCCCCATCAGGAGAAATTTTGGAAGCATCTGTGAAAATTATTGTCCAACCATCAAAATCTCTGGCTAATAAAGCATTCAGGTTCTTATTTGCTGAAGGGTCATATTTGTCAATACCAGTGGAAATAATTCTTGGTTGGAATGTTAAAGAAGCAAAATTTGAATTGAAAATGATAGCTTGAGGGGATTTATACATTATAAGATTTAAATTTTTAAATGTCTCTAAACTTTTGATTAGACAGGGAACCGATTGGCAAGATCTTACATTAGAGGAGTTAATAAGGTTAGAAAGACATGATACAAGTAAATGTAGGGGGTGATCTTTATTTTGAGTTATTTTAAAAAAGTATTTATCAGCTAGTAATTGACGCCTCAGGTTTAGGGGAGGATCGACACACTCTACTTGTAAAGCATTAATAGGTGAGGATTTCATGGCACCTGTTATTATTCGGAGACATTTGGACTGAATTTTATCTAGTTTAGCGAGACAAAGTTTATTGCATGGTTCAAGAAGAAAACAAGCATAGTCGAAATGGCTTCTGACTATGGCATTGTAAAGTAGTTTTTGGGTTTTTTGGAATGTTCCAAATTGCTCATTATGGACATCTCATCAAAGCTTAATACGCAAGATTTTTCTTTAGTACTTGAGTTTTCAAATCTTTTTTCAATCTTACTGAAAACATCTGGTGACAAACCAGGCAAACAGTCAGATTTCGGCAACCATCGCCTTATTGAAGACGGTGCTGCAAGGATTACAGCTTGTTGCCTCAAAAAGTGGTAGGTTGACGGAGACTTAAAAAATAGAGACAAGCACAAATCCCTTTCTTCACCGGTCCATTTTTTTTGTCACTAATTTTCTTTAATTGCATCAATGCCAATGTTTGAGAAAATTCAGAATGAAATTCTCTTTGCACTTGAGTAGGTTTTGACCGGAGTCTGGCAATTTGGGCTTTTTGAGCCCTGTTTTTTTTTGCCAACTTAGCAGCAGTTCTCTTGAGTGTTTTTGTTTTTGGCATATCTTCACATTTTTCTTCAAAAAGACATTTGCGAGAAAAATGTTTCCTTTCTCCAATACACAATTGTCGTTTAATAACTCGATTAAGTGTAGTGATATCCACACACATAGAAAATTTGGATGACGTTGAGGCTGTCTCTATTTCTTCACATACATAAAGTTTTTGAGACTTTGTTGGTGTCCTCACTTTTAATATATCTGGTGAAGGCGGGGTAACTAAAACAAGCAAACGCTTTATATTAGACACAGTAAATAAACCGAGTAATAAAGAAATTAAATCTAGTGACATATTATCCACTTAACAACAATTTGTGTGCAAATGCTATGATTACTTAAAACAACAGATCTATAATAAAATGTATATGAGGGTATTCCAAAAAACAAGTGGGCTTTTCTACCAGATGAATTAAGAGTTTTAGCAGTTTAGAAAATAAATAACTTACCATCATCCACATCACCACTTGATTCATCCAGATGCATAGAATTTGAAGGCTCAGATTCCAAGTTTTGAAAATGATAAGGAACAGCAGCAGGTCCAATTAATCTGCTCCGGATTCCACATTTGATATTAGAATGTGGAAAATGTGAAGCACATATATAACGATTTCTAAGTTCTTCAATCGTTAATGAATCCAGGTAAATATTACCTATGATAAAACAAAAACAAAATATTATAAATTTATTAGTCCATATAATTTTATATATTAGGTCTTTACCTATGAAATTGCCGTTTTTCACGAAATAAATGAAGCGTAATTTTTTTATATATTTTTTATTTCTATTAATCAAAATAATCACCCATGCAATCAATGCATCTTTGCCAACGCATTGGTAGCTTATTGATGCCTTTCTTGAAGAAATCAGCTGGACGGGAGGCAACAAATTCTTCAAAGGCATTTTGTACTGCCTCTCGGGTATTGAATTTTTTTCCCGCCAAGAAGTTATCCAAATTCTGGAAAAAGTAGAAGTCTGTAGGCGCAAGGTCTGGTGAGTACGGCGGATGACGGAGAACTTCCAACCCCAACTCTTGTAGCTTGGAGACCGTCTGCTGTGCAGTATGAGGTCGCGCGTTGTCGTGCAGGAGCAGTGGAGCCGAACGATTGACCAAAGCTGGTTGGAGACGTGCGAGGTTCTTCATCATTGTGTTCAGTTCTTCACAGTACACATCTGCAGTAATGCTTGTCCCGTTTGGCAAGAAGCTGTGATGAATTACACCCGCGTTAGACCACCAAACAGTGACCATCACTTTTCTAGGGGTAAGTTTTCGTTTAGGGCATTGTTTGGGTGCTGAACCAGGGTCCAACCAACTTGCTGAGCGCTTACGATTGTCAAACAGGATCCATTTCTCGTCACAAGTAACAATGCGGTTCAGAATTCCTTCATTTGTATGCCTGCTGAGCAGTGCAAGGCACGTCTCCACGCGTACTTCGAGCTGGCGGTCATTGAGTTCGTTGGGTACCCATTTGTCAAGCTTTTTTACCTTGCCAATTTGACGCAAATGGACCAATATTGTTTTGATGCTAACGTCGAAAGCTGCTGCTAATTCAGCCGTGGATTGAGTTTCATCAGCTTCCACAATTGCCTTTAATTCGTCATTGTCGACCAAAGTTTTCGGACGACCACGGGGTTCATTTTCAGGTCAAAATTTCCAGAACGGAAGCGGGTAAACCAATAACGGGTGGTGCGTTCGTTTGTAGTGTTCGCTCCGTAAACGTCGTTGATGTTGCGTGCCGCTTGTGCCGCTTTGCTGCCACGACGGTACTCATACTCCATAATTACTCGAATTTTAAACTTATCCATGATGACGAAAAATGTTCGAATGCGTTGAAAACAAAACACTAACTACTAAACAAATGACGATTTTAGAAAAAGAATTTCATGTTTGTCAAATAAAATTTATTTGAAATTAGAATTATCAGTCAAAAAAAAATATTTTCATTTGAAATGGTCAGTACGGCAAAACGGCAGTTTCATAGGTAAAGACCTATTATTAGATCTTTACCTATGAAATTGCCGTTTTTCACGAAATAAATGAAGCGTAATTTTTTTATACATTTTTTATTTCTATTAATCAAAATAATCACCCATGCAATCAATGCATCTTTGCCAACGCATTGGTAGCTTATTGATGCCTTTCTTGAAGAAATCAGCTGGACGGGAGGCAACAAATTCTTCAAAGGCATTTTGTACTGCCTCTCGGGTATTGAATTTTTTCCCGCCAAGAAGTTATCCAAATTCTGGAAAAAGTAGAAGTCTGTAGGCGCAAGGTCTGGTGAGTACGGCGGATGACGGAGAACTTCCAACCCCAACTCTTGTAGCTTGGAGACCGTCTGCTGTGCAGTATGAGGTCGCGCGTTGTCGTGCAGGAGCAGTGGAGCCGAACGATTGACCAAAGCTGGTTGGAGACGTGCGAGCTTCTCCATCATTGTGTTCAGTTCTTCACAGTACACATCTGCAGTAATGCTTGTCCCGTTTGGCAAGAAGCTGTGATGAATTACACCCGCGTTAGACCACCAAACAGCGACTATCACTTTTCTAGGGGTAAGTTTTCGTTTAGGGCATTGTTTGGGTGCCGAACCAGGGTCCAACCAACTTGCTGAGCGCTTACGATTCAAATTCAAATTCAAATATTTATTCAAAATTCAGCGGAAGCGGGTAAACCAATAACGGGTGGTGCGTTCGTTTGTAGTGTTCGCTCCGTAAACGTCGTTGATGTTGCGTGCCGCTTGTGCCGCTTTGCTGCCACGACGGTACTCATACTCCATAATTACTCGAATTTTTAACTTATCCATGATGACGAAAAATGTTCGAATGCGTTGAAAACAAAACACTAACTATTAAACAAATGACGATTTTAGAAAAAGAATTCCATGTTTGTCAAATAAAATTAATTTGAAATTAGAATTATCAGTCAAAAAAAAATATTTTCATTTGAAATGGCCAGTACGGCAAAACGGCAATTTCATAGGTAAAGACCTATTATATAACAATAAAAATTTCAATTGTGTCATAACTTATATAAATGTCAAAAATTATAATAAAGGTACCTGAATTTTGTACCCATAATTTCAACCGACTTTCGTCGTTTACGGGAAATCGAAACATCGAGATGTCGCAGCTTTTATTATCACAGTTGTGTTAACGCACTTGTTATACGACATATTTAGCAGCCAAAACGTAAGCTTAATCAAGGTCCATAAAATTTGCAAGAGTCACAGTAGGCGAAGATAATCGGTATCCAGTAGGCGAGCAGAAATATTGTGAATTCTAAACATCAAATAATATAAATGCACTAGCCGACAACGTCTGTTGTCACCTGATAGTTACTTGCAATGAAATATCAAATAATTGTATAAATAGCGCCATCTTAAGATTTTTTACGTATTATTTTGACAATTTTAAATGAATTGTAAATCTAATACAACTAACGCCATCCATCTATCTTAAAAAAACTATTTTTCAAATCACAAAATTTTGTTAGACATGGTTAGTCTATAGTTATTTACTAGTCTCTGGTTTAATTAACATATGCGTAATCAATAATTAGATAAGATTAATAAGAAACAAGTTCAGGCACCAGTTTCCACAAATAAACTATAAAAACTTAAAATGCTTATTAACATGGTAATACATAAAGTCCTGTGCAGTAATTAATTTTTTACAATTACTTCCTCAGATGCCATGTGGAGGTACCAAAGTTGATATTCACATCAATTTTAATTAAATTTCTAATTATCGTGCTATTTTCATATAAAATATATAATATTTTACCTTTAAACGAAGCTATTTCTTTTTACAGAGTAGTGCAAAGTAAGAATGGTGTTGAAATCGATATGCGAGGAAGATGTAGCGCTGGACAGAAAGTATTAGCTTGCCTCATCATAAGATTGGCCTTAGCAGAAACATTTAGTTCAAGGTAGGTGTCTACAAAAATGAAACTTCATACTCCATAGACAATAACTACAATGGACAATGGTCGTATAAGAAGTTGTACTTTGTGAATGTCATACTGGAATACAAAGTTTATTATATTATTTGTTTGTATAAACGTGACGAAAAAATATTTAACTTGTACTAAGCATAATATGTTAACACATAATGACTATTGTCTTTGTTGTTAATAGAGATCTTTAAACATATTCCCATCAAAGCAAAAAAAGAGGCAAGTGAAAATACCGGGATAGGCATTACACGTCAAGCGTCAGTTCAGTGATACCTCTTTTTTTAGAATAAAATGAGATAAAACAATTTTTGGCTATAATTTTAAACCAAAGTTATAATTGTCTTCAATTTAATTTATTTCAGATTCGGTATCCTAGCCCTTGATGAACCAACAACAAATTTGGATCAAGACAACATCAGAAGTCTTTGCTCAGCTCTAGGTGAGATTGTCCAAGAGAGGATGACACAAAAGAACTTTATGTTCATTATCATCACTCACGACAAAGAATTCATCGAGTCTCTGGGCAGCATTGATAAAGTCACCCACTATTATGAAGTCTCCAGAAATGATGACGGCAAATCCAGGATTAAGAAGATTAGATTTACATAAAACTTCATTCTCCATTCAGTCATTCCGAACATAATTTTTTAAGTTTATTTTTTTATATTTTAAGGCTGTGCCTTAATTACGTGTCTATTATTTGTATGTGCTGTTTCATTCATGGAAACGATCACAGATTTTAAGTATTAAGATTAATAAAGATTTATATAGAAATATACTTTCCTGGTTTTATTTCTTTTAGATTACTTTTAAGCTTTACAAATTATCTTTTAATTAAAAACGTTACATAAAAACATTGTCGTAGAAACAAATGTACGGCGGGTCAAATAGAACATTTTTGATTAATATTAATCGTATGTTATAGTGTTTTGCTAGCCAGTAAAAAATCGACGTGCACTTTTACTTTTGCTTCAAACACTTTAAATATTTGTCTAATGTCCATTTCTTTCTGTGATCCAATGTCCATTTCTTTTTATACCTATGCGAGAAAAGATGATTAGCGAAGACAACGGAATGCAGTACTGAAACTAGGCCTATTTTTTCAAATCAGAACATTGCTATATTCGATTGTTGGGGTTGTCCCATATTTTTTGTAAAATTGAAATTAGTTATTTGGTGCAAAAAATCACATAAATTGATGACATTTACTAATTTTTAAAAAAATACGGTAATTGAAACAACACGTAGGTAAAGAAAATATTGAAATAACTCTAAAAAGCCGTCCTGAGTCTACAATTTAGTATGTAAAGAAAAAAATCTGATTCTGCTTCAAAAACCATTATGCGATATCACAATTTTACAAGAATATGTTAATAAAAGGTCGCAGGTAAAAGCGATTAAGCTCATTTTAACGGAAATACGTAAAATAATTTGATTAACAGCCAACCTCTTTGATGTCATAAAGTAGCATCATTTTCTAACTTCAGTGTCAATGTTTTCAATAAATATCTATCATTAAGAATTCATAGAATTGTATATTCCAGGTAATACGACAAACTTATCAATGCGATTTAAACAAAGATAACTAGGTATTCCGTGACGTCATAAAATTTTTTTTATTTATTTAAAATTAAATACTGCACAGAAATCAGAAATATTCAAAATGTTTTCCAAATAATCAGTTTCTTTTTTTATTACACTATTGCGAGTATTACGCCATGTTTCACTTGTTATTTTTGTAATACCCTCTTGAATGAGATGCTCTATGTTGGTCAACATTTCTTAGAGCAATGTAGTTGTTAAGGACCGCCGTTAGCAATTTATCTGGACGTGTGTTGTGGTACGATGCGTTATCTAGTACTGTAACGGAAGGGATCCACCTGGCAAAGGAAGCAACTTTTTATTCAGCCATTTCACGTAGTTTTCAAAACTCATGTTTGAGTGGTAGTCTCCAACTGTGGAATTAGCTTTGTATATTGACTCAGCGTTCTTAATAAATTCGGCATCCGCCCCAGCATGTACTTAAAATAAACCTGTACTAAGTTTTTTTTAATGGTGATGGTTTATCTTTTTGGGTCCAGCTATAATTTCTAACATGTGTTGTCAAAACCTAACTTTCGCCGGTGTAGACAATAGCCTGACCTTGAGAGCGGTATTCGGTTATTTTTTAAAGTATTTTAATTTCCACATCTGAATATCATGTCGTTCAACTAAAACTTTCCTATCTTTGTCAGTTTTACGCCATTTGAAGCCCAATTTATGTAATAATTTACGCAGCGTTGCGAGTCATCCGCCAAACCCATTTTTTTCCATTTAAGAGCCTTTATACAAATCAACGCTCTCCCGAATCGGTAAACTGCAACACGCACACGTATCAATAATGTAGTGACGTCATAGCAGGTGGCTAGCGTGCCACAAAACGCCATTTATTGTTACATTTCTGTCAAAAAAAGCTGTCAAAAGTGATGTTCCGGAGCTTTGATTATTTAACCAGATATCGATGATCATTATTAATATGTTTTTATTTTTCATACTTTCTATGCAAATGATAACAGGCGCTTACGCAGTAAATCATATCGAAACGGTATTTGCTTTATAATTATTATGGTAAAATATCGATGGTGGATTCGATACTCGTTGTGCAACACTAGAAATGGACGCCATTTTATGTTATTTTTCAGGTTCAGGTATGGGTTTTCACGTTTTTTTCGTGCTTAGGGCTTGTCCATTGGTTGAGGTCAATGAGCTGGCCGTCAAGTAGCGTGTCCGAATAGGTTTTGATACTATTTCAAATATGACACGATTTCACGATTGACATAATTGCATATCTTCAGTTAACATAATGAGCTTAAGGTGAAGAAGGACATTCCGATTTTGGTAGCGTCGGGTGACGGGTCGCTCACTTCCCTTTAATATGGTTGAGGAGGGCGATGGCTGGATTCCGCGTTAACTCGTGAACGGGTGCCGTTTGAGGGTGTTCGTCGTTTGGATACTTGGGGGGAGGGAGACTTGCCGAGCTAATAGATGCAGAAAAGAATAATTTTGTATAGACATAAAGAGACTCTGTAAATTTATTTTGAAAAAACTATACCCGTGAAGTTTCTTGCCAGTTCTTCTTCACGAAGGTTTTTTCGAACTGGTGGTAGAATCATGTTTTATTTGACGTCAATAAGAACAAGTAATTGTCAATGTTGAGAAATAAATATTTCATTTCATTTCATTTAGCACATATAGTTTACATAGTTACATAGTTTAGTTGTATATTAATTAAAAGTCTGAACTTTTAAGTAAGTACCTAGTAAAAAAGTAATCATCATCAGCTCATTGTAGACCCGCTGCAGGGTAAAAGCCTCCTCCCAGAGGGACAATATTACATTATAATAATAAGAAGGCATCGGTGCCTCCTCCGGATTAGCGAATGTCTTATTGAACTTTGGGTTCCGGTTTACCGGTCAGTGCAGGTTTTTATACGCTCATACATTTTTCAAAGATAAAAAACCATTATTGCGCGGTTGGGTTCGTTCGAACAATCCACCCTAGGATTAAGAGGCCAGCCACTGCGCCACCACAGCTCTGAATCTTCATCATCAACCCACTGCAGGGTGCGAGCCTTCTCGCTGCTCGGAATAATATGTGTAATGAAGGAATAAATAATAATAAGGTAACGTGCCTTTTTGCTTCTCTAGCCTTCGTGATATTATTATTTTGGCCACCGCTTCGATTTTTCTTTTTAAATTATATTGTTTCCTACATTTATTACCCATTTCAAAAGTTGGTGGACTAAACTACACTTGTGTTTGAAATAAAATGTTGGTCTTGGTATAACTTTATCTTTTTATTTTATGTATAAATTTAATCTAATACATCTTACTCCGATGAGTGATCTCGGACATAAGAATGTCTCGATTCTTTTATTTATTTTATGTGAAACATGTATTTAAATATATTTTCTTCTTAATTTATATAGACCTCTTTACTGAAAGATCGTAGCAAAAACCAAGACTTTTAAAGATTTGTGTATTACTTATTAGTAAAATAATACTTGGAAAAATGCAGTACTTCAATATTAAATTTATATTTTTACCAAAAGTATCGAAATTGGTGGCAAGCGTTCGATATTTACGACGGAGTTCGATAGCACTGGGCGAAGCGCGGGAAAAAAAACGATACATATTCACTCTGGAAGGCCTCGGCCGGTACTAAATACAGGCAGCGCGTGCATTAGATTTTATATCAATTTTAGACTTTTTAAAATGATTTTTTAGAAGTATGTTAAAATGAACTTGAATAATATTTCTGTTGTATTTCATTAGATACATATTTGTTAGTAATAAGAAGTAAAAAATTATTACTTTTGTAACAATACAAGCGTATCTAAAACTGCAACTTTTTCACGCATTGATTTTTATGTTTTAGCCTTTAAAAAAATAATATTTTGTACTAATTTCTCTATAGACTCTTTTGACGACAAAACAAAGACCATAACAAACTTTTCTTTTTCTGTTTGTATCAGTTACTTTTATACATATCGAACGGCAAAGTACGCATGATGCATACGTGTAATATTTTGATCGGAAACAAACACAGAAAACTCCTAAAATTGCACGATTTTGTATAAACGCTCTTAAGACTGATCTTAGTTTTGCCAGCATAGGGATTTGTTTATGTATAACATGAAAGCCTTGTATTGTGTTCCGAATAACGTCAGCTGTTTATCCATCAATGTCTACTTTATTTTGTCTTTTTCTTCGGTTTTTCATCGGTGAAATAAAATTCACAGATGACTTAAGTCATCTCTTTCCATTGATATGTCTCTTTCTTCTTTTAATATTTACTGCACTGTTCTTTTACTTACTTCGGAGCTTCTGCAGTGCGCTTCGTAATGTTACGCAACTGTGAAATATCGCACTTTGGTTCTCTATGGAGATCCGTTTTATATTCTTGTTTAAAATAAATAAAAATCATGTTAAACGTGTTATTATAAAATAAACTCAATACATTAATTAATTATAAACACCAAACATAAACATTAATTTGCCTTACCTCAGTACGAACAAAACAACTTTTCTCCAGCGCTCCCAGGCTTAGAGAGACAATGTGTACACACACAGAAAATATGGCTCACCCGTGCGCCTGAGATAAAATATCTGTATTAGTTATTAATGTTTAAAAAATCTCGCAAACACGTTTAGAAATCGTAATTTTTCGAAAAAAACAATCGATGAACCAAACGAAAGTTTCCTTATTTTACTGAAATATTTTTCAGAAATTATTCAAACGTATAAAAATACATAAATATTTTAAGTGTCATTTCAAGCCTAGCGCAACTAACAGGGCTGCGAAGCTTGATTGGCCCTTACTGAGGTTTGTGTGTGAGCAATTACATCAAACAATCAGAAAAATAAGTTAACTACGCCCGGGAATCGAACGGAATTTATGGGATCAATATAATCAATCATAAGGATTAAATCTCTCTAACAAACTTGATAAATGAATGGAAAACTATAAAACTTGACATTATTTACATTAAAGTCGAACCAAAAAAAAATTCAATATATTTTATTCCATCATAGGTAAAAAAGTACAACACTTGGTGAGTCTTCTTTTTCTTCATCGAGATTGCGTAAATTAAATTAGATTGCGTTGATATGGGTAGATTGAGAGGGAAAAAGGCCGGCAAAAAAACCGCTCGGCACTCTTTTATAAAATACCTGGGAGTAGAAGGTATACAGATTGACGACATGAAAGAAACATATGCACACATGACAGCTAATTGTTCGTGCTAATGAACTCCCACAGCCAAGTTGATTACATAGTATGTATACCTATCATTTTTCAAAATAAATATTGCAAAAGTAACAGTATGTTTACAATCAATAGTTTTCTAGATACAGCGATGTGTTCGAGGAGCCGCTGCGAGTCGCCGAAACACGCTCCATACAAAACGGTACTGAGCTGTGACGTCACGACTTGTGAATCATACTAAAATTGTATGGGCGTTAGGATAAAATATGTAATAGCTACGTAGACAATGCGTTCACGTGCATACTGTCATAGTAAAAATTGTTATATTTAATGTCAGTAAGCTAATGATATTTAAAAATTTTAACATATACTATAATAAGTTATCAATATAATTTCGATATTAAATTCAAAACTATATTTTTCAAAACATTGTACCTGTCAAAATAACTAATATTTTATAAATAAATTATAAAAACTTGCATTTTTAAATGGTGTCATCTACCCAATTGGCACCTCTTGGATAGACTTGTAACGATCCCCGTGTTCATCATCAGGCGAGATGAACGAAAAACGCGTGTCCAATTTGTTATTTAAAAAATCAAAGCTTTTCGCTCTTCTTGTATATGTCGACAAAACCCTAGCCAATTGCCGTCGCTTACGATAGTTTTCCGAACTAGATATACCTACTTGCGATATCTATATTGGTTTATAGGCTCAGCCAGCCATATCCTACGCCTACGCGAGCTCCCCTATCCAATAACTTTTTACATAGGATTTTATTTTAAACTGGACCAGTGTCGACGTTAGGAGACAGAGGGCTGGCGCAAGTGATAGTTGTCTTAGGATGCGATACAATAATGGTGATCATTAAAACTTTTAGGGTGTTACCACACTAATCATAGCATGGAACGTCGACCGGTCGACGTCGGTCGATTAAGAAGGTAATTACCTGCCGGGCTCACTAGACCCCACTTAAATTGCGATTCGGCAACAAAATAACTTTTAGTTATACATTTTCTTTGATACCTACTTAGGTAGTTAATCATTTAAAGAAAACTATTTTTGTTACTGGTAGTTATCGCCTAATAACAGGAGGAATCAATAAAACATACAAATATTTAGAATGAAATAAGAGATATAATTTAATAAAAATATAATCTTGATATCTACAATAATGGCAATGGCAAATACCAATTATTAGTTGAACACTAAACCAGTAATACTATTAAGCGGCTCGCATATTTTTGCCTGATCTATGTACTGTAGTTTACTATCTTGGAGAACAGTTAACGTAACACCTAATAACTCAGCTATCTGAGTTGAAGGGAAGGACTGCGACAAACATTTAGAAATATACGGAACCAAATCTTCTGTAAAGGAAACACAGAGCGAAACAAAATTCTGCCGTTCTATATCAGTGAAACCTTGTTGTTCTCGGTGGTAAAACGCGAGTAACACTTGGACCGCTCTGCCTAGAGACTTTCTAAACGCATTGTACACTTCTTTTACAATATTTAAAGGCGCTGTGACTCGTAATGAGTTTAATACTGTTAATAATCCGTTCAGGTATTCGGCTAGTGGGTAATAGTCCAGTAGGCTTTCTGGAGGGCCATTAGCGGCGCCTTCACTCACTGGTCTTGAAACATTCTTGATACTTGACACTTTGTAGGTTCGCATATGAGTGTCAAAGTTATTGTCGGTTCTTTGGACACCGAGGTAGAACTGTTTTTTGATAATGTCTCGGAACAACGGGGTAAGTCTGCACCGCATGTCGGCACCCACTCTGCCGAATGAGAGACAAAGGTACATGCATTGGTTCATGATGGACTCGAAACTGGAATCGTCTTCTTTTAGTAAATCGTCGTTTAGTATTTGAGCGAGAGCTTCCGTCTGAAAAAAAATTTTAATTTAATGGATTTTAAACCGTTTTGATAACTCTATTCAGGCCGAGAAGGGTTGTAACTTGTAAATTATATAACTGTACTTTTCTTAAAACTACGGTTTTGTTGGCATGAGATTAAGAATTATAGGTAAGTTCATGCAAAACCTATCGCTTCTAGTCAATTGTTTATTATTTAAATGTGACCTAATACTGTATCTGTGAAATTTTGCAGATTTGATACTCAATCACCTTAAGACTACTTGTTCACTTAAATTTCCGGATTACTTATCTACTGAGACAGCTTCGGCGGGTACGCACCATCCTTGACAGATGATCGAATAAGAATAATCATAGAATAAGTGTTTAAACATACCTTCTGCTTCAACCAACACGACAGCGCACTCGTCCCACCACGCTCGTCGTCCTTTACTTTAGACTCTTGCATGTCCGACAAGAAGATAGACTTGTGTTGAGTCAGCACGTTGAACAGATGTATTCTGTGGAGTTCCACTATCCGTCTCAGTAGCTTTTCTGGCGCTGTTGATTGATATTATGCAGAAGTATTAATTTTTTGAGATATTTATTTTTAATAGTTTATCGGGATGGTACAATAACTAAAAGAAATTTAGGAGAGTTTTATAAAGATATCGTCTGCGGCGGTACTACAGTCCTTACTATTTAAGCCGCCATAACAACTTTGCGTTCCGGATAAAGGGTAGGAGCGGCCAGTGTAATCACTGGAACAAAGGCAATTCCAACTACAGCCAACGATCGGCAACGTATTATTAATTGATAAGCAGTTAATCAATTACATCTACGATTTATGATGTACATGGGCACAATGACACCTACCATCGTGTTCGTTTGCCCGCTATCACAAAGTTAAAATTAAAAGGTAAATGGAAGTTAACTTCTTCCCTTATATTTAGGCAGTCAACATTCTATACAAATCGAATACGTCAAGTTTTAAAATACGTTCTCAGTAGTCAAGTTATTGTAATTAGAGGTCCCAGCAAACATGAAGAAATTTGTAGTAGAAGCGCAGTATTTCTTACTTCAGAAAGGATCAAAGTAAATGTTTGAATCTTATTGTATGCAGCTTTAAATGGGAGGAAGAGCATTAATGACGTAAAATTCAAAACTGTACAGCTTTTGTGGAAGATTTGTACCTATATTTATAATAAAATTAAACCTAATTACATTCAGTATTTTTAGCATCCTCCAAAGCTTTCTCGAACCAAGCATTCCTAGCTTTCAAAAAATGAAGGTGCAACCCATCCAATTGAAGATTGGCAGTTTTCGCGACACGGTGGTAGGAATCAATATCTTGCTCGTCATCTGTTGACCTGTACACAATATTTGCTCGCCTTAAATATCCCAATATCTGTAAACGAATAAATTATTATAATAAAGAATTGGGAGATCAACTTCGGTAAAAAATAATATTATGCAGTTGATGCAAGCAAAGCTTACTGTTTCAGTATTTGTAGATATACATTATACAAATTAATAATATATGAAATAATAATAAAGTAAAATAACAAATTATGATTAAAAATGTTAAAGCTAGCCCAACAACGAAAACTGAATACTGATAATTTCGAGTCCAACACAAATTCTACGAGTAGATAAATAGCCACATTTTTAAAAGTTAGATTACTCACTTGCAGACACTGTGGTAATGGCAAATCGTAACGGAGCTGATTGAAAAGGTGATAAAGTGTCTCAAACCAAAGCGTCATGATTTCCGTGGTGGTGTTCTGAAAAAAAAAATTACTTGCTTTTAATCATGAAAATGCTGAAGATTTTTTTAATTCTTAATACTTGATATCATTCAACTAAATGATGCAAAACATATTGCCGACTTGTCTTTGGTGCTAAAACTCAGTTTTACTTAGGATGCAAAAAAAATTACTTCACTTTCGAAGCATATAAAAAAACTGCAGAACACACTAGAACACCTTTTTATACTACATCTTCATTTAAATATATCAAATATTAAAAAAACAAAGAAAAGTTTAGGTTTACCTGCACAATTGGTATTTCAGAATACCTATTAGAAAGGTTTCTTACAAACGTGAATATGTCTAATGCACTCTCATAGTCTTCTGCATTAAGAGCTTCTCTCATCAACGACGGTAGCTCTAGCAGCTCCATCAACTTGTCACTTTGACTCCGTATGGAACTGTAATGGCTGGAATAGAACAGGACATAGATATAACCATTTCACAATTGATTACCATATTATAGGACTTTTCCATTAATCTTATTTAAATGAATAATGTTATGACATGAAAGAAATGGACTATTAATTGTATGATATGTCTGCTAGTTGAAACCAGCAACTTTTTGAAAGAATATTTAATAGTAATCTTGGATGTCAAATTTAATTAATTTCTTGTTAATTTATCAATTTAAAACTTTGTAACTTTTAATTTATACTATTTTATATTTATTATTTACAACAATAGTTTCCTGCTAGCTGGTTTGATGATGAAACCTAGAGGTGTAGAGGACATCTTCATTGGTTTATAGTAACCCCTATCAGTTTTGGCTCATTTTGTTTCTTGAATTGAGTCAAATATATTATAGTTTGAGAGCTGAGGACACATTTACACCAACAAGCTCCTAAAATTGCAGGGTAAAAGTCTATTAAAATAATTTTTTTAAATATAATTTTAGAATGGTCTGGTTATATTAAGCTTATAAAAAACTACAATTTTTGTAATTTGTGTATGAAACAAAGTAGAGCTAATTTCAAGCAAACAGTAAGTATTAATTTATTTGTTTCTGAGTTTTTTCTATCCATTTCAAATGTTGTTTAGTTACATGGTTTTCCATTCATTTAATTTATTAAGTTTGTTGGCGAAATTTGAAAACATACAGGGTGTTCGTTTTTCAGATTTTAGTTTCAAATCTAGCAAATGGCAAGGCTGAACCCAAATTTTCTTCTTTTCAAAATTCAGGAATGACTCCTTAAAGAGTTAAAAGAAATGTCCCAAAATGCAAGGAGTCTAGGCCAGGTCTTTGTACACTTTATCAAAAAATAGTTTAAGATGCTTAGAACACTTTTTGATTGTTAAATTGTTATTAAAACACTTTGTTTATTGGTAGGAAATTAAATTGTACATTATTAGTGTGCAATACAAACAAAAAACATCATGGCGGAAAAAATTTCATTTTGACAGCTCAGGTTTACTTACATCTTTTTGTTTTTTGTATCGAGTAGTATCGATGGCTGGTTGCCGTTAAGTCCAAAGAATTGAATTGAATTGTTTTGTGTATTTTTAGCTAATTTAATAGTTGTAAAGTTAAAAAGAAACCGAAAGAAAGAACTCAAGTGCAACGAACAATCAAACACACAGACAGACAACTATCAATGTGACGTGAGTGAAGTGTGCTGTGAGTGAGGTGGCTGTCCCCTCTGCTTAGTGAACTAACTTCACAAGACAACTTCCGCCATAGAAAAGACTCATTGTCAATGTTGCCCGCTAAAACGAACACAAAAAATTTTATTTTTTACCATCTTACTACTAATTAAATCAAATTATTTGTATTTTTCCTATAATGACCATTTATTTGTCAATTTTTTTAGATGGTGTACAAAGACCAAGCCTAAGTTGTAACATTTCTTTGGCATTGCAAAATTATACCCTGTATAGCTAGTTGGGTCAAATCCATACTCTAATGAAGGTCTAAATGAGTGTCTAATGAAGGTCTGATTATGATTTGCATTTGAGAAAGCTTGAATAACATATTGAATATTTTTACTGATATTTAGCTAAAGAAAATTGTATTATATTAGGTCCTCACATATGAAATTGGCGTTTGGTCTTACTGGCCACTTTGATCTGTATTATCTCCGCTTTGGTTAAGAATTCCAATTTCAAATTTATACAGCTATTTACTCAGGCATTCGTGTTTCGAACACCGTGATTCATTAGTTTTTTCCTCTTTTGGTATTTTTTTTTTGCGTCACTTAGTTTACAAAATGGAAAACTTGAAATATCGCGTTTTTTACGAGACGCGTTCCACCGTGGCACCAGTGCTGCAGAAACGGCTCTAAGTATTAATGCTGTGTATGGTGTCGCAAAAGAAAACACAGTGCGTTTTTGGTTCCAACATATACCTTCTGGAAATTTCGACCTGCAGAACAAGCCCCTTGGACGGCCCGAGACCAAAGTTGATAAGGAAAAATTGTAGGCTATTGTGAAAACGGATCCATCGCAAACCACGTCTGAGTTAGCTGTAGGCTGCGGTGTTAGTAACAAAAATGTTTTAATCCACTTGAAGCAAATTGGGAACGTGAAAAAGCTTGAGAGGTACGTATGTCATGAGTTGAGTGCAGCAAACTGTCAAACGACACAATAATGAAAGGATTTTAAATCCAATCACTACCTGTGATGAAAAGTGGATCCTGTATAAGAATCGCAAACACTCATCGCAATGGTTGAACCCTGGCAAACCAGCCAAATCCTGCCCCAAGTGAAAATTTACTCAAAAAAAGTTTTCTTAAATCTGGCCAGACGATTATGGCAGATGTCTATTGTCAGTAACTGCAAACCATGATGGAAAAGCTAGCTGCTAAACAACCAACGCTGGTCAATCACTCTAGGCCACTGCTGCTTCAGGTGCTAGGACAATGCTAGACCACACACTGCACAACAGACAGCTACCAAATTAGGGGACCTTCAATTGGAATGTCTAAGACATTCACCACACTCCCTGGACCTTGTTCCAACAGATTACCATTTTTTTCGAAATTTGGATGACTTCTTGCATGGGTAAAAATTCAACTCCGATGGGGCAGTCCAAACCGACTTCAAAGGTTTTATTGTTTTTTTAGTAAAGGGATCAATGAACTACCTGTTAGATGGCTTATCTATAGCAAGGATACATACTTTGATTAAATATATATATTATTATTTTTTTTAATTTACTTTATGTTCCTCCCTTACAAAATGCCAATTTTATATGTAATGACCTAATATATGCTTCTGATCTCATTGAGATTTTAGAGTAAAAAATTGTCTACATAAAAATAGCTGTCTTATGGTAAAAAAGTTGTAACAATATTTTCAAAGGTTGAAATATACACTCACTTCTTTTCTTTCAAAATATTAAAAGCTATTTGGGAAAACTTTTCACATTCTTGTATAAATTCAGGTATATCTTGCAGAAACTCGCCTAGTGAATCTTTTGAGTTACCCAAATCTTTCATGATTGTCCGCGATATTTCTGCTGTTTCTACAAAAGTCTTATAATTTGTAAAGGCCAAGTCTTGAGTCTGCTCTGTTAAATGTTTCATTTCTTCAGTTAATCTCTCAGGCTCCTTGTGAATAGCCTCCCAATTATATGAACCCAATTTCTTAATATAATCCGTGATTTCAAGGAAATTTTCAGCATTTTCTGAAAATTATTAAATAAAATTTTTATAGCTACTTATCAGTGTTATCCTCACTTTTCTATTTCATATTTGTATATGTTGTTGTAGATAAATATATATATTGTGTTGTTTATCTAAACATTACATGCTCGTTTGAAGAAGTTAGCGATTTTAACTCTCAGATATCTAACCTTCTTTCGAATCTGGAAACAAAAGTTGACAAAGTTCATTTAGTTCTTGCGACATTCTATCGAAGAACGCTAGGTGGGTAATAAGATGTCGCGGGTTGAATGATCCCGTCCCCGTCACAGATAACTATTAACTTTCCCTGTTCCTTCAATTCTAGAATAAATAAATCGTTGTTAACATCTATCAAAAAATGTAATGGTAATTATTATTTATCATTTATCAATATAACATCTATCAATTATCAATCAGTTTTTTTTAATTATTTCTCCTCAAGTTGAGGAAGGCAAGGCAATGCCATGCAGCCAAGTCTTTCGTTGATTTCCTCTTATCAGGATAGTAATAAAGCCGGGCCACTTCTTTTTTTCACATTTCAAAGGCCTGAGCCAATTCTTCATATTCTTCTGTATTTGTTTTGTCCGCTTACTGAAGTCATGTCCAATTTAATATCATATCTAGTCCATTTTCTCAATAAAAAATAGAAACTTGAGAAAACTGTCAAAGTTTTATTTACAAACAGGACTGTCAATTTTTCGTTTGCGGTGTACACACGGTTTTCGTCATTTGTCGGTTTTTTTGGTGATTTTGTTATCAACATTGAGTTATTTTAAGTGTTTCTGCTTTTCTCTTCCTCGCCTGGTAAGTGGTTGTATGAATTATCTAGCTCTTAATGAGCATGGATTGTGTTCCAATTCCTCCTAAACCCCCAGACCCAATCCCGTTTCCTGATGCCAACAACTCCCCTGACCCTTTCTCTCAACATGTGCAAACAAGAAAACGTCCGAGTATAAATCGGGATTCGTCCCCTACTACTTAAAAATCTGTTTCGCATGCTCTTCCATCTCAACCCAATAACCTTATTTACACTCACCCAAGTCTTTTAGAAGAAAAATCTTACCATCGTTCTGACAAAGGTCCATTCATTGTTCATGTGTCCAGGTCAGAAAATCACCCTAAGTCAGGCAGTACATTTAATCATCAAAATTTTGGAAAATTTTTATTTACATCAAACATTAAAAATATTAAAAATGATGGTATAAAGAGTGTTGGTAGAAATCGGGTCTCTGTGGGATTCTCATCTGCATGTGCAGCAAACGAGTTTCTCAGAAACCCGAGTCTTAAATCTCATAACTATATAGCTTTAATTCCTACATATAATATAACAAGAATGGGGCTGATTCGCGGGATCCCAACTTCTTGGTCAATGGAGGAAGTTGTATCAGCAATCTCCACACGCCAAGGTGATATAACAATTTTGAAGGCTTGTCGCTTAAACAGAAAAGTGTCCATGGAGTCTGGTTCCACTTGGACCCCCACGCTGCCGTGGTATATCTATAATGCCGTTATCTACCATAACTCAATTTTGAGTTAAGAGCAAAAAACGCGCTAAAAATTGAAACCTACGTAACTTCTCGATAACAACGTTAATTTGAGAAATAAAAGCACCAAAAAATACGTCAAGTAAAATATTTTTTAATTATTCTTCTGATATATGACAAATATATTTATAATAAATAAAAAACGATTTTTTAGATTTAGATAATCATTAATGTTTCTAATTTATTATGATTTATTTACTAAAATGCCGCTAAGTATGATTTAACGGCATTGTAGTATTTCTATATAAAATAATAGTATTGACTGTTCACACATTAAGATAAACATTGATATATATTTATCTAAAACGTCGCTATAGTACATAACCCTGGTTTAGCTTAATATTAGGTTATATAGAGCTGACTCATATATAAACTTTAGTGCCGTTACTGTCACTTTACCGCTTTTTAGTCTAGTAAACTACAAATAGTTATAAATTTAATGGCAAAACTTGATTCAGTGTTACGCTAAAATGCCGTTGAACTAAGAACCTTTTACGTTAACGGCATTATAGCGATGCTATAACAAAAAATATTTAAATATTATATGAAACGGGAAGATAAACTACAACGTAGAAAGACAATATTTTAGTAATTAAAAATAAATACACAATATTTATTTTAACTTTTATAATTGAGCATCTTACTTGCCTTAATAGAATTTCACTTATAGCTAAACTTGTGAGGAACTTTCAGTTCTTAAAATACAAATATCACATCAATTAGGTAGGTAATTAGGCACTTGTACTTTTCATTAGACCATTAACTAATTAGTCACTTTAAAAGAGATCACTTTAGTAGAGCTTAAAAACAAGAAGTTTTCTTCAAGTCTTTTTTTGTCTATATAATAAAAAGCCACTAAACTCTAACAAAAATTATCTTTATAATCGTATAGATCGAGTCAAACTCAACTTGAAATCGTAATTTCTATAAACATTTTAAATAAAAAACAATAATTAAAAACCAAAAAATATTAACCTCAAAAAACAAACTCGTTTTTAAATCTTCTTTTTAAGTAAAACCTATATCTAAAAAAAATTTGAATCAAAAAACTCAATAGAGCAACGTTACTAAATAAAAAAACAATGCTTATTAAAATTAACTTATTATAAAAGTAGTCAAAATACTAGAGAAAGTCAGTCTCAAGAAACATAGGTAGGTACACTAATTATTTATTGTTCGTGTTAGAACTTGTACCGGCACTTGCGTTTTCTTTTATGGGTAGTTGTTTCCAAAATAATAATTTGTGCGAGGGAATTATACTTGATAGTTTGTCAAGTATATCAGCTTTTCTTTTAGGTTCAACACATTTTGGTTCGGTTCTGAATTCAAATAGTGACATACGTGGGTTTTTTAAATATTTATCATTCATAAAACGGAGAGAAATATATGTTGTATCTTCGAAATTGTTTTTATACATGAGATCATAATTATCACGCGTAAAACATACCTCTACCATATTTTTTAAATAAGCCCTTGGGTTCGACATTTGGATCCTTCTTTGTGAAACGTAATTTGGCAAATTAAAAAAATTTTCGGGAGACATAGTCTGCACAGTGACTTTCGAATTGTTGATTGATGAAACACACTCTTCAAAATCTGTGAAATCGTAGAGTTTGCCTTTTTTTTTCATGGCCAACTCTACCTGGTGATGCACTTGGTCACTGCTCATAAACGTGTGGCCGGGCTCAAAGTAATGGAGAATAATTTTTTTTATAGCAATAGCTTCACTGTTGATCATATGGACCAGCATTGAATACAGGAGCCAATTTTTGTTCTGCGCACTGCAATTGTCTAGCCAGATATGTACTTGCTCAATGTCCCTAGTACGCAAAAGAAAATGATAAAAGGCAGACATTATGTCTTCTTGTTTTCTGCCCGCAATGCCATCATGCCAGATAACCGTAAGGGGCTTACATTCTGTGGTGATCTTGCCAAGTGGTGCAAATGTTTGGTTGTATGCAATAAGACGCTGACAGAAAATTGCAGCTTTAAACGTTTCCAATCTTGGCAACATGATCACCTTTTCCAGGTCAGCACTATAGAATACCTGTGAACTGTTTTGAGCTTCCTCTTTATGTGCTTTGTAAAGCGCTCTTGCCTTTGTATATCTTTGGTGATGTTGAATCCAATTCACGCAATCTGTACACCCTTCTATTAGCTGGCTAGTGGCATTATGTGATGTGTCTTTTTGGTGCAAATTATATGCTGCGCATAATTCACATTCTTCATTGCCAAGATTTGTGAAAGATATGTTCATTTTTTTAACATGTGATCTGTATAAGCTGTACGAAATATGTTTATCGGGGTAAGACTCACAAAAATGTTTATGCATCTGAGTTATGCTAATGTCACTTGGTAGGTATTTATATTTAAATTTGTTAAATGATGCGAGTTGTAGGTTGTTTGTGACTCACAAAATTGGTCAAAAACGCTACTGTTCATGGAATATTGTCTTGAATACATGCTGTCCACATAATTAAGTGTACTACTATTTTCATTTTTTTTTGTTTCTGTATTTGGTGACAAATTAATTACGGGAATCTCAGGGGGGGAATTACGGGGGTCTTTAATCATGTCTAGTATGGTTTTAGCTCTAGTGGCAATAGCAGAGCTTCTGTAACAAGAAAAAAATTATATATTTTATTAAAAAAACAAAAAATGAGGGCCTAGTGCAAAGTGGACTTTTAAAGAGCCCCGCTTAAATATTTACTTTACTTACTTTTTTTTTTACCCCTCAAATTTTAGCAAGAAAATCATATTAAAACAGTATGGTAGCCCTAATATTTATTCTAGCTTTCAGTATTTGTTATTAGAGCGGCAACTGAAAAACATCATCCGTGAAAATTTCGACTGTCTAACTATCAAGGTTCATAAGATACAGCCTGGTGACAGACGGATAGCGAATTCTTAGTAGGTAATAGGGTCCCGTTTTAGCCTTAGCCTACGGAATCCTAAAAAGATAGAATTGAGATGTTTCATTGGAGTTTCTAAACTTGCCCTCTAGTTCCATGATCTGATCATCTTCATCATATTATAAAATTGCAATGTCACATTGCAAAATACCTATAATTCAATCATTTGAAGATGACTACTTCAAAATCCCGTTGCAATATTAAACCCAAATAACAACCACAAAAAACAGAGCAAGTTCAATAAAAACTAGTGAAAATCGAACTTACCTATGTTTACGGTCAGCCATCGTTGTAAAATTGGCGGGAACACATGCGAATTGACACGCGTCCTTCTTCGACAAGCGCCTGCGACGCACTAATTTAAACCCCGACCCCGTCGGTACCCCTCGGGCGAGATTAGTTAACGGCATTATAGCGTATTACTGTGAGATAACGACCTTTAAATCTAATTTTTAAGGACTCATAATATTAGTTTTACTTAAAAAATGTCGTTACTGGCACATAACGCACATAAAGTCAAAATAAAAGTATATAAAATGTTACGCTACAATGCCGTTAAGATGAGTTAATCACGTTTAAGTCTACCTCTTTCAGTTAACAGCATTATTGTTTAACAAATGTAAACCTATTATTTAAAAAAAAAGTTATGATAAAATAGTTAAAGTATTTTAACCGCATTAAAATGTGCAACAGACCGTGTAACGGCAATCTAGTGATGCAATCATAGGATAAAAATAAAACAAAAATGAATGTTTATGAACTTTAGCGGCGATATTAACTCTCAATGTTACTTAACGACAGTTATGCTTATTACAAACGTGAAAAATAGGCATATAACGGCATTTTTTATATTATTATTTCCGAACCTATTCAAAATATTAAAAAACCGAGTATACAGGTCGATAGAGAATTTTTTTCTTAATAATATGCAATATAAAGTTGAAAATCGCTCACATGTCAGTTAACGGCATTTTAGATATACCAGGGCAGCACGGGTTCTGTAGTGATCACTTTCTCTGGACAATGCTTACCTGATAAAGTGTTTATATTTAAATCATCAATAACTGTTGATCCATACATTTTGCCTTCCATACAATGCTTAAACTGTTGTAGATTTGGCCATGTGAAAGCCCAATGCTGATCCAGTGCTCGTTGCTTCAAATGTGCACAGTCTCACTCAGGTGACTCTTGCCCTGCATCCTCTGAAGTTTCCTGCCTGCAATGTTCAGGCCCTCATTTAGCAACTGACAAATCTTGCCCGGAACATTCCCGGCAAAAGAATATTAAAATCACCATGTCCCAACAGAACATATCATTCAAGGAAGCATCATCCCTCTTCCCTTCAGTTAAAAAATCGTATGCAGATGCTTCTAAAAGTTCTCCTTCACTAAATCTTTCTTACAAAAAAACAATATACAAACCATCAAAACCCAGTCCGTCTTTATCTCCAGGCTATGACAAAATTGCCCATAATGCTATTATTTCTAATCCTCCATCTTCTAAATCGGATTACGCCTTCCTCCCTACCTCTTCCTGCTCCCCTAATGACAATTTTTTAGAACTCCTGATTTCCCTAGTTTTGAACATTCTTTCAAAATTTGAAGACGTCCCACTACCGTCCTCCGTTGCTAAAAAGTTATCCCCTATTGCTAATCTTCTTCTTAACAATGGCCAGACTCCTGCAATGGAATAGTAGAAGCATCCGAAATAAACAGCATGAAATTTCTCATTTGGCTCATCAGCATGACCCTTTGGCTATTGCTGTCTCTGAGACTTGGCTATCCCCAGACAGTCGATTCAAATTGCCTGGGTTTGCCTGTCTTAGAGATGACAGAGCAGATGGTCATGGTGGTGCAGCTCTCTTCGTGAAGGTTTCTCTTATTATTATTATTCTTTGAGCACAATGGCAACCAGCCGTCGATATTACGCGACAGGCTATTACTGCCAATCTCACGTGGTGGAATGAACACGGTATTCTTATGAGATAGTAGGTGCGCTACGTAGGCCAGTCATTGAGTTACCTAAAACAATAGAACAACACAGTTAGTACCAACACCAACTACTTATAAACCTAATAGAGTTACATAGTAACATAGACTATCAACATATTTACAAAGATATATTAAACTGCAAGATATATTTACAAATGATTTTCAGGGTAAATAGGCTGGTTAGAGGAAAGGAGGACCTTCATGCTGGTTGGCCTGGGGATCTGGGGGGAAGAAAATCATAGAGAGAAATTGGGAGGAGGGGGCAGTTGAAAAAAATATGGTCTACTGTTCCATGTTCTGTACCACAACTGCATAGCGGGGAGTCACGGATGCCAATCCTGTATAGAAATACAGGAGAGCAACAGTGACCCAACCTTAATCTGCTAATAACAGAGGTGGTCTTTTTGTTAAATTGCTTATATCGACAGAACCATGGTTTAGCAGGTATAGTGGGCTGGATATCACCATAATGCTTTCCAACAATATTACGGGAGTTGTCCCAATCTGTGCTCCAGATTCAGATCTGTGGTTCAGATAAACCTTGGCCAGGGCACTCAGGTCCTGGGCAAAGCACCTGTAATGGGTTAAGGAACCGGATTCTACAGAATCCCTGGCAAAACAGTCAGCTGACTCATTACCAGCTATACCTGCATGGCCAGGGATCCAGGCCAGCACTATGTTTATGTCCTGAAGGTTGCAGAGGAAAAGGTGGTGTTTTATTTGGAGGATTGGAGGAAATTTGGACCCTAATTGGAAGGAGTTACTTTTGAGTGCTATAAGACAACTCAGGGAGTCAGATAGGATTAGGGAATTGTTCAACTTGTTATCCAGCACATATTTAACCGCTTCTGAGAGGCCGATTGATTCCCCAGTGAATACACTAGTTTGGGGGAGGCACTTGAAAGACAGAAGAACCATGAATTTGAAAAACCATGAAACACAGCTACCCCAACACACCCCTCAGTGGCGAGTTTTGAAGCATCCGTGAAGATAAGGGTCCAGTCATGCCATTTACTGTTGATGATGTTGTTGAACAGGAGGTTAGCATTAGGGTCATTTTTGAGGATACCAAAGTTCGTTAGGATTAGAGGGGAGAACACTAGAGATTCATAGGGAAAAGTATAAAGATACTGGGATTCTGATTGGAAAATTGGAGTTGTGGAAGGGACTAGGGAAGAGAGGCTTGCAACAAGCCGGGGGGGAGATTTATGATGCCAATATGATGAGTTTGAAAGGGAACTCTGGAGAGAGCTTAGTTTAGGATGGAGAGGGTGGGTGGAAAGTTGGAGGGTTTTTGAAATAAACCTATTGGCAAGGTACTGTCTGCGAAGGTGAAAAGGTGGTTCAACACATTCAACCCTCATAGCATTAGCTGGAGATGACTTCATTGCACCTAGGATAGTGCGCATTGACTTGTTCTGGATTTTATCAAGGGTGACAAGACCTGCTTTGTTACAGGGTTCCAAGAGAAATGAGCCATAGTCAATGACGCTCCTAACTAGGGCATTGTAGAGGAGTTTTTGAGAGTAAGGGTGGGAACCCCACCAGGCACCTGACAGACAACGAAGAATATTAATATTAAGCTCGCACTTCCTGGCTACATAGTTAAGATGGGGAGAACCAGTCAGTTTAGAGTCAAAAATAACTCCAAGGAACTTGACATCTTGAACAATTGGGATTGGATGGTTTTGGAAAGATATAGAGGGAGGGCAATAGCGTCTTTGCCTAGTAAAGACTATTACATTACTTTTGGAGAAAGATAAGGTGAGATTATGAGATTGGAGCCAGTTGCCTAGGTAGGATAAAGCTATGTTTAAAGGGCTGGAAGCAGCTTCAATTACCTTTACCCGAAGATAAAGGGCGATATCATCCGCATACTGTAGGATGTTGCAGAATGGGTTAACTGATCTGTCCAGATCCGAAGTGTATATACTATAGAGTAGGGGACTGAGGACAGAACCTTGTGGAAGACCCTGCCATACTATACGAGTTGGAATATTAGCATGCTGATGTCGGATTTGAACAAATCTGCCAGATAGGAGGTTAAAGTAAAGGGTAAAGTGTGTCAGTCTCACCGGAATACTCAGCTGAAGCATTTTCTGCCTGAGTAGGGGGAGGTGGACATTGTCATAGGCCGACGAGACATCTAAGAACACTCCCACCACAGATTCATTATCAGCCAAGGCTAATCTTAAATCCGAGGCGAAAATACTCAGGCTGTCCATCGTGCTATAACCCTTTCTATAACCATACTGGGTAGGACTGAGGAGGTAGTGATTTTCAGCAAACCATTCCAGACGGAGTTTTACTAAATGTTCAGAAATTTTAAGGAGGGTAGGAGCTATTGCAACTGGGCGGAAAGAATTTGGATCTATAGGATCCTTACCGGGCTTTAGGATAGGAATAACTAAATGATGCCTCCAAGAGGAGGGGATATCACCAGTGAGAAAAATAACGTTGATGATGCTGAGGAGAACCTCTTGGAAATGGGAACCTGATTTAGTTATAAAGGAGTAAGGAATGCCGTCAAGGCCAGGGCTAGTGTCATGGAGGCGGTTAAGAGTAAGTTTGAGTTCTTCCATTGTAAAGGGGCTGTCCAAGGGGTTGGATGAGGAGAGTGATGGATAGGGAGATGGTAATTGGTCTAGAAATGGGACAAATGGAGGGGCAATTTTGTCAAAAAACAGATCAAGCCATACGGAGGGGTCAGATGACGTAGGAGAAGGAAGGGTAAAAGTGGCTCCTCGAAAGCGCTTCAGGGAGGTCCAGACAATTGGGGAAGGCGTACGGGGGCCTAGGCTTTCACAGAAAATGCGCCAGGAATCTCTTTTCTTTTTTTTGAACAGCCTTCTGGCTTTAGCCGAAACCCTTTTATAAAGCATAAAGTTTTATGGGGTCATGGATGAACAGTATCTTTTTTCAGCAATTCTCCTTTCTCGAACCATGTCTTAGCACTCGGAGTCCCACCATGGGGGGGACCCTCGATATTTTGGGTCAGGATTTTTCAAAGGAATGTGTGAATTTGCAGCAGAGAGTAGACAGGATACGAGAGAATCATAGCAGGACTGGATATTGTCTGGAGTGGGGGTAGGGATTAAGGAGGACAGGCGGTTTGTGCTCAGGGCAAAATTGCCCCAGTCAACCTTGTCGATTTTGTGTTTAAGGAGGGGAGGGAGTTTTTGTGGGATAGGGGTTGAAATGGGTACCGAAAGAATGATGGGATAGTGATCACTACCATGAAGGGAATTAAGGCGGTTCCAGGTTACAGAAAGACTAAGGGAAGGAGAGCAGATGGAGATGTCTACCGCCTCATCACTCTGATGTGGCCCCGCAATGCGCGTAGGGTGGCCATCGTTCAACACACAGAGGTTCCGGTCATCAATGACATCCGCCAAACACCTACCCGGTGCATCATCCAGCGCGGAGCAATGTATACCCCATAGGCTATGATGACAGTTAAAGTCCCCCAGGATGATAATGGGATGTGGGATAAGTGAAATAAGGGAATGAAATTCATGTATCAGCGTAACTGTGGGATTGGAAATGTAGACAGAAACAAGGGAGAAGTCAAACATTTTAACTGCTACAATGTTTATAGGGAAGGAATGGGGAGGGAGTTGAATAAGGGAGTAAGGGGCTGAGCGTTTCACCAACAAGGCCACACCTCCATGATGGTCTGACCTGTCATCCCCGAGGCAGGCAAAACCAGACAGCCGAAATCGGCTGCCCGGTTTCCAAGTCTCAGAAAACCAAGTCTCAGAGATAGCAATAGCCAGAGGGTCATGTCGACGAACCAAATGTGAAAGCTCATGGGTTGTAGGGCGAAGGCTCCTACTGTTCCATTGGAGCAGAGCTGGCATGGTTAATCAAATTATAAAGTGGGATCAGTTTTGATGCAACGTTGGGCGGTAGGGAACAATCACTAAATCTGGAGAGGATATTCATTAAAATGGTAGCAAGTTGTTCAATGAGATTATCATTTTCGGGTTCACTGTATGGATTTACTAAAGCACAACCAGGAGTAGGAGATGGAGGATTGTAGTTACTAACTAATTCCACATAGGCAGACTTGTCATACCCACGGGAAAGCGGGGATCTAGGTTTTAGTGAAGTTACTACAGTTTTTTTATATGACTTAGATGATGGAGTGGGGGGTGAGAGACTTGGGGAAGGGGCTTTCAAAGTATCAGCAAAGGATTTACGGACAGTAGGAAAGCGAGATGCTGCTTCCTGAAAGGAAATGCTGTCTTGAGACATAGCCAGTTTAATGGACTTCTGGCGGGATAATTCGGGACAGGACTTATCAGTAGCCAGGTGGGGGCCTGAACACTGAAGACAAGAGGATTTATCAATGGGTACCAAGCATGAATCACCTGAGTGGGGTTGTGCACAGCGAAAACACCTTGGTGAGGAACGGCACTGCGCTTTAACATGTTCAAACCGGCAGCAATTAAGGCATTGTATAGAGGGAAGGATGTATGTCTCGACGGGAAGAGACGTATTAAATACGAGGACTCTTTGGGGTAGGACTTGGCCAGAGAAGGTAAGTACAACAGAACCAGTTGGGACCCACGTTGGGCCAGAAGGATTAATAATTTTTCTATTAAGTCGGCGGGCTTTTAAGATTAAGCCATATGACTGGGATGGGGAGATTGCTTCTACCAATTCTTCCATTGACCATGTAGTAGGGACATCGCGTACTAAGCCCATTCTAGGAATATTGTAGGAGGGGATTGTGGGCACATATTTGTGAGAAGTAAGGTGTTGACTATTCAAAAAATCATTGGCAGCAGCAGCGCTTGTAAATTCCACCGACACGCGGTTGCGGCCAATGCTTTTAACACCATCACTTTTTATATTTTTAAAATTGCTAGTGAAAAGGAACCTGCCGAAATTTAGTTTCTTTAGAGTCGTGCCAGAAGCCGGGTGCGACTCGTCTCTAGACACATGGACAAGGAAGGGGCCATTATCTGCATCAGTGTATTCTTTTTTGGCAGACAAGCTAGGGTGTACGTAAACTGACTGTATGGAAGAGGATGGATCAATTGAAGTTTTTTTTGTAACAGATGATTCGGGAACGTCCGAGGGTCGTTTTCTAGAATGGGAAACAGAGGATGGAACATCTACTAATGCTTCATTGCATGCGGTAGTAGGATCTGGGGGCTTAGGCGGAATATTATCTGCCTCCATTGTACTCTAAATTAATTAAAACTACAAATAATCTATAATATACCACTTACCAGCCCAGAACAACACAAAACATGCACAAAAACACGAAATAACTCGATGAAAAAATATGAACACCACGAAATTAAGCAAAACACTTGTTTACAACACAATGCACACTTGACAGTCAAGGTTTCTCTTCCATACACAACTATCCAAATTCCCCCCCACTCATTTGAAATTAGTATACTTGCTGTCAAAATTCTTCAATTTGTTCTTTTTTTTTTTTTTTTTCTTTATTTATCACAAAATCCACAGCCCTTACACTAAATACAAATGAATTATTTAAAATATGACTGAAGGCCAATTATGGAGTTACATTATACAGAATTAACTTTGATGCAGACTTATACATTAAGAGTAAAAGTAAAATAATAATAATAATACAGATATGAGGAATATTAAGAGATAATTAAAAATATATTAGTAATAAAACTGCTTCCAGCTACAAATGCTTATGAGTTTGTATGTGTGTGTGTGTGTGTGAGTGTATGTGTGTGTGTATGTGTGTGTGTTTGTGTGTGTCCATTTGTTAAAATACTTATGATTTTATTTCTGAATTTCGGCTTGCTGTCATTAAAGATGTCACAGTATTGTAAGAAATTCTTATTATATGTGTTTTTCAGTCTATTTATGACTGAGTTTTGGGCATAGTTCGTCTTGGATCGTTTTCTGTGAAATAGACGCGTATGTCGCGTTCTTGTGGATGGAGTCTGTAAGGTAATAGTCACATGCGTTAGGTCTGAGCAATCTATAGCACCGTTACATATATTATACAGGAGGAGCATATCTAGGAGGCAGCGTCGATTTTCTAAAGTTAATAGCCTATGGTGTAAACAGGCGTCTGGATACTGCATGTGGGGTAAATTTTGTCTAAAATTAAGATGTTTTAAAAACTTTTGTTGGATAGTTTCAATTTGATGTTTATATAGAACATACTGACTACTCCAGATTGGGCTGCAGTATTCTAGTATGCTCCGAACAAAAGAGTAGTAAAGTAGTTTTATACATGAGGTATCCGAGAATGGTGCGGTTGTCCTTAGTGCAAAACCTAGATTTTTATACGACCTTGTTACGATGTCTGTAATGTGTTCATTGAAAAGCAATTTTGAATCAAGAAGTATACCCAGATCTCTAATGCGACTAGCCTTATTAACAATCGTGCCATTTATCAAGTAGGTATGCAGCAGTGGACTATTTTTTCGTGTGCACGTTATATGTACACATTTGTTGACATTGATAGTTATTCGATTTTTTTTATAGTAGTCAGATATAGAGTTTAAATCAAATTGTAACTTTTGAGTGTCTGAACGGTTAACAATCTTCATGTATATCTTCATATCATCGGCATACATTACGTAACTTGCGTATCGCAAAGATACACCAATGTCGTAAACCTTTACGAGTACAAAAGTGGTCCTAATATAGATCCCTGTGGGACGCCAGAGGGAATGCTTGTGAAGTTCGACCGAAAGCCACCCACTACCACCGCTTGACTACGATTTCGCAAGTACGAGTCTAACCATCGTAAATGCTTACCACAGATACCGATTTCCTGGAGTTTGCGCAGAAGGATGACGTGATCCACGTACGTGTAGATCACGTCAATCTGGCCCCCTCCCTCCATGTCCTGTAGTATTCTATCTGTGAAAACAACTAAGTTGGAACATGTAGATCGATTTCTCATAAAACCGTGCTGCTCATTAGGAATAAAACAACGAACGAAGGGATAAACATAGTTGCAGACAATCTTTTCCGCAACCTTACTTAAAACGTTTAACTTTGAAATAGGGCGGTAATTTTCAACTGACGTTTTTGCACCTTTTTTGTGTACTGGCGTTATAAGAGCAATTTTCCATAACTTAGGAAAATAACCTTCTGAGAAGCATCTGTTGAAAATACACGCTACTGGATGGGACAGAGCCTCTGAACATTTTTCAAACAGAATTGGTGGCAAACCATCATTGCCAGGACCCTTAGTTATATCCAGTCCCTTAAGTACCCGCTCAACGGAGGCAGGAGAAACGGAAAGCGGACCTAGACTATCACTCTCGAGAAAACATGGCGAAGTATAGGTGGAGTCATAAACGTCAAGGGGAGAACTAAAGTTTTTTAAGAAAAACATTTTGAAAGAATTACATATATTTTCTCCTCCACTAATATTTAACCCATTGTAATTCATATGTCCCGGGTATGTCGAATTAGATTTCCTCTTCGATTTAACATATTTCCAAAAGTGCTTAGCCGATGTTTTTATAATACGCTGTGACTATAATACACTCTAAGTAACTTTTTGAACATTTTATCTGTAGTGGTTTTTGGCGAGATCTCAGAGTTGAAAACGAATTATAATCATTAGGATTGCCGTAACGCTTCCATAATGAGTGATATTTTGCTTTCTCCTTAATTAAACGTATAAGTGCCTGACTATACCATAGTGGGTACTGTCGGGTACCGGACACCTGTGCTTGTGGTACATGTTTGTCAATTAATTTATAGATAATATCATAAAATTTGTCAACTTGTAAAATTGATTTAGACAACTCAATTTGTCTAAATCAATGTCAATATTTTCGAGTACAGAAGACCAGTCAAATTCAGAAAGTACCATGTTTATATTTTCAAAGTCCGATTTTCTAAATAAATAATTTTTCATACGTTTCAATTTTAATGACGGAACTATAATGTCAGAAATATAAAATTCAAAAGAGGGATGGTGATTATCCTCGGGCACTAAAGGACACTGAGAACGCAAAATGTCAAATTCAAAGTTAGAAAATACCAAGTCTAAAGTGTTTTGGGTGGCGTTTCTAAGTGTGTTCATTTGCTTTAAGCCAAAAAAATAAAGAGAATTTATTAATTCGGCGGCAACTTTTTGCGCCTCTACAGAACCCTTATGCAAGAATGTAGGCCCTGATGAATCCCATTTTACACACGGTAAGTTAAAATCTCCGCCAATTAGAAAGGTATCATTTGGGTGGCTGTCAACAATTTCCTCAAATAAGTTAATAAAACATTTTATTCTATCCACTACGCGTTGATTTGGCGGGATGTATACGACAGCTACGTGTAAGTCCGTCGAGGGGGCGGCGGCGCGGGGGCAAGCTGCGAGACTGCGGCCGGGCACGGTGACCCACACGCATTCCAGATCGGTGCGGTGCCACTCCGGACGGGCGCGCGCATGCAGACGAATGTCACAGAGCGCCATAACGCCACCGCCCAGTCCGCCGCCACCACGGTCCCGCCGGAATACATCGTAGCTACGAACATCGCAAATCTCAGGATCTAAAATACCATCACACAGCCAAGACTCAGTGATTAATATTATATTAAAATCATGCAAGAACATATTGTTAAAAAACGTGTTTGTTTTCGTTCGCAAACCACGAACGTTTTGATAAAATAAGTGTAATTTGCTGTTTGCGTTATGTGTCATTTTGAGATTTGCGATGTTTTTGTCTGGCTTGATAGCTCATCTTGTAAATATCAATTGCATAATAGGCAGCATTTATAATAATACTATGATGAAGCATGTAATGTAATTAGGTAACGGAAAGTTAACGATACATTTAAATAATCTTTTTTAAATCATTAGATGTTAAAATTGGAATCGGCGGTGACGTCTCATTTTTTTTCATATAAATTATACAATTCTTGGTCCATATATATTTATAATTAGATTCGGCTGCCTTCGTTTTACATTCTTTAAACAAAATCTTATTACCGGTTGTTAGGTGCTCGTTAATATAGATTTTAGAAACGTTGCCGAATCCACCTAGGCCTATGTCCTGGGGTGAAAAGCCGCGCTTCTTCCTGCCAGCTGCTACTACGGCGTCCTTGCTGGAGCGGTACTTGAACCGAACAACGATGGCTCGAGCGTTCTTCGTGGCGGCGGAGACCCGGCGCGGCTGTACCCTGTGCGCGAACTCGATGTCCTCGCGAGCCACGGCCACTCCAAGGTGTTCAGATATCTTAGATATGACGTCAATAGTGCTCTCGCCCTTAGTCTCAGGAACTCCAACAACTTCGCCATTTTGCAGTCGAGACCACTGCTGCTGACGTGCCATATCTGTTTCGATATTACTTATGCGTGTTTCATACGCAGTAACTTGTCGCCGGAGGTTACTATTTTCATCCCGTAGGGCTTCAATTTCAACGGCGCTATTATCAAACCGCTTAAGAATATCTTCATATTGTGCACTTATAAACTTGATTGAGGATTCTAAGTTAGATAATTGTTTTTTGAGTGGTTCGATTTCGATGGCAAGAGACTTCTTAATTAGATTCGGAAGTTGCGAAATTAAACATTCATAGTTAGGTGTAGAGGACTTAGGAGGTAAATCTTGATTATCAGGCGACTTATTCCTTCTGAAAGTTACGTTATTACGATCTTCACGTTCAAGACGAGAACTTTGAGTGGGCTGTTCGTGATGTTTTACAGGCGTGTTGCTATTGTCACCTTTCTTAGGTAATTTAGAAGCGCAGGCTGGAAATACCCATTTAACTTGCTTTTTACAGCTGCTAAGACTAAGGTTTACGCATAGGTGATGGTAAGACTTCCAACATACGGAATTGCTGCAGATTATTTTCTCACTTTCCGAAAGGGTAAATTTACAGGCTGCGCAAACGGTCATTTTGAATGTTCGATCGGCCTGTTCGTTAACCAGCGCGTGACAGAGAAAGTTGTGTCTGTCGGGAAAATGACAGAGACACATATGGTACCTTTCGTTCTTTCGGGCGAAGCGGGGGTGAGCTCGACGGTTTTACACACGGCACTTCCAAGTTAGCACTGCACTAAAATTAGGTACTGATTAGTAATAACTGTATGACTTTAAGGAATATAATAGCTTGTACGAAGGCTTTATATTTTGAATAAAAATTGGTGTAAGTGTCTGCTTTACGGGAAGGTCGAACGACGAATGAATTCTTGTTTCAGTCTATATATCTGACCCCACTATTTCACTTATAGATGAATTTCATTCACTCATTTCCCGTTTGCCGAGTAACCCTATTATTCTAGGTGACTTCAACTGGCACCATGTCCTATGGGGTAGCCAATATTCACAGGCTTGTGACGGTCCTGGTCAGCGTTTAGCAGACATAATTGATGAGCAAAATTTATATGTCCTGAATGATGGTTGTCCTACTCGTTTTTCAGGCCCTCATCAGAACCCTAGTGCTGTGGACATTTCCATGTGCTCTGCTGCTGATGGTGCGTCGATTAGTTGGAGAAGGTTTAATTCCCTATATGGCAGTGACCACTACCCTATAATTATAACCATACCTTCTTCTTGTCATATTCCTCCTAAGTTACCACCCCTTCTGCAGCATAAAATTGATAAGGCCGACTGGTACAACTACGCTAAGGCTACTTATGACTTGTCCTCCCACATTCTCTCCCCGTCCTTGTATAATATCCAAGAGTGCTATGAGGGCCTAATCTCTTGCATTCAATCCGCGGCAGACTTACATATTCCAAAGAAGAACCCAGATAAAAGACTTCGATCATCTCCCCCATGGTGGGACTCAGACTGCTCTGACATGATCAGAATGCGTAGGTCTGCTATCCGCAAATATGCGGCCACTATGTCAATGTTTAATTACATTCAAGTTAAAAAAGTGTCAGCCCAGACCAGGAGACTATTTAAAAAAAAGAAGAAAGAGGCGTGGCGTAAGTTCTGCGAGAATTTGGCTCCTCGTTCCCCCTCTTCCCATGTCTGGAGCGCTATTCGACGCTTCCGCGGCTCCATGTCATACACTCCACCGGGGCTCTCTTACAACCCATCCCTTTGGCTTGATAAATTCCTAGATAAAATTGCTCCCCCTTATGTCCCGATTTCTGTTTTACAACCTTCCACTTATTCTACTCTCACCTCATCTAGTCCCCTCGATGCTCCCTTCACCATGGACGAATTAAATCTTGTCCTCAATAACCTTCATGACTCAACCCCGGGACATGATAGTATTCCTTATTCTTTCTTATCCAGGGCTGGTATCCTCCTTAAGGAATCCTTACTTAAAATAATCAACATCATTTTCATATCTGGTGAGATACCAGCTCCCTGGAAACTCTATTTAGTAATTCCCATCGTAAAACCAGGCAAAGACCCCGATGTTCACAATTCCTACCGGCCAGTTGCGCTAGCTCCAACTCCATTAAAATTCACTGAACACCTTATTAAGAATCGCCTTGAATGGTATGTGGAGTGTAATAACCTGCTAAGTTCAACACAATTTGGTTTTCGGAAAGGCATGAGCACCATGGACAGCCTGAGCATCTTCACCACTGATTTAAGGTTAGCTCTGTCTAATAAAGAATCAGTGATGGCGGTGTTCTTGGATGTCTGTTCTGCTTATGACAACGTTCAACTTCCCATACTTAAACAGAAAATGCTGCGATTAGGTTTACCGGTGAGTTTGACCTACTTCATCTACAATCTTCTTGTGTCTAGATCTGTCCAAATCAGACATCAGCATTCTAATCTATCTCCACGTTTAGTTTGGCAGGGCCTTCCTCAAGGTTCTGTCTTAAGCCCACTGCTATATAACATCTATACTTCTGATTTGGACAAATCTGTGTCTTCCTTTTGTAATATCCTGCAATATGCAGATGATATCACTCTCTACTCGAAGGTAGCCACAGCAGAGATTACTTCAGGTCGCCTCAACACTGCTCTTTTCTACCTAGGCAACTGGCTGGAATCCCATGGCCTCTTTCTCTCTCCCTCTAAGAGTAAGGCTCTTATCTTTACGAGGAAGAGACAATTTCCCCCAATAGCTATCTCTTTTCAAGGTGTTCCCATTCCAATGTGCAATGAGGTGAAATTTTTAGGTATTATACTAAATTCTAGTCTGTCTTTCTCATCCCACATAAATTATATAGTTCAAAAGTGTGAAAAAAATATCAATTTGTTGCGCTCACTCTCTGGGGTTTGGTGGGGATCTCACCCTTACACTCAGAGACTGACTATAATGCATTAATCAGGAGCATTATGGATTATGGCTCTTTTTGCCTTATCCCATGTAACAAATCAGTGTTACATTTACTGGATAAGATACAAAGTAAGGCCCTTCGGATCATCTTAGGTGCCATGAAATCCTCGCCCATTAATGCTATGCAGGTGGAATGTGCAGAACCCCCTTTACATCTTCGAAGACAATTTCTGGCAGATAGATTCCTTGCCAACATCCAACAGGTTCATTCTCATCCTCTTCACACTAAACTTAACTATCTAAAATTTTTAACTTCTTCCTCTACATTCCGGTCCAATAAGGATATTCCTTGTTTGGTTAACAGTCTCTCTAATTTAGACTCTTCCCCTATTCCTACGTTCAGGATGGATCGTCAAATTCTCTATACTATTCCTTATGAAGCCCTTGTATATTCCGCCAATGTTATATTAAGCCTAGGTTTAGCTAAAAACATGCCAAATGCTAATACTGAATTTCTAAGGATTGTCAATGAAAAATGGAGGGATTAGACCTTAATCTTCACTGATGCCTCAAAAATTTCTCCCTCAGCACCCTGAGGGAGAAACTGTCGGGGTGGCAGTATGGATCCCTAAGTACTCCATCTTGCTATCCTACAAATGTCCACCGCAAACAACTGTATTTACTGGTGAAGCCATAGCCATCCTTGAGGCCATAAAATACGTTTCGGATAATAATTTGTCTAACTCCCTTATTTTGACAGATTGCCTTAGCTCCTTGCAGGCCTTAAAGGGTAACCCTTTCAAATTAGGCTCGAAATTCCCAGTTATCTTTCAAATTAGAAATATTCTGTTCTCGTGCTATCTTAAATCCCTAAACATTACACTAGCTTGGATACCGGGGCATTCTGGTATTGCAGATAATTGTACAGTGGATAGTTTTGCTAAAGCATCTATCAATATGGGTACGCTAGAACACTTTATAAGTTTTGGCCAAGATTTGAAGCTTCTGGCGCAGACACGCCTAAGTATGGCATGGGCCTCTATATGGTGCAATTCAAGGCTAACAACAAGAAAGTACTATGGAGACATCCAACCATCCATCCCAACTAAACCTTGGTTCTGTAAATTTAAATATATGGATAAGAAAACAACATCTCTCATCTGCAGGCTCAGATTGGGTCATTGTTGTACTCCAGTATTTCTTCATAAACTTGGCATTAGAAGGAGTTCAGTCTGTGATTGTGGTTTGGGGTATCGAACCACTGACCATCTCCTCTTTAATTGCCCTCTCTCACCAGCTTCCTTATATGACCATCTCCCACTCCAGTTCCCTAAACCTACAAGTATCAAAACTCTGCTCTCCTCTCAAAATCCTCTTATCTTTAAGGTTCTTGGAAGATTTATCCATTTGTTTAATATCAAATTATAAATATGTAATTATACTCTTCTAAAGATCTGTACAAAATTATACCATCCCCCTGTTTTTGTATTGTTCAAGGTAACTCAATGTTCGAGATACTGCAAGTTCTACTCAGCTGTTCGCTACAAAATTATTAACCTCGTGTTGTATGTGTGTATACTAATACTTGAAATTGGCATAAATAGTTATTGTGTAGTAACAACAGCTGATTGCCATTATACACAAAATAATAATAATATTTACAAACAAGTTTCCATCAAGTTTTATCGTATTCGTAATAAATTGAGTCAATTTGAGTCATATAGCTGAAAAATTAGCTGAAAATTTACAAATTCACAAAACTTTACATCATATAGTACACAAGTTAAATATTATTTACAGTAGAAATTATAAAATTATACAATGAAACATGTGAAAATTGATTTTTTAAAAGCTCCTGTACAGAGAGCGGGACCTGTTCTCCGAAGATACGGATTAACTCGTCCATCATCACAGGGCGCTGAATGCCATAGGCCGAGCAAGAGAAGACTAAACGATCTCTGATCTTCCTGTGTTTGACATTGGTCACACTGAGGATTATCTACAATTTTCATTCTATACAAGTGATGATTGACACGACAATGACCAAGCGTAAGTCGACAAATAGTGCTGTAGAATTCTCTGTTGCGTATGTTTCCTTTGCGTTTTGCAAAGGAACAGAAAAAATATTTTTACCTAAAGCATAATACCAAGAACCCTTATTTTTGATTCTTAAAACATGATAAAAACTTTCCATTGACTGTACATATCTTTTTTAGGAACTGGAATTATATCAGTGTAGGGGAGAGGAAGACAGAAGTTGTTATCATTATTTTGTGTAGAAGATAAATATATGTGAGTATAATCTACATTTGTTATAGCTCTGGCTAAAATGTCGGCACTTTCATGTCCTGATACACCAATGTGTGAAGGAACCCACATTAAAACTACATTAATATTGTTCCCTTCAAGCTTATAGTATAGTGATCTGATATCATACAAAATGAAATTACACTCTGTGTCAAATCTATTGTTCTGTAGAGCTTTGAGGCAGCTCATGCTGTCAGTGAGAATAAGCCAATCTGGGAATTCTGATTGATTGTCCTCGATAAACTTCAATGCAGCTAAAATACCAAGACACTGTGCTGAAAAACACTCATCTGGTTTGGGAGTTTGCTACCATGACCAGTTTTTATGTAAGGTATGTAAAAAGCCATTGAAACATTATCACCACTTTTAGAACCATCTGTGTAAATTTGTTTGTGTCTTGGAAATTTGTCTATTTTTTCATAAACTTCTTCTTTAATTTTTAACTCAGGAAATATTTTAATGTTTATGCTAGAAAAATTGATATTATTAGAACTACTGTAACAACTCCAGGTATTTTTGTTTTTATATATGTTATACTGATTAAACTGAATAAATTCTGAATAGTCATGAAGTAAAAATGGAACTTTAGATAAATTAGGTGAAGAATATCTAGCATCTTTATGCTAGATATTCTTATATATTAATATCTTTATATTGAACTTTTTTAAGCAAGGGTATTACTGAGAACAACTTTATTAAAAATTTTGATTTTAGATATTTAAATCTTATTTTAAGAGGTGGAACATTGCATTCTACTTGTAAAGAGAGTATGGGTGTGGTTCTCATAGCACCAGTAATACATCTCAAATTATGATTTTGCAAAACATCCAACTTTTGCACAAGCTTAGGATCAGACCCAAAACACAGGAAGCCATACTCAAAATGACTCCTAACAATGGACTTGTATAATATTAAATGAATTTTAGGATAAATTTTGCCAAACTCTTACTCTAACCTTTACTCGACCCAACAAATAATCTACATATTTGTTCCAAGAAAGGTTATTAGTAAAAATGACACCCAACATTTTATTTTATCCTCTATTGGCAGACTAATACCATTATATACAATATTGACAACATCATCACATTTTCCAAACACAACCACCTTAGATTTTTCTGGACTTATATCCAAACTTAAGTAATTAATATAGCTGTTTAACTTTTCAAGAGCTGAATTAATTACAGAAGTTACTTGGTGAATATCAGGACCAGAAAAGTATATAACCAAATCATCAGCATATTGTAGGTTCTTAACTTTGGAACCCAATATACAACATCTAGGACCTAATAATTGATTGTTTAACTTTACATACACCTGTCGATCATGCAAAAAATTAAAAACCCGTTTCACTATTTTTTCATGAGTACCAAGAGAAAAAAGTTCTCCAGCTAGAATGTGCTGATTCACATTATTGAATGCACCAACAACATCAAAAACGACACCAACACCAAAGACAACAACATAATCTTGTTTGAGGGAATTAAATATATCAAGCTGAATGTGAGCTATACTTTCTCTAGAAGACTTTGCTCTACGAAAACCAAACTGATTTGGCGGTAGGAGTTGGTTACTTTCAATGAAGAATTCAAGTCTTTGTTTAAGAAGCTGTTAAAAATTTTTTCCCGTGCATGAAGTTAAAGCTATTAGGTGATATGAATCTGCTTTAGTTTTGTCCTTATTTGGTTTTAAAATTGGACCCAGACAATCTTTTTTCCAGTCCTTAGGTATGACAGAAGTAGACCACAACAAATTATACACATCCAAAATGGCATTTTTTGCTCTTACCGACGTATGTTTTAACATTTTGTAAGGTATACCATTGAGGGTGTTCGTCGTTTGGATACTTGGGGGGAGGGAGACTTGCCGAGCTAACAGATGCAGAAAAGAATAATTTTGTATAGACATAAAGAGACTGTAAATTTATTTTGAAAAAAAAAAATATACCCGTGAAGTTTCTTGCCAGTTCTTCTTCACGAAGGTTTTTTTTCGAACTGGTGGTAGAATCATGTTTTATTTGACGTCAATAAGAACAAGTAATTGTCAATGTTGAGAAATAAATATTTGAATTTGAATTTGAATTTACCATCGAGGCCATGTGTTGTATCCCTTCGCGTAGAAATGGCAGTCTTGAGCTCTTCCATATTAAATGGCAATATCAGATAATTATTACTTTTCAAATCTGGATTATGATTGATGTATTCAAATGGGACCTCAACAGTATCTGGTGTATATTTTTCTATAAATTCTTGTACCCAACCTGTATACTCATTAATTTGTATAAGAAGCACAATTCCCATTAAATTTTCTAACAACTTTCCAAATAAAAAAAATATAAATATAAATACTTTAATATTATTTATTAAATTTTTTTTAATTCTTTTTTTTAATAATAAATATAAATACTTTTTCTTTCTTTCTTTCTTTCAAATTCTAGAAATAGGGGTACAGCGATTCAAAGACTCACACAACGACGTAAAACTTAAAATTCTTTCTTTTTTCAAAGCTATTTTCTTCATGGCTTGCAGTATTTTAAATTGGAGAAATCTTTCTTCTGAAAAGTTATTTTTAAATTCAATGTATGCTTTTTTACAATTATCTACTGCCTTTGCGCAGTTATTATTCCACCAAGGTAAACCTACACACTTTTTGCGATTTTTTAAATGAACTTGATCAACTGGCTTGTTAGACCTAACAATAGGAGCAGACTTACTGTTTATAGGAACGGACTGATGCAATGCAAGGTTCAATAAGGCTATCACATCCGAATAGGACTTTAAGAGATCAGACTGATCTAATTGATAGTTTTGCAAACAGGAATCAACATTTCCGAAATACTTTTGCCAATCCACTAAACGAAAATTGAAAGAGGAAGGAGTTGAAATGTAAGGTATGTCGCGTGTATAATTTTTGTAATTTTGATTGTTGTGTTTGCAGGTAAATGGTAACTACCCATGGGGTCATCATAAACGGACCAATCGCAATTGAATGCCAATGAGGATGATATTAAAGTTAAATCTAAAGCATTCCTTGGCCACCTATTAGAACCAACAGTTGTCATCTGACCATCATTTAAAAGGACCAAGCTGTTGTCATTGATGCATTAAATAATGTCACTACTTCGTGAGTCTATAGTATCGCAACCCCATGCCGTGTGCCGTGCATTGAAGTTACCAGCAACAAACATAGGGCCAGGTACATACTTAATTAAATTATCAAGCATTACTTTAGAAAATGAAGGGTTACAATTACCAGTACTATACACAGACACAAGGGAAATTTTTTGTTGCCATACTGCAAACGTACAGCTACATTTTGGATAGAATCATCAAAGTATCTAGAAAGAAGAAGAAAAGAAAGTATCTAGTTTAGTAAATTGTAAGCTGTTATTATTATTTTTTTATTGAAAAAGGATTAGACGTTTGTCTTCTATCTCACCTGATGGAAAATGACGATGAAGACGAAGGTGCTACACGTCTATCCACGAGATACCTATTCACTCGACGCTTGAAAGAACTAGGACTTTAGTTTTCTGGAAAAACAGACGCAGGCAGTTCATTCCACACCTTGGCGACACGCACCAAGGAACTATCGAAGCGTTTGGTTCAACTTCTTGGGATGTCTACCATGAAGGGATGGAAGGTCTGTCTGCGTCTAGTTGTCCGATGCAAGAAGGGTGTGGTTTCAACCTGATCAAAAAGAGCATTCGCCTACTCTCCAAAATGTAATCTGTAAAAGACTGCTAAACTGGCAACTTTCCGACGATGGTCGAGGCTTTGCAGTTTTTTGGTGGTGAGGTCAAAGTTGTTAATAATTTTTCGGGCTCTTCGGTCAACTGCGTCCATCGCTTCTAGTTGGTACTTTGCAGAACCATCCCAAAGGTGGCTACAGTACTCTATACAAGATCGAACTTGAACTGTATACAAATTAAGTAGCTGTTCAGGGCTGAAGTATCGTCAGACCTTCGAGATGATTCCCAACTTCTTTGAAGCAGTTTGAGCCATGGACACAATTTGTTGCCCGAAGTTTAGTTGGGACGATATAGTTACTCCCAGAAGCACTAGGTGGTTGGTTAAGGGTACTAAAACGTTTTGGAAAGTGGGCGTTAGGTCGAAACTGCTCTTTTTCGCGGAGAATAAACACGCCTGTGTTTTCGACGGGTTAAATTTGACCAAGTTGGTCTCGCCCCAATCGGACACTTTCTTTAAGGCCAAATCCACCCGCTCAATCATGGACTCTCTCAAAGCCCGGATTTCTTGAGGACTCGTTCGCTCGTATCTCTCTACAACGGTGCTGTCATCAGCGTAACCAATAATGCCTGGGGTTAGCAGGTCATTAATGTGCAGCAAGAATAACGTTGCAGAGACAACAGATCCCTGAGGTACCCCGGCATTAATTGCCATTAGGTCAGAAGAGCAGCCGTCTAAGACTACTCGAGTTGACCGTTCCCTCAGATAATCAGATATCCAGTCGCAAATCCCTTTAGGTATTCCGTATGCTGGAAGCTTACTCAAGAGACCATCATGCCAACTATCAAAAGCCTTCGAAATGTCTAAGGATACAGCTATAGCTTCACAGTGACCTTCCAAGGCTTTGCTCCATAAGTGAGTGGCATACACAAGAAGATCTCCAGTCGAGCGTCCACTGCGAAAACCATATTGGTTATCACTAAGGAGCTCGTTGGACTCAAGGTATGCCAGGAGACGATCTGCTGACTTGTATTGCCATACTCGCCTAGCACCTTTTGAGCTGGTGTCAGGCGGCGAGTACTGCGACACAGATTTCACCACGCAGTGGTCGGATGTCCCTAAAGGTGCAGTTACGGACACCGAGCACCTGTCAGGATCAGTTGTGAGCAGAAGGTCTAAGCAATATGCAGTGTGGCCGGCAACGTCGGGGATGCGCGTGGGCTCGTGCACAAGCTGTGAGAGGCCTTGAGTCACGGAAAACTTAAAAGCCTCTCTTTCATTGCCCGTGATGAGCGTTAAAATCCCCCAGGAACACCAACTGCGCTGAGTGAAAACGTTGCCGAACCTTATCTGCTGCATCGCTGAGATACTCCATGAGCCTCGTTGTCTCCCGATCTCCGCTATGTGACCGGTATATACTGGCGTAGACCAATTGGTCAAGGCCGGTATCAATGTGAACCCACATAACGGAAAAGTCCAGATCTTCCAAGTAACGGAGACGCTGACAACATATCTCGTCACTGGCATACATGCACACCCCGGCGTTCGGGCGGAAATTGGACTCTAGGCTGTACCCTGGGTAACAAAGGTATGCCGAGTCTGACGTATTACAGATCTGCGTCTCCGTTAAGAAGAGTAGGTGAGGCCTCTCTGTCTCAAGATGGTGGTGGACATCGTTGATATTTGAGTGCATTCCTCTGATGTTGCAGAAGTGCACTTTAAGAGAGAGGAAGTGCAACCGCTGTAGAACCTTACTCTTCTTGTGACTTTTCATTTTAGTTGTGTGAGTGAATAGGGAGGAGGACGGAAGTTGAGTGAAGCGCTATAAATGGAACCAAGCAGCCCGCAATAAACAACGCACTGATGGGGAACTGGTTTGGAGACTGCGGAGACCCCCTAACCCTCCCGGGGATTGTCATCGGGTCATCTTTAACCAGTCGCCAGCTGGCACAATGAAGCCTCCCGGAATTTTTCGGGAGGTGGCGGGGCAGCCTTTTGCATGTGGCTAGCACACTACTTGGGCCCCCTACTACCTGCGGTCGGCCAGCGGTGCACCGTTTCTTCGGATCCCGCTACCCTCCAAAACCAGTTACCCGGCGAGTCAATAAATTACGAGCTGAAGACAGTTCTCTGATGCAGCACGATTACTCAGACCTACCCTCATCAATGGCTACACTAAACATCATGCCGGAACGCGACCATGTCACTTGGCGGCATGGCTTTGTTTAGAGGGTGGTGACAAGCCACGGCCGAAGCCTACCACCAGAATATACTGCTCGTTTAGCACCACCCAGGGACCACGTACAAGGCATCGAGGGCTAAACCTTGCGGACGCGAGCAGTTTCAGTCCCCAAAATAAGAAATTAAATAAATAATAAATATCCCCAATAATGAATAAGTATTGCTACACCATTATGTCTATTTCCAGTATTTAATCGTAATACATCATATCCTTTAATGTTAAAAGTAATATGTGGTTTGAAGCATGTTTCACAAATTAAAGCCACACGAATTTGATTCTGTTGTAGAGTATTTAATAATAAATATTTATTCGCTGGTAAACACTGAGCATTCCATTGGATTATTCGTAAATAATCCATGAATAAAAATATATATTTTTATGTCTTATTTGTTTTTTATAGTGTCCAAGAGAGTTTCTTCAATACTTTTACTTGAAATTACTGTTAAATTATTTTTGTTCATTGTTATTAATTTAACAACAGACTTGACAACCATATTCAAAATTTGATCTGAATTCAATAACGAAGTTAACATTTCCATGGGATTTGTTTCAATGGAGGAAATGATTTCCCATTAAGTATAGCAGAATATGTCTTGTTTTCAGCTTTGGCCTTATTTAATTGTATTTTTTCTTTTTTTACAGGACATTGAGACGAAATAGCAATGATTACCTTTGCAGTGACAGCATACGGCTTCATCAGTCGGTTTATTACAATTTTTAAAATTATGAGACTCACCACAGATGGAGCACCTTTCAGAGTTTTTACAAAACTTTTCTATGTGACCATACCTCATACACTTTAGGCACTGCTTAACGGGCGGTATGTATGGACACAATTCAAAACGCCAGCTATTCAGGTCTACACTCTCTGGAAGCATAGGACACGAAAAAGTTATGGAAACTGTCTTTGTCGGTTAAAACTGTATATGACCATTGCTCATTTTTGTTCTTCGCATGAATCGTCGAATACTTATTATATGTTTTGTAGATGTCAATGCGGAATATATTTGTTGATTGGATAGATCTATTGGGACATGAGTGATCACGCCTATCACCTCACTGGCCGACGCTTGAATTGATGCCGCCAGATGATATGAATCTAAAAAATTTTGTTTTGCAGAGCTGCCAGGCCAGGCCGCTCAAAAATCACACCAAATTTGTACTTATTTATTCTTTGTAACTGTTTCACTCCTTTTCACTCCTCACAGGGCCAACGACATCATGTCGCGATTGCCTAGGGGCTGTTCAGCTATTGTGCTCTCAATGAATACAATATACTCAAAGTTACTACCTTGTTCTGGGTAAAGTCTTACATAATTTGGAACCCGGAAATCTTTATACTTGTCCTTTTTATCTTTTTCTTGTTCCAGACACTTTATTGACAAGACATCGCTAAATTCCGAGGCTGAATCTTCATCTCCATCTCCACTACCGCTTTCGTCAAGTTTCTTTTTTCGTTTACGTCGACTCTTCGCTATATTTACACTTAAACTATTGTACAACTATATCGATAACAATTCTACACAATATTTACACGAAATACACAAAAATAAGCAAATAATTGCGTTTTATTAAAATAATTAAAAAAGTGCGCCTTAGATCAGACGTTCCCGCTCTTTTTCTTATTTGAAAAGTAAGGAACTATGCCATACAGCCTTGTCTGTCGTAAATATATTTCTTCTTCTATTATGGTGATGAATCATCATAATATCATCGTCACTGATACAATACTAAAGTGATAGTGTGACTACTATCAACAAGCGGTGGCATCTTGGAGCAAAATGAAAAACACTGTCTATAGTCCTCATTGGGTTTTCTGTTGAATACACGTGTCTTGAGTATTCACTGTGCAATCTTTATCACAATTACACACTACACAATTTCTTAGAAAAACCCATAAAGAGCACAACGTGCTCCGTCAAATTGCCGCCAAAAAGTCCAAGGTAGATTGGAGATTTAAGCACAATTTGAACTTAAGCGCGCTATTTGCCATTCCGATTGAAATAGCAAAATTAATATCACTTTTAGCGCGCAAAGTCGAATCGGAACGGTTTTGAGTAGTTTAAAAGCGCTGATATCACTGTGATTGGCACGCACCCAACTTATCTTGTATTTCCATTCAAACCAATCATATTCAAGTAGCGTTTCAAACCTTTTGAATCGGTTTTTTATATAAATAGATAAAAAGAAAGTGTACATACGTTATTGGCTGCTGTTTTGTGGGAACGTAAGTCAGGTAATTGCCGTAGTTGACTATAGTGGCACACACGGCACTTCAAGCAAGTTACTTGTCCTACCTTCCAAATATAATGTCACCTACAAAAATGTATTCTAGTGTGTTCCCCGAGTGCAACCACTAAGGAATACACAAATATTTCATTTCTTTTCATTTTCTTTCGTATTTCATTTCTTCTACAAAAATGTTTTGTTATTAAAAAAATAAAATGTACACTATTACTATTACCAATCAAAATCTCTCTTTATAGACAAAAAAAAAATAAAATAATAAATCCCCAGACAAACGCACCAATTGTATGGCCCCAAAGTAATCACAGCTTGTGTTATAGATACAGCGTACTGAGGGGAACCCAGAATAAACATACGTATAGGTATAAACATACAACAACAACAAAACATAAACAACTGTGATCCGAAAACAAATATCTGTTCTTCACAAGATTCACTTCCCGGACCAGGTTGAACCTGGGTCCTCCACCGTATGTGTGAGGCAAGGAAGAATCACAAGGCAAGGAAAACCACCACGCCGTCTAAAGAAGATAAATGAAATGAATAAATTAAGAAAAATACACTTTTTAAAAATTTATGAACACACTTTTATGAATGTGGTCATTAATTAAAAGGTAAACTAACTAATAACAGTTACAGAGCTATTTAAGATTAAAATTTGTGCTGGTGAACCGGGGTCATTGACCTCGCATGCAACCGCGAACCACGCCACCTTCCCAACGTGGCCGAAATCAAAATCAGTTTCTTCTTGTAGTTCCCGAGCTTAAGTGCTAATCTTGAATGCCTATTATTTGCTTTTGGTTCGAGAATGAGTCTAGCAGCGTCATATTTCAGAAATCAGTGCCTATTTGCACCGATAGGTATTTGGTTTGGTATTGGTTTTGTTGAGTATATATTGTTATTATCAATTTTCGTTCAGTCGGAACGATAAAAGCACGCTTAAATTCGAATAGGTCCGTGCTTAAATCTTAAGTTATATCTCCATTAAGATGTTCGACCCTGATTGTAACAGGAGCCAGTTTTTAAATATTATTAATAAGCGAGTTTCTAAAATCTTTAATCACCTAAATAAAAAGATCAACATTGAACAACCTTGTCATGAATAAGTTCTGACAGATCGCTCACAGCAGCCATAATTTCTTTTGGAATAATTTAAAAAAATGGCTCCTAAAACAACCAGGGCCGAAGATCTTAATGAAGATAGATATAACTTTAATTTAAGCGTGGAACAATTAGAATTTTAGCGCGCTATTTACCGTTCCGATTGCAATACCTCTAATATCACTTTTAGCGCGCTAAAACGAATCCGAACGGTTGTGAGCAGTTAGCGCTGTGAGTGGCAATCGGAACGCAGCAATAGGGTGCGTTCCAAATGCCGAACGTTAAATAGCGCGCTAACATTCTGATTGTTCGTTACTTAAATCTATAGTTATAATTTCATTAGAATCTTTGACCCTCAATGAAATAGGAGCCATTTTTTAACATTATTACAAAAGAAAATTAATAAGCAAGCTTCTAAAATCTTTAATCGACTAATAAAAACTTCAACAAAGAAACGGTACGGCCGGCCGCGGCGTCATGACGCCTGCATGCAGCGACGCGAGCGCGACGTTGCCGCTCCGTCGACAGAGATATGTATGAAATAGATAGATGTATGCATAGATTTGTATGAAAGCTGCAAGCAGGCGTACACTAATCGTATAAGGGCGGATATTTTTAAGCGTGTACAAATTTAAAAATTTGTAGTCTGATTTTATTTTATATTTTTCTTATAGTGTTAATAGGTTTTTATAGTCAAATATTTTAAGTTTATAAAAATATTGAATATTTAATATAATGTCATAAAATTAATTAATAATAAACGATTGAAAATCATCTAGACAATTTTTGGTTCCACTTAGTAACAATTTAAAAACCCGTATATGAATCTATACGCAATAATTTACTGAATTATCTCATTTTATTTTCTTATTGTAAGCTAATTAAATGAAAAACGTGCAATAATATCATTTAAAATAATAAATAACTACTGTAATCGTATTATTCTCTCATCTGACTAACATGGGGTAATTTACTAGTGAGTCACTTATTTTTCTTTGCAACTATTTAGACTAACATTGAAATATTCAATTTTACTAGACCATATGATGACCACCAAATTATCCTTCATCATATAAATTAATAATAATACCAAAGTAATGTAAAAGCAAGCAATTAAACCATATTTTCGTATTTTGTAAATGATGGACACTCTCATCAGTGGAATGCTAAAATGACTAAGTGGAAAAGTAAGGCTCTGATTAAAATGTAAACATTTTTAGTCAAAATCCTATAGAAAATGTATATTGTCAAAAGAAAACGTAAGTATTTAGGTAAATGATAAAAGAAAACGATATGAAAATTGTTCAAATTTTTATTTGTAATTAAAAGTTATTAAATTTCTTAAAGAAATAAGCTGACCTTAGTCCATTTTTAGATTCTAAGTCTCATATATTGTATTTTTATTCTTGTGTGTACATAAAATATTGAATAAATAAATACATTTTTGACATATAATCTTAGACATTAAATCATATAGACTTTACTGTCAGCGTAGTAAGCGTTTAACTATTTGAGATCAATCAGACTTAACTATGCATAAAAATTATAAGATTAGGTAACAAAATCCTTGGTTTCAATAATGAGATCGAAACATTAATTTATGCCAATGTCCCCGCTATACTGTCAAGGCGTGCAACTCCAATAATCGTCAAAGCAATTTTCAGGAAATCAATGGATAAATTTGTTCCGATCCGTGTGAGATCTCCGCTGTTAGTTTTTAAAACCTAACATTGTAGGTAAGATATCTCACACAGAAAGGTACGATTATTTTACATTATGACTTACTGAAAATTACAAGCTCTAAGAAACTAACATTGAAAACTGAGACTCGAAGACTGGGTTGTACTCCTCTGTTAGGAACGCCGGCGTTCCAGTTAGAAATAGGGTAACAAGGCGTTCGAATCGCCTAACGCACCGGGGCCAGGCTAACGCGGCGTACGCATTCCTACTTAGTTTATTGTTGGGTCTATCTAGCCTGCGAGGTTGTTGTTGTTTTACAAATAGAAACATTTTCATGCTCATAATACAAATAGTAGGCTACTTTTTATCTAAATGTTTCCACGGCATCCGGTCTTATGCGGCTGAACCCATGGGGCACAGTTAGTACGTGTTAAAAAATGTATTGACTTCACAAAGTAAAAATAGGTAGCATCTGATTATACGAGTACATAATTGGTAAAAAAATCTAACTTAATAAAATTTCAAAAAATTACGTATTCACTTGCCGGGTGAAATATTCACCGTGAATGTAGCTTTAGCATTCTACTGAGCTCACTTTACTTTCCACTGAATAACGTTTGAATGTAACGATTTCTTACCAACGACAGTAGTTATTGTTTTTTTTATATTTTTTCATTAAAAACAACAAATCATCGATACAACTTAGTAAAATATACATTGATCGATTGTTAAATAAGTGTGTTATACTTGAAAGATAATTAACTTACCCAAAAATTACTGTTAATCAATGGAAAAAAAATGTTAACTTGGCAAATCGTCCACTTTCATTGAATTTTCTACCGAGATTGATCCACTGTAGTAATGATGGTATAGGTTCCACAGGGTGCATACTATGGTTACCACATAATAAAATAAACTACTAGAGGAAGTAAATTTTACCAAGGTTGCATAAAATTGCGTTTCTCAATGGAAATTCCACCCAGCTCAAAAATTAAGACTTTTATTTCATAATTTAATAAAATTCAATCAGTGGCTTTACAATACATTTTTTAAGCTATCGAGTGTTGGTTATTTCGCAATCAATATATTTATATCTTTTTCGTAATTTTATGGTTACAAAAAGAAGGTAGGACAGGGTAAATAATGGCATGTGCGAAACGGTATCGCTCGAAAATTTAATAAATTAATCATGTATTAAGTAAATAAAGATCTGAAAATATAGTTAAATATATGATTTTACTATGAATGTCAAAAACAAATTGTGTACATAGTTATCGTAAAAAAAAAATCATAATTTGTGGGACATAGCGAAAATGCAATTTACAGATTTAAAAAAATCTGTCTATCAAGCTACGCCTCCGTTGACAGTGGCGTTATATGAGCGTTGTGAGTGATATGGTGCATTCTGTTTGCCGCTCACAGCGCTATCAGCGCTAAAAGTGTTCAAAACCGTTCCGATTCGTTTTAGCGCGCTAAAAGCGATATTAGAGCTATTGCAATCGGAACGGTAAATAGCGCGCTAACATTCTGACTGTTCGTCGATTAAGTCTAAAGTTTTAATTTCATTTAGATCTATCTTTTAACATTATTACAAAAGAAAATTAATAAGCAAGCTCTTAAAATCTATAATCGACTAATAAAAACATCAACAAAGTAACGTCACGAGTCAGTTATGGCAGGCCGCTCAGAGCGACCATGCTGCGTAGCGTAGTATTTGGCACTGTGAGCGGGAAGATGGCGGCGTTTATGACGTCACTGATGACGTATCGATATCGCTGTGAGCGCGCTCACAGGCAATCGGAACGGGTATATGAGCGCTGTGAGCGCATGTTCGGCAATCGGAACGCAGCATATTGAATGAACTGGAATGAGATTGAAAAGAATGAGTCGACAGATTAATGGCTTTCTTAGCCATTTTATTTTATGATTTTAATAAATTTAAACCTAAAATATCACTAATATTTGCACTGCAGTAGTAGTGAAAATACATTATATACTTTGTTTTAGGTGAGTCCCGGCCAAATTATTTAATGAAATCTTGGTTATTTGAATGTTTTCATTAACTTAGAACAGAGATAAGTTTCCTGATTGCGTCATGAAAACGTATGTTCAAGGCGTCTAATGTTCTTTTTTATCACCTTATATCAGTTGGTGTGTTAAAAAACATCATATTTATATGTTATTTACCTATAAATCGGATGAGTAAACATTGTTTACGTTTAACTTAACCTTTTCTTTTGACAAGGATAACCTAGCGTACGCTACTAGGCACCATTTTAGTTTTAATTTTTCATATGTTCTTACCTCTTGCCTCTGATCCTAGATTATTCAAATTTCAGCCCTTGAGTTCCAATCAGTGTGACGCTTATTTCAGAAAATACAAATTTTTATTAAATAAGGTTATGTTGATGTTTTGAAACAGTATCAGCAGAAGCTATTGTTTGACACTTTGTGGCAGTTTGAGCTAAAAAAATAGCCTTATACTTAAATTGCAAATTATTTTAGGATAAACCAGGATATCTGGAAATCAGTAATTCATTATAAATGAGCTGAGATTCTTGACTCAATCATGGATGAGGATGGGGATGCCTTCTCACTACAATGGATGGATGACAAGGTAAGATTTACCTAAATCAGGTAAATAAACAAGTGAATAAACAAATAAACCACAAAAAATATAATAAATTAAAAATTCAAAAGCTTGGTGCTTGTGTAGCTGGAATTATAAAAAATCTATTTGCATATTTACACAATGCTTTGAAAGTCAATCATTTTCATTTCAACTGTGACTTCAAATGAATATATATCTTGGAATCATTAATAAAAGTATACAAATGAATGTAATTCTTAAATAAAATTTCTTCTTCAGGGTGCAGTACCAAATGTAGTTAATGAAGAAGTAATATGCAGTATGGACAGTGTCCAATCACTTTCCTATTCTAATGTGGTATGTTATCACTAAAGTTCAATAACTCTTCATTAATGTCTTAGTTGAGAGAATTCCTATGTTGATGTCACAACTACACTTCCACACCTGAAAATCATCTCATGATGTTCCTGAACAAGAGTTCACTGATTTACATATACAGTGTTCAATTAAACTTTAATTTATTTCTGTTGATATAAGTTACGGGATATAGACTCATGACGGGATGCACTCAATATTTAACAAATAAAGATGCAATGTATTTGCATTTATAAAAATTATTTTAGTGATTGTAAGAGTGAAAAGTGTTTCAATGAACTCTATAAAAACTAGTTTAAAGTTTGATTTTCTATGCTATGAAATCATCAATTATTCATAAAAAATTCATGATTAATGGTTCACTTCATTTCAGCATTCGGATGTGATAGCAGATACTGACAAAATGGCTGCAGAAAATTTGATGAACTTGGCTCAAGATGTAGTGACTTATGCTGACGATCCAAATGTTGAGTATATTACGGAAGAAGTCATTACTGATGACTGGGTGCAACCAGGGGGACAGGAGAGGTGAGTCACAAATAATTATAAAATGTTTATTTTAACAATGGGGACATATAATTGGCTCACTACTTGCAAGTTTTGTGTGAATGAAATGAAATTAAATGAAATTTTTAAGGCATGTATCTTTTAGAGTAAATAAGTAATTTGATATATACAGGGTGTCCAGAAGGTCAACGTCAAAATGAAAGGGGTTTACACGCCATGGTCCAAGTAGTAAAAAAAATTTATGAAAAAAATTCTATGTGAATTAGTTTAGTAGATATAGGTTGTTTTCTAAAATAAGTGAAAAATCCCTCCTTATAGCAGTAATTCTTATGCTGAATCTGTAAATGTTGACCGATACTAAATGTTCTTATGTAATAAACCTTTGATACAAGCAAATCTATTATGTTACGATAGAAAAAACAAATTTGTCGCAATTTTTTATATCATCTCTGCTGTGTAAAAACAAGTATGTAATAAGGCTGGCATTTACTCTCAAAAGTTGGCGCATCTAATGCAGTTTCTAAAAAGGTATAATACTTGGCACTTAAATTTATCAGACTTTATTTATGAGCTTTAAATTGAGGAAGCACCTATTTTTAAAACCATTAAAAATGAGTAAAGAGATTTTAAATACTACTAAAAGATTACATGAAAGGGACACTTGCTCAGGTAGATGATCCAGGTAGTCGCTCCCCTCTCTTATTACCCATCCCCGTGCCAGGTACCGAAAATCAGTCAGTCAGTATGTCAACTTGTTTTGTTTGTATCTTACGTCACGTCTCTCTTGCGCATACATTTTGATAAATACTAAGGACTCGAATAGAATTTGGAATTTGATTACCTTTGTGATTTGGCTTAGCGTATCCTTGGAACTAATGACTTGGCTTTAACTTGGACTTAAAATATCCCTACGATTTGGTGGATTGGACTTGGATCGCTCTCTGAGCTTTCTAATGTGCTTGTGATTAGTGATACTTTTAAGCAATGCCAGTATCATACACACCATTGCAATATGCGAACATGCATTTTACCTACGGTGAATGTCAAGGCAATGCCAGGGCGGCGCCAGGCTCTACCGTGAACGATACCCAAACGAAGATCGTTATCCAGATCATCGAGTAGTTGTGAACGTACATCGCATGTATTGCGAAGATGTAATTCCTGAAGTGTGAAGTGAAAGACGGATTCTTAAATCTTCACAATATCCACCATTGGACTTTAATCAATCCTCATGTAATCCGAGAAGAGAAGAGCCAATACCAATTTAAGGTGAACATTTGGACAGGCATAATTAAAATATAACTTAATACGAGGGTGGTTTGAAAAGTTCGCGGCCTACCATAGATAGCGTTGTCATATTATTATAAAACTACCCTCATATAAACCTAGACTCTTTGTCAGTCTCTGTGCATTTTTCTCTGAGATGCATGCGTAATTATTTATTTTATTGAACATTAAGTGAGAGTAAGTTTCATTAATTTTGAAAATGGATAGTTTAGGACGTGCCGTGATCAAATACCTCCACAAGAAACACTTTACTCCAAAGCAGATACATGAAGATATGGTGGCTACTTTAGGAACATCTGCTCCGTCGTATACAATAACAAGAAAGTGGACAGCTGAATTTAAACGTGGACGAGAGAGCATCAAAGATGACCCCCGCTCTGGACGGCCTTCTACAGCTACGACTTCGGAAAACATCGAAAAAATATGTGATTTCATCATGGGAGACAGATGATTGAAGATATCTGAGATAGCTGAAGCTCTAGGGATTTCATATGAACGTACACAAAACATGATCGTTAACGAATTAGGGTTCCACAAGGTGTCTGCAAGATGGGTTCCGCGGCTCCTTTCAGTTGAACGAACTCGGCTCACGATTTCTAGAGACTGTTTAGAGCTTTTTCAAGCTGATCCAAACGAATTTTTGGCAAGGTTTGTTACTATGGACTAAACATGGATTCATCGCTATACTCCTGAATCCAAACAACAATCCAAACAATGGAAGAGACCCGGATCTCCGACCCCCAAGAAAGCCAAGGTGTGTTTTTCAGTAAACAAGGAAATGGCATCGGTTTTCTGGGATTCTAAGGGTGTCATCTTGGTTGATTACTTAGAAAGAGGTCCAACTATAAATTCTGCATACTACTGCACACTATTACGTCGATTACGCGAGAAATAAAGTCTAAAAGACCAGGATCTTTGACCAAGAAAAATTTTGTTTCATCAGGACAATGCTCGTGTTTACACATCTGCAGAATCGATGTCTAAATAGTGAATTGTGGTCTCGGATTGCTTTGTCATACCCCTTATTCACCTGACTTGGCACCTTCTGACTTCAACCTGTTTCCGAAACTTAAAAAGCACTCAGGTGGAATGAAATTTTCTACCAATGAGGATGTCAAAATGGCCGTAGATACCTTTTTTAAAGACCTTGACGACACCTTCTATTTAAATGGGATCAAGGCTTTGGAGGACCGCTGGACTAAGTGCTGTGACCTAGGAGGAGAGTATGTAGAAAAATGAATATAAAAAATTGCATTATTCCTGTGTTTTCTTATTTAGGCCGCGAACTTTTCAATCCACCCTAGTATAACTTAAAAACTATAACTTATTAACAGCTAAATGAGTCTAACATAACATGCGCTGCAAGTCGGCCTTAGTGAGTAGGTAGGTAGGAATTGGCAGAGGATAGAAAGAAGCGAAAACAACTTAACCGACTAAGCTTATTATCTTTGTCATCATCACCATATCAGCCTTGATGATGATGATAAAAACGGGTGATAAGAAAAGGGAGGGACGTTTAGCGAATTTTTAATGATTTTTAAAATAGGTGGTTCCTCAATTTAAAGATCATAAATAAAATCAGATAAAATCAGATCAATTTTAGTGCCAAGTGTTATACCTTTTTAGAAACTGCATTAGAAGCGCCAACTTTTGAGGGTAAATGCCAGCTTCATTCCGTACATGTTTTTTGCACAGTGGAGCAGAGAAAATTAGATATAAAAAATTGCGACAAATTTGTTTTTCCTTTATTGCTTTTTTTCTATCGTACCATAATAGATTTGCTTGTAACAAAGGTTTATTACATAAGAACATTTAGTAACCAATTAATATCCGGAAAAAAATCAAAATCAGTCAACATTTACAGATTCAGCATACGAATTACTGCTATAAGGAGTGATTTTTCACTTATTTTAGAAATCAACCTATATCTAAACTAATCCACATAGAATTTTTTAAATATATTTTTTTACTATTTGGACCAGGGCACGTGAACCCCCTTCCATTTGGACGTTGACTTTCTGGACACCCTGTATATATCAAATTACTTAATTACTCTAAAAAATAAATGCCATAAAAATTGGGTGTATATAACTTACAGTTTACTAAATTAAATGACTCACAAGTTAAACATATAAAACAAAGAATTAATATAAAGTTCTGAATAAGATAAAAATTTTATTGTTTTTAGAGTGGAAGTGACTCTAGACTTGGCGAACCCAATACTAGATACCAATGAGGATGTAAATATTGATGTTCCATTGCCAACTGATCAAGTTAGTATACCTTGTTTTTTAATTGCACTGTAGGATTGTGGTGTAAAGAGCAAGTCAAATTCTACAGGTTTGTAGAGTTACCTTTTTTAAACAATTTATTCATTTAACATTCACATTTTATCTTGAAGAAATGGCAGTTCAGTTATTTTTTTCATATTTTTATACAAAAACTTATCGAAAATATAAAAAGAAATATGACTTGGTTTTTGCCACTTTTTGATTTGTGAAATGTGGGTATATGAGATGATACCTCAACTATTAAGTTGGAATAATCTCATAATATAGTAGTTAATAATAATGATAGATTGTGTGAAGTTTTTCCTTAGAATCATCTTAACAGTCAATAATTACTTTAGGTAAATTGCTATATTATCTAGGCAATCCATATTTCCATACTATGGATCATTGTAAGATTTGTTTGTTGATATGGAAAGGAAAAATTTGGATGCTGCTGAACATATAAAAAAATTTCTTATCTAATGTTAGGTTGCTTACACTCAGAGATACCATTCAGTTAAAAAAAATTAAACAAATAAATGCTATGATGTTTTTTCTAAGTCAGATAGATTTTCATACAATTATTCACAAAAATTATAAAAAATAAGGTTTTTTGCTAAAGTATGCTAATTGTTAAAATTCTTTAAAAGGATAAACCATAAAATACTTATTAAAACAGTAACATTTATTTTGACCAGGATGAGTACACAGCGATGCGGCCATGGCCATGTGACTTCTGTTCGCGACGGTTTCGCAAGAAAGCCGCCTTAATGACGCATATGATAGTTCATCAGAACGACCCGCCTCATGCATGCAATCTTTGCGGAGTGCGGTATATCAGGAAGTTTGATTTAATGAACCATTTGAAGGATCACGCTTTTGTGCCAGATAACCCTGAGGGTGGGGATTTTGGTAAGTTCTATTCTAAGAGTTTTTTTATGAAGATATACTTTTATCGGTTACCTCAACTTTTCAACTGGGTATAACTGACTGTGATCATGATTTGAACGAAGTAGTCATTTTAATTTGTATAGGTAATCTTTAAATGAAAATCAACACTCAGTATTTTTAAAACTAGACTTAAGTAAGCACATACAGAGAACAAGGGAGTGATCTAAAGACTTATGTTACAACTGGGGCTTGCTACCCTATTAACCAAATAACCGTAAAACCCGAATAACCGACAGAATTAAAACTCGGTTTTTTTCTAGAAAAAAAACCAGATATTTCGGGCTTTTCGGGGTTTTGTATTCATGCATGTCAAATAAAATAATTTATTTTTTTGTACGAATATAGGGAAATACATAAGATGTTTTATAATGTTAACATAAATTGAGCTCGTGCCTTATTCTACCATTGTGGCATGTACATATTTTGTATTACACAGTAATTTTTAGTGTGTCTAGAAGCATGTCATTTTACACACATTCATTTTAATTTATTTATTTACAGAAATTTACTTTTACACACAGTCATTTAACAATTTACTTATTGGTCCAAACATGATAAATAGTCATAATACAATTGAATTTATTTTTACCTACATTCTTTGTCATTGATATAATCGAGTACAGTGTAATAACATTTATCTAGTAAAATAAAAAAAGACCATTTCAGTCTACTTTTAAAGTTATTATAATTATTAATTTCTTTAATAGATTTTGGTAATTTATTATATATGTTTGGGGCCATCCCAAAGAAACTTTCAGCAAACAATGCGGTACTCCGAGGTGGAGCACAAATAGTATCCATGTGTCTTCTACTATTTGGTTTTTCAAACAAGTTGAGATTCTTTTTTACAAATAGGGCTGTTCCAAGTATATAAAGGCATGGGAAAGTCAGAATTCTTAACGTTTTAAAGTAGGGTTTACAGGATTTTATGCTTTTAAGGTTATATATAGAACGAATACAACGCTTTTGGGCTTTAAAGATGTTTTCTTTATCTGTCGAATACCCCCAAAATATTATTCCATATCGCAGCACCGATTCGACGTATGCATAATATGCCGATAGTACGGACATCTGGCTGACTATTTTCGACAACTTACGTAGTGCGTATGAAAATTTATTTATTCTGCTGCACGCACTCTCTATATGCTCTTTCCATTTCAGATTTTGTACATTTAATTTCTTTTATTTCTTGCCCGCAAAAGGCAATACTAAATGATGTTGAGTTATTATGTCTATTTGTGAAATTCATTATATATGTTTTACTCAAATTAATTGTTAGATTATGTGTCATTGGCCAGTTCATTACTGAAGTCAATGAATTTTGAATGTCATTTTTGAGTATATTTATGTCCATATTGTAGAAAATTAATGTACTGTCTGTCTGTAAATCTGTAAATAATACCATGGTATGTGTAGTTATACTGGCGAAGTCATTTATATAAATAAGAAATAATTACGGCCCTAAAATACTACCTTGCGGAACGCCGTGCTTGACTTCTCTGTATTTGGAGAAAAAGTCAGTTTCTGTGAGGGAATATGGGCACATTCTGGTTATTTGGGTAGCTTGCTTTCTATTATGTAAGCGAAAAAAACATTTTTGTACATTAATACAATAAAAATGAATGAACAAACTGAAATATAAGTCGTGTAACACTAATCATTTTATAATTCTCAAAAGTAAATTTTTATTAATATTTTTTCTAAAATTTTTTATAACGAATATTTTCGTTTCCAATATTTATATTTTTTTATATATTGTTCTTTTAGTTCTAGTTTAGTTCTTTTCCTATATACATATATTCTTCTATAGAATTCTATAGAAAATTGTTGCTAAAGTGTGTTACTTTATTTTTTACATTTATTAAAACGTGATTATGAGCATAAGCATTATTTATTATACAAAAAAAAATAATTTATCAATGTTTTTCGCTTTTTTATATTAAAAACCTTAAGAACCGAAAAATCCGAATTCTCCGGTTTTTCAATAAAAATCCGAGAAATTAGATTTTCTGAAAAAGTCGGGTTTTTGCAAGCCCTAGTTACAAAATTCCTTATACTTTATTTTTTACATTTATTAAAACGTGATTATGAGCATAAGCATTATTTATAATACTAAAAAAAATTATTATCAATGTTTTTCGCTTTTTTTATATTAAAAACCTTAAGAACCTAAAAACCCGAAAAATCCGAATTCCCCGGTTTTTCAATATAAAAACCGAGTAATTCGATTTTCTGAAAAAGTCGGTCTTTTGCAAGCCCTAGTTACAACATTCTTATACTTTATTTTTTGCTGCACAAGATAAAATCTCTATAAACCCAAAAATGTAAGCCACAATGGTCTAAAATGTTCCATTTCAGTTCAACTTTATTGTGTCCAAATAGTAGTTCTTGAATTAATTAGATATTTCAGGATTAAAATACCATATGTTCAACTAACTTTTATTGCAAGAGGCACGACATTTGTGCATATTTCTGAAAAGCAACAGTTTAAAGTCTAAATAGAATAAACATTTACACAAATTAGGTTCTTTTTCCTAAATTTTAATAATTTATGTAAATACATATTAAACGTACTTATTAAAAACCACTATTTTTAGAATTTTCATAATAATCATCAAATTTTTTGACTTACTCATAAGTAAGTAAGTGTTTAAAGTTGTAAGATAGATTGCTTGTTATGGGTCCAAAGAATGCAACACTACCTGTAATAAGCTTAGCGATTTTCCCCCTTTGATTTTGACAAGTTTTATTTTGCGATTTTATTTAAATTCCTCTTAAGATTTGAAAAGCTAGGTGGTACTTATCCTGGTAATGAAATAGTTAAATGTCTGATCACTGGCCGATTTTCCAGTGCTTGATAATTTTAAGAAGAAAAATAACTTTTAGAATCGGACATAAACTCTATTGAAAATCTTGTCAAGTGGCAAAGTTATTCTCCAGATAATAGTTATCTGATGATAAAATGTTTTACCCCGATTCGATTTTCTGCACATAACTCTGTAATGTGTGTGACCTTTTAGACCATATTAGCTTATACTTTTGTGTTAGGGTCCCTAATCAATAAACATAGGTTTTATCGTGCGCCGCGATTTTTAGTTTTGATCAGCAATATGCTAACGTGACGCTGCCGCCATTGACAAAACTCTACAAGCAACCTTGTTCACAAAATTAAATTAAATTTTAACATACCCAATACTCACATTCTTACAGATGATGTTATAGACTCCAACCACATAGCAAAACCAAAGAAAAAACGTGGCAGGCGAAAAAAAAATCCAGAAGAGGTATTTTTTTTATTACTATTGTGCTAAGTATTGTAATATTGCCTTATTCTGTGGGATACTAAAATAAATTATTGTACTATAAGTAATTATTAGCTTTTTCGACAGCTTTTAGGGGTACTTTTAAGTTTATTTAATTTTATTTGAGATGTTAATATATTAAATATCTAACAGCTTTAAAAGCAGTTGCAGGAGAACGTCCCTAGAAGACCATCTATAACTTATTGAGATATTCTGAAATGCATTTACAGATATTGGAAAAATGTTCAGACAGTGAAAAAATGCTAAAAAAAACAAAAAAAAAGCCAATTTATGATGTAGGGCTCAAAAGACTCTATGGGACCATTTACGGCATGAGTTCTAGAAATGATAGAAATCGCTATAAAGAAGACTGGCAAAAAAGTAGGTACAAATAAAAGCTTTAACTTTCAAACTTCGAATTCGATTCGAATATCTTCTGGCCATTCTTATGTTTGCGCTTAGTAAATTCTAGTTTGTTAGTTGCAATTTATGAATTAATGGTTAAAAAATGTCTATGGTGTGGTACACGAATAATTACAAACCTTTTGAAGAATCTCGAAGAAAGTGGTTCGTGCAAAAAGAAGCTAGTGCGGTGGCTATCGATAGGGCCGCATAGTTCAAGCATTAAGCCTTTTGTAGATGGCTAAGAGGAAAAATAAGTAGAGATCATGAAAATTCTAAAGGACATACTATGGTCTGACGAAATCAGTTTTTCGAGAGGAAATCCTCTCAGAATTCGGGAAAGCCATAATCAGGTTCGTTTCTCTTTTATTTGATGTTGCGGTGTAACGTCGTGCCAAGTCGTAATAAGTCGTAATTGTGGATTTTTATGAAGGTACTCTTAATTCTGCCGTGTTAAACGACGTCTTTTTAAAGAATATCAAAAGCCAGTTGGATAAACGGTTGCTGTCGGAATTGTGAATATTTTATTTTCAGCAAAATGGCGCTCCGCCCCACAACCGCCTTACGCGTTCCAATTTGAATAGGCAATTCGGGATTCAGTGGATACACATTAGGTACACATGAAAAAATTAAGTTTAAAAAAAGAAATACAACAGTGATGAGAAGCTGAAAGATGCATTAACGAGGATTTTCAATGATTATCAAGAAAATTATCGGCTGCTACTTGCTCAGTACAGAAACGAGTGAACTTATGTATTCGTGAAAACCGCGGTCATTTTAAGCAATTCATTTCGTAGATCAAAGATTGTTGTAAAAGATTATCAATGCAACTATGATTTTCTATTTAGGTACTTACCACTTAGTATGCCACGAGGCCGGCTGTACAAAAACTAAAAAAATTATCTTATACCTGCTGCATAAGGTGCCTTCTTGTAAACTCGGTCTTGTGACTTACCATATTCTCTATACTTATGCTTCAGTTTACCTCAAAGAGTCTTTTGATCACAGTAAGAAATATAATTTTTTGTCATCAAAGATATTTCGAGTTGACTAATTGTTTTTCCGTACAAAATGTATCGGAAACGTTTTAGTGATTTCTGTAATTTCTATCTAGTATGTACTCATGCCTTAAATGGTTCCATATAATCTTTTGATCGCTACATGAAATAGGATTGATTGGCATAAAAAAATATTTTTGGTATTTTAGCACTTTTTTCGCTGACTAATTTTTTATTCAAACTCTGTAAATGCAATGCAGAATGACTCAAAAAGAAATGGACGGTCTCCTAGGAACGTTTTAGTGTAACTATAACAGTTAAGTTACCTGCGCTTACTGTGCCGTTTCAAAAATTCACTCTTTTTGTCATAAGTTTAATTTCAATCTCAATGACCATTTGTAATATAAATATAACAAATGTAAATTGATCTTACAATTTTATTTTTCATTACAGCTCTTAAACAACTTATTAAGTAGAACTATAAGAATCTCTAATGTCATGTATAGTGACACATAACAAGGGCTTTGCTTATTATGGGGCCTTACGAGTAGCTTTTATGCTTTGCTTACTTTATGACTATTTACTCAAACGTAATTGCGTCAAATTAATTTCTTACTGTCATCCACAGAACGGCGTCTGGGAGCACATGACTTCGGCCCGCACGCAGCAATGGTCGCGCCGCGCACGTTCGCCGCCTAAACCCTCCCCTGCCCCGTCGCCGCCAGCCGAATCCCCTACACTTTCACCGCCCACGCCATCGCCTCCCCCCGTTCCCACAGACCCCTCAAGACCCTTTGTTTGTCGACAGTGTGGCATTGGATTCGCTAGGGAGAAGGCTTTGCAGTCACATTCAAGGGTGAGTAGGTTTTATTGATTTATTTTGGGTGAAAGGTATCTTTACCTGCTTTTCTGACAAACTACGCAAAATTTCATTATAATTTTTAAAGAAGCTAAAACATTAAAGTGAAAAAATTACTCACTTTTGCACTAGTAATATTTTTTTATTGAGTAAACTAAACAATTCTATTAGTATTGTTTAGTTTGGTCTAATAGTTATCAATATATCCACATTAACACTGATTTCAAACTTATATCCCTTTTATACGATTTACACCCCAAATACTTTATTTTCTCTCAAAGTATTTGGGGTGTTTCTGCTCAGTTCATATGAAATAGGCTTTTTATTCTAAGATACAGCAATCATTAAGACAAGGCCGATACGTTGTAAGGGTTCAAAAAGATTATTCAAAAGAATCCAATGAGCTGACATGATGCTTTTATGACGATGATGAAAGTTTTGTTTAATATGTCATAATATTCCCACTGAATTTCCACTCTATATCCATAGGAATAAAGTCTTAAATTTCGTTGTATGTAGATTCACGGGGGCGAGTCGCCCGTCGAATGCGGGCTATGCGGTGAACTCTGTTGGTCGCGATCTGCTTTGGCTACTCATACGGCTCAGAAACACCCGCACAGATCTGCGCAACCGACTGGTATGTATCTAGTCATTTATGTTTTTTTTATACCAACTACTGACGATGACAAGCTCTTATTAAATAAACCTAACTTTTTTTGGGAAAAACGAACCTATTTTTCCTCTGTGTTCCGGCCAATCTGTATAGCGATTTTTCATCTACAACTATTAGTTCGGGGTGTGTTTATCTAAACGTGTAAATACAAAATAATAAGAAACAATAAGCATATTTAAAGAAGAACACGAACTTTATGATATTCTATTTTAATGGGATGATTTTAAAGTTATGTCTAAAACAAATTCACAATCGTACTATACTATTTTCATAATTTCGTATTTTGTTTTTAGTCAGAAATGAAATTATGTACCCTCAAGAATCTTTGGATGTATGCTAATGCCTAACAGTTATTTTTATGATAATACTTAAGAAATAAATGTCCTTCCCCAGTATCAGAAGATGATGATGATGACGAAGACTTTGAGCTATCGCCCGCTCGAACAAGTCGTCCCGCGTTATTAATGGAGAACAACCGTCACGTGACCCCCGGAGGCCCCGAACTGTTCTGTACCATCTGCGGCGTGGCCTTCCAGCGCGCTGACTTACTGAGGAGACATGTCCATGCTGCTCATAAGTATGTCAAGTTTGACTATAAATAAATTACTTAATTAGCTTTCTGTATATTAGTGGAGTACCGATTTTATAATAAGTTTGGCATGAGTTTCAAGGGACGCAATTATCTATGCTATAATTAAAGCCTTGATTTTGATAGTTTATCACACAAATTGATCAGACAAACATTAATCAAAATAAGCAAAAAAAGTTTAAGTCTACTAAGTTTAAAAATCTCGTTATTTGTATTACTAAGCATAATACTTTTAGTTACATTTCATACTGTTGATACAAAATAGGCAACTACTAACTTTTATTTCAACAACATATGTTCCTAAAAAGTAATAAAACTTTTCCTATTTCCAGTTACAAGCGACACGACAGCGTCTCTTCATTCGGGGAGCATACGTGTGAAGTTTGCGGAGAAATCTGTGCGGATGCTTTACAGTTATTGGCGCATGCGGAAAGACATTCACACTCGAGGCCTTTGCACAGGTGTGTACACACACATGTCTTCTTATCCACCCGTTTATACCTTCAATATTGTAGATGGAACATTTTACTGAGAGAAGACATTATTTTAATTAAAAAAAAAAAACAATTTAAACTGCATTTATTAATAAATGCAAATATTTATAAAAAATAAGTACAGGTAAATTACTTTCGAGACGTTTTTTATTTGTAGTTGTGTACGGCCAGCACATAAATATATAAACCAATATATATTTTTTATAGCCAGGTACTTCATATGATATTAAAATAGTGAATATTAGTATTAAACATAATTTTTAATACTAAATTTCTTGAACTCCAGACATTTTGCACTTATCCTCATACTCACTTTCATTTGTGTCAACTATAATTTGTTCTGACTATAACATCTAAAGCCTCATCCATGCCTTGAAATTTCTTGTCCTCTTTAATAGCATGTAGAAAAATATTTTTACATTCCTCTACCTAAAGTTATGCTATTAAAGGTGATGTTTCCAAAGTGGGCTAGATTATGAGCGCATTACTTATGGATAGCTAAAAATATGGTGTTTTGAATAAAAATATTTAGGTAATAATACGAAACTACGTATCTTCAGCGCAAATTATTAATTTCTAAAATGTATATGGCAACACTGTAATGTCCGCTCTTTCCTATATGCGTTTATGAACGTTACTAATTCTTTGTCACTGTCCAAACCATCATTTTGTCAAGTGTAATGTCATGTACTCAGCTGCTTTGCGCCAGCGCGTCAACAATGTGATTGAATCCATTTTAGGTTTTTGAGTGTTGTAACTGCTTTCACTTATTATGAAGAAACAAACGAAATAGTAGAACATTTATAGTTCTGAAGAGTATTGCCATTTTTGTCGGGTCCTGGACGAAAGTTTTCTTTTATTTACTCCTTTATTTACAAGCAGGCATCCTTATTAATAAGTTGCTTGCTATATGTTTACTGTCAACATTTATTTGATTTGTGGTTTGGTTTAAGTAAGCTTGTAAACTCAAGGTTTATTGAGTTCACAAGCTTACTAATTCTTTCAAGAAATGGTTTCATTTATTTGTTGTTTTGTTCTCTGGGTTAGACAACTTTTGTTAGAATTTGCGTGTTAAGTCACTCATTTAATAAAGCGATTGGTACAATTATCATAACCTGAGCAATAGATTCTTTATTTTAATTTAGATTTTAGAAATGGTAAATTAATATAGGTACCGTAGCCATGTATGTTGAATGATTAATTGATTGATTGAACGAAAGTGACAGCTGTGACGACGTCAAGGCGTTAATGTAGGCTTGATAAGTATGGCGGGTTGTGGTCTATATTTGAACCTCACAGATTTTTAATAAAAGTGTGCGCTTAAAGTACCATGTTATGAACGAAATATATAATTATTTTGTGTCAGTAAACATATTCTCTATATTCTCCCGGAACGCTCGAAATCTAGCCCCAGAGCCTATACTAATGGAAACAAGTCCATTATTTATTAACTAAGACCAAATAGTCAGACCTCACAACAATTAGCATTGTTTATAATTATAGTTATTATTTGTTTGACATTCACCATTGATTGTCAATATTTTCTTCTTAAAAATGTAACGAACCTCTTTTTTCTGACTGTACTAGAAAATTTAAATTATAAATCACTGATTTATTGCGATTATTACATAAAACAGAAAAATTATTCAAGTTATATGTGAACTTACACAAGCCAGAAAATTGGGTAAAAATTTCTTAGTTCAAATGATTCTGAGATGTTATTGAATATTTTTCTAATTTTTGTCAGGTTAAAACGCATGTCACGTGGACGCAACAATACATCTTCCTCAAGCGGATCTCGACAGTTTCCTTGCAGAGAATGTGGTAAGTTAACTTATAACATTGAATGTCGTGTCATAAATCCAAAAGCCGAACATGACTTTTATATGTATTTATATGTAGTTTTTAATAAAACATGTTTCAAGAAATCTACATTTGAACACATGAGATAATAATATTCTTCTGTATCGTCAAGTTAAGAATTTAAAAATGATATATTTATCGTACCTGTGTATACATAAGAAATAAAATTAGTAATAGAGCCCAAAAACCTTCTTCTCAAAATATAAAACCCCATTTCCTAAAATTTCCAGGCAAAGTTTTCGGTTCGCGATCATCGCAACAGATCCATGTGCGAATACACACGGGGGAGAGACCTTACGCTTGTCGCTTCTGTTGGAAAGCCTTCGCCGATGGCGGGACTTTGAGGAAACATGAGCGGATACACACTGGTAAGTGTTCATCTCGGTGAGTAAATAAAAACAATTCATTAAATGACAGAAATAAGTGATATGTATTTTGGGGCAAACCAGTGTACTAAAATAGTACAGAGGTTAGTTTCTGAGTTCTTGTATGAATATTCGTAAATATGATTTCAAAGCCATTAATTACTTCATCTGGACTTTTGTTTGTCAATAAAAGTTACGATTTGCTTATCGGACACATAATGAAAAGACTCATATAATTTGTTTTTAATTTTATATTAATACAGTACATCAACGTTATAAAAACATCTTTGCCCTTCCAGGGAAGTTTTTCTTAATTAAATTTATGATTTGCTTATCGAACACATCATCAAAAGATTCGTATAGAATTTGTTTTTATATTTGGTAACGTTGACATTATGTTTTACTAATGTTTAATATGTTTCCAGGTGAAAAACCATACGCGTGTGCGGTGTGCCCACGCGCCTTCAACCAAAGGGTAGTATTACGAGAACATGTGCGGTCGCATCACTCCGCGCCCGATCGACGCGCTAATGGTTAGAAAGAATAATACTGTTGTACATACTATAGATACATCATATCACAAAGCGGTAACGTGTCTGACATGGCTAGTCGTTTCATGTTGTGGTCAATACAGTTGTTTCTTTACTGAGTTACGTGTTTTCTGCTTACGGTGGTTAAAGTAGGAAGGGCTGTAGTACCGTCCCGGAAAATAACTCACAAAAGCAACTGTTTATTTATATGTATACTCTTTATTGTTTACCATAATACATTTAGCGACACACGGGTACAATGTTAAAACAATAGGCGGCCTTATCGCTGGGAAGCGGTTTATTCCAGAAAACCAGGTTTTCAAGCTTATTAAGTTTGACAAGGGAATATGGACAAACAACAATTCAAAACAAAACAAAAAAAGAGCAAAATTTTAAGTAATTTTATGTAATTTTAATTGTATATTTAAATAAAACATAAATATTTATTCAGATGATATAGACATAGTGCATGATAAGTATGCTTAAGTACATATACTTTTTACATACACACATATACATATATAACTATAAATGCATACATACATTAGATATCGTTTTCTTTAGATAGTGCCAGGTAATGTTTTTTAATAGTTTTTAAAAATGACGATAGACTTCTCAGATTTTACAACGAATGGTAGTGCATTCCAAAGACTCACAGCACGGACTGTAAATGATTTATTTATAAAATCTGTGGAATGCAATAGTGTTGTGAGCATCCGATTAGCAATACCACGTTTTCTAAAACGATCATAATTAAATAATACATATGACAAATGTTGCTACTTCAGTACCACACAAACCTATTTATCTTAAGATTATGATATCTCTTGTTAACTATGTACTTATTTTATTCAAGGTGGACCGGCATTTAGCTGCGCAGTTTGCAACGGCGTCCTGCCGTCTGGGGAAGAATTAGTGCAGCATTTAATACAACATTGCGACGCGAATACGGCACTCAAGCGACAACCACAGGTAGGTTCACTAGAAGTCCTAGTGTGGTGGTGGAATTTTATGATAAAATATACTACGAACTTTTTTTTATTTACATCTTTAAAGTTTTCAAAATTGGTTTAGACACAGGCCAAAGATATTTTTGTTATTAAATAGGCTCGTGGACTAAATTTGAAAAATTGGTTAACAATATACTTTGATCTATATAAGCTAATAAATACATTATTTAAAAAAATCTTATATCAACAATTTTTTTTTTACTTTAAAAAAATCTATTTAAGTTTTTCTCGAAAACGCTCAAACTGTCATGGCGTCTTAAATGACGTCACGCCGTGAGAAACCTGGAATAATATGGAATAAACCTGGAAGAATATGGAGCTAGATGTAACACGATAACAGACCCGATAACAGACCCGATATTTTTTACTAATACTAAAACTAAACTACTGCCGGATACTTTTGTACAAATGTATTAACTAATATTATATTTCATTACAAGATGTTACAAGTATTACTTGATAATGCCAACTTCGTTTAAATTTTCGAAGCTGTTGTAAAATAAGTAGGTATAGGTAGGTACTCGACAATGAAACGAAATGATTATAACGACAGATAATCTTTATTTATTTATTTTAATCAAAATCTGATGAATCGTCACTGTCACTCGATGAGCTCTCCCCAACATTTATTACAAGTTCCTGTACTTGTATATTATCGAATGCCACATGAATTTCCCAATCAGACGCTATAATGTTTTGGGTTCTTCTCACAATTTTTTCCCAGTTTTCGGCAGTTACTTCCGCACATGCATTTTTTAATAAATCTAACATCTTGTTTGCCGTAAACTGGGGATGGATATTGTTTCGAGCGGCGTGTCCTTTGATTTGTGCCCATATTAGTTCTATAGCATTGTACTGGCAATGATACGGTGGAAGTCGAAGAACCCAATGACTAGATTCGCCAGCTATTTCGTTGATAACATATCTTTTAGGGAGGCTTTTTTTCGATTTTAAAATATTCACTAATTGTACTTTTAATAAAGTACTATCCACACTGTCGCCATGACGTTGGAGCCAGTCAATTATCTCTTGTTTTTTATCGGCCTGCGTCGGTATTTTATCAATTTGTCTGGAGTGATATGTAGCGTTGTTCCAGAGATTGCAACATTTCGTTATACCATCCTTCGTAAATCTTCGCATTCATTTCTTCGTGGTAGTCCACTGTTTTCTTGGATTTAAAGGCCAGTAAAGCATCTGACACGAATCCTTTCGTAGACTCTGCATGGCATATGATAAGGCGTTCACCTTTTCCCATTGGCACTGAACCAGTAGAAGCGGCGGTGTCGTCAGTCCAGTTCTTAGATACTGTGTGGTTTACATTTAACTCTATAAAAATATTCGTCAGTGAAAATAACATTTGACCAATCTGATATCTTTTTGGCTTAGCACAAAATTTCGCAGCGAGCCATATCAACGTCGTGACGCTCCATCAATATTTTACGTTTGTCCGATTTTTTATAAGAAAATCCAATTTCTTTCTAAACAAAGCTTAATGATGATTTTGGGCCATGGAAAAAACCACATTCACGTAAAGAAACAACAAGTTTTTTAAGTGTTGGAATTTCTTTGCGCAAGTAATAGTCATACAACGTTGATAAAAGCGAGAGGCATTTAATGAAACCATATATACTATAAGTGCCTACTGTTAATCCGAAACTATTAAAAAAAATTAACGAGAAGTATACGAAAAAACGTTTTTCAAAGAACTTAAATAGCTTAATAATTAAGTTAAAATGTAAACATCCTTTGTTGAGTAGCCTGCCGCCACCTGCGTAACAAAGTGGCAACGTAGCATTTAAGTAGCATAGCGCGTGCGGCGGCGGGCTCACCGGCTCGCACACCTACCTACACAGCGGAGCGCCCGCGTTTGATGTGGATGATAATGTAAACATGTGTTGTAGGTATCGTTGGAAGGTATGATCAATGAAAATAATAAACAAAAATAATTAATTGTAACACTTACACATTAAATCTTCAATTGTTCGAAATGTCCGCCGTTTGCAATGGTACACAAATTATAACGACGTATAATATTGTTATTTAATCGTACAATAAGGTCACTGTTTGTTGTTAAACTTTTTAATTTATTAAACGCTAAAATAATCCGGTTTTTAAGTTCCTCTACGGTATTCACGTCTGTCGCGTACACTTCACTTTTCACAAACCCCCAGATAAAAAAATCCATTGGAGTGAGATCCGGGGACCGTGGTGGCCATCGTACTGGTGCAAATCGACCGATCCACTGCTGTCCAAACATTTCGGTGAGTAGCTCTCTGGAAGACATCACTGAATGTGGAGGAGCTCCGTCCAATTAGTACCATAAATGCCGATAATAAGGGTAAAGGGTAGTTCTTCGGTATATTCAGCAACGGGACCGGATAAAATATATCCAAAAATTTTGCCGCGTTAAGGGTGCCGTCAATAAAAACAGGGCCAATAATACCATAGTATATATATGTACCATAGTATGTATAATAATACCACAGTGTGGGCTGTGTATACCAGCCCACACATTAACAGAGATGCGGTACTGATGCTCTGACTCCCGAATCATGCGTGGATTTTCAATACTCCAGTATCTGAGATTTTGTTGGTTCCATATGCCATTGCGTGTAAATGTGCTCTCGTCAGTAACTTTGTCAAGTATCCACTGGCAGTGAGTACGCCTGACTGGCAAATTTGACTCTTAAACTGGCGTGCGGCTCTATGCAGACTCGATGTGGGGTTGCGGTCAAAATAGTCAAGAATTTGTTACTCGCGCGCAGTAGGTATCTGCTGCGGTGGGACTCCCTCCTGATGCGCTGCTAATGGTTTGTTTTCCCGTGCCCGTTGTACTGCCAATGCTATGGCGCGAGCGTTCCTAGGGCGCGCGTTCCTAAGTTCGCAGAGCTAGAGCTGCGTTTCCGTGGGATTCCCCGTAGATTAAAATCATGTCAGTGTATTCTGACGCCGTGTATGTAGCACGAGGCATTGTGGATGTCTTACGTACTTACAAAATAATTAAAAACTACTTACAAAACTAAACCGAAAATACTCAGTTACGTGTCGTATCACAATAAAAACTTAACATTAGTAAATGGGACGCGTGAGCGACAATAATCTGTGCTGAATTGCGCAACGTGCACCCCGGATGCAACGCGTCTTCGCACTAAACACAGTAAAAATTGTACCCTTGACCTAATTAGCCGAGCCGCCGCCGGCGCCATAGCAACATACTGATCTATTTCTATTTCTGTTACGCTTATTACATTAGAGTGAGATAACCGTGATCTGTACTTTCTTTTTAGGAAAGATTTAGTAACAGTGTACTTCCTTGTTTGTACTGCAAACTTACGATGCGAACTGGCAACGTCGCATCGCTCGCGTGAATTTTTTCGTTTAGATAACTACGTATGCCTATAGTACAAACTTACGATCAGGTGATCGGGAAGATACAGAGTGTTTAAATGAAACTAAGTAAAAACTAAAAAACATTCCTGTGACTAAACTGTTGCTTACATTGATCTGATTTTTGTTGTGTAGCCTGATAATGATACACAAAATATGTGGTTTCATTTAATGCCTCTCGCTTTTATCAACGTTGTATATGACGGCGAATAGCATCAGCGTTGAAGTTGTCAACCGATGTCACACGACGTGGTTGACGTTTTTTCTTCGGCGTACGAAGCTTATTTTCCTGCATGCCGCTTGTACCGTAAGCTTCGGTACTAATTTTTGAAACAGTAGGTCCACTAATTCCTAATGCGGCGGCAACACGCTCTCGCACTTGCTACAGTGGTAATAGCGGGCCACCATTTTGATACTCTGCTTCAAAGTAATTACGAACCTTGATCACCAGTTCTCTCGCCTGCCTTTTCAGAACAGATCCTTTCGGCATTTTGATATTTGACAGCTGTGCAGCAATCAACACGGAGGAACACAAAATACACATCGTAACGTATGGATAATGTGAAAAAACTCAGCGAACAGAAATGTAGTGACTAGCACGACCGTCTTGTTGCGAGTGACAGATTAAAACAAACACAAAATGGCGGTGTGCCATTGAGTGTTCCCACCTTGAAAAAGTATATTTGAATGTTTTTGCTGTCTGTTTGTCTTTGTTCAAAATATAATAAATATATGCTGTTGGTATCATTACTTATTTGGTCACAACACTACATTATATCGAATTAGAACTGTCATCGAGAAAATAAAGAAATGGAAATAGTATAGCTTTGCCAAATCTTGATTCCATGAAATACACTTGTCTTTCAATATACTCGTATGTCTAAGGGTTATGTTTGTTCAATGCTCAGATAACTTTTGTCTTGACAATAATTTTGACACTTGACAAGACTTGACAAGTTGTGTCAAATCATCAAAATTATTATACTGATAAAAGTTATCTGAGCAATTGTACAATCAGCCTGTATCCGCATGACAAAAAATGCAAAAAACCGAAAAATAATATGAAGCATACCGTCCTGTTCTATGACAACGTCAACCACAGCAATGATGGTTTGCACTGCGAGACGTAACACTTTCTGATTGGTGTTCACTGTCACGTGACTTAATGCCTATTCTTTCCGAATTTATTTTCTAAAAATACTAATAATCTATAAGAAATTTTTATGATAACAAACCCAGTAGTAGGTATAAGTAACCAATCTGATTTATTCTTAGTGGACACAAGCCTATTAGAAATCAATATGGCTCAGTGTATTCAGTTTTTTCTTTCCGTGTATTCAGTTCGTACCGCTCTTTTAACTTATAATTTTATGCTGTGAAATACTAGCCATCGATTTCATATTAAAATTAAACTACCGGGTATATTTATTCGAGTCAGAACTACAGCGTTTTGTTGTCACCGTCTGTGGCTTCACCAGTTATTTAAGATATTCGCGAAAGTAGGAGGTTCAGGAGCGTCCAATTAAAAGTAGGCATATTTAAAAAAAGCCAAGCTCATTTTCAGGACTTGTTTCCATTAGTATGGGCTCCGCGGCTAGATTACGAGCGCACTGGGAGAATACAGAGAATAAAACTATAACACAGAATAAATATTAATTTCGTTCATAAAAAGATACTTTGAGAACTTTCGTTTTTAGCACTGTTTTGCGAAAATGTGTAAAATTTAACTATAAAACACAACCTGCCATGCTTATCAAGCTTAAATTAACATCCTGAAGTTGTCACATCACAACCTGTCACTTTCTAATAATTAATGAATAGACATATCTACCATACCAATATTATAATCGCTTTATTAAAATAAAAAAGTGAATTTATATAAAATTCTAGCAAAAGATATCTAGTGAACAAAACAACAACCAAAAAGCAACGATTTTTCGAAAGAACCAAAGCTTATGAAAATACATAATAATTAATATGGTGTTTAATTACAATTTTTGTTTCGGAAGAGCATATTTTTATCTATTTGTAAGTAATGCGCTCATAAACTAGCCCATTTCGTCGTCATGGTAACATCACCTGTCATTTAAAACGTAAAATTCAACAGAATGGTCCCCGAAAATACAAACGTCGTCGTAAAATCAAACGCTCTACCTCTCCTGGTGAATGGTGTACGCCATCACAGTCGCCGATCGGCTCGCCGGCCCGGTCGCCGGTCCGGTCGCCGTCACCGGAGCCGGTCCGGCTGGTCCCGACCGTCCGCCGGACGAGACGGAAACAGCTAGTTAGTCGACCGAAGATGATTCATACGGAGGAACCTAGGAGGGGTAAAACTGTGAGTAGATTTAATTTTATTTATCTAATATACTTTTTTCGTAGAAATATTAATTGTGAAAATATTTTATACTTCGCGAAGTCTATTCTGAAGATTGCTGTAATGACGCATATTGTACTGTTTTTTATCTAATTGTAAACTAGGAGTGGATTATAATTTTGTATCCATGTTAAAATACAAAAAAATATTATATGATAAATTTATTTTGTAAAATGTCCTGTACGGAATTTGGAAAGTTTTATTTATGTTTATTGTAAGTTCTGCCCTGGTTATCTTTGTCTAATTTGCAATATAATAATTTGCTAGTTTTCAGTTCATACAGGCTGTTAAGTTTCATATTATGACACCCGTGAAGTTATTCGCCAGTTCTTCTTCACGAAGGTCTTTCCGAACTGGTGGTAGAGTCGTGCTTTATACAGGATGACCTAGTAATCAACGACAAGCTGGAACCGATGTGCCAAAAAATATTTTTAAAATGTTCTGTTACGTAACCATGAATTAACCCCCTTCTGTAAATAACAGTTTAAAATTGGACCATTGTTGCCTCAGGTTTAAATAAAATAGTAGTTTTTTGGCCAAAATTAAATGCATAATATTTACATCATCATATTTTAATTGAGTATACTGTAAAAAAATTCTACTTCGCTTTGGCAAGTGACTTTCAAAGATGGCGCGATTAATCTGGACTGACACTTGCTAGATTACGGAATTAGGTCTTAATTACGGGAATCTTTATTTTATGAAAGCTAATTTCATGCCTGCTCTGTTTCATTACTAAGTTAAAAGTTCATTACTAAGTTATAATAAAGTCTAGGCTTCAGTAAGTCCACAACTTACAGATACTAGTACATTGCGACAAGGTGAGTGAAACAGAGACGCCACCTTGGCCAAAGGGTACCTGAAATTATCTAGTAATTTGTTATTTTTAGGTGAAGTTAAAAAAAAATCTGTAATTGGATATGTTAGTTATGATTGTAATTTAATTAGATTAACAAGGTTTTTTTACAATAAATTGCCGAACTGTTTGCCTTCAACAGGCACGCCACAAAATTTCCTTTTTTTCTCTCAATTAACAAATAATCTAGCCTTTGTTATGTTAATTATGTTTTGAACTTATAATTTTTTATATTTGTTATGTACTTATAATTTGAAAAGTACATGACCAACATTTTTTTGATAACTTTTCTGATAGCTGTTACGACTTGGCCTATTACCCGGTTCCGGCTTGACGTTAATTTCTAGGACACCTTTTATAACGCTAACACGCATTTTAATTGCCAATGTTAAGAAATTATATTTAAATTTGAAAAATATGTCCTTGTCTGTACCTGATGAACAGTTAGGCAGCTAAAACTTTCGCATTTATAATATTATGATTATTTTGCTCAAAAGTTCACATTACAAACCTTGACTACTTTCTTTAATCTGGTTTAATTACTATTTTATAATAAGGTGATACACAATACAGGTAGCAACGAGAGGTCGTCGACCGCCGCGCCATCCGGCCGATGACCTGCGTGCCATCCGCCAGAGTTCATTGCCGTCGCCGTCCCCCCCGCCCGCGCAGTCTCCGCACTCGCATGAAGAATCACACGATGACTTCAGCGATATGTCGCAAGACCAACTTATCAAGGTACGACCGGATGCGTTGGTGCAGACTCAGACTCGCAATCGAAAGCCCTGTGGTGCCGTCGGTCCCTAATAAGCGGGCGCCTACAAAAGACCGAACAACGCGCAAGCAATTTTCGCCCCTAACCCCTGGACCTTAGACCTTAACAAACAAGCCCTCGAAACCAGTGATAAATACCAACAGCTCTTATTGTGGTGTACTTTCTGTATATTAATATTAAAGGAAATACCTAAATCAAGGATAAAATCATGCACCTTGCTGTTTGTTTGCAAAACATCAGGGTCCTTAGTCATCAGAAATATCAGTGTCCAATTACTCTATAAATCAATTCTTTTTATTCCAGGAAGAAAATATTAAACTAGAAGAAGGTCCATTCCGTTGTGAAATTTGCCACATGGACTTCCAAGAAAGAGATGAATTATTGCTCCATGTCCCAGTGCACATATAATTACTGTGAATCAAGAAAATGTATATAAGTTTTCGTTAATGACTGAATGTAATCGGAGCCTAAAATTTGCTAACATGTAAATAAGGAGTAAGTTTCAAACACGTCTGTTTGTCGCCTAATTTAATCAAAATAAGAAATTACATTGACATACTCTGTTTGTGAATAAGATTGACGTATTATTTGAGTAAAATTACATAAATCTAATTCATATACATTCAAACAGCCAAATATAATAATGTTTTGCCAATTTTCTTAGAAAGTGATGTTGGTTGAGAAGCTTGTATTTGCCCCTGTCCTATAACGGATTTATTACGGTTTCTTTTAATTAATATAAATAAATGTCTTTTTTTTTAAGTTATATTTAAATAAAATTGCATAATTTTATCAGTAAAAGGTGCCCTTTTTTAGTATTAAAGTTTTAACGTCGTCAAAAGACTGATGTTCTGTAAAGTCTAAAATGAATGTTGAAAATATTTGATTTTCATAGTTATGTGGTTTATTAATATGTTTCAGTTTTAAATTATTTTATAAATATTGGTATTTTATTCAAATAATAAATATTACGTTTATACTAATAATAATCACATCACTGGTTTTTAATTGTGTAATTGTGAGAATCTCTGAACTTCTTTCGATTCTTTTTTTAAGGAAATGTGTTTGTTAAGTTTTTCATAAGTATTGATACTGTAAACTTTGTATATATTTATTTCATATATGAGGCTGTAAATTGTTTGTGTACATTAAATTTAGGCATTTCATCAACCACATTAGCCTTAGAAAAGATGAAAACACACAAACATTGAATAATAGATATTTTTGTATCTGGGAGATAAATTTATTTGCCCTTAAATATTATGAAAGGAATTTCTCTGCAAAAGCTGCTGTTTCTATTATAAGGAAATTTACCAATCTAATAAAAAACTCAAAAAATCCCCGAAATAGGTGTGGTTCAACGTGAAGGCATTCAAAATATGATATTCTTCTGGATTACTTTTTTCATGCCTACAATTTGAGTTGAGTGAATAAGTAAGTAAAAATATAAACTAACCAAACACAAAAAGAGTATTTATTATACAATAACTCATGTTATTGAAGACTTAAGGACGCACTAAGAGTTATCATGAGGTTACTAAAGGCGCACCTGAGTATAGATTTTGCTAAGCAAATTTATACCTTATGTGTACAAGATCGAAGTCAAGATTTGCAAAGCACAATCTACGATGTAGAGCACCTTATACTTAAGGTTACTACCATTTCACGTTCCTGAACGTGCCCGTTACAGCAGCAATATTTTAAAAATAATTAGTAAATTTCATTTATATCTGTATCAATTATACCTGTCTAATATGGATTTTTTTGAAAAAAAAACCTCAACTGTATTGAGTAGAATATGATCAAAATCTTACAATTAATATCAATGACATAGCAAATTGAATAGGTTTGCACTAGCTTTTTGATGTAAAATAACATTGCTAAGCGTATTTACTTTTTTAAGCGTGTAGTAAAATTTTTATTCTAATTGTTGTAAACTCCACAGTTAATAATGATTCTTTTGGCAGTCATAAAAATTTTGAAACATTAGGCTGTGTATGTAGCAATGCTGTGCGGTGTTTGGAGACAATCCACCTACAACAAAATTAAGCTATTCTATTGGTGAGAACGCCCCCGAACTTTCTCGCGCATCTTTCGTAAATTACACACAAATAACAGTATTCGTCATTACACTACACAGCTGTTCGTTTGTTTGAACATTGATTTTTTTATAGTCTTCAATTTTCATAACGGCGCTTTGCCGGATGCTTACGCACCACGTGCACATGCTCGAAGGATAAATCGCATATTCCTTGCTTAATAATTACTATTCAACATGACGGTTAGCTGAACAAATTAATTCAAGCTAAGGTCTAGCTGTTTAGTTGAATGTCTATTTTAGCCATCTGCCTCTGACATATACACAGCCTTAAGCTAATGTTGTCGAATGAAGGTTGTAATGTCAATTACATTGCTGTTTTAAGCCTAGACATTCATCTTGAACAAAATTTGAAGTGCAGTGAGGGCCCACTTGTGCAGACCTAACATAGCTGTGTGCAATATTATTGAGATACATTTGGTTCCTACTGCTTTTGTTGTTTTGTTACGCTTAGTTTGTTTTACATAATTTATAATATAATAAACAAATAGATTGAATTTTCTCTATATAATCAGAATCTTTCATCTTCCATCATACTTGAGATGTTTGTCAGGGCTTATAACTGTAAATTTTCCCTTTTTATTTGACATTAATGACTGATTTATGTATTGTAACTCATTATTTTGTAGTTCAAAACTATCGTATTTATCTACACATATTGTACATACATAGTTTATGTAATTAATCTGTTGTAACTAGTTGAAGTGCAGTTGTACTTTTGGGGTATGATGATTTGCCTATAATACATTAACACTGAAATGTATATTTTATGCACTCCTAATTTTATTTTTGTTTTTAAGTACTAGAAAGTATGGTATTTTTATCTTCACAAAATCATTGAATTCCTATAGTTTCAGCGATTGGTTACAGTTTTAAAGATTCTCAACTATTTCTTGGAAAAATTCTGTATGTATGCAGTATTTAATTCAAGAAGTGCCATATAGTCAATAAAAAAGGGCATTCAAATTTATATGCAATACATTCCCCAAAATCACACCATGTACTAGTTATGTAAAATATTCCACTGTTAACTTATAGTATTGTAAATAAAATGTATGAATAAATCTGAAAATTACTATGTTTTTTGTTATAAAATGTACCTTAAGTAACTATTCCTAAAGTTTTGCTAAGGAAATTTATACTATATCTATACTAGTCTCGACTTTCTAAACACAATAATTGATTATGAGCACCTTATTTACCATTTGACGTCTCAAAAGTGCGGCCGTTAGGTTGGCAAATAACAAATTCTGCACCCATTCATAACATTTTGTTATTATTCATTTACTCTATTATTCAACAATAAACATAATTTTAGATCAACTAGGTATCACTAAATCTAACTAAGTTTGTCTTAATACCATATTACAGGTAAATTACTTTCGAGACGTTTTTGCATTTGTAGTAGTATTTGTATATTTACAGGAATTCTAAACTTGAAATTTAAAAGAGAATGGCATACTGGGTACCCTGTAATATTTATAAATTGTAATCATATCATAACCGAGCTATATTTAGTTTATAGGTCAATATTACACACGTATTTACCAAGCTCAAATATTGAGATCATTGTTGGGGATACTTAGAAATATAATAAAATCCAATTATTCCCGTAAAAACGCCATTTATTTTTTCATCGATATCTAGAAAAATTATATAGGTACAGTCAATCTGTCAAACTTCAAAGATATTGAGCCGCCATTTCAATGAGCCCTTATGTCAATTGACTTGTCACGGTTCGCTGTTGAACAACAATAGTTGAAATCAGAGTGTTTTTTAATTTCAATAGCGTCTTCTGATCATCCTATGAACGTTTTCACGTCTTTTTCACGTGTTTTTTGAGGTTAGATTATAATTTCGACTTTTTATTCCCAACTTCTATATAAATCTTATGATTGCATTTCGATTATCCATCATTCAAACAGTCAATCCCACATATTCATTTTGAGATACGTGAATGCTCTGCGAAAATAAAAGCGGTACTGACAATGTATGTGAGTTTGCCAATATTATTTCCTTGTACGGTCAGAAAAAAGAGGTTCGTTATATTTTGAACAAGAATATATATAAATATATATATATATATATATATATATATATATATATATATATATATATATAGTGCGTTCCGTTTGCCGCTCTCAGCGCTAAAGGTGCTCAGAACCGTTCCGATTCGTTTGAGTGCGCAAAAAGTGTTATTAGTGTTATTGCGATCGCAACGGTAAATATCGCGCTAACATTCTGATTGTTCGTCGATTAAGTCTTAAGTTACAATTTCATTAAGATCTTTGACCCTGATTGAAGCAGGAGCCATTCTTTTACATTATTACAAAAGAAAATGACTAGCAAGCTTTTAAAATCTTTCATCGACTAATAAAAACATAAACAAAGTAACGTCATGTGTCAGTTTTGACAGGCCGCTCACAGCGACCATGCTCAGTAGCTCGGGCAATGTGAGCGGGAAGATGGCGGCGTTTATGATGTCATTGATGATGTATCGATATATAATAAAAGACAATGGTGAATGACAAATAAATAATAATTATATTAACATTGTTAATTTTTGTGAGGCTGTTTATTTTATGCATAAACACACAGTTCATAGAGATTTAGTAGCAAAATTAGAAATCCGAAGAACCTTCTACTTTTGATTTTAATTTTTGAAACTTCGCAACGGTCGCGAAAATTCTTAAAAAATGTTCACTCGAAAATTATGAAATATCGTATAACATACATAGAGGTGATTCAGATACCTCTCAACACGAGGCACCTAAACAAAAATTTTGGGCGTCACTTCTGGCCACCCTGTACACATACACCACTTAACCTCTCAGTCTTGGTCAGATGGAAGCCCTTCTGGTTTAAAGCAACATGTATCAAAGTGCAGCCGCTTGATCATCGTCCATGCCGGCGGAATGGTTGGTTTTGTACCGAATGCTTTGCTCATAATAACATACCTATACAGGGTGTTTTTTTTTATTAGAGCATATTCCTTTAAGGAGTACAGGTCATTTGCAATATTTTTTTGTATTGACACGATATGCGAAAAACCATACCATTATGGAAATATTTTAATTTTAGTGTTTATTTGAAAAAATCGTAGGTGGTAACTTAAAATCTAAAAAATATAATTTAAATTCAAAAGATATTTAATGAATATATTAATTTTATTTATTTGTGACGATCTAGTTACATATCTAGAGCATAAAATATACAATAAAAACGGCTTTTTTTAACACAGTGCTCCCAAATTCAAGAACAAAAGAAAATTTTTATTAGTATTTAAAGCAAATTTGCCCCTTTAACATAAAAATTCACTATGACATTTGTTGTGCATATTGTAAAAAAAAACCTTTCTACATTTCTTAAGCTCTCTAATGAGGTTTGACATAAGTATTCAAACATCAAAGATATCACATAAACAATCAGGTAGAAAAAATAAAAGATTTGTAAGTTCCCTTTTTACCTGAATAAAAACCAACGTAGTCATGTTGAAAATGAAAATAAATATTAATTTAGAAGAAAAAAAATATCATAACTCATTTTCAAAATGACTACCTTGGTTTCTCACGCAAACTCGCATCCTTTTCCTTAATTCCGATTTTACCACTCGTGAGCTTAAATTTAGTTTAATTTGGTCAGCTGCTGTAATTATTTTTCTTTTAAATACTTCCACGTCTGAAAACGGCTGATTGTTTTGGTAAACTAAAGATTTCATATGCCCATACGTAATAATCCATGGGGGTCAAATCTGGGCTTCTTGCTGGCCATGGTATTGGTCCTCCTCGGCCGATCCAGTTATTGGTCCAATTCCTCCAATCCAATTTCTGATTTGGTACCTGTAATGTGCTGGGCATGATGGGCATCCATCATTGCTCGCAAGGTCGCCAATGGCATGTCTTGTAATAAATCAAATAAAGTATTTCGTAAAAAATCTTCATAATGAAAAAAATGAAAAATTCCATTCAAAGTCTGGGGCAGGAAATGTGAACCAATCAAATATTTATTAATGATTCCCATCCACACATTTACTGATATCCTTCTCTGAGATCCGCTTAACGCCGCTTTAATTTTGGATTTCCGAATACTTTTTCTTCCCAATAGTGAGCATTATGGTAGTTAGTTATTCCATCTTGATCAAATTTAGACTTGTCCGTCCATAAAATATTTTCAATTCAATGTCACAATTTAGAAGAATGCTGCAAAATTGTACTCTTCTCATAGGATCGCCTTCCTCGAGTACTTGGACTGGAGTGTAGTGGTAGGGATGACGTCCAGATTCAAAACCTGCCATACTTTAAAGTGGGACACGCCATGGAAATTAGCAACAATTTTTGTAGAGGTAGTGGGATTTCGTTGAAAAAAAGGATTTCTTCTTAGACATCGGCAAGGTACAAAAGCGGTCTGCCACGTCATCTAATGAAAAATAAAACATCTTAATAAATACTTTAAGACCGAGCAGAAGTATTATTATTGAAATAAGGAATATTCCTAGCTCTAATTTACACAAGTTTTTTAAGCATAATTTTAAATGCTTTGTTATCCTTAAGCTATCGATTCTAGGATAAACTTTGACTTTTATTAAGTCTTACAGTAGGTGAAACCATACCTACTGTAAAAATGTTCTTATCAGAAACACTAATTATTATTTTGTTTTTTATGGCTATCAGCTGTTGTTACTACACAATTACTATTTCTGCTAATTTAAAGTATCAGTATAATAAAAGTATAAAAATTTTTTTTACAAAGCTTTCCGAAACACTGATAAAAAAATTAAGAGACCGACTGACAATGACAGATAATTGACATATGACAGATTTCTGCCAAACAAGCAGTAATTATTTCTTTACTGAACTAACTTGAAATTGTGCAATAATTCTAATAATAGAAGAACCTCAGCAATTTAAATCCATAACTCCAGTAAAGCAATTCTTTTTACCACAAAGGTATTAAAATATCATTTAAAGCTGTAAACCTTTTGTTCTGAACAAAGTGTTAACTTGACATTGAAAGTAAGTAAATCATTCAAAACGGCGGGTAGAAGCAGCATGAGACGAGCTCGTGATGGATACCAGTACCAACCAATACCTAAGGTTGCTACTGAAGACGCTCTGGAAAATGAAAATGAACGAATGGCTGAAGAGTTAAGTGGAAAGATTTCCACACTGAAGCATATGTCAATAGAGATTGGGGATGAAGTACGATATCAGGATAAAATTTTGAGGGGACTAGATGATGATGTAGACAGAAGCTCTGGATTTCTCGGAAAAACGATGGGTCGTGTTTTACGACTAGGAAAAGGAAATCATAATTACTACATATTTTACTTGTTTCTATTTTCAATATTTGTTTTCTTCTTGCTTTATATAGTGCTAAAATTTAGATGATATTATAGTCTAGTGGAAATAATATTTGTTTCACCCGCATGTCTCATTCCCTTGTATTTATTGAAATTGTACATGATTGATTGTAAATAAATAAACACTTTATTCCTTTGAATATTTTATTTTAACCTCTTGTATGCCTAAGCGCGGACCACACAATACTTTCCGTCTGCCTAAGAGTGGATCTGCGCCAACAGAACCTGTCCCTCTTTTAATCTATTTTATGCTCTAAATAGAACAACTTAAAGTATGAAATGTGTTTAATTTCAATCAGATTGCATGAAAGTATCATAAACAAGTTTCATGCTTTGAGTGAAGCGTAAAAAACCAGTAATTCAAATGTTTCAAAGTTGGAGGTTGTTGCGTGTGAACACGAAAATAGTTGTAGTAGAAAATGTTTACTTTTGATGATCATATTTTGTTTTAAAATTTCAGTAGAATGTGGTGTTTTTCTATATCATTAAAATTGTCAGTTATTGAACTACAGGGGATTACATAAAATAAATTAATGAATTTGTTGAAATTAATGTCAATATTCAACATCAACAGTCACATGTTTACTTTGAGAGCATGTGAATAATAAATCATCAGTATATTACAGCATAAAATATATTTATTTGTTAGGTTTTTTATTTAGCTTGTGACACCACTTATCTGTTTTATAAGTTCCATAAGAAATATTATATTTCTAAGACATTTAACATCGCACGGGTAGCGTGCACACCATATTGCTTGATCACGACACGGAAGTTGTTCACTTTGGTTCAGGCACAAGCGTACCAAAGGTTAATATCCTGTGATGATAATTAACTTAATAAACATTTATTGAAATAAAGGTCTGAAAGTGTTCTACAATATTCTTCACTCACAGTATGTTTAGTTATAGATATAAATAATTTAAATGGAACCTTGAGAGTGTTTGCACAGCTATATCCAGCATCCATTAAGAAAGCTATGACAGCAGAAGCTTCCTGAACATCAATTCTACTACAATATTCTTCTAAGTTATTTAAAATGATAAAAGAAGGTACATTCTTCCAATCTGGTAAAGTAGACACACATTCTATTAGAGCCTCAAGGGTTCTGGCATAAACAAAACTTATTTTCTTCATATGTAACCTATCCATGATATCCATTTCTTGTGATAAGTAAGGTAATTCATTAAGTTCTTCTTGTAATATGTAAAGAACTCTTCCATTTTCAGCATGAGATAATGCTTCCATAAAAAGTATTTTTTGATTAGATTTCATATCACCATAGTACAAAAGACAATTCATCTTGTCTGTATTTAGTAGAACAGTGCAAATTAAAAAATTGCATAATATCTAACCATGTAGTTATTACCCATTTATTGTATGAACTGTTGCCATTGGTCTGGTATTACACATATTATTTGATCCTTCTTAACAAATCTAGATTTACAGCAAATACCTTCTCCTTCTGGTATCAGAATTAAATAATCTTGAATATTATTTAAAACACAAGAAATTACATGGAACACGTTTAAAATCAGTGGCAATCCTTTCTTAATCTTAATTTGTGTTGCAGTTTCGTATTTGTATTAGTTACAAACTTTTCTCAAACTTCAATTAATAATTTTATTCCAGTAAACACAATAATTAACTTTTTTTTTTTGCGTTGGGTATTGATTGATTGATTGGGTATCTTCCAATTCATGCAGCGGGGATTCAGACCGGATCCCCGCCAACACCGGTTTACCACAAGCTAACTACCATGTAGAGGTGGTCGTTGAATCAATCAACAGTTTTTTTTAACAGCTTTTCATTCGTCAACGAATTAACTGTTTTTCATTGATGAAATAACAGGTTGAAAATATTAACTGTTAATGTACGTCAACGAACATGACACGCATTAAGTTCAATAGACATTAATTTATTCAATTTCAAAAAAGCGGTTGAAAATATTAACTGTTAATTTCTCAACAGTTTCTGCTCAACGGGATAATTTCAATACTTCATTAATTTCTGAGAATCAACTGGTTTCCCAAAATAACACTTTCGAACGAAAAAATGCATAAAAAAGTGAACCATAAAGCGATACAAATAAGAAACACAATGCTATTTATGAAAAAAATACTTAGATCTTCAACATATTTTTTTTACTACAATTTTGCGCCTTATTTATCGCAGAACAACGTTTGATATGATTCAAAATCCTATGCAAGTATTTTCTCTGGCCACCGCGCCTACGACCAGGCACGTGTCGTCCGCGTGGCTTAGTTTCTTGGGATGCGCCGCTAGTCATAAAATATTTGTATAGAAAAGCGCTCCATATGTCAATATAAATAGGAAACACAATCGTAAAAAAAAACATTTTCGCTTACAACCTTCAAAACCTGTTATTAAATTAACAGCTTTTTTAACCTGTTGACCATTGAAGATTAACAGTTAAATTTCATTAATGTAAAAACCGTTAATGACCCATGCCTACTACCATGTAACATTTACCATGTAAAATTTTTTTTTGTTATGTTTGTGCTACTGCTATAAGAAAGGCAAGAGACAACGACATGCAGACTGCTCTGTCATAAATATTTCTACTCTCATTTTGATGATGATGATTGCTATTTCCATTTCCCGCCAAAAAGTCAAAAATCAAAGAGAGAGACATAACGTTGACATAACATATACCCACGTCGCCCTACTTAGAGATAGTCTCAAAATACAATGCGTTTGTCTATGGTTTGCTTCAAAAATATTCTCAAATATAAAACAATCTGTGTCCACGAATTGAGAATTCATCATATTTTTTTATTTATGTAGTTCATTTGTAAATTTTTTTGATCGCTGTTCACTCTAATCCGCGTCAAAGACTTGGGGCGATGTATCAAAGTTATCAAACCCATAAATTGTCGTAGTCACTTTGACATCTTGGTTTGGCTGTCATGCTACCAGCGAGGTGATAAATACATGGAGTAGTCATAATGTCCTATATCAAGGGCGTACCCAGGATTTCAGCTAGGGGAGGGGCAGCTCATACCTGTCGAGAAGATGGTCGGTCGGGTATATTGAAACTAAAAATCATGAAATTTGACTTTTATTAATTAGTTTGACTAAGACACAAAACAATATATTAACAGTAATCTTCTGGGATTTGCCGAAAATTTGTCTATGATAGTCTTTTCAATAAACACACTGTTTTCTTTTAAATAATTGCGATGTACGCTCATCAGACATAAACCTGTAAGCCTTTCTTCACCTATGGTGCTTCTAAGCCACGTTTTAACTCTTCGCAGCGTACTGAAGGACCGTTCTACGGTCGCCGTGGTGCATGGGATAGTGCTTAAAATAATCAATGCCTTTCTGACAGCAGGGTCAAAAATGTTGGCTTCGTTGAACAAATCGACTACTTCTATGTCCCTTAATTGGTCATCTGATAAAGCCTTCTTCACCCATAAATTATGCCAAAGGTTCAGTTCTCCGGTGATATCCAGGTTATAAAATTCTTGGAATGATTCTGCGTTCTTGTGTAAGTCTGTAATGCTGGTTTTGGTCATATACAAGGGATGTAGCTTACTTAAAGCAAACACCGGAGTATTTTCTTGGGAGAATCGAATATTCAACGATGAAATGAGTGATTCGTTCCCTCCCCATCCCAATCTTTTGGGCGCGCCAAAAGGGATATTTGTAATATTGCAATTGGATTGGTAAATATCGCGCTATTATTTGGATTGTTTGCCACTTAAATCTAAAGTAATTGTTTCATCAAAATCTTGAAACAGGATCTTTTTTTAACATTATTGTAAAAGAAAATTAATAAGCTAGCTTTGAAAATCTTCAATCGCCTAATTAAAACATCAACAAATAAACACCATGTCAGTTTTGACAGAACCTTCAGAGCGACCAAGCTCCGTAGCTCGGGCACTGTGAGCGGTAAGGTGGCAACGTTTATGACGTTGTTGATGACGTATCGATATCACTGTGAGCGCGCTCAGAGGCATTCGGAACGGGAATATGAGCGCTGTGAGCGATATAATCGGCAATCGGAACGAACCATAAAACTATTCTTATTAGTGATTATTTACGAAGTGCTTTCGTCGTAGAACCGCACGCCTATTGACAGCTGTTCTTTCCCAGCTATGTCTGCTGTTTCATCAGCTAAGACTGCGTAAGGCATGGTCTTCTGAACCTCACTTATTATATTCTCCTTAATAACTTCGCCACATAAATTTATCAATTCGTTTTGTGTTTTTGGCGATGTGTAAAGTGCATTGCGACAGCACTTTTCCAGGTGACTCTTTAGTTTGTCATCCGCTGAATTGATTCTCAACTTCAATAAATCTAATAAAACACCCTCATCTGCTTGTTTTCCTCTAAGAGGCATATCATGTGTACCGCAAAATACTATACAATAAATAATTGATGACAATATTTGTCTGTTTTCATCGATTGCTTTTTGGTGTCCACTTTGCAGTTGGATGTCTACAGGAACATTTTCAAGAAATTTTTTTGCAGCATTTGTCGCTTTTAGGTGAAGGTTGGTCGTTGCATGCTTTTGGCAGTCTTCATGCATATTTTTGAACTTTATATATGGCCTGACCATAAATGATCCCAAAATTCCTCTCACAATGCTGATGGGCGGAGGGAACAAAACACAATGCTTACAAAGAGCGCCTTTTAGTCGCTTGGAATATACTAGCCATGGTGCATATTGATCCAACCAAGCATGATTAAATTTTCTTCTCAAATGGCTTGTATCACTTTCAAAATCGTAATTTCTGGGCGGGATCCAAGGATTTTGTAACAACTCCCTCTTCTTTTCCGTCGATAGCTGGGTAGCCAACCCAACATAACGACCCAGATCATTTTCATGATAGCCATCGTCCACTATAATTTCAGGATCGACGTTGACGTCATACGATTGTTGGGATGTCGATGGAGAAGAATTGTCGGCAACAGATATATTTACAGGTTCTGCTGGAGAATGTGACGCTTGTCCAATATTAGCATGCAATGATCTTGGCATTACATGAGTAGTTTTATCATGGTTGTCATTTTCATCGCTTCCACTGCTACTTTCCCGACCTTTTTTTCTTTTTTCGCGTGTTGTCCCTAAAAAATGGATACACAAAATTACTCTTACGGTGTTTAAGCATAGGACGAAAATAAAGATCAAGATACCTTTTAAAACATCACATTCAAATATCATTTACTTCCTATCAGTAAAAGTAAAATTGCGATATTCAAAATTCATTAACTTTATGGTTTGAACGCCAAATAATCAAAACTAGGTAATATGAAATAATACATTTGTTGTGACGTTTCCAGAGAAAAGGGACTTTGTTGTCGGTATGGAGTTATTAATAAATCCAAAATATACATAAAAACACATTAGTACTAATATCATATGTGAGGGTGGAATAGATATTTTTTTTAAATGTTGCTCTTTCTTGGACAATAACATGCGATTGCGAGAAAACTGTGTTTAAAGTTTAAAATTTGAAAAAGCTAAGTTTTCTTTGGAAGTTATTTAAAGAGGTGATTCAATTAAAAACACTTTTATGTGTTTGCTGGTTACTACAAAGTAATAAACAAAAAAATTTTACTTTTATTATTATTTTATAAAACTGTCTGTGAACATCTCAGAAACTAAAACCGACCATAAGGTCCCTTTTCCCAAATAACGTCACATTTGTAGAATAACATCCCCTAGTAATAATACCCTAGAACGTAGGATAGTTTTTATTCCTGTTAAATTATTATACAGGTTGCTACCCTGCCCTGAACATGACCACCCCCACCACATTGAAATGATACATCTATTTTCTATGTTCTATGCTCTTTCATGTTTGATAAATGAAAGAGCATAGAACATAGATACAATTATAACAAAACCACGTCTTGTAATTAATAAATTTAAATATTGTAAGTAATATGCTAAAGATATACACTTAATACAAGAGAGCCCCCCTTAAACAAATCAAATAATCATATTAGGTACATAATAATCATATGTGTTTTGTTTTGACTCACCTCTTTCAAAGAATTTCCTGATATCCATTTGACGGAGTAATATTTCCAGTTGTTGCGCAGTAAACGTAAATCTCGTGTCGCCGCAACTAAACTATAAGACACTATGGCGCATGAAATATTCACTAGTATTAAACTCCGAACTAAACTGAATTGTATTCGAACTAAATTGGCTTGCTCTGCCTCACGATTCCGCTTATACAAGGTGTCCGAAAATTTAAACTTTTACCCAACTTTGATATGGCATGGTGTAAAAAAATTTATCAACACTACATTGGCAAGTTCTTCCAAAAGATTCAACTAATCAAGATTCTAAAATGGTAAAATACTTTAATCACATTGATCATGAACAAAAATTATGCCTATTTTTTGTGAACAAGGACCAAACAGAAATATTTTTAAGTTTAAATTTTCTAAAATTAACAGAAATAAATGAAATTAATTTTATTTTTGTATTAAAAGTACAGAAAATTTTGCTTAATTTGGCATTGTGAGTACAAGTATGCTATTCAGGTCCCTAATACAAAAGAAATAACAGTATTATTGTTGGAAGTTTAGTCATAGTACCTAAACATAGTGTACAGGGTATCGAAATTCAAAGTTTTTAAAAAAGTTATTATAACTTTAAAAATGGAAAAGACCGATTTTTTTCTTATATTTCCCTGGGTAGTCGTCGCCGTATGCACTACCTGGTACCGACTTATCGTTGAATTTTGGGACACCTTGTATATTCAAATATTGGAAGAGCTCCCGAAATAAGTAGAAAATACTCAAATCTATTTCCATCCTTGTCTCATACTTGGTATCACTGTCTTTCCTTTCCAGAATAGTCCATGCTAAAACGTTCTTCATGGTATTGCTATTCAATACAAGATGTTGGTATTGACCGTATAAATTGATGCTATTTCTCTTTACTGGAAAAAGTACTGTCGTCCGTAAATAGATAGCGCTAGATGTTGTTTTCTCCAAATTATATTCGGCTTTAACAAATAAACACCGTGTCAGTTTTGACAGAACCTTCAGAGCGACCATGCTCCGTAGCTCGGGCACTGTGAGCGGTAAGGTGGCAACGTTTATAAATGACGTTGTTGATGACGTATCGATATCACTGTGAGCGCGCTCAGAGGCATTCGGAACGGGAATATGAGCGCTGTGAGCGATATAATCGGCAATCGGAACGAACCATAAAACTATTCTTATTAGTGATTATTTACAAAGTATCTATAAACTTCTTATATGCTGTAACGTAACAAAAACTAAACTATAAAACTTACTCTTCTCGGTCCCGTATAAATATGCGCATTAATTGTATAAATTGTTAATTTTTATTATCTTCTTGAAAATTAATTTTATTTGTATTTATCGTTGTAAATAAAAATATTTGTCATGTCACTTAGACAATTTAGTTGATGTTGATGACTTTGTCAAATTGTAATTTTTGATTAATGTAAAATAAACCAAAGGGGTTGTTATATACTCTACAGGTCCGGGACCAGCAGATGGTATTATTCTATAATAACGTGTATTTCCTAGGTAGGACTTCCTAACTTACAAGGAAAAGCACTAGGTTTGATGAATACTTTCTTTTATTAAAGGTTAAAGACTCATAAATATACATTCAGTTTTATATCTATAGTTGGGGCCGGTGCCCGTGATAGAATCCAATAAAACAATCTCACATATTCTATCTTTACAAAATTACGAATAAAATAAAATAATGACAGGCTTATAAGTTACCAGTCATAATTGTCGGCAAGTTTGTTTGTGCGATAACCTCTTTTATTAGATACGGCACAAGCAAACGTTGCAATCGCCACTCTTGTTTAATTTATTTAATCAGTGAAGCTGATTAAATATATTCTTAAATAACGACCCAACTTAAATGAGGACAATATACATTAATCGGGATTACTCTCAGATGAGCCCCCTACCGATAGGAATATATATACTTGATCATGCTTAAATGACAACATCTTATTACACCAAAAATGATCTTATAGTATTTATTCTCCATCAATAGAGCCTTTACCACAAAACCTGATGAAAATTAGCCAAGATCCCGGCTGGTTAATTAACATCTAAATAAAATATTTTAAGTTACTTCTTATTTGTCATATACATTCACGAATAATCAATAACCCCTTATTAATTATTTACTTTAGACAATTCCACACAATTCAAATAACCAATATCATTAAATTAATAAACTATTGTTACAATAACCCATTAAATACAATTAAAGTATAATTATAATTAATCAATAAATAATAAATACATTAACATCCCAATAAAATTAAATTCAGTTAATCCTACTTATACTAAAATTAATACTAAATTAACCAAATTATATTAACACATTTGACGTGAACTGTCATACTAACTTTAAACTTTTCTGAATGATTAAAAATTTATTTAACAGTTTGTAACTTTCTAAAGTCTAAATTTTACCTACCTAAATTTTAAGATTTTTGCCTTCCTAACTATTACCGGATAAACCTACCTATGAATAGATCATACAATTGGATCCAAAGTATTTTACTTAACCCAAAATGATACCTATAAATTAATGAATTTATATTTCACAACGCAACGCAGAGAACTTTTCAAAATGTACCGAAATACACCTGACAAAATTGTATACCAATAACGTTTAAAATACATTACCTATTCAATCACAACCCTTTTACTATTTTACCCCACTGAGGATCCTATTCTACATCCGCGTGTTGACCCACAGACAGCAATCACTCAGATAATACAATACCCAGCCGGGCCAGTCCTTTCAGCCAAAGACAGTTCATGTTATAAAAATACTTTCATACTTAACAAATCTCGGGTTTTAAACTAGATTTACTTCTCGTAGAGTTTTTGATTAATATCACAATATTATATATACTCGTAAACTTTGGCCGCATAGCTAAATCGGCTATCACCTTCTCTCTTATGGAGATTATTAGGCGTGGCTCAAATTAAACGTGCACATTATTAATAGTGTTATTTTAGTCTTTGAAAATTTACTTCTTTAGAGCAGCTATACTCTAAGTGTGTTCCGCGGAATCCTAGGGTTCCGTGATACCTCTGTCGGGGTTCCGCAAGAATTTAGAAAAAAAAATCAAAACACCTCTCTCTGGTCGCTCCGCGGCTGCGCGGACTCGGCGGCCGCGCGGAGACAAAACGCTATGAACGTTATTTAATTATTTATTTGTATTTGTAGAAACATGTGTTACAATAGCTGGTACCATATCTTATAAGTTTGGTATCAACAATTTTATACTTGTACAACCCGTTCGCTCTAAGTTTGCCGGTCTGTGGAATGCGCGTACCCTCCCCCACGTGACAACAAAGCTTGTGTATTAGACATAACAAAATGTATGCTCGATGAAAAATCTGCAAAGCATCTTTCTACTGTTCCGCTATCAAACGATACTGTTTCACGACGAATCCATGATCTGGCAAGCTACGTCAAACAAGAACTAGTTACACGTCTACAAAATACACGATTCGCCTTGCAAATGGACGAGTCGACTGATGTCGCTGGTTTGGCTATCCTGCTGGTTATTGTGAGATATCCATATAAAAGTTCTTTTGAAGAAGACATGCTTATGTGTTCATCGCTGCTTACAAACACTACCGGGGAAGAAATTATTAATAAAATAAATATATTTTTTGAAGAAAATAATCTCAGTTGGAACAATTGCATTGACATTTGTACAGATGGGGCCAAGGCGATGACAGGTAAAACAGCAGGAGCAGTGTCACGAATGAAAAATAAAGCGCCTAATTGTAGTTCCAGTCATTGTATTCTGCATAGACAAGCACTTGCGATGAAGCAAATGCCGTCAAATCTAAAATTAGTTATGGATGAAGCGGTAAAAATAATTAATTTTATCAAATCACGACCACTACAATCCCGATTGTTCTCATTATTGTGTGAAGATTATGGCAGCAAACATAAAACACTGCTGCTCCATACAGAAGTGCGATGGCTGTCTCGGGGTAAAACTTTAACAAGGCTATTTGAACTTAGAGCCGAGTTACAAATGTTTCTTTCAGCAGATACTTCTTTTAATTTGAAGGACCGTTTGTATGATAAAACTTGGTTGTGCCGATTGTCTTTTATGGCGGATATCTTTCAAAAACTTAACGAATTGAATTTATCGTTGCAAGGTAAACAGACAACAGTGTTTCAGGCCTATAATAAAATAACTACTTTTAAAAGAAAATTAGATTTTTGGATCATTTGCATTGATAAGAAAGAAATAGAAAGCTTTACGTTACTCAGTGAGTTTGTTAGCGAAAACGACTCAGAAATGTTTGAAGAATTGGTCCAATATCTCAGTTCGATGCGCGCATCTTTTGAAAAGTATTTTCCCGAAGAACACAATACAAAAATTAAAGTGAATTCATGGATTCATAATCCTTTTTTACCCAACTTGGAAAAGCCTGAAAACATGTCAAACGAGATATATGAATCTCTTTTAGAAATGTCATCAGACACAAGTATGGAGTCACTGTTCAAAACGACGCCTCTCAATGATTTTTGGTGCAGAATCCAAGATGAATATGCAATACTTGGCCAAATGGCTCTGGATATTCTTCTCCCGTTCCCAACTACATATTTGTGCGAAACAGGATTCTCTACCTACACAGCCACGAAAACAAAATATCGCAATAGACTGGACGCCGAAGCTGATATGAGACTCCAACTTTCTTCCATCAAACCTGATATCAACCAATTGATGAAAAATAAAAAACAGTTTCATACCTCCCACTAGTTAGATTTTTTCTTTTTTAATGTTTTCTATTATTGTCCTAGCCAAGTGGTGAAGTAAATAATAATTAGTAACTGTTACATTGTACTTTTATTATGCTGATTAATAAAAATACACTTATAAAACAATTGTTTTATTGTAGGGTTCCATCAAGTATATTGCTTCCCAAAAGGGTTCCGTCATTTAAAAAGTTTGAGAACCACTGCTTTAGAGCATTGGCACCACACGTATACATATATGACTCATAAATAAAATGTAACGCGGTAAATACGAGGCGCGTGTACCTGCCGCCACTTAGAGTTTCTTCTCCGGGTATCTAAAATTAATTTATTATATTATTAAATAAATTATATGTATAGAGACCCTTTTGTCACTATATATAAAAACCTTTTCCTTAATGATTTTCTTTTATCTGCATCGTCCATCCATTGCATCTCTTTTTTGGTGATGCTGCTTGGATTGGCTTTGCAGGATATGTTATTACTCCAACACGGAGCATTGCGTTGTGAAGTATACATAGAATTTAAGAAAAAAAGTATTAATTTTTTATATTATTCTAAAACCCCTAACGAAATTCTAACCGTTGTATATCTACAAATGAATGATATATATACTTGTACACCTATATGTGTACTTTTACTACGTACACAACGACGACACTACGACGTGTACAATACTGCTTGAGGTATTATTTTAATTAAAGATTTTTATTCAATTAACAACGTTAGTGTACTGCCCAAATGGGCACGAAATGTAATGGTTGTGATACGGGGATATTCGATATATCGTATATGGAGTGTTCGCAAGATAAATGTAAAAAAAGATTTCATTTGAAGTGTCTGGCTTTAACAATGGAAACATTTGAAACGTTCTCTCAAGAATTGAAGGATAACTGGATGTGCCCGGAATGTCTGCGGGAAGTTCCAAAACGAGGTAATAGTGAAACACCGGTCCATGGGCATGGAATTATTATGGATAAAACATTTACGCCGAGTACTTTTATCACAATGGAACGCGGGCATTCGAAAATTAATGATTCATCTTTATTAGTAGAAAATGATCGTAATATTTTTGAATAGATCAGGGAGTTTCAATTTGAAATGAGAACCAAAATGAATGAGCAAATCCGAGAGTATAAACATCTTCTAGCTAGATTTGTATCAAATAAAACCGAATTAAAACGTTTGCGAGAGACATTGAAGGTAGTCGAAGACAAAGCTAGCAAAGTAGGTAGAAGTGTTGGAAAGTATGATCAAAATACTGATAGAAAAGAATGAAAGCTTGAAAAAACGCATTTTGGAAAGTAATAGGGGAGAAATATCGACAAAAGTAAAGTCGCGGGTAGAAACATCCCAGTCTTTCGCGAATACGGTTAAACAAACCCAACAATTGTTGCCGCCGACGGTAACTGATAAAAAGCGTGTGGCCACGAAACCCGCGAAAATTCTAAATACAGTAAATGAATCAGTTGTGATGGGGAATACATCCGTTACCATTAATGGTGCTAAAAATGACATTAATACGGCACAGACAAAGAACCAAGAGTGAAAAAAGGAGGTAGCAGTGTAGGGTGTGAAATTCAAGGTATGGAGCGCAAAAAATTTTTACATGTATGGCGGTTACAAACGGATACTACTGTAGAATGTTTAGAAAAACACGTTAAAAAAGTATGTGGTCATGAGACAGTGGTAAAAATAGAAAAAATAAAATATAAGACGGAAAGGGATTACGCCTCATTCATAATTGGAGTACCGGAAAGTAAATATAATCTGCTTTGCCAACCCGAAAATTGGGCCGTAAATATTGAATTTTGTGAATGGGTGTGGTTTTGCAAGCCCCTAAACAAACAAAACAAAATTTAAGTATCTGGTAATATTTTACCAAAATGTACGGGGCCTACGGACAAAACTGGACATGTTTTACGAAGGAGTGTTAGCGTCGGAAGCGAATTTATTGGCGATAACAGAAACCGGTTGCAACCACTCAATCCACGATTCAGAATTGATACCAACCGGATAATTCGTTGCGACCGAGCGGATGGACGGAAGCAAGGAGGAGCGTGTTTAGTGGCCACACCGCGGTTTGAACTGCGACGGGTGGCGATCCCATGTGACGTCATAATAAACAATCAAGTTTTTGAACTAGTTAGTGCAACTGTTTATCTACGTAAGAGATTATTGTTTTTGTGTTGCGTTATTTATATCCCACCTAATAGTAAGGAACATGATTATATGATAATGTTTAAAATAATAGAGGAATATTGTAATATTTACAGGGATGTAACTACTAATAATAGGAAATTTTAATTTAAATTCTTGTCCTTTGAATGTCATTAACTATTATGAATACCTTAGAAGCTATTGTGGATTCGTTCAGAGTAACAGCGTAATTAACTGCAGCGGTTGTTGTTTAGATCTTGTACTGAGTACATACGACGAAGAAAGAGTGTGCGTAGCGCGGCGGCTCCACTTGTACCGGCAGATTCGTATCACCCGGCGCTCGAAGTAAAGGTGCGTCTGGGCTCTCCGTTGCCGTCCCCGTCGCCGCCCCCACCCCCGCCCCCACTCCGTGGCGTCGCAGACCCGGTATATGATAACGAGGGTATAGCTAGGTCAGCACGGTGGAATTTTAAAAAAGCTGATTTTTTACGATTGTATTCGCAAATAGCCGCTAAAGATTGGTCCCCGATGTGGAAATTAGACTAAGACGGTAGTTTAAACTTTTTCTATGATACTTTAAAGCTATTTTAGATAACTGCGTCCCCAAGACAAGTAGGAGATTAGGTACTCCGAAACATGTTTACCCTGAGTGGTATACAGCTGAAATAATCAGTGAAATCAAATTGAAAGCTTTATTACATAAGCGTTTTAAAACGACGGAATTACTTAGCGATTATAATCAGTATGCTGAATGTAGGGCTCGAGTTAAAAAAATGATAAAAGGTGCGCATGAACAACATAGAAATCGAATCCAGAATCACCTAACAAAAGAACCGAAAGCATTTTGGAATTATATTAAATCAAAAAGAGGGAATAGTCAGTCACAAACTATTTTAAAGAATGGGGAGATTTTAAATGGAGATCAATGCGTTAGGGAATCTGCGAGATACATTCACTCGGTATACAGCACAAAGAACCCGCAGCTGGATGTGAGTGCGAGTGTGGCGAGCGCGGCGAGCGCCTGCGGGGGGACGCGAGTACACCTGGACTGTTTGTATTTTGATGACGTGAAGGAAGCACTGCAGCGACTTAAACCTAAGTACTATCTGAGCCCCTTTTACACATATATAATTTATGTTTACAATCCGCAGTGTTCCCAGAGAGGTAGAAAATCACGAGGGTCATACCAGTACCGAAGAGAAAGGTGTCTTCCAGTGTTGAAGGTTACAGACCGGTGGCTGTGCTATCCGGCAAAAGCAAAAGTATTGGAGTCAGCAGTGCACAAGAGATTGTACACGCAAGTAAGTGCTCAGTTAACGAATGCACAGCATGGCTTCCGGCCAACACGAAGCACGACCAGCAATCTGCTCAACTACATGTCAGACGTTGTGAGGGCGGTGGATTATGGGAACCAGGTTGATGCGGCATACTTTGATATTAAAAAAGCCTTCGACCTGGTAGATAATGATGTGTTGCTTAAGAAGTTAGCTCGTTTTGGCTTTACTCCACTCTCTTGCAATTTTTTGCGTGCTATATGAAAGATAGGCGGCAGTTTGTGGAGTACGCTGGTCACATGTCTGAGCCATATTTTACGAGGTCGGGCGTGAGTCAAGGCAGTAATCTGGGTCCTTTTGAGTTTATTTTGATGGTGAATGATCTACCAGGGGCAGTAAAAGAGGCAAAATGTTTGTTGTTCGCAGACGACCTTAAGTTGTATCTGGAGATCGGAAACCGTGGTCACTGTGAAATTTGTAGGGGGATATTGATAGGGTCGTGGCTTGGATTGACGAAAACGGATTACAGTTCAATGCATCTAAGTGTGTAACAATAACTTTCACCCGAGCGCGAAATTCTATCCTTAACAATTATAAGGTTATAATTGTTAAGGATTATTATAAGGCTGACTACACTCGGCGTCACAAAAATCGCACCTTTATGTTTTTTTCAGTAAATTGCTCCTAGAATCTGGCCCATAAATACCACGCGTGAAAAAGAAATATCATTGTAAAGTGCACTTCAATACCTTTACATTCATTACCTGTATCATTAAAAAATCAATTACCATTTCTAAACAGGGACCAATCAATAAGATATTGGAAAAAATAGTCACTTAAGGAGCGCTAGTTGGGCTACCTTAAAAGGGTATAAAATGTTATATCCAGGTAAGAAATGGGTCAGTCGCTACTCAGACTTTAGAGTGAACACAGTGGAACAACATACGCAAAAGAACTGTACCTGAAGATGGATACAACTAGAGGTGTTATATTAGGCTCAAATATTCGTATTCCTATTATCGAATATAACGCTTTACCAATATTAGGTTATCAAGCCTATTATTTGGTAATAGTCTGGTAATAGTCAAATAATAGGGTTAGTTTTCCGTCCGATGTTGTTCTAATAATACGCTATATTCATTTAACCATATTTGTTTGCGTGTATATTAGTTATACGAGAGATAGTTATATAAGAGAATCGCATATTTTAGATTTATATTATAAATTCGAAAGTTTGCTTATTTATTCGTTTTTATGTACTGTTTGGTGGATTTGATTTTAATGTTTGGTATGGTATTGGATTTCTTGGATTAGGCCCGGATTAACACATACGCTACTTTTTAACCCGACAAAATAATAGGCTAATATAGCTAGCTACTCTTAATATTGATTAAGAGTAGTGATTTAATTTGCCTTCATACTTTAACAGGCATTAACATTAAACACGTCTAACTAAATTAAATGAACTTTCGTAAAAATTTGGCATTATTCTTTTACTCAGATTATTATAAAACTATTGCGTATTTTTTTTTGAATAGAATTTTTTTACATTGATGTCGATTACGTGCTGTCTGTCTGCTTATCCATGAAACTTCCATACAAAACGCGAAGTGTATGCAACGCATAGATAATGTTCGATCGAATGCGTCCTTGGTACACTACCGCGTAGCGCTGCGCGGCCCGGTGAAGAGCGCGAGCGATGGATAACACCCAAGTTTGGCAACGTCGCATATTACCCGATAATAGTCAAATAATAGCGAGCCGATTTAGTATCCGAATCAAACTAACATAGGTGTTATTATAGTATTTTCGCGATATCTGAACGCATTGCAATGCATCTGTTGCCAGTTTAATACACGCTCGCGCTCGCGCTCGCGCTCGGCCGCGCAGCGCTACGCGGTAGTGTACTAAGGACGTATTCGATCGAACATTATCTATGCGTAGCATACACTTCGCGTTTTGTATGGAAATTTCATGGATAAGCAGAGTGACAGCATGTAATCGACATCGATTAAATAAAAATTGTTAAAAATGCGCAATAATTTTATAATAATCTGAGTAATAGTAATAACGCCTAATTTTTTGTAATACCACAAACTGTTTTGTAAGATAACTCTAGGAAACACATTGGGGCTTAGTAACACTGTGAACTGGTAGACACGGGAGTTGGCAAACAATAGAGCAGAAAACATGCACGGAATGTTCAAAAAAATCAATGTGAATCTGGTCTGTGTTGATGATGCGTTTCCAGGGAGGCCGTAGGGAGTAAGTAAACAGCGAGTACCTCGTTATGCGTAGCTCCACGCCTCAGTAGCATACACATCCAACACGTTGACGCCGGCAGGGTTAGGTTATGGTTAGCATGCACAACACCAAAAGCAGGCGAAACATTTTTAACATGCCATGCAGCAGCCCTTTTGACTCGGCGGCACACCAGCACTCATGCAGTCACGGTGGAAACCAACACCAGGAGCCTAACGGAAACACGTGGTATCACGTCGGGGTCACCAATTTGGACGAGGAACTCGGGGCCTGGTTGGTCACGACGTGAGAGTGTTGGGTGCAGTTAAATTAGACGAACGGGATTCACATTAACACATAGCTTTTATTATTTACATGGACAGCACAAAATATACTTTCATCCTCCTCACAATTATTTAACCTGTCTTAAAAGATTGTCATTTCTAGAGGTGAGACTAATATATTCGTAATAGTTAAACGTAATAGTTACACGGACCAAATCACATATTAGGCAATATGAATGTTATGATATTAGGTTATTCTATAATAGTCAAATAATAGTGAGTGACGTTCGTCGCGTCACAGGAGAATGCGACGTTGCCAAACTTGCGTGTTATCCATCGCTCGCGCTCTTCGCCGGGCCGCGCAGCGCTACGCGGTAGTGTACTAAGGACGTATTCGATCGAACATTATCTATGCGTAGCATACACTTCGCGTTTTGTATGGAAGTTTCATGGATAAGCAGAGTGACAGCATGTAATCGACATCGATTAAATAAAAATTGTTAAAAATGCGCAATAATTTTATAATAATCTGAGTAATAGTAATAACGCCTAATTTTTTAGATAGATTTTATGTTCATTCAGTTTAGTTAGACGTGTTTAATGTCAATGCCTGTTAAAGTATGAAGGCAAATTTAATCACTACTCTTAATCAATATTATATACTCGCTAGCTTTATTAATACATTACTTTTTCAGGTTGAAAAGTAGCGTACCTATGTACTTTTCGTAATCTGAGACCTAACCCAAGAAATCCAGTACCATACCAAACATTAAAATCGGTTCAGCAGTTTGAGCCTGCAAAACAGTTGAACAGTACCTACATAAAAACTAATAAATAAGCAAACTTTCGCATATTATAATATAATTCTAATATAAGTATGCGATTCTCTTACACTCGTATAACTAATATAAAATCAAACTAATAAAGATTAAATAAATATTGCGTATTATAATAACATCGGACGGAAAACTATCCCTATTATTTGACTGTTACCGAATAATAGGCACGATAACCTAATATTGGTAAAGCGTTTTATTCCATAATAGAAATACGTCTTCATCAACGCGCTCGCTCGCGCCGTCTTTTTCATGCAGGCGTATCCATGTCGCAGTTTCTATGTACTTTAAGTGAACAATCAAAACAAAAGCACGCAATCTTTATTCCATACGATTATAATAGAGTTTCAAGGACAGTAAAAACTCTTTACGAACCTTTACGAATATAAATAATACTAATACGAATCATATTATATTCCAAGAATATCGAAAATCCAATATTGCCTCTTACTGTTACTAAAACTATTTATTTGATATCGCTCTATTGAAACTATATTATTGATAGGTACCCATAAAATCTAATGCATCACTGTATATCGATTATTCGTTAAAAATCGTGTATTAAACTGGCAACAGATGCATTGCAATGCGTTCAGATATCGCGAAAATACTATAACACCTATATTAGTTTGATTCGGATACTAAATCGGCTCGCTATTATTTGACTATTATCGGGTAATATGCGACGTTGCCAAACTTGGGTGTTATCCATCGCTCGCGCTCTTCACCGGGCCGCGCAGCGATACGCGGTAGTGTACCAAGGACGCATTCGATCGAACATTATCTATGCGTTGCATACACTTCGCGTTTTGTATGGAAGTTTCATGGATAAGCAGACAGACAGCACGTAATCGACATCAATGTAAAAAAAAATTCAAAAAAAAATACGCAATAGTTTTATAATAATCTGAGTAAAAGAATAATGCCAAATTTTTACGAAAGTTCATTTAATTTAGTTAGACGTGTTTAATGTTAATGCCTGTTAAAGTATGAAGGCAAATTAAATCACTACTCTTAATCAATATTAAGAGTAGCTAGCTATATTAACCTATTATTTTGTCGGGTTAAAAAGTAGCGTATGTGTTAATCCGGGCCTAATCCAAGAAATCCAATACCATACCAAACATTAAAATCAAATCTGCCAAACAGTACATAAAAACGAATAAATAAGCAAACTTTCGAATTTATAATATAAATCTAAAATATGCGATTCTCTTATAAAACTATCTCTCGTATAACTAATATACACGCAAACAAATATGGTTAAATGAATATAGCGTATTATTAGAACAACATCGGACGGAAAACTAACCCTATTATTTGACTATTACCAGACTATTACCAAATAATAGGCTTGATAACCTAATATTGGTAAAGCGTTATATTCGATAATAGGAATACGAATATTTGAGCCTAATATAACACCTCTAGTCATTTCTTACTGATTGATGGTTTGACAGTTTTGACTTAAGACTACGTTCTATAGTAACTATACAATGGAATGCGTGTATACGCCACAGCCTGTTGGATGAATCACCCCGATCCTGTGTTCTTCTTAAATTATATGGAGATCGATTATTATTATTTTTGAATCTTCCTCTCGCGTTCCCGTAGTTCTCGTTGATCGACATTTGGGAGTTTTCATTCCCACTCCTTGGTGATGTCGCAGAACATAATGGCGTTGCTTGTGACATTCGAGCGTTTATTGGGAGTTTCAAATTCATTTCGTGCTTATTACCAAAGGTTTCTTGCATCTGTATAATTATTTCTTTCAGTGCATTTTTACTTGCGTAAATTTGGGGAACTAATCTGCACTTTTGTACATAAGTAAAATTATGTAGGAAATGTTTTATAAAAATCTGGTCCGTTATGACTGCAGCGGCTTTATTTGCACACATGTCCAGGGCGTAAAAATACTTTAGTAGATCTTCATTGGGCTGTTGCTTCCTCGAGAAGAAATTTGCAACGTGATCAACTTCTCTCCCACACTCAGATATAAATTTCCTTTTGACATCTTCGAATGTCTCGCATGAATTAATAATCGTCTTATAAATGAACAGTGCCGGTCCCTCCAAATACGCTCCCAATATGATTTTATTGCTCTCATCATACTTATTAATCGCTGATACAATATCAAATTGCGTCAAAAACTCGCTGACCAAAATTGACGATATGCCATCATATCTCGTCGTAATATGTGCCATCTTGTTTCGAAAATATATTTTTATATATCTAAAAAAAAAAAATTTTCACGCACTATTACTTGCAGATTACCCGGCGCCTCCACCATATACAGGTCCAGGACCAGCAGATGGTATTATTCTATTGTTATAAATCAAAAGCAAGATGACTTTTTTAAAAATAATTTAATTAACACACAATTTAATTTAAAAAAATACAATTTTACTAACTCAATTTCACGAATCAAGTTTATAAATTTAAACAAACGATTTGAATTAAAAACGATATTGCACGGATGACAGCAAAGGGAAAAAATTGCCGAGGCCTCGTCGCGTGATCAACGCTTCTTCTTCTTTTTTCTTCTTTTCTTTAAATTTATTGAAAACCCTGCCTGAGTTAAGGTTTTTAGCACAGAATCGAGTAAAATCAGGTTTTCTTCAGCACTATCCGTTAATAAGAGCACGTCATCAATATAGACTAGAACTTTTTCAGCTTCTATGAAAGATTTTAAGGTTTTAGAGATAATTTTTTGATAAAAAATGGGCGCATTAGCTAAACCGTATGGCATTTTACAATATTCATAGTGCCCTTCTGGTGTAACGAACGCGGTCTTACGAATTGAACTCTCACTGACTCGTAATTGGTGGAACCCTGATACCATATCTAACGCAGTGAAGCACCTAGCTTTCCTAAGTCTGTCTACATGATCGTTAATCAAAGGTAAAGGGAAACGCATTTTGGGAGTAATTTTATTTAGCGCCCTATAGTCAACTACCAATCTATCAGACTCATCTTTGTTTTTTACAAGCAAGATGGGCCTGGCGTAATATGAATCCGACTCTCGAATAATACCCTTTTCTAATAAATCATCCACAATTGCGCGTACTCGTAGTTTCTCGTTTTCCTTAGCAAAACATTCACCTTCTAAATGACCCATTTTTTTACAAAAGGTAAATCTTTTTACCTGCGGTCCCGACGATGATAAGTTGTTATTATTATTAATTGTCCGCGAGCGCTTGGGACAATTAGCACTTTTTTGACCGAACTGACTACACTGATAGCACTTTAGTTTTGAGCTATTCGAATCAAAATTTCGTTTATACGGATAAGGTCCACTACTAGGTTTATTAAAGCGACTATTAGCATAAGAAATTAATTTTTTTGCAGGGTTCAAATTTGGTTTAACAAATTTTGATTTGAGTTTAGAATTCATAGCAATAGCCCGAATTTGAAATTTAGTAAAACCTCGTATAATAATAGCTGTAAGTACTTCGTTACTGAGTCCTGTCACTATTCTGAGCCTTAAAAGTGATTTACGCGCGTATTCTGCATAAGTGGGGTATTTATCAGACTCTGTACACATCACATCATATAAAATGTTCGCGACGTCGATATTACGTGGGCACAACGCTTTGAGTTCTAATTTGAACGCAGACCAAGTACGGAGGGTACTTGTCCATTGGCTCAGCCAGGTGCGAGCTTCACCTTTTAAGTACCTTCCGACGCGGACAAGGCACTCCATGTCGTCCCAACCGTTTACACTTAGCGCTTTATCCACTTCGCTAAGCCACGTTTCAACGTCATGAACACTGGGATCAAAATCAGACACAAAATAATGGTTTGATCTCACCGGGATACAATTTATACGGCCAGCAGGTGCTCTGCCGCGTTCGTCACTAAAGGCTCCTCTTCTCTTTGCGGCATACTTGGCGGTGGTGTGGTACTAAGGTATACCACAGCCCGGCTAAGCCCCAAGCTTGCCTCCGAGGTTGCCGATGACTCCATGGGTGTCCGTGGTCTCTCTTCCAGGGCCTGTAACCTTTTTAAAATCTCCTCCAAATGATTAATGGGTGTCTCTTTTGTAATATATAGCGGTGCCGCCGAAACCGTCAGAGTTGGGCCTATCGTTACGAATAAACGCGTACTTAGGTATAGCGAATCCCCTGGAGCGGTTTGGAGTAAGCCATGTCTCCTGGAGAAGGAATAAGTCAGGTTCTTTGTTCTGAAGGAACAGTTTAATCTCGGGAAGGTTGGTGTTTAGGCTACGAGCGTTAAAAGATACTAGGGATAAGCCCTTGGGTTTTTATAATTATAATTTACTTATTTACGATTTTATATAAAAAAAAAAAAAAAGAATAAATTTATAATGAACTTAGAAGCGAGTGATGCTCGGCTAAAGCAAGGTAAGTATTTGTATAACATTAATTACTTAAATAATTTTTGACATTATACATTTTTATTTTATTTTATTACTTATTGACATATATTAATCAAATTTGAAAATCACCCACTCAACTATACAAATCAAATTTTTAAGCTCTGATCAAACACTTTAAAGTCTATACCCTTAAACACCTATATTATATAATCTATGATTTATATTATCCAACTTGTAAAAATTCTTTAATAATTAAGTTAACTTTTGTTGCAGTTTCTTATTTATGCATGTTGTGGCAGCCTTAAATAGAGTGTACATTTATCTCTTTTTTACTATATGAATATTTAGTTGTAAGCCTTAATGTATTACTCACTGGTTTTCCTATTATATAATAAATAAATAAAAGCAAATAAATGCTCTTGAGGAGAGCGGGTGGCTCGCAGTTTGCGTGCGAGCACGGAAATTTCGTTAATATCGACGTTTTGAATAACGTCGAACACGGTCTTCATGTCCTCAGCCAACGACGACTGAGGTGCGGATGACGGAGAAGGACGCGGCCCTACGGAAGCTACGGGAGCTGGGATGGGTCGGGAAGGTGCAGGCGGAACGGCCGGACGCTGCCTCCAAGACAGAGCCTGAGTAGGCGTCGGCTGAACGGGCTTTGCTTCCGGGGGACCCCGGTTGCGCAGCGGCGGGAAGTTAGCGGGAGTGAGCGGCGGCGCCGGTTTAGGCGGGACCCTCTTGGCGGTGGAGCGCGGAGCGCGCGGGCAACCCCTGTAGTTAGCTGTGTGGCCGGATTGGCCGCAAAGCACACAGGCAGGGGGGGAAGTGGATTCGGGAGTGCGAGTGCACTCCTTCGTTATATGAGGATCCAGGCACTTAACGCACCTGGGGGGAGCTGAGCAGTTAGCCGCTGCGTGGCCGTAGAGCTGGCAGCGGTGGCACTGCCCAGGGTGACCACGGGGGTTGGGACGCTCGACGGAGATATTCGAGAGTCCGCAGATTGTGCGAGCCTCTCTGAAGATTTCCCTCGAGTTGGGAAAATTAGACAAGATAACTAAAGCTAACGGAAAGCGCCTACCGCGGTTAGAGTGCATCTTGTGCACTGCTACAGCCGGGAAGCCCTGGGACTTAAGGTCCTCGAGAATGTCTTCATTACTGAGTTCAAACGGGACGCCCCGTAGTACTGCGCGGATCTTACGCTCCCCCGGGAGGGCGTAAGTGTGGTACGCGATTTGTTTAAGCGAAAGTAAACGAGTGATCGCGCGGAAGTCGTCGATAGTCGCGACTTGGATTTTTATAGTGTCGCCTGCGTTATTTGCCTTGAGGTAATTGATTTTGTGCTCTTTGCACAGGTTAGAAACCGCGGTCCAGCGCGCTTTATCGCGGAGGAAGACGGGCGGAGGGAGCTGAGGCTTCGATGGGACGGGAGCGCAGCGCGATGCTGGCTCAGACGGGACCGACGGAGACGCGGTCACTTCGAATGACATGAGGGGCGCGGGGGCGGGTGTAGAAGACACCGGGGTTGGCTCGGGTGTTGAAGACACCGCGGCTTTTTTCGAACGCTTCTTCGAGCGTTTGGCTACTAATTGGAACGCGGGCTCAGGAGAGCCGGTTAAGGTGGCGGCGACCGACGAAGCTTCGGACGCGGCGGAGTCTGAATCGCTCCCGGGAGCGGTACGCTTCCTGCGAGATGAGCGCGAGGATGAGACCGACGCGCAGTCCATATCGGATGGAACGGGAGACGCGGGAGAGCTATACACCTGAGGGGTCTGGACATTAGAGGCCTGAGGGGCCGGGGACGCAATAGATGCCTGTAAGGCCTGCGTTAGTACGTCAGCGGGTATGCTTACGCCGGACGCAGCGAGCGCCTGGGCGAACGACCTAAGAATATTAACAAGGTCCATTGGAGGGCTTGGAATAACAATAGTTAATATATAAATATATAATGTATGCCTAGGTTCCCTAGTAAACCTAGCACCTATTTATATAACAAATGCCTAGGATTCCTATATAAAAAACCTAGCGAACCCTAGCGGCAAACCTCCCTACCAGCGGTAGGGGGGCTGGGGAGAATAACTTAAAACTAACCGTAGTACGCCGAAGGCCGCTACCTAGAAACCTAAAAAATGGTACGCAGGTAAAGAGTTGACCGCGTTAGGGTCAACCTTTACCGACAGAAAGGATAAATACACACGAAAACACACAGATATGATAGAAATAAATATGAAAATAGGAGAAAATAAATAAAATAGAAACGAGAAATAAATTAAAAATAAAAAGGACTGGTTCAGTACAAATTCGTTGTCACCGTTAAGTATCCTTTGCACTGAAACCAGACTACTTACGCTGGGCACAACACTGCACTCAGCACAAGCACAACACAACTTAGCACAGCACTTTGAAGACTAAGGGGCTTAGTCGCAAAGAAAAATCGCACTTCGAAAGCACTCAGACGGAGTAGAAAAACCTTGAAAACCGTAGCACGGAACCAACACGCTAAACTGTGACGTCAGTAGACTGAGCGCCACGGAATATCGGGAAGGGACCAAACAACGGAGAACGGGGTCTTGCACGTCCGCACCGCGTGGCGATCGGAGCGAGAATGCGGCCGAGGCCTTTTTTTTTTTTTTTTTTTTTGTTCCCCTCCGCGGGAAGGGCAGGAGGATAAAAATGCCCTGACGCATACTCTGGCGCGATTCCAAAGTTATGTGGGACTCGTCCCGACGCCTACCAGGACCATACCCACTAAAAACCCCCTGTCGGCTCGTGCATTTTTGCCACTCAGCCTTCATCGGAGCGACGGCCAATTGGAGAAAGAGGCCGCGCTAGCGGGGCCCAGAAGGGGTCACCCGCTGGGATTACATAGCACTGAAGGTGAATACGTAGCACTGAAGGTGCTCAAAATGAAATCAAAAATTAAAACAAAAATTAAAAAATTGCAAAATAAAATTGAATTAACTCGCATTTACGTTAGAATTAGGATTTACGTTAGGATTAGAATTTACGTTAGAATTAGAATTTGCGGCCAGAAGGGCCTCGAGATCGCGTGACAGTCTGGTGGATGAGTACGTTTGCGCATTTCTAGGCCTAGCGACTTTGAACTTCGAGTCTAACACAGGAGTAGTATATGAGACAGAATCACGAACTAGAGGATTGGGATGGGTTTCGGAGCGTTTGAAGAACGCTTCAGAGAGTGTTTTGAGATATTGTTGTACTGTAGGCAGTTCAAGATCTCTATGCAAGTCCGCGTTACGCACGTACCACGGTGCGTTTGTGGCCCGGCGGCAAAAGAGGTTTTGAACTACCTGCAGTTTGTGCAGGAGGGAGGGTTTGGCGTGGGCAAAGATTGGCGAGGCATACGTCATGACGGGTCTAACGCAGACCTTGTAAAGTGTACGTTTGTTTCTGAAGGACATTTTACTTTTTCTACCTAACATGCTATTTAGGCGGACTAAATAGTGACGAGCGAGTTTCGAAACTCTTTCGACGTGTGGCTTGAAAGAAAGCGTCGGATCTAATGTGACGCCTAAGTATTTAGTACTGCGCTTCCAGGGGATGGGAATGCCTAACATTCGAACGTGGGGATCGCCATCGGGACGACGGCGTTTGTGGTCGAAGCGCATCGCAGAACTCTTTTCAGGGTTCACATCGATGCGCCATTTTTGAAACCATACACCAAGGGCGTTTACGGCCTTTTGGAGTCTGGTTACAAGGCGCCGAACACCGTGGCCTTTGGTATAGAGTGCGGTGTCGTCAGCGAAGAGGGCGAGTTCGACGCCTTTCGGCGGGATGGGAATGTCGTTGGTGTACACGGTGTACAGCAGAGGGGCGAGGACTGAGCCTTGAGGGACTCCAGCCTTTATGGGACGAGGTGCAGAAAGCGTGCCTTCGTGTTTAAATCGAAACGTACGGTCTTTGAGAAACGACGCTATTAACCTGACTAGGCGATCCGGTAAGCCTATCTTGTAGAGTTTATAAACGAGACCGCTGTGCCAGACTTTATCGAAAGCCTTGGCTACGTCAAAGAAAACCGCGACTGATTTATAACGACGCGGATAGAAACCGTCAAGTATATACTCGACGATTCGGTGGACTTGCTGAGGGCAGGAGTGTTTAGCGCGAAAGCCGAACTGATGGGGAATAATGAGAGGATCGCCATCCGTTGGAAACAGATGGTTCCGCATTCGAGAGAGTATGACTCTCTCGAGAAGTTTAGACATTGCCTTGAGGAGGCTGATAGGTCTGTGATTAGCCGGGACGTTCAGAGGTTTGCCCGGCTTGGGAATGCCTATGACTGTCGCTTCTTTCCAAGCTTTTGGAAAGTAGCTATGGTCGAAGCAGGCATTGAAAATGATAGCTAATAAGGTAAGCATCTGTTGAGGTAGGTGCTTAAGTGCGTGGTTGGAAATTCCATCCGCACCCGGAGCCTTTTTGGACTTTTGATTTCTAATGAGAAGCAAGATTTCATCATTAGAGACTGTGACAGGGTCGGCGGTGATGGGGAGAGAGTCTCTGCGAAGGACTTCGTCCTCCACCGCCTGGATGTGTGAGGGATCAGCAGGTTGCGTGCTGGGCGAGCATTGTGCGGCAATGCTGTCGGCGAAGCATTCGGCTTTCTCTTCGACTTCGAAGGCAGTAGTGCCGTCGGGACGAGTGAGAGGAGGAACGTGAGAAACGGTGTCTACGCGTAAGGCTCGGGCCATGCTATAGTACGCTTGGTGGGACGGAGAGATATTCGCCATGAGATCGTTCATCTGAGCGTCTCGGAGTTCCGCGAGGCAAGACCTAACTTTACGTTGAAGCTGATTCGCAGCTGTTCTATAGGCGGGCGTGGGATATTTCTTGGCTCTCCGGAGAGCCGCGTTTTTAGCTTTAATAAGATTGCTAACGGCTAAGGGAAGCGTGGGTTTGCCTTGCTTAGCAACCTTTTCGTTGTCACTGATGGCTGAGTTTATAGCATCAGTGAGAGAATTTACTAATGAATCGATTTTATCCGGGCTATCTAATTGCTCGGGAGAGATCGCGAGTGGAGAGTTCGGAGCCTCTAAGGCTGAAACTAACGTATTTTTAAAACCTTTCCAATTGGTAAAGGTCTTAGGAGATGAGACGTTATCGTTCGGCGGTCCTAGCACGAGGGAAACGGGGCGATGGTCGGAGCCTAGGTCATCGAGCGGTTCGATAGACCTTAGGTCAAGATTGATACGCTTGATAATTGCAAAGTCGAGGATGTCAGGAGAGTAGGACGGGTTGTTGGGATAGTGAGTGGGAGTGACGGGGGATATGACATCTAGGTCAAGGGAGTTAGTGATGTCGAGGAGAGCGATACCGCTGGTGTTAGTCGATAGGCACGTCCAGTCAGTATGTTTGGAGTTAAAGTCTCCGAACATAATGACTGAATGGCCGAGGGCGAGAATGGCCTCAAAGTCGCTGCGGATTGGTCTGGTGCCACTAGGTATGTAGATTGAAGCTATGATGATGGTCGGATGACCAGTCATAGCCAATCTACACACAGTGGCTTCCATGTTGAGGAGAGGAGGGGTAGGGAGAGGACAGCAGTGGAAGCCTCTTTTGTAATATATAGCGGTGCCGCCGAAACCGTCAGAGTTGGGCCTATCGTTACGAATAAACGCGTACTTAGGTATAGCGAATCCCCTGGAGCGGTTTGGAGTAAGCCATGTCTCTTGGAGAAGGAATAAGTCAGGTTCTTTGTTCTGAAGGAACAGTTTAATCTCGGGAAGGTTGGTGTTCAGGCTACGAGCGTTAAAAGATATTAGGGATAAGCCCTTGGGTTTGATACGACAGGACGCGGGATTCGCGGGTCTAGACATTATAATTTATTATTTACGAATTTATACAAAAATAGAAGAATTTACAACGAACTTAGGAGCGAGTGATGCTCGGCTAACGCGAATAAACGCTCTTGAGGAGAGCGGGCGGCTCGCAGTTTGCGTGCGAGTACGGAAATTTCGTTAATGTCGACGTTTTGGATGACGTCGAACACGGTCTTCATGTCCTCAGCCAACGACGACTGAGGAGAAGATGACAACGCGGGACGCGGCCCTACGGGAGCTACGGGAGCTGGGATGGGTCGGGAAGGTGCAGGCGGGACGGCCGGACGCTGCCTCCAAGACAGAGCCGGAGTAGGTGTCGGCTGAACGGGCTTTGCTTCCGGGGGACCCCGGTTGCGCAGCGGCGGGAAGTTGGCAGGAGTGAGTGGCGGCGCCGGTTTAGGCGTGACCTTCTTGGTGGTGGAGCGCGGAGCGCGCGGGCAACCCCTGTAGTTAGCTGTGTGGCCGGACTGGCCGCACAGCACACAGGCAGGGGGGGAAGTGGATTCGGGAGTGCGAGTGCACTCCTTAGTGAAGTGAGGATCCAGGCACTTTACGCACCTGGGGGGAGCTGAGCAGTTAGCCGCTGCGTGGCCATAGAGCTGGCAGCGGTGGCACTGCCCAGGGTGACCACGGGGGTTGGGACGCTCGACGGAGATATTTGAGAGTCCGCAAATTGTGCGAGCCTCTCTAAAGATCTCCCTCGAGTTGGGAGTATTCGACAAGATTACCAACGCTAAGGGAAAACGCCTACCGCGGTTGGAGTGCATCTTGTGCACTGCTGTGACCGGGAAACCCTGAGACTTAAGGTCATCGAGGATGTCTTCGTTACTGAGTTCGAACGGGACGCCCCGTAGTACTGAGCGGATCTTACGCTCCTCCGGGAGGGCGTAGGTGTGATATGCGATTTGGTTTAATCCGAGTAACCTGGTAAACGCGCGGAAGTCGTCGACGGTCGCTATTTGAATCTTGATTGTATCGCCAGCGTTGGCGGCTTTTAAGTAATTAATTTTGTGCACTTTGCACAAGTTTGAAACCGCGGTCCAGCGCGCTTTTTCACGCAGGAAGACGGGTGGAGGGAGCTGAGGCTTCGGCGGGACGGGAGCGCAGCGCGTCGCTGGCTTCGATGGGACCGACGGAGACGGGGGCGGGTGTAGAAGACACCGGGGTTGGCTCGGGTGTTGAAGACACCGCGGCTTTTTTCGAACGCTTCTTAGAGCGTTTGGCAACTAATTGGAACGCGGGCTCAGGAGAGCCGGTTAAGGTGGCGGCGACCGACGACGTATCAGACGCGGGTTCGGAGTCGCTCCCGGGAGCGGTGCGCTTACGACGCGACGCGTGAGAGGATGCGACCGATTCGCAGTCCATCTCGGACGAGGCGGGAGACGCGGGAGAGCTTAAGACCTTAGGGGTCTCGACGTTGGAGGCCTGAGGGGCCGGGGTTGGGGCCTGAGGGGCCGGGGTTGGGGCCTGAGGGGCCGGGGACGCGATTGATGCCTGCAAGGCCTGCGTTAGGATGTCTTTTGGGATGGAGACGCCTGCCGCAGCAAGCGCCTGGGTGAACGCGTTCGCGAAGTTAATAACGCTTAGTGAATCCATTAGGAGTGGACAGTATTATATATAAATATAAGTAAATAAAAGATGCCTAGTTCCTAAAAAACCTAGCAAAATCCTAGCGGCAAACCTCCCTACCAGCGGTAGGGGGGCTGGGGAGAATAAATTAAAACTAACAATAGTACGCCGAAGGCCGCTACCTAGAAACCTAAAAAGGGTGCGCAGGTAAAGAGTTGACCGCGTTAGGGTCAACCTTTACCGACAGAAAGGACAAATACACACGAAAACACACAAATATGATAAAAATAAATATGAAAATAGGAGAAAAAATAAATAAAATAGAGAAGAGAAATAAATAAAAATAAAAAGGACTGGTTCAGTACAAATTCGTTGTCACCGTTAAGTATCCTTTGCACTGAGACCAGACTACTTACGCTGGGCACAACACTGCACTCAGCACAAGCACAACACAACTTAGCACAGCACTTTGAAGACTAAGGGGCTTAGTCGCAAAGAAAAATCGCACTTCGAAAGCACTCAGACGGAGTAGAAAGACCTTGAAATCCGTAGCACGGAATCAACACGCTAGACTGTGGCGTCAGTAGACTGAGCGCCACGGAATGGCGGGAAGGGACCGATCAACGGAGAACTGGGTCTTGCACGTCCGCACCGCGTGGCGATCGGAGCGAGAATGCCGAGGCCTCGTCGCGTTGATCCTTTTATAGGCACCAGCCGGGGTGTAGAAAGGCAACACTTCCTTCTCCTAACACTATAATAACGTGTATATCCTAGGGACGACTTCCTAACTTACAAGGAAAAGCACTAGGTTTGATGAATACTTCCTTTTATTAAAGACTCATATATATACATTCAGTTTTATATCTATAGTTGGGGCCGGTGCCCGTGATAGAATCCAATAAAACAATCTCACATATTCTATCTTTACAAAATTACGAATAAAATAAAATAATGACAGGCTTATAAGTTGCCAGTCGTAATTGTCGGCAAGTTTGTTTGTGCGATAACCTCTTTTATTAGATACGGCTCGCTCTTGACTTGCGTACCAGTCTGCAAGCCTCACCAATTGCATCTTGCATGCTAGCTAGCACGTCCTCGGCGATCCTGCTATACGTGTCAGCTGGCTCACCCTTACGTCACCACTCCTGCCTCACACCTCCTCTCCATCAACGATACTCGGATACACCTCGAGTCACCTAGTTTGTAATTTAATTTCTTAAATTCAATGTAAATATCCTTGTAAATTAACTTTTCTGATATATTAAATCTAACTTTATATTCGCGGTAATCACCCGTTTTATTCCACTCTCGCCTCAGCTCTGCGGCCTCTATTCTATTTTCTTAGTCCAAATTTGCTCTCACTCAGCTGCACGATTTTTCCCGCGCCACCAATCTTTCCTAAATTGTGTTGTTGGTCTAATTCATACATTACAACTGCTTCTCTACAATAACTGTACCATTCAGAAATAGAGGCCCGGCCCAAACATTGCTCTTTTTTATCCTTTAAGGGATCTTCATGGATAACTTGGTCATGCGACCACCTATGCGCAAAGCAGTACATGAGGCAATAACCATTTAATAGATTTATTTTTTTGTTCTCAAACCATGTTCCAGCAGTTCTGGTTTTCTGAGTTTTATTCTTGCAGCTGCCTTTACTGCAGTAAAGCATTCCAACTGTAGAATTCGCAGTCATGTCTATTTTCATTGGTGTACGATGCACCATTACACGAAACGTAAAACACGTATTTTAAAAAAACTAAGCATTTCCTCGGGAGGGGATTTGAAAGGGGGGACCATCCCCCATAAAAATCAACCCTTACCCAATCCAAACGGATGCGTATTTCAAATGCTACCCGTTTAAAGTACATTTTTGGGTACTTACTTATTTCAAAATTAAAATTGATAGTTGTGTACTTACTTACCTTTGAGTAAATTTCATCAAAGGTCATTAAATTAGTTAAGTATTTGTTTTTGTATGTGGTGACGCTTTACGTTTCTTTAAAGAATTTTTTTTATTACTTCATTAGTATCCTCCAAGTAGTATAAATAAACGTTATAATAATATTTAAATACAATCTACAGGCTCAAAGCAATGCAATGCAAAAAAAGCAGGACAAATGAATTTAGGCATATTTGCTTTGTGACCCGTGCGAAGCCGGGACGGGCAGATAGTTATTGAAATAGAATTGAAACAACGTAGGAATACACTGTAAATTACAGTACTGTAATTTTTTTATTATTGAAATGTATAAACTATATGAATAATCATTACAAATGGCGTTAGCTACATATTATGTACCATTAAAAACTAAGCTTCTTTTAACGCATTGTGTCGTTTTAATCCATTGGGAACCGAATGCAAATCGACAAACATAAGCAGATCTATAACTCTCTAATCGGGTAATATGAGGTAGTAAAACTTTTATGAAAACTATGAAGCCGAACCTGCACAGCTTTTCAGTATTTTTGTAGATGGTATTTGTCTGGCATTACACATAGGTTTCAGCTCGCACCTTTGACAGGAACTTACCTGTCAAAAAATCTTATTTTTATTATTTCAGCTTCATAGAAAAGTCAAGGTCGAGGTTATTTACCTTTGAAAAGAATTAAATAAAACTAGAACATGTAAATAATTATGTATTTAAAATTATTAATACACACATAAAAAATCATAGAACTTAATATTTTACATGCTAAAGAACAGTCATTATTATCCATAATATTTTGGATAAGACACATTGGAATTATCTACAACTATGTATTCTTAACTATTTAACTAGTTTCATGATGCATAATATTGTTAAAATTATATCGCCTACTCAGTATCTACAGTTTTTAAACAAATAGCACATAAGTTTCACCTCTTAAATCAACTTTAGTTAAAATTTCTTCAACACATTTTTCTCAGTTCAGAAATAACCTGTCAACTTGTACAATAAAATCAAACGTCATTTATAAATTGCTATTTACACAAAAATAATATCAAGAACTTTATTCACTGAATCACAAAAAATATCTCACATACCATTCAAATTATAGTGTTCTTACATTATTACATGCTCAAATTAAATGATTCTTTCAAGATGAAGGATGAAATAAGACTGGGCGTATTTACTGAAATGCTATTTATTTGCACATATGTTGCAGCCTAGTGTTAGGCTGTAGTCACGGGTTTGTTCCATGGGTCGGGGTATACATTCACTCCTGAGCTTTGCCCGCTTCTGTGATGGCCTCATACTGTTCTTTGTCTAACTCGGTCATGGTAAAACTGCCGTCCGGTAGAAGTAGCACAACCCTTCTGGTCCCACCTGTGAATACAAGACGATGTTAAAATTTATTATTTATATGTATAATGTTAAGTCCCGCTTAGTTTCAACCATTTATCTCCGATGTGGCAATTTTTGGATTAAATACAGATGTTACTTATGGTTGGTGTTCTTTCAGAGTTTATCAATTATCTATAAGCAAACAAACAAATCTATCCTCTTTAAACTGCTTGAAGTCTTTTTGTCAATAAATTCCAAAATTCTCCAAATAAGCCTATTTGACTATTAATTTGTATATATAAAGTTTCACACTGTACAACCATTAAGTTTGGGCTCGCTGTAATGTACTGTGTTTATATTATTGTAAAGTTTACTGACACAAGCTAAAACGCAATATTTATGATTAGCTCCAGCTTTATTAAAAAATTTGATACTTTGTGTTAAATATTTTTTTACAATTACCTGGCGAAGGCAAGTCGGCCTGTACCAGCTGAGCCACGACCTGCGTGGCGTCCTCGCCGGGCTCGCCTTCCACCTGCACCTGCACCTGCTGCAGAGCTCCACTTGGCAGCAGACCACTCAGGGATGAGGAGTCCAGGGTCACCACATCCTGGAAATATAATAATAAATTGTTTAATCATGACAACCTCAACAGTCTCACTGCAGGGACATTAGCCCCGCCCAACTAACGCGTGGTTTCAGACGATTTATAGTTCACAATATTTGCCTACAGCAGGTTGGTAGATAATTAATTAATGTAAGGATCCTAAGCATCCTTGTCTCACTGTTACTGTTACAAATTCTGCACCAATTATGCTAGACCCCACTAATACCTCGCGGTTAAATTTTCACAAAGCAGATTGTGAGTCAATTCGCTAACACATGGAAACTATTGATTGGTCACAAAAGTTGTCATCCAATGATGTTGATGATAATGTTGATACGTTGTATACTGAACTTAATTTAGTTACTAATAAATATGTACCTAAGCAGAAGGCTAATAGTAGTAAATATACAATCTGGTTCTCAAGAGCGCTCATAAGGCTTTTATCTGAAAAAGATAAACTTCGCTACAAATATAAAAAATATGGCAATCCCCGTGACAAATATGAGTATCAGCTACTTCGGGAGAGATGTCAAAAGCTTACTAATGAATGCCATACCCGATAAAAAAATTAATTTAGAAGCAAACATTCAAAATAACCCTAAGCATTTCTGGCGCTATATAAATGCAAAACGGAAAGAGGACACAGCTATTCCTTCTGTGTTTTTTGGCCGCTTCACTGCATCTAATGGCTCGGCCATAGCCAATCTTTTTGCTTGCAACTTTTCTTCTGCATTTTCTAATAAGCAAATAGATAATAATATTGATCTAGGGGAAAAGAATATCAGCTCAGGGCAAATCAAATTTTCTGAAAGAACGGTTGCAGACAAAATGAGAGGATTGGATATGTCCTAGGCTGCTGGACCCGATGGCATACCTGCGGTGTTCTGGAAGCACTGTGCTGATGTCATAGCCACCCCTGTGAATCTCATATTCAAGCAGTCACTAGAAACAGGCTAATTTCCGAGTAAATGGAAAGAGGCAAGAGTTGTACCAGTTTTCAAGAAAGGTGACAGAAGTGATGTGAGTAACTATCGCCCAATATCTATATTAATCTGTCCAGCTAAGATTTTTGAGGACTTACTATGTCCTATTATCACCAGTCACGTAAGCGCCTCAATTTCGAACCAACAGCATGGTTTTCAAAACGGACGGTCGGTAGTTACAAATCTTGTCCAATTCGTTAATGACTTATCTGCAAAGTTAGATACAGGCCTCCAGGTGGATACAGTTTATACCGATTTTTCAAGCGCTTTCGACCGAGTAAGTCATTCATTGCTCTTAGGGAAATTGGAGGCAGTGGGCGTCATCGGTTCGTTGTTGTATTGGTTTTCTTCTTACATAACGAAAAAACCTCATATTGTAGTTGTGTAGGGTTTTGAGTCGTTTTCTTATTACTCAACTTCTGGGGGACCCCAGGGGTCACATCTGGGACCCATTCTGTTTTCGCTATTTATCAATGACATCTCAAACTCTATGCATCACTGTGATTACTGTTTATTTGCTGATGATCTAAAAATTTACATAACTGTGAGATCAGCTGCCGACGTTTCATTGTTACAATCTGACCTTGAAAGAATAACTGATTGGTGTGAACGTAATGGAATGTCTCTCAACCCTCGCAAATGTAATCACATTAAGTACACCCGTAAGAAGACAATTCAAAGTGTTTATAGGATCGAGGGCGTAGTGCTTGAGGAAGTAAATAGGGTTTGGGATCTGGGTGTGATCTTGGACAGCAAATCTCCATATGAGAACAGATTATTTTTTAAACTTCACTCACTGCAAAACCGTCGACTGGTCCATGACCTTAAATTTATTTTTAAAATTTTTAACAATTTAGTAGATTTCTGCCGTCTTATTGAAGATATACAAATTTCCATACCTAGACGGATACCACGTCACCCTATAACTAAACCCTTACACGTCCCATTCTGTAGGTCCAACTTGCTTGTCCACTCTCCCCTTCCCAGGATGATTGCTTTGTATAATTTAATGTGCTCTAGAATCCCTGACCTGGACATTTTTCACGACTCTTTTCATGCTTTTCAGCAAAACATTTATAATTACCTCTCACATGACCGTAACGTTGCTTTTTAATAAGTGTAATAAAAAAAAACATTTAATTTATGTTATTTAATCGTAGTGATTGTGATGTGCTTTTAATATTGAAAAAAAATTTTAAACTGAAATTTTTGGACATTTTTGTATATTTGTGAGATACCATTTTATTTTAATTCGCTATTTTGAAGTAATTATTCCTTGACTATGTTAGCCAATGCTGTACATGTCTGTAACTGACATTAGTAATAGCCCTTACTCAATCTTAACTGTATTTGGCATGTTTTTTTTATTAATGTTGTTGGCGTGTCTTGTTTGTAAATAAATAAATAAATACATTAAATAATTTCCTTGCTATGGTTTTCCTCACAATGTTTTCCTTCACGGTTAAAGCAAATTGGTAGTTTTTCACAATATTGCTAAAATTTTTTAAATTGGTGAATTGGAAATTCAGAGTGAAACTAAAATCGAGAAAGCAGCCCCTTAACCATTGTGCCAACCATGCTCTCACACAAAGTGAATAATTGACATTGTTACAATTCGAAGTGATGTGAATAGGATAATTTATATTTTCTTGTGTATTAAGGATTTTTTATAGATTGTATATATATTGTACATAAATAACTGACTCTGAAATTTTGAAATCAAATTTTTTATTTTAAACAGAAATTTATCTTATTTGATGAGTTTAGTGATTGATAAGGTATTAAAAAGATGGGGATAATATACCGAGATCTAATACACAGATACCAGAGACATTGATATATATTTTGTATCTGTAGTGTAATTTAATTATTTTTCACATTTTAATATGGACATCTGCTTTTGTTTCTTTCACCAATTATGAGAATTAATATTTTTAGTCAGAACAACAAAAAAATAATAACAATATGGTGAAACTAAAACAGGCAAAGACATGTCCATTTTGAAAATGCATAACTAAAAAATAAAAATTCTGTATAAGCACATAAAACTATATAAATCAAATTATCATACCTGGCCATCTTCCCTGGTAACATACATGACTCCATCATCTCCCTCCTGGGTCTCCATGCCTTCCACTCCGGCCACATCTTTACTTGATATCAGCAATGTCTACACACACACGCACACACACATTAGCTAATACCTTCTACGGGTGGAATGTAAATAGGTAAAAAAGAAAATGGTATAAGCTGTTATGTACCATAAATGCACTAAGGGTGCTAAGGTTATAATAATATACTTTTTTTGGGGACATTGTAATGTGTAATTCAATGTTGGATTATACCACATAAAATCATAGTAAATAAACAAAAAACAATGCAGCCAAATTAAAAAATGATATATCAGGTACAGTACATAAAACCATAAAGTGCACTTAAAAATTCTACACAACATTTGACATAACAATGCATAATGCAACCAGACTAAATAATGAACAACCATATTTTCTATGCACACGACATATTCTAAAATAACAATGTTTTATTACCTGTTGGTCGTCTCTCGTGACATACATGACATCTGAGTCTGCCCCTGTAACTCCTTCGGCGGCCACTAATAACGTCTGTCCCGCCTCGTTTTCGCCTGCCACCTGAATCATTGAATATGCATTTAGCAATGTTACTGAAATATATTACAAGATTATTTAGTATATATCTGCCATTATGGAACGAAAAAAAAGGATGCGCAAAAGTTAAAAAAATAATAATGAATTTTGTATGACGTTAACAAATTACACTGTTTATACTGAACACTGATAAAGTAATTTCCATTGAAATCTTGTATATGTACTCATTTAAAAAAAAAAGAATTCAAAATACGAAAATGTATCGAAAATAAAGAAATGATTTACTACATTTAAATTTACAAAAGAAACCTCCTACGTAATTTTTATCTTTTTAAATTCGAGAAAGAAAAACACATTAGCCATGGTTACCTGATACAGCACACCATCTTCTCCCCGAATCATGATAGGCGCATGTTCCGAGTGCAGCAGATTGACGTCATCTTCTCCCACGCTCTCGCCAAGCAGCTCCTTCATTGTGTTGGCTTCCACTTTCACTTCATTTTGAAGACTCTGTGGATTCAATACAAGAAAAACTGAGAAACAGTTGGAAATACTGTGAATTAAAATTGGCTCTTTTTATATGCAATAAATAAAGAAAAAGGTGATACTAAATGGTTGATTATTTATTAAGTATATTTTTTTGTGAAATGTTTTTGTTGACCATCTGTTTCAAAACAGTTCTAGATATTTAAGTTTTTGCAATGCAGCACTATTTGGCCCTTTGGTTTCAATGAATCTAGCTTTTTTCAATGTTCACACTAATATCTTATAATCTGTGATCTAATTATGTAAAATCGGCTGTTTTTTTATGATTCATTTCATTCTACTAGTAACGGATCAATTAATTTCACAAGATTTCGAACTTAAATTGAAATCTAGCGTATAAATAACTATAGGTCCCGGTACGGTTTCACCCGATGCTTATGATACTTTTGGATAATGTACCTTTGGTTGGTTGTTGTAATGTATTTGTAATGTAATGGTTTATCCATTACAACACATATTTTGTCTTTACAATAATAACTATACGATAAACAATAGTTGTACTAACAGTGTCATCATCCGTGAGCACGGGAAGGGAAGGCTGGGCCGCGGCCTCTCCCTGCACCAACATGCCAGTTGTGCCACCCGGGGACATCTCCACCTATGGTTACATTACTTTAGTAAGTTTTGATATTTTTTTTTCTTACTGAAGTTAAAATAGAATTTCTATACTATAGGTTGTGACGTTTATATTGAGGAGATTCAGATCCATATTCTTTTGGGTAATTAGTCGAGAACAATCTGAAACACGTCATTAGTTTGTAACAAATACAATAATATTTAATTTTAAACTTAGAACTCCAAATGTGGGGTTATATTTTGTGAGAATGTATTTGTGACATGGAGGAGTAAATATTATTCCTACAGATTCTACAATTTAGTTATGGCATATCAAAAGAAATGTCCCATAATGCAAGGAGTCTGGGCCAGGTCTTTGTACACTTTATCAAAAAATAGTTTAAGATGCTTAGAACACTTTTTGATTGTTAAATTGTTATTAAAACACTTTGTTTATTGGTAGGAAATGAAATTGTGCATTATTCGTGTGCAACACAAACAAAAAACATCATGGCGGAATTAAAAACGTCATTTTGACAGCTAAGGTTTACTTAAATCTTTTTGTTTTGTGTATCCAGTAGTATCGATGGCTGGTTGCCATTAAGTCCAAAGAATTGAATTGAATTGTTTTGTGTATTTTTAGCTTGTTTATCACTTGTAAAGTTTAAAAAAAAACGAAAGAAAGAACTCAAGCGCAATGAACAATCAAACACACAGACAGACAACTATCAATGTGATGTAAGTGAGGTGGTTCACTTGACAACTGGAGGAGGTTCACTTGACAACTTCCGCCATAGAAAAGACTCATTGTCAATGTTGCCCGCTAAAATGAACACCAATAATGTTGACTTTTTTATTTTCTTACCATCTAACTACTAATTAAATCAAATTATTTGTATTTTTGCTACAATAAGTATTTATTTGTAAATTTTTTTAGATGGTTACAAAGCCCTAGCCCAGGTCTACAGCCCAAAATGGCTGTAGAGACGTACCTTCATGAGCACAGGCTGCGGCTGATCTTGCGGCGGCGGCGGCGGTGGTGACGGCGTTGGCGGCGGCGTGGGTTCCCCCTCGGGCCGCGCCAAGCGCCGCCCAGTGAGCGGGTCTAGTGTTAGCGGCCGCTCGGGCGACGCCGGCGGCAGCGGACCCAGCTCCACCGGGAAGGGGTCCTCGATGCCGTCCGACGAGGAAGATGAGGACGACTGCAATGATGGAGGCTTTGATTAAATTTACATATTGGAAGAAAAGTGACGTATTTCAAGAATGCATCTGGTAGGCAAACTCAAGTACGTTACATTAGAGAAAGAGGCAGAATGACCCGCCAGAGCAAGACGGAATAGTACTCGTGTCGGGTCGTATGTATCGCATTAACATCCGTCCGTCCGTTATCTGTTGGTGACATGGCGATGGTGTTTAAATCATCATGAAGCATGCAGTTATATCAAATTAGTGAAAATTTCTGAAGAGCCTTATATACCTTGAATCCCTTATAGATTTCAATTCTAGCTCTGTTGACATCACTTAATTTTTTAAGCCATACAAGTGGAAGTTAAAGCTTCATCTATTCATGTAATTCATGATAATAGAGCGTTGTTTATAAAGCCACAAACTCGTGTGATTAGCTGTTACGGCGTCATGGCGACGGAAAGTAGTGTGGGTACGATGAGAAAGAGTCAGAGATAGATAAAAAGTGAAAGTGAAAGCGAGAGGCGCACATGCAGGAGGAATACATGCTGCAGCTGCACGCACTAAGCTTTATTGACGATTTGTGCTATCCGAGTGAAGGCTTGTGGAAATCGGAAGATTATATTTTTTCCGTTATTCTTAAATTGTGTCTAGATCACTTGGTAGAATAGAGCGGAATATGATTTTTTTTCGTAATGTAGACTTAACTGACCCGGGCTGTGGGCGGCGGGCGCACTCGCACCACGTTGCCGGCTGCGGTGAGAACCGCGCCGCGCACCCCACGCCCGCGCATGTTGCCGCCACGCCGCAACAGGCTGTCGCTGCTGTTGCTTGACTGGCTCTGTTGAATAAACGTCACATTTTATCATTTTTAAATTAATCAATCTTAGAAATGATAAAAAAAGGAATTTCTTTTATTTAAAATTTCCACCTCGAAGTCTTTGATGGCTGATTTCAGCCTATTATTATTATGAAAGCTTAGAGTGTAACGCATTTTCTCATTCTTTTTTTTGTTGAAATTTTTGAAACTGATGTTTGCAATTTTGCGAAAATTCATAAAAAAAAGTCGTAACTCGAAAACTATGAAAAATCGTAAAACATACATAGGGGTGATTCAGATAATTCTCTCCATACGAGGCATATAAAAAATTTTTTTGGACATCACTTTTTTGACCACCTTTTATAATATCAGACTTAAACATAAACAAGAGAAAATAATAAAATGATAGTGTGAAAAAATTTAAACTCACGTGAACAACAGAACGTGTTAGCTAGAATACTAAAAACGGAAATTTGGCACAGAATGATTGGATCTGCCATAAAACGAATTATAATATTTATTACAAATTAATTCAAGTTGTTTTATAAAGCGCCCTCAACAAAACTTTAAGTCCAACCTATAGATATACCATCTGTTCAGTGAAGGGTGGCGCTGTGTTCTACGCGCATATGAAGTTTGACATTTAATCACATAACATATACAGTTATTGCTACTCAGATTAGTTGGTAGCAGGGTATTGGTTATCTGGCGGCAGCAGACTTCATCAAGCAATATTTGGGTTGTAGCGTGATCATAGAGGCGCAAAAAAAAGGACGGCAGGCCTAGTACAAAATTAACGTAAAAAGTGTCCCAAGTTACCCACACATTTACAGAATTATGAATAAATTAAATGTCTTGAAAGGTGAATTTTTCAAATTTGGCAAGTTTATGAGCGCACTACTTACAGATAGCTAAAAATAAGCACTTTTGAATAATAATATTAAGGTAATACGAAACTACACATCTTCAGCGCACATTTTTGTTTTGTAAAATGTATCGAGCAGCACTGTAAAGTCTACTCTTTCCTATCTGCGTTTATGAACGTTACTAATTCTTTATTGGTCATTGTCAAAGCTGTCATTTTGTCATGTCTCAGTCACTAATTCAGCTGATTTGCGCCAGAGCGGCACAATGTGCTTGCATCCTTTTTAGGTTTTCTGAGTTTTATAACAGCTTTCACTCATGAACGAACAAACGAATTAGTAGAGCATTTATGGTTCTGAAGAGTATTGTTAATTTTGTCTTGTCCTGGAAATAGGTTTTTTTTATTTACTCCTTCATTTACAACTTGGCTTCCTTATTATTCAGGTGCTTGCTATGTGTTTACTGTGTACTGTATTTGTTGTTTGGTTTAAGTAAGCTTGATAACTCAAGTTTTACTGTGTTCACAAGCTTACTATTTCTTTCAAGAAATTGTTTCTTTTGTTTGTTGTCTGGTTATTGGTCTGTTAATGGTTTTGTAGGTTAGATAGCTTCTGTTAGAATTTGCGTGTAAAGTCACTTTTTTAATAAAGCGATTGTAACAATTATCGTAACCTGAACAATAAATCCTTTATTTTAATTTAGATTTAATTGGAAATGGTAAATTAACATTGGTATCGTAGCAATGTATGTTCAATGATTGACTGATTGATTGATCGAAAGTGGCAGCTGTGAAAACGACAAGACGTTAATCTAGGCTTGATAAGTACAGCGGGTGGTGGTCTATATTGCAAGCTCAAAGATTTTCAATAAAAGTGTGCGTTAAAGTACCATGTTTTGAACGAAATATATATTTATTTTGTTTTTAGTACATATATCCTCTTTATTCTCCCGGTGCGCTCGTAATCTAGCCCCAGAGCCTATACTAATGGAAACAAGTCCTTTACTTCGTGCATCATTGCACTGTAGCTGATTATTGCTTGCCACCATTTTTCACCCTATGTAGCTGTAACAGGTTGTTGTCATTTTGGACGTGTTTTAGGGCGGCCGAGCAAATCAAGACTGGTAAGATATTAATTCCAATTTTGCATTTTCGTTCCATTTTCAAACGCAGACCCGTCCATTTCTTTGTAAGTCAATGAGTATAATATTATTACCTATTGAATTTCGTTAATAAATAAATAAATAAAAAAATGGAAAACAGCTATTATTAATTGATGGTTATTTCTAAAACAAAATATAGAATTAATTAACAGTTTACAAATAGAAAAAATATGTACCTACAGATACAGGGTGTCCCAGAAATGACACGTAAGGGTGACACTGGAGGTAAATGGACTTTAGGCCTATCAGATAACACCAACGGACGGTGCAATTATTAAAGACAATATTGCCGCAAGGGCCATTCAAGCTTCACATGACGTTTAAATGTTTTCTTTTATTTTTTCTACATGAGTGAAGTTGTTCAATTCATTTATGCGCCGTGCAGAAATAGGCAACTTAGGTCAAGGAAAAGCGTGCGTATATTGCGGGTTCAGTCACACTTGCTATAAAATAGTATACGATACTTGGGACCTTAGTTGTCTATTAATGCACGGCGTTTAGCACCCTCGCTGCGCTGTAATAGGCTACTTAGGTCACGCGTATCGTAAGGTACAGGTCGCATCATGTAAAAAGAACGCTGAGGGGGTGTGTTTACTAGGCTTTTTGCTTGCGGCTTAGTATACTGGTTGGCACATTAAAAATATATTAGATAGAATGCCATTAAATAGAAATAAAAACATGTTTGATTCAGTGTAGAATATTTAATGTATATTAGTTTTAAAAAAAGGTAAAAATAAGTAACAAAAAATAATAATATTAAAGTAATGGGGAAACTCCTTCCATTAAGTCATCGTGGGTGACGTAAAAACCAGATGAGGATGAGGTGTTGGCGCTAGAGATGGTCATTTCATCGTCGTCGCTTGAGCCTTGACCATCATTTGAATCAGAACCATCATCCCCTACGCGAATAACAGATGTTTCAGTCATCATGTCGACCACATGATCGCTCTTACAATAATCGGCCTCTATTTCCTTAACTTTTGGTGTAATTTCCACCATTCTGTTGCTCCCATTAAATTTACTTTCTCAATAACCAGATCAGTTATCCCTGTAATGTGCCAACTTACATTTTTGCTGGCAACATAGCCCGTTATTTGGGACCAGGCCATTTCCATCGGATTTAGGTGCTTAGGGATTTAGGAGACAAACGAAGTACAGAATGGCCTGCTTGGTTTAATATGGCATCGATATTAAATTTCTGAAATGGCTCTTTGTTTCGTTTAATTAAATTGTACAAATCCGGCTTTAACATGGATTCTTCAAATTAAATTCCTTTTTGACGGAGCCAAGTTTGCATGTTTACTTTTTTTGTATTCGATGTTGGTGCAGCATCGAGTTGTTTGTTGTGGTACGTTACATTATCGACTACCTCGACTGAATTGGGCGGTAAATTCGGCATCAGTTTAGTACGGAGCCACCGCTCGTAATTCTCTGAATTCATGTTGTCGTGGTAGTCACCGCTTTATGAACCGGCTTTGAACGTCAGTAAAGCATTCGGTACAAAACCTGCTTCACCACCAAGCGGCTGCCTTAAGATACAGGTTTTTTATGCCTTGTGTAGAACCGTCTGTCCAAGAATGATGAGACGTGTGGGAACTATCGACATACGATTCATCAGTATAAATTATGGGTTTTCCTTCCTCTCTATATTTTTAAATCTTTCTTATGTATCTATTAAATTCTTTAAAGTCGTATTTGTGACTGTTCAATAAAAAAATTTCTGTTCGTTTCTGTCCTTTTCCACGTAAAACCCAATCTTTTTAGTATTCGCCTGAGACTTGCTGCAGATACTTGGAAATGTAAGTCGTCCTGTAACTTCTTTCGCAACTTGCCTATTGTAGTAAATTCTTTTTCTGTGACGTGGAAATTGTGGATGGTTCTTTTTATAACACCCTGGTCAAAGCTGTCAATTCATGTTATTGGTTTTTGTTTTTTATTTTTTTATTTTTCCGAGAGTTCGGAAGACAGTAAGGAATTCCGATTTTTTTTAACCTTTTACAATTCTTCTCGCTGTAGAATTCGAACACTATGTTGCTTCTGCGTTCCGTTTCATACATTGTTTTAAATTATCGACTTAGTTATTATCAGCCTCTCTCTTCATAAAACAATAAACGTCAAAAAGCGGTTAAAATAACAGACACAGGGTGTAAATTTTTTAGAAAAAATTGCACTATAATTTGACTTAAATTTTTCTGATAACTATTATGGCCTAGCCGGTTTCGGCTTGACGCCGACCTATGGGACACCCCGTATAAGTCGGATCAAGAACTGAAAATTAAACTAACCTGCGCCAATTTCTTGCTTAGAATATTCACTGGAGATTTTCCACTACTGTTCTGGTTGACCGGCCGTTGAATAGAGCGCTGAATTATCTTCTGACCTGACGGTGTGATTATTGTTTTTTCAGTTACTTGCTGCGCCGTGGAATTGGTCACCTTTGTCCTTGTTATCTGGGTAAAACCAAAATAAAATTAATTAAAAAGCCTACGTGGAATGCATAAAATGCTTTCCTGTTCTTTTTAAGTCCAATCGGCACCTTTTTGAAATATCATCGAAACTTTAATTATGAATTACATTGCTGACTTCATGTTGAGATAAAACGCGGTAAGACTTCATTTCGCGGCAATGGCGTGCACAGAGATTTGAGGCGGGGTTTGCACGACAATAGTCATTTGTTATGCAAGGCTGCAAGGTTGTTTTTTGGCACGAATATGCGAGTAAGCGAAGAGAGCGGTTCAAATATACAAGGTTACATGTTAAGTCGACCTATTCCCGTTAAGGGCGTGTAGCTTACATCCTTTCTGACTGATTTGACTACCAAACACCCTATCCTAATTCCAACCGTTTTCTAGATATTTGAATTTAATTGCTTTTTTATAAAAAAACTCCCGATTTTCGGCTATTAGCCTAGATATTTTGAAATGTGTAAGTCTTATTATTATTATTTGATTTTTACATGTAAAATAAGATTCTCTATGACCTCAATAACCAATATTGTAGGTAAAATGAATAAATAAGTCGTTGTAGACCATTAAAACTGAGCGTAGCTAGGGTTCGAAGGTACGAGACGCAGAATAACTTACCTTCCGAGCGAAACACATAACTTTTCACGTCACTACAGCGAGAAAAATGCTAGGTGCAAGAAAAACAGCTTCAAATAATGTTTTAAACCCTAAGATTACTGCGACAAAAATATGTTGCCTACGGCATTGTAGAATATTTGCGTTGGAATGAATGTTGAGGGCCTATTCATAGAGAATGTTGGAAGTAAAATAAAATTATTCTTCAGTCTTTAATTCTTTTCTATTTTTCACACGCTAATAATTTGCCGATTATTACTGGACGCGATTAAACGGCGCCAGCCAGTGCCCAAGTCAGTCCAACGAGGGAAGCCAGTGACGACACGGGTGTCACAGCAACTGGATCAATGTAAAGCAGCATTAATACGGTGGATTTCGTGTAGTACACAGCAAAAGTGTGTATGTGTGTGTGAAAATCTATGCGCGTGTTTAAGTTTTAGAACACAGCTCTTATTAAAACCCGTCCGTATTAAAAATCTGTCAAAGTATCTCTTAGTGTTGAATGAAGGGTCGACTTGTTTTTGTCGGTTTGGTCATGTTCGTAATCACATTGTGATTGCAGAATATTTCTAGCCATTTGTTTTTCTTGTAAGTTATTGACTGTCTTTAATTCTATAATTACCTTTTGTTTTCTTTTTGTAAACCGGCCTTGAGTCTGTGTGGAAAAACTACTGTACCTTTTTGCCATTCACAAATCAGTAGCATTTGACGCTAAGATGATGTAGTATTGCAAAATAAACACGTAAAGCCAAAGTGCTGTGCAGTTAGATTTTAATGTTAACTTGATACTCAGCAGTGCTTATTTGCAAGTATGGTGTGCACGCCACTGGCGGCTGGCTAAGCACTGCTGTCATCATCGCTTATATTCAAAATTGAATTGTAGAGTATCATATAATTAAAATATTATATCATAAGGATTTTTTATTCATTTTATTATGGAGTACGACAAAAAGTATGCAATTTTACAAGAATTAAACTAGTAAATTAACTATTTCATATTACTTACCTGAGTTTGTCCAATACGCATTGAAGAATTCTTCTTTTCTTCTTCTGCTTTTTTCTGTACCAAGAAAAATAATATAAGCATAGGTATCAATAATACAAAATATAAATATATTTAATATTAGGTCTTTACCTATGAAATTGCCGTTTTTCACGAAATAAATGAAGCGTAATTTTTTTTACATATTTTTTATTTCTATTAATCAAAATAATCACCCATGCAATCAATGCATCTTTGCCAACGCATTGGTAGCTTATTGATGCCTTTCTTGAAGAAATCAGCTGGACGGGAGGCAACAAATTCTTCAAAGGCATTTTGTACTGCCTCTCGGGTATTGAATTTTTTTCCCGCCAAGAAGTTATCCAAATTCTGGAAAAAGTAGAAGTCTGTAGGCGCAAGGTTTGGTGAGTACGGCGGATGACGGAGAACTTCCAATCCCAACTCTTGTAGCTTGGAGACCGTCTGCTGTGCAGTATGAGGTCGCGCGTTGTCGTGCAGGAGGACAGTGGAGCCGAACGATTGACCAAAGCTGGTTGGAGACGTGCGAGCTTCTCCATCATTGTGTTCAGTTCTTCACAGTACACATCTGCAGTAATGCTTGTCCCGTTTGGCAAGAAGCTTTGATGAATTACACCCGCGTTAGACCACCAAACAGTGACCATCACTTTTCTAGGGGTAAGTTTTCGTTAAGGGCATTGTTTGGGTGCTGAACCAGGGTCCAACCAACTTACTGAGCGCTTACGATTGTCAACCAGGATCCATTTCTCGTCACAAGTAACAATGCGGTTCAGAATTCCTTCATTTGTATGCCTGCTGAGCAGTGCAAGGCACGTCTCCTCGCGTACTTCGCGCTGGCGGTCATTGAGTTCGTGGGGTACCCATTTGTAAGCTTTTTTACCTTGCCAATTTGACGCAAATGGACCAATATTGTTATGATGCTAACGTCGAAAGCTGCTGCTAATTCAGCCGTGGATTGAGTTTCATCAGCTTCCACAATTGCCTTTAATTCGTCATTGTCGACCAAAGTTTTCGGACGACCACGGGGTTCATTTTTCAGGTCAAAATTTCCAGAACGGAAGCGGGTAAACCAATAACGGGTGGTGCGTTCGTTTGTAGTGTTCGCTCCGTACGTTGATGTTGCGTGCCGCTTGTGCCGCTTTGCTGCCACGACGGTACTCATACTCCATAATTACTCGAATTTTTAACTTATCCATGATGACGAAAAATGTTCAAATGCGTTGAAAACAAAACACTAACTATTAAACAAATGACGATTTTAGAAAAAGAATTCCATGTTTGTCAAATAAAATTAATTTGAAATTAGAATTATAAGTCAAAAAAAAAAAATGTTTTATTGGAAATGGCCAGTACGGCAAAACGGCAGTTTCATAGGTAAAGATCTATTATAAGAATTATATTTCACCTGTTTAGCAGCCATGATCTGTTTTCTAATAGCTTCTTGATCTATATTAAGTCCTGGTCCAATTTTGCCTGGTGAATCCAATTTCATGATTCCAGAACTCTTCGACATTATGTACACTCCTAATAAGAATAAATGGTTATTAGTTGAGCAATATCAATGTGCAGCTTAGGCTTATGTTTTGTTTATACTATATTTAGTATATTACGAATTAGCTTATGCTTACATGGCAATAGTAAAATAGTAATGATATAGCAGCACTATAACATTTAAAATTTACTAACAAGTTGCCATCTTGACAATTTATTTTTTTTAAGTTTCACTATTTATCCTCTTGCTTTATGTATATGTATATGTTTTTAGGTATGTAGGTTTAATACGTAGGAAAAGGACTCGTTAAATGAGTGATTGATTGGTATCCTAATTGTTTAAGGTAAAACAGATACATTGAATTGTTTTTATATAGCAGCAGGTGTTTGAACAGGTGTTATGAATTATTGTTAACAGTTATTGGATTATTAAAAGGCACAAAGTAGTTGCAAATTAGACTGACGTCATATTGTCCGTGATCCACTTTTCGTAATGAGTTTTGTTGGCAGAAAGAGTCAGTCTGAGTTGAAACTTCACTGAGTGCACATCAAATAAAATAGTTGTCTCATTCAATTAAAAACCAAAACTATCAATACTCTAACATATATATTACTAAGCAACTTAAATCCTCACCTGTACTTAAGTTTGGCATGTGCTTAGGATCCACCTTGATAACTCCCTTGATATTAGGCATTCCTTTGCCACTGAGGCCAAGAGACTTCACAAGTTCTGGGTCTACGTTTGTCCTGGGCGAAGACTGGCCATTCACTAATTTCCGTTCCACTAAGAAATAATAGAGGGTCATTGTTATAGCTTTAAAGTTTGCGATGGTTTAGGTCAAACTTTTACAGTTCTTGAAATATTGAAGTTTCTAGGCTCAAAAACAATGACGAGCAATGTCATATAAGGTGCAATGAGATACATTCCCAAATTGAAAGGTTGGATGATACTTTGCAACCAACTTTAGCGGTATAAAATTGTGATGATTAGTGAATTTTGCACAGATTGCGCGTAGCTCCCGACATGGATTTCTCCATAAAATATAGCCAATGTCACTGACATATTACATATAGACAAGTCATACCCAAACATTACCGCACAAATAAACTGCGTCGACGTAACTATTACCTATCCTATATATAGAGTAATATAATTTGTGGGAGAAGGAAAGAATAATACGGTTCACTTGTTGTAAGAAAGAGATACCTATGTACTTCGTGACGTTGCTTCGCATTAATTGGTCGCGAGCGTACGTGACGTAGTACCTAAATTGTCGAAACTCTATAGTGTTGTCTCTTTTACTCCCACATACAAAATCATATTACATCTCGCTCTTCGAGTTTGTTGAAACGAATAGCCTTGTCAATTTTAAAACGTCGTTCAAAATAAAATAATAAATAAATAAATTAATTTTTATCAGGTCCCCTAATCAAATCAAAAAACTTAACTTACCACAATTCGACCTTTTCAATTCTTCCACAGCCCAAGTTAGAAAAGCTAAAAGCTATGTCTCAGACTTTGATTCTATTACCTAATTTTAATCAGGCAACTTTCATTATATCTGCGAAATCTGTTTAAACAAAAATATTGTTTATATTTTGCTGATCCTGTCCTTGTCTGTTTGGTTTTGTATGTATATTTTGTGTGTCAATATTGTTTGTTTCTTAGAGGTTTGTTTTTACTGTAACTATTATAATGTTTTATTGTCATTGAAGTGGTTCTGAATGTTATGTTATTTGTTTCTTGGAGGTTGTTTTTATTGTTACTACTATTAAAGCAGTCCTAAGTGTTATATTATATTATGGATGCTATAAAAACATAACTTGTAAACTTTTTCAACTTAATAATCGTAATTATTGATATTTATATGCGAAAACTTTTAATTGGTGCATAGAACTGTATTTAGTTTATTATTTTTAGTTAAAGAACACTGCTTGTTTTCCGAATAAAACAAAATAAAAAAGTTATAAAAAATAGTACTTACGCATGAAAACATTTATTCTATCTTTAACAGTAACAGTGTAATTAGTACACTGTCTAAACACACAAGAAGGCATTGTACGGTATTAAAAACACAGAATAGGGAATAACGTTTGTTTGATGTTTAGCCGTGTAGAGCTTGCAACCCGATTAACCGAATAACCGAAAAACCCTAACAACCGACAGAATCAAAACTCGGTTTTTTTCTACAAATTATTATTATTATTATTTATAATTTACCCGGGTATTTCGGGTTTTTGTATCCATGCATGTCAAATCAAATCATTATTTGTTTGTACGAATATAGGGAAATACATAAGATGTTTTATAATGTTAACAATAATTGAGCTTGAGCCATATTCTACCATTGTGGCATGTACATAAATAGTATTACACAGTCATTTTTAGTATGTCTAGAAGCATGTCATTTTACACAGATTCATTTTAATTTATTTATTTACAGAGAGTTACTTTTACAACCAGTCATTTAACAATTTATTTATTGGTCCAAACATGATAAATAGTCAGAATACAATTGAATTTGTAGTTACCTACATTCTTTGTCCTTGATATAATCGAGTACAGTGTAGTAACATTTATCTAGTAAAAACCATTTCTTAGTTCTTTCTTCTGTTCTTAGTTATTACAATAATTTATATCTTTAATGGATTTTGGTAATTTATTATATATATTTGGGGCCATCCCAAAGAAACTTTCAGCAAACAATGTGGTACTCCGAGGTGGAGCACAAATACTTAGTATCCTTGTGTCTTCTACTATTTAGTTATTCAAACAAGTTGAGATTCGTTTTTACAAATAGGGCTGTTTCAAGTATATAAAGGCATGGGAAACTCAGAATTCTTAACGCTTTGAAGTGGGGTTCACAGGATTCTATGCTTTTAAGGTTATACAGGGTGTCCCGGAAATGACACTTAAGGGTGACACTGGAGGTAGATGGACTTTAGGCCTATCAGATAACACCAACATGCCTCTAGTAAAAATAAACATTTTAAGTTACAACCTTCTGTTTTGTTATTCTTGTACCTACTTAAAACAATTACTTCAAAAAACAAAGAGAGAAAAAGGTAGATAGTTATGTGCTTCTGCAATTTCATTTATTGGTAATTTTGCCACAAAAGACACCTGGACCTGTTATTAAGCATTATCATGCAGTTGTACTATTTTCCAAGTAGCACGCCTTATATGAATAAATAAAATTTTCTAAGATTTGGTTTAAAAAAAATGGCTACTGTGATGCTATTTTAAAAAGGTCATTCATTAAACAAGCAAAATGTTTTTAAGATGATGTATCATCGCCATAATTTTTTTTCCCACAGCAATCAGTTAAACTTTTAGTTACTTTTAGTTTCAGTTAGACTTTAAGTCAGGTTTCTCGCAATGAAATAAAATAAAACAATTCAACTCTTTTTCTTAGCATAGTGTGCTAGTTTCCGTCAAAATTATTTCTAGGTTGTCTCAAATAACTAATAACGATAGTCTTGGTAAAAAAAACCGTGAGTTAAAAGATATTTATTGCAGCTGTAGTCAAAAAAGGACCAAAAAGTGGAAATTTCATGAATAATCATAAAAGTGGCAATATCTCGAAAACCAGAAAACTTTTACCAAAAGCATGTTGGTGTTATCTGATAGGCCTAAAGTCCATCTAACTCCAGTGTCACCCTTACGGGTCATTTCTGGGACACCCTGTATATAAAACGAATACAACGCTTTTGGGCTTTAAAGATTTTTCCTTTATATGTCGAATACCCCCAAAATGTTATTTCATATCGCAGCACCGATTCGACGTATGCATAATATGCCGATATTACGGACGTCTCGCTGACTACTTTCGACAACTTACGTAGTGCGTATGAAAATGTATTTATTCTGCTGCACGCACTCTCTATATGCTCTTTCCATTTCAGATTACAGTCAACTATTAATCCTAAAAATTTTGCACATTTAATTTCTTTTATTTCTTGTCCGCAAACGTCAATATTAAATGATGTTGAGTTATTATGTCTATGAAATTCATTATATTAGTTTTACTCAAATTAATTGTTAGATTATGTGTCATTAGCCAGTTCATTACTGAAGTCAATGTATTTTGGACGTAATTTTTGAGTATATTTATGTCCGTGTTATTTGGGTAGCTTGCATTCTATTATGTATTTCATTTAGGCAAAAAAAAATTTTTTTTGTACATTAATACTATAAAAATAAATAAACAAACTGAAATATGAGTTGTGTAACACGTATACTCTATCATTTTATAATTCTCAAAGTAAATTTTTATTTATATTTTTTCTTAAATTTTATATAACGCATATTTTTACATGTTGATCTTAATGATTATGATTGTTTTTAATGTAAACATGTTTTATGTTTACGTAAATTTAGTTCGTTAAATTAATAATGAATATATCTTTAGTTGATCTCATTTTGAAGACTCAATATAATTATTTTTAATTTAAAGCTTTTGTAGAAAATTGTTGCTTAAGTGTGTTACTTTATTTTTTACATTTATTAAAACGTTATTATGAGCATTATAGAAAATACAAAAAAAAAATTATTATCAATGTTTTTCGCTTTTTTTATATTAAAAACCTTAAAAACCGAATAACCCGAAAAATCCGAACTTCCCGGTTATTCAATATAAAAACCGAGTAATTCGGTTTTCTGAAAAAGTCGGTTTTTGCAAGCCCTAGCCGTGACACTGGGTTGCACAAGACTGAGTCAAATAGCCGGCAACTGCCTTGCATTTGCGTTGCCATTTTTGAGAGCGGATAACCTGTCTATATGTATTATGTCATTGGCCAATGTTACTTCTAAATGATGAAACGTTCTAAATATGAAATAATTTCTAGTATCGTTGGACTAGTTTCAGGTTAATCAATTACAAGTAAACAAACAAAATCTTGCCTCTTATACAACGTTGATAAAAGTGAGAGGCATTAAATGAAACCACATGTACTATAAGTGCCTACTGTTATTTCGGAACTATTAAAAAAAAGTTTACGAGATGTATACGAAAAAACGTTTTTCAAAGAACTTAAATAGCTTAATAATTAAGTTAAAATGTAAACATCCTTTGTTAAGTAGCCTGCCGCCACCTGCGTAACAAATTGGCAACGTAGCATGTGAATAGCATAGCGCGTGCGGCGGCGGGCTCGCCGGCTCGCACACCTACCTACACAGCGGAGCGCCCGGGTTTGATGTGGATGATAATGTAAACATGTGGTGTAGGTAACGTTGGACGGTATGATCAATGAACATAATTAACAATAATAATTCACTGTAACACTTACATATTAAATCTTCAATTGTTCGAAATGTCCGCCGTTTGCAATAGTACACAAATTATAACGAAGTATAATATTGTTATTTAATCGTGCAATAAGGTCACTGTTTGTTGTTAAACTTTTTAATTTATTAAACGCTAAAATAATCCGGGTCTCAAGTTCCTCTACGGTATTCACGTCTGTCGCGTACACTTCACCTTTCACAAACCCCCAGATAAAAAAATCCATTGGAGTGAGATCCGGGGACCGTGGTGGCCATCGTACTGGTTCAAATCGACCAATCCACTGCTGTCCAAACATTTCGGTGAGTCGTTCTCTGGAAGACATCACTGAATGTGGAGGAGCTCCGTCCAATTGGTACCATAAATGCCGATGATTAGCTAAGGGTAGTCCTTCGGTATAATCAGCAACGGGACCGGATAATATCTCCAAAAATTTTGCCGCGTTAAGGGTGCCGTCAATTAAAACAGGGCCAATAATTTGGTCCCTGTGTATACCAGCCCACATATCAACAGAGAAGCGGTACTGATGCTCCGACTCCCGAATCATGCGTGGATTTTCCATACTCCAGTATCTGAGTCACAAAAGTAAAACTAACACTAAATAAATTGCGTGTCCTTTCAGAATAAAAACTTAACATTAGTAAATGGGACGCGTGAGCGACAATAATCTGTGCTGAATTGCGCAACGTGCACCCCGGATGCAACGCGTCTTCGCACTAAACAAAGTAAAAATTGTGCCCTTGACCTAATTAGCCGAGCCGCCGCCGGCGCCATAGCAACATACTGATCTATTTCTATTTCTGTTACGCTTATTACATTAGAGTGAGATAACCGTGATCTGTACTTTCTTTTAAGGAAAGATTTAGTAACAGTGCACTTCCTTGTTTGTATTGCAAACTTACGATACAAAGCGGCAACGTCGCGTCGCTCGCGTGAATTTTGTCGTTTCGTAGTGACCCTTAGATAACTATGTATGCCTATAGTACAAACTTACGATTAGGTGATCGGGAAGATACAGAGCGTTTAAATGAAACTAAGAAAAAAATAAAAAAACATCCCTTGACTAAACTATTGCTTACATTGATCTGATTTTTGTTGTGTAGCCTGATAATGATACACAAAATATGTGGTTTCATTTAATGCCTCTCGCTTTTATCAACGTTGTATATAATGATAATGAGCATAAATAAGTTGCCTTACATTTAATGTCCGGTTCCGAGTAGTCATCATCGTCAGAAACCTCTCGTTTTATTTTCTTAGAAGCGGGTTCGTCGTCTGTAGCACCGCACCACGCCTTCACTTGGTCTAATGCGCGAGCTTTACTACTGCGTTGAAGACGGCTGGCGAAAAATGTTATTAGATGTAATATTGAATTTGAGATTTAAAAGGCTATAAATTGTAAGTAACTAAGGGTCGCACATAGAGGGTAATGATTACTTAAGGCGTTCCTAATTACAGATTTGCTTAGAAAACGTAGACTTTTCGAGATTATAGGTAAAATATAGATTCAGTAAGTCGAAATCTTTATTTTGGAGCACCTTTAGTCACTATTTGACTTCTCTGAGTGCGGCTGTAAGTCGTTTATTACTGAAATATGACATAAGTAGAGGTCACAACGCTATGTCAGGCGCATCTTATCCCGTCGGAATATCAGCATAACCATAGCCTATGTTACTTCGAGAAAAAACCTTTCTCATGGAGAAAGAAAAAATTGTTTCAGTCGTTTTATAATTTGACAATTACATACCCATCAACAAACAAATCATCTTTGTATACTAATAGTATAGATAGCCTCGTACAATTGTGATGTTAATTAAATATATCTTGCACTGTAAATAACAAAATTAAAAAAAATATATAATTTTCTAAAATAATATACCATTTATTTTTCCAACTAGAGTTGAAACATATTTCACCATATTTTTCGGAGGCTTAATTTCGGAGAAAAATAAAATTTAAATAAAAAAATTGTGATGACAACATTAATACGGTAGAATGATTCGCCGGCCGGGACGCTGTCTGTTCTGACAGTTATTTTTTTTACAACGCCAGAGCCAAGTATAGGCATATTCCTATGCAATCTTAAATGGATAATGATGCGAGACGGATTTTTAAGTAAAAATTTTATATGAAAACTGCAGTATTTCTCTAAAAATATAGCTCTCTTATTTTTAGGTCAGGTCTATTGCTGATTTGTAAGAAAACATGCTCATGTTACAAAATGAAATGTTTGCAACTGGGCAATCTATATCATCTGCTTGAAATATAATTTGTAGACAGAGATTTTAAATAATTACTTTTGTAGAAATAATGTTCAATGATTGCTTTTAGGGCAAGTGATAGGAAGTTTTAACTTAAAGCCTTTTTTAATACTGACCCAGTAGGAGTCAATGTTGGAGTATCAGTTTTCTTCACTACTTGTTTAACGACTTGTGGAACCGGGGTACTCATTTGTTTCACCTGAAACAAGGAAAACATCATTTAAAAATTATTTTAGGTGCAAAGGCAGTGTTTAAATAAGGTGAAGAATCAGCCAGTGCAATTGTAAGAACTAAAACCTACACTAAGCAAAACGCCTATGCTACCTCTCGTATGCTTGGGTTCAGGTTTGTGCAACATCGGATACTTGTAGTCTTAGATCTGAGACAAGATTACTTTGGCCAGCTTTTACGCAAATATAACTCTTAGTCAGGAAATACGTATTATTCCTTGTTTTTGATTCGTAATAAAATAATTATCCATAGACAATACTCTCCCAATCAAATTAAAACTGTCAGGTGACCTTTTTCAAAATCGAAAGCTGAAGTTATGCAGAATAGCGAAACTGAGGACCTAATTTCTCATTTTCAAAATAATATTAATATTGTTCGGTTTGCAACCAAACACTACCGAATCAGCATTTAACTTTAGTGCCTAACTTATCGATAATTAACGTATAAACTTTTAATATTAATTCAGTGTTAACTTTCGGTAAATACACTCGTTTAAAGCGGTTATTATCGTTTTATTCTTCGCAGTCAACAGAGTTCGGCACCAGTCCGAACAAATATGTTTACTTCTGTTAGAATATATGTTTTCTACAGATGTGAAATAATAAATAAATACAAAAAAAGTTTCAATATTCATTAAAATTCGTTCAAGTTTAGTAAGGACAAGCTAAGTAAGTAAGTTTATTTGGCCGAATGTCTATGGGGCCTGTGGAATATAAGTACTAAAAAATATTACTTTTTCTTAGAAAAACAAGCATAAGGTTTTTTATGTATTTTGCTTTCAAACACAATTTAAGTATGTGACTTATCAGAAAACTTTCGTAAACTTCAATTTAGTAGGTCCACCAGTAGAGATGGATAGCTCTTTTGTCAATAATAAAAATATCACATAAAAACTAGGTTTAGTCTAAAAAAAAAATAAAAAAATAAATAGGTTTAGTCACTTAACACTTACCAGGTTCATAGAAAGTTTAAATTAGAGTGCATAATAAGTTTATATTTAATCTTAAACAATAAAGAAAAAAGCCAAGGGGATAACATTATACTAATTTCATTTTTGTCACCTTTGACTGGGATAATAAATTCTATTAGCGGATTTTTAACAAAACCACTCCAAGCTTCCTTGAACAGCTGGGCTGGATATGCAACCTACATCTATCATAGCTTACCTGGGGAAATTATAAGTCAAGCCACAAATTTCTTTATTGGCCACGTGACCAAACTTCTCATTTTATAAGTAAGCCACGGGAAAATGAAATAGCCTCTAATACACTAATTCGTCTTTTTTGCAGCGCCGACTAAATATTTTATAGAAAGCATAGTAGTTAAATTTGGGTTAGGTTAATGTTAGGCTGTATTTATCGCACGCGCGAGCCGAGCGAGCGAAGCGAGCGTGGTGCGGCACCACCCGCCGAAGCGCCATAATCGAAACGGGATGATAATTCTAAAACTCTATCTCTAAATATTTATCTATCTATCTATTATGTAGACGCTCGTCGGTTGTGGCTGAGTTATTAATTTAGATAGCAATATAGATTTTTTGTGTCATATAATGCTTTTAAAAAGAAGTCCGTTTAATTAGCACCCGTTTACCTGCACTGGATGTTGTTGCTGCTGCTGAGCCCGCAAGGCTTTGAGCTCCTTCTGCCGGGCTAGTTGCTTCTCAAAGGCTTCCAGAAGTTGCTTGCAGGTTTCCATGTTATCTAATGGCTCCCATGTGTTCTGTTCACTGTGAGGAAAAATTACTATACCTATCAATATATGGTATAATTGGGGTTCTAGCTCAATAATTTTAGCTAAAAATTAGATAAATCCTAGTAAGGAACTTCAATAGCTGTATCATTGAAGGAATAATCCTTGCAATGACAATTTTTAATGTAAAATACAGAGTCAATATGCTAAATCACTAGCTATATACAAATAGAAAGAAAAAATTATAAAAACTATAAGATAGGTATGTAAAAATTTAAATTTCAGTCTGTATGCTTTCAGACATTGAACATGGCTATAACAACTGTATTGCAGGATCATCATGTGGAAGCTTAGTTGTAATAACGAAATTTAGATGGAATATAACAAAATTTTACACTTAAGTGACATGATAAGTGACGTGATAACTTACTGTGGATAACCCTCCCACTTGAGCAAATACTCATACTGCTTCCGCCGTGGATTGAATCTCTTGGCTAATATTTTCTCAACAACAAATTCCCCAGCTTCCGAAGGATCCCCACCATCTTTTTCAGTGCGTCGTGCGATCCGCTCCTCTGGAGGTACTCGTTCTTGTGCGTTGCGAACTGATTCTTTATCCATATCCTGTGAAAATCAAAACAGATTGATTTTGAAGGTAAAACTCAATAGGAAAATAATTTAATTCACATCATAAAAAGCTAGCAATGTAGTTACAAATTGATAAGCATTAGACATGAAAGAAAAGGGTTTGAAACAAGTAATTGAACTAGGCACATTTTAATGAAAAAAAATATATATATATATGCACCTTAATTTTAGCTGGCACAGGAGTTGATGCGAGAGATGATTGCGGCTTTGGAATGGGTTTGCTTACAACAGTCGCTTTGATAATCTCATCACTGTCTTCCCCTGATGGAGCATAGTCAGGGTCTTCCTGTTTAACACAAATATTAACATTTAGGATATGGGAATGTCTTCAATTTAAATCTTCAAAGTCTCAAATAAAGCTTATGAAACATGTGTCCAATGTGAAAGTTCGGTTCGCAATCAATTATTTCAACATTTATGATATACTTGGTAGAAACATAGTAACATCAAATTTGTTCTTCTTAATCAATCATGTTCAAATAATCAATCATGACATGAAATATTTACAATGGAAATCAGGAAAATATAAAGTGTACACTCTGGCAGTTCAAAACAATTTTTGAAGCAATTCTTTTAAAACCTGCAATTTATAACTTTTAGAAAATCTAGTACAAATATTGAATGATGATGAATTTGCCATAAATAGCATTTAACAATCTTAAAATGTAATTTTTTTTTTCTAATAGTCAAAAGAACCATCACTAAAATTGGTATGTTTATTCTAGTTAAGTTGTGATCCATTAGTTAGACATTAAGTTATAGTGGAAATCTTACTGTTTTAATAAGTTTTTTGGGCCTGCCTCTTTTCTTAATGGTCTCCACAGTAGGAGTTTGATTGACTGGCACTTGCTGGTCATCACCTTTAACTTCCATCTGTAATAGGAGGAAGAAATCACGAAATTAGAATAGAAAACTAGCATGGACATACATTTTTACTATAATAGATTATACCATTTATTTAGTTAGTAACAAACAAAAAGAAGCATTTCTATAAAGTAAAAAAACAACATGCACAATAAGAGGGTCAATAATAATGCACCCATAGTTGCAATATTGCAGAGGCTCACATTAAGTAGTAACAATAGATAATTGAAATGACTTGTCCTATATATTATGTATAAAAACTCTAATAAACCTTACGGATTTATACTGGCAACAATATACAACGTTGATAGAAGCGAGAGGCATTTAATGAAACCACATATACTATAAGTGCCTACTGTTAATCCGAAATTATTAAAAAAAAGTCTACGAGAAGATTACGAAAAAACGTTTTTCAAAGAACTTAAATAGCTTAATAATTAAGTTAAAATGTAAACATCCTTTGTTAAGTAGCCTGCCGCCACCTGCGTAACAAAGTGGCAATGTAGCATTTGAATAGCATAGCGCGTGCGGCGGCGGGCTCACCGGCTCGCACACCTACCTACACAGCGGAGCGCCCGCGTTTGATGTGGATGATAATGTAAACATGTGTTGTAGGTAACGTTGGAAGGTATGATCAATGAAAATAATAAACAAAAATAATTAATTGTAACACTTACTCATTAAATCTTCAATTGTTCGAAATGTCCGCCGTTTGCAATGGTACACAAATAATAACGACGCATAATATTGTTCTTAATAGTGCAATAAGGTCACTGTTTGTTGTTAAACTTTTTAATTTATTAAACGCTAAAATAGTCCGGTTTTTAAGTTCCTCTACGGTATTCACGTCTGTCGCGTACACTTCACTTTTCACAAACCCCCAGATAAAAAAATCCATTGACATGCGCGGCTGTCTCCATACTTTTCTCGGTAAGTTCGCAGAGCTAGAGCTACGTTTCCGTGGGATTCCCCGTAGATTAAAATCATATCAGTGTATTCTGACGCCGTGTATGTAGCACGAGGCATTGTGGATGTCTTACGTACTTACAAAATAATTAAAAACTACTCGCAAAACTAAACCGAAAATACTCAGTTACGTGTCCTATCACAATAAAAACTTAACATTAGTAAATGAGACGCGTGAGCAACAATAATCCGTGCTGAATTGCGCAACGTGCACCCCGGATGCAACGCGTCTTCGCACTAAACACAGTAAAAATTGTGCCCTTGACCTAATTAGCCGATCCGCCGCCAGCGCCATAGCAACATACTGATCTATTTCTATTTCTGTTACGCTTATTACATTAGAGTGAGATAACCGTGATCTGTACTTTCTTTTAAGGAAAGATTTAGTAACAGTGTACTTCCTTGTTTGTACTGCAAACTTACGATGCGAACTGGCAACGTCGCATCGCTCGCGTGAATTTTGTCGTTTAGATAACTACGTATGCCTATAGTACAAACTTACGATCAGGTGATCGGGAAGATACAGAGTGTTTAAAGTAAAAACTAAAAAACATTCCTGTGACTAAACTATGGCTTACATTGATCTGATTTTTGTTGTGTAGCTTGATAATGATACACAGAATGTGTGGTTTCATTTAATGCCTCTCGCTTTTATCAACGTTGTATAAGCGTCTTTTTTTTTGTTGAACGGTCATAATACAATTAGGATTTAACCTTTCATCAAATGGAACTTCAGGTTCTCTACCAAACATATAAGGAGAAAATTTTGTCGAAGCTTGTTTTGAACAATTATAAGCATATATTTTAAAGGTAAAATTTGACACAAATTCTTTTGACTTGGGTTTACATATTTAGCTAATGAATATGAATTCTATATGAATATGAATCAAACCATGATTCAATTTTTCTACTAAACCTAAAGTTTGATGGTGCATAGTGGTAGCTACGGAATGTTTTATATTATATTGTCTTATCAAAGACTTAATTAACCTAGACATAAACATGGAACCTTTACCTGACAATACTTCACATACCGTCCCGAACTTTGTTAAAATTTCATTAATTAAGAAATGGTATATTATTTGAGCTGTCACTCGTGGGACTGCTTCGCAAATAGCGTATTTTGAAAAACAAATCTATACACGTTATATATTTATTACCATCTACTGAACGATTAAAAGGACCTAGTACATAAATCTCTATCTTTTGAAATAAACATCTGTTACCATAGGGCGTAATGGCACTATCTTGTTGTATTATTTTCTATTCTTGACAAGGTATACAACTCTTAATATATTTTTCGATTTCTTTAGATGTGTTCGGCATAAAATATTTTGCCCTGAACTTTGCTAAAGTTTTCATCATACCGAAATGGCCTCCCGTACGTGCGTTGTCGTGTATTTGTCTCATGACTTCACTAAATAACGACTTAGGTAAAACAATCAAATTTTTTATTACACTTTCACTTCTAATACACTTATATAACACACATTATTTGATATCATAAAACCTTTATATACACTTCGTCGACTGGTCGATACAGCTTCGCGCCACCTTCGGCAAAAACTATCTTCCTCTTGGTGTCGTGATAAATCATCCACCTCGATTGAGAACACTTGTAAACCATCTTCTACTTCTTTTCCTGTACTAGTTTCATCCTCTATTAGGGGGTTTCGGCTTAAGAAATCCGCTACAACGTTCTGTTTTCCGGAACAATTTACAATCTCAAAGTCGTGTGCTTGAATCGCCAAGGCCCATCTGGCTAGTCTTCCAGACATGTCTCATCTTGTCCTTAACCAACATAATGCCTTATGGTCCGTTACTAACTGAAAACTGACCTAAAATAGTTTAATGCCCACACTAAACTTAAACACCCCTTTACAGTTATCGAATATTTTTTTTTGCTTCTGTTAGTTATAGTAATGCGAAGCATATCGGTAACAATTTTTCTTGTTGACCTTGCTTCAAACATGCTCCCAGAGCTAAATCACTCGCATCTACATACAATCTTGGACATATTTCTTTGTCATGTACTGTACTGTACTATTACTGTATGTCATTTACTGTCAGTACTTTGATATGTAGTAATAAAGACACAGATTCACTAAAACATGACATTGAAAGCAATTTACAAAATATTATGAAATGGTTAGAAACTAATAATTTAAAAATTAATTTAAGTAAGACAAATATTATAAGTTTTAAAAATAGAAATAACAACTTGACATCGTTTGACTTCGAATATAACGGACATGAAATTAAGGAGGTAAAGTTTGCTAGGTTTTTGGGGATAAGCGTGGATTCCAGCTTGAACTGGAAGAGCCATTTAGAGGGTGTGTGTAATAGATTAAATACATTTTCATACGCTTTACGGAAATTGGCAGGAATAGTCAATGAATCGGCAGTTTTATCGGCTTATTATGCATACATCGAGTCGTTACTTCGATATGGCATAGTTTTTTGGGGAAACTCGGCTGATAAGGAAAATATATTTAAAGCGCAAAAGCGGTGTATCAGATCAATTAATAATCTAAAAGTTGTAGATTCCTGCAAACCCTATTTCAAAAAGTTAAGAATTTTGACTTTTCCATGCCTCTATATACTCGAAACTGCCTTGTTCGTTAGAAAAAATTACAATATGTTTGAAAAATTACAAAGTAACCGGAAGGATATTCTTTAAGCTCAACCGCGTGGAACCACTTTGTTTACAGAAAGCTTCTTTGGGATGGCCCCTAGAATATATAATAAATTACCTACAACTATTAAAAATTTAACTAATTATGATGAATTCAAATATAATTTAAAATCATTTCTATTAAATAAATGCTATTATAGGACATATGAATACTTAAATGACAAATGTATAAATTGAGTAAATTGTAATTTTAAACGTAAACCTTGTACACGCCGCAATGGCAGAATATGGCTGTGCTATTATTTGTATGACATCTTTTTTTACCTATATTCGTGCAATAAATGATTTGATTTGATTTGATTTGATCATTAACAAAATGTCTTAATAATGGTAGTTCAAACATTAACGATATTATTTTATCGAATACCTTTTGTTGTGCTTGTGACCAAATGAATTTCGTATTCTTCTTTAGTAGATCTGTTAAAGGAAGAGTTAATAAAGAGAAATTCTTTATAAATTTTCTATAATATGAAAATAAACCTAATATTGATTTCAATTCTTTAATATTTCTTGGTATTTTTACTTCTTTTATTTTTGCAATATTTTTTGGGTCTGGTAAAATACCTTCTCCAGAAATAGTGTGTCCCAACACGGTTATTTCTTTATATCCAAAATTACACTTTGATGGTTTGAGTGTCAAGTTTGCCGCACTCAACCGTTGAAACACTTCTTCTAAAGCACTCATGAATTCACTAAACGAATCACCATACACAATCACATTATCAAGAAAAACTATAACAGTTTTGTATTTTAGCCCTGCTAACACTTCATCCATTGTCCTTTGAAAAAAACTCTGCTAGTTTTTAATCCAAATGGTAGTATGTTAAACTCATATAATCCAGATGGTGTGATGAATGCTTTTTTTATGTTTATCCTTCTCCGCTATAGATAATTGCCAATAGGCGGAGTTCAAATCTAAATCGGCGTAGAATTTCGCCCCATTCAGCTGTGTGATAATATCTTCTATGATAGGTAAGGGATACGAGTCTGTAATAACTTTCTTATTCAGCTTTCTATAATCCACACAAAATCTCCATGAGTTATCCTGTTTCTTCACTAATACTATTGGTGATGCATACGCGCTTCTAGATTTTCTAATTACATTGTTTTCGAGCATATCATCGATTTGTTCACGTATTATTTTATTCTATACGGTGCTCTATGGACTGGAGTTTCATCAGTTGTATCGATTGTGACCTCGACAATATTACACTTTCCTAAATCTTTTTTTAAATGAAGCTAAGTAAAAACTAAAAAACATTCCTGTGACTAAACTATGGCTTACATTGATCAGATTTTGTTGTGTAGCTTGATAATGATACACAGAATGTGTGGTTTCATTTAATGCCTCTCACTTTTATCAACATTGTATAACATAAATTAAAATAATATTAGAAATATAAGAAAAAATACAAACCACTTTAGCATGTGCAAATTTGGATAGTCCTTGTACAGTAGATCCAGCAGAGATCCATGCATTTCTCTGTGCTTCTGCCATCCGGCACCATTGCTGGTAAAGTTTCCAGCTGTTGTCTGAGGCAGCCCCATCTCGAGCAGATGAGCATTTCCATAAAAGGAATGCCCAAACTTGTGCTTTGGTTTCATTCTGAAAATTACATTACTTGATCATTCTTTATAAGAAAATTCCTTTAAAGTTTGGACACTAAAACCAGCAGTATCAAATTAAATTTTATTATGAAGTATGCTTAAGATAGTAATGCAACTAAGAAGATACATTTTTATTCAATTTAATTTGACAAATTTAATTTAAATCTGATTAAAACATTATTTTTGAGGGAAAGGAAATAACACAGGTATGCAATGGTTATCCTTTTACAATTTGATGACTGGTTTTGAGGCACTGGTTACCTAACACAAAAGAAAAATTTTGACATCACCATTTATAGTAAATATGCCTAGTTTTATTCGCAAAAATTACCTAGTCTTCTATTTCAGTTTAATTTTTTAATTTACCATAAAGACATTTGATAAAGAGCTCAATTATTATAAACATTTTGTTTATCCAAAATTTGATTTACTAAACATTTGGAAACAACAGCAAACTTGTAAGTCGGGGATTTAAACTACGAGCTGGTGCAGTGACCACACCATAAAAATACCTTGAAAATTCAATATTTTGTTTGGTACCTAGGTGGTTTGCGACTTTTATCAAATCTGAAGTAATAAACCTAATACATAAGTACCTTACTTCTTGCAATATTCTTATTATTTATATTTTAGCAAAATTTTGTACCTGTGTATTTTCTAAATAATCTTTGTTTTTAATTTGTATCTTATTTATCACCACTGTAGATCAATAATTGATGAGTAGATGGATTTGAAAACAAAAAAAACACCACCTTCATATGAAATTTTATCACAAAATGCAATTATCAAAAGAAGTAAACATTGAATTAGGGAGTTCACCATTTTGCACTTCTTCTAAGCCTCCATAGCCATCTATTACACATTGCTGATGAAATTGGTTACCACACATCAATATGTAAAAACAATAAAATTTTGTGAATTGAAAGCTTATAAAATTATCTTAATTTATCAAGAGTTAGATTAGTTAAAGAGGTGTTTTCTTTATACTCAAAGATTGTAATTAAAATGTCAGTTCATGGAGACTGTTGTGATGGTTTGACATTTTCATTTAATTTAACTGTTATGCAGCTAGACAGAGTTTTAAGGTACACAGGTCTTATTTTTTTTTTTGTGAAAATTTTTTCTTCAAAATTTTAACTCCTTTTGTACCTTCACTTAACATATTATTGACATACAAGTAATTGTAAGCACAAATTTAAACACACCCAACTGACAGAAATATCTATGATATATGATGATCACTAATATCTGTGCTCAGGTCATGCTTGTTTATATTTAAATATGTAAATTTATTCTGGATTCACCCCAGTTCGCTAAGTGGTCATCCGTAACACAAGCTCTGCTTATTGCCATAAAGTTGGTTAGTTTCTCTGGGCATTCATTTATTTGTTATTTCTTATTATCCAGAAAATTTTAATACAAGGATGTTAGCACATTACATGGGTATCAGTATGGTTTAAAGTTAAATATCATATTTATAAAAAAACTAAGAAATATGAAAAATCTACAAATTTGAGATCAGCACATGCATGTGCTTATGAGATCAATTATGAAATCAAAAAAGGGTATATAAAGTCTAGACCTGTGTTTTTGTTAAATGATATAGTTTGAGTTATAATTTGTATAGTGCATCAAAGTATTTAACCAGTTTTGTTATCAGCTAAAATATGGTGAAATCTCTAAGTGAGTCTCATGAATTATTTGAATAATAACTACAAACATGTTCATGACTAATTACTCAACCAAAATAACCTGCCAAATTAAGAAACAACTTTGTCCAAAAAGCTTCTTGTTTTCATATATCTTTAGAATACACAGTATACTTGAATACAAGCTTACACTTACACTATCTCTAACTGGTGACTTCCCTGTGCAAGTGTTAGTATTTCTGTGTTCTTTGAATTCCTCAAGAAAGTGAAATGCAGAATGACATTGTCCACAAACAAGAACATCTAAAGTAGCCATCTGTTCATAAGCCTCTGTAAATAAAACATATTTTGCTACAATATCAATGAACATCAACAACAGTAAATTTAAAAAAAGTTTAATACAATAACTGCACCTTTTAACGCCACTGGGTTTTTAGTAAGTTCTTCAGGATTCCCTGGCGGAATTTCCTCAGTAGAAGTAGTCTCACCTTCTTCTACAGTAGTCATGATTTATGCTCTAAAACAATACAGATCTGTTTAATTGTAATAACCTTTAAATAACTCATGTAACCTCAATTTAGTCGGCATTTTGAATTCCCGCCATTAATTGTTTACTAGGAATATAATAGGCGACAGTGCTCTAAAGAAATTATTACGCATTTAATTATTGATAAATACTGCAGATTCAGTTTCTATTTTAATAAAGATATTGAAGTAATCTCTCAAACATAGGCTTTTTTATATTTTGCTTGATATTTACACACTTCCACTATTACGCTCACATCACAATACCGCATCACGCCATGAAGCTTTAAAATTACATATTCATGGAGCCGTCTTGGGTTTCACAAAACTTAATTCTAAATTTCTCGTAAAATTCATTACCGCTTACCAAAACAATTGTCACAATATTTTTTATAAATCAAGATATGTTTTAAGAATACTGTTCAAAAACTCTCAAAACGGAACAAATTAAACACATACAGCACATTCGATAAACTCTCAACGATTGAATGAAAAAAAACGAATTGCCGACAAAAGCCACGAAGCCCACGACGCATTACCGACAAACTTTGTTCTAGTTGTTTCATTGTCATAAAAGATCAATCGTGTAAAAGTCAAAACAGCTTTTGGCCAATCACAAAAGACATTAAGGAATGCTCAAAATCAGTAATAGACAACAAACTAGCGATTACAAAATGGCCGTCAGTTTTTACCGACACCTTAGTTATACCGACAAATTATGTCAAAATATAAAGAATTATATATTTTATTCAAAATTATCGGTTAATACTTTTTTAAGTAGTTAGCAAGAAGAAAGAATTATGGAATACGATTCTGTATCATAAGACCAAAATATGAACATTTGTGCCATGTATGGCTATTGTTTTTTGTCGGGCTTTATGGAGCAAATAAGAGTTATCAATACTTAAATCAAAATATTTGATTACATTTTATTTTTTATTTTATTTTTAATTATTTGGAAAACATACAGTGTTGTTAAAGCTAGTTTAATACTAGAAAATTAACTAGACACCAATTATTAGTTTTCACATATCATAACTTTATAACTTGAGATAGAGCTAGGCATGATTGATTCAGATGGAGTGAGTATTTTGACCAATTATCCGTAGAAAAAGATACGATCCAACGGTATATCTATCCATATGGTAGAGAACGATCCAACCACAAATATGCCAAAAGCCATGGTTTGAAGAGTGCAACCTCCCTAGATAAGAAATTATTATGGCTTTTCGACTTCCTTCCGGCCACAACCCACTAAATAAGTTTCTATTCGAAAAAAAGCACTATCTCCCCAGTGCTAAGAATCTGATTAATATTTCAGATTAGAGAATGATTGTTTCTTATGGCCGGTTTACACGAGTTAAGTGGTTAAGTTGGTAACTAAATTTTAACTAAATTTTAAGTTAAAAGTTGCGTGTAAACAGTCAGTTAAGTGACAAGTGGTAACTTAAAATTTAGTACGCAAGTGATTAAGTAGATTAGGATTCGTTCTATTTTTCGTATAAGTGGGTGGGCGGGGCTTCTCACTTAACACGTTTGGACGTGATTTTTTAGTTAAGTGCATAAGTTGACAAACCTGGTGGCGGCAAGAGCTCGTATTTATTTCGCATATACTCTTTCTTTTTTAAATGTCGGAGAGGAGCTTATTATCAACTTTAAAATTTGTTGAAGAATATTTAAAATAGATACGCTTGTAGAATAAAAATTTAGAAAAAAACATATTGTTGTAAAGATTTTAATTTCCGAATAAAATTCTTATCTGAATTTGTCCAAAATCACATTTACCATATATCTAATTACAGAATTGACGAATTCCTTGAGATTCATCACTGCTCATTTTCATTGAACTTATGAACTTAACTACTTAATCCGCTTGGACACACAAGTGACATGCAGTAATTTAAAATTTAGTTAAAATTTAGTTACCAACTTAACTACTTAATACATGTAAACCGCGCATTAGAGGCTGTAATTATATTGTATCATCCCGAACGTCAAATTTCGCAAAATTACTGTACAAACATGTTAAATATAGTCTTTAGTAAGGTAAATTTGTCTTATTAGGTTTTATTTCAATTAAATGTTTAACTGTAAATCTAATGTCATTATTACAGAGCGACATTGTCGCAGTACAACTAACTAAGCTCGTTAAATTAATAGATAATAAAAAAATTATTGGTTCACAAACTAATATCTACTTAATATCGATACATTTATATACTTCGGCTTTCAGAAGGTATGATTGGTAGATCAAGATGAAAAAAGTTTAAGAAAAAAACATCTTAGCTTTTGTCAAAAGTATTCAATACATACCTACATAATATGTATTTATACAATGATGCCTATGTACAATTTGACTAGGGCATGAAATAAATAAACATAATATAACCTGTGTAATAGGTACTCTAAATTGGAGTAATTTAACTAACATAATTATTTTAGTCCATAGAAATATCCAAATGAGGTCCCGGATTCGAATCCTGCTAAGAACATAAATCACTTATATACAAATATATGTTTCAGTGCGGTGTAGTGTACACCGAATTGGTTTTTAGGCTTATCATTTAGTTCAATACTCTTTAACACGCTTACATACTAGCTTCACTTATAACTATTTTCTCTGACATAATTGATCACAAGAATTTGTCCATATTTAATTATTAAGCAGTTATTTTGACTAACAATGTACGGACCGACCAAGTCATCTAAGCGGTCAAGGGCGGCGCTGTCTGATATGTTATCATATCTTTTTCTACAATATAATTGCCATAGGAATCTTTTACGAGCCCCAATGCAAAAGAGTTCGTCCAGTCATATATTGCAAAGGTTGTCTGTTTTCAACTTAACTACATTTTCATAAAATAGGCCTATGAAAATAAAATAGTAAGTATATGGTAAATTCTCCATCTTATTGTTGTTAATTAGGCACTTTAAAAGAAAAACTTTTACTTAAGTACGTACTTTTGGGCACTTTTGTTTGCTACGACTAACTCAAAATAGTTCGTCTAGTTCTTAACCGTTGCAAACGAGTTCGTCCGTGTCTCAATTCTACCTGTTTATTTGAAAAATGAGTGAAATTAGATTGGACAATATAAATAATCTGTCACATGATGCGTTACTGTCGTTTCCAAACATATAAAAACCCATTAAAAACCATAGTTTCATGCAATTTTATCATTATTTTCAAACAAAATGGCTCGCGGAAAACCTATCGCCGACGAAGTACGCAAAATAATTATAAATTATTTAATTTTAATTATTTATAGATTCATAGCCACAATAATGGCATATCTGCTTACCAAATAGCCAAGGACTTAATGGAAATCATTAAAAAGAATCGTGCCCGCGCAGGAGAAGATACCTTGAAGTGGAGAGAGTCGATTCACGAAGATGTATGTGTCGATACCTGCAAGAGGGTCATAAAACGATTGGGGTATGGATTTTATACTGCTAAAGAAAAATCCAACAATCTACGCCTTTCCAACAAACGAAAAGGCTGAAATTCGCTAAAGGATCCGTCACCACGATGACTCCAGTAACCGTCCTGCGGGAGTGGAATAAAACAGGTGATTACCGGGAATATAAAGTTAGAGTTAGTATACCAGAGAAGTTAATTTACAAGGATATTTACAAAAAGATTATTTACATTAAATTTAAAAAATAAAATACTAAACTAGGTGACTCGAGGTGTATCCGGGTATCGTTGACGGAGAGGAGGCGTGAGCGTGAGGCAAAAGCGGTGAGCCAGCTGACACTTAGGTAACGATCGGTGGTGTACGGAAAAAAATATCAGAAATAAAGATGAAGCATTCCAGAACGATTGTCTCCAAAGAAAACTGAAGTTTCTGCAATCAGTAATGACGTGGGGCTGCATGTCAGCACAAGGTCTAGGTCGTCTACATTTTGTGATGTAAACAATTGTTAATGCAGTAGAGTACCAAAATATTCTGGAAACAAGTCTCGTGCCCTCGATTCCAACGTTAAAACATCGTAATGCCTACACCTTTCACGATGGTGCTTCCTGTCACACTGCGAGGACAACCAAGGCTTGGTTTAACTGGTACCAGATCCCTACAATGGAGTGGCCGCCAAGTAGTCCAGATTTGTGATCCAGTGAGACCCTATGATGCAAAATGAAGGAAATGTTGCGCAAGTATCCAGCAAGGTCTAAAAGCAATTTAAAAGAAAAAATAAATCTGTCTGAGACTCAATAACTGCACAACAATGTGAAGAATTGGTAGCAACGATCCCACGAAGAATAAAGGCCGTGATCGATGCTAAAGGTGACTACGCCACTGAGTGGTAGACAAACAATTTTGCGCCGTTGAATGCGATGGGCGAAGTTTATGGCGTGGATGGTTTCCCAAGAAATTATTATATTTTATTTAAATAAAAAAATATTTTGTTACTTTTTAAAATTGAAAATGAACTTCATTAAGTGTTCAAAACCACTGTGTATTTATAGAACTGTAAACATATTATAAAAGTCAAAGAAACGTCTTAACAACTGTCTATAGAATGTATAGAAAGGTATATACTCTGGCGGGTCAGCCGTGTGGATTCCACGATTCTCGGTTCTGTTGTCCTTCAAGTCTCCTCCTCAATCTACGGTCTTCATAGGTGAAGCTATTGCGCTTTAAGAAGCAGTTAAGTATTTAGCCGAGAACAAACAATTCAATTGTATTTACAGACTGTTTAAGCTGTCTTCAAGCTTTGGAAGGCAACCCGTTTACATTAGGCTCGAAATTCCCTATCGTAAACAAAATTAGACATGTCCTATTCTGTTGCAGTTTCCGAGCTATAAATATTGTGTTAGCCTGGATTCCTAGTCACTCTGGTATCACAGGTAGCGTTACAGCTGATGGCTTTGCGAAAGATTCCATCCATATCGCTTCCTCAGATTACTACATGTGCTTCGCTCAGGATTTGAATCTCCTAGCTAAATCCCACCGTGTGGAGTTCCGATTGGGAGGCGTCGCGGAAAGTAAAAGGTAAGCACTACGGTGACATCCAGCCTTTTATTCCCGATAGACCTTGGTTTTTTAAATTTAGAAACGCAGACAAAAGAATAACATCAGTTATCTCTAGACTTCGCTTAGGCCAATGCTGTTCCCCAATTTTCCTTGACAGGATTGGAGTTCGATCTTCCCCGTTCTGCGACTGTGGTCAGGATTTAGGAACAGTAGACCATATATTTTTTTAATTGCTCGCTCTCTCCTCTCTACTTACAGCCCGAAGATTGTAATAATATTATGTAAACTCTAATATTAGCGATTTAATATTAGCCTATAGCAAGTATTTTGTGATAAGTATTAAATTTATTGTTATTATTTATTTATTTTTTATTCTATTATTTTTCCTTTTTGGTAAGTTTAGTTTGAGCATGTATTATACCATATAAATAATGAATCATTCTTATTAGTTTAAGTTATTGTTAGTGTGATGTATTGTTTGTTTTAGCATATAATATATCTCAATTCCCAACGGTATTTATTTTTTGGCAATTATTACCAATACGTTACACTGGCAGAAATAGCCCGCCACACCAATCGAGGCTGATTGTCACTTTTCAATTAAATAGCTACCTAACTAGAATGTATAGAAACGTCTCACTGGCCCATTGCAAGCATACATTGATTCGTGAATTATTACGTGTTTATTATTTTATTGAAACTTTTGTGAATTTATAGAAGAATTAAAATTTCTGCACTTTATTACCCTGAAAAACAGTTATCATAATCTAATAAAGATTGTTACGTGCCCGTTTACGAAAATGTTTTAAAACAGTGATTTCTTCAAATAAAGTTAATGTTTAAAAGATTATAAATGAAAGGACGGGGTGTTTGAATAATTAATGTTCCATTTTTAGGCAATGTTCTTGTGAGATCAAAATACTAATCTTTTTATTTTAACCTTGTCATCGGAGAACCACCTTATGGTAACTGCCATTCGTGCCCATGGCCACTTTTAATTATAGGTTTTATTTGCTTAGATTATATTATTGCTGATTGATTTTCGATTTATTACATATTATGTTGCCTACGATTTAAGTTCCTGTAATTGCACTTTTTGCAGCTGTTCTTCTCCACAGACAACAAGAAACACAACCATATAAACGTGGTTTCTGTAGCTAAGGCCAGGTTTCCACTATGCCGGACCGGCAGATTTGCCGGAAACCGGCTCCTAGACGATAGAGTTCACATTACGTCAGATCCGACAAAAAAACCAGCCAGTTAAGTACTCACCTCAGTTGAATTTGGACCTATGCGCACAATGTTCGACGAAATTGTTTTGGTGTGGTGGTATCCTAATAGAAGGCTAAACAGAGTAAAACGAAAACATTGGGTACATCCTATTTTACGGGAAAGATTTTCACTTGGATGATTTGAATCATTAATGGGTCACCTGAGAAGTGATGAATCAAAGTTCAGCATCCTCTTTTGACGATTAACCTTGAAACTCAAAATCAAAACGTTTTTTCGCCAAACAGCTACAGCACAGTACAACACAACAGTTAACGAAACACAGATACAAGTAATAGACAAAAATAAAACACAAGCATTAACCTATTCACTGCTGGCTCAGAAAAGTGCAAAATTACCCGCACGCCGCCATACATTCGAAAACGGGACGCCCATTGGCGGCCCCGGCTACTCGTTTTCTTGGCCGCCCATGGGCATCCTCGGCGTGAGCCTCTAGATTTCGTAAAAAAAGTTTGTTTTTATACACAAAACAAGCACTTAGATTTTTTTAAATAGTTTAGTAATAGCAACACAATTTAATTGGTTAAAACCGAAATACAGATCTTTTGCGAAAGTGAGTTACACGCTTTATTAAAGTGGACCAAATTAAAGGTAACTTATTCATTGCATCAACTTAAACACGATTCATGTACTTAAATATAGAATACACCACAAAAACGCATAATTTTGAAACTTTTTTCAAAAAGTCAGAGGTCACCAACCTTTTTTGTAAACTTCGATTTTTTATATTGATTTGAAGTATTTCAATATCACGTTTTATAAAGAATCAAATTGTATGGCATGTATAGAAACCATACCAATATTATAAATCCAAAAGTCTGTTTGCTGGTTTGTTTGTCTTTGTTTCACGTCACACCGGAGCGATGTCATGAAATAGTTTTTGTGTTTGGAGATAGTTAGTATTGAATATACATAATTAATGTGATATTCAGACTTATTTATCAATATACTTGTTAGCCAAGCAAGACTAGACATAAAAAGAACCATATCAAATTTACTTTTGTATAGCAACGCTTATATGTCTTATTTGTTTATAAACATTATTGTCCGTTGATCATGAGCTTTTCATAAGTAAATAAATTTAATAAATTTCCTTTTACAAATATCCTGGGTTTATCTGCACTAGATTCTCTGCCTCATAGTATAGTCCCAACAGTTAAGAGGCTGGAGAGTGTCATAGGCGTTTTATCACGAAAAAAGGCCCACGGACTCGTTAAAATAGGAAATGATAGTTTTAATGAAAGTATTCCCTATATAAAATGCCTACATAAAATATAAAGCAAAACCATTTACAAGCATAATGCATTTATTTATTTATTTATTTTGTAATGCACAAAACAAGTTACAACCAATACACAATATAAATTTATGAAATACACATAGTAGGAACTGGGATGCAACTCAGCAATATGTGCAACTTAAAAATAAAATTTATAGTTGAACTCCGTTACAGAATGGAACATGTCAAGCAAGAGAAATTATGATAAATACATTAACAATAACAGTAACTTTCATTAAATTATATAAGTATCAAAGAAATTTTAACTAACTAATAATGGTGATAAAGTCAAAATCAAATGTCAAAAGAAAAACTATTCTATATAATGTCAAACATGTGTGATAAAATCATTAAATAACAATGTACAATTATGTCAGAGCAGAAATATAAATGTCAAAAGTAATGTGTAAGATAATTATGTCACAAAAGTAAAATGAAATAATATAAAAGATACAATCAGCTTTTTGGGTAGCGTTGGAGGATATCTTTTGCAAGTTTGGAATATGCTCCTATATTCGACATAAATATGTCCAAATCAGTGTCCTTTGCAAGTTCATTGTACAGGCGAGCCATTCTTGCCAATGGATTATAATAGGATATGTTGTTTTTATATATTTGAAGAGCAAACAGATTGTACTTATTAGACCTACGGGCACTAAATTGAATAATAGGTTAGTTCGGAAAGCAAAGTGGGGGTGTCCGTTATGGAATGCAAAATTTTATAAAGAAGCAATAAATCTCCATGTTTTCGCCGCGACTCCAGTGACTGAATACAAAATTTAGACAGTTTCTCGTCATAACTTAAACTACAACTATCCTAACTTTTGGCGGAAACATAAAACTCGCACGCATTTCTTTTGAACTCGCTCAATGTCATCTATGTGTACTTTATAATGAGGACACCAAATCGTACTTCCATATTCTAATATGCTTCGTACTAAAGCAAAAAACAGGTACAGCATGCTATGAGGGTTCTTAAAATCCTTAGTACACCGTATGACAAAGCCCAGTAACTGATTTGCTCTAGTTATTGTTTCTTGTATGTGAGGCCTAAAGGATAGCTTGTCGTCGAATAATATACCTAAGTCCTTAGCAGTATGTGAACGTGCCAATGCCTTACCCGCCAACATGTAATTATGTAATATTTGAGTACGCTTATTTGTAAAAGTTGTAACAAAGCATTTCCCAGCATTTAAGTACATTCTGTTATTTTTGCACCAATCACACAACAAATCCAAATCCCTTTGTAAACTATCGCAATCGCTTGTTGAGTTAACAGTATTAAAGATTTTTAGATCGTCAGCATACAAAAGACTCTGACATGAAAGAAGGTTAATAAGATCGTTGATGAATATTACGAATAAAAGGGGCCCCAAATGAGAGCCTTGTGGAATTCCCGAGGTAACAGGAACGGCAGTGGAAATGTACCCTTTTAAAGCCACTAATTGGCTCCTATTGCAAAGGTAAGAGCTGAACCATCGAAACATACTACCATGAACGCCGTATGATGCAAGTTTGTCGCAGAGCAACTCGTGATTGACCTTATCAAACGCCTTGGAAAAGTCTGTGTAAATTGACTCGACTTGGCCACCGAGAGTCGCAAATATAATTCTTATATTCTAAGAGATTTGTGACGGTCGACCTATTTTTTACAAAACCATGTTGCTTGTTAGAAAGAATCGGCTTTATATGATGGTATAGGTATGCTAAAGATTCAAATAATTTAGCAAGACAAGATAAAATACTTATAGGCCTGTAGTTTTCACAACGTGACTTGTCACCGTTTTTATAAATAGGGACAATGTATGCAGATTTCCAGCATTTAGGAAAGATGCCATTGGAAAGAGACTTATTATATATAATACATAATGGGACAGATAATTCTTTTCCACAGCGCTTTACAAACAATGGAGGTAGTTTATCTGGGCCTGCACTTTTGTTTTTATCAAGCTGCATGATTTTAGATATGATGTCACGCTCCGTAAGTACAATCGATGTTAACGAGCCAGAAATATTATTACCAATATCCACAGCGCAGTCTTTATCATTCTGGAGGAGAGAGTTGTCCTGAGACGGTTCATTTACCTTTCTTATTGTGAAATATAATTCTTGTACCAATCATTTGCCATCTTCTTAAATCTTTCTCTAAGCAACGAAAAAGTATCATAGTTACGAGGGTTTTTATATGTTTTGTAAAGTTTGTGATATTTGTATTTTTCCTCGTTGCATTTTATAAATGCTTTACTGTACCAAACAGGGTAAGATTGTGGTTTAGCGGTCGTTTTAGGTGTATGTCTGGTTATTATGTCAAAAATTTTAGAATAGAAAATGTCAGTACAAATGTCAATGTTTGGGGCAGATAATATGTCATGCCAGTTTATTTGTGGGATTTCTGCTTTAACTGCGTTATAATTACATTTGAAAAAGTTGAAGCGCTTGGTTTTATTGTTTATAAGATTTCTTGAAAGATTTTGTAATGAAATGGATATACCAAGCGGCGGATGATGTCTATCTTGCTGACTAAGTGGAAATGTTTCACTAACAGTGGTGGAGCTATTTGTAGTCAGAACAAGGTCGAGCAATCGTCCATTGCTCTTTTTGACACGGTTCATTTGTTGTAAGCCACAAAGAGACATAAATTCTTTCGGAAGTAGCAACTTTCTGATTGGCGTCGAGAGGTGATGGTCATTGTCCGAATAAATATTAACAAAGTCGGGGGTATTAAAATCTCCAATCACCAAAAAATTTTCGTCGATGTGGTCTAGTATAATTTTTTGGCTCTTGGTATAAAACTGATGTTACCTATCATAGCTTGTATTATGTGATAAGTAGCAAACACATAAGTTAAAATTAGGTATGTTAGTTTTTTCTGGTATAATGGTGATCCAGAGATCCTCTACAGTATGGATACCACTTATGGGCAATAAATGAAACCTCATACTTGTTATCGCCTTTTCTAACAGTATACAAAAAATGAAAGAAATCGGTCCAGTAATTAGGTCAAAAACCAGAGTTTTAATTTTGAGCAAATTCGTAGAGACACACTCTGTAGATTTGCTACACTAGGTCAATGAGTCAATGAACTTGAATTAACATTATTTAGTACTTAGTTGGAGAAATGCGACGTTGCCACGTAGTGCGTTATTTGCCGAGCGCGGGAATTACCGTGAGTGGGGCGCGTGCAGGGTGGACACACCAGCTGTTCTGCCGCCCTACCGTAAAAGGATGCTAAGTGCAAAATCATATTTTTGAGAAAAATGACAAAAACCCGCCAAACTTGTTTTCTAAAGTTGTATGTAAGATAGCATGTTATAATCAGTTAGTTACCACTGTTGAATAATAATCGGTTAATAAATAAGTTGAAAGAGAAAATGATCCGAGATTATGTTTATAATGTTTTTGCTTTAATCACTTAGTACATAGTGTTTTAAAATTATCGTAACGGTACTTAAAAGCGTTCTTATTAAAAATTATTAAGTGTAGTTAGAGATAAAATAAATAAAGAAGTAGACAGTGAAATCTTATAAATTGTTTTTACGTGTTACGCCTAGACGGGACGAGTCGAATCGCTCCTGTTAAAATTCATAAATTCAATCGTAAAAACAAAAAATAAACATTTATTATAATAGGTACATAGTCCATTCCTTGAAATAATTTGTTAATTGTTAATAACAATAATAATAAAAACTCTAATAATGCAAAAATACACTTATTTTAGTGCATTGATGATTATCATAGTTCCTTTTCTTGTAAATAAGTATTCAATACCGACATTGCACCTTTTGCACTATTTATGACTTATGTTTTTTGCCAACTGGGAAGTTATGTTTCGTCACTCGTCAGTTCACCGCTAGACTTCCGGGCCGCTGCGCATGTATATGCCTACTGCAGAGATTTTTGATACTCGCGCTCGCGCATTGTGCAGTGATTATTGTAAACTGTGGTTAGGTTAGGTAGTTTAATTTATTCAGTATTTATTTGTTATGGTGACATTGACACTAGGTACTTGACTTTTGTGTGTGTGTGTTTTTTTTAACAAAATACCGCGACAACAACAGCATTTTTACAGTGCTGCAAAGTATACATACATGATTTTAATGTATGTTGAATGTCGCCAGAATGCAGTGTTAACTTTACGTATGTATCGGGAGAGATTTGGCGCAACTCGCACCTGTCCTACAATATAGGATAGTGCGCCATGATTGGGTTTATTTTCAGTTCAGTTAAATCGTGACGAAATAAAAAAGCACGGTTAAAAAATGAAAGTAAGTGATTTTTTCTCATTACGTCGCAAACCGTAAAACAACAATCGAAGATGGCGGCGCCGTGCTGCCTATCGCGCCATGCGTGTGCATCGTTGCCACTCTTCTGCTGAGGCTAAGGTGCGTCGTCAAACAGAGTGTTATACTGATACTGCATTTATTTTGCTATTTATTTTGTTTGAAAATGAAAGTTGTTTAATTTGCGGTTTTTCGTGTAATATTCGATTGAGTTATACTTCTGTGGACTAATATTACTTGTGGTTTCATTTTTTGCCCATGAGTGGTATCCACACTGTATATCACTTTCCCACATTACTTGTCTAACTACCTGATATTTTATGTTGACCGCAACCAGTATGCCACCACCTTCCTTGCATTTGTGAACTTTTTCACGCGGATGGAGTCGTGGGCAAAAGCTTTCGTTAAAATTATATACCGAGCATAAGTATATTTTATGGCACATACGTATATAAACGTAGCGCCATATGCTTTGTGATAATTTAAATTATAGAGCAAAATTAATAACAAAAGCGGGAAACAGAACTAATTACCTAAAACAAGATTGTTAACCCACTTTGAGGTCGGCTTTCTTTTGTTAAATTCATAACAATTTTATGGCACATACACTTAGCTTAAGTTTTATTTTTATTGACGCGATCATAAATTCTGAAGATAATTTACCTCAAAAGTAGGCAAATCGTTATTATACAAAATAAGCCAAAAACAAAAAAATATGAATAACATTTCAAAATTATTTTATAACAACAAATATAATAACATGTTTGTTTGCTTACAATTATGCAAAAACTAATCGTATTCCAACAATATATTTATTTCTTAGTGAACTTAACTCCTTAATAATTATTCAATAACATTTTTGCTAATAAGACAAACAATACAAACAATTAGCGGGCAGCAAATACAAAACCTAAAATTTTGTTCAAACAGTAGACTTCTGACTATACCCAAAACTATATCCACAATAAACCTCTCGGAAACTCATGCAACCTTAGCACCATTCACCTTACTAGAGAAGCTGTAGAAGAATTGGATAGCCGCCATTACACCATATCATTTCCACGACCGACTAAAACCTATCTTAAATGCGAAACGGAGAGCTACGACGTCTTGCAAGGGAGCTACCTGCTAACCATCCCCATAAACTGTATGCTGCAAACTAAGGACATTACCATAGCTAACACAGATGACATCATAAAGGGTGAACCATTGAAAATCATGAAAATCGCCTACGACTTCGAAACTCAACAGTCAAACCGTATACAATTGCAACTTAGCTCGATCAACCTGCAAAATCTTCACAAAACTCAGGATAAAATAATCTTACAATCACCAATGGAACTTAATACTGAAAACAAAACCATATATCATACCATTATATACAGTGATACTTAGTGCATTTGCACTTATTATCGCCTACTTGATTCGGAAGTATTCCAGAAATTCACAGCTTACTGCAAAAGAAACTGAAAAGAATGACCGAAAGGATGGATATGCTGTTCCTGGAACCACCCTTCCAGCAATATTTTCACTAAACGTTGGAAAATAGTGGCCGTTCTGTGGCGGGGGGTGTTACGCACGCTACCTACACCAATATCGCCGACTAAGGATCGACCGATCACGGCCTCAATTCTGGACAAACATCCTGTTATTGCACTTATTGTAAAATCAGCATATAATTGTTATTTTCGAAGTTTCCCTTAATTGTAATAAATAAAATAATTCATTCTATTTTCTAGATCGGTAGAAGTAGTTTCTTTAATTGTAATTAACTTTTAAGTATTATTTTAATAAAGTAATTAATTAAATTTCGGTTTTTTTTAACTCCTTCGGCTGCGAGTTCCGTGATTCACTCGACGCATATATCGGAACAACACGCACCCCACTCGGCAAACTAGACTGATATTTAAGAAGAAAAATTTTAAAAGATTTCGAAGGAGTATAATGAGTCTAGTTTCCGAATTGGAGGCGGTACGTTGTTCCAGCATTTGGTCGCCGAGTACCTAAAACTGCCACGGAAGGCCGTCGTGCGATGCCAAGGCATGTTAAGGGGTCGGCTCATTGCTCTACAGGCACGGGATTTAGCGCGCCACTCCAGTTTTTGAAGCAGGTATTGCGGGCAACTGGTTTTTGTGATGCCAAACAACAAATTGGCCAGGTGGAGTTCTCGACGTAGCGCCATCTTTAACACACCTACGGCGTTGATATATGGGGTGACAAGTGTGCGAGGAGGGATCTTAAAACAAAACCGCGCACACGCATTCTGCACCCGCTGAACTGCGATCCATACGCGCAAGCAACCTCGGTCCATAAACCAAGCTGCCGTAAGACATTCTGGAGAGAATAAGCGTATCGCACAATTGAATACTCAAATCTACGCTGAGAAAGTCACGTATACGATACAAAATGCTAAACTTGTAGAAGCATATCTTAATTGCGTTCATCACGTGATTCTCAAAGCGCAGTTGCTCATCAATCATCACCCCAAGCCTTTCGACCAAGATTGCGAGCCTCTGTCACCCTAGCTACTCGTTCACCCATTACAAACACGTTGGGATCATGAGCAGATATAGCGAGGATCTGCTTTGGAGAGCCTAAGATTATTAGTTTGCTCTTATTTGGGTTTATGACAAGGGAGTTCGATTCCGACCAGGACAAGATCCTCGCGAAATCTCATCATTCTTGTCCGTAATTTGGTCTGTCATAATTCCTACTTTTAATTTATTGTAACACTGACAGGACGCTTGCTTGAAATTCTAAAGTCTCTTCGATAGTTAAAGTATAATACCTTTGAAAAAAGACAAATGATGGTTTTCCTTTTGGATTTATTCTAGAGTCCAAAAACTTTACAATCTTGTCAATTAACTTTTTATTATCAATTTTTCTTTTATCTTTAAATAAAGGTAAACGAAATTCTGTGGTTCTGGCAGAAGCCTACTTCAGGCTCAGTTCTTGCTTTCTTTGTAACTGACTCATCGGGGGTCTAGGTTCGGTTGCTTTTTTCAAAAACATTCGTGATGTACATAATTACGTGTCTTTTTTTTTCTTTCTTTATTGTCTTAATCCACGAATCTCGTGTATATTCTATTTAGTAGAAATCAATTTTCCTGAAATCGATTAAAAATTATCATTATACTTATTTATTTTCAGATATTTAGCTTCAGGATGTTCATTCAAAGAAATTTATTACACAATAAGTGAACCATAAGTAAAATAATAAAAGAAATGAGCTCCGTCATTTGGGTGAACCTAAAGACAGATTTCCTTAAGCTGCCTGATACTGAGAGAGATTGGGAGGACATCGCTAGAGGATTCGAAACAGAAGCCAACTTTCCTCACTATGTTGGAGCAGGAGATGGGAAATATATTAGGTCTTTACCTATGAAATTGCCGTTTTTCACGAAATAAATGAAGCGTAATTTTTTTTATATATTTTTTATTTCTATTAATCAAAATAATCACCCATGCAATCAATGCATCTTTGCCAACGCATTGGTAGCTTATTGATGCCTTTCTTGAAGAAATTAGCTGGACGGGAGGCAACAAATTCTTCAAAGGCATTTTGTACTGCCTCTCGGGTATTGAATTTTTTTCCCGCCAAGAAGTTATCCAAATTCTGGAAAAAGTAGAAGTCTGTAGGCGCAAGTTCTGGTGAGTACGGCGGATGACGGAGAACTTCCAACCCCAACTCTTGTAGCTTGGAAACCGTCTGCTGTGCAGTATGAGGTCGCGCGTTGTCGTGCAGGAGCAGTGGAGCCGAACGATTGACCAAAGCTGGTTGGAGAAGTGCGAGCTTCTCCATCATTGTGTTCAGTTCTTCACAGTACACATCTGCAGTAATGCTTGTCCCGTTTGGCAAGAAGCTGTGATGAATTACACCCGCGTTAGACCACCAAACAGTGACCATCACTTTTCTAGGGGTAAGTTTTCGTTTAGGCCATTGTTTGGGTGCTGAACCAGGGTCCAACCAACTTGCTGAGCGCTTACGATTGTCAAACAGGATCCATTTCTCGTCACAAGTAACAATGCGGTTCAGAATTCCTTCATTTGTATGCCTGCTGAGCAGTGCAAGGCACGTCTCCACGCGTACTTCGCGCTGGCGGTCATTGAGTTCGTGGGGTACCCATTTGTCAAGCTTTTTTACCTTGCCAATTTGACGCAAATGGACCAATATTGTTTTGATGCTAACGTCGAAAGCTGCTGCTAATTCAGCCGTGGATTGAGTTTCATCAGCTTCCACAATTGCCTTTAATTCGTCATTGTCGACCAAAGTTTTCGGACGACCACGGAGTTCATTTTTCAGGTCAAAATTTCCAGAACGGAAGCGGGTAAACCAATAACGGGTGGTGCGTTCGTTTGTAGTGTTCGCTCCGTAAACGTCGTTGATGTTGCGTGCCGCTTGTGCCGCTTTGCTGCCACGACGGTACTCATACTCCATAATTACTCGAATTTTTAACTTATCCATGATGACGAAAAATGTTCGAATGCGTTGAAAACAAAACACTAACTATTAAACAAATGACGATTTTAGAAAAAGAATTCCATGTTTGTCAAATAAAATTAATTTGAAATTAGGATTATCAGTCAAAAAAAAAAATATTTTCATTTGAAATGGCCAGTACGGCAAAACGGCAGTTTCATAGGTAAAGACCTATTATTAGAATTTTGAACCAGCCAAGAGTGGTTCTATGTTCTTTAATTACAATTAATATTATTCGTTGCTTTTAATGGCAGTTGTCGATGCAGAGTACCGATTTATTTTTATTGGTGTCGGCTCATATGGAAAGGAATGCGATTCTTCTATATTAAAGGACAGTACATTTTGGCAAAAGATTAATGATGGAACTTTACATTTACCAAAGCCTAGGCCACTTCATGAAAACTTGCACGAGGAATTACCGTTTTACAATTTTAGTTGGCGAAGAAGGCTTTGCTTTAACACCTTATCTCCTACGTCCTTATGGAGGGACCCATTTGGATACTCATGAAAAGATTTTTAACTATAGATTAAGTCGAGCAAGAAGGTATGTTGAGTGCGGTTTTGGTATTCTGGCTAAAAAGTGGAGAATATTGCATCGAGCTATAGCTCTGAACATAGACACTGCGATTCGAGTGACTAAATCTTATATAGTCTTACATAATTTTGTTAGATAAAAAGGCGGTATAAATGTTGAAAGTTATCATAGTATAGAACATATACAAAATCAAGAAACAAGACCCACGAATCGAAATGGGTCGAGTCGAGGCAGTCCTAATGCCAACGCTATACGGACAGCATATTTTGTTTCGGATATTGATTCCGTTCCGTGGCAGGCAGCAGCTATAAAATAATATTTGTGAATGCATCTTTATTTACATGGTTTATTCGACCAAATACTATAGTAATCAAGTTAATACACATAGCTCTTGACGTTTCTCATATTTAAACTGGGCAAAGCAATGTTCACCTCGTGCCTACAGATGACGCTATTTCAGATTTCGTCAAGATTTAGGCTAATCTAATAAACTAAAATACATACACAAATACACGGTAAGCTTTGAAAAAAAAAATACCACACCTTAAATAAAACGACTTAATTTTTAATAATTGTTGCAGCCATAAACAGCCAAATTGAACATTATTTCACACAAAACTCGTTTCTCTAGTCAGTGCCGGATTTAGTGGCGGGCAACCGGGGCCGCAGCCCCGGGCCTCCACAAGAATGGGGCCCCACAATAGAGGTTATTAAGACACTTGATTTCAAAAATCTTTAAGTTTTTTTTAAATTGTGTTTTTTAACCATTAACAAAGTAAAAACTTACACAAACATGTCCACAAATTATTATTAATTGTTTATTAACGTGTTAATTCTAATAATTTAAGTTTGTTTCGCATTACTTGATTTATTTTTTATTATATTTAGAAATTAATTTGGGGCCTCGACTGCTTTATTGCCCCAGGGCCTCCAGTCCTCTAAATCCAGCCTTTCTCTAGTAAGTCTTGTATTTACTAAAACTATTAAATCGTTCAACTCGCGCCGCTAGGATCGCTAGTGTCGCTTGGTTGCCCGAATTCTGCCGAAGCTGTGCGTATTAACTATATAATTGTTTCTATATTTGATTCTACGTAAATAATTCATCAATTATTAGTAACATTAAAATACTCACCATACTCTTTTCTTTCTTTTTCTTCCAGTTCATCGTTTTGTTTCAGTTTGGTTTCAGTATTAAACATACTTCACGCCATGCTGCTAACTTACATTTTTTGTCTTTATAATCTTCTTCCGGTGTTATCCCACAGAACAGGTATGTCTTAGACAAGCCTATTAAAGTTTCGGCGTTTATATCCATGCTACATGTCTACCTTTATCAGAATACGAAGCCGAAATGACGCGAGCGGCGCACGGCACGGGTGGGCGAGGGAGGGACATACATACCGGCGCGAACACGTTCACATTAGGCCGGGTTCCCACTACGCCGGACCGGCAGATCTGCCGCGCCGGTAAATCTGCCGGAAGAGCTAGTGGCTGTACAATTTATATGAAGCTATTCACATTATCCCGGGTCCGGCATTTTTGCCGAGCCCGGCATTTCTACCGAACGTTTAGTCACTACGAATTGCCGGTAGAACGACCGGGCCCGGAGTAATGTGAACGAGTTTGTGCCGGTATCTGTCCCCCGCTCGCCCCGCTCGTGCTCCCCTCGCCCCGCCCGTGTTCCACTCACGTCATTCGGCTCGCATGTTCTGGTAAAAGTAGACGTTTAGCATGGATATTCAAGCAGAAACTTTAATTACGCTTGTCCAAGAGAGACCTGTTCTGTGGGATAAGACCGAAGACGTTTATAAAGACAAAAACTTAAAGTTAGCAGCATGGCGTGAAGTATGTTTAATACTGAAACCAAACTTCGATGAACTGGATGAAAAAGAAAGAAAACAGTACGGTGAGGTTTTAATGTTTTATTGATAAAATGTAAATGCATTGATAAATTTTATTTTATAGCTGCTGCCTGCCACGGAACGGAACCAATATCTGAAACAAAATAATTAGTAAATAATGTCCGTATAGCGTTGGCATTAGGGCCACCTCGACTCGACACATTTCGATTCATGGGTGTAGTTTCTTGTTCTTGTCTATGTTCTATATTTTGGTAACTTTCAAAATTTATACCATCTTTTTCTCTTACAAAATTATGTAAGACTGCACAAGCTTTAATTACTTGAATTGCTGTGTCTACGTTGAGATCTATAGCTCGATGGATTATTCGCCACTTATTTGCCAGAATACCAAAAGCGTACTCAACATATCTTCTTGCTCGACTTAGTCTATAGTTAAAAATCTTTTTATCAGTATTCAAATGTGTACCTCCATATGGACGTAGGAGATTAGGTGTTAAAGCAAAGCCTTCATCGCCAACAAGTATAAACGGTAATTCTTCGTGCAAGTTTTCATGAAGCGGTCTAGGCTTTGGTACATTTAAAGTACCATCATTGATCTTTTGCCAAAATGTACTATCCTTTAATATACTAGAATCGCATTCCTTGCCAAATGAGCCCACACTAATAAAAATAAATCGGTACTCTGAATCGACAACTGCCATTAATACAAAAGAATAATACTCCTTGTAATTAAAGAACATAGAACCACTCTTGGCTGGTTTCAAAATTCTGATATGTTTGCCATCTACTGCTCCAAGACAGTGAGGAAAGTTGGCTTTTCTTTCGAATCCTGAAGCGATGTCCTCCCATTCTCTCTCAGTATCAGGCAGCTTAAGGAAATCTGTCTTTAGGTTTTCCCAAATGACGTGGGTCATTTCTTTTATTAGTTTACTTATTGTCGAAACGCCTACTCTGTATGAGTAATGTATTTCTTTGAATGAACATCCTGAAGCTAAATATCTGAAAAAAAAAGTATTTTTTGTTAATACATTATTACTTTATACGTCACCAAGAAACAAATTGTATTGTTTTATGATATTTTTTTATTGATTTCAGGAAAACAGGTTTCAACTAAATGGAATAATACACGAGATTCGTGGCTTAAGACAGTAAAGAAACAAAAAGATGAGTCTAAATCTGGATCTTCGACCAAAAAGACACGAAATTATTTATATCACGAGCAATTAATGTTTTTGAAAAAAGTCTCCGAACCTCGACCACCACATGAGTCAGTTTCAAAAAAAGCAAGAACCGAGACTGAAGTAGGCATGGAATCAGATTTTCGTTCACCTTTAATTAAAGATAAAAAAAAAATTGATAATAAAGAGGTAAATGACAGGATGGTAAAGTTTTTGGACTCCAGAATAAACCCAGAAAAGGAAAACCATCATCTATCTTTCTTCAAAGGCATTATACCAATCTTGAACACTTTAACTATCGAAGAGACTTTAGAATTTCAAGCTAGCGTCATGACAATGTTGCAAAAAATTAAAAGTAGGAATTATGAGAGACCAAATTACGGACATTGGCGTGATTCATATAATCAGATAACCGGATCAGATCAGTATTCTGGATACTACACACATAATAGCGTCAATCAACAGCCAATACCTACGCAAGATCAACACTACCCTGGATACTCTACGCAATATAATAGTAGCAATCAACAGGCAACAACATCTATACCATCAACTTCATCTCAGACATCGAATCCGATTCCAGCTTCGCCATCAGCATCTAGTAATCGTTCCATACATTCCCAAGACTCAGATTACTTAGATTTTGAAGGGATTTAAGTTGGAGTACAAATAAATACTTAAATAATTGTTTGCATTTTTAATTCATAATGATTATCAAATACATACACCCTCCCACACACACACATTATATATATTCACATTCATGAAACAAACATACATAGCAAACATTCATTCATTCATACAGTCTTAAGTAGGTACCTACGTCAAAACTATTATTACGCAATCTAGTGCATAAAATAATCTTACCTTAGACATATGGCTAATCTTTGTTCTGGGCAAATACATTCTCTGAAACTTGTATCTCGTACTCTTATGTCTAGTCGTCCCAGTAAATCGTCAAAAGTGGTTGCTGTCATTCGAAAATAATTGAAGAACTTTGATTCGTCTCTTCTAAGTTCACCCATTAATGTTTCAAATGTTCCAAGTGAAAATCTTTCCCGTAAAATAGGGTGTACCCAATGTTTTCTTTTATTTTGCCTTCTATTAAGATACCACCACAACACAACAATTTCGTCGTCCATTGTGCGCGCAGGTCCAAATTCAACTGAGGACTGTCTGAATTTCTTCCGGGATCCGATGTAATGTGAACACTCTGTCCGGTGTCCGGTTTTCGGCAGATCTGCCGGTCCGGCGTAGTGGGAACCCGGCCTTACTCCATCCAGTCCGGGTGTTCTACCGGCGCTTCGCAGTGACAAAATGCTCGGTATTTTTGCCGGGCCCGGTGTTTATGCCGGATCCGGCATTATGTGAACAGCTTATTGTAAATTCTTTCGCACTAGCTCTTCCGGGAGTTTTGCAGTGCCGGCAAATCTGCCGGTCCGGCGTAGTGCGAACCCGGCCTAACTCTTACTGATGCCTCGGGGCAAATTATTCCAAGGACTCAAATTATCATTATTATCTTTATCATTATATATAATAAAACTAAGTTGATAAAATGTGCGTGCCGATAAAACTTAAAAAGGAGTCCCAGCACGATAAAGGGACTTATATAGAGTGATAGCCCTTTATCCCCCTCGAACAACAAAGTTCCCGTTTTAACTTAAAGGGCGTGTTTTTAAAGATATAAGGGCTTTTCCAACCCTTCAACTTGGTGTATAAATTAAGTATAGTGGCGCCATCTGTTGTCGAGTATTTTAACTTAATTCTCTGTACACAATATGGACTTAAAAGAACAACGATTATTTGGGGTGCATTTGGAAAGGCGGTGCGAGCAGTTGCAGCATGTGTAGTTATGGCGCGAAATTTAAAATTCCAATTTCAATAAAGTTTTAAACTACATTTGTTACTATAACAGTTATTAAATTTTGTGTATTTATACAGCAATAGTTAACTTATGTTTTGGAGTTAAAACGACATAATTTTAGTTATTCAAATTAGTTCTGAAAACATTTTAAAATTTAAGTTTTTAAATTTCGCGCCTTTACTACGTATGCTACAGCTGCAGAACTTATTGTTACGGCGGACGATAATGTCGAGAGCATTCTAGAAGGTGTGAGAAAGAAAATATTCCCAAAGAATATTGGCTAATCCTTATTTAAGTAAACAGTATACGTTTAGAAAAGTAACTAGTACTTTTGTTTATTCTTTTTTTTAATGTGAATTTCCATACTATTAGCTTCATGTGTAGAAGTCTCCATAAAATCGTTGATTTATAAAGCTTGATTTGACTTGATACGTTTGTTTTAGCTCTTGTCACAAGTATTTAATTTTGTAATATAATTTTTAAATAGTTTTTGAATATACAGTCACAGATATTTTTTTTTATATTCCTCATAGTGAAAATGATTTATTACTCACTGGAGTCCTTATCCTTGGCTGTACAGTTTTTGCCCTTGCCGGCGAGTTTGAGATAAAACAGGACTTGAAAACGAAACCGTTTGGATTGTCACTTGTGTGTGTGTTGAGTGCCTTGGTTTTGAATTATCTCTGACTCAGATAATTCTCAGATAATTTGTGCCTAAGGATTCCGATAGATTGCGCTTACGACGAATTATTGCTGTGATTTTTGGACTAGTTGATAAGTTAATGATATTGATGAATATTTACATGTCATTATTATCATGTTTGGTTGGTGATAGTAGTATTTACCTATGTAAATATAGGTAATTTGAAATTATAACCTCAAAATTAGTACTTATTGAAAATACAATTATTATTGTTCCTAGACATACTCCGTAATAAATATTGTCTTAAGTTATACTCCGTAATATTTTGTTTATATAAGTGGATCCAGAACGTATATCCTATAGTTTTAGATATTTTTGACTTGTAAACGCTCCACTTTAATTCCAACTAAAACCATGTATGGTGATCCGCCAATGTCCTTTCTCGAATATCCTAGAGCCTAGCTCTCTGAATATATGTATAAGAGCCCGGTGTCGCCCGCCAGAGTTAGTTCGATTTCAACAATGAAATAAGCGATTTCGAAACGAAAGAGAAAGAAGTTATCTGTGAGCCTTTATTGTAAAATATCAAATGTGAGTATTTTTATTAGTGTGCTAATTAATTGTAATGGTTTTTTTTTCTTTTCTTTTAATTGTAATTCCATTAAATAATTTTTTTTTCTTTGTTTCAATGTACCCCACGTTTACGTAACAATATATTTGTCTGCAAAATGTTTATTTAATTTATATTTTACAGAATACAATGCCTAGACGTAAAAGAGGAGGAGATCTTGCCAGTTCTGCAGCGAAACGGCGGAAACAAAAAGAATATCGAAGAAATGAAACGGAAGAAGAGCACGAAGCACGTTTACAAAATCAACGAACCGGAATGAGCACCCTGAGAAGCAGAAAAAGCGAAGAAGAAAAGAAAATGAAAGTATTGAAGAATCGAGAATTTTAAAAGATAATCTAACAAAGGAAGCATTCTATTACGAACCGAAGAAAATCTATTACAACCATAAATATGTTGTAATCGGAAAAATGAATAACATTTGCCAATTTTGCCACGCGAAAAAATTCAGTAAAGAAACACCAGGTCTCTGTTGCATGAAGGGAAAAATTCGATTACCACCACTGGAAGCACCTCCGCAGGAATTTCTACATTACATGACCGGGGAAACGCTAGAATCAAAACACTTTCTTCGAAATATAAGATCATACAACTCCTGCTTTCAAATAACTTCTTTCGGTGTTACTTCGACTAACACTGATATAGATAAATTTAAATATGTATTTTCAAGGGCAAATTTATCACAAAATAGGATCGTTACTACCAATTTCTAACGAAGACTATAAATTTCTGCAAGTTAATTTCATCGGAAATGAAGAACAAGAAATTGATCAACGATGCACAAATTTTAATGGATTGAGAAGCGAAATAAGATGTACAGAGAATCTTACACAAATACAATCAACTGATTTACATATTTAAAACAACACTAGACCGCTTGATTTCTGATGACTATAAAATTGTAATTCAAGCCGATAAAAGACCACGCGGAGAACATGAACGTAGATTGAATGCACCTCAGATAGTTGAAGTCGCCATAGTAATTGTGGACAGTGAAAATACAAGCCGTGATATAATTGTACAACGAAGAAGAAAAGGACTACAACGCATTGCAGAGACACACCGTTCATATGATGCTGTTCAACATCCGTTAATATTTCTGCACGGAGAGGACGGATATCATTTCAATATAAAACAAATTCATCCTGAAACAGGCATAGAAACAAACAAAAAAGTCACTTCCAAGGAGTTCTATGCTTACCGCTTAAGGATCAGAGACAATGAAATATACAATCACATTCTCAACATTCGCCGTTTATTCCAACAATTTCTGGTAGATCTGTACTCAAAAATAGAAGCAGAACGGATGCTTTACATAAGACTGAATCAGAAGAAACTACGCACAGGAGAATACATCCACCTTCGAGACGCGATCATAAATGACGGCAATATTGACGATATTGGAACAATGGTAATCTTACCCTCATCATACACGGGAAGTCCAAGACATATGCACGAATAAACTCAAGATGCCATGACCTACGTAAGAAAATATGGACGACCTGATCTCCTCATAACATTTACATGCAACTCATCACGGCCAGAAATCAAAGAGCAACAAGAATACGGACAAACCTCCATGGATCGACACGACATAATAGCCCGAGTTTTTCGACAAAAACAAATAAGATTTATTGAAGTCATCACAAAACACCACATCTAAAACGAGGATTACCTCACTCACACAATCTCATGTGGCTACACGATAAAATTTATCCCACGGATATCGACAAAATCATCCAAGCTGAATTTCCCAATCCACAAAAAGATCCGGAACTATACAACCTAGTAGTGAAAAACATGATTCAAGGACCATGTGGACCATTAAACTTCAATGCGCCATGCATTGGTGATGGAAAATGTACAAAAAAATGTCCAAAACTATACTTGGATGATACAAAAACTGAAGATGACGGCTATCCCAAATATAGAAGACAATCACCGGAAAACGGTGGCTTCACAGCAAAAATACGAATACAAGGCAGAGACGAACTGGAAGTAGATAATCAATGGGTAGTACCATATAACCCACTACTTTCCAAAAATGTTCCAAGCACACATAAACGTTGAATACTGCAATTCAGTAAAATCTATGAAATATATATTTAAGTACGTAAACATATGGCAGTATTTCAAATAGTCCAAAATAGCGAACAAAATAACAGATATGATGAGATCCTCATGTACCAAATGGGAAGATACATCAACAGTAACAAAGCAGCGTGGAGGATTTTTAGATTTCCCATACACGAACGCGAACCAGCTGTGCAACATCTAGCAGTACATTTGGAGAATGGACAGAGAGTTTACTTCACAAAAGAGTCGGCTAGAAAAAATGCAAGCGAACTACCTCAGAACACAACAAGCTTTTTTCCAACTGTGCCAAACGGATCCATTCGCAAAGACATTACAGTATGTCGACGTCCCTATTTATTATACGTGGGACAATTTTTGACGACGAAAACAAGGAATTCCAGAGGAGGAAATTACTAAAGAAATTCGTATGTTGACGTCACAGAGTAGTTTTCTATTTTAAATCGCATTGCAATGTTTGTTATATTACCTAATATTGAGATGACAGTTTAACCGAAAAGAAGTGACAAAAAGATCCTACTTTATTACTCATGTAGAGGTTCACTGTAAGTCAAATATATTTAACGCATTTTCGTTTAAATAAGCTTAATCGCTTTTACCTGCGAAATTTGACTCGCAAAATAAGTATATTACAAAAAAGTAATATCTCGAAATGGTTTTTGAATTAGAATCAATTTTTTTCCCTTACCTACATACCGAATTATGTGTACCTGGATTGGACGAAGAAGCAGTATAAAGTATGATTTGAAACGGTTTTTAACTATCCAGAAATTCAATTTTAAAATCACACAATATTTCTATGTTCGATTTTAAAATATTTACTGCGTAATTAAGTAACCCGAAAAATAACTGGCAGATCAAGTGGTAGTTCATAAAATTGCCAATATTGCCAGGAATGATACAAAGCAGATACTGTAATTTTTTATACACAGAGTATAAAAATGTTAAAGAAACTGATAAGTTGCCTAATGTGTACAGAAGAGGCTCAAAAAGTTGAAAAATACAGTGTATTACCAGTGTAACACTAACAATACATATTGTTTGTATTTATTGAGAAATAAATAGTTTAAATCCAGTCTTCTTTCGGTTTATTGACAGGGATATTGTACGTACCTACAGTTTTTAAACAGTAAGTGCAATAAAAAAGAACCTAGTTTACCTAATTTAAGTTTATTATTTTGTATAAGCTGGGTTCATTTGTGCAAGTAGTATTATATTTGCTTTAGTTTTCGCGATTCATTATATTAAATGAAACAATTTTTACTCGGATTTTATCGCGTTTAATTATGTTTTTACATATCAACTCGACTTTTGAGTTCCTTAACAAATACCATGCTCACGAGTGACTTAGGGTGTCACCACACCAATCGATCGACCGTCGATCGTCGTCGACCGGTCGGTCGATTGATGTGGTAACACCCTAAAGATGACCGGCGTCTGGACAGTTATGAAAGAGTTCAATAATCTCCATCCGTTTTTCAATCTGCGATCAAAGCGTTCAAATTAACACAGCAAGTGCTGACAGTGTCCTGAGTTTAAGTTTTGCAGTTTGTTAGATGTTGGTTTTTATGTTTTTTAGTACAGGATCCAATGTTGGAGAAAGCAATAGTTTTAAGGCCTTTTTTTAGCTCAAAAAAATGTAAATTTCTCTAAATCGTGGTTTGTAAAAAAGTCTAGGAACGGAGACAACGATCCTCTAATTCACAATCATACTAATAAAGGGAAAAAGCTTACGCGAACGATAATACAATTGCATTGTCAAAAAAAAAAAAAGGTATTTAATGTGATTGTGACTAGGGTATCAAATCGTAGAGGTGTATAGGGGCAACAACATTTGAATAGCCTACTAGGGGGAAATGCGTAAATCCACCAATGTCACATTCAGTTCATAAAATCAGTTGATTTTCTATCCTCCCTTGTCGTTGAACGGAATGAATATTGAGGCCACAGCCACGCCCCTAGCCTCTAGTCTTTTGTATTGGTCACGGTCGCGGTGAAGGAAACGGTGGGTCAGGAGGTGCGTAGAGTAAGTAGTAGCTTGTCAAACTGGAGAAAGTATTGAACTGATTTCGATGGGATATTGTAGGGCTATGTGAAGTCCAAAGACAAGTGGAGGCCTCGATCCTTCTATCCAGAAATCTGCTCTATTACCGAGAGAGATTGACAAACTTTCCCGAGGTAAGTCGAATCCTTAGTCCACAAGTCCCTTGTGGACATTGCTATAAATGTGGAGATGGTGTCGACGACTCGAACATGGGCCCTCCGGCGTATGAGGCCGGGTTACTACCCACTACACGACTTTCGATGAAGTAGTATTTTTCGGTTCGGTTTTCTTATGATTGTGAACTGAATACAAAGGAAGAGTTCCTACTACTTATTAATAAGCAAATTATATTACTTAGTTAATTTGGAGTATAAATTAAACAGTCACCAAAAATATGTTTAAGACCCTAAGCCTAAGTACAAAATGTATCTAATAAATAAATCCAAAAAAAGGACTTTAGAAAAAGGGTCCAAAAGCAATAAATACACAACAGAATAATTGCACGTTTTGTTCAAAATGGATAAATAGTCACCAAATCGTCCAGTTTCTGCGTTAACCTCGTAATTACAAAATATGTACTTTACTGGAAACAATAAAAACGATTTAATTTAAAATGATTTAGCCTATTTTAAATTTATTAAATGTAGTTCTTAGCTTATGTTTATTTATTGACATTGACATATATTTTCGCTATTTAACACTTATAATTTAGTAGTTATATAACGTTTTGCATTTACGAGTTTCATACCCACTGTTTTAGTTAACAAATCGTTATATACGAGGTTACAACCCATGATTAATGAAAATGATTTTGTTGTTAAAATACATTATTACCCATTATTAAAAAAAAAACTATATTTATTTAAATTGACCATAAAATCACACCAACAGTCTATATATTTAGTAAAATATGAATTTACGGTATGAAGAACTAAGGTCTTGTTATGCTAAACAGTCCAATCATATTTCTTTTATATTATGTCTGTTTTTTTATTTTTAGGTAAGTAAGTACACACGTCAAAAAAAGTTTGACATCACTATGTAAAGATGGATTTTATTTTAAATTTTACTTTTTAAACGAATGTTGCTTACGTAACATTTTTTTTATAAAAAAGATACACTTTTTGAAATTAAAAAATTAAATCATATTTTATTAACAAAAATTGAATTTAAAAGTCCTAATGCAATTTCGACTAATAAATAATTGAAAGAAAAAGAGAATTTAACTAAATATTAGCAACATTTATTATGAAATTCTTTTTATTTAGTACAAGATAACTCCTCCCCTGGCTCGAAGGCATGCTGCAATCCTTCTGGGCATGCTGAGAATTAAGTTATCCAGCATTTCTTGCGATAACCTGTCCCATTCTTGAATAACGGCTTCCCTGATATCTGGCACTGCCTGGGGAGGTGGCTGAAGGTTCCAACCACTCGCTTGACAGCATCCCACGCATTATCTATCGGGTATAAGTCAGGCGAGCCGGCAGGCCAGACTAATCTGGTAATGTCGTATTCACACAGAGCAGCGTTGATTCGTTGAGCTTGATGTGCGGGTGCGTTATCGTCAACCAATACGAATCGAGGGCTATGGTTTATTCTATATGACCTGACAATTCCATCAATAGCAATGGTTTCGTACAAAGCTGCAGTCAGCCAGCCACGATACGGGATCAACGGCGTTCTAGCACCAATCATTATACCAACCCAAAAGCATATCGATTTCCCGCCTTGTTAAACGGTTCCGGTGGCAGTTCATTGTCTTTAAGTGTTTCCACGTCTTCTCCAGATACGAAGACGTCGGTTGTCCGGATGAGTGATAATTCTGGAGTGGTCAACGAAGAGACAATTCCACCAAATGTTTTCCTCGTCGTCTTCTTCATTTTGGCGTAGTCTAGCCCACTGAAATCTCCGTCGCTGTCGTTGCTGTGAGTTCAGGGGTGCTCGCCAGGATCTTCTCGCTCGTAATCCAACCTGGTGTAAGCAATTCCTGATGGTCTGAGTGCTGATTTCTAGTCCAGTAGCAGCCCGCAACTCAGATTTTATTTTAGTGGCATTGATTGTTGGGTCTCGAGCAGTCAGCAATCTGACCACTGCGAGGTCGATCACCAAAGTTATTCCCGCTGCGATACCTCCGTAACGTGTTCACGACACAGGATTGGGATACAGCCACCCTGCGTGCTATTTCTCTCGTAAAATGTCTTTCTTCCCCCAAAGTAACAATTCTTGCTCGTAAAACTTCTGATAATGCCCTCGACATTTTTTTGAATGAACTCCTTCTTCGAAAAGTCATAAAAAACGCTTGAATCACGTTGGTCAGTCTTTGTTATTAAAAGATTTGATTTTTAAATGAAGAATCTTAGAAGAAAAAGAAAAAATGTTTTATTCTACTGTAACAAAAAAGATTTCGTATTTTCAAAGTGATCTCAAGCTTTTTTTGACATGTGTATTTAAAGAACACAATGTAGAAATACAAGGTTATTTGTAATGAATCTAACATTTTGCAGCATAGGGAGCAGGGTCATTAATAATATCTGTGTAAATTAAAAATATCTACTTTTAGTAAAATATTAAAGTCTTGATAATTTTTCATGATATTCATAGGAAGCCATACTTAACAATACCTACCTAATAATAAATTTAACTATAAGAAACTAACATATTTTAAAATTTTACGTAACACAAATCAGTCTTCCATTTTATTTATATAATCCGTAAATCCTTTACTTCAACGCCGACCGGACGCGTGCCAAAATGTATGATAATGATATGACGTATTATAACGTTACGAGGTGACAGCTCAAAATGTTTTGCCAGAGTAAAGACAAAATCCTCGAACTGTACTTAAAAGGTTATGGTAGAAACTTGATAGTTTGAGTGTAGATACCTGGAAAAAGAATAAATTCTAAAATAAGATTGTGTTGTTAATCACTTTCAAGAGTTTTTTCTCCATATCTGCCATTCATAATATATATCAATGTTACCGTGCAAAAAAAATAAAAATCTTAACAATGTAGTTATGAGGTTCACGCAGAAACAAGACGAAACGGTAGGTTACACTCCGCTACTGAACTTTGAATGTATGTAATTTCAAAACTATAGAACTACGATCTACATTCGTTCGAAATTTCACTGTAGCGAGGTTCAATTGGGTTAGGTTAGGTTTGTATACAGTTAATACACAGCCAGGATGAAATTAAGTGCCATTTCCAGCTTTTCACGAAAAGCGACTTTGGTTCAAAACCAACAAAAAGACATGATCATCGGAATTCCATACTTCGCTATAGTGAACTTTCGAACTAATGTACATCGTACTCCTATACTTTTGAACTTACATACATCGCGATTTCGTAATTCGAAGTTCAGTAGCGGAGTCGTTAGGTTAAGTTAGCTCCAATCAACCGTTAGTTTTGTTAGCTAAGAAAAAATTAAGAAATTAAAACTCGTGACGTAAAGTATTGGTAACATCTATTTAGTGACAATGTTTAATATTTAATCTGACATTAATTTTAAAGGCGTTCATATATTTTTATAACATTCAATACAAAAAAAAATTGGATATGTTTAATAATATTTAAGGAAACACAATTTGGTAGCCATTTATCCGTTTTGGTAAGCGTTTCGAATTTTATTGGTAGGTAATTAGGTACATTTTTGGTAGGCGTTTAAACACAAGCCGTTAGTTTAATATTATATAGGTATCTGACAAAACCTAAACTGTGATTTTAAATAACGAACTTAAAACCACAGTGCCATTAAATTTTTTCGATTTTAGCCGGCTTGATTTCCGGGCGATTGTTCATTTTTAAGTACTTTGAGCCCAGTTTATCTTTTTTTATTTATTAATGGAATGTTTTCTATAAGTAAAACTTGCTATAATTCGTTCCTTGAAATGTTTTAAACAAATTTTCAAATCTATGTGAAAGTAAATCAACAAGAAAATCTGCATCGACAAGGTATACATGAGTCAGTGTTCACAACCTGAAGCCAGGCAGTTATCGTACCAGGGCCGTAAAATTATCGTACATTGATCAAAATTATCGTATCCATCAGGAAAATGGCTAAAATTCTTTAAAAAATCATGTGAAACGTGACAGTAATACGTTGCAAATGATTTACAGTTTAAATCTTGTAAACTTGTGTTGTTGAAATGGAAAAAAAATAATAATTCAAATTAAATGTTCAACGTATGGCACAGACCTGAGCTGGGCCCTCGTCCACTTCGAGTGTGATGAACGCGCCAACATTTCGAATTTATAAAGAAGAATTTATAAAGGATAGAGACACATGAAAACAAGCATATTTTTTAAAGTTTAACTAAATAGATTCTATATTTTCGATAACAGAATACACAAATATTAATGAAACTTAACATTTTATATACAATTTTTAATCTTTTCCGTCAAAGAGGAACAAAAATACGCTATATTTTCTCTTTGAACGATAAAATAGACTTGAAACTAGATGAAGTCATAGGGCGCTCGACGCGACGGCAACCTGCCGCGAGCGCGGACAAATAGCGCGTCATTACAACTTGTACTTGGACGTTTCAGTGGTTAATCATCAAATTTTTCATCAGAATGGAAATTATCGTACAATCTGCGTACGATAGTCGTGTACCATCGTACATCGTACGTAGTTATGAAATTATCGCACATGTACGATAATTATCGTACGGTTCCGAACGCTGACATGAGTGAGTAATAGACATTTACGAGTGCGCCTCGAACTCGAGTTCGGTTTGGTGACGTAAGCCACTCGAGTGAATACGATACCTAGGAATCGACCACTCGACTCAATGAATCGAACAATTAGTATATGCCAATAAAATGTGGTCGATTACTCAAGTACAATTTAATTTTGTAGTCAATGTTTTAGAAGCAGAGAACTGCTGTAATAAAGATAGATCTTTACAGTATTAAGTATCAAAACGCATTAATTGCACTTTAAATTTTGCTTAGAAGACACCGCTTTAAAGGTGAGGCCATTTTTGTTATTGCACTTTTGTTCTTATTTTTACACTCGATTATGATTATTAACTCGAGCGTTGAACATCACTATCGGTAACTTAGTAGCCAGAAAATATAAGATGCTATTGGCCGTTCAAAAAACAAATCAGTTAGAAAATTAATTTGATTGGTCCTTATTTTTGAAACCACAGAATATATTTGATATTATTTAACATTATAACTCGACTCGATTTTGAATTGATTGATTCATCAATGAAAGAAATACTCGTGCGTGTATTGAATTGTGTGTAAGACGCTCGTTCGCGCCGTAAAAATCATTTTATTTCTACTCAATTTGTGTCTCTAAATATTAATAAGTAAGCATTTATGAATAGATTTATGGCCTTTCGGCCTAAAATACAAGATTAACTAATAAGAGGTTTACTTTTATAGGATAATGTCAGGCATAGCGAGTGCACGTTTAGCTGAAGAAAGAAAAGCTTGGCGCAAGGATCATCCTTTTGTGAGTGTTATTTATTGTTGTTGCCTTAAAGTTTGTGACGCTTACAACTATTGCTTATTGAAAACTCAAATATTCCAGGGTTTCGTGGCTCGGCCTATGAAGAATCCAGATGGATCACTGAATTTGATGACATGGGAATGCGCGATACCCGGAAAAAAAGGGGTTAGTTTTCTAGAACATTGTGCATTTCACGAACAATGGACGTTTAAAAGTTGTAATAAGTTATTCTCATTGTGTTATCGCAACCAGAGTTGAGTGAGTGCATTATGAGTGGTACAACCAAAGTGCAGCCATTTTATTTTAGTTTGTTCGTGTCCTCAGTAGTTGACTTTTTTTTCAGACTCCTTGGGAAGGTGGCCTTTTCAAATTGAGAATGATCTTCAAAGATGATTATCCATCAAGTCCACCCAAATGTAAATTCGAGCCACCATTGTTCCATCCAAATGTATACCCTTCAGGAACTGTATGTTTATCACTTTTGGATGAAGAAAAAGACTGGCGTCCAGCAATTACGATCAAACAGATATTGCTTGGTATTCAGGACTTATTAAATGAACCAAATGTTAAGGATCCCGCTCAAGCTGAAGCATACACAATCTATTGGTAAGTTATTTAATATTTAAGGTATTTACAATAAACATTCTATGGAACATTTAAGTAGGGTTTACTCGAAATGTTTGCATATTTTTAATAGTCCATTTTATCAGACTATAGTACTTTTGAGTATTTAAAAATGTTAATAACCAATTTATAATTATGTATATAACTGTACATAAATATATGAAAGTAGCTTAGGTAAGGATCTTATAAGGTTCTTCTTCAAACATACCTTATTTACAGCATTCCCTGCCTTGGCTCAGCTCCATCACATTTGTAGATCCATCCATGTTCTAATTGGTTGCACCGTTCATAGATTTATAAGGATATATTAAATCATAATACATAGAGAACTCCATACAAAAACAGATTTGGCAGAAGTCTAAAAATAATTAATCACATTAGAAAAGTATTTGTTTAAAAATTATTAAGGAAAAACACAGCATTACAATCTTACTTTTGGAGTAACACTTCATTTTGAAAATAAAATGGTTGGATTGAAATGGAAAAATCAAGGATAAATATAGGGGAGACTTGCCGAGCTAACAGATGCAGATAGGAATAATTTTGGATAAACATAAGAACTATTGTAAATTAATTTTGAAAAAATGATTTTTTGTTAGTTCTTCTTCACAAAGGTTTTTCCAAACTGCTGGTATAGTCATGCTTTATATAATTTCAACAAGAACAAGTAATTGTCAAGTTGAAAAATAAATGAATGAGTGGTTTGTTAAGATTCTGGACTATGTTTTAAAGCCTTATTCTTAACTCATTGTGTTGTTCCTATTTTTGAAAGTGAAAATTAGAAAATAAAACTTCCTTAGTCATTTTTCTCTGGTACTGTTTCAAATATAATGTCTACTAAAAGCTTACTTATGTCTTAATGTAAACTCAAATAGAAAAGAAGTTTAAGCCTAAGATAAGCCTAAAATATTGTTGTCTCAACCAATTTTGATGAAGAGTTGAAAGATCATGAAACACATGCTCATAGAAAAGTGTTTTCACTCAGCTTTAAAATTAGCTGTCTTTGCTGTGTTAGGGCTTCATATAAGGTTTACTTATCTCGAAAATTCATAGAAAATTGTAGAGTTGTTCATTCCAGGGTTCATATTAAATTAGTTATTTAAAAATAAATCTACATAGTGATGTCATCATATGAAATTTCTGAATTTTTTTAACAATGAAATAGATGGGATTTGGGATGACATGGACATGGGTTTAAAACAGAGACCATTTTTAATTCTGGCCCAATGTATTACTTTCCAAACAATGGTGCCGATTCTGTTTCCACAAAATAAACTTAACTAGACTAAACTTGAACTAAATTAAGTTCATTCTTGTTTGCTATTCAGAAAACGAAGGACTAGACCAAAATTTAGTTTGACAGGTCTATAATTATTTTAGATACTCAATTTAGTTCAGGCTGCACATTTGGTATTCTGTTGCGCCTGTTTTACATCAAATTCTGACTAAAATTAGAGTTGTCAGACCAATTTTAATCTACATGTCGAGAGGTGTGGAATAAACTAAACTATGTAAAAAAGTGTCGCGACGAACGTGTAATTTGTTGTCAAGATTAGCTTTAAACAGATAATAGCAATATGTATATCATTCTCAAAGATATAATGACTTTTATTTTTTAAACTCTGCGCATTCCACTGTAAAATTCTTAGCAGATCCATAAATATTAAATAAAGATAGAAAATGATGCTCCTTAGATTTTATATTTTCTATGAGAACATCTTTAATTAATTTGGAAGATATAATTTTTTCTTTAGATTTATTAAGGGTTATTAATAATGTAATAGAATTTAAAATTATATTTACAATATCTTCACTGTTTAATAATGTTTTAAATGTCTCTGTTGGATTCCTTTTTTTTATTCAGGAAAAGATTATTTGTCAAGTATGTTAGCAAACGAACTTTTTTGATACTTAATCAGGATTTCTTTTATTTTTTGCTTTTTAACAGGGCATTGTCCAGAAATACTAATATGGTTTCCTTTGCAGTGGACACATACCTACTGCATTTTCTGATGCTATTTTACATTCTTTGAAGTGATTTTCAGCACAAATGGAACATAAAACTGAGTTTTTACAGTTAAGCTAAGTGGCCATATCTTAAGCAATTGTAACATAGTTTTAACATTCACGGCGCCAGCCGTGGAGATCAATGTATTCCAGCAGCACGTTCGAAACAAAAGTGATAATTACTGTGCGTTTTGGCTGCTCCACGCTTCTTCCATTATCTCCTACTCTCTTTGTGATACGCTTCACGCAAATAATTTTTCTGAAAGTGGAAATTATACCAAAAATTTTGGAATTGAAATATTTCGTATTAACATTATTAATGACGCCAGTTCCTGTTGCTGGTATTGTTGCTTTCATCAGATATTCACTTTAAAATGTTGTATTATTTAAAAAAGCATTAGCTAGTTGGCTTTTCAAAATGCACACCTATTTTATATTTATTTATAGATTGTAAGAATTTAATTCCTTTATTAAATCTCTTTAAAACTGTAGACATGGAAATTTAATCCCGCGTGCCTATTGGTCTCTTTTCATCGCCTGTTTCTACAATTACTACAAAATATTTAAGAGGAGAATCCTCAGGATATCTTCTGCTTTCATCAGATACATAGTAAGTAGGGTTTGTACTTCCTGAAATTGCCAGTATCTTCTTCCGTGCTGGTCTTTTCCTCGGTACTAGCTTCACACTCCTCATCATCTTTCAACTTCTTCTTTTTTCGTTTTTCCCATTATGTACAGTTATTAAAACACGAAAAAGTAGTAGAATTAAGTTAAAAATATATCAATTTGGAAAATAAAATTTAAATTGCCGCCTCTCTCTTTCGAGGTTCCCGCGCTTTTTTCCAACGTCAACCGTAATTTTATTTTTAAATTTGGCAAAATTTATGGACTTTAGTGAACATTCGTTCATTTTTGTCTAATGAACACACTTCTTTACGTGATTTTTGAAAAATGGTGGCAACACCTGACCATTTAATTTAGAAACTTCAAAATCAGTTTAGTCCTGCCATTTCATAAACTAAATTTAGTTCGAAGTCATAAACAGAATAGCAATTTGACCAAATTAAACTAAATTGTAAAAGTTTTAGTTATAGTTTAGTTTAATCGGTTTTCGGACAGAATTAGCATCATTATCTGTTGAAATAGCAGATAACAATTCTTTACATTAATATTTTTTTTTGTATTAAGCACCTCACCAGTGGTTCTGATTTATGGTAACAAAAACAGTTATTGTGACAGCTTTTTGTGTTTAATGATGAGTACTTTATAAATGATTATAAAGTATTTTCATGTGTCATTAATAATTTTCGCAGTGCATGTCAAATAATTTGTCACTCATCAAATTTTTGTTTGGATCTATAAATTTCTTTTATATGTGCCCAAGTCACTTGCTAATACTGTAGCATTCTATACATGCAAGAATCGTGTTGAAAATACCTGATGCGTAACTGTTCTATTGTGCGGGCGCATGAATCTATTGCTATCTCACGGGAGGGGTTACATAAATACAGAAATTTCGCCAGAGAGAAAATGACAAATATATTTACTGATTTTGCACGGAAAAAAAGGATTTCTTAAAATAAAGAAAATTTACTCCAGTTAAAGCAAATTTCATAAGTCCAAGAAAACGATTCACTCATATATAGGGAAAAGAATATTTTCTTAAAATAAAATTAGGGATAATCTTGGTTAATTTTCTTTAAAATAAGATTAATTGTGCTTATATGAATAAAATGGAATAATGTCACTTCAAATCAATATTTTCTTGTAAATCAAATAAACATTTACTTGACTGAAGGTATTATTCTCTTCAATTAAGAAGGGATGTCTTTCATTCAAAACTTTTATTATTTTAAATTGAGGTAATATTTTCTTCAATTAAGAAGGGATGTCTTTCATTCAAAACTTTCATTATTTTAAATTTAGGTAATATTCTCTTCAATTAAGAAGGAATGTCTTTCATTCAAAACTCTCGTTATTTTAAATTTAGTTAATATTTTCTTCAATTAAGAAGAGATGTCTTTCATTCAAAACTTTTATTATTTTTAATTTAGTTAATATTTTCTTCAATTAAGAAGGGATGCCTTTCATTCAAAACTTTTATTATTTTAAATTGAGGTAATATTTTCTTCAATTAAGAAGGGATGTCTTTCATTCAAAACTTTTATTATTTTAAACTGAGGTAATATTTTCTTCAATTAAGAAGGGATGTCTTTCATTCAAAACTTTTATTATTTTAAATTGAGGTAATATTCTCTTTAATTAAGAATGGATGTCTTTCAATCGAAACTTTTATTATTTTACATCTACATTGTATTTAGCTATGAATACATACATGTGATCAAGCGACCCCACTGTTGTGCTATTAAATTTATTACATAAAACTGCTTTGTGCATTGGCGCAGCGCGCTTGCTCAACAGTTTTATGTAGGTACTTAACAACGGAACAGCCTAGGTATCTTGAACGCGCATATGCCTTCTTTTCTTTGACATTAACAAATGACATCGTAAAACGTGAAAGACATACATATACTTCAATATTTTTCTTAAAACTATTTTACATTTATAATAAAAAATATGAATGAAACATGCGTTCTTAGTTGTTCAAATGAATAAAAGTCTTATTTAATTTTAAACAAGTAACATTTATTTATTAACTATGGAATTAAAATTTAACATTCTGAAACATCAAATACAAATATTTGCCTCTAATAACATAATCTTAAACATTTTACTTTTGTAAAGAAGGTAAGTACCTAATCAACATTCACAATGATAAATAGTATTGAATTGTAAGTAAATGACAGTGATCAAATCGTGTACCTTCTTGAAAAGATTGTATAATTATTAACATTTATACTCTTAGATATAATAAGATTGAATACAACAGTCACATAATAATATTTATAATATTTTTGTGACTGTTATGTGTGATTACACATTACAATTATTTATGAGGCACTTATATAATCAACACTCATCTCTAGCTTTCAGTTTTTAAAATAAATAATTTCTTAGTACAAATTAACATAAATAGTTTCTTACTCGCTTCTTTCAAATAACAATTCTAATTAAGTACTAACTTTAAAAAATCAGTCAAATAATATTATTTCTTTAACATATTATTATTTATCATTAATTATTGGATACTAATTAAAAGTTTTTAACATAAATAATTACTTTTCATAATTTAACTTAAATATTTTCTTACTCCCTTCTTTAGATATACACTTACTTCTTTGACATATTAAGCATAAAATTGTCATTACATGTTATCACTTTATTCAGTACTAATAAAATCAACACTTACCTATCTCTAACATCTGTATTTTTACATAGAATAATTTCTTTAAAATAACTTGAAAAGTGAAAAAACTTTATTTAGTTTCATTACACAGTGGTAACCAAAAAAAATCAGTCAAATAAAAATACTTCTTTGAAATATTAAGCATAAAAATTGTCATTACACATTAATATTTTATCATATGGAAACAGGGACTGTCTGGTATAGAAGGTGGTGCCATCAAAGCATTATTTATCTCTATATATCCCTCTTATATATCTCGGAGTTACTATAATATAAAGACTACCATTAAATTTAACATGTGAATGTGTGAACAAATTAATTACCTTAGCACAGACAAAATATGCTTTCAATAGCTTCCTGCGTGGAGAATTTTTCTTTTTTATTGAGCCTTCCTTTTGGCCGAATTAAATGCCCTAGCACACAAATTTTTAATGGAATTTAACTGTAATATAATTAAAATTTTCATGTTTAAAAATCCTTTAAAATAACAAATACAATTTTTGAATTAATGATGAAAACTTACAATCATCCTCCAAATTCTCGACAGATATTATTAAATGTACTATATTTTCTTCCTGTGTAGGTCTTAATTGTATCATTTTTTTATAAAAGTCGTCCCAATAAAGATAGAAGTTTAATCCCTTTTCAGGGAACATTAAATCAAAATTAATGTTTATCTGAAAATTATAAATTACTTATAAAAGTGAAATCCAATTATTATACTACTTTGTCTATTAATATTTTTTTGTTGTAACTAGATAAACCAAGTTTAATGTTTCAAAGCAAAACAAACTAGATTGAAAGTTGTGTACAAATAATATTTACTTACTAATACATCACTTCTTGGATGATTTAAAATGCAAATTTTCATACTCTGCCGCTCATCTTAATTCATAATCTTCTTTCCATTTGATCTCCACATCCTCCCATGGATAAGAATGATTTTGGAGCCATATAAGGGCAGACTTATAGCTTTCTGCAAAGATAAACCATTTTTTAAGAATCTATTAAAAATGAAAACAGACAATGATATTACAATTCTGTCCAAATACTAGTTTTTATCTATAATACAAATGACAGAGTATAAATTTTCATTGAATCTTAAGTCTGAATCTAGGATAAGATTTAATTTGAATTGAAGATTGTCTGCATTTTACCTTTTAGATTTGTGTGACATATTTTCTTTTGAGGTATTTCATTCATGGTTGGGTGTTGAACTTCTTCTTCAGTCTCCATATTTATAAATTAAATTTCTTACTTTGTCAAAGAGCTTGCCTTTGGCTATGACAGACCTTTTATTTATAGTTTGGTTTTTGCTTATGGGTTTTGTATAGTATGTTCCCACTGCTTCTTTAAGGAAAATTTTTATTATTTTTGCCACCAATATGTTATATTCTTCATATTTTATTTTGCTGAAGCATACATAAAATAAAGAAACATTGAAAAAAAAAAAATAATTTTACAAGTTATGCAAATTTTTATAATAGTCAATAACGCTGCTCCCACCAGCTGTTGTCTGCAGTAAAGTAGACAAATCAAAATCAGGGAAATTTCTGGGGCTTCTTGTACAATTTTTTTCTTCCATAAAATCATGTATAATGCTGATTCCATCAAGGGAGATAAAGGATGCCCCATCAACCTTATTATCAAGTAATGTGCTCGTGGTACTTAATGTGTTTGATTCAGTTGGAGTCTGAAAAAATTGTAAATATTAAGAAAGCCATCCAACACAGATAGGTAATGCACAAAATTACTATGCTGCATTAACTGAATTACCACTACATTAATTATTTCAATCTTTTTTGTTTAAGTTTCGATAATTATACCTACATATTATTTATCTTAATTACTACACTTGTTGCATTCTATGATTAATACTTAATATGTTTAGGTCTATAGCTAGCTAGCTAAAAATTTACAGTTGCAGTTACTAATTCAGCGACTCATGTGGGGGAATAGCTATATTAGATTTTCTTCTGATAATTTAGGTAAAAGGTCTATTGTTATATCATTATCTGAAAAATGTTGGATACAAATTTTATATATAGGAATCTTATAAGAATAGGAGTACACTGAACATCCTACTCTATATAAAGTTTATAATTTATGAAAATGACTAATTGTTGCCACATGACAGTACCTACAGTGGTAGGCCTGTATCCAGCATTGGGCGTTTCCCGCGTTTCCCGAGACTTTATAACCTTGAAACTACAAAAAAAATCATCCATTTAAAGGTTCGCATGTAAGTAATACTATGTTTATTCTGAAGGGCAGCGTATAGGACTAATAGAATCTGTTTTAAATGCACCAAGTGTAACACTTTGTACCACACGTAATGCAAGACCACGTGCGTGCGAGGCAACGAAGGGTAGGAAAGATAGATATGACGAAATACGATGGCTGATTACTCACAGAAGACAATCCAGGAACAGATAAATGCACACTGTTTTTCTAAAATTCTACAAATACGACCTACTGATAGATTTTCTAGATCCGAGGTTTCACGTTATAATAAACAAACACGTAAAAACTTACCAATAAATGTTTTTATTTTATCTTCCCGCACCTTTGCACGAGCAAAGCAACTCTGCTAAAGTGTTTATTTTCGTCTTCCAAATTCATTTTTAGCTTGAATCTTCTCATGCATGTGCGTGATACAAGTATAATTAAACATGAACATTTTAATTTAATTACAGTAAAAATTCCATCACAAATTTGTGCGCTAGGGCATTTGCCATTTAATTCTGCCAAAAGGAAGGGTCAATAAATAAAAAGAAAAATTCTCCACGCAGGAAGCTATTGAAAGCATATTTGCTGTAAGTAACTATCACATTGTTCACACATTCACATTCAATAGCATTCAATCACCAACTAATAACGGTCAAAGCGCGTGTCCCGCGAAATACGTTGCGACCGCGACAGTCGGTGACAGAATAAATAAGAGGGGGATAAAATGTTTAACTTAAGATTATCTATTTTTGTTCTGAGTAAGTTTCAATTTAGTTTAAAAATATGTTTTTTTATGGCAATATAAACTTGTTTTTTAAGAAGAGAAAGTTTTTTATTTTTTCAAGTAAATTGAATTTTTATTCAGAAATAATAATTTCTTACAAAAAGAATAAAAAGTATTGAAATAAAACAACAGGTCAATTTGCTCCGACAAAATCTGTTTGTCTTGCGTTAACAATTTATATACTTGAATGTAGAATGTTTGAATTTAAACTGTGTTGACCCGATTCAATATTATTAAGAAAATATTAACTCGTGTCAATGTCTCATAATTTTGAGTTCAATTAAAATTTTCTTCAAGCAACTAAGCTTAATTGCGTGTTATTTTTGAAATTTAGGTAGGTAATTCTTTTTTTGTTGAAATACATTGATTTATTATGTGAGTACTAGCCGGTCCCCCCCAGTTCCAGCCGCGCAACTCCTGCTCCCGAGCCTCGTGGGAATTTTGTGATAAAATTTCCTTTGCATTTCATATAGTTATGAAACTTAGAACAGATATTGACATGAGAAAAGACATAGGCTACCTTTTATTGCGAAAACATCTTCTAGGGGTTGAAAAAAGGGATAAATATTTGTATGAAAATGTACCTATATAAAACGCCTTTATCAAAAAACGGACCAATTCCATTTACAAACGCAATACGGAGATGCGTGCAAAAGCAAATTTTTTATATGGGTCTCGTTTGAGTTTATATATACATAATATAATAATTTAAAGCCGCCAGATATCGAAAGTACTTAACTTCTTGTAGATTGGTTGGGTCTTTCTTAAGTAACTACGTCCAATTAATCTAAAACATGAATAAAAGTGCAAAATATATATTATTTACTTAGATAGTGTGAAAACCCTTGCACTTTTGTAAATCATGGAAGATGTCGAGATGTTGATGTTTTCGCTAACATCAAAGGCGATTGCTGACTGTATGTTAGACTGTGCTATTACTTTTTTAACTATAGGTAGGTACTTATTGAAATGGGGGATGACTGCTTGTATGAAACGTTTGACGCCTATAAAATATGTAACGTACTGTTTTAAGCGTTTGCAATTATAATATAGCTGTTGCTTGCGAATTTGTCCTCGTGGAATAGTTTATTGCGTTTGTAAATGGTACTGCTTCATCTATACTAATATAATAAAGCTAAAGAGTATGTTTATTTGTTTGAACGCGCTAATCTATGGAACTACTATAGTTAAGTATATTATTTATCCCAAAATCCCGGGAACGGGAATGAGAGTTACGCAAGTGGAACAGCAGGGACCGGTTAGTATTTTATATAGGCAACACTTTCACTGACGATGAGGCCGTTTCTCGTTTGATATTGGGCGTAAACAACAATAATGGGTAAATGGCAAGTGCAAACATATAAATTCCTCCCGATCCCATCAAATTGCTTTATAGAGTACTATCGGGTTCGTGAGGTTTCTCCCGCGTAACTCCTGACGCCGTGGGAATTTCTTAGCAAACCAAAACCCAGTCTATGTTACTCCTGGATAATGTAACTATCTAACGATAAAGAATTTTTGAATTCAGTTCAGTAGCTTTTGAGTTTATTCTTTAGATACATACAAAAATACAAATATTTCCACTTTAAAATATCTTTAAATATTTGTTTGTTACTAGAAAAATATAAAAAATTGAAGTTAAACAACCGCTTGATTTGCTTCAAAAAGGTAATTACATTTTTGATGTTAACAATATTTTTTGTCAATATAAATGTGTTTTTTTCTATAACGAAAAAATTTTCTTGTTTTAATTCTATTTAATTTTAATTTACAAATATTATTTTGTTACATAGACAAATATGAAGTATTGAAATGAAACGACAGCTTGATTTGCTTCAAAAAGAAAATTTCAATTTCGTTGAAAGAAATATTTTTATATGTCAATATAAATGTGTTTTTTTTCTGTAAAGAGCGTTATTTATTGTTTTAATTCTGTTTAATTTTAATTCAAAAATATCATTTTGTTTCATAGACAAATATGAAGTATTGAAATGAAACGACAGCTTGATTTGCTTCAAAAAGAAAATTTCAATTTCGTTGAACACATATTTTTTTATGTAAATATAAATGCGTTTTTTTCTATAGAGAGCAATTTTTCTTGTATGAAGTGTATTTAATTTTAATTAAAAAATATTATTTTGTTACATAGACAAATATGAAGTATTGAAATGAACGGACAGCTTGATTTGCTTCAAAAAGAAAATTTCAATTTCGTTGAACACAATATTTTTTTATGTAAATATAAATGTGTTTTTTTTCTATAGAGAGCAATTTTTATTGTATTGAAGTGTATTTAATTTTAATTCAAAAATATTATTTTGTTACATAGACAAATATGAAGTATTGAAATGAAACGACAGTTTGTTTTGCTTCAACAACACGTTATTGTCTTGGGTTAATCAAATAAATACTTGAAACTTAGAAATATATATTTTTTTTAACATGAGATCAAATTGAGTCAAACCGATTCAATATTATTTTGGAAAATGTTAATTCTTTTCAATGTCACATAGTTTTGAGTTAAGTATATTATTTTTGTTTTATTTCAACAAAACGGTTTTTGACGCAAGTAAGCGTTTACTTAATGTTAGAGAATATTTACTCCATTTGAGAGATTTTCTTATTTTGTTCCAAAATATGACGTATGCTTCGATAAAACAATCCAAAAAGTCAAGGTGAGAACATTTGTTTTAGATTTAGATAAATAAACAAGTAAACATGACCTTTTGTTTCAAAACACACACTTTCTTGATATGATGAAAATGTACTTGCGTAAAGCTAATATTACCTTGAAATCCCAAGAAAACCGATTTTGTTCATTTAAGAAATCCTTTTTTTCCGTGTGTGTCATTAAATAGTAGCTATGGAAACAATAAAAACGTGTCGGGTCATTAAGACCTGATACGGCCTGTAAAGAAAATGTATCCCTTAGGTGCGTTTATCGGGTTTTAAAGACCCGATGCCCGATGACCTGATAACCGCACTTGAATTGCATGTCATTACTTTAGTGATGTCCTATGATTGATAACGTCGTCGCGGCGCGTTGTAAATTACGAGTACGATCAACTACCTACGTAAATTGACGAAAGTATACATATATATATATACATATATAAACATATACATGCTCTAGAGGATGTCCTAATTAAACCTAGCTGCTCAAAAGAAAATAGCAGTAGGTACTATAACTAACATTGAACTGATTCAGCAAGATTGTTTCTCTACTCCAAAAAGCCATAAGTTACCCAGCCTTTCTTCAATACGTATAAGTCCTACTTCACGAAAGAGATGCACTTTCAACGACGTCAATGAGCAAGTGTGGATCTCTGAATGACTTGTCAATTTCAAACTTAGTTTCGCTTAATTCTTCTTTCAATGAGGAACAATTTCTTAATATGATGCCCACACCATCTTCTAAACATAAGAATGAATATGAAACTGTTTCAATTTTGACGAATAATAAGCCCTGCTCAGATTTAAAAATGAATTCACCACAAACTCCAACATCAGTATCAAATGTTGGTGGTCAAAACTCTAATGCTGAGATGAATGTGAACACAGATGATGATGAGTCTATTTCTGATACGTCGTATGTACCCAGCAGTGAATCCAACACTAGCGATTCTTCGTCTGAAGCTTTCTCAGAAGACGAAAGCAGGCACGTCATTCAAGATCCGTCTTCCACTTCTAACATTAATAATGACGAAGATGAGTGGTAGGATATTTTCGATAATAAACCCGAATTTGAAGAATGCATTGGTAATAGCCACATATTTATCCCTTCTCATATTAACGATCCAGATGAATTTTACAGATTATTTATAACAGATGACATAATTGATAAAATTGTTCTTGAAACGAACAAGTACGCAACTAAGTGTATAGAATCCGGCCAGCTTAAGAAAAAGCACGAGCAAATTTATGGAAATCAACCACTAGAGAAGAGTTGTTAAAATTTTTTGGAATTTTGCTGGGGCTTGTGAAAGCCACAAATTTAAAATGCCACTGTTCCAAAAATTTTTTTTATGGAAATGAATCTATTGCATCAACAATGAGCAGAGATCGGTTTTTATTGTTACTAAAGTTCTGGCATTTTTCGGATGATAGCACAAACACTGCAACTGATAAATTGAGCAAAATTCGAGAAATTTATGACATGATAGTGCAACAGTTCAAAAAAATATTGAACCCCGGCAAGGTTCTTGTTATTGACGGTGCCTTGTTATTGACGGTTATTGAATGGTGCCGTGGCGGGGAAGGCTACGATTACGACAATACATTAAAAACAAAGCACACAGGGGTACGGAGTGAAACTTTACAAATTATGCACACCGAAGGGATATATATACATTTAACGGCATAGTTTGTACTGGGAAAGAAGAAAGTGGACATGATATTAATCACGCCCAAAATGTTGTGTTAAAACTTATTAATGTTCTCGAGAATGAGGGAAGGACTATTATAGCGGACAATTTTTATACATCTATTGGGCTGGCAGAGACATTAATTGCAAAGAAAACTTTTTTGTGTGGTACACTGCGAGCCAATAGAAAAGGTTTGCCGACAACAGCCGTGAATAAAAATTTGAATGAAATCTTTAGTTTTAAGCGAGGAACAACTAGAATTTTTAAGTAACGGTAAATATCGCGCTAACATTCTGATTGTTCGTCGCTTAATTCTAAAGTTACAATTTCATTAAGATCTTTGACCCTGAATGAAGCAGGAGCTATTTTTTAACATTATTACAAAAGAAAATGAATAAGCATGCTTGCTTTTAAAATCTTTAACCGACTAATTAAAATATCAACAAAGTAACGTCATGTGTCAGTTTTGACAGACCGTTCACAGCGACCATGCTCCGTAGCTTGGGCACTGTGAGCAGGAAGATGGCGGCGTTATGACGTTATTGATGACGTATCGATATTGCTGTGAGCGCGCTGACGGGCTATCGGAACGGGTATATGAGCGCTATAATCGGCAAACGAACGCAGCATAAATTAAGTCGAAGTTAAAAAAAATAAGCATTCTTATATATATTTATTATTATCTTAGATTATTTATTTCTACTAATATAGTATACATTATGAGCTAAATTATGGGAACAGACCCTAGGCATTATTATTACAACTAAAATATTGTAAGTCTAAAAAAGTTTAACAAATCTCAAAAGTATCAAGTTTTCTGACAAACCATAAGTAATTTTCAATATGATTAGGATGAACATAGTTGTTGATCATTAAACTAAACAAACAATATTCCCGTACTTTATCCTAAGAAAAGGTAGTTATGAGGTATTACGATTTTGAACAGAAGACGAGAGATATTTTATCAGAAATTTCAAGGCTCGTGGCACTGAGGAAAAATAATTGATAAAAATATGATTCACTCACTTCAAATGTACAAAACTTCTGCCTAGTAGCGCAGTGATCATACTGCAAATAATTTTTAAACTGTGATTTGTCAAAGGTGTCACTTTTTTCGGGCTTCTCCAATGTTTGTTAGGCGCCCTGGGGATGCACTAAATGCCTACTGCATGAGTATATGAGACCCTTCATATTTAGCAATAATTTGAATCAGAAATATATTATTTATGTATTTCAAAAATTAATTTAGATAAAACAGTTATTAATTTAGATCTTGATTTCCGTACAAAATATGTGTAATATTTTCGTTATTATTTGACCTTGACATTCTGAATCTTGTTACGTCTTACTCCCTAATAGGCCAGAGTACCTCTAATATCTTCGTGTGTTAATTGTGAAACTACTGAATGTCATTCAAGCTAGAGGTTTTTTTCGATTTCTGCTCTGTTAGATTTAAATTGGACTTCAGGCTGCCCATGAAAAATAAGAAATGTTGAGGGCAGAGCTTGGTTTTTATACTTATTTTAAGTGTGTATGATAAACGAAATTACGTCCCATTTCCTTTGTTTCAGCCAAAACCGGCTAGAATATGAAAAGAGAGTCCGAGCACAAGCACGTGCAATGGCCGCTGCCGAATGAACAACTCACAGAAACTTGTCTTTTATTTAGCAGAAAATTACTAACAACTGTCCAGAATGCCAGTAACACAAAATGAATGAATTTTAACTGTGTCCCCAGTGTGAACTTGTATTAAGAACCTTTACTACAATATATCACACTTACTCACCGTTATCGCAGTACTGAATAATTTTTTTAATATTTGCACAATCATACTTTTGTTACTGAGTGTTGAATATTTCCTTTATGATAAGCCACTTGTTGTAAATTAAAACGAAATGTTGCATGGATGTCAAGTAATACTTGATCAAACAATAATTTTCAATACCTAAAAGATAGAACATATCAATTTTTTTTATTCATTTTCAGATTTTATACATCTGCTAAATAAAGGGTTGATTAGATTTAAGTTCTATTGGTTTAACTACTGCATTTTTATTAGAGATGTATTAACTTAAAATTAAACTTAACTAAAAATGTAGTGGTTCAACTTATAGTAATACTATTTAATTATATATCTAGTAATTCCAACTATATTTAAACATTAACAGTAATGAAATATGTTGCATTGTAATAAGTAGTGTATTTCAGCATTTGTGGTTAAACAGTATTGGAATTTTTCTTCTTGTAATACGTTGAAATTAACTTTTGTGTTAAATCACAGTTGTATAAAACTACAGTTTTCTTTAATAGGAGCTAAAACAATGAGAATCTTTTTATTATTACTATTTTTGTAACTCTATGTTAGTCTTAAATATAATAAACTTTTAAAATCTTATAGTTTTTGCTTTATGTGCCTGATTTTAAAGGAATTTTTTGCAGATGCATGTTCTGCAATAAATCTTTTCTAATTCTACCTGAAAAGTTTGTACATTGAAAGATATTGAAAGATGAGATAAATAATGTAATATAGAAATAGAAATAGGCCTCTAAGGAATCATTCCTGTATGTGTATGGTACGAGCCCTATGAGTAAATGGATCATATTTTTGCAGTCTATAGTAATTTTTTTCGGTTATGACCTTTTTCTACCTCCGAAATCTGTCTGGAACATAATGACCAATTTTTTCGTGCTACTTGTAGTTTCCCCAACAGCTTTGCAGTGTGCAATTTTCTAGACACCGGAGATAGCAAGTTTGACCCTAAGAATTATTAAGAACTCTTCTTACAAAACAGCAGAGCAATGTTCATGTGAAAAATAAGTTTGTTACACACCTGCTAAAATAATAATTACCTTGTGTTTTTACGGCACCAATCAATATAATATTATATTGAAAACATTTTATAACGCTTACAAAATAATGGAACATACAACAAACTGAACTATAAAAAAAAATTATTCTTAGAAAAATAAAATATCTATTAAAAAAACAGGGAACACACAGGGAAACTTGGTAGGTGCTGCAAATTATTTTACTTCGCTTTTCCATTTTTTTTTTGTGCTAGAAAACCGACACCTTTTGTAGGTACTGCCTTCGTCGGGAAGATGAACTCCAACGTTGAAAAGGCGGATTTCACCTGTAGGCCAATTCTCGTAATAAAAACCGCGGCGATGTCGTAGCGACTCGACCGTTGATGTCACTTTCGTATTCTCATCCGTCGATTGGACCGATTCTAAAGTCGTTCTGAAGTCGCTCTATCGGAATGTCGCTGAACGTATTCACATCCGAATAGACTTTCAATCGTTTCAAAACGATATCACAATGGTATTTCTACTCCTACAAATGACAGTTACTTCGATCGGACGTCAACGACTTAACGTCAAAATAAGGGATCCAAAAGTCGTTGAACTAAAGTTCATTCTAGGGGACGTTAACTTAACTTACACAATAGTCAACATTATATGGTTTGAGGTTTTCATGTCAAATTACTGTATAATTGGTGTTATGTTGTGATTATTTGGTTATTATAATATGTAAACTACTTAATTATGGTAGGTTCATATTTAGAGAAATAATTACCATGTGGAGCCTGAGAGCTAAGTGTAATAAGTGTAAATGTAATAAAAAATTAAAACACAATTGTAAAATATACTATTTGATTTTATTTAGCTCTTAAGAATTCATATTTACTACAGTAGTAAAACGATAATTGGTTGGTCTAAACTTCAACTACAGGTGCTTCTCCAAATTGTCATCACTGAAATATTATAATATCAACAAACCAATTAAAAATTATATTCACTACACAATAGCCTGTTAAAGCAACTGATAGCTTAGTGAAATTTACAATTAAACCCTAAAACTTGTCAAGCCCTATAGTTTTACAAAGGCGTTCTTCTAAGGGACTAAGTATCGGAACATCTTTGGGGCCACCACGAATCTGCAAGCTTCGTGAATTCTTCGGACCGTATTTGAGACCCGACATTTTAAATCGTTGTAAAGCTGCAACCTATACTTTGTTCTATTATTTCGCTGTACCGTGTCCGTCGATGGTTACTCCTGACAATTTTGAGCTCAAGTCTCGTCCCTCCTTAGATGGCACACAACCCAGGGCTAAGTTCTAATGCTTATTATTGATTTATGGAATCAACAAACAGTTTTAACTGTCATATAGAAACTCGCGTTTGGTATTTAAATAAATAAGTCTTTGAACAAGAAACTACGCAAGTTTCTCGCTTTTGAATAAAAGCAAATAATAAACTTATCGCCAATTTGACAACAATAAACTTTGACAAACAATTTGATGGCTGAATCGAAGACAATGACGTTTATCAAGATGCGAATTATTCGATCAATTGAAGTGGAAAATCGCTTTTTTCAGCATTTATTTCTCTTTAGCTAGTCGAAGTTAGTTGGAGTAGTTATTCTTTAAATTTATTTAATTAATTACATGTTAAACACCGTATTCAGAATTTAAAATATGTTATAATTTCTTGGGAGTTCAGTGATAACTTGAATTGGCAACATCTTGTGTCGCTCGATTCAAAAATTTCAAAAGTCGTTCAGTTTCGATCCTATTGAGTTGAAGTCCTATCGAAGCGCGTCTGAGCAATACGTGAAAACCGATTTTGCATAGAACTTCGATCGAACGACTTCTGCACTACAGCGATATGTCAATTGTCTGTTTTTACGAGAATTGGGCTACTGGTACCCCAAAGTTTGAACCCTTGTTCTTAATGTTTACTGAGCATATTTTCCTAGTTTGAACCCTTGTTCTTAATGTTTACTGAGCATATTTTCCTAGTTTGAATATTGGAAATCAGTTACGAGCCAATCGTAATCTAAATTGTCTATGTGAACGCATACAGTAGCCCAATTCTCGTAAAAACAGACAGTTGAAATATCGCTGTAGTGCAGAAGTCGTTCGATCGAAGTTCTATCCAAAATCGGTATTCACGTATTGCTCAGAAGCGCTTCGATAGAACTTCAACTCAATAGGATCGAAACTGAACTAATTTTAATTCGAACGACAGAAGAAGTTGCCAGTTAAAGTTATTACTAAACAAGACATTTAAACATATTTTAAATTCTGAATACGTTGTTTACCATGTAATTGGTTAAATAAAAGAATAACGACTCCAACTAACTTCAACTAGCCAAAGAGAAATAAATGCTGAATAAAGCGCGTTTTCACTTCAATTGATCCAATGATTCGGATCTTGATAAACCTTATGGTCATTGACCTCTACTAATGGACAAGCCCTAAGTACGAAAAAAACGTGCATACCTAAACTTGAAACATAACATAAAACGGCGTCCATTTCTAGTGTTGCACAACGGCTATCGAATCTACTATCGATATTTTAGAACTAAATATAGAACTTGCAATATAATATTGTAATTTAATGAACTTTTGTGAGAGATTGACGTAAATGAAATAATCATAGTTTATGGTTTATTTGCTTTCATTATAATTCTTTTAACATAAAAAATAAAGAACTATATAGTTAATTTTCTTATTCCTGATATAGTCCCGTCAAATAAGCCAGAAAAATAGCGGTCAGTTTGCCTTAATTCCCAACATGCTGAATTTTGGTACAGACCTGGGGTACACTATTATAAATAAAACACCGAAAGATCCCATGTTTGCTTAAAAAGTTATTCAAGGTCAAGCATCAAAGTTTTCAATCAATTAAAGTCTGGCTTGTCTTCAATAATTACGATTCATAAATAGACAAAACAACTACCAATAATAAACTAATATTCAATAACTAAATTAACAATTCTAAGCAAACTTAAAACCTCTCTCTTTACGCCTTTTTGTTTCAAAAATAATCGCACAACGGCAAGCAAAGCAAATACCGTTTCGATATGATTTACTGCGTAAGCCCCTGTTATCATTTACATCGAAAGTATGAAAAATAAAAGCATATTAATAATGATCATCGATATCTGGTTAAATAATCAAAGCTCCGGAACATCACTTTTGACAGCTTTTTTTGACAGAAATGTAACAATAAATGGCGATTTGTGGCACGCTAGCCACCTGCTATGACGTCACTACATGATTGATATTTTAGTGACAACATTCAAAAATAGTACTATCTCTTTCTTTTATTAGCATTTTTGTATATGTAAAGGGAGACAACCAAGTTCTTGTTCAAAGATTTTTATTTTATTTAAATATCAAACGCAGGTTTCTATACGACAGTTGGAACTGTTTGTTGATTCCATTAATTAATAATAAGCATTAGAACTTAGCCATAAGTCGCGTCCGATCAAAGGAGGGACGAGACTTGAGGTCAACGTTGTCAGGAGTATTACTTTTCCTCAAACCATCGACGGACACGGGACAGCGCAATAATGGAACAAAGTGTAGGTTGCAGTTTTATAACGTTTTAAAATGTCGGGTCTCAAATACGGTCCGAAGAATCACGAAGCTCGCAGATTGGTGGTGGCCCCAAAGATGTTCCGATACGAAGTCCCTTAGAAGAACGCCTTTGTAAAATTATAGGACAGGACAAGTTTTAGGGATTGAGGTGCAAATTTCACTAATCTTTTAGTTGCCTTAACAAGCTATTGTGTAGTGAATGTAATTTTAACTGGTTTGTTGATATTATAAAATTTCAGTGGCAACAATTTTTAAGTAGCAACTGTAGTTGAAATTTAGACCAATGTTTATGGTTCGGGTTATTAATAATAATAATAATTGCCCGAAAACACTACAAGAACAAAAAAAATATTTTAATAATTACAAAATTAAAAAGAAATAGGCAATTTAGGCGGCCTTATCGCTCGAGAGCGATCTCTTCCAGGCAACCACTTACTGATACAAAGTATTATAATTTAAGTAATACAGGCAGTGTATCGCAAAAATGAAAAGTTAAAAATATTACATAGCTAGTTACATTAATAATAGAGAGAAATATTGTTTTGTTACTATAATAAATATGAATTTTTAAGAGCTAAATAAAACCAAATAGTATGTATTAATTTGTATTTTAATTTTTTATTACACTTACACTTATTACACTTAGCTCTCAAGCTCCACACACATGGTAATTATTTCTTCAAAGATTAACATACCATTACTAAGTAGTTGACACATAATAACCAAAGAATCATAACATAACACCTTATAATTAAACAGTAATTTGACATGTAAACCTCCCAACCACATAATGTTGACTATTGGACACATCTTAGGTACTAGTGCTTCCATAAGAGATAAGCACAACATGATAACATCCAGTCATCCTTAAGATCTTTATTCAGCACATAATTATTCAAATTAGATTTGATTTAACACAATTATTTCTTTGTTTCTGTCTATTTAAAAATTGAACTTATTACGATTATTCACCCCATTCATAGTCTATATAACTGCTTGTTGGGCAGGCTGGAACCGCAATCGAGGCTCTGTTTGCAACGTTAGCCAAAACTTACAAGCATTGACCATTGGGCCAGAAACTTCTGGGCTGCAGTCTAGCATACAGGCAACCAGTAAAAATCTGAAAGTAACCAGTAAAGATTCTGCACCAACACTTGTAAGACGAAATGTTTTGATGAAGTCTCTCTGGCATTGTGAATGCGTCCCATCTTGTGAATCTCAATACACTTCTTCCTTTTCGCTTTTTGCAATTCTGGCATATCTAGCAACAAATAAGCTAACTCTAAGCTCATTTTTAGCCTGTTCAAAACACAAAAACAGCAGTTCTCTCTTTGTAAAAGTCCCGTAGAATGAACTTTTGTTCAACGACTTTTGGATCGCTTATATTGAATTTAAGTCGTTGACATCCGATCGAAGTAGCTGTCATTTGTAGGAGTAGAATACCATTGTGATATCGTTTTGAAACGATTGAAAGTCGATTCAGGATGTAAATACGGTTCAGCGACATTCCGATAGAGTGACTTCAGAACGACTTTAGAATCGGTCCAATCGACGGATGAGAATACGAAAGTGACTTCAACGACTGAGTCGCTACGACCTCGCCGCGGTTTTTAATACGAGAATTGGCCTACTGACTGCGTGCACGGCGTTGTAAGCGTGTAGCTGTTCATGATTGCAGCATCAAACATAAATAAAAATAACCTCATCCAGTACTTTCTAGATTTTCGATTGATGGTATATGATCAAACTGGATATGATGAACTGAAGTGGTCAAAATGACATTTGACAGCTTCATGACAACATTGAAGCCAAGACCTTTGTTGAGTTTTCCTGAGTAATTCTCGAGGTACCCAGTTATTGCATCGCACGGGCCCAAACTTTGACTATCTTAGTATGTTTCCTCCAAAACCAAAACAGGCTACGTGGTCCGAAGAAAGCTTAAGAGCGTTAATGGCAGTTACTGGTGTGCGTTGTGGGCGGTTGTCGACTTACAAAGCTTCGGCTCAATATGGCATTCCAAAAAGAACCATTAGAAATCATCTAAAAAATGGTATTTTACAAAGAAAACGCTATATTTACGAAAGAGCTATAGTCCTTCCCACCAGTCCGTAAATAAAAGGGCATTGATTCGACTTTCTTCCAAGTTATACACAAACATTGACGTAGTGTAGTCTATCCCTCGCCATACACACTGGCGAGCGACACGTAGCGACACCTGTTTCATAATACCAAAGGCCTATCGTAAAAAAAGTAACTTTGAAAAGTGCACTTTTTAAGAAATTTTTTTTGATGTTTGCAGAATTTAACTGTTTTTATATTCAATAAACAGACAAACAAGTATTGAGACACTTAAGTTCGTATCTTTATTTATTTTCAAGATTATATACAACGTGTAAATGAATTAACCCAAAACCAGAAAGTAGTTTGCTCAGAATCGTATTGCGAATCGATCGCACCATGTTTTAATATAGGTTATATTTTTCCATATTTATTGGCCCATGTCTAAACTATTTATACTACAACATTTCTTGCTAGCGCCCGGCCGCCCATAACTAGTTAGCATCGAATGAACGACACCGACCAACAAAACAATCCGGCACGCTCCGAGTGATTACCGACCGCCATGCTTAAAAATAAACCTTATTATTATACAGTTAAAGAACAAGCCGCCCGCGTCCGCGCACCCCACGCCGATCGCCTGTGTTCGCACCTCCGAGAGCGAGGCGCCGCCGGCGCCGGTCAGTCCCCGCGCGATCTTGGTCTTGGAAGGTATCGTCCTTTCGGTTCCGATCGCCGCGTGGCTGCAGGCGCCACCGCTTTCACAATGCCTTTTCGGTACACAAGTGTGCAATACACTGAAATAGTGAGAACGCTCGCGCGATATAACGACAACGTGAGTTTGGCAGTGCGACAATTTCGTGAGCAATTCGGTGTTTCCGTCTCCAACGAGACAATGTTAGCAGCCACTCAAAGGCTTAGAGACAGTGGAACTTTTTTTTCCTCCTACCGGAATGGACAGAGGCGACGACCCCTTTGACGTACGGATTCAAGAAAGGATATTGGAGTATTTCCATGAGAACCCAGAATCCAGTACACGTGAAGCAGCGAGAATTATCGGCTGTAGTCACGCCTACGTTTGGAGAGTTTTACAAGACGACGGAGAGCACCCTTACCACTTTCGTCGCTGACACGAATTGAACTCTCAGGATCTGGCTCCGCGTGTTGCATTCTGTGAGTGGTATTTAGCGAATGAACATAAGAACATTCTTTTTACTGATGAGTGCACGTTTACGCGCGCCGGTATGTTCAATCAACATAACAGGCACATATGGAGTCATGTGCCAGTTATGTTGTCAACACCTACGCATCAGTAGAGAATTTCTACCAACATAGGTTTTCACTAAATGTATGGGCAGGTGTTGGACATAGTCGGCCCCGTATTCTTAGAACGTTTAAATGGAGAAACGTAATTAAGTTTCCTCAGAGAAACATTGAGTCAGTTACTTGACGACGTGCCTCTGTATCTGTTACGAGACCTGATGTTTCAGCACGACGGAGCTCCAGGGCACTTCCAGTGGACTGTTCGTCTATCGGAGACACTACCGGAACATCTCCAAAATTTGAGGTTTTGAGTTAATTATAGGATTCAACGTTAAAATGAAATATCTATCCGAAACACTATTGGAACAAGTCCGATTACTATCCTTTTTCAAATAAAACGCTATATTCCACTAACGAACTCAGTAAAACATTGGAACATGTCTAGTTCATTACCAAGATATTTCGAAATGTTCCAGTAAGACACCGAAACTAGAGACATGATTTGTAATAATATTCATATTTGTTCCAGTCTCGCACGGGCATTCATGGCGCGTGGTTGTTTTTCGTGTTTTTGTGTTTCGTAGGATATTAAAGTTTTGTTTTTCGAAAATCTCTGGCCAGCGTTACAGAGCAAAGAAAATGTTTGAAATGATTTCTGGAGAAAATAAAAAAGAAGATGCAAGCAGTGGTAAGTGTTTTATTTTTTATCTGAACTCATATTATAATGTCCTTATTTAAGTTAGTATAAATTCGATTTATAGATATTTATTTACCTGTCACGTATTTATTTTCAAAATATATTTTTTTTATTAAATATTGTTTACACTAACGATGTTATTTTTTTTAGATATTAGAGGCGGAGCAAGGCAATTGCCACATACTAAACAGGTCTTGGGCCCGTCTAGAGCTTTTGAAAAAGTAGCACCCGAGATACCTTTTGAGGTTTTAGCCATGCCTGTTGCTGACACAAACCAGTAGGCCAATTCTCGTAATAAAAACCGCGGCGATGTCGTAGCGACTCGACCGTAGAAGTCACTTTCGTATTCTCATCCGTCGATTGGACCGATTCTAAAGTCGTTCTGAAGTCGCTCTATCGGAATGTCGCTGAACCGTATTCACATCCTGAATCGAGTTTCAATCGTTTCAAAACGATATCACAATGGTATTTTACTCCTAAAAATGACAATTATTTCGATCGGATGTCAACGACTTAACGTCAAAATAAGCGATCCAAAAGTCGTTGAACAAAAGTTCATTCTACGGGACGTTTACAAAGAGAGAACCGCTGTTTTTGTATTTTGAATAGGCTAAAAATGAGCTAAGAGTTAGCTAGATATGCCAGAATTGCAAAATTGACGCAAAAAAGAAGAAGTTTATTGAGGTTCACAAGATGGAACGCATTCACGATGCTGGAGAAAGACTTCATCACAACATTTCGTCTCACAAAAGTGTTGGTGCAGAATCTCATTGATGAAAAGAAGGAAAACGGGATTCTTTTTCAGTAAAAGATAAGGTTAGTAGGTTTCTATTCTGCTAGCCCACATTATTTGTAGTAGTAGTTATGTAGTATGTGTAGTAGTTTATGATGATATATACTAAGGTTTACATATTAGATAATAATATTGTAACCTTAGGTAGGTATAACTAATTGAATAAAACACTTTTTAAACCTTTCTTTACAAACTGTTTTAACTAGGTTACCTACTCAAATAAAAATAACCTTGCATTAGACTTCTTCATTTTTATTGGAATAATTATTGGAACATTATTGGAACACTGATGGTCTTATATTACTTTCAGATTTTTACTGGTTGCCTGTAAGCTACACTGCAGCCCAAAAGTTTCTGGCCAAGTGGTCAATGCTTGAACAGTTTTTGCTAAAGTTGCAAACAGAGCCTCGATTGCGGTTCCAGTACTTCGTGAGATGGAAAATCAATCTCAATATATTGTGGCAAAGGAGAGCTTCACAAATGAAGCAGCTAACATGGAGACTTTTCAAGGACTGCATAGATTTCATGTAGATCTAGAACAACGCAGGCTGGCCCTACAAGCAGTTATATAGACTATAAATGGGGGTGAATAGTCATAATAAGTTCAATCTTTAGACAGAAACAAAAAATGATTGTGTTATATCAAATCTAATTTGAATAATTATGTGTTGAATAAAGATCTTAAGGATGACTGGATGATATCATGTTGTGCTTATCTCTTATGAAAGTGTTTATACCTAAGATGTGTCCAATATTATTATTATCATTTATTAAACTTTAACAATTTTTTTCTCTTACATAATAGTTAACATTATATGGTTTGGGGTTTTCATCTCAAATTACTGTATAATTGTAAATTTATATGTAAACTGCTTAGTCATGGTAGGTTAATATTTAAAGAAATAATTACCATGTGTGTGGAGCCATAGAGCTAAGTGTAATAAACTGAGTGTAACAAAAAATTAAAACACAATTGTAAAATATTCTATTTGGTTTTATTTAGCTCTTAAAATTTATATTTACTACAGTAACAAAACAACAACCCAAACCATAAACATTGGTCTAAACTGCAACTACAGGTGCTTCTTCAAATTGTTATCACTGAAATATTATAATATCAACAAACCAATTAAAAATAACATTCACTACACATTAGCTTGTTAAAGCAACTGGCAGCTTAGTGAAAACCCTAAAACTTGTCCAGCCCTATAATTTCACCAAGGCGTTCTTCTAAGGGACTAAGTATCGGAACATCTTTGGGGCCATCACGAATCTGCAAGCTTCGTGAATTCTTCGGACCGTATTTGAGAGCCGACATTTTAAATCGTTGTAAAGCTGCAACCTACACATTGTTCTATTATTTCGCTGTACCGTGTCCGTCGATGGTTACTCCTGACAACTTTGAGCTCAAGTCTCGTCCCTCCATAGATCGGACACGACCGGGCGACCTAGGGCTAAGATTTATGGAATCAACAAACAGTTCGAACTGTCGTATAGAAGCTCGCGTTTGATATTTAAATAAATAAGTCTTTGAACAAGAAATTTCTACACAAGTTTCTTGCTTTTGAATAAAAATAAATAATAAACTTATCGCCAATTTGACAACAATAAACTTTGACAAACAATTTGATGGCTGAATCGAAGACAATGACGTTTATCAAGATGCGAATTATTCGGTCAATTGAAGTGAAAAATCGCTTTTTTCAGCATTTATTTCTCTTTGGCTAGTTGAAGTTGGTTGGAGTAGTTATTCTTTAAATTTATTTAATTAATGACATGTTAAACACCGTATTCAGAATTTAAAATATGTTATAATTTCTTGGTAGTTCAGTGATAACTTGAATTGGCAACATCTTGTGTCGCTCGATTCAAAAGTCGTTCAGTTTCGATCCTATTGAGTTGAAGTCCTATCGAAGCGCGTCTGAGCAATACGTGAATACCGATTTTGGATAGAACTTCGATCGAACGACTTCTGCACTACAGCGATATGTCAATTGTCTGTTTTTACGAGAATTGGGCTACAGTGCCCGTCCGAGCCTAATCGAAGTACCGACGTTTCTCATTTTCTATTTATAAAACTCACTGATGTTGTGTTATTTATTTAAACCGCTAATTATTCCAGGTAATGAGGGTCTTACGTTAATAACTAAGATTTACGAGCCTAGTAGTGCGTCTACTGTTGATATAAATCGGGTCCAAACGAAATCTTCTCAAGGTAAAAAGTATTTATATAATTTATAAAGTGTTTATATAATTTATATTTTCGTATAACTAATACTAATTGCTAATTTATTAGCAGATCATGACCGTATAAATCGACCACCATTGGCTGAACTTTCCCAACACAAATATACATATCAGTCTAATCGGGACCAATCAAGTCGAGGTACACACCTTTCTGCTACCAATACTATTTTGTCAAATGGTTTTTGCATGTTAATTTTAATTGCATGTTTTTTTACTGCTAGGTGATGCGCATAGCTCAGAGCCAGACAAATCCAAAGACTCAATAACTGACTGCATGAATGTTCCTGAGCTTACTAAGTCTGTTACTGCAACTACTTCTGATGAAAATCAAGCCCAAGGTTTTTCATCTCTAGATATTTATTTTTATTGAATGATTATATTTAAAAAATGGTTTTCTTGAATAATATTAACTGTTTAATATGTGCTTTAAAGGTAATAGGAATGGTGATAACATGAATACGCCTAACATAATAGTAACTCAAGGTAGTTTCACTGATGCGACAGAACAAGTATCTGCTGTTAAAAAGTCAAAAAAGCATAAAAGAATACCGGAAAAGTGGAAAACACATAAGAAGAAGTGTTTGAGAAATTCTGGTAAAGCGTATGAAACAGTAACAGGAAAACTCGTTCCAAGTAAAGCATTAAAACCACCCTGTGGTGATACGTGTCGCCTAAAATGTAGTAAAAAAATTAATGAAGATCAAAGATTTAGTATATTTACTAGTTTTTGGAATATGGGAGACCTATCAAGACAACGAGACTACGTCGATAGATGTATGGAGTCCTATAAGCCAAAATATTCACTTCATAATGAAAATAGCAAAAGATGTCTAAATGTTGCATACTATTTTACTGTAGAATCACAAAAAATTAGAGTGTGTAAACGATTTTATACCGCAACTTTAAATATTGGACACTCATTTTTAACAACCGTCAGTAAGAAAGCTGATTCCACGGGAGTTATTTCGGCTGATCTTAGAGGCAAGCATGTTAAAAATGGAAGGTGTCTGCCAGATGCTGTCAAAAATGGAGTTCGTGATCACATAAACTCCTACCCCAGAAAAGAGTCTCATTACTGCCGGGCGTCGACTAGCAAGACTTATTTAGATGGTGACCTCAACCTATGTTTGATGTACCGGCAGTATAAGGATTGGTGTGCCCATAATGACAAGCCTTTGGCCACGCAAGGTACATACGAAAATATTTTTCATACCGAATTCAATATTTCTTTCCACAAACCAAAAAAAGACTTATGCTCTCTATGTTTATCGTTTACGAATGCTGCTGGTGAAGATAAAGTAAAATTAGAAGGTGCCTATTTGACTCACTTAAAGGAGAAAGAGCTTTGCAGACTTGAAAAAGAAGCAGATATAGAATCTTGTAAAAAGGATAATACTAAAATTATTTGTTGTTATGACATGCAAGCAATATTGCAAACCCCTTCTGGTAACGATTCGCTCTTTTTTTATAAAAGAAGATTAAATGTTTATAATTGTACTGTGTATGAGATCGTCAGTAAAACTGGCCATTGCTATTTATGGAATGAGTCTTTGGGAGGGAAGGGATGCGATGAAGTGGGGACTTGTATTCTTAAGTTTTTGAAGGACTATTGTGTTGGGAAACATGTAATTTTTTACACTGATAATTGTTCGGCTCAAAACAATAATAAATATTTAATGAGTCTTTACCATTACGCTATGAAAGCTCTCGGAGTTTTATCAATCACACATAAATATTTAATTGTCGGCCATACGCAGAACGATGTTCACTCTACAATAGAGCAGGAGAAGAAGAGAATTCTTAAAAATGGATCAATTTTTGTTTCTACTCAGTGGAGCTCGCTTATTCAATGTGCGAAAAAAAAGGGTAATCCATACCAAGTATACGAGCTAGACTATAAAGATATTGTTGATTTAAAAGAATTAGTAAATCAGTTTGGGAAAAATTTTACTACCAATACAGAGGGTGACCGTGTAATCTGGAATGAAATAAAAAAAATTTTCATGCAAGCTTCATTTCCTTATTCAATTTTCTACTGTGACACTTACGAACCTAGTACAATGAAGAGTATTAATGTACGCCACAAGATGAGAGGAACAGTTGTAAATGCGGGACTACAGATTAAGAAGAAATATCATGAGCGTCCAAAAATATCAAATCTTAAAAAAAAAGATTTGCTTGCATTATGCAATTCAAATGTTATTCCAAGGGTATACTGGGACTTTTATACAAGTTTGGAATCTACAGACAATTTTATTGAAACTGAAGAAGGTTAGATTGAGTCAAATTGATTGAAATTTCATTTTATTAAACTTTTGCTATAATAAACTCGTATTTTATTATAAAAGTCTACTTATTCCCCAAATGTTTATTAATAACAGCTTTATTTCTTTACTAGTATGCCAATTCTTTAATGGTATATTTTGAAATGACTGATAAATGAATTACATTCAATATCTGAACATTCCGAAATGTTCTCCTTTCATGGTCAGTTATCATAATTTTTCCGAGCCATTATTAGAACATTTCATAAAATTGCTAATATCTAAATAATTAGAAAGGGTACTTTAAAGAAAGTGATCCACAGGTGCACCTTCATTAATTTAAGATAATTTGAATACTTAAACAAACAGATGTAGTTAATAATTATTTAGTTTTAAGCCTATTAAATAATCTTTCTTCTTCAAACCTCATTATTCCAAAATTGCTCATTTCTAAATGCTCCGGTACTGTCTCCGATAGACGTGTTCGTAGGTACCTCGACGCGGAATACGGGGAACACTGGATCGGACGTGGTGGACCTGTGCAGTGGCCTGCCAGGTCGCCGGATTTAACTCCACTAGACTATTTTGTGTGGGGTAGAGTCAAAACAATTGTTTATGACAGTGGACAAAGTGCCAGAAACATTAGTGAATTACGCGAGGCCATTGTGAGTGCTATATAAATAGTAAAAAACAGACACTTCAGTGCTAAACAAACTAAAAAGACACCAAACACATTTTGAACAACTTTTAACTAGCCGCTAAAATTGGACTTCTAATAATTAATTTTGTAAGTAAGTAGTTATAAGTTTACATAACAATCAGTGTAAATAATTTGATTCAAAACTTTTAAATACGCCAACTTGTTTGTACCTGTAGTATTTTTTATTATTACAAGTTAAACATTTGTTTCTTTACAAACGTACTACTTGGTCAAATTAACAAGACACCTGCGTAGTAGCGATAGCGTGTCTGCGCTTTTAAACTTTCGAGTTAAGGTGTTTTGATATAATGCCGCGGCCGATGCATAAGGCTCCCCTGGATTCGTAAGCGGCGGCTGCGGCGGTGCAGCGGCGGCCGATGCATAAGCCTCCCCTGGATTTGTAAGCGGCGGCTGCGGCGGCGCAGCGGCCGCCGATGAATAAGGCTCCCCTGGATTTGCAAGAGGCGGCTGCGGCGGCGCAGCGGTGGCCGATGCATAAGGCTCCCCTGGATTTGTAAGCGGCGGCGGCGGTGGCTATGGCGGCGCAGCGGCGGTGGCAGCGGCTGCGGCGGCGGCGGTGAGTCTCTGCAACGCGGCATTGCATCGGGTGGTAACACCTTTCTCTTGTTGTTATTGTTATTGGATTTTTTTGAGTTCTTGTTATTATTGTTACATTTAGAGGTTTTATCCAAACTATTGGATTTTTTTAACATTTAACAAAATGGTTTGAAAAATGAGAATTTTAAAGATTGATATGCAAAAAAATACCTATCAGTACTTACTAACTACCAATTATGTAACCGATTTAATAATATCACTTTAAACATGCTTTTAACGGTAAAAATTATAATTTTCATAATTAAAATAAATTAGGTACCTACTAAAAACTTTTTAGAACACTCAACAAGCGTCATTTGAACCAGGTGTCATGTTTAATATGACCGAGTATGCAGTACCTAATAATTTCAATCGATATTATGTGACATACTATTACAAATAGGTTGCCAGTCCAAAGCCTGGGAAAGTGTGATGGAAAGTTTTGAAATTGCTTTTGAAGTTTTTTTCGGGCCATAGGTAGGCCAATAGTTCTTACAGTTCACTCAAAATAACTTGGCCGGTGTAAAGTGAACGTCTGTTAAACTGCTGAATAGTAGTCAGCTGTACGGGCGCTGCGCTGTGCGACTCAGAGGCCGCGTGCGACGAGACGCGGAGTACCTACGCCGTAGAGCTCGAAACTTCATAGAAAGGTCACCTCCGATCTAATGTTGAATAACTTTTAAAATATTATTTATTTCGGCGCAACTTGTATTTTAATCATATTATTACTTATGTTTTAAATGAGGTGTATCAGGTTTTGGGTTAATGCATTTACACGTTGTATATATATTTTTTTATTTGAAATCTGACTTAGATTCAATTAATATTTTTGAAATTGAATTATCAACTGTACTGTCGCAAATTGTTAAGACCGTAGATTACTTGATTATGTTAAAGTTTGAAGCATTATATTTTTCAGACCCAAAATAAAATTAAACTTAAGTTACACACATTCGTTATCAAGCGTCGTTCAGGCCAGGGGTGCAAAACCATTTGAGTCTATGTTAGTTCTGCCTAGGTTTTTAATAAACGTTTATTTTTAAATTTGTTTTTATATTTGTTTTAATCATTCACAACCCAAGTTAAGTATTGTTAACAAATTGTGTGATGAAACTAGATGATGGAAGAATAAACTTAAGAAAAATTAAATCATACAAATTATACGTAAAATTTGCATTTTTGACCATAATATTAACAATTATCCACGACTAAAAAAAGACTTGAGTACATGTTAGACCCAACTATTACATGAACCTGGGACCACAGGTAAAGAAAGCAATATAAGCTTATAAGTTACCCCTGCACCACGGAGGCACCACGGACACATTCCGCGTTTGTCGATCGCCTGCGTTAGACGTACTTTGGAAGTTATCCCGATTTGTTTCTGTTGCTATTTTGTTATTCTATTTGTTAATAGTTTCGTTATGGTTTTTGTTATTTTTTGTTAAATTTGTTATCATTTATTTTGTTGAATGACCATGGAGTCGAACAAAAATAAATCTCGGCGACGAAGAATTATTGAACCACAAGCAGGTGAGTACATCTCTCTTTTATAACCTATAAGGTTCTTGATCAAAGGGAATGAAATTTTGTTAACTATGGAAGAGTAATACAATACAAACCCGGACAAGTAAAGACCCCATGATATAAGAAGATATTTTTTATTTTACCTCGATAGGTATGTATAGATTCTGTGATGTTCAAGTCACAATGATATTGTAAATACATATACTATTTAGAACACGATCTTTTACACGAAGTATTTTTTTCTTATAAATTAAAGTTTTTTGTTGACAAGCGGTCAAATTAAATTTCAATTATAAATTTTGATGGGGCCAATTTTGCTTCGTTTGTGCTTGTTCCATAGATATTTCAATTTCATTGATAATAGGTATTTTTTTAGACATGTCATATAGACGGGTTATCAAGAGTTGACTCTCTTATCTGTGGTAACTTTTAAATGGCTTGAGCTGTATTTTTATTATGTAACCTAAATTTTCTATCAAAGTTTTACATATTAAATTGAAATAGGTATTATGAATATCATGGCAACTCCTTTAAATGCGTGGTGTTATTGATTTTCGATTTATATCTGGATTAAATGTAGAAGTCCAGCTTTATTCAGTAAGAAGTTTTTAACATTTATATCAAAACTTTGAGCCGCAAGTTAAATTAATTAAAAATTCTCAGTTTCAAGTTTTATTTTTCTTATTTATTCTGAGTAAAGGTGCAGGTATATAATTGAGCTCTTAGATACAAGTTATGCAAAGTTGTTTTTCTTTTAAAGATTTCCTTTCGGCATAAGTCAAAATTTTTGCGGAAACTGTACAATGCATATGAAACAAAGGTTCACATTAGGGTTAGATCGTGCTAATTTTAAAGCTAATTTTAGAATCAGGATAGACAAAACAATGACATAAAGCTAAGGGTTAACAAAAGATTTTAGCTGCTACGGTCTCTTTGATGTTTATCAAAGTATGTTATTATAACAAAAAAGTCAATTTGCCTTTCTTTTGTCTGGCATTACTTAAAAACTAATCACTGGCAACTTTGAAACTACCATTTAACTGAACAATATTTTTTTTTGATAAAAATTATGAGATTATTTTGTTTTGAATGAGTTACTGACTCGACTTTGCACACATTTTGCAGCATATGTACTTTTCTTTTTTTTGATATAAAACAAAGCTTCACATAAGTGCAACGCTAAACTGTGAAAGAAACGAAAAGTGAAAGCTTATTTAATTGGAAACAGGCTAGTCAAAGCAATCAAATGGGTTAGGGTTAACAGAAAATGATGGGTGTGATAAAGTGCAAGTTTTTTTCTTAAAAGCCTTAAAGCCATTCGTGATCTCCAAAAAAGTAAAACTACTTACTAAGTGGTTGTATAGTAAAATTTCAGATTAATTGCTCCTTTTATTTAATAATACTAATGCGGGCCCAACTTTTATTTTGGTAACTTTTATTTGTATCTATAATAGACCATGACGAGAGAGACCAACTTGTGAAAAATTACCAACTCATACTCACATTGACTCACTTAAGTCCAATTAATATTTATAAATAATACGAATTTTTTTCTTTTTTTTAGGTCCATCTTCAGGAGAACCAGTGCCTCTGTTTTCACCCGTTAAGAAGCGGAAACCAACGGTTCTAAGTGTTCGAGAGCGCTTTCGAAAAAATCGTGGCCTGCAGATAAATACCGCTCGAATACAGCTATGGTAGCCAATACTGCGGAGATATTAGGTGTAAGCAGAAGCTCTGTTTGTACCGTTTTGAAAGAGTACAAACAAACTCGCGCGGTTTTGTCAAAGGTTGTAACAAGACAAAGGAGTTCAATTTGAGAAAAGCTGGATAATTTTACTAAATCAGCCATTAGACGAAAAATTCACATTTTTTTTTCCTTGAGGGGGAGTTACCAACCTTAAAACAGATTTTACAGTCAATTAATGATAACGAAATGCTGCAAACTTTCAGCAAGACCACGCTACATCGTATATTAAAAAAATTCAAATTTATGAAAAGAGATAGAAAAAGTCATCTTGTAGATAGACCAGAAATTGTTTTGTGGCGGACAAATATTTAAAAGACATCGGAAAACTTCGAAATGAAAACCGTCGCATATATTATCTTGATGAAACATGGGTAAACGCAGGTACTTAAAGTTTTTGATGCTTTTCGATACTTTTTGTTACGCATATTTTTTTAGTTATATTGAAAATTTTTCCGTTTTGCAATTGCAGGTTACACTGTATCAAAAGCGTGGACTGATACTATAGTAATTTCAAGCCAGCAGGCATTTGTAGAAGGTCTGAGTACAGGCCCAAAAAATCCCACCGGTAAAGGCAAGAGGTTAATAGTGGTCCATATTGGGAATGAAGAAGGATTTATAGCGGAATGCCGATGGGTATTTGAATGTTCCAAGACCAGTGATTATCACGAAAGTATGGACGCTAAGAATTTTGACGAATGGTTTGGGAAAGTCCTTGACAAGCTGCAGAGAAATGACGTTATCGTCATGGATAATGCAAGTTATCACTCTCGGTAGGTATATATTACTTTTAACTCAGTCTGTACCGTTGCATCTTATCAGAAAAAAAATATCATGTAGGTACTTGTCATCTTCATCAGTGCAGAGGTTATTTAAAGCTAATTATTTTAATATTTTCCCAACACAGTCATCTTAAATTGGTAGAAAATGAAATCTTAATCGTTAAAAACAGTATGTTTTCCATAACATAATATGGATTTTATTTTTATGCGAAAAGAAGAAACTCTAACAACTTCATGGAAGAAGCAAGAGATTGTAAATTGGTTGCTGTCAAAAAATATTGTAGAAGAAAAAGGTAACACGAAAGCGCAACTACTGGAAAAAGCTAAGACAATAAAAAGCCAATTTCAAAGTTATATTGTGGACGAGATGGCTAAAGCCAAAGGTATTGAAGGTATCTAACATAATCGACACAACAATGGATTCTTTAATCATTAATGTAGCGGACGAGGACAGCACGGAGGATGAATACTGGAATACTGGAAGTGAAATTTCCGAAAGTGACGATATATAAATATAAGGATGATTGTTGCAATAAATATAAATTCTTAATTATCTTGAATATTCATTTTTGGAAAACCAACCCTTGAGTAGGGCATCGCTCTTTAGAAGGTTCTTTTTTTATTAAAATAAAAACGTTTTCTTAGGTCAATCGGTAAAACTTACAAATAAAAAGTATTCAAATATACAACGTGTAAATGAATTAACCCAAAACCTGATACACCTCATTTAAAAAATAAGTAATAATATGATTAAAATACAAGTTGCGCCGAAATAAATAATATTTTAAAAGTTATTCAACATTAGATCGGAGGTGACCTTTCTATGAAGTTTCGAGCTCTACGGTGTAGGTACTCCGCATCTCTTCGCACGCGGCCTCTGAGTCGCTCAGCGCAACGCCCGTATAGCTGACTACTATTCAAGAGTTTAACAGACGTTCACTTTACACCGGCCAACTTATTTTGAGTGAACTGTAAGAACTAAACCTTGGCCTACCTATGGCCCGAAAAAAACTTCAAAAGAAATTTCAAAACTTTCCATCACACTTTCCCAGGCTTTGGACTGGCAACCTATTTGTAATAGTATGTCACATAATATCGATTGAAATTATTAGGTACTGCATACTCGGTCATATTAAACATGACACCCGGTTCAAATGACGCTTGTTGAGTGTTCTAAAAAGTTTTTAGTAGGTACCTAATTTATTTTAATTATGAAAATTATAATTTTTACCGTTAAAAGCATGTTTAAAGTGATATTATTAAATCGGTTACATAATTGGTAGTTAGTAAGTACCTCGTAACTGCTAGGTATTTTTTTGCATATCAAGCTTTAAAATTCTCATTTTTCAAACCATTTTTTTAAATGGTAAAAAATCCAATAGTTTGAATAAAACCTCTAAATGTAACAATAATAACAAGAACTCAAAAAAATCCAATAACAATAACAAGAGAAAGGTGTTACCACCCGATGCAATGCCGCGTTGCAGAGACTCACCGCCGCCGCCGCAGCCGCTGCCACCGCCGCTGCGCCGCGATAGCCACCGCCGCCGCCGCTTACAAATCCAGGGGAGCCTTATGCATCGGCCACCGCTGCGCCGCCGCAGCCGCCTCTTACAAATCCAGGGAAGCCTTATTCATCGGCGGCCGCTGCGCCGCCGCAGCCGCCGCTTACAAATCCAGGGGAGGCTTATGCATCGGCCGCCGCTGCACCGCCGCAGCCGCCGCTTACGAATCCAGGGGAGCCTTATGCATCGGCCGCGGCATTATATCAAAACACCTTAACCCGAAAGTTTAAAAGCGCAGACACGCTATCGCTACTACGCAGGTGTCTTGTTAATTTGACCAAGTAGTACGTTTGTAAAGAAACAAATGTTTAACTTGTAATAATAAAAAATACTACAGGTACAAACAAGTTGGCGTATTTAAAAGTTTTGAATCAAATTATTTACACTGATTGTTATGTAAACTTATAACTACTTACTTACAAAATTAATTATTAGAAGTCCAATTTTGGCTGCTAGTTAAAAGTTGTTCAAAATGTGTTTGGTGTCTTTTTAGTTTGTTAAGCACTGAAGTGTCTGTTTTTAACTATTTATATCGCACTCACAATGGCCTCGCGTAATTCACTAATGTTTCTGGCACTTTGTCCACTGTCATAAACAATTGTTTTGACTCTACCCCACACAAAATAGTCTAGTGGAGTTAAATCCGGCGACCTGGCAGGCCACTGCACAGGTCCACCACGTCCGATCCAGTTTTCCCCGTATTCCGCGTCGAGGTACCTACGAACAGTACACTGGAAGTGCCCTGGAGCTCCGTCGTGCTGAAACATCAGGTCTCGTAACAGATACAGAGGCACGTCGTCAAGTAACTGACTCAATGTTTCTCTGAGGAAACTTAAGTACGTTTCTCCATTTAAACGTCCTAAGAATACGGGGCCGACTATGTCCAACACCTGCCCATACATTTAGAGAAAACCTATGTTGGTAGGAATTCTCTACTGATGCGTAGGTGTTGACAACATAACTGGCACATGACTCCATATGTGCCTGTTATGTTGATTGAACATACCGGCGCGCGTAAACGTGCAGTCATCAGTAAAAAGAATGTTCTTATGTTCATTCGCTAAATACCACTCACAGAATGCAACACGCGGAGCCAGATCCTGAGAGTTCAATTCGTGACAGCGACGAAGGTGGTAAGGGTGCTCTCCGTCGTCTTGTAAAACTCTCCAAACGTAGGCGTGGCTACAGCCAATAATTCTCGCTGCTTCACGTGTACTGGATTCTGGGTTCTCATTTCTTGTTCTTGTTCTTGAATCCGTACGTCAAAGGGGCCGTTGCCTCTGTCCAATCCGGTAGGAGGAAAAAAAGTTCCACTGTCTCTAAGCCTTTGAGTGGCTGCTAACATTGTCTCGTTGGAGACGGATACACTGAATTGCTTACGAAATTGTCGCACTGCCAAACTCACGTTGTCGTTACAGCGCGCGAGCGTTCTCACCATTTCAGTGTGTACCGAAAAGGCATTGTGAAAGCGGTGGCGCCTGCAGCCGCGCGTCGATCGGAACCGAAAGGACGATACCTTCCAAGACGAAGTTCGCGCGGAGACTGACCGGCGCTTTTTTTTTTTTTTTTTTTTTGTTTGCTGCCGAAGCACCCTCTCTCGGGAGGGAGGTGGAAGATTCGTCATGAATACCTCCGCAGCCGTCTGCGGGGTTATGTGGGACTCACCAAAGTGGCACCTACCCACTAAAAACCACCCAAGCGGCTGTAGCATGGGAATGCTGTCAGCCTTCATCGGAGCGACACCCGGGTTGGGAGGTGGGCGCGCAAGCAGGGACCCGCTAGCGGGTCACCCGCTGGGAATATTTAATCACTTAAGGTGCAAATGACATTTATATATTGTTGATTAAACGGCCTGGGCAGCCTTAAGCTGGTCCAGATTGGCCGAAAGTTGATCGGGGGGATCCGAGAGTGCATTTCTCGGTCTACGGACTTTGTACCTCGACGGCATGGACGGAGCAGTATAAGCTACTGTCTCGCGTATAAGGGGGTTAGGGTGCTCTTCGGATCGCTTAAAATAAGCGGTGGAGAGCGTCCTAAGGTGTTGTTGTATGGTAGGCAGTTCGAGATCTCTGTGCAAGTCTGCGTTTCGCACGTACCACGGAGCATCCGTGGCCCGGCGGCAGAAGAGATTCTGGACTACCTGTAGTTTATACATATCGGAGGGTTTAGCATGTGCAAATATTGGGGCGGCGTACGTCATGACTGGTCTCACGCAAACCTTAAAAAGCGTTCGCTTGTTCCTAAGAGACATTTTACTGTGCCGGCCTAACATACTGTTAAGTCGACCCATGTACAGACGGGCGAGTTTGGTAACTCGGAGAATGTGTGGACGGAATGAAAGCGTACGATCGAGCGTTACGCCTAGGTACTTGGTGGTGAGTGCCCACGGGATGGGCGTACCTAGCATTCGGATGTGGGGGTCGTAGGGACGACGGCGTTTATGATCGAAGCGCATCGCAGAGCTTTTCTCTGGATTTACATCGATACGCCATTTTTTAAACCAAGCTCCGAGGTCATTTACGGCCTTCTGGAGTTTGGTGATGAGTGTGTCGACGTGCACGCCCTTGACGTATAGGGCAGTGTCGTCAGCAAAGAGGGAGAGTTGAACACCTTTAGACGGGATGGGTATGTCATTGGTGTATATTGTGTATAGTAACGGGGCGAGTACCGAGCCCTGAGGGACGCCCGCCTTGAGGGGGCGGGGGGTGGAGAGCGTACCTTCGTGTTTGAAACGAAAGGTGCGATCTTTAAGGTAGGAGCCGACTAGTTTGACTAGACGGTCGGGCAAGCCTGTGTTGTGAAGCTTGTAAATGAGCCCTGCGTGCCAGACTTTGTCAAAAGCCTTGGCTACGTCAAAGAAGACCGCGACTGTTTTCAGTCGTCTGGGGTAGAAGCCGTCGAGTATGTACTCGACGATTCGATGGACTTGCTGAGGGCACGAGTGTTTGGCTCGAAAGCCGAAGTGATGGGGGATAATAAGGGGGTCACCGTCCGCTGGGAACAGGTGGTCCTTCATTCGAGCGAGTATGACTCTCTCGAGAAGTTTGGCCATTGCCTTGAGTAGACTGATGGGTCTGTGATTAGCCGGGTTATTCAAGGGTTTACCCGGCTTGGGAATGCCTATGACTATAGCTTCTTTCCAAGATTTTGGAAAGTAGCTTAGGTCAAAGCAAGCATTGAAAATAATCGCAAGTAAGGTAAGCACCTGCCGAGGCAGCTGCTTAAGTGCTTGGTTGGAAATTCCATCCGCACCCGGGGCCTTCTTGGATTGCTGTTTCCTAATGATGAGTAGGATTTCATCGTTAGAAACTGTAATGGGGTCAGCGGTGATTGGACGGGAGTCTTTGCAATCGACTTCGTCTTCCACCGCCTGGATGTGAGCTGGGTCTGTGGGTTGGGTACTCGGGGAGCATTGTGAAGCAATGCTATCGGCGAAGCATTCAGCTTTTTCGTCGTCCTCGAAGGCGGTAGTGCCATCGGGACGAGATAACGGAGGGGGTAAGTACGAGCATCTAGTCGGAGGGCTCTCACCATCCTATAGTACGCCGTGTGGGACGGGGAAATATTAATCATAAGATCGTTCCTTTGAACGTCTCTGTATTCCGCGACGGTACGTTTGACTTTACGTTGAAGTTGGTTAGCGATTTGCCTGTAGGCGGGTGTGGGGTATTTTCTGGCTCTGCGGAGAGCGGCGTTTTTAGCTTTAATTAGGTTGCTAATGTCCAAGGGAAGCTTGGGCTTGCCATGCTTAGCAACCTTTAGGTTCTCACTGATGGCCGAGTTGATGGCGGTAGTGAGAGAATCAACTATCGAGTCGATTTTATCCGTGCTATCGAGATAGTCGGATGAAATCGCGAGTGGGCAGTTTGGGGCTTCCAAGGCCGAAGACAGGGTGTGCTTGAAACCTTCCCAATTGGTATAGGTTTTCGGAGCAGGAGGGTCGTTTTGGGGTCCTAATATTAGGGACACCGGACGGTGGTCAGAACCTAAGTCGTCTAGCGGCTGTATGTTCCTAAGGTCGAGATTGATATCCTTGACGATGGCAAAGTCAAGGATATCAGGGGAATGAAGTGGGTTGTCCGGGTAATGTGTCGGTGTGACCGGTGAAATGACGTCAAGATCGAGTGACTTCGTGATGTCTAGTAATTTAACACCACTGGTGTTAGTCGACAAGCACGTCCAGTCAGTATGTTTGCAATTAAAATCGCCGAACATAATGACGGATTGCCCCAGATCGAGTAAGGCCTCGAAGTCACAACGAAGGGGTGCTGTACCACTAGGTATGTAGACTGAGGCCAAGACTATGGTCCTGTGACCTGTCATAGCCAGTCTACATACTGTGGCCTCCATGTTGGTGAGTGGAGGCGTGGGAATCGGAGTGCAGTGGATACTTCTCTTGTAGTAAATGGCAGTGCCGCCCCGTTGGACCGAGGCGGGCCTGTCATCACGCGAGAGTATTTAGGAATGTTAAGACCCCTGATGTGCTGGGGTTTTAAAAATGTCTCTTGAACAAGGATTAACTCGGGCTCTATGTTCTTAATGAACAGTTTGAGCTCCGGAAGTTGGTTGATTAGACCTCGGGTGTTGAAGGAGATCAGGGATAAACCCCTAGGTTTGATGCGACCAGTCGTGGCGCTTGGTGTATTATTCATTATAGATGTACCTATAATGAATTAATTAGGGATTGGTACTCGGCGACTACGAGCAATCGTTCGTACGAGTCGCGGGCTGCGCGTAGTTTACTAGCGCACTGCGCTACTTGGTTCATATCAACACCTCTTATGGTGTTGAAGATTAGTTTAAGATCCTCAGCCATAGAAGGCTGAGGAGAATTCTGGGGCCCTGCTTGTGGAGCAGGGCGGGTGGGTACAGCCGGACGCTGTCTCCAGGCAAGCACTGGAGTGGGCGTGGGCTGGGCGGGCTTTGCTGCCGGGGAATCCCGGTGGCGCAGCGGCGGGAAATTAGTGTAACTATTAAGGGGCGGGGCCTGTCTGGGTGCCGCCTTCTTAATAGTTGGTCTGATGGTCTTGGGTGCACGAGGGCAGCCCCTGTAATTAGCTGTGTGGCCGGACTGGCCGCACAGCACGCAAGAGGGTGGAGTTGTACACTCAGGAGTGCGGTTGCACTCCTTCGTGAAGTGCGGCTCCAGGCACTTAACGCACCTGGGGCTGGCTAAACATTGTCGCGCCGCGTGCCCGTACAATTGGCACCTGTGGCATTGCGAGGGATAGCCACGGCGATGTGGCGTCTCTACTGTGATTCCGGAGAGGCCGCAGATAGTGCGGGCCTCGCGGAAGAAATCTCGTGACTTTGGTGTGTTGGTCAGTATGACCAAGGCCATGGGAAAACGGCGGCCGTTTTTGCTGTGCATCTTGTGCACAGCTTCGGCGGGGAAGCCTTGGGCTTTAATATCATCTAGGATGATATCGTTCGAAAACTCATACGGGACTCCCCGTAGGATGGCTTTAACCTTACGCTCTTCAGGGAGAGCGTAGGTGTGGTATGGGATTTGCCTGCCTGTTAGGAGCCTAGTGAGGTTCCTAAAGTCGTCAATGGAGGGGACTGTGATCTTAACGGACTCCGAGAGGTTCGTTGCCGTTAAGTAATTGATTTTATTATCCGAGCATAAGCTCGAGACTAGAGGCCATTTGGCCTTTTCCCGTAGAAAAACGGGGGGAGGGGTCTTAGCCTTGGCTAAGACCGGCTCGCAGCGCGAGGCTGGCTTGGCGGGGGCAGCGGTGAAGCTGGCGGGAGCAGTCACGTCGAGTGACATGAGGGGGACGGGGACGGGCGACTGGGTCGCCGGGACGATGGTTGGTGTCGGAGACACCGGTGCTTTCTTGCTCCTTTTGGAGCGGCGTTCCACCAGCGTGAAGCTAACGGTGGGTTCAGGGGAGGTGAGAGTGTCCGCTGTGGAAGCGGACTCGTCGCTGCTGCCAGATGCAGTGCGCTTGGAGGGGCGGGCGGCTGATGAGGCCGAGGTAGATGTTGCCGTCGAGGTGGCGTCCGAGTTATCTACCTCCATGGAGGAGGCAGAGGAAGGGGGAGTGCTGTGAAGCAGCGTCGATGATGAGGCCTGAGAAGCCTGGGCCTGAGGGGCCTTGGGAGCCATTGTGCTGGCGAGTTGGGGAAAGAGGACGCAAAGTGCCTGGACAAGCACATTTGTGTCAGAGAGGGAGCCGAGAGTGGCTAGGCCGGCCAATTGCTTCACAAGGTCAGAGACTTCTTGTGAGGCCATTGCGTACGGCGGGGGGAGGGAAGGGGAGCTAACAATATATGTAAATATATGAATATATAATTTAAGAACGACCTAACTGTCGACACCTAACTAAGCCTCCCAACCGCGGTAGGGGGGGTCGGGACGGCCGCAGCGGTGCCCCTAACTCGGACAGCGCTGGTTCCGTCACCCTGGGTAAGGCCCAGTGCACTGGGATCGGGACTTCCGGTTTGTCGTTTGCCTGAAGGGCGAAACTGTGCGCACCGGGGCAACGCCGACTGGTTTCGTTGGCACCGTTACGCGTATCCACCAGCCCACGAAGTCTTGAACTCGGCGAACTTACTCCACGAAGAACACCTGGAACGTCGAAGCCCGTCGACGTAGCTCACGTTCGACGAAACACGAAGTACGGTTACAAGCCACTAATCGCCGTGAAAACGGCGTTTGAAATTTAAAACGGAAACGACTATGAAATAACAATACGGTAACGACCTTATGAAATTTGATTGCTCGATTAGCGCGGGGGCTAAGGGAGCGGGGAGGCGTCTACGATTGACGTGCGCTCGAGAACGCACGCAAACCGAGACTGTTGTTGACCGGCGCCGGCGGCGCCTCGCTCTCGGAGGTGCGAACACAGGCGATCGGTGTGGGGTGCGCGGACGCGGGCGGCTTGTTCTTTAATTTTATAATAATATGGTTTATTTTTAGCATGGCGGTCGGTAATCACTCGGTTCGTGCCGGATTGTTTTGTCGGTCGGTGTCGTTCGTTCGATGCTAACTAGTTATGGGCGGCCGGGCGCTCGCAAGAAATGTTGTATACATAGTTTAGTTTATAAATATGGAAAAATATAACCTATATTAAAACATGGTGCGATCGATTCGCAATACGATTCTGAGCAAACTACTTTCTGGTTTTGGGTTAATTCATTTACACGTTGTATAAATATTTGAATATCATTTACACCGCATCATGTAGCTCAAACTTTTTTACTAACAACTTGTGCTATGAAAATAATACAACGAACTAATAAAACTAAAAATATACATAAATATCTATCTCAACCAGGATTTAAGCACTGGAATAGCATGAAACCTTGGGTACAGAAAAAAGCGTAGCCCTCTAGGGTTACTGTTTGTTACGGTGATGTTAGTGCGTTAAGGCTAGAGCGTGGTAGACCTCAGGGGCTGTCTAAATACATAAGTTTGTCGAAAAGATTTTGCTACTACATTATAATTACGCTGTTGATCACTTCTTGATAGGCATGAACAAAACCAAGTATGTTGATGAAAATATGCTATTTCTCTCATGTGACGTGTCTATTGCAAGACTTTCGTGTTTTCGTGGTTTACGGCGTATTTGCGATAATAGTCATAGATTTTAATCGTGAGGTTTTCAAAAATGGCGTACATTGGTAGAGAGACGTCAATGCCCTTTTATTTACGGACTGGTGGGACGAACTATAGAAAAATATTTTCTGAAATAGGAATACCTCAGACACTAAAAATTATACGGATTCAAGCATTTGCTTCTTGTGACAAATATAACATTGACAATAATTTTAACAAAGAAACAGGACTTACAGGAAGGGGCTGGTTGAGATTATTTTTACACCGAAATCCATACTTAGCAAAACGAAAAGTACAAGTCCTAAACCCAGCTCGAGCCCAGACATTAAATAAAACTATTGTCTCTCATCATTTCAATGAAGTTCGTAAGCTCTATGACGAATTAGATCTTCGTTACCATCCTGAAAAAATTTATAATATGGACGAGAAGGGCTTTCGGCTTACGTTACATCACCAACAAACAGTGATTGCTCGGAAGGGTGTTAAAAGGGTGCACATGGTAGGCTCTGAGCATGGTGAGGATGTCACTTTTGTGTGTGGGATGTGTTAATGCAATAAGGAACCCCATACCAGCTATGATTCTTTTAAAGGGAAAAAGGAAGAAACCGGTGTAAGACGATAATTACTCTGCAGGATCAATTGTCCACATGGCACCAAAAGGCAGTATGACAACCTTTTGAATCGTACAAACCTTTTGAATCGTACAAACCTTTTGAATCGTACTGGGATCATGAAGTGTTGCAATATATATAACAAACTCGTGCCAAACAAGTCATTAAAACTCGATTTAACGTAATTTTGTAAATTTTAACCTATGCAAATACAACTAGTGGATTGTAATCTATTGGACTTTATCCATTAAACACTGAAGCAATACCTAAAACTGCTTTCGCTCCTTCCATCTTGACAGAGCGTCGTATCAGTGAAAGTAATTCAATCAACTGTGGTGAATCTTCACAACTAATCAATGCAAATGTAAGAAAACCTCACGAAAATTTGACAGGACCTGATACAAATATTGAAACAGATACTGACTCACGTTAGTCACCCATCGGAAACATTCAGCATTTGCAAAACCTGATCAATGCCGAAAACGTCAACCTCCCGCAACACCTGATCTTCGAGTATTTTTATCTGCTTCCCTCATAGAACACAGTACACCTCGAATAAATATTATTGATCCAAATTGCTTCGAAAATCTTCCCGGGCCCAGCGGCTTACAGAGTACCCACCGACTAGTAAAATAAAGTGATAGTACAGAAAATGAGCAGGACAGTATAGCGTTTGAAGAAGGCAATATCTACGCATTTATAAACAGGTATACCACCGAAACGCTTAAGAATTTATTCTTCTTCAGAAACAGAGTGTGACATCGAAAATGTAAATTAATTTACCTAAACCTGATGGCGAAGACAATAAAGATGACGAATCTTTGTTTAAAATTGCTAGAATAAAAAGACTGATTTCCAACAAATGTATGCCTACACCTGACTACAGTGTTGTTAGAAACCGTCCACGTAGAAAAGCATTAAATTATAAAGGTCAGAGAGTTACTAAATATTTATTTAATACATATAAATAACCAAAAAAGAACAATTCGAATAACAGAAAGAAAGGAAAAACATCCTATGAAGAACACTACAAAAGAAACCCACAAACAAAACAAGAAACGTTCGATTAAATCAAAATCAAATGAAGATAGAGAACAGTGATACCGTCTTGCATGTAAAGAGGAGAGGATTGCAGATATGAGACGATTCGTGGAATGTCGTCAGTGGTACCAAGAGGATTGCGTTGGCTTGATAAAAACTGATCTAGACGCATTTGTATGTCCTAATTGTCAGGAAAATAAAATTGATTTTATATTACGTCTACTAGTACTTACTTATTATCAGTAAAATTGATTCATGTTCCTTAGCAAATTACGCTACTTATTATCTACCAAGGCCTTATTTAGTTACCTTGTTTAATTTAGTTAAATAATATAAAAGTTATTGGCATTATGACTTATTTACTGCTATACAGTATTTAAATAACCTATATAAAAATATTACAATTTTACATCTTAATATACGTAACTTAAATAAAAACCTTGATGAATTCCAAGTATTATTAAAATTGATAGAAATTAAAATAGACATTATAATCTTAACTGAGTGTTGGTTAAGTAAAGTAGTAACCTTGCCCTATATGAGTGGCTATAACTCACATTTTACAAAAAAACAACAATAACCAAAACGACGGAATCGTTATTTACTTTAGAGTCGGACTACAATGTAAAATATTGGAACCAGTGTTTAACGATGGTAACTGCCTGATTTGCAGAGTGGAAAATTATTTATCAATTGTAGCTATCTATCGGTCACCTTCCTTTAAAACTATTCTAAATTTAGATAACTTTCTTAATAGTCTAGATAATGTATATAAAGAAATCAACTCATCTGAGAACATTGCTCTCGTAGGAGACATCAACATCGACATAAAAAGCTTAAGTACTGACGAAAAAAAGATTAGACTATTTAGCATTTAATGCATCTCATGGCCTATTACCTACTCACATGTACCCAACTAGGGCAGATAACTGTTTGGATCATATTTGACTAAAATCTAAACTTTAACATACGTCTCTTACTTTACAATCTAATATAACAGATCATTCCCCAATCATATTAGCGCTCCAAAAATCTAAAACCATAAATAAGCAGCTGTCCACATCAGTCCGTTTTAACTACACCGATATACAAATAGGACTTGAAGATACCGATTTTTCGGAAGTTTTTGCAACGTCAAACCCGAATGAAGCTACGTCAAAATTCATCGAATTGACTAAAGCTGTTATAGATAGACACACAGTGGTCGTTCAAGTTCCCAGAAGAGTCCGCAATATCAAACCCTGGATTACGCCAGGACTATTGAGGTGCATTAGGAACCGAGATAGACAACACTTAAGATGTAAAAAATCGCCGGACAATCCCGTTCTTAAAATTACATATAAAAGATAAAGGAACTTCTGTAATCTCCTGTTGCGAAAACTGAAAAAAAAGTACGAAGAAAAAGAGCTGATGAAAGCGGGTAAAGACCCTAAAGCCCTATGGAAAACTATTAAAAATATAACACATACTGGAAAACAACTCAATTCCTCTGTAGAACTTCTTGACAGTAATAGCGACCCCAAGGCAGCAGTAAATGATGTTTGTAATTTTTTCAGCAACGTAGGTGAAAATCTGGCTAATGAACTAAAGTGTAAAAATCCAAATGTGAGAAATACCACCTATGAAATTTCTTCTTTTAATTCTAACGATTCCCATTCTACATCTAATTCACTTGTTATTCTTCCAGTAAATGAAGCTGAAGTTGAAATAACTATTTTACAATTACGACAGAACTGCGCCTCTGGTTGGGGTAGAATATCTACTACTATACTAAGGCTATGCCGTCAAGTACTAGTACCTCCTATAACACACATTGTTAATCGGTCAATTGAAACCGGTGTCTTCCCAGATGCTCTTAAGTTGGCTGTAGTCCATCCTATTCATAAGTTGGGAGACAGAGACCGTGTCAACAATTATCGTCCTATATCTATATTATCAGCTCTTTCGAAAGTATTAGAGAAGATTCTTAATAAAGAACTGAAAATTTTTCTGGAAAAACATCATCAAATTGCACATAATCAATACGGCTTTCGCTCAGGAATTTCTACGGAAGATGCTATTTTGGATCTAACTCAAACGATAGCTAATAGTATGGATAACAAAACTAAGTGCTTAGGTATTTTTTAGCTACAAAATATAGGAATACGAGGTGTAGCCTTAAATATTTTTAAAGACTACCTAACCAACAGGAAGCAAATGGTCAAAATTGATACTTTTTACAGTGAAGTGAAATCTGTTCGTGCAAGTGCAGCGTTTTGGGTCCAACTTTGTTCCAAATCTATATCAACGACCTATGCACCAAGACTTTGCCCAGCTGTAAGATATTCACGTACGCAGACGATACGGCTATTTTAGTCCAGGGTCCTACATGGGAGCATGTAAAACAATCTGCCGAGGAGAGCTTACGTGAAGTGATGTCATGGCTAACAGGAAATCTACTAACTCTAAACTTGGATAAAACTAAATTTGTGCCCTTCTCAATTCGTGAGATTCAGCAGCCTCCTGCAAATTATGAAATAAAGGCTCACACTTGCTCCAATATAAGTGATACAACTTCATGTTCTTGTCAAATCGTGTGTACGACAGCTGTCATCAAATATTTAGGGATCTTAATTGATAAAAAACTTAGTTGGAAACCACATATCGACTTGTTGTCTCTTAGAGTGATACGCCTTATTTATATATTCAAGACTCTGAGTGACTCCGCCAAGAAAGACATCCTGAAAATGACGTACTTATCACTTTGTCAGGCTATCATAACTTACTGTATCACAATATGGGGCGGCGCCTGTGTAAAAAGTATGGTCCACCTAGAAAGGGCTCAAAGAGCTGTAATTAAGGTGATATTTAAAAAGCCTGAAATATTTTTGAATTATTTTCTGAAAATAACATCTTAATTGTCAGGCAACTGTATGTACTAAAAACTGTCGTGAGAAAGCATTCTAGCGTTCCTCTTTCTGACCCCAACAAACGTAGAAATGACTTACCTGTAATTGTTCATAGAACCTCTTTTGCCAAATACCATTACTTCGTACTTTGCAACTTACTATATAATAAGGTCAACAAACAGCTACATATTTGTGATAAAAACAGATATGAAATCTCAAAAATAGTAACAAATTGGTTGCACAAATTAGACTACAAAAAGACTGAGTAATTGCTTAAAGTTGTAACATAAATTTGTCATCAACGCAAATATTATACACTACACTACATTACACTATACATGAACACACATTACACCCATATATATATACACGTACACATAAAATACACTTTATTACACTATAAATGCACGCACACTACACACATATACACACCCACACATGTGTTTTACCATCGTAATTATTGTTATTTTTTACTTTAATTTATTGTACTGATTTAAGTAATCTAAGACACACATAATGTATAATGTAATGTCAATTGTTAATCCACGGTCGAACACTGTTCCTTAAGAATCATGACATAATCCTAGTTTAAGGGACAGGGTCACATATTTTGTTGTTAATTACCTTACAATGAAAAATCCATAGACATAAATTTTATGTAAAGTTATGTGTGCACATTAAATATTTTTATTTATTTATTTTTTGTTTAATTAATAAAATTACGGTTTAATACATTTATGTTTATTTAGAATTAAAATTAAAACAGACAGTTTTGAAAAAATACATGTTAACATAGCCAGTTATGCAGATGTGTCAAATTACTTTCACTGATACGACGCTTTGTCAAGATGCAAGAAGCGAAAGCAGTTTTAGGTATTGCAAAGGCGCGTTTCATATATTCGATACTTCGCGCCCGTCGTCGCAACCGCGCTAGGCTCACAGCATAGCAGGTATTCTTCATACAAAAAATACTAGGAATTATGTCTATGGTTAGAAACTTTTGATGCTGACATCTCTTGCTACTTTTCGAGCGAACAATTGTCATACGTCACTTCAATGTGAATGATGAATGATAACACTATGTTCAATCAATGATGTACGGTTTCAGGTTATGATTCAATGTTATAATCATGTTAAAACTACTTTTATTATATTAATACTTGAAATTGGCAGAAATAGTTATTGTGTAGTAACTACAGCTGATTGCCAGAAAACGCAAAATTTAATTTAATTTTCAATCAATCAGCTCGATCTGCCATTACGGTTTCAATGATTGACGAGTGAAGTGTTTGCATTGATCAATTTCTGAAACATAACCTCTCATTTACCAAATATAGTAATTAATATGCGTTTATTCGGTGCTTCACAATGTACAACAAGGGCTGTGTAGTAAATGAGAAAGTAGCCGAAAGGACGTTATTTTTCATCATTTTCCAAGAACTGAGATAGGACTTAACAATGGTTACCGTGTCTTTGTGCTAATAGTGCTTTGTGCTTAAAAGGTTTAAGTGTGGTAAACCTTTGTATATTGTTTGTGAGCCACACAAGAAATGTTTTCTAGGTTACTCAATATGAATAACGGTGTTTAATTGGTGTAACATAATTGACAGAATTTGAATAAAAGGTACTGATGTCTCGCTTCTAGAAAATAAAAATTTGCCTCCCGTGCGATACAAACAAAGCATATAAAAATATAAAACAAAATTTAGAAATTTAAAAAAAATCATAAATATACAAGTCTTTTATTTATTTTACCTTCTTTATCTTTTAGAATGTTAAAATATCTTGTAGAAAAGGAGAGGAGCTTGCGCCTGCCACAATGGCATTACGCCAAAATCCAATGCCGTCATTTTAAAATTAAGAAACGAAGGACAATCTAATTTTTTTAAAAATAGTTGTCATATTGAAAAGTTCCTAAAGTTCCTAGTTCCTAGTGTTGTAGTTAGGAAGACGTTCGTCTGATGCGTAGCATCACTAGTTAGTTTGTGGCTCACAGTATGGACGCACACCTGTTTCAAAAGCGTCTATTTTAATTTGACACATCTGCATTACTGGCTATGTTAACATGTATTTTTTCAAAACTGTCTATGTTTTAATTTAAATTCTAAATAAACATAATGCGTTAGACGATTCGAATACCGTGTTGCCCTATTTCTGACTGGAACGTCGTCGTCGGCATCTGTTAAGACGTTACGCCGACGCCTGTAACGGACCGGCGCGTCTGGGTTGGCTGTGTAGTCAGCTGACTTATTGACCAGCGGGTTGGGATGGTGGGGAGCGTTGTCGAAGTAGTCGTAGTGGGCAGCTCGAGATCTTTATGCAAATCTAAATTGCGGACATAGGGTGGGGCCCCGACGCATTTGCGTAAGAACCTATTTTGAATAACCTGCAAGTGATTGATATTCGACTTGCTGGCGTGAGCGAAAACCACACTGGCATATGGCATTATGGGGCGAATGCAAGTTTTGTAAAGTGTAAGCTTATTTCTAAGCGACATTTTATTCTTCTTGCAAATTAGAGGGTGCAGCCTACCCATGACGAAGGCGGTTCGGTCCCGGACTCGTTTTATGTGATCTAATCATTGGGTTTGAAAGAGAGAAGTGCACTGCTGCACTTTTTTCTGGGTTTACTTATTTTCTTAGTTAGTTGACAATTATTCTCCATTTCCTAAACCAAGCGCCTAATGCGTTGGCTGCGGATTGGAGTATTCTAGTTAACCTACGTAGATTCCTATCAGATGTGTAGGTATAGCGCAGTGTCGTCTGCGAAGAGTGTGAGTTCTACTTTCTCCGTCTTCGGCATGTCACTAGTGTATAGTGAAAACAAAGTCGGAGAAAGCACCGGACCTTGAGGGACATTGGCTAATACAGGGCGGGGATTAGAGAGTGCACCATCCAATCTGTAACGAAAGGTTCGACACTGTAAAAAGTCTCGTATGATGTGCACGAGGCTGTCTGGCACGCCTTGTTCGAAGAGCTTTAATAACAAGCCGTTTAATAAAAGCGCACCCGTGCCTATCGTTTTTCGACCTACGTTCCTTTGCTCCAAGATGTGCTCCGTGATGCAGTGCACCTGTTGGACGCAGGAGTGACGGGACCTAAAGCCGAACTGTTCGTCCGGTAACAAGTGCTTGGAGTGGATGACCTCTCGAAGCCTGTTCAAAATGATCCTTTCGTATAATTTGCCTATCTCACTAAGCATACTAATGGGACGGTAGCTTGTAGGTAAATTAGCTGGTTTTCCGGGATTCCTAACACATCTAGCCCAAATTAAGTATTATTAAGAACTTATGTTATGGATACTAGATAACGGTCAAATAAAGTTAAGAAATATATAAACACACATAGATATTTTTTTTAAAGTATATATATTAGCAATAATCTTAAATAAACATACGTACACATCCATGACTAGAAAGCAAACATGATAAAATATCTGCCCCTACCAGGATTCGAACCCGGGACCTCTGGCATGAAAGGCAAGGCCACTTACCTCCATACGAAACAGGCCGTCAAAATGTATTTATATATGTATGTCGATTCTGGGTTCCATCCCAGTTCGCTGTATAATCATCCATAATACAAGCTCTGCTTACTTTGGGGCCATACAGTTGGTGTATTTGTCTGGAGATTTATTATTATTATTACTATTAAAGTGTTAATAGAGTCCGACGACAATATTACAACAAGGAACACCGGCGGTTCAGTTAGGGCAATACAGCATCCGAATCGCCCAACCCACCGGTGGGCCAAGCTAACGCGTCGTACGCAGTCCTACTGAGTTTCTTGCTGGTTCTTTGGCAGTAGATGACCCTTCCGAACCAGTGGCAGTTTCAATATACGACGTACTAAACCGAGCTCCATGCCTTCTCGGGTGCCCTTAGGCGTATCGTATGTAGGAGTAAATTAAGTTCCGGCTAAGCGCCTTCAGCACTAGGCCACAATGTTCGTTAAAATTTAAAAGGCTGATTGGGCCATAAATAAACTGGCCACTTCCTGGCCACTGGCCAAAAAAGCTCGCAGATCACTTCTATGCTAGCTATGGTTTTCCAATCAAAGAAGCAAACTTTTAATTCCGATCCCAAGTCCTGCAAAAAAGTAACAGGAAGAGCTTGTTCCGACCACATTATTTTGGGGACCAGCCAGCATGCTATCTCATGAGGAGTAAAGCTTTCTGGTCCCTTGCCATGTCAGTCTAGATGAGCTTCTCTCGCCCATTACTGCTACCACTGCACAAGCCTGACGGTTTTCTGGCTTACAACAAGCAGACTTGTTTGCTAACCTCTTTGAGGAAATCAAAGGAAAAAGTCCATCCAAGATGGAGCGTTCGGTCCCAAGATAAAGGCTGTCCTAATATTACAGTGTTTCATGTTACTAGGTAACTAAAATAACAATTATGTAATAAATGACTAGCAGGTACATACGGTATATATGGTAATGGCGAATTAACTGTTCTCAACTACTTAGATTAACTGTACTTTAATCGTATCCGCCATAACAAGCCAGGGCCTTTGAAATTAAAAATTGTTTAATTGACTACAGGATATAACCGGATTAGTTTCATGCAATTATCTAAATCCTAAAGTGCCTTGCATTTGGCATTTTTGAGAGCGGATAACCTGTCTATATGTAATATGTCATTGGCTCTAGTCGCTCGGACAGTTCAGTAGATAAAGGACTAATAAAAACATCAACAAAGTAACGTCATGTGTCAGTTTTGCACCAGTTTGACCATGCTGCGTAGCTTTGGCACTGTGAGCGGGAAGATGGCGGCGTTTATGACGTCACTGATGACGTATCGATATCCTATATATCTTATGAAAACAAATAAAGAATGTCTAAAGAGATACAAAAGAAATATTTTACGGAACAATTTGTACATTTAAACATAATTTTTTTACAGAACTTTATTTATTTGTACCAACAAGTTTTGTCAGTATTCTTCTTTTTTGTTGTTTGAAAGAAGGCCAAAATAATGCATGTACTGTGTTTTGTTTCCCACGGTATCCTTCGGAAACAGAACTATTTCCTGGATGAAATAAACGTTATGTGCTAGACCCAGGACGTGGCAGCATGGCACCCAACAAACAAAAACAAACTTATTTTCACATTTGATAAGGTTTGATGGGCTTAAAGTACTAAGCAGTTTTGATGTAATAAAAAAAAAGTTATTATAAATTGTGTTAATTCCAGAATATCTTAAAATTTCTTGATGGAGTAAAATGAAAGGATGAGTAGCGGTCTTAGGAAATGTCATTTTGTGGTTTGTTAGTATAAAAGCTAATATTAAGGTACTCCTGAGAAATATATAATAATAAACGATTAACGTAGGTTTTTTTATCCTATCCAAGATATGGTTAGAAAAACATAACTATAAGTAGTGAATGTAGAATTTGACTCATTCAAAGAAGTTTCATTTAACTCTAAAAGAATGACCCAAATCAAATATAAAGAAAATCCCGACTGACACGACAAAGGTGTAACTTGAAACGGCTGAGTCCATTTCCATCAAACATGTGTCAGAACGGGCTTAATTTCTTCAGCTTTTAAACTGAAAAGCCAAATCAGTATTTTCATATGGGAAACACAGATAGAACCACAGATAAACACATTAAACTTAAAACAAAACAAACCCTTTGTGGGTCAGGATTAAGAATAAAGTCCACATTTGATTTGAATTCTGTATAACGTGGCATTTACTGAATAAACATCACTTTAAATTAATTTTTCAACATTCTTTTTACAGTCTAGATCAGGGGTTCTTAAACTTATCGCTTCACATACCCTTGTTGAAGTTTTTATACGACAGCGAACCCTTAACCCTTAACCCTAAAGAAAATATGAAACTAGGCTGTTGAAAAAAATTAAGTTTTTTATTTTAATAAAAACAAATACAGTACGAAACAGAAATAGGTTTTTAAGTCAATGTGATGGGAGTCGATTTTAGGAGTTGTTTTAACCTTTAATCTTATATAGGCACCATTATGTAAATAGTGTCGCGAATGGCGAACTACCGTCGAATGGCGAACCCCTAGGAGTTCGCGTACCCCGTTTGAGAAACCCTGGTCTAGATAAACAATCGATACGTCTTTAAAACAGCTTAGTTATTCCGTTGATTTAATATGTCATACTTGTATACAAGACTAATAATCTATCTGCAGTTTTCTGACTACAAGATAACTATAGATAATATTCAGATTAGCCACTTCGGTAAGTACCTACATTGTGTTGGCGTGTAGAAGGCGCTAAGGGGCAATGACACCCTACACCTACGACCATACAGAGTGCTTTCTTGGCCTGGCAAATGAAACAATCTTTAAAAACTATATTTCAAAACATTCTCATATACTTAACCATTTTCCTGCAACTTGGCTCATGTCTCGAGGGCGTGGTTGCTATCTTATCGCTTAATCTGGACATTTAGAATTCTTTGGACATACCACAAATCTAAATTATGACAATTCGACATTGCTATAACATATAAGGTCTACTAACATATAAGGCACAGTTACATGGAAGTTATTTTTTTTTTGTTTATTTATGGCCCTATGAGCCTTTTAAATTTCACCGGACTTGGTGGCCTAGCGCTGAGGGCGCTTAGCCGCAACTTAAACTACTACATACGATACGCCTTAGGGCACCCGAGAATGCACGGACATCGGCTTAGGAGGTCGTATATTGAAACTACCACTGGTTCGGAAGGGTCATCTACTGCCAAAGAACCAGCAAGAAACTCAGTAGGAATGCGTACGCCGCGTTAGCCTGGCCCACCGATGGGTTAGGCGATTCGAATGCCGTGTTGCCCTAATTCTAACTGGAACGCCGGCGTTCCTTTTTGTAATAGCGTCGTCGGGATCAGACTTAATGATGGCGTCAACTTCAACTGTGTATACGGTAGTTTTAGGCAATTTGTACTTCACCCTGTACCAAGCTGATTTTTCCCTCACCTTGGCGTTATAAAGGTTTAATTTTCCTATTTACCCTTTTCCATCCTAAAAACCTGTTATGTTCTTACTGGTCTAATATTGTTTTTGGCCGTCTGAATTTAGGATCTAGCGTCAAAAGAAACTTTTTTAATACTTGTTGTAGATCCGGATGTGATGTCTTAAACATAGCACCAAAATATTAAGTGTTTAATGATCATTTTTAAAGGTACATATAGATAGTTTTCTTTTCAAAAGAAAAGAGCAGCACTCACCTTAAAAAAATTTAACGAGTATTTTAACAAAGCTACAAATTGAAGAATTTCATATAACAGGCAATAAGGTACTGGTAAGTTAACCAGGTATTTTATAACGTAGCGTAATAAATCCACCATTATAATATCAAATTGTTGAAACTCATAACAAACGTAAGTAATACTTTTGTAATTTACATGATTTTTACCGAGCGTGCTTATTGCCACGCTTACACACGTGCTGTACCAAGATTTAGTGATGTGCTTTAGAACTTATTTTGTCGATAGACTTACTTAATATCTACCGATTAACAATTTTAAACAGGATTTTTTTATTGTGATCGGTAAACTTGGCACAACTGAACCTTTTGAATTAGAATTAGTATTTAAACTAACATTATCAAGAGGGCTGCTAATTCACACTTTCTGAAGTTACAGAAAAGCAATATAGACGTAACATTTTTCTGAATTTAGTTATTGCAATTCGTATATTCATTTCACGATAAGAATATACACAACATATAACAATAATCAAAAATTAAACCCAATGTTTAATTTTTGAAGGTGTAAAGTGCAGCTTATAGGCCGACAGTGTGTTTATAGGCTGGAAGTACGTTTCTAGAATAATTGGTGTGAGAGATAAAAAACAATATAGGCCATTACGTAAAGTAAGTGATGTTTGTAACAATTAGGTTATGCCAGTATTTCCACGCCAGTGGTTAGGTACGTGTAGGTAAATAACAATGTAGCCGTATTTTGATGAAAAATAATACCTAACTAGCGCTTCTATTTATTTTCAATCTAATACTTAAAAAACTACTTAATATTAATCATTAATATTATTTCTAAATGTCGATGTCGCTAAATCACATCACTAGTTGACGTTGTCGGACGTGAGAATCGACCAACTTAGTTTACGTAGATCGTTTCAGCCTGTTGGTCGTACGAACAAGTACCTTTTTTGTTACAAAATTATATTTATAAATTTACATGTGGCATTGTAAACGCGCCCTCTTTCGCTTAAAGTTTTATCTATACCTAATCACAAATGTTAGATATACTATAATATAAAATCGAACATCTCGTTCATTTACTTATTACAAGTATTATTAGCGAAAGAATTAATTAAAAATGATCTCAAGAATTTGTATGGTATTAGTTTTAATTAATTTAGTTTTATGTGAAAAACAGTGTTATTTCAATGCGCAATGCCCCTTTCTGCTGCACTCTACAAAAACACCTTATGTAACTATAAGGGGTGACATCAGAGACTACAGAGCTCCCGAAGGTGAGATTGGAATTAAATATATAATTTATCCATAATTAAATCCGGAAAACTCAACAAAAATTATCGGGAAGCTGTCTAGTAGGCCTTAATCAATCAATTAAGTAAATATACAAAGATTAAAATCATATTATAAAATAAGAGCAATAAAATAAGACCGACAAAAAAAAACTCAAACTGTAAGCTCTACGCGTAATACCTACCTAGCAGTTAAAACAAGAACTATAGCTATGAAAAAGCGGTTAGTGATCCCACAGCCTCTAAACATTAGTGACGCGGTCTGTTTACGAGCAATTTGTAGTAAGGAACTCCATCGCCATGATGAACAAGTTTAGCAATTCAATGGAGATATCATAGTTATTATAAAATTACAGTAAGTTTAAAAATTAAAAAGTAGTAAAATAAACATCGGAACTTGAACTGTGTACCGAATTCTTTAAAATGTGTATCAAATTATTCTAATCTTCCAATAACATCAATTAAGTTTCGATAGTTCCAATTATCGTTGTTTATTTTTTGTTGCCTAAATATTTTAAGAACCTAAACTTTTGTGATGACGTACATTTTCCGCAAGTCTGTGAGTTGTTTTTTTATACTGATCTTCGGCATAGTAGTATCAATCCTTAGTTTAGTAGTATCAATTCTTTAGGTTAGTAAAAACCTAACCCAACACACCAGCACAGCTAACTTGGCAATGGCAGAATAATCGGAAGATAGAGCTATTCCATGTTACAAAAGTTGAAGTTGAAGTTTGGCACAATGTATTTAATTCGAATAAAATCTCGAAGTTTTAGTAATTTATTTCATTTTTCAATTAACTAACTAACTAATTTATTTTATTACATGAACCCTTGGATTAAATGAGGCTCCTAATCAGATTACAACCAACAATACAGAAGTAATTTTATGAAACTATTCAACTATGAAGCGGAACCATTTTAGATAATGGCATAGTAAAGCCTCACAAATTCATATTATGTCATACCTACCCAACACGAATGTTAGAAACGTATGGTATAATTGTTAACGTTTTAAAATTCAAAAAAACATTCTGTGTTTGATCATTTTTTTGCCGTATGTTTTATAAACAAAGCAAATGTTTCGTAAGGTAAATTGAAAAATGACTCGTGTTTTACGTTTGAATGCACTGTGACACCTACAGTGCCACCAACTTATTTATTCAGTAGCAAAAACTAGAACTAAAGCATTTGATAAGCGACTTTTCAAACATCATTTCCGCATAGAACGCAGAGCCACCCCGTACTGAAAGGATAAGTTGGTCGGACTGTACTTGTCTGCCTATCAGCGGTTTCGTACCGACCAATGAATGTTCCTAAATTGTGTTTTATGCATAATAAATAGGTTTAAAACTCTTCCAAATTGTTTTGAGAAACTCATAATTGTATTGATTGCAAAATTTGTTTTTTTTCCATTTATGAGTCCGCACCATTTAGGTAACTGTTTTGTTTATGAGCTTCATATATAAAAATTATTTAGGTACTATATTAAAATTATGTTACGCTTCGATAATCCTTAAAATATACTTCCTGCAAGTTGCTAAAATGTTGTTCAATTCAAACAACATTATGCTATTTGTTAAATTAGATTCGACTTAGTGTATTTATGTCGAGAAGTAAATAATTAAATAAGTAGGTAATAATGAGTAATCGCGAAATGAAAAAAACAATTGGCAATGAAAGTAATATGAAAGTAAAATCGAAAAATTTCCTTTTTTGTACATCTTATATTTCTTTACGTATAGAAAATTTTAATGTTGATAGTAATTTTAGAAGTCCGCGCCCAAGTATATCTAAAACGTCTTTAAGAGCGCTCGAAGACGAAAACATGTTACCCAAATATTTAAAATATTCTCGTATAAAAAAGGTGCCAGACTTAAGGTCTTATGACCTACTTTCTCTCACCTAATACAAATACGGGCCTCGATTTTCAATTTTTAATTGTATAAAGTTCAAGTTATCATACAAATTAAGAGAAACCATAATATATACAGTATATCATACAATAACCGGTTTTAACAATCATATATTTTTCCTCAATAGCTAAGTTCAGTAAATTAAATTTGACAGGTCTGTTTTGTCGGTCAATACCTCCCAGCTGGTCTTGCCTAACAGCTCAAATATACTGTTCTTAATCCTGGCAGGAACCCGCAGTGGTTTGATTGTTTCCGTCATTTCATTCATACTTCCCCTACACTATTTGCTTACTATAATAGGTTTTTAAAGTTTTTCCTTTTTTTATATTATACGCTGGTCAGTAGTTGCCCGAGTGGTGTCAGTGGTAGTACCCCTGCCTTATACGGCTGAGGTCCCAGGTTCCAGTCCTGTTCGGGGCATTCATTTAAGTGATGAACACAGTTTGGTCTCGGGTCATGTTTGTTTATATTTATACATATATGTATTCAGGTCGTTGTATGGTCATCCATAACACAAGCTCGGCCTTGGTGCCATACAGTTGGTGTGTTTGTTTGGGGATTTATTTATTATTTATATCGCAGGTTGTGAGACACTCAGCATCTGGAGCCTGAATCGGCACGGGAACCGCAACCCGGGCAACAGCACGCTCATAGAGATGAAGTACGTGTCGACTCTGCGTGACGAAATCGTGCGCAGCTTCGACGAAGGCCGCAGCCAGCTCTGTGCGCAGGTAATAAGATGTTATGTTCTGTATGTTAGTATAACAATTTGTTTGTTATTCTATGTGAATCTTTAGAACTGCTGCATTTATTTTGTTCGTTAGATTACATAATGAAGAAGGTTAACTACGCTTCTACACTAATACTAGCTTTAACAGACCATTTTGTTCACGTAAATTTTGGTACTGTAACTTTTTTAATCAAAAACAATATTTGCGAAGAATCCATTCAAAAGCGTCAGTATTTCATATATTTTAGATTGGTAGTAGAAAACAAAAAGTCTTCATTTTTTTATCCATATGACCTTGACATGCAAACGAATTCATGAATAGAAAGCCTGATTATGCAGATATAACATGAGCAATATTATTCAAAATTTAATAGCTCCCAACTGAAATAATCGTATCTGACAAGCAAGCCAAAAGAAAAAGCACTCTAAATTAAAAAGAAAGCGACCTCAGGACAGAAACTACGAGCTAAAGCTCCAGTCACCCTAGGCCTGAGCTTTCAATTGTCAGATGACTTTTATAAAATACAATAATAAATAAATCCCCAGAAATACCGAAATCCTACTAGATAGTCTAAGGTTGACTGGAAGAGATCCCTGACTGGGATAAGTCCGCCTTTGTACAGTTTATTTTTCATTTTATAAATTATCTTGTACCATGTTTTTGTGCAATAAAGTGTTTACAATACAATACAATACAATACAAACACACCAACTGAACGGCCCCAAAGTAAGCAGACTTTGTGTTATGGATACAGCGAACTGGGGGGGAACCCAGAATAAACATACATATATAAATACAAACAACCATGACCCGAGAACAAACATCTGTGTTCATCACACAAATGAATGCCCCGGCCGGAACTCGAACCTGGGACCTTCGGCGTATGAGGCAAGGCTACTTACCATTACACCACTCGGTCGTCGATTATCTGGAGAAATAACTTTGACACTTGACAAGACACAAATTTCCTAAATAATTCTGCTGAGACAAGGTATCTGAGCATTGAAAACTCAGCTTTATTTGTTTCGTTATCTTTTGTCAACGAAAATAAATGAGTCTGTAGTTAAGTTGTTTGTCACGTAGTTTGCACAAGGACAGTATTCCGTTTCAGCTCATTATACTGTAGAAAATTGCTCGGCCATTTTTAATTTAAAATTTGTTAGTGTAATTTCTGATTGAAATTATGATAAATAGTTCTCTGACCTCAAATTTTGTCAGACGTTAAAAATTAAAAATTATGATTTTTTGTCCACAATAAACTTATTATAATCACATGTATGTACATGTACTTAATCGTAAATTAGCAGTTCTTGTTTTTGAAAATCAATCCAAATATATGATTCTTAGATATTTCACCAAATAGATAAATACCCGACAAATATTAAAGGACGCCTGAGAATGACCCTTTTACTATAGAATCAACAATTAAATCTAGGAGTATAAAAATATCTAAAGCTAAGTTTTGAGATGATTCTTAAAGCCTGCAGTTACTAAATTTCCTCTATACATAACTTTCACATAAGACCTATCAATCCACTCAACAGGACATCGACGAGTTTCGCAACTTCGTCTGGAACTCCACCATCGAAGATTCCATTTCTTACCTGACGGGCGAGGGCTACGAAGAGTTATACGACATTGCCACCAGGATCCGGGAGAGATTTCCTCGTCTCTTCTCGGGAGAAGATGGCCAGTACTACTTCAGGCCGACCAATGAACAGCGCACAGTGACTAGTGCAATTGCGTTTGTCCATGGGTTGACTGTTGGAACCAACTCAAACTTGACTATTGATGGACCGTTTGCAAGAGATGATGTTATAAGGGTAAGTTTTATGGGCTGTATATTAATTTATTTTATTTGGAAAAATACAGTCATCGTGTACTTAATTTCAAACATATGAATTATACGGAGACCAGTGACGGTTCAATGTAAACCTAACACACTAAAACCAGGAATAAAGATATAATTGATGACCTTTTCATTGATTATCATCAAACTTATTAATGATATTGGCGCACATAAATGCTTGTTTTAAATATGATTTATTTCAGCAGCTATAGGAATCTAATTATAAATACCTATTTGAAATATTATTTATTGCCACATACAATATACTACCATTACAGGTTATAACCTAATGCGATGGTACATACTAAAAACTATAAATTACAAATAACAAACAACGCAACCTTACTGAATCCATTCAGAGAGCAACAGAAATGGTCCACTCGATCCGACAATCTATTAAAAATAATATCGGTCTGCCTATTTGCATGTTTGATTTTCCTCAATACCATTACTAAAGGACTTGCTCGGCAGTTCTGCTAGTAAAAACATTTCACCACCAGATTGTTTTATGTACCATACATTTAAAAAAAGCGGTAAATACATTTATGAAGTTAGTATACTCACTACTCTTTACATTGGCCACATAGGCTTTATGGCTATTTTAGTTTATCTCTGTGTTATAGTAAAGTGGTTAATAGGATTAATTTTACTTGCAGCCTTACGAGAACTGCCAACGTTATCAAGAAGATGTGAAAGGAGGACCAGAAGTGACCAGGCAGCTGGAAGCTTACGATACTTCGGCTCCGTATCTTGCGGTTTGTTTCATTATTTTTCGTCAGCATCAATAAATGTTTTTACTCACTAAGAGTAAAACCCACCTAATGGTTAGTTATGTCTTGTCCATGGACACCGTTATCTTAGACATACTTTTCAATATACGACATTTTGACGATATTGATAACCGTCTTTATAATGCGTTGCAATATAACATAAATAAATCAAACTAAAATACAAAAGTGTAGTTCGCGACCAAGCGGACTAGGCGAAAGGTTGAAATGCGGCCTCTTGTTTCAATAATTTACAACTAATAAGTAAAATAAGCAATGCTAAATCATTGCCACGCAATCATTTGTTTATCTAATCAGGACAAAAATACTGGCAAATAATACCGAAATAAACGGCAATGAAAAATAAATAACATGATATCATTTGACAGTCGTCTAGTTGGCTTGGTTGGTAGTTTACGTTTCTCAATCTGACTTATTAGGGTCGTGTTACCACACCAATCGATCGATCATCGATCGATAGTTTCTACTAGAATCGATCGATGGTAGAGTGGAATAGTGGACGTCGATTGATAGTTTCTACTAGACCAAGAGGTATCGATCGATGGTATCGATCGGTGATAGATCGATTAGTGTACCCGTCGATCAGCCAAAGCTTCCACACTAATCGATGATCGATCGATTGGCGTGGTAACGCCCTTAGTATGATATCAAAATTGGCTCACCTACTAATGGGTCGGTTGTAGAACAGACAAATTAAAGCTATCCACGCTTTCTTACTAAGGAATGGAAGATTTTACATATACATAATAAAAGTTTATAAAACGGATGTTTTACATTACACAAACAGGCCATTTTCATTAGTAATACAAGTACCTTTATTACGTCAAAATAAATTACTATCTCTTGATTCGATCTTATGTAAAAGAATAGAATCACTAATTGTACTAATGAAAAAAAGAAAAAAAATGCACGTAATATCAAGACTTAAAGTTTCAGGGTAAATTTTGTTTGATTCGAATGTTTTTTATACAGAACTCTTAGTTTATATTCTTGCGTAGGAGAGCTTATTTCAGATATTACTCGTCTTGATTGAACTGTGTTCTCCTTTCCTTTGTTTGTACTTCCTTAGGGGTCTCTTCGACGCACTTTTAAAACGCAGCCACAGCTTCCGCGGCGTCCATAAAAGAAGTTTTTCTTTTATTTTCGGGAATAAATAAAAATCGCAAGGTGCGAGGTCAGGGCTATACGGCGGCTGACCTAGTAATTCTACGTTTGACGCCACCAAATAGTAGATAGTTTGCCTGGCGGTGTGCGACGAGGCGTTGCGTTGTCGTGGTGAAGGAAGATCCTACTGCGTGGTCATTTCTCCCGAACTTTTTCTAAGACAAGTGGCAAACAACTGTTAGCGTACCACTCTATTTTTCCAGCCTCTAAAACAATTGTCGCGAAATGACCTGCCCTTTCGCCAGGCCAGCAAATTTTTTTGCCCTCGCTTTGACGTCTCGTCACTTTAGTTGGCAACTCCTCGGAAGGAAACACCCAGTGAGCAGACTGTCTTTTGGTTTCGCGATCATAACAGTAAATCCAGCTTTCGTCACCCGTAAGTATGTCGAACACAGCATTTGAATCACCTCCGTTAAATCTTTCAACCATTTTACAGCACCAATCAACACGACGGAGTTTTAGGCCCTCGGTCAAATTATGAGGTATCCACCGGGCACAAAGCTTTCTGACGGCTAAATGTTAATGGAGAATTTTGTGCATAAACCGATGCCTAAGCTTGTCCGAATCTGCTGATAGGTCAATCTTTTGTCAGTCTCTATCATACGCCGCACAGCACAGACGTTATCTTCAGTAGTCGAAGGCCGTCCCTCACGCAGATCATCGCTGCGGTTAGTGCGACCTCGTTTAAATTCATTAAACCAGTTGTAAACAGTGGCACGAGATGGGGCTTTATCGTGAAATGCCAATCGTAGTCTATTATAACTTTTTTGTTGACTTAAATGACATCGAAAGTCATAAAAAATCATTACACGAAAATTTTCTCGCGTTAAATTCATGCTGACGTGACACAGACAATTTTCAATTTGCCGCCAAATCTTACAACAAATCATAAATGAATGAAATACATACTCACTACATATTGGCAAAGAATTACATTTTGAAAATTAAAAATCACTTTTTTATTATATTGTTTACAAGTGGCCAGTTCTAAAAACTTTCAGTTTGACCCTCGCAGAAGGTAGTCTTATGTATAATGTGCCAATGAAAAATATAAAACTATGGGAACAAAAGGTTAGATATTACGCACAGTTTAACCCAGGGATCGGTAACTTACTTATGTTCTGCACTTTTAACAATATCACAAAAGATTCAACATTAAAAGGTTTAGCCTATGCCACCGCCATTGTGTGGGCTAGCTTTACATCGCAATTCATAGTTAATGTATAAAATATAGCCAACCCATAGCGAAGACAGCCCAATTGTAGAGATCTTCTACAATCACTAGGCACGTGAAATGTTTTGACACAGCCAACTTGACGACTGTCAAATGTCACGTCATCTATTTCGGATACGGAAAGCAGTTCGGTATTTTGTGCCAGTTTTTATGAATTATGTCATAATAAAAATAATACAAAGTATAATCCGGTTCAAATGCTATTAGGATACGACCTTTTGGAATGGAGCGGCATATGACGTTAACTGACGCCTGTCAGTACCGTTAGCAACGCTGTCGGGAAAGCGCGAGATATCTTACTCGGAAGTATTTATTTTTAAATTATATTTATTGGTATTTTTGAGTGCTAAACAGTCGTGCTCGAGAAATGCTTATGCGTGGGGCGTGTCAACGATTATTTTGAAAGTAAAAAAGAGCAGAGCAAAAATATTTAAAAAAGTTGATTCTTTTTTTTTTGAAAAAAATTGAATTCTTTGTTAAAAGACAGTGTAAATAAAGTGTGCACAATACGGGGTGAACGAGCAGATGCTATGGCTTGCAGTTCCAAAATAAGAACACCAAAAAAAAGACACGCAGTAAAAAATAATTCCTTGACAGCTCCGGACTGTCAGCTGTGCGAAACATTATCCACTCCTTTTATACGGTCAAAAAAGAGGTTCCAATCCTGGAAAAAACACTCGCAGTTGCTCTGAGAGACTTAGATTACACTGGCAATCAATTAACATTGTGCAGAATACTTATGGAAGATTTAGGATACCGTTTCAAGAAGTGTAAGCAGTAAAGACTCGCTTTGATTGAGAGGCCTCAAATACAGGCGTTCAGAGCATGTTATTTACGTCGCATGAAACAAAATGATTTATTAGGAGTGGATAAGAACATGTGAGTGTTTTTTATTTTGATGAAACGTGAATACACGCAAATTACACCGTCGGCAAGTGCTGGCTGCAAGTCCTCATCAGATGTTGGAGGGAAAAATATTGCCATAAAATGACTACAGTGTTTTGGGAGTCAAATCATATTCTGGTATACAAGATATTTGTTCCCAAAAATAACTTTACTGATAAATATTATTAATCTGACTGTTTTTCTGACCCTACATGTCATCACTATTGCGTAACGCAACTCCAATGGTCGTATCCTAACAGAATTTGAACCGGATAATATTGGATATGTAGTTTCTTCGCAGGGCTTGTCTTGTTTAAAAGTGAAGGATTAAAAGGAAAAACAGCGTCCCGCCTTTTCGTCTAGTTCGCTTGGTCGAGTAATATATCTCTCGAAGGTAGCAACGAGGAATTCTCATGTTGGACCTACAGATCATTGTCATATCTTTTTAGATACGAGACGCCGTGCAACAACGTCTAGGCATAACCACCCAGCTGGAAGGCAAGGACATCTACGCGTTCTACGAGCTGTGCCGCTTCTATCGGTCCTGGACGCCGATGCACCAGTCTCCCTGGTGCTCCGTGTTCACCAACGAGGATCTGCTGGTGTTGGAGTACAGGGACGATGTCAGACATTACTACAGAAATGGATATGGCTCCTGGGTGAGTTGATGATTAATAGATTTTTTTTACGTTGTTTTAGCCGGCAAACGAGCGCTCGATCCACATGATGCTAAGTGGCATCCTTGCCCATAGGTTTTATTTATTAAAATATATAATTAAAAAAAAAAAAAATGAGAAATGAGACCATTACTTCTTTAAAATTATTGTTAATATTGATTCTTTAACTGTATAAGAACCGAACCCAAAACATGATAGGTACTGTAACTATGATTGAGAATATTTGAGAATATTGTAAGCACGTTTCCTATCTCGAAAGATTACTAACTGGTTATATTTAAAACTACCAATTAGTTGTAAAGAGTTCACTATTTTTAGACGTTTTACTAGATTTAACTTGCTAGAATTAACTAAGTCTGATTGATAGATTTAGTTTAGACACCATAAAGATAAATAAATGATTAAGTCGTTTTATCATTCTATGACTGTCTTGGTATCAATTAAAAATCATAATCTTGCTGGTCAGAATTCCTTAGAATGGTCGAGTCACAAATGATTGCTAATGCCTTATAGGTAGTTGCATAATCAATATTTATCAATAGATAATTTTTATAATCCTTATCATATGCTACAATAAGTTATAAATCGTAATGAATACGTAATCTTTTAATTATTAAAATTATTGTGTTGATTACATAAAGATGGGACTTCCTCATTTTCTGTAATATCTTAAAGGCTTTGCAGAGGAATATAACAATGTATTTTCAGGGTTAAGACCCGCAGGCCTACTCTTGAAAACGATACCAGTTTCGATATTTCGTACTCATGAATGCGCTACTAGCGTTTGTTGTATCATTACTGCACGACCATTTTTTTGTACTTATTGATATTGAAATTTGCATTGGCTAACCCAAAGACGCCAAGATGAGTTTGTTTTGATAGCTACAAATTGTTGTTATAAGTGGGTGGGTTCCGAACGCCACTCGCAGTGCTTTCAGCGCTCAAACTGCTCATAACCGTTCCGATTCGACTTAGTGCGCTAAAAGTGATATTTTTGCATTTGCAACCGGAACGGTTTATGGTGTTCTAAAATTCTAATTGTTCACCGCGCGTTTATTACGTCATTGATGACGTATCGATATCAGTCGTGAAACTCGTGAATGCGCTCACAGGCATGCGGAACAGATTTGAGCGCTCTAAGCGATATAATCGGCATTCGGAACGCACCAATTAAGTGTGCATTGTTTACTGATCGATGAAGCGTTACCGACTTCACTCGCTAGGATGCAATCGGAAAATAACACCAATTACAAATACAATGTTGACAAAATCGTTTTCAAGAGTAGGAAGCCAAGTGAGGTTCAAGTTGTCTTTGGACTTGGACTGGTGTTGAATCAGAATTAAAATAAGTTTTAAAAGTAAGCCTTCTATTATTAATCTCTATGAATCGCAATTTATTAAGACAGTTAAAGAGTTAATTTATTTATTTATTTATTCAGGTAATCAACAGCGACTCTTAAAAATAATCATAAAATATTTTAGTAAATTACAATAAGGCCAATTATAGACTACCACGTAATAGAAATACCTTAGTACTGTTTCTATAGATTTGTAGCAGTTTTTATACTTTTTAATTTAAACGATGAATGGTAGTACAAATTCAACGATAAAAAAGTGAACAAAAGTTTACAAAAGTTTTATACACTGAAAACAAAATAAAGATTACAAAGCGTTATTGGTTTAGATACAAAAATAATGTTCTAGAATAGTAAATAGTATTAATTAAAGTAAGTTGTGGGGGGTGTCGGTGGATGTGTGTGTGTGAGTGTCTGTGTGTGTGTGTTTGTGTGTGTGTCTGTGTGTGTGTGTGTTTGTGTGTGTGTGTGTGTGTTTGTGTGAGTGGCTGTGTGTGTGTTTGTTTTTTATTTTTTATTATTTTAACGAATGTTATCAAAGTGTTTTTTAGCTATGCAGTTCCTATAATTTTCAAGAATAAGATTAAATAAATCTAGTTCTGAGTAAAATTTGTTGTAGGTACGAGCTAGACGACATGTGATTGAATTCTGAGAGTAGTTGGATTTTCTAAAAGGTATGGCGAAGAGAGCAGTATGGCGGGTACGGTTGTTAGGTACGTGAAGATAAAGCTTGCTAAGTAGTTCTTCACAGTCTACTTTCCCAGACAACAGTGAATGTGGTAAGGCCATATAATATTTTTGACGTCGCAATTCCAGTGGTTTAAAATTGAAACGTGAACATGCATCATTATAGTTTTCGAAATGCAAAAAATCTTTGTATGCAAGGTATTTAAGAAATGTTACCTGCAAGTTTTCGATCCTATGAATATATGTTGTGTACTGTGGTGACCAAATATTACAAGCTTATTCCAAAGCACTGCGAACATATGCACAGTAAAGTACCCTAATGCTACTTATATCCTTAAAAGGCCCGCAAACCCGTTTTATGAAACCTAGCTGTTTGTATGCCTTATCAATAATTATGTCAATGTGGTCAGACATGAGGAGTTTGAATCTAGTTGAACACCTAAATCTCTGACTGATGATGACTTTTTTATACTGGTCCCGTTTATTTTATAATCAAATGAGATCTTAGAGATTTTACGCGTATAAGTTATTTGTACACATATGTCAAATATGTACGCGTTATAAAGTGTTGGACCCAGTACAGATCCCTGAGGGACGCCGGATGGAATCGTTATATAATTACTCAAGAGGATACCGAGTCGAACCGCTTGAGTTCGATTTGATACATAAGAAAAGAACCATCTATGCAGGTCTCCACTAATTCCAAGAGCTTTAAGCTTATGTAGGAGGATTACGTGATCTACCCGATCGAAAGCCTTTTCGAAATCGGTGTAGATAACGTCCACCTGGTGATTATTGCTCATTTCGCAAAGAACCAGATCACTGAACGTTGCTAAATTAGTAATTGCAGAACGTCCTGATATAAAGCCATGTTGTTCGACAGGGAAATGTTTTTGAACAACAGGCACTATTTCATTGAGAATGATAATTTCCAATATCTTACCACAAGTATTAAGTATCGATACAGGCCTATAATTTTCAATTTTGGATCCAGAGCCACTCTTATGTATTGGTACTATTATTGCCTCTTTCCACTTTCTGGGGTAAGTACCGAATTTGTTAACAGACAACTGGTATATTATAGTTAATGGCTTCACTAAAGTATGTGCACAGTTTTTCAAAAACACTGGCGGTATCTTATCACTCCCAGCGCCTTTACGAGCGTCTAGTTTGTTTATGATCTTAAGAACTACAGACTCTGTGATATTAACACTATTAATAAATTCACCAGCTTCAGGGTAGGGTAACAAGTGTACATCATAATTATTGGCAGGTTCAATAAAATTACTTTCAAAATAGTTATTAAAAGCATTACAGGCCGCGTTCTCATCCAAATGAGCAGTATCACCGAGCGTAAATTTAGAAGGGTAACTGGTGTCATTCCTACGTATGATTTAATGTAGGACCATAACTGTCTCGGATCTTTTTTAATAAAAGTCTGCATGAGTTCAATGTGTAATTTTAAACAAGTGTCTTGTAAATGTTTCTGTCGTGACCTTAACAGTCTAAATTCATCATAATCTCTGGGGTTGCCAAACATTTTCCACTTTTTATGTAACTTTTTATTTTCTTTTATTAGTTGAATTAAGGGTTTGCTATACCATGCCGGGTACTGAGCGTGATTTACGTTTAATTTTAAAGGAACATGTGTAGCAATTATATCGTAAATTTTCGAATAAAAAATATCTACAATGTCATCAATATTGTCCCCACACACACAGAAGATAGTTATATATTAAGTCCGATGCATCTATCTGCAACGAGGGATGATACCCGTCTTCAGAAACAAGAGGAAAATCTGATTTGATGACGTCTACATCAACATCACTAAATAAAAGGTCAAGAATTGAGTTATGAGAGTTATTAAATAAATTAGATTGCTTTAAGCCGGTTATACTACATAAATTTAGAAATTCAACTGTCGCATTTTGTTCCTCAACTGACCCTTTTTTGGTTATAATAGGTGCTAAAGACGACCAGTCAACATACGGTAGATTAAAATCCCCGGCGATTATAAAATGATCCTGAGGTTGGGCTGAGAATACCTTTGCAAAGCAATTAGTCACTGATTTAAGACAAGTAGCGTGCCCGCGCCCTGGAGGTATGTAGGCAGTTCCAATATGAATATCGTGCCTCTCAAAGGTATGCAGTTGTTTACCAGATATTGTAACACATATGCACTCAACATTTGGGCATGATAAGTCCAATCTCAGTTCAGCTTTTAGATTCTTTTTTACACTTATCAATACGCCACCACCGAGGGTTTTAGATGATGTTTTTATACTTCGATCACAACGAAATACATCATATCTTTGATCGAAAAATTCACTACTGTAAAAATTACCGTTAAGCCAGGTTTCTGCAATAATTACAACGTCATAGTCACAATTCAATACATTACTTCGGAAAGTCGATGTTTTGGTTCTGAGACCCCGTACGTTTCGATAAAATATTTTAGGTGAAGTAAACATTAGTCACGTTACAAGGTAATAAGCAACAATTTAAATTTAAACGTTTTGATGAATATAAATGAACGGCATCAAAATATCACAATAAGAACTCCTTTTAGGAAACACATAGCCAAAAATAATTAAAATTAGGACAGCTGAGTTAAGATATAATTTACTCTAAGACTGAGTTAATTTATGTGTGGTGTGTATGTGAAGGTGACGTGTAAAATGGTTAATATTATAATGCACAATTATCCAAAGACATGTAGTTAATCTATTTTGCAAAGGTCTTTCTCGGAATTTATGTAAATAATAGGAGATTCTTCGTTTCTTCGGAAAAAATATTACAGTTTCTGACCCAGCAAAATTTGAAACCTTTGGCATTTGCTTGATTTTTTGCTTTTCTAAATAAAACTTTATTAGTTGGTGTCAAATGTTCATTAACATAAAAACGTTGTTGTTTTCCACCAATGCCGATATCCGTTGTGGTAACACCCTTGGTTTCCCGTAGTCCAGAAATAATACTGTCCTTGAGTAGTCTACTTTTCAGTTTTATTATTAAAGACTTGGGTCGACCAGTTGTTGGTTTTATTGCTTGAACACGATTAGCAAATTCAATGTCATTAGAAGTCAGTATAACACCTGCATGTTTCGCTATTCGAACCGTTAAATCTATAGGGTTTTCATTTTTTGTCATCGGTAATCCAACGATTTCTAGATTACTCAATCGTGCATATTGCTGCTGTTTGTGCAGTTCAACCTGAATATCTTTAACGGCATTCTCAGTTTCTGTCATGCACAGTTTCATAACTTTGAGATCATTTTGTATAGTAATATGCTCGGTAAGTATTTGATTTTGGCTTGTTTCTAACTCTTTCATATTTTCCTTAATAGTTGACATTTCTGTAATTAGTTCATAAAATACCGTTGCTCTAATTTCTCTTAATAAGTCTTCCTTAATTAATTTCAACTTACTGTCAAGTATTATTTCAAACTCTTTTATTATTAAGTCTTTATTGTTCATACAGGTTCTAGAGAGCCTTTTAGTTCTTAGAACACTTATTTATAAACCTTGGTACACACATAAGCTTTGCACTAATTGTTAGTAACTTTAAGAGAAACCAAATAATTTGGGAATCCATACTCAACACACACGTTTTCTAACTGAATTTCATTGGTATTACTTAAAGATTGTAAAAAAAGAAATATAGGTGGGTAGATTTCTTGAATCCCTTTGATTTATTACTAACTAGAATATTATTCTACAGGTGAACGTAAATCTTGGCGGTCCAGCCGTTAAAGACCTCTACGAAAACCTAGAAGCCGTAATCCAAGGTAGCCCCCAAGCTCGGAAGCTCACCGGCTACTTCACCCATGACACCATGCTGGAAATGTTCTTCTGCGCCATTGGCCTCTTCAAGGATGACGTCAGACTGGAGGGCGAAACCTGGAACTCTCAACGAATGTGGAGAACTAGCTATATTGCGCCGTTGTCGAATAATTTTATGGCAATATTGAACAGGTAAGTCAAATAAATATTTGTTACGGTCAGTAAAGAGTCAATGAAGCTATCTACAGTAATGTTTAAATAATTATATTTACAAAACGAAAAACTTTCTTAGTATCACGTTGCGCTTTCTTGAATTGTACATTTTGGCAGGAACCTAATACAAATCATTGTAAAAGTAAATAACTTGTTTTAGAAAGTGTTGAAACCGTTCGCACACATAGACTTCAAATTGTTACTTAAGGCTAACTTAAATATATAGTTTGCCTAGCGAATCTGTACTATATCTTTAGTGACGCTAAGTCCAGATTTGCTTAGCAAACGCTGTACTCAAGAGCGCCTTAATTAATTACCATTTGATTCCTAATGACATATAATTTTTTTTCACTTGATGGAAGTGACGTTTATAATCCCGTTTTTGATTGTACGACAATTTTGTAGCTCTAGGTATTAAATTTTATGTGGTCTGCCTCATTCGATTGCTCATGTCTCACCTCTTTAATAGTTGCACATTGAGCTTTGTGTTGACACCAGGAGTTCGGGTTTCAAATGCTGGTAAAGAGAGGCATTTGTTAAATGTTAAAGAAGTGTTTTTCTATTTATCCACACTTCCTCCCGTTTGAATTCAAATAGCTATCTCGCTACCTTTATCACAAAGTCACGCTCATTCTGAACCTTCGCAGTCGGCCTGTCTTATTTATTTCCAACTTAGAATAGCAAAAAAAAAGTATTTTCAATTCACAAGCCAACATTGTCATTTTTATATCTATGATATTCTCATTACCTTTCCAGATGTAACGAATTAGGCACCCAAGTTCACCGAGTCCAATTCATGCACAACGAAAAGGAGGCATCACTCTGCAGTTCCCCAGGATGCAGCTGGACTCAGTTCCAGACGCTGTTCCAGCATTTCACGAACAGTAATTTAGATTTCTGTGACCCCAACTACGTGGTACCGGCCACAGTCGCGCCAGAAATTGATCAAATTGATCTGACCGGCAGCGCAGGGGTGAACACCGCTGTAGCCACTTTAGTACTTCTTCTCCAATTTATAATACTGCTGCGATGAAAAAAGTTTCATTCTATTTTGTAGAATATATCTAGTCTTTAAGATATTGTGTGTCTGTGATCATTATAGATAAATTATTTATTGTAAGAAAGCTGTAATGTGATTTTCGAACAAAAGTTTATTATAACTATGTTGTTTTATAATGTTTTTCATTTATTTTTGTTTGCTTGTTTCTATTTTAACTAGTTACAGGACATTTGTTCATTCTTACTAAACATTTCCTATAAAACGATAGTACACAGGTAATCACTTTCTGTGATGGCCAGTGTAATAATGTGATATTTTAAGTTTATGTTACTATATTTATATATAATAAAGTAAAAGTACATAATAAAGTATATATAATAAAGTAAAATAAATCATTATTTTTATGCAAAAACATGTTCTTTGCAGACTATAATTTTCAAGTGAAATTTGACAGATAGAGGTGATTGTCGTTCCTATTCTCATTTGAATCGCATAGTACACATCCATGACTTGAAAGCAAATATAATAAAATATCTCTAGCATGGAAGCCAAGTCTACATACCTCCACACCAAACAGGGTAGCAAAAAATTCTACTAATATTACAAATGCATAATTTTGTGCGAATGTATGGATGTTTGTTACTCTTTCAAGCAAAAACTACTGAATTGATTTAAATAAATCTTTACAATAATATAACTCATACCAGAATTATACATTGGCTATAATTTTTAAACATATTGTGTAAATTAGTGTGTATGTAAGTCGGAAAAAATTCTACCGTCTGCGAGTAATTTTGGCGTGCGCTGCTTTATGTACTATTAAGGAAGTTGGATGATGTAAGATGAATATCTAAAGCGTTGTTGTCACTAAAGTACGTCTTCTTACGGTATAGTCCGTCCCACCAGTCCGTAAATAAAAGGGCATTGATGTCTCTCTACCAATGTGCGCCATTTTTGAAAACGACACGATTAATTTCTATGATTACTATCGCAAATACTTCGTAAACGACGAAAACACGCGTATCGTATTACAAGGCGGGGGAGCGCATGACCTTGCAAGAAGTGCCAAACATTATAACGTTGGTTGTTATTTTTATATATTTTATTGATATTTGAGTTAAAGTGAGTTATGATTTGTACCAGAGAAAGAAATTAATTGTATGAAGTCTTGCAATAGACACGTTACACGAGAGAAATAGCATATTTTAATCAACACACTTGGTTTTTCTTCATGCCTATCGAGTAATCAATAGCGTAATAATAATGTAGTAGAAAAATCTTTTCGACAAACTTCTGTATCGAGACGGCCCTTGAGGTCTACCACGCTCTAGCCTTAACGCACTAGCATTACCGCAACAAACAGTAACCCTAGAGGGATACGCTTTTTTCTGTTCCCAAGGTTTAATTCTATTCCAGTGCTTAAATCCTGGTTGAGATAGATATTTATGTATATTTTAGGTTTATTAGTTCGTTGTATTGTTTTCATAGTACAAGTTGTTAATAAAAATAGTTTGAGCTACATGATGCGGTGTAAATGTTAGTTAAATATTTATATATTTAAATACTTTTTATAAGTAAGTTTTACCGATTGACTTATTAGTTAGAATTTATTAATTAGGTCTAACATGTACTTAAGTCGTGGGTAATTGTTTATATTATGGTCAAAAATGCAAATTTTACGTATGATATGTATGATTCCATTCTACTTAAGTTTATTCTCCCACCATCTAGGTTCCATCATACAATTTCTTAACGATACTTAACTTGGGCTGTGAATGATTAAAACAATGAAAAAAAAAATGATTTTCAATAAATTTTTTTATTAAAAACATGGTCTCTAACATAGACTCGAATGGTTTTGCACCCCTGGCCTGAACGACGCTTGATAACGAATGCGTGTAAGTTAAATTTTATTTTATTTTGGGTCTAAAAAATATAATGCTTAAAACTGTTACATAATCAAGTAATCTATGGTCAAATTGCGACATTACAGTTGATGATTCAATTTCAAAAATATTAATTAAAAGTGATAAATGTCAGTCACAATTCGAATTAAAAAATTATATGTAATAATCTTAAAATAAATAATGATATGAACTTAAGTGTTTGAATAGTATTCAGTAAATAGTATGTCAGTCTGTGTATTGAATAAGAAAACAGCTAAATTGTGGAAATATCAAAAAAAAATCTTAAAAAGTGCACTTTTCAAAGTTACGTTTTTTACGATAGGCCTTTGGTATTATGAAACTGCTGTTGCGTTGTCTATGTTTACTACTACGTCAATGTTTGTGTAAGACTTGGTACAGGTCGAGGCAATGCCCTTTTATTGACGGACTGGTGGTACAGACTAGTTTCGGGTCACGGGTCGCTCACATCCCTCTAATTTGGTTGAGGAGGGCGATGGCTGGAACCCTCGTGAACGGGTGCCGTTTGAGGGTGTTCGTCGTTTGGATACTTGGGGTCGGGAGATTTGCCGAGATGCAGATAAGAATAAATTTGTATAGACATAAAGAGACTTATTTTGAAAAAAATATACCCGTGAAGTTTCTAGCCAGTTCTTCTTGACGATGGTTTTTCCGAACTGGTGGTAGAGTCATGGTTTATTTGACGTCAATAAGAACAAGTAATTGTTATGGTTGAGAAATAAATATCTAAATTTGTATTTATTTGGCTCAGATCAAGCTCAGAATCGAATTCAAAACCCTGTAATGGTGTTAAGAAAAACCTAGAAAAGACCAAACAATTTGCAAGCGATTCTCGCCTTAACCTGGGTCTTCGCCGAGATCCCCAAGTGTACGTATTAAGCCACATCATATATGCACGGTCAAATATAAAAGCTCCAAAGTAAGTTTCCCAATTTATCTTTTATATGATCTATTTAAACCAACTTATTTGATTTTATTATGTCCCGTCTCCTTTGAAGTCTCATTGGGCTTTCTTATTCACAAAATGATTAAGTGGGTACTAATAAAAGAAAACACATGAAATTTTAAATTCAGTTGAATTTATTTATTTATTTCACTCAAGCAAATCTATTAAAATACTTCTGAATCACAGTTAGTTTCTCACTTATCGCTAAACACACAGAATGTTAATAAGACGGAAATATACAGTTTTATAATAACTTTGAGTATCACAATCATACTTTTATCACTTCCACTTAATCCCTTAAGAAGTAAGATTTCACTAGGTAAACTGGTTCTGCTTAAACGTAAAAGAGTTTGTTAATCTTGTTTTTCTTCATTATTACTTTGGCAAAAATATGTAGTATATACTTTTGCTAGGCCTCTAATACATTAAATCGAATATAATTATTAGGATTGAACTAAGATCACTATGCATAGGTACACATTATTTATGTCACGTGATGACCTTCAAAGGTTATTTGTATTTCGATTTCGATGATAAAACACTTGTACACTACAAACCTTAACGTTTTGCCGTATCAAAAATATGATTTCGACATAATAAAAAGCAATTCTAAGTATGCCACTTAATTTGGTTTGGTGGCCGTCATTTCGTCAAACCGTGTAGTTGACGCTTTAGTGTGTGTGTTCAATTAGTACATTTAAAAAAATTTTAACACACACACACACAGTGCCCTACACACAAATGAGTTTACCGCCTAAACCTATTTATATACTACATATACAATATACATTGTATTTAAGACCAATTTTCGGCAAACATTAGAAACTAATATTTAATACGTATTTTTTAGTACGTACATTGTGAATAAATTTAACATCTAATATTATAGCGGACTATATGGCAAAATCATTTAAGGTATAGATGGTTCAAATAATTAGTGCGCCAGCAACATATATGCAACTCAACTTTTTTTGGTAGCCGCCATCTTGTCAAACCGTGTTCTCGTCGCTTTGGTGTGCGTGTGCAATCAGTACATATTATCACGCACACACATTTGCTGTATACTCGTATATACAAGCTTAACGCACAGGGCGCACAAATGACTTGAACAATCAGTAGGTGATACTTAAATCTAAAAAAAAAAACACTTGTATAACTAAAGTCACATATTCTTAAACTAAGTTTAAAATCCCTGTCAAATTTAATAATATAATACTAATTGTTAACTGAAGTAAATTGTCTGAACTGCTAAAGTTATCTTTTTTATATTCACATACCTAATTATTCAATCATTTTTGTAGTAGTCAGTTTCATAATATCGATGACAATCTAAGTTTGCATTAAAATATGTTATGATCTTATACAGGGTGACTGGTTATAGTTTTTCACATACAAACGACAGGTCTCATCGGCACTCCTTCTAGCAGCCCCATAATAATAAACAATATCAGCGTACTCTTGGTTTGTTAACGAATGTCTCCTCTGTGTTTCCGCCATAACTATTAATAACACGCGAAGCACTACAAAGAACACAGTTCTAAAGCCGGACCGCCAGAAGAGTAATCATACACCAAAGTCCATTAACAAGCCAAGGCTTAAGAAAAAAAACCGAAATAAGAACAAGTGAACACATCCGAACGCAATAAATCGCAAGAGCGGACTTAACACGTGGGCGCGGGGTGAAAAACAATCCCGAGTTATTTGTCCAGTAACTCTTTGTTCAAGCCTGTACCTATGCCTGCGCTAATTGGCAATTATCTTTGTAATTGTTTTGCCGATTCGGGATTGTAATACCACTTTCGAAAGCTAATAAAACACAGATGTTTTTAAAATGATATGCACGAAAATTTTATGTGTGAGTTTTTGTTTTAAAATCACACTTTTGTGTAAGTGACTTCGAAGAAAATGTGAAAGAATATTGGCAAATCCTTATTTAAGTAAACAGTGATCGTTTAGAAAAGTAACTAGTACTTTTGTTTATTCAGTTTTTTAATGTGAATTTCCATAATATTAGCTTCATGTGTAGAAGTATTCAAAAAAATAGATGATTTATAAAGCTTGATTTGACTTGATCAGTTTGTTTTAGCTCCTGTCATTTTTTATTACGATACAAAGGATCGATTGTGACCAAGCACAAGTATTTGGTTTTTGTAATATAGATTTTAAATATAGGAAATTATAGTCATTCCGAATGTAAGGACTAATTTTTATGAAAGAATATATATATTTTTTAATATTCCTCATAGTAAAAATGATTTATTACTCACTGCAGTCCTTATACTTGGCTGTATAGCTTTTGCCTTAGCCGGCGAGTTTGAGATAAAAAACATAACTTGAAAACGAAACCGTTTCGTTACTTTTGGAACTGTCACTTGTGTGTGTGTGTGAGTGCCATGGTTTTGATCTGACGATTTGCGATTCTTTTAGTTATTTTATATAACGTGACTTTATAAGCCATTGTTCCTACAGATTCCGATAGATTGCGCTTACGACGACTTATTGTCTTTTTATTATACTGTCATTTTTGGACTATTTGATTAAGTTAAAGATATTGATGAACATTTACGTGTCATTATTATCATGGTCGGTTGGTGATAGTAGTAATTACCTATGTAAATATAGGTAATTTGAAATCATAACCTCAAAATTAGTACTCATGAAAATGCAATTATTGTTGTTCCTAGACATACTCCAGTATATATATATATATATTTTTTTAATGGATCCAGATTTTATGTCCTGTAGTTTTAGATATTTTTCCGCCACTAATAACCAGTCAACCCTTATATGTAAACCCTATAAATCCGTTACTTGTTAGAAACAAACAAAATTTTGCTCGAACATCAAGATTGCATCAAATATATAATAATGGTGTTTTAATTAAATGCTTAAAACTAAATATTATTACTTAAACATATTATATATTAAAAAATCCTATTCCGGTTTAAATCTATATCTCTCTTTTATTGAAAATACAAATTTTGAGTAAATACATTAATTTACAAGTATATTTGTATAGCAAAAAATATAAATAATTTAATTACTGTACTAGTTAAATACTGAATAACGAAAAAATAATAAAGCTAAAATAAAAGTCGAAAAGTGTATTGTCAAATGTTACATCCCAATTCTAAGTATCACTAAGATTACGCTTACACTTTGATATTATTATTGTAATTAAATAAACGCTTATTACAATAATAATATCAAAAACTGAACTTAAGTTTGAAAAGGCAATCTAAGGCAAGGTATATTAGATTTAAAAAAATCCTTATTTTTTATTAAACTTTTCTATTGTTATACCTTTTTGAATTAAGCCTACGAATTATGGAAAGTTTCAAAAGTTTCAAAAATAATACCTATGCACTATATTAACGTCTCATTTAAATTTTATATGAACACGTTTTTAGGTAATACTTATAGCTCTAACTAAATAGGATTCCAAAAAAAGCTCTGGACCATATTTTCATCTCACTCTTTCAAAACCTCAATCCAGCGAGATATTTTGATAATATATCTCTATTTATGTATCATAAAGTGTGAAAAGGACGAATATACTAAAATTTAGTGACCTGTCCATTTTCTTCTTGTTTTTCTTTCCTCATGGCTGTGTCGATTTCTGTCACGTTTAGAGAACTGTTTCTGATGCCGTAGATGAAGTAGATTAGGTAACCTGAAAAGGATAAAATAAGTCAATACAATACTAATATTATATATATATATATATATATATATATATATATATATATATATATATATATATATAAATAAATGTAAAAATGAGTTTCTTTGTTTGTTTGTCTCTTTCACGTCGAAACAGAGCGACGGATTGAGGTGATTTTATACGTGGAGGCTGGAAACTTTGGCCTAGAATGTTTCTTCACTTGGTCTTTTAATTTCAACAATCCAACAGTGCTATGAAATAGTTAATTAAACTGGGTAGTAAAATTTTCAAAAAAGTACTTGGTATTCCAACTAACTCTCTTAGGCCGACAGTAAAGCTTTTCTTCAAGCATTTAAGAAGATGAGAAGAAAAACAAGTGTATAGTTACCAATAACGAGCCATATAACGAATCTCGTCCAAGTTTGATAATCCAGTTGTACCATCAGGTACACGTTCATACACACACTAAGGTACGGCACTAGTGGCACTAGGGGGACCTGAAATGTATATTGTATATTATTAGAACACAAACGTCGCATCCTTATACGAAAAAAGTATTTTCTTTTATTACCATGATATTTATCAATTTATAACAAATTTAAAAATCGACTAATAGGAAAAAGTGTTAGTGGAAACTTGACTTAAACTGCTGAAATTATTTTCATCAAACGTGTCGAAATCAGTCTCGTTTATTACAGCTTGAAAGAAAACCGCATCAAAATCAGTTCATTTGTGTGGGAGTTATGATACCATAGACACAAGTAACGGTGTATAAACCTTCTTTGTGATTAATACGCTTCCTTAGCAGTTTATTTAATGGAAATGGCTTGTTGGAAATGGTTAGTTTTGTTTCTGACGCAAAAAATAACCAATTAAGATATTATTTGTTTTAATTATTCATAATCTCGATCATTTAAACTGTCAAAAAAATGAAGTACCAACACTTTAGCTACTAAACCGAGAGCAATGGGTGCTTGAAACTCTCGGCCGGCCACGAACGTCTGTGCGGCGAGCGTGAGTCCTAGTCACCGTAAGGTGAGCGCTTTAATTCTTAAGCTTAAGAAAGGGTAAAGAAAGAAGTCCATTTAAGAAAACATATTAATAATTCTTTTTTATGTTAGTTGCCGTTTGAATCAACTCACAAAAAAGTTATATGCAAGCACAGAATTACTTTTAAATTGGAATAAATTGACTCACGAAATAAGTCTCCCAGTTCGTGTCACAGCCGAATTAGGAATATTTGAGATACATTTACTTGTTTAATAAAATTTCTTATGAGGTAAATTCGGTTTATGTTTTGTTCGCTAGAATTATTACAAAACAAAGGAGGAAGAAAGTTGTGGGCTTGGTGGTTAAAAAAACGAAATATATGTTAAAAAATGCATAAAATGATTCTATATTTGCATAAAAAAAGCTACAAAAATACTAGATCTGTGAAACAAAATAAATTGAAATGAATTTTTATGTTTGTTGTTTTGAAAATATCAAGAATTCATAAAAAAAATGAGCTTAACACTTTTTTTATTTTTTCACACGAATATAAAAACATTTTTACATATTTTATGAAGTTATCAACAAAAAAACATTTGAAAAATATGTTGGAAATTTTTATTTTTATTTTGGCATCGCAGTAGTATGTCATATAGCATATGACAACTATCCAACAGTCATTCGTTTATTTCTTTTCGTGCGTCAGGAGTGCTCTCTATAAAAAAGTGAAATTAGTGATTCAATTGGGTCTCCACTATGTAATATCAATTAACAGGATGCTTATATTTTGTTGAGAATTCTTGATTTTCTTAATTTAAACTAACAAATATATGTTAATGAACTGTGTGTATTAGTTATATTGCTCAAAAAACATGTAGCCTTAGTACAACCACTACGGTCAATTTTTCTTACCATATTTCAAGTTTATATTTATAACTCTGTTTTCAGATTGCTAAATGTTCTAAAACTTTCTATATTATGTTGTTGATATTATATCTAGCTGTAGCTTTAAATTTCATAATATTAACTCAACAAAAACCCTGGGCCCAGGCATGTATGGGAAGGTGGGAAGAACATTTTTGAAAGTTCGTAATTTTGTTTCTTAATCTACCAAAGATAAACAACCATCAAACATGATATTACATAAGATTTTTAGACACAAAAACCTCAATTTTTGTTTGAATTCTTAGTTTGTAAATTATAAAACGTTTTATTTATTGCCATTAAAATGAATCTCGCACTCATAGTTTATTATTTAAAAATACTTTACTTTAATTATTACCTAAATTCGAAACATTAAATTTAACTTAACTTAAATTTAAAACATTGATTAATTAAATTATTAATCATAACTCATTATGAACAACCTTGTCCCGAAACAGTGGCCACAAGCTTGCAAACTTAAGCAAAGCAAAATTTTATCACGATATAGAGTGAGACATTATTTCAGTTTATATATATTTTTGCTCACCAAGACACAAATTGTTTTTATGAAATTATATTTCTATGTTGAAATGACGTATTAATAAATATTAGGATGATTTGTTGAATTGTTTTAAAAGTTATGTGTTTAATTCTTCAAATCATATTTATTGTATCAGTACTGCCATACGCTTCTACGTCTCAGTTTTAAAATAAACTCCCTAGGAAGCGTATTAATCACAAATAAGGTTTACGTTGGCAGAAGGCTAACGTACACTGTAACACACGCACACAGATACAGTGTGTGCCATCCACAAAGACTCAATCTTTCTTTACTTCCCCATCCCAACACTTTGTTGATATATTCATCGCAGTGTGCGCACACAGTGGAAGAAGTAGTGGAACGCATCTTCGTGTATTGCACTTAGGTACTACACGCACGTCAAACTTATATAATCCCTCTTTTTTGCTTTAGGGTATAAAAACATTAATTATGGATCTAGTAATAACATGAAATTTGAATTACGAACGATAATATGTAGAAGTTCGAGTTTAAAGAAATGAGATTCATAATAATGTAATTCTTGACACAAAGACAATAGAATTTACCATCTTAGTTTAAAAATATTACTATATTATATACTATATAATATAGTCAAGTCAGTAGGACGATTTCATAAAAAAAAAAATTTCTAGTAAAGGTAGCACTGATTTTCAATACACGCCTTGAACTTATGCAGGTACTTTAAATAGTAGATTTTATTATAAGGGATCAAAATTTTATTTTACGTATGCTGATACACTCTGCTTTTTCTTTCCATCCAAAAGAAAAGATACAAGCGACCAACACAAGTTTGATTCATTCTTACCGCGAAAGTGAGGTGGTTGGTGCCTTGCCGGGGTTGTCGTACCAGCACCAGTAACAACGCCAGCAACACAACGCCTGCCGCCACCATCGCCACCGTGCTCGTCGAGAAATTTAGTAACACGCAACAGATTAGCGCGCTCATGACTGGAAACAATGGGTATTATTATTTATTTGATGATAATTTGTAAAAAAACAAAGATTTCAAAGAAATGGCTTCTGAAAACTACACTAAAAAGTAATCAATAGTTTTTATTCGCGGTTATTTTTTATATTATATTGTAATTATATAGTCACCCAATTCCTCTATTAGCCGCTACTATTGACATCTTCTTGTAAAATACGTGAAATAACTTGAAAAACTGTTCATTGAATTACCTCTTACCTAGGGCAGGTTCCACATGGTAATATTATTTTACAAAGGTTTCGAAAGTGTGATTGATGACTTATTAACAAAGTAGAAGAAAAAATAATGTCAGATGTTTGTAAAGTAAAGTGAAGTTCAAATATTATTAGGTTTCTATATTCTAGTAATACGTTCGTTATGTTCACGATTTGATTTGATAGATAGACATTGAAAATGAAGATAAAGCATTACAAAAAACAATTTAAAGACACAGTTGAAGTTCGCACACAACCTATTTAACATTTTTTATAGTTAACATTTCAATTGCGACAAAATATGCCTCTTTAACAATTTAAGTACTTACAAAATATAGCAATAGTAGCCTTAGCGATGTTACTGCTGAGCTGCGTCGGGTACTTAATTCCTAATAAGTTAAACGTCTGCTTCGCGACCGTGTACGGAGTTTCTACTGGAGGCTTCGATGTCGCTATCGGCATTGGTGTTTCCTCTTCATATCTGAAATGACACAGAACAATTTATTTTGTTGATTATTCACCTAGTTTACTGAAAATAGTACAATATAGAGATTATGAGATTTTTATGAATGCAAAGTTATGTACGCATTATGCGTTACGATAAGCTTTTTCTATAGTCGCACGCTACGAAGTGTAGATCAAAAAAGTAGCAAGGCGCGACTTCGCGGATGGCTCTCACTATACATATAGTCGCCTAATTTTACACTAATTTGAAATTTAATTTTATCACTAATTTTAAAGACATACAATGTGAATAAAAATCGCAAATTGTAACCTCCACCGCAAACTCAAAAGGTAAATTTATAGCGGAAATCTGTTTCAAGGAATGTTTATGCTTTAATTAAATAGTCCTATAAACAACAAGATATACCAACAGTTTGATCTAGTTAAGATAAAATTTGTAGAGTTAAATAAACATTGTGAGTACTAGACAAAAGTTTGATAAGAATAAAACTAGATAGAAGATAGTGAACGAAACTAGCGACAAGGAGTATAAATAATAACAAAATTACCAGACAGGCACGCCGACTACTTCGACGATGTAATGTAATCAAATGTTAAGTTAACCAAAGTACTTTATTAGCAATAATATTTTACAATAAAATAAAATGAAAGTCTTACCTAAGTACTAGAACGCTAGCGGCAACGATGGTATACGCCAGCAAGGTTCCAATGGACATCATGTCGATAAGTTGGTTCAAGTTGAAGATTGCTGCCATTACCGCTGTAGAAATAAGATAATTATTTAATAAAAAATTTAAATTATTTATTTTATAATTTTGACAACATTTTAAATTGGCCTTAGTAAGACGTGTTAGGAATAACCTTACAACATAAATGAGGTAAGTAAATGAATAGAAAAAATTTAAATTTTCTTTTACTTATAAAGAATTAGGATTACTCCCAGCGATGTCAAGAGGCTACCAGTGTCCAAATTTCTCGGTTCAAAATTTTTTCAAGCCCTTCTCCTACCCACATCGCTTCTTAGGGAAAAATAATTGTATTGCCTTGATGTCCCCTTTTTTTTAAAATTTTGTAACTAATTTACGATGGCCTAAGATTTTAATTATACAGAAAAAATCATAAATGGTACCTAACTTATCCTTGTATCACTTAAATCTTAAAAATTACCTGCAAAAAGTCCACTCAATATAGTCGCAAGCAGCGGAGTCTTCGTCCCCTTGTTAATTTTGGCCAAAGGTCTGAACAAGACTCCATCACTGCCCATGGCATACAACACTCTTGGCAGAGGAAACATGGCGCCTAACAAACTTGTGCACAGCGCGAAAATAGCTCCGATTGTTACTATCCATTTGATGACGGGCATCCCAGCTTGCGTAAAAGCGTGGGGGAATGGGGCGTCGGCATCCTAGAAAAAGTATTTTTATTTTGTAAAAAGTTGAGCGAAAGGGAATCAGTTACTTTGTTTACTAGCTAATATAGCGTAGACAGAGTTCTTAAACGGTTTCAATGTTTGAGGATCAAAGTTTTTCGAGTATGTCAATCTTAGGCACTGGCTAAGTGGATCCACACGGTAGTGAAGTGTGAGTTTAGGTATTATTTGACATATAAGTTTCGAGTTTAAGACTCGAACTACTTAAGTTTTTATCATGTGACGTCACAACACTTATGTTTACTTTTTCTACTTGTCTTATAATGTCACACTTGGGTTTACCCTCCATATCTTTAGCGTGTATAACCATTACTTTAAAACGGTGACTTTCCTTACATTGTTATTATTTCAATGTATGTTGTATGCGATTAAATGATTTAAATAAAATATGTACGGGAGATTAAGTAACGCAGATATTTTTCCTAAAGTAGTAAATGTTATTGTGTTTCTTTAGTCATTAGAAATGTTAAAGTATTTATTGCCAGAAATACGTTATTTAACAGTATTTTTTCCATACCCGTTAGCTGGAGGAGGAATTATAAAATTATGTAAAGATCTACAATAAAAACATAACATGCTCAGACGTGCATTTTAATTGTACAGCCCTAAGCAACGCTTGCTACGATGGCCATACTATAAACCTAATGCAAAGAAACATTATTAAAAGTTAACACAGTTAGCTTATCACATTTTTTTTGTCTCTACCAGCATTTGATTCTGATAACCTTTAGTTTTCTACTTCCAGTACAAAAACCTTTTATGGTCATTAAAAACACACAAAACAATATCTCACCTGCAAATAATAAGGCAACATCATCGTCAAAACAGTGGCAATGCTGAAATACGACGAAAATATGATGACCAAAGATAGCACGATTGACACCGGTATATCTCTTTTAGGGTTCCTCGCTTCCTCTCCCGTGGTCGCCACGCAGTCGAAACCGACGAAACCGAAGAAACATTTAGCGGCTCCGGCCATAATGCCCGCGAAGCCCCAAGGCGCGAACCCACCAATGCCCGCGGTTGCACTTTGCTCTTCAGGAAGGGTAGATACGTCGATTCGCCAGTTTGCGGGGTCGCCTGGTGGTTAAAAGAAAAAAAAATCATATATGGTTAAAGTAAAGTTATCTGAAGTAATGTTAGAAATGAAATCTGCTAGAACTGTGTGTGAAATTTAGAGTCAAACTGTGGCTTCTGGTCATAACCTCGAATACATCCCTGTGTTAAAAAACTATTTAACGTCCAACCAGCTTTTCTGTTCAGGGTTTCCAGCCAAGTTGTAATCTATGATCGTTAACGCTGTAGATTGCTGTAGCTGTAGACCGTTAACTTGGCTAGTCTAGATTGGTGATCAATTTCTTTCAATCAATTTTTTTGAACCCTACCCCGCTACCTATGACAAGTATATAGATTGTTTTTGACGCTTTCAATTTTTTTCTTACGATTACACATATTTATAGCTAATAAACTGAAAAAATTAACTAAAGATAAAAAAATTAAAACATAAACTTTTTGATAAAAATCATATAATATATCAAAATAGATTAAATTTATTTGCAATTTTTTGCCAGGTTTGTTTTGACAAAATAGAAACACCAAACTTAGTGGCAACATCCAGAATTATAAATTAAAAAAAATTAAATGTAAAAATAAAATATAATGTGCAAACTTAAATAATGATACACTTACTGTAAATAGCACAGCACTAAAATCGACTGTTATTATACTGCGGGGTTAACTATAGATAGATAAAATAAAATTCTACAGATAAACAAATATTCTATAGAAAGATAAAAAACATTGAGTACTTGCAAACAACCATAACAAACACAAATCAATAGACCACGACAGCATACTTTTTTGTCATTAATTCCTTAACAAATACATAGTAGAATGACTCACTTTTCATAGCCCCAGCGATGATCACAATAACAATAGTCAATAAATTGAATGCGGTAAAAACATTGTTCAGTTTGGTAGATTCCTTGACGCCGATACTCAGTAGCACTGAAAACAAAGTTTAATAGAAATAGTTGTAGTGAAGTGTTATGTATCTCATCTGGATTACACAGCAGAGGGCAGAGACAATTGACATTCGACGATGGAATAGAAAAGTGAATGGAATATCTAATGTTTGGAATTGACGTATGCCTTTGAGTGAACTTTTCGTACGCGTACGTATGTCAATTTCATACATTTAGCATTACATTCAGTTTTTTATTCAAGCTTGTCTAGGGGGATTGGTAGGAGAAAGAACGAAGGGAGTATTATAATATCATTTTCATCGTCCCTTTACATGAGTTTAAAAGACAAAAAGGTTTCTGGTTTATATAAGCATGATAAACAATGGAAACTTTTCTAACCAAGTAAGGTTCACGTTTTATAAAATTTTATCTTATTACTACCAAAAATAATCAAAAGTTTCTTAGATGAAAAAACTCACAAGTCATAAGCAACACCAATCCAAACGCAAAGAAGTCAGGATAATCAGCCATAAATGACACTTGAATCGGTGCCAGCTTGGTCATAGTTTCGGCCATAGTATTATTGAACAGGCTGTCAATGTAATTGGCCATGCCTTTGGCCATGCTGGCGGTTCCTATGACGTACTCCAGAATGAGGTTCCAGCCGATGGTGAAAGCCACAAACTCGCCAACACTGACGTAACTGTAGACGTAGGCTGATCCCGCTTTTGGTACACGTGCGGCGAATTCGGCGTAACATAGTCCTGAAAAGGATAAAACAAACAATTCGATGTAATAATATGTTTATATGTATTATACATATAGACAATGTTTTAAAAAAGCGTTTTTTTATGTATGTCTCTTTTACGCGCTAGTATTAATCCGCGCCGGGATGAAGCTATGTAGAAATGGCCACTTATTATCTCTTCATTACCTCTCTATTACGTTTGTTATATTATAACAAACAGCGTCTGTTGTTTATAAATTAAACACCTCCACTCCATTGCACAACTAGGAGCAGAAACGGGGGTCGATTGCGGGTCGATTCGTTTTATAATTTTTTAAATATATTATTAACGAAATTGAAAATTTTCAAAACCATCTTGCAAACTGAATAATTGATGGAACCAGGCGTTACTTTGCGTTAAGCATATGTAACTGGAAGTTATGACGAAATTTCATAAGAACTAGTTAAGTAAATGATACATGATGTGAAACAGACATCCAGGATTACTTTTCTAATGTAAACTACATGTAGTTTAATGTTTAATTACAAATTCTTTGATTGTTCGTAATAAGAACAATTAAGTTTGCGTAAGAGCTACTGTTTTGGATACTTGGAAATTTCATTCTTCCTATACAAAATTAACACATTGTCATATTTTCGTTTTCTTATATTATCTAGCCAACGGGCAGGAATAAAACATATACTATATTATATATTTGTAATATGTACTATTTTTGTAAAATATTTAGGTAGTGCGCATTGTATTTGTGCAATAAGTATTTCATTTGATAACAAATATTTATCTTCCGAAATTCAATATGTAACATATTTTAGTACACTTAGACTTTTAAATGATAATGTCGGTAGGCTGAAAGGAAAATTTGATTTGTTTTTATATTTATCATAATTAAGTGTGGTGGTTTTATGGCAGTTTATGTATTGTATATTTATACATACCAAATTTTGATTTAGGTAGATACTTATAAATAATCTTGTTTAGATGACAAAAGGGCTTAGGATTGAGATTCCTACAGGCTGTTCGTTTTTACTGCGTATAAACTATGTGAGTAAACAGCTTGGCTGTGACAAGACATTGGCATACATGATTAGTTGTATTTTGATCAGATTGTCCTTTACAACTTATATTTAGAAGCTGAATTTCCAAGTTATACCGATATTAATTTTGAATATATTAAATAATAATAATAAAAAATTAAAATAAGATACCGAAACGTCGAGTTAAAATGTAAAAATAAAATTAAACACTACGTTTTCCCCTTTATTATTTCTTACTTTACGTCGTTAAAGTCAGTAAATTAAAAAATTATGTTTTATTTCTTAATTTTTGGTATTATCAGTTACCAAATTTAATCCTCGCCATTCCTGATTTCATAGACATTCGATATAAAATATAGATATTGTTCCTTCAGGACAATAAAATTTTCTAATGGTCAAGGATTTTTAAATCGGTTTAGTACACACAGTTTCGATAACATACTTTTTGTCTTCTTGGTATAATAGAACTATAAACTAACCTTTACCCAAGTCTTCGCTTACGTAAATTATTAACCATGTTTATCGTCATCGGTCTTCCTAACAGTTTTCTTGCACGTGTATAGAGTGACTATAACGTGCTTATCTCATAATTACTTTTTGTCTTTTGTATTATTGTTAAAATACTGTTACGGAAGTGGGTTACGGGCTTAGGGGAAAACACGAGAGGACCTGATAGATGATGCTTTATTTTCAATCAACGGTGACAGGGTCTTAAGTCAACTTAAGGCAATATGGGTATTGCCTTGTGATCCTAAGTCCAATTACTACAGCATAGATATATTACGGCTTATGGCACGCTGTGGAAATCGTTTTATTTACATTTTATTTTTGGTTAGCGTTTATTTTTTATTTTTATTTTATTTAATTTATTTAGGAAAACATACAGCATTATATAAATACATAGGAAAATATTACAAGCAGGTGGTTCACAAGCCAATTAAGTTTTCACTGTTAATTGTAATAAATATTGGGTAGATTAAACAGAAGTTAAGTAACAATTTAAAGTTATAATACGTTATGGAAAAGTCAATAGAAAGTTTTAGTTTTAAAGCCATTTTTATTTAAGCTGCTTGATAGTAGATATGAATTTGTGGGGTTTCAGATTAAATATATCTAAGGTTTGATAATTCTGGTTATAAAAATTACAGGCTCTAACAATAAAGCGATTTTTACTGTAATTAGTCTTACAGGCTGGAAGAGCAAAAGTAGATCTTAATTTTAACCGAAGATTGCATCTCTGACATTTAAAGTAAATATTATTTAGTAAGTATGAGGAATCAACAAAGTTATTAAGTATTTTGTAAAGAAAAATAACATCACGGTGTTCACGTCGCGTTTCAAGGTCTGTCAATACATCGGATGGGATTGTCTTAAATCTATACACTAAACGCTTATAGAATTTGTCCTGAATACGTTGAATTGCATCCCTATATACCGAATACTGCGGGTTCCACACAGTAGAGGCGTATTCAAGATGCGACCCTACAAGGGAATTATATAAAATTATTAATGTATTCACATTTCTAAAGTCTACTGTTTGTCGAAATAAAAATCCCAATATTTTATAGGCTTTTACAGTTATTTTATGAATATGCGACCGGAATAATAAATGATCATCCAAAAACACCCCCAAGTCTCTCACCTCAGTCACCCTATTAAGTGGTGTGTTATTTATTGTATAATTGTGATAAATATTTATTTTTTTTTGAATAGGAGATAACACAACATTTTTTTATGTTTAAATATAATTTGTTACGCAAACAGTAATCGTAAAGAGCAGTTAAATCATTCTGAAGATCAAAGCAGTCCTTAATAGACTTAATTGTAATATACATTTTTGTGTCATCTGCAAAAAATAAAACCTTGGAGTAACCAAAGCAGTTTAAGACATCGTTAATAAATATGTTAAATAACAGTGGGCCGAGGTGAGAGCCCTGAGGCACGCCCGATGTAATAGGAACAAAAGATGATGTATATCCCTGAACCGCAACAGCCTGGGATCGATCCCTGAGGTAAGATGTGAGCCAACGTAGTAGGTCACCGTGTATACCAATTTTCTCAATTTTATTTATTAACAGAGAATGCGAAATGTTGTCGAAGGCTTTTGAGTAGTCGGTATACACGGCATCAACCTGATAACCTTTACTCATGGTCTCAAGAATTATATCCAAAAATTCACACAAGTTAGTTTCTGTGGAACGTTTATTAACAAAACCGTGCTGTTGTGTAGTTAACAGCGGCCGGATAGCGGGAAATAAAGAGTCGTAAATAATTTTCTCAAATAACTTTGGCAAAACGGAGAGTTTGGAAATACCTCTATAATTCGTTATATCATGTTTATTGCCGCTCTTAAAGATAGGTACCACAAAGGAGCGTTTCCAGACTACGGGCATTATACCACTGGACAGAGACAATCCAAAAAGGATACTTACAGGGTAAGAAAGTTCTTTACAACAATTTTTTAGAAAAATAGGATGAAGATCATCCGGGCCGCTACCCTTATTTACATCGAGGCGACCTAAATAGTTTTCCACAATATATGGAGAAATATCAACGGAGGTAATCAGTGTTTCATTAGCTTCCTGTATCGTAAAAGGTACAGAGTACGAGTCTTCTTCAAAAACTGATTTCAAATATGCACTAAAAAGATTAGCAATAGATTCACCGTCAGAAGAAGTACTACCTTCGTAATGCAAAGTATCGGGGATAATGTTGCTAGACTTTTTTGATTTAATGTACGACCAAAACTGCTTTGGGTTCTTATTTATATTATTTTCTGTCCTAGATATAAATGAATTATAACATGATTCAATTAAATCTTTGGTTTGTTTACGAAGTTCAGAAATTTTTTTATAGTCACCTAATCTATTATAGCATTTCCATTTTTTATGTATTTTTTTTTTCTAATAAGTCTTATTAAAAGTGGCGAATACCAAATCGGATACTTGTTTTCCTTGGCTACATTTTTTGAAGGGACAAACTTAGCTATTATCTGGTTATTAAAATAATAGAATTTTTCAACTGATACATTAATGTCACCGTTCTTAAGAACAGTCCCCCAATCTACATCACTCAGAGCACTCCTTATTGCATCGTAATCGGCCGCGGCGTACCTCCTCACAACGCGCGGTGCGGGCCGCAACTCGGCGACCCCACGTACAGGTGTACACGACACGCGTAGCGCCGGGTGGTGTGCGAATTTCGAAATGTATGAAAAAATGTGGTAACCGCACTAAAAATATTAAAATAATTTTATTATATTCTGCACTGTGTTCTACTTTGAAACAAAAAACAAAACATCATGTGGCCATACCGTGGTGACGTTTCCATATTCCGCTGTTGAACGAAAACATAAAGCATAAAGCATCGTCGTTTTTCTAGTCTGTGGTTGTTCAGGTCCGTTTGTCGAACTTGAGTTGACTGTATGGTTCCAATAATTGATATGCACTACGAGTTATTACGTTGTAAGTTTACAGTAACGACTAACACATTAGAACATAGCGACTTAGGCATAGGTATATTACATATTTGAATGACTTTGGAGGTGGTTGTTGATCGATTACAAAGATCATAATCGTTCTGGCAACCTGAAATAATCAAAAAATTCTTTTAAACCGTATCAACTACTCAATTAATCAAGGTCATTGGCAAATAATAACAACGAAAAAAGAAAAAAATAATTAAATCAAGTGAAAAACTAGGTAAACATTGGACAAACGATAATATGAAAAAATAAAAATAACAACAGAATTAACCTCACAATAAAAAAAATAAAACGTCCACACTACAGTTAACGCCATGTATGCATTATGTAAAGTGTAGCTGTTTTATGAATTTGAAAATGTTTTCGTAGAATAAAACTAAACTAAACTATAAAATATTGGCCTTAAAACCTCGTTCTCTTTATTTTATGTAACCCTGGGTCAACCCGTACAAAAGCTAGCCAAGCGTCGTCCCTTAAATAATAAAATGTCTCCTTTCTCACATTGTCTAGTTTACAATAAGTTACATACTTTTATGCAAAGATAATAATAATTTCAGCGTTTATCTGTTACCGAGTATAATATTGGAAATTACAGTTATAAAATAGATACAGAAACAGGTCAGTCAGCCGTTATGGCTATAAAAGAGTAAAACAGTTAACTACACGAGCAAACCCAATAGACGATTATCATATTTAATTTTTATTATTTAGATTTTATATATTATTATTTATTTCTCACTGTTGACAATTACTCCTTCTTGTTAAAGTTATACAAAGCATGACTACCTACATTTCGGAATCGCATCAAACCTGACGTCATTTATTTAGGACACGGAAACCAGCAATATGATCATGTTTTTCGGGTTTTGATGCCATTATTTATTTCCCTAACTAAACTTCCAAAGCTTGAGCGACACTTCTTTGCAGTGATTGACTTGTTTATGAGTAGTAAATTATTGAAACAGGAAGCCGCATTCCGCCCGTCACGGTTCGTCTAGTTAGCTGAGTCGATTAGTAGTATCGTAACTGATGGGATGCGTAGATTTAAATAAATGTTTTCAACCAACACACGATCCCCGCGAACACCAACATAAAGTAATTGTACAAGTTCGTAATCGTTCAAGTAATTATTCGATCTATTTTCAAACCGTTCTTTTTCAACACTACATCTTTGATGACACTTACGCTGTTCAGTTTAATTTAAAGATACATATTTAAAGAAAAAAGAATGTAAGGAATCGGATTGCAAGTCTCGGAAAAATTCATGGACAAACATCTATCTATCTATATTTTATACATACGTGTCGAATAGATAACCTCTCTTTTTTTGAAGTTGGTAAATACTCTCTATACTTGTATGTCCGACACAGAGACGTTTAATGGTTCTTTATATAGATTACGCTAAGCGAATCTATACTGTATCTATACGGAGTCTAGGTCTAGTTTTGCTTAGAAAAATGTGCTCTTAGCAGCGCCTTAAGAACGATTTGACGTGTCTGAGTACGGTTCTTATACAATACACCATGAAGTAGTTAGTTAAAAAAACCTACAAAATCAGTTATTAAAGCAAATTATTTTTCGGTTTTGGTGATAATTTATATTTTAATATGGAGTCCTATACACGTGTACTGATAATGCTAAGATTTAAGAGATAATAGAAACGATTATTAAAGCTATTAATTTGAGCGTTAGTTTAAAGATGGCAAAGATACATTGAGAAAAGCTTCTATTTGTAGTCCCAGCTCTGTGGGTTATGGTTGAAGATGCAGAGTTTGAACAATATTGAGTTACCCCCGTGCAATGGTCTCGTAGTAAAGTAAAATTAAATTAAAATTAAACAGATTCGGCTACCTATATGTGTAGGCTCGCATCACGTCAGGTGTTTTCTGATGCACCTGGTACCTAGGCGAAATGAATCAGCGGACTTAATCACAAATTACCTATTTAAATTATGGGGGCATTGAATTAAATAGGCTATTTTAATGTACAATAGGAATTCTGTGTTATGGGAATCACATAGTTATAACTAACTGGTATTTTCACAGAATCGTGAAACATTCAATATGTATTTTTATTAGCATATTTTTATAAAAATATATAATTTAATAGATAAACATGAAACCCAAGAATATATACATAATATAGAATATGAATATATAAAAAAAAGGGTCAATACATTATCACATTATATTTTTAAAGGCACTTTTCCTTATTAAAGACATCGTAAAATAGCCATAAATGCATCGTAAAGCTACATTAAATTATGTTTGAATTGCTACTGAAATGTTATTGTCTATTTTAAGAGATATAATAATACTACAATAAATAAATATGCTAGTGACATGCGCAAGTTCATAACACTAAGGTGCGGATTGGGGGCTATCCGTGTTGAAAGCATTATGGAATGTTTTGAATAGAGTTCCGATTCGCCGAACTTGGGATAATTTAAGAAAAACGACGTGCTCTTCTTTTTTTCGAGGGGTCCGAGATTACGCACATTACATATAAGTAGTATGTAATGTGCGATAGCATTTACTGTAGGAGGCTTGTTCTAGCCACGTAATTTAAACACCCTTAGAATCCTGATAACAGATAGTAACTAAACACTGAGACGACCCTTGTATGTATGGTTGACATAAATACATAAAAACCCTTGTCATCTAATCTGTTATAAGTCTGCTAATGTACCATTAGGCTATCCAGGCAGATATCAAATGTAGGGATTAACTACATTACGTTACGAAGATACTTATGACGTTTGATTACTAGTTATGAGTTTAAATTCTAATGTAAACCTAGCAGCTTGACAATAGGGAAGTATACACGGAAACGATTGAAAGACGATTCATGTATGTGAATACGGTTCAACGACATTACGATAGAGCGACTTCAGAACGCCTTTAGAATCGATCCAATCGCTGGATGAGAATACGAAAATGACTTCAACGACTGAGTCGTTACGATATCGCCGCGGTTTTTATTACGAGAATTGGCCTACTACTCTGAATTAATATTTAAGGTATCCAAACTCGACCGGCCCAATCTAATTTTTGATCGCTGGCAAACTAGGCAAGTGACTCGCCCGATGGTGAGTGGCATCCGCACCCATGTCATTGGTGTTTATTTATACATATTGAATGTTATTATTATATCGACTAATGATGCTTTACCGACTGTAGGCTTCAATTGGACTGCCTTTGTTCCAGTTGCTGCAAGGTCGTTCTTTACTTTTAACGGGAACACAACCATGTAAACGTGATTGTTACGGCGGCCGAAGTAGAAAGGACTGTAGGTCTGCCCCACACGAGATTTTACCGAAAGAAACTCTACTGCTACTTAAATAAAACAGCTTACACTTCTTATTATTATATATAATATTACTACTTGACCTGTTTTAGCAGATATCTCTGAGCTTTCTTCTGTTGAACTATTTTTGGTATTTGGAATAACGAAGTAATTGGGTAGAGGTTATAATGTGGGTAGATTCAAAAATAGTTGCAATGGGTGTCAAGGAAACGAATGCCATCTGAATTGGTAATGCACGGCATTGTAGCAAACAAGTAGCGTAGGAAGGAGAAGAAATTATGTAAATTAACGCAAATTAGTATTTTTGGTAAAAATTAGACAACAGGTTGAATTTCGCCATAAAACTGAAATACCTATCTTTTAGAAATATTGTGTTTCATTGATTAAGCATATTTGATGTCTTTGTTCTGAAGATGAACTTAGGTGTGCCAATCGTTATGTAACAATACCCAGGGAAACATGCCAATTGGATGAGTAGGTGTAGGTAAGTGTAGGTATTTATGGGTGACCCATACAGCGAAGTGAAGGAGCGCGAAATAAATATCACGTGAATATAAAACATCAACAGCAACATCAGAACAAAAGATTTTGTCCAGGAAATTATTGAACTTATATCCCCGAGGTACCATAACATATACCTAAATTCAAATGAAATACCAATACATTGCTGTTGTTAAAATAAGACTTGTTGTTTTGTTGCTAATAACTCTGAGGAAATACTTATCCACAATTATATTGTCCCAGTTTAGCTGATTTCTTGACCTCAAGCTTAAGGTCGACTACCAAACAACATAATATTATATCCATAATGGTACACGTATTTGTCCGCTTATGTATCTTAATAAGTTTTCCCTTATGTTAACGTCCAATTAGTGTAAACAAGAACAACACACGAACGAACAAGCCCCTTATATATTTTTACTTTTTCCGAGAGCTGGAAATCCGGCGCACTGATGGTAAGCGATGTTCAGTTATTGTCACCTAACTAAAAGAACTAAGTAAACTAAACGAACTCTAAGAAATAAGTGAAAGATGTCTCATCTCCTACCCTCCCTTGGAGAGGCGTATTGAAAATGAGAGTGAGAGAAGTGAGTGAGTCGAGTTATCATAAAATAGAGGAGTCCCAACTGTAACACAGCGCTAAGAGGCTTCTTATTTATCTAGATACTCTTAATTACCTGCCGTTATTGTAGCATGTTCTCAATAACTCAATTATTAAAAAAGTCTGTATGTAATAAATAAAATAATGAAAACAATGCTCTTAAGTAAGCTCTAAGTAATTTGCGTATAGTGATTCTTTTGACGATTGTGAAAAATTTAAAAGAATTAGCATTGTAAGACCATCAATAATTATATTTCAGTTTAAATATTTGCAAGTCGTCGGTACGTTCTTAAAAACTATTAGATACTTACGGAAAATATTACAAATGATCTAGCTTGAGAATTTTAGCAAGCTACACCATAAATATTTTACGACCGCTGGAACAAATCAAATTATTAACTACTGCAAACATGAGCTTCAAGGTAAAATACTGTATGAATTAACCGAACTCACAAAATACCTATTTTTAGATAATTTGCCTCACATTCATTCAAAACAAATCATAATGATCAGGGTGCATCTCTCAGAATTCGTTTCGATTGAAAAGGTCATCAGTGGTCAACTGTAGCACGTGCGATAGCAATGTTCAATAAATTGTACCGTCGGCAGTCCAAGGAGTTTCAGAAACTAACCAGTTTCGTAAATAATAATAAGATATAATCACTATAAAACGTAGTGATTTTATAAAGTGGAAAAAATTTTTTTTTTTATTGATTTTTAGTACTTAGTAACCTACTACGAGTAGTACTCAAATTTTAATCCAAAAGCATGTAACGTGCTAATATTTATAATTGCGAAAGTAAGTTTGTTTGTTTCTTTGCTATGCTTTACGGTTTTATTTATGATCGTTATTATTTTACACACGAAAATCGAGCACAAAACTAGAAGCGGATACAAAGAATTCTTCATGGATACGATACGCAGCGCAAAATTAACATTCCGAAATATTGTATGGTTTTATAAACAATCATTGTTTTCTTGGCTTTATTTTGTAAAGAAGTTTTGAAAGTCTCTCCTTTCTGCTATAGACCAAGATCCCAGGGTCGCTAGACCATTCTTATGTTATCAGAGATACAATTTATGGGATGAACTATTTAGTGAACAAATATGTAAACTGTACCTTATTTACATAAAAAAAGTCATTCAAGCATAGAATGAAGCAAAGTCTTTGACTGCACATCAAAGTTGGTCTGACCGTACAACTTATTTAGATTTACAATATAAAACGTGGCCATTTTAATTAAATAAACCCACATGAAGTTATATGTGGGTTTATTCTGTTATATTATATCTTATCTGAGATGTTGAAAATGAATAAATCAATAATTGGTCTTGCTACATGGCCGTGCATGATAATTAGACGGTGGGTTATGATACTGCGAACATTTTATTCGTTTTTAATTGAAAGGGCATTAATACCATGAACTGGTTTTACGAGTTTTTGTTTATAATAAAAGGTAAAAATGTAACGAGTGGTGTTCTTGAAGGCTTATCTGTCTGCATTTCGATAAATGTGAAAAAGAAATGGAAAAACTTTTATGTAGCCATGTTAGCAATTTTATTATAATTTTACACATGTTGACTATTATATGTATACAAGGTTGACATTATATTTGTAGGGTGTCTATTTCTGGAGCTGGGTAGCCAGTCACCTTTTAGGCTTTCTAAATTCATATGGTGCTAATAAGTACATCAAATGAGATTGAAAAACAAAATATAAAGAAACTCCAAATTTTTTACAAATATCCATCAAAATGGCTAATTTCAAGCTATAGTTTAAATAAAAACATCAACGAACTGAATTAAAAAAACCTTACCAGCAAAAGCAGAAGCAATGGCGGCCACCAAAAAGCTGATAGTCACAGCTGGTCCCGCTACCGACTTGGCGACCGAGCCTGCCAACACGTAGACGCCCAGGCCCAGGGTGCTGCCGACCCCCAGAGCCGTCAGGTCCAGCAGGCCGAGACAGCGAGACAGCTGCGTCGGACTCTCGCTCGTGTCCAGCTGTTTACAGCGCCGTAGTGCGGAGTATATGCGAGTGCACCCCATCTGGAAAGGGGTTATAGAGTTCTTATTATTTCCTTTTATCTTAGCTGGCAAACGGGTGAACTCTGACGGTGAGTGGATCCACGCACTTAGTAATCATTAATAGTGGGCTTTAGATGTATTAGTGACAGATGGGTGGACAATAGTGATATAATAATAAAGGATGCGTTGTTGATCGTAGGCTTTACTTTGATTTGCCTTTGATATGATAGCAATGTCGGATCTCTCGGCTGCGATCAAAATTTGAAGGAACCTTACATACTTGCAAAAATATTGCGATTGAAAGTTGGCCACGCAGACGAACATTTTCGAATTGTGCAATCGCGTGGATCTCCGAAACTTTCGTGGTTAGAGACCTGGATATTCTTGTAAAAGACTTGGTTAATTTAAATACAATGCTTACAAAAAGAATTACAGCCGTAGCTGGTGTACTTTAAGAGATACGACCGTTCTCCTTTCAAGTAAGTACTGAAAATAAAATAAATATATTAGTTTTTCGTCAAGTTAGATAAGATCTCGAAAATGTTCGTCTGTGCGGCCAACTTTCAATCGCAATATCTTAGCAAGTAACGTTTCTTCAAATTTTTGGTTCTCGTATCTAGAGTTATTTACATTTTGGCTTTTTGTGAATTTGGTGTTCTGTTCGATATGTGGCCGAGCAATTGACACACAGCCGGATCTTTCAGTAACATTCATCGTTAAAGTTAAATTTTTTCAATGAAGTAAAAGTTATATTCGGTAATGTCTGCGCATCTGTTCTGCGCGCGCGTAGCTACTTATTACTTAGTTATTTTATGCTCCTCTGTGTTTTAAGTAAAGTTTTTTTTTCATTCAGTATGCAGTTCAGTAACATTTTTGTAAGAAATGATTGGGTTTTCAATAGATGCGAATAATGCCTTGTAGTAAGAATAATTTATTGAGTATTTCCATATTACTGTAAATCATAAAAAGTCAGATTAAATAAAGCGGACAAAACTTTATACAACTTTGATAACTCAATCGAAAATATTCTTAATGTTTTTTTGGCCTGCATGCAGGATTCAATAATGCAGGATTCCGGTTTTAAATCTCAAACGAATTGCTTTGGAAAACCCCAAAAATTTTATAATAACAACAAAACCAAATAATTTCTTGGAAACCAACACTCACATTTTACTTATAAAATCTTAAAAATCGTTTCTGAAATACCTAATAATGAACACGTATTATTGCAGGTTTTACATAGCAACATTGCTTGGGATATTTTATTGTTGTGGATTACAATAGAAATTTAATTGATTTCGGACTTATTGCTTCGTGTGCAGCTGGCGTGACAGTCAAGGCTGGTGCCGTTGAAAATGGTCGCAAACCATAGTAATATGGTGTTAGACCGTAAACCAATTTTTCATGGTATAGCAGAACCGATTTCATGGAATTTTTAGGACAAATGTTAAGCTAATCATAATTGGTGCAAAAGTTGGAGATCATGTCAAATAACAACAGGTTTAAGTAGTAGAGTGACGGCGGTTTTTTTCAGTATGTATTTTTAGATCGTTTTTATAGCTTGTTACTTGAGAAGTCTTTCTGATTTAGTTCAAAAAGATCCGGAACTGCCTTTTGTCAATCATTCAACATTTCATCATTCATTAACTATCAACAATCAAATACAGAATATAAGGAATCGACCAGTTGCAACATTTGTACAGCAGAGAGAGATTTGATTAGTCTTAAAACTTTGTTCAGAACTGTTGAAACTCAGTTCTCCTTACTTTCAACTTCAGTGAAATAATGGTTTTATAAATTGTTACTTTGCTCAAAGCTTTCATGCATATTGATTGAACACGAGGAATACGAGATTTATAAACAAAAATAACTTTGTATTTTTATTTCTGGATCTAAAACATATTTGATTACTTATAGTACTCATACTGCATATTATATTCAAGTATTATATGCATAAATAACCCACGGTAAAAGATATCTTAAGATGGCCGTGATAATATCTTTAGTTGTTTGTCCTGTTTATTGTCACAAATGAACCAGACAATTATTTTAGATCCTGAATAACAAACCGAAGCATTTGTGTCATAAGTACGGAAAGGAGCCTGATTGCTGGTTCAGTTGATGACGTCAGACAGTCGTCGAGATAACGACAATCTTTACAAATATTGCATTGTAACTGATGTACAGTTTAAGAGGTTGTGCTCAGAGGCGATATTAGTTGCTAAGTGACGGGTAGCTATCATTTAGAATACAACACATTCTCGCTTGCATTTAGAGGATGACAAGTGCCTGAAGAACTCACATCTCTGAAAGCAGGTACTATGCAAAGAAAAATGGGACTATCTAATTATTTGAAAAGCAGCTCCCTTTTTTGTTGTTTTTTTTACTATTTTCATAGACGCCAAACGAGCACGCCCGATCTACCCGATGATAAGTGGCATCCCCATCCGTGGACTTCATTAATCGAAGGTGTTTTATTTATTAATAGCAATATGATTATTGTTAATAAATAAATTTCGAGTAATTGTGCGTTGCGAACCGTAAGCTTCTGTTTAATTGCGTTTGCTTCAGTTTAATTGCGTTTGCTTCAGTTTAATTGCGTTTGCTTCAGTTTAATTGCGTTTGCTTCAGTTTAATTGCGTTTGCTTCAGTTTAATTGCGTTTGCTTCAGTTGTTGCACCGGCTGTTCCTTCCCTATGACTGGAACATAACCACGTCAACGTGATTATTATGGCGGCCAAAATAGCCTGTAGGACCACCCCAGACTAAATCTTAACCAGGAAACTCTACTACCATGAAAAGTGAAGCCCAGTCTCGTAAAGAGATTCCAAGAGGATAGCATTAATATGAGATTAGCAAGTCTACGTTCAAGAATGAAATATACAATCTTTATAAATAATGTATACGCACCTAAGTTAGATTTCATGTAGGAGTTAAATGTCATAAAGAGAAACTAAAATTTTTAGTTTTTTACTCGACTGCCGCAAGTTCAAATGCTACCTGGTTACCGAGTCATAGTCAAATATGTTTTCTTAATGAACGAATAGTTACGTCTTCTAAAATCAACTCATTCAAAAAGTTACCAATACATAACAAAATGATTTCGTAAACTGTTTGCAATCGCAAAAATTTTGCGTGGACATTGGGCACATTACCAGAAATGAAAATGATTGCAGTTTACCTATAATTATTATTAACTTCAAAAGCGCTTACTTAGTTTAGTATTTAATTGATAATTTGTTATTTTCCACAGTAGGTTTCTTTTTAGACAAAACACAAGCTTTGGAAAAAAGTGGAAAATTTTTAATTACAACGTATTATGAACAATAAAAGGTCGATCCAAGGTAACATCAGCAGGAAAAGTAGTATTCAACTTACTTTAATAAACCCCATAGTCCAGGCCGCAAATAAAAATTAAGAAAAAAACTGTCACAAAAAAAAACGTCTTAATCACGCGATGACAAAGTACTAAACAGTGACAATGGGAAAGAAACTTCTTGTCATTCAAAACATTGATAACAAAGTTTGCATAGCCGTGCAATCTTTACAACTTGCGACTTTTAGAATATCCCAGTGAAAACACAATTGTGCTGAACCTGTGTACTGTCGGCAGGAAAAGTTCCTGGTTCAAAATGAGTAATAGTGAGTGTCAGACACGTTGTCACGTCTCACTACTTTTTCTTCTGTACTCGGACACATCGATGTATAGACCACAAAGTACTGGGGTGCGAATTCGTCGATGGCAATCCCTATATACGAGATGAAATTCTATCAAAGTGTCGCTTTATTAATCAACTTTGAGTCATCTACTGCTGGACGCATCCCTTATGCGGTAGCCATCCCGGTGTGGAGAGCCCCGTATTCAACCAATACCAGTCACTCTTTTCAGTGTCTGTCCATTTTGCTACAGGGCGTCTTGCACTGCTTCATGGGTCCTCAGGCCATCTGCAGACAGTTGTTGCGGGCTTCAGTATCATTGCGTATAAGAATGAATAATTGTAGTCCTATCAAAAAGAGGAAATCGTTACTTTGTCACGTTAGCAAATTAAATATTTTTTTATTTAGCGAAAGCTGAATTATTGATGTATTATTATTTCAACAAATTATACAACCGACTTTGTAATAAAGCTTCTCGACCATGCAAAATTGTATGTTAACTTTGATAAAAAATATTAGTTTTGTAGACTGTACATTCTAAAGTAATTTATAAACTTTCTTGCCAAACAGCATTGCCAATTTATATATATTTAAGAATTTTTTTTTACATTAATGCGGCGTTGCGAGATGTCTTGCATTTGTTGTTTTTAGAAAGAGAAATTAGGATTCAGATACGTATCGACTGTCAGGTTTTTACATCTCCTAACATATGATGTTCTTTCTAAGTGTAGATGTTTTTTGTAAAGTCATCGTTTGTTGGTACTACAGGTCTTCCTATTTAATCGTAAACGTAGTTGTGTTCTGGTGAAGGGTAAGAAACAGTAACAAAGGCAACAAGGTACTCGAGAATACTCGCTTTTTAAATAAGGATTACATTTTCGATTCTGTTTTATGAAATGTGTTTTTGGTACGATGGCTGTATGGAGTCAGAATTTAAAACTAGTGGGACTTAAGAACTTTGTCTTATTATAGTGGTAGAATAAAGAGTCTAATTGTCACACCTAGAAACGTCAAATAGTTACTAAAAACACTGCTAAGTCCAGACTTTGTTGCGCTAATGTATTCTTTATCTATTCGTCTGAGTCCGGCCATAAAGCCTGAATTATTAATAAACTACACTCAAATCAAGGGTCATCTGAAAAAGCGTGTTAGCTATTAATATTTTCTACACCGAAACGGCATATTAGCCCTGAACTGGTCGGGGTCCTGTCAAACAGCTGTATGTTTGTTCTCGGGTCATGGATGTTTTTGTTTATATATGTATGTTTATTCCGGGTTTCCACAAGTTTACTGCAACTTTATCCATAACACAAGCTCGGCTCACTTTGGGGCCTTACTCGTTGTCTAGGGATTTTATTATTATTATTTATTAAGCTAAATGTGTGTCTTCATATACTGAAAATTCCAAACAATTCTGCTTTGTGTTTAAGGCAGCCTAGTAGATTAGATGATTAAATAAAAGGCACACCAGTGAATGGTGTTGAAATAATTAATTTGATCACGAACTCTTGTGAAACAGTATTAACTTATTTACAAGTGCGTGAGTGGCTATTACTGATGGCATTGACAAAACAATTAAACAAACAGAACGAAGATATCGTTAATTGTATTTTAAAATTGTAGTACTTATATGTATTAATATAACTAAATGAAATATCTAAAGTAATCTTTTGATTGTAATTTATTTTGTGAATTAGATATCAAACATACGCTAGTCATGGACAAAAAGAAAAATGCGGATTTTCGCGCACGTTTATTTATCATGCACACCTAGAAATAGACTTGTCGACACCAGTTTCTTAAGATAAATAAAAATAAATCCCTAGACATACATTCTTATTTATATGGCTCAAAGCGTTTTCTATAGATTAGCATTAACATAGATTATAACAGAAAACTACTTCTCAATAGCAAACCAACAACTATACATATTAACACGCGCGTGCTTGTCTCTCACAGGATTTGAACCAGCGAGCTCCATGAATGAATGGGTAGGGCCACTAGCAACTATACGTCAAGGTCGTTGCGGCATTGTTGATAATGGTTCGTCCTTTACAAGATAAACTTTTGACTGTTCGGGCGCAAGGGATCGGTATAATTTTAAGAATAAATTTTTATTAATTCAAGTTTCAAATTCTATGTTTATTCCCTAGCAAAAGCCCATTTACACTGTTCGAAATTTAAGCATTAATGAAATTATCGAGTAAACTTGCGTATTTCAAGATAATTAAAAACAAAATATCCATTTCAAACTTAAATCAACATTGTACCTCTGTTATCAAATAATCCACTCTAACGGACCAACAAATCACGATATAACCTAACTTAAATGGAGGTTGCTCTCTATTACAAGATCGAATAATAATTAGTACAACTAATACTATTACAGCAAATGCTATTGCTGCAATCAATCGTATAAGTGACTGGGCTAAATCATTTGGTTTATGTGTAAATCCTAGCAAGTCTCAAGGTATCATAATTAGTAGTCGGCATATGCGCGGCTGCATCGATTTTGCCAATTTGCCCTCTGTCTTCCTGGATGGTGTTCCTATTAATTTCTCTGACACTGTCAAAAACCTAGGACTAAATATCGATTTTTATTTTACGTGGAATGCTAACGTCAGGGAAATTAGTTAAAAAAGTGCACCATTCCATCCACCAACTAAAAAGTCTTCGGAGTTTCCTGCCCTTCCGGACGAGGATCGCACTTGCACAATGACTTGTCAGTTACTTGGACATAACTGAAGAGCTATTAAATAAACTGGAACGATTACAGAATATGTGTATTCGATTTATCTTTGGTCTTAAAAAGTTTGATCATGTTTCTGAATACCGCAGACAACTGCGATGGCTCCCTATTCAGTACTGTAGTGATTCACTTATCTTATCCCAGCTGTTTAACGTTCTGTTCAACCCATTCTCCCCTCGTTACTTAAGTAAGCATTTTTCCTTCACGCACATCGATGATGCTCGTTGCAGAAAGAATGAGCGTACTATCTTCTTAAAATGAAACCGCATAAAAATTACTTTTTCACTTATTCCTTCACCATACACGCAGTTAGGTTGTGGAATGCACTTCCTTGCATAATCCGTGAATCGAAAATGTAATCTTTATTTAAAAAGCGAGTATTCTCGAGTACATCAGCTTGCGTTGTAGGATTCCGTTGAAATTGCCTTTGTTGCTGTTTCTTACCCTTCACCAGAACACAACTACGTTTACGATTAAATAGGAAGACCTGTAGTACCAACAAACGATGACTTTACAAAAGACATCTACACTTAGAAAGAACATCATATGTTATGAGATGTAAAAACCTGACAGTCGTTACGTATCTGAATCCTAATTTCTCTTTCTAAAAACAACAAATGCAAGGCATTTCGCAATGCCGCAGATTGCATAATTCTCCTATTCTTAAGAATAAATTATACCGCTTATGGAGCTTGAGCTTATGAGATGTTGTCCTGCTTTTAGGTCAGGCTCATAACCTTATACAGATAAGACATAAATTAGCAACTTTATGTTCGTTTTACAGCCGATATCGCAAAATTTTATGATATCAAACGAGAAATTCAGACCTTATTGGGAATAACTTTGTAAGTTTACGAGTGAAGCTTTCATCATATCCCTGAGAAAACTGTTTGTTTCGCGAAATTTGTTCAATAAGATTTTACTTATCTTCTTTTACTAATCAAACAGCTTTTTGCGATATCAGCCTTGGAATTTACGTTATTCAAGTTCTTTTCCTTTAATCCGTACAGTCTGTGGAGAGAGTAGTCAAGAATCTAGAGCTTATTGCAATATATTTATGATGTTTTCATTCTGTTATTAGAAGTAAGTTTGAAAATAAAACCATTGAAACATAGCAAACTTTAAGCTTTTGTTTTAATGTACCTACCCAAGTTGAACCTCTGAATGACCTTTCTTTGAAGCTTTCTTCAATAATAGGATCATATCAAATTTAATTAAGCAGCTACAATTTATTGAATATTATTCTGAGGTTTGCATACTTTTCAGTTTCAGTTCACTGACCGAGACCTCTGGCGTATGAGGCAGGGCTACTAACCACTAGGCTACTCAGTCGTCAAAGATGTTGTTACGCCTTGTGAATTGTTGAAATGCATAATATTTACGAGTATTTTAACAATATTTCGAAGAGCTATAACTTGTTTTCTATGAGAACCCGGCGTTGAAACTATGGGGGTCCCGGGGACAAGGGGCTCATCGCCTTTATTCGGACTTGGCGAGGCGATTGGTGAGTGAAACTCGTGACCCTAACGTGACGCTGGCACCTACTTCGCACAACGAATTTCTTTTGCGATCCAGTGTGGTAATTCGGCCAGCCTTTTGGCTACGTTTAAGTGTATTTTTTTATTTGTAGCGTATTTTTATCTTTCTAATTAAAACCACTATTTTAATATAATTATTCATTTATTTTGTACATTGGATAAATTCAGCATTATTGCTTCTTCTCCCACACTAATTTCAGATTTTTTTATTAATACAAAAAAATCTGTTAAAGTTCTATAAATATTTGTGTTTAATGTTTGTTGGTAAATAATTTTTTTTCGGTCTTGCCGGAAGAAAACCTACGAATGCCTGTAACCAAATGCTAAGAATTAAAGTTTATTATAGCTAGGTTCGGTTAAGAATTATTGTATATATGATTTCAAATAAATTGTAATTGTTTATGCTGGGTTTCCCTCCAGTTCGCTGTATCCATAACACCAGCTCTGCTTACTTTAGGGTCATACTGTTGAGGTGACTGTCTGGGAATTTATTATTATTATTTACTAATGCTGATCAATATGTTTCTTTCTGAAGTATATTTTGCTTCAATACTAAACGTTAAAAGCAATAATTTTCGAAAGTCAAACCTCCATTTTCAAAGAAAGAAAGTCAAAAAAGATTAAATTAACAAAAACGGTAGGAGATTAATATTTTGCTTCCTTTTGTTGGTACAACCAGAGACTAGTAAATAACTATAGACTAAACATGTCTAACAAAATTTTGTGACTTGAAAAATAGTTGTTTTTAAGATAGAGAGATGGCGTTAGTTGTATTAGATTTACAAGTTATTTAAATTTAGTCAAAATAATGCGTAAAAAAACTTAAGATGGAGCTGTTTACAAAATCATTTGATATTTCATTGCAAGTACTATCCGTAGGTATCAGGCGACAACAGACGTTGCCAGCTAGTGCATTATATTATTTGATGCTATGTTGCCGCTCTTATAATTCAGTAACAGAAATCTTTACACCACCCCGGATATTATTTGTAGTGTTACTGGATTACTGTATTGCCAGTATATAATTTTTCTCACAAAAATATAGCATTCATCTCCACAGTTTGTTCTTATCTGCCTTAACATAATAAAACGAATTTCAGTGGATTTAATTATTAGGTTTTTTATATTTTAATTTATTTCTTGATATCGATAAAAATTATGTCTTAATAAGTGCATAATTTTTATTTATAATGCATATAACTCATAACTATTTTGCAGTAGTTAAAAAAATATTTTCTTGCTGGATGGATTTTGAAATATTGTATTTAGACATTTATAACTTAAATCAACTTTTTTTGTTCTTTTTATGACAACATTTTATTTGTTTGACAATTTGAATTCTTTGTCGTTTATTGTTTTTGCTATGGGTGTGTGTTTGTTTTGAAACTTTTCCCTGCATTTCTTTGAATTCACAATTTTTCTGCTCGCCTACTGTGACTCGTGCCGATCAAAGAAAATAATTTCGCACATAAATCCAAACAAATAAAAAGCACAAAATAAAATATTTGACTATAAAGCTGACATAAATATATTTTTTGTGATATTATTTAATATGTTATGATTTTGACACTTTTTAAAGTAATTAATACAACTGAATATCTATGTCATCAATTTTAAATCATAAAAATTCCCTTAAGTATTTCTTTTTCCATAAGGATTCACCTATAGTTCGAGAACCTTGTCTCTATCGGTAAAGATACACGCAGTTACATATTCTTTGATTTGCTTTTATGTCTTTTATATATTTATATACATAATTTGGTTCTGACTTTCTTTTTAGTAATTATTATAAAATGTTATAAAAATTAAGGTATAGTCATTTTTGGCGTAAAGTACTGCGATCAAAAGCTTATTGAGGGCCTGGAATGAACTCAACTATTTACTTGCTAAGGTTTCAGATTATTTGACAACGCCATCTATAAGTTTTAGTCCGTATTAATATACAAACAAATATTTTGCATTACGTTTCTCGTCAATAATTCATATAAAAATTAAAGACGACAAGGTTGGTCCAAGCTATTTGAGAGCGACATCTAGTAATAGCTTGGATTTTGAGCTTTTTCCGAGTCACGAATTTTTGTATGGAGATGGTCAGTCTATAGTTATTTACTAGTCTCTGGTACAACATTGAAATAACAGTAGGTAGACAATAAATTGTGTACTAAATAATAGGTCTTTACCTATGAAACTGCCGTTTTGCCGTACTGGCCATTTCAAATGAAAAATTTTTTTTTTTGACTGATAATTCTAATTTCAAATTAATTTTATTTGACAAACATGGAATTCTTTTTCTAAAATCGTCATTTGTTTAATAGTTAGTGTTTTGTTTTCAACGCATTCGAACATTTTTCGTCATCATGGATAAGTTAAAAATTCGAGTAATTATGGAGTATGAGTACCGTCATGGCAGCAAAGCGGCACAAGCGGCACGCAACATCAACGTACGGAGCGAACACTACAAACGAACGCACCACCCGTTATTGGTTTACCCGCTTCCGTTCTGGAAATTTTGACCTGAAAAATGAACCCCGTGGTTGTCCGAAAACTTTGGTCGACAATGACGAATTAAAGGCAATTGTGGAAGCTGATGAAACTCAATCCACGGCTGAATTAGCAGCAGCTTTCGACGTTAGCATCAAAACAATATTGGTCCATTTGCGTCAAATTGGCAAGGTAAAAAAGCTTGACAAATGGGTACCCCACGAACTCAATGACCGCCAGCGCGAAGTACGCGTGGAGACGTGCCTTGCACTGCTCAGCAGGCATACAAATGAAGGAATTCTGAACCGCATTGTTACTTGTGACGAGAAATGGATCCTGTTTGACAATCGTAAGCGTTCAGCAAGTTGGTTGGACCCTGGTTCAGCACCCAAACAATGCCCTAAACGAAAACTTACTCCTAGAAAAGTGATGGTCACTGTTTGGTGGTCTAACGCGGGTGTAATTCATCACAGCTTCTTGCCAAACGGGACAAGCATTACTCCAGATGTGTACTGTGAAGAACTGAACACAATGATGGAGAAGCTCGCACGTCTCCAACCAGCTTTACTCATACTGCACAGCAGACGGTCTCCAAGCTACAAGGTTGGGGTTGGAAGTTCTCCGTCATCCGCCGTACTCACCAGACCTTGCGCCTACAGACTTCTACTTTTTCCAGAATTTGGATAACTTCTTGGCGGGGAAAAATTCAATACCCGAGAGGCAGTACAAAATGCCTTTGAAGAATTTGTTGCCTCCCGTCCAGCTGATTTCTTCAAGAAAGGCATCAATAAGCTACCAATGCGTTGGCAAAGATGCATTGATTGCATGGGTGATTATTTTGATTAATAGAAATAAAAAATATATAAAAAAAAATCCGCTTCATTTATTTCGTGAAAAACGGCAATTTCATAGGTAAAGACCTAATATTTATCACATAATTTATAGTACATACTCAGCAGCTTTTATCTATTAAACAATAAATCATTTAAAAATAACATGAATAAACAAAACAATAGATCGTACAGCGATCATTGTGGTTATAGACACAAAAATAATCGTATTTCATTTGTTTAAATTAAAATGTGATTTATTAATGTGCTGATTCAACAATGCAAACTCCAGTCGAATGGACAGATCGCGATAAAATTTACATGACAAATAGCTATTATTACGTCGTAAACATAAATAATAATGATAATTATTATAAATCCCCAGAGCAACACCCAACTGTATGGCCCCAAAGTAAGCAAAGCTAGTGTTATGGATGAACAAACAGCTTTCTGGGGGCTTCCCAGAATAAACATACATATAGAAATAAAAACTATGACCCGAAAACAAATGAAACTAGGACTCGAACCTATTGCACAATTGTATAAATGCTTCGGAATGTGTGAAACAAATCGATATATTTACGGCCTGTAATAGGTATAACTACTTAAGTTGTGCCAAGAAGTAGAAAGTAGTATTTAATGCTTGAAACGGCACGAAGGCCTTATTTCTTTTATAAGTTCCGCATTCCCAATCGAATTTTTTTTGTAAGGTTAAATACTAATGTCTAATAAACCTTTCAGCAAGCTATCCTAATTTGAAGCAGCAGTAAGCAACTACCTTTAATAATTACCAAAACATCGTTTTAAACGTTGCTTGAGCTTCTGTAACAAAAATAGTTGGACGTACAGTATTTATTTTTTAATGTGCAATGTCATTTTTTGTTTATGCAGATGGACGATAAGGTAGTCAACTATTTCAACTTCCTAATAATATCATGAATGTGAAAGTTTGTTCATGTGAATGTTTATTACTAAATGACGCAAAAACGACTTAACGGATTTGAATGATTATTAGCTTGGAATAACATATAACTTTTATCCCGATATTGTAATGGAATCGGGAATTTTTGCTAGATCAAAGGAACCTACAAAATGAAAATTACCATTAATTAGCCATACCTTTTACTGTTCATTGTTCAATTATTAATTATACATTATTAAATAATCGTTGCCTCAATATATCCGTTTTACTATTCTTTCGATTTTCACTGTTTTTACTTCGTTTTATACTCTGTGCTTCTTGTGTTTCACTTGCAATCGTCATAATCTTACGTAATATACATAGGAAACATCCGTCCAACGGCAATATTTTACCTGAATAGTTCTTTTTCTGTATTTATCAAGGTTATGTATCATTATCTATCTCTTTAGAACCTGCCTATCTTCAAATTTGACAGACAAAAAGAACACCTTAATTCTTAAAAATTAACCATATCCATATTTACCGTTATTACGTTCTCATTTAAAGTAAACTTAATTAAAATAGGAAAACCTCTCACAAATTTAAATTTATTTTTAGGAACTTACTTTTAAGAAATAAAGAAGTGCGTCGAACCTTAGCGTAAAATGCACATCATAATATTGTACTCATTACTTTTGTATAAAAACTATCCCATGTATTTTAAAGCAGAATTGCTGGTAAGGTTTCAACATTCAAAGTGTGTAGTTTTATGCGTTTAAATATAACCCAATTTTTTTCTGAAAAATAGTAAATTTTTAAACTTTATTAGATTAGGTAGTTCCAAAATTGGGTATAAGGGTAAATAATTTTTTTTCAATATTTTTATAGTATTACGAGTGAAATAATGCACAAATTTTTCCCAAAGAAAAACAATCAATAGTTTACATAATAAATGCATAGGCACAAATATGCACGGAAAGCACTTGCCCGGAAGACGCTTCTTACAAAATCATACTGATTTGTGACGTCACAACTAGGTAACATAGGTCTGAAGGTATGGGAAAACAATATTATTAAATACGAAAATAAATATAGCATTCACGATACATAACGTCATAGGAAATGTTGTTATTTTTAATGTTCCTGATGTGTTTGTATTAATATATTTTTTCATATATATTTTCAAGCATTTTTGTGTAACAATAAGGTATGTTTTCAAAACCAAATATCAATAATTAACATTTGCGAATGCTATCATCTGCCCAGTTTGTCGATTACTAGAATAGTATGTAGATTACTCCTGATCCCGTGGAAATTAAAACCGAAATCATTTAGATTTAGAAGAAGCAAAAGGCTTATTATAAAACATGCAAATTTTTTAAAGTTATTAGGCTGCTGACATTGAATATAACAATGTTTATTATGACAGTACGCAAGTGAACGCTTTATTTACGTAGCTATTATATAATTTATCCAAACGCTCATAAAATTGAATGATTTACACGCTGTGACAATGAGGTAGCGGTGAGACCGTTGTGACAGCTCCTCAAACATATGGCTGTATCACGAAGACTATAGATTGTAAACATACTGTAACTGCTGCAATATATCATTACTGTTGATAAACTATTTAAATATTTAATAAAAAAAATTTCTCAAATATCCAATTGCGGGATGAAGAATTAATTTTTTAAAAGAAAAAGTTTGAGATCACTTTGAAAATACGAAATCTATTTGTTACAGTAGAATAAAACGTATTTTCTTTTTCTTCTAAGATTCTTCATTTAAAAATCAAAACCTATAACACAAAAGATTTCGAAATATCAATTGTTTTTCTGTATAAAAAGAGATTAAATCCTTGTTCACGCTCATTCAGTAATCTGACCAACTTGATTCTAGCTTTTTTTCTGACTTTTCGAAGAAGGAATTCATTCAAAAAGATGCCGAGGGGATTATCAGAAGTTTTACGAGCTAGAAGTGTCGAGACCCAATAATCAATGCCACTAAAATAAAAGCTAAGTTGCGGGCTGCTACTGGACTAAAAATCAGCACTCAGACCATCAGGAATTGTTTACCCCAGGTTTGATTACGAACGAGAAGATCCTGGCGAGCACCTCTGAACGAACCGAGAAGACGTGGGAACGCTGAAAGACAAAGAACTGCCACCGGAACCGTTCAACAAAGCGGGAAATCGGTATCCTTTTGGGGTGGTATAATGATTGGTGCTAGAACGCCGTTGATCCAGTATCATATCTGGATGACTGCAGCTTTGTATCAAACCATTGCTTTTGATGGAATTGTCTGGTCGTTTAGAATAAACCATGGCCTTCGGTTCCTATTGGTTGACGATAATACACTGACACATCGAGCTCAACGATTCAAAGCTGCTCTGTGTGAATACGACATTACCAGATTAGACTGGCCTGCCGGCTCGCCTTACTTAAACCCGATTGAGCACGCGTGGAATGCTGTCAAGCGAGCTGTTTGGAACCGTCAGCAACCTCCCCAGACAGTGCCAGAGATCAGGGAAGCCATTATTCAAGAATGGGACAGGTTACCGCAAGAAATGCTGGATAACTTAATTCTTAGCATGCCCAGAAGGATTGCCGCATGTGTTCGCAGGGAAGGAGTTATCTTGTACTAAGTAAAAACAATTTCATAATAAATGTTGATAATATTTAGTTAAATTCTCTTTTTCTTTCAATTATTTATTAGTCGAAATTGCATTGGGACTGTTAAATTCAATTTTTGTTACTAAAAAATAACTTAATTTTTTTATATCAAAAAGTGTATCTTTTTTATGAAAAGATGTTACGCAAGCAACATTCTTTTAAAAAATCCATATTTAGCTAGTGATCTCAAACTTTTTTTGATGTGTGTAGCTCTGGCTCTGGTGAAGCAATTAAAAACTGATCCAGCAGATCAACTTTTAATATAATAATAATCATATTTCATTTTCTCATCACAATATGTTTACTTAAAAGCAATAAATCTATTACAATATTTTTTTTTTCATTTACAAAATGGATATTGTGTGAGACTGGTGCCTAAAGTAGGCTCGAGGCCTGTGTTGCTGGACACCACGTCTCCACAAAGTACATTTGAATATTTGGTTAGATAGGCGCTTATAATTTTTATGATTTTATATTTATGGTTACATTTACATTTGAATTTGATAAATTTTGGTATACAATTATAACTTTACGATGAGGTGACATGTAATTGTTTATTGATATAATGTTATATTATGTATAGCTACTTTGGGTGTGTGTTTTGTATGTGTATTGTGTATGTGTGTGGCCAAAAATAGCTTCAGTGTCATCATAATTAAGTGTCTGTAACCATTCAGGTAGCTTCACCTTGACCCTAGCTTCTGATAGGGGGTATATGTAACTTTTTGTTTATTTTATTATAGAGGAAACCTCCCACATAGCAAAAGAATCGGTTAGATAATTTCGTTGCAAGCATAGTGCGTTTTTGATTTACGGGGTTATACCTTCTTTTACCACAAGGTAAAGATAGGTCATATTTAAGTAGTTTGTGTTGCTTGAGTACAGTCTCGAAAACAAACAGTTGACGCACGGTTAAAACTTTATTTTCTTCGTATAACTGTGCCATGGGATAACGATAGGGTCGAAATGAAGATACCTTAAGAAAGGCTCTTTGCGCTCCCTCCAATTCTAATAATAAGGTTTTTAGTGCACCGCCCCAAGAGGTTATGCTATAAGGCAGTATAGACTGAACAACAAACGTTGCGTAATCAAAATTTAATTAGTTTACGCAAAGTAAACTACTTAAATTTTTTTTGAGTCAAGTACGGGCCTAAGGGTTTTAAAAACATATATTAATTTTCTTATTATATTATTAACGGACATTATGTGCTGGGCAAATCGTAAGGATAGACGTGTAACACCTTCATCTTCATCGTCACTTTCCATCAGGTGAGATAGAAGACAAACGTTTCAAATAAAAACAAAAATTTGTGCTGTCAATAATTGTGCCTAGGTATTTGACGCTCTGTGTTTTACAATGTTACAACAGACACGGGTAGGTACATGTGTTTAAAGTTAGCAAGTTATTTTGCAACCAGCTTGCTACCAAATTAAAGCCTGATTGAGCATCCGCGTACACCGTAGTCCAAGTATCGGCACTGAATAAGAGGACAGTGGCATCCACAAAAGGAAATCACTTTGCCTTTTCGTAAAGTGAGCGTCGTTTATTTATATGATTAACGACGGTCCTAGTACCCTGGGGTGTACATAATCTTTTAATAACGCGACAATATAGGCGACAGTTGGTTGTTTTCTCGTCGGCAGCGGAATACTATGTACATGTACATTACAATATGTATCATCAATAGTTTTTGCAGCAGATGCCAAATTATAACTTTTGTATAAAAAGTTTTTATAACTTAGGTAAACTCATTGTCATATGGATTTCTTATGTTTTTGAGAAGGAAATACAACAATTGTTGTGCAGAAGCAGGAGGTCCTCTGAGGCCAGGGCCCTGGGCACGGGAACTTTTGCCCCAATGGTCTTCTTACTCTTAAGACTTCTTCTTACTCCTTCGCGTTTTCCGTTAGGAGGTATATCTATGGGGTGCTCTTTCTTAAAATATAAGGAAATAAATATTCCTTAAATAAAAAAAAAGGATATTTTTTTGAACGGCTGATGAATAAGTAAATTGCTATTGAACATTGGGTTGTAAACTTCGTTATACTAATTCAAATCAAAATTATTACCATCATTATGATATATAATTATATTTACCTTATGCAGGTATTTGTTTTATTAAAATAATACAATTATTATTTATATTGATTAAAACATGACCACAATATTTTTTATAGGTTTTATAATTAATGATCTTTAAACTACATCTTACCCATATTTTTCTACTTTTTTAAAATTGGCTTATAGAGGCACTATGCTCCGCTTTACAAAAAATGTATAGAAGTTGGAAAATTCAAGTATTACAAAAAGAAATATTATATACGTATGAATATATATCTACGAATATTAGAAAACGCTCACGAATTCAAACTCGCATGCTGCTGTGTTAGAGCCAGATTTTTTTAACCAAAGATTATATAATTATATTTAGCACTATAGCATATAAAGCAGGTTTAGTTTGCTTACAATATTAATATCTTTCAAACTACAAATACGAGTTTATTGAGATCAGAACCTTGGACTACAAGATAATAAGGACACTGCACTGCTCTATCAAGATTCATTTCAGCTTCTTTGATTAGAGAACACAGTGCTTTGTTTTTAGTTAAACAAAATGTAATTTCTGATCTTTTTTTAAATTCTAATTGGTTGTAACTTGGTACTCAAATTAATAAAGGATTTCTTATTTTATCTACATGACATTTTTTAAATAAATGGAATTACATATTTTTTATTAAATGCAATACAAAAAAATTTCGGATGAAGATGGATTTGTGTGCTAAAAATATAGTAATTAATTTCAATAAATTTCTCTAATCCGCACTAAGTTTGAAATCCATATTTTAGTATGGCAATAATTTTCTAATTTGATCGACGGGAAATTAACAAAAATATATTGCTGTGTAAATAAGACGTCAACTTTTTAACCTTTTCTGTTGCCAGCGCCTCTACAAATATTAATAGGCTGTACGAGATGCGAGTTAAAAGGAAATTGAAATGGATTTAATTTATTCCAAGACGAAGGCTTTATAAACAAGGCCATTGTCACCAAAGTTTTTCCTCACTAACATATTCGTTTATTTATTTAAATTATAGGTTTGCCAGTCAGTGTTTGCATAGTTAATTACGTTTCATAGTACTTATGTTGAGAAAACGAAAGGTTCTTTTATTTACACTTGATTTCCTGATAAATGTGTAATCAGTACAAGTGATATAAGTTGAAACCGACTTTTCTTATTTTATTGCATTAAGAAGCAGTTACTTTGCTGTAAAAATTTAAACGAGCTAATTAATTAAGCTAAAAACCTAATTATTAACTTAAAGTCAGTGGTTACACCATTAAATGCGCAATAGCTGTATTTAAAAAAAAAAATTTTTTTTTAAATAAAACTTCTCCAGAATATTTATAACATTTTGATAAGAGGTATAATTTTTTAAAATGTGTGATGTAGTAGTGACCAATTTTCATACCGAAAATGGTCATACGCCACCAAATGCAGCTTCATGAGAAATAGTTTTAAACACGATATATAAATACATATTTTACTCCGGAACAATTAAGTAAATTCGCTTACTTTTGAAATGTATGTTTTACGTTTATCTTGTTACTAGCAGTAGACAATCAAGATCTCAGTCAACCGTGACCAAGGTTTCTCTGAGGATGGCAAATCATGGGCTAAAATGGAAAATAAACACGATTATACTCGTCAAAGGTAGTTCAATTTTAGAGACAGTATCCAGAAACAACATCAAATTGGCCCAAAAAAGAAAAAAATTAAAGAATAACATTTTTATATCCCGTTTTAGTTGTGTCCAAGAGAACCTTGACTAAAATCGCTCTATTGTCGCTTGATCGGACGGATATAAAACTGTGGCAGTTGACCTTAGACACTTTAATAATAAAATGACAGCTGTGCTCTCATAGAGCGATTAACGCTAAACTGATTTAATGGTTTTACAACTGTTTTATCATTATAAAGGTTATTCAGATTTAATGTAGTCTACTTGTTTTTGCCCGCTGCTTGGCCCGCGTAGCCCTCGAAAACCCTACTTTTTTCTCGATGAAAGGTCAAAAAATAGCTATTGCACTAATAGTTAATTTTAATAAGTATTTATACAAAAAAATCTGACTGCAAGTCCACTTTGCAGGCTGTATCAATAGTACTTTTTATTTTAATTTAAACCTCTCCTCTAGAACTTTTTCCTGTAGTTATTTGTAAATATTATTGGCTGCCACTTAATCTAAACATTTGGTTCACAAGTAATATTAGGTTTGTTTATTTCATTTGTGCACATGATCCTATGTGCGCGTGCTTATTAATAAGCAACTCCAGTTTGTGTGGCAGCCGCTATCTTTTTAAACCGTGCCCTTGTCGCTTCGGTGTGCGCAACAGCAACACACAGTTGTATACCGGGTGACTTTTTCTACCGTCAGCACATGGCTTCGGACCACACTTCCGAAAGAAACCATATACCAAAAAAGAAAAAAAAACATACTCTTCGTACAAATCCAAAGGGTCAGTTGACCATAAAAATGTACCTATCCAATTATTTTTTTCATACAACACGGTGTACAGGGTGTCCCAAAATTCAACGTCAAGCCGAAACGGGACTATTAGACAGATAGTACCCATCATCAGAAAAATCCGAAAAAAAATCCATCCCATTTTCCTTAATGCCAAGGCACTAGTTCACTTTTTTTTTTAGGAGGCTCTATCAAAGTCGAGATATTTTGAAAATGTTGAATTCATAGTGTTGGGGTAATTTTGTTATTATTTTTTATTATGATTAAAGATAAACTCAAACTCAAACTCATTTATTTCACAAATTACTACAGCAACAAAATATAACAGTAAAAACACTTAGACACACACAGTAAAGTACAGATTTTTAACATAAAACAATGACCAACACCAGGAATACAAAAAAGTTTTTTTGTGCTTTTACTAATTTTAATTTCATAATGGCGCGTTTCCGGGTGCTGACGTACCACGCTCACTCCATTCGCTCAGCTCGCGCAAATCGCATCAGTTATAAAAGTAATCACGTCGGTGACCAAATCGTGAAATGTTTTTTATTTGACTGTGTGGTAAAATAAAATAATTTCATTATATGATCGAGCGTTTCATGAAATTAGCAATTCTATGATTTGGCCACGACATATACAAGCTTAACATATACAGCCTCTAAATAAAAAGGAAGCTACAAATAAATAATTTATGCAAAAAGAAACATACCTAATTAAATTGAATATGTAGTAACTACTTACTAAATGTGAAATTTAGTTTAATTTAACTCAACAAGCTCAAATATCCAATAGGATAAACCAATGGGCCAAAATATTGTAATATAATAATAATTATTTTTAAACACGTAACGTTACTAACCAATTACATTATATACAAGCTTACAAAAATATATAATGTTAAAATATATAATATAAAATAATGGTGAAATTATGTAATTTACTTAAAATACAAATACTATACATATTTATTTTAAAGTTTACCTAATAATATTTTTTATATTTATAAGCTTTAAAAGAAATATGTAAGTATAGTATTTGTATTTTTAGTATTTAGGTAGTTATAAGCTTAATGTAATGTCACCTCACATATTGCAGTGCCCTACCGGGTATCACAAGAACAACTGCACTAATTAGGATCTTAAATGTCATGTGATAAGCAATAAAGGAATTTGTTTGAATTTAAGGCACACGAGGAAAACACATAGTTAAATACAAGGCAACATTCAAATAAAATTCAAATTCAAATTCAAATCTTTATTGTGTTCCACATTATTTTGAAAGAAGTAAGGTTTGTTTGTAACGTGGTTGAAACTTGTTATCTAATGTATGATGAAGCTACTTAGTACCTTATCTTAAAAGGACAGAAACAGTTCGAATGTAAATAAATGCTCTTTTTTATTAAAATAATTCGTTATAGTTTTATCATTTGAGGTTGTAATGGATAATGAGAGCAGCCCTTAAAAATACTTATCTTGAAAGTACTGAAGCAGATCGAAAAATAATACAAAACAACAATATCGACATAGTTATTTTTATATGTGTAATCAATTTGCATCGCCCATTTATCACAATTTTTTAACACTTACTGTATTTTTTAAATTGTCTACATAACTACACCGACATGTACACAATAACTCTCATCATAATTGCCAGGTGAAATATAAAACCGGTTCATAAATATTTTTTAAAACATCTATTTGTCGGAGCGCGTGATGGAGGTGCCACGCTTGTTTTGTTGATTGAAGATTAGATAATTAGTTTTTTAATTCATTCGTTCATAATATCATAGACAACGTAATGTCAAGTTTTTAAACTTGAGTGTAGTCCATACGGGGCTTAAAAATGGCAATACTGGTTTGTCTTTTAAATGTTGGTAATGGAGTTACCGACCAATGGTGAAACCAATGGTGAAAAACTAGCAACTTACAGAGAATACCACAAACTAACTAGTGATGCTACGCATCAGACGAACGTCTTCCTAACTACAACACTAGAAACTAGGAACTTGAGGAGCTTATCAATTTGACAACCATTTTTTTTAAATTAGATTGTCCTTCGTTTCTTAATTTTAAAATGACGGCATTGGATTTTGGCGTAATGCCATGGTGGCAGGCGAAAGCCCCTCTCCTTTTCTACAAGATATTTTAACAATCTAAAAGATAAAGAAGGTAAAATAAATAAAAGACTTGTATATTTATGATTTTTTTTTTAATTTCTAAATTTTGTTTTATATTTTTATATGCTTTGTTTGTATTGCACAGGAGGTAAATTTTTATTTTCTAGAAGCGAGACATCAGTACCTTTTATTCATATTCTGTTAATTTTGTTACACCAATTAAACACCGTTATTCATATTGAGTAACCCAGAAAACGTTTCTTGTGTGGCTCACAAACAATATACAAAGGTTTACTACACTTAAACCTTGTAAGCACAAAGCACTATTAGCACAAAGACACGGTAACCATTGTTAAGTCCTATCTCAGTTCTTGGAAAGTGATGGAAAATAAAGTCCTTTCGGCTACTTTCTCATTCACTACACAGCACTTGTTGTACATTGTGAAGCACCGAATAAACGCATATTAATTACTATATTTGGTAAATGGGAGGTTATGTTTCGGAAATGGATCAATGCAAACTCTCCACTCGTCAAACATTGAAACCGTAATGGCAGATCGAGCTGATTGATTGAAAATTAAATTAAATTTTGCGTTTTATGGCAATCAGCTGTAGTTACTACACAATAACTATTTCTGCCAATATCAAGTATTAATATAATAAAAGTAGTTTTAAGATAATTAAAACATTGAAACATAACCTACAACCGTACATCATTGATTGAACATAGTGTTATCATTCATCATTCACATTGAAGTGACGTATGACAATTGCTCGCTCGAAAAGTAGCAAGAGATGTCAGCATCAAAAAGTTCTAATCATAGACATAATTCCTAGTTTTTTTTGTATGAAGACTACCTGCTATGGAGAATACCTTTGGTATTTTGGCATTCTTGGGATGGTGAACCAATGATGTGACTTAGTTGTCATTGTATGTTGGTAATAATAAAGTATGTAACCAATAGTGTGACTAATCAAGTCGGCCAAATGTCAGTGTGTGCAATATGGTTTAAAACTGGAATAGTTTGGAGGAAGGAAGAGTTGTTGGAATTGAGAATGTGCCTCGCGTGCACTTTCTGAACTAAGCTCCCGTATCGAATTCACCGCATTACATAAATTTATGAATGTAGTTAGACCAGTGATTGTGAAACAAGAATTAAGTGTTAAGAAATACAATCTTAAACATTGAAGTCATTTTAAGGAGTCTAAGACTTGTCATGACGACGCCCACCAACACATAATCTACGACTATCTTTTTTTTTATTCAGTTTATTATTAAAAACAGCCTATAGACCTCTTCCATGAAGAAGTCACGAGCAAAAACTAGTATATTCTGCTTTCAGCGAGATGTTTTCGAAAAATATCAAAAACACATTATATCCACAAACAAGGATGCTTTGATTGCGTGAACATCGAGATTGTCTCAAAAGTTAGCCTTTTCTCCATATGTTTGCAATTGTTTTGAAACAGGTATTGGTTAAAGCGATACAAGGATAAAGTGCAGATCGTTCGGAGCTGGTTTCATATAAATATGAATAATAATCGTTAAAGGTCAAACCCTAATGATCTTATAAATGAATATCAGAAGGATAGGCGCTATTTACGTAGGTGTAGTTCTTTTTTCTCTAGGTTCGGTACATGCATAATTGGCATGATATATTCAGTTCATTGGTGTATCTTTATTCAGCGGGAACACTATGTAATTTGATATAGGTCTTACCGTGATATAGATCTATATATTAAGGGCTATCACTGGTGAAACAACTGGAATTTGTTCCGTATTATTTTCAGAGTTATCGAATTTTTTCAAAAATATTCTAGCCAGCAGGTAACTTTTTTTTCTATTTAAGTGATCAAGTTAAAATATGGACACATAATTAGGGCTATACTTACTTTATAAGTATATTATAAAAAATATTTAGGTTTCATTCATTAAAACTGAAATATTACGTTACGAAAAAAAAAAAACTCTAGTCAGCGGGAAACTTAAAACATACGCAACATACAGCGTTTGGAAACCACCCTCAATTAGTGCTATTCGCGTATATATTTTGTATCATCTTGCTTTTTGGATACCGCTTTTAGAAGTGCAGATATATAAGGCGGTTTTCTTGCTGAAGAAAATACTTCGTGAGATCATCCATATAATAAGAATCAATTTCAGCTTTACCCTTTTTACTCGACTTCAGCATAGCCAAAATAGAAGGGTTATGTTTTTGGCAGTGTTTTTCTTAAATGTCCTTCCGATACGAAAGGGTTTGTATTTGTCACCGTAGCACCTAAACTACTGAACCGATTCTGATGATTGGTGTGTCAACTGATTCGTAAAAGAGTGACATAAGCTATATATTTTTTTGTGTTCTCAAGTTCCATTATAGTTATGTATGAGGCTGGCATTTACTATCAAAAGTTGGCGCATCTAACGCAGTGTCTAAAAAAGTATAATACTTGGCACTTAAATTGATCTGATTTTATTTATGATCTTTAAATTGAGGAAGCACCTATTTTTAAAATTATTAAAAATGAGTAAAGAGATGTAAAATACTGCTAAAAGATTACATGAAAGGAACACTTGCTCAGGTAGACGATCCAGGGAGTCCCCGTGCCAGGTACCGAAAATCAGTCAGTCAGTACGTCAACTTGTTTTGTTCACATCTTACGTCACGTCTCTCTTGCGCATACATTTTGATAAATACTAATGATTCGGCTAGAACTTGGAATTTGATTACCTTTGTGATTTGGTTTAGTGTATCCTTGGAACTAACGACTTGGCTTTAACTTGGACTTAAGATAATCCCTACAATTTGGTGGACTGGACTTGGATCGCTCTCTGAGCTTTCTATTGTGCTTGTGATTAGTCCAAATTAACATCAACATTTACAGATTCAGCATATGAATTACTGCTATAAGGAGTGATTATTCACTTATTTTAGAAATCATCCTGTATCTACTAAACTAATCCACATACTGTTTTTTATTTTATTTTTTACTATTTGGACCATGGTGCGTGAACCCCTTCCATTTGGACGTTGACCTTCTGGACACCCTGTATATTTATACTATATATAATAGAAAAAACAAATTTACAAACAATACGAACAAGGCATTTGTACCTTATATAGTACTTATTTTTATTTTATTTAGTGTCTTAATACAAACTTTTTATTAAAGTGTCTCAATTTACTCTAACCGAAATGGCCTTGCGCGACTGAGTGTGCGCGTTACCCCGTTTTCGGTGTCAACGGAAGTTTTTGTTTTTGTTCCCCTCCACGGGACGGGCAGGAGGATAAAAAATGCTCTGAAACATACTGCGCGCGCGCGATCGGAGTTATGTGGGACTCGTCCCGACGCCTACCAGAACCATACCCACTAAAAAACCCCCTGTCGGCTCGTCCAATTTTTTGCTACTCAGCCTTCATCTGAGCGACGGCCAATTGGAGAAAGAGGCCGCGCTAGCGGGGCCCAGAAGGGGTCACCCGCTGGGATTTACATAGCACTGAAGGTGCTCAAAGCACTGAAGGTGAATGAAAATAAAAAATAGAATTTAAAGTTACATTAAATAAATATTAAAGAAGTTAAATTAATTCGAATTTACGTCTAAGTTGCGGCCTGAAGGGCTAAGAGATCTAGCGTCAGCTGCGTCGCTACGTTCGTGTGCACGTTTCTCGAACTAGCGACTATGAATTTCGAATCTAAGACAAGAGCAGTATATGAGGCTGAATCTCGAACTAGAGGACTGGGATGGGATTCGGCGCGTCTGAAGAACGATTCTGAGAGTGTTTTGAGGTGCTGTTGCACTGCAGGTAGTTCAAGATCTCTGTGCAGGTCCGCGTTACGCACGTACCACGGTGCGTCTGTGGCCCTGCGGCAGAAGAGATTTTGAACTACCTGCAGTTTTTGCAGGACGGATGGTTTGGCGTGGGCAAAGACTGGCGAGGCATATGTCATGACTGGTCTAACGCAGACCTTATAAAGCGTACGTTTGTTTCTGAACGACATTTTACTTTTTCTACCTAACATACTATATAAGCGGCCTAAGTAAAAACGGGCGAGTTTCGTTACTCTATCGACGTGTGGCTTGAAAGAAAGCGTCTGGTCCAAGGTGACGCCTAAGTATTTGGTAGTGCGCTTCCAGGGGATGGGAGTACCTAACATTCGAACGTGCAGATTGTCAGCGCCATGACGTTGTTTGCAGTCGAAGTAAACCGCAGAACTCTTGTCTGGGTTCACATCGATACGCCATTTTTGAAACCATGCACCGAGGGCGTCTACAGCCTTTTGGAGTCTGGTGGTGAGACCCGGGACACTTTGGCCTTTGGTATAAAGGGCTGTGTCGTCGGCAAAGAGGGCGAGTTCGACGTCTTTCGGCGGAATGGGAATCTCGTTAGTGTACACGGTATACAACACAGGGGCGAGGACTGAACCTTGAGGGACTCCAGCCTTTATGGGACGAGGCGCGGAAAGCGTGCCTTCATGTTTGAAACGAAACGTGCGGTCTTTGAGAAACGACGCGATTATCCTAACTAGGCGAGCCGGTAAGGCTATTTTGTACAGTTTATAAACGAGACCGCTGTGCCAGACTTTGTCGAAAGCCTTGGCTACATCAAAGAAAACTGCGATCGTTTACTTTCGTTTCGGATAGAAGCCGTCGAGTATGTACTCGACGATTCGATGGACTTGCTGAGGGCAGGAGTGCTTAGCGCGGAAGCCGAACTGGTGGGGAATGTTGAGGGTGTCGCCATCCGTTGGAAACAGATGGTTCCGCATTCGAGAGAGTATGACTCTTTCGAGAAGTTTAGACATGGCCTTGAGGAGGCTGATGGGTCTGTGATTAGCTGGGATATTCAGAGGTTGGGAATGCCTATGACTGTCGCTTCTTTCCAGGCTTTTGGAAAGTAGCTGTGGTCGAAGCAGGCATTGAAGATGATGGCTAACAAGGTAAGAACCTGTTGCGGCAGGTGTTTGAGTGCGTGGTTAGAAATACCATCCGCACCCGGAGCCTTTTTGGACTTTTGACTTCTAATGAGAAGCAAGATTTCATCATTAGAGACTGTGACGGGGTCGTCGGTGATGGCGAGAGATTCTATGCGGAGAACTTCGTCCTCCAGCGCCTGGATGTGGGATGGATCCGCGGGTTGCGTGCTGGGCGAACATTGTGCCGCTATGCTGTCGGCGAAGCATTCGGCTTTCTCTTCGGCTTCAAAGGCAATAGTGCCGTCGGGACGAGTGAGAGGAGGAATGTGAGAGGCGGCGTCTACGCGTAAGGTTCGTGCCATACTATAGTACGCTTGGTGGGACGGGGAGATATTCTCCATGAGATCGTTAAACTGAGCGTCTCGTAGTTCCGCGAGGCGAGACCTAACTTTACGTTGTAGTTTGTTCGCAGCAGATCTATAGGCGGGCGTGGGATATTTCTTGGCTCTCCGGAGAGCCGCGTTCTTAGCTTTAATGAGATTGCTAACGGCTAAGGGTAGATTGGGTATACTTCGCTTAGCAACCTTTTCGTTTACACTGATGGCTGAGTTGATAGCATCAGTGAGGGAGTCGACTAATGAATCTATTTTGTCCGGGCTATCGGGGTCGGGCGAGATCGCGAGCGGAGAGTTTGGGGCCTCTTAGGCTGAAGCTAACGTATTTTTAAAACCTTTCCAGTTGGTAAAGGTCTTAGGAGGAGTGACGTGATTGTTAGGCGGTCCTAGCACGAGGGAGACGGGGCGGTGATCAGAGCCAAGGTCATCGAGCGGTTCGATAGACCTGAGATCGAGGTTGATTTGTTTGACGATCGCAAAATCGAGAATGTCAGGAGAGTAGTTAGGGTTGCCGGGATAGTGAGTGGGAGTGACGGGAGAGATGACGTCTAAGTCGAGTTGCTGAGTGATTTTAAGGAGTTCTCTACCGCTTTGGTTGGTCGATAGGCACTTCCAGTCAGTATGTTTGGAGTTGAAATCTCCAAACATAATGACTGAATGACCGAGGGCGAGAATGGCCTCGAAGTCGCTAAGGATAGGTCTGGTATGATGGATGTCACTAGGTATGTAGACTGAAGCTATGATGACGGTCGGATGACCAGTCATAGCTAATCTACACACAGTGGCCTCCATGTTGAGGAGAGGAGGGGTAGGGAGAGGAGTGCAGTGGAAACCTCTTTTGTGATAAATAGCTGTGCCGCCGTAACCGTCGGGCCTATCGTTACGAATGAACACGTAATTGGAAACAGCGAATCCCCTGGTGCGGTTTGGAGTGAGCCACGTCTCTTGAAGAAGCAATAAGGTCTGGCTAGTTGTTCTGAAGGAACAGTTTGAGCTCAGGAACGTTAGTGCTGAGACTACGAGCGTTAAAAGAAACTAGGGATAGGCCCTTGAGTTTGATACGACCGGACGCGGGATTTGCGAGTCTAGACATTATATTTGCTTATTTACGAATTTATACAAAAATAAAAAAAAATAAAAATAAAATTTATAACGAACTTAGAAGCGAGTGATGCTCGGCTAACGCAAATAAACGCTCTTGAGGAGAGCGGGCGGCTCGCAGTTTGCGTGCGAGAACGGAAGTTTCCCCGCACAGCATACAGGCAGGGGGGAAGGGGATTCGGGAGTGCGAGTGCACTCCTTTGTTATGTGACGGTCCAGGCACTTGACGCACCTGGGAGGAGCTGAGCAGTTAGCCGCTGCGTGGCCGTAGAGCTGGCAGCGGTGGCACTGCCCAGGGTGACCACGGGGGTTGGGACGCTCGACGGAGATATTCGAGAGTCCGCAGATTGTGCGAGCCTCTCTGAAGATCTCCCTCGAGTTGGGAGTATTAGACAAGATAACTAAAGCTAATGGAAAACGCCTACCGCCATTTGAGTGCATCTTGTGCACTGCTTCAGCCGGGAAACCCTGGGACTTAAAGTCCTCGAGGATATCTTCGTTCGCGAGCTCGAACGAGACGCCCCGTAATACTGCGCGGATCTTACGCTCCTCCGGGAGGGCGAGTGATCGCACGGAAGTCGTTGATAGTCGCAACTTGGATTTTTATATTAACGCCTGCGTTATTTGCCTTGAGATAATTGAATTGCTCTTTGCACAAGTTAGAAACCGCGGTCCAGCGCGCTTTTTCGCGGAGGAAGACGGGTGGAGGGAGCTGAAGCTTCGGTGGGACGGGAGGGCCGCGCGTCGCTGGCTTCGACGGGACCGACGGCGACGCGGTCACTTCGAGTGACTTAAGGGGCGCGGGGGCGGGTGTAGAAGACACCGGGGTTGGCTCGGGTGTTGAAGACACCGCGGCTTTTTTCGAACGCTTCTTAGAGCGTTTGGCAATTAACTGGAACGCGGGCTTAGGAGAACCGGTTAAGGTGGCGGCGACCGACGAAGCTTTGGACGCAGCGGAGTCTGAATCGCTCCCGGTAGCGGTACTCTTCCTACGAGATGAGCGCGAGGATGAGACCGACGCGCAGTCCATATCGGATGGAACGGGAGACGTGGGACAGCTATAGACCTGAGGGGTCTGGACGTTGGAGGCCTGAGGGGCTGGGGTTGGGGCCTGAGAGGCCGGGGACGCGATTGATGCCTGCAAGGCCTGCGTTAGTATGTCTTTCGGAATGGAGACGCCTGCCGCTGCAAGCGCCTGGGTGAACGCGTTAGCGAAGTTAATAACGCTTAGCGAATCCATTAGGGAGGGTTGAGACAATAATATGTATAAATAAGTATATTAAAAGATGCCTAGTTGCTGAAAACCTAGCAAAACCCTAGCGGCTAACCTCCCTACCAGCGGTAGGGGGGCTGGGGAGAATAACTTAAAACTAACCGTAGTACGCCGAAGGCCGCTACCTAGAAACCCAAAAAGGGTACGCAGGTAAAGAGTTGACCGCGTTAGGGTCAACCTTTACCGACAGAAAGGACAAATACACACGAAAACACACAGATATGATAAAAATTAATACGAAAATAGGAAAAAAATAAATGATATAGAGAAGAGAAATAAAATAAAAATAAAAGGACTGGTTCAGTACAAATTCGTTGTCACCGTTAAGTATCCTTTGTACTGAGACCAGACTACTTACGCTGGGCACAACACTGCACTCAGCATAAGCACACCACAACTTAGCACAGCACTTTGAAGCACTTTAAGGGGCTTAGTCACAAAGAAAAATCGCACTTCGATAGCACTCAGGGGGAGTAGAAAACCCTTGAAATCCGTAGCACGGAACCAACACGCTAAACTGTGACGTCAGTAGACTGAGCGCCACGGAATATCGGGAAGGTACCGATCAACGGAGAACGGGGTCTTGCACGTCCGTACCGGGCGGCGATCGGAGCGAGAATGTGTCAACGGAAAAACATCAACGGAAGAACAGCGTTGCAACTTAAGCTGAGTTGGCGCCCTTTGGCACACACAAAACCACCAAATCAACCTTGTGTTTTCGCAAATTGTGTATGTTTTTGATTTAAGCTATTCTGTGTGTTTAATTTGTTCGTCCCATTTTGACGACCAGCAAATATATTACTGGTCTTAATATATAACTGGTATTGTGGGATTTTTTAGTAACAACCTTAACAATATAAGGATATACACAACTAACAAAGTGGCTTTAAGAAAATTCATAGTGCACCATGCTACATAATCCGAAATGTGACACTGCACCTTCGAAATAATACTACAGGCGATTTTAATTACACATACACACTACTAAGACTTATTAGTATGGCTATCTGTAGTGTTCAAGCCACTTTACGTATAACTAACAATTGCACAATTTTGCATTGACCAACCAAATTTGAACTTTGCATATGTACCTGTGTTATACATGAAGACATTACAATCATTGGTTTCTTCGAGCTGATCCAATACAGGTACAGACGAGGAACTTGGTGCAGACTCAGATTGAAATGAAATGAAATGAAATATTTATTTCTCAACATTGACAATTAGTTGTTCTCATTGACGTCAAATAAAACATAACTCTACCACCAGTTCAGAAAAACCTTCGTGAAGACGAACTGGCAAGAAACTTCACGAATTCGAATTCACCTCGAATCCCCTGTAGTGTCAACGTCCCCTTGTGTGCGGGGCTTTCGCGCAGGCCCTTAGCCTTGGCCTCAACCAAGTTCTCCGAGCGTACCAGGGGGTATCCACCCTTCCACTATCCACGCTCCGCTATCCAGTGGAGCTGTTCAGTAGCTTCTAATGATCCTCGAGTTGGGGCTCATTTAGTTTCTTCTTTCTCAAAAGTCATCTTAAAGTTCTTAGTTGTAGTTCCAATCAGCAACTTAACGACCATGTAATAATCACAAGCGGCGCTATCGAAAGAAAGTTGTTTTTAAAAACATCCGACGATTTGTAAACAGGTTGAAAATTTTTTCTTGGTATTCGTAGAAGCAAATTTTGATGAATAATCGTGTAATATTTGCATCGATAAAAATATGTGTGCATTGAATTGGTAAGTCTGTCAAGATTTGTATTTGATGTTTTAAAAAAAATCTTTATATAGAAATAAATAAAAATTGGTCTTTAACTAAGTTGTCTTAATTCTAAAATGCATACAGGGTTATTTGTTGCAAATAAATTTCCCTCTCTAAGGATGTAAACTATTATATTTTTATTAATATACAATAATTTTATTTAAGCTATTTTGTTTTATGGGGTCATCATCCAACAATCAAAGAAACTAGCGATCTGGCCCATGTCGTGCAAACAAACTAAGTTGTATTCATTACGTTATAATCGTACCTATATCTAAAACTTAAAAAAATCTATTTATGCAATTCACTTTATAATAGTATAGTTAAAAGAATGATTTAAAAAATCCCTGCCCATTATAATTTTTTTTACTAAGATATTCATAATCGATCAAATGCATGTACAAAAAGTCATTCTGAATGTTTTCATTTTATTCCAACTTCATAAACTAGAACGAAATAATCATAATTTTGCTGTTTGATATTTAACCAGTGACACTTTTACCAATAATAGTCCGTAAAAATCATTAAAATTCAAATTACCTTCTGTAGCTATGCGTATTATTTCCTTTGTATATTTGCGCAATTGGTTTTAGCATGTCATTTCATTTTAGAATAATTTAATATATAAGTGTAAATACTGTGTATTATATTAATGCATACAATTTATACATATATAAATGACTACGCTCGCGGTGAATTTCATACAACAGTGGAGTCGATAAAAGGAGTTGAGTTGTGAATATGTCAAACATATTCTGTAAATGGTTTTAAGCTCAGAAAATCTAGTTGGCCCTGTTTTTTCAGGGCCCTATCATCAGGTTGTTTCTTGCATTATCCTTTGAATACCATTAGGTATCCATTACTTAGATTGAATAAATGGTTTGGAGCAACTTGAATGATTGTTTTATTGAAGACAAGTAAATTTTTTTACAATGATATATTGATATTTATAGTTAATAAACAGAAAAAAAACAACAAGAGTCGGAAATTATAACATAAACTTGTCGTTAAAATTTGTACAATAAAAGGAATTGATATATAATTTTGGTAATTTTGACGTATTTGGTCGCAGAGGTTGGTTTCCAGGCTACCTCAGGCTTTGCATAGATACATCAGTCAATCAGTCAGTTTAAAATATTTATATATTTACCATTCAAACTACATGTATCATTGATGAAACATAATCCATTATGACAATTCAATTGCTAATATTGAATTTAACTCAGGTACTCATAATTGAACAGTAGCCTAGAGAAATCCGTCCGTAACAAAACGACAGGTTTCTTAATTTATTGTCTTTTTTGTTCTCTTACATAATTTGGTTTAACTATCAGTAATAATATCAAAATTGAGACATGTATTTTAGCTAAAATATGTATGAAATGGTTAGATTAATTACACCGTAATTACATCGGTTTGATCGAGGCATTTGTGAAAAGAAGAGGTAATCAACCAAAGGTCTTGTTAAAATGTTTAATTAAACATTACACTTTGTTGTCATTGAATAGTTTTTGATTTCAACAAGTTTGTAGCCACTTCAATATAAGATAACTTGACATTGTTATCAAGTTATTAAAATCAAATTTTATACCTACGGAATGTTTGTGTTTTATTTTTTATAAAATATCCAAATATAAACCCCACCGAAGCGCACATATTTTTAAATATTACATTAACTATAATAGTGTATGTAGTTTGCTCACGATTGGCTGATCGTATAGAGCGGGCTATGTTAGAGATTTGATCAGTACACCGTATACGCGATAACTTCTTCTTCTTCTATAACTGCTTGATGGATCTGATCGTTTAGTATTTTGTACGGTAACATTGAGCGTTAGTGGCGAATTGGTTAAGGCACTCGCTTCTTGATCCGGGTTTGAATCTGGTGTTTGTTAAAATGTACCAATAAGTTGTACAGCTTAAGTAAAATTCAAATTCAAATTCAAATTCAAATATTTATTTCTCAACATTGACAATTACTTGTTCTTATTGACGTCAAATAAAACATGATTCTACCACCAGTTCGAAAAAAACCTTCGTGAAGAAGAACTGGCAAGAAACTTCACGGGTATATTTTTTTTCAAAATAAATTTACAGTCTCTTTATGTCTATACAAAATTATTCTTTTCTGCATCTGTTAGCTCGGCAAGTCTCCCTCCCCCCCAAGTATCTAAACGACGAACACCCTCAAACGGCACCCGTTCACGAGTTAACGCGGGATCCAGCCATCGCCCTCCTCAACCATATTAGAGGGAAGTGAGCGACCCGTCACCCGACGCTACCATAAGAGTACCATAAGTACATAAAGCGTCTGCTCTAACGGTGAAGAAAAACATCGATAAGAACCCCTGGTATATGACTTGGAATAACGCAACTGTTATCCAAATATTTGCAAAGTTGCTTATTGATAATTGACTATAGTTATGTAGGGAATCCATCGATGATTATAAGTAGGTTATAGGTATATGGCAGAGTTCAATACTTTTTGAAACTGAATTTCATGAGCTATTTCAACCGAATTGTTACCTTTTGTATGTATTTAGTTAATTCTAATATAATATGTCAATCATGAGTGACCTGCAGCAAAATAAATTAAAGTTATAATTTAAGATTAACAACCGTTAAAATTTTGGTTTTATTTAAATAAAACAGTTCAAAAAAATTTTCCTTTCCACAATATTTCTATAGACCAGCTTAATCAAAGTTTAAGGCCTCTTGCATTGTATACACAACAGTGCAGGTCTTGTATAGCAACTGTTATCAATGAAACTTTTCCTTGTTTTAGTCATAATCAAACCAAATGTTTTGTAAAACTTTCCCACGTGTGCTCTATTGAAAATCAATAGAGATTCATCAATGAAAATATATTTCATTTCTCCAAGTTTACCTCTCAGAAGTCATGTTTTATTAAATAAGGAAAGTTTAAATAATAAAATCCGGTATAGTAGGTGATTTAGTGTTATACGTTTTTAAGTAATTGTCTGACTAGGGTTAGAATATAGAATCTAACACTTACCAAAATAATAGAGACACACTCTTGTAAACTGATCTCAGTTTACAAAAGAATCAGAAACAAAAACACAAGAATTGAAAATAATCGACAAAAAATTTCCTAAAGAAATTTTCGCTTCTATATCCGATTGTGTTATTTTGCTAACAAGTATTAATGATAAAAAGTACAAATTATTAAGATTTTTTGCTTGTGAACAAAAACGATATCCTTAACGATGTCTCTTGACGTAGGTTGTACGTTGGACAGTTAAATAATTTCTCCTAGTTGTAATATTAGTTAAGTATATATCTTGAATATATTCTTAGTCATATTTTTAGAATACGATTCGATGACGTGTCATTTAGATTTTGAATAAGACAGTGAAAATTACCAACCAAAATATTAATAGTTTCCATTATGATTTACACTGCAAGATATTTTTAGGTAAGTACAGCTTTTTGTTCCGTTCCGTTTTTATTTATGAAGAACCTAATTTAATAAAACATTTTTACTGGATTTTACTGCATTTTATCGTGCTTAATTATATTTTCCATTTTAATTCGATGTTTTGGTATCTTTACAGACACTACGGTGTCATTATATGCATAAAAATTATTTTAAAGTAGTCCAAACTTTTTTTTATTTTCTCTCACTATTTGTAGAGTAGGTATATAGAGCTTTAGAAATTAAATAAAAATAGCTTCTGCTAAAAATATAATGCTATATATGTTTTGTTCATTTACCTTTTCAAATGAAGTGTATCATTCAGTGAAATAAATAAGAAAATTAATTCGTTGCAAATAAAACAGCTTGAAATTGTTCACGAAAAGTTCAAAACCAGATATAAATAACTTACTGTTATACAATATCTTCACAATTATCCAGAAAAAAATCACAAACAAAGCACTCAAAACGTTTACTAACAATTAAAAAAATACTGAAATTTTATTTTCGCGCGCAGTTTTTACATGACTCGAATGCAATTTTCATGAACAAGAGCGCATGCGCGATGCACAGCGCCGCTGACTGAACTGACTGAATGAAAAGTAACAAGGAAAAAACGCGGCAACCACGCGAATGACGTTGTCAAAACGATAAGGATTGTGCAACATAATTATATTAGACACTGCTTTGTTTAGCTAGAATGTAGAAGTAAGGGTGGGAAGTATGTACTTTTATTATGTTTGTCGTAAGATTTTTTTTTAAATTACATTATATTTTTATAGAGAAGAAGAATTAAAGAATTAAATTACTTAAGAATTTAAATCAGTATTAACTGGTGAATTAAGTAATTAAAATACGTAGCTGATTATGCTATAATTATTGTAAACAACGTTTAAAAATTGCCAAGGCTTGTATAAATATGGAATGTCAAGCAACAAGCGAAGTAAATTTTTTGACACTTTAGTCAAAGTAATTATTATAAAAGCTTGTAAAGCAGTACGGAAACGATGAACTTTTGAAATAAAAATAAACGCTGTGTTTGAGTGTTAGGATTGTCCATATAGTCTCTTTTTTATGGGCCGAGGTCTTTTTTGTTAGCTAGTTACGCAATAATGTTACTCTTTATCTTAATTTTTGTAAAATCGTAATAGGACGAAGCGAGTTATAGTCCCCTGGTAAACAAAACGAAATGTATGTTAAAAATCGGCTATATTTTTCTGTACATGTATTAAAAAGCTACAAAAACATTCGATCTGTGAAGCAAGGAAGTTTAAAAGGTATTTTCGATAAAATACGAGGATTTTTACGTTTTGACCTGTAGGGGTTTTTTTTTGGCAATATTTTTGGATAATTTTATAAGAGAAATCAATGTAATTTCATTGGTTAACAAAAAAACATAAAAATTTGGTGGTTATTATAAAGGTTTTTTTTCCTTATTATTACGGTACCACAGCTGTATAACAAGGTCTAATACACAATGACATGAGTCAAATAATCCATACGAACATGTACGTGGGTTTGATTTATCTAGGATTTCATATTTTACTGATACTTAGACAGGTACATATATTTTCTACTTGTCCTTATACATGGGCTGGCAAACATGTTCTTACCACCTGATGGTAAGCGGTTTTCCAAATTATTAACAGTTTAAGTTCGTACAACTGTAAGTTTCCGATGATTGTTATTTTTTCATTCCATATTTTCATGTTTGTATAACTCTTCTTTGAAATTGCCAAATGTTGTGAAACTTTCGACTACGAGATTTTTTTTTCAAGAAAATGAAAAAAGGAAGCTCAGCTTGCGATAAAAATAGCAACGTTTATGGACATAACGCAGTTTCAGTAAGAGAAGCACAAAATGGTTCAAGTGCTTTGAATCTAAAAATGTTGATGTTATAGATGCTGCTTGACCTGGTCGCACTACTGAGGGCAAATTCAGCGCCATCTTTAAAAAAGTGAAGCAAGATGGCGTATTAGTAGTTACGGCATAATTGAAGAATTGGAAATTAAAAAGAAGATAACTTGAAAAGCCTGGTTAAACAATAAAATAGCTATTGTTATTATTAATATTAATAAAATTGCTAACAACCTCACAGAAAGAAAGTTAATAAACCTTGTGTTCGTTTGCTATTCTTTACTAAAAACTAAATCACTTTTGATGGTCACTGGTGATGAAAAGTGAATCACCTATGACAAGAACGTGCGAAAAAGGACAAGGGTAAAAGCGTTTCATCCAGCACCAGCAGACCCGAATTAATCTTAAATAAGGTGATGCTGCCTGTTAGCTGAGAAAAAAGCTGTCAACAAAGCAAGAAATTGAGAATAAACGGCCTGAAATGAGTAAGTGGTTGTTGACGTGGTTGATTCATGATGTCAGACTTCTTTAGCCACTCAACTAAAATAAGAGAATTTGGCTGGTAAGTGTAACTGCATCTATCATACAGCTCTGACTTAGCAGCACCTGCAGATTTCTAGGTGTTTCGGTTTCTTCAAAATTCTTTAGATGTGGCTTGTTTTGAATTAGTATCTAGCCGGATTATCGAATGATTAGTAAAAATAAACCAAAACTTGTTCCGAACGACAGTGGCTCAGTTGATCATCGGTTTAGGGTTCAACTTCAGCGACTGAGAGCTGTACCAACGAATTTTTTATAACTTAAGATTGCTGTGATCGGGAGAAACCTCACATACCTAATAATTTATTCGAAAGCAAACAACCGACCCGCAAATGGCATAGCTGGTAGATTACGGTTTGCTTGTATTGAGATATGCAGTTGGCGTCGCTTTTAACTGCATTCAGACCGCGTGTATTTCTAGAGCACCGACATGAAATTGACCATTTAAAAAGGAAGAAGTGCCCTAATAAATTCCTGTTAAAAGTTTAGGATAAAAGTAAGTATATAAGATAATCTAGGTTATATTCCATGCAAAAATAATTTCAATCCGGTTAGCCGTCTTTGCGCGAATTAATTAACAAACATCCGAACATACAAACTTTCACATCTATAATATTAGTAGGTTGTATTTAAAAGATTGGTAATAAGTTCGCAATATCTTTCGGCTCGCAGTTTGTATGTAGTAAATTTATTATAGAATTATTTGTCAATTAATCGACCATTTGCTGAAATCGAGGGTAATACTGCAATTAATGCAAGACGAGATATGGTCCATAAAGCCAATGAGAGTGATGGATAGTGCGTACGCTATCTGACATGTATGTGTGCCATCTTGTATTGGACTAGAACCGTGAACTTTCTTTGAATCGTAATGGTAGGGTTATAACGATCGTCGGTATCGTACAGAGTTAGTATGATTTATAAATGATTTTACATAAGTAAATGCAATTTTCTAACGAGCTCCAAAGGGCTCTTGAAGTGAGCGCATTTTATGTTATGGTAAAATATTCATACAGTGAACACAAAACAAATATTCTCGTTTTCGTATGTCTTGGTAGAATTCGAAAAGGGATGTATAACCTAAGGATGAGCCACATAAGTCACTAGGACGTCAATTTTGTGAGGGAAATATAGGATTATGACATCACATGATTCTGTAGTTTTTAACTGTGTAGAGATAAATATTAATAGTCAGATACTTCAGGTAAGCATTCTATGAAATTGTTCGATAAGTTTTTAGTTTAGTAGTACCCATGTTTTTAAGCGCTTGCATATTTTTATACAAAATTCTAATTTGCTCCTAGTTGAATGAACATATAGAACAGATATACGAATTTCCATACATAAAAGCCCTCCTACCATACATAAAAGTAAATATTTATGTATCGCCGTACATAAATAACGCATCCATGCTTAAAACGGAGTCCCGCCGAAGACTACATCATCAGCAGTCCTTATGTTTGACCTCGTTATATTAAAAAAACCAGAATATTTACATACTAAATTAAAATTTCCCACTTCCCACAAAAGATATGGCCCAGGAGATTCAAGGGCTCTGCGAGCGCCCCTAGCATTACATGCTCACAGAACAGAAGCCTTCACAGGTTGCTTCAGGTACCAATCGACTAATGCGCGGTTTACATGTATTAAGTAGTTAAGTTGGTATGTGGTAAACGTGATTTTGGATTTTAAATTTTTTACCTCGTTTATTCTACAAGTATACCTATTTTAAATATTCTTCAACAAATTTTAAAGTTGAAACTAAACTCCATTCCATTCGACATTAATAAAAAAAAAGGGAAAATGCGAAATAAATACGAGCTCTTGCCGCCACCCGCTTTGTCAACTTATGCACTTAAGGTGGTTCGATGAGCCTACAAAAAGCTAAAGTCCCGCTAGATGGCGCTAGTTCCACAAATTTCTGGTTTTTATTTATTTGTGCAATCAGCTTTAAAAATTTTTGACTTTAAAGATGTTTCGCGACATCTTAATATAAATACAGAATTGCCAAAAATTACTTTACACGTGTTGTTGTATTGTACTATCCAAATAAGTTAATTATGTATTCCTTTACGTAGTTTAAGCATATCGCACACAAGCAAACAAAACTCCTACAAGTGCGATAGAGAGCGCAACAGACGGCGTCCTTTTTACATGTATTATGGCCTCCTCGTAGCGAGTTTTTGATATTTAGTTTACGTAGTAATACGACACAAATATAGCATGCTGGCGTTTTATGCGTGCGCCTAGATTCTAAGCGGCAAGTTGTCAGTTCGAACCCCGAAGTATTTTTTTTTTCGTTCGGATAAAAATATAAGTACCTAACTATAATATAGCTATATTTAGACCAGATTATAAAAAGGAGGCGAAATTCTGGTGTTCTCTAAAATTTATTCTTTTTGCGTATGTTACTGTTATAATATCCCCAAAGTAGTAATCCATGGCGCCTAAGAAAACCAAGGTTTGTGTTATGGATTATCATATGTATAGCCAACTAGCAGGTACTTATTTACATATATACCTAGAACCGGAACAATTTTTGTGTTCTGTGTGACAATCAAACCAGGACCTCTTGATCAACAGCTTGGTGAGTTAGCCACTGCACTATGGAGGCCGTCAAAACCCGATGTTTGTGGTGTTATGGGTCCCTATCCAACGCAATATCTTTGTGACAGAAGGGGTACCAAATAATTTTTCTTTTATTGGATCACACTGAGATGAAAGTGCTAGCCGTAAGATCGTGAGGTCGCGGTTTCGATCCTCGCACGGAACAAGAATTAATAAAAAACAAAAAAAAAGCCAGGTCTTGGATGTTATACCTATATTTATTAAAATTCTAGGTTCCCTTCCCCCTAGTTCGCTACTTGGTAACACAAGTCTTGGGGCCCAGTAGGCAAGGCAGTGTGATTGTCCGGGGACTTTATTTATATTGTAATAAATAAATTAGGTGTAAGTATGAAAAAATATGCAGCAGAAAATGTTTGTATATTTCTTTATGTAGAAAGTAGAATATTTGGGATAAGAGGTCTTGTCAATAATAAAAATCAAGAAACACACAATAGGTCGAATGGGTTTTTATTTTATGCACTTATTCTAGATTAATACATTTAGCTCCCTTTTGTATTCGCCTTTGTATTATTTATGGCAGTATGGAGTTTTTATAAAAGCAAACCATTTTATGGATCATTTTCTTAATAAATGGTTCATTTTTTGTACTTCAATTACAGTTATTGGCGTGGTTGAATTCACAAAACCAATGATATAACATTTTTTTTATTCTTGTAATCCTTAGTTGCCCTGAACCTAAAAGAAAACCATTATTAGTACCTGGTAGAATACAAATAATATATAACAATTTAGCACACATGTTGTTCATAGCCCGGATTTACTATATTAATATAGCCATGCCAATGCACCCCTGGGTGGAATGAAACAGGTAACATGATATAATTGAATTTGAAGATGAAGCTCAGTTTTAGTTCCCTATTTCAACCACCATAAGAAAAATGTGTAAAGGAGTTGCCTTTCAGATAAAAGGGAAGACCAATCAGGGAAATTCCTACTTGAATTTGAACATTTAAATCTTGGTCACTAATGCATTATTAATAATTTCATTTAATTTCAATAATTTCACCTTTGATTAGCATACATACATAGAGATATATGTTGGCCTGGATTGTTTTTTACCATCAGATTGCTCCAGTGTTTGTTTGCTGGCTTTACTAAAATAAAAATAAAGTTTACAAAATAAGTGTGATGTGATAATATCATGTTTTACTTGGTAGTAGTAATTGTGATTTTCCTTCAATTATAAAACTCTATTCTTTTCGACAATGGGAAAATTCTTCTCATCTCTCACAGAGCAGTCAGGATGTCTATTGATTTTCTTGCTAGTGAAGAAAAAAATTGTATTTCAATAATTGCCTCCTCATTTAGCACTACACCTGAAATAAAATACAGTTTTAAACATATCATTCAAAACTCTTTAGAAATATTGACTCCACAATTTCCTACTAGGTATATGTTTTCAAAACAGGTCTGAAAATAATAAACATAGAAAATATGGTATTCGCTATGACATGTACACATAACATGTATTGTAGGTATAGGATACGAAAACTAACCTTGTACTTTTAACTTCCTCACTTTCTACTATAGCTATATTCTCTTTTGTATGCCATACCTCCACTCGACTGAAAGAACAAAATATGTAGAATATTTGTTGACTGGTACTATGTAAAAGGAGAAAGAAACTAAGTACTTTAATATCATCTTTTCCAACCCTAGCTACCCAAATGCAGGCCAAATGACAGAAAATATAGGTAGGTACCTAATCAAGAAGTAAAACAAATAATTACTTACGATACACCATCCCGGTAATGGCGTTTTAGTTGAGCTCGAGCCCTTTTTTTAGATTTCAGTGGGCCGGAATATTTGTGTTTTCCATAAAGTGTCTTTGAAGTTCCGTCCATGATTAATTTGATTTTCACGACGGCTGATTGGCGTATAAACGACACAGTAAATGCGTAAGGGATTCAAAAACAAATTATGAATCTAAAGACGCGTTGTTGATATTATTTGTAAGAAAGAAAGAACCAACAAAACAAAGTGTAAACTAAGTAGTGAGCAGACAGACAGTAAGAACGGCAACATAGCGCACGAGCAACCATCCCCCGAGCGTTTGTCTTTTTCGGTGATCGCACGAAGAGGCAACGTCGCATATCGTGTTATTGTCACACACACATTCGTAAATTAGATGAAAATTTTCAGTTTTTATTTTTGATTTCTAAATGAAAAGTATGGTATTTTATTCATTTCGCGACAAATTTAACTAGAAAATAGTTTGTAGAACTCGTAATTAAAGCTTTATTCTATATCCTGTATCAGTGAATACCGATTGTTTTTTGTATGGAAATCGAACCACCTTAACTAAAAAATCACGTCCTAACGTGTTAAGTGAGAAGCCCCGCCCACCTATTTATACGAAAAATAGAACGAATCCTAATCTACTTAATCACTTGCGTACTAAGTTTTAAGTTACCACTTATCACTTATCTGACTGTTTACACGTAATTTTTAACTTAAAATTTAGTAAAAATTTAGTTACCAACTTAACTATTTAACGCGTGTAAACCGGCCATAGCGCTGGAATGATATACCGATAATACCAAAGATTCCCTCAAAAATAAATGTAAAGAGTTTTTGATTATACAGCAGGAAATAAGTTAATGCACAAAGTAGCTTGGCCATGTGATTGGCCATCAAGATGTGATGAAGCCTTCGGTTGTGACGAACATTTTGGGTATGTACATAGTACACGTAGATTTTGACATTGGTTTTTATTTATATGATATATCTTGTGTAAAGTGGTGTCAGTCTCGATCTTGCCTTCTTTGCAATATATTTATAAATGCTATAATATTTATCATTGTTCTGTTCATTGCATTTGTATTATTACGTTTATCAAGTATTCTTTAAAATAATTATCAAGTAAAGTCTAGACCAGTTTAGTTTAGTAGTTTACAAAGTCTGTGAACAAGTTCACTGAATAATCGCCTTTTTGCATCCTATTCATACTGTAACTCAAACTTTTCTTTTTTTAATAGCAAATATTTTGTGTAATTCTTTTTTTTCTTTTAATATTGTATGTGCTACTCGTATTTGTTTAATTTTAATTTCTTTGTAGTTGTATAATGAATGTCTAATGTTTTGTGTGTGTTTAGTAAACTCTCGATATAAGTATTAAGTACGTACACATAATTACATTGAAAATACAAATAAAGAAAGAAAAAAAAACAGAAATATTTAAACCAACGCAGCAACTACTTCATTTAAAGGGTTTGCCATTCAATTTGTGAAGGCGCTTATTTAGCACAACATAACCTTCAAATTAATGGTAAGAAGTACCTGTGCCCATGACATTATCAATGCAAGATAACAATTGATTAGCAATGCGATACCCTGAGAACTGCCTGAGAATTGAGCATCTTTTTCTTTTTATCTTTGCATTTTGCGATACAACTTTATCCCATCATTATTTTCAAATTACATAGACTAATGCTTAATATTAAATTACCACCATAGCATGTTGTCTAAAATAGGTTAGTATTTTAGTGTCTAGTCTGTAATTTGCAGATACATGCATGATATTTTTTTAATTTTTAGTTGATTATTACCCTAAGAAAAGAAAATTGAAGTTGGCACCGCAGCGCAGTGCGCATACGTAAGTATAAGTGGTTTGTTTCTCAGCAGCTCCAGTAAAAGATCTACTGATTAGTTTTTTTATCTTATCAGGCAAAGGTTTACTTTATCAGTTCTTAGTTTCATACTTGCTAGCTGTGTGTGATGTACTTATATATGTGACACTATTGTTCAACAGAAATGTGATAATTAATAACAGTTCTTATTCCTGGCGAAGAGAATCGTTTTTGGTATGTAAATAAGCCCTGATGACACATATTTTACTTATAATTTTGTAAATTTTTCATTTAATTGCTATGCTTATTTTTTTTTCTTGAACAATACTAGAATTTATTAGTTAAATAGAGGAATTACAACACATGTGTTAAACATTATTTTGTAAGTAAAGAGTTTGTATTCACTTTTATTTATGTAGGTTATGCTACTAACTAGCTTATGCAGTAACAACTACAAACATAAGCAGAGACTTGAATTTCTATAACTTGTTACTAAAACTTGATATTTGTGACTTGTCACCAACTTCTTACCCAAAAGTGGAAGATATACAATCGTTCAATCAAATTTGTAGGGACCTAACTTGAGGATTTATGCCTCACAGAGACGTTTACATTACACAATAGAGACCACATAAGAATTCAAAAATCTAATCTTTATTTCTCAGTATAGACGTTTTTATTGTTCATTGATGTCTACAACCAATTCGGAAATACCTCTGTGAAAGAAACTTCTCGGGTTATAAAATAACAGGATTTTTTCTAATATATGTAAAACAAGAACCCTATCTTGCTTTAGGTACTTTAATAATATAAGTTTTGAGACGTCGAATCACCCTACTCTGTTATTTAACTTCATGTAAACTCCTGAAGTTACTGAATAATCCACAATCAAACAAATTATATGTCTTTTTTGGATAGTCATTTTATCAATAAACAATCAATATATAGGCTTAATATTAGGCTTGAAATCGGATATACTTAGGTAGCATTAAAACAAAATTACAAACAAACATGAAAATTGTTCGCCTTTAAAGTGGCAAATAGTAACAGATCAATAAGAATAAAAACAATTGAGTGCGAATAATTATAAATAAACTGATTACTGAAACTCTAATATCTCTCAACAGGGTGTATTGTTCCAATAATTTCCAAATGCAAAACATGCTCGTAGTGTCTTTTATGTATTTGAGATTCTCACAATTGGATCTGTTTTAGGACCTGTATAACAAATCTTTATCATGTTATATGATTATATATATATACTTATATTAATCTTTACATTTAAATAGCATTGGTCTATATTCAAACTTGAACTCTTGTGGTGACGATGTCTTGCTGAGCTCGCAGATGCAGATAAAATTTATTTTGTGTAGATATAAGAACCAATGTAAATTTAATACTTTTCTTAAGTTTTCACGATACATACTTTAAATAAAACACTTTTTACCGGATATTATCGCGTATATTTTAGTTAATTTTAAAATTATTTCGACGTTTCGGCATCTTTGCAGTTGCCGTGGTCACGATAGACTAAGGTGTTGTAGTTTTTATTACTGGCAATAGATGAACAACACCTTAGTCTATCGTGACCACGGCAACTGCAAAGATGCCGAAACGTCGAAATAATTTTAAAATTAACTAAAATATACGCGATAATATCCGGTAAAAAGTGTTTTATTCAATGTAAATTTATTTTGAAATAGGTACTAAGGTACTTCCGAAATGGTGGTAGGCCTCTGTAAGTGCGAAAACTTTGCTATTTTGAAAAGTAAATATTTGAACACTTCAGGTGTTTGACGAGTGTATGAGACTGGGACACTCTACAGCAGTATCTAAGGTTAATGCCAGCAGCATACCAAATCTTGTAGCGTTACAAGCTTTTGATTAATTTATTCCAAGAATAAAAACTTAACAAAATACATTCAAATTTTTTCGATCGAGTAGCGTCCGTGGTAGCCCTGTCTCATACACCGGAGGTCCTAGTTTCGAGTCGTGGTCGGGGCATTCATTTGTGTGATTAACACCGATGTTTGTTCTCGGGTCATAATTTACATTTTTTTATGTACCTCCCCAGTGCGATGTGTCCATAACACAAGCTTTGTTTACTTTGGTGCCATACAGTTGGTGTGTTTGTATGGGGATTTTATTTATTTATATGAGTACATAATACATAGTATTTGTAGTCATGAAATTTCCTAACAACTGAGAGTACTACTTTAGTAAACGTTATTGAAATATTTTCTGAGCGTAGACCTTACAACAAAATGAACATGTACATAACGAATGATACTTTTACCAGAATTTCGAAATTCAAATAAATTTTCCGTGGGCAATATGACTGGTGTAGACCTGTATTTCATAAGAAAAGAGATCAGAATCATTGCTGACCGTCAAATAGTCTTCATATTAAATATAATTATTTTGGTGTCGCGCTGCTTTCTACTGGTACGTAATACGGTTTTTTTACAATGAGCAGATATCGCACGATTCTTGTTATTGCTTTGCAATCGCAAGTTACGTAATAAGCCTACCAGCCCAGGAACCATTTTTGAGAAGTCAATTGAACTCAAGCTTAGATATACCAGGCCTCTCAGAAAGTTTTGGGAAATAAAGTATGTAACGCTGGCAAGTTATAATTTATTTTGAAAATTCGATTAATTTAAATTAAAAATATGTATATGTGTTTTAAACTTGAATGTTCCACTTAATTTTTTTACCAGCATTATGAAACTTTTGTGTATCATAGAAAAATGGATCTTCCTTCAAAGTCCAAGTTGAAACCTGATGAATTATTTAATCGACTTCAATTAGCTTTTATGAACATGGCGCCTTCTTAAGCAACCGTGTACCGCTGGTATAACGAATTTAAGTGGGGTTGCTTAAATTTGAAGCATGAAGAAAGAAGTAGTCATCCTTTGACTGTTGTTACGGAACAAAATTTACTACAAGTGAAGAATTTGATTCAACAAGAGCGGCGAATCACAAACGAGGAGATTAAGCACGTGTTCATGATATTCTACACAACCCCACAACCTCACCGATTGACAATCGGAAGCAGGCGCGCGTGGAATGATTGTTTGACAAATTCAAAGCAAGATCTTCCCGCCATGTTTACGATATCAACAGTAGCGCCAGTCAACAGTATGTCTGTTTCAAAACGATAGTGAAACAAACGAGAAAGGCTGGAACATTTTTCAATGCAACTTTTTCTTCATAACGGGTTATTTAGTATCAATTCCCTTAAGAAACCAAAGTAGCATCAATGCAGAGTAGTAGGTATACAATCAAATGCTTCCCAGAGGTTTTTACTGTTGCAACAATAAGCAATTCTTCAACCACGACAACAAGCCGGGGCACTCCGCGATCAAGACGAGGTACTTCCTAAGCACCACACCGGCAAAGCTGGCCACGGTGCTAAATCCGCCTTACAGCCCGGATTCAGCACTGGACCCAACTTCTGGCGATATCGGATACCGTTATCGCCAGAAGTTGGGTCCATTGCATTCGGGAAGGCCGTTGAGGAAGTACCGGTCGCAGATTAGAAAATGTGCTTTGAAAATTGGTTCAGACGCATGAATCTTTGTGTAGACGCTGGTTCTTTGAGAACATGTTATACAAATAATATTACCTATAGAACGTTTTTATACTTTTTCTAAAAACTTTTTGAGTGCCCGCGTATAATAACCGATTCAAATGGAAGGAAGCACAACCAAATACATATATAAGTTGTGTACGTAGATTCTCTAAGTTTTTGTAATTCTGGCTCCTTTTCATTAAAGAAATCAGTATAAATCAGGTTTTTAAGTTTTACTTTAGCTAAAAAGCAACAGCCGATTTCGTTCATAAAAAAATTACAATTTTTGACAATGGCTTTCTTAATTTAATTTTAATTCGTGCATGTAGGGTTGTATTTGCAATAACATAGGATGTTGACAATTATTGACAAACTTCAAAACCATTGTAGACAGTTTAATTTGTATGAAACTGTGCATCTAGATTTATTTATTTGTGATCGAAGCTTGTACATTATAAAAATGGCTAGTAGCACTACTACAAAATACTGTCATTTCACAGATAATTAGGTATTTCTGGTTGGATGGAATTACACATTCAACTAAACGGCTAGCCATCATGTTGATTAATTAATTACAAAAGGAATTTGCGATTTATTCGTTATTTCTTACAATGTCTATACCTAATATCGTTTATTGATAATATGAATGAAAGAAAGAATTCTTCTGTTTAAAATACTGGCATAAATTTATGAAGCTAAATAATTATCAACCAAACAGATGTCTGTCAAAGTCAGCTGTAAAAATAAAGTACAACGATCTGACATTACTCAAATTACAGAATTACGGTTTCATATTTCAGTGTGGCATTATATATATTATTTAATAAAATAAGAAGTGAAATGTGATTGATTATTTTAATATATGTACAAAACATTTAAGAAGGTAAAAGTTTAACTTGCATAAGCACATGGAAAACATTGCCTTGTATTATATTTGGACAAGTTAAGGGTCAATTATTTTAAGAGGGCTTACGAGGACAGGTATTTTACACTTTTAGATAATCATTTATGTTATAATCATCAACATAGCGAACTACTTGAAGTCTTGCATATTTACTCGCATAATCAGATGTCATGCTTTTCTTATAGTCATAAGGCTGTACCTAATAACTGAAATTAAACCGTATATTATAACAGCCTGAAATATCTAACTGACTCACAGTTTCTTTAAAATTTCGGAACAAATTTTAAAACAAAATATTCCAAGACACGAGATTGTTGGTAATTATTCATAAGTGGGGCTCCTGCTAAAATCGAGGCGTAAATTTTTTTTTAGCATTCCTGTAAAAAAAAATTTTATGCGCAAAAAAAATTACAAAATTTGTTTAACATAATTTTTGTTTCACATATTATTTTGACTGTAACGCAATTCTGGTTATTTTATTGTAACTCAATGAGCTTCTGAATGCAAGCCCACTTCTGGCGTGACCTACACACTACTAACCTGCTCCTCCTCGCTACGCTCGTCGTCGCACCTAATATTATTTGTTACTTTCAAGACTCAACATAACTACGCGTCACCTTAATTTTGCTTCCTCTCATGTTCTTTATGCATAAAAAATGTAGAAATAATATTTTTACCCCGATTTTAGCGGGAGCCCACTTACGAATAATACCCAGATTGTTTCTTTGCCTACATAGAACAGTTAGATGTTTCGTGGTACACTATATTACTACTGTATATAAACTTAGGTAAATCAACTTTAAGGGCCTATAACTTAATCGCCCGTAAGTAGATAAAAAATCCTCCAGACCAGCAACCTTATAACCAAAGCGAACTTAGCTGGTTGACGATACAACACACTCGAGAGGAAACCAGTATGAACAATTATTATAAATCAGATAAGAGGAATCGCTATAGTTACCAGAATTTTAACTCGGGAACGTTAATTACTTACTGCCATGAGATAGATATTTAAACTTGCGTCGATCCCTCAATGTTCAATTAAAACAGCTTTAAGTTGCATTTAATAAAGCTAGGCTTTTCAACCTGTGACTAATCATGTGCACCAAATAAGTATTTAAAATTAAACGCTTGCATTGTACTATTCTTGACTCTTTCGGCTTTTTAACTGCGACGAAGTGAATTTTTCGGAACAATTTTACCAACTTCTTGCCTTCCGACTTCCGACCTTCCGAGGACATCATGTTTACCAGAATTCATCTTTGTTTAATTGATATCAATGATTTGCAGGTGAAAAACAGCAGATAAATTAAGATGGCCATTAGAGGTCTCTTAAGAATATTTTTAAAGAAGAAAGTCTTACACGCCCAGGTGGCACCCGAGCAACAGTTAGAAAGGTACGTAAAAGGTCTTTAGGAAGCCTGTAAGGACGTCTGGTTTATTTCTATCATCACTTTCCAGAGACTTTAGTGAGATGGAGGACAAAAGTATCCAATACAATAAAAAAAGAAAAAAAAATAAAAACGCGATCACGACTGAAGCCAACTTCGGTAATGAATCATAAGTCAAACACGCCAACTATTCATTATGTTTAAGTACACGGATGGTACACGGTTATATCGCGATAGCGTTTTTGCCAGATAAATTGCAAAAAGATATCTTAATCTCTATACGGGAAGGAAAAAAAAAACGAATAATCTGCTGGTTAGGTTATGTGCGACCTATGACGCTAGCAATATGAGTCTTACACCCGTATTCATAAACAAGTTATTAATTTGACAAGCAATAACAATACAAGCAATAAATAGACAAGGCGACTTCGGGCTAAAATACTTGAGTAACATAATTTTATTGCATAGTCCAAATAATGCATGTCACTGCGCAAATGAATATGAAATACGTTTCTCCATTCTTAAGTAAAAAAATTTATGACAATTTCTTGGCTGACAATTCAACTTTTGATATTTATCAATTCCTCACCATGAAATATAAATCGCAATGATTACTTTTACTCAAGAAATCACTTTACCTCACTATTTATACAAGTTTACTATTCAATGTTGGTTTCCTGGCACAGATGTCTGAACATTTGGCATCTGATAGCGATCGGGCTGGGCTCGACGCTGGGAGCCACGACATACGTGGTTATCGGACAAGTGGCGCAGGAGACTGCTGGTCCTGCTATTGTCCTCTCCTTCTTGGTGGCAGCTACGGGATCTATGCTGGCAGGTGTGAAATTAGACTTATGCCTGTATTGATAAACCTCACTCAAATCATGCGTTATATTAAGAAGCGAGACATATATTATTTTCTATGCCGAACCAGTATAACTGTCTTGCTCTTTGCAAGAAGGCGCGCGCACTTTAGTAAGGTTTATTAATACTAGCATCAGAATATAATGACATTGAAGAATTGATTATAATGATTACCGAAGTTTGCAGCCCCCGACACAATTAAATGGTATTGCGTTCCTAAACGGACGAAATAAATGATAACCCATGTCACCATTTGAGAGGTAATTAAGGAAATTCCATCTCGGTTAGGATTGTTTTTCAAAAAATACTTTTTCGACACAAAGGTGTGTCTACGAAAATACCTCTTCTAATCTATATGTTTACATGTTCTACTTATCTCCTCCTTATAAAACGCTGTGGCTGACTGACTTACAAGCAACCTACTAACTAAACTATTACAACTAGATACATTGAACTTAGCACTGGGGTTTCTTTTACACCGATGTCGATGTCAAACTAAGATTGGGCAGTAGGCCATGTTTTCATAGTTATATAAAAAAAGTCTAAGTTATACATTCCTAAACTTATGAGCATTTATTTAAAAGTCGTCAATATCTACACCTTGTGAAGGTCTCTTAACTCATGCTGCTGCAAGGCTTTATTCTTTTTGAATTTTATATTATGCAGTCGTGAATAATGCGTATGTAAAGTGTTGCCTTACGTTTAAATTCAACTGAACCAGTTTGGAAAAAATGTCACTTTTTGCCCAACCAAGTAATAAACATTAACATTTCATACATTAGTATGAAGTGTAAGTGTTAAATAAAACAATAAACCTGCTTTCGCTTGCTTTCATCGCCTGCTTAACGCAGGCCCAATCTCAAAAGAATCTCAAAATTATATCTCTTAAAAAGCAATAAGATTCCCAAGGTATACTCACAGTATTTATTGATATCTATTACTGACCGGTAAAAAACTTTGGTTTTTTTTTCTGAGTCTCCGTTTGCATATTCATTGTGAATCCTTATTTAAATAGACTAGCTAGAAGACTCCCCGACGGCGGTAGTCGGTGCAATTTGGTCGCAGAAACATCGTATATTTATGGGGATGGGTAGGCATAACAGATGCGAGCAGAAATGCTTACGTCATACTGAAAAAACCAAACAAGAACGAGGTATTAGGCAGCCTTATGCTTAGGATACACCAGACACTGACACCTGACACAAGTGTTGACACTAGTGTCTGATACGTCCACACGGTAAGCAATTTTTAGTGTCAACATTAGTGTATAGATCGGGTGTCACAGTCGAAGTGTATTGGCTGTCTCCACGGAGCGATGTGCAATTCAGTGTCGGACATTCCATCACCATAAATCGACGTGCTGCTGCCGCGATTGTCGCAATATGTGTTTCAATCAAAATGCGACGTCGTAAAAAGAGATCGATTTGGGTTAAGGATTGGATTAAATTAAGAGCACAGCTCGGGGCATTTAATCAGTTACTATCCGGACTGAAAAACGAAGATCCAGAATGCTACAAGAACTTTCTTCGGATGAAAGTAAAATCAAAATACCTTTGTAACTGGATTATATCGAGTACCTAGAATGAATTTACGATAAGAAAGATACTAAATAAAATCGCCCCGACCGGGAATGGCACCACTGGTCTCCCGCTTGCCGGGCGGGTGCTCTATCCAACTAATGCAACTCAGCTACCGGGCCCTGGCTGATACTCTGGACATTATTTAGTATCTATGTAGGATTTTTTCGTTACATTGCTAACGTAGCTCCATCTTGTGTTAATTATAAATAATAATTTTGTGTTAATATACAATTAAAGACTTTGCGTGACGTCATGTTGCTCTAGCTAGAAATTTCGCGCAGGCTCGATAACCACGACACTCGTGTCTGACACTGCGCCCATTGCGTCTCCACGGCAGCGACACCGACACTGAGCTAGAGCGTCGGTAGATCTGCAAATAAGTGTCGCGGCAGATGACACACGCAGAGATTTGATGTATACTCTGAGTGTCAAGTGTCTGGTGTCGTCGTGTATCAGTAGCTTAATAGAAAGTTTGATTTGAAATGTAATAAATACGTCTTAGTCTTGGTTGAGCAAGTTTTGTTTAAATCATAACTAATATTAGTTATAAACGTGAAAATGACTTGGTTAGATTTTTATTACCTCAAGAAAACCACAGAAAAGAATAAAGCACTTTTTAATTCAGTGGTAATCAAATTGTTTCCATGAGAAATATGGTAGTGAAGCGTTTGTAAAAAGCTAGTAAATTACGAGGGTCAAACTGAAAGTTCTTAGAACTCAAATTATTTGACCGAGGGCCAAAAACTCCGTCATGTTGATTGGTGCTGTGAAATAATTGAAAGATTTAACGGAGGTGATTCAAATGCTGTGTTCGACAGGCTTACTTACGGGTGACAAAAGCTGGATTTACTGTAATGATCCCGAAACCAAAAACAGTCTGCTCACTGGGTGTTTCCTTCCGAGGAGTTGCCAACTAAAGTGACGAGACGACCCTTGCAAGGGCAGGACATTTCGCGACAATTGTTTTAGAGGATGGGAAAATGGAGTGGTACGCTAACAATTGTTTTCCACTTGTCTTGGAAAAAGTTCGGGAGAAACGACCTCGCAGTAGAATCCTCCTTCACCACGACAACGCCTCGTCGCACACCGCCAGGATCGCACACCATCAGGCGAACGATCGACTATTTGGTGACGTCAGACGTAGAATTACTAGGTCACCCGCCGTATAGCCCCGACATCGCACCTTGCGATTTTTCTTTATTCCCGAAAATAAAAGAAAAACGTCGAGGAAAACGTTGTATGGACGCTGCGGAAGCTGTGGCTGCGTTTCAAAAGGCCGTTGAAGAGGAGTGAAGGAGGATTGGGACAAAGTGCTTTTCTCAGTGGTTCCATCGGATGCAGTGATGTATTGACGTGAATGGACACTATTTTGAAAAGATATAATAAAACTAATAACTAGCAAGTTTAATCAGTTTTTGGTTTCGTAAGAACTTTCAGTTTGACCTTTTCACATCCGATTCATCATCATAATTATGATCAGAAGATTCTTGTCATTGTAAGTGTCATGTCATTTAGATGCCAAAAGTTTGTTCTGCCTTAAGACGTGTCACAATTGACGACAATATTTGTAGACAAATAAAAGAGTCGTTTTATTCTCCCCTTGTTAAAATGTCTATGTTGTAACTCAATTAATTTAAGAGTAAATTTTCACTATTTCCCAGGTTTATGCTATGCTGAACTCGGATCCCGTATGCCACGGGCGGGTTCTGTATATGACTACGCGTACACGGCTGTTGGTGAATTTTACGCATTTATTGTAAGCTGGATGAATACCTTCGAATATTTGTGTGGTAAGCACAGTTGAACTGAAACTTATAATCATTTCTCTTTGATACAAGTGCCTCTCGTAGCGTATAAGTGTTATTTAATATATAAAATATTCAAAGATATTTATTTGAACTGACATATTCGGATAGACATACTAAGTTTCTTGAAAGCCTTTGTGAAATAAGACAGTTGCGTTGTTGCTTATCGTATACCATCAAAACAAGCTATACATACCTAAGTTCTGACATTTTTTAAGCAACTAATACGTTGCTGACATTATATAGCAGAGTGCTTTTTTAACAATTGATTTACTTTTAAATCGATTATAATATCGAAATTAGATTGAAAAAAACCATGGAAACAGAACTTATTTAGGCTATTTATAATTTGTACAGACGAGAGTTTAGTTAAATAACTGAACAATAAAACAAACACTTACTGAAAAGGTCCATACTATAGAAGTCAGTTGAAAATGCTATACGAGTAACAATACATTGTATATTCTTGTCATCAAGAGCAATAAGTTTTTCGGTAAATCTAATTTTAAGCTTTAGAAGTCTCTTTTGCTTAAATCTAAAAACGACAGCAGCCCCGATTACGTAATGATCTTATTTTATTGAAAAAGGATGAGACGTTTGTCTTCTATGTCACCTGATGGAAAGGACGATAAAGACGAAGGTGTTACACGTCTATCCACGAGATACCTATTCCGTCGACGCTTGAAAGAACTGAGACTATAGTATTCTGGAAAAGCTGACGCAGGCAGTTCATTCCACACCTTCGCGACCCGCACTAAAAGGAATTATCGAAGCGTTTGGTTCAGTTATTAGAAGCTATCGTAATCGGGTTCTGGTGACATTATTCATATTATTATTGATAATATCCAAAAATGATGATACAGTTCAGTTAGAATTGCCTTTTTTGTTGTAAATACCCTGCCTATCTTTCCCCCTTTTTTTACTTTCTTTCTCATAAATTGGCAGCCGTTTATTTTCCATTTCACCCTGCGGCAAGTGACGATGAAGATGAGGATGGTATTCAGTATTCAGTAAACGCTTGAAAGTTTCAGGATTCAATTTATCTGGAAAACAGACGCAGGCAATTCCTTTCACTCTTTTCTGACACGAACAAAAACCAGCTATCTAACCGTTTTATTTATGTCATCATCGATTGCAGCCATCGCCTACGTGGCACGAAGTATCAGCAGTTACATGAACTCTCTGTCCAATGGAGTGATGCACGACTTTTTCGCTGAATTTCTTCCCATACCAGTACCGTTACTAGCGGATTATTTTGACATCCTCGCTGTTTTTATTGTTATTTTGATGGGTGGTAAGTAAATTATGCGTTTTCAGCTCCTTGGTGTATGTGTACTACAGACACATTAACATATTACTGTTTTTTTAAATTAAAAAGATTACTTTTAGGTAAACGTAATCTTATGTGTGTTTATTTACAGGCTTACTACTTACATATAAGACAAGTCATATCTGTAGAATTTAAATTACTATACATATAGTTAAATAATCTTTAATTAAAATATCTTACGTTTTTTTACAAAACCTATATCTATATTTTTTCATAGTTTAATAAAACATGAGAAAACCTAATATAATTGGCTTTATAAGCGTATATACGTGATGGACATTCCTTGAGTCATACTATATCAAAGATTGTCCTACATTTTAAATACCCTGATCTTTGTAAGTAAGATCCAAGAACAGATCTAAGAACAGGCGGGATATTTCTTATCATTTTTGTTTTTGTGTTGTAAAGTTTAGCATTTTTGATTTGATATGCACGAATACCAAAAAATTGTGTAAGTACACGAACCATGTAAAAAAATATAAAAAGAAATTTTAACCACATAATTGTTAGATATTTAATAAATGTAACTGGTTCAAATAATTCTGCATCCAAAGCAGACTAAAGCTGAATCTAAGAAGCAGGCTTCAACTTATGTGAGACTTTATTCAGCTGAATGTTCCAAGAAAAAGTGACCTTTTTTTATACTACATATTTATGGAAATCCAGTCAAAAACAATGGCAGACATTTTGACAATATTAGTGTCACAATATGTTTGATAATGGGAATGTAATGATTATGGTAAATGGTAATGGTTTGGTAATGATAGAATCGCTTTGTATTTGACTATTTAGATGAGATAAGTATATGTTATTTACTAGTCTCTGGTATAAGTTTGCTTTATAGATTTCAGCCTTTGATAAACCTTTGATAAACGCCCGCTTCGGGCTCGAAACTATCTTATTACAAGCCAACTTTCCGAGCTATTAATATTATAAATCAAATCATTTAGAATTAATATTTTTATGTGTCAGTCATGGCTGATCATTTGTTTTTAATTCACTTCACTGTAAGTTAGCTTGACTTGTATTTTACTTTGCTCACATATTTTTGTTGTTCATTATTTATTCATTTATTATACATTTCCAAAACTGTACAAAAAAGAGTATAAATAAATAGAACATAGCTATAAACATAGGTTTCAAGCTATTCACATAGGTTTCATATATTTCAATTAATTCAGGAGGAGTAACTCGAGAAACCCTACATTTTACGAGAAATTTAAATATCTAAAAGTTTTTAGGATGTCTAGGATGTACCAAATTTCAAGCGGATCTGTCCAATAGCTTTTCAGTAATGCGTGCACAAAAATACTGACAGACAAAAATGTGATTTAGCACCCCCAATAAAATGTTCAAAATAATATTGTATGTACAGACGCGAATTTGTTTCGGTTTCATTATTTGTATAGAGGTATTATTTGTTTCTTAGATTTAGATTTTAGATTTTATATTTATTTTTCTTAGAGGATTATTACACTATCATATAGCTATGGTCATATATAGGATCTTACCTATGATTCTATACAATATGACCTCTAGAATCATATCGGTGTATTACATTAACATAGTTCTATGATGCTGTGTTTGTCATATGTGGTTGCGGGGGACAAGTCGGTTGTGTATTCTATACTATTGCTACCGTAGTGTGTGTGGTTAAGATCACGGATTTCCCTGACAGGCGCAGCTGATTACTTTCTTTTGAATACAGCAGTGCTGCCAACAATAATTTTAGAATAACACTAAGTATATTGTGAACTTAGGCAAACAACTCGTTTTAATTACTTTTTACCCGTCATTAAGACTGCCACCATTATTAATTGATTTACAATTTTTAAAAATGAAGAATTTTTTACCAGTATAAAATGAAAATAAATGTGTAAATCCAATGTATTAGGTCATTACATATGAAATTGGCGTTTTGTAAGGGAGGAACATAAAGTAATTTTTTAAAATATAATGTATCTATGCACTTTTGCCATCTCATAGGTAGTTCATTGATCCCTTTACTAAAAAAGCCGTTCGGACGGGATCAACACAATCTTTGAAGGCGCTTTGGATTGCCCCATCGTAATCTGTAGGAGCGAGGTCAGGGGAGTAAGGTGGATGTCTTAGACATTCCAATTCAAGCTGCTTTGATTTGGTAACCGTCTGTTGTGCAGTGTGTGGTCTAGCGTTGTCCTGAAGCAGCAGTGGCCTAGAACGATTGACCGGCCTCGGTTGTTTCGCAGCTAGCTTTTATATCATGGTTTGCACTTGCTGACAATAGACATCTGCCGTAATCGTCTGGCCAGCTTTACGAAAGCTGTAGTGAACGACACCGGCACTAGTCCACCAAACGCTCACAAGCAACTTTGTTTGAGTCAATTTTCGCTTGGGGCAGGATTTGGCTGGTTCGCCAGGGTTCAACCATAGCGATGGCGTTTCCAATTGTCGTACAGGATCCACTTTTCACTACAGGTAATGATTCGATTTAAAATCCTTTTATTATTGTGCCGGTTGAGTAATGTAACGCAGTAGACGACGCGCGTTTGTCGGTTTGCTGCACTCAATTCATGAGGTACACACTTCTCAAGCATTTTCAACTTCCCAATTTGCTTCAAGTGGATTGAAACAGTTTTGTCACTACAGCCGCAGCCTACAGCTAACTCGGACGTGGTTTGCGATGGATCCGCTTGCACAATAGCCTTCAATTCTTCATTATCAACTTTGATCTCCGGCCGTCCACGGGGCTTGTTCTGCACGTCGAAATTTCCAGAACTAAAACGTTGGAACCAAAAACGTACTGTGTTTTCTTTTGCGATACTGCCGCTATATACAGCATTTATATTTCGAGCCGTTTCGGCAGCACTGGTGCCACGGTGGAACTCCTACTCGTAAATAACGCGATATTTCAAGTTTTCCATTTTGTAAACTAAGTGACGCAAAGAAAAAACCAAAAGAGGAAAAAACAAATGAATTACGGGTTTCAAAATACAAATGCGTGAGTAAATAGCTGTAAAAATTTTAAATTGGGATTCTTAACCAAAGAGGAGATAATACAGATCAAAGTGGCGAGTACGACAAAACGCCAACTTCGTATGTAACTAATTTAATAATCAATATGGCAAAACCTATTTCTATGCTACTATCTGACAGCATATGTCAAAAATCTTTGATCAAAGACGATATGACTTCATATGTTTATGTTACACTATCATATAAACAAAAGACGAAGTGCTGTAATTAGTGCCGTAGAAAAGCTGAGCAAGGTGCAGGAAGGTAGACGGGTAACATAAAACACTTTAGTTTGCCTCATAAGGTGTCTTGTGTTTCCTATCTTTGTGTACGCCTCGGAGTCTTGAACAATACATCAAATGGTTACAAAACGTATTGACGCCCTAGTCGTGTTGGAGAAGGGTTTTAAGAATTACCTGGACAGCTCATACCTATTAACTAGAGATGTTAGCATCTCTATTCTGAAACAGCTCGATATCAAAAAGAGGCTGTCTTTAATCATCCAACATCGCATTCTAAAGTTTTTTTGCCATATATCCCGAAAGGAGTATTCTATGGAGCGTCTTATAGTCCAGGGATGCATTGAAGGCAATTGTACGCATGGAAGATCATCTACGAGATGGATAGCTCATCAACACATGATTGGTGAATGTTCAAGAAGTGCTACTAACAGACATTGTTGGAGAACGATCGCACAAGCCGCGATCAATGAACATGACCAACAATCCATAACCACGACTGCTCTGCTAAGAGCGAACGACTAAGAAGAATCATAAATATGCCTCATAGACCTATGACCATAGATATATATTAGTGTAATACCATCCAATCCATAGATAAACAAAGTAATTTGAAAAATGTAATCGTATGTGAAATGTTTACAATGTTTTGTTTCAGCTCTAATAAGTTTTGGAGTTAAATTGTCCACTTCAGTACATTTTTTACTGACATTGGTCAACTTACTCGTAATTTGTTTCGTCATCTTTGCGGGAGCAGTTAAAGGTAAGACAATTTTTAACATTTACTTCAGGAGCTTGCTCAAAATATTATTCTTAATTGTGATGATCAATGATGATGCCTTTAATTTCATTCCAAATATATCACAATGACAAGATAACATACCACTTTAATAGGCAGTAAAAATGTAAGCTATCCGTCTCATGTAATTTAAGTGGTGCTACTGAACATCATACCATATTATATGTTTAATAATGTTTAACTATATCATAATTTGGCATGTCATAAAATGTTTCATCATAACTATCGGTTGTCCGATGTAATACTTTTCTTAATATATTGAGCCCTAATATAACATGTCCTTAAATTAAAATCATTACTTTTTTTATTTACGAAAGCTAACAAAGTTTGTTTCTTATCATCGGTAACATAAAAATGTGAGCTAAAACTTTTGCAAATCTAAAATTACGAAATGAACAATGTCATGTTTGAACCAATCTAGTGAAAAAACAACGCGGCCAAGTGGGAGTAGGACTCGCCCATGAAGGGTTCCGAAGCAGCAAGTAACATAACATAAAAGTTCTTAATCACTTTTATGAAAGGTAAATTGCGGTTTACGATTTATGACTTAAAAAAAACTACTTACTAGATCTCGTTCAAACCAATTTTCGGTGGAAGTTTACATGGTAATGTACATCATATATTTTTTTTTGTTTTATCATTCTCTTATTTTAGAAGTTACAGGTGGTCCCCCCTCATTTTACCACTTCGGAAGTGTCTCTCGCGCAAACTATTCAGTTTAGAAAAAAATTAAATTAGACACCTAAATGTCATTTTTGAAAAGCTATCCATAGATACCCCAAACGTATGGGTTTGATTAAAAAAATTTTTAATTTTCAGTTCTAAGTATGGGGAACCCCCAAAATTTATTGTTTTTTCCCTATTTTTGTGTAAAATCTGAATGCGGTTCACAGAATACATCTACTTACCAAGTTGCAACAGTATAGTTCTTTAAATTTCGGAAAAAAGTGGCTGTGACATACGTCGGACAGACAGACAGACATGACGAATCTATAAGAGTTCCGTTTTTTGCCATTTGGCTACGGAACCCTAAAAAGTATGGTAGCCCCATGGAACTTTATTTCCTTAAGCTCCATGAGGTGTTCCATAAGTTCCTTAAATATTATGTTACCGAAAATAACTAGCATTTTAATAAGGAAGATAAAATATTTTGTTAAATTTTAAATGATTTGTATACATAGTATGAGAATTTTAATAAAATATTTAAAAATTCATGTATTCAAAACTACGAGGCCTAGGACAATAAAATATGGTGTTCCCATTAGGTAATGATCCCCATTACTACGCACAATAATTTGGTCAATTCCTTACGGGACACACTGTATAAATAATTATACGACATTATGTTCAGAAAAAAAAAATGTTATTATTCCCATTACATAAAAAATTTGTAATATTAAAATTAATAAATCTCAGAGAGGAAGTAAAACCAAGTGATGTCTGGGTCAAAACATGATAAAACAATTAATGTATTTTATTAAACTTACACATACATAAAAGTTTATTATTCAAAAAATAAAGCGCAGCAACGTGTTAAATTGATTGCAAAATATTATAAACGTACGAGTGGCGCGTCATGCTGCCACCAAAAAGTGCAAAAAGTCACAAAAAATATACATTTGTAAAAATATAAACAATGTATATTCAAATTCACTGCAAATTATTCAAAGTTTAAAAAAATAAATGTGTATGAAATGTAAAAAAAATATAATACAAGTAAATTCACTAGACTGCACTTCACAAAAGTCATTTCTTTTGGCAAAAATGGTAAATTGTGAAAGTGCTTTGATTGCTCAATAGTATTAACGTAGGAGTGGCTTTTGCACGGCGTAACAAGTTAGGTACTACGCCAAGAGGCCAATGAACTGGAGCTAAGTTAACTGTAGGATTACAACAGTACTTTCTGTAATAGGATTAGATGGAGTATTCCATTTAGCTCTACTTTGTAAGATATGCAAATACTGCAGTTCCCAGTGTTTAGAAAAGTTTTTAGGTTCTTCAGTAACGTTACACAGTTGCAAATGTTTCAGCGGCTAAAGAATGAGAAAATGTGCCTGAGTCAAAGCGCGTAATTCAGGCAACGTTACCTTGCTTCCTTCAGGTAACATTAGCGGTCATGAATTAACAACGCATTCGATTTCAGTAATTACTGTTTGAGGTTCTTCATATATTTGCGCCTGAGAACCTATACTCGGTTGTTGAGCGTTCTAACGGTTCCACCGATTTATTGTTATAGGTATTAGGGAAACTGCGAATCCTAGAAATTTCTTCTTAATTTTATTAATTTTGTCAATAAAGTATAAAATTTGAACCGCAAAAAGTGAAAAAAAAAAAATAATAAAAGTGTTCTATAGGTCATATTTTTTATTACATATTTTGAAAGAACTGTCTACAAGCCTCTATAGAAAGTTTCATGCGCTGAACCAATTTTCAAAGAAAATTTTCCAGTCTACAACTGTTACTTCCTCAGCAGCTTTTTCGAACGCAGCGAGCGCATCTTCTGGCGATAAAAATTGTATCCCCTTGAGCTGGTTTTTAATTATAGGGAACAAGAAGAAATCACACGGTGCCAAATCAGGGCTGTAAGGCGGATGACTCAAAAGTTTTACCATTGTGGCATTTAGGAAGTCTCACGTCTTGATCAAAGTGTGAGCGGACGCGTTGTCGTGGTCGCGCAAAAGATTTAAAAGACCCGTGTTCGATCGCTTATTGCTCGCAGCAGTAAAAATTCTCGACCGTTTCACTTTCGTAGACGTTGGTCCGTTTTGAAACAGTCATGCTTTGTTTCTGGATCATATTGATAAAACCAAGATTCATCACCTGTTATATATGATATCGTAAACAAGGTGGGAAGATCCGACTTTGAATTTGTGAATCATATCATGGCACCATTTCAGGCGCACCGGCTTCTGAGCATCGATAAGGTTGTGAAGTATCCATACAAAAAGGTGATTGTGTAAATATCATGAACACTTTTCAATCCAATCTGCAGATTGTGCTGAATCTCCTCGGTTGTGATTCGCCGGTTTTGTTGAATCAAATTTTTTCACTTGTAGCAAGTCTTCTTTTGTAACAGCAGTCAAAGGACGACCACTTTTATATTGATGTTTTAAAACCGCACTTAAACTCGTTATACCAGCGGTACACAGTTGTTTTAGAAGATGCCTTGTACGTAAAATTCATTAAGTGGGACTTTCAAGGAAGATCCACTTTCATAATGCTGGTGAAAAAATTCAGAGGGTAATTTAAATTTGAAACGCATATATTTTTAATTAATAATCGATTTTCCAAATTAAATTATAGCTCACCAGCGTTTCATACATAAAAAACTTTTTTCTGCAAATATTTCTGAGTGGCCTGGTAAGAGTGGATAAACATTATCATTGTTAAAAGTGGTTTATGAAACCGTAGGCCTAAGCTTGATTAAGCCTCTGCGGTAATTAGCCACTTGGTGACCGCTTGGCCGAGCCACGCAGAGCCAATTAACTAAAGCAGACTTGATTGGCATTACACGATCACTGAATTTAAATGCGCAGTGTGCTACTGCTTACGTGCCAGCTTTAGTTAACCGATTTATACTTCTTTCACTAAAGCAGAGTGAGTCACTAAATAAGTGGTGATAATTCCTGAACTAAGTTACATTTCCACATCGTTAAACAGTTTATAATTGAGTTCTGATTTCAGCGGATAAATCAAACTGGGCCTTACAGCCTGAGGACGTGCCAGAGGGCATGGGAGCGGGAGGGTTCTTGCCATACGGGTGGAGAGGCATGTTGGACGGGGCCGTCATCTGCTTCTTTGGCTTTGTAGGTTTTGAGAGCACTACCTTTGCGACTGAAGAGGTAAGGTTATTAAACTGTGAGTTCATAAATATAATGAGAGGAAATACAATCAAGGCATACTTTGATATCGGCGAGTGTCATGGACAATGTTCAAAGCTGCAAATTTTTTGTGCAATAATTGCACAATTATCACGAATATAAATATTTATTAAGTTGATTTAGAATCGGAACGAAAAACATGTATCGATTCTCTCTCGACAGTCTCGCTACCTTGCGTTTCTGAACCATGCAAATAAAGAAGTTTATAAAAACACTAAAATAGCCACACAAAATACGATTAGAACAATATGTTTTAACTATTTAAGATTTCCACTCTTACATACGAGGGGAAGTAAATTGGTAAGTGGAATGGAGGGGAGAAAGGAGGGGTTAGAGATGATTATTTAAGACATACCAATTACTGTTACGATTGTGATACTGTCATTAACTATTGTGATACCACTCTCAAAACAACTCAATCTGGAAGAAATCGCTGATCATGATGTAAATTGAGTTCCAAGCTGTAATCTAGTTCCTTGCCAAGCAAAAAAAAATTTAAGGTATTTTGGAAGAAAGTCTTCATTTTACGGGCACTCTTACTCTGAAAAAAGCATGGGTCTAATAGTGGCATGGTCTATTTAAAAAAAAACAAGGATTTAGTTAAAGACGGAACCAGGAACTGAATCCTGTAAAGTCAACTGCATTTCTGGGCATAACCTTAGACAATAAACTCCAGTGGGGACATGTTGATAGGTTAGCGAAAAGGCTTGGCAACATATTCTGTTAAAAAATGCGTCAATTTTTAAATGAAACAACTGCTAGTTTAGTTTTACTTTCATAGCCTCAGGACATATAGCATTCTGTTGTGGGGGAGTGCTGCCAACATCGATTCTACATTTGTTCTGCAGAAAATTGCCGTTCGCGAAATCTATCAGCTCGGTACAAAGGTGTCACTGAGAAATTTAAGGTAAAAAATATTCTTACACTACATGCCCAATATATTTTACAATAAGAGATCTCCATAATGTTAACACAGCAGGAAGAAATAAGCTGGCAGCTCATAATAGTAGGCGCCATAAAGTCACTCACTCATTCATGGGACAATTTATACGCTTTTATTGATATCCAAGGTCTTCTTACTTACAAATTCAAATAAATTTGACACTAAATATGAAACTTAGGTTCATCATAATGAGCCAGGAGTCCATGCAGTGGCACAATGCGCCTAGCAGGTTTAAGGCTTCGGAATCGGTGGACAAGCTCAGGGCAACCATTTTTAAGACTCAGAAGGTAATCTGTTGGCGGATTACAGACACAAATACTTGACAATCTCAAACAATACTACGCAAACATTCTGAAAAAACAAAAGACTCCATCAAAGAAATAAGTAGAGGAAAGCTGTCTCAGAGTGTGCTGCTTTAGCATAAAAATATGCCGGCGCACACAAGCCGGGTTGCACAGGCTACTGTTCGGGAACATGGGTTCGAAATAATTGAACACGCACTCTGTAGTCCAGACCTTGTCCCGTAGGGCAAAATACCTTTGATGACAATTTTTTTAATGATGATAAATAATTTATTATTGAAATCTATATTTTTCGAGAGTATCCCCAAGCTCTATGATCTGTGAGATATGTACGGATTAAGGGCGAATATATAAAAATAGCAAAATAATAACTTTGTTTGGTTTAGTTCATTCCCTCCATTCCACAAACTATTTGACGCCCCTCTTAAATAAGGTTTGAGATAGCATTTTTTAACTAGAAATAGAGGACATTTGTCTACAAAAATCATGTCAAAGACTTAATTACAATGAAAAGCTGCATGCAAAGATTTCAAAAATAATGTTATAAAAAATAAACCGTCTTCAAAACATTAGTTATAAAAATATCAAGAAAATATAAAAGTATTCACAAATAGGGTCTATCTAAACAGGTATATTCGCTTTAATATTTAATATTTCTTTTTAATAATATTTCTTTTTGAAGTTCTACATACATATGTACACCTAGTAAAAATGCTTCTTAAATTGATATTGAATATTTCCTTGTATCAGTCAAGATAAACATGCAAACTCAAAAAATTTACTACCAGCCCTTGAAGAGTTCCACATTCATCCCTTAGTTTCATCGACAGAAGCTCGCCCAAGTGTGCAATGTATTTTACTTGTCAAGGCAAACACACGAGCCCCAACACAATGGGGTTACAAGTAGCCACTGAAAAATTCGTTTAACTCCTGGCTTCATCATGACACCATCATCACCAGATGTAATGTGTTGAACTCACACAATTAACCACATGAGCTCAAATTGATCAAAATTATTCCCATAAATGACTCAGTTTTATACGAACATACTGTTCGACAGGTTCAGTCCTGGATATTCTTGTTTATTTTATGTAACTGTCCGGTTTTGGATGATCACAAACATGTCAAAACGGTTATTATTAGTATCCTTTCCTCATTTAATACAGAGGGTAGTGCTATGGCATATCTCCGAAATTCAGGGTATCTATGCACCCAGGATATTAAATGGGACCAAGTTAAACTGAACTCAACGGAAACTCGGTTTAGATACAAAAAAGTACCAAACATGCATAAAAAATATACAAACAAATTGAGAACCTTTTTTTTTGGAGTTGGTTAAATAAACTAGTTTACTTAATAATACTGGGTATTCAACCCGATTTTAATCCATAAAAAGAGTGTGTTTTCTTATTTTTGGAACTTTGTTGCGTACATTATAAAATTATAATTAATAAGTACAGCTCTTGATCTGAAGTGCATTTTTCGTTCTCGGTGATTCAAAAATAGGCTTCGCTCTTTGAGTTTCTACAATTTATTTTCAGTATTCTGGTAGAAAGAAAATATGATGTTTCTGTAGTTAAATTATAAACATCTGTCGTAAAATTGTATCTACAGGTCTGCATTGCTTTATCATATTTTTAAATATATTGAAATACTCTTCAAATGTTTTTCATATTCCATTAACATATTGTCCTAACATATTTAAACCTAGAGATGGATATTAGCTAATGTAATATTAGTTCGTCTTACTGAGACTGGAGAATATGTGATTTCAGAAATAAAGTCTTTTTAAAATATCAATTTATTTAATATACAATTGTTTCAGGTGAAAAACCCAAACCGTAACCTGCCGATCTCCATATTAATCACTTTATTGACCATCTGCATTTTATTTTGCTTGGTGTCCGTCATCCAAACTATGATGCTGCCTTATTACCTTCTGGTAAGATTGATTTTCAATTTAAAAAATTACTGATTCAATAATTAGCAGGTTTTAGTAAGGTTATTTTACATTCATACATTTGGTCCACATTCTTATCCTAATAATAATGTAGGTACAGGGATTTATCGTAGTTAACTAAAACTCAAATAATTTATTGCTTTCATAACTTATATAATAATATTCAGATATAATTTAAATTAGAATGTACAGTTACGGGTCTAGTGTAGGCACTGCAATGCAAGAGAGGATTTAGGTATTGTCAATGTAACGAAATATCAATCGTGACAAAAATAAATTGAATTGTCTTTAATTTTTTATTTTGCTGTTACTTTTATATTGTTTTTCTCCAGTTTCTGATTCCCCACCTCTCCGATCACAAACAATACGTAGGTAAAGATTTATCTCGGTCTTCAGTATCGTGAGATTGTCCATATAGGTAGTCTGATAATTCTTTTGTTTTTCTGAAAGGTGATTTGACACAAATATTAGTTTAAATTGTAAAACAAAGATTCATGATATTCAAATATTATTATTTAATAAAATTTGAAGAACTTTGCTCCTTTTTTTTCATAAGACCTTTTAAAAAGATTTTTATTTGTGAGTAGTAGGGATTGACGGGTTCTGGCTCACTTATTAGGTATGGCTATTAAACGCGAATTAATTTGATAAAACCGCGGGAATCGAATCAAACCGCGATGCTCGCAAAGTTAGCGGACGTTTTTGTCTCTAATCAAAGCAATGTGCAGTATTGAATCGCGTGATATGGTAATTACACCGGACTGAATAATAAATTATAACAAATTCTTACTAAAATTCACCTCTTGTCCAATTAGATTTCCAACTACATAAATTTTTATTCCTAACCAGATCCGCGGGCTCGCGGTATCAATATGATTAATCCGCGTATCAAAATAATTATGTTGCGGCCGCGACTAGTATGCGGAGGAGCCAACTTCCCTCAACAATCCGAAATGATCTGTTTCCAGATAGTAGTAGGGATTGACGGGCTCTGGATATGATTTTCATAGTGTGAGCAACCAAAGTTATGTTTAAACAATGCTGATTTTTTATATTAGAACCTTGGACGGTTTGTAGATCAAAGTAGGTATTTGAATCATTTGATACCAACTACCACAGTTAGAGTACCATCAATGTTATTTGATTTTCATAGTTTGAGCAACTACTGTTATTTTTAAATAATGCTGTGTTTTTATATTAGAACCTTGGACGGTTTGTAGATCCAAGTAAGTATTTAAGTTATTTAATTTATACTATCACAGTATGAGTACCTTTAATGTAATATTAACAATAACCTTTTTTGCGTTGAAACAGTGGAAGATTTTTCGAACATTTGTTTAGTATAGTTATTATATAAATGGCCTATATATTTAAGGGTGCTAATTAAACAAGCTTCTTTTTAATAGCATTACTCGCCTCTAAAAATCTACATTGCCTTCTAAATTACTAAATCAGCCACAAATTGCGAGCGTCTGAACGATACTATCTTAGGCACTAAAAATATGTTGTTGCATGATGTTTTTGCTATAAAATTTTGAATTATTATCCAATTTGATTATGGCGCTTTGCCGGGTGCTACCGCACTACGCTCGCTCGGCTTGCGCATGCGATAATTATAGCCTAACATTAACAAAACCCAAATTTAACTACTATGATTTGTAAAGACTATTTAGTAGGCGTTGCAAAAAAGACGAATTAGTGTATTATAGGCTATCTCATTTTCCAGTGGCTTAGTTATAAATTTAGAAGTTTGGTCACGTAACAAATAAAGAAATTTGTGGCTTGACTTATAATTTCTCTATTTTTATTAACTTCTTTGCGCATATTTTACATTTCAAATAATATTTTGAATCCAGCCAGCCATTGCCCAGACTAATGTTATTGACATAGTATTCAGTTTTCTTAAATAGTATTTTATGTTAGTGTATCTATTGCGATTATAATCATTTCACTCGCAAGGTATTGCAAATATGTTACGGAAGGGGTGATTAAGTAGCGTCTTCTTGTTTATATTATTTAAACGGTACGCAGCATGTTCCAACTTGTTAGATAAGGCAAACGTATCGAAATATATGAGTAGTGAGGCTTTCTTTGTTAGTGTTACCACTTATTGAGCGCTATAATAATTAATTTTCTTAAAGCATGTCAAATTTTATGTTAACCTTTGTATTTTTTTTTATATTATGTGAAATTTCACGGTTGTACCTATAGAAATACATGAATAGTAAGGGTTTCTTTGTTACGGTTGTTTATAAGGAAGTAATTTCAACCCACTGGGCGGTAGAGTAGTGTATCTTTCTAAATATGTCAAATTGTACATTAGCCTTTACATAATACTTATGAAACAGTTGAATTTCAAGTCAGTGTTTCTTGGAAAATTAGAAAGTTATAATGAGTTTGTATGTATCAAAAGAATAATTCTTGTGATAACAATAAAAGGGACAGAGTTTGTTGCTGCCTCAATTCATTATATTGTTCCTTTATCGGTTTGTAGGCTCAGGACGACGGTTAATTTTTTACGCATCTAACCATCTCCTTGTCATTTTTTTTATCCATTTTGGATCGATATAAACCGAAGTGAGCTCATACATCCATACATATTAAATCTACCAGTGTGAGTGAAAGCTTGAAAATTATTACCCAGTAAGAAGTTCCTGCATCGCTGCTACACAAAATGTCTGTGAGTATTGCTATTAATTTTTTATTTCTTTTCTATTTGTGTAATCAAAATGTGCCTTTATTATTCATACTTCGGTCGCTAGAGTTGTAATATTGTCTTATGATTTTAACAAAATTTAGTAGTGTTTATAAAGCTATTTTTCCGATTTACTAATTTTCAAACTGTTTATGTTTTCATGGAACCATTTAATATTTAAATTCTTTGATAGAGATACATGTTTGCTTTATTTTAATGTAACTTAACAAAGTTATTAATTTTGTTCTTTACTTTTGTTTCAGAATCAAGATACTTTTACATTAAAAAGCTACTACTTCCCTGATACTCCAGACGAAGACGAAGAAATTACCCTACCGCCACTCAAGATAAATACCCATGCAGCGTCGGTTGCAAAAGAGTGGCAAACAACATCGAAGAGTTTTTTGAAAAGCCGAAAAGGAAGAAGAGGCGTGCTAAGTTGTCATCGTGCGTCGGGCAATGTAGTGAGGGTTGTGTAAGCTACATATCAACCAATGACGATGACGGCTCAAATGCGAGTCATCTTGTGAAAATCGAAGTATATGACATGAACAAAATTCGCAACGTTTCCAATACGGAGCTTTGGAAACATACAGACGTGGGTGTGACATATTACGCTCACAGCGGAGACGACCAACACTATCAGAGGACCCGAAATATCATCTACGAAATAAAAAAGAAAATAGCAACCAAAAATGATTGTGCTAAGTTCTTTGTGGAGACTAAGGACAAAAAACAGTGAGACAACTCTTAAAGGTGTGATGTGGATTCAGTGACAATACTAAATTTAACAATAAAACCAAGTGTGAAACACATACAACTGTGAGTGCACGCAACTACATGCTCAGTGTTGTTTGATAAGCTTCTAATTTTTCATTCAAACAATTCGTAAATTCTTGTGATTTTTTGTGTAGCAGCAGTACCAAATGAACTTTAATGTGGACACTTCATAATATCGATTTGTTCAACTTGTGTGAAGATTATGAGTTGAATCAACTATGTCAAGAAGTTGAGGATGCAAATGTCATTGAAATTGACCGATACGCTTCAATGTTTTGCCCAGCAATGTTTTAACTTTAACTTGTCAAATCTTTTGTAGGAGTTTTTATAACCATTTTTGGAACTAGCGATTCTAAATCTTCTTTCACGGAACGAATAAAAACTTGGGCACAATTTGGACCTGTATATGTTTTGTAGCGCGAAAGTTTTTCGTTAAAGGAACATTTTATATAATATCCAAAACTGTACACTTAATGTTTTTGTATTTCAATAGTAGACGATTGGGATCGTTGTCACTAAGTATGGATTGGATTAAGAAACGCTTCGAAATCAGCATACACAACAAATGGTGCTTTCAGCTTACGGTCGTATCTATCAAAAGTAATTTGGTTAGTTGAAACGTTTTCGTCAAACCAATTTTTCTTTTAAGAAATCTGATCACTAGGTAAGTCTACTTTAATTTGACCGCAGTCACGTTGATGGTGTTCTAGCAACTTTGTTTTGACAGAAAGGGTACATAGTACGTCAAAGACAGCTGTTGTGTGTTTACGTAATTAAGTGAAATAAAATATCCAAAGTTGTTTTATAGTGCCAACGTATATACCTACGTACGCGTGTTGTGAAACCGGTGCTGTGACAGTGTGGTTGTGCCTGGCGATTGCGCTAATCTTACTGGATTCTACCATAAAAGTACGTAACCGAGCAAGAACATAATATATCATTTACTACTCAGAGGGTACTTTATAATCCTAATCAATTCAAATTAAGACCTGTAGCGGCATCTGTTAGGGAGCGGGAGAACATCCTAAAGTGCGACATCTGCTAGAAAGTGTATGAAGTATCTCGAGCAGTGCCATCTGTCGTAAAGTAGCTGTATTACCCGGGTAGTGCCGTCTAACGGAGAATAGCATTATAATGAAGAACTGCGGAGGTTGTGGGAAATTTGTCTCTACGACAGGTGCTGCTGCATGTACGGCCTGCCCACTAAGATACCACAAAGCCTGCTTAGCTATACCAGATAAAGCCCTAATAAGCAAGGACTGGGTTTGCCCTGGCTGTAAGCGCGATGTACGCAAGGGAGATAATTCTCTAACACCTATCAAGGGTTTAACGGAGGAGGATATTAGTATTTCCCACAGCCCCACTACGGCCGATGAAACATCCGACGACCAGGTACTCAGAAAGCTACTTGCACAGTGTCTAGGGAGCTGCGCCGGGAGATGAAGTTGCTGAATGACCACGTCACGGCTTTCTCCTCCCGCATGAGTGCCATAGAGGAGAGGCTGTCGGTGCTAGTCGCGAGCGCGCCGACGACGGGGGAGAGTCGGAGAAGGTTGCCACACTGGAGCGCGCCGTCGGTGACCTCCACCTTGAGCTGAATTATCGGGACCAGGACGCGCTGCTCGCTGACCTCGACATCGGGCACCTGCCTGAGGAGAGGGGCGAGAGCGTGACGCATGCAGTGACCGTGCTAGCAACGCGGCTGGGCGTGGCTCTGGAGCCGCTGGTGATCGCGGAGCCCCGTGGAGGGCGGGCGCCGTATATTCATGTATTTCTATAGGTTCAACCGTAAAATTTCACATAAAATTATAACAATATTTTAACATAAAATTTGACATGTTTTAAGAAAATTAATTATTATAGCGCTCAATAAGTGGTAACACTAACAAAGAAAGCCTCACTACTCATATATTTCGATACGTTTGCCTTATCTAACAAGTTGGAACATGCTGCGTACCGTTTAAATAATATAAACAAGAAGACGCTACTTAATCACCCCTTCCGTAACATATTTGCAATACCTTGCGAGTGAAATGATTATAATCGCAATAGATACACTAACATAAAATACTATTTAAGAAAACTGAATACTATGTCAATAACATTAGTCTGTGCAATGGCTGGCTGGATTCAAAATATTATTTGAAATGTAAAATATGCGCAAAGAAGTTAATAAAAATAGAGAAATTATAAGTCAAGCCACAAATTTCTTTATTTGTTACGTGACCAAACTTCTAAATTTATAACTAAGCCACTGGAAAATGGGATAGCCTATAATACACTAATTCGTCTTTTTTGCAACGCCTACTAAATAGTCTTTACAAATCATAGTAGTTAAATTTGGGTTTTGTTAATGTTAGGCTATAATTATCGCATGCGCAAGCCGAGCGAGCGTAGTGCGGTAGCACCCGGCAAAGCGCCATAATCAAATTGGATAATAATTCAAAATTTTATAGCAAAAACATCATGCAACAACATATTTTTAGTGCCTAAGATAGTATCGTTCAGACGCTCGCAATTTGTGGCTGATTTAGTAATTTAGAAGGCAATGTAGATTTTTAGAGGCGATTAATCAAATTGATACCGCGAGCCCGCGGATCTGGTTAGGAATAAAAATTTATGTAGTTGGAAATCTAATTGGACAAGAGGGGAATTTAAGTTAGAATTTGTTATAATTTATTATTCAGTCCGGTGTAATTACCATATCACGCGATTCAATACTGCACATTGCTTTGATTAGAGACAAAAACGTCCGCTGACTTAGCAAGCATCGCGGTTTGATTCGATTCCCGCGGTTTCATCAAATTAATTCGCGTTTAATAGCCATACCTAATAAGTGAGCCAGAACCCGTCAATCCCTACTACTTTCGTAACATTCATATTGAAAGTTTTCATGTACATAGTTTTCAAAGTCCTTTCTTTATGTAGGACAGGAAGGCGGCGCTGGCAGAGACCTTCACGGCGGTAGGCTGGGAGTGGGCCAGCTACCTCGTGATGCCAGGGGCGCTCTGCGGCATGTGCGCTAGGTAAGTCTACTCCTTCTCCGCGTCTCGCACACTTTTCTCGCACACTCATTCTCACTTGACGCTCACGCGGCTAGTACTCGATGACGACTACTATACTATTTCCATTTCTTTATTTTCTCGATGACAGTTCTAATTTGATATAATGTAGTGTTGTAACCAAATAAGTAATGTTATCGATCGCATATATTTATTGTATTTTGAACAAAGACAAATACAACAAAAACATTCAAATATATTTTTTCAAGATGGGAACACTCAATAGCCCATCGCCATTTTGTGTTTGTTTTAATCTGTCACTCGCAACAAGACGGTGATGCGATAAATGGCAGCACTCGACCTAGATCGTCTATTTGCCGATAGGTGGCGTTGATGGTAATCTATAAGCCTCCAAAAAGTACTTCTCTGATACGCTAGATGGCGTGATGTCAAAACTTCAGCAAGTCTCCTCTAGGTTGCGCTTAGCGTTCAGTTTGGCTAGTCTCCACTAGATGGCGTCCTAATGTTTGCTTTGCCTAGTCACCACTAGATAGCGCGGAAAGCAATTCAGTGTTTGGATGCACAAGGTGGAAATTACACAAGAGGACGTTCACACAAAGTTTAATGTCACACACAGCACGAATTTATAGAGAGTACAAATAATCAGAAGGATAGAAAGTCAGATATAAACACAGACACATATGAGGATACATAAAGCACAATATACGGAAGATTATTTATCAACAGAGCGCGGCGGATAGCAAGGTAGTACGGAGCGACAAAGGATAGCGCGGGTATAGCGACACAGAGCCGTCAGCGTACTGACTCTTGAACGTGGGCGCAGCGAACAGGTTGTTCAGCGCATGCGCACTTGAACGGCTGGCACAGGATTTGTCAATACATAGGTATACTAACAATAGATAATATTATATTATGATAATCGATAAATAATACATAGGTAAATAGATATTATGATAATGATTTTTGTGACATATAAATACTATGTATATTAATAGGTATATGTGTATGTGTGTGTGAATAGAAGTGGCGTGTCGCCACAACTTAAAAAACTTGTTGTTACTTTACGTTAATGTGGTTTGTACAAAAATCGTCATTAAGCTTAGTTTTGAAAGAAATTGGATTTTCTTGAAAAACGAACAACCGTAAAATATTGATGGAGCGTCACGACGTTGCTATGGCTCGCTGCGAATTTTTGAGCGAAACCAAAAATATATCAGATTGGTCAAATGTTATTTTCACTGACGAGACTTGGTTAAATGAAAACCACACAGTATCTAAGAACTGGACTGACGACACCACCGCATCCACTAGTTCAGTGCCAATGAGAAAAGGTGAACGCCTTATCATATGCCATGCAGGGTCTACGAAAGGATTCGTGTCGGATGCTTTACTGGCCTTTAAATCTAAGAAAACACTGGACTACCACGAAGAAATGAACGCGAAGATTTACGAAGGATGGTTTAAAGAAATGGTGCAATCTCTAGAAGAACCGTCCATAATTATTATGGACAACGCTACATATCACTCCAGACAAATTGATAAAATGCCGACGCAGGCCAATAAAAAACAAGAGATAATTGACTGGCTCCAACGTCATGGCGAAAATGTGGATAGTACTTTATTAAAAGTACAATTAGTGAATATTTTAAAATCGAAAAAAGACTCCCTAAAAGATATGTTATCGACGAAATAGCTGCCGAATTTGGTCATTGACGACCGAGTGGTGTAGTGGTAAGTAACCTTGTCTCATACACCGAAGGTCCCAGGTTCGAGTCCTGGCCGGGGCATTCATTTGTGTGATGAACACAGATGTTTGTTCTCGGGTCATGGTTGTATATGTATTTATATATGTATGTTTATTCTGGGTTCCCCCCCAGTTCGCTGTATGGCCATCCATAACACAAGCTCTGCTTACTTTGGGGCCATACAGTTGGTGTGGTTGTCTGGGGATTTATTATTATTATTATTATTGGGTTCTTCAACTTCCGCCGTATCATTGCCAGTACAATGCTATAGAACTAATATGGGCACAAATCAAAGGACACGCCGCTCGAAACAATATCCATCCCCCTTTTACGCCAAACAAGATGTTAGATTTATTAAAAAATGCATGTGCGGAAGTAACTGCCAAAAACTGGGAAAAAATTGTGAGAAGAACCCAAAACATTATAGCGTCGGACTGGGAAATTCATGTGGCAATCGATAATATACAAGTACAGGAACTTATAATAAATGTTGGGGAGAGCTCATCGAGTGGCAGTGACGATTCATCAGATTTTGATTAAAATAAATAAATAAAGATTACCTGTCGTTATAACTATTTCGTTTCAATGTCGAGTACCTACCTATACCTACTTATTTTACAACAGCTTCGAAAATTTTAAAGAAGTTGGCATTATCAATCAAGAATTAATACGTGTAACATCTTGTAATAAAATATAATATTAGTTAATAAATTTGTACAAAAGTATCCGGCAGTAGTTTAGTTTCTTACATTTTGTAAAAAAATATCGGCTCTGTTATCGTGTTACGTTTATCGATGTAGCTCCATCCCTATCAGTTTCTCCGACTCTGTATATAACCTTGTACGTGTGTAAACGTCATATTTTTATAAAATAATGCATGCATATGTAAAAAAAGCGCTCGCACAAGTTTTCACAGGCGCTATCATCGAGAAAACAAAGAAATGGAAATAGTATAGCGCTAGCGGTGGGAACGTAGCGATGTTCAGACCCGTGCCTACTGTTTAGACTTTGTTACGCTCGCTCTATACCTTGTGTGATTAATACTCTAAGGTCTATGTTTTGTAGAGTTTAATGCAGTCGGGCATAATTCATGTGGAAGAGCTAGTTGTAATTGGCCGAACAACTGACTTCAGCCCGTTTTCTGAAATACTTCTCTTCTTGTGTATTTCCATGTATTTTTTTATTATAAATTGGGAAGCGTTTGTCTTTCATCTCTCCTGAAAGAAAGTTATGATGGAGACGAGGTTGGAACACGCTCTGGTGGTATTTCATTCAACGCTTTCATTGCTCTGGGGTTATTTTGTTGGAAAAACAGAAGCAGTAAGATCGCTCCACTCTTCGGCACGCCATTCATAAATGCGTGATCCTTCTGCCTGCGCCAGGTTGACGGTGGAGAGTGGGTGAGGTTTTAATAAACTCAAAAAGAGCATACGCACACTTTTCAAATCAGTGAAATCTGTAAAAATCCGATAGATTTGCGACTTTGCTTAAGACTTTGTAATTTCAAAGATGTGAGTTTGTTGTTGTAGAGCTCGACAGAATCCAACGCTTCAATACTTCGGAGAATCATCACAAAAGCGGCTTCAGTGTTCTTTACAAGGTCGAACCTAAGCAGCTGTTCAGAGCTAAAGTACCATAAATTAGTATAATATTTTGAAGCTAAATGTGCTATCGATCTGTCTATCAAAATTAACCTTCGAAGAGATGGTCATGCCCAAAGCCTCAGATGGTTGGTAATCGATACAGATACACGTAAGATAGTGAGAGTCAAGTTAAATCCGCTCTTTTTACCGGAGAAGAGACACGCATGGGTTTTGGAAGGTTTGAACTTAACAAGGTTCACATGGTGAAGCCTTACCCCAATTGGAATCCATAGATAGTGTCAAATGAACCAGTTCAATCATTGACTCTCTCTTAAATTACTTCTTAAATTGGGTCTTTCCCGGACTCACTTGCCCATTGGACCTATATTTCTCTACAAAAGGGCTGTCATCAGCGAAACCAATCCCTCCGATAGAAGAAGGTAATTAATGTGCAGCAAGAATAATTATGCAGCAGAGATAAGATGCCTGAGGAACGCCAGCATTGGTTGCCATTCAGTCAGATAAGTAGCCATTATTAAGACAGAAAATCAGATATAAAGATCAGTGGCCAGGTACTATGCCATACGCTGGAAGCTTGCTTAAGGTAAAAGGCCTTGGATATGTCAAATGATACGGCTATTCCCTATCCGCACCCCTCCAAGGTCATGTTCTACAGATGGTTGATGTACGCTAGATGGTGTACAGTTGACTTTCTCCTTGGGAATCATACTGGTTGTCAATGAGTACAACGGTGTTAACGGTGGTAAGGTGGTAATCCCGAGTCCACCAACTCGTGATTACCACCAACTCGTGGTAATTGAAAAGAATGTTATAAATTTTATTTTAGAAATTTTAATCTAATATATCTTGCTCATCTGACGGAGCAAGTCAGAATGTATTGCTTCTTTTATTTTTGTTATGTCAAACGTATATTTAAATATATTTTCTTCTTAATTCATAATAATTCATATTAACCTCTTTACTGAAATTTCGCGGCATTCTGACGTGCTTCCTAAGGCTTAGCCGTGACGGTACATTGATCTTTACGTACGTTAGGAGAGGATAGTTGAGTAAACGTTCCATAATTTTGCAAGTTATGGAAGCTATTGCAACAGGTATGTAATTGGCTTGGTCTACACCACTACATTTTTTGTAGGGTAGACCTTCGCAAGCTTCCAAGATATTGGTACTTTTCCAGTCCTTAAATAAATTCGGTGTAGGTGTGTCAAAACAGTAAACAACTCGACTGCGCAGTACCTTAAAGCCATAGCAGGAATACCATAAGGACCGCTTATGACGTCTAGTTTTTCAAACACTTGTGTACCTTTACCTCCACCTTAGGGCCGAAAGGAGGTAACGTGGGTGTACTTTGAATGTATGTATTTATTGCTATTATGACAATTTGGTGGTATTAAATTTATTGCTGGTGGTGCTTAGAATTATTCCTTAAATGTTACCTATAAAGCACTAATTGTTTTCAGTATATTTGGCTGTATAATGCCACTGCCCCGTCTGTGGATGTCGATGGCGCGAGATGGCGTCTTGTTCAAGTTCCTGTCACGAGTGTCTCCCCGCACCAAGACTCCGTTAATCGCTACAATTGTATGCACCATCATGTCAGGTAGATAAACTACTTTTTACCATTGGAGTTTTAGGTCTCTACTGACGCAGTAAAACGGTTCAAATATATTACTATTCAATATAAAAAAAATATAAAACTAAATCACTGAGTGGCAACTGACAGCCTTGCACATAAAGAGAATACAGAGGAGAGACATTCTAACGAATTAAGCAGGCTTAATTCAAGCTAGCAATAACGTCAGACATTCCATAGTTGATGTTTCTCCACGCTAGGGGCAGCGGCGCCAGTGACCAAATGTGATCACTGTTACATGATGCGTTTCTAGCCGTAGGCTTCAGTTGGAATTGCCTATCTTCCAGTAATTGCATTGGTTGTTTCTTCCCTTTACCCGAAACACAACGACTTAAACGTGATTATCATGGTGTTCAAATTAGGGAGGACTGTAGTACCAGCCCAGACGAAATAATAACTTAAGAAACCCTACTACCACTAAATCATTATGCAGATACAATTTTCTTTCTAAACCTGGCCCGTGTCTTAAGAAAATCTTCAAATACCAAAACAAAAATTGTTTTCCATACTTTTTCTTTAAAAGATATCAAATTCGTATGCAGGAAAGAATGTCGTAGTTACTAGCAAACATAACATTTTAAATAACTACAGCAATGACCAGCACTGTGATCAAGTTTTAAGCAATTGTGACAATTTAAAGTGTAAACATGGTAAACTCGATCGGTGCAGATAAATTGTGAAATTGTCACAGCGAAAAATTCAATAATCCTTATTACAGGCGCACAAGATTGCGCTTGGTTAGACAAACAGTTGAGATTCCTTTGTTGATTGTGGGTAAGCTTTTTATCCACGCCAGTTTAGTTTGCTGTGAATAAAAAGCTTACCCACAATTGTTGTGTTTTGTTTAGCTTTTTATTGAGTATTACGTAGGACACTAAGAAAGTTTTGAGACATAAAATAAAAATGTTCTATGGGTAATATTTTTTTAATTACATCTATTCAAAGAACAAAGAAGAATTACGTCTATACAAATTTTCAAAGCACCTTTTCCAATCTGAAACAGGTACTACCTCAACGGCTTTCTCGAACGCAGTGAGCGCATCTTCTGGCGATGAAAACTGTATTCCCTTGAGCTGGTTTTTAATTTTAGGGAACATGAAGTAGTCACGCGTTTCCAAATCAGGACTGTAAGGCCAAAAGTTTTACCGGTGTGGTGTAAACACACCCTTCCTAAAGGGAGTCTCTCGTCTTGATCGTGGAGTCTGCAGGCGCATTGTCGTGGTGGAGCAAAAGGCCTCTGAATCCCGTATACTGAATTTCGCTTGTTGGTAGCAGCAGCATAAAAATTTGGAAAGCATTTGGTAGTGTACCACTCTGCATTGATGCTGCTTTGGTTTCTTGAGGAAATTGATACTAAATATTCCCGTTACGGAGACAAAAGTGGCGATGAAAATTTTTCCAGCCCTTCTCGATCGTTTCAGTTTCGTAGGCGTTAGTTCGTTTTGAAATAGCCAAACTGTTGACTGGTGTTATGTTTCTGGATCATATTGATAAATTCAAGATTCATCACCAGTAATGATGTCGTAAACACTTTCTTTGAATTTGTCAATCATATCATGACACCATTTCACGGTCGCCTGCTTCTGACCATCGGTGAGGTTGTGGGGTTTTGAAGAATATCATGAACACTTTCCAATCCAATCTGCAGAATGTGCTAAATCTCCTCGTATATGATTCTCCAGTTTTGTCAAATCAAATTCTTCACTTGTAGTAAGTTTTCTTCCGTAACAACAGTCAAAGGACGGCAATTTCTTTCTTCATCCTTAAAATTTTAAGTGACCCCACTTAAACTCTGTTATACCATAGGTGCACTTTGCCTTATTTAAGCGGTGCCTTGATCACCTATTAATGTAATTACACTATTATCAAATAAAAATGAACAAATTTAAAAATAAAAGTTTAGTTCTAGGATTGTTAAATATAAGGTCGGTAAATACTGGAAAGACGAGTTCGTTGCTGCGATGGAAACTCTAAATCCGGATATATTAGCGTTAAATGAAACTTGGCTTAAAACAGGAGAACAAAAATTAGCACCCGCGGTAGCAGGGTATAGTTTCAGGCACATAGCGCGTCCCAACGACCGCACCGGCGGAGGAGTAGGGTTCTATGTCCGGCGCGAAGTGCGCGCGCGCACACAGCCACACCCGCCGTCCGTGATCGAGCAGATGTGGATGGAGGTGACGTTGCCGGGCTGCTGGAGGGTGGCGGTGGGGACCGCGTACCGCCCCGAGGGAATAAGTACCTCTACCGCCCTAGACGCGCTCAGTGAATCCATTACAAGCTTTAGGAACTGCAATCATATATTTCTTCTAACCGACTTTAATGTAGATATGCTTCAGTCTTCCACGTCACGTCGTTTTTAAACCAACACAGTCTCACACAACTAGTTAATGAGCCAACACGAATTACAGACAATTCTGCTACTCTCTTAGATATAACTTTAACGGACTCGCCAAAAATGTGCAAAAAAGTTAGTGTTCACCATAATAATATTATTAGCGACCATGGTCTTGTATTAATAGAGCTCAATATACTAAAGCCGAATATGATTCCACGACTTATAACTAGCCGGACATTTCATAAAATTCAAGAAGCCGACTTCAGATAACATATACAGATCTTAATTCGTTACCGTGGGTTTCAATATACCAAGCAGGCAATGTTAACGAGATGGTAAACATCTTTAGTTCTCTTTTGTTAAATTTATTTGATAAACATGCACCTGTTCGTCACTATCGAGTTAAAGAATCACCTATACCCTGGCTTACAGATACAATTAAAAATATGATAGCGTTACGAAATGCAGCACATAAGCGAGCTAGATCTACTAAACTGGAGACCCACGTAGAGTATTACAAAAATCTTAAGAACACAGTCAACGCAGCCATAGTAAGAGAAAAATATGCGTACTATAATTTTTATGTCAATAATAATAAAACACAGCCAAAAATAAAATGTGGTCCCATCTTAAATCGACGTCATTAGCGGGCATGAGGCAATCCACTGATATACCGCAACATCTAAGCAATACAAACAACATCAACGACCAATTCTTAGACATCCCCGGGAACCCGAGTTGCAATCTAAGTTTATTACAACACTTTGAATCGTCTTCATTTAATGAATCTCAGTTTGAATTGCGCCCTTGTACTGAGGATGACGTTTCGAAAATTATAGAAAGCCTAAGCTCTAATGCTAATCTAATGCTATGAATGCTATGACAGGCTATGACAAAATAAATATGCAAATGATAAAAATGACCATTCACGTTACGCTCCCTTTCATAACCTTTATTATAAATAAATCGATTGAGACGTCCATATTTCCCGCAGCGTGGAAATTAGCTAAAGTAAAGCCACTCCCCAAATCTGGTAGCTTACAGACCCTCAAGGATGTTCGCCCTATAAGCTTATTGCCAGCGATGTCAAAAATACTAGAGAGAGTGGTTTGTAATCAATTGACTCAATACTTGGACTCGGAGTTAATAATCCCGGACATACAGTCAGGGTTTCGTAGGGGTCATAGCACCGCAACTGCGCTATCCCACGTCACAGATGACGTCATTGCGGCGTCAGACACAGGGATGGCTACGATATTGATCCTACTTGACTTAAGTAGAGCTTTTGACTGTCTGAACGTGGAGTTATTATTGGCAAAAATGAAATACTACGGATTTGCCGATGCAACCTGCAAATGGTTTAAATCATTTCTAATTGGTCGTCACCAGTTTGTTGCGGTAGAAAAGGACTGTCAAATAACGTAATTGGACATTAAAGAAATAAATAGAGGCACCCCTCAAGGCTCTATACTCAGTCCTATACTTTTTACTTTATACACAGCAGATTTAAACCGGAGACTAAACCATTGCAAGGTGCATTTGTATGCAGATGATACGCAACTGTATCACTCTTTCAACCCTAAAGACACTAAGGATGCCGTAGAGGAGATTAACACCGATTTAGAAACTCTTTATATATGGTCGTGGGACAATCCACTTGTGTTAAACCCCAGCAAGTCAAAGTACATAATTCCCGGCACTAAACGCCAATGTACTTCAGTCATTCAAAATTATCCGAAACTGGAAATAGACTCTATAGATATTGAAAGGGTAGAGTGTGCAAAAAATTTAGGAGTTTTATTTGACGAACAATTACGATTTGAACAACACGTTAATGCTAAAATTAAAAACTCATTGTATAGGCTCAAGATATTATATGAATTTCGAAGACATCTCTCCATTAGTGTTAGAATATTGCTTACGGAAACCTTAGTTCTGTCAAATTTCACATACTGCGACACCGTTTATGGACCTAGGACTTTTGATAAAACCGCGAAAGCCATCCAACGCATACAGAACGCTTGCATGCGTTTTTGCTATGAAATACCCAGGCGTGAGCATATAACACCATATTTAATAACTAAAAATCTTTTAAATAAGAAAAACCGAAGAAAACTTCATTTAGGAACATCAGTTTTTAAAATAGTAAAACAAGCAAGCCTACATACCTATTTTGTAAACTGGAATGGAAAAGAGACTTGCGCACTATTAATACTCGATCCAATCTGCAAAATAAACTAAGCATACCAAAACACTGCACAAGTAATTTTAAAGGTTCCTTTAAAGATCTGGAATGACTTGCCACCTCCCTTACGACAAATAAGAGGAAGTAATACATTTAAAATAAAGTATCGATGACTCTTACGTAAAGAAAAAGCACGCTCATTTTTAATGTCATTTAGTTTATTTTGCCATTTATTAATTTTAAGTTTAGTGAGAAACATATTTAAATTGTACTGAAATATTTAACGACACATAATATTTATATTTTTAAATTTTAATGAAATTATTTTGTAACATTTGACTTCGTATCTAAATTTGAATTTGCAATTGAATTTGTTTTGTGCTTTTAATTTATTTAGTAATTTATTGTAATCTAATGAGGATAATTATTTTACTTTTATAGCTGAAATTTTAATTTTATTTGGAATGTTTTTGAATTTGGACTTAATTTAACTTTAATTTTTACTTTACATATATTTAAATTTAAAAATATATTTCTATATGGACACATTACAAATAAGACTGGTAGATAAAATGTTGTGAGATAAGTATATATATATTTATTCTTTTTGGATCATACATGTTATCAAATAGAGACTACCCTGTGTGTCAAAATGTAAAAAGTAAAATGATATACCCAGGGCTATGCCTGACAACCAGCGCGGTTGGAACTTATTGTTTCCAGCAGCATTACGCTGAGGCATGGCCTATTATCCCAAAATGGAATTTTGTATCTTTTTTAACTGTATGTATTTTTTTATTTTTGTGTTACTATTTTTGAGATAATAAACTTCATTTTCATTTTTTCATTTTTCATCATAAAAGCTAATTGAAGCCCTAAAAAATCATTTTTATGACACACAAAAAAAACTTTAGAGGTAAATTTAAATTTGAAACAAATATATTTATACTTTTTAATAATCCAATGAAAATAAATTATAATTCGCCAGCGTTTCATACATAAAAAATTTTTTTCGCAAATTTTTCTGCGTGACCTGGTGAAGTTAATTTCGATTGGTCTAAAACTTTGATATGATTGTGAATGAAAGGCATTAAAAATAAGTAGATAATTTAAATGTTAAAATTTTGCTAAAATATTTTTCTAGTTTGGGGGTCAAGCAATATATGACACAATACATAGCCTCCAAAGTGATTAATATTCAGTGCTTGAATCGCGTCGTATGAATGCTCAAAAGATTTAACAAAACATTTAGTTGAGAAGAAGACTGCTGAGTAAGTGGTGACAACGTTAACATTTTATTTAGGTACACTAAAGTTCTACGTCGGTAGGGGAGGTAAAAGAAATATTTATTTCAATAACTTATTTATTTTATTTTCATTCACTAGGTATATTACTTAATGAAATCAAATCAAATCAAATGCTCATAGGTAGTTCATTGATCCCTTCACCAAAAAAATTACATTCGGACGGGAATCAATATTCAAGGGGAACAAATCAGTTTAGTCACTAACACTGCCGCCTACAGCTAACTCGGATGTGGTTTGCGATGGATCCGCTTCCACAATAGCCTTCAATTCTTCATTATCAACTTTGGTCTCCGGCCGTCCACGGGGCTTGTTCTGCAGGTCGGAATTTCCAGAACGAAAACGTTGGAACCAAAAACGCACTGTGTTTTCTTTTGCGACACCGCCGCCGTACACATCATTAACATCTACTTCGAGCCGTTTCTGCAGCACTGGTCCCACGGTGGAACTCGTACTCGTAAATAACGCGATATTTCAAGTTTTCCATTTTGTAAACTAAGTGACGTAAAGAAAAACGAAAAGAGGAAAAAATAAATGAATCGGTACGGTTTTCGAAACACAAATTCGTGAGTAAAGCTGTATAAATTTGAAATTGGAATTCTTAACCAAAGAGGACAGATCAAAGTGGCCAGTACGACAAAACGCCAATTTCATATGTAAGGACTTTCTTTCTTCAATTCTTTTATGTCTTTCGATATATTCAAATTTACATTTTTTTCCTCTTAATTTATATCGACCATTTTATTAAAGTATCGCGGCATTCTAACGTGCTCGTAAGCCCTAGCCGTGACGGTACCGACCAGCCAACAACCGCTTGTCTTGTAAACTTTACCATTTTAATTTAGAAAACTTGGCTTTACAGATTCATAATAACTTGCAGTAATTGGTAAACTTTTAACAATATCCAATGCAGATTCTCTTGTACAGGAAAGTAAGTAATGAAACTTATTAATGTTGGGTACATTTGGCTGATTATGGACTAATGAGCAAAATGTAAAAGGTTGTAAAATTTTCTATATTTCCAACGAAATACTATGGTTTTTTGGTTTTATTTATTAATGGTTGATTGAGTTATAGCTGCACATTATTTTAAACACTTTTATTATATTTGAAATACTTTGTACTTCTGGCCTATTGCGTAGCATTAGAAAGGTGCAATAAAAACAAACTCTCAATAACAGAACTTCGTTATTTTTCGACATGTCAAATGTTCAATACTCGCAATTCTCAAAATTCTTGAGTCATGTGGGTGGACATAAGTGTTGCCCTCCTAACTAGTTACTACCATGGATGTAATATACTAAACAGGACCGTAATATAATAAACACACAGGTATTGAAGTTATTAGCAATGAGAAGCTCAATGGCACAGTGAACGTACGCATTTTTAAGCGCTTATGCATGTTAAACAGCCCCAGGTGGTGTAGTGGACTTGGACGAGTGACCCAATAGGCAAAATAATATCTCGAGTTTCTCCGTATTCCAGTAGGCACGTTAATCCCTGGCTATCACTGTAATAAGAATATTATATGATGATGATAGTAATCAGATGCCTTTTAGGTAACTAGAAAAATCAGACACTAGAGTTGACCAATGACACACACAAAAAACAAAGAATAGGAATGGTACAATTCTGGGGATAAGGGATGGAATATGAAATAAATAGTACAAATAGTATAATGTACTTATTTAGTAATTGACTTTAATGCTACACTGTTACATTTCTTAAGTAAATACAGTTAAAATGATGACAGTAATGATTTTCAGTTTGAAATTAAAGCAATACTTTAACATCTCACTAAACCATTTCATTTAAACAGGACTAAATAAAATTGCTTTAGTAACAAAACTAAGAATAATTTATAATTATAATAAAAGGTATAAGAGTAATATTCTTACCACGAGAGGAATCGTTGGTATAGCTTCGGCTTTTAATAATTGACGGGAATTAAAAGTATAAAAGCAGGAAGGTTCGAAGTGACGACTGCATATGCCAGAGATTTTTGTAATTTTTGCTTCACACACAGTATACACACAGTATACACATACTGCTGAGCCACTTTTTTCGCATTTCTTTATTTTTTGGCAAGAATTAATGGCCACCATAATTGTAAGATTTACAATAATGTTATTTTTAGCTTACCTGTGGAACGATATATTGCAACTACTATAATATGATTCACTTAGACAAGTATAAACGCAATACTATTTTACCATTTTGCCTTATGGTACGCCTTAGAATGTATTTTAATAACGAAGGTTTGTGATGAGGGTTGAGGGATACAGGGTTACCATAAGAAATAAAAAAGTAGGCAAAATAATAATGCATGTTTTTTAAATTTAGGAATAAATTTAAAGAAATAAATGCAAATTTAATTTCTCGATTATCAATTATTAAATTAACATTTAAATACAAGTGCTTCAGTTGAGTTAGGCAAACATTTTTAATCAAACATTTTTGATGCTGGCAATTTGTAAGAACGAGACACATGGCCTCTGTCATTGCTATCTTTGTCGGCTCGGATTAGCCTCTGTGGAAGCCGCAACAAAATGTAAACTTTATCACGTTGAAATAGTGTTTATTTTCGGAAATGCAAATTTTCACAGTTATCGTTCCTGTTTAGTAATTACGTCCATTGTTACTACACACATGACCCTTAATATTGCAATAATCAAACAACGTACAATATTGTAACAACAAACGTTTCCATATTGGTAACAAACAAACAAACAATACAAACTTTTACATTTACAATATTAGTATTGTTTTACATTGTTCACTTCTCACGTTATTTTTTTTGAAATAACATATTAGAAGTAAATAATATTGACTTTATAGGTCTCGTTAGATTTCTCAATAGAAGAAATGGGTACCCAGCAACTAACGAGTCTAATTTTAAGAAGTCAGGTATACCAAGAAAACTTAAGAAAGACAAATTAAGAAACCAGACTGCTAAAGTTATTTAGAGTATTTTCTCCTGTTCCCGTGAGAATTCCGGGAATAAATATATCTTATGTCACTCTCACCACTGAAACGAATCTAATGACATCTCATATGTTGAAATCCGTCCCTCTTTGTGACAGTCTGGGGTAAAAATCTACCGATGTAAAAATTTTGCTCTTCTATGTAGCTACGTAACAAAGATAATAAAATCACATTTTTCTAAACTAGTATTCATTCTGAATGAGTAGGATAAATTTAGAAATGGAATAGTAATTTCTTGTTATCAAGAGGCGACAAAGGGTTTCATTAACAAACTGTCATAGATTAAAATAGTTTTGAGGAAAATCTGGGTTAGTGTAAACTTCATCTTTTGCGAAACTACGCAAGTTTGCAGGCAGCGAACTGGGGGAACCCAGAATAAACATACATATATCAACAATCATGACCCGAGAACAAACATTTGTATTCATCACACAAATGAATGCCACGGCCAGGACCTCTGGCGTATGAGACAGGGCTAGTGACCTAGTGGTCCCTAGGTCGTGCGCCACTCGGTCGTCTAGATAAACGTATTCGTATATTTTGGCAGCAGTAACCACCTCATTTACGTAGTTGAGTTTCGGGTATAGGCAAATAACCGCCAGTGAATATACAGGCCAGACACAAATCCAACTCAAGCCAACGTCAGCGATGCATTATTTATCGTAATTTCAAATTAATAATCAAAAAACAATATTAATAAATAAAACTCCAATGATGATGTACATAGGGACGGACGCCACATCAGTAAAACAGCGCTTTTTATATTGTGCCAAATAGCAATGTCCAGCCAAATAGATATCCGCTTCATCGCTCAACTCCCAGCACGTGGGAATTTAAGAATAAAATATAACCTATGTTATATTTGCTGGATAATCTACGAACAACCTAGTAAAGTATGAATTTGTAATATAGGTTTACTTATTAGTTTCAGAGATTATCAATTACAAATATACAAACAAATCTTTTATTTCATAACAGTAGGTGTAGATTTAAAAAATCCCGTTGTTCCAGCGTTCCTGGCAGGAGTGCTGCAACTCGAGCAGCTGGACAAGATGCTGGTGGTCGGCACTCTTATGTCTTACAACGCGGTTGCTGTTTGTGTTACAATTATGAGGTACATTACAACTGTTAACTTGCGCGGATCTGAGTTAAACGTTTGATCTGGAGTCAGCCGTTTGTAGTGGAAGTATCCCTACAACACTGTCAATGTATTTTGGATCAACAGAGACATACCTATAGCAATATTTTAAAGCCAGTTAGCTAGACTGTTAGCTCAGGTTTGCGAAAGCCGGCCTTAGTTGTCTATTTTGTGATCAGGGATCAAAAATCTGACAACTAATTAATTAATTGGTAGTTAATACGTTCTTAGCTAAGAAAACCAAACTATTAAAAGTAAATTTGTTAAAAAATACACATTTAATTGAACGTTTACCCGCGAGGTTTGTGCTCGTCAAATGTTTGGCACAAAGTGTTGCCTTTGTGTTTTGTACAGTTAATAGTCATGTACTGCATTCAGCACCGAAATCATGACGATTTCCATAACTCCTATACACTGCAGCATTCACAAGATCAGTGCCAAATTTTGAAAATCAAAAGAAAATTCCCATATTAGACGAATACTCGCTTTTCTTTAATAAACTGAATGTCAGGTATTCCCAAAAGAGCTGAATATTAATTAATAAAAATAGCCTAATATAATCAATTACTAATGTAGTTGAAAGAGAAAAAACCTACGAACAAAATTCATATTTAACATCGAACACTACATTAATTACTGAACGAATTGCGATTTGGATCCGGAACAAATCGTCGTTAAACTAAGACTTAAATCTGTTATATACCTACAAGATGTAAGAGACGGAAAATAAATACCTTCATCTTATCTAGTTATAAGTAAAAACCTTACTTGTATCTCATTACAAGTGAACTGTATATTTGTTCTTATGAGAAATAAAGTTCTTCAAACCTTAACCTATATATGTGATACATAGCAGAAAAGCACAATGTAAAAAGTGCAATTGTGTAGTGGTGTGTCTATTACGATTTATGGGTGTTACCACACCAATGGATCCACCGTCGGTCGACTTCGACCGGTCGACGACGACGACGTTAGAATAGGAAATTATTTAATAGGTCCTGTATAGTCCACACAAAATTTGTTCTATACAACTTTCTCCAGTCTGCTGTTAGAAATTTCTATTAGAAATAAGCTGTATCAACGGGTCAGAATAGAGGGAAAGAACAACCAGTGTAGTTATGGGAACAGGCTAACATAAGCCTTCGGTCGGCAACGGATAATTAAGCGATAATAAATAAATAAAAATATTATTATTCAATAACATCTACGACGTTTAATGTCCATGGGCACAGATGCCACTTAGCACATAGTGGATTGCGATATGTTAAAAATAAAAATTTAAACTACTGATGCCATACTTTTCCGTTATTATTGCCATATTACGTTTACCTACCTATTATCCTAAATTTTTTTCGAGCGGTAATTTAAGTCACCTGGTATTGTAGGTGAGGAAGCAGAGTTTTCGAATTTTGTATGCAATATTTTTTAATTATATCTCTTTGGGATATTTATTAGTATTGTTGGTTTCTGGCTGGTTTTATTACTATGAAAAAGGTTACCTACATTGAAAAAAATAAAAGATCTGTTTCCCGTATTTTTTCAATAGTTTTTCTGTTCGGTAACATGTACTCAATGGTGCCAATTTTGTCAGAAAACGGATTAAACTTATCTGTAACTGAAACTTTTAATTTGGTCAAAACGCTATTCTGTATTTAACTTTAAAATAAATTTAATTTATGAAATGACAAGAAAACATTGAAAGCCGTTCCGAAAGCCGCTCACAATGTATGCGCTTAAACTGCTCATAATAAAAGTGATTATTTTTGCTATATTAGTCGGAACGGTAAATAGCGAGCTAAAATTGTAATTGTTCTTCGCTTAAATCTGAAGTTGTTGATTGTATCAGGAGCCATTTTTTATATTAATATTATTGCAAAAGAAAATAATAGGGAAACTTTAACAGGCCGTTCAGAGCGACCATGCTCCGTAGCTGGGCACTGGGAACGGGAAGATGGCGGCGTTTGTAATAGATTATCCTGGCCAACAGGATACTGGTAGCTCCTATGCGCGAAAAAATTGAGGATTGCTAATATCTGAAATTATTTCACTAGTAGGTTAGATTTTTTAACATATTTACAAATTGCTGCCTATCTGCTGCGCTTGTGCATCATTAAAAAGGTTTAACCTTAATTTCTTTAGGAATATGGCCTTCGTTGAGGGCAGGACTGTTTAAAGCTTGATACAAATGAGCCCAGCTTTAGTAATGCGGATTTTTTTAAAATTAGGCGTCCAGGGTACCATAGTATTTCCCGCAGTCGCATGCGCTCATAATAATTCCTAAAAGCAAGAAACAAAATGTAAACTTTGGTGGCTGCGATAGTGCTACTCATTGTTATTGTTGCAGTGACCTTTCGTAGGAACTAATAAATGCCGAAATTTAAACGTTTTTATTCCACACCTCTCGACACGTAGATTAAAATACAGAATACCAAATGTGCAGCCTAAACTAAGTTGAGTAACTAAAATAATCATAGTCCTGTCAAACTGAATGTTTGTCTAGTCGTTCGTTTCCTGAATAGCAAAAAAGTTGTTTATTTTGTAGAAACAGAATTTAACAGGCCACAAAATTAATTTGTGACGTATATGGAAATAATACGGCGCCAATAATATCAGCACAATGTTTTTTCAAACGTTTTGAATCCAGAAAGTAATTAAATAACAGTTTTAATATGTACCTATTGCATACATAATGTACAGATGAATACATATATAATACATAAAAAAGAGAAAAACTATATTAGGTAATAGTAATAAGATATAATATTTAGATATAACTATAAAAAAGGTATATTTAACGTACACCTAATTATATATATTCTATTACGTATCTAATTTACATAATATTTAATTTCAACTTAAAACTTTTCAGTACCAACATATAAAAGTCACAAAAATATAAACATATGACAACTAATTAACAATCATATTTGTCACTTCCAGTGCCACATATTGCTGTTTATCCTTAAATATCTCTTTGTCATTCAGTTCCTTTTGTAACTATTGTTTATAATTTTACAAGTACCGTAATTTTTTGACACTAATAGTATTACTGTCTCGCTAAGCGCAGAAATTGTTTGCTTTTTTTTATTTTATTTTATATAAAATACCCTACGTTTCTCATGTAAGTAAATGTTATTCTTTTATGGGAAATAAATAATTTCAAACCAGAAAGTCAATAGTAAAGTGACTGGACTTCTTGGATCAGAACAAAAAGCACTGGGCACAAAACACATAAAACAGTAAAATCACCAAAGATCACTACTAGCTTCAGTCAAATTGCTGCCAAAGGTCCTACTAACCCTTATGGCCGGTTTACACGAGTTAAGTGGTTAAGTTGGTAACTAAATTTTAACTAAATTTTAAGTTAAAAGTTGCGTGTAAACAGTCAGTTAAGTGACAAGTGGTAACTTAAAATTTAGTACGCAAGTGATTAAGTAGATTAGGATTCGTTCTATTTTTCGTATAAGTGGGTGGGCGGGGCTTCTCACTTAACACGTTTGGACGTGATTATTTAGTTAAGTGCATAAGTTGACAAAGCTGGTGGCGGCAAGAGCTCGTATTTATTTCGCATTTACTCTTTTTTTTTTAAATGTTGGAGTGGAGTTTAGTTTCGACTTTAAAATTTGTTGAAGAATATATAAAATAGATATGCTTGTAGAATAAACATTTAGAAAAAAACATATTCTTGTAAAGATTTTATTTTTGGAATAAAATTCTTCTCTGAATTTGTCCAAAATCACATTTACTATATATCTAAGTACAGAATTGACGAATTCCTTGAGATTGATCACTGCTCATCTTCATTGAACTTATGAACTTAACTACTTAATCCGTTTGGACACACAAGTGACATGCAGTAACTTAAAATTTAGTTAAAATTTAGTTACCAACTTAACCACTTAACGCGTGTAAACCGGCTATTAGGGCGCGCTTACACTGAAGTTGCGCTGGGCGGCCTCTGTCCGGCTCGGTGCCACGTGTTCACAAATTTTATTTGAAAGCCCTCGCAGTTGTGCTTGGTTCCGTACAGCTCCACTCTACTTTCACTATTTCCACTGAAACGGAGCGGAGATTTCGAGTCCTGCGATTGGTCAATTCACGGTCTACTCCGCTCCACTCCACCCAGCTCCACTTCTGTGGAACCACCTTCAAGCTCTTTTTAACGTCGAGGCCTATAAAATCTTACAAATATCAATCAAAACTTTTAAAAATGGCATTCGCGCTTGTAAAAAATTTTCTAAAGAAACAAGTGTTGTAATATGAATATAATTGTTGTACTTCTATACAAATCAATGCAACGAATCGTGCAATTTGTATCGCCCCATGTATTTTTTTAAACATATTCAGTTCCACGATAAGAACGTCTTCAACACATTTGGAAACTGGCTCAAAAGTTACCCTGTACAAGTAGAGTAAGTTATTATGACTATTGTTTTCATCGATTACGTACTCAGTCATTGCGCACACGCTTGGCTACATCACGCCACGCACTAGCCAAACTTGAGCAAGAAGCGCGCCCATGCTGAAGGAATAGCATTCTTTGGCATAAAGGTCTGGATGCGTGCATTGAGCTACTATGTACTACGTACTAGAGAAGCTATTCAAAACTAATTTTGTGTCACATTCCATTTTTTTTTATTCAATCATTTATTATTAGATGCAGCGCTACAAAAGTTTTAAGTTGTCTAGTCAAACGATTCAAACATGCAGCGCTTGGATTGCTACAATAATGTGTAATATCTCACGACCAATCAACGAATTGCAATTTGTCATACCAATAGATTATACGAGTGGCACAGAATGGACAAAATATTTAAATTTTACCTAACTGCATAGAAAATGAGTATATATTTTGTTATATAGGTAAATGAACATTATCGTGGATATATGTCCACTTTATATGCGATAGCTTAGAGGCGTAATTAATAAAAAATATAATTGTAAATTTATTTACCTCTTTTATATATAAATTGGTATTATACATATACAATTAGCTTTTGTCCATACATTAGATTTTTGAGATAAAAGCAGGCCTCCGTCACTTTCACGCCTATCTATGTATTTAATATTCTTTATTACCTCGTATTGGAGAATCGGCTGGATGAATTTGTAGGATCAAGTTTGTTTTGTCGAGCGTTAACCTACATGAGAATTTTATTTCTTATGTGTACTACTAATATGGTATAAGTATAAGTGCATTTTAGGGCCGGCGGTTCTTACGATGTCACGGTAATATTGTTCATTATCTCTTGTTAGAAAATGAGCTTGTAAACGTACTGGTGGGGTGACGTAGAGAACAATTCTAGTTATTTGCGTGCGTGCATTACTTGCAAGGATTAGGGATAAATGCGGTGTCAGTGGTACTGCTAGTGAATTGAAACAAAGCTATTTCTATACTATTGTTGTAAGTTCTATGATTGTAACTCATAAACTAGTATTTTTGGTTCACATACATACATACAAACGCTCGAATTACATAACCCTCCTTCTAAAGCAGTCGGGTAATGATCAGTAACATCTAAGTCATCCCTATATTATAGTTCACCACCGTTAGTTCTACCTGTCCATTCTGTGCAGTTAACTTTTCTTAATCTATGACCGTTGATCTATGATTTTCATACAAAATGCCGGGCTTAATAGAAAATAATATACAAAATTAATCGTTAACTAAATACTTTGTTTACATTCCGCTAATAACTCACTCCACTATCTTTTTTATTCACAGTAGATTTTAACACGCAAGACGGCATTTTTATATAATATATTTGTTTTGACATTAAGTCGGCACCCGGTCACTAAGAGCGCCAGCGAGTGACTGAATGAGTTGTTGCCGGTCGGTAACAAAACACTGGGACAAAAACCTGGTTCGCGGTGTCCGTTCTATACGCTAGTAATAGTAGTCCAATGGATGCGTGCTACAATCTATAACTAATAAGTCAGTACATAAACATGTGATACTTATTCATTCCACGTTGACTTTGTTCGTTACCTCTATCGTCAATAATTGTCATTGTCTGTGACGATATAGTTGATTGAAATTTCTTTTTACCTTTATTTCAGATATCAATCTGATGCGGAAATCAATTTAGATAAGATAACGGTGAAAAAGTTGTTACAAAGTTTCAGCGGGTCCGAACATCCTTCAATATATACAGAGTTCTGGGCCAATACCGGCCTAACTATATTCAGTAAGTTCAAACTACAAAAATTATGTTAATGGGTAGTATTTAACTGAAAAAGTGGTGAAAAAAAAGGGGTATAGTCCAAGATCCGGTAATAAAATTATATACCCTCATCTGTTAGTGAATGACGGTAAAAATATAGGTACGCTGTTAATACAAAGATCGCATATTGGTTGTCTAGCTATGTATTCGGAATTCTATATTCTTTCAGTTAATGCCCGATTTTCCTAAATAACAAATGGGGGAAGTGAATGAAAACAATTTATTACAGAATTGTATCTATGATTTAACATCTCGGCACTGATTTAGCCAGGTAAACTATTTGCAAAGTATTCATTTAAATAATATCTACCATATTTTATTTATTATTATAAATGTACCTAAAATCAAATACATACAAACATTTATTAAAGCAGATGAGGGTGTTTATTTCTTATGCCGGATCTCGTACTATGATATGTAAGCTGAACATTTACAAGAGGTAACACGAAAGAGTGTAGTGCCTGCCGCGGTACTGTAGTGCGTCAACTATGTTTGCTGTTGCGGGATTGGATGACTTCTACCCGAAAAAATTCGGAAAAGTTGCGAACTTGTCAGGTCATTGTAAAAGTTATTCAGCTTGATGTTGAAGTCGTGTTGATTTGGAGAGATTTTCTTCTAAAGAATAAATATATTATTTTTTGAGTAGTTCTGAAAGTACTACTCAATCGTAAGTCAATCGTAAGATTTTGAACTCTCCTCAGAAACTTCCGGTGCACTATGGCACTCCGCTGCACTTTCATGTTAATCTTTTGCATAATTCCAAGGTATTTTTAATCGCTGTGAATAACTATGACACTGCGCGTAATATCCTTAATTTAATGAACTTTCAACCGAAACATTAACACAGTTATCCATGACTTTCGGGGGACCGGTTTGCTCCAAAACTGTAAGAAATTGTTTTATTATCTCTTACATTTTTTTATCAATAAGTAATTTTCTGCGTAAAAAAATTGGTAAATAAAAAAAATGTTTTACAACTTTTTTATTAGTACTCTTTTACAGGTTTATTTATATCTTAAAAATACACAATTTGGTATCATCACAATCTTAGAACTAGATAATTAGATTCACAAAACACATATTATTTGTTATTATAAACAAATAATAAAAAACAAGCTAGAGAATTTTACATACATTTAATTTACATTAACATACTCGTACATTATAATTATGGCGTGAACGCATGCTCCACTGCCAAATGCACGCGCTAAACTATAATGACAATTTGTGCTGCTTTGGCTTGTGGAAATTGTTTCCTTTAAAAGTAAAAAATAATTCAACCGAGCTTGATAATGTCTGGGTGACGCCTTTTTTTAGTTTGTAGATTCCTTCCTTTACTTGACTTCCTTACTTTACACTCAAATCGTCAGATTATTGAGATGCATACTTAAGCGTGTAATTAATTCACCTAACCTTAATCAGACGCGCTCGAGTATTAATAACGCTCGAATTTTTTTACTTTACTGATCAGCTGCCCTAGACTTTTAAAGGCTTATATATGGTGCAGGTACTCAACAAGTATCCTTCTTTATGTTAAACTGCCACGCTCGAGTAAATCCCAAAGTCCCCTATTGGGCTACTCTTTATTCACTAAAACTAATGTTTTTTTTCAGTTATCACTACATGTACATCTGGTGTAATTTGGTTAATCAAAAAAGAATCTGGTGTAATTGTTATAGTTCTGCACGTCCTTTTGATAGGGGCGTCATTGCTAATTTTTTTGCAACCCCAGAGACATGCATCACATGAAACCAATAATTTTTGGGTAAGTATTTTAGGAATACCTACAGATCCTAATCATGCATCTCAAGGAGGGAGTTCATTTTGTACAACTTTTTATAAATTTTATAGATTTCATGTGATATTAACAAAATTTTTGTACTTTTATTTGCAGACTCCATTTGTTCCATTTATTCCATGCCTTGCTTTATATGTCAACATTAATCTTATGGTAATGGTTGATACTAGTACGTATATAAGGACAACAGTTTGGTTTTGCCTAGGTAAGATTTATTTAAATTATCCCACTTTATTCAAGTTGCTCGCAAAATAAACAAGAACTGGTTAAAAAAATATTTTCTTGCAGGTTTACTAGTTTACATGTTGTGCTTATTTATGTACAAGAAACATGTAATTACTGATGAAAATCGCGATGCATTTAGAAGTATTTATATATATGATCGTCCGCTACCATCAATTCAAGCAGATAAAAACATTGCTAGGCAAGACTCAGAGATATTTGATAAAAAAAAGAAGAGGATGAGTAATGATAAAGAAAAAAGAGCTGAAGAAGATTTTCTTTCATTAAACAAAATGAGTAAAGGTATTATAATCCAACAAGCTTTTGTTGAGAGCAATGAAGAAAAAGAAGCTAAAATTATAGATCTTTTGGATCAAGTTCTGCAAGCAGAAGAAGATAGCTACGATGACATGATTAGTCTTCAGGAACAAGTACTAGAAAACATTGTAAACTTAAATGAAACTGACCGGAGATCAGTGAGTGAAATGTCAGATGCTTGTTCAGATGTATCAAACAGTCAAATATTATCTAAGTACGATGTTATAGCTCAGGTTCATAGAGAAGATATGCCCAAAGTTTGCGAAGAGAACGAAAGAAAAGGAAATGAAGAAGAGGTGAATGAAAAACAAATAGCAATTCTGAAAAATACAATGAATGAAACTAATACCCATAATGCTTATAACGACAGTGAGACAAACTCTCATACAGATGAATCTGGATATTCGGATACTATGAAATCTACTATCAATGAATCATCTGATTTTAATATTCATGACAGTACACCGTACATTCCAACGCCACCGCCTTTAGATGAAAGCTTTTTTTCAAAGCCTTTGATTCAAAAATCATACTCGTTTACTTCACGAACGCCTACAATTGTGGCTGTTGAAATAAATGAAGAAAGTAAGCCTAGACAAAGTGTACAGTCAAACGGCTCTCTTGATGATGGACATATTGTTTTCGGTAGTGATAAACAAATGAGTTTCATGACAAAACTGAATACATTATTTCAATCGAAAATACTAAGTGAAGGTGACAGTGAGGTCAGAAAGAGATCCCACTCAACTGGGAATAAAATTGATAACACAGAGTTAAAAAGTTTAGAACGCCCGCCAATATTCAATGATTTAAAAAAAGAATTGCTTTCAAAAGAAGCCTCTCAAAATTTGAGACCAATCAACAGTGACAATCTTAAATATAAAGCTTGGCCCAGTAATGAAGACAAAGAAGAACCGACAATGAGTCGAGATGAAATGAAATCTAAATTAGAAAGTATATTTGCTAGTGGAGGACCACAGTTAGTTAAGCCTAGATTGAGAAAATCAAAAGCATCATCACCAGAAAATTCTCAAACGACTGATCCAAGTGCTGAATATATATCAAAGACACCAAAAATTGAGAAAAACGATACTCTTAAAAGACAAAAAGATAGATTTAGTGCAGTATTAAACTCTTTTATACTTAATTTAAATAAAGAAAATGAATTATAATGCTTTAGTGCACTTTTAATTCTTAGATTACAGTATTTTAATATTTTTTGCAGGATATTAGGTGTATACGGTGAGTTGCTGGTACACGTAAATACACCTTTCTCTGAGGGAATTTTAATAATAACCTAAGTCTTTATACAAAGCAACGAACACCCATGGTTTTCACAACAAACACCTCAGCACAAGTCAGATAAGGCAGCATTCGCACTTTTTTTTTCTTTCCCTCCACGGAGGATAAAAACTGCTCTGACGCATACTCCGCGCGCGCGATCGGAGTTATGTGGGACTCGCTCCGAGCCTACCAGAGCCCCCACCCACTAAAAAAACCCCTGAATTACTCGTGCAAGTTGTTGCCACACAGCCTTTATCTGAGCGACGACCAATTGGAGAAAGACGCCGCGCTAGCGGGGCCCAGAAGGGGTCACCCGCTGGGATTACATAGCACTGAAGGTGCTCAAAGCACTGAAGGTGAATACATAGCACTGAAGGTGCTCAAAATGGAAATAAAAATGGAAATAATTCGAATTTACATTAGAATTAGAATTTGCGGCCAGAAGGGCTTCGAGATCTAGCGTCAGCTGCGTCGCTACGTTCGTGAGTGCGTTTCTCAGTCTAGCGACTTTGAACTTCGAATCTAAGACAGGGGTAGTATACGAGACTGAATCTCGAACTAAGGGATTGGGGTGGGTTTCGGAGCGTTTGAAGAACGATTCTGAGAGTGTTTTGAGGCGCTGTTGAACTGTAGGTAGTTCAAGATATCTGTGCTGGTCCGCGTTACGCATGTACCAAGGTGCGTTTGTGGCCCTGCGGCAGAAGAGATTTTGAACTACCTGCAGTCTGTGCAGGACGGAGGGTTTGGCGTGGGCAAAGATTGGCGAGGTCATGACGGGTCTAACGCAGGTCTTATAAAGCGTACGTTTATTTCTGAAAGATATTTTACTTTTTCTACCTAACATACTATATAGGCGGCCTAAGTAAAAACGGGCGAGTTTCGTTACTCTATCGACGTGTGGTTTGAAAGAAAGCGTCTGGTCTAAGGTGACGCCAAGGTATTTGGTACTGCGATGATGATGGGAATGCCTAACATTCGGATGTGGAGATTGTAATCGGCGATACGACGGTCGAAGTAAACCGCAGAACTCTTCTCCGGGTTCACATCGATGGGCCATTTTTGAAACCATGCACCGAGGCTGTTTACGGCCTTTTGGAGTCTGGTGACGAGACCCGGGACATTTAGGCCTTTGGTGTAAAGGGCGGTGTCGTCGGCAAAGAGGGCGAGTTCGACGCCTTTCGGTGGGACGGGAATATCGTTAGTGTGCACGGTATACAACAGGGGGGCGAGGAGTGAGCCTTGAGGGACTCCAGCCTTTATGGTACGAGGCGCGGAAAGCGTGCCTTCATGTTTGAAACGAAACGTGCGGTCTTTGAGAAACGACGCGATTATCCTAACTAGGCGATCCGGTAAGCCTATTTTGTAGAGTTTATAGACGAGACCGCTGTGCCCAACTTTATCGAAAGCCTTGGAGAGTATAACTCTCTCGAGAAGTTTATTAGCCGGAATATTCAGAGGTTTACCCGGCTTGGGAATGCCTATGACTGTCGCTTCCTTCCAAGCTTTTGGAAAGTAGCTAAGGTCGAAGCAGGCATTGAAAATGATAGCTAATAAGGTAAGCATCTATAGAGGCAGGTTGAGGAGGAACGTGAGAGGCAGTGTCTACGCGTAAGGCTCGGGCCATTTTTTAATACGCTTGGTGGGACGGGGAATATATTCTCCATGAGATCGTTCATCTGAGCGTCTCGGAGTTCTACGAGGCAAGACCTAACTTTACGTTGCAGCTGATTCGCAGCTGTTAGGCAGGCGTGGGATAGAGTTTCTTAGCTCTTAGCTCTCAGCTTCAACCCTCTTAGCTGTGGAGCGCGGAGCGTGCGGACAACCCCTGTAGTTAGCTGTGTGGCCAGATTGGCCGCACAGCACACATACAGGGGGGGAAGAGGAGTCGGGAGTGCGAGTGCACTCCTTTGTAATGTGCGGATCGAGGTGCTTTAAGCACCTGAGCAATTAGCCGCTGCGTGGCCGTAAAGCTGGCAACGGTGGCATTACCCAGGGTGCCCGCGAGGGATGGGACGCTCGACGGAGATGTTCGAGAGTCCGCAGATTCTGTGAGCCTCTCTGAAGATCTCCCTCGAGTTGGGAGTGTTTGATAGGATGACAAGGGCGAGACGAAAACGTCTACCGCGGTTAGAGTGCATCTTGTGCACTGCTTCAGCCGGTAAGTCCCAGGACTTAAGGTCCTCCAAGATATCGTCGTTCGCGAGCTCGAACGGGACGCCCCGTAATACCACGTGGATCTTACGCTGCTCCGGGAGGGCGTAGGTATGATACGCGATTTGTTTGACCGATAGAAGCCTAGTGAAATACCGGAAGTCGTCGATGGTCGCGACCTGAATTTTGATTGTTTCGCTTGCGTTGGAAGCTTTTACGTAATTAATTTTGTGCTGTTTGCACATGTTAGAAACCGCGGTCTATCGCGCTTTTTCGCGGAGGAAAACGGGCGGAGGAAGCTGAGGCTTAGGTGGCACGGGAGCGCAGCGCGTTGCTGGCTTCAACGGAACCGACGGGGTCGCGGTCACTCGCAGTGACATTAACGGCGCGGGGGCGGGTGTAGAAGACACCGGGGTTGGTTCGGGTGTTGAAGACACCGCGATTTTCTTTGAGCGCTTCTTGGAGCGTTTGGCGACTAGTTGGAATGGGGGCTCAGGAGAGCCGGTTAAGGTGGCGGCGTCCGATGACTCATCAGACGCGGATTCCGTGTCGCTCCCGGGAGCGGTACGCTTACGGCGCGACGTGCGAGAGGATGTGTCCGAAACACAGTCCATCTCAGTTAGCACGGGAGACACGGGAGAGGAGCTAAAGACCTGATGGGTCTGGGCGTTGGTGGCTTGAGGGGCCGCGGACGCGTTAAGCGCTAATAAGGCCTGCGTGAAGACCTCGTTAGAGATTGAGACACCCGACGCAGCTAGTGCCTGGGCGAAGGCTTTCGCAAAGTTTACTAAATTCTGCGAATCCATCAGGGAGGGTTGAGACTATAAATATATATTTATATAAAGTATGCCTAGAATTCCTAGTAACCTAGCAAACGAATGTGCTGGGGAAAATAACTTAAAACTAACCTAGAATCCTAAAAAGGGTACGCAGGTAAAGAGTTGACCGCGTTAGGGTCAACCTTTACTGACAAAAAGGACAAATACACACGAAAAGACACAAATATGATACAAATAAATGAAAATAGAAGAGAAAATAAATAAAATAGTAGAAGGAAATAATAAATAAAAAGGACTGGATCAGTACAAATTCAGTTGTCACCGTTAGGTATCCTTTGTGCTAAAACCAGAATACATTACGCTGGGCACACACAGCACTCAACACAACACAGCACAGCACTTTGAAGACTAAGAGGCTTAGTCGCAAAGAAAAATCACTACGATAGCGCTTGGAGGGAGTAAGAAAACCCAGAAAAACCGTATCACGGAACCAACACGCTATAGTGTGACGTCAGTAAACTGAGCGCCACGGAATATCGGGAAGTGACCGTTCAATCGGAGTGGTCTTGGAACGTCCGTACCGGGCGGCGATCGGAGCGAGAATGCATTCGCACCGTTGAGATTGAATTAAAATGTATCATTGTGTTAATAAACAACCCATACTAAAAAAATCTACGGTGTCAATGTTGGAGTAGCTCAAATAACTTGTGATTTTTTTTGTGTGTGTTTTGTTTGTGTACTCGAAAAGGACACAGTACAAATAAGAGCGCACCGCAGCTATCTGAACGGGCTTATAGAATCTTGTTGACTAGCATGATATATTCCGTGAATTCTAGTAGGGATTCACAATTACTGGAAATAAGTAGTAATATTTCAAGAAATGGTTACCAAAAAATTATGTTCAAGATTTATACAAAAATATTTATTTAGAATTTTATTATTTTATTTTACTTTATTTATATAATTTAGTTTTGTTTTTTATTATTTTAGTGGTGGTTGTTTGCTGAGATATCGTCTAAGACACCACAGCAGTCCTTTCGTTTTTAACACTATACTGACCAAATTTAAGTGGTTGTGTTCCGGTTAAAGGAAGAGCAGTCAGTGAAATCACAGGAACATTGACTATTCTACCAAACCTTACGGTCGGCAACGTAAATCTATCTATCAACGATGTCTATGGGGACGGTCAATTACCATCAGGTACATTATACAATGCTTTTTTAAATGTTAAAAACTAAAATGTATTAAAATAAAACATATACCCAGTCACCGAACCTATACAAGTTATTTTATTTTTATTCGAGCATCTTAGATACTTGTTTCCTTCTTTTTTAACATGAAATTTACAGCATTTCCAACCATCGAATGCTGTAAACTTCTCGGACACTACACGCCGTACTCATCACCGAAATATGTCTGTGTTATTGGAATTTGAAACGCACATTGCAAAGCTTTGCATTTAAACTGGACATAGCACTTTCTATATTTTTATTTATTTAAGGGGTGAATTTCCCGGGGCCAAAAATTGCGTGGAAACGATGAAATCGGTACTAAAAAACATAGTTATAATGTTCTAACGTTTTTTTCTGGTTAGGTGATATAGTAATCTATGTGTAGCACGAAATATTTAAATATAATGGATTAACAGGTACTCCAAAAAAATCAATCAAACCTCGAAATCTTTCATTGCCGTGTTTGTCCACACGGCACCTTGAAGTGTTTTATACCTCCTTGAAAAAAATCTTTTGGTTATTTATATTAAAACCTAATTTTATTTCATACGTGAATAGTTAGAGTACTGTTACGGAATACATTTATTCAAAAATTTTAACAATATAACGAATAGTTATCATAAATTCATTTGTCCTAGAAGTACCTTTTATCGCCATGTCCTAAACATGTTTAAGAATATCGTTTTATCTAACGACTTGCGTCCCCCGCCACTGTGCGCAAAACGTTGCATATTAGTGCCGTCAAGTGCTCGACGTGGTAGGACGTGCACACTTGACTGCGGTTTTTTTTTTTGTTCCCCGTTTGGGCAGGAGGCAAAAAATGCATTTCCGCATGCCTCTCGTGCGCGTTACAAGGCATCCAGGACTAGCTCCTAATGAGCACTACCCACTAAAAAAACCCCTGTCGGCTCGTGCAATTTTTTTGCCGCTCAGCCTTTATCTGAGCGACGGCCAATTGAAGAAAGAGGCCGCGCTAGCGTGCGGCCCAGAAGGGGTCACCCGCTGGGATTACATAGCACTGAAGGTGCTCAAAGCACTGAAGGTGAATACATAGCACTGAAGGTGCTCAAAATGAAAAGTATATAATTAAAAAAAAATTAAAAATTGCAAAATAAAATTGAATTAATTCGGATTTACGTTAGAATAGAATTAGGATTTACGTTAGAATTAGAATTTGCGGCCAGAAGGGCTTCGAGATCGGCTGACAGTCTGGTGGAAGAGTACGCTTGCGCATTCCTAGGCCTAGCGACTTTGAACTTCGAATCTAAGGCAGGAGTAGTATATGAGACTGAATCACGAACTAGAGGATTGGGATGGGTTTCGGAGCGTTTGAAGAACGCTTCAGAGAGTGTTTTGAGGTGTTGTTGTACTGTAGGCAGTTCAAGATATCTATGCAAGTCCGCGTTACGCACGTACCACGGTGCGTTTGTGGCCCTGCGGCAAAAGAGGTTTTGAACTACCTGCAGTTTGTGTAGGAGGGAGGGTTTAGCGTGGGCAAAGATTGGCGAGGCATATGTCATGACGGGTCTAACGCAGACCTTGTAAAGTGTACGTTTGTTTCTGAAAGACATTTTACTTTTTCTACCTAACATGCTATTTAGGCGGCCTAAGTAGTGACGGGCGAGTTTCGAAACTCTATCGAAGTGTGGCTTGAAAGAAAGCGTCGGATCTAATGTGACGCCTAAGTATTTTGTACTGCGCTTCCAGGGGATGGGAATGCCTAAGAAACGACGCAATTAACCTGACTAGGCGATCCGATAAGCCTATTTTGTAGAGTTTATAAACGAGACCGCTGTGCCAGACTTAGAACGAAAGTATCGTCAAAGAAAACCGCGACTGTTTTATAACGACGCGGATAGAAACCGTCAAGTATGTACTCGACGATTCGATGGACTCGCTGAGGGCAGGAGTGTTTAGCGCGAAAGCCGAACTGATGGGGAATAATAAGAGGATCGCCATCCGTTGGAAACAGATGGTTCCGCATTCGAGAGTGTATGACTCTCTCGAGAAGTTTAGACATGGCCTTGAGGAGGCTGATGGGTCTGTGATTAGCCGGGATATTCAGAGGTTTACCCGGCTTGGGAATGCCTATGACTGTTGCTTCTATCCAAGCTTTTAGAAAGTAGCTATGGTCGAAGCAGGCATTGAAAATGATAGCTAACAAGGTAAGCACCTGTTGAGGCAGGTGCTTAACTGCGTGGTTGGAAATTCCATCCGCACCCGGAGCCTTTTTGGACTTTTGATTTCAAATGAGAAGCGAGATTTCGTCGTAAGAGACTGTGACGGGGTCGGCGGTGATGGGGAGAGAGTCTCTGCGAAGGCCTTCGTCCTTCGCCGCCTGGATGTGTGAGGGATCAGCAGGTTGCGTGCTGGGCGAGCATTGTGCGGCAATGCTGTCAGCGAAGCATTCGGCTTTCTCTTCGACTTCGAAGGCAGTAGTGCCGTGAGAGGCGGTGTCTACGCGTAAGGCTCGGGCCATACCATAGTACGCTTGGTGGGACGGAGAGATATTCGCCATGAGATCGTTCATCTGAGCGTCTCGGAGTTCTGCGAGGCAAGACCTAACTTTACGTTGTAGCTGATTCGCAGCTAATCTATAGGCGGGCGTGGGATATTTCTTGGTTCTCCGGAGAGCCGCGTTCTTAGCTTCAATAAGATTGCTAATGGCTAAGGGAAGCGTGGGTTTACCTTGCTTAGCAACCTTTTCGTTGTCACTGATGGCTGAATTGATAGCATCAGTGAGAGAATTGACTAATGAATCTATTTTATCCGGACTATCTATTAGATCGGGCGAGATCGCGAGCGGAGAGTTTGGAGCCTCTGAGGCTGAAACTAACGTATTTTTAAAGCCTTTCCAATCGGTAAAGGTCTTAGGATAGGTGACGTTATCGTTAGGCTGTCCTAGCACGAGGGAGACGGTGCGGTGGTCAGAGCCTAGGTCATCGAGCGGTTCGATAGACCTGAGGTCGAGGTTGATTTGCTTGACAATTGCAAAATCGAGGATGTCAGGAGAGTGGTTTGGGTTGTCGGGATAGTGAGTGGGAGTGATGGGAGAGATGACATCTAAGTCGAGTGAGTTTGTGATGTCGAGGAGAGCGATACCGCTGTTGTTGGTTGATAGGCACGTCCAGTCAGTATGTTTTGGAGTTAAAGTCTCCGAACATAATGACTAAATGGCCGAGGGCGAGAATGGCTCAAAGCCACTGCGGATTGGTCTGGTGCCACTAGGTATGTAGATTTAAACTATGATGATGGTCGGATGACCAGTCATAGCCAATCTACACACAGTGGCTTCCATGTTGAGGAGAGGAGGGGTAGGGAGAGGACAGCAATGGAATCCTCTTTTGTAATAAATAGCAGTGCCGCCGAAACCGTCGGAGTTGGGCCTGTCGTTACGAATAAACGCGTACTTGGGAATAGCGAATCCCCTGGAGCGGTTTGGAGTTAGCCACGTCTCTTGAAGAAGCAATAAGTCTGGCTCGTTGTTCTGAAGGAACAGTTTGAGCTCAGGAAGGTTAGTATTAAGGCTACGAAAGTTAAAGGAAACTAAGTATAAGCCCTTGGGTTTGATACGACAGGACGCGGGATTTGCGGGTCTAGACATTATAATTATTTACTAAGTTTATACGAAATATGGAATTTATAAAGAGCTTAGTAGCGAGTGATGCTCAGCTAAAGCAAATAGACGCTCTTGAGGAGAGCGGGTGGCTCGCAGTTTGCGTGCGAGTACGGAGATTTCCTTAATGTCGACGTTTTGAATGACGTCAAATACGGTCTTCATGTCCTCAGCCAAAAACGACTGAGGTGGAGACGACGGAGCGGGACGCGGGCCTACAGAAGCTACGGGAGCTGGGGTAGGACGGGAAGGTGCAGGTGGAGCGGCCGGACGCTGTCTCCAGGACAGAGCCGGAGTAGGTGTCGGCTGCACGGGCTTTGCTTCCGGGGGACTCCGGTTGCGCAGCGGCGGGAAGTTGGCAGGAGTGAGCGGCGGCGCCGGTTTAGGCGCGACCCTCTTTGAAGCGGTGCGCGGAGCGCGCGGACAACCCCTGTAGTTAGCTGTGTGGCCAGACTGGCCGCACTGACCGGCCGACCTGAGGGGAGTTGGTGGCCTGAGGGGCCGGGGTTGGGGCCTGAGGGGCCGGGGTTGGGGCCTGAGGGGCCGGGGACCCGTTAAGCGCAGATCAGGCCTGCGTGAATACCTCGACTGAGATTGAGACGCCCGACGCGGCTAGCGCCCGGGCGAACGCTTTCGCGAAGTTAAATACGCTTTGCGAATCCATGGGAGGGGTTGGTATGAATACTAAGGAATGTATATTTTAAAATATAAAAGATGCCTAGAGTTCCCTAAAATAAACCTAGCGAACCCTAGTGGCTAACCTCCCTACCTGCGGTAGGGAGGCTGGGGAAAATAACTTAAAACTAACCGTTGTTCGCCGAAGGCCGCTACCTAGAAACCTAAAAAAAAGGGTATGCAGGTAAAGAGTTGACCGCGTTAGGGTCAACCTTTACCGACAGATGGGACAAATACACACGAAAACACACAGATATGATAAAAATAAATATGAAAATAGGAGAAAAATAAATTAAAATAAAGAAGAGAAATAAAATAAAAATAAAAGGACTGGTTCAGTACAAATTCGTTGTCACCGTTAAGTATCCTTTGTACTGAAACCAGACTACTTACGCTGGGCACAACACTGCACTCAGCACAAGCACAACACAACTTTGCACAGCACTTTGAAGACTAAGGGGCTTAGTCACAAAGAAAAATCACGCTTCGATAGCACTCAGAGGGAGTAGAAAAGCCTTGAAAACCGTAGCACGGAACCAACACGCTAAACTGTGACGTCAGAAGACTGAGCGCCACGAAATATCGGGAAGGGACCGATCAACGGAGAACGGGGTCTTGCACGTCCGTACCGGGCGGCGATCGGAGCGAGAATGACCTTGCCTGCATTTTGGCTCCATGAATATAAGTATTCCGTTTTTATATTACTGGACGTTTTTTCTTTCATCGCCGTGGATAGGTATAACTTCTGCTTGCATAAGTTTATTCTCTTGATTGCGCATTCGATAGAACGCCATTTCTGTTATGTTTATTTGTGAAGTGTTTATTACTTCGAAAAATTTATAGATTTTTGTTATTTAATACTTTTGCCTTGATTTTCATCGCCATGTTTTCATTGCCGTGGTTTCCGTGGCCAAAATTTGCTATGGCAATGAAAAAAAGGCACAGCAATGAAATTTAATTTCATTGGCATGCCATGTAAAGCAATTTAGTTTCATGGCCGTGGCCATTTCCGTAATTTATGTTTTCATCGCCATTGTATGATGACGCAAAGAAACAGGTAGTTGCGAATACTGACGGGCTCGTCAAGTTAACTTACTGCAATACCATAAAAAACCTAAGGATAGACTGATGAGTTTTTAGTGTACAGTCAACTACACTTGCGAGCTTTAAATTGAAATCACTTCTTCACGGCTTACTCAAGACAAAGTTTTAGCATTTAAATGCAATAAACTATGGCTTGTGTTACATTGTTTTAAATTTTAAAGGTAATTTTGTTATCTTTCTAATGAGATTAAATAATTTAAAATAGATGTCACTTTCCTATCAAAAAACACGAATTAACTTCAATATGTCGAATTGATGACGTCTAAATAAAACGAAAATCAAAAAATTTATAATCATTTATTTACAATATTTCCTTCCGTATTCTGTGTACCTCGGGTACTAACTACTGCTTGTAAACGGTTTTTCATTGACCGAATGAGTTTCCTGATGGAATCATGTGGGATTTCTTGCCACTCTTCGATTAAAGCTCTTTTGAGTTCATCTATCGCTGCTGGAGCTGGACTTCTTCCTCGTCCCCGCCTTTTCAGCTCGTCCCACAAATGTTCTATAGGATTCAAGTCGGGATGGCGGGCTGGCCAGTCTATTGCGGCAATCCCAACTTGTTCCATGTACTGTCTAGTGCCGGCAGCGGTATGGCAGCGAGCAACATCATGCATAAACTTAAAATTTTCGCCAATAAATCCAGTGTAGGGGAGCATATGGGTTAGCAGAATGTCGGTGATGTATCTTTCTATGGTTAGCCCCCCTCTCCGACATCCACCAGGTATGAATACCAGCTCCGTTTTAACTGCAATAAAAATGCCCACCCACATCATACAGAATCTACCCCCCTACGCCACTGTTTCTGTCATAAAACATTGTGCAAATCACTCCGCCGGTCTTCTGTAGGCTCTTCGTCTACGGTCGCTACCATGCACGCACATTCTGGTTTTGTCCGAGAACAAGATTTGGCTCCATTACTCCATATCCCAATTTAAGTGATTGCGAGCAAACTGTAACCAGGCTTGTCGGTGAGCTGGGAACAATTTGGGTTCCGTGGCTGGCCTTTTTGGGGTCAAGTTTGCTTCTTTAAGTCTTCGTCTCACTGTCCACTCGCTGACACCTCCCTCGAACTTTTCTGAGCTGTTTCTAGACGTCCACACCGATCAGGTGGCGATAGCGCAAAGAAGTGGTGATAATAAATCGGTCATCTCGTACCGAAGTGCATCGTTGTCGTCCTGATCCTGGTCTTCGGACTAAGTTAACAGTCTCTCTGAACCTCTTGTACACCTTGGAGACACAAGACTGGCTCAAATAAAGTTGTCGAGCGATGGCACGCTGAGACAAGCCTTGCTTCTGCAGGTGCATTTTCTTAGAGCTTCAGTATTTCCAGTGACATGAAATTTAGGACTGAATACCAATTTCGTAAAAATTTTCTTTTTATAGGGTTTTAGGACTCTTGAACGATATGGTTTTTTTGTTATGAAAATCGATGTCTTTTGTTTTTACGTCTTATAAAATAGAATGAATTTTTTTCTCTATTATATTAAAAGAGGTAGAAAGCTATCAAAATTTCCTTTCAAATGATGTAGCACAAGATAAAGTTTATTGTATTTAAATGATAAAACTGTATCTTGAGCAACCTGCGATGAAATGATTCCAATTTAAAGCTTGCAAGTGTACAAAAAGATTTTTCCATGTTAACCTTACAAAATTATGTATAAAATTGCGTACCACACCCTTTGTATGTAAGTTTAATACTCAGTAGTATAGAAAATATTATGTTTTATATGGATTTTCATTTCCGTGCATTGATTCTTTCATTCCCATGGCACAGTTCTTTCATTGCCGTGGACACTTGTTTCATTGCCGTGCCGTTAAACCCGTTTTGTTTTTAAAATAAACCTAAAGATAAAAAATTCCACGGAAATGAAGATTTTAATGGACCTGTTGTAATTTACTCTAAGATGTTTTTAGTATGTATTTGTTGTGTGAATGTCTGAACATAACTTTGCAGTCAAAATATAAAGAAACATGTGTGATAAATTTGTTTTTAAAACACACCAACTGTAGGGCCACAAAGTAAGCAGAGCTTGTGTTATTGATAACCATACAGTGAACTGTGCGAAACCCAGAACAAACATACATGTATAAATATCAACAACCATGACCCGAGAAAAAACATCTGTGTTCATCACACAAATCAATGCCCGGCCAGGACTCGAACCTTCGGCGTATGAGGCAGTGCTACTTACCACTACGCTACTTGGCCGTCAATCGTTGTATTCATGTTTAGTGTGTTTATCTAATAATCCACCTGGAAAATATCATCTATAATAGTCATTAATTAAATTATATACGGTCGAAAGTAGACCTGCTTTTCTGATTTATGTGATGGGTATAACTGACAAGATTGGAAAAATTCTTAGGTACACAAACTGCTATCAAAATTAGTCCAACATCTTCGTCCAGTTAAATGAAGCATACTTTTGCAAGATTTAGGTATTTCCAAAATAATACGTGTGTGTTAAAACGCGATAGCTATTGGTTATTAAGTGCCATACAGTGAGAACATTTGCTCCTCAATCAGCTCCTCCAAAACCTTCACTGCAGGGAAGAACACAACACACAACACTAAGGATAACGTAGGAAAGGTCAAAGATACTTGAGTAACCCAAAATCTTGAATTTTAGCTATTAAGTTCAGTTTGTGACGTAGCAGCGTCTCACATCGTCCGTCGACCAACGAAGTCTCTTTTGTACTTGTGCGCCTGATGGTGGCGCACTCGTGTTATTATAAGCAAATTACCTATACGAAACCATCGTGGCGGTATTCAAAAGGAACAAGGAATCAAGTAGGATGTGGATTAATTATATTAGCGACAGGTTAATATTGAAAATTTCAACGCCTCGTTTCTCGCGGATCGGCAAGTCACGGCTAAGGTATAACATTTTAAAACACTATTACTCGGGCTACCACTATATGAACCCCAAACCCGCGCGAAATGGGCCCAACTCGAGAAAAAATTAAATATATTTTGTCCGTACAATAAGTTTACAAACATTTTTTTCTCGAAACTATCAAACCTGAATCTAGTCATCAGCTAATCAATGAAAAAAACTATATCAAAATTCTGACTTGAGGTCCATGTCCACTTTTTTTTAGAATGGAACTACTGTTAGGCGATGAAGTGATTCGAGGCCAAATTTCATGAAGCACCTTGACGACATGCTTGGATTCATCATCAATGTGTTGGGGGTCGCAAAATCCTTGCGCTCTCCCCAAAGAGGAACCTATTTCAGATAATTGGCTCGCGAAGACGCCAGTCATCTCAGTCTCTCGTGACCACGGTATTTGACAAGGTACTGAAACGTCGAGTTAAAATGTAAAAGTACAATCTGCAAATGCGATAAAATCCGGTTTAAAAGTGGTTTATTTCATATAAAGAATCGTGAAAACTTAAGAAAGTATTATTCTATTTTTACTCTACAATCGCTCTATTCCGAATACGTTCAAAAATGTTATGAATAGTAATCATATCTTTATATGTTTGCATGTATAGTAACTTTCACGTTCATAATGTTATTAGGAGTAGACTTGCGTGAAATTAATCTCTGAAAACTTTATTACATACAAAATTTATAAGTCATGGTATTTTTGGTTAACTTTTCCACATTCATGGTGATGAAAGTCACTTCTGAATTACACCTCATAACGTTATTGAGGTTTTATTTTTCATTACAAATTCTCAGTAGTAGTAGGCACTTGAGTTTGAAGTATATTTCTTAGGCAACTGAGCTACTGAGTAAATCATCGGAGAAAAACTAGATAATTAATATTTTTTAATAATATATATGTCGCAGTTTTAGATATTCGGGGGTGGGCTTCATGAGGAGTCTTGATTAATTAAAATGACTTCAACGTTCAACATTGTATTACTTAAGGTTTAATTAATGTTTCACAATCACTGGATTAACTTTAATCACAAATTGATGTAATGCGGTGAATTCGATACGGGAGCTTAGTTCAGAACTTGCACGCGAGGCACATTCTCAATTCCAACAACAACGCTTCCTCCAAACTATACCAGTTCTAAACCATGTGGCACACTCTGACAACTTGATAAGTCACACTATTGGTTACGTAGTCCATTATTACCAACACACAATGACAACCAAGTCACATCATTGGTTCATCATTCCAAGAATGCCAACATTCCAAAGACAACTGTGGTATTCTCTGTAGGTTGCTAACTTGACAGGTTTCACCATTGGTTGGTAACTCCATTAGTACCAACATTTAAAAGACAAACCAGTATTGCCATTTCTAAGCCCCGTATCGACTACATCCAAGTTTAAAGACTTGACATTACATTGCCTTTGATTTTATGAACGAATAAATTTAAGAACGAATTATCTAATCTTCAATCAACCAAACAAGCGCGGCGCCACTATCGCGCGCTCCGACATATACAATAAATCCCATTTAATTTAAGTAATTTAAGTTAAGATTAAAAAAGTATATACAAATAAATAGGAAACTTAGAAATGATCACCCTGATATGTATTGGGTACTTGTTAACTTATACACGCCTTAGACGGAAACTTTGTATCAATAAAAATTTTAACATATCCACTTATATTCTCGAATTAGATTTCTGTACAACATATCTGCTCGGTGTAAATAAATAATATTTTGTTTTTCACTTGAAATCTCCATGTTAGTACTCGTAGTACACACCTGCGCACTAAGCTACCACGCATTATAGCATAAGTTAATGTCACCCACCCTTCGAAAAGGTAGCGAAGGGTCCGGGATACGTCGCTGTGTGGTTTGGAGATTTTGTAGTCGTCGGTGGCTACTTTTCCCCGAACCGCACATTCGCCGAGTTCGAGATTTATCTCGAACGGGTGGGCGCCTTAATCGGCTTAATAAAACAATTATGCCAGTTTTTACAATTTATCGAATACTCTGGATATGGAGGATTCACGAGAGTATCTAAATGATCATAGAAGTTCTGCTAAATTCAAAGACTTTGAATTGATAAGTTGTTCACATACTCCGATACAAAAACTTGTTTTAAAAATTAATTAAATAATGATTAAACAACATACGACAAAATTATATGAAAACTATTTAAAAAAATTATGAATATAAATATACGTACAAACGTATTATACTCACATGTATAAATTTTTTGTGCTTTTCCATGCGATGACATTTCTATAGTTGACTATTTATCAACATAACATTTTAATGGACTTTTTCAAGATTTATAGAATAAACAGATTGGGAGGATCAATGATAAATACAGTTAAATAGTCCGGGAGGTAGCGTTGCATTTTGGGCAGTGATTTTATGCCGATTGCTTACCATCTTTTTCAATAGATCTCGAATAACTTACAACTGAACCAAGTGTCAGCTGGCGCACCCGCGGTGAGTGTGGAATTGGGAGGTTGCGAAAGTGGTAAAACTAAAAAAAAATTAAGTGATAGTACGCCGGCTGAAACTTTAGTTGTTCTAAAGGACAAACCTGGCCTGGCAGAATTAGCACAATTATGCATAAAAATTCATTAATTTTAGTTGGTTAACTAGTATAAAACAAATCAATTGGTAAAGTACAGATAAAACATGTTTTTAGAAAAATGCTGAAAATACCTATTGGGCGAGAAACTGTTTTAGAACTTAGTTTAAATTGTAGTTATTAATACTTATTAAGAAACAACTCCTTTATAATAATATTTTCAGTCCGTAGATAATTTATAAATCTGTTTTTATACGATGCCCTTGCAGGTAACGAAATTATTATGCACCACGCATAATAATTTCGTTACCTGCAATTTTGGATTTGTATTTCAAAAAAGGAAAAAAATGTGATACATGTCTTTTCCGAGCAATATCCTACTAATACAATTACAAAAGCTTGAAACTCTAGAAGTTCTACATGCTCAGGGGTTTGTTAAAATCAATAAAAAGCTTGCGCGTGTAGTTTTATGTATATATACTGTGGTGAATTATCTTTGGGTGTGGGTGATCATGGAGTTGTGATCAGGCTAGCTCGTTCTCAGGTTATAAGACCGTTAGGCTCAGGAGTGTGAGTGGACAAATTTAGTAATGAGCGCCTATCCACATCTACTTACAAAGAAGAAACAGATAGACTAAGAGATTAAAGACTGATTTCTATTATAATGCTATATGGGAACAAAAAGGAGGATTATAGGCAAGTGGTAACTGTTACAGAATAAAAATTTAGTACTAAAACTAGAAACTATTTTACTGTTTTACGTAAGGGAAAAAATAAAGTTAGAAAGCATCTACCTGAAACCAAGATTGTTACCTAAGAAATGATATCCGGGAAGCGGAGCGTAAAACTTTAATGAACTTTAGGTTAGGAGTATTAGGTAATATTGTCCATTCAGTCGCATGTGTAGAGTAAGTCAACGTTTGAAGGTCAGCTTTATCATCTAACTTAAAAAATCCAAAATAATATAAAAGAGCTAATTAAAACGGCTGCATACATTGTGACAGTCTTCCTAAATGTCGCCACCTACCTCAAACGAGACAGTAACACGAAAAAAATGTGCTAAAATATACTTAGTTTTTATGAGGATTTTTTTCATTTTTATCTGTTTATTTATTTTGTTTTCCCGTCCACTTGGCTAAACTGCACACTGGGAAACGTGTACGCGCGGTACCTAAGAAATTATTTGCATTGCTGTGTATTTATTTTAAAGGTTAAAAGTCAATCTGTGATAAATCAATAGTGTAGATTTATTTATATTTATAGATATAACTATTTTCAGTGGTCGTTAACACCATATAAATGAAGGCTGATTGACGTAGAGGGTAGTAGCCCTGCCTTATACGCCGGAGGTCCCAGGTTCAAGTCCTGGTCGGGGCATTCCTTTGTGTGATGAACACAGGTGTTTGTTCCTGGGTCATGGTTGCTTATATTTATATATGTATGTTTATTTGTAAGTATGGTTGCTCCCCCAGTACTCTGTATGGTCATCCATAACACAAGCTCCGCTTACTTTGGGGCCATATAGTTGGCGTGTTGTATTATTAGTATTAGTAGTTTAAAATAACTTAAAATAAATATAATGCTTCAATTTATAGCCGAATCTCAGTTTGTAATGCTAAGCCCATGATTGTTTGGAGACTGGGCTAGGTCCTTTATGTTTTATAATCAGTCAATTTAAATTTGGGAGAATCTTGCATCTGCCAACAGTGCCAAATTGGTGAAAATCAAATAGGCACAAAAGTTACTTGACAATAGCCAGGCCAGTGTTAATAATATATGTCAGTTCATCGATGCAACATTACAATAGCCGGACTGTAGAAATACACATGGTACATATTTTCGTTTCATGGTTTCATATCCGTATATGATTTGACATTAATATGGCCATAAGAGGTCTCTTCAGGATATTTTTAATGAAGAAACTCTTTAGCGCCCCAACAGCAGAACAAGAGCGGCTAGCAAGGTAAGTAGAGTCTTTGAGTTTCGGCCTGTTAGAGATGTTTGGGTATGGATAATAACTACTAATAATTCCTTGAAGCGCGTAAATGAGTATCCCAATTATTTTTATTTTTTTATATGTAATTTTGAGGTTATGTTTCTGGCGTTTCACCGAGTGCTGCCCCACCATGCTCGCTTCGGTTGCTCGGCTCGTGCACACAATAACTACATACAAAAATAAAATAACCTAATTATGTGTGAACTTTAATTAAGTCGGTTAGTTATATCAATATTCATATGATTACCTCTAACATGTATCAATATAAAGTGTTTATCTTGGTCTAATGGAAGGAAAACAAGCATAAAAAGTAGATATTATCACAGAGAAAAAATACTACAAAAAAAGATGTAAGTCCTGATGCCGTAGTGACCTATATTCAAAGACCATTCTTCGTAAACTCTGCCCCTTGGAGAAAAATGTAAAAAACAAAAACTGTTTAAATGTTGTTTGATCTAGAAAATATAAAAAAAAACACAACTTCGAAATGAAAGTCTTGGACATAACCTCAATTTACAATTTTCAAAATACTATACGTCTCCGTGGTGGAGGTTGGTGTCGTTTGAAAGGGGTGACCAGCAGATACACAAACCAATCCTTAATTGCCCAGTCCAAAATTGGAGATACGTATTTCTAATGTCAACCCAACATTCCATTTACTGTAGACACTTACGAATGCAAAGTGATGCCATAGAATTTGTTTTGCATGTTTGAGTTATTACATTAGAGTACATTTTTTATAAGCACAAAGGTTTGTTCATATTTTCAACAGCGATTTTAGATACCATTGTTGTTTATGTTCACGTGCAAATGGTATGATATTGAAATTGAGACTTTGAGGCAATTGTGTGCAGTTAGCTAGTTTTTGAGGCGTGCTAGTGCCGTATCTTTCCCCTTTTTTAATCAAAGGTTCGAAATAAAGGCGGCGGTTGGTTAGTTACTGTAGCAAACGCGATGCCGAGTGAAGCCTACATAGTACTTTTCCTCAGATTAAATTGGATGGAAGTGATGGATGACCCCCAATACTTCGACACGCCATGTTCATAATTTTGTTCAAAACCAATTACACCAAAACGAGCGGTATGGGCGGTGGCGAGGAAGCGAAATATGCAAAATGATTGGTTGTTTTAGGGTCACGATGAAAGTGGCGCGATATGGCATCAGCCAATAGGAAAGGTGATAAAAATGTAATCACACTAGTATTTTGTGACAATATAGCGATGACGAGCTATACAATGAACAAGTCACAACGTGTGATCTACATCGCAATGTCAACTATACTTAAGCGATTACTATTCCGGGTGTCCTGAAAATCGACGTCAAGCTGGAACTGGGTGATAGGCCGAGTTGTGACAGCAATCAGAAAAATTTATAAAACAGTTTTAGACATGTGAGTACTTTTCAAACTATAGGTATCGTGATGAATTAGAGTTATAAGGTTAGTTTACAATAAATTTTCGAATTGTTTGCCTTCAGCTGAAAAACAAACTCTACATTAAAAATTATAGCATAATATGACGGGCGTATCTTCTCCAGTTCATATCTCCAGCGGCTTCTGCAAAGCTTTTGCGCAGCATCCATAAATGTTGCATAGGTTTAGAGCACTCTTTTATCATTCCCCAGTAAAAAAAAACTATAGGGCACCTTTAAGTCGGGTGAACGTGCAGGCCACAAAATTATACTAATTTTACAACTACTATCGGGATATTCTCGATCGAAAAACTCTCGTTCTGTGCCAGAATAAGGCGGCGGACAACCATCTTGGTGGTACCACATCATACCGTAAATGTTCAGTGGAACTTTGTGCAGTAAATTGGGTAAGTGGTTCTGTAAGAGGTCCAAATAAACCTGGACATTTCAATTCTCCGATAGCTCGAAAGAACAGATAATTTTGCCATTCAAAATTCCGGTCCACATGTTTACTTTAAATCAGTGATGTGTCGTCCCGCATAAAATGTAGATTTTCCACGTGCCATTCATGCAAATTGTGGAGGTTCATGGACCCGTCCTTTTTAAATATTGATTGATTAGACAATAGGACAGCCAACCAACAACAACACACTGCATTTCTAACATTTAAACAAATTGAACAGAATTTGCATGAACTTTCATTTCATGAAAAATATTTTATTTTCCTTAACTAAGAAGTAATCTAGCGTTTGTCATACCATTTTGGAATTTCAACTAAACGCACCATTTTTGTAAAGTCACTTACCAAGGTAGCGTAGTACTTTTTATACCACCCTTGGTTAAATTTAACAAATATTTTGAATTCAATATCGGGCAAAAATCTAACATTTCATTTAAAACTGAGGCAGTAATAGTTTACTTTTAAATTGTAATTTACAGAATTGTAATCTATGGTTATATCACAGAAAAAAAATTTAAGCTTTCTAAAATAGAAAAGTTAATATTTGTAGTCACAAGACTTGAAATATCATCACAAAAAAATTAATTACTAATTATTGAGAGAGACTTTTCAAAGACATGTGCAGTCATCCTTGACGTGTTCAAGCCCGATATTACTTGACCTGGGGTTGATTAGTCTTAGTTTTTATATTGTTTTCAGCCAACAAACAAATTGGCATCTATATTCCACGGACATCATTAATCGTAGGTTCATGTTTACTAATAGTGATTATGAATATTATATCGCTCGATTATACTTTGTTACTGACTGAAGGTAATCCCGCATTTTTACTGCTTCAAGTCTTCGACGATTTTTCACATCTTTTCACAGAACTCATGTTGGGTAAGATTTTAATTTGCTTTCGTTTTTAAACCAATATGGCGAGAACAAACGTGTGAAGTAAAAGAAGTGTAGTGTGGTTAACACTGAATTGATTTGGTCGTCCACAATAGACTGTGCGAAGAAATTCGTAATCTACAAAGTGTGATCTGTGCCTTGTATCTCAGATCACACTAACAGGATCACACACTTATTAATTAGACCAGCGTATTTAGAATAATCGAAGCCCTAGTTATTTTGCGAATAAAAGAAAAGAAAATCACGTTCTTACACGAGGTATTTGAATAATTGACTGCATTGAATAATTGACTAATTTGAATTGAATAATTGACTCAAACAAACTCAGAACTACAAAAACTACACAATTATGAAACTTTAACATGATTAAAAGTGAGAAAAAGTTACAATGGTGCAATGATGGAGCGGGCGAGCGAGCTATATGTTATGTCGTCACACCTCAGTACTTTTTGCGTAGGAACAGCCAGATTGCCCAATAAGTAATAGCTTGTTATCTTTATACAGCTATTTTACTTTAACTAAAGCTTAGTGTAACTTTATTATATCACTAACGTGACAATTATTACGGCTCGTAAAGTTTAAATTTTCATTTTACAGATGTCTGAATATCTTTCAACTGATAGCGATCGGGCTGGGCTCGACGCTGGGAGCCACGGCGTACGTGCTCATCGGACAAGTGGCGCAGGAGACTGCTGGTCCTGCCATTGTCCTCTCCTTCTTAGTGGCAGCTACGGGATCTATGCTGGCAGGTGTGGGACTAGACTAAACCCCGAATTGATGAACCTCACTCAAATCATGCGTTATATCAATGCGAATCTATTTCTTATCTAGATCAATAATCTCTGTACTATTTAATCTATGTAAATAATACTTAAATGGCGTTGGGGGTAGGACACTTTCCTATGCGGATGATACTGCTATTGTCTTTCCTGCCAAAACTTAAACTTAGAGTTCTGCTCATGAAATGGCTATGCTTGATTTAGCTCGCATATCGGACTGGCTAAGGAAGAATCTTTTAACCTTAAATATTGAAAAGACCAACTCTATATGCTTTGCTTCCTACACATCATCACAGCCTGCGAACACCTTACACATAAAATCCACAGCTGCTCAAGTTCTCATAACTATCCGTGTCTTTGTGCAAGCAAATTTTTTTATTATTTATGTTATAAGCAAAGTGAGTCACACTAAATATCGTAATTGGCATCCACAGTTAGAATCTGTCACTAATCCGATAAGAAAACTAAATTAGGTCTTTAAAACATTAAGGTCGGTAATATCTAGCTTTCTCTCAAATAAAATCTACATAAAGGGTTATGTAGATTAGGTAGCTCAATCCATTATAGCCTATTGTATCCCAATAGGAAGGGAGGTGCTAATAAAAGTCAGTTTCTACATCTGGAAAGGGCACAAAGATCGCTGATAAAAATAACTTATTTCAAACCTCAAAGATTCTCTACGCAAGCTTTATATAGCATTAGCAATCTCTTATCAGTTCGTAAGCTTCACATGCTTAACTTGACCCTGCAATGTCATAAATCCTTACCATTTAAACAATCACTTTAAAGGAAATGAAGAAACGGCATTGTTGCTCATTCGCCACTTGTTGCGTACCGTATTTGCTAGAAGACAGTATCAATCACAATCTGCATCATATATTACTTCAATTTATCTGATGCGGTTACGTATGTGCAAAATATCATTAAAGTAATGGTTGGTTTCATTAAGTAATAACGAAATAGAAAATCTTTTAACTAGAATTTCTTAACCATGAAACCCAAATAACCCAACCACATGCATGCTCATAGACGCATGGACTCACACACACACACACACCATACATTCATACACTTACACAAACTTATTCTACTGCAGAACTTATTCTACTTGCCAAGTTTGAGATGTAGGCACCCCATTGAGATTTTGGGATCTGTTTACAACACGAAATATACAGGGTAATTCGTAGGGATGATTCAATATGGGAAAATCTAAAACTATACGAGTTAGAATTATTTTAAAGATAATAGAAACTGCATTGTACGCTTTCGAACCCGTTTTGGATTGAAATCGTTTAATTTATTACACGTTCTGTCAGCAGGTAAATTAAAAAAAAATTACAATAATAGATAAATTAAATAGTCACCAACATATATAGCTTATTTTGACGTGTCCAAAGATGTACAAGTCATCTTTTTAGTCAAAGCCTAATTCTTTTTTGAAGTCAGACCTTCCTTTTTTTTCGCAGGTTTATGCTATGCTGAACTCGGGTCCCGTATACCACGGGCGGGTTCTGCATATGATTACGCGTACACTGCAGTTGGTCAATTATATGCATTTATTGTTAGCTGGACTAATACCTTCGATTACTTGTGTGGTAAGCACTATTCAATTTAAATTTCAATTTATATCTATATATAGTATGTAAACTAATTAAAAGTAATCTTTTTAATAAGTTTTATATAGGTTCAAATGAATCTCATAATGCAATTTTTTTATCTTTTTTTACTTTAATTTTTTTTCCGTTATGATAAATTTCCTGTTTTGTAGTTAGTAAGCATATATACATCATGCTGTTAAAAAAAAGGTTTGACAATAATTTGTGAAAATTAATAATATGAATTGTAAAATTGGTGTCGTAACGCCCAATTTGGTATGTAAAGAACAAAATCTCATTCTAATTCAAAAACCATTTCAAGATATCACTTCGTTATAAAATATTTTTTTAGAAAAAGCTCGGAGGTAAAAGCGTTAAGGTTTATGTTAACGACAATGTGTAAAATAATTTGACTTTGACAGTCAACCTCTAGACGACGTCATAAGTAGCATCTGTTTGTAACTGTCTAGCTCTCATGTCAGTGTTTTCAATAAATATATGTTATCAAGAATCATTAGAAAATCGTAAAGTTATTCATTCCAGGTAATATAATAAACTTTGCAATGCGATTTTAATAGGATACTACTCCATGGCGTCATTATACGAATTTCTTTAACAATTAATTTAAAATTAAATACTAGACAGAAATTTTTTTTCCAAAAATTAAATTGTTTTCCCAAAAAACCGAATTTTTTTAGAAGAACTAAAAAACTATTAACCACAAATTTACTTGACATCTAATTTTACTGAAGTAAATAAACAAATACTTGGGTACAATCATGGAATTAATTGAAAAACTACTTCATTAATTGAATATGGCAATACTTTTCACTGCAAAATAAGTCGTAGATATGATCGTAATTTGCGTAGAATGTTAGAGCAGCCTTTCTTATGTATGCGGAACGATTTCTGAGACGGTGAAAACCGAATAATGCTCGAGTTATCGCAAATGCAACATCGCGGTTACAGCAATATTAGAGACTGCTACCGATCCGTGTCCATGCAGGTAGCTCACAACAATTGGTTCCAGTTGAAGTAGAAGATCAGGTAATCAATAATTTTCGTCTTCAGACTGACTCCAGTACTAGAAGAGTAGTGTAGTTATTAGACGTCAATCACACATATGTACACAAAGTGCTGAAACGAAACAAACTCGCAACGTCCATTTTCAGTACTTAGGTTCATGCGTTAAAACCAGCTGACTCATCTCGACGTGTGAGTACGCCAGTCGGGTCTTAGGTAAAATAAGCAGAGACCGACATTTAAAAAAAAATGTTCTTTGGACTGATGAAAGTTTGTTCACAAGGAACACCATGTGGAATCGACGGATTGCGCACCATTGGGCTCCAAAAACTCGAAATCCTCACGTTAGCAGCAAATTGCCACATGAATCCCATGTCAATAAATGTGTGAAAGATTTAATAAAAAATAATTGGACTAGTTTCTATAAATAGATTTTTAAACAGACAGCATTACCTTCAAATTTTGAATGGCCCTGTAAATCGCTGTTTTCAAAATTTACTACTCACACAATTGACGGAGACATAACGGAGCAACACCTCACAAATCGACCGAAACTCGAAAAAAGTGTATTAACATTTTTGTAGACGATTTTATTAGCTATGTTGTAGCTCTAAAAATTGTATAATAATATTTGTCTTGTATAATAAAACTTATAGTTAAGCAGGCCAGATTTGCCTGTAACTTCGCATATACAAAAATTTTGTAATTTGCCTACACTTAAGTTCCCATACAAAAATCTGTTTGATTTTTTATCGACGTAAAAATCAAAAGGCGTCTTCTGGCAATATTTGAAGCCGAATCGGAGCGTCGTCAGTTAATCGCGCTGCCTTCTCCAAGACTAGGTACATTTTTAGATAACTGCACCTTCTAAAGTGCAATCGCGATCAGATTTTGTGCTAAGGTTTGTGAGGAATATGCTCCTGCAGGTGAGATGTACACCAATCCAGAGACCACAGATTAGCCAGCCCAAAAATTGTGGCGGTTTTTGTCACCGTGCTTCCATGAAGAACGAACCGAAAAGGTCCAAATAATTTAATGCAAGTTATAAATCCTTTATTATATATTCTGATTGTCATAAATAGCATGTTACTTTTCACTGAAACCTAATTTTGAACTTTAGGTAGTCTTCTTTATTCACAGTTGTATACGTGGGTATTACCATTATATAATTCAAAATTCAAATTCAAAATTCCTTTATATATATATAAATATAATTTTGAAAAAATTCTATCTCATGTACCATATTTTGTATATATATATATATATATATATCCACAAAATATGGTACATGAGATAGAATTTTTTAATTATAACATTTTGTAATGTCATCAGTCTAATAATAGGAACAATTTAATTTATACATTACAATAGGCACAACGTCAACAAATTATAGTCTTAGGTAATAAGGTTCTGTTGTAATTATTTATATTGCTATTGATTGACTAAATCGAACATTCTCGCTCCGATCGCCACGCGGTTCGGACGTGCAAGACCCAGCTCTCCGTTGATCGGTCCCTTCCCGCCATTCCGCGGCGCTCAGTTTACTGACGTCACAGTCTAGCGTGTTGGCTCCGTGCTACGGTTTCCTGAGTCTTTCTACTCCGTCTGAGTGCTTTCGAAGTGCGATTTTTCTTTGCGACTAAGCCTCTTAGTCTTCAAAGTGCTGTGCTAAGTTGTGTTGTGCTTGTGCTGAGTGCAGTGTTGTGCCCGGCGTAAGTAGTCTGGTTTCAGTGCAAAGGATACTTAACGGTGACAACGAATTTGTACTGAACCAGTCCTTTTTATTTTTATTTATTTCTCTTCTCTATTTTATTTATTTTTCTCCTATTTTCATATTTATTTCTATCATATTTGTGTGTTTTCGTGTGTATTTGTCCTTTCTGTCGGTAAAGGTTGACCCTAACGCGGTCAACTCTTTACCTGCGCACCCTTTTTTAGGTTTCTAGGTAGCGGCCTTCGGCGTACTATTGTTAGTTTTAATTTATTCTCCCCAGCCCCCCTACCGCTGGTAGGGAGGTTTGCCGCTAGGATTTTGCTAGGTTTTTAGGATCTAGGCATCTTTTATTATACTTATATTTTTACATATTGTCCCAACCCCTTCCCAAATGGATAAGCAAATCGTCATTAACATTGCGAAGGCGTTCGCCCAAGCACTCGCCGCGTCGGGTGTTTCAATTTCTGACGACATATTTACGCAAGCTGTACTAGCGCTTAACGCGTCCCCGGCCCCTCAGGCCCCAACCCCGGCCCCTCAGGCCTCCAACGTCGAGACCCCTCAGGTCTTAAGCTCTCCCGCGTCTCCCGCCTCGTCCGAGATGGACTGCGAATCGGTCGCATCCTCTCACGCGTCGCGTCGTAAGCGTACCGCTCCCGGGAGCGACTCCGAACCCGCGTCTGATACGTCGTCAGATGCCGTCACCTTAACCGGCTCTCCTGAGCCCGCGTTTCAACTCGTCGCCAAGCGCTCCAAGAAGCGCTCTAAGAAAGCTTCGGTATCTTCAATACCCGAGCCCTCCCCGGTGTCTTCAACACCAGCCCCCGCGCCGTTAAAATCGCTCGTAGTAACCGCGTCTCCGTCGGTCACATCAAAGCCAGCGACGCGCTGCGCTCCCGTCCCGCCGAAGCCTCAGCTCCCTCCGCCCGTCTTCCTGCGTGAAAAAGCGCGCTGGACCGCGGTTTCAAACTTGTGCAAAGTGCACAAAATTAATTATTTAAAAGCCGCCAACGCTGGCGATACAATCAAGATTCAAATAGCGACCGTCGACGAATTCCGCGCGTTTACCAGGTTACTCGGATTAAACCAAATCGCGTATCACACCTACGCCCTCCCGGAGGAGCGTAAGATCCGCGCAGTACTACGGGGCGTCCCGTTCGAACTAAGCAACGAAGACATCCTCGATGACCTTAAGTCTCAGGGTTTCCCGGTCACAGCAGTGCACAAGATGCACTCCAACCGCGGTAGGCGTTTTCCCTTAGCGTTGGTAATCCTGTCGAATACTCCCAACTCGAGGGAGATCTTTAGAGAGGCTCGCACAATTTGCGGACTCTCAAATATCTCCGTCGAGCGTCCCAACCCCCGTGGTCACCCTGGCCAGTGCCACCGCTGCCAGCTCTACGGCCACGCAGCGGCTAACTGCTCAGCTCCCCCCAGGTGCGTTAAGTGCCTGGATCCTCATTTCACGAAGGAGTGCACTCGCACTCCCGAATCCACTTCCCCCCCTGCCTGTGTGCTGTGCGGCCAGTCCGGCCACACAGCTAACTACAGGGGTTGCCCGCGCGCTCCGCGCTCCTCCACCAAGAGGGTCGCGCCTAAACCGGCGCCGCCGCTCACTCCTGCCAACTTCCCGCCGCTGCGCAACCGGGGTCCCCCGGAAGCAAAGCCCGTTCAGCCGACACCTACTCCGGCTCTGTCTTGGAGGCAGCGTCCGGCCGTTCCGCCTGCACCTTCCCGACCTATTCCAGCTCCCGTAGCTCCCGTAGGGCCGCGTCCTTCTCCGTCTTCCGCACCTCAGTCGTCGTTGGCTGAGGACATGAAGACCGTATTCGACGTTATTCAAAACGTCGATATTAACGAAATTTCCGTGCTCGCACGCAAACTGCGAGCCGCCCGCTCTCCTCAAGAGCGTTTATTTGCTTTAGCCGAGCATCACTCGCTCCTAAGTTCGTTGTAAATTCTTTTATAATTTATAAATTCGTAAATAATAAATTATAATGTCTAGACCCGCGAATCCCGCGTCCAGTCGTATTAAACCCAAGGGCTTATCCCTAGTATCTTTTAACGCTCGTAGCCTTAATACCAACCTTCCCGAGATTAAACTGTTCCTTCAGAACAAAGAACCTGACTTATTCCTTCTCCAGGAGACATGGCTTACTCCAAACCGCTCCAGGGGATTCGCTATACCTAAGTACGCGTTTATTCGTAACGATAGGCCCAACTCCGACGGTTTCGGCGGCACCGCTATATATTACAAAAGAGGTTTCCATTGCTGTCCTCTCCCTACCCCTCCTCTCCTCAACATGGAAGCCACTGTGTGTAGATTGGCTATGACTGGTCATCCGACCATCATCATAGCTTCAATCTACATACCTAGTGGTACCAGACCAATCCGCAGCGACTTTGAGGCCATTCTCGCCCTCGGCCATTCAGTCATTATGTTCGGAGACTTTAACTCCAAACATACTGACTGGACGTGCCTATCGACTAACACCAGCGGTATCGCTCTCCTCGAAATCACTAACTCCCTTGACCTAGATGTCATATCCCCCGTCACTCCCACTCACTATCCCAACAACCCGTCCTACTCTCCAGACATCCTCGACTTTGCAATTATCAAGCGAATCAATCTTGACCTAAGGTCTATCGAACCGCTCGATGACCTAGGCTCCGACCATCGCCCCGTTTCCCTCGTGCTAGGACCGCCGAACGATAACGTCTCATCTCCTAAGACCTTTACCAATTGGAAAGGTTTTAAAAATACGTTAGTTTCAGCCTTAGAGGCTCCGAACTCTCCACTCGCGATCTCTCCCGAGCAATTAGATAGCCCGGATAAAATCGATTCATTAGTAAATTCTCTCACTGATGCTATCAACTCAGCCATCAGTGACAACGAAAAGGTTGCTAAGCAAGGCAAACCCACGCTTCCCTTAGCCGTTAGCAATCTTATTAAAGCTAAAAACGCGGCTCTCCGGAGAGCCAAGAAATATCCCACGCCCGCCTATAGAACAGCTGCGAATCAGCTTCAACGTAAAGTTAGGTCTTGCCTCGCGGAACTCCGAGACGCTCAGATGAACGATCTCATGGCGAATATCTCTCCGTCCCACCAAGCGTACTATAGCATGGCCCGAGCCTTACGCGTAGACACCGTCTCTCACGTTCCTCCTCTCACTCGTCCCGATGGCACTACTGCCTTCGAAGTCGAAGAGAAAGCCGAATGCTTCGCCGACAGCATTGCCGCACAATGCTCGCCCAGCACGCAACCCGCGAATCCCACTCACATCAAAGCGGTGGAGGACGAAGTCCTCCGCAGAGACTCTCTCCCCATCACCGCCGACCCTGTCACAGTCTCTAATGACGAAATCTTGCTTCTCATTAGAAATCAAAAGTCCAAAAAGGCTCCGGGTGCGGATGGAATTTCCAACCACGCACTTAAGCACCTACCTCAACAGATGCTTACCTTATTAGCTATCATTTTCAATGCCTGCTTCGACCATAGCTACTTTCCAAAAGCTTGGAAAGAAGCGACAGTCATAGGCATTCCCAAGCCGGGCAAACCTCTGAACGTCCCGGCTAATCACAGACCCATCAGCCTCCTCAAGGCAATGTCTAAACTTCTCGAGAGAGTCATACTCTCTCGAATGCGGAACCATCTGTTTCCAACGGATGGCGATCCTCTCATTATTCCCCATCAGTTCGGCTTTCGCGCTAAACACTCCTGCCCTCAACAAGTCCACCGAATCGTCGAGTATATACTTGACGGTTTCTATCCGCGTCGTTATAAATCAGTCGCGGTTTTCTTTGACGTAGCCAAGGCTTTCGATAAAGTCTGGCACAGCGGTCTCGTTTATAAACTCTACAAGATAGGCTTACCGGATCGCCTAGTCAGGTTAATAGCGTCGTTTCTCAAAGACCGTACGTTTCGATTTAAACACGAAGGCACGCTTTCTGCACCTCGTCCCATAAAGGCTGGAGTCCCTCAAGGCTCAGTCCTCGCCCCTCTGCTGTACACCGTGTACACCAACGACATTCCCATCCCGCCGAAAGGCGTCGAACTCGCCCTCTTCGCTGACGACACCGCACTCTATACCAAAGGCCACGGTGTTCGGCGCCTTGTAACCAGACTCCAAAAGGCCGTAAACGCCCTTGGTGCATGGTTTCAAGAATGGCGCATCGATGTGAACCCTGAAAAGAGTTCTGCGATGCGCTTCGACCACAAACGCCATCGTCCCGATGGCGATCCCCACGTTCGAATGTTAGGCATTCCCATCCCCTGGAAGCGCAGTACTAAATACTTAGGCGTCACATTAGATCCGACGCTTTCTTTCAAGCCACACGTTGAAAGAGTTTCGAAACTCGCTCGTCACTATTTAGTCCGCCTAAATAGCATGTTAGGTAGAAAAAGTAAAATGTCCTTCAGAAACAAACGTACACTTTACAAGGTCTGCGTTAGACCCGTCATGACGTATGCCTCGCCAATCTTTGCCCACGCCAAACCCTCCCTCCTGCACAAACTGCAGGTAGTTCAAAACCTCTTTTGCCGCCGGGCCACAGGCGCACCGTGGTACGTGCGTAACGCGGACTTGCATAGAGATCTTGAACTGCCTACAGTACAACAATATCTCAAAACACTCTCTGAAGCGTTCTTCAAACGCTCCGAAACCCATCCCAATCCTCTAGTTCGTGATTCTGTCTCATATGCTGCTCCTGTGTTAGACTCGAAGTTCAAAGTCGCTAGGCCTAGAAATGCGCAAACGTACTCATCCACCAGACTGTCACGCGATCTCGAGGCCCTTCTGGCCGCAAATTCTAATTCTAACGTAAATTCTAATTCTAACGTAAATCCGAATTAATGCATATTTAATTTTTCAATTTTTAATGTTTTCATTATTTACTTTTCATTTTTAATGTTTTTATTTTACTTTTAATTTTTGAGCACCTTCAGTGCTATGTAATCCCAGCGGGTGACCTCTTCTGGGCCCCGCTAGCGCGGCCTCTTTCTCCAATTGGCCGTCGCTCCGATGAAGGCTGAGTGGCAAAAATGCACGAGCCGACAGGGGGTTTTTAGTGGGTATGGTCCTGGTAGGCGTCGGGACGAGTCCCACATAACTTTGGAATCGCGCCAGAGTATGCGTCAGGGCATTTTTATCCTCCTGCCCTTCCCGCGGAGGGGAACAAAAAAAAAAAAAAATAAATAAATCGAACAATTATGCGTTGCTGTAGATAGACGACAGTTCATGGCAGTAGAGTTTCTTATATCTAAGTATCTCGTCTGGGGCGGTACTACAGTCCTTCCTATTGTGACAGCTGTAATTATGACGTGTAAGTGGTTGTTTTGCGGTCGAAGGGAAGGAACAGCCAGCGCTATCGATGGAACAAAGGCCACTTCAGCCTACGGTCGGCGACGCATCATTAGTCGGTTTAATAATCACAGTTACTGTTAATAAATAAAACGCCTATGATTAATGATGTCGTGTGTAATTAAGAATTGCCTTTGTGCCTGTAACTTCTTCAGTAACGCGCTAACCGTTTCTTTTACTATTTTATTTTTAATTGATTGCAGCCATCGCCTACGTGGCACGAAGTATCAGCAGTTACATGAACTCTCTGTCCAATGGAGTGATGCACGAATTTTTTGCTAAATATTTGTCAATACCAATACCTATGTTAGCAGATTATTTTGACATCTTCGCTGTCCTCTTGATTTGTGCAATGGGCGGTAAGTTGATTACAAATTGGGGCTTAAATGTTTTGCAGGTGCACTTGTACGGATAGTAAATCAGATACCTGACCCCTAGAGTTTTAAAAACGTGATTCCCTTTTAGTAAATTACTGCTCTTAAACTTGTTCTAAGAAAATTGCAATTTGCTCATCTGCAAATATTGTATTTCTAGTTTAGATTATTCCTCTAGTTTTACGTAGTAAATCAGATTTAATGAATAGTAACAAGGAAGACAAAGACAAACAACATGCTAGGTTCAAACCCTGGACCTACGGTTTGTTAAGCAAGTGCTCATTCAAGTGCGCCAACTGACTAGCTGAACGTCAAGTTGAAATAAGTTATCATATTATTTTATATTTCTTTGACGCAGCTAAAACATCATCGACACACAACATATTAAGATATAGAGTAATTTACAAAAATTTACTCGGTGGCTAAATGTGACAACGACACTAAAATCTAAAATAAAAATCTAGTCAGTAAGGAAAAGGTTATAGTTCACTTCACGTCATGGTTACTTTCGACTTATTGCAGTTATAGTTATTTTATAAATATCCAGTTATTATTACATATTATATTATGGCTCAATTAACAGATTTTGCGAAAGCTAATACAGTGCTTCAAAGACATCCAAAGCATCCAAAGTATATCTAGAGAATTAGGTGTCACAGTAAGTAGAAAGAATTAATATTTATAACAGAATCACTTGTTCTATTATAACCTACTGTTTGTTGTGTGAAGCACGAGTTCTGGATAAAATGACTGTATATTGATTAATTTCTTACAGGTAAATAATGTTGTTTCATGGATTTCGAGAAACTGATAAAAAGCTTTAGGTCTGGTATTGCCGTCATATATAGGTAAGATGGCAAAAAAATATGATTAGTGATTAGTAGTTTTTATTTATAGAATTCTTTTTTTTTGTTAAAAATTGTAATAAAATATTATTTTATATATTTATTTTATACTAATCTGAATGCTTTTTTTTGTTATAAAGTCATAATAAGTCATAATAACAATAAAAACTACACCTATAACAAAACAACATGAAAATTTTATTATGATTCGAACGTGCTATGCCACTTTAAATCTTAGATCATTCGTCAATTACGCTACTTTGAAACTTAGCAGTTAAAGATAGAATAACCCACTACTCTGGTGTTGCGGTTCGCTCGCTGTCCGTGAATCGTAGAATCAGTAGACTTCGTCAGTTTTATTTCTGTTGTGATAAATGGCGGTTTGTTAGAACTTTAGGGGGATCAGTTATCTGCTTGCCTATCTGTACGTGTACATAATATATTGAGATTGTAAAATATAGTAAAAGAGTCTATTGACAAGAATATAGAGTTAAGAAATATTAATTAATGTTACGTTTCTTTTATTGTCTCGGGCCTGTTAGCAAGGTCTTGTGGCGAAAGGAAGAGAGAGACTCGCGGCGCATCAACGGTGCCTGACGTGTTTTTACGTAGTCCCCATATGTTAATTCATTTAAGTGTGATTTCTTTGCTGTGAGAATCGATTTATCTACCAATGTATATATTGTGATCTGCCCTTTTAAACGATATATAACAAGTGACATAAAGTGAAGTGATACTGTGATTAATTTGCAATTATCTGTCGAATACAAACGTATTAAAAACGTTCAGACTATTTCAACTGACTCAAATGTAACGGTCCGGCACTGTCATTTACCCGTGATCTGGACATAAATAACAACAATTGGCTAGCTTTCTTTAATTTTGAATTTACTGACGCAAGGCACTGTGCCCTAGTGGTACAAGCGTTGCGTGAGGCACACGATGTCTAGAGTTCGAGCCTGATCAGTGACACCTGTATACTACGGTTTTTATTTTTTCCGTTTTTTCTTTTATCGTATCTATTTTTTACTGTTTTCTTTTATCGATCTTAATTCAATCTATCTTCACTATGTCGAATATTGAGAGTTGCGCAGGATGCCGACAACCTATTAAAGATGAATGCTTTCTATGCTGCAGTGTATGCCGGCAAGCATATGACTTGGTATGTGCTAATGTGTCTGAGAAACGCTTTTATAACACACTAACCGTAGAACACAGAGCTACATGGAAATGCCCCAGTTGTGTAGGCAGAAAGCCAAATACAGATGACACGCCGATTCGGTCGGTAACAGACTCGGTCACAATGCGACGTGCAAGGGAATTTGTAGCTAGCCCGTCCGACCTGATGGATGTCTCTGTGTTAGATACGACTATGAACAACACGGGGCTTGAAAATACTTTCGAAAGGATAAACATAAGCGCTTTGGTAGCGGAGATGCGGCTCTTTAGAGAGGAATTAGGCGCCACAAGACACCTATTAGCTGCCCTGAATGAAACTATAAGTAAACTGGATGTGAGGATGGATGCTTGTGAAGGTCGTGTTAACAAGATGGACGAGCGCATTGCAGCTTTGGAACGTCGCACCGATGGTCACTCTGGTAGTGCTGACTCCTCGTTGCTTACTACGATAGAGCAACTAAAAGTGGAGTTGAACGATCGCGATCAAGAGCTGCTACATAACGATATCGAGATCTCCTGTGTTACTGAGCAGAAAGGTGAAAACCTTTCTCATATCACAATGACATTGGCCAGTAAGCTTGGTATTAAACTCGGTGATCATGAGATTGTGAGTGCTACTCGTGTAGGGCGACCCCCTGAGGACGCGTCATCGAATGCTCGGCCGCGACTCATCGCGGTGCGACTGGCGCGGCGCGCCATGCGGGACGACCTGCTGCGTGCGGCGCGCGTGCGTCGCGGCGCTACCACAGAAGGCACAGGTTTGCCCGGCCTGCCGCGCCGGTTCTACGTCAACGAGCGGCTCACTCGTATCAACAGAAGGCCTACTATGAACTATTATTGCGATTCAATTGACGACCTAAAATAAACTGCTTTGCTATTTCATACCACGACGTCATTAAAGCGATCCAGTCTAGGTTGACGCCAAATCAAGTCGGCAATTGGATCGCAAACTGTTTTAGTTCGTTCATTTTTCGTACCATGAGGTGATATTTCAACCTATATTGGATGACTTAAATGTCAAAGTAAGCGATTCAAAAAAAGTTGCTACTTTCTTGGCGTGAAGTGAATCGTTTCGGTTTATCTTTAAAAAAATTGTTGAAAATATAGATATTTTAAGGTATTTCAGTTGGATATTTAGTGTTTCTTATGTGTTAATGTAAAAAAGTGATTTCTAGAGCTATTTTTTATTGTAGATGTCTGACGAATTAGACTTTTTTATTTTCTTGGAAAATGAAAATGAAATAAACACAACACGGAAACAATCGGACCCCTTTTATTTGGAAGATGAAGAATATACAAAAAAGATATCGGTTGTCTAAACGATTGGTATTAGAAATGTGCGATGAGCTGAGCCCAATGTTGAAAAATCCAACAAAATCAACTGATATATCAGTAGAGGCAAAGGTAGAAGTCAAATTGGGTGCGTTCTAAACTCGTCATAATCAATTTATTTTTACGACAACACTAAGGAAACCTTTAATTATTTGTAATTTAAAGAATTATATAAATTTCTATTATTTAATGAGTACTAGTACGGGCTTATGGTATATAATTTGACACTAAAAAGCGCAATTTTAAAATATATTTGTTGTTATTTTTACACAAAAAAAAACCGCTAAAATCATATCAACTAGATTTCGAAACGCAATGCATATGGTTCGAGTAAAAGAGACAGACTTATGCAACGAGTGTATAGCGTCATCTCTTTCTCACACGCGGACCACAGACAAATTTCGGTCTTTCATTCCTCCGTGAGCGATTCAAACGCCAGTTAGCTAAAGGCACTTCATGGTACGAATCTTAGCGATTCAGTTTAGGTACCTAAACTGGATTGCATCGGAATTGAATGGCAAACTAAAAGTTGATGGTAGGCCTTCAGGGCGATATTTCGTCACGCTCGCGAGGCGGCCGGTCGACTCAACTGGCGTTACGTGTGGTCGCGCGACGGCCGCGTGTACGCGCGCCAGCACCCGGGGCCTGACGCGCCGCGTCATCGTCTGCGCACTGAACAAGACGTCTGTCGTGTTTTTGGATTTGACTCAGTTAGTGAAATTAAACAAAATAAATAACATTCTGTTAAAATTAAATTATGAAATTTTCTTAATTTTGTATATACTTTTAATATTAATTTTGCATGTATTAAAAACACTTAAAGGCACTTATAACTGTGAATTTAAATTTGTATCATGTTTTCTATGGCATCTACATTGCCTTTTATTTTATATTATCAATCACTGTTTAAAATCTGATACCTTTTTAACTCAGTATCTTAATGATTTGTGCAATGATATAATTTTCATATTTTTTCTACGTCCTAAACAGGTGCATGTTTTCTATAATTTTTTTTTAATTGTAATCTACAACTATTTAATACTATTTTCCTATTACTATGATATTTTATCTTACAGAATTGTCATAAATAGTTCATTTTTTGCAATTTATGGTATTGACATCCCTAAAAGTTTATTTTTAAGTACATTTTTTATTAGTGACCTAAGATATATTTTTTTTAATGTATTGATAAATGATTTTTATTGTTTAACTTGTAATGATTACCACCTTTTATATAGATTGTATACAGGTGTTATACAAAATGCCTGCTTTCTATCTTTTTTATATATCATTTTACATGAGTATTTTTGTGTAAAGGCTTTGAACTTGATTCTATGTCCATTCTGTTTCTTGTCATTCTCTTTAGTATTCACTCAGTCTCTCATGTCTGTTGTGTATTTAGAATGGAATTATGCTTCATACTGTGACTTGTGTGTAATATGTGAAAATGTTTTAACCAAATGCCATTATGTTGATCCTTTTCATTGTAGTGTTTGTTGTGTCAGTGCAGAACCCCCAGCTGAGCCTCTAAATTTCTATGTGCATATTAATTTGATCTCAAGTTTTAAATATTTATCAATATATCATTTACATTTACATTCATTCTTTGTATTTTGTTGTGACTATATATTTCTATTTTACATTTCTTTTATTACATTATTCGTCCTGAACAGAAATACCTCATTTCTACACAGTTATAGAGATATAATTAGCATTTAGAAATCCATCTTTGATGGCTTCTAAAACAAAATTTGTTAAATTAGGTTTATATAACGCAGGTTCCCTAAATACTGGTCATAATGATTTTTTGGTTGCAATGGACCGTTATAAGGCTGACATAATCGCCATTAATGAAACTTGGCTCGGCACGGGCCAGGAGGCTTGTGCGCCCGCGCCACCGGGTTACACCCTGCGATGCTCGCCGCGACCGCAGCACATGCGCCGCGGCCGAGGCGGTTGCGTCGGCTTTTATGTAAGGAAGGGTGCGTCGGTCCGTTTTCTAAAAAGCCCTGACGCTACCATTGAACAAATGTGGCTAACTACAAAAATAAATGGCTATAAAATTGTAATAGGTACGGCATACAGGCCACAATGGATGAATACCGATACATTTATTGATGCGCTTACTGACTCGGTGACTAGATATTCCCATAAAGATTTTATTATGCTCATGGGTGACTTTAATATCAATATACTTGAAACCAAAGATAGCAAAACCGTTAAGCTGAACCAGTTCCTAAATTGCCTGGATCTGCGACAGGTTGTGACCGAGGCCACGCATTTCACAGCTGAGTCAGAGACGTTGATTGACGTGGTATGTACTAACTGCTCGGTTCGGGAGGTACAAGTCAACAATGTCACTGGCACGTATGGACATTCAATGATCCACGTCACGTTACCTCTAAAGAAACCTTAACTGCCCGCTAAAACTATTATCTTCAGACCTTTAAGACATATTGATTTGGACAGTTTCAACAAGGATCTAAATTGTTTAGATTGGGATGCAGTGTTAAATGAATCTTCAGTGGACAATATGGTTTGCAAATTTAATTCTCTTATCTTAGAGCTATATGACCGACATGCTCCAGTGAAAACCGTTCGTATCAAAAACCACAGTTCGTTACCATGGGTGACTGATACGATTAAGTTTATGATGGGGTTGCGGAATGAAGCACATGAAAGGAAAAAGTGTACCAATACAGAAACGAATCTACAATACTACAAAGATTTAAAAAAGCTTGTTGAATCCAGTATTCGTTTAGAGAAGCGTGCTTACTTTGATTATTGCATTAATTGTAACATTAAAAATACCACAACATTTTGGAAGAATTTGAAAAATAAAATATTAGTTGATCCCAGCAAACGAGACGACCTTCCAGATCGTTTTCAAGATCCAGATGAAATAAATAATCATTTTCTACAACTTTCAAAATTCGATGCTGCGGCTACAAGTTTGGAAAGTACAAACTTTGAAAATACTTCGTTTGGGGCTCCACCTTTTTCTTTGCAACCAGTATCAGAGGTACAGGTTTCAAAATACATCATGTCTGTAAAATCAAACGCTGCAGGTTGTGACAATATTACCAAAGATATGATCTTGTTGACTCTTCCTAAAACATTGGTAGTTATTACTGCTATAATTAACAAGTCTATTCGCACCGCAGTCGTCCCCAAGCAGTGGAAGGAAGCTCTGGTTACCCCGTTACCTAAGATTGATAATCCCAGTGACCTAAAGGATATAAGGCCCATCAGTATTTTGTCGTTTTTGTCTAAAGTTTTAGAGAAGGCAGTTTACTATCAGATTATAAGCCACGTAGAGAGAAATAATATCTTGCCTTCTCTACAATCAGGCTTTCGGAAGGGGCGAGGTACGGTCACAGCTGTATTGGACGTAGTAGACACAATATTGGCAGAACAAGACGTTGGCCGTGGAACGATTCTTACACTTTTAGACTTTTCCCGCGCTTTTGATAGCCTTGACATGGCTCTTTTGCTGTCTAAGCTGAGCTTCTATGGACTTGACACTCAATCTGTGCATTGGTTTAAAAGCTATTTGAGTGACCGTTATCAAGCAGTGAGGCTTAGAAGTTCAGATGGTTCCTGCTTGATTTCCGCACCTAAATTGGTACAACGTGGGGTACCTCAGGGGTCAATTCTGGGTCCTCTTTTGTTTATAATATATAGTGCTGATTTGGTCAATGAAATTAAAAATAGCAAATTTCATATTTATGCCGATGACGTTCAGTTATACGTTTCTGGGACACCCAAAAATATATCTGACTCAGTGAAGTTGCTTAATAAGGATCTTGACAGAATAGCTGAATGGTCTTACAGGAACGCACTAAATTTGAATCAAAAAAATCCAAATTCATGGTGTTGGGTTCGAAGTCGCAGGCTCAGAGAATAAAGAACAAATCTCCAGCAGTCAGCATTCTTGGGCAAAATATAGACCGAGTTGAGCAAGCTAAGAATCTGGGTGTCTTGCTGGACGGCCAAATGCGATTCGAGGCCCATGTTGAGAATCTTGTCAGAAATTGCTTTTATAGATTAAAGGTTCTATACAAAATCCGACATCTGCTCACTGTAGAAGCAAGAACCACAGTGTGTGAATCGCTGGTTCTGTCCAAGCTCAATTACGCTGACCTCCTCTATGGACCGAGGTTATTGTACAAGACTAGTAGACTTATTCAGAGAGTACAGAATGCGTGTTGCAGATTTGTATATGACGTCCCATACAGAGGTCACATTACCCCATTTCTTAACAACGCGTCAATACTGAATATGGAGTCGCGCAGAAAGTTGCATCTTGCTTCGCTAATGTTTGACATTATTCATTTTAAAAATCCAGATTATTTATTTAGTAAATTAAAGTTCCCCCACATTAACACATTACGTGATCACGGACCTAGATCTTTACGACCTCCTTTAAGTACGCAACACCACCGCACTGTAGCGTTTACTGGTAGTTTTCGCTACAGTGCATCAAAGTGTTGGAACAACATCCCACCACCTATAAGAAACATAAAATGTAAATTTAATTTCAAAGATAAATTAAAGACACTGCTTTTAGAAACACAAAAGTTAAGAGAAAAGGGTTTGTGATCTAGTTGGACATAATAATAATCAATAATGGATACTAATAATGATAACATCAGACAAGAATATACTCAGTGACATTTTTAATTAAATTTTTTATTATTATCAGCATTTCAATTGAACACTATTATATTTCAATATTTTCATTTATTGTTATAATATTTTCTATTATTAAATTCATATTAATTTCTGTGTAAAAGCAATTTTATTTTTTATACAATTAGATTTATTCAGTGCTTTGTTTTATTACTATTTTATATATGTATCAACACTGAGGGGCCGCCCCCGCCGCGGTCCCCGCAGGCTGCTGCTGAAACTCAGCGATTTGCTCCCTGAGCGAATACCGACGCTGAGCTGAGGCCTTTTGCAACTGGTACAGCACACATACCATGATTGTGTAATTGTAACGTTGTCCTAAATATTGACATTATAAGTGATGGATGTGTCTGTTCAAGCAATAAAGGTTATTATTATTATTATTATTAATATTTTTTTTGTACACAAATTAATATGAGATAAGACATATGCTAATTGTCGCCTTTATAAGTGATTCAATAAGCGTTAACTACGGTAACTTTGACTACGAAAGTAGTACCAAGAAGCTCACACAAGAAGTACGTTTCTTGTGTTGTTTAGTGTAACCGCTAATACACGCTGTTAAAATGATTGTCTAAGGTTTTTGATAAGAAACTTTGGTTCTTTAGAGAACTCTGTGCATACAGGAAGTTCCTCTTATTTCTTCTTCCTTCCCTTTTTAACTTATTATTTCATGAATTCCCGTTAATCACGAAACTTTCGTCCGCTAACTAAAATATCATTTTTTTTACACTTTCAACACATATTAATACATTAATATAAAGAGATAAGTTAAATATAAATTTACTTAAATAGTCTTTGAGGGAGACAAGTAAATATTTTAAATTCAAATATTTATTTCTCAACATTGACAATGACTTGTTCTTATTGAAGTAAAATAAAGCATGACTCTACCACCAGTTCGTTCGGAAAATATTCGTGAAGAAGAACTGGCAAGGAACTTCATGGATATATTTTTTTCAAAATAAATATACATTGTCTCTTTATGTCTATACAAAATTATTCTTATCTGCATCTTAGCTCGGCAAGTCTCCCTCCCCCCACGTATCTAAACGACGAACACCCTTAAATGGCACCCGTTCATGAGAAAACGCGGGATCCAGCCATCGCCTTCCACGCCCATATTAGAGGAAGTGACGTTATATAAAGCATTACTCTATTACCAGTTCAGAAAAACATTCGTGATGAAGAACTGGCACGAAAAGTCACCGGTTACCATTTTGGTTAAATGTACAACGGCTCCTATGTATTTACAAAATATTTCTTATCTGCATCTGTTAGCTCGGCAAGTCTCCCGCCCCATAAACTAACCAGACGACGAACATCCGCTATCGGGGGAGCATTCATGGGGTTAACCCAGAAGCTAGACTTAAATTCTTGTATGAATTGTCCACAGTTTGGACTATTCCTGATCTACAATATGGTCCCAAAATACATAGTTGGAACCTCATTATTTGAGAAAAATATGATAATATCTCTAGCTGGCTTCGGCGCAAAATCTGTTTATTAAATGTATGTTTTGCTTTTTATGTAAGACTTTCGCAAATAGTTTCGCGAGACTAAAAAAAAGACATCAGCTTTTTAACTTTATTGTAATATACGTGCTGTACTTTTTTAGTATTTAATGATTACAATGCTTTGTTACAGGTCTAATAGCTTATGGAGTTAGTATATCCACTCGATTTCAAAATGTATTGGCAATGACCAACTTCTTGGTTATTTGTTTCGTTATATTCGCTGGAGCAGTTAAGGGTAAGTAATCACCTCATTAAAATATGAATTCTCATGCACACATTTATAAAATTTTACCAATAAATAATAAATGCCGTTCAGTAAGGTTTTCGATGACAAGAGACAGAACGACAGACGCCCTACCTTTTACCCCCCCAATGGTAGTTAAAGTGACGTCTTAAATTTGAAGCTTACACAAATTCCTTTGGGGTAAACGACTTTTTGTAAGGGCGATTCTATTAAGATTTTGCCAATTATTAATTTTCGCTTATTACGAACAGTACATGCGAAAGTTTATGAGGATGAATGTATGTATGCGTGGATGTAGGAATGTTTGTTACGCAAAAAATAGAATATAACCTGGAATCATATTTGGTTGCTTCATTCAGTCATCTTATCCTACAAGTTAACGCCACATATTTAGAGTTGCATGTAATAAAATTAAAAAGTTGGTTCTCTCACTCACTCTTTAGTCACTCTCTCTCAGTACTTCGAATGTTCATACCATTTCCATTAATTTTGAAATTTCTCAACAAAATTTTATTAAAAAATGTACAGGGTATGTACCGATTTCTATGCAATGACCTGTCAACCTGTTTTTTATTGATCTAATGTATAAATATAAAAACGATGCGGAAAAAATAGTGTTATATTCCTAAACTTAAGGTAACAACTTCATGCAATTTAGCAATTCAGAAAAAAAGTTACATTGGAAAATATATTTCGAGGTTATATGTCAAATTCAATCAATTTTCATAGCACATCTTGGCAATTATTAACTTGGAAAAACGAAAGTGCAGCTCATTTCAAGATTTTGGCTTCCGATTCTCACGGATTTGTTATTTTTTACAAGCAAAAGAAGTAAAAAGCCTTTCAAAACCTAATTACTAAGTATCCTCAATAATTATGTTGAAATTCATGTATGAAAACTCATATTTGGTTAAAACGTAGACATACCTTCTATCGCTGTAATGAAATAACATGAAAAACGTCGATTTCAAATGAGTTCTTTGATGTTTAGTAAGCCTCGGCGTTGTAATGTAGATAGGGAAACACCTGTTCATTTTATCAAGTTATATTATAGATTTTTACACAGATAAGTGTGTAATGTGTGGATTTTAAAGTAAAAGTCCTCAGACAACATGGCCCCAAAGTAAGCAAAGGCTTGTGTTATGGGTTACCATGTAGCGAACTACGAGGATCCTAGAATATACATAAAAACCGATAACAAGGTCATGACGAACTATGTTACAAGTATTAACACATATGTTACAGTTAATATATAGCATACGTTGCGCCATCCCTAGTCTCGTAGATGTAACCGACATTTTAACGAACAGGAACACACTACGTAAATCCAATAGTTCAGCAAAATCCGAGATCCGCGTAAAACTACCGCAAGTAATCGTTGAAGCAGAAGCCAGAAACGTTAACCGGGAGGAATGCCATGGTGATCAAAAGTTAGAAAAATCCAGAGTAGTATCGCACAGTACACAATGCCGCAAATGAGAAAATGCAGCAAATAGAAAATGCCGCATTTAAGAAAAATAATTGATTATTTCATTTTAATGTGCGTTAATAAAAATAAATTAACAAATAGAATATTAACTTAATTTAAAAAGTCATATATTTCTATAATTTATAAACAAATTCGAAATATTTTAAAGTTCGAGCTTTATTTGGAACGAAACGTGTCATAGACCATATATTTACCGGGCGCGTTCGTGGCAAACCAAATGTCAATAAATGACTATAAAAAGAAAACTCAATACATTTTTTTGTGGATTGTAGTTTTTGATATGAAGTAGGTTTTATGTAACTTTTTTGATTAAGAACCAGACGAACTATTTTGATTTAGTCGTAGCAAAAGAGCCCATAAATACATATTTTAGTTAAAGAAGTTTTTCTTTAAAATTGCATGATTAACAACAATAAAATGGTTTTTTTCAAAGGCCTGTTTTATGAAAATGTAGTTAAGTTAAAAAAAGGCAACCTTTGCAATATTTGACTGGACGAACTCTCTTGCATTGGGGCTCGTATCCAGGCTACAAATCTTACTACGTGATTTGAATTGCTAAATAATTGCGTAATTGAGCCGTTGAATGCGATGTACGACGTTTATTGGGTGGATGGTTCCCCAAGAATTTATTATATTTTATTAAAATAGGGAAACATTTTGTTACTTTTTTAAATTGAATTTAAAATTTAATATTGAAATAAACTTTATTAAGCTTTCAAACCCACTGTGTATTTATTGAACTAATTAAATTAAATTTATGGATCACAATTTTACATCTAATAGACACTTGTAATGTTTGACACTAGACTCTTTTGCATTGGGGGCTCGTATATCGTATATAATTTATAATAGGTCTTTACCTATGAAACTGCCGTTTTGCCGTACTGGCCATTTCAAATGAAAATATTTTTTTTTTGACTGATAATTCTAATTTCAAATTAATTTAATTTGACAAACATGAAATTCTTTTTCTAAAATCGTCATTTGTTTAATAGTTAGTGTTTTGTTTTCAACGCATTCGAACATTTTTCGTCATCATGGATAAGTTAAAAATTCGAGTAATTATGGAGTATGAGTACCGTCGTGGCAGCAAAGCGGCACAAGCGGCACGCAACATCAACGACGTTTACGGAGCGAACACTACAAACGAACGCACCACCCGTTATTGGTTTACCCGCTTCCGTTCTGGAAATTTTGACCTGAAAAATGAACCCCGTGGTCGTCCGAAAACTTTGGTCAACAATGACGAATTAAAGGCAATTGTGGAAGCTGATGAAACTCAATCCACGGCTGAATTAGCAGCAGCTTTCGACGTTAGCATCAAAACAATATTGGTCCATTTGCGTCAAATTAGCAAGGTAAAAAAGCTTGACAAATGGGTACCCCACGAACTCAATGACCGCCAGCGCGAAGTACGCGTGGAGACGTGCCTTGCACTGCTCAGCAGGCATACAAATGAAGGAATTCTGAACCGCATTGTTACTTGTGACGAGAAATGGATCCTGTTTGACAATCGTAAGCGCTCAGCAAATTGGTTGGACCCTGGTTTAGCACCCAAACAATGCCCTAAACGAAAACTTACCCCTAGAAAAGTGATGGTAACTGTTTGGTGGTCTAACGGGGGTGTAATTCATCACAGCTTCTTGCCAAACGGGACAAGCATTACTGCAGATGTGTACTGTGAAGAACTGAACACAATGATGGAGAAGCTCGCACGTCTCCAACCAGCTTTGGTCAATCGTTCGGCTCCACTGCTCCTGCACGACAACGCGCGACCTCATACTGCACAGCAGACGGTCTCTAAGCTACAAGAGTTGGGGTTGGAAGTTCTCCGTCATCCGCCGTACTCACCAGACCTTGCGCCTACAGACTTCTACTTTTTCCAGAATTTGGATAACTTCTTGGCGGGAAAAAAATTCAATACCCGAGAGGCAGTACGAAATGCCTTTGAAGAATTTGTTGCCTCCCGTCCAGCTGATTTCTTCAAGAAAGGCATCAATAAGCTACCAATGCGTTGGCAAAGATGCATTGATTGCATGGGTGATTATTTTGATTAATAGAAATAAAAAATATATAAAAAAATTACGCTTCATTTATTTCGTGAAAAACGGCAATTTCATAGGTAAAGACCTAATATAACTGGAACAGTTCAAGACTGAGTTTCATCAAGAAATATCAAAATTGATAACTAATGGTAAGCTAAAGTCAAACAGCAAAATATTGTGCCTCAATTGACGACGAAGACGAAGGTGTTACACGCCTATCCACGAGAAACCTATTCACTTGACGCTTGCAAGAACTAGGACTATAGTTTTCTGGAAAAACAGATGCAGGCAGTTCATTCCACACCTTGGCGGCCCGCACCAAAAAGGAACTATCGAAGCGTTTGGTTCGACTTCTTGGGATGTCTACTATAAAGGTATGGAAGGCCTGTCTGCGTCTATTCCGATGTAAGAAGGGTGTGGGTTCAACCTGATCAAAAAGAGCATTCGCGCACTCTCCAAAATGTAATCTATAGAAGACTGCTAAACTGGCAACTTTCCGACGATGGTCGAGGCTTTGCAGTTTTCGTGGTGAGGTCAAAGTTGTTTATAATTTTTTGGGCTCTTCGGTCAACTGCGACCATCACTTTAAGTTGGTAATTTGCAGAACCATCCCAAAGGTGGCTACAGTACTCCATATAAGATCGAACTTGAGCTGTGTACTAATTAAGTAGCTGTTCAGGGCTGAAGTACCGTCGGATCTTCGAGATGGTTTCTAACTTTTTTGAAGCAGTTTGAGCCATGGACACAATTTGATGCCCGAAGTTCAGTTGGGACGATATAGTTACGCCCAGAACCCCTAGGTGGTCGGTTAAGGGTGTAAACATTTTGGAAAGTGGGCGTTAGAAACTGCTCTTTTTGGCGGAGAATAAACATGCCTGTGTTTTTGACGGGTTAAATTTGACCAAATTGGACTCGCCCCAATCGGACACTTTCTTTAAGGCCAAATCCACCCGCACAATCATGCACTCTCTCAAAGCCCGGATTTCTTGAGGACTCGCTCGCGCATTGGACATGTATCTCACTACAACAGTGCTGTCATCAGCGTATCCAATAATGCCTGGGGCTAGCAGGTCATTAATGTGCAGCAAGAATAACGTTGCAGAGAGAACAGATTCCTGATGTACCCCGGCATTTATTGCCATTAGGTCAGAAGAGCAGCCGTCTAAGACTACAACGTTACAATAAATCAAATTTGTAATGCGGTTGACACATTACGACCTGCTCCGCGCTCGGGTGAAGTCATGTATTAGTACATCTGAGGCAATTAAAATATAAATCGGGGGCGTTGTCAGGATGGCACCTCGAAATACTGGATTGTTCATGATGTGATAAAGTGTATAGGCACATTTGACGACCGAGTGGTGTAGTGGTAATTAGCCTAGCCTCATACGCCGAAGGTCCCAGGTTCGAGTCCTGGCCGGACCATTCATTTGTGTGATGAACACAGATGTATGTTTTTAGGTCATGGATTTTTGTATTTATATATGTAAGTTTATTCTGGGTTCGCCCCCAGTTCGCTGTATGGTTATCCATAACACAAGCTCTGCTTCCTTTGGGGCCATACAGTTGATGTGCTTGTCTGGGGATTTATTATTATTATTTATTTATTTTTAAGATTTGCATTATATGTCATCTTTCTACCAAAAAAAGTACTGTAAACTAGGAATACGCGAGCGAAGGCACAGGCAAAATTTTGTTATCAGTAAAAGGACGTTTTTGTAGTACAGGGCTAGATGACTCGTAGGAACATTTTTAGATTCTGATCATGCGTCTTCTACGTTAAACCATAAAACCGTTTAAATCTTTTACAGTTGAAATGTATATTAATATGCATTAAAACCCATAGTTATAACATGAAGCTTACAACATTATAACTCTGATTTACTTAATCTAGATAAATTTTTACACATAAAATGAACCTGCTTATAATATTACAACACAATATTGTAATTCCTCCATGCCTTTAAACAGTTTATGAGATAAGTTCTGATTTCAGTGAAAAGCTCAAACTGGGCCATCCCACGGGAGAACGTGCCAGAGGGCATGGGAGAGGGAGGGTTCTTGCCTTACGGGTGGAGAGGCATGCTGGATGGAGCGGCCATCTGCTTCTTTGGCTTTGTCGGCTTTGAGTCTATTACCTATGCTTCCGAAGAGGTAAGGTTCATTTAAGTGGGAATCCATTAATGTAAAGAAAGATAATTAGTAGTGTCTGTTCGATTTGTTCTTATCCGTAACCAAAATAACTGCACAATAAAGTAAGATGTTTAGGTTTCGCTTTAGTTGAAAAATGGTTTTACAGGAAAGCGGAAGCAGTATCAGTATCACATTGCCTTAGTGTAAAAAGTAAAATAATTATTTAGAACTCCCGTTTTCAGCAAAGGCATATAAGGGTTATTCAAATAAATAGTTTTTAGTTCTTAAAATGAAAAAACAAAAATTTCATTGTGACGACGTTTAATGAGTTTTTACAAGTTAAAATTAATTTAAAAAAAACATCCTAATGTTGCTGCAGATGAATTACTAAAGCTGTAGTAAAATTGTCTGCATTCCTTTATGAACTTTTTAAATATTGTTCTTAAATATGTTCTCAAAGTATACAAACAAAACTGTTAGTTCTTTAAGTATATTTGTCTATCGGATCACTTTTTTGCCCTCTTGGAGATGGATTATGCCAGTATCCAATATATATTATGCTGCTGTAATATATATATATATATATATATATATATATATATATATATACATATATATGTATTAGTATAATTTTTAATACTTGGAACTACTTTAATGATTTCAGGTAAAAAACGCTAAACGTAACTTGCCAATCGCCATAATTATCACTCTGGTGACCATTTGCATTCTCTTCTGCGTTGTATCCATGATACAAACCATGATGCTGCCTTATTACCTAGTGGTAAGATTGATTTTCAACTTAAAAAATAATTAATGCATTAGCACGCATGAGTGTCTTTTTTCAAAATAAATTTACAACAGCTCTTATGTCTACTAGGGTTGTATCAAAAGTAAAGAAAACTGGCTATGACCTACCCGTCCTATAAGCACTAAGTAAATGTAGAGATTTAATAGATCTAGTTTTTGTATATCTATTTTTTTAATTTTATTTTAAATAAAAAAGATAATGAATACAAACTCCTCAATAATCTGTGACCCTTGAGATAAACTATTTTTGTTTATGTGAACCTCACATGCTATGATATTATATTATTTTGTCTCACTTATTTAATATATTTATAATAAACGTCCTGAATTTTTTTATGCATTGTTACTTTGTGTTATGCGTATGGTGTTTATGGTGTCTATTAGCCTATACGCCTTATTGTACCGCAAGCGTATAAGAACTATGTTTATGCATTAATTGATTGTATCTAGTGTCTAAGATGTTGGCAAGCCTTAAATAAATCAATAAATCAAAATTGAGAATAACGAAATAATAAATGTTATCAAAAACCTCCGTTTAAAAAATGTCTACCAAAGAGATACACTGCAACTTGGTGGAAATTAACTGAAGATAAACATCGCGAAGGACGCCTATCCACGTCCCCAACAGAACATAATGTGAAAAAAGAAGATGATGTCATAATGGCACCTTGAAGAATGATCATTAGGCATGTAGCTGGGCACGCACACTTTAGCGCAATATGCACAGAATTCTTGCAACTGAATTGCACATGAAAAATTGAGAATGCTTACAGACGAACAGAAGAAGAAACTCGTCGACTGGATTTGATGCTGCTCAGACGCCCAACCGCATCTAGCTTCCAGTGACCTCTATCGCTCTTTCTGCTCATGAAACACCTAGGAAGCAAGAAATTATAAGACGATAGCGAATTTTTGGTGGATCAAGAAAAATATTAGTTTTTCTAAGGAATTATTGGGTTTAGAAAAAAGAGAGATCAATTAGAAAAGTTATTTTAAAAAAAATTATAATCGGCATGCTTGATACTGTTTATGGATCTTATGGATCAATCCACGTTTACAAAACAATTTTTATCTGCATCTGCTAGCCAGGAAAGTCTCCCCATAAACTACTCGTGTCTAAACGAAGAACATCCGCGAATAGCACCCGTTCACAGGCTTTACGCAAGAGCCAGCCATTTTTACATATTGTTGTAATTTTTTTGCTTAGTTCTTTCTTTGTTTAGGACAAGAAGGCGGCACTGGCGGAGAGCTTCACGGCGTTGGGCTGGAAATGGGCCAGCTACTTCGTGATGCCAGGGGCAGTTTGCGGCATGTGCGCCAGGTGAGACACAAAATTTTTTTTTTCTGTTAAAATGTTCAAGTCTGCAAACCCGCAGTAAGCAAGACTGGTGAAGTAGTATAAATTGTCTGAAATCACCCATTTAGTTTGTGAGCCATAGTTGAGTGAGGCTGATATCCTAGTTTGGTAAAAGCAAAAGTGAGTTATTTATTTATTTTTACGATTTCACACCGTGACGCAATTGTTCATCATACAATGTTGCATACATTTGTCAGAGGTCTAGAGAAAAACAAAAAGGTAGGGCATGAAAAAGGTACTGTTCCCGAACTGTACGCGAGCCTAGTCGTTGGCGAAACCTAGAAGTCTAAGCACCAATCATCTACAGACCCATTGGCAGATTTATTGGCCCAGTGCCCAACTTCTGTTTCTGGGAAGCTCATATGTTGTATGTATAGAATAAATGAGGAAGGATACTTTTTTGAATTCTAATTTATTACCATACAAAAAATTGTATTGGCACATATTTACAATTAATTTCTAAAAAGGTCACTTTTATTTTGGTTACAATCCCCAGCGCGCCTAACAAACATCGCAAAATCCCCAAGAAAGTAAACTCACATGATGCCTTTGACCAACTACTGTATAAAAATTGTTTGCAGTAGAACCGCAGTTAGCACTGTGGGTAGAAGTTGGTAAATTAGTACATTTATTGGTATGAAGTGATATATGTTGATATAGAATGAAGATATAAAATGTCTCAAATTTTAGTGAAAACATTTTCAAAATTTGTGTAGTACGTCACATTTGCCTTCGACATCGTGTTAAACAAATATGATCCCTCAGATCGGACAAAAAACTCTGCTTTTCTCTTCCCACTTTTTATAGAGTTCAGTTTTTGCTACAATTTTGGCTCCACAAATTCATATTAGAGTTAAATTATAATATACGGAAGCAAAATTACGTAGTTTTATTGTCTAATCGTGTAATTTTTTAGATTTTTAAATTCTGCAATCTGAGATTTGAGGAATGAACTGGGTTGTAACTATTAATTCAGTCGTCCAAATTTATTACAAAGTTGTCAATACTGATTCAAGTGATTGAATTTTTATGGTTCGGTATTTTCAAATTACGCCATAAAACTTCTGTATGTTATCGTACTTCTATATATATTGATTTCTGTATATAACGATTAACGATACTCTGAGAAATACAAAAATATAAGCCTATGATTTAAAGTGTTACATTTCAGAGTTAGGCGAAGAAAAAGATCGTAAAATAATTATATAAAGCTACAGAACTTTTGAATCTCTTCTAAATACTGTAGTGGGTCTTCATTGCAGTTCCTGATTTTATCCAACATTAAACTATTAAATAAGCATATTTTTAACTCAGTTTTAATATGAATGAAAAAATATGAAACATAAATATGAAAGGCAATATACCAAATAGATTTTCTCGTGATCCTAAGAGTGTACGTGAACGTGATATGTAGGTGAAATCATGCGCCGTGACAAAAAAAAAACAAAAGATGATCGGAAATTATGCAAAAATCTCCAAACCCTTATTCAGATGATTGCTGTAATGGAAATTAGCTCTGTCAGGTAAAGGTATTTTGAACAGTATCCCTTTCTTGGGATTGTTCATGTATGGCTATGACAATTTCAAAACCAAATGTATTAGGTGCATGCGAGAAAAATGTCCTCAAATATAACTTGTAACTGACTAATTGTTTTAGTATGTTTGGCTGTATGATGCCACTGCCCCGCCTGTGGATGTCGATGGCGCAAGACGGCCTATTATTCGAGCGCCTTGCACGAGTGTCTCCTCGCACCAAGACGCCGTTTATCGCTACCATTGTGGCAACCATCATATCAGGTAAATGAGTAATTATAAATAAATCAGACAACACACCCAATGTATGGCTCCAAAGTAATCAGAGCTTGTGTCATGGATATCATCGAACTGGGGTGGAAACCAGAATAAACTTACATTTATAAATTTAAACAACAATGACCCGAGAAAATGCCCTGACCAGGACTCGAATCTGCACTACACCACTTGGTCGTCTAAATTTGATAGTGAAAATATGCTCAAGCTGGCCATAGTGCTGAGGTCTTTTCTGAAACCAAACTGAGGAGGGCTGAAGATAATTGGGCTTTCCGCAAACCAATCCAATCGACTTTTTATTGAATGTTCCGTGGTCGTACTGGGTGATACGATTTCAGATCAATTGGGTTCTTGGCCACACTTAAGAATGGGAACCACGAGATACGTTTTCCAAGAAAAATAGAAATTGACATCTAGAAAAATTAATTTAAAACTCTTGCCAAAATTTACTAAGAAGGAGTAGGGAATGCCATCCACTGCTGGAGTAGAGTCTTTGAGATTGCTTACTTACTCCTTGTAAGTGTAATTCCTGAATAGAGAATGGGTCACCAAAGGGGGTGTAGGAGTGTTGGTAAGTTTTAGTAGGTATAGGCACTTACGGTTAAAAATGAACTTTATAACTATGTATTTAATCCACTGTTTCACAAGGTGTTAACGTAAGTACACTACTTATAACTAACAAACAACAATCCAAATCGTTAAGGAAATCAGTCCGTAAAAAAGCGAAAGCAAAAGGCAGATATGAGCGTAAGCGAGAGCGATTATACTTATTTAATATGAATATTGTATTTATAATATTGAATAATACTTAGAGAAAATATAACTTAGATGTACAATTATAGGTATATATATATATATATATATATATATACATACATATATATATATATATATATATATATATATATATATATATACCTTTTTAGTGAATTGTAGACCAGTGTGCAAAAAGTTCATGGGGTTATAGCCATGCAAATTTCTTTTTTGTTTTGAAGAGTTGTTTTGTTTTTTTGGTTGCACTCAGTGATTTGCAGTCAGTGTAACACAGTGTGCAAAACATGGACTATCTAGGTCGTTAGCGTGAACAATTTGTAAACGAACATTATATAATTAATATATATTTTTTGATAGAATATATAAAGATGTCCGATATCCGGTGAGCACGTAAATAAGAACCTAAAAGATTGTGATCTTGATTTTGTCGCTAATACGACAGGCTCTAATTCAGTGATCTGAAACTAGTGCATTTTTATTTCTACAACCATCCTTTCAATCCGCAATAAAGTCGCATAAAACTTTTTTATGGGATAAACTTTTTTGTAAAGGCTTTAATTTTTCCGATATTTTCTAAGTAAAAAGCTAAACGCTAGCTAATTCCTTTAAGATTTAATAAAACAATGTATGGTGGAAATGTTTTGCGGAGAGCTTACTATACAACGTTGATAAAAGCGCGAGGCATTTAATGAAACCACATATACTATAAGTGCCTACTGTTAATCCGAAACTATTAAAAAAAAGTTTACGAGAAGTAGACGAAAAAACGTTTTTCGAAGAACTTAAATAGCTTAATAATTAAGTTAAAATGTAAACATCCTTTGTTGAGTAGCCTGCCGCCACCTGCGTAACAAAGTGGCAACGTAGCATTTAAGTAGCATAGCGCGTGCGGCGGCGGGCTCACCGGCTCGCACACCTACCTACACAGCGGAGCGCCCGGGTTTGATGTGGATGATAATGTAAACATGTGTTGTAGGTAACGTTGGAAGGTATGATCAATGAAAATAATAAACAAAAATAATTAATTGTAACACTTACACATTAAATCTTCAATTGTTCGAAATTTCCGCCGTTTGCAATGGTACACAAATTATAACGACGTATAATATTGTTATTTAATCGTGCAATAAGGTCACTGTTTGTTGTTAAACTTTTTAATTTATTAAACGCTAAAATAATCCGGTTTTTAAGTTCCTCTACGGTATTCACGTCTGTCGCGTACACTTCACTTTCCACAAACCCCCAGATAAAAAAAGCCATTGACGTGCGCGGCTGTCTTCATACCTTTCTCGGTAAGTTCGCAGAGCTAGAGCTGCAGTTCCGTGGGATTTCCCGTAAATTAAAATTTTTGTATGGCAGTGTCATGTCAGTGTATTCTGACGCCGTGTATGTAGCACGAGGCATTGCGGATGTCTTACGTACTTACAAAATAATTAAAATCTACTCACAAAACTAAACCGAATATACTCAGTTACGTGTCCTATCACAATAAAAATATAACATTAGTAACTGGGACGCGTGAGCGACAATAATCCGTGCTGAAATGCGCAACGTGCACCCCGGATGCAACGCGTTTTCGCACTAAACAAAGTAAAAATTGTGCCCTTGACCTAATTAGCCGAGCCGCCGCCGGCGCCATAGCAACTTACTGATTCTGTTACGCTTATTACATTAGAGTGAGATAACCGTGATCTGTACTTTCTTTTAAGGAAAGATTTAGTAACAGTGTACTTCCTTGTTTGTACTGCAAACTTACGATGCGAACTGGCAACGTCGCATCGCTCGCGTGAATTTTGTCGTTTAGATAACTACGTATGCCTATAGTACAAACTTACGATCAGGTGATCGGGAAGATACAGAGTGTTTAAATGAAGCTAAGTAAAAACTAAAAAACATTCCTGTGACTAAACTATGGCTTACATTGATCTGATTTTTGTTGTGTAGCCTGATAATGATACACATAATATGTGGTTTCATCTAATGCCTCTCGCTTTTATCAACGTTGTATATGTATACCCTTATTAATGTCAAAAAAATGTCTAATATAATGTAGTTATTGGAAAGCTCTTTTGCGTAGCAGCAATTGAAAGATACCAGTTGTTGTTTTATATTGTAAATGAAACGGTGACTACTTTTGGTATATAAATGTTTTCAAAGCTTATTGATTCTTCTTATTTAATCATTAATAATTTTCTACAGTAGAACATTCTCGCTCCGATCGCCACGCGGTGCGGACGTGCAAGACCTCGTTCTCCGTTGATCGGTCCCTTCCCGATATTCCGTGGCGCTCAGTCTACTGACGTCACAGTTTAGCGTGTTGGTTCCGTGCTACGGTTTCCAAGGTTTTTCTACTCCGTCTGAGTGCTATCGAAGTGCGATTTTTCTTTGCGACTAAGCCCCTTAGTCTTCAAAGTGCTGTGCTAAGTTGTGTTGTGCTTGTGCTGAGTGCAGTGTTGTGCCCAGCGTAAGTAGTCTGGTTTCAGTACAAAGGATACTTAACGGTGACAACGAATTTGTACTGAACCAGTCCTTTTATTTTTATCTTATTTCTCTTCTCTATTTTATTTATTTTTCTCCTATTTTCATATTTATTTTTATCAAATCTGTGTGTTCTTCGTGTATATTTGTCCTTTCTGTCGGTAAAGGTTGACCCTAACGCGGTCAACTCTTTACCTGCGTACCCTTTTTTTAGGTTTCTAGGTAGCGGCCTTCGGCGTACTACGGTTAGTTTTAAGTTATTCTCCCCAGCCCCCCTACCGCTGGTAGGGAGGTTTGCCGCTAGGGTTCGCTAGGTTTTTATTTAGGAATCCTAGGCATTTGTTATATATTATAGGCATACATTATATATTTATATATTACATATTGTAATTCCAAGCCCTCCAATGGACCTTGTTAATATTCTTAAGTCGTTCGCCCAGGCGCTCGCTGGGTCCGGCGTAAGCATACCCGCTGACGTACTAACGCAGGCCTTACAGGCATCTATTGCGTCCCCGGCCCCTCAGGCCTCTAATGTCCAGACCCCTCAGGTGTATAGCTCTCCCGCGTCTCCCGTTCCATCCGATATGGACTGCGCGTCGGTCTCATCCTCGCGCTCATCTCGCAGGAAGCGTACCGCTCCCGGGAGTGATTCAGACTCCGCCGCGTCCGAAGCTTCGTCGGTCGCCGCCACCCTAACCGGTTCTCCTGAGCCCGCGTTCCAGTTAGTTGCCAAACGCTTTAAGAAGCGTTCGAAAAAAGCCGCGGTGTCTTCAACACCCGAGCCAACCCGGTGTCTTCTACACCCGCCCCCACGCCGCTCATGTCACTCGAAGTGACCGCGTCTCCGTCGGTCCCATCGAAGCCAGCGACGCGCTGCGCTCCCGTCCCGCCGAAACCTCAGCTCCCTCCGCCCGTCTTTCTGCGTGAAAAAGCGCGCTGGACCGCGGTTTCTAACTTGTGCAAAGAGCACAAAATTAATTACTTAAAAGCCGCCAACGCTGGCGATACAATTAAAATTCAAGTCGCGACCGTCGACGACTTCCGCGCGTTCACCAGGTTACTTTCTTTAAAACAAATCGCTTATCACACCTACGCCCTCCCGGAGGAGCGTAAGATCCGCGCAGTACTACGGGGCGTCCCGTTCGAGCTCGCGAATGAAGAAATCCTCGAGGACCTTAACTCCCAGGGTTTCCCGGCCGAAGCAGTGCACAAGATGCACTCTAACCGCGGTAGGCGCTTTCCGTTAGCTTTAGTTATCTTGTCGAATACTCCCAACTCGAGGGAGATCTTTAGAGAGGCACGCACAATTTGCGGACTCTCAAATATCTCTGTTGAGCGTCCCAACCCCCGCGGTCACCCTGGGCAGTGCCTTCGCTGCCAGCTCTACGGCCACGCAGCGGCTAACTGCTCAGCTCCCCCCAGGTGCGTTAAGTGCCTGGATCCACATTTTACGAAGGAGTGCACTCGCACTCCCGAATCCACTTCCCCCCCTGCCTGTGTGCTGTGCGGCCAGTCTGGTCACACAGCTAACTACAGGGGCTGCTCGCGCGCTCCGCGCTCCACCGCCAAGAGGGTCGCGCCTAAACCGGCACCGCCGCTCACTCCCGCTAACTTCCCGCCGCTGCGCAACCGGGGTCCCCCGGAAGCAAAGCCCGTTCAGCCGACGCCTACTCCGGCTCTGTCCTGGAGGCAGCGTCCAACTGTCCCGCCTGCACCTTCCCGACCCATCCCAGCTCCCGTAGCTTCCGTAGGGCCGCGTCCTGCTTTGTCATCTTCACCTCAGTCGTCACTGGCTGAGGACATGAAGACCGTGTTCGACGTCATTCAAAACGTCAACATTACGGAAATTTCTGTTCTCGCACGCAAATTGCGAGCCGCACGCTCTCCTAAAGAGCGTTTATTCGCGTTAGCCGAGCATCACTCGCTCCTAAGTTCGTTGTAAATTTTTTATTTTTTTTTTATTTTTGTATAAAATCGTAAATAAGTAAATTATAATGTCAAGACCCGCGAATCCCGCGTCCAGTCGTATTAAACCCAAGGGCTTATCCCTAGTATCTTTTAACGCTCGTAGCCTTAACACCAACCTTCCCGAGATTAAACTGTTCCTTCAGAACAAAGAACCTGACTTATTCCTTCTCCAGGAGACATGGCTTACTTCAAACCGCTCCAGGGGATTCGCTATACCTAAGTACGCGTTTATTTGTAACGATAGGCCCAACTCCGACGGTTTCGGCGGCACCGCTATATATTACAAAAGAGGTTTCCATTGCTGTCCTCTCCCTACCCCTCCTCTCCTCAACATGGAAGCCACTGTGTGTAGATTGGCTATGACTGGTCATCCGACCATCATCATAGCTTCAATCTACATACCCAGTGGTACCAAACCAATCCGCAGCGACTTTGAGGCCATTCTCGCCCTCGGCCATTCAGTCATTATGTTCGGAGATTTTAACTCCAAACATACCGACTGGACGTGCCTATCGACTAACACCAGCGGTATCGCTCTCCTCGACATCACTAACTCCCTTGACTTAGGCGTCATATCCCCCATCACTCCCACTCACTATCCCAACAACCCGACCTACTCTCCTGACATCCTCGATTTTGCAATTATCAAGCGAATCAATCTTGATCTAAGGTCTATCGAACCGCTCGATGACCTAGGCTCCGACCATCACCCCGTCTCCCTCGTGCTAGGACCGCCGAACGATAACGTCTCATCTCCTAAGACCTTTACGAACTGGCAAGGCTTTAAAAATACGTTAGTTTCAGCCTTAGAGGCTCCGAACTCTCCACTCGCGATCTCTCCCGAACAATTAGATAGCCCGGATAAAATTGATTCATTAGTAAATTCTCTCACTGATGCTATCAACTCAGCCATCAGTGACAACGAAAAGGTTGCTAAGCAAGGCAAACCCACGCTTCCCTTAGCCGTTAGCAATCTTATTAAAGCTAAGAACGCGGCTCTCCGGAGAGCCAAGAAATATCCCACGCCCGCCTATAGAACAGCTGCGAATCAGCTTCAACGTAAAGTTAGGTCTTGCCTCGCGGAACTCCGAGACGCTCAGATGAACGATCTCATGGCGAATATCTCTCCGTCCCACCAAGCGTACTATAGCATGGCCCGAGCCTTACGCGTAGACACCGCCTCTCACGTTCCTCCTCTCACTCGTCCCGACGGCACTACTGCCTTTGAAATCGAAGAGAAAGCCGAATGCTTCGCCGACAGCATTGCCGCACAATGCTCGCCCAGCACCCAACCTGCTGATCCCTCACACATCCAGGCGGTGGAGGACGAAGTCCTTCGCAGAGACTCTCTCCCCATCACCGCCGACCCTGTCACAGTTTCTAATGACGAAATCTTGCTTCTCATTAGAAATCAAAAGTCCAAAAAGGCTCCGGGTGCGGATGGAATTTCCAACCACGCACTTAAGCACCTACCTCACCAGATGCTTACCTTGTTAGCTATCATTTTCAATGCCTGCTTCGACCATAGCTACTTTCCAAAAGCTTGGAAAGAAGCGACAGTCATAGGCATTCCAAGCCGGGCAAACCTCTGAACGTCCCGGCTAATCACAGACCCATCAGCCTCCTCAAGGCAATGTCTAAACTTCTCGAGAGAGTCATACTCTCTCGAATGCGGAACCATCTGTTTCCAACGAATGGCGATCCTCTCATCATTCCCCATCAGTTCGGCTTTCGCGCTAAACACTCCTGCCCTCAGCAAGTCCATCGAATCGTCGAGTATATACTTGACGGTTTCTATCCGCGTCGTTATAAAACAGTCGCGGTTTTCTTTGACGTAGCCAAGGCTTTCGATAAAGTCTGGCACAGCGGTCTCGTCTATAAACTTTACAAGATAGGCTTACCGGATCGCCTAGTCAGGTTAGTAGCGTCGTTTCTCAAAGACCGTACGTTTCGATTTAAACACGAAGGCACGCTTTCTGCGCCTCGTCCCATAAAGGCTGGAGTCCCTCAAGGCTCAGTCCTCTCCCCTCTGCTGCACACCGTGTACACCAACGACATTCCTATCCCACCGAAAGGCTTCCAACTCGCCCTCTTTGCCGACGACACCGCACTCTATACCAAAGGCCACAGTGTTCGGCACCTTGTAACCAGACTCCAAAAGGCCGTAAACGCCCTTGGTGTATGGTTTCAAAAATGGCGCATCGATGTGAACCCTGAAAAGAGTTCTGCGATGCGCTTCGACCACAAACGCCGTCGTCCCGATGGCGATCCCCACGTTCGAATGCTAGGCATTCCCATCCCGTTTTTTTTTTCCATTCTGTATTATGATTATATTTAGCCAGATAACGAACAAAACTTTATTTTTATTTTAAAACCAACAAAATAGCATTCAGTTTGGTAATTGAGTTGAAATTTATATGATTCGGCAAAGGAACGGTTCTGAAAAACAATTCCAGAAAAAATATTTTGTAAAAGTTTTTGATTGTGTAACCAGATAATTTAACGGGTTGATAAAATTGCTCAGGAACAATAAGACACTAATACGCCGTGTTCTGCCTGATAGCTTGTGTGCCATCAGCTTAACCTCAGCGGTATCAGAGCTTATTTTTTTAAGATCTAGTCTTCAGAGGTACCACAGTGCTTAATATTTTGTCTGCCACAACGTAGTTGGGTTCCGTTTAAAGGGAAGGAATAGTTAGTGAAATGACAGAAACAAATGCAATACCAACCAAAACCTATGGCCGTCAACGCATCATTGATTAATATACCAATACAATTATCACAAGCCATATTATGAACTATTAGCCTTGAAACAAGTGAAACCCCGCTTTAAATTTCATCGCTCAAACCCCGGTATTTGTACATTTCGGGAAAATGTTAGCCTATGTTACTTCCGGACAATGTACGTTCATAATGTTGAAAGAATTTATAGTAAAATTAATTCAGTACTTTCATAGTTTTTTGGTTACAAAAAACAAAAACAAATATTTTCTAGTAGAAGTGGACTTGTTAAAATATTCCCATTGTTTCAGCGTTCCTGGCGGGCATGCTGCAACTCAACCAGCTCGACAAGATGCTGGTGGTCGGCACTCTAATGTCTTACAATGCGGTTGCTGTTTGTGTTGTAATGATGAGGTAACGTGACAACCATTAACTTGCACGAAACATAAATCAAGCTGTCTGGCCCAATTTTCAAAATAATCCAAGCTTATTTCCTTTTTTTTCAGCATACATAACTCAAACCCTTCCACGAAAATCGTCGGAATCGACACCACCCAGATTATAATAGCCACTTTTCAGTTTTCTCTCAATTTCTGCAACGGAACTGTGATACCATTAACTAAATTTTATGACAGACACAATATTCCTGACTACTTGAAGGTAAAAATGGTTTTCTCTAAAAAGTTTTCATAAGATTTTATATCAGGATTAAGTTGGCTTACGCAAGCTTTTTGTAGTTTGATGCTAAACCGCTATAGAAATCGCAAAAGCTCTGGTTGGATGTCCGTTACAATCTATGTAACCTTTAGCGTATAAAAAGACGTCAGGAACACCTCCGTTGCGGAGATTCAGCTGGCTGGTCTCGGGTCAACTCGGGTGCGATCGATTTTCTCAGAAGGGTTTGCATTACTTAAGTAGACATAAAAGCGTAAAGTAGTCACATGTAAAGAAGTATAAGCCTACTTAATCCTGGAGCATTTTGAAAAATGGGCCAGGCAGCCGGACTTGCGTAGTTAAGATGTCCTTCCAGTACTATCAATGTCTATTAGATCGACAGAGACTTCGCAATAGCAATAACTTATCCCAACTGAGTTAAAGTTTGCGCAAGCCGGCCTTTGCACCTTATCTTTTTACTGATCAAGAAATATGTTGATTAGTTATTGATAAATAGGGAGTTCATAATTCCAGGCATATTTCACCTACTTTTGTGAATTACTTTGTTCGGTTGAGTTTTCATTCCTGTAAAATGTTCGAAACAAAATTTAGGACCCCTAATATTATGTATTATGTGTCGTAAAGGAAGACTCTTTAACATTTAAATCCTTTAATTAAACGATTTTTACAGTCAAAAGAGTTTTGAATATTCTCTTCTCCTCTCCTCGCCTCACCACCTCCGCGCTGATGTAGCCAATATATTTCACCCCATAACACTTGTGAGAACCACTTCTCTATGGAATTCATATCCTGTCACTTAACTTTCTGTAAAAAGACTTGAATCATTTTAAACTCATATAAAGAATTAATATCTTTCTTTTTTATATGAATGCTCCAAGAATATTTTCTTCAAAAGACTAAATTTAGAATTTATGTATGCTTGTATATATGTATTTGCCTATTATACAATGATTATTTATTTTATGATTTATAAGTTTCAATCAGATCACTTTTTCAGTCATAAGATAGCTCAAACACTGTCGCAAAATTTTTTTAGATTATATTTTTGTGTATACTTTATCACTGATTTAACAATAACATCATAACATTCATTTATAAACAAAGCAACTGTACTACCGCTAAATGCTTCTTCATTACTCCACGTTGATTCTGTCACCATCGTCCATTATTGACATTCTTTACGGCGATATACTTAGTTGATAAATATTTCTTGTTGCAGATATCAATATGATACAGAATTAAATTTAGATAAGATAACAGTGAAACAGTTGTTTCAAAGTTTCCACGGGCCCCGACAACCTTCAATATATACGGAGTTCTGGGCCAATACCGGTCTAATTACATTCAGTAAGTTTAAACTATAAATATTGTGTGGGTAGCACTAAGCCAAAAACGTGGAAAAAAGGAGGCTGGCACCAACCTCAAAAAAAAAAAACATTTAACGTATGTACCTACTTAGGTAGACAGCCCTTTCGCATCAGAATTTTTTTTCTCTTTTTAGTTAATTAACATTTTGATGTTGGATCTACTTTTTTGTAAAATTATTTTATTTCTCACCTTTTAATGACTGGTACCACTATAGGAAGGCCAACGAGACGAGATAAAATACATAAACAAACTGACCGTTACAAAGTTACATTGTGTAAGCGAGCGATTATTTTACCCGTCCTTTTCTTGTACGCAATAATGTTGTCAGTTGGTCCACGACGATTGTTGTTGCGTCATTTATAGTACGGGAAAGCTGTTATCAAAGAAGTTATCAACCCGTCCATAATGTTTTGTACCAATGGAAGATCGTTTACATTCTTTATCTCATCTCGTAGTAGTCCTATAGTAAAATTAGAGTTCGAATTTGAGGTGGAATTATATTCATCACAACAAAAAACAAACTGTGACAGTAAATTATACTACCAGCGTTAAGGATTTCCACCTCCACGTCATCCGGCCATCATCACCAAACATGATGAGTTGTACTCGTACTACTTGAGTTTAAATAGATCGTTTATATACAGTGCTTAGCACTGAGGAGTTCCGTTGTCTGCGTCCAGTTCCAACCCAGGATATCTTTGAACAAAGTACTGTTACAAATAATACTTGGCGTGACTGTCCAATGTGCAAACGCCCAAATCGTGAACATGCTGTTTGACTTTGAGGAGTGCAATTGCATAAGTCCAGGTGAGGCTTAGGATTTTCTTGACCACAGCTCAATATACTAGATGTAGCTCCTCAGTATACGTTAGCCCAAACCGATCGTAACAATTCTTATGCACCTGCTGTTTGACGTTAAGGAGTTCCGTTGTATAAGTACAGGTCTAGTCCAAGATATCCTTGATCTTAGTAATCTTTCTAGCTGGGAATTGTAACAATATTAAGAAAACGACAATCACTTAACATGTTCTGAGAACTTGTATATAAGCCACTATATGCTCTTAAGTGTCACATTTCAGAGTTACATGTAGAAAAAGAACGTAATATTTTAAAAAAACGTGATCGAAAATGAAGCCAAAATCTTACCCCCTTTTAAGCAGAAATTATTAGATTTTAAACAAATATTTTGTTAAAATCCTCACAAAAAAAACAAAACTCCTTGTCGGATTGTATGAAAACGGTGCACTCTTATTTGACGGGCAATAGAAAAAACGGGGAATACCAAGAACCTATTATGTTTGAAACTAAATCAGAACTTTTATTTTAATAATAATTGCGTAAAAAATAACTGTATGGAATACGGAAACCTTCTTGTCTGAAGGAAGGATTGTATCAACTGGAAAATTAATTTAGGCATGTGTAAACATTAAAAGGTAAATGCTTTGTTCACTAAAGCGAAAGTTTTTTTTTTCAGTTCTAACTTCATTTACATCCGGTCTGCTTTGGTTTGTCTTACAACTACCAGTTCCAATTATTATAGTTCTACACGTCCTTTTGATAGCGGAGATGTTGCTAATTTTTTTGCAACCGCAGAGGCAAACATCACTTGAAATTCATAATTTTTGGGTAAGTATTTTATACCTCCTGTCATTTTTCTCAGTCATGCATCTTATGAAGAACATGCATGTTCATAATGTATTTTACAGATTTTAATATGACATTAAAATATTTTCAACTTAAATTGCAGACTCCATTGGTTCCGTTTGTTCCATGTCTTGCTTTATATGTTAACATTAATCTTATGATAATGGTCGACCCTGTTACGTACATAAGGACAACGACGTGGTTTTTCCTTGGTAAGATTTATTCAAATTATCCAACACTTGATACAATAGTAAAATAACTGATGACATATTTAGACTACGGATTTGGCCGCAATATATACGTGGGGCACTCAGAAAGATTTGAGAAAAAGAATTATGTTCTATCTTCGATAAGATATATTTTTTTATAACATCTTTTTGAAGAAATCTCCACCAGCGTCTATACATTTCATGCGTATGAACCAATTTTCCAACCACATTTTCCAGACTGCCACAGATACTTCCTCAACGGCCTTTTCGAACGCAGTAAGCGCATCTTCTAGCGATGAAAACTGTACCCCCTCGAGCTGGTTTTTAATTTTAGGCAACAAGAAGAAGTCACACTGTGCCAAACCAAGGCTGTAAGGCGGATGACCAAAAAGTTTTACCAGTGTGGATTTTAGAAAGTCCCTCGTCTTGATCGCGGAGTGCGTGGGCGCGATGTCGTGTGTTCCCGTGTTCGGTCGCTTGTTGCTCGCAACAGCAAAAACTTTGTGCAAGCATTTGGTAGTAGTGTACCACTCTGCATTGATTTTTCTTTGGTTTCTGAAGGGAATTGATACTAAATACCCCGTTAAGGAGAACATTGGCGATCAACATTTTTCCAGCGCTTCTCGATCGTTTCACTTTCATAGGCTTTGGTTCGTCGTGAAACAGTCCAACTTTTGACTGGTGCTTAGTTTCTGGCTCATATTGATAAATCAAAGTCTTTTTACCGGTTGTGATATCGTAAACACAGCTGGAAGAACCTGCTTTGAATTTATCAATCATATCATGGCACTATTCCACATCTTTTCACAATTAAGCTCGTTACACCAGAGGTACACAGCTGCTTTAAAAGACGCCGTCTAAAATAAGTCGCAAAAATCATTGCACGAAAATGTTCCCAACGCAGTTAAATTTTTCTATGACAGACAATAGTTTCATTAAGCTCGTAAAAAATTATGAAGAAAAAGTATATGTTTACTTTAAAATAATCAAATTTAAAAAAAATTATAACTGTATTATTATATTATTATTTTTCACAAAACTTGCTGAGTGGCCTGGTAGCTTAAAAGTACCGTTTATGATACTTGTATAGGGAATGTTTAGTCTGGCTTGCATACACAGGTGGGACAGGTACCTACTGCGCATCATAAAGGAAATGCAAAACATAATTATGTGCTATAAAATAAAAATAAAAACCATGTTATATAACCATTTTGGTCAAATACCTGTTTGGGTCGAATCCGTGTTCTTCACGTCTTACTAGCTGTCAGATCACAAAAAATATATGAACTGGTTAAAAAAAGCGTTTTTTTTGCAGGTTGGCCAGTGTACATATATTGCTTATTTAAGTACAAGAAACATATTCTAACCGATGAAACTCGTGAAGCGTTTAGATGTACTTATACATACAGACAAGAATAAGTGCACTTTTAATTCTTACGTGACAGTAGTATTTTATTTTACCAGAATATTAGGTGTCTATTGTAAATTGCTCGTACATATAAATAAAAAAAATTCTCGATGGACATTTTTAAATATAATTTATATTTTATTTGCGCATCGAAAATATTTGTTTTTTTTTTGTAAATATGAAAGAAAGTTCTTTTATAAAATTATTTGGAAATTGTGAAAAGTAGGTATCGATTTTAAAGGTGGTTTTCCTGCGAAATGTGTCCCTTGCTCACAGGGCAATTTATCAAGAAAACCATTTCCAAACTCTAAGTGTAGATCGAGTAAAGTTCTACAACTAATTCATTCGGACTTATGCGGACCTATGAGTACGCACTCGTGGGGCGGCGCCCTTTATCTTTTAACTTTTACAAATGACTTTATTCGCAAAACATTTGGATATCTTTTAAAATCAAAGTTAGAACTTTTTGATAAGTTTGTACAGTTTACGCATGTAATGGAAAACCAAACTGGTGAACGTACAAAAGTTCTAGGTACGCAAAGATAGTGGACGTGAATATGTCAACAATGACCTGCCCGCCTTCATGAATTAAAACTGTATTGTTCATCAAACCACGGTACCGTAGGTACACTCCACAGCAGGGAATATCTGAACTCGTTAATAGAACCGTAATCAAAAAATCTAGATCCATGCTACGAGACTCTAAACTTCCACTTTAATTAATAACTCAAATAAAAGTGAATAAAATATAATTATGTAAAGCGAAAAACTTGGTTATGTTGGGGGGGCAATAACTAATTATTTTTACCCCGGTGCTTCATATTATGCCATAGTTCATAAAATTACATCTTGTACAATTCACCTTAATACAATATTAATTATATTAGTAGGTAGATGTAAGCAACTAAGTAGGAAAACCATGATAGCTTGTTTTGCTAGATTCTAAATTATTTTGATTGCATTTCCATTTAGCGAAAATTTTAAGTTTATTGATTCAAATAAATTTATTAATAAGCCTTATATGACCAATGATAGGTACAATTTGTACAATTATGACCTGCGACAGATAGCATACTCGCTATCATATATTTTATACATAACAGTCAATTCGTTGACTACAACCGCTGCTTCTATTGAGCAGTCACTTTATACTTTTGACCCATTGGAATGTAATATTCCAAAACATAGTATTAGGCATAATTTAAACATAAGTTAGTGACAACAGATAATACATTTAACACCAGTATTCTAAGTAGTAATTTAAGCAATAAAAATGTAAAAATAATTTTATTAACACAGTCCATTAAAATATGCAGGGCTTGATGGCAGAAATTGATGGTAAGGAATTACAGATTGAGCTATTCATAAACTGTGAAAATATTCATGTACTATGTATCACAGAACACTGGCTCAAACAGTGTCTGTTATGTCTTCTTACTTATGTATACTTATGTCTTCATATAAGAATCATGTAATTGCTAGTTCATTCAGCAGAGAACAAACAACTTGCGGTGGCTCAATGATCATCACTCATAAGAGCCTAACATTTAAAGAACGTTCTGATATTGTAAGTATGTCTCTTGAGCGATCAGTTGAAATAGCCTGTTGAGATAGGGAATATTGTTAAAATAAGTGTATACAGACCCCCATCCTCACCGTTTGAAGTATTTGAGAGCACTATGGATGAGGTATTACATAGAGAAAATAACGAAAACAATGAAATAATTATTTGTGGCGATTATAATATTGATGTATTAGTAGAGACGTCACAAAGTAAACGATTCTTGAATCTTTTTAATTGTTACAACCTAAAAAATCTCTTATTAGAGCCTACGCGAATTACAGCGACTTCAGCCACATGTCTCGATAACATTTTTACAAATTCAATGCCATGTGCAAAGTCAGTAATTAATTAACTACAATTAGATCATAGTGGGCAGTTGGCCACTTTTGATATCGGGCTAAAAAAGACTCTAAAAGAGAAATTACCTTTATAACCATGAATGAGAGGTGACATTTCCATACTCCAATTTGTTGAACGAAAGTAAGAAACTGCATGCTTCTGAGTCTGTGTCTGTGTCAACTTGTTGTCTGCTAGTCTGTGGTTTGTTCAGAGTTAGAGCTGACTGTAGGGTTTCAATAATCGATATACACTGCTAGTTACGACTTACAAAAATATTTAAAACTAAGGTACAACTAACATTGAATGACTTTGGAGGTGTTTGATGTTCGATTACAATAATCATTATCCTTTAAACAACCTGAAATAACCCAAATATCCCTTTACTCACTACCAACTACTCGATTATAAATCAAGGTGATTGCTGTTGTTATATCAATGGTAAATATTAATAACGATTACAGTACAATAATTAAATCAAACGAAAAACTCCCAAGGAGCTCATAAATTGGGAAATTCAAATTCAATTCAAATTCATTTATTTGGTAAAATTATACAGAGTAACAATTACAAGAGAATCGACAACAGCTTCTTTAGTGAGCACTGCGTTGCGGCTGTTATCGCCCACCTCCAGTTTGTATTTAATACTAAATAACAAAATGTTGTACAAGTTTACAAACAAAATTATCGAATAAATACAAAACAAAGAAAAATAAGAAAGAAAAAAAGACAATATTACAGCAAAGTTATAGACATCTTGTAGTTTCAGGATGAGTTGATGATGATAAGTTCATGGTGTAAGTATATGGGTGGGTGTGAATGGTGAGATATGTGTGTTAAATGTGTGTGTGTGTGTGTGTGTGTGTGGCTTCGAGTGTGTAATTACTGTTTAAATTAATATGAAATAAGATATTTTTTTAAGATAAGCATTTTAATCAATAAAGAAACCTGTGGTTTATTCAACGCCCAGACTTAAGTTTCTCTAGTTATTTGGCCATGTCTATCCAATATTAGTTTAGTAGGAACTGATTCATTTATAATAATATCGATACCTTAAATCTCAAATGGCGTAATCACCAAATCATCACTTTTCAGGAGAGACGAAACAAACACAAAAATTTTTATTAAAATTCATATCTTTTTAAGTAATAATAGTATTGAGATGAATCTTGTGAGTAATAAACTGATATCAGGAACTTCATAATACTGTTACACGGTACTAAGATTCAACCAATATTTGCAAAACTGATTTGTGATTACGCCAAAAAATATTTGATAACTTGGCTTTTACGACCCAAAAAATAAGGCTGTCCTGTAAAAACTTAGGGTGTAACAGCCTATGATTTATAAAAATCGCTTTTAAAATAGCAATTTGAGGTTTTTTATAAGTAAAAGCACTTTAAAAAGTGTTAACAAACAAATAGGTTTATTGGATTATTATAAAATCAAACACAAGTGCAACAATGAAATATATTTTATTACTTCTATCCAAAATTTTGTTCTTCTATTGATTGCAATATAAAGGTAGGTACTTTGCATGAACTTAAGCTTCTTACGCCAGCACTGACAGGAGTCTTCCTTAGCGTACAAAGAGTTTAATTATCAAGTCACAACCATACATATCTTTGAGTTAAATTATAAATCACAGACTTAAATTATTGCCAATATCAACTCTTAAAAGTAAAACGTAACAAAAGAAACTAAACTGAGTTTTCTTCATCTTCACCTTTTTCATCCCCTTCATCGGTTTCCGCTAAAAAGTCGAGTACATTTTCAGCTGAAGGCAAACGACGATACTCTTCGTGATATATTTTTGGTATTATACCATTATTACAGAGCTGCATAAGGTCTTTATATTTGGGCAATGATAAAAGTATTCTTTTTAAATAAAGAGGCTTCACTTTAATGTGACTATTGTAACGACCACCCCCCCATTTCAACATCATATAATGTAATATAAGGGAATGTCATAAAAATAACCTTGAAATAAATACATAAACATAATATAAAACCTAGCATATAACTATCAAACTTTATTCTAATACTTTTTATCCAAAATATTTATAAAACCTTCAGCTAATAGAATGAGCAATTATATTTGGCACGAGATAAAACATTATCAATAAAAATACAATATTTATTTGGCGTGATCGTCTAAGGTTGGGTAGGACTCTATGTGGTGTTGTATAGTAACCAAGTTCTTTTTCGAGGTATGTGACTAAGATAAGAAACAAAAAATGTACCTAAGAATGAAAGTAAATGCTATTGTAATAAGAATATATAAAAAATATAATATAATAAGTACATATAATATAATATATAATAAAAGATATATAGGTAATAAAGGACAGTTTAAATATGTTTGATGAATTAAAATATATTGGGAATTTATAAAAAATGGGGTTTGAGTAGGGCCCCTATCCTCGCCCTATTCATGTGAGAGACATCCTTTCATTTTTTGATTTTCTCTCTCCAGGATTCACCAATCCAACACCTGAGTGTTAGTAATGCATAATAATACATTGTAAGAAGATAGATTTATAAGATTAGTATAAGATGGCATATGGTGAGATTGTGAGAATAAATAAAACTAACAATAAATTCCACAATCTTGAATAAAGTTAATTAGCTCACAAAACCCAAATTTTGCAGATATTTTATTTTAAACTGAGTAGTGTGGTCTCCAAGTTAGATCATTTTGCACAGATCTCATTAATTACACAGAAGGGTAATTGATATATCCATTTCATGTTAATTGTTATTTATTCAGCCAAGAATTTCCAAATCCAATTCATAATTCATTCCATGGCATTTGTTAATTATTCAGCCAAAAAGTTCCAGAACCAACTTTCTCACTGAGGCTGATGCACCGGAGGGTCATCCTGTCGTAACACCAGAAGCTCAGATCATTGAAATTGATAACAAGAGACTTCAACCACTGTTTGGTCTTATGCCAGATAACAAGTCACAAAATGAACATAAATGTAGGAAAGCAATAAGAATCTTTAATATTTGTCAATTATTCAGCCAAGAATTTCCAAATCCAATCTCCCTCTGAGTCTGGTGAGCCGGAACTCGTCCTTGTCGCATCAACAGATAGTCAGTACAATGAGAATGAAAATAGAAACTCTAACGACTGTTTAAATAATAGGTCTTTACCTATGAAACTGCCGTTTTGCCGTACTGGCCATTTCAAATGAAAATATTTTTTTTTTAATTTCAAATTAATTTTATTTGACAAACATGGAATTCTTTTTCTAAAATCGTCATTTGTTTAATAGTTAGTGTTTTGTTTTCAACGCATTCGAACATTTTTCGTCATCATGGATAAGTTAAAAATTCGAGTAATTATGGAGTATGAGTACCGTCGTGGCAGCAAAGCGGCACAAGCGGCACGCAACATCAACGACGTTTACGGAGCGAACACTACGAACGAACGCACCACCCGTTATTGGTTTAACCGCTTCCGTTCTGGAAATTTTGACCTGAAAAATGAACCCCGTGGTCGACCGAAAACTTTAGTCGACAATGACGAATTAAAGGCAATTGTGGAAGCTGATGAAACTCAATCCACGGCTGAATTAGCAGCAGCTTTCGACGTTAGCATCAAAACAATATTGGTCCATTTGCGTCAAATTGGCAAGGTAAAAAAGCTTGACAAATGGATACCCCACGAACTCAATGACCACCAGCGCGAAGTACGCGTGGAGACGTGCCTTGCACTGCTCAGCAGGCATACAAATGAAGGAATTCTGAACCGCATTGTTACTTGTGACGAGAAATGGATCCTGTTTGACAATCGTAAGCGCTCAGCAAGTTGGTTGGACCCTGGTTCAGCACCCAAACAATGCCCTAAACGAAAACTTACCCTAGAAAAGTGATGGTAACTGTTTGGTGGTCTAACGCGGGTGTAATTCATCACAGCTTCTTGCCAAACGGGACAAGCATTACTGCAGATGTGTACTGTGAAGAACTGAACACAATGATGGAGAAGCTCGCACGTCTCCAACCAGCTTTGGTCAATCGTTCGGCTCCACTGCTCCTGCACGACAACGCGCGACCTCATACTGCACAGCAGACGGTCTCCAAGCTACAAGAGTTGGGGTTGGAAGTTCTCCGTCATCCGCCGTACTCACCAGACCTTGCGCCTACAGACTTCTACTTTTTCCAGAATTTGGATAACTTCTTGGCGGGAAAAAAATTCAATACCCGAGAGGCAGTACAAAATGCCTTTGAAGAATTTGTTGCCTCCCGTCCAGCTCATTTCTTCAAGAAAGGCATCAATAAGCTACCAATGCGTTGGCAAAGATGCATTGATTGCATGGGTGATTATTTTGATTACTAGAAATAAAAAATATATAAAAAAATTACGCTTCATTTATTTCGTGAAAAACGGCAATTTCATAGGTAAAGACCTAATATTACGTTCGTTAATAATTCATGAAATAAATATATGAATGAAGAAGAGAAATAAATACATTTATAATTCATTTTATGACATTTGTTAATTATACAGCCAAGAAGCGCCAGAACCAACTTTCTCACTGAGTCTGATGTACCGGAGTGTCATCCTGTCGTAACACCAGAAGCTCAGATAATTGAAATTGATTACAAGAAACTTCAACCACTGTTTGGTCTTATGCCAGTTAACAAGTCACAAAATTAACATAAATGAAAGAAGGAATTTGTCGAATTGTTTGAATTTGTCAATTATTTAGTCAAGAAGTTCCAGAACCAACTTTCTCACTGAGGCTGATGCACCGGAATGTCATCCTGTCGTAACACCAGAAACCCAAATTATTGAAAATGGTTACAAGAGACTTCACGACAGTGGTTGTGAGCCAATTGACATACCTAAAGATAAAGAAAGAAAATAAAGAGATAGATATCCTAACTTATCACCTCTGCAAACTTCACCAAGTTGGAGATTATCACACCCAGTGTACAAATGTATGTTAGATAAATTATTTTGATTCAATCAAATAACCTTTTAGAATATCTCACCATTGCAATCCATAAATACATTATATTTAGGCAAATATAAGCACATCACAAATGACAGCATTTTTAGTGTGTATGTATTGTGTTCTGTGTGTGTGTGGTTAATTACTTTTAATATAAATAAAATCAAAATATGAAATGTAAGAATATATAGATATATATATATATACATACATATATATAAATAAATATATATAATAATAAATATATAAAGAATAAAATACATAAAATTTTAATAAAAAAATCAAGACCAAATTTAAATGAATATAATCTAAAAGTTAATCTCCCTATTAAGTTACCCTACCAATTTTAATAAAATAAACACTCACTAAAACAAGATTCACCACCAAACTCAATAATCTAAACTATTATGTAAATAATCTAAGATAAATTCGAAAATTAAACTTTTATCTACGAATTGGCAGAACTTTCCTAAAATCTAAATTCCCTATTAATTTATCCTACAATATAAATAAAATAAACACTCACCCAAAACAGGACCCACCTTCAAACACAACACTGTATTCTACTTTAAATTAAAACTTTGACTATGTACAAACCGGCAGAACTTTTGGATTACTTTCCCTTCCCGACAAATCAAAAGATCGAATGTTCCCGAACCCGAAGCTGAAAATCCAGTGTCCCACTCTGCGGCCTACTGCCAATATATACCCAAACAAGAGAATTCTTTTCTCACGGTGAACCACACGCACACAACGCACTTGCGACTATATACCCTATTACTAGCATTAGGTTTCAAATGATATCTCGAAGCAAAGTATAATAAACTTTTATAAAAGAATGTAGGTACCTTTGTGTTATAATCAATGTGTAGATGCAAAAGAATCCCTTACTTATTTTTCCTATAAATAATTACTACTAAAAGGATCGTATTTAACAAAGGGAGAGAAACTTTACATATTAAATATACATATATAAACACAAAAACAACCAAGACCCAAGAACAAACATCTGAACTCACCACACAAATGCATGCTCCGGCAAGGACTCGAACCCGGGACCCCCAGCGCAAGAGGCAAGGGCACTCACCACTACACCACTCGTTCGTCGTAATTTTATATCAATAAAATGTGTTAACGCCAACTAACTAACCACGTAGGTGTCCACCTAACGTTATTCATAGACATTGTTTGGGTGCTACAACTTTGCTATCTTTATTTTACAGGCGTATGATTCATTCAATTATTTGCATTGCATACCTACCTGCTTATTCTATCTCTGGTCGTCATTCAAACCACATCATTGTGAAACAATATCATTTTATAATTAAAATCAAGTCTACAAGAAGTCAGAGTTTCATTTAGAGGCTCCAATTTCCCGTAAAGGAACAAATTATATTAAGATCGCTTCCTTTTCGTTAACTAATTTTTACTTCTTTTATACATATACAATTACGACTATCATTATACACAAGTACGTAGTATGTCAAAAGGTATTATATAGTAACTTTTGAAAATAAATATTGCCAAATCCTAATAGTAGGTATATTCAGATTATATTCCCATTTTATATACAAAGTTCGAGTTTGTACCGTCACACTATCTTGACATATCATACAGTTCTCTTCATTTTCATAACCTTTTTACTGCCCTACTTCATTTCATTTATCTTTCCCTCTTCTCTTTCATTTACCTTTCCCTTTACCTATGCTGTTTCCTTTTTCACATAATGCAATATAAAGCTCTTGTGCATCATCTTTCGGGATTATTTTACGTAGATCACATTGAAATTTTTCTTTTTCAAGGTGACTATTCTTATGTTTATGAGCTTAAGGTTTTTTGATGTAGAGGGGGTATACCTATAGTTAGTTAAGTCTTCAAAATGTAAGAAGTCTGTGTGATCTAAAGCCTCAATATAATATGGTCTCGGCCTTTTGCGGGCCGATGAAAAGAATGATGGCCATTGTGATGGACTCCATACGATTAAACGTTTTACTTCTCCTTCAACTACTGCATGTACTGAATCCAAGTGGTGTAAGAGTCAATTAATTTTATAATACAGAATTCTTATGGCGTAAACGCCTTTTAAATTATGAAAATGACATGAGTTGTAAACGCCACAGTCAAAAATGATGTCGTTTACGCCTAACTCGATAGTCAGTCTTTTTTAAAATCATTATAAAGGGTTGAGTTCAAAATGTTCGTGTCGTCGGCCACTTATGTTTCAGTAAAATATGCAATTATAATTATTTTTATTATAATAATCAATAAGGTTAATAATAGGTCTTTACCTATGAAACTGCCGTTTTGCCGTACTGGCCATTTCAAATGAAAATATTTTTTTTTTGACTGATGATTCTAATTTCAAATTAATTTTATTTGACAAACATGGAATTCTTTTTCTAAAATCGTCATTTGTTTAATAGTTAGTGTTTTGTTTTCAACGCATTCTAACATTTTTCGTCATCATGGATAAGTTAAAAATTCGAGTAATTATGGAGTATGAGTACCGTCGTGGCAGCAAAGCGGCACAAGCAGCACGCAACATTAACGACGTTTACGGAGCGAACACTACAAACGAACGCACCACCCGTTATTGGTTTACCCGCTTCCGTTCTGGAAATTTTGACCTGAAAAATGAACCCCGTGGTCGTCCGAAAACTTTGGTCGACAATGACGAATTAAAGGCAATTGTGGAAGCTGATGAAACTCAATCCACGGCTGAATTAGCAGCAGCTTTCGACGTTAGCATCAAAACAATATTGATCCATTTGCGTCAAATTGGCAAGGTAAAAAAGCTTGACAAATGGGTACCCCACGAACTCAATGACCGCCAGCGCGAAGTATGCGTGGAGACGTGCCTTGCACTGCTCAGCAGGCATACAAATGAAGGAATTCTGAACCGCATTGTTACTTGTGACGAGAAATGGATCCTGTTTGATAATCGTAAGCGCTCAGCAAGTTGTTTGGACCCTGGTTCAGCACCCAAACAATGCCCTAAATGAAAACTTACCTCTAGAAAAGTGATGGTCACTGTTTGGTGGTCTAACGCGGGTGTAATTCATCACAGCTTCTTGCCAAACGGGACAAGCATTACTGCAGATGTGTACTGTGAAGAACTGAACACAATGATGGAGAAGCTCGCACGTCTCCAACCAGCTTTGGTCAATCATTCGGCTCCACTGCTCCTGCACGACAACGCGCGACCTCATACTGCACAGCAGACGGTCTCCAAGCTACAAGAGTTGGGGTTGGAAGTTCTCCGTCATCCGCCGTACTCACCAGACCTTGCGCCTACAGACTTCTACTTTTTCCAGAGTTTGGATAACTTCTTGGCGGGAAAAAAATTCAATACCCGAGAGGCAGTACAAAATGCCTTTGAAGAATTTGTTGCCTCCCGTCCAGCTGATTTCTTCAAGAAAGGCATCAATAAGCTACCAATGCGTTGGCAAAGATGCATTGATTGCATGGGTGATTATTTTGACTAATAGAAATAAAAAATATATAAAAAAATTACGCTTCATTTATTTCGTGAAAAACGGCTATTTCATAGGTAAAGACCTAATACCATATTTTATAATCACTTGAGCTAAATACTAATTAGTTTTTTTTTATTTTTTAGTGTTAAAATAGTCATCATTAGAGTAAACTTATAATAACTATATTGTATTGTACCACAAATTCTTTAATCTAAAAATATATGTTACTTCATTTAATAGGGAAAAATAGGAAAAATAAACAATTAACTACTATTGCATTATTTATTGTGTTAGTTTGCTATCTCATTAGTAAGCAGGCTGCGTTCCCTTGTTGCACAAAAACAGAGCGAATGTGTTTTTTATTGAGGGTTGCCGATCAAAGAAAATAATTTCGCACATAAACCCAAGCAAATAAAAAGCACAAAAATAAAATATTTGACTATAAAGCTGACACAAATATATTTTTAGTGATATTATTCAATATGTTATGATTTCGACATTTTTTAAAGTAATTTATTCAACTGAATATCTATGTCACCTATTTTAAATCATAAAGATTACCTCAAGTATTTCTTTTTGCATAATGTTTAACCTATGGTTCGAGAACCCTGTCTGTATCGGTAAAGATGCACGCAGTTACGTATTCCTTGATTTACTTTTATGTCTTTTAAATATTTATATACATAATTTGGTTCTGACTTTCATTTTAGTAATAATTTGGTTCTGACCTATAAAATGTTATAAAAATTAAGGTATAGTCAATTTTTGCGCAAAGTATTGAAATCAAAAGCTTATTGAGGGCCTGGAATGAAGTCAACTATTTACTTGGTGTATTAACCGACAGCTAAATAATAATTTTTTACGGTAGTATTTACAAAAAAAAAAAAAACTTGTTTATCTGTGATACATACGTGGGCTGTAATCACCACTTTTTGCGAATTTTAAAACGCTGATAAGACTGATCGATATAGAAAAAAAATGGTGTAAAGTTGCATTCAAAAGTCATTTTGGCCAAAAAGGTGATTACGCCATTTGAGATTAAAGGTATCGATATATCACTGGACCTTTTTTTATTGTAATTGATAAAACGTATTGAATTTGTACCTGTATCTGTCATAGTCAAATTGCGCCATTCAGATACTATTTTTTATTCAACCTATTATGATAAGCTAAGATGTTCACTATTTATAAACATGGTATCATGCATGTGAGAAGCAGAAGACGCCAATTTTTTAAGATCATCGAGGCTGTTTAAGAAGAAAAACTGGGAGAATGTTAGTGTAGTAACCTATACTTTTCAGAGTGGGCAATAATCAGATTAGTTCTTAGGAGTCACGTAATCCAACAAAAACTACAATCACTATCATAGAAATGATGAAAAATACATACCTATTGTCCCATTTTTTTTTATTTATTTATTAATTATACAAAACAATCTTATAACTAAATTACAGTCCCGCAAAACTGTTTAACAGTTTGACTGAGGGAACGAGAGTCTCATTAATAATTATCTACTAGTAACATGTAATTTATTTTAATGTAGACAATAAATGTATTTTTAATTTAAATTTAAATTTATTTTTGTTGCTTTCTTGTCGTATGTCGTCAGGTAAACTATTTAAAAAGTATGGTAATCGTTTTGATAATTTTCGCCATAATAATTATTTACTTTGGGTACTTCATATTTGCCAGACGAGACCGACCTGGTACCTTGATTATGTGTTAACAATTTTAAGTGCTCTTGTCTGTTATAATTATTTATAGCTAGCAGGTATTTATGCTTTAATCTGATAGGTAAAATATTACAAATTTTAAATGGTTTTGTATAATTTCCTTTACAATTTGTTTTAGTTTTTTTGTTTACAAGTAACTTTAGGAATCTGAGCTGCAAGGACTCAAGTTTGTCAATATATGATACAAATGTAAGGCCATAACTGTCAAGAGCGTAACACAGTATACTATCGACTAGCGAAAAGTAGAGACATTTTAATATAGAGGAAGGAACTTTAAAGCTTAGGTGGTAGAATTTCCTTAACAATATTCTCAATTTATTACAAACATAGTCTGTATGATGAGACCAAGAAAAATTGTCATCAACTTTAACACCAAGGTAAGTAGCACAATTGACTTTATCTATAGGTTTACATTGACAGTTAACAAAATTATTATGGAGGCAGATAAAACTATGAGTAAACAAATTAGGGCACGGTTCAGCAGGACGGAGGTAAGGTGAGTGTATGAGAAGCAGTTTAGTTTTATCTGTATTTAACACGATGCCATTGTCATGTGACCATTTGACTACAGCGTTAACATCACTCTGGACCATGCGACACGTTTCCTCTAGGTCGGTACCAGCACGCAGTGTGCAGAGATCATCCGCAAACAGTACCGTAGTACGCTACATAAGCTGTTGACATAAGTAGCTGTTGCTGCTAGTTGTAAGTAGCAAATGGGCCCACACGTGGATCCTTCAGGTACTCCGTACTTCACCCTAGTCGTCTCACTGAGCGTGTCCCCGAGCCTGACAGAGAAGTGGCGTGATGTGAGGTAATCACGAAACCATAGGTTTAGTGGTTGACCCACACCACATTCGTCCATCAATATCTTTATCTAAAGTTTGAAATGCTTTTTTAAAATTATAAAATATTGCTACTACAAACTTTTTTTCATTTAAGTAACAATTAATTTCATCGGTAAAATTAGACAGTAAGGTATTAGTGCTCTTGCCTTTCTGAAAGCCGTGTTGACATTCATTTAAAATGTTATTTGATTGTAAAAAGTTGCTAAGTTGATCAGTAATGCATTTTTCAATAACTTTGTCAGTGCTGGAGAGTATGGCTATAGGCCGGTAGTTATTGTAAACGTCACGCTTGCCTTTCTTATGCATAGGACGAACGATTGCCTCTTTTAGTTTATGTGGAATTATGTGATGTTTTACAGACAGGTTAATCATGTTAGCCATGACTTGGCTTATTTTGTCAATAAGAAACTTTAAGTCAGACATCCGCACGTGATCGCTCCCAGGAGATTTTTTTAAATTCATTTTTGATATGACGCGCTTAACACTATTATCGCTGACTGGTTGCGATCTCATGTAGACGTCTGACTGCTTGGCGTAGCTACTTCTTTCCAAAAATTTTTTTGGACAAAAATTTTTAACCAGATCTACTTCGCTTACGAAGCTTTTTGCAAATTTGTCACAGATATCCTTTACACTGCCCTGATTTATCATATTACTAGTTATTAATTTATCTAATGATTGCTTGTCATTACCTAGAAGGCTATTTATCTTAGCCCATACTTTCCTTATGTTTCTATTACAGTTTATTATGCTAAGTTTATCATATTCAGTCTTATATTTAAGTATTGTTTTAAAACATTTATTTCTATACCTAGTGTAGTCTAGTATTTTTATCATATTTTTTGGTTCATTACACCATACTATATACAATCTATCTCTTTCTGTTATCATCTTTTTTAAATTATCATTTATCCACCCTTTATAATTCCTATCACTAGGGGAGAAGGGGGCACCTTGGCACATTTTTCATATTTTGACTTATAACAAAACAATTGTAAAGAGAAATGGAAACAAAATATTTTTCTCAGTTTCTTTAGTCTTTCATAAGTACGAAAATAACGAAACGTTTCATTTTGATAAAATCTACATGATGAAATTTTGCATTTTTTAAAAAGGCTAATTTGTTCAAATGTGCCCCAATATTGGGGCACATTTGATTCGACGTGGGGCAGTTTTGATAAAAAAAGACATTACACTCACATTTCACTTAAAATAAAAAAGGAACTTAAATTTAAGGTTTGTGTTTAAAATTAATATCAGAGATGCCTATCCCATACAAAATAAAGAAAAATTGAAATTAAAAGACAATTTTGCTGCAGTTCTAGATGTGCCAGGTGCATTATTAGGTTTTGGTAGCTTTATAACTATATCCAAAGCAGTAATAGGCCATCTATCAATTTTTTCAGGAAAATAAAACAGATTTCCTTTTCTCTTCAAGTAATTGACAATAAAAGTATTTAGGTCTCTTTCTTCAATTCTAGCGACGAAAGCTAAACATTCGGCTCTTTTTTCTGAAGGGCATTGAACTAGTACAAAGTCGCCAACGTTCAGATCTGTAATAGTAAAAGGCGTACTGTGTGCTGGATCCTGCAGTTCTTCATGTTCACTGTGACTGTCACTTGCATCAGTTGCATCTAAGTCTGTATCGTCATTCATGGAGACGATACCATCATGTTCATCAGATTCAGAACTTGATGTGAATATGGATCTCTTTTTTGTTTTTTTTTTTGCCTTTTGAAAGCTGTTTGCCTTTAATAAATTGCTTGCCTTTTGTAGGTCGCTTCACGTTGAAATGTTGCTTGCCTTCTTTTGTACGTCGACGAATAGCAGACTTATCAATATTTTTCAGCCGATTTAAATGTGCTTCTTCTATTGAATTTTTTTCTGGGGTGTCAGTCAAGATTCTCGAACTTCCTTTTTTTCTCCCTTTTGTGCAGTTTTTACGTGGAGGGGCTTTAGGATAGGGTACAATCATTTCAGGAGTTATGAGGCCGGGTAATTTGCGAGAAGTGTCATTTATATTGTACTCACTTTGGTCACAGTTAGCTTCTTTCTGATTAGCGTCTTCTTCTCTAGGAGAAGTAGTTTGTGGCGTACGTAAACCTCTTTGTGAAGCTTCTGAAGGCTGGATAATATCGGGCATTTCAAGTAAAGCACGAGACTCCATGAGAACCTGATCAAAAATACTTGGACTTGGTGTAGTTTGTGGCGTACGAGACTGTCTCCGTAAAGATACATTTGGCTCATTTATGTCAAGGGTTCCAGGTATAACATTAGCTGCTATGGGGCCTTCGTTCTCGATTTGCGGGCGATTTGTGACTTCTGCACATTGGAAATCATCGTCTGTGAATGCATTGCGATTAAATGGATAGATTCCTGGTTTTAAAAATCCTGAAATTATATTATTAGGCGTATGAGAAGCAGTGTAAGCTGGAGCCACAATGGCTGGCAGATCGTGGATTGTTATTGTTCTACCAGGATGTTGGAGCAGCCAATCATTTTGTGCTACTGAAATTTTTTGTTTAAATGGCCCATTAACAGCAACATCTAGGGGTTGCATTTCATGTGTGCAATGGGGTGGAAATGTGACAACCACAATGCCATTTTCTCTACAGTAATTGATCGCATCTATAGTGCAATGGCTATCATGGTTGTCATATAGTAACAATATTTTGTCATCCTTGCCACATCTTGTGAATTTTTGAATATGTTTCAGCACCTTCAAGAACAAAGGACCGGTCATCCATCCACTTTTTGGGCTATTAGCAAAACCAACGCTTCCTGGTGGTGCTCCATTAAGCATAGCATCATGAAATCGTGCTCGCGGAAAAACAAAAACAGGTGGAATAGTGTTTCCTGTTGCATTGACTATGCAGCACATTGTTATCAACTGGCCTCTTTCTGCTGAAACACACTGTCCCACCTGTTTTGTACCCGTTTGCGCAATTACATTCGGTGCTTGCACTACAGTCATAATGTTAGTTTCGTCCAAATTGTAAATTCGGTCTGCAGTAAAATGGGTCTTTTGCAGAGCCCTTTCATAATTATCATAAAACATTGATACATTGTGTTTATTGAAACTTGTTGAACGGGATAGACTGGTATTCTCAGGTTTTCGCAAAGATAACTTTTTGTGCCTTCTCATAAATCCTTTCATCCACTCTATGCCCGCCAGTCGATTTTCAGTCCATTTTTCTGGACATTTATTTAGAGCTGTTGCATATTCGAAAGCTAATGAACGTGCATTTTTGTAAGTGAGGCCATAGTTCATTTTTGATCTTGTCAAGAAGTAATTTTCTAACATACTTTCTTCGTCGTTAGTAAATACCTGAGCAACAGTATATTTACTTGAATATAGCTCACTTCTAGGACCAATATTTTCTTTATACTTTTTGACTCGATAAAAAAGTGTGCTTGGCGTCAATCCATATAAATCAGCAGCTCTCCTAAGTTTCATTCCGGTCATTACCTCTGAAACAGCTTTTTGTACGTCTTCTTCATTTACTGTACCTTCCCGTTTTTTTTTATATGTTCTAACCATTCTGAAAATAAAATATAAATATTAATTTAATATAAAATATTTATAACACATTAAGAGGAACATTTAAAGATTATTAAAAATACAATATATATAAATTAAATAATAAAAACATACACATTAAATCGGGCCGGGGCACATTTGAACGCTATGTTTAAATGTGCCCCTTTCGTTTTGATCAAATCTGCCCCATAGTCACTCAAAAGAAAAATATTTACAAAAAAAATATACGAAACAACCGGTAAGCAAAAACTACAATGTGAATAAAAAACTTATAAGCACTGAAAAACTATGGCAAATAACTTTATGCAAAATGTTTACTCACGTGAATGAAAAATCTTTATAACATTTATTTCTGTTTATAATTTCGACGACACTAAAACAATGTGGTGGTTATAATTCGGTTTGACAGATAAACACGTGCGCTTTGACACTTGACGCTTGCCGTACGCAATGCTGCCAACATGAAAATAGAGTTATGGCATATTCTAATACAAAGCTGCGTTCAGGAATCAACAAATTCAAATCTGCCCCTGTGCTAAAGTGCCTCCTTCTCCCCTATAGTTTATCTTAACATTTTCTAATTTATAACACTCATCATATGTTTTTATGAATAAATCAGAAAAAACCTCATATAATCGAACTCTTTTGCCTCATATAAACGAATCTTTTGTTCAATTAACCAAATAGAAATCCTTCATTCATATCATAATTCATAGAAACATTTTACAAAACGCATAGCACTCAAGCTTTTTTATGTTCGGGTCATTATATAGCACTGGTTATTAAAACAAGTAGGTACTTACATATAATTATTTTAATTTTATCTTCCAATTTCAAGCAACGCTCATATCAAACCGTGGGTAGGTAAAAATTTATAGAAACAAAAATGTTACTGACAGATATGATACCCGCTTTCAGAAATGTTCACAATTTTAGAGTATGGCCCAATCAAAAGTAGTTAGCGGTTTTATTTTATATTTCAGGTTATATTTTAAAATAAAAGTAGCAACAGAACTAATAAAATAAAAAATAACTTTGAATTTCAAATTTTCTGGATTCCTAGCCTAGAATAGTTGGAAATGAAAAAGTAGTTGCTGAAGCTTCTTAGACTGCATTTGCTCTAACTTTACCTGACACGACTATTAAATTAAACCCAGACGACTTGAAAAAGTACATTAAATTTAAAATAATGAAACTATGGGATGCTACTTTGAAAATAAACGACACAAGTAAATTGCAAAATGTTAGAAATTCTTGTTTTTGAAAAGTCTCCAGCAATATTTAACTCTAGAAAGGACCAAGTTACCCAAGTGACCCGACTAATTAACACGCAATATTTAACTCTAGAAAGGACAAGGACCAAGTGACCCGACTTCGCATAGGACATACCAATGTGACACATATTCATTTAATAGCTAAAAACAGTAAAACAAAATGTAAATGCGGAGTGGATCTAACCATATTTCACCTATTAACAGAATGTCTAGCGTACAGTCATGAGAAAATAAAATGTAATATCCCTAATATTTTAAAGGATTGTTTAAATGTAGATGGCTATAAAAATACTATTAAGTTCCTTAAGCTAATAAACTTGTATAACCTTGTATAACTTAATCATATGTACCTACAGAGGTCGCTAATGACCTATGATGTTAAAAAGCGACCTAAAATAAATAAATAAAAAAAAAGAACTAATAAAACATCAATATGACAGATAGCGCCATGTTTTCATTATGTAGTACTGTCACGTAATAAAAGTTTTTATTCAAAAACTGTCACGGGCATGAACGAGTCTTGAAGGGGTCGCCGCGAAGGCTCGTCGGCGAGGGCGCTCAAGCACCGGCTGGCGCTCTTGCGCATGCAGGATCAGCACAGGAGTAGGAACAGCAGACCCTGCAGCAGGCAGATTTGATCTGGAGTAAGTTCCCTTGTAAGTAGTAGGCAGGGACAGGCGTAGGCTACGTCGGTAGTAAGTAGCGGCGATAGCAGCATCAGTGTCAGGGGCTTCAGCTTGAGGCAACTTCACAGTCAGTAGCTTCAACATGAGGCAGCTTCACTGTCAGGAAGCTTTCAGCATGAGGCAGCTTTAGCGTCTTCAGTAGGCCGGTTTGTTAGAGACTTTTGATGTTAACGGTAGGATGGCTTGTAATAGACTGGAGATGTTATCAGTAGGCTGGCTTGTAATAGACTGGAGATGTTATCAGTAGGCTGGCTTGTAATGGACTGGAGATGTTATCAGTAGGCTGGCTTGTAATAGACTGGAGATGTTATCAGTAGGCTGGCTTGTAATAGACTGCGGTTCTAAGTTTTTTTTTATGCCGCCTAAGTAACACCCTAACGGGAGGGAGGTGGAAGATGCGTCATGCATATCGCCGCAGGCAACCGACTTTCGCGACGGTGATGTGGGACTCACCAAAGTGGCACTTACCCACTAACAACCACCTTGCCGGCTGTAGCATGGGAATGCTGTACAGCCTTCATCGGAGCGACACCTGGGTAGGGACGTGGGTGCGCAAACCCGTTCTAAGGCCAGCAATCTGTTTATATGGCCGGGCTCGCCTTCCATTGAAACCGCAATTTGAAATTTTGAAATTGATCTTGTTAGCCAGGAATCTAGTATATTTTTATACAATGTTTTTGCAAGAATTCGTGTGTGGCTTAGTTTGCTTGGCAGCCTACATTGGTGTCATAAAAAAATTTAGTTGACATGATTTGTCGATAAAAGTAAAAATATTATGTAAATATTTAGCAAAAAAAAAAGTTAATGCGAAATAAAATATAACATGCAAAACGTAAGTATTACAGTATGGCTGATTTACGGATTTGAAAATGTTTTCCAAGACAAAACTAAATGAAATATTGGCATATAATCAACAATCATTTCAGAGAACACCCAATCATTTCAGTTTCATTTTCAATTCCATTTTTTTTTTCATTCAATCCTAGAACACCCGTACAAAAGCTAGCCAAGTGCCCCTTAAACGTCGAAATGTGTCTTTTTTACCCAAACATATAATTGTACGAGAAAATTTACCTAGCTTAGGCTGAAAATCAGCGCTGCTGTAAAAGTAACTTTGTAGTGGCATCAGAACTGTTATTACATAATTTGTAATATACCTTCTTTCAAAATATAGTTTTCTTTTTGTGCTTTGTGAGTGTTTATTTTATATCCGTATGTTCAATAATTATAAAATCCTACTTATGGTTGCATTTTCGTATTGTTAAACTATATGTGAAAGCTTGTATATGGCCTTGATATAATGTTTGTATATGCAGCAGGACCCTACGATTAATTCGATTGGAAGCTAAAGTTTAACGGCCTTAGTATTTAGTACCTCCCGAATTGTGCTGGTAAAAAAATAGTACCTAAATGGCTACAGCGAAATCTTACTTTTCTAGCAGGACCCTCCGCTGTTTGAAGGTCTTCAGATCAATTGTATTTGGCCTCTTTGAGTGGTGTATATAATGTTAAAAATATCATGGGTTAAGTTTAAAATAATTATTACCTTATCAGATATGCACCTGCAAAACCTTTGTCATGCCAGCAGGACCCTTTTTTATTTCGAAGATTTCAGTCTAGACCATAATATTTCTTATCAACATTTTATAATAAAATAAGTACTTTTCAAATAACCTTACGTTTAATTCAAATAGTTCGTATTTTAGCCCATAAATTATATTAATACTCTTATTATGACTATAAAAAAATTAAATTGCGATAAAGTGATGGGTTCCCATAATATGCACTTCACTATTTATTTCATAACTTAACCCGTTGACTTCATATCAAGACTTTGGCGTTCGTAGCACGATAAAGTTCCTAAACAAAAAAAGGATCCTGGTATGACAAATGGTTTTACAGGTGCATATCTCATAAGGTAGTAATTTTTTTAAAGGTATTTCTAAGGTACTAATACACCACTCAAAAGGGCCAAATACATTAGGTCTGAAGTCCTGCTAGAAAAATATTTAAGATTTCGCTGTAGCCATTACTATTTTTGCATATAGGTACAATTTTTTTACCTACACAATTCGGAAGGTATTATATACTACGGAAGTTAGACTTTAGCTTCCAATCGGAAGGGGGTGGGGTAGGGTACGTAGGGTCCTGCTACATATACAGACATTGTTCACCCGATGTGGACATGACTTGACACGCTTGACATTTAAAACCAAATCAATCAAATGAAACTCTCAATCCACTTTAATATAAATTATTATATAAAACAGGCATTAAAAAATTAAACTTTATCAGAAAGAATATTGATGTAAAACATCAGTAAAATTATTGAGTTTCAGATTTAAACATTTCGTTTATTATGTCTTCGAGCTGCATTTCTTTTGAACAGCCCAATAATAAGTCATCGATGATTCTCTCCGAAATACTGTAAAGAAAAAGCAATATTAGAACATAATACTCGTACGACCGCAATTAAAATGGTATCCAATCATTTGAAAAAAAAACAAATAATTGTCAAAAACAACGTTTGACAAAATTATGTTTGATCATCATTTCACAAACTATTGTTTATAAAACTACTTATTAGAAAAAAAAATTTACTAGATAAAATTTCATTATTCCAAAAAATAAAATATTTTACAAATTGATTATTTTTTTAAATACATGCATCTCCGCTGCGCTCCACTTGCTTTCTGCCTGGTCACAATACAGGTTCAATTGGGTTAGGTTAGGTATGTAGTTAATATTGTTAAATTTGGTTCAAACAAACATCACGACACGAGGTGTTTTATAATTAATATTTTAACAACTGAAATATTTCCTAAGTAAAACATTTGCGAAACCTATATTATGTCAAATGATTATTTTTAAAGTAATATGTTTGCGAAATGAAAGTTTGTCAGATGATTAGTTTTTCAAACGTTGTTTGTAAAATGATCTTTTGTCACAAGTTTTTTCTTAAACAATGTAAATCAATTAAAATAAAATTGTTGGGCTTAAGTGTCTAGTGATCATGTCATTGTTTTTCAGTCCATCAAATATTTACAATAATCAATTGTATGATAATTATATAATTATAAAAAATTAGAATAACTTCTGTTTTTGCAAATTGTGGAAAATTAGTTGTAATTAACGGCGTCAATCAAATGGCGAAAAAAGGACAAAAATTCATAGTCTGTGTTTCCAATCGAATAATACAATCGCAGCGATTTGTCATGCTTAATATCAGTTCATGAAAATCACTTTAAAGGACGGCCACCCACGTGCTTTCTAACAAGTTGAAAAACTGTTGTAGGGTGTGCAAGGCATCCATACTCGGCAAGCCTCTTGTTTGGAGCATATCCCATGAGTATATCAATTGGGCGGTTGAGCAAACCACGGCAGAACGTTAATATTAGCTTCGGTAAGAGCGCGTGTTACTACTCTCGCCGTGTGTTGACATACATTGTCGTGCATTAGTCGAAACGAACTACCCAACCGGCCCCGCAAAGGTCTGAAACAATCCTCTTCGCGTAATACTAAGCGTTGAAGTTACCCCTAATCCAATTGAGATCGGTTCTTCTACCTTTTTAATACCGGCCCATATAATTATTACTCTCCCACTTAACTTCCTGGCAAAATATTAAACGTTCATAACGGCCAGAGGTTCTCAAAACTCAAAAACCTCTTGTATCGGGCTTCATTCCGAAACAAGATGCATAGGAAAAGCATAGACAAGGCCAGTCTTCTTCCCCCCAATCTATGTGTGCACGAACCCATTGTAAACCGGCCCTACGATTGCAGAGTGCTATAGGTAGGACAAAACGCTTTAACGCTTCGGATAGTTTAATCGCTTATTAACAAGCCTGAAGAGGTATGATTGTCATGGTATGATTCCGTCGAGCAGTAATGTCAGCAGTAGTCCTGTATGTGATTGGAAATGCGAGGTCGTCCTCCATGTCGCTCGGCCATGCTGCCCGTGATGCGATAGCGTGTCTAGAGGCGGTGTACAACGCTCTGTGTAGTGCCAAGAGCAATACCCACAGTACGTTGCCTAGAGCCAGCTTCCAACATTCTGATGGCTCTCGTCATTTCTTCTCGGGTTAAAGTCCTCCGGACGTCCTCCATTTCAGTGTACAGTTCCGATGCAGAAATTGTTATGATTTTGTAAAAATCTCATGACACACTTTTATAGAAATGCTAATTGACAGTTGAGTTTCTCTTTATAAGCGAAATTTAAACAAAATTCTTTAAAATTTTATTATTCACTAAGTAGAATCAATTGTAATCCAAAAAAAGTCAGTTTAAAAAACCTCATTTGCAGAAATACTCTAAAACGTACTTGATACCTTGACACTTTTGGTGTGTGTATGTTACTCCCCTAAATGGTTTCATGTTTTTTTTTCCGCTCAGATCTCTCACACCTATGATAGTAGTTTGTCTTATTGAAATGTCATGAGATATGTGGCGCCACTACAGCGATTCCTATTTTAACCACGATAAAGGAAGCAACGGCCAGTATAATTCAAATAACAAAGGCAAATGAATCCTGATCGCCCGTCCCAGAAACAACCCCCACGACTAATGACATCCATGGGCACGAATACCACTTAACCTCAGAAAATTTCACTCAAATTTATGTATAGTCTTAAGTCATGCTCAAGTATGACGGCTCACTTATTTGCACTGTCCAGTCGCAAGTCTGTTGGAAGACATTTTCTAGTAAAAAAAATATTTATATACCTCTGCACATGCAAGTTCTGTTTTCTCTTTTTTCGTAACTGTACTTATGTGTGTAGATACATAAATCGTTAGATAAATTAATAGAAATAGAAAATACCATCAAATAAAAACTTCATCTATTTGACTAACCTAGCTATCATTTGCCACGGCTTCGTAATTGACGTATTGGCGTATAGCGGACTGGTCAGCATATGCTGGACGAATTTGGTTCGATATTGGAAGAATCTTTGCGTGGATTCCTCGCTTATGTTCAACGGTAGTCTAAACCGTTCCACGGGAGCGGCCTGTTTCTGATGTTGCCTATTTAAGAGTCCTTTGGGAACCTTCTTCTGAATGGTCTCTTCGAGTATCTGTTGGAAAGATTTTTATAATGTAGGATTATTTTATATTATATTATAGGATTATTAGATATTTGCAACTACTTTCCGTAAGCTATGATTCAGATTAGTCGTATTTAAAATCCAAAACTACGTTGTCAGGAAATACTAAGGGTGGTTAACACAAATAAATCTTTAGAGAAATACTTATAATATATTTATTAAAAAACATTTATAACGGGTGACTTTTTGAATTTTTGATGTTATTTTTGTTCTGTATAGTTTGATATTTCATCCTGAAAAGACTTAGCCCTGCACAGCGTCTACAACTTATTTAGATTTATGAAGCGTTCTGCGAGGAAAGTGTTTCGTGCAGTTACAGAAACTTATGGTCTACATAATCGTGCCATGATAAGAGATTATTTGATTCTTGAAATTGAAGCCCGTGATCTCCAGGACATTTGGCACCAACAAGACGGCGCCATTTGCCACATAACAGTACCTTGAACAGTTAATTTCGCATTTCGGGCGGCCAACTCACCGGTATATTTTATTATTACTGTGATTTCACACCTCTAGATTTTTTCCTTTGAGGCTATGTAAAGTCCAAAGTCTATACGGATAAGCCGGGCACGATTTAGCAATTTTAAGCCAAAATTACTCGCGTTATTCGCCAAATACCAATAGAAATGCTCGGGTGCGTCATCGAAAATTGGAACGGTAGAATAGACAATGTTTACCGGAGTTACGGCCAAGAAATTCTCTTTAAAAATAAATGTAAAGAATAGTTATTTTGTATAATAATAAAAATTACCTGATAATTGTGTTATTATTAATGTTTTTTACTTTTGAAAAAAGTACCTCCAAATGAATCACCGTATATTAGGTCATTACCTATGAAATTGGCGATTGGTAAGGGAGGAACATAAAGTGAATTTAAAAAAAATATAATATATTTATTTAATCAAAGTATCCATTGCTATCTATGCACTTTTGCCATCTAATAGGTAGCTCATTGAATCCTTTACTAAAAATCCCATTCGGACGGGAATCAATAAAATCTTTGAAGGCGCTTTGGACTGCCCCATCGGAGTTGAATTTTTTCCCTAACAAGCTCCTCTAATTTGGTAGCCGTCTGTTGAGCTGAAGCAGCAGTGGCCAAGAGCGATTGACCAGCCTCGGTTGTTTAGCAGCTAGCTTTTTCATCATGGTTTGCAGTTGCTGACAATAGACATCTGCCGTAATCGTCTGGCCAGATTTAAGAAAGCTGTAGTGAACGACACCGGCACTAGTCACCAAACGCCCCATAGTAACTTTTTTTTTTTGAGTAAATTTTAGCTTGGGGCAGGATTTGGCTGGTGCGCCAGGGTTCAACCATTGCGATGAGCGTTTCCGATTGTCGAACAGGATCCACTTTTCATCACAGGTGATGATTCGATTTAAAACCCTGTCATTATTGTGCCGGTTGAGTAATGTAACGCCTTTTCACCTCCCCAAGTACTTTGCTTCAAGTGGATTAAAACTTTTGTCACTAACACCGCAGCCTACAGCTAACTCGGACGTGGTTTGCCATGGATCCGCTTCCACAACAGCCTTCAATTCTTTATTATCAACTTTGGTCTCCAGCCGTCCACGGGGCTTGTTCTGCAGGTCGAAATTTCCAGATCGAAAACGTTGGAACCAAAAACGCACTATTTTCTTTTGCGACACCGCTGCCATACACAGCATTAATACTTCGACCCGTTTCTGCAGCACTGGTGCCACGGTGGAAGTAGTACTTGTAAATAACACGATATTTCAAGTTTTCCATTTAGTAAACTAAGTGACCCAAAGAAAAAGACCAAAAGAGGAAAAAACAAATAAATTACGGTTTTCGAAACACGAATGCGTGAGTAAATAGCTGTATAAATTTGAAATTGGAATTATTAAAAGAAGAGAATACAGATCAAAGTGGCCAGTACGACAAAACGCCAATTTCCTATGTAAGGACCTATGTAAGGATAAATATTTCATTTATATCACTGTACAAACTTTACACTTACTGCTATGAAAAAACAATGTAAGGACGCCCCTTAATAGAAACTTACTCTAAGCAATTGCGGAGTGTTTGGTTGCCTGGGACTCGCTGCTTTGACACAAACCAGCTGTGCGTTTTTTGCGCCTGCTGGCCGTTCTGCCTTACTATTAACAAACGAATAAAAAGTTATTAATTTTTTAATCTATTTAAATATAGGGATAGTAAATCGGAGAGCTTCGTTTCATAAATTAACAATTTTGAAGGTTAATAAGTAAGTCCCTCGTAAGTAAACTCTGTTTCGTTCAAAAGTTATACATATTAGGTCTTTACCTATGAAATTGCCGTTTTTCACGAAATAAATGAAGCGTAATTTTTTTATATATTTTTTATTTCTATTAATCAAAATAATCACCCATGCAATCAATGCATCTTTGCCAACGCATTGGTAGCTTATTGATGCCTTTCTTGAAGAAATCAGCTGGACGGGAGGCAACAAATTCTTCAAAGGCATTTTGTACTGCCTCTCGGGTATTGAATTTTTTTCCCGCCAAGAAGTTATCCAAATTCTGGAAAAAGTTGAAGTCTGTAGGCGCAAGGTCTGGTGAGTACGGCGGATGACGGAGAACTTCCAACCCCAACTCTTGTAGCTTGGAGACCGTCTGCTGTGCAGTATGAGGTCGCGCGTTGTCGTGCAGGAGCAGTGGAGCCGAACGATTGACCAAAGCTGGTTGGAGACGTGCGAGCTTCTCCATCATTGTGTTCAGTTCTTCACAGTACACATCTGCAGTAATGCTTGTCCCGTTTGGCAAGAAGCTGTGATGAATTACACCCGCGTTAGACCACCAAACAGTGACCATCACTTTTCTAGGGGTAAGTTTTCGTTTAGGGCATTGTTTGGGTGCTGAACCAGGGTCCAAACAACTTGCTGAGCGCTTACGATTGTCAAACAGGATCCATTTCTCGTAACAAGTAACAATGCGGTTCAGAATTCCTTCATTTGTATGCCTGCTGAGCAGTGCAAGGTACGTCTCCACGCGTACTTCGCGCTGGCGGTCATTGAGTTCGTGGGGTACCCATTTGTCAAGCTTTTTTACCTTGCCAATTTGACGCAAATGGACCAATATTGTTTTGATGCTAACGTCGAAAGCTGCTGCTAATTCAGCCGTGGATTGAGTTTCATCAGCTTCCACAATTGCCTTTAATTCGTCATTGTCGACCAAAGTTTTCGGACGACCACGGGGTTCATTTTTCAGGTCAAAATTTCCAGAACGGAAGCGGGTAAACCAATAACGAGTGGTGCGTTCGTTTGTAGTGTTCGCTCCGTAAACGTCATTGATGTTGCGTGCCGCTTGTGCCGCTTTGCTGCCACGACGGTAATCATACTCCATAATTACTCGAATTTTTAACTTATTCATGATGACGAAAAATGTTCGAATGCGTTGAAAACAAAACACTAACTATTAAACAAATGACGACTTTAGAAAAAGCATTCCATGTTTGTCAAATAAAATTAATTTAAAATTAGAATTATCAGTCAAAAAAAAATATTTTCTTTTGAAATGGCCAGTACGGCAAAACGGCAGTTTCATAGGTAAAGACCTATTATAAAGGTTAACGAACGAAAAATATCATTACGGTTTCATTTAATTACATACTCAGTAACTTTTTTCACATTAACATGGGGATTATTATTATTATATTATTTTATGTTACACCAGTTAGAGTCAATTGCATCCTACTCAGTAAGCCACGTGTTGGCCGCAACAAGATGTGAATAAACGTTCTTGCTAAATATGCCTTCATCAGTACTGAGTTACTGTTTTCAAACTTACTACCTACTAGTTTTAATACTACTAAGGAATGGCTTTTCACCAGTAAGATCACCGAATTGTAAGTGTAACACGCGAAATTCAATGTCGAAATTATAAGTCAACAGATGTCTTTATTGGCCACGTGATTAAGCTTTTAATTTCATAACTTAGCTACGGGAAAATGAGGTATCCTCTAATAAACTAATTCTTATTTTTTGCAACGCCTACTAAATATTATATTTGGGTTAGGTTATATTTATCTAATGAAGCGAGCGTGGTGCGGCAGCACCCGGCGAAGCGCCACAATCGTTTTTGGATGATAATTCAAAATTTTATAGCAAAAACATCATATAACAACATATTTTTAGTGGTGAAGACAGTTAACGAGTGGCTAAGATAGTATTATTTAGACGCTCGACGGTTGTTGCCGAGTTATTAATTTAGATAGCAATATAGATTTTTTGTGGCGTATAATGCTATTAAAACAAAGTCCGTTTAATTATAATCCTTTTTGTAAGAGAAGAAATCCCTTTTTTTTTTATAAATTGTAATCCGTAGCGATATGTCAGCATTGCGTCAGCCGTGTTTTGTAATTTTCGGTTATGTTCGCTTTTAAACTTCATATAACTTAATTTTTATAATAAAAATCTTAGAACATTTGGTAATAAGTTACCAGCCCAGTAATAAGCCCTACAATTCATTTATAATTCAGAACTAATTTAACTGTACACATTTAATTTTACACATTTTCTTCTAAGTAATTTACACAAAAGATTGATTTTAAAACAAAAACTCACATAATATTTTCGTGCAGATTATTTTAAAAACATCTATGTTTTATTAGCTTTCGAAAGAGGTATTACAATCCCAAATCGGAAAAATAATTACAAAGATAATTGCCAATTAGCGCAGGCGCAGGTACAGGCTTGAACAAAGAGTACCGTTACTAGGCAAATAACTCGGGATTGTTTTTCACCCCGCGCCCTTGTGTTTAGTCCGCTCTTGGCATTTATTGCGTTTGAATGTGTTCACTTGCTCTTATTTCGGTTCTTTTTCTTACGACTTGGCTCGTTTATGTGGACTTTGGTGTATGATTAATCTTCTGACGACCCGGCTTTAAAACTGAGTTCTGTGCAGCGCTTCGCGTGTTATTACTAGTTATGGCTGAAAGACAGAGGAGACATTCGTTAACAAACCAAGAGTACGCCGATATTTTTTATTATTATGGGGCTGCTAGAAGGAGTGCCGATGAGGCTCGTCGTTTGTATGTGGAAAACTTTCTTGTATTCAGTTCATCTAAAATAAAAATAAGAGTCTAGATGGAATAACCAGAGTAGATTTCTACAGCTCCTAGAACTCCTAAACGGGCAAAGGTAATTATGGTCTGTTTGGATTACTTTTATTAGTTGAAATGAGATTTCTACCGGACCTGCTAGAATTAGCTGAAGGTATACTTGGGAGACTGCTACGGGTACATACTTCCAGACGAGCAGCACTAAATGTATTCAGTTTAGATTTTTTTTATTAAAATAAATCTTTACGAGAGAATCTGGAAGTTACTACTGAAACTTCTTGTAGGTAGAGCTAAACATATCAAATCTGGCTTCGTTTTTATTTGTTGAATTTAAACTTAACCATTACTTATTCATAGCGAGGTGTGGTATTTCTTAAATTTTTAATAGTTTTTTAATTAAATTTGGATTTGTTTATTTATATTTTGATCTGTCAAGATAAGAGTATACATGAGATGTAAATTTATAAGAAAAGGTGACTTGCAACCATTTTCTGAGTTCAATTTTATATCATATACTAAAAAAAAATTATATTTTATAAGGAACTATAGAGCATAAGTTAGCTGTTGCAATGTTTTTAGGGCCCAGCAGAATTTTTTATTTTTTGTTCCCCTCCACGGGAAGGGCAGGAGGATAAAAAATGCTCTGACGCATACACTGGCGCGCGCGATCCAGATTATGTGGGGCTCGTTCCGACGCCTACCAGAACCACTACCCACTAAAAAACCCCAAAAATTGCCGGCTCGTGCAATTTCTTGCCACTCAGCCTTCATCTGAGCGACGGCCAATTGGAGAAAGAGGCCGCGCTAGCGGGGCCCAGAAGGGGTCACCCGCTGCGATTTACATAGCACTGAAGGTGCTCAAAATGAAAAGTAAATTATTAAAAAATTAAATATTAAAAAATAAAATTGAATTAATTCGGATTAACGTTAGAATTAGAATTTGCGGCCAGAAGGGCTTCGAGATCGGCTGACAGTCTGGTGGATGAGTACGCTTGCGCATTCCTAGGCCTAGCGACTTTGAAATTCGAATCTAAGACAGGGGTAGTATACGAGACTGAGTCTCGAACCAGAGGATTGGGATGGGTTTCGGAGCGTTTGAAGAACGCTTCAGAGAGTGTTTTGAGGTGTTGTTGTACTGTAGGCAGTTCAAGACCGCAAGTGTGCAAGTCCGCGTTACGCACGTACCACGGTGCGTTTGTGGCCCTGCGGCAAAAGAGGTTTTAACTACCTGCAGTTTGTGCAGGAGGGAGGGTTTGGCGTGGGCAAAGATTGGCGAGGCATATGTTATGACGGGTCTAACGCAGACCTTGTAAAGTGTACGTTTGTTTCTGAAAGACATTTTACTTTTTCTACCTAACATACTATTTAGGCGGCCTAAGTAGTGACGGGCGAGTTTCGAAACTCTTTCGACGTGTGGCTTGAAAAAAAGCGTCGGATCTAACGTGACGCCTAAGTATATAGTACTGCGCTTCCAGGGGATGGGAATGCCTAAAATTCGAACGTGGGGACCGCCAGCGGGCAGCGCCATTTTTGAAACCATACACCAAGGGCAATTACGGCCTTTTGAAGTCTGGTTATACAGTGCGGAACACTGTGGCCTTTGGTATAGAGTGCGGTGTCGTTGGCAAAGAGGGCGAGTTCGACGCCTTTCGGCGAGATGGGAATGTCGTTGGTATACACGGTGTACAACAGAGGGGCTGAGAGGACTGAGCCTTGAGGGACTCCAGCCTTTATAAGACGAGGCGCGGAAAGCGTGCCTTCATGTTTAAATCGAAACGTACGGTCTTTGAGAAACGACGCGATTAACCTGACTAGGCGATCCGGTAAGCCTATTTTGTAGAGTTTATAAACGAGACCCCTGTGCCAGACTTTATCGAAAGCCTTGGCTACGTCAAAGAAAACTGCGACTGTTTTATAACGACGTGGACAGAAACCGTCAAGTATGTACTCGACGATTCGATGGACTTGCCGAGGGCAGGAGTGCTTAGCGCGAAAGCCGAACTGATGGGGAATAATGAGGGAATCGCCATCTGTCGGAAACAGATGGTTCAGCATTCGAGCGAGTATGACTCTCTCGAGAAGTTTAGACATGGCCTTGAGGAGGCTGATGGGTCTGTGATTAGCCGGGATATTCAGAAGTTTACCCGGCTTGGGATTGCCTATGACTGTCGCTTCTTTCCAAGCTTTTGGAAAGTAGCTATGGTCGAAGTAGGCATTGAAGATGATAGCTAATAAGGTAAGCACCTGTTGAGACAGGTGCTTAAGTGCGTGGTTGGAAATTTCATCTGCACCCGGAGCCTTTTTGGACTTTTGACTTCTAATGAGAAGCGAGATTTCATCATAAGAGACTGTGACGGAGTCAGCGGTGATGGGGAGAGAGTCTCTGCGAAGGACTTCGTCCTCCACCGCCTGGATGTGTTAGGGATCAGCAGGTTGCGTGCTGGGCGAGCATTGTGCGGCAATGCTGTCAGCGAAGCATTCGGCTTTCTCTTCGACTTCGAAGGCAGTAGTGCCATCGGGACGAGTGAGAGGAGGAACGTGAGAGGCGGTGTCTACGCGTGAGGCTCGGGCCATACTATAGTACGCTTGGTGGGACGGAGAGATATTCGCCATGAGATCGTTCATCTGAGCGTCTCGGAGTTCTGCGAGGCAAGACCTAACTTTACGTTGTAGCTGATTTGCAGCTTATCTATAGGCGGGCGTGGGATATTTCTTGGCTCTCCGGAGAGCCGCGTTCTTGGCTTTAATAAGATTGCTAACGGCTAAGGGAAGCGTGGGTTTACCTTGCTTAGCAACCTTTTCGTTGTCACTGATGGCTGAATTGATAGCATCCGAGAGAGAATTGACTAATGAATCAATTTAGCCGGACTATCAATTTGATCGGGCGAGATCGCGAGCGGAGAGTTCGGGGCCTCGAAGGCTGAAACTAACGTATTTTTAAAGCCTTTCCAATTGGTAAAGGTCTTAGGAGAGGTAACGTTAGCGTTAGGCGGTACTAGCACGAGGGAGACGGGGCGGTGGTCAGAGCCTAGGTCATCGAGCGGTTCGATAGACCTGAGGTCGAGGTTGATTCGCTTGACAATTGCAAAATCGAGGATGTCAGGAGAGTGGTTTGGGTTGTCGGGATAGTGAGTGGGAGTGATGGGAGAGATGACATCTAAATCGAGTGAGTTTGTGATAGAGTATATAAGATAGTCGAGCAGAGCGATACCGCTGGTGTTGGTTGATAGGCACGTCCAGTCAGTGTGTTTGGAGTTAAAGTCTCCGAACATAATGACTGAATGGCCGAGGGCGAGAATGGCCTCAAAGTCGCTGCGGATTGGTCTGGTGCCACTAGGTATGTAGATTGAAGCTATTATGATGGTCGGATGACCAGTCATAGCCAATCTACACACAGTGGCTTCCATGTTGAGGAGAAGAGTGGTACGGAGAGGACAGCAATGGAATCCTCTTTTGTAATAAATAGCAGTGCCGCCGAAACCGTCGGAGCTGGATCTGTCGTTACGAATAAACGCGTACTTGGGAATAGCGAATCCCCTGGAGCGGTTTGAGTTAGCCACGTCTCTTGAAGAAGCAATAAGTCTGGCTCGTTGTTCTGAAGGAACAGTTTGAGCTCAGGAAGGTTAGTATTAAGGCTACGAACGTTATACGAAACTAGGGATAAGCCCTTGGGTTTGATACGACAGGACGCGGGATTTGCGGGTCTAGACATTCTATTTATTTATTTAGTTTATACGAAAAATGGAATTTATAAAGAGTTTAGTAGCGAGTGATGCTCGGCTAACGCAAATAGACGCTCTTGAGGAGAGTGGGCAGCTCGCAGTTTGCGTGCGAGTACGGAGATTTCCTTAATGTCGACGTTTTGAATGACGTCAAACACGGTCTTCATGTCCTCAGCCAACGACGACTGAGGTGGAGACGACGGAGCGGGACGCGGGCCTACGGGAGCTACGGGAGCTGGGATAGGACGGGAAGGTGCAGGTTGAGCGGCCGGCCGCTGTCTCCCAGGACAGAGCCGGAGTAGGTGTCGGCTGCACGGGCTTTGCTTCTGGGGGACCCCAGTTGCGCAGCGGCGGGAAGTTGAACCTTTCAATCTATCAAAATATCGTCAGCATACGGGTTAAACTCAAAATTGAGCAACAAAACTGTCATACATACTTAACAGCTAGGATTATTACCTTTTTGTAATATTTTCTGTTTCAATGACAACTTGTATTTGTATTTTAATATTTCCTTAGACTAAAATTAAATAAAATTAATAAGTGGCATATTGTAAAATTTTTTGAATAAGTGAAAACTCCGCTCCGTGCTCTGTCACAACAACGATTTTTTTAAATAATATATGGTTTTTCAAGTTTGTTTCCTCTAAAAATCATAATTTTTTCTAATCTGGTTCTAGCGTTATACATAAGGCATTGCTATTATGCAATTTTCTCATTAATAAAATACATTATTGTGTCTATATTTTGGAGTTAATGCCACTGGCAATTTTTTTTTACTACTCCATGGTCACTAGGTTTTCCACCGTTTCAATTTGGGAAAAAAATGCGTTTCGCATGTTTAGTGCAAATTTGTATTTTTGAAATGGCAACACATTAACTGTCAATTTGAAAAAAAGAGTCTCTGCGCGTCATCTGTTGAACTTATCGTTTTTCTGAAAATTAAATAAAAAATATATAAAATTAGGAAGCGTAATTAAAAAACTCCGTGGGCTGTACCGTAATTAAAAATAATTCGTAAGTATTTCTATTGATTATTAATTAATAAGTATGCACTAATTAGATTTGTTTATGAATTTCTTCCTTCTAACCTCCAAATGTAAAAGAATATTGTGCCACGTGGGTAAATGTTCAAAAATTTCTACTCCATGGACCTCTTCTCCGTGGTCATGACTTGTCCACGGAGTGGAAGGAGCGTCTATGGTATGGAAAATTTGGTAGACTTAGTTGATTATATTAAGTTATTTGAAATAATGTATATGTAAGTATCGTAATTTCTAAAAACGTATTGTAATGAATTTTATATGTTTTACCCAACGACGGCAAGCCGAGGAGGATTATCTATTTTGCTCGAATGTTAGTATGTATCTTTGTATGTATTATGTGCGTTTCTTCTTTCCCTCATAACTACTCAACGAATTGACAGATTTGAACAAATGAGATATCATTAAATTTGTCTTGACTTTCTGAGTATTGAAATAAATAATAATACATTGGGGTGGATAAAAAGAAATATTGTGACAATACGGGTATCAAGTGAAAGCTAATGATCAGCACGTTTAAAAAAATATATATACATTATAACACTTTAAAAATACTGTATTTTCAGAAACATCATAGCTGTCATTTAAAAGTTTAAAAGAAAACATTATTTAAAAAACCAAAAAACCCGAGTGCCCAAATAGTTTTCCCAACAGCGATTGCATGGTATTCACGTAATTTTTGTTTCACTTGTTTTTTTACTTTTTAGTTGTGTTTGGGCAGTCTGGTCTTATGTTTTTTAATAATAGGTATTTAAAACATATTTTTGTTCCCAGAAGTATTAAAAAATGGCGGGAAATCAGTCAGAAAGAAAAAAAGAAGAGCGAAGACGAAAAAAAAGGAGTGCGAGCAAAGGCGAAGAGATAAAATTAAAGCTGATCCCGTGGCCTACGAAGCAGCTAAAGCAAAAGAAAGAGAAAGGTGGCTGAAAAGAAAGGCTGAACAAAAAGTCAAGACTATTAAGAATATGACACCCAGGGAACAGAGAAAACAACGAGCTATTTGGAGAAAAGAGTACAGAGCTAAACAACAAATGAAAAAAAATCAAGAAAATGCTATAAGAATCGCAAATGAAAACTCACCCCCAACAACCGATGATGAATCTTTTCAAGAAAATTTACATAATTTGGATCATTCTATAGAGTCACCGCCACAGACTTCAGGTTCTTCAACACCGGTATCTTCTACTAGTTCCCGTCAAAAAATTGTAGGACAAAAATTAAAAAGCGGCAAAAAAATCAAAAAACCAAAGCGCGTTATTCAAAAACAGGAACAAACTATTAAAAAGTTACATATTAAAATTAATACACTGAGTTCAGAAATGTCAAAATGCTGTAAGAGCGTTGCAAAGGAATAAAAAAGACCTTTTACCAGCAAGAATCAGAAATTCCGATAGATCAAACAATACATGTGCTTTGAGAAAGAAAGACGTTAAATTTTTTAGAATCTGACGAAAATAGTAGAATAATGCCCGGGAAGAAAGACACAATCACACGAAATCAAATAAAAAAACAGAGACGTCTGCTATCTGCCACATTACGTAATCTCTATGAAAAGTTTGTTTTTCTTGGCCACCCTTACAAAATAAGTTACCCAACTTTTTGTCGTCTCAAACCGTTTTGGATTCTAGAGCCAAATATAAACAAAAGAGAAACATGTCTTTGCAGTATACATGAGAATTTTCAATTTATAATTGACAAGTTATCTATTTCGAAGTTGATTCAAGAAAAAACCTCCAATGACGTCACTAAAAGTGTGACATGTTCTACAGACAATGATAAGTGTTTGATTAGAGAATGTCATACTTGCTGTAATAAATATCCCACAATAAGTACCTCCGAATATGACCCCATTTGTTACAAGAAGTGGACAAAGATCAGTGAAGATCGCATCATTTCAGGAGTTGTGAAACAAGTTTCCAGAACGATAAAAAAAGAGATACCCACAACGACAGTAAAACTTATCACTGAAATGTTTGATTTACTGCCGGAATTTTTACAACACCAACATTCTTGGAAGCGTCAATCAAAAACAATGTCAGATTTGAGAAAACAACTTGATTACGAAGAAGTTCTGGTTCATATGGACTTTTCTGAAAATTATATGTGTAAGTACAACCAAGAAATACAGTCTGTGCATTTTGGCGCATCGCGCCAGCAAATAACTTTACACACTATAGTGACTTACCATAAATCACCTTTGACTGGTGATATTGTAGCAAAATCATTCTGCAGTTTGTCGGAATCATTAAGACATGATGCCTGTGAAGTATTTGCTCATCTTAAAGGAATATTGTCTCGTCTCTTAGTTCTTACACCAATTAAATCTTTGCATATCCTCACAGACAGTCCCTCTACCCAATACCGTAATAAAAAAATGTTTTATTTGTTTGGTAGAACAGTATAGCTTTCAAAAAGCTAGCTGGCATTTCCATGAAGCGGGCCATGGAAAAGGTGCTCCTGACGGAGTAGGTGCTTACGTGAAAAGAACAGCTGATCGACATGTTGCTCTCGGAAAGATATTGCAGATTTGAAAACCCTATATAAAACTCTGAATGCAATGGAAACAAAAATTGATATATTTATCGTAAAAGAAGACGAAATTCTCGCTGCGGATGCACTTTTGTCTCTAGTTTCGAAATTAAAAACGATAAAAGGCACAATGCGTGTACATCAAGTTCACTGGAACAATTGTGAACCAAAAACAATTTATTTGCGTAGACTTAGCTGTTTTAATTGTGAGAAAAATTGCCAGCACTACGGTATTGGCAAATATACATATCCAACACGTACACAAGAAACACCACAATTTTCAGCCACTACAGGGCAAAATGAAGATGAATGTTCACCTGAGATCGTTTACAAGAAACGTAGACACCAATATCTTAATTATAGTAGTCATAGCGAAAATGCAGAACCGATTGAAGGAAATGTTAAGAAAAGTCATAATGATTTTATTGGTGGTGGTAAAAATATGGCTTTTAAGCATCCTAGACGAAAAATCACATTTTTTAACGATGACAGCGACAGTGAAGTTGCAGGACCAGTTATGAAAGAGATTGCTTATAATAATGATAACACGATATTATGTGACAATGTGACTTCTATAAACGATATTGATTTAATTGAAAAAAATTTTCAAGACGATGAGGACGACAATATTTTTTAATTAATTAATGAAGCAAAGATGATGATTAAATAAACGTGATCTCAATTATGTTCCTAAATATTGTGACAGGTTTTTATACTAATATTAAATGACCATAAATATATATTTTTGTTTTTTGTTCAATTATTCTTTATTTTACTTATTTTAAAATTATTTATTTAAATATAAATAAATGTCTTTTAGACAAAAGTTGACTCCGTGGACAAAGTTCTACTCCATGCCTAGCTCCGTGGATACAGTTCAACTCCATGGTCTGTAGTTTTTTTAGTTTTTTATTTTCTCAATACCCATGACATTTTAAGCTTGGTTTTATCTTTAAAAATGATGTTAAATGATCTATCCTAAGGGTTCGCAAGCAAAAAGTAACAAAAATTAATGTAATTTTTTTTTCACATTGACTCGATTTTTTGATATTGACCCATACGCTCATAGATGGCGACACCTGTAACACGTGTTTTTAATATTGACACGATATTTTTAAAACAAAGGTGATTTACATGCACATTTATCTAAAATATTAAGTGATAAAAATGGCTATCAATTTTAATGTTCTTTTAAACATAATAAACAGCAGCTTGAAAACATGGCTTATTATTTGGAAGCTGTTGGATTCTAAATGGCAACATGAGAATTTATCATTAAATGTCATTTTTACTATTTATTAAGTTTTGTACAAAGATAATTTCCAATCAGGAATAAAAAATTAAATGATTAGTATTATTAGTATATGTTTTTTTACAATAAAATTCTGCGGAAAAAATAATTTTTAACACATTGGTATCCTTTACAAATGACGAAATCTATTCAAATTTTTAATAATACGCTGTGTGCCTAAACACACGGTAATTGGTCAAAAAAATTACAATTAGACAGTGCCTTTGCCACTTATGCTAGTTCACATTGACGATCGCAAGGTGCCGTGAACACAGCATTCATAGAAATGCGACTACGTTCAATGCCATTCGACACGCAGAGTTGTCGGGTAAAGTTGTAAATTAGAGGAGCTTCAATTGGAATCCTAATGACATCTAAGACATCCACCGTACTGCCTGGACTTTGCTCCAACAGATTACCATTTTTTTCGAAATTTGTGAAAAAATTCAATTTCGATGGGGCAGTCCAAAGCCCTTCAAGGATTTTATTGATTCCCGTCCGAATGGTTTTTTTAGTAAAGGGATCAATGAACTATTTATGAGATGGCAAAAGTGCATACATAGCAATGGTACATACTTTGATTAAATAAATATATTATATTTTTCTTAAATTGACTTTATGTTCCTCCCTTACAAAACGCCAATTTCAGATGTAATGACCTAATATTATAATTTGGATAAACCAAACTATGTGCGTAGTGCGGAAATGAGCTTTGTTGCGGCCTGAATTAGAAACTAAACCACAAACAGAACTTTTTGACATAAAATATCAAAAACATCCTAGTGGTGTAGTGGTAGTAGGCAAGTAGCCTTGCCTCATACGCCGAAGGTCCCAGGTTCGAGTCCTGGCCGGGGCATTCATTTGTGTGATGAACACAGATGTCTGTTCTCGGGTCATGGTTGTTTGTATTTATATATGTAAGATTATTCTGGGTTCCCCCTTTGTTCTTCAAATGTAAGCGACCGCACTTTATCTCATTATACCAGCGGTACACAAAGTTGCTTTAGATGGTGCCTTATTCATAAAAACTTGAAGTCGATTCATCAGGTTTCAACTTGGACTTGAAGTCGTAAATAAACATTTCAATGAAAAAAATGTTCCCAACGCTGATCCATTTTTCTATGTATGACACACAATAGTTTCATAATGCTGGTGAAAAATTTTGATGGAAAGTTTTAATTTGGAACAAATATATTTTTACTTTTAAATAATCGAAATATTAAAAAAAATAAATTACAACTCGCCAGCGTTCCAAACATAAATCCTTTTTTTTACAAAACTTTCTGAGTAGCCTGGTATTTTCCAATGTAATTCATAAGAGTTTAGGTACTTGTTTTGTAGGAATATTGTTTGGGTCACTTTTTTTATGCCACGTAAGCAGCACCCTCACGGGAGGCAGGTGGAAGATGCGTCATGCATACCGCTGTAGGCAACCGACTTCCGCGACGGTGATGTGGGACTCACCAGAGTGGCACCTACCCACTAAAAACCACCTTGCCGGCTGTAGCATGGGAATGCTGTACAGCCTTCATCGGAGCGACACCCGGGAAGGGAGGTGGGTGCGCTAAGTGGGTCGGTTCTTATTGCTTCCATGTTCAACTTTTATTCGTTCTGACTGACACCACAACTCTAGTGAATGGTTGCGGTTTTCAATACTTCGTTCTTAAATACTACGTTCTTTAACTTCTAATCGAGATAGACAATATATTAATACTGGAAAAATCTATTGAAGCTCAATATTGACGTGTTTTAAGAACTTGTAAGATATAGTTCCTTCTGTGTTTTAACCGCGTTATAAGTTCGAGTTACCGGCTAATCCTGGTTGGAAAAATTGTTTGCTAGCTGGTAAAATGGTTTTTTTACTAGTGAAAATTACATGGATTGTAATGTATTCTATATTTTATTAAGATATAAATGAGTAATAAACGTATGGGTTTCCGGTGATTCGTTACTGACACCGAGATGTTCGATGTGAGCGGACTTGAGCAGTCAACGCTAGCCTTAACTAAAGCATAAACTTTATTTTATTCCTGAACCCAAAACCAGTGATCTTCGAAGTGCCGTACTAGAGTGTGGTTCTATTAATAAAATGATATAATAAAATATTGTCCATGGAATCGGGACTATCTACGTTCTTACACCATTTATGCTTTGAAGTTGCGTCAGTTAAATTAATCACAACAAAAATCAAGGTCCTCTATATTAAGATCCGTAACAGTTTTATGCAGAGGGAAAAACACGGAACTCGCATTTGTACTAATCTAGAGGAGCGATGGCACTTGATGGTACGGACTGACACCGGTGGATCGAAATGGTAAAAGAAACTGTTTACAAACTAATAGAATGTTTATTTTGTTTTGGAAGAACTTTTTAGTGACTGCAACATTCATTTTCAGTGCTATGAATTTAACCGTATCTGTTGTTAATGATAACCCTGTTTCTTGAAATTTTATTGTACTGCGTGAAATATGTGTAAAATAATTACAAGGTGTGAAAAATTTACGTTCAACTCTACGGTATTAACCGGAGACTGTATTTATTCTGTTTTTCTCAAACTTTTATTGAAATATTCCGCTATAAAACAGCATGAATGTTATATTTATGCAGCATAGAATACTTATGCATAATACTAATAAGCTTCAATCTTATACGCGTCTTTTCAAGAAATGAGACAGATATAATTTTCCATACCGAAGTAGTAAGACTGTCTTACTCTTTCCTTTCTTGATGGAACAAAATTTTAGTGCGGTTAATAATACAGGCCAATAAAATAGGTATTTGTCAACATTTTTTGTTAAGCCTTTATAATGTATTCAGTTCATCTAAAATAAAAATAAGAGTCTAGATGGAATAACCAGAGTAGATTTCTACAGCTCCTAGAACTCCTAAACGGGCAGAGGTAATTATGGTCTGTTTGGATTACTTTTATTAGTTGAAATAAGATTTCTACCGGACCTGCTAGAATTAGCTGAAGGTATATTTGGGAGACTGCTACGGGTACATACTTCCAGACGAGCAGCACTAAATGTATTCAGTTTAGATAATTTTTTTATTATAATAAATCTTTACGAGAGAATCTGGAAGGGTGAACTGAGAGTATACCTGGCAAATTACTACTGAAACTTCTTGTAGGTAGAGCTAAACAAATCAAATCTGGTTTCGTTTTTATTTGTTGAATTTAAACTTAACCATTACTTATTCATAGCGAGGAGTGGTATTTCTTAAATTTTTAATAGTTTTTTAATTAAATTTGGATTTGTTTATTTATATTTTGATCTGTCAAGATAAGAGTAGACATGAGATGTAAATTTATAAGAAAAGGTGACATGCAACCATTTTCTTAGTTCGATTTAATATCATATACTGAAAAAAAAAATTATTTTGTAAGGAACTATAGAGCATAAGTTAGCTGTTGCATTGTTTTTAGGGCCCAGCAGAAGTATTTCAATTTGTTAAGAACCTTTCAATCTATTAAAATATCGTCAGCATACGCTCATAGATGGCGACACCTGTAACACGTGTTTTTAATATTGATACGATATTTTTAAAACAAAGGTCATTTACATGCACATTTATCTAAAATATTAAGTGATAAAAATGGCTATCAATTTTAATGTTCTTTTAAACATAATAAACAGCAGCTTGAAAACATGGCCCATTATTTGGATGCTGTTGGAATCTAAATGGCAACATGAGAATTTATCATTAAATATCTTTTTACTATTTATTAAGTTTTGTACAAAGTTAATTTCCAATCAGGAATAAAAAATTAAATGATTAGTATTATTAGTATATGTTTTTTTACAATAAAATTCTGCGGAAAAAATAATTTTTACACATTGGTATCCTTTACAAATGACGAAATCTATTTACATTTTTAATAATACGCTGTGTGCCCAAACACATCATAATTGGTCAAAAAAATTACAATTAGACAGTGCCGACTACCGATAAGTTGTGAACTAACGAGTTCTCATAAAATAATTTATAATTTTTTGTATTTATATCTGTTTATTGCAATAAAACCTTGTTCATCGCTAAAAATCTTGTTTATATTAGTGATTTGTTAAATTCAGTAAGTTTTTAAAGTGTACAAACAGTGTTTTTAGTAAGTTACGAGAACCGTTATATTCAGTGTCATTGTAGTCAAAGATTTAAATCAAATAGGCATCGATTGTACTGACTAGTGTTTTAAACTATTAGTTTAAACAAGAAAGTTTGGCTACCATTAGAGGTAACTTTTCAATTTCATCTTGTAAGTAATAGAAGTGACTTTGTTTACACTGTTATTGGACATAACCTTGATTCCAACCAGCTGTTCATTTCTGCTATATCAACATATAAACTAATATCTTAAAAATGATGACTCGCCAAACAACAACTCGTCAACTAGAAGAAAAATTGAATCTTACTCTTCAAGAACTCCAAAAATTCAAAGCTTTAAATGAGCAGTTGTTGGAAGAAAGGAATGATAGTGAAAAAGAAATGACAGTAATATTAAATAGAAATAAATCAATGAAACAGGAGTTAGTGAACTTACACACACAGCTTTTAGAAGTCTCAGAACAACGGGACCAACTTCAGGGGATAGTGGATGGGTTTGACAAAGATAGTAATGTCTTGCAAGATACGCTTGATCATAACAATGACCTTAAAAAGCAACTTTGCAATTCCTATACTAAAATAGCATGTTTGGAGTCTAAAATAAATCAGGAGACAGTAATTCAGACCCAATCATTGTTCAATGAGCTTGTCTGCAGTGATCCCGACATGGTCACTACAGTTCCTTCAGATTCCTCTTTAATAATTGATTTAACAAGTGACCTTTCAATGTATGCAGACCCTGCATTAGAATCTTTGGGAACGGTACATAATAAAAACAATAAAATTCACCATACTGGTAACATAAAATTGAGCAAAACTAAGAGTAAGAAAATTGTCAAACTCAATCAATCTATTCAGAGTAGCTCTAAATTTATCAAAAAGCAAAGCATTTTATCTCAAACTATTCCAAGTAAAAATCAATGTTTAAAACTAAAGAATGAACTGATATTCTGTAAAAGTAACTTGGAGCAGAATAGGTTAACTTATGAAAGTGACATACAGAAATTAAATGTAGAAATACAGAGGCTACATGAAGAGCTACTTATTCTAACCAATAAGTATGAAATTTCTCAAAAAGAAATTAAGGAACACACTGTAGCTATGGACAATTTGATTGAACTGTCTAAATATAATCATGACCGCTTTGAGTCCCTTACTAATTATTATGAAAGTAATTCAAATAATACTACATCAGATTGTCCTCTGCCAATATCCAGTCAACCTGAGGAGCCATATGTCACTAAGCATGTAGAATCAAACTCAGGTAGTAGCTTAGATAAGAAGTCAAATAAAAGTGAATTAAATATAATTATGTATAGCGATGAACTTGGTAAGAACATGGGATTGCAACTTACTCGGTGTGTTGGGGGGCCAATAACTAATTATTGTTACCCCGGTGCTTCATATTATGACATAGTTGATAAAATTACATCCCGTACATTTAACCCTAATACAATATTGATTATATTAGTAGGCAGATGTAAGCAACTAAGTAGGAAAACAATGACAGCATGTTTTGCTAGATTGAATTGCAGGCAGAATATTAGTAAAATTATTTTGTTTGCATTTCCATTTACCCAGAGCCCCTCAGAAAATAATATGAAGCATCGACTAAATATAGATGTACAAAATATGACATGTCGTCATAGTGAAAAATTTCAGTTTATTGATTTAAATACATTTATTAACAAGCCATATATGATAAATGATAGGTACAATTTGTACAGTAATGACCTACGACATATAGCATACTCGCTATCATATATTTTATTCATAACAGTCAATTCGTTGACTACAACCGCTGCTTCTATTGAGCAGTCACTTTATACTTTTGACCCGTTGGAATGTAATATTCCAAAACATAGTATTAGAAATAATTTAAACATAAGTTAGTGACAATAGATAATACATCTAGCACCAGTATTCTAAGTAGTAATTTAAGCAATAAAAATGTAAAAAATAATTTTCTGAACATAGTCCATCAAAATATGCAGGGCATTGATGGTAAGGAATTACAGATCGAACTATTCTTAAACTGTGAAAATATTCATATACTATGTATCACAGAGCACTGGCTCACACAGTGTCAAATTATGTCTTCTTATAAGAATCATGTAATTGCTAGTTCATTCAACAGAGAACAAACAACTTGCGGCGGCTCAATGATCATCACTCATAAGAGCCTAACATTCAAAGAACGCACTGATATTGTAAGTCTGTCTGTTGAGCAATCAGTTGAAATAGCCTGTATTGAGATAGGGAATATTGTTATAATAAGTGTATACAGACCCCCATCCTCACCATTTGAAGTATTTGAGAGCACTATGGATGAGGTATTACATAGAGTAAATAACAAAAACAAAGAAATAATTATTTGTGGCGATTTTAATATTGATTTATTAGTAGAGACATCACAAAGTAAACGATTCTTGAATCTTTTTAATTGTTACAACCTAAAAAATCTCTTCTTAGAGCCTACGCGAATCACAGCGACCTCAGCCACATGTCTTGATAACATTTTTACAAATTTAATGCCATGTACAAAGTCAGTAATTAATAAACTACAATCAGATCATAGTGGGCAGTTGGCCACTTTTGATATTGGGCTAAAAAAGACTTTAAAAAGAGAAATTACCTTTATACCCATGAATGAGAGACGGCTTGAAACATTTAGGAAAAATGTATTTGAAAAAACATTTAAATTAGATTACTGTGCAGATCCTATTACTCAATATAACTCTATTCATAATATAATTAGAAATGAATATGACTCTGTTTTTAAAAAAAAGAAAATATGTATAAATAATAATTTATTTAGGTTTAGTGACTGGGCAACAGTGGGAATATGCAGAAGTAGAAATAGATTATATGAATTGTACAGTGAAAGAACTTATAATCATAATAAGACATTTTATGAATATGTTAAAAAGTATTCAAAATTATTTAAACGAGTTTGCAGTGTAGCTAAATCTAATTACATTAATAATAAAATTAAATATAGTACTAACATTTCAAAAACTGCATGGAATATAATTAATCAGGAAACTGGGAGAGCAAAAGAACCACACACCAAATATAATTTAAAAATTAATGATAAAGTGTTGTCAACTGACAAAGAAGTTGCTGAAGCATTTGAAAATTTTTTTACAGCCATCCCTTTGTCAACTACTTCGAGTATTAATTCATGTTCCACTCTTGCACAGTCACTGCTAACGGAAAATGTAAATTCATGCAATATTGATTGTATTTTTAAACATGTTACTGTTCCACAAGTTTTAAATGCATTTAAAAGCATTAAAGTAAAAAATACTGCCGATTTAGATGGGATTTCTGTTAAAATTATTGAATCTGTCATTGATGGTATAGCCCCGTACTTAGCCAGTATATTTAATGACTGTGTTGATAATGGTGTTTTTCCTGATTTAATGAAATTGAGTAAGGTCATTCCAATATTCAAAGCAGGTAGTATGTCTGACCCTAATAATTTTAGACCTATATCTATACTACCAACGCTCAGTAAGATTTTTGAAAAATTAATTTTAAATCAATTACTTTCTCATTTTTACGGTAATAGTTTAATGAATTTTAAGCAGTTTGGTTTCACGCGGGGTCGCTCAACAACCGATGCCGGTGTTGAGCTCATAAAACACGTATTCAGCGCCTGGGAGGAGTCGTGTGATGCTATTGGTGTCTTTTGTGACTTGTCCAAGGCGTTCGACTGTGTGGATCATACTACTCTACTCATGAAACTACACCATTACGGCATTAAAAACCGAGCGCTTGCCTTGATTAAATCATATATTTCTAATAGAAAACAGAAAGTTGCAATAAATGGAGAAAAATCATCAGGATCGGCAGTGACAATGGGTGTGCCCCAGGGCTCAGTTCTTGGTCCTTTCCTATTTTTAGTTTATATTAATGATCTGCCATCGGTCGTTAAGAATCAATGCGAGGTCATATTGTTTGCTGACGATACTTCCTTCTTGTTTAAAATCAAAAGACATGAAATTGACTATCGAGCGGTGAACAAATGCATCTCCAACACAGAGCAGTGGTTCTCAGCTAATAATTTGCTCCTCAATGAAAAAAAAACGAAATGTGTTAAATTTACATTGCCAAATGTCAAACAGGTAAACACAAACATTGTAGTTAAGAGCCAGGAACTGACTCCTGTAAACTCAACTGTATTTCTGGGCATAACCTTAGACGCCAAACTGCAGTGGGGACCGCATGTTGATGGTTTAGCGAAAAGGCTTGGCTCTGCCGCATATGCTGTTAAAAAAATTAGACAAATTTCAAATGAAACAACTGCTCGATTAGTCTATTTTGGTTACTTCCACAGCCTCATGACATATGGTATTCTGCTGTGGGGGAGTGCTGCCGACATCGATGCTATATTTATTCTGCAGAAAAGGGCTGTTCGCGCAATCTATCAGCTCGGTCCAAGGGTGTCACTTAGAAGTAAATTTAAGGAAATAAATATTCTTACCTTCCATTCACAATATATTTTAGAAAATTTAATGTATGTTAAAAAGAACATAACCTTGTTCAAAAGAAAAAAAGATCTGCACAATGTTAACACAAGAGGAAGAAATATGCTGGCAGCTCATAATAGCAGGCTTCATAAAGTCACTAACTCATTCATGGGTCAATGTATACGCTTTTATAATAAGGTTCCTGAGGATATCCAAGGTCTTCCTGTTGACAAATTCAAAGAAACTATAAAGGAGAAGTTGTGTGCTAGAGCATATTATAAACTATCCGATTATTTGGATGATAAAAGCCCTTGGGTATAATTCCCTCATTAACAGGATTGTACTAGTATTTGTAACAAAGCATGTGTAATGTGTCTATTTGTGCGATGAGTTCTTCGTCCCGATGAATATCTAAAGCGTCATTGTCACTAAAGTACGTCTTCTTATGGTAGCGTCGGGTGACGGGTCGCTCACTTCCCTCTAATATGGTTGAGGAGGGCGATGGCTGGATCCCGCGTTAACTCGTGAACGGGTGCCGTTTGAGGGTGTTCGTCGTTTGGATACTTGGGGGGAGGGAGACTTGCCGGGCTAACAGATGCAGAAAAGAATAATTTTGTATAGACATAAAGAGACTCTGTAAATTTATTTTGAAAAAAATATACCCGTGAAGTTTCTTGCCAGTTCTTCTTCACGAAGGTTTTTTTCGAACTGGTGGTAGAATCATGTTTTATTTGACGTCAATAAGAACAAGTAATTGTCAATGTTGAGAAATAAATATTTCATTTCATTTCATTTCATTTCATTTCATTTCATTTCACAGCATTCATAGAAATGCGACTACGTTCAATGCCATTCGACACGCAGAGTTGTCGGGTTACTCCTATTATCACCTAATTTACCAACCTTTTTATTTTTTGGCATAGGGCAATGAGTTCAGTTTTTCTAATAAGAAATAATAATAAAATAGCACTTTCTAAATTAACTTACCATAATTTCACGACTACATTTTATGCAAAGGATTGCACAATCTTAAGGTTTTTGTTTCGATGACTTGAAAATATAGTTTGATGCAAAAAAAACCCTAGCCCGAGAGAGTGACACCCTGCTGAGTTCACGCTACCGCTAAGTTCCACCGTTTTCATCGCAATAAAAACCTCAGTGAATGCGAGTTCAAACTCAGTAAACTCTTTGGCATTGTCGTCGTTATAAAACTGCATGAACTAAGCGTTGCTCTCTCTCTCTTTCTGTCTTTCTTTTCACTTGTCTTCTTTTTTATAAACTTATAAAAAAGAAGATCCATAGTTCTTTTCACTAACTTGTATTAGGTACTATTTGATAAATCATGTATAAAATGGGCACATTAATATCTTAAAATGGTTTCAGTGTATTATTAAGTCCTTACTTATGAAATCGGCGTTTTGTCGTACTGGCCACTTTGATCTGTATTATCTCCTCTTTGGTTCTCAAGAATTCCAATTTCAAATTTATACAGCTATTTACTCACGCATTTGTGTTTCGAAAACCGTAATTCATTTGTTTTTTCCTCTTTTGGTCACTTAGTTTATAAAATGAAAACTTGAAATATCGCGTTATTTACGAGTACGACATCCACCGTGGCACCAGTGCTGCAGAAACGGCTCGAAGTATTAATGCTGTGTTTGGCGGCGGTGTCGCAAAAGAAAACACAGTGCGTTTTTGTTTCCAACGTTTTCGATCTGGAAATTTCGACCTGCAGAACACCAACGTATCAACCAAAGTTGATAATGAAGAATTGAAGGCTATTGTGGATTCATGGCAGTCTGAGTTAGCTGTAGGCTGCGGTGTTAGTGACAAAACTGTTTTAATCCATTCGAAGTACTTGGGAAGGTAAAAAGCTTGAGAGGTGGGTACTCATGAATTGAGTGCATCAAACCGACAAACGCGCGTCGACTGCTGCGTTATATTACTCAACCGACACAATAATGACAGGGTTTTAAATCGAATCATCACCTGTGATGAAAAGTGGATCCTGTACGACAATCGGAAACGCTCATCGCAATGGTTGAACCCTGGCGCACCAGCCAAATCCTGCCCCAAGCGAAAATTTACTCAAAAAAAGTTACGTGTGAGCGTTTGGGGACTAGTGCCAGTGTCGGCAACTGCAAACCATGATGTAAAAGCTAGCTGCTAAACAACCGAGACTGGTCATTCGCTCTAGGCCACTGCTGCTTCAGCACAACAGACGGCTACTAAATTAGAGGAGCTTCAATTGGAATCCTAATGACATCTAAGACATCCACCGTACTGCCTGGACTTTGCTCCAACAGATTACCATTTTTTTCGAAATTTGTGAAAAAATTCAATTTCGATGGGGCAGTCCAAAGCCCTTCAAGGATTTTATTGATTCCCGTCCGAATGGTTTTTTTAGTAAAGGGATCAATGAACTATTTATGAGATGGCAAAAGTGCATACATAGCAATGGTACATACTTTGATTAAATAAATATATTATATTTTTCTTAAATTGACTTTATGTTCCTCCCTTACAAAACGCCAATTTCAGATGTAATGACCTAATATTATAATTTGGATAAACCAAACTATGTGCGTAGTGCGGAAATGAGCTTTGTTGCGGCCTGAATTAGAAACTTAACCAAAAACAGAACTTTTTGACATAAATCATCAAAAACATCCTAGTGGTGTAGTGGTAAGTAGCCTTGCCTCATACGCCGAAGGTCCCAGGTTCGAGTCCTGGCCGGGGCATTCATTTGTGTGATGAACACAGATGTCTGTTCTCGGGTCATGGTTGTTTGTATTTATATTAGGTCTTTACCTATGAAATTGCCGTTTTTCACGAAATAAATGAAGCGTAATTTTTTTTTATATTTTTTATTTCTATTAATCAAAATAATCACCCATGCAATCAATGCGTCTTTGCCAACGCATTGGTAGCTTATTGATGCCTTTCTTGAAGAAATCAGCTGGACGGGAGGCAACAAATTCTTCAAAGGCATTTTGTACTGCCTCTCGGGTATTGAATTTTTTTCCCGCCAAGAAGTTATCCAAATTCTGGAAAAAGTAGAAGTCTGTAGGCGCAAGGTCTGGTGAGTACGGCGGATGATGGAGAACTTCCAACCCCAACTCTTGTAGGTTGGAGACCGTCTGCTGTGCAGTATGAGGTCACGCGTTGTCTTGCAGGAGCAGTGGAGCCGAACGATTGACCAAAGCTGGTTGGCTACGTGCGAGCATCTCCATCATTGTGTTCAGTTCTTCACAGTACACATCTGCCGTAATGCTTGTCCCGTTTGGCAAGAAGCTGTGATGAATTACTCCCGAGTTAGACCACCAAACAGTGACCATCAATTTTCTAGGGGTAAGTTTTCGTTTAGGGCATTGTTTGGGTGCTGAACCAGGGTCCAACCAACTTGCTGAGCGCTTACGATTGTCAAACAGGATTCATTTCTCGTCACAAGTAACAATGCGGTTCAGAATTCCTTCATTTGTATGCCTGCTGAGCAGTGCAAGGCACGTCTCCACGCGTACTTCGCGCTGGCGGTCATTGAGTTCGTGGGGTACCCATTTGTCAAGCTATTTTACCTTGCCAATTTGACGCAAATGGACCAATATTGTTTTGATGCTAACGTCGAAAGCTGCTGCTAATTCAGCCGTGGATTGAGTTTCATCAGCTTCCACAATTGCCTTTAATTCGTCATTGTCGACCAAAGTTTTCGGACGACCACGGGGTTCATTTTTCAGGTCAAAATTTCCAGAACGGAAGCGGGTAAACCAATAACGGGTGGTGCGTTCGTTTGTAGTGTTCGCTCCGAAAACGTCGTTGATGTTGCGTGCCGCTTGTGCCGCTTTGCTGCCACGACGGTACTCATACTCCATAATTACTCGAATTTTTAACTTATCCATGATGACGAAAAATGTTCGAATGCGTTGAAAACAAAACACTAACTATTAAACAAATGACGATTTTAGAAAAAGAATTCCATATTTGTCAAATAAAATTAATTTGAAATTAGAATTATCAGTAAAAAAAAAAATATTTTCATTTGAAATGGCCAGTACGGCAAAACGGCAGTTTCATAGGTAAAGACCTATTATATGTATGATTATTCTGGGTTCCCCCCCAGTTCGCTGTATGGTTATCATAAGACAAGCTCTGCTTACTTTGGGGCCCATACAGTTGGTATGTTTGTCTAATAAAAAAAAAATAATAAAAATTTCGACTTTTTTACATATATTTTTTAACATAACCTAAACAATACCATTTGTTGATGAGATATCACTAAAGATAATATTTTTCAAATACCATGGTTATCAAAATTTTTTATTCTAGTTCAAAGATAATTTTGAATTGAAAAGCAATAAGTTATTTATTATTTTTTACTTTACTCTAAAACATGCAATACATTGTGTAGTAATGTTTAGAATCGTCCAACTATTTAAATAGCACGGCAGACAAGAAGAGAAACTGTACAAAAATACAAAAAAACAGTCTCTGTTTTCGAAAATAGGAAATATAATAGTAGGGGAGCAGCCCACGATGCTAAATGGGGATTTAGTCGAGCGTCGTAGAGACCTATTGGTTTGCAGAGCTCAGATGATAAGAAGAAAAAAACTTTATACAATGTATACCTCTTCTGTTCACTTCCCTCTAATATGGTTGAGGAGGGCGATGGCTGGATCCCGCGTTAACTCGCGAACGGTGCCGTTTGAGGGTGTTCGTCGTTTGGACACTTGGGGGGAGGGACACTTGCTGAGCTAACAGATGCAGATAAGAATAATTTTGTATAGACATAAAGAGACTCTGCAAATTAAAAAAAAATATATATACCCGTGAAGTTTCTTGCCAGTTCTTCTTCACGAAGGTTTTTTCGAACTGGCGGTAGAGTCATGTTTTATTTGACATCAATAAGAACAAGTATTTGTCAATGTTGAGAAATAAATATTGCATTTCAAATTTCATTTCATCGGTGGGGGAAGCGGCTATAGATTTTAAAATATGTAAAAAAATACTGTTGCATGAACATACTCGAGAGCGCGTCAGATATTGATAGCATCAATGTCCTACGTACTTGTAATAATATACGTAAGTTAATCTGATCGTTTGCATGATGCGGATGATCGTACGTTAGGGTTGAAAATTAAAAAAAATTTTTTTCGAGCACGTCAGAGTTTCTAAGGGGTTGTTAAGTGAACCTAAAAAAAGCTCTCATTCAATAATCTCACGATTTCGATGTATCGCAAAATCGCGGTCATGTCCCAGAAATGACTCGTAAGGGTGACACTGGACTTTAGGCCTATCAGATAACACCAACACGCCTCCAGTACAAGTTTTCTGGTTTTCGATACATTGCCACTTTTGTGATTTTTTTATGAAATTTCCACGTTTTGGTCTTTTTTTGCCTACAGCTGCAATAAATATCTTTTAACTCACAGTTTTTTTTACCAAGACTATCGTTATTAGTTATTTGAGACAACCTAGTAATAATTTTGACGGAAACTAGCACACTATGCTAAGAAAAAGAGTTGAATTGTTTTATTTTATTTCATTGCGGAAAACCTGACTAAAGTTTAACTGATACTGCACCTCATTTTAAAAATTGCTTGTTTAATGACATTTTCATAATAGCATTACAATAGCCATTTTTTTAAAACAAATTTTAGAAAATTTAATTTTTACATGAAAGGCGTGCTACTTGGAGACAACCTAGTAATAATTTTGACGGAAACTAGCACACTATGCTAAGAAAAAGAGTTGAATTGTTTTATTTTATTTCATTGCGAAAAACTTATTGACGAAAAATGTATTGCGATGATACTGCACATCATCTTAAAAAATTGCTTGTTTAATGACCTTTTCAAAATAGTATCACAATAGCAATTTTTTTAAACCAAATATTAGAAAATTTAATTTTTTTGTGAAAGGCGTGCTACTTGGAAAATAGTACAGCTGCATGATAATGCTTAATAACAGGTTCAGGTGTCTTTTGTGGCAAAATTACTACTAAATGAAATTGCAGAAGCACATAACTATCTATCTTTTTCTCTCTTTTATTGTTTTATGAAGTTAGGTAACTACTAGAAGTGAAGTAATTGTTTTCAGTAGGTTGGTAGGTTGTAACTTAAAATGTTTATTTTTACTATTATTGTTTTAACCTCCGACGCAAAAACGACGGGGTGTTATAAGTTTGATGTGTCTACTTCGTACGCTTTCGGCAATTAATCACCTGCCAACCAAATCATTTTGAACTTTCCGTCCACAACTTTCCATCCATAGTCCGTTGGTAAAAGATCAATAATTTTTGCATTATGGGCATTACTCCACGTGCATGCAATGAATCTTGTGCCTAACACTTGCTGGAGTAACTCCGATTGACAGGGTGGCAAGTTGCACGCATCGTAATTCCGGACAATCAAGAAGAAGGCTTGTGATTTGTATTTCAACTTGTACGTCTTATTGAAGATGACAATCCTGGCTTGATTGACATAGTTTAGCTTCTTCAACCCATACAAGTGGCAAGTAAAAGACAGTATGATGTTAAAAGAATCCTGCACATTATGCTCCTTTGATCCCAAATCCAGAAAAGCTGCTTGGAAAAGTTCTGAATTCATCAGAAATTGCAAAGGTATCTTTTTTCCTCGTCGGTACAATGCTGGGTTGAAATCGCAACCAGTGAACGCAAGCAAAGCTGGAAGCGCCTTTGAAATTTTTGGCCCTCATTTTTTGTAGAGAGCGTATACTTTGATGTATCGGCGTGTATTTCCAACTACAAGAGTCGTTGGAAATACAAGAGAGAGAGAGTTATAGATAGATAAAAAGTGAGAGAGGAATAAAAACGCGGAGAGGGGAATATAGGCATCACGCAGCTGCACGCATTAAACTTTGTCAACGAATTTTTGTTATTTCGGCTTGTGGAAATCGTCAGGTTATATATTTTTCGTTATCCTTGAATTATTTCCTTCAAAATAAAAAAAATTTGCCTCCGGTATTTAGTCGAGATGACGTCTTTTTTTTACAACTTTGTAGCCCTCCCCTTTCGTTACGTCACTCTCAAATCGTCAGATTAGTGGAATATTTTTGGCATGTAATTAATTCACCCAACCTTAATCTGACGCGCTCGAGAATTTCTGATAATCAATTTTTTTTTACTTATCTGATCCTTTATCCTGGAGGGGCGGCCTTATATATGGGGCTCATGTTTTAATTCATCATGTGGATGTACTTAACCATGTACAAGGTATCCCCCTGTATATTAATCTGACGTGCTTTAGTAAATCCCGAAATCCCCGCTTGGGCTCCCCTACTATAAAATTAAGTAATTAGGTACTTTAAACTAGCGAAACATTTTTTAAATACATTTTTATCTTCACTTATAAACTTCAAAAATACCCTGCAAAAGTAAAATTTGAATAGGAAATTATTTGTTGTTTATGAGATTTTGTTTATATTCTTTATTTCATTAGATCTGTATTTGTGTCACTTGTAACATTATAAAAAGGACATTTATTTTATCTTATGTACGTATTACGTTTGTAAAATAAAAAAAATTTCATTATTTCTAAACATTTTTGTAAAGAAATTTTGATTTTTTTTTCTGAATATTGAACTTATACCTACATTTATAAGTAGAAAGGATATTCTTCATATTCTTCCTATCAAATTTCTCAAACAAAATATATATTTTTTATAATATCATGCGAAATATGTCAATATTGGAATAAGTATTGCAAGGAAATTGTAATTTTTAGGTCCGATAGATTAGCCTTTATTATTGTTCCCCTTTGGTTTTTGTTTGCTATTCGCGTTATGCATTAACATGTATACAAATGCAAAGTTTAAACAAGCACAAAAAAAAATTTTTAAAATTAGCGGATATCATTTTGAAAGTTAAAAAAGCCACCGACTATATTATCAAGACTATAACAAAAACTAATCTAACTCGGGTTCAAATATGCAGTATGCAATAATCTATGCAGTCCAACAGAAACTGACATTGGTAGAGCGACATTTTAACTGACTGACCAGAATAAATTGAGTTAGCAATTTAACTTTTGGTTGTCTGCAGGCTAATTCAACACCAATCCAAGCCCAAGCAAGTAAATTCCTACTCTTGAAAACGATTTTGACAACATTGTACTGAAAATTGGAATAACTTTACCATTGCAGCCTTACAAGTGAAGTTGGTTACGATTGAATAATCAACAATGCACACTCAATATTACCAAAATTTAAACAAACTCATGAGTAGCCATTTGTCGTTTTTGGATTAGCCAACGCCAAATTCAATCTCAATTAGTTCCGCAAAATGGCCGTACAATAATGAGACAATTGGCGCATTCAAGAGTACGAAATATCAAAATTGGATTGCCGATCCGTCGGAATCGTTTTCACGAGTAGGCTTGCTGGTCTGCTCAAGCATGCATCAATGTCGGATTGATCTCAATAACGCTATTGCTAAGAGCTTGTTTCATTAGCGGTTTATTTAATGGTACTAAATCGTACTTTGAAATTTTTTTTTCAACTAAGAAATGAAAGAAAAATTTCTGGTATAAATAAGCATACAGCTTAGTGTAGTACAATAATAATACAATAATGCACCCTTCCATGCTACTCAAGTATAGCTAACACAGCTAGACAAAATTAATTGTTGGTTTTTAATTTTAGACACATTAATGCCGAATGTCATCAAGCCAATATAAGACGAAATTATAAGAATAAGTCAATATGCTAGGAATAAAAACACTATAACTAGTATATTTTTGTGCCTATTTGATTCCGCTATTTAGGCGCTATTGGTGCGGGGTACACTCGAACTTAAATTGACAATTAATATTACACAAAGGTTGTGTTCCCCAGTCTTCATTAGAAATTTGGGCCTGGCGTTTCAATTATTTTCAGTATATATGAAGGCAACAAATAAATAAAAATAACGGTTTTAGGCACTGCCAACTAGAGAAAAAGTCAGTAACATAAATATCGGTAAATCCAAATCATAAAGGATGAAAATATAAAAGGACGAGCGGAAAAGTGATTTTATTTTGTAATGGTTTAGTAAAACCTATGTTAAATGCGCACAAATTCAAAAACTAAGAATCAAATCTCTTTCAAGTTAATCTTTTGAGAACACTTTTGAACTACGCATTTGGATGTAAAGCTGCAGCTCTTTAGGTCCATACGCAAATATTATTTATTTTATAAACAAAAAACATTTAAAAATCGTTTTGAATCGATTAACGAGGATTAGGCACCATTTCTATCCCTCAGCTACTTGAACTCATTTTTACCGCACCCTTCCCCCATGACACGCGTCGTCACTGCCGTTAGTCTGTAAATATTTACTTGTTCTAATTTTTTACCTAAATAATTAGTGATTATCGAATGATACCATATATATATATATATATATATATATATATATATATCTAATTAAGAGTATCTAATTTGTATATTGTATAAATATTATCTAATTTGTTGTGAAACAACACAACTTGCACAAATATATGAATAAATAAATATTTTTGTAATGAATAAATAGATTAGTTTTTTTTTCAAAAAGCTTTATTTATGCTAATACTATTTATTTTCGAAACATATTTGTGGCTCTTTAAAAACATAAAAATTTTGTAAATTGTAATTAATGACTCTTCTGACTCAAAAGGTTGCCGACCCCTGGACTAATCAAATAGAATATTAGTATAGTTGCAATTCTAAAAGCATCTGCTTTTCTAATAGTGTTAAATGAAGTAATCTGGATGAAATTAGAGGTCTAACGGCTGCACTCACAGAAATCAAATGGTTACTTAGAGCGTTTTAATTATAGATTTTGCTAAACAAATTAGTAAAATCTTTACTAAGGAGCGTCATTTGACGTGTCTGACTGCAGCCGTAAAAGAGAGGATAAGCTTTAACCGTTCATTCATTAAGTTTGTGGCGGATACCTAGTTAGCGAGATATAACGTACTTTAAACGTTCTTCGTGTGGAGCATAGTACCGTCAGAGTAGGTCAGAAATGCGCACTGCACATAAAACTAATTCGACGATAGCATCTTTTTAATTTGTGTTATGCGTTTTAAATTGCCATGTCCTTAGTGTTGACGTCACCAAGTTGAAAAAAATTCAGTTCCTTTCGAAAATAAAATCAGACGTTTGTCAATATTACTGGAGAAAGATTACGTGAACGCCCTCACCGAATCGAAAAACTCTTTATTGCTGCATTTTGGTTTAAAATATAGATTTACACAATTGACTCGAGTGTAAAAGCTCGAAACGCTATGAAATAAATTAATAAATGTCGATTCAGAAGGACTTTGAAATTGAGGACATAGATAAAGAATTTATTGATAATCTTGATTATTTACTGGCAGTGTACTGCCGTAGGTAAATACCGATTCAACGTTACAAAACAAAGTAAACTGATAAGGTTATTGGAAATATTAATCGTTAAATAATAAATTCTTTCCATTACCTACGAATTAAATAATCTGTAACCAGGTAATCAAGGTAGGCTTAGTATCACTTACACCACGACGAAATCAAATATATTATTATCAAATTAATAATCAGTACCTAAGTACCTACAAGTATCTAATTATTTAGTTATGTTTGTTCTTATTTAGGATTTAAATAATTACGAAAATAAAAATCATACTGTACGACTTGTAAATGTGTCGCGTAATTTCAAACTCGGATAAATCAAATTATGAGAAATTATAAGATTTTGGTATCAATAGAAAATGTAAAAATCAAGTTTTCAAACCATTTTTTCAGTTGGACATAAATGCACATAGTTTTGGAGAAAAAAAACCGTTAAATACTTTATATATTATCAAAATTAGATAGATCCATTTAGCAGATTTTTTCAAATGTCGGTAAATCCATCCGAGCCAATCAGCGAATTACATTTTGCTCAAAATGGTATGACGTCATCTGTGCTAAAACAAAACTTTGTTCGCCTGCTTTTTGTTTATTTATATTAATTAGCGAGTTTCAATGGATAATTCCATCGTAATTGTGCCACCAAATAATGCCCGCAAACGGCCTAATATAGAAAAACGTCGTCAGAAAGAGGAAAGCGCGAAGATATGGCAAGTAGTACACCTGCTACGCGTCGTTTCGAAGTTGTGAGTTAGCACTAGTGTTGTGCAAATTATCATTTATACATCGATTGATTTATTATTTTGTTGTTCCACTGTTACAGAATAATTTGGATGCAATAAGTATGAAGGAATTTAGTATTCTTACATAATACATAACTGTGTCGTCAGATTTGTGTCTTATTTTAATGTCTTACTATTCTGGTACAGGGGTTGCTAAAACAATCAATAAACGCGGCCAAACGGTTCAAAAATTTAATCCAGAAAAACTGCACTTGGAGTCAGCCAAACAACAGAAATATTGCTCAGGAATGGACATCTTTAGCGCAATTAAATTAGTACAAAAAAGTGCTTAGCATAGAAAATGTGATAGGGCGCGCGATGAACGAAGAAGAAAATAAAGAAGATGATTCAGAAGCATTATTAAATTTTGTTTTAAACATTTTAAAGTGATTGAAAAATTTACAATTTTTTTTGTAAATATGACTAAATATCCGCATTTAGTTCGTATTATTTTTTGTATAGGTACTTAAATTAGGTATTTAGTTAGCTACCACAAATTTTACTGCCGATAGTATTCCGTTACTTCTCCATCACCACATCACTAATTCTTCTTATAATCTTATTTTTCAAATCTAGATAAATCCAGAGCTGTTTAATCAAAATTCTATAAATCCACTTAGAGTTTTTTCAAAAATAGATAAATTACATTCAATTTTATCAAATGATCCAATCTAAAAATTATAATTTTAAAAGAAATTGTGGTTATATTATGGAATCTGTTGAACGTGACCATTTCTTTTAATGCTGTTGCCTTAAAAAAAAAATACTGCCTCTTAATTCATCAAATTCAGATTATTATCAGTTCTTTTTTTAAATGTCTCCTAAGAGTGGGTTTATCCGAGTTTGAAGTTACGCGACTCAAATATTACGTAGGTTTTCCTAAGATTACTCACACAACTGCCTACTATTATTAACACCCATTATACTCTTTATTTAGAACACAATTTTGCACCCGAACAAACACAAGTGACCACTGACGATAAAGTTATGAATCTAGTTGACATTCCTATGACTATACTAATAGAGTTCATAATCGATGAACTGGGGGATATATGACGCATAGATCAATGAAGCGCCTTATAAAGTAGTAAACGATTACGTTGACTTAAAATTACTGTTGCCTTGAGTTGTAAAATATGATTCCTTTGAGCCTAATAATTTTAAATATTAATAAAAGAATTAAATTTTGTCCTTTTTCGCAATTTAGTTGATGCCGTTAACCTAGTTAATTTCCCACAATTTGCAAAAACAGCAACTTTTCTTAATTTTTCCAAAATTTAGGGGTATGATTTTGATACGTAGAGTAACTCTGGTAGACTGATGTAAATATTGATAGGATATTTTTTTTTCAAAAAATTTACTTGGTTCACTTTTGATGTGTTTAGTTTTCCGAGACACCTACGAGTACTAGGTTAAGTGTTTTTAACATTGATTAGAGACTAGAATAGATATTTTAAACTTTTTATATATTTTTTGTATTAACAGTTTTACGTAAATGAAGTGTCAGATTAAGCATGTGGTGTTTACCTTTAAGCGATTGCACACTTAGATAATATTTTGTTCAATTCTTAAAGTATTAATAACCATATAAAGTACCAATTCTTGGTTAATCAATTTTCATAGTAATAAATAGGTAACTATAACCAAGGTATAGTAACAAGCAATCTTTATCTATTCATTTATATTAAGATATTCTTTAACATAATCATTAGTCCCAATGCAAAAGAGTTCGCCTACCGCAAATATTACAAGCAAAATTTTTAAGTAAAATTTTGATAAATAAATTTAAGTATTATAAGTTCAATAAATACACAAATGTTTTGAACTTTTAATGAAGTTAAAATTCAATTTAAAAAAGTAACAAAATATTTTCCTATTTCAATAAAATATAATAATTCCAACGCAATAAAATTCGTTCATCGCATTCAACGGCGCAACATAGTTCGTCTACTACTCAGTGGCGTCACCTTTAGCATCGTGCACTGCCTTTTAGCTTCGTGGCATGGTTGCTACCAATTCCTCACATTCTTGTGTAGTTATTGAGTCCCAGACAGATTTAATTTTTTTACCTTAGCTTTAGACCTTGCTGGATGGATACTTGCGCAGCATTTTCTTCATTTTCCACCATAGGGTCTCAATCGTTGATAAATCTGGACTACTTGAAGGCCACTCCATGGTAGGGATCTGATTCCGGTTAAACCAAGCCTTGGTTGAAATGAAATGAAATGAAATATTTATTCCTCAACACTGACAATTACTTGTTCTTATTGATGTCAAATAAAACATGACTCTACCACCAGTTCGAAAAAACCTTCGTGAAGAAGAACTGGCAAGAAACTTCACGGGTATTTTTTTTTTAATACAAAGTTATTCTTATCATTTGCATCTGTTAGCTCGGCAAGTCTCCCTCCCCCCAAGTATCCAAACGAAGAACACCCTCAAACGGCGCCCGTTCACGAGTTATCGCGGGATCATCGCAACCATATTAGAGGGAAGTGAGCGACCCGTCACCTGACGCTACCATAAGAAGACGTACTTTAGTGACAATATATACCTACAATAAATAAAAAAAAATATATATGATAGTTTATAATATGCTTTAGCACACAACTTCTGCTTTATAGTTTCTTTGAATTTGTCAATAGGAAGACCTTGGATATCCTCAGGAACCTTATTATAAAAGCGTATACATTGACCCATGAATGATTTCGTAACTTTATGAAGCCTACTATTATGATCTACCAGCATATTTTTTCCTCTTGTGTTAACATTTTGCAGATCTTTTTTTCTTTTGAACAAGGTTATGTTCTTTTTTACATACATCACATTTTCTAAAATATATTGCGAATGGAAAGTAAGAATATTTATTTCCTTAATTTTACTTCTAAGTAAACAGAACAGAACAAAGTCAGTTCCTGTTTGACATTTGGCAATGTAAACTTAATACATTTAGTTCTTTTTTCATTGAGGAGCAAATTATTAGCTGAGAACCACTTCTGTGTGTTGGAGATGCATTGGTTTACTGCTCGATAGGCAGTTTCTTGTCTTTTGATTTTTAAAAAGAAGGAAGCATCGTCAGCAAACAATATGATCTATGAGCATTGATTCTTAAGGAACGATGGCAGATCATTGATGTATACTAAAAATAGGAAAGGACCAAGAACTGAGCCCTGGGGCACACCCATTGTCACTGCCGATCCTGTTGTCCTCGCAGTGTGACAGGCAGCACCACCTTGTTGAAAGGTGTAGGAATTACGATGTTTCAACGTTGGAATCGAGGGCACGAGACTTGTTTCCAGAATGTTTTGGTACTCTACTGCATTCATAGTTCCTTCTACAAAATGTAGACGACCCAGACCTTGTGCCGATATGCAGCCCCATATCATTACCGATACAGGAAACTATACCTTTTGTTTTAATACAATCGGTAAGGAATACTTCATCTTTATTTCTGATAACTTTCTTCAGTAAATCACCGATCGTCATCTCACATTTAGATTAATCACTCCATATTATTTCACGCCACTAGTCTGCTGTCCAATTTTCATGATCTTTACCGAATTTCAGCCTTTTCTTTTTTTGGAGAGGCGTGAGTAAAGGTTTCTCTTTAGCAGTATAAAATCCATAGCCCAATCGTTTTACAAACCTCTTGCAGGTATCGACAGATACATTTTTTTGAATCATTTCTCTCCACTTCAGGGTAAGTTCTCCTGCGCGGGCACAACGATTCCTTTTAATGCTTTTCCTTAAAACTCGATATTAAGCTAAGCTTGTGATTCACGGCCGACCAGGTTTCTTCAAACATTCAACCGTGCCATTTTTCCTGTGATGTTCGATGATGGTCTGAACTGACGATCTTGGTAGGGATAAGTCCTTGACTATTTGGTAAGCAGATTTGCCATTATTGTGGCTACGAATAATTTATGTTTCGTACTTCGTCGGCGATAGGTTTGAAAATAATGATGAAATTGCATAAAATTGTGTATTTTTGTATGTTTGGAAATGACAGTGTCACATCATGTGATAGATTATTTCTATTTTCAAATCGAATTTTACAAATTGTTCAATTAAAACAGATAGAATTGAGACATGGACGAACTCTTTTGAATAGATAGAATATACACAATTTTTTTTTCAAAGGCATGTTTTTTGAGAATGTAGTTAAGTTTAAAACAGGCAACCTTTGCAATATATGACTGGACGAACTTTTTTGCATTGGGGTTCGTACGTAATGGTTATAAAACATCCGATGACGGATTACGGACCTCATCTTACTAAGAACTGTATTACGACTGCTTTTGAAATAATAAACCCCAAACAGACGCACAAACTGTATGGCCCCAAAATAAGCAGAGCTTGTTTATGGATCACTATACAACGAAATTGGGGGGCAAAAATACAAGTTTACATATATAAATGTAAACAACCATGACCCCAAGGACAAACATCAATATTAATCACACAAATGAATGTCCCGACCAGGACTCGAACCTTAGAACTCCGGCGTATGAGGCACGGCTACAATCAATCACACTACTCTCCCGTCATTTTTATTATCGCCATAGTGTTACTAGTTACATGAGAAAATATTAATCTGTTTCCTAACAGTATGGTTTAAACTTATTTGTAAGTATAGCCGTAAAGCTACTTGACAAAGTTGAATGAAATCCCTCAATTGAGTTTTGCTGAGTTAAAGAAATGTTTAACAATAATATAAGGCAACTTATAAATTCAATTTCTTTTTCTGTATTCAATATTCGTGAATTATTTAACATTATAAAAAAATTTTCAAATCAGCACTAATAAAGAAAAAATTACTATCGCTACTACAGGAGTAAATTTCCAGAACAATTTATTACGGTTTATTACTTAATATTATATTGTGTAAAATAAAATGTACATTACAAGTACAAGCACTTTGTCCTTAAAAAACTGCAGACTCCTTTATAGAAGAGTTCATAAGGACCTGGTTATAAGTTTATATATTAACATTTATAATAAATCCAAATTAATTTTGCGGGCTAATACGTAGTTAGAGTTCTATACATTAACTCATAAGATGAAATACTATAGAAATATTATAATGACGTAGGGTGATAAATACAATTTTTAAACCAATCGCGATCGCTTTCTTGTGAACAAGGATTCCATTTTGCGTCGTTGTTGGTAACAGACACGGCCCCATAGGGACTGTCGTGTAAGTTACAATGCTGCAAAGTATTATAATTTATATACAATTTCCTATTCCGATAATTAAACCTAAGATTAATTATTTTTGTTTACCGCTCGATATTGTGTAAAAGGACTACCGAACCTGAACCGTAATTTCATTTAATACCACAAAAAATCCAAAAACTTAAGTATAGACCACAGGAATTCTAAGCTTTCTATTACTTTGTGATGTTCCAACCCAAAAAAGAGTCATGTTTGTATCAACAGTCCCTAAAATAAAACCTACGATATGACATAATGGAGAATGAAGCAGAATAGTGTCTTTGGCTTATCTATAATTAGGTACTCATCGTGCCTATATTTAACGCCTACTTTTTAACATACACTCCAAAGGAAGCAGAGATACATAAAATAGACCAAATAATGCTTACGTGCTTGAATCTCCTCCACACAGCTCTTTTACCAGTCTAGTGACCTCACTTTGCACCGAACTGGATTCTGATGCCTGAAAGGATATTAATATTACATAAAAAAATATATAAATTGGGTAAAAAAGGGACACAAACAGAAAAGTGATGATATGAACAAATAAATAAAACCCCCAGTTAAGGACGTCAAATGTGTAACCAATGTTAGCTCAGCTTGGGATTCATAAGGTTTTCATGCAGAAAACTAGGGAACTAAAAGTCACTAAAATGTTAATAGAAAACGATCAGAATTCGTATGCGGGAACTTTGGTGCAAGACGGCACTAATGATTTACGCCATGTGCCAAACTTATTATGCGAATATTAAATAGATGGGTACCTTGTAAAAATTGTTAGAAAGCGTCTGTACAATAATTGATAAACTTACTTAATAGATTTTTTTTATTACCAATGTTATTTAATGATTTCGGATGGGAACTACGGATATTAACCAACCAAGATATTTTTTTGGGGTTTGATAAGCGTTTCTGTCTAATCACTGGATATCCAGGTGCCCATATTAATATATGCATAAAATAAAATAAACAATTGTGTTATGTCTACTGTTGGCAACAGGCAAAGCAACAGGTTTAGGATTGCGAATGTTCTTTAAAAATACTAGCCGTCATTTACTTTAATTATACACCATTATTTATTAAGCGTAAGTATATGAACTTACAGCAACCAGGAATTACAGTCAGTTTGTTTTATTGCATGTTTAAATAGTTTATCAACAGTAAAGAAATATTGCAGAAGTAACAGTAGGTATGTTTATAGTAAATAGTTTTCTAGATACAGCGATATGTTAGAGCAGAAGCGGATGTTTTCTAATCCTACTTTGTTGATACAAATATAAATATCCTAAGTAAATCTTAGAACTCTGGTAGACAGTTTTATTGATTTTGATTCACGAGCATGTAGTAATGACTGTACCAACGTCAAAATCAGAAAAGGCAAGATCAAAGCCACCCAGCTGCATCGGAAAAGGTTACCCAAATCAACAGTATTTGCTTATCTAATCGCAGCCAACCCCGTAAAGCCGGTATAACGTCATTTTTGAGAACGCGCGATTTTTCGCGCCATGTCCTTCGCGCGCATTTGGTTTACTCCAACCAGCTAGTATCATTCAGTCATTCTCGCGGTTTCGCGGTAATCGCACGTGTGTTAACGCAATATTCGGGATTTAAAAACCACCAACGGAAACTAAACGACATCATGGTAAGTGTTTACAAACAGCGGACAAAATTTATAGTTTAGGATCCGAAAAGGTGACTGTGTGTTTCGATTAACTCTGGATTGAATAGGTTATTTCATAAAAAGTTTGCGTAAAGTTTTGTGGAGGTGATCTATATCTACATAACCCTTCCACATTGATAATTGTATGAATAAACGAAGAATTCCATACAATATAATTATTCTGATATAGCATACAAACTGTACAGAATAATACTTGAAAATCGTCTTTCAGCATAACTTGCCAAAAAAAACTTGATAAAACAGAAATATTTTCCAAATATAGAGATACAATATTTATTTTTTAATTTCTAACTGTAGGTCTAACAGTAGGTCAACGTAATTTTTAAAGACACGATTTAATAATGTCACTGACTTTCTTGTATTTCTTTTATTTATTGATAATGCTCCAAGCTACATGGAATATTATAAAATAAATGAATGTTACAAGAACAAACGAAATTTCGTGTCTAAAACATTCCAAGCCACTAAGATCCTCATAGCAAAATACATTTGCTATGCCTAATCCTACCAGTCCTAAGTTTAAAACTGCAACATCTCTAAAGTTACTGTGTTTGTGAGTTGGATCTTTTTAAGAGATATACATCCAATTGTTCTTAGAGTGAATTACAGTAGAATAATTAAATTTATGAAAGGACACTACTTCATTAAGTAAGATTCTAGGCAAAAATTCCTACATTAACTCTTCATTTAGACAGTATAGTTAATATTTGGTATAAACTCGTATTTGCAGGAACACGTAACTGATGGTAACTATTGCGATTAAATACTACTTTTTATATTTATCATATTCGGTTTTTTTTTGTTCCCTCCACGGGAAGGGCAGGAGGATAAAAAATGCTCTGACGCATACACTGGCGCGCGCGATTCAGGTTATGTGGGACTCACTGCGAAGGAAAATTGAGTCTTTAACTTCAAGGCACGGATACCTTGCCTAACGCCTCATATGACCCATTAGCGTTAGTAAAACGCACGAACACCATTATGTATCCTCTCTAAGTAAATATGCTTTGGTTATGTATCCCTAAATTGGTCAAAAAATGTATATATATTTATTTCTATACAATAATATGTTATTTACCATTACGTGTATTTTATACGTTGATTTATACAGATAACACCTTTGCCTGATTTTTTGTCTCCTTGTTTACTGAGTGCAACTTTGACTTTGTTTACACTAGGCTGTCGATGAAACACATAGGCATAGCATCACAAGCATTTATTATTATTTATTATATTTTTATTTAATAACTTAAAATAACGTTATTAAGTTATGAATTATTCTTTGGTTCATTAAATTTCAATAATTCTTTAGAATTCTAACAAACCAACGAACGCGATCTCCCTCGTGGTGAGTAACGTTTGTGCCGAAGCAATTCAACGTATTTTTAAGAAAGGTTTCGTTTCTTAACTTCTTTTGGATTACTACTATATAGTTTTCAACAAACAGCAATTATTTATAAGTACCTTGAGCTGTCCAAAGATTATACAGTTACTAATAAAAGATTTAGAGCACCTAAATCACGGAGTCTGAAATAATGTTCAGCTCACAACTAGAGAATATTGTGAGAATAGTATTTACTAATATTGAACCTTCAAAAGCTTAATCGTTGAATTGTTGATTTGCTCAGAGTTATAGTCATTGAAATACAACAATGAGATCATTATCGGAAAGATTTTCATGTGTTGTTTTAACTATAGAATTAAAATGTAAGAGAGCTTTAAATACATATATATATATATATATATATATATATATATATATATATATATGTATATATGTATTTAAAGCTCTATATATATATATATATATATATATATATATATATATATATATATATATATATATATCCAGTATATGTATTATTATATATATTGTTGTAAATGGCAAATGTTTCAATTCCTAGCAGCTATAATAAAAGTTTATCGTGAAAATGAACGTTGCCATGATCTGAATATTTTTTATTTTATTAATATTTTTTACTGTCGTAACCCAAAACAGCGCAACTGTTCTACAAATAAAATTGCTGAAAAAAGAGATCCACAGTCATATCCATATAAAAATTAAGAACATTCAAAAAAACACCGCATACCTACTCAAACTCAATAACCTCTTAAAAGAAACATATTTTAGTACATTTCAGTTCAGTTCAAATATTCGTAAACTCGCCTCTCTCTTTCTAAAACAAACAAAACGCTAGGAACCACCGACAGTACCAGTAGTTATAAATACGTTAGCATCACTTTTCCACACGGTACGCTCTTGGAAATAAAGGGAAAAAAATACTTCGTTAGTCATTCACAAAGATAACCTGTTACCTGAATCATGGGCGATAACGACAGACGAAAATATCACGAGAATACATTAAATTGTGTAAAGTAATAGGTTCGTTGCAGAAAATCATTGCAAATGTCAGCTAAGCGGCGTGGGTTTGATAATTGTTTTGATTTGAATTAGATGCATGTTGTATTTTTACGCTGTTGAGAGCGAATTGAACTTGCTTTCGTCAATTATTTTTTTTCAATACGTAATAGTAAAACGGTAGATCTTGTTTATTCTTTTTTTTATGGAATAGCTTTTAATACGTTAATCAATCGACAAAATATTCGATTTGCTATTCATTAACTACTACATATAATCAAAATGTATGTCTCACTATTTCGTGCGCATATTTCTTCTATGCTGTTGGAAACTTCCAACAAATCTTGGTGACATGATATTGCATTATGTAAATACCGGCAGATACAAAAAATATAGACAACATGCAACAGGTGACACCACTTCACAGGTGTGACAAAAACCCACATAATCTGAACTAAACACTCAGTGAGCTAAAAGAGAAAAACGGTTGAATTTGATTCTGGAGCAAGCTATCACAATAGCTCCCACGCCGTCTATTTCAGCACTTGCTGGGACACGCGGCTCGGACGAACACACGGACTCAAGGTTAAATGGAGGGTGATACAGAATTAAAAAGATACTTTTTAATTAAAATAATGTTGATAATTCTGTAATTTATTATGATTTACATAACGAAGATTCTTAGAAACTTGCTGCGATATGACAAATAAATATTACTTTTTTGAACTGAATGGCCAAAAATGAGCTCTCATTAAACCATTTCAGATACAAGACTTACTATAGTCGAATGATTAAAAGTCGAACCCAAAACCCTCTTCGCTTAGCAACAAGAGCATCGCTAATCAGTTATTCGTTCAAAAAATTCGTCAAACTAGAAAATTCAAAGAAAATACTGCATTGTTCAAGGCATTATAATGTAAACCGATAAGTTTCAAGCAATTCCTTTATAACGACTCATCATGTTTATCACGTAATCTTCGATGAAAAATGTTAACAACCAGCCTGTTTTATCGATAAGCTTTTATTGCAAAATATGTATAACAGTATCATCAAGTTGTAATACACTAGAATGGATTTAAATAGGATTTAAAGACAAAAACAATATGAATTTTATATATCGCCTCGAAAATTTTGGACGTATTATTGTTGTTGCAACTAAAAATAGTTTATATTAAATGGAATTCGGTATCAAATATATTAGTTCAATAGAAAAATTAAGGAACTACACTGCTATTTTTATTAAAAAATTTAAGTTGAATGATTCTTAAACTTTCTTTTATTATCTGGATTCATTGAGTTTTATTCCCAGAAAAGTCCTTTTTATCTAAGTTCAATCTTGTGCATTCACACCTTATGCCCGAATGACATGAGAGTCATGCTCGGCATTACGGCCATATTACTTTTTTCAACTATCTCTTAATTCCAACTATATGTCTTGTCATGTCAGTGTATGATAAATACAATTAAACTTTCAAACATAAAATTGCAGCGTTCATAAATTCAGGCAACAACAATGCCTCTTAGGTAATTTACACGAATGCAACATTATATCTGTCACCAAGACTATTTAAACCGCACTATATCTCGTACAATCTAAAACAGTATACCAAAATTTCTCCGTGAGTCTAAAATAACGCGACGCAACAATAAAGAAGTACCAATATAACACGCCTTGACCTTGTAACGATAGTATGTTACTCATAGAGTGGGATAGAACACAAGCGATGCAGTATTCAATATGAAGGATCAAGGTGAATAGGAACATGAAATGTGACCATGCTTTCATGATCATATTAAAGATAGAAGTGTGACATAAAATAGTACAGTTGATTTTTATTTATCCGCCGTAACACAGTAACAGTTATCTGTTCAGAGTTTACGTTTATGAAATATAATCAACCCGCCCGAATATCTGTATTAACGGTGTAATGTCCATTAATTTGTATTTTACCTTTTTTTAGGATCCACAAAACAACAAAAATAGCGTTACAGAGCTGTTACAATAGGTAGTTGATGTACCAGCATCGATGACCACAGTTTGAGGCATCGTTTATTTTTGAGAGAACGTTTACTGAATTTACGTCGAAAATATCGCGGGAAAATATTTTATTTATACTTTGTCTGTAAATTAAAGATAATAAAATAAATAATCTCATTTAAACGAACTGGACCAATCAATTACCAGATCTTTGTATAGAACTAATACTACTCAAGAAAGTACTGGTGGGTTGAAATTGTGTTTTGCCAATAAATTCTAAACTATGCTTTAATAGAAGTAAACACATGTAAAGAAATTTAAAATAACAGATTTTTGTAGATAAACCAAACATTAACGAAATGTTACCTTTGCTAAGATTAGCAACTTCCGCATAGAATGGATGAAACCCCGGGTGTACTTTTTGCTTTTATTTTTAAAAACATTTTTTCAACTTGATGGCCGAGTATCCTCAGTGGTAGTAGCCGTGTCTCACATTACGGAGGTCTCAGGTTTGAGTCCAGGTTGGGGCAATCATGTATGTAATGAACACAGATGTTTGTTCTCGGGACGTGGTTGTTAATATTTATATATGTGTGTTTATTCGCTGTATGATCATCCATAACACAAGGTCTGTTGACCTTGGGCCATGCAGCCGGTGTGTTTGTCTGGTGCTATATTTTTATTATTATTAACTTCTGAACGTTGTAATTTTCTAATAGTTACTATATTTAGATTAAAAATCGTTTATTTGATCGAGTACGTATAAACATTAGGACACATCTGAACCTAAAACAGTACTGTACTAATTCTCAGCTATTACTTAAGATACCTTGCTCTACTTTATGAAAAATTCTTATTTATACGTCGTTCACCATCAACTTACAACTCAAACCCATACCATCGTCCCGAAAGGCCGCACCAAATACGTAACTAGGCCGGTTGCGTGACCATTCCCATCGTCGGGCCGATTTCCTTTTATCGGATCCCTTATGCTTTCATTTGAATGCTAATTGTGTATCGTGTATGAACTTCCTAGTTTTGTCGGGTTCCTTTGATGCATTGTTATTGTGTGGAGGTGAAATGACATTGTGTTCTTTGAGACGGAGTGGTGCCAATCATTGTTTTCGAAGAAACCGATTATAGGTCATTGAAATTGATAGGTTTTTACTGTTTTATAATAAACAAAATGATATTTGGTTTAGAATTTAAATTATATAACTCGTATCTTCTTTATTATTTTGAACTCTAAACCGATTATCTTAGCAAAATTAAATTTCACAAAAGATACTGGTTTGGAATACAGACTTCGATCGAACAATTATTAAGAAATATATAAAGATACACGTTAAAAATATAAATACCGAAAATAAACACACACCCAAGGATCATGAACGTAGATTCTGTGTTTATCACATCAATATCTTTTTATGCCGTTGGATTTCGTAAACTAAATTATTGACATGAAATTTTGTATTTTAGTCAAATATCCACAGAACTATATCTTATTAATACACTCACAAGCTCTAGTATCTATTATAAATAAATAGTTAGTCAAGCAAGGTGGTAAACTCCGAACAATATCGGAGTCACGTGGTCGACGTGGTCGTGTGCAAATGTCATCAAGTCATTCTCGTATGCGTTCATATTTAGGAATATTTGAGCTTCAGAAGAAATTTCACATTAAAGTACCCAGTCCAGTTTGGCAAAGAGGATCACTAAAATAGTAACATGTTCATGCATGTATCTCTTATGCTTTGTGAAGACTAATTTAAAAAAAAAAGCGTTGAGATATATTTTTCCGATTTTATTGGTAATGTTGATAGAAGTGTGGTAGAAGTGAATTCAACCATTAATTTTATTAAGAAACGCGGAAAGTATTGTTTAAATTTTGTGGGTCCAGAGATTTTTAACTTTTTAACGATGTTATTATTACATACTAAGATGGTATACAAACACAATTTTTGTTTCAGTCATCAAGTGCGCCAGTTTGTTCGAGATGCAATAAAACCATCGAAGGCAAAGTAAGTTTATTTTAGTTATGGATGTTTAATGATTTTATTTTACAACAACAGCTTAAAAACAACATTTACATTAAACAACATTTGTAAGTTTGCAAACCAATCAAAATTGTACACAACATTTACATATCTAAGTAAAATAATTAAAAACAAGACTGTAAATGAGATAAAGAATAAAAACTTTTATGAAACGCAAATACCTAAGTTCGTTAGATACGTCTCAACGAACGAGGTTTCAAACCAAGACGTTTAGTGTATAATGTAGTTCTTCAACTATCGACACCACGATACATCAAAGCATTAAAAATAATCCGATGTCAATATTACAGTCGAAATTAAGCAAATACTTTAAGGAAAACAAACATATCAATTTCGTAATCAATAATTTGGTACAAAACAAAGTGCGCAATTTGGTAAATTTCAAATAAAAAACTGCTTATCGAGCCGATATCTCTTATCAATGGGTTTAGTATTATCAATAACGAAATACAATGGTTTAAGGTCAAACATAATGATATTATACGGCGAAATATGATAAACACATTTTACATAATATATCTTCGAACAATAATAGTTATAGTTCTGTTATATGTACTAGAAATTAAGTAGAATTCGAGAAGAAGCCAGAATAACAAATGCGTAAATAAATAGCAAAGAGCCATAAAAATTTAAATTTTGGATTTTGGAGAATTTTGTCTCGTCTTCATTAGGAATCTCTTCTTAGTCTTGTTTTAACGGTCACATATTATACGTTGACATAAACAATCAAAAAATAACTGCACATTAAGATTATCACCACAAAATAAATAATATGAAGAGAGAGTTTGAATTCGGAAGTTTCCTTAAATTTCTGTGGACCAATTTTATTTAGAAAAGTGATTACATTTTGTTCCAAATGAGCATAAGCTCGGGTGAACTCGGACCGCTAGTTTGTAAATGAGTATTCTGACGCCAAATATATTGTTGAGTCTAACTTATTTTTAACGATGGGCTATTTTGGACACTATGTTATTTAGTACACACGTTTTCGTGAATAATGTCATCGAATTGTTTTGTATATTTTTATCTTTACGTATTTTTTTCTTTTTAATGATCAACAAATACGTAAAAAGTAAATGGGGTTAACAACAATATAAAGTACTGGAATTTACAGTTGTTTCGGGATTTTATGTTTACACGTTTTTTATAATATTAGGTGGAAATGTTTGTCAACGAGCCAGATTGTGTACAATAACTTAGGATACGATTAAAAATAATGTTGGTTTTATATATTTTACCTTTTATTAAGACGAGGCAGACGTGTGCTTTTTTTATTCAAGATAAAGATATTGTGAAGATTCGTAACCTTAACACAATTTTCTCCAACACAAATCTTAATTTAACTATTCTTCAAGATTCCCCCATCAGATTTGAATAGAGAAAGCTCTACATAGACATTTCAATTTTATACAGACAGCCAAGTAAGTGTAATCGCGACATAGTTGGTTACGATGTTTGGATCTTCACGCATTCAAAAGATTTTGCAGTCGTTTCAATTGCAGAGCACAGATGTATCAGCATCGAATTAAACCAGTCAAATTATCTTAAAGAGTAATACTTTGCAAGACTTGAATTGTCGCCAAGGGGAACTTGTCGTAAACTACAATAAATCAACAGATTTATTGCAATGTGCCTCAAGGGATAGCTATTTGGATGCAATTAGAAAATTTACTCATATAAAAAAAATACATCTTACTGTCAACGAGATTTTAGAAGGTGATAGTCCCCATAAATAAACATAAATGTATGTTCGTTGAACGTTATTACTCAATTTAATCGCAGTATGAATATTTTAAACGACACTTTTACGAGTACTCGTACTTACGATGCAAATATCATATGACGACCCACTTCAAGCTTGATTATATTTTTAATCTGTTGAAAAAGTTTTACAACTTGTGTAATGTAGGTGTATGAAATTTATTTATATTAATTTATACACAATGAAAAAATAAAGAGATTTTCTAGTAATCTCCAAACCTTAACGCGCCAGAGCACTATTTTATTACAAAATAGCATGAAGTAAACGTAAAAAAATTTTATAAAAAAAAATAGCCTTATTCGTAATCCCAAATTTCATATTATCGAACTCATATTTAAACTTACAAGCCAATTAACTTGCAGGCATAAGGAAAGAGTTTCAGATAATATTGTAATTAATATTTCACTTATTTTTCCTTATTAAATTAGTTGAAACTTAGTACCATCAAGTTACCCGGTTACTCATAATTCACTTTGCCATATGAGTCTGGGCATATTTAAGGTAAAGACATAGACTCATAGCATCGAATTTCGACAGAGTCAAACCTACATATATAAGCCAGAGTTCTTACGCTACAAAAGTCCCACATCCAGGCGGTGGAGGACGAAGTTCTCCGCAGGGACTCACTCCCCATCACCGCCGACCCCGTCACAGTCTCTAATGATGAAATCTCGCTTCTCATCAGAAGTCAAAAGTCCAACAAGGCTCCGGATGCAGATGAAATTTCCAACCACGCACTTAAGCACCTGTCTCAACAGGTGCTTACCTTATTAGCTATCATCTTCAATGCCTGCTTCGACCTTAGCTAATTTCCAAAAACTTGGAAAGAAGCGACAGTCATAGGCATTCCCAAGCCGGTAAACCTCTTAATATCCCGGCTAATCATAGACCCATCAGCCTCCTCAAGGCCATGTCTAAACTTCTCGAGAGAGTCATACTCTCTCGAATGCGGAACCAACTGTTTCCAACGGATGGCGATCCTCTCATTAGTTCGGCTTTCAAGCTGCTTCTATCCGCGCGTTTAAAACGGTCGCAGTTTTCTTTGACGTAGCCAAGGCTTTCGATAGAGTCTGGCACAGCAGTCTCGTCTATAAACTCTACAATATAGGCTTTCCGGATCGCCTAGTTTGGATAATCGCGTCGTTTTTAAAGACCGCACGTTTCGTTTCAAACATGAAGGCACCCTTTCCGCGCCTCGTCCCATAAAAGCTGGAGTCCCTCAAGGTTCAGTCCTCGCCCCTCTGTTGTACACCGTGTACACTAACGATATTCTCGTCCCACCGAAAGGCGTCGAACTTACCCTCTTTGCCGACAACACCGCCCTTTACACCAAAGGCCGCACTCAGACTCCAAAAGGCAGTAAACGCCCTCGGTGCATGGTTTCAAAAAAAGCGCATCGATGTGAACCCAGACAAGAGTTCTGCGGTTTACTTCGACTGCAAACGCCGATTCCAATATCACATCCGAATGATAGGCATTCCCATCATCTGGAAGCGCAGTACCGAATACCTTGGCGTCACCTTAGACCAGACGCTTTCTTTCAAACCACACGTCGATAGAGTAACGAAACTCGCCCGTTTTTACTTAGGCCGCCTATATAGTATGTTAGGTAGAAAAAGTAAAATATCTTTCAGAAATAAACGTACGCTTTATAAGACCTGCGTTAGACCCGTCATGACATATGCCTCGCCAATTTTTGCCCACGCCAAACCCTCCGTCCTGCACAAACTGCAGGTAGTTTAAAATCTCTTCTGCCGCAGGGCCACAACGTACCTTGGTACGTGCCTAACGCGGACCTGCACAGAGATCTTGAACTACCTACAGTGCAACAGCACCTCAAAACACTCTCTGAAGCGTTCTTCAAACGCTGCGAAACCTACCCCAATCCTCTATTTCGAGACTCAGTCTCGTATACTACCCCTGTCTTAGATTCGAAGTTCAAAGTCGCTAGACCGAGAAACGCACACACGAACGTAGCGACGCAGCTGACGCTAGATCTCAAAGCCCTTCTGGCCGCAAATTCTAATTCTAATTTAAATTCAAATTAATTCAACTTTTAATTTTCATTTTGAGCACCTTCAGTGCTATGAATTCACCTTCAGTGCTATGTAATTCCCAGCGGGTGACCCCTTCTGGGCCCCGCTAGCGCAGCCTCTTTCTTCAATTGGTCGTCGCTCAGATGAAGGCTGGCAAAAAATTGCACGAGTAATTCAGGGGTTTTTTAGTGGGTAGAGGCTCTGGTAGGCTCGGAGTGACGAGTCCCACATAACTCCGATCGCACGCGCGGGGTATGCTTAAGAGCATTTTTTACTTCCTCCTGCCTTCTCCGTGGAGGCGAACAAAAAAAACTACAAAAGTATACATGAAATAAAAAGAAAAACAAAATTATGTGTTACACGTTTAGATACAGCCCTGTTATTTGTGGGGCATCAGATGGCTATTAGGCTAAAGCCCTTAGTGAAAACATTCAAGAGATCCATGATCTTATAAGACACAAAATATGTTAATCATAGTCCATTAGGCATGCCCTAGACAGTTTCTTAAAACCCCCAACTAACCAAACTCTCCCTCCGCAGATAGTAACAGCCCTCGACAGAAAGTGGCACCCCGAGCATTTCACGTGCGACACGTGCCGCAAGCCTATCGACGGCGCCAAGTTCCACCAGCACGAGGGTGGAGTACACTGCGTGCCGTGCTTCTCATCTCATCACAGCCCGCGTTGCCATGGCTGTGGAGCTCCTATTGTTGACGTAAGTACCGATTTTTTGACTAGGATATTTTACTGACGAAAATTTTTAAACAGTTAGATTGGACCAAATAAGAATGGGTACTTTTTCGAAAACGCTTTCTTCATAGGGTGGGATTTCAGTAGCAGCTATATAATCCAGCTAATCTGTTTTAGTAGTTTTCAACTATTTCAATTGTACGACAAAACTTTTCACCACTGCCAAATGCTACAAAACAAAATCTAAAACATTCGACTTGTAACATTAGTGGAACAACTTATACAGCTGGCTATAAATGGCATAAATGACTAACCTGATTATATGTATCAATAACTGAAAATTTATTAATGATGCCCGCACAAAAATCAAACACTACAACGTCATAACAGATCGTTGCAAATTGCAATTTAATACAAAAAACATACAATATGAAACTACTTTAAAATCACCTGGCCAATGAAAGAGCTACTAAAAAATAATAAGTTAAAACCAATTACAAAACGATATTCGCTCATTAACCTAATAAGGAAACACATATAACCATTCACGAAATAACCGAGGCGAACTACATCGAGGATGATCTCAGCCCGCAAATTGATAATAAGAGAAAAAACTACACCGACCGAATTAAAGCTAACCTTGTGTCGAATAAAAGTGACATTTGTAATGATTTGCTCATAGCCGTAGAACAGTTATATAATTGGAAAGGTTACTGTTGATCTAAATCTACTTTCAGAATGAAAGATCTATATTTATAAAAGAGACGAGTAACCACCTGCATAGTAATATAAAAATGGATCTTATGAAGTTGTACAACACAAGGACATTAGGTACAAAACCAAAAGATTTTTTACCATGTTTATTTTGTATGTGACATTACCGTCGTATGTTGCCAATTTAAACCGTATAAACCACCACTACCACCAATACAAACCCTTTCTGATTTCGTTTCTTTTTTTCTCTAACAATCTTCTATAAATAACAATCGACAAGAGATGCCTTGCCGATTGTTAACGAATCGCAACGAATTTGCCGAATCGCAAACAGTAATGTCGACTGACAAGAAGATAATTAACTCGAATGTGAAATAATAAGGTACCGAGCGTATATACGAGGGTAGATTGAAAAGTACGCGGCCTAAATATGAAAACACAGGAAAAATTCAATTTTTTTATTTATTTTTCGACATACTCTCCTCCTAGGTCACAGCACTTAGTCCAGCGGTCCTCCAAAGCTTTGATCCCATTTAAATAGAAGGTCTCATCAAGGTCTTCAAAAAAGGCATCTACGGCCACTTTGACCTCCTCATTGGTAGAAAATTTCATTCCACCTAAGTGTTTTTTTTTTGTTTTGGAAATAGGTGGAAGTCAGAAGGTGCCAAGTCAGGTGAATAAGGGGATGAGGAAGCAATTCGAAACCACAATTCACTATCTGAGCCATCGATTTTGCAGATGTGTGAACACGAGCACAACGATCCTGGTCTTTTAGATTTTATTTCTCGCCTAAACGACGTAATGGTGTGCAGTAGTATGCAGAATTTATAGTTTGACCTCTTTCTAAGTAATCAACCAAGATGACACCCTTAGAATCCCATAAAACCGATGCCATTACCTTGTTTACTGAAAAACACACCTTGGCTTCATTGGCGGTCGGAAATCCGGGTCTATTACATAGTTTGGATTGTTGTTTGGATTCAGGAGTATAGTGATGAACCCAGTTTCGTCTATAGTAACAAATTCGTTTGGATCAGCTTGAAAAAGCTCTAAACATCTCTAGAAATCATGAGCCGAGTTCGTTTCGGTTCAACTGAAAGGAGCCGCGGAGCCCATCTTGCAGACACCTTGTGGAACCCTAATTCGTTAAAGATCATGTTTTGTGTAGGTTCATGTGAAATCCCTAGAGCTTCAACTATCTCAGATACCTTCAATCTTATGTCTCCCATGATGAGATCACATATTGTTATATGTTTTCCGAAGTCGTAGCTGTAGAAGGCCGTCCAGAGCGGGGGTCATCTTTGATGCTCTCTCGTCCACGTTAAATTCAGCTGTCCACTTTTTTATCATTGTATACGACGGAGCAGATGTTCCTAAAGTAGCCACCATATCTTCATGAATCTGCTTTGGAGTTAATTGTTTCTTGTGGAGGTATTTGATCACGGCACGGTGCTCTAAACTATACATTTTCAAAATTAATGAAACTTACTCTCACTTAATGTGCAATAAAATAAATAATTACGCATGTATCTCAGAGAAAAATTGCACAGAGACTGATAAAGAGTCTAGGTTTCATATGAGGGTAGTTTTATAATAATATGACAACGCTATCTATGTTAGCCGCGAACTTTTCAATCCACCCTCGTATTTCGTCATTTATGAGAATTGAGTAATACGAGCAAAGAAATAATACGATCGGAAACACTAATAAAATTATATTTCAAACATAATTCAGAATTATACAGTCAATAATTCAATTAAAAGTAATAATAAGGTATGACATTTTATGCAAGTATAAAGCAGGATTACCAAATGACTTAAAACCAAAAGAATAAAACTTTTTAAGGTATTTTAATGAAACTTTAAAAACTCTAATTTAAAATGAATAAACAAAGCATGACAACAGTCACTTTAAACCGAATAAGTGGCAACAAATTCTACTTTTGGGTTTATTGCAATTCCATAGTAGGTTTTTGTGACTAACACATACCTACTACTATACATATCATTTGCCTTATAAGAGGCTAATGCCCCAGAATGGAATTTTGATTCATAGGCCGAAATTGTCAGGTACCGGATATTTATGGCTCTCATATTTATTGACATAAATTATAAACAGCAAATCACAGAGTTACCTTCAGAGGTCTAAGAAGTGAAATTTCTTAACACTATCTACGACTAGCAGATCTCGAACTATGTAAAGCCCATTTAAGACGGCCTCTTTGTAGACAATTATTTGGTAGCCCCCCAAATCACAAGGTGTTTAAAGAAACAAATATTTAGTTGAACTTAGACTTTTGTTGTAGTTGAGTTTGGGTTTTTCAACAGCATGTTCAGCCATCGCTCAAATTCACCAAAAATGTATTAATAAAATGTATATACTACTAATGACCTTAGTAAGGAATAAAAGTACTTACATTGAGGTCATACGTCGTAGTCGTAGTAAGAAAATACTTAACATAGTAACAAATACCTTAGTTTTTATACCCTATGCAAAGTCTTGTCAATTACGGTGTCGGTATTATAATCAGATGACGTAATGTCACCTAATTTGAAATTACCGCCGCTTTTATGGCCACCCACGCAGTTATGGATCGCTTACGTTTGATTATCATGACAAGTGGCGTGAAAAATTATATCTGAAATGACAAATAGCTGTTTTTGATGATAAAAAATATTCAAGTTACATTATTAAAACTTAGAAACATACCTTTGAAACATAACCATAATAAATGGAAATATTTCGTCTAATATGTATAGGATCATTGCAGAAAACACTGAAGCTAGTTTAATCACTTGCTGTTATATGAAAGAAGTGCAGTAAAGAAAGTAATGCTTCTAGAAAAACTGGAATCCAATTTACAAATACTCAAACAAAATAACTAAACAATGACTAATAAACGTGTATTGTCAATTTAACTGACGTCACTTCAAAAACTTAATCATTTCCGGAGATACAGACGAACCTATAAAGGCCGTTTTTAAACAAGCTTACTTAACCGTTATTTTCAATTATAGTACTTCAGATAGTAGGAATACATTATCAAAAACACGAGGTTCTTTTGTTGTAGTAAATAATCAAAAAGAACGTGAGAACATAACAACGCAACAAGTAGGTTACGTAAAGTTTAATGATATTCTGCAAAATAAGCATTTATACCACTAATCAAACTTACGCACTCGGTTAGTTATATGAAAAACATCCATGCAATACTGAGCTATAATAATTTGTTACCGATCAAGGTACTAGTATTTAATTTATATTATATGTAAGTATGGCAGGCAGATCATAAATGATTTAACAGTACAGGTTATATCTCTCAAGAGATTTTAAAATCCGCGTTTAAAGAATTCCAAAATGATTAGATTTTCTATGAACTCTCAATAAACTATACTTTTTTTCGGTGGGGTATATATGCCCAAAGCCAAGGTATGACCTAAATAGTATTTTGCTACGGGTGCTAAGAAGAAAATTCCAAAACACCTAGAGTTTCTTGTCGATTAGTTCAACATGCGAATGTTCACTTTTATTTGTCACAAAGACGAAGGGTATTAGGAATACTTTATGAGGACCGGCAGACAATAACTAAGAATTGTTTACTGTCTCGGTCTAACACAAGTACGAAATTATCGAAATACTACAGGACTATGCCTTAGAGTTGTCTCAAGACCCAATTTTAGGGGTAGCCCGATAGTTAAAATATAATATATAGGTCCTATAATAAAGAAGCTGCTTATCTGCCTCTGGGTGTCACTATAATACCATTTTTATTATCAACATATTAACTATTATTTTTAGCCTCTGGTTCATGTAGTCCAGTTTTCTATTGCCAAAAGTTTCCGCTCAACCTAATTAATTGACCAACTCAGACACGTAATCCCGAGGTAAAACAACAAAGATACCGACATATAAACCAATAAGTAAACTGATAGCAAGTTAATCCCACACCTGTCCTTGTATGCCGATAGTGGACAAAAAACAACGCCGCACCGTGATTCACAACAGTAAGGAAATGGCGTGGTTATGATTCAACCGAATGTTGATAGCAACTTAATATTAAGGCTCCATGAATGGAATCGGTAATGTGTAAGACTGAGTTATGCCTGTATTAGCATAATGTGTGCGTTTTTGAGATTTAGGAGCCGAGGTGTAACTTATGACCTGTGTGTAAACCCGTTACCAGAGACGTGACAATACATTTTAAATTTAATCTACCAAAAGTTTCATTGCAAATGACTTGTATTTTTTATATTTTATTATTTTTTATCCGAAATTAGATATGAGTTTATTTTGCATTTAGCCGACACTATATTATGAAAACGTAATAATTCAAGGGTCTTCTATTATCTTTAAAAATACTTTGCAACTTAAATAAACATACAATATGTGGGCTTCGTGGTATACAACACATGACTAAATTTCTACAGGTATTTAAATTAAAAACTGAATTCTAAAGTAGATGATGCAATGAACCAATCAAAAACAAATTATTAATATTTAGTACCTATTGTCACAAATGGATGTCAGTTATATAATTATCGAAAAACTACTATAATGTTAACACACGGCTTTTCTGAGTTGAAAGGTTATTTCAAACCGATTGCTTAGTCACACATGTCAATTTTAAATTTATAACTTTGTGTCAACTTATTATAATTGCTGAACAGTAAGGAAGACGTTTATTTGTGACTTAGGACAATAATGGCTTATTTATTTACAATACATTAAACAGATAGACGAGTAGCGGTCTTCAATACGTTTGCTCTATAATAATATATATAATCTCTACTACTAGATAATATACATTTAAAATTAACTGTTGTCCAACCAACAGGCTAACATCCTTTTTTGTATGTAAACTTTCATAGTTACTTCAGTTTCACCTTCCGACTAGCTCTAGCTCTACGATTAGCTCTTGATATATAAGCATATATTTAAGATGTAATCAAGAAATTATCTATAATCAACATTGAAAAATTATCTTATTCATATAATTTCAACGTAACCCAAAAAAGGTAAGGTTTTAAAAATAATTAATTGATAGCATGACCTAACATCGACCTAACAACTCAACATTTTTCACATTACTAGGTCACTTTTACTGCAACCTCCAGCCTGAACATAGCTATAGCTTTCATTGCAAAGGATATTGAAACTAAGGCTCATAAAACGTAATGGGATCGGCCTTTCTATGCTGCCTATTTCGTGGCGTGATGAAGCATCGTTAGTTTTCAATGGTTACCGACTTAGGTTAGGTTCTGTCTGACCTGAATAACCCAACCCATGAATCGAAAACACATTTTACATACTCGTAGTAATTAGGTCATATGTATAAAATAAACAAGCACATTGCAATAAAACTGCAAAGTTAACGAAATGTAATAGAATTAGTTGGACTTTATTAATTTGAAAGACCCGAAACGCCAGATCGATACGAAAGATCCTATTATACAAAAAAAATATTTCTGATATGTGTTTAACTGATAACTGTTTTCTAGCCCATCAAGCAATATTTTTTTAAATAAATATAACACCCACTCAACCGCTCGGCTTGGCTCTACACAAGAGCGACACTTAAATCACTAAAAGCCCACATAAAATACATAATATATTGATATACAATAAGTAAATATGCTAATCGAAGAATTCTTACTATTGAAATTGAATCACTCATTAGACGGATTTACATTACCGTTTCAAAGATGAGTCGAAACGTAAACACAGCGATAACATGTTACTATTTTTATTCATTAGTAATTGTTTACAATTAATTCTTGATATGAATAATTTTGAGATACTGGTTAAATCGAAAATGTTTACCAAATATGTATCCCTTATGAATCATAGGAATTCTGTTTAGGGATATAAACTGACAAAAGTACTCAGTGTCCGGTAGAAGAAATAAGTTATCTAACTACTTCTAGAACACGTAACCATTAAAAATGTATTCGTGTTATTCAGTTATCAAAAATATGTTTCATGGATATGGTATGAAACCATTTATGCTTGCAAATTAATGTTTGTAAAGCACAGACGAACTTCATTGGTGGAACTCCAGAATTTTAGAATTTGGGATTCACAGATGATCTAATAAGTCTTTAAGCCAACATTATTATATATTGAAAGGCTGCTAAAAAGAAATATGCAAAATATCGGTCATTACTCACTTACCATTAACAGCCACAGACTTCCATATTGAGTCCCTACAGTAATTAACGTTAAAACCACTACTTTATGTTGATATAGTAATTATTGCGTTTCAAAACCTTATAGTACAGTTGGGGACCTCGGCGGAGGCCAAGGTTTTTAAGCTTGTGCGTGCTTCTGTCTTTAGAATGCGCTCAGCATACTAAGGGGCAATAACACTGCAGGATATTCGGGTGCGAAGCTGAGCTTGCACCAGGTTCCCTGAAAGTACATGGATAAGCCCATCATACTATACATCGCACTAGTTAGCTGACTACTTTATTATGGTTAAACTTAATAATCGAGTGCTTTTCGCAAACTTAACAATAATTGTAATGAATAAAAATTGGGAAAATACAGGACAGCTCAAATAAGACGAACTATAATAATAATAATAATAAATCCCCAGACAAACACACCAACTGTATGGCCCCAAAGTAAGCAGAGCTTGTGTTATGGATGACAATACAGTGATCTGGAAGATGAAGTTCAGAATAAACATACATATACAACGTTGATAAAAGCAAAAGGAATTTAATGAAACAACATATACTATAAGTGTCTACTGTTAATCCGAAACTATTAAAAAAAAGTTAACGAGAAGTATACGAAAAAACGTTTTTCAAAGAACTTAAATAGCTTATAATTAAGTTAAAATGTAAACATCCTTTGTTGAGTAGCCTGCCGCCACCTGCGTAACAAATTGGCAACGCAGCATTTGAATAGCATGGCGCGTGCGGCGGCGGGCTCACCGGCTCGCACACCTACCTACACAGCGGAGCGCCCGCGTTTGATGTGGATGATAATGTAAACATGTGTTGTAGGTAACGTTGGAGGGTATGATCAATGAAAATAATAAACAAAAATAATTAATTGTAACACTTACACATTAAATCTTCAATGGTTCGAAATGTCCGCCGTTTGTAATGGTACACAAATTATAACGTTATTTAATCGTGCAATAAGGTCACTGTTTGTTGTTAAACTTTTTAATTTATTAAACGCTAAAATAATCCGGTTTTTAAGTTCCTCTACGGTATTCAGGTCTGTCGCGTACACTTCACTTTTCACAAACCCCCAGATAAAAAAATCCATTGGAGTGAGATTCGGGGACCGCGGTGGCCATCGTACTGGGTACCAAATCGACCAATCCACTGCTGTCCAAACATTTCGGTGAGTAGCTCTCTGGAAGACATCACTGAATATGGAGGAGCTCCGTCCAATTGGTACCATAAATGCCCATAATTGGCTAAGGGTAGTTCTTCGGTATATTCAGCAAAGGGACCGGATAATATCTCCAAAAATTTTGCCACGTTAAGGGTGCCGTCAATAAAAACAGGGCCAATAATCTGGTCCCTGTGTATACCAGCCCACACATTAACAGAGAAGCGGTACTGATGCTCTGACTCCCGAATCATGCGTGGATTTTCAATACTCCAGTATCTGAGATTTTGTTGGTTCCATATGCCATTGCGTCTTAATGTGCTCTCGTCGGTCCACATGACATTTAATAAAACATTCGGGTCGTCAGTAACTTTGTCAAGTATCCACTGGCAGTGAGTACGCCTGACTGGCAAATTCCTTCTTAAAAGGGCTTGAACTTTTTTAAATTTGTACGGTTTGCGTTTATTCCTTTTTAAAATGTTATGCACGGTTCTATGGCAAACTCTAAACTGGCGTGCGGCTCTATGCAGACTCGATGTGGGGTTGCGGTCAAAATAGTCAAGAATCTGTTGCTCGCGCGCTGTAGGTATCTGCTGCGGTGGGACTCCCTCCTGATGCGCTGCTAATGGTTTGTTTTCCCGTGCCCGTTGTACTGCCAATACTATGGTGCGAGCGTTCCTAGGGCACGCGCGGCTGTCTCCATACCTTTCTCGGTAAGTTCGCAGAGCTAGAGCTGCGGTTCCGTGGGATTCCCCGTAGATTAAAATCATGTCAGTGTATTCTGACGCCGTGTATGTAGCACGAGGCATTGTGGATGTCTTACGTACTTACAAAATAATTAAAAACTACTCACAAAACTAAACCGAAAATACTCAGTTACGTGTCCTATCACAATAAAAACTTAATATTAGTAAATGGGACGCGTGAGCGACAGTAATCTGTGCTGAATTGCGCAACGTGCACCCCGAGTGCAACGCGTCTTCGCACTAAACAAAGTAAAAATTGTGCCCTTGACCTAATTAGCCGAGCCGCCGCCGGCGCCATAGCAACATACTGATCTATTTCTATTTTTGTTATGCTTATTACATTAGAGTGAGATAACCGTGATCTGTACTTTGTTTGTACTGCAAACTTACGATGCGAACTGGCAACGTCGCATTGCTCGCGTGAATTTTGTCGTTTAGATAACTACGTATGCCTATAGTAGAAACTTACGATCAGGTGATCGGGCAGATACAGAGTGTTTAAATGAAACTAAGTAAAAACTAAAAAACATTCCTGTGACTAAACTGTTGCTTACATTGATCTGATTTTTGTTGTGTAGCCTTATAATGATACACAAAATATGTGGTTTCATTTAATGCCTCTCGCTTTTATCAACGTTGTATAAATTTTAACAACCACATCCCGAGAACAAACGTCTGTGTTCATCACACAAATGAATGCCCCAGGCACTACACCAGTCGGTCGTCATATACTATGATCCAATTGTTTTTGAGATTGCAACAACAGAGAAAAAAAACATTTGCTCATATTGCTTTTGATTATTAGTTATCTAGGTCAAAATGCTTGTTTTACATCAAACTGCTAAAGGCAGGCAAAAATTGTTTGCCTGCCTTGAAAAAAATGTTTAATTACGCAAATGTCCTAGTTCTACTTTTTTTTAAAGGATGAAACCTTTGCCTGCTTCTAGGAATCTGATGTAGTTAAATTCATCCAGACGTAAGTTTTACCAATACTCTGAAAACCGGGAACGGTCAGAAAGCTATTTCAAGGTTTCACATAAAGCGAGCCAGTTCTTGATTTCTAGGCATGAAACCTAACCAAGGTTTGCAAGCTTTTCTCAATAAACTTTCATACAATAATCAGATACACAGCCTCAATATTAAGCCAAACATTAAAGAAATTAATTTCTTACACCTAAACAGCGAACCTAACACTTTATTTGTTTCGTCACAATACCGCTGACAAATTCCACAATAAGTGTAAGTGGAGTTAATAACAAAACCAAAGTTTATTGCCTATTTGACCGATAGACCCGATACGCGTAGGTATAATCGAACCCACGACGACTCAATTGAGAGTTCGAGGTGACATGTGTATGATCAGCAAAACAAAATAAACTAATCAACCAAAACATTTAGTGTTTAGAAAGAAATTGTAGGTACGATGCAAACAGGAGCACTTTAATGAATGTCAAAAAAATTATTGAAATCTGTGAAACAGTTCGAAGCTTGTCCTCGATGAGAAAAGCTGAATGAGTTTATAGGCGTAATGAGGTATACTTATTCACAGCAAGGACAGTATTACATTAGTGGTAAGATCTATCGATGCTGATTATATTACTTCATTCGGTTTTTCGTTTAAACTTATTAAGTTTCACATAAATACCAAGAGGATTTCATACCAATTTTCTTTTCCTATATTTCCTCTTCAAAATTGAGGTGTGCATTGATAAATCAACAATATTTAGCTTATAGTCGGTTCCTTTTCTTCTACCCCTATTCTATCCCTACTTGGTCAAGGTTTTGTAATGATTTAATTGAAAATAGTACAGATGTTTTAAGACCAGTCAAACGATTTTATATCTTATGTTTTATTACGTTTCAGAAGACATGAAATTGATTATACATTGTGAAAATAATATTTCAGTCTTCACATAAACAAAGCAAAAGAGTTTTCGGTGCTACATCTGAGAGAAATAATCTCTAACACAAAAGTAATTTATACGGCAGTTGGCAATTGAACCGTCTACGTTGTTTGCGCCGTTCTATAGTTTCTCTCTTCTCTTAGATACCGTAGAACTGGAAAGTTACCGTCACGGTACCACAAATTCTTTTAAAACAAGATCGGCACTCGAAATTGAGTTTATTTGCTTTTTTATTGTTGTAACTAAATGTAGTGTAACTAAAATACATTCAGAAAGTGGTGGATAATCGCTGCGTAGGAGTGAACAATTTGTTCGCATCAGCGAATATTCAGTATTGATAAAGTCTGACTCATTACTTGAAACACAACGATCCTTTTATGGTCTAAGGAACAGAAATAAGATATATTATTTAATAGTTTCTGCATTAAAATTTCTCCTTTTAAGGTTCTTTAAATTGCTTTCCAATATCTTTATTTGTGCTCCATAAAATATAAAACTTATAACGACAAATTTATAAAGTGTTATTTCCGAGTGAGTTTTATAAGTGAATGTACAAACTTAAGTCATTACGTTTGTACCTATCAACCAGAAATCGGAACCGTATAAAAACAAAATTATCTGAATCAAAATGTGCCTTATTGCCAACAATTATGACAGGAGTACCAACTACGAATATAAAAACACAACACTTCTTAAAATGTGTCTTCTAAGACAAGGGCTATTTATATTTGTGTGACATTTTGCAAAAAATCATCTCTGGAAGACACTACAAGAAATTCAACAAAACTGAGACATTGTCAGCCTTTTCAGTTCGAAAGAAAAAAGAATACATCCGGATCGGATGTTAAGTAAAATCTACCGAATGTACTATAAACCGACACCCGTTTTTCCGCTGCCCTTACTTATTTCGCTACAATCACAAAAAAAGAAACAACAATAAGTAACTGCAGATTCGTACTTGACCGAGTAAGAAATGTACAAAAAAGGTCGAGACCATAACAAGATTCGTTATATTCCATATATGAGAAGCTTGGTGCATTCCTTGGTACAGCTGAACTCAAAAATGTAACTTTCTTGATGTTTTTTTTAGATGAGAATTAGTCAATATGAGACGGCCAAGATATTACAACATAGACGGTTTTTGTCAAATAAAACAGATTCATTAGTTTTTAATGACTATTATTATAGATATTATAGGATACTATTATTTTCGTCCTTTTTATGTCGCTGTCTGAGAATTTTTTGGATTATAAAATATTTATAATTTTACTATCATTATTACTTGTGAGCGTTTCCCTCCTCACTAGTACAAGTGTCGTCACACTGCGCGTCCTTGCTCTGGCGCATGCAGTATCATAGCCTCACTAATTGCTTGCACTAACATTAACAAATTTATCAGATTACGTGTGAACCAGAAGTCTTTACAGGAATGCATTGAAAAAAAATAAAGTAACTACATTCTAATAAAGCAAAGTTTGAAAGAATGTCTTGTTTTGATTTATTTTTGTGCCGCGAGACAAATTTTAAAACAAAGCGCTTCATCTTTTCACTGCTTATTTATTCCCGGGGAGATTGATTGGGGAGAACCCGAATAAAAATACCTATATATATATATATCAACAACCATATCCCGAGAACATACATTTGTGTTCAACACACAAATGAATGCCCGGCCAGACTAGAACCTGGGACCTCACGTGTATGAGGCAAGGCTGCTACTCACACCACTCGGCCGTATTCTGTAGTTACTTTTATGTTTTCAAGACACATTGAAACAATTCCTAACCGACTTCAAAAATAAAGTTAAGGGATTCTTAATTCATTCGTATTTTATTGTGAATGTTTATTTCCCCAGAATATTTCTATACTGGCCTCATAAAAGTTCTGTTCAGAACCGATGATGGGATCCACGACGAAGTAAGAGTTTACGTCCAGCACAAAAATCGTCCTTGGCATTAAAAAACTAGGCGACCAAGTGAAATATTAGAAAAAAAAATGCAACCATAAAAATGGTTGATGTCGTTAAAATTATCTCACATTGCATCGACCTTATAACGTTCTCTAAAAGCAACTATCAGAATACACATTTAATAATTAATTTCATAAAAACCTCCGATTTCTTGACAATAGTATTGGGTAGGTACTAAATAAGCATCAAACAACACAAACGCCCTTGCAGCACATTACTTTTGTGTAACTAGCTAATTGCAGTGACAAACATAAAGTTTGTCTCTGTGGTTACTCTTATAACGTTTTCTTTGCGCTGCACTTACTTCTAGTTAATTTAGATAATTACTAGGAAGACAATTATTTGAATTTACTAACCCTTTGAGATTTTAAATAGAAGCTTATTTTCTGATGCCATTTAAGATAAATATAATAATACTTACTTGTAATAGTTAGGGAGGCGAGGTAGCTAAATGGCATAATTCAACGGCGCCGTCGAGACCTATCAAAATCGAAAGATAAAATAATTTCGAAAATAAAAGCTCGTATGGTAAAAACCATTTTAGCGGTGGGTTTAGCGTGTATGGTTTTTCAAAAATGTTAAAAAAAACAGTTACTTGGGCATTTTTTTTTTTTTTTTTTTTTTTGCTGCCGAGGCACCCTCACGGGAGGGAGGTGGAAGATGCGTCATGCATACCCGCCCGCAGGTAAATTCCTCTGCGGGGGGGTTATGTGGGACTCACCAGAATGGCACCTACCCACTAAAAACCACCTGTTGGCTGTGGTAAGCGTATACCTTTAGCCTTCATCGGAAGCGACACCCGTCGGGAAGTTGGGCGCGCTGGCGGAGACCCGCTAGCGGGTCTTCCGCCTGTAGTGAAAGTTGCACTGAAGGTGCTCAAAGGGACATGAGTTGGTGGCCGTTCTGGGCAGCCTCCGGTGAAGCCGGGGCTGGGCAGAGGTCGGCCGAAGCATGATTTAGGGATCAATTCATTTAAATGAATCTACAATGAATTGAGAAGGGAACTATGCTCCGCCAGAGCTAGCAAACGCTCTGTCGGAGTACGTGAAGCCCTAAGTTTACGGGCTAAGACTGCGATTTCACTAACATCGACATTTTTAATAGCGTCGCAGACGATACGCATATCGTCTGCTACGGAGGATTGAGGAGTGGGTTTGTATGGGCGAGGAGCCGGGATGGGATTCGATGCGGGACGCTGCCTCCAGTTTTCTGGAGCAGGCTTGGGCTGAGTAGGCTTTGCAGCCGGAGGAACCCGGCTACGCAGCGGCGGAAAGTTTTCTTGAGAAAGGCGCGGGGCCTGTTTGGGAGCCGCCCTTTTGAAATTGGAGCGCATACAACGGGGTGCACGAGGGCAGCCCCTGTAGTTTGCGGTGTGGCCGGACTGGCCACAAAGCACGCAATCGGGAGGAGAGGGAGTTTCAGGAGTGCGATTGCACTCCTTAGTGAAGTGCGGGACCAGGCACTTGACGCACCTGGGCGGTGCGCGGCAGTTGGCTGCCGCGTGCCCGTACAACTGGCACCGATGGCACTGGCCGGGATGACCGCGGCGATGAGGCGCCTCGATTGAGATCCCAGAGAGGCCGCAAATAGAGCTAACCCCTTTCAGGATCTCTCTGGACTTGGGGACGTTGGCGAGAATCACCAAAGCGAGAGGGTGTTGCCTCCCGTACTTGCTGTGCATTTTATGCACCGCGAGTGCCGGGAAGCCTTGGGACTGCAGATCCTCCAGGATGGCCTCGTTCGATAATTCGAACGGGATTCCCCTGAGTACCGCTCTGATCTTACGCTCTTCTGACAGAGCATAGGTGTGATAAGCATATTGCTTATCGGTGAGGAGCTTTGTTAAAGCTCGAAAGTCGTCTATCGACGAGACTAAGATTTTAATAGATTCACCCGAGTTGGCTGCTCGGATGTAATGGATTTTGTGCTCATTGCACAATGTCGAGACCTCGGTCCATTTACCCTTTTCCCGAAGGAAAACGGGTGGTGGGACCTTGGCCTTGACAGAAGTTGGGGCCGGAGCGGGTGTTGAAGACACCGGGGCAGCTGGCGTTGAAGACGCCGCAGGAAGTATAGGGACGGGCGTCGAGGGCGCCGGGTCTTGTTTTGAACGCTTCTTAGAGCGCTTCTTAACAAGCGTAAAGGAGGGAGACTCAGGGCCAGTTGGGGTGGCGTCCGAGGATGACTCGGTCGCGGGTGCGCGCTTGCGTCGCGGAGGGGCGTCTACTTCGCACTCCATGTCACTGGAGGAAGGGGACGCGGGAGGGCCTAAGACCTGAGGGGTCTGGGGAACTGGGGTGGCCTGAGGGGCCATTGTGGACATTATCGTCATGAAATGAGGGATGAGAGAATCTAGGAAACGGAACTTATCAGCATTTATATGTATGCCTTCAGCACCGATACTATCAGCTAACTTCTTCCTAATCTCAACAGAGCTTAGGGAAGCCATTGCGGAGGGGTTGGGGAGGGACAATATATGAACCTAACAACGATGACTAACTCCCTAAAACCACCCTACACGCAGTAGGGCGGTTGAGAACGACGCGGATAACTTACTCGAACACAGCACTTGAAGTCCTGGAACAACGAAACCCCGTCGACGAAGCTCACGTTCCACGAAGTACGGTTAACAAGCCACTAATTCGCCGTGAAAACGGCGTTAGAAACTTAGAAGTACGGTTAACGAGCCACTGTCCGCCGTGAAAACGGCGTTAGAAACTTAGTACGGTAAACAACTATGAAATTTGGGTGCTCAATTAGCGCGGGGGCTAAAAGAGCGGGAAGGCGTCTGCGATCGACGTGCGCTCGAGAACGCACGCAGACCGAGACTGTACTTGGGCATTCTCGAGCGCGTCAGATATTCATACTGCGTATGCCCCAAGTGCCTCTGATAACAACGGTATACTAATCTGCCGGTTTGCGTGGTGGGGGTAGGCATATAAAGTAGTCAAAAATGCAAAAAAAAAAAAATTTACTCGAGCGCGTCAGATTTTCGGAAGGGGTGTTGAGTAGGCCCCAAGGAAGCTCCCTTTAAAAAAACTGACGATTTCGGCGTGACGATAAGTTACGATGAATTTTTGAAAATGCAAAAAAAAAAAGGTTTTTTGCAATACTCGAGCGCGTCAGATTTTCATAGGGGAGGTTTATCTCGGTATCCTGAAAGCATATTTTCTTAATCTGACAAAAATGTTAGTGGGTTCTCTTAATCTGACCGAAAAAGGTTTTATGGTTTCTTTTTTTTCCTTTCTTTCTCTTTGATAAAACGGGGAATTTAAGAATGACAATAAAGCGATAGATACAACCAACGTAAATGTAGATATATATATAAATATATAGGGTGTACCGAAAATTCCCTTCTACCGCTTATTTCCCCACCATCAATGTTGCGAAATAAAGGAAAAATACTGGTAGGACGGCATATTTCCGCGAAGTGCTCAGTCTGTATTACATGTTTATGGCAAATTCCTCTTTTTTGCTTCAATTCTTCACTCCGTTTTGCTTACGGTACGTCCAAAAAACAATTTGAGGATCAAGAGGCTATTGAATAATATACATACATGGAACTGTACATGTCAATAATACTTTTGTATACAGATACGCGTAACTTTTTCGGAGTCCACGAAAATTGTCGAGAAGCTTTAGAAAAAAAAAAAAAATTTAAGATATAATAAAAGTCACATAATTTAATCATCGTTATTTCATATCAATTTTTTTTAACACCCTCAGTTTTCGAGATATACTCAAAAAACCGGGAGTTTGAGTTTTTATGATGCTTCAAGTCAAAAAGTTTTAACTTTGGACAAAAATGTGAAGACCTTTTTTGTGTAAAATAAAATTTCCTTTTTTGTTTATTTAAACTTTTTTTTTGTAAAATGTATCGTTCGCGACTTATATGCCGCAACGCGTTTTTCGGAAGACGAAATGGCTCCTCCACACTTCCGGTCATGCGGAAACCGGCAGATTTTGTATTTTTAGTATGTTTTAGATTATATTCTTCAAAATAAAAATAAAAAAATCGCGCTCGAGAATGCCGGATTAACGTTTTTTTTTTACAAGTTCCCGACCCTATAACTCGGCGGCGTCAAGGACTTATCTTCAGATTAGTTAAATTTAGTCTTAAAACACTAAAATCAACCCCCAATATCTTAATCTGACGCGCTCGAGTATTTCAGACTATCGATTTTTTTTTACTAATCTGATCGTCTATCCTAGGCGCGCGTCACTACATATAGAGCTAAATACTTTACAAGGTTGTTCTATTAGGTCTAAGGTATCTCTCATATCTTAAACTGCCACGCTCGAGTATTACCGAAAATTCCCCTATTCGCCTCCCTAACTATAAGTCGTTTTTAATCGTCTAATCCCTTAGTACACTTTTTTTAACGATGTGTGATTGAGCCCATTCAAAATCACACTTAATTAAGGGGAATCGGCAATATGATTAAACTAGCAGTTACTTAATTATCGTATAATTTCTCGCACAGTTAAGGTGCGACTTCGACCCCAAAGTATAGGCAAAATAAAAAAACATACTTTAAAAACGCTATTGTTTAGGAGGAGTTCTGACCAAACCATGACGATAGCTCATAACTTACAGCAAAAGGCTCTGGCCTCGACCTCTACTTAGTTATAATAGATTTATCAAATTTCTGTTAAAATTCTGTATACATACACATTGTACAGCTATAGGTACTTTGTAAATCAATAACAATTAATGTTCAAAATGCATAAAAAATATTTTATGAATTCCAACAAACAAACAAATGATTTCAAGGGCCCTAATAACATTCTGTTTATTTAAAACGTTGACACACCTTTGACTCATTAAATATTCGATTCACATATTAAACAAATTACTTAAATTCGATTCCATACAAATATAGCTACCCACTCATTGACGCTCCCAAAATATTCCAAAGAATAAAAAAGAACAGACGGGTTACACTAGACGTATTACATGCGTTGTTTTTTTGCGACCAGACGTAATTACTGAACTATTTTTACACGTAACGCTTATTAGTGGTAGTTGACATGTAAAAACCAAACAAATTAGGATGTGATCAATTCTATATATGTTGTAACCAATTTTATTATAAGATCTTTTATCTTTTTGTAAGTATTTATCACAAGTATATATATTCTGCTAACTGAACATTTAAAAATATCTTATCAAATAAAATCAAAACAAATGAGCATTATAAATCACAAAATTACTAATCAGATACATAAACCAACACGTAAACCAATCCTACAACTATCATAACCATCACAGAGTAATTTTATACACTTGAGCAACATAAGATCCATCAAAAATAAAATTAGGAACATAAACCTACAAATATAGGCGTAATGTAATACTCAACGTCCTACCTAATAAGGGCTTACTCTTTGGCACACAGACGCACCATTGTTTTATGGGATGACATCATTATGATGAATGGAAAAATATTGCAGCCCGTGTTATGCTTACTAGACTATACATACATTAGTTTACACTTTAGGTGCTCCCTAATGGGGCGAAACTATGATGTTCATTTAGTATAATTAGTTCGATGAATAAAGGATAATTAATTTAAATAATGTTTGTAATTAACTTGGCAAGTCGTTTTTAGCGGTGAATCGACTTCGTGACAGTTTAGTATTTTAGTTAATTACGTTTTTTTCATCAACTGCGGATTTGTATAGGCCTGGATAGGAACAGGATTAGCCAAAAGCCAGCACAGTTTAGAATTAAATTAAGATCACATAAAAACACTAACGAGTGTAAACTCCCTACTCTGAAATCCTGTTTAATAATTTTTTTATGTCTATTTCAGCGCGTGATCCAAGCTCTTGGTATGTCGTGGCATGCTCACCACTTTGTCTGCGGTGGCTGCAGGAAGGAACTCGGAGGCGGGGGATTCATGGAACAGGTACGTTTGGACAGTGAAACTATCATCCTGCAACATCTCTTCAATGAGATCACAAAGACAAAATGTTTGCAATCTATCAAATCAAATCAAATCAATTTATTTGCAAAATATGGTAGACTATGGTAGGTCTATCTTACAATACTGAGACGATTATAACAATTCTCAACAAAAACTCCTCGGATTAAGAACGTCGTGACTAAAACCATATTACATTTCCAATTTTCTATAATGACATTCAAAAGTATTCAACCCGAATAATGTATGATTTCACGTAACACAGTAGAGAAATAACGGACAGGTAGTAAAAATATTTCTGAGTCATATTAGTTCCCTATGATCATAAAATTCATTTCTAGTGCAGGCACAAACTTCAACAATGTGCGCATCTAATTTGAACTCTGCTGCAAATATCTGAGCAGTTGCATAGAAACACACAGTTAATAAGACATTTTGCTGGTTGACTAGAACAATATACGTGTTTGTTTTGAATAGTTTTGCCTTTATGTTTAGCGAGCCAATACAAACATGTCAATACATACAATGATATCAAATACGAAGAGGAATATGCATTTTAAAATACTATTTTCCTGTCCTTTGAGACAATTCATCAAGATATCGTACTACATTGTAATGAATGTGTTATGAGTAAATAAAACAAGCTACAGTTTTAATAACTTTGTAAGCGCAGTAAAACCTAGTACTTCTTAAAATGTTTTAAAACTATGGACCTCAATCCCTTAAAGAGACTTTGAATCATAGAACGCGAACGATATATAATTATGGCATATCGAATGAAGTATTTTCATCAGATAATTTTAAATTGACTAGACTCATTGTAACGAGAACTCTAAGTTTAAAGGGGCATCAATAAGAAACAAACTTTCATCAAAAGCCAAAATACTTGATGACGAAACCTAAACATTTATTTGCAACTTTCAGGCCGGCCGCCCCTACTGCTCTTCGTGCTACGCCGACAAATTCGCCGCCCGCTGCAAGGGATGCGGAACACCTATTGTGGACAAAGCCATCATTGCTTTGGATGCTAAGTGGCACCGTGAATGCTTTACTTGCAATGTAAGTAGACTTTTTAAAGGAAGTTTTAACTATATTGCCAGATTAGAGGCTATAATAAGATCACAAGGGATTAATGAGGACGACGACTAAAGGACCTAAAAGTGACATACATTGCCCTTATTTCGTAAAAAAAAAACTTATGTGGACAGCCTTTGACCCTTTGACAGCATGTTTAATGAATAGCCCGTGGTGTCCTTATAAGTAGCCTTTTAAATTCGATAACGCATATAAGATATTCTGACCAAAGATATTCTGCCTCTCTGAAGCTATGTTTATCTGTAAATATTTAACGTACGAGTATCTCAGTCAATAACATATATTCAAAATATAGCTAACCCATTAGAATGTAGTACTCATATCAGCTTTTAGTCTAAATAGCCTTAAGTATAAATAATAAAACTGATTTCTCAGGGTTGAAATATTTAACCGAAAAGGTTAGAGATCAGAAAATGCTTTTACAAATTCGACCTATTTGTAATGTATTTAATTATACAGATTATTTGTTGCACTTACAAATTATTCTGACTAAATTGTATTTAATAATTATAATAATATTATTACAATTATTAGCGTTAAAACACGTTGTTTACGGCTTATTCAAAGTTATTGTTTGATTTTATTTGTTATAGTTATAAATTATTCAAAGTGCTTGTTTGACAAAACAACTTTTCTTCGTATTTTCAGAAATGCCGAAATCCAGTGACTGACTCTACTTTCTCAGTAATGGACAACAAGCCTCTCTGCGGCAAATGCGCCTAAATTGAATACAACAATGAAATTAATTTTGCACCGCACACTTGTGCCTAAAGTACACGATTTACATCACAATGTCGCTACTTACTATTAAGAACATCTTTGAATATACATTTATATTCATAACATTAAAATGCACATTAAAATCTAAGATAAATTTGGTCCTTCGAGCCGGATAAACACAAAGCAAACTTTCTGTCATATACTCATATAAATGTATTTTTAAAGAAACAAATTCGCACTAATGAAGATGAGATTATTTATTTAAAAACTTAAGAAATAGATTTAAAAACAAAAACGTGCCTTAAATATGTTAAACGGTTATTTTCAAAAGATAACCAAGGTTGATCATATCAGAGGAAATTTTGAAATATTTGTCTCAGACATTTATGTTGTAAATATTTTATATACTTTAAATAATCCATAATTGTGATGTTTAAAGTTCATAATTGTTGATATATTTATTCGAATTATGTATGTTTAAAGAAACCAAATGTTTAAAGATTTATTTTTATTATGCTTTTCTGTAATATTTTTTTAATAAATTTTATTTACTTACATTGTCTGTTTCGCATTTGATATTATGATCTGAGTGTAGACGTTTGAGTATAATCTCTAGGTTGCTACCAAACACTGCTCTTCCTATTATTCACATCTATTTATCTAGTGCACAATTACACGGGTGCAGATAATACGATACGGGAAACAGTTTATTACATTTGACGTACAAAAAATCATGAAAGCCTACCAAAACATTCAAAAGAACTTACCTTAGACTTAGCCAAACACCGATCCTTCTTCTTCTTCACATCCCCACTATCGCTCATCAACTTCTTTTCCTTACGTTCCGGTTCTCCCGCGCTTTTGACTGCACCATCGTGGCTTCGATTTGAACTTAGACCGCTCGTTTTTCCATCTTCCGATTCGACATTTGATTTCAGTTTAAGTCGGAGGTTCAGATTGAGGGCATCGTTAGGTGGTTTTCTGGTTTCGTGCAGTTTCGGGAGGCGAATGTGTGAAGGGACATCGGAGCGCGGGGTGCAGAACGGGGAAATGCGCATTGCGGGGCTGCGTGCGGGGCGAGGTGATATGCCGAGGAAGAAGCGAGGACTTGGCTTGTTGCTCGTTTCTGGGGAATGATCGTCGTGAGGGGTTTGCTGAAAGATGAATAGAACGTTGAAGTTAGTTTTTATATAAGATTCGTGAGTTACTACAAACACAATACTAACCACTAGTAAGTAATTATCAAGTATATAAATTATTAAGGAAGGCAAGGTCAAACTGATAACTAGAGTTTATAAATCTCATTCTAATTTGATTACAGCTCACATTACAATGCACCATGCTACAGTATTTATATATTTTCTTGCAGAAAGGCAATTCTAAAGTAAATTGCGAAAGGCGACGCATCGCATTATTCTAGCGTTAATTTTCTCATCATCAACTTATTATATTCCAATGTTCTCGTAGTTACTCTGGAACCTTCGTGAATGAGAACTGCCTTTGTTACCGTAGGATCTTGTTTACATATAAGTAATACTCACTATCATCTCCACGTTTTCAACCATAGTATGTATCTCAGATTCTTTATGGGGTTTATCTCTATTGGGCCGACCGGTAGGCGGTCCTCGCATTAATGGTCGCCGTCTGTACAACATTAATCAATATTATTAGGTTTTATTGTTATAATCTATAACATTTATGTGACACACTGTAGACCACGCCCTGTGACGTATCGTACAATTTCGGCAAATTGCGAAAGCTCATTTAAAACATTTACATTTTTTTTACCTGTATCGTTAACTTCACAATTGCTCTACTTACGAAGACACACTAGAGGAGCCAGTAAATAAAATCTTGTGTTTTAAACATTTATCTGATGATTAGATGTTGATTGGTAATGAAGCTATACTGCTATACTGTGTGAATTAAATAGGTATATTTAATTAAGTCTAATTTTGCTGTCAAAAAGTTACTCGGACTAAGTAACTAACCTTTTATAAAAAAAAATTAAACTGTCAAAATTATTCGCAAGGTAAGCAGAGTGCGTTGACCATTGAAAAATATTGTTATAATTTTGTACACAATAAAAACATTACGTTGATTTCTTTGGAGTTCGCTGGGATTCGCTGGATTTCTTCTTAGCTGAGAGATCTCGAATCTTGGATGTAGCACTGGTTAAGAAAATAAACTTTGAGATATTGGATGCTTTCAAATTAGTTTTTCGAAGTTTTTAGGGATATAGAATTATTGTAAGAAATAAATAACTTCACGTCAACATAAATTCATTTCCCTAAATGATATTAATACTAAACGATTATCTCATTCCAATATCTATTAAGGCAAATATTTGAAATTTCTTAAATATATATGTTTAGACCTTGTTCATTAAGTTTATTTATATGTATGTAACTTATGCATACATTATTGATTGAACAGTGAACAGTGGTTTTTTTATAATTTTATAACATATAGTTCTTGTGACTTAACTCAAGAGTTATCTCTTGTGACAGCAACAAGTGGCAAACTTCTTCTTTAATATTACCTACTCTTGAGATATCTTAACATTTTCACTTACACGTTTTTCAAGCGTTACGAATTATAATTCTTAACGCTTGAGAAACGTGTTTAAATCACTTTTAAACAATTTTAAAAGTGATAGCTTTAAATAGAACTTCGCGGAACGACGGGCCGTGGGTCGCGGCTTGATCCCCACAATAACACCTGTGGGAACGTGTGGTTTAGTTCCCTTTAGATAACATTAATAAGTGTAGAACTTCCTACAAGAACAGTACCTTTTATCAGAATCATGAGTTAGAGCGGGTCTTCTGGTACTATTTTGCCCTTGCCTTCTAAATGTCTGCCGAACACTGAAATAATTTTGAAGGGAATAATAAATACGAATCATTATTACTAAGTATATAGCAGAATTAAGTACTAGTAAAATTATAGGGAGAGAAGCTTTTTCCATCTGACATCGCATTATAATACAGTGACACTTTTTATTGCCATCCTAAGGGAACCCAACCAATTATCTTGTATACTTTACACAATATGATGCATAACTTTTTGAACAGTTCTTAATTTTTAAGGCTTTGCATACCTTTTAATCAGTCGAAAGCAACATTTCTCACAAGAAAGTCGAGACATTATTTTATCACACGTGCTGTAAAATGTATACTGTACATGCTATATTATACAGGGTGTCCCAGAAATGACACGTATGCGTGACACTGTAGGTAGATGGACTTTAGGCCTATCAGATACTAAAAGTTTTCTGGTTTTCGAGACAGTATCGCCATACATTTTTTTTTTCATAGCAATCAGTTAAATTTTATTCAAGTTTTTCGCAATGAAATAAAATAAAACAATTTAACTCTTTTTCTTAGCATAGTGTGCTAGTTTCCGACAAAATTATTACTAGGTTGTCTGCAAGTAGCACGCCTTTCATGAAAAAATTAAATTTTCTAAAATTGGGTTTAAAAAAATGGCTATTGTGATGCTATTATGAAAATGTCATTAAACAAGCAATTTTTTAAGATGATGTGCAGTATCAGTTAAACTTTGGTCAGGTTTTTCGCAATTAAATAAAATAAAACAATTTAACTCTTTTTCTTAGCATAGTGTGCTAGTTTCCGTCAAAATTATTACTAGGTTGTCTTAGCTAACTAATAACAAAGTCTTGGTAAAAAACACCGTAAGTTAAAAGATATTTACTGCAGCTGTAGGTAAAAAAGGACCAAAAAGTGGAAATTTCATAAAAAATCCCAAAATTGGCAATATCTCGAAAACCAGGAAACTTTTACTAGAGGCATGTTGGTGTTATCTGATAGGCCTAAAGTCCATCCACCTCCAGTGACACCCTTACGTGTCATTTCTGTATATATGAGCGTATCTTTAATTTATATTTTCAAAGCTAAAAAATAGTACAGAAATAAAGTATTTACCTCGCTTGTATTTCTTTAGTCTGCCTGGTGCTCAGAGGAATTCGCAACGTTTCGACTGAATACATCGACAATCTTGGATCACTCTCTATGAACAACGTAATTAGTCAAATAAGACGTCTTAACTCTTTTATCTCTTTTTAATACAACCTTTTTCATAGTATCAAAATCATCCTAGAGAATATAAACAAAATATTACATAAAATATACGAAAGGACTTTTTACCCGACGTATTACACTCATGCGAAAGCTACATACTGAAAAGTGGCTTCTAAAATGACAAAATACTCGCAGAAATACAAAATTGCTTGAATAAGGATAAAGAGTTTTAGCTGTAACGTATCTTACCAGTTTTATGAGTTTGCTTCGTGATATGATGAGGTTTGAAGGATTTCTTTTTACATTTCTTCGTTTTGTTCACCTGTAAACCACACCAAGTTAATTATTGAATAATAGATAGAAACAATAATCGATTTTTTCTCGCGGTATACCTATAGCAGCTTTTAAAAGCTCAAGTTAACACTGATAAAGAAATAGCAGTAACTTCGAAACGGTAACCAAACACGCAGGTCAAGGAGCTGCTACCGAAATTATTACTGTTACTATTGTGTCCCTCACGACTGTTCTTCCTTTCATTTTAGATCGTATTTACAATAGGTCAATAATCAGAAATTTATTAATTTTACTAATGAAGTATTTTATAATCAACCCATCACTAAAAAAAATTTCAATATTGAAAGAGCTTCAGTTAACGAGAATATTGTAATGGTTTCTTTTTGGATTTTACTTACACCTGTATTATTCAAATAGCTTGTGACAGAGTTTGTGTAGTGGTCTGCAGATGCTATAAGCGTATCACATGAGTCCATCAAATTCTGCAAAAACATAAATATACTATAACCATTAATTTAATTAAAATACGAATAGTAGTTAACATAAATAGGTTCTCATATTATAACAAAATAATCTTTATTTTCTGAGTGTATCAAGCTGATTTGACTAAGTATGATCTAAACTTGGATAACATAGTCCACATATAATAAAAATTTCCTTCCTTAAAAATACATTGTGGATGCACCATGCTGAAACAAATAGGTAGGTATAGATAAGAATCTTCTTAGGAAGGACTTTTAGAAACCTTAATAATTTGTTTTACAAACGATATTAAGTTTAGAAAATCACGTTTGCCTTTTCTTATTTTTTGTGTATTTACCTTCCTTTTCTGTATTTACAGATGCATTTCCGCACCGTATGTCCAGGATGTAAATATCTCATGTTCAATACATTATGTACATCAGCTTCAAATCGTTTCCCCAAGTTAAATTTGTAGTATTAATTGTTATCTGCCATAAGTATTTATAGTTTCTTCGGCAATATTCTTACAGTATACTTACATCATTAAACAGCGTCTGATCGGCGTCACATTTGCTTGGTACCGGCACAGATTGACAAACCTCATTGCCTAATTTGAAAGTGTGTAACACTGATTTCAATACGTCCCCAGCTGGAGGTAAGCATAAAGTCTGTTCTATTGATTTGTGAAACACCTGTAAAAAATATTAAGTCAAGTAAACTGAAAACCATGTCAAATCATGTATTGAGTCTAATAGTAGTTTTAATTTACCATATTTTCAACTTTCTTTTAATGTTTTGTAATATTAAACCATAAATAGCATAGACAATAAACTTTTCAAATCTATGAATAATTTAACAAACGGCGCAAATCTTTGAATCCCTTTGTACTTAGATCATCAAATTATGTACAAAAGTGTTCTTATAAATTTTTCGCCATAACCGCAGTATCTGAGATATCGTCATTTTAAAGGTGAAATGTGGGATACTGCACTTGGCAATTTTTTTTAAGTTTACGATCTATAGGGGACTGATAATAATAATTATCATTTATTATTCAGGCATAAATCCCATAGATACACAAGCAATTATGTACAAGAGGTCACCAAAATAGTTATAATTAAAATACAATAAAAACAAAAGATTGAAATAACTATTTAAAAAAATGCAATGAACAATTGCAAAACTATTATTGAAATTGCTTGAAATAAATAAATGGAGGGCTTTTAAATCCATGCGATACTATTACTAGTCTCATCACACGCGATCTCATTTCCGCGAAATAATCAGGCACCCTCGCCTCGGCGAATATACCGGATCCGCTGCAATAACCAGGATGACGCATGAGAATACGAAAAGCATCATTGTATTGCACTCTCATGGTACTGTAGGTTTTGCGCTTAAAATTTGTCCAGATCTGGTCGGTGTAAAAGCATTGGCAGTAAGCATTAAATGTCAATCCACCGCATCACTGCACCTGCGGAATATCCGTGCGAGCATCTTTGCTCGCCTTTCCCTATGTCCACCATAAATTCGGTTTTTAAAACATTGCATATCAGTTTGTTAACTGTTAAATAATGCGCGCAGACTGATAAAAGCGTTCTGAGGCCTTTAACTGAAGGGCTGCGAAGCACCATATCATGGTGTCCTCCACCACCGGCGATGTAAGTCCTCCTTGGCAAACAGCGCATTCTAATATAGGTATAACAATTAGACGTCGCCGCACCCCATTTCACATAATTAGTTTGGCCTTCATTCTTATTTGATATTCCATTTGATTCACCACACCTTTATTGACTCTAAACATCATTTGTTACTAAAATTTAGTAAACAAAGCATTAACTAAAAAATTGTACATTTATATATTATTTAAAGCGCAAGAAAAATGGTTGATTGTGGGATGTTAGCACACGTGGGATTCAAAGGGACTTTTAGTATATTATTTGTAAAAATGTCCCAAAGGTCTGTACCAACTTTAGGCCCTATGCGAATTGTTGTACCAAAAATCCAGTCACGATTCATTTTCTTATCAGCAACTTCGCTGTCATCCATAACACAAGCTCTGCTTACTGTGAACCCATACAATCGGTGTGTTTGTCAGGGGATTTACTTATTATTATTCTGTGTCATCTACAAACAAGACCTAATAAGTGGTTAACTTTAATATAAATGTAAAATAGCGGAAGATTCGTGAAAAGCTCCTGACGTACGACCCTCATAAATCTTGTTCCTCGTCGCCTGATAAAACATACCTACTCCCAGTCCGACGACTGAGGCACTACGACATGACGCGAATACGAACAAACTTTTTCGTCTTTGAACTCGACATTGCATCATTCTATGTCTCTCTCAGTTTCATTAATTTAACGTTTCAACAATGTAAATTGAGTTTGTTGTGAGTGCAGATGCACTGCTCATGTGCCTACGTCATGTGAGAACGTCACATCTATCGCCATTTTAATTTAATCAAAGTTGGTGGATATGTATTAAAGTTTCAGACTATTCAAAAATGTGCTTGCTGTGTACAAGTTTACAGCTGCCTAACCAGTAGTGAAATAGTCGGATCAAAAGGACCATGTAAAACTTAGCCTGCATCAATTTATCATAAATATTAGATTAAATTTTGTGTGACATAATCCAGGTACCAATTAGACAATCGTTAGAAAAAAACAACAAATACAATGTCAAAATCTCATTATATAAACTACCCTTATTGATCAGTCGAAGCCGTATTTGGGTAGTTATAAAGAATAAGTAACATAAAAAAAAAATTTTAAAAGTACATGAACTCTCATACACTTACCGACAAAGTCTGCAAAATAGTTTGATGCAATCCTGAAATTCTAACAATCTGAGATTGAAAGTGCGTGTACTTCGCAAAAGGTAGCGTCACGTTGTGTCGCTTTATATCGTGTATCTGAAATTAAATAATATCAGTTTTACAAATCAAGTATTTTACCGAGCGGCGTCAGCGGTAGTAGCCCTGCCTCATACGCCGGAGGTTCCAGGTTCGAGTCCTGGTCCGGCATTCAGTGTTGACAGGTAGTGGTTGTTTTTATTTATATATGTAAGTTTATTATGTATGATGTTTACTTGGTTAGTATAGAGGCAATTCAACGTAAGTTTATTAAACATTTAAACTTTCGCACAAGCGCCATTGACAATGGTTACACAGAATCATGTAAGCAACAGAACCTCCTATCTCTTGAAAATCGACGCACTTTGCTTGTAATGATATTTTTACATGGAATTTGCAATAACACCATAGATCTATAGAATTAACTCCATTGGCGCTGTGTATACGCACACCTTAAAAGCGAAATAGACATACGCAACTTTTCACATTCCAGCAGCCCACACTAATTATGCTATAAATTCTGTCAAATGCGGGATCCAGAATAAATATAATAAGAATTTTACATCTGCTGATATTTTGAGTAGCAACAAGCAACGTTAACCAAATTAGAAAACATTTACAATAAACTACTTCAATACATACACACACACATACACACACACACATACACACACACGCACACACACATACCCAACACACATATTATGGCTTCCTTTATAAATTCTTTTTTATAAGCTTTTTGTTATTTTTGATCGAAATGAGTTAGACATTTTTGAGCTTTACAATACAGCTGTGCCTTATATGTTAATTTATTTAAAAAATGAAAAGTCCGTAATTGGCAATAAGTTAAGTTTCTATAAGATTAAGATTAATATGTATGTATAAATGTGCTGTGGATTTTTGTAAATAAATAAATAAAATAAAAGATATTCTGGACTGTTCTCACTGTTCTCCGTATGTTCATCCATAACACAAGCTCTGCTTACTTTGGAGCCATGCAGTTGGTGTAAGGTAATGTCTGGGGATTTATTATTATATAAAACATTATACTTTTATAAATATGGAATATATTAAAATATCGTGGCGATATCTAGAGTAGTAATATTTCATATTAAATAGCATAGTTAGAGCAAGGAACATCTTTCTCATATTGTCACTCATAGGAACGAACGGCTCACCATCAGATCTAATTTATTTATAATGATACTAACCTGTCTCTGCACTTGGTAAAGATGAATCCGATTAAACCTTGCAGCAAATTCTTGGGAGCGTTTCCTGATTTTCAGCATCTCTTCAAGGTCAAGCATACTAATGTTTTGACATTCAAGGCTTGTGCTGAAATATTGGTTAGCTATATTTTTTTTAGGTAGAAGAATTTTACTTTTCTTAATAACATAATTTCAATTACTACTATAGATCGCGACAGGTTGACATGGCGGCTCTGAAGTTAGATGCAAATCATGTCTGCTTAGATACATTTACATGCAAACGTGATTCGAAACCTGTCACCCTGTCGCGTACCATATCTAAGCAGACATGACCTGCAGCTAACTTCAGAGCCGCTATGTCAACCTGTCGCGATCTAAAGTTATCGTGTGAGTGGTCAACCTCTAGTGACGAGGGAGTGGCAGCCTCTAGTGTCAAATTTGAGAAAGCCGGCTCTGGAAACCTTACAGGCCTCTGACGTGGCTTAGCCACTGTCATCTTGCTGTATCTAATAATTACTATTATGTTCATAATTTAACGAGGTAACAATTTACTGCTGACAGATTTATTTATTTTTATATAACTTTATAACTTTTTTTTATTAGGTTACGTTTAATTCTAGTTTGGAGGTTTGATATTACTACATTGCAAAATGTTCTACTTATAATTCTTCATAAACCATAACAATATACATAAGTACTTAGGTTTAAGTGTAACTTGTTTAAAAAAAATATAGCAAGATGTTGGTTAGAAAGTCTTATGGCAAGTTATTTTCATTTTAGTAAAGATGTCTGAATAGTTTCAATGAGCATTAAGTTTGTGCATTTAAATCTTATTAAAATATTATATTATACAACTTACCAGATGGCTAACATTTCATCGCCTATCTTAATACGCAGGTCTTTAATTCTGGCGCAATAAATGCTGCTCTCCAAGATACTGGATATATTCTCACATGATTTATCTGAAAAATCACGTTAAAATTTTGATATAGATAATAATGAAATTCAATAAAATCTTCATTAAAAAAACTCAGTTTAACTTCAGTTTTATGTAAGATTTTTTTCTGGTCTAATATTAAAGCACATGTAGTTACCTAGATCCTAGATAATCACATAAACATGCATCTCAGTGTGATTCCCAGTTGTATATAAATATTTGATATTTTAAAATGTAAAAACTTTACAGTGTCTTATGACTTGAGTAGCAATTCCTGTTTGAGAAAGTTCTAGAAAACAAGCAGCAATGTAAGTTCCTTAGGTAAGTTACTCACTTGACATTCCAACACTTTTGGCAGACTTCGTTGATTTCAATAGTACTTCCCGAACAGTGCATGGCGGACTATCTTCATCATGAACAGACTCTGGGCAGTCATTCTTATTACTTACTGACTCTGGTCCATGACCTATAAAATTTAGATGAGATAAGTAAATATTTTTCCAAAGATATACCTAAGGTTACATACATGTTCCTTTCCTAATTATAAACCTATTTCAATGTAATACTAGGATTATCTGCTTTATCTTTCTATATTATAAATTTATTTAAAAATTATTTACAATTTCGAACTTCATAGGTGCCACATGACCATATATTTTCAAAATTTTTTATCTTGGGGATAGGAACTATCTACAAAAAAGGGATCACAGTAGTTTAATACTATTATTTTGCAATACATGCTTATATAGTAACAATTTTACATCCACCATTCAATGTCAATCACTGAATTCTGACAGTACTTACAAGGCTCAAACACAAAATTTAAAATCCCAAAAACATAAAACTGAACATATCTTTTTTTGCTCATATCTTTTAACTTTGCATCCAAAATTTTTGACTTAAATCTGATGATACATCCCAATAACATTTGTAAAAGACTGAACAAAACTATGCCTTACAACCACCTGTGAAGCTGACTTTGATATTAAAAGCAGCTTACCATCATCTTTATCATCATATAGTATATGTAAAATAGCATCATCATCATGTGCTGATTGCTTCGTAATGTTAGTTTTGTTTTTACTAGAATCTGGTTCTTCTTCATGCAGGATTGTAATTTCTTGTCGAATAGGTTGTTGTTCTTCTATAAGTTCTTGCATTTGCTCATCTCCACTGTCAGACTCTTGCTCTTGCTGTTGTTTCTGAAATACAAAGCAAATAATCCAAATAATATGCCTACTCTAGAATTTTATCTCTTATAACTAAGTACTTTCTATTACTTCAATCTAGAATCTAGAGTCTAATATTTTAATTGTCTTTTCCAAGTGTTAAATAACCAATTTTCTTAATATTAAGCATATAATAAACTTGTCATAATACTTCCAAAAACATACATTTAGGTATAAACATCTATCTTTATAAAAATACACATACTTCTGAAATAACAGTACTTGATGAAATTTCCTTAGTTGAAAATGGTTTATTGAAAACATTTATAACTAAGAGTTTCATAAAGATTCTTTCAACTGTCTAACACAGTTGAAGCCTACTGGCTGTACTTAGAAATTTTTAGGTATAGATTTGCTAAGCAACATAAGTAGCCATTAAAGTCTCTGAATGTGGCAGATAGCAACAAAGTGGTCAAATTTTTATCTTTTCTATCAGGAAAATATTTTAACCAACCATATTTTCAAGTTCCTCTTTTCTATCCTGGCGTAACTTTTCTAATTCCAATTCCAGTAACTCCTTCAGGCATGCTTCTGGGAGATCATTAAGAAACTGGTAAGGGTTTTCTAAAAAAAAAATATTTACATTACATTTGGATCTTCATGTCGTTATTGTCTACATATAATAATAATAGGACAGCTTTTACAAATAGAGGAACATCATTTTATACATACATATGCATTTTTTATGTAAATCTTTGGAATGTAGCAAATTTCAATTTAGATGTTTATTTTAAATCAACTAACAAAAATGATTAAATAACAGATTTTTATTGTCGGGTCATGGTTGTTGCTATTTTTATATGGATGTTTATATATATTTGCAATATGATCATGCATAAGTAATGAATACATTTATATCATTATATTGAATACATAAATTTTATATAATTAAGTACCTTTTACCACACTTTTGACAACATCCTTTTCTTCGAGAAATTTTTTCCATATCTTTTGTTCTTGTTCCTTGATGCGCTGACGTCTAGTATATCGCCAGGTTTGTTCCAGCTCATCTTGTTCAATCAACTGGAAATTTCAATAGCAAAATACATAAAATCATATAATTAAGACAAAATAATTATGCACAGTGAACTTGCATAAGGCACCTGGCTCAAAACTATTAAAAAATTATATAAAGGCAACAAGTAATGTAATGTCACACTTTATTTCATTTACTTGATTCATGTATGTAATGTACTCTGTTTTTATTTTTTAGTTTTATTATATCAGTTGTATTTACTGTAGATACTGCTGTCAATCAATTGTACCTACTGTATACCGGTGGAAGCTTTTAAATGGCCATCAGTTTCAATTGCCTTTATACTTTAGTGTTTTTTTCAGCTGTAAGCTTCACTAATAATAAAATAAATAAATAAATAAATAAATAAGTATTATTTTCTACATTTTAAAAGAATTTAAGTAAAAAATGAGTGCATAGTCACTTTGCAAACAATATTTTAAGCAACTTTTTTAAGTGCTTCCTTACCGTACACATCTATCACAACTCGGTTTGTTTATAATTTTTACTTACAATTACCAACAAAAATGTGAGTAAGCAGTCCTAGCGGTTACATATAAGAGCAATTTTTGTTCATACTTAGTTACTAAAAACTAATAGTAATACATACTAAAAACAATTGAATCTTGTTAAAAATGTATGGATTTTAGGCATTAATATTTCCAACCTGTATATCCAGCGGTGTGTTATCTACAGGAGGCATAAAAGAAAAACCTCTCAGACATGTCTCCATTCTTTATAATGTTTCAACTAAAATAACCATAAAAATTCCGATATCATTTTGTAAGACATGACATTGAATGAAATAGGTAGGGATCACAGAACAATATTACTCCTAGCGGTAGGAATCAACAAAACAAACATCACCATGGCAACGAAACCAATTACTGACTGACAAGAAACTCAAGAAAGAAAGAAACCTGTTGGCTTGTAAGCTTTGTTTGTAGCGGACCAAAAAGTTTGGTTAGTAGTTTTCGAGCATCTGAGATTGACAATTAATAGAACAGAAGGAAAATACCTATGTAGTTGTTGCAATTTGCTTGTTTTGGTCATGTTATAGATAATCTTGTTTACAAATCTATTTATACATACCTACCCATATTTGTTGAAACGATAATAAATTTTAAGTAGGTACTGTCATGACAGCTCTAGTACAATGGTTGTACAATGGTTCTTGTTTAATGTAGTTATCTAGTGTGAAATTGTGAAACAATAACAAGAAGTTAGTAGTAGGTACCTAAATTCTTAGCGAAATAAAGATTTTAAACTACATATATGAGTTTTACTCATGCATTCAATACTATTAAAGTAGTAATCGTTTTCCTAGTACTCACCGTCACTCCCACTACTTAGGAAGAATATCCACTGCGTATCGCAGTGAGTGACGATATCATGTACCTACTCGAAAGATCCAAATTCAAATTCAAATATTTATTTCTCAACTTTGTTAATTAATTACTTGCTCTTGTTGACGTTATACAGTGTGGATACCACTCATGGGCAAAAAATGAAACCACAAGTAATAATAGTCCACAGAAGTATAACTCAATCGAATATTACACGAACAACCGCAAATTAAACAACTTTCATTTTCAAACAAAATAAATAGCAAAATAAATGCAGTATCAGTATAACACTCTGTTTGACGACGCACCTTAGCCTCAGCAGAAGAGTGGCAACGATGCACACGCATGGCGCGATAGGCAGCACGGCGCCGCCATCTTCGATTGTTGTTTTACGGTTTGCGACGTAATGAGAAAAAATCACTTACTTTCATTTTTTAACCGTGCTTTTTTATTTCGTCACGATTTAACTGAACTGAAAATAAACCCAATCATGGCGCACTATCCTATATTGTAGGACAGGTGCGAGTTGCGCCAAATCTCTCCCGATACATACGTAAAGTTAACACTGCATTCTGGCGACATTCACCATACATTAAAATCATGTATGTATACTTTGCAGCACTGTAAAAATGCTGTTGTTGTCGCGGTATTTTGTTAAAAAAAACACACACACACAAAAGTCAAGTACCTAGTGTCAATGTCACCATAACAAATAAATACTGACTAAATTAAACTACCTAACCTAACCACAGTTTACAATAATCACTGCACAATGCGCGAGCGCGAGTATCAAAAATCTCTGCAGTAAGCACATGCGCAGCGGCCCGGAAGTCTAGCGGTGAACTGACGAGTGACGAAACATAACTTCCCAGTTGGCAAAAAACATAAGTCATAAATAGTGCAAAAGGTGCAATGTCGGTATTGAATACTTATTTACAAGAAAAGGAACTATGATAATCATCAATGCACTAAAATAAGCGTATTTTTGCATTATTAGAGTTTTTATTATTATTGTTATTAACAATTAAATTATTTCAAGGAATGGACTATGTACCTATTATAATAAATGTTTATTTTTTGTTTTTACGATTGAATTTATGAATTTTACAGGAGCGATTCGACTCGTCCCGTCTAGGCGTAACACGTAAAAACAATTCATAAGATTTCACTGTCTACTTCTTTATTTATTTTATCTCTAACTACACTTAATAATTTTTAATAAGAACGCTTTTAAGTACCGTTATGATAATTTTAAAACACTATGTACTAAGTGATTAAAGCAAAAACATTATAAACATAATCTCGGATCATTTTCTCTTTCAACTTATTTATTAACCGATTATTATTCCCTTTACAAAACAGTGGTAACTAACTGATTATAACATGCTATCTTACATACAACTTTAGAAAACAAGTTTGGCGGGTTTTGTCATTTTTCTCAAAAATATGATTTTGCACTTAGCATCCTTTTACGGTAGGGCGGCAGAACAGCTGGTGTGTCCACCCTGCACGCGCCCCACTCACGGGAATTCCCGCGCTCGGCAAATAACGCACTACGTGGCAACGTCGCATTTCTCCAACTAAGTACTAAATAATGTTAATTCAAGTTCATTGACTCATTGACCTAGTGTAGCAAATCTACAGAGTGTGTCTCTACGAATTTGCTCAAAATTAAAACACTGGTTTTTGACCTAATTACTGGACCGATTTCTTTCATTTTTTGTATACTGTTAGAAAAGGCGATAACACGTATGAGGTTTCATTTATTGCCCATAAGTGGTATCCATACTGTATAATGCGTGACTCTACCACCAGTTCGGATAAACCTTCGTGAAGAAGAACTAGCAAGAAACTTTTCTGTCTATTGCCTAATTTTAAATATTAATGACGTGGTCATCAGCAAACAATAATTTGTCATGACTTTTACCTTCTTTAAACGGTAGATCATTTATATCTAGACTAAATAAAGAAATGGTCCCATGATCCAGGTATAAAATGGTTGATAACACAGGTTGTGGAGTAGGTATGTGCTGTTATGGGCCAGAGCACTATTTTATCAAATGGGACTTTTCACATTCGAAATACTCATGTCTCGCGCAGTTATGTCCACGTAGTATCTTTTCCTTGGTCTGTGGTTTTGTAGCTTGTAATAAATAATCTGCATTTCAAACATACTAAAGATAATTGCAATTTTGTTACCTAAAAAGCTTTCGTAGTTTTAATAAGAAAATTGCGTCCCAGATAATGAACATAAGTAATACGATGCAAGATGAAAGGTGCTTTATCTTATTTCTCTTATTGAATATATGAGTTTACATTTCACGGGGTTTCTTTTAATAAACCACCATGTTTAAACTTTTGATTTACTCTATGAGCAGATGCCATAAAAACACAGAGTGTTTATTTTTCGTATTTTAGCTGATTTCTGGGTCAAGAAAGCTTATTTTCAAATACGCTTTATTGCAGTTTCCTTCGTTTTTAAATAAGGGAATGTTTCCTTAGAGTAAAACTTGCTATCTCCAGTATTCAGAGTAGTTTCCCTCCAGGTCACTACGCAAAATTCTACCCCACTTAAGAAGGAATAAAATAAATGTTTGGAGTAAAAGTCCTGAGAAAAAATACTTTCTTTTACACTTTACTGAAGTATAAAAAAAAGCTTCAATAAAACAATGACGTCCAATCTCGCGAAAACTAATGATATAATTAAATATTATATACTTACCTACCTATCTTTAAAAATGCAATGACTTATTAAAAATAGGTGATAGATTGTAGAACGTGTATCTATAATATTTTAAAACCAATTTGTGCAGGTTCTCTTCAAATGTGAATTTCCAAATAACTGTACATAGGGTAACTTTTACCTTTTTGTACGATTTTTCATAGCCGGCAAACTAGCACGCGAACCCCCTGATGGTAAGTGGCATCCACACCCATGGACAACATTAGTCGTAGGTCATTTATTTATTTATTTATTTATTTAGTTGCGACGCTAGGTTTAAGTTTAAATTACCTTTGTTCCAGTAATTGCACTGGCTGTCCCTTCGCTTTGACCCTGACACGACCTCGTAAACTAAGGCGATTATTGTAGCGATCAAAATAGGAAGGAGAAGTCCTTCCACCCCAGTACCGCCGCAGACGAGGTCTTAATATTAGTAACTCTACTCCCAATAAAATGTTTATATGCATTTGAATATTCTTTGCGTAGTATGTAGAAACCAAACGCAAAGCTTTAATATCTTTTGACATGTCGCTTATGTAAACTGAGTCATTTATGAGAATTATTTTGATAGGTTTAGGTTCTTGTGGTTTATCTTGATGAGTCTAAAACATAATCTAATGATGAAGTCATGAGATGGATACGGAACTATTGAATGGTAAGAGTTCTAGTAGAGTTTGTATGTATGTTTTGACCAGTGTAAGACAATCACAACCCACAAAACCATGTCAAATAAATATAGACTAACTTCTACTCACATATTTTAATATTATTGCATTTTCAATAGTTTATTTTTTAACATACTGTATAGTAAAATTAAAGTGACCTATACTACTTAAATCCAGTACCCAATGAGGTTTTATAACATACTTACATAAAAAGTCGTTACCTTCATAGTAAATGCTTTCAAAATGTAGGACGTAATGGATTAATTGTCAAATTGTATTTGACATCTGTAAAATTCGCCAGTTCAAAAGGAGACTTGGGAAGAATGTTATCAGTAAAATAACTTATTATAATAATAATGTATAATGTTAATTATTTTTATTGAGTTTATTGGTAATATCGATAAATATAAAATTTTTGGTAAAGCTGATTAGTATGTATGGCCTGTATGGCCAACTGTATGGCCCCAAAGTAAGCAGAGCCCGTGCTATTGATGACCATACAGCAAACTAGGGGGGAACCCAGAAAAAACATACATATATAAATACCAACAACCATGACCCGAGTACAAACATTTTAGTTCATCACACAAACGAATGCCCCGGCCAGACTCAAACCTGGGACTTCCGGCGTATGAGGCAGGGCTACTAACCACTACGCTAGTCGGTCGTTTGTTTGTCATATTGTACCTACTAATCATTATTACTATCGAAATTAGACAAGACCATAAAACATGTTATTAAAACAAAAAATATTAACTGCTATCGATTTAATATGCTTAAAAATATTTACAAGAATATTTATTAATTTACTTAATTTTTTAATTATTAAACTTACAAATTTACAAAAGGAAAAAAAATAAAGAAAGAAAAGATTCAAATACAGAATACAAAGCCTGAATTACTTTGTACAGAGAGCCGAGTGCCCAAAAGGCTAGTAGAATGGCCACATTGGATCGCTTACTATAAACGTTGCGATAAATAAGTTTTAAGTCCACCAGCTTAATAAAAAATGTAAATGTTAATTTGTTTTTAATATATTTTTGATTTCGAACATCGAAAACCAAGTAATTATATTAGATAAAGTCGGTTATTCTAAATCGAAAGTTACTCTAAGAAATGAACAGCTAATACATCTGGGTGAAATCAGATTAATGAACTAAAAATTTTAAAAAATTCGTTTCTTTATACCTTCTCACCTTTTCAAATCCTTCGAGCAAATCGAGGAATATGGTCTTTGAGTTTTATAATTTGAATGAACTTTCTCTTAAAAATGGATCCCTCGGTAATTTATAATATGAAGTAACACATGCACTAATATGCAAATCTTCACTTAAATCATAAACTCACAATTCATAAACTGACTCCTAACTGCCCAGTGTCCCCTCCCTTCATATTTACATTTCAGTAGGTATTCAAAAATAGCAAATTATATTAAATGTTGAACTTCGAAGTGAAATTAAAAATTAATTCCTTCCTTAGTGGTCGTAAATTTTACACTTGGTGAAACCCACGACTCGGCATTTTTCTATATTTATGTTTTTATATTTAAAAGACCGGACAAGCATCATGCATGGTATACCATTTGCCACTCAAGTCAGTCAACTTAGGCAGTTACCTGACTTTTGCGTTCCCACTACGCAGAGATGAGTAACGTTTCTAAACTTTATTTTATAGTATGCCAGTACATAATTTTGTCAATCAATATAAATTGCCCTGCGTGCGGGAAGCTTACAATTCGGAATTATTACAAACAAACTTCAATTCAAAATCATAATAGAATAAAATCTAATTTATAAACCATAATCCAATTAAACAACCATGTTTTGAAACATATTAAACGGCGCGATGAAAATTGATGCGCGCATTGTATGTTTGTGCGTCAGTGGAAAGCATCTTTAAGTAATTCGTTTGTTTACCTGTAAATGCTACTTAGTGAAAGACAGGCTTCTTCTATTATGGGAGCACCACAGTTTCCAAGTTTACCAATTTTAAAACAATTCCCGCTATTAAGTCGAACGCTAATGAAGTGGTCTAGCTCTACAGATGAAGAAGTAAGTATTTTATTAACGAAAATTATCATTCGGCATAGTAATTATAAATAAATGTATGTACAACTGTGAATATTAATCAAACCGAAGTGTAATACAAAGTTACAGGAATTTAAAATTGTCCAGACCCAAACCAATGTGCTAAAAATTTCTCAGAAACATAATCAACTAAATTTTGATTCTAAAACTGAGCAGTCCCTTATCATTACTCCCTTTCTTTTTTGGAGGAACAAAGACGTGTTTATGTTCTACACACCCATTAAGTTATTTGTGCAAACATCGAATCATTTTCAGTGTAAGACGTAGAATTGTCTTAATTTTCATAAAATCTTGTAAAATTCGAGTCGTTGATGCAACTAACGGAGCATCCGTTATTATATATATATTTGTATCTAAGTACTTACAATTAATAAAAATACTGATTCGTACTTTAAGTTTAAAAAATAATATTTATTTAAGAGATTATTTTGGTACTGTAAGAGAATAATAATTTAGTATTTATTGTTTTATGATTGGTGTAATGAGGAGCATTTCTTTAATTAGAATGCATACAGCAGGTAGGTATAGCGTTATGTTATTATATCTAACATCTAAATTAGTCTGAGGTAAGGGTGTTTTCAGTAAAAAAAAATATTTATTTAGTATCATAGCTTCTGTAAACCCAAGTAGCTAGGTAGGGAAGAAATGAAAATTGCAATAATTAAATAGGTAGGTACCTATTTACTTGCATGTTTATAAAGTGCCTATGAAAACCAAAACACATTAAATACCGGATAGCCTTATTATCTATTACTACCTTTCTGAACAAAAGACAATATATAAAAAAAATTAAGGAAGGAAGAAAATTTGAGTGCCTTATTTCTACGTGTATAATGAAATATGAAACTTGATGTGTAATAAATAAACTATTATTATTCTTTAATAAACTGTCAACTTGTACAACACTGAAATGAAGTATTTATTTTAGATTCCAACGACTATAAAGATATCAGAAAACCTGGCATGAAGCCAATGAGTTGTTGTGATAGAAACGAAGCTCATGAGTAAGCAAAATGTACTGCAAGCGATGAAGTTTTACTCTATTTCAGGAATTTATAGTTGGCCTTGTGTAGCAGTAGTCGACGGTCCACATCGGCATATACACGAGATTCTTAGTGGGGTAGGTCGTTGAGCTGCTGTCTGTACGCGGAACCTGTGCGCGCCGCCGCTTCGATCGATAGATACTGTACTGCACCCCGCGCACCGCGCCTGCACCTGCCCGGGGATTCCAGCCCTCGCTCACCGTCCGCAATTCGCACCGATAACAAAAGGAAATTCAGCTTACACTTCATGAAAAACTGCGATAACAGTGATACAAATCCAAGTCAATTTTTACGAAATTTTATGTGAATCATATAGTTCAAGGACAAAACGTTCAACGCCCTCATATATCTAGGAAAACGTCTACCTCAGCAGTCTCCTAGTTCAAATTTCTTGTTTTTATCGTTGCGTAGTACTGTAGTTTTATTTTTAATTATTACGTGCAGTGAATGACAGTGCTTTCGTTTTTACCAAATGTGGGAACTCTATCATTGCACACGCAAACGAGCTGTAGAGTAGTCCATAACAAAGGTGAATGTGGTGACTATCTCGCAGGGGTGGTGTAATTGAAGTTCGGTGATTCTTACGTGTTAAAATATTTAAGATGGCATCAAAAGTCCTTGTTCCTCCATCTCCTTTTAGAAAGCTTCAAGTAAGTTATAGATATAATTTATTTATTTTTATAGGTTATATTTTTGCATAATTATATTACCTACTTGTGTCTTACCTTACTATTTCTGCGCTGAGAATTATTCTAAATATGAACAAAATATGAACCGTTTATGGTGAAAAGTTTAATTTACGTTGAATTAACAATAATCAATGTTCTTTGTGTGAAGTGTGAAAAGGGTTTTCCACATAAAAATCGATAAAACTTTAAAATGTGAATTAAGTACCCGGTGTGAAAGTGTTACACCATACAACCATACAACATAAAGTCTTAATTTAGCAAATCATTTTAGCCATTAATGGATATTTTTTTCAGAATCGTCAACACAGAACTCTTATTGCATCAAGAAATAAGAGTTCTGTGTAGACACACGGCATGAAATGCTCACTGTAATATTCGGGAATTGTTTAGTCTATTACTGAGTAATAGAAAATCTTTGGTATTGTTGAATGTAATTAAGTTTGATACCAACACTTATGGAAAGATAAATATAAACTGAAAACTTTTCCTTTTCAGGTAAAAAAATCGCCACCCCAAGCAGACACCAGCGGCAGTGGGGTCGTGATCGGCAGCAATGACCAGAATGCCAGAATTGCTCATCTGGAGCACAGTGTTCGATTCCTACAGGAACAGCATCGGCTGATGCTAAACGGCCTCCATACAGAGATTGAAGCTCTGAGGGAGAGGAATCGAGGTAACCACTTACTATTGTTCTAAACATGTATTTTTATATATTTTTTATATACTTATAAGGCCGATGTTGCATTTATTATTACATAATAAATCGGCAAAATGTATTGCTAGGTAATTCTGGAGATAGCGAAGTCGAATAATTTTTTTAAATTATCTTGTTCTTGATACATAAAAAATCGTCATTTCTTCCATAAAATATGTTTTTGTGATAACACAAATAGTACCTACATGGAAGTAAGCAGGAAAATCTTGTGTTATGAATTTTCTGCTTTTCTGTAAATTCTAATCTTTGCGAGACTGTATTTGTAAATACCAATCTTCAAATCAGACTAACTCCGCTTTATACCTAGAAGATTCTTTTAACATAAGTTCATAACAGCAGTAAATTACGTTACTAAGTAAAGATACAAATTAAAGTTTCTTTTAAATTACACAACGTAACATACATTATAATAATTGTAGGAACTAATAATGAATATAACATTGTTAGTCACGCTCTAGTTAAAGCTGAGATTAAATAAAGAAACGTTACAGATCTTAAAATTCCACCTTGTTTACAGATTTGCAATTCCAATTGATATTCAACAAGGAATCTTCAGTTAAACTTAATGCTACTCCAAGTGAAGAAAATAATGAAGTAACTAGTGAGGTAAGATATCACTTTTGAAGCCAAGTATTAATTATTTAGAAATTTATGTCAAAAATTTCAATTACAGAAAATTAAAATGTTCAGCTTGCACGTGCTTAACCCACTAAACAAGCACGGATCCTGTGCCCATGGACTTCAAATTAAAATACCTATTTATTTTATATGTTGGCAATGTTTTGTACATATTGACGTCATATCTACCACCCGTTAGGACTCACCTTTGTGAAAAACAAATGACAAAAAACTTCAAGGATGTCATACAAAATAATTCTTAACTGTAAATAAAACACTTTTTACCGGATATTATCGCGTATATTTTAGTTAATTTTAAAATTATTTCGACGTTTCGGCATCTTTGCAGTTGCCGTGGTCACGATAGATAGTCTAATAAAAATATACGCGATAATATCCGGTAAAAAGTGTTTTATTTAAAGTATGAATCGTGAAAATTTAAGAAAATATATAATTCTTAACTGTATCTGTTAGCTTGGCAAGATTCCTTCCCCACAAACTATCCAAACGACGAATCTCCGCAAACGGCACCCATTCATAAATGTTATTGATAATAACGTGTTGTCAATCGCAGGCATCAGTTTTGTTTGCTACAAATTTGACTCGAAAATTAATCATCCGTGTTCATCACGTATGTTGTTGGATGAAGACTATTACAGAATACACCATGTAGAGTTTACATTGTAGATCAACGTTAGTATCATCCACGTGTTAATTACTTTCAGGAAGCGACTCTGAAACGAGAATTAAAAAGACTGGAGAAAGAAGTTGTTGCGGCTAAATCAGAAGCTCGATCGGCTGAGGCTAGGGCATTGCAATTACAAGAATTAGTCGATGCACAAACTGAGTAAGATATATAACATATTTAAACTTCTTTTTACTATACTTTTAAATGCATATGAAATACTAAATCTTAAACAAAAAAATTGAAACAAATTTAGTAATTTTAAAGGTCCAATTATTCTCGTTTCAGAAAAATCCGGGAGTTAGAACTGAAACCTTGCGTCTGCCAAGAGGCAACGGAAACCGAGTCGCGGGCGGAGCTGCGTGCACGGCTGGCGGACGCAGAGCGGCTGGTGCGGCGTCTGCGCAGCGACGAGCGCCGCCGCAGAGAGGTACTGGCGGGGGGCGCCGTCACCAACCTACTGTTTGACGGCGCCGCTGCGAGGCACGCTCACGTAGGTCACCTACGTGCTTGGGTTTGTTGAGGGTTGGCATGGTTTTATAACCATATATCTCCATTTCTCTATATGGGGGACTATACCTACTAGGTCTTTGAAAATCAAACCTTTATGCTTTATTAATTGTAATAAATTTTGTGTGTAAGCAACATACTGTATCTGTAGATGAGCAAAAAAGTGTTTTTATTATAGTTATTATTATAAATGTATTTTTAAGAATTTTCAAATCATCTACTAAATTCTGGTAGAACTGCTTACATAATTTTGTTTTCTTTTTTATTAAAGTAGTACTTAAATATTACAGAAGTTGTCTAAACAAGTGAAATAAGTAGGTACTGTCATATTAAGCATTGAGTGTAATAAATATTGAAATATTTGGTAAACAAAATAAAATAAACAGGTAATCAGTTCGTATAGAGCGTTTATACAAAATCGTGCAATTTCAGGAGTTTTCAGTGTTCGTTTCCAATCAAAATATTACACGTGTGCATCGAAATATGAGTTCAAATTATTCGAAATTTTATCATCTAAAACATGTATTGAGAAAATGTTCATTTCTTTAGATAGTTTTTTAGTAGGAATTCATTGTTCATGCGCCTTTTCTTTTACTTTTCCGTTTGATAAGTATAGAAGTAACTGATACAAACAGAAAAAGAAAAGATTGCTATGATCTCTGTTTTGTCGTCATAGAGAAAATAGTACCAAATATTATTTTTTTAAAGGCTAAGGCTTAAAAATCAAAGCCTGAAAAAGTTGGATTTCAGTCTAGTTTGTCGCAGTTTTTGATACGCTTGTATTGTTAACAAAAGTAATAATTTTTACTTCTTATTAATAACAAATTTACCATCAGGTTACCATGTTGTTTTCTTTTGAATGTATCAATGTGTCAAAAAAGTAACAAAACAATGTCGAATGAACCCACAAGTAATGGACGTTATTGGCGGATCCGTTTTGACAGTCAATCAACAATCTGTCAGTTCTTTTTTTCACATGAATTACCTAGAGTGAATGCTTAAAAAAATCAGGGAAAAGATATATTTAAAAAAATATCTTACAATGGTAGGAAGGACTATATATTCAAACTAATGATTGTATGATAATCTATATTTATTGGCCTTTAATTTGATATACTGACTATTAGTAGGTCATCTTTTGTACTACCTGCTTTAGCTATTAGTAATAAAATGCGGCAATAATAAAGTTTAATAATATATGAACAGCATAAAAGCATGTATTGCCTCTTAAAAATGCATGCCACCATCCACTTGGTGAGGGTATTCTAGGGGATTTCTAGTGGAAAAATCAAATTAGTCTTGCTAGTCTTAACTCCGTCGTAAATGTCGAACGCTTGCCATCAATTTTGATACTTTTGGTATAAATATTTATTTTTTTATAAATAATAAATTTAATATTGAAGTACTGCATTTTTCCAAGTATTATTTTACTAATCTTTGTTTTAAAAAAAGTCTTTGTTTTAGGGTACCGTCATGGCTAAGCCTTAGGAAGCACGTCAGAATGCTACGATGTTTCAGTAAAGTGGTCGATATAAATTAAGAAGAAAATATGTTTGAATATATGTTTCGCGTAAAAGAAACAAAAAAATCAAGACATTCTGACAATCACTCCATCATCGGAGTAAGATGTATTAAATTACAGTTATATATAATATAAAAAGATAAAATTATACCAAGACCAACATTTTATTTTAAACACGAGTGTAGTTACCCCTAACTTTTAAAATGGGTAATAAAGGTAGGAAACAATATAATTTAAAAAGAAATTATCGAAGCGGTAGCCATTATAATAATATCAGGCAGGCTAGACAAGCAAAAAGGCACGTTACCTTATTATTATTTATTCATTCATTCATTACACATTTTGTTCAGAGCCGCGAGAAGGCTCACACCCTGCAGTGGGTTGAAAATGGGTTGATGATGATGATGATCATTCAGAGCTGTGGTGGCGCAGTGGCTGGCCTCTTAATCCTAGGGTCATTTGTTCGAACGAACACAGCCACGCACTAATGATTTTTTATCTTTAAAAAAATGTATGAGCGTAAAAACGATAATTAACAGCCTTGGAGCTACTGGGAAGATTTTCGTTACATTCGACTATAGTAGTCGCTGGTTGCTCCTTGTTCATAATGATTTTTAATTTATAAAAAAATAGCGAAAATGTCATGATTGACATAATTGCATACCTTCAGTTAACGTAATGAGCTTAAGGTGAAGAAGGTGTATTGTTCCGATGTTAGCACAAATAGTTTAAACTGTGTATTAATTAAAAGTCTGAACTTTTAAGTACCCTGTAGAAAAGTAATCATTGTCAGCTCATTTTCGACTCACTGCAAGGTATTTATCCCCATTTTTTGTCGGTGTAAAAAATATGTCAAAGTAATCAGTAAATTTCATAGCTCTAGGCATTTTCAATTTGCTATACGATATTGCACCTTAAGTAGGTCCCAAATTAAAGTTTGTCACTGTATTGTATAATAATAAATAATATTTTTTCACCTTATTTTATTTATCACCCTTATCTTAAATCATAACTACCATAATAAACGTCTATATATTAATAACATCAATTTCTTCGTTTAGCCCTTATTGTACCCCAATTTTATTTTTCCCATGTTATCAAGTATTAAATTATTATATTCAAGTAGTAAATTACATAACTTTATATTTTGTATAAATCAGAAGTAAAATATAATAACGTAAAATAAGTCAAACATATTTGGAAAAGTATCAAAACCAATGCGGACGCGCTAATTGACGGCCAGCGACTGTATCATACAGCACTGCAGATGTATGCATGAAATGGATACGTGTGCGTGTTGCAGTTTACCGATTCGGGAGAGCGTTGATTTGTATAAAGGCTCTTATCACACCTACCTAAATTCAATGCAAGGTGAATCAAAACATATATCCCCCTATCAGTTACCATGCCAATCCTCAAATACAAACAAATAAGCACCGATTCAAAGCGCCTAAGAAAACGGGTCGGTGGCGGTGGGTAATATTTAATGGCTGGATTTCGCTAGTTTGAGGGTGTTCGTCGTTTGGATACTTGGGGGGAGACTTGCCGAGCTAACAGATGCAGATAAGAATAATTTTGTATAGACGTAAAGAGACTGTAAATTTATTTTGAAAAAAATTTACCCGTGAAGTTTCTTGCCAGTTCTTCTTCACGAAGGTTCTTTCGAACTGGCGGTAGAGTCATGTTTTATTTGACGTCCATAAGAACAAGTAATTGTCAATGTTGAGAAAATAAATATTTTAATATTTCAATATATATTTTTGTGTATTTACTCAATTCTTATATTTTACGACTATAGTCAAATCTATTTCAGACCTCTCATGCATAGACATACAAAGAACAGTTTTAGAACATCCGATATTTTATTTATATTCTTTAATATCAAACCTATGTTACGGAGTTTTAATTATAAAATTAAAATACATATTTAAACAGTTGTATGTTTCTAAAACATGTACATACTGTTAAAAAAAAATCAACATTTAACTTTTTACAAAATAAGCATTATTGGTGTTTTAAAATATTGGATTATCTAAAATGTATGATGCTCACAAGAACACTCAAGTAGAGAATGCTAAATTGACAAAATTATAAAAAATAAACATAGGTATAATCTTGTATTAATATTTCTTAGATACAAAATTATGAATTTGATATTATACACTCTTATTAGTACGCACCAACGTTTGTATTGTAGCCCTATGCTTTTGATTTTATAATGTTTAATTTTAACAATTTAATCGAGTATAGAAAACTTTAGCTTTAGATAAGTAAATACTTTTTCCGCCCCCGCCCCGGTTTCAATTGCATTGCATGTAACTCTGGAAGTTCACCGTGTCTCTCTCTTTGGCCTAATAAGTTCACCTTCACTTGATCACCATGTAGTACCCGATGGACAATCTGAAGTTTCGTGTATGACTAGCAATTATTTCAATCGTGCGTCGACTCCCACATAATAAACCTTATCCTACATACGATACCTACTCTTATATATGATACCATAACTAATTGATAACTATGAAATTTTTCATACATGTTGCAAAAAATTATAAGTACTGTATTTTTCTAAAGTTGCGCGCGGGTAGTCGTAAACAAAATATTGCTGTCTTATAAAACACTAAAACAATTTTAATTGCAATCTGTTTGTATAATGTTTTAGTGAATAAACAAAAGGCATAATAGTTAAATAACTTTCAATTACAACTTCAGCTCCAATGTATGAAGAACTCGCTGCACGCCTCTCTGCGCGGCTCGTTGGACGGCTATGTGCACGCTCCGTATCCGTTTCCGCCCGTTCGAGCACCTGAAATCTGGCCTGAACACTCGCATGAGTAAGTAATGTACAATCTTATATTTGACAAAATTACAGGTTTTTTTTTATTTTTTTTTAATAATTAGCAGGCGTTTGTCTTCCATCTCACCTGATGGAAAGTGACGATGAAGACGAGGATCATACACGCCTGTCTAAGAGGTACCTATTCACTCTACACTTGAAAGCTCCAGGGTTATATTTGTCTGGAAAAACAGACGCAGGCAAATCGTTCTACTCTTTGGCAACGCGAACCAAAATCGAGCTATCGAACCCAGCGAGGTGATAAATACATGGAGTAGCCGTAATGTCCTATATAAATAAGTAGTTATGTATATCGACGAGGAAGAAGAGGAAGAACTTGGTTGTCTCCCTTTACTTATACAAAAATGCTAATAAAAGAAAGAGATAGTACTATTTTTGAATGTTGTCACTAAAATATCAATCATGTAGTGACGTCATAGCAGGTGACTAGCGTGCCACAAATCGCCATTTATTGTTACATTACTGTCAAAAAAAGCTGTCGAAAGTGATGTTCCGGAGCTTTGATTATTTAACCAGATATCGATGATCATTATTAATATGCTTTTATTTTTCATACTTTCGATGTAAATGATAACAGGGGCTTACGCAGTAAATCATATCGAAACGGTATTTGCTTTGCTTGCCGTTGTGCGAGTATTTTTGAATCAAAAATGCGTGAAGAAAGAGGGAATTAAGCTTGCTTAGAATTGTTAATTTTGTTATTGAATATTAGTATATTATTGGTAGTTGTTTTGTCTGTTTATGAATCGTAATTATTGAAGACAAGACAGACTTTAATTGATTGAACCGAAAACTTTGATGCTTGACCTTGAATAACTTTTTAAGCAAACATGGGATCTTTCGGTGTTTTATTTATAATAGTGTACCCCAGGTCTGTACCAAAATTCAGCATGTTGGGAATTAATGCAAACTGACCGCTATTTTTCTGGCTAATTTGACGGGACTATATCAGGAATAAGAAAATAAACTGTATAGTTCTTTATTTTTTATATTAAAAGAATTATAATGAAAGTAAATAAACCATAAACTATGATTATTTTATTTACGTCAATCTCTCGCAAAAGTTCATTAAATTACAATATTATATTGCAAGTTCTATATTTAGTTTTAAAATATCGATAGTAGATTCGATACTCTCTGTGCAACACTAAAAATGGACGCCATTTTATGTTACATTTCAAGTTTAGGTATGCATGTTTTTTTCGTACTTAGGGCCTGTCCATTAGTTAGAGGTCAATGATCGAACCGTTTAGTTCGGCTCATCGGCACGCTAACCACAAACGGGTGAAACTTCTGTCTGCGTCTGGTTGACCGGTGGAGAAAGGGGGAAGGTTCGATCAACTGAAAAAGAGCATTGGCACACTCTCCAAAGTGCAGTCTGTAAAAAACCGATAGACTAAGCAACTTTTCGACGATGCTCGAGACTTTGCAGTCTCGAAGAAGTAAGTTTGTCGTCACTTAGGAGTCTACGGGCCCTTCGGTCGACAGAATCCAACGCTTCAAGATGGTATTTTGCGGAATCATGCCAAAGATGGCTGCAGTACTCCATACAAGATCGAACCTGGGCTGTTTACAGGTTGAGCAGCTGTTCGGAGTTGAAGTACCGCCGGACCTTTGCGATGACTCTCAATTTTTTGGAAGCTGACTGTGCCATGGTTTCAATCTGTTGACCGAAATTAAGTTTCGACGTGATGGTCATGCTTAGAAGCCCTAGTTGGTTTGTGATCGGTACAGATAAACTTTGGAAAGTGGGCGTCAAGTTGAATGTGCTCTTTTTACCCGAGAAGAGACACGCCTGGGTTTTGGAAGGGTTGGACTTGACAAGGTTGGCTTGCCTACATACCCTACATTGGAACCCTACATAGTGTCAAATCAACCCGTTCGATCATCGATTCTCTCTGAAATTGGATCTTGTTTGGACTCGCTCGCGCATTGGACACATATCTCTCTACAACATTGCTGTCATCGGCGTAACCAATAATGCCTTCCGATAAAAGAAGGTCATTAGTGTGCAGCAGGAATAATTTTGCAGAGAGAACAGATCCCTGAGGTACGCCGGCGTTGATCGCCATCAGGTCCGATGAGAAGCCATCGACGACAACTCGAATTGACCGTTCCCTTAGGAAATCATAAATCCAGTCGCAGAGTCCAGATGGTATGCCTTGCTCAAAAGGGCTTCGTGCCATACCCGGTCAAAGGCCTTGGAGATATCCAAGAATACGGCTATTGCCTCTCCGTGCTCTTCCAAGGCCATGCTCCATAGATGCGTGACGTACACTAGAAGGTCTCCTGTTGAGCGTCCGCCACGGAAACCATATTGGTTGTCACTGAGGAGCTCATTGGTCTCTAGGTACGTCAGGAGACGATCGTTAAATACACGTTCCATAATTTTGCAAATTATGGAAGTGATTGCAATAGGTATATAGTTGACTGGGTCGGCTCGACTGCCCTTTTTTGGTACGGGCTGTATGTTTGCAAACTTCCATGATTTTGGAACTTTTCCAGTCCTTAGAGAGAGTCGATATAGGCGTGTCAAAACAGGAGACAACTCGGCTGCACAGTGCTTTAAAACCACTGCGGGAATGCCATCCAGACCACTGGCCTTATTCACGTCTACATTTTGTAAGCATTTGATTACCTGTTTCTGGTGAATTTGGACGGCGTCCATCTTGGGGCCGAATGGGGGTAACGTGGGTGGGCTTTTAACTTTGGAATCTAGACGTGAACATTCCGCGAAGAGATTTGCGAACAAGTCTGCCTTCTCTTTTGCGCTGTGGGCCAAAGACCTGTCAGGCCTGCAGTGGTGGCAGTGATGGGCGACAGAAGTTCATCTCAACCGACTTGGCAAGGGACCAGAAAGCTTTACTCCCCGTGGGATAGGATGCTAACTTGTCCCCGATACGGCCAATGTGGTCGAAACGAGCGTTTCTCATCACCTTTTTGCAGGAATTGGCAGCAGCATTGTACGCCTGCTTCTTAGCTGGGAGATCCATAGCTTTGCTTCTGCAAGCGCTAGCCCAGGCTTGGTATGCTACATGCTTTCACTTTTCAGCTAGGAGGCAATCAGCATTAAACCATGGGCGGGCTTTGGACTCCAGAGATACATCAGAGAACGGAATAAAGTACTCCATACCTTGACATATCACACTGGAGACAGCATCAACACAGCATGATGGATCAACAGAAGTAAAGCAAGCTTGCCGCCGAGACACCGGACACCGAGTATCTGTCTGGATCGGTTGTCAGCAGAAGGTCCAAGCAATACGCAGTATGGTCAACAACATCAGGAATGCGCGTAGGTTCGTGGACGAGCTGGGAGAGACCATGAGTTACTGCGAACCGATAGGTTTCTCTGCCAGCGTGGTCGGTGTCCTTGAATGGGTACAGCCACTCTCCATGGTGGGCATAAAAGTCCCCAAGGAACACCAACTGCGCAGATGAATAGCGTCGTTGGACCCTATCTGCAGTATCACTGAGATATTCAATAAGTCGAGTTGTCTCCTGAGCTCCCGTGTGTGATCGGTAAATACTGGTGTATACAATTCGGTCCAGGCCAGTATCTACATAGACCCATAAAACAGAAAAACTCCGAAACTTCCAAGTATCGGAGACGCCGACAACCGATCTCGTCTCTGACATACACGCACACGCCCGCATTGGGGTGAAATTTTGTCTCCAGGATATAGCCTGGGTAATGCAGGTATCCGAACGATCACAGATCTGCGTCTCTGTCAGAAAGGATAAGTGCGGCCTCTCTGTCTCAAGATGGTGGTGGACATCGTGGAGATTTGAGTGCACTCCTCGGATGTTAGAGAAGTGTACTTTTAAGGAGAGGGAGTGCAGCCGCTGTCGGCACTTATTTTTCTTTTTTGACTTTTCCATTACGTGAATAGGGTGAATAGGGGAGAGGAATAGAAGTTGAGTGAAGCGCAACGTTTGGAACCAAGCAACAGTTGAGTGGTCAGACCCACTAGTGGGGGACTCACATGGAGACCACGGGGACGCGCAAAACCCCCGTGGGGATCACCATCGGGCCCTCTCCATCCGGTCGCCAACTGGCACGATGGAGCAATCCCGAGATTTTACACAGGCGGTGGGGCAGCCTTTCACGAATGGCTAGAACGCTAGTTGGGCCCCCTACAACCTGCGGTCGGCCAGCGGTGCACCGTTTCTTTGGATCCCGCTGCCCTCCAGAATGAGCCATCCGGTGCAACATAACCCATCGAGTTCAAACGGCTCTCATACGCTGCGCAATTACTCGCACCTATTCTCCTCCAATGGCTACTCAAGACATCATGCCGGAACGTGACTAGGTCACTTGGCGGCATGGCTTTGTCTCGAGGGTGGTTGCAAGCCGCGGTTGAAACCTACCACCTGCAAAATGGTTATCCCGCCATTCATCGGTCGCCAGAGCCTCGTCCGCTGTCCGGCAGGGTGCACCACGGGCAGGTGAGGTTGGCATTTGGAGAGTCTTGATGGTAGGCGACTCCCCCTTACAGCCCAACGAAAAGACGTTGAATATATGCCTATATCATAACTAACTGAAATAATTTAAAAAAAAAACATTGGTCTATTTTTCAGAGACTTTGATTACAATAATCGTGGACGAAGGCGACCGTTTAATCTACCCGAACTCGCGACTTCACCAACTCACCATTCTAGATCCACAATTTTTGTAAACCGTAAGTAAGATTTGATTTTTTTTATTTGTATTGTAAGGATAGATTGAAAAATCTGTATGTAACTTGATAGAAAAAAAGGTGCTCCAATAAAGGATTTTCCTCCATTAAATTAAGAAAAAAATTTGTTCAAATCATTTCTAAAGATGACGCTAAGAAAAGTTGGTTTGAATATAAAGTGTATGATAGGTAGGCTGAAAAGAAGCCAAGTTACTTTAATGCCACTATAAACCTATTCAATGCTGAAAATAATTAAATAATTGTAAAAATAAAACTTGAAAATAATTTTCGACAGACCAGGCTGTATAACATAGCTGCCTTTCTTTTACGACAAACGTTAACTAAAAAAAATAGGGCCGATTTTTACTAGAATTATGGTCCTTAAAACGTAACATGATTAGAGTGACAGCTGTCAGTAAAACTTATGATAGAACCTTGTAAGGACGTTTCGAATTTAATTGATTTTGACACACGAAAAATCATCAGTTTATAATGGAGTAAAAATATTTTTTGTACAGTGTTTTCGTTAAACATATTTTCTTTTACCATTCTATTACTATGACTATTTCACTATTTCTATTACTATTTCAAAAACAAACAAAATCTCTAAAAAATCAGTAAACAAAAAATAGCTTTATTATTTATGACGTCTTTATAAGGTTACGTCGCGTCATAAAAATCTTAGAGATGGGACACATCGATAAGGTAGGAAGAATAGGAAGGTAAATTAATGTATTATTGTGGTAATCATTTCAAAAATTGTTTACAAAAAAGACAATTTCTTCCATATCCATATTTTTTTTCATATTTTACCGCCGCTGCCCCCGCCATTGTCTAACAGATGACAAAGCTGTCAGAGTTAGTACGAGTACTCAGGCCTTGTATAAGTTACGTCTTATCCAGTTTCTTTCGTTGTTTATGTTATTTCTCATTGTTTTTGTTAAAGTTTGTTGTTTGTTATTACAAAACGGGCTAAAAAAACTGTTTTAAACAGTGAATCTCGCGAGTTTGTAGTTCGCTTGCGTGAGTATTTTGAAAGGGAGTACCAAAATGGCGGACCATTGTTGCCATTGTCACAAGTAGGTGACAGAGTTACTGACGCTTTTGGAATTGGAAGGGCTACTGTGTCGTGCATCAGCAAAGAAAAATATGGATTTATTTATTTATTTATTTGGAAGAAAATGCGCTTTCTACTCCTAGTAAGAAAAGGAAGAAAAAGTGCCTAGTTAAGAACATAGACGATTTTGACGCCGCAGCTATTCGCAACCACGTGTACGCGTATTGCACACGTGGTGAATTGTCAACTTTGTCGAAGTTAAGTGCATCGCTAAAATAATCCAATTTGTTTAGCCGCAGCCTGTAACTGTCATCTATTTTGAAAACATTGGGTTCGCTTATAAAAACAAAAGAAAAAATATTATAGAACGCAGTGACATCGCAATAGCGCGCTTCGATTTTTTGCGTAAACTAAAAGCAATTGCTGATTGGGACAAAGTGGTGTTTCTGGATAAAACCTGGCTAAATGCCAATCATACTGTAAGTAAAACTTGAACAGACGATAAAAAGAATCGACAACAAAAGTACCCGAAGGAAAGGGACAGCGTTTAATAATTTGTCACTCTGGCACCGCAAACGGTTTTGTGCCCAATTGTTTGTTGGCATTTAAATCTGTGAAAACAACAGAATACCACGAAGAAATGAATATCGAACAATTTCAAGAATGGTTTGTCAATATGTTGAACAACCTTAACGAACTACATATAATATTGATGGATAATGTGCCCTATAAAAAAAATAAAGCACCCACAACGAGTAACAAAAAAATGCTATAATAACATGGCTTCAAGCTAAGCTTCGTCTGGAGTGCCAGCCGATGACTCAATGTTAAAGCGGGAGCTTTTGCTTTTGGTGAGAGTACATAAATCACGAACACCTGTTTACGTTCTTGATGAGATGGCTAGAGAAAGGGGTTAAGGGGGTAAAAGAAAGAAAAAACACAGTTATCCGATTGCCACCATATCACTGCCAGTATAATGCGATAGAATTTGTATGGGGTCAAGTTAAAGGCAAGTGTATTTACGTAACGTACCTATCTTATAATAAGTGTACATTAAGTTACGCTAAACCAGTGACGATTATATCTATTAACGCAAATAGACATGTTTTGCTCTAAATCTTTAAAATATACTTTCACATAAAGTGGTCTACTTTACTTATATGAAAAATTTAATTTTTTTAATACCACCCCACCCTTCACAGCAAATAATATGCTACAATTATTAACCACGGCATGTGAGCATATTACGCCGGATGATTGGAAGAAACTTATTAACAAAATAAGAAAGATAATTGCGTATGAATGGGAACGCGATCTCCGATTCGACTCCATGTGTGACCTTGAATTAATAATAAACCTTTAAGAATTTTCTAGCGAATCAGGTTCTGATGCAATAATAATAAATCAGACAAACGAACCAACTGTATGGCCCCAAAGTAAGCAGAGCTTGTGTTATGAATGACCATACATTGAACTGGGAGGGAACCCAGAATAAACATACATATATAAATACAAACAACCATGACCCCAGAACAAACATCTGTGTTCATCACACAAATGAATGCCCCGGCCAGGACTTGAACCTGGGACCTTCGGCGTATGAAGCAAGGCTACTTACCACTACACCACTCGGTCGTATCACAAATAGATTTGGGGTGTACACCATTACGTCAATAAATGTGTATTATTTATTACATGTGTTTAATTTTATTTTCCCTTCTACATATAATATGTACCATTCTACAAAGGTACTTTAAAAGGCATATTCTAAAACCAATCCAATATTTTAATATAATTTATCAATATCGATGAACATTAACTGGCGAATACTTTTCCGCACTAGCCACGACACTTTGACAGCAGTCATTCTAATCATGTTACGTTTTAAGGACTGTAGTGTAATTTATTAACTATTTTTCTGAGCTGTCAGAAAATCCCTCATTGGAAAATTTTTTATAACACGCAACACCACGAGGAAACTTCGAATACTTTCTTGACTACGACTACTTTGTGTGAAAAACATTACTTAAAAAAATAAAACAAACGTTTACTAGTGTCATATCGTGTAATTTATGAACTACTTTCCGACGTGTCAGAAAATTCCTCATTTACATTGCATCTAATTGCTTCTGGTAACAAGATTCAAAATCTAAATACTAAAATACAAAATAAAAATATTTACGAATGGAAGTGATTTGATCAGGTTTATGGGCATTATCAAACTATCTACTAAATATGAATGCGTAAATCAGTTTATAAGATAACAGTAACTTAATAAAAAAACTCAGTCATTAATGAGAGATTTTTCTCAATCAAATTGAGAAAAAAAATCTACCAGTTATTTTGATAGACACTAAGAAAAGCTGCTCCGAATATATAGTATAAGATAGATAGGCTGAAAACAAGCCAAAGTAACTTCAATAACACAATATACCTATTCAGTACTCAAATGACTAAAAATATGTAAAACTAAAACTAAATAAATATTAACGACAGACCGGGCTGTATGGCGTAGTACTTACCTTTCTTTAACGACAAAGGTTAACTAAAAAAAATGGGAACAATTTGTACTATCGTGTAATTTATTAAGTATTTTTCCGAGCTGTCAGATAATCCCTCATTGGAAAATATATATTTTTAGAACACGCTAGACCACGAGGAAACTTCGAGCACAAGAACCGAAGGTCACAGGGACTTACAGAGACCAATGGAAAGAGTCCAGAGGAGCTGCAAGGTAATAACGTTTTAAGAATACCGTATCATTTAGTCAAAGCATAAATAAAATATGAAATACTACGAATTGGATTAACCATTTGCAGACCTTATCATATACCGGTTAAATACTGCGAACCCCTAATATGTCCGCAGTTTTTCAAATTTGCCATCAACAACTAGCACCTTATTAGTTAACAACATAATTTGAATTGGCCACGAACTAATGAATTACACTAAAGCCCGTAATTATGCGACATCTCAACAAGCGAGACAAAAGTTATTTTTTGTTGCACTGAAACAGTAAACTATACGCCTTGCTCATTCCCATCCACAAGATGGCGCGCACACTTCACCAATTTTTTTTTAATACGGACCCTAATGATTTGTGTAGATGAACGACATCCACAACTTCAGTCTTCATTTTACAAAGAAACGTCATTTCCTGAGCTAAAAGTGGTTGTTGCGAAACTTTTACCTTCAGTGATGGGTGAGAATAGTTTGGGATTTGGCCTGTAAATTATTTTATTGACTATAAATAAGCCTTTCTCTTGCATGGTATGAAATGGTATTACTTAAATCTAATCAACTAAAAATTAAATGTAAGAATATTTGAGTGTTGGGTGATTTACATTATCAATGCATTCTATGTTTGTAATTAATATGATATTAATGGAATACTAAAAAACAAGTTGCAATAACACACTTTTAACACAGATTACTTACGAGTTACCTACTACTTACATCAGGATTTATTTAAAATATAGAATTATAATGCATAATAATCAATTTACTTTTCAGTTACACCGGCACCAGAGAATGGTACTCGAAGAACTAGGCGCCATCATCACCGCAAATTGACAGAACACACATAAACAATAATTATCCCCTCTGTATCTTTATTAGCAATCAATTTAATGATGTACTTTTCAAATAAGTACATGTATCAATTTGTATTCTATGTACCCTCCAACACATTTGATGCTTTACATTTTGAAAAATTATGTTAAAAACGATTTCATACGAAGCTTCAATATGTGTTGAAGACTGTACCTATTTAAACAGGTAATATCTGAGATTCATTCCATTTAAGGTAAATAATATATACTGATTTCAAGGCCAGAAAAATATAATATCAATATTCAACTCGTAAAATAAAAATTAAAACAGCACATTTTAATACTTTAAAAATATTACTTACCTTTATTTTATGGTATCTTAGTTTCTTTCCTTTTCACTAGAGGTTGTAGATAAATGGTAGGTATTTGAAAGTAAATCTAAATTTTAAAGTGTAGAAATATAATTTCTTTCTAACCTGCCACTATCAAATCATAGTGAAGAAACAAACAAAAATATCGTTATGTACCAATTTGCAATTTTCCATGGCTTAGTATTCAAGGATTGTATTGATATGAGTTTGTTGATCTTCATTTTCAGTCTGTCTAAAGTATGATTACCTTAATTATTTTTTGTAAGTTGTGTAACACTAACAAATATAGACGTTTATTATGATTCAATGCAAACATGATCTATACGATTTAATTTTTATCATCAAAGTTCTGCAAATGATTCATAAAAGTGCTGGTGTGTAAATAGATTTTATTAAAGCCCTTTCTTTTAATATTACAGTTAAAAAAACATTATTTTGTTACAAAATAAATCTATCTACCTATCTCTTGATTATCGCCAGTTAAAATACTAGTTTGCTTAAATATTTGTTTAAAAAAGTAAGCTATTTTAAAGGATATGTTTTTGATAACTAGGAAAGTAGCTAAAGTGAATGACCTTGACGGTGTTAAAAGTTAAAATATTCATAGCCTTATAATTAATCCGATATGTATTATTATTTACTTTGATATTCGAAAAAAAAACAATTAATATTCATATAGTATATAATATATTTATTGCAAATTTACCTTTGGTTTAATTGCAAATACTTAAAAGTTATCCTGTTTATTAAGAAATAAATGCTCATTTTCGACCCAAATTGACATCTAATTATTTTAAAGTGAGTTTGTTTCCTTCAAAACAAAAATAGACCTAGATACAAGAGACCTGTTATGCACCTACTTAACCAAGGAACCTAAAATTCAACGTTTTCACGGCGAAGACACGTGTCGCACGTCGTATCAAATTCGCCTCACTTTTGTAAATTTTTTTGAATCCTACGGCTGTAGCCTTAGTAATTGGCGCAGTCGGTAGGATCTCGCGAGCCGGTCCGCGATTAAAATTAATAAATTCACGTCGCGCGTACCGCCCCGTGGTGGATTCAACCCCCAGCAGCGAGATCCGAACCTACAAGTGCTGCTGCCGAGAAGTATCAAGACATAGATACATGAAGAAAATACCTAGAGTTATGAAGTTGTAAGTATACTAAGAGTTATTCTTGTGACGCTTCCCCGTAAGTTTTAAGCCTATTTTTATTCTATTTTAAGTATTTTATTTAAAATTCCAAAATTTTTCATCCAAGACAATCTAGGTCTTCTGTGAATAGTGTTAATTTAAGAAGTTTGGGGCAAAACCACCTCGAATGTGGTAGAAGTTTAAAGAAAATAGTGAATTAATTAGTAGTATTAAAATGAGTGTAGATTTAGGCACGATTTTAAAGACCCTTAGGTTAGTGCCGGAGTTCGATGGCAACCGCCATGTTCTGACGCATTTCATTAGGCTCTGCGACCAACTTGTACATAATTACTTACAACCTGAATCGGGCAGCGAACTTACTAATCTTGCCTTAATAAATGGGATTCTGAATAAAGTAACTGGGCCCGCGTCTCGTCTTATTAATACAAGCGGTATCCCAGACAATTGGTTAGGCATTAGAAATGCCCTCATTAACAATTTTGTAGACCATAGGGATGAAACAGCCCATTATAATGATCTTTCATTATTGACCCAAGGCAGTAATTCGCCACAGGAATTCGACCGTAGAATCGAAACGCGAACTTTATCAGAGATTGACATTGCAATCATACCTCCGCGGTTTGAAAGATCCACTAGGATCACGCATTCACTGTATGAGACCTCCTACTATGGAAAAAGCGTTATAATACGTACACGAGGAAATGAATACTTTGTACTTACAAAATAGAAAAGATAATTCCAATAAACGATTGCAATCTCAACCTCAATCTCAGTTTTCTTTGCAGCCTAAATTTAGTAATGTACCTAACTTTCAACCACCTATAAAATTACCTATTTATAATGTACCTATCCATCCGAGGCCAACGAACCAAATAGCACCCTGGAAACCGAACCTAGGGCCTTCACGTACCCAGCAAATGCTTAGAGCGGCCCCGCCAAACTATAATCCGTAATTAGGTTTCCGCATGATTCCGCGCAATCAAGGTTCGAATCCTGGTCCAAGCGCACCGAAACCAATGAGTGGCATCAGCCACTATGCCACAAAGCCCCCACTACTGCGTGGGCATGGTTGGAGCAAATCAGGTGACCCGCCTGCTTCCAATTATTTTAGATCTAGAGAACTGAATTTTAATTATTGTGACTATGAATATGACCCCAACTATAATTTTGACTGTTATAATGCTTATGACTATACTTACGACGATTCTGATAACGTTTATTTTAATTACTACAATTGTGAACCTATTTATGTAAGTGAAAGTGTGGGTTACGAGCCAACTTGTGATGTGACCCCTGACGATTTTCAAAATTATAATTAAGTTAACGAACCCCAAAATTTTCAGTACGACTCCAAGTTAGAAAAACACAAATAGAGGTTAACCTTCAGTCTCAAAGACAGCTACTCTTTATAAAAATTAATTCACCTCCTTTAACATTTTTAATTGACACCGGCGCAAATCAATCGTTCATTAGTTCCGATGCAGTTAATGATTATTTCTCACATATTCAGCTTAATTACGACCCGTTCGAAGTCACAAACGTGCATACGACCAGCAGAAATGAATATTCGATAACTTTACCATGCTTCCGAGAATTCAATGATAGCGATGACATTACTTTTTTCGGGTACAAGTTTCACAATTACTTTGACGGAATAGTTGGGTCAGATTTGTTAGACAAGTGGGAGTGTAATATTGATTTTAAGAATGAGCAGTTAGTAAGTAAATTCGCAACTGATAAGCTACACGTGCACGATTCAAAAAATGTGAATTATTACGAGGAAATCATACCAGCCCGGACATCCAAGTTAGTAAAATTACCTATTAACCCTGAAAATAGTGATGCATTCATTCCAGAACAAACTGTTTCTAATTGCGTTATTAATAATTGTTTGACTAGAGTTTTTAAGAATCGTGGTATTAAAGAAGTCACTAACATGACGAATAGCGACGTTATATTTTCTTTAAATAGACCTTTGGACGCAAGAGTTTATAATGCTGAGTGCACGCGCACCAAACAACCGACACTGCGCGCTAGTGAAGTACTTTCCCGTCTACATATAGATCACTTAAACTCAGAAGAACGTACTAATTTAGAGTAGCTTTGTTCACAGCATTCCGATATTTTTTATTTAGAGGACGAGGCTTTGACCTTCACTTACCAAATTAGGCACAAAATTAAAACTACAGACGAAATACCAGTACATACTAAGACATATCGTTACCCGTACGTAAATAGACAAGAAGTCCGCGAGCAAATAGAAAAAATGTTAGACCAAGGTATTATAAGACCTTCAGATTCGGCCTGGAGCTCTCCAATTTGGGTGGTTCCTAAGAAAGCTGACGCCTCAGGGAAAACCAAGTGGCGCATAGTAGTAGATTTTAGAAAAGTCAATGAAAAGACCATTGATGATAAATATCCCATTCCAAATATCAATGACGGGCTCGATAAGCCAGGAAATTGCTTATATTTCATCACGCTGGACCTGGCTAGTGGCTTCTACCAGGTTGAAATGGAGCCTAGCGACATCCACAAAACTTCATTCAATGTCGAACACGGCCACTTTGAGTTTTCGTGAATGCCGATGGATGGAATGAGAATTTGCCGTCTACTTTCCAGCACGTTATGGATAATGTCCTCCATGATCTCCAAAACGTAGTCTGCTTGGTCTATTTAGACGACATAATCGTGATTAGCACCTCCCTTCAGGAGCATATAGTTAACCTTGGTAAAGTTTTTGACAGGCATAAATCCGAATTTCTTAAACACGAAACGGCGTACCTAGGTCATGTAATCAGCAAAGACGGCATAAAACCAAACCCAGACAAGATAACAGCAATCCAGAACTACCCCTTGCCAAAAACAGCCATTGAAATAAAACGTTTTCTTGGACTTTTAGTATATTACCGAAAGTTTATACCAGACTTTGCTAGAGTAGTAAAACCAATGACTCAATGTTTGAAAAAAGACTCAAGTATAACTTTCGACCAGAATTGCCTTGACTGTTTTGAAAAATGTAAGACTTTACTGACTAATGATCCTATACTCCAATACCCAGACTTTTCAAAAGATTTTATTTTAACGACTGACGCATCAAAGTTTCCCATAGGCGCCATCCTTTCACAAGGACCTATTGGCTCAGACAAACCCATCTCTTTTGGATCCCGAACCCTTAGTTCCAGCGAATCCAACTATAGTACTATAGAAAAGGAGCTGTTAGCCATAGTTTGGTCCACAAAATACTTCCGCCCTTACCTTTTTGGTAGAAAATTCAAAATTGTCACAGACCACAAACCTTAACAATGGGTCATGAACTTAAAAGAACCCAACTCCCGTTTAACCCGATGAAAATTGAAATTAAGCGATTTTACCGTAATTTATAAGCAAGGCAAACGTAACCTTAACGCCGACGCATTATCTCGCATAGAAATACATAACGAAGAGGTCAGTTCCACCCTAGTCAACGTTTCAGAAAAGGCACCTTCTGTAGCCGAATCAGATACCCTAACAGTACAAACTCGCCATTCTGACACTCTAACAGGTCACACCTCAGCCGAAAATCCAATCCTTGAGATACCTATAACCGACGACCCTTGAAATAAGTTAAACCGACAGATCTTTTTTTACCATAGTAGCTGACTCAAATAGACGAACGACTACGACGAAACCGTTTGACACACATACCAGGACTCACATACAACTTACTGAAAATAATCTTGAAAGCGACGTATTTGCTGCAATAAAAGAATATGTCAACAAAAGTAAAAACAGGCATTCTCATAAAACCACTTTTGGCTATGTACACAATTTTTGTATTTTTTTGAATTCTACGGCTGTAGCCTTCGTAATTGGCGCAGTCGATAGGATTACATAGGTAGATCATATTCTAATTCATTTTTAGTCATGATAATTTTCAAAGCCGAATTTTTAAAATGATTTTGAATTATGGGTATAATTGTGTATAATAATATAGAGGCTGAATGCCCGAAGTCCAATAACTGGTATTTGTGTGAAAATAAGCTGACCTACCTCACCAAGGTCTAGACGACAAACAATACACCACCAGCTTTCCTGTATCTACAAAAGTCTAATGCATTTCATGCGAACTGAAATGAAATGAATTGAAATGAAATATTTATTTCTCAACATTGACAATTACTTGTTCTTATTGACGTCAAATAAAACATGATTCTACCACCAGTTCGAAAAAAACCTTCGTGAAGAAGAACTGGCAAGAAACTTCACGGGTATATTTTTTTTAAAATAAATTTACAGAGTCTCTTTATGTCTATACAAAATAAAAACTGCAGCAATTCATCACTCTCCAAGGAAGCTACCTCGCGAAAATACCTAAAGGATGTTCTATGAAGACTCCAGAGCTGACGATCGCCAACAGCAACGATGAGGATAAAGGTCAAGTCATGAAGATAACAAACCTACCCTAACCTAACCTAACCTATAAAAGTACGACCGCGCCACGCCGAGATGAAACCATATTTCGCCTAGACACTGTAAGTCTAACCGGCCTCCACTTTGCTAATACTAAGATTGATCTTCAACCACCTGTGAAACTTAACGAAAACTACTTCATATACCATACCACGGTGCCTATGTACTTATTCTTATTTAGTGCAGGTGCACTCATACTTGCACTACTTTATCGGAAGTATCGCAGGAACGACAAGGCAAAGCCTAAGTAAAATACTGACAGCTTATCTACGCCTGTTGAAGATACCTTTCCTATAACGAAGGGGAAGAAAGAAAAAGAAGATATTCTACGCTCAGCGACTTTCTCGACTAAAGTCTTCTAATAGTTGCTGATCTGCGGCGGCAGATGTTATGCACCTACCTAACCAAGGAACCTAAAAGTCAACGTTTCCATGGTGCTTCGTCCGTCGCATCAAATTCACCTCACTTTTGTATTTTTTTGAATCTGTAGGTGTAGCCTTCATAATTGACCTGTCTTTTTCGGAAATACTGCAGTTTTCATTCGAAATTTTAACATTAATATCCATCTTATTTTATGAGCGCTAAATGGCGTCATTTATAAATATGCGTACTAATTTGCCTATAAGTGAAGTGGCATGCCTATCTGGTATTGTAAAAAAAAATAACTGAGATACAAAAATAACTTCTTAAACACTAGATTCAATATCCAGCTCGATTATCTTCTATGAAAATTGGTAATAGTAGGGGAGCCCAAGCGGGGATTTCAGGATTTACTAAAGCGCGGCAGATTAATATGAAGGAAAAAACCTTATCCCCGGTTAAGTACCTCCACCATACATGAGCCTTATATATAAGGCTGCGCGTCCAGGATACAGGATCAGATTAGTAAAAAAAAAATTGATTATCAGAAATTCTCGAGAGCGTCAGATTAAGGTAGGGTGAATTAATTACATGCAAAAAAGTGTATATTCCACTAATCTGACAGTTTGAGAGTGACGTAAAGAACAGGGAGGGCTACAAAGTTGTAAAAATAAAACGTCATCTCGACATTCTCGAGCATGGCAAATTTTTTATTTATTTTTAAGTAAATAATTCAAGGATAACGAAAAATTTATAATCTGACGATTTCCACAAGTCGAAATAACAAAAATTCGTCGATAAAGTTTAATGCATGCAGCTGCGTGATGCCTATATTCCCCTCTCCGCGTTTCTATTCCTCTCTCACTCTTTCTCTATAAATTGTTCTCTCTTTTGTATATCCAACTACTTACTCGTGTAGTTGGAAATACACGTCGATACATCGACGTATCCGCACTCTACAAAAAATTTGGCCCAAAAATTTCAAAGGCGCTTCCAGTTTTGCATGCTTTCACTGGTTGCGATTTCAACCCCGCATTGTACCGATGAGGAAAAAAGAAACCTTTGCAATTTGTGATGAATTCAGAAATTTTCAAACAAGCTTTTCTGGATTTGGGATCAAAGGAGCATAATGTGCAGGATTCTTTTAACATTATACAGTCTTTTACTTGCCACTTGTATGGGTTGAAGAAGTTAGACGATGTCAGTCCAGCCAGGATTGTCATCTTCAATAAGACGAACAAGGTAAAAGACAAATATCAACCCTTCTCCTTGAGTATCCGGAGTTACAATGCGTGCAAATTGCCACCCTGTCAATCGGAGTTACTACAGCAAGTGTTACGGACAAGATTCATTGCATGCATGTGGAGTAATGCCCATAATGCAAAAATTATTGATCTCTTACCAACGGACTATGGATGGAAAGTTGTCGACGGAAAGTTCAAAATGATCTGGTTCGCAGGTGATCAATAGCCGAAAGCGTATGAAGATGTAGTCATAACGCCTGATATTTTGATATTTTTGAGGATACTCCAGAATCAGGTATATCTTTCCTCCAATAATTAAAAAAATACGTTTTTTAAATATTTTAATTATTTTTTTGTTATAGATACGCAATCTGAGGATGCGATTTCGTCCAGCCAGAAAAGAAAGATGATTCTACTGATGACGATGATTATTAATTCAATTAATTAATCAATTCATTATAAAAAATGATTTTTTTTAACATTGTTTTTTAAATTATTTTCTTATAAATGCAAGTATTCTACTTAAAGAAACCTAAAATGTTTTGTTTGCATGCGGTTTCCTGAGCTTTTCATTTATGTAAGTTCAATGATTTAAAAAAAAATGTTTGTCAGTTTTGGCGAATTCCTTTAAATAATCGTCAGATTATGAGACAGTACGTCTACGACATTAAGATGAACCATATATATTATAATCTGACGCGTTTGAGTATTTCAAAATGGCGAATTTTTTTGCACATTATGATAATGGCCGTGAGTTTGCGTCACATCGAAATCTTCAGATTATTGAACGAGAGCTTTTTTTAGGTTCACTTAACGCCCCCTCAAAAAAGCTGACGTGCTCGATAAAAAAATATTTTTTTTCCATTTTCAACCCTTACGTACGACCACCCAGCATCATGCAAACGATCAGATTAACATACGTACATAATTACAAAAACGTAGGTCATTGATGTTATCAATATTTGACGAGCTCGAGTTTGTCCATGCAACAGTATTTTTTTACATATTTGAAGATCTATAGCCGCTTCCCCCACCGATGAAAAGGTATACATTATATAAATTTTTTTTCTTCTTATCATCTAAGCTTTGCAACCCAATAGGCATCGTGGGCTCCCCTACTCTAAAGTAAATAAGGGTAATAAACCATTGAAACTGATTATTAATTCAAAAATAAAACTACCTAGGTATTTAAATAAATCTTTGTTTCGTGTTATATAATGGACGCGATAATATTAACATTTTTCATGTGATCGTAAATGGCATTTTTGTAGATATCTAAATCTACCATTTTCACATTTTTCATTATTATTACTCTTTATTTTTGGCTAACTTATATTTTTATAAATACTGAAATCTAGGCTATGCGGATTAATTACTTGCCTTTTCCAATGAATAAAATCTACCAAAATATAAATTGACTAAATATGCAATATGCAATTATTACTCTACGTTCACCGATGAAAGCAGTTCCGTCTCTTAGACGAAGTGATTCCATGTTCACTGATGTAGTAGCCGCCCCACTGACTGACCACTGGACAGGCATTGTCATGCTAACAACAGCACATTAAATTCGTTCCAATTTGAAGCGCCTCTAGCGATAACTCAGAAAGTGACATAAAACTAAAATACAATTTTTTATGTTCTATGGGAAAAATTCGGTTTTGGGCATGAGAGACTCAGATAAAATATGCACAAAATATATCGGTATTTTATATCGGTTATAGAATTTATAGGTATGTTATCAATCTGTATTATGATTTTAAAAAATGAATGTTTATAACTCAACATCATCTAGGGTAGATGATAAAATAATATCAAAATAAATTAGAAGCTACTTTGTTTCACAAGAATATTTTCAGCTTAATGATAAATAATAAAACAGGTTAAAACAATTGCTTTTATAGCATTGATATAATATAAATGTAATTTTATAAAAAGTTAAAAAGCTCTAAAAGTGTTTATTAATTCAGTAGCGTAAACTTCTAACAAACTTCCACCATCCCGGTACTTCATAATGCTCAAGTTAGTTGCCTAATTTTATCTCTTCTATGCCGGGCCCAAGTTTTTATGGAGACTGAGGGAGTTCCTTTGTCTATTTTAATTTGTCACTAGTTAATCAAATGAACCCCACCACTGCCTCCAGCGGCAAAACGGCGAAAATCAAACAATCACAAAAATCATTTGACAATAGGCAGTGTATTGTTATAAATAAAATATGTTCAGCGTTAGGTGTACATTCTGGGCCATGCATTTTTGAACCATGGATATCATTAACCGCACCCGTTGTACAATATTGGTTCTTGTAGTATCACTTAGTATATGTACCAAAAAAGTCTTTTTGGCAGCGATTTGGTGTTGCAAATCTTGTTCTATGTTTGTGTGAATTGTGAATAATGGTGATAGTGTGTTGTGCAGTAAATAAACAAAAAACCTGATGAGGAGTGTAAACAGTGCTTTGCGTTTTGTTTCAAGAAGTCCGTTTGTTGATACTAAAGTCACTTTACAAAGACTTTCACGTTCAGCACCTTTATATTATATTTATGACAGACCAGGCTGTATAACGTAGTCCATCCTTTCTTATAACAAAAAAAAATTAAGTAAATCCCTAAGTAAGTAGTCTGTGGCAAGGAACATATATTATGGTCTGTGGTGTGTTAATTTCTTTCTGGTGACTTTATACAACCAAGTCTGTGGAAAAAAAGTCAAATTAATTCCACGTAGGAAAAACTGTCAGCGATCGTCTTACGCGTCGGTTTAATTTTTTGCAAATTTTTTCAATCTAAATATTTATTGTGGTCAAAGGCCTAAAATCGTATTAATTTCATCATTTTTGTATAGTGTCGTGTTAAATTAGTTAGTTTATCTTGGAGTTGGTAAGTAATTAATTTGTAATAGTTTATAGTTGTACACAATGAAAGAACCGCCCGATCCCGGGGACCAACCCCGGGATTCTAATACGTGCCCTCCTTCACCTGCGGCGTTCGTGGATGCCGTGGATGTAGAATTTTGCGACTTCACGAGTTCATTATTTAATTCTAGAGTTCCTCGGAAAAGAAACAAAATTTCAAAAAAAAACGAATCAAAAAAACAAAAGGCGTCTAGAGATTCTTCGTCATCTAGCGAAGTTGATCTCCCCTTGGCTCAGAAATCGCATTCCGCTCCACTATCCCCTCCTCAAGTGCCCTCCTCTCTCTCTCCTACCCAAATTACTCCAACAAATGACTCAGTTCTATCCCAATCTTCCCCAACTTCTTTTTATAGAAATCTTTACAATGAACATGACATTGGTCCATTCATAGTTCATGTAGAGAAAATTTCCGATTCCTTATCAACTTCTATTCATCCCGTTTCCTTTGGTCGATTCCTTTTTAAGTCAAATATTCCTAATATTGTCATGGGAAGTATTAAAAAAATTGGTCGAAATAGAATTTCCCTTTCATTTTCAACCTTCTCTTCTGCTAATAATTTCCTGTCTAATTCTTTCCTAGGTTCACAAGGATACTCTTGCCAAATCCCCCAATTTGCAATTTGCAAAATGGGTTTTGTCAGGGGGGTCCCTATTGAATGGTCAGAGGAAGAAATTATTGACCTTTTCTCTGTGTCCTCCTCTTCCAAATCAGGTAGAGTCATTAAAGCCCGTCGCCTCAATTATAAGAATCCAGATGGCACTTGGCGCAAAAGTCAATCTGTCGTCCTAACCTTTGATGGCCAGATTCTTCCAGATAAAGTTTTTGCATGCTATAACAGTTTTCCCGTTGAACTATATAAATTCCCAACAATTCTTTGTTTTGCATGTTGCCGTTATGGCCATACAAAAACTAAGTGTAGATCAAAGCCCCGCTGCTTTAAATGTGGAGGCGATCACTTAGGAGACTCATGCTCTAATGATCAAACAAAATGTATAAATTGTGGTGAATCGCACTTTGCCAATGACAAATCTTGTGTTGAGTTGTCAAGGCAAAAAGAAATCAAAGGGTTCATGGCAGAGAACTCAGTCTCTTATGCTGAGGCCTCTGCTGCTATTAGTTTGCCTGGAAAATCTTACTCTAAAACTACAACATCATATAAAAAAACTGTTTTCGCAAAATCAAAGCCTCCCCCTACCATCCATTACTCTGGATATGATAGGAAGGCATATAGTAAAATTATTTCAGATCCCAAACCTACTTCAGGTAATGGGATGGCGTACCTTATCCCTTCAGATCTTAAATCTACAGATTCTTCTATTGAACCTCTTCTTACTGCCCTTACTTCTTTTATTTCTACTATTATGTCTACTATACCTGACCACGTTGCACCATTACTCTCTTCTATTTTACAAAACTTAAACTCCAATAATGGAGCCAAATCTGCTAATAAAGAAAAATAAGTTTTCTATTTTACAATGGAATTGTCAATCAATTATTAGCAAGAAATCTGAACTCATTTTTCTTGCTAATAAATTTAATATATCCCTTTTTGCTCTTTCTGAGACATGGTTAAAGCCTGAGTCTAACTTCTCTCTACCAGGCTTTACATGCCTCAGAGAAGACCGCTCTGATGGATGTGCTGGTTCGGCCATTTTGGTCCGGAACCATTTAAAATATTCTTGTATCATAATTCCTCCTCATGATGATGGTTTTCAAATTTCTGCTATCAGTCTCTTTAACATAACTTTTTGCTCTATTTATATTCCTCATCCTTCTCCAGCCTTGATTTATGAACTTTATAACATACTATCCTCTCTTCCTTCCCCTATCATGGTTATAGGTGATTTTAATTGTCACCATACTTTATGGGGATCTTCTTTTAATGATCGTAACGGCCAGGCTTTGGTTGGTTTACTTGATAACCTTAATTTATGTATTTTGAATGGTGGATCTCCTACTTTCCGTTCCCGTCCTGGTGATAATATAAGTTGTATAGACCTTTCATTCTGTTCTCCTTCAATCTCTCCTGACTTCTCATGGTCTGTTCTAAAGTCTACTTATGGAAGTAGACATTTTCCTGTACTTATTTCCAATTCTTCCGTTAACTCTCCTCCTCCTGTTTCCAGGTGGCCCTTGTTAAAGTACAACCTGAACAATGTGTCCTGGGAGTCTTTTAGTATTTTTTTGTCTGAGGCTTCTGGATCACTTCCTCCTATTTCTTCTGAAAATATCTCAGAATGTTCCTTAGCTCTTTCTGATCTTTTGGTTTCTTGTGCAGACAAATCATTTCCGCTTAAAAAGCCTACTTCAACCAAGCTCCCTCCCCCACCTTGGTGGGACAAGGAATGCACTGAGGCTGTTAAAAAAAGAAAACATGCTGAATTAACTTTTGCAAATAATATTTCCTTGCAAAATTACCAGTCTTTAAAAGACATTATGCAAGAAACTAAAAAATTATTGAGAGAAAAGAAAAGAGAGGGCTGGAGAAGATTTTGTTCTTCAGTTTCTCCAGATATCCAGGTTTCAGAAGTTTGGCGAAATATTAAAAGATTTAGAGGTAGTTTCTCCAACTCCAATCACTTTTCTGTCCCGGATCAGGCATGGGCTGATAAATTCATTGATAATTTAGCTCCACCCTTTTGTCCCTCTTTATCTGAAATTCCCTCTTTTAACTCAGCTCCTCTCCCCTCCTCTAATTCTATTGATTCTCCTTTCACATTATCTGAACTCAGACTAGTTCTATCATCATTACATGACTCCTCTCCTGGCCCGGATGGTATCCCATATTCTTTTATGCAACATGCCCCAGACTCTATCCTTTCTTACTTCCTCTGCCTTTTTAATTGCATTATTGATTCTGGTATAATTCCATATTCTTGGAAATCTCAATATGTCATTCCTATTCCTAAGCCTAATAAGGATCCAAATTTAATTTCTTCTTTTCGACCTATAGCTATGTCTTCTTGTTTGACCAAGATTGGGGAACATCTTGTGAAGAATCGCCTTGACTGGCTAATTGAAAGTACTAATATCCTTCCAGATTTCCAATATGGGTTTCGGAAGGGTAGAAGTACTCTGGACAGCATAGCGATTTTCTCATCAGATATTCGGACAGCATTTAGTAAAAATTATTCTGTGTCTAGTGTTTTCTTGGATATCACTGGTGCCTATGATAATGTTCAAATTCCCCTTCTTGTAAAAAAGTTAACTTCTGTTGGGGTTTCTGCTAGATTTGTACTATTTATTAAAAATTTATTGTGTGAAAGAGAGATCCGACTGAAAACTGATTGTCAAGGAATAAAAGCTTCAAGATTTGTTTATAAAGGACTTCCTCAGGGTTCTGTGTTGAGCCCTCTTCTTTTTAATATTTATGCTCATGATATTAAGTGTGGCACCTCAAGTAAAATTCTCCAATATGCTGATGACATTTTATTATATTCAGTCAATGAAAATATTTCTGTGGCTTCAGAATCCTTAAACAAAGCTATTATGTCCCTAGGGATTTGGCTTTTTGAAAATGGGTTAGAATTATCTGCATCCAAAAGTGTAGCAGTTGTATTTACAAGAAAAAGGTCCCTACCAGATTTAACATTTCATTATGGTAATGATATTATCCCTATTAAAAATCATGCAAAATTTTTGGGTGTGATTCTAGATTCAAAATTGGTAGGATCTCTCCATGTTGATTATATAATTTCTAGATGTGAGAAAAACTTAAATATAATCAGATGTCTATCGGGGTGCTGGTGGGGTGCCCATCCTTACTCTCTTAAACTTCTATATAATGCCATTATTAGAAGTTTAATAGATTATGGTTTGTTTTTGCTTTTTCCTCTTAAAAAAAAGGACCTAGCCAAATTAGGAAAAATTCAATATAAAGCTTTAAGGGTTGTTACTGGAGCTATGAAGAATAGCCCTAAAGACTCCCTACAGGTAGAATGTGTTGAGCCTCCTATTCCTCTTCGTGCTCAATATTTGGCTGATCGTTTCTTGTTTCGGTGTTTTCAATTTTCTTTTCACCCCCTTATCTTTAAGCTCCTTAATCTTAATAACCTTATTCAGTTTAACTGTTTTTGGAAAAATAAAGATATTCCTCTTTTGGTTAATAGTTTCCAAAAATACAACAAAATATCTGTCCCTAAATTCCACTCTCCCATTCTTCCTCTTTATGAATCTTCTTTAGCTTCCATTTTATCTACCCCTAATGTTTTTCTGGATTTAGATATTGATAAAAACGACATGTTTGCTGATTCTCATTTCAATCACATTATCCATTCTAAATTTCCTGATTGGTCCACTCTTTTCTCTGATGCTTCCAAATTAGATTCTTTGGGTTGTGTGGGTGTTGGAGTTTATCACTCTCAATCTAAAATTTGTATGAAGAAAAAATGCCCTCCTCAAACTTCCGTTTTCACGGGTGAATGTGTGGGCATTCTTGAAGCTCTCCGTCTCATTCTTCTGTTTAATTTAAAACATTCTGTAATTTTCTCTGATGCTCGTTCTTGTCTTCAGGCTATTTTATGTAACCCCTTTAAATCTAAATCATATAGTCCATTAATATCTAAAATTAAAGATTTATTATTAGTCTGTAAAAATAAAAACATTGAAATTACTTTAGCTTGGATTCCTAGTCACTGTGGTATTAAAGGCAATGAAAAAGCAGATGAGTTGGCCAAATCTGCTATTTTGCATGGTGATTATGATAATTTTAAGATATATACCAATGACCTGTTAGCTCTTCCTGGTATGTCTTTGTACAAGACCTGGAATGAGCTTTGGCAGGAACATGGTGTTCGAAGAACTTTATTTAAACATCAACCCTTCATTCCAAAAAAGCCCTGGTTTTTCAAATTTAAAATTGACAAAATTCCTTCTTCCATCATTATTCGTTTGCGTTTGGGTTTCTGTTGCTCTCCTGTTTTTTTAAATAAATTAAGAGTAAAGGACTCCTCCTTGTGTGACTGCGGCTTGGAGGAGGGCCACTTGGATCACATTTTCTTTTCCTGTCCTCTTTATGATCATGCCTCATTTCTTCATTCATTAGCTAGTCATTTCATTTTACCTGTTAATGTTTCATTTCTGTTAGCTAACCTTTCACCTTTTGTTGCTTCAATTCTTTCTACTTTTATTTCTGTAAATAAAATTAGATTATAAGTATCTTATAAGTAGTCTGTAGTTGTGTTTAATTAGAATTAGTTTTTTTTATTTTCAGGTCGTTGACCCCATCAGTTTTCCGCTTCGTTAAGTATTTGTTATGTAAATAAGACGTGACACTGGCAAATATGCTACTGCAATTGCCATAAATTGAAAAAAAAAAAAAAAAAAAAAAAAAAAAAAATTCTGTGGTGTGTTTTTTACATTTTTTTATAGAATATGGACGATAAACAAGTAGCAGTAATTCGTAAAAGTTCTAGAGACGTATTGTCTAGAAAAAGGCGTGTTCTGAAAGATGAAGAAACTGATATTCATCGAAATATGGATACATTAAAGTAGGTTGAAACAATAAAATTGTTTGTCATCAATGTTCTCAACATCATATAATTTGTATTACAGCATTTCATTTGATAATGTCGGCGCAATAATCAACAAGTTAAAAGACAAAGGTTCTGTGACTGTGTCAGTATTAAGCTTGCTAAAAAATAGTTTGATGGAATCTTCAGAATATATTGAGTTGGTTTTAAGTACAAATGGTGCTTTACGAGGGATCATCAGAGAGCTTTCTGGTATGAATTTTTATACATTGAATAATAAATAGGTAGTATAGTTTCCTTGTTAAGATCTCGTCTGGGGTGCTACTACAGTCTTTCCGATGTTGACCGTCACATAATCATGTTTACATAGTAGTGTTCCATTGAAAGGGAAGAACAGCCAGTGCAATTACTAAAACAAAGGTTTTTCCAATTGCAAGCCTAGGGTCGGCAACACATCAATATACTAATTACTATAGTTAACAATAAGTAAAACATGTATGACTAATGATGTTGATAGGTGGGGATGCCAGTTGTCATCAGCTGAGTTGCAGGTGGGCTGTGAAAACTGTGAAAAAAAAGATGTTACTTTCTAAACTACTCTTATAAGTACTTTAACCTTTGCTAGCAAGTCTTGCTTAAATATCAAGTTAAGATAGTGATAATTTTGTTTGTAAATATTATGCACTAATCATTTCAATGATAGTCAAACTATTAGGAGTACTAGTAAAAGTATTATGGCATAATGATAAAATGTTAGTCATCATTTGAGACTTATAGTTTTATATGGTCTTGTCTAAACATCCATACTAGGTTACTTACTTACAACTGAAGGCCTACTATGAACTATTATTGCGATTCAATTGGCAACCTAAAATAAACTGCTTTGCTATTTCCACAACATCAATATAGAGATCCAGTTTAGGTTGACGCCAAATCAATTCGGCAATTGGATCGCAAACTGTTTTAGTTCGTTCATTTTTCGTACCATGAGGCGATATTTCAACCTATATTGGATTACTTAAATGTCAAAATAAGCGATTCAAAAAAAGTTGCTACTTTCTTGGCGTGAAGTGAATCATTTTGGTTAAACTTTAAAAAAATGTTGAAAATATATGTAATTTAAGGTATTTCAGTTGGATATTATTGTTTCGTATGTGTTAATGTGAAAAAGTGATTTCTAGAGCTATTTTTTATGGTAGATGTCTAACGAATTAGTTCTTTTTGTTTTCTTGGAAAATGATAATGAAATAAACACAACACGGAAACAATCGGACCCCTTTTATTTGGAAAATGAAGAATGTATAAAAAGATATCGGTTGTCTAATCGATTGGTATTAGAACTGTGTGATGAGCTGAGGCCATTGTTGAAAAATCCAACAAAATCAATTGATTTATCAGTAGAGACAAAGTTAGAAGTCAAATTGGGTGCGTTCTAAACTCGTTATAATCAATTTATTTTTACGACAACATTAAGGAAACCTTTAATTATTTGTAATTTAAAGAATTATATAAATTTCTATTATTTAATGAGTACTAAAACGGGTTTATGGTGTATAATTTCACACTAAAAAGCGCAATTTTAAAATATATTTGTTGTTATTTTTACACAAAAAAAACCGCTAAAATCATATCAACTAGATTTTGAAACGCAACGCATATGGTTCGAGTAAAAGAGACAGACTTATGCAATGAGTGTACAGCTTCATCTCTTTCTCACACGCGGACCACAGACAAATTTCGATCTTTCATTCCTCCGTGAGCGATTCAAACGCCAGTTAGCTAAAGGCACTTCATGGTACAAATCTTAGCAATTCAGTTTAAGTACCTAAACTGTATTGCATCAGAATTGAATGCCTAACTAATAGTTGATGGTAGGCCTTCTGTGCTTGCTAGAAGAAATTCCAAAGCATATGCTTGGAGGATATATAGATTTGGTTGCAATTGCTATGTTCTTTATAATATTAAAATGGTATATAAAAATGGTATGTTTATATGAAATATGGCATGAAACAATATTTCAGTATGTTACATATTATGTTTGAAAGTTTTTGGCTAAATTTACAATTTTATGAATACATTTTTTTGAATGTGTAAATTTATTCTGAGTTCTTCTTCAATTTGACGATATACAAAGCTAAGTTTCTATAAAAAAATATTTTTTTATTTTTAACAATAGATTATGCATGGTACACCAAAAATTTGTTTACCACCCTGTGGTTGAAGTAAGTTTACTTACATGAAAACCAAAGTTGACTTTCCCTTGAAAATATAAGCTCAAAGCTATTTTCACAAAAGTTAAAATAAATTCTGTTTAACAAAAGGTTATAAATTTTTTGCACTTTACAGGGCATGATGCATTAAAACAAACAGTTGCTGCTGGTTGCCTGTGTAATTTGGCACTGGGTGATGAGAAAGCAAGCCTAGCTGTTGCCAAGGCTGCTGGTCCATATCTGGTAGCAGCACTTGATAATCTTGCAATGGAATTATCTGTAAGTGTATAGTTAATATACTGTTAATATTTTATGTAGCTCCTTAGTTCACTTGGTTAACATCTTTTAATATATGTTTCTACAGTTACTATGGAAATTTAAACATTATTTGCTGATACTTTCTTTTTTACTATTTAGCTCAACTCTAGAGGGTGTTCAAAAGGTGAAATCATTGAGACACAAATGAATAAAGATTTTGTTACAATGGCAGATGTTATTTGTTTTGAGTAGCAAATGGAGAGGAGTTGGCTGGTTGAATTTCAATTTACCTAGGTATCTGTTATACAAGCCCCAATGCAAAAGTTTTTGAACACTTAATGATGTTTATTTTCAATTAAAAAAACTAACAAAATATATCCCTATTTAAATAAAATTTAATAAATACTTAGGGAACCGTCTACACAATAAACTTCGTCCATCGATTTCAATGGTGCAAAATAGTTCTTCTACCACTCAGTGGCATCACCTTTAGCATCGATCACGGCCTTTATTCTTCGTGGCATCATTGCTACCAATTTTTCACATTGTTGCGAGTTTATTGAGTCCCAGACAGATTTAATTTTTTCCTGTAGATTGCTTTTTTTTCCATCGAAATGGACTGTTTATTTATGGCCCTGTGGGCCTTTTAAATTTCACCGGACCTAATATCTTAGCGCGGACGGCGCTTAGGTGGATCTTGAACTACTCCTACATACGATACGCCTAAGGGCACCCGAGAGGGCACGGACCTCGGCTTAGGACGTCGTATATTGAAACTACCACTGGTTCGCAAGAGTCATCTACTGCCAAAGAACCGGCAAGAAACTTAGTAGGAATGCTTACGACGCGTGGCCTGGCCACCGGTGGGTTAGGCGATCCGAATGCCGTGTGGCCCTATTTCTAACTGGAACACCGGCGTTCCTTGTTGTGATAGCGTCAACCGTCGCGTCTGGGTTGGCTATGTAGTCGGCTGACTTATTGACCAGCGGGTCGGGATAGTGGGGACCATTGTCGAAGTAGCGTCTAGACGCCAACTTCATGAATGCGGCAATGGTGGGGAGCTCGAGATCCCTATGCAGATCTAAGTTGCGGAAATAGGGCGGGGCCCCGACGCATTTGCGTAAGAACCTATTTTGAATAACGACTTCGATATTCAAAATAGGTTCGACTTGCTGGCGTGAGCGAAATCCACAGTGGCATGTCAAGATCGGCCAAGTTTTGTAAAGTGTAAGCTTATTTCGAAGCGACCTTTAACTTTTTTTGCAGATTAGCGGGTGCAGCCTCCTACCCATGACAAAGCCGGCTCGGTCCCGGACGCGTTTTATGTGATCCGCGAATGTGAGTCCACTATCTAAAGTGAGTCCTAAATATTTGGCAATTTTAGCCCAAGGGATCGGGATACCAAACAGAGTGCTCTGACCTAATCTTTTGGAGGGTTTCCTAGAGGTTGTCCAAGTGCAGGTTGGCAGAGAAAAGTACACTGCTGCACTTTCGATTGCTTTTAGACCTTGCTGGATACTTGCGCAACATTTCCTTCATTTTTCACCATAGGTTCTCAATCTTTGACAAATCTGGACTATTTGAAGGCCACTCCAATGTAAAGATCTGATTCCGGTTAAAACAAGCCCTGGTTGTCCTCGCAGTGTGACAGGAAGCACCATTTTGTTGAAAGGTGTAGGAACTACGATGTTTCAACGTCGGAATCGAGACTTGTTTCCAGAATGTTTTGGTATCTACTGCATTAACAGCTCCTCCTAGCTCCTCCTACAAAATGTACACGACCCAGACCTTGTGCCGACATGCAGCCATATCATTACCGATCCAGGAAAATATACTTTTCTTTTAATACAGTCGGTATGGAATACTTCATCTTTATTTCTGATAACTTTCTTCAGTACATCACCGCTCGTCATCTCACATTTAGATTAATCACTCCATATTATTTCACGCCACTGGTCTGCAGTCCAATTTTCATGATCTTTAGCGAATTTCAGCCTTTTCTTTTTTTGGAGAGGCTTGAGTAAAGGTTTCTCTTTAGTAGTATAAAATCCATAGCCCAATCGTTTTACAAACCTCTTGCAGGTATCGACAGATCATCTTTGTGAATCATCTCTCTCCACTTCAGGGTAAGTTCTCCTGCGCGGGCACAACGATTCTTTTTAATGCTTTTCCTTAAAACTCGATATTCAGCTAAGCTTGTGATTCACGGCCGACCAGGTTTCTTCAAACATTCAACCGTGTCATTTTTCCTGTGATGTTCGATGATGGTCTGAACTGTCGACCTTGGTAGGGATAAGTCCTTGGCTATTTGGTAAGCAGATTTGCGTTTATTGTGGCTACGAATAATTATTTTTCGTACTTCGTCGGCGATAGGCTTCCCGCTAGCCATTTTGTTTAAAAATAATGATAAAATTGCATGAAATTATGGTTTTTATATGTTTGGAAATGACAGTGACGCTTCATGTGACAGATTATTTCTATTTTCAAAACGAATTTTACTCATTTATTAATTAAAACAGGTAAAATTTAGACATGGATGAACTTCTTTTGCATCGATTAAGATCTAGACAAACTATTTTGAGTTAGTCGTAGCAAATTAGAGTGCCCATAAATACATATTTTAGTAAATGAAGTTTTTCTTCAAAAGTGCCTTATTAACAACAATAAGATGGAGAATTTTATCCTGTACAATTTTTTTTTCAAAGGCCTTTTTTATGAAAATGTAGTTTTGTTGAAAACAGGCAACTATTGCAATATATGACCGTACGAACTCTTTCGCATTGGTGGCTGGTGCTCGTAATTGAGAAATAATAAATGAATATTTGAGTCATATAGTTCCAAAATCCGCTAACTCCACACGAAAATTATTTTCAGTACGAACAAAAACCGGTTCGGTTGTCAACTGATTATTTTTATAATATATTGTTAGGACTTTTACTAGACAATATTATTATTTTTTAAAAGTTACTCTCTTTTACGGTATTTTAATTAGTTAAAAGCGTTTTTCTGTAAGTTTAAAATGGAGTTGGCGGTTTTTGGTTCCAACTATTATTGGATTTGGCGGGGTTTGTAATTAAGTAGAATTTTATATCAATACAGGGTGATTAAAAAAAATAGACTTTTTATTTACTTTACTTTATTTAAAGTTACTTATTATTATTATCAAAGAAATATAAAAATAGATGAAAAGTAAGAAAAAATAGTAAACTGAAATTAAACAATATTATCATTGTCTTCTATTCTTTCGCACGCATAGTCATTTTCATCAATTTGTCCTTCATTGCTGTTATTAATGAAAGCTTGCTCAGCACTATAGTAAAAACTTAAATCCCGCCAAAAGTCCCGCCAATTTTCTCATTAATTAAATCTCGGTAATTTACACACACCATTCACTTTTTCTTTTTTTAAGTTTATACCGACAGTTAGAGGTATGGGTGTTATATTACACACATATTTATTTTTTCTTGTAACTTCTTTCGCTTCTGTAATTTTCTTCACCTTGAATGGAAACATTAGTTTTGCCCTTAAATAACAAAAATCTCTTAGAAATGTTGAAACCGATATGCCAACTACCTGGAGGTTTCAGAATAGCGTTCGTTTCAGTTTTCCAATATAGTACAGGTACTTCTTCAGACAAGTGAAATGTTTTCGCATATGGAGCTATAATTTCAACGTATTCTTGTGGTTTCATGATTACTCCTTTTCTTCATATATCTTTTTCTATTCTGGCGAAAACTCTATCGGCCGGGAGAAAACAATGACCGACTACTGGAAATACTATTTCCATCATTTTTAAGTGGGTAGGTGCATTTGAATAAAGCCACTTAGAACACATGCCAATCAAAATTGAATTTTTGTTCTGGCCCCCACATCCAGCTGCAACTAGTCTTAATTTTTTAACATTTCCAGGTATATTCAAGTTTTTCAAAGTATGATAAACTGCACTAGAAATTTTATTTGGCCCTTTTGGCCTCTCTGTCTCATACCAATAGTAACTGCGAACGTTTTCAGTTGTTAACTTACTTTTAGAGTTCCCAATCACAATAATGAAATTATAAAAATTGAACTGTCTGCTAAAGTACGCTGTTTGTTCGGGAAGTTTCGGGAGACAATGATTTTTCTGACAGTCAAATGATAGTGTCATCACCTGACTGTCGTCATCCTCCAATAAGGCATAAAAAGCTTTAGCTTTTAAATTATGCACCCGTTCATCAAAGACTGTTTTTCTTCATTAATCTTTGCCACCTTAATATTCTCTAACAGTTCCGTACAAAGGGAACAAACATCTGACCAAGGATTTATGTTGTAATTTAAATTAAGTTCTTTTCTGAAAAAAGATTCTTTTACTTTATCTTCAGAAGATGCGCTGCTATTATAAAGTCGCCACGTTTTTTTTATGTTAAGGTCGCAGCTCAGATAAACCCTCTCTGCCGATTTTCCTCTGCAATAATGCGATTCTCTACATTCAAACGATTGTATGAACGAGTTTATGGCTTTACGTTTACTATAATTTTTTTTGAGATCGGTGATCCCCGCCTCTGGTTTCTTGCTCTAATGCTCCAGCAAATTTATGTGACCTATGTAAGACCCCCCAAATTCTGTCTTTTTTAATATTCAAAATCGACATAAATGCTGCTTTGCAGACAGGTACCCTTTTTTGGTCTGATTTTTTGTATAAATTGCATGTTATACTCATATTTTCGAGCACCGTGTTCCATTTTTAGGTCGATTTCTAAGAACATTTTTCGTCACATAGTACCTATTTCAAAATGATATTATCTTGATGTATTTTGTTATTTTTTGAATAGTATTGCTGATGTATATTCATCAAATCACTCATTGACAAAGAACCACACTTCAGACTTTTTGTATTATGCCTACATTTTGGAAAAACAGGCAAGCTATTGGGCGCGTACCTGGAAGAAATATTAAAATATTTTATTAATTTAATCATCTATTTTATTACGCAGCAATATCCAAAAAAATTTTTAAAAAAAATTCTCGTCATTTAAACCATCGAAACAGGAAACACTCTGTATACCTAAGTATAGCCTACACTGGTCATAGTAACCGACGCTACTTTTAACGTACCTTTCTTCCTTCAGGTTATTCTTCTTCCATAAATCTGGATGACTTTCGTTTTCTGCCTTTATTAGGAGCAGCTTTTTCCACCTCTTTGGTCAGTTCATTCATAATTTTAATTAAAATATGCAAATTCAAAACACAACAACAATCACAGCTTTGTCACTAGAATCGCCATCTTGCGAGTCGTGGAATGGCGCATCGTGATTGGTCAAAAATGGATATGGCGGGCATCGGAAGTGATCCTATACCCACTGGAGATAGCGGATTTTGAAACCAACTTAAAAGTTTGTGTCAAAATTACTCAGGACTTGTCGGTTTTTAGATAGAATGTTATTTGGAGGAACGATTTAAAACTCCATAGACTATAAAAAACAACCAAAAACCTGCTTTTAAAAAAAAAGTGGAGTTAGCGGATTTTGGAACTAATCTCTTTTGTTCTCATTTGTTCTTAACAACTTCCATGTGAATTTACTCAAACATAATGTAAAAAGTTATACTTATACAAACACACTTAATTTTTGTCACTAATTTGAACAATTTGTATTTATTTATTTATTTAATTATAACAAAATCCGCAGCTCTTAAAATAATACATTAATTAAATAATATCTGTATAAAACTGACAGCCAGTTATGGATTCACATTTTTTAAAATGATTTTAGCAGACAGCAAGTAATACAAATGTTAGGATAAATGATTAAAACATTTTTTAAATAGTTCTTACAAAAAGAAAAGAATATTATTATTCTTTTTTCTCTTTTAGGTCGACAGCAGTGCGTGAGTGTGTTTGTGTGTGTATATGAGGGTGTGTGCGTGTGTGTTTGTGTATATGAGGGTGTGTGTGTGTGTGTGTGTGTACGTACGTGTACGTGTACGTGTACGTGTACATGTGTCTGTATATTTTAACGTAATAATATATAGCCATGTTGTTATCAACCTCTATTCAGTAACTTTAACATACTGTGCTTCAATTTAGCCTTTTTGTTATAAAATATGTCAGTGACTTGTGCGAATTTTTTATTATATGTGTTTTGAATCCTATTGATCGAGGAGTTCCGAGTGTAATTTGTTTTCGTGTGCTACGGATAAAATAGGGAAGTGTGTCTTGCTCTTGTCTTTGTTCTTCCAGCTTAATATTAATTTCATTAAGCTCTAGAACTCCAGTATCATGGTTTGCTATTTTTTTGCTGATCTATGTATTAACTAAGTTCTCTTATATATTTTAGGTGACATGTGCCTGGACCCTTGGCAACTTAGCTGGTTCTGGTCCCAAAGTTAGTGCAGTGCTTATAACACAAGGAGCACTAAATAAATTAGTTAGTCTATTACAAAGTGGCAATGAAGAGTCCATTGATGCTGCAGAGTATGCAATCATGCATTTTGTGTATAAATTGAAAGATGAGCTCAGGTTGAGTTTTATTTCGTTATTTAAGTATAACTATTAATATTAGAGGTATGCAAGCTTGGGACTTTATACAAAACTGAAACTTAGGATTAAAATACTTTTTTTTATGGCACGTCGTAATGATTAATGCTTTTATCCTGTAACAGTTATAAAATGTATAAAATCTTTGTCCTTTCTATTTCTTAACAGCTGAAAGAGACAGGAACAAATATATTGTAAACTAAATGAATACTGCCAGTAATAATAAACAGATAATTTCAAACAAAAAATAATAGTCTTTACCAGACTTAACACAGATTAAAATTACGAAAAACTATTGAGGTAATAAATTTGCCATTATCTTTACACATGTTTGTCATTCAGTCCCTTTATTAAGAGCGACATAGTGTATATAAGTATTTTAAATATAAAAAGTCTCTTTTGTCAAAATTATGAAATACAATTCTACCACATGATAGAAACAATGCAAATGTTGAAAAGTTAAAAACGAAGGTTTATAGTACAATTTTAAATATTAACCTAAATTCGCGATTACAAGGTATCGAATTGAATTATTAAAAATAATAAATTAAGAGATTTATAAGACAGGAACCAATTAGTATTTAGTTAATTAGTTTCCTATTAGTTTTTTCTATCAATTCAAATAATGTAAAATTCATGATTTTTCGTTCATTTAATTTATCAAGTTTGTTAGAAAGATTTGATCCTTATGGTGGACTCTATTGATTGATGCCATAAAAATACAGAATCTCGGGCATGGCAAGCTTATTTTCAAATAAAATTGAATGCAATATTTATTTTTTTATATAAAGAAATTTTTCCATAGAGTAGAATGTGCTTACTTCAGTATTTAGAGTACTTTCCCTCCAGGTGGCATTTCAAAATTCCATCCTGTTTGAGATATCAAGAATGAATAATCTTTAGAAAAGCGAATCAAACATTTGATAAATTAAATGTATTCAAAATTTCACTTTGATATTGATATCGTTTAAACTCTAAATAATAAAATAAAACTTACATAATTTTATAAATCAAACATATTCAATATACAGATAGAAACAAATAATACATGCAAGGTATTATTCTCTTCGTGGCCATTTTAAGGATTATGAAATTTATGCCTTATCAATCAAGGGATCACCAGCCTTTTAATATTTTTAACTTATTATGTTTTTATACAGTTTTGAATTTGAAATATGACTGAATTAAATTTGTAAATAGACTTAGAACAAAATCTTGTTTCTTAAATTTATAACTATGGACTTAGTAAATATTTCTTATTGTATTCAATGTATTTTTTTGTTTGTACTTAACAAAACTTTAATTCTAATTTATTTGTTATTTCTGTTTCAGCAATGATCTTCTTGGGGAAATCTTACAAATGTGTTTGAAGTCAGGATTTACCAAGTCATCCGCGCAAATAATTTTCATCTTGTCTTGCCACAAAGATTTCATACACTGTGTACCTATTGAATATTTTATACAAAAATTACTTGATGAATTTTCTTTAAGTGTTGCTTATCATACGGAAAATTGTATAAATGTAGAGTACTGTTGTAAACTTATATACATTATTAGAACTTTAGCTAATGTAGAATTGAATAGTGATATTTATAATTTTATAATGAATTATTTAGTCCAAAATAAATTAGAAAAAGGTTTAATTACAATTATGTCAAAAGAGTCTGGTGTGTTAATAGAGAGCATGTTATGGCTACTAGGAAATTTGTATAATTTTGATAGAAGTAACTTATTTTTTAACAAGATTATAAGATAATACAAACATGGTTTTTTATTTTTAAGTTTAAGTAAAGTATTGTAGCCGTGAACTCTTCATAAAGACTCAATGTTAGTGAAGGGTTTTTTAAAAAGTTTCTTCCTTTTGTAACCATTCTTAAATACATTGTATTAATATTCAGGGTGTTTGGCTTAACAATGTTGTAACTACAGTTATTTGCAATCATGTATAGTAGTACGAGAGCTAGCAACGTCGGGAAAACAAGCATTTCAGGTAGGCCAGTTTTTAGATATGCTATCTCTCTCACTCCCCCGGACGCCATACGGGCTATCTGGCTGGCGGTAGTGGTTGCGTTCATCAGTGCGCATCCTACCTGTACAGGTAAAATATCGATTTTTCAAATCATTTTAAGAAGTTTTTTTTTTATTTTTATTATTTTTATTGAATTTTTCGCAACATGAATCTATTATTGCCAGATATTTTTATCGTTGTTTAAATTGTGCCAGACGCTAATTTTGAATTAAAAAAAAATTTTTTTTCAAAATATTTCAGTATGGCTGAAATTTTTATATGATGTTATTTAAGTATCTAAAAACCTAAAATTAATTTGCTAAACAATAATTCGATTGTTAAACCTTTAGCCAGACCGATCTAAAAGTGAAAAGTGTACCATTTTGCTTGGTCTAGGAATAGTTGTCGAATAAATTACAGAGAAAGAATTAAAAACTATTGAATTAATTGTGGATTAACATAGCATTAAAATAATTATTTATTTTTGTGCAAAATTAAGGTAATAATCAATCTCAATGATGAAAGTAAACAAAAATTATATTTTTTAATCCATAATTGTGTCATTAAAAACGGAGGCATCTTGATAATTATCATCATCATCATCTTCATCACTGCTGTCATTTTCATTGTCATCGTCGTCTTTTGGATTATCATCGTCTTGTAATAAGCTATTATCTGTAAAAGAATGAAAAATTTTATAATCTTTCGGCAAAGAAATTTATTAGTATTTTATTTTCAATTTTTACCTTTAATGATAATGTCGGCAACTAATGATGGTAACTGCTCTCCAACAAACCAGATAAAATCATATTTATCGTCATTTATGGTCCAGCCAGAAGCTTGCGGTGATAGAGATGTTGGGTGTTGTAAATGAGCATTTCTCCAAAACTTTGTTACGTAACGAATTCGTAGTAAATGCTGATACAATTCAGCTTTGCATGGTGGTAGGCTTGATGGATCAAAATTACGAAATTTTTTTTCAAAATTATCATCTGATTTTTTAGACCGATAAGTGTTTGAAAACAGATGAAACCGAACTTCATTGACGTTCCAAGAATCACGAGCTCCGTAAATGTGACAAATAAACTTTTCTAAGATCTTAAATGTCTCATCCAGCAATTCTTCATCATCTGTTATACTATTTTGACAGGCTAATTGATACTCTTCTGATTGCTCTAACAGTTTAAAAGGTCGAAGTTTACCTTTCCGGAAAAAAGCTGGTGTGTAGTCGCATCCTGTGAGTGCATGAAAGCACGGTAGAGCTTTCGATAAAGAATTCCCTAGAATTTCGTGCACTTGATTGACGCTTATAAATCGCTCATGATTCCCCACGCCCAGATTTACCCAGATTTTTAGTGATGCATTCAAATGATCCATGTTACCAAGAAGTATTATTAAAATATCTGTGTCTGAGCAGCGTATCACAACTTCACCATCGACATTTATTTGGCAAATGTGATATATTATTCGAGAATCGGCTTCTTCGTGTTCTTCGCAAGACAGTGAATCTTCAACAGTTTTAATAACTTTATTACTTTCAACCCGGTATGAATAGCACTTGTTGAAGTTCACATAAATTATTTTATCTCCAATGATAGGAGCCATTTCATCACCAGCCCAATGGTCAATAAAAAAATTAACAAGGGCTTCTTTAAAATATATATTTTTAAGTTCAGCTATAAAATTATGTGGACGAATTTGATTGGGCCCGATTGTAATTTGGCTGATTATTTCATCTCGACGTGAACGCTCAAAATCTTTGATTGACGGTGTAAAATATTGATCGAAGACAATATCGACACGATTGGATTTAAATCGTAGTATCATACTCAGAAATTTTTTAGATAAAGCATCGAAGGTTACAGGTACTTCTTTCATTAAGTGTAACATGAAGAAACCATCTAAAATAGCTGAATTAAAAGATGAAGGTGGCTTATCGACGTCACCACCGATTTTCTTCTCAATCAATTTAAGCAATTGAGATTTGTCAGTTTTACAAATACTGCCATCTGCGTGGCACATTGATGTTGGCACTGGTTTCAGTGGAAATGTTAAAACTTTTTCAATATCAACTTTATGAGTTAACGATATTCCTAACATTCTCCCAAATAAATCGCGTTGCATTCTCAGCTCGACAACTTTATTTCCGAGAGTTAATTTTTTTTTTTTTGGAGCCTCAGCGAAGTTAAGTATTTTATTTTTTTTTATCGGTTTGTCAAATCTACTTTCATCTGTAGCACATTCAGTAATGAACTGTTTCCTTAACTCATCAAAATTTTCTTCGACGTTCAGTAGGAACTCAGCTATATGTTGAGAGGCCGGCGTTCCAGTAGCTATATTGTAAATATTATCTTTGTTTAGATCTGGATCAAACGGATTACAATTTTTTTCAAAAATATCGATAAAATCAGCAAGTTGTTTTTCAAAAATTTTAATCCGATTAGGTTGTAAGTCTGCGGTAACGTCTTGCAAGTGTCTTAATCCACAAACATCGAGAACATGGGAAATCAAAGCAGCCCTAATACTATGGCTTTTTGTCCAGCGTTGACGTGCAGCTATCGAATTTGTAAAATGTGCAATACCGCTGAGACGTTTAGCTGCATCTGCATTTATAGTCTGTTCCAACGTAAGATCTATTGGTATTCTCGAAAAAGGTTTATCAGTTCTTTTAATTCCAAAACATCCAGATTTGAAGTCCTTTTTAAGTCCTGGATGTGTTTCGTCAACGTTCTTCAGATTCTCATAATATTTAACACACCATCGAGCGTAGTTTGGCTGATTAAACATAAAAAATAAATTTGTGATTTTTGGAATTACATGCTTAAACGTTTCAAAATCACCCATGCGTATACTCCTTGATAAAATGATGTAATAATTTACTAGTTGTATGTAGATCATGTAGAACTGAGCAGTTTTACCATGATCACCTTGTCTTGTTTTATCTACGAATTTTTGATACGAAGAGAGCAGCCGAAACAATACTTGATTTGGTAATAATTCAGCAGTCGTAGTTGAATGGGAAATTTCACAATTTTCATATTGTAAAAGATCATCAATGATTTGTTCTTTTAAAAAATCGTGTTCGACTTGTTTTGTTTTCAAGTATTGGTCAAAATGTAATATTTGCAAACCTACAGCCATCAACGGATGCAGACGTTTATAACGATTAAAATGTTTGCCTTCAATGATTCCGTTCACGTTACTTTACGTTTACTTGGACGTATTTTTGGTCACATTCCACACCAACTTGTTGAGCCTGTGTCATTGTCAACTTCACTACTGATGTCTCTGTTGGTGACAAATTGATTGGAGTAAGGTAAGATACTTTTTGTTTTGGAGTATTATCCTTTATAATTCTACAATTAAATCCCGTCCACATTGGAGTGTTTGGCACGTGGAAAAAGAGTGCAGTCATATGTAATAAATCAATAGTTTGTACTAAAGGCAAGGTACTCGGAATAGATTGCTCTGTGTTCTCAATTTCTCAATAGGTGTTAATCGTTGTAACATTTGCAATCGGGCAGAAATTGGAACAAGTTCAGGAACAATGGCTTCAAAGGTTCGTCTTCTTTTTGCTGGTGGTGGTAACATGTCGGACTGATCACTTCTACAATCGATATCATTTTCATTAGGAGCATCATTATCAATATTTTGATATATTATACGGTGTCATGCAAAGTTTCCTTTCCATTAAGAGTATCAACATACCGATCAAAGTTATCGAAGGCTACACCTGTGCATAACGATGATTTCCGAATAATGTCAGGTGGACTAATTTCAGAGCGATGTACAGATGAATAAGTAGCTTCAGTTTCCAGCTCCTCCAATGTCGTATAGTTGCAGCAATGTCCAAAACGATTAAGAATGTTAATGATTCTTCTACTACTTGTAAGACTTTTAACAGTCATACCAAGAGTTATTTGTTTTGATGGTTTAATAGTACCATTAGTCACACAAAAAATAGTATCAGAGGCGATTGAGTTGCTCAATCGATCACAGTTTATACCATTTCTGCGACGAATATCTTTGCCTCCAATCAATACTTTAAAAAATCGATGTAATTTTTCAGGAATGGTACATTCACCATTGATTAAATCATTTGGCTTGATTTTTGAAGGTAATTTTAATTTGTCCATTTTTAAAATGGTGTTCCGCAGGACTAAAGCTACTTTGTCAATAAGCTCATTTTCCTCGAGTCTCGTCAAATCATTATCTTCTAATAAGCTACAATCTTTGTGCATGATAACTTTTTTTTTATTTTTTGAAATAATTTTGATTGATTTTTTAAATTGTTTAAATATTTTTTCCTCAAGATAATGATTTGTCATTAAATTTACATCTGACTGAGACTGAAGCTTTAATTCATTTTTGTATGTATCGCAAAGAGAAGATAACAACAAACAATTTTTATTGTTGATAACTTCTTCCTCTATTAATGATACAATTTGGTTGAAAATGCACTGGTGGATACTCCGATTGTCATGCCAGGGAGTTTGTGGATTATCAGCAATAACTTTATTATAATCATTTAAATATCCCAATTCACACGAATGATGATAAAAAATAATTTCACTTTTTGACTGTAAATTTTCTATTTTGTCTAACAACTCTTGATTACTTAATTTTGTCATCCACTCTGCTATTTTTTTATAAATATTTGCATCATTTGAGGAGTGTAAAGTTTGTTGTTTACCTTTTGATTGCTTGCGATCTTTTCCACAAAAAAAACAAACTCGTTTAACACCTGAATTTGTTTCTATATTTACCACACTTTCAGGCTCAATAATTGCATTAGAAGTGTCAATTTCTTGGATAACAACTTCTGTTTGTGAATTCTGAGACGTATTATCTGGCAGGATTTTGCTAACATCTACTGCCGTATTTGATAACGAAGTTGAACTAGATGTGCTGGGAAGATCTACTGTTGACGAGAAATTAATTTCAGATAAATTACGATATTTTGTCATTAGAGCTGTAAAACTGCTGTAACAATTTCTGTGATATCCATCAGTGTCATTAACTTGCTCCGGTAACTGTACACTATTATATTTCAGTTGAAAATTTACACGTATTTGTAGAACTTCTTTACACTTTTTTAATTTATCTTCAACAAAAGTTATTATTTTTCCATTTCTATCTTTACAAAAAACACATTTTAATTTTTCGCTAGCCATTGTAACACAATTTTGTTAAAAACATTAAAAATAACAGCAACGAATACACCAATGTGACTAAACTGACACCATCTTGATTACAAACAGCTGCTGTCGTCTATCTCGCTTGCGCAACTAACACGTGATTGTCTGTACTCTTCCAACATGCCCAATCACTTTTCACTTTTAGATCGGTCTGGCTGAAGGTTTAACAATCGAATTATTGTTTGGCAAATTAATTTTAGGTTTTTAGATACTTAAATAACATCATATAAAAATTTCAGCCATACTGAAATATTTTGAAAAAAATTTTTTTTTTAATTCAAAATTAGCGTCTGGCACAATTTAAACAACGATAAAAATATCTGGCAATAATAGATTCATGTTGCGAAAAATTCAATAAAAATAATAAAAATAAAAAAAAACTTCTTAAAATGATTTGAAAAATCGATATTTTACCTGTACAGGTAGGATGCGCACTGATGAACGCAACCACTACCGCCAGCCAGATAACCCGTATGACGTCCGGGGGAGTGAGAGAGATAGCATATCTAAAAACTGACCTACCTGAAATTCTCTCTCGAAAACGTTGCTAGCTCTTAGAATATAGCTTGTAGGTTAAAATCCCTATGGCACAAAATTCTCTCATACATTTCATTAAATCTGTCAATAGCAATAGCACCTTTTAGGCGGCAAATAAAAAAGATATGAATGCTGTTATGTTGTAATAAAAAACTTTAAAAAAAACTACTAATAAATAAAAGAAAATCGAAGATACGCTCATTAAAAAATTACAGTGCATGTGTGCTGAATTAAAACATTTTAATTCACCACTTATTTATTTTATTTAGTAGACTAAACGAACTATATTTTTATTGGAAAATTGCAGCAATGCTTTGAATGTGGCTTATGAGACAGCCGGATGAGGTAATCTGGGCATCTGTCCTTTGAATAAACTTGATGTCATCATGTGGAATTATGTATTTGTGCATCTTTTGATGATATTGCAAACGGCGTAATGTAAGAGGTATTATAATATTCGGTTCCCACTAGGGAGTGCAATCCGGAAAGCCGTATCCGGTAATCCGGCGGAGCCGGCATCAATATACGACCACCGGATCAGGTACCAGTACACCGGATCCGGACACCGGATCCAGTGTTTTTATATTTTAGCAAAATAACTTATTTTTTAAAATAAATTTTCAATATTCAATCTTCTACTCAATATTTTATTGCTATTATTATTTTACAGATGGTAGTTTTAAAAATAATAGAGAGTAAAAAGTAAAATATGCACCTAGTTTAGGTATTGCAATGCAGGAAAGGACATTTTGTGGTCATTTTAAATTAAATAAATTATTTGGATAATATTCGTTATACCTATTTATGTCTGATTCATTTAAAATTTATCAATTAAGTATTCGTAAGTCGTGTAATAACAATTTTCAATAGGAGTTGATTTAGCAAGAACGTGAATCTTTTGTGATTTTTTTTCATGTTTGATATATTCCGGTAAATGATTACATAATTTGATTGTCATAGCCAGAAGACCAGATGAGTGAATATTTGGGTGGGACGTAGGTTGTATTAAGATATTTTTCCGGGAGGGTATAACTCGGGCTGTTTTTTTATTCTTTGACTAGGCCATTAACGACATAGTGGTGAATTTTTGATCTCAGTTAAGATTAATATTTATATTATGTTTAGTTTAATGATGTTGACTATTAATATGATTTTTGATGATTCTTTAAAACTTAATTATGAAGACAGAACTACCACATACGTTACTTAGGTAATTAAGATAATTACTTTTTTATTTTTTGAGATTTTAAGTCCTTAAGTTTAGATTCTAGTTTTTGTTTTGACGATGAGAATTTAACAGATTATTTTACACCTCATTAACGGTCCATGTTGGAATGAAATTAAGTTATCCTGGGTATATCAATCCGATGAAATCCGGTCCGGATCCGACCGGATTGCAATCCCTAATTCCCACGAAAGTTTTCCTTTTTACCAGTGATATCGAAAGTTTTAACTTTTTTTATTTCTTTCATTTTTCCACACATTTTGTTGCACACGGTGGCTCAATGCCACAAGGAACTCTCTAAAAGCCAGCCTTTGTATAATCATTTTGGAAAAAACTACGAAGACCAAAGCTTGTAAATTATAAAAATGGCAACCAAATATCGAGATGGCAGCCGAGTTTAAACACGCTGCCATTTCACAGATAGCTTGGTAGGCTATAAGTTTGAAACGTTGCCTAGTTGTGCGCGAGAGATCTGAATGCAGTTAAAACAATAGGTGTGGGGCGAAGTTGCCGCCCCTACCGACGTTACAGCGCCGCTCGCCGCGCCTTGTGTCCGTGCACGCCGAATGTGCAGGTTGACTGCATTCAGATTGCGCAAACAGTATATATTTATGTACACACAAAATGCGCATGTCTGTTAAATATTTCAAAATAATTAAATATATTAGATTAAATGAATAATTAAAAATTTACAAAACACAAAATAATAGGCCCAGAAGTCTCCCTAATTTGTATATAATATTTTGTAAATTAAATTATGTTTTCTTATGTTTTCATGATGCATTATATTAAAAAAAATATTTTTTAAACCGAATTTTATCGCGTTTAGTAAAAATAAAAAGGGGAAAAGATTATTTTAGTACCTACGTCTTATTATTTCCAAAATATTGTAATGCTGCGTTCCGTTTGCCGATTACAGCGCTAATATACCCGTTCCGATTGCCCGTGAGCGCGCTCACAGCGATATCAATACGTCATCAATGACGTTATAAACGCCGCCATCTTCCCGCTCACAGTGCCCAAGCTACGGAGCATGGTCCCTGTGAGCGGCCTGTCAAAACTGACACATGACGTTACTTTGTTGATGTTTTTATTAGTCGATTAAAGATTTTAAAAGCTTGCTTATTAATTTTCTTTTGTAATAATGTTAAAAAATGGTGAGCGCTGTAATCGGCAAACGGAACGCAGCATTAATATAAGCTAGCGCACCAAGCTGTGTATTCAGTCGCTGATGTGACGTCATACTACAGTTGTCGCTCGGTTCGCGCGTCACACCAACTGTTTGCGTTAACTTTGGGTTGAACATTACTAAAAATATCGAATCTTCGAGTTAGTAAGTTATGTGTTTTACCAACGTGTTAAAACTCGTGCGCCACAAAAGTTGTAAATGCTTTTTATTAAGTCTACAGGTGTGTTAGAAATGTACAAAAGTGCGGAAAGTTATGATTGAGTGCTTAATACAGAAAATATAATTTCTAGATACCTTACCTACTAGGGTAGTGCGTTATCACATAAACTACTAGGACGAAAATTCCAGCAATAATAGACTGTATGTAGTACTGTATCACAAAATATTGCGATTAAGTAAGAATACTTTTTCGCAGAGCTTTGCGACCTAATTAGGTACTACACCGGTGGGTAATAAGTAGGTACCAATATTTAATGAGCTTACAGCTTGCTCACGTCCACGAACGCTAGGGGAGAACTAGTTAAGAGAAACATGAGAATAATTTAAAATGCTTTCATCGCACGAAAGAAGAATATTTATATCTGCACAAATTTCACAGTGGGTACTGCCAAGGTCGAGTGAATTATTCATAATATGTAAGAATTAGAAGAAGAGACTCCATAACTAATAGAATCATCTTAACCAACGGCATTAGAGTATATTGAGGTTATAAGTCTTAGGACGTCCTGGGTTCCAAGTTTGAACTAAGTTCCTAAGTTTGGGAGCGATTTGAAGTTAATTTGGCTATCTAAAACAGGAACTGAAGAATGGTCTTTTAAAATGTTAGAATTAAATAAATAACACCAAGATCAGAAAGTTATTTTCCCACACTGCGTTGATATATATTTCCATTTATGAGCTGGAGACATTCTAAAGATTTAAAAAAAAACTTCGCTTGGATGTCCGCCAAGTTGATAACACTTGTTTTTTGATGTTTTTAATCCATTATCCCCAGTGTCCCCCGGAGGTTGGCCCACGCAGGGGGACAACGGTGCAATACTTTATGTGCGTTATTTGCGTTCCGATGTCCCCTTTATTTTCAAATTGCACGGGGCCACCGGAACGCATTTTTAGGTGTGTGTTACCCCAGCTGGAAAGTTGCTTCTAGAGTGTTATGAGTCATACGCACAATTATCTGCTGTAAATGTGCGCCAAATTAAAAATTGTGCGTATTGTCGTTTTGGAAAATAATTAAAAAATCGATTTCTGCTACGGTAATGCTGTTCCAGCAGGAAAATTATAAACGAATGATATGCGTATGAACATTACATAGTGCAATGATGAACATAAAACTCTAGAAGCATTTTTCCATCTGGGGTAACGCACACCATTTTTAGACCGTTGCGTTGTCCCACGCCTCTATGACGAAAAAAAATAGGTTTACTATTTATGTTTTATTATAAAATAATGATATTCCTTAATTATAAGCTTAGTTAAAGAGCTTAGAAAAAACTTATAAATCACATATTAAAAATTATATTTTATCAGCCTTAATTTAAAATTTCAGATAATTAATAATTCCACGTGATAATTTTAAATAAATAAAAAATAATCTGCGTACCTGTATGCCTCTTTTACTTTTAATAATTAGCCTATGAACACGACATACATATCCACATTAATTCTAGTATACAAATATGAAGGCGCCTCACGACTTAGACTCCCACGAACTTAGTCGTTTTACAAGGGTTCGAACCTTTTCGTTGAGGATGAGTCGTTTAAAATTCGGAATAATTTCAAAATGTCTCAGTCTTAAAATAGGCCTCAAGTCCCAGTCTTGGACTCAAACAAGGCTTAGGTTCAGGGTTTAAAGACTCACGCACTTAACAAATAGATATCAATTTAAAATTCACTTAAAAGAGCTTTTCCTTAAAGAGGTGCAGAGGAAATGATTTGCTACTGAAATTAACTTTGAAAAGTTATTAAGTGATCCCCGAATATCAATTACATTTATGTATGTTATAATAATTATTAATGGTTATATCTATGTATACTTATTTGTGTTCTCTCTGTTCGTGTTGGTTCTTCATTTTTTTTTCTCTTACTGTTACTTAATAATAAATAACCTACCTTATCTGTTCTTTGTCATGACCCACTTTCTTTGAAACTTTGTTCACACCCGTACTACGACCTACCGAGAGGTTGGCCGGTAGAGAATGCCTACACTGTAATGTGTGCAAATTTTAAATAAAAAAATTGCGTTGTTAACGTTGTTGAGCCGAGTTCTCTTTAAAAAAACTTAAAAACCTCGAGTCCTTTCATTACTAAAACTAACTTCATGCTTGACCTGATGACAGGATGCACGACAATGACGCGCGCGGCCATGCATCTACCTATCAAAGCTGTACCTACCTAAAACTTATTTTTTTACGTGGGGGACAACGGGAACCAAAATAAATTATTTTAATTTAATGTCAATGTCCCCCGTCCATACAAATAACAGTAGGCAGAGTAATTCTTAGACATAGATATAGGATCTCAGATAGTTTATAGCCTGGGCCGCTGTTTTTATCCTGGGTCATTCGAATTACTTAATTAGGTACATAGGAACGAAAAAAGACTCGCGCAAGAAAAACCTCTTGCAAGCAAATAACATTTTAAACATATATTTTACATTAATCTATTTACTTGGAAACACCGAATTATTATCGTTTAAACAATCGAGATGCTTTGAAAATCCTGCGTGAAGAGTATCGATGTACCTAATACGCAACCTAGGAAGCTATTGAGGGCTTTCCCTAAGTAGGTTAACGTTTATTATACCTATAATCTACTTGAGCAATAAAACGTACATAACATGTTAAAATGAGAAGGTTATTACATTTCTGAAGTATTGTCACGAGCGAGTCAAATAAACTGGAAATATGCACATGCATAATATAGGAGTTTACATTACATGGTTATATTAAACAAAATCATGCATAATGCTGAATAACCCTGTTAGAATTCAATCAGCCTTCAACAAAGCTTTCGTGAATAATTTAACGGATCTAGAGCACATGGAAGACTTAGCGTTTCCCGCGGATTCTTGGGCATTTTCTTTCAGGTCTAGTGAGAATTTCTGGAAAATATAGCATGGTTCTTGTAGTTGTATAAGTTACATATTATTTATAGATATATATTTATCTAATGTTTATTATAATTGTTTAATCGGTGAAGTAGGGCCGCAGTTTGTCAATTATCAATTAACAAACTTATCAGTCAATTTATCAGTAAACAAACAAAAATAAATCTTTTCTCTTAATACCATTATCATAGACTAGCTTTAGTTCGTGCCAGTACGAGTACATACGTCTCATGACGTAAAGTTTCTACATAATTTCCTCAATCACATCGTTCAGACATATGGAGCAAGATTCCAGCGCCTTCAGACGTAACTTATTGTCCGAGTAACAAAACGAGTCGTTCAGAGTAGTATTGCTCAGAAGGTAAACTATATGGGAACACCCAAAAATTACGAATTATGCAATTCCGAATTTGAATATACCGATTTTTAAAATTCCGAATTTGACAATCCTTAAGAGACTAAATTCCGACTATTCAAAAAGCGATTCTTATTTTATCGAAATTCATAAATAAGAAATTTTAATTTTCCGACTTTCATTAGTACGAAGAATTAAAAACCCGCTGTGTTACTAGTCCGAAATATGGTATTCCGAATTTAATTTTCCGAAAATTCTATGCTAACATTCAGATTTTGTATCTAAACCGGGTATATATTAAAAATTATAATAAAATGATCTAAATATCCTGTGACACAAATTAAAATGAACTAGGCACATTTTGAAATTATACGAATTAGGCGCGACGACGAGCGTAGTCTGTATGTAGATAATGCAGCGCGAGACGAGCGAGCGCAGCGAGCGTGCCGTGGTAGCGGCCGGCGTAGCGCCAAAAAGTGATTTGCATTTCAGTACGTAACCTCAAGAAATAACTCGGTCCAAAAATCTAATAAACTTTGTCATTTCCAGCTGACTACTTGAATGCTCCAACGTATAAATTGATGTGCTCATTCAGTTTTACGAGGCGTTTGTTATTGCAACTAATATTATTCGGAATTTTGATATTCGGGATTCGTATTTATGATATTGCGGATTATTAATAATTCGGACTTTTTATGGTTCGGTATTTTCAAATTCGTCATATTGATTTTCGTGAATATAAACGTTCGGAATTTTGAACTTTCGAAGAAGAAAAATTAGGAATTATGAAACACGGAATTATCATTTTCGGAATTTTGAACCATTCGGTGTTATAAATTTGAAATTCTTGATTATGCCTATCGGCATTAAGTTTTTCGTATTTATGTAGTGTACCTATACCTACTATACATACCTGATAGCCTTTTTGCCATACCGGATAGCCTGCCAATTGTGACCGTGCTAAAGGCAAGCTCAACAATGTTGAAAATATTAGGTGGTTCGCACAATATAGTAATTAAAAACATTTTCAGTGCTGTTTAACAACATGGCGAGTGTTAAACGCTGGCTGGCGATTACAAGGCTGTCTAGAGCCTACGCCGATCGAATTTAGCAGAACTAAGAAGTTGTTTATGGTATTACGATGATATACCTACTTTATTAAACGAATATGTTGTTGATAGATACCAGTCGTAATAAATGCAAACTGAAATGTAACTTTTTGACCAAACTATAAAATCATGATGAAAATGCTAAAAAGTTTCAGAAAAACAAAAATATAATAAGTATATTTATTTATTTGCTTGAAAATTTCATCTATGGTGAAAATGTAAAGGATGTTCAGGCGATGTCTCCGTAAGTACAAACGCCATCAAAAAAATTATTACACATTTTTACTGCATGGAAAAAAATTGTTCGTTCGTTTGTTGTTATATAAGTTCCAAGCTTTTCACGTCACAAGTGCTCAAAGTATTACGAAAAAGTTCTCCTGTGCTTTTTGACGAAAAGCGATATTAAATATGAGATTTATGAAATTAGTCAGATGGCTTATTGGACGGAGCTTATGAATATAAATTCTCCGATATATATTTTACATTTACAGTGCTTGTAGATGGATTATATTGAATGCGCTTATGTAAACATCATATTAAAATGATTATGAGCTTTGATGTCCTGTAAAAAACCGGCCATGCGCGTATTCTCGTGGGAGATGCCCTGTTGTCATTTTAACGCTCTGTTGCGTTATTACGTTGCTAATCTTTGAATAACATATTTATTTATTTATTTCTTTCCATTGAAGACAGAAGTAGCCTTTCCGCGATCCTCCAAGATCGCTTACACATTACAGACCGAACAAACACTGTGATGATAATCCGCTTTAGTGTCGGTTGGCGTGAATGTATATTAGTATGCATTAGTTGATATAGCAAGTAACTATTTCTGCGCGACTGTTTCATATACATTAGTTAAATATAAAAAAGCTTCCGAGTTGAAAGCTTGAAATTTTACTACTGACTACATAGTTTCCGTACAGTACATGTCCGTCGAACCTCGCCGTTTCTATAGAGAAAAGGGAAGATGGCTGCATATTCATCGTTCTAACGCTAAGAGAAGTAATGCGACAAGGTCACTGGACTGATTAGCTGGTTGCTCTTACTTAAAAAAAAAGCAAAGACAAAAACAGCCTTAATGAGAATTATATTTGTTAATTTATTTCTGGTAAGTATATTCTATATGAACGAGCAATATAAACTGTTTACACAAGACGAGATATTTGCTCTGAAAGGTTATATAGTTCTTGATTATAGCTAACTCAGTTTATTGTTCGTTTGGCATCAAGGGACGGTCTTAGTTGGTTTAACGTTAACGAAGTTATTTAGTTTGATTTTATTTTGTCACTGGGCTAGGAGTTATAACAGTTTGTGGATCTTTTCTTAAGTTTTCACGATACATACTTTAAATAAAACACTTTTTACCGGATATTATCGCGTATATTTTAGTTAATTTTAAAATTATTTCGACGTTTCGGCATCTTTGCAGTTGCCGTGGTCCCGGCTTACATCTGTTCTGTTTACAGACTGTTTTATTTACAGTTTGTGGAATTTCTAATTTATTTTATAATATGGAACTAAATGTATCTTTGTAAACATTGAACTATAAAACTTGAAAGGAAAGCAATCAATCTGAATCTAAAACAATAGAAAGTTGTTAAGTGTGCTGGGATTGCCACTGCTACCGATCCATTTTCAGATGGACCAGTGGCAGTCCTAGCACAACCCGTAGACTGGATTGCAGCCTATATTCATTAATGCTAGGTTCATTAGTGTTATGCCTATAACACCTTTTAAAAGCCGAAGATATCTACGTATCACTACGCATCATGACGAAGACGAAGAAAAAGAAAACTTTCACAAAGTGTAATTTGTTTACCTATGATGAAATAAAATATTTTGTTTGAATGAAAAGCTGAGTAATTTAAAGATTTTAAAAAAGTAATTAAAAAATTGTTGAAGGCAATAAGAGATATAAACGTTTTGCTTTTTTCGCACTAATTAAATAAATATGCTTCATTTGTTTTTACAGGTGCAGAACAACAAGCGAATTTAATATCCTGTAAGCTTGATTAAAAAACTTCCGTAGTTAACTTTTTTATGAAAATACCGACCTTTATGCTAGATCTCTTAAGTCATTTCCCCGCGCTTCGTTCGCGGAGCTCTTCATCCTGTGGGTATTTCTCAATTTAACATGTACTGTGCAGATAATTGCATGATCTGTTGCATTAATTTTGAATGGGCAGTCCAAATTATTTTTTTTTTATATTTCGACCCTTTTTTCTTTGGGCAAATTATTCAGCTTCACGAATAGATCGGCTATACTGAATCGGGCAACTGTCTAAAAAGTTAGCCTGTAAATAATGTTTAATACTGTTAGTTATACATACTTATGTTTAATTCGAACAAAAAAATTTATTTAGCACTTCAATGTTGCATCTACCGTATAACAAGAGAAACTCGTAGTTACATCTTCAATTATTTATATATTTATCGACGGTCCTGTCAGGAAGGCATTTCGACATATGGGCTGTACATGGTGGCCTGGATGAAGTTATATTCAGATTACGTAGCACAGATTTGTTCAATTAAATCATTAAACTATAGCTATCTTGTGACTGCGGTAAATTCAATGCTTCGCTGGCGTTATAAGTTTCTTCATGGCCTTTTTTTTTAAAGGCTCTTTGGTATTAGCTCGCGGCGGATACTCAGGCAACAATACACACGCCTTGTCATCAAATTTCCAACAAAGCCTTTTTGTAATACGAAGTAACTTGGCTAAGTATCAAACATACGCAAAAATAGTATGGACGGACACAGTAAATATTTTATTTTAGCTAAAGTAGCAGTACTTACTGAAACTAGGCCTTTTTTGAAATAAGAATCTACGTTCCGCTTTAGTCTTAGGGTTTAGGAAAAAATTATGAAAGATAATAAAATTGTTCAATTGTAAGTACATCAATATAAATTAATTTAATTTAAGTTATATATCCATATAGTTCTATATCTGTAAAATTCAAAAATTAGTAATTTTTATGAACTTAAAAAATAATGATAGGTAAGTAAGTGTTCTTATATTACACGTAGCTATATTATTATATATATTTATTTTCATTGCTTAGAGAAACTGTATGTGTTTTTTTTAATATTCTTTAGTAAACTTCACGATTTGTTCCTCATCTATTCATTTACATATATTGGATTTTGTTGCTCGGCAGCGCCGATTGATGCTGGTCGGAATATGTGGGTAGCGCTCCTTTTGTTATTGTGGACATACGATAGATGACGATGCGGTTTTCTAATTCGATAAAACATATTCGAAAACATCAATTGGTGTTTATTTTCTTACTATTTGCTACGAAGCAATGCTTTTTCTTCGTGTTTTACATATCTTATTTGAACATATAACATTTTTGATACATGACTAAGCAATATTTTGGTCATTTAAAAAAAGGTGCGTATATTACAGGTATAGTCAGAATTGTTTCTTGAATTTTTATTATATAACATGCTTTTTCATTCAACACAAGCACTTGTTAATTTTACATCATTTGCGAAAGTTCTCTACAAACTTTGGTGATAAAGGCCTCAGTAGCAAAAGTTTTTGCTGTTCACATCAAGTAACATTAGACTATAGCGCAAAGATTTTACGTCCGAATTTCTTACTTGAATATTTAAACAATGGTACACAACCATTAAATACATGTACCGTTAATAACTCTCAAAACACGGATATATATCTAAAAAAAACCTTTTCATACCAGAGCTTCATCAGAAATCTTAATGACTTCAAACTCAGTACTCTTTGGGAATTAAATGTTACAGTTTTATCTGTTTGCCTAACTTTATTTTTCCTTCAATAAATCTCTGGTATATAAATTAAACTTTCTTAGTTCCTTTGGCTACATTTCTTGAGGCTTACTACGTCAAGGAAGATTAATAAGTGGAGTAGCTGAGAAATTTTACGTTAGTAATTATAGAAAAGCTTTTCTTTGTGCATCGAAAATTAGCATTAATGTTATATGAACGCTTACAGGTTTTGTCAGAATCGAGTCAATGTAGGATGAAAATACACCTCGATTCTTTTACTCGTGGTATTGCTACTACCTTAATACAATAATTATTGTATATATAGGATATACAATTTTATAATATTCTTCTCTTCCCAAAGAAAGACAATTTCAACAAAAACTCTCAGGAAGTTAATTCAGAAATATTAACACGTACTGACTGAGGGAGGCAGCCTGCGACGCGAGATACATTACAATACAATCCGCTTTTGTTGATCGTGTAAGTTGTGTACATGTTCTTTATATTTTAGGGTAACTCCAATAACAGGGTGAACATTTTCAAAGAACAGGAGCCTTGTATTGTATCTACGAGTATTCGTCACCTTAAAAATATAAATTCGTATTCCTAAGACATTCTTCAAAAAGTGATTTCGGTCTTTTCCTCGATTGTAAATTATTGACGCAGGATTGTTTGTTACAATAATACATTATTTGAAGGTTTTTAAAAGCCAAATAAAGTTCCATAGACTTGCACAAGTCAGGAAATAAATAAATATTTTTCAAGTTACATTAGAGTACCTAAAAATAGTGAAAGTTAGTTGATTATTAAGTATTTTTAATAGATTTTGAAGCAACAGTGCATGAAACAATTAAGGAGGATACGTTCTATTTCTTCCGCATGCAGACATGACCACTTAGATGTGTTTTTTTTTTGCGAGCTTCATCAACTACTATTCTTGTAATGGTCCAACAACCTCATTTCAAATTCTGTTCACTCAAAAAACTCCTTTCTAGAGTTTGTTTAGCGTGTTACTTTGTTAAAACTAGAGTTTCTCAGCAGTTTCACCCGTATGACGACTCCTGATGTCCTGGAGAGAATGGTAGGGTAAAATATTTACTGCTGGATAATGGTGACAGAAATTTCAACATTCGTTCAGTCATTTGAAAGATTTACGTCTAAAATTACAAATTACATATTGACATACAAATCTTTCTCTTGAAATAATAGTACAGATACCGTGAAAATTCCATTAGTTGTCATTCGTATCTATGTTGAAGCGTTTGTGTTCCTTTGTTTGAGTTCCTTAATATATGAAAGCAATGGCAGGTAGTTCCAATTATTAATGCAGAGTGAGGTCATGCGCCGTCTAGAGTCTCAGCGAGCGATTATACGAATGCAGCACAATGCAGGTCTTGCATTCCCATTAGGGTACAAGCGTATCAAATTTAAAAAAAGCAAATTGTGTTCTAAATATTGATTATCAGATGAAAATGAATTTAGAATAATTAAAGTAATATAATAATATCAATAAAATATTAATGTATCCCGTAGTAATATCTTTTGTTTTTATAACAAAGGGAGGTAATTAACACATCGTAAACCTTCACAAGTTAAACTTTGGGTAAATTCCACAATAACAAATATTGAACTTTCTACGGAACCCTCCCCTTAAACTTCAGAAGAAAATAATAAGAACCAATCCTGCCATTAAGGCTCATTTTATCATCCTTCTAGATATTCCAGTGGTTTAAGAGTTGATTTTGCTTCCTTTTAGAAATGTTGGGCGTAATGGTGGTTATTGCTTCTCGTTTTTAGCTATAAGACGCACTACAGGTATAAATTACCACTTAAAGTAGCAATTCACACTCGCACTGTAGCTTAGAGTGGTACAACAGTGGTAAGTTCAACTTTAAACTGTAGGTGGTAATAATTGAAAATTTGGAACCCATAGTCCATTTTATAGACTTTATTTATATTTACCACTCCTATGCAGTAAGAAGTTGTAATTTTTACCCAAATAGCACCGATATACAACTTTGAGTCATAAACTTAGCTACAATTATTACTAATGTGCTAGTTGGGTTATTGATGAAGTGACACTTCCGCGTTGGACATACTAACGCTCAGATGTATTTTCCTCCTTTTCATTCCAGTTTTATTAGACGTGATTAGACTAATGTGATGACATTTCGTGAATGGTTTGCTTTTAGGAGCACGTGAAACATATTGTAACTTATCTTATTCCTTAAGAAATTGTTTTTCAGTTAAATGTTTTTATGTACACTTTTAACTTAGCGGTTAACTCGATTGCGCTTTTGGTTTATGACAATATACACTTCACACACTTCACTGTGCAATCGTACCTATCAATCGACAGAATAAGACGGCTGTTGAGTCGGCTAGTTACATAGTTTTATGGCAATGGTGATTTTGTATTCAAGTTAATGTTTACCTAAATATACTTTCTATAAAACTAAATAGCTACGGATTCTTTTGCCTGCAGACGTTTATTCTGCCGAATTTATATATTCGAACATAAAATTGTATTATTCAAAACGATCCATTTTATTTTCCAATCTCTGCATAAATCTAGATGATGTAAATTGTGTTGTAAGTCGATGGGCGCGGCTTAATTGTTTCCACGTCCAAAGATTGGATGGGCAGCACACACGGCCAAGATCGGGGACAATACGGTAGTAATTCGGTGTACAAGCAAAGTAGTTTTGAACTTTGAAACATATTTGCATTTTGCGTACGGATTTATTCCGGTTTGAGTCACTATTTCAAATGCAAAAGCCTGTCAAGAATGAATTGGTTTTAACACAGTTAAACATAAGCTACTAAAGCAGTTCTGAAACTTGTCCTATTTAAAAAAAAATTGATCCTACGCTCTGTTATGTCCGCTAACTATGCAAGGAGAAGGATTAGTTACGCATAAGGGTTGTCACTCTTAATTTATGTTAAATTGTTTTGTTGGTTGGGGTAAAAACATTATATGAATAGAATAAAATAGTCTCCTAAGAAGGTTGAAGATTGTTTTATTTAGAAAATCTTAGCCTGTTCATTAAAAATTGTATGTAGGAACAACTTTTACAATTAAAATAACAAAATCTCTCTATGAGACACGTGTGAGGTGCGGTTACAGAAAAAATACAATAAATACATGTTAGTATGTTTCTGTCACCATTATCCAGCAGTAAATAGTTTGACACACTTTTCCCAGGACCTAAGGAGTCATACGGGTAAAACCGCGCAAACACTGTACTTTTAACAAAGTTACACGCAAAACAAACCGAACTCTGTAAAGAAGTTTCTTGGGCGAACAGAACTTGCAATGAGGTCGGTGGACCTTTACAAAAAAAATAGTTGATGAAGCTCGTAAATCTAATACGCCGAAGAAATAATAGGCGGAACAAATAGAATATATCCTGGTCAATTGATTCATGCACTCTTGTTTCGGAATGTATTAAAAATACTTAATAATCAACAAATTTTCAAATTTTTTTAGATATTCTATAGCAAACAAAACTTGAAAAATATTAATTTATTAAATGACTCGTGCAAGTTTAATTAAGTCTATAAGCGAAAGATCAGTCCGTGCAATCATAAGACTCAGGTATTGAAATAATGCATCCTACGGCTGGGACGAGCGCGATGTCCTCAGTTACTACTTTCCAAAAAAAAGGTTACATGCATCCACAACTGCCTTTATCATCGCACTACAAAAACACAGCCCCACCCAGCTAAGGAGCTGATTTCACGCAAATTATAGTCCACCGGGTTTCCCAGTTGCTGGTTGGCGGACTTAATCCTTCAAAATTACATCTTAGGTAGGTATGTGTTCAGTAGAGTCTGTAAATAAGTACCCTCGCGGACGGTTTACTTAGCATATCTATATAGTAAGCTTAATGTTATGTAAAGCTTGATCCTCATTATATGACCTAACAAAAACCTATTAATTGCTCATGAATACAAATTTTTGTCACCAGCGGTAATCGAACCAATGGCTCAGGTCGCTTACTACATTTTTCATTTCAGCATTATCTATTATTCATATCAGTGACTAATGCTAAACATACAACCCAAAAAATATTTAGAAATCGTTATTTTATGAAAGAAACATTTAAGGAACCAAGCATAAGTTTACATATAAATTGAATTATAAGAAAATATTACACAGAAATATGTTACACAGAGAGGAAAAATTTTGACAATCTTCGTATCAATCCTTCAATATTTTTCAACCATAGCCCAAGTGACAGGATTGCGAGGTCTGCTTAGGTCTCCTACTGTGGCTTGTATGTCACGCAATTACATTAAATCGAGTTTATGAAGTTGCACTACTGCTCTTGTATTGTACTCGTACTACGATTTTACATTTACTGAAATCGTAGACGAGGGCGAAGCTGACCGCACGTGCACTCTGTATATTACTTCCCGTGTGTGGAGAGTCAACCAGATACTGAGAGTGATTTGTCTCTGTATGAAATATCCGTAACGGTGTTGACTCTAGACCACTTCTGTAGTATTCGATATTATGTAAATCGAATATAAGATCCGGGTGCTAGCTAATAATTTACTCATTCAACAGCCACGTGGAAGAGTGGCAGCAGTCGCATACTAGATATGTCTGTTACAGAACCTGGTTATGGTCAACAATTGTGTAATTAAAATAGTGCACGTATTTTTCTTAGCCGGTGATGTTACTATGCGTCTGCAGTCCGCACCCGCTTCACAAGGCAGCTGAAAACCCACGGATTACTCTTTGGACAGGATACTGTTGAGCTGTTGCCGATTTGCAACACTGCAGAACTAATAAAGTGAAGTCAGTTTTAGTTATTCTTTTGAGCTTTCAGCAGAACTCAAGGAAGCATATATGTGCAAAACAAATAGTTATCTGGTAAGGAAAAGGTAAGTTCACACACGAACATATGCACTACGTGTGATCACTACAATAGCACTACTTACGACAACTGAAGGACGTCGTTATCATTCCACGTAAGGTCCAAAATTGCGCTCAGATGTACGATGTACGAATCACTGTTATTTCACTCAATGTTTAACTGCCAATGCCATTTTCATATGGACGCAACTAGATTAAATAAGCATCTATCATGGATGTTGGCTGTATAGTTTCATACACAAGAATGCTTTTGAAAATTAAGTAATGCGTTATACTAATATGATGAATGAAAGACCCGTAATAAAAAAATAAGGTACACCTAAATGAATCGCGACTTGCAAAAAAGACTCATATGCAAATTATTAAGTTTTACAGTATAGATAAAAAACAGTTTAAATACTGAACTGTTTAAAGTACTATAAAACTAATAACTTTTCTGATTTTTATCAATAAAAGGCATTTTATTATCAATTACTTTCGTTTTTTTATTTTGATTTAAGATTATATGGACAAAAATACATTTTGAACATGTGCCCTTTTTACAAAATAATGTAGTTTGTGTCCTTTGTGCACAGCAAATCTGTAATTTGTTGCATCAAATACACTCAGATTTAAAAATGAAAACAAAATTTAAGAATAAAAAAAAAAGTTTCATAGCAATTTTAGAAATAATAAAATTATTGTTCACGTGATGGCCACATATATAAATGTTGTTCCGGAAATGCGCATGCTCTTCTGGTATGTACAGTCGGCCTAATAAGTCGCTTAACTTTTGCTTAGCTCAGCTTTTGTAAAAAGGGCACATGTTTAAAATGTATTTTTGTCCATATAATCTTAAATCAAAATAAAAAAACGAAATTAATTTATAATAAAATGCCTTTTATTGATAGAGATTCTTCAAGTCCTTCATTTTACTTGACAATATAGGAACCCTTTCTGACAGTTTCTCTGTTGGCAGCTCTATACCATTTACATTTCCTCTGCGTAAATGAAAGTATAGTTTTAATAAACCTCCAATAAACTCTCTTGTCTTTACAACATTTGGCTTCACACTTCGTAATTCAAACTGGTGTTATTTTGTGTCCTTCAAGCTGTAATCCTCATATTTAAAATCTCGATGAAAACGAATTTTGACAATGCTAGAAAATAGTCATGAAATAGTGTTAAATAGTCATACATGTAAAAAAATAGTCATATTATAGTTTCGGCGTTACCGCTATAGGTTGGTGAGGATTATGGCTTGAACGTCAAGCTGTAATCCTCACCTCTCGTGCAAGCAAACGGTAAGGTCTATCGACTTGGTTTAGGTTCCAAAAAATAGTCATGAAATAGTGATAACGACATGCCAAATCTCAGAAATAGTCGATGTAAGGTTCCAGAGATATAAAGGTACCCTGGTGAGGTTTATGGCTTGAACATTTGAAAACTTCAAATTTCTCCAGAACGCCTACGACTTTCAGTTTAAAGTTTGTGCCAAAAAAATAATGATGAAATAGTCGTACAAAACGAAAATAATTTTGAGCTGATTTAATTTGAAAATAATATAATAACATAAAACTTTTTATTTTCCCTACATTTCTATGGATGTACAGTCGCGTACAAATTTGCTGTACACATGTGCTGCAGAAGGGGCGGGCGGCCCTCAAGAGAAAAAGGTTGCTTGCTTTATTGAGTGTGGTGTATTCACCTATTATGATATACTTATTTACAAAAATGAAAAATCCGACATATTCTTCAAATGCTTTTTTATTGACAACTTCATAAAATGTGTAAAAATATTTCAATATTCGTCTGAAATACTCAAAAAAGTATAAGCATATTTTTTTGGATGAATTTTTTCTATTTCCAAAACAATAATTACAAAAATGTGAAGACACCGTAATCATAGTAAATTCACAGATCTAATATTTTTGTAGCTTTTTTTTTATGCAAATATAGAATAATTTTATGCATTTTTTAACATACATTTCGTTTTATTAACCGCCAAGCCCACAACTTTCTGCCTCCTTTGCCTCTTCATACTCTACGTAAGGGACAGGTATATAATGGTGTATTTGGGATAGTTAGCAAAATTTAGTTGTCAGCCCATGTGAAAAATTAAAAAAAAAAGAAAAGTCGTCACCCGGTGTAACGGTAAAATAATAGGTCTTTACCTATGAAACTGCCGTTTTGCCGTACTGGCCATTTCAAATGAAAATATTTTTTTTTGACTGATAATTCTAATTTCAAATTAATTTTATTTGACAAACATGGAATTCTTTTTCTAAAATCGTCATTTGTTTAATAGTTAGTGTTTTGTTTTCAACGCATTCGAACATTATTCGTCATCATGGATAAGTTAAAAATTCTAGTAATTATGGAGTATGAGTACCGTCGTGGCAGCAAAGTGGCACAAGCGGCACGCAACATCAACGACGTTTACGGAGCGAACACAACAAACGAACGCACCACCCATTATTGGTTTACCCGCTTCCGTTCTGGAAATTTTGACCTGAAAAATGAACCTCGTGGTCGTCCGAAAACTTTGGTCGACAATGACGATTAAAGGCAATTGTGGAAGCTGATGAAACTCAATCCACGGCTGAATTAGCAGCAGCTTTCGACGTTAGCATCAAAACAATATTGGTCCATTTGCGTCAAATTGGCAAGGTAAAAAAGCTTGACAAATGGGTACCCCACGAACTCAATGACCGCCAGCGCGAAGTACGCGTGGAGACGTGCCTTGCACTGCTCAGCAGGCATACAAATGAAGGAATTCTGAACTGCATTGTTACTTGTGATGAGAAATGGATCCTGTTTGACAATCGTAAGCGCTCAGCAAGTTGGTTGGACCCTGGTTCAGCACCCAAACAATGCCTTAAACGAAAACTTACTCCTAGAAAAGTGATGGTCACTGTTTGGTGGTCTAACGCGGGTGTAATTCATCACAGCTTCTTGCCAAACGGGACAAGCATTACTGCAGATGTGTACTGTGAAGAACTGAACACAATGATGGAGAAGCTCGCACGTCTCCAACCAGCTTTGGTCAATCGTTCGGCTCCACTGCTCCTGCACGACAACGCGCGACCTCATACTGCACAGCAGATGGTCTCCAAGCTACAAGAGTTGGGGTTGGAAGTTCTCCGTCATGCACCGTACTCACCAGACCTTGCGCCTACAGATTTCTACTTTTTCCAGAATTTGGATAACTTCTTGGCGGGAAAAAAATTCAATACCCGAGAGGCAGTACAAAATGCCTTTGAAGAATTTGTTGCCTCCCGTCCAGCTGATTTCTTCAAGAAAGGCATCAATAAGCTACCAATGCGTTGGCAAAGATGCATTGATTGCATGGGTGATTATTTTGATTAATAGAAATAAAAAATATATAAAAAAATTACGCTTCATTTATTTCGTGAAAAACGGCAATTTCATAGGTAAAGACCTAATATATAACCTAAATAATATGGTCAACACCGTAACATGAATGACGTGCATGTTAATCATGCCACTAACCATCAGGTGGTTACGTGGATCAGACCATACGAGGTCCTTTGAACTGGACCCCGTACATCTACTACTCATCAATTTTTTATTTTTACTAACCTATAAATCTGGATCGCAAGGGAAAACTCAAAACGTCTTCCGAGAATGTTTACAGAAAATGTTCTATGCAAACTAATTTGCTTGCAAACTTACACAACATTTTGCAGACTTAGGTTTATAAAATTTTAAAATAATAATTTGTGTAGTTGTAATAAAAACGCGGTTTTGTCAAAAAATTGAATATATAAAAAATTTTACTATTATCTTATTTTATTATATTTGCCTAATTTATCTTTCTTGACATCAGGGGTTTTCTCCTACCTTTTTGTTAATTACTTGAACAATTGAATTTAAGAAATATTTTTTGCAATGTAAACTTTTTTACTGCAAAATTATCATTTATATTTTAATAGTGCAAAAGTGTTAAAATTTATTTCACCTCAATTAATTTATATGATAAGCTTTCAAGTTATAAATTTATTTAATTTAGTGGTAAAATTTGTTACTACAAAGTTAAAAGTGTTCAAATGGATAATTAAATTGTGAAAACAATATGGTTGGTTGTGCATAATTTTGGCTCGACGTGTTTTTCCTTTGAAAAATTGTATACAGTCTAATCTCAAATAATGGCTAGGCTTGTCCATGGCATGTTCACAGACCGCAGACTTTGTGCTGTTTTGTTTTTGATATCAGGTATGTGATATTTATCGCGGGTTGACACATTCTGTTTACTTTGACCATTGTAGAAAAGTCAAAGTCCCACAGCCGCAGTCAATTTGTGAACACCTGGATCTTGTAAAGGTATGATTGATTTAACCAGACGAAGATGTTGACTAATTATTGTGAGTAGTTTAAACATTGTTTTTATTTAAGGCGTACCTAAGATTTTTTTTCCCATCTTGCCCCATCTTACACCCTCTGCATAAGGTAGAAAAGCAAGGTCTACGTTCTTCTGTATGAGGCTTAACACGTTTTCTACGGCGGCGACGAGATGGCTTGAGGCCGTTTTCGTGAAGCACCTTAACGACATTTTTGAGTTCAGAACATGTTAACAGCCTCCAGAACTTCAGGACAGTGTAATTTTTCGTTATCTTATACGATTTCTGTGACTATCATGACCAACCTGTAAGTTTACCAACTGTAAAAAGTCACTGAATACAAATATAATTCTTAATATTTAAAAAAAAAATAATTTTCAACATTTTGAAAATATATCCTTTGTGAATTTTGCAAGTGCATATAGGTGGAGTTCTAAAGCTACAGTCATCAACAAAGGTTCACATTCCACGATATCTTGAGTCTTGGCAAGCGGCTGCTACATTTCAGGATCTGCATGGTTTATCTGATCAATAAAAATTGTAATTAGTGCTAATGTGATGTCAAATTAAAAAGGTTGCTTGTGCTTTATCTGTCCTACCAGCCACCATTCTGCCTGTACCATCTGTACTGAAAATACAAGTTGAAATACAACCCATGAAAAGGGAGAAAATAAAAAAATTAAGACATTAATAATAATCGTGTATTTGCTACAATGTGTGTTCACAGGCGGTTTTAACATAACCAAAATTATTCCAATTTTGTATGTGTTGGGTTATTGGCGTGGAAATGTTAAAACTTAACGGTATTCAATTTGTAGTTTTTAAATCGTAAAAACAGTTTTAGTTTTTAATTTGTCAGTAAGATATTCATTTTGACTCATTTCACAAATTCCGTTCCAAAATTAAAGGCTGTTTCTAGATCCTGGCTCTTCTTCTTTCCTTTTAAATTTAAGTTATGTTTTCTCTAATGTATTGTACTTCATCACACATAATTTGAACGAATAATTTAATTAATGATGTTTATTGTGTTATTTTTATGGTGCAATTTGTACATGCCCATAATTGGTGTGCACATAGGTTGTTATACCTTAATTATTATCTAGTATAGTGAAATTCATATTTGTACACTGTTGGTGTGTCTTTATAAATAAATAAATAAATCGTTTACGATTTATGTTAAGTATATAATCATTACACGTTAGTCACATATACATTTATCTATTTTAAAATGTTATAAAAAAGTAATAAAAAAATGGTCGAGTGGCGTAATCTGCCTGCCTCGCAATGGGCCCTGCTTTATACGCTGGAGGTCCCAGGTCCAAGTCCTGATTGGGGCATTCATTTGTGTGATGAACAGGGATGTTGGTTCTCGGGTCACAGTTGTTGATGTTGATTGTAAGATATATAAATGTTTATTCTGGATTTCCCCCAGTTCTCTGTATGGTCATCCATAACACAAGCTCTACTTTGAAGCTATACAGTCGGTGTTTTTGTCTGGAGATTTATTATTTACATTAGTATGAATTTTAGGGCGTAGAAAAACGGATACCCAAAGAAGTTAAATACACACACATCTTCCTCTTTAGAAAATCTATAATAAAGTTTTATTTTTATCTTAAACTTATCTTAGAAACTGTATCTAATCATTATTTTTACTACCTCGAAATATCCAGATGCACACCAACAGATGCTGATCTCGTAATAGTGTTAGAACTCATAATAAAGCGACCATAAATATCTATATCACGGAGAATAGGCGTATACTGGGTTACGTTCTTACTACTACTTAATATTACTTTCCTACTCAAATTAAATATTAATAAGTTTAATAAAGTATGACTCTACCACCTGTTCGGAAAAACGTTCGTGAAGGAGAACTGGCAAGAAACTTCACGGGTATAACTATTTCAAAATAAATTTACAATGTGTCTTTATGTCTCTACAAAATTATTCTTATACGCATCTGTTAGCTTAGCAAATGTCTTGTTCCCCAACTGTCCAAACGACGAACAAATAACACCCGTTCACGAGTTAACGCGTTGAGACCCGATCTGCGTCCGGCCCCGTTCGGATGTGTTAACGGTCGCTCCTGGCTGCCAAATCACGATTGTGGTCCCACAACTTCTATCGTAGCTAAACTCAAACGCCATTCCTGCCGCCCTCTCCAGTGCAGCCCCAGACCCGTTCTGCGTCCGACCCCGTTCGGACGTGTTCACGGTCGCTCCCAGCTGCTGAGTCACGATTGTCGTTTCACGACGACAACTCGTAGCAATACTCAAACGCTGACCCTCGTACAATATCTCGCTTCGTCCCCGACGACTTGAGATAAGCCTCTTTGTGACTTGCGCTGTGGCTGGTTTCGACCAGTCGTAACGTTGTCAATTCCGAACTTCCGTGCACCCTCGAATAAATACCTCACCTAGGTGGGAGCAGCAACTTACGTCGGTATCCGACGTTCGTTCGCAAGGCTCGGACTGATGTTCTGGCTACGTACTTGACGCTTGGCGCTAGCTACGTTAGTCAGAGACTCGCTCTGCGGCCGGTTTTTGTTGCCAATTTATTGTCAACACACTCCGTAGTAGATCCCCGCGTTGAGTAGGTAGATACTTAACGGTGACAACTAAGCCTGCCAGCGTTGACCCGGTGCGCTGCATCTGAATCTAGGCATCTTTTATTTATTTATATATTTATATTTTCTTACCAAACCCTCCCATGGATTCGCAAAGCTTGGTAAACTTTGCGAAGTCCTTTGCCGAGGCGCTCGCCAGTGCCCTCGGTGCCCCGTTATACAATGACGTTCTAACGCAGGCCTTAAAAGCAACGATCGCGTTCCCGGCCGCTCAGGCCCCAACCCCGGCCCTTCAGACCACCAATGCCATGACCCCTTAGTTCTTTTGTTCTCCCGCGTCTCTCGTGCTATTCGAGATGGACTGTGTGTCAGACACATCCTCTCGCACGTTGCGCCGCAAGCGTACCGCTCCCGGGAGCAACTCGGAATCCACGTCCGAAGCGCCGTCGGACGCTGCTACTTTAACCGGCTCGCCTGAGCCCCCATTTACGTTAGTCTCTTCTAAGTGCTCTAAGAAGCGCACAAAGCAAGCCCCGGTGTCTTCAACACCCGCCCCCGCGCCGTTAATGTCACTGCAAGTGACAGCGACCCCGTTGGTTTCGTATAAGCCAGCAACGCGCTGCGCTCCCGTCCCGGCTAAGCCTCAGCTCCCTCTCCCCATCTTCCTCCGCGAATAAGCGCGCTGGACCGCGGTTTCTAACTTGTGCAAAGACCATAAAATTAATTACGTACAAGCCTCCAACGCAGGCGAGTCAATCAAAATCCAAGTCGTGACCATCGACGACTTCCGCGCTTTTACTAGATTACTTTCGGTTAAACAAATCGCGTATCATACTTACGCCCTCCCGGAGGAGTGTAAGATCTGCGCAGTCTTACGTGGCGTCCCGCTCGAGCTCGCGAACAATGACATTCTCGAGGACCTAAAGTCCCAGGGCTTCCCGGCTGAAGCTGTGCATAAGATGCACTCCAATCGCGATAGACGTTTCCCACTCGCGTTAGTCATCCTCTCCAACACTCCCAAATCGAGGCTCCTCACCGTCGCGGTCACCCAGGGCAATGCCACCGTTCTGAGCTTTACGGCCACGTAGCGGCTAATTGCTGAGCTGGTGCGTTAAGTGCCTGGATCCTCACATCACAAAGGAGTGCACTCGCACTCCTGAGTCCACTTCCCCCCCGTGCATGTGTGCTGTGCGGTCAGTCAGGCCACACAGGTAACTACAGGGGTTGTCCTCGCGCTTCGCGCTCCTCCGCTAAGAGGGCCATGCCTAAACCGGCGCCGCCGCTCACTCCCGCCAACTTCCCGCCGCTGCACAATCGGGCTCCCCCGGAAGCAAAGCCCGAGCAGCCGAAGCCGACTCCAGTAAACTCCTGAGGACAGCGTCCGGCCGCTCCACTTTCCCGTCCTATCCCGCGCCCCGCTCCGTCGTCTTCACCTCAGTCGTCGTTGGTTGAGCACATGAAGACCGTGTTCGACGTCATCCAAAACGTCGATATTAGGGAAATCGCCGTACTCGCACGCAAACTGCGAGCCTCCCGCTCTTATCAAAAGCGTCCCTTAGCGTTAGCCGAGCATCACTCGCTTAGTAGTTCCTTATAAATTCTATTATTAGTATAAATTCTATAAATAGTAAACATAATGTCCAGAACTTCAAATGCCGCGTCGGGTCGTATCCAACCCAAGGGCTAATCCCTAGGTTCATTTAACGCTCTTAGCCTTAGTACAATGGTGCACTACGCCCACACGCGACTGACCACCCTTGGGGTTTAAATTAATACCGATGAAATTAAATTATGTGATAATTTTCATATATTTATTTTCAGTTGTAAGATTTATTAGAACATCTTGCTCCGATGACAGAGCAAGTCAGAATGTCTCGCTTCATTTCTTTCTGTTTTGTCAACAGTATATTTAAATATCCTTTATTCTTAATTCATATTAACCTCTTTACTCAAATGTCACGGCATTCTGACGTGCTCTCTAAGGCTTAGCCGTGACGGTACTAACCTTCCTGAGCTCAAACTGTTCCTTGAGAACAACGAGCCAGGCTTACTGCTTCTCCAAGAGACGTGGCTCACTCCAATCACCAACCAAATACGCATTCACCCGTAACGATAGGCACAACTCCGACGGTTTTGGTGGCACAGCTATTTACTACAAAAGAGGTTTCCATTGCTCTCTTCTCCCTAAACCTCCGCTCCTTAACATGGAAGCCACTGTGTGTAGATTGGCTATCACTGGTCATCCGACCATCATTATAGCTTCAATTATATTATTATATTATAGCTTCACTTTGAGGCCATTCTCGCCCTCGGCCATTCAGTCATTATGTTCGTGCTTATCGACCAACACCAGCGGTGTCGCTCTCCTTGACATCATTGAGCCAATCGACTTAGATGTCATTTCTCCCATCACTCCCAGTCATTATCCCGACAACCCGAACCACTCTCCTGACATCCTCGATTTTGCGATAGTAAAGAGAATCAACCTCGTTCTCAGGTCTATCGAACCGCTGGATGACCTAGGCTCCGATCACCGCCCCGTCTCGTACTAGAACCGCCAAACGACAACGTTACGTCTCCTAAGACCTTTACCAACTGGAAAGGCTTTCAGCCTTGGAGGCCCCGAACTCTCCGCTCGCTATCTCGCCTGACTCTCGAGATAGCCCGGACAAAATAGACTCGTTAGTCGATTCCCTCACTGTTGCTATCAACTCAGCCAATCAGTGATAACGAAAAAGTTGCTAAGCAAGGCAAAGCCACACTTCCCTTAGCCATTAGCAATCTCATTAAAGCTAAGAATGCGGCTCTCCGGAGAGCCAAGCTATAGAGGATAGCCCACTCCCGCCTACAGATTCGCTGCGAATCAGCTACAACGTAAAGTTAGGTCTTGCCTCGCGGAACTCCGAGACGCTCAGATGAACGATCTCACGGAGAATATCTCACACACCACTCACAATGCTCGCCCAGCACTCAACCCGCGGATCCCTCCCACATCCGGGCGGTGGAGGATGAAGTCCGCCGCAGGGACTCTCTCCCTATCACCACCGACCCCGTCACAGTCGCTAATGATGAAATCTCTCTTCTCATTAGAAGTCAAAAGTCCAAAAAGACTCCGGGTGCCGATAAATTTCCAACCATGCACTTAAGCACTTCGCCCACAGAACAATGCCATATGTGATGAGGCTATGAAAGTAACCAAAATATACTAATCGAGCGCCAAGCCTTTTCGTTAACCCATCAACATGTGGTTCCCATCGAAGTTTGGCGTCTAATACAGTTGAGTTTTCTGGAATCAATCAATTCCTGGCTCTTAAGACAATTGTTTGACGTTTAGCAAAGTAAACTCAACACATTTGGTTTTGTTTTCATTGAGGAGCAAATTATTAGCTGAGAACCACTTCTCTGCGTTAGAGATCCATTCGTTACATATGCGCATAATGTTCATGTAAAAAATATTATGCGCGTGCATATACACAGCGTCTAGTGCAATACGACTATACTAAATATTCCGTAAGCTACATTAAGTATCGCACGTAGAGGAAGCATTACAATGGAACTAACCTCTTGTTATTAGATTCCACGCTCCACTCTCATAAATGGACACCGTCGTTGTTACTGTATTCATAGCCGGCAAACTAGCACGCGACCCACCGAAGTGACTTCCACACCCATGGACATCATTAGTCGTAGAAGCTTTACTTGTCAATATTGAATGTGATTATTTTATCGACTAATTGCCTATATCCCAGTAATATCACAGGCTGTTTCTTCCCTTTACCATAACACAACCACGTATTCGTGATTATTGTGGCGTTCAAAATAGGAGATCTTAACAGAAGAAACTGTACTCACTTGCTCGTTTATCCAAAAGCGTCCGGGCAAAAATGGTGTGAATATCATTAATTTGCTAGGCCGCCTGACAACACATCCAAAATGACATAATGCTGGGTGAAAACTGTCAAAATTTGAACGCTCAAAGGAGTGGAAGTTGCGTGAGGCGATTTGATGATCAACTTAAAAGAGAATGGCAGACTGGGTACCCTGTAATATTTATAAATTGTAATCATATCAAAACCGGGCTATATTTCGTTTATAGGTCAATATTAGACACGTATTTACCAAATATTGAGATAGTTGTTAGGGATACTTAGAAATGTAATAAAATCCAATTATTCCTATAACAACTCCATTTATATTTTTGCATCGACATCTAGAAAAGTTATACACTGTCAATCTGTCAAACTTCAAAGACATTGAGCCGCCATTTCAATGAGCCCTCATGAGTTCAGGATTCACACAGAATGAGCTGACCAAAACTCAGTGTCATGAGTTTTGGTCTTGCAGCTTTGTAGATGTTGGATTTTATGTTTTTAAGTATGAGATCCCATGTTGAAGAAAGTGACCGGCCATCTTCACGATTGAAATTAGGGTGATTTAATTTCAATAGCTTCATCTGATCATTATATGAACGTATTAACCTTCTTCCGTATTTGTCAAATTTCAAGTAAAAATTTTACGTATGGAACACTGGCAAGTTATTGATATATTTTATTTATGACACTATTGTGTGTCATAGATAAAAAGATCGGGAATATTTTCTTGTAATGACTTTTTACGATTTCAAGTCCCACTTGAAACCTGATGAACGGTTTGATCGACTTCAATCAGCTTTTATGAACAAGGCACCCTCTAAAGCAACTGTGTATTACTGATAATAAAGAGTTTAGGTGCGGTAACGAGGAAAGAAGTGGTCGTCCTTAGACTGCTGTAACGGAAGAAAAGATGCTACAAGTAAAAAAAATTATTCAACAAAACCGGCGAATCACATACGAGGAGATTCAATATAATCTGCAGATTGGATCGGGAAGTGTTCGTGATATATTACAGGACCATCTTTGCTTAAGAAAGATTGTTTCGCTCTGGGTACCCCACAGCCTCACCGATGCTTAGAAGGAGGTAATAAGTATCGATTCCCTTAAGAAACCAAAGTAGCATCAATTCAGAGTGGTACACTAGCAAATGCTTGCCAAAAGTTTTTGCTGCTGCGAGTAACAAGCGACCAAACACCGTACTCCGAGGCCTTTTGCTCCACCACGACAACGCGCCCGCGCTCTCTGCGACCAAAACGAGGGACTTCCCAAACACTGGTAAAACTTTTGGGCCACCTGCCTTGCAGCCCTAATTTGACACCGTGTGACTTCTTCTTGTTCCCTAAAATTAAAAACCAACTCAAGGAGATACAAATTTCATCGCCAGAAGATGCGCCCACTGCGTTCGAGAAGGCCAATGAGGAAGTACCTGTTGCAGACTGGAAAATGTGCTTTTTTATTTGGCTTAGAAGCATGAAACCTAGCATAGACGCTGGTGGAAAGTTCTTTGAAAAGATGTAATAAAAAATATAACTAATAGAATATATTTTTTTCTCAAAACTTTTGGAGTGTCCACGTATGTAGAAGAATTTATGTTAACACTTTGTACACGCTTCAACTATCTACTAACTATGAAGTCTAACTAACCGAACACTTAGTTAGATGAACCTAATGTTCTGCGAACCACTTTCTTGTTAAGTAAGTGGCATCTACAGCGTGTATTATAATTATACCTACAATAGGCTTCGGCTGCAATGCCTTTGTTCTCCAGCATTCCAACATCACATATGAATCGTTTCGTAGTGAGCTTGCTGTCGTTTTATTTAAATGTATTTAATAAGTAAGTCTATATTCGTTTTCAGTCATCATAACCAACACGGAGAACAGTAAATATAATGTAAATATTACATAATATAAATATAATTGTATAGAAGTTCGAAAATATTTAGAAACATGAATTTTCCTAAAGGTTAAAGTGTTTTCAGGTGGCCCTTAGGGAATGCATTAGTGATGCAGAGCAACTTCCTATGGTGTCTCGAGTCTCGGAAAGCGATATGAATGCAGCGCAATGCAGGTCTTATATAATTAAGGAAGTGATACTTCCGTGCTGGACATTTTAATGCTTGAGTGATAATCATTCCAGTTTTATTAGACGTGATTTTCAAATTTGGCGCCAGCGACCAAAGTAGCAATTGTTGTTTAGTTTCGTTGAGTGTACACATAAAATATATTCTTACTTAGATTTCTTTTTGTAAATAATGAAGGAGGCCTAAAATTACTCGGTGAAATATAAAATGTTTATTTATTGCACTTTATACAATGGTTTTTTATTTTTACCAGCATTTTTATCAACTTGATTAAGCCCTAGATTATTTATGGATATTAAAGATACAAAAGAAATAAAGAAAAAGACTTCTCATTTTTTACTGCACAAATGTGACAGTCAAAAAAAAAACACGGCTGGCTTAGCCTGTTAATTTTTATATTCATCCTATACTCCAATTTATGTTTTTGAAATACCATAGAATTATAGGCTATTATTATTACAAATAAACTAACAACTTAATTTCTATGAATTATACATTAATAAATAAAAGTAGTTTTACTCGAAACGATCAATGCATTTTACCGTTTTGAATTTTTCATAAATCTAGAAGCTATATAAATCGTGCTGTAATAATGACACGTCATGTCAACGCAGCTTAAATGCTTTGGCGTGCCGAGATTGAATGGCTAACGCACGCGTCCTGATGTACGGTCAAATGAATAGATCCGGCTAAGCGCCGTCAGCGCTAAGCTACAAAGTCCGGTGAAATTTAAAAGGCCCATAGGGCCATAAATAAACAGTCGATTTCGGAATAAAAAAAATGTACGGTCAAAGCAGATTCGATATTGGAAACGTGTCTGCTGTTTTTTTATTGCGTTTTATGTACGATGCAGAAACGGCTTTATTCCGGTTTTAGTTGCTTCTATGAACACCAAACCGTCTCGATATTGATTTATTTTACCTACCACTTTGTAAGTCGTGGACGAGGGCGTAGCTGCCCAGGCGTACAACTCTGTATGTCGTTTTCCGTCTCTGGATGGTGAAAAGCGATTTAACTTTAGCTCTAGGTAATCAGTCGCGTTCGTAGGCTGGCTAAAGAGAGGTCAAGTACATACAAAAAAGTAATAACAAAAGTTTTAGTGAAAACTAATGCCAATAACAGGTTTCCCTATAAATTACATATTCAACGAAGAGAAAAAATTACAGAAGACAACAAAAGCATTTTACAGATAAAAAATAAAAAAAAATTACTTAAATATATAGAAAGTTTTTAAAATAAATATTGTTTATTAATAAAATAATGTACATAAATATTGTATATTAATAAAATACTATATATAAATATTGTGTATACTAAATATTATTGATATAATGATAAGTTACGTAAATACTGTGCTAATAACATCAAACTATCTTATTATTATATGCCTATCTTATTAATGGTATGCATACATAAAATGCATAATTATATCTAATATACAAATAATATGTGTGTCAATAATGATTGAAGAGCGCGTGTCTAAATTGAGATTTACTAGTTTTGTCGTGTTGAAGGGGTCTACATACAGTCGACGTGGCTGTGGGTTATGTCGTAAAGTAAGCTCATGTCCAGTATCTTGCGGCTCTGTTCCAGAGCTAGAGGACCATGAGTTTTACAACTGTCCTCATAGGGTCCGGGGCGTATCTTCTTGCGGTAATTAAGATATTTTAGGAACTTATTCTGGATACGTTTAAAGCGTTCCTTTTATGTTACGTATTGTGGATACCAAATGGGAGAGGCGTATTCCAGAATACTCCTGACATACGCATCTAAGTTTATCCACATTAGTGTCCTAAAATGCTTTGCACGTACGTAAAACAAAGCCCAAGTATCTTATACCCTTCTTGGTGACATAATCAATATGGTCGGAAAGCAGCATCTGGTGATCAAAATACACACCCAAGTCACGAACAGTTTTGGTTTTGTTTACTGATATGCCGTTAAACGTGTAGATCTGCTCACACTTGCGTATGTTTATGGTTATATTATTTTTAGTGTAATAAAGAAAGAGACGATCGAGATCATTTTCAATCAATCTTTTACAGAGTTCACCATGCAGAATATTTTTCTATCGTCAGTGTACATAAGGTATTTAGAGTGATTGAAGCAGGTGCCGCTGTCATAAAGACAAGCATTGTAGAATAATGGCCCCAAATGTGAGCCCTGGTTCACTCCGCGAGCAATGTCAATGAAATCGGACCTATAGCCACTAATCACAACCGCTTGAGATTGATTTGAAGATATGACTGAATCCAACGAAGTAAGTCACCCTGTATACCTAGATTTTGTAGTTTGCACAAGAGTGTGGCGTGATCTACACCATCGAAAGTTTTTTCGAAATCTGTGTTGATCACGTCAAATTTAGCGACTCTGTTCCAGCGAAAAGAGCGCCATCACCAGGTGCAATTGGAGAGAAGAATTCTCGCCATTTTGAATCATTGGCGTTTCGATTCCCGTCAAGTGAAACCGGGTCCATAATTCTGTCTGAAATATTTATATTTCAATTTCAATCCGCCAAAACACAAACACATCAACATTCATTTAATTAGAAATATTACTAAAACAGTTTTTATCATGGATGCGTAGGTTTTTAACAGATTTTCCGTTCGTGATAAAATTTGGTTTCTTTTTAGGAAACTGTTACTGCTGAGACGTTGTTATATAAGTTATTCAGCGTAGTGTTTTAATATTATAAAAAATTACAGATAACCTAGTAACGATGTGTATCAAAGTAATAATGCTAAAGAAAAGATTGTGACTCGGAGGCAGACAGAAAACTCTAGCGATGATTGTTCGTTGAGTTCTACATCGAGTTCATCGTCAGGAAAACGTAAGCGTTATAGAAATCAGTCAGTTACGAAAATTTGTTTCTTATAATAATAGGTGTATAGTGATAACGATAATAACTGTACTGATAACATTTCTACAATTTCTGAAATTTGCCGTGATCTTTATAATGAAAATTTTGATGAAAATGTTCCTTCGGAATTCACTTTTAACATTGAGACTAAGTTAAAGGAACCTTCTGTTCCTAAAACACCGGATAATTATTTAAAATATTTGTTAGATGTTCAAAGATTTGATAGTTCTTCGTGGAATGAGGTACGCTATGCTGACACGCAAAAAATATATAACCACAAATTCTGCAAATTGGAAACAAACGAGGAGGTAATCATATGTCTAATTCCTATAAGTCATACGCAGCATTAACCTTCTGTGTTTTAAAACAACGTGAGATATTCCAAGATAATTTGTTTAACTCCAAGATAAACTCTTTGATTGCTTGGGCTGATAGTAGTGGTTTTAATACGGATATCTTAAGTAATAAGCTTGAAGAGTTATTTTTTAGAGTGAATTTCATAAACTTTCTAGTGATTGGTTGCAAGTAACATGTGGGCATAGGTCAGAAAGTGTAGAACTACGTCTTGATGTCATCATTGCTCATGTTGGCGATCCTTAAATAAAATCGACACTAAATAAGATACCACACTTGTACTCACTTATATAATACTGACGCTTTTACTAGTGCTTTGAAAAAGGCTGGTGGTGTGCGTAAAACGTTTTGGCCTTATAATAATGCAAGTTTTCCCCGCTCTTTTCAACCTGGTATAGTATGCGATCTAACCATCCCTCGGGTTTTTATAAAGGACCATCGCGTGGTAACCCAAGAACGTATAATTTGTCTGCTGATCGTCGGCAACATTTTTATCCACTCTCGGGGAGTGGATCATATAATCATGGCTCTTCGGGAGAGCCAAACCAACAAGAGCCACATAATCTTGGTGGCCATAGGCATACAAAAGGCCAATACGATTCCTTTCGTGGCAGAAACACACAACTCGGCCCTAGACCTCGTGGCGCCCAGTGCTCCAGTACGTGGTGGTCGTAAACGGCATCACTCTCCCTCTGCCAGTAGAGGAAATGCAAGAAGGTCGAGACAATGACTCGAGACAGTTTCAGGCTGGTCAGCTACAAAAGTATCAAAGGAGGTGGCAAAAGATCGGCGCGCCAAATGTAATTTTAAAAATGATTCAAGGGTATCGGGTACCCTTCGTAAAGACCTCCACTCACCTTACCAGCTGTGCAGAAATGGTAAGCCAACACAAGCAAATCCGAAGAGATGATGTGCACTATAGAAAAAAAGAAATGTCAGGGTATCCTGGAAGGAGCAAAGACAACCCCAAGTTTCGTTTCCTCGATGTTCTTGGTACCAAAAAGCGATGGATCGATGAGGACTATTTTTAATCTGAAAAACCTCAATCAGTAGCTGGACAAATTTCGGTTGGTAAATATGCATCGAATACCGGATTTTCTACAGGAGAATGACTGGCTATGCAAGGTAGACATTTCACATGCCTATTTTCACCTTTCAGTACCGAAAAGTCACAGACGCTTCCTACGGGTCATTTAAAAAAACGAATTGTTGCAAATGACATATCTACCTTTTAGACTAAGCACAGCTCCAAAAACGTTTGCTACAATATCCAATTGGATAGCTCAAGTTTTCCGCAAACAAGGTGTAAGGATTGTCGTCTACTTGGACAACTATTTCTTGGCGCACCAAAACCATTCAACTCTTCAAATCACGTACATATGCTAATAGCTCTCGTGACATACCTAGGATGGCATATGAATTTCAAAAAATCCTCACTCATTCCTCAAAAAACAATGGTGTTCCTAGGAATTCAGTGCTTCCCTTGGAAAAACAGAACGGCACTTCCGAAAGACAAATGCACGAAGATAATTCAAAATCTTACTACCATAATTTTTTGGGGTGTAAGGAGGAGTCGCCTACCATCAAGACTCTCCAAATGCCAACCTCACCTGCCCGTGGTACACCCTGCCGGACAGCGGACGAGGCTCTGGCGACCGATGAATGGCGGGATAACCATTTTACAGGTAGGTTTTGACCACGGCTTGCAACCACCCTCGAGACAAAGCCATGCCACCAAATGACCTAGTCACGTTCCGGCATGATGTCTTGAGTAGCCATTGGAGGAGAATAGGTCCGAGTAATTGCGCAGCGTATGAGAGCCGTTTGAACTTGTTGGGTTACGATGCACCGGGTGGCTCATTCTTCATTCATTCACCGGGCAGCGGGATCCAAAGAAACGGTGGACCGCTGGCCGACCGCAGGTTGTAGGGGGCTCAACTAGCGTTCTAGCCATTCGCGACAGGCTGCCCCACCGCCTGTGTAATATCCCGGGATTGCTCCATCGTGCCGGTTGGCGACCGGATGGAGAGGGCCTGATGGCGATCCCCGGGGGGTTTTGGGCGTCCCCGCAGTCTCCATGTGAGTCCCCCACCAGTGGATCTGACCACTCGTGTTGCTTGGTTCCAAAGGTTGCGCTTCACTCAACTTCTATTCCTCTCCCCTATTCACCCTATTCACGTAATGGAAAATTCAAAAAAGAAAAATAAGTGGCGACAGCGGATGCACTCCCTCTCCCTAAAAGTACACTTCTCTAACACCCGAGGAGTGCACTCAAATCTTCACGATGTCCACCACCACCTTGAGACAGAGAGGCCGCACTTATTCTTTCTGACAGAGACGTAGATCTGTGATCGTTCGGATCAGGCATACCTGCATTACCCAGGCTTTATCCTGGAGACAAAATTTCACCCCAATGCGGGCGTGTGCGTGTATGTCAGAGACGAGATCTATTGTCGGCGTCTCCGATGCTTGGAAGTTCCGGATTTTTCTGTTTTATGGGTCTATGTAGATACTGGCCTGGACCGAATTGTATACGCCAGTATTTACCGATCACACACGAGAGCTCAGGAGACAACTCGACTTATTGAATATCTCAGTGATACTGCAGATAAGGTCCAACGACGCTATCCCTCTGCGCAGTTGGGTTCCCTTGGGGACTTTAACGCCCACCATGGAGAGTGGCTGTACCCGTTCAAGGACACCGACCACGCTGGCAGAGAAACCTATCGGTTCGCAGTGACTCATGGTCTCTCCCAGCTCGTCCACGAACCTACGCGCATTCCTGACGTTGTTGACCATACTGCGTATTGCTTGGACCTTCTGCTGACAACCGATCAAGACAGATACTCGGTGTCCGTATCGCCACCATTAGGGACATCCGACCACTGTCTGGTGAAATCTGTGTCGCAATACTCGCCAACCGATACCAGCCCAAAAGGCAAAAGGCAAGTATGGTGGTACAAGTCAGCAGATTGGGATGAGATGCGTCACTTTTTCGCCTCTTATCCTTGGCGGCAAGCTTGCTTTACTTCTGATGATCCATCATGCTGTGCTGATGCTGTCTCCAGTGTGATATGTCAAGGTATGGAGTACTTTATACCGTTTTCTGATGTATCCCTGTAGTCCAAAGCCCGCCCATGGTTAATGCTAATTGCCTCCTAGCTGAAAAGCGAAAGCATGTAGCATATCAAGCCTGGGCTAGCGCTCGCAGAAGCAAAGCTATGGAACTCCCAGCTAAGAAGCAGGCGTACAATGCTGCTGCCAAGTCCTGCAAAAAGGTGATCAGAAGCGCTCGTTTCGACCACATTGGCCGTATTGGGGACAAGTTAGCATCCTATCTTGTCCCCAATACGGTTGAGATGAACTTCTGTCGCCCATCACTGCCACCACTGCAGGCCTGATGGGTCTTTGGCCCACAGCGCAAAAGAGAAGGCAGACTTGTTCGCAAACCTCTTTGCGGAATGTTCACGTCTAGATTCCAAAGGTAAAAGCCCACCCACGTTACCCCCGGCCCCAAGACGGACGCCGTCCAATTTCACCAGAAACAGGTACTCAAATGCTTACAAAATCTAGACGTGAATAAGGCCAGTGGTCCGGTTTTAAAGCACTGTGCAGCCGAGTTGTCTCCTGTTTTGAAACGCCTATATCGACTCTCTCTAAGGACTGGAAAAGTTCCAAAATCATGGAAGTTTGCAAACATACAGCCCATACCAAAAAAGGGCAGTCGAGCCGACCCAGTCAACTATAGACCTATTGCAATCACTTCCATAATTTGCAAAATTATGGAACGTGTATTGAACCATCGTCTCCTGACGTACCTAGAGACCAATGAGCTCGTCAGTGACAACCAGTATGGTTTCCGCGGAGGACGCTCAGCAGGAGACCTTCTAGTGTACGTCACGCATCTATGGAGCATGGCCTTGGAAGGGCATGGAAAGGCAATAGCCGTATCCTTGGATATCTCCAAGGCCTTTGACCGGGTATGGCACGAAGCCCTTTTGAGCAAGCTTCCTGCGTATGGCATACAATCTGGACTCTGCGACTGGATTTCTGATTTCCTGAGGGAACGGTCAATTCGAGTTGTCGTCGATGGCTTCTCATCGAACCTAATGGCGATCAACGCCGGCGTACCACAGGGATCTGTTCTCACTGCAACATTATTCCTGCTGCACATTAATGACCTTCTTTTATCGGAAGGCATTATTGGTTACGCCGATGACAGCACTGTTGTAGAGAGATATGTGTCCAATGCGCGAGCGAGTCCAAACCAGATCCAATTTCAGAGAGAGTCGATGATCGGACGGGTTGATTTGACACTATGTAGGGTTTCCGATTGGGGTGAAGCCAACCTTGTCAAGTTCAACCCTTCCAAAACCCAGGCGTGTCTCTTCTCCGGTAAAAAGAGCACATTCAACTTGACGCCCACTTTCCAAAGTGTATCTGTACCGATCACAAACCAACTAAGGCTTCTAGGCATGACCATCACGTCGAAACTTAATTTCGGTCAACAGATTGAAACCATGGCACAGTCAGCTTCCAAAAAATTGGGAGTCATCGCAAAGGTCCGGCGGTACTTCAACTCCGAACAGCTGCTCAACCTGTACACAGCCCAGGTTCGATCTTGTATGGAGTACTGCAGCCATCTTTGGCATGATTCCGTAAAATACCATCTTGAAGCGTTGGAATCTGTCAACCGAAGGGTCTGTAGACTCATAAGTGACGACAAACTTACTTCTTCTAGACTGCAAAGTCTCGAGCATCGTCGAAAAGTTGCTAGTCTATCGGTTTTTTACAGATTGCACTTTGGAGAGTGTGCGAATGCTCTTCAGTTGATCGAACTTTCCCCCTTTCTCCACCGGTCAACCAGACGTAGGCAGAAGTTTCACCCGTTTGTGGTTAGCGTGCCGATGAGCCGAACTAAACGGTTCGATAGCTCATTTTGATTCGTGTTGCCAAAGAGTGGAACGATTTGTCTGCGTCTGTTTTTCCAGACAAATATAACCCTGGAGCTTTCGAGTGTAGAGTGAATAGGTACCTCTTGGACAGGCGTGTATGATCCTCATCTTCCTCGTCACCTTCCATCAGGTGAGATGGAAGACAAACGCCTGCCAATTATTAATAAAAAAAAAATCTTGGAGAAAAAATGCGTCACCCTCAAACAAGTGCAGAGCTTGGTAGGGCTCTTAAATTTTGCCAGCTTCGCGGTACCACGCCGAAGGTTGCATCACCGTTTTCTCTTAAAATTTCTGAATTCCCTTCCAGACCATGCAACAATGATGCATTTATTGCCTGCAAATGTCAGGAAGGAAATCCAGCGGTAGACTGGGAACTGTCATGCCAGTACAATTTTACATCGTCTCCCAGCAAAACACTTCCTGACCACGGATGGTTCCGACATAGCTTGGGGTGCCCAGCTCGACAACCAGTAGTTAACATGATCGTGGCTAGTGCATGAACGAAAAATTTAATTGCAATCAGAAGGAAATACTGGCTAGTCTAAAAGTTTTTCAGGCCAAAGCGGCTGAACTACACAACAGTTCCGTACTGATACACTGCGACAACAAAACTGTCGTAGCGTATTTGCGGAACGAAGGAGGAACTCGGTCATCTCCGTTGAATGACTTGACTTTCCAAGTTTTTCAGATAGTAGACAGATACGGCATTCATTTTCGTGTTCACTACATCCCCGGGAAGCTGAACAACCATGCCGATCATCTTTCGAGACATCGGCAACCACCCGAGTGGCACCTAAAACCCAGTTGCGTAGAGAAAGTATTCCGAAAATGGGGGATACCAGTGGTGGACCTCTTTGCGTCAGCCCGAGCTCATGTTGTAGCGAATTACGCTACTTTAGACCTAGCCGACCAAGAAGCAATAATACACGATTCTTTCAGCATTCTATGGCATTTCACTCTGGCGTGGGTCTTTTCACCTCCATTCCTCATTCCCAAGGTTCTAACTCATCTGAATCAATCATCTGGGATCTACCATCTGGTAGTCCCAAGATGGGAGAAGGTTTATTGGCGAGCCGATGTGAAATTGAGAGCTCTAGCACCCCCATTCGAGTTGTGGAATCTACGTCATCAGCTACTGGACATTTCCACGGGAGAACCACCTCCGAAAGTCGTTATATTTGCCTGGAGGTGTGGAAATGTGGGGGTGGTCTGAAGAAGTAAAATTATGAAATGCAAGACAACTAAATTTATTAAAATCTTCGTCCATGTACTCTAAAAACGTACGAGGTGGCATGGAATCGTTGGAAAGAATGGTGTAAAAGTCAAAATATTAGCGCAATAGTATGTAGTGCATCAACTTTGGGAACATTTTTAGCAGACCTGTATCTGAATCATAATTTTTGCAATACAATACTTTTACATAAATCTGTAGTCGCAACATTAAGTAGTACCAGCTTTTCCAATAAATTAAGTTCACACGTTTTAATTAAACACATTTTAAAAGCTATTTCTCATAAAAATCCTAAAATATTAAAATCTCCAGTATAGGATGTTAATGAATTATTTGTATTTTTAAATAGTATGTCAGTCGTTTTCAGTAATCTCTTTCAAACAGCTAGACATACTGCATTGTTGTTATTATTATGTTCTGGTAGACGCATACATGACCTTACTTTATTATGTGTCGATCCAAATCATTATCTTACTGTAAATAATAGTATAGTTCTATGGCCTAAGTTCGGGTCGAAAACAGATTGCAGTTCTTATAGGCAGTCAGGCTGGAGACTTTTACCGAACACTGCTTGCCAAAATCTTGATCCTTTGTTCTTCTGTGTTAAAAAGACCATATCTTTGTTCCTAAGTCGTCGAAGTGAAACGGATTTGTCTAACTTATTTATAAGTGGCCAACCAAAACCAGCCTCTCGTGCAGTTATAGCCGTTTGGATAAAGACAATTTTTCGACAGGCTGACATATCGGCATCTTCTGGTAGCATTAGATCAGCTGTAGCGTCCAGAAACCAAGTCGATAACGTTAATTTTGATGATCTGTTGGCACGAGGAAATTGGAGATCTGCTTATACTTTGAAAAAAATTTACCGTCGTGAAATTTATAATAATAATAATGATTCTAATTCTAGCATTACGGCCTTATTTCAGCCTACTAATTAGTCCTAATTATACCCAATGGTACCTAATGTTGATTATGTAATCATAACCTGTTATAAATTTATTACTGTTATTTGGTAAGATGTTAAAATATATTAATTGTTTAATGCTACTTTCAAAATTTTTATTTTGTAGCCTAAATATAAATACTTACCTAATTGATTATGATAACATTGGCGTTTTATAAATACTACCGCCATCACCAGGCGATAACCAACACGTCTCAATATTAAGCTCCGAATAACTGTCAAGTGGTTTGATAGAAGCGTTTTTCCTTACAATAAAACGCATATTAAACTACTTACCTTATTTGAAGCTTAACTTTTTACTACTGCCTGGTGATTCTCGACGCAATGATTCAAAATGGCGAGAATTCTTCTCTCCAATTGCACCTGTTTCCGCTGGAACCCGGAAGTGACGTCAGAAAAGAGGTAAAATCGTTAAAATTGACAGGAAACGGATGTGCCTATCTCAATATTAAGCTTCGAATAAGGTAAGTAGTTTAATATGCGTTTTATTGTAAGGTAAAACGCTTCTATTACAGAGAGATAATATTGAATTTCTTGTTCATTTGTAATCGACAAACTATGATATATTACAGAAAACGATTACAAAATTTATTAACCAACGAAAATCTACATTTCCCAGAAGTAGATATGTACATCTTTGATTAATTTTTAACAATGCTTAATCCGCTCCCCACTTCTTTTTTGTTCTATGGTCGCACTACGATGTATATACAAAAAGTAGTAAGTACCAGCTTCGTGGATATTATATTATGTTATAGAATATTTGTGATACAAGTCCAGATAATGTCACCATAACAATTTACGAAAAAAAAATTATAAACAAAATAATTTTAAACAGTGACATTATTTGGGCTGTATCTCAAATATCCTTGTGCAGACAGTAATGTAATGTACATAATATCATATAATGTGAAAAGTAAACTTAAAATCAATTGACACATGAGATACATTATTTATAACTAATTATTATTATAGGCTAATTTATTCTAGAATTTCCATGGGATTGGGAACTGCGCGATTGAAATAGCAGCGTGAAATTTGTAGTTAAATTATGAACAGGTTAGATTTGTTTGTACATGTGGGTATAATCAATGTACTCTATAACCACTGAACCTATTTTAATACTTCATTCCCCGTTAGGAAGAAGTAGTATACCTGTTTCTATCTTTGTATTTCTGCAATGCTCTTAAGTACTCGACTATATTACATATATGTTCTTCTAACTACTTAACTTTATATTACTGATATGTTCACTAGGTGATATTAATAAAACATGCCTTTGAGCTGCAAATATTTTGTCTGTCAATATGTATTTTTCGTACTGTTTTTAAACTAATATATACAAATAATTAAACCTGAAGTCACATTCTCAACAGTTATTAAGTTAGGAAATTGCTATAAAGTCAAAACTCTATCAACGAGCTTTCTGTGCAAATAACACATCTTCTGGGAAACCCTCCAAAAGATTAGGTCAGATCTTTCTGTTTGGTACTCCGAACCCTGGTTTCCGAAATGTTTAGGCCGCACCCCTTTTTTTGTAAGAAGAGTAAAATATCGCATAGAAATAAGCTTACACTTTACAAAACTTGCATCCGCCCCATCACGAAATATGCAAGTGTGGTTTTCACTCACGCCAGCAAGTCGAATATCAATCACTTGCTGGTTATACAAAATAGATTCTGACACAAATGCGTCGGGGCCCCGCCCTATGTCCGCAATTTAGATCTGCATAAAGATCTCGAGCAGCCCACTATTGCCATGTTGATAAAGTTGGTTTCTAGACGCTACTTTGACAACGCTCCCCACCATCCCAACCCGCTGGTCAATAAGTCAGCTGACTTTGTGGCTTCCGCGTAACGTCTTAACAGATCCCGACGACGCTATTACAAGAAGGAACGCCAGCGTTCCAGATAAAAATACGGCATTTGAATCGCCTAACCCACCGGTGGGGCAGGCTAACGCATCGTACGCATTCCTACTGAGTTTCTTACTGGTTCTTTGGCAGTAGATGACCCTTCCGAACCAGTGGTAGTTTTAATATACGACGTCCTAAGCCGAGCTCCGTGCCCTCTCAGGTGCCCTTAGGCGTATCGTATGTAGGAGTAGTGTATGTTCCGGGTAAGCGCCCTCAGCGCTAGGCCACAAAGTCCGGTGAAATTTAAAAGGCTAATAGGGCTAATAGGGCTAAAATAAATAAACTGTCCATTAAAAAAAAAATAATAACACATGAAATTGATAAAAATAACTTACGTAAAGTAATTACGGATATTTACTTCTTTCCCTTTATCAAAATATTTTATTAACATCATATATACGAGTAATTTTAACGAAAAAATATTACATCAATGTTAGTAAAAATATGAAAGTTCGAACGGCCACAAAGGGTTACTTTAACTACTTAATACTGAAAGGCTTTTCAAGTGGTAAATGTATTATAACTCTTTAATCTTAATCTTAATGGAAGTTCTTAGAAAAGTCTGGCGTAAAAGTACACTCAGGTTCATAAAAACCTAGTTGATGTATCGCTCATGAAGTGTTATTAAATAAAGGAAGACTTGGTTTACTTTTTCAAATATGATTTATCCCAAATGAAATAAAATATTTTACATCAATAATGTAGGTATACTTGAGTGCAGTTCGTCGTAGGGAGAGATAATTAATCGTCTGCCAGTGCGGCATATCTAGAATAAATTATAATACATGCTTGAGATGTGTATGACAATACAGTGAGCTGCCTCTGAAATGCTTCGAATAACTATTAAATGCGATAATCGGTATTTTTTCGTTATACTTTTACTCCTTAACTTTTAAGCCGATCAAAATATAGTTTTGCATACACGTTGTCACGAACGTAGGTATGTACTTTAGTACAAAAAAGTACTGTTCCTGAGATACACGCAAATAAAGCTGCGCAAAAAACATAAGAACAAAAAAAATTGTAAAACTATTACAGTAGCTCACTTTCACTTTCACTTTCACTTTATGCAAATTTTTATCATCAAGCTTTGATTGTATTAACGAATACTGACTGTTTAATTAAATACCTCTGGTGGGTAATTTGATTTGCTAGGCTTTACGATTTAAGCCTGCTTTATAACGAAATAAATTCCTTTAAGTAAATATATTTACTACGTTTTACTGTTAATATCTACTATTTACTGTACGTTGTTCGATTTCGGGAAACAAAAATGTTATCCAAATCCTTAAACTGTCAAAAGCAGTTGTGAAAATAAATTGCGAGAAACTGAATGAAGAGGGCTAAACTTGAACTGTTCGTATTCAATTCGTTTTATAAGGTATAAACAGTTGGTAAACTTTTGTTTATTGATTTATTGATTTATTGTTTCTTCTCTCACACAGAATAAAGTACATTTTATGTTTACTATAACGAAATTTAGAAAGTACATTGCAAAAATAAGTCTATGTGAGAGACTGGTGTCTGTACTAGGAGACCTGTATGACAGATTACCAGCCTCTCCAACTCTGGCCTAGGTGGATAACATGGTAAATAGTGTGATATGTGATGGTACTATAATTTATAATAAGGTTTATATTAAAAATAAGGTATATGTTATATATGTATGTGTGGTATGTGCGTGTGTGTATGTGCGCGCAACTGCGTGTATGTATATGCGTGTGTGTGTGTGTGTCTTAGTGAATAGTACGCATGCGTATGTGTATATATGTGTGCGTGTGTGCATACTCGTATCTATGAGCAATCACGATAAAATCTTGAATAGATCCTCAGTCTGAGCACAATCGAGCTTTTTCAACCAGGCAGTTACCTTTTTTTTACATTCATTTTTTGTAAGGGGATATATATCAATCTCTTTGTTAATTTTGTTATATAAATATCCTCCTAAGAATCCAAAAAATCTACCCGACATGGCAGTGGACCACAATTTAATGGAATGACAGACTGAGTGTTTGTGCCGTTTATTGTGTGTTCGGATTTTTTATAGTTTTAATAAAATACTTGGCATTTAAAGAATTAAAATATAACAAAAATTATCTAATATTTTATTGGCCTATTTTATTTTTCTCGCCATCATTGTTTTCCTCCAAGCTTTTCGTTACCTGTACAATAGATTTTCAGCAACATTTTTAGTTCACTGAAATTTTTGTGTTATTTTTGTACGGAAAAATAGCTTAAGCCACTACGTATACTTACATATTGAAACATAATTTTGGTTTACATGATCTGCCTGCATCTGTTTTTCCAGAAAACTATAGTCCTAGTTCTTTCAAGCGTCGAGTGAATAGGTAGATAGACGTGGATAGACGTGTAACACCTTCGTCTTCATCGTCACTTTCCATCAGGTAAGATAGAAGACAAACGTCTAATCCTTTTTCCATTAAAAAAAAAAACTTTAATCATCAAATGGCTTCATTTTTACATTTATAAAATTATAGCAGCAATTATCTTATGTCTTTAAGAATGAGTAATGTTTTGTTCAGTGTCAATGTGTCTTCTTCTTGTCGTGGGAAGGAGTGGATACCTGTGGTGTCAGAGTTTTTCAAGCCGCCTCTGGAAACTACAAAGGTCACTGACGCGGCTGAATGACTGGTATCTTGCGACAACCACGGTTTCGGCTTTACTTGCCCTCCGAAGCACGGAAACACCCACGTAATAGGTGACTTTTCAGGATGTATTCCCGATATATCCATCTGAAAAATCTCTTAAAATATCAGGACAGTGTAATTTTTTTACCAACTAATACGATTTCTGTGTTTCTGGTGACCAGCAACAGCAGTATTCAGTCATTTAATACATACGGTGTAAGTGTACACTTTTTTTGCAAAGATTTCTCTTGTGAATTTTGCAATTTAGAACAGGTAGACTTCGGAATCAACAGTCATCAACTATGCAGGTTTACAGCCCGCGATGTCTTGAACTTGGCAAGCAAGCGGATATATTGCAGGTACTTACATTATTCAGACACCAAGGCTGCCCCTTTACATGTTTTGTCCACTGGAGTTTACTTTTGTTACAGCTATGTGTTTAAAAGGTAGGTAACCAAGCAAAAATGGACAGTTCTTTATAAAAATTTGCGGATTTTGCGAAGCACATTTAAAGGTTCAACGTTTCTATTTTGATTAAAAACTAAAAATTGGCACAGGCACGACAAAGTGGCAACCATCTTTCTCTGTTTGCGTTGAGTGTAAAATTACAAGGAGTATGTAGTTTTCAGTTTACGTCAATTATTTAAATATTTCGCGGTACATCACTCAATTTGCTGACTATACCTCACTCCCTCTATCTTTTCTGCTTTATTCTTATAAAACTTTATTCCATCATAATCTTATCGTCCAAACTGTATGTAATATATTCGCCATCTCAGGATCTCCAGACAAACACTAATATATGGAAGGCTGTCTCGTTTTAATGTCATGAATTATCATACAGTGGCTATAAAATACACTTGTTCTTTATGGATTTTATCTGGAGTAAACCGGGAATAGGCATCTACTAGGCTATCTATATTAATTTGATTTAATTTCGATCAAAATCTGTGTTTTTTATAATATCTTTAGGGTAACAGTTCAGAAAACGAATGGTGATTATTAAATTTACAAGTGTTTGTATGTTCATCCTCTATTATGCAATAGAGACACAACTAAAAAAAGAGTGTACGTGGATAAAATTTGTAACTTTTTTTGATTGTTTAATGTATTTTTTGTCTATTTTTCTGCACTTCCCATTTATGCAGGCTGACACATTCGGTACAACAGTATTTGTTGGACAAAAAGCAGGCCCGAAGCAATTACTGCATATTGTATCTCATAGGTGCTCATTTTGAACATTATGTAAATACCTAGTTAATCTTTATAAATAAGTGTGATTTCATTGTTTTGATACGTCAGAAATACTAAAGTAATACCATTTTTATTAATGTAAAACAACAATAGCTACAAGAGGTCGTGAATAACTAATATTTCTGCATGTCCTAAGCCAGAATTGAAGTAGAAAAGGAAAATGAACCATACTTAAACCTTGGGTGACATGAAGTAAAGTGCAGTAGGTATAGATGGTTAAACTCAACAGTGCGCGCGCTTGTAAGTCTGCACGCGTTGGTGTTCGTATACCATCAGTGATAAGTAACATTTTTTCACGCACACACTGTTGCTGTATAAACAAGCTTAATGCACGCATATGGCCACGCAGACAAATGAGTTGAACTACCTATACCTACTAGGGTTAGTATACAATGTGAAATTTGTACGAAATGTTTAACAAGTGTTTTTCTCTTACATATAAATATTTTTCTTCATGCATATTTTTGTTCGTTTTCTGTAATCATAAATTAACGCTGGTTGGAAAATCACTCTTCTAATAGTACACAGTGAATATATGTGACACGTCACTATGAAACGAGTATGCAAAATTTCGTTAGGTACCGTCAAATCCTTCAACATTGCCCTTTCGTCATAACTTTGCCCAAAGACAAACGTTTAATAAAAAATTTAATTTAAATCTTTAAATTTCCTACTAGCTTTTGTATTCATTTTAAGGCAACGCCTAAGCCTTTGGCTGACTATAAGCCCAAACTGTTTCTCACAACGTGTTTTATTAATTTTTTATTTAATAATTAATGTACACACAGGTTTTAATTACAATATAAAAAGAAGTTACCAAATCATGTACAAAGGTACTGCTTATTTCTAAAAGAAATCTCTTCCAACAGACCTGAGACTGGAGAGTGTGAATAATAGCAAATTTAGTGTGTACTAAATTATATATCGTTATACATAAGATAAATACTATAAACAAATGCTAATATACTTACATATTGTATTAAATATAAATATAAACTACTGATCTACTTATAAATAGAATATCCATGATATATAAATAAATGCAAACTAATATATACACAGTATACTTGACCTTTACAAATGATTCAAAGAAATGAACAATAAGACAATAATAATACTACGGGGTTACAAAAACAAGAACGCAAGCTAATAGATTCGAGACAGGTAATGTTCTCTTACTCGCTTTTTAAATAAGGAGAACGTTTTCGATTCACGGATTATGCAAGAAAGTGCATTCCACAACCTAACTGCGTGTATGGTGAAGGAATAAGAGAAAGTCAGTTTTATGCGGTTTCATTTTGAGTAGAATACGCTTATTCCTTCTGCAGTGAGCATCATCGGTGTGCGTGAAGGAAAATCGCTTACTTAGGTAACGAGGGGAGGATGGGTTAAACAGTACGTTAATAGCTGGGATAAGATACGAGAATCTCTACGGTACCGAATAGGAAGCCATCGGAGTTTACCGCGGTATTCAGAAACGTGATCAAACTTTTTAAGACCAAAGAAGAATCGAATACACCGTTTCTGTAATCGTTCCAGTTTATTTAATAGCTCTTCAGTTATGTCCAAATAACAGACCTCTGCGTATTCGATTATTGGTGGAATGAGTGTTTGAGCAAGAGTGATCCTGGTCCGAAAGGGCAGGAAACTCCGAAGACTTTTTTGTTGATGGATGGAATAGTGCACCTTCCTACTTATTTCGCTGAAGTTAGCATTCCACGTAAGATAAGAATCTATAATTAATTCTAGGTTTTTGAGAGTATCAGAGAAATTAATAGGAACACCATCCAGGACGACAGAGGGCAAATTGGCAAAATCGATGCAGCCGCGCATATGCTGCATCAAAGGAACGGAGTCAATAAAAATTGAAAAAAGCAATGGGGAGAGGACGCCACCCTGAGGCACGCCCGCAATAAGATCGCACCAATCGGAGTGAGACTCACCATAACGGACCCTCTGTGACCGGCCCCGAAAATAGGAGCTGAACCAGGCCACTGCAGAAGAGGAGAAGTTGAATGAAGTTAAAACTCCGAGAAGGATGTCGAAATCGACTGAGGTAAACGCGCCACTGAAGTCCAGAAGTACCATTATAGTCAGAGATTGATTCTCCATCGCCCATCGAATATCATCAGTGATATTTATAATAGTCGAAGTGGTACTGTGGCCAGGGCGGAAGCCAGATTGAAAACTGCTGAGGAGGCTACTGTGTGCAAGAAACTTGGAGAGTTGCTTATGAAAAATATGTTCGAGCACTTTGGAAAGGAAAGGTAAGATGGATAAGGGGCGAAAATGAGCGAGTGAATTAGGGTTTGGTATTTTGGGTAATGGGATAACATGAGCAAGTTTCCAGGACGTGGGAAAGATACAAGTTGTGAGGGAAAAATTGAAAATGTGGGTGAGTATTGGTAATAACGTAGGCAAAATCAAAGTTATCATTTTTGAACACAATTTGTCCTCACCAACAGCAGGAGATTTAATAGCAAGAATGGCTCTCTTCACAATGTCTTCTGATTCAGATCTCAGTGAAATTGGAGAATGGACAGAGGGGGCATATGATAAGGCCTTCAAAGTTTCATCTTTAATAGCGCGGCAAACAACAATAGGAGTTTCGGAAAATTGTTTATTAAGGGAGTCTAAATTTAAGATGTTGTGATGAGTGGGAGGAGACTTACTGATTCCAACGGACTCAAGAAATTTCCATACTTCTGCAGGGCTTCGATTAGTACGGGAATCATGAAAGTGGCGCCTTTTGGCATCACGACATAGACGGCTGCAGCGATTACGCAAATGTTTGTTGTGGTTCAAGTGTTGCTCGGTGGGGGAGCGTTTGTACCGGTGTTTTGCCTTATCTCGAAGAGACATGGCTTCTCTAATAGAGTTTGATAACCACGGAGCTGGATTGTGTCTGATTCACTCTTCTTAAAGGAGCGTGTCGGTCATACAAATCTAATAGCAAGGAGTTGAAATTTTCGACCTTACAATCGATGTCGTCACAAGATATCACAGGCGACCAGTTTATGATGTTGGCATCGCGCCGCAGTGACTCAATGTCTATGTTATTATAATTGCGACAAAGCATAGATTGTGGTTTTTGTTTAGGATGACGTATACGAAAAGATAAATATATAAGGTCGTGGTAAGAGAAGGGTGCAGTGAGTTGCTCGTGTTTTTCTATATAGTTAGGTGATGACACTATCATAAGATCTATAAGAGAGGGATCACAGCCAGGGAAATGATCGGTAGGAGAAAGGGGTAACATAGACAGGTTGTAGCAGGATTGGATCGACTGGAGAGCGCGGGATCTGGAGTTGTTTTTGATCATACATGTGTTAAAATCTCCCAACATTAAAAAATGATCATAGATTGAACAAAATTTATTAAGTAACTGTCGAGATCATGAAAATAATTTATATTCATGTTAGGACTGTAAAAAACAGTAAGTAAAATTTTATTGTGACGTACAATTATTTCAATGCCAAGATGTTCAGCTGATCCAGAGTAAAGAGAGGGAGCAACAATTGTGTGAGATATGTCTGTTCGAAGGTATATGGCCACCCCACCACCCCTTTTCCCGTACGATCATTCCGAATCATTTAGAAGTCGGACGTGTAAAAGTGGAGGCAATATTGCAGTAAAAACTGTTTTGAAGGAGTCAATAAACGTAAGTACTATTTGTTAATCTAAATATAATGAGAAATGTTTCTTTGATTTCAAATAGTAAAATATGTTTATTTTGTGAGTTATCGTGCTGGCCAATGTTGGTAGAAAACTCCATATGAATCGGCCCAACATTGCCCTTTAGTATAAAAGCACTAAAATTGTCACGTACCTATACTAATATAAAAAAAATGTGGTTTTGTGCTAGTTAAAGATCTATTTTTCTTTATTAACGTCTTTTATCCATTTAATTAGACACATGAGTATTTTTAGTTTTAAGACAAAATCAATTGATTAAAATGTGTTACTTTTAGAATATATCTTTGTTTTGTTATATACGTACATTTTAGAAATACGTGGTTATATTGATAATGGTATTTTTCAATTCTTATTTAATTTTGTAACAGTTGTGTAGGCAGTTTTTTTTCACCTGCCTATCTAAATTCTTTTGTTTTAATGGTGAGATTCTCTATAAATCTCAAAAGTGAAAATTTTTAAACTCAATAAAAATTATTAAAAATGTAAGTAATATTCTTATTTCGGATGATGACACCCCTAGCCACAAAACATTTTTGTATGAAAATTCCAGAAAAAGTATATATAACAATTGCCCGCCCTGATTTGGACCGAAACCTAGGTTTACTTTTAAAATATTTTAAATATAGTTTCTTTTCTACAGTGTGCACCTCGACTCTAAATATCTTTTGTGTAAGTTTTTAAATGGCTTTAATTTTCACAATGGGTAAAGATGTGCCATTCCCGCTTAACTTTGCCCATATTAATAAAATTTTAATTGGGAATTATAGTATAACTTCTCACAAATACTCAATTTTAAGCTTTCTATTGTATTCTATAATATCTAATTAACCCGAATATACGACGCGTGTATCTTTCTTCTTTATTTCTTTTTATAATCAAACAAAAATGTTAAAAAAGCGAGTAATATTGAAGGATTTGACTGTATATTCAGACGAGTTGTTAAGCCGCGACAGCAACGCAAATTGACTCATTTTCTCATATACGACACACATATTAGGATTCGATGCGAGAGATAATAACATAATTCAAAGGAGGATTTTCGATTGTTTGCCGGCCTTGAGTTATGTGATTAATAAATAGAATGAGCTATAATAGTTCCAATAAAAATAAAACAAAATACTCATTGGAGATACTTATATTTACGATGTACAGTTTTTATACTAATAATTCTAGATGTCATTGTAATTTACCCTTTGTCAAATAATCCAATACCAAAAATGTTAACAAAGAACAAACTTTTTTGCAAGTTAAATTGCATTAGGTACATCATTTTCCCCGTCGTAAATAATAAAACGGAAAAAAAATCAAAATATCGACTATAGTTTTTTTTTTGGTTTTTTTTTTTGGTTTTCAAATAAAGTAAAAAGTTGGCTTGCATATTAATTTTCATTGAAATCATATTCTTTACCTATTTTTAATAAACTTTGTTGTTTACATTTTGGTTATAACCTGCGAAACAATATGACATATATATATATATATATTTTTTTCTAAAAAAACAACCCTAACTCTAAAGCTGTGTTTTCAATGATCCACCTGTGAACTTAACCTAGTAAACATAATTTGTCCATCATACGAATGTCTGCACTATGTACTGAAGAAGGAGATACTTGACTGCCATTAACGATCAAGAGAAGCAAGCAGTTCTCAGGAGCCGAGCCGCTACCCGTACCGGCTATAGTAGTAGTAGTATTATATAACTATTTTGGTATCTATAAGTAGTTGCTGTGGACACGTGGACGATCAAATTCAAATTCATTCAATTATTTATTTCTCAACATTGACAATTACTTGACGTCAAATAAGGAATGATAGAGTCATGCTTTATTTGTTGACACTGCTTACCACGAGATACCGTAGTTTGCTCAGTACAAATATTTGTGTCCGACACAGGACAAAAAGGCGTCCAAGTTTGCGCTGCATAAGGAAAGGTTGCATGTTTACTATTTTAATAGATCCTTTTTAATTCGTACTTATACAAAGAAACGGAAAGTTTCTTCGATATACAAATCGATATATGCCACATCATGGAATTATACTTACATATTTACAAGAAAACTCGTAATGTCTACATTTAGTTACTTATTATTGGCTGTCCATAAAAACGACTACATATCTAGTTTTTATTACTAATAAAATTATTAATAACTGAATTAATTATTTATACAATGTACATTATATAAATGATTAATTATACATAAACTAATCTTAATTTTTAAAGATATTGGTAACCGAAAAAATATGTAGTGTTTCTTCTCATACTGCTTTTTCAGATGGCTTTTCTGATGTACCTGGAACAGATAAAAGCTTAAATAATAAAAAATAGCATGAAGGTGGCGAAAATAACCATTCATTTTCGATTCCAAATGTTTGTAAGTTACATGATGGTAAAATCAAATAAAGTTGGTTTGGCAATATAGTTTCGCTATTTATTAAGTGAGACAGGGAAAGATTTATTTGTGTTTTCCATTAAACATGAAGACACCTTTTTCATAGCATTATAAATTAATTTATTATTTGCAGTATAAATGAACCACTTTGTTAGTAACATGATGCCGTTTCTATACAGTAGTTTTGACAGTCCTCTATTAAAATGTATATCTCACATTACCTAAAGAATCATGAAAACATCGAAATATGTGGAAACCCGAAGGCGCTAGCTAAGTGAGGGCTAAATGGTGAATAAATTTACACTTCCTAGTCAAATTCTGTTAACTTTGGCTGAGGGGCTACAGAAGTGTGTAGTCTGGCGTTACTCAAACTAGACTTTTTTTCTCAATTGCTTGCAATCTTATAATAAACAGTAAAGATTCGAATAGGTATAGAGGTAGCCGTAAAAGCTCATAACTAACGATGCTCCGCCATCCATTACACAATACATCCCGCCATACGTACATCATCTTATGGCGGGTAAATCCGGATTTTGCCACAGTCTGTCTGTGGTACTCGACCGCTCTTTAATCATGACGTTTTTCACACGTTCATGTCGTAGATGCTCCACTTTTCATCGCCAGTGTGAATCCAGAGTGGTTCAGTTTCATTACGTTTAAGAAGAGATTTGCAAAATAGTGTACGGTTCAATAAGTTTCTTTCTGTCTTGTGGTCAATTTCTTATTCGTCGCTTATATCGTAACTAATAATATGCCAATCTTGCTCCACTTTTAAAAAAATGGCGTCGACCTTATCCGAGCAGCATCTTTGACATTCTTATTTTTGGAATCAAAAGGCTTAAACGTCATATTTTTTTCACGGCTTGTGTTGAATTTTCGTTTATTTGAGATATCATTTCAGATGTATCAAATTTCTTCTTGAGACTTGTTTATTTTATCGACTAGGAAAACAATTGAAAAAGTATGGAAAGCAATTTTAATTTTTTTGTTTTATCAGAAACTAACAATACAACCAAAGAGATTTACAAAACATTACATGCAAAATACGAAAAGACTTTCCCCCGACCTTCCTATAAGTAGTGACTATGTATCGTATTAATATCCGCACATTACACATGTCCCATGCAGTTAGGAGTTAATTAAATAACAGAGCAATGTGCATTTGTCATAGCCAAAACAAATTATGTAGCGTAACTAGACCGAATATTACATGAGTAATATTGCATTCAAATTTTTATTCACAATGTGATAAACCAGAAGTCAAATTGATTTTTTTACTAGCACCAACTAAAAATAAGCGAACGAGCATCGTTGCCACCACATATAGATATTTTATAAAGAAAATCTTAGATTTCCTGGCGATGTTTTCTTTCACCGTTAGAGCTGTCATCCCTCACTGTCATAATTCATTGATACTTTTGTTGGTCACCGTGATAGAACCCGATACCTTGAAACCGAATAGCCTGCACTTTAACCATTGCCAATTAACCAATACTTTTACAACGGACCTTTGTTAATGGAAGCAAGTACCAACCAAGTGTAAAACATAATGAAGAAATGAAATCATACATTCGTTTTAAGTTTTAATTACCTAAAAAATACCACAGACCATTTTTTGGATGGCATTAATGTGAAGTAAAATTTCGGTATATTAATGAAATTAAATTATAGAGTGCTTTAACTAAATGTTTGCAACATCATTTCTTGGCGATATTAAATTTTTCATCGTTTTTTAAGGGAAATTATAAGTTAAGCCACAAATTTTTTTATTGGCCACGTGATCAAACTTCTAATTTTATTACTAAGCCACTAATTTGTCTTTTTTGCAACGCCTACTAAATATTCTATAGAAAGCGTAGTAGTTAAATTTGGGTTAGTTAATGTTAGGCTGCATTTATACAGCAAATAATCGAATTTGGATGAAAATTCCAAATTTTATAGCATAAACATCATGTAACATCATGTTTTTAATGGCGAAGATAGTATCGTTCAGACGCTCGTAAATTGTGGCTGACTTAGTTATTTAGACGCAGTGAAAGCGTAGTAGTTAAATTTGGGTTAGTTAATGTTAGGCTACATTTATATAGCGAATATTCGAAATTAGATGAAAATTCAAAATTTTATTGCAAAACATCATATAACAACATACTTTTTGTGGCGAAGATAGTATCAATCCGATGCTCGTTAATTATGGCTGACTTAGTAATTTAGACGGCAATGTAGATTTTTAAGGGCGAAAAAGAAGTCTGTATAATTAGCACCCGTTTTTTAATAGAATGCATTATGATGTGAACAGAGAAGCAGAAGTGAACAATAATAATAATCGATTGAAATAAGTTCTAATTTTTCAGGATGTGCACCTAAATAATAATGTGTGTGTTTCAAAGCGCTTAAAATTGTGATAATAATATTGTTTGCCAGCCAAAAACTAGTTTATTCAATTCGAATAGCGTATCATTAAATTGTATGTATCAATTCACATGTAGATTACATAAACAAATTAATACATAAGTAACAGTCCAATGGAATGTAACATAAAAGTTACATTTCTTTGAGGTCACAATTTTATTTTTGGGACATGTAGGGGGAGTCAGTAGAAGCTTAACCCCAAGTTTGTGGGGTTGCCACCCTTGTCCCGCGGCCGCCATATTGGTAAAATGGGTGAGAACGCTTTTTTCACTATATCTGCTAAAGTATTAATCGTAGAAAAAAATTTTAATAACATAACTTGTAGCAAATAGCTTTGTCTACAATCGTGTTTTATACAATTTTTTTTACCGTAAAATAAAAAACAAAGAAGTTATAAGCAAAAAAGTGCAAAAAATTCTTAAAAAAATATTCTTTTTTCTTTATAACTTTCTTTTTTGACATTTTACAAGAAAATTACCTCAGACCAATCTTGTAGATGGTTTTTTAAGGAAAATGTTTATCTAATATTTTTTTAATTTTATTTATTTATAACGTTTTACAGCGCTCCTTGTAACCACTTCTTGAGTGGTTTTGTAAAAATTTAGTATGAGTACTAATTACTTTGCGGATTTATCTGTGTTTCATCTTCTGTTCTTTGTGTACTGTAATTGGTAATTTGGTAATTAAACGGTTATTATTTCTTTTTTTATGTCTTTTTCATTTAAAGATTATGTTTGTAAACAAATAAATAAAATTAATCACCCACTCACTTTAGTACTGTGTAAGTTAGATAGAAATTCAGGATTTGTGTATAGTTTTATAATCATTATTGTATATATTTTAAATGTAAGTTAATAAACAATGTAACGGAAGAGCAGAGTCTCCTGTAACAGGCCTTCTTGACTTAGAAGGTGACTCCAGACACAGTTGATGTAATTTAAACTTTTTGCTGTACAAATTTTGTTATTTTTATTATTATAACTTCTTAAAAAGTATTACGTGTCATGTATATTACGAGCCATTCGTTCTACCTTCTTTGCACAATTAGTGCTGGATCTAGGCTCATCAAGCATAGGTGAATGAGGGTTAAAATTAATGGTGTGTCACGTTTTTTTTTGTATGTTTGTGTGCGCACAGCAGGCATAGCACATAAGTTCGTGTTACATGACAAGAATATAGCACGGAATTTATATGCTTACAGTTATCTGGAAGTTTTACTCTACTGGAACATAGATTATATTACTAAACTATAAATATAACTAAAATATATAAGTATTTAATTTAAGTAGTAAAAATACTACGATATGTATTTTTTTGTTTGGCTTCATACACCTATAAAGGCCAATTTGTTTTGATACAGTAGCTGACGCTAGTGTCGCTGGCTTCGCACTGACCCACACTGTTAACACGCGTCCAGTAGATATCGGTAAATCATTGGGGTGACGTTGACGAAAACGAGTCTCTCGCGATTTAAAAATCGAAGTGAATTAAAGGCATTGTTAAATTTTTAATTTTACATCTAACGTCTTCTATGGTTACGCCCTCAACGTTCATTCCAACGCACATATTCTACAATGCTGTAGGCCACATATTTTTGTGGCGCTAACGATTTCATGTTTCACGGGCATTTATTTTGTCTGTATAATGGGATAAACTTAAACTAAAACTCTTTCTCAGACCACTTTTACGATCCCATTTTAGAAAGGTCCAAACCAAACGCGTGGTCACTCATACAAGTGTATAATCGTATATACGCCAGCGACGGAATCTATGTGTTTATACGGATCATACTGGACCGGACTGCATTACTGGACGCTGTACTGACTTCAAACTGTTTACATTGATCCAGTGAGGGAAGTCAGTGGTATTAGTGCCAGGTACTGTGCAATGTAAACTGGTTTTTCAGGCCGTAATTTCGTAGGTGTAGTTTATGACAAGTAACAAAAATATTACAAAAACAATGTTGCATTTTTTTTTACTCAGCACTAATTGGGGGGTTGGGGCTTATCGAAAGCAGTCCATATGACGTCTGCTATACAACGAATTGAATTTCCATTACACACGGTGGTTTGAGATAACTTGCAGCACACCACGCTTGCTAAATATGCATTCCAATCCAACACATAAACTTTCCTCCACTCTTAGATCAATCGAATATTCGAATAAAGATTATTCGATGCGTAAAAAATAATTAGTAATATTGGCTGTCGCCACTGACGACAGTGCTCTTAACTAAAATCTAGGCTTTTTAAATTAATTACTAAACACAAACTTTGTGTTTTGGGACCTCTCTGACAAGCACCTGAAAGAATTAATTTAATATTCTTAACATTTAACAGTGAAAGCACTTCCTAGTTAATAACTTGCACGGCATCGTTTACGTATTGTAATATCGTCGTAAATGAAAAAAGTAGATACCTTAAAAATGTTGATGCATCAAAATATATACCTATAACGAAGCCAATGAAAACAAACATTTTTTTTTTTTTAGGGTTTCATTATGAACAATTTCTATTCACTGTTACGTGTAATAACGTTATACCTACGTACTTGCCAGACCTCAAATAACCCGAGTATGAACATAAACAACAACATTTAATTTAATTTTGCCTATTGTTTTAACCACTTATCTGTCTCATAATTATTTTGAATTGTATTTCTTAAAGCTACCTTTTAAATATTTTAATCTTTCTTAGGTATAACTTAAAAGGCATCCATCATGGATGAGAAGATCGACAACAGGGGGTCTCAGACTTGTGTGTTTGAGACTGACTACAAATTGACAAAATTTGCGACATGACCAAATAGCTGATGATTTTCCGTTCTGATGGTAAACCAATCCAAGAGCTGCTTAGATCTAGGAGGCCCCACAACTCTTGATCTTAAACGTATTAAAGTAACAATCTTAAATTTATCAAAGTAATAAGTTTAAGAGTTGGAGTGTTATCTGTTGTAGGCAGATAATAAGTATCTCGATTTAAGGGACTAGATGGGGCAGAGTATGAACCCTTCGCTATTTTCCTGTCCAACGTCACTAATACAGCCGCTTACATTTTTAGAATATAAGCCTTCACATATTTGTTTTATAATGTTAACACAATAAAAAAAGGTTTATATGAATTGTGAGACTGCACTCTAATAAAACTTTCTTCTTAAAATACTTGGTGCCTGCGCTGTGTAGTAATTGATGTCTTAGTTGTGAACTATGGCATTCTATTCCCAGAGCACTAACCGTTTATCTCCTCTGTCTTAACTTCATTCCACGGTTGCTTCTCGCAGGAACCAAATATCAAGAAGATGATATTAGAAGCTATATACACTGCTGATGACACGTTGAATACTGTCTGCCATTGGCCGGGGTCAGACTGTAAATAATAAAAGAATGTCATTATGAATTTAGTTCTTACTAAATTTTTTAAAGTATAAGTTGTTATTAAAATTAGGATCATCAAATAGGATTCTCAACAGTAAAATTATACACTTTTGAAAAAACTGTCAAAACTAGTTTTCCAAACTCCAAGGCAAAATTTGATGTTCAAAAGACTGTTCGATAGTAATTTAATGCACAAAAAATGAGTATTCTCAAAGTCGAGTTTTAACTCTAAATTCAGCCTGGCTAGCTCATGGCGAGCAACTCTATATCGCCTTCACAATATCGTGATCGAATGTTGATAACTGTGCAGTGGAAAGTGCGATCTAATTATGTTTCTCAATCAAGTCGATATCGGGAACTTTGTTACTTGCTCATTTACGTAATAACGTTACTTCTTATTTGTATACAACGTGAAAACCAAACAGAAACTCCAAGAAAAAAGGCTTTATTTTTGGTATTTTACTTTTTATTTATGTTGCTTAACCTGGACTAGACCTAAAGAACTGTATTAGTTTCCTTTCAGGTACCTTTTCATAATTTATTTATTTATTTATTCAAGAAACAAACGGCTTACAATATTCCGTATAAATAAAAGTTAACAATAAGTATCTCACTAGCCAAAATAGTTTCCAATTTTTAATAATATATAGCGGATGTAAGAACTACACAATATTACCTAATTAATGTACAACAGAAGAAGCATTTTAAATTTAGTAATAATATTTAAATTTTGAAATACTTTTCTAACTGCTCACTCTTCCATGCATTTATTTGTTTGAAATGCTACTATTTGTTAAGAAACACGTGGCATATTTTGAGGTAGTAGGTGATTATATGAATCTTAGGAATAAAGATACTCTTGGTAAGAAACTGTACATGCCACTTAGAAATTTAAGTGTATTTAGTAATAATGTATATGTATGGCAATTGACTTTTTTAATCAACTACCTATACTATATAAAAATTTACATTTCATGGAATAAAGAAGGAAATTACTTGACTTGTTTTAAATTACAGGATATTATTCAATTAATGAATATTTTGAAGACACCGAATTATAATTTTTAGACATTATATAATCTTAGAGTGATAACTTATTTGAAACTAATTTGACTTTTAACTTCACAATTTTTTTACATTAACATTTTTTAATAAACATTTGATTTAATAAACATTTGCACGCTGACTTTAAGAAGAACGTGTTGATCTGAATGACATGTTAAACCAACTTATGTACACATTTTCAAGCAAATAAATATGATTTAATTTTATACAATAACAATAACAATAAATCGTATTAGGAGTTATACTTTTTGTTTTAACAGATGTAATGAAGCCGTTAAGATTGCAATTAAATATATCTATCAAATGTTAACGTTGATTATGTGTGCTGCAAGCTCTGACTAAAAATCTATTTTTGGAATAATTTGTTTTACAAACAGGAACAGAAAACACCGCATTGGAGCGGATACTTGACTTAGGACATCTTAGTGAAACACGACTCAAGAGGAAAGGAGAATCAACATGATTATTGATAATTTCATACAAATATATCTGATCCCTATGTTCACGACGCATTTGTAAAGTTTCTAATTCAGGAGGAGAATTTTTTTAAAATCGGTAACCTAATCTTTTGATTAATTTATTCTGAATTCTCGCAACTTGATCAATATATGTAGTGTATATAGGGTTCCATGCAATAGACGCGTATTCCAGATGGCTTCTTACTAAGCAGTTATATAAAGTAATATAGGTGTTTATATTTTTGAAATCGTTGCACTGGCGGAAGACAAACCCCAGCATTTTGTATGCTTTTGAGGTGATATTATTTATATGAGAAGTAAAATCTAGTTCACTATCAAGGTGCACACCCAGGTCTCTCACCTCGTTCACTCTTTCAATCGTAGTGTTACAAAAATTATAATTATATTTTATTGGAAATCTTTTTCTGGAATAAGTAATCAAATGACATTTAGTAATATTTAGTTTTAGATAAATATAAAATTTATTTAATTCGTCCTGAAAAAGTTGACAATCTTCTATTGTTTTTACAAAGGTAAATATTTTTGTATCATCAGCATATAATAATGCTTTAGAATGTTTAAAATGGCTCATAATGCCATTGATAAATATGTTGAAAAGAAGAGGACCGAGGTGGCAACCCTGAGGCACACCTGAGGTAATAGGGATGAAACTAGATGTATAGCCCTTTACAGCTACCGCCTGAGACCTATCCCGCAAATACGACTATAGAAGATCACCGTGTATACCGATGTTTTCCAGTTTAGTTATTAACAAATTATGTAAGATTTTGTCAAATGCTTTGGAAAAATCGGTATACACGGTATCCACTTGATACCCGTGCTCCATGGCCTCTAAAATTAAATCTAGAAACTCACAGAGATTTGATTCAGTTGATCTCCCTACTAGAGTTGACCCACTAGAGTCTGTCAAGCGAGTCTATACTCCGCACGCCGAATGATGATCCCTATGACGTTTCAACTGACAGTTGTATTAGTTATGCGAAACAATTTCGATAAAATACTGTTTTTTCAGGCAAATGTCATGTCATTCAGCCAGGTCATTCAACATAATAAGCAATATTTATTTATTTTGAAAAAAAAGACTACGCTCATTGATGGACATAAAACACTAGATAAAAAAGTAACAGCCTTATTATATTTTATTTTACTATACTTTAATTTTTATTGGTGAAAAGTGGTCGAAAGAACGAAGAAAATTTGCTTACAAGACTGGGATCGAGATGTACAATACGACAATATCATTGACCAACCGTTAATAATAAACGTCACGGATAGCTGCAGTTCAGACTCAGATTTTGAAAATCCGATTGACCCTGTATCAGATTCAGATTGATATAAATAAAATACAAACTCAAAGCATTTGTTTTATATTTCCAACAAATTATCGATATTTTGTTTATCGATGTGTCCCTTCTTAGTCGATAACAGCTTGACGACGTAACTTTTGCAGCACGTACAATGTACATTTGCATTGAGTTTTTTTCTATTATTTCCGAACATTACGTAATAATTTCTTAATATTCATTTTTATAATTTACAATTGTACACAATTATGATTTTTTCGTCTTTTTAATGGACCTCTAAAGGATTTGATGTGATAGGACGTCAGTACAATGTTAAGCGCTAACGAACTGTCATAGGGATCATCATTCAGCGTGCGGATTATAGTCCACAACCATTTTGCTGATTTCTTATAATGGCAACACTATTATCTGTCAAACAAATTGTCACAAATTCTGTTGTTAACCTCGAAATATTCCTGTTTTTGTTGAATTTTTAATTTTATAATGCCGAAACCTTCTAAAAGTAGTATCAGGAGCCTATTATTTACAATGATTAATAAATATAATCATGTAAAGAATGAAATTGACAACGAGTTATTGGAAAAACGACGACTTTTGGATGAAATCGTTTCAACATCAGGTAGGTTGGCTACAACATGTTGATACTTTTAGCACAATTGTATAACTTTATGTATTTTAAAAGTGATGTGATCAGCATTTCGATTTTGGTTTAGATTCAGAGGTATTCACTTCCACCATATCACTGTGACCTGAACGCAATTGAACTGATATGGAGTTTGACTAAAAGAAAAATAGCCAGAAAACTTTAGGAATTCCTGGTAAACAAATGGAGAATCTTATAAAGGAATGTTTTAATAGTGTCACAGCCAGTGATTGGAAAAAATGCACAGATCACACTATTAGTGTCGAAAATAAGTAAAAAGTAAGAGACAGGATATCAGAAACAGAGTTGGAACCCTTCATAATTTCTGTACGTAATGATGATACTGACAGTGATTTTTCATATGAAGGCATTGAATTTCTTGATTCTGATCTAAGTTCTGATAGTGACAAATAAATACCTACATTACAATGCTTTTTCTTTTATTTATCCTTAACAATTTTTTTTTATTAGAATTTCAAGTATTAAGAATTTTCAGCGTGTTACATCAGTGTTGACACCTGAAAGATTTTTGAATTTACTGCCTTTTTCATGGGACTAGACTCGCTTGACAGACTCTAATAAAACCGTGTTGACTTGGGATTATGTAGGGTCTAATTGTAGGAAACAGAGAATCGTAAATAATCTTTTCAAAAAGCTTGGGCACAACTGACAACTTAGAAATACCACGGTAGTTACAAATGTTGTGTTTGTCACCGTTTTTAAAAATGGGAACAATAATTGATCTCTTCCAAGCTGTAGGCATGACGCCTGTTCTTAAAGAAATATTAAAAAGTGTTGCAAGAGGATTAGCAATTTGTTTGTGACAGAGGTAGAGGTAGGAAAACTGTGTGAACACCATCGGGGCCCATTCCTTTGTTGACATCAAGTCGTTTTAGATATTTTTCAACAATAGAGCTATCAATGAAAATCGATTTTATCAAACAATCATTATTTATTATGTCATTGAATACGTTCATATTTGACGAAGGCTCAAAAACAGACTGGAAAAAAGAGTTGAATTGCAATTTGTTGACCATCCGATGCATAAGTGTCACCCAGGTGTAAAGTATCAGGAATACCGTTACTACTCCGTTTAGAATTAATAAATGACCAGAAATGTTTGGTATTATACTGTATATTACTTTCCGTGTTGCTAATAAATTGACCATAACACAAAATCTCAAATTTTTTGGCTTCACGTCGCGCAAAAGAAAAATTGTCATAATCGTTTTGTCTGCCGTATATTTTCTATTTTTTATGGAGTTTACGTTTTTTATTGATTACTTTAATTAAATGTTTATTATACCAAACCGGATATTTATATTTATTTTTAATTAACTTTTGAGGAATGAATTTATCTATAATGTTGTTGATAATTCTATAAAAATTTGGTACAGCAAGTTCAATATCATTCGGATCAAGATTATTTTCCCAATCAACATTTGACAAAGCAAGATTTACTTGTTCATAGTCAGCAGCATGAAACCGGCGAACTACTCGAGACGCAGGACATAAATAGTGGAGTTCATTCCAGGCCCTCAATAAGCTTTTGATTTCAGTATTTTACGCAAAAAATGACTATACCTTAATTTTTATAACATTTTATAATAATTATAAAATGAAAGTCAGAACCAAATTATGTATATAAATATATAAAAGACACAGAAGCAAATCAAGGAATACGTAACTGCGTGCATCTTTACCGATACAGACAAGGTTCTCGAACCATAGGTTAATCATTATGCAAAAAAGAAAAACTTGAGGTAATCTTTATGAGTTAAAATAGATGACATAGATATTCAGTTGAATAAATTACTTTAAAAAATGTCGAAATCATAACATATTAAATAATATCACTAAAATATATTTATGTCAGCTTTATAGTCAATATTTTATTTTTGTGCTTTTTATTTGCTTGGGTTTATGTGCGAAATTATTTTCTTTGATCGGCAACCCTCAGTAAAAAAAAACATTCGTTCTGTTTTTGTGCAACGAGTGAATGTAACCTGCTTACTAATGAGATAGCAAACTAACACAATACATAATTAATTACTAGTTAATTGTTTATTTTTCCTATTTTTCCCTATTAAATAAAGTAACAAATATTTTTAGATTAAAGAATTTGTGGTGCAATACAATATAGTTATTATAAGTTTACTCTAATGATGGCCATTTTAACACTAAAAAATTAAAAAACGAATTAGTATTAACCTCAAGTGATTATAAAATATGGTATTAATCTTATTGATTATTATAATAAAAATAATTATAACTGTATATTTTACTGAAACATAAGTAGCCGACGACACGAACATTTTGAACTCAACCCTTTGAGGTGTGACTAATATTAATGTTGATACTGAGAGAAGGATGATTTCCATCTTCAGGCAATGACATTGGTGTAGTTCTTTCGACTGAACACTCAATGTCTGAAATAACCAGATCTAAATGTCTGTTATTTATGTTATAAATATGATTATATTGAGACAGGTCATTAAAACTCAGAAACGCTAATAGTTGGGATGTTAGTATATTTTCGTATGGATTTACGAGGCGCAATTTAGAGGAAGAGTTGCAGTATGAAATCCATCTAGCAAGTCTTATGTTGAAGTCGCCAACTAATAAAAAATTGTCGTTTGGATATTCAATTTTAAGGTCGGAAATATATTCATAAAAAACCAATTCTGCTGCCGATTGGTTATTATTTTGTGGAAAATAACAGCAAAATAAATGTAACCTTTTCATAGTTGGTGCAGAATTTAACAAGATATTGACACAGGTAACATCAGCCCCATACATGTAAGGTAATATTCCCATTCCTTGCATACTAACACTTACCTCACGGCGAACTGCAATGAGGGTACCACCACCTTTTTCAACTGATAATTTAGCATAACATCTATCAGTGCGGTATACATTGTACCGACAGTCAAATAGCTCTGCGTCGTAAATTCCTGGTAAAAGCCAAGTCTCACTCAAGCATATCACGTCAAAATCAGAATTTAGCATATTACTATAAAATATTTTATCTTTGGTCCGAAGACCTCTCACGTTTTGGTAAAAAAACGTTAAGTCCCATTATAAATATTATGAATTACTAATAATTTTCGTGAAAGTGTAAATATGTTAAACTATATTGAGTCGTGTTGATTAAAGTATGATTAGAGTACAATAATATCCCCCCCGATGGTTGCCCGCCTTGTCGTGGCGGGGGGGCTTAGTAACCGTGGACTGGTCACCCACGGTGAACTAAGAGGCAACCAGGGCCGGCCTGTTGGGGCCGCCGGCTGGCCCGAGGAGGGCGCTCCCAGCGGGCTGAAGAAGTCCGCTGTGGACGCGCTAGGAGATGGGACCGCAGAAGAAGAGGAGTGCCGGTATTACGGTGCGCCGTTCTCCCTATCTTCTGCGGCCGTGGAGGGATCGCAGGGGGAGAGGCGTGTTGTTATTACGGTGCGCCACTCTCCCTACCCCCTGCGAGCCGGCGGGGCCGTTCCGTGGAAACGGCACTGGTGGGGCCGCAGAGGAAGAGGCATGTCGGTATTGCGGTGCGCCGCTTGCCCTATCCTCTGCGGCCGAGGTGTGGTCGGTGGCAGAACCACAGACCCGATCTGCCACCGGGTACCAGTTATCTGGTACCCATGGCCTCCTAGTAGCAGACTTGGGGGGAGTCTGCTACAGTACTGGTGGAGGCCGAGGAGGGAGGCGCACCTTACCATCTGGTGCGCCCATCGTGGAGGGCCTTCGGGCTGTTTGATGGAGCCGCATGTGGGCGGCTGCCGCCGGCGGGGTCGCGGATGTGTGCGAGAGCGTTCCCGTGGCCCCGTCACAAGGCGGCGAGGAGGAAGATGGGGGGGTTTTTAGTGGGTATACCGTGGGTCTCATTAGCCTATACGGGAGTCCCACATAACCACTCGGGTGCCCCCTGCGCCCGGGTGGTATGCGTAATGCATTTTCCCCCCCGAAAAAAAAAAAAAAAAAAAAAAAAGAGTACAATAATATGCAGCAAGAAATTTTGATCAGCTCCAAAGCTAGTGTGTCAAGTTCCACATTTGTAAAAGCCACGTAAATGCAATAAAACGATTTATCTCTAAAATATGTTATGTTAAAAACAGGAATAAATACAATCAGAACGGTACTTAAGTTGTACAAATCGAATAAAGAAATAAAATAAAGTAATTGTAAAACCGAAATAACGCTTATACTTTTTTTTTAAAGCTTCATCAGACGTGACATCGGAGACTGATCGCTGCGACGCACCATGATAGTACAGTTCCGAACCCAACAGTATGCATAGCCTTTTGCTTTTGCCAACCGCTTAGCTTCCCGGAGTAGGAATTTATTCTTAGCAGAAAGGTGGTCGTTGAAAAATATTTTCTTTTCGCCCTGGGCACCCGTAAAACCAATATCATTCGCAGTAAATTTTTTTAACCTGCGTAAGGCAGATAGGAAATCGTCTTCTTTGTACCTTGAGTGCATTTTCAAGATAATCGGCTTCGGAGTCTTGTTATCAGAGTCATTCTTGACAGCTACTCGAGTGATAATGTCAACATCTGTGTCAACGTTGATGGCAAACTTGCATTTTTGTGCTAGGCATTTTACAAAATCCAAAAGGTTCTCATTTTTTTTCTCGGGTACACCATTAATTTGAATATTTGAGCGGCGAACCCACTGCTCATTACGTTGGTGGCTATCAGAGATGTGTTTTAAATTGGAACGCAGAGTATCAAGCTCCTGCTTCAGCTTCTTATTGTCATCTTTGATATTCGACATTTGGGCATTTATTGAAGCGATCGTAGTAGCAAAATTGTTCATTTTGTTTTCCCATGTACTTACGGTCACTGAGTGCTTAGTTAACTGCTAATTGTGACCTGTGTCTCAATAAAACCTGTGTTTTATTAAGAATTTCGATTTTGGTGACAGTTTATATTTTTTGAGAATTTTAATAATCCAAACCTTTTAGTGCCCTGCTTAGTATTTTGATCAAGAGTTACGAACATGCACCTATTGGAACTATGTACCTTAAACATGTATAATGTTACTTGTATCATATTGTGTATTACCTAGAACGCTTTGTAATAATATGTAGATGTTTTTTTTTAGTTTGCCGAACAAGACTCTGTTTGTTACAAAGTTTTCTATAAGTACAATAATATACAGAATTTTATACAAATAATTCGACAGTGCGGAGACAAATAAATAAATAACTCGAGGACAATCCTTGGACATCTATCACAGTAAGGAATGATAACCTGTCCAGGGAGACAGGTAAAAACTAAATATTGTGATTACTTCTATGTGTGCAATCGAAAACGGTAAACTAAATAACATGAAATATTTACATAAGTAAACATATTAAATCTATTAGTTACAATTGATCATTGAATATATTTTATGTGTTTTAATGAAAATGTACCTAGGAAACTTTACACTTCTTTAAATACTATTAGGTATAAGACTAAGTTTTAGTACTGCCTCTTCACATCATTATTTGATTCGTGTACTGTGTTGTTTAGCACAGGTCACTCCCACTTATTTTTGTTTCACGGCTTTTCTTAACTTTCAGGTTTTTTTGTATCTTTGTCGTAATCGGAAAGCGATTACGCGGTCTTCCTTATGGTTTGTAATAGTATCCGTCCCAGACGCGTCATTGTCGACTGTGGCCGTCAGCTGCATTACCACTGTTCTTGTTACTGCATTCTCTTTTTCTTCTCTTTAACCATAACACATAACATAATCCACGTAAACTGTAAAACTGGAATTTCGGTCATACAGCCGCAAAAGAAATACAATTTTGTTTTATAATGAGAAAAAGTCAACCAAAGGTCAACATAATCTCTTATACCAAAAAATACTTTTATTGTGCACGCGCACAATTACTTGAACCATTTCGACATTAATGTCAGCACCGACTTCTTCGTTTGGTAAAATTATGTTGCAATACGTACGTCACTTTTGTGCATAAGCTCTGCAGAGTTTTTTTCGATGTATTATTTTTAATTATCTTGTAAAAGGATTTTTAAAGAAACACAGATGGCGAAAAATGAAAATTATTTCATGCGGAATATAATATTTCAAGAACACACTGACACAAGCTACTATTATCTTTATATTGGTAGCTAGTTAGTCATTTCATAACAATTAGAGAAGAACACACGTGTGTTCTTGTATGAATATATTTGTAATAATGTATGTTAACATTAAAGTAAAGTATGAAATATTCAATTATGTGTATGAATATTTTACTTTGTAGAATCTAAAGTTTTGTTACATTGTTATTCTATAATACAATCTTTTATGAACCACCATTTTGAACCTAACACCATTGTTCCTAAGTTCATTACGTAGGTAAGTTTTCGTTTTCGTTTATCTCGGGATAAAAGTTAAACTTTCTGTTATTTCAGGCAGTAATCTGTCTGCATATCAAATTCCACATGCTAACCCAATCAGCATTGTTTTCGATATTGCATTACAAACATTCAAACGTACAAACCTATTCATAATAGAAGCACGATACTGGATCACCAAATCACCGATGTAGGATTGAATTTTAATGATAATTAGGATTATTTTTTGTGATTTATTTGTCAATATTACCGATCGCATTAGGTCTCTTTAGTTTTAGGAGTAATTAAATAAAATTATTTTAATGCATATTATTTTACGAATCTCTTTTACTTTTCATTTCATTAAGCTTACTCTTAATAAGCCACCGACCAACAAAGACCTTTTCAAAACACTATACGAATATGACAATTTTAGTAGTAGTTTACAAAAAATTACCTCGTCCTTTAATACAACACCAGCAACGAGCGGGGCTATTATTGAAATAATATTCGCAAAGCAGTTAGTGATGCCCATCAAAGTCCCGGCGAAGTTTGGTGCCATGTCTGTATGTACAATCTGTGAAAAAAAAATATGTAAAGATACAGATATATTTGCCAAATAAACTTAGTGAGAACTCCAGAAATTAATGTTGTATGCACCCTTTATGAATAAAAACATTTTACAAATAAATATCAATTGAGGTTGAAAGTTACAGAAATCGTTGAAGAAATGTTTATTTATTTACTAAAATAAAACCTCAGACGATTCTCTAGTAATTTCGAAGCTGATGAGATAGATATTATTAAATTAACGAACGGTTCACAGAGAGGTACACTAAGCAAACGATTTGGAATATTACAAGAATGTTTAAATTTACTGTGAAAACTATATACCGTGAAAAAAGATCTGTTAGGCGTTTATTATCTTGATGTTCATTGTCACTGCTGAACAAAAGTGTTTCCTTAACTAGTCTGCAGGCACCGATCTACCTATCTAAAGTGGTTTCTAAACGGTGCTCCGACGGGCCTAAGATCGCAACCATTTTAAAATTTTAAATAAAACACTTTTTACCGGATATTATCGCGTATATTTTAGTTAATTTTAAAATTATTTCGACGTTTCGGCATCTTTGCAGTTGCCGTGGTCACGATAGACTAAGGTGTTGTTCATCTATTGCCAGTAATAAAAACTACATGATTGTCAATACATATTAACGCCATCTGTTTCTCAGTCTTCTCGCATAACGTCCCGGATTGACACAAAAGGCACTGATTGTGTCCTGAGTTTGCAGTCTAACAGTTTGCTGGTTTTTCATTTTGATGTTTTTAAGTATTGGATCCCATGTTGATGAAAGTTTCCAACCATCTTCTCTATTGAAATTTGGATGTTTTTTAATTTCAATAGTTTCTCTGACAATCCTAGGTATAAAATGTTTCTCTTTTGCTAGGATCTTCACGGTATCAAATCTTAAATAATGGTTGGGCTTGTCTATGGAATGTTCACAAACTGCAGATTTTGAGGTTCGTTTATTTTTAACATCAGAGATGTGTTCTTTAATGCGAGTTGACACATTTCGTTTGGTTTGACCGATATAAGAGAGCCCGCAGTCACAGTCGATTTTATAAACGCCTGGATCTTGTAAAGGGATGCTTGATTTTATTGGACGAAGATGCTGGCTTATCTTTGAGTGCGGCTTGTAGATAGTTTTGATTGAAGCTCGCCGAAGAATGCCTCCTATCTTGTCAGTAACACCCTTTATATAAGGCAGGAATGCTGGTCTTCGTTCAACTGTGAGTGGCTTTACGCGGTTTCTGCGACGGCGACGCGGTGTTTTTAAATCGTTATCCCGCAGCACTTTAACCAGGTGGTTGAGTTCCTCATTAATGTGTAGGTGTCGTCAACGTACCTCTTGTATATCTTCGGTACAAGAGGTACGTTGACGACACCTACACTATATTACCTAAGCATGAAGTGACTGCATTCCTAAACCACCTCAATTCCCTTAATTCTAAAATTAAATTCACTATGGAATTGGAGCAGGAGAACAAATTAGTTTTCTTAGATGTCTTAATACAAAGAAATCCTGATGGTACACTTAGCCATACTGTTTATAGGAAACCCACCCACACTGACCGATATCTAAATGGGAAATCCCATCACCACCCGAGCCAATTATCTGCCGTAGGCAACTCTTTGTTTCAGAGAGCACATGGAATCTGCGATCCCCAACACATTAATGAGGAACTCAACCACCTGGTTAAAGTGCTGCGGGATAACGATTTAAAAACACCGCGTCGCCGTCGCAGAAACCGCGTAAAGCCACTCACAGTTGAACGAAAACCAGCATTCCTGCCTTATATAAAGGGTGTTACTGACAAGATAGGAGGCATTCTTCGGCGAGCTTCAATCAAAACTATCTACAAGCCGCACTCAAAGATAAGCCAGCATCTTCGTCCAATAAAATCAAGCATCCCTTTACAAGATCCAGGCGTTTATAAAATCGACTGTGACTGCGAGCTCTCTTATATCGGTCAAACCAAACGAAATGTGTCAACTCGCATTAAAGAACACATCTCTGATGTTAAAAATAAACGAACCTCAAAATCTGCAGTTTGTGAACATTCCATAGACAAGCCCAACCATTATTTAAGATTTGATACCGTGAAGATCCTAGCAAAAGAGAAACATTTTATACCTAGGATGGTCAGAGAAACTATTGAAATTAAAAAACATCCAAATTTCAATAGAGAAGATGGTTGGAAACTTTCATCAACATGGGATCCAATACTTAAAAACATCAAAATGAAAAACCAGCAAACTGTTAGACTGCAAACTCAGGACACAGTCAGTGCCTTTTGTGTCAATCCGGGACGTTATGCGAGAAGACTGAGAAACAGATGGCGTTAATATGTATTGACAATCATGTAGTTTTTATTACTGGCAATAGATGAACAACACCTTAGTCTATCGTGACCACGGCAACTGCAAAGATGCCGAAACGTCGAAATAATTTTAAAATTAACTAAAATATACGCGATAATATCCGGTAAAAAGTGTTTCATTTTAAAATTGTACCAGACTCCTTGTGCTCTTATCTATGTCAACAAGGAATCGATTGAAAGTAAGTGACGATATGCGCGCGAGGCTTTAAGCAAAAATAATCGAACCCCAAAAAGCTCCTTAATTATTTACAAAAATTGTAAATTATTACACTGTAAATAAATGTTACTTTTGACTTTTTTTAATTGTGGAGATTTTGATACTTTTTACTTTGTGGGTCATAATCCATTATCGCGAAATCACCGTAGTCTCTGGTCGCAAAAGGTTGGGACTCACTGCCTTATCCTGATCCTTAGTTTTATTTGTGAGTTTTACCAATGGAAATCATACCAAAAATCCAGTATAATGGCCAGCGTTAAGCCCCACGACCGCGGTAAGAACCGCGACAGCCACGGTCAAGTTGCCTGCGGGTACGTACGACAGCCCCAGCAAAGCGATAGCGGGCCCGAATAAACCTGGGTATAAAAACTGAATCAATAAATGAGGTATAAATCAAATAAAAATACGCTAATTTAGTAAATAAATATTAACAGTTAAGGATCACTCTTCTTATTGTGGTGGGTTGTGCTGTGGCAACGGAGTTCTCAATAAAATAAGTAATATATTAAGGTATTTTTAATTACATTTAAATGTAAAAGATTAACGGCCTGTTTCACAATCTCTCAGTAAAGTCTTTATACGGATACTTGATACTTATAAAGTTAACAAGTTAAAGTCTTGTCGACGTGTCACAGTTTTGTTTTACACTAAGTAAGGCTAACCGTCATATAAACTTCAAAGTAACTTACTGTTCTGACAAAGTAGCGCTTGCCGGTTTACGCTTTTGGACAGCCCCATAACCCTAACATTTAATTCTTTTATATAAATACAACAAATGTTAGTCTTGGTTCTCTAACATTATCAAAGAAACTCATTTATATTCAAAAACGAATAACTAAGAATTTGGAAACTGTTTGATTGTATGTTGTTGTGAACTTCATATCTTATAACTTTACTGCTATAAGCTGTTATAATACAGGAACAAAATAGTTTTATAAAATAGACCAATTTAGTTTTTCTTATGCCATGCTTGACCTCAACTAGAACCATTTCTCCTCTAATATATTTCACACAAAGCGAAATTTGTAAGCAGACATCAAACATTAACTCAATGCTTGTAATCTAAAATCTTCAAAAGTTACAGAAGACTAAGGTACTAGCACTAAGGATGGCCCCGTTCATAAGATGACCTACTTTAAAAAAACCGTGCTTTCCTGTATTCAAATAATTTAAAATCACGCATGAATACGCGGAATTGATTCCGCAGATGCATAGACAAAAGAGGATAAAAGAGGATCAAAACGCAGTAACGAGCATGCCGCCATTTTTGTAGTAGACATCAAGACGCCATACAAGGTTAAGGTTTGGGTACTCATTCATAATTAATAATGAACGTTTTAAAATCATATATTTGGTTCCAGCGATCTTGTTGAAAATTTTTATATAAAAAATGAAAATTGAGGCAAGTTATTGTTATATTATATTATAAGTTATTTTTTATTTGTACGTTTGTTACATACTGTGTTGTTGACAGGGAAATATACTGGTTCCAGATGACGAATGCGCAGAAACGTGTCGGAAGGATTAAATTGCCGAATAATTTACTCATCAGGTGACTATAAAAGACTTTACTCAGACATTGTAAAGCAAACCCTCCGATTATGGCAATAGGACTATAAAATAAGAATAAGTTAATGATTTCGCACAAAAAAATAGTTGATCCAAATGAAACAGATTGCTACTATAACGACCAATTTAAAATACCTACATACCAATGCTATTTGATAGTTTCCTGGTAGCTGTAATTGAAAGCCATTTCTTTCTCAGAATCATATCCGCAATGTAACCGAATGGAAAGCTCAATAGGTACATCGCCAGATACGGGAGAGCGGATAAAACGCCATTCTGCGAAGAAAGGAATAAGTACTTGGTTCTTTCTTTTATTACACACTAAATATATTTGTATGCATATATTTACTTACACTTATATATCATTTTTTTGTAATAGAGAGTTTATAAAACCTAGGCTAGCATGATGATAAGAAATAAGTATTATTGTTATAATTTGTGCATAAATGTGTTTAATAAATATATGTTTATTTATGTAATTTACGTTTTTAATTCAAATTCAGCAATTTGTGTATTTGTATTTGAAGCTTGTTAATTCTTAACACCCAAAAATGAAGACATGAAGAAATTCGATGAAATATTGAACTATTAATTCATTGCGTGGACTTTTTAGTGTTTGATATATTATGTATAAAATAATATAATAACATTCAAATTTCGAAACGACAAAATCTTAAATTACAGAAATTATCTACATAAAAACAAACTTACAGATTTGATATCAACACCAAGAACTTGTTTCATGTAGGAAGGTGTTTCTGTCATAAGCGTCCAGAAACCCCAATTTTGACCGCAATGTACCAATATCAACGCTAGGAATGGCACTGAAGTGACGATAGATCTCCAAGGAGTTTGCAGTTTCTGAAAGGATAAGTTATGTATTAGTTGTAACCTGCGATCGTATAGCAATTTTCTACTGGCAAGTCAATCAAGATACCTATTGTTGTTATCTGTAGCCGTTTACGTGTACCTATTTATTATTTTTAAGGTTGTGTTGTGGTTGTATTAAAAGAACATTTTTTGATTCTAACATTAGGAACATTCTTGAAGATTTTGTTTCTATATGCAATCGCGAGTCAAAACTTCAAACCACTGTACTTATAGTCTTTAACAAAAACTTCCGTTGTCTGAAGTAGCGTAGGCCTAATTGTAAAGTAACTGCGACTATTAGCGATGTACAACACATGAGGTTAAAACTGTTTTAACATGGATTCTGATTATCTGATTTTGAATAATTTTAAGTTTGTAAATAAATCTTAAGTCTTATTAGACTGTACAACGTTGTCCACACGAAGGGACTCTCGCTTTAGCTCTAGTAAACAATAACCACGTGTACAAACAAAGTATGCACCTGTGAGTGAGCGCGAGACTTGGGTGATCTGGCCAGTCACGCACACTTTCGTAGCGTGTTTGTACACTACTAACAACTTCAAGCAATTGTTACAAGTAATTGTCAATGTTGAGAAATAAATATTTGAATTTGAATTTGAATTTGAAGCAAAGCGAAATTCGATAAAAGTCATATGCTGCGTTCAATTTGCCGATTACAGCGCTCACAGCGCTAAAAGTGCTCAAAACCGTTCCGATTCGTTTGAGCGCGCTAAAAGTGTTATTAGTGCTATTGCAATCGGAACGGTAAATAGCGCGCTAACATTCTGATTGTTCGTCGCTTAAGTCTAAAGTTACAATTTCATTAAGATCTTTTACCCTGAATGAAGCAGGAGCCATTTTTTGATTATTATTACAAAAGAAAATTAATAAGCAAGCTTTTAAAATCTTTAATCGACTAATAAAAACATCAACAAAGTAATGTCATGTGTCAGTTTTGACCGCTCAGCCCGACCATGCTCCGTATGTTGGGCACTGTGAGCGGGAAGATTGCGGCGTTTATGACGTTATTGATGACGCATCGATATTACTGTGAGCGCGCTCACAGGCATTCGGAACGGGGATATGAGCGCTGTGAGCGATATAATCGGCAATCGGAACGCAGCATATGTGAAGATCTCGTTTGGGGCGGCACTCTACAGTCGTTATTGTTTTTACCGCCATAATGATCATGTTCACGTGGTTGTGTTCCGGTCAAAGGGAACTTTTTCAAAACAGTTTTGTAAAAGCAATTTTCAAAGAAATTGAAACCGTTTTAACGAACAACGATGTTCTGAAAATGAACTTAAAGCATACACTTATTTTTCAAAGGTGCTAAAAAAAGCTAATAATCCTCCTAAAATGTTAGTACATATTAAAATATAAGAAAATCAACAAGTTCTTAGAGACAATCGACGAAATGGATGGACTATGTCAGTTAATTTATCTGTACGTATAAAAATTATATTAAATTTTTATTTATTTATTAAGCCATACTAACACAAAGACAAACAAGAATACTTGACAATTCAAAATATAGAGTTCAAAAAATACAGTTAGTTCTTAATAGCTAACAGTGCACACGTTACTATGCGTATATTATTCTTGTTAATGATCCATGCGCGTCTAACGTTATATCAAAAAAATTATAATATTTATACACAATTTCATAAAATTACCTACAGTTTTATACAATGACAATGGCGTTAAACTCAAACTGTTTAGAATGTTCGTCTTGTTCATTTCATTCATAGCTCTGAACCATCTAACCCGTAACATAATTTCATGTATCATGTTCTATTGACCTAATTTTTGTAACATTTCCATTCTGTTTTTTTCTATAATTCTATTGGAGTTTTTGTAATGCATGAGAAAATATACGTAATATAATAATATATTATATAAATATATAATCTACGTTCGCCAAACAAAATTATTTATTAGACATTTATGAGTATTCCAAACCCAAGCATCTAGTGTAAGGGTTGAATATAAATAATTTGGCTCATTTCCAAAGTGTCGTAATGTATCAGAGAAATCATGAAAATACTAACCTTTTGAACTCCAACGTGTCCCAAAGATGTTTGTATGTACAATCGTTCTTCACTGCTGATCATTCTTGAAGTTTGCGGCGATGCAGATCCAACAAACACGTAGACCACTGTCCATAGAGCTCCTAGAGTTCCGTTGCAGTAGAAAATGGCCGGCCACCCCCAGTAGTCCGCGATGAACCCTGATGCCATTAGTTGAAGTGCGGTTCCGCATTGTGCACCTGAAGTATAACAGTGAAAGTAAGTTTTAATTACTGTAATAAGAGAAAATCATATAATAATAATACATTTAAAAATAAATATCAAGAAAACTTTTTAAAAACGAACTAAACTGATCCAGCACTTGACTATGGCCGTTTGAAATAATTTTAGCCGGTAACAATACTGAGCGAGTACAACAGAAACTTAGCATCCCAATAAAATATAAGAAATAAAAAGCAAGTTTCAGCAAAAGGGATTCATGGAGTAATATTTTTTTACAGTCTTAGAAATGTTTATATTATAGTTATTTTACTAATTGTACAGGCCCTACCTAAATGCCCTTATATCCACAAAATATACACTTATATTTTGGATATGTCGCAGTCAGATAGATAAAACCGATAGATAATAAAGTATACGTATAATTATACATCTAGGAATATAGTTATGCGCTGGAACATAGTTATACGACAGGGGTTCATTACTATCGTACTATCGCAATCTAGTAATATGATTATCTAACTAAACTAACCTGGTTAAATAGTTATAAAGTTCATTGTAGCGACGTTCAATTGGGTTAGGTTAGGTTTGTGTGTAAATGCGCGAGCCGAGCGAGCTAAGCGAACGTGGTGCGGGAGCACCCGGCGAAGCGCCAGGACCAAATTAAGTTGTAATTTAAGTATCTACACGACAATTATTTCACTAGACTATATCTAGTAATATAACCATATCACTAAACTGGGGCCGTCTTATAATTATTATATCTCTAGTAAGATAGTAATGGACCGCTTTCTTTTAACTATGTTCCGGCACATAACTATATCGGCTTTTTCTATCTTACTGCGACAGATACACTATAGCGCAACTTAGCCCCGGGCTAGCCGACTTTTTAGTTAAGACGTCCCTCTGTCACTTTTTATTGCTATTGAGTAGATACAGACTTAAAATACAAAAAGACAAATTATCTCTGTAATCTAAACGCATAAAAACACTAACCTGCTCGAATTTAATGAGGGGTAGTAGTAGATAGGATATATGTGAAGAATGTTACGAATTAGAATGTTGCGAACGTTACGGACGTTTTCTATTTCTTTATTTATAAAAATGAATATTAGGTTCTTACCAGTTACGACTCTTCAGATATACCCTAAATATTTTTTTTTAGTATTTCACTGCATACCTGCGTAAATGATAGTTCCAAGCCTTCCTTTTTCTTCAAGAGGCACCCACTTCCCGATGAGGTTGTGCATGGATGGAAAGAGGAACCCTTGAGAAAGACCTTGCACCACTCGACAGGCGCACACTAGCTGCCAACCACCCTGAAACATGCGGTAATATTTGTTTTGAAACTAAGTCTTTAAATTAGTTGTGAACATTCGTTTATATAATAACAATGCGGAAAACCTGTGAAACATAATTTACTAGTTAAATAAGTTTAGCCGAATAGTGATATTTCTTCCTTAAATATTTTTGTAGGATGTCTATAAGAAATTATCAAAGGTCTGTCTTTGGAGACGGTAATTTGAAAATTTTCTGTGGCTTTTGTTTTATTTTCTTTCAATACATAAATTATATATTTAAATTTCCATGACATATGTGGGCATTTATTTCTCAAGTCACTTGAATATAAGAGGGGCCTTTTCAGTGTATTATATGTACTATAAATTCAAGAATTGCAGAAGCAGGCAACTTCCTCCAGATATTGGCGAAGTGAACCAAAAAGGCTATCAAAATGCCTGGTTTGACTTTAAGGTGTGCGACAATTAACCATGAACACCACGTAGCCACGTAGATCGGTTTTGAAATGGTAAAGATTCAATGCATTATAGTATAAAACACTATACTTTAAATCGTAATAATTCTTCTGTACAGCTCAATTTGTCTAAACTTGAACGCTGATCGCTTTTGTAAAACTTAATAAACCTGTATTTATGAAGTGATATTATTTATGTGCTACAATGTTCGCCTGGCTGTATTCGTAGATGAATCTACTTGTACATTCATAGCTACTAATGGCGATAATTCGCTCGAAGGGTTTTGATAAATACGCTATTATTCTGAAGGCTAACTTTTTGTTTGTTTAAAAATAAACTATAAAACTTTTTTTATAGTTTAACCAAGTTTTACAAATTCTTTCACTTTTACTCAGTTTATTCAGAAGTCACATAGAAGACACTTTTCCCATCGTTCCTACGGGATCAGGAATTAATTGGGTAAAACCACGAAAGGATTTTTATAATATCAACAAAAATCATAAAAAATATTTCGAAATGAAAATTTGTAAACCTAATGGCAACTTTAAAAAATACTGTTCACCACTTAAGAGCTTAATCACACAAATTTTATAGATATAATCTATTAAATACTTACATAATGAGAGCCAATAGGCAGTAAGAGTGAAACTGCAGCGTTTATACCAACGCATAGCGTGACCAGGACTTTTCCACCAAGCTTAGCAGCCAGCTCACCTCCAGGGATCTGCAGGATCACGTAGCCCCAGAAGAATGATGACAGAATCACGCTCTGGATTTGCATGTTCCAGTCGAAAGACTGAAAAATTTAAATGAAAAATAAAGAACAGGATGTAAATTTGCGTAAAACGACGAGTCTTACGAAATCTCATATTTTAGATAGTTAACTTTTGTTTGTTTATAAATCCATTTTCCAGGAGCGTTTTTGGTTATATCGAGACATGAATGTAAAGTAGCTCTGGCTATTCGTATACCACTCTTGGCGTCTTATCTAAGCTATATGACGTTTAAGTGAATGAAGAGAAAATAACTTTTTAACAAACGTTTACGTGCATGGGAGTTTAAGACACGTATCGCTGCGCAATGCGACTTTGTTGGCATAAACCTGTTACACGGAGCTTTCATATCTATAACTTTACTGGATTTTGCGCGCGATTTCGTTCGCTTAATATCCCGTTTATTTATTATAACAGACAGATCAATTTCTTTCTTTATCCTGAATTTCATTTAAATCTATAAAGCAGTTTTTGAAATTCGATGGTAAGCCAATAAGTAAGGTGTGAAAGCGTTACAACCCACTTTCGCTATAATTATATAAGTAATTAAGTATATAAGTAAGTTATATAATTATATAACTTTTTTTTGCAAACATTTTAGAGCTTCGCAATGTAATTGGAGTTACGAAATTTTAAATCCAGTCGAGACGGAGATTTATACGTCACATATGTTTTGCGGTATCTCTTCAAGAAGAGTTTACAGTAGGTACTTATCAATTTTCAATAAGTACCTAGTGTCCCAGTTATAACACTTATGAGATCTTAATACTCGATTCATGTAGTATTGACATAACATCAATGAAATAGATAAGATTGTCGAATCGCAAACGTGAAAATTTAAAGGTCACTGATAAAATGTTTCTTAAACCATATTATTTCAATAGTCAGATTGGGGAAAGAAAAATTAGATAAGACGAGTAAAATTGTCGCATGGAAATGTGCATACCAATAGAAAGCCGCTATTACTCTTAGGCTAGGCTTCCACTATACTGTGAAGCTTTGTGTCGCGTTGTTGCAAAACAAATTTGAGTTCAGGCAACGACGCAGGCCAAATTGCTTTGCTAACTTCGCGTCATTGCGATGATTTCAAAACATAAGAGATTATATTTTACTTTTATACTTTTATCATTCTAGTCCTGGTGTGCCAGCTAGTGCTCAAAGTGATAAATAAATATGAAGTTTGTTGAAGTAGTTTACCTAGATAGATATACGAGTAGCAGTGAACCAATTTGTTTGGTAAACATTAATATTGCCTACCCTGAACTTCAACAACTTTTTAATTAGATGAACGCTCTATAATTAGTCAAAAGCGATTCAATTTTTATGTTTTTATCTCTCCAACGTATCAGAATTATTTTTAATACTCATCTACGTGTCGTTTTTCTCTTATGGTTGGCAATGCTGGTTCAGATGCATAATTTTAAAGTTATTCCAATATTTTCAAATTATTAAACAAATTATCTTAGAATTAACATTAGGATAATACAAGCCAGCAGCACGATCTCCATCGCGATAGAATCCTTTGATGTGCGACAATTTCACCGACAGTATCGCACAGTATCGATGCGACGAATTGCTTGCCCGCATGCGTCGACAGCGCCATCTCCGCGTTATCGCCTTAATGGAGCCCCAACATTAAAGTGATTGAGGTTTGTATTAAAAGATTAAGTACCTTTTTGAGATCATTTTAGTGTTACGTTATTGCTAGTTTTTTTATTATAAAATGTCACAAACAATAATTTCATTTTTATGATAAAATATGATATAATAGCATTTTAATATTATAATATAATAGCATTTTAATATTATAACATTATTCAGAGTTACATTATTTTAGTTCATTGCATGTGTTATATTATGCAAGTGATATTTCCTTTGTATCCTAGAAATTTTCGATAAATTGCCAGACGAAAAAAAAATATTTTCATTTGTAGTAGTTATTGAGTTTTTTTGCTATAGGCTTTATATGGCTTTCAGAGGGTGGGTAGTTGAGAATGATTCCTAAAAATAAAGCCCACTTTCTCTTAAATGTTAACGATTAGATGATGCGTTAACGGCTGCCATTGATGACTAAGGGTTTTACCACACCAATCGATCGATCGTTGATCGACGCCATCGATCGATGGAAGAATGGAACAATCCACGTCGAACGACATTTTTACCAGACCAATCTAAATCGAACGACGTCGATCGACGATCGATCGATTGGTGTGGTATCACCCTAAATTGTACTTAATCATTTACCGATAAAAGCAACTCATGCATTTGGTGATGAAATAAAACAATATAAATATATAAAATGATAAAATATAAATTTGAAGTAGCACAGATTTTGTACTTGGGGTTATTCATCTGTAATAAAGAATCCTTTTGTAGCTATCAAGCTGATAAGTGGAATGTACTATCGGGTGACAGTAGGCGAAACGTATGTAGGAGTAGCGTAAGGTCCGGTTAAGCGTCCCCAGTGCTTATACACGAAGTACGTTAAAAAGAGAAAAGATATTTGTGCCATTATTAAAGATTTTTGTTTACGAATCGTAGCTGCTATCTATGTATGTAGGTACTAGTGACACGGAAATTTCAGGTCTTTGTCATAATACCCTCAAATAATTAGCTTTCTATCTTGTCTGTGTCAGTTGTATTAATTGTTTGTTTGTAACATGTCGATAACTCTCGCAAAAAATTGACAAAATTGAAATCCACGCGGTGATAAAACTTTTGCTTGAAAAAATTTACTACGAAACAAAAAAAAAATTACGTCTCCTCCATATTTCACAGTGGCTCGGTGGTGTGCAGAGTTTACACGAGGTAGAACATCGATTAAAAATGATCCACGCTTGGGCCACCCTTCGACGTCAATCACTCAGGAAATAAAAGTTGAAAAAATTGTTTCAGATGATCGCCGTGTAACAGTCCGATTTAAAGATGAAGAGTTGAAGTTGATTATTTCAAATGGCAGTGTGCATAGTATTTTGTAAGATCGATAAGGAATGAAAAAGGTATCCGCGCGTTGGGTCCCGAGAATGCAAACGTACGCACAAAAGCAAACGCGATTCAACATTTCAAAGAGCTCATTGGAACTGTTTTAACGAGATCCTGATCTTTTTTGGCTCAATTTGTAACTCATTTGTAGGCTCAGTTTTTTGGGACAGCCAGGGGTTGATAATGATTGAACGACGCGGTGCCAATATCACAGGAAATGTCTACGCAGAACTAAGGCCGCCGTAAACGATTTTTTAAGTACTCAAGATGAAGATTTAAAAAAAAGGGAATTTTGCCTAAAAGGTGATTGCGTCAAAAATTAAAATAATATTAAATAAATTCATTTTCTAACATAGCTCTTCCCATTACTTTTTGAACGCCCCCCGTATGTGTATGTATTCTAGTTTCTATGACAGTTCGCTGTAATTGTATTAATTATACTTTGTTTACAAACTTATATTTATTTAAAATTATTTAATCAATATATTATTATGCATTCATGACATGCAAAAAAAAAAGAAACTATTAAATTGTTCCGTGGAATTATTTTATAAACCAGTTCTTAAATATTTATAAAGTCTATATTATAGAATAATAAAGGTCATATTTTTTTTTTAAAGAAAACATAAGATGTTTCTACACATTTTGAAATCAAACTCAAGTTTATCGTCTGGCTGGCGACCAGAAGATAAAATTTACATAATCTGGTATGAAAGGACGGGGACTATGTGTGCTCAATATTTCTTACCGCGCAATTCACTTAGTTTTATTATTCTTATGGCTTAGATCATCATGTTTACTTTTAGGTGAATTCTTTTATAGATTGTTCATATTAATCTGATATAGATCAGATAAATATAAACAATCACCTATTTTGAATAATTTAATAAAAGAGGTTCTAACAATTTTGTAAGGAGACCGGCATACCTATATTGTTATGAAATATCTCGATTGTAGCGGCCTGCAACTAGTCTCCATACAAAAATGTTTGTACCTCTTTCAATATAATATGTGAAAATATAATTTACATCAGATTTTTATAAACAATTTATATAGGTATTCAGTTAGCTATGCCAAAACGGTTCATAACCATTTTTGAATATTTTAAAATTTTTGCATATTTGTGGAACGAGCTAATTTTTTTAAAATTTATTATCATAAATAAAAACTATTGGATTAGGATATTACTGAAATTTCACATTTCCAAAGCAGACACAGTAGGTTGACACTGAGCAGACTTGAAATATTTGGTACAACTGCCGGTGAACAATCTATAAGAATTTTCTAAAAATGTTTGTTTAACTTTATTCAATTAATATGTTATCAATGTATCGTGGTAATCAATGGTAAGATGACATGACAATTATTGACGCTTGACCATCTTTACAGACTGAAGTTTCTCAGAATAAAAGTGTCGAATAAAAATTTTATGTTATATCTTAAGATAAAATATAAAAATGTCTACATAGATGAATCAGACCTTTACTTTACCTGTTTAATACGTTAATAAAAAATGCTTCAAAGTATTTAAAGTCACTGAGGCTAAAATCGATAAAGAGAGACTTAGACTTGACGCATTCTTGACTTTTCACATAAATTTTGAGGTTATGTGAAAAAATTGTAAATACAAAAGTTGTAGATCTACATCTTTTATCACATACAATTTTGTCATTTAACTTTTTTTCATAGGACTTGTAATTTTGCCGGAAATCAAGATAAACCTTTTTTTACCCTTAAAACCTCACCCCCCCTACTTCCCAAATTTAGATCGCCTGTAATTTGTTTTTCCTTTCATTTTTATTATATATTTTTCCAATGGGTTTCATCCTACTATTCTTTTTTCACCTTTTACCATTTTAAAGGCTTCAGCCCTGGTCTATGTAATTTTTTAGTTCTGATGCAGAAATTGTAATTATGTCAAAAAAAAAAAAAATGTTATGACACAGTTTTATAGAAATGCTTATTGAAAGTTTATTTTTTTACAAAACAAAATGATTTATTTAAATAGTGAAATTCACTGAATATAATCAATAGCCACCCAAAAAAGTTACTATAATAAACAACATTTGCAGAAATGTTCTAAAACGCACTTGATCCCTAGACACTAGATGTGTGTATCAAGTGTAACAGTTTTGCACGTGAAACACTATTGGCTTTGATGCATAGCATCTTATTACAACGTTTAGAAATTAAAGGAACAAAAGTGAGAAATATCCGGGCCGGGGCTGGTCTATACGAATTACTCATGAAAATAAGTAATTGTTTGGGTGTCGCTTAAATCGGATTTAAGACGGTGTTTAAGTACATTTGCTACACTTTCGGTTACAAATTCGATTAATAATAAGCTCCTTCCACGTATATTATTTTTAATAATATTTTTACCGTATAGTGCTGGTCATAGTGAGTGCGATCTATGAAGACTCGCCCCTCTAGGGTTTTGGTCTATGGCCGCACGCTACGATGAATAGACCAACAAATAAGTGGGATACATCTTCGTGTAGGGCACTTACTATACTGGAATTTTGAAAAAAAGTGTGAACATACATCAAATACTGGCCCAAATATTTAAAAAGTAAAAAGAGTTAGGTTTTGTCAGATTAATTCTATTTGTAACGGAAGAATTCTCGAGCTTGTATGTAGTATTTTTAAGTGATTGCTTTTTGTTATATTTTTTATGATGTCATGACTTCAAATAACATGGGAAGACATATTTAGGGCTGAAGATGCTGCTGAAACTAACCAAGATAGGTCAACATTACGACCATTTTCTTTAAAAATCTGTAACAATTTACACTACATAAAGCGTTTAAAATGAAAAGTGTTTTTTTTTTTTTATTTGTCGGTTAACCCCGTGTTAACCGTGCGTGTTTATAACCGCTCTTGAGAATAAAAATAAAAATTGTTGCCCTTATTCAGTTATTAGTGCTTTTGATGGTGACATAACTTTTGTGGATATATTATCTAGTGAATGACGTTAAAACACCTGCTAAGAAACAGTTATTTAATAGTGGATTTAGTGAATAACATTGAATTTTATCGAAGTAGAATTTACAAACTACCCAATCTAAACTTGTTCAACAAAACGCGTAAGCGACGCCGTTTTAGCGGCGCTTAAGCCCATTTTCTCGCGACCGAGCATCTATACAATATCGAAGAACTTGAACTGGGCCTTTATTGATGTACCTTAATTTTCGATAAAAATATATTTTGTACTGAATTTTTGCGGGGCCATTGTTAATGCTGCGTCTGGCTTATTAAATAGATTCAATAATAATAATCAAACATAAAGAAGGAATAAATTGCGTTATTATGTCCGACGTTTCGAATGCTGTCTGGGGTTGTTGCGCACAGGATAAAGACGCTGAAAAATACATTGTTTGCAGTAAGTGCGCAAAGTACCATCATTTTGCTTGCGTTTCTGTGACAGCCTTAGATGCTGAATGGCTATGCCCTGAGTGTACGATTGAGGGCCAAAAAAAAGTAAACAACGACAACACCCCTGTACGATTTAACCAAAACATTACTGTACGATCTTCTTAACGTCCAGCTTTATCATCACCGCCTAGTGATAAAGCAGGGCATGTTACACAAGAAGAGGTTCGATCTATAATGGATGATGTTCTAGAGTCGCACATGGCAGAGTTTTTAAAGGACATTAATACCAGTATTTACAAGTTATTGGACACAGAACTGAAAGCCGTTAAGGAAGAGTTGTTTGATGTTAAAAATTCTTTAACATTTATTAATGATCAGTTCGAAAAGGTGCTTAACAAACACAATAAATCGCTTCAAGTGATCAAACACCTACAAGGCAAAAACGACTCTCATCAAAAAAATATAAAAATCATCAGATGCGCATCAATCAACTTGAGCAAAACGCAGGGTTAAATAATACCGAGCTACAGTGTGTGCCTGAAAAAAAAACTGAAAATCTTCTATCTTTAATTCAAGAGTTAGGAAACGCTATAAACTGCCAGGTAAAGGAGGACAATATTATGCGAATCACTCGTACAGCAAAGTTAAATCAAAACAACCCTCGCCCTAGATCTATTATTGTCGAATTCCATAGTCCTAAACTACGTGACGGATTTCTGGCCGCAAGTATAAACTATAACAAAGCTAATCCTACCAATAAATTGAATAACACGCACTTGGGATATTCTGGAAACAAAACTCCTATATACGTAAGTGAACATCTATCAATTACGAACAAGGCCTTGCACGCAGCGGCTCGCCGTACAGCTAAGGAAAAAGGCTTCAAATTCGTTTGGGTCCGTGGAGGCAGAATTTACATGCGTAAGAGTGAGAACAGTAGTTATATAGTTGACCTAGAATTTTTGTCTAAATTAAACTAAAAGTAATTAAATTAGTAATTATATTAATATTTTATCATGTCGTCTCATATCTCTAGTTTAACTGCCTATTATCAAAATATACGTGGTTTACGAACCAAAACTCATTTATTCAGTAGTAATCTACAAGTCTGTAACTTTGATATTATTATTTTAACAGAGACGTGGCTAAATAGCAGTGTATTAAGCACAGAACTGTTTGATGACAGATATAAAGTTTTCAGGAGAGACTGCGAATCATGTGGTTTTAATTGTTCAAAGGATGGTGGAGGGATATTGGTAGCTGTATCTAAAAAAATTATTGCTAGAAGTATTGATAAATGGAAAAGTTTGTGTGAAGACCTATGGATAATAATAGATGCACCTTTTATAGGATCAAACAAAAAATTAGCTATTTGTGCTGTATACCTTCCTCCACCTGTCAATCATCCTATGTTAAGCTCTTTTATAGACAATTGTAACAGGATCATTGACAGTTTTGATGGCGAAGTATGTATTGTGGGTGATTTTAACCTAAGCAATGTCATGTGGTGTCCAACAATTTCTACAAATCTACCAAGTTAATAACTGATAATAATATCAGTAAGTCGTTTAACTTTAACAAGGCTGACTACGATAGTATTAATTATTTTATTGATGATTTGAACTGGGACCATTTATTCAAGAATTGTTGTGATGTGAATGAAATGATTGGAATATTTTACGATTATGTTAGAAAGTCTATATTACAATTTGTACCTTTAAAAAATACAAATAAATCCAAAACATCCTATTTGGTTCGATCAATCTCTTGTCAAAGCTCTTAGAGAGAAAATCACTCTTAGAAAAAGATACAAAAATACTTAAATCCATTAGATAAAATTGAACTTAAAATTTTAACTAAACGATGTAAGAATCTCATGTCTAATTGTTATCATCGGTACATAAATAACATAGAGTATATGTTGTCAAAAAACTCAAGGCTATTTTTGTCATTTATTAAATCCAAACGTGGCGGCAGTAGTACATTTCCAAATACAATGACTGATGGCGCAACCATAGCAAGTGATGGACCAGGTATCTGCAATTTATTTGCTAAGCATTTTGTTAAGGTATACACAAATAATAATGACAATCAAAATGTCAATCACTTTTCGAACTGTCACAATTCTTTTAAAACAGACTTAAATACCATAACAGTAACACAAAGTGAAGTTTTCCATGTTTTACAAACGCTAAACGTAAATAAAGGGTCTGTATCTGATGATATACCACCGATTTTCTATAAAAAGTGTGCAAAAATCTGTCCTTACCACTTTCGTATATTTTTAACAAATCTCTCACAACCGGGGTTTTTCCAGACGAGTGGAAAATTGCAAAAGTAGTCCCGATTCTTAAATCTGGTGATGAAAGTTTAGTTGAAAATTTTAGACCTAATAGGTCTTTACCTATGAAACTGCCGTTTTGCCGTACTGGCCATTTCAAATGAAAATATTTTTTTTTTGACTGATAATTCTTTTTCTAAAATCGTCATTTGTTTAATAGTTAGTGTTTTGTTTTCAACGCATTCGAACATTTTTCGTCATCATGGATAAGTTAAAAATTCGAGTAATTATGGAGTATGAGTACCGTCGTGGCAGCAAAGCGGCACAAGCGGCACGTAACATCAACGACGTTTACGGAGCGAACACTACAAACGAACGCACCACCCGTTATTGGTTTACCCGCTTCCGTTCTGGAAATTTTGACCTGAAAAATGAACCCCGTGGTTGTCCGAAAACTTTGGTCGACAATGACGAATTAAAGGCAATTGTGGAAGCTGATGAAACTCAATCCACGGCTGAATTAGCAGCAGCTTTCGACGTTAGCATCAAAACAATATTGGTTCATTTGCGTCAAATTGGCAAGGTGAAAAAGCTTGACAAATGGGTACCCCACGAACTCAATGACCGCCAGCGCGAAGTACGCGTGGAGACGTGCCTTGCACTGCTCAGCAGGCATACAAATGAAGGAATTCTGAACCGCATTGTTACTTGTGACGAGAAATGGATCCTGTTTGACAATCGTAAGCGCTCAGCAGGTTGGTTGGACCCTGGTTCAGTACCCAAACAATGCCCTAAACGAAAACTTACCCCTAGAAAAGTGATGGTCACTGTTTGGTGGTCTAACGCGGGTGTAATTCATCACAGCTTCTTGCCAAACGGGACAAGCATTACTGCAGATGTGTACTGTGAAGAACTGAACACAATGATGGAGAAGCTCGCACGTCTCCAACCAGCTTTGGTTAATCGTCCGGCTCCTGCACGACAACACGCGACCTCATACTGTACAGCAGACGGTCTCCAAGCTACAAGAGTTGGGGTTGGAAGTTCTCCGTCATCCGCCGTACTCACCAGACCTTGCGCCTACAGACTTCTACTTTTTCCAGAATTTGGATAACTTCTTGGCGGGAAAAAAATTCAATACCCGAGAGGCAGTACAAAATGCCTTTAAAGAATTTGTTGCCTCCCGTCCAGCTGATTTCTTCAAGAAAGGCATCAATAAGCTACCAATGCGTTGGCAAAGATGCATTGATTGCATGGGTGATTATTTTGATTAATAGAAATAAAAAATATATAAAAAAATTACGCTTCATTTATTTCGTGAAAAACGGCAATTTCATAGGTAAAGACCTAATATATCAGTTTTATGCACATTATCTAAGATTTTTGAATCAACGGTTTGTCCTTATGTTCAAAGTCATTTTAAATTGTACGTGTCTGAGCATCAACACGGTTTCATTAGTGGTAGATCAACGTCTACTAACTTAGTGACATTCACAGAGAATGTTACTCAGGCTATTGATAGTCGTAATGAAATAGATGTTATATATACAGACTTTTGCAAAGCCTTTGATAGAGTATCTCATGAAATCTTAATTCAGAAACTTCTATATTACGGTATAGGTGGTAACTTATTGTTGTGGATAAAATCTTATCTTACTAATAGAAAATTTTACGTTGTTTTAAATGGATATAGCTCTATTATGTATAATGTAACCTCTGGAGTACCCCAAGGATCAAATCTGGGTCCCATTCTCTTTGTTATATTTATTAACGACATTGAGAATTGTTTTAATCACTCCATTCCATATATTTTTGCAGATGATTTAAAGTTTTTGCGGATTATTAATACACCAAATGACGTTAGTCTTTTGCAAGAAGATATTAATCGTCTTGCACTCTAGAGCACAGTTAACAAAATGAATCTTAAAGTAAAAAAATGCATGTTTCTAAAATTTACAAGAAAACATAATATGCTTCGCTCACAATACAATATCAATGGTGCAGCCATTGAACAAGTCGAAACTGTGAAGGATCTCGGTGTAACATTCGATAAAAAATTTACATTTGCTTTACATTTAGAAAATGTTATAAAAAGTCTTCACGCATGCTTGGATTCATTATCAGAAATTGTAAAATTTTCAAAAAGGAGCAGACCAAAAAGTTACTTTTCAATACATTTGTACGCAGTATTCTCGAATACTGTAGTGCAATATGGAGGCCACACTATGCCTGCCACATTCTTAGACTTGAAATAATACAAAAGCGATTTCTATGGCACTTAGCTTCTTCTCATAAAGTTACAAATAAATATCCATCATATAACTCAAGGCTCAAGTATTTTAAAATATCATCGCTAGAAAAACGTAGAAAAATTATTGACCTAATATTCTTTTACAAATTAATCCACAATAACATAGACTGTCCACAATTGTTAAGGAAAATCAATTTTGGAGTTCCAAGAAGGATACCAAGAAACTATATTTCACCGTTTGTTCCACCCTTGCGTACCACTGTATTAGGATCTAACGCTCCTGTTCCAAGAATCGTTAAACTAATAAACCATTATGGCCATGAAACGGATGTGTTTTGTAATAGTTTATTTAAATTTCGTAACACACTTATGTCCACAATCACAAATTAAACAAATAAGGTAATTTATTGTAAATCACATTTCTGTTTTATATAAGTTGTAATATATATATAATGATAATGCTGAAAGAGCATTGTTAAAACCTAAGTAAAAATGTTTGTAATCCACAATATTTGTAATCATAAAATGCACTACTCGCTTAACCTGTATTTATTTATATTTTTTCTATAAGTATGTGGAGTTTACCTGTAATTGACTGAACAATTACTGTATTTCATGTAATAGTTTTAAGTGAATGTTTCGTTGTATCAGTTGTTGGTAAACCTGTAATAAAAAAAAAATAATAAAAAAAATTACACTTTTATTGTTATGTATACGTATTAAAATATGCAATAAAATAGCCTTGCCCAACATTTCGTTGAGTAGTGTATATAATAGAGAACTAAAAAGATAATAAGTGCGCATTTTATAAAATTTATATTTGGTGGCCCTTACTTTATAATCCTTTCAAAAGCCGTTCACGCCAAGGACGATAAAATAGTTGAGGACAATATTTTTTGATCAACGTTAAATTATTTATTATTTGTGCTTCGTGTTTACATTTATCTTACTTTGTCTTTATTCCAAAATATGTGCTTTACTACAACTATCTTACTTTCAAAGGTCTTCAGTTTTGTCTCTATCATTGATTTTATTGCCGTTTATATTAGGCAAATTGGCTATAAAGAAAGTTTTATTCGAAACAAATGGCGAAACATATTTGGTTTATCCATTTGGTAGATATATCTTATAAATCCCGAGAATCGATTTTTCCACTTGCTTTTTGTCATGTTTTGGTGGAATATAATATTTTTTTTATATAAGTAAAACAAAGCGTTCCATCTGATGGGTACATGACAACAATAATTCTAGTTGACTTTAGCGATAAATTGAAACATCAAGTTATTGTAATTTAAATTAAATACTACATATTGGTCTACGTTAGGTAAATATATTGTGAGTAGCCTTAAATACAAAGCTATTTGAAATATTAATAAAGCACGAAAGGGTTTTGATGAATGCCGCGTTGCCAACCGTATGTTTCAGCTGGCAGCATGGCCTTTGTTTATGAGTTTTCACCTGCTGTTCTTTCTCTTAAACTTTTATTAAACTTCCTGTAAATAATTAAAATGTTTTTATTTATATACAGGAAGCGTTGAATATGATAAATAATAAAAAATATGCAATAGGAATCTTGCTTGACATGAGCAAAGCATATGATAAAGTACGATTTCATATACTACTGGACAAATTGCTTGGAATGGGTGTTCACGGTGTTGCATATTCTTGGTTTAAATCCTACCTGACTAATAGGTATCAACATGTAGAGATAGAATATTTTGATTACTACACCAAGGAAATTTAAAGCGTGGGATCTGAAAGCCGGGCCGTACATTCATCCATCCCTCAACGTAGCGGAATAGGTTGCTTAGGTACTGTTCCTCATCTACATTAATGATTTCCCAAAAGCAATGGATGAACAGTGTGCCTATTTGCAGATGATATATCTTTTCTCGTAACTTGTTAAAATAAAGCGAACCTGAATGACAGATTAACATCTATTCTCGACAAGTCCACAGACTGGCTAAAAGATCGTAACTTAGAAATAAGCTTTAATAAAACCAAAATCTTTCCATCCTCGTCAAAAAAGCAGAATTAGACATAAATTTAAATTGTCGCGGAATTGAAATTAGAGCAGTGAAAGAATTTAAGTTGTTAGGCATTAACATTGACAAACACATTAACTGGAAAAGTCATGTAAAGGTAATTATATTAAAGCTGGCTAGGTTTTCTTATGCTTTACGCGAAGTTAGAAAAACAACGGACTTAAAAAGCGCCCTAATGACTCATTACTTCTATGCTCACTCGTGGCTTACTTACGGCATTATTTTGTGGGGAAGCAGTGTAGACTGTAGATGCACCGGATGTCTTTATCGCACAAAAATGACTCTTGCGAATACTGGTGAACATACCCCCCACGGATAGCTGTAGGGAACACTTTCGGAATCAAAAAATTCTCACATTGACGAGCTTATATATTTTTAAAATGAGTACTTTCTTAAGAAACCACCCTAATTACTACACTAAGCATTCGGACATAGTATCAAAGTATTCTCTTAGACCATCTAGAAAGAACCAAATTGTGCAATAGATATCAAATCTAAATATGCATTCATGTAGTCCTCTTGTAATGCCCATAAAAATTTTTAATCACCTTCCTAATTACATAAAAAACATTAAAAAAACAAAGTTTAGTAAAAAACTAAAAGAATTCCTATTGCAAAAATATTATGTATTCGGTGGCTGAATACATGAACGACAAATTTGTAGCTTAATTAAGTTGATATTCATGTAATAATAATATGTGTTCTTTGATTTTATGTATTCCTTCTTTTTATAAGCCCCCTTATGTATGTTGCAGTGCCTACATTAGGCCTATAGTGTTACATGTTTTATGTGTTTATATGTACGCTCCTTCACTGTAAAAATAGATTTAAAACTTTGTAACATTATGGAAACGAATGAGTATTGAGTAAACGTAACAGAATTATGGGCGTGATTTTGTAGTGGTTAACAATATAAAGGACCTATTAATATGAGACCCAAACGAAATAAAAACTCCACTGTAACATGGAAGACCAACGCCAACTTGGTCGCCAACGCGAAAAACACTACTTACATTTACAAGTTCAGGATCAACCATGGCAACGATAGCCATGCTCATGTTTACTCGCATGGCGAAGGCCAGCACCATCGCCAGGAACAGCAGCAGCACCTGGATGTGGCGGACTCCAAGTAACGTTTCTGAAAGTTGCAGACAAAACAATGCGTAATTCGCGTGAAAGTTGATAGTAACTCTACGTATCAGACTATATAAGTGTGACTTGCTTTAGTTAAAGTAAAATAGCGGGTTGTGAAGGTGAAGTTGTTTCGTAACGTGTCTGCGAAATGGCTGGTACTACAATAGATACTCGCACAAAATCAGTTTTATTTCTCCCCGACATAAAAGAGATAGAAAAGTGCAAAACCTGGGCTTGCTATACGGAAAAATATATCGTGTCACTAATTTCGTATGTATTGGTGTCCTGTGCTATATTGCCGCTATGGTTCGCGTAGTGACTAAACCATTTGATAAGTAAAATCAGGCGACAGAAGCGAGAACTTTGAGGCCCGAGCTTCAGGTGCTTGAAACTTATTTTCTACTATTTTACTTTAATCACAGGTTGTTAGCTCCCATGTGAATGTTTTTGGAATAATTAAGTAAAAATGTACATTATACACATTCGTAGCAAATAATTAAAACTGCATCTTAATCAAGAAGTAATTTTTAAGGTAATTTGAATGTACGCACATCGACTAAAATAACATCACGGAGGAAGTTCCTATCAACATTTGTTTACATTCATCTGTAATACAGGAAAATCTGGTTTTATAATTTTGTTGATTAGTAAAGGAAACTGTTATTTTTTAAATATTATTAAAATTGATTTCAATAACAAATATACTCAATGCAATTCACAGGCAACTCACTGCAGGTTATGCAGGTTATGTACTTGAAGATTAGGCTGCAACCTTGTTTGAAATCGATTTGAGATTAATAAATCAGCCGGAATAATACCTTCTTGCGATAGTCGATCATATACAGTGAAATAATTTTTGTTACACCATATACATACGAGGGTGGGTTGAAAAGTTCGCGGCTTAAACGAGAAAACACAGAAATAATGCAATTTTTTATATTTAATTTTCTACATACTCTCCTCCCAGGTCACAGCACTTAGTCTAGCGGTCATCCAAAGCCTTGATCCCATTTAAATAGAAGGTCTCGTCAAGGTCTTCAAAAATTGCATCTACGGCCACTTTAACCTCCTCATTGGTAGAAAATGTTATTCCACCTAAGTGTTTTTTTTAGTTTTGGAAATAGGTGGAAGTTAGAAGGTCGGGTGACGGGTCGCTCACTTCCCTCTAATATGGTTGAGGAGGGCGATGGCTGGATCCCGCGTTAACTCGTGAACGGGTGCCGTTTGAGGGTGTTCGTCGTTTGGATACTTGGGGGGAGGGAGACTTGCCGAGCTAACAGATGCGGAAAAGAATAATTTTGTATAGACATAAAGAGATTCTGTAAATTTATTTTGAAAAAAAAATATACCCGTGAAGTTTCTTGCCAGTTCTTCTTCACGAAGGTTTTTTTCGAACTGGTGGTAGAATCATGTTTTATTTGACGTCAATAAGAACAAGTAATTGTCAATCTTGAGAAATAAATATTTCATTTCATTTCATTTCAAGGTGCCATGTCAGGTGAATAAGGGGGATGAGGAAGGAATTCGAAACCACAATTCACTATTTGAGCCATCCATTCTGCAGATGTGTGAACACGAGCATTGTCCTGATGAAACAAAACTTTCTTGGTCAACAATCCTGGTCTTTTAGACTTTATTTCTTTGCGTACACGACATAATAGTGTACAAGGTTTATAGTTTGACCTCTTTTTAAGTAATGACCCAAGTTGACACCCTTAGAATCCCAGAAAACCAATGCCGTTACCTTGTTTACTGAAAAACACACCTTGGCTTTCTTGGGGGTCAGAAATTCGGGTCTCTTCCATTGTTTCGAGTGTTGTTTGGATTCAGAAGTATAGTGCTGAACCCCATGTTTTGTTTATAGTAACAAACCTTGCCCAAAATTCGTTTGGATCAGCTTGAAAAAGTTCTAAACAGTCATTAGAAATCGTGAGCCGAGTTCGTTTCTGTTCAACTGAAAGGAGCCGCGGAACCCATCTTGCAGACACCTTGTGGAACCCTAATTCGTTAGCGATCATGTTTTGTGTACGTTCATTTGAAATTCCTGGAGCTTCAGCTATCTCAGATATCTTCAATCTTCTGTTACCCATGATGAGATCACATTTTTTTTCGATGTTTTCCGAAGTCGTAGCTGTAGAAGGCCGTCCAGAGCGGCGGTCATCTTTGATGCTCTCTCTTCCACGTTTAAATTCAGCTGTCCACTTTTTTTATCATTGTATAAGTAAGTAAAGTAGCCAGCATATTTTCATGAATCTGCTTTGGAGTTAAGTGTTTCTTGTGGAGGTATTTGATCACGGCACTGTGCTCTAAACTATCCATTTTCAAAATTAATGAAACTTACTCTCACTTAATGTTCAATAAAATAAATAATTACGTATGTATCTCAGAGACTGACAAAGAGTCCAGGTTTCATACAAGGTAGTTTTATAATAATATGACAACGCTATCTATGTAAGGCCGCGAACTTTTCAATCCACCGTCGTACATTTTCATATTGTGTCCAACATATTGTGCACGATATATAAACAACGAACTCTCTGTAACACAGAATAGACCACAAATATATGTTGTTCATTCAAGACTGAAAAGCGAAAATCTGTTTGTTCATGATACAAATTGTTATCTTGACTGGTCCTTCCTATTTTAATTACCATAATTACCATCTCTACGCGATAAATAAAAGAAACAGCCATGATTACAGCCAATTACTGGAACAACGATAACTGCAACTTAAGCCTAGGGTCAGCAAGAATGTATATATACATGGATGCCACTTACCATAAGGTGGATCGCGTGTTCGTTTGCAAGCTTTGACAATGTAAACATATTCAAGTCCCTTTTTTAATTCGAATCCGGGACTTTCGGTGAATAAGATAGGGCCTCTAGCGTCGCCACCTCAAGATGATATGACTTGGAGTTATTTTAGTTGACTCATATTAACTTAATATGGAATTCTGTGTGTGACATTAATTATCTCAGTCAGGACGATATTTTTAATCGTTGCTTTAGCAACAAATAATAAAAATTAAAGTTATTAAATAATAAATGTAGCCCATTCTGCCACTCCGTGTACCTGTTGGTCATGCACATCGACGGTTGTTTTAATGAATGGCACTCGTGAATATAACATAAACATGTTTAAATATTGGAATTACACATTTGGATTTTGGAATAGTACGTTCTTAACACTAATTTTTTTACACAATTTCTAAAAATTGTGTATAATAAAGCGTTATGGCAAAACAGTCGATACCGTGAACCGGCGAAGACATTAATTTATGATCATAGCACTTAGGAATGTAAAATTACGCAGCGTTTATTTAATAAATTAAACATATAAAAAAACCCACTCTGTATGTTTACGAAATGCCTAATCGGAGACAATAATACGCTCCAATTGTATGAAATTAGCTGCATCATATTTCTGTGAAAATATTATCTATGCAGCGTTAAAAGATTTTTTTCATATTTTGATTATTACGTGATATATAGAGTAATTAAGAAATTTATGGTATGAACACAATGTTTGTTCTCAACTTTGTTCTCATCGTCTTCGTCTTCGTTTCTCAAATTTTCTCCCCTTTGTTAACTGTGCATTGTTTATGCTTATCCTCTCTCTTGTGGTTATAAAGAAAACGGGTTCTGTTTACTTTGGGATCCTCAAATCTGTGTGTTTTGCAATGTATCTTCGTACTCGTATTTTGATTATTTATCACACGCTTTTGGAAATAAAAGGCATGTTATTTTCTGTAGTCATAATTTAAATAGAGAAATAACGTTGGTATTTTAAATCAAATGAACAATCATTGACAAATTACTATAAAGATGTCTAAAAATGTGATTGTATTTATCAAAGTAAAACGATTTTTATTTACGTCATATATGACCATTTTAAAGTTTGGCTTCGTTGCAACATGCATTTTTAAAATTAATATTTCAAAAAACTTGAATCAAATTTACACTTTTTTTCCTTTTATACTGCTGGCACGATTGGATCAGGACAATAAGTAACTCTTCAGCCAAAGAGTTAAAACGCTCGAGCGGTAAAACAATTCAAACTAAAACTTAACATGAGAAATACAAAATGTTTTGTCAATGATTTTAATGACATTTTAACTCTGAATTGTGCCTTTCTACGTAGGATAACAACCTTTATAATACCTGATTTAAACAAGTTAAATATATACATAATATAAATACAATAACCGGAGAGTCATTTCTGGTTTTGATCCACGTATTTCCGCTTTTTTATAAATTTTGGTACCAAATGTTATTGAGACTTGTAAAGTTATTATTGTGTGTACAAAGTGTTTTTGTTTGTTTATTTCTCGATATGTAGCTATTTTTGTTATTTATTTATATAGTTAGTATGTGTATTTATTTATATGTTAGTTGAAATGTCGGAGACTGACAGGGAATTTACGGGGGCCTCATTTTAAAGGCGAAATTAGAAGTGAATCAAGAACTGAATATGTACGTTATAAATAGTTATTGTACGCGCCTCATACTATTTGAACTAATTAATATTAATAATACAGCTAATTTTAGTAAAATAGTCTCTTATTTGAACAAAAAAATTATCAATTCATTTAATTTCTGCCCAGATAACACAATGTGTCATTCCGTCATATCCATTGACAAATAAGTGCTAAGATATGGATTAAAGGAGGCAGATACCGTCCCATACATTTCTGGGCTATGGTGTTAACAACTTGGAAAAAGTATTTTCTATAAGAAATATACATTTGAAGTGTTCACCTAAAATTTGAAAACATTTGTATTTCTAGAAGTTAAGTGTCATATAAAGTTTCGTTAGGTTATGAGAATGATATTGTAAATTATTTCGTTGGAGTTTTCAATAAATTACTTAAATAAACTATACTTAACGTTGTCAACAATTACAATAACAATATTTCTTCATTTAAAACTCGTCTGCCAACAGTAGCACAGCGACCAAACGCAATGCCACAGTTAACACAACAATCCATGTCGAAATGCAAAATCAGGTATCCAAGGGAACAAATCTAATATTCGTCGTGTAAGGCGGGTTGTCGGGATCCGGTAGGCAAGCAGAAAGTATTCGAGTAAAGAAGAATACTAGTTAGTCCGTATAACAAACGTAAGTCGTAAGAAAATAGGAAAACCACAAAACAACTCAAGCGCATGGAACAAAGCCAAACAAATGAGTATCAGAATGGCAGCCATTTGACGGCATGATTGAGTGAGTGACTCGTCAATCACGTACGTGGCGTTTGTTCTTTTCGCTCGTTATTGGGGGAAAAAATCAGTATTGCCGACGTTAAAACTAAATTTCCACTCATAAAAATCACAGTGAAATTACATATTTTGAATTTATTTCATTTCCAGAAATTAAATCGTTCGCGGTTTATTATATTTATAATAAGGTTAATATAACTTATTTTTGGCATGAATTTCCACCTATTAACTGTCTAGCCCACGATTATTCAGCCTCCTTTATAAAAAAAAAATTGCAGGTGATTTCACGGGTCTACTTCAAGTTCATAATAACTGGTTTTTGTATTTGTTGCAAGGCTACAATGATAAATAAACTTATGTAAACTTGCTTTTTTAGCTGTACAAAGAAGTTGGTATTCTGTGTTTTGGTGATAACCTTAGGAAACCTTATGGAACATTGTATATTTGCATTTTAAATTTTAAGTCATTCATTATTTGTCGAATGTGAAACATATATACACCAGTCTTAAAGGACCTAAGCTAAGGTATTATGACTACTTTAAGTTGTATAAATTATACAAGGCCCAGTAGCTCATAATTGTAAAATAATAAAACTATTTATCTGAAATTGGCTATTGTTAAAAGATGACATCCTCTTAAGTAATCAAACTGAATCAATAATCCTTGTTATATAGAGATGATTCTATATCTATATGTAAAACCTTTATTTTCTACTAGAGGTTGACAGTTCCAATTGTGTATAGATATTTAATTTCACGAGTGATCTTTTGAAGTTAGCTACAACATAGAATATTTTATGTTGACGATTTGCACATAATCACTCCCAGCTAACTTCAAAAGATCACTCTTGTAATTAAATATATTTAACTTCTGATCCCGTTGGGTTTTAAGGACAACCCATGTAACTTTTCAATAATGTGCCGCAGGGAAACATTTTTTCTTAAATAATTTGTTTCGTTTAAGAGTTTGTGGAATGCTCTGATTTAACGCCAATGTCGATTACATATCATAATAATCCTTATTCTTTGCGATCATAATATAGATCATCCAATACGAGTAACTAGACTGTTTTACATAACATGTAAAATATTATATACCTAGTCGTACATTTGTTTTATGTGCGCATGTATACCACGCATATGTCGTGGAAAGAACACGTGTGTTTTTGTGAATTATGCACGAAAATATTAAAAAACCACAAGATAAGCTGACAAAGGATTCACAATATATTCTTATATTTCTATGAAGCAAGAAAAAATGCTATGGTAACTAAATTACACAAATTTAAATTTTTAAACAAAGATAATTATAAATTCGTACCTGTACTCTATGGTTGGGATAGTATATTTTTTACTCTTATTCTCACACTCCCATAACATTGTCAAAATCATAATATTCTTATAATACAAAATATTGCACTCATTACAGTTGGTATCATAACCAACCAACATTGGAACTGTTATCAGAGTATAAAATATTATGACCAATGTGTCACTTCAAATGTTTTACACAATGAAAGAAGTCCGTGGTATTGTAGTTGCACCATTATACTAACTAACTTTTATGCAATAGTTTGACCCGTAACATAAAATGATTATCCTTTTATTTAAGAAGCCTTTAATCAGCAAATATAAAGAAAACTCACTTGGTTTCAGATCCGCAATGTTTACTTCTTTATTCGCCTCCATGTTGTCACTAAAACCTTTATTATTTAAAATTCAATTTATGATACTGTCAACAAAAATGAAAAACACAAATGGTTTTTTTTATTACGGGATTCAACTACTGGCCATAAAAAACTGCCTGCTCGTGCTTAAAATTTGAATAAAGAATTTCCGCTCGAGTGCGTCGTCTTGCGCTCGGCGTTCGAGACGATTGTTTTTGCGACATCCATAGATTATCGAGATCGAATTAGAATTAGTTGAAAGGTAAGGCTTTAGAACATTAGTGAGCGGAATATTAACTTCGAGTATTCCGAAAACCAAAATGTTTTGGACATGTAGTGTAGAAATAAGTATAGAAACCGAAACTTTATGGACGTTTTAACTGATATCCTTAAGTATAATAAAATGATTGGTAATATTGTCACTACTGAAAACGTAAAATATATTTTTATTTACTACAGTTACATAAAAACTTTTGTTCCCTTTATGTTATCATAATACATATTATAAAAATAAATAAAACGAATCTACACTTATTCCACTTTAATTAAACATGAACATGATACTGTGAACTATTATATCAGATAATATCATGTGCTCCGCAATTGTAAGTGTAATGTAAGGTAAGAGTAACAAATAATAAAGCACATTAAGTACATAAAGTTTTTCGTGGTTACTCAGGCACAGCAATATGACCATATGATAATTTTGGATTATATAAGTTTCTGAAACATTATATGCCTTTCAGAACTAACCGAAATAAATAAAACTATCGATCAATACTCGTAGATTTCAGCACATCTCTATACATATGTTTTATGAAGATATTTTAGATTTTTTAACGGCGTACATTTTGGGGAGGTCTATACAAAAGTGATTGATACGTACGCGTATGTCACAAAATGCTTATGTAAGCGTATGTCACAAAATGTTATCATAATTTACACTAATCTTGAGATAAATTTTGTCATTCAAATGATGAGTTTGGTAAAACTTCATCCCCGCCTTCCTCTGCAATATAGCTGCTTTCACTTAAATGAATATATTAAATAAATAAATAAGAAGTGGCCGAGTGGAGTGAGCACAAAACTTCTAATATTGAGAAAAATAAATGTCTTTGTTTAAATTAACTTGCATCACACCTGATGGCACATTGTTCCCTTTAACTTGCCATTAGCGTACACTCGCAAATAAATTTAAAACGTACGACTTATGAATCATTCTCAAATTGAACCACTTATCACCCATTTAAATAAATAAATAATAAATAAACATTTCCAACAATCACACCACATTATCTAGCCCAAATTAAGTATCATTAAGAACATGTGTTATGGATACTAGATAACGGATAAATAAACTTAAGAAATATATAAACACACATAGATTTTTTTTATATATAAATATTAGAAATAAACTTAAATAAACATACCTACACATCCATGACTAGAGAGCAAATATAATATAATATCTGATCCTACCAGGATTCGAACCCGGGACCTCTGGCATGGAAGGCAAGGTTTGTTACCTCCATACCAAACAGGCCGTCAAACACACACATATTTCCAAACAAAAAATAATGAACGCTTTTAGCTTGGCATAGCCTTGAAACCCGCCAGTCATTAACCATAATCACACAAATACCAATTACTACACACATCCTCGACCAACCGGCGATACTTTTGCACATATGCGATACTTTGGAAGCATCGCTTACTAAAATGTCCATTGCGGTGTTCTTATAATAATCCTTTCTTGAACAACTAGAACAAATCGTGACAGAATCGAAAAATCTAATATATGGCTATGAAGCCATTTACTTGGTACATACTAGTGGCTCGCATATACCATTTCTATTTATTCAATTTTAGAAGTTTTGTGGGAGTGAGCGATTTGAACGAGTTCAAACGAGGTTGTAAACATGAGCGGGTTACATCACTTCATTGAATACAAGTACTTCCGTAGAAAAAGGGTGTAGTGGAACGGAACAAAAGATTTAAATGGGGTCCAGTTGGTATGTTTTAGAAAATGAATTATTAATAGACTCAGCTTCCTGTCAAATATTCTGATTTATTTAGAAATGTCTTGTCGAGGAATCTTAAGAGTGCTCTAAAAAGTGCTAAATGTCGCTCCACTTATCATTATGCACATAGCCTTAACCATCCTCTTAAGATTAACTGATCAATTGTCATTATCTTCAACAATGCAAGCATTGCAGATAACTTTGATTGCTCAAGTCTGAGATTTGTGTTACATCTTCACTACAGTTCTAAGACTGGTATTGAAATATGCAGTTATTGCAGATATACTAAACAAAAGTTAACGACAATTGTTTCATTAAGTCATCTTTTTATAGTCTTAAGTTTTTGAGGAAATTTTGAGGAACGGTAATGTAGTTTATTTCTATTGTTTTTTTTACTATTTTCATCTGGTGGTAAGTGGCATCCGTACTCATGCGCTATTGCATTTGCACATATGCACATTTCGACTAATGATGCGTTGCCGACCCTAAGGTCGGCTATCCGATCGAACGAGACGGCAATACGATAGCCTACGCTTTTGTTGGTCTTCCCTTTGTTTCAGTAATTGTACTGGATGTTCCTTTCCTTCAGCCGGAACACAATCACGTAAACGTGATTATTATGGCAGTTAAAATAGGAAAGACTAGGACTGCCCCAGATGAGATCTTTTTGAAAGAAACTCTACTACCATTTAATTGATTATATGCTATCGATCTTTCTAAAATACTTAAGCAATTTTAAAAATGTTTGCACTTCTAGAGAGGTACATTATACAGATGTAATTTTTTTCTACCAAGGTTCTCACACAATCAAGAGCTACATGGAAGAAAACGCGCAAGGACATTTAGACTTAATAAAAGTATTTCTAAAAGACAACATTTGAATGTGTCTGAAATACAACAGCATCGTTACATGAAACAAAACCAATTTATTTTATTTGCATTATTGGTTTACATTAGAAACACTTAATTAATGTCAGGCTAACGTACAACTTTGAACTACGGTTTTACAATAGGTCAACTGATAAGAAAAAAAGCCGGCGGAAAAAGCTTCCAGCAGCCTTTTATAAAAAAGTGTTTAATACATGGGATTGAAGGTATTCAATTTGACCACGACCAGCGAGGTGATAAATACATGGAGGAGTAATGTCCTATATAAATAAGTAGTTATGTATATCGAATCATAGAAGAGGAATAACTTGGTTGTCTCGTGTAGTGTCAAAACGTCATAGCAGGTAGCTAGGGTGCCACAAATTGCCATTTATTGTTCCTTTACTGTCAAAAAAGCTGTCAAAAGTGATGTTCCGGAGCTTTGATTATTCAACCAGATATCGATGATCATTATTAATATGTTTTTATTTTTAATACTTTTGATGCAAATGATAACAGGCGCTTACGCAGTAAATAATTTCGAAACGGTATTTGCTTTGCTTGCCATTGTGCGTGTATTTTCGAAACAAAAAGGCGTGAAGGACGAGGGAATAAAGTTTGCTTAGGATTGTTAGTTTTGTTATTGAATAGGCAGGTAGTTGTTTTGTCTAATTTTGAATCATAATCATTGAAGACAAGCCAGGCTTTAATTGATTGAATCGAAAACTTTGATGCTTGACCTTGAATAACTTTTTAAGCAAACATGGGATCTTTCGGTGTTTTATTTGTAATCTGTCTGTACCAAAATTCAGCATGTTGGGAATTAATGCAAACTGACCACTATTTTTCTGGCTGATTTGACGAGACTATATCAGGACTTACGAAAATAAACTGTATAGTTCTTTATTTTTGATATTAAAAGAATTATAATATGAAAGTAAATAAACCATAAACATAGATGCATAGATAGTGCAGTACATGTCCACCCAAAAGAAAATCCAACAAGGAGTATAGAATAATAAAAATGTAATGAAATATTTATTTCCTTAGCATCACCGTCGTTCATATTTCTAATTACTTATCCTATTGATGGTCCTATTAACAGCTGTCTAGTGTTTAAAATGAGCCAAATAACGCCAGCAAAATTCAAGGTGGTACAAGCTGCCACTGGCTATATTTCTTCCGCCGAGGAGGCCAGTTTCTTCTGATTCCAAGTCCTTCACTATCTGGTACATCGCATGCTTCATCAAAACCAAAAAGTTCCTGAATTATGTCCCGACATTTAAAAACGGACATTTAAAGCAGGCGTTGTTAAAGCATGCGAGACTGTACCAGATAGTGAAGGACTTGGAATCAGAAGTCAAGGAAACGGAAAGTGAACGATGAAAGGTAGAAGTAGACATTACATCAAGTTAAGATCTAAGGAACTTATTCTGCAACTCAAAAGGACCTCTGACGGCATCCAAGTAAACAATCTCAAGAATGACGAATTGAAGAGCTTGTTAGAAAAGAAGGATGTTACCACATTTGCGGGTGTTTGAAAGACTAGCACTACACTCCGTTGTGGTGGCATCCGAAGTCAAGATGGATATAAGAGAGGATGCTTTGGGAAAAATAAGATTATTATTTATTCTGCAAGACCCACCAACTAAAATCGCTGGTAGCCTCAGTTCGCAAGAGGAACGCCATGGCCGCAGTAAGAAGTTTCGAGTCCGAGGCAAGAACTGAAAAAGGTAGGAACGTAGTACATTACGTACGTAGTACAGTTGTCTCACGACTTCTCTTGTAGCAATACTCAAACGCCACTCTCAGATCCGTTCTGCGTCCGGCCCCGCTCTGACGTGTTCGCGGTCCCACCAGCTCTCACGACGACAACTCGTAGCAATACTCATACGCTGAGATTCGTACAAATCTCGCTTCGTCCTCGACGACTTGAGATAAGCCTCTGTAGGACTTACGCTGCGGCCGGTTTCGATCGGCTGTAACTAAGTCAGTCTCGCAGCAACAACAGAGCTGAGTTTACTACGGTCGATTAAATTCGATAGTAGTTCGCAAGGCTCGGGCTGTTTTTCTGGCTACGTACTTGACGCTGGGCGCTTGTTACGTAGTCAGAGACTCGCTCTGCGGCCGGCTCCGGCCGGTCGTAACGTAGTCAATCCCGCACTTTCAGTGCAACCCAACCTCGTCAGGTCTACGGCCGGTTTTTGTTGTCAATTTATTGGCAACACACTCCGTAGTAGACTCGCGTTTGATCAGGTGGGCCTTTCCCAGGGTGACGGTACAGTGCTGTCCGAATTAGGGGCACCACCTCGCGTCGTCCCCAGCCCCCTTACCGCAGGTAGGGAGGTTTAGGTGCTAGGTTTGTTAGGGAACCTAGGCATTATTATATATATTTATATATTATATATTGTACTCCCAAGCCCTCCAATGGACCAGCAAAGCTTGGTAAACTTTGCTAGGTCGTTCGCCCAGGCGCTCGTTGCGTCCGGCGCCAACATATCCGATGACGTACTAACGCAGGCCTTACAGGCAACTATCGCGTCCCCGGCCCCTCAGGCCTCAACCCCGGCCCCTCAGGCCTCCAACGTGCAGACCCCTCAGGTCTACAGCTCTCCCGCGTCTCCCGTCCTATCCGAGATGGACTGTAAATCGGTTACATCTTCTCACGCGTCGCGTCGCAAGCGTACCGCTCCCGGGAGCGACTCCGAACCCGTGTCTGATGCGTCGTCAGATGCCATCACCTTAACCGGCTCTCCTGAGCCCGCGTTTCAGCTAGTCGCCAAACGCTCCAAGAAGTGCGCGAAGAAAGCCTCGGTATCCTCAATACCCTCCCCGGTGTCTTCAAAACCCGCCCCGCGCCCTTAACTCTCTCGAAGTAACCGCGTCTCCGTCGGTCCCATCGAAGCCAGCGACGCGCTGCGCTCCCGTCCCACCGAAGCCTCAGCTCCCTCCGCCCGTATTTCTCCGTGAAAAAGCTCGATGGACCGCGGTATTTAATCTTTGCAAAGAGCAAAAAATTAACTATATCAAAGCAACAAACGCAGGCGATTCAATTAAAATCCAGGTTGCGACCATCGACGACTTTCGCGCGTTCACTGGGTTACTTTCATTAAAACAAATCGCGTACCATACCTACGCCCTCCCGGAGAAGCGTAAGATCCGGGCAGTACTACGGGGCGTCCCATTCGAGCTCGCGGACGATGAAATCCTCGAGGACCTTAAGTCCCAGTGTTTCCCGGCTGCTTCAGCACAAGATGCACTCCAACCGCGGTAGGCGTTTTCCGTTAGCATTACTTATTCTATCCAATACTCCCAACTCGAGGGAGATCTTCAGAGAGGCTCAGGCTCTGCTCTGCTCTGCTCACAATCTGCAGACTTTTGAATATCTCCGTCGAGCGTCCCAACCCCCGCGGCCACCCTGGGCAGTGCCGCCGCTGCCAGCTCTATGGCCACGCAGCGGCTAACTGCTCAGCTCCCCCTAGATGCGTTAAGTGCCTGGACCCACACATCACCAAGGAGTGCACTCGCACTCCCGAATCCACTTCCCCCCTGCCTGTGTGCTGTGCCCGCCCAGGTTTCCCACGCGCTCCGCGCTCTTCAGCTAAGAGGGCTGCGCCTATCCCATCCCAATCCTCTAATTCGAGATTCAGTCTCATATACTGCTCCTGTCTTAGATTCGAAATTCAAAGTCGCTAGACCGAGAAACGCGCACACTGGCGAACCCACGCAATAAACTTTAGATCTCGAAGCCCTTCAGGCCGCAAATTCTAATTCTAACGTAAATTCTAATTCTAACGTAAATCCGAATTAATGCAATTTTATTTTTCAATTTTTAATGTTTTTAATTATTTACTTTTCATTTTGAGCACCTTCAGTGCTATGTAAATCCCAGAGGGTGACCCCTTCTGGGCCCCGATAGTGCGGCCTCTTTCTCCAATTGGCCGTCGCTCAGATAAAGGCTGAGTGGCAAAAATGCACGAGCCGACAGGGGGTTTTTTAGTGGGTAGTGGTTCTGGTAGGCGTCGGAACGAGTCCCACATAACCTGGATCGCGCGCGCCAGAGTATGCGTCAGAGCATTTTTTATCCTCCTGCCCTTCCCGTGGAGGGGAACAAAAAAAAAAAGGGGGGCGGGGAAGTATGTTGCCAAAATATTGTTGGAACATACTGGTTCAACATACAACAGAATGATGGAAAAGGAAAGTAGTAAGAAGTGAAATAGCTATAAGAAAAAGGAAAAAGAATAAACAAGAAAGAAAGCAGAATAAGAAAAATATGAACAAGAAATATTGATACGCTTAAGAGACATAGTTTAGATTTTTGAGAGACATTGGTAGTAAATTCGTCTATTTGGCTTGGTCAACTGGTATGCATTGAAAAACTTACATTTTCATGCTAGACCCGTAGAGCCTAGTTTAGCTTGGCCTAGAGTTTAATATATTTGTCACCCAAAAGTTAAAGAACCCTGCGATATTTAATTATAAAATACAATACAAATAAAAGACAATTGACTTAGCAACTTTGAAATTTGTTCGTACTTGCTTCCTTTCGGGCTTTTGATGTAAAGAAATGAAAAACTAAAAGAATATATTTGCGAAACATTTATAGTTGCTGTGGTTTTTAAAGAATTTTATAACGGGACCAAGTCAATGAACGTTGCGCCAAACAAATACTTACCTGTTCTCACCTATTTTGGATTCGTGTAGAAATACTTGATGTGACATTATATAATTCAAAATCAGTATTGTAATGTAAAATAGCTTAAATTATCTTCTTATATGTAGAATGTCTAATACGAAGGTAAAATATTTATATCTTAACATTTGCACATTTTGTTTTTAAATGGTAATTTAGACAAAACTTTCATTTAAGCAAAAAATCCCTACAAATATTTTCCATAGATACTCCTTACAACGTTTAATTACTACTTTCCTTGAAACCTCTTTTTCTTTTAACCTTCGCCAATTCAGTTTCAAATTGTGAATTCTACGATTTGGCTCTTACGATCAATCGGTTCAGATACTTACATTTGATAAATGAACGCAAGCGAAGTGCTGATTGCTGTCGAATTGAAAATTTACGATCAAGGGGCCGGGAGAACTCAAACGATTCTATTTTTTCTAAAGGCTTGCATTGTTGGTAAGGTTTATTTATGTGAAACCTAAGTTTTCTAATTTTCTTGATTGTAATTTCCATTTTTTTATATTAAAAAAAGAAGTAATGTTTAACTGATGGTCTTAGCGCAGTAACTAATTATCAATTTTATATCATTTTTATTTGGGTAAAAGCCTTGGAACTCGTTTCTGTGTGCTGCCATAAACATTTTTAGAAAAAAAAGAAGCCTCGTTTTAATCCAAGTTAAAAGTTTTCTAAACATACAAAATTCGCGTAAAAGAGTCATAAATTAAAGCACGCTTTAACTTGGGTTTATTTTGTACATTTTATTTGGGAGGTATTATTTACCCGTTATATCAATAAATTTACCTTATTACTTTTAAGCTTGCAAGATAAAGCCAGCTATAAACTGAAGACTTCTAATTACAAGATCAAATTACGTGGAAACTCCACACAAAACCGCTATGTGTACAATTTGCGTTTTCACCAGTAGAGATTTTCCCTGTCACATTGAGCCCTCGCTATCCTCTGATTTTTTTTAGTTCACCCTGTGCCTGTTTTGACTTTACAAGATGACTTCGTTTCAACGCCAAAACAAATAAATATTGCCATAAAGTGATTGTTTTTTCAGTTCGTGTTGTCATTTATGAAATATCGATGACTTTTGTATGTTTATACACAGGGTGTCCCAAAAATAGTGTCAAGCAGAAGTCCATGGACAGAGCACCCTATGGAGCACCCGAAACTCCCCCATGGATGTTCTACGATTTTTGTGGTTTTCGAGTTATGAATTTTTTTCTGAATTTTAGAGAGTTCTCTATCTCGACACCTTAAAACTGTTCCAAAAAAAACTAAAAGACTTTTTCAAATTTTCTTTTTTGCTAATGTATCTTCAAGAATTTACCATTTATGCATAAAATAATTGGCTTCGTAACTTTGATGAAAGTCATGAAAATTATAGTGTAAAGTGAAAAAATTACGTTCTGTTAGTTATAACTTAAATTTTCGACTCGCATTTAAAAATCTAAACAGGTGACTTCATGATTTCTTAGCAGGTCTAAAAATTCTTCAAACTCTCGGCTTCATTATTTACTAATCATTCAAAACAAGTAGTACTTAATTACGCTATTTTGGCTCCAATCGGCCTTCAAAGACCAGAGGCGGAGATTTCTTGACTTTATTTTAAAGTGCTAACAGCAGTTTTTCGGGTGCCTCAAAGGGTGCTCTGTCCATGGACTTCTGCTTGTCACTATTTTATGGGACACCCTGTATATTATCATGAATAAGTTCTAAAGCTATGAACCGAACTTTTACAGATGAAGGATGAAAGGTCAAAACCACGCGGAGTGGCTTTTTTATAGCAAAGTGAACCTATCTTAACGCAATATTCCAGTTTTATACAAAGTGCAGTATTTTAAAACTTCATACTTATACAAAATCTTTTCTATTTAATTGTGAAATATGAAACTATTAAATGCACCTGTAAATCAATCGCGCTGAATAACCTTGCATTGCTATTTTTTAAAGAAAACTTAAACTAACGCAAACACAGTTATTGGAAAAAACGAGTACGAACCTACTGATAACAGTTTCTACTTAGCTATCATAATACTATCATAAAGTTGATAAGAAGTCAATAGATAAATAAACCTAACTTTGTTATTAAATTTCAAACAGAAGAGTTACAAACCAAAGCTAATCATTGTACGAATATATGGTAGAAATGTTTTTCAGGACATTTTCATGTCGACTATAAATAACCTTTAAGACTTTCGTAAACATATTTATTAATATAAGCTGCCACTTTTAAATCCTATTTTTTACTCTGAATGTAATTTAAAGAAACTTAAACTAAAAACAAAACAAAAGAAGCAATCAAAAATTGCCTGTTCGTGTCCGAACGTCACGATGACCAAGAAATTAATAGAGAATTTTGCCGCAAATTTGTCACAGATTTGGTTGGGTGGTCGTGAGGAAATCGGTGAAATATTTCTTGGACGTCGTCCAGTATTGATCAAATTGTGGGCATGGCATTCGATGGGTTCTGTCGTGCGATTCATTCAATGTTTACTTTGGAATTATGTCGATACAGGTTAAGATTTTTGGACATCATATCAAAAATTTTATGTATTGTCATGGACATTGGAATACTATGATAACGAATACCAAGGCTTTTGCAGTCATTAAAGCGAGGGAACACTGCGCAGTAAAACATCGTTAAAGTGTTATTTATTTTGTTTGAAAAATGAGTAATGTTCAACCGTCAATATAAAACTACTAAGTGACGTATATCAGGCATATTAAAAAACGGGATATTGAGTGTGTCGTTTTAAGACATTATCGGTAAAAAATTTTAAATATTTTTCATCCTTATCAACGTCACCTAATCAAAACATATTGGGCATGAAATTTATTAAACTGAAGAAACTTAGGTCGCCCTTTGAATAGTAATAATAATAACGGGATAAATACCCTGGAGGGCTGTTTGAAATTTCTGTATTTAAAAATAAGAACGAATTGCCTGAAAGTCAGTATATTGGGTGAGATGATTACCTAAAACATTCTGACTAGAGCTGACACATTGAATAAATGATATATTATCGAAGTAACTGATTACTTAATATTAAATTTAAATACCGGACAATAACACATGACAAAACATTGAAGTAATCGTATAATAAGACCATTGAGTATAATAATAAAGCGTTGGGTTGACTTCTTGATATTCCACATAATAAACATAATTAAAATTTTTTAACATAATAATTTCTATTTCTACATATTCTTGGCTATGAAGCGTTAGACTGATTTGTTAATATCCAACCTAATAAAGCAAATTCAAATTTTTTACATAATTATTTCTATTTCTACATATTCCAGAGAACAATAAAGCGTTGGATTGACTTGTTCATATCCATCATAAATAAGCTAATTTCAAAATTTTTTAACATAAATATTTCTCTACATCAATGGTATTACAAATCAGCCACAATGTTTCATTTAGGTTCGGTACGTGTAATCCCTATTTTGGAAGTAATACATACGCCCACTTTCAGTTTCATTAATAAAGATGAAAGACCATTCCTGACCTGTCAACATTTTGACAACTCTTATTATGTATAGATAAGTAATATAGTAAGAAAAATTACTAATTTTTAGCTGAACCATAAAACCTAATCCATGTCAAAAACTACAATCTAAAAAAAATGTAGTGGGTTTTCTTTTTATAGTTATTTATTGACATTTGGTTTGCCACGAACGCGCCCAGTATATATATGGTCTATGACACGCTTCGTTCCAAATAAAGCTCGAACTTTACAATATTTCGAATTTGCTTATAAAGTAATATATGACTTTTTAAATTAAATTGATATTCTATTTGTTAATTTATTTAAATGAATGCATATCAAAATGAAATAATCAATTATTTTTCTTAAATGCAGGGCTTTGAATAACGTTACAAAATTGGTAACGTTATCTCTTACAAACAGAAGTATCGTTGTTAAGACAGGTAACAATACCAAAGGTTGCGTTATAGGTAAAGTAACGGTATGAAAGGTATCAATACTTATCAAATTTTTTACCGGTAAATGTAATAACGTTACCTATGATAGTATCGGTAACTTTATTGATGTTATTTCTGTCTCTTTTACTATCTTATTTGACTTGTAACCATAAGTTTGTAGGAGTTGAAATAATTCGGTGGCCAGGCACTGCACCGTATCGTATAACAAGACACATTACACGAGCTAATCACAAAATATTTATAAAGTGTAAGATCTACTCTAAGGAATATAATGGTAAGTAGGTAATTTGATATTTCTGTAAGTATTGGTTTTATAATTGAAAAATATTGTGACAAATGTTTTTGTAAGTATTCATATTTTAATACTTTTCTAACAGTGTTTTAATTTTTTGGTTATGGATATCCTAAATTGATGGTTTTTAGGGTTTCGAACCTACAGGGTAAAACTAAATCTTATTACTATGACTTCGCTGTCTCCGTCTGATACCAGGCTGTATCTGCTGAACCGTGATAGTTAGAAAGTTGAGTTTATCACAGATGATGTATTTCTGTTGCCGCTATAGCAACAAAAACCAAAAAAAGCAGAGTAAAATATTTAAAGGAGGTTTTTTTTTTTCAAAGTTATGTGGGACTCGTCCCGACGCCTACCAGGACCATACCCACTAAAAACCCCCTGTCGGCTCGTGCATTTTTGCCACTCAGCCTTCATCTGAGCGACGGCCAATTGGAGAAAGAGGCCGCGCTAGCGGGGCCCTGAAGGGGTCACCCGCTGGGATTACATAGCACTCAAGGTGCTCAAAGCACTGAAGGTGAATACATAGCACCGAAGGTGCTCAAAATGAAAATCAATAATTAAAACAAAAATTAAAAAAATTGCAAAACAAAACCGAACTAATTCGCATTTACGTTAGAATTAGGATTTACGTTAGAATTAGAATTTGCGGCCAGAAGGGCTTCGAGATCGCGTGACAGTCTGGTGGATGAGTACGCTTGCGCATTCCTAGGCCTAGCGACTTTGAACTTCGAATCAAACACAGGAGTAGTATATGAGACTGAATCACGAACTAGAGGATTGGGATGGGTTTCGGAGCGTTTGAAGAACGCTTCAATTCAATTCGAACGATCAATTCATTTAAATGAACCTATAATGAATTGAGAAGGGAACTATGCTCCGCCAGAGCTAGCAAACGCTCTGTCGGAGTACGTGAAGCCCTAAGTTTACGGGCTAAGACTGCGATTTCACTAACATCGATATTTTTCATGGCGTCGCAGACGATACGCATATCGTCTGCTACGGAGGATTGAGGAGTGGGTTTGTATGGGCGAGGAGCCGGGATGGGATTCGATGTGGGGCGCAGCCTCCAGTTTTCTGGAGCAGGCCTGGACTGTGTAGGCTTTGCAGCCGGAGGAACCCGACTACGCAGCGGCGGAAAGTTTTCCTGAGAAAGAGGCGGGGCCTGTTTGGGTGCCGCCCTCTTGGAATTGAAGCGCATACAACGGGGTGCACGAGGGCAGCCCCTGTAATTTGCGGTGTGGCCGGACTGGCCACAAAGCACGCAATCGGGAGGAGAAGGAGTTTCAGGAGTGCGATTGCACTCCTTAGTGAAGTGAGGGACCAGGCACTTGACGCACCTGGGCGGTGCGCGGCAGTTGGCCACCGCGTGCCCGTACAACTGGCACCGATGATGATGGCACTGGCCGGGATGACCGCGGTGATGAGGCGCCTCGATCGAGATCCCAGAGAGGCCGCATATAGTGCTAACCCCTTTCAGGATCTCCCTGGACTTGGGGACGTTGGCGAGAACCACCAAAGCGAGAGGGTGACGCCTCCCGTACTTGCTGTGCATTTTATGCACCGCGAGTGCCGGAAAGCCTTGGGACTGCAGATCCTCCAGGATAGCCTCGTTCGATAATTCGAACGGGACTCCCCTGAGTACTGCTCTGATCTTACGCTCTTCTGACAGAGCATAAGTGTGATAAGCATATTGCTTATCGGTGAGGAGCTTTGTTAAAGCACGAAAGTCGTCTATCGACGAGACTAAGATTTTAATAGATTCACCCGAGTTGGCTGCTCGGGTGTAATGGATCTTGTGCTCATTGCACATTGTCGAAACCTCAGTCCATTTACCCTTTTCCCGAAGGAAAACGGGTGGTGGGACCTTGGCCTTGACAGAAGTTGGGGCCGGAGCGGGTATTGAAGACACTGAAGACGCCGCAGGGGGTGTAGGGACGGGCGTCGAGGGCGCCGGGTCTTGTTTCGAGCGCTTCTTAGAGCGCTTCTTAACAAAGGTGAAAGAGGGAGGCTCATCAGGGCCAGTTGGGGTGGCGTCCGAGGATGACTCGGTCGCGGGTGCGCGCTTGCGGCTCGGAGGGGCGTCTACTTCGCACTCCATGTCACTGGAGGAAGGGGACGCGGGAGGGCCTAAGACCAGAGCGGTCTGAGGGACGGAGGTGGCCTGAGGGGCCGGTGTGATCAGTGCCATGATTAGAGGGAGAAAGGATTGCAGTGTGCGAATCATATGAGGAGGGCAATGAGTGCCTTGGGCGTCGTAATCAGCGATCAGCTTATTGAGAACCTCCTCGGGGTTCAGGGAAGCCATTGCGGAGGGGTTGGGGAAGGACAACAATATATATATGCCTAGAGTTCCTAAATAAAAACCTAGCGAACCCTAGCGGCTAACCTCCCTACCAGCGGTAGGGGGGCTGGGGAGAATAAATTAAAACTAACCGTAGTACGCCGAAGGCCGCTACCTAGAAACCTAAAAATGGGTACGCAGGTAAAGAGTTGACCGCGTTAGGGTCAACCTTTACCGACAGAAAGGACAAATACACACGAAAACACACAAATATGATAAAAATAAATATGAAAATAGGAGAAAAATAAATAAAATAGAGAAGAGAAATAAATAAAAATAAAAAGGACTGGTTCAGTACAAATTCGTTGTCACCGTTAAGTATCCTTTGCACTGAAACCAGACTACTTACGCTGGGCACAACACTGCACTCAGCACAAGCACAACACAACTTAGCACAGCACTTTGAAGACTAAGGGGCTTAGTCGCAAAAAAAAATCGCACTTCGATAGCACTCAGAGGGAGTAGAAAGAACCTTGAAAACCGTAGCACGGAACCAACACGCTAAACCGTGACGTCAGTAGACTGAGCGCCACGGAGTATCGGGAAGGGACCAAACAACGGAGAACGGGGTCTTGCACGTCCGCACCGCGTGGCGATCGGAGCGAGAATGTAAAGGGGGTTCCCATACCATGTTATTTATACATAATGGTACCGATCCTGGCCGGTTTTGTGTTATTAACTTTATATATTTTTGCAGGCATGCCGATGCATTGCCTGTCGAGCCATCCACCAACGACAACGTGTGCGTGCGGCTCACTTTGACAGAGTGACAACGTCGCCAGAAGTAACAAAAAAAAGTAACACTATTTTAACGTTAAATTAGTAGTGCTATTTATTTGAATTGAATCTTCATTACCGCTACTTATTATAACGATACTTATTTAACTTTATGAAAATAACGTTATATACCGATATTTAAACCGTTAGTTCGGAAACGTTATAAAGCCCTGCTTAAATGTACAATACAGCTTAACTTAACTGTCATATTGACAATGTCAAAAATTACAACGTCAGTTTAGATTTGAATTAAACGTTTGCATTCCTTCGTTTGCATTTGCGGGATTGTGTACTGTGCGATACTACTCTGAATTTTTCTAACTTTTGATTGACTTTTGACTCTCGGTTAACGTTTCTGGCTTCTGCTTCAACAATTACTTGCGGTAGTTTTACACGGATCTCAGGTTTTGCTGAACTATTGGATTTACGTAGTGTTCCTGTTAGTTAAAATGTCGGCTACATCTACGAGACTATAGATGGCGCAACGTATGCTGTGTATTAACTGTAACATATGTGTTAGTAGGTACTTGTAACACAGTTTGTCATCACCTTGTTATCGGTTTTGTATGTATATTCTAGGATCCTCGTAGTTCGCTACATGGGAACCCATAACACAAGCCTTTGCTTACTTTGGGGACATGTTGTCTGAGGACTTTTATTTTAAAATCCACACATACCTACTTATCTGTGTAAAAATCTAAAATCGTACTGCGTAAAATGAACAGGTGTTTCACTATATACATTACAATGCCGAGGCTTACTAAACATCAATGAACTCATTTGAAATCGACATCTTTCATGTTTGTCTACATTTTAACCAAATATGAATTTTTATACATGAATTTTAACATAATTATTGAGAATACTTAGTAATTTGAGGTTTGGAAAGGCTTTTTACTTCTTTTGCTTAAAAAAAATAACATATCTGTGAGAATCTGAAACCAAAATCCTGAAATGAGCTAAACTTTCGTTTTTCAAAGTTAAAAATTGCCAAGGTATGCTATGAAAATTGATTGAATTTGACATATAACCTAAAAATATATTTTTTCAATGTAAATTTTTTTCTGAATTGCTAAATTGCATTAAGTTGTCACCTTAAGTTTAGGAATAAAACACTATTTTTTCTGCATCGTTTTTATATTTATACATTAGATCAATAAAAAACAGGCTGAAATGTCATTGCATATATGAAACATGGACATTGTTCTTTCACCCGTATCAATCACCCTTTGCATTGTGTCTTTTTGGTCTTATAAAAAAGGCGTCAAAAGCACTTGCCTCGTGAAAAAAAGATGAACAGTTGATTCAAAAGAACGAACGAGTAATTCGGGTTTAAAATTATTGTACGAGTGATAAAGGTTTTTATATACATTTATTGAAAGATTTGGGTCATCATATTGCGGGAATTCAAACTTTCTTATGAGATTAAATGGATTTAAGTGCCGGTATAAAGAAGGAATGCTCGCCCAGCACGCAACCCACAGATCCCTCCCACATCCAGGCGGTAGAGGACGAAGTCCTCCCCAGAGACTCACTTCCCATCACCGCCAACCACGTCACAGTCTCTAATGATGAAATCTTGCTTCTCATTAGAATTCAAAAATCCAAAAAGCCCCGGGTGTGGATGGAATTTCAACCACGCACTTAAGCACTGCCTCAACAGGTGCTTACCTTGTTAGCTATCATCTTCAATGCCTGCTAGCTAGCTACTTTCCAAAAGCTTGGAAAGAAGCGACAGTCATAGGCATCCCCAAGCCGGGTAAACCTCTGAATATCCCGGCTAATCACAGACCCATCAGCCTCTTCAAGGCTATGAGTAAACTTCTCGAAAAAGTCATACTCTCTCGAATGCGGAAGCATCTGCTTCCAACGGATGGTGATCCCCTCATTATTCCCCATCAGTTCGGCTTTCGCGCTAAGCACTCCTGCTCTCAGCAAGTCCATCGAATCTTCGAGTACATACTCGACGGCTTCTATCCGCGGCGTAATAAAACGGTCGCAGTTTTCTTTGACGTAGCCAAAGCTTTCGATAAAGTCTGGCACAGCGGCTTCGTTTATAAACTTTATAAAATAGGCTTACCGGATCGCCTAGTGAGGATAATCGCGTCGTTCCTCAAAGATTTCACGTTTCGTTTCAAACATGAAGGCACGCTTTCCGCACCTCGTCCCATAAAGGCTGGAGTCCAACAAGGCTCAGTTCTCGGCCCTCTGTTGTACACCGTGTACACTAACGACATTTCCATCCCGCCGAAAGGCGTCGAACTCGCCCTCTTTGCTGACGACACCACCCTTTACACCAAAGGCCGCGAGGTCCCGAAGAACATCACCAGACTCCAAAAGGCCGTAAACGCCCTGTATGTCAGTATAAGGTTTCAATAATGGCGTATCGATGTAAACCCGGACAAGAGTTCTGCGGTTCAATTCGACCACAAACTCCGTAATCGCTACAGCGATCCCCACACTGGAAGCGCTAAATACTTTGGCGTCACCTTAGACCAGACGATTTCTTTCAAGCCAAACGTCAATAGAGTAACGAAACTCGCCCGTTTTTACTTAGGCCGCCTATATAGTATGGTAGGTAGAAAAAGTAAAATGTCGGTCAGAAACAAACGTACGCTTTATAAGGTCTGCGTTAGACCAGTCATGACATATGCCTCGCCAGTCTTTGCCCACGCCAAACCCTCCGTCCTGCAAAACTGCAGGTAGTTCAAAATCTCTTCTGCCGCAGGGCCACAGCCGCATCTTGGTATGTGCGCAACGCGGACCTGCACAGAGATCTTGAACTACCTACAGTGCAGCAGCACCTCAAAACACTCTCAGAATCGTTCTTCAAACGCGCCGAATCCCATCCCAATCCTCTAGTTCGAGATTCAGTCTCATATACTGCTCCTGTCTTAGATTCGAAATTCAAAGTCGCTAGACCGAAAAACGCGCACACGAATGAACCCACGCAGTTAACTTTAGCTCTCGAGGCCCTTCAGGCCGCAAATCCTAATTCTAACGCAAATCCGAATTAATGCAATTTTACTTTTCATTTTTGATGTTTTTATTTACTTTTCATTTTTAATGTTTTTATTTACTTTTCATTTTTGAGCACCTTCAGTGCTATGTAAATCTCAGCGGGTGACCCCTTAAGGGCCCCGCTAGCGCGGCCTCTTTCTCCAATTGGCCGTCGCTCAGATGAAGGCTGAGTGGCAAAAATGCACGGGTTTGGCGTGGGCAAAGACTGGCGAGGCATATGTCATGACGGGTCTAATGCAGACCTTATAGAGCGTACGTTTATTTCTAAAAGACATTTTACTTTTTCTACCTATCATACTATTTAGGCGGCTTAAGTAGAAACGCGCGAGTTTCGTTACTCTATCGACGTGTGGCTTGAAAGAAAGCGTCTGATCTAAGGTGACGCCTAAGTATTTAATACTGCGCTTCCAGGGGATGGGAGTACCTAACATTCGAATGTGAGGATCGTTGTAGCGATTACGACGTTTGTGGTCGAATTGAATAGCAGAACTCTTTTCCGGGTTGACATCGATACGCCATTTTTGAAACCAAACACCGAGGGCGTTTACGGCCTTTTGGAGTCTGGTGATGTTATACGGGATCCTTTGACCTATAGTGTAAAGGGCGGTATCGTCTGCAAAGAGGGCGAGTTCGACGCCTTTCGGCGGGATGGGGATGTCGTTAGTGTACACGGTGTACAGCAGAGGGGCGAGGACTGAGCCTTGCGGGACTCCAGCCTTTATGGGACGAGGCGCAGAGAGCGTGCCTTCATGTTTGAATCGAAACGTACGGTCTTTAAGAAACGACGCGATTAATCTGACTAGGCGAACTGGTAAGCCTATTGTATAGAGTTTAAAAACGAGACCGCTGTGCCAGACTTTGTCGAATGCCTTGGCTACGTCAAAGAGAACCGCGATTGATTTTTTACGATGCGGATAGAATCCTTCGAGAATGTACTCGACGATTCGAAGGACTTGCTGAGGGCAGGAGTGCTTAGCGCGAAAGCCGAACTGGTGGGGAATAATGAGAGGGTCGCCATCCGTTGGAAACAGATGGTTCCGCATTCGAGAGAGTATGACTCTTTCGAGAAGTTTAGACATTGCCTTGAGGAGGCTGATGGGTCTGTGATTAGCCGGGATGTTCAGAGGTTTACCCGGCTTGGGAATGCCTATGACTGTCGCTTCTTTCCAGGCTTTTGGAAAGTAGCTATGGTCGAAGCAGGCATTGAAGATGATAGCTAACAAGGTAAGCACCTGCTGTGGCAGGTGCTTAAGTGCGTGGTTGAAATTCCATCCGCACCCGGAGCCTTTTTGGACTTTTGCTTTCTAATGAGAAGCAAGATTTCATCATTAGAGACTGTGACGGGGTCGTCGGTGATAGGGAGAGATTCTTCTTCTTCGTCCTCCACCGCCTGGATGTGGGAGGGATCCGCGGGTTGCGTGCTGGGCGAACATTGTGCCGCTATGCTGTCGGCGAAGCATTCGGCTTTCTCTTCGACTTCGAAGGCAATGGTGCCGTCGGGACGAGTGAAAGGAGGAATGTGAGAGGCGGTGTCTACGCGTAAAGCTCGGGCCATTCGATAATACGCTTGGTGGGACGGGGAGATATTCTCCATGAGATCGTTAAACTGAGTGTCACGGAGTTCCGCGAGGCGAGACCTAACTTTACGTTGAAGCTGATTCGCAGCTGTTCTATATGCGGGCGTGGGATATTTCTTGGCTCTCCGGAGAGCCGCGTTCTTAGCTTTAATGAGATTGCTAACGGCTAAGGGAAGCGCGTGTTTGCCTTGCTTAGCAATGATTACGTTGTCGCTGATGGCTGAGTTGATAGCATCAGTGAGAGTATCGACTACTGAATCTATTTTAATCGGGCTATCTAATTGGTCGGGTGAAATCGCTAGCGGAGAGTTCGGTGCCTCTAAGGCTGAAACTAACGTATTTTTAAAGCCTTTCCAGTTGGTAAAGGTCTTAGGAGATGTGACGTTATCGTTAGGCGCGCCTAGCACGAGGGAGACGGGGCGATGGTCGGAGCCGATTATTTTACGAATTTATACAAAAGTAAATTTACAACGAACTTAAGAGCGAGTGATGCTCGGCTAACGCGAATAAACGCTCTTGAGGAGAGCGGGCGGCTCGCAGTTTGCGTGCGAGTACGGAAATTTCGTTTATGTCGACGTTTTGGATGACGTCGAACACGGTCTTCATGTCCTCAGCCAACGACGACTGAGGTGAAGATGACAAAGCGGGACGCGGCCCTACGGAAGCTACGGGAGCTGGGATGGGTCGGGAAGGTGCAGGCGGGACGGCCGGACGCTGCCTCCAAGACAGAGCCTGAGTAGGCGTCGGCTGAACGGGCTTTGCTTCCGGGGGACCCCGGTTGCGCAGCGGCGGGAAGTTAGCGGGAGTGAGCAGCGGCGCCGGTTTAGGCGTGACCCTCTTGACGGTGGAGCGCGGAGCGCGCGGGCTACTCCTGTAGTTAGCTGTGTGGCCGGACTGGCCGCACAGCACACAGGCAGGGGGGGAAGTGGATTCAGGAGTGCGAGTGCACTCCTTTGTTATATGTGGATCCAGGCACTTAACGCACCTGGGGGGAGCTGAGCAGTTAGCCGCTGCGTGGCCATAGAGCTGGCAGCGGTGGCACTGCCCAGGATGACCGCGGGGGTTGGGACGCTCGACGGAGATGTTCGAGAGTCCGCAGATTGTGCGAGCCTCTCTGAAAATCTCCTTCGAGTTGTGAGTATTTGACAGGATTACTAAAGCTAAAGGAAAACGCCTACCGCGGTTGGAGTGCATCTTGTGCACTGCTACGGCCGGGAAACCCTGAGACTTAAGGTCCTCGAGAATGTCTTCGTTACTGAGTTCGAACGGGACGCCCCGTAGTACTGCGCGGATCTTACGCTCCTCCGGGAGGGCGTAGGTGTGATACGCGATTTGATTGATCGACAGAAGCCTAGTGAAAGACCGGAAGTCGTCGACGGTCGCTACTTGAATTTTGATTGTATCGCCAGCGTTGGCGGCTTTTAAGTAATTAATTTTGTGCTCTTTGCACAAGTTTGAAACCGCGGTCCAGCGCGCTTTTTCACGCAGGAAGACGGGCGGAGGGAGCTGAGGCGTCGGCGGGACGGGAGCGCAGCGCGTCGCTGGCTTCGATGGGACCGACGGAGACGCGGTTACTTCGAGCGATTTTAACGGCGCGGGGGCTGGTGTTGAAGACACCGGGGAGGGCTCGGGTATTGATGATACCGAAGCTTTCTTCGAGCGCTTATTGGAGCGCTTGGCAACAAGTTGAAACGCGGGCTCAGGAGAGCCGGTTAAGGTGACGGCATCTGACGACGTATCAGACGCGGGTTCGGAGTCGCTCCCGGGAGCGGTACGCTTACGACGCGACGCGTGAGAGGATGCGACCGATTCGCAGTCCATCTCGGACGAGGCGGGAGACGCGGGAGAGCTGAAGACCTGAGGGGTCTGGACGTCGGAGGCCTGAGGGGCCGGGGTTGAGGCCTGAGGGGCCGGGGACGCGGTAACTGCCTGTAAGGCCTGCGTTAGTGAGTCATTGGAAATAGTGACGCCGGACGCAACGAGCGACTGGGCGAACGATTTAACAAAGTTTACCAAGCTTTGCTGGTCCATTGGAGGGCTTGGTCCTATAATATAAAATATATAAGAATGCCTAGGTTCCCTAGCAAACCTAGCACCTAAACCTCCCTACCCGCGGTAGGGGGGCTGGGGACGACGCGAAGTAGTGCCCCTAATTCGGACAGCACTATACCGTCACCCTGGGAAAGGCCCAAGTGCAATGGGATCGGGTCAGCTGGTTTCTCCTTGGCCTGAAGGGCCTTGGAAGCGCACCGGGGCAACGCTATCAGGCTTAGTTGTCACCGTTAAGTATCCACCTGATCAAACGCGAGTCTACTACGGAGTGTGTCGTCAATAGATTGACAACAAAAACCGGCCGTAGACCTGACGGAGTTGGGTTGCACTAAAAGTGCGGGATTGACTACGTTACGACCGGCCGGAGCCGGCCGCAGAGCGAGTCTCTGACTACGTACAGGCGCCAAGCGTCAAGTACGCAGCCAGAAGGACAGCCCGGGTCTTGCGAACTACTATCGAATTTAATCGACCGCGGTGAGCTCAACCCTGTTGTTGCTGCACTCACCGAGGTGAGGTTTTTAATTCGAGGGGTGCACAGAGTGCAGGATTGACTACGTTACGACCGGCCGGGGCCGGCCGCAGAGCGAGTCTCTGACTATGTACAGGTGCCAAGCGTCAAGTACGCAGCCAGAAAAACAGCCCGAGCCTCGCGAACCACTATCGAATTTAATCGACTGCGGTAAGCTCAGCTCTGTTGTTGCTGTGCAAGAGACCGACTTACTTGCAGCCGATCGAAACCGGCCGCAGCGTAAGCCCTAAAGAGGCTAACAGCGTATGAGTATTGCGAACGAGTTGACGTCGTGAGACGACAATCGTGACTCAACGGCTGGAGCGACCGCGAATGCGTCCGAGCGGGGCCGGACGCAGAACGGATCTGAGAGTGGCGTTTGAGTATTGATACGAGAGAAGTCGTGAGACAACAATCGTGACTCGGCAGCCGGGAGCGACCTTCAACACGTCCGAACGGGTCCGGACGCAGATCAGGTCTGATTTACCGTTCCGATGGCAATAGCACTAATAACACTTTTAGCGTGCTCAAACGAATCGGAACGGTTTTGAGCACTTTTAGCGCTGTGAGCGCTGTAATCGGCAAACGGAACGCAGCATAGAAGTGTAAATTTAAAATCACGACCAAATTCAACATCTTATCAAGAAAGGTTAAAGAGAAAGGTAAATATGTTAAATAAAACGCTGCGTTTTTACTAAATATCTAAATTATATTTTCAACATTTCTAGAATATTACTATGGTGTTTATCATTCAATCCTCTTCATTATTTCACACTTCTTTCGCTAACCCGCCTGGACTTAATATGAAGGTATAATAATTGAAATAATACACTTAGGTAATATATAATGAGCATATCTGTTATCATCTCGAAGAAAAATAAAACTCTTAAATACTAAACAGATGGTTCCTCATTCGAGAGAGTATAACTCCGGGATTTACCGGGATGTTCAAAGGTTTTCCCGGCTTGGAGATGCTACTACTATGACAATTGCCTCTTTCCATGGTTTTGGAAAACAGCTAAAAGCAGCTGCTTCAAAGCAGGCATTGAAGATGACTGCTAGCAAGGTTAGCACCTGCCCCAGAGTCTTGTGGATTTTATCTTCTGATTAAAAGAGAAATTTCATCGTAAGACACTGAGATCTAACTAATCTTATACGTACTTATCAATAAATCGTTATCATTGAGGTTTAAGACAAAAATAAGTGATAAATGACGATAACTGGTATTGAAAATTTTATTTTTATTTTGTTTTAATTTTTGCTATATGTAAGTAACTGGAAATATGAAAGATATTTAGCTGAAACACAGGTTTTAATGTTTCTTTTCAAATAATCAAGTACAAGTATACGTATAGTACGGCTACAAAGACATTTTTGTATAATCCATTCGATTAATTTACTTTTATTTGCCTTGCACAAGCAAATATTCAGATGACAGTTCCCAAGATTAGAGAAGAGCTGCAGAGTTTTTGAATAAACTTGAATGCCTCCAGAATTTGTGTACAGTCACGTGCATTGATAAGTAAACTTTGACAAATTTCCAAACAAATGTAAAGAGAGCAGAAAATATACAAGAATTTCTGCGCTGTCAATAGGTTAAGACACATGATACTATTTCCTTAGACCAAAGATAAATCGAATAGGTATGTACAGTCACGTGCATTTATAAGTAAACGTTGACAAATTTCCAAACAAATGTAAATATTCGATATTTCAAAAAGAAGTGTCTCAAGTTTACCTCAAAATAATGTAACCAGCAAACTAGGTCAAAATTAGCTATACTTTTTCTTCATTGTAGAGTATACGAAGCAACAACACCAGTGAATACTACACATTCGTAAAGTTTTATTTGTGTATATGCGTCAATTTCTATGACATGTATACAATGCAGTTTCAAAGCAATGTATACCCAATAGCTTTTTTTCAATAATAAATTCTGCAGCAGTTTTTACTATTTTGATATGTATCATTTCAAAATATGTACACAATGTAGATTGCAATTAAATGTAAACATTCATTTTTGTTGGTGCTAATAATATTTTGAAGATAGCCGGGTGCGGTGGCGTTACAATGAACAGTTTTTGTTCGGTTATATGTTTCATTTATATATATTTTGATAATTTCTATAACAGCAGTTTCAAAGCAACGTATATGAATATTTTTTATGTTTTATTACTAAACAAAAAGTTTAAGCACCATTTTTGAGGGATTGGTTAGTATGTAGTAAAAGATTATTCAGAATCATAGTGTCATTTATTTGTCCAATCAGTAGTAGGTATGTAGGTATTCAAATGCACCTGTTTAGAAAGAAATATCGAAAATAATACCTACGTTATTTCATATTTTCTATTGCAAAATGTTTCTTTATTTACATCAATACACAAAAATACTCATGCCATATTATGTTATACTTATATGTGCTAAATAAATGTAAAATTATGTTATAAATGTCATTAATTTCTTTTGTCGTTTGTTATGTTAAATCAATATTATGGTTAATATCAAAATTCAAAATTTCAAGGTAAAAAACGGACGATAATATGTTATTTTGTCGTATAATATACTAAGTATGTAATTTTTATTTGCCAATAAATAACCATGCCAACATTTTATTATAAACAATATTATAAACAATGATTTTACAACCACTTATTAACATAATAATTAATGCAATATATAACACAATATGGGATATTTATAAATACCTAACCACTCGGCAGGTATCGGCTCGGTTGACTCGGCAAATGTTGTTTTCCCTTATAAATTATTTTTGTGAATATTTTGGTAATGGTTGGTGGTCAAATGGTGAAAATTTAGGGTTATATAAATAAATAATAAATAAATAAATATTTCTAACAATCACACCACATTATCTAGCCCAAATTATGTATCATTAAGAACTTGTGTTTTGGATACTAGATAACGGATAAATAAATTGAAGAAAAATATAAATACACATAGATATTTTTTTTTAAATTATATATTTATTAAAAATAAACTTAAATAAACATACATACACATCCATGACTAGAAAGAAAATATAATAAAATGTCTGCCGCAACCAGGATTCGAACCCGTGACCTCTGGCATGCAAGGCAAGGCCGCTTACCTCCACACCAAACAGGCCGTCATTATATACAGGGTGTCCCAGAAATGACACGTAAGCGTGACACTGGAGGTAGATGAACTATAGACCTATCAGATAAAACCAACATGCCTCTTGTAAAAGTTTTCTGGTTTTCGAGATATTGCCACTTTTGTGATTTTTTATGAAATTTCCACTTTTTGGTCCTTCTTTGCCTACAGTTGCAATAAATATATTTTAACTCACGGATTTTTTTTACCAAAACTATCGTTATTAGTTATTTGAGACAACTTAGTAATAATTTTGACGGAAACTAGCACACTATGCTAAGAAAAAGAGTTGAATTGTTTTATTTTATTTCATTACGAAAAACCTGACCAAATTTAACTGATTGCTGTGAAAAAAAATGTATGGCGATGATACTGCACATCATCTTAAAAATTTGCTTTTTTAATGACCTTTTCAAAATAGCATCACAGTAGCCATGTTTTTTTACCAAATTTTAGAAAATTAAATTTTTTCATGAATGGCGTGCTACCTGGAAAATAGTACAAATGCATGATAATGCTTAATAACAGGTCCAGGTGTCTTTTGTGGCAAAATAACTAATAAATGAAATTGCAGAAGCACATAACTATCTATCTTTTTCTCTCTTTTATTGTTTTTTCAAGTTAGGTGCCTACTAGAAGTGAAGTAATTGTTTCAGTAGGTTGGTAGGTTGTAACATAAAATGTTTATTTTTACTATTATTATTTTACCCTCCGACGCAAAAACGACGGGGTGTTATAAGTTTGATGTGTCTACGTGTGTGTGTGTGTGTGTGCGTGTGTGTGTTAGTGTTTGTGTGTCGAATGGATGAAACGATTTTGATTTTGTTTTTTCTTGTATGAAAGGTGAATTAGTGGGGAGTGTTTTCAGCTATGTTTTATGAAAATCAGTCCACAATGGCGGATTACATATTTTTTTAGAACTTCGTCAAAATTTGTACCAAATGAAAGGAATGTACTAGTGAAGTACTATGATAAATTTCAAATCCAATATGGTCGTCAGGACAAATGTAAGGGTCTATCAAATTTTTTATTTAATCTTGTAACAAACGATTTTCAAAGTGTCTGCCACCGACTCTTACACATAATCTACATCTGTTCAAAAATTGTCTTTTTGAATATCTCAACGTACAATGTGATACTTCACTCGCTGCATGATTTATTCGCTGTCGCAGTTCATCAATGGAGCAAAATTGGTCCTAATCGACCAATCCATCTGCTTGAAAATTCCTGATCAAGATGCCCCCGTACTGCACGAGCGTAGTGTGCAGGACACCCATCATTTTGAAGCCACATATTTCTTCTTAATTCTAGTGGCAAATCTTCCATCATAATGGGTAGTTGATTGTAAAAAACCTAAATATAGGTCTGCATTTAGGGTAAAGATAGATAGTTCCATTTCATTTATTAGTAATTTTGCCACAAAAGACACCTGGACCTATTATTAAGCCTTATCATGCAGTTGTACTATTTATCAAGTAGCACGACTTTCATGAAAAAATTAAATTTCCTAAGATTTGGTTTAAAAAAAATGGCTTATGTAATGCTATTTTGAAAAGGTCATTAAATAAGCAATTTTTTAAGATAATGTGCAGTATCATCGCCGTAAATTTTTTTTTTCACAGCAATCAGTTAAACTTTAGTCAGGTTTTTCGCAATGAAATAAAATAAAACAATTCAACTCTTTTTCTTAGGATTGCTTTCTTTTGCTAGTTTCCGTTTTATTGTTTTAAATTATTACTAGGTTGTCTCAAATAACTAATAACGATAGTTTTGGTAAAAAAGAACCGTGAGTTAAAATATATTTATTGCAGCTGTAGGCAAAAAAGACCAAAAAGTGGAAATTTCATAAAAAATCACAAAAGTGGCAATCTCTTGAAAACCAGAAATCTTTTACTAGAGGCATGTTGGTGTTATCTAATAGGTCTATAATCAATTTACCTCCAGTGTCACTATTACGTGTCATTTCTGGGACACCCTGTATATGTTAATTATGTTTTATGTATATAACATTACATATATGTTTTATTTGATGCCAAATCATAATAAAAAAAGCTTTTGGCCAAATAAAAAAAGTCAATTTCAATGCGGTGACGATTGAACCAAGCTTAGCTCAACTGACAATTATGAACCGCAGAATTATCCTGCACGAAAGGAACAACACCGTAATTAGGAAAATATGCAGGCAAAACTAGGCAGCAAAACCTCTGCTAAAATACAATTATATTGCTCGTTGTTCATTCTATCAGTTATTTCAGCCAATTCACCGGGGCCGCTGCTGGCTCCCATCCATGCCCAAACACTAAAACTTATTTGACTACTTCTTCTCGATGGTAATATATTTTATTCTAAATACCGGGTTTTATCAGATTTCCATAAAGATAAACGTCCATCGGCAGAAGAAACGAACACTTTTTCGTCAGAAAAAATGGTTCTACTAAAATTGCAGTTTATATATTGCTGAGCAAGCTGCAGTTGCTGCTGTTTATGGCGATCAGATAAGAATGGTTAACGCGCCGGAGTTGTGTGATGTAACCCAGCTGAGTGTAGGCGACATCTAATTGTTTTTCTTTTTTGTTCCCCTCCACGGGAAGGGTAGGAGGATAAAAATGCTCTGACGCATACTCCGCGCGTGCGATCGGAGTTATGTGGGACTTGTCCCGACGCCTACCAGAACCATACCCACTAAAAACCCTCTGTCGGTTCGTGCAATTTTTTGCTACTCAGCCTTCATCTGAGCGACGGCCAATTGGAGAAAGAGGCCGCGCTAGCGGGGCCCAGAAGAGGTCACCCGCTGGGATTTACATAGCACTGATGGTGCTCAAAGCACTGAAGGTGCTCAAAAATGAAATATAAAAAATAGAATTTAAAGTTACATTAAATAAATATTAAAGAAGTTAAATTAATTCGAATTTACGTTAGAATTAGAAGTTACGGCCTGAAGGGCTAAGAGATCTAGCGTCAGCTGCGTCGCTACGTTCGTGTGCACGTTTCTCGGTCTAGCGACTTTGAATTTAGAATCTAAGACAGGAGCAGTATATGAGACTGAATCTCGAACTAGAGGATTGGGATTCGGCGCGTTTGAAGAACGATTCTGAGAGTGTTTTGAGGTGCTGTTGCGCTGTAGGTAGTTCAAGATCTCTGTGCAGGTCCACGTTACGCACGTACCACGATGCGTCTGTGGCCCTGCGGCAGAAGAGATTTTGAACTACCTGCAGTTATGCAGGACGGAGGGTTTGGCGTGGGCAAAGACTGGCGAGGCATATGTCATGACTGGTCTAACGCAGACCTTATAAAGCGTACGTTTGTTTCTGAACGACATATTACTTTTTCTACCTACCATACTATATAAGCGGCCTAAGTAAAAACGGAGTTTCGTTACTCTATCGACGTGTGGCTTGAAAGAAAGCGTCTGGTCTAAGGTGACGCCTAAGTATTTGGTAGTGCGCTTCCAGGGGATGGGAGTACCTAACATTCGAACGTGCAGATTGTCAGCGACATGACGTTGTTTGCAGTCGAAGTAAACCGCAGAACTCTTGTCTGGGTTCACATCGATACGCCATTTTTGAAACCATGCACCGAGGGCGTCTAGAGCCTTTTGAAGTCCCGGGAAACTGCGATCGTTTTCTTTCGTTTCGGATAGAAGCCGTCGAGTATGTATTCGACGATTTGATGGAATTGTTGAGGGCAGGAGTGCTTAGCGCGGAAGCCGAACTGGTGGGATATGATGAGGGGATCGCCATCCGTTGGAAACAGATGGCGAGATTCGAGAGAGTATGACTCTTTCGAGAAGTTTAGACATGGCCTTGAGGAGGCTGATGGGTCTGTGATTAGCCGGAATATTCAGAGGTTTACCCGGCTTGGGAATGCCTATGACTGTCGCTTCTTTCCAAGCTTTTGGAAAGTAGCTATGGTCGAAGCAGGCATTGAAGATGATGGCTATAACAAGGTAAGAACCTGTTGAGGCAGGTGTTTGAGTGCGTGGTTAGAAATACCATCCGCACCAGGAGCCTTTTTGGACTTTTGACTTCTAATGAGAAGCAAGATTTCATCATTAGAGACTGTGACGGGTCGGCGGTGATGGGGAGAGATTCTATGCGGAGAACTTCGTTCTCCACCGCCTGGATGTGGGAGGGATCCGCGGGTTGCGTGCTGGGCGAACATTGTGCCGCTATGCTGTCGGCGAAGCATTCGGCTTTATCTTTGGCTTCAAAGGCAATAGTGCCGTCGGGACGAGTGAGAGGAGGAATGTAAGAGGCGGCGTCTACGCGTAAGGCTCGGGCCATACTATAGTACGCTTGGTGGGACGGGGAGATATTCTCCATGAGATCGTTAAACTGAGCGTCTCGGAGTTCCGTGAGGCAAGACCTAACTTTACGTTGTAGTTTGTTCGCAGCTGATCTATAGGCGGGCGTGGCATATTTCTTGGCTCTCCGGAGAGCCGCGTTCTTAGCTTTAATGAGATTGCTAACGGCTAAGGGTAGATTGGGTACACTTTGCTTAGCAACCTTTTCGTTTACACTGATGGTTGAGTTGATAGTATCAGTGAGGGAGTCGACTAATGAATCTTTTTTGTCCGGGCTATCTAATTGGTCGGGCGAGATCGCGAGCGGAGAGTTTGGGGCCTCTAAGGCTGAAGCTAACGTATTTTTAAAACCTTTCCAGCTGGTAAAGGTCTTAGGAGGAGTGACGTGATTGTTAGGCGGTCCTAGCACGAGGGAGACGGGGTGGTGATCAGAGCCAAGGTCATCGAGCGGTTCGATAGACCTGAGATCGAGGTTGATTTGTTGTCAGGAGAGTAGTTAGGGTTGCCGGGATAGTGAGTGGGAGTGACGGGAGAGATGACGTCTAAGTCAAGTTGCTGAGTGATTTTAAGGAGTTCTCTACCACTTTGGTTGGTCGATAGGCACTTCAAGTCAGTATGTTTGGAGTTAAAATCTCCAAACATAATGACTGAATGGCCGAGGGCGAGAATGGCCTCGAAGTCGATAAGGATAGGTCTGGTATGATGGATGTCACTAGCTATGTAGACTGAAGCTATGATGACGGTCGGATGACCAGTCATAGCCAATCTACACACAGTCGCCTCCATGTTGAGGAGAGGAGGGTTGGGTAGAGGAGTGCAGTGGAAACCTCTTTTGTGATAAATAGCTGTGCCGCCGTAACCGTCGGGCCTATCGTTATGAATGAAAACGTAATTGGGAACAGCGAATCCCCTGGTGCGGTTTGGAGTGAGCCACGTCTCTTGAAGAAGCAATAAGTCTGGCTCGTTGTTCTGAAGGAACAGTTTGAGCTCTGGAAGGTTAGTACTGAGACTACGGACGTTAAAAGAAACTAGGAATAAGCCCTTGGGTTTGATACGACCGGACGCGGGATTTGTGGGTCTAGACATTATATTGCTTATTTACGAATTTTAACAAAAAAAAAAATTATAACGAACTTAGAAGCGAGTGATGCTCGGCTAACGCAAATAAACGCTCTTGAGGAGAGGGGGCGGCTCGCAGTTTGCGTGCGAGAACGGAAATTTCCGTAATGTCGACGTTTTGATTGACGTCGAACACGGTCTTCATGTCCTCAGCCAACGATGACTGAGGTGAAGATGACGGAACAGGACGCGGCCCTACGGGAGCTACGGGAGCTGGGATAGGACGGGTAGGTGCAGGTGGAACGGCCGGACGCTGCCTCCAAGACAGAGCGAAGTAGGCGTTGGCTGAACGGGCTTTGCTTCCGGGGGACCCCGGTTGCGCAGCGGCGGGAAGTTAGCGGGAGTGAGCGGCGGCGCTGGTTTAGGCGCGGCCCTCTTGGCTGAGGAGCGCGGAGCGCGTGGGCAACCCCTGTAGTTAGCTGTGTAGCCAGACTGACCGAACAGCACTCAGGTGGGGGGGCGGGGAAGTGGATTCGGGAGTGCGAGTGCACTCCTTGGTGATATGAGGGTCCAGGCACTTAACGCACCTGGGGGGAGCTGAACAATTTGCCGCTGCGTGGCCATAGAGCTGGCAGCTGTAACTGCCCAGGGTGGCCGCGAGGGTTGGGACGCTCGACGAAAGTCCGCAGATTGTGCGAGCCTCTCTGAAGATCTCCCTCGAGTTGGGAGTGTTTGTGAGGATAACTAAGGCTAGTGGAAAACGCCTACCGTGGTTAGAGTGCATCTTGTGCACTGCTTCAGCCGGGAAGCCCTGAGACTTAAGGTCCTCGAGAATGTCATCATTACTGAGTTCAAAAGGGACGCCCCGTAGTACTGCATGGATCTTACGCTCCTCCGGGAGTGTGATACGCGATTTGTTTGATCGACAGAAGCCTAGTAAAAGACCGGAAGTCGTCGATGGTCGTGACCTGAATTTTAATTGATTCGCCACCGTTGGCGGCTTTTAAGTAATTAATTTTGAGCTCTTTGTACAAGTTAGAAACCGCGGTCCAGCGCGCTTTTTCGCGAAGGAAGACGGGCGGAGGGAGCTGAGGCTTCGGTGCGACGGAAGCGCAGCGCGACGCTGGCTTCGAAGGGACCGACGGAGACGCGGTCACTTCGAGTGACATGAGCGGCGCGGGGGCGGGTGTAGAAGACACCGGGGTTGGCTCGGGTGTTGAAGACACCGCGGCTTTTTTCGAACGCTTCTTAGAGCGTTTGGCAACTAACTGGAACCTGTAAATATTTTTAAAATCATCATCAATTTGGACGGTCGGTTGGTGTATTGGTAACAATGTTACCTTCTACGCCAGATGTCCTGGGTTCGTATCCCAGTTGGAGTGAATATTTGTGTGATGAACAGATCACGGATGTTTATATGTTTATTTCTAATATTTATGTAGAGTTATTATTTATATATTTCTTAAATCTATTTCTCCGTTATCTAGTATCCATAGCACAAATTCTTAAAGAAATTTAATTTGGGCTGGATAAAGGAGGGTTTTAAACTCATTTAAGTTAATCCAATATTGCGGTCACTGATTAGCTAGTCATTAAAATGTTGAAAGTTATTTAAACATAATACATACGCTGATTCATATTTCATTTGCAATATCCGTAACAGAGTGTCCCTTTTTTTTTAAACAATTAAAATAAACAATTAAAAAAAAAGAATGTTACCACTGCTACTTACATCATATAATTTTGAAGGTAGACAGAAAAAACAAATAACCGAACAAAAAAAGTTCATTGTAACGCCACCGCACCCGGCTATCTTCAAAATATTATTAGCACCAACAAAAATGAATGTTTAAATTTGATTGCAATCTACATTGTGTACATATTTTTGAAATGATACATATCAAAATAGTAAAAACCGCTGCAGAACTTATTATTGAAAAAAAGCTATTTGGTATACATTGCTTTGAAATTGCATTGTATACATGTCATAGAAATTGACGCATATATATAAATCAAACTTTACGAATGTGTAGTATTCACTGGTGTTGCTTCGTTTACTATACAATGAAGAAAAAGTATACCTAATTTTGACCTAGTTTGCTGGTTACATTATTTTGAGGTAAACTTGAGACACTTCTTTTTGAAATATCGAATATTTACATTTGTTTGGAAATTTGTCAACGTTTACTTATAAATGCACGTGACTGTACATACCTATTCGATTTATCTTTGGTCTAAGGAAATAGTATCATGAGTCTTAACCTATTGACAGCGCAGAAATTCTTGTATATTTTCTGCTCTCTTTAATGTGCTTTTCAATCCAGCACCTCCATGTTACTCAGGCGATAGCGTTTATTTTGCGTATTCTGAAAATGTGCATTGCAAAGCTCTTTTACCTACAACTTGCTGTCAATAACTTGCCTAGTATATAAAAGTTTTAAATTTTACACAAACACAGTGTTTTCGATAAAACGTCATATGTGCCATTCAGTATTAAATTGCTCAGTGATGCATTGAAAGCTTTGTTTGAGCATTGATTTTACCAACCTCAACTTAGCTGAGTCGAGTTACTTATGGCTTTTGTAAGCTTTCGTCTTCATAAATACGCTCTGTAGGCCAGTTAAATAAAAAATTTATCAAATTCATATCACGATAGGTATAATGAAGAGGAAAATAACTACACAAAACAAATTATATTAGTGAAACTTCAAAAATCGCCCAATCACTTGCAATATTTCGAGAAATTCCGTTATCAATTAATCAGATTTGTTAAATAGTCGATCACGTAGTGATATTGGTATACGTCAATATCACCACAATCAAAAACAAATAATAATAATATTTTAAATAAAACACTTTTTACCGGATATTATCGCGTATATTTTAGTTAATTTTAAAATTATTTCGACGTTTCGGCATCTTTGCAGTTGCCGAGGTCACGATAGACTAAGGTGTTGTTCATCTATTGCCAGTAATAAAAACTACATGATTGTCAATACATATTAACGCCATCTGTTTCTCAGTCTTCTCGCATAACGTCCCGGATTGACACAAAAGGCACTGACTGTGTCCTGAGTTTGCAGTCTAACAGTTTGCTGGTTTTTCATTTTGATGTTTTTAAGTATTGGATCCCATGTTGATGAAAGTTTCCAACCATCTTCTCTATTGAAATTTGGATGTTTTTTAATTACAATAGTTTCTCTGACCATCCTAGGTATAAAATGTTTCTCTTTTGCTAGGATCTTCACAGTATCAAATCTTAAATAATGGTTGGGCTTGTCTATGGAATGTTCACAAACTGCAGATTTTGAGGTTCGTTTATTTGTAACATCAGAGATGTGTTCTTTAATGCGAGTTGACACATTTCGTTTGGTTTGACCGATATAAGAGAAACAGATGGCGTTAATATGTATTGACAATCATGTAGTTTTTATTACTGGCAATAGATGAACAACACCTTAGTCTATCGTGACCACGGCAACTGCAAAGATGCCGAAACGTCGAAATAATTTTAAAATTAACTAAAATATACGCGATAATATCCGGTAAAAAGTGTTTTATTTAAAGTATGTATCGTGAAAATTTAAGAAAAGATATAATAATAATATGTTTATTTAGAACCATAAAACATTGTGCACAGACTTTTGTGATCGATAATAGCAGCATTAGTATAAACTGTGTCACTGCTATTAACGTCCACCCTCTAACGCAGCGGCGTCAGAGTTCCTTAAAACTATATCATAATCTGTAATCTTAAAATTCATATTTATTCACATTAAACGGTAGTCCAAAGTACCTAACTAATATTTTATTATTATTTTTTGTAATGAGTAGTTTACTACGCTTATGAATTGAATCATCAAACTTACCCGGTTTTATATTTGTTATTTTTGAATAACAAAAACAACGAAACTTCAAAATATAACGAGAAAAAGCAAAGGTTAGGTACATTGTATAACCTACCAAAACGCCAATGCCAGCTTAAAAAAGGGAATTTAGAATACCAAACTAATTACTGGATTATGTATACCTTCAGCGGTACACCTAGCGTGTGTTTTACATTTTTAAAACGTAACATACATAAATCCTAACAAGTTCATCATACTTCAGTTACCTTCTCAAATATCCTTGAAATCTGTAGACATATAAAACCGATAATTTCGTACATAATTTCGAACTTTACGATCGTTTGTAGTTTAGTTAAATAGATAAAATAACACCCAAGCAAATAGTTTTGATTCGATAAAGTTGAAAGCAGTTTGCGGTAAGTCTTATTTTACTCATTAAAATAACTTGGCTTTCCAACATCTCTGTATACTTAGAGATAGTTTATTTTACTCAGACACCAATTTCATACAGGTAATACGCTATTTGGTAATAACTTGAGGACCGAAATCTCAATTCATCTTGGTAAACTTTAATTTTCTCTTTTAATTTATTTTTAGATTTTAAAGTCCCTTCTGCTATTATTACATTAAGAAAAGATTTCGTTAGTTGTTTACTTGTAAATGATAAACTTCAAAAATACTAATGCACCATTTAGAAGAAATTCAAAATAAAATTAATCTATGTTTTTACGATTTGATTGTGACACACGTATGTGATCGTTGTATTATTGTGTTGGTAATAAACATATATATATATATATATAAAACAATATTCTACGAAACGAAGGAAAAGATAATTTTAAAAAAATGTACGAAAATAAAGCTTTTTAACATTTATTTACAATATCACACAATTATCAAAAAAATTAAAACATGTTTAGTAGCAGGACAAAGAATAACAATCACGCGGAGAATCACTAATAACGTTGCATTAATTAGTCTTTTCATTTAGATAACTAAAAAGTTGTTTTTTGTTTGTTTCTACATTAAAGAAAATGTAGTCTGCCCCTCCTTATTTGCGTGAAAGATTTTCTTTTGCTCATTCTCCGTATACGCTATGCAGAGCACACAAGCGTACCTTTCTGCAAATGCCAGCCCATAAAACAGATTTCTTTTCCTACTCCTTTTCTGTCTATGCAGTCAGATTGAGGAATTCACTCCCTTATCTCATACGTGAGTCTAAATCAATCTCTGTATTTAAGAAGAGAGTTCGAGAACACTTCTTTTCTTTACAGAGATAAACGTCGTTAGCTCCTGTTTCTATCGATCCTTAATTTTTGTATTGTACTTATTTTTATTTTATTGTTTATGTAGGTATATTTTTATGTATATTTATTATAGGATATGTGTTTACAATTACATATGTCTATTTACATCTGGATATATTTAATACTTTTGTAGGTTTATTTATATTTTTTTAAATTATATTTATGTTACTCATTAAAGTAATTATACCCTAAGAGTACACACTATTATTGCATTGATATTAAACTCTCCACTCACAGGTTTGCTGCAAGAAATTTCTATAGGAATAAGCTGTACCTTTGTACTTACTTTAAATCACTGTGTATAACTTTCTTTAACTATTGTGTGTACATAAATTGTGAAATAAATAAAATAAATAAATGTGGTAATAAACTATTGGTGTTTAATTTAATATGAGATAACTTGTATCACAATTCGTGTTGATAGATTATTAATGGTACAGGTTCGTTATTGTGGATTATCATTCATTATTTAAGAACCGCCGGTGATACTATGGCAATAAATGGATAAATATTTAGTCTTTAAGTTTCCGATGAAAATTGCTTTTCTGAAGTTTTACACTTATCCTTTACACTTATCTTTTTTTTATGATCACGTAAGAAGCTCTTCTTCTAGTGGTAAGAGCACTTGCGAAGTCTTTTGAGTACATCCGAAGTGTGACAGTTATTTGTTTATAAAATATAGGTATATACGCCTCACAGAATGTTATCCCAAACAAGAAATATCTTTTTAATTCGAAGTAAGAAAGTTTTCTTTAATTTCAGAATAATTTTATCGAAACAAGAACAAACACGTTTTAATGTAAAAGCGCAATATCTTGTCAAGTATAGGCGCCGACATTATCGTCTCGCGAAGGATCAGTGTCAGTACCAAAGAATAACAACAACACAGTCTGAACAGCTTTTAAGTCTATGAAGGTAAGATTCAAATCACAAAGTTTTTTCTCAATGATTTGACAAGCCGGTTCAACTTGTACTGATTATTTATCCCAAGTGAGCGTTTTATGATAACCTTTAACTACTTACTTTAACCATTAAAATTGTGGAGACTTCAATACAATTTTTTTGTTCTTAAATATTCACGAAAAGTATATAATAATACCTAGCCAACACTTCATTTTAACTCAGTTTCATCATTGAATAGTCCTGAACAAGCGGTGACAGGACTCTTAATATAAAAGAGCGCTCTTTCATATCTTTTACTCGCAAGAAAAAGTCTATGATCTTTGATTATTGTATTGATGGTGTAAAAATCAATAGGACGCCGGTGGTTTGTGACCTGGGAGTACTGTTTGATTATAGGCTTAGTTTTAACAACCATTAAGAAGTACTATCGAAGAAGTGCAGTGGGCTGCTGGGTTTTATATGTGGTAGCGAGGGAATTTATATCGCCTACTAGTTTGCTCCTACTCTTTAGATGACTTGGCTTAACACAGTTATGCTTCCGCTGTCTGGTTCCCGCAGTATAACACATATATCGATTTGATTGAATCTATACAAAGACGTCGTTTTCTTAAGCCTGTACTCTGTGGTATGGTAAAAATAAAAAAAAAAAACAACAGAAGTCTGCGTTACTTTCAATGTAAAACCTTAAAGAGCCATCGCAAGGTACATGATTTAACATTCCTTTATGAAATATTATTTTTTCGGATTGGAGTGGATTTGTAACCACTTTCACTTCGTAACACTTTTCTCAGATATTTACCTCAAAATTACAACAAAATCATCTAGACAAAATTGCTGCTTTTCCTTACTCTTCTGCAACAAAATATTTTGCTTCCATAATCCTATATTCAGAACGTGCAGACACATCACGTTGTTAAGCAGATTAGGCACCGTGCCTGACATTCATAGTTCTATAATATATATCTATCTAGACTGTGTAAAATTTTATATTAATTGTAATTGTCAATGTCCTATACAAAATGTGTTTTTATTTTCCTATTGCATCTAATTCAATTTTATTTTGGCTATGTTTATTTTTTAATGCTGTTCGTTGATGTTGTGTAATGTTTAATAATGAGAGTTTCGTGGCGACTAATATTTATTATTATTATTATTTATAGTAATTATGACTAGTATTACTCTTTGTGCGCTTGTAATATCTTAGCTCTGAATTCAATTTAGTTACATAGTGTGTATAAATTGAATTCAGAGCTATAATAATTTTCTTTTTTGTTGTTTATTCTACATTTGCTTTATCATGTAGTCTGTAAATATCGTTGGAGTTGCGGTCAAGAAATGTTTCCAGATAAATATAAACTTATGTGTAATAATTACCATAATTGCGTTTGTAAGCAAATAATAATAATATCAATAAATAATCTAACATTACGTACTCGAGAAAAGGATCTAGTACACATACAAACTCAAGTAAATTACATCTATGAAACTTTGATGATTGAATCTGAGAAAGAGAAAGTATGATGCAATGACTTGGCGCGTGAGCAAGACCACTGTCTTCTCGTATTCCCTTGGTACTTTACAGCGAATTGAGACTGAAGGCGACACGTGCATCTAAAGCTTTTTTACTTTAATCAAAGTTTGAAAACCTTTCTAATTATTCCGAAGCAACAGACTATATTTAAGCCCGAAGTTTCCATCGTACGAGGAGTTACGTGAGTGAAACCACTGTGTCATTTAGTCAGAAAATACAGCAAGCTGTAAGAAGAAACCAACAGAAACACAGGTGTATGTCAGGTTCAACAAGTCCGTAAAAAAATATACAGTAAAATAACTCTGCAAAAATCTTCACTTCATAATCGCCGGCCGAGAGGTAAATTTGATGGTATTAACGCTGTTCTACGAATGGTGTTTAGAAGATTTTAACTTTCCCAATATTTAGTTTTAGATTAAGTAATTACCAGATAGGGGCTAGCAAAAAACTATGACTGCATTTTATAATAACGCATATAATAATAAATATATACTTTATTACAAATACGTTATACGGAACCGACCAGGTCTCGGGCCTGCGACCTCCGGCATATGAGGCAGGGGTACTAACCACTGCGCCACTTGGCCGTGAAGGATTACTGGTCAAAAATAATTTCAATATTGATTCTAAAATAACGAAATAAATAGTAGTTTATGATGAGACTACACAGAAACTAGTGCAGAACTGTCACGCACAAACTGTCCGTTATGGATTTTAGCGACTTAAAAGACTTTAATTATCATACTACAATGATAATGATGAGCGTAGGGCTCCTACGATTCAACTAAATATGTTGTCCCGACGGATCCACTAACAAAGTAAAAATAACCCTTCTCAGGGCAAATAGACAGACTTTTTACACAGGCAGCCTTTGGAAAAATTTTAGAAAGAAATCATACAGAGCCCTTCGTATGTAATATATTAATTGATTCGGAGTGCCATTGGGGCTGCCACGGTTCTGTAGTGCATCAAGTGGTTCGTGAAGGCGCGCGTAGAGGACTTTTATGCGATAATACGAAAAAAAGTAGCATCTTGTATGTACAGGATCTGTGATAGCACGAACGTGTACTGCAAGCATAAGGGTTTAAGATTGAGACTCCAACAAATAAATATTGGAATTCTGTCCAAAACAGAAGTAACTAAATTTAATCTTTATGAATATGTTTTAACAAGACATTTAACACACAAAACAATCACATTTTAATAATATCTTAATCCTTAATAATATGTTTTTTTATAAATCCCCAGACAAACACACCAACTGTATGGCCCCAAAGTAAGCAGAGTGGGGGGGGGGAACCCAGGGGGAGAACAAACATCTGTGTTCATCAAACAAATGAATGCCCTCTCGCCCTCGGCCATTCAGTCATTATGTTCGGAGACTATAACTCCAAACATACTGACTGGACGTGCCTATCGACCAACACCAGCGGTATCGCTCTCCTCGACGTCACTAACTCCCTTGACTTAGACGTCATATCCCCCATCACTCCCACTCACTATCCCAACAACCCGACCTACTCTCCTGACATCCTCGACTTTGCAATTATCAAGCGAATCAATCTTGATCTCAGGTCCATCGAACCGCTCGATGACCTAGGCTCCGACCATCGCCCCGTCTCCCTCGTGCTAGGCGCGCCTAACGATAACGTCACATCTCCTAAGACCTTTACCAACTGGAAAGGCTTTAAAAATACGTTTGTTTCAGCCTTAGAGGTACCGAACTCTCCGCTCGCGATTTCACCCGACCAATTAGATAGCCCGATTAAAATAGATTCAGTAGTCGATACTCTCACTGATGCTATCAACTCAGCCATCAGCGACAACGTAATCATTGCTAAGCAAGGCAAACACGCGCTTCCCTTAGCCGTTAGCAATCTCATTATAGCTAAGAACGCGGCTCTCCGGAGAGCCAAGAAATATCCCACGCCCGCATATAGAACAGCTGCGAATCAGCTTCAACGTAAAGTTAGGTCTCGCCTCGCGGAACTCCGTGACACTCAGTTTAACGATCTCATGGAGAATATCTCCCCGTCCCACCAAGCGTATTATCGAATGGCCCGAGCCTTACGCTTAGACTCCGCCTCTCACGTTCCTCCTCTCACTCGTCCCGACGGCACCATTGCCTTCGAAGTCGAAGAGAAAGCCGAATGCTTCGCCGACAGCATAGCGGCACAATGTTCGCCCAGCACGCAACCCGCGGATCCCTCCCACATCCAGGCAGTGGAGGACGAAGTTCTCCGCAGAGAATCTCTCCCTATCACCGACGACCCCGTCACAGTCTCTAATGATGAAATCTTGCTTCTCATTAGAAAGCAAAAGTCCAAAAAGGCTCCGGGTGCGGATGGAATTTCCAACCACGCACTTAAGCACCAGCCACAGCAGGTGCTTACCTTGTTAGCTATCATCTTCAATGCCTGCTTCGACCATAGCTACTTTCCAAAAGCCTGGAAAGAAGCGACAGTCATAGGCATTCCCAAGCCGGGTAAACCTCTGAACATCCCGGCTAATCACAGACCCATCAGCCTCCTCAAGGCAATGTCTAAACTTCTCGAAAGAGTCATACTCGCTCGAATGCGGAACCATCTGTTTCCAACGGATGGCGACCCTCTCATTATTCCCCACCAGTTCGGCTTTCGCGCTAAGCACTCCTGCCCTCAGCAAGTCCATCGAATCGTCGAGTACATACTCGAAGGATTCTATCCGCATCGTAAAAAATCAATCGCGGATCTCTTTGATGTAGCCAAGGCATTCGACAAAGTCTGGCACAGCGGTCTCGTTTTTAAACTCTATAAAATAGGCTTACCGGTTCGCCTAGTCAGATTAATCGCGTCGTTTCTTAAAGACCGTACGTTTCGATTCAAACATGAAGGCACGCTCTCCGCGCCTCGTCCCATAAAGGCTGGAGTCCCGCAAGGCTCAGTCCTCGCCCCTCTGCTGTACACCGTGTACACCAACGACATCCCCATCCCGCCGAAAGGCGTCGAACTCGCCCTCTTTGCAGACGATACCGCCCTTTACACTAAAGGTCAAAGGATCCCGTATAACATCACCAGACTCCAAAAGGCCGTAAACGCCCTCGGTGTTTGGTTTCAAAAATGGCGTATCGATGTCAACCCGGAAAAGAGTTCTGCTATTCAATTCGACCACAAACGTCGTAATCGCTACAACGATCCTCACATTCGAATGTTAGGTACTCCCATCCCCTGGAAGCGCAGTATTAAATACTTAGGCGTCACCTTAGATCAGACGCTTTCTTTCAAGCCACACGTCGATAGAGTAACGAAACTCCCGCGTTTCTCTTTAAGCCGCCTAAATAGTATGATAGGTAGAAAAAGTAAAATGTCTTTTAGAAATAAACGTACGCTCTATAAGGTCTGCATTAGACCCGTCATGTCATATGCTTCGCCAGTCTTTGCCCACGCCAATCCCTCCGTCCTGTATAAGCTGCAGGTAGTTCAAAATCTCTTCTGCCGCAGGGCCACAGACGTAAATTGGTATGTGCGCAACGCGGACCTGCACAGAGATCTTGAACTACCTACAGTGCAACAGCACCTCAAAACACTCTCAGAATCGTTCTTCAAACGCGCCGAATTCCATCCCAATCATCTTGTTCGAGATTCAGTCTCATATACTGCTCCTGTGTTAGATTCGAAATTCAAAGTCGCTAGGCCGAGAAACGCGCACACGGGCGAACTCACGCAGTTAACTTTAGCTCTCGAGGCCCTTCAGGCCGCAAATCCTAATTCTAACGTAAATTCTAATTCTAACGTAAATCCGAATTAATGCAATTTTACTTTTCATTTTTAATGTTTTATTTACTTTTCATTTTTAATGTTTTTATTTACTTTTAATTTTTGAGCACCTTCAGTGCTATGTAAATCTCAGCGGGTGACCCCTTAAGGGCCCCTAGCGCGGCCTCTTTCTCCAATTGGCCGTCGCTCAGATGAAGGCTGAGTGGCAAAAATGCACGAGCCGACAGGGGGTTTTTTAGTGGGTATGGTTCTGGTAGGCGTCGGGACGAGTCCCACATAACTTCGATCGCGCGCGCGGAGTATGCGTCAGAGCATTTTTTATGTCCTCCTGCCTTTCCCGTGGAGGGGAACCAAAAAAAAAAAAATGAATGCCCCGGCCAGGACTCGAACCTGGGACCTTCGGCGTATGAGGCAAGGCTACTTACCACTACACCACTCGGTCGTCGAATATTCTAATTCATACTAATATGCCTGCTTTGGAATATGTAAGTTGATGAGTTGATACATTTTTATATAAATGAACACGTATTTAACATAAAAATTTACATGCCATTTCAATGATAAGACTCACTAAATGAATAAGTAAATATCTTACAGACTGTAGTTTTCGAAAGACAGATTCGACTTAATTAATAATAAAATCTGTAACAACTCTAGGTTAAGAGTGATTAGCATTAAGCTAAGATAATGTTTGCATAGATCGTTGGTCTGAAATAAAGAAATTTATTAAATTTATATTTTAATTGAAATCGCTAAAATCCATAACGGACACAATCGTTTATACAGGCAAGATGACTCCATTATTTTTGTTCCATAAACAAGTGAACTGATTCCGCTGGATTGATATCTTCATAGATGCTGTGTAACTTGAAGTGTGTGCTGTGGTGGTAAATAAAGTAGTGAACATGGGCAAAGACGTAGATACTTTAAGACCACGTAAGTTGGACATTCGTTTTATGATGGTCCCTAATTATATTAATGAACTTCAAACGTGCGCAAGTGTCGTGTGAAGTATATATGAATAATGCTTTTCAAAATTTTCTGTGTCAAAACTCGTTAATTTTTTAAGTTTGTATAAAGAGAAAGAAAAGTTACGAAATCTGTACGTATTTTTGGGATCTTCATTACACGACTTCAAAAACATTACGAGTGTTTGTCGTTTTCTTGGTTCCCTTATAACTTTTGCAGCACTGAAATTATAATTTAAACTGAAAGAATAAAACAACGCATGTCGCATTTATCTGATCAAAATTTAACTGATCTGGCATTACATTGTTTTTATGCTTAACACACTAATTTTAAGTGTCTACAACGGGTTAAAAAGCGATGAATTGTATTGAACAGCTGGCATATTATAGATAAAATCAATACTTTAATTAAAAAGAACGGTGTCACAAGAAGTAATGAAACCCTTAAGAACTTTTGGTCGTCTGTTATTGTTATTGATTTATTTGTCAACAAATAGTTTAAAGTATTGATCTACATATGCAATGACCATTCTTCGAACTTGTTCCAAACCCATACTCTATTCCATAATCTCGTATCAAAAATGTTAATATTGGTGTTCCCATAGACAGAAAAATCCTAAACTTTCAAAGACCCTAAAATGCCATCTTTTTAAATATAACAAAAAATACGATTGAAAGTGTAATTATAAATATTGAAAATATATTGTGAAAATTTATTGAAATAAGATACTTAATTTTATTTTTAATTCATGTTTACACAAAATTATTACAATATTTATAAATTAAGTACAGTGTCTAATTTTGAATATCCTCTGGTAACCTTTATAATGGTTTCTTACCTTGTTGCTAACGTCAGGGCCAATAAAATTTTACAAAGAATTCAAATTTTACTAAAAAGGACCTTTCTAGGCCCTTCTAGATTAAAGTCGAATGCGCTTTTGTTGTTTTTTTTTTTTTGGATGTTGCTTTATTGAATTTGTTATAAGTTTTTTTGTAATATGTCGTTTCTGGGGTTCGATTGTGTCGAGATGGAATTTAAACCAGGATCCTCCTTCCTCACATATTGTAGTTTTTTTTTATTCCCGTGGCATTATTTCAAATTTTTATCGCTTTTGCTCTATAATATTAATTTTTAGGTTAAAATTGTAACTGGCGTACACTTCAAATAAAAAACACGAGATGCAATATAGATTGTAAAAAAGTTTTTACATTTTTGATATAAGATTGTGGCATAGAGTATATTGTAACCTATTTTGGATTCATCTTAGAAAAAAAATTTCACGTTTATTTAAGACAAATAATGTTCTCCTGGCCTTCATGATAAGAAATTCACTCAAATATAGAATTTGCATTTATAATAGTAGTTTGAGGATAGTAGTAAGGCAGCCTACAAACTGAGCCTCGATACTTGCAGCGGTGTTTACAGTGGTCTAAGAGGACAAAGTTTTAAAACACGTTTTACGGAACATTCCGCCGCAAAACATACCAATAAACCCCACTTAGTTAATCATATCTCCTCCCAACTTAACAGATCTCACAAAAGTGCAACAAAGAATTACGTTCAAATATTACAGAACAGTCAGAAACACGGATGTCAACCATAAAATTTTTAATAAGCGAATCATTCATACAAGTAATGCTTTGTTATGCTTATTTTAATAAAGATGCGAATCATGTGTGATCCAAGGTTGATGATCTTTCATAAGTTTTTATTTATTGTTCATTTCAAAATTACTTTTTTTTTTTTTTTTGTTCCCCTCCGCGGGAAGGGCAGGAGGATAAAAATGCCCTGACGCATACTCTGGCGCGATTCCAAAGTTATGTGGGACTCGTCCCGACGCCTACCAGGACCATACCCACTAAAAACCCCCTGTCGGCTCGTGCATTTTTGCCACTCAGCCTTCATCTGAGCGACGGCCAATTGGAGAAAGAGGCCGCGCTAGCGGGGCCCAGAAGGGGTCACCTGCTGGGATTACATAGCACTGAAGGTGCTCAAAGCACTGAAGGTGAATACGTAGCACTGAAGGTGCTCAAAATGAAAATCAATAATTAAAACAAAAATTAAAAAATTGCAAAATAAAATTGAGTTAATTCACATTTACGTTAGAATTAGGATTTACGTTAGAATTAGAATTTACGTTAGAATTAGAATTTGCGGCCAGAAGGGCCTCGAGATCGCGTGACAGTCTGGTGGATGAGTACGCTTGCGCATTTCTAGGCCTAGCGACTTTGAACTTCGAGTCTAACACAGGAGCAGCATATGAGACCGAATCACGAACTAGAGGATTGGGATGGGTTTCGGAGCGTTTGAAAAACGCTTCAGAGAGTGTTTTGAGATGTTGTTGCACTGTAGGCAGTTCAAGATCTCTATGCAAGTCCGCGTTACGCACGTACCACGGTGCGCCTGTGGCCCGGCGGCAAAAGAGGTTTTGAACTACCTGCAGTTTGTGCAGGAGGGAGGGTTTGGCGTGGGCAAAGATTGGCGAGGCATACGTCATGACGGGTCTAACGCAGACCTTGTAAAGTGTGCGTTTGTTTCTGAAGGACATTTTACTTTTTCTACCTAACATGCTATTTAGGCGGACTAAATAGTGACGAGCGAGTTTCGAAACTCTTTCAACGTGTGGCTTGAAAGAAAGCGTCGGATCTAATGTGACGCCTAAGTATTTAGTACTGCGCTTCCAGGGGATGGGAATGCCTAACATTCGAACGAGGGGATCGCCATCGGGACGACGGCGTTTGTGGTCGAAGCGCATCGCAGAACTCTTTTCAGGGTTCACATCGATGCGCCATTCTTGAAACCATGCACCAAGGGCGTTTACGGCCCTTTGGAGTCTGGTTACAAGGTGCCGAACACTGTGGCCCCTGGTATAGAGTGCGGTGTCGTCAGCAAAGAGGGCGAGTTCGACGCCTTTCGGCGGGATGGGAATGTCGTTGGTGTACACGGTGTACAGCAGAGGGGCGAGGACTGAGCCTTGAGGGACTCCAGCCTTTATGGGACGAGGTGCAGAAAGCGTGCTTTCGTGTTTAAATCGAAACGTACGGTCTTTGAGAAATGACGCTATTAACCTGACTAGGCGATCCGGTAAGCCTATCTTGTAGAGTTTATAAACGAGACCGCTGTGCCAGACTTTATCGAAAGCCTTGGCTACGTCAAAGAAAACCGCGACTGTTTTATAACGACGCGGATAGAAACCGTCAAGTATATACTCGACGATTCGGTGGACTTGCTGAGGGCAGGAGTGTTTAGCGCGAAAGCCGAACTGATGGGGAATAATGAGAGGATCGCCATCCGTTGGAAACAGATGGTTCCGCATTCGAGAAAGTATGACTCTCTCGAGAAGTTTAGACATTGCCTTGAGGAGGCTGATGGGTCTGTGATTAGCCGGGACGTTCAGAGGTTTGCCCGGCTTGGGAATGCCTATGACTGTCGCTTCTTTCCAAGCTTTTGGAAAGTAGCTATGGTCGAAGCAGGCATTGAAAATGATAGCTAACAAGGTAAGCATCTGTTGAGGTAGGTGCTTAAGTGCGTGGTTGGAAATTCCATCCGCACCCGGAGCCTTTTTGGACTTTTGATTTCTAATGAGAAGCAAGATTTCGTCATTAGAGACTGTGACAGGGTCGGCGATGATGGGGAGAGAGTCTCTGCGAAGGACTTCGTCCTCCACCGCCTGGATGTGTGAGGGATAAGCAGGTTGCGTGCTGGGCGAGCATTGTGCGGCAATGCTGTCGGCGAAGCATTCGGCTTTCTCTTCGACTTCGAAGGCAGTAGTGCCATCGGGACGAGTGAGAGGAGGAACGTGAGAGATGGTGTCTACGCGTAAGGCTCGGGCCATGCTATAGTACGCTTGGTGGGACGGAGAGATGTTCGCCATGAGATCGTTCATCTGAGCGTCTCGGAGTTCCGCGAGGCAAGACCTAACTTTACGTTGAAGCTGATTCGCAGCTGTTCTATAGGCGGGCGTGGGATATTTCTTGGCTCTCCGGAGAGCCGCGTTTTTAGCTTTAATAAGATTGCTAACGGCTAAGGGAAGCGTGGGTTTGCCTTGCTTAGCAACCTTTTCGTTGTCACTGATGGCTGAGTTGATAGCATCAGTGAGAGAATTTACTAATGAATCGATTTTATCCGGGCTATCTAATTGTTCGGGAGAGATCGCGAGTGGAGAGTTCGGAGCCTCTAAGGCTGAAACTAACGTATTTTTAAAACCTTTCCAGTTGGTAAAGGTCTTAGGAGATGAGGCGTTATCGTTCGGCGGTCCTAGCACGAGGGAAACGGGGCGATGGTCGGAGCCTAGGTCATCGAGCGGTTCGATAGACCTTAGATCAAGATTGATTCGCTTGATAATTGCAAAGTCGAGGATGTCAGGAGAGTAGGACGGGTTGTTGGGATAGTGAGTGGGAGTGATGGGGGATATGACGTCTAGGTCAAGGGAGTTAGTGATGTCGAGGAGAGCGATACCGCTGGTGTTAGTCGTTAGGCACGTCCAGTCAGTATGTTTGGAGTTAAAGTCTCCGAACATAATGACTGAATGGCCGAGGGCGAGAATGGCCTCAAAGTCGCTGCGGATTGGTCTGGTACCACTAGGTATGTAGATTGAAGCTATGTTGATGGTCGGATGACCAGTCATAGCCAATCTACACACAGTGGCTTCCATGTTGAGGAGAGGAGGAGTAGGGAGAGGACAGCAGTGGAAGCCTCTTTTGAAATATATAGCGGTGCCGCCGAAACCGTCGGAGTTGGGCCTATCGTTACGAATAAACGCGTACTTAGGTATAGCGAATCCCCTGGAGCGGTTTGGAGTAAGCCATGTCTCCTGGAGAAGGAATAAGTCAGGTTCTTTGTTCTGAAGGAACAGTTTGATTTCGGGAAGGTTGGTGTTAAGGCTACGAGCGTTAAAAGATACTAGGGATAAGCCCTTGGGTTTAATACGACTGGACGCGGGATTCGCGGGTCTAGACATTATAATTTATTATTTACGAATTTATAAATTATAAAAGAATTTACAACGAACTTAGGAGCGAGTGATGCTCGGCTAAAGCAAATAAACGCTCTTGAGGAGAGCGGGCGGCTCGCAGTTTGCGTGCGAGCACGGAAATTTCGTTAATATCGACGTTTTGAATAACGTTGAATACGGTCTTCATGTCCTCAGCCAACGACGACTGAGGTGCGGATGACGGAGAAGGACGCGGCCCTACGGGAGCTACGGGAGCTGGGATGGGTCGGGAAGGTGCAGGCGGGACGGCCGGACGCTGCCTCCAAGACAGAGCCGGAGTAGGTGTCGGCTGAACGGGCTTTGCTTCCGGGGGACCCCGGTTGCGCAGCGGCGGGAAGTTGGCAGGAGTGAGCGGCGGCGCCGGTTTTGGCGCGACCCTTTTGGTGGTGGAGCGCGGAGCGCGCGGGCAACCCCTGTAGTTAGCTGTGTGGCCGGACTGGCCGCAAAGCACACAGGCAGGGGGGGAAGTGGATTCGGGAGTGCGAGTGCACTCCTTAGTGAAGTGAGGATCCAGGCACTTTACGCACCTGGGGGGAGCTGAACAGTTAGCCGCTGCGTGGCCATAGAGCTGGCAGCGGTGGCACTGCCCAGGGTGACCACGGGGGTTGGGACGCTCGACGGAGATATTTGAGAGTCCACAAATTGTGCGAGCCTCTCTAAAGATCTCCCTCGAGTTGGGAGTATTCGACAGGATTACTAACGCTAAGGGAAAACGCCTACCGCGGTTGGAGTGCATCTTGTGCACTGCTGTGACCGGGAAACCCTGAGACTTAAGGTCATCGAGAATGTCTTCGTTACTGAGTTCGAACGGGACGCCCCGTAGTACAGCGCGGATCTTACGCTCCTCCGGGAGGGCGTAGGTGTGATACGCGATATGATTTAATGATAGTAGCCTGGTAAACGCGCGGAAGTCGTCGACGGTCGCTACTTGGATTTTGATTGTATCGCCAGCGTTAGCGGCTTTTAAGTAATTGATTTTGTGCTCTTTGCACAAGTTTGAGACCGCGGTCCAGCGCGCTTTTTCACGCAGGAATACGGGCGGAGGGAGCTGAGGCTTCGGCGGGACGGGAGCGTAGCGCGTCGCTGGCTTCGATGTGACCGACGGAGACGCGGTTACTACGAGCGATTTTAACGGCGCGGGGGCTGGTGTTGAAGACACCGGGGAGGGCTCGGGTATTGAAGATACCGAAGCTTTCTTAGAGCGCTTCTTGGAGCGCTTGGCGACAAGTTGAAACTCGGGCTCAGGAGAGCCGGTTAAGGTGACGGCATCTGACGAAGTATCAGACGCTTACGACGCGACGCGTGAGAGGATGCGACCGATTCGCAGTCCATCTCGGACGAGGCGGGAGACGCGGGAGAGCTGAAGACCTGAGGGGTCTGGACGTCGGAGGCCTGAGGGGCCGGGTTTGAGGCCTGAGGGGCCGGGGTTAAGGCCTGAGGGGCCGGGGACGCGATAGATGCCTGTAAGGCCTGCGTTAGTATGTCATCGGGTATGCTGACACCGGACGCGGCGAGCACCTGGGCGAATGACCTAAGAGCGTTAACGAGGTCCATTGGGGGGCTTGGAATTACAATATGTTATATATAAATATATAATGTATGCCTATAATATAAAACAAATGCCTAGGATTCCTAAATAAAAACCTAGCGAACCCTAGCGGCAAACCTCCCTACCAGCGGTAGGGGGGCTGGGGAGAATAACTTAAAACTAACCGTAGTACGCCGAAGGCCGCTACCTAGAAACCTAAAAAAAGGGTACGCAGGTAAAGAGTTGACCGCGTTAGGGTCAACCTTTACCGACAGAAAGGACAAATACACACGAAAACACACAAATATGATAGAAATAAATATGAAAATAGGAGAAAAATAAATAAAATAGAGAAGAGAAATAAATAAAAATAAAAAGGACTGGTTCAGTACAAATTCGTTGTCACCGTTAAGTATCCTTTGCACTGAAACCAGACTACTTACGCTGGGCACAACACTGCACTCAGCACAAGCACAACACTACTTAGCACAGCACTTTGAAGACTAAGGGGCTTAGTCGCAAAGAAAAATCGCACTTCGAAAGCACTCAGACGGAGTAGAAAAACCTTGCAAACCGTAGCACGGAACCAACACGCTATACTGTGACGTCAGTAGACTGAGCGCCACAGAATATCGGGAGGGAACCGACCAACGGAGAACTGGGTCTTGCACGTCCGCACCGCGTGGCGATCGGAGCGAGAATGATCCCAAAATTACTTCTAAACTTTTCTTGTTCAAATAAGTTCCGGACTGAACGTAAGCCATTGTGTCAATGAAATTCAAACCCCCACTTCTCTGTTATAAATACGATGTAGAGCTAAGGAAGGTAATCTCTCGGGTGCCCTTAAGCAAATCGTATGCAGGAGTTATTTAATTTTCGGCTAAGGGTCTTCAGTGCTAAGCCAGAAAGTCCGCAGAATATAATCTCCACTTCGAAAAAAAAAGAACATTCGGTCACTCCTCCGTCAGTAATCGTGCACTCTGGATGTCCCTGGTAGGGTCGAAACACGTATTGGCGTTGATTGTATTGAGGTATTGTTATGGTTTTAGATCTTTCTGCAATGGGCATTGCTATAAGTAAATGCTTGAAAGTTTTGCAATCTCAAGTGTAGCGAAAAAAACGATGTGAGTGCATCGCAGTTGGAGTGGATTGCCGCAAACTAACGCCTGATTTTATGAATGATACTATCTGTACAGGTGACTGTGGGAAATTATGAATGAAATGCAATACCCTGTAGTGGAAGAAATATCATGGTGATTCTCACTGCTGCAACAGAGATTGACAAAAATTTTAGATTTATAATGCTAGTTTTCTAGATGGTATGTTCAACAAATAATATGGTAGGTATTATTTTATAAATGTGTTCCAATCTTTAAAATGTACTACAGTTATAATAAAGACCAAGCATATATAATAGGATCCTCAGAAATGGGAGGTGATATAAATCAGACTGATAATATCAATAATAGGTACCAACTCTATGCTGAGTATTTCAAGAAAAATAATATAAAGAATATACATATATATTAGTGTATACTATAAATACCATGTATATATATTATTATATTTTAATTCGTTCTTAATCAACCGTCGCACTTTTCTGCCGATTAGGGAAGATTAATTATGACTTTGATACGACCCACGCTAATTAAACCTTTTTACGTGGCCAGCCATCGTTTTAGTAGAAAGCACCATTCGTCAGCCTTCATAAAATTAAAAAAAAGAAAACAAAAAGGTAAAAAATATTATTTTTGTTTCAATTTTAAAAGTTCAGGTTCTAAGGATGTATACAATTTTATAAAACAATAGAGTAGAGTAGAGTTTGCTTGTAGAGAATCTAACATTCGTATATTTTAATTTTGTGAAATAAATTATAAATGTAGTGTATAGTTTCTTATTTCAGATAAATATTACTTAGCAATAATTCATTGGAAAATCCAAGGAAAATCCAAAGAACCTTAGCAGTTTATTTTCACTTTGGTTCTCTCGCGTCGCGTTAGAAAATTCTATATTTAAAATTTTGTTAACATATAAATTTTAAGTTAAAGTAAAAAAAGTTAAAGTTTATCTGATAGACATTACGTTCAAATAACTCTCGACCGAGTTAAACGGCTAGCACGATACTACAATATAATTTGTAATGTGGAATTAGGTTGAATAAACCTTTTCATTGGTACAATATTATAAGGGACTTACTCTAGACAAAGCAAGGTGAAAATTACAATAAGATAATAAATTAATAAATATTCCTTTTTTTAAATACACAATACTTACATTATTGCTTCATTGTCATTTACTTACGAGACGCAAATATGAGCGAATCTTCTTACAACACCACAAATATGTTAATAAATGAGGAGTGACTTTACAAAAAGGGATATCTACATCTTATCATTTTTTTCAGAAAATTAAGAAAACCGACAAAGACAAGTTACACAGATCTACACAAAGTCTGCATAACTATGTAGGTACTATGTAATAAGATTAATAGAAGGGCATATAAAAAAAAAATATTTGGTTTTCTAATTTAGAGGTACAAAATAAACAAAAAATTAAATATCCCCTTTTGCAATGATAAGATGTAGATATCCCCTTTTGTAAAGTCACTCCTCAAATGAAGTGACTTTGGTTTCAGCGGGTTTGGGGGTGCGGCATGCGCAGACGCTGCTGCTCTTTTTGGCTATGTTCTTGGCTTTTACCATGCGGGTCAATATGAGCATGGCTATTGTGGTTATGGCTCATAAAGATGTAAGTAATTCAAAAATTAGCTAGCCTAGGATTATAAACAAGTCTTACAACACAGCGGTGCAAGATGCAACATGTGATGTTATATTAACGTTATGTTTGCGAACGCATGCTAGACATTAAAATAAATATAACGTTAAACAAGTAACTCTTTTGGAAAACAAACTCCTGGCCAGTTTAACATAGATCAACCTCATAAATGTTAAGCGTAGTTATCATAAATGGTACAAATTTATGTTCGCCAGGGATCAAAAACTGCGAGGTCGTTTCTCCCGAACTTTATCCAAGACAAGTGGCAAACAATTGTTAGTGTACCACTCCGTAGATGTATTTCGATCCTCTAAAACAATTGTTGCGAAATAACCTGCCCATCAGAAGAACGAGGCCACCATCTTTTTTCCCACGCTTCGACCTCTCTTCACTTTAGTTGGCAACTTCTCGGAAGGAAACACCCATTGAGCAGACTGTCTTTTGGTTTCGGGATCATAACAGTAAATCCAGCTTTTGTCACCCATAAGTTAATCGAAAACAGCATTTGAGTTACCTCCGTTAAATCTTTCAACCATTTCACGGCACCAATCAACTGTTTTTTTGGCCCTCGGTCAAATTATGAAGTATCCACCGCGCACAAAGCTTCCTGACCGCTAAATGTTCATGGAGGATTTTGTGCACTTGACTCATACCGAGGACCAAGCTTGTACAAATCTGCTGATAGGTCACTCTTTTGTCAGTCTTTATCATACGTCGCACAACACAAACGTTATCTTCAGTCGGCCGTAGAAGGCCGTCCCTCACGCAGATCATCAGTGAGATTAATACGATGTCGTTTAAACTAGTTGTAAACATTGGCACGAGATGGGGCTTTATCGTGAAATGCCAAATGAGTCTATCACAACTTTCTTGTTGACTTAAATGACGTCGAAAGTCATAAAAATTCATTGCACGAAAATTTTCTCGCGTTAAATTCTTGCTGACTTGACACAGACAATTTTCAATTTGCCGCCAAATTGTAAAACAAATGACAAATTAATGATACATATTTATAATAATAATTATTTTTTTATTATATAGTCTACATAGGCCAGTTCTAAGAACTTTCAGTTTGACCCTCGTACAATATGATATATCGATTAAAAATAATCATGACCTCTTGTTTAGGTGTTCAGAACTTCGAAAGCTTTTAGGCTGGATTTACCCGAAATATTGACGGAAGTGGGAAAACGCGCGAATCTAGTCTAGTTTACGAAAGCTAGTTTTCGTTTAAAATATTAGTTGAAGAAAATATCACACCAAATTTTTATATTATTACCATCTGTTATGTATTTTACCAAAACAATATATCAATCACAAAAGTTACCTACAATCTTAAAATGTACTCTTTGCATGCTATATTTAAGTCACCACGTTCGTATACCTTTTTACATAATATCGGTTTAACCATGATTTAACAAAAAATATAACTTGGAATAACAACTTAATTTAAGCAAACAATAAATTGATAAACCAATGTCAATTGTCTTACAGCCTTATTTAAGCTCAGTTATATAATAAGAGACGCAGTTTTGACGTTACACTACTACGTTACATCTAAACGTAACTTGCATATTTAAATAAAGATAATTATTAAAAAAAGAAAATAAATTATTTCTTTTATCATTAAAAACAGTGTGGTTAGAAAACTTGAAAGTAACATATTAAGCTAGCTAACATATTACTTCTGAGTACCGAAAATTTGTGAAGTAAAAGTAGGTATGACATCTAATAATTACTGTACCAATTAAGAAGAATAAAACAAATTGATAAACAATCAAACAACATACCTACTTTACGATTATTAATATCATCCTATGTTTGTACCCAAAAGTTCACAATGTACAAAAACACACACAAAATACTTGTCTTAAAGGCAAATACTGTTGTGATTTGATCACAATTTATTATGAATTAGGTATGTATAAATAGAAATATCAAAGATGACCCAAGACATTAATGCGGTTGGACTTAAATTTAGCGATCTTTATCGTACGTGGGTGTGTTGGGTCAAAGAGGAAACTCCCGATAAGATTAATAAATAATGCCCTTTGATTCTTTAAAAAAAAGATAATAGCGGAAAACTTGGACCTTTTGTTCGCAAAAAAATTGGGGTTAATTTGAACCGGGTTTTGCACATGGACTTGTTCATTGTTAGTGTTCCTTTGGGTTGCTGTTTTAGCAGATTAGTTACTTAGTTTGACAAGAATTAGTATTTAAGAATAAGAGCTAGTAGATTTAAAAGTTTTTTTAGGTAGGCCTAATTTCTCTAATTTACATCTCTAAGATACATCACAATTTTGAAAATTTAATTATTGCAAAATAATTTAACATTTACGATGCATTTTTATACCATGTAATAGTTAAAAATAGTGATAACAGTAAATTATGTTAATAAATTACGCGGGCACTTAGATTGTTTTGAGAAAAAAGATTTTAGGTATGGAGTTTATTTTGAAAATTCGATTATTGAAAAGTAAAAATATATTTGTTCCAAATTTAAATTTCCCTCCTATTTTTACTAGCATTATGAAACTATTGTGTGTCTTGGAAAAATTGATTTACGTCAGGAAAATATTTGCGCAATGATTTTTTACGACTTCAACCAAGTCCAACTTGAAACCTGATGAAGTTTTAATCGACTTCAATTAGATTTTATGCACAAGGCGTCTTCTAAAGCAACTGTGTTCCGCTGGTATAACGAGTTTAAGTCCGGTAGCTTATGTTTGAATGATTTTGACTGCTGTTGTGGAAGAGAACGTGCTATGTTGATTGTGAAAGCTTTTTGCTGTAGTTACTTAGTGTATTTTAAGCGTAGACTTTTACTAGTAGATTTTTATCTTTGAAAGTATTGAGTCGGTTTCGTTTTATGTTTTTTTACGTACCGCCGTGGGTTACTAATAGACTAATATTTTATAACAGAATTTTGACTGGAGCCACAGCGTGCAGTCTGTAATCCTGTCTTCGTTTTTCTGGGGTTACGTGATCCTCCAGATCCCAGGAGCTGAGTTGGCCAGAAGACTTGGAGCCAAATATTTCATCACTACCTCTATAGCAGTCAACTCTTTAGTGTCATTGTTGCTGCCTTATGGAGCTAAAATTGTAAGTCGCAGGTTTGTAAAATATTCATCACAACAGCTTTTATTATTCCACAGTAGCCATCAGCCAACTAAGGGGATGGTTTCAGAAAATTTATATTCCACCCCACTTGCTTACTTGAGGTTGGCAGATGCAATAGATAATCTCTTAGGTATTGCAGGTTTATTCACGATGTTTACTTGTTAATCACGGGACCACCGGGGATTAGCAACCAGATCAAACCCAGGGTCTGCGAATCAAGAAGCTAGAGCGCTGTTAGCGCGTAATAATCAAGTGTAATTGTTGTGAAGAGTATACCAAATAAAAAAAAAACTTTGTAAACAAACCATTGCCGGATACAAATTCGTAAATTTTATCAAGAATCTCACTTCCAAGACACTAAAATTGCACACCAGTAACTCAGAAAACACAGCCGCCCTTTTATTAAACAACTTTTAAGTAGTACTTGGAGCTAAAACTTGCAAAAGGAAAAAAATACATTAAGATAAAAAAAATTGAGGCTATTTCTTTTTTTTAATACAAACATTAGGAATAACCATCGATATAAAACGAAAATGAATGAATGACAGGTATCGATTCCCGATTCGTATCGACATTTTGATGTATCGATACAACAACATCGGATAAGACTAAATCGCTCAGATAAATATGTTTATGTAATAATGAATGTTTTTACTTTCAGTATAAAGTAGAGAAATTATAGTTTTCAAAGACTTTTTGCCGTTTATTGCCGGAACAATATTGTGGTTGTTACTGATTCTTTTATTAGGTGAGTTTTGAGCATAATTCGTTCTGCTTATAGTTCCGTGAATTAATGCACCACTAGAATGTGTCGTTTTTTGGTATAATAAGTCCTATTTCGGAGAAAAAATATTCTTTTTAAAATTAAATGTGTTTACTTTTATTTTGTTATTCAAATTCATAAAATTACATTGTACATTAATATTAATTTCAAATGTTATTTTTTTATGTGGCAACTTTAAACTGGGTTTATGATGGCAAACCTATATGTGTAACGCGTACGCATACCCTATTCGCAGGGGGGGGTCAGCTTTACTGTCTGATCGTAAACTACCTAGAAGGACAAACTGTTAGAGCTATCGGGATAAGCTAATTATGCAGATTACTAAAGTCGATTGCATCTTAAAGGGCAAAGATGTTATCAGAATAGGAAGTATTTATTCCAGTAGACGCACAAATGATAGTGCTACAATAGAAAGGCCAGGGCCAAGGCAACAGCTAGGAAAGAGAGTTTACAATAGTCACTGGCCTGAAGACATTCCGACTACAGAAACTCAAAGAGGAACATTAAATACCTTAACTGTCTTCTGTGTAGCAAAAAGAAAAAGCGCAAGGAAACGAGGTTTAGGTATAAGACTTCCAAAAATCCTCTTTGCCCTGCTTGTTTTGAAGAATGTCGTACTAATTATGTAGTAAATGTGACTGATTCTGAGTAAAACAAGGACTGATAAAAGATTTACTCTTTTATAATATGAATAAAACATATTAACTGATTTTAGAAGTGTATTTAATTAGATTTTTTGTTTTGATTGTGTGATCTGGAGACAAAACATAACAATTAGTTAATTTTTGTTTAGACTGATTCTACTATTTAAAAAATATAAATAAGACTGATTGATGGTTAATTTTATTACATCAATAAGAAGACATTACATTTTTGATAAGAAAATAGTTATGATGATTTGTTGATGTTGATTACCTCTTTGCCTAATCGACTAGATTTAATAATTCAATAATCAGTATGGGTAACATCACTAAAATGCCAAAGGGTCATTGACGGTTCATTGTTTACAAAGTTTTTTTTTGAATCTGGTAAAGATAATATAATATATATTATATATATATATATATATATATATATATATATTATATACTTCTTGGTATCATTTTTTGCCCATATTTGATGACGTAATTGACGCAATTGGCTGTTTTCTGTATTTATATATGTTGAGATATTTAAGAATTTTTAACAAATATATAATTTCAAAAATAATAATAAACGACATAATTGTTTTGTTTATGGAGTAAGATAACAACCTAATAATTCAAATTTCTGAAATATGATGTTAAATAATAAAGAAAGTGAAATAATATATTTTTTCCTAAGTACTCGTAGTAGTGCATGTTAAAAGTACAATGTAGATGTTTCAAATAACAATTTAAACAGTCGTTTAACATAACAATCTGTGTGTGTGTGTGTGTGTTCCGGTTAGATAAAAGAAACAGGATGGAAATGACACAAACAAAAGAAATCCCAACTAAACCCTCTCGTTAGCAGATATTCATTAAATCAACATTGATACAAAAATTGGCCAATGGGCTCGAGTTGATTCCATGAGGTGGATAGCGTGCGCGTTTTTTTGGTTAAGAAAGAAGCTAAATAAACTTAAATGTTTTATGATTACAGGGTGGATGGCAATTTGTATGTGGATGTCGAATCATTCAAGGCTTGACTCAGGCATTCGTGTATCCTTCAATGCACCATCTGGTCAGTCAATGGATTCCTTTGGAAGAAAAGGGTCTACTTACTACAATAGTTTACGCAGGTATTTGAAACTAAGGTAGTTTTGTTTGCTGAATACCTTTTAGTTTTTAGTATTGGTAAAAGTAAGGAATACCATGTTGACTTTATGTTGATAAATATTTGAGACTTGGTATACTTTACTGTGGAAGACGGTTTTATTCTGCAGATCTTATGACGCTTGGTATCAGACCAAGTAAAAAAAATTAAAAGCATTTCGGGACAGGTAAGAAACAAAAAGGATAGATGTTTTATCTAATTTTAGTAACCTATTTAATAATATAACGATTGTCTTAGATCGTCAAGTGAGGCTTTGGCAGAATAACGGCCGTTGTTGCATAATTCTGCGCAATTAAACCTTATGTTGAAACAGTAAAAATTCTTGTTACCAGTAAAAACTAATTAAGGTGATTTAATTCTAGTTTAACAGTTTTATTTTCCTCTATTATTTGCACTTTTGTAACAAATGAACGAAGGCATTTTCTCCATTCCGTGACTACATAAACAGTTACCCACTTACTTGCATTAAGTCGCATTCCTACGCATAGTACATACAAGTGTGCGCATGTTACTTGACTTGTATTAACCATAACTGGTCAACTTATTTTAAAAATAATAACTTTTTATTTACTTGAGAGTCCTTCTTAATCTATTTACTTTTTTATGAAAATCTTTACGTCACATATCATTGAAGCTAGTTAGATTTTGTTTAAATTACCATTGTGATTATTTTTTAACCCGTTTTTAAAATATTTTTATAACAGGTGGACAATTAGGAATAGCATTCCAATTGATAGTATCCGGGTTTATCGCCAATGCTTGGGGCTGGCAGTCTATCTTCTACACCAATGGCACCCTAGGAGCGATCTGGGTGATGATCTACATTTTCCTCGGTTCCGGTTCACCTGAGGATAGTAAATTAATCTCTGAGCAAGAACTTCTTTATATTCAGACATCTCTGGGAAGAGTAGGACAGCAAGAGGTACTTAAGGTTTCAATTTTTTAAATGTTTTAGGAAAAGTGAAGCTTTATTTCGTCGAGTCAATTCAAAATAATGGCTTTACATTTTATTTTAAAAAAGTGCTAAATTTTTATGTGTTGGCATTAGTGTCCCTTGAATTCAAGTAGAAGCATTAGCGTAATAGAACACAAACAGCTTAAGTAAAAAACGCAACACCTACGATGAAACATGTAAACAACATCAATTGAATCGTTTGAGAAAAAAGTTCTTCTAAATATTTCAGCGGTATCCTACGCCTTGGGGTAAGATTATGACATCGGTACCGTTTTGGGCAGTCATCATCACACATTGTGGACAGAACTGGGGCTTCTTCACTCTTATGACTGAAATGCCTACTTACATGACTAACGTTCTCAACGTCAACTTGACTAGTGTAAGTGCAATTTTAATTAATTACTATCCTCATTACTGTAAGGCCTAAAAAGTTGAGTTAAGTGTTTTGGATTTCAATCCAACAAGGTCTTGCCTTGCTTGGTAATTATTCAACAGCGAACTTATTTTATATCTGCAATTTTACTTTATTTTTTAATTGAAAAAATTATTAAATGAACATGCTATTTTGCACAATATGTTAATCATTATCTAAGAACATCTATATACTAGTATATATTATATCTATATCTGCGACAAATAGCTCTAGAAAAAATCTGTATTTGTAACGTAGTACCAGTAAAACACCAAAACTCTCTTCTATGTTTATTTTTTCGGTAAAATTAAAAATATACAAAAATGCCTGTAAATACAAACAGAAAAATATAAACAAAATTGAAATAAAAAAAATAGTCACACAAAATAGAACAGAAATATTAATACAATTAAATTTGATCTGAAAAGAAAAAATAACAATAAAATAAAATTTTAATGAATGAGAATCCTTACCAAAAATTTTGGCTACGCACACTCGTGAACGTAAAAATAAATTATAGGTTTCTTAAAAAAAACTTTGATTGTAGATAATAAAATATCTTAACTATGTAATTTTGAATAATAAACTCGGAAACAATAATAAATAAATAGATTCAAGTTGCTTTGATGGATAATATTTCGTGACTGACTTGTCAAATCAAAACATTGCCGTTCTCCGACACTACGTAATTCCTAGTTTAAAATTACGTCGGGAACGACAAAAAAAATAAAATTTACTGACAAAAAGAGGTCGAAATAGACAACCGTCACATATTGATAATGAAAACGAGTATATTATATGATATATATAATATGTATAGATTTTAAAACTGTCTTAAAACTAAAATAATTATCTATTATGTACTAACAGCGAGAACCATTAATTTGAAAGAAAAAAAAAACAATTAGTTTCCAAAAAGTGGAACGATTTGCCTGCGTCTGTTTTTCCAGACAAATATAACCCTGGAGCTTTCAAGTGTAGTGTGAATAGGTACCTCTTGGACAGGCGTGTATAATCCTCTTCTTCATCGTCACTTTCCATCAGGTGAGATGGACGACAAACGCCTACTAATTTATAATAAAAAAAATTACTACTAACGACTGTTAAAGGTGTGTTTAACCTTTTGAACGCCATAGTCACGTATAGCAGACAAGCACTTGCGGGTCTGTGCCAGAGTCTGTGCACCAATGACGTTAAAAGAAGACAAAAATCCGACCTACAAAAAGTTAATTAATAATACGACGTTAATAGAAGATAAAAACCTGACCAACAAAAAATGAATTAAAAATATTGAAACATTATTACTGGTGTTTTTACTTCGGCATTCCTCAAAAAAAATATCCCAGCAACAGCAAGTGTTAAAAGCGAGTCTCTTTCAAGGGCAATAGGACTTAAAAATATTGAAATAAAAAACATGAATTTTTATACAAGCAAAAACTATGTCCAGCACGCATAAGTGGCGTAGATTTCTTGAAAACCATTTAAAATTAAAAAATGTTTTATATTATCTATGAATCTATCATTCATATTTGAATAACACAAAACGTACGAAATATAAAATTATCATTGGCTACATGAATAAAAAAATACCATCAAAATAAGTTCGCATGATCAATCTTATATGTCAACTCTAGCGCAACATCATCGATAATAAGTTCACTGTGCGCCGTGGTCTAGGATAGAAGACAACGTGATTTTCAACGTGAATTTCCGCATAAGCGAATGCGGAAAAAATAGTGAAGTGCAACTTGAGCGATGTATCGGAACTCCTTCATATTTTATTTTAGTAAAAAAAGAACAAAAAAGGGTCATTGTCTATTACCAATATACTGACTCTTCCCAACACTATTTTGTAGGTATTTTTGTTCCTTTTGTGCCTTGGCGTACAGGACACGGCATTTCATTGGTAGTGTGGCGGTCAAAAGGTTAAATGGATTTACCTATGTTGATAGCAAACTGAAACTGTTGGATAATTAAATCTTTGATGATAATTTTTATGAAGTATCACTTTAAATGTAAATAAAGAATTAAAACCTTAAGTCACCTTAAAAAGTTTAAACTGTATATTTCATTCAGATTATTGAAACTGAATAAAACTTACATTTTTTGGCAATGTGTAAGTTATTGGGTGTTTTTGTATGCTTCAAAATGCTTTTTTATAAATCACACAAGGTGGCACACATAGGTTTATTTTGAAACTGAATCCCTTTTAAAATTAAAAAGGGATTCAGTAAATATATCTCCAACTTATTTTCACTTTACATAGCCGACAAACGAGCACACGATCCGTCCGATGGTGAGCAATATCATTAGTCGTAGGAGTTATATTAATAATTTTAATGTTATTTAATGATAATCGATTAATGATGCGTTGCTGATATTGACTCTTTGAGGAACTGCCTTTACTCCAGCACTGATAATTAAATCTTTGATGATAATTTTTATGAAGTATCACTTTAAATGTAAATAAAGAATTATAACCTTAAGGTTGAACTGTTAATTTAGCACTAATTCGATTATTTATAACCAGTCATACAAGTAACATTTTTAAAATTTCAAAATTTATATAGTATTTCAAATTGATTTGTTAGGTATGTAGTTTTACTGGTTTTGTTATTACTGAATATTAATGAATTTATTTTATTGCTTCTGTTTAGTTATTCAACTCTTTCAACATATTATGGCAACGAGCCGTCGTCGCTCGTTACGGCGCAACAGACTATTACTACTGGTATCAAATGATGGGGACTGAGACCTAGTAATTTTGACTTAAGTTATTGAAAATGTTACCACTTTGGGTATAACGGCGTAACTATAAAAACGAAACAAAGAATTCTATTGATATTTCAGAACGGAGTATTGTCATCCCTGCCCTACCTCGCTATGTATGCGTTAAGTTTCCCTATGGGTGCAATGACAGATCTGATTATTAGAAAGAAGTGGCTTGATGTATCTAATACAAGAAAATTATGTAATACTATCGGTAAGATTTAATTACTTTGTTCACTTTTAATTTACGATAAAATCTACCTTAATTACGTTAAACTGTTTTTTAATCGATAGAAGTCGCTTTCGAACAAATTTAATAATTGCATCATCATATTTTTTAATAGGTATATTAGTAAGAAAAGTCGACATCCATTTATTAATCCTTCATAAAAGTAAAATTCATATTCTACAATTCAGTACAATTGCAATACAATCTAACGGCCTCGCAAGCACTATTCCTCCCATGTTTTTGTTTACCCTGTATGTTTGTCTATTCCAACCTCTTCTTCCAGATTATTGTATGATAAGCCTGGACACAATCTTGGGGTCTCATAGATTATATCTAGGCATTGATGTTTATACCTATATCCAGGTTTATGGGGCCCAGCAATAGCTTTGATCGGGCTGTCCTATACCCCGGATAGAAACACGCCGTTTGCGGTTATCATGTTGACCCTTACTGTTGGAATCAATGCCGGACAGTACACAGGATATATGGTGAGATTAATTTATATGTTAAAAATGTATGTAATTATAAAGCCAAATTCAATGTAGAAGTTTGCCTTTGTTACAAATTAAATGAACATTTATATAAACAGCACCACTGTACAAGCATTTCTTCAGTCTCGTTTGTATTTTATGTTTACATACCTAAACTGTAAAATAAAATAATTATATAAACTTCAACTCACGCTATTTGTTAGTTAGTTCTTATTTAAGTTCACTAAAAAGGCCAGTACTATATTTTTTAGGAGAGTGTAATTGATTTCACACCTTATAAGTCTGAACCAAAAAAGTAAAGGAGAAGGTAGAGGATTCTTATCGTTTTAGGTACCTGCAGTTATGTATTCAATGTGGCAATTAAAAGCAGGCACCTTAATGTCGTACGTAAAGAAAGAGACTCTCATCTCAACGTTTAGATAAAAAGAGCACTCCTTTCGAGGTTACAATTCCAAATTATGCATGGCAATTATTATTTCATTGCAGTTAGTCCACATCGACCTCGCCCCAAACTTCAGTGCCTCGTTGATGGGAATTACGAATTTCCTGGCGAACATTATATCAATCATCGCTCCTTTAGTTTGTGGTTTCATTGTACAAGACGAGGTAAGCTATATTTTCATATAATAAACTAGTTATTTATTCATTTATGCATGCAAGCATACTTTTAGCACCTTTTTCTACCTCACCCCGTAAGTGAAAATGAATACAATTATGCGATAAGCTCAATCCCCTATGGGACTTTACTCAAATTTCATTTACTAGAAAATTTTAGAGCTTTAAATATTTTAAAGCTCTTACAAAGTTTAAACTTTATATTTCATTCAGATTATTGAAACTGAATAAAACTTACATTGGGTGTTTTTGTATGCTTCAAAATGTTTTTTTATAAATCACACAAGGTGGCACACAAAGGTTTTTTTTGACACTTAATCCCTTTTAAAATTAAAAAGGGATTCAGTAAATATATCTCCAACTTATTTTCACTTTACATAGCCGACAAACGAGCACACGATCCGTCCGATGGTGAGCAATATCATTAGTCGTAGGAGTTATATTAATAATTTTAATGTTATTTAATGATAATCGATTAATGATGCGTTGCTGATATTGACTCTTTGAGGAACTGCCTTTACTCCAGCAATAACACTGCCTGTTCCTTCTCTTTATGCGGAAGGCAACCAGGAAAACGCGGTTATTATGGCGGTTAAAAGTAGGAAGGACTACATACCACCCCAGAGAAACTCTACTTTCCGTCGAACAATGATTCTGGTGTTAACCCGAGACATTTTAACAATCATATAGAAGGTAAATATTGCTAAACAATTAAAACATCTCAATTTAAATCTATAGTTATACAAAATATTTGAGATCCGCCCAAGCTAAAGGCCTATAGTAAAGGAAATAACGATTGACCGCACCGGCGGCAGTCATATTTCAAATCTCTGTGTCAATTCTATAAATCAAAAACTATTAAACAGAGGAAAAGAGAATGGCAGACTGGGTACCCTGTAATATTTATAAATTGTAATCATATCAAAACCAGGCTATATTTAGTTTATAGGTCAATATTAGACCAAGCTCAAATATTGAGATAGTTGTTGGGGATACTTAGAAATATAATAAAATCATATTATTCCCGTAACAACACCATTTATTTTTTCATCGACATCTAGAAAAATTGTATATACTGTCAATCTGTCAAACCTCAAAGACATTGAGCCGTCATTTCAATGAGCCCTTATGTCAATTGTCTTGTCACGGTTCGCTGTTTTATGAACAATTTATTGAAATTAGAGTGTTTTTTAATTTCAATATCTCCATCTGATCATCCTATAAACGTATTAACCCTCTAATCGTATTCGTCCTACTGAGTAAACAACGTTTTCACGTCTTTTCCACGTGTATTTTGAGGTAAGATTATAATGTCGACTTTTTATTCCCAACTTCTATATAAATCTTATGATTGCATTTCGATTATCCATCATTCAAACAGTCAAACCCACATATTTAATTTGAGATACGTGAGTGCTCTGCGGAAATAAAAGCGGTACTGACAATAAGTGTGAGTTTGCCAATATTCTTAAAATATCAGATTCTGTTTATGAACGCTATTTGCCAACCATCTATTAACGTTTAGTCCATTACCGAGCCATATTCTCAAATACGACATGTCATTATGACTGAGACCAAGTTGGATGTGCCTATTAAATAATAAAAAGAGTTCAAGTTTTCTCAATATTACTGTGTTGAAAGTTCCAATTAATACTTAAAAAGTTACAATTGGAAATTATAAATAACGTACATTTTCCTTATTTTTTGCAGAAAGATCCTTCGGAATGGAGAAAAGTATTTTTCATAGCTTCGGGAGTTTACTTCTTCACAAATCTGTTTTTCATACTGTTTGGAACTTCGGAGAGACAATCGTGGAATGAGCCTAAAAACGAGACTGATATAGGTAAGTTATCAGCTTAATAAGTACTGTCAGTTTGTAGTACTGTAGAAGTTACTCGGTGTAATTACATATTTTGTACTTATTTAATTACTTTTCAAATTACTGGCATGATTATTTTTCGCCTTTTGATAAGTTACTCATCGTACTATTCGTACCAAATGATAAAAATAGGACGTACAAAGGTTTGTATATTTCTCTACTCTCTCTTAACTCTTAACAAAGAGGCCTAGATTATAATTTGGTGGGATTATAATGGATGTAACACACATCGAAACGATCGTCACAAGTTTTTGCAGGTACTAAGACAGATTAAGAAAGTCAGACATAACCGGTAAATAATACTATGGCGAACGAACATGCCAGTTTATTATTCCGAGGTTAATACATTCATTACCTAACATCGTTTGCGCTGTCACCGAAAATTTTTTTTACATAAATTGAAAACCCTTCACCTTCTAGATTCTTCTAGAGATATAGATAAGTAAATGTAAGTGTTGGTCAACACAAAATTAAAATTTTAAGTCTTATTTTGAAATCTAATTTGTTAGGTACCAGATTTTCAAAATTATGAAATGTTGAATACGATGAACTAATCCTGACTTTAGACTACCACACAAGACAATATATAATCCATAGAATATTTTCCTACAAACAGAAGAAATAAATAAATATTTCTTACAATCACACCGCATTATCTAGCCCAAATTAAGTATCATTAAGAACTTGTGTTATGCTTACTTGATAACGGATAAATAAACTTAAGAAATATTGAAGCACACACAGATTCTTTTTTCATATATAAATATTAGAACTAAAGTTAAATAAACATACATACACATAAAAAGCAAATATAATAAAATATCTGCCTCTACCAGGATTCGAACCCGAGACTTCTGGCATTGGAGGCAAGGCTACTTACCTCCACACCAAACAAGCCATCGAAGAAAATTCCGATCATGCTCAAGAAATAAAAAATGCTTCTTCAATATTAATCTGCAAAAAAAATAGGATGTCACGTGTTTCATTGCGCAATTTTATAATCACAGTCATAACTTCGCGTCGGCTTGTCATCTTTAATCTTTAATCAATTTATTAGGAAAACAAATATTTATTATCATGTTCTCTTTATTTTGATTTAGATAGGAACGCTCCTTTGACAAACTTAATACAAACTGTAATAACTAAAAGGTCTTTTCAGAGATGCCAACAATAAGGTTATTACTCTATTATTATAAACTTAAGCACACATATTTCAATTTTAAAAACAATATTTAAGTTTATCAAAAAGCAGCAAAAATATGCACTGTATTGTGTTATTGTAAAACATTTCATCATAATTTGTATTTCTCTTATTTCAATTGTAGTGTTATTAAAGTACACTGTGAGTGTATCAAAAATAAATTGTTCTATTATATGTGCGCTAAGAAAATACGCTACACCTTATGATTCCGAGAAATTGAAAAAGCTTTTTTCACCACAAATTTGAACATCCTCTTGACTTGCCTCGTGCCATTTTTTCCAAGTACTTTACAGGATAAAAGCTGTTTACATCTAACGCTAATTAATCCTTTTTCTTTTCAGAAATGAAAGCAACTCAGAAATCACGTAATAACAGGCAGATTAGCTAAAAATAAGTATTTCAATCTTATTTATTATTAGGTTAAATAATATTTTCTGTTGTAAGATATATTAAATTATTATCCCTACAATATTTAGTTTTTATTTACAACCATTTCTATGAATTTGTTAAAAGCACTTTGTTATTATTTTGATCGCCGGCAAGCGGGTCCGCGACTTGTCTTATGTTAAAAAGCATCATCGCATTTCAACAAATTTACACAAATAATTAATGAATTTACACTTAAAACATCCGCTTGAATAACTCCGCTCATTGGCGAAAACTGTATAATGTTGCAAAATAAAAATACACCACAATAGGTTTTTTAAGGTTTTTTAAAAAATGTTTTACCTGGTCTAAAAATGTTTAGTTATCAAAGTTATTTTTCTTCTTTTTTTGTAAACCGTATTGTAATTTATATGGTAAATGTGACCTAAACGAACTCGTATTCAACGAAACTTCAATAAGTCTAGTATTTTTGTCCATGAACACGCAGTCTTTAACTACAGAATGACCGTATATCATAAGAATCGTAATTAAATGGAAAATTTCAGTACAATTAGTACTGTTTTGAAAACTGACCGGCAGGTCTTTGTATTCATCAATATTAATATGATACATTATTTAGCCAAATTATTAGCTATTTGAATCTATATCTATAAAATGGAATTTGTGAAGCAAAAAGTGCTTATACGTTGTACTCGTACTATTATATTAACTCCCTTCGCGTGTTCAAGAAACAAAAACAAGGTACAAAACAGTCACAGAAAACAAAACAGTCGGCACGTGCGCGGTTGTCTTGATCTTTCTAATTTACCTTCTTTGACCCTGGACAATATACCCATTGCTTTCACAGAATCAGTGAAGAATTTAGGTGTACTCTTCGACGCAAATCTCACATGGCGTGCTAACGTCTGTGAAATCAGCCACTAAAGTGCACTACTCATTGCATAAATTAAAGGTCCTTCATACTTTTCTGCCCTTACAAACCAAGATCTCTTTGGCACAAACACTGATTTTACCTATCATCGACTACGCTGATGTATCTTACCTGGATGTCACTGAAGAGCTTCTGGATAAATTGGAACGCCTACCAAATCTCTGTATCCGCTTCGTTTTCGGGCTTAAAAAATTCGATAATGTTTCAGAATACCGCAAAAAGCTTCAGTGGCTCCCCATCCGCCTGCGTAGAAACACCCGTATCCTCTGTACCGTTTTCAATGTCCTTTTTAACCCATCCTCTCCAGTTTACCTGTGTGAGCGGTTCTCGTTTACCCATTCTAATGATGCGTTTTATAGAGCACATAAACGTACTCTCCTTCAAATTAAATCTCATAAAACTGATTTCTACTCCTACTCGTTCACTGTTCATGCTGTCAGATTGTGGAATTCTTTACCTTACCATATACGCGAGTCAAAATCATTGCCTATCTTTAAAAAAAAGAGTTAAAGAACACTATTTCTCTCAAACCTAAGACTTACTACACTTTTATCATTTTATTTCCAACTTGTGTTCTTAATGTACCTTCCTTGATAATCACTGATGACCAACCACTTAAGATTGTATTTCAGTATCAACGAATATGTTTATCTATTCATTGATATTTTGTATGTATTAATATTATATAATATATACGTATGTTTATGTATGTTTGAATGTATTTATATTTTTAATATTGTTATAATTGTAATAATTAATAATCACTATGTTTGTTCATATTTGTAAGCAGTACGCACTAAATTTGTTAATCTGTCACACTTTCCAGCCTCAGGCTAGCTGGAAGAAATTTCTTTTAGAAATAAGCTGTGCCTTTGTACATTATCTTTCACTTATTTTTAGTTTATTTTTTATATTTTCTAATGTGTGTACATAAATTGTTAAATAAATAACTTTATTATTTTTAACCTACACATATACCTATACCTATTTTCTCAGGACGATCCGTATTCATTTTCTCTCTTTTAGCTGCTTTGTAATAATTATCAAAAGGTCCCTAGTTAAGCATGCGTAATGTTAGAGGTAGTAAAAAATATTACAAAAGGAACTTATAGTTGGAAAAAGTATTTTTGTCGAGGATTTTGTTAGTGAAGCTGCGGATAAAAGCAAGACATTCTATAAATTCAACTCGTATCGTAGTTTCATCGAAATACCATAAATCACAACTAAAATTAATTTATGTACGTCCCGAACTCAAGAAACCACTCGCAATGAATTATAGAGGAAGCTGCGGGTCCGAAGAAACAATACACGGAGTTCATTCTCCGTGATACCACTTGGCTGCAGTTCGATAACTGCATGAATTATTAATGCTGAAGTTTCAAGGCGGGCCAAAATTTGTACAAACATTTTACGAATAATTTTCCAAACTAAAAATTATTAATGGTTGTTATTTTCCTTGATATTCTTGCTTCATGACATCGAATTAACAATACACGGTACCGACCATCGTGGAAAATGGAGAGTATCGCCTGCACCCAAAGCCCACACTATTAAGTAAGATTTAGTACAAGTAAATAGGTTGCTATAAACTTAATGTAAACACATAATTAAAGTAAAACCTACATAATATATAGGTACATAATAAACAGAAACTTCCTTTTTTGATTTAATTACTAACTTTTATTAACAAAACATTTTATTAAACATCCACTAGAGCCATATTATTGAAATGATAAAATTTTCAACTTCTGGAAACTCTATTAATTCAGTTTCTCTGTTATTAAAATCTAATTAGAAATAGAAGGTAGTAGAGTTGTGTTTCAGAAAACAGCGAAGGAACAGTTAGTGTAATTATTAGAACAAAATTCCATCTTAAGCTACGGTCCACATCGCGTCATTAGTCAATATTATAATCACATTCGATATTAATAAATAAAACACCTACGGCTATGGCCGCGGATAGTTACCATCAGGTGCGTCGCCTGCTCGTTTTGCGACTATAAAATTAGCAAAAGAACAATACCATATTTACCAATTCAAATACTTATTTCTCAACATTGACAATTACTTGTTCTTACCGACGTCAAATAAAACATGACTCTACCACCAGTTTGGAAACTCCTTCAATTATGTTTTAGAGAAGTTTTCACCCAGAACCAAACTATCTTAATTTTTCACGTATATTAAGCTCGTAGCCTTCTTTTCTGGGTTTTGAAAGATTTTTTTTTAAATAGGGGTCACCAACCTTTTTGAAAGTTGCGTTATTTGATATTAAACCTTAATATTAATTATGATAATAAATTATAAACGTATTACAGTGTAAACCTTATATAACGTCACTTTATTAAACGACTAACTCCCTAAAGCGGGGAAATCACTCTACTTTGGTTGGTTTAGCTTGTCTTTTATAATTTTGAAATTTTTTGTGAATATCTATTATCTTTTAAATAATACTTGGCAGTTTTTCAGTTTAAACAGTTGAAATTGTCATGAGGAAAACCAAAACAATATTTTTAGACCTAATTTACTACCATACCATAATTTACTATCATAATCAATCAAATCATTAGGAAATGCAAAATAAGTTAAAAAGGTTTATCACAACTGTATTAAAAAAGTCACTTACCCTCCATTTTCAGAAATACACTTATTTTGCCTCTTCTAATCACTTAAAACAATGTGCCTGGCCGTTCACGTTAGTTTTTGAATGTAAACTAAAAGTATTCAAGCTTTGAATTTGTAAAAAATAATAAAAAATATATGCATTATTTAAATAGTTTATTATTGAGGTTATAATGTGCAACAAGACTCAAACTGTAAACGCGAATTAATTCATGTCTACAATTTCTATTCAATTTCTCTGCAAAATGAAAAAGTAAATCTTATAGGATCACTTCATCATCCGTAATTCTTGCAGTGTACCTGTTTGTCCGTCTGACTGTTTTTTTTTCTGTTTTCTATTTAAATGTTCCACAGCAAACAATAAGCTTCAAATCAAGTTCCGCACTTTTTAAAAGAATAAGGACTAAATGTTATACACGATCATTTGGAAGAATGTCTACAAAGGTTAACTTTGAGGAGGGATATAACTGAATGTATATCTGCCATTCTCCAAAACCTATGGCAGCTGATCCTTCTGTGTCTGTCTATCAACCACAGGGGCGATGTGGTTTCTGTCCAAGAAATAAGGACCGAAGAACAAGACCAGGTGCACCGAATTTAAACTACCAATTTGTTTGTCAAATAAAATATGCCAAAAGTGCTGTAATTAATATTTAATTTTATACAGTAAGGCTGATTTGTGATCTCATAGTATTATGTTATAGAATAAAAATATATTTTTAATGACTGGTTTTATTTCAACAATTTATACACACTTTCATTTAGGAGTACCCCATCACCCCAACGTTTCTACGGTTCAACGATTCTAGGGTTAATTCTAAGGCTCACTTTTCAGGCTGGCTTTTTCATGGATTATGCATATAATGCTTCTAGAAAATATAGACTTCTTTATATGAGAAGCAAATCAAACAATAAAATTTTTGTAAAAACTTCTCATAAACTGCATTTGCGTATGTTTGGTATTTGCTAACGTTTTGAAACATTATTTAAAAAGTTTAGTTCCGTTGCTTTGAATTTATTTGAAATGAGTCAACATCGAGAAGTCGGTTGAAAAGTTCATGAATTTTTAATTAGTGCTAAAATTGTTTGTTTTTCGTCCTTATTCATTTAATTGAGCTTTTCTTAAGTTAATCGTAGCCGAAATTACACGTTGGAGTTAGAGGGATCATAAAAACTAAGGATTGACGTAAAATATTTTTTTTTAAATCTATTTATTTAAAATGGTATATTTATGAACATTTGGTGCAAATTAGCACCCTCAAACAAAATCGGAAATATAAATGCACCAAAGTCCTCTTTCACTATGTTCTATGAGTACGTAAACTCTATATGCATATTATCCCTACCAGGAAAATCCAGTAATGGTTTAACAGGGTGTACCATTGATGAATATCTATTAAGATACAAATCAAATCAAATTTATTGCATTATAGGTGGTAATAGAAGGAGTTATCAAGATTCACAATGCATAAAACTTCCTTACACTATGACTGTACAACAGCATGCAATATTAAATACAAGCAGATTAAAAGCTAACAAATTAAGATTCAACATATAAATAACATGTTAAGGTAAAATGCCACACAATAACAACTAATTACATTGTATTTTACATTGCCTTCAATAGTTCAAACATTTAATCATGTCAATACTTTTATATTGTGCACTTATAAGGCGTTGCCTTCCTTTTCATCTGCTGTGAAGATGAAGATAATGATGTAACACGCACGCCTAGCTAAGAGTTAATTTGTCTTGGGGCTTTTGAATGTAGAGTTATTACTTCACTATTAACAATACATTTGTGGGACAAATGGATAGGGTGTATCAAAATCCAGAATTAAAAACTGAATGCAAGATATATCTGAAGTCATATTATTTACCTAGAGATTATTAGCATGCCATGTGAACTAGCCTTATACATATACAAGCTTCCGTTAATATCATAAATCTTACAAGCAATGTTTTTAAGTAAATAAAACTTCGTGCAAATAAATTAATATTTTTAACAAATGTTTCTTTATCTTTGGACAAAGTAGTTGATAGTTAGATAGTTGAGCTATCATAAAAATAATTATTGCAATTTAAATTATTTTCAATAGTCAATTAATTTCATTGGCATTATATTTTTCTATGACATTTGCTCGAAATAATGTGGAATATAACGAAGAGACACCGGGTTTACAAATGTAAAAAATCATTTTGTTCCTCAGAGGTGGTGAGGAAACGGATACTTAGATACATTTATGTATGTATCACCTTTAAAATTTAGATATTTTAGGAATGCCGATTCTTAGGAAAATAGAATAATATATAGTAATAATAAAAATAATAAATAATATAATAAAATAGAATAAAGAATGTTCATTTTACTGTGGACAACGTTTGGATGACTTATTTTTATAATAGATTGAACCATTTGACGGGAAACGTAAAATTGCTAATATTTTAAACTTTTTTTAGAACAGGTGTGATCAATTGGTGCTGAAAATGTAAGTAATAATGCCCCGAAGCTCTACATAGCCCAATTAGGATATCGAAGAAAAGGGCCTAACCTTGGAATCGTAAGTCCAATATCATTATGTCACCAGCTTTAAGTGACGTCACTGGGAGTGTTATGATGTAAATAATTATTATAAGAAAAAGTAATTTTTTGATGGACTTGGATGTCCTGGTACACGGGCGTTAAACAAGGGAGTCAGTTTGAAACAACGTTATTTAGTATTGACTATGTCTTCTAAGAACAGCAGGTCTAATAAGTTTACTCTGTCGTCCAGTTTAACCTTTCCATGATTCTGAGTAGCGTTAAATTACTTTAATAATTTACAGTTTAAATGTTTTATAAAAGTAGATTACATTTAACTGTTCCTTTTTGTTGATGTTTCCTGAGTAAAAGTTTTTTTGAATTATCTTATTATTATTGTTTTTAGAGTCTAAATACAAGGAACAAAGTTGTTCGGGAATACAATTCCTACAACTTCGAATCCCACCTTTTGTTTCGTGAAATAAAATGAAGGTTACTAATGATCTTATTTGGTCTTTATAGTTCTTTTTTGAGGGCATATTACAAAATTTGTTATCGGGCATATATATAAAATTTGTTACCACGTTCACATCAAGATGCCGACTAACGAAGCATTCGAATTTGTAGATTTACTTTTCTCTTTGACTTTTTTCGTGGCGGTGTGATTTTGTATTGGCTGGCCGTTAATTTGCGTTATAGCGTCCCTAATGCTATAGACGTAGAACACTAAATATTGGGTCTATGAAAATAATAGTGAAGATCAAAGCTATGGAAATTATTTTTTAACACACGTTTGTGGCTATACATTAAGGCCCTTTATTGAGTAATAAGAACAACCGAGGAAATTTAATAATACAATTTTTCCCGTTTGTCCCTTTCAACTTGGAATTTTTGTCATGAAATGAAATGAGGACAACTCAAAATTCATTCCATTTCATCAAACGTAAAAAAATACCCTTAATGAATATCTTATTTTTCTTCTTCATCGTGATATCGTAAATAATAAACCTTAACTTTGGCTTTTAAAAGGTTTAACAGGTAGACCGAGAGGAAAAAACCCTGTGAAAAATAAACCTTTCGGCACTCTTTTGTCAACATTGTAAAATCCATGAAATAGGTTATTAGGTACACAGCTAGATTAGAATATGATAGAAACCCACACAAGATAGTAATTGTGTGTGCTAATCTCATGCCGTAGCCAGGCTCTTTACATAAATATTTATATATTATTTTTCAGTTACAGAAACAGCCTGTGAAGACCTCAATTTTGTCATCCAAATAATATTTGATTTTGTCGAATAATTAACAACTTTTGCTCCAATAATGTTTCTTCAAAAATTGAAAATATCCGAGATATTGAGTGAAACAGTTTTACTTTAAAAAGAAGGCAGCGGCTTAAAGCAGCGATCGATTTTGGTCGAGATTTATAAAATAATAGAATTAACACTTTCCGAAAGAAAAAATTATTTTGAGTTTTTATGGTGACCCAACTGGACTTACAGCATAACAATGTAACTTGAAATATCTATTTTGACCGGGCAGAAAACAACACAGACCTATATAAACGTAGATGTAAGTTGATCTTTCTGCGTTCCAATCATGTTCCAATAGTTATGAGTCCAGTCTGTTTTCGACCGTTGCCGTAGTAACAAATGTCAAGTGGCAAGTAAAAATGGTAAGAATATCTAATTAAAATCATGTGTGAATCGATTCAATATCATATGATCCATTACGATACAAAAATTTTACCACTTATCATTACTAAAAGCACTGACGCCACGATAAGCATAAAAAACTGACACGCTTGAGTTTCATAAAATATGACGAAATAGCGTCATCTACAGATCTTAGATACACACAATTCTGTGAGTAGCAATTACTGTTTTATGTTACTTTGCTATTTATCCAACAGTTCAAAGTACGTAACATTCGAAATCGTCCTAATTCTTCTATTTCAGGTCTTTTTATATAGATATGAAAATAATTTAAATAATATTATTTAAAATGAAAGTAGTATCGTTAACACTTTAACAGTAACAACCAAAAAATCAAATATTCGATCCAAGAGTCAACCAAGGTTCTCTGCGCCATTATATGAAACACCCCGTCACTTTGTCCGCCAAGTAATTTTATTCAATGTAAAACGTCAAAAACTTATTACCGTTTATATTAAGATATATATGAAATCAAAGGTAAATATTCCGTATCGCGCCACCAGCGATTTTGACTCTGATCTTTTTTTACAGTCGCCTTTTGTATCAACTTAGTAATTGATTGGTTAACAACTATTATCTACTCTCCATTAAGGCTATTTCATTTTAACTCAATGAGCATGTGTGTGCAAGTCGCTTTTTGGACCCTACATACTGACTAACCCGCTCCTCCTCGCTGCGCTCGTCGTCGCACCTAATATTATTTATTGTTACTTTCTAGACTCAACATAAAGTGGGTACATACGATCTGCACTTGATAAATTAGTGGTAGTAAGTAATTTTTTTTTTAGCCAAACAAAGTCATGCGCCATCATAACAATACTAGTTATGATGTTTACAGAACATAACGCGCCTGTAACAAAAAAATCAGACTCAAAATCGCTGGTGGCGCGATACGGCGCGATATATTTACCAAATCAAATAAGAGTTTTATTTGACGTTAGCGTGAACTCTGTACTTTCTTATTTGTCAGTTAGCAAAGACATTTTGCTAAGACATTTTCATGCAGAGTATCTTCGTTAAGATCTGATCTGGGGTGGTACAACAGTCCGTTTTATTTTGACCGCCATAATAATCACGTTGTTGTGTTCCGGTCATAGGGAAGGGACAGCCAGAGCAAGTACTGGTACAAAGGCCATTTTGTCTGAAGCTTACGGTCGGTCGCATCATTAGTCGAGATAATAATCACAATCACTATTAATAAATAAAACAACAAACTACAACTAATGCTGTCCATGCGTGCGGATGCCTCTTACCAAAAGGTGCGTGGCGAGTCGTTTGCCGGCTATGAAATTAGTAAAAAAAATACACAAATATAGTAAATGTAAAATTTCAGACACAGAAGCCATAATGAGTATTTAAAAACTACTTAACAGAGCGAACTGCAATTTGGCACCCGGGCAGACATCATTATTTTTCCTAGCGTTTCCTATAAGAAAGAAATTGAGGTCACCGCACATTAAATAGAAGCCACGGTCCTGTTTATACGCTATTAGTTATACGGCCATCATACGATATATAGCATACCAAATATCAACATTAATGTTAATAAAACATATTTTCGAGACTTTTTAAATTATGGGGTTGGGTTGCTCATAGTCTTTTCAGTGAAGTTTCAAAACGCCTGGTGAATATAACTCGTGACCCTAAGGCTGAAGTTTATTTGCAATATGTTTATCGATAGCAATCCAACGCGATAATTCTGCCAGATTTTGTACATTTTTATGTAATTTAGGTTTGCTTTTTTTCCTATTCCTTACTTTTTATTTGTAAATATTGTTGTTTGTAAATAAATATGATACTTAAAGTAATTTCAAAACAAGTAATCTAGTACTTCTCTTAAACAACATTAAAAGTACGATAAAATAAACGCGGAACTTAATATTTCTTTGTGAAAAATGTACATCACATTAATGTTTTTATTAATTAAAAAAAATACTATGCTATGCATATAATTAAAAAGAAAATTGTTTGCTAGTTATTAGGTTTTCACATTCAAATTATGTCATTTTATGCATTTCATTTTCATTCCATTCCATTACCACGTTTATCGAGTTTGCTCGCAAGTCTCGCCCTTCTTCAATACGTCTTTTATGCGCATTGAATACGCGCGGCTGCGTATTCTGTATTCTATAGAATACCAAGACAAAGTATAAAAATAAACAATGTTCCATACACTACCTGAGCATTTTAGATATTCTAGACTAATACTTAATAATTAGTCTATATTCGTTAGTAGTTCGTAGTTATAGTCTATATTCTAGACTAATACTTAATAAGTAGTATTTTATAATATTGCATATAACACCGGATTATACACATTGCCGTTAACGTATCACATATGTAATTTAAGATCATAATATTGAATATAAAAAAAGAAACAAATTTGCTTTTAAATACTATACTCCTTTTTTAATAGGATTAGTTGAAAAAAATATTTGATTGCGTTTCTGTGAAAACGAAAGTTTTCATGTTTCAAATGACAAACAAAAATTTCACTTACATGTGAAAATGAAAGAAACAACATTTAAAGCCCACATTTCAGGTTCAGTGAATTTTTGTATACAGCATGCAAAGCGTGCTTGCGATAATTCTAAAGAAACATAAAATCATTCTTATGTCACGACTGTCAACTGTGACTTCCGCATTAAAGACTTCAATCTAATCAAAGAAAAGCGATGACACTAGTATATAGGTTAATAGAAAGCTCTTATATTATTATATATTTAATATTATCAAAGTCTTTAAAAATTTGGCGAAAAGTATAATATATTGTCGATTTGGACAAAGTTCAAGAAGTTTTGAAATTAATTCAGTAATTTCGAAATTAATTGATTGTACACCAAGAGCACGTTTTCGAATCACTCGACTAAGTACACTATCCTGCTAGAATTAATTCAAAGAGCCGTGGTGTGTCCACTATATTACTACGACAACGTCATCCATTACGTATTCAGAATACAAATTTACCTGATCACAAAGTGTTGGACCTAAATCTTCCGGTCAACGGTTGCTGAGGAAGGGCCACCTTGACCGTTTGAGTGTGATGCAGTTTTGAATATATTAGATGTAGCCTTGCGGGTATCAGGATATAAATTTTCTTATTAAGTTTTCCTGCGTCTTTTAAATATTAGGTCTTTACCTATGAAATTGCCGTTTTTCACGAAATAAATGAAGCGTAATTTTTTTATAAATTTTTTATTTCTATTAATCAAAATAATCACCCATGCAATCAATGCATCTTTGCCAACGCATTGGTAGCTTATTGATGCCTTTCTTGAAGAAATCAGCTGGACGGGAGGCAACCAATTCTTCAAAGGCATTTTGTACTGCCTCTCGGGTATTGAATTTTTTCCCGCCAAGAAGTTATCCAAATTCTGGAAAAAGTAGAAGTCTGTAGGCGCAAGGTCTGGTGAGTACGGCGGATGACGGAGAACTTCCAACCCCAACTCTTGTAGCTTGGAGACCGTCTGCTGTGCAGTATGAGGTCACGCGTTGTCATGCAGGAGCAGCGGAGCCGAACGATTGACCAAAGCTGGTTGGAGACGTGTGAGCTTCTCCATCATTGTGTTCAGTTCTTCACAGTACACATCTGCAGTAATGCTTGTCCCGTTTGGCAAGAAGCTGTGATGAATTACACCCGCGTTAGACCACCAAACAGTGACCGTCACTTTTCTAGGGGTAAGTTTTCGTTTAGGGCATTGTTTGGGTGCTGAACCAGGGTCCAACCAACTTGCTGAGCGCTTACGATTGTCAAACAGGATCCATTTCTCGTCACAAGTAACAATGCGGTTCAGAATTCCTTCATTTGTATGCCTGCTGAGCAGTGCAAGGCACGTCTCCACGCGTACTTCGCGCTGGCGGTCATTGAGTTCGTGGGGTACCCATTTGTCAAGCTTTTTTACCTTGCCAATTTGACGCAAATGGACCAATATTGTTTTGATGCTAACGTCGAAAGCTGCTGCTAATTCAGCCGTGGATTGAGTTTCATCAGCTTCCACAATTGCCTTTAATTCGTCATTGTCGACCAAAGTTTTCGGACGACCACGGGGTTCATTTTTCAGGTCAAAATTTCCAGAACGGAAGCGGGTAAACCAATATCGGGTGGTGCGTTCGTTTGTAGTGTTCGCTCCGTAAACGTCGTTGATGTTGCGTGCCGCTTGTGCCGCTTTGCTGCCACGACGGTACTCATACTACATAATTACTCGAATTTTTAACTTATCCATGATGACGAAAAATGTTCGGATGCGTTGAAAACAAAACACTAACTATTAAACAAATGACGATTTTAGAAAAAGAATTCCATGTTTGTCAAATAAAATTAATTTGAAATTAGAATTATCAGTCAAAAAAAAAATATTTTCATTTGAAATGGCCAGTACGGCAAAACGGCAGTTTCATAGGTAAAGACCTATTATTAAGGTTTTGTAAAGATTTTGATTTGTTTTCGGTGGATCCCAGTTTTTAATCCCATTTTTTAGATATTAACGATGGGTCCCATTTGCTATTTCCATTGAATCCCATGTTATAACAACATGTGTACAATTCCGAAGAAAAGTAATTAAGCTATATCAAATATTTAAAAAGCAGCGTGTGTTCGGCTCACTGACTAACTAATTATTGAAATAATGATAGAAACAAGAATCGTTTATGAATGAACATGTATATTTGTGCACAAACAGATAGGTCAGGTCAACTTTTTGCCTTAAATTCGAAGCTTTTCCAAACAAACTTTCTAGAAATTTCTTTTTTTTTTAATGGTTCAGGACATAGTCAATCTATACATTTTTCAACATTTTGGTTACTTGGAGTCCAGCAATTATTTTGAAATTGTTTCATTCTAACACTGTACATGCTGGCGTCTTCCATTAAGACAGTCAAGATATGCATGATATTAGGATTTTTTAATTTTTTTGCCTTGTTGAGTTTATTATTCCAACCTTCGACGTTGTTTGTGGTTCGGTGCGTTTCCCCGCTTGCGCACCATACTTCTACAAATGACTCATTTTGAAGCCAACATTCAACCATGTAATTTTTGAACTCATCCATTTTTGAATTTATAGGGCAATCAGACTCTATATAACACCATCCTTCCGCAATTGCATCTCTTGGCAACAACGGTAGCAGTCCACAAAGTGCAACGATTCTTTTTGCGACTTTCGATTTCATAAGTTCAAAATTTTTTTTTTCCAAATAGCTTTCGAGTAATGATAAAAACAACCTTTTAATTGAATATTTGGAAGGACTGACGTAATCGCGTTCATTGCTGCCAGTTCGTAATCTGTTTTATATTTGTTTGGTTCCCAATCTGGAATACAGGTTTTGATAATATATATGTTTCTGTGTCCTTTTTATTCATAAAAGCATGAATTAGAGGTACTATGTAATCTACTCTGTCAGATCGATTAATTTCTCCTTCTATCACGTATAGTTGCTCAAAAGGTTTTGGGCAACTTTCAAATGTCCCATCACTCAAATTCGTGTAAATAGATATACGCTATGACAAACGTTTGACTTATACTTAATTTTTTTATTTTTATTTTGTCACTTCCGTTTAGATTATTGTATTGATAGCTTTTCTCTTTGACATGTTTTATTTTTATATTTAATTACTTAATAGATTTAATTTGCCATTGTAAATAAAAAGAAACAAAGAGGACATTAATATCATAAGTGGACAGTGAATAAAAAAATACCCCTTATTATATTATAAACCAATTTCTTGTTAAAAGTACCTGCATTCAAATTTTTATAAGCATTTGGGATCCAACAGAACTAGTTTTTGGGATTCAACGACAATAAAACGCATTTCTCCTCCATTTTTAAAACGTGGGATCCAACGGAATTACACAATAATGTTTTCTGGGATCCAACGCCAAAAATATTAAACTGGGATCAAAAACTGGGATCCAATGAAAACAAATCAAGATTTTGGTAAGACCTATAGTTGGTGATACCTATTGGTGATACCTATAGTTTTGATAATTATACAAAAAATGATGCGAACGATTTGCGGTGTATACAGCCCAGCCCCGTAGGTACTGCAACGTTTGCTTGTGCCGTATTTAATAAAAGAGGTTATTGCACAAACAAACTTGCCGACTTTTATGACTGGCAACTTATAAGTCTGTCATTATTTGATTTTATTTGTGAAATGTAAAATATATATAATATGGAGGATTGTTCCATGGTATCCCTTGATGGGATTCCTTGACGGAATTCCTTACGGAATTCTATTGCGGGCTTCGTCCCCAAAATAGTCTAATAATTATCATTGTATTTTCCTATAAAATAGATTCATCTTAAATAAAAGTAACTTAAAGTTAAAAGTGTATTTTTTTCCTTTGTGGATTAGAAAGACCTCCCTAGGTTAGATTAGGTCCATCCCGGGTACCGACCCCAGATGGTGGAGGCGCCGCGTAGTGATGTAATGTGGTAGTGTTTTACTATTTTTCAGATTAATTCAGCTATATACGTCGCTGAGTATGGCGGAAGGAAAATTTTAGAAGGCAAGAGCCATCTGAATACCAAGAATAAAGGAAAGACTAGAAGGTGATTCATCCAACGGACGAGGAAGGAATTTCCCAAACTTCAACCGGCGTCAGTAAGACAGCTTGGGACATTGTTGATGCCGATTGATCAAGACGAATAAGAAGGTAATTAAAGATTTCTATCATTTGCTTATCATCGAAGGTATGATAGTGCAGCTGAATGGGGCGAAATTCTGCGCTGATTTGGATTTAAACTGTGCCTATTGGTAATTATCGATAGCGGAGAAGGATAGACACGAAATAGCAATCATCGCACCGTCTGGATTATACGAGTTTAACGTATTACCATTTGGATTTAAATCGTGTAGGACAATTGGTTTCGTTACATTGTCCAGAAAGAATATTGGGTGGAAGTCGAAAACTTGGTCGACCATATAAAGGTTTATTTCGAGTATTACGATATATAGGATGTGACAATTATCTTGTAAAAAAAAATACAAAATAACCAAGAATTAATTGTACATGTGAATAGATTGAAACCATATAATATTCGATAAAGTAAAACTAATGGTAAAACTATGTCTATATTTATATATATAAAACAAAGTTTTTGTACATACATTTATTTCTTGAAATATTACAATAATATTATAATTTCTTTATTCTTAGAATTAATAGAGTAAAAGTACACATTTAGGTGTACAAATATGTATATCGTTCATTTGTAGATATGCAACGGTTAGAATTTCGTTGGGGTTTTAGAATAATAGAAGAAACTAATATTTTTTTTTCTCAAATTCTATGTACACTTCACAACGCAATGCTCCGAGATGATATATCCTGCAAAGCCGATCCAAACAGCATCACCAAAAAGGAGATGCAATGGATGGACGATGCAGATAAAAGAAAATAAGGAAAAGGTTTTTATATATTATATATTGAGATAAGAGGGTATTTTATTTAATTATTTAATAAATTAATTTTAAATACCCGAAGAGAAACCTCTAAGGGGCGGCAGGTACACGCGGCACGTATTTACCGTGTTACATTTTATTTACGAATCATAAATATACGTGTGGTGCCAATGCTCTAAAGAAGTCAATTTTCAAAGACTAAAATAACACTATAGATAATGTGCACGTTTAATTTGAGCCACGCCTAATAATCTCCATAAGAGAGAAGGTGATAGCCGATTTAGCTATGCGGCCAAAGTTTACGAGTATATATAATATTGTGATATTGATGTCTGTGGGTCAACACGCGGATGTAGAATAGGATCCTCAGTGGGTTAAATAGTAAAAGGGTTGTGATAGAATAGGTAATGTATTTTAAACGTTATTGGTATAGAATTTTGTCAGGTGTATTACGGTGCATTTTGAAAAAGTTCTCTACATTGCGTTGTGAAATATTAATTTATTAATTTATAGATATCATTCTGGGTTAAGTAAAATACTTTGGATCCGATTTTATGATCTATTCATAGGTAAGTTTGTCCGGTAATAGTTAGGCAGGTAAAATCTTAATATTTAGGTAGGTAATGTTTAAATTTTCGAAAGTTACAAACTTTCAAATAAACTTTTAATCATTCAGAAAAGTTTAAAGTTAATATGACAGTTCATGTCAAACGTGTTTGTTTTGCCAACTGAATGATAATGTTTGATAATATAATTTGATTAATTTAGTATTAATTTTAATATAAATGGGATTAATTAAATTTACTTTTATTGGGGTATTAATGTATTTATTACTTATCAATTAATTATAATTATAATTTAATTGTATTCAATGGGTTATTTTAACAATTGTTGATTAATTTAATAATAAATATTGGTTATTTGAATTTGCGTATGATTGTGTAACGTAAATGATTAATATGGGGTTGTTGATTATTCATGAATTGTATGAGAAATTAAAATAATTTACACTGTTTTATTTAGATATTAACTAACCAGCCGGGATCTTGGCTGATTTTCATCAGGTTTTGTGGCTAAGGCTCTATTGATGGAAAATAAATACAATAAGATCATTTTTGGTGTAATAAGATGTTGTAATTTAAACATGATCAAGTATATATATTCCTATCGGTAGGGGGCTCATCTGAGAGTAATCCCGATTAATGTATATGGTCCTGATTTAAGTAGGGTCGTTATTTAAGAATGAAATGTATATAGGAATTTATTTAATCAGCTTCACTGATTAAATAAATTAAACAAGAGGGGCGATTGCAACGTTTGCTTGTGCCGTATTTAATAAAAGAGGTTATTGCACAAACAAACTTGCCGACTTTTATGACTGGCAACTTATAAGTCTGTCATTATTTGATTTTATTTGTGAAATGTAAAATATATATAATATGGAGGATTGTTCCATGGTATCCCTTGATGGGATTCCTTGACGGAATTCCTTACGGAATTCTATTGCGGGCTTCGTCCCCAAAATAGTCTAATAATTATCATTGTATTTTCCTATAAAATAGATTCATCTTAAATAAAAGTAACTTAAAGTTAAAAGTGTATTTTTTTCCTTTGTGGATTAGGAAGACCTCCCTAGGTTAGATTAGGTCCATCCCGGGTACCGACCCCAGAGTACACCATAGGTTTCAAATCTGAATTCTTAAATAACTAGAACTTAGATAGCTGGGATAACTACGCTGGTAAAGTTATGCGAAAATTCTAGTCAACAAGTTTAAATTACATCTTCTACTTAAATTGCCTATAACCTCATTTTTGACAAAGGGCTTAAATAAGAAAACAAAATCAGTTTAAAATTGTTGGAGGCTTTTGAAAGGGTATATAATTTCATAGCATTAAATACAAAACTTGTTTATTTGAAATCTTTTTTAATTCAATGTTTCAAAATATAAAAATATGGGGTTTGAATGGCATTAATTACTTTAACAGTTCCGTTTGAAATGACGTTCACTTTTCTAATCGCTACTTGGTAATAATAAATCCCCCGAAAAATACACTAACTTTACTGTAAGTAAGCTCTGCTTATTTTGGGGCCTTACAGTTATGGACTGTTATGGATGACCATACACCCAACTGGGGGAACCCAGAACAAACACACATGTACAAATATAAACAACCGTGTACCGAGAACAAACCGAGCAGGACTTGACACTGGCACCTCCGGCGTATGCGGTAGGGCTGTTAGGAACTACTGACGCTCTCTCGATACTCTGCCATTGTTAAAGCATAAATAATTATGAGAAAACAGTAAACAAATGCCTCTACTACTACACTACTCGCTAAAAAACGTTACATACTATTTTACAAAGTTAATTTAAATAATTAAGTAACCATTTTAAATCGAATTTGCCTGTATTCCGAATAAGTAATTTTAAATAGACTGATTTAGTACAGCTGTATAATATTTTTCGATTCTCAGTTAAACCAAATAAAATAAACTTCAAAGCAAAATATTATTTATTTTTTACCTGTCACATTAGATATTGCTAATTTGCAAGAAAAAAAGAACCAAGTTGTATTTCTATATTTTCCTTTTACAGTTAGAATAAAATAAAATTCGTGAGCAAAATAAATATTCATCTGTATATAAAAAATAGGTCGAGATAATGTAGCTCAGTAGAAAAGCTTTATGATTTGTTATGACAAAATGTTTCAACTGGGTTTGTACTGTGACTATGGTATTCATTATTTCACTAATTTAAGCCTATCACTTCAAATACTTGCTCCAGCTGCAGCCATCATCCTCCGGCCAGGTTCTATAAGTCATCAGTCTATCGCGCAGCATGTCTAGTTAATGTACATTTCGCTTCAAACGTGATGTGAGGCCATGTTTGCTACTGGTTATATACTACTCAATCGTCTATTTGAAAATAAACTTGAGTTTTACAATAGGGATAGTTTAAAAAAAAAACGGGTGTCGCACCGGTTTCAACGTGCCACACAAGTTTAAGCTCTCAAAACCTAGGTACTATCTGATCCATTACTGTGTATTTTTTTTTCTACATTCTTAGCCGGCAAACGAGCAAGCGACCTACCTGGCTGTAAGAAGCAACCCGTCCATGGATATAATTAGGCGTAAGTGTTTTATTTAATAATAGTGATTCTAAATGTTGCGCCGCCGACAGTGGAGTTTCTTATGTTCTTTTCGACTGGGGCGGTACTACAGGCCTGCCCATTTGGACCGCCATAATAACCACGTTGACCTGGTTGTGTTCTGATAAAGAGAAGGAATCGCCAGGGGAATTACAAGAACAAAGGCTATTCCAACCTTAGCCTACGGTCGGCAACGCGGCAATGATCGATAATCAATAAATAACAATACAATCCATGCATTTAATGTCTATGAGCCCGTATTGCGGCTATGACAAGTTTAAAAAAAAATCTTTACAGTTAAGCAGTTGTCAAATTTGTAGGTGAAATGAAAACCAGATTCAGTTCTGTGATGTGTATCTACGTATAAGGCTATTTAAGACGATATGCCAAGTGAAATTAGATACCCAAAATTTGAACAAAGGAACCTTTTTTCGATTTAGATCAAATCGATTAATTGAAATACCTTCATTAAAGTGCCAGTAACTTAACAATTGTCTAATGCTTTAAAGATAATAACTGCATTACTATATTTTTAAGATCTGTCCTTGTTATGGAATTTAACGTCGTCATTTGCGTCAAGTCAAAACCTTCATAATAAACTAACCAGGGCGGTCTCTAAAACCAACTACGTTACAAGCTCATATCTACATTTTAAGTGTTTTGCGTGACTTGTCCTTTTATTTCAAAGATAAAGTTTCTTCTATATAAAAGATTGTTTCCAAAACGTAATAACACCAATTGAGATAAGCGACAGATTGATTAGTTAAGGGTACTTGAGATAGTTACAAATCTCCTAATAGAAAATGTAAAACGTTAGAAGACCATTTCTTGCATTATTTAGTTATACATGTATCAAACAAAATATTTTTTATTCGTCTCTGCTCATTAGATCTCTTCTTATATATATTATATATATATAGAGCTTATCACTTTATAACGTAACGTTAGATGCAGTTAGAAATTAGTTACCCTCATTACATTTTTGGGTATTGAAATTCAAATGAACAAATTCAAATGCCCTATTACACTTAACTTTAAATGATATATTGGATTAAAGTTTTACAATAAAGGTAGGAACAAATAATTTCATAACAATAAAACATGTCATCAACAGCCCATTTGTAAGTTGCAACTGACATGTAGGAAAAATTAATAAAATAATGTGAGTTTGGTAAACTGAAACAAATTGAACAAATGAATTTTATCAAAACCTTTCAAAAGTTGCACTTTTTTGTTTTTTATCCATTTTGTTAATAAAGGATTATTTTACAAATTTTTTGTAAAATATGTATTTTTAAATAACTATTAAAATAAGTTTGAAAAATGCTTACGAATCAGTAATAGACAAAAATTACAGTGACATACACCGAAATGTGGGGACCTAGAATAAACATTCTTAATTCCAGTGCATTATCGGGATGGCCTCGAAATACGGGATTTTAATGGCAGTCTTGATGAAATAATTAAAAGATGATGTAGCATAGTTGTATATTCTTCTAACAAAACTGCAGTATGTTTGACACGAAGCAGGCTGTTGTTTATTCTTCACGGCTTATTTTTAAAAGTGGCTGATTGGAATCAGGATGCGGCGTAAATTCAGGCAATAATTTGTTCGCCTTCTGATCATATTCCATAACACAGCCTGTTAGCATTGAGCTGGTTTAAATATTGATCTAACCTCGGGAAAATCAAGAAACCTCAGGTTGGCTGTGTCTTATTGAAAAATTTTGGTTTATAAATTCAAAGTTTATTTACTAAGTAATGAAATATGTTATGATACATGGTCTGAAAAGAGAGACAGACTTGATTCGAAACGCTCAAGAACAAACTAAGACAGTAGTGGATATGGTTAAACTTATAGTATGTATAGTGGGATGGAATGGAATCAATAAAACACAAATCATATTTAAATTTTATTCAATATAATTTAAATAACTAATAATAAGATAAAATATGCTACAAATATAAAAACTAAACCTAAACTAGAATCTACTGAAGGCAATGTAGCCAAAAGTCTGCCGAAATACCACGCTAGATCGCAATAGAAATTTGTTGTGCGTGGTAGATGCCAGCCTTAGGGTCACGAATTTCACTCAACGCCTCACACAATTGTCTTGCCAAGTCCGAATAAAGGCGATGAGCCCCTTGTCCCCAGGCCCCATGGTTTCAACGCCAAAAGCCTCAAAAATATATCCACCACCCAATTTAATTGAAAATTCTGATATTTTCTACGTTTAAGGCTTTCAGCGTTATTAACAGCAGAACCAGATTGTACACTAGTTGTAGGAAGATTGCGGAAGAATGCCGCAAGAGTGTGTTTTGATGTTCTATAGTCAATCTAGCAAATATAACTCTACAAAAGTGAAGAAAAATTTTCATACAGATTTATACATAATATTGGTATTACGACCTAACATAATAATATAGTCTAACTTTTATCCTGTAATTTAAAGGTAACGAGCATTGACGCTAATAAATATCTATGATGTAAAATAATAGGTATATAAAAATTATAATGATAAAGATTATAAAATGAATGTACCTAAGTGTTTAAAATAGATGGTATTTAAAACATTTCATAATACATGGTTTTTGGGTTTTACCGTATCCCAGCCATATCAGTAAGCGAATTGGAACTTCAATAGGTACGTACAGTCGGGGAATTCGGCGGAGGGCCAGGCTAAGGCGAGAATCACCTGTGCGATTCAAATGCGAATCAAAGCCTGCAAGTAGTTCTCTGACTATACCAAACAGTAGTACCTAATCTAAAAATTGGCCACTGTGTGGCCACAACAAGGCGTTATTTCTCTTGCTACGACAATCACGTCCGATTTCTGTCAATTGCAAAGGGTTGTCCGATTTTGACCACTTGAGGTTACATTCAGTGATCCTCTTTGAGCACCTTCTTTGACCTTCGAACGTTCGCATTTGATATTTAGGTTTTAGGTATAAAGAAAATAACAATATGATAAGAAATAAAATAACATAATATACATTGAATCAACTAATGGCTACAAGTCCTAGCCTTAGTTTGAATCATACATTCATGTAAAAATTCAGGATACAGAAACTTTTTAGCATTCAACAGAATAGATACGAAATTTAGTAAAGATTTTCATGAATTGCTCTGGAACAAGTAGAATTAAATTCTTTAGGGCCTATTTTCCAGAAATCCTTTTTGAGTGCTCCCATACACTACATATGGAACCCGTGTACAAGTTTTACGTCTCTGTGTCCATCGGTCTAGGCTGTACGCTGCTTGTCAGTCAGTTTAGTGAAAAAGGAGATTTTCGACCTGTAAGATATATTAACATTGTTCAATATCATCCTTGTTTTATATTTTTTCCTTCAAAATACCGATCATAGAAACGTCCAATTAGTTGATCTGCAAACAGACAAATCAAGAAAAGAACCTTATTACAAGTTAAACTGCTCCCTATATTTATCAGCCTTGGCTTATAAACCTGCCAGTAATCTGAAAGAGCCATCTTCAATAGGGGAAGCAATAGGATAACACTTCTTAACTTTACATTGCGCGTATAACTCTATAAATATAATTATACTGTTGCGTTCGAGCATTAAATTCAGGCGCCGGCGGAGCGCGCACGCGTATTCTTTGCCGTATTAAAAAAAACTTAAAAATAAACAACTTTTAAAAACAAAAGTTTCTTTATTTGTGACTGAAGTTTTGTTCGATTTAAATTTAAATTGCTGCTTTTGTGAAGTGTTGAGCAAAATGGTCTTAAGTGTCGCAGACGCGATACCGGTCCCGAAACCGGGTGAGTTTGTTGTTTCTTTTTTGGTGACGAAATCTGATCAAGGTTTTAATTTAATTTTTTTTGTCAATAATTCCTACGTAAAATGGCTTATTATAAACAAAGTATGTACTGCATTGGTGTCAATAACTACTTAAGTTCTTATCTTTATGTGCATGAACGTCATACAGGTTTTGATATATATATTTGTAAAATTTGTGAAAGGTAACAAAATGACAAATTACTGTAGGTACATTCTGATTTTATATTTTACAAGTTCTAAGAATTTGACAAATGTTTGCTATGATCTGATGTTTATTTCGCACCAATTTGAGTATACGAATCATTGGCCTACTAATTAATAACACAAACGTATTATAAGATATATATATATTACACAATTTTACAAAATATACTTTTTATAATAAACATTATTTTTTGTTACAAAAAGTTTTTTTTTTCGACCATATCTAAACTCCATATAATATTGTAAATAATACATATACAAATTTTGACTTTCTCTCCCAATTAATATTTTTATGGCACCAATATATTCCTACTACGAAATAGGTACATTTCTAACTCGGTTTATAAATGAAAAAAGTACTTTTTTAAGTTTTCACGATTCATCAAATAAAATAAATCATGTTTTAACCGGATTTTATCGCGTTTAATAATTTTTTTTACATATGAAAATGTTCTAAGTTAACTATTGTTAAAAATAATAGAATGAAATTGACAATGCCATCTTTTTACGAAGTCTGTTAAAACACGTTATGAAATATCACGTTCAAAGTTTTTTCATTAGTAGCCATCCTGAAATGTTTACCTCTCCTTAAAACAGTTATTACCAGACCTGAATCAATTTGTCGATTTTTACCCTATTACAAGCGGTAGTGGTTTTATTTCTGCTTGCAAGATTAAACCTAAATAAATGTTGTAAACTAATTAAAAGTTAGTGATAGTAAGAATAACGTTTGCTCAGCAATACGTTTGCAGTTTGAAGCGTTTGATGGGTTCAGTACCATAAATTTTGTCGAAAATTCACCCACCATATGTAATTTTTTCCCCAATCGTAACAAAATGGCAACTTGTTTAATATTTTTGTGGACCAAAGCATCTATGTGCGTGTGATTTTTGCAATATGTTCTTTTTTAAAGGTCCTACAAATACAAGAGATCTCGTTTGATAGCTATAAACTAACAGGCAGTACATTTACATTTTACCAAAATGTTTTAGAAAGAGAGAGTATTTTTTATATTTTATTGGTATAAATTTACAATAAAATAATAAAGTGCCAAAAGAATTAAAACCCTTGTTTGTTTTAAAGTTATTGGAAAATCTAAGTTGTTAACCTAGATTTATATATATATTTAGATATAAATATAAAAAAAATTATCTTTGTATTTTTTTTCAAAATTTCAATTTTTTCTTAACAATACAGAGTGTTTGCAAAAAAATGAACACATCTTAGTACTAAGATGCACAGTTTAGGAGCTGCAATTCTAATATTCTCTGCAATGCCTTGACATACATTTGTGTTTGTAAAACCTCTAATTGATTGGACAAAAACTAAATGTAGTGATGACGGGTGATTGGTCGATAAAACTGATCGTACCCATGAAAGCATAATATATAATATTCAGTTTTCAATTTATACATTGTTAGACTACACGCAAAGTGATGTACCTTAATATCCTAAAATATTATGAAAAACGAAAAATTCAATTCGTCGTTGATAGTAATGTAAATGTATGAATACAAAGTTTCTGAAAATTCAACACATCCCTTACGTGGGGTTGAAATAGATCTCATTAGCGATAGATTTTGTCATTTGACCCGGCCAGTACAGTTAGTAGGCTAGTTCCTGGGGTATTTTAACCCAATTTTTCATTGTAATACTTTTTGTGCGCATTGCCTGGCTAACATTTAATTTTTTCAAGAAATTTACCGAATTTGAGAACGCAAAACTTTATAGAAAAGCTCGTTTTAAAAACACAATTATGCTAATTATCTTAAGTTTACACCAAAAATTTATATGGAATGTATGAAACGGGACACTTAATTAAATTTCTGTATTTTAAAAGATATCTAAAATAGTGCAAATGTTACTAGAAAACTTAAACTAACAGCTACACAAAAAAAAATTACGACCTGCCAAAAGGAATGAATTGAGTTTTCAGTAATGTTAAACTAGCATTTTTATCTAGTTAGTCGTAGCAGAGCTTGTTATGTTAAGATCTTGTCTGGGCGGTACTACAGTCCTTGCTATGATAATCGCCATAATATCACGTTTACGCGGTATTTTTTCGGAAAGAAGGAAGGAACGGCCAATGTGATAACTGAAACAAACGCAAATTCAACTTATACGGTCAGCAACGAATCATAAATCAATAATGAATAAATACTTTTATAAATATAATATTGTCGACTGTTAAAAGAGGAAGCCCTGTTTTCCTCACAGTAGCCTGAAACTGTCTGTGTAAATTCTACCCTACAATAAAAAAAATCTCTATTACCCAGTCCAGGTCCACCATCTTCGGTCACTCTGACTCATTTAATTAAGTACAATGAATTTTCTGCAATAACATTTGAATAGCTGTATTTTATGAAATTTAATAAAATATTTGACTAAAATACCTTAATAGATGCAATAACAATGTTCGAATGGTTTGTTAAACAATATTATCAAATCTGCATAATGTTTATATTTACTGTGTGGGACGTATGTTATGGAAACATAGCACAGCTGAGTCAATCGGAAAACTTCACTATTGCTTCTAACATTATAGTAAACAACCAATTTCGCACATCTTCATCTGCGTAGCTTCTGATAACGAGGGCTTTTTCTTATGAAATTCAGCTTACGCTTCTTTTAAATCCTAAATGTTTTTAATGGCGTTCCTAATGACGTTGCTAATGACGTTTGTAATGACATTTATATCGCTTGCCTAGATAAAAAAAAACCCAACCAAATCTTTCTCTTCAAAATACGCGCAATGGATTACACTACTTAGTTTTAATCGAATGACTGGATTATTTAATATATCCGTAAGCTTTTTTTAATATCTTTAATCATTATGTTTTTCTTCGCATTTTGATATCAAGTCATTATAACTTCGTTGTGCATACATATTCAATAAAAAATAAACATTGCAATGTGATTTAAAGTTTTAAAGATATTTTTGGTGTTTAATATCTTTTACTCACTAAACTACATTGTATAGATGACTTTGTAGTTTGTACGTTTGCAAATAATTTCACTCTCAGTGATATATTTAATCGAATAAAGTAAAATTGAAAAGTTCAAAATGAAGTTATAACATTTAAGGCGCCCAATAATATACTACATCGATTTTGTAACATTAACCGTTATGTCGCCGACGAGGGCCATTTCATGCAAAGCAATATTAACTGCTTCAATAAAAAAATATGTATCAGTCCGGACCGCCTCAAGTTGTTTATGTGCTTAGCGTAACTGTTAAACCGATATCACTCACCTTATAATTTGATGACATATACATGCCTCTTTTTCTGATGAAAGAATATTAAAGGACACTGAGTGTCCTTTAATATTCATTCCCTTGGAAATGTGCATACAAAATTCAATGTTCATCGGCTGAGTTAGAGCGTGGAATCGTAACAAATAATCAAATTCGCTTAAGCATTTATAATATTATAGAGAGTGTCAGTAAAATAAAATAAAATTATTAGTGACTGAATTTTTGTTAAGTGCAAAAGCAAACATTTTGAAGTAAAAATACAGAATAATTTGTTTTATGAAAACTTAAGTATTGCTAGAAATATAAAATAAAAATGATCTAAGGAAATTAAATATATTTTGACCATATCGAATTGATTCAAAAAGATTCTTATTGTTTTTATTAAAAAACGTTAATACTTCATTAGTCACACATAACTCATATTGTTATGTAAGAATATAATATTCATAAAAAAACAATGAAGATTCTAAATTCAACCACTATAGCTTTTGTTCAGATATTGTAGAAGAAAAAAATGGTTATGGTTGGGATCATATGGTCCAGTATGTCTTTTTTCCAATGAAAATATATGAAATACAGCATATGAAATAAATATATGACATACGAAAATGGCCAATTGCCGTATATTTCTGGATGCAAGCCTAAAGATTTAGCGATTTTCCCTTAGTAACATTCCGTAGTCTCGAAAATGCATCTATAATACACGTACCTTGAAGTGATCTAAATGTTGTCCACTACCACTTCAGTTTATTAATTTTTCTAATTATCTAGATGACTTTGATACTTTTCCAATCTAAAGTATCCCTGAAAAGTCAGCATACTAAAACTATACCTACTTTCGTTCGGTAAAATGATTGTCAAATGACTGCACTGACTGTACAAGTGAACATATTGCATAACCTAAGACCACGCCTGATAGGCGCGTTAGTTAACAAAGGTACGTAAAAAAGATTACAAAGTTACATTTTAGGGAGTGCTAACAAATAGGTCATACTGGAATTGTTATGAAATAGAATAATTCAATTATTTTCTGTAGAGAACTTTTTATGTCATCAAGTCCGTATCTTTTTAGATATTTTCTTTAAGATTTCTCGTTAAATATTTCGATTCTCCATATCTACGGGCACCAAGTTTAAATGCATTTTAAATAAATTAACTATATATTTATTTTTGAAGGAACATTATTGTGTTGGAAACGAAACTGCAAAATGTTCATAAACATGTTTTAAATTTTTCTCTCGTCAAACGTTACACCGAAGAGCGTTTATGCAACCAAGTTCTTTTAACAATGTACTTACAGGACAATACCCATTCATGTTTTCGTTTGACATAGTGTTATAAACTGAATTGTAACGCAATATAAGAGAAGGAGTGCCCGAAATAATTGCACGAGGTTACGTGGAAATAATTGAACAACGATATTTATTTGTATTTATAATTACTGTATGTTAGTATGTATAACATTTAACTAAAAATTTCAAAATACATGTACACAAACAAGCCTACAAATCGTATCTGAGGAACCATCATGGCTATCGTATAATATAATATTTGCGAAATAAGCGCGAACTCAAGAACATCGCAGATAAGCGGTATTCATCATGTAAAAGACGATGTTTCGGCAAATACAATGGTCTACGTTAGTTGCTAACATTCGTTGTATAAAACGATTACTAATTGTCTCTAGTATGCAGCGTGATAACGACAAATTTGTCAAGATAGAAGTAAGTTCGGCAAGGTTATGCTCTCAAACTTCCCTATAGGAAACAACGTTGGTTGGTTGTAACTATAGTATTATAACTTCCTCAAAATTTGCAATATTTTGACAAATACTTATTATAACAGTTAAGATATAATTTAAATTAAGGAGTTTCTTTTATGTACCTAAATCGAACCCCTGATTTTTGTATTGGTTTGTTCGATTTGGTTGGATTGGCACTGTATTTAAATTGTCATAATGTGGTAAATTGGCTATGGACTTTTTTATTTATTTATTTATAATGTTGTAGTGATAAAAATCAAGGTCACTTAGGAGGTAGAATTACTGTGCCAGAGTGACACGTCTCGTACAATATTGATCATGATTAGGTACACACATTGTAGTAGAAATTGATGTTACTACCTACATAATGGCAAAGCATTTATTTTTGTGAGTTATTATGTATCATGTTGATTTACCGTGACTTTTATCATTGCAACAATAAAAGTAAAATACACAAACGATATTGTAAAATATTGTCTAGGTATTTAATAGCAATTTATTTAAATCTTAATAATAGGTCCTACCTATGAAACTGCCGTTTTGCCGTACTGGCCATTTCAAATGAAAATATTTTTTTTTGACTGATAATTCTAATTTCAAATTAATTTTATTTGACAAACATGGAATTCTTTTTCTAAAATCGTCATTTGTTTAATAGCTAGTGTTTTGTTTTCAACGCATTCGAACATTTTTCGTCATCATTGATAAGTTAAAAATTCGAGTAATTATGGAGTATGAGTACCGTCGTGGCAGCAAAGCGGCACAAGCGGCACGCAACATCAACGACGTTTACGGAGCGAGCACTACAAACGAACGCACCACCCGTTATTGGTTTACCCGCTTCCGTTCTGGAAATTTTGACCTGAAAAATGAACCCCGTGGTCGTCCGAAAACTTTGGTCGACAATGACGAATTAAAGGCAATTGTGGAAGCTGATGAAACTCAATCCACGGCTGAATTAGCAGCAGCTTTCGACGTTAGCATCAAAACAATATTGGTCCATTTGCGTCAAATTATCAAGGTAAAAAAGCTTGACAAATGGGTACCCCACGAACTCAATGACCGCCAGCGCGAAGTACGCGTGGAGACGTGCCTTGCACTGCTCAGCAGGCATACAAATGAAGGCATTCTGAACCGCATTGTTACTTGTGACGAGAAATGGATCCTTTTTGACAATCGTAAGCGCTCAGCAAGTTGGTTGGACCCTGGTTCAGCACCCAAACAATGCCCTAAACGAAAACTTACCCCTAGAAAAGTGATGGTCACTGTTTGGTGGTCTAACGCGGGTGTAATTCATCACAGCTTCTTGCCAAACGGGACAAGCATTACTGCAGATGTGTACTGTGAAGAACTGAACACAATGATGGAGAAGCTCGCAGGTCTCCAACCAGCTTTGGTCAATCGTTCGGCTCCACTGCTCCTGCACGACAACGCGCGACCTCATACTGCACAGCAGACGGTCTCCAAGCTACAAGAGTTGGGGTTGGAAGTTCTCCGTCATCCGCCGTACTCACCAGACCTTGCGCCTACAGACTTCTACTTTTTCCAGAATTTGGATAACTTCTTGGCGGGAAAAAAATTCAATACCCGAGAGGCAGTACAAAATGCCTTTGAAGAATTTGTTGCCTCCCGTCCAGCTGATTTCTTCAAGAAAGACATCAATAAGCTACGAATGCGTTGGCAAAGATGCATTGATTGCATGGGTGATTATTTTGATTAATAGAAATAAAAAATATATAAAAAATTTACGCTTCATTTATTTCGTGAAAAACGGCAATTTCATAGGACCTAATAAAGGAGAAGACCTAATATTTATAATTACTTTTTATATACATACTGGAACAAGTAAAACGTATTTTAGTTTGATTCACTGTTCCCAAAATTTACAAAAGGAAACGTTTGTGGAATAAAATAATACAGCACGAAATAGACGGTGGGTCTAATAGAGAAATACAAAACAATGTATCTCTATAAATATAACTAAAATAGAACAATCTAAAATTAAATGTTAACTCACAAGAAAATCGTCTTAATACCATTTTATTTCCAAATCTATTGAGCCTATATTAGTGGGCTATGGTACGTTTGTTGATATAAACCATATCAATTAAAGTAATATATTTTTTTTACACTTTTCTATAAAAAAGTGAATTACTAGGACAAAACTTGATTAGCAAAATAACTTTTTTTCAATGAACGGATACTTAAAAAATATTTTCAAAGAATTGACATCGAAAATCGAATCTTATCTTCCTATATTTCCATTTAGAATGCGTTCAAAATTTGCTGGTGAACCTAAACGTAATGGAACTTGTCATTGCTGAAAGAGATCTAATTTAAACGGTGGGGGTTTCTAAAAGCCTTTGAGCTGTCAAGGTAAAACCAGTTTACTTCGACTAAGACTTATGTCACTATTTTTACCATCGAACCTCTCGCTGGTGTAAGTTGATATATCGAACTCAAATTTTAGTATTTTAGTTTCAGTTCAAAATTTTTTTTCTGTTGTGGTTATTTCCTAGTTTATTAAGCTACTTTAGTGTTACATATTTTTGCAATGTCAGATATTTTAGTCAGGTTTCATAAGTATTTAATATGTTTAACATTCAAATTATGTATTGCAATTACGTTATAGTAGTTCTTCCAGTTGAAAGAGTTTGTTAAGCAAAAAAATATGGATTTTTTTAGTTTAGTAAACTAGAAAACCGAATGAAATGTTTTATTTAATGTTATTTTTTTCTTATCCGAATATTTTGTATCTGCCAGTTTCAGTTTCAGGCAACACCATGCACTAGTCTTCAATGACTGCACCGACTCACTTGTTCATACATGTAGTTGGATCGTTCGTTATGTTTTCAGGCCTACGAGGTTATTTTAAAACTAAGTAACAAATTTTAGGGGATGAATCTACCAGCAAATACAAAACACTTTCTTTATGGGTTCTAACTTTAATACTCGTAAAAAATTAAGTGTTCCATACATTTTGGTCGAGTAGGTATAAAAAGCTTATGTTTTTCGCGTATGAAAGCTGACCCCATAGAAAAAGTTGTTCATATTCAAAGGTAAATTTATTCCTGAAAGTTGTCACTTGCTTTTTTGTCAAATTACCCTGTATACGTTTAATATCTTAACAGTAATGCTCTGCAAATGCATGCAATAAAAATTATTAAATTAATACCCTATTCAGCAAAAGTCTTTAGCACCTTCATGAACAAAAAGTTGGTATTTTACGACGCTTTTAGAATTTCTGTCCTCACTTCGACCGCATAGCTTTGCTCATTTTCAACACATGGTACCAAAGTAATAAGCACGCTGCGGACCTGGAGAACGTTAAAATGTTTACATTATTTAAACACTTTAAGGGCATTAAAATATGTCACGTGACACTGAGTGTTTGCATTCACTGTGTAAGTTGCAGTTGTTCACAGACCTTTGAAAATATGCAACAGTACAAACATTTTTAAAGTTCGCTTTTACTTTGTTGCACTTTCTTGTTCATACAACAAGTTCCTGCCTTATTTTGGTGTCGTAGCACATACATCAAAGAAGTTTGAGGATGGTTTGAATCATCAAAATGATATTTTTTTTTTTTACAATACAATTAAATTTCCATTTTATCATATGTCTTCAAAAAGAGCTAGATTATTGTTCGTAAACTGAGACTAAAAACTTCTTTTATCCCTAAAGGCACTAAAAGTGACTTGAATTTAAAATGTGGATATTGTTCCAACCACCAAAAAGATCAATCATGAATTATGCGTAAACAAGTTACAGGCTGAATGATAAAACAACAAACGCGCAAGCTAAATAAAGTAAAGTTTGTAAAGAAATAAAATACGCACTTAATGCGAATGCATCAATTCCGAACGCCTTCGTTTGTAATTGTTTACTCTAATTCGCATTGAACTTAGTTTTATAAAAAAAATATTGTCTTATTTTCTCATAGACGGTAGTAAAAAACAGAATGTATCATTTGATATTTATCCCAGAATCCCGCACTGCTTTCCGGATACTACATTTGTACAATTGTACATTTGATACGTATATAAACCCGATCAAGCACGCGTGGGATGCTCTTAAGCGAGCTGTTTTGAACCGTTAGCCACCTTCACGGATTGTGTCAGAGATCAGGGAAGCCGCTTTTCAAGAATGGCATAGATTGGCGCAAGAAATGCTGGAAAACTTCATCCACTGTATGCCCAGGAGGATGCCCGCATGTGTTCGAACCTCTGGCTCTTGGTATCTTGTACACAATAAAAACCATTTCTCGATAAATGTTGTAAAGTTTAGTTAAACCTTATTTTTCTTTTTATAAAATTTCATTTCCAATTGCATTGAAATTGATTAACTAAATTTATGGCATCAAAAAAAGATAAATGTTTTTTTAATCTCAAAAAGTATATTTTTATAAAAAAATAGAAAACTCACTTTTCTTAGGTAAAGTGACATTTAAAATAACATATCCGGTGTTCCAAGCTATCGCGAACTATTTTTGAAATGTGTTTGTTTTTGATAGACTTTTTTAGGTTTAATATTTGTCATTTCCAGAGTGGAGCCCAACATATAATTCTCGAGGGTAATATCTTGAAATTCCTAAGTCATAAGTGGCCGTGAATCTGTACCAGGCTTGAACCCTGCTGGGGACCAACATGTTCGTTATGGAAATAGACTTAAATACTCGATTACTTTTTATATATTTTTTTAGTCCTGTAAATTTTAAAATTAACTCATGTAGAACATTAAAGTAGCTGTATATTTTGTCACGTAGAGTTGCATAATTAAACATGTGCAATCAATGAAAGTAACTGTTATCTCTTTGTGTTTTTGGTCAAGGACGTTTTATTTAGATCAAAAATGTTATTGAATTTCGTGTCAATAACTGTCACAGTTAAATAACGAAAATGTAGGTGTAATAATATGTCTTTAAATTATTTCTCACAATTATCCTACTCATGGCACTTTTCATGTTTCCCGCTATGCAGTTAGTATAAAAGAAATTTGTTACGTATGTGAGTGAAATATTGATAAAAGAGGTAATGAAAACATCATTTTATCATTAACTTTACTTTATAGTAGTTATTGGCACATGAAAATTAATCGCAGTTGTAGTCTACCCCCTCAGTGTTAGTGACCAAATTTATGCAAAAGAATTTTTTAAACTGTGTATGTCAGGATTTTATTTTTTCTTTTTAATTTTGTTTCAAATAAATTCAATCGAATTGATCTTCGACTCATCTGAACTAATCGATTGATTACTTCTTTCCACTGTGAACAGTTTTGTTTTGACGCGTCTGCCGATTCGTTTTCTCTCGTGTCCTGGGGATTCTTGACTGCGGTTTCTGTCCGTTTTTACAGTTAGACTGTTCAGTGTTCCTGTCAGATTCATTGTTGGGATCACTTATGGAGCAGCGTTGCTTTCTCCTGGTATTGAGTAGTTTTTCAGGAGTTTGCTGCTGCAGGACAGGAATAAAATACAGAGGCGTACATTTCGTGGTTTTATGGTGAAGTGCTATTAAAAATTTGGTAAGTTGAAAAGTATGGTAAGAATTGCATAAATCTGGTATAAAAAAAAATCAACAAAAAATTGCCCAGTGTCAGGCCTCGTCACTCAAAGCACACGTTCGTTGTGCATAATACAACACATTCAACACAAGTTGCAACATAAATTAAAATGAAATAATAAACATTACTTGGCTTGGCCAATTCATAGTCATATATTTATCTATGTTTTGAAGCTGAGTCTGATGTTTTGGGGTTTCAGGACGATTTAATCAACTCTGAGTCTAGTGTGATGGTAGCGACCTTGGATAAAAAGAAGACAGAACTTAATTTATCGATATGTCTTATAGGTTGAAAGAACAGCTATTTGAGTGGATAAATCCTGTAGTAGCCATAAACTAATTAGCATATGCAATAATTTTACCTACTACTTAAAACAAAAGAGCAAAGTTAGAGTTGTTTAATAACTCTTTAAGGTCCGTTTTTCTGTGGTTCAAATATTTTTATAAAAATTATGAAAATTAGTCGAATATTTTGGAATTCATATTGATTTAAAATTTGCTAATAGAAAAGGTATGATTAAATTATAATAATTACCATTTGCATAATTGTAATTTCTAGGGTAGTATATTAAAACTATTAGATGAATGTGATAACAATCATCCAATGCCAGAATGATTGTTGGGTGAGTTCTGTTTGCAGCAATGGGTATGAGTACGATGAAACTAAAGAAGTTAAATGTCTAAGAACAAGTTAACGGATATTTTTGTTCATTTTAGTATCAGATATTGTTAAAGTGAACTATTTAGCGTATCTATAGTAACCATTATTTGCGCTATGTAAAATTTTCGATACATATGTTTAGTTCAAATAGATAAGTTTGCACGCTAGTGAATATATTACGTACAGCCACAAGATAAATGTTTTCAAGAAATGACATTATACAGTGTGTTTGTTTGTGCCGCATATATATATTTAAAATTGTTAGAACTAATGTCAATAGTTTAGCTATCTACTTGTGGGCAATGCTTTAAGGTGTCCAACAATCAAGTGTGTCTTTCTCTTTAAGATAATGCTGCGGTTTTAAAAATTATTGTGATTTAAGTATCTGCCCCCTAAAGTATGTACAATCGTTGCCCAAATGCATTGTATAACAGTGTGACTTAATATTACACCTGTCTTTGAGATTGTAAATGTGTAAACCATATTACATTGAAAATAGTATAAAGATTCATTGATTTACTTATCTATACTTTAAAAATTTATTTAATTAGTATGACGTGCGTCAGCTGTAGTGTTCCGAATAAACGGAATCACAAAAAGTAATTCCTAATAAAGACGACTTAAGTCGGGAGCACATCGTTAATTAATAATAAGGCTGCGAGCTCGGATCGTCCTTACTACCAGTTGGATTACGAAGACATTGCTTTAATGAAATGTAAAAAAAGATTGTCTGGCTAAAGGAGTTAACATTGAAATTAAATTTTTTTATTAAACTAAGACCCAAACAATATGTTTATAGTAATAATATAAAGGATTTTTAATATAAAGGATAACTACTATTTTCCTGAAGTCTGTTAGGTCAACAACCTTCCAGTGCCAATAACATTATTAGCGAGAAGACAACTATAGCTTCCACGTGCCCTCAACGTTTTTAAAGTCACAACAACCTGATTCGTTATCAATAAGCTATCTTCTTTTTAGGCGTTTTCTTGTTTTTGAAATATTTCGAAATCGGACCTTTTTCCCGGTTTTGGCTGGATGAGCAGTATTTTTATAATCATAATGGACAAGGATTTATGCCTATTCAAGCATTTTCAGACTGACTGTTACTAATTTCAGGATCTTTATTTACTGTTAACTAAATCTAGTAATTTATAGTCATAATGTTTGATTGTCCAATTGGGGTGCTTACTATGAGGGCTCGGTTCCATCAAAACCAAATAGTCACGTTATACTTTCAATTTTTTTACAAGTTAATTGTTCGATTTCGAAAAATCTAGTAAGTACAGTTAAAGAATTGAAATGGGTATAATTAATCAAAAATTTTTTATGACATAGCATTAACAAATGACTGTTTTTTTAATTTTAAGTTCTTATGTACTAACTACTGATAACTACTACCTTAGTTAACTTTGTCCTCATTAAATTGTCATTAATATTCTAACCAGCCTTCTACAGTTAGGGAAAATGTGTAATCGGAAGAAGGTAAAGAGATTGATATGATTAAATAGAAGGAAGTCACTGACCAACAATAATAAGTGATTCGTGTTGAGGTTAGCTTCTATGTTGAATAATAATAAGCTTAGGGTATGATTACAGTATACATTTGCTACTTTATCAATAGACTTATTTCTATGTGATTTCTAATTTCACAATTCTTACAATGAAGATAAGATTACCTGAAATATTAATAAATTATGTTCTATGGGTTATAACTTCATAATCATTTTATTTCAGTCCCATGATATCTTTTAGGTTTTTACCACAACAGTCGTTGTTTTAAAATCTTCTTTAAATACAGTCTTGCAGTTTAGGTAGATTTCGATAAGCCAAAAAGTTATACCCTACACTCGTATAGCTTTGGTTACCTACAAGTCAAAGTAATAAGAGGTAGGGCATTAAACAAACAAACCATAGTTGAATGTACCTTTTGTGTAACGCGACCCAAGTGGCGGACTACGCTTAAAGCTCTGTATCCTATTTTCCAGAACATTTTGTAGTGTACAAAATCATGAAAAATATGCTAGAGGATGTCTCAGAGGAAGACGGTAGAAATTCAAATGGCCCATATAAAAATCTTACAGTAAATCCATCCACATTTCTGCAATGCAGCACACTGTATAATTTAAAATATTCCCGTCGATACAGCTGCTATCCTGGGGGAAATCTAAAAGAACTTGTGACTAAACTACGACACTAAAGCTGCTTGTTTATTCTTGAGCAGTAAACCTAATTTTACAGTGCAGATGAAAAATATAGTCAATAATTTTCTCTTTTTTGACGAAAATATTTTTCACAATCATTTTACAAGCTAGGACAGTTGGAAATAGCTCCGTACTTGAATTAAGGTAGGAATAGGATTTAATGTAAAAAAAGTATTGTTTTGAGAACTAAGTATTGTGTATCTAAGTATTGTTTTGAAAACAATAAAACTACATGTCACGAATTAATCAAACGAAAATAAAATTAATTGAAATTCATGTTGTAGGTAAACTGGAACAGAGAAGATCAAGGAAAAAGTTTATTTGTATTTTACATGTAAGACAACTTTTTTCGTAGTTTATTTACATTTAATTGCATATGATACATAATCACTTTGTTAAATAAATTGTTGACTGCTGTAGACTGCTGTCGCTGTACTGCTGTAGACATTTTGAGGCTTAAAATGCTTCAACGGACTTAGTGTCACCGACTGACATTGCAATATACTTTTAAACGGTTCGGAACGTATCCAATTTATTTTTTAGTCAATGACATGCGCATTTTATCGAACTGGTAAATAATTGGGAATTCACGGGAAACAGTATGTAATACATTTTTTGTATTTCTTAAAATGTAACCGTTACTTATAAATTACAAAAAGACCTTTTTTCCTACCTATAATTTTTTTTTTTAATTTAGTGAAATAATAAAATAAATACAAGTGTACAATGTTTCCGTTTGTACAAAACCCAAGTATTTAAATCGAAAACGCAATAAGTATTCAAGTGTATACTAAGACTACTAATGGCTTCTAGGTCAGCACACCAGCAAAAAATCTGTAAATTACATAACGTCTTAAAGGCTGTGAACTTATAGGCTAGAAATATATTTTATCAAAAGGTACGTGACCTTTGAATAATTGCGATATTTTATTGTATTTGTAGAGACGACTTTATGATCTTCACGGGGCCTCCCACTATAAAAGTTGAGAATCGACCCTCGCGCGAAGAAAATATTTACCATAAAAAAGATAAGGGTCTGAGTTATTTAATTTTTATTAGTTTTTTTATTTACTGATTGTTTTCACAGATTTTAAAATTAAAAAGTCTAATCAGCCTTGACGACTGGCGAACTTTCTTCGTTAAGTAGCTTTTCTAATAACACAAGTTTGTTCAGAGATCCAATCATTTCTTTACACCACTAGGTTAGAAAATGTTTTTTGTGAATCCACAACGTAAACGTTATTATCACGATGGTCTAATAAAATTATTAAAAATAAAACAAAAAAAATTATGATGTTACGTTAATTATTTATAAATTCTCTAGATTAATCATTTATTTGTATACTTAAATAGATTATCATAATCAATTAACGTTATAAAAAAGACGTAAAAATAGAAACGAAAAAGATGTAACTAATAATTCTTTTGTATATGTTTTCTTGCACGCAATTGTAAATTACGCATTAAAAATTAATTTATGTTCAACAAGAATGCAAAATCTCATAAATTGAGTTATTGGAATTTTCTGCTTTAATATGCAGAATATTCCAATGCGAGCGTAGATGCTTTATCATAAACGTGTTTGGTCATATACCGGTGGTTTGAGGCACTGTCTGCTGAAGTACGGGCTATAGTTGAGCCATTACAAACGTGTGAACTGAGTCATAAAACATTACGTCAAAACATTACACATAACACTAGAAGTGCGAGCGAGAGTTCCGATATGCCTATAAGTGTGAGCGAGATATCTGATAAAAATGATTTATGACTCAGTTCGCACGTGTGTAATGGCTTAACTATAGTAGCTTCAGTAGTTCAGCAGCAGACGCTAATAAATTAACACATTGCAATTGTATACCTTTTAATTTTGTAAAATAGTGCCAAAAATAGTGATAAATCATGTTGTGGTTAAAATAAATATTACTATTATTTTTATACCCTATGCCAGAAATTTTAGGTTCGTATTCTGATGGGCAACTGGTACGTAGCACATAACTAAAAAATAGGCTATCAATACCTTATTTATAAGAATATCCTGTGTGAGAATCCAATGCCATTTTTCTGTGTTTGTTTAAATGTTGTTTAAATGTGTATGTTTATTCAATGTTCAATTCAAGCCTTGCGTACTTTAGTAATAATATAAGTAAGTAATACAGTTGATGTATTTGATGAGTGACTTTACAATATTATTGTTTTTTAATAAAAATATTTTTTCTTTTAGTTTCAGTCACTAACGGAAAACATGTTGAAACATAATGCTTACTTTAAGCCATTAATTACAATTTCGGTATTTTATAATAAAAGCCATTCTTTACTGTGTTCTTGAGCTTGATGTTTGCATTACCAAGTCACGGCGTATAATGACGCTATTAGTTCAACGACTTTTGATTAGAGAAAAAAACAAGTGTAGCAATCACGCTCCATTGTTCGCATCCGTGTTGCGTACCTATAGGAAGTCTTAACAATCGTCAAGTCCGTTTCAAACTTGATAGTAAGTAATATTTTTATAAAAAATAATCGATTTCAATATTTCTCATTAAATTATCGTAACTAAGATTTTACATATATATATTAAGAATAGACAATCCAATATTCAACCTCAAACTAACTTAATGTGTATTAGTTTTAAGTTTCTCATAGCTGCCAATAGATGGCGTATGCGTCGAATTAAATCGCACAGTGAAGTTTAACAATCATGCAATAGGGTGTAAGCTGAATTTGAATATATGTGAATTCGATCCTGGAGACGGTTGTATTATTTTTGACCTTATTGGACCCTTAAACATAGTCCTTCGAGCCGGATAATTGCAATTTTAGCGATTAGCGAGCGGTATCAATCGGTGGTGTGGTGTCGGCGATTTGCTAAGATCTGGTGCAGTCTTACCGGGCCAGTATATACAATATTGGATGCGGTGCAGATTGGTGTGGCAAGTTGAGGTGAAGAACCTTGGTGCCGTCAGGTGGCGCAGGTGCAGGTTAAGTTAATAGTGCAGTGAATTGTACAAGTGAGAAAATTGTAAGTACTTTGAACCTTATATACATTGAAGAATTGACTATAAAGTATCAAGCAAGTTGAACCTTATTTCTTTTGAAGTTTCAACTTAGAATTTCACTCCAGTAGTTTCGATTTCAGAAAAAAGTGATACTACGATACTTAGAAAAATACAGCAAATTCCTAACACTTAAAAAATTTGGCAATTTGTGGACTTATGATATTTATAAATTTTTGAACTTCTAACTAAAGTATTGGTGCTTTAATATTTAGTTGGTAATTCGGTGTTAGCAAATAAGTTGGTAAAACAGTAGTCTTTCTTATACAAAGTAACCTTAAATACTATTGAATGGTTGTTAGGTTAGGTTAGGTTATCTGAAATATTTTAAAATAATTACATTATTTAAGTAGAAGTTTAATGCAAATCTAAGTTGTTTGTACGCTGGTAAACCATACATATTAATTAACTGATTTATTTGTAAGTGCAGTGTAACAAATACCAAATATTGTGTAGTTGTTGAGTGACAAGTTTCATTGGCTTTGATTGTTTGGTTTACAATAAAGAATCACATTTATAGCAGGAGATTCAAATTGTTGTTAGTATTTATAGTGATATTTAATAAAAAAATGGAATCTTTGTTTCATTTACAAGAAGATATAAAACAAAAAATTATTAAGTCTAGAAGTAACTTTAAGAAATCACCTAAGAAGAGAATAACACAATCATATATAGAAGCTAGATTAGAGAATTTAGAGAAAGCTTGGTTACAATTTGCAAACACTCATACTAAAATAATAAGTGATTCCTCTAAATCTGAACTTACAAAATCTTCTTACATTTTAACAGATGTTTATGATCAAACTGAAGAATTTTATCTTGAATACAAAAGTGATTTGAAAGAAAAGAGTTGTCAAAATTTATGAAAAATAGTAATTATTGCAATACAATGTGTAGTAAAGGTGAAAGTTAAGGCATGTCAGTTTCAGTTAAATTACCTAAAATATGTATACCAGTGTTTTCTGGAAAATACACAGAGTGGACTAGTTTCAGAGATTTGTATACATCACTAGTTCATAATAATAAGAGTTTAGATGATGTTCAAAGATTGCATTACTTAAAAAGTCACATATCTGGAGAACCAGAACAACTATTGTGCCAAGTGCCTATTACTCAAAGTAACTATAAAATATGTTGGGAACAATTAGAAAAGCGTTATAATAATAAAAGATATCTTGCTAATTGTATTTTGAAAAGGTTTACGAATCAAAAGTCTTTAACGTCTGAATCATCACATGCAATCAAATAACTTTTAGATACAACTAGCGAATGTTTAAGTGCCTTAGAAAACTTAGATATTGATACATCTTCTTGGGACATAATGGTTATTTACATAATTGGCTTAAAGTTAGACAATGAATCAAGGAAAATGTGGGAATTAAAAATAAGTGAAATTAGTGATAAATTGCCTACTTTTAACAATTTCAAAAGTTTCTTGAGCATAGATTTAGATCTTTGGAATTTGTAGATAGTAAAAGCACTAAGCACAACTATGTAAATCGTACACCAAATAATAATTTAAAAGTTTTTCATGCAAATACTGGTATCTGTCCATATTGTAATGAAAGTCACAAGTTGCATGCTTGCAAGAAATTTGCTAAAATTAATATTGATACACGCCGTGATTTTGTCCAGACTCGGAGTTTATGCTATAATTGTTTAGGTCCTCGACACTCAGTAAACTCATGTTTGCATCCAACGAGATGCCGCATATGTCATAAAAAGCATCATTCTCTACTTCATCAATCCAATAAAGGTCAGAAACCTGTAGAAGGTTCAAGCAGCGCTAGCAGCGCTGATCAGGCAACTGATTCGTCTACCGTATCCAAAGTAGTTTTATTGCAGGGCGATTCCAATCAAGCAATTACAAGTTGTTTCTCAAACATGCACTCACAAATATTGCTGGCAACTGCTTTAGTTAATATTGAGTCTCGTACAGGCAGAAGCATAACATTTAGGTCCATGTTGGACCAGGGGTCTCAAGCTTCTTTTATCTCTGAGTCTGCAGTGCAGTCTTTAAGGTTAAAGAAGATACCAAGCAAAAGTTACGTTTCAGTGTTGGGAAGTGACATGAGTCCCGCAGTGGTCTCCAAGTCTATTGTTTACATTAAATTGCAATCACTTCACGACTCCAGTTTTGTTATTCGAGTAAAGGCTCATGTTTTGAACAAGCTGACTAATCTTCTTCCTAATAAAAAAGTTATTGCTCAATTGTGGTATCAATTCACACAATTGTCGCTAGCTGACCCTACTTTTGACACTCCTAATAAGGTGGATTTAATACTGGGGGCCAAAGTATATGGTCAAATATTAAAAGAAGGTTTAGTCAAAAATACTTCAGGTTGTCGCATAGCTCAAAACACCTCTCTGGGATGGATAATATCTGGAGAGACTGATTCAAGCAGCGCTGATGATTCCGTAATATGTAACAATACAATTGTTACCATGCATTAGTTAACTGAAAATGATCTACTGCGACAATTTTGGGAAATAGAATCGGAACCATCTGATGTAAAAGCTAAAAAACATTTGACCCAATATGAGCAACGGTGTCAAGAAATGTATGCAAGCACGACCACTAGAGATGCTTCCGGTCGTTACGTAGTAAGACTTCCTATTAAGGAAGAACCTAAATGCACACAAGGCAATTCCAAGGAAATTGCTTTTAAAAGAGTTTTGTCTTTAGAACGAAAGTTATCTAAAGATTTAGACTTAAAGCGCAGGTATTCTGAGGCTTTCCATGAGTATTTGGCCTTGGGTCACATGGTAATCGTACCAGCAAATGAGAAAGAAAAATCAAATATTTGTTACTTACCTCATCTTGCTATAATACGAGAAGACAAGAGCACGACTAAGGTCCGAGTAGTGTTTGATGCTTCCTGTGATAACGGTGTCTCGTTGAATGATGATTTGTTAGTTGGTCCAACTCTTCAAGCTGATCTTAGACACACTTTAATGAGGTGGCGAACTCATCCTATATGCTTGTCCTCAGATATAATAAAAATGTACAGACAAGTAATAGTGTCTCAGAATGATGTTGATTATCAACGTGTATTGTGGCGCGATAATCCCGCAGGTGAAGTACAGCATTATAGACTTTTAAGGGTTACCTTCGGAACATCATGTGCTCCATACTTGGCCGTTCATACTTTACAACAAGTAGCCCATGATGAAAGACATGACTTCCCCGAAGCAGCTGAAAGTTTCAGCAGTTTCATCAGCAGTTTGTTGATGGCGCAGGTGTATTGCGTGTGGGCGGACGCCTAGATCGAGCTGCTGTTAGTGAAGGGCGTAAACATCCGATCATTCTTCCATCTAAGTCAACTTAACAGGTTTAGCCATAGCTGACGCTCATGACAAAACACTACATGGGGGTCCACAAATAATGATCACTTACTTGAGGGCCAAATACTGGATTATCGATGGGAAAAATCCAGTCAAGCACTTTGTTCGTTCCTGCGTAGTTTGTATGCGATACGCTGCTCAAAAACGAGAACAGCTTATGGGTCAATTGCCTCTGGCAAGAGTAACGCCAAGCCGACCTTTCAAGCATAGCGGCGTAGATTACGCCGGCTCTATCAATGTTAGATGTCTAAAGGTCGGGGCAACCACGCATATAAGGGATATATCTGTCTATTTATATGCATGGTAACCAGAACCATACATCTAGAAGTAGTAAGTGACTTGTCCGCTAAGGGGTTTATAGCTGCTTTCAAAAGATTCGTGGCAAGGCGTGGTCATTGTGAACAACTCTTTAGCGATAATGGTACCAATTTCAAAGGAGCTGCTCGAGAGTTGAATTTACTCTTAGGTCAAGAAAGATCTGGTCTAGTGCCTGAAATAGCAAACTGGTTGTCTTCAAATGGAACTGAGTGGCATTTCATACCTCCCCACTCTCTTAACTTTGGAGGGTTATGGGAAGCGGGAGTTAAATCCACCAAGCCCCACCTCAGGCGAGTTGTTGGCAACTCTACGCTCACTTTCGAGGAGCTGACTACTGTGCTGGCTCAAATTGAGGCTTGTCTCAATTCGAGACCCATGTCCAGTATCAGCACTAATTCTGATGATGCGATGCCACTAACCCCAGGTCATTTCCTGGTGGGTGAACCTCTACTGCTTCCTCCAGATGCCAACTACATAAATTCCAATATAAGTAGTTTGAAACGGTCGCAACTCTCTCAGCGCATGGTGCAAGATTTCTGGCGGAAATGGTCGCAAGAATATCTTACACAGTTCCTGCATAGGTATAAGTGGAGCAATCAAACGCCTGAACCTAACACAGGTGATGTTGTGTTGGTGAAGGAGGATGATCTTCCTCCAGCCCGGTGGCTGTATGGTCTCATTGTTGAAAAACATCCGGGTGTGGACAACATAACGCGTGTAGTTAGTGTAAAATGTAATGGGAGTGTAATTAAAAGACCAGTATCCAAGCTTTGTGTGTTACCAGTCACTAAATAAATAGGCCAGAAAGGCATTTATTGTTTTTATATGTTTCTGTAATGGAGAATTGTATTGTTTAATCAAGCAGTACTATAAGTAATTAAAGTTTAGCCGATTAACTTTTATTGATAAGATGTGTAATAAATTTAAGTAATGTAAAATCAAGCTTAGAGTTTTACAGTCCACTTAGGCACATGTTTATTTACAAAATGTTTAATTCTAATTTAGTTGTACCCATTCCCACCACTTATATCATTGTTTCTACATATTTCAAGCATGGTGGGCGGTATAAGCATGATTTATACGGTCCATGGTGGGCGGTATGTCCAACCTCAAACTAACTTAAAGTGTATTAGTTCTAAGTTTCTCATAGCTGCCAAAAGATGGCGTATGCGTCGAATTAAATCGCACAGTGAAGTTTAACAATCATGCAATAGGGTGTGTTCGCGCCAATGTGGCGCTCAGTATGTAGTTTAGGCTACCCGCATAAATTTAATATTTCTTTTGACATTAGCTGTCAAACGCGCTGCATCATTCGCTACCAAATAGTACATAGCCGCTCTCGATACGCACCGCACGCTCCGAACCCTCACGCGCGTCGGACGCTGTGTACCACCTACTTGTAGAAGGGAAGTTTCATCTGAGCTCCCTGACCGCACCGCTCGTGGTTGCTCGCTTACTAGCGACCCACACCCGCTTACTGGACTGCAGTGACTTAACTACTGTGAGAAGACACTTGGAATAACCCGGGCCCGGAAGAAGAAAACGTCGAAGTACCGCCGCTCCAGGTCGTGTGTTTGGGTGAGAGCTAAGTGCCTCCTTCCAGGTTAGTTCGTGTAGTTCCATATAATAGGTATTAGATCCTCCAAAACCGCCAATAACCTAACCCGCATACCACACGGGTGTGTATCCCAAGCGATCATAGGGTGGCCTTCGCTATCGAAGAAGTGGCCGCCACATACCCCTTTCTGGTCCATCGAGCCGGATCTATCACCCCTTTCTTGTCCACCGAGCAGGATCTTTCACTTTGAGATCATTCTGGCCTCTTCACCCTCGTTATTTCTACCTAGGTATTAGGTATCGGTTCCTAGTAACTGCCCCTAGCCTCTTAACGTCGCAAATTCTTTTATAACATCCGCTATTTAATTAGAATACAGTCCATTCTTTAATTCAATACTTATACCTGAGTCGATCTTACCTCCCGAAAGCCGCATCAAGTCATATCTTACATAAGTAAAACGCATATTCCATTTTGCTCTAAAATAGCATTGAAATTATCTATTTTAATCAACTTTTAATTTTTTGCAATTTGCAAACATATCTGTGGGTAATTCTACAAATTCTTCAAGAGTATTCTCGAACGTTCCGTTTGCCTCAGCTAGCGTGGCCGCTCTTACGTAACAGTTATCACATATTCGAAGGTTTGATATTTAAAATTTTATAAGAATTGTTAATTTTAAATGACGTCTAAGGGTGCAAGTGTTTCTAAAAGCGCTGACAAAATGTCTTTGACACTTAAGAAATTAATTAAAAAACGCGACGAAATATTTTCTCGTTTACAAACCATCTATAATTATTCAAAAAACGCTTTTCAAGATGAATCTTCTTCCGAGTTATTTTTATGTAACGTAATTTCTTTAGACGATCTTCGCTCTGAGTTCAATGACCTTGTTGAACAAATTAATGACACAGAACTAGAGATAAATTCTTCGTATGAACCTAGTTTTCAAAGCTGGTCTGCATTCGAAGATTTATATTGTCGTTGTAAACATGTCGCAAATAAACTTTCAAATTCAGAAAATAAAAATTCAGTCATACTGCCGCAGTCTTCTAAAAAACCTCTTATTAAATTGCCTAAGTTAGATTTAGTCAGTTTCTCCGGAGCAGAACCTACTAAATGGACTACATTTTACGAAACTTTTAAAAATACTATCCACGAAAATCCTGATTTAACCGACAACGAACGCGTGCAATATTTGCTGGGCAAGCTGTCGGGTCGCGCTTTGTCCGTTTGTACTGGTATTACACCTAATGCGGAAAACTACCAGCTAATATGGCAAACCCTTGTCAATAAGTACAACGATAAACGAACTTTGGCAACTGCGTACCTAGAACAAATGTTCGAATTTAAACCTTTCAGTACCGCTTATTCTCATAACATAGACTTATTTCTGGATAAGTTTTGTGCCGCTGTATCTTGTTTACAATCGCTGAACTTGACCAACCTTTCTGATTTTATTCTTTTACATATCGCTCTTAATAAAATTGATTCTGAAACCGCTCGCTCCTTCGAAATGCAGTACAGAAACTGTTCCATACCTACTTACAATGATCTTATAAACTTTCTCCGCGAACAATCTAAAATACTCGATCGCACTGAGTCAACTTCTAATTACCCACATAGTAAAATCCGTACATCTAATCCATCTCGTCAACACAACAATAATACCCGCTCCGCTGCAAAATCAACGCATTCTTTTGTAACCGCTTCTCACTCGCAAGTTTGCTCGTTGTGTAAACAATCTAATCATTCTCAATTATACAAATGTCCCGAGTTTAATGACTTATCTGTCGACAAACGATATGAAACCGTTAAATCTCATAAGGCGTGTACCAATTGTTTAAGTTTTAGACATAAGTTAAACTCTTGCAAGTCAACGTTTAATTGTCGCTACTGTAACCACAGACACCACTCACTACTGTGTCGCAATCAGGTTTCGAACCGCGAGCCTGCGCCAGCCGCCACTGCTCCGGCAGGGCCAAGCTCGGTCGCCGCGCGTCCGCATCCCTCGCTGTCTCGGCTGCAGTCGCCGACCCGCGATGACTCACGCGCATTACGGAACAATGTTGCGTTGTGTAATAAGTTAGACGCTCGAGATTCGCGCGCCTCCACTTGTTTATTAGGTACAATCGAACTCGGGGTACGCGATGCTTTTGGTGCATTGCATAAAATACGCGCTTTATTAGATTCGGGATCGCAAAATAATTTTCTTACTATGAATGCTTGTTTAAAACTGAAGCTTAGTTACAATAAAATTTCCCGCGCAGTAGTAAAGGGCATAGGTTCCTCGCCGAACCCGATCAAAGGCAAAACATCACTTGTTATTAATTCTCTTAAGAGTAATGGTTTGTCTTTTTCGCTCGACGCTTTTATTATAAACCGCATAACTGATACTTTGCCAGATATTCAAATAGACTTAACCGCGCTTTCTTATTTGCAAAATATTACTCTCGCTGACAATAACTTTTATAAACCGGGAGATATCGACCTTCTCATAGGTGCCCCGCTATTTACTGACATTTTACTTTCAGGACGCATTACTGGCCCTCCAGGTACCCCGACGGGTCTGGAGACAGTATTTGGCTATGTTTTAATTGGCAACGCGCCAACCGCTATTAATAATAATTGTTTAACCGCGAATAATATTTCTTTATGTGCCTTTACGGAACCCGCGCCGCAAATTGATAATATTTTAAACAAATTTTGGCAATTAGAGGAGGTCTCGTGTGAGCCTGTCTTAAGTCCGTGCGCCCGCGAATGTGAACAAATATTTATTGATTCCGTGTCGAGATGCTCGACCGGCCGCTATACAGTCGCTTTACCGTTTTCTCGTAACGCTGACATTTTAGGTAACTCATACCAATCCGCTAGGCGACGTTTTGCTTCGCTAGAACGCAAGTTTACTGTCGCCCCCGAATTACGCGCTGAGTATAACGCTATAATTCAGGAATATATCGCTAAAGATTTTATTTCGCCGCTCTCATTCGATGACTACTCTGGTTATTACATTCCTCACCACGCCGTAGTTCGCGCTGACAAGGTGTCTACTAAGGTACGAGTGGTCATGGACGCTAGTTGTAAAACAGATACAGGTTACTCTCTCAATGATATTTTACACACCGGACCTAATTTACAAAATGATTTATTTTCAGTTTTACTAAATTTTCGTTTATATAAAATCGCATTTACCTCTGACGTGAAACAAATGTACCTAGGCATTTGTGTTCTTGAAGAGCATCGCAAATTTCAAAAGTTTTTATTTCGCTTCGATACTTCCTCGCCGCTAGTTTCCTACCAGTTCAACCGCGTGTGCTTCGGTCTCCGCAGCAGCCCGTACCTCGCCATGCGCGTGTTGCGCAAGCTGTGCGCCGACGAGGGCTTGCGGTTCCCGCGCGCTGTTGACGTCATTCTACGACATTGTTATATGGATGACATCTGTTATTCAACGCCTACTTTAGACGACGCTGTCCAGCTCAAAGATCAGCTGCTAGGGTTGTTCTCATCTGGCGGTTTCGAATTAGTCAAGTGGTCGAGTAATTCGACTGAGCTACTTGACACGCTACCCGAGTCTCACCGCTACTCGTGTAATATTAATTTTCTAGAAGATGAACCTTACAGCTTAAAGGTTCTCGGACTCCAGTGGTCACCTATTACTGACGAGTTTTATTTCACAGTGACTCTTGACAATAGGCCGTGCACTAAACGCAATATTCTGTCTGTAATCGCCCGTCAATATGATATACTCGGATTGATTGCGCCTGTTATATTATACGCAAAATTAGTATTACAAAATCTTAGTACTTTAAAGTTGAACTGGGATGATACTCCGCCAGAAAACATTATACAAATTTGGAAACAGTATTTACACGAATTACCGATAGTACAAAATTTACGATTCCCGCGCCATATAAATGTTTTTCAAAATTCCAAGCTATCTATTGTAGCTTTTGCAGATGCAAGCGAAAAGGGTTTCGGTTGCGTTGTGTATGCACGCTCGTTTTTTAATGATTCCTCGCCGCCAACTATTAGCTTAGTCTGTGCTAAGTCTAAAGTCGCTCCGCTTAATACAGTTTCTATAGCACGCCTAGAGTTGTGCGCTGTTCTACTCATGTCCAAATTAGTTAGCCGTGTTGTTGACAATTACAAACCGCGTCATAATATTGAAAAAATATATTGTTTTACAGATTCTATGATAGCACTTCATTGGGTACATTCATCACCACATAAATATAAATGTTTTGTAGCTACTCGTATTACAAAAATTACCAATAATCTTCCTGCATCGTGTTTTTACCACGTATTAGGTAAAGACAACGCTAGCGATTGTTTGTCGCGAGGATTAACTCCCGCGCAGATTATGAATCATCCGCTTTGGTTCACTGGCCCTGCTTGGCTCCGCCAAGAGGTCATCCAGTGGCCTATTACCACTATTGATTCATCAGGTTTAGATGAAAATGTACTCGAAATCAAACCGATGGTTTCGTTACCGGCTATTAATGACAATATTCACCCACTCGTATTATTATCTCGCCGCCTTTCATCTTGGACGAAATTGCTTCGCTCCATTGTTTATATTTATCGATTTTTGCGGATCTTGCCACGTTTTAATGCTATAACCGCTACCGATCTGAATCGCGCCGAAATATATTTAATAAAATCGCTTCAAAAATTGTACTTTTCTGACGAAATTAATAAAATTAAGTGTAACAAACGTTGTTCGCCCGCTATTTATAAATTGTCGCCTTTCCTCGATGAGGACGACGTGCTCCGCGTTGGTGGTCGCCTGCGCCACGCCACCGACATGTCGTACGAGCAGCGGCACCCCGCGCTGCTGCCGCGTAACGATCATGTGGTCGAGTCAATAATTAGACATTATCATCGCGTTAACAGTCATACAGGCCCTCTTACATTAATGTCCATACTTCGTCAAAGATATTGGATTTTATCCTGTAGGAATATAGTACGCCGCATTATACATAATTGCAATTATTGTTTCAAGGTCGCACCTAAACAAACATTCCCGCTTATGGCTGACTTGCCCGCTTGCAGAGTGAACGAAGCCAAGGCCTTCACTCATACAGCCGTAGATTACGCAGGTCCTATCAATATTTTACCTTATAGAAAAAGAGGTGTACGTTCTATTAAATCGTATTTGTGTATTTTCGTTTGTTTAGTAACCCGTGCAGTTCACGTCGAGTTAGTGACTGATTTAAGTTCTAGCACTTTTATTTCCGCTTTTAAACGTTTCTTATCTCGCAGAGGTGCCGTCTCTTGTATGTACTCTGATAATGCGACGACCTTTATAGGAGCAAAAAACGCTATAGCTGAGCTTTATACATTTTTAAACTCAGATGATTTTAAGCTAAATTTATCGAATGAATTAGCCTCGCACCGCATTTCATGGAAATTTAATCCGCCGCGTAGTCCACATTTTGGTGGTCATTATGAAATTTATGTTAAAGCTTTTAAAACGCATCTTTACCGAGTTGTAGGTTCTCAGTTGCTTACGTATGAAGAACTTCAAACAGTTCTTACTCAAATCGAATGCGTTATTAATTCGCGACCTCTAACGTTGCTCGGAGAAGACCCATCGGAATTGAACGCTTTAACTCCGGCACACTTTCTAATGTCGACGCCGCTGAAACATTTGCCCGCTTGTGACGTTACTGAAGAACCTCCAAACTTGTTACGCCGCTACGCTTTGCTGAACCAAATGGTTCAGTCGTTTTCTAAACGCTGGAAGCAGGAGTATTTGCATCTCTTGCAAAGTAGAGCTAAATGGAATACTCCCTCCAATCCTATCACAGAAGGTACTGTCGTTATCATATTGACAGATAACTTAGCCCCGCTTCACTGGCCTCTTGGCGTAGTAACTTCTACTTACCCTGGTAAAGACGGGATTGTTAGAGTTGCATCAGTTAAGACGGCTACGGGTGTGTATAAGCGCCCTGTCGTCCGTCTCTGCCCTCTACCTTCGCAATAACAGCTCGCTTCATGCCTCCCCGGCGTCCCGCTAGTTACTTTAATTTAATTTTCTTTAAAACCAGATGGTTTTAAGGCCGGGGGCATGTTCGCGCCAATGTGGCGCTCAGTATGTAGTTTAGGCTACCCGCATAAATTTAATATTTCTTTTGACATTAGCTGTCAAACGCGCTGCATCATTCGCTACCAAATAGTACATAGCCGCTCTCGATACGCACCGCACGCTCCGAACCCTCACGCGCGTCGGACGCTGTGTACCACCTACTTGTAGAAGGGAAGTTTCATCTGAGCTCCCTGACCGCACCGCTCGTGGTTGCTCGCTTACTAGCGACCCACACCCGCTTACTGGACTGCAGTGACTTAACTACTGTGAGAAGACACTTGGAATAACCCGGGCCCGGAAGAAGAAAACGTCGAAGTACCGCCGCTCCAGGTCGTGTGTTTGGGTGAGAGCTAAGTGCCTCCTTCCAGGTTAGTTCGTGTAGTTCCATATAATAGGTATTAGATCCTCCAAAACCGCCAATAACCTAACCCGCATACCACACGGGTGTGTATCCCAAGCGATCATAGGGTGGCCTTCGCTATCGAAGAAGTGGCCGCCACAGGGTGTAAGCTGAACTTGAATATATGTGAATTCGATCCTGGAGACGGTTGTATTATTTTTGACCTTATTGGACCCTTAAACAAATTAATGGCCATGTTTATTAACATAAATATTTCTAAATTTTTATCTTATACATTTTTGTACTAAAAAAAGACGGTTTGTTCCTACAAATGATTAAATATTTGTTTTCCACACATGGGAAAAGCCGTGGTCCGTGAAGGGAAATTATTTTTCTTTGTTTCATAGTAGTTGTAAACTATAAATCAGAAAGTAAGTTTGTTTTTTACTTTTTGTAAATAATGTAGTTAATGTTCCCAAAGGAATACGCAAACGACGCTGCAGGCAAATCTTAGCAGTGAACAATGCAGGTTTCTAATCAAATATTCATTTTCATAAGGAATGCTTTATATTAATTATGAATGCGTGATGAAAATTTAAGATACATTATTAAAAATTCCATAATGAAAGCACACTATTGCACCGTATTATTTTCAGCAATTTATCGTATAAATTTTGTTAAGAATATCTTATTACAATGCTATAGTTAATATTATGTTGTGTTGTTTTAAATTTCTGTATGACTTTTGTGTCAATTTACCCTGTACATGTGTTTGTTAATGAAATGTTTCTTAACATAGTCTGATTTTTGGCATACTTATTAAATATTTTCAATCAATGTTTTAAATGTATACGTGTGATCTATTGTGTACTCTCCCTTAATATCTGTTTACTATAACGCAAACGCATGTAGGTAAACTTGTCCGACCAATTTCTTTTTTCTTTTTCATGCGTCTTGTTTATCAGCGTTGTGCTGGTATTGACGGCACCTACAGGCTAAAAACAAGTATGTGCAGTGTGTAAAATTTTGTTTTAACAGGAAGTATTTTGTTGGTCTGAATCCATTTGCATAAACTATCAAACAGTGCGACAGGTGTTTAGAATTGCGGCTTTTTGTAGAAGTATGCAGGTTTTTGCTTTTATGTTTAAAAATTTAAGACCATGATGCAAATGTTTCAGGATGTACCGTACGGGTGTACCGTTGTAGATAGGACTATGCGTACTACAATTCCAATCACACTATATGTATAATTCAAAGTAAAACCAATTTTGTTGAGTTTAATTTAATACTAAGATAACTTTGTCATTCTATGTTACTGTGTAGGTCAAGCGGGTACTTATTCCGTTACTTTAGGTAGTATACCCGTTATCTGATACTTTTCCACTATATAATCTTGATATTTATCACACGAATTTCCGGTGAGAATTCTCTTTTAAAACCATATAGTAAGTTTTCCGTCAGAAACTCGTAGACTGATTTCAAAATGAACATAAACACAAGTTTATTTGCATATTTACAATTCACAAAAATTATAATACAATCCAATGACTTATTAAAACTTAAGGCTTACTTTTTATAATTCAAATATAAAATAAATAATAGTATCTTTATAATAACCCCAGGCAAAAATTAACAAAAAATAATCGTTACGTACCGAAAACCTAGTTTATTTTAAGGCAGGTGACCTCGTGTTCATCGTTTTAATTCCAACTTCATCACAAATCGTGCTCAGTTTAAATTAGACATTAAAATGAATCGACATTTTTTGTATTCAAGCCTAAAGCGTGGCAAATCAGTGGAGTTCCTCTCGATGTGACGCTGGCACTTGTTCTGTTTTATGGCTGATTGTATTTGATTTAAATTGTGGGACTCATTGGTAACAGTAAAAAACAGACATTTCTTATTTCAACTTACTTTTTAAAAACTAAAAGATAAACCTAGATAGGTATTTACTTAAATATTTGATTCAGAGCACAAAGGATCACTCTCGAATTTGGGATGGAATTGAGTATAATCTCATTTTTTTTGCTTTCATCCGTACTCTCAGTCCGCTTATGGTCATGAATATTGGTTCCAAATGAATTTGCATTATCTTTTACAAAAAATGTTTACCTTCTATGGAGCCTTATGTTAAAACGTTTGGGCATTATTTTTCATTGCTACATTTTCTCATAATTTCCACGAACAATGAAATAACAGTGCTTATAGTTTTCTAATGAGGCGACTATTGGCGTCTGTGGAAAAAGTTTTTTATACTACAGTAAATACTATTGTCATCCCTTTTTAACTTATGATTCTAGGAACGTATTCAAGGTTATTGAAACTTATTGGACTTATTAAACTTATAACAATTTTTGTCAAAATTGAACTTGGTCATGCCCAATAAGCTTGAATTAACTAAAATGCGATTGAAATAGATTACTATTTTGGTTCGTTGTTTCATTAATTTTCATTTGGACTAAGTATTAATATATTTTTCAATGATTATAATGATTGGAAAACTCATTTAAGAATTTTTGTGCCATACTATCTGCAAACATAAATTCTTTTTTAGAAGGCCTAGCTATATAGAAAAGATCAATTCGATATATTTGCTTTGATAAACGGTAGTAAGTTTGAGTACGTCATACAGAACAAGTATCGCGCGAGTAAGTTGTTTTATAGAAACTACAAATTTTATTTTAGATTTTTCACGTAAGGTTCTTCATATAACACCCTCCATAGACTTATCGCTAGCGGGCCTTCCGCCTGGAGTGAAAGTTGCACTGAAGGTGCTCAAAAGGGTGCTCTAAGTTGGTGGCCGTTCTGGGCAGCCTCCGGTGAAGCCGGGGCTGCGCAGAGGTCGGCCGAAGCTTGACTTAGGGATCAATTCATTTAAATGAACCTATAATGAATTGGGAAGGGAACTATGCTCCGCCAGAGCGAGCAGTCGCTCTGTCGGAGAACGTGAAGCCCTAAGTTTACGGGCCAAGACTGCGATTTCACTAACATCGATATTTTTCATAGCGTCGCAGACGATACGCATATCGTCTGCTACGGAGGATTGAGGAGTGGGTTTGTATGTAATCAAAAATACCTTTGAGTTTGTAAAAATATTAGATGATTTTTATGAAAATCATTTTCAAAAAGTGATTTTTAGTAAATATCTTTAATATGTATTTATAGAAATTTTGTACATTAAATAAAAATACTTAATTTGTGTTAATGTATATTTTATAGCTTCCTCAGTCACTCATCTTTCGAAAAGTGGTGGTTACCATTACACCCAATTGCCACATTACGCGGCCCTCAAAAATGTATGTAAAATGTCAACAACATTTTGTATGTATTTTGACAGATGCTATGAGTCCAATGTTTTCGGAGCCTCTGGCGGCATGTATTGGCCGTTTTCTTTTCCAGTAACTTATGAAAAACTAGTCTTTAGAAAAGTTTTAAACTCCCGCAGCGGAAGTATTAGTAAACGGCATGAAGCTAAACGTCAAAAGTTCTAATTTTGGTAGTATACTGGTATATGTTTGTATGATTAGTGCATCCCCAGCGCGCTTAACAAACATCGCAAACGCCCCTAGAAAGTAAACTCGGGTGTGACCTTTCATCAGTATTAAAACTGTTTGCAGTAGGACCGTTGGTACTAGTACTACCAGGTGGTAGGTAAATTAGTACATTTAGTGGTATGGAATGAGCATGTCGTATTATTTTTATCTTATAAGTGTTCTAAGTAGTACAGGTTGAATTATTTTTAAAACCGAAGTACGCCAGTGCGCAAAATAAAATACTATCGCAGAAGAGTATCAATTTAGTCTTTTATTTCGACTCCAGTGGTACGCTAAACATATTATTTTTATGTTTACAAATTTATATATTATATTTGATTTTATATCCTGTTTTTGAAAATAAACTAATTTCTAGGAGACCAAGCTGCAACAACATGATTGAAAACACCATGAGCCGTCTACGTAAAGATCAACAACAGGGAATTTTAATTTATTCTAAAATCGAAATATTGCATCATTTAGCATAAAGTGGTTTTGTCATACCTTTGGCCATATCTTTTGGACTTTATTTAAATATTAAGGTCCCCATCGAAAATGTCCATCCAAAGTTCATATTATGTCAAAAATATCAAATTTTTTAGTTTTCCGATAAACTATATAGTTTTAAGTAAACATTGTTCTGGTAAAGGAGGAGATCACAAAGTTCCACTATTATTTTTTCTTTTAAATATAAGGTAATTTTCTACTTTGACAATCAATAACTCTAGAAATAATTGTTAAACAGGAACAAATATTGGGATTTGTATACTGCAAAACATTCTGCACTCTTATAACTTGCAAAAAACAAGTGTTTTAGAAATTAATTGAAAAAGAGCTCAATTTTCACTTATATGAATTATCACTGCAATTATTTTTCCTCAATGCCACGATCCTTGAAATTTCTGTTACAATATGTTTCGTGTTCCTAAATTTTAAACTTTCTAGTTGAGTTCATTCCAGGCCCTCAATAAGCTTTTGATTTCAGTACTTTACGCAAAAAATTACTATACCTTAATTTTTATAACTTTTTATAATAATTACTAAAAAGAAAGTCAGAACCAAATTATGTATATAAATTTGTAAATGACATAAAAGCAAATCAAAGAATATGTAACTGCGTGCATATTTACCGATACAGAAAAGGTTCTCGAACTATAGGTTAATCATTATGCAAAAAGAAATACTTGAGGTAATCTTTATGATTCAAAATAGAAGACATAGATATTCAGTTGAATTAATTACTTTAAAAAATGTCGAAATCATAACATATTTAATAATATCACTAAAAATATATTTATGTCAGCTTTATAGTCAAATATTTTATTTTTGTGCTTTTTATTTGCTTGGGTTTACGTGCGAAATTATTTATTGATCGGCAACCCTCAATAAAAAAAAAACATTCGTTCTGTTTTTGTGCAACAAGTAAATGCAGCCTGCTTACTAATGAGATAGCAAACTAATACAATAAATAATTAATTAGTAGTTAAGTGTTTATTTTTCCTTTTTTCCCTATTAAATAAAATAACAAATAATTTTAGATTAAAGAATTTGTGGTGTAATACAATATAGTTATTATAAGTTTATTCTAATGATGGCTATTTTAACACTAAAAATAAAAAATAAACTAATTATTATTTAGCTCATGTGATTATAAAATATGGTATAAATCTTATTGATTATTATAATAAAAATAATTAGAACTGTATATTTTACTGAAACATAAGTGGCCGACGGTACGAACATTTTGAACTTAACCCTTGCAATATCTCAGAACTGACGTATCTGACTGACACGAGCTGCGATCGCAACATCATTATATAAACCAGTTTTTTTTGATCACTTAAAGTATGACAAATACAATTATAAAAATTAACCGCATTTAACAATTTAAAAACAACACGTTCACTTAGTTGTACAATTTTTATTATAATCTTTGCATTATGATCAAAATAAAACTGAAAAAAGAATGTAAATGACCTAAATTCTGGAAATTTTTCTATCGACGAAAATTTAATTCATCATGTTTTCGAAGAAAGTTTTGTTTAGATAGTATCTTTGGCTATGTTATATAAGTTTTTTGGGCCAAAAAAAAATAATTTGGGCCTGTAAAATTTATTTTAAAATCTTATAGAAAATGGAAACCATTATTTATGGATACACTTGGAGAAATTATCATTAAATGTTGGAGTTGTATATAAGCCAGATGGAGATGCCGACATGAGAAACTTTCTTAATACTTATTCATCACAGCTGGAGTGTCGCAGAAGAGCGTTAGTACTTGGTGATTTTAACATCGACCTACTTAGTCAAGAGAGTTACGTAATACAGTACCAAAATGAATTGAAGGAGACTGGGAAATACTTAATAAAATTAATCCCTTATACTGCACACGGGAAACAAGTACCACTAAGACCATATTAGATCATGTTGCAACCAATATTAATAATCATTCATTTAGCCTTTCTATTATCGAATCTTCACTCTCTGATCACAAACAACTGTATCTTGATGTTGGAAAACTTGTCCCTACAATAAATAAAAAAATTAAATATACAGCATTAGACTATAAGAAACTCTATCACAACACCCTGACCATAAACTATGAAAAGGGAAATCAAAGATTACATAGACTTGGAGCAAATTATCAAGAGCAATATACGAAAAAGCCAAACTGAAAAAACTAAAATACTAAACCCTCCACAGCAAGACTGGATTAGTCAAGATATAATTAACTCAATAGACAGAAGAAACGAAATGTGGCAAAAAATTAAAATGGATCCACAAAATGAAGACATTCAGATAGTTTACGAACAGGAAAAAAAAAGAGTGCAAGAGATGATAAAGCAAAGCAAGAAAAAATATTACCAAAAACTATTTGAAGGTACCTGCAAACAGCCTAAAAAAATGTGGGAAGCTATTAACACTTTAGCAAGAAATAAATTAAAAAACAATCCTGCTCCCCCAAAACTAATGTCTAATACTGGTAAAATAACAGATGAAACAGAAATTTGTAATATGTTTAATTCATTTTTCTCATCAGTCGGTGCGGACTTAGCTAGTAAAATACCACGTAAATTTCATGATAGCCAAGAATACATTTTATCATACGGACAAAATTATCAGCATGATATTACTCTGAGCGATCTGAAACCCTGTAATATAGAAGAAGTAAACAAAATAATAGATGATTTGGATAACAACACGAGTATCGGCATAGACGGAATTTCAACAAAAGCAATAAAATGTATAAAAAATAATATAAATGAAAAACTAGTTCACTGCATAAATAATTGTCTTAGTCTCGGCGTTTTCCCTGATTCACTTAAGATTGCGAAAGTTAATCCAATACATAAATCTGGAACTAAAACAGACCCAAACAATTACAGACCAATATCGGTCTTACCGGTAATACCTAAAATATTTGAAAGAATTTTATACGACCGTCTTAACGAATATTTAACGACAAAACAATATTTAATCGATCAACAGTATGGCTTCCGTCAAAAATATAATACTCTTTCAGCAGCTGTTGACTTGGTTACCATGATTAAAACTAATATTGATAAAAAAAATATTTCGTTAGGTGTATTTATCGACTTAAAAAAAGCGTTCGATACTGTAAGTCACGAAAAGCTACTCCTTAAACTGAAGGATATTGGAATCCAAGAAAATGCACTAAAAATTTTTGAGTCTTATTTAAAAAATAGGAAGCAAATTGTAAAAATTGATAATTATAAAAGTTTCTCGAAAGATCTATCTTATGGAATTCCCCAAGGTTCCGTTGTCGGACCCCTACTCTTTCTTATATATGTTAATAACATAAATAACATAGGGTTGTCTGGGCACCTAACTCTTTACGCGGACGATACATGTCTCTTCTACTTCGGAAAGACTATAAACGAATTAATAACTACTGCCCAAAAAGATCTTGACATGCTTAATGATGGGTTGTTACATAATCTATTAACTTTTAACATTAAAAAAACATCTTACATGATACTGGCTGCAAAAAATAAGCAAATCCCTGAATTTCAACATTTAAAAATAAATAATAAAATAATACAACAATCACACCAGGAAAAATACTTAGGTCTTTTGATTGATGATAAATTAACTTGGAAGCCACACATTGAACACGTCAAATCAAAATTACTTTCGTTACTGGGTGCGCTCAGGAAAATATCTCACTGTATTCCTAAAAAAGTCAAATTACTTATATATAACTCTTTAGTAAAATCACACTTAGAATACATGTTAGAAATCTGGGGATCAGCTGCAATAACTCATATTAATCCGCTTAAAAGAATACAAAACAAAATTATCAAAGTATTGTTTAATTATCCATTCTTAATGTCAACAAAGCAATTATATAGTAAAACTAACTTATTTAACCTAACGCAACTGTACCAATTTTCTGTATGCATGTTAATAAAGAAAATCTCCTTAAAACTAATACAGTCTAATATAAAAATTAAAAAAAAATTAAGTACGCAAAGATTGAGAAATAAACACAACTTTGAAATGATAATACCAAGAACAAACTTTGGGAAAAAAACAATATTATTTGAGGGAGCACAGTTGTACAACAAACTGCCAAATAATATAAAATTTATTGAAAATATAAATACTTTTAGAAATAAACTTAAACTACACATCTTGCAGAGCACAAAAAGTTAAATTAACAGTGTAATACTATAATTGTTTTCATAAGTGAAATTGTAAATTCTTATGAGAATAAAGTTCTTTAAACCTAACCAAGCCTTAATTATGTTGTGTTAAGATTAGATGTGTTTTTATTTCTTAAATACAGAGTTGGATTGGCGTAATCCTATATCTGCGTATTTGATTTTATTCCCCAATTATATATGTCGTTTTTTATTTCCATGCACATATTTTTTATCAATTTCAAGACTATCAGGAAATCTCTGTCAGATAGATCTCAGATACTTTAGATAATACTTCAACCATCCAACATACAGATAAGAAAATACAAATAACAAATGTGATTGATTGATATCTTTATTTATGACCGAATAAAAAAACGACTAAATTACCATAACCAAATACTCTTTTTTTTGTTTTGAATACTGCAGACCATCTGAAACGCAGCATGATCCAAAACGAAGTAAAGCTATAAGTGACCTCGGAAGGACAACATAACACACATCGTTTAGTATTTAATGATTAGCAAATAACTGTTTTCATTATATCAATAGTCTATTCGAAACCAGTTCTGGTATAAGGAGAAAAGGCTGCTATTACTTTACACCAAGAGAAATATAATTACTTTACACTTTTATAAAATATTAAAATATTATATAATACAGTATATTCGTATCTTTTTAGGTAAATGGATAGACACAACAGAGGGGATGCGTTAAGACGTTTTGATTCCAGGAAGTGTAAGAATTAATTGCGTTACCTGAGTAAGGCAAATAACGGTTCATGTTTTAAAAGTGGAATAAATGTTCAGTTTATATGAATATAGCCACTTTCATCAAACGTCTCATCTACCCAATAATAGATAAAGATAAATAGAAATATTAAGTTTTTACAAAAGTAATTATTTATCACAAGAACAACCGTCTTGCTTTTGTTCTTATTGGGTACTCGTAGAAACGACATCTCGCTTATTTTCATAATAGAGCTCTGCCGCAATACCGCAATAAAGGGAGCTACCCGTGTATCGGGCTGGCATTAATCGGCACTGCCGAGCGAAATGTGTAGGTAGATTAACGTTAGGAAAACGGAACGTTCGACCGAAACTTGCCGGATATGTGTAGTAGTTGGTTTGGTCCTGCGGCATTGCTGTTGAACAAATACTGTAAACCCGAACGTGCTGACCGCAACATGTGATCATCGAGACGTCTAACGATGCAACTACGAGGGTGGATTAAAAAGTTCGCGGCCTCAATAAGAAAACACAGGATTAATGCAATTTTTTACATTTATTTTTCTACATACTCTCCTCCTAGGTCAAATCACTTAGTCCAGCGGTCCCCCAAAGCCTTGACCCAATTTAAAAGAAGGTCTCGTCAAGGTTTTCAAAAAAGGCATCTACGGCCTCTTTGACCTTTGACCATTGGTAGAAAATTTAATTCCACCTAAGTGTTTTTTTAGTTTTGGAAATAGGTGGTAGTCAGAAGGTGCCATGTCAGGTGAATAAGGGGAATGAGGAAGCAATTCGAAACCACAATTCACTATTTGAGCCATCGATTCTGCAGATGTGTGAACACGAGCATTGTCCTGATGAAACAAAACTTTCTTGGTCAACAATCCTGATCTTTTAGTCTTTATTTCTTCGCGTAAACGACGTAATAGTGTGCAGTAGTATGCAGAATTTATAGTTCGACCTCTTTCTAAGTAATCGACCAAGATGACACCCTTATAATCCCAGAAAACCGACGCCATTACCTTATTTACTGAAAAACACACCTTAGCTTTCTTGGGGGTCGGAGATCCGGGTCTCTTCCATTGTTTGGATTGTTGTTTGGATACAGGAGTATAGTGATGAACCGTTGTCTCGTCCATTGTAACAAACCTTGCCAAAAATTCGTTTGGATCAGCTTAAAAAAGCTCTAAACAGTCTCTAGAAATCGGGAGCCGAGTTCGTTTCTGTTCAACTGAATAGAACCGCGGAACCCATCTTGCAGACACCTTGTGGAATCCTCTTTCGTTAACAATCATGTTGTATGTACGTTCATATGAAATCCCTAAAGCTTCAACTATCTGAGATACCTTCAATCTTCTGTCTCCCATGATGAAATCACATATTTTTTCGATGATTTCCGAAGTCGTAGCTGCAGAAGGCCGTCCAGAGTGGGTGTCATTTTTGATGATCTCTCGTCCTCCGTCTATCCATTTTCAAAATAATGAAACTTACTCTCACTTAATGTTCAATAAAATAAATAATTACGCATGTATCTCAGAGAAAAATTGCACAGAGACTGACAGAGAGTCTAGATTTCATATGAGGATAGTTTTATAATAATATGACAACGCTATCTATGTTAGCCCGCAAACTTTTCAATCCACCCTCGTATATTAGAGATTACTCAGTCATCAGGCTAGCAAAATTTTTGACCTTGCACCTGACCTTGTAAAAATATAGATTTACTTCTAAAATTGTAACTGAATTGTTCTCTCCTCCTAATCCTATGGAAGAATTAAAGAACAGAAACAAATTGATAGAACATTGTTGATTTAAGAAAATTGCTTTTATTTAGCAAGGGTGTCCCTTATTTACAAGTTTTATCGCTTAGTGCAAGGTGGTAGAACAATTTACATAGATTAAATACTGCATTTTTTAAAGATATTGCTTATTTAAAATACAAGGTCTTTAAAAATACCCAATAATAATTTTTACCCAATATTGCTAAAAATAACTAAGAACGTTATAATGAGATTTATTAATTATAAATAAATGCGGCAAGTCACAGATAAGCTCTTATAAATATCTAAAAAAGTTATAAAAATGTTTCATTCTATTTGTTTTTTCATATCTTAGCCCATCCTCACTTTTATTCCATTTAGCACAATCCAGTTCCCAGTAACTTTTAGTATTTAACATTTATTAAAGTACGTATTTAAGATTTTCATCATCGCTTATCGTGTTATCCTACCAAGTCCTTTACCTTTAAAAATCAATCTTGTAAAAGTTTCACGTTATACCCGAAAACAATAACAGAATAATAATGTATTTAGGCCAATGACATATTAGATATAGACAAGTTGTTCAGCTTTAATTCTGGCAATTCAATAATGGCAACGCAAATGAAAGGCATTTGCCCGCCATTTCACTTAGTCTTGTGCAACCCATCACGGCTAAATGTCAAACAAAGCTCATTCCAAATTCTGTGTTTTTAATACCGTGCAATACCTCTTGCGTGTTTAAACAGTGTAAAAATTACGCTCTTACAGTTAAAGAAAGAATAAACGTTTCTTTTCATGCGTAAGTACTATTTTTTTATTTATATTTATAACATTAATATTTTATTTTGCTATTTAAAATGACGTTTTAAAATTGACATGGCTATACATTTTAACAAACTCAAAGAACGAGATGTAATATGATTTTGTGTGTGGGAGTAAAAGAGACAACGCAATATATTGCGACAACTTTCGTACTGCGTCACGTACGCTCGCGACCAATTAGTGCGAAGCACGTCACGCAGTACATAGATATCTCTTTCTTACAACATGTAAACCGTATTACCCTTTCCCACAAATTATATAAATGTATATATCGGGTAGCTATCTATAGTTAAGTTAACGCCGTTTTTTTGTGCGGTAATGTTTGGGTATGACTTGTCTAATGTAATATGTCATTGATTTAGGCTAAAAATACATGAGGTAATGAACTCACACACTTGGGTAGAAGGATCGCTGCGTCAAATTATAATCGGCAGTTAAGCGAATCCATCACGTACTTATTATGCTCGCCTATTGAAAGGACCCACTATAAAAACGTTAAGGTGAGGTTAGACTATCACAGAAAAAATATAATGTTTATTACAGTAACACTAAAATAGACGTTGCAGAGTTTCTATGACCGGTAACAATTCGATATTCGAATCTTCATTCAATGATGAAAATATTTGCAATCCAATATGGTAATTTCCATTAGCACTTATTATTCTCACCCTAAATGTAAATTGCGGTCGCATTATTAATTTATAAATAAAAATAAACTTAGGTATGTTAATTTATTAATAAATTGGCAGTCTATAATTGCATGGGAACACAAAACGATTGCGTAACTGTTTATAGCATGTTACCCGTTAAAATAAACGATTTTTGCTAAAGCCTCCTATTACTTAATATGTTTTACATTAATGAAAACTCTAAAATGAATACAGTTATAATCCTGAAAGGCATAAGGCAAACTCCTGAAAATTTTAAATAGCAAATATTATAGGTATAATCCTGAAAGGCATAAGGCAATCTCCTGAAAATTTTAAATAGCAAATATTATAGGCAAATGTTTTGCTTTCACAGATTGTAAATATATTTTTTTCTTGTTCCTATACATGAAAAGTGATTATATTACCTAGGATACGTTAAACCCCCAACACAAACAAGGGATTTCACGTGTGTATATGTTTTTATATTGTAAAAGTATCGAATTGGTCAACCAATTTTCTTTTTTACTATAAATATTTTTGAATAAGTATAATGAATAAGTAAATATTATTTGTGAAAACCAAAGCATATTGAAATGGATTACTATTAATAGGCACTATTATATCAAGAAATAAGAACAGTGTAACTTTACCTTTACATTAATAACCCATTGATAGATAATTAATGACTGACCTTTTTTGAAAATCAGGTTTCCCATCCTGTAGGTGGTACTTGTGAACAGGTGTACCTAATAATTTTGTTGGCATACATTTTCGTTTGGGTTGTAAACACTTGAAGTTTTTTATAATACGTTTTTTATACTATATGAATAACAAACCTTTCTCATAATTTCAAGAGAAATGGCGATGAAGATTACCTGCCAATCTAGGAGTTATATTTTATTCACTTAACTTTTAGAAATAATATTTAGAAAATATCAGCACAAACCAATTTAGTTAAAATTAACAGTAGTAGCGGCAAACTTCAAAAACTCTGTTTCCTTAAAGATAATTCAAACGTTCATATACTAAGTTGCGACTATTTCCTTCCTACTTCCCTTAGAAAGTAGTTCACGTATTCCAGTCCGTAATGGAATAAAATAATCTGAAAAGTCTATCGTTAAGCAAACATTCAGCGGCGGAGTCACTCAAGAGGGAACAATTTCGAGCGGCTCGTACTTTTCATTTCTCCTATGAGAGTAATCTAGTAGAATATACTGAACTACGCTCTGAATATTTAATATGCGGCCTTATTTTAAGGACACATAATAATATAAGGAACAAGATCTTGAAAAGGTAGTTTTTCTTGTTTAGAAATGTTTGTTTCAATTTGTAAATCCTTATAGAATAGAATAGAATAACATTTATTTGCATTCAAAAGACAAATATAAGAATTACAAGACATACAAAAAAAAGAAACACTACATTAAAAAGAATACCTATATTTAACTAAAATATACACAAAAAAAAAAGATTTAAAAAATTGAAAGAACATATAATTACTAGGATTTCACCAGTGACATACACACAGTTGGATGCAAAAAGGCAACACCTCAGTATGATGTCTGCAGATTAGGCAGACTACTAATTTTCAGTTGTCACCTGAAGTGATTAACGCAGAGACACATGCTACAATACCAGACAATGAAATTATAAAATGTTACAAGTTAAACCACAATGTCCACAATATAAATAAAATACACATATAAACTTATATAAAAGAACGTTTAAAACATTGTAAAGTATATCGTATATATTATTATAAAATGGATTACAATGTAAATTATAGTATTACATGAATATAACTGTACATTGCACTGCATACTGTAAATTACAACTGGTTAAAAAAAACCCACTGTAAAAAGACACCAACGCAACCGTGCGTCATCCGATTTCGCTTTGACCTTTTTCTTAAAATGTGATTTGTTTTTTATTGTTGGTATAGGAGGCGGTAAATCATTCCAGCACTTTGTTGCTTGGTGTCTAAAGCATCCCGTAAATGCTACTGTTTTGTGAGCGTGGAGAGCCAGCGGTGCCCGTAATGCTGTAATGTTAGAAATATTAGAATTAACCAATTGGTCAAAGTAAGCGCGTTTTTCGTTATAAATACTAACTTTTACTAATTTCTTCAATTCTTTATAAAATTTATTGTGGATTTTAGACTTTGAGCGAAGATAGCGTGAGTGTGCCCTATTTCTTAAATTAATTATGTGTTTGATAGTGTTTGTTATCCAAAGCAGGGTTTTGTTTTGCTTTACTTTTACTATCTTCACTGGAGCGTGTTTGTCTACGAGATTAATTAGGGCATTATTATAATTATTTACCGAATGTTCTAAATTGGATGAATCAATTAAAGATTCCCAATTCACAGTTGAGAGGTCTTTATTGAATGTTTGCATATCAATACAATTTAAAGCTCTATATTCTAATACCGTGGAAGGTACCTTGAATTTCTTCAATAAGATAGTGACGTTAATCATAGCGTGGCCGAGTGAGCCGGTAATTCATGTAACGGAAACCTCTTTTATTTTGCAGTTCGTTAGTACTAAGTCTATCAATGTATGAGAATTTGAGGATAAATGGGTAGGTTCTGATACAATCTGTTGTAGGCCAAAAAATTGTGAAAGATAAGTTATTTTGGAAATGCCATTATTTGACGCGTCTAACATATTTATATTAAAATTACCCATCAGAACAATATGATCAAATTTTGTAAAACTTGTAAAAGTGTCCAATAATACATCAAAGAAAAAGTCTATATTCATCCATTGTGGTCTATAGCAGTCCCTATAAGGACTTTAGAACCGACGGTTTGTACCGATAGCCATAATGGCTCAATACCGACATCAGGATGTTTTTCGTAGCGTATTCGAATGTCTCTTCTGACGTAAAATGCGACACCGCCACCCCTTCCTCGGTGCATGTGCAGAGGACGCGGAACGTTGCGAAACCGATAATTAGAAATTGCAGGAGCTAAAGCTTCTCGACCAGATTGTATCCAGGTCTCATTAATTGCAACAATATCCGGACTAAAACGATCCATTGCGACTACAAAGTCGTCATGTCCTGTATTTAACGATCCTGCATTGTAAAGAGCTAATTTAAGATATTTTATTTTAGTAGGCATTTTTAAAGGAAATATTAGATATATTAAAACAGAATACATATAATAAATATTTTGATAAATTAATACAAATTTTAAATACTACGCGTGTTTGCAGTGCTCTGGTTATAAATTGGTAGATTGAAAAGGTAATGCCTATATTACTGTGAAAAAGATTGTTTATACAAGTAAAAACCATTTTTGTGATAGTCAGTTTCGCAACATGTTTAAAATTACATAATTACATAATTACAATATGTACATAATTAGAGACATCTCAAGAACAGCATGAAGACGTTATATCTTCTTTATAAATAAGCCATGTGTTAATATAATTATTATTTCACAAAGGCAATAATTGAGTATTGAAAGCACCGATGAAGAAATCTTAATCATAACATAAAGCGGAAGCATATACAGATTTAAATTGTACAAACCAAAAAGAACATCAAATACATCATGCCGAACTAAAATACAGCAATTTAGTTTAAGCCACATAGACAAAGTTACACCAGAAATAACAGAATAGTACCTAAATACTTAAATTATAAAATAAAAACAAGATATATAAATGATCATACTTGCTAATTTGTAACATCGATTGAGTTAATCGTAGACTGTCCGAAAATGCACTCAAGATCAGCTGCATTACGGATTCGCTAACGCGGGGACTCCAGACCCTGGCTGCGACGGACAAAAACTCTACCGTCTTTCGTCCACACGTAGCGCCAGTTGAGACGCCCGGCGATGTCCCGCGCCTGGCGAAATAACTGCCTGTTGCTCCGAGTCAGCCTTTCATTGAGGTAGAACCTCCAACGAGGCAGAGGCAGGCCAGCCCCCTCGGTTGTGGCACCACGGCGCACGCGCGCAGCGCGCAACAGCTCGTCCCTTAAACTTCGTCGTGCTAACCGAAGCACAATAGTTCGCGGCCCCGTTGCGACTGCAGCAGCGTCCGGGCCTTACGTAGGTATTTGCACCCGGCCCACCCACGCGCAGCTCACTATGTCCTGCTCAGATATATGTATTCCAAGCTTGCTCGCTAATGTTATGGCAATATGTGGTAGACCTTCACCCGGCTGCTCAGGAATACAGGATATTTCTAAGTCATTCAGGAGCGCGTCCTGGTCGCGATCATTTATCTCAATCTTTAGTTGGTCGATTGTAGCAATTGAGCTCTTTAGTTGCGGCAAATCTGATTTCTCGGCCGTTTTAGCTTCTACAAGATTCATCCGCTCCTTAAGCACATCTATGCGACCCTCACATGAAACCTGGCTAAAGTTTCATTGAGGGCTTTTATTTCCAGACGTGTAGCCCTCATTTCATTAGAAAAGAGGCGCATTTCAGCTATAATCTTTTGCGCCTCCGGCATATTCAACAGATTAGTATTTGATATTTTTCCAAAAGAGAAAGGGGCTCATTAAAGTCGGACAATGTGACTTCAGGTAGACTGGTCGCAGCGGCACCCCGCAGGCGCGAGACGCCGATGTCAGCTTCTACTGCGGCTGTGGCACGAACAGGTGTATTGCTGTTGTCTTTTTTTGGTTGTTTGCTAACGCACGTGACGCATTTCCAATTGTCTTTATGTATTTTTGTCATTGTATTATAAAATCTCTTTTCAGAGACGTGAGCACAAACCAAATCGTACTGCTTTTTACACATTTTGCAACACAGGAAAAGTTTGTCATCGATTTGGCCCAAACACCCAGCGCACGTTTTTGAACTCATGTTAAACAAAAACTTTCAAAATACAGTACATAAAACGAAGCTTAGTATTCAAACTCGCACCCCGTCTCACGACAGTCACTCTGTCCACCGCGACACCGCGGCGCCGATGGAAAGCTTGGATGAAATAGATGATGGTACTTACAAAGTTAACTGTAATTATATCTGACCGTTTGCGTATAACGGTATGCACACTTGAGTCTTGAGCAATATTATGATTTTTCAACGTTTTGAGATTTAAGTTTTTGCACTTTTTGAACGATATACTTTACTTTATTACACGTATTAAATATCGTTTGAAAGAAAGAAAACTCAACCAAAATTCATTTGTTAAATATTTAAAACTGCAGACAACACAAATACACGTCTGGCACTCTCTTTGTTCCGGTAACATTATTACTTATTACTGGGTAAATAATAATACTTAAAATAAATAATAATAAATCCCCAGACAAACACACTAGTTGCATGGACTAAAGTAAGCATAGCTTTAGTTAGGGATGGCCATTCAGCGAACTGGGGGAACCCGGAATAAAAAATATACATATATAAATACAAACTCATGATCCGAGCACAAAAATCTGTGTTCATCTCTATAGCACTTACTAAAATGCATTGTTATAGTCCTAATTTCTATTTTCTAACTTAAAGTATAAGTAAAGTTAATGTATTTGGCAAGTTCAAGTATGTGTTTTAACGTACTTACGTACTTACACTTAGCCGGAACTAAACTACCGCCACCTACAATGACTTAACAGATAGATTACAAAGCACAATATTAATATTTAAATAAAGTTACCAGTAAAACATACCTCCTAAATCGCTATAAGATAAACGATGTAAACTGGACTCTAGAATAAAGTACAAATTCTTAATTGACATTCATAACTAATTTGCATGATCAAGAAACCGAGGATTTCTGGTTAATATGGTGAGGCTTCCATAGTGCCATAAAATTCCATTATTCAATCATTCGTCATTTCAATATATTATTATGTCCGAAACAAAACGATATGATGACCAAAATAATATAATTTTTTTTCCCGAAGTGACAAATTTCTCATTATCGTATTGCTTTTCCAGACACTTCTGTAATAAAAATAATCAGAAAAACAAATCAATGATCCAAGGACTTCATGTCGTACAGATGTCCATTATCTCCCAGTCTTTTATGATTTTCTTCGAGAAAATACATTTTCTTAACTGCTATGAAAGATATTAAATCGAAACGGTTTTACAGAGACAAGTTATCGTTATTTCCAAGGGCCGCGGCTTGACTTTTCATTTTAAATTATTTGTGAAAGTTAACTAACATGTGTCAACGTATTGTTAAACTGCAATATTTCTGAGATTGCTAGTCCATTATTAGCTACTGCTCTAATTACAGCTCGTGTTTTACTTCATATTATATTAGATTTTCTATATCAAAAATATGCTGTCATTTCCATTTTGCTTATACAACAATATTTCAATAACAATTTAAGTCTCAGTCTATTAATTTTGATACACTAAGTCAAGCAGAAGGTACGACACATGAACATACTAATTGCTGTCTTATTATGTGAAACTGCCATGTTCAGCCGTAGGTTAATCCAGTGGCAATTACAGAAACCTTGTAGTCCTCTGTGTATGGGGCATTATTAGACGTGTTAGTAATTGTAGTATTTGGTGTGGTATAGCATAATTTGACTTTAATTATATTGTGTTAAATAGCAAAGGAGAAACTTAAAGTCATTTTTTGCAAACTTATCTATCCTATAAACATTATGAGAGAAATGACGGATATATACGTGGAATACTCAGAAAGTTTTGAGAAAAATTATATTTTTTCTATTATATCTTTTCGAAAAACTCTCCAATACAATCTACACAAAGTTACATGCATCTGAAGTAATTTTAAAGCGCATTTTCCAGTCTGTAAAGGGTACATCCTCAACGGCCTTCTCTAACACAGTGAGTCCTTCTTCTGGCGATGAAGACCCTTGAGCTGGTTTTTTTTAATATTAAGGAACAAGAAGAAGTCACACAGTGGCAAATTAGGGCTGTAAGGTGGATGGTCTAAAAGTTTTACAGGTGTGGTGTTTAGTAAGTCCCTCGTCTTGATCGCGGAGTGCGCGGGTGCGTTGTCGTGGTGGAGCAAAAGGCCTCGAAATCCCGTGTTCCTTCGCCTGTTGCTCGCAGCTGACAAAACTTCTGGTTAGCAGTTGATTGTATTCCACTTTACATTGGTTTCTTAAGGGAATTGATACTAAATACCTCATTAAGGAGAAAAAACTAGTGATCGACATTTTTACAGCGCTTCTCGATCGTTTAACTGTCGTAAACGTTGGTTCGTTTTGAAATAGTCATATTGTTCACTGGCGCTTTGTTTCTGAATCATATTGATAAGTTCAAGATTCGACACCTGTTATAATATCATAAGCGCGGCGGGCAAAACCTGCTTTGAATTTATCTATCATATCATGGCACCATCCCACGCGCGTTTCTGAACATCAGTTGAACCAAACTTTTCACTAATAGCACGTTTTCTTCCGTAACAGCAGTTAGGGGACGCTCACTTCTTTTATCATCCTTCAAATTTAATAAATAATCCTTCAATCAAATTGGATTTAAGAAAAAATCATAGCATGAAAATGTTTTCGATGCAAATCCACTTTTTCTATGACATACAATAGTTTTATAGTGGAACAAATATATTTTTACTTTTATATAATCGAATTTTAAAAATAAATTATAACTCACCAGCTTTCCAGCAGATAAGTTTTTTAAACGTAAAAACAGTATTTCGCAAATCTTTCTGAGTGGCGTGATAGTTGGGCAATAGTAGTTCAAGAAAAAATAATGCAGTTCGATTGTTTGTTATTGTATTTTATTTTTAAAACCAAATTAAAACTGCGTAAGAGGCAACCCTGTGGGAAATAGATCGGTAACTCCACAGTCGATCTTTAAAGCGGCCAAACTTGTATTCTATGGTAACGGAAGCGCTAAAAATGTTCAGTGATTTTTATTGTATTTGGTCTTTTCTTTATTTTGCAATGCATATTTGGTAGAGTTTTGGAGAACGTCAGATTTTCTGCTAAAAGTGGCTCTACGAACCTTGAGATGGTAGCCTACTTAAATTACCCCCTTCAGAAATTGAGCCCATCATGGAAGATAAAATTATTGTTATACCTAGCATAAATTTTTTTTTTAAATCTAAAAGACTTTGCTTTAACTTTGCCTGTGTGTTAATAAATTATTTAACAAATAAATAAAATGATTCATTCTCGATTGTCAATAGGTTCCATCATAGGAATTCGCCATGTAGTAATTTTTATGCTATTTCTGGCAACGACGGTGGCATACGCTACGAGAGTCAGCATGAGCATAGCTATCTTAGCTATGACCACAGAAAACGAATATGGATATCCGGTAAGTGCCTTTTTTATGATTGGAAAGGTTTGCAAAATGATTTTTGTAACCTTTGTTATTTTAACAACAGTATTGTTGGAATGTGAAAGTCTAACAAACCGTATAATAAAGCAAAATAGCATTTAAAATCAGTTCTGTAGTTTTAGGATTGGTCCATATCAATTAAACAAGTAATTGATGCTTGTTATAATAGTGTAGATTGCATACTTAAGTAGCCGTAAAAAGTTGTCACGAAATGGTAAATTTTAAGGTCCACTTGCGTCAAACGAGGTAAGCTAATCCTAAATTAAAACATCGCTTTCCCGCAGTTACATTCAAATTAATAGTCAGGGAAAGACATTTTCAAGCAATTTCCTCAAGTTAATACTAACTCTCTGTGGCGCGCTTGTTAACCAGTATGAATTAAACTCGTCTTTGATTAATTTTTACCGTTATCAAGAGTATGAATTCAACTAACAATTCTGTAAGTGCCTAGTTATAAATTAATCTGTAGGAAAATCTCTTTATAGACATTAAACAGCTGTTTTTAGTACTTCCTCATTTGATTATTCATCAGGTTAAACAAACCCTTTTATATACCAAGCTATAGCATCACAGTTCTTCACAAACCTTTTACGCAGTATATTTCTCAAACATCAAAACATCAGTATTCCGTACAAGATCTGCGTGTCACGTAAGTTTGTCCCTCGCGTAAGAAAAACCGCGAAATCTGTGACTCGTGTGTGATGATTAGGATTTAACGTCCCCTTTATGACCAGGGACCCTTTAGTTCTAACATTTCATTTTATTGTTCTCGTTAATGGCGCTCAGATTCATGAATCTGGGTTCAGTAACAGTGCCCTAGACAAAATTATAATATATCTATCGATAAAGATTCCAATACTTAACAGTGGATACATTATTAATATCAAACGTAATTAATAGACAAATGTCTAGTCGTGTAAGTAATGTCTAAATATTTCTACCACTTTGAATATACACAGGTAGAACTGATCAAGCTATATTTTGATCACATTGGCGTCCTATCAAAGTTTAAAAGAAAACACTTTACTATTTTATAGAAAAAGCTCTCAATAAACGACCACAGTTTCCTTTGTCATTTGATATCACCGTTACTTATAGTTTGGTAGCAAAATTTTATAGAAAACTTATTATTTTGTTTTCAGGTCTTTGACTGGGATCGCAAGATAAAAGATACGATACTGTCATCTTTCTTCTGGGGCTACATTGTGCTTCAAATTCCCGCAGGGATGTTGGCGGGAAAGTTTGGAGGAAAAAACATCGTATTGTTTGCCATGATGTGCAACGGTGTTGTCAACGCAGTCGTGCCGGTAGCTGCAACAAACGTGAGAATTGTTGGATATATTTGCATAACATTTGGCTGGTTGCATAGTGTAAAGAAAGTATGTATGTCAATGTTGAAAATGCCAATAAAATCTTTATTTTATGATTCCATTTTGAAATATTTACAGGGGCCAGATTGTACTCGTTATAATTGAATAATTCATTATCAGGCTTACTCGTGCGAGTATTTCATAATTTTGTTCGTTAAAAATTTATTGCGTTCGTTTTTATTTTGATACATTTAAGTGACGTAACGACATAATTTCAAGCCCTTAAGCCTGTCCAATTATCTATCTTACTTTGAAATCAATCTCTGAATAAACATTAATTGGAAAAGTGAACACCCACTCAGCATGGCAGGATTGGATCTTTAAAACGCGTTTCAAGACAACGCAGAGTTCCAAGGCAAAGATTTTCACTAATTTGTGAGGACAACATTTTTTTACAAAGTTCTATCTACTTGAGTATCATTTATTAAATATACATTTAATTTTACTTTTCAAGAAACAGCGAAACTTAGGTGACACTGGGCAGGGCTTATTACAATTGATAGTTGTTACACAACAAAAGTTTTGTATCGGTATCCTGGCTCCGAAAGATATAGCCCCCACGGAATAATTTAAAGTATATTTTGTTAGGTGCGCTGAAAGGTTGCAGCAAAATACACACTGGTCTGGAACAAGCGAGTTCTAGTACTGCAGTGGACGTTGTGCGACAAAAAGAAAATTTAAGTAGTTTGTTGTAGTTTGATTGTTTATATAAAAAAAAGGTTTACCAAGAAGGAAAATCTTATTTATGATGAAACTATTATATTCATTTCACATAAACAATGTTGAAAAAATATTTCTCCCATGAGATCATATTATAACTGTACCTCGGCTAAGTTGCACGTATTATGAAGACAAATGACCAGCAATTTTAATTTACATATCGTAAATCTTACTTACTCTCACTTGGGAAATTTAACCGGTTGTACGTTCTGAAAATTAAATCTGTTTGTATATATTATCAGAGTATAAATATATTTTAATCTCCGGTGCAATAATACGAGTGGTACAAGTTTTACGCATGTACAAGTATCTGTATCAAATGACAGCGGCATCGTACCTTTTATATTTGACATGGACATATTTTTTAAGCCGTTTTTTTTTTGTTTGAAATTGAATGATTCGTAAGTGTTTAAGTTATTTTTGAAGAGCTGTGCACTTTTTGCCTTGAGTCGGGGGTTAGTTAATGTGTGTTTACAAATAATTTACATTTAGCAGACCCAGCAAAAGAGCACGTTACCCACCTTATGTTAAAACATTCTGTATATTTAAAGTATAATTATTTTAAAGCCATTATTTAAGAGCTTTATTTTAAAAGGCAAAGCAGAAAATTAAATTGCCACCGTTAATGAATGTCATTTCTTAATAAGCTTCAGCTCAGCAAAGCATGGTATCCCATGGTAGTTAACAATTTCCATGGGCTAATCCGAGCTGTCATCAAATGATTTCTATGTTAATTCGCCGAGTTATTAAGAAAAAGGTGTATAGAGATCCAGGGATGTCTTCGTTATATCTTAAATTTTTTTCTTCTCTAAATTCTTAAATGTAAATTAGTATTTTTAATATCTTTAACCCAAAGGGCTTTTATCCTATATCTTTAACCCAATTTTTTTAAATATTGTGTTGTTTGAAATTGACGTACAAAAACGTTATGAATTGGAGTTGAGTTTATTACACCAACAAAATATATAATATAATTTTTATTCAATGTAATATCAATCTCAACTTTTTGTGAAAATCTCCAAATAATGGAAGGTCTGTAATAATATTTTTTATTTTTTCATTTAGACATGAATTTGAACTCGTCTAGGGGTCTATATAGATTTATTGCTTCAAATTTAACACACATGCACCTAATGACTATAACGATACTCATTCCCATAATGGTTATGGGAAATTTCCAGCACGTGACGGACCTCAGTATCTGTTTCTCATTTATTATTAAATTCTGAACTAGCTGTTACCCGTAGCTTTATCCACGTAAAAAAGGGTACAAGTTAACATTCGAGTTTGGAGAACCTCTGGACGTCAGAACGTATGGGATGTTGTCAGGAAGTGCTTCCATATCGTGGGGGAACAATAATGATACTGGCTGGTATTTGGATCGGTGAAACAACCGATCTCATTTGGATCAGGGGCAACCTCGATGCTCTGATTGACGAGGCCTTACTACGTTGGTTTTCACTCTTAATCATCCCTTTGCGAAGCTTGGGCAATTCGTGTCAACAATTGCAAGATAATGCAAATGCAGAGATGGTTTGAGTCGTAAGACGCATAACAAGCTGGTAGAAACGTTCCACCGTGGCCTGCTCAATCGCCAGACCTCAACCCAATTAAGCACGCATGGGATATGCTCCAAAGAATAGCCCTATGAATGCCGTTGACACCCCACAACAACTTTTTGACTTGTAAGAAAGCACGTGGGCGACCCATCCTCAAATAGTCCGGGGGTAGCGTTGCGAATACAAAAGTCATAGTAAGTCGGCTCATATTAGCAGCGATAATTGATCTTATATTAATAATATGTGAACCAACCGTCAGCTGCTCAAGTCGTGGTGGGTGCAGGGGTGGAAGGCTGCAAAAGAGTTAAAAAAAATTAAGTAATAGAACGCCGGCTGAAACTTTTTCCATAAATAGTTGTTATCATACAGAGCTGAAAAAAAATCGTCAGCTTCATCGTGGAGGGGGTATAATGCGTCAGCTGCTCGCATAAACTTGTAAAAAAAGTAAATTAAAGTATATTACGCCGAATGAAATTTAACTACGTGATTCTTCAAATAATTAAGAGTACAAAAAAACAACAATCAGTTGTATCAACAATTGGAAACCGACTTGTGCTCTGCATTGCCAGGGTTCCATGCCCTCACAGGCTGTGATTTCAATCCTAAGCAATTGTTGCGAAAATCAGGCGTATGTGCAGGCATTGAGTCATTAGACGAGGTCTTCATAACGATAGAAAAATTTGTTTGTTGCCTGTACGGATTTAAAGGCATAAACGATGTCTAAGCCACACGAGTGGTAACGTTCATTAAAAATGATCAAATTAGTGAGAAAAACTATCTACTCAACTGGATAAGCTGGATCGACGGGGCGATCTTCCCACTATGCAAATCCGAGCTTCGCCAGCATTTACTGCGCACTGCGTACGTAGCGCACCTTTGGAGCCATGCCACCATCAAAATCCTTTTCAATCAGCTCCCACTGACTAGGGCTGGGAAGAAAAGATAAGAGATATATTTTCAAATGGTTCAAAAGATGAGAGATATGTCAAAAAAAAAACAGTATAACGGATAGCAGCTAAAATAGTGGCTGATGGTGAAGAGAATCCAACTCTAGAACCCGATAAAGAAGGAGAGAACGATTTCGAGGCAAAATTAAAACTAAAATTAAAATATTTATTTCTCAACATTGACAATCACTTGTTCTAATTGACGTCAAATAAAACATGACTCTACCACCAGTTCGGAAAAACCTTCGTGAAGAAGAACTGGCAAGAAACTTCACGGGTATATTTTTTCAAAATCATGTCCCTTTTAGTCTATACAAAATTATTCTTATCTGTATTTGTTAGCTCGGCAAGTCTCTATCCCCCCAAGACTCTTTGCATTTTTCGAATAATCTGCATCTTTACTGCGTTAGCTGACGGGCTTTCCACCGCTATACACGCAGCTGATTGTTGTTTTCGTACTCTTAATTATTTAAAGAATCACGTTGTTAAATTTCATCTGGTGTAATATAACTTTATTTTACAATTGTTTGGTACAAGTCTATGCAAGCAGCTGATGTGTTGTTCCCCCACCACAATGCAGCTGACGAATTTTTTTCAGCTCAGTATGATAACAACTATTTATGGAAAAAGTTTCAGCCGGCGTACTATCACTTAATTTTTTTTATTACCACTTCCGCAACCTTCCATTTCCACACCCAGCGTGGGTGCGCCTGCTGACAATTGGTTCAGTTGTAAGTCATTCGAGATCTATTGAAAAATCACTGCCCAAAATACAACGCTACCTTCAGACTAAAAGTGATTTTGATGAACTGATATTGAGAATGTTGATGGTAGATAAACAGACTCTGAATTGTTTTTATCTATACAATAAAAATATACATAATCTTTATTTGATTTGAATCGCCGTTTGATTGACGTCGTTAATTTGAGTTAATTTCCTACAGTTTGTAAAACAACAATATCAATTAAAATTTACAAAATTTAGGGGTATGTTTTTAATGTAAACATTGAAAATAAAGTTAAAACTTATTCCAGTAGATTCGATTTGGTAATTTTTGTTTGTATAATTTTTTTGCAAAAATTTACTTGATCCCTGGTGTGATTTTGTAGTGTGTACGGTAGTTCATGAGAAAAGGAATACGTATTTGTTATGAGTATTCTGTTTTCATTTAAGTTGAAATTCATGTACCTCATTAAAATATATATAATGAAAATATTAAAAAACCACAAAAATGCGTATCTGAACCACGAACCTTATGTATGAAAACCGAGAGCAGATGTTATCATTACCAGCTCAGTACTGACAAGCAAAAACCGTTTACAGGATTTCAACTTTCTAAAATAACTCTCTTGAAACATAGACGTTTATCTCTTGTAGTTACACAGATTTCGTGGTGATAAGGTGAGTTTTTATAAAAATAAAAATTATGTTCATGTTTTATTCCTGTAGAGGTGGAATTTGGCAAATCGTTTTTTAAATAATTGCACAGTTCTGTTTATTCATATTAAGTTATTAGGTTTTTATTTAGAAACCGTACATTTTAAAGGGAATGTTATTATTTAAGATGTTGCTCGTTTACGTCCAGTACGCCTATCCTTAGTTTTAAGCAGGTCAGTCCAGTTAATTTTCCGCCATCTTTACAAATATACAGATAGAAAAAAGTTTCAAAAATTAGAGTTTTGGTATCTGTAGAGACTACTTAATAAAGCCCCAATAAAATTAAAAAAAAATTGTAATGTACCAAATCGGTTTCCTTGTATATTGTTACTTTTCTTTCTGCCATATATATAAGTTTTTAATGCGTTAATTATAATGGTATTTATAATAAAAGTACATAACATAAGAGGATAGTTCCTGTTACAAAAATTTAAATCTGTTAATTTATATTGTGAGATAAAACCCTAAAGTCAAGATGTCAACATCAAATAGCATTATATTTCATTATCTGTTCAAATCCAAATCCATTTCGAAGGTTACTTGTAATAAAATATTTTATTACAATTATTATAGTCGTTTATAAAAATAGTATTATAATTAAAACTTTAATTGAAAATAATCTGATAGACGACCTTTATGTGTTTCAGGGTGGGTGGATAGCAGTAGTCGTTTGTCGAGTATTGATGGGTCTCAGTCAAGGCGTTTTGTATCCCAGCTTGCACGGCTTGCTAGGCCAATGGTCTCCAATCACAGAGAGAGGTCGAATGGGTGCTATCGTTTACGCTGGTGAGAAACATTTTAGTGAAATACTAGAGTTACAATGTTACAATAGTGTACAAACAGAGCCCTAGTTTTCAACTTTATTTCGCTGTAAACATCGTATTTGAATTTTTAGGTGCTCAATTGGGGACAGTAATTGAGCTGGTAACCGGAGGGCTGCTTGCTTCTGGCCCCTGGGGCTGGCCGTCTGTGTACTACGTCGCCGCAGCCATGTCCTTTTCCTGGTGTGCGCTCTGGTTTCTATTAGGAGCCTCTGCCCCTGGGGAAAGTCGATGGATCTCTAAGGACGAGAGGAAATATATAGAGACTACTGCTGGCGCTGCCGATCTGCATGACAAGAAGGTTCATCTTTGAAATACATTTTGATGTCATTATTAAGTTAAAATAAATTGTTGTTTGTTCACGTGGATATGCGTAAAACAGCATTGGCTTTATCATTAAACTGCATTGGGCCAAGTCCATAAACAATTTAGCTTTTACAACCTAAACTACTTTTACAACCAACTCCGCAGATGGTGAATCCACCGAGTATGCCGGAATGATACCATCGGCGGCGGACAAAATGGAGCAATTCTGTTGCTAGAATATTTTCAGCACAACTCCGAACTTTTGCACACAGATTAGATGGATAAACAGCCATATTATTTTTTTATTAAATAGGTTTAAAATTTGTACCTTTTTATATTATCAGAAAATGCCGATACCGTGGAAATCTATTTGGACGTCTCTTCCTTTCCTATCCATACTGATATCTCATAGTGGACAAAGCTTGGGCTTTTGGACGCTTCTTACCGAGATACCCACTTATATGAAGGAGGTCTTGAATGTTGATGTCAAGGAGGTTAGTAACTTTTCAGAAATGTGGTTTACTAAATAATGAACTTGGTAAAATTGGTAAAACAGAACAACATTTCGATGTTACATTTATTCACAAATACCTAAGAAAGAAAATCATAATAATATAAGACATTATTATTTATTTTCCAGAGTGCAATGTTATCAGCCCTGCCGTATATTGCCATGTTTGTCCTCAGTTTTGTATTCAGTTGGATTGCAGATTTTCTCGTAAACAGAAACATCTGTCGATTGGTCACTGTGAGGAAGATCCATAACACAATTGGTAAGTTACAAAAAATAATCAGAAATACCACGCCATTCATGACATGCCAGCTACAACTGTCATTTACAAAATCGGCAATTTTGAACTTGGAACTGTATGTAGTTGTTTGAATGTGTAGTTTGAAATAAAAATTATTACTATTATTAGAATCATGTTGTTATTTGGTTACAGTGGCGTTTGGTCATACACAAATTATTCTTTATATGGAAAATGTCTGTGAAATAATTGTCTTAAACTTTCAAAGAGGCCTAACACGGCCGCAATGTTTGAAGAGCTAATACCTGTATTCCACGATGAAAAAGCTAATTTTCGAAGATCATCATGTGACATATCGAGAGATCTCAAGGATAACCATTCAGGAGATCTTGCATGAGGCTCTTGGTGTGAGAAAACTGTGATAAGGCTTTGGATTTTGCATTTGTTTTCCGATGGTCATATGGCGACTCGCGTTAGATGGTCTAAGAAAAATCTTCAAAAAACTTCAAAGGATCAGTGACAAATCTTAGATCTATACCTACGATCTAAATCCTAATAATAATCCTCAACATGGGTCTTCCAAGACGAACCGAAGCCGACAAAAGTTCATTGTCCTCGAACATAGCCACGTCCATTGCGAAAACGGTTTATGATGTAACGCCTGCACTTGATTGTAAAACAGTTAATGCCGAGTGATATATCATAGTTTGTCACAAATCATACCCGAACTAAATTAATCTAACTCAAAGGGACGCATTTCACCATGACAATGCCGTGACAATTTTTTCCGTACAGTCCTGGCCTAAGCTTTAACGAAATCTTTACATTTCATAGAATTAAGAAAAATATTCGTGGCCAAAGGTTCATTACATTGAAAAAACAGCTGACGCTTTCAAGTCACTCATATTGAGAACCTCTACTTTGGAGTGGAATAAATGTTTGAAACTATTACAGCCAAAGGAAAAATGTATTGAATTACGCGGTGAATACTTTGAAATAAAATAAATTTTACTAAAAGGTTCCAGTAGTGCTTTTTTTTTTGCAAATGACAATACAAAAAAGCATGCAAGTAAAATTATCAAACAGCGATTTTTGCCAATATTGCAATATTTTAAATTTTGATAACATATCTTTGTGTTATTTCCATTTTTTTCACATTTAGTTCCAACTGTTGAACTGAATAATGTCTTATAAGTTTTAATAACAAAATGATTCAATGACTGACAAGGACTATAAAGAATTTGAAATAGAGGACATGCATTATAAATTATAATAGATTTTTATGTTTTTTTTTTGCTGCCGAGACTCCCTCGCGGGAAGGAGGTGGAAGATGCGTCATGCATACCGCCCGCAGGTAAATTCTTCTGCGGGGGGTTATGTGGGACTCACCAGAATGGCACCTACCCACTAAAAACCACCTGTTGGCTGTAGTTATTACCGTTAGCCTTCATCGAAAGCGACACCCGTCGGGAAGTTGGGCGCGCTGGCGGAGACCCGCTAGCGGGTCTTCCGCCTGTAGTGAAAGTTGCACTGAAGGTGCTCAAAGGGACATGAGTTGGTGGCCGTTCTGGGCAGCCTCCGGTGAAGCCGGGGCTGGGCAGAGGTCGGCCGAAGCATGATTTAGGGATCAATTCATTTAAATGAACCTATAATGAATTGAGAAGAGAACTATGCTCCGCCAGAGCTAGCAAACGCTCTGTCGGAGTACGTGAAGCCCTAAGTTTACGGGCTAAGACTGCGATTTCACTAACATCGATATTTTTCATAGCGTCGCAGACGATACGCATATCGTCTGCTACGGAGGATTAAGGAGTGGGTTTGTATGGGCGAGGAGCCGGGATGGGATTCGATGCGGGGCGCTGCCTCCAGTTTTCTGGGGCAGGCCTAGACTGTGTAGGCTTTGCAGCCGGAGGAACCCGGCTACGCAGCGGCGGAAAGTTTTCTTGAGAAAGGCGCAGGGCCTGTTTGGGTGCCGCCCTTTTGAAATTGGAGCGCATACAACGGGATGCACGAGGGCAGCCCCTGTAATTTGCGGTGTGGCCGGACTGGCCACAAAGCACGCAATCGGGAGGAGAGGGAGTTTCAGGAGTGCGATTGCACTCCTTAGTGAAGTGCGGGACCAGGCACTTGACGCAGTTGGCCGCCGCGTGCCCGTACAACTGGCACCGATGGCACTGGCCGGGATGACCGCGGCGATGAGGCGCCTCGATCGAGATCCCAGAGAGGCCGCATTTAGTGCTAACCCCTTTGAGGATCTCCCTGGACTTGGGGACGTTGGCGAGAACCACCAAAGCGAGAGGGTGTTGTCTCCCGTACTTGCTGTGCATTTTATGCACCGCGAGTGCCGGGAATCCTTGGCACTGCAGATCCTCCAGGATAGCCTCGTTCGATAATTCGAACGGGACTCCCCTGAGTACCGCTCTGATCTTACGCTCTTCTGACAGAGCATAAGTGTGATAAGCATATTGCTTATCGGTGAGGAGCTTTGTTAAAGCACGAAAGTCGTCTATCGACGAGACTAAGATTTTAATAGATTCACCCGAGTTGGCTGCTCGGGTGTAATGGATTTTGTGCTCATTGCACAATGTCAAGACCTCAGACCATTTACCCTTTTCCCGACGGAAAACGGGTGGTGGGACCTTGGCCTTGATAGAAGTTGGGGCCGGAGCGGCTGTTGAAGACACCGGGGCAGCTGGCGTTGAAGACGCCGCAGGGGGTGTAGGGACGGGCGCCGAGGGCGCCGGGTCTTGTTTCGAGCGCTTCTTAATAAGGGTGAAAGAGGGAGGCTCATCAGGGCCAGTTGGGGTGGCATCCGAGGATGACTCGGTCGCGGGTGCGCGCTTGCGGCGCGGAGGGGCGTCTACTTCGCACTCCATGTCACTGGAGGAAGGGGACGCGGGAGGGCCTAAGACCTGAGGGGTCTGGGGGACTGGGGTGGCCTGAGGGGCCATTGAGGGAATTAACGCCATGATATGCGGGATGAGAGAGTCCAAGAAACGATACTTATCAGCATTTATAGACATGCCTTCAGCACCGGTACTATCAAGTATCTTCCTCATAAACTCATCAGAGCTTAGAGAAGCCATTGCGGAGGGGTTGGGGAGGGACAACAATATATAAATATATATACTATGAACCTATCAACGATGACTAACTTCCTAAAAACCACCCTACACGCAGTAGGGTGGTTGAGGACGACGCGGATAACTTACTCGAACACGAAGACTCGAGGCACCTGGAACGACGAAATTCCGTCGACGAAGCTCACGTTCCACGAAGTACGGTTAACAGCCCACTGTCCGCCGTGAAAACGGCGTTAGAAACTTATTAGATGTACGGTTAAAACCCACTTTCCACCGTGAAAACGGCGTAAGAAACTTATTAGAAGTACGGTTAACGAGCCACTGTCCGCCGTGAAAATGGCGTTAGAAACTTAATACGGTATACAACTATGAAATTATATATTACGACAACAACCAGTGAAATTTGGGTGCTCAATTAGCGCGGGGGCTAATAGAGCGGGAAGGCGTCTGCGATCGACGTGCGCTCGAGAACGCACGCAGACCGAGACTCCATATAATAGATTATACATGTCCTCAATTTATTGAAGTTGAGGACACGCAATTGGAGTATTGACTCCAACGATGCTCTACGTTACCTTGTTATTTAAGAAATTACTAATCAAATAATACAACAAAAGTTGTTTATTTTAAAACAGCAATTTAAAAATTTATTTTGTAAGATCACCCAGAATCGTAGTTTTCGATCTGCGACCGACTCTCCAATATAAATTGATTACTAAAATGTCCCATAACTACATTACCGAATTCGCAAATTGCCACTTGCAAGTTTACGACCGGTTTCTGGTTTTATGTCGTACAAACCCTTATGGCGCAATTGCAAAGGTTTAAAATGTTTACAGCTTTAAAGTTTGGTCATGAAAATCTGAGAAGTTTCTCGCTAAACGGTAAGAACGAGCAAGTCAACTTCAATAAAACTATAAGTGAACATTGTAAGCAGTAACAGGTCTTGTATCTATTCTATTTTGTAATTTCCATATTTTGGCTTTTATATTTTAATTGAATAAAAAATGAACAAAACAAAATGTTTTTATTTTAAATTATCAATGTATATTTTACTTAACGCTACGTGAATTTTTTTTATTTTATTATAAAAACTATAAAAACAACATGCTCTTATGAGGATGGCGGTTTGAATCGATGCTTTGGCTCTTAATGCCTGAAATAAAAAAAAAACACCTTGTGTATTTGTAATTGTATATTATAAACCAACATATGCACTTTTCTAATTGTACACAATATTATTTATGCAATATCATAAGGTTCATTTATAATTTGTGGTATATTTACTAACATAATTAAAAAAATGCACTACTCGTTGCATTGACAACAAGGAAAGAAGTACACGTACTACACGTTTGCCGATGTCGATGTGACGTCACCAAACATTTGAAATAAAATAAATTTTTTTTATTAAAGTGAACTAAAATATATTCCGTTTTTTACTTAATTTCACTTTTATAAAAATATCACTAAAATACAAATAATACATAGCAAGCAACGTTATATTTTCGACGCCAACACCAAATATTAATTTATGTAGCGTTACACGGACTAGCAAACTTAGCGAATGGGTTGTAATAATTATGAAAACTATTTAAGTCTCGGAACAAAAAACTTAAAAACAAAAAAAACTTAAACAAAAAGCGAGTAGGTAAATAAAGTTTAATTATTTAAATTTAAAGACACTTTCCACTAAAACAATTTCTTCAAAAAGTTATTCAATAACCGAAAAATCTTTCGGAAAAGGATCGTGCGAACTTATTTTGTTGGTATTTTTTTATTCATGTAGCCAATGATTATTTTATATTTCGTACCTTTTGTATTATTCAAATATAAATGATAGACTTATAGATAATATAACACATTTATGAGTTTGAAATAGTTTTAAAATAGTTTTAAAATTAGGATAAGTAATAATCCATTTACTTTACAGCATTTTGGGGCCCGGCGGCTACATTGCTGGTGCTCTCATATCTTCCACCTGGTCACGTGACTCTTGCTGTAGTGCTCCTCTGCATCACGGTCGGGCTCAATGGTGCTCATTTCGTTGGGTTTTTGGTGAGTAGAATACTAGTTTAAAACAATAGAAAAGGAAAGGAAATATAATAACTAAGAAAATCTGTTTACTTTGGGGCCATGCAGTTGGGATATTTGTCTGGGGATTTTAAAAAAAATGCACTATAAAATAAATTATATTGAACTTCGCTCACAAACAGAAAGTCGCTACCTGTTATGACAATTATGACAGATGGTAGAGTGTGTGCCGTCTACAAACGTGAAAACTTACGAAAATGTTATGCGCCCCACATTTGTCAGGTATATGGTCACACGCAATAAGGAATAGAACAAAAAATGTGGTGGAGTGCGTCTTCATGGATGGCTCTCAATGCAAATAACAACCAACCCTATGTACCTCACAAAAAATTTAATTTAGAAAGCCACCTACAAATATTAATAAGTGTCTAAATATACATTTGGTGAGGTCGTTTTTGATACAGATTGTGTATCTAGTTTTATATTATGTGATCAAAACAAATTAAACAATAATTTGGAAATCCGAAAGCTAACAAACTTGTTTGCATCGATTAACGTTAAATTCCTGAATTTCAATTTGAACAAAACTTCTTGAAAAGTTTGAACATTAGAAATTCTCTATTAAGCCATTCTAAATTAAGTTACGAACAGGTTACAATAATTCATTCATTTCCTACCAAAGAGGTGTTTCCTCTTTTTGGTGTTACTATGTTTGAGTTGTAAAATAAATTCAATTTCTTAGGAGGCAAAACAATAATTTAATTAAATTATACTTACTTAGTAGGTAACAGTTTACACTCGAGACGATTCAAACTTACGCCCATTGCACTTTTTTGTATATAAATATGACATGATAACGCTTCTTAATAAGGCAAATGTTGTTTTTGCTCTTTATCGTTGTTTTAGAACGAAGACTTGTATCCAGAATAAAATTATGAAAATAAGAGTAAAGGTTTAAGTGGTTATATATAGGGTGATATTTTGCGTACTATAAACACTGAAGAGAGCAAGTTTTCTCTTAGGAAATATTCCTTTATTTTTAAAACAAGACATTTTTTTAAGCTATTATTATTTTCGCTTAGTTTATTTATATCACTATATTGGTGATATTTATTCCAAAATTAGTGCAATGGTGCCAAAATCCAAAGTTCGCTGTTAACATTAAAATTATTGAAGTTTTTTTATTTAAGTTAGTGTCTACTTACTGCTATTTTGAAAATTATTATGATTTTTAAGAGCTAATCTTTGGTTTCAGATATCACATATTGACTTATCGCCAAACTTTGCTAGTACATTGATGGGAATAACCAACGGTTGTGGAAATATTTTCTCTATTATGGCACCACTTAGTGTGTCACTTGTTGTCAAGGATGAGGTAAAATCAAAAAAGAAAAAAATATACTTTCTTTAAATTTTCTCAGTATGAGAGTACCTACAAGTTATATTTGACAGGACCTTAAATGTCTATATTTTGGCAAAATGGATGCAGACCATTTTATGTTATTATGAGAAGTAAACACCATGTTCTTTCTATTTTGCAGCATAGTGCAGCGGACTGGCGAAAAGTTTTCTTCATTTCAGTAGCATTTTATTTCTTTGCTAACCTATTCTACCTCATATTCATGACTGGTGAGATCCAGCCATGGAACGATCCACCACAGACTCAGGACTCCATAGGTATGTTTCACCTGTACTCCCATTATCTTTTTAAATTTCAAAGCTTGCAATATTAAGTGGCCTTCATGCCTATGGAAACCATACGTCGTAGAAATATCAATGAACAATGCATCGTCAACCGTAGGCTTTACTTGAAATTTCCTTTGTTTCTATTCTGACTGCTTCTTCCCTTAAACGGAAAAAACTTCGTAAATATTGTTATTATGGCGGTCCAAACCAAATGGATTGTATTACCATCCGAGACGAGATATTAGAAGAAAAAACTGTTGAACATGTAAATGGGGGCTGACATTAATAAATAAATCTAATTAAAAATACATGACTCATAAACAATTGTCTATATTCATCACACACAAATTAGTCTCGAAGACAAAACAAGAAGTTACTAGAACCTATATTTTTTATTTTATAAAACTGTCAGATGGAGAGTATTTCTTTTAAGGCTCGCTAATTAATTCGAAAACACTCAATTGAGAATGTAAGGTCAAAGAAATCAAAAAATGTTGAATAGCTTTGTGTTTAAACTAAAAGATAATTATAAGTATTTTATCACATTTTCAGAAGCTGCAGACAAACACAAAAAGAATAGTACGGCGAGTTACAAAAGCAAATCTGAAGAAGCGGAGGCTCGGTTTTGAATTAAACCCGTTGAGTGATATTGTAAATAGTATGAACTAGTCACTTAGTTTAAGCATTAGCGTAACTTATTTAATGTGAGTTAGTTTTCGTTTAATTTTATTTCAAGAAAATTAATACTTTTCTTAGCTCAGAACTTCTTATATAAATGACTTTATTTTAAATGCCTTTGTTTTACACATTGTTCCCCACCCCTTGCCTAATGGCAAAATGTTCACACTTGCGAATAAATTTTAATCTTACCATATCACACTTTGTACACTTTTACCTTGGCATAGTATTGAAAGCCGCCGTGATACCTACTCACACATACCGTACATACTTCATAGGCCGAACGGCGACAGTTTGGCACAGGTGGGAGCATCGTTTACCAAAATGCTATGCTAATAGCACATGCCTGACATGCTGACATACCATTTCTTTATCTCTATATAAGAAGCTCTGTGATTCTAAGTGATATCGATCAAATCGAAAGGCCGAATAATTCCTGTTTCTTGACATCCTACTACAATTTAAAATATGATTATGTGTTTAGATTCTATTAAATGAAATGAATTATGATAATGGCAAACGATTTCTAAAATTTCAGCCAGATACATACGTAGGTACTTGATATGAAAATTAAGAGATTGAAATAAATGAGTTTAGATGTGGTTATTGAAGAAAACAGTATAGAAAAACTTGTGATACACTTTTTAGTTTAAAATATGAATATAAATAACAGAGTCATAACAATCTAAACATAATTTTTAAAGTGTACAAGAGGGTGTTTTGCAATATAAATTCTGAATATCAAATTAAATTGATCGTTGCACAAACCAATTCTCAAGAAGTTTGTTTAGTAAACAGACAAATTATTTTATGTTTAGTATAACATTTACCGTCAATACGCTATAAAATCTATTGTGTAGTCAAAATATACAAGTAAAATATTGAAGTCATATATCCTGTATAATGGATTACCGACAAAGGAATCATAATATCCAGGTTTCTGTTTTCAAATATGTGTATAGTAAGTTAATTTTATAGCAGTGCATAGTAAGTGCCGTCGAGTTAAATGCATTACATTAATTTTTGCAGTACATAGTAGAGGGGTGGCACTCGTGGCACTTCGTGCATGACACTCTCCATATTTATATAACAATTTGTTTTGGTTTTATGGATCACGACTTTTTAGTCTGTTAAAGTTACCCATAGTATACTTTTGTGCAACACAATTTTTTTAATGTAATTTCACATAATTTTATGAAGACGCAACAAGATTTATTCTCAAGAGCTTTATAATAGAAATTGTTATATATATAATAATACAATTATTTTTATTGAAACAATAGTATATTATGCAACTAGTGAATAAAGGACGGATTTAAAGCGAGGGCCGTAGATGAGTCCCGAGCAAGTGAAGGATTCTAACGATTGAATCACGAGCGTAGCGAGTGATTTAAGATGATTGAATCAAGAGCGCAGCGAGTGATTCAACTGTTACAATCCTGAGCGACGCGAGTGATTCATGGCCCTCGATATAAATTCGTACTTTATTCAGGAGTTGCATACTATACTTTATACCATGACTACGAGAAAAAGACATAATTTAAGCGAAAATAGAAATTTAATCAAGAAATAATAAATGTTACATTAATTGAAATGGACATTAAAATTAGAGCAATGACTGAAATTAAGCGTAATTTTCTTATTAATATCATCAGGGTGGTCAACTTGTGAAACAATATTTATTTCTTGTCGACGGTCAGAACTTTCTGCTGGAGGAACGTTGAAGGGCGTGGAGTCCATGGGTCTTCAGGTTTCTTTAGGTTTACGCTGCTTGCTATCTGAAGGCTGCGTTTCGATTTATTTTCAATACAATCTTCGATATAACCCTCTGCCACGGTAGTGGACTTCCATCCACCATGGCGCTTTAGTTCCGTCATATCTGCACCAGTGTTTGCTAATAATGTGGCAGAAGTCCTTCGGAAAGAATGTCCTGTATACATCTCGGGATTTGGTAGCTTTAAAAATGTTGCAATGTCTTTTGGCATGGAACCAATTTTATTTATTCCCATCGGATTTTTTGTACATTTATTTTTAGAATAGAACAAAAAGAATCTATAATTGTTTGTATTCGGAGGACGAAAACTTTGATACTTTACTACGATTTTCATGTAATCATCTCTGACTACGAAGGTTCGGTCGATTTTCGTTTTTGTATCCTTTAAAGTAATCAGTAAAGCAGTGTCAGAAATCGTTTGCACGTCATCCACTGTCAGTTTAACAAGCTCATTTGAACGACAGGCTCCACTAATGCCGAGAATTAACGCAACCTGCAAACAAAAATAGAAAAACTGTTACAAAATTGATGTTGACAGGTTTACAATTAAATAGTTCAAAATACCTAATTGTATTAAGCAAGATATGTTGAAGATTACTTACTTTTACTGCCAAAAAATGCGAGCCTGGCGCTTCATTCAAAAAGCGACAGTTTGAGCGGTAAAAACCAGGGATTTTTTCGGTTTATAGCCTTCTGATAGCCTTTTAAGGTAGGCTTGCAAGTTAGAATATGTTTTTATATCAAGGTTATGCCTTGTTTTTACAGTACACCGCAACATAGAATATATACTCCATAATGTCGATGACTTCCTTTTCTTCGACAGTTCATTCAAATAAGTTAAGAAAACAGACTCAGAAAATGTGCCCGAAGCTTGATTTTCATTTTTCCATTTACAAAACTCATCGTAGGTTTTGATGTAAACCAGCCGTGATTTGTTGGGTAGCAAGTCTTCTACAATATCGGCCGCCTTCTCTTTCATAAATTCAGGTGTTAACACAATATCTTCTTCGTCACTTGAATGCATAATCGATTTATTATAATTCAATCGATTTATTATAAAGTAACACTAAACTTTGTGTCCGTACAATTCACAGTTAATATTTGAAATGGCGCCAATTCACTATTTTTTTTTTCAATAATGGCAGCAAAGAACACAAAACAGTTTTTTATCTAATGCCAAACTCCTTGTCGCAAATATCGACCAATCAAATCTCGAGAATTTATTTGCACCAAAGAGTTTGAATTTCGAATCTTAGCGCAAGGAGTTTGTGTAAGCATTGAAATGGAGAGCGGATATATTTTGTGTTCCAAATTCAAACACCAAAACAGTGAATAAAAACAAAACAGTGAATAAAAGGCCTTTTTATTCACTGTTTTGCGTGAATAAAATAAGCTTTTTAGAGTAGGTATGGTATAAAATATTTTTTTTATCACCAGGTGAATTTTTTGAATTCTTTAATTGATGATATTATAATGGACATGTGGCTTGCTACAAACACAATATTTAAAAAAAAAAATTACAAACTAACCAAAGGGACGCAAGCAAAACAGGTTTTATAGTGAGATGAGCACTCTACCATAAGTTGCGAGCCTTTTTATAAAAATCAAATAAAAAATGTTGACTGGATATTTATAAACTTTGTTCCATGCATTCAGATTATCAAATTATTACAGGATTATAGATAGCGATCCGTGGATGTGTGGTGCGATGACATTATTATTATTATCTATTTGATTTGGTCCTACTCTTTGCCATAATAATTGTACTTTAATGGTGTGTTCAAAATGATATAACGATACCTTCTAAACTTGAAAGAAAAAGCAATAAGGCGAATTTGTTTTATAATCTTTCCAATGCTTAACAATTAAGCATGTTTAAATGTATTTCATGTCACGTATTATTTTAGTTCTGTACAATATGTTCAACTTTTAATTATTACTTTTTTTTTCCTCCTTTAGTAAGTGTATTCACCCCGATCGATATTTCTAATTGTTAAATATTATAGTGGAAAGTTTATTGGTTGATGTGTTTGTAATATGTTTTATTTATTATCTTTATTGTACTGTTTGTTTCCTGAATAATAAAAAAATCCTTTTTGCTTTTTGTATAAAATCGTGTACATAAAAGTAATCTTTTTTTTAAGAAAATTTACGACAAATGCCTACTTCGTTCTTAATGTCCTCAAAAAACCATTTTTGAGAGCAAATTGTGTTTTCCGTTTCATAAATTCTATACGACCGACATCCTTGACGCATTCTGAATACTCAAACACATGAACGACTTCGGTATGACATTAAAAAAGCAATCAGCCAACTATCAGTAATTACCGTGCAGTTATCGCAATACGTCTTGACGTCACCGCAAAACATCCAAATTAATCATATTAAATGTGTTTGATATCGCTCTGGTACGTTTTTTGACAATTAGCATTTGAAGAGCAAGTACTGCGCGATAGGATAGTGATAGCAAAAATACTTTCGCGTTTATCGTAATGAGTTATGATATACTTCTCATAAGAAACGCGGATCTCTTTTATATATTAAACAGTTATTATTTCCTTTTTTGTTTTGCAAAAAACTTTGTAAGGATTTTTTGGGGTGGAACGCCGAAGTGACAAAAGCTTTCATGGATCGGGAAAGCAAGCTCTGTCTTCAAACTATAACTGTAGCTAGCAACATTGGCCAAAATGATACTATCAGTCATACTGTTATTGGCATGAGTTTTGTACTTTTTCAATGTCTATTTGTACAACCATTATCCGCTTCAATGTGTCAATGATAAAACTTGCAGTATTTCAATGATAGTCACATAAATAAACGAATAAACAAAACAATTTTACTCGAATGATTTAATTGAAAACTAGCGTAAACACAAGATTAAGGAAATATCCTTCTTGTTAATAGATAAGTTTTAGCCCGACTTATAGATTAAGCGAGAACAGGGAGTGTTTCTCATAATTTTCTGTCTTACTTATCCTGTCTAATACAGGGAAAATTGGACTTATGTTACGTAAAAGTGACATAAGCATAAATTAACTACCTAAATATATTGATGCTTTTTGCAAAAACTGCTTCTATAAAAATAACTTTTAAGTGTGGTCTATACAAATTTTTCGTGCTGTTAGAGATCTGAGTGAGTAATGTTTGGCTACGATCAAAAAAGTGACTTTTACTACCCATGTTTTTTAAGATGCTTGTCATGATAAACCATGATAAACCGACAAAAACAATATGTAAAAGACATTTTTTAGACATTAATATGCCATTTTGTTTTAAATAAAAGCCTATTAACAGCGTAAAAGAAACTAGAAACTAGAAATAAAGATGTGACTTACAGCCTGTAAAGTGTTTGAAGATTTTGGAATCATTTCCTGTCATATCTTTTGCTTTTTATTTTTCAAAATTGCGTCGCTCAATTTGAGCTATATATAGCGATACCAACCTTTTAGTATACTTGGAATTAGTTCAATTTTATAAGCTTATCTTGTTTGATACATGCCACTATTGGTTATTTTTGAATCAATTGATCGTATTGCTGATGTACAAATATAAAGACTATTAATGTACCGCCATGCAGACTAAAACGTCGCCAGTTCTTTTTTAATAATTCCAAAAAATGGTACTAGTTATATAACATTTGAAAGAATAGATAATTTCAAATAAATGAATTTATTGCAAGACTTATAACGTGAGAATATAATGTTTTTTTTTATAATAAAAAAATTCTAAAATGTTCGTGCCTTATGTTGGATAATTGCTACGAAGCATCACCTATGTCAGAATTTTTGATACTATTAATAATGCCAGAAGTAATTTTTCATGCTTTGGTCGCACACTAAACTGTAAGTAAGAAGAATAAGTAAGTTAAATAAAAGCTTTATAAAATATTAATATTTTTAAAGATTTACTTTTAGACCTAAATATTAATGTTTAAAATTGTCGTGGCCTTTCAATTATCTAAACAATTTGTGTTCCAATAACTTTTCGTCCGTAAACAAAAATAATGCCCTGCATGCCATAAAATAATATAACATAAACAAAAAGTCGCTGTAGTTTATGTAGTTTTTCCTAATGTATCACACGCCATTGATTCAAGAAATAAGCGAGGTCGTACATTTTCCATAAAATAAAGGTTAAATAAACTGGAATCACAAACTTGGTGAAAAACTCTGATAGCGTTCCAAGGGTTTCCTCAAGTTTTTTAAATACAGCCTGAATTGTAAGTGGAATAAATAATAAATGTTTTCTTGAGTTTTCACCATTCATTATATTAAATGAAACGCTTTTTACCGGATTTTCGGGCTTAAATAAAATTTTTACATTAAAACTCAACGTCTCAGTGCCTTTGAAGGGACCGTGGTCATGAGTGATTAAGGTGACATGTATTAGCTTGACGGTTATGAAAACATTAAATCATCTCCATCTGCTAGCGTAGTGTTCAGAATTAAATATCTAAAGCGTCATTGTCACTAAAGTACGTCTTCTTATGGTAGCGTCGGGTGACGGGTAGCTCACTTCCCTCTAATATGGTTGAGGAGGGCGATGGCTGGATCCCGCGTTAGCTCGTGAACGGGTGCCGTTTGAGGGTGTTCGTCGTTTGGATACTTGGGGGGAGGGAGACTTGCCGAGCTAACAGATGCAGATAAGAATAATTTTGTATAGACATAAAGAAACTCTGTAAATTTATTTTGAAAAAAATATACCCGTGAAGTTTTTTGCCGGTTCTTCTTCACGAAGGTTTTTTCGAACTGGTGGTAGAGTCATGTTTTATTTGACACCAATAAGAACAAGTAATTGTCAATGTTAAGAAATAAATATTTCATACTTCATTTCATAACAGAGAAAGTGCTGAATGTATCTTAATCTTGAGGTCTTGTGTCAAGTAAATTTAGGGAATTAGTCACCACCAGCTGTTATTATGTGAATAGAACCGAGCAAAATGACACTGGCACCACTCTTCATTAATTTTCTCTTTCTTTGTCTTTCTCACACAAACTTAGGTGTATTATTTATTTGTACTTTTTTATTTAGTCATAGCTTATTGATTTCGCCACCTATTCGTGTGATCTTTAGGTTCTCATTAAGTCCCATAATACATGCTGTGTTATTAAGAAAGTAATAGAGTATGGAATCACTTTTTTAATTCCACACCTTGTTTGTGAGTGTGGGAGTAAGCATTTTTGTTGATATTACGTCTTAACGGCATCATAAAATACAATTTTAATACGAAGATAAGTAAATGACAGAAAATGCGACCAATACCGCTCCAATGTACGATTTTTCCAAAGATTTAAAACTGAGTGTGTGACTAGTGTATAGATACTTGAAAATGTCAATTTGTCCATAAATGTAAGTTATTTAATTATTTGTTTTGCTTTGCTAGTGCATATAAACGATTTCACTAAAACAGTGGCATTATCTAGAAATTAATTATGAAGTGCTGTGATTAATAAGAAACATAACATTACTGTCTGCACGGAAAAAACATTATATAGAAGAGCACACTCATGATACTACGGGATCTAAATCTGAACTATTGATCCGGTAGCATGTGTTTCAAATTTAATACCTCTCAGAGCCTGTTCAATAAGATCCTTTCGTATAATTTCTTTATCGCGTTAAGCAGGCTAATAGGACGGTCGCTTGTAGGTAAATTAGCCGGTTTTCCGGGTTTCCTATTACCCATGACTATTGCTTCTTTTCAAGATTGAGGAAAGGATCAGTTTGTAAGTAAGTTATTGAGTATAACAACTACTAACAGTTGTATTAGTGCGAGTGGGAGAGCTTTCAGAACCCTGTTTGATATTTCGTCTGGACCTGGAGCGTTCCGTGGTTTTAGGTTTTTAATTAATGCCTGTTACGAAATGTCGGTGTCCACCGTTACCAGTTCAAGGGTGTCAGTCGGTGGGTTGCCGAATTTAGTTTCAACTGCGCTATTCACAGTTTCTACGTGGAGCGAGTTCGTGCTTTCTGTACTCAGTGTGTGTTAGGTTAAGCTATCGGCAAGGGTTTCAGCTTTTTCAGAGTCATCGAAGGCTGGAGTCATGGGTGGGAACCTAAGGAGTGGAGGCACAGATGACGCGGTAGAGTTCATATTGAGAGACTTCATCAAATTCTGGTGCAAAAGCGAAATTTCTTCATGAAGCTCGTCCCAGTTATTAGACCGCAGTTTACGTTCGCGACCCACTACATCACAGTTTAGCGACCCGAATATTTATTTATTACTATTTTATTTATAAATTTATTGCACAATATCAAATTAGTGTACAAAAGGCGGACTTAATGCCATTTGGCACTCTCTACCAGTCTACCGCAGCAAAGGAGTGGTTTTAAAATTAAGGGGTGCATACAAAAAATCATATGCGTACATAATTAACAAAAAAAAAACACTTTATAATACTTATACACTATAAAATTGACTTGTAATATAATAATATATAAACGTCATAAACGATATTTAAAAAGTTACAATAAATATATATATATATATATATATATATATATATACAACTAAAACTATATATAAAACTTGGTCGTTGTTCTGTGACCAAAATTATTTATTATCATCTAATATAACAAAAACATATTAAAGAACTTAAAAACATACCTGTTACCAAAAAACGACATTTAAAGTTTATTTACACAATTTTTCCTTATATTCTTCAAATTAAAATAATATTGTAAATTTAAATTATTAGTTGACCTTCAATTGACCTTGAATAATCTTGTCAATGACACGGCCTATCAAAAGTAGAATATGGCCAGGTAGGTACAACTTTAAGGAGAATACATCCTCTTTACATCTCCCCCCTTAGAGAAGAAAATTTTAAATATAATTTTCTTTATCTCGCCATATAATTAACCTTATTTTTAAATCTTCTTCAGGTATCTTGATTGGAATAAGCTTAGTTATGTGGAATAGATTTGATTTCATTTTCCTATGGCCAGTGTCTATCCTATATATCGAGTCAGATTTTTTTTCTGTTATCTGATAAGGTCCAATTCTACGTAAACCATATATCTCCTTTATCAAATTCCCAATATCTACGATTTCTGTCAAATATAATTTTGTTGTATTTATGAGATTTTATCGTATTTTTAAGCGGTATTCGCCTGTCTTATATCCAGTCACTATGTGATTTTTCTTTTGTATTTCTTTTGGTAAAATCGAGACATCCGTACCATACAAAAGATAAGTCGGATCAAAACCAGTTATAGAATGATTTGTTTCATTGTACTTATCCACGCGCTGTTGAACGATTCTTGTCCAGGTCTTCTTAGTCCCATTTTCATTTATTTTGCTTCAAATTTTGTTAACTAATGTTTGATTTAACCTTTCGTTCAATCCGTTTGAGAATGGTACGTTAACGGCTGCGAATGCTATAGGTATCTTCCTGTTTTTAAAAAAAACCTTTTGAAGTCTTTGGAATTTATTCCTGGATATTGATCTGTTAAAACATATAGATATCTTCAGTCTCAGCTATATTCATCAATAACTTTATGTAGTCATTAGCCTCTTGAGTCCTCGATGTAGACCCAACGAGTGAAGATATTTTTTTGTAGACCTTGTACCTCCAAAACCTCCGATCATGTCTATCGATACTATTTCAATAGGTTTTGTAGCCGGTCCAAGATGAGACATTAATCCAAATTTGTTCTGTCCTCTTGATTTATTTTTTATACACACTTCACAACTTCTGAAAATTTTCTTTATATTTTTTGTTAGATTCTTAGCTACATAAACTGGATTAATGGTTTTCTGCGTTTGTACAATTCCAATATGACACAAATCTTCAAGTATTTTCTTTATAAGTTTTTTACTAAATTGTTCAGTTATCACTATTTTCTCCTTGCATCGAATATTTTTATAAAATAAGTTGTGTTTAATCATTTTTGAGAAAACTAATAACTCTATTTACATAATTTGCTACTCAGGATTCTGTCAAAATGTACATTACTTTATAAATACTTGATGTTATCTATTTCTTTTACAACTAGATAATGATTATTAATAACAAGAAGATAGGCAAATAAAATCAAATAGATTAAGTTATTTATAATTGCCATAAAGACAAAATGTACGTGAGGAAAGTTATTAAATTTTTAGGAAAATTTGGCGCGAAATTTTGTAGTGTCTGTGCAATGAGTCGGAAACGAAGAAGAGCGCGGGGGTCAGCGCGGTGGTCAGTGCGTGCGACTGATGCATCGCTCGCGTCACATGCGTTTTAGTGTAATGTGTGACCTCCAATTGCGTTGACGTCAGTGACCAGAGTGAGAGTTTATACCACTTTAAACTATGATGAATTCGCGAGGAAGATTTATGGTGAAAATGTGCCAAAAAGAAGATAATTCACCTGAGATACGTAGCAACGATAATTAAGAACCAATTACTTTGTAAGTAGAAAAACTCTTCAGTGCATATCCCCTAAACAAAGACTGATTAATGCTATCTTATTACTGAAATTATATTTTTTTATTTTTCCTAAGTTAAGTGAATTTGAATATGAATAATTTTAAGTTGTGTTAGAAGGTAGTAGGAAGAACTCTTTTGCTGTCATTTGAATTTTGACTTTAAAGTTAAAGAGTTAAGGAAACTTTTAGCTTGTCACGTAAATTGTTTTTTGTTAGGTATTTTCGTAAAACATTTTTAGGGTTCCGTACCCACAGGGTAAAAAAAGCCTAACCCTTTTACTAAGATTCCGCCTGTCTATCTGTATATCTGTCCGTCAGTCTGTCACCAGGCTATAGCATGTCCGTGATAGCTAGAAAGTTGAAATTTTCACAGTTTATGTATTTCTGTTCTGTCAACAAATACTAAAATACTAAATCGTCGCTAAGCAAAGGTGGATGGGTGAGCAAATTTGTTTACCTATTTATTTGTACGGAATCCTCTGTTTCGCTACTCTGACTCACAGTTGATCGGTTTTTTAACCGACTTCAAAAAAGGAGGTTACTAATTCGACCCGTATGTATGAAATATTTAGTTTTCGGATATGTTCGTCTATATCAGCGTCTGAAAAAATGTGCCAAATTTCAAAACTGTATGTGTGTATGTAAGTATGTATGTATGTTTTTTTATGTTTGTGTTCGCATATCTCCGGAACTACAAGTCCGATTTAAGTAATTCTTTTTGTTGTACTAGGTATTGTTTAACTTAGGGAATACTGCAAGTTTCATTAAAATCGGTTCAGTAGTAATAGATAGGGAATCTCAACCGACTTTTTTACGAAATTGCCATTCCGCCAAAATAAATAAAACTGTCACTTTGACGTTACCCTATAACTTTAGTTTAAAAATAATAAGAAATAAAAAATGTCTTAAAAAAATCAAACCGACTTTAAAATTGTACGTGTAGAACAAAAAGTGAAAAATAACAAGGATAATTCTGTCTTAAATAAAAAATTTTGAAGTTGAAACCTGAAGAAGTCGGTTGACGCGCGGGATTTCTGCGGGGAGGGGTAACGTGTTTGTTGGATGGATGTTTATGCTTTAATTTCATTAACCTTACTTTCCTATAATTGAGACCCGATCTGCGTCCGGACCCGTTGGGACGTGTTGAAGGTCGCTCCCGGCTGCCGAGTCACGATTGTTGTCTCACGACTTCTCTCGTAGCAATACTCAAACGCCAATATTAATACACGCACCGTTAGCCGAGCATCACTCGCTTCTAAGTTCGTTATAAATTTTATTTTTTGTATAAATTCGTAAATAAGCAAATATAATGTCTAGACCCGCAAATCCCGCGTCCGGTCGTATGAAACCCAAGGGCTTATCCCTAGTATCTTTTAACGCACGTAGCCTTAGCACCAACCTTCCTGAGCTCAAACTGTTCCTTCAGAACAAAGAGCCAGACTTATTGCTTCTCCAGGAGACATAGCTTACTCCAAACCGCTCCGGGGGATTCGCTATTCCTAAGAACGCGTTTACTCGCAACAATAGGCCCAACTCCGACGGTTTCGGCGGCACCGCTATATATTACAAAAGAGGCTTCCATTGCTGTCCTCTCCCTACCCCTCCTCTCCTCGACTTTGAGGCCATTCTCGCCCTCGGCCATTCAGTCATAATGTTCGGAGACTTTAACTCCAAACATACTGACTGGACGTGCCTATCGACCAACACCAGCGGTATCGCTCTCCTCGACATCACTAACTCACTTGATTTAGACGTCATATCCATCACTCCCACTCACTATCCCAACAACCCGAACTACTCTCCTGACATCCTCAAGTTTGCTATTATCAAGCGAATCAATCTCGATCTCAGGTCTTTCAAACCGCTCGATGACCTAGGCCCTGACCACCACCCCGTCTCCCTTGTGGTAGGTGCGCCTAACGATAACGTCACATCTCCTAAGACCTTTACCAACTGGAAAGTTTTAAAAAATACGTTAGTTTCAGCCTTAGAGGCCCCGAACTCTCCGCTCGCGATATCGCCCGACCAATTAGATAGCCTGGTTAAAATACATTCATTAGTCAACACTCTCACTGATGCTATCAACTCAGCCATCAGCGATAACGAAAAGGTTGCTAAGCAAGGCAAACCCACGCTTCCCCTAGCCGTTAGCAATGTCATTAAAGCCAAGAACGCGGCTCTCCGGAGAGCCAGGAAATATCCCGCGCCCGCATACAGAACAGCTGCGAATCAACTTCAACGTAAAGTTAGGTCTTGCCTCGCGGAATCCAAGACGCTCAGTTCAACGATCTCATGGAGAATATCTCCCCGTCCCACCAAGCGTACTATAGAATGGCCCGAGCCTTACGCGTAGACACCGCCTCTCATGTTCCTCCTCTCACTCGTCCCGACGGCACTATTGCCTTCGAAGTCGAAGAGAAAGCCGAATGCTTCGCCGACAGCATAGCGGCACAATGTTCGCCCAGCACGCAACCCGCGGATCCCTCCCACATCTAGGTGGTGGAGGACGAAGTTCTCCGCAGAGAATCTCTCCCCATCACCGACGACCCCGTCACAGTCTCTAATGATGAAATCTTGCTTCTCATTAGAAGTCAAAAGTCCAAAAAGGCTCCGAGTGCGGATGGAATTTCCAACCACGCACTTAAGCACCTGCCCCAGCAGGTGCTTACCTTGTTAGCTATCATCTTCAATGCCTGCTTCGACCATAGCTACTTTCCAAAAGCCTGGAAAGAAGCGACAGTCATAGGCATTCCCAAGCCGAGTAAACCTCTGAATATCCCGGCTAACCACAGACCCATCAGCCTCCTCAAGGCAATGTCTAAACTTCTCGAAAGAGTCATACTCTCTCGAATGCGGAACCATCTGTTTCCAACGGATGGCGGTCCTCTCATTATTCCCCACCAGTTCGGCTTTCGCTCTAAGCACTCCTGCCCTCAGCAAGTCCATTGAATCGTCGAGTACATACTCGAAGGATTCTATCCGCGTCGTAATAAAACAGTCGCGGTTTTCTTTGACGTACCCAAGGCTTTCGATAAAGTTTGGCACAGTGGTCTCGTTTTTAAACTCTACAAAATAGGCTTACCGGTTCCCCTAGTCAGATTAATCGCGTCGTTTCTCAAAGACCGTACGTTTCAATTCAAACATGCAGGCACGCTCTCCGCGCCTCGTCCCATAAAGGCTGGAGTCCCGCAAGGCTCAGTCCTCGCCCCTCTGCTGTACACTGTGTACACTAACGACATCCCCATATCGCCGAAAGGCATCGAACTCGCCCTCTTTGCAGATGACACCGCCCTTTACACTAAAGGTCACTCGGTCCCGTATAACATCACCAGACTCCAAAAGGCCGTTAACGCCTTCGATGTTTGGTTTCAAAAATGGCGTATCGATGTCAACCCAGAAAAGAGTTCTGCTATTCAATTCGACCACAAACTCCGTAATCGCTACAACGATCCCCACATTCGAATGTTAGGTATTCCCATACCCTGGAAGCGCAGTATTAAATAATTAGGCGTCACCTTAGATCAGACGCTTTCTTTCAAGCCACACGTCGATAGAGTAACGAAACTCGCGCGTTTTTACTTAAGCCGCCTATATAGTATGATAGGAAGAAAAAGTAAAATGTCTTTCAGAAATAAACGTACGCTTTATAATGTCTGCGTTAGACCCGTCATGTCATATGCTTCGCCTGTCTTTGCCCACGCCCAACCCTCCGTCCTGTATAAACTGCAGGTGGTTCAAAATCTCTTCTGCCGCAGGGCCACAAACGCACCTTGGTACGTGCGTAACGCGGACCTGCACAGAGATCTCGAACTACTTACAGGGCAACAGCACCTCAAAACACTCTCAAAATCGTTCTTCAAACGCGCCGAAACCCATCCCAATCATCTTGTTCGAGATTCAGTCTCATATACTGCTCCTGTCTTAGATTCGAAATTCAAAGTCGCTAGACCGAGAAATGCACACAATGGCGAACCCACGCAATTAACTTTAGATCTCGAAGCCCTTCAGGCCGCAAATTCTAATTCTAACGTAAACTCTAATTCTAACGTAAATCCGAATTAATGCAATTTTATTTTAAAAGTTTTAATGTTTGAATTATTTAATTTTCATTTTGAGCACCTTCAGTGCTATGTATTCACCTTCAGTGCTTTGAGAACCTTCAGTGCTATGTAAATCCCAGCGGGTGACCCCTTATGGGCCCCGCTAGCGCGGCCTCTTTCTCCAATTGGCCGTCGCTCAGATGAAGGCTGTGTGGCAAAGAAATTGCACGAGCCGACAGGGGGTTTTTTAGTGGGTAGAGGTTCTGGTAGGCGACGGGACGAGTCCCACATAACTCTGGATCGCGCGCGCCAGAGTATGCGTCAGAGCATTTTTTATCCTCCTGCCCTTCCCGTGGAGGGGAACAAAAAAAAACTCCTATAATTTGGGCAGACACCGACTTTAAAAATTCTTAGTTGGTTTATCAAAGTGAGTTTATTTAAGACAGAATTATCGTTGTTATTTTTAACTTTTTAGTGCTGTTATATTCTTTCTAAGCATACACAAGTAAGTAAGTTACGAACAATTTTAAAGTCGGTTTTATTTTTTTTATGTTTTTTAATACTTAGTAAAAGAATTTAGAGTAGGTATGGATTTGAGTATGCTGTCACTTGACTGCATAAACTCTTGTCACGTTTTAATTGATTTTCTTCTTTCGTAATGAAATACCTACATTATGGCTTCTTATTGTTTTAGGGTGAAAAAAAGACAATAAAACAACAGGACCAAAGTGCCGTCAGCCCACAAAAACACAGCATTATAACATGCCAGAAATCACCATCCGAAGTTAACAAAAGTGTTTGCAACGACATAAATTTTACTGTTAATATTACGATAGAAAAAATGCCTGATGAGATATTTGTTCCTGATGTTCTTAACCTTCTTGAGCATGACAAATTTAAGATTATTACATGCGAATCGGCTCCAGCATCAATAATAGCTAGCGAAATGATTACTTACAACATTAAACCACCCCAATCAGCACCTATGCCCGTAAATGTCAGTCCCATGTCTTTGTCTAGCAGTAATATTTATTTAAATAAAGATGAAAACATAACATTATACAACTATAAAGATGTCAGTTCACCTATCAGAGGGTCAAGTCCCATTTCGGGTATCGAACCAATGCCACCTTTGACAAATGAAGAACCTTTTTCTGATTCTGGGTCGTCATGGATTACGGACTCAGAAGAAGAAAATAAAATAAAAAGGAAACGTAGTTCTTAAATGAATATTAATAGTTGAGCGGCTAAGAAGAAAAAAAGATTTAAGAGATTTGAAGGTATAAGCTCAATTCCGTCGAGTGATTCTGAAAATGAAACAAGTAAAATTATAACAACTCACGCTATTATTGAACCTCCTTTTGACCAAGTCTCACCAGTTAACCCTGGTAGAAAAACCATGGAACACAATGTCACAATTGCTGAAACAACAGATTCAGAAATAGACACAGGAAATAAGGAAAAAGAAATCTACATATGAAAAAAAACTAATCAAACAAATTGGAAAAGAAACTAAGAGTTGAAGAAGAAACGAAAATGTTTGCCATATAAGAGTAAAACTGGAAAGCTTTGTGCAGCTAAACTACCTAAAAGTCCTAAATGCAGCAATAGTTGCCGCCAAAAATACATAGAAAAGTTTACACAAAACGAGCGTGAAAAAATTTGCAAATCCTATTGTTCTTTACAAGATTATAAGCTACAAAAGGAGTTTTTGCTTAAACGCATCAGCATTAAACCGGTGCAAACTACAAGTAAATCTGTACCGATCGACAAACAAAGAAGTTCAAGCAGAGAATATGGTTTTTATAAAAATAAGACTGTATTTGATCGAGTATGCAAGAATTATTTTATGTCCACTCTTTGCATTTCTACTGGTCCTATCAAAACTGCAGTAAAAGACGGGGATGATCATGGTACTTTTACAAAAATGGATTACCGTGGCAGATAAGCACCTGCAAACAAAACTCCTGAAGAACAGATACAAGACGTAAAAAATCACATCGAAAGTTTTCCTAATAATTATTACAGATTCCCGTATAAAGATTCCCATTACTGTAGAAAAAAAAAACAACCAGGAAATACTTAGAGCCTACCTTGTCAATATCAAAAATGTATGATTTGTATGTGCAGAAAATGAAAAACAACAATAAAGAACCAGTTAAATTAAACATTTATAAAAAAGTATTTGGTACACGATAAAATTTAGCGTTTTATCATCCCAAAAAGGACTAATGTTGCACGTGTAACAATTACAAAAAAGACAAAAGTAAAATTAATATCCTAAATGAATATACTCAGCATATAGAGCGAAAAGAGGCGTCTTATAAATCTAAAGAGCTGGATAAAAAGAAGTCGGAAGAAGAAGATTCATATTTGTGTGTCACCATGGACTTGCAAAATCTACTACAGATTCCATCAACTGCAGACAGTCTAATGTATTATTCCAGAAAATTAAATTTATATAGTTTATCTATTTATGAATTTAAAACTCCACAGAACGACGCTCTCTGTATGATCTGGACGGAAATAAACGGCAAAAGAGGTAGTGTTGAAATAGCATCTGCTATTTATTTATGGAATAAGAATCTACCCGAGGCTGTTACGCACGTCACCATTTATTCAGACACATGCTCGGGACAAAACCGGAACCAGTACATAGCAGCATTTTTATTGCACTTAGTACATACGCATGTGACAATAAAAGTGTTAGAACAAAAGTATCTAGAAAGTGGTCATAGTTACATGGAGGTGGATTCGATGCATAGCGCTAAAGAAAAAGAAAAAAAGTACACAGACACGTATTCTATAATAGATTGAAAGGAAATTATGCAATGGGCAAGATCAAAAAGACAAAATAAAAATGTAACTCCGTATAAAGTAACTGAGTTGTTGTATCAAGACATGATTGATGTAAAATCACTTTCTTTGAAAATAATTAAAAACAAAACCATAGCGGAGAACGGGGAGAAAGTGTGCTGGTTGAAAAAAAAAATGTCTCAGATTTGAAAAGGATTTACCTGGTTTTATTAAATACAGATACGATTACGATAGGCCATATAATTTATTAAATACTCTTTGTAAGCCAGGGAGACCAACTAGAAGAACTCAAAACTCTGAAATGCCAACTATAAACACTGAAGATCTTCCCTGAGCATATAAGCAATGTCTTCCTATAACCAGAGACTAGTAAATAACTATAGACTAACCATGTCTAACAAAATTTTGTGATTTGAAAAATAGTTGTGTTTAAGATAGAGAGATGGCGTTAGTTGTATTAGATATAAAATTTATTTAAATTTAGTAAAAATAATATGTAAAAAAACTTAAGATGGCGCTTTTTACAAAATCATTTGATATTTCATTGCAAGTGATTATCAGTAGGTATCAGGCGACAACAGACGTTGTCAGCTAGTGCATTATTTTTAATTCTTTACCCTTAGGGGAAGGCAAAGGGATTTAGCCCATGCGCTAGTCCATTATATAATTTGATGCTAGGTTGCCGCTCTTATAATTCAGTAACAGAAAACTTAATACCACCCCGGATATTATTTGTAGTGTTACGGGGTAACTGTATTGCCAGTATATAATATTTCCCACAAAAATATAGCATTCATCTACAGTTTGTTCTTATGTGCCTTAACATAATAAAACGAATTTCAGTGCATTTAATAGGACTTTTATATTTTACTTTATTTCTTGATATCGATAAAAATTATGTCTTAATAAGTGCATTATTTTTATTTATAATGCATATCACTCATAACTATTATGTAGTAGTTAAAAAATATTTTCTTGCTGGATGTATAAAAATTTTGAAATATTTTGTAAATATTGTTTTTAGACACTTATTAAAAAAACTGTTCTTTATCAATCAACTTTTTTTGTTCTTTTAATGGCAATATTTTATTTGTTTGACAATTTGAATTCTTTGACGTTTGTTGTTGTTGCTATGGGTGTGTGTTTGTTTTGGAACTTTTCCCTGCATTTCTTTATTTCTTTGAATTCACAATAATTCTGCTCGCCTACTGTGACTCTTGCAAATTTTGTGGACCTTGATTAAGCTTACGTTTTGGCTGCTAAATATGTCGTATAACATGTGCGTTTATCACAACTGTGATAGTAAAAGCTTTTAAAAATAGATTATGGCAATTAAAATAAGGAGGATGGTAGTGCCCAGGCGTCTCTGAACAAAATAAACTTTTACCAATATGTTTATGGTCCTTTGTAGTTGTTATTTTATCATCTATAAAGTAAGAATAAATTACTACCTACCTCTTTATATTGAGTAAAATTATCGAAATCGATGATATAAAATGAGGACATTTTCCGATTTCAGGAAAGGAATAAATCCTACTCGCTAAGGTTTCAGGTTACTTGACAACGCCATCTAGCAGTTTTAGTCCGTATTAATACAAATATTTTGCATTACGTTTCTTGTCAATAATTTATATAAAAATTAAAGAAGACAAGGTTGGTCGAAGCTATTTGAGAGTGACATCTAGTAATAGCTTGGATTTTGAGCTTTTTCCGAGTCACGACTTTTTGTATGAAGATGGTGAGTCTATATAGTTACTTACTAGTATCTGCTATAACAAAATAAAAAAGAAAGACCTTTTACAGCTTTGTAAAAAAATATCATTCCTAAAGAGCTTCATGGCTGGTACACAGGTTTTACCATGTTTCAACGAAGACCAGGGTACTCCTAAGGCAAATTGTAAGCGTCGCGTTTAGTCACCGAATTAAGCTTCCGGCTGTCGAGACAGAACCTTGGCTGGCCGTTTTTCTTCGTCACTAACAAGACTGGCGAAGACCAGGCACTTTCACAGGGCTCGATGACGTCAAGAGCCAACAACTCATCTACCTGCTCTAGTAATATTCGCTGTTTATCAGGTTACATGCGGTAATACCGTTGACGTATTGGTTGGGCATCTCCGGTATCGATGCGAGGTGTGATCAGACCTGTTCTGCCAAGACCTTTACGCTCAAATGATATGTCCTTGTATTGTTCAATAATATTGTCGGCAATAAGCTTTTTAGAATCGCTAAGGTTTTCGTAGCTGTGAATAAGAGGTGCGGTAGGCTCACTAACGTCAGTATTATATGTACTGAGAGAAATGCTACCCAAATATTTCGGACAAATCTGAAACTTCTGCCAAAAGTCGACGCCTAATATAAGGGGCGCTTCGATCTCAGGGACAATAACAGCTTCAATTAAGTGAAATTGATTTTGGAAACTTACTGGTATATTTATGAAACCTATACTTTTAAAAGATTGACCACCTGCAGCCGTGACAGTAATGAAACGATCGCTAACTAATTTAAAACCATGAGATTGCAACAAAATGTGAGAATCATTTCCCAAAATAGTAACTGCCGAACCAGAGTCCAGAAGTCCAGTATAAGGAATATTATTTATGTTCATTGTAATATAAGGCCTAACATCATCAATTGGTTTACTTAGAATTGTGGCAGTTTTATATGACTTAAAGAAAATGCTAAGTGTACGGAGCCAATTTTTCCAATCGTCTTTGTCTAAGTGACTAGATGATTTACCACAATTCTGCTCAACTAGTTTTTTGAATTTGAAACCATCGTTTTGTTACAATTGGGGCACTGTGGAGTCTTGACATCTTTACGGCCACACTTAAAACAGTAAACAACATCCTTATTTTCAGTACATTGCCTTAAATTGTGGGTGTTAACACGACACCTGGGACAATAACGAGCTTTAGGAGCGTCAATTGCATGTATATATTTTTCATTGAAATATGTTTTATTAGGACTGTTATTTATACTTATTATTTTACTGTTAGTTATTTATTTTATTGTTGTAGTTATTAGAGTAGTGTTTATTTTGATGACTAAAATTTGTATCGTTATATTTTTTACATGTAGGATAATTTGTTTGATTAAAATGTTGTTTACTTGTATTTGATCTGTAATTAAAATTTTTATGACTTCTATTTCCGCTGTATGCAAATTCTGGGGCAAGAGTGTCAGAAGTTGCAGAGCGAGGTTCATGAAAACCTGAAAGACGTGCCTGAATGTCTTCATAATTTCGACAAATAGATTCTAAGTAATCGAGCGTCTCAATTTTTCCGGCTGATGCCAAGGTGCTCGCGTAAACGGGTCTAATATTGTGCAAAATTATTTAAAATTTTTCAAGTTCTGGTTTCGGATTAGACAAACGTGAAAACAATCCTGACATGATGGAAAGATAAATAGTGATATTTTCCGATTCACCTTGCGTTCTTGCACGAATTTCGTCAAGCAGTATGTAATCGAAGTCAGACTGGGTAAAATCTTTTTTTAATAATTCTATTAACTCGCTCCAAGTAGTCGCTCGATGCTTTACGTTACGGAACCAATGCAAAGCGTCACCCGTGAAAATCTCTGTAGCGAAGGATAGTGCTTTGGGGCCTGAGATGTTTCTCGCGTCGCAAAATTCTTTCAAACGCTGAATGAAAGACCGAACGCAAGTTTTGCCGTCGTACCTCAGCTTACCAAAATCACCTGGTCCTCCACGATCGCATGTAACTGAGATGTTCAAAGGTGTCGCAAAAGTCACAGGTTCACTATTGCTGCTACTATCGTTGATGGGATTTAAATTGTCAACTGCCTTGTCTTTATAATTATTCAAAATAACAATATAATTCCTCAACTGCACAACGTAGGCATCATATTGCATTTTAACCGTATCATTGCAAATAATTCGATTGATGCGGTGGTACAGATGGTTGACTATATTTTGAGCACGGAACAAAAAAATTTTATCTGTTTTAACGTCAGATTCTACAATTAATTTTATTTTATTTAGGGCTTCACTTACACCCTTTAAGTCTTCAGCAGCATCATATGGACTATCAATAATGTCCTCTGAGGGAAACAAGGGTCCGAGATTAGCTATCTGTTTGCGTAAGTCCTGAACAGTGAGTGCGGGAGTTGTACCCCTAATAGCGACCTCATATTCAAGCTCTGACTTTTCAAAGACAAAAACTTAACACTAAAGGACATCTTAGAAGAAAAAAAAAATTTGTACGGAACCCAAAAAATTAAAAAAAATTTTTATGGTGAAAGTTGATGATCTAGTATTTTACTATACTAATTATAGCTAAGTAAACTCCGTCTGTTACAAAATAATGCTAAGCAGAACACACAAAAATTATACAAAGCAGCAAATAAAAATAAAAAATAAAACGAACACAAAACCAAAATTAAACTGTAACCAAAAAAACGCTATATAAAAATAAGCACACAACACACATTCTACTAACTGCGGAAGCAAACAAAAAGTCTTTTAAAAACCAGGTTGAGGCGCCAGTGTGACATACGGTAATGACGTGTTGGGAAGTTAATAAATAATACACGGCACAACCGGTCAACAAAAGAATTTTAATTTAAAAAAAAATTTTAGGGTCGCAGGGTCGGATCCCGACTATTGTTTGCTTCCACAGTCCCGTACTTCCCTGAGGCGGCCGAGGATGGAAGGTGGCTCATGGCAGCGGTCAGCAGCAGGACGCGGGTTGTGTGTTGAACCAAGACAGGGGCTTCAACTAGCTCCAACTTAGTCCCAGCTTAGTTCCCCTTTCGGGGAATAACGATTTCAAAATATAATTTCCTTTGTTCGATAGGCGAACAAAGGTGCAAACACAATACGTGTATACTTTTTTTTTTAAATCAAAAAATATGCTGCGCACAAAAACTTCGTACGACAGCCATTATGAAGGTTCTAAAAACTTTACTTTTCATCTCTGAAGTCTAGCTAGAATTGTACTAAAACGAGTACGCGCTCACTGCCCAACGCTCGGACGAGGTCTGCGTCACGTAGGCCAGCAAATGTTCTAGCAAAACCAGCGCTCACGCCATTTAGGCTCCGCCCACAAAATTCCTAAGCAAGTTAGGGTTCGCGCGGCAAAGTAGGTAGTGAACCATTAGCATAGTTTTTATTTGCGCAGTTGAGAAACTATAATTATATTAAGCATAATAATATGATAAAATAATACATCTTTTATTACTTATTATTTCTTTACTAAAATACTAATTAATTATTAGAAAAGGAACGTGAAACGTTACAATTGTAAATTGGCAATGACACGGCCTATTAAAAGTAGAATATGGCCCGGTAGGTACAATTTTAAGGAGAAAACATTCTCTTTACATATATAAAATAAAAAAGATAAGTTAACAGACATTATATCTTATTTCTCATAAATACACATATATGTTATTTATCATAATTCCCTGAGAGAGTTTAAAAAATGAACTCTAATTCGCTGCTTAAAAGAGAGTTTACTGGAAGCTTTCCTTAACTCCACCGGTAGAGTATCCCATAAACGTGTAGCCTGGATAACAAAAGAATAAGAGATAAACCCGGAATGATACATAGGAATATGAAGGATCAGATTATAGGAAGACCGGAGACATCTATCATTTGTGGAGCCTAGGAACTTGGAATAAATCTTTAAATATTCCGGAGCGTGAGGATCATTGAGGATTGAAGAAAGTGTACAAAGTATCCTAACGCAGGCAGCGTTGCCGAATAGGCAGCTAACCAAGTGGTTAGCGAAAGTTGGATATGTGATCATATTTGCGCAGCCCATAGATGAACCGAATGCAGTTGTTCAGAAGACAGTCGAACTTGTTGAGGTGATCTTCTTTGAGATCTGTGTAGCACATATCCACGGTATCTTTTATTGGCAATACCATGCGTTCACAAGTAGAATCTTAGTCTGCCTAGGAAGAAAATATTTTAAACGGTACAAAGAACGCAGTGAAGCTGTTACCTTTCGACTAACTTCCTCTATATGCTTGTCCCAGCTGAAAGTAGCATCAATGTGTAAGACGAGATCTTTGACGGAGGAATAGGAGGCAATAACGGATGAGTTTAGAGAAAGAGACGGTGCACAGGAAATATCAATTTTATTAATATGTCGTGAGCTACCTAATATTATGACCTGACACTTTTACCGAATTGACTCTGATACCGAACTGTTGCAACCACTGGTTGATATGTGCAAGGTCAGCGTTAAGCAAGTAAACAGCAATATCAATATCATGTGTACTGGTTTGCGTGTACAGTTGCAAATCATCGGCATAAAGATAATACGAACATTTAAGATAAGGTGATAAGGTTTATAAAAATAGAGAATAACAGTGGAGAAAGTATGCCACCTTGGGGACCACCAGCATCAAGATTCAGCCAGTCGGATGTGCTGCGATTATCTGGACTTATTTTTATAGCTTGTAGACGGCCATGTAGGTAGGAGGTCACTTCGATACCACTGCGGACATACTGAGCTTCTCGAGAGCAGCAAGAAGAATGTCATGGTCCACCGCGTTAAATGCGTTTGAGAAGTCAGTTAAAACTTACATCTTCTAGAACTTTCAGAAGAGCTGTAAAAGTACTATGTCCTGGCCGAGATCCTGATTGATACTGGTTCCATAATTTGTGTACTAATTGTATGCGCCGATCGTACACGGTAAAATATATAGTAATAAAAGATATTATGAGCAGCAGAGACTCGTGCGGCGGTGAAAAGGATGTTAAAACTTCGATAGCTGTGCCGCGCCGTCCGAGTCAAATTTTGAGTTATTTTTATCTTGGAACATGAAAACACCATCCAGTCATCGGCGTTGTGCAGTCCGAATGTTTGGTCTGTATAAATACGAATAAAAATATATTATAATAAAACCCTAAGCACGAACCTTGTTGCTGCTGGCACTCCTTAAGTTCACTTTTCACAACACACAAAGTTTATTTAAGTTTTCGTCTACAAAACGTTAAATATCAATAGGCATAGGGCGCCGTAAAAACACAATTATAATATAAAAACGTGAAAACGTGGTTCACAAGTTCACAGTTGCACCTCCATCATTTTTTCTTCAAAAAGTGACAGCTCCCGCCAACTCAACTTTTTAAACCCAACCAATAGAGAAGGCAAAGAATAAATACATACAGCCTAGCAAAATAAAATAATGTTATTAAAAGTGTATGAGTGAACCGCAAAATAAGGACTGTATGTTATCGACCAAATAAATACTAAACATCCTCCCGCCCGAGGTTGGCTGGAAAGCCAGAATAAAGTTAACAAGTCTAAACCGCTAGAATACTAAACAAAATAAATATAATAAAAACAAACTTAAAAAAGACAACATTAAATTGACATGCAAATAGACTCTACATCGATTGATCAATTGGCAGTCTACAAATCTTGACAACTGGTCGCAGGAGTGTACCAGAAGAGGTTCCAAGCTTTACGATTCGAACAACTCCATCCTTTCCAGGGACCAACTCCTGGATGCGACCTAACCGCCAGTTCAAGGGACCTACGTGATCCTCCTTTATTAAAACTAATTCACCTATTTTAGGTGGGGCGCAATCAGAGGTCCATTTATGTCGCATTTGTAAAGTGTGGAGGTATTGTTCGCTCCACTTACGCCAAACCGTTGAGCCATAGCTCGCAATAATTCATAGCGACTTAAACGATTATTCGCACTATCCGCAAAATCATATTCAGGGACTGAAAGTAGAGGTCTGCCTATCAAAAAATGGGCAGGCGTCAGAACATCATAATCATCACAACAAAATATAAGTTGATACATCGTGTCTTCATGGTGAACAAAAATAAACCGGAACATCATTTTAATGTCCGTCGAAAAAACTACCGGAGACAAACGAAATCTACAATTAACTTCCATAATATCACGTTGTAAATTCGGCCCCGCGTGTAAACAGTCATTTAGCGAGACGCCAGACGAAGTCCTACAACTACCATCGAAAACCACTCGGATCTTATCTGAGTCTGCTTTAAAAATACCATGGTGAGGTATAACAAAATATTTCCCCATTTCTAAATCATCAACCGAAATATCTAAGGGAACCATGTGTCCCATATCCGCATATTCTCTCATAACAGAAATGTATTTATTCCTCATAAAATCATTGCTATGAAGCCTCTTTTCCAAAGCCAAAAACCGCTTCATCGCCATCTTAGCCGAATCACCTAACTCGGGATGGACGGATAAAAAAGGTAACCGTACAACGTAACCGCCGCTTTCATTCCACGAATGCGTTTCCGCAAAAATTGTCTCGCACTCGACATCCTTAGTGGCAGCGATATTACTCGGAATATCTTCCACTTGCCAAAATCTTTCCAAAATCTTATCGGTATTCAACAAGCATTGTGAAACACCACACACGTCGCTGCCGGGGGTCGAGCAAGAAACAGGACCCATCAGAACATGACCAAAAATCGTATTAAAAACCGTAGGCAGCTCTGGGTCAACTTTAAAACCTCCGCCTAACATTATATTGCCGAGAAGATCCGCACCAATTAAAATATCAATATCTCCTGACTTATAAAACAATCGATCCGCTAGATTAAGTTTATTAAAACGTTCCGCCAAATCCGCAGGTAAATTAAACGACGGCAGTTTATGCGTTATTTTATTTAAAATAACCGCGCGCGTCGATAACTCTGGATCATCACAATCGCTAGGTACAATATTAAGTGTAACTGCACCCTTACAACTGCCAACCGAGGCTCCGCTAAGTCCTAAAATATCGATATCGTATCGAAACCGCCGTAAACCGAACCTCCGCACACAATCGTCCGTTATAAATGTAGTTTGGCTGCCTCCGTCAAGCAACGCCTGCGCGCTGTGGTACTGTCCGCTGTTGTCCCGCACGCGCAGCACCGCCGTGGCCAGCAGCACTGCCCGCTCGCCGCGTGCCGCCCGCGCCGCGTGAGACACCTGCGCCCGCTGCGAGTTGTCCGCGCCCACCTCTGCCCGCTGTTGCTGAGGGGTCGAGGGCCGCACCGGATTATTATCACGAGACGAATCAAAATGTAGGAACGAACTATGCTTAGAGGAGCCACATTTAGTACATTTATACGTTGATTTGCAATTAACAATTCTGTGTTGTCCAAAACATTTAAAACATAGTCCGTTTTCCGCTATGAAATTCTTACGCAACACCGGGGACCAAGATATAAACGTCTTACACTTGGTTAAGAAATGTGTGGACGCACCCTTGCAGGCGCCACACGTGTCTCGGGCCCTGGCGACCGACGCATGAGCCCGCGTCGGGATCACGCGCAATCCGCCAGTGCCTGGGGCACTCGAACTCGTTTCCAAAATACGAACCTCATCCTCTAAAAACTTCAAAAGGTCATCAAACGTAGGTAGTTCCCTACCTACAAACCACTCCTCGAAATGTTTGCGTAAAGAAGAATCTAATTTTTGTAAATTTAAATAGAATAGTACATAAGACCAGTCAGGAACTGGCAGCTCAAGTCTTTCGAGTGCCTTAGTATTTTCCAACAATGAATTTAAAAATGGTTTTAAAGAATTCAAAGTTTTATGTACTTGACCAAAGTTAAATAAATTATACATTAATTTATCGACCAACAATTTCTTATTTCTGTACCTGTTATTTAACAACTCAAGTGCAGCAGAATAATTCCTTTCCGTAATACTCAAATGCTGTATTAACGACTTAGCCTCACCGGTAACCGATCCAAACAAATAAAATAATTTCTCAGTATCACTTAAGCTACGATCGCGTCCAACCATCGAATCAAATAATTCCATAAAAGAAATAAATTCTTCTATCTTTCCAGAAAATGTAGGTAAATGCAACCGCGGCAAACTAATATTGGATTTAAAATCCCCGCCAGTACCTGCGAACGATTTCACCTCATTAGGATTAATAGAAAACAACTCTGAATACCTCCGCTTAATATTGTAATATATTTTGTCATACTTCATGAACTTATCCTCATGTTGTGTTGTATCTAAATCTTCACCTTCATCCAATTGAATCTCAAAATGTAAAGAGGTGAATTCCTCATGTAAACTATCGATGTCCGCGAACCGTACCTTAAATTCCGCTAAACCTATATCATCACCTACAGAAAAGTCATATATTTTCTTAAATTTTCACGATTCATACTTTAAATAAAACACTTTTTACCGGATATTATCGCGTATATTTTAGTTAATTTTAAAATTATTTCGACGTTTCGGCATCTTTGCAGTTGCCGTGGTCACGATAGACTAAGGTGTTGTTCATCTATTGCCAGTAATAAAAACTACATGATTGTCAATACATATTAACGCCATCTGTTTCTCAGTCTTCTCGCATAACGTCCCGGATTGACACAAAAGGCACTGACTGTGTCCTGAGTTTGCAGTCTAACAGTTTGCTGGTTTTTCATTTTGATGTTTTTAAGTATTGGATCCCATGTTGATGAAAGTTTCCAACCATCTTCTCTATTGAAATTTGGATGTTTTTTAATTTCAATAGTTTCTCTGACCATCCTAGGTATAAAATGTTTCTCTTTTGCTAGGATCTTCACGGTATCAAATCTTAAATAATGGTTGGGCTTGTCTATGGAATGTTCACAAACTGCAGATTTTGAGGTTCGTTTATTTTTAACATCAGAGATGTGTTCTTTAATGCGAGTTGACACATTTCGTTTGGTTTGACCGATATAAGAGAGCCCGCAGTCACAGTCGATTTTATAAACGCCTGGATCTTGTAAAGGGATGCTTGATTTTATTGGACGAAGATGCTGGCTTATCTTTGAGTGCGGCTTGTAGATAGTTTTGATTGAAGCTCGCCGAAGAATGCCTCCTATCTTGTCAGTAACACCCTTTATATAAGGCAGGAATGCTGGTCTTCGTTCAACTGTGAGTGGCTTTACGCGGTTTCTGCGACGGCGACGCGGTGTTTTTAAATCGTTATCCCGCAGCACTTTAACCAGGTGGTTGAGTTCCTCATTAATGTGTTGGGGATCGCAGATTCCATGTGCTCTCTGAAACAAAGAGTTGCCTACGGCAGATAATTGGCTCGGGTGGTGATGGGATTTCCCATTTAGATATCGGTCAGTGTGGGTGGGTTTCCTATAAACAGTATGGCTAAGTGTACCATCAGGATTTCTTTGTATTAAGACATCTAAGAAAGCTAATTTGTTCTCCTGCTCCAATTCCATAGTGAATTTAATTTTAGAATTAAGGGAATTGAGGTGGTTTAGGAATGCAGTCACTTCATGCTTAGGTAATATAGTGTAGGTGTCGTCAACGTACCTCTTGTATATCTTCGGCACAACAGGTGCCATTCGGAGCGCTTGCTCCTCGAAGTTCTCCATGTAAATGTCAGCTATAACAGGTGACACCGGAGACCCCATGGCAACACCATCAATTTGAATGTAGTAATTGTTATTCCACATGAAGTAGCCAGATGTTAAACATAGCTCTAATAGTTCTGCATATTCCTCGGGCAAGTTTGACTCACTTAGCTTCCTTTTTACTATATCAATGCAGTCTCTAACAGGTAGTGAGGTGAATAGAGACGACACATCAAAGCTAACCATAGTTTCATTGTTAGTTAACTTGAGATTTTTAAGGTCACTAACAAAATGGTAAGAATCCTTTACATATGCACTTGTCTTTCCTCGCAGTTGTGAGAGCACAATTGCTAAGTGCTGGGCCAGCTTGTAAGTTGGTGTGTCTAGCTGGCTCACAATAGGTCTCAAAGGTACTTTAGCTTTGTGTATTTTTGGTAACCCATACAATTTTGGTGGTTTTGCACTTGCTGGTGTTAACTTTTTCACATCTAAATGTAACAAATCTTTGTGTTTTTGTATTAAAGTGGATGTTTTCTTCATAATCCTGTTGGTGGGGTCGTAATTCACCATTTTGTATGTGTTTTCATCCGCTAACAACTCCAAGATTTTTTCGTTATATTCAGATGTATCCATCACTACGGTAGCATTTCCTTTATCTGCACGGAGAACTGTTAACTCGTCATTATTGCGTAAGGTCTTCAATGCAAGGCGTTCTTCTCTGGAAAGATTCGATTTCGGTAGACTATTGCGTCTTAATACGCCGGAGATATCTTGCCGTATACTTTCAGAATCTTCCTTTGAAAGTTTGTTTGTGAAAAGACAGTCTTCTACGCGACAGATTATGTCTTCTACCGGTATTCTAGACGGAGTTGGTGCAAAATTTAAGCCCTTCGATAAAACTTTTATAACATTTGTTTCCAATGTTTGTTTTGACACATTGATAACTGTTCGTTCAAGCGAAAAAGTTGATTGATTCTCTGTGGTTGAGCTGATTGAAGGCTGAAAGGGTTCATGAGTCATCCTTTTGTTATTGAGTTTTTGAAATTTGCTAATTTGTTTATTTTTATAGATGTTGTAGACATAGTACGCCCTTTTATTCGTAAAATCTTCAACTTTCGCGAAATCCGAATGGGACAGAGTCAATGCAAGATCGTTTTTTGAATTTTGAATAATTTCGTCTGTTCGAAATATGTCATACCGATGTTGTTGTATTAACTTGATCAGTAGTTTTTTGCTTGCTTGGTGAAGAATTTCGGCACTCCCCCGGATGTCTTTCTTCGGAGATATTCTCACACATACCGGGAGAAGGTTGTTATCCCGACATCTTTTGAGAAAGTTTAACGATGTCAGCAGCCGTGATTTCTTTTTCTTCATGCACTCAAGCGATCGTATTTTGTTTGCAACTACCGCTCCGTAGCGGGTAATTATATATTTTCTTAAATTTTCACGATTCATACTTTAAATAAAACACTTTTTACCGGATATTATCGCGTATATTTTAGTTAATTTTAAAATTATTTCGACGTTTCGGCATCTTTGCAGTTGCCGTGGTCACGATAGACTAAGGTGTTGTTCATCTATTGCCAGTAATAAAAACTACATGATTGTCAATACATATTAACGCCATCTGTTTCTCAGTCTTCTCGCATAACGTCCCGGATTGACACAAAAGGCACTGACTGTGTCCTGAGTTTGCAGTCTAACAGTTTGCTGGTTTTTCATTTTGATGTTTTTAAGTATTGGATCCCATGTTGATGAAAGTTTCCAACCATCTTCTCTATTGAAATTTGGATGTTTTTTAATTTCAATAGTTTCTCTGACCATCCTAGGTATAAAATGTTTCTCTTTTGCTAGGATCTTCACGGTATCAAATCTTAAATAATGGTTGGGCTTGTCTATGGAATGTTCACAAACTGCAGATTTTGAGGTTCGTTTATTTTTAACATCAGAGATGTGTTCTTTAATGCGAGTTGACACATTTCGTTTGGTTTGACCGATATAAGAGAGCCCGCAGTCACAGTCGATTTTATAAACGCCTGGATCTTGTAAAGGGATGCTTGATTTTATTGGACGAAGATGCTGGCTTATCTTTGAGTGCGGCTTGTAGATAGTTTTGATTGAAGCTCGCCGAAGAATGCCTCCTATCTTGTCAGTAACACCCTTTATATAAGGCAGGAATGCTGGTCTTCGTTCAACTGTGAGTGGCTTTACGCGGTTTCTGCGACGGCGACGCGGTGTTTTTAAATCGTTATCCCGCAGCACTTTAACCAGGTGGTTGAGTTCCTCATTAATGTGTTGGGGATCGCAGATTCCATGTGCTCTCTGAAACAAAGAGTTGCCTACGGCAGATAATTGGCTCGGGTGGTGATGGGATTTCCCATTTAGATATCGGTCAGTGTGGGTGGGTTTCCTATAAACAGTATGGCTAAGTGTACCATCAGGATTTCTTTGTATTAAGACATCTAAGAAAGCTAATTTGTTCTCCTGCTCCAATTCCATAGTGAATTTAATTTTAGAATTAAGGGAATTGAGGTGGTTTAGGAATGCAGTCACTTCATGCTTAGGTAATATAGTGTAGGTGTCGTCAACGTACCTCTTGTATATCTTCGGCACAACAGGTGCCATTCGGAGCGCTTGCTCCTCGAAGTTCTCCATGTAAATGTCAGCTATAACAGGTGACACCGGAGACCCCATGGCAACACCATCAATTTGAATGTAGTAATTGTTATTCCACATGAAGTAGCCAGATGTTAAACATAGCTCTAATAGTTCTGCATATTCCTCGGGCAAGTTTGACTCACTTAGCTTCCTTTTTACTATATCAATGCAGTCTCTAACAGGTAGTGAGGTGAATAGAGACGACACATCAAAGCTAACCATAGTTTCATTGTTAGTTAACTTGAGATTTTTAAGGTCACTAACAAAATGGTAAGAATCCTTTACATATGCACTTGTCTTTCCTCGCAGTTGTGAGAGCACAATTGCTAAGTGCTGGGCCAGCTTGTAAGTTGGTGTGTCTAGCTGGCTCACAATAGGTCTCAAAGGTACTTTAGCTTTGTGTATTTTTGGTAACCCATACAATTTTGGTGGTTTTGCACTTGCTGGTGTTAACTTTTTCACATCTAAATGTAACAAATCTTTGTGTTTTTGTATTAAAGTGGATGTTTTCTTCATAATCCTGTTGGTGGGGTCGTAATTCACCATTTTGTATGTGTTTTCATCCGCTAACAACTCCAAGATTTTTTCGTTATATTCAGATGTATCCATCACTACGGTAGCATTTCCTTTATCTGCACGGAGAACTGTTAACTCGTCATTATTGCGTAAGGTCTTCAATGCAAGGCGTTCTTCTCTGGAAAGATTCGATTTCGGTAGACTATTGCGTCTTAATACGCCGGAGATATCTTGCCGTATACTTTCAGAATCTTCCTTTGAAAGTTTGTTTGTGAAAAGACAGTCTTCTACGCGACAGATTATGTCTTCTACCGGTATTCTAGACGGAGTTGGTGCAAAATTTAAGCCCTTCGATAAAACTTTTATAACATTTGTTTCCAATGTTTGTTTTGACACATTGATAACTGTTCGTTCAAGCGAAAAAGTTGATTGATTCTCTGTGGTTGAGCTGATTGAAGGCTGAAAGGGTTCATGAGTCATCCTTTTGTTATTGAGTTTTTGAAATTTGCTAATTTGTTTATTTTTATAGATGTTGTAGACATAGTACGCCCTTTTATTCGTAAAATCTTCAACTTTCGCGAAATCCGAATGGGACAGAGTCAATGCAAGATCGTTTTTTGAATTTTGAATAATTTCGTCTGTTCGAAATATGTCATACCGATGTTGTTGTATTAACTTGATCAGTAGTTTTTTGCTTGCTTGGTGAAGAATTTCGGCACTCCCCCGGATGTCTTTCTTCGGAGATATTCTCACACATACCGGGAGAAGGTTGTTATCCCGACATCTTTTGAGAAAGTTTAACGATGTCAGCAGCCGTGATTTCTTTTTCTTCATGCACTCAAGCGATCGTATTTTGTTTGCAACTACCGCTCCGTAGCGGGTAATTATATATTTTCTTAAATTTTCACGATTCATACTTTAAATAAAACACTTTTTACCGGATATTATCGCGTATATTTTAGTTAATTTTAAAATTATTTCGACGTTTCGGCATCTTTGCAGTTGCCGTGGTCACGATAGACTAAGGTGTTGTTCATCTATTGCCAGTAATAAAAACTACATGATTGTCAATACATATTAACGCCATCTGTTTCTCAGTCTTCTCGCATAACGTCCCGGATTGACACAAAAGGCACTGACTGTGTCCTGAGTTTGCAGTCTAACAGTTTGCTGGTTTTTCATTTTGATGTTTTTAAGTATTGGATCCCATGTTGATGAAAGTTTCCAACCATCTTCTCTATTGAAATTTGGATGTTTTTTAATTTCAATAGTTTCTCTGACCATCCTAGGTATAAAATGTTTCTCTTTTGCTAGGATCTTCACGGTATCAAATCTTAAATAATGGTTGGGCTTGTCTATGGAATGTTCACAAACTGCAGATTTTGAGGTTCGTTTATTTTTAACATCAGAGATGTGTTCTTTAATGCGAGTTGACACATTTCGTTTGGTTTGACCGATATAAGAGAGCCCGCAGTCACAGTCGATTTTATAAACGCCTGGATCTTGTAAAGGGATGCTTGATTTTATTGGACGAAGATGCTGGCTTATCTTTGAGTGCGGCTTGTAGATAGTTTTGATTGAAGCTCGCCGAAGAATGCCTCCTATCTTGTCAGTAACACCCTTTATATAAGGCAGGAATGCTGGTCTTCGTTCAACTGTGAGTGGCTTTACGCGGTTTCTGCGACGGCGACGCGGTGTTTTTAAATCGTTATCCCGCAGCACTTTAACCAGGTGGTTGAGTTCCTCATTAATGTGTTGGGGATCGCAGATTCCATGTGCTCTCTGAAACAAAGAGTTGCCTACGGCAGATAATTGGCTCGGGTGGTGATGGGATTTCCCATTTAGATATCGGTCGGCATCTTCGTCCAATAAAATCAAGCATCCCTTTACAAGATCCAGGCGTTTATAAAATCGACTGTGACTGCGGGCTCTCTTATATCGGTCAAACCAAACGAAATGTGTCAACTCGCATTAAAGAACACATCTCTGATGTTAAAAATAAACGAACCTCAAAATCTGCAGTTTGTGAACATTCCATAGACAAGCCCAACCATTATTTAAGATTTGATACCGTGAAGATCCTAGCAAAAGAGAAACATTTTATACCTAGGATGGTCAGAGAAACTATTGAAATTAAAAAACATCCAAATTTCAATAGAGAAGATGGTTGGAAACTTTCATCAACATGGGATCCAATACTTAAAAACATCAAAATGAAAAACCAGCAAACTGTTAGACTGCAAACTCAGGACACAGTCAGTGCCTTTTGTGTCAATCCGGGACGTTATGCGAGAAGACTGAGAAACAGATGGCGTTAATATGTATTGACAATCATGTAGTTTTTATTACTGGCAATAGATGAACAACACCTTAGTCTATCGTGACCACGGCAACTGCAAAGATGCCGAAACGTCGAAATAATTTTAAAATTAACTAAAATATACGCGATAATATCCGGTAAAAAGTGTTTTATTTACAGAAAAGTCCCTTTTACTGAGATCATGAATAAGTTCCAAACGTCGTATGACCGCCTCATACTTTAAATCACGCAAACGTTGCTTACGCGTTGCCATAGTTTACGTAATTAACCGCTATCAACAAATAAAACAAAAGAACAAAGTCTATTTCGTGCAAATGTACTACAGTGAAACAAAAAAAAAAAAAAAACAAAAAGTGAGCCAAATTGCTCCCGCAAATCGAGATGATTCACTGTAGCCCCCTTAGACAAAAACCGACCCCAAATAGATTTGACACTCAGGTACCCATCAACGATATACCTACAGTAGTCACCGTGTAAAACAATAACAACAACCGCAATTAAAAAATAAAATCATTTACGTGCCCTATACCGAAACAATTAAAAACAAAAAACCTTGTTTCTTATCGCCCGCCCGCTAAATTTATTTGCCACAAACCTGTAGCAATAATTCATAAACTAAACCGCAATAAACAATAACAATTGCAATAAGAAACAAGTCAATAAAACCTCAGAGAGAAAAAATGTTCAAATCTGGTATCGAACCCAAACAATACCAACCCGTCAAAACTTGTGTAGTGCCAACTAAAGAAAAGAAATGCGCAAAGTCCCAAAGATAAAAATGGCGCCACTGTTGAGTCTACTTGCAAAATAATTTAGCAATAAAACGCAATATGTATGAAAATTAGGAATTTGACCAAACACAGTTTAGACTTATTTTACAGTTACAATTACTAATGAGAATTATAATTAATTCCTTAAAAACAAATTACCCGACAAAAAATACAGTCCAAATTTTGCAAATATGTGTGAATACCTAAAATGTAATGTGACGATATAAATGTAATATGGGAATAGGGAGAGGAATAATATAGTTAGATATAATACTTGTGAGTGTAAATATGTGCAGTTTAACTGTGTACTACCGAAAAAACCCCAGAAATTATATCTAAATCAGCCCAAAAAAGTTATTCCTATCTACCCCCAATAGAAAATAATTATGTGTGGTTTGCCAGAAGACTGGAATGTTCCACGACTAAGTAACTCAAATTAACCAATCTAATTGCTATCCGGCTCGAAGAGATGGATGCGCCGATCGCACACGGTAAAATATATAGTAATAAAAGATATTATGAGCAGCAGAGACTCGTGCGGCGGTGAAAAGGATGTTAAAACTTCGATAGCTGTGCCGCGCCGTCCGAGTCAAATTTTGAGTTATTTTTATCTTGGAACATGAAAACACGATCCAGTCATCGGCGTTGTGCAGTCCGAATGTTTGGTCTGTATAAATACGAATAAAAATATATTATAATAAAACCCTAAGCACGAACCTTGTTGCTGCTGGCACTCCTTAAGTTCACTTTTCACAACACACAAAGTTTATTTAAGTTTTCGTCTACAAAACGTTAAATATCAATAGGCATAGGGCGCCGTAAAAACACAATTATAATATAAAAACGTGAAAACGTGGTTCACAAGTTCACAGTTGCACCTCCATCATTTTTTCTTCAAAAAGTGACAGCTCCCGCCAACTCAACTTTTTAAACCCAACCAATAGAGAAGGCAAAGAATAAATACATACAGCCTAGCAAAATAAAATAATGTTATTAAAAGTGTATGAGTGAACCGCAAAATAAGGACTGTATGTTATCGACCAAATAAATACTAAACACTAATGTAGTCTGATTGTTGCTTGAGCACTACTGCTTCACAACTTTAGAAACATATGGCAGAATAGATATCGGTCTAAAGTGGCTCATCAAAGAGGGACTATTGGTTTTGGTAAAGGTATTACTAGAGCTTTACTCCACATAGGTAGGAAAGGTACCTGATGTAGATGAGAAATTGACAATGTGAGTTAAGATTGGGTGAATCCATTCAAGCATTAGAAGTATTATTGTACGTCCTATTCCGTCTATACCGACAGCTTTAGACTTCAAAGATTTAAGTATTTTTGTCACATCGTCTATGGTAACTGGCGAAAATTCAAAGGTATCATGTGTTAATTTCGGTGAAGATGCCAATTGGGATACAGTACTTAATTTGGTGCCAATATCGAGGAAGGGGTTGGAACAAAATGTTTATTTAAATCATCGGAAGTGAAGTTAGAATAACTGAAATTAACAGATTGCGAGCCTAAGTCAAGTGATTTGAGGAATTTCCACATGTTGGCCGAGGAGCTATCCACAATATTTTCATGAAAATAAAGACGTTTGACGTTACGTATGACCTGATTGCAACGATTTCGAAGTAGCTTAAACCTGCACCAGTTTTCCTCAGTCTTACTTTTCCTAAATTTTATAAAGGCTCTATTATGCTTTTTCATGGCCATCGAAACATCTTGCTTGATTCAAGGTGCAGGAGGCTTTTTGATTTTCACTTTTTGAATCGGTGCATGGCAGTCAAATATGGTGGTAACGATATCAAAATATGTTTTTCATTTATCGTCAATGGTAGTTGCTTCAAGGACTGGTGATCAATTAGTATCAGCACAATGCATATTAAACAAATTGAAGTCGATACACTTATAGTTTTTGGCGTCAATAAATCAAGATGGCTAAATAAGTATTAAGAGATACGTAAATAAGGTCATGCCGTGAGAAATCCGGAGCAGCCATTTAACCGTAATTAGGTGATAAATCAGTTGAAGTAATGATCACATCAAGCTAAGTACCAGGAGATCTGACGTTATGATGAGTAGCATTAAGTGGCAATATTTGGAGGTTAAACGCACTAATCAAACTGTATAGTTTACGAGCAGTAGCGGGTCCGAAGCAATGGTGCACCGCTGGCCGACCGCAGGCAGGCCAACCAACTAGTGTGCTAGCCACATGCGAAAGGCTGTTCCGCCACCTCGCAAAAAATCCCGGCAGGCTTCATCGTGCCATCGGCTTCCCGGGGAGTTTGGGCCTCCCTGCAGTCTCCAAGTGAGTTTCCCATCGGTGCGTTGTTTATTGTGAGTTGCTTGGTTCCATTTGCAGCGCTTCACTCACCTTCTGTCCTAGTCTTTATTCACTCCAAAACAAATATGAAAAGTCATAAAAAGAATACGGTTTTACAGCAGTTGCACTTCCTCTCTCTTAAAGTGCACTTCTGCAACATCAGAGGAATGCACTCAAATCTCAACGATGTCCACCACCACCTTGAGACAGAGAGGCCTCACCTACTCTTCCTAACGGAGACGTTAGGAATTGGTTACGTTGATGACAGCACCGTTGTAGAGAGATACATGTCCGATGCGCGTGCGAGTCCTCAAGAAATCCGGGCTTTGAGAGAGTCCATGATTAAGCGGGTGGATTTGGCCTTAAAGAAAGTGTCCGATTAAGGCGAGACCAACTTGGTAAAATTGAACCCGTCAAAAACACAGGCATGTTTATTCTCTGCCATAAACCTATTTCGACCTAACACCTACTTTCCAAAATGTTTCTGTACCCTTAACCTACCACCTAGGGCTTCTGGGCGTAACTATATCGTCCCAACTAAACTTCGGGCAACAAATTATGTCCATGGCTCAAACTACTTCAAAGAAGTTAGGATTTATCTCGAAGGTCCGACGGTACTTCAGCCCTGAACGGCTACTTAATTTGTACACAGCTCAAGCTCTATCTTGTATGGAGTACTGTAGCCACCTTTGGGATGGTTCCACAAAGTACCAACTAGAAGCGATGGACGCAGTTGACTGAAGAGCCCAAAAATTATTAACAACTTTGACCTCACCACCAAAAAACTGCAAAGCCTCGATCATCGTCGGAAAATTGACAGTTTAGCAGTCTTCTACAGATTACATGATGAAGAGTGATCTTTTTGATCAGGTTAAACTAACACCTTTCTTACATCTACTAGACACAGACAGGCCTTCCATCCCTTAATAGAAGATATCGCAAAAAGTCGAACCAAACGCTTCAATAGTTTCTTTTTGGTGCGGGTTGCCAAGGTGTGGAATGAACTGCCTGCGTCTGTTTTTCGAGAAAACTATAGTCCTAGATCTATCAAGCGTCGAGTGAATAGGTATCTCGTGAATAGACGTGTAACACCTTCGTCTTCATCGTCACTTTCCATCAGGTGAGATAGAAGACAAACTTCTAATCCTTTATTGAAAAAGAGCAATGATCTGCAATCCGAGTTTAAGAATCAATGCGATTGTCACTCTAGTGGTGTTCTAGATAGACGTATGTAAGTAATTTAATTAATATTTAAGAAAGAAGAAAAAAAAACAAAGGTTTTCAAACAATTACAATTTTAATATAAAATATATAAACTAACAATTATACTATATAATAATACTATAAAACTAGTTTTATTAGGGGAGCGGCTCTTTTAATAGTCAGTAACCGATTGCGTAAGATGAAATTGAGTCACTATTACTGTCCTGTAAGTAGTGCTGCTCAGAAGTTCCAACAGGTTAGGTTAGTGCTCCAGTGGCTCAGGGTAGTTGGCTTAATCGGAAAAGGCAGACTCCTGATCCAAGATCCTGACAGCAATGTAGGGTAGCGTTAGTCCCTGTAATTCACAGAAAACCAGATACTTCAATAAAATCCGATTTGTTACAATTGACTGCGACATGATGCGACAGTATCTGCATACAAAAAGAAACAGATGAGATGATAGTAATTTGCATAAAATAATTAACCAATGATGAGGCATTTACATTATTACCAGCTGTACATAATCAACTTATGTGGTAAGGTAGGTGCGTGACATTTACATAGCATGGAACAATGATTGTGCATAATTCATTCACAAACACCACTATAAAATGTATTTTAATAATTATTTATATCTCAATCAATTAAATTTAACAAATAAATGAATTATTAAGCAGTGAAAAGATATCTTAAAATTAATTTTAAGTAAAGGCAGGTAGTATGCAATTCTACACGATCAACTTACAACTAGATAAGTGCCTAATTAGCTAATTAGAATCGTTTTGCAACACTTACCCAAAACTGGGAATAATCACACACTTACTTAACTTTTGGTTATAGTACCAATACTATATTTTTTTAACAAATTTAAAACAAAAGATTGAAACGAGCGATCAGCAGCCGTGCGTTCTCAACGTTCCGCGCTCGGTAATGCTCGGGCCCTCTCGTGAATTCCGTAGGCTGCTAGCTGTACCGGTTATGTCCACGCATCACGAGCGCGATCAATTTAGATTTTGTTCAATTTATTTTCATATTTGATTTGTATATACTAATTCTTAACTATTGATAATCACATAAAAACTAAAATAAACAAAGGATAGACACATAGGAAAGAAAAGGACGCGGAAAATTTCAGAAAATATAAATATAGCTGAATTTGAATATGTGTTTAATTAATGAAACCTTAACCGCGTTCAATGGCTTTATCAAAACGTATTTCTATTTGTTTTTAATATCATGGTGTACATGGAGGTAGTACTGCTTTTGACATAAAAGGTTCTGGTATTTACTCATTGTGGGAACCAAATGTTTGTTTTACGAATTATGAATGTTTTCTGCCTCAATATAATTTACCTTTGATCTACGGAGACGATTCACAGTAAAGTCATCTTTGCATCTCTGACGTACTCCAGTGTTAATATTTAATCCATAGTTAGTGTGAACCCTGTCCAGACCAGAAGCTAAATAAGTATAATCGAATGGCTATGCAGCAACATAAACTAAGTTCAATATATAGTTAAACTAAGTTTCTTAGTAAAACTCCCTTAGTCATTGCCTTTCATTATATAAATAAGATAAAGATTCCGAAACTCTGTAGTTTGCGCTGAAAACTTGATGAATAACGGACAAATAAGGAAAAGTTCTGGGAAAAAGTGTTTATCTTATTTGAGAACCAACTCGTTGCTTATCTAGTTAGGTATTTTTCTTTTGTTTACTTTTTGGTATATTTTTTGTAAAAGCTATTATTGTTAATTTGCTTTAAATAATGATCTTTAGTCGATGAATGTCAGATTATATCAACATTATTGTTACATGAATGTCAATGAAAATATGTATAATAAATAAAGTACAGTTGTGTTTGAATAAAATATTGGTCTTGGCATACTCGTAACTTGTTACTTTTATTTTAATATAACTTTAATTTAGTACATCTTACTACGATGATGGTGCAAGTCAGAATGTATTGTTCCTTTTATATCTTTTATGTCAAACATATTTAAATATCTTTTCTTCTTCATTCATAGCGACCTCTCTTCTGAAACATCGCGGCATTCTGACGTGCTTCCTAAGGCTTAGCCGTTACGGTACCTATGATTAAAGGTTTTTTTAATTAAGGCCACCGCAATTTTTAATTTAAACAAGCCGGTTAGCACAACAAATAAAGTAAAATTTTATTATTAAACAAATAAATGATCCATAAGAAAGAACAATCAGAAAAAACGAAAATTAAACTAACTCCATAGTGGGCACTTTGCCCTTTGTCCTTCGTACAAAGTAATTTATGCATTGATTTCTATTTGTACACCTGATTACTTGATTCGTTGGCTTCCTTTTTCCTTTAGATAATTTGTAACCTTTTGTTTTAACATAAATAATAAATAACGAAAATAAAAACATCGATGTTTACCACACAAACAATATCTATTCCTTATCTTTTTTATACAACTGGTCGAAATATTGCTAGCTGCTTCTAGCGTGAGGCTTGAGTACGTTTAAAATTTCACTTGCATGTTTACTTAGTACATGGCATTCAATATATTCACAATTTTCTTAAACAGGCAGGTCACGTAATGCAGTGATAAAATCATTTCTCTAAAGAGGGATACAGAAAGTTAAGTGTTATTCATGCCTCTAGCGGGTAGATTAGTTTTGAGCAAAGAACTTTGACTCTCTAGTTTTCCTTTGAGAATAATCTGTGAATATCAATTATTTTTGACTATTCTTAATTTTTAAGTCGTGATTCTCACCTAAAATGTCATCTTGATTATAGTCTTCTTATTAGCAGTTAACTAGGCATCAACATAACCAAAATCAAACATTTATTACAAAAATTGTTTTGATTTAAAAAAAATAATAATAGTAGATATCTAAATAAAAAATTATAATATTAACTGTTATACAAGTACGATGCCTTGTGACAGCCAACAAATAGTAAAAGTTGAGTGAATTGGTTGGTAAGGGAAATTGACATTGACAAAGGGTGATGCAAAATTGACATGGACTTCACAAATATTAAGTTTATAGTCCGGTCAAATTGGACCAAAAAGTAGGGGTGAGGTTACAATAATTCCCACTCGGCTGAAAATTGGTAGGATTGTTCAATATACTATTATAAAAGAAATGTGAAAAGTCCTCATCGATCCGGCACGTACAAAATATTTTAATCGAGGTCAAAAATCGCAAAAACGGGTTTTTCACGATTTTTAGCAAAACGGTAAGTTTTATCATAAAATTAGCTCAGACAAAAATTGTAAATCAAAAAATTATCTATAAAAAATGTTCTGATACCTTTTTCTTAAGAGCCACCGTTTTTGAGATACAACGATTCAATAAGTTGAAAGAGTAGTAATCGTCATAATATGTATAAGTACACCACGTATATACATCAGTGAAGCTATAATCCAAGTAAAAATATCGTTATATCGGTCACTGTAACTTACACATCTAAAATGTTATAAAATATGAGTATGTCGGGTAAAAAGAACACCAGTCCTTCATTTTTCAGGAGGGGTAAAACAATTGTTTTTAATATGTTTGAAAAACAAGACTTAGTTCAATGTGCTAAAGTTTTTAAAGAGAGTAATTCAACTCCATAAGAAGTTATCACCAACGGAATTCGCTTTCTTCTCTCTTTGTATGGAGCTCCTAAAAAAAATACGTGGTTAGATAAGTTTCGATATGAATGTTTCGTTAAAATACCCGAAATAAAAAACAAGTGCAGTTAGCTTGTCTTCCTCCAACCTCAGCGGCTGCTCATCAACATCTTTTTAGGGTATATTACAAAGTTCAAGTGTGGCTTGGTTATCAGTTAGACCCAAAAGATTGGGGTGGGAAGTTGGCGACAATTCATTAGAGCCAGTTCGAACTTTACTCCCACCTGCACCAAAAAACCTACTAAACACAATTTTTTGCAACTGTAAAAAGAGATGTAGTGCTAAATGTGGTTGCAAAAAAGTTGGACTGTTTTGTTCTGTAGTATGTGCAAATTGCCAAGGCCGGTCATGCTCCGATGTTGAATCACCAACAATTGAAGATTCATTTGATGCTAACAAAAAGACATGCGATGTGTCATTATTGTGGCAATTTACTTGTACCCAGAATGAAGAAGATAATCAAGGAGAACAAGAAAAACCAGAACAAGGAGAAGTGGAGGCAGAAGTTTCTGATAATTTTGATACCGATGTATAAATTTCCTTATTTTTTTTTAATTTACAACTCTTTTATCAGTTTCAACCCTTGCCAATATCTATAGTTATTAAATAGTTTCAAATGAAATAGAATCGCAACAGATCAGTGGAATAGGTCTATCGGGGAAACCACATTAAAAAAAACGCGCTAACCTCACAGTTGGAGTGAAAACGTGTGCATATTATGACGATTACAACTCATTCAAATTTTTGAATCGTTATATCTCAAAAACGGTGGCTCTTAAGAAAAAAGTATCAGAACATTTTTTATAGATAATTTTCATTTACAATTTTTGTTTGAGCTAATTTTATGATAAAAACTTACCGTTTTGCTAAAAATCGTGAAATACCCGTTTGTGCGACTTTTGACCCCGATTAAAATATTTTGTACGTGCCGGATCGATGAGGACTTTTCACATTTCTTTTATAATAGTGTATTGAACAATCCTACCAATTTTCAGCTAAGTGGGAATTTTTGTAACCTTGGATGTCTAAATTGACCGGACTATTATGCCCGTATTAAAAAACTAATAAATGTTTAGAAAGTTTGAGTACAGTTGCCAGCCACTTTTTGAATGTGTACTATCGTCAAGACCATTGAATCCAAGACTATTTCGACGATACCCTTTAAATAGTTACTGATATGAGAGTAGAGGTGTAACGTATCGGTGCTACTGCCGAATCGATAGAGTAAGAAGCAAAGGTTACCTAGATTGAAAAAATGCGATCGTAGCAATGGAGGCATTCCGAACGGCATTCCGAACGAATATATGTCATAGTAGGCCCCAGTAGCCCAATCTCAAAAACTGTGGCGGTATCGTAGCGATTTAGTCGTTGAAATCGTTTTAGTGTGTGCTGCTAGAGAGCTAAATTGTTATTCTTTCGATAAAAGATAACTAACTGAATTGTGAAAAATAAAATTTGGTTTTATTTATCTTTTACAAGATTTTATATGCTATAGTAACAAAACAATAATTCTAACAATAAAAGTTACTTTAAATTTCAAACACGATCGCGTCTTAAAAGTAATAATAAAAATCAACTGAAACCATTAAAACCACATTCACTGATACACAATAGCTTTTTGAGGCAACTAATAACTTATTGGATTTAGTCAGTGAATCTTTAAATTTGTCAGGCCCTATAATTTCACACAAGCATTCTTCTTAGGTACTACAAATAGGAATATCTTTGGGACTACCGCCAGACTTCGGTAAGCTATGTGAAATTTCCACACCTTTCGAGCCTGTGATCGTTGATGGTTTTAAAATTTAACGCTACTGGCAACTCTTTCCAAAATTTTGAGCTCGAGCCTTTTTCTTTCTTAGGTTAGACGCGACCCAAGGCCAAGTCCTAATGCCTTGTCATAAAAGCAATTAACAGTTCCATTTGTCGTATAGAAACGTGCACTAACAATCTTGTGAACAAGAAACTTCTTCAAAGACAATCACGTTTATCAACATGTGACTCATTCGATTAATCAAAGCGAATACTCGCCCTATTCAGCAATTATTTCTCCTCCCGTGGTTCTTTAAATTTATTTTGACTGTCTTGGCAGTTTAGTGACCACTTCAGCTGTCAACTTCTTATGTTTCTCGATTCAAAAGTCGTTCAATTTTGATCCTGTTGAGTTGAAGTCTTATCGAAGATATTTCAAGCAACACGTGAATACCGATTTTGGATAGAACTTCAATCAAATGACTTCTGAATTACAGTGGTAGTTTGATTGTCTTTTTTTAAGAGAATAAAATCCAGATGCAAAGTCAGCAAATTGTAGTTAGCTGTGATGCACTACTATTTTAGTCACCTCATTTTGATTTGATCTAAATTCATAATATTTTAATTCTAAATAATGAACACGAACGAGTTTAAGCTCCCATCTTTTGGTTCCTTTATCCAATGATCTCGTATCTTCCGTCCTGCCCTTTACCTTATCGCAAGATCATCAAAATATTTAAAACAGCAACCAGCAGTTTTGGGAACTTTTTTACAAAATAGTGCTATGGTTACAGGAGAAGACTAGGTGGCGACATTCGACGGGTACACCCAATGAAGGAACACACACCTATTTAAGAAGTTTACCTCTTTTATTGCCGCTCAGCCGTATTTTAGTTTGATTTCAAGCAGAGACTGTGTGGGGCGAGTTGCTGATATTATGTTATAACAAAAATCAGTAGAAAAACGAGCCCTCCTTGCTTATGGTTTTATTTTACGCCTCAAACCGTTGTTATTGCGCAGTAAATAATTTTTTATATTACAGTCCACTTTAATTGAACACCACATTTTTGCAAACACACTTTAAACATAGTGAACTACTAATGTTGGACTGAAATACATGAACTGAACAATTATCAATTTGTGTCAGACAGGTAACTGGTGATGTCTACTATCATGCTAGGTTTATATCATAATGCACTTTGAGCATCGAACTGCTGTTTGGGTGTAAAATAGTATCAATAAGGCGCCGTGTGTGTGCGCCGCTCAACATAGTGAGAGTTTTACGTTACGTAGCAGTTTGATTAATTATATACTCCGTAGAAGAAATCGATATTATTATTGAAAGCAAAAATAGCACGTTATGTACCGGCTTTAGTTACATTTGGTTCTGTACCTTTGTATTTTATCTATAATATAAAAATGAATCGCTGAATGTGTTGCTAAGCGCGAATCTCGAGACCAGCTGAACCGATTTTGCTAATTCTGTTTTTATAATATTCCTTGAAGTACGAGGATGGTTCTTACGGAGAGAAAAATTGAAAAAGTCTAAAAACAACACTTTTCTATATTCCCATACTAAAGATTCGTAATAATACTTAAAAGTCAATTTAAACTTTAATATATTTATATATAACTATAAAGTTTTAGTGTTAGTGGAGGGGTTCCGGGAAGCCAAAACAATTTAGTGACGTTATTATTGTATAAATATTATTGTCAATATTGATGGTGAATTGTGTGGATCTTACAGAGAAGCCTGTCATCGTTTGCAACTGTTAGAAAACGATGCACATTGGGATCAAACTCTCATTGATGCTGTAATTTCATCACAAGCTCATCAAATACAAACATTGTTTTCCACTATCATATGTACATACTTCCCATCAAAACCAATTGGTTTGTGGACAAAATATAAAGATAATGTGTGTGACGATATTTGATTTAATATGCGCAATAGAACAGGCAGTCTGAATTTACAAATAAGTGAAGACATTTACAATCAGGCATTGATTTCCATTGAGGATATGTGCTTGATGATGTCAAACAAGCTATTATGGCAATTGGGGATGGCCGCGCCCAATCGCCCAATGCACGATGTTTTTCATCAAGAGTTACAACGTGAAAAATCGTACGATCTCAATACTTTTCAAATAAATCAATCTTCTACTATTGAACGAAGAACAAAAGTATGTATTTGATACTCTTATGAAAGTAATAAATGATGGAACTAACTGGATGGATTTACACCCGTGCCTATCGGCTTTCGACCTACGTTCCTTTGCTCCAAGATGTGCTCCGTGATGCGGTGCACCTGTTGGACGCAGGAGTGACGGGATCTAAAGCCAAACTGTTCATCCAGTAACAGGTGCTTCGAATGGATGACCTCTCAGAGCCTGTTTAAAATGATCCTTTCGTATAATTTGCCTATCGCGCTAAGCAAGCTAATAGGACGGTAGCTTGTAGGTAGATTAGCCGGTTTTCCGGGTTTCCTAATAGCTATGACAAACGTTTGCGGAAAGGAGCAGTTTGTTAGTAAGTTATTGAAAATAACTACTAACAGTTGTATGAGTGCGAGTGGAGAGCTTTCAGAACCATGTTTGGTATTTCGTCTGAACCTGGTGCTTTCCGCGTTTTTAATTATTGTCTGTACCTCTTCCACCGTTACCGGTTGGAAGGTGTCTGTCGGTGGGTTGCCGCATTTAGTTTCAACTGTGCTATTCACAGTTTCTATGTGGAGGGCGTTGGTGCTTTCTGTACTCGGTGTACATTGTTGGGCTAAGCTATCGGCTAGGGTTTCAACTTTCGGAGTCATCGAAGGCGGGAGTCAATGGGCGGAGGCCTAAGGAGCGGAGGCATCGATGACGCGGTAGAGTCCATCTTGAGAGACTTCGCCAAGCTCCAGTAAGCCAGATGTGAAGGCGAAATCTCTTCAATAAGCGCGTCCCAGTTGTTGACCGCAGTTCGCGTATGCGAGATTTAACATCTAGCTGTAGGGCCCTCATACGGATGTGGTTTGCCTCGGTCGGAGCATAATCGTACGCCCGGATAGCTGCGTTCTTTGCTCTCAACAACTCCCTCACATCCTCAGGCAGGGTCCAGCGGTGATCATTCACCACCGGAACCCGCCCGAAGATGCACTGATAGCAGTTCGAAGGTGGTTGGTGAAAGCACCGATCGCTGCATTGGTCTCCTCGATGGATGACAATGAATCGGGAATGGTGTTCAGGTCGGGGCTGTCGGTTGCCTTAAGGGCTTCCGTTAGTTTGGCCCAATCAATGTGTGCCCTCGTTTGAGGAACGGGGTCACTTGGGATACCTAGCTGCATGACTACCGGTCGGTGATCCGAAGTAAGTTGGTGGATGACTTCTACTGAGTGTACCGTTAAGTTAAGACTTTGTAGGATTGCTATATCGAGAATATCGGGGCGATGATTTGTGTTGTAGGGATAGTGAGTCGGTTCCCGAGGACCCACTATATCACAGCTTAGCGAATCTAACATGTGATGAAGACGACGGCCGTTTGGTGCCAACCTGAATGTTTCGAGTTAAAGTCACCGGCTAGTATTACGGAGGGACTCATATCGAGTAGCGACTGGAGGTCGCTTTGAAGTATAGCTTTATCTGGTGGTTGGTAGATGGATGCCAGCGTGATTGGCTGATGGCTGCTCATCGCTATTCTACAACAGGAAACTTCGATATTCTCGAGCTGTGGGGTATCGACAGGTATACAGTGTAGTGACCTTTTGTAATAGATGAGGGTACCGCCTTTATCGGCGGTAAGCCTATCGTTACGAACGATGTTGTACTTCGCTATTTTCGGGTCCTTGTGACTAGGTTTCAAAAAGGTTTCCTGCAAAAATAAGGTATCGATTTGGAATTCTCGAAGGAGTTCATGAATTTCATTACGCTGATGTTTAAGACCATTGGCTTTGAAATAGCCGATAGTGAGGGACCGAGGTTTTAATCTAAAGGATGCCATTTAAAAGTTTAATTTATTGAATTTTTGTACGTTGGCGATATGCGCCTGGTGTTCGATCGCGACGAAGCACATCGCCTGGAAGTCGCCCTTTGCGGCTAGTTTTTTGCGAGCCAAAGTAGTGATTTCTCCCACATCGAAGCTTGAGGCGAATTCGCTTACAAGCACGAAGTCTGAAAGTGGCTCTCCACGGCCTCTGGCCGTGAGAAGAGAAGGCATGCAAGCAGGTGCTAACCTGCTGTACCTGAGAAGACGGGAGGATGAGGGCTGCCTTGGGTTTCCTCACCGTGGTAGGTGGGGTCACGCATGCGTTCTTGGGAGGCAGTGGAGGACCGTGAGGGTCACATAGCGGAGGCTGCGGTTTATTGGGTGGGCCGGGCTTTGCAGCAGGAGCAGAGGGTGGACACCTTCTGCGCCTTTTTGGTGTTGGGCTTTGGGGCCCTGGGGCATCCTAGGTAATTGGCAGTGTGGCCAACCGACTTACATAAGACGCATGCAGGAGGTTCGACAGAATGCGGGGTTCGCGCGCGATCCACAGTGCCAAGATCACCCAGGCACTTGACGCACCTGGGGTTAGCGTGGCAATTTCTGGCCGTATGGCCATAGACTTGGCATCTATGGCATTGGCTGGTGTTCTAGTTCTGTGATCTAGTGTTATCAACACTAGGTTGTACGGCATAGGATCTTAGCCATACATACGGTGGATGGAAATGACCGGGAATTTCTGGTGTTTAAGAACCTGGAGAAGAAGCTCTGACTCAATCTTCTTCGGTACGCCACTAAGGATGACGCGTAAAACGCGCTTCTCCTCGAGCGCGTAAGTGTGGTACTCAATGGATTTCTCATTCAAGTACTTGGTGAGTGCGCGATGATCGGCGGGTGCGACGGTCGCTACGCAGATGCCGATCGCGGTATTTTTCGCGTATGTATACACGATTTATAAATTTGACATATGTGTGGACACAGATGTCCACGCCGCTTTATCGCGGATGAATATAGGAGGTGGCCATAGCTACCGCGGCCTAAAAATAACTTAAAAACTAACCGTAGTTCGCCGAAGTCCCCTACCTGGAATCCTAGAAAGGGTACCTTTACTGACAAAAGAGCAGGAATTGTACACGAAAAGACAAAAATATGATAAATAGAAATATGAAAATAGAAGAGTAAATAAATAAGTAGCAGAAATAAATAATATATAAAATAAAGGACTGGGTCAGTACAAATTGGTTGTCACCGTAAGGTATCCTCTTACTAAAACCAGAATACTTTTCGCTGGGCACACACAGCACTCAGCACAAGCACAACACAGCACTTTGAAAACTAAGAAACTTAGCCGCAAAGAAAAAAATGCTCGTTTAAGATACAAAATCTGAATGTTAGCATTGAATTTTCGGAAAATTTAAATTCGGCTTGACAATATTTCGGACTAGTAACACGACGGGTTTTTAATTTTTCATACTAATGAAAGTCGGAAAATTAAAATTTTGTATTTTGAATAGTCGGAATTTAGACTCTTCGGGATTGTGAAATTCGGAATTTTAAAAATCGGAATATTTAACTTCGGAATTACATAATTCGGAATTTTTGGGTGTTCCCATTTCTGAAGCGCTATCTGTATATCACATACCTACAAATTTCCGACTTAAAATTGACTTACACTTGTTTATTATACAAGAAGGCAGCATCAGCGAGCAGGTGAAAAAGAATCAAACTAAAGCTTTGAATGTAAAAGACTTATTTAACAACTTTACACTTAACACAATGTAACAGTGAGTTGAAAGAACAGAAACAATTTTTTTGTGTCCCTCCAAGAGGAGGGCAGGAGGATCTAATAAATGCTTAAAAGCATACTCCGCCGCGCGCGATCGAGGTTATGTGGGACTCACTCCGCGCCTACCAGAGTCACTACCCACTAAAAAACCCCCTGAACGACTCTGGCAATCTTATGCTTCACAGCCTTCATCTGAAGTGACGGCCAATTGAAGAGAAAGGCCGCGTAAGCGGGGCCCTGAAGGAGTCACCCGCTGGGAATTACATAGCACTGAAGGTGAATTCATAGCACTGAAGGTGCTCAAAATGAAGGAATTTGATTTATTCGAATTCAAATTAGAATTCGGATTTACAGCCAGAAGGGCTTCGAGCTCTAGTGACAGTTGCGTGGCTACGTTCCTATGCGCCTCTCTCGATCTAGCGAGTTTGAACTTCGAATCTATGACAGGGGAAGTATACGAGACGGACTCTCGAACTGAAGGGTTGGAGTGGGCTTCCGAGAGTATTTTGAGGCACAGTAGGTAGTTCAAGATCTCTGTGCAGGTCCGCGTTACGCACGTACAAGAGTTTGTCTGTGGCCCTGCGGCAGAAGAGATTTTGAACCACTGCAGTTTGTGCAGGATGGAGCGTTGGGCGTGGGCAAAGATTGGCGAGGCATAAGTCATAACGGGTTTAACGCAGGTCTTAAAGAGCGTACGTTTGTTTCTAAAAGTACTAGTTACTATGTCTACCTTACATAATATTTAGTCGGCCTAAGTAGAGCCGGGCGGGCGAGGTTCGTTACTCTTTCTACGTGTGGTCTGAAAGAAAGCGTCTGGTCTAAGGTGACGCCTGAGTATTTGGTACTGCGCTTCCAGGAGATGAGAATACCTAACATTGGAACATGGGGATCGTCGACGCGAATACGGCGTTTGTGGTTGAATCGAATCGCAGAACTCTTTTCTGGATTCACATCGATAGGCTATTTTTGAAACCATACACCGAGGGCGTTTAGAGCCTTTTGAAGTCTGGAGATGAGCTCCAAGACTCTGTGGCCTTTGGCGAAGAAGGAGTTCGACGCCTTTCGGCGGGACGGGAATGTCGTTAGTGAACACGGGGCGAGGACTGAGCCTTGCAGGAGCCTTTATGGGACGAAACGTACGATCTTTGAGGTAGGACGCGATTATCCTAACTAGGCGATCCAGTAAGCCTATTTTATAGAGTTTATAAACGAGGCTGCTGTGCCAGACTTTATCGAAAGCCTTAGCTGCGTCAAAGAAAACTGCAACCGTTTCATAACGCTGTGGATAAAAAACCGTCGAGTATGTACTCGAAGATGCCTAGCTCATCGAGCGGTTCGATAGACCCGAGATCGAGGTTGATTCTATTAACTATCGCAAAATCGAGGATATCAGATATTATTATTATTATTATTCTATTATTCTATTATTCTATTATTCTATTATTCTATTATTCTATTATTCTATTATTCTATTATTCTATTATTCTATTATTCTATTATTCTATTATTCTATTATTTTACTACATATATATATAGTCCTGACATTGATATTATTCACATTGTAATCCAGTTAAATATATAGAATTTTGTAATGTTATCCAATTTTGCATTTTAATTCAACTTTAATTCAATGTTTAATGAAATCTGATCCCACAATTTAATTCAACTTGATCCTATTCTTAAATAAGAAATTAGTAATGTAATATTGTAATTTTATTTAATGAAATTTATTTTATAATTTATTTTAATCTTACAAAGAAGTTTAACTTCAGAATTAAATTCAATCTTTGTTCAATTTTTTTCTTGTGTAATTTTGTTATGAAACTTAATTTTTGTTGTGCTGAAATATTATAATTTTAATCCTTGTTTTCATTATATTAAGAAATATTGTAATTCCTATTATCATTTAGCTTTATTTTGTGTAAAGTTTACGCACAAGTCATAATGCTGTGCACACAATTTTTGGGTACCGATCTAGGTCTTGATTGTTTAACATCCATATTAATACATATACTTATTTCTTTCTGATTGTTACCTGTATGTGTGCCTTAATAATAATAAATAAATAAATAAATAAAGTGGTTTGGGTTTTCGGGATAGTGATTGAGAGTAACGGGAGAAATGACGTCTAAGTCGAGTGACTCGGTGATTTTAAGGAGCGCGACACCGCTGGTGTTGTTCGATAGGCACGTCCAGTCAGTATGTTTGGAGTTGAAGTCCCCAAACATAATGACTGAATGGCCGAGGGCGAGAATGGCCTCAAAGTCACTACGGATAGGTATGGTTTTCATGGTATGTATATTGAAGCTATGATGATGTTCGGATGACCAGTCAAAGCCAACCTATACACAGTGGCTTTTATGTTGAGGAGAGGAGGGGTAAGCAGAGGAGAGCAATGGAACCCTCTTTTGTAGTAAATAGCTGTGCCTCCGAAACCGTCAGAATTGGGCATATCATTACGAGTGAACGCGTATTTGGGAATAGCGATTCTCTTGGAGTGCTTTGGAGTGGGCCACGTCTCTTGGAGAAGCAGTTAGTCTGGCTCATTGTTCTGAAGGAACAGTTTGAGCTCAGGGAGTTTAGTACTAAGGCTACGAGTGTTAAATGAAACTAGGGATAAGCCCTTCGATTTGATTCGACCGGACGCGCGATTTTGAGGTCTAGACATTATATTTTCTATTTTTAGAATTTATAAAGAACTAAGAAGCGAGTAATGCTCGGCTAACGTTAAGAGACGCTTTTGAGGAGAGCGGGAGATTCGCAGTTTGCGTGCAAGTACGGCAATTTCCCTAATATCGACGTTTTGGATGACGTCGAACACGGTCTTCATGTCCTCAGCCAACGGCGACTGAGGTGAAGACGATGGAGCGGGGCGCAGGTCTACGGGAGCTACGGGAGCTGGATAGGATGGGAAGGTGGAGCGGCCGGACGCTGTCTCTTATCGGAGGAGCGCGGAGCGCGAGGACAGCCCGTGTAGTAAGCTGTGTGGCCGGACTGGCCACACAGCACACATGCAGGGGGGAAGTGGATTCGGGAGTGCGAGTGCACTCCTTCGTGATATGAGGATCCAGGCACTTAATGCACCTAGGGGGATCTGAGCAATTAGCCACTGCATGGCCGTGAAGCTGGCAACGGTGGCAATGCCCATAGTGAACGCGACGGTGAGGTGGCTCTTTGATTTGATTGTGCGAGCCTCTCTGAAGATCGCCCTTGATTTGGGAGTGTTGGAAAGGATGACTAAGGTGAGAAGCAAACGTCTGCCGCGGTTAGAGTGCAGTTTATGCACGGCTTCAGCTGGGACTTAAGTGCAGTGACAGGAACGGCGTGGAAGACACCGGGGAGGGATCGGGTGTTAAAGACACTGCGGCTTTCTTTAAACGCTTCTTAGAGCACTTAGACGAGACTAATTTAAATGGGGGCTCAGGAGAGCCGGTTAAAGTATCTGCATCCGACGAAGCTTCGGACGCGGATTTCGGGTCACTCCTGGGAGTGGTACGCTTACGGCGCGACGCGCGAGAGGATGTGTCCGACGCACAGTTCATTTCGGATGGCACGAGAGACCTGGGAGGGCTAAAAACCTGAAGATTCATGGAGTTGGTGGCCTGAGGGGCCAGGGTTGGGGCCCAAACGGCCGGGAACGCGATCATTGCCTGTAAGGCCTGCTTCAACTCGTCATGACTCAACGGGACACCGAAGGCGCTGGCGAGCGCCTCGGCGAAAGAATTCGCAAAGTTTACCAAGCTTGGTTAGAAAATATAAATAATTAAAAGATGCCTAGATTTTTTAGCAAACCTAGCAAATCCGGCGGTTAACTCCCTACCAGCGGCTGGAGACGACACGAAGTGTAGCCCCTATTGGACAAGTATTGGACTGTACCCTCACCCTGGGAAGAAAGGCCCTTTTACCGGGACTCAGTTTGCCCGTTTCTCCAAGACCTGAAGCGCACTGGGTCAACGCTAGCAGGCTTAGTTGTCACCGTTAAGTATCCACTTGCTCAACGCGTTCTACTACGAAGTGTGTTGTCAATAAATTGGCAACAAAAATCGGCCGTAAACCTGACGGTTTCACGATGTGAACCAGCCGCGAAGTTGGGTAACACTGAAAGTGCGGAATTGAGTACGTTACGACAGGCCAAAGCCGGCCGCATAGTGAGTCTCTAACTAACGTAACGCGTCAAATACGTAGCCAGACAGTCGTCAATCAGCGGCTGGGAGCAACTGCGAACGCGTCCAAATTGGGTCGGAGGCAGAACGGGTCTGTCTCTCAAGTCGTCGGGGACGAAATGAGGTTTTTATTCAAGGGGGCTGCACTAAAAAGTGTAGCGCGAATGGCGTTTCAATATTGCTACGATAAAAGTCGTGAGACAAAAATCGTAACTCGGCAGCCGGGAGCGACCGTCAACAGGTCCGAACGGGGCCGGAGGCAGATCGGTTCTGCATGAAACAAAATGAGGGAGAGCGAAATAAAGGCATGAAGAGCGCGGTAGTAGGTTGAGACGCAGAGGCATGGCATGCTCTCGAACTAACGAGTTCTCATAAAATAATTTATAATTTTTTGTATTTATATCTATTTATGCCAATAAAACCTTGTTCATCGCTAAAAATCTTGTTTATATTAGTGATTTGTTAAATTCAGTAAGTTTTTAAAGTGTACAAACAGTGTTTTTAGTGTGCATAACTAAGTTACGAGAACCGTTATATTCAGTGTCATTGTAGTCAAAGATTTAAATCAAATAGGCATCGATTGTATTGACTAGTGTTTTAAACTATTAGTTTAAACAAGAAAGTTTGGCTACCATTAGAGGTAACTTTTCAATTTCATCTTGTAAGTATTAGAAGTGACTTTGTTTACACTGTTATTGGACATAACCTTGATTCCAACCAGCTGTTCATTTCTGCTATATCAACATATAAACTAATATCTTAAAAATGATGACTCGCCAAACAACAACTCGTCAACTAGAAGAAAAATTGAATCTTACTCTTCAAGAACTCCAAAAATTCAAAGCTTTAAATGAGCAGTTGTTGGAAGAAAGGAATGATAGTGAAAAAGAAATGACAGTAATATTAAATAGAAATAAATCAATGAAACTGGAGTTAGTGAACTTACACACACAATTTTTAGAAGTCTCAGAACAACGGGACCAACTTCAGGGGATAGTGAATGGGTTTGACAAAGATAGTAATGTCTTGCAAGATACGCTTGATCATAACAATGACCTTAAAAAGCAACTTTGCAATTCATATACTAAAATAGCATGTTTGGAGTCTAAAATAAATCAGGAGACAGTAATTCAGACCCAATCATTGTTCAATGAGCTTGTCTGCAGTGACCCCGACATGGTCACTACAGTTCCTTTAGATTCCTCTTTAATAATTGATTTAACAAGTGACCTTTCAATGTATGCAGACCCTGCATTAGAATCTTTGGGAACGGTACATAATAAAAACAATAAAATTCACCATACTGGTAACATAAAATTGAGCAAAACTAAGAGTAAGAAAATTGTCAAACTCAATCAATCTATTCAGAGTAGCTCTAAATTTATCAAAAAGCAAAGCATTTTATCTAAAACTATTCCAAGTAAAAATCAATGTTTAAAACTAAAGAATGAACTGATATTCTGTAAAAGTAACTTGGAGCAGAATAGGTTAACCTATGAAAGTGACATACAGAAATTAAATGTAGAAATACAGAGACTACATGAAGAGCTACTTATTCTAACCATTAAGTATGAAATTTCTCAAAAAGAAATTAAGGAACACACTGTAGCTATGGACAATTTGATTGAACTGTCTAAATATAATCATGACCGCTTTGAGTCCCTTACCAATTATTATGAAAGTAATTCAAATAATACTACATCAGATTGCCCTCTGCCAATATCCAGTCAACCTGAGGAGCCATATGTCACTAAGCATGTAGTATCAAACTCAGGTAGTAGCTTAGATAAGAAGTCAAATAAAAGTGAATTAAATATAATTATGTATAGCGATGAACTTGGTAAGAACATGGGATTGCAACTTACTCGGTGTGTTGGGGGGCCAATAACTAATTATTGTTACCCCGGTGCTTCATATTATGACATAGTTGATAAAATTACGTCCCGTACATTTAACCCTAATACAATATTGATTATATTAGTAGGCAGATGTAAGCAACTAAGTAGGAAAACAATGACAGCATGTTTTGCTAGATTGAATTGCAGGCAGAATATTAGTAAAATTATTTTGTTTGCATTCCCATTTACCCAGAGCCCCTCAGAAAATAATATGAAGCATCGACTAAATATAGATGTACAAAATATGACATGTCGTCATAGTGAAAAATTTCAGTTTATTGATTTAAATACATTTATTAACAAGCCATATATGACCAATGATAGGTACAATTTGTACAGTAATGACCTACGACATATAGCATACTCGCTATCATATATTTTATTCATAACAGTCAATTCGTTGACTACAACCGCTGCTTCTATTGAGCAGTCACTTTATACTTTTGACCCGTTGGAATGTAATATTCCAAAACATAGTATTAGAAATAATTTAAACATAAGTTAGTGACAATAGATAATACATCTAGCACCAGTATTCTAAGTAGTAATTTAAGCAATAAAAATGTAAAAAATAATTTTCTGAACATAGTCCATCAAAATATGCAGGGCATTGATGGTAAGGAATTACAGATCGAACTATTCATAAACTGTGAAAATATTCATATACTATGTATCACAGAGCACTGGCTCACACAGTGTCAAATTATGTCTTCTTATAAGAATCATGTAATTGCTAGTTCATTCAACAGAGAACAAACAACTTGCGGCGGCTCAATGATCATCACTCATAAGAGCCTAACATTTAAAGAACGCACTGATATTGTAAGTCTGTCTGTTGAGCGATCAGTTGAAATAGCCTGTATTGAGATAGGGAATATTGTTATAATAAGTGTATACAGACCCCCATCCTCACCATTTGAAGTATTTGAGAGCACTATGGATGAGGTATTACATAGAGTAAATAACAAAAACAAAGAAATAATTATTTGTGGCGATTTTAATATTGATTTATTAGTAAAGACATCACTAAGTAAACGATTCTTGAATCTTTTTAATTGTTACAACCTAAAAAATCTCTTCTTAGAGCCTACGCGAATCACAGCAACCTCAGCCACATGTCTTGATAACATTTTTACAAATTTAATGCCATGTACAAAGTCAGTAATTAATAAACTACAATCAGATCATAGTGGGCAGTTGGCCACTTTTGATATTGGGCTAAAAAAGACTTTAAAAAGAGAAATTACCTTTATACCCATGAATGAGAGACGGCTTGAAACATTTAGGAAAAATGTATTTGAAAAAACATTTAAATTAGATTACTGTGCAGATCCTATTACTCAATATAACTCTATTCATAATATAATTAGAAATGAATATGACTCTGTTTTTAAAAAAAAGAAAATATGTATAAATAATAATTTATTTAGGTTTAGTGACTGGGCAACAGTGGGAATATGCAGAAGTAGAAATAGATTATATGAATTGTACAGTGAAAGAACTTATAATCATAATAAGACATTTTATGAATATGTTAAAAAGTATTCAAAATTATTTAAACGAGTTTGCAGTGTAGCTAAATCTAATTACATTAATAATAAAATTAAATATAGTACTAACATTTCAAAAACTGCATGGAATATAATTAATCAGGAAACTGGGAAAGCAAAAGTACCACACACCAAATATAATTTAAAAATTAATGATAAAGTGTTGTCAACTGACAAAGAAGTTGCTGAAGCATTTGAAAATTTTTTTACTGCCATCCCTGTGTCAACTACTTCGAGTATTAATTCATGTTCCACTCTTGCACAGTCACTGCTAACGGAAAATGTAAATTCATGCAATATTGATTTTATTTTTAAACATGTTACTGTTCCACAAGTTTTAAATGCATTTAAAAGCATTAAAGTAAAAAATACTGCCGATTTAGATGGGATTTTTGTTAAAATTATTGAATCTGTCATTGATGGTATAGCCCCGTACTTAGCCAGTATATTTAATGACTGTGTTGATAATGGTGTTTTTCCTGATTTAATGAAATTGAGTAAGGTCATTCCAATATTCAAAGCAGGTAGTATGTCTGACCCTAATAATTTTAGACCTATATCTATACTACCAACGCTCAGTAAGATTTTTGAAAAATTAATTTTAAATCAATTACTTTCTCATTTTTACGGTAATAGTTTAATGAATTTTAAGCAGTTTGGTTTCACGCGGGGTCGCTCAACAACCGATGCCGGTATTGAGCTCATAAAACACGTATTCAGCGCCTTGGAGGAGTCGTGTGATGCTATTGGTGTCTTTTGTGACTTGTCCAAGGCGTTCGACTGTGTGGATCATACTACTCTACTCATGAAACTGCACCATTACGGCATTAAAAACCGAGCGCTTGCCTTGATTAAATCATACATTTCTAATAGAAAACAGAAAGTTGCAATAAATGGAGAAAAATCATCAGGATCGGCAGTGACAATGGGTGTGCCCCAGGGCTCAGTTCTTGGTCCTTTCCTATTTTTAGTTTATATTAATGATCTGCCATCGGTCGTTAAGAATCAATGCGAAGTCATATTGTTTGCTGACGATACTTCCTTCTTGTTTAAAATCAAAAGACATGAAATTGACTATCGAGCGGTGAACAAATGCATCTCCAACACAGAGCAGTGGTTCTCAGCTAATAATTTGCTCCTCAATGAAAAAAAAACGAAATGTGTTAAATTTACATTGCCAAATGTCAAACAGGTAAACACAAACATTGTAGTTAAGAGCCAGGAACTGACTCCTGTAAACTCAACTGTAAATCTGGGCATAACCTTAGACGCCAAACTACAGTGGGGACCGCATGTTGATGGTTTAGCGAAAAGGCTTGGCTCTGCCGCATATGCTGTTAAAAAAATTAGACAAATTTCAAATGAAACAACTGCTCGATTAGTCTATTTTGGTTACTTCCACAGCCTCATGACATATGGTATTCTGCTGTGGGGGAGTTCTGCCGACATCGATGCTATATTTATTCTGCAGAAAAGGGCTGTTCGCGCAATCTATCAGCTCGGTCCAAGGGTGTCACTTAGAAGTAAATTTAAGGAAATAAATATTCTTACCTTCCATTCACAATATATTATATATATAAAATTTAATGTATGTTAAAAAGAACATAACCTTGTTCAAAAGAAAAAAAGATCTGCACAATGTTAACACAAGAGGAAGAAATATGCTGGCAGCTCATAATAGCAGGCTTCATAAAGTCACTAACTCATTCATGGGTCAATGTATACACTTTTATAATAAGGTTCCTGAGGATATCCAAGGTCTTCCTATTGACAAATTCAAAGAAACTATAAAGGAGAAGTTGTGTGCTAGAGCATATTATAAACTATCCGATTATTTGGATGATAAAAGCCCTTGGGTATAATCCCCTCATTAACAGGATTGTACTAGTATTTGTAACAAAGCATGTGTAATGTGTCTGTTTGTGCGATGAGTTCTTCGTCCCGATGAATATCTAAAGCGTCATTGTCACTAAAGTAAGTCTTCTTATGGTAGCGTCGGGTGACGGGTCGCTCACTTCCCTCTAATATGGTTGAGGAGGGCGATGGCTGGATCCCGCGTTAACTCGTGAACGGGTGCCGTTTGAGGGTGTTCGTCGTTTGGATACTTGGAGGGAGGGAAGACTTGCCGAGCTAACAGATGCAGAAAAGAATAATTTTGAATAGACATAAAGAGACTCTGTAAATTTATTTTGAAAAAAAAATATACCCGTGAAGTTTCTTGCCAGTTCTTCTTCAAGAAGGTTTTTTTCGAACTGGTGGTAGATTCATGTTTTATTTGACGTCAATAAGAACAAGTAATTGTCAATGTTGAGAAATAAATATTTGAATTTGAATTTGAATGGATGCGGATGGCACATAAAAGTAGTTCCAGGCAGGTGACGAATTTGCAGCTATGTTATGGTGACTTTCTGCGAACTTCAAAGCAAATATCTCGGATATCATATATATACGAACAATACAAATACAACTCATGAATCTTGTATAACCTATTCTAAAGATTACCACTTGTTCTTCTCTGGCTGCTAAAATCAAGATATTTCAATATGGTGGACTGTAGTATGCCAGTCTCCATATAAAAATGTTAGACCATATTTGATACCAACGTTTGACGCGACTTAGCTGCATCGATGAAGCTGATATCCCTGCAGTAAGATAATCAAGGCTGTCGTAGATCATAAAAAGTAAGCTAAGTTTCAAACAATATATGTAGCCAACGAATTGAAAATGATATTGTCCCCCATACTACTATTAGCATAGGATTTTGTAGTTAACGACTATATTTCTACAATAATTATCCTATTCATGAGTCAATAACAAAACGTGCAGTTTTCCAATGACAGCCGCATTAATAAACGAATAAACATGTTAACTTAAACCAATTAATTGATTACTGGCGGAAACACAAGATTAAGGAGATATCCTTCCTGTAAATAAATGAGTTTCAGCTTGACTTTTAGATTAAGCCGGAAAATGGAGTGATTCTCATGATTTTCGGTCTCGTTTATCCTTCACAATACAAGGAAAATTTGTTTTGTTTTGTTTTCCTCAAGTGTGAAAAATAATATTTGCTGATGTATGAAATAAATAATGGGCTGAGAACCTTTTCTAGTTACTATGGCTTTTATTTTTACGTCTTCGAAGATATTATAGTCACAGTGGTTAGAGAGCTGGATCGGTAAAAGTAACGAAAAGTAGGAATTAACGACTAATAATTAGGAAAATTATACGTGTTGTAGGTATAATGGGAGCCCTATATTGTATCAAAAATAAATGAAACAAACCTCATTTTAGTAGTACATAATTGATGTATATATTAAATTCACAAATAAAAAATTAGTCACTACATCATAGCCGTAGTGTTATGAAATTTTAGTTATGAACTAGCGACTCGCCCCAGCTTTGCACGGGTAACGGAGCATATATGCCTAAATTTTTTTTCTGTTGTAGCGTCTCATTAGATTGTTGCGTCGAGCAAGTAGAATATATTTTTAGGTGTAATTGGAGTAGTAGAAATGGAATAAAACCAAAACCCAATCAAATATTCTATGCCAGCCATGGATTGCTTTTCTGTACAGAATGTAAAGCACCAGTTGACAATTAATTGAACTACAGCGTCACCAACTTATCAATTCATTAGCAAAAACTGACAACTTTGTTACGTGACAAAAGGTGAAACTCAATTTATGCATAAAAAAATGCCCTTACAAGAACTGACACTCTTGTTGTAAGAGCCAGGTCTTTGATGTCGTAGTTTTTGTTCACGAAGTTATATAATAGTAACACAATAAAATCCAAATAAAAAATAAATTGATTTTTACTTACCACTTTATACTGAAACCAAAACGTAGTTCAGAATAAGCCTTTACCTTGTAAAAGTAAAATAAGGAAATACTGCAGAGGTATTAAAGCTGAACAATTGTTCCCAAAACCGCAGAATAGAAATAGCAAAGGGTCTTTCACTAAATAAATGAAGGGGGTAAAAACAGCCACAGCGTATGTCATTACCGAGGGCTACAACACCCTGAGATGTTAGGTTAGGGCAGTATTACAGTTGATATCATGCCCCGTCATGAAATGGGCAGGCGGCATTTTCCTTTGGTCGTTTGAAAAAAAAAATCTTTATCCAAGTTAGTTTAAACTGGGTTGGTTAACGTTGATTGAAGTGGGTTACATTTAATTAATAAAAAATAAACATTTTGTTCCTAATGCTGCAAACTTTTGCTATGGAAATTTCTTTTCGTTTTGAACCTGGATCTCTGGAATAATGCCTTTCATTGGGTTTCTGCCCGTGTCTGTCAAAAATATTATTTTTGTAATCTATAGTCATAGGAAATTACTCATGTTGTTTGGTGGGCAGAACTTTTTTTAAGGGATTTTTTCGGCCAGGGTAAGATTTTTGATGTAAATATTTAAAAAGCCTATATTGTCGAAATACTTTATTAGACCAGATATTTAATTCTATCAATGATTACTTACTGTATTCAACGAAACAAAATATTCAACACATCTTGTCGAAGCACTGTTCAAATGTGAACATTTATTACTATATCCCCAACCTAAGCAAGAAGAGAGCGAAGCATCCATCAAACAGGCTTCAAGCAAAAGCCTGCCAAATTGAATGCCAGGCCTTCCTTCATTGTAAGAACAAATCTTTCTTAATTGTATCTTAACATGAATATTGGGGTAAATTTTATTATCAAACTTAGCAAATAAATAGAACCAAAATTAGCTCACAGTTTGCTAATTATAGTATTGGGAAATCAAACTAATTTAACACACAGTGATTGTGATCCAGTGAGATGCTAAAATGCTGCAAACTTTTTCGTCACCCGAAATTCTATAATGAAGATGACTATCTGTGTCGACTAAAATGAAAACGTGCCGATAATGCGAGTAAGATAATACGATTAGATAATCAAAAATATACCTAAATTCATGCACTTATTTGCACGTTTTTGTTTAATGACCTTCTTTTAAATACTTATTGTTTATATATCCATAAATCTAACTTGCTTATACTCGAGAAAGCTCAAAGAGAACTATTAAAAGTAGGCGCCTGCAAACCTTGATTTTTTTAACGCTTATCTCTATCAGGAATTAAAGTTCCCTGCCGTTGGATAACTTTTATCTTGGTACCTAACCCTAAACTTGATTTTACTAAGCACTATTAATATGATCTCTGGGACTATATACAACACTATAAATAAAAATATAACTCATCTTTCTCTAACGCAAAACTTACGATCACTCTGATTAACTTATTATACCTATGACATAATAACTCAAACCCTTTTATATATAATATATGTATTTATTATCTGTATATTATTACTAGTTTTCTCTTCGTAATTTATGTACCCTTGGCACGAATACCGGTAAGACATGGTTCTCGGCCACGTGAGCCTCGGCTTGCTATAGTAATTATGATTGCTCCTTACTTACTAATATATGAACTTGTGAACTTTACGGCATGTATTGAGAATAAAGGATTTTTGGATGGTTGTATTTAATGTAATTTTGATAAGTTTAGGAAACTAAGTGACTGTTGTAAAGAGTTGTTTACTACTATTATTATTATAAATATGCAGGCTTACTGGTAATTCGATACGTTCCTTTCAGGAAGTAAAAATAGGAGCAAGGAATAATTCGAATAACCAGTAACCCTCATATATAAGAAGATAAGTACACAATAACATCCGAAGAAAGCAGTCTATTTAAAACTAAAATGCTTTTTTCACGTTTTGTAAAAAGGTCAGGCCAGGAAGAGGGTACAAGACCCTTAGAAAAGATTATTAAATGATCTAGTATAAAGTATCGTTTCACTTTAAGGTTGCCTTAATTTTATGCTATTTGTTATTTTACGGCATGAATAATGAAATTTAAATTTGTCAAATTTCGGCTACGATCTACGCAGTTAATCTGTTTTTATTTTTCTGTTGTACATGATCTTTCATCCCACATTGTAAATCCTGGCATACTTAAGAATTCTGCGTGCGCTTCTGCCATCACCTAAAAATCCTCTAAGCCCCGAAAATGTAGGGCAATTTACGTGAAATGTGATGGAAACGTCAGGCCTAGATAACTTTTTAAGAACATTTTCTGTACTTCTAGATTTAAAGGAACTATGTTTTTTTTACTTTTGTCGAATCAATTATATTCCAGGAAACTAGAAAAAGTTAAATTAAGTAAAAGTAAAATTAAAAACAAAAATGTTTTTAATAAATTTTTAATGACAAATTACTTATGTGAGAGTATAAAAGTAATTATGTGCTGCCATACAGTTTATTTATCACAATGAAATAGCAGTGTTAAATAAAAGTTTGAAAGCATTAATTATTTTAAATAAATAACACTATTACAATTCGTATAGGGAAAAAAATCTTCTTTTTTAAAAACGTAACATAAATTTTATTTCCTTGAGTTCAAAATTGTTACGATGAAAAGGAATTTATCGAGCATCATCTATGTTAGAATCTATTTTTAATAATTAGTAATTTTTTGGTCCATGGTTCCACACTGAACAGTACCGAAACAATAACATAGTTTAATAAGAAAGTTTAAACAGTTAACCTGGTCTTCAAAATCAATGTTTATGTTTAACTTTTTCGTGGCCGTTTCAATGATCTTAGCAATTCAGCAAGCAATTTCGATAAGTTTTCTTCTGTGAACAAAAATAATGCCGTGCTACATAATTCAAATATTATGACAAAAACAAAAAGTCGCTGTAGTTTATGTCCTTTTTCCTAATATATCACACGCCATTGATTCAAGAAATAAGCGAGGTCATAAATTTTCCATAACATAAAGGTTAAACAAACGGGAAGCATAAACTTGGCGAAAAACTACACCTGATAGCGTTCCAAAGTTTGCCTCAAGAATTTTGATATGGCCTGTTTTGTGTACTTGTGAGGAACAAAAAAATGATTGACAAGTTTATTCAAGGAAAAGGTTGTGCTAGATTTAAATTGATTTTTATAATGTAGAATAAACATGGCTCGTACATTGTTCGGCGTCATTCCTTTAAGTGAGTTGGAAGATATATACTTAATATAAAAAAGAAATTAATAATATGTGTCAATTATAAACAATTAAAACAGAAAGGCTAGGATTTATCGGTTTAAGCAATCTACGTTTTGTAGAGCACAGATGAATGCTAATATGAACTAAAAAGTAAATATATTTTACATCGTTTTTCCTGATGTTTTTCCAATTTAAATATTTATTTTTCAAAATTGACAAATGCTTGTTTTTTTTGACGTTATATAAAGCATGTCTCTAGTTGCTTCAATACTGGCTCACAATTACACTGCTGCAGGCATAACACAGGCAACATAAGACCTAAGTGTCAGGACAAGAGATCGACCAGTCCCAGGTTTGAAATCACTTCTAAGTGGTAACACGAGCCGACCATGAGACTCAATTTTTCGCCGTGACCCAGGCTTTCTTGGCATGATGAAAAATGAACGAGTGTGTCGTCGATTTACGTTATTGATATTATATTAAAGATTGATAAGTACTTGTTTACAAAAACAGTGTTTTGCAGCTTTTTTAATAACTTCAATAATGTTAGTCTTTGGATTGAATTTATTAATTAGTTCCTTTTATAAATTAAGAAGAACATGGACCATATCGAGGAAATGATAAACGTTGAGTATACGCATAAAATGTAATGGAATGGCGATTACTCCGCCAACAAGAGCGAGCTCTTAAATAAAGGTGTAGAAGAGTACTAAGAGTAACTACTAGCAACGATTTAAGAACTTTCTCAACAATAAGTTTATACCACATTGTTACAAATAGAAGCAGACTCAAGAATGTTGTATTGCAATCAACCATACCAGAAAAGCATTAAATACCCCATTACATAACAAATTTTATTAGGTCCCAATCACACATACTCAATGAAGAAAAGGTTTTGAAAATGTTTTCTTTCACCAGCAGTGTGAGTGGCTCAATATATTTTGTTGCATTTGTTGCTGATTATTTAATAATAATTAGTTGGAATATTATTTTGTATGTTTATTTTGGGAACACCCAAAAATTCCTAATTATGTTATTCCGAATTTGAATATTCCGATTTTTTAAACTCCGAATTTCACAATCCCGAAGAGTCATATTTTACCGAAATTCATAAATATGAAATTTTAATTTTCCGACCTTCATTAGTACGAAGAATTAAAAACCCGCTGTGTTACTAGTCCGAAATATGGAATCCGAATTTTAATTTTCCGAAAATTCAATGCTAACATTCAGATTTGTGGATTTGCATTTCAATACATAAACTACATACTCAAGAAATAACTCGGTACAAAAAACTAAATAAACTTTCTCGACCCAGCTGACTACTTGAATTCTCGAACGTATAAATTGATGTGCTCATGCAGTTTTACAACATTCTCGCTCCGATCGCCACGCGGTGCGGACGTGCAAGACACAGTTCTCCGTTGGTCGGTTCCCTCCCGATATTCCGTGGCGCTCAGTCTACTGACGTCACAGTATAGCGTGTTGGTTCCGTGCTACGGTTTTCAAGGTTTTTCTACTCCGTCTGAGTGCTTTCGAAGTGCGATTTTTCTTTGCGACTAAGCCCCTTAGTCTTCAAAGTGCTGTGCTAAGTAGTGTTGTGCTTGTGCTGAGTGCAGTGTTGTGCCCAGCGTAAGTAGTCTGGTTTCAGTGCAAAGGATACTTAACGGTGACAACGAACCAGTCCTTTTTATTTTTATTTATTTCTCTTCTCTATTTTATTTATTTTTCTCCTATTTTCATATTTATTTTTATCATATTTGTGTGTTTTCGTGTGTATTTGTCCTTTCTGTCGGTAAAGGTTGACCCTAACGCGGTCAACTCTTTACCTGCGTACCCTTTTTTAGGTTTCTAGGTAGCGGCCTTCGGCGTACTACGGTTAGTTTTAAGTTATTCTCCCCAGCCACCCTACCGCTGGTAGGGAGGTTTGCCGCTAGGGTTCGCTAGGTTTTTATTTAGGAATCCTAGGCATTTGTTATATATTATAGGCATACATTATATATTTATTTATTACATATTGTAATTCCAAGTCCTCCAATGGACCTTGTTAATATTCTTAAGTCGTTCGCCCAGGCGCTCGCTGCGTCCGGCGTAAGCATACCCGCTGACGCACTAACGCAGGCCTTACAGGCATCTATTGCGTCCCCGGCCCCTCAGGCCTCTAATGTCCAGACCCCTCAGGTCTATAGCTCTCCCGCGTCTCCCGTTCCATCCGATATGGACTGCGCGTCGGTCTCATCCTCGTGCTCATCTCGCAGGAAGCGTACCGCTCCCGGGAGCGATTCAGACTCCGCCGCGTCCGAAGCTTCGTCGGTCGCCGCCACCCTAACCGGTTCTCCTGAGCCCGCGTTTCAGTTAGTTGCCAAACGCTCTAAGAAGCGTTCGAAAAAAGCCGCGGTGTCTTCAACACCTGAGCCAACCCCGGTGTCTTCAACACCAGCCCCCGCGCCGTTAAAATCGCTCGAAGTAACCGCGTCTCCGTCGGTCCCTTCGAAGCCAGCGACGCGCTGCGCTCCCGTCCCGCCGAAACCTCAGCTCCCTCCGCCCGTCTTCCTGCGTGAAAAAACGCGCTGGACCGCGGTTTCTAACTTGTGCAAAGAGCACAAAATTAATTACTTAAAAGCCGCCAACGCTGGCGATACAATCAAAATTCAAGTAGCGACCGCCGACGACTTCCGCGCGTTTACCAGGATACTCGGGTTAAATCAAATCGCGTACCACACCTACGCCCTCCCGGAGGAGCGTAAGATCCGCGCAGTACTACGGGGCGTCCCGTTCGAGCTCGCGAATGAAGAAATCCTCGAGGACCTTAAGTCCCAGGGTTTCCCGGCCGAAGCAGTGCACAAGATGCACTCTAACCGCGGTAGGCGCTTTCCGTTAGCTTTAGTTATCTTGTCGAATACTCCCAACTCGAGGGAGATCTTTAGAGAGGCTCGCACAATTTGCGGACTCTCAAATATTTCTGTTGAGCGTCCCAACCCCCGCGGTCACCCTGGGCAGTGCCACCGCTGCCAGCTCTACGGCCACGCAGTGGCTAACTGCTCAGCTCCCCCCAGGTGCGTTAAGTGCCTGGATCCACATTTTACGAAGGAGTGCACTCGCACTCCCGAATCCACTTCCCCCCCTGCCTGTGTGCTGTGCGGCCAGTCTGGTCACACAGCTAACTACAGGGGCTGCCCGCGTGCTCCGCGTTCCACCGCCAAGAGGGTCGCGCCTAAACCGGCGCCGCCGCTCACTCACGCTAACTTCCCGCCGCTGCGCAACCGGGGTCCCCCGGAAGCAAAGCCCGCTCAGCCGACGCCTACTCCGGCTCTGTCTTGGAGGCAGCGTCCGGCCGTTCCGCCTGCACCTTCCCGACCTATCCCAGCTCCCGTAGCTTCCGTAGGGCCGCGTCCTTCTCCGTCATCCGCACCTCAGTCGTCGTTGGCTGAGGACATGAAGACCGTGTTCGACGTTATTCAAAACGTCGATATTAACGAAATTTCCGTGCTCGCACGCAAACTGCGAGCCGCCCGCTCTCCTCAAGAGCGTTTATTTGCTTTAGCCGAGCATCACTCGCTCCTAAGTTCGTTGTAAATTCTTTTATATTCGTATAAATTCGTAAATAATAAATTATAATGTCTAGACCCGTGAATCCCGCGTCCAGTCGTATTAAACCCAAGGGCTTATCCCTAGTATCTTTCAACGCTCGTAGCCTTAATACCAACCTTCCCGAGATTAAACTGTTCCTTGAGAACAAAGAACCTGACTTATTCCTTCTCCAGGAGACATGGCTTACTCCAAACCGCTCCAGGGGATTCGCTATACCTAAGTACGCGTTTATTCGTAACGATAGGCCCAACTCTGACGGTTTCGGCGGCACCGCTATATATTACAAAAGAGGCTTCCACTGCTGTCCTCTCCCTACCCCTCCTCTCCTCAACATGGAAGCCACTGTGTGTAGATTGGCTATGACTGGTCATCCGACCATCATCATAGCTTCAATCTACATACCTAGTGGTACCAGACCAATCCGCAGCGACTTTGAGGCCATTCTCGCCCTCGGCCATGCAGTCATTATGTTCGGAGACTTTAACTCCAAACATACTGACTGGACGTGCCTATCGACTAACACCAGCGGTATCGCTCTCCTCGACATCACTAACTCCCTTGACCTAGACGTCATATCCCCCATCACTCCCACTCACTATCCCAACAACCCGTCCTACTCTCCTGACATCCTCGACTTTGCAATTATCAAGCGAATCAATCTTGATCTAAGGTCTATCGAACCGCTCGATGACCTAGGCTCCGACCATCGCCCCGTTTCCCTCGTGCTAGGACCGCCGAACGATAACGTCTCATCTCCTAAGACCTTTACCAACTGGAAAGGTTTTAAAAATACGTTAGTTTCAGCCTTAGAGGCTCCGAACTCTCCACTCGCGATCTCTCCCGAACAATTAGATAGCCCGGATAAAATCGATTCATTAGTAAATTCTCTCACTGATGCTATCAACTCAGCCATCAGTGACAACGAAAAGGTTGCTAAGCAAGGCAAACCCACGCTTCCCTTAGCCGTTAGCAATCTTATTAAAGCTAAAAACGCGGCTCTCCGGAGAGCCAAGAAATATCCCACGCCCGCCTATAGAACAGCTGCGAATCAGCTTCAACGTAAAGTTAGGTCTTGCCTCGCGGAACTCCAAGACGCTCAGATGAACGATCTCATGGCGAATATCTCTCCGTCCCACCAAGCGTACTATAGCATGGCCCGAGCCTTACGCGTAGACACCGTCTCTCACGTTCCTCCTCTCACTCGTCCCGATGGCACTACTGCCTTCGAAATCGAAGAGAAAGCCGAATGCTTCGCCGACAGCATTGCCGCACAATGCTCGCCCAGCACGCAACCTGCTGATCCCTCACACATCCAGGCGGTGGAGGACGAAGTCCTTCGCAGAGACTCTCTTCCCATCACCGCCGACCCTGTCACAGTCTCTAATGACGAAATCTTGCTTCTCATTAGAAATCAAAAGTCCAAAAAGGCTCCGGGTGCGGATGGAATTTCCAACCACGCACTTAAGCACCTACCTCAACAGATGCTTACCTTGTTAGCTATCATTTTCAATGCCTGCTTCGACCATAGCTACTTTCCAAAAGCTTGGAAAGAAGCGACAGTCATAGGCATTCCCAAGCCGGGCAAACCTCTGAACGTCCCGGCTAATCACAGACCCATCAGCCTCCTCAAGGCAATGTCTAAACTTCTCGAGAGAGTCATACTCTCTCGAATGCGGAACCATCTGTTTCCAACGGATGGCGATCCTCTCATTATTCCCCATCAGTTCGGCTTTCGCGCTAAACACTCCTGCCCTCAGCAAGTCCACCGAATCGTCGAGTATATACTTGACGGTTTCTATCCGCGTCGTTATAAAACAGTCGCGGTTTTCTTTGACGTAGCCAAGGCTTTCGATAAAGTCTGGCACAGCGGTCTCGTTTATAAACTCTACAAGATAGGCTTACCGGATCGCCTAGTCAGGTTAATAGCGTCGTTTCTCAAAGACCGTACGTTTCGATTTAAACACGAAGGCACGCTTTCTGCTCCTCGTCCCATAAAGGCTGGAGTCCCTCAAGGCTCAGTCCTCGCCCCTCTGCTGTACACCGTGTACACCAACGACATTCCCATCCCGCCGAAAGGCGTCGAACTCGTCCTCTTTGCTGACGACACCGCACTCTATACCAAAGGCCACAGTGTTCGGCACCTTGTAACCAGACTCCAAAAGGCCGTAAACGCCCTTGGTGTATGGTTTCAAAAATGGCGCATCGATGTGAACCCTGAAAAGAGTTCTGCGATGCGCTTCGACCACAAACGCCGTCGTCCCGATGGCGATCCCCACGTTCGAATGTTAGGCATTCCCATCCCCTGGAAGCGCAGTACTAAATACTTAGGCGTCACATTAGATCCGACGCTTTCTTTCAAGCCACACGTCGAAAGAGTTTCGAAACTCGCTCGTCACTATTTAGTCCGCCTAAATAGCATGTTAGGTAGAAAAAGTAAAATGTCCTTCAGAAACAAACGTACACTTTACAAGGTCTGCGTTACACCCGTCATGACGTATGCCTCGCCAATCTTTGCCCACGCCAAACCCTCCCTCCTGCACAAACTGCAGGTAGTTCAAAACCTCTTTTGCCGCCGGGCCACAAACGCACCGTGGTACGTGCGTAACGCGGACTTGCATAGAGATCTTGAACTGCCTACAGTACAACAACATCTCAAAACACTCTCTGAAGCGTTTTTCAAACGCTCCGAAACCCATCCCAATCCTCTAGTTCGTGATTCAGTCTCATATACTACTCCTGTGTTAGACTCGAAGTTCAAAGTCGCTAGGCCTAGAAATGCGCAAGCGTACTCATCCACCAGACTGTCACGCGATCTCGAGGCCCTTCTGGCCGCAAATTCTAATTCTAACGTAAATTCTAATTCTAACGTAAATCCTAATTCTAACGTAAATGCGAATTAACTCAATTTTATTTTGCAATTTTTTTTTAATTTTTGTTTTAATTATCGATTTTCATTTTGAGCACCTTCAGTGCTATGTGTTAACCTTCAGTGCTTTGAGCACCTTCAGTGCTATGTAATCCCAGCGGGTGACCTCCTTCTGGGCCCCGCTAGCGCGGCCTCTTTCTCCAATTGGCCGTCGCTCAGATGAAGGCTGAGTGGCAAAAATGCACGAGCCGACAGGGGGTTTTTAGTGGGTATGGTCCTGGCAGGCGTCGGGACGAGTCCCACATAACTTTGGAATCGCGCCAGAGTATGCGTCAGGGCATTTTTATCCTCCTGCCCTTCCCGCGGAGGGGAACAAAAAAAAAAAAAAAAACAGTTTTACAAGGCGATTGTTATTTTAATTGGCGATTCGGGATTCGTATTTATGATATTGCGGATTATTAATAATTCGGGTTTTTTATGGCTCGGTATTTTCAAATTCGGCATATTTATTTTCGTAATTATAAACGTTCGGAATTTTGATGTTTCGAAGAAGAAAAATTCGGAATAATGAAACACGGAATTTATGAAACGCGGTGCCATTACCGTAACGGGTTTGCGATTAAATCGAGCTATATACCTAGTCGTTAATTTCTCGCTGCAGACCGGTCATAATAATCCGCGAAGATCCGGTCCGCTAGGGTTGTGCGCTAGCGGCGCGTGCGCAACGCCGTTATCGATGAAACATTATGAAAATAAAGTCAGTACCAGTTCTAATCATACACTATATTTTGATATGTACTTATTGAAGTTGGTTTATATTGACGCTTATTATATAGAGATATATATAGAGGCTTATTGATTTAAGTTATTGTTTTCCAATATATATATATATACAAATTATTATTAAAAAAGACAATAGGCTAAGGTGTTCTAGCCTCACATCAAAGTTATTTGCTTTTCAGAGTCTCCAGACACGGACACGTCGGTTATCTAGATGGGTATAAAAACAAAATTTTGCCAAATATTTTCCTCATCATGTTTTTTAAAACGAGCATACAGTAGATTTAAAAATATTTTTTTCAAAAACTTTTCTCTACCTATGGTAGAGTTGTATGGTAGGTAGCTATGATTAAAATTGGTCTTAAATTATAAGGGTCTGTAGTGTGACCCGATTAGAATAGATAGACTTATAAAATAATGTAACAAGGTAAGTAGCTATTACACCTATGATTAAAGTTAAAACTTTAACAGATATACCCCAAAAATGAGTTATGTTTTTTATATGTATTTTTTTTTTGCTGCCGAGGCACCCTCGCGGGAGGGAGGTGGAAGATGCGTCATGCATACTGCCCGCAGGTAAAGTCCTCTGCGGGGGGTTATGTGGGACTCACCAGAATGGCACCTACCCACTAAAAACCACCTGTTGGCTGTAGTAATTACCGTTAGCCTTCATCGGAAGGGACACCCGTCGGGAAGTTGGGCGCGCTGGCGGAGGCCCGCTAGCGGGCCTTCAGCCTGGAGTGAAAGTTGCACTGAAGGTGCTCAAAGGTACATGAGTTGGTGGCCGTTCTGGGCAGCCTCCGGTGAAGCCGGGGCTGGGCAGAGGTCGGCCGAAGCATGATTTAGGGATCAATTCATTTAAATGAACCTATAATGAATTGAGAAGGGAACTATGCTCCGCCAGAGCTAGCAAACGCTCTGTCGGAGTACGTGAAGCCCTAAGTTTACGGGCTAAGTCTGCGATTTCACTAACATCGATATCTTTCATAGCGTCGCAGACGATACGCATATCGTCTGCTACGGAGGATTCAGGAGTGGGTTTGTATGGGCGAGGAGCCGGGATGGGATTCGATGCGGGGCGCTGCCTCCAGTTTTCTGGAGCAGGCTTTGGCTGAGCAGGCTTTGCAGCCGGAGGAACCTGGCTACGCAGCGGCGGAAAGTTTTCCTGACAAAGGGGCGGGGCCTGTTTGGGTGCCGACCTCTTGGAATTGGAACGCATGCAACGGGGTGCACGAGGGCAGCCCCTGTAATTTGCGGTGTGGCCGGACTGGCCACAAAGCACGCAATCGGGAGGAGAGGGAGTTTCACGATTGCACTCCTTAGTGAAGTGAGGGACCAGGCACTTGACGCACCTGGGCGGTGCGCGGCAGTTGGCCGCCGCGTGCCCGTACAACTGGCACCGTTGGCACTGGCCGGGATGACCGCGGCGATGAGGCGCCTCGATCGAGATCCCAGAGAGGCCGCAAATAGTGCTAACCCCTTTCAGGATCTCCCTGGACTTGGGGACGTTGGCGAGAACCACCAATGCGAGAGGGTGTTGCCTTCCGTACTTGCTGTGCATTTTATGCACCGCGAGAGCCGGGAAGCCTTGGGACTGCAGATCCTCCAGGATAGCCTCGTTCGATAATTCGAACGGGACTCCCCTGAGTACCGCTCTGATCTTACGCTCTTCTGACAGAGCATAAGTATGATAAGCATATTGCTTATCGGTGAGGAGCTTTGTGAAAGCACGAAAGTCGTCTATCGACGAGACTAAGATTTTAATAGATTCACCCGAGTTGGCCGCTCGGTTGTAATGGATCTTGTGCTCATTGCACAATATCGAAACCTCAGTCCATTTACCCTTTTCCCGAAGGAAAACGGGTGGTGGGACCTTGGCCTTGACAGAAGTTGGGGCCGGAGCGGGTGTTGGAGTCGCTCCCGGAAGCGTTACGCTTACGCCGCGACGCGCGAGAGTACGTGTCCGAGACACAGTCCATCTCGGATGTAACGGGGGACGAGGGAGAGCTATAGACCTGAGGGGTTTGGGTGGCCTGAAGGGCCGGGGTTGGGGCCTGAGGGGCCGGGGTTGAGGCCTGAGGGGCCGGGACGCGATTGTTGCTTGTAAGGCCTGCGTTAGAAGCAATTCTAAGGCCAGCAAACGGCTTATATGGCTGGGATCGCATTCCTTTGGAACCGCAGTTTGAAATTGTGAATTTAATCTTATTAGCCAGGAATCATATATTTTTTCTTACAATAGTTTTGTAAGAATCCGTGTGTTAAAGGCTTAATTTGTTTGGCAGCCTCCATTGCTGTCATAAAAAAATTGAATTGACATAATTTATCAAAAAGTAAACAACAAAAGGGAAATAATAAAAATGAAGAAGAATAATTAATAAGTAAATAAAATGAATGAAAAAAATAAATAAAACGTAAGTGCAAAATAAAGAAACATATTTTGCAAAACGTAAGTATTATTTATATTACAACTACATAACCAAAATTCTTGGTGTAACGTTAATAAGGCATTTATTAATATAATCTTATAACAAACATACCGTAATGCAACATATGAAGCAAACATATTTAGCAATAATAAGAAACAATCAAAAGGCAACCCACATTTAATCTTTTGATATCAATAGAATCGGCAATACATTTTTCTTTTAATTTGTCTATGAAACGGACTTTTTTATGTGGAATGAAGTCAGATGTGCTCTTCATTGATTTCTATTTTGCGTGTACCCAAGTTAGTGTTAAGTCTCTAATACTGACAGTGAATTGTGCAGCTCATACTCACAGATGTGTGCATAAAATAGAAAACGCAATATGGAGTGAAGACAGTGCTTTTCGTTTTGTTCCAAAAATCCATTTGTTGGTAGTACAGTCACGCTATCACCTTACTATTAACTTTCACCTTAACCGTTTTTATTATCATTCATAATATCGTCATTACCATCATCACCAAGAAAGGATGGAGTTATTCGTGAAACAGAAATGGATACTTCACAGCGTCACGTGCGTCGCTCACTTACTCAACTGTGCCCTTTACCATGCCATGCTGAACTTCAAGTATGAAAGCAGTAGCCTTTCAAGGGGTAAAGATATGTTCCCACCTGTGATAATCTCCAAGAAAATACTTCTTCAATCAATTTGCGATAGATTGAGTTTATGTTTATTTAAATTCTGCAGGTCTAAATGAAAAATGTAAAATGTTATCATTAGATATAGATTATGTCATTGAACTCAAGGTGCAGTTTTATTTCTCATAATCCAAAATTTATCTAAAACTACGAAAAAGTCCAGCTCATGCACGAAAATATGAACTACTCTAAATTTTGGAACGGTTTTATGAGATCAATAAAAACGTATCACAATTGGCGTATCACATAAAAGTCATAATAATGCCTTTAGAATGCTTTAGAATAACAAAAAATATTGTTATGCTAATTATAAACAATTCGGGAAAAACGCAAATGCCTTACAACAGCGGTTGTCGCAGCCATATAAGTGTAAACTATATAACAGCTGCCAGAACTTCCATGGTAGGTGTTTATACTATTGAGTTTCAAATACTTACATAGAACGCAAATGTTAGGGTAATAACCGAGCCCGTGGATGAGAACTTCGGAGCTTTCTGCCGACAAGGCCCGACAGTCATTTCCGGTTGCCCATGTCATAACGTGTTAATATTTATTGATAAATAAATATACGTAAAACTTGCAAGGAAACACAAAAATATAGCATCATATATATATGAAATATATAAACTTGTTTATATATTTCGAATTCAAAATATTAGTTTTGAATACAAAAGCACGTAGGGGTAACGCAATGGACGGGGCCTAATGTCCCTCCCACACTGCTGCGCGTTACTGCTATGATATTCGGAATGGGACGTGCACGGTATCGTTATCGTTATGTGTAAAAAAAGTTAAACGATCAAAATTCAAATTCAAATTCAAATATTTATTTCTCAACATTGACAATTACTTGTTCTTATTGACGTCAAATAAAACACGATTCTACCACCAGTTCGAAAAAAACCTTCGTGAAGAAGAACTGGCAAGAAACTTCACGGGTATATTTTTTTTTCAAAATAAATTTACAGAGTCTCTTTATGTCTATACAAAATTATTCTTTTCTGCATCTGTTAGCTCGGCAAGTCTTCCCTCCCTCCAAGTATCCAAACGACGAACACCCTCAAACACATCAAGAATAAATGCTCATTACAAAGACATTTAAAAAACAGTTTTTACACACTGATATTACATAAACACATGATATTTTCTACATAAACTTAAGCATGTTTTGTATTTGTTCCTGTTATTGAAACAGATTTTATTTTTTTAATAATTTCATTTCTTTAAAGTTAGCTTTACTTACTTTGCTGTTATAGTTTTATTTCTACGTTCAGAACGTTTATTTTAATCTTAAAAAAGTTTCTTAAACAAATTAAAAACCATGAACATTTTGTGCATTTTTCTTATATTATATTTTACTTTTTGAAAGGATTCGCCGCGCTAATTGGATGAACAATTTCATTCTCGAGGCATATCAGGAACATGGGAGGTGTAGGTAAAATAATGAGGCAATGAGACACTATTACCTAATCATGTTCTTCTAGTGTGCGGAGTAGCGCTACTGCGAATCGTAGAAAAACATAGTAACCATTCGTTATTGACTGAGTAACCCTGGTTAAACATCGGGCATAAGCACCAATTTCCCGTTTAACATATTTAACAATACCGGTACCTTAAAACAGCTATGATTACGAAAATATTCGTTCGCAGAATCACTCAGTAAATCATAAAATTAGTAAGAGCAGATTTTATGCTTAAGCTTCAGATTTTCGTATTACGGAAATTATGCCTTAAATAAGGGTCGTTTAGAAATCTAAACTTGACATGCGAAGGTTCTTTATTTTAACGATATATGACGTTTTTTAGGGATTCTTTGGTCCGAAACTATTTTTTTATACAGTTGTTATTTTACAGGGTGCCCCACGAAAGACAGTGCTCCCTCTGGGGAACCCGATGAACCCCATAAATGATACCCGATTTAATTAAAAGTTAGAACGCTTTTTTTTAATTATTAGTGAATGACGAATTATTTTGTCTAAAACTTAGTAAATAAGTGAGATAAATGCTACTTTTTTATTTATTACATTTCATACGCTTCATTCTTTGATATAATATAAAAAAGCATGTATACCTTCTTCCGGTTAGCAACTACGCACGTTTTAGAGAGCAGGTAAAAATCCGAACTGGCCCCCTCCATCGACGGGCTTCTAGTCATATTATTCATTTTTCTTTCGTGCGTTGCAACGATAACACGTTTACATCTAATACTCACCTAAATTCCCATTTTTTAAGTATCCATATTTTATAATGCCTAAAAGAAGCGTCGAAGAGAAAATAAAATATTATAATACTAAAATTAAAAAGTAAATGGTTGCTGGTAAGGTGCCTGTACATCCTGATCTAACCACACTGTCTCAAGATTTCCTGTGCTTCAAAAGCTTGGTGTGGGAGATGTTTAAGCAGCTGAAGATTGAAATTGAGTCCATCAAAGTGAACCAAGATAGATTTGAAACTGCATCTTGGAAACTCCACGGAGTTCCTGAAAAGCAAAACAGATTTATGAAGAGGTCCATCTAATAACATCTAAACCAAACAACTGACTTTGAATAGTATAAAGCGAGAACACTTTCTTGTCTGTCATAGTCTCTATCGTTGGGCAATGCTTCTGTAGGCAAAACAAGACCAATTCTTGTGAGATTTTCTGATATACTATACATATATAATTTGCGAAACGTTCCTTAAACCTTCCCTTCCTTCAACAAATTTTTCACTTTCTGGTGTTGTTCTCATACGTAAAGATAGAACTGGTAAGGGGGGAGGTGGGTGGCAATTTATTTGCGTGCAGATTTGTCGTACAAGATTGTGAGTGCATCACCATCGCTTTACTCAGAATCTGCTGAACACCTCGGTATCGAAGTAACAATACGACATACGAAATTACTTCTTACTTTTACGATGATTCCTATGAGGAATGCGTTAATAATGTAAATGAAAAAATTAAGCTTCTCACATGTTTAGACTTTGTGGTCATTTTGAAAAAAGTAAGTTAACTGTTAACTCAACAGCAAACTTTTCAGTTACTAGGATTCGTTTTTGATTCGGTGAATATGACAATATCATTACCCTCAGATAAACGGGAAATGATGTTGAGTTTGGTTCAAGAATTTTTACATCTACCTAGGCGTACTATTCGGGAATTTGCTCATTTAATAAGAGTACTCATAGCTGCATGTCCAGCTGTGAAGTAGGGTTGGATATATACGAAACATTTCGAAAGACAAAAGTTGTTATCCTTAAATTCATGTGAAAACTATGATAAAAAATTCACTCCGTCAACCGATATTTTTAAACGAGCTAGAATGGTGGGTCCAGAACATCAACTCCGTATCTAAACCTCTTGCAATGCCTAACTTTGAATCAGAAACATTTACAGATGCGTTTAACACAGGCTGGGGTGCCAATTATCATAACGAAATAGCAAACGGTGGATGGACTAATGCTGAGCGTAGTTATTACATAAATCATTTGGAATTACTTGCAGTTTTCTATGGTCTCAATGTTTTACCCGCGATAAATCAAATAGTTATTTACTCCTTCGTGTCGACAATACAACAACTATCACCTTTGTCAATCGAAAGGGCGGAATTCAGTATCTCCATTGAAATAAAGTCGCTAGAGCAATTTGGTAATGGTGTAAGAAGGTGAAAGGTATTCATATTCGCATCATATATCAACAATAAAGGCAATGTAGAAGCTGACTTTGAATCTCGTAAAGTCAATTCAGGTATTGAATGCCAATTGTCTAATGCTGACTTTCAAAAATAGTTGAAACCTTTGGTAAACCAATCATAGGCCTATTCGCTTCTCGCAAAAATGCCAAATGTAAAGCCTAAGATTCATGGAGACAAGACCCCGATGCTGTCGTACTGTGGATGCATTTACCATCAATTGGAGATTACTTAAGATTGCTTTACTCATTCCCACCATTTACATTGATTTTAAAATGTTTACTAAATGTCATGTCGTATATCTCAAAAAATACACTCTCACAATATAATTGTACTTATAAATTGTGGTGGCGATTCTGTAAAATAAATCCTACTGAATTTTCACTCTCGTTTATCATGATATTTCTAACCGAACAATTTAATAAGGGTATTTCTTTCTGTACACTGAACAGTCTTTGGTCAGCGTTATCATTACTGATAGGTAGCAATTTGATTAATAATGACCAAATAAAACGATTACTCGAGGGTGCCTTTAAACTAAGACCAAACGCACGCAAATATACATTTACGTGGGGTCCTCAAACTGTACTATATTTAATTGCGAACTGAAGCCCTAAAGAAAACCTTTCTTTAGAAAATATCACTAAAAATCTAGTTATACTGTTAGCCCTGACAACAGCACATCGTGTGCAAACGCTGTCTCTTATAAAATTATCAAGCTGTCCATCGTAAACAACCAGTTCTATCTTACTATTCTTTAATTACAATAAAGCTATATGCCCAGCTAAAACATTACCAGATTATATCACAAAGACTAAAGACATTCGACCTATTATGACATACACACTTTTGCTGACATACAAACGACCATATGAGCCAGCAACTTCTCAATCCATCAGCAGCTGGATCAAACAGGTTCTTAGTAGCAGCGGCGTGGATATGAACATATTTAGTGCACATAGCACAAGACATACTTCCACGTCCAAAGCACACTGTTCCGGCCTAGCGCTAGAAACCATCAGAAAGTCCGCTGGTTGGACGGAAAGATCTCATTCATTAGCTTATTAATAATAGATAATTAAAGTGAGAGTGAGGAGGTTACGATTTAGCCAATTACTAATAATGTTAAAGCTTATTTTAGCCATAACAAAGACATCCTTCAGGTATCCGCGTGAAAGAAGAGAGCGGTGCCATCCGCAAAAGAAAGTATTTTACTTTCATTAATATTGAGATTGCAGGGATCGTTGATAAAGACCAAGAATAGTGTTAGTTCCAGAATACCGCCTTGTGGGACAGTATGTAAATGACAAGTAGCATACGATTAGCGTTGTTCTCTATTTTCACAAGTTGATTTATGTTTGTAAGGCAACTTTATATAATTTTTGAGAGGTGCCTCGTATCCCTACAAGATCTTGTTTTTTTAAGTAAAAGAGGTACCAAGACAGTGTCGAATGCCTTTGCAAGACCAAGAAATAGTGCGAGCTTCTTCTTTTTGTGAAGTTTAGTGAAAACACTATCGATAAGCTTTTGTACAGCACTATTGGTTGATGAATTGTGCTGAAAACGAGATTGCGCTGAAGAAAGCAGTTTTTCTCGAGTGTTTATATTTGAGATTTATGAGAGATTTATATCACAAAATTTATCTTAAGTAATTACCATCTCTTCACAGATAACTTGCAGATTTACTGCCACTTCACTGTTAGTAATGATAGCTCTGCCATTGCCGCAATAAATAAATATCTTGATCACATCAGTGAATGTGCTTCGTCTCTTGTAATCCTAGCAAATAGCCAGCAATAATTATAGGAAGCCAATAAATGAAGAGCTGGTCAAGACTTTTACACATTTAAATTTTTTTACTTCAACATCTTTGACAGACCCAGGTGGTTTTCATACCTACAAGAGGCGCGTGAGGCGAAAATAAATAAAAAAATACGAGTTTTTTAATTTATTTGAAATCATAAAAGTAACTTAAATCGTGTCCAGTCGCATCGCATTACAAGCTACTCGACAGGTAGGTAAGTGACGACGTCTGCGCTCGTCTCATGCATAGGTAGATATGAAAACCAATTAAGGCTGTCAAAGAAGTTGAGTAAAAAAATTGAAATAAAAAATTTGCCAGCCCCTATAACTCCAATTCTTTCACACTATATTCTAACAATGGTATACTTACTGACCCTCAAGTATTATGCTTCCTTTATTTTACACCCTGTATCTACTTATTTTATGTATAACAGAAAAGCACAAAAGTTTGGCTGTCAAGCGAAATTTGTTTGAGCCCAGATGTCTCCACGTTGCTAAACTATAAAATAGGCGCAGATTTATTACACAAGTTTCACGCAATAGGCACAGATTCTTGACCGATGGACGCTTCTAATTTGGATGCACACATGTATATACTCCATGTTAATGTAAGTGATGACTTTACCATAGTTATAAAGTGAATGGATTTTCTTTAATGTGTATCAAAGGAAACTTTGTGATTCATGTGAAAATGAAGGCGTGCTTTAAAATTCTGTGGAAATCGAAATAATATTTTTAATAATTTCAATAGTTATAGGAATTCAAACAACCCTACGTAAATAAGCAAATATTTATGTGTACGTTTACGTCTACGTTATATTTGTCGAAGCTTCCCGGGAAGTAATTAAATATACAATTTCAAACACTTACATGCCTAGTTTAAAAGGTGGCGGTGGCCAAACTACAAAAATATATTTCTGTCAAAATTAAAAAAACTTATACATGCGAACATTACAAGAGAGTATACATATTACGTTAACGACAATGAAGCCTTACTTACTTAACTAGGTACGTATATACAGGGTGTCCCTAAACTGTGAAATATTTTTTTCAAAGAAAACACAAACCGCACAAACTGTGACGTAACGGGAAAGTATTGTTTTATTTTCAAATACATAGATTTGACAATTTTGGCAGGTAACAAACTTATAGCATCCTCCTGTGGGCACGCTTTCAGTAATCTTCCCCATTCATTACAAAAATAACGATCATTCGTTAAAAAAAACAAAAAATATTTTTATTGTCATAAAAGTGGAAAGTGTTGTGCTATTTTGAAATCTGGGCTAAATAGGCCATCTTTTAAAACTACTTGTATTGGGTAGTGTAATACATTATTTTAATGAAGTCTAGTTTAAGTTAGTCAACCTTTTTTTTAAGCTTTGCCTATATTCAATTGATTTTTTTAAAACTAAATTATGACATTTGTTGTGTGAATCGTGATTGTTATAATAGCGTGGTTACTAAGCATTGCGTAGAAATAATACCGTCAAATTACTGAAAATTGTGATGATAGTACCGAAACATTTGGCATAGGGTGTCGACTTTCGACAATTTCAAAAATATGACAGTTTTCCCTTAACCAAGAGTTGTAGATTTGATTTCTTATTTTTATTGGCGCTGGTATAGCCAGGTACTTCAACCAGTTTGCGCTTGACGTTGAGTTTCGGGACACCCTGTATAAAGATTAGGGACTACTTACTTATTTTTCAAAAGCCTCTCTGTCATTCTCATTCCCATTGAAAGTAGTCCAAATCATGTACACACGTCGGCGTCGTAATTTAGCTCAGCCCTTTTGACCGTCACTCAAAAATGCGCAACTCTCCGTTGGGTGACCAACATATGATTTTTAGTATTAGCAAATGTTTTTTTTTTACTATTATAAATACTCTTCGACATGAAGCATTTGTTGGACTTGCCAAGTTTAACAACCCATTATTTTCTAAATACCCGTAATTCAATAAACACCGTTGTTTGTTAGCAGAAGCTGGTTATCGTGCAAAGTTAGCTTAAGCGATAAGTGAAAATAATAACAGCGGAACTTGCTGAGAAACTGCTGTAGTTGTTAAACTATTTAGAGTTTGTGCGTGTTGGAAATTCAAAGCTTGATCTAATATTTTGGGTCTCAATTTGATATGGCTGTTAACTAGCTTTACTTTCACCAAGTCCTACCAGTTCATGATTGTAGCTACAAGCAAACGTGGATGGTAAGCTGAGACGATCCAAAGTTATATCTTCAGGCCGAATGTATAACTTAACCACCTGCATTTTAGATATACCATGACAAATACCTAAGTGGGCCGAATTTGTCGTGAATTATATAACATATTCTCTACCTAGTTTTAGCTTTGGTAATGTATAACAGCCAATAAACAATATAAAAAACTGCAAACTTATTGATAGGAGTTAATATTTATATGCAGAACTAAATCACGTTTTCCCATATTGTTTTCCAATATAGACTGTTTATTTATGGCTATATTGGCCTTTTGAATTCAACCGGGTTTTTGGCCTAGCGCCGAAGGCGATTAGCTGAAATTTTAGCTAGGTACTCCTACATATGATACGCCTAAGGGCACACCACAGGGCACAGGACCTTGGCTTAAGACGTCGTATATTAAAACTACCACTAGTTCGGAAGCTTCGCCACAGTTGTAAACGACCAGGTTATATGCTAATTGCTTAAGAAATGTTGATATTGTGTTAAAGAACACGCGTTCCGATTGGTCGTATTTGATGTTATAATTGATCAAATAACCTCATAAGTTAAATCTGAAGGGATAATTTTTTTAAATATTAAACCAAAACTAAACATCTCGGGAAATTAATTTAACTGAAAGAAATGAATTAATAGTTAGACAACACCGATTTTCGGATCCGAACGGATTACGTTTGTAAAGGATAACGTAAATTAAGTTACGGCTACGACAATAAAAATATAAAGTTACCAAACTTAAAGGATAATAAATAATTTTCCCAGCAAAATTCAAAACAAGTGGTAAAGTTTTTATAGTGATTTTTCCAATACCTCTATTTTTACTTGAGCAAACTTGCAGGCAAAAGCTCATAACTTGTATAGCCTTTTAAAATACAACACGCTGTAGCAACTATGCAGAACGTATTTCCATACGGTGTTCTCCAATATATGAATTGATTTATGTGCATAGTTCTTAAATGTTATGTGTAAATTGGCTAAAGGATTAGTGCTGGAATAAATTCAGCCGACTGGGAGCTTTCAAAGTAAACGCTGTCTAATTCCTTCGAGATATGAACAAAATAATTTGTGGTGGAAATTGTTTCTCTTTTATAGGTCTACAGAAAAGTCCGCATAACATATGTCTATCTTTTAACAAATTTTAATGTCTAAAAAATGGTCTAATATAATGTGGTAATTGGAAAGCTAATTAGACGGATACGATATTTATTCTTATACAATTAAATGCGTTAGTTGCCTTAAGCATTTAATGCACATAATAATTGACAGACAATTTGAAATCGTACCTTAGGAGTTACCGCCAAGTTAAAACTACCACGCGACGAAATAAATTCACTGTTGCTATGTAGCAAGCATGGCATTGATTGATTAGTTACTAATAACGTATAAAAACGTGGTGTCTGGTTGAAGATCAAATATTCTAACAATTTTAATCAGTTTTATATTTAGTGAGCGTTGTAGTGTAGTGATTTTTAACGTTTTCAAATACACGCAATAGAGAAATCAAATAACATTAAAAAAGTGGTATAAACATAGGTACGTTACATTTAATTCTAATACACATACTCATCGATAAAACCTGATGCACAATATGACAGTAGAAAAAAGTAGGTGAAATGAAATGAAATGAAATGAAATGAAATGAAATGAAATGAAATGAAATGAAATGAAATGAAATGAAATAAATGAAATGAAATATTTATTTCTCAACATTGACAATTACTTGTTCTTATTGACGTCAAATAAAACATGATTCTACCACCAGTTCGAAAAAAACCTTCGTGAAGAAGAACTGGCAAGAAACTTCACGGGTATATTTTTTTCAAAATAAATTTACAGAGTCTCTTTATGTCTATACAAAATTATTCTTTTCTGCATCTGTTAGCCCGGCAAGTCTCCCTCCCCCCAAGTATCCAAACGACGAACACCCTCAAACGGCACCCGTTCACGAGTTAACGCGGGATCCAGCCATCGCCCTCCTCAACCATATTAGAGGGAAGTGAGCGACCCGTCACCCGACGCTACCATAAGAAGACGTACTTTAGTGACAATGACGCTTTAGATATTCATCGGGACGAAGAACTCATCGCACAAACAGACACATTACACATGCTTTGTTACAAATACTAGTACAATCCTGTTAATGAGGGAATTATACCCAAGGGCTTTTATCATCCAAATAATCGGATAGTTTATAATATGCTCTAGCACACAACTTCTCCTTTAAAGTTTCTTTGAATTTGTCAACAGGAAGACCTTGGATATCCTCAGGAACCTTATTATAAAAGCGTATACATTGACCCATGAATGAGTTAGTGACTTTATGAAGCCTGCTATTATGAGCTGCCAGCATATTTCTTCCTCTTGTGTTAACATTGTGCAGATCTTTTTTTCTTTTGAACAAGGTTATGTTCTTTTTAACATACATTAAATTTTCTAAAATATATTGTGAATGGAAGGTAAGAATATTTATTTCCTTAAATTTACTTCTAAGTGACACCCTTGGACCGAGCTGATAGATTGCGCGAACAGCCCTTTTCTGCAGAATAAATATAGCATCGATGTCGGCAGCACTCCCCCACAGCAGAATACCATATGTCATGAGGCTGTGGAAGTAACCAAAATAGACTAGGTATACCTATATGCTCTGCCACCCGTGCAAAGCTAATAAGTGAAATAAAATAAATGTAATTACAATATATTTCATTTACTTAGATCAATAACGTGGCATTTAGTGCTAAAAATATCTCATCACATTATATTAAAAATATAAATCTATAAATACATTTAACTTAAATAACGTTGATTATATTAGGTCTTTACCTATGAAATTGCCGTTTTTCACGAAATAAATGAAGCGTAATTTTTTTATATATTTTTTATTTCTATTAATCAAAATAATCACCCATGCAATCAATGCATCTTTGCCAACGCATTGGTAGCTTATTGATGCCTTTCTTGAAGAAATCAGCTGGACGGGAGGCAACAAATTCTTCAAAGGCATTTTGTACTGCCTCTCGGGTATTGAATTTTTTTCCCGCCAAGAAGTTATCCAAATTCTGGAAAAAGTAGAAGTCTGTAGGCGCAAGGTCTGGTGAGTACGGCGGATGACGGAGAACTTCCAACCCCAACTCTTGCAGCTTGGAGACCGTCTGCTGTGCAGTATGAGGTCGCGCGTTGTCGTGCGGGAGCAGTCGAGCCGAACGATTGACCAAAGCTGGTTGGAGACGTGCGAGCTTCTCCATCATTGTGTTCAGTTCTTCACAGTACACATCTGCAGTAATGTTTGTCCCGTTTGGCAAGAAGCTGTGACGAATTACACCCGCGTTAGACCACCAAACAGTGACCATCACTTTTCTAGGGGTAAGTTTTCGTTTAGGGCATTGTTTGGGTGCTGAACCAGGGTCCAACCAACTTGCTGAGCGCTTACGTCAAACAGGATCCATTTCTCGTCACAAGTAACAATGCGGTTCAGAATTCCTTCATTTGTATGCCTGCTGAGCAGTGCAAGGCACGTCTCCACGCGTACTTCGCGCTGGCGGTCATTGAGTTCGTGGGGTACCCATTTGTCAAGCTTTTTTACCTTGCCAATTTGACGCAAATGGACCAATATTGTTTTGATGCTAACGTCGAAAGCTGCTGCTAATTCAGCCGTGGATTGAGTTTCATCAGCTTCCACAATTGCCTTTAATTCGTCATTGTCGACCAAAGTTTTCGGACGACCACGGGGTTCATTTTTCAGGTCAAAATTTCCAGAACGGAAGCGGGTAAACCAATAACGGGTGGTGCGTTCGTTTGAAGTGTTCGCTCCGTAAACGTCGTTGATGTTGCGTGCCGCTTGTGCCGCTTTGCTGCCACGACGGTACTCATACTCCATAATTACTCGAATTTTTAACTTATCCGTGATGACGAAAAATGTTCGAATGCGTTGAAAACAAAACACTAACTATTAAACAAATGACGATTTTAGAAAAAGAATTCCATGTTTGTCAAATAAAATTAATTTGAAATTAGAATTATCAGTCAAAAAAAAAATATTTTCATTTGAAATGGCCAGTACGGCAAAACGGCAGTTTCATAGGTAAAGACCTATTATTAACTTAAACTAATCACGTAGTGGTCTTCTTGGCTTCGTCTTTTTCTTTGGATTGTAATACTGGCTTCATTTCGTCTGCAAAAATAATAATGTATATAATAAAAAATTCATTGGTATCTAACGAAACATGAACTAATTAAAATTCGTTGAATCAAAAGTATTTAACCCATAGTAAATATGTGGGATATCTTTATTAGTAAATTTTTGGACATGACAATACAGTCTTTGTTTATATAACTTGCGTTCAATGGGCGGCTATCAATGTAGAAGAAATATTTAACTATTAGAACTTCAATTGTACGTTAGCAACTACTAGAAGTGCTATTAATTAAAATATATGAATACATAATTTATTTTAATTTAATAATTAACTGCCTAAATAGTATATACGAGTTTATATGTGAGATTTATTCCCGATTAAATTTGTGAAGTCTTGAATCAGTCGTGGAGTTTAGTGAGGCGCCATCTTCTTTCAACTGTTAAATTTGTTAATGTCCGTGGAATATTTTTCTAGAAACGGTGTAAAGCTAGAGTGTGTCCGATACTTAGTTGTCTTTTTGAAAGTTGGTAGTACTAATTGACCAATTGGAGTGCAAAAACACTTCGGTCGTGAGATGAAATAGATGTACAATTTGTTGCCTGAAAACTCACCGCTTTTACATTCCATAAAGCCTCTTTTAAAAATAAGCTGTCAAACATCTTATCTAATCAGTTATCTAAGACATCCGTAAAGTACAGTTAATCATTGCAAGCGGAATTGTAATTTATTAGAAAATAAGAAACCTGTACTACATAATCTTAGTATTATTTCATCAAGACAACCACTTACATCCCGTATATCGAGGACCATTTTGGCAGGGCCCTCGACTTCAGTAGTTGGCATAAAGAGGCGAAGCCTGTGTCATTAAGAATAATGCGTGAGATGAAAAAGAAGAAAAAGCGCTTGCTTCAGAAGCAGCAGAGTTGAATCTTTTTCATGCGCGTGCAAACATGGTGGCCGTGTATCTTTTGAATGTTAACTTCAAAAATTACTCTTTGAAGATTTAGAAAATACCTACCATAAGTTTGAGAGGTGTTTGTGTGAGTGCAATGAATAAAACCATACAGCTGAAAATATTGAGATCGATTGAGTTGGTGACAGTTGATCGTGACAAATAAGGCAGCGTCAACAATAGAATTTCCAGTGGTTATTCAGCTGTTGTACTAATTTAATAATGTAATTGCGTGACTTCTCACATCCTACTGAAATATCAAGGAATAATTATTTACTTTGTAAAACGATAAGACAAGATATTTCGAGAAACTGTAGGAAGCATGCTAACCTGCCATAATTTATTTCTACTTGGTATCGACGCGGCTTCACTATTAATACTAGATATTAATAGCGAAACCGCAGGTGAAAGCTAGTTGTAATTATTATTGATACCGCTACAACTGTACGTTCATACCTAAATATTGTTTCTTTTCAGTGAAATCAGGATCATCCCAGGGGGCAATTTTGGCAGAAGCAAATACCAGGTATACGCAGTTGCTGACTACGCTTATAGCTGCACCCAGCAGGAATACAATGCGCCATCTAGTTAGATCCGTCTGAAATCCATTTAAACATATTTAAAAATTAAACATTCAAAGAACTTCTTAGTGTATTTTAATTTTATGACTAGTTTGGCAACAAAGTGTATTATTATTATTTATTTACTTTTCAGAAAGACTTGAAACAAACACTACCCGATTTGTTTCTTAATAAAAATCACGGCCATGAAGTAAGTAAAGTTGTCATTATACAGGGTGTCCAGAAAGTGAAGGATAATCCTTCACCTGCGGATAAATCAATTCATTTCCTACCTTAAAAACAAAAAAACTTCTGGTAATAGTCCAGCTTCTTGCCAGTTCTTATTCACGAAGGTTTTTTCGAACTGGTGGTAGAATCATGTTTTATTTAACGTCAATAGGAAAAAGTAATTGTCAGTGTTGAGAAATAAATATTTCATTGCATTTCTTTTCATTTCAGTCTCATTATTTTTAAGCTATCGGTATTTCTAGATTTAAAAAAAACCTTTTTTCTTTTTAATGCATGCCATTTTGACAAATGACGACATTTTTAGGTCCCATTTTTTTTTAAAGTACTCGTGGTTACTTAAGTCATTAAACACAAAGCCAAATGATTTCCTAAATTATTGAACAAACCCGTAAAAAACAAGTTTTTCAAAAAACACTTTTCGTTCTTTTTCTATCTGCTAACTTTGATAGCCTGTGGTATTAAAAAAATTTACTAATCTGACCGTGCCAAGAACCTTAAGAATTTGCTCGGCTAGGTACTGAGTATTCCAAAATAGTATAGTTATTTAACATTACATCTAAAACAATTTTTTTTATTATTTTACTAATGCAGGCTGGTCGATTTTCGGAATATACAGTACAAAAATACAATTGACATAAAGATAACCGAGAAATCGTCTTTTTAGTGTCATACTAGACTATCGACTAGACATATCGAGTTTTGATAAGTGCTTTTTAACGTTTGTGCTCTGAAATTGGACTTGGTTTTGCTTTGTGATTTGGACTTTGATATCGGTGATCTCGACAGCGTAGCTTCATAACGGATTTCTTCGAGCTAGGCTTAAACAATGCCCAGATACAAGTACACGCTAAGCAGGTACGCTGATTTTCATCTTGTTTATGGCGAATGCCATTGCAACGCTTCCGAAGCCGCTGAACGCTATACAGAAAGGTAAGTTGATTTATTCATTTTCCGGTGAAAGAAATTTCTTTAAATAACATAAACTTTCACCAGAAGTAAAGGCTTTTCAGAAAGAATTTTCATGTTTACAAACAAATAAAAGATACTAAATCCTTATTTAAATTTATGCTGAACACTTTTCATAGTAGATAATACTAAAATAATTAAACATAAATTCTTATTTGTCTAGAATCATTATTTTTTTATTGCTACAGGTATCCCAATCGACATCATCCAGGATATCGCGTGTTTTTTAACACCCATCTAGCGTATGTCGAAGGACAGTTCCCAGGACTATGTGGATGGAGAGGTCCTTAATGAAGTTGAAGCTGACCCTTCTACTTCAGTTAGGAAAATAGCACGCAGAATAGGTGTCTCTCAAAGAACACGGCGCACAATGTTTTGAAACGTTTTCAATTCCACCCATTCCATATGCAACGGGTCCAAAATTTAGAAACTAACCCACGTAGATTGAAGTTCCGCGATAATGTTGCGGAAAATGAACGAAGATAATGAGTTTTTCGATAAAATGCTTTGGAGCGACGAGTTCTCGTGCAGAAAAGATGGGTTCCTAAATATGCATAATTTACATAGCTGCCAACAGAAAAACCCTCACTTCACACGTCAGGATCGGTCTTTAATTTAAAATTAACATTTGGACTGGAATATTAAATGGTCAAGTAATAGGACCATATGAGCTACCAGAAACATTAACGGGACCGATTTATTTAGAGTTTCTAGAAAACCAGTTGCCAGTCCTTTTAGAAGATGTGCCTCTTGCATTAAGACAAAACATGTGGCTGCCCGGCACCTTTCGGACGAGCTGTTCGCCGCCACCAAGATAAAAAATACCCAGGAGAAGGATCGGGCGTCGTGGCTCAATTTAATGGCCAGCAAGATCGCCAGACCTTAATTTACTGGGGTTGCTTAAAAGATTTAGTCAATGCGATGGAAACTTTCAACATAACGGAACTACGAACAAAAAAAGACCGAGCTGCAGAACAAATTTCAAGAGAAGGACAAGCCTGCCACGAAAAAAGGTTCTTTATAAAAATATGTATAGCAAGTGTAAGGGCAAATGGCAGGCATTTGAAATATTTGTTATAAAGTACCAAATTAACAAACTGATAATTTGTATCCATACTGTATTTATTTCATTCTTATACGATCATATTCTTACATTTAAATGAACTAAGCCCATTCCAAAAATTCGACGTTCCTGCATTTGTACTATCATTAAAAAAAGTTTCAATGTAATGTTAAATAATAATACCATTTTGAAATACTCAATGACCAAGCAAATTTTTAAGGTTCTTGGCACGATCAGCTTAGTACATTTTTTTAATACCACAGGCTATCAGATTTAGATATTTTAAGTTACACGTTTTTTACGGGTTTTTTCAAGATTTTAGGAAATAATTTGCCATTGTGTTTAATGACTTAAGTATCCACGAGTACTTTAAAAAATGGGACCAACAAATTGTCGTCATGCATTAAACAGAAAAAATTGTTTTTTTCAAAAGAAATCTAGAAATACTGATAACTCAAAAATTATGAGACTTTTACCAGAACATTTTTTTGTTTTTGAGGTAGGAAATGAATAGACCTATCCGCAGGTCAAGGATTATCCTTCTCTTTCTGGACACCCTGTATATTCGCCCCTACCAGGTTTCAAATACGGGATTTCTGACACTACGTTCTTAAAATTTTATGCCATGTTCAAAATTAATGTCGTAAACTGTACGATATACACGAACTAATTAGTCAGGTACCTGCCATGAAAACATGTACCTGTAATGAAAGTCCAGTATTTCACCTCGTGAATTATTCTTCAAAATATTAATTTTTTTTTATTATATGATAACACAAAAAATATACTAGTTCAATTTTACATTACATTTAGAATACTTAATATAATTAAGTTTAATTCTAGAATTTACATATAAGTGACTTAAATTAATAATTATAAGATAAAAATATGCTACAAATAAAAAAACTAGTCCTAAACTATAATCATAATCAAATAATTTTATTTCCAAGGATTTAACATAAGACAAAAAAATGAACTAGTTGTAACGGAACATATATATTTTATTATTTTTTATTATTAATTTATAATACATTGAAATTATAGTTTAATATAATATTCAAAACTTACAGGATCATTTTGAAGAATAAAGCTGGTTAAAACTGGAGTCATAATTGATCCAAAATTAGCAATAAAATTGGTTATAGACATCATCACTCCCCCGTAGTTCGGTGAAATATCCAAATAATTGATCTGGAAAAATTTGACATGAGCTCAATTTTTTTTTTAAATTATAATTTTAAATAACATACTAAATGTCGGTACGTTCCTTTTATTGCATAGTTTCAAAATTTAAGTTTTTCACATATTATAAATCATATTAGATAATATAAAAGCGAATTATATATGTTCTAATCGTAGTCGGTGAGTATTTCCGTTTCATCAATCATCACTCTGCTACCGTCGGTATACAGCAAGTAAGGACAACAGCATAGGTCGATTTACAAATCACGGATTTTCTTAACCGTGGGGTTTAGAATTCACCATTGAATTCGCTATAAATCAACATCTTACACTGAAAGTCTGTTAAAGTTAATTTTTGAAGCGCTTATGACTAAATGATTGTTACTCTCGCTTGACGATTGTCAAAGTTAAGGAACGTTTGGTGCGGCAGACCTAGGATGGGTAACCGCCAGCGGTTTAAGAACTTGAGCTTTTCCGTGTTTCGGAAGGCACGTTAAGCTATCCCGGTTGTTTTCACTAGATAATCGTTAAGTTATCCCGGTTGTTTTCGCTAGATAATCGTTAACCCATGTGAGAGGCCTATGGAATCTTCAGAGGCAGCTTGATCAACAGTGACACCAGACGTTGCAACTCCCTCAAAATATAAAAAGAAGTTCTTTTTTTTAAATCGATAAGTAATCGAATAAATCGAATCCATTTGTTATTACAAATTTAGTGTTGCTACATAGTTCTGAAAATTAATCTCTGTTCAACTGTTCAAATCTGTGTAAAAGCTTACCATAAAGCCTGCATTGAGGAATCCTTGCAAAAACAGCGAAGCGACAAGCGTCACCACTGCCCATTTACGAGATTCTGCACCGAGTAGTGAGAGCACCACTAAGCCACCAGCTACGCCAAAATATGCTGTATAAACCAAACAAGAATTAAAATTGAGTAAGATAGTCCACTACAGTCTTACCAGCCCCAACAAAATAGGCGGTGATTCCAGGCAATTTAAAGCTCACTTCGCTTGCCTGCTGTAATTGCCAGACTTATGTCTTTGTTTGTAATAAATTTTTAGGTTTCCTTACAATATTTTACTTGACCGGCGGAGCAGTAGGCTTGATTTAGGTATATGAGTTGTGTAAACTCATTGGTACATTTAATAAGATCTCTAGGTCAAAAAACTGTGTCTTAACCACTACCCCTGATTATTTTGACTTAGACGTACTTACTGTATTGTAAACCTACTACGAGAGTGGCGTTATGAGATTCATGAATCATTCTTTTACAGCTAAGCAGTGTAGTAAAGTCGTGTGATTTGTAATAAGTACCAATATATTAATCAGTTATTGACCGTAGAGATTGCGTGTTGTTCAAAAAGCCTTCTTCTTAAATCTTTTATGATAGGCAATAGGATACATTTATAGGCGTTCTAAAAAACCTTAGATATCAGCTATCGTAAGCAAACATATTTTTTTACCAATTCTGAAATTTATGAAAATTGGTTTCCATTGATAACAATGTAGTGCGATTCACAAATGAAAGGGAATAAAATATATCAGATTCACGAGTGAAAAAATAATTACGATGCTTATAATTCCACAGCACAAATGAAAGCAATGTATAATTTAGCAGCGACTAAATGAATTTGCAAGGTATTCAAAGATCTTAAGGAATAAGAAGTTTTGCTAATAAATGTTTATTTTTATATCTGAATTCCCAATTGGATAACACAATTATTGCTCATGTGAGCAAATATACACCAGATAATCTTAAAATTAGCGGACCAAACTTGAGAACCGATGGCAAATGTGAAAGGTTTATTGGCATCAAAATCATCGTTAATAATTGGTGCAACGTTGCGTTCACTTTAATTATTACTTAAAATGTACTTAGACGTATAAAACTCAATCCTCGCCTTAAAGTGCAAATCAATTTACTTTTTTTTCGATAAATGAATGCCAAGTATCTCCCAGGTCCTTTTCAAAAATAAATACAAAGGCAAATAATTTAGTTTTTGTGTAACCATACATTTTTCATAATAATTTATACAGTTGTTGTGTTTGCTTTAAAAATAATAGTAGCATAGCAACTTACATATAGAATTAAACAGTTTTCTCAAATTTCCAAGTGACATGACCTTACGAGTGTACATTTGTTGACACAGCCAGCTTGAAACTATATTGCCCACCCACATACCAACATATGGTAGGGCCGATAATGCTGCACTCTGTAAAACATAATTAACTTTTTAAGTAGCCATTTTTTCGTACAAAAGTACCAAATTTATTTTATTTGCTAATATAAATATGAAAATTTAAAGCTTTGCACAAATGATAACTATGTTTTATCAATTGATATTTAAAAATTGAATCAAAACAAAAAATTTAAAAAATATGTCTCAAAAACTATCCATTACAAGACTAAACCTATCGCAAACAAGCTCTACTTTAAACTACCGAAAGAAATGTACCGAGTTTCATCAGCAACACTATAAAAAAATGTTAAGATAATAAAATTATTGTCTATGACGGTTAGGTGCCTGACTCTTTTTTTTTTTTTTTTGTTCCCCTCCGGGAAGGGCACGAGGATAAAAATGCTCTGACGCATACTCTGGCGCGATTCCAAAGTTATGTGGGACTCGTCCCGACGCCTACCAGAACCATACCCACTAAAAACCCCCTGTCGGCTCGTGCATTTTTGCCACTCAGCCTTCATCTAAGCGACGGCCAATTGGAGAAAGAGGCCGCGCTAGCGGGGCCCTTAAGTGGTCACCCGCTGGGTTTTACATAGCACTGAAGGTGCTCAAAAACAAATGAAAAGTAAATAATAAACATTAAAATTGACAATAAAATTAAATTTGCATTAATTCAGATTTACGTTAGAATTAGAATTTACGTTAGAATTAGAATTTGCGGCCTGAAGGGCCTCGAGATCTACAGTTAATTGCGTACGTTCGCTTGTGTGCGCGTTTCTCGGTCTAGCGACTTTGTATACCGAATCTAAGACAGGAGCAGTATAAGAGACTGAATTTCGAACTAGTGGATTGGGATGGGATTCGGCGCGTTTGAAGAACGATTCTGAGAGTGTTTTTAGGTACTGTTGAACTGTAGGTAGTTCAAGATCTCTGTGCAGGTCCGCATTGCGCACGTACCAAGGTGCGTTTGTGGCCCTGCGACAGAAGAGGTTTTGAACCACCTGCAGCTTGTGCAGGACGGAGGGTTTGGCGTGGGCAAAGACTGGCGAAGCATATGACATGACTGGTCTAACGCAGACCTTGTAAAGCGTACGTTTATTTCTGAAGGACATTTTACTTTTTCTACCTAACATACTGTAAAGCCGGCCTAGGTAAAAACGTGCAAGTTTCGTTACTCTATCGACGTGAGGGTTGAAAGAAAGCGTCTGGTCTAAGATGACGCCTAAATATTTAGTACTGCGCTTCCAGGGGATGGGAGTGCCTTGCATTCTCAATTGGAGATTGTCGGGGATACGACTGCGTCTGTAGTCGAAGTAAACCGCAGCGCTCTTCTCTGGGTTCACATCGATACGCCATTTTTTGAACCAAGCACCGAGGGTGTTTACAGCCTTTTGAAGTCTGGTGACGAGATCCGAGGCTCTGCGGCCTTTGGTGTAAAGGGCGGTGTCCTCGGCAAAGAGAGCGAGTTCGACGACTTTCGATGGAATGGGAATGTCGTTAGTGTATACGGAATACAAAAGAGGGGCGAGGACTGAGCCTTGAGGGACTCCAGCCTTTATGGGACGAGGCGCGGAGAGCGTGCCTTCATGTTTGAAACGAAACGTGCGGTCTTTGAGAAACGACGCGATTATCCTAACTAGACGAGCCGGTAACCCTATTTTATAGAGTTTATAAACGAGACCGCTGTGCCAGACTTTGTCGAAAGCCTTGGCTACGTCAAAGAAAACTGCGATCGTTTTCTTTCGTTTCGGATAGAAGCCGTCGAGTATGTACTCGACGATTCGATGGACTTGCTGAGGGCAGGAGTGCTTAGCGCGAAAGCCGAACTGGTGGGGAATTATGAGAGGATCGCCGTCCGTTGGAAACAGATGGTTCCGCATTCGAGAGAGTATGACTCTCTCGAGAAGTTTAGACATTGCCTTGAGGAGGCTGATGGGTCTGTGATTAGCCGGGACATTAAGAGGTTTACCCGGCTTGGGTATGCCTATGACTGTCGCTTCTTTCCAAGCTTTTGGAAAGTAGCTAAGGTCGAAGCAGGCATTGAAAATGATAGCTAACAAGGTAAGCACCTGTTGAGGCAGGTGCTTAAGTGCGTGGTTGGAAATACCATCCGCACCCGGAGCCTTTCTGGACTTTTGACTTTTGATGAGAAGCGAGATTTCATCATTAGAGACTGTGACGGGGTCGGCGGTGATGGGGAGAGAGTTTCTACGGAGAACTTCGTCCTCCACCGCTTTGATGTGAGTGGGATTCGCGGGTTGCGTGCTGGGCGAGCATTGAGACGCAACGCTGTCAGCGAAGCATTCGGCTTTCTCTTCGTCTTCGAAGGCGATAGAGCCATCGGGGCGAGTAAGAGGAGGGACGTGAGAGGCGGCGTCTACGCGTAAGGCTCGGGCCATTCGATAATACGCTTGGTGGGACGGGGAGATATTCGCCATGAGATCGTTCATCTGGGCGTCTCGGAGTTCCGCGAGGCGAGATCTAACTTTGCGTTGTAGCTGATTCGCAGCTGTTCTATAGGCGGGCGTGGGATATTTCTTGGCTCTCCGGAGAGCCGCGTTCTTAGCTTTAATAAGATTGCTAATGGCTAAGGGAAGCGTGGGTTTGCCTTTCTTAGCAACCTTTTCGTTTACACTGATGGCTGAGTTGATAGCATCAGTGAGAGAATTTACTAACGAATCTATTTTATCCGGGCTATCTAATTGATCGGGCGAGATCGCGAGCGGAGAGTTTGGGGCCTCTAAGGCAGAAACTATCGTATTTTTAAAACCTTTCCAGTCGGTAAAGGTCTTAGGAGAAGTGACGTTAACGTTAGGCGGTCCTAGCACAAGGGAGACGGGGCGGTGGTCAGAACCTAGGTCATCGAGCGGCTCGATAGACCTGAGGTCGAGGTTGATATGCTTGACGATTGCAAAGTCGAGGATGTCCGGAGAGTGGTTCGGGTTGTCGGGATAGTGAGTGGGAGTGATAGGGGAGACGACGTCTAAGTCGAGTAAGTTGGTGATGTCGAGGAGAGCTATACCGCTTTGGTTGGTTGATAGGCACGTCCAGTCAGTATGTTTGGAGTTAAATTCTCCGAACATAATGACTGAACGGCCGAGGGCGAGAATGGTCTCAAAGTCGCTGCGGATAGGTTTGGTGCCAGATGGTATGTAGACTGAAGCTATGATGATGGTCGGATGACCAGTCATAGCCAATCTACATACGGTGGCTTCCATGTTGAGGAGAGGAGGGGTAGGGAGAGGACAGCAATGGAATCCTCTTTTGTAGTAGATAGCAGTGCCGCCGAAACCGTCGCAGTTAGGCCTATCGTTACGTGTAAACGCGTATTTAGGAATAGCGAATCCCCTGGAGCGATTAGGAGTGAGCCATGTCTCCTGGAGAAGTAAAAGATCTGGGTCGTTGTTCTGAAGGAACAGTTTGAGCTCGGGAAGGTTGGTGCTTAGGCTACGAACGTTAAAAGATATTAGGGATAAGCCCTTGGGTTTGATACGACAGGACGCGGGATTCGCGGGTCTAGACATTATAATTTACTTTTTTAAGAATTAATACAAAAATAAAGAATTTACAACGAACTTAGGAGCGAGTGATGTTCGGCTAACGCGAATAAACGCTCTTGAGGAGAGCGGGCGGCTCGCAGTTTGCGTGCGAGTATGGAAATTTCATTAATGTCTACGTTTTGGATGACGTCGAATACGGTCTTCATGTCCTCAGCCAACGACGACTGAGGTGCAGAAGACGGAGCGGGACGCGGCCCTACGGGAGCTACTGGAGCTGGGATGGGTCGGGAAGGTGCAGTGCCTGACTCAAAACAAGGTCTGTCTTATTTGCCAGAGTTCCCGAAGACATGACGTAACTAGCGCTAACAAAAATCGGGCGATATTTGCAGTTTAATCGCTAATTGTTAAAAGCACCATACAGCGATAGCAGTAGCAATTTTTTTGTAATACGAAGTTTTTTGACGTTCTGCGATGATCACGCGATGGAAGCTGATCGTTTCTATTACGTTATACTGCAGCCAGTTTCAAAATCTAGACTTTAAACAGTATTGTGAGGTTTAGATTAGATGTATATTTTCTATGCACAAATTTAAGTGTGTTTCCATATTTCCAAGGTTCAACCCTTGCTCACTCTATGAATCATTCAAAATACGAGCTTTGCTTGCTTTCCGACCAAATAGGTTATTTAATTTGTCTTGGCATTTCGTTCATTTTTGTAACTTACGTTTTTCAATGATATTCCCATCCCTCGTTCTAAGAAGGTCGGCATATCGACAAACATCAACACATAGATGAGAATACACCCAAAATGCGCAACTATTAACGCCCACATGCCCCGTGACGTCATTATATGCTTCCAAGGCGTTTTTGATGGCTTTTCTTTCTAAAAGCAAAAAAAGAAAATAAATTATCACACTATCCTTGAGAACAAATTGTCATTTCGACCAAATATCAAGTGTTCTTCTCGGATGTTGAATGGTGCCTAAAATAACCTCTGTAAATAGTAATACAAAGTGAGTAAAGAACCCAAAAATTGTTTCTAAAAGTTAAATTTTCCTATCGTGTAAAACAAAGTACCCTAGCAGCGCCTGTCTGTCGGTCTGAACGCGATAAACTCAAAGACTACCTAATGGATTTTCATACGGTTCTCTCCAGTTGATGAATTGATTCAAAATGAAGGTTTATATATATATAATTCTATTACAAAAGAAGATAATTAAAAAAAATGCTTATGTGAGATGTTGTTTCCGTACTTAATTAAATTTTAATTGATATGATGTCCTCTGTTATATGCATGTTAACTTTATAAAACAAATTGGTTTACTGCGTTAAGCTTTTCCATATCGATGGGCTTTACACGATGGTTTCTTAGTTTTCAAAGTATTGTGATGTGCTTGTGCTAAGGGCTCTGTGTAACCCGCGTAAAGTTTTCTGGTTTAGGTACAAAGGATACCTAACGATGACAACCAATTTGACTGATCCAGCCCCTTTTTTATTTTCATGTCTACTATTTTATTTATTTATTTACTTTTCTATTTCATATAAATCTATTTTTGATATTTGTGTCTTTCGTGTACATTTGCATCTTTTTGTCGTTAAAGGTTGACCCTAACGCGCTCGACTCTTTACCTGCATACCCTTTTAGGATTCTAGGTAGCGGCCTTTGTCGAACAACGCTTAGCTTTCAAGTTATTTTCAGGCCACGGTAGCTATGGTTACCGTAGAAGCAGACGTAGCAAATTGATAGCCTTCGTTCGTGAGCAGCATTTACATATCTGAACTAAATTCGAAATCGGGCTCAACAAATCACCTTCAAAACACGAGAGAAGGGCGTGCCAGCCCGCATCCACCAAACCATCACAGGAGCATTCTAGCTCGCGGTCGCCATGTGGCTTCGTCCACAACCAATTAATCGAGGGGTTCACCGTCGTCATCAAACGATTTGTCCAAAATTCCTTAAATTGGGTCCCACAGTCCATGCCCCCCTATTCCGAAGCCAAGCCGACTGTTTGGCATCCACCTCCTTTATTTATCTGCCATAGATACATCGGTGTCCACGTAGATGTCTAACAACAAAATCATGTATGCTCACGCGAAAAATACCGCGATCGGTATCCGCGTGACGACCGTTTCGCCCGCCGACCACCACGCCCTCACAAAGTACTAAATGTAGAAATCCATCGAGTACCATACTGCGCATTTTACGCTTCGTCATTAGAGGTGTGCCTAAAGAGATTTAACTCGAGCTCCTGTTACGGAACCTTAAAGGCCAGGGTTTCCTGGTCATTTCAGTTCATCGTTTGTACGGCAAAGATAGATTGCTGTATTACCTAGTGTTAGTAACATTAACATAAGGCGCAAGGGGATTTTACATTTAAAAACAATTGCGAAACTTTCAGCGATCACCGTCGAGGTCCCTTTTAAACGCGAAATACCCAGCCAGTGCCAAAGATACCAAGTCAATGGCCAGGAATTGCCCTGCCAAGCCTAGGTGTGTCAAGGTCCTGGGCAATCATGGCATTGCGGATTGCGCGCGCCCGCAATCCACCGAACCTGCAACCTGTATCCTATGTAAATCAGTTAGCGACACTGCCAATTACCTAGGTTGCCCCAGGGCCCCAAAACCCAATCCCAAAAGGACGCAGAAGTCACCCTCTGCTGCTGCCAAGCCCAGCCCACCCGTGAAACCGTAGCCACCACTAACCAACCTATGTGGTCCCCCCCCAAGAACGCATGGGTAACCCTGTGTACCATAGTGAGGAAACCCACCGTTTCCCTCGCCCCCCGGCTTTTTAGGTACAGCAGGTCAGTTTTGGTCACTTTCGGACTTCGCGCTTGTAAGCGAATTTGCCTCAAGTTTCAACTTGGGAGAAATCACCACTCGTGACTTTCGGTCAATGTGCTTCATTGCTATCAAGCGCCAGGCACTTATCGCATTTAATAAATCATCATTATCAAATGTAATAAATTATACTTTTTGGAGTGCCTAGAGTAAAACCGCGGTCCCTTACTATCGGCTACTTCAACGCCGATGGTCTTTAACATCAGCGGAATGAATTTCACGAATTCTTCGTTCAAGAATTTTAAATTGACATCTAACTTTCAAACAGGTTCCGGCGGCGAATGATTACCGCTGGGTCCTGCCTGAGGATGTGAGGGCGTACCGGAGAGCAAAGACCGCATCCACATACGCAAACTACGATCTAACAACTGGGACGCGCTTCTACAAGAGATTTAACCTTCACATCTGGCTTACTAGAGCTTGGCGGCGTCTCTCAAGATGGACTCTACCGCGTCATCCATGCCTCCAATACGCTTATCTTTAACGTGGTGAAAGCCTTCGACAAGGTCTGGCACAATAACTAGCTCTTCGAAATGGGTGCGCCAGAAAGCCTCGTGCGCATCATACGAGACTTTCTACGCAGTCATACCTTTCGTTACAGATTGGAAGGCCCGCTCTCTAATATCCATCCTGTATAAGTCTGTGTCCCTCAAGGCTCAGTACTTTCTCCAACATTGTTTTCACTTTACATGCCAAAGACGGAGAAAGTAGAACTATATAATATGATTATGATAAGTCAGCTAAATACGCAGCCATTCCAGACGCGGCGGTTCGTTACTGGCGTCCGCATCACATCTTGATAGATCTCGACGACGCTATTAACCATTACCGCCGGGGTTTCAATAATAAATATGGCAACATGGTATTCGAATCGCCTTGTCCACCAGTGGGCCAGGCTGACGCGTCGTTCACGTTTCTTGCTGGTTCTTTGGCAGTACCTTCCGAACCAGTGGTAATTACAATATGCGACGTCCTAACCCAAGACCCTTGCCCTCTCGGGTGCCATATGTAGGAGTAGTTTAAATTCCAGTTAAGTGCCCTCATGGCTGGTTTACACGCGTTAAGTAGTTACGTTGGTAACTGAATTTTTAGTTAAAAGTTACGTGTAAACGGTCAATTAAGTGACAAGTGGTAAGTTAAAATTTAGTCCGCAAGTGATTAAGTAAATAAGGATTCATTCTATTTTTCGTATAAGTAGGTGGAAGGGGTTCTCACTTAACACGTTTGGACGTGATTTTTTAGTTAAGTGCATAAGTTGACAAAGCGGGTGGCGGCAAGAGCTCGTATTTATTTCGCATTTTCTCTTTCTTTTTAATTGTCGGAGTGGAGTTTTGTTTCATTTTTTAATTTTGCTGAAGTATATTTAAAATAGGAATGCTTGTAGAATAAACAAAATAAAAAATAAAATTCTTCGCTGAATTTGTCAAAATCTTGTTTACCACATATCTAGGTACAGAATTGACGAATTCATTGACATACATCTCTGTTTATCTTTATTGAATTTATGAACTTAACTACTTAATCCGTTTGGACACACAAGTAACGTGTAGTAACTTGAAATTAAGTTAAAATTAAACCGCGCATCAGCGCTAGGACACAACATCCAGAGAAATTTAACAGGCCAATAGGGCCTATATAAATAAATAGGTCTTTCTATAAAAATAAAAAATAAACTTTTAATTATGGTCATAATCATAAACATAAAATTGAACGTGGTTATTACGGCAGTTGAAATAGGAAATAGCGCCCCAAACGATATCGTAACATAAGAATCTCTACCACCATTATTGAGCCATATCTATATAAACTTTCTTTCTTAACACAAATAACATTCGCATAGTTTTTTTAGTCATATTGATTTTATATTTTATGTTGAAAATTTGTCTTTAAAAAAATATAAAGGCTTGACGTCTTGTGAACTCGCAGGCGTTCAGCCAAAAATGGAATGACCAGTCTTAATTTCGTCGGCCACCCCACAAAACGTCCAAAATGACATATTACTTGTTGAAAGCTGTCATACCTTTTATGCTCGAAGTAATCGAAGCTGCATAATGTGGTTTTATTTTCAACTTCCTAGTTGCTACAAAAGGTGAAAAACTGTAAAAAGCAATAAACAGCTTTTATGCAATTATACACGATTTAAATTTCATGTTATTTAATTTATTCAAAGTTCTATAAATGTCTAAAAAGTCGGCATATTTTTGCGTCAATTTTGTATTAGATCCACCGTCCATATGTTTTTACGTCAATGACAAGAGCCAAATGTTGACTTTTCGGTTTTCAACTGTTGCCCGAATATTGCTCAATTCAAATAATCGAGGTTACGTTAGGTTTTTCTTAACTACGAAGCAGAGCAAACTTAAACTGTACCTACAGATTGCCCCCAGACATAAATATTTTTCGTAATTTCAATAATAAATTACATCAATTTTTTTAACGTTTAAGTTAAGATTCCATGGTTTTTATTTGAATAAAAGCACCATGTTTGTGGAAGAATATTCCTTATAAATTGAATCTGATGGATGCACTGATGCCATTAAAATACAGGTCGTTATTTTTTCCGATTTTAGCCGGTTCAATTCCCGAGCGAGGTAAGTTTATATTGAAATACTATTTCTAAACTAAATACTAAATATTTAGTATTTAGAGTACTTTCCCTCCAGATGACATTACGAAATTCCACCCTGTATATTAATTAATGTGTTTTTTAACAGATATAATCTAATTATTTTGTACCTAACCTGATTTTGAAAATCCAAATACACATTACCATAACCAATCATTATCTTTACTATCTATCTAGGTAGAATCTTCGCATTCATAATATTTTACTTAAATACCTGGCTTCCAATATTAAGTCCCTGTTCAATATATTTCTTCTCTTCCACACTCATCATCCTATGCTCGCCTGGTGAGCTGGCAGCAAAAAGACACCAAATAGCAGCTGTCACCAACGACAGCCCACCCACAGTATAAAATATTAACTTCCACCCTAAGGCTGTTTCAGCTAACAAACCAGACATTGGTAGCGCCACGATAGTACCTATTTGAGAACCTGGAAATTTGAAATATGTTGTTAATTATTTATTTTCATAAGTCGTCTTTAATTCATAAGACCCAATAAGACGTTCAAATCATTACTCAGTAACATTGTTAATATACGGAACTATCAAGTAAGTAGTACGTTTGCAGTGAGTAGGTATACGGTGCACAAATTGACTTTAATAACTAAGCTAGTTTAAAATTTTAGGTAACAAGAACTTATTTTTGTCACATTGTGCCACATCAGGGTTGTAGGGCGGATGACCCAAAAGTTTTACCAGTGTGGTGTTTAGGAAGTTCCTCGTCTTGCTCACGAGTGCGCGGGCGCGTTGTTTTGGTGGAGCAAAAGGCCTCGGAGTCCCGTTTTCGGTCGCTCTCAGCAGCAAATAATTCTGGCAAGCATTTGGTATACCATTCTGATAGATGCTTTTTTTGTTTTTTAAGGGTTATACTCAATAACCTGTTAAGGAGAAACATCAGGCGATCAAAATTTTTCCAGCGCTTCTCGATTATTTCACTTTCGTAGGCGTTTGACTTTTTTGGTTCGTTTTGACACAACCATACTGTTGACTGGCGCTTTATTTCTGGATCATATTGATAAATCCAAGATTCGAAACTTGTTATGATACCGTAGACATGACGGAAGTAGACCGTAGACCTGCTTTGAATTTCTGAATCATATTATGGCACCAATCCACGCGCGCCTGCTTCTGAGCATCAATGAAGTTGAGGGCTACCCAGCACGAAACAATCCTCCTTACACAAAGGTGGTTGTGTAGAATATTATGAACTCTTCCCGATCTAATCTCCAGATTGTGTTGAAACTCCTCGTGTGTGATTCGCCGGTTTTGTTTATTTAAATTTTTCACTTGTAGCACGTTTTCTTCCGTGACAGCAGTTAAATGACGACCTCTTCTTTCTTCATCTTTCAAATTTAAGCGAGCGCACTAAACGTACTCACGTTATACCATCGATACACAGTTGCTTTAGAAGGTGCCTAGTTCATAAGGCTAATTTAAGGCGATTAAACAATTCATCAGGTTTCAAGTTGGACTTGAAGTAGTAAAAAATTAATTTTCCGCAGATCAATTTTTCTATGACACCCAATAGTTTCATAATGCCAGTAAAAAAATGAAGAGGGAAATTTATATTAGGAACAAATATGTTTTTACTTTTCAATAATGGAATTTACAAAATAAATTATAACTCGCCTGTTCCAAACATAAAAACTTTGAATAACAAAACTTTTTGAGTGGCCTGGTATCTTTTCAGACCATCAATCGAACACTACGTTTTCAAAATTTTTTAATTGTATTGCACTCTAGTACCTGACTGCTCTATCAGCCTTTTTGCAGACATGAATAGCCTTGTGCTCATTAAAATTGGTAATTTACGTTACTTATCGGATAATTTCTCTTGCTTCCAGTCATACTGAGTGATTTAAATTTGTTCATTAACGAGGTTAGTGTCCACGTTTTGAAGCGATAATTTATGACAGTACGACAGCAGTGATTCTAACTGTGCTTTTAAAGCACTGTGTGATGGACAATCTGAAGATGATATGTGAGAGATGAATAGCTTCGTAAATACCGCCCAGTTCAATTCTCTTTTTGGTCTTCTTCTTGAAATTCTGCCTCTCTAGATTATTCTTGCCCAACTTTGAGAGGAACGACACCTACGGCCTCAGGTTCCGGGGTAATGTACGTGTTTGGCAACACCTTTGCCCTTCTCATGTTCATTCATTTCATTCATGTTCATGGGCCAATCCGCGTAGGAAAACTGTGCTGGTCAACACTTTATTAAAATCTTGCCGAGACTTTCCCGTTTTGACAATGTTATCAGTGAATCGGTCATATGCTCGGTCTTTCCAATCGTGTTTTCAAGATGTCCTTTAACGCGTTTGAGAACAGTTTTGGATAGGTTATTTCTCCATGTCTTACACCACGGCACTTGACCTTGGGTAGACGACAATAACCTAAATGACGTCTTTGACGACCTTGATGATGAGAGAACAACTAGGATTAGGGGGGGGAAGGTAATGACAGATAATCACCGACAAAATATAAAAGGTTCTGTCCTACTTAATAAAATTTTTGTTTACTCATTGATTTTCTTAGTAACTGAATTAAGGTAATCTTGTCAAAAGACTTCCATAACAGGGCTTGCACACGAGTCGATAATTGGTAACGAACGATTCATTTAAAAAATTTACCGAGCTATTTTAAGAAATTAATTTTAATTAATTTATTTCATATGATAAAAACAAAGTTAACTTTTATAAAAGATTATGTGCCTTCCGGATTTAATAATTGTACCGATGGTTTTTGTTAGAAAAACATCATGTTGTAGTTGTGACAAGTGAAAGCTTTGTAATTTTTGGAGAAAAAGAATCATCATCTGTAAATTCAAATATATCTAGGTATTTGAATAAACAATATACAAGGCCAATATTCAGTTACTTTCTAAGATTATGTGCCTTCCGGATTTAATAATTGTACCGATGGTTTTTGTTAGAAAAACATCATGTTGTAGTTGTGACAAGTGAAAGCTTTGTAATTTTTGGAGAAAAAGAATCATCATCTGTAAATTCAAATATATCTAGGTATTTGAATAAACAATATACAAGGCCAATATTCAGTTACTTTCTGCTGACTACCCATTCCGTTTTTATCAGCCGTCGTTCGCAGCGAAAGCCACTTCTCTATGGAATAATAAAGCCCGAGATAAACACAAGATAAACATACAGACATAAATACAAACAACCATGACCCAAGAATTAACAAAATACTATCTTATTAGTCACAATAATCTTAACTGAATAGTTCATTATTATTATTTGAGTATTTTTTTAATAATAATAATAATTTATATTTAATTTTTTATTCTTTATTAAGTATAGGGTTTTTGTCAATTTGACATGTCAATCCTATCGTAACTTATACAATTATCACTTACAAAATGAACATTTCTATAGCCAGTATATTATTATGTCCATGGCTATTTCAGATATTGCTACACTACACACACTTTGTATCAAACCTACATCTAATTTATTTAACTTTACTATTATATTTATTATATACTATTCCTTTCTGTTTCATTTTCAGCACATTCCATCAACCCATGATATCTTCTAGTTTGTTACATTTATCACAGTTGGGTGACTCTGTTTTTTTCATTACATATGCAAATTGTTTTGATGGAATGTGACCTAATCGAATCTTAAAAGCATCTTTTAACACATTCCTACCAATTTTCAGAGATGCAAACCAAGGCACTTGAAGAGGCTGGCTCCTGATAGGTTTATACCAGATACTTTTAGTTTTAGATATTTCATCGAAATGTATTTGCCAACGTTCACAGTATATAATTTTGACTTTAGTATAAAAAGGTTTAATTTTAAGTTCTGTGTCAGATGATATTGCCAATTTTACCAGTTAGTCAGCCTCTTCATTACCGGGTAACCCGAGGGGCGACGGGATCCATTGAAGTCTCAGCGTTATTCCACTTTTTGAACATTGGTCGCATTTATTTAGTATTGAGTAAGCTATTGAGACTCCTCTGGTTCCCGCCGCGCACCGAGATATGTGTTACAGCGCACTTTTACTATCTTTAAAAATTAATAATTATAATAAAATACTTTATTTGCAAGTATATGCGTCAAAAATAAGAACTTAATTATAAATATATAAAACATATAAAACAAACGGTCATAAATTACTTGGTGTACAAACAATCAAATAAAAGGTTATTCAATTAGGGTCCAATTATACAGCAAAAAAGAAATTTAATAAAAAAAACAACTGTAATTAAAAACAAAGTCAATAATACCACTGATATTAGAATGTCAAATCAAAATATAAGTCAAGCGTAGGAAAATGTTAAATTTACATCCACTGAGTTTCCCCAAATTATATTTTTACACATATATTACCGACATGATATTTCATATAACAGTTAAGTTTAGGTATTTCGGAGTTATATGTCGGAAATTGAACTAATATGAACAATTTATTATCATCTAACCATGTTATTATGTCAATTAGAGTTTTATCTGTTTCTTTTTTAGCATCAACTTTAGGGTAACACTTAATTGTTACTGTCGTGTCGTCCACAAATAATATAACATCATGGTAAATTTGATTTGATAGGTCCGTTAAAAATAAAAATAAAAAAATAATAAAGATCCTAACACGCTTTCTTGTGGGACTCCCCGATCATAAAAACAATAAGGTGAATTAAAGTACTTTGTTAAACAGCATCGTATTCCCATCAAAACGAGTAATTTCCGTGCATTGATGTCTATCACACAAATAACCTTTAACCCTTTTCCCGTATACCATAAGATTAAACCTGATAAGAATCGGGTTCATAGATTAATTCATTGTATAAAATTTTTTAATGGTCACAGCATAATTGTGAAAATAGAAGAAAATGCTTTTAGATAAATCATTATATAGCCGAAACATTTGCACCAGCGGGTTAAACAAAGAAATATTGTTTTTGTAGGCGCGAACAACAAAGAGGCAAATAACATTCGATCTCCTTTTGCTGTATTTAGTATTAAAAGAAATTTGTGCAAGTAAGTCGGGAGAGTCCATTAAGATTAAATTATTTTATACAGGTATATAAGGTCAAAAAATTGACAACGCGCCTTCAAAGATTGAATTTTACCCTTAATCAGCCTCTGTTCATACGTGGAATGAGATCGATGCGTAAATGATTTTGCAGAAATTTCTTCAAGTCTTCAGCATGGATTGCGTAAGGGGTCTTTTTATGGAGCTACTATATACTAAAACACTTCTCACTATAGTATTAAAGAGGAAGATGGGCCTTTTGAAATCTGTAGTTGATCATTGATAGACCTCAAGAATTTCCAAGAAGTTGGTAAGCATGTGAAGAAACTATAATGATCGCGAAGTTACAACTTTTCGTCGAAGATTATACCCAGATCTTTGACATTTTTGGTCCGTATTAACATCCAACCCTGGATCCGATAGTTGTTAGGTACTTCATGGTGCTTGTTTGTGATGTATATTACACACCATTTATTGATATTCAAACATACGTTAAAGACAATGGGAAATTCCGGGTCCAGTGCTTGATACCAAGCAGTACAAGTACGATGGAATGTTATCATCGCAGCTTTATGGAAACATTGCAACACCTGAAGGTGATGACAACTCTGCAAGGAATCTAAAGTTTTCACCTTTGATCTCGGTGGTTACAAAATTTTCTTCAAAATAAACTTTGATACACCTTTGGCAATTCAATTAAGTTTATAATAAAAATGAGCTACCTCCGTAAACAAAACCGATGTAGTTAGTTCTTTCGTTTGCCGGAAGCCATTTTCCCATAAGCGTGTGACTCGCCGAAAACAAGCAAGACTGTGTGAGGCCCATTATCATCCGGAATGCACAAACTAGACGCCAGCCACCCTAAACAGAAACAGTTCGTGAGTATTTTTTATCTAATCATTTCAATAAGAGAATTGATATGTTTTGTGTTTAGGTTTTATAAAATCGTATTTTTTATTTTAAGTCGTTTGTCAAAATTAATACATATTTAAGACCCAATTTCACTATACTGTGTTTGTTAAATTAATGATCTGTTAAATTCCTAACAAACCATTAAGGGCAATTTTTGTGCTGCCATGCTCTAAAAAATGTCAAACTTCCTAAATCGGATGTTTAATTCGATCACTCGTCTACTGGTACCTATGTAAAAATACCAACAGTCGATTCATTTCTGCCAAACCGTATCAAAATATCTAAATGAATGCGGCAGCGGCATAGAGACTTTTTGTCCAAAAATATACATATTTTTTGGAATGTTTATTTGTAAGGACAATACAAATAATACGACATTCTAGAATTACCAAATAATGTCTTTTATATTTTCAAGATTGTGATATTGTAGATTTTTCAGTTTGACTGATAAGTCAAACTATATGCGTCAAACTATCTTACATAAATAACTTATACTTCGTCTCCTATGCAACAGTATTGGAGCGAAAGGGTTGAGTATGTCAAATATGAGATCATTTTGTAAATTGTTTTAAGCTATGAAAAGCTTGCAGCCTTTCATATGACTGAAAAATATCGCTGTATTGTAAGAATAATTTTTAATTGCAACCTTTACACGTCCGACTTCAAAAACACGTTGTGTGAAACAGTTTGAGCTTATGATTAACCCACGTGCTTAGAGTAGCCATAAAATGAATACAAAAGGTAGTAAGAAATTTTTTACTTTTTTGGAAATTTAAATTTTTATCAAAAGTTGTCTTTGTGAAAAGTTATGACGAAAGGGCAATGTTGGAGGATTTGACGGTATATATAATTTTAATATAATATAATAGAGTTAATCCACTACTAATCTAAGATGACGCTTAAAACTGGACCCACAAACTTGCCGGCAGAATCTAGAATCATAATCTAAAATCTTGTGATATTCATTTGTGATTTATCTGTTATATTTCCACCGTGGAAGATATAATAATAATCAAACATTTTGCCGTCGATGTTATTATGTAACACTTACATCTTTTATGGTCCTTATATTGTAAAATATTCTTCTTTATTGTTATTTTGGGATTTTCTTAATTTTTCTAAATATATTGTTCACTTTATTGACAATCAGGTCAATTCAATTTTTTATGACAGCAATGGAGTCTGCCAAACAAGCTAAGCCTCTTACACACGGATTCTTACAAAACTATTGTGAGAAAATATACTTGATTCCTGGCTAATAAGATTAAATTCAAAATTTCAAATTGTGATTTCAAAGGAATGCGATCCCGACTATATAAGCCGATTGCTGGCCTTAGAATTGCGCACCCACCTCCCTATCCGGGTGTCGCTCCGATGAAGACTGGACAGCATTTTCATGCTACAGCCGCTAAGGTGGTTTTTAGTGGGTAGGTGCCACTCTGATGAGTCCCACATCACCCCGCAGACGGCTGCGGTGGTATTCATGACGAATCTTCCACCTCCCTCCCGTGAGGGTGTTGCTTAGGCGGCATTAAAAACAAAAAAAAACTTAGAACGGCGTTTTCGCTCCTATCGCCGCCCGGTACGGACGTTCCATGACCACTCCGATTGATCGGTCCCTTTCCGATATTCCGTGGCGCTCACGCAGTTCACTGACCACAGTGTAGCGTAATAGTTCCATGATACGGTTTTTCTGGGTTTTTCTACTCCCTCCGAGCGCTATCGAAGTGATTTTTCTTTGTGACTAAGCATCTTAGTCTTCAAAGTGCTGTGCTAAGTTGTGTTGTGCTTGTGCTAAGTGCTGTGTTGTGCCCAGCGTAAGTAGTCTGGTTTCAGTACAAAGGATACTTAACGGTGATAACGAATTTGTATTGATCCAGTCCTTTTATTTTTATTTTATTTCTTTTCTTCTATTTTATTAATTTTTCTTCTATCTTCATATTTATTTTTTATCATATCTGTGTGTGTTCGTGTGCATTTGCCCTTTCTGTTGGTAAAGGTTGATCCTAACGCGGTCAACTCTTTACCTGCGTGCCCTTTTTTTAGGTTTCTAGGTAGCGGCCTTCGGCGAACTACGGTTAGTTTTAAGTCATTCTCCCCAGCCCCCCTACCGCTGGTAGAGAGGTTAGCCGCTAGGGTTCGCTAGGTTTTAGGAACTCTAGGCATCCTTTTTTTTATATATACTTATATACACATATTATTAGTTCCAACCCTCCCTAATGGATTCGCAAAGCCTTATAAACTTTGCTAAGGCCTTCGCCCAGGCACTCGTTGCAGTGGGCGTCCCCATTTCTAATGACATTCTAAGGCAGGCCTTACAGGCAACAATCGCGTCCCCGGCTCCTCAGGCCCCAACCAAGGCCCCTCAGGCCACCAATTCCCAGACTCCGTTGGTCTTTAGCTCTCCCGCGTCTCCCATGCCCTCCGACATGGACTGTGTATCGGACACGTCCTCGCGCACGTCTCGTAGGAAACAAACCACTCCCGGGAGCGATTCAGACTCCGCTGCGTCCGAAGCTTCGTCGGTCGCCGCCACCTTAATCGGCTCTCCTGAGCCCGCGTTTCAGCTAGTTGCTAAACGTTTTAAGAAGCGCTCGAAGAAAGCCGCGGTGTCTTCAACACCTGAGCCCTCCCCGGTGTCCTCAACACCCGCCCCCACGCCGCTTATGTCACTCGAAGTGACCGCGTCTCCGTCGGTTCCTTCGAAGCCAGCAACGCACTGAGCTCCCTTCCCCGTTTAGGCTCAACTCCCTCCTCCCATCTTTCTCCGCAAAAAAGCGCGCTGGACCGCGGTTTCCAACCTGTGTAAAGAGCACAAAATTAATTATCTCAAAGCAAATAACGCAGGCGATACCATTAAAATCCAAGTCGCGACCATCGACGACTTCCGGTCATTCAATAGGCTCCTTTCGGTGAAACTGTGTGTAAATTGGCTATGACTGGTCATCCGACCATCATCGTAGCTTCAGTCTACATACCCAGTGGCTCCAGACCAATCCGCAGCGACTTTGAGGCCATTCTCGCCCTCGGCCATTCAGTCATTATGTTCGGAGACTTTAACTCCAAACATACTTACTGGACGTGCCTATCGACCAACACCAGTGGTATCGCTCTCCTCGACATCACTAACTCACTCGACTTAGACGTCATCTCTCCCATCACTCCCACTCACTATCCCAACAACCTGAACTACTCTCCTGACATCCTCGATTTTGCAATTGTCAAGCGAATCAACCTCGATCTCAGGTCTATCGAACCGCTCGATGACCTAGGTTCTGACCACTGCCCCGTCTCCCTCGTGCTAGGACCGCCTAACGATAACGTCACCTCTCCTAAGTAAGACCTTTACCAACTGGAAAGGTTTAAAAAGTACGTTAGTGTCAGCCTTAGAGGCCCTGAACTCTCCGCTCGCGATCTCGCCCGACCAATTAGATTGCCCGGATAAAATAGATTAATTAGTCAATTCCCTCACTGATGCTATCAACTCAGCCATCAGCGATAACGAAAAGGTTGCTAAGCAAGGCAAACCCACGCTTCCCTTAGCCGTTAGCAATCTCATTAAAGCTGAGAACGCGGCTCTCCAGAGAGCCAAGAAATATCCCACGCCCGCCTATAGATTAGCTGCGAATCAGCTACAACGTAAAGTTAGGTCTTGCCTCGCAGAACTCCGGGATGCTCAGATGAACGATCTCATGGCGAATATCTGTCCGTCCCACCAAGCGTACTATGGTATGGCCCGAGTCTTACTCGTAGACACCGCCTAAGCACCTAAGGTAAGCACCTGCCTCAACAGGTGCTTACCTTGTTAGCTATCATTTTCAATGCCTGCTTCGACCTTAGTTACTTTCCAAAAGCTTGAAAAGAAGCGACAGTAAACCAAGCCGGGTAAACCTTTAAATATCCCGGCTAATCACAGACCCATTAGCCTCCTCAATCAGTTCGGCTTTCGCGCTAAACTTTCAAAATTGGCGTATCGATGTGAACCCAGACAAGAGTTCTGCGGTTTACTTTGACTGCAAACAACATCGTGTCGCTGATAATTTGCACGTTCGAATGTTAGGTACTCCCATCCCCTGGAAGCGCACTACCAAATACTTAGGCGTCACCTTAGACCAGACGCTTTCTCTCAAACTACACGTCGATAGATTTACGAAACTCGCCCGTTTTTACTTAGGCCGCTTATATAGTATGTTAGTTAGAAAAAGTAAAATGTCCCTCAGAAACAAACGTACGCTTTATAAGGGCTGCGTTAGACCCGTCATGAAATATGCCTCGCCAATCTTTGCCCACGCCAAACCCTCCCTCCTGCACAAACTGCAGGTAGTTCAAAATCTCTTTTGCCGCAGGGCCACAAACGCACCGTGGTACGTCCGTAACGTGGACCTGCACACAGATCTTGAACTGCCTACAGTGCAACAACACCTCAAAACACTCTGCTTCTTCAAACGCTCCGAAACCCATCCCAATCCTCTAGTTCGAGATCCAGTCTCATATACTAATCCTGTCTTAGATTCCAAGTTCAAAATCGCTAGACCGAGAAACGCACACACGAACGTAGCGACGCAGCTGACGCTAGATCTCGAAGCCCTTCAGGCCGCAGCTTCTAATTCTAATGTAAATTCGAATTAATTCAATTTTTATTTTCCATTTTGAGCATCTTTAGTGCTATGAATTTACCTTCAGTGCTTTGAGCACCTTCAGTGCTATGTAATTTCCAGCGAGTGACCCCTTCTGGGCTCAGCTAGCGCGGCCTCTTTCTCCAATTGGCCGTCGCTCAGATGTGGCAAAAAAATTGCACGAGTCATTCAGGGGTTTTTTTAGTGGGTAGTGGTTCTGATAAGCTCGGAGCGAGTCCCACATAACTCCAACTGCGCGCGCGGAGTATGCGTCAGAGCATTTTTTATCCTCCTCAAAAAAAAAATTTGAACGGCAGTCTATTTCAAGCCGTCCTACCGATAGCTTCTGCAGTCTATTTGAAGCCGTCCTGCCGATAACATCTACAGTCTATTTCAAGCCATCCTACCGTTAACATCTCGAGTCTTTTTCAAGCCGTCTTACCGATAACATCTCCAGTCTATTTCAAGCCATCCTACCGATAACATCTCCAGTCTACTGGAAATAACTCTGCAAGTCCTTAACTCATGTTCATGCTGAAGCTACCAGACTCTGAAGCTACCTCCTACTGAAGCTACCTGACGCTGAAGCTGCCTCATGCTGAAGCTACCTGAAGTTGCCTCATGTCGAAAACCCCCACACTCCTGCTCCTGCTGCTGACCCTGATGATCCTGGCCAACGCTTCCTCCTGCCTGATGATCCAACCCTGCACCTCCTGTTCCTGCTCATTGATCCTGCACGCGCCAGAGCGCCAGTCGGAGCCTGAGCGTCTGCCGCTGATCATGCACGCGCCTGAGCGCCTTCACCATGGAAGCCTTCGCTGCGACCCCTCTAATTCATGTCCGTGACAGTTTTTTTGATTAAAACTTTTATTACGTGACAATTATTGATAAGGCATCAATCAGCACATCAGCGATTAAGAATAGTTTGGTGATATTGGGTCTTAGTAGCTAAAAGCAATTAATAATAAGCATTCACAGAGATTCCCATCTAAGGACATTTAAAAAGCAAAAATTATGTCAAAATTGTATTAAAAACCTACGCAAGTTGCAACAAATTCAACGCTTTTATAGTTCAAGTTAAATACAGTCTTGATCGGAAATTGTTGGGGTTTTAAAAATATTGTGCATTTTGATTCGATTTTCAATTATATAACCCATGAGGCCATGATGACGTTGATGACACTAGTTATTGAGACCACGTTAAAATACTAGGTATGGATTCATTGTGTTTGCCTGGATCTGTCAAATGATTTCAAATTTTTATGGCGTAGGCAACAATAATAATAGAGGAGGATCTGATTAAAAACCAATATTTTCATTCTAAGTAGATTTTACAGAAAAAACAAAAATATTATTTCTGCACGGTTTTTCAGATGAAATTATTAGCTTTTGATCCGCATTAGGTTTTTTAAAGAGGCTTTTTCCTGTTGAAATATTGATTTTGATACAAACTGACTAAAGAATTCAATAAATTTAAAAATGTTTATCACTTTCAGAACAAAAAGTTAATTTTTTTGAACATTGAATTATTGGTTGTGATCAAAAACTCTTATGTATAGGAGTTAATGATTAATCTTATGGTAACATTGGAACTACCTTTGTTTCAGAAGTTTCTGGTTGGCTGTTATTTCTTTTCAGCCCGAAGATATTATGGCTATAATTATATGGTAATATGAATAAGAGTAACCATCGTGTCGCCCAAGGTGAGCTATTGAGTCTTTACTTCTACTCTATGAAGACCTTTAAAAATACTCACATATTTCACAAGTGAAGGTATTAACAAACAAACAACTCCAGTTGCCAACAAGGAGACCAGTAAAATAGGTTTGCCCCCGAACCGCTTCGCTAGTATACCAGCAGGAATTTGCATCAGCATGTAGCCCCAAAAGAAAGAAGATAAAATTATGCCTTGGGTATTTTTGTCCCAGTCGTAAATCTGAAAATTAAGAAAAACCTGGTTTGTGTAACACAATATTCTAATGAGTTTTCAAAACATACGTACGCTCCGCAGAATGTTATATTACTGTACAAAAAAAAATAGTTACCAGGTATGTGGGTTACCTCCTATTGCAAATAGATTATGTCTTAAGAGTCCCAACCAGCATTTGGCAAACGTTGTGAACTATTAATTACGTGAAACTAGGTAATTAACAGTTCCAAACGACTGTCAAACCAAACTAACGGAGGTTGGGTTGATGGCGCTACATTAGCTATTGTGGTATGCTGTAGTGCTCAGAGTGATCGCATAATATATCAGTACATTCATGTGTGATATTACAATTAAAATATCATTTACGTTTTTCTCGGTAAGTCGTAACTTTGTCTGTAAACAGTAGGTAGAGACAAAATATTATGATAAAATTAGGGCCTCAATAATTATAACAATAGTAATTTTACTAAAAATATAACACTTATATTCTTCGAATCTTCAGTTTAACATACAAATATAAGATAATAGTAAATGCAGGCTGACTGATATTGCATTGTAATAATAAGTCGCTGAACATATTGGGTTGCTAGTTTTACGCTATCAAACAATCAGGTATATATTATCAAATTTGCAACTATTTGCAAAATAACATTGTATTTTTTAAACCTTGCTCAGACGGTTGATATATCAGATAAAAATTACAGTTTAAGAAGTCTTACCTCAATATTGCTATCATTGATTCTCTTGACGTCCGTCATGGCCAAAATAGCAACTCCCAAACTGCTCCTTGCTATGAATAGTGAAAACATTACAGTTGTCATGCAGAGCATTTGTATGTGACGAACGCCATAGCCGTATCCTGATAACCAAAAAAAAGAGATGAGAAAGAGATGAGTCGGTACAGACATAGGTTAGGCAATTATTTTCAAACGGTATTAAAATTTGAAAAAAAAAAAGGATAATAATATTGCTGAAAATCTTTTACACCTTTCCATGCACTTCATATAACGGAGCCTTTTTAAATTAGAAGATTCAATGCGAGGAAGAAACAAAAAACAAATAATTTAGTGTTACTGTTGAGGTAAAAAAAATGTGTAGATAGACGAATAACACTCCTTGTAGTGTAGCTGCGTGACGTTGTCGTTTAAAATTATCTATCACAAACACGCTTCAACAAACAAAAGTAATCAGTTTGTAGAAAGAAAAATAGGGAATTGATTAAAGCGAAACTTAAAGAAAAAGAATGCGTAAGTTTAAAATAAAATAGTAGCGTCAAAAATCAAAAACATTCTTCAAAATTTAAAAAAACCTATACTAAACAACGACAAAAGTAAATTAAATTTTTTTTTAATGTATCGAAAAAGTAAGATATTTACAATTGAAAGCAAAAAAAGAAAAAAATATTACGAGAAGCATGATAATTCTTCTAGTAGGTATAATAATATCTCCTTTTTTATACCCACGTTTTTTAAGGCCAGTAAAATGTGCTTTCTGATAATATTTACTTTTTTCTAGGCTTAGAAACAAAGAAACCTTCATGATCATTCAACCTAGCCATCATTGGCAATTGGATACGCGTCTTCTGCGCCCGTTACTGGATATACATGGTAGTGATCACGCTGTTCGTTATCACGGGCGAACGAATAACCATCTTCCGCATTATGTATATGGCCTTGTACTACGGGCTGACTTGTGGTACAAAATAGTCTCTTCAAATATAGATTGTTAAACAAAGAAAGATTGTAGAAGGCATAATCAAAAAAATCTTTTTATTTAATACTTCGTTACATTTAATTAAAACTAAAATGTATTATTGTTCGATTTTATTTAGCTAAAATTATAAATAATACATTAACTAGTAAATGATAGGTCGACTAAATGTATATGATACAAGTTTCGATTACATTCCAACTAAGTTTAACGAACTTAGGGGTGTTTTTCAATGTACAGGTATATTTTATCTGGAGAAATACTTTGAAACGTGACAAGACATTCTATAGAAATTATGTCAAACTCTCAAAATTATTCTACTGATAAAGGTTGTCTGAACATTGAATAATCAACCCTAAGTAGAGTTTATATCCTATTTTTTTCAAAAACGTTATCATGTGAATTTAAAACACACAAATAAACTTTTTGATACTGTTGTAGCTGTTTCAGATTTAACACCTAATGAAGCTGTTATTTATGAAACATAAACACGAATATAAAAGTGTCTGCAGGGCCCGTAATATCTCGTTTTGTGCTCCTTTAACAAGGATAAGTAAGTTTCAGGTGTTAGTTCAATTTACGTTATTAGGTACTTATATTTGGTATGAAGTAGACGTAAAAACTCCTGTTAAGCCTGAAATAGGTAACAGAGTAACTCAAACTAAACAACTTCTCACAATACAGATCTCAAGAATAATTTCAGTTTTCATCATGCCTGTTAAGTGTTTCAAAGCAGACAAACCTAAAAAACAAAAAAAAACATCCCAAATGTGTGAAAATAGAAAAACAATTAAAAAACGCAATGCTGATAACGTATTTCATTGCATTCGGACATGTGCAACGAGAACACTCGGAAATACCGAGATTTTTCAGTAACGCAAATTATCTTAAATAAGCCTAAGATGAAAACTGTATTTTTTTTCAGGTTTCAATCTATGTTCTTAGGGAAAAGTTGTTTAGTTCAAGCAACTCTTTTAACTGTACAAACTTACTTAGTAACAAAACTTTGTTATGCCCTGTATATCGACACCATCCTAGAACATGGTCAGATGTGATAATACGACGAAATTGTTATTATTGCAAAATAAACTTCTATGATCCATAATCTATCGACACAATCAAGAAAAATTTAAATATCACGGTAATTTTCCAAGAAATTCAATAGAACAAAGTCGCTTTTGAAAATCATTCCAATGAACACCATTGCAAGTTTATCTACCGCCCTGTTGCTCTGAGGTCAACTCACTGCGTGCGCCGCTCGTCGCGGTTGTATCGTCATTGGCGCCGATGTTCGACGGTAAGCGGACTTGTAGCTAATCGAAATTTCCCGCACCGTGTAATTGATATATTATTATTTTAACGTTCTGAAGTGAAAATGAAATATAAAATATCCCGATCATAAAAAATATTAAATTTACTTAGGGTAAACGAAAACATAACTGAGGACTTCGTGGAGAACGCCAGTATTTTAAATATTTCACGCGAAAATGCACTTAATTTTATAAATTAATTTTATATATATTTACTCTGATGTATCATAGTAATATTTAGTATAATTTTCATGTTTACGTACCACTAGATAAAATTCTATTGAAAAATATTCAAATACTGTGTCGTCTGTAAAGAACCTACTTTATTCTACGGAAATAAAAAAATTTTTTTCCGCGTTATTATTTTAATGCTGTTTTCTTGATGTAATGTATTCACGCAGGTAATTTACCCATTTAGCAACATTTGTTTTTTTGTCGTCGTATGTTTAAAAGTTCCGGTTTTCTTCCGAATTTATTTAAACTATACAAGTGGATTGTGCACATTCGACGTTGTACTCCGAAGTGTTATAACATTTGAACCGACAGTATTATTCGGTATTATATTGCATACGTCTTTGTTCAGCGTCTTTGTCTAAACAGTTTTATATTTTTATTTTTTTTTTGTTTTATTTTTATGTAAGTTACATGTAGCTTTAAATGCTTCATTACTCTGCAAGTCACCAAGAGCGGAAATCATAGCCAGTCAACTAAGTAAAATAGAGCAAGAAGTTTTTATAACGAAAAAAGTCAAAATTTTGTTAGGGATTCGGTACCATTTGGTTTAGAAGACCAACACTAGTTTTGAGGCTTCTCCACCCGTGGTTTCTACTTAGCAGAAATATAGAGACATTGTTTCCAAATACTTCAATTCAGGATTTCATATCCCTACAAAGATGCAAGTGACACCTGTCATATATACCGAAATAAAAATAACTCTACTGAAAACGAGGTTGATTTGTATGAAAAACTTATTCGCAACAAAAACCTAGCTCGTTAATTTAAAAATAACGACAAGAATGCAGCAATCCGTTCTAATGTTAAAATAATAACAGCAGTTTTTGACTTTCAGAAGGTGATTTCTTGTCCTCGAGTTCAAATAAATATATTTTAATATAAAAGAAAGTTATCGTGTTTTACCTTTACTATATTTGATATAGGACATAAATAAGCAATCTGTTAATATGTGGGATGAAACCATTTCAAAAAAGCGGGCCAATGAAGTCAGCAGTTGCTTATTATATTGTATAAAGGAAAAAGCTAATGATGTTGTAGATGAGGTCCGATATTGGTCGGACAATTGTGCCGGCCAGAAACGAAACAGAATTGTCTATTATTTTTACATGTATGCTGCAAAACTGTATAAAATAACGATTACTCACTGGTTTTTATAAAAGGAACACACGCAAAATGAGGGGTATAGTGTCCAAAGCGTTTGTCCAAGTCACGAGTACCAAGTAAAATATATGGAGCAAAAAATTTCTTTGATTTTAAAAATAAAGTTAACAATAAATTATGGGTTAAAAATAACAAAAATGTAAAAAATTCAATGGAATAAGATAACATAAGTCCATGTTAATAAAAATTAATCCTATTAATTATTTTACAAATATGATCACCATGAGAGTGATACTTACGATTGTCTGGTCGTGGTATCTAGTATCAGGAACTCTTAATTATTATCTAATTTAACACCTATATGTAACAGTTTGTATTAAATATCAAAAGATAAATTTAATGATCTAATTCATATGTGCAATACTGGAGTAAATATTTATAAAAATATCAATTATTTAAAATCTCTACCATTTGATGATATAAATGTTGGTACCAATAACAATGATAGTGGTACAGATAATGAGTAGATAATAGTTATACAATAATTTTCATTCCATTATTACTTATTTATCCTATCTCTCTATTTTTAATGTTTATTTAAACGACATTTCAGTTTATTTTGTGTTGACATTTTATTTTAACGGAAATTTCGTTCCATTAAGGACAAGATGTAAGATTTGATATTGGCAATATAAATTATTTAGGTAGCTACTTGTTTCGAATATTATGTTTTTGCTTCGAATCATGAATAATTTTAACAGATGAGAAATGACTACAGATTTAATGTTTTTGTTATTTTTATTTTCGGGAGTAGTTTATTTTATTTTATATTTTTTTAGTAAATATAACTTTCTTTTAATATTATACTTTTGAAAACTTAATCATGTTCCTATATAAAAAGTAGATTAAATTATAAACAAGTAACTTAAACAAACTTGTGATATTTTGTGCAAAGGTAAATATAATTGTCTGATTGATCTCAACTTTGTTACACATTGTTTTCTATTAGTTGTTTTCTATGACTTGTGATTGAAACTAAATTGTTTATAAATTGTGTAATATATTAGGTCTTTTTGTTAAAAACTTAAGTATTTTTATGTGATATCTCAGAAGTTATCATGTTTTAAAATATTTTAAAAGTTATTTCATTGTTTATGCATTTTCCACAAAAATAACTGTGTGTTTTATTGTCAGTTATATTTTTTCTCTTTTAGACCTTGTTTGTTAATATACATAATAAAAAATAGATATGTAATCTTAGGCAATAATTTTTTTTTGATATATACGTATATTATATATATTTTTGATTTTGTGTGTTTTATTTTTTCACATACCTAGTTTTAATATACGATTTAAAATTCCATAGGAAATTCCATAGAACAGTGTGAGATGTGCCCATACGTTGTAGTACTTTCCGTAGAATAACGTCGCAAAGTCACAACAAACGTAAGAAGTAACCTAGTACAACGTCAGATCATTACATACAAACGTATTTTGTTTCAAATATAAATAAAATAAAATAATTGTAATGTACTAATAACCTTTTGTAAATGACAAAAAGCTATTACTCAATTATTTTTCATTAAGTTGATTAGGTGAAAAGTTATAATGAAAAATGTAAGTCCTAAACTTTAAACAGCACTTCAGTAAAGTACGTATTTTGCAGATCCGTGTTTGTTATATGACAGTGTCGATATGTAATTGTAAATAATTACAAGAAAAATATTGGCTAAGAGTAAGAAGATAAACGTCTCACCACGCCAGCTACAAGGGAAAACAAATGCAGGTAAATATAACCAAACGTTTAGAAGGAGAATTTATCAAATTATTTAGGGATTGTTATTATTACCATAAATAAAATTGGAAAAATGGGCCAGGGCCTTTTTTGATTTTAAGATTTTTTTGAATAAGTGTTTCGGTTACCAAAAAAATGAGGTACTTAAAAACAAAAGTTCGTAGATAAACATAAACGATCGAAACTTTTGAAACGATCTCTTATTTTATACACAATTAAATTACGATGTATTCTAGAGTGATGTGATTCAATCAAACCTGCATTGGTATGAATGTATCAGGTTCCATTTTAAACATAATTAAAAAAGTACGTAGTATTGTAACTATTTTATTAAGAGATATTTTCATATTTTCCTATCAACTTTACATCTCAAAAGCAAAATAACCTAATCTTATTAGATATGAAAATTCTTTATTCAAAAAACCATGACTGTATGTATGTATGACATACGCAAAGAACGAAAATACAAAATTAAATAAAAAGTAGCTAAAGCAGTACTGAAACTAGGCCATTGTTTGGAAATAAGAACATGAGCGAGTGGTAGGGTTGTCCCTTAAAATTTTTGTAAACTCGAATTAATTGTTTTGTTTGGTTAAAGCTCTTTTATGTCAGCTACTTACGTATACTCTTAATTTATGAGAAATTTTAAATGGGTCCACACCAAAAATAAGGTTAAAGACTTCTTAAAGAGACGACCCTACGAAACGACGTAACGTAAACATCAGCTGATCAAGTTATAATCATATTTACGGTATATCACAGTTAAATCATTCTTTCGGTGGCATAAATGTGTTAAAGAGGTGCAAAAAATATACTATAATTGGTTTTAATAAAACGAATTAAGTGAGTAAATTGAACACAGTGACATAGTAAACAGTGAATTTTCCAGTGTATTGATTGCATAAACTAACAATGGAAGGCTTAAATCGCTTTAAACGTTAATATTGTGAAACACAGTGATAGTTCTAAATGGTTATAGTGCAGATAATTAGTGTTATCAAATTAAACTATTAAAGCGTAAACACCCGCAAACAACCATAAAAATAAGAAAAATAAAGTTTGGAGTAAAGCTTAATTTCTGAGTCCTAAGTGTGTGAGCTGATGGTCGATTGGTATAAGCGTCTGCGTTAGATCTTTGACGCCTGAGATCGAATCCTCTTCAAGTTCTTGACTTCAAAATATTTGCTTTTTTGTTTTATTTTATTTTGAAAAATGCCGATTTCGCCAGATTTTGTCACACAAAGAAAACAAAAAACATATTTTGAAAATGTTCTGGATCTTTCAGAAATTTCCGTATCGAATCAAAGTATGCCAAACTTGGGTGAATGTAATACAGAGGTAAGCGAATTAAAGGAGGAAATATTTACCTTAAAATTACAGATGGAAGCTGCAGATAAAGAAATAGAAAAATTTTGTGTGGAAAATAAGTCTCTTCGTGCGAAATTACTAGAATATGAACATAAAATCAAATTATATCGCACAGTTGGTATTGATATCGATAAAAGACATGAACACTTTTCTAAGGTACAGTTTTATTCTCCAAAGTATCGCAACCTCGATTTGAGTCAGACCAAGATTGGTTACCCGAGGACCTCCCTGAATCAGTTAACAGAAAACGTTGTGCGGCACTTAAATTCAACATTTCTTACCAGCTCAATTGAGACCGAGCCGACTGAAAATAACAAACAACCATTAGAAGTTGAAAAGTCCTACGAGCCTAAGGAACCGCAAAATGCTGAAGAGAAAAGTCTGTCTACTGAAGTCACAACACAGAAAATTTCATCACGAAGTAAAACTACAACTAAACAACATAAAGTTTTAATTTTTTCTGATGTTTGTAGTATTAGTCTTAGTGTTCATCTTCAAAAGATTTTAGGAAACAGCTATTTGGTCTCATGTTTATCAAAACCTAATACAACTACTAGTGAAGTACTAAAGTATTCGTCAAAATTATCCGAAAGCTATTCCAAGGATGACTTTGTTATAGTACTGACGGGCAGTAATAATAGCAATCCACTTGAATATCAGTCTTGTCTTTATTATTATATAAACCAATTGTCACATACCAATGTCTTACTAGGTCATATTTATAAAAATAGATATTTAAATGTCCAACTACTAAATGAAGTTAATAGATTAATTTGTACCAATCTCAACCATGCAGAGTTTATTGAAATCCAGTATGATGACAGAAAAATAGATTCACTAAACAGATGTGTGAGTTGTAGAACTTTTGCTAGAGAGATATTGAGATTAAATTATAAAAATAATTTTCATAGATACATAAATGAATGCAAATGTACATTAGACTCCGATATGAAATCTGTAGGTACTCAAACAGAAGATAATAGACACTCAGAAAATAATTCAATGCTTTTTCGAGGTTAGTGCATTAGATGAGTCTTCACCAAAAAATAACATAAGTATTAATGTATTCTTTCAAAATGTCTGTGGTATTAGTACTAAAAAAGATGAATTAGAATTATATTTGAACAGTACCAGCGAATCTCCAAATTTTGTTTGTATTGGTGAACATTTTTTAAATAATGCCTCAGCTGTACATTTTACCCTAGAGAACTACAAATTAACTTCCTTATATGTAAGAAAAACTAAAAAAAGAGGTGGCACAATGATAATGGTTAAAAATGATAGTAATATACAAATTTTGACTGAATGTAAGCAATTTTGTAAGCAGGATAATTTTGAAGTTTGTGGTATAAAGGATCTCGAATCAAATATAAATATTTTTTGTTGTTATCAGAATGGATCGAATTTCGAATTGTTCATGGAAAGATTTGAATATTTTTATTACAGGTGATTTTAATGTAAATTTACTTTGTGAAGATCATAAAAAGTTAGAGTTTTTAAACTTGTTGAAGTCTTATAATTTTAAATGCCTAATTAATTCGCCAACTTTTAGGAGGAACGGGTCAGAGTCTTGTATTGACAATATACAAGTCTTCCTCAGCATAATATTGTTTTAAGTCACGTTGATCATAACGGTTTATCGGATGGACATGCCGCTTTAATGAGTAAAATTAGTATTGATAATTTAAGACATGAAAAATGGAAGGACGCAGGTATTTATGTTAAAAAAAGAATTTACAGCAAAATAAATCAAGCTAAATTTGTAGAAAGTTTTAAGCAAGTAGATTGGTTGGTGCTAGGTCCTAATAGTTTTTTAAGAAAATTTAAAGAAGTTTTTGAAAATAACTTCAAGAAAATTAAAAAGAAAATTAACATCAAACGGGAAAATAAACTTAATTGGATAACAAAAGGTATTAAAATTTCAAGTAAGATGAAAAGGGTTCTAATAAATCTTGATAATGAACATAATCATCACACTTTATATAAATTCAGAAAAAAATACATTAGATTATACAAAAAAGTACTTAGGAGAGCGAAACAGATAACGGTCCAAAAAGTGATAGAGCGCTCAGAAAATTCTACCAAAGCTATATGGCAATGCGTCAATAAATGTACAAAAAGAGCTGAATCTCATCATGAAGCAATAACATTAAAGGTAGAAAATCGTCTTGTGAGTGATCCGAAAGAAGTTGTAGAAATTTTTTCAGGTCTGTTTAACTACTGCAACGCTCCCAATAAAAATAATGCAGACAAAGCTATTGACATTCTTATAAATTGTGTAGACTCTGTAGGGATAAATTTCGAATTTAGTCCAATATCGGTGGTTGAAATTATTAAAATTATCAAGGAAATGGAAAATAAAAAATCCAGCGGGTATGATGACATACCGATCGCAATTATCAAAGACAATATACGTATGCTAGCGGAACCACTTAAGCACTTTTTCACTTCTTGCGTACAAGATAGCGTATTCCGGAAACAACTAAAAATAGCAAAAATAATACCGCTGCATAAGAAAAGCTCTAGATTAGACCCTTTAAATTATAGACCGATAGCAAAGTTATCAGTATTATCTAAAATTTTTGAAAACATTTTTAAAACACGGCTTATGAATCATTTTCGTGGCTTTAGTTTACTAAATTTAAAGCAATTCGGGTACCAGAAGGGCACAGGAACTGGGGATGCCATTAACAATCTGTTGGACGCGATTATAAGTAGATTAAATTACAAAATGAAGGTGGCTGGTTTATTTCTTGACCTGAGTTCTGCATTTGACACGGTAGACCATGACATTTTAATCAGAAAGTTAGAATATTATTCAATTAATGGCAGTTTTTTTAAATTAATTATATCCTATATCGATAATAGACAACAATTTGTAGAAGTAAATGATACGACTAATAAAAAAATCCAAACTACACAAAGATCTAAACTTGTGAAATCTGCAAGAGAGGTGCCACAAGGCTCAGTGCTTGGTCCTGTATTGTTTATAATATTTATCAATGATCTCGTAACTTATATAAATAGTAAATTCTCTAGTATGAACCTTGTCATTTTTGCTGATGATACAAATGCCATATCATCTAGTAGAAGATTAAACGAACTAAATCAGGAAATCAATTTAGCGTTGAGGGAATTCAAAATGTGGTTTGCGGTTAACAACCTTGAGTTGAATCATGCTAAAACACAAATTATGCTATTTAATGCCACCTCAAGAAATGAAGACAAATTAGAAATATATTCAAGTCAGAAAAATTTTGAAACTGTTACTGAAACTAAGTTCCTCGGTATACATATAGACTCAAATTTAAATTGGAAAGCGGAGCTTAAGGCAATAGAAAGTGCCATTAGCTCATCATGTTATGCGTTGCGTAGCTTACGGGATAAACTAACAACTTCGCAATTGAAAATGGTCTACTATGCATTAGTCGAGTCTAAGTTGCGTTATAGCATTAAATATTGGGGTAACAGCTATAAATACAATAGTCAAAAAGCTTTCAGACTTCAAAAAAGGGCAGTGCGTACAATGACTGGACTAGCACCACGGGAATCTTGCCGCGAGTATTTTAAAAAACTAGACATACTAACAGTGCCCAGCCTATATATTTTAAAACTTTTGACGGATTTTATGAGAAATGTGATTTTAAATGAAACCAAACTGGAAAGAGTGGCGCGATTAAAGACAAGGCGAAAAGACTTTAAGGCTATGATCGAACCCAAACTGACAATAGTGAGGCATTGTCCTGTATACCAGGCGGTACTACTATTTAACAAGTTGCCGATGGAATTAAAGACGACGCATAGTTTTCCAATTTTCAAAAATAAGCTTAGAGCCATCTTGTTGGGAAAATGTTGTTATTCTTTAGATGATTTTAAATAATTATGATTGATTAAGAAATGATATTTATTGTAATCTCATTTATTGTAAATAGTAATTTTAGATAATGAAATCAAATATGTATTGTAACTTATTTTATACATTCGCATACAATGAAAATTGTTTTTTGAATAAAATAAACTTGAAACTTGAAACTTGAAACTTCTTAGAATGTTGATGTTGTTTCATCAACTCCATTTATTTGTAAAGTAGCTAATTTTATTCCATGTATAATTTTGCCAAATAAAAAATACTTATTATACAGTGTGTCCCAAAATTTAACGTCAAGCCGAAACTGGACGATAGGATAGATGGTAACTATCATCAGAAAAATCAGAAAAAAAAAGTCCACCCCATGTTCCTTGAATATTATGGGCCTTAAACCAAAAAAGCAGAATTTCTCCATTTTTTAACCAATTTTTGGTTATTGTAGTTAATGTTGGTCAATTATGTTAAATAACCTAACTAGCATATCTTTCATCACAATAAAATATAATAACATAACTGTCCCAAATTTTTTAGAAATAACAACAGAAATAACAATAATAATTTTTGCCGAACTATGAATTCAGAATTTTCAAAATATCTCGACTTTGATAATGAGCCTGAAAAATGCACTAGACTTAGCCTTAGCAAATGCTATCAAAAGTTGGCGCCTTTATCAGAATTATAAAATGGTATAACACTTGGTGGGTTGATACTAAAATAATATGGGTCAAAATCAAAATAACTTGGAGTAATCCGATTTTATGCGAATCCAGTTTACTTAGCTTTAATGTTTTTGATTCGCACAAACTCTTTGGTAGTCCTCAATTTTACGGCAGAATGGTGAATGATGATGAGAGGGATGGATTGTGGAGTTTGGCATGAGTGAGCGAGACAGACAGTTACGCAACTTTTATCAAAGTCAACAAGAGTAAGTAAACTTGATAAAATAACATAAAACCTTGCCAAAACCTAGCTAGTTTTCTTTTAGGTTTATTGATATTAAAATCTGATAGGAAATTAAAAAATTATTATAATATCTCTTTTAAGATCTTTTTGAGAAATTGTGGGGCGTGTATTGAGGTTGATGGAAAACATTTCAAACATTTGTTATCACTCAATTTTTTGGGACAACCCTGTATATATTTCTCACCTCTCATAAAATATTATTTATAAGATCACAGAAAAATATTAATGTATTTGCTTATTCATAAATGAAATAATGCCAATATATATATTACTGTACTGTACTGTTAAACCTTTTGCCAAACTATAGCAACAAAGGGATTCGCTTATACGATTTCATACGAACTACTTACATTTCCTCCACTGCGATTTCAATTTCTTGTAGAAGTGACACTTTTGCACTAAAATTTTCTCTGAATTTCTTTGAAAGCAGTTTTAAAATAGTAGTGAAGTTGCTGACTCAATAAACTCATCTTTTTGTATTATATCACAATTAGTGTATGCGTTTTTTTTTTAAATTTAGTCCTTTTTTTACATAAATCATGGTCAGCAAACTTAAGAAAATTTAATTTCTATAAAATATAAATATAAATGTCACTTGTACCAATAAAACATAATAAAAATACAAACTACAATTACATAATCCATGAACACCTTTCAACATTTTATGAAATTTGATTTCATCGTACGACTACGCATTTCCTTTGATTTCAAGTTCTTGAGGTCAATAATCAAGTTAAGGTGACTAGGCAAATTACTAAGGTAAATGTGTGGACCTAAATTATTACTCCTACCATTATTATAAATCGGAACTGTTTGTTATCCTAATCATCGGGACGACTATAAGTTATGATCATTACTAAAAACATTTGGAACTATTGTACGCGCAAATGGTGACCATTAAGAAAAATTTAGCATTTTATACGTAAAAATTATACTGTTGTTTCTGTCTAACTGATTGATTTACGTATTGATTTTTTTATTCATCCTCGATATGGTCTGATTTATTACCTAAGTACCTAAGGTCGAAAAGGTCACATTACTTACTTTTTTTAGGTTCTCCGTCTTCTTGGCTCACTTCCCAATATTTTTTCTCGTCAGCCATTTTGGTTTCTCCTTGTACCGCTATTAATCATGTCTTTTTGTGAAATGCTACCGTTTTGTTTATTATTCACTATCAAACGGAATGTAAACAAAGTGTTTCACGTTATGATGAATATTGAACTTAATGTACAAATTATGTGGTATCTTTTTAATGTTTTACTTTTATATTTTATGTGTTTGTTAAGATCAATCTCTTTAAATATATTTATGACAAGTTTAGAATCCTTATGTAAGCAATAAGACAAGTAAATATGACTAGCACTAACGTAATTACTAACGTAATTACACAGTGTTTATTTGCGTGAAATGAAATTTTGCAAAAGTTGATAATTGCTGCTTGTTGGTTTATTTTTGAAATAATTGAATAAACAATACTTTACATAATACCATTTAAATATAACTAACAACTAATCAAAAGGACTTTACGAAGAAATAATAATTAATAAGCAATTGCGTAACTAACAGATGAAAAATTACAAGAATTAAATTACTTCAGTATAGTCAGTTGAACTCAATGCATACTTTAAAACTTCACACTTCAAAAGGAGACTATATTATTATAATATTTCGTAACTATTGAACACAATTCAATAAACAATGAATACACTATTAAAATGATGTGATTAATTCACAATGATCCCTAAGCTGTTTGTTACAAAAACTTACTATAATCAATTGATAAATAATTTTAAGAACAGTACATGGTAGCTTAAACTGGACCGCCACATTTTGCAATCTTCACATTTAAGAGCTAACGCAATTACTTTTAATTTTTAACAAGCCAGAAATAAGTATTCAGACTCGAACTTTGGCGTATGAACTTTATGACAAATGAAATAATTACAGATTCTGTTATAAATAACAAGTTTCATTAAGACATTCATAAACAGTGTTTCGTTTGACATTATAATTAATAATCCAAAATAGCGATATGTTACATTATGATTAGCTAACTCATTATTTACTGCCCCACGTCGCCCTCGCGGCCACATATATGTTTGTCAAAACTGTGTTAAGGGCACATATAAGTTTTTGATATACATAATGTACCAAATTTATTTTATTGAACAAAGTTTGATTTTCGGAGAATTTTTAAAGATTTATTCAGTATAATAAAACTAAAATCATGAAATAGTGAAAATGTGTCATGAACAATCAGAGTTTAATTTTCGATAAACATGAAGTTTTGGAAACTTCAAAAATAGAGGGAATAGGCGTATGAGCGTGAAACATTATCGTCTTTATTATCTGTTTCCTTTTCCTTTGGCCCTTCATATCAAACGTGGCCGAATTCCAGTTAGAAAAAAAAAACATGAGTCAAACACATCATGAAGTGTTCCTTGCGTTTTTACCATTTAAAAATATGTAGCCATTATTTTTCAATGTCCCTGTTGCAAGACTCGGTGAGAAATCTGAAAATATGTTGATTTATATTGCAATCGTTTTTTCATTAACTTTTTTTTTTGGAAATAAAATATTTTTTTTTAAATCACACGCTGTATACACAAATACTTTGTATTCAAATCTGATTAGAGATACGTGAGTTAAAATGTATTGTATTCAATTCTATATGTCGTTTTAAAATTTTGCTAGATTTATTTATTTTAGTTATTCAAATGTTGTGTTCAAACTGTTTTTTGTACTTTGTACACTTTAATGTTTACAGAGTGTGGTGTAATAACAGTGTGAAGATAAAAATCAAACAAAAATGTTTATCGCTTACTTTATTGATCTAAGAGTCCTTTTTAACAAACTGTTAAATACTTTATATTCATGATTCCGAAACGGTTTACCAACAATCGCTTGATCCATGAACTGATGGCCAACACCATCTTTTAACTATTAACTTTTCACCCAAAATACTTGTGACCCATGAACGTTTCGCCAACAGAATGTCATGCCAGTGAATGCTTAACCCACAGAATTTTTCGACCAATAACTTTTCTTCCACCGAACATTTCTTCTTTTTTCAATTGTTTATACGATTTATATAATCGGTAAGTAAGTAAAAATTCATAGAATTAGAATAGGTACTGCCAAATTTAAAGAGACGGAGCTGTTAAATTTGAAGATATTAATAAAAATATTTCTTCATCGGCTGACATTTTTTTTCATTATATTTATTTTCAAAATAGTCGCTTTTTGCCAAAATCACTTTTCTTGAAAAGCTGGAAATGCTACTTTAACTAAGCCTGCAATGTGCGTGGAAATCAACGTGGGCTTTTATTTCAATAATATTATGATGAGTATAATGAAAAATAGATGAAAGCGTTGGTAACAGTCTCTTTAGTTAAAATGGTCGTCATAGAATTCGGTAATGAAATTTGGTCCTGGCGCTTCGCCGGGTGGTGCCGCACCACGCTCGCTTCGCTCGATCAGGTCGCGCGTGGTTTAACTACATACAAACCTAACCTAACCCAATTGAACGGGTGCGTCTCGTTTCATCTTAACTTTTAAAGGCTAATTGACAGGATTAATTAAATTTTCCTTTTAGTTTTAAATTAAGTTTTAAAAACTCGGTTTGGTGGGAGAGAAGTTATTGGTCCAAAAATTCTGTGGGTTGAGCATTCACTGACATGACATTCTGTTGGCGAAACGTTTATGGGGTAACAAGTTTTTTGGGTGAAAAGTTAATGGTTAAAAGATGGTATTGGCCAACCGTTCATGGATCAATCGAATGTTGGTGAACCGTTACGGTATTTATATTCATTGATATGTTTCTTATGTGAAGCTAATATAAGTCTTCTTAAATAGGTAAATTACAAGGTATTTTCTTTACAAGTTGCGTTTATAAGTTGCGGCTTGCGTATCTGTTTTCATCCAATTTCCGAAGAGGCCAAGGGTATGGTTGTTTAAGAAACAGTTAATATCAGTCTTAAAATTCAACTACACAGTAGTTAAAATAATATACGTTTTCAGAATTATGGAAATGTTGCGTTAAATAAAGCATGATTTTACAATATAATGAAAATAAATAAAGTCAGTGATAATAGAACGAATGTCATAAAAACCACTGCCAGATTTTAAAATACAGCAAAAACAGTCTCTGTGCAGGCGGCGTGAGATTATTACAATTCAAAGGTCATTGAATCCACGCACAAGGTTAATATAAATAATATATCTCTCGAACAGTGCTTCACACGAGCCATGTTTAAACTATGATTACATTTTAGTTAAAGTAATTTCTATTGAAACATGTTGAATAAATCTTATCAACTGCCAATCAATCTTATCAACTGCTGCAATAACGTCATTTGGGTTACAAAGGTTAATATTTGTAAAAGATAATTTTTTTTATAAATTAGTTTTGAGAATATCATTGTCTGTCCTATGCAGCCCATTGGTTTCCATTTAAATTTTTAGCCCATTCGGATGTAATACTTCAACAACTCTTGATCCAATGATTTCCGGTGAGGTACCAGGCCTCTTCTTCGCACCTGTAACATATATTTAAAAAAGATCAAATGTTGTATTAAATTGCAGGATCAACTATTTAGCTAATTATATACTTTGGAATAAGAAGTCGATTTTAATAGTTAACTCCAATTATTTAATTTAAGAGAAGTAAATGTCTTTAATCTTTATTATGTTTGTTATTTCCAATATTTTGTTTATTTTTCATAGGGCTTCAGAAGTGTGAATTTCAGATTACTTATGCTCATAAATAGCCCATACAAAATGTCTAAAGAAGGGCCTAGGCTATCAATTGATTATACCTGCCTTTATCTCTTGTCAGTGAGAGCGTTAATTCAAAATCACAACCAAATTTGACCGCTGCATTATTTTCTATTTTCCTTAATGTCCAGCCATATTCAATTTTTCGAGTAAAATTACTATATTGTTTATTAACCAATTGTCTTTCATTTTATTTTTGTAAAATTTATTTTCCTATGGATATTTTTGGAGTTGAGGATGAAGAACGGGAAGAAATGTAGGTATAAAATAATCTCACTTATAATGCGTATTCTAAAGAATACGCAACTTTGTTCCTGTACAACAAACAACGTTGTGTGGAATTAAATTACCTACAACTTTGATCATTGTCTTTTTTTCGCAGACCTAATATTTGGGACCTTTTGAAATGTTTTGGCCTTAAATTGTTTTGGGGTTTAATTCTGACCAGACTTTGCTAACAACACATAAAACAAAATAATTGATAATACATTAAAAAAGAGCTTGGCTTCAGTAAACAGATAAAGAACCGTGTCTGTTAGTCGCAGTGACCATCGTTTTAAGTTATATAAATATTTCAATATTTGTATGACAAAAATAAAGATTATAGACATCCTTGATTTGGATTCAAAATTCTGTCTTTAAAATTGCTAATCAAAGTGAAAAATTTACGTGCTTTTAATTTAGTAAGAGGCTTTGATTTAAAATTTTCCGGGATAAAAATTTCTAGAAACCTTCATTAAGGACGGGAAAAATATTGCTGCTGCCTTTTTTGCGTACCGAAAATATTCCACTGAAATTTAAATTTATTTATCTAAATAAAAACCTATTTGTATTACGATAATGTAAATTAAGACTTTTAAAATTCTTGTTTCCTCAAAAGTAATCTCGAATTGTGAAATTTTTCCACGCAAAATCTTTATTTACGAGTGAAAAGTTCGCGGCTTAACATAGATAGCGTTTTCATTTTATTATAAAACTACTCTCATATGAAACCTAGACTTTTTGTCAGTCTTTGTGCAATTTTTCTCTGAGATACATGCGTAATTATTTATTTTATTGAACATTAAGTGAGAGTAAGTTCCATTAATTTTGATAATGGATAGTTTAGAGCACCACCGTGCCGTGATCAAATACCTCCACAAGAAACACATAACTCCAAAACAGATTCAGAAGATATGGATCCCTACTATAGGAACATCTGTTCCGTCGTATACAATGATAAAAAAGTGGACAGCTGAATTTAAACGTGGACGAGAGAGCATCAGAGATGACCCTCGCTCTGGACGGCCCAATACAGCTACGACTTCGGAAAACATTAAAAAAATATGTGATCTCATCATGGGAGACAGAAGATTGAAGGTATTTGAGATAGCTGAAGCTCTAGGCTAGCTGAATTTCATATGAACGTACACAAAACATGATCAATAAATTAGGGTTCCACAAGGTGTCTACAAGTTGGGTTCCGCGGCTCCATTCAGTTGAACAGAAAGGAACTCTGCTCACGATTTCTAGAGACTGTTTAGAGCTTTTTCAAGCTGATCCAAACAAAATTTTGGCAAGGTTTGTTACTATGGACGAAACATGGGTTCGTCACTATACTCCTGAGTCCAAATAACAATCCAAACAATCCAAACAATGGAAGAGACAATGACACATTACATATAGACTGGTTATCTGCTCCCAATAATGGCAACGCAAATGCAAGTCAGTTGCCGGCAATTTAACTCAGTCTTGTGCAACCCAGTGTCACGGCTAAACATCAAACAAAACTTATTCCCTATTCTGTGTTTTTAATCCCGTACAAAGCCTTCTCGTGTGTTTAGACTGTGTACTAATTACACCGTTACTGTTAAAGATAGAATATAGGTACGTTTCTTTTCATGTGCAAGTTTTTTTTATAACTATCTTATTTATTATTTTATTTTGCAATTTTAAATGACGTTTTAAAATTCACGTGGACATTCGTTTCAACAAACTCGAACAGTGAGATGTAATATGATTTTGTATGTAAAAGAGACAACGCTATAGAGTTTCGACCATTTACGTACTACGTCACGTACGCTCCTGACCAATTATTGTGAAGCAACGTCACGAAGTACATAGGTATCTCTTTCTTACAACAAGTGAACCTATTATTCTTTCCTTCTCCCACAAATTATATTACTCTATATATCGGGTAGGTATCTATAGTTACGTTGACGCCGTTTTTTTGTGCGGTAATGTTTGGGTATGACTTGTCTATATGTAATATGTCATTGGGAAGAGACCCGGATCTCTGGCCCTCAAGAGAGCCAAGGTGTGTTTTTCAGTAAACAAGGTAATGAAACCGGGTTTCTGGAATTCTAAAGGTGTCATCTTGTTAGATTACTTCGAAAGAGGTCAAACTATAAATTATGCCTTCTACTGCACACTATTACGTCGTTTACGCGAAGAAATAAAGTCTAAAAGACCTGGATTGTTGACCAAGAAAGTTTTGTTTCATCAGGACAAAGCTCGTGTTCACACTGCAGAATCGATGGCTTAAATAGTGAATTGTGGTTTCGAATTACTTCCTCATCCCCCTTATTCACCTAACTTGGCACCTTCGGACTTTCACCTATTTCCAAAACTAAAAAAACACTTAGGTGAAATGAAATTTTCTACCAATGAGGAGGTCAAAGTGGCCGTAGATGCCTTTTTTGAAGACCTTGACGAGACCTTCTATTGAAATGGATCAAGGCTTTGAAGGACCGCTGGACTGCTGTGACCCAGGAAGAGAGAATGTAGAACAAAAAATAAATATTAAAAATTGCATTATTCCTGTGTTTTCTTATTTAGGCCGCGAACTTTTCAATCCACCCTCTTATTAAAAACTATGCAGCATTTTGTTGTTGTCTTATTTAATTAGCAAAATAACATTGAAATAGAAATATGCGGATATTTTTTTAATTCTTTGTAAGCAACAAAGAAATGATATTGAGTTAGGTTGGAGTGGAATGGTTACGAGATGTAGAATTCAGTATATAAATTCATCTGGTGTCTTCGTATGCCATCGCATTTATTTAAGTTTAGGGAAGCAGGTTTTAATATACAATCAACAAACAAATAAACATGTTTTCAATTATTAAAGGTTTTTTTTTCAGCTATACCTTTACGATCAAACATTTTATTATTGGTAATAAAAGAAGTTGCGGTTACATCTGGCAATGATATGGCAAATATAAAGACTGTCCCCTACCTAAATAACGAAGAACAAAATGTATGTAATGTATGTAAATATAAAACATGACACAAACCTCCACCAAGAAGTATTTTCTGTAGAGTAGAGAACGGCGCATCTATTGTTACACTGAGGAAGAATGCAGCTAAAAACGTGAGTAACATAACTGCTATGAAGTTGTACAACTGCAACAAATACAATAAACCACGTATGAAATGTGCAAGTTGTGAAGTCCTCAAATACAATAACATTTATATGATACCAATTTAATACGTGTTTTATTTTTTTTGAAAAACTGCGAGTACAATCAAAAATAAAATAAATTATAGCAAAGCACATTATTCATATCTTACGTTATTTCCTTCAGTGAAATAGTAAGTCTTGGTCCAACTGCCATTCACCACCATTATTATAGGAATATGGACCAAGTACATAGCATATGACAACCTTGCTATTAGTTTCCACATTTGTAAAGACAGAAACCAGTTAATTGGACCTGAAACAATTTTAATGCGCAATTTTTACAACACATTGCAAGATATTCTTAATACCCTTCCTTTCTACCCTTTTGTCAGTATTCATGTATGTTATACATAAGTCGTAGTCATGTCCTGAATGTCATGTACGTCATGTCGTGTTTTTTTTTTCGCGGGCTGTTTTTCCTTCCAGTCTACTTATAATACCTTTTAAAAGTCGAAGTTCTATGTAAGTTGTTTGTAATCGTTTTACATGCTTTTAGTGTTTCTAATGTAAACCAATAATTAAATAAAATAAAATAAAATATATAAAAAAATAATGACACCATTAAATATGCTGGTACTTTAATATAGGCTACATTAGAATGCATTGCTTTTCCATAACAACTTCTTATATAACAGTCTAGAAGATCTGAATTGCTTGATAAATAGTCCATGGAAAGTAAAATAATAATTTCTTATGATTGGACTAAAATAATATAAAAATTATCAATCACAGTAAAAGTCATAGAAAAGAAACCGATTTCAAATCAAATATGCCAAAAAATAACTATATTTCGTTGTGCTATTAAATATTTGTTTGTCTCTTTGGAATTTATCGTTTCTGTCTTCTTCATCAAAATTGAAAAAAATTGTAGGCCTTGTTAATTATTAATTAAGTAAGTTTAAATCAGCACGAGTTCAAGCACAATCTAATCCAGAAACGAACTTTTTCAATTTGACAAAAAAATTTTTTAAATTTAGCTTGTCCTCCGTTTCTTTTAAAATGACGGCATTGGATTTTGGCGTAATGCCATTGTGGCAACGCCAAAGCCCCTCTTCTATTCTACAAGATATTTTGACAATCTAAAATATAAAGAAGGTAAAATAAATAAAAGACTTGTATATTTATGAATTTTTTTATTTCAAAACTTTATTTTATATTTTTTTATGCTTTGCTTGTATTGCATGGGAGGCAAATTTTTTTTCTAGACGCGAGACATTAGTACCTTTTATTAGTCAGCTAATTATGTTACACCATCTAAACACCGTTATTCTTATTGAGTATCCCAGAAAACATATCTTCTTAAAGTGTTTGTGGCTTACAAACAATTTACCTACGAAGTTCTAAGACACTTAAACCTTGTAAGTTAACGCTTTTACCAGCACTGTACAACAAGTAGATTGTGAAGCACCATAAATGCAAATCAATTACTATATTTGGGAATTGAGAGGTTATGTTACGGAAATTGATCAACGCAAACTCTTTACTCGTCCAGCATTGAAACCGTAATGGCAGATCGTGCTGATTGATTGAAAATTAATTTAAATTTTGCGTTTTATGGCAATCAGCTGTAGTTACTACACAATAACTATTTCTGCCAATTTCAAGTATTAATATAATAAAAGTAGTTTAAACATAATTAAAACATTGAAAGATAACCTAAAACCGTACATCATTGATTGAACATAGTGTTATCATTCATCATTCACATTGAAATGACATATGACAGTTGTACGCTGGAAAAGTAGCAACGGAGCTGTCATTATCAAAAAGTTCTAACCAAAGACATAATTCCTAGTTTTTTTTTGTATGAAGACTACCTGCTATTACGTTACGTTACACAGTATATCATATTCTACAAAAAATCTAAAAATGTGTAATTATTATAGTAAATAATAATTATTATAGTATTGATAAATCCCCAGACAAACACACCGACGGTATGGCCCCTGAGTAAGCAAAGATTGTGTTATGGATGACAATAAAGTTAACTGGTGGAACCCAGAATAGACATACATATATAGATATAAACAAGCATGAAAATAGAAAAAACATCTGTGTTCGTCACACAAGTAAATGCTCCGGACTTGAACCTACTACGCCACTCGCCCGTCTTATACATAGTTTGTTTATAATTTCCTATATTTTATAAATGAATTGTTTAGAGAAACTTGATGATACAATTTTAATATACTTAATATAAATGTGGGGTCGGTTTGTAAGAGGGTCATTCCTGAGGTTAGAATGCCCTAGAGGCACATTAAATTTACTCTTAATCAAAATGTGGAATTTAATGCGCAATTTTTCATAGAATATTACTTTATGAAAATTATTTTATGAAAAATATTTTTAAGAAAAATTAGCAAATTACTTTTGTCTAGCAGAGTCTGTTTTTTTACATTCTGTTTATGATGAAGAGATAGTTATGTTTAACAAAATAGATTCTTTTCAAGGGATTTAGAAACTAAAAGCGGTTTTAATAGAGTACATTAATGAAACATCAACGGATATAAAAACATTACATAAAATTACAACATATTATTATTATGAACCAGACGTCTCACTGCTGGGTAAAGGCCTCTTTTACAACATATGCAAATTTAAAACTAATATTACATTATTTTTGCCGTACATAAACAGACAGAGCCCAGCATTTTATAATAAACCAGCAAAGTACACAACATTACTCGATATACTTTTGTGTTATGTCTTTCACAGGGAAACACAAAGTTTAGTCATAATCAGATGACTTAGGTATACAAAACTAACGTATGAACAGATTTTTATGTATAAAAATAAATTAAAAAACTATCCTTGATTGTTATTGCCTTATATTGACTTCATATTTTTCATGTTCATTTGTTTTATTGTTTGAAACTCTATTAACGTGCATTGTTTATCACTTGCGAAAATGCAGTTGTATTTCTTCGCATTCGGCGTCATGGACTTTCTTGCTCTCATGTTCGACATCATCTTAGAGTGTTCAAGATGGCTAGGCGGCCAACGTCGCACAAAGTGTGAGGCATAGGAATACCAACATTTAGGTAATGGTTTTATATTTGAGGCTTTTGGCGTTAAGATACTTTTCAAGGAAATATCAAAATTATTATTGAGAACTACTCGCTGGAACTTATTTTTCGTAATGTGTATGTCGTTAGCGCTCCAAAGCGGAAATCTGCTAACCTTTTGGCCACTTAATCTACGTGTTTCGTCTACGTCACTTGAGCCACGTAATAAAGTATTTTAGGCATTGTAAGGCGTTGTATCTTAAATTCTCATTCTTTCCTTTTTTCTATTTTTAATTTGTAAATATTCTTGTTTGTAAGTAAAGGTATAGATTATTTCATACAAAAAATAAAAAACCATCAAATTTGTGGCGTTAACTAACATAATTTTTATAATTACCTCCATGTCCTTTCACGCATGCAAATATTAACAAGCCCAGTGCCACAGCCCATATTGCGCGCATGTATGCATTCAGGAAATTGTCAAATACTTGCACGTCATGATCGATTTGCATTACTGGGTATATGGTGAAGATACAAAAGGCCATCAAACCAAATGAAAAGATCCATAAGACTGTTAGTTGAATCTGTAAGATTAATATAAGTATTAAATTGCTGAAACCACTTTATACGAAATATATATTGCCCTTTTAACAATTTATATTTCACCACGCTTCTCTGGCGTGTGTGCTTCACGATGTTTTACTTTGTTAAAGCAGCCGATATATTTAATGTAAGTTGTAAATAATTTACATCCCACCAAAATCAGACCTGACACACAGGAGCATTGCTATTGACAACGCTTTTATGATAAAAAACATTCCTAAGACAAAAGCTAAACAAGACCCATTCAGGCACTCTTTGCAAGCAATGCGTACCAAAGCAAAGAACAAATTTAGTATATCCTTTTATTTTACCTAATATTCAAACGAGCATTCGTCAATTGGTACGCTTGCTCATTTGGGTGTAGCTAAAGTATATTAGAACAACAAATAATACTGAAACTTTAATGATAAGTTCATTGATGATTTAATTGAATATTTATGTCAATATATATCTTATCTAAAAATCTGATCCTAATCTAATATTGCGATGAACGTTATGAAAACGGACTTTATCCCGCAGACCAGTCAAATATTTAAAAATATTATTTGATGCGGAGTTCTTATACAGGGTGTACAATTTCATATAAAATTTACTAAATAATTTATGTTTTCTGTGTTTAAACTGGATTCATGCTATGCAAATACTGCTGTATAACTCACCTTAGATAAACATATATTTCTCTCTCGCCATTGGTGAATGACATAACCATATAACATGCCAACAGAGAACGGTGAAGCACGGCATATAGTGTTGAAGTAGTATTTCGTTATGTAGGGTCGTAAACTAATCAGGCGTCTGTTGAAAAATATTTTGTTTTTGAAAAGCTTATCCTATATGAAGCAGCATTAAACATACTGTAACGATTATAAACTTATATTAACTTAGTTCTATGAAAGATTTGCGAGAAATTTTCAATGATAAATACACTAACGGAAAATTTGTATTTCTAATAGTTTTTAAATCAATAATTAATACTTCAAAAAGAGAAAAAAAGTAGTGCAAATAAAATTTAAAAAGAAAATCAGAATGCACATACCGTATGATTGAAAATACCCCGGAGTCAAATTAATGTCGGCAGTAACTTTTTTTCTAGAGTTTCCAAATTTTAAAATTCAGCAGCAAAGAAAAGAGCGAAGATACTAGACCTGCCCCTTAATTTGAAGTATAAATGTTTGCCTTTGGTTTTTTTTTATAAAATCTCGAGTACGTGATGAGTTAAATTTTAGAATATGTTTAAACATATTTGGGGATGTTATTTTTTAATAAAATTTTTATTTGACGTTCCAAATTCAAACCTCGGTATTATGCACGAGAGTTTTTAAGGACCTAAATGACTTGCTTATTGTACTGAGTTTGCATGACAATATCCGTAATATTACTTCCCCTAATAAAACATGGCTTAGTGTAGAATTTTGTGAATGAGGAAAGGATAAAAACGGCGAAGGCTTTTCAAACTTAAAGTCTATATTTTAATATTTAACACAAAGTTAAATGAAGAACCAAAATTTCGATTACAATAACCACAAAACTAAATAACTAAAAACAGTGCGCATGGACATAGCTAAAAACTGTAATAGCAAGTTTTTGGGTAATAGCAGACCCGAGAACGTGGAAGTCTTGGTGGGCGATTTTTTGAATGCATATATTGAATGGCCTGCGGGATAGAATCAGAAAATTCATTTTCTCCATTCCCATTTCTCTCTTTTCCTTTTTAATCTTCCTGCTTTATATGCACCTATGTCAAAAGCTGAAATTGCTTTATTACTTCAATACAGCAATTTTTTACTAAACGTTTTTTTTACCAATAATTAAGAGTTGACCTGTACTTAGAAACAATACGTCATAGCAAAAAGGGCATATAAGTTCCCTTTACGCAATGCACAAATGAAAAAATAAATACCAGGAAAGTTTTAGTAAGCCCTTAATTTAATTTTTTTTATTTTAGTCAATTGTAACCCATAGTTTTTTGTGCCATTAAGTTTGCAAGCTAAAATTTAAAATATATCTATGAAGTTTACAAAAAATCGACTTACGCAGGATTTCCAAGTGCTGCTGAGAAGTTGTAAGAGAAACTGTATGCTGTAGAAGATGCTAACGACGCTAATAGAAATGCTGTCAATGATCCCCACGCTACTTTTTGAGATCCAAAGAGAAAAACAAGAACAATTGGAGATATCATGTACAGTTGCATGTCGACTGATAAGTACCAGGTTTGGGCGAGACACTGAAATTAAAAAAATTATTAAAGTTTATTTACTAAAAGATTTGATTTTGTGTAAGTTTGTTTGTATTGGATACACACAAAAACTACGTTACTGATTTAAGATAACATTTTACCCATAAAATGCTGTATTCTCAGCAAATATGTAACAAAAAAATCCTACAAAAATTACAATAACGTAACTCAAGGTGATCATTTTTCATTTCAATAGTTCTACAAAAAAAGTCCGCGACAGCAGACAGCATATCTATATTTTTTTGTAAGTAATTATTGCCAAAATAGTGAACCATAAATATAATAAAATTTGATACTTTATTTCCAATGCACATTTTTCAGTGCAAATGTATCGCTTCCCTTAAATATTTTCAGAATAAATACTTTTGTAGCTGCTGATTATTAATATACATAAACTTTGTTTTTAACACTACGTAAAACACTTTCTTAATTTAAATTTGACACAATAATTTACGGCAAATATTTTAAAAGTTACAACGATAAGAAAGTGAGTGCGCGCTACTAAAATGGCATGTTTGACCATACCTGGCGTCCAGTGCGCAACACGATCACGGGCGCGGGCAGAGGCGTAAGGTGAAACTTCGTTGACAGTTGCGTCCGTAATAGGAATTTTCAAGACACTAGCAATTTGTTAAAAACCAACTGTATATGCAATGTAGGTACTGAATGGTAGGTACTGCATGGTATGTGCTGAATGGTAGGTATTGAATGGTAGGTACTACATGGCATGTACTGAATGGTAGGTGTAAATGGTAGGTGTTGAATAGTAGGTACTGAATGATAGGTACTGAATGGTAGATACAGAATGGTAGGTACTGAATGGTTGGTAATAATTGGTTGGTGCGAATGGTAGGTACTGAATTGTAGGAACTGAATGGTAGGTTATTACTAGCCACAAAGGTTTTTATTTGTGGCTAGTAGTTACCTACAACAAGTTACTTCGTTTTTATTTTAATTGCATACGTTGCTATGTTCCATATGTTGCTAGTATAAAAAAATTTACGATTAAATTATTCGAATGTTTTTTTTAATAAGCTTCTCGAATTTTTGGTGAATATATTTAAATTGGAAGTAAATTAATTGAGTGACTGAAAACTCACTGTTTGTTTGTGCAAACAATACAGTGAAAAGGCAAACTTTTGGTGATTATCTAAACGAATTATCAATATTTGGGGATGATCAATATTTGGATTTAATTTTAATTTTAAATGCGGTTCTAGTTTTCATTTTTGTTTTGAATCGTAAGCTTTTATTAGAAAGCAAGAAGCTGGACATGTAGTCACCTATCGTTTATTTTTTATTATAAATATAACCTTTTTTATTTATCTTGTAGATGTGACTTTTAATTTTCATTGGATTTCATGGCATCAAATAAAAAAACTAAATTGACCCCTCCTTTTATTTTACGCGAGCGAACCCTCTGCCGAAATCTATTTTACTTACTTACTTATATTACACACCTAATGTAGATAAATGAGAATGAGTAAATAAATACGCAGGAATTTTCTTTGTCTAATTGAATTGTTTAACCCAAATAACTAATACATATGAATTTGGCGTTTTGTGAGCGAGGAACATAAAGTCAATTTAAAAAAAAATATAACATATTTATTTCATAAAATTTTATACCATTGCTATATCTGCACTTTTGCCATCTTATAGGCAGTTCATTGATCCCTGTACTAAAAAAAACCATTTGGACGGTAATCAATAAAATCTTTGAAGGCGCTTTAGACTGTCCCATTGGAGTTGATTTTTTTCCCTTGCAAGAAGTTGTGTGATCTAACTTTGTCCTGAAGCAGCAGTGGCCTAGATTGATTGACCAGCCTCGGTTGTTAAGCAGCTAGCTTTCCATCATGGTTTGCAGTTGCTGACAATAGACATCTACCGTAATCGTCTGGCCAGATTTAAGAAAGCTGTAGTGTAGAAGTTGCTGCAATCAATTCATGAGGTACCCACCTCTCAAGCTTTATCACCTTCCCAATTTGCTTCATGTGGATTAAAACAGTTTTGTCACTAATACCGCAGCCTACAGCTAACTCGGACGTAGTTTGCGATGGATCCGCTTCCAAAATAGCATTCAATTCTTAATTATCAACTTCGGTCTCCGGATGTCCACGGGGCTTGTTCTGCAGGTTGAAATTTCCAGAACGACAACGTTGGAACCAATAACGCACTGTGCTTTATTTTGCGACACCACCGCCACACACAGCAATACTTCGAGCCGTTTCTGCAGTATTGGAGCCACGATGGAACTTTAACTGAATAACACGATATTTCTAGTTTTCCATTTTGTAAACTAAGTGACGCAAAGAAAAAACCAATAGAGGAAAAAAACAAATGAATAACACAAATATGTGACATTCAAATGATGTTTCTATTTACTTTTCAAAATTTTCGTTACTTGTTGAAAAAGTTTTACTTTGAAGTCTTTATAAAAATTTACTAATTAAAATATTCAATATTAATGCTGAATGTTTTTCAATATTCAGACATTGTTTTCACCTTTCACATTCCATTTCCAACCATTCTCAAATTTTATGGATAAAGATTTATTTTAATAGACTTCACACGAAGACTTTCACTAGCTCGTGCATGCCAAGAAAAGGTGACTTTAAACCATGTTTACATTCATTTACAGAGTAAAAATGTTTCATTCTGCTTTATCGAACGTAAATATACTGTAGAAAATTGCAAATTCAATTAAATAAAAATATTTGGTCCATATTGTACATTTTTACAAATGTTATTTACACAAGCCAATTTTAACAATTTTTTTACTTGTTTCACCTAGCAAATATAACCGATCAAGCTTATTTTAGTAAAAATGTGTGAAATGATTTGACTCGCATTCAGAGTTTTTTAACTTCTTTTTGGTTTAACTGCCATGTCGAATTTGCGATAAAATCTGTCATAAAAAGTCTAAAAATGCGATTTACAAAAGTTTACTAATAGATTTGAAATTAAATATGCACAAAATCAGAAATATTCAAATTGTTTTCTCAAAATACCTAATTCTTTCAGGGAAAAAATTTAAAAATATATACCTCAAAATTACTTTACATACCGGATTATAATCGTGATTCCAATAAAATCAAGGAAAAAGCATATGAGCTTAAATTTGATTTAGGACTAATTTATTAAATTAACTGACATTGTCGTACTGTACAGGTCATCTTAAAAACAATTAGTTGTTGAAGAGATTATTTCTGTAACTTATTTCGTTCTGGCAAAGATATGTACCTTGGAAATGTTATGTAATCTGCTAAAAATCGTCAAATAATAATAATTATAAAATTATTGTTCTCAGTTACAGCTGAGCGATATATACGAATAAATTTTAGTTAAATAAGCTAATACATGAAAACATTAATAAATGAATTTTTTAAATTAAGAAATAATAACTTACAATATCCATAGGGTTAACATAGTTCTGTACATGCAGTAGCGCTGACCACCAATAAGTTCTACAGTTTTCTGCCGCCAACGCTACGTTGTTCCAGTACGGACCATCAGAGACATGGTTCATAACCGACGCTTGTAAAAGAATCATGGCAGCAAGCAGTGGAAACATGCGCAGGAGACGGTTGATAATGAACAGATGTATGTTCTTGATGAATTGAACTGAAATTAATGATTTATTATTGGTCATTTTAATAACAATCTGTATAAGTCGTGTATTTTATAAGTCGTTAGTGACCCGATAAAAATTGTTAAACGTAAAAAAAAAAAAACATTTGAACACCGTCCGCACAGTGGAACTTTCTGTTTTAGCTCCTTGAAGGCGACTTCTATACATTATATTGTCTTGAAATTTAAAGTGCATCGTGCAGATTGCAGAGATGAATGCAGATTTAAAAAAATCAATATTCAACTAAATATTTTATACTGTTACTTACTTCTACTTATTTTTCCAATACTAGTATAAACAACAAGGATTCCACTCAGTAGGAAAAAAGTATCTACAGTGATAGGCGCGGCGCTTATCCACGTACTAGAAAATGCCTGCATCCACTGTAAAATATATCTTTGGAATTAATTTTTATAACGATTAACAAACATAACTTTCAGTTTCAGTAGGGAAAAATAAAATGTCATATACCATTGAACTTTTTTTACCAAAGCAGTTTTTGTGACTATAGTACAACCGTTAAAACTGACTTTTAAAAAAATCTCTCCTTATGATGTATGTAACTTAATTTAAAATTCATATTATCGATTATCTATTATGATATTATCGACCCAAAGTTTAAGCTAAAATGACTTTAATATTTTATACTTCATGATATGTTTCGAAATATCTAAACAATTCGATATGATGATCGAAGAAAACTCATATTAATTTATATGCAGTTTTTATTTGCAACATGCACGAAGAAAAATGCCTCTGAATTAATCATTTAAATTTTTTATTAATAAAATAAATGCTTACCTACGAGTTGTATGTGCTCTTTAAATATTAAATAAGTTATAACACTTACCTGCAGCACGTCGAAGAAATTGTGGATGTATCCTAAAAGGACCATGGAGTAGCTATGCCCGACAACAACCCACATCATGGATATTGATCTGATTCCATCAATGCATTCTAAAGCTCCAGGGGTCGACTTAAAAGTAAGGAATCTTTGTGTATTTGTGTAGAGTGAGAAAGACCGGTAGAGTAGGTTTATTTTAGATGGTACTGGAAATTAAACATGATTTATATTATGATAACAGAGAATTGATAGTTAATTTTGAATACTAGACTAAAAAAAAGATAAGAGCATTAGAATAACAGTTAAGTAATTGTATATTATTTTTTTATTTAATCGTGAACTTATGATGATGGCTGCAGACTTTATTTTTGCCAATATAAAAAGTGTTAAATACACTTTACAAAACTATAAAATCATTTCATTATTGTAAACTAGTGAATGATAACGTATTTAAATGGAACCAACAATTATTTCATCAATAAATCAATTAATACAATAATTGTTTAGAAATAGTTTCAACTGCATTGAATAACTTTTGTGGACTGTACATTTACAATACATTGAATAACATTTGTCATATTGTCATTAATTAGGGTTGATAAAAAAAAACAAAAAACAAAACACTTTAGTCTTTTGGTCAATAAGTACTATTGAATTACTATTGAATGAAGTATCGAGTTGTAAGTCGGTCACGTGTAGATAGTTTTCAAGTTACGGTAACATTTCAACAGAATTATACTAATTACATGTGTAACATACGCTGTTGGTAATTTATCATAAAAAAATTGCCTTTGGTAGCTTAAAAAGCGTTTTAATGGCACAAAAAATATACAACTCCATTTGTGGCGTATATCTTGATGGAAAAAATATTATTCGACATGATAGGAAAACTTTCAGTTCATACCTATGAGAAATGTCAGTGTGAATCTTTATTTGACAACGTATTTTGCTAAATTATTTTAAAATTCAGATGTTATGATTCAGGAAAAATCAACAAAAATCACACATCACAAACTTTTTCAATACAGTTTTAATATATTACCTTGCTTGATGACAAAAACTTGATAAAGATCGTATGTAGTACTGATGATAATTAAAATTCCAATTACACCGAAAATTGTCCTGAAACAATATTTTAAAATGAGGTATAAAATTAAATTTTGGTTGCTACTACAAAGCTACTTAGATACAATATACGGAAAGTTTCAATTAACGTTTTAATCTTGAAATTCAAAACCTCAAGTTTTTATTTCTTGTTATTCAGCATTACCAGCCAGAAAACAGAAACACGTTTTGTGAAAGATTGTATTTTTCAATACCTTCGTTTCTCATTATTGCACTCTTTACTTAATAACTATTTTGGTAATTGAAAATATGGTTACATTAGCACGAATAAGTACTCGTCAAATTGAATATTAGCAAGTATTTCTTACATAGCTATGTAATCAGCAGGAGAAAACGGTTTATCGCCAGGAAGTCTACAATAATTCTCCGAATACGTGATATTATTCACTAATGGTATGCTTGATGTGTAGAATTTGATGGCTTGACGTGGCGAACAAGCTTTGGGGACACAGACGCTGAAGGACCCAACTCCTGCAATTGCTGCCAATGAAGGAAATACTCTGCAAAAATAAGCTCCTTAAATTAAAAGCAATTCCATTAAAAACCTAACTAATAAATTTGGAACAAAGAGAACTGTTTTACAAATACATTTTTAGAACTATTTACTTTTCCATTTTAATTATACAAGATGTAATAATGCGGAATACTGCATTTTGAGGGGTATAGTGGGTTCCGTAATAAATTTGTTAAGAATTTTGCTAATAGCTCGGAATTCAATGATTAAAATGAATTATTTAAACCCTGTCATCGAAGCGTCTTTAGCATTTGTACGTTATACGTGACCAAACACACAGAAATGAAACACAATGTAACTCATTCTGTAGATATATTGCCCCGTCAGGCCAAGAACAACACGACCAAATTTTACATATCAACTAACTTAGTACCAAAAAAGATTACAAAAACACACTGCGCGATTTAAAATACTAGTAGCGCCATATATCGGCATTCGAAATAATCATTACTCCCACCAAGGACTTGTCCTTCACAATATTACTCTCAAACAAATGTGTACAATTTAAATTACAAAAGATGAAAGATCAAAATTACATACTACTCACCGTACAGAAATACATACCAATACAAATGAAAAATTTAGTCTTTACATAAAACAATTATTTTGCTGATAGGTTGCTTTAATACTTTATTTTTAACTTTAACTTCAACAAATCTGGTTACATTATCCTTGCCCACAATTTTAGAAACTATTTTTCCTAACAGCCACTTCGCAGGTGGCACATTATCTTCTCGAACTATGACATTATCATTGATATTAGGTTCAGCTGTAAAAATTGCCTATTTATATCTTTTTTCTAAATACAACTTTGACCAGCGCTTCCAAAATTGACTAGTTAGTTGTTGAACAAGTTTCCATCTATTCAATACAGCTATGTTACAATTAGAATAATCTATTTCATCTAAATTAATTAATGGTTCTCCCACCAGAAAGTAGCCAGGCGTGAGGGGGAGTGGGTCATCTGGATTATCACTTATGTAATTAATAGGTAGTGAATTTAAACATGCTTTTATTTGTATTAAAACCGTTGACAGCTCCTCAAAAGTTAAAGTATAATTACATACAACCTTACGTAAATGCAATTTTGTAGATTTTATTCACGCTTCCCACAATCCCCCAAAACTTGGACTATGCGGAGTGAAATGCCAAGTTGTGTCATGCGTACTGGGTAGCTCAACTAATTTGACATTGATAACTTGCAACTTCTTTTCAGCACCTACGAAATTTGTGCCATTGTCGCTATACAGGTGTAAACAACGACCTCTCCTACTGGTAAATCTAGGAAATGCTGCGATGAATGCCTTAGAAGTAAAATCTGAAAGCACACCTAAGTGGACTGCGTGGGTCACCATACAAACAAACAAACAAATATATCCCTTTATGATTTGGCTCCACGACCTGGTGAAAACTAATATCGATAGGGCCCGCGTAATCCACACCGGAAGATAAAAACGATTTGTTCGGTTTGAATCTTACCTCCAGTATTTGTCCCATCAAAGGTGTATTTTTGATTTGAGAGTAACGCAAATCAAAAATATTAGTCAAAAATATTTTTTAACTTGTCTCCTAGCGTGCACAATCAAGAATTTGCTTCTTATGAAGTTAAGCATTATTTTAGGTCCACCTTGCATTGGTGCGTTGCATCTGCAATAATAACCTGGGTAAGATGACTTACCTCGGGCAAAATTAGAGGATGTCTACTATCATAACTTAGATCGGCCAAATGAATGCGTCTTCCAATTCTCAAAATACCCTTTACATCGATGAAAGGATTTAGAGAATGGAGTTCTCTTGATTCAGCAACGGTGCCTCTGCCTTCAGTTCCCGTATTTCGTTATGAAATCTTTTTCGTTGCGATAGCTTGATACAAGTTAATAATGCTTCTTCCTTCTCCGCTAGTGATATTATCTTTGATATTTTCTCATTTTTGTTAGAGTTTACAAATTTTATAACTCTTCGCAGGTAAGCTACAATGCATAAAATTTTTTGACGTGATGAATATTTACTATAAACAAATTGTTTTTCTTCATCTAAGCTATTCTTGACTAAATATTGATTTACAGCAACCAAAGACTTGATTTCGATTTCTCTCTTACCTCTCTCTTCTTCCTTAGTCATGTAATTTGGTTCACATAACTCTATCACTGTTTGGTGCAGCCATTCAGGTCCGTGCCACCAAAGAGTTTGATGCTTCAGTTGTTTGGGCGACATACCTCTTGAGGCGATGTCTGCAGGATTCATTTGTGTACTGACGTGCCTGATTTGTTGTGAGTCTAAAATTGTTAAAATTTCAGACATACAATTACTAACAAAGGTAGTCCACCTCTACAGCAGCCTTCGTAACCACGCTAAGACTACAGTTGAGTCCGACCATGCGTACAAATCTTCCTTTGGGAAAGACAAGTCCTGTGATACCTCAAAAATTAATTTAGCAGCTAAAGCCAATCCACATAATTCCAATCTTGGGTCCATCCCAAGATTGGAATTATGTGGATTGGACAGTTCCTTTTGGATTGGTGAATCTTTAGTTTTAGCTGTAATCATTAAAACATTACCTGCGCCTTCAGAGTTTATTGTTTTTAAATATACAACTGCAGCAGAAGCTTCTGCAAATACATGCAGCTCTGTTTTGAAAATTTTTCTATAATGAACCCACCTAGGTACAGGAACAAGTAATTGTCAATGTTGAGAAATACAATATTTCATTTAGGTATGTTGAGATCCTTAACACACACGAGGTGATTACGAAATTAGAGCCACTCCTTCAGCAGTTCACTAGGCAGTTCTGCATCCCATGATAGGTTCGAGTTCCATAACCTCTGCATGAATATTTTGACCATCACTACCACCGGCGTCACCCACCCCAGGGGAACGTAAATGCGTGCAATGTCTGAAAGAACCAACCGTTTTGTGATTGTTTTATCTAATTCGGATACGTTCACAGAGTAATGAAATGTATCAGCTTCGTAACTCACTGGGTGAGATGAAACTTGTAGCAAACTTGCGAGAGCAAGAGACACTGCAAAATGATATTAATAACAAGGGTATACCTCAAAAATCTGGCGAAATCCTCAATCAAGTATTTCGAGAATTATATCATAAACTTCGATTGACAACTGATGACCGTGATATTGTATTTATAAGTCGAAATGGTCTCGTAAGACGGAATCAAACTGAAGAAAATTGGCAGCCTCGCCCCGTAGTTCTGAGACTTTGTCGCTATGAAATGAAAAATAATGTATTAAAAAACGCAAGAGTCTGGCGTAACTTAACAACCACTGATATAGATGTTGGAAAGGCGGGTGCGCCACAGAAGATTTTCATAAATGAAAGACTTACCCTAACGAACCTGCGTCTTTTTCAGACTGCAAGAGAAAAGGCCCGAGAATTGGGAAGGAAGTTTGTCTGAACACGTAACGGCGTGGTTTATGTCAGAAGGGAAGAAAATAAACCTATTTTATGTATCCTTAAAGAAAAAGATATTGAAAGCGCCTTTGGTATGGACAATAAAAAATAGGTTTAACACGAGAAACATCTTTTCATATTGCACTTTATTATTAGCAATATTTTACGCTTTAAACGCAATTTATTTTCAAATTAATTTACAATATTTTAGTGCTTATATTTTTTTGTTACGTTTGATTTGTGTATGTTCTTGTGAGTCATATTATTACAATTTTTTCATTATTTTATATTTCATTTTGCCTTTTGCACTTTGTGCAACATTATGTCGTTTAGCGAATATCGAGGCCCATTTGCACTGCCTGACGATACATTATTGTGAATGTTTAATACTGAACAGATTCTTAAATATTATGTATTTCAATTAATTTACCTTTTTAATATTTTTATGCTATATTATTGTATTAATTTCATTGTGGTGGCTCAACATACAGGGTGTCCCAGAAATGACACGTAAGGGTGACACTGGAGGTAGATAAACTTTAGACCTATCAGATAAAACCAACATGACTCTAGTAAAAGTTTTCTGGTTTTCGAGATATTGCCACTTTTGTGATTTTTTATGAAATTTCCACTTTTTGGTCCTTATTTGCCTACAGCTGCAATAAATATCTTTTAACTCACGGATTGTTTTTTAACCAAGACTTTCGTTATTAGTTAGTTGAGACAACCTAGTAATAATTTTGACGGAAACTAGCACACTATGCGAAGAAATTAGTTAAATTGTTTTATTTTATTTCAAAACCAAAGTTTAACTGATTGCTTTAAAAAAAATGTATGGCGATGATACTGCACATCATCTTAATAAATTGCTTGTTTAATGACCTTTTGAAAATAGTATCACAATAGCCAATTTTTATAAACCAAATCTTAGAAAATTTATACAACTATTTATACAACTATTATCCAAGTAGCACACTATGCATGATAATGCTTAATAACAGGTCCAGGGGTCTTTTGTGGTAAAATAACTAATAAATGAAATTGCAGAAGCACATATCTATCTATCTTTTCTCTCTTTTATTGTTTTTTGAAGTTAGGTACTTTCTAGAAGTGAAGTTATTGTTTTAAGTAGGTACAAAAATAACAAAACAGAAGGTTGTAACTTAAAATGTTTTTTCACTATTATTTATTTATTTATTTACATATTAGGGAAACAAACAGCATAACACTATTTCTTAAACATAAAACAAATAAATATTACATACGCCAGTAAAGTTTCCATTGTTGAAAATTATTATTATTAACCCCCGACGCAAAAACGACGGGGTTTTATAAGTTTGACGTGTCTGCGTGTCTATGTGTGTGTGTTAGTGTGTGTGTGTCGAACGGATGAAACGATTTTAATTTTATTTTTTCTTGTTTAAAAGGTGAAAGGGAGTGTTATTAGCTAGTATTAGCAAAATGGCGTATTACATATTTTTTCAGAACTCCGTCAATATTGGTACCAAGTGAAAGGGCTTGACTAGTGAAATACTATGATAAATTTCAAATCCAAGATGGTCGCCACCACAAATGTAGGGGTTTTTCAAATTTTTTATTAAATATTGTTACACACGATTTTCAAAGTGTCTGCCTCCGACTCTTACCCATAATCTACATCATTTCAAAAATTGTCTTTTGAATATCTCAACGTAAAATGTGATATTTCACTCGCTGTTTGATTAATTCGCTGTCGCAGTTCATCAGCGGACTGAATTGGTTTTCCATAAAGTTTTTCTTTTCAACATCCTCAATAAAAAAAATCTAATGGATTAAAGTCCGGACAGTGTGGTGGCCACAAAATTGCTCCTAGTCGGCCAATCCATCTGCTTGGAAAGGCCTGTCTTTTTTTTTTTTGTTCCCCTCCGCGGGAAGGGCAGGAGGATAAAAATGCCCTGACGCATACTCTGGCGCGATTCCAGAGTTATGTGGGACTCGTCCCGACGCCTACCAGAACCATACCCACTAAAAACCCCCTGTCGGCTCGTGCATTTTTGCCACTCAGCCTTCATCTGAGCGACGGCCAATTGGAGAAAGAGGCCGGCTAGCGGGGCCCAGAAGGGGTCACCCGCTGGGATTACATAGCACTGAAGGTGCTCAAAGCACTGAAGGTGAATACATAGCACTGAAGGTGCTTAAAATGAAAATCAATAATTAAAACAAAAATTAAGAGATTGCAAAATAAAATTGAATTAATTCGCATTTACGTTAGAATTAGGATTTACGTTAGAATTAGAATTTACGTTAGAATTAGAATTTGCGGCCAGAAGGGCTTCGAGATCGGCTGACAGTCTTGTGGATGAGTACGCTTGCGCATTCCTAGGCCTAGCGACTTTGAACTTCGAATCTAAGACAGGAGTAGTATATGAGACTGAATCACGAACTAGAGGATTGGGATGGGTTTCGGAGCGTTTGAAGAACGCTTCAGAGAGTGTTTTGAGGTGTTGTTGTACTGTAGGCAGTTCAAGATCTCTATGCAAGTCCGCGTTACGCACGTACCACGGTGCGTTTGTGGCCCTGCGGCAAAAGAGGTTTTGAACTACCTGCAGTTTGTGCAGGAGGAAGGTTTGGCGTGGGCAAAGATTGGCGAGGCATATGTCATGACGGGTCTAACGCTGACCTTGTAAAGTGTACGTTTGTTTCTGAAAGACATTTTACTTTTTCTACCTAACATGCTATTCAGGCGGCCTAAGTAGTGACGAGCGAGTTTCAAAACTCTTTCGACGTGTGGCTTGAAAGAAAGCGTCGAATCTAATGTGACGCCTAAGTTTTTAGTACTGCGCTTCCAGGGGATGGGAATGCCTAATATTCGAACGTGGGGATCGCCAGCGGGACGATGGCGTTTGTGGTCGAAGCGCATCGCAGAACTCTTTTCAGGGTTCACATCGATGCGCCATTTTTGAAACCATACACCAAGGGCGTTTACGGCCTTTTGGAGTCTGGTTACAAGGTGCCGAACACTGTGGCCTTTGGTATAGAGTGCGGTGTCATCGGCAAAGAGGGCGAGTTCGACGCCTTTCGGCGGGATGGGAATGTCGTTGGTGTACACGGTGTACAGCAGAGGGGCGAGGACTGAGCCTTGAGGGACTCCAGCCTTTATGGGACGAGGCGCAGAAAGCGTGCCTTCGTGTTTAAATCGAAACGTACGGTCTTTGAGAAACGACGCTATTAACCTGACTAGGCGATTCGGTAAGCCTATTTTGTAGAGTTTATAAACGAGACCGCTGTGCCAGACTTTATCGAAAGCCTTGGCTACGTCAAAGAAAACCGCGACTGTTTTATAACGACGCGGATAGAAACCGTCAAGTATATACTTAACGATTCGAAAAGTTTAGACATTGCCTTGAGGAGGCTGATGGGTCTGTGATTAGCCGGGACGTTCAGAGGTTTGCCCGGCTTGGGAATGCCTATGACTGTCGCTTCTTTCCAAGCTTTTGAAAAGTAGCTATGGTCGAAGCAGGCATTGAAAATGATAGCTAACGAGGTAAGCATCTGTTGAGGTAGGTGCTTAAGTGCGTGGTTGGAAATTCCATCCGCACCCGGAGCCTTTTTGGACTTTTGATTGCTAATGAGAAGAAAGATTTCGTCATTAGAGACTGTGACAGGGTCGGCAGTGATGGGGAGAGAGTCTCTGCGAAGGACTCGTCCTCCACCGCCTGGATGTGTGAGGGATCAGCAGGTTGCGTGCTGGGCGAGCATTGTGCGGCAATGCTGTCAGCGAAGCATTCGGCTTTCTCTTCGACTTCAAAGGCAGTAGTGCCATCGGGACGAGTGAGAGGAGGAACGTGAGAGGCGGTGTCTACGCGTAAGGCTCGGGCCATGCTATAGTACGCTTGGTGGGACGGAGAGATATCCGCCATGAGATCGTTCATCTGAGCGTCTCGGAGTTCCGCGAGGCAAGACCTAACTTTACGTTGAAGCTGATTCGCAGCTGTTCTATAGGCGGGCGTGGGATATTTCTTCGCTCTCCGGAGATCTGCATTTTTAGCTTTAATAAGATTGCTAACGGCTAAGGGAAGCGTGGGTTTGCCGTGCTTAGCAATCTTTTCGTTGTCACTGATGGCTGAGTTGATAGCATCAGTGAGAGAATTTAATAGTGAATCAATTTTATCCGGGCTATCTAATTGTTCGGGAGAGATCGCGAGTGGAGAGTTCGGGGCCTCTAAGGCTGAAACTAACGTATTTTTAAAACCTTTCCAGTTGGTAAAGGTCTTAGGAGAGGTAGCGTTATCATTAGGTGGTCCTAGCACGAGGGAGACGGGGCGGTGGTCAGAACCTAGGTCATCGAGAGGTTCGATAGACCTGAGGTCGAGGTTGATTCGCTTGACTATTGCAAAATCGAGGATATCAGGAGAGTGGTTCGGGTTGTCGGGATAGTGAGTGGGAGTGATGGGGGAGATGACATCTAAGTCAAGTGAATTTGTGATGTCTAGGAGAGCGATACCGCTGGTGTTGGTTGATAGGCACGTCCAGTCAGTATGTTTGGAGTTAAAGTCTCCGAGCATAATGACTGAATGGCCGAGGGCGAGAATGGCCTCAAAGTCGCTGCGGATTGGTCTGGTACCACTAGGTATGTAGATTGAAGCTATGATGATGGTCGGATGACCAGTCATAGCCAATCTACACACAGTGGCTTCCATGTTGAGGAGAGGAGGGGTAGGGAGAGGGCAGCAATGCAATCCTCTTTTGTAATAAATAGCAGTGCCGCCGAAACCGTTGGAGTTGGGCCTGTCGTTACGAATAAACGCGTACTTAGGTATAGCGAATCCCCTGGAGCGGTTTGGAGTAAGCCATGTCTCCTGGAGAAGGAATAAGTCAGGTTCCTTGTTCTGAAGGAACAGTTTAATCTCGGGAAGGTTGGTGTTAAGGCTACGAGCGTTAAAAGAAACTAGGGATAAGCCCTTGGGTTTAATACGACTGGACGCGGGATTTGCGGGTCTAGACATTATAATTTATTATTTACGATGTTATACAAAAATAAAAAAAATTTATAACGAACTTAGAAGCGAGTGATGCTCGGCTAACGCAAATGAACGCTCTTGAGGAGAGCGTTCGGCTCGCAGTTTGCGTGCGAGAACAGAAATTTCCGTAATGTCTGTTTTTGTTTGAATGACGTCGAACACGGTCTTCATGTCGTCAGCCAGCGACGACTGAGGTGAAGATGACAAAGCAGGACGCGGCCCTACGGAAGCTACGGGAGCTGGGACGGGTCGGGAAGGTGCAGGCGGGACAGCCGGACGCTGCCTCCAAGACAGAGCCGGAGTAGGCGTCGGCTGAAGGGGCTTTGCTTCCGGGGGACCCCGGTTGCGCAGCGGCGGGAAGTTAGCGGGAGTGAGCGGCGGCGCCGGTTTAGGCGCGACCCTCTAGGCGGTGGAGTGCGGAGCGCGCGGGCAACCCCTGTAGTTAGCTGGACGCACAACACACAGGCAGGGGGGGAAGTGGATTCGGGAGTGCGAGTGCACTCCTTCGTAATATGTGGATCCAGGCACTTAACGCACCTGGGGGGAGCTGAGTAGTTAGCCGCTGCGTGGCCGTAGAGCTGGCAGCGGTGGCACTGCCCAGGGTGACCGCGGGGGTTGGGACGCTCGACAGAGATATTTGAGAGTCCGCAAATTGTGCGAGCCTCTCTTAAGATCTCCCTCGAGTTGGGAGTATTAGACAAGATAACTAAAGCTAACGAAAAACGCCTACCGCGGTTAGAGTGCATCTTGCGCACTGCTTCGGCCGGGAAACCCTGGGACTTAAGGTCCTCCAGGATTTCTTCATTCGCGAGCTCGAATGGGACGCCCCGTAGTACTGCGCGGATCTTACGCTCCTCCGGGAGGGCGTAGCTGTGATACGCGATTTGTTTTAAAGAAAGTAACCTGGTGAACGCGCGGAAGTCGTCGACGGTCTCGACTTGAATTTTAATTGTATCGCCAGCGTCGGCGGCTTTTAAGTAATTAATTTTGTGCTCTTTGCACAAGTTAGAAACCGCGGTCCAGCGCGCTTTTTCACGCAGGAAGACGGGCGGAGGGAGCTGAGGTTTCGGCGGGACGGGAGCGCAGCGCGTCGCTGGCTTCGATGGGACCGACGGAGACGCGGTCTGGACATTAGAGGTCTGGACATTAGAGGCCTGAGGGGCCGGGGTTGAGGCCTGAGGGGCCGGGGACGCAATAGATGCCTGTAAGGCCTGCGTTAGTACGTCAGCGGGTATGCTTACGCCGGACGCAGCGAGCGCCTGGGTGAACGACTTAAGAATATTAACAAGGTCCATTGGAGGGCTTGGAATTACAATATGTAATGTATAAATATGTAATGTATGCCTAGGTTCCCTAGCAATCCTAGCACCTATTTATATAACAAATGCCTAGGATTCCTAAATAAAAACCTAGCGAACCCTAGCGGCAAACCTCCCTACCAGCGGTAGGGGGGCTGAGGAGAATAACTTAAAACTAACCGTAGTACGCCGAAGGCCGCTACCTAGAAACCTAAAAAAGGGTACGCAGGTAAAGAGATGACCGCGTTAGGGTCAACCTTTACCGACAGAAAGGACAAATACCCACGAAAACACACAGATATGATAACAATAAATATGAAAATAGGAGAAAAATAAATAAAATAGAGAAGAGAAATAAATAAAAATAAAAGGACTGGTTCAGTACAAATTCGTTGTCACCGTAAAGTATCCTTTGTACTGAAACCAGACAACTTACGCTGGGCACAACACTGCACTCAGCACAAGCACAACACAACTTAGCACAGCACTTTGAAGACTAAGGGGCTCAGTCGCATAGAAAAATCGCACTTCGATAGCACTCAGAGGGAGTAGAAAAACCTTGAAAACCGTAGCACGGAACCAACACGCTAAACTGTGGCGTCAGTAGACTGAGCGCCACGGAATATCGGGAAGGGACCGATCAACGGAGAACGGGGTCTTGCACGTCCGCACCGCGTGGCGATCGGAGCGAGAATTTTTTTTTTTTTTTGTTCCCCTCCGCGGGAAGGGCAGGAGGATAAAAATGCCCTGACGCATACTCTGGCGCGATTCCAAAGTTATGTGGGACTCGTCCCGACGCCTACCAGGACCATACCCACTAAAAACCCCCTGTCGGCTCGTGCATTTTTGCCACTCAGCCTTCATCTGAGCGACGGCCAATTGGAGAAAGAGGCCGCGCTAGCGGGGCCCAGAAGGGGTCACCCGCTGGGATTACATAGCACTGAAGGTGCTCAAAGCACTGAAGGTGAATACGTAGCACTGAAGGTGCTCAAAATGAAAATCAATAATTAAAACAAAAATTAAAAAATTGCAAAATAAAATTGAATTAACTCGCATTTACGTTAGTATTAGGATTTACGTTAGAATTAGAATTTACGTTAGAATTAGAATTTGCGGCCAGAAGGGCCTCGAGATCGCGTGACAGTCTGGTGGATGAGTACGCTTGCGCATTTCTAGGCCTAGCGACTTTGAACTTCGAGTCTAACACAGGAGTAGCATATGAGACAGAATCACGAACTAGAGGATTGGGATGGGTTTCGGAGCGTTTGAAGAACGCTTCAGAGAGTGTTTTGAGATATTGTTGTACTGTAGGCAGTTCAAGATCTCTATGCAAGTCCGCGTTACGCACGTACCACGGTGCGTTTGTGGCCCGACGGCAAAAGAGGTTTTGAACTACCTGCAGTTTGTGCAGGAGGGAGGGTTTGGCGTGGGCAAAGATTGGCGAGGCATACGTCATGACGGGTCTAACGCAGACCTTGTAAAGTGTACGTTTGTTTCTGAAAGACATTTTACTTTTTCTACCTAACATGCTATTTAGGCGGACTAAATAGTGACGAGCGAGTTTCGAAACTCTTTCAACGTGTGGCTTGAAAGAAAGCGTCGGATCTAATGTGACGCCTAAGTATTTAGTACTGCGCTTCCAGGGGATGGGAATGCCTAACATTCGAACGTGGGGATCGCCATCGGGACGACGGCGTTTGTGGTCGAAGCGCATCGCAGAACTCTTTTCAGGGTTCACATCGATGCGCCATTCTTGAAACCATGCACCAAGGGCGTTTACGGCCTTTTGGAGTCTGGTTACAAGGCGCCGAACACCGTGGCCTTTGGTATAGAGTGCGGTGTCGTCAGCGAAGAGGGCGAGTTCGACGCCTTTCGGCGGGATGGGAATGTCGTTGGTGTACACGTTGTACAGCAGAGGGGCGAGGACTGAGCCTTGAGGGACTCCAGCCTTTATGGGACGAGGTGCAGAAAGCGTGCCTTCGTGTTTAAATCGAAACGTACGGTCTTTGAGAAACGACGCTATTATCCTGACTAGGCGATCCGGTAAGCCTATCTTGTAGAGTTTATAAACGAGACCGCTGTGCCAGACTTTATCGAAAGCCTTGGCTACGTCAAAGAAAACCGCGACTGTTTTATAACGACGCGGATAGAAACCGTCAAGTATATACTCGACGATTCGGTGGACTTGCTGAGGGCAGGAGTGTTTAGCGCGAAAGCCGAACTGATGGGGAATAATGAGAGGATCGCCATCCGTTGGAAACAGATGGTTCCGCATTCGAGAAAGTATGACTCTCTCGAGAAGTTTAGACATTGCCTTGAGGAGGCTGATGGGTCTGTGATTAGCCGGGACGTTCAGAGGTTTGCCCGGCTTGGGAATGCCTATGACTGTCGCTTCTTTCCAAGCTTTAGGAAAGTAGCTATGGTCGAAGCAGGCATTGAAAATGATAGCTAACAAGGTAAGCATCTGTTGCGGTAGGTGCTTAAGTGCGTGGTTGGAAATTCCATCCGCACCCGGAGCCTTTTTGGACTTTTGATTTCTAATGAGAAGCAAGATTTCGTCATTAGAGACTGTGACAGGGTCGGCGGTGATGGGGAGAGAGTCTCTGCGAAGGACTTCGTCCTCCACCGCTTTGATGTGAGTGGGATTCGCGGGTTGCGTGCTGGGCGAGCATTGTGCGGCAATGCTGTCGGCGAAGCATTCGGCTTTCTCTTCGACTTCGAAGGCAGTAGTGCCATCGGGACGAGTGAGAGGAGGAACGTGAGAGACGGTGTCTACGCGTAAGGCTCGGGCCATGCTATAGTACGCTTGGTGGGACGGAGAGATATTCGCCATGAGATCGTTCATCTGAGCGTCTCGGAGTTCCGCGAGGCAAGACCTAACTTTACGTTGAAGCTGATTCGCAGCTGTTCTATAGGCGGGCGTGGGATATTTCTTGGCTCTCCGGAGAGCCGCGTTTTTAGCTTTAATAAGATTGCTAACGGCTAAGGGAAGCGTGGGTTTGCCTTGCTTAGCAACCTTTTCGTTGTCACTGATGGCTGAGTTGATAGCATCAGTGAGAGAATTTACTAATGAATCGATTTTATCCGGGCTATCTAATTGCTCGGGAGAGATCGCGAGTGGAGAGTTCGGAGCCTCTAAGGCTGAAACTAACGTATTTTTAAAACCTTTCCAATTGGTAAAGGTCTTAGGAGATGAGACGTTATCGTTCGGCGGTCCTAGCACGAGGGAAACGGGGCGATGGTCGGAGCCTAGGTCATCGAGCGGTTCGATAGACCTTAGGTCAAGATTGATACGCTTGATAATTGCAAAGTCGAGGATGTCAGGAGAGTAGGACGGGTTGTTGGGATAGTGAGTGGGAGTGACGGGGGATATGACATCTAGGTCAAGGGAGTTAGTGATGTCGAGGAGAGCGATACCGCTGGTGTTAGTCGATAGGCACGTCCAGTCAGTATGTTTGGAGTTAAAGTCTCCGAACATAATGACTGAATGGCCGAGGGCGAGAATGGCCTCAAAGTCGCTGCGGATTGGTCTGGTACCACTAGGTATGTAGATTGAAGCTATGATGATGGTCGGATGACCAGTCATAGCCAATCTACACACAGTGGCTTCCATGTTGAGGAGAGGAGGGGTAGGGAGAGGACAGCAGTGGAAGCCTCTTTTGTAATATATAGCGGTGCCGCCGAAACCGTCAGAGTTGGGCCTATCGTTACGAATAAACGCGTACTTAGGTATAGCGAATCCCCTGGAGCGGTTTGGAGTAAGCCATGTCTCCTGGAGAAGGAATAAGTCAGGTTCTTTGTTCTGAAGGAACAGTTTAATCTCGGGAAGGTTGGTATTAAGGCTACGAGCGTTAAAAGATACTAGGGATAAGCCCTTGGGTTTAATACGACTGGACGCGGGATTCGCGGGTCTAGACATTATAATTTATTATTTACGAATTTATACAAATATAAAAGAATTTACAACGAACTTAGGAGCGAGTGATGCTCGGCTAAAGCAAATAAACGCTCTTGAGGAGAGCGGGCGGCTCGCAGTTTGCGTGCGAGCACGGAAATTTCGTTAATATCGACGTTTTGAATAACGTCGAATACGGTCTTCATGTCCTCAGCCAACGACGACTGAGGTGCGGAAGACGGAGAAGGACGCGGCCCTACGGGAGCTACGGGAGCTGGGATAGGTCGGGAAGGTGCAGGCGGAACGGCCGGACGCTGCCTCCAAGACAGAGCCGGAGTAGGTGTCGGCTGAACGGGCTTTGCTTCCGGGGGACCCCGGTTGCGCAGCGGCGGGAAGTTGGCAGGAGTGAGCGGCGGCGCCGGTTTAGGCGCGACCCTCTTGGTGGTGGAGCGCGGAGCGCGCGGGCAACCCCTGTAGTTAGCTGTGTGGCCGGACTGGCCGCACAGCACACAGGCAGGGGGGGAAGTGGGTTCGGGAGTGCGAGTGCACTCCTTAGTGAAGTGAGGATCCAGGCACTTTACGCACCTGGGGGGAGCTGAACAGTTAGCCGCTGCGTGGCCATAGAGCTGGCAGCGGTGGCACTGCCCAGGGTGACCACGGGGGTTGGGACGCTCGACGGAGATATTTGAGAGTCCGCAAATTGTGCGAGCCTCTCTAAAGATCTCCCTCGAGTTGGGAGTATTCGACAGGATTACCAACGCTAAGGGAAAACGCCTACCGCGGTTGGAGTGCATCTTGTGCACTGCTGTGACCGGGAAACCCTGAGACTTAAGGTCATCGAGAATTTCTTCGTTGCTGAGTTCGAACGGGACGCCCCGTAGTACTGCGCGGATCTTACGCTCCTCCGGGAGGGCGTAGGTGTGATACGCGATTTGGTTTAATCCGAGTAACCTGGTAAACGAGCGGAAGTCGTCGACGGTCGCTATTTGAATCTTGATTGTATCGCCAGCGTTGGCGGCTTTTAAATAATTAATTTTGTGCACTTTGCACAAGTTTGAAACCGCGGTCCAGCGCGCTTTTTCACGCAGGAAGACGGGCGGAGGGAGCTGAGGCTTCGGCGGGACGGGAGCGCAGCGCGTCGCTGGCTTCGATGTGACCGACGGAGACGCGGTTACTATGAGCGATTTTAACGGCGCGGGGGCTGGTGTTGAAGACACCGGGGAGGGCTCGGGTATTGAAGATACCGAAGCTTTCTTAGAGCGCTTCTTGGAGCGCTTGGCGACGAGTTGAAACGCGGGCTCAGGAGAGCCGGTTAAGGTGACGGCATCTGACGACGTATCAGACGCGGGTTCGGAGTCGCTCCCGGGAGCGGTACGCTTACGACGCGACGCGTGAGAGGATGCGAGCGATTCGCAGTCCATCTCGGACGAGGCGGGAGACGCGGGAGAGCTTAAGACCTGAGGGGTCTCGACGTTGGAGGCCTGAGGGGCCGGGGTTGAGGCCTGAGGGGCCGGGGACGCGATAGATGCCTGTAAGGCCTGCGTTAGTGCGTCAGCGGGTATGCTTACGCCGGACGCAGCGAGCGCCTGGGCGAACGACTTAAGAATATTAACAAGGTCCATTGGAGGACTTGGAATTATAAAATGTAATATATAAATATATAATGTATGCCTATAATATGTAACAAATGCCTAGGATTCCTAAATAAAAACCTAGCGAACCCTAGCGGCAAACCTCCCTACCAGCGGTAGGGGGGCTGGGGAGAATAACTTAAAACTAACCGTAGTACGCCGAAGGCCGCTACCTAGAAACCTAAAAAAGGGTACGCAGGTAAAGAGTTGACCGCGTTAGGGTCAACCTTTACCGACAGAAAGGACAAATACACACGAAAACACACAAATATGATAAAAATAAATATGAAAATAGGAGAAAAATAAATAAAATAGAGAAGAGAATAAATAAAAATAAAAAGGACTGGTTCAGTACAAATTCGTTGTCACCGTTAAGTATCCTTTGCACTGAAACCAGACTACTTACGCTGGGCACAACACTGCACTCAGCACAAGCACAACACAACTTAGCACAGCACTTTGAAGACTAAAGGGCTTAGTCGCAAAGAAAAATACGCACTTCGATAGCACTCAGAGGGAGTAGAAAGAACCTTGAAATCCGTAGCACGGAACCAACACGCTAAACCGTGACGTCAGTAGACTGAGCGCCACGGAGTATCGGGAAGGGACCAAACGACGGAGAGCGGAGTCTTGCACGTCCGCACTGGGCGGCGATCGGAGCGAGAATGATTGGAGGAGCGAGAATGAAATGCCTGTCACAATATAAACTTATTTATACTCCAAGACCAAGTAGCGTATGCCACGGTAGATGAGGTGGAGTAGGGTTTTACCTGATAAATGGTCTTTGTTATAAGAAAGTTAAGGTCATACCATCGAATATTGAACAAATGTGGATCCAACTGAATGTTAAATCTAAACGAATAATTATAGGAACAGCATATCGTCCTCCTACTTTTAACATTAATAATTTCTTTGACAATTTAACCAATACATGTGATTTTAGTATTGATATGCTGAATGGTGATATTAATAAAATTAAACAATTTACCTACTTCTTTTTGACATATTTTAGCTTAAATCAGATAGTAAATGAACATTTTACTGTCCATAGTGAGACCTTAGACGTAGACAATGACGTAGTTTGTACAGATGCACCGGTTTTACATAGGTCAGTTATAAGTGTCTCAGGTTCTGGCCATGCACTGGTGCAGGTGGTTTTTATTTTCAAAAAAGAAAAATATACTCCCAGATGGGTGACATATCGTCCTATCAGTGATATAGACACAGCAACCTTTGATAAGGCAGTTAATAGTTATGAGCGGGAGAGTATTCTTGAAGAATCCTGTGTTGAGGCTATGGTGACCAGACTAAATAACAGTATACTGGAAATCTTTAATAAATTTTCACCTACAAAAAAGTTACTTGCAAAGCAGGCTCCGAAACCATGGTTGACTAGCAACCTACGTTTCATTATAAAGCTTCGTGATCGAGCTCTCAGTAGATATCGTAGGACACGCAAGGAGGCCCATAAAATTTACTATCACGAACTAAAGAAATTAGCAAATAAAACGCTGCACCTCAAAAAACAGGCTTATTTTGGTAATTATATTAATAAAAAGTACACCACTCCAAACTCCATATGGAAAAACCTAAAAACACGGCATTTTGTCAACAAAATCGTATTGCCGAGTTACCATCAGATCTTTGCGATGAAAATATACTTCATGATCATTTTATTAATGCTCTCGGTGAGGATTCGATAGATGCATCCTAACAAAGATTTTATGAATACAATAGATTCAGCAACAAGACATTTTCTTTGGAGCCGGTAAGCGAATTTTTTGCTGGCAATATAATTTTTGGCTTAAAATCGAATGCAACGGGTCTTGATAATGTGTCTAGAAATATGATACTGATGACTTTACCGCGGACACTAGGAGTAATTACCGGTATAATAAATAGGTCCATCACTGAAGGCTATTTCCCTGCCCAGTGGAAAGTTGCTAAGGTGAAACCGATTCCTAAAATCATTAACCCTGCTTCTTTGAACGATATCCGGCCAATTAGTATTCTTCTGTTTCTCTCGAAAGTTGCAGAAAAAGTTGTTTGCCTTCAACTCACGAAGTACTTGGAGAGAAATCGAATACTAGATTTGCATCAATCACGCTTTAGGCAAGGGTGTAGTACAGCTACGGCGTTATTAGACGTTGTGGATAGTATTTTATCAGCACAAGATGAAGGATAGGATGCAATGCTTGTTTTATTAGACTACTCACGCGCGTTCGATTGCATAAATATGAATTTATTGTTTTCTAAATTTTCATACTACGGGATAGAGGGTTGTAACTTGAAATAGTTCTCGAGTAATCTTCTTGGTAGGTCACAAAAAGTTTATTTTATTTTATTTTATTTGGGAAGTGTAATAATTATTACTTAACAGACTGTTTAGGGGATGAGGTAGGATGGTTCTTATGTCTTTTCCAAGGAAAAGATTTTTGAGGCATGAGCTGAGGCCATTGCTTGATGATGTGGAATTGGTAACAAGGAGACGAATATATTCCAACACGATGGTTGTCCAGCGCACTATCGAATTACTGTGCGGCAGTGGCTGGATACCTTGTTCTCAAGGCGTGGGATTGGCAGGGGTGTCCGACTCCTTGGGTGTCCCGACCTGACACCGGTTGATTTTTCGTGTGGATGTGAAGTGCGGGCATGTATTCACCGTAGGGGAGGTCACTTTGTCGCAAAATTGATTAATGAAAGATTTTTTTTTAATTTCCATTTTTCTTTACACTTAACCTATCATGTTATTCAATTTTTCTGAGAATCTTTTCTTTTTTTGTAAATAATTTAATGTTTTTGGATAGCTAACAGAACAAGGAAGTTTTTCGAGTAGTTTGTACGGTTAATATACTGTTGATTTTTCAAAATAAATCCAGTTTTCTATTGAACAAATATTAAGTGAATCAAACCAAAATTTTATAAGAATTCACTTGCAATTTAAAATTTTTGTGCCAGTATTAGTATTAATAAATGTTTGTTGATGTATTGGTAACTGATAAAAGTTTAAACAACTTTATTCGAAACACTAGTTTTTTATTTATTTAATTTTTTGCAGGTAATTCGGGATTTTTTTGAACAAAACCAAAAATATTGAATATCTCGATAACGAGCCTACTTGGTATTAGAGACATTATAATTAATTGTGTTGGAAATTAGTGGTATTATCACATCCCAAGAGGAATACGTCGAATTACAACTCACCCTGTATATTAAAGCCAAGAATATATATGTATAGTTCCATGTTTTATATGCAAAACGATTTTAAATAATGCAAGCCAAATTCAAATGTCTTACACCCACAAGCTCAGTCTAATAAACAACTAACACCAGTTCAACGCAAACAGTCTGTTAAGTAATAATTATTACACTTCTCATATTTTCGAAAGCAATTTGTAAGAAGTTCAAAGATTTTAAGTCACTTCAATTATTTTCAAAGTTCAAATTTTAAGCAAAATTTTGTAAGTCTTTAAATTTGTTCCAACTGTTCCAATGCTCATTTTTTTCAAAATTATTCTAAGTCCATTGAATCACTTAAAAATTTTACAAGTTCAAATTACACTAAAATTTTCTAAGTCCAAGATTTACTCAACACTTTACTTCCTTTTCTTTAGTTTTCAAGCACTGATTGTTTTTTTAGTCCACTTTACTTATAGTTTAAGGTCCAATTTTGCACACAATCACTCACTGTTACCAACAAACAATGCAATCCATGTTCCCAGGTTTTGGCTGCTCACTCACGGTGAACGAAATGAACTCGATCACAACTGCGCGGTATTTTCGTTCCACAGTTCCGCACGTCAGTACTGCATAAGAAAATTTTACTCCATGTCAGAGTAAATAATATAGGAGTAAGCATCTCTATTAAATCCATAGAAGAGAAATACGAGTCCGGAGTTGTTCGAATTACGTTCCGGCACAATATTTTTCCAGATTTTTTATTAATATTGTGATACCAAGTCAAAAAGGCATATTAAAATTAAGTTGTTAGTAATTATTGAATTCGTTATATTTTTGAGACAAATAATTATTTTTTATGCTTTAATTAATTAAATATGTATTTTAAAATAAATTGACATGATCTTTTTTATAATACAGGCAATGGTGGTTCATACTGAATTAAAATATTTGCCTTAAATATGGCAATTATATTTACTTGGGAACTTTGCAGATATAATAATAATAACAAATCCCCAGACAAACACACCAACTGTTTGGCCCCAAAGTAAGCAGAGCTTGTGTTTTGGATTACCATACAGCGAACTGGGGGGGACCCCCGAATAAACATACCTGCTTATATAAATACAAACAACCATGACCCGAGAACAAACATCTATGTTCATCACACGAATGAAGGTTTAAGCCTTGGCCCCCAGTCTTAAACCTGGGACCTTCGGCGTATAAGGCAAGGCTACTTACCACTTAAAAACTCGGTCGTCGTGCAGATGAGTTGTTGATACACAGAATGCTGATCGGGAGTATTCGGGATTCGGGAGTATGCGAAGCTGGAGAGATAGCGCTATATGCAAAAGTGGGAGAACAAAACTCTTCAACAAAAAAGCTAACCCGAGTGAGCTAGGAAGACAATAAAAAATACCTTTTGTCCTATGCAATTCAGTGCAATTATCACAAAATAAAAATAAATCTTCCGTACCGTTCAAGGTCAAAGTTGACAGTGGTAATGAGTGTTAGGCGCCTATTTTAAAGTATTTTAATTCGGTTTGACTTTCGCGTAATTCATGAAAATTTGTTTACGTCCTGAGGTTATTATATTTTCAAATAGTTTATTTATTGTTTACAGTGTAGGTACTTAAAAATTGTACACATAATATTAATAGACATTACTATATAATAACGTTTAAATTGTAATTTATTGTGTCTAAAAAAAACATAAAACAAAGAAAAACATTAATAGCATAATAAAAAAATATTAAAAAAGCAACTGTTCTTATATAAAATATTGTAAATAGAATCGATTTATAAATACGCCTTTTAAAGTGAAATTTATAATATATTGATTTATATTTGTAACTTTAATTGTCAGTCTAAAACCTGAAAAAAGTATAAAGGGTAATTGGATTCCTTAAACAAATGAATTTCTTGGGTGATTCCTTTTACTTGGCATAGTTCTAGTAGTACAAGTTCTGATTCCAAATCCGGACTCCGTCCATAGTAAAACATTGGCTGGTACTGCTGATTCGCGGAGCAAGCTAGAGGTGGTCTATGAATCAATCAACAGTTTTTTTTAACAGCTTTTCATTCGTCAACGAGTTAACTGTTATTCATTGATGAAAAAACAGGTTGAAAATATTAACTGTTAATTAACGTCAACGAACATGACACGCATTAAATCAATAGACATTATTTTATTCAATTCCAAAAAAGCGGCTGAAAATATTAACTGTTAATTTCTCAACAGTTTCTGCTCAACGGATAATTTCAATACAAATTTCATTAATTTCTGAAAATCAACTGGTTTGCGAAAATAACACTTTCGAACGAAAAAACGCATAGAAAAGTGAACCATACAGCGATATAAATAAGAAACACAATGGTATTTATGAAAAAAATACTTCGATCTTCAAGATAATTTTTTTTTATACAAATTTTGCCCCTTATTTATCGCAGAACAACGTTTGATATGAATCAAATTACTATGCAAGTATTTTCTCTGGCCACCGCGTCTACGACCGGGCGACGTGTCGTCCGCGTGACTTATTGGGATGAGAAACTGAATGAAATATTTGTATAGAAAAGCGATCCATATGTCAATATATATAAAACACAAACGCAAAAAAAAAACATTTTCGCTTACAACCTTCAGAACCTGTTATTAAATTAACAGCTTTTTTAACTTGTTGACCATTGAAGATTAATAGTTATATTTCATTAATCCAAAAACCGTTAATGACCCATGCCTGGAGCAAGCAAAAGGAACTGTGGAACTACTGAGCGGAACTAGTTCACTTCTCGGAACGAGAGTTGATAAACGACTAGAGGTGGTTGATAAATAACGTCACGGTGAAAATATCACTGTGAGATCTGAGGTCTATGGATATCACTGTGACTTTTTTCGAAGGAACTAGGTTCCTAAGCAACAGTCGTTCCCAGTTCTTTAGTGCGTATCTCGTACTCAGTCACTCTTTACCAGCAAAACGTGACAGAAAAAGTAATCGCGGTTCGAACGAACGGAACGCGATACTCTCGCTCGACTTACTTCGGCCGTCCTCGTCGTGTCGGCTTGTGTGCGAGTGAGATAGAGGAAACAACGGTCATTTTCACCGATCAGATAGACATAATTATTATTGTAAGAAAGTAACGAATGAAAAAATAAACATAAGTACTTACCTAAAATAAAATAGATGGATGTAAAACATATTTAGACTTCAAAGGTTTTAATATGAAATTAACACTAAATATGTAAATAAATAAATATATAAATATCTAAAATAAATATAAAAAATAAATACAAAAAAATAAATAAATATCTAAATATAACACTAAATACATATTTTTAATAGTATAAAGTATTTTTTTTTATATTGAAATATCTTTTCGATTAATTTAATTTCTTTTTTGTGGCATACTAAAATAACGTATTGTAAATATCTACTTACTTCTAAAACACTTATTTGATTAAAAAAAGCATAGAAAATAATCATTTGTCTCATAATTTTAATGCAATAATATCCGACTGAACGCGATGCATCTATTTACGCGGTTCGTATCGATAATGTATTCTAAATACAGTGATTCATTAGACGCCAACATTCATATTATCATACAGTTTCAGGAACTAATATTGATATTAGTAATGTAAGTAAGTGATCGATGTGACAAAGTCACGGTGATTTATCACTGTGATTTTTTTGGAACTGGAACGTCAGTCACAGTGATACTAGAATAGCTGTTTATCCCTACCCTATAAACGACATCCTTTAAGTGAACGACAAGCTCAATGCCCAAGCCTAGTTTCGGCAGTATGTACATATTAGCGATGGGTAACTCAGGACTCAGGAGTGATAGATAAAAAAGATATGCATCACTCCGTTTGAATCAATCACTCTTTATATCCGTTCATATCCAAATGTATCACTGTATCTTTACAACTCACTCGCTCACGCACGCGTCGTATGATTATCCCGCTTGCACAATGCTAGGAAAAGAAAACTCGCAACAAATAGTTTGAAAATACATAGTTTCAAAACCCGTTATTGGGTACCGATAAATAGTTTCGTTTCGATACCGCAAAATGGCGCCATCACTAAGAAACAGCTGCCGATTAAACCAAATCAATCAGTAATCTTTCATTTCATCATATCTTTTATATCTCTCATTGATATATTTGATCGAGTTGAGCTGAGCAAACCTACTGAGTAGCGAGAGTGACGCGCGGGCATGCGCAACTGATACATTTGTGATAAAGGTATAAAAGAGTGATACAAATCACAGTGATCGAAAGATACATATCAATCTTTTCTTTTCAGTGATACATTTTGACCATGACTGGTACATATACTATCCAACACACAGAAATGAACCACATATATAGTTGCCCTGCCAGACCAAGAACGAAACAAAATTTTTACATATCAACTATCTTAGTAGCAAAAATGCGCGATTTAAAATACTAGTAGCGCCATCTATCGGCATTCAAAATAAACAGCATTACTATTTATTTTTATGCAGAACTTTGGGATTATTGATAAACAGAAATTTAATGGTAAAATATGCCACTAATTCAGAAATGAAATGAAATGAAAAAGAAAGAAATGGCAAAAAGGTATTATTGTCCCAAAATTCTAAGGAACACACTGTTTAACCAAAGATGTAAGCCAGCATCCCACGATATTGTATTTGTATTGTTTGTATTGTATTATATTTTACGAGCCAAATCGTTTAGATGGAGATATTGTATACCTAACTCCTACCCGATTTACGTAACTAATAGCTGTCGTGTTGTCGAAACGAAGCAATATTGTTTGCGGAGTTTGTTATGTCGTTTACGAATGACTTCATACCCAGAAAAACTGCCATTAGTTCTAAGAAAATAATGTGATTAAGTTTTTCTGCATATTTTCAACGGCCATTTACTTTGTAAGAATTGAAAAGTGCCCCCCAGCCAGTCCTAGATGCGTCTGTATAAATTTCTAATACAAAGTTTGGAAGTCTCATAAAATTCGATGTGGATTCAACATTTGACGACCATGTAGATATTACAACAAGTCTTGTAGTAATATCTTTGGTAAATTAATTTTAGTTTCATAATTATCGTGAGCTCTGAGTAAAGAGAGAAATTTATGACGCCCCAAGATCTTGGTCTTGTAACCAACCATATTTTACTGCAGGGCAGGCTGCAACTAGAACGCCAACTAATTGAGCAAATTCGCGAATGCTACATGTGGGTAATTTTGAAAATTTTGTTACCAACTCGGCTATCTTGCTACGCTTATCAGAGGGAAGGCATGTGCTTTGATTTCTTGTATAATAGTTAAATCCTAAAAATTTACATAATCATTGTAGATTCAAATTGCATTTCTCAAAATTAATGACAAATCCGAGACAGTTAAGTAACCGTGACGTTTCATTGACGTTAGCAACGCACTCTTCATACGTATCCCCGATGCATAAAATATCGTCTAAATTATAGACTGATTTATAGCCTTTATTTCTTAGAAAAGCTAGGACTTCCTTCACAATTTTAGTAAACATGCATGGAGCGACTGATAAATTGATGATAATAATTGATAGAGCAGCAAGTTTTCTCTTTACAGTACCATAGCCTGGTACAAGTAGACTTTTGATGGTTTGCTGTTTAAATTTGGTTTGAAAGTCATGAATTTTATCTATTATTAAACGTATTGGGACTACTCCACAACGGGCAACGTAAGTAGAAAATGTCATCTAAATATGCATTTGCCCTGGTTATACCAACACATAGCAGGCCAGGGCCAAGCCGTTATTGGCAAATACTTCAGTCACTTCATACTCATTTGGTCTCAAAAAACCATAAAGTAATTTTAACCAATAAAAATGTACCTGTGCTGTTCTAACTTCAAGCCTATTCCGACCTAAGTTGGTGACAATATAGACTTTATAATGTTTAATCACAAATAGTAAGTAAATTTTAGTGATTCTGTTTCTATTGTTTTCTTTTGTACCCTCCATCCATGGCAAATGTATTTATTTACTTAGTTATTTTAGAACCCGTTCATTGTATCGCCTTTCGCACCAGCTGTTTTTGCTTGTGTGTCTTATGGTTACTTCTATTTACTTTTTCTTAAGTTCTTAAGAAGTAGGATAAAAAGTTTAGTTTCGTACTAAATATGTTACATAAACTTACCGGTTTTCAGTTGGGTTCAAAACTTTAATATCACTCTTAATGCCAGAAATAGATAATGCATACGACTTAATCATCGAAAATTCATTGATTGATTGCAATGTCTGATTGGGTAACGGCCATGGTACATCTGGAATGTTTGGTAATTTCGGGATGTTTTGATTTAACGGAATACTGATGCTGCAATATTTTCCTTGAATATCTATGTCTGAGTCCTCATCTATATGATGTATGGACAAGCATTGGTAGTAATCACCGAGATCGTTAAGATTTCCTCTTTGAATACCGCTTGGTAGTTTTGATGACGCATCTAGAACTGTTTAATAAAATATAGCTTAAAATATTATTAACTTAAAGTGGTACGCACTTAATCTATACGCACAAAAAAATATTTATCATTTAGTGTTTTCACACAAACGTGTATTACGAGTAGTAGTAGCGTATTAAAGTTCCTCTAAATAAATGTAACTTTTTGACATACTCGTATCAAATAATTCAGAATAAACAGAATTTAGATCGTTGAAGTTTATAAGGAGTTGATTCAGTTGACAATATAAATAAAAAAGAAGATGACACTGAGTTCAACAAATAGTAAGTTCCTTAAAAATGTCTTAAAAATATAAACGAAGCAAAACTTACAGTCTAATAGCAATCGATGTCCTGAAATATAGTCAAGTTGCGATTGGCATAAATTGTCATCGACTTCGTATAGACTTTGGTCAAATGCACTTCTACTATCACCAATATGATGCTTCACAACTTCATCATTATCTAATTTTTCTACACCATCGTTTATTCTACATACCACAGTATTGATGAGAGCAACCGAAAACAAGAATGAATATAAAATCATTTTTAAAGGTTTTTATAGCTACGTGCTTCTAAAACTCAACACGACAAACACACTCTGTTGCAAAAATGAATAAGGCTTATGTTATATATACTTAATCGATAGATAAGATTTCAATATTCAATAATGTTATCTTACACAACCGGTAGTTTCACTCTTGATTGTTATTGGTATCATATAAATATATGAAAGTATGTTTGCCAAAAGCAATTTTTGACATTGTCTAGCTTTAAAGGTGATGATTTGCATAGTGAGTAGGCAACGTCTTTTAAATAAGGACATAAATGGACGCAGCAGGTATGATGCATTATTGCGAACCGCCTCGCACAAAGGTTTGTTGAGTTTCAGCCAACGAAGCGAACGGCTGAGTCTCGAAAAGGCTTCAGGACCAAAAACCACATTGTGGCAGATTATCCAAAACACCTTGGAGCATGATCGACCATTACTGCCGTCACCTGGGCTGTTCATAACTCCATGCGAAACAAAGTCATTTCTAATAGTGTTACTATCTATGTATAGTGTGATATTTTATATGATTAATCATACATTATTTGTAATGTAGACATACTGTAATTAAATACTGATTTATATCTATGACTCAAGTGACCTATGACAACAATGGCTGTTCTGAATACTTCAATAATCAATACAATAAATCGCAATTAATGTACGGTCATGATAATCTTAACCCAGTAACATTGTTAATAAAACCATACACTTGCATTTTATATTTATTAAATGTTATATTTTCAAGATAACTTGTTGTGTTTAGCCTATATATAACGTTAAACATTTTTTTACGTAAAGGTCTAGCCTGGGGTAGTACTACAGTTTACTACATAAAAACCAAGTTTATGTGGATGTGTTCCCGATAAAGAGAAGAAAAAGCCGGTGTAATTACTGGATTGTACAAAAGCAAATTCAGTTCAAGCCTATGATCGTCAACTCATCATTATTGATAAACAATAAATTACAATACAATTAATCAATAAAATTTATAATAACTGATGCCTATGGGTTTGGATGTCTTTTACCATCAAGTGGATCGCGTCTTCATTTACCGGTTACGAAAAGAGTAAAAAATATATGATAGCTTGGCGGGAAATAATTTATTACAATCATTGGTTCAGCTTCTTCAAACCAATCTTTATTCAAATATGTCAGACCCTTAAGAAGCCCGGATCATGGAAGAAATATGTTCCATAAGTACTATAAGATTTATGTCAAATTTTATTTATTTTATAATAGGTCTTTACCTATGAAACTGCCGTTTTGCCGTACTGGCCATTTCAAATGTAAATATTTTTTTTTTGACTGATAATTCTAATTTCAAATTAATTTTCTTTGACAAACATGGAATTCTTTTTCTAAAATCGTCATTTGTTTAATAGTTAGTGTTTTGTTTTCAACGCATTCGAACATTTTTCGTCATCATGGATAAGTTAAAAATTCGAGTAATTATGGAGTATGTGTACCGTCGTGGCAGCAAAGCGGCACGCTACATCAACGACGTTTACGGAGCGAACACTACAAACGAACGCACCACCCGTTATTGGTTTACCCGCTTCCGTTCTGGAAATGTTGACCTGAAAAATGAACCCCGTGGTCGTCCGCGTACGCGAAGTACGCGTGGAGACGTGCCTTGCACTGCTCAGCAGGCATACAAATGAAGGAATTCTGAACCGCATTGTTATTTTTGTGACGAGAAATGGATCCTGTTTGACAATCGTAAGCGCTCAGCAAGTTGGTTGGACCCTGGTTCAGCACCCAAACAATGCCCTAAACGAAAACTTACCCCTAGAAAAGTGATGGTCACTGTTTGGTGCCCACCGGGTAAATAACGCGGGTGTAATTCATCATAGCTTCTTGCCAAACGGGACAAGCATTACTGCAGATGTGTACTGTGAAGAACTGAACACAATGATGGAGAAGCTCGCACGTCTCCAACCAGCTTTGGTCAATCGTTCGGCTCCACTGCTCCTGCACGACAACGCGCGACCTCATACTGCACAGCAGACGGTCTCCAAGCTACAAGAGTTGGGGTTGGAAGTTCTCCGTCATCCGCCGTACTCACCAGACCTTGCGCCTACAGACTTCTACTTTTTCTAGAATTTGGATAACTTCTTGGCGGGAAAAAAATTCAATACCCAAGAGGCAGTACAAAATGCCTTTGAAGAATTTGTTGCCTCCCGTCCAGCTGATTTCTTCAAGAAAGGAATCCATAAGCTACCAATGCGTTGGCAAAGATGCATTGATTGCATGGCTGATTATTTTGATTAATAGAAATAAAAAATATATAAAAAAATTACGCTTCATTTATTTCGTGAAAAACGGCAATTTCATAGGTAAAGACCTAATATTTATTTCTTTGGGAAACTTACAGCTAGTTGCAAACATATTTGAATCGTGTGATTTTAAAACAACGTATTTTCTATTTTTACAATTTTACAGGAAAGACAAAAAATCCATTATTGTTAAAATACTAATTACTACTACAGTAACATCTTAAAATTTAATGTTGATTTTTGTATGAGTAAACAGACTGCAAATTTATTTTCGTATTATATTCAACAGGTAGGGGTACATAAAACAATAAAAAAGGACAAATGTTGATTTAAAAACACATGTGAGTGAGGACCTGTGTCATTTTAAAAGAAATATCATACATAAAATGAAACAACTTTTTGAGACGCTGAAATCAACTTTTTTAATGAAATTTAATGAGAATAATTACAATTCTTCAATTGCGTCTTCGCTTTGCGTGGTGGACCATTGAAATATTTTGGTATAAAATACTTGAATTTCTTCATCTTGTGGAATATGATTAATGATATATAATATAATATTAAAATATAATAGTATATGAAACACCTTTCGACTTCGTCTTTTTTATTGTTTCTCACTTATAAGTAACTTGTTTAACTTTTTATTTTATCATTTGCAGCAGAACTCGTCGACGCCATGGTAATTTTAAGGTTACAATATGTTACCTGTCAAAATTGCGCGCTATGTATGCGGACACGTTTTAAAACAACACACAATTTGGAGATGTATGATTTTAAAACCATACCGTATTTCGACGCTCCTGTTTAATAGTATTGGAATGTAAGGACAAGTGTGGTATTTTGACAACAATCGCCTATACCCCAATATAATAAAATTCATTCAAAAACTTAATTCGCAAAAATTTGTGACATGTGTTGTTTTAATTTAAGATTCATTTAAGACAACATAAAAAATAGAGAGCCAATTTACAAATTTCCACTTATAAATACTATATAATAAAATAATAATATAATAAAATATATCACATATTGTCCTCTTATCCAAATCCAAAGTTAAATTCAAGCCTAATGTTAATTTTCAAGAGTCACTGAAGAATTTCTTAGTAAACAGATTTTTAAATTTATTAAAGATTAAACAAAAAAGGTCAAAATCACTGTTGTTCAGTGTAAAATTAAAATGGTTGAGTGTTTGTGGAGCTCTGATACAGAAGGAGTTCTTACGATAATTTTCATTTACAAGCGGTACGTGTAAGAGTGGGTTGTGCCTTGTGGTAATTTGTGAGGCGTATTTATATAAAATTTACTTAGTAGTTCTGAGCAGTCTGTCGATTGAGTAAATATTTTAAAAAAACGATCGTAAAAAGTGGAACCATTTACATCTTTTTCCTACCCTTCAAAATACTTACCAAAAATTAAATACTACCACATTTAAATTGGAGATAGCGTAGGAACTTCTTTTGAGCAACTTCAATACGAGAGATGAAGGTGATAACTAACATACGCTGGATATACGTGAGGTGAGATAGATGACAAACCTCTAATCCTTTTCCAATAAAAAAACAGAGTTATCGTACTTTGATAGATATGAATTATATGATAGATATGATAATTATGAATAATGAATGAAATGCACAAAGAAAGTAAATTTTACGAAGTCACATTAGTAAAAGTGAGAAATTAATAATTATCCGTATGTTATGAATAATGAGAATTCTTTTTTAAATAAGCTATGGATAAAGAAATAATAAGAGGTAAGAAGTTTTTAAATTAAAGGATATTTAAATGCAACCTATTTTCTATATTAACCGACTGCAAAAAAGTTTGTAATTTTGTTTTGTTTATTTGGACTTGGACTAATGCAATGGAACTCCTAAACGTTAAATATCAAGTTCATGAACATCGTTTCGATTGATTTAAGATTATTCATATTGGGAAATACATGAAATATTTAGGATAACTGTATAATTATTAGGATCGCTGTTTATTTTATTTTATTATCATAGCTTGCTATGAGTTTTAGAAGACCAGGAGTTCCAAAGCTTTATAACTGTTTACCAAGTTGAAACTTTGACAGTTTTCACTAAGCCGAGATGTAATAATAATATAATAATAATAATAAATCCCCAGACAAACACACCAACTGTATGGCCCCAAAGTAAGCTGAGCTTGTGTAATGGATGACCATACAGCGAACTGGGGGGGATCCCAGAATAAACATATATGTATATAAATACAAACAACCATGACCCGAGAACAAACATCTGTGTTCATCACACAGATGCATGCCCCGGCCAGCACTCGAACCTGGGACCTTCGGTGCATGAGGCAAAGCTACTTACCACTATACCAATCGGTCGTCTAATGAGGAGTAATGTATGAGGAGGAGAAGTATGTGGTCGGGACAGGTTTGATTGCCTGTTGGGTAGATATGTTCTGGTAATATCTTTACTTGGGACACTACTGTTGTCAACACTACAATAAATAACATACTCACGTTAGTGTAATTGAGAAAAGGAAGTCGGTATGTATTTGAGTCGTCTTCCTTGGAAATCTTGTTGATATCAGCGGGCTTTGCACAATCTACCTACCAAGGTCGCCAACAGCTAGGTATGACGGGCAAAAGCAAACCTCCGGGGCTAGAACCAGTTACCCAGGAGGTAGGGCAGTGGTGCTGGACCAAAAGGGTCTGGAGTGGGTCTCCAAAAACCCACGGTTATACCGTTGGCCCCCGGCAACGGGTATTGAGCCTTCACTGGCCGGACTGTGAGTAGAAAACCTCTATAAAAAACCCCAACATTATCCTCAGTGGCGCCCCAGGGGGCTTCTGCGTAGCGGAAAAATGCTTGGTAGGTTGTGTTGGGTAGACTGTTGGACGTGAAAGTGCAAGTGCAGGCTAATGCACGGCCCTGATCCTCTCCCCTAAAACCTCGTCTGCAGTAAACCCACATGCAAAAATCTCACACTCCAGCGGCTTGAGGTACCAGTCACAAACGACCAGCCTGCCTTAACTCTCGTTCTCCCTAGAAAAATAGAATAAACGTTGCAGTCTCGTAAAGGCAGCTTCGATTAACAAGAACCCGTAAAAACTCACCCCAACAATTGTTACCAGAATGCAGAAAGAAATACTTGATTTGAATCTCTGCATGGGATTCAAAACTGGGTCAGCACAATTTGTCGAAGAAACTTTCATGACGGACCTCATACACATCTGGTAGGAACATTGGAACCATTTCTGACATCGTATATCTTTAATTATAAAAAACATTAAAAACACAACCCAGTAAAAACCTAGACAACCTACAAAGGCGAACAAATTAGAATAATAGATCAACTAGAACTCGCGGTGTCACGTCTCCAAGACGGAATTCAGGGCGCATACCTTAAGATCTACAAACCTTAATAGATCATAGTTCACTAAGGAACAAAGGAAAACTAGCCGAAAATTGTTCAACAAAGCCAAAAGAACTGGAGAGTGGGACGTCTATGCGTTTAGTTCTGGAATAGTAAGTGTTGCTATAAGCAAGTGCTTTAATTGTCATAATGAAGTTTGATGGTAATGGCGAAGGACGGAATGAGCTGAAGGATGAGATGGTGGAAAATCGCCTCTTTGCATGCCTCCAAGACTGAAATGTATTCCGCTTCCGTGCTCGAGAGAGCAACCGTTTTTATGATTTCGGGATTCCTAAAGAATTTAACCTCTGCTGAACATATAGACATACCCCGTGTATCAGTTACAGTCGACAGGGTTTGCACCGTAGACTGAGTCTACATAACCCAGTATGCTTTGATCAAAAGCTTTTTTCAAGTTAATAATTTGAGGTTCTTTGAGGTACTCAAATGTACCGGGTACAAAGATGGTTTATTCCTACTGCTAGGAGTGCTTCCTAATTAAATGAGAACAACCACTTTACTTAATTAACTTTATATATTCAGAATAGAGAGACTTAAAGTAATACATTTAGTTATTATTATATTGGTATTATAGGGGCCGCTGCCCGCGAAAGAATGCCCTAGAACAATCTTACATATTCTATCTGTTAATCAAATTACAAATAATGACACACTTGTAAGTTGATAGTTATAGTTGTCAGCAAGTTTGTTTGTGCGATAACCTCTTTTATTATATACGGCACAAAGAAACGTTGCAATCGCCCCTCTTATTTAATTTATTTAACTAGTGAAGCTAATTAAATAAATTCCTATTTCTAAATAAATTCTTAAATAACGACCCTACTTAAATCAGGACAATATACATTATTCGGGATTACTCTCAGATGAGCCCCCTACCGAAAGGAATATATATACTTGATCATGTTGAAACGACGACAACTTATTATACCAGAAATGATCTTATAGTATTTATTCTCCATCAATAGAGCCTTAGCCACAAAACCTGATGAAAATCAGCCAAGATTCCGGCTGGTTAATTAATATCTTAATCAAATAAAGTTAGTATTATTTCTCATAAAATATATGAATAATCAACAACCCCATAATAATTATTTACGCAATTCAACACAATTCAAATAATCAATATTAATAAATTAATAAACAACTGATACAATAACCCATTGAATACAATCAAAGTATAATTATAATCAATCAATAAGTAACAGATACATTAATATCCCAATAAAAGTCAATTCAGTTAATCCAACTTATATTAAAATTAATACTAAGATTAATCAGATTACGTTATCGTTCAGCTGGCAAAACAAACACGTTTGACAAGAACTGTCATAATAGGTCTTTACCTATGAAACTGCCGTTTTGCCGTACTGGCCATTTCAAATGAAAATATTTTTATTTTGACTGATAGTTCTAATTTCAAATTAATTTTATTTGACAAACATGGAATTCTTTTTCTAAAATCGTCATTTGTTTAATAGTTAGTGTTTTGTTTTCAACGCATCCGAACATTTTTCGTCATCATGGATAAGTAAAAAATTCGATTAATTATGGAGTATGAGTACCGTCGTGGCAGCAAAGCGGCACAAGCGGCACGCAACATCAACGACGTTTACGGAGCGAACACTACAAACGAACGCTCCACTCGTTATTGGTTTACCCGGTTCCGTTCTGGAAATTTTGACCTGAAAAATGAACCCCGTGGTCGTCCGAAAACTTTGGTCGACAATGACGAATTAAAGGCAATTGTGGAAGCTGATGGAACTCAATCCACGGCTGTATAAGCAGCAGCTTTCGACATTAGCATCAAAACAATATTGGTCCATTTGCGTCAAATTGGCAAGGTAAAAAAGCTTGACAAATGGGTACCCCACGAACTCAATGACCGCCAGCGCGAAGTACGCGTGGAGACGTGCCTTGCACTGCTCAGCAGGCATACAAATGAAGGAATTCTGAACCGCATTGTTACTTGTGACGAGAAATGGATCCTGTTTGACAATCGTAAGCGCTCAACAAGTTGGTTGGACCCTGGTTCAGCACCCAAACAATACCGTAAACGAAAACTTACCCCTAGAAAAGTGATGGTCACTGTTTGGTGGTCTAACGCGGGTGTAATTCATCACAGCTTCTTGCCAAACGGGACAAGCATTACTGCAGATGTGTACTGTGAAGAACTGAACACAATGATGGAGAAGCTCGCACGTCTCCAACCAGCTTTGGTCAATCGTTCGGCTCCAATGCTCCTGCACGACAACGCGCGACCTCATACTGCACAGCAGACGGTCTCCAAGCTACAAGAGTTGGGGTCGGAAGTTCTCCGTCATCCGCCGTACTCACCAGACCTTGCGCCTACAGACTTCTACTTTTTCCAGAATTTGGATAACTTCTTGGCGGGAAAAAAATTCAATACCCGAGAGGCAGTACAAAATGCCTTTGAATAATTTGTTGCCTCCCGTACAGCTGATTTCTTCAAGAAAGGCATCAATAAGCTACCAATGCGTTGGCAAAGATGCATGGATTGCATGGGTGATTATTTTGATTAATAGAAATAAAAAATATATAAAAATATTACGCTCCATTTATTTCGTGAAAAACGGCAACTTCATAGGTAAAGACCTAATATTAACTTTAAACTTTATATGAATGATTAAAAGTTTAGTTAATAGTTTGTAACTTTCTAAAGTCTAATATTTACCTACCTAAATCTTAAGATTTTACCTGCCTAACTATTACCGGATAAACCTACTTATGAATAGATCATAAAATTGGATCCAGAGTATTTTATTTAACCCCAAATGATACCTATAAATTAATTAATTTATATTTCACAACGCAACGCAGAGAACTTTATCGATGTATTGAGATACATCTGACAAAAATCCTATCTCAATAACTTTTAAAATAATTTCCTATTCAATCACAACCTTTTTACTTTTTTACCCCACCGAGGATCCTTTTCTACATCCGCGTGTTGACCCACAGACAGCAATATCACAATATTATATATACTCGTAAACTGTCGCCATATAGCTAAATCGGCTATCACCATCTCTTATGGAGATTATTAGGCGTGGCTCAAATTAAACGTGCACATTATTAATAGTGTTATTTAGTCTTTGAAAATTTACTTCTTTAGAGCATCGGCACCACACGTATAGAATCGTCAATAAAAATGTAACGCGGTAAATAAGTGCCGCGTGTACCTGTCGCCCCTTAGAGGTTTCTCTACGGGTATCTGAAAATATTTTAATATCTATTAGATGAATTGTATGTATGGAAGAGATCGCTTTGTAGTGATAAGGCCGCCCAAATTGCCTTTCTAATTTTTGCTGGCTGATGGGGGAAGACCCGCAATTTTTTAATAATATTTTGTGGAGCGATGAGTCAACGCTGAAAAGAGACGGTTATGTAAATTTACATAGTTGGGAACTAGAAAATCCCCGAAACGTACGGTCTTTGAGAAACGTCGCAATTATCCTAACTAGGCGATCCAGTAAGCCTATTTTATAGAGTTTATAGATGAGAACGCTGTGCATGACTTTATCGAAAGCCTTGGCTACGTCAAAGAAAACTGCGACCGTTTTAAAACGCAGCGGATAAAAACCGTCGAGTATGTTCTCGACGATGCGATGGACTTGCTGAGGGCAGGAGTGTTTAGCGCGAAAGCCGAACAGATGTGGAATAATGGGACGGAGAGATATTCGCCATGAGATGGTTTATCTGAGCTTCTCGGAGTTCTGCAAGGCAAGACCTAACTTTACGTTGTAGCTGATTCGCAGCTAATCTATAGGCGGGCGTGGGATATTTCTTGGCTCTCCGGAGAGCCGCGTTCTTAGCTTTAATAAGATTGCTAACGGCTAAGGGAAGCGTGGGTTTGCCTTGCTTAGCAACCTTTTCGTTGTCACTGATGGCCGAGTTGATAGCATCAGTGAGAGAATTTACTAATGAATCAATTTTATCCGGGCATTCTAATTGTTTGGGAGAGATCGCGAGTGGAGAGTTCGGGGCCTCTAAGGCTGAAACTAACGCATTTTTAAAGCCTTTCCGATCAGTAAAGGTCTTAGGAGAGGTGACGTTATCGTTGGGCGGTCCTAGCACGAGGGAGACGGGGCGGTGGTCAGAGCCTAGGTCATCGAGCGGTTCGATAGACCTGAGGTTGAGGTTGATTCGCTTGACAGTTGCAAAATCGAGGATATCAGGAGAGTGGTTTGGGTTGTCGGGATAGTGAGTGGGAGTGATGGGAGAGATGACATCTAAGTCGAGTGAGTTTGTGATGTCGAGGAGAGCAATACCGCTGGTGTTGGTTGATAGACACGTCCAGTCAGTATGTTTGGAGTTAAAGTCTCCGAACATACTGACTGAATGGCCGAGGGCGAGAATGGCCTCAAAGTCACTGCGGATTGGTCTGGTGCCACTAGGTATGTAGATTGAAGCTATGATGATGGTCGGATGCCCAGTCATAGCCAAGGACAGCAATGGAATCCTCTTTTGTAATAAATTGCAGTGCCACCGAAACCGTCGGAGTTGGGCCTGTCGTTACGAATAAATGCGTACTTGGGAATAGCGAATCCCCAGGAGCAGTTTGGAGTTAGCCACGTCTCTTGAAGAAGCAATAATTCTGGCTCATTGTTCTGCAGAAACAGTTTGAGCTCAGGAAGGTTAGTATTAAGGCTACGAACGTTAAAGGAAACTAGGGATAAGCCCTTGTCTAGACATTCTATTTATTTATTTAATTTATACGAAAAATTGAATTTATAAAGAGCTTAGTAGCGAGTGATGCTCGGCTTACGCAAATAGACGCTCTTGAGGAGAGCGGGCGGCTCGCAGTTGGCGTGCGAGTACGGAGATTTCCTTAATGTCGACGTTTTGAATGACGTCAAACACGGTATTCATGTCCTCAGCCAACGACGACTGAGGTGGAGACGACGGAGCGGGACGCGGGCCTACGGGAGCTACGGGAGCTAGGATAGGACGGGAAGGTGCAGATGGGCGGCCGGACGCTGTCCCCAGGACAGAGCCGGAGTAGGTGTCGGCTGCACGGGCTTTGCTTCCGGGGGACCCCGGTTGCGCAGCGGTGGGAAGTTGGCAAGAGTGAGCGGTGGCGCCGGTTTAGGCGCGACCCTCTTTGAAGCGGAGCGCGTGGATAACCCCTGTAGTTAGCTGTGTGGCCAGACTGGCTGCACAGCACACATGAAGGGGGGGAAGTGGAGTCAGGAGTGCGAGTGCACCCCTTCGTAATATGGGGATCTAGGCACTTAACGCATCTGGGAGGGGCTGAGCAATTGGCCGCTGCGTGGCCATAGAGCTGGCAGCGGTGGCATTGCCCGGGGTGCCCGCGAGGATCGGGACGCTCGACAGAGATATTCGAGAGTCCGCAGATTGTGCGAGCCTCTCTGAAGATCTCCCTCGAGTTGGGAGTATGAGATAAAATAACTAATGCTAACGGAAAACGCCTACCGCGGTTGGAGTGCATCTTGTGCACTGCTTCAGCCGGAAAACCCTGTGACTTAAGGTCCTAGACGATTTCATCGTATTCGAGCTCAAACGGGACGCCTCATAATACTGCGTGGATCTTACGCTCCTCTGGGAGGGCGTAAGTATAGTACGCGATTTGTTTAAGCGAGAGTAAACGAGTAAACGCGCGGAAGTCATCGATAGTCGTGACTTGGATTTTAATAGTATCGCCTGCGTTATTCGCCTTGAGATAATTGATTTTGTGCTCTTTGCACATGTTAGAAACCGCGGTCCAGCGCGCTTTTTCGCGGAGGAAGACGGGTGGAGGAAGCTGAGGCTTAGGTGGGAGGCAAGGCTGAGGGGCCGGGGTTCGGGCCTGAGGGGCCGGGGACGCGTTCAGCGCAGATAAGGCCTGCGTGAATACCTCATCAGAGATTGAGACGCCCGACGTGGCGAGCGCCTGGGCGAACGCATTCGCGAAGTTAATTACGCTTTGCGAATCCATGGGAGGGGTTGGTATGAATACTAAGGAATGTATATTTAAGTATATAAAAGATGCCTAGAGTTTCCTTAAATAAACCTAGCGTAAAGAGTTGACCGCGTTTGGGTCAACCTTTACCGACAGAAAGGACAAATACACACGAAAACACACAGATATGATAAAAATAAATATGAAAATAGGAGAAAAATAAATTAAAATAGAGAAGAGAAGTAAAATAAAAATAAAAGGACTGGTTCAGTACAAATTCGTTGTCACCGTTAAGTATCATTTGTACTGAAACCAAACTACTTACGCTGGGCACAACACTGCACTCAGCACAAGCACAACACAACTTAGCACAGCACTTTGAAGACTAAGGGTTTAGTCACAAAGAAAAATCACACTTTGACAGCACTCAGAAGGAGTAGAAAAACCTTGAAAACCGCAGCACGGAACCAACACGCTAAACTGTGACGTCAATAGACTGAGCGCCACGGAATATCGAGAAGGGACCGACCAACGGAGAACGTGGTCTTGCACGTCCGTACCGGGCGGTGATCGGAGCGAGAATTGAAGATTCCGGCCTGCGAGCCCGGTTATATAAGCTGAGGGCTGGCTTTAGAACATCAGTCTACAGTCTACTGCAAACGAGTCTACTGTCTACTGCAAACAAGCCTACTACAATCGAGTCTACTGTCTACTGCAAGCAAGTCTTCTGCAAGTCTGTGATACTCCTACTGAAGCTGCTTGCTACTGACTCTGCCTGCGTCTGAGCACCAGCCGGCGCCAGAGCGCCCTCGCCGTCGGAGCTATTGCAGCGACTAGTAAAAGTCCGCGTTAAACTATTACATAACAAACAGATTGGATATTGACAGTTTCAAACCCTACAAGACCGCTTGAAACGACAAGATCTTGCTCATAATACCTTGAAAAGGCAAACACATACTATTGCCACTCTTAATTAACATCTCTAAGGCTAGCTACGCTATATTTTACTCTCATGGACTGAAATCATAGTTGAATTCATGTCCAAAGCAGAATATAGAGACAGATCATTTTGTTCTCAAATCAATCGAAAAGTGATCAATATACATATCAGAGATTCAGTACTTCAAGGAACCCCACTCCACAGCATGCAGCTTGTTAAGAATAAGCACTCCTATTATATTTTAGATCTAGTGAGAAATGGAAGTAGTCCTCAGAGATTTTCCCTAAACTCAGGATATTTTGATGTAATATCTTAAGACTTAGCACTGGTATAAGTAAAAGTCTGCTGGCCGGATTGTAGGGGGCCCAATTTGCTTGCCAGCCGCAAGCGAAAGGCTGCCTCGCCACCTCCAAAACGTCCCGTTTAAAGGGTTGTATGCATTTAAAATTGTTGTGCAGAATGTTTATTTACATATTATCATGCAATTGGTAACACTTAATTTTTGTTTGACTACTTTTAAGCATTGAGATCTGGCAGTGACAGGCAACTTAACGTTGATTTTTTGGTCCAGCTCGTTTTTTACTTATTTATAAGTCAAAACCCAAGGTTATGTTTAATTATCTTAAATGTTCTAATGTTTTTGTATTAATTATATTGTAAAGCACCATTTCAACGATCTATCACACTGTCTATTGTGTCCTTCTGATAACTTGGCAACGAAACCGCCAGCCGTACTACCAATAGTTTCGTTTACAACCAACGGCGCTACCAAGCCTTTTTTGTATAATAAGACCACACCACAAAACGATTCGAACATTTTACTTTTGTATTAGTAGATGAATCTTGACTTTTTATTTCGTAAAAAGTCTATGATGGGAAGTTTGGGAATATATACCATACATTAAAAATACACTACCACTTAGAAAATTATACATCCAGTACTAAATTCAGTCATTAAAATTTCATATTAGCTTTCTATTGACGATATGTTGTTGTACGTAAGCAGTTGGTTTTATTTTTGTGTCAATTTTAAGTTGTATGCTGAAATTACATGTAATGTTGGTTGAAGATAAACTGAATAGGGTTTCTTTGGAAGCTTGCCAGAAAAATGAAATCAATATCTGTGATCACGAGTCTTACACTCCGTAAATCACTATCGAAGTCACAGTTTTTGTAAACGTTTCCTACATTACATATTCAAGAAAAAAGTACAGTTGTTTTTGCTCCTCTAAAAGAAAAAGCTAAAATAAATTATTCAAAAAAATGTATTGCCGTCAAATGAGCACTGATGGTGAGTGGTATCTGAGCCCTCGGCCACTATTTATTGAAGAGTATATAATATAGTAATATAACAATATTTCTTCGATTCATTTTTTAGATATATTAACAACGTAGTTTCCTTATTCAACTTGGCATCTTAGCGTGTTTTATTTATTTTTATTTTAAATAAATTCTTCATTTGACTAATTTTCGCAACGCGCCACACTGGCGCCCTCTATAACCTGCCTATTATCCACCTCCTGTTAAATCAAACATGAGAGGAGATGCGTTCTAAACTCGTCATCAAGTTATTTTTACGACAACACCTTTAATTATTAGCAAACCTTTAAATATTTGTAATTTAAAGAATTATATAAATTTCTATTATTTAATGAGTACTAAAACGGGCTTATGGTATATAATTTGACAATAAGCGCAATTTTAAAATTTATTTATTGTTATTTTTACACAAAAAAACCGCTAAAACCATATCAATTAGATTTTGAAACGCAACGCATATGGTTCGAGTAAAAGAGACAGACTTATGCAACGAGTGTACAGCGTCATATCTTTCTCACACGCAGATCACAGACAAAGATGAAAGACCATTCCTGACCTGTCAACATTTTGACAACTCGTATTATGTATAGATAAGTAATATAGTACGAAAATTACTAATTTTTTGCTGAACGATAAAACCTAATTCATGTCAAAAACTACAATCCACAATAAAATGTATTGGGTTTTCTTTTTATAGTCATTTATTGACATTTGCCACGAACGCGTCCAGTAAATATATGGTCTATGACACGTTTCGTTCCAAATAAAGCTCGAACTTTACAATATTTCGAATTTGCTTTTAAATTAATAGAAATATATGACTTTTTAAAATAAATAAATATTTTATTTGTTAATTTATTTAAATTAATGCACATCAAAATGAAATAATCAAATATTTTTCTTAAATGTACAATACAGCTTACCTTAACTGTCATATTGACAATGTCAAAAATTACAACGTCAGTTCAGATTTGAATTAAACGTTTGCATTCTTACGTTTGCATTTGCGGCATTGTGTACTGTGCGATCCTACTCTGGATTTTTTTTAGTTTTGATCACCTTGGCATACCTCTCGGTTAACGTTCCTGGCTTCTGCTTCAACGGTTACTTGCGCTAGTTTTACGCGGATCTCGGATTTTGCTGAACTATTGGATTTACGTAGTGTGTTCCTGTTCGTTAAAATGTCGGCTTCATCTGCAAGACTAGCGCAACGTATGCTGTGTATTAACTGTAACATAAGTGTTAATACATGTAATACAGTTCGTCTCACCTTGTTATCGGTTTCGTATGTATATTCTAGAATCCTCGTAGTTCACTACATGGTAACCCATAACACAAGCCTTTGCTTACTTTAGGGCCATGTTGTCTGAGGACTTTTATTTTAAAATCCACACATACCTTACTTATCTGTGTAAAAATCTATATTCTAACATCAATGAACCCATTTGAAATCAACGTCTTCCATGTCATTTCATTACAGCGATAGAAGGTATGTCTACATTTTAACCAAATATGAGTTTTCATACATGAAGTTCAACATAATTATTGAGAATACTTAGTAATTTGAGGTTTAGAAAGGCTTTTTACTTCTATTGCTTAAAAAAAAAAACATATCTGTGAGAATCTGAAACCAAAATCTTGAAATGAGCTGCACTTTCTTTTTTCCAAGTAAAAAATTGCCAAGATGTGCTATGAAAATTTATTGAATTTGACATATAACCTCAAAATATATTTTTCAATGTAACTTTCTTTCTGAATTGCTAAATTGCATGAAGTTATTACCTTAAGTTTAGGAATGTAGCACTATTTTTCCCGCATCGTTTTTATATTTAGACATTAGATCAATAAAAAACAGGCTGACAGGTCGTTGCATATATGAAACATCGGCTTTGTTCTTTAAATCGTTCATTCCTCCGTGAGTGATTTAAAAGCCAGTTAGCTAAAGGCACTTCATGGTGCAAATCTTAGCGATTCAGTTTAAGTACCTAAACTGGTTTGCATCAGAATTAAATGGCTATCTAAAAGTTGATAGGTAGGTCAGCTAATATATATTTCAAGCCTAATGTAAATTTATTACATTTTCCTTCCAGAGTGCCACATCACCTTTACGATCGCCTTACCCTGGCTGCAACGAGGCTCTCCGGATTGCGTTTACGCGCCACGGCTCGCCAGAACCCACGCTAGAAGTGATGTTAGCATACCTTTTCCCAAACACAAAATTGCAGTATAACGGCTCATACAAGCTCTGGTGGACATACTATCCAAATAATAGCCTCAATCCTTACGATTGCCCATTATCAGCAGTTTTATTATTTTTGAACGACAAATTCAATAAAGGGTCCGCCTATGGAACACTGAATTCTCATAGGTCAGCCCTATCTATACTAATGAAAAAATAAAGAGATTTTTAAGGGTATCTATAGATTAAAACCATGTGTGACTAAATATATAGGGACCTGGGACCCACACATCGTTTTAAATCATAAATCAGAGTGGGTTCCCCATAGCAACTTTTCATTAGAACTGTTGACAAAAAATCTTGTTATATTACTGGTTCTTTGTTCAGGACACCGCGCTCAAATGTTAGCTTTAATTAAGATTGAAAATATTAGATTGGTTTCTAACGGTGCCACAATTAAAGTCTCAGATATTATCAAAACATTTGCGTTTAGCCGCAAAGCGCCTGTTATGAGTATCCCTTTAAATAACAAATAAAATTAGAAAATACGTTTCTTGTGTGTCATATATTGTGTATGACGTACAAACGGCCACACCACTCGGCTACCGTGCAAGTCGATCAGGCACTGGATCAAGGTGACGCTGGTGGCGAGCAGCATTGATGTGACGCCTCAACATAAGCGGCGTACGATCGAGGGGTGTCCATCGACATCAGAAAAGCGGCCGGCTTGACGTCATCATCCCAATGATTCGCAAAATTCTATAATCGCCCAATCTTGAACGATTCTACTTTTGCTTGAAGTGTTCTTCATAGACAGTAAGATTGATTTATTTAGATACCAATATTTATTGTAAGTACATAATAATTGCAACAATTATGTAACGAAATAAAAATTATGTAAAATACTTAAAGTTGATTTATCATATACTTACTTAAACACATGTTGATTGTCTTATAAGGCTGTTTTTATTTAACCTTCATAACATCAGTTTCAAAAAACAAAACCTGTTGTACAATCTCTAAACATCTACGTTGTTAATATTATATCCGAAAAATGAAGCAAAGAAATATAATATAAGATCAAACGAACTTTCATAAAGTGAAGTTGGATCGATATTATGAGTCGCTTTATTTGAAAATATAAGATGCCTCCTCACCCTAACCCTGAGTAAAGCAGGTTTTATTGCCGTAAAATTGTTCATCTATCTCTAAAGAGTGAGTTAATTGCGCGGTGGACTCGGCTGGCGTAATGTAGTAGGTTATAGAGGGCGCTAGTGTGGCACGTAGAGGAAATTAGTCAAATGAAGAATTTATTTAAAATTAAAATAAATAAAACACGCGCAGTTGCCTAGTTGAATAAGTAAACTACGTTGTTAATATTATATCTTCAAATGAAGCGACTCATATAATATCGATCGAACTTCACTTTATGGAAGTTCGTTTGATCTTATATTATTGACTAGTATAGTATGCTGACTGAAAGCGATGGTGACCTACCTTTCATTATGTCTAGTGTTTTTCTTGTAATTTCATTTAATGTTCCTTATCGGTAACAGTTATAAAACCACGATGATATCGTTATTGTGGTAGTAGAACAAAAACACTTGATAGATATCATCTAAATTTATCTTATCTAATTAAGGTATGATCCATAAAATTTTAAAAGTGAAATACATGTTATTTACATTAAGTAGTCTTGAACTTTATTTACACTTGAAATATAACTCTGATGCTTCTTTTACATTTGAGTAAGGCCCGCTTGCGCAGGCAAAATCTGAGATATAGTCCGCGCAAGTATGCCTCACAGAATATTACGTCTTTACCTTAAATGATAGGTTATCATTATAATCGTTATCATTCATTTTTAGATTTGATACTGATGAGTAACTATCAAATTTTATTTTAATTCTGGGTGTAAAGTTTACGTTACTGAGATAGTTAAAAAAACAATTTTTTTATTTTAATTATTTTATCGTTTTTGTAACTACTTTAGTATTAAAGTATTTACAGCTTATTTCTAACAGAAATCTCTTCCAGCAGACCTGAGACTGGAGAGTGTGTAAAAAGAGCAAATTTAGTGTACTAGTAGTACTAAATAAAAATACACATGTAAAACAAAAACAATAAATACATACACATAGGAAATAAATCCATATAAAATACAATAAACATACATACATACATACATAAATATATACATATCTACATAAATATAAATCGATAACTTTTAAATAAACTAGTGAAATAGTGACAGAAACTTAAATATTCGACAAGTAATGTTCTCTTACTCGTTTCTTGAATGAGGATAGAGTTTTGGATTCCCGAATTTCGTAGGGTAATGAGTTCCACAACCTTACCGCATGTATTGTGAAAGAGTAGGAAAAAAAGTCTGTTTTATGTAATTTTAAATTTAATAAAGTTCGCTTATTCACTCTGCAATGCTCATCTTCATTGTGCGCAAAGGAAAAACGGTCACTCAGGTAACGTGGAGAGCATGGGTTGTACAGGACGTTAAAGAGTACATTTAGGATGCGGGCGTTTCTACGATGTCTTATGGGAAGCCATCGGAGTCTTCTACGGTATTCAGAGACATGATCAAATTTCTTGAGACCAAAGATAAATCGAATACACAGATTCTGTAATCGTTCTAGTTTATTTAGGAGATCCTCAGTAATATCCAAGTAACAGACGTCTGCGTATTCGATAATTGATTGGATGAGGGTTTGAGCAAGAGAAATCTTGGTCTGAAACGGCAGAAAACTGCGAAGGCACTTGAGCTTGTGATAAGAATAATATACTTTTCTACTGATTTCACTGACATTTGCATTCCAAGTGAGACAAGAATCAAATGTAACCCCTAAGTTTTTAGCCGTGTCAGTGAACTTAATAGGAGTACTATCAAGGACAACAGAGGGCAAGTTGGTCAAATCGATGCAGCCACGCATATGCCGACTGCCCATAATCATGGCTTTTGATTTGCTCGGATTTACACACAAGCCGTATGACTTAGCCCAGTTACTGATGCAACTAAGATCTTTATTTATAGCAGCAATAGTTGCTGAACAATCTGGGACAGCAAAATGGCGGTAAATCTGCAAATCATCAGCGTAAAGGTGGAAATTACACGAAAGAACTGTGGTAATAGAGTCAATAAATACTAAGAAGAGCAGAGGGGAGAGAATGCCACCCTGAGGCACGCCCGCTACAAGATCACACCAGTTAGAGTGAGACTCACCATGGCGAACCCGCTGCGATCGGCCTCGAAGATAAGAATTGAACCAGGCCACTGCAGAAGGAGAGGCGTTTAGAGATGTTAAAGTGCCAAGGAGAATGTCAAAGTCGACAAAATTGAATGCACTACTAAAGTCTAGTAGTACTAATAGTGTAAGGGATTTATTTTCCATGGCCCATCGAATGTCATCGGTGACATTTATAAGCGCAGAAGTTGTACTGTGCCCTGGTCGGAAGCCGGATTGAAAGCTACTAATAAGGTTATTGTCTACAAGGAACTTTGAAAGTTGACCGTGTACGATATGCTCAAGTACTTTGGAGAGAAAAGGTAGGATGGATATTGGACGAAAATGGGAAAGAGAACTAGGGTTAGGAATCTTGGGTAACGGAATAACATGAGCATGTTTCCAGGAAGTAGGGAAAGTGCTGGTTGTAAGGGAGAAATTAAAAATATGTGTGAGTACTGGTAGCAGAATCTGTAATATCAAAGTAATCATTTTTGAACACAGCTTATCCTCACCGATAGCTGGAGATGTTATGGAGAGAATGGACTTCTTAACGTTATCTTCTGTTACAGTTTTTAACACAAAAGCATGAGTCCACGAATGAGTCGAAGGATTATTCGATAACGATACTAAAGTATTATCTTTAATGGCAGAACTAACAACAACAGGAGGTTGGGAAAACAGTTGGTTCAGTGAATCTAAATTGAAGTTGTGAAGTTCAGTAGATGGAGATCTGCCAATGCCTACGGACTTGAGAAATTTCCAGACTTCTGCAGGGCTACGGTTTATAAGGGAATCATGGAAGTGGCGCTTTTTGGCATCGCGACATAGACGGCTGCATCGGTTTCTTAAATTTTTATAAGAAATCAAGTTATGTTCAGTTGGAGTGCGTTTGTACCTGCGTTTGGCCTTATCTCTGAGACACATGGCGTCTTTAATAGTCACTGACAACCAGGGAGCTGGATTATGCTTAATTTTAACTCTTTTAAGCGGGGCATGTCTATCATACAATTCCAAAAGTAGCAAGTTAAAGTTTTCGACTTTGCCATCGATGTCGTTGCATAATACCACTGGCGACCAATCTATGGTTTCAGCGTCAAGCTGTAGGGATTCAATATTGATGTTATTAAAGCTCCGGAGTAGTAAGGACGGTGGTTTCTGTTTGGGGAGACGTACACGAAAAGATAAATAAATTAAATCATGGTAAGAGAAAGGTGCATTGAGTTGCCCGTGGTTCACTATATAATGTGGGGATGATACTAACATGAGGTCTATAAGAGAGGGAACACAACCAGGGAAATGATGGGTGGGAGATAAAGGTAACATGGATAGATTATAGGAAGAGAGGATGGATTGTAATCTGCGAGATCGTGAGTTGTTTTTAATCATGCAAGTGTTAAAATCACCTAATACAAGAACGTGATCATAGGTGGAACAAAAATTATGGAAATAGTTATCAAGAGTCTCGAAATAATTGATGTACATATTGGGACTGTAAAAAACTGTAAGTAAAATCTTAACATGATGAACAATTATTTCGATCCCAAGATACTCTGCAGATTCTGAATAAGGAGAAGGAGAGGAGCTTACTATTGTATAAGGGATGTCGGCGCGGAGATAGATGGCCACTCCACCACCTCCTTTTCCGGTACGATCATTGCGAATAAGTTTGAATCCAGGAAGAGAATACTGTGTAGAAGGAAAGGATGGCTTGAGAAACGTCTCTGATATAAGTATGGCATCGGCATTGCTAGTAGAAAAGGTAGCCACAAGGTCAGAGTAGTGACTAGGTACGCTTTGTGCATTAATGTGGACAATTTTTAATTTATGTGGATGGTTTGAGAAGGAGGAAGATATTTGTTCATGCAGAGTTGGTGATAGGGAAGAAGAACTATCTGCACTTGCGAAACTGCAAGAAGAAGTCGAGCAAGAGAAGAAACTGTCATCAATTTCATCAATAAAGTCCATGAAAACAATTTAATATAAATAAATAAACAATACAATAAAATATATATATATCAGTAATATAATATACGTACAAAATTAACTGGGCTATAAATACCTTAAATTAAGTTTTAGAGCCGCAATCCACAACTCACCACTCACAGGTTGCTGAAAATGATACCACTTTAGGTGCCATAAATGTTGGCACGTATACAAATTATGCATGAACGTGACGTTTCCTCAGTGAGATTGAGCAATCTGTCAAAATTTAAGAACGTTGCAAACGTCACACAACAGGCAACAGGACAATGTAAATAAAGAAAAATAACCTAAAAACAGAATTGAGTTATACATACATGCAAAACTTGTAAAAGATGTACAGACAATTTAAAAATACCGACGTAAAAATTTCAAAAGATTTATAAGTATAAGTCGGCCAAGTTAAGAAGTTTGGTTAAGTTATGAATACATAATTTTTGAGAAATATTGAAAAGTATAAAATGGAGACAAACTAATTGACGGCGGCGCGTCTTCCTTGGCGATTTTTCTGTAATTTTAGGAGCTGAAGCTTGGGCAGCAGGTTCAGGAACACCAACAGCCGGAAACTGTGTAATAATTTCGTCAAGTGCGCACTGCGTTTCGATCTTTTGCCGCGACTTGTCTGGTAGATTGATAATAATTCTCCCTTCAGCTGTCCAGCAGTTCTTTATTCCAAAATGTTGACGCGCCGAGACAAAAAGTCGCTGCCTTGTCTTCGTCAAGAACTCTGAGATTACTATCCCAGTGCCCTTCAAACTGGTTTTGGCATCCCAAACCAGATGTCGAGACTCCATGTCTTGAAATCGCACTAGAATTGGCCTCATTTTATCCTGAGAAAAGCGTCCCAGACGATGACATACTTCAATATGGTTAGTACATGTCTTGTTCAATTTCATCTGATCACAAATAACATGCTGTATTACTTCATGTACCTTTTCCTTTTGCTTTTCAGAGACTCCATGGAACAACAAAACTTTTCTGCGTGAAGCAGTCTCCAGCCGGTCTTGTGATAAACTGAGAGACTCAAGTTCCAACTTTAACTGCTTGAACATTTGCCACATCAGGTTCTTAAAGGACAAGAAGTCTTTGGATACTGTTGCAAGATCCACATGTGCTGTGGGATTAGCAGCAACTTTCTCCAGCTTGCTTTCATACTCAGTGAATCGTGCCTCGAACATTTTAGCAAGTGCTTCCATTGTTGAGTAAATAATTTGTTGTTGTACTTACTAGTTACTGGGAAGTTTAGTGAGAAAACTTTGTGTTAAGTGAGTGCAGGTGAGTGTGGCTGCAAGTCACCACATTTATTTGTTCAAAATTACTATAAAAACTATTTTAAAATAAATAAAACTTGGGAGCACACTAAAAATGCGTGTTTATTTCACGACTACCCGCGACTTTTGAATTGATGAATTTTCTTTCAGTTATTTTGTGATTATTTACAGAAAATATTTAGTTTCACCATGATTCACTGGGAGAGTTTTTTTTAAATATCGCCAAATTTGACCGGTGCGTTAGCCGCCATCTTGAATTTGGAACTGTTTTCTAGACCAGAGACCAAGGGAAAGCCTGAAATCTCCTGGGGTTCGCCATCACATTTCTCCCGGTTGCCAATTGGCACGATGGGGCAACACTGGGATGTTTAGGAAGTGGCAGCCTTTCGCTTGTTAGCTGGCAAGCGAATTGGGCCGCCTACAATCTGGCCAGCAGAGCACTGTTTTTTTTTTTTGGATTTCCTGCTTTCCAAAAGTAACTACCTGGTGCATTAAATCCTGCCAGTTCAAGTCGTTCTCTATCACCGCAGGATTACTCAGACCTTTTATCCTTCAATGGCAAATTATATTTTACTCTATAACATAGAAAATCTAACCTACCACCTGTTGATGCTGCTCGTTTAGCGCCAGAAGAGAATTCTGTAAGAATTCTATTGGCCTAAAAAACTTATGGACGTAAGAATCAACCTATATGTTTCAGGTTATATTTCATCCATGTGTCAAAATTCATTTAAGCCTGTAAAGCAATTTTAGCGTGTTTAATCAACAAAGATACAAACAAACGTTCACATTTATAATATTGGTAGGATCGATTCGTATCAGCTCATAATGTCAACTTCTCAAAATGACAACCAGACGCAAAATGTCTTTTTCTCAAAAAGCCAACTACTTGAAATGTCAAATTTTCAAAAAGACAACTTTTCATAATGTCGACTTCTCACAATGACAAATTCGCATTTGGGCAACTTCTCATAATGTCAACTTCTTAGATGATATAATCGCATAATGACAAATTGGTAATTTCTACTGTGCGAACGTGTTAACGGTGCTAATCAAAAAGAAAAACATGTTTTTTTTTTTCACCAATTCAATTGATTGTCATTCCTTAGCGGGACCGCACCGTGGAATAGCTGGTATACCATGTGTGATCGTTCTATAAAATATGGAAGTATTAAATATACAGCAACAGTCAATGTTTATAGAACGTTTAATCATTAAATTACTAGATAAATCATTGGGACCGATATTGAGTCGTAAGCAGATCCCTTTTTGGCGCTTCGCCGGCCGCTGCTGCGGCACGCTCGCTTCGCTCGCTCGGTTTGCGCTCGCAGAGCCTGCATACAGACTAACCGCTCCTCCTCGCTTCTCTCGTTGTTGCACCTAATTATTATTGTTGTCTTACGATACTTATTGAATTGTAAATCATTGCACATACATCCTGTCATTGTGCCTGCTCATGATATTTTTAAAGATAGAATTATTATTATGAGCTGATACTGATCGATTTTTGTGCTCGTTTTATATCCATTTGAACAGGATAAGAGTTATATCAATTCTAAACTTATATATAGAATTTTCAACAATTTACGCAATTTTTTTAGATATAAATTTGGACATCTTTTGTGCTTGACCAACCACAAAAAAATAAAGCCCTTTCAATTAACGTAAAAAACCCAATTTAAACGAGACATTGTTTTCGAGAATTTATTTGCAAGCAAATATCAGAAGCGCCGGTAATTTCGATGTAAAAATTTTGAAAAGGGTTTTTTTAGATTATTTCCGTTTTGTACGTTTGATGCTTGAGGCTTGACACCTACGTTTTCGAATTCCATTCATGATTGAAGTCCTTTAGTGTTTGAATTTTCATGTCATTTTAATTAGACTTATGCTACATTTAATTTTTTTAGTCATATAATTAAGAACTACGAGTAAAAAGCTCACAGCAGTTCAGTTAAAGAATTTAAACTTTATCGTTTAGATATGTTTTTGTTTAAATAAGCGAATTGTTTTATGCTTGTTTTATTTTGACAATAATAATTCTTATTCATGCAAACCATACAATCACAAGAAGTAGTAAAAAATGGTGGTTTGGTCTTATCATTTTGACACGGAAAACCTTGTCCCAGGGTGTTATAAAATATAAAAATAATAAGACGCATTTAATAGTAAATAATAGTAAATAGTTTAAATTTATAATGAATATTTCATCTTGTATAGTTTACCTACTTTTTACTGCTTTGGAAAGGAAGTACGTAAGTAGTCTGTAACCACTTTTTTAAAAGAGTAGATAATTATAGCTGATTTCGAGAGAAACGAAAAGAAATGCAATTAAATATTTATTTCTCAACATTGACAATTATTTGTTCTTATTGAAGTCAAATAAAAAATGACTCTACCACTAGTTTGAAAAAACCTTCATGAAGAAGAACTGGCAAGAAACATCACGGGTATATTTTTTTCAAAATAAATTTACAGAGTCTCTTTACGTCTATACAAAGTTATTCTTATCTGCATCTGTTAGCTCGGCAAGTCTCCCTCCCTCCAAGTATCCAAACGACGAACACCCTTAAACGGCACCCGTAAGAGCTCGTTTCATAACGATTTCTCGTGCACTATAAAAGATTTACTGTAGTGATGAAGAAGGCATGTAGTATGTGCAGTGGTGTAGCTAACATAAAATTTTTTACGACGAAGGCTTTCTTTGATTTTGTGTTTCCGGATTTCAAGTTTTGTGGGGTAAATAGGTTGAATAGTATCCGATAAGGAACACCCAAAAATTCCGATTTATATAATTTCGAATATGAATATTTCAATTTTTAAAATTCCAAATTTCACAAACCCGAAGTGTCTTAATTCCGATTATTCAAAAACACGATTCTTATTTAATCGAAATTCATAAATCCGAAATTTTAATTTTCTCGACTTTCATAGAACGAAGAATTAAAAACCCGCTATCTAACTAGTCCGAAATATGGTATTCCGAATTTTAATTTTCCGAAAATTCAATGCTAACATTCAGATTTTGTATCTAAGGGTGTTACGTCCACCCGTCAACTCGATTTGGTAATACGCATAATAATCACTGGAGGGATATCAGCCTCTCCCAATTCAGGGGTGGTGTCAGACAATTGTAGGCCATCACGCCTACTGCGGGTTGGCAGACTACACATACCTTCATATAAATGTATAGGTGCATGGGATTATTTTACTACTGTAACCAACTCAGGGGTGGCGTCAGACAATTGTAGGCCATCACGACTATTGCGACATTGACTGCTCTGTTCTGCCATCGTCGTCGTCGACGTCGATCGATTGGTGTGGTAGAAACCGTCGCTAGACTGCGACTGTTCTATTCTGCCATTGATCGACATCGACCATCGACATCGATTGGTGTGGTAACACCCTAAAACGGGTATATTTTAAAAGTAATAATCTAAATCTCCTGTCACACAAATTAATACGGCACATTTTGAAATTATACAAATTAGGCACGACGATGAGCGAAGCGAGGAGAAGCAGTAAGTCTGTACGTAGATAATGCAGCGCAAACCGAGCGAGCGTAGCGAGCGTGCCGCGGGTGCGGCAGGCGAAGCGCCACAAAGGGATTTGCATCTCAGTACATAACCTATGTACTCAAGAAATAACTCGGTACAAAAAACTAAATAAACTTTCTCATTTCCAGCTGACTACTTGAATGCTCGAACGTATAAATTGATGTGATATTTTACAAGGCGTTTGTTATTGCAACTAATATTATTCGGAATTTTGATATTCGGGATTCGTGTTTATGATATTTCAGATTATAGTTAATTCGGATTTTTTATGGTTCGGTTTTTTCAAATTTGGCATTTTGATTTTCGCAATTATAAACGTTCGGAATTTTGAAGTTTCGAAAAAGAAAAATTCGGAATTATGAAACACGGAATTTTCATTTTTGGAATTATGAACCATTCGGTGTTATAAAATTCGTAATCATGACTTTCGGATTTATGTAGTGTGCCCATCCGATATAGCAGACTAAGAAAATGAGTATCCCGGCGAAGGCGAAAAGAAAGCCACTTTAGCTTAGTGCAGTGTTCTGGGATGCGGTCATTTTTGTACAGACATACATATTTTTAAGGCGCTTAAGCTAGTCAAGTAAGTCATCAGTAAGATTCAGATAACAGACATCAGTGTTGTCAAGACTAGATTAAAAAAATTTGGCGGTAGTAGAGCTTCTTACGTTAAAATCTCGTCTAGGCGTTACTATAGTCCTTCCTATTCGAACTAACATAGTAAACACGCTTACGTAGTTGTACTGAGTAAAAAAAGGAACAGTTAATGAAGAAAAGCATAATCAATGATAAATAAAACTGCAGTTAGAAATTGAATTACTGCGTTTATTTGAATAGTGTACATATATTGACGACCGAGTAGCGTAGTGGTTAATAGCCCTGCCTCATATGCCGAGACCCGGGCTTCGAGTCCTGGCCGGGGCATTGGTTTGTGTAATGAACATAATGTTTGTTCTCGGGTCATGGTTGTTGATATTTATATATGTATGTTTATTCTGGGTTCCCTCCCAGTTCGCTGTATGGTCTTCCATAACACTAGCTCTGCTTACTTTGGGGCCATACAGTTGGTGTGATTGTCTGGGGATTTATTTATATTTATATGATGCTTTATAAGAGACTTTTTTATTTTCATTTAAGTGCTCACAATGTAATAAAAATTGTATTTTGTTCTCATCTAAGGTAATCTACTAAAATCATAATAAAATATAAGCATATCCCTCACCATGTCTATTAGTGTGTAAAAAATATTTTTCTTTATCAGATTATGTCAAATCTGAGTAATAACCATAATCATCAAAATCGTAAGATGATGATAACATTAGATACATTTTTTTCTCAACCTTTATGGCCAAGCTACGAAAAACATTTAAACTCATTATTTCATCTTTAAGGCAACTTCTGTTAAATACTTGGCTGACATGACAGCTTCCAGGCTACTAGGCGACAGTATTCATTATGAATTAGTATTTATTTACATATTTAGTGGAAAATCCTTTTTTGTATTGCTTTATGTTTCCACATTAGTCCCACCTGGAGATTTTATAAAATACGGAAGAAGTCTACAATTGTTATTACTTTAGAACATAAAAATTGTCTCCGTTTCTCGAGTGTTTTTATACATTTAAATTCAATTAGCTTTTAGCCCAGCTACTGCTCTGTTTACTCTATGTATTGTTTGACATTCACTTAATTTATGAACGCCTGCAGCATCCCCATGACATTGTTGGAATGAGCCCTTGGCATTAAATTCTAAAGCCATTATTAGTTGTTGCTCAAAAGTTCAAAGAAATTTCTGAAATAAAATAGAAGAAAATGAGGTCATCGAACCCAAGAATGTGTGCTGTTGTATTCAGTTTCATTAAATTACATCATAAAAGCATTAATTTTCAGTAGGAATTAAACAATTTAAAGGGTGTACGGAAAAAAAGTAATTAAGTTTTCCAACCTCATTCTTAGTGATTTAAGTTTACATGGTGTAGTGGCGCCCCCAAGCGTCGCCCTTGCACGTATTTTTATAGGATATTAAATTTTTTTTAGTTTGGTCACACTAGGCCGATACTCAAAATTTTAAAATTAACAGACTTATATTCGCTCCATCACTCGGGGATCTCTGCATGTCTTTCATTAAGTGTTTCCGTGCCGAACCCTTCGCACGTCAACAAAACTCCGACAAATAAGTAAAGCACCTACTTAGCTAGAACTTTTTTCTTCCACGCGTCGCGTATTTCCCTAAACTTATTATTTTTGTGCGTTGTGTATTCTCTAAAAATGGGTAAGAAAAGACGACGGGAGACGAGTAAAGAAAGGATAGAAAGGATTCGTCGGTTGGAGGATAAACTAAAGACACGAAGAAAGCGAATATATATTCGTCTGAGGACGAGCTAGATTGTAAGTAAAGAAACCAAAGTCTGTTTTATTGAAATGGTAGTGTTGCGGGCACAAATTTTGGGGTGGTCTTCTACATACTAAAAACCTTTTTTCAGGTTTGATTTATAAAAAATGCGCAATTGCCATACTTGGGGCTCTTGTCATGTTAAATAATTATAGGTAACAAAATAGTTACTCCAGAAGGAGTATTTCTTTCGGTACTAAACGAGATTCCAAAAGGTCCACCAGACACAGAAGTTTTGTCACCGCTCGAAGCCGCACCGCCCAACGAGCACGTGCTAACGTTGCCGATGATGCCCGAGCGCTTGTTGCCAACCGATAATATATTACCGTCTGAGTATGAACTACCGCCGTCTTATTCATGTGATGTTGTTGAACTTCTACCTAATAGCGAGGACATCCCATTGGATGATGAAATGATTGGCTATTTCTTCTTGGTGAAGCACCAGAAACTGAAATTACTTTCGGTAAGCAAGTTCATAAGAATTTAGCCGCAAGGTGGCTTCCTATTCTAAAATAAGGACACAAAAGAGCAATTACTCAAAGAGTACCTAATACCTGCAAACTGCGAACTATTAGTTCCTCTAGTATTAAATTCCGAAGCGAAAGTAGCTTTGGCTGAAAACTTTATAAAGCGCGATGCTTCGATGGCTGCCAGATAAAGACATTTAAGTGAACTTCACAAGTTCGTTTGATTTTCAATTATTAAGAACGAGCAAAACAATTGTAGCTTTCCTAATTATCTAATGATAAGAGGTAGTTCTTTCATAATTCCACTCTTTAGCAAAGGTGCTTATCGAGAAGCCAGTACGTCTTGTGCCACTATCGTACCAACATTCTTAAAAATCCGAAATGTTTCCAAAATTCATGTTCACCCCATTATTGAAATCAATCAACATGAGATTGGTAAACTTTTATTTTTCTTTTACTGTGTATATGCAACTATATACCTTTTAAAATAAAAACAATCTCCTGAATCCTTTTCAATCTGGCTATCGATCCAGTCATAGTACGGTCACCGATGAAGAATCAAGATTACTGATGATATACGACAAGGTATCGAAAATCAACAGCTGTCATTACTAACACTCCTAGATTTCAGCAACGCATTTAACACCTTTGATTCTGACAAACTTTTACGCATTTTTTACTCCACTAACATATCTCCAACAGTGATTTATTGGTTTCGCAGTTATCTGCATGGCCGTCGACATAGTATTTTTGTAGAGAACATCGTGTCCACATGGTGCAATACTGCAACCGGCGTGCCACATGACGGTATGCTTTCTCCTCTATTATTTTCTATTTTCATTACGAGCATAACTCACTCTCTTTCTGCTTCCTGCCACTTTTATGCTGATAACTTACAAATATACAGGCAAGCTGGTTTCGATGACATTGATGGTTCTGCTGGTACTATCTAGGATAGGGTCTAACGTCCATACTTGCTATAAGCATGGTCTATAACTTAATCCCAATAAAAAGCAAGTTATTCTCGTTGGTAGCACTAAATATCTCTCTGAAATAATTGATCTTCGTAACGTAAGACCTACTATTTTTGATGGATTTCATATTTCGTCATTAGAAACTTAGGTATTATAAATAGACTCCGCAATGTCATGGAAGTTAGAAGCAGTAAGTAGAAAAGTCTTTTCTGCAGTAGGCTCTTTTAGAAGACTTTGCAAATTTATTTACATACCAACCAGAATTGCTCTAACGCAATCACTTATACTTCCTATTCTGGATTACGCAGACATTAGCTTTATCGATCTCACGGAAGGGCAATTAAACAAGCTTGAGTGCCTCAAAAATATTTGCATAAAATTCATATTTGGTTTGCGTAAATGGGATCATGTTTCTGAATTTGGCACAAAGCTCAAGTGGCTCCCAATTCTATTTCGAAGAAATGCTCACATACTTTATTTTTTATACTGAATACTGTTTAACTCTATCCTGCCCCACTATTTAAAAGATCGATTTAGTTTATGATATGAGTTCGGATGTTGTGATCAGCTAGTAACTTTTTGGTGGCTACTTTAAGGCACAGATCCCGTACTTATCAGTCGTTCACGGTAAAAGTCACTTCTCTATGGAATTCACTCCCTGCCTCTTAACATTCGGTAAAAACGCTTAAGTCATTTTAAACAAATGTAAATAATTACTATCTTTCTCTGTGATATTGTTATGAATTGATTTGTTACAAAAGTTTACTTGATGGTATTTATGTAAGGGCAAGTGCTGTACCTGTGGACGGGTTTACCTATGGACACCATTAATTCTAACAAAACTGGGAACTCTTTAATTATAATTGAACCGCAGCCGCAAGATTTTGTGTATGGTTGACTAATTTGACGTATCACCATCTTCGTTTCTAGTGTTGTTTTGGTTGTGCCTGCGCGGAAAGATATTCGGTCCAAAAAGTAAGTTTTTCTACTTTTTAAAATTTAGTTTCACTGTGAAATTATAACTTAAACAATAAGTTGCACTTATGTCATAGTATTTGTTGTTAATAGCTCATTTTCTTACATTGAATTCACTCCCAAACAACTTACCGGCGAAATCGGATCAGTTTATTTTTTTTGTTGCAAATTTGTACCTGTTGACAAACAAATGTGAGTACCTATGGACTGTCCACAGGTACAAAAGGGTATTTGTACTTAAGGACAGTTCAGATATTTATTTGTATGCAAAGTTAATAATTTTTTTTAAATTCCATTTTCCAGTGCCTCGAAGTATAACAGGTATAAAAAGAAAAGGCCTGTATGTATGTAAGAGGGGAGTTAGTAGGAATAATACCGTCTTCTTGATTCATGATAATCGTTTATTCCAATTACAATAGATAACAATTAAATAACTAGAGACCGTAATTTTTTTTTTTTTGTTCCCCTCCGCGGGAAGGGCAGGAGGATAAAAATGCCCTGACGCATACTCTGGCGCGATTCCAAAGTTATGTGGGACTCGTCCCGACGCCTACCAGGACCATACCCACTAAAAACCCCCTGTCGGCTCGTGCATTTTTGCCACTCAGCCTTCATCTGAGCGACGGCCAATTGGAGAAAGAGGCCGCGCTAGCGGGGCCCAGAAGGGGTCACCCGTTGGGATTACATAGCACTGAAGGTGCTCAAAGCACTGAAGGTTAATACATAGCACTGAAGGTGCTCAAAATGAAAATCGATAATTAAAACAAAAATTAAAAAATTGCAAAATAAAATTGAGTTAATTCGCATTTACGTTAGAATTAGAATTTACGTTAGAATTAGAATTTGCGGCCAGAAGGGCCTCGAGATCGCGTGACAGTCTGGTGGATGAGTACGCTTGCGCATTTCTAGGCCTAGCGACTTTGAACTTCGAGTCTAACACAGGAGTAGTATATGAGACTGAATCACGAACTAGAGGATTGGGATGGGTTTCGGAGCGTTTGAAAAACGCTTCAGAGAGTGTTTTGAGATGTTGTTGTACTGTAGGCAGTTCAAGATCTCTATGCAAGTCCGCATTACGCACGTACCACGGTGCGTTTGTGGCCCGGCGGCAAAAGAGGTTTTGAACTACCTGCAGTTTGTGCAGGAGGGAGGGTTTGGCGTGGGCAAAGATTGGCGAGGCATACGTCATGACGGGTCTAACGCAGACCTTGTAAAGTGTACGTTTGTTTCTGAAGGACATTTTACTTTTTCTACCTAACATGCTATTTAGGCGGACTAAATAGTGACGAGCGAGTTTCGAAACTCTTTCGACGTGTGGCTTGAAAGAAAGCGTCGGATCTAATGTGACGCCTAAGTGTTTAGTACTGCGCTTCCAGGGGATGGGAATGCCTAACATTCGAACGTGGGGATCGCCATCGGGACGACGGCGTTTGTGGTCGAAGCGCATCGCAGAACTCTTTTCAGGGTTCACATCGATGCGCCATTTTTGAAACCATACACCAAGGGCGTTTACGGCCTTTTGGAGTCTGGTTACAAGGTGCCGAACACTGTGGCCTTTGGTATAGAGTGCGGTGTCGTCAGCAAAGAGGGCGAGTTCGAAGCCTTTCGGCGGGATGGGAATGTCGTTGGTGTACACGGTGTACAGCAGAGGGGCGAGGACTGAGCCTCGAGGGACTCCAGCCTTTATGGGACGAGGTGCAGAAAGCGTGCCTTCGTGTTTAAATCGAAACGTACGGTCTTTGAGAAACGACGCTATTAACCTGACTAGGCGATCCGGTAAGCCTATCTTGTAGAGTTTATAAACGAGACCGCTGTGCCAGACTTTATCGAAAGCCTTGGCTACGTCAAAGAAAACCGCGACTGTTTTATAACGACGCGGATAGAAACCGTCAAGTATATACTCGACAATTCGGTGGACTTGCTGAGGGCAGGAGTGTTTAGCGCGAAAGCCGAACTGATGGGGAATAATGAGAGGATCGCCATCCGTTGGAAACAGATGGTTCCGCATTCGAGAGAGTATGACTCTCTCGAGAAGTTTAGACATTGCCTTGAGGAGGCTGATGGGTCTGTGATTAGCCGGGACGTTCAGAGGTTTGCCCGGCTTGGGAATGCCTATGACTGTCGCTTCTTTCCAAGCTTTTGGAAAGTAGCTATGGTCGAAGCAGGCATTAAAAATGATAGCTAACAAGGTAAGCATCTGTTGAGGTAGGTGCTTAAGTGCGTGGTTGGAAATTCCATCCGCACCCGGAGCCTTTTTGGACTTTTGATTTCTAATGAGAAGCAAGATTTCGTCATTAGAGACTGTGACAGGGTCGGCGGTGATGGGGAGAGAGTCTCTGCGAAGGACTTCGTCCTCCACCGCCTGGATGTGTGAGGGATCAGCAGGTTGCGTGCTGGGCGAGCATTGTGCGGCAATGCTGTCGGCGAAGCATTCGGCTTTCTCTTTAACCAACCACGAGTGAGAGGAGGAACGTGAGAGACGGTGTCTACGCGTAAGGCTCGGGCCATGCTATAGTACGCTTGGTGGGACGGAGAGATATTCGCCATGAGATCGTTCATCTGAGCGTCTCGGAGTTCCGCGAGGCAAGACCTAACTTTACGTTGAAGCTGATTCGCAGCTGTTCTATAGGCGGGCGTGGGATATTTCTTGGCTCTCCGGAGATCCGCGTTTTTAGCTTTAATAAGATTGCTAACGGCTAAGGGAAGCGTGGGTTTGCCTTGCTTAGCAACCTTTTCGTTGTCACTGATGGCTGAGTTGATAGCATCAGTGAGAGAATTTACTAATGAATCGATTTCATCCGGGCTATCTAATTGTTCGGGAGAGATCGCGAGTGGAGAGTTCGGAGCCTCTAAGGCTGAAACTAACGTAATTTTAAAACCTTTCCAGTTGGTAAAGGTCTTAGGAGATGAGACGTTATCGTTCGGCGGTCCTAGCACGAGGGAAACGGGGCGATGGTCGGAGCCTAGGTCATCGAGCGGTTCGATAGACCTTAGATCAAGATTGATTCGCTGGATAATTGCAAAGTCGAGGATGTCAGGAGAGTAGGACGGGTTGTTGGGATAGTGAGTGGGAGTGATGGGGGATATGACGTCTAGGTCAAGGGAGTTAGTGATGTCGAGGAGAGCGATACCGCTGGTGTTAGTCGATAGGCACGTCCAGTCAGTATGTTTGGAGTTAAAGTCTCCGAACATAATGACTGAATGGCCGAGGGCGAGAATGGCCTCAAAGTCGCTGCGGATTGGTCTGGTGCCACTAGGTATGTAGATTGAAGCTATGATGATGGTCGGATGACCAGTCATAGCCAATCTACACACAGTGGCTTCCATGTTGAGGAGAGGAGCAGTAGGGAGAGGACAGCAGTGGAAGCCTCTTTTGTAATATATAGCGGTGCCGCCGAAACCGTCGGAGTTGGGCCTATCGTTACGAATAAACGCGTACTTAGGTATTGCGAATCCCCTGGAGCGGTTTGGAGTAAGCCATGTCTCCTGGAGAAGGAATAAGTCAGGTTCTTTGTTCTGAAGGAACAGTTTAATTTCGGGAAGGTTGGTGTTAAGGCTACGAGCGTTAAAAGATACTAGGGATAAGCCCTTGGGTTTAATACGACTGGACGCGGGATTCGCGGGTCTAGACATTATAATTTATTATTTACGAATTTATAAAATATAAAAGAATTTACAACGAACTTAGGAGCGAGTGATGCTCGGCTAAAGCAAATAAACGCTCTTGAGGAGAGCGGGCGGCTCGCAGTTTGCGTGCGAGCACGGAAATTTCGTTAATATCGACGTTTTGAATAACGTCGAACACGGTCTTCATGTCCTCAGCCAACGACGACTGAGGTGCGGATGACGGAGCAGGACGCGGCCCTACGGAAGCTACTGGAGCTGGGATGGGTCGGGAAGGTGCAGGCGGAACGGCCGGACGCTGCCTCCAAGACAGAGCCGGAGTAGGCGTCGGCTGAGCGGGCTTTGCTTCCGGAGGACCCCGGTTGCGCAGCGGCGGGAAGTTAGCGTGAGTGAGCGGCGGCGCCGGTTTAGGCGCGACCCTCTTGGCGGTGGAACGCGGAGCACGCGGGCAGGCCCTGTAGTTATCTGTGTGACCAGACTGGCCGCACAGCACACAGGCAGGGGGGGAAGTGGATTCGGGAGTGCGAGTGCACTCCTTCGTAAAATGTGGATCCAGGCACTTAACGCACCTGGGGGGAGCTGAGCAGTTAGCCGCTGCGTGGCCGTAGAGCTGGCAGCGGTGGCACTGCCCAGGGTGACCGCGGGGGTTGGGACGCTCAACAGAGATATTTGAGAGTCCGCAAATTGTGCGAGCCTCTCTAAAGATCTCCCTCGAGTTGGGAGAATTCGACAAGATAACTAAAGCTAACGGAAAGCGCCTACCGCGGTTAGAGTGCATCTTGTGCACTGCTTCGGCCGGGAAACCCTGGGACTTAAGGTCCTCGAGGATTTCTTCATTCGCGAGCTCGAACGGGACGCCCCGTAGTACTGCGCGGATCTTACGCTCCTCCAGGAGGGCGTAGGTGTGGTACGCGATTTGATTTAACCCGAGTAACCTGGTAAACGCGCGGAAGTCGTCGACGGTCGCTACTTGAATTTTGATTGTATCGCCAGCGTTAGCGGCTTTTAAGTAATTAATTTTGTGCTCTTTGCACAAGTTAGAAACCGCGGTCCAGCGCGTTTTTTCACGCAGGAAGACGGGCGGAGGGAGCTGAGGTTTCGGCGGGACGGGAGCGCAGCGCGTCGCTGGCTTCGAAGGGACCGACGGAGACGCGGTTACTTCGGCGATTTTAACGGTGCGGGGGCTGGTGTTGAAGACACCGGGGTTGGCTCAGGTGTTGAAGACACCGCGGCTTTTTTCGAGCGCTTCTTAGAGCGTTTGGCAACTTACTGGAACGCGGGCTCAGGAGAACCGGTTAGGGTGGTGGCGACCGACGAAGCTTTTTTACTTTAGCCTTGCTCTTAACGTATCGTGTTTTATCTTTTTCAGCCTGTTCGGTCATCCTAGTCAACACAATCTTTTTTAATATTTCGGGGTCTATACGATCGTTGCGTTCGTCAATTAGGTTAAGAAGTTCTGGGGGAACACTTCCTCTTTTTCCAGTTAACAGTTCAATTGGTGTTTGTCCTGTAGTTTTTGAGAAAGTTGAATTGATAGCTAGTTGTAGAGCTCCCAAAGATTTTATCCAATGGATTTTTTGCGTGTTATTAATTACAGTTAACCCATTCTTTATTATTCTCATTATTCGTTCCACTTGACCATTGGCTCTGCTTGTATATCCGGCGCATTGATGTAATTCAATCCCATATTGGTCGCAGTAGGCTTTGTAATGCGATATAAATGCGCCATCACCATCAACAATTATGCGCCTTGGAGCTCCAAAAAGGAAAACGATCTCTTGTAAATGTTTAAATGCACTGGCCTGACTCTTATTTTTGGCATGTTGTAAAATTACAAATTTTGTGTAGGAATCGATTGCCACGAATACATATTCCTTCTGTGAAGCGTTTCCACTCAGTTTTCCCGAGATATCAATATGAATGGTATGAAAGGGTTCCGGTATCTTTTCAATACTATGGAGACGACTTTGTGTTGCTCCGAATGATCCTTTCATTGTTTTGCATATTACACAATGTTCCACAAAGTATCTAACGGTTGATGACATTTTCGGAAACCAAAAATTCTCTCTGAGTTTTGCTAACGTTTTTTCCCATCCCATGTGCTTGAGTGCCTCGTGATAAGTATTTATTAAACTCCATCGGTAAGATTGAGGGACAACTTTAGTGAGTTTCATCTTATTATTTGAAATAACTTTATAGTGTAGCACATTATCTTTAAGTACATAGTCTGGCTGCGATTGATAATTTGTTTGAACTTCTTTGATGATTTTACTCAAGTCTGTATCACGACGTTGTTCTACAATCAACCAATCATCTTTGGTTGACAAGTTTAAAACAACCTGAACAGGGTTTCGACTAAAAAATCTGCATGTTTTAGTTTTTCTCCCTTTCGGTACTCCACCTCAAATTCGAAATTTTGTAAGAATGCCCACCATCTGTGTATTCTAGGCAGTAATTCTTGTTTATAGCGCGATGCTTTCACTGCATTGCAGTCCGTCATGACTGTGAATTTTCTTCCATATAGAAAGTGACGGAAATGCTTGATTGCTCTTACTATTGCTAACGTTTCAAGCTCATAGCTGTGGTACTTGGATTCGGCTGAAGTAGTGCGCATACTGAAATAGCCAATAACATGGCGAACCGCATTTTTTACTTGAATTAACACAGCTCCGAATCCCATAGCACTGGCGTCCGTGTGGATTTCTATCGGATAGTTTTCTTGAAATATTGTGAGCAAAGGTGCTGATGTAAGATAATTGATTATACTTGCTCGCACAGCTTCATGTTTTTCCGTCCATTCCCATTTTACGCCGGATTTTGTCAGATTGTACAAAGGTATCATTGTAGTTGAAAAACTACATATAAATCGACGGAAGTATCCAGCCAGGCCATTGAACTGTCTAAGCTGCTTTACATTTGTTGGAGGTGGGGCTCTAGCCAACGCATCAATCTTAGATGGACTAGGCCTTACCTTCCCGTTGGTCACTATGAATCCGAGATATTCGATGGAAATCTTTAAGAATGAGCATTTTTTAATATTAATAGAGAATCCACACTTTGTTAGAACTTCTAGAACTTGTTTTAATTTATTGAGCCCCTCATTAATGGTTTTGCTCGGTATGAGGACATCATCCATATAAACGAGAGCTACTTTGCCGCGAAGATCTCCCAATGCTTTATTTATAGCCCTTTGATAGACTGATGGTGCATTTGTCAAACCAAACGGCATAGTTAAATATTCATATTGACCGTCGGGCGTGACAAATGCCGTCTTTTCAATTGACGTTGCAGATATAGGCACTTGATAAAAACCTGCAGCCATGTCGAGAGAGGTGAAGTATTGAGCATCAGCAAGCTGATCTAGCTGTTCAGATATCAATGGTAGGGGGTAATGGTCACGTACAGTGTTTGCGTTTAGTTCGCGATAATCCACACATAATCTGTCTTCCTCATTCTTCTTTTTTACCATTATAATAGGGCTTGCAAAAGGAGAGTTACTCTCCCTTATAATATTTTTTTCTTGCAGTTCCTTTATCAAAGTTTTGACCTTTTCACGTTCAACCGGTGCCAATCTGTATGGCCGTCGACTGACAACCTTTTCTGGGTTTTTCAACCGAATAGTTAGCTCACCAGTTGTAATTCTTGATCCAGATACGCCCTCTTTGAAATAATCTTCATATTTATTAAGCAAACCCATCAGTTTATCTATTTCTTCTTTGTTTTTTATATCTGTGTTTATAGAGCTTGACGATAATTTCCATATATTCGCTGTATTGGTAAGTTGCTTATCTCTCGTTATAAAAACGCCACTATTTGTTAGTGTAACCTTTAAGCCTGGTATATTCAAAATATCTCTACCAATAAGAATGTCTGTAGGTAACTCGTGGTCTAAGACAATATGAAGATCGAGTTCAAGATGTATGTCATTTATATTGCAGACTGATGTTATTTGGCTGAAGGATATTACCGGTACCGGTCCAATACCCTTCAGGTGCGTGATCTTGTTTGACTTTGGCCCAGGAAGCGAAAGAGCTATTGATTCTCTTACAAGTGAACAGTCTGCTCTACTGTCAAATATTGCTTGATAATGATTGTTCCCAATCCCGACAGAAATACCATTTTTCATACCATTGGTTTTGACTTGGCATAGATTGATGTTCCTTTCACTGTTGAGTCGTTTAAAACAGGTTTCGTTAGTATGTCCAGATATGGAGCAGTAAGAACATTCTTTTTTCTTTTTATCTTTAACCTTATTTGATTCTGCTAATCCTGAAGTAGATGGAATTGGTTCTTGCTGTTGTTCAGTTCGAATGCGTGCAATAGCATTTTGTTTACACCATCTAGCCCGATGGCCTTGTTTGCCACACACAAAACATGTCATACTTTGATCTGATCTATTGATATCAATTTTGAATTTTTTGTTCGGCAAACTATTAGTTCTGGAACGGATTGACACTTAGCATTAAGAAGTTCTGTCCGAAGATCATCTTCTGTCATGCTGCCAATCACAAACCCAACAGCATCTAGTTCAGTAGGATCGGGTTTCACTATTTTTCTGAACATTTTCCATACTTTGGATATGTATTCAGGAATGTTTTCAGCATCATTAACAGTGTACCGTCGAAATTTCAAAACATCAGAAAAATATCTCGATTCAGGCTCGAATGTTTGTAACATGTCTTCTCTCATTTCTGCCCATGTGGTTGTTCGTAATAAACAATCATCGGCCCAAGTTTGAGCTCTGCCTTTCAAGACACCAGCAGCTTTTAAACGTACTTCATGATCTTTTAGTTTGTACTCTTCTTGAGTTTTGGATATAAGGTCAACCCATTCTCTTACGTCTACGTCTTACGTCACTTCGCGTCGTCCCCAGCCCCCCTACCGCGGGTAGGGAGGTTTAGGTGCTAGGTTTGCTAGGGAACCTAGGCATTTTTATTTATTTATATATCATATATCTTAGGACCAAGCCCTCCCAATGGACCAGCAAAGCTTGGTAAACTTTGCTAGGTCGTTCGCCCAGGCGCTCGTTGCGTCCGGCGCCAGCATATCGGATGACTTAATAACGCAGGCCTTACAGGCAACTTTCGCGTCCCCAGCCCCTCAGGCCTCAACCCCGGCCCCTCAGGCCTCCGAAGTCCAGACCCCTCAGGTCTTCAGCTCTCCAGCGTCTCCCACCTCGTCCGAGATGGACTGCGAATCGGTCGCATCCTCTCACGCGTCGCGTCGCAAGCGTACCGCTCCCGGGAGCGACTCCGAACCCGCGTCTGATACGTCATCTTGTCGTCTTGTTGTCTTGTTTCAACTTGTCGCCAAGCGCTCCAAAAAGCGCTCGAAGAAAGCTTCGGTATCATCAATACCCGAGCCCTCCCCGGTGTCTACAACACCAGCCCCCGCGCCGTTCAAATCGCTCGAAGTAACCGCGTCTCCGTCGGTCCCATCGAAGCCAGCGACGCGCTGCGCTCCCGTCCCGCCGAAGCCTCAGCTCCCTCCGCCCGTCTTCCTGCGTGAAAAAGTAAAGTAGCTTCCGTAAGGCCGCGTCCCGCTTTGTCATCTTCACCTATGTCGTCGTTGGCTGAGGACATGAAGACCGTGTTCGACGGCATCCAAAACGTCGACATTAACGAAATTTCCGTACTCGCACGCAAACTGCGAGCCGCCCGCTCTCCTCAAGAGCGTTTATTCGCGTTAGCCGAGCATCACTCGCTCCTTAGTTCGTTGTAAATTCTTTTACTTTTGTATAAATTCGTAAATAATAAATTATAATGTCTAGACCCGCGAATCCCGCGTCCAGTCGTATTAAACCCAAGGGCTTATCCCTAGTATCTTTTAACGCTCGTAGCCTTAGCACCAACCTTCCCGAGATTAAACTGTTTCCTTCAGAACAAAGAACCTGACTTATTCCTTCTCCAGGAGACATGGCTTACTCCAAACCGCTCCAGGGGATACGCTATTCCTAAGTACGCGTTTACTCGCAACGACAGGCCCAACTCCGACGGTTACGGCGGCACCGCTATATATTACAAAAGAGGCTTCCATTGCTGTCCTCTCCCTACCCCTCCTCTCCTCAACATGGAGGCCACTGTGTGTAGATTGGCTATGACTGGTCATCCGACCATCATCATAGCTTCGGTCTACATACCGTGCGGCTCCAGACCAAACCGCAGCGACTTTGAGGCCATTCTCGCCCTCGGCCATTGAGTCATTATGTTCGGAGACTTTAACTCCAAACATACTGACTGGACGTGCCTATCGACCAACACCAGCGGTATCGCTCTTCTCGACATCACTAACTCCCTTGACTTAGACGTCATATCCCCCATCACTCCCACTCACTATCCCAACAACCCGACCTATTCTCCTGACATCCTCGACTGTGCAATTATCAAGCGAATCAATCTTGATCTCAGGTCCATCGAACCGCTCGATGACCTAGGCTCCGACCATCGCCCCGTCTCCCTCGTGCTAGGCGCGCCTAACGATAACGTCACATCTCCTAAGACCTTTACCAACTGGAAAGGCTTGAAAAATACGTAAGTTTCAGCCTTAGATGCACCGAACTCTCCGCTCGCGATTTCGCCCGACCAATTAGATAGCCTGATTAAAATAGATTCAGTAGTCGATACTCTCACTGATGCTATCAACTCAGCCATCAGCGACAACGTAATCATTGCTAAGCAAGGCAAACACGCGCTTCCCTTAGCCGTTAGCAATCTCATTAAAGCTAAGAACGCGGCTCTCCGGAGAGCCAAGAAATATCCCACGCCCGCATATAGAACAGCTGCGAATCAGCTTCAACGTAAAGTTAGGTCTCGCCTCGCGGAACTCCGTGACACTCAGTTTAACGATCTCATGGAGAATATCTCCCTGTCCCACCAAGCGTATTATCGAATGGCCCGAGCTTTACGCGTAGACACCGCCTCTCACGTTCCTCCTCTCACTCGTCCCGACGGCACCATTGCCTTCGAAGTCGAAGAGAAAGCCGAATGCTTCGCCGACAGCATAGCGGCACAATGTTCGCCCAGCACGCAACCCGCGGATCCCTCCCACATCCAGGCGGTGGAGGATGAAGTTCTCCGCAGAGAATCTCTCCCTATCACCGACGACCCCGTCACAGTCTCTAATGATAAAATCTTGCTTCCCATTAGAAAGCAAAAGTCCAAAAAGGCTCCGGGTGCGGATGGAATTTCCAACCACGCACTTAAGCACCTGCCACAGCAGGTGCTTACCTTGTTAGCTATCATCTTCAATGCCTGCTTCGACCATAGCTACTTTCCAAAAGCCTGGAAAGAAGCGACAGTCATAGGCATTCCCAAGCCGGGTAAACTTCTGAACATCCCGGCTAATCACAGACCCATCAGCCTTCTCAAGGCAATGTCTAAACTTCTCAAAAGAGTCATACTCTCTCGAATGCGGAACCATCTGTTTCCAACGGATGGCGACCCTCTCATTATTCCCAGTTCGGCTTTCGCGCTAAGCACTCCTGCCCTCAGCAAGTCCATCGAATCATCGAGTACATACTCGAAGAATTCTATCCGCATCGTAAAAAAACAATCGCGGTTCTCTTTGACGTAGCCAAGGCATTCGACAAAGTCTGGCACAGAGGTCTCGTTTTTAAACTCTATAAAATAGGCTTACCGGTTCGCCTAGTCAGATTAATCGCGTCGTTTCTTAAAGACCGTACGTTTCGATTCAAACATGAAGGCACGCTCTCCGCGCCTCGTCCCATAAAGGCTGGAGTCCCGCAAGGCTCAGTCTTCGCCCCTCTGCTGTACACCGTGTACATTAACGACATCCCCATCCCGCCGAAAGGCGTCGAACTCGCCCTCTTTGCAGTCGATACCGCCCTTTACACTAAAGGTCAAAGGATCCCATATAACATCACCAGACTCCAAAAGGCCGTAAAAGCCCTCGGTGTTTGGTTTCAAAAATGGCGTATCGATGTCAACCCAAAAAAGAGTTCTTCCATTCAATTCGACCACAAACGTCGTAATCGCTACAACGATCCTCACATTCGAATGTTAGGTATTCCCATCCCCTGGAAGCGCAGTATTAAATACTTAGGCGTCACCTTAGATCAGACGCTTTCTTTCAAGCCACACGTCGATAGAGTAACGAAACTCGCGCGTTTCTACTTAAGCCGCCTAAATAGTATGATAGGTAGAAAAAGTAAAATGTCTTTTAGAAATAAACGTACGCTCTATAAGGTCTGCATTAGACCCGTCATGTCGTATGCTTCGCCAGTCTTTGTCCACGCCAATCCCTCCGTCCTGTATAAGCTGCAGGTAGTACAAAATCTCTTCTGCCGCAGGGCCACAGACGCACCTTGGTATGTGCGCAAGGCGGACCTGCACAGAGATCTTGAACTACCTACAGTGCAACAGCACCTCAAAACACTCTCAGAATCGTTCTTCAAACGCACCGAATCCCATCCCAATCATCTTGTTCGAGATTCAGTCTCATATACTGCTCCTGTGTTAGATTCGAAATTCAAAGTCGCTAGGCCGAGAAACGCGCACACGGGCGAACCCACGCAGTTAACTTAGCTCTCGAGGCCCTTCAGGCCGCAAATCCTAATTCTAACGTAAATTCTAATTCTAACGTAAATCCGAATTAATGCAATTTTACTTTTCATTTTTAATGTTTTTATTTACTTTTCATTTTTAATGTTTTTATTTACTTTTCATTTTTGAGCACCTTCAGTGCTATGTAAATCTCAACGGGTGACCCCTTAAGGGCCCCGCTAGCGCGGCCTCTTTCTCCAATTGGCCGTCGCTCAGATGAAGGCTGAGTGGCAAAAATGCACGAGCCGACAGGGGGTTTTTTAGTGGGTATGGTTCTGGTAGGCGTCGGGACGAGTCCCACATAACTTCTTTCGCGCGCGCGGAGTATGCGTCAGAGCATTTTTATGTCCTCCTGCCCTTCCCGTAGAGGGGAACCAAAAAAAAAAAAGGAAAATTTAATATGTTGCTACTTCAAAACTATGTATTGTACTGGTACCTACGTGTAATATCTCTAAAGATACATCCTGTAAGTACCTTCCAATTTGATTATGTTTCAAGATCAAAGCCTTCTTTTGTGTTAAATAAAATGAATAGAAGGGGTTGTAGTTATGTCATTATCTTTTTTTTAATTGGAAAAACTTTACTAAAACATCATTAAGCATAATTTAGTAATGTTATTGCTGTGTATTTTGGAATAAAATATTTTCTCATTTTACACATCGCAAAAAATTATTCAGATCTACACAATAACAGCATTAAGGAACTTAATGATTTTATAGAAGAAGAACAGATATTTTTAAGTAAATATAAACCTTAGTTAAAACATCACTAAAGGTGTTTTACGATTTTTCGGCTAAATTTATCACTTAAGTTTTTAATTTGCTAGCCTCTTACTTAACTAAAAAAACACTATTTTCAAAACCGTTCTTGCGTAGCGATGTTATAGCAAAGTAATCAGGTCTTAAAATTGAATTTATAAAATAAAATGGCGTTATCCAATACGATAAAACAAGCAATTTACTACATAAAATCTTTAATAAAAAATTAAAAGTTTTCAAATACCTATATCAAAATTAGGTAATTTTAAGATTTTATAGCAATCCTTTATAGAAAAATATTTTTTAAAGTTTGCAATTCTTTCAAAAAAGGGTAGGTACAATTTTACTTTAATTTTTATACACTATAAAATTGAAATTGTCTTAATATTATAAACATACTTTATAATCGAGTCTTTTTCTTCTTTTTGAAAATAAAATTCAACAGTCTTTTAAAGTTTTATTATACATTTAAACATCGTCGCAATAATTAAAATATCGCTTGGTGATAAAGTCTACTTAAGACAACATCTTAATATTACAATATTAGAATAGATATAAAACTATCAGAGAATTAACGGAAGATTTAATCCTTTACAAATAAAACTTACAATGATACTAATGGCACTTTATCAGTCTTATTAACATTTATGACTCGTTAGGTAAGTTTCTAACTATTAAGTCGTAGTTCCCTCACCATAATCGTTTGTTAATTTTATTATTGGTAAGTTTTTCCAAAATGTTAATTTATGTGGCGGTACTTACAGGTGTTAATTTATCGAGCAACGCTGCTTTTCAATCTGGTTCAATACCTTTTGGAGATGTACAGAATGTAAAAATAAAGCTACTTAATTTTTTTAATAAGGATCAATCATGAATTGTAAAGAAGTAAAATCTTCATTGAAATTATATTTGTAGAACAATCCAAATGAATTTCTCCTGAAACATACATATGACTTAGTTTTTAGATATGCTCTCGGATTTTATTTTTGGATGCGCCTTTCAGTAATGAACTTTGAGATGTGGAGGAAACTTTTTGGTGACATCGATTTAACGACAAGCCCTGAAGGGACAATAACGGTTTTTAACAGCATTTTTCGCAGCATCTTAGTATATTGTTGTCCTTGTGGTATCCTAGTTATCAAGTGCACATAAATAATCTTGAACGTATTCAAAAAACTTATTTTTCGGAAAACCAAAACAAATATATGAAGTTGTTCTCTTATAAGGGAAGATACGACTATTACAGGGTTCTGCCGCTAGTTACGCGAAGAAAAAAATTAGACATTATATTTTTGAAAAAGTTAATTCAGGGTCAAACAGATTCTCACGAATTGCTCGCGTGGCTAGAATTCTGCGCTCCACGCCCCGGATGTGATACCCGCACCCGCAAATGATAGTGATTTTCGCAAGAAATTAATATATTTTCTGATTATTTAGCCTCAATCAAAGCGGCACTAAAAGAATGCTACAGCTCAACACCTTAGATCATTAAATTGTACATATTGTACATACAGTTAGAACATATAGATCTTTTAAATAAATGTAAAATCGTCACTTGATTATATTTTTAATGGATGTTAGATTCACATCTAGTAGGTAATTACTAAAAAACGAACACTATTTAGTATCAGAATTAAGTTTAAATTTTTACCAGTTTTGGGAATTAAAAAAAAACAATTACTTTGGAACGATTGATTGAAGCCACTGAATTAACAAAATCTGTAAAGTCATAAAGCCTACATTTTGTTTTCATAGCCAGCTCTACGTGATGGTGAACCTGATCCTTACTCATAAACGTATGACCAGGTTCGAAAAGAAATCTCTACTGCAGATACTAAGTCACTGAATGAAGTAATAATGAATTGTACAGTAATAAGAAATTGCTGAATCAATTCACCTGCAAATCCCTTTATTTTTAATTGTGAAAGTACACTTACTACAAGTAATGTTTCTTTCACCCTCTTTGATTTAATGTTGAAATCTTAAAAATTTTTTGACATTTGGTCTAAGTTGTTTAGTTCTTGGATTTATAAATTCATACTTGGAATGCATTTTACTGTTTATTGTTAATCTGTAATTGTTAATCTGTATGAAATATCTACAACTATGTAAGGAGTTATCAAACATCCTTTTGGTTCCCGTTATTGATCGAGAGTTCTAATCTGTATCCTAGTAAAACCAATTGTTTTTATGGATTGAAAATTTTCAATTACCGTGCTGTTGTCATATTACCACAGGACCATACCCAAACCATAAAATCATAACTTCTGCTACCTATAACAATTTTTAAAAACCTAGCTCGATACCGATTATAATTTTATAACAAGAAGTAGGCAATACAAAGATAAAGAGTATTAAATTGCTGACTATGAAGCTTATCAAATCTAATTAAAAAATAAGCACAATATACACACAAATTCTGTTCACAAAAATTAACAAAAAATACCAGTAGAATTCTCAAAAAGTCCGTTTATATCGCAGGTTTTAAAAATCAGGGTAATATATCAATTGGTTCGTATAATGCAAACAAATACGACCCCCTCATTTATTAACACGTAATAATACAAAAGAGAGCATCATTTATTCAACGAAAGCTGGGGTCGTAACCCACTTTTAATGGAAGTGTCAGTGGAGTAAACACGTTCATTTGTTTTAGAGAATTAAGGATTGGAAATACAGTTTTTCAGCTCGAGCTTTATGTTTTTATATCTCTCAATCAGTTGAGCATAATGTATTGTAGTAATTTGAATACGACATTTATTTTTATTTATTTAATTATCATAGGTAACCAAAATTTTCACATGGTGAAAGTCTTTTTTTCTTCATCTTCATCGAGATTGCGTAAATACAACATTACTTCGGCTTTAAAGGTATTATGGGTAGACTAAGAGGAAAAAAACCGGCGGAAAAAACCTCTCGGCACTCTTCTATAAAAAAATCTTCAGCACTGAGCATACCCGAAGAATCGGAAGATAATGAAAAATATTCCGAATCTGAGCTATTATCTAAATTGTTAGACATGGTTGAATACATCATAAATTATAAAAATAAACAATAAATATTGTATATACGACTAAGTTTCTAATTAACTTAACAAATAAACCTTGATCCGCTTAGTTACATCGCCAACAGTTACATCTTTGTTTAATCAATATTTATTCAACGTTAACTAGAGTAGTTCTCTGATTTGATCTTGTACAACTAGTAAATTATAAGTAAAAAAATCTTTTAAAAAAGAGATCGATAAAAGATTTTTGAGATTTTCGGAAAGCATATGCAGTATATTAAAAATATATATAGTACCTACCTTATATAAATCTAGCTTTCCATCAGAAAAAGTTTAAGAATTACAATGGAAGCAATTCTGAGTAAACTAATCTTATCTAGATTAAACATCAACAAATGTCAATTTACTTATCACTGTTACTCTCAAAGCACAGTTTATTATTATATTAGTGTAGAGGTAAATCGCCAGGTACCAGTGTGTAACTAAAAATAAAAATAAGTATATCGTCAGTGTTATTTCCGAACACAACAAGGATATAGCTAGTGTCAATGTCAAGATAAGATTGAAAACCAGATTGATTGATTGATTGAAGATTGAATTGTTTTGGTATTGGTTCATTGTTTTGTTACACACTAACATTACTAAATGGAGTTTTTTCTGACACATGCTTTGAAAACAATGTTTTAAATTCCATTAATACTCCTAATCTACTAATACTTGAAATCGGCAGAGACAGCCACTGTGCAGCAACAATAGCCGATTGCCATAAAACACAAAATAATAAAAATAAACATTACTAAATGCTAGGCACATCTATAAATCACACACACATAACAATCTAGTGTTTAAATGATTTATATAAAAGTTATCAGTAGGAAGAAAGTATTTTAGGGTTAATTTTGTAAACATGTTTTTTTATTTTTAAAACCCTGCGCCTCATAGCTCCTTTGAATATTATCAAATAAACTTACTTTGCACTTTACCAAACTATACTAGCGTATTGTCAATTTGCTAGTCAAGTCCTGGGGTTGAATTTACAAAACACTACTGTTCGAACTTGAAAAGGCCCACAGAGCGTCCCTTAGGTAGCTTAGTTAAAACCGCGTAAATTCCCAACGACTGAGTTATACAAAGAATGTAAAGTATTGAATATTCGACAGCTGTATATTTTGAATACTATATTAACTGTCTAAATCTCAGGCAACTGTTGATCAAAATCGGCGTACAAATAAAATTCATAATATACCTCTTCCAAAATATTATTTTACACGGCAGTTTAATTACTACACAGGTCCTTATCTCTAAAATAAAATAAATAAAATTACCAATCACCATTTGTTAAACTATACCATCTGTAAAAAAGTTATTTCTTGTTTCTGGATTAGAATGGGAAAATAAAACTAATCCAATGCAGTTGTAGTGTATGTGTATGTTATGGGCTGATGTTGTATTTGTATTTTTATGTATTTTATGTTTGTGCTAATAATCATAATTTTAAATTGTATAAGGCTGATACATTTTTATCTAACTTGTTTATGTTCGATTGATAACTTTAAAAATAAATGTCTAAATATAGGATATCGCAAAATGTATTCATTTTGTTTTCTTTTGTTTAAATTTTGCTTAATAGAAGTGTTTTAGAATGCCATTATTGTACTTTGAAATGTGTAACTTATTGTGTAAACTGTGTGAAATGTAAATAAAGTAAAATAAACAGCCACATGATAAACCGGGAACGGTGCTGTAGCCCTTACTACAGACTACTGCCGTAGTCTAGTTAGGGCGCATTGGTGCTTTCTATAACAAGAATTGTAGCCAATAAATCTAAGGTTTAAGATTAATGCACAGTAATAAATATGTATTCTTTTGTACTTACACCTTTATTCTAAGATACTTTTAAGAGCAATGTTGTACTACTTTGGCACGAATAAATAAGTATTATTATTGTAATTATATTGAGGTATTAGGATTACGCTGGGCTACAGATACAAATGTATTTCATTTAAAGATATCCCCCGTCGAGCAGGTGAGGCGGACGAAGCGCGGTATCCTCAGTACCATAGCTCGTCTATGGGACTTGATGGTTTTTGCCGCGCCGGTGAGTCTCTACACTAAGCTCCTAATAAAGCAGCTCTGGCTTCTGCAGGTTGATTGAGATGAAGACTTGCCGAGTGACGTCGCGAGGAGATGGAAACAGTTCTTCATTGAGTTGCCATTGTTGAATAAATTTCATGTTCCTCGTCATCTCGGGGTTTCCGAGGACTCTGACGACAGTCTGGTTGGCTTTGCAGATGCCAGCGAGCTAGCGTATGGAGGAGTAATTTACCTTCACGTGTCGTCTGGTTTGCTATCTACTGTTCGGCTTGTTTGTGCCGAATCGAAGGTGGCACCAATGAAACAACTGTCAGTAGCTCGCCTTGAGCTGTGCTCCACCGCATTGCTGTCACAGTTGTTAAAATTAATATATGAAAATCTTTCACTTCACTGTAAAGTAAGATTATTTGCCTTTTCAGACTCAAAGGTTGCGCTTTATTGGATAAAGGGCGCCCCACACCGCTGGCAAACCTTAGTTGCCAATAGGATTGTAAAAATAACAGATAATAATATTCCATCAGATAGGAATTTCACGTCTCTGGGCTCGATAACCCAGCTGATTGCTTGTCCCGCAGTCTTACCCCTGCAAATCTAGTCGGTTGTATTACGGTTGTGTGGTCCTTCATGGCTTAACCAGAACACCGGCAATTGGCCGTTAAAGGAGTAAGAGTTTAGTTTTAGTTCATACTTCTACATCGTCACCCGCCAAGAGTGAAAATAATATTATGTTTCATTTAATTGACCGCACGTCGTCGTGGACGAAGCTTCTACGAGTGATGGTTTATACCTACCGTTTTATTAGGGTATTACCGCGCCGCAACACTACCCTCATAACAAGCAGTGATCTTGAGTTTGCTGAAAATAAAGTTTTATTAGAAATTCAGAGTAAACATTTTAAAATCGACCTAATTAATTTACAAAATAATAAATTATGTTCACCGCGTCTCTTAAAATTTAACCCATTCATCCACAATGGACTTATCCGCGTCGGTGCTTGTTTCAATAATTCTGCATTAGACTATTCTCACAAACACCCCGTTGTACTGCCTCATAAGGATCCCGCTATTAATTTATATATTAACTACTATCACGGTAAATATTTACACGCCGGCCCCGAACTCTTGTTGTCATTATTGCGGCAGAGATTTTGGCTACTGGGCGCTCGGAACGTGTTAAGACGTGAGGTACATAAATGTTATACCTGTTTTCGATTGAAGCCTAATTCCTCTGCCCCGCTAATGGCAGATTTTCCTGACATTCGTGTCGGTCCCGCCGTGAAAGCGTTCGCAAACACCGGGTGCGACTACGCGGGACCGATATCATACGGACCTATCCGGAAGCGTGGAGCTCGTACTTTTAATTTATTTCTCTTCTCTATTTTATTTATTTTTCTCCTATTTTCATATTTATTTTTATCATATCTGTGTGTTTTTGACCCTAACGCGGTCAACTCTTTACCTGCGTACCCTTTTTTTTAGGTTTTCGGTTTCGGTTTTCGTACCTTTTTCGGCCTTCGGCGTACTACGGTTAGTTTTAAGTTATTCTCCCCAGCCCCGCTGGTGGGGAGGTCAGCCTCTAGGGTTCACTAGGTTTTTAGGAACTAGGCATCTTTTGATATACTTATTTATACATATAATTGTCCCTACCCTCCCTAATGGATTCGCTAAGCATTATTAACTTCGCGAAAGCGTTCACCCAGGCGCTTGCTGCGGCAGGCGTCTCCATTCCGAAAGATATCCTAACGCAGGCCTTGCAGGCATCAATCGCGTCCCCGGCCCTTCAGGCCCCAACCCCAGTCCCTCAGGCCTCCAACATCCATACCCCTCAAGTCTATAGCTCTCCCGCGTCTTCCGTTCCATCTGATATGGACTGCGCGTCGGTCTCATCATCTCAAACGTCACGCCGTAAGCGTACTCGACTCGAAGCGGACCAACTCGGAATCCGCGGCTGATGCGTCATCGGACGCCCCCACCTAAACCGGTTCTCCTGAGCCTCCTTTTCAATTAGTTGCCAAACGCTCTAAAAAGCGTTCGAAGAAAGCCGCGGTGTCTTCAACACCCGAGCCAACCCCGGTGTCTTCTACACCCGCCCCCGCGCCGCTCATGTCACTCGAAGTGACCGCGTCTCCGTCGGTCCCGTCGAAGCCAGCGACGCGCTGCGCTCCCGTCCCACCAAAGCCTCAGCACCCTCCGCCTGTCTTCCTCCGCGAAAAAGCGCGCTGGACCGCGGTCTATAACTTGTCCAAAGAGCACAAAATCAATTATCTCAAGGCGAATAACGCAGGCGATACTATAAAAATCTAAGTCGCGACTATCGTCGACTTCCGAGCGTTCACTCGTTTACTCTCGCTTAAACAAATCGCGTACCATATTTAAGCCCTCCCGGAGGAGCGTAAGATCCGCGCAGTATTACAGGGCGTCCCGTTTGAGCTCGAAAACGATGAAATCCTCGAGGACCTTAAGTCCCAGGGTTTCCCGGCTGAAGCAGTGCGCAAGATGCACTCCAACCGCGGTAGGCGTTTTCCGTTTGCATTAGTTATTTTATCTCATACTCCCAACACGAGGGAGATCTACAGAGAGGCTCGCACAATCTGCGGACTCTCGAATATCTCTGTCGAGCGTCCCAATTCCGCGGGCATCCCGGGCAATGCCACCGCTGCCAGCTGTATGGCCACGCAGCGGCCAATTGCTCAGCCCCTCCCAGATGCGTTAAGTGCCTAGATCCCCATATTACGAAGGAGTGCACTCGCACTCCCGACTCCACTTCCCCCCCTGCATGTGTGCTGTGCGGCCCGTCAGGCCACACAGCTAACTACAGGGGTTGTCCGCGCGCTCCGCGCTCCGCTTCAAAGAAGGTCACGCCTTAACCGGCGCCGCCGCTCACTCCTGCCAACTTCCCGCCGCTGCGCAACCGGGGTCCCCCGGAAGCAAAGCCCGTGCAGCCGACACCTACACCGGCTCTGTCCTGGAGACAGCGTCCGGCCGCTCCACCTGCACCTTTCCGTCCTATCTCAGCTCCCGTAGCTCCCTTAGGCCCGCGTCCTTTTCCGTCGTCTTCACCTCAGTCGTCGTTAGCTGAGGACATAAAGACCGTGTTTGACGTCATTCAAAACGTCGACATTAAAGAAATCTCCGTACTCGCACGCAAACTGCGAGCCACCCGCTCTCCTCAAGAGCGTCTATTTGCGTTAGCCGAGCATCACTCGCTACTAAGCTCTTTATAAATTCCATTTTTCGTATAAATTAAATAAATAAATAGAATATCTAGACCCGCAAATCCCACGTCCTGTCGTATCAAACCCAAGGGCTTATCCCTAGTTTCCTTTAACGTTCGCAGCCTTAATATTAACCTTTCTGAGCTCAAACTGTTCCTTCAGAACAACGAGCCAGACTTATTGCTTCTTCAAGAGACGTGGCTAACTCCAAACCGCTCCAGGGGATTCGCTATTCCCAAGTACGCGTTTATTCGTAACAACAGGCCCAACTCCGACAGTTTCGGTGGCACTGCAATTTATTACAAAAGAGGATTCCATTGCTGTCCTCCCCCTACCCCTCCTCTCCTCAACATGGAAGCCACTGTGTGTAGATTGGCTATGACTGGTCATCCGACCATCATCATAGCTTCAATCTACATACCTAGTGGCACCAGACCAATCCACAGTGACTTTGAGGCCATTCTTGCCCTCGGCCATTCAGTCATTATGTTCGGAGACTTTAACTCCAAACATACTGACTGGAAGTGCCTATCAACCAACACCAGCGGTATCGCTCTCCTCGACATCACAAACTCACTCGACTTAGATGTCATCTCTCCCATCACTCCCATCACTCCCACTCACTATCTCGACAACCCAAACCACTCTCCTGACATCCTCGATTTTGGAATTGTCAAGCGAATCAACCTCGACCTCAGGTCTATCGAACCGCTCGATGACCTAGGCTCAGACCACCGTCTCCCTCGTGCTAGGACCGCCTAACGATAACATCATCTCTCCTAAGACCTTTCACAATTGGAAAGGCTTTAAAAATACGTTAGCTTCAGCCTTAGAGACCCCTAACTCTCCGCTCGCGTTCTCGCCCGACCAATTAGATAGCCCGGATAAAATAGATTTATTAGTCAATTCTCTCACTGATGCTACCAACTCAGCCATCAGTGACAACGAAAAGGTTGCTAAGCAAGGTAAACCCATGCTTCCCTTAGCCGTTAGCAATTTTATTAAAGCCAAGAACGCGGCTCCCCGGAGAGCCAAGCTCTATCCCACGCCCGCCTATAAATTAGCTGCGAATCAGCTACAACGTAAAGTTGGGTCTTACCTCGCGGAACTCCGAGACGCTCAGATGAACGACCGCATGGCGAATATCTCTCCGTCCCACCAAGCGTACTATAGTATGGCCCGAGCCTTACGCGTAGACACCGCCTCTCACGTTCCGCCTCTCACTCGTCCCGATGGCCTGGAGGACGATGTCCTTCGCAGAGACTCTCTTCCCATCACCGCCGACCCTGTCACAGTCTCTAATGACGAAATCTCGCTTCTCATTAAAAATCAAAAGTCCAAAAAGGCTCCGGGTGCGGATGGAATTTCCGACCACGTACTTAAGCATCTGCCTCAACAGGTGCTTACCTTGTTTGCTGTTATATTCAATGCCTGCTTCAACCATAGCTACTTTCCAAAAGCTTGGAAAGAAGCGACAGTCATAGGCATTCCCAAGCCGGGTAAACCTCTGAATATCCCGGCTAATCATAGACCCACCAGCCTCCTCAAGGCCATGTGTAAACTTCTCGAGAGAGTCATACTCGTTCGAATGCGGAACCATCTGTTTCCGACGGATGGCGATCCCCTCATTATTCCCCATCAGTTCGGCTTTCGCGCTAAGCACTCCTGCCCTCAGCAAGTCCATCGAATCGTCGAGTACATACTTGACGGCTTCTATCCGCGTCATTACAAAACGGTCACGGTTTTCTTTGACGTAGCCAAGGCTTTCGATAAAGTCTGGCACAGCGGTCTCGTTTATAAACTCTACAAAATAGGCTTACCGGATTGCCTAGTCAGGTTAATGGCGTCGTTTCTCAAAAACCGTACGTTTCGATTTAAACATGAGCCTTCATGCTTCACGCTTTCCGCGCCTCGTCCCATATAGGCTGGAGTCCCTCAAGGCTCAGTCCTCGCCCCTCTGTTGTACACCGTGTACACTAACGACATTCCCATCCCACCGAAAGGCATCGAACTCGCGCTCTTTGCCGATGTATAACCAGACTCCAAAAGGCCGTAAACGCCCTCAGCGTATGGTTTCAAAAATGGCGCATCGATGTGAACCCTGAAAAGAGTTCTGCGATGCGCTTCGACCACAAATGCCGTCTTCCTGCTGGCGACCCCCACGTTCTAATGCTAGGCATTCCCATCCCCTGGAAGCGCAGTACTAAATACTTAGGGGTCACGTTAGATCCGACGATTTCTTTCAAGCCATACGTCGAAAGAGTTTCGAAACTTGCCCGTCACTACTTAGGCCGCCTAAATAGTATGTTAGGTAGAAAAAGTAAAATGTCTTTCAGAAACAAACGTACACTTTACAAGGTCTGCGTTAGACCCGTCATGACATATGCGCCAATCTTTGCCCACGCCAAATTCTCCCTCCTGCACAAACTGCAGGTAGTTCAAAAAAATTCAATACCCGAGAGGCAGTACAAAATGCCTTTGAAGAATTTGTTTCCTCCCGTCCAGCTGATTTCCTCAAGAAAGGCATCAATAAGCTACCAATGCGTTGGCAAAGATGCATTGATTGCATGGGTGATTATTTTGATTAATAGAAATAAAAAATATATAAAAAAATTACGCTTCATTTATTTCGTGAAAAACGGCAATTTCATAGGTAAAGACCTAATATAAATATAGGAAAAGAAATGGGCCCAGTATTGAACCTTGAATATTGAACCTATGATATTGAACCTGTGATTCAGTCTCAAAATATGAGACTGAATCACAAACTAAAGGATTGGGATGGGTTTCGTAGCGTTTGAAGAACGCTTCGGAGAGTGTTTTGAGATGTTGTTGTACTGTAGGCAGTTCAAGATCTCTATGCAAGTCCGCGTTACGCACGTACCACGGTGCGTTTGTGGCTCTGCGGCAAAATAGGTTTTGAACTCCCTGCAATTTGTGCAGGAGGGAGAGTTTGGCTTGGGCAAAGATTAGCGAGGCATATGTCATGACGGGTCTAACGCAGACCTTGTAAAGTGTACGTTTGTTTCTGAAAGACATTTTACTTTTTCTACCTAACATACTATTTAGGCGGCCTAAGTAGTGACGAGCGAGTTTCGAAACTCTTTTGACGTGTGGCTTGAAAGAAAGCGTTGGATCTAACGTGACGCCTAAGTATTTAGTACTGCGCTTCCAGGGGATGGGAATGCCTAACATTCGAACTGACCCTCTTTGAAGCGGAACGCGGAGCGCGCGGACAACTCCTGTAGTTAGCTGTGTGGCCAGACTGGCCACACAGCACACATTCAGTGGGGAAGTGGAGTCGGGAGTGCGAGTGCACTCCTTCGTAATATGGGGATCTAGGCACTTAACGCATCTGGGAGGGGCTGAGCAGTTGGCCGCTGCGTGGCCATACAGCTGGCAGCGGTGGCATTGCCCGGGATGCCCGCGAGGATTGGGACGCTCGACAGAGATATTCGAGAGTCCGCAGATTGTGCGAGCCTCTCTGTAGATCTCCCTCGTGTTGGGAGTATGAGATAAAGTAACTAATGCAAACGGAAAACGCCTACCGCGGTTGGAGTGCATCTTGCGCACTGCTTCAGCCGGGAAACCCTGGGACTTAAGGTCCTCGAGGATTTCATCGTTTTCGAGCTCAAACGGGACGCCCTGTAATACTGCGCGAATCTTACGCTCCTCCGGGAGGGCTTAAGTATGGTACGCGATTTGTTTAAGCGAGAGTAAACGAGTGAACGCTCGGAAGTCGTCGATAGTCGCGACTTGGATTTTTATAGTATCGCCTGCGTTATTCGCCTTGAGATAATTGATTTTGTGCTCTTTGGACAAGTTATAGACCGCAGTCCAGCGCTCTATTTCGCGGAGGAAGACAGGCGGAGGGAGCTGAGGCCTTGGTGGGACGGGAGAAGAGCGCGTCGCTGGCTTCGACGGGACTGACGGAGACGCGGTCACTTCGAGTGACATGAGCGGTGCGGGGGCGGGTGTAGAAGACACCGGGGTTGGCTCGGGTGTTGAAGACACCGTGGCTTTCTTCGAACGCTTTCTAGAGCGTTTGGCAACTAATTGAAAAGGAGGCTCAGGAGAGCCGGTTTAGGTGGGGGCGTCCGATGACGCATCAGACGCGGATTCCGAGTCGCTCCGCTTCGAGTCGAGTACGCTTACGGCGTGACGTTTGAGATGATGAGACCGACGCGCTGTCCATATCAGATGGAACGGGAGACGCGGGAGAGCTATAGACTTGAGGGGTCTGGACGTTGGAGGCCTGAGGGGCTGGGGTTGGGGCCTGAGGGGCCGGGGACGCGATTGATGCCTGCAAGGCCTGCGTTAGGATGTCTTTCGGAATGGAGACGCCTGCCGCAGCAAGCGCCTGGGTGAACGCTTTCGCGAAGTTAATAACGCTTAGCGAATCCATTAGGGAGGGTGGGGACAATTATATGTATAAATAAGTATATCAAAAGATGCCTAGTTCCTAAAAACCTTGCGAACCCTAGCGGCTGACCTCCCCACCAGCGGTAGGGGGGCTGGGGAGAATTACTTAAAACTAACAGTAGTACGCCGAAGGCCGCTACCTAGAAACCTAAAAAAGGGTACGCAGGTAAAGAGTTGGCCGCGTTAAGGTCAACCTTTACCGACAGAAAGGACAAGTACACACGAAAACACACAGATATGATAAAAATAAATATGAAAATAGGAGAAAAATAAATAAAATAGAGAAGAGAAATAAATAAAAATTAAAGGACTGGTTCAGTACAAATTCTTTGTCACCGTTAAGTATCCTTTGTACTTAAACCAGACTATTTACGCTGGGCACCACACAGCACTCAGCACAAGCACAACACAATTTAGCACAGCACTCTGAAGACTAAGGGGCTTACTCACAAAGAACAATCACACTTCGATAGCACTCAGAAGGAGAAGAAAAACCTTGAAAACCGTAGAACGGAACCAACACGCTAAACTGTGACGTCAGTAGACTGAGCGCCACGGAATATCGGGAAGGGACCGATCAACGGAGAACGGGGTCTTGCACGTACGTACCGGGCGGCGATCGGATTGAGAAAAGCGCCATTTGTAACAAAAATAGATGTATATATATATAGGTTGTTGACATGTGTAGTAAGTATCCCCACCATCCTTTCCCTACATTCTGCGAACTTTTTACCAATCCTCGTATCTGTTCATTTATGTAATGAATACCTGTGATTAAAAAGTGCTAAGATTTATATGTCTCTCAGTCCTTTCTTCTCCTCTCTTCGTTCCTCAGTCTACCTATATTGTTTTATCTTTTATAAGCCGAAGTTTAAAGTTGTACGTCGTAAACCTACCTACACGTCTCTTTATATTGAACCACACATAAATGTTGCTAAAGCCGTCTACATACTATTTCACCATTCTTTGCAGTAAATATTTATAGCCTGTACTATTAGTATATTGTAAAATATTTACAAGGGTCCCCAAATCGTGCATCACCTCCAGGTGAATAGCAGGTACGTTGTCTGCATTCAAACGTGTAAAAAGAGTACCGCTTTTACTTGACTTTGATATGAAGCGGTCCAAAGCAAATTAACTTTGTGACGTAAAATGGTCAGGTTTAAGGAGTGATTTACACGTTCTGTAGATCTCCCATCAAAGATGGGTTGGGTCTGGATCGTCCATTTTAGCGCTCTTGACAATCAACCTAGATGAAGCTCACAGCATTCCCCCATTGAGAACCCAGTATTTTTGTCGTAAACTACTAAGCACCAACTCTCAACTCTTATGACCTGCATCCGTATGATACCGATGTCTCAATCAGGGATGCATTTTATCGATTGTAAAAATGCTTGAAAATGCCATATTGCCTTAAACAGACACAGTCGTATCCTCAACTATATAATGACCTCTGTCACGTACCTCTACAACGCAATACCTTGAAGTTTAGGTTTTACCTCTTTGCAACTACCCGTTGACTGAATTTCTCTATCCACTGTAAGTCCCCTACCTTAAAATGTACCTGTTTTCTGAGTTGAACCTGTGTGTGTTAACCCAGCTGGAAAGTTGCTTCTAGAGTGTTATGAGTCGTACGCACAATTAGATCGTTATCTGCTGTAAATGTGCGCCAAACTAAAAATTTGTGCGTATTGTCATTTTGGAAAAAAATTGAAAAAACGATTTCTGCTAGGGTAATGCTGTTCCTGCAGGAAAATTCTAAACGAATGATCGTAAAGAGAAATATTGTGCACGTGCAGATAGCTTATATTTGTGGGAATTTGTGCGCTGAAAAAATAATTTGTGGGTCTTCAGGTTTTCGAGATATTCCACTTCCTGCTGCGGTAACGTTTTGCAGAATCGTGAATCTCGGAAACCAGGGAATGTGTGGCTGTATAATAAACATGCACGAGTAACTCTTGATTTGTGCGAATTTGTGCCGCAATTCGATTTTAGAAGATGTATATGTTTTTCAAGTAATCGGACTTTTTTGAACAAATAAAAAATAATCACAGTGCCTACACGAGACAACATAGAACATTGCTGAAAGCTGTTTTCAGTCCTACTTGATACTTTTATTAACCATACAAAGTTTCAAAAGTGTACATGCGTTATTGAATAATACTCCTAATGGTCAAAACGACGACGTCATAACTTTGACGTCAATTTACAAGATACCAGCTCAACTAGAGTTATTTCAGTATGAACAAAATATTAGTGCTTTTTATCAAATAATATACAGTATGGATACCACTTATGGGCAATAAATGAAACCTCATACTTGTTATCGCCTTTTCTAACAGTATACAAAAAATGAAAGAAATCGGTCCAGTAATTAGGTCAAAAACCAGAGTTTTAATTTTGAGCAAATTCGTAGAGACACACTCTGTAGATTTGCTACACTAGGTCAATGAGTCAATGAACTTGAATTAACATTATTTAGTACTTAGTTGGAGAAATGCGACGTTGCCACGTAGTGCGTTATTTGCCGAGCGCGGGAATTCCCGTGAGTGGGGCGCGTGCAGGGTGGACACACCAGCTGTTCTGCCGCCCTACCGTAAAAGGATGCTAAGTGCAAAATCATATTTTTGAGAAAAATGACAAAAACCCGCCAAACTTGTTTTCTAAAGTTGTATGTAAGATAGCATGTTATAATCAGTTAGTTACCACTGTTTTGTAAAGGGAATAATAATCGGTTAATAAATAAGTTGAAAGAGAAAATGATCCGAGATTATGTTTATAATGTTTTTGCTTTAATCACTTAGTACATAGTGTTTTAAAATTATCATAACGGTACTTAAAAGCGTTCTTATTAAAAATTATTAAGTGTAATTAGAGATAAAATAAATAAAGAAGTAGACAGTGAAATCTTATGAATTGTTTTTACGTGTTACGCCTAGACTGAACGAGTCGAATCGCTCCTGTTAAAATTCATAAATTCAATCGTAAAAACAAAAAATAAACATTTATTATAATAGGTACATAGTCCATTCCTTGAAATAATTTGTTAATTGTTAATAACAATAATAATAAAAACTCTAATAATGCAAAAATACGCTTATTTTAGTGCATTGATGATTATCATAGTTCCTTTTCTTGTAAATAAGTATTCAATACCGACATTGCACCTTTTGCACTATTTATGACTTATGTTTTTTGCCAACTGGGAAGTTATGTTTCGTCACTCGTCAGTAGTCGTCAGTTCACCGCTAGACTTCCGGGCCGCTGCGCATGTGCCTACTACAGAGATTTTTGATACTCGCGCTCGCGCATTGTGCAGTGACTATTGTAAACTGTGGTTAGGTTAGGTAGTTTAATTTATTCAGTATTTATTTGTTATGGTGACATTGACACTAGGTACTTGACTTTTGTGTGTGTGTGTGTTTTTTTTAACAAAATACCGCGACAACAACAGCATTTTTACAGTGCTGCAAAGTATACATACATGATTTTAATGTATGTTGAATGTCGCCAGAATGCAGTGTTAACTTTACGTATGTATCGGGAGAGATTTGGCGCAACTCGCACCTGTCCTACAATTAGGATAGTGCGCCATGATTGGGTTTATTTTCAGTTCAGTTAAATCGTGACGAAATAAAAAAGCACGGTTAAAAAATGAAAGTAAGCGATTTTTTCTCATTACGTCGCAAACCGTAAAACAACAATCGAAGATGGCGGCGCCGTGCTGCCTATCGCGCCATGCGTGTGCATCGTTGCCACTCTTCTGCTGAGGCTAAGGTGCGTCGTCAAACAGAGTGTTATACTGATACTGCATTTATTTTGCTATTTATTTTGTTTGAAAATGAAAGTTGTTTAATTTGCGGTTTTTCGTGTAATATTCGATTGAGTTATACTTCTGTGGACTATTATTACTTGTGGTTTCATTTTTTGCCCATGAGTGGTATCCACACTGTATAGTAAAAATATCAGCTTGGAATGTTACGTATTTATTTAGATATCTCGAAAAATCAATAGCAATACACAATGGCTGAATATCCGACCAAATTCGAATGTCTACAAAAAAGCGACCGTATTTGATACATATCGATGACCTTCTTAACTTTACTATCGTACCGGTAGAAACGTGTTGTTTCAAAGTACACTAAAATAGAAAAGGCAGTAAAAATAATAGAAATAAAAAAAGCTTTATTTTATTCTATTAAAAAAACAATGTCTTTGGATAATATTCTACTTGTTTTTTCGGTTTTTTTGATCATGATTAAGTACGTATATTACAGTCCTAGGTGTAACTAACTACTTTCAAATTTCGTTCAAATAAATTCAGCATTTTATGTGAAATCGAAGGACAACTTTGTAAAGCGAAATTACAAAACTGAACCGTATTTCAACTGTTATAGTTATTTGTATTTTTGGTTTTCTTAAACCTGTATTGACTCATTTTCCTTCTGATTTTTTTTATTGTTTGGTTTAAGAATGTGTTTATCCGTTTTATTCGTATTGTTTTTATTTAAGTTTGCTTTATTACAATCTCTACCGATTCTGAACCAGAAGAATACCAGTGCCTAGAGCTTATTTACAACTCCTGGCATATGCTGCGTGTACCTTTTCACAACATTGTATAATAGACTTTTATTTTTTTGCACCTGTTTTTCAAGTTGTGAAAAAATATTCAAATTCGAAGTGTAAAATGTTATACAGCAATAAATAAATTTGTTCAATGTCAATTAATTTTGTTTAACTAATTTCAATTAAGAAAAAATTTATGTTATTAAAACTGACTAGATTTTAAAAAGAAAAAAAATTAAGAGAAATACGATTTCACATAGCGTTTAGTAATATGCATTTATTTTAATCATACACGATCTTAGAATAGTCCAAGCACGTGTTATTTGTAATTTTAGAAAAAAAATTTTACTCCTAAGCAGCTTTTACCTATGTCGCATGCCAAACTGGCATGTACGATTTGAAAAGCTGATACAACTATCAGTTTCGTAATTTCTAATCTTTGTATAAATCGTTTAGACGATGATATTATTTTAAAAACACTTAATGTAATGTGGAGTCAGTTTGTAAGAAGCCGAAAAACTCATTTCAGAGGTTAAAATACCCTAAATATAAAATTAATTAAGGCACACAAAGTTTACTTTTTACTAAAATGTGAATTTAATGCGCAATATTTCACAGAATATTACTTTATAAAAATAATTTCATGAGAAGCGCTGTAAGAAAAATAACCAAATTACTTTTATCTAGCAGAGTAGGTTATTATATCTACTTCGAGATGAAGACTTGGTTATATTAGGAATAATGTAGGTAAAGAACTGTCTTTAAGGATTTAAAAGCTAAAAACAGGTTTTGTAGGGCACATATGTAAATAAATTTATAGGATTCATCAATTGAACTAAAAAACCCGATACAACTTACGGTATTTTACAGGTTCGAAACGATGGTTTTTATCACTGTAAAAGCAACCGGCTTAATTTATATGAGTTATAAATACTTTGCTCCACTAAATTCGAACCTGTAACTATTCACAAGTAGGTAAAATTGCAAGAAGAAGATCCGATTGAGGATAAAATATGCTTTTATCGAAATGTAGTTTAAAATGAGCATCTATCAATCGGCCCGCTGGTCCGTTTAAAATAAATTGAAAAAAAGATAATATAGAGTTGAATATTTTCAATGCCACCTGGACGGAAAGTATTCTTAAAACGCGAGATGTATTCTAAGGAAACATTTATTATAAAAAAAAGAAAAACTGCATTCACCCTCTTTTTTTAATAAAGATTTGAGGTGGCTAAAATCTAAAAAGGAACACTATACTTCCCTGGAATCATTTAGAGTAAACCAAATGTCTCCAATCATCACTGTGGTTGTTTTAAATGAAAGAAAAACTAATGAAATCTTAACTAATCTTAACTTATATATTAGTAACAAGAATAAGATTGAAGAATAACTTGTACCATTGAGGTTATTTATTAATTAAAACTATTAAAAACTATTCAGATAATAATGTTCAATTATCATTACACGTGTTTGTAATGTAAACTTTTTATAAGAAGCTACACAAACTCTTTTTTTATAGCGTATTTGGTACGCGTTAGTCCAAATCACCTGATGGAAAGTGTTGATGAAGGCTAGGAGGTACACATAATATATCCAAGAGAATTGGTGTGTGCCTTCTACTTGTAACTTACTAAAGCAGAATCTACAGAGCCTATGTTATAAACCATTTCAGAACTTGGATTGGTACAAACTGCACAATCGGAAGGACAAATATTAATCATATTTACTAAATGAAATACTTAGTTAAATTCATATTCAAATCCTTTGGCCAAATTTTGCTATCTCCAGTATTTAGAGTACGTTCCCTCCATGTGGCGTAACAAAATTCCTTTTTGTATATTAGGTATTTAAATCTCTTCGATAAGGTCCTATCTCAATATCTATGTAGATATAATTTTGAAATATCTTATCATAATCTCGTATTCCGATTAAGATACTAAAAACTTAATCAACTAATCAGAAAGAAGCATCAAGTATTGAATAATCGGATTTGATGTTGAGCACTTATTTAGGGTGTTATTTTTAATACGTAGATAAAAAAATTTGATAAATTAACTTTGTAGCACTGAATTAACTGATTTCATTTTATACTAGGTGGATTGAAAAGTTCGTGACCTAACATAGACATAGACAGCGTTGTCATATTATCATAAAACTACCCTCGAATTAAACCTTGACTCTTTGTCAGTCTCTGTGCAGTTTTTCTTTAAGATACATGCGTTATTTTATTTATTTATTTTATTTTATTATTAATTTTATTGAACATTAAGTGAGAGTAAGTTTCATTAATTTTGAAAATGGATAATGTAGAGCACCGTATCGTGATCAAATAACTCCACAAAAGAGGCTTTACTCCAAAGCAGATTAATGAAGATATGGTTGCTATTTTAGGAACATCTGTTCCGTTGTATGCAACGATTAAAAAGTGGACAGCTGAATTTAAACGTGGACGAGAGAGCATCAAAGATGACCCTCGCTCTGGACTCGGTTTGGCATCGGTTTTCTGGGATTCTAAAGGTGTTGTTATCTTGGTTTAATCAACCAAGACAAAAACTTAGAAAGAGGTCAAACTACAAATTCTGCATATTATTGCACAAACTTACGTCGTTTGTGCGAAGAAATAAAGTCTATAAGACCAGGATTCCTCATCTTCCGTATTCACCTGACTTCGCGCCTTCTGAATTTCACCTATTTCCAAATCTAAAAAAACACTTAGGTGGAATGAAATTTTCCACCATTGAGGAGGTCAAAGCGGCTGAGACCTTTTATTTAAATGGGATTAAGGCTTTGGAGGACCGCTGGACCAAGTGATGTGACCTAGAAGGAGAGTATGTAGAAAATAAAAAATAAAAATTGAATTATTCTTGTGTTTTCTTTTTTAGGCTACGAACTTTTCAATCCACCCTCGTAGTATTATTCATACTATAAAATGAAATCAGTTGGTCAACAAATAAATGGATTTACAATGCCGGTTGGCTTGTATGACGTTTGTCTAAATTGTATTTATTCTGTTCAAACTTGAGCAATAATTAAGCAAAACAGAAAATTTAATGCATATATTTTTAAGAATTTGATTTTATTTATTTACAAAATATATTTTATCTTACCCTGTATAAAAACATAAGATATTGCGAATCAGTTTACGCATTAATTTTCTCCTGAAGAATGCCTATTGATTTTGAAATTTTATACTGAAGGATCAAATGAAATTGACATCTATTGTAATATTGCGCTTTCTTGCTTTGAAAATGACATTTTTTTAACAGGAGAATGGAAACTTTAAAGTATCGAGTCATTTAAGTATGTTCCCAGAGCTTTTAAGAGTTAATCTTATTATCTTAAGTATAAAGACGTTATTAATAAACAAGAAGAATAATTCGTTGTAATAATAATAAACTATCTAGCGCGCTCGTTATGGTACTTTGTGTAGGTATAATGAGTGTCTGAGCTGTGCAAATTACCTTAGGTATCCTCATATTTCTGTCATGCCATTGGTGAATGATATAAATATACATATGCCAACAACGATCAACGCCTTAGTCCGTTGAATTAGTATTGCATCAGGGAGGGTTGTAAATTAGACTGGCAACTGTTAAAAAATATTTTATATTTAATAGCGATACATAACTTATGGAAAAGTTTAGATTTAGCAACTTTTGACATATTTTATTTATTTACTTTTTAATATACACTTCAACAACAGGAAAACATGGTATAAACAATTTCATTTAGACTAATAATAAGGTATAATTTGGCGGTCTTATCGCTACACAGCGATTTTTCCAGACAACCATATTTGTTGGAAGATAACAATGAAGATTCACTTTAGGTTTGGCATATAAAAAAAAAAGAAATAAAAAGTATATTTTTCATTAAAACACAATTCAAATAAACATACTTATACTTTAAAAATACAATATAAATTAAAAATATATACTAATATAAAAAATACCTATATATTTACTTCATTTAGTTATAAACTTTCACTAGAAGGTGTTTTTTCAATTTGATTTTAAATGAGTAAAGTTTGACAACGTTGATTTCCAGTGGCAATTTATTCCATAGAGATACAGCGCATACTGAGAAGAATTGGTTGAACCAGTACGTTCTGTGATAGGGTGTGCAAAGCATTAAGTTTTGGGAAGATCTTAGTTTCCTTTCATGGTCATCACATCTAAATCAAAATTTAACTCGCAAGTACAACAGAATATTGAATGCAACGGTGCAGCAGAATCAAACAGCACTCGGTACAGAAGAGAAAGAATGTGCGCATCCCTGCGAAGGCGGATGGGAAGCCACTTGAGCTTAGCGCAAAATTCTGATATATGGTCATTTTTAAAATGTTTTAAAATGTACCGTGGCTCATTACTTTGCCGTATCACAGTATTATACTCGGACGGAAAGTAAAGAATCGTTGCTGTTTTGTACCCTCATGAATGTTAAAATAAAACTGTTATAATAAAAATGTACAAACTGTAAAAAGTGTGCACAATAAAGAATTTTTGTATTTTTGTATTTGTATTTTACGTAATCCGAAAACGAAACGGATGCAAAGATTTTGCAAGCGCTCAAGTTTGTTCAACTGTTCCTCAGTGAGATCGAGGAAACAGACATCGGCGTAGTCAAGGAGAAGGAGAAATGGAGTTTGTGCAATAGAAAATTAGGTCGGTATAGGCAAAAGATTGCGCAAGCGTTTTAGTGAATTGGTGGCAGCAAACATCTTCCTGCTCATAGCCTTAATTCGTAAATTCCAGGATAAATATTGATCAAAACAGATTCCAAGGTTTTTAACAGATTCACTGTATTTTTATGTACGCCATTGAAGACAATAGCTGGTAAATGTTGCCAGTTTATGCGGTTGATCGAAAATGAGTTTCTAATGATTTGTTATTTTGCAGCATTCACAGTTAAGGCATGAGCATTACTCCATTTGATCACTACCGACAGGTCCTGGTTAATTGCCTCAATCTTGAGGCAATTCATCGAGTGCGCAGTGAGTATAAATTTGTAAATCGTCTGCATACATGTGGTAGTGAGAAGCTAAATGATTAGATATCAATTAATAAATACTGAGAAAAGTAAAGGGAATAACACGCCACCCTACGGAATACCAGATACAACGCTTGACCAAGATGAGAACTCATCTACTGTCTAAATACGTTGTCGGCGTTCACGCAGGTAAGAATGAAACCAATCGGTCACAGGTGGAGATATGTTAAGAGAGCGCATTAGTTGTAACAAGATATCAAAATCGACATTGTTAAAGGCGTTGCTAAAGTCAAGAAGAACCAGTACAGTTAGTTGTTTATTTTGTTTAGCTCTACGTATGTCATCTGATATCTTTACTAATGCTGTGGTTGTGCTATGTCCAGGTCGGAAACCAGACTGATGAGAGTTAAGAATATTATTGCGATAAAGAAAGGATGGAAATTGCTCATGGATAAGACGCTCAAGAACTTCAATAGATTCATTAAAAAGATTAATAGTCATAATATAATTCTAGGATTCATTGTGCTAATCTTTTCTTTTGTTGGTGGACGCATTTTTATGTTTCAACCTTCAAGTGTTCAAAAAGGAATTATATTACAATAGCTACGATGATGAAATAAAATTAAACTAAATAAGATTTAATCGTCCAAGGGCATATCATTTACCAAACCGTATTTTACATATTATGCCATTTTATCATTTGTTAATTATTATTAATCTTGGACTAATATAAATGCATCGTAATAAGGACAATTATTAATCAATTGTCACATTTGTCATGTCAAACTGACGTGAATGTCAAAGAATGTTCTCATTCAGTAGACACAGGTTATCAATTTCTTTCTTCTTTTTAGTTGATGTATAGATATATTATCGTAATTCATGATGACCTTGCTTCAAAATTAAAACCAAAATCCACCATCTTACGTAGAAACAGGTCATTTGAACGTGTTGGTAAATAATATACCCTTGCTCGTTTAGCAAATCAATAAAATTTCACAGCCGAGTGGAGTGTTGGATAGTAGCACTGACTCATACGCCATAGAACCCAGGTTTGAGTCGTGGCTGGAGCATTTATTTGTGTGATGAACACAGATGTTTGTTCACGAGTTTTTTTTTGTTCCCCTCCACGGAGAGGGCAGCAGGATAAAAAATGCTCTGACGCATACTCCGGGCGCGCGATCGGAGTTATGTGGGACTCGCTCCGAGCCTACCAGGACCACTACCCACTAAAAAACCCCCTGAATGACTCGTGCAATTTTTTGGCACACAGCCTACATCTGAGCGATGACCAATTGGAGAAAGAGGCCGCGCCAGAAGGGGTCACCCGCTGGGATTTACATAGCACTGAAGGTGCTCAAAGCACTGAAGGTGAATACATAGCACTGAAGGTGCTCAAAATGAAAAATAAAAATTTTATTAATTCGAATTAACATTAGAATTAGAAGTTGCGGCCTGAAGGGCTTCGAGATCTAATGTTAATTACGTGGGTTCGCCAGTGTGCGCGTTTCTCGGTCTAGCGACTTTGAATTTCGAACCTAAGACAGGAGCAGTATATGAGACTGAATCTCGAACTAGAGGATTGGGATGGGTTTCGACGCGTTTGAAGAACGATTCTGAGAGTGTTTTTAGGTGCTGTTGTACTATAGGTAGTTCAAAATCTCTGTGCAAGGTGCTTTTCTAGCCCTGTGGCAGAAGAGATTTTGAACTACCTGCAGTTTGTGCAGGATGGCAGGTTTGGCGTGGGCAAAGATTGGCGAGGCATATGTCATGACGGGTCTAACGCAGACCTTGTAAAGTGTACGTTTCTTTCTGAAGCACATTTTACTTTTTCTACCTAACATACTATAAAGGCGACCTAAGTAAAAATTGGCGAGTTTCGTTACTCTATCGGCGTGTGGCTTGAAAGAAAGCGTCTGGTGTAAGGTTGTCTGGGTTCACATCAATACGCCATTTTTGAAACCATAAACCGAGGGCGTTGACGGCCTTTTGGAGTCTGGTGGTGAGACCCGGGACTCTGCGGCCTTTGGTGTAAAGGGCAGTGTCGTCGGCAAAGAGGGCGAGTTCGACGCCTTTCGACGGGACGATGATATCGTTAGTGTACACGGTGTACAATAGAGGGGCGAGGACTGAGCCTTGAGGGACTCCAGCCTTTATGAGACAGGGCGTGGAAAGCGTGCCTTCATGTTAAAATTGAAACGTACGGTCTTTGAGAAACGACGTGATTATTCTAACTAGGCGATCCGGTAAGCCTATTTTGTAGAGTTTATAAACGAGACCGCTGTGCCAGACTTTATCGAAAGCCTTGGCTACGTCAAAGAAAACCACGGCTGTTTTATAACGACGCGGATAGAAGCCGTCAAGTATGTACTCGACGATTTTATGGACTTGCTGTGGGCAGGAGTGCTTAGCGCGAAAGCCAAACTGATGGGGAATAATTAAGGGATCGCCATCCGTTGGAAACAGATGGTTCCGCATTCGAGAGATTATGACTCTCTTGAGAAGTTTAGCCAAAGACTTGAGGAGACTGATGGGTCTGTGATGGATATTCAGAGGTTTACCCGGCTTGGGAATGCCTATGACTGTCGCTTCTTTCCAAGCTTTAGGAAAGTAGCTAAGGTCGAAGCAGGCATTGAGTATAACAGCTAACAAGGTAAGCACCTGTTGAGGCAGATGCTTAAGTACGTGGTCGGAAATTCCATCCGCACCGGGAGCCTTTTTTGACATTTGATTTCTAATGAGAAGCAAGATTTCGTCATTAGAGACTGTGACAGGGTCGGCGGTGATGGGAAGAGGGTGTCTGCGAAGGACTTCGTCCTCCACCGCCTGGATGTGTGAGGGATCAGCAGGTTGCGTGCTGGGCAAGCATTGTGCGGCAATGCTGTCAGCGAAGCATTCGGCTTTCTCTTCGACTTCGAAGGCAGTAGTGCCATCGGGATGAGTGAGAGGAGGAACGTGAGAGGCGGTGTCTACGCGTAAGGCTCGGGCCATACTATAGTACGCTTGGTAAGACGGAGAGATATTGGCCATGCGATCGTTCATCTGAGCGTCTCGGAGTTCTGCAAGGCAAGACCTAACTTTACGTTGTGACGGTTGTCTATTTCGACCTCTTTTTGTCAGTAAATTTTATTTTTTTGTCGTTCCCGACGTAATTTTAAACTACGAATTACGTAGTGTCGGAGAACGGCAATGTTTTGATTTGACAAGCCAGTCACGAAAAATTATCCATCATAACAACTAGAATCTATTTATTTATTATTGTTTCCGAGTTTATTATTCAAAATTACATGTTTATCAATTTTTTATTATCTACAATCAAAGTTTTCATGAAATCAATAATTTATTTTTACGTACACGAGTGTGCGTAGCCAAAATTTTTGGTAAGGATTCTCATTCATTAAAATTTTATTTTGTTGTTACTTTTTCTTTTCAGATCAAATTTCATTGTATTAATGTTTCTGTTTTATTTTGTGTGACTATTTTTTATTTCAATTTTGTTTATATTTTTTGTTTGTATTTACAGGCATTTTTGTATATTTTTAATTTTACTGCAAAATAAACATAGAAGAGAGCTTTGGTATTTCCTTTCTGGACCCTCAATTACCACTCCGCAAACAACCCGTTACAACGTTGTAGCTGATTCACAGCTAATCTATAGGCGGGCGTGGGATATTTCTTGGCTCTCCGGGGAGCCGCGTTTTTGGCTTAAATAAGATTGCTAACGGCTAAGGGAAGCTTGGGTTTGCCTTGCTTAGCAACCTTTTCGTTGTCACTGATGGCTGAGTTGATAGCATCAGTGAGAGAATTGACTAATGAATCTATTTAATCCGGGCTATCTAATTGATCGGGCGAGATCGCGAGCGGAGAGTTCGGGGCCTCTAAGGCTTAAACTAACGTATTTTTAATGCCTCTCCAATTGATAAAGGTCTTAGGAGAGGTGACGTAATCGTTAGGCGGTCCTAGCACGAGGGAGAAGGGGTGGTGGTCAGAACCTAGGTCATCGAGCATATCGTTAAGAGTGAACACGTACTTGGGAATAGCGAATTCCCTGGATTGGTTTGAAGTTAGCCACGTCTCTTGAAGAATCAATATCTCTGGCTCGTTGTTCTGAAGGATCAGTTTGAGCTCAGGAAGGTAAGTACTGAGGCTACGAACGTTAAAAGAAACTAGGGATAAGCCCTTGGGTTTGATACAACAGGAGGCTAGACATTATACTAGCTGTTTTACGAATTTATACAAAAATAAAATTTATAACGAACTTAGTAGCGAGTGATGCTTGGCTAACGCAAATAAACGCTCTTGAGGAGAGCGGGCAGCTCGCAGTTTGCGTGCGAGTACGGAAAATTTTGTTAATGTCGACGTTTTGAATGATGTTGAATACGGTCTTCATGTCCTCAGCCAACGACGACTGAGGTGAAGAGCGGGACGCGGGCCTACGGGAGCAACGGGAGCTGGGATAGGACGGGAAGGTGCAGGTGGGGCGGCAAGACGCTGCCTCCAGGACAGAGCTGGAGTAGGCGTCGGCTGCTCGGGCTTGCCTTCCGGGGGACCCCGGTTGCGCAGCGGCGGGAAGTTAGCGGGAGTGAGCGTAGGTGCCGGTTTAGGCGCAGCCCTCTTAGCTGAGGAGCGCGGAGCGCGCGGGCAACCCCTGTAGTTAGCTGTGTGGCCGGACTGGCTGCACAGCACACAGGCAGGAGGGGAAGTGGATTCGGGAGTGCGAGTGCACTCCTTTGTAATGTGTGGATCCAGGCACTTAACGTACCTGGGGGGGCTAAGCAGTTAGCCGCTGCGTGGCCATAGAGCTGGCAGCGGTGGCATTGCCCAGGGTGACCGCGGGGGTTGGTATGCTCGACGGAGATATTCGAAAGTACGCAGATTGTGCGAGCCTCTCTGAAGATCTCTCTCGAGTTGGGAGTGTTGGACAGGATTACTAAAGCGAGTGGGAAACGCCTACCGCGGTTTGAGTGCATCTTGTGCACTGCTTCAGCCGGGAAGCCCTGGGACATAAGGCCCTCGAGGATTTCTTCGTTCGCTAGCTCGAACGGGACGCCCCGTAATACTGCGCGGATCTTACGCTCTTCCGGGAGGGCGTAGGTGTGGTACGCTTTTTTTTTTATTTTTGGTTCCCCTCCACGGGAAGGGCAGGAGGACATAAAAAATGCTCTGACGCATACTCCGCGCGCGCGATCGGAGTTATGTGGGACTCGTCCCGACGCCTACCAGAACCATACCCACTAAAAAACCCCCTGTCGGCTCGTGCATTTTTGCCACTCAGCCTTCATCTGAGCGACGGCCAATCGGAGAAAGAGGCCGCGCTAGCGGGGCCCTTAAGGGGTCACCCGCTGGGATTTACATAGCACTGAAGGTGCTCAAAAATTAAAAGTAAATAAAAACATTAAAAATGAAAAGTAAATAAAAACATTAAAAATGAAAAGTAAAATTGCATTAATTCGGATTTACGTAAGAATTAGAATTAACGTTAATTAGAATTTAGGATTTGCGGCCTGAAGGGCCTCGAGAGCTAAAGTTAACTGCGTAGGTTCGCCCTAGCGACTTTGGATTTCGAATCGAACACAGGAGCAGTATATGAGACTGAATCTCGAACAAGATGATTGGGATGGGATTCGGCGCGTTTGAAGAACGATTCTGAGAGTGCAGCTTATACAGGACGGAGGGATTGGCGTGGGCAAAGACTGGCGAAGCATATGACATGACGGGTCTAACGCAGACCTTATAAAGCGTACGTTTATTTCTTAAAGACATTTTACTTTTTCTACCTATCATACTATTTAAGCGGCTTAAGTAGAAACGCGCGAGTTTCGTTACTCTATCGACGTGTGGCTTGAAAGAAAGCGTCTGATCTAAGGTGACGCCTAAGTATTTGATACTGCGCTTCCAGGGGATGGGAATACCTAACATTCGAATGTGGGGATCGTTGCGGCGATTACGACGTTTGTGGTCGAATTGAATGGCAGATCGCTTTTCTGGATTGACATCGATACGCCATTTTTGAAACCAAACACCGAGGGCGTTTACGGCCTTTTGGAGTCTGGTGATGTTATACGGGATCCTTTGACCTTTAGTGTAAAGGGCGGTATCGTCTGCAAAGAGGGCGAGTTTGACGCCTTTCGGCGGGATGGGCATGTCATTAGTGTACACGGTGTACAGCAGAGGGGCGAGGACTGAGCCTTTATGGGACGAGGCGCGGAGAGCGTGCCTTCATGTTTGAATCGAAACGTACGGTCTTTAAGAAACGACGCGATTAATCTGACTAGGCGAACCGGTAAGCCTATTTTATAGAGTTTAAAAACGATACCGCTGTGCCAGACTTTGTCGAATGCCTTGGCTACGTCAAAGAGAACCGCGATAGATTTTTTACGATGCGGATAGAATCCTTCGAGAATGTACTCGACGATTCGATGGACTTGCTGAGGGCAGGAGTGCTTAGCGCGAAAGCCGAACTGGTAGGGAATAATGAGAGGGTCGCCATCCGTTGGAAACAGATGGTTTCGCATTCGAGAGAGTATGACTCTTTCGAGAAGTTTAGACATTGCCTTGAGGAGGCTGATGGGTCTGTGATTAGCCGGGATGTTCAGAGGTTTACCCGGCTTGGGAATGCCTATGACTGTCGCTTCTTTCCAGGCTTTTGGAAAGTAGCTATGGTCGAAGCAGGCATTGAAGATGATAGCTAACAAGGTAAGCACCTGCTGTGGCAGGTGCTTAAGTGCGTGGTTGGAAATTCCATCCGCACCCGGAGCCTTTTTGGACTTTTGCTTTCTAATGAGAAGCAAGATTTCATCATTAGAGACTGTGGCGGGGTCGTCGGTGATAGGGAGAGATTCTCTGCGGAGAACTTTGTCCTCCACCGCCTGGATGTGGGAGGGATCCGCGGGTTGCGTTCTGGGCGAACTTGTGCCGCTATGCTGTCAGCGAAGCATTCGGCTTTCTCTTCGACTTCGAAGGCAATGGTGCCGTCGGGACGAGTGAGAGGAGGAACGTGAGAGGCGGTGTCTACGCGTAAAGCTCGGGCCATTCGATAATACGCTTGGTGGGACGGGGAGATATTCTCCATGAGATCGTTAAACTGAGTGTCACGGAGTTCCACGAGGCGAGACCTAAATTTACGTTGAAGCTGATTCGCAGCTGTTCTATATAAGGGCGTGGGATATTTCTTGGCTCTCCGGAGAGCCGCGTTCTTAGCTTTAATGAGATCGCTAACGGCTAAGGGAAGCGCGGGTTTGCCTTGCTTAGCAATGATTACGTTGTCGCTGATGGCTGAGTTGATAGCATCAGTGAGATTATCGACTATCGAATCTATTTTAATCGGGCTGTCTAATTGGTCGGGCGAAATCGCGAGCGGAGAGTTCAGTGCCTCTAAAGCTGAAACTAGCGTATTTTTAAAGCCTTTCCAGTTGGTAAAGGTCTTAGGAGATGTGACGTTTTCGTTAGGCGCGCCTAGCACGATGGAGACGGGGCGATGGTCGGAGCCTAGGTCATCGAGCGGATCGATGGACCTGAGATCAAGATTGATTCGCTTGATAATTGCAAAGTCGAGGATGTCAGGAGAATAGGTCGGGTTGTTGGGATAGTCAGTGGGAGTGATGGGGGATATGACGTCTAAGTCAAGGGAGTTAGTGATGTCGAGGAGAGCGATACCGCTGGTGTTGGTCGATAGGCACGTCCAGTCAGTATGTTTGGAGTTAAAGTCTCCGAACATAATGACTGAATGGCCGAGGGCGAGAATGGCCTCAAAGTCGCTGCGGATTGGTCTGGACCCGCACGGTATGTAGACTGAAGCTATAATGATGGTCAGATGACCAGTCATAGCCAATCTGCACACAGTGGCCTCCATGTTGAGGAGAGGAGGGGTAGGGAGAGGACAGCAATGGAAGCCTCTTTTGTAATATATAGCGGTGCCGCCGTAACCGTCGGAGTTGGGCCTATCGTTGCGAGTAAACGCGTACTTAGGAATAGCGTATCCCCTGGAGCGGTTTGGAGTAAGCCATGTCTCCTGGAGAAGGAATAGGTCAGGTTCTTTGTTCTGAAGGAACAGTTTAATCTCGGGAAGGTTAGTGCTAAGGCTACGAGCGTTAAAAGATACTAGGAATAAGCCCTTGGGTTTAATTCGACTGGACGCGGGATTCGCGGGTCTAGACATTATAATTTAGTATTTACGAATTTATACAAAAGTAAAAAAATTTACAACGAACTTAGGAGCGAGTGATGCTCGGCTAACGCGAATAAACGCTCTTGAGGAGAGCGGGCGGCTCGCAGTTTGCGTGCGAGTACGGAAATTTCGTTAATGTCGACGTTTTGGATGACGTCGAACACGGTCTTTATGTCCTCAGCCAACGACGACTGAGGTGAAGATGACAAAGTGGGACGCGGCCCTACGGGAGCTACGGGAGCTGGGGTGGGACGGGAAGGTGCAGGCGGGACGGCCGGACGCTGCCTCCAAGACAGAGCCTGAGTAGGCGTCGGCTGAACGGGCTTTGCTTCCGGGGGACCCCGGTTGCGCAGCGGCGGGAAGTTTGCGGGAGTGAGCGGCGGCGCCGGTTTAGGCGCGACCCTCTTGACGGTGGAGCGCGGAGCGCGCGGGCAGCCCCTGTAGTTAGCTGTGTGGCCGGACTGACCGCACAGCACACAGGCAGGGGGGGAAGTGGATTCGGGAGTGCGAGTGCACTCCTTCGTTATGTGCGGATCCAGGCACTTAACGCACCTGGGGGGAGCTGAGCAGTTAGCCGCTGCGGGGCCATATAGCTGGCAGCGGTGGCACTGCCCAGGATGACCGCGGGGGTTGGGACGCTCGACGGAGATGTTCGAGAGTCCGCAAATTGTGCGAGCCTCTCTGAAAATCTCTTTCGAGTTTGGAGTGTTGGTAAGGATTACCAGAGCTAAGAGAAAACGCCTACTGCGGTTGGAGTGCACCTTGTGCACTGCTGTGACCGGGAAACCCTGAGACTTAAGGTCCTCGAGAATGTCTTCGTTACTGAGTTCGAACGGGACGCCCCGTAGTACTGCGCGGATCTTATGCTCCTCCGGGAGGGCGTAGGTGTGGTACGCGATTTGATTTAACGAGAGTAACCTGGTAAACGCCCGGAAGTCGTCGACGGTCGCTACTTGAATTTTGATTGTATCGCCAGCGTTGGCGGCTTTTTAGTAATTAATTTTGTGCTCTTTGCACAAGTTAGAAACCGCGGTCCAGCGCGCTTTTTCACGCAGGAATACGGGCGGAGGGAGCTGAGGTTTAAGCGGGACGGGAGCGCAGCGCGTCGCTGGCTTCGATGTGACCGACGGAGACGCGGTTACTACGAGCGATTTTAACGGCGCGGGGGCTGGTGTTGAAGACACTGGGGAGGGCTCGGGTATTGAAGATACCGAAGCTTTCTTAGAGCGCTTCTTGGAGCGCTTGGCGACAAGTTGAAACGCGGGCTCAGGAGAGCCGGTTAAGGTGACGGCATCTGACGACGTATCAGACGCGGGTTCGGAGTCGCTCCCGGGAGCGGTACGCTTACGACACGACGCGTGAGAGGATGCGACCGATTCGCAGTCCATATCGGACGAGGCAGGAGACGCGGGAGAGCTGTGGACCTGAGGGGTCTGAACGTTGGAGGCCTGAAGGGCCGGGGTTGAGGCCTGAGGGGCCGGGGTTGAGGCCTGAGGGGCCGGGGTTGAGGCCTGAGGGGCCGGGGACGCGATTGATGCCTGCAAGGCCTGCGTTATGATGTCTTTCGGGATGTAGACGCCTAGCGCAGCAAGCGCCTGGGTGAACGCGTTAATAACGCTTAGCGGATCCATTATGGAGGGTTGGGACAATAATATAAATACATATAAGTATAATAAAAGATGCCTAGTTCCTAAAAACCTAGCAAAATCCTAGCGGCTAACCTCCCTACCAGCGGTAGGGGGGCTGGGCAGGAAAACTTAAAACTAACAGTAGTACGCCGAAGGCCGCTACCTAGAAACCTAAAAAAGGGTACGCAGGTAAAGAGTTGACCGCGTTAGGGTCAACCTTTACCGACAAAAAGGACAAATATACATGAAAACACACAGATATGATAAAAATAAATATGAAAAATAGAAAAAAAAAAAATTTAATAGAGAAGAGAAATAAAATAAAAATAAAAGGACTGGTTCAGTACAAATTCGTTGTCACCGTTAAGTATCCTTTGCACTGAAACCAGACTACTTACGCTGGGCACAACACTGCACTCAGCACAAGCACAACACAACTTAGCACAGCACTTTGAAGACTAAGGGGCTTAGTCGCAAAGAAAAATCGCACTTCGATAGCACTCAGACGGAGTAGAAAAACCTTGAAAACCGTAGCACGGAACCAACACGCTAAACCGTGACGTCAGTAGACTGAGCGCCACGGAATAACGGGAAAGGACCGATCAACGGAGAACGGGGTCTTGCACGTCCGCACCGCGTGGCGATCGGAGCGAGAATGTCGAATGCGAATGATGTCTGATGTGGTACGCAATTTGTTTTAATGAAAGTAACCTAGTGAAAGCGTGGAAGTCGTCGATGGTCGCGACCTGGATTTTAATTGAATTGCCTGCATTGGTTGCTTTGATATAATTAATTTTTTGCTCTTTGCAAAGCTTAGATACCGCGGTCCATCGTGCTTTTTCGCGGAGGAAGACGGGCGGAGGAAGCTGAGGCTTAGATGGGACTGGAGCGCAGCGCGTTTCTGGCTTGGCCGGAGCCGACGTAGTCGCGGTCACTTGTAGTGACATTAACGGCGCGGGGGCGGGTGTTGAAACACCGGGGTGGGTGCGGGTGTTGAAGACACCGAGGCTTTCTTAGAGTGCTTTTTAGAGCGTTTGGCGACTAACTGAAACGCGGGCTCAGGAGAACCGGTGAAGGTGGCGGCAGCTGATGAAACATCGGACGCGGGTTAGGAGTCGCTCCCGGGAGCGGTACGCTTGCGACGCGACGCGCGAGAGGATGTGACCGATTCACAGTCCTTCTCGGATGGCAGCGGAGACGCGGGAGAGCTATAGATCTGAAGAGTCTGGGCGTTGTTGGCCTGAGGGGCCGGGGTTGAGTCCTGAGGGGCCGGGGACGCGATAGTTGCCTGTAAGGCCTGCGTTAGTACGTCATCGGAAATGGTGACGCCGGACGCAACGAGCGCCTGGGCGAACGACCTAGCAAAGTTTACCAAGCTTTGCTGGTCCATTGGAGGGCTTGGAACTACAATATATAATATATAAATATGCCTAGATTCCCTAACAAACCTAGCACCTAAACCTGGGGCTGGGGACACCGCGAAGTGGTGCCCCTAATTCGGACAGCACTGTACCGTCACGCTGGGAAAGGCCCAAGTGCAATGGGATCGGGTCAGCCGGTTTCTCCTTGGCCTGAAGGGCCTTGGAAGCGCACCGAGGCAACGCTATCAGGCTTAGTTGTCGACGTTAAGTATCCACCTGATCAAACGCGAGTCTACTACGGAGTGTGTTGTCAATAAATTGACAACAAAAACTGGCCGTAGACCTGACGAGGTTGGGTTGCACTGAAAGTGCGGGATTGACTACGTTACGACCGGCCGAAGCCGGCCGCAGAGCGAGTCTCGGACTACGTAACAAGCGCCAAGCGTCAAGTACGTAGCCAGAAAATCAGTCCGAGCCTTGCGAACTACTATCGAATTTAATCGACCGTAGTGCAACGTTTGCTTTTGCCGTATTTAATAACAGAGGTTATTGCACAAACAAACTTGCCGACATTTATGACTGGCAACTTATAAGTCTGTCATTATTTGATTTTATTTGTAAAATGTAAAAAATATAGAATATGGAAGATTGTTCCATGGCATTCCTTGACGGGATTCCTTTACGGAATTCTATTGCGGGCTTCGTCCCCAAAATAGTCTAATAATTATCATTGTATTTTATTATAAAATAGATTCATCTTTAATAAAAGTAATTTCTAGTTATAAGTGTTTTCCTTTGTTGATTAGGAAGACCTACCTAGGTTAGATTAGGTCCATCTAGGGTCCCGTAACCCCCAGAGCTAAGCCCCCTAAGCTCAACTCTGTTGTTGCTGCTCCCACTGAGGTGGGGTATTTATTCGAGGGGTGCACAGAGTGCGGGATTGACTACGTTACGACCAGCTGAAGCCGATCGCAGAGCGAGTCTCTAACTCACGTAACAAGCGCCCAGCGTCTTGTACGTAGCCAGAAAATCAGCCCGAGCCTTGTGAACTACTATCGAATTTAATCGACCATAGTAAGCTCAACTCTGTTGTTGCTGCTCCCACCGAGTTGGGGTATTTATTCGAGGGGTGCACAGAGTGCGGGATTGACTACGTTACAACCAGCCGAAGCCGATCGCAGAGCGAGTTTCTAACTCACGTAACAAGCGCCCAGTCTGGTCGATTAGGATATTTATGCATGTATGTTTATCATTAGTTCCCCCTCTCGCCGTTCACTGTACCATCCACAATACAAGCATATAGTTTATTTTTATAAATTAAAATTTTATAAACTTCTCTGGTCGATTAAGGTATTTACAAACATAGCTAAGTTACAAAAAATCTAAGTAAATACCACGTGTATTTTTTGATTTTCCCTAACTTTAGGCGGTTGATTTCTGAAACCAAAATAAAAAAAAATTAATACTAAAATCCACCGGTACGAAGGAATAAAAAAAAATATTAGTGCTATTCAATTGGTGTAAGTTGTCTCGTTAGTTGCCTAAAGTTACGGGAAATCAAAAACAATACGTTATATATATCATATCGCAACCGTTCTAAAAATGTCGATTATTTTAATAATTATTAATAGAGATAATATTGCTCAGAAATACAAAAGAAAATATTTAATCCAGCCTCGGTTCGCCATATCATTCACAGACAAGCAAAGGTAACAATAAAAAAAGCAGCATGATCCACCTGATAGTAAGTGTCCATGTGTCTTAACGTTACTGAGTATCCATAATATTTTTGTTCCTTTGTTCTAGCAACTACACTGGCTGTTCCTTCCCTTTAATCGAACCAAACCACGTAAACGTAATATTATGGCAGTCAAAATAGAAAAGACTGAAATCTCAACAAAGAAACTCGACTACCAGTATATTTCTACTTCACTATCATGTTACGAGTATCATTTTTCATAATCCAAGTCTTTATTTATCTTATATGTAGGTAGCTATAGACTTTTTGTTCAGTTTTGAATGCTTACCTATGTATGATTTTGGAATCTTTTTTATTTTTATTTATTACTCTCCTTTCTTCTTTTCGGCACATTGAGACGAATTAATTACAGAAACTGAATCATTCTTGAGAAAAACGTCAAGCATTGATTACTTTCTGGACCAACGAAGGGTTACCTATCCTTCGTGCAGATGAAAGAAACGTTACTGTAATGATGGAGATATCTGAGTAGAAACATTTTGTCGCATAAATCAACTTTAAAAAAAGTGAAACACAACCTTACTTCTATAATTATGAAGAAAATTTCTAAGTTTTGCAAAACTGCCAAAACTATATGGCTTTCCAAAAGTACATAAGACTGATTTACAAGCTTCACACCCATATCTCTCTAATCGTGTCAAATGTTGGCAAATTTCCTGTGTTGAGAATATGAAGCTCGAGCTGATCCAAAGTTCCCAACATGTCTGTCCCCCTCTGATCTGGCATTTTTGCACCCCACCATGTGTTTTTCGCATTTGAATCACCCCCTATTAACAGACATTTCGATCCCAGCACATTCACAATCTTCCTAAGGTGTTCCATATATGGAGTGATAGGTTGGTCAGGTTCGAGGTAAAATGAGACTAGTAAGACCTTTCGGTCACCGGATCGGGCCCCTACCACTACGAAGTTGGGTGTGGTGAGTTTGTGACGGTTGTCTATTTCGACCTCTTTTTGTCAGTAAATTTTATTTTTTTTGTCGTTCCCGACGTAATTTTAAACTAGGAATTACGTAGTGTCGGAGAACGGCAATGTTTTGATTTGACAAGTCAGTCACGAAATATTATCCATCAAAGCAACTTGAATCTATTTATTTATTATTGTTTCCGAGTTTATTATTCAAAATTACATAGTTAAGATATTTTATTATCTACAATCAAAGTTTTTTTTAAGAAACCTATAATTTATTTTTACGTTCACGAGTGTGCGTAGCCAAAATTTTTGGTAAGGATTCTCATTCATTAAAATTTTATTTTATTGTTATTTTTTCTTTTCAGATCAAATTTAATTGTATTAATATTTCTGTTCTATTTTGTGTGACTATTTTTTTATTTCAATTTTGTTTATATTTTTCTGTTTGTATTTACAGGCATTTTTGTATATTTTTAATTTTACCGAAAAAATAAACATAGAAGAGAGTTTTGGTGTTTTACTGGTACTACGTCACTTACTGGCGCCCGAATATTCAAACGTAGTTTATGGAGAAGAGAGGAGGAACTATATCAACAGAAGAATTGCAACATTAAAAATAATTTTTTTATAATTATTATTGAGGTCAGGCATAAAACTTTATTTGTTACCATTTTCAATCATTAACATTCACTATAATATATTTATATATATATCTACTATAATATATCTACTATAATATATCAAAATACTGCTAAATTATTCAGACATTTAAGTTTCTTTAGTTTCTTTCGTTATAATATCCTTGAAGAAATTTTCTGAAGACACAACATTCTATAACCCAGTAATTTCACTATTTAAATAACATTTTCTATTCATTTTCATCACTCGAAAATACGTATATTTTTAAGGCTCTATTCTGCATAACGACTATTAACAAATTTGTTTCACTTTAACATTTTTTTTTTGATTTTGCAATGAATTTTTCACAATTAAATAAACCTGAAATAATTTATGAATTAAAAATCAGAAATATAAATTTTTCTTCGACGCAATCTGTAGACGAACTACGATCATTATTATTAAATATTAATGTAGATTCTGAAACAGAAATTTTACAAAATAGCCCTGAAGAATTTTCAGAGGATATTAATACCATTAAAAAAAATTTAAAACTTGTTGAAGCTTGTATAAACTCTTATCCTATTAGGATACTGTTACATGTGGATCTATCTACAAAAATAAAGATTCCAGAGATGAACTAATTTTCAGTCCTAGGGATGTATATGCTGAAAACATAGGACAATTAATACCTATCTTTTCCGAAGTACAGAAACGGTTATTTAATGCACATCAATATAATGCAACTTATTATAACAAACATCATCAGAATTTAGAATTTAATAACGGTGATATTGTTTGGAGGCGAAACCATGTAATAAGTTCCTCTAAAAAACATTTTTGTGCTAAGTTTGCACCCAAATTTATTAAATGTAAAGTTTCAAATAAAGTTTCACCATTAATTTACGATTTAGTGGATATGAATAATAACCCATTAGGTCGTTGGCATATCAGAGACATTAAACCTCTACCGCGTTTAACTTCTTCTTTGAGTGACTAGATTGGTTGTTACCAATTACTTTATATGAATTCATATATAATTATTGCTAATTATCTCACGGCGAGCATAAGCCGATTCTTTTTGTCTTATTTTTTTTTCTCTATGCACCTCATTATCGTTTGGTTATACCATTAACATTGACGTTGGTCAAAACTTATAATTAATTATCATCATCGTAGTATTAGGTTAACTTTTTGTGTAATTTATTTAATATTTGCAATTCTAATTTTTTCTTCTCAATTTTTTTTTTTTCAAGCGGTTTGCAACTTGTAAAATTAAGCCTTCTGCACGAGCGTTTATTAAGGTAACTCGTTAAACTAAACCATACCTATGTGTATTATTTATACGCTTGAATCACTTTCCCGTGAGAATTATTTTCATATGTTTATTACATAAGTATTTTAATTACTTCACAAAAGACCCTTGGATTTTATTTAAAAGTCAATATTTCACGACTGGCTATGATTTTCTTTTCTTTCCGGCATATTTATTTCAGTCTTTAACTGAAACTTGTTTATAGTAATCACCGTGCGGGAGTTAGCGACACGTTAAAGAAGCCATAAGCTATTAATATTTTCAGCGGATGGCAACTATTAAAGCCTTTTGCCGTTGCGTCCAACTCTGTTGAGTTGACTTATTTAGGATACGGTTCCTCATAAGCAACTCTAACTGCATGATGTTTTATTTCCAGTAGTTGGAATAAGACTAGTATGAAAGAGAATGTATGTTGTAATTATAATGTACGTTGATGGAGTTGAACGATGTATATTAACATTGTATATTCCTGGAACATGTTTAAAATTTTATCATTCATGAACCATGTAATTTAAGATAATTATTTAGGATTTTTTTTTTTCTCTCTCTCGTCTGTTTTGTTTTCTTTTTCTATTAAATAACTTGTTGATATGCAATATATCAGTATTATTTTTTTTTTTTCATATATACAGGATGTTTTTTCATAAAAATTCTTCTATAGGATGTTAATATTAATTTTCATTTTGCTTTTAATTATTATTATTTTTTTTTATTGTTCTTTCATTTAGCAGATTAAATATTAAAATTCGATATGTATATGCGGTTTATTTTGATTTGGTTTGAATTTGAAATTTTACTAAAAAAAATCTTTCAGATTTTTTTTTTCCCGGCCCCCGGGGTATTGTGACGGTTGTCTATTTCGACCTCTTTTTGTCAGTAAATTTTATTTTTTTTGTCGTTCCCGACGTAATTTTAAACTAGGAATTACGTAGTGTCGGAGAACGGCAATGTTTTGATTTGACAAGTCAGTCACGAAATATTATCCATCAAAGCAACTTGAATCTATTTATTTATTATTGTTTCCGAGTTTATTATTCAAAATTACATAGTTAAGATATTTTATTATCTACAATCAAAGTTTTTTTAAGAAACCTATAATCTATTTTTACGTTCACGAGTGTGCGTAGCCAAAATTTTTGGTAAGGATTCTCATTCATTAAAATTTTATTTTATTGTTATTTTTTCTTTTCAGATCAAATTTAATTGTATTAATATTTCTGTTCTATTTTGTGTGACTATTTTTTTATTTCAATTTTGTTTATATTTTTCTGTTTGTATTTACAGGCATTTTTGTATATTTTTAATTTTACCGAAAAAATAAACATAGAAGAGAGTTTTGGTGTTTTACTGGTACTACGTTACAAGTTGTGGATACTGCGTTATTATTATATTGGGATCAAAGACAGCAATAGCCGCCTTGACTGTGCCCGCTCCGGTTGACTGAAAGATCCTGACGCCCCTATATCCCCTCATCCGACCAATTCCACCTACGTAGGGTTCCTGTATAAGTGCCAGTGACACTTTCCTTTTAACTGCTTCGAGTATTAGTTCGTTTGTTGCCAACTGTTTTCTTTGTAAGTTTACTTGAAGCATGTTATAAGGGGCGATTGCATGTGGGCTGCCTTTAGCAATACGCCACAGAGGATCTAGCCAGCGTGTCCCATCTTCTCCTCACCGGGCATGTCTGGCTAAAGGCGTTGTGTTCTCTGTGGTCGTACTTTGCTAAGGCGCAATTTCTGCGAGATGGAGACGCACCAGCCAACCAGTCCTCGCCCTCTGTTCTCAGATGCGGGCCTCCACAGTGGCTACACAGATCCGTGGTTGTCTTGCAGAACCTTTCGCTATGCCCATATTCCAGGCACCTAGTACACTGTACCAGCGGCGACTGGTCCTCGACCTTTATCTGTTGCAGATCTATATGCATTGTGCCTGCTTGAGTTGCTTTTCTCCAGACCGCTGGCGATGTGCTGACTACTATGTGCCTGGTTAGTGGGTTTCTGGCACTTCTTCGATATTTGACAACCAGACGGTCGTCTTCGGGGTTGGGCCCACAGACGATTGCTTTATTCTGGTTTTTCATTGCTTTAATGATGTCCTCGTCGCTGTGGGTGGACAATACATCCTTTAGGATTATGAGAGGGTCTTTATTCCTCATATCCTCGCAGGTGTGATGTTTGCCTGAGTTGAGTAGTCTTTCTTTAATCTTATTTTTCTCCTCTTCTGTCCTGCAACTCATGATTATTTTTCTGTCTCTGGCTTTTCTGACTTTCTCCACCCTGACCCACCCCTCTTTTGTGTCTACCGCCTCTCTCACCTTTTCGAGGACATGCTCCCCTGTTTCTGTAGTGTCCTCCGAGGAGACCACTATAGAATGCAATGCCGCTTTTGTCGTCTGTATACCACCTGGTATTCTCGATGCGACACTTGAATACGCGACAGTTCCAGAGCCCGCTATGTTCTCTCTGTGTTTATTTATCTCTTCTCTCAACTCCGCCATTTGTTTGTTGTTGTCAATTATGTTTGTGTTTGTGATTCGGAGTTGATTGATGAGGTCCTCGCTTTGAATGTTGTCCACTGTCTTGATATGTTGTGTATATATCCTTCCATGATTATCTTTTTCTTCCCCACCCTTTGTGTCTTTTTCCTTTAACGTTAATTCTAACTCTTTCACTATATTGTACAGTCTTTCAACTGCCTCAGTGACCCCTATCTTAATGTCAGTTTTTAAATTTCGAGACACACTAAGAAATTTCTTTGCCTTACTCAAGCAAACTCTTGCCTCCGTCGTCTTATCTTTATATTTTTGAGCAGGACCTTCCTGCACCGTCCTTGATGTCAAAGGGGATATAGCGGTGGTGGTGATGTTTAACGTGAAGGCAGTTAGCTGTTCCGTTCCCGTTGCCTCCCATTCCCCGATGTTTTTCCTAACTTTGGAGGTTAGAGTTACCGTTTTGGGTGGGGATTTTTGATTATCTCCGTCACTGCCTACTTGTTTTGTTGGTGTACGATACATTGTACACGAAGGTAAGTGTCAATTAGTAAATATATGTATTAACTCTATGATTTTCTAAGTAAATATATGACTGTTTCAGTATATCTTTTATTTATAAAAATATATAAAACATTCGGGTGTCCTTATTAACTTTGGGATGTAAAAGGTCCCAGTCTTATAAAAATAAAACACGCAGTAGAGTGGAACTTTGCCTGAACACCCCAACTTACCAAAAATTATAAAAAAAAAATTCTGTCAATAGGTGTCGCTACTAGTAGATTAAAGCGCGCATGTGCTTTTGGTAATAAATCCTCTCTCCCTTACCTCGAGACTAAAGAACGGTAACGTGGGAGGTTTTTCAAATTTTTCAAAGTTGAGGTGGTTGATGTCTCGATCGATGCGGATGGTCAAAAGGAGTATCCTAAATAGAAAAACTATAATAACGTAATGAAAAATTTAAGAATTAAATTGAAAAAACACTAATTTTAATTAAAAAAATTTAATTTAAAAATTAAAAATGCCGGATTTTCCCCAAGTATTGCAAAAATTTCCATACCGTTTACTTCTGGAGGGGTCCTAAGCACCTTAAAAAACGCTCAAGGACACGGCGCAGACGATGGTACATAAGGATTATGGTTAAAAATGGGATGTTTATAAAATTTTGAAAATTACTAACAATAAAAAATCGAGTATTTTAAAAGAAAAACAAGTGAAACACCTATTTTCCGTCAACAAAGGTTAACCAAAAGGTGTTATAAAATAACCTCGAATCAGTAAAAACCTTAAAACATACAAATAAATAAAATATAATATATAAAAACCGAACAGACCGGTATTAAGTCTTAAAATTTTAATATGAAAATGAGTTTCCTGGGATTTTCTCTATTTCCAAAAAAGGAAAATGCACCGGAGTCTTATGATTATTTAGGCGCAATTAAAACGAACGTTTTGACGTAAAAATCGCGAAATTCAACCGACAGAAACTCACTCAAACAAATATGTTTGTATATGGTTCCCTCTTTGTACATTTATGTTTGTGTATTTGTGCGAGGTCATACACAGTTGTTCAAAACTAATGACTATATTTAAAATGGTACAGGGAGACAAAAACAGAAATTGTATATACGAATATAAATTGTATAGAGAATTTTGTAAGTATATTTATATACAAAATTCTATATAAAAATTTTAATTAAATAATAATTCTATATAAAATTGTATAGATTGATATATTCAAAAAAAAGTTTGTAAACAAACCTTTGCCGGATGTAAATTCGTCAATTTCATCAAGAATCCCACTTCCAAGACACTAAAATTGCACACCAGTAACTCAGAAAACACTGCCACCCTTTTATTAAACAACTTTTAAGTAAAACTTGGAGCTAAAACTTGCAAAACTTAAAAAAACACTATAATAAGATAAAAAAAATTGAGGTTATTTCTTTTTTTTTTAATACAAAGATTAGAGATAACCGACATAAAATGAAAATGAGTGAATGACAGGTATCGATTCCCGATTCGTATCGACATTTTGATGTATCGATACAACAAGATCCGATAAGACTAAATCACTCTGATAAATATGTTTATGTAATAATGAATGAATGTTTTTACTTTCAGTGTAATTTAGTAAAATTATAGTTTACAAAGACTTTTTGCCGTTGGAAGAATATTGTGGTTGTTACTGATTCTTTAATTAGGTGAGTTTTGAGCATAATTCGTTCTGCTTATAGTTCCGTGATTTTTTTAAATTAAATATGTTTACTTTTACTTTTTTAATTCTAATTTATAAAACTACGTTGTACATTAATATTAATTTCAAATGTAATTGTTTTATGTGGCAACTTTAAATTGGGTTTATGATGGCCAACCCATATCTGTAGCGCGTACGCATACCCCTCATTCACAGGCGAGGTCAGCTTTATTGCCTGATTGCAAACTACCTAGAAGGGCAAACTTTTATTCAGCCTGCAGAGCATTCGTATACTGATCGTTACGTCATTCCACATTCACTGCGTCGTGCCTCCGGACAGTTCCATGACACGGTTGCGTGTAGTGGTCGACGCCATTAGTCGGACTAACGATAATCGATCTTTAAATAATATTGTCCACGTTGGACTTAAACTTCAAATTTATATTTAGCCAAAGGTCACTTTGAACTTCGAAAATGGAGTAGGAATTCTCCTAGTCTTTTATTTGATGTTCCATCCGATCATTGTCAACCTCCAAATATTTCGATGAATCAGGAAATTACTTTGTTAAAATATTAGGTATTCGGTGGAATCTAACAAGTGACGATTTTTCATATTCATTTACAGATACTTTCGATGTTCAGTTTACTAAAAGTTCTGTATTATCAACTGTAGCTCGTATATGCGACCCGCTGGGTTCGATTTGTCCAATTGTTTTAGAGCTAAATCGTTATTACAAGATATATGGTGCCTAAATTTATCTTGGACTACCTCTTAATCTATCTGAACTATCCCTGAATCTTAAGCCAAACAATGGTATTTAATTACTGCAAACTTGTCCAATTTACAGCATATATCGCTGCCGAGGCTAATTATACCTCCAAATCCTACTGTCTACCTTTGCGTCATCGCAAACACGATTACTAATACTTACCTATTATTAGGTAAGTCCCGAGTTGCTCCGCTCAAACCAACGACTGTCAATAGACTCGATCTATGCTGATGATCTATGATCTATGATATGAGATGATCTGCATTTACATAAGATGTACGTAGCAAATCGTGTTGTACAAGCTACGAATTTGATTAACCCTAAACAATGGTTTCATGTTTCCGCGAAGGATAACCAGGTGGAGTGCTGCAGCCGCGGCGTATCGTGTGGAGAGCTCGCTGTGGTGGCGCGGCCCGCTCTGGTTGCAAGCTTCACCTAGCACGTGGCCTTGCAATGAAGTGATTCTACCTAAGGAAGAATTACCTGAATTAAAACCTCATGCTACAGATACATTACACTCTGTACAAGAAACAAACGTTCTGTTCGATTTAATTTCAAGACACTCGAATTTAACTAAAGTGTAACAATCCGTAGCTTGAAAGTACCGTATAATTTCTAATTTTAAAAATTCTTTACTAAAATGGGATAGTACACCGCTCACGAGTACTGAGCTGGACAATGCAATAAAATCGTTAATAAAGTTTTCTCAAAATTATTATATGAATTCTGAAATAAATAAAGTTAAATATAAACATAATTGTACGAAATCTATTAAAAAATTATCACCCTTCTTAAATAAAGAGGGTTTGTTGCGAGTGGGGGGACGTATTGATGAAGCTAACTTGTCGCCATCGAAGCTACATCCTCTCTTCTTTTCAAAATATAGTCCTTTATCTCGATTAGTAGTGGAAATTTTCCTTTAAAATATTTACATTGTGGTCCGCGTACCTTACAATAATTAATACAAAGACAATTTTGGATAATAGGGTTAAGACTTCTTAATCGCACCGTGCTGTCAAAATGCATGCGATGCTTTAAAGTAAAGCCGGTTTCAAATCAACCTGGCATGGGCAATTTGCCGGCTGCTCGTGTTCAACCGTCACGATTTTTCCAGTCTACAGGTATAGACTTCGGCGGCCCGTTCATTTTAAAAGAAAGCAGTCGCCGCGGTGCTAAGATTATAAAGCTTATCTGTGCCTGGTCGTGTGCTTTAGCACTAAGGTCCACTTAGAGGCTGTTACAGAACTAAGCTCTGGCACGTTCCTAGCCGCCTTGGATAGATTTGTTTCTCGTCGCGATTTGTGTCAAACGGTTATAACGGATTACAGTACAAACTTCGTAGGCACAAGCAAACAACTTAATGAAATTGTCGATGAACTTAATAGGCATCATACTGAAATATCAAACGGCCTAACGAATCGTAAGATATTATGGAAATTTAATCATCCAGGTGCTCCACACTTCGGAGGCATTTTTGAAAGTGGCAAAAAATCCACTAAATATCACCTAAAGCGCGTTGTTGGAACTCAGGTTTTGACCCTTGAGGAGTTTATTACGATATTATCTAAAAGACGTATTTAATTCACGTCCACTGTGTACGTTATCTACCGATCCTCAAGAATCTGATGTGCTGAGGTCCTTTAATTTTTTTTCATTAACCTAAAAAAAGCTTTTAATGAAAACGTTTGTCCTTGTATGCGCCGATCGCACACGGAAAAATATATAATAATAAAAAATGTTATGAGTAGCAGAGACTCGTGCGGCGGTGAAAAGGATGTTAAAACTTCGATAGCTGTGCCGCGCCGTTCGGGTCAAATTTTGAGTTATTTTTATCTTGGAACATGAAAACACGATCCAGTCATCGGCGTTGTGCAGTCCGAATGTTAGGTCTGTATAAATTTGAATAAAAATATATTATAATAAAACCCTAAGCACGAACCTTGTTGCTGCTGGCAATCCTTAATTTCACTTTTCACAATACACAAAGTTTATTTAAGTTGTTGTCTACAAAACGTTAAATATCAAGAGGCATAGGGCGCCGTAAAACACAATTATAATATAAAAACATGAAAACGTGGTTCACAAGTTCACAGTTGCACTTCCATCATTTTTTCTTCAAAAGTGACAGTTTCCGCCAACTCAACTTTTTAAGCCCAACCAATAGAGAAGGCAAAGAATAAATACATACAGCCTAGTAAAAATTTAATAATGTTATTAAAAGTGTATGTGTGAACCGCAAAATAAGGACTGTTTGTTATCAACCAAATAAAAACTAAACAGTCCTCGTAAACGTTGGCAAATGGATAAAAAGATGACACAATGTTTTTGGCGTATTTGGCAGCGTGATTATCTCCACACACTCCAACAAAAATAAAAGTGGTTTACAACCACAATAAATTTAAAGTTAAACGACCTTGTGCTCGTAAATGAACCTAACCTTCTTCCTCTACATTGGTAATTAGCTAGAGTAGAGCAAGTGCACCTGGGTTCTGATTCTGCAGTTCGAGTTGTGACGCTACGAACTGCCATCGGTAAAACTCTACGTAGACCTGTCGTTAAGGTCTGCCCCTTACCTATAAATTAAAATATACTTTATAAATTTAGCAATATGATAATTTTGTTGTTGTTTCATATTGTTCAAACTTAATTATTTTAAGAATTCGATTTAGATCAGACGATAATAGTCGAGCACAACTTTGAGTTACGTATTCTTTTTTTCATGAAACCCTTACGTATTGTTTTTCTTGTGGTTTCCAAGTGGAGGGAAATTTATAATCATTAACCTATCCCTAATATTAGGTCTTTACCTATGAAATTGCCGTTTTTCACGAAATAAATGAAGCGTTTTTATTTTATTTCTATTAATCAAAATAATCACCCATGCAATCAATGCATCTTTGCCAACGCATTGGTAGCTTATTGATGCCTTTCTTGAAGAAATCAGCTGGACGGGAGGCAACAAATTCTTCAAAGGCATTTTGTACTGCCTCTCGGGTATTGAATTTTTTTCCCGCCAAGAAGTTATCCAAATTCTGGAAAAAGTAGAAGTCTGCAGGCGCAAGGTCTGGTGAGTACGGCGGATGACGGAGAACTTCCAACCCCAACTCTTGTAGCTTGGAGACCGTCTGCTGTGCAGTATGAGGTCGCGCGTTGTCGTGCAGGAGCAGTGGAGCCGAACGATTGACCAAAGCTGGTTGGAGACGTGCGAGCTTCTCCGTCATTGTGTTCAGTTCTTCACAGTACACATCTGCAGTAATGCTTGTCCCGTTTGGCAAGAAGCTGTGATGAATTACACCCGCGTTAGACCACCAAACAGTGACCATCACTTTTCTAGAGGTAAATTTTCGTTTAGGGCATTGTTTGGGTGCTGAACCAGGGTCCAACCAACTTGCTGAGCGCTTACGATTGTCAAACAGGATCCATTTCTCGTCACAAGTAACATTGCGGTTCAGAATTCCTTCATTTGTATGCCTGCTGAGCAGTGCTAGGCACGTCTCCACGCGTACTTCGCGCTGGCGGTCATTGAGTTCGTGGGGTACCCATTTGTCAAGCTTTTTTACCTTGCCAATTTGACGCAAATGGACCAATATTGTTTTGATGCTAACGTCGAAAGCTGCTGCTAATTAAGCCGTGGATTGAGTTTCATCAGCTTCCACAATTGCCTTTGATTCGTTATTGTCGACCAAAGTTTTCGGACGACCACGGGGTTCATTTTTCAGGTCAAAATTTCCAGAACGGAAGCGGGTAAACCAATAACGGGTGGTGCGTTCGCTTGTAGTGTTCGCTCCGTAAACTTCGTTGATGTTGCGGGCCACTTGTGCCGCTTTGCTGCCACGACGGTACTCATACTCCATAAGTACTCGAATTTTTAACTTATCCATGATGAAGAAAAATGTTCGAATGCGTTGAAAACAAAACACTAACTATTAAACAAATGACGATTTTAGAAAAAGAATTCCATGTTTGTCAAATAAAATTAATTTGAAATTAGAATTATCAGTCAAAAAAATATATATTTTCATTTGAAAGGGCCAGTACGGCAAAACGGCAGTTTCATAGGTAAAGACCTATTATATATAATTCACATCCTAATTGATTCCTTGTTCCTTTTGAATGCTGCCATGATGGGTTCATATACTTTGCTTATAATAATATGAGCGCGCCACCGTCGGTCGACGGATGATGTGAGACGTTGCTACGTTACAAACCGAAATTCATAGCTACAATTCAAGATCTCAAGTAACTCAAGTATCTTTGACCTTTCCTACGTTATACTGAGTGTTGTGCTAATATTTACTTAGTGCTGTGTATACATAAACCCTGTAGTGAAGGGTTTGGAGGAGCTGACCGGCCTTCAGCCACTTTGCCCCGTCGTTAGCGGACCCCATCAATCCTACCTATCCAGGTTAGTGTTATGCATGTTCTCTTCTTTGAGACCACTGGGTTTTAAACGTAGGTCAAAGGATAAATGCAGAGCCTTGCCCGTAATAATCAAGTCTCGGTCTGCGTGCGTTCTCGAGCGCACGTCGATCGCAGACGCCTTCCCGCTCTTTTAGCCCCCGCGCTAATTGAGCACCCAAATTTCACTGGTTGTTGTCGTAATATATAATTTCATAGTTGTATACCGTAATAAGTTTCTAACGCCGTTTTCACGGCGGACAGTGGCTCGTTAACCGTACTTCTAATAAGTTTCTAACGCCGTTTTCACGGCGAACAGTGGCTTGTTAACCGTACTTCGTGGTACGTGAGCTTCGTCGACGGGAATTCGTCGTTCCAGGACTTCAAGTGCCGTGTTCGAGTAAGTTATCCGCGTCGTCCTCAACCGCCCTACTGCGTGTAGGGTGGTTTTAGGAAGTTAGTCATCGTTGTTAGGTTCAGATATTGTCCCTCCCCAACCCCTCCGCAATGGCTTCCCTAAGCTCTGATGAGATTAGGAAGAAGTTACTTGATAGTACCGGTGCTGAAGGCATGTATATAAATGCCGACAAGTACCGTTTCTTAGATTCTCTCATCCCTCATTTCATGACGATAATGTCCACAATGGCCCCTCAGGCCACCCAAGTTCCCCAGACCCCTCAGGTCTTAGGCCCTCCCGCGTCCCCTTCCTCCAGTGACATGGAGTGCGAAGTAGACGCCCCTCTGCGCCGCAAACGCGCACCCGCGACTGAGTTATCCTCGGACGCCACCCCAACTGGCCCTGAGCCTTCCTCTTTCACCCTTGTTAAGAAGCGCTCTAAAAAGCGCTCGAAACAAGACCCGGCGCCCTCGACGCCCGTCCCCACACCCCCTGCGGCGTCTTCAACGCCAGCTGCCCCGGTGTCTTCAACACCCGCTCCGGCCCCAACTTCTGTCAAGGCCAAGGTCCCACCACCCGTTTTCCTTCGGGAAAAGGGTAAATGGACTGAGGTCTCGACATTGTGCAATGAGCACAAGATCCATTACACCCGAGCGGTAAACTCGGGTGAATCTATTAAAATCACTGTCTCGTCGATAGACGATTTCCGAGCTTTGACTAAGCTTCTCACCGATAAGCAATATGCTTATCACACTTATGCTCTGTCAGAAGAGCGTAAGATCAGAGCGGTACTCAGGGGAGTCCCGTTCGAATTATCGAACGAGGCTATCCTGGAGGATCTGCAGTCCCAAGGCTTCCCGGCACTCGCGGTGCATAAAATGCACAGCAAGTACGGGAGGCAACACCCTCTCGCTTTGGTGATTCTCGCCAACGTCCCCAAGTCCAGAGAGATCCTGAAAGGGGTTAGCTCTATTTGCGGCCTCTCTGGGATCTCAATCGAGGCGCCTCATCGCCGCGGTCATCCCGGCCAGTGCCACCGGTGCCAGTTGTACGGGCACGCGGCGGCCAACTGCCGCGCACCGCCCAGGTGCGTCAAGTGCCTGGTCCCTCACTTCACTAAGGAGTGCAATCGCACTCCTGAAACTCCCTCTCCTCCCGATTGCGTGCTTTGTGGCCAGTCCGGCCACACCGCAAATTACAGGGGCTGCCCTCGTGCACCCCGTTGTATGCGCTCCAATTTCAAAAGGGCGGCACCCAAACAGGCCCCGCGCCTTTCTCAAGAAAACTTTCCGCCGCTGCGTAGCCGGGTTCCTCCGGCTGCAAAGCCTGCACAGTCTAGGCCTGCCCCAGAAAGCTGGAGGCAGCGCCCCGCATCGAATCCCATCCCGGCTCCTCGCCCATACAAACCCACTCCTCAATCCTCCGTAGCAGACGATATGCGTATCGTCTGCTACGGAGCTAGGGGCTAAAAAAGAGGTCATTTTGAGCAAGAGAATAGTGTAAAGTTTATTTATTTCTTAAACATTTTCTCCACCAATTCAAATAACGTGAGGTTCCATGATTTTCCGTTTATTGAATTTATCATGTTAGTAAAAGAGATCGGATTCTTGTGATTGACCCTGAAGATTGGTGTTATAAAATACAAGATGCTATTTTTTGAGATTTTAGTAGGTTCGATTCCTGGATATAGCAAGCTTATTTTCCATTTTTAAGAGTAACATGACCACCCGCAATAGTTCCTCGATTACGCGGGGCACATCCTAGGGTTATACTTCACAAGATCAGGATAAAGTCATCTCTCATCACTAATCACAAACGCTAAGTGTTTTCTTTTTGCAGTGGATCTCAAACTATACATTCCGATTCAAAGTAAAAAAGACCGATGAGACTCCAGGAAGACACTGACAAGGTAGTCGCGTGAAGTAAGGAAAAACACATGCACAACTATTACTACGTAATCAACTACACTTCAACGGCTAGGGTTGTACAAGTAAAAGATCCAAGGGTTTCTTTTAATTCTGACCTATTTTTAAAGCATACATAAAAGATGATTAAACGAACTTTTAAGTGAAGTTCTATCGCTATTATATGAGTATTATAATATTTATAAATATTTGTAAATATTTGTATTATTTTTCTTTTAGTTTTTAGGTCATTCTTCGACAAGTACCTTCCTAATTATACGAGTTTGGACGTTATTTTAAACCTTTTTCTCGGCTCATAAATATATACTCAGTTCCAGTCAAATTTGTGTTCTGCCAACAAAAAAAAAAAACCTCAGAAAACCTTATAAAGCAAATTCTGCTTTAAAAATTATTTTATTTTGTTAATATAATTAGGACAATGGATAGTTTTGCTGACATCTTTAACTTTAGATATGAGTGACAAATTATATTTGTATTTATTGATTATCGATTATTGATGCATTACCGACCGTAGGTTTAAGTTGGAATAGCCTTTGTTGCAGTAATTACTGTGGCTGTTTCTTCGCTTTGCCCGGAGTACAACCACGTTAACATGATCATTATGGTGATTAAAATAGGAAGGACTGTAGTACCACCCTGGACGAGATCTTAACATAAGAAACTCTTCTACCACTAAAGAATAACATTGATACTGTTTCACAAAATTGTCTAAATATTACACCATTTCTACTTATTTCTAAGACCACTTAGAAATAATTTGCATAGAAATTGATGGTGTGTAAATTAATTAATTTAGTTTCATTTTAGGCGTCAGTAACTACGGGTATGGCACAAGATTCTAAACCTGGGCCTAGTTGTGAAATATTGAGGCAAAAAACTATGGTACAGATGCAGGTAAGCTAAGTATAGCAGGTTGGTAAGTAACTAAGGTAAATAGCAGTTATTTAAAACATTAATTACAATCCAACACATACATTAATTAAAACATTTCGCATGTTTGATTTTGTTACTGTAAGCATTTATAATGTTTTCAGTGACATCAAGTGTCTGCTTCAGTCTTCCGAAGAAGTCATTTGACAGAAGCACCAAGAATTCAACAAAAAAGAAAAAGAACTGTGTAGAAGAGAAACACGTTAATACATTGCAAGGAACAATAATAAAATAAACCTAGACAAGCCCACAAACTGTATGTAGCAAACTGAGGTTATTCCCATAGTAAATATAAATTAAAGGAAACATCCATGACCTGCGAATTCTTTATCTTAATCAGGACTCGAACCTGGGACACTCGGTGTATGAGACAGGACTACTACCAGACACACCACGATAAGTCTAATTTTTCATTACTCTAGCATAATAATAATAATAAATCCCCAGACAAGAACACCAACTGTATGGCCCCAAAGTAAGCAGAGCTTGTGTTATGGATGACTGTGAAACATCACATCACATCAACAGTGAACTGGGGGGAACCCAAAATAAACATACATATTATATAAATATCAACAACCATGACCCGAGAACAAACATCTGTGTTCATCACACAAATGAATGCCCCGGCCAGAACTCGAACCTGGGACCTTTGGCGTATTAGGCAAGGCTACTTACCACTACACCACTCGGTCACATAATCCTTACTAATATTACATATATATGCGGAATTATATGACTTTACAGAAGCGAGTGAATGCTCATCGAGCAAATTAATACTCCAACCAGGATTCAAACCCGGCAACTCCAGCGTGTGAAGCAGGGCTACTGCCACACAGCATGTTTACCAAACTTTAAATTTACGATGTAAGTGTAGTGCTGGGAACAAATGCTGGGTACATGCATTTCTTTTCAGATTTAATTATACTTAAACATTTTATAAATTGAAAATATGTTGAGGAAAGAAGAATGATATTGTATATAATTGTATTTTATATTCTGTGTTTAATTAAAATCGTTCTTTAAAGTGGGTTTTAATAAATTGTCTTTTTCAGATATTTCCCCTTACATATAAGTTAGGTATTAAATGTTGTATTGTGGAGGACAGCACATTCTAAAATAATTGTTTTCTTTGCTGGTCCTCTAACTCCAAACATTCCCCTCAATAGACAGCGAAACCTTTGTTTCCATAAACCAAAACATCTTTCAATTGTATTCCGAGTACGGATGTGACACCTATTATAGATTTCCACTTGGGATGGGTTCAGTACTGGTGTAAATAAATATGGAATGCAGGGATATCCACTATCACCAAGCAATATCCCAGAGTTTTAGGATATGAGTGTAATAAATACTTTTAAAAAATCTATAAATGACTACTTTTAATATGATTTACTAAAATAAAAATGTAAAAATACAACTTATTTAATGAATGCTACCTGTACTGATGAATATCCTTTCCTATTAATATATAATTGGCCCCCATCAGCATTAATTTTCTTTACTCTTATATGAGTACAGTCAATCACATCAATATCAGTTGGAAAATTTGCGTTATTGCGGATTTTTTTTAAGTTTCCTGTTGTTCACTTAAATAACTCTTATGAATCTTTTAAATATTTTGGACAAACTGTCTGCTACCGTTTTGCACATTTTACTGAAGATAGGCTGAGACACACTATATAAATCAGCTGTATCGTCTTGAATTTAAAAGGAACAAAATAAATATTTTTAGCCGAGCAACACAAAGCGTTGACCAAGCACCCAAGCACTTGTAAATAACAATTATCCTTGGCACTTACTTCATGGCAAGCCCAATTGCGTAGTTGGGCATCATCGAGATCAAAAATTTTTTGACTGAAACGTTTTGTGAACCTATACTTGTACATGAAATCGTCATCACTCAGTCCGAATGGATTTACACGACGGCGATCTCTCTCACATCGTCGAGACCTCTCTAGAAACTCCAAATTTTCTAAATCCATGATGTCCATCATGTCGATATCAACTCTCTCTACTCGAATACTCTAAACAAAATATTGAATAAAACTGAACCGACCTTGATGAAACTTGTACTATTCCGTTTGTCGTAAAATACATAAACAATATAGCAAAGAACAAATTATATGAACCCCTTTTTGTGATAATGGCGTCTTATGCCATATCTATAAGTGCTAAAAAAGTGGGTTTTAACCGTACATCTAATAAGTTTCTAACGCCGTTTTCACGGCGGACAGTGGGCTGTTAACCGTACTTCGTGGAACGTGAGCTTCGTCGACGGGAATTCGTCGTTCCAGGTGCCTCGAGTCTTCGTGTTCGAGTAAGTTACCCGCGTCGTCCTCAACCACCCTACTGCGTGTAGGGTGGTTTTTAGGAAGTTAGTCATCGTTGATAGGTTCATAGTATATATATTTATATATTGTTGTCCCTCCCCAACCCCTCCGCAATGGCTTCTCTAAGCTCTGATGAGTTTATGAGGAAGTTACTTGATAGTACCAGTGCTGAAGGCATGTCTATAAATGCTGATAAGTATCGTTTCTTGGACACTCTCATCCCGCATATCATGGCGTTAATTCCCTCAATGGCCCCTCAGGCCACCCCAGTCCCCCAGACCCCTCTGGTCTTAGGCCCTCCCGCGTCCCCTTCCTCCAGTGACATGGAGTGCGAAGTAGACGCCCCTCCGCGCCGCAAGCACGCACCCGCGACCGAGTCATCCTCGGACGCCACCCCAACTGGCCCTGATGAGCCTCACTCTTTCACCCTTGTTAAGAAGCGCTCTAAGAAGCGCTCGAAACAAGACCCGGCGCCCTCGACGCCCGTCCCTAGACCCCCTGCGGCGTCTTCAATGCCAGCTGCCCCGGTGTCTTCAACACCCGCTCCGGCCCCAACTTCTGTCAAGGCCAAGGTCCCACCACCCGTTTTCCTTCGGTAAATGGACTGAGGTTTCGACATTGTGCAATGAGCACAAGATTCATTACACCCGAGCGGCTAACTCGGGTGAATCTATTAAAATCTTAGTCTCGTCGATAGACGACTTTCGTGCTTTAACAAAGCTCCTCACCGATAAGCAATATGCTTATCACACTTATGCTCTGTCAGAAGAGCGTAAGATCAGAGCGGTACTCAGGGGAGTCCCGTTCGAATTATCGAACGAGGCTATCCTGGAGGATCTGCAGTCCCAAGGCTTCCCGGCACTCGCGGTGCATAAAATGCACAGCAAGTACGGGAGGCAACACCCTCTCGCTTTGGTAGTTCTCGCCAACGTCCCCAAGTCCAGGGAGATCCTGAAAGAGGTTAGCTCTAAATGCGGCCTCTCTGGGATCTCGATCGAGGCGCCTCATCGCCGCGGTCATCCCGGCCAGTGCCATCGGTGCCAGTTGTACGCGGCGGCCAACTGCCGCGCACCGCCCAGGTGCGTCAAGTGCCTGGTCCCGCACTTCACTAAGGAGTGCAATCGCACTCCTGAAACTCCCTCTCCTCCCGATTGCGTGCTTTGTGGCCAGTCCGGCCACACCGCAAATTACAGGGGCTGCCCTCGTGCACCCCGTTGTATGCGCTCCAATTTCAAGAGGGCGGCACCCAAACAGGCCCCGCGCCTTTCTCAAGAAAACTTTCCGCCGCTGCGTAGCCGGGTTCCTCCGGCTGCAAAGCACAGTCTAGGCCTGCCCCAGAAAACTGGAGGCAGCGCCCCGCATCGAATCCCATCCCGGCTCCTCGCCCATACAAACCCACTCCTCAATCCTCCGTAGCAGACGATATGCGTATCGTCTGCTACGGAGCTAGGGGCTAAAAAAGAGGTCATTTTGAGCAAGAGAATAGTGTAAAGTTTATTTATTTCTTAAACATTTTCTCCACCAATTCAAATAACGTGAGGTTCCATGATTTTCCGTTTATTGAATTTATCATGTTAGTAAAAGAGATCGGATTCTTGTGATTGACCCTGAAGATTGGTGTTATAAAATACAAGATGCTATTTTTTGAGATTTTAGTAGGTTCGATTCCTGGATATAGCAAGCTTATTTTCCATTTTTAAGAGTAACATGACCACCCGCAATAGTTCCTCGATTACGCGGGGCACATCCTAGGGTTATACTTCACAAGATCAGGATAAAGTCATCTCTCATCACTAATCACAAACGCTAAGTGTTTTCTTTTTGCAGTGGATCTCAAACTATACATTCCGATTCAAAGTAAAAAAGACCGATGAGACTCCAGGAAGACACTGACAAGGTAGTCGCGTGAAGTAAGGAAAAACACATGCACAACTATTACTACGTAATCAACTACACTTCAACGGCTAGGGTTGTACAAGTAAAAGATCCAAGGGTTTCTTTTAATTCTGACCTATTTTTAAAGCATACATAAAAGATGATTAAACGAACTTTTAAGTGAAGTTCTATCGCTATTATATGAGTATTATAATATTTATAAATATTTGTAAATATTTGTATTATTTTTCTTTTAGTTTTTAGGTCATTCTTCGACAAGTACCTTCCTAATTATACGAGTTTGGACGTTATTTTAAACCTTTTTCTCGGCTCATAAATATATACTCAGTTCCAGTCAAATTTGTGTTCTGCCAACAAAAAAAAAAAACCTCAGAAAACCTTATAAAGCAAATTCTGCTTTAAAAATTATTTTATTTTGTTAATATAATTAGGACAATGGATAGTTTTGCTGACATCTTTAACTTTAGATATGAGTGACAAATTATATTTGTATTTATTGATTATCGATTATTGATGCATTACCGACCGTAGGTTTAAGTTGGAATAGCCTTTGTTGCAGTAATTACTGTGGCTGTTTCTTCGCTTTGCCCGGAGTACAACCACGTTAACATGATCATTATGGTGATTAAAATAGGAAGGACTGTAGTACCACCCTGGACGAGATCTTAACATAAGAAACTCTTCTACCACTAAAGAATAACATTGATACTGTTTCACAAAATTGTCTAAATATTACACCATTTCTACTTATTTCTAAGACCACTTAGAAATAATTTGCATAGAAATTGATGGTGTGTAAATTAATTAATTTAGTTTCATTTTAGGCGTCAGTAACTACGGGTATGGCACAAGATTCTAAACCTGGGCCTAGTTGTGAAATATTGAGGCAAAAAACTATGGTACAGATGCAGGTAAGCTAAGTATAGCAGGTTGGTAAGTAACTAAGGTAAATAGCAGTTATTTAAAACATTAATTACAATCCAACACATACATTAATTAAAACATTTCGCATGTTTGATTTTGTTACTGTAAGCATTTATAATGTTTTCAGTGACATCAAGTGTCTGCTTCAGTCTTCCGAAGAAGTCATTTGACAGAAGCACCAAGAATTCAACAAAAAAGAAAAAGAACTGTGTAGAAGAGAAACACGTTAATACATTGCAAGGAACAATAATAAAATAAACCTAGACAAGCCCACAAACTGTATGTAGCAAACTGAGGTTATTCCCATAGTAAATATAAATTAAAGGAAACATCCATGACCTGCGAATTCTTTATCTTAATCAGGACTCGAACCTGGGACACTCGGTGTATGAGACAGGACTACTACCAGACACACCACGATAAGTCTAATTTTTCATTACTCTAGCATAATAATAATAATAAATCCCCAGACAAGAACACCAACTGTATGGCCCCAAAGTAAGCAGAGCTTGTGTTATGGATGACTGTGAAACATCACATCACATCAACAGTGAACTGGGGGGAACCCAAAATAAACATACATATTATATAAATATCAACAACCATGACCCGAGAACAAACATCTGTGTTCATCACACAAATGAATGCCCCGGCCAGAACTCGAACCTGGGACCTTTGGCGTATTAGGCAAGGCTACTTACCACTACACCACTCGGTCACATAATCCTTACTAATATTACATATATATGCGGAATTATATGACTTTACAGAAGCGAGTGAATGCTCATCGAGCAAATTAATACTCCAACCAGGATTCAAACCCGGCAACTCCAGCGTGTGAAGCAGGGCTACTGCCACACAGCATGTTTACCAAACTTTAAATTTACGATGTAAGTGTAGTGCTGGGAACAAATGCTGGGTACATGCATTTCTTTTCAGATTTAATTATACTTAAACATTTTATAAATTGAAAATATGTTGAGGAAAGAAGAATGATATTGTATATAATTGTATTTTATATTCTGTGTTTAATTAAAATCGTTCTTTAAAGTGGGTTTTAATAAATTGTCTTTTTCAGATATTTCCCCTTACATATAAGTTAGGTATTAAATGTTGTATTGTGGAGGACAGCACATTCTAAAATAATTGTTTTCTTTGCTGGTCCTCTAACTCCAAACATTCCCCTCAATAGACAGCGAAACCTTTGTTTCCATAAACCAAAACATCTTTCAATTGTATTCCGAGTACGGATGTGACACCTATTATAGATTTCCACTTGGGATGGGTTCAGTACTGGTGTAAATAAATATGGAATGCAGGGATATCCACTATCACCAAGCAATATCCCAGAGTTTTAGGATATGAGTGTAATAAATACTTTTAAAAAATCTATAAATGACTACTTTTAATATGATTTACTAAAATAAAAATGTAAAAATACAACTTATTTAATGAATGCTACCTGTACTGATGAATATCCTTTCCTATTAATATATAATTGGCCCCCATCAGCATTAATTTTCTTTACTCTTATATGAGTACAGTCAATCACATCAATATCAGTTGGAAAATTTGCGTTATTGCGGATTTTTTTTAAGTTTCCTGTTGTTCACTTAAATAACTCTTATGAATCTTTTAAATATTTTGGACAAACTGTCTGCTACCGTTTTGCACATTTTACTGAAGATAGGCTGAGACACACTATATAAATCAGCTGTATCGTCTTGAATTTAAAAGGAACAAAATAAATATTTTTAGCCGAGCAACACAAAGCGTTGACCAAGCACCCAAGCACTTGTAAATAACAATTATCCTTGGCACTTACTTCATGGCAAGCCCAATTGCGTAGTTGGGCATCATCGAGATCAAAAATTTTTTGACTGAAACGTTTTGTGAACCTATACTTGTACATGAAATCGTCATCACTCAGTCCGAATGGATTTACACGACGGCGATCTCTCTCACATCGTCGAGACCTCTCTAGAAACTCCAAATTTTCTAAATCCATGATGTCCATCATGTCGATATCAACTCTCTCTACTCGAATACTCTAAACAAAATATTGAATAAAACTGAACCGACCTTGATGAAACTTGTACTATTCCGTTTGTCGTAAAATACATAAACAATATAGCAAAGAACAAATTATATGAACCCCTTTTTGTGATAATGGCGTCTTATGCCATATCTATAAGTGCTAAAAAAGTGGGTTTTAACCGTACATCTAATAAGTTTCTAACGCCGTTTTCACGGCGGACAGTGGGCTGTTAACCGTACTTCGTGGAACGTGAGCTTCGTCGACGGGAATTCGTCGTTCCAGGTGCCTCGAGTCTTCGTGTTCGAGTAAGTTACCCGCGTCGTCCTCAACCACCCTACTGCGTGTAGGGTGGTTTTTAGGAAGTTAGTCATCGTTGATAGGTTCATAGTATATATATTTATATATTGTTGTCCCTCCCCAACCCCTCCGCAATGGCTTCTCTAAGCTCTGATGAGTTTATGAGGAAGTTACTTGATAGTACCAGTGCTGAAGGCATGTCTATAAATGCTGATAAGTATCGTTTCTTGGACACTCTCATCCCGCATATCATGGCGTTAATTCCCTCAATGGCCCCTCAGGCCACCCCAGTCCCCCAGACCCCTCTGGTCTTAGGCCCTCCCGCGTCCCCTTCCTCCAGTGACATGGAGTGCGAAGTAGACGCCCCTCCGCGCCGCAAGCACGCACCCGCGACCGAGTCATCCTCGGACGCCACCCCAACTGGCCCTGATGAGCCTCACTCTTTCACCCTTGTTAAGAAGCGCTCTAAGAAGCGCTCGAAACAAGACCCGGCGCCCTCGACGCCCGTCCCTAGACCCCCTGCGGCGTCTTCAATGCCAGCTGCCCCGGTGTCTTCAACACCCGCTCCGGCCCCAACTTCTGTCAAGGCCAAGGTCCCACCACCCGTTTTCCTTCGGTAAATGGACTGAGGTTTCGACATTGTGCAATGAGCACAAGATTCATTACACCCGAGCGGCTAACTCGGGTGAATCTATTAAAATCTTAGTCTCGTCGATAGACGACTTTCGTGCTTTAACAAAGCTCCTCACCGATAAGCAATATGCTTATCACACTTATGCTCTGTCAGAAGAGCGTAAGATCAGAGCGGTACTCAGGGGAGTCCCGTTCGAATTATCGAACGAGGCTATCCTGGAGGATCTGCAGTCCCAAGGCTTCCCGGCACTCGCGGTGCATAAAATGCACAGCAAGTACGGGAGGCAACACCCTCTCGCTTTGGTAGTTCTCGCCAACGTCCCCAAGTCCAGGGAGATCCTGAAAGAGGTTAGCTCTAAATGCGGCCTCTCTGGGATCTCGATCGAGGCGCCTCATCGCCGCGGTCATCCCGGCCAGTGCCATCGGTGCCAGTTGTACGCGGCGGCCAACTGCCGCGCACCGCCCAGGTGCGTCAAGTGCCTGGTCCCGCACTTCACTAAGGAGTGCAATCGCACTCCTGAAACTCCCTCTCCTCCCGATTGCGTGCTTTGTGGCCAGTCCGGCCACACCGCAAATTACAGGGGCTGCCCTCGTGCACCCCGTTGTATGCGCTCCAATTTCAAGAGGGCGGCACCCAAACAGGCCCCGCGCCTTTCTCAAGAAAACTTTCCGCCGCTGCGTAGCCGGGTTCCTCCGGCTGCAAAGCACAGTCTAGGCCTGCCCCAGAAAACTGGAGGCAGCGCCCCGCATCGAATCCCATCCCGGCTCCTCGCCCCTACAAAGCCACTCCACAATCCTCCGTAGCAGACGATATGCGTATCGTCTGCGACGCTATGAAAAATATCGATGTTAGTGAAATCACAGTCTTAGCCCGTAAACTTAGGGCTTCACGTACTCCGACAGAGCGTTTGCGTTTCATTATAGGTTCATTTAAATGAATTGATCCCTAAATCATGCTTCGGCCGACCTCTGCCCAGCCCCGGCTTCACCGGAGGCTGCCCAGAACAGCCACCAACTCATGTCCCTTTGAGCACCTTCAGTGCAACTTTCACTACAGGCGGAAGACCCGCTAGCGGGTCTCCGCCAGCGCGCCCAACTTCCCGACGGGTGTCGCTTCCGATGAAGGCTAACGGTAATAACTACAGCCAACAGGTGGTTTTTAGTGGGTAGGTGCCATTCTGGTGAGTCCCACATAACCCCCCGCAGAGGAATTTACCTGCGGGCGGTATGCATGACGCATCTTCCACCTCCCTCCCGCAAAGGTGCCTCGGCGAAAAAAAAAAAAGACTTTAAACTTCGAACCAAGGACAGGGATAGTAAACGAGACTGTATCTTGAACTAAAGGATTGGGTTGGGTTTCGGAGCGTTTGAAGAATGCTTCAGAGTGTTTTGAGGTGCTGTTGCACTGTAGGTAGTTTAAGATCTCTGTGCTGGTCCGCGTTACGCACGTACCAGGGTGCGTTTGTGGCCTTGCGGCAGAAGAGATTTTGAACTACCTGCAGTTTGTGCAGAAGGGAGGGTTTGGCGTGGGCAAAGATTGGCGAGGCATAGGTCATGACGGGTCTAACTCAGGTCTTAAAGAACGTTCGTTTGTTACGAAAGGACATTTTAATATGTCTACCTAACATACTACTTAGTTGGCCTAAGTAGAGACGGACGAGTTTCGATACTCTATCGACGTGTGGCTTGAAAGAAAGCGTCGGGTCTAAGGTGACGCCTTAGTATTTAGCACTGTGCATTCGAACGTGGGATCGTTGGTGCGACGACGGAGTTTGTAGTCGAAGCGAATCGCAGAACTCTTGTCTGAATTCTCATCGATACGCCATTTTTTAAACCATACACCGAGGGCGTTAACGGCCTTTTGGCCTTCTGGTGATTAGGTGCGGGACACAGCAGCCTTTGATGTAAACGGCAGTGTCGTCGGTAAAGAGGGCGAGTTCGACGCCTTTCAGCGGGATCGGAATATCGTTGGTGTACACGGTGCACAACAGAGGGACTCCGCCCTTTATGGGATGAGGCGCGGAAAGCGTGCCTTCATCCCTAAAACGAAACGAACGATCTTTAAGATAGGACGCGATTATCCTGACTAGGCGATGCGGTAAGCCTATTTTATAGAGTTTATATACGACGCCGCTGTGCCAGACTTTATCGAAAGCCTTGGCTACGTCAAAGAAAACTGCAACCATTTTATTACGCTACGGATAGAAGCCGTCGAGCATGTTCTCGACGATGCGATGGACTTGCTGAGGGCAAGAGAGCAAGGCGCAAAAGCCGAACTGATGGGGGCATGATACGGGGGGGACCGTTTTAAAAAACACCGCGGGTAGAAGCCGACGAGTAAGTAACTCGACGATGCAATGGACTTGCTGCGGGCAGGAGTGTAGCGCGAATGGCGAACTGATGGGGAATGATCATGGGATCGCCGTCCGCTGGAAACAGATGGTTCCGCATTCGAGAGAATATGACTCTTTCGAGAAGCTTAGCCATGGCCTTGAGGAGGCTGATAGGTCTGTGATTAGCTGGGACATTAAGAGGTTTACCGGGCTTGGGAATGCCTATGACTGTCGCTTCTTTCCAAGCTTTTGGAAAGTAGCTAAGGTTGAATCAGGCATTGAATATAACAGCTAACAAGGTAAGCACCTGTTAAGGCAGGTGCTTAAGTGCGACTTTTTGGACTTTTGACTTTTGTAATGAGAAGCGAGATTTCATCATTAGAGACTGTGACGGGGTCGGCGGTGATGGAGAGAGAGTCTCTGCGGAGGACTTCGTCCTCCACCGCCTGGATGTGGGAGGGATCCGCGGGTTGCCTGCTGGGCGAGCATTCGGCTTTCTCTTCGACTTCGAAGGCGATAGAGCCATCGGGTCGAGTGAGAGGAGGGACCTGAGAGGCGGCGTCTATGCGTAAGTCTCGGGCCATACTATAATATGCTTGGTAAGACGGGGAAATATTCACCATGAGATCGTTCATCTGAGATTCTCGGAGTTCCACGAGGCAAGACCCAACTTTATGTTGTAGCTGATTCGCAGCTTATCTATAGGCGGGCGTGGGATAGAGCTTGGCTCTCGGAGAGCCGCGTTCTTAGCTTTAATAAGATTGCTAACGGCTAAGGGAAGGGTGGGTTTGCCTTGCTTAGCAACCTTTTCTTAAGGCTACGAGCGTTAAATGAAAATACGGTTAAGCCCTTCGGTTTGATACGACCGGACGCGCGATTATTTTTGTTATCCGAACTATACCCAAATTAACCTATTTGTTTATTTATCCTTTTTTAAGAAGATCTCAACTTCAGGCAGTTTACATCAATTAGCGATTCACCCATGTATTTGTTTCAATAAATTACGAATATTTCGTTCTTGACCTTTCCATAACCCTTTCAATAAACGTTCAAAAATAAAACCATTTACATGTTATTGTTTTTGAGAATTCGTTTGCTAGCAATTATCAAAAATGCCGGACATTTCGATGTCACATTTTTGAAAAGGGTTTGTTATATTATTTCCATTTGTTTGTTGAATTGCTCATGAAAATAACACTTCATTTTCACATCATTTAAATGATGATTTATGTTGTTTATTTTGTATTTTTCTAGAATATAGTTTCATTTTTATTGGCTTAATTGAAAATCTTTTTCTAAGTGCCTACTTCGAGGTATTTAAAGCTATTTATATGCAAAATATCTGAATAAAAAGAATTTCACTTAATTTTTAAGAGTTTTTAATATCAATAAGCTTATTATCATTTGATTTAAGGACCTAAAATACATCGCAATAAGGGGTAGTGCGAAGTCAACACTTTACATTGTCTTTTTACCACATATTTTCATCGCACTCAGTTCTTCAAGTAAAGTAGCAAAATGTCTTTCCTTGTAAGCGATTTTCATACAAATACTGAATTAACGACGTTTAAATACTTGAGTAAAAGCCCTTATCGGATCAGAAAAATGTTCATCCGTCAGCTTGAATGTTTTATAAAAAAAAGGCATGCCTCTTTGGTTATACTTCTCCATCTTTTTGTGTTTAAGTACGTGAGCTATATGGAACAAATTCAAAATATTTCATTATTTTACTTATTTTTGTCACCGTCTTCAACTTTTAATGTCGAAAATCACCCTGATCAAACAATAACTACAGAATAATTGTAAAATATAAACTTGTTCTTATCACCTGTATAATCAAATTTGTATAATATAAAATTGTGCCTAATACACGCCAAAAATTTCCCTTCTACTTTAACAGATCAACGCGCCGCGCACTCAGGGCGTAAAACAAGGAAAGTCAGTATTAGAAATGTTGGTGGCTGGCAATATATTCCGAGAATTCGCTTAAACATATGAAACTTCGACTCCTGTAATAATATTTAATTGGAATCATCTTTATTCTCAGCAATAATTTATGTTCTGAGTACTGGGGTACTTAGATTTAATTTAAGCAAAACATTTGAATATATCAATAATTTTGACAGGATAATACATTAACGATCACACTAAAAAAATTAAGTCCACACATACAGATTATGAAATAATTATATGACTTCATCAAATGTTTTTCCAGCAACATTGTCATGTTCAAACTTTGAAAGTGCACTACACATATTTGCATTTATATGTTAAACATCTCTATCTACATAAATTGCTTATACACAAATTTATAATCTTGTATTTGCCAAAGTCTGGGTAAGTCAAGAAAAGAATGACTCTTTTTTTAATATGTAACGTCTATAACAGGCAACATTTTCATTTGTCACAATTGTTTTCTTAATTCGTCGTACGTCCCGGGTGCCACGTAGGAACATATGAAAAATATCATTAAAATAAATTGCATACTGGATGGTTAATAGTTCTCTCACTATTTTCGTTCAATATGTTACGTACCTAGTACGCAGTCGAGGAACTTGTGCATGCTCAGATTTGCATCCGAAACCCCTACAGTGTTGTCGCCCCTTATTATGCGGACTGCCTACAAAATACCGAACAATGTGCAAGCGATTTTTGCCTTAGCCTGAGCCTCCGACGACACTCCTGAATGTACATTTGACACTAAAAAGGACGTATATTTTTATTCTTGAGGGAAAAGCTCTGGATGCAGACTGCAATTTTATTTACTTGGTAGTCCAGTATAAACCCACTATGAACCTTAAGATTTTAAAAGGAGTTTTGTGGAATCCGAGAGTACTATATTATTACTTTGCTCCGTGGTTGTTATAGAGCATCACAGTAACATAAACGAAGTGGACGGCTTCTGTTATGATATTTAGCGATCTGAAATATCTCAATTTTTTCTAACGACCGGAGAGTAACGTAATGTTGTGCGTTGACCTTTATGTTAGCAAAACTTAAAATCTTTGTTTTGGCGCTATAAATAGTTTTCAAACTTGAACTTTTGGAATGTCAATTTACTTTCGTTATTTATTACGAGTTTTATAGAAATGATATTTTCGTATCACTTTTATCAAGTCAAAATGTGCGTAAAATTTTTAAGATCGAATCAGTGTTAATATAATATCAGGGTCCCAGTATAATTCCAGAATTTCTTACAATTTAACATCACAATATATAAGTATCAACGAGCACCTATGTAATTTAATTAAAGTACCGTAATGTAAGTTTCCCTTACAGTACTATTGCTAGGCAACAGATAAAAATGAGGTGGTTCGGTATTCCGATTCCCCTTTATCAAAATAAAATATACATTCTGATACTTCTATTAGATTAATTTTGGAGATATCATAGTTAAGTTTGTCGTGAGTTGAATTTTATTTTCATAGTAGCCAAATTTGTTTGCGAATTCGTATTAGAAGCTATAATGTGAATGTTGAATTGAGGTTTAGCCTATTTTTTCACAGTTATTAAAAGGACTATAAGGTTATCTATATTTAAAAAATACTTTTTAGTATTATTTAAGTTTCAAGGTTAACTTTAGTTTTGTTAAATAGGATTTAATCCGTAGCCTTAAATACGAAAAGCTCAAATCACGTCTTCGCTTTTTGCCAACCCTGAGGAAAGTTTGGATTAGGGCATGTTATTTTGCTTTATTTGCAAGTTTAACTGACACGTCTTGTACACAGACCCGATCTGCGTCCGGCCCCGTTCGGACGTGTTGATGGTTGCTCCCGGCTGTCGAGTCACGATTGTTGTCTCACGACTTCTCACGTAGCAATACTTTAACGCCATTCTCGCCACACTCTCGAGTGTAGCCCCAGACTCGTCCAGCGTCAGACGCCGCTCGGACGCGTTCGTGGTCGCACCAGCCGTTGAGTCGTTGGATTGTCGTCTCAGGACGACAACTCGTAGCAATACTCATACGCTGAGATCGAATCAATTCGATCGAATTTCAACCCACACATCGATAGAGTATCGAAATCGCCAGTCTTTACTTAGGCCGTCTAAATGGCATGGTAGGTAGACATAGTAAAATGTCGTTTAGAAACAAACGTACGCTCTTTAAGACCTGCGTTAGACCCGTCTTGACATATGCCTTGCCAATCTCTGCCCACGCCAAACCACCTGCACTTGGTTCAAAATCTCTTCTGCCACAGGGCCACAAACGCATCCTGGTATGTGCGTAACGCGGACGACAGAGACAAAGTTGGGTATCCTTTGGGACTGTTGGGTATCTGTTGTACTAAAACCAGAATACTTTACCCTGGGCACACACAGCACTCAGCACAACACAGCACAGCACTTAGAAAACTAAGAGACTTAGTCGCAAAGATCAAATTACTACGACAGCGCTCGGAGGGAGTAAGAAAACCCAGAAAAACCGTATCGCGGAAACAACACGCTATACTGTGACGTCAGTAAACTGAGCGCCACTGAATATGGGGAAGGGACCGATCAATCGTAGTGGTCTTGGAAAGTCCGTGCCGGGCGGCGATCGGAGAGAGAAATGCTTTTAGGTGAAAAAATCAAACAGTTATACGAATACGAACGGACGGACATTTATTCGAAATGCTTCTGCACATATCTGTGTTGACGCTCCTCGCTTCTGCTTCATCTTCATACCTTGGTGCTGCTAGAAAGTATGCGGGATTGAGACGGTCGATGGAGATAACAGCATGGCGCGTTGGAAACTTTATGGTGAAAACTTTTCCGTTGCGTTGTACTACACAATATGCACCTTCATAAGCTGGTTGCAGAGGTTCCTTCATGTGTGTAGGTCTGGGTGCTCGAATATCTTGCGGCTGTTTTGATGTGGTGCTGGTTCTAGCTCGAACGCCTGCGGAATTAACTCCAAGATATCAATCTTGGAGTTAATTCCGCAGGCGTTCGACGTAGTTATATTCTATAGTGTTGTTATTGTGTTTTGATGTGTCGAAGAAGTCGACCGGTAATCTAAGTGTACGGGCAAAGGTCAGCTGCGCAGCGCTGAGTCCGTTGCCCGTGCGTAGGGCTGCTTGTAGGCCAAGTAGTGTAGTAGGTAGTTGATCTAGCCACGATGTTGATGAGATGAGTCTTGCTGTGAGAGCGGTTTTCAATTTTCTGTGCCAGCGCTCGACGATCCCGTTGCTCTGAGGGTGGTACGGTGTTGTGCGTTGACGCTGTATACCCAGTAGTGTCGAAAGAGATGAAAATAGGTGACTTTCAAATTGTCGTCCTTGGTCCGTCGTGATGGTATGTCAGCATCCGTATCTCGCTATCCACGTGCTGAAGAATGCTTTTGCTACGGTTTCAGCAGTTATATCTTGCGTGGGTGTTATCTCAGGCCAGCGAGTGCATCTGTCAACCGTCGTAACACAATAACGATAACCGTTAGCGGTGGTAGAGAGCGGACCGATTATGTCTATGTGTGTGTGTGCGAAGCGATCGACGTTCGAAGTATTGAATGTAGATATAGCGCTCGAAGTATGGCGTTGTATTTTTGATTTTTGACAAACGATGTAGGATTTCATCCAGTTTCCCACGTCGATGTTCATACTAGGCCAGAAATATCGCGTCTTCATTAGTGTTCGTGTTGCTCTTGTTCCAGGATGGCTCGTTCCGTGCACAGCGTTGAATGCTTGTAGGCGAAACTGAGTAGGTAGGTACGGACGTAAGTGTGGCGTGGAACACTAGCAGTATATTTTCTTGTTTGAAGTAGGGACGTTAATTTTCTTAAACTGTAGCTTTTCTTGCTTGAGAAGTGATTGTAGGTCGCTGTCTTGTTGTTGCGCTGTTGCCAGTTCATCGTAGTCTATAGAAGTACGGCAGGTTATCGTCTCGACGCGTGATTATGCATCTGCAACGACGTTGTCCTTGATGTGTCGTATATCGGTGGTAAACTCGCTGATATACATAATTTGTCGCATTCGCTTCGGTGTTTCGTTAGTTGTCTTTGTCTTCGTAAAAATGTAGATAAGTGGTTTATGATCGGTGAAAATTACCAGTTGTCTTCCTTCGTTTACAATGTTTTACGGAAGTGCTTCACTGCCATATAAATAGCTAAAATAATAATATGCTCTCGATCATAAGCGCTGTAGTTCATTTGCGTTTTTGAAAGCTTCTTTGAAAAATATCCAAGCGGCTGCCAGGTATTATTTAGAAGTTGTAGCACAGCTATTAGATGCATCACACATGAGTGCAAGTGGGACGTAGTGATGCGGGTGAGCTAGATAGGTAGCTTCCACTATAGCGCGTTTGCAGTCGATGTATGTTTTCCCGGCGGCTGGTGTACATTGAATTTTTGTCTTGGCTTTTCATTTAAATGCGTGCATTTAAGCGTTCAATGGTGCTTTCAGTAGTGCGGCGTATGATAATTATCATGCCGAGAAATCTTCGAAGTTTTTCTAATCTAATAGCGTGTTGGTTCCGTGATATGGTTTTTCTGGGTTTTCTTACTCCCTCTGAGCGCTGTCGAAGTGATTATTTTTCTTTGCGATTAAGTCTCTTAGTTTTCAAAGTGTTGTGCTTGTGCTGAGAGCTGTGTGTGCCCAGCGTAAAGTATTCTGGTTTTAGTACAGAGGATACCTAACGGTGACAACTGAATTTGTACTGATCCAGTCCTTTTTTTTATTATTTTTTCCTTTCTACTATTTTATTTATTTACTCTCCTTCATTTTTATCTTTATATTTCATATTAATCTTTTAATTATCATTGTCATATTTATTTATCTTTACCATATTTGTGTCTTTTCGTACATATTTGTCCTTTTTGTCGGTAAAGGTTGACCCTAACGTGGTCAACTCTTTACCTGCGCACCCTTTTTAGGATTCTAGGTAGTGGCCTTCGGTGAACTGCGGTTAGTTTTAAGTTATTCTCCCCAGCCCCCCTACCGCTGGTGGGGAAGTTAGTTACTAGGGTTCGCTAGGTTTTAAAAACTCTAGACATCATTTATATATTCATATAATTTGTCCCAACCCCTCCCTAACAGATTTGCAGAGTCTATTAAACTTTGCAAAGGCCTTGGCACAGGCACTCGCCGCGTCGGGTGTCCCGATCAAAGATGAGGTCATAACGCAGACCTTAATTACTTTTAACGTGTCCTCGGCCCCTCAGGCCAATCCCGGCCCCTCAGGCCACCAACGCTTAGAGCTCTCAGGTCTTTAGCTCTCCTCCTACGTCTCCCGTGCCCTCCGAGATGGACTGTGTGTCGGACACATCTTCTGGCACGTCGCGCCGCAAGCGTACCGCTCCCGGGAGCGACTCGGAATCCGCGTCTGATGCGTAATCGGACGCCGCCACCTTAACTGGCTCTCCTGAGCCCGCATTTACACTAGTCTCGTCCAAGTGCTCTAGGAAGCGCACAAAGCAAGCCGCGGTGTTTTCAACACCCGAGCCCTCCCCGGTATCTTTATATGTAAATTATATATCCCGACCCTCGCGGGCACTCCGGGCAATGCCACCGTTGCCAGCTTTACGGCTACGCAGCGGCTAATTGCTCAACTCCTCTTCCGTTCAGTACATACCTAGTGGCACCAGACGTATCCGCAGCGACTTTGAGACCATTGTCGCCCTCGGCCGTTCAGTCATTATGTTCGAAGACTTTAACTCTAAACATACTGACTGGACGTGGCTATCGACCAACACCAGCGGTATCGCTCTCCTCGACATCACTGAGCAACTCGCCTTAGACTTCATCTCTCCCGTCACTCCCACTCATTATCCCGACAACCCGAACCATTCTCCCAACATCCTTGATTTCGCGATTGTAAAGCATATCAACCTTGATCTCAGGTATATTGAACCGCTCGATGACCTAGGCTCTGATCACCGCCCCGTTTCCCTCGTGCTGGAATCGCCCAACGTTAATGATACCTCTCCTAAGACCTTTACCAACTGGAAAGGCTTTAAAAATACGTTAGTTTCAGCCTTAGAGGCCCCGAACTCTCCACTCCCGTTCTCGCCTGGATCTCTAGATAGCCCGGACAAAATAGATTTATTAGTCGATTCCCTCACTGATGCTATCAACTCAGCCAAGCTGATATGCTATAAACAAGGCAAACCCACGCTTCCTTTTGCCATTAAGAATCTTATTAAAGCTAAGAACGCGGCTCTCCAGAGAGCCAAGAAATATCCCACGCCCGCCTATAGATCAGCTGCGGATCAGCTTTAACGCAAAGTTAGGTTTTGCCTCGCGAAATTCGAGACGCTCAGATGAACGATCTCATTGAAAATATCTCCCTTTCCTACCAAGCATACTATAGTATGGCCCGAGCCTTACGCGTAGACGCCACCTCTCACGTTCCTCATCTCACTCGTCTAGATGGCACTATTGCCTTTGAAGTCGAAGAGAAAGCCGAATGCTTCGCTGACAGCATTGCCTCACAATGCTCGCCCAGTACCCAACCTACGGATGCCTCCCACATCCAGGTGGTGGGGGACGAAATCCTCCGCAGAGACTCTCTCCCCATCACCGCCGACCCCGTCACAGTCTCTAATGATGAAATCACGCTTCTCATTAGAAGTCAAAAGTCCAAAAAGGCTCCGGGTGCGGATGGAATTTCCAAACACGCACTTAAGCACCTGCCTCAACAGGTACTCTGGGGGTACGGGACCCTAGATGGACCTAATCTAATCTAGGGAGGTCTTCCTAATCAACAAAGGAAAAAACACATATAACTTTAAATTACTTTTATTTATGATGAATCTATTTTATAATACAATACAAGAATAATTCTTAGACTATTTTGGGGACGAAGCCCGTAATAGAATTCCGTAAAGGAATTCCTTAAAGGAATCCCATCAAGGGATGCCACGGAACAATCATCCATATTCAATATATTTTACATTTTATAAATAAAATCAAATAATGACAGACTTATAAGTTGCCAGTCATAAATGTCGGCAAGTTTGTTTGTGCAATTACCTCTTTTATTAAATACGGCACAAGCAAACGTTGCAGTACTTACCTTGTTAGGTATCATTTTCAATTCTTTCAAGGCTTTCGATAAAGTCTGGCACAGCGGTCTCGTTTATAAACTTTATAAAATAGGCTTACCGGATCACCTCGTTAGAATAATAGCGGCCTTTCTCAAAGATCGTACGTTTCGTTTTAGACATGAAGGCTCAATCCTCGTGCCTCTATTGTACACCGTGTACACAAACGACATTCCCATTCCGCCGAAAGGCGTCGAACTCGCCCTCTTTGCCGACGACACCGCCCTTTACACCAAAGGCCTTATTGTCCCGGGTCTCGTCATCAGACTCCAAAAGGACATAAATGCCCTCGGTGCATGGTTTCAAAAATGGTGCATCGATGTGAACCCAGACAAGAATTCTGCGGTTTACTTCGACTACAAACACCGTCGTGTCGCTGACAATCTCCACGTTCGAATGTCTCCCCTGGAAGCGCATTAGGTGTCACCTTAGACCAGACGCTTTCTTTCAAGCCACCCACGATAGAGTAACGAAACTCGTACGTTTTTACTAAGGACGCCTATATACATAGTATGTTAGGTAGAGAAAGTAAAATGTCTTTCAGAAACAAACGTACGCTTTATAAGACCTGAGTTAGACCCGTCATGACATGTGCCTCACCAATATTTGCCCACGCCAAACCCTCCGTCCTGCACAATCTCTTCTGCCGCGGGGCCACAAACGCACCTTGGTACGTGCGTAACGCGGACCTGCACAGAGATCTTGAACTACCTACAGTGCAACAGCACCTCAAAAAACTCTCTGAAGCGTTCTTTAAACGCTCCGAAACCCACCCCAATCCTCTTGTTCGAGATTCAGTCTCGTGTACCTGTCATAGATTCGAAGTACAAAGTCGCTAGACCGAGAAATGCGCACACGAACGTAGCCACGCAAGTAACACTAGATCTCGAAGCCCTTCAGGCCGCAACTTCTAATTCTAACGTAAATTCGAATTAATTTAACTTCTTTAATATTTATTTAATGTAACTTTAAATCCTATTTTTTATTTTTCATTTTGAGCACCTACAGTGCTATGTATTCACCTTCAGTGCTTTGAGTACCTTCAGTGCTATGTAATCCCAGTGGGTGACCACTTCCGGGCCCAGCTAGTGTGGCCTCTTTCTCCAATTGGTCGTCGCTCAGATGAAGGCCGTGTGGCAAAAATTTGCACAAGTCATTCAGGGGGCTTTTTAGTGGGTACTGCTCATTAGGAGCTAGTCCCAGATGCCTTGTAACGCGCGCGAGAGGTATGCGGAAATGCATTTTTTGCCTGCTGTCCAAACGGGGAACAAAAAAACAGGGACGAGCTCCGTTGCCCTAGGCCTCGGCGACGTGCGGATGTATGTGTTGCAGCTACAATGTTTTGGAATTTGCTTTTTTTAAATATTTTTATAACATATTTTAAAAAAATTCAGCTAGTATAATTTATTTATTTTGGGAACCATAAAGCTACATATGTGCAAAATTAATCAATATTGAGTTTATAGTTTTACCAAGATATATCATAACTTTAAATACAGAACTTTGCAGTATCCAAAGAACTTTTACACTAAATGGAATAGACACATTGGAGGCTACACGTTCACCTATGGTCCAAGCTGCAGCCATAGTACACGGACGGTGGTAAATTGGTTGCTTGATAAATCAATAGAAGTTAAAAGTGATATTTGGCACGATACAAAATTAAATAAAATGTGTGAGTTTTTTTTTGAATATTCATTAAAATAATTATACAAACATGATGGGATCACGCTCATTTTCACCTCATTGATCAAATGCATCGAAGCCGGAATACTTACGGTATAAGCCCGTTCTCGGCTCCTATTTATTGAACTAGAGTCAAGGTTATAAAAATACAGGGTTACAGGTTAAGTCGATCTATTTCCGTTAAGGGCAAGTAATTTACATCGTTTCTGACTGACTATGAAATCCCTATCCTAAATCCAACCGCTTTCGAGATATTTGAAAAGGATATCTAAAAAATATATTATGGTGCCTGTTTTGCATATGTCTCTTAAAATATTTGCGTTTCATAAGCTATCAAACTAGGTATCCTAAAAAGAAAAATAAACATTCAAAATTTTTTAAACCTCAAATAGGCTCTTATGCCTCCCAGATCGCAAAAATGTTCCGCAAAAGCCTTTGCTCGTGATGCTAGTAAAAATTAACAAAGTATTTTAATTAAATAGACATAAATAAATTCGTCAAAAGTACTAGGCCGAAGATAATAATCAATTCACAGAAGTGTAAAAAAAACAGCAACGTAATTTAAAACTACCTGCAGAGTAACATCGTACTTACCAATTGCCTACGATCTATATTCCCGTATAGTAGCGTGATTTTTTGTTCTGAACAGATTTTTTGAATGGACAGTTTATTTGTGGCCATATGGGCCTTTTAAATTTTACCGGACTTTGTAGCCTTGCGCTGACGGCGCCTAGCTGGAACTTAAACTACTCCTACATACGACACGCCTACACCCGAGAGGGCACGGACCTCGGCTTAGGACGTCGAATATTGAAACTACCACTGGTTCGGAAGGATCATCTCAAAGACCCAGCAAGAAACTCAAGAATGCGTACGACGCGTTAGCCTGGCCCACCGGTGGGTCAGGCGATTAAAATGTTGTGTTGCCCTATTTCTAACTGGAACACCGGTGTTCCTTGTTGTAATATCATCGTTGGGATCTGCTAAGACGTTACGCGGACGCCTATAACGAACCGCCGTGTCTGGGTTGGCTGTGTATTCAGATGACTTATTGACCAGCGGGCTGGGATAGTGGGAAGCATTATCGAAGTGGCGTCTAGACGCCAATTTCATGAATGCGGCAATGGTGGGCAGCTCGAGATCCTTGTGCAGATCTAAGTTGCGGATATAGGGCGGGGCCCCGACGCATTTGCGTAAGAACGTATTCTGAATAACCTGCAAGTGATTGAGGTTCGACTTGCTGGCGTGAGCGAAAGCCACACTGGCATATGTCATGATGGGGCGGATGCAAGTTTTGTAAAGTTCATGATGAGGCGGATGCAAGTTTTGTAAAGTTGCAAGTTTTGTAAAGTGTTCTGAACAGATTCGATCGCTGATAGTTAGAATTTATTTTGCAAACAACATAGTTGCTTTAAACCGGTTATGCTACTTGTTCGAGTCTTTAGTAGTGTGAGTTAGGGTGAGCGCGCGGTGCGTGCGGGGTTCTTCGGCCGACGACTGGGTGGCATAGATGTATCTGGCACCGACTGTACCCTCAAAGCCTTAACACTTGCGCATGTTAGGGCTGCCACGCTACACTGCAGAGCGCCAGGTGTGTACGGCGGCGCATTGTATCCTTCCAGATTATTCTAAGACTGGCGATTCTGACGTACTTCTACGAGCACCATCCCGTGGCATTTGGACTGTCCTATGAGGCTCTGTTACGATATACTCACGGGGTCCAGGGTAACTATGTGTGTAAAATGATGGACTTAAAACTACTTGATTTCATTATTATTTAACTCGTTAATTCAATTTTTTTTCAATTTACTATTACTAATGAAATATTTAAAAGGCATATTGTGTTAGAGCTATTTAAATAACTTCTCTTGATTTTTAAACATTAAAGACTTAATTATACCCAATTAAAGCTTTAAGGACCAGACCGTACACAACTCCGAGTTATATCAATCATAAAAAATAATAAATGTTTCCATAGAGTACATACTTTCTATATCCAGTATTCAAAGTGCTTTCTCTTCAGGTGGCATTGCAAAACTAGATTCCGTATAAAGGTGGGTAGATACGTAGATCTTTTTTTTTTTTTTTTTTTTTTTTCCGGGGGGAAAATGCATTACGCATACCACCCGGGCGCAGGGGGCACCCGACTGGTTATGTGGGACTCCCGTATAGGCTAATGAGACCCACGGTATACCCACTAAAAACCCCCCCATCTTCCTCCTCGCCGCCTTGTGACGGGGCCACGGGAACGCTCTCGCACACATCCGCGACCCCGCCGGCGGCAGCCGCCCACAAGCGGCTCCATCGCCACAGCCCGAAGGCCCTCCACGATGGGCGCACCAGATGTTAAGGTGCGCCTCCCTCCTCGGCCTCCACCAGTACTGTAGTAGACTCCCCCTAAGTCTGCTACTAGGAGGCCATGGGTACCAGATAACTGGCACCCGGTGGCAGATCGGGTCTGTGGTTCTGCCACCGACCACAACTCGGCCGCAGAGGATAGGGCAAGCGGCGCACCGCAATACCGACATGCCTCTTCCTCTGCGGCCCCACCAGTGCCGCTTCCACGGAACGGCCCCGCCGGCTCGCAGGGGGTAGGGAGAGTGGCGCACCGTGATACCAACACGCCTCTCCCCCTGCGATCCCTCCACGGCCGCAGAAGATAGGTAGAACGGCGCACCGTGATACCGGCACTCCTCTTCTTCTGCGGTCCCACCTCCAAGCGCGTCCTCAGCGGACTTCCCCAGCCCACTGGGAGCGCCCTCCTCGGGCCAGCCGGCGGCCCCAACAGGCCGGCCCTGGTTGCCTCTTAGTTCACCGTGGGTGACCAGTCCACGGTTACTAAGCCCCCCCGCCACGACAAGGCGGGCAACCATCGGGGGGGGGTAGATACGTAGATCTAGTTCAACTCTCTGCTAGATCCAGCACTCCTATACAAACAAGTAATAGCACTGCGCTACCACTCTTTTCTTTGAAATATTAACTATTAGTTTTTTTGGTTTGTGGTTATCGCAAACTTTAAAGAAACGGCAATGATTAAATATATATATTTTTTTAATCATTGAAACAAAAAAAGATTTATCGAAATCAATTCATAATTGGCAGAGTAACCGCGTAACAGACATTAAAAAAATGGTCAGTCGAATAGAAAACCTCCTCCTTTTTTTAAGTCTGTTCAAATGAGTCTGATCTACTTAAAATTCTAATCCTGTCTATTTTCAGTCGCAGTGCAGAAACAGTTATTTATTAATATTACTGCTCTAGTAATCAACTTAGCCGCCAAGACTAAGTTTCAACACCTTGACAAAAGTGGTTGGATTTAAGAATTAATGTCTCGAAAAGTTTTATGATAATTGAATTATAGCAATCAACGTATCATAGTAATGGTCCCATGTAATTTTAATTTCAGCCATTCCAAATTACATCCAAAGCACATCACACACTGCTTGCCTAGGCACTTTTAGGTCTTTTTTTTATTTGCAAAGTACGCTAGCAAATTTCTCTTGGGAATTTCAAAGAAAATTCTAATTAAGAAAGGCAACTGGGATTTATATTAAAGAGGCAAGGCAAAACGTTTTTTTTTTGTGTTAATTATGTAAATAAAAAAATGTTTATTTCATAAGAACATTAAATATTAATTAGTTTATCTAATATACTTAGATCTTAATTTTATATGTGTAGGATACCCTAGCTGTAGCAAAATCATGTATTTATTTTTATGATTTATACTTTACTCATGTTATAAGACAGTGTGTGACACGTGTAGTGACAGGGTAGATACATTGCGCACTTTTTGGCCGACCCACTAACAAATTGTACTATGGCCGACATAGTATTCTGATACAACTGATTCCCAGCATTTCTTGAGAATGTCGAACTTTTAATTAAGGTTATTTCTCCATTAGTATAGGCTCGTAGGTAAGTTTACGAATATATCAGTAACATTACTGGTGTACAAAAATGATAGGATAAATATTAGGTCCTTACATATGAAATTAGTGTTGAGGAAGGGATTAACATAAGGTCGACCATACAAACAAAGTATGTACCATTGCTATCTATGCACTTTTGCCATCTCATAGGTAGCTCATTGATCCCTTTATTAAAAAAACCATTCGGACGGGAATCAATAAAAACTTTGTAGGCGCTTTGGACTGCCCCATTGGAATTGAATTGAAAGTTTGAAAAAAATGGTAATCTGTTGGAGCACAGTCCGGGAATGTGGATGAAATGTGGATTTCTTAGACACTCCAATTGAAGCTCCTCTAATTTGGCAGCCGTCTGTTGTACAGTGTGTGGTCTGGCGTTGTCCTGAGGCAGCAGTGGCGTTGAGCGATTGAACAGCCTCGGTTATTTAGCAGCTAGCTTTTCCATCATGGTTTGCAGTTGCTGGAAATAGACATCAGCCGTTACCGTCTGGCCAGATTTAAGAAAGCTGTAGTGTTCGACACCGGCACTAGTCCACCAAATGCTCACAAGAAACATTTTTGAGTAAATTTTTGCTTGGGGCAGTATTTGGCTGATTCGTCAGGGTTCAACCATTGTGATGAGGTTTTCCGATTGTCTTACAGGATCTGGAAATTATAATTATTTTGAAAATTATATGTTAATTACATTAATAATTATACATAATTAATTAATATTATACATTTATTTTGCACGCTCTACAACCTAAACTGTTTGAGGAATTTCAACATATGAGGAGTCATTCAATTCGTCTTAGTTGTGGGAGTTACATTAGGTATGATGTTTAACGGAATGCTCGTAGGAACAGAAATTGTCAGGATAAATTACTAAGAAAGATTGGATTTTTCAATTTGTGAAATTCTGCAGCTTTGTTGAACTTGATAAACTTGATAAAAAAAATTCTAAAACATACAAGATCGACATGTTTTATGAAGATTCGAAATGCTAGTTCCTAACAATTTTACGAAGAAGGTATTTAATACATACCGTTAATAATATGTTCTTAAATACAAACTTGTATTTTTAGTTACAAACTTGCTACATGTCGAGTCCATCGCACTTTTTCTTCTTGACAAATTATTTGTTAACAGGTTCCCTATGCTTATGGTATGTGTAATACATTGCTGAATACCAAGATTATATTTTATATTGTATTTTATCAATAAGTTTTTTTTAATCACTTTAATAAATTAATATTTGCTAAATTATAAGTTTTTTATCATTAAAGTGTCACAACTAAAAATTCATATTTTTTAAAAATTATTTTGAATAAACCTACTACACTATTTTGGTGAGCGTCAAAATTCATTTTATCTTACTTAAAAACATAGCGGTGACTGTTAGTTTTTGAGTTATGACCCAAAAAGTGAAAAATTATGTTAAAATTAGTTTTAAACGTGTTCTACTCGATAGCTTGTTTCTTGACTTATGACACTATTTGAGCGGAGGTGCGATATGGTGGTTTGTCGATAAAATTTATTCACAATCAATATAACTGATACGGCTCCGATAGCGCTGACCAAGCACATAATTGATTATAAACTCAAATAAACAGCAAATAAATGTATATGTCTTTCTCAAAAAAAAATCAGATGTAGCTTTTACGTTTTATGTAAAATAAAGTCACAAAGATGTCACACAAGGGAGACATAAAATTCTCGTAAAAGATAAGACGCAACTTTCTAGACTATACCTAAACGTCTCTCAAGGTGTTTTCCGCATCAGACCTGTTAAGCATTATATATGCCTTATTCTTGTAATATTTAGATAAAAGTACTTTTAAATATTTTGCTACAAAACAAAATAGAGCAGAATATTAAATTCCTAACCAAAGTAACTTACTATTGTACTTAGATATATAGGTATATCAAGTTTAAAAAGTCGAGCGTCGTAAATTACTGTACATTTTTCATCTTTTATGCAGAAAAACTGTTTTTCTTTTAACTACCATTAAAATTATATTTATTTATTCACATAACTTTTTTCCATTAAAAATAACATTGAAATGGACAAAATTTTCTGAATAGGTGATTTAAAAAATTTCAGGGTAATCACAGGAGCAAAAGCTAACGGAGGTTTTCAAACAAACACGCATTATTATACAATACTCAATCAAAAACAATTAAGCATATTAATAATGTCTATGGTTACTTAGCACCAGGTTGATTGAGTATTAGTATGCGGACTATGACAAAGTAAAAAAAGTATCACTTGAAAATCTTAACAAAGTTACTTTATTTTTTTAGTTATTAAAAAAAAAATTGCATTTTGATATAGTACAGGGTGGCTTAATACATTCTCTACCAGCCAACCTTTAGGCAGTAGAACCGGTGTAAACAAAGTTTCAAAGTAGTCATGATAAAGAACATAGGTAAGGTAGGTTAATTATTATTAAGTAAAAGTAAGAAAAAAAATGAACCAAAACGAGCAGAGCAATCACATATAGGTATACATAGATATAGGTAACCATTAATAATTAGGTCTTTACCTATGTAATTGCCGTTTTTCACGAAATAAATGAAGCGTAATTTTTTTATATATTTTTTATTTCTATTAATCAAAATAATCACCCATGCAATCAATGCATCTTTGCCAACGCATTGGTAGCTTATTGATGCCTTTCTTGAAGAAATCAGCTGGACGGGAGGCAACAAATTCTTCAAAGGCATTTTGTACTGCCTCTCGGGTATTGAATTTTTTTCCCGCCAAGAAGTTATCCAAATTCTGGAAAAAGTAGAAGTCTGTAGGCGCAAGGTCTGGTGAGTACGGCGGATGACGGAGAACTTCCAACCCCAACTCTTGTAGCTTGGAGACCGTCTGCTGTGCAGTATGAGGTCGCGCGTTGTCGTGCAGGAGCAGTGGAACCGAACGATTGACCAAAGCTGGTTGGAGACGTGCGAGCTTCTCCATCATTGTGTTCAGTTCTTCACAGTACACATCTGCAGTAATGCTTGTCCCGTTTGGCAAGAAGCTGAGATGAATTACACCCGCGTAAGACCACCAAACAGTGACCATCACTTTTCTAGGGGTAAGTTTTCGTTTAGGGCATTGTTTGGGTGCTGAACCAGTCCAACCAACTTGCAGAGCGCTTACGATTGTCAAACAGGATCCATTTCTCGTCACAAGTAACAATGCGGTTCAGAATTCCTTCATTTGTATGCCTGCTGAGCAGTGCAAGGCACGTCTCCACGCGTACTTCGCGCTGGCGGTCATTGAGTTCGTGGGGTACCCATTTGTCAAGCTTTTTTACCTTGCCAATTTGACGCAAATGGACCAATATTGTTTTGATGCTAACGTCGTAAGCTGCTGCTAATTCAGCTGTGGATTGAGTTTCATCAGCTTCCACAATTGCCTTTAATTCGTCATTGTCGACCAAAGTTTTCGGACGACCACGGGGTTCATTTTTCAGGTCAAAATTTCCAGAACGGAAGCGGGTAAACCAATAACGGGTGGTGCGTTCGTTTGTAGTGTTCGCTCCGTAAACGTCGATGATGTTGCGTGCCGCTTGTGCCGCTTTGCTGCCACGACGGTACTCATACTCCATAATTACTCGAATTTTTAACTTATCCATCATGACGAAAAATGTTCGAATGCGTTGAAAACAAAACACTAACTATTAAACAAATGACGATTTTAGAAAAAGACTTCCATATTTGTCAAATAAAATTAATTTGAAATTAGAATTATCAGGGAAAACAAAAAAATATTTTCATTTGAAATGGCCAGTACGGCAAAACGGCAGTTTCATAGGTAAAGACCTATTATTATGACACACTCATACATACATAAATGTAATTGAAATTTGGAGATCACATAATAGCTGTATAGTTAATCTTAGAAGCCAATCATTTACTCTGCATCTCTCCTAGGAAAATCTTTTTTTGAATTGGCAGTGCGTCCCATAAATTCACTGCTCTTATAGCGAAGGAAAAAGGGTGAGATGCAGTGTTATGAACTGGTGTTGTTAAAAGCAGACTCTGGAGTGATCTTAGTTGTCTTTGATGTGTAGTGTGAAGGAAGGAGAATTGTGGGTAATAAGAATCAAAGAGCACAGAATATAGCACACACAAAAGACGAGTGAAGCGACATCTACGTATTGCCATATATTGCTGTTTTAATTTTATTTGGCTTAATGCCAAAGTCGAAGCAATTGTGTAAGATAGACAGGGCAAAAGATTTTCTTATTTCGTATTTAATATTTTGGAATCATATCTTTTTGCTTATAGTGTTTATTTCTGGCTGATTTTGAAACTTTTAAAATGGGTAAAAAAAATAACTGTTTCCCATAATTTTTCAAGTGTTTTTCTGTTCGACACAGAGAGCTAGTTTGGAACCCCAAAACGCTTGAACCAACTTTGTGCTAGTCTAACAGATTCTGGACACAAACGTATTTCACGGGTTGTTTTGCAATTCTCCCTTTTTAAAATAAAATGTCAGAATACCGATACATTCTGACATTTAATTCTTTAGACTGAACCCTGAATTGTGATTTTCTTCTGAAAATGAAAATGAAACATTTAATTGTAGATACATAATCCTTTAACATAGAATTTACAGGGGTTACATAGAATCGGAAACAGGCAGTATAAGTCACCTACAAGAATCTGAATGTGCAGCAGAATTATTCACTAACAAGGAGAAGGGTGTGGGGTTTTCAAATCGAATAGAGGTTCCGTGTGCAGTTAGCACTTAGTGAGTGTATTCATATACTCAAACCCTAGAGCGCACTACTTAGCCATTGCAAAGAAAAAAATTACTTAAGCTTGAAAAAAAAAATTTTTTTTTGTATTAAAATTTCATAAATCGTTATAAACAATTCCTTTTGAACTGTTATACATTATTGAATAGCGAATTTGATAATTTTTAACTTTTTAACAATTAGAACTTATAAAAGACGGAGGGATGTAAATATAATAAATAAAAGCCACAGTTCTTTTAAAAACTTTTATAAAATAATATATTATCATACAAATAAGAAAATACGTCCATTCAGGGCAAACTCCAAAAATAAACTAATGAAATGTACATTCAAAATGGAATAAGAGGCAGCTGACAGGTCCAAAATCGACCTATTCCTTTCTAATACCAAAAACTAATACCAATGGTATTTGTTTATTAACGTAATTAATTTTCTATTACGAACGAATACCAAATTTTATATATTTCAATGAAGTACTTAATCTATTCCCAACGAAACATAACTTTTGGCACAGTCACAGAAACAGTTTAATTTGCTTTTTAATATTATGATCATAATGCAATCCTAAATTTTAACAAATTTACTTCATTCCGGCATTTTTACTAACTAGCAAGTGGTTGCTACTCATATCGAGAAAAAGGCACCACCTGTAAAACGTTGTGCAGCAGAAACTGTGATAAAAAATCAGTGGATCTAAATAGTAACTGGCCAACTGGTTGGCCAAGAAATTACCGTTGGTCATTGCCTAAAAAAAAATTAAAAATTAGTTATTATTAATTGCCAAAAAATTTAAAATTATGATTGTTACCAAAAATTACATAATTTTACAAAGTAAAAGAATAGGTATATATTTTTTATATAAAAAGTTGATTTTCTGACATATTTATAATAGTTAAAGACTCTAAGTTAACAGTTCTGTTATGATTGTCATGCCATAAATTAATTTTTTACTTAGGTAAAAAAGTTGATTATTTTTTTATTATTCAAATAATTTTTTTATTATTTTATAATAAGTTAGACTATAGTTATGATTGTCACGCCAAAAATTTGATTTTTTTTAATAACTAAAAAAGTTGATGGTTTTTTATACTAAAAGTTGACCGTCTGATATTTTCTAATAGTTTTGATATTTTATAATTTTAGTAATTAAATACATACTTAATATAATATTAATCGTTGATCGTTTGTGATATATATGTCTGATTGTCTGTATTATTATGATAATGGACCAACATTAATAAGACTGATTCTGATTAAATAAACACTACTTAAGCACTTTTGTTACTGACTGTAACTCTTTCCGTTTAACTTCTTTTGGGATTCGTTTATGAGTGGTATTCGTCCGGAATAGAAAATTAATTACGATAATTAACAAATACCATTGGTATTAGTTTTTGGTATTAGAAAGGAATAGGTCACAAAATCCAAGGACACCGCAGGTATAGAAGGTCGAGAGACTCTTCTCTTAATGAGGGAATCTTTTGTAGAGGAGCGTAAATGAACGGTACAACGATCAGGTCAAACAAATGAACGTCGAATGGAATGTTACGAATAGATACATTTGTAAACTTTTCATATTATTTTTGATATATTAACTTTAATTTAATTCCAACCACATGCGAATTTTAAATTTCCGATTCGCGATTCATTAATGTATAAAAATTCAAAAGGAATTGTTTATAACGATGTATGAAATATTAGTCCAAAAAAAAATTTTTTTTTTTCATATTTCAGGAATTTTTTTCTCGGCAATGGCTAAGTAGTGCGCTCTAGGGTTCGAGTATATGATGAATACACTCACTGAGTGCTAACTACATACGGAACCTCTGTTCGATTTGAGAAGCCGTCTCCCTGTAAGTACTGTCAATCCACCTACCTATGGTGGGTTTCCGTCCCATCCTGGAGCCTGTTAACGCATATAAAGATCTGATTTATGGTCTCTTCGTGTCGTACAAGTGTTAAGTTTGCTATTTTGTAGAAAAACATCTATCGGGGAGAATTGTATATGGATGAATACAATTATGAATAAAATGAATGCATGAGGCAAGATTTGTGTTATAGGTGTCTTTATTTATTAGATTTGAATAATTCTAATTATGTCTTGCAAGTATGCAAAAGAAATTGCACTTATTATCACTTAAATAAACACAAAGAGGAAGAAAAATCTTTAATGACTTCATCTTTTTAATAAGGATATTAAACCAGTGAAAAGTATCTATAACATGCGTGCAACATTGTCCTAAGCCAATTATTTAAAAAAATTAAACATCAACTGAGTAAACTATATCTTTATATTTATAATTTTGACTTTAGATCATACTGTTTCTTAATATGTTATATTTTATTTGTCCTTTTTTTATTCAAATTTTATTTAGGGACTTTGAGTTGTGTTACAACTATGACAGTCCCATAGTGTCCACTCGTACAAAATTACAACTTAGATTAATTTGATACCTTTAAGATATTATACATATACTTATATAGCATCCTAGCCGCCTCCGATGTAGGCGCAGCTAAGATACTCTGAAATATACCGACATTTTCTTTTATGATATTAAACCTAGTATAAATCTCTCGTCTCATATCTGCGCTCCGGACACACTCCGCTAAAAGGTGGTAAACATCGACTTTTACACCACATTGAGCGCAGTTCGGGCTATCTACAATTTTCATCATATGCTTAAAACCATTCAACGGCATGTGCCCGGCGCGCAATCATTAGCACACCATGGTACATTAAGGGGTTCACTATGTATAGTCTTATACCAAATTCCTTTGTACAGAGAAGCAACATCAAAATATAGTTTAAATTCGTTGAAAATTTTTGTTTTATATTTGGGAGCAGTTCCGAATAATCGGAACATATATACACTTCTCTGCCATTTAATATTGCTTCCCTGGCCAAGCGATCTGCCGTCTCATTACCCCGTATATTGACATGTGATGGGATCCATTGCATACAAAGAGTCACACCCCCACACACCAATCCGAGAATTTTATTTAGTATGGTATAAGCTATCTGTGCCCCTCTGCGGCCAGAGGCGCACAGAGCTATATGCTGCAAGGCGCTTCTGCTGTCCGACAGAATTACTACCTTAGAAAAACCCGCACCGGCAATGTTAGAAAGTGACTCTGATATAGCAAATATTTCGACTGACATTATACAAGACTTACTGACTATTTTATACTTCTCGCGCACATTGTGACTGGGATCATGGTACGCAGCACCTCGTCCGTCTTTTGTTCGGAAGCCGTCCGTATAAATTTTGTGCCAATTTTGGTATTTATTATGTAACATATGTAGTGTATTATTTTTTAATATAATATTATCATAATTTCTTTTAGACTCTTGTATTCCTTCTATATTAACTTGTAAGATGTTTGCGTCTAAATTGTACCCATGTACTTAATTTAAACATATGCAGTGGATTGCTGCTACAGATGCGTTCAGTTTGTGTGTCCTGATACACGGTTACAAGCAAAGGTTTCTTTTTTTTACGAAAGTATGATAATTGACATATATCAGAGAGGTTTTTAACAACATTAATAGTAACACTATCTGTCCACGATTGCGATTTTACCAGCTAGATATTTTCGCCGCAAAAACAATGGGGGCAAACACAATTCAGACTCCATTACGTGGATAGGAGTAGTTTTAATAAAACATCCAATCACCCGTAGTGCTACATTTTGTGCTCGGTCCAACTTAGTAAGGTGACTTTTAGCAGCAGAATCATATATTAAACTTGCGTAATCAATCTTACTTCTTACAAGTGAAATATATATTTTGCGAAGATGTTTTGTATGCAATCCCCATGAGGCGCCTCCTAGGACCTTTAATATATTAATCAATTTTAAAGATTTCCCCTGTAACTCATTGATATGGCGGCTCCACAGTAAAGACCTAACACAGTCCACAACCGGTATTTCAGTACCCTCAACAGTTAATAATATTCGATCTCTCCTTTTCCCTCTACTAAATAAACATATTTTTGTTTTTGCTATGGATATTTCTAAACCTATTTGATTGAACAATAAAGAAGCTTTGATAATAGAATTATGAAGTTCCGCTATACCGATATTAATATTTTTATTTTGTATAAAAAACGCAAAATCATCAGCATATTGTAGAGTATTAATATTATTTAATGAACTACTTATATTGGCAGTGACTATATTAAAGAGCAAAGGAGAGATCGGGTCACCTTGAGCCAGACCTTTACTGGTCCATCTACTATCCATCTAATTTTTAAGTGTCTGAATTTCAAAAACTGATATAGATAGTCGCAAACCTTACCTCCCACTTTTAATTTATCTAGTACAAGAACAAGTTGTTCAACTGAAATATTATTATATGCACTATCTATGTCTAAAAAACAGGTAAGTGTAGGTACATTTTTCGCAAACCCAATCTGTATATTTGAAACTAGACGTGCTATGCAATCAACACTGGATTGGCTACGACGAAATCTGGATGTGGTGGGAGCTAAGATTTTTTTTTCAATAAACCATTCAAGACGTTTGCATAATATTAAATGAAATAATTTACAAATACACGAAATAAGGGAAATGGGCCTAAACGATAACATTGAATCATTACTTACATTTGGTTTTGGAATGAGGATAATTTTAATACAACGCCATTGTTTTGGTATTACAGAGGTTTTAAATATAAGGTTAAAGATTTTAAGCAAGTATAATTTACCGGTTTTAGGAAAGTGGTATAACATAGAATACGTAACTTTGTCTTCTACTGGAGCTGTGTCTTTCTTTTTCAAACAGTTGCAGAGTTCTTGCAAAGTAAGCTTACCTTCTAATAACTCATTTTTCGAAGAAAATTACGGTGGTTGTGGTTGAACGAAATCAGGAGCTAGTGATTTCAGTATTTCTTGTTTCTTATCATCAGGAGCACGAGCTCGGAAATCTCTTATACCTTTCATCCACCTCATTTTTCTCCACATTTCTGAAGCATTTGTTGACCCATCAATATTATCACAATATTTTTTCCAACTGTTTGAAATAACTTGCTTCGTAATTTTTTTCGCTTCTTTTCTTTTTTCATTAAGTTTATCTAAGTTAGCTGGTGTAGGATTTTTTCTAAACTCCTTCAAAGCTAAGCGACGTTTGGCAACAGCATGGGCTAAATCTGGACACCAATAGGATTTGGGTTTAAAATTTGTATTTTGAATAGTTTTGACATAAGGAATTGTTAGATCGGCTGTCTGATTTAGATTTTCTATGAATAGATCATACATTGTTTGCACTTCATTATATTGACAGTATCTATTATCAGAAAGCATATTATTAAGAAAGGTATCGTGATAAATTTCCAGTTGGCTAATTTAAGGTGCCGACGTTTGATATTCACAGGGGTTTTGTTGTGTTCAAGACCATATTTTAAGAACATGTGGTTACTAACTAAGTTTTCTTTTGATACCTCCCACTTGAAAAATAAGGCAATATCAGTCGACACAAACGTAACATCAGGGGCGCTTTCTCGAAGAGTGCCATTAATTAACTTAACCCTAGTTGGTTCCCCATTGTTAATGCTAATGAAATTGTGAGAAATACTCGAATCGTGCAATTGAACCCCTCGAGGATCAGTTTTATTAAACCAATTAGTATGATGGCCATTAAAGTCCCCGGCTATAATAGATTTTTCGCCAAATTTTGAAAAAAACATCATCCCAGTCACATTGTGTTGTCCTGACGGATGACGGACAGTAAACAGAAGCAATTGATTTAATTGTTTACAATTTAGTATTTTTACACAGATAATTTCGATTCTAGTATTTCTTAAAATGACAGGGTATATTTGAGTACTTAAAGAATTATGAATTATTATTGCCACTCCACCATAGCTATCATGTCGATCTTTTCTGTATATATTGTAACCATTTAGCCTAATTATTTTGTTCTCATCCAACCACGTTTCACTAACAATACAAATACTTATTTTCTCCTGTGACAATAACAATTCAAATTCCTGTTTTTTTGGCGCCAGACTTTGTGCGTTCCACTGCCCAACACGTATATGTTGTGAAGTAGAACCCACAAAGTCCCGCCACCCTCGGCTATTCATGTTATTATTACTATCCATTATTAAACATATATATATATATATATATATATATATATATATATATATATATATATATATAACGGTGAAAACGGATGTTTTTTTAAGAGCTTGAGAACTTTAAATAATAATACAAGACAAAAATATTGTTGGTTGGAATTATTTATTACCATAATCTGGTAGATAATTTCATGGCATTTATTTTTTAAATATGATTTCCGGCATCTGCCCGCTGTGGCTACGAGTTACATGGTCCATTCGATCAGTCCAATTTTTCACCACTTTTTCTAATAAATCTGGCCGTATAGCCTCAATGGTGGCTTGAATATTGGCTTCCAATGCTTCAAGAGTTGCTGGTTTGTTGGCATAAACCAATGACTTAACATAGCCTCATAAAAAATAATCAAGAGGCTCTGAGTTGCACGAACGAGGGGGCCAATTAACAGGAACACTTCTGGAAATAAAGTTGTCACCAAATCGATAATGCAATAAATTGATGGTTAAGCGCGCTGTATGGCAAGTTGCGCCGTCTTGTTGGAACCAAATGTCGTCGATGTTTTTGCTGATTAATTTTTGGAATCGAGCAGAGTAAAATTAGTGCAAAAACGATTAATAACCGTAAAATTGACGAAGTGCTCTATAAACTTCACGAACAGATTTATTTTTTCGAAGTAAATTTCCAGAGCTAGGAAACGTTCATCTGGTGTTAAACGATTCATGATGAATTGTCAAACCTAACTGAACAGAAATGGTAACACAGTTTGCCATATACAGCTATCAAACCCTAGACAACAACCATTGAAACTTCTCTGCAGCTAAAAAAACACCCATTATTATGCTTACCACTAAGGATCACTTGCGTAGGTCTGAAATAAAACTACCTGAATTAATTATTTAGTCGAGTAAAAATATATAAGTTAAATAAATTTTACCTTGCAATAACTGTTTGTAGTAAACAGTTATTGCAAGGTAAAATTATTTAATTACAATATTACAATAGTACATTTGAAAATTTTGTAATATCGTTACTTCTCCATCGCCTGAACTTAAATTTCTTTACACTTTGGCATTATATTTTGGTTAAAAAGTCTCGGGGAAATAACAAACCAGCAAGCTGGTGTATAAATCTTTTGCAAAAACCATATAGTTGCCATATTGTTAATAGGCTGAATGCTATCATTTCCATCTGCCTATCGTGACTGTATTAAGACTTTTAAATGTGCCTTGATAAATGCCGTCCTATATTTTACCGATTGTTCTATAAGCTTTTTAATTATTTGCTTGATTATTTCATATTCAGAGCTATGTGTTCATAAACTCATTAACGAATTTATATGTAGTTCTCATTTTAACTTACCGTCATCAAGTTAACCTTCGTATTTTATTGTAGCATTAATATTTGTTTGCCACTTTATAATGAAATTTGTATAATGGTTATTAATTTTGAAATTAACTAGGTTCGCTTTCAACGAAACTTATTATGGATAATTAATAGATATATAATAATTTAAAAAAATTAGTAAACGCTTGTAACAAAGTATTTTATTAATATGAATGTTTAAGTTGCTAACATGACACCAGTTATTCATTGTTGTTACTCGGATATAACAATTTTACTTGTTCTACAATTGTACATTTAGATTAATAGACCATGTAGGTTGGTAAAATAGGTTGGTCTTAATTTTTTTTTTTTTTTTTTTTTTTTTTTTTTTTTTTGGGGGGGGAAAATGCATTACGCATACCACCCGGGCGCAGGGGGCACCCGAGTGGTTATGTGGGACTCCCGTATAGGCTAATGAGACCCACGGTATACCCACTAAAAACCCCCCCCATCTTCCTCCTCGCTGCCCTGTGACGGGGCCACGGGAACGCTCTCGCACACATCCGCGACCCCGCCGGCGGCAGCCGCCCACAAGCGGCTCCATCGCCACAGCCCGAAGGCCCTCCACAATGGGCGCACCAGATGGTAAGGTGCGCCTCCCCCCCCTCGGCCTCCACCAGTACTGTACCAGACTCCCCCCGAGTCTGCTACTAGGAGGCCGCCGGATACCAGATAACTGGTACCCGGTGGCAGATTAGGTCTGTGGTTCTGCCACCGACCACACCTCGGCCTCAGAGGATAGGGCAAGCGGCGCACCCCAATACCAACATGCCTCTTCCTCTGCGGCCCTACCAGTGCCGTTTCGACGGAACGGCCCCGCCAGCTCGCAGGGGGTAGGGAGAGTGGCGCACCGTAATACCAACACGCCTCTCCCCCTGTGATCCCTCCACGGTCACAGAAGATAGGGAGAACGGCACACCGTAATACCGGCACTACTCTTCTTCTGCGGTCCCACCTCCGTCCTCAATGGACTTGTTCAGCCTGCTGGGAGCGCCCACCTCGGGCCAGCCGGCGGCCCAAACAGGCCGGCCCTGGTTGCCTCTTAGTTCACCGTGGGTGACCAGTCCACGGTTACTAAGCCCCCCCGCCACGACAAGGCGGGCAACCATTGGGGGGTAGCGTTTATCGTATGGACATAGTAACGTTAACTCTCTTTATTAACTTTAAAACTTATAAACTTAAGATAGGCATTAATTTTTTAAATCATTTTCGATTGCATTATAAATAATCTAAATAATCTGCCCGATCAGGTCATCGAGGAAACAGGAAAGTATTATACATAGGGTTATTAGATAGGTTTCCGAGTAAACCTGTACAGAAAGTTCCGTCTCGTTCCGTTAGACTGACTCTTATTAACTCTTAAACATTATTGCCAAATTGGTAACAATTGCAAAATACTCAATTTGTAATTTCAAGATTATTCTCCTCTTATTTTGAACCAACTACAAAAAAGAACGAGGTTCGCAATGCCGTTGAATATTTGTAAATGTTTCTTACCTCAGAACTTCTTATTTAGTAACAGATTTGAAAAATTATTTTATTGTTATAACAGGGATACTTCTGATTTTTTCCTACAGTAGTCCAGTAAGGATATAATGCAGGGACCCTGGAGGCATCAATGGAACTCTTCTTAATATTATAGGCACACCTATATTGATTAAGGTAACAATTTTTAGTAAGTCATATATTTTCATCAGTAGTCACTAGAAAAGTCAAACAGCAATCATCGAAGCAATAAGAATTATTTCAATCGATTTGGGTTAAAGTACGTCGGGAAGTCACACCTAGAGTAAGTTATTTGTGGTCACGAATGTTCTCAACTTATACAATCAAACTCTTCAACGACAAACAGCACGTTTATGAAAATAGTTTCAATCGATTCCCACTTATGTTTATTGAACAATTATACCAAGTATTTTGAGATATTTTATTGTGGTTAAAGATGCTCTGGATTGGACCTGGATGCGTACACCTTAACTTCTCAACATGAAACAGATATTAATAATAATTTTTTCAGTTAATTTGGTCTACTAAGTTACATCAAGTACTTTTAGTAACTGAACTGTGGTCAAAAATATCCTGGACTTCACCTGGTCGCAGAAAACGGAGTTTATCACTATCAAAACTGAGATATTAGTCGATCCAAGAATTATTTCAATCAATTTGGGCTCACATGGTCACATATCTTTTAGTAATGAAACTAGGAGCTTGACATGGAACTATTGATTCGCTACTAGTAATCCAATCATGTTTTGGATCTTAATTCGTCTTGACATGTCCAATTCATTACACATAATGGTGAGTTTCTGACGATTATTATAATAAATCCCCAGACAACCACACTAACTATGAGAACTTATTAAGCATTACTTGTGTTATGGATGAACATACAGCGAACTGATGGGGAACCTAAAATAAACGATGCTAAAGGTGGAAGTGGGAATCCTTAAGGCTGGTAGTAAACTCCTCAACTCTCAGTTTGTTTCTTGGTTTTGATAGAAAGAAGAAAATTTTACTAGTTGTACTAAAAAGTATAAAAAAACATAATTTTATTTCAAAAAAATATCAATACTTAACGTAACATAACAAAAAAGAAGAAAAAATAACTTTGCATGCGAATTGTGTGTCTGCCTAACGCCATACGTTAAATATTCCTTTTTGAGGTCAGTTCACAATTTTCATTTTCATGGAACAAGCGAGCTTTCCTACTATTAGTAAGAGTAAATCTAATATAAATAAAAACTACTCAAAATCGGCAAATCAAAATTGAATAAATTTTGTAATATACAAAGAAAGTATTTGCAAATTATAAAATTTCAAAATTTTCACATATTGCTTCTCATTTATCTCAGATAAATTAAAAATACCACTTTTTCTATTTTCGTCATTACTCAATTGTGACAAAATTTATAAACTATCTACAATGCTCACAATTTCGAAATTCTCGAACGAGTCATCGAATATGAGTGAACCCAGGATTCGAAGCGCAGATTTCTAAATAAAAGTGATACCAAGAATAAACATTTTCATACTTACACAAATCTCTAAGAAATAGTTCACAATTTGGGATAGCAAGGTTTAATGTGAGGACAATTTGGGTGAATTTTTCTATCAAAATCTCGATAATTGGATCACCCTGTTGACAGCCGCTTTCGATTAAATGAGATGGTATTGAAAGTTAAAGTATAACAAAAAAGGAAACCTATTTATAGCCATCTCTTCTTTTGTTCGTAATATATAATAATATTACGAGTAAGTCCAAAATGTATTGTATTCAGGCGTGTTAGTAAATATATTTTTCTTTACGAAGTAATATAAGGTTTATTAATTTATTGCCAAAAGAAACTAAAGCAATTCTTTGTATTATACTTTCTTAAGTTTTCACAATTCATTATATTAATTTCGTTCTACATTTAGGACTTGGAAGTGAGAAAAAAAAAGGGAAGGAAAAAACTAAAAAGTAAACGAAAGTGAAGAAAAAATCAATAAAAATGCCACCAATGTCACGAAAGTGATTTTTGCAGTTTCGGTACATATTTTTAAAGTAGCTTCTTCGTTTCTTCATTAGTAAAGCATCATTATTCATATCTTCCTCGTAGTTACCTAAACGTTTCACTTTATAAAATATAGTACTTATAGGCTTCGCTAGCAAATCCTTCAGGCATTTACTTACTGGATGAAACGTACTTTTGGTCTGCGTCTGTTTCCCTGACTACGTGTATGCAAAGTTTAACTTTTTTTACATGCCTAAAGTAATATTTTTTTTGCATAATTTAATTAAGTTAGCTATGATACAATTATTTCGTTAGAATACAATTATCGACGCCCAAAGAAAGAAATAAAAATAGATAGGGTAAATGCAGGTATTACTAACCTAACCTTATATACATATCAAATCATCCTTCATCGTTGGGATTAGCTTGAGGAAGTACTGTTTCACTTTGCTAGTTATTTTATTCGAAAATTCTAGCCAAAGTTGTTACTAGTATTTGAGCTTACAATATCAAGATAGTGTTTTTCATAGCCAACATAACAGTGAAAAGCGTGTTAAAAAATATCAAGTAAATCAAAAGTTGTCAAAAGATTAATTATTAAAACTATAAAGATCGAGTGTGACGCGCCAGCGACCGTTGAGAGTGACTCACCTCACTCACTCACAACTCGCTGGTCTCTGTGCTGCGTTCTCAAGACCTTGCCAGTCACAGTGCTTCGTTTACAAGAAATTGCCGATCACCTTGCTGCGTTTACAAGTACTTACTTTTTTACTAAAGTACAGTAATTTTTGATCAGCTTTTTTTTATTTCTAATAAAAACGGTTCCAATGTGCAACGTTTGTGGCAAAAAAATCCTAAAGTCTAATTATATGAAGTGCTGCAGCTGCAGCGAGTCTTATGATCTCGAGTGCCTAAACATTTCCAAAGTTTCTGCAACTTTGCAGACTTAACCAAGAATAACTGGTCTTGCCCTTCGTCCAAATGTTCTAAACCTAAGACCAGCAACACTTTCACTCCTGTTCACTCACTAAATGACAGTGTTAGTAACAATAATAACATAAACAGGATTTGCGGCAGCTGATCGACCCGTATTGTTTTATCTCCTAATATTGAAGAAACCTATTCACTTTCCTCGGTGCTCGACGCAATCCATGCTCTAAGACAAGATATAAAGGACCTTAAAACACAAATGTCGTCAGTGTCGGAGGTGTTGACCCAGAAAATATCTCAGTGTGAGAAGATCCTACAAACAAAATATATAGAAATTGCTGAACTGAGAAATTCTTTGGGGACATTACAATCTTCTTGTGCTGCTCGGGAACAGTTCGAATTACGAAATGAGCTAGAAGTCATTGGAATCCCGGAAAGGAGAAATGAGAATCTTTCTTTCTATTTCTTTGGCCACCCAAGTCGTTACATCACTGTTTCCACCGAATTCACAGACTTGCAGTTTCCAATTTGTATAGTAGGCTCGACAATTAATAAATTAATATATTTTATATGGGATGTACTATGGGTCGGTACATAACACCCCCCGCCTCAAATCAGCAACTATTTCAAAACTTTCAAGTGAAATGTTGCTGGCGACTTATCTGTCTCTTCGTTTTCAATTTCTGGGTTTCTAACTATTTTGAGCCGACGACGTCTGAGGATCTTCAAGATAGCAAATATTAAACCTGATATGATGGTGACGAACAGTATCCCGTAGATAGGTATGGTAGTATGATAGATGACATCTGTACTTGGATCTTCGATATTCATATGTGATTGTAGAGATATTTTATTCTGGATTTCATGTAGTTTCTTTAAATTCATCGAGTTAAACTTGATTACTGGCTGAAGAGTAAGTGTGCTTATATCTTCATAACTGGAAATTTTGGTGATCTTTACAGGTTGTCCTTCTATGTGGTCGTATGCATTTTTGATTGTGAGTTCTTTGGTGCGTAAATAACAGTCACGAGGGATGGTTGCGAGATAGCTTCCATTCAGTATGCAGTGTTTTTGTCGTTCGCAGGATAGCTGAACTTGCGTTGCGTTAGGAAGTACAAGTGCATCGTGCCGATCGTCCAATTTCTCAATGGCTTCCCTGGTCACGTCCACAGTCTTCGAGTGGCAGATTCGATCTAACACCTGGCTTATAATTAGCTTGTGGATGCAGTCCGGTTGTCTGGTTATTTGATGATTCAACTTTTCTTCGCATAAAAACCGTGATTTTACCTTCGGACATTCTGTCTCTATGTACACATATTCGTCCTCGTTAATTGCAAGGAAAGGATATGATGGAATAAGGATGTTACGATGTTTGTTAGGGAGTATGGCTAATTTGTACATGTCAAAGATTTTAGTAGATATAATTGGGAACTTGAAGATTAAAACTATCTGTTTTTCACTATAATAAGACCCAGGCTTTATAATATCATAGTAATCTCTAATATCTAATTCTAGCAAATTCACTTTTGGATATAATTTTCTTAAAGTATCAATCATAGATTTAATAATATTTATACCTAACATAGAATGGTGTACAGTAAAGGTACGAGTAAAAGCTAAAATATCTTCTATTCTACGTAACTCATATGATAACTTATCTATATTTTCACTTATAATTACTAATAATTGGGCAAACTTTGCGTATTTCAACAGGCTATTTTCTCTGTACGCGTTGCTGTTTATGATTATCTGTAAGGTTTCATTAAACTTTACTTGATTTTGTACTAATTCTGTAATTAAATTGGTATGCTGATCCATCCATTCTTTACTAAGAGTAATATGATTATTGAATTCCGTGGCGAACCTTTTTTGGTTATTTGTTAGAACCTTTATGGCATTATTATATCTGATTGCATCAGTATAATCGAGGTTTCCGGAAATGCTTTTAATGATTGAACCTAGACCATCCACAAGACCTCTTTTAAAGCGACTAGGCTCGAGACTTTTCAACTGATACTGCGTTGTGTTAACTTTCTCAAATAGGTATTTTATCTGAATCTCGTATAAAGAGTAAGTATCGTTGTCCAATAAGTTTTTAGTATTCTGAAGTTGAGTCAAAATTAGTATTATTTTTTCGTCAATGTCATTTAAGTCAATATATTGTACAAAGGAGTGGTAATGAGTCACAAAGTTTGCAGGTCCTAGTTTGAATGGGAGTAATCCAGGTCCTTCGTCCAATCTTTCAAGTTTTATCTCCTGAGGTTGGGCCAGATGGAGAAGAATCATTGTCAAGGGGATCCTGTAACAAGCGTGCTGATTTAGGGACACGTTTTAATCTAGATTTTGCAATGGGACCGCGTTTTTTTGAGGTATAAATATGAATTGTCAAATCGGCTATAACAGTATCGTGAGTGTATCTGGGGGCTAATTTTTGGCGGCTGGCTACCGGGTTTTGAATAAAGATTTGTTGCTGAGGTTGGTATTCTGCTTCCGGTTCTCGATTACGATTACGATTCTCCATTATTGCGGTACGGTCTTGTAGCGACGACTCATTAATGATTTCGTAAACTTTTTTCATTTGGTCGCGATGAGTAATAATGTACTGTTGTAACAGATGTTGCGAAATATCAATATTCAGCGGATCTCTGGGATCCAGGTGGCCGTGGACTAAATCGTATGGTCTGCATTTTGTAAAACTGTGAATTGAACTGTTGTATCCCAATATTGCATAAGGCATTAAGTTTATTACTTGTTCATCTTTTTGATGTAATCTTAAAATACGTAAATGTTCTAGGATAGTAGAATGGAACCTTTCAATATTTCCATTATCATTAGGAGAATGTGCGAGCGTTTTATGGTGAGTAATTTTATGAACTTTAACAAATTCGGAAAATATTTGATTAGTAAACTCTGTTCCCTGATCGGTAACTATCGTTAATGGTAAACCGTGGTGAGTAGAAAAGGTAAGTAATGCTTGAATAATACTTAATGCTGTACCATCCCGTAAAAGGTATGCTTGACCATATTTAGAGAACACGTCTACAAATGTAATGTACTTTTCATTTTGCGCAGTGAACAAATCCATATGAACAATTTCGAACGGTTTAGTGGCAGGTGGAACAATATGAAACTCTTGCCTAATGGGATTTCGGTCGTATTTAGCTTGTCCGCATATTGTACAGTTATTAATAAATTTAGTTATATGTTCGCGCATTTTAGGCCAATAATATCTCTTCGATAATGATAAGTAACACTCATTTATCCCACGATGATTAGTCTTTCCGTCATGATAATGCCTAATTAGGTCTTGTTGTCGCATATAATCTCTTATGTTCTCTATTTCAGATTTTACAAGAATGAGATCCATTGCGGAACTATGGAATGTGTTTTGAAGGATTGGAACAATTTTATACATATCTGTAGGCGGAGTTATGAAAATTGCCGTTTTTACTTTGGGGTTAACAAATTCCTTAATTGCATTAATTAAATCTTCTTCTAAATTTAATTCGGATAATTGAATTGAAATACGGGTATGAGTTTCGAGTGGTTTGGTTATGACTGGTTTTCTTTTCAGATCTCCTACAATGGTAAAACATAGTTGCTTACTAAATTTATTTAAAGGATAATCACTTATTGGTATTTCTAATAACGGATTCTCATTACTGGTGTGAACTGTAACAGTGGAGCTTGAATGTGCTGATTCAGTTGAAGACGAAATACTCATGGGTGGTCTTACACTTACATTTACATCTAAAGATTCGGTATCTCCAATATTAATTTCTACTCTGGATAATGCATCAGCATTAGTGTTAAATGTTCCTTTCTTATAAATAACTGTAAAATTATACTCGCTTAGTTTTAATCGCCACCGTGTTAAACGAGAATTGGGTTCTTTAAGGTTCATTATCCATTGAAGCGGTTTATGATCGGTGAGTATTTTAAAATGTCGGCCAAAAAGATACGGTCTAAAATACTTCGTAGCCCAGACTATGGCTAACAGCTCTTTTTCAATGGTACTGTAATTTTGTTCGGAAGAATTTAGAGTACGTGAAGCGTAAGAAATTGGCTTGTCTGAACCTACAGGTCCTTGGGAAAGAACAGCGCCTATTGCAAAATTAGATGCGTCTGTGGTAAGTAGAAATTCTTTATTAAAATCTGGGTATTGAAGTATGGTTAATAACGTTTTACATCTTTCGAAGCAATTTATGTAATTGGAATCCAAAGTTATCTTGTTGCCCTTTTTTAGGCAATTAGTCATGGGCTTAGTGATACGGGCAAAGTCCGGTATAAATTTCCTATAATATCCTAATAATCCTAAAAATTGTTTGATTTCTTTTGTGGTTTTGGGTATGGGATATTTCTGAACAGCTTTTATTTTATCAGGGTTAGGTTTTATGCCTTCACCACTGATTATATGTCCTAGATACGCGGTCTCTAATTTTAAAAATTCGGATTTATCCATTTGTATCTTAAAATTGGAGTCTCGAAGTCTAACAAATACTTTTTCTAAATTTTCCATATGTTCTTGCAAAGAAGTACTAAAAACTATAATATCATCTAAATAGACTAGACAAATTCTATTCTGTAAGCCTTGTAACACGTTATCCATGACCCTTTGGAATGTCGAAGGGGAATTTTTTAATCCCATGGGCATTCTGAGAAATTCAAAATGTCCATGTTCGACATTAAATGCAGTTTTGGAAATGTCATCTGGATTCATTTCGACTTGGTAGAAGCCACTAGCCAAATCTAGCGTAGTAAAATAGTTGCACTTGCCTAATTTATCTAAAACATCTGTTATATTTGGGATCGGATATTTATCATCGATAGTTTTCTCGTTTAGTTTACGGAAATCTACAACTAAACGCCACTTTTGTTTTCCAGAAGCATCAGCCTTTTTTGGCACTACCCAAATAGGCGAGCTCCATGTGGAATCTGATGGTCTAATTATCCCCTGCTGTAACATTTTTGAGATTTGGTCTTTTACTTCCTGACGGTGAATGAACGGGTATCGGTAACTTTTGGTGTATACGGGACTATCGTCTGTGGTTTTAATATTGTGTTTAATTTTATTAGTAAAGGTAAGAGGTTCTCCTTCTATATAAAATACATCAGAATAGCGAGAGCAAAGTGAAGTTAAGTTGGCCTTTTCTTCCGGATTAAGGTGATCGGTGCGTAATTTGGACAAAACATTTTTAATACGACTAGTAAAATTATTTTTATTTGAACTTTCAAAATTTAAAATTTCAGCTTCAATTGGTCTGTCTAAAGAAAAAATTATATCATTATCTGTGGGATTTTCAATTTCAACAATAGCTCGAATATTTTCAACATGTGTAAGACATTCATGTATAGTACAGTTACAACAAATTTGTTCATTAATAAAAACTTCCCCATCCTGCGAATTAATCGGTAACCTAATTATTTAGAAGAGTGGGCTGGTATTATTTCCTCATAAAGATTCACATTAGCGGAGTTATATAAATGAATTGGATTAGTCGCAAAACGTGTCTCCAAAACGAAATCTTTAAGGTTTATTTTAGCTTGCCACTTACTTAACAAATCAAGTCCTAACAGACCATCGAAGTAGTTGTGAAATTCATAAACGAAAAACTTCATTTCGTCACCGTCATTAAATTCTGAGAAACATGGTAAGTTAAATGAATGATCATTGCGGGTGGTCGCATGAACGTTAGTTACTTCAAACGGATCGTACTTTAACGGAATATGGGAAAAATATTTCTCTACTATTTGGGGACTTACAAACGATTGGTTGGCTCCGGTGTCTATCAAAAGTTTTATTGGTGGATTGAGAATTTTGACATAAGGAAGTTGACGTTGCGTTTGTAAATTAAGCTCTATCCTGACTTCTTTGATTTGGGATCTTTCAAAAAATTTTCATTTTCAGATGGGCCAGAATGGCCCTGTTGTGAGTCATTATTATCTGTGTCATGATGTTGATCAGTATAGTCATTAATACAATATTCATTATGAGTCTGAAATTCATAGTTGTAAGAGTCATCAAAGTCACCATAATTGTAGTTATAGTAATAGTCATTATAATCATAGTCAGTAAGTTCATTAAAATTTGTCTCTCGTGTCTTAAAGTAATTCGACGGAGGTGGGTTGCCAAACTTACGTCAATCATGACCTGATGGCGGTAAAACTCTAGTATGATACGGAACAACTCCGCTCATAGGCTTAGGGCCTTGATTATGAGAAATTTTAAAAACATTGCTATTTAGGTGATAATTAGGCGGCGGTGCCCTGAACATCATCTGCGTGCGGGTAGGCATACAATATGGACCTGGAGGCCTGAAAGGCATCGGAGGTCTAAAAGGCACTGGCTGAGAATTAGGTTTAAAATGAGGTACAAAATTATTAAAACTAAATGGTTTAGGTACATGCATTGCTGGGGCTGCATCTGCACCTAAAGACTGCACTCTCGTGTCCGAAATAGGTTTCTTATTACTAGTATGTAAGGAATCGTTGCGCTGCTGTAAGTAAATAATATTCAGCTCCTCCTGTACAAATTCAAGTGCTTTTTCTATTGAATCAGGTCTCATGCACCTTATTCTAGAACCTAGGGGTTCCTTTAGGCCTCTAATAAAAGATTGTAAAGTTAATTTTTTATAAAGAGTTCTTTTGGCCTCTATTGTAGTCACTAGGTTTTCGTGTAAGGGGACATAAGTCATGATCGTACTGAATAAAGTTTGACATTGGTCATAAAATTCTTGTGGTGTGTTGCTCCCTTGGCTTAAAAGAGAGAGGTCATTGTAGAGAGCCGTTTGGTCCCTTTGATCGGAAAAGTTATTTATTAAAGCTGTGCGAATGCCATTCCAGTTCTCTGGTATACCGTTAGAGTTAATTGTTCTAGCCGCGGGGCCAGTTATTTTATTTAGAATTCCATTTAATAATGTTAAATTACTTAATTCATATTCCGGGTCATCTTTAATAAAAGTTAACACTAGCTTATCGCACAATCTTATAAATCTAGTCAATACATGCGGGTTCCCGTCAAATTCGGGTAACACGCGCATTGCTTTGAAAATTATATCTGGATCACACATTTTATCTAATTCTAAGTTTCTACTATAATCAAAATTACTGTGGCGACACTTTTTATGTTCGTGTGTCCCACTTCGTCCCAATTGACGTGGGTGAAAAATTTTGGATAAGGATAACAAACAATAATAGGAAAAGGGAGGCAACACGAGAACGATTCTTAGTGTACCTACTTACATTAACATTTTTCGGTTTTATGCTTTACCGGAACGAGGTCTTCTTCTTTGTTCGGATATTCGCAAGGTGCTTAAAGAAGCACAGGCCAGCACGACGAAACTGTCTTCGATTTTTAGAAGATCGCACACGCACTGACTCGAATATCCTACCGACTGCGCCAATTACGAAGGCCTCGGCCGGAGGATGCAAAAAAAACCGAATTTACTTTAAACTTAATTTAATTAAAGTTTTACAATAAAATTGATACAATAACTTAATTCTATATGACGACTAATTGTTCGAAGTGGGAATCAAAAAGTGTCTTCTTAAATCCGGTCTGCCGAGTGGTTCCCACCACCTGTTGGCCACCCAAGTCGTTACATCACTGTTTCCACCGAATTCACAGACTTGCAGTTTCCAATTTGTATAGTAGGCTCGACAATTAATAAATTAATATATTTTATATGGGATGTACTACGGGTCGGTACATAACACACTCATTACTCAAACACAAACAAACAAAACCACTATCTACACATCAACTCACACATATACAAGAACACGAAGATTCACGAAGGTTTTTTCGAACTGGTGGTAGAATCATGTTTTATTTGACGTCAATAAGAACAAGTAATTGTCAATGTTGAGAAATAAATATTTCATTTCAATTCAACACCTTTTTTCCTTGAGTTGAAAAACTCTTTTGATAGTTCACAACTTTTTCAAAACGATATTTTGCTATGCTAGTATGGCTTCTAGAAAGTATATACTTCAATAATTTCCTTTCTTTAAAAATATATCAATGGCCACCTTAAATCTGTTGTATATCATTGACGAATCATTTAAAATTAAATGCCATACTTTCAACACCACGGAAAAATTTAAAAATATATTGAACAAATACCCTTTCAAACTGCTAAATTTTAACATTAGGAGTATGGATCAAAATTTTGACAAGTTTTTAGTTTTGTTCCATAGAATAGCGATTGGTTTTGATGTTATAGTTATGTCTGAGTGCTGGTTAAACAAAAATCCAACGGTAAGACAACTACAGGGTTACACGTCGTTTCATTCTAAAAATATGTTAATAAAGCTGGAGGGGTCGTAATTTGTGTAAAAGATTGTTGGTCCTTTAGTAGAGCGAATTGGAGTTTGAGGACGCCAATGGCATCCGAGTTGACATAGCTGATAATTTGACGATTGTTGGGGTTTACCGTAACTGTTGTTTTCATGATCCAAGTGATTTTATAAATTCCATTGATAGTGCAATAAAGAAGAAAAAAATAAACCCATTTTTAATCATGGCTGGAGTCATGAATATTGACATTTTAGGTGCAGCTGCTGAGAAAGAACATGCGTCAGAATATTTACACATTTTGACTGAACTAGGATTAGTTTCATCCATAAATAAAGCTACTCATGCCAAAACAAATCTGGATCACATATTTGTTTCCAGTAATAGCGTTGGGGAATCAATTGTTTATGTGTCAGATCTTACTGATCACGATATTGGGATGGTGCGATTCAATCTTAACAACAAAACAAGAAAACAAGACCTGTAGTAGAGAAGTTTAGAAATGAGATTGATCATGAATCATTACGGACAGTTTTAAACACTAAAGACTGGTCTATACAGAAATGGAAACATTATTAAGGGTATTGTCATAAAAATAGGAAAAGCACCAGCACACACAAACACACCCTTTCTCTTTCACACACACACACACAAACTCATTAACGAAATCATCATTATTAACAGCCTTTTTTTTTCTAATTGATTTAATTTAAATTGTTTTATTAGTAATTTGTTTATAATAGATTTATCCCCGTTAGCCTTTGATGTTATTTAAATTGCTTATGTTATTATTTAAAAGATATATATTCTATTTGTACCTAATTGATACCTAACATTTGATTATCCTATCTAATTGTTAAAACATTTACCAAATGTTAATTCAATTTACATCATCTCGGAAACATTCCTCAATAATGTAAAAACAGGTATGATGAACTTCGCGATACAAGCTGTGCATAGTGCGATGTTTATAGATATTGTAATAATAATGTATGTTTGATTTTGGAAATAAATATTATCATTATTATTAAATAAATGCATTTTAAAGTACTGTTGAATCTACTAAAATTGAACAGTCATATTTTCATGAAAGATTAATTCATGATTTCTAAGACTTGTATTACTTTTTTAGTGTAAATCAACAAAAATAAATTACTTAAAAAGAATTTGTTCATGTGGAGCGGCGCTGGAGCATGACTTTAATAGAAACGCAAATCGCGTTATGAAAATACCCACAAAGTCTTCCTAAGGTATACAGTGTAGTCAATATTGAGTAAGTCATATTTGATTGTATCAAGATGATATGATTGTATCAACCGATTTTTTGTTCATTTTCACTGTTTAACTTCAAAACGTAAAAGAGAAATACCGCGGTAATCGCTTCAAAATTTTCTTCTTGATGATATTTTCCACGGTATACACGGTAATAATGGTTATAATATCGGTAAAATAGGTATAATAAATAAAAGAATCCAACAGTTTTAGAATAACAAAGTACTTAATTCACTTGAAACTTATTTAATAATTCAACCGCTACTTTTACAAAATGCAAGTACTAAAAATACTTATAACTTAATAACTTATTCATTAATACCACTGCTCGAGATCAACACTCGTACCACTTCTCACTTGCCACGCCGTCTTTTTGTACCATGTGCCATGACCGGATGTCGAAAAGCCCGGCATCAGTTGTGCCACCATACAAAATTAAAATTAAAACTCAACTTCCTACCTGTTGTTTTTATCAATCATGACATTCGGCCATCCGGCAAAAGCGCAGCCTCCCGGCGCACGCTAATTGAGAACCAGTCATGACATTCGGTATAAAATCTTAGTATCAATCATGACATTCGGTATACAAACTTAGCTAAATATTTCCAGCTTTAGTTCAGAATAACGGTGATATAATCTCAACTAGTCACGTCTTATGCTTTAATTATAATTGGATAAATATATATCAAAATAATTACATCATATTTTTAAAAATAATAACAATAAACTAATCAATTTTTACTGGCATAACAAACTAAAATTTAAATTATTTAGATTCATGTATACTACATTATTTTCTTAATCACTAAGTACATGTTTTAATATCATTATTATTACTTATTTTATAAATTACATTGTATACAATTTAAAACACTCAATCATCAGAATTACTATCTAGAGTCTGTCAAGCGAGTCTAGTCCACAACCATTTTGCTGATTTCTTATAATGGCAAACAAATTGTCACAAATTCTGTTGTTAACCTCGAAATATTCCTGTTTTTGTTGAATTTTTAATTTTATAATGCCGAAACCTATTAAAAGTAGTATCAGGAGCCTATTATTTACAATTATTAATAAATATAATCATGTAAAGAATGAAATTGACAACGAGTTATTGGAAAAACGACGACTTTTGGATGAAATCGTTTCAACATCAGGTAGGTTTGCTACAACTTGTTGATACTTTTAGCACAATTGTATAATTTTATGTATTTTAAAAGTGATGTGATCAGCATTTCGGTTTTGGTTTAGATTCAGACGTATTCACTTCCACCATATCACTGTGACCTGAACGCAATTGAACTGATATGGAGTTTGGCTAAAAGAAAAATAGCCAGCAAAAATTTAGGAATTCCTGGAAAGAAAGGAATGTTTTAAAAGTGTCACAGCCAGTGATTGGAAAAAATGCACAGATCACACTATTAGTGTCGAAAATAAGTACAAAGTAAGAGACAGGATATCAGAAACAGAGTTGGAACCCTTCATAATTTCTTTACGTAATGATGATACTGACAGTGATTTTTCATATGAAGGCTTTTTTCATTTCTTTTTCATTTCTTGATTTTGATCTAAGTTCTGATAGTGACAAATAAATACCTACATTAAAATGCTTTTTCTTTTATTTATCCTTAACAATTTTTTTTAAATTATAATTTCAAGTATCAAGAATTTTCAGCGTGTTACATCAGTGTTGACACCTGAAAGATTTTTGAATTTACCGCCTTTTTCATGGGACTAGACTCGCTTGACAGACTCTACATCTAATGCTTTGGTATTACTCCAAGGTCGGATCCTATCTGCCGCTATGACTGAATCATATGGTTTTTCTTTCTTCCGAAAGCCAGGTATATCGGCTACCCTATAACGATCATTCCCTAATATTTAAGTGATTTTGTATGGTCCGACGAACTTAGATAAAAGTTTTTTACTTCTCCCACTATTGTCATAATTGTAACGAGTAATTATGACGAGGTCACCGATTTCATAACGAGTGGCAGGGGCTCTATATGCGTCATTTCTCTTTTTTTGCTTTTCTTGTTCATTTTCTATGGTTTTACTTATGTGGTGTCGTAATGTTTGCATGTTATCATTGATATCGTCGTCAATCTCAAGTTTGTTTGATAAATTATCCCGCATTCTCAACTCAAATAGAGCCTCTGTCGCCGTTTTTTAGCATGAACAGTATTATTTATTCCCCATTGAATCTTACCCAGGCACTTGTCCAAGTCACGTTCAGAGCCAGTAGAATTTTGCGTCGCTAATGCACTGAAAATTGTTTGATTAAAACGTTTTGCCTGACCATTTGCCCTGGGACAAGCGACTGCGTTAAGAATATGTTTAATTCCTTATTTATCACAGAAGGTTTCAAAAGCGGTAGATGTGAAGAAGGTAGATGTGAAACCAAAATCATAAAATATGTTTTCAAGGATTTTTATCGCAGTCTTTTCTTTTTAGTATCTTTTACAGCTTTAACGAACACGTACTTGGTAAAACCATCCACAACGGTAAGAATCTACAGGTTTCTATTTTTACTCCGCACGAAAGGCCCTAAATGGTCTACATGGACCGTATGAAATGGTACAGCTATCTTCTCAATAGGGTGAAGAAACCCGGCTGGTTTTTTTGCCACTTTATCCTTATTATATGCATACTGGATACAAGCATCAACATATTTTTTTACAAATTGCCTTAGCTTAGGGAACCAGTATTGATTTTGCACCCTATCAAGAGTCATTGCGTAGCCTAGATGACCTATATCGTCATGATTGGTCCTACACACCTGCCAACTTGCAGTGCGTGGAACTACTAAACGTAAACCATCATCAATTTTTCTATACACTGTATGGTTTTTAGAACGTAGTTTTTCCGTATTTCGCGACATTCCTCATTATCTTCTGGCTTAAGAACTTTAAAAATTCGTGAAACGTCAGGATCTGCTAGTTGCAATGAAAGAAGCCAGTTATCAGTACTAATGGTATATATGTTGACGAAAGAGTTTTCTTCAACGCCTGCTGGTAGCATTGTGTTACGACTCAAAGCGTCAACATGGGACATCTGTACTCCAGGACGGTATTAAATATAAAAATCGAATTCGCTAATCTATAGCCACCATCTCGCGATTCGTGGTATAAGGTCGCGTTTCGTTAAAGTTGTTTATAAAGCGGCACAATCTGTGAGGACCTTAAAATGGACACCTAACAAATACACCCTAAATTTCTTTAGAGAACACACGACTGCCAGTGTCTCTCATAAGAGTGTACATGTTTTTCCTCTGGAGTAGTCTGCCTGCTAAAATAAGCAACTGGCTTAAGGACTCTATATTCTTTTTGCCACTGCATTGAAATGTCTCCCGCGCCAGAGGCACTGGCATCCGTGTGAAGCTCGGTCTCAAGTTGAGGGTCGTATAAAGCCAAAACAGGTCTGGAGATAAGACGGTGTTTTAATTCTGCAAAAGTTTTATATTCCCCATCTCACCACTTCCAAGTGATGTCTTTCTTCAAGAGAGCGGTGAGAGGTCTAGCTATCTCTCCATATCCCATAATAAATTTTCTATAGTAGCCCGATAAGCCGAGAAATTGGCGGATCTCGTGGACGTTTCGGGGCATTGGAAACTTCTCAACCGCAAGGGTTTTAGTTGAACTGGGTTAAATACCCTCAGACGAAATCTCATAGCCTAAGTACTCTACTTTAGTGTTCATAAAACGACATTTTGATAATTTTAACGTAAGCCCATTTTCTTTTAATAATTTTAATATATCCTCCAAGCGTTCAAACATTTCTTCAATGTTTTTCGCAGGGATTAGGATATCATCTAGATAAGCCAACCCATATTCATAACGCCTGTGTCCAAGAATTTTACTTATCATTCTTTGGAACACGGCGGGTGCATTAGCCAACCTAAAAGGCATCGTTTTGAATTCGTAATGCCCATCAGGCGTTACAAATCCTGTAAGGTGTTGGCTATCGTTGGCCATTGGTATGTGGTAATAGCCAAATGCCTAATCTAGGGTAGTGAAAAACCGATTAGCACAAAGATTATTTATTTAATCATCGATCAAGGGTAATGGGATACGATATTTTACAGTTTTGTTAGTAAGCGCTCGGAAATCCACGCAAAGACGTCGCTCTCCCGTCTTCTTTCTAACCATCAAAATAGGGCTTGCGCAATCAGAGTTAGATTCTTGAATTGTGTCATTGCGTAATAAACCATCAGCATCTTCTCGTACTTGTTCGCGTTCTATATGTGATAAACGGTAAGGCCGATACACCACGGGATTAGCATCAGTGAGGTCAATTTTCATCTCAACGCCTGCCGCATAATCAATTTCTGACAACAAAGTAGCAAAAAAACCTCGATAAGACTGCAATAATGTATGTAACCTATTTAATTGATCGTCCGTTAATTCCTTACCCACACTAATGTCGGTTTTAGATATCGATTCAGCGGCGGTATCAACGGAAATTTTGTTAACTTGGTAGCTAATTTGCTCTTTAAATGGAATAGCCCGTGCTACAAGCGAATCTGCCTTGAAATTGGATTTACGTGGCGTTAAGCTTGAGATAATTAAATACCATTTTCCTTCTAATATATTATATGCACCTCCTAATAGGTGGTACTCTTTATGTGGCTCAACAGCGGTGTAACCTTTTACTAAAACATCGCCATCAAGATGGTATAAACTTGCAAGACTGCAGTACCAGGGAGTGTCGTGTCCTCGGTTGCATACAATTCAATCGGACTGCTTTCATCATGTAATACAGAGTCGCAATAAGAACTTTTTTTAAATATAAGCCTACTACTATCCTTTAATACGGTAACCTCAAGAAGCTCAGTGAAATTTTGTCCAACTATAACGTAGTTGACATAAATTCCAGTACCAGTACTTCAATAGTAGTCTCTATATCATCAATCTCAATACATATATTCGATTTATATAACGGCAGTAAAGACGAGTTTCCGAAACCCTTCACTACAGGTAACCTATGTACAGATTTCTTAAGGTTCAACGATAACGCATCCGATTCGCGCAATAAACTACATTCACTGCAAAAATCAATGTAAGCTTGAAATTCACAACCGTTAACTATAATTGCTTTAGAGAATTTTTTATAACTATTATTTGTGGTATTTATTTTAAAAGTTTTCTTGTCGAGTTCATCATTACACATTATTACTGTGCTGAATCCTATGGCACCTTTTACACTTTACAATAGGTCTAGTACACTTATAATAAGGATGTCATTTTCCACGACAATTAAAACTCGTTAGGGAGTTATCATAGAGGTTTATACCCGACGTACTTGGTTTATTAGAAATTGTTTTTAAGTTGGTACGATCACGTGGTCTACTAGGAAACAAGTTATGCGATTGTTGCGTGCTTAGAAAACGAAGCAAATCTTCGGGTTCATTGCAATCTATAGCTTGTATATTATTCCTGATTGATATATCCGTTATACCGTACACAATACAGTCTACCGCTTTCCTACCACTTATGTCACATCGATTCAAAAAGCTTAATTTATCATAAAAGTATTCCCGTAAACTTTCGATCCCACGTGACGTACGAGCTAACATTTCTTCTAACAATTGTCCGTTATTGTCTTCGCTGGGAAACGCCCTCCTTAACTTCACCTGCCACTCATCCCATGAATACACTACGCTAGGTAGAGCTTCAAACCATCGTTTCGCTAACCCAACTAGTTTTTGTAACGAGAAATGTATAATTTTCATTTCGTTCCAAGAGTAAATTACCGCGCACTCGTTAACCTTTCTAATCCAGCGTTCAATGGTTTGAGCTCTGTTGGCAGGGTCGAACTCCGGTATGACATTGTCCAAATTGCTGTTACTTAATACTTGGTTCAAGTTACTACCCTTATCACTACGCTTACTTGCATCGTCTTTGTAAAAAGTCAATAACTTCAAAACATCCTCCGCGCAGAAGCGACTCGAAGCCCTCCGCTGCTTCCTCACATATTCACCACTGGAGGAAGACGACGTTGACCTACGTCTCTTCCTTCTTCTTTTAGACTTTTTCTGCCTTGGAGGTGTCGACGTAAGTGTCAGGCTCTGCCTGTCAGTACCATCCGGATTCATCACGATACAATGTCTCTGAAATGTTCAATTTAATCCGACTGAATCTATTCCACAGTAGACAATAGTTCAATGATTATATATATATATATATATATATATATATATATATATATATACATATATCTACCCGTTTTATATTTGAAATCATATTAATGATAAATAAAGGCTCCTCATTTAAAAATAACATTTCTTTCATTATATTTGTAGTATTTAATTTTCAAGACTCTAAGTTTGTATAAATTACTGTAAGATAACTAAAAATATTTTTTTTTGTTGCATCGATGATGTTAAAATTCTATTATTAGAATATAAAACTATAAAATATCATGAGTTAATTACCTATAATTTATATTCATTCAATAAATAGATAGTGTTGCAATGAGTCTTAAAGCGTTAAAGTTAAGGTTCAAATTAGCTTGTTATGAGATAAAGGAAACTAGTACGTGTGAACAGTAAGATGGTTTAATGGTGACTGTCATACAAAATTCAGAAATCGCAACATACCGCCCACCAAAGGACGATAGTACTTTAAATAACATACATCTATATAAAGTATAACATAGGTACTAAGTAAATCAACATACAAATGTGATGAATTTACTACAAAATTATTTAGTTTACAGTGCAAGTTAAAATTTTCTCAATGACTCACACTCACAATCACATTTTGTTATTTTGACAAAGAATTAAGTAATGTTCTTTGCTTTGTAATTGCTTTGTATAAATTAAGCAAACAAAGATTTATACAAAGTAAACCTTAAAATATAAGTATGTCTTCAAATTTAATAGGTTTACTAGAGAAGTAACAAAGTATGTAATATAAATAGATATGTAAAGTATATTATCTACTACTATCTATATAAAATCTAGTTGTAAGTTACGTGTATTTCATATAATATAACAATATATAGCGAATTTTTAACAGGTAAAGTATTCGTTTACATTACTGATTGTTTTATTAAATATAATAGCGATTTCATTTATGACGGCAGAAATTAATTTACAAATTAATTTTAAGGATAATTAAAGGTAAGTCTTGTGTTAAACAAGTACAGTTAACAATAATAATTAAGGAATAAGAAAAGTATATGCAACTTAAATCATTGTAATCTTAATCATAATTAACTGGAAAATCACATAGTTTGCTAACTGATCGTTTCACAATATCACCATGACATTTTATGCTATACACTCTAGTGCAACCATCTTCTCCGGGATGTTTTGCAACTATTCTAACTAGCGACCATTTGCCTGGTGGTAATTGATCATCTTTTAGAAGTACAATATTGCGTAAATCATATTCTGCCTTACGTTGTAACCATTTTGATCTTGTTTGTAAACGAGTCAAATATTCAGCCTGCCATCTATGCCAAAAATTACATACAAGTTTTTGTGTCAATTGCCAACGATCCAACCGGTTCATAGCAGTGTCTTTCAGGTCTGGAAAAGGGATGCTAACAGGTGCTTCACCTATTAAGAAATGACCTGGTGTTAAAGGCTCCAATGCATCAGGATCACTCGTATCAATTGGTGTCAATGGCCGAGAATTCAGACAAGCTTCAATTTCACAAAGTGTTGTTGTCATTTCTTCGAAAGTAAGGCTAGTGTCCAGTATATGGCGCAAGTGGTATTTTGTAGATTTGACACCAGCCTCCCACAAACCTCCAAAATTAGGGCTGTAAGGGGGGATGAAATGCCACTGTGTTCCTGCAGCTGACAACATATCTGCTAGATGACCTGGAAGATGTAATTTTGCCTCAGTGAATGCCTCCGCTAATTCTTTATTGGCACCAACGAAATTGCGGCCATGGTCGCTCCAAACGTGCGTGCTTTTACCTCTACGTGCCACAAATCGACGAAATGCACCGATAAATGCAGCTGATGTCAAATCACCGACCAGCTCCAAGTGGATGGCCTTAGTGGCCATACAAACAAAAATTGCTATGTATGCTTTGTTCTGCTTAGCTCCACGTCCCTTTGACATCAAGACATTCAAAGCACCAGCATAATCTACTCCACAGTGTAAAAATGGACGTGCAGGTGTTATTCGAGCCTTTGGTAAGTCTCAGTTGCATTTTCACTAAAGCCTTTTGTCTGGCACATAAAGTACATTATGTATATAAGCCTTGACTGTGTTTTTAGCATGTATGATCCAGTATTTTGAACGTAAGTAGGTCAAGACTAGCTGTGTACCACCGTGCAGAGTCTTCCTGTGAGCGTCGGCGATAATCAGGTGAGTCAAGTAATTTTTGTTTCCCAAAATTACAGGATGCTTCGTGTGCTCCGGCAGGTCAGAGTCTGCCCACCCTGAGGATTCCGTCTTCATCGAGGTAAGCATTTAACATAGTTACTTTACTATTTTTTGTAATATTTTTGTTGTTTTTTAACTTTTCTATTTCTTCGTAAAACTCCTTTTGTGCAATTTGAATACATTTCTTTAAAACTATTTCATACTCTTCTGTTGTGATAAATGGTTCATATTTTCTTTTGTTATGTAAACATCTTAAACTGTATACTATTGTTGTCAAAAGTTGATTAAGATTATTAAAATTCTCAAAGTTGATTGTACTTTCTTCTATTATTTTTAAATTTGCTTGAATATTTTTCTTTTCTAAATTTGTGGTAATTCCTTCTGGATAATTATACTCTATAGCTCTTTCTTTTAGTCATTTTGGTCCTTCCCACCAAATCTTGCAAGTTTTTAATTCCAATATAGAAGCCCTACGAGACGCGATGTCGGCGGGATTGTTCTCTGAATCGACGTGATGCCATTTTTTAAAAGAGACATTATCTGTGATTTCAACCACTCGGTTCGCTACAAACTGCTTCCAACGTGATGGTTGGCCACAGAGCCAGGACAATACGATAGTGGAATCAGTCCACGCATATACGTTTGAAGTTGAGATTCTCATAGCTTCAGCAATGTGCTTGAGCAGTTTCGAAAGCAATATGGCGTCACAAAGTTCCAGTCTTGGAAGGGAGACTGTCTTGACAGGGGCCACGCGAGTTTTCGCTGCAATTAGGCTTGTTGACACTGTATCATTTACATTTATGATTCGACAGTAAACCACAGCAGCATATGCTCTTTCAGATGCGTCACAAAAACCATGTAGTTCAATTTTGTCTTTATCCTGATTTGGACCTTTTATCCATCTGTCTACAGTTATTTCATTTATGTTTTCATAGTTTTGCCTTAAATCTATCCATTCTTGTTTCAATTTAGTATTAATTTCATCATCCCAACCTATTTTGTCAAGCCATAACCTTTGAATAAATATTTTTGCTGTTACTAAACAAGGTGCAATCCATCCAAGTGGGTCAAAAAATTTTTGTACCTCCGATAAAATGCTTCTTTTTGTAATATTTTCAGGAACTACTGGTAAGTTATTATTGTAATGAAATTCATCGTGAGCTAAATTTCAGTGAATACCTAAAGCCTTTATGTTTCCATCTAGTTTGATATCAAGCTGTATTCTGGCTGATCTATCTTCTGGGTTTATTGTTCTCAGAAATTCTGCACTGTTGGATGACCACTTTTGTAACTGAAAACCACCTCGTTTCAGAATTTCTTTTAATTGTTTGCTAGCTTCAACAGCATCTTCTACAGTATTGAAGCAGAATTTACATCATCAACATAGCAGTCTTCTTTAATGATTTTAGAGGCCAGTGGAAAGTCAGCTCCTTCATCATGAGTTAACTGTATTAAGGTCTTCACTGCGAGGTAAGGAGCAGGCGCTGTACCAAACGTTACGGTAAGTAAACGGTGTTCTCGAATATTTTCAGATGGATCATTTCTCCATGAGAACCTTTGATAGTCTACATGCTGTTTTGAAACGAAGACCATTCTGTACATTTTTTTTAGATCGGCTACAAAGCATACTCTGTGCATTCTCCACCTCATAATGATACTTTGAAGATCTTCCTGCAAGACTTGTCCAACTAATAGTTCATCATTTAAGGAAACTCCATTCATATCTTTACATGATGCGTCAAATACGACACGAGTCGGCGTACTTTCACTATCGTTCTTTATCATAGCATAATGACTCAAATAAACGGATCTGTTATCATATTCACTTTCAGGTATTTCTTCTGCATGACCCATCTGTATATATTCTTCAATAACTTTAGTATAGTCTTCTTTTAGTTTAGGTATTTTTTGCAATCTTCTCTCAAGTTGTAAAAATCTTCTTAAAGCTATTTCTTTGCTATTGTCATCTGGAGATTTAGGCTCTGATGTTTTAAAAGGTAAATTGACAACATATTGTCCGTTTATGTCTCTAGTATGTATCTTTTCATATATTTCTTCACAAAGTCTTTCATCTTTAGTTAGTTTTCTTTCCTTTTCATGGTCCAATTCCCACATAGTTTTCAACATGTTATCTAAACCTACTTGATGGTGCATTACAATAAGCTGAGGCTCATCTGTATCTCTTTGTTTTATTTGACCAAATAATATCCAGCCTAACATCGTTTTTTGTGCACATGGTGTCCCTGGAGGTCCTTTTATCACATCGGATTGGATAATTGCAGCAAACTCATTGACTCCCAGTAACAGATCTACAGGTGCTGATTTATAATAAGCTGGATCGGCTAGTTCGAGGTTATGTAAGTGTGCCCAATCCATCACATCAATAGATTTAGTCGGCAGTTTTGTTGTTAATTGTTTTGATATAACATAAGCTTCCATAGATAAACAAAACTTCGAACTATACATGGAAAGTATTTGGAATTTTGCAACATTGTTTATGGTGGTCTGGGTGGAGCCAACACCGGTAACTGTGCCTCGTATGCGTTTCTTTCTTAGTTTCAATAACTGCATAGCTCGCTCGCTAATGAATGAAGCATGTGAGCCTTGATCTATTAGCGCACGTAATATGCGTAAAAATGTATAATCATTAACCTATCCCTAATATTAGGTCTTTACCTATGTAATTGCCGTTTTTCACGAAATAAATGAAGCGTAATTTTTTTATATATTTTTTATTTCTATTAATCAAAATAATCACCCATGCAATCAATGCATCTTTGCCAACGCATTGGTAGCTTATTGATGCCTTTCTTGAAGAAATCAGCTGGACGGGAGGCAACAAATTTTTCAAAGGCATTTTGTACTGCCTCTCGGGTATTGAATTTTTTTCCCGCCAAGAAGTTATCCAAATTCTGGAAAAAGTAGAAGTCTGTAGGCGCAAGGTCTGGTGAGTACGGCGGATGACGGAGATCTTCCAACCCCAACTCTTGTAGCTTGGAGACCGTCTGCTGTGCAGTATGAGGTCGCGCGTTGTCGTGCAGGAGCAGTGGAGCCTAACGATTGACCAAAGCTGGTTGGAGACGTGCGAGCTTCTCCATCATTGTGTTCAGTTCTTCACAGTACACATCTGCAGTAGTGCTTGTCCCGTTTGGCAAGAAGCTGTGATGAATTACACCCGCGTTAGACCACCAAACAGTGACCATCACTTTTCTAGGGGTAAGTTTTCGTTTAGGGCATTGTTTGGGTGCTGAACCAGGGTCCAACCAACTTGCTGAGCACTTACGATTGTCAAACAGGATCCATTTCTCGTCACAAGTAACAATGCGGTTCAGAATTCCTTCATTTGTATGCCTGCTGAGCAGTGAAAGGCACGTCTCCACGCGTACTTCACGCTGGCGGTCATTGAGTTCGTGGGGTACCCATTTGTCAAGCTTTTTTACCTTGCCAATTTGACGCAAATGGACCAATATTGTTTTGATGCTAACGTCGAAAGCTGCTGCTAATTCAGCCGTGGATTGAGTTTCATCAGCTTCCACAATTGCCTTTAATTCGTCATTGTTGACCAAAGTTTTCGGACGACCACGGGGTTCATTTTTCAGGTCAAAATTTCCAGAACGGAAGCGGGTAAACCAATAACGGGTGGTGCGTTCGTTTGTAGTGTTCACTCCGTAAACGTCGTTAATGTTGCGTGCCGCTTGTGCCGCTTTGCTGCCACGACGGTACGCATACTCCATAATTACTCGAATTTTTAACTTATCCATGATGACGAAAAATTTTCGAATGCGTTGAAAACAAAACACTAACTATTAAACAAATGACAATTTTAGAAAAAGAATTCCATGTTTGTCAAATAAAATTAATTTAAAATTAGAATTATTAGTCAAAAAAAATTTTTTTCCTTTGAAATGGCCAGTACGGCAAAACGGCAGTTTCATAGGTAAAGACCTATTATGATAGTGTGACCCTCTTCACTGAGCACAGTAACCATAGCTGTAGCCAATAGAGCAAAGCCATGGTCTGTATTTAAATGTGACGCCATCATTGTATTGACTTGCACCTTTAACTCTTCGTCATTTGTATTATTTGAAACTTGTGGTTGTAATTGATTAACACTAGCATGAGCCACAGCTTCTCCTGTTTTGACTTGATGAAGAAGAGTATGATGACGTTTGTTACAAATGCGGCAGGACATTGGCAATCGACACGACAAAACAGAATGTCCTATCAACAGGCAGTTAAAACACAGATTTTTTTGTTTCACAAAATTATTTCTATTAGCGACCGACATGTTAGTAAATTGTTTACAATGGCACAATGTATGATTATCACTACACAACACACACTTTTTTACTATAGGAGTAGCATTATGGTACGATCGTTCACTTGTATGTTTCTCCTTCGTCTTCTCAATTGCCGGAACTCGAACGCCAAATGCCGGCGTAGCGACCAATTCAAGTGTTCTAAACCTGGTTTCGAGGAAACATTTCAAGTCATTCCACGAAGGTCAGTCATCAGAATTGCCCTTGTATGCATTACTCTGCCAATCTTTGTGTGACTCTTGGTCCAATTTCTGCTCAAGAAGAAATATAATTACAGGATCCCAAGCATCGGTTTTGATATTCAAATTATTCAATGCATTAATGCACTCGGTTGTAGTGTCGAGTAACATTTTTATTTGATTGGCGGATTGTGCGTTTATTTTTCTTTGCAAAAACAATCTCTTGAGAAGAAAATTCACTATAATTCTTCTGTTTCCATAGCGCCGTTTCAGTGTCTCCCAAGCTATTGTGTAGTTTGTATCAGTCACACGTACATGTTTAAGCAATGCTTCAGCTTCGCCCGCTATACTAGTTTTTAAGTAATGAAGTTTTTGTACGTCGGATAATGACGTATTATTGTGCACCAAACTGACAAATAAGTCTTGATAAGTAGGCCAGTCTTCATAGATACCCGTATAAGTAGGTAGTTCAATCCTAGGTAACCTAACTTGACCTAAATGACCATCTGACGTGACATTCTTGGTTAATTGTTGCTGTGTTGTACTAAGCGGCGAGCTTGATTGTAAAAGTATATCTTCAATATCTCCTTTGATGCATAAATACAAGTCTTCAAATGTGCTAAATTCAACATTAACAAAATATGGAATTTCATTTACTTTCTCGCGTGGAGTCATTTGTACTAAGTTTTGATGAGTTGACATAAATGTTTTCCAGTAATCCTCAATGCATTGTAGTCTCGCTGTTAAATAACCTTTAGTCAATCTGACTTTGGCACGTTTCTTTAAGTTAGTTTGAGCCTTTTTCAACAAACTTGCCGTATCTTCAAGTAAAAATAGATGTTGTTCTACTGTAGCCATGTTTATACTTCACAAATATACTTTTATAATTGTTCCGTAACAAAGTTACGTAATGACGACACTGACCCAATTAGCACAAAAGAACTATATTTGTTATCAGATTTCAAGTAGGCAACAAAAAACTTGGTCCAAAATGCGTAAACAACTCTTTTTGTATGCACTGTTACCTCCTTTAATATATATATAATTACTAATGTCATCATTCACTTGGTACCCATATATATAATTCCACTGAATTCCATACTCACCTTTTAAAATGAATAAAATTCCAGTCCCAGTAGTATATGCAACTCTTCCATGCATGATGTAAGTTTACTCCAAACTACAATTCCGGACCCGCTCAAAATCCGGTGATTCTAATGACAAAAGTCACCCATTCTGATTACAATTCCAGCGGGGTAAGACCCACTCAAAATCCGGTGATTCTAATTACAGAAGTCACCCATACTAACTACAATTCCAGCGGGATAAGGCCCACTCAAAATCCGGTGATTCTAATTACAGAATTCACCCATACTTACTACAATTCCAGCGAGATAAGACCCACTCAAAATCCGGTGATTCTAATTACAGAAGTCACCCATACTAAAATAATTTATTAATAGTGTACTTATATTCATCCCAATAAAATGAAAACATGAACTTGATTTTTTTTTTAATCAAAGAATTGGAAAGTAAAAATGTTATTATAATAGCAGATAAATTCGCATGCGAACTCTAAAATCGACATACAGTGGGCGCAAAAGAGTTATGAAATTCAGGTACGAAATAAAAATGTCATGAGTTACTTACGATTTTCCGTTTCTTTGTCTGGTCTATCCCAATTCTGTGTTTTTAAAAAAACAAAGTACTCAATTCACTTGAAACTTATTTAATGATTCAACCGCTACTTTTACAAAATGCAAGTACTAAAAATACTTATAACTTAATAACTTATTCATTAATACTACTGCTCGAGATCAACACTCGAACCACCTCTCACTTGCCACGCCGTCTTTTTGTACCATGTGCCATGACCGGATGTCGAAAAGGCCGGCATCAGTTGTAAAACCATACAAAACTAAAATTAAAACTCAACTTCCTTCCTGTTGTTTTTATCTATCATGACAACAGTATCAGTGATTTATTTCAATTATAATGTAAAATGTATAATACAAGAAGTAAAACTATTAGTTTTCTTAATATGAAACCACCATAAACGACTATTTTCGTGGATTAAAATTTGCTACAGGACTCTTGTCTTGGATAGTAGTAGAGTTGGAAGTCAATAAAAGATCTGTGGGGCCATTTGCTAATTTCATCACTTAAAAACGTGACACTGTACGGGATTTTAATACATTTTACGAGTTTGTATCGATGTGAGCTCAAAAGAAGAAAGAGGCTAAAACGTTAAATGCTTATCCTTGTCTTGTAAAGCTAAATAAATTTTTGCAGGACGGGGGATTAAATGCAATCGAATGATTATAATTTTTTGATCTTGATAAAAATTATACGTACCCACAGAAAGACTTGTTTACCATGTGTAGCGTTGCATCTTAACTTCCCTTTTCTTATATTGAATTAAGTGATTAGTTCATGGCGAGTTTCGTCAACTACATACAGTGCCGTACCGTACTCCATACTGTGAGCTGGAAAACTTTTGACATAGGTACCTTTGGAAAACTTATTTTTTCAGATTAAGGAAACAATCTTGGAACCAATTATTTTTGTGTTTACTCATCAAACTTTAACAAAAATAAAGCTTAAATATTCTTTTTCACGTTGCACAAGTTATGAATTGTAAACAAGATTAAAAACGAAAGGGAGCCAAAAAATATCTGCCAAATACCTTGCAAATGGATTCGCTTAGAGAGATTTCAAAGGTATATTTTCTAAATGAGGCAACGGTATTATAAATGAAGGAACTTCTATACCACTCCTATTTACTCGTATTTTTATTCTGAATTTGCATTTCAAATGTGACAAAAGCTTGAGTATTCTCTTTGAAATTGTTTTGGTAATTTCATGGCGATAAAATAGGAATTTTGAATTTGTTTATTGGTCGCTTTTGATATTGACTTGGTTTTGAAAAAAATCTAAGTATACATTGTTAACGTGAAAAAAAACTCTATTTTTACCGTATAAACTCGTATCAATCACGTTTTTTATAATTTTATATGAGGGAACTAAGTTCTTTAATAATTCTAGTCAGAAGATGTCTTTTAATGAACCATGTTTTATTTATAAAACTGTTAAATTTATTAATTTATTATCATATTCGTACTTTATGAATCAAACAAGGTCAAGAATAGATGGTTACTAATTGAACACCATTATCTCTGTAACCATATCAAAGAAATGTCTGCCCTTGGCTTAATTTATACGATTACGCCTTTGTTTTTATTGATTATGTTTTTGTTGGCCATAATTTAAATATGTTATTAAATGTTAAATCTTCGCACCAAAATCATTAAGCGGTGCTAAGGCATACTTACTTGTTTTATATATATTATAATTTGAATATTACTACATATTTTCAGTTGTTATTTTAACTTACTTAATTTATACATAGGTACTTACGTGTAAAATAATAAATACCTGCAATTAATATTAGGTTTTATTTTTGTCTGATGAACACCTCTTGTCGTAGACGCAATAAATATCACCTGATTTGAACAATATAGTGATAAAGTTTCAGTTCAAATACCCTTGAATCCATTTAGTTTGCAAATTATTTGCCAAGTTAACAATAAACACAGCAGGGCTGCAACTAGCAAACATTTAATTAGTTTTGCTAACAATTTTGATGGAATTTCTCAATAAGGTAAACCTAATTGTGCTACTTTGTTAAAAGTTTGTCGTCTATTTTTGTAAGTAATTATTTAATGATTCCCTTGCCTAAAGTTTATTTTCACCCCATTTCTATCCTTTCCTTCTTGTCCAAAGTTCTCGAGCATATTGTCCATGAATAACTATCAAAGTTTCTCATTGCTAACAATCTGCTCAGCCAGTATCAATCCGGCTTCAGACCGGTATTGTGACTACTGTGAAAGCTCTTATTAATGTGACGACATAAGCTGAGCAAACGAGGGTGGATCACTTACATTACCAGTATAATAAATTATTGAACGAACTTTTAAGTATCCTTTTAATATAGTAATCCTTTTAATCCTTCGTATAGTTTTAGAGTTTGTCATTTGACTTATTCAAGTCTTCATTTTTTAGAGATCAAAACAAAACTTTTGTATAGGTTCCGGGAGGGACGGGTCCTTTAGATATCTTCGATGAAGCGACTCATATAATAGCGATAGAACTTCACTTGGAAGTTCGTTTAATCATCTATTATATTTCGTCGCTTCATCCTTCAGATAGTATATAATTAAACAGGTAGATTTTTAGAGAGTAAGTTTTGTTTTCTTTTGTTTTTACAAATTATAATTTATTTAAAATACGTTTATTCATTAAATTCCTTACTTTAGTACATAATATAAGAATCCAGTAACCTTTAGGCATTTATTATACACTTGGTAATTGCCAAATTAATTAAATCAATAAACAGAATAATTTAATTTTAATTAATCTCTTTATCGGAAGGTACTTTTGTACCTTAAGTGGTTTGTACTTTTAATGAAAGGCAAAGTCATTTAGTGGGTTTAATATAATTTTTGGTAAAACTTTGTAAAGACCTGAGAGTTTTAGGTCCACCCAGCCGTTTCTCGGATAACCTACACTGAGCATGTGCCGCGTGCTGTGTGCGCTGAACACACTCAGTTTAACGCCACTCATACCTAGCGTCTGCTTTATCCACCGACTTAGCATCTGACTCAACGCGGCTCTGTGAGGGGCTTTTAATGTTACGAACACAAACTCCGAGTTCGAAGCTTTAATATTTTTAGACACAAAAAATATAATCTTTTAGAGTCGATACATGACTTATCATTATGTTATTTTTAAAGATTGGCAAGGATGAAATGAAATGAATTATTTATTTCTCAACATTGACAATTGCTTGTTTTCATTGATGTCAAATAAAACATGACTCTAACACCAGTTCGAAAAAACCTTCGTGAAGAAGAAAAGGCAAGAAACTTCACGGGTATATTTTTTTCAAAATAAATTTACAGAGTCTCTTTATGTCTTTACAAAGTTATTCTTATCTGCATCCGTTAGCTCGGCAAGTCTCCCTCCCCCCAAGTATCCAAACGACGAACACCCTCAGACAGCACCCGTTCACGAGTTAACGCGGAATCTAGCCATCGCCCTCCTCAACCATATTAGAGGGAAGTGAGCGACCCGTCACCCGACGCTACCATAAGAAGGCGTACTTCAGTGACAATGACGCTTTAGATATTTATCGGGACGAAGAACTCAACGAGCAACAGACCCGATCTGCATCTAGACCCGTTCGGACGTGTTGAAGGTCGCCCGGCTGCCGAGTCACGATTGTTGTCTCACGACTTCTCTCGTATCAATACTCAAACGCCACTCTCAGATCCGTTCTGCGTCCGGCCCCGCTCGGACGTGTTCGTGGTTGCTCCAGCAGTTGAGTCACGATTGTCGTCTCACGACGACAACTCGTTCAAATACTCATACGCTGTTAGCCTCTTCAGGGCTTACGCTGCGGCCGGTTTCGATCGGCTGCAACTAAGTCGGTCTCTTGCACAGCAACAACAGAGCTGAGCTTACTGCGGTCGATTAAATTCGATAGTGGTTCGCGAGGCTCGGGCTGTTTTTCTGGCTGCGTACTTGACGCTTGGCGCCTGTACGTAGACAGAGACTCGCTCTGCGGCCGGCCCCGGCCGGTCGTAACGTAGTCAATCCCGCACTCTGTGCACCCCACGTATTAAAAACCTCACCTCGGTGAGTGCAGCAACAACAGGGTTGAGCTTACCACGGTCGATTAAATTCGATAGTGGTTTGCAAGACTCGGGCTGTCCTTCTGGCTGCGTACTTGACGCTTGGCGCCTGTACGTAGTCAGAGACTCGCTCTGCGGCCGGCTCCGGCCGGTCGTAACGTAGTCAATCCCGCACTTTTAGTGCAACCCAACTTCATCAGGTCTACGGCCGGTTTTTGCTGTCAATTTATTGGCAACACACTCCGTAGTAGACTCGCGTTTGATCAGGTGGATACTTAACGGTGACAACTAAGCCTGATAGCGTTGCCCCGGTGCGCTTCCAAGGCCCTTCAGGCTGAGGAGAAACCGGCTGACCCGATCCCATTGCACTTGGGCCTTTCCCAGGGTGACGGTACAGTGCTGTCCGAATTAGGGGCACCACTTCGCGTCGTCCCCAGCCCCCCTACCGCGGATAGGGAGGTTTAGGTGCTAGGTTTGCTAGGGAACCTAGGCATTCTTATATATTTATATATTTTATATTGTAGGACCAAGCCCTCCAATGGACCAGCAAAGCTTGGTAAACTTTGCTAGGTCGCTCGTCCAGGCGCTCGTTGCGTCCGGCGCCAGCATACCCGATGGCGTACTAACTCAGGCCTTACAGGCAACTATCGCGTCCCCGGCCCCTCAGGCCCCAACCCCGACCCCTCAGGCCTCCAACATCCAGACCCCTCAGGTCCACAGCTCTCCCGCATCTCCCGCCTCGTCCGAAATGGACTGCGAATCGGTCGCATCCTCTCACGCGTCGCGTCGCAAGCGTACCACTCCCGGGAGCGACTCCGAACCCGCGTCTGATACGTCGTCAGATGCCGTCACCTTAACCGGCTCTCCTGAGCCCGCGTTCCAGCTAGTCGCCAAGCGCTCCAAGAAGCGCTCTAAGAAATCCTCGGTATCCTCAATACCCGAGCCCTCCCCGGTGTCTTCAACACCAGCCCCCGCGCCGTTAAAAACGCTCGAAGCAACCACGTCTCCTTCGGTCCCATCGAAGCCAGCGACGCGCTGCGCTCCCGTCCCGTACTCGCACGCAAACTGCGAGCCGCCCGCTCTCCTCAAGAGCGTTTATTCAGGTTAGCCGAGCATCACTCGCTCCTAAGTTCGTTGTAAATTCTTTTATTTTTGTATAAATTTGTAAATAAGTAAATTATAATGTCTAGACCCGCGAATCCCGCGTCCAGTCGTATTAAACCCAAGGGCTTATCCCTAGTATCTTTTAACGCTCGCAGCCTTAGCACCAGCCTTCCCGAGATCAAACTGTTCCTTTAGAACAAAGAACCTGACTTATTCCTTCTCCAGGAGATATGGCTTACTCCAAACCGCTCCAGGGGATTCGCTATACCTAACGCGTTTATTCGTAATGATAGGCCCAACTCCGACGGTTTAGGCGGCACCGCTATATATTACAAAAGAGGCTTCCATTGCTGTCCTCTCCCTACCCCTCCTCTCCTTACTATGGAGGCCACTGTGTGTAGATTGGCTATGACTGGTCATCCGACCATCATCATAGCTTCAGTCTACATACCGTGCGGCGCCAGACCAACCCGCAGCGACTTTGAGGCAATTCTAGCCCTCGGCCATTCAGTCATTATGTTCGGTGACTTTAACTCCAAACATACTGACTGGACGTGCCTATCGACCAACACCAGCGGTATCGCTTTCCTCGACATCACTAACTCCCTTGACTTAGACGTCATATCCCCCATCACTCCCACTCCCAGCCTATTCTCCTGACATCCTCGACTTTGCAATTATCAAGCGAATCAATCTTGATCTCAGGTCCATCGAACCGCTCGATGACCTAGGCTCCGACCATCGCCCCGTCTCCCTCGTGCTAGGTTCGCCTAACGTTAACGTCACATCTCCTAAGACCTTTACCAACTGGAAAGGCTTTAAAAATACGTTAGTTTCAGCCTTAGTGGCCCCTAACTCTCCGCTCGCGATTTCGCCCGACCAATTAGATAGCACGGATAAAATAGATTCATTAGTCAATACTCTAACTGATGCTATTAACTCAGCCATCAACGACAACGAAAAGGTTGCTAAGCAAGGCAAACCCGCGCTTCCCTTAGCCGTTAGCAATCTCATCAAAGCTAAGAACGCGGCTCTCCGGAGAGCCAAGTAATATCCCACGCCCGCATATAGAACAGCTGCGAATCAGCTTCAACGTAAAGTTAGGTCTTGCCTCGCGGAACTCCGAGACTATTGCCTTCGAAGTCGAAGAGAAAGCCGAATGCTTCGCCGACAGCATAGTGGCACAATGTCCACCCAGCACGCAACCTGCGGATCCCTCCCACATCCAGGCGGTGGAGGATGAAGTTCTCCGCACAGAATCTCTCCCTATCACCGACGACCCCGTCACAGTCTCTAATGATGAAATCTTGCTTCTCATTAGAAAGCAAAAGTCCAAAAAGGTTCTGGGTGCGGATGGAATTTCCAACCACGCACTTAAGCACCTGCCACAGCAGGTGCTTACCTTGTTAGCTATCTTCTTCAATGCCTGTTTCGACCGTAGCTACTTTCCAAAAGCCTGGAAAGAAGCGACAGTCATAGGCATTCCCAAGCCGGGTAAACCTCTGAACATCCCGGCTAATCACAGACCCATCAGCCTTCTCAAGGCAATGTCTAAACTTCTCGAAAGAGTCATACTCTCTCGAATGCGGAACCATCTGTTTCCAACGGATGGCGACCCTCTCATTATTCCCAGTTCGGCTTTCACGCTAAGCACTCCTGCCCTCAGCAAGTCCATCGAATCATCGAGAACATACTCGAAGGATTCTATCCGCATCGTAAAAAAACAATCGCGGTTCTCTTTGACGTAGCCAAGGCATTCGACAAAGTCTGGCACAGCGGTCTCGTTTTTAAACTCTATAAAATAGGCTTACCGGTTCGCCTAGTCAGATTAATCGCGTCGTTTCTTAAAGACCGTACGTTTCGATTCAAACATGAAGGCACGCTCTACCCGTCATGTCATATGCTTCGCCAGTCTTTGCCCACGCCAATCCCTCCGTCCTGTATAAGCTGCAGGTAGTTCAAAATCTCTTCTGCCACAGGGCCACAGACGCACCTTGGTACGTGCGCAATGTGGACCTGCACAGAGATCTTGAACTACCTACAGTGCAACAGCACCTCAAAACACTCTCAGAATCGTTCTTCAAACGCGCCCAATCCCATCCCAATCATCTTGTTCGAGATTCAGTCTCATATACTGCTCCTGTGTTAGATTCGAAGTTCAAAGTAGCAAGGCCGAGAAACGCGCACACTGGCGAACCCACGCAGTTAACTTTAGATCTCGAGGCTCTTCAGGCCGCAAATCCTAATTCTAACGTTAATTCTAATTCTAACGTAAATCCGAATTAATGCAATTTTATTTTTCATTTTTAATGTTTTTTATTTATTTTTCATTTTTGAGCACCTTCAGTGTTATGTAAATCTCAGCGGGTGACCCCTTAAGGGCCCCGCTAGCGCGGCCTCTTTTTCCAATTGGCCGTCGCTCAGATGAAGGCTGAGTGGCAAAAATGCACGAGCCGACAGGGGGTTTTTTAGTGGGTATTGTTCTGGTAGGCGTCGGGACGAGTCCCACATAACTTCGATCGCGCGCGCGGAGTATGCGTCAGAGCATTTTTTATGTCCTCCTGCCCTTCTCGTGGAGGGGAACAAAAAAAAAAAACAACGAGCAAACAGACACATTACACATGTTTTGTTACAAGTACTAGTACAATCCTGTTAATGAGGGGATTATACCCAAGGGCTTTTATCATCCAAATAATCGGATAGTTTATAATATGCCATAGCATACAACTTCCACTTCATAGGTTCTTTGAATTTGTCAATAGGAAGACCTTGGATATCCTCAGGAACCTTATTATAAAAGCGTATACATTGACCCAAGTATGAGTTAGTGACTTTATAAAGCCTTCTATTATGACCAGCCAGCATATTTTTTCCTCTTGTATTGACATTGTGCAGATCTTTTTTTCTTTTGAACAAGGTTATGTTCTTTTATACATACATTAAATTTTCTAAAATATATTGTGAATGGAAAGTAAGAATATTTATTTCCTTAAATTTACTTCTAAGTGACATCCTTGGACCGAGCTGATAGATTGCGCGAACAGCCCTTTTCTGCAGAACAAATCGCACCTTCAATAATAAAGTGAAATAACTCAAAATTTTACTTGTGTGGGAAATGGCATTTAAAGTTTTTGAATATTGTACTACTTATTTTAAACATCAATAGAATTATAACTACCATTGTATGAAAAATGAACCTAGTAGGTATGAATAGATCAGTTTATCTGCTATTCAAATAATATATTTGATTAGAAATTATTTAAATATTTACTAGATTTATTATTTGATTAAAATAAAGTTCCTACTTATTTCGTTTTTTGATATAATCGATTACAGAAAAATCAAGTACCCCCTGTAGTAAAATAAAATATTTCGTTTTAAATTTAAAAGTACATTAGGCTTTAATGTATTAATTCCATTTATTTCAGTTTTTGATTAAAAGTGTCTTGTGTATTAACAAAATTATAGGCATTATTTCGTCTTGTAAGTATTTTTCTATAAGCTGTACTTAGAATTTTATAAAATAAAACTTCAGATTTTTATGAAAAAATATTTATTTCAAAGAAAACATCTTGAAATATATGAAATATGCAACTGTGTTTAAGATAATTATTCTTAAGATTATATCTAATTGTGTAAGGTTTATAGGAAAATAATTATTGATTAAATAAGGCACTTAATATGACTTTTAATATGGCACTTTTCATTTGTTTATTTTTAATCACAAGCCTTTTATTAATAGGTGGAAACTTTAATGTTTCGCTACATAATCATTATTAATTAAGAACGCAATAAAGAGATCAATAAAAACACAAAAATACAGCCTCATTATAAAATATTTTTGAAATATAAATTTAATATCTTAGATACTGTTTAAATCCTAGACCGTAATAACAAAATAAATTGTAAGCAAAATGTTTTTTTATCAAAAACGTCGTGTAACAGCCGCACTCAGAGTCCTTTAATAATTACTTATGCGATTACTTAGTCGTAATGTTTTAACCAAACCAAAAAAGTAAAAAAACTGCACAAAGTGATCCCTTGATGAACCTTTAAAGGACCCTGAGTACTGTTATAAGTATTTAGACAAAGTTTTTACCTTATGATTAGAATAGTGTATTATAAAACGGTGCGTAAAAAGGAGGTATTAATGATTTACTAACCAATTCTTTAAGATCATTCTTTTTATTCTTACTTAGCTCCTGTTTACCAGTATACGCTGGTTTGTGTGCTATATCTAAAATCAGGTTCATCTTTTTCCTTTTGTTCCTAACCTCAACTTCACCGTATGCAGAATCTGCATAAGATGTTTTGTAAAAAAATTTTGTTGGATCCCGTTTAGTAACCCTCAAAACTTTTAAATTATTCCAAAGCAACGTTTTCCCGTTAGAATCAGTTGAGTAATTATAACCCCATTCTTCTTGAAGCTCTTTCAGGGCAATAAACGATTCAAAGTTAAGTTCATTCATATGTATAGGAGGGTAAGACTTTTTAGCATTCTTGATCATGGTCACATATTGGTCAGGCGTGTAAATAGGTCCAGCGTTAAGATTCTTTTTCACCTCTTTTTCAATTAAACCGTGGACACCATCAGCCTCGTTATACGTATGTCCTGTGATAAAAAATTTGTGAGTAATACTGCTTATATTTAAATTGTTTACAGCATACATATATAAAGTAGTGATAAATTTATTTTTATTTTGCCCAGCGCAATTGTCTGAGAAAAATATAACTTCTTTAGCTTCACCATATTCCTCACTAATCGATTGCAAGAATTTCCATACGCAAGAGCCAATTTCGGTAGCACCCCTTTTTGCGTCAACTTCTGTCCAAAAGTAACTGTGCACATTTCGATAAGCCACCTTTGACTGATCATCCGTTAGTTCCGTAATCGTAAAATTAAGGCAATTAAGTTTAGACAGATAGTAAAAAGATGATGTATTACCTTTAGGGCATTGTAAGACAGCTTGTAAATCATACACTGCAACTATACGATTATTGTTTAATTCTTTGCGATCTTTCTTCTTTTCTATTCTACAAAGTTCTTTCTCTTTCAGATGATTATTATACTTTTCCTCGATCTCTAATTTTTCGCCACCAACAAAATTTTTGTAAGATTCACAAAGATCACACTGATCTGATTTTGGTTGATGAAAACCAATGTTTAAATTTTAAATTCTGTTGTAAATATTGTGTAGTATGTAATGTAATTGCTTGCTTCCTTATTTTTTTTATGTAGAGTACATTGAAGGCAGTAAGACTATCAGAGACTTATACAACCATTTGAAAGCCAATAAAAAGCAAAAAATAAAGGTCATGTATCTTTTTTTTGCACGGAAACGCTAATGAAAATTCTTGCAATCGATTTTGATTTTCATTAAAAACACCAAAAATGTCTTACTCTCGTATAAATATGAATGAAATCGTTTATTGACTTGCAAGAATTATTTATAATTATTCAACTGGCACTACCATAAGTATCAGGTTAAATAATTATAACCCATCTTCACACAGCATAAATATACTTATTTAAGGATAAGATATTACTTTTAGTTTTTAATTAAACTTACATAATTGAATTCCATGTTATATTGCGATGGAGACGAAATCACGTTTGATGCATTATTATCTTTATCTATTGGGTCGGTATAATGTGGCTCTTGGGGCAATGGAGGTGGTGGAGGAGAAGGGGTGTCAGGGTGCGAACAGGAGCAACTACTGCCACTGGATGAACACAATGAACTGGACGAGCTGGAACTGGAACTTGAAGATCGACGACGTGAACTTCTCAAATCATTTTCTTTATTTTTAGTTTCTTCCTCAGAGTCACTATCAGAATAAGGAACTAAACCTGTATTATACACGCTTTTTGTCTTGGAAACCTGGAAGTTATAAGGTTTTTGTTATTATCATGCCATGCACTAAGCAAAGAGAAAGCCACACCGCCACCAAACGTATCAAATAATTTATGAGAAATTAACAAGCAAAGAAATACAATACAAATACACACTCAGAGATGCAAAATGTAATTCAGTTTATCTAATAGACAAGTTAGTTTCTTACCTCTGTATTTACATCAACGTGTGATATTATTACTGTTTCTTCTTAAATTGTATCACCGCCCGATGGCTCCCTGTCTTGATAGGGTGCATCAATAATTATGTTTGATTGGATGAGACTTAAAATTTTACGAGCCCTCGAAGTCGCCATCCTTAAAAATATTATGTAAGACTTTTACATAGAAAAACAATAATTTTTGTATGTTCTAACTAAAACTTAAGAAAATTCAATGTACCTAATGCGATTATAACCGGTAACTTGTACGGCATTGTAATTATTAATTTGACTATTCACTAAAACACTTTATAAATCCCTTTTTTTAATATACAGGTATCGAACACTAAATATTCTACCGTGAATCATAAAATGAAACAATCTTGACATTTTTACTTTTATAACCCACACTATAATTCATAAACTGCAATAAGACAAAATAATTCAAACCGTCTAATGTAGTAATAGAATAAAAATGAAACAAACCTGAATGCACTACCAGTTTCTAAGAATCTTTAATCAAATAATGAATTAACTCGAAATACTCTAAAACTTTTGTAATTTTATTTTTCAAAAAATGAAATAAGTCTAAATTACAACATGAGAAACGATGTTTATTTCAATAAAAAAATGAAATAATTCATAAAAATGCATTTTATGAATGAATTTCTGGCGAAACAAATACTTACCTTTTAATGAAATGAAGATGTAAATCCTATTATTCCGGTTTAAATTGAAAGCAACGGGCACTTTTCCTTTACATAGCTGGAGCAAGACTGAATACTATAATTTTACGAATACCAACATGACACGATGAGTTCATAAAAAAAAGATGCACTGTCTTCCATTTCGCTCAGTATTGTCAAATTGCAACGGTTTTTAGTGTCATTGAACTCTTTAAGCAATTATAATTCGTTTTATGATAAAAACTCCGTTTACCAAAATTTTTACTTATTGCGTTTTTTTATTAAAGGTACGAAATATAGTATCGATGTCGGCAGCACTCCCCCACAACAGAATTCCATATGTCATGAGGCTGTGGAGGTAACCGAAATAGACCAAACGGGCAGTTGTTTCATTTGAAATTTGTTACATTTTTTTAACACGGCAATTACGGCAGAGCCAAGCCGTTTTGCTAAACTATCAACATGCGGTCCCTACTTTAGTTTGGCGTCTAAGATTATGCCCAGAAATACAGTTGAGTTTACAGGAGTCAGTTCCTGGATCTTAACTACAATGTATGTGTTCACCTGTTTGACATTTGGGATTGTAAACTTAACAAATTTAGTTTTTTTTTTCATTGAGGAGCAAATTATTAGCTGAGAACCACTTCTCTGGGTTGGAGATGCATTGGTTTACTGCTCGATAGTCAGTTTCTTGTCTTTTGTTTTTAAATAAGAAGGAAGTATCGTCAGCAATAAATATGACCTCGTAATGATTCTTAACGACCGATGGCACATCATTGATATATACTAAAAATAGGAAAGGACCAAGAACTGAGCCCTGGGGCACACCCATTGTCACTGTCGACCCTGATGATTTTTCTTCATTTATTGCTACTTTCTGTTTTGTATCAGAAATATATGATTTTACCTAGGCGCTTGCTCGTGTTTTTATGCCGTAATGGTGCAGTTTCATAAGTAGAGTAGTATGATCCACACATTCGAACAAGTCGCCTTGGACAAGTCACAAAAGACACCAATAGCATCACAGGCTCCTCCCAGGCACTGAATACGTGTTTTATGAGCCCAACACCGGCATCGGTTGCTAAGCGACCCCGCGTGAAACCAAATTGGTTAGCATTCATTAAACTATTACCATAAAAATAAGAAAGTAACTGTAAGTAAATCGGCAGTATTTTTTACTTTAATGCTTTTAAATGCATTTAAAACTGGTGAAACAGTAACATGTTTAAAGTTGAAATCAATATCGCATGTATTTACATTTTTCATTAGCAGTAACTGTGAAAGAGTTGAACATGAATTAATACTCAAAGTAGTTGACACAGGGATTTAAGTAAAAAAAATTTCAAATGCTTCAGCAACTTCTCTGTCAGTTGATACAATTTATCAGTAATTTTTAAATTATATTTGGTGTAGGGGTTTCCTGATTAATTATATTCCATGCAGTTTTTGAAATGTTAATACTATATTTAATTTTATTAATAATGTAATTAGACTAATTTAGCTACATTGCATAATCTTTTAAATAATTTAGAATACTTTTTAACATATTCATTAAATGTCTTTTTATGATTATAAGTTCTTGCACTGTACAATTCATATATTCTATTTCTACTTCTGCATATTCCCACTGTTGCCCAGTCACTAAAGCTAAATATATTATTATTTACACATAATTTCTTTTTTGTAAAAGTCATATTAATTTTTGATTATATTATGAATAGAGTTATATTGAGTAGTAGGATCTCCACAGTAATCAAATTGAAATGTTTTTTCAAATACATTATTTCTAAATGTTTCAAGCCGTCTCTCATTCATGGGTATAAAGGTAATTTCTTTTTTTTAATTATGTTCTTAGTCATCTCATTATTCTAAATAGGTTCTATGAAGTTTCATTGCAATAAATACAGTATAAAAAGGCACTGGGAACAAAATGAGTTAAATAAAAAAAAGTACAAAGATGTACTAGCAAAAAGGCTCTGATACATCATTATGCTGGAGCAAGTCTGTTGATTTTGCCAGGGTCTGTGAGTATAATTTAGTTCAAACTCAATAGCACCTCACAAAAAATTTGAGTTAAGTTTACAATTACTGTATCCAAAATTGCTTGTATATCTCAAACTGATATCGAAAGTACGTTAACGAATGACGTAAATGACATCAATAACTTTTTTCAAATCAAACGAAAAGTGTCCAAAATGTTGACATTAAACACTCCCATAAATTTAGTATGAGATTAGTAGAAAGGTTTTAGTGTCCTTATTTTAAGTGATGTAGTACTCATTTTACCTTAATCATACTTTATAATTACTTATGATAATAATGATTTAAATGTAGATACACGTGTAGATTAATTATCTTACCACTTTAAATTAGTAATAAACCTTGTTTCAATATCGCATTAATTTGAACTGGCTGAAAAGCAACAGAAAAAAAACTGATACTCTTTGTGTCTTTTATCGCGGGTTGTCATTTTTGCGGGGTGTCATTCTCGCCAATTTATTGTGTTTTTTGCGTTAATAATCGTGATTGTTTCATTTATTAATTGAAAAATGGCATATTCCAATAGAGAGAAGAGGGATATATTAAAAATGTACTACAAATATGATTGTAACAAAAGAGCGGCCATTATTCCCTACAGAAGAGAGTACCCAGGTAGAGAAGTCCCTTCTGGTACTTCAACGTACTTACGTAAGCTGGATAACAATTTGATAAATAATGGATCCTTAAATTTAAAAAAAAGGTTCGAGAATAAGAGCTCCAGAATTTAATAGAGATTTAGATAGCAATATTATTAACCATGTAGTAGTAGATAATCCACGATAATCGACGCGTTCAGTAGCACGGTTATTTCGGGTGTCCCATATTAATTGAATAACATAAGTTATTCAAATAACACAACTTTAAAGCTCTCAAGATAAAACCTACTCAAACGCTATACAACGATGATCCTGTTCGTCGGGTGGGCTATTGCAATTGGCTAGTCAATAATTATATCAATGTAAGGCCAATATTATGGCCCGATGAACTTAATGTTTCAAACTGCGGCATTTACTATAGAAAAAATCCGCATTTTTGGTTCGTTGACAATCCTCGCCAAATTACTGAAGTTAGAGCTCAGGTGCGATTCTCAATTAATGTATGGTGTGGTATTATCTGTAAAAATATGGCCCAATGGCCAATGAACCATAACTGGACAAAGATATTTGACCTTTTTACAAAACGACATGCTAAGTCTCTTAGAACAAATTCCAGACTATGACAGAAGGTCAATAATTTTTCAACAAGATGGAGCACCTGCACACAATACAAATGTTGTCATGAATTTCTTACGAAACAATTTTGATGGTTTAATAGCCAATAACAGTGCAACCCCTTGGCCTGCCAGATCCCCGAATCTCACGCCTTGTGATTTCTTCCTATAGGGATTTATCAAAAACAACGCGTACGCTGAGAGGATGCACAGCCTAGAAGAGTTACAGAATCGTGTGCGTCATGCAATTGCTTTAATTACTCCGCAAATGTTAAGGAAAGTTCATTTAGAAACTGTAAATAGAGCTCGCCATTGTCAACAAGCACAACACGTCACTTCGAACATCTGCTTTGAATAAAAATTTTGTACTTACTAGAAATAAATTTTATTCAATTAAAAGATAGTTTCATTACTTTTTTAGGTTAATAAACCGTTTCCTTAAATACTAGTACTGTAACGTTTGCTTGTGCCGTATATAATAAAAGAAGTTATCGCACAAACAAACTTGCAGACAATTACGACTGGCAACTTACAAGCCTGTCATTATTTAATTTATTTGTAAATTGTTTAAAAGATAGAATATGTAAGATTGTTCCACTGCATTCCATCGCGGGCGTCAGCCCAAAAATAGTCGAATAATTATCGATTGTGTTATTATAAAATAGATTCATCTTTATTATTCATCTAGAGTAGACTTATTCCATCAAGGGTCCCGGACCGCTTGAGTACTAAGCTAAAATAACCTTTTAAATTAAGGAAACTAAAGCTTTTCTACTTATCTCATACTAAATGCATGGGAGTGTTTAATGTCAAAATTTTGGATACATGTCGTTTGATTCAAAAATGTTATTGATGTCATTTTACTCATTAGTATACGTACTTTCGATATCAGTTTAAATAATCGCCTGGTCACACTTAACGATTAAACCATGTATATAGCAATCACTTTGACATCAACGAATGTCAGAGAATGCCAAGGAATGTGAGATGAACAGTCAGAACAGAATTTTATTTAATAATTTATGTTCTAATAACTTATCTTTTTCTGATGGAAATCCAGAATGGAAAAGTTATAATCTACATACGTTTTCTTTTTAAGTTACCTTAAAAAAATAAAAAGGCATCTTTCTTTACATACATTTCGATGGGTTATTGGAACAAATCCGCAATCGACAAAACAAAGATTAAGTGAAAATCTTGGATATTAACTAAACTACGAGGCGTATCAAAACGGTTTGTTTGTCAAGCGATGCGTTATTTTTTTTTGGAGTAACATGTAATGTGCGCACGGTATAGTGCTTAGGAAATACCTAAAAAAACTCAAAAAACGACATTGCCGCTTCATACATTGAAAGTCGTCTCTCCATTGTGGTTTTATTCCAGTAAAAAGTTTGATTCTATCAAACAGCAACAGTCTATTGCAACGTTGTGCGCTGTTCTGAAGTATTTATGGCGAATACAATAAAAGCGTTTTGCAGTGATACTACATGAATTAAATGATCGACTTGGAAAATGTACTCTAGAAGGCTGTGTACATTGTACGATATTTTAGTATTGGAATGAGTACATTGATTATTACGCAAATATCTCTAAATAATGTAGTGTATTTATTTGTAAATAATCATAATATTATTATATAATATACACATTTTTAGGTATACTTATCTAAGGATATGTAAAAAAAAATAATCAAAATTACTGCAATCAACAGGTTTAATTAGTTTAAAAACGAAAACCCCACGTTTATTTAATTTATATATATACGTTTATTTAAACCCCATTTTTACTTAATATTTTGGACACTTTCAAGAATTAAGTTGTAAGAAAATCAACACAATATAACAATAGCATAAACAGTAGGTTATGAAAACGTTTCTACGATCTTACATGTATTATTTGTACGATGGTGACCTTTTTTCATAATCAAAGTCTCAAGTAAATAAAACCAGAAACAATATTACAATCTTGGTAGGTAGGTAGCATAAATAATAACAACATTATTCATAAGAAAATGATGTGTCTTCTTGGAAACGATGTCCTGCTACTACATCCTAATCAGCGTGGATTGTCATGATTTTTGAAAAGACTTTACAAGCCTGAATGCAAGGCTTAAGGCACAGGGAGTGTTTGCAGCTCGTTAACGATTGAAATTTCAGTAGCAGGTGCAGGAAATCTAAAGTGCGCCTCGTGTACGTCCAGTTGGTGTGCGTCCTCCTCGCACCTGGTACCTCGAGACTGTAATCTGGTTAGTAGATCGTGTATGTGTAACTCCACATTTTTATTTTAGTTTAAAACTATGTTACAACTCTATGAATAAGACACGCGACCACTTCCATATTATAGGACCACACAACTTTATTTACGTCTGAGTCAGGCATCCAATTTCAGCCTTCATAAGTGTTTTTACATCGACAAAGTCGGATTGATCTAAATCTATGACATTATATTTCTCGCCACTAACTTAGGTATTCATAGCAAATGAGTAAAGTTCTATCGTATATAGATATTTATTTTTCTGTAGCGCTCACGCTCGATGCAAGCATGCGTTAATTCACCCTCATTTTGTCCGTGTCCGGTTTCAAAAAAATGAAATGAAATGAAAAAACGATGCTTGATCGTCAACTCAAACTTTGAGGCCTCATAAAATTGCAGACCAAATATAAATCGATTTTTATTTTGTCCAGGACATCCGTCTGAATAAAATGAAATCTTAGAAACCGATCGCATATGTTGAAAAGAAAAATCTTGAATAAACAACTTCCACCTTCAATAGCCCCTCTCTATGCTATTTTCCACATAAAACAATGCCACAAAAAACAATATCCCAGCTTACGTCCTGCATCGAAAACAGTAAATTTATAAATGGAATATTTCCGTTTATAAAAGAAAATCCCAATTTCAAATCTCAAAATAAAGAACCTTCTCAAAATCTAAACTAAGCTGCCTCACGCTGAAGCTACCTGACGCTGAAGCTGCCTCATGCAGAAGCTACCTGAAGCTGCCTCATGTTGAAAACATTGTTGACGCCTGATCCTGCTCCTGCTGCTGACCCTGATGATCCTGCCTACCACCTCCTCCTGCCTGCTGATCCAACCTGCTCCTCCCTGTTCCTGCTCTCACTGACCCTGCACGTGCCCAAGCGCCTTCACCATGGAAGCCTTCGCGGCGACCCCTCCGACTAATTTATGTCCGCGACGGTAGTTTTTTGAATAAAAACTTTTATTACGTGACAGCTGCCGTCATTATGTACCTTTTCCAAAACAGTAAATAAATCTCCATCTTGAAAACTCCAGCGTTTGTGTCTTGTAACATTTTCTGTTTATTCTAGTTCTCTTAATTTCTTCAATTTTAACGTTTCTAACTATGCATTGCCATTGATATTCATGATTTCGTAATTTGTTATATTTATCAAATATAAACTGTTTTAAACTATCGCCGTTATTTTCACTATAATTTAATGAATTTACGGGATTCTTACCACGATTTTCGATTTTTATTTCGCGCGTCTCTAACTTTCATATCCACCTACCTATATCTGCCAGTCCGTCATCATGGTGCTTGCAACAGCATCAAAATATCGGACGCGTGAAATAAAAATCGAAAATCGTGGTAAGAAGCCCGTAAATTCATTAAATTTATCAAATATGTTCTTTCTCTTTTGAGGTGTGATACGCTAACCACACTTCTTTTTGAAGCTGCACATTGGTCTAATCACTAATAGTTTTCGTTTTCTTGATTGTTTCTTTGTAGTTTCAACAGCGAGTGAAGTTGTTAGTTCTGCGTCTACAGCTACATCATTCATAGGTTCAGCGGGGTGTGATAGCTGCTCAGGTAATTTTCAGGTTTGAGTATAGGCAGTACAATGTGAGAAGCATTATGAGAAGAATTATGTCCAGTTCAACACATAAAGACAACATAAGTGTAGGAGCCAATTTGTTATCTTAAGGTTGGCCATCTACAGCCTTTAACAACAGGGCTCGGCTCGGCAGAAGGCATGCTACTTTCAGAAACAAGTGGGACTTGATCATCAGTAGCATCGGTGACTGGCACAAAATATGTATGTTTAAATATCATGTTATGTTATAATCGCTTATTGTGCTATTTTGTAGATTATCTATATTGAATTTCATTTGAAACTATTTTAGTGTAACTCTTCTGATATGTTTACAACTGTAATTAGTAAAAATAAATAAGAAATTTTTTTGTACCAAAACCACTTAAAATATTTTATCTAAGTACTAGCTGGCGCCTGTGACTTCGTCTGCACAGGATTAGTATTCCGAGTAGCTTATATTAGCGTGGCGTAGAAAAGAACTAACATTATGACATTAAAATTATCACATAAATAATTTTTGGGTCGCATTTGAAAAATATAACTTAGCAAATTAGAATTTCATAAGGCAATTTTGATCTATATATAAAATTCTTTTTTCTTTATCTTAATTTGTCTCTTTGTCCTAAAATGATAAAAAATACCATGTTACATGTATCAGTAACAAAATGTAGATCCTTAACTGGCTGTCAGTAAAACTTAACTTAAGTATTTGTAACATAGTTAAAGAGCTGTGGAAATGTGATAAATAAATCCTACTAATATTATAAACGTGAAAGTTTGTCAGTATGGATGTTTCTGACTCTTTCACGTAAAAACTACACTACTAAATGGATTTTAATTAAACTTTACAATAATATAGCTTATACGTCAGAATAACACATAGGCTACAATTTATAAAGATATTGTGTGAATTCGCGAAAATATCAAGTAAGTAGGAAAAAATCTACCATCTGCGAGCTATTCTGGCGTGCGCTGCCAAAACTGCTAGAGTTACACATATGTAATGTATGATGGAATGTATTCTCCTTAAAGTTGTACCTACCTGGCCATATTCTACCGTTTATAGGTCGTGTCATTGCCAACTGACAAGGTTATGTTGAGCCAATAATTTTAATTTACAATACAATTTTAATTTGAAGAATGTAAGGAAAAATTGTGTAAATAAACTTTAAATGTCGTATTTTTGGTTACAGGTAGGTTTCTTAAGTTCTTTAATATTTTTTTGTTATATTAGATGATAATAAATATTTTTGGTTACAGAACAATGACCAAATTTTATTTATAGAAGATAAAAATATTCTAAGCATAATAATAACTACCGTACTGTATTTTTTGGAAGTGTACAAAAAGCACGTACTAAGAATTATGCCGCGAAAGCGTAAGTTCTTATACCTCGCATCCCAACCATACCCAGCAACTTGCCATTCTATTTTAAACGCCTGCAGTTCCCATTAAAAGTCGCATTTTCAATGACGATGAACAAATCGCAGGGTCAAACCTTGAAGGTAGCAGGCATACATTTGGCACGCCATGTTTTTCTCATGGTCAGCTCTATGTGGCTTGCTCACGTGTTTCCAAAGCGAAAAATCTGCATGTTTATGCTGAAGGAAAAAAATCGTTTAATATAGTTTATAGGAGGATACTGCAGTAGCTACGTATAGGCCTATGATTAGGGCTCTGCAGTGCTTAGTTACCGTATTTATTATGTTGACAATATTGTTACGTTATTATAGTGCAACTGTAACATCTCAATAGAGTCAGGCTGTTATTCGTTTTATTTATTGATTTATCACAAAATCCACAGCTCTTAAACTATGTTACAAATACTTAAGTTAATTTTAACTGACAGCCAGTTAAGGATCTATATTTTGTTACTGATACATAGCAGACTAATAAATAACAGAAATTCAAAAAATGTAACATGGTATTTTTTTATCATTATAGGACAAAGAGACAAATTAAGATTAAGAAAAAAGAATTATGTATACATCCAAATTGCCTTACGAAATTCTAATGTGCTAAGTTATATTTTTCAAATGCGACCCAAAAATTATTTATGAGATAATATTAATGTCATAATGTTAGTTCTTTTCTACGCCACGTTAATATAAGCTACTTGAAATACTAATCCTGTGCAGACGAAGTCGCGGGCTCCAGCTAGTATCTTTATAAATTGTAGCCTATGTGTATAAGCTATATTATTGTAAAGTTTCATTAAAATACATTCAGTAGTTTTTATGTGAAAGCGACCCACTAAAAGACTTCTCCGTACTCAATAACGGTACAAACCACCCAATTTCTTCTGATAAAGAGATTAATTAAAACTAAATTATTCTGTTTATTGATTTAATTTATTTGGCAATAACCAAGTGTATAATAAATGCCTAAAGGTTACTAGATTCTCAAATGATGTACTAAAGTAAGAAATTTAATGAATAAACGTTTTTAAATAAATTATAATTTGTAAAAACAAAAGAAAACAAAACTAAGTCTCTAAAAATCTACCCGTTTAATTATATACTATCTGAAGGATGAAGCGACGAAATATAATAGATGATTAAACGAACTTCCAAGTGAAGTTCTATCGCTATTTTATGAGTCGCTTCATTTGAAGATATATAATGGACCCGTCCCTCCCGGCACTCTCTAACATAAATATATAAAAAATATATAAAAGTTAGTAAAATGATTGATTCGATGTCACTTTATTATTTTCCTTTTGTTTCCCATTACTTAAGTTTTCTAAAAAATATTAATTAAACTAGTATTTCAAAATTTAATTATGAAATGAAATATTTACTTCTCAACTTTGACAATTACTTGTTCTTATTGACGTCAAATAAAACATGTCTCTACCACCAGTTCGAAAAAACCTTCATGAAGAAGAACTGGCAAGAAACTCCACGGGTATATTTTTTCAAAATAAATTTACAGAGTCTCTTTATGTCTATACAAAATCATTCTTATTTGCATCTGTTAGCTCAGCAAGTCTCCCTCCCCCCAAGTATCCAAACAACGAACACCCTCAAACGGCATAAGAAGACGTACTTTAGTGACAATGTTGACGAAGTCGTTTGCAAAGACTCCTGTCCAGTCACCGCAGACCCCATCATAGTTTCTAATGATGAGATCCTATTCATCATTAGGAGACAGGAATCCAAGAAGGCCCCGGGTGCGGATGGAATTTCCAACCAAGCACTTAAGCAGCTGCCTCGGCAGGTGCTTACCTTACTTGCGATTATTCTCAATGCTTGCTTCGACCTAAGCTACTTTCCAAAAGCTTGGAAAGAAGCTATAGTCATAGGCATTCCCAAGCCGGGTAAACCTTTGAATAACCCGGCTAATCACAGACCCATCAGTCTACTCAAGGCAATGGCCAAACTTCTCGATAGAGTCATACTCGCTCGAATGAAGGACCATCTGTTCCCAGCGGACGGTGACCGTCTCATTATCCCCCACCAATTCGGCTTTCGAGCCAAACACTCGTGCCCTCAGCAAGTCCATCGAATCGTCGAGTACATACTCGACGGCTTCTACCCCAGACGACTGAAAACAGTCGCGGTATTCTTTGACGTAGACAAGGCTTTTGACAAAGTCTGGCATGCAGAGCTCATATACAAGCTTCACAACACAGGCTTGCCCGACCGACTATTCAAACTAGTCGGCTCCTACCTTAAAGATCGCACCTTTCGTTTCAAACACGAAGGTACGCTCTCCACCCCCCGCCCCCTCAAGGCGGGCGTCCCTCAGGGCTCGGTACTCGCCCCGTTATTATACACAATATACACCAATGACATACCTTTTCCGTCTAAAGGTGTTCAACTCTCCCTCTTTGCCGACGACACTGCCCTATACGTCAAGGGCGTGCACGTCGACACACTCATCACCAAACTCCAGAAGGCCGTAAATGACCTCGGAGCCTGGTTTAAAAAATGGCGTATCGATGTAAATCCAGAGAAAAGCTCTGCGATGCGCTTCGATCATAAACGCCGTCGTCCCTACGACCCCCACATCCGAATGCTAGGTACGCCCATCCCGTGGGCACGTACCACCAAGTACCTAGGCGTAACGCTCGATCGTACGCTTTCATTCCGACCACACATTCTCCGAGTTACCAAACTCGCCCGTGTGTACATGGGCCGACTTAACAGTATGTTAGGCCGGCACAGTAAAATGTCTCTTAGGAACAAGCGAACGCTTTTTAAGGTTTGCGTGAGACCAGTCATGACGTACGCCTCCCCAATCTTTGCACATGCTAAACCCTCCGATATGTATAAACTACAGGTAGTTCAGAATCTCTTCTGCCGCCAGGCCACGGATGCTCCGTGGTACGTGCGAAACGCAGACCTGCACAGAGATCTCGAACTGCCTACTATACAACAATACCTTAGGACGCTTTCCACCGCTTTTTTCAAGCGATCCGAAGAGCACCCTAACCCCCTTATACGAGAGTCAGTAGCTTATACTGCTCCGTCCATGCCGTCGAGGTACAAAGTCCGTAGACCGAGAAATGCACTCTCGGATCCCCCCGATCAACTTTCGGCTAATCTGGACTAGCTTAAGGCTGCCCAGGCCGTATAATCACCAATATATAAATGTCATTTGCACCTTAAGTGATTAAGTATTCTCAGCGGGTGACGCGCTAGCGGGTCCCTGCTTGCGCGCCCACCTCCCTACCCGGGTGTCGCTCCGATGAAGGCTGACAGCATTCCCATGCTACAGCCATTTGGGTGGTTTTTAGTGGGTAGGTGCCACTTTGGTGAGTCCCACATAACCCCGCAGATGGCTGCGGAGGTATTCATGACGAATCTTCCACCTCCCTCCCGAGAGAGGGTGCTTCGGCAGCAAAAAAAAAAAAAAAGTGACAATGACGCTTTAGATATTAGAATTAGAATTAGAATATCTAAAGCGAATATCTCAACGAACAAACAGACACATTACACATGTTTTGTTACATAACAGGATACCAAATGTCATGAGGCTGTGAAAGTAACCAGAATAGACTAATCGAGCAGTTGTTTCATTTGAAACAGCTGTTTAGTCATCTCATTATTCTAAATAGGTTCTACGAAGTTTTATGATTTAAGAAAGAAAGAACGAAAAAAAAAATTTGTTTGCTTGAACATACATGATTGCAACAAATACAGTATAATTTCAAAAATAATTAGAAAGGCACTATGAACAAAATGACTTTAATAAAAAAAAATACAAAGATGTACTAGGAAAAAGGTTCTGATACAGCATTATGCAAGTCTGTTGATTTTGCCAGGGTCTGTGAGTATAATATAGTTCAAACTCAATAGCATCTCACAAATAATTTAAGTAAAGTTTACTATTACTGTATCCAAAATTGCTAGTATATCTCAGTGCAAACAAAAAACGAAGACAAACAATGTCTAAAAATTATTGTATTTTGCATCATTTGTATATATCGGCGCAAAACGTACGCGATCACTTCACTATTATGATTTATTAATTTTATGATACTTAAAACCGCATCAACATCAACAGCAAAGTTAATTATGTATGTCCAGTAATATGTTTAGTACAACTTTACTACCTTTTATTATTATGTTACTTAATTATTGTAAAAAAACTATGATTTAAATTACGTTAGATAATATCTATTAGATTTAAATATTTTTGTTGTGATTTAAAAAAGTTACTGAGTAAAGTGGGATGCCTTCCCACTTCTACCGGACATCCTGCAACTTCTTATGCTAAACTATCATCCTAATGAAGCTCATCAACTAGTTTCAAATAGTGTATGAAGCGACTCTAATGTTTGTCACAATAGGTGAAATAGGTTCAGGTGAATTTAGATAGCGCTACAAAATGCAGGTTTTTCAATAAATATCGAAAAATCTAATATAATTACAGAAGGCAAAGTAAACCCCCATCTTCGTTTAGTAGAAGCGCTTGTTAAGTCTCCAATCCCTGATAATGTAAAAAAAGTTCGTCAGTTCTGTGCGTTAGCAACGTACTTCCAGCGGGTCATTCCAAATTACTCTCCAATAATAATACCTTTGTATGATATGACAAAAATAAATCGGATTGGGAATAGAGCGGGCGGCATGAGAAAAAAATATTGCTATTGAACAAGTCACCTCTTCCCCTGTACTGTACTGTACTGTGTATATTTCAGGAAGGCGCCCCTACTAAACTGTAATCTGATGGAAGCAGCTTAACATACGAGCTGTATTTCTGTCAGTGATCGAGGGACGTAGACACGCCGTGGCATACATGATTGTGGAGACTACAGATGCTGAAAGTCTCTATCACTCATACGAGTTAGAAACGACGTTTAAGACCACCCAGAGCACAGCATCCATAACTTTATTATTAGTTTTATTCGTAAGAAAAACTTTGAAATTGCACATTTATCTAGTGAATACTATAATATTTTCTAATTTCATCATAACATATTATTCACTATATACAGATGCCTAACTCAAAACAAAACTTTCATTGTTTCAGATAAAGGCTAGTGCAGAGCGCGCACTGCCTATCACCTATGCTTATCATATGTTACATAACAACAACATGAGGTGTATGTCCAACCAGACCGAGGATCTTTAGCGTGGGTTTACCTGGTTCGTTGCGGCCCAGCCACTGGCGCTTGCGTGTATTGTTGATATAGATAACCCACTTTTCGTCTCCAGTACAAGATGGTCTAGCCAGCTAAATGTTAAACGCTAAACGTTAAATGCTAAACGGAGCGATAAAAGGTATACACAGATATCTGCACGGTAAATCAGTTGATCTTTATTCAACTGGTGGGGTACCCAAACACCATATTTGTACGTCATCCCGCGACCGTGCAGATACTTTTCCACCGTGCTGAGAGCATCCGAGCTTAAGAGCCAAATTGCGCGTAGTGCTTCGAGGAGTTTCTTCAATTAATGCCTTCAGTTTATTTATATCTATTTTTACCGGACGCCCAGACCTTGGTTGATCGATCAAGGAATAGATACCCTTGCGGATTGGTACTCATATAATAAACAGTGCCGAATATGCGTTTAAATACTACTCATTTTTACGTGGTTCTTTACGCAATGACAACCGAAACATTACTGACGGCATGCTTGTTTTTTTTTCCCCTCCACGAAGAGGGCAGGAGGATAAAAAATCCTCAGACGCATACTCCGCGCGCGATCGGAGTTATGTGGGACTCGCTCCGACTTACTCGTGCAATTTTTTGCCACACAGCCTTCATCTGAGCGACGGCCAATTGGAGAAAGAGGAATTACATAGCACTGAAGGTGAATTCATAGCACTGAAGTCCTCACAATGAAACATATAAATTGAATTAACTCGAATTTACATTAGAATCAGAAGTTGCGGCCTGAAGGGCTTCGAGATCTAGCGTCAGCTGCGTCACTACGTTCGTGTGTGCGTTTCTCGGTCTAGCGAGTTTGAACTTCGAATCTAAGACAGGAGTAGTATATGAGACTGAATCTCGAACTAGAGGATTGGGATGGTATTCGGAGCGTTTGAGGAACGCTTCAGAGAGTTTCGAGGTGTTGTTGCACTGTAGGCAGTTCAAGATCTCTGTGCAGGTCCGCGTTACGCATGTACCACGGTGCGTTTGTGGCCCTGCGGCAAAAGGTATTTTGAACTACCTGCAGTTTGTGCAGGACGGAGGGTTTGGCATGGGCAAAGATTGACGAGGCATAGGTCATGACGGGTCTAACGCAGACCTTATAAAGATTACGTTGGTTTCTGAACGACATTTTACTTTTTCTACCTAACATACTATATAAGCGGCCTAAGTAAAAACGAGCGAGTTTCATTACTCTATCGACGTGAGGTTTGAAAGAAAGCGTCTGGTCTAAGGTGACGCCTAAGTATTTGGCAGTGCACTTCCAGGGGATGGGAGTACCTAACATTCGAACGTGCAGATTGTCAGTGACACGACGTTGTTTGCAGTCGAAGTAAACCGCAGAACTCTTGTCTGGGTTCACATCGAACCGCCATTTTTGAAACCATGTACCGAGGGCGTTTACGGCCTTTTGGAGCCTGGTGGTGAGGCCCGGGACACTGAGGCCTTTGTTGTAAAAGGCGGTGTTGTAAGAGACGGGAATATCGTTAGTGTACACGGTGAACAACAGAGGGGCGAGGACTGAGCCTTCTGGGACTCCAGCTTTTATGGGACGGAAAGCGGAAAGCGTGCCTTCATGTTTAAAACGAATCGTACGGTCTTTGAGAAACGTCGCGATTATCCTAACTAGGCGATCCGGTAAGCCTATTTTATAGAGTTTATAGATGAGACCGCTGTGCATGACTTTATCGAAAGCTTTGGCTACGTCAAAGAAAACTGCGACCGTATCAAAACGCTGCGGATAAAAACCGTCGAGTATTTTCTCGACGATGCGATGGAATTGCTGAGGGCAGGAGTGTTTAGCGCGAAAGCCGAACAGATGTGGAATAATGCGGGGATGTCCATCCGTTGGAAACAGATGGTTCCGCATTCGAGAGTTTGTTATATGTGGGTCCAGGCACTTAACGCACCTGGGGGGAGCTGAGCAGTTAGCGGCTGCGTGGCCATAGACCTGGCAGCGGTGGCACTGTCCAGGGTGGCCACGGGGATTGGAACGCTCGACGGAGATATTAGAGAGTCCGCAGATTGTGCGGGCCTCTCTGAAGATCTCCCTTAAGTTGAGAGTATTAGTTAGGATTACTAGAGCGAGTGGGAAACGCCTACGATGGCTGGATCCCGCGTTAACTCGTGAACGGGTGCCGTTTGAGGGTGTTCGTCGTTTGGATACTTGGGGGGAGGGAGACTTGCCGAGCTAACAGATGCAGAAAAGAATAATTTTGTATAGACATAAAGAGACTCTGTAAATTTATTTTGAAAAAAAAATATACCCGTGAAGTTTCTTGCCAGTTCTTCTTCACGAAGGTTTTTTTTGAACTGGTGGTAGAATCATGTTTTATTTGACGTCAATAAGAACAAGTAATTATCAATGTTGAGAAATATATATTTCATTTCATTTCATTTCATTTCATTTCATTTCATTTCATTTCATTTCATTTCATTTCATTTCATTACCGCGGTTTGAGTGCATCTTGTGCACTGCTTCTGCCGGGAAGCCCTGGGACTTAAGCTCCTCCAAGATTTTGTCGTTCGCGAGCTCAAACGGGACGCCCCGTAATACTGCGCGAATCTTACGCTCCTCCGGGAGGGCGTAGGTATGAAAGGCGACTTGTTTGACCAAAAGGAGCCTAGTGAGTGACCGGAAGTCGTCGATGGTCGTGACTTCGATTTTAATGGTATCGCCCGCGTTATTTGCTTTGAGATAGTTAATTTTGTGCTCTTTGCATAGGTTGGAAACCGCGGTCCAGCGCGTTTTTTCGCGGAGGAAGACGGGAGGACGGAGTTGAGCCTTAACGGGGAAGGGAGCGCAACGCGTTGCTGGCTTTGAAGGAACCGACGGAGATGCAGTCACTTTGAGTGACATAAGCGGCGCGGGGGCGGGTGTTCAGGACACCGGGGAGGGCTCGGGTGTTGAAGACACCGCGGCTTTCTTCGAACGCTTCTTAGAGCGTTTGGCGACTAGCTGAAACGCGGGCTCAGGAGAGCCGGTTAAGGTGGCGGCGACCGACGAAGCTTTGGACGCGACGGAGTCGGAATTGCTCCCGGGAGTGGTACGTTTCCTACGAGACGTGCGCGATCGCTCCTACTGAGGGCAGGAGTGCTAAGCGTGAAAGCCGAACTGATGGGGAATAATGAGGGGATCGCCATCCGTTGGAAACAGATGGATCCGCATTCGAGAGAGTATGACTCTCTTGGCATGCTCACGACTCGCTCCTTATATACCCCATGCAACAGAACGTTCTCGACTTTACCCGAAATTTCCAGAAATTAAAAACTGAAACGCTCATTACTTATTAGCCGACCCGATAGTAGTAACAATAAAAGAGAGAAAAGATAGATAGTTATGTGCTTCTGCAATTTCATTTATTAGTAATTTTGCCACAAAAGACACCTGGACCTGTTTTAAGCATTATCATGCAGTTGTACTATTTTCCAAATAGCTTACTTTCATGAAAAAAATGAATTTTCTCAGATTTAGTTTTAAAAAAATGACTAATGTGATGCTTTTTTGAAAAGGTCATTAAACAAGCAGTTTTTTACTATGATGTGCAGTATCATCACCATACTTTTTTTTTCCAGAGCAAGTTAAACTTTTGGTCAGGTTTTTCACAATGAATTAAAACAAAACAATTTAACTCTTTTTTTGTAGCATAGTGTGCTAGTTTCCGTCATAATTATTACTAGCTTGTCTCAACTAACTAATAACGATAGTCTTGGTAAAAAAAAACCGTGAGTTAAAATATATTTATTGCAGCTGTAGGCAAAAAAGTTCCAAAAAGTGGAAATTTCATATAAAAAACACAAAAGTGTAAATATTTCGAAAACCAGAAAACTTTTACTAGAGGCATGTTTGTTGCATATTGGTCATGAAATGCGTTAAAAATAACATCGTCTAAAACTGGTTTTGTTCTTTCAGTTATTTGATTGAGAATTAGCCAGAGGGCTCTAGGGTTATTTTTTTGGTTATAGATTTATTCTTTAATGTTTTTGTTTTTGTAGTAATTTATAAGTTTGTTTGCGTTGTTTTTAGGTAATTTATATTGTTGTTTTAATAACATATTGGTCTGATCTGATAACTATTTCATGAATAATTTATCCCTTTATCTGCATGATTTCAGAATTTTATTGTTTATCCATTTATTATTATTTTTAATTTTTAGACATTTTAAATTTTATTCTGGATTCATCGTAACATTTTTGTATATTATTTAGTATAATTTCATATATTTTATTTGGATCAAAAACATTTTGTAAAGGTTGCCTACTTACTTTGATTAAATAAATGTATAATATTTAAAAAAATTACTTTATGTTCCTCCCTTACAAAACGCCAATTTCGTACGTAATGACCTACTAGTAGCGATACCACTCACACGACAAATGACAACTTGAGTCCCACATCAAAATAGTATTAAATTTAACAGCGCCTATTTAAAAAAAAGCGGTATTTTGTGGTTTAGTTCTCACAGCAGAACGTCCTTCGCCACCACACCGACGCAATTACCATCTGTTTCGGCGCGTGCCTACAACTTAATAGAGGGATAATGTTAGATACAGTTTTTGCCATTCATTATTCAAATGAACATAAGATTTCTTGTTCACGAAAAAGACATTTAAACACTAGAAAAAATAAAATTAGTTGGGGCGCGATAGTAACATGGCACTGTTATTAGCCGGTGCTAGGAAAACAAAATTAGTAGAGGTGCGCTAACAACATGGTATTCTAATGATATTCTAAATCACGTTCAAGTTAGACCATTTGTGAGGCTAGGAACGAATACATATGGGTAAGTCAATAAAAAAATAAAAAAGAACGTGTAGACCTATCTTTGGCGAAATATTGGGTGGCACTGCTACCCTTTATAAAATAAAACCCGAGATGTATATCTTGGACTTAGTCAAGCACAGTGGACATATTGAAATGACAGAAGTCAGCCGATATATCGATCTGTATAGATTAAATCAATAAAACAAAATTTGACAGAAATGTCTTTGTTAGAGTAGAATAAACAATATTTAATTAAATTCATTAAACAGTAAATTGAACCCCGATGGCTGATAATGAATTTGCAAGACTAAGAATATTTTAACTTAGATGAAAAAAAAGCACAATATTTTGCCTAAAGGTATGCAAATAAAAATTTTATCTTCATCGAATATGTAACAAGCCGCTAGCATATTATCTTTATTCAAGTACTAAAAATATTAAAATTAACCATATTGAGATATCTCTAGAATAATTACTTAGTGACTCATATTATTCAATTACCAGTTACGTTAACTGAAGTACATTATAAAATATCTATCAATCAATGTGCAAGTGTTTCTACGAATGAAAAGTCGAAAGCTTAAAATTGTGTATGAAATTTCCAAAAGAAATTGCCATTTCAATAGATTGTGTTTTGTTCTTTGTGTTGTGTCTGTACAAAGCCTCACAAGTATTTCGTATCTTTTATAAATTAAAACAATTAAACAACTCTCTACAACTCAAAGCTTTTATGTCGATTCGATTTAAAAGTATTTATATATTAGTGTTCATTAAGATACAAAGTACTCTACAGGTCCGGGACCAGCAGATGGTATTATTCTATAATAACGTGTATGTCCTAGGAAGACTTCCTAACTTACAAGGAAAAACACTAGGTTTGTTGAATACTTTCTTTTAATTAAGGTTAAAGACTCATAAATATACATTCAGTTTTATATCTATAGTTGGGGCCGGTGCCCGTGATAGAATCCCATAAAACAATCTCACATATTCTATCTTTACAAAATTACGAATAAAATAAAATAATGACTGGCTTATAAGTTGCCAGTCACAATTGTCGGCAAGTTTGTTTGTGCGATATCCTCTTTTATTAGATACGGCACAAGCAAACGTTGCAATCGCCCCTCTTGTTTAATTTATTTAATCAGTGTAGCTGATTAAATAAATTCCTATATACATTTCATTTTTAAAAACGACCCTACTTAAATCAGGACAATATACATTAATCGGGATTACTCTCAGATGAGCCCCCTACCGATAGGAATATATATACTTGATCATGCATAAATGACAATATCTTATTACACCAAAAATGATCTTATAGTATTTATTCTCCATCAATAGAGCCTTAGCCACAAAACCTGATGAAAATTAGCCAAGATCCCCGCTGGTTAATTAACATCTAAATAAAACATTTTAAGTTACTTCTTATTTCTCATATAATAGGTTGTTCACACCAAACATGTGGTAAGAAAATGATACTTTGTTTCAAATGTGAGAGTCTGTTAATATATTAAATACATATAATTTATATATAATCCCCTTCGCTTTCCATTACCGCCTGCCAGCGCTCTGGAAGTCTTTGAATAGTTTTAAACTTTTTATTTTTCTTCAATAACTCCTCAACGTCATGCGTTCTCTGCTTCCAATTAGTTGGTTCTCTATGGTCACCTCCTCTTCTTTCTTCCACTTCAAACTGGTTCTTTCTAAATCGAGTTACCCACGATTCCACTGTGCGTTGACTGTAGGCTTGTCCACCTAACAGTTGCACTAGCTGTTTATGGATTTGCTTTGCAGTCCAGCCGAGACCCACGCCAAACTTGATAAAAACCCTTTGTTAATAATCATCGATTGTGTTTGATCCATTTTTCACAATAACTTGAATCAAAATTCAACAACAAACACGTCTGTTCTTTGTTAACCCAATCACACTACTACAAGTCGTAATTTTTTTTTTTTTTTTTTGTTCCCCTCCGCGGGAAGGGCAGGAGGATAAAAATGCCCTGACGCATACTCTGGCGCGATTCCAAAGTTATGTGGGACTCGTCCCGACGCCTACCAGGACCATACCCACTAAAAACCCCCTGTCGGCTCGTGCATTTTTGCCACTCAGCCTTCATCTGAGCGACGGCCAATTGGAGAAAGAGGCCGCGCTAGCGGGGCCCAGAAGGGGTCACCCGCTGGGATTACATAGCACTGAAGGTGCTCAAAGCACTGAAGGTGAATACGTAGCACTGAAGGTGCTCAAAATGAAAATCAATAATTAAAACAAAAATTAAAAAATTGCAAAATAAAATTGAATTAACTCGCATTTACGTTAGAATTAGGATTTACGTTAGAATTAGAATTTACGTTAGAATTAGAATTTGCGGCCAGAAGGGCCTCGAGATCGCGTGACAGTCTGGTGGATGAGTACGCTTGCGCATTTCTAGGCCTAGCGACTTTGAACTTCGAGTCTAACACAGGAGTAGCATATGAGACAGAATCACGAACTAGAGGATTGGGATGGGTTTCGGAGCGTTTGAAGAACGCTTCAGAGAGTGTTTTGAGATATTGTTGTACTGTAGGCAGTTCAAGATCTCTATGCAAGTCCGCGTTACGCACGTACCACGGTGCGCCTGTGGCCCGGCGGCAAAAGAGGTTTTGAACTACCTGCAGTTTGTGCAGGAGGGAGGGTTTGGCGTGGGCAAAGACTGGCGAGGCATACGTCATGACGGGTCTAACGCAGACCTTGTAAAGTGTACGTTTGTTTCTGAGGGACATTTTACTTTTTCTACCTAACATGCTATTTAGGCGGACTAAATAGTGACGAGCGAGTTTCGAAACTCTTTCGACGTGTGGCTTGCAAGAAAGCGTCGGATCTAATGTGACGCCTAAGTATTTAGTACTGCGCTTCCAGGGGATGGGAATGCCTAACATTCGAACGTGGGGGTCGCCATCGGGACGACGGCGTTTGTGGTCGAAGCGCATCGCAGAACTCTTTTCAGGGTTCACATCGATGCGCCATTCTTGAAACCATGCACCAAGGGCGTTTACGGCCCTTTGGAGTCTGGTTACAAGGTGCCGAACACTGTGGCCCCTGGTATAGAGTGCGGTGTCGTCAGCAAAGAGGGCAAGTTCGACGCCTTTCGGCGGGATGGGAATGTCGTTGGTGTACACGGTGTACAGCAGAGGGGCGAGGACTGAGCCTTGAGGGACTCCAGCCTTTATGGGACGAGGTGCAGAAAGCGTGCCTTCGTGTTTAAATCGAAACGTACGGTCTTTGAGAAACGACGCTATTAACCTGACTAGGCGATCCGGTAAGCCTATCTTGTAGAGTTTATAAACGAGACCGCTGTGCCAGACTTTATCGAAAGCCTTGGCTACGTCAAAGAAAACCGCGACTGTTTTATAACGACGCGGATAGAAACCGTCAAGTATATACTCGACGATTCGGTGGACTTGCTGAGGGCAGGAGTGTTTAGCGCGAAAGCCGAACTGATGGGGAATAATGAGAGGATCGCCATCCGTTGGAAACAGATGGTTCCGCATTCGAGAGAGTATGACTCTCTCGAGAAGTTTAGACATTGCCTTGAGGAGGCTGATGGGTCTGTGATTAGCCGGGACGTTCAGAGGTTTGCCCGGCTTGGGAATGCCTATGACTGTCGCTTCTTTCCAAGCTTTTGGAAAGTAGCTATGGTCGAAGCAGGCATTGAAAATGATAGCTAACAAGGTAAGCATCTGTTGAGGTAGGTGCTTAAGTGCGTGGTTGGAAATTCCATCCGCACCCGGAGCCTTTTTGGACTTTTGATTTCTAATGAGAAGCAAGATTTCGTCATTAGAGACTGTGACAGGGTCGGCGGTGATGAGGAGAGAGTCTCTGCGAAGGACTTCGTCCTCCACCGCTTTGATGTGAGTGGGATTCGCGGGTTGCGTGCTGGGCGAGCATTGTGCGGCAATGCTGTCGGCGAAGCATTCGGCTTTCTCTTCGACTTCGAAGGCAGTAGTGCCATCGGGACGAGTGAGAGGAGGAACGTGAGAGACGGTGTCTACGCGTAAGGCTCGGGCCATGCTATAGTATGCTTGGTGGGACGGAGAGATATTCGCCATGAGATCGTTCATCTGAGCGTCTCGGAGTTCCGCGAGGCAAGACCTAACTTTACGTTGAAGCTGATTCGCAGCTGTTCTATAGGCGGGCGTGGGATATTTCTTGGCTCTCCGGAGAGCCGCGTTTTTGGCTTTAATAAGATTGCTAACGGCTAAGGGAAGCGTGGGTTTGCCTTGCTTAGCAACCTTTTCGTTGTCACTGATGGCTGAGTTGATAGCATCAGTGAGAGAATTTACTAATGAATCGATTTTATCCGGGCTATCTAATTGTTCGGGAGAGATCACGAGTGGAGAGTTCGGAGCCTCTAAGGCTGAAACTAACGTATTTTTAAAACCTTTCCAGTTGGTAAAGGTCTTAGGAGATGAGCCGTTATCGTTCGGCGGTCCTAGCACGAGGGAAACGGGGCGATGGTCGGAGCCTAGGTCATCGAGCGGTTCGATAGACCTTAGATCAAGATTGATTCGCTTGATAATTGCAAAGTCGAGGATGTCAGGAGAGTAGGACGGGTTGTGGGGATAGTGAGTGGGAGTGATGGGGGATATGACGTCTAGGTCAAGGGAGTTAGTGATGTCGAGGAGAGCGATACCGCTGGTGTTAGTCGATAGGCACGTCCAGTCAGTATGTTTGGAGTTAAAGTCTCCGAACATAATAACTGAATGGCCGAGGGCGAGAATGGCCTCAAAGTCGCTGCGGATTGGTCTGGTACCACTAGGTATGTAGATTGAAGCTATGATGATGGTCGGATGACCAGTCATAGCCAATATACACACAGTGGCTTCCATGTTGAGGAGAGGAGGGGTTGGGAGAGGACAGCAATGGAAACCTCTTTTGTAATATATAGCGGTGCCGCCGAAACCGTCGGAGTTGGGCCTATCGTTACGAATAAACGCGTACTTAGGTATAGCGAATCCCCTGGAGCGGTTTGGAGTAAGCCATGTCTCCTGGAGAAGGAATAAGTCAGGTTCTTTGTTCTGAAGGAACAGTTTAATCTCGGGAAGGTTGGTGTTCAGGCTACGAGCGTTAAAAGATATTAGGGATAAGCCCTTGGGTTTGATACGACAGGACGCGGGATTCGCGGGTCTAGACATTATAATTTATTATTTACGAATTTATACAAAAATAAAAGAATTTACAACGAACTTAGGAGCGAGTGATGCTCGGCTAACGCGAATAATCGCTCTTGAGGAGAGCGGGCGGCTCGCAGTTTGCGTGCGAGCACGGAAATTTCGTTAATATCGACGTTTTGAATAACGTCGAATACGGTCTTCATGTCCTCAGCCAACGACGACTGAGGTGCGGATGACGGAGAAGGACGCGGCCCTACGGGAGCTACGGGAGCTGGGATGGGTCGGGAAGGTGCAGGCGGGACGGCCGGACGCTGCCTCCAAGACAGAGCCGGAGTAGGTGTCGGCTGAACGGGCTTTGCTTCCGGGGGACCCCGGTTGCGCAGCGGCGGGAAGTTGGCAGGAGTGAGCGGCGGCGCCGGTTTAGGCGCGACCCTCTTGGTGGTGGAGCGCGGAGCGCGCGGGCAACCCCTGTAGTTAGCTGTGTGGCCGGACTGGCCGCACAGCACACAGGCAGGGGGGGAAGTGGATTCGGGAGTGCGAGTGCACTCCTTAGTGAAGTGAGGATCCAGGCACTTTACGCACCTGGGGGGAGCTGAACAGTTAGCCGCTGCGTGGCCATAGAGCTGGCAGCGGTGGCACTGCCCAGGGTGACCACGGGGGTTGGGACGCTCGACGGAGATATTTGAGAGTCCGCAAATTGTGCGAGCCTCTCTAAAGATCTCCCTCGAGTTGGGAGTATTTGACAAGATTACCAACGCTAAGGGAAAACGCCTACCGCGGTTGGAGTGCATCTTGTGCACTGCTGTGACCGGGAAACCCTGAGACTTAAGGTCATCGAGAATGTCTTCGTTACTGAGTTCGAACGGGACGCCCCGTAGTACAGCGCGGATCTTACGCTCCTCCGGGAGGGCGTAGGTGTGATACGCGATTTGGTTTAATCCGAGTAACCTGGTAAACGCGCGGAAGTCGTCGACGGTCGCTACTTGAATCTTGATTGTATCGCCAGCGTTGGCGGCTTTTAAGTAATTAATTTTGTGCACTTTGCACAAGTTTGAAACCGCGGTCCAGCGCGCTTTTTCACGCAGGAAGACGGGCGGAGGGAGCTGAGGTTTCGGCGGGACGGGAGCGCAGCGCGTCGCTGGCTTCGATGTGACCGACGGAGACGCGGTTACTACGAGCGATTTTAACGGCGCGGGGGCTGGTGTTGAAGACACCGGGGAGGGCTCGGGTATTGAAGATACCGAAGCTTTCTTAGAGCGCTTCTTGGAGCGCTTGGCGACGAGTTGAAACGCGGGCTCAGGAGAGCCGGTTAAGGTGACGGCATCTGACGACGTATCAGACGCGGGTTCGGAGTCGCTCCCGGGAGCGGTACGCTTACGACGCGACGCGTGAGAGGATGCGACCGATTCGCAGTCCATCTCGGACGAGGCGGGAGACGCGGGAGAGCTGAAGACCTGAGGGGTCTGGACGTCGGAGGCCTGAGGGGCCGGGGTTGAGGCCTGAGGGGCCGGGGACGCGATAGATGCCTGTAAGGCCTGCGTTAGTATGTCATCGGGTATGCTGACGCCGGACGCGGCGAGCACCTGGGCGAATGACCTAAGAGCGTTAACAAGGTCCATTGGAGGGCTTGGTATAATATGAATTATATAAATATATAATGTATGCCTAGGTTCCCTAGCAAACCTAGCGCCTATTTATATAACAAATGCCTAGAATTCCTAAATAAAAATCTAGCGAACCCTAGCGGCAAACCTCCCTACCAGCGGTAGGGGGGCTGGGGAGAATAAATTAAAACTAACAATAGTACGCCGAAGGCCGCTACCTAGAAACCTGAAAAAAGGGTGCGCAGGTAAAGAGTTGACCGCGTTAGGGTCAACCTTTACCGACAGAAAGGACAAATACACACGAAAACACACAGATATGATAGAAATAACTATGAAAATAGGAGAAAAATAAATAAAATAGAGAAGAGAAATAAATAAAAATAAAAAGGACTGGTTCAGTACAAATTCGTTGTCACCGTTAAGTATCCTTTGCACTGAGACCAGACTACTTACGCTGGGCACAACACTGCACTCAGCACAAGCACAACACAACTTAGCACAGCACTTTGAAGACTAAGGGGCTTAGTCGCAAAGAAAATCGCACTTCGAAAGCACTCAGACGGAGTAGAAAGACCTTGAAAACCGTAGCACGGAATCAACACGCTAGACTGTGGCGTCAGTAGACTGAGCGCCACGGAATGGCGGGAAGGGACCGGTCAACGGAGAACTGGGTCTTGCACGTCCGCACCGCGTGGCGATCGGAGCGAGAATGAAAAGTCGTAACATGCATCCGTTCAAAAAATAGTGCGCGACAAGTCGCCACACGTTTGGTATGAACAACCTAATACATTCATGAATAATCAATAACCCCATATTAATTATTTACTTTACACAATTCCACACAATTCAAATAACCAATATCATTAAATTAATAAACTATTGTTACAATAACCCATTGAATACAATCAAAGTATAATTATAATTAATCAATAAATAATAAATAAATTAACATCCCAGTAAAATTAAATTCAGTTAATCCTACTTATACTAAAATTAATACTAAATTAATCAAATTATATTAACATACATTATCATTCAGTTGGCAAAACAAACACGTTTGACGTGAACTGTCATACTAACTTTAAACTTTTCTGAATGATTAAAAATTTATTTAACAGTTTGTAACTTTTTAAAGTCTAAATTTTACCTACCTAAATTTTAAGATATTACCTGCCTAACTATTACCGGATAAACCTACCTATGAATAGATCATAAAATTGGATCCAAAGCATTTTACTTAACCTAAAATAATACCTATAAATTAATTAATTTATAGTTCACAACGCAACGCAGAGAACTTTTCAAAATGTACCGAAATACACCTCAAAAAAGTTTATATCAATAACGTTTAAAATACAGTACCTATTCAATCACAACCCTTTTACTATTTTACCCCACTGAGGATCCTATTCTACATCCGCGTGTTGACCCACAGACAGCAATATCACAATATAATATATACTCGTAAACTTTGGCCGCATAGCTAAATCGGCTATCACCTTCTCTCTTATGGAGATTATTAGGCGTGGCTCAAATTAAACGTGCACATTATTAATAGTGTTATTTTAGTCTTTGAAAATTTACTTCTTTAGAGCATCGGCACCACACGTATAGAATCGTCAATAAAAATGTAACCCGGTAAATACGTGCCGCGTGTACCTGCCGCCACTTAGAGGTTCCTCTTCGGGTATCTAAAATTAATTTATTATATTATTAAATAAATTATATGTTTAGAGACCCTTTTGTCACTATACATAAAAACCTTTTCCTTAATTATTTTCTTTTATCTGCATTGTCCATCCATTGCATCTCCTTTTTGGTGATGCTGTTTCGATTGGCTTTGCAGGATATATCATCTCGGAACATTGCGTTGTAAAGTGTACATAGAATTTAAGAAAAAAAAATTATGTTTCTTATATTATTGTAAAACCCCAACGAAATTCTAACCGTTGCATATCTACAAATGAACGATATATATACTTGTACACCTAAATGTGTACTTTTACTCTATTAACTCTAAGAATAAAGAAATTATAATAATATTTCAAGAAATAAATGTATTTACAAAAACTTTATTTTATATACATAAATATAGATATAATTTTATCATTAGTTTTATTGTGTCGAATATTATTTGGTTTTAATCTATTCACATGTACAATTAATGGTTGGTTATTTTGCATTTTTTTTACAAGAAAATTATCACATCCTATATATTGTAATACTCGAAATACACCTTTATATGGTCGACTAAGTTTTCGACTTTCACCTGATATTCTTTTTGGACAATTTAACAAAACTAATTGTCCTACACGAAGTTTAATATTAGAAGCTTTTTTATCATACGACCTTTTTTGTACTAAACGAGCTTTCCTTAAATTTTCTCTCGCTTGATTTACTGCACTTATATTAGGTCTTTACCTATGAAATTGCCGTTTTTCACGAAATAAATGAAGCGTAATTTTTTTATATATTTTTTATTTCTATTAATCAAAATAATCACCCATGCAATCAATGCATCTTTGCCAACGCATTGGTAGCTTATTGATGCCTTTCTTGAAGAAATCTGCTGGACGGGAGGCAACAAATTCTTCAAAGGCATTTTGTACTGCCTCTCGGGTATTGAATTTTTTTCCCGCCAAGAAGTTGTCCAAATTCTGGAAAAAGTAGAAGTCTGTAGGCGCAAGGTCTGGTGAGTACGGCGGATGACGGAGAACTTCCAACCCCAACTCTTGTAGCTTGGAGACCGTCTGCTGTGCAGTATGAGGTCGCGCGTTGTCGTGCAGGAGCAGTGGAGCCGAACGATTGACCAAAGCTGGTTGGAGACGTGCGAGCTTCTCCATCATTGTGTTCAGTTCTTCACAGTACACATCTGCAGTAATGCTTGCCCCGTTTGGCAAGAAGCTGTGATGAATTACACCCGCGTTAGACGACCAAACAGTGACCATCACTTTTCTAGGGGTAAGTTTTCGTTTAGGGCATTGTTTGGGTGCTGAACCAGGGTCCAACCAACTTGCTGAGCGCTTACGATTGTCAAACAGGATCCATTTTTCGTCACAAGTAACAATGCGGTTCAGAATTCCTTCATTTGTATGCCTGCTGAGCAGTGCAAGGCACGTCTCCACGCGTACTTCGCGCTGGCGGTCATTGAGTTCGTGGGGTACCGATTTGTCAAGCTTTTTTACCTTGCCAATTTGACGCAAATGGACCAATATTGTTTTGATGCTAACGTCGAAAGCTGCTGCTAATTCAGCCGTGGATTGAGTTTCATCAGCTTCCACAATTGCCTTTAATTCGTCATGGTCGACCAAAGTTTTCGGACGACCACGGGGTTCATTTTTCAGGTCAAAATTTTCAGAACGGAAGCGGGTAAACCAATAACGGGTGGTGCGTTTGTTTGTAGTGTTCGCTCCGTAAACGTCGTTGATGTTGCGTGCCGCTTGTGCCGCTTTGCTGCCACGACGGTACTCTTACTCCATAATTACTCGAATTTTAAACTTATCCATGATGACAAAAAATGTTCGAATGCGTTGAAAACAAAACACTAACTATTAAAAAAATCACGATTTTAGAAAAAGAATTCCATGTTTGTCAAATAAAATTAATTTGAAATTAGAATTATCAGTAAAAAAAAAATATTTTCATTTGAAATGGCCAGTACGGCAAAACGGCAGTTTCATAGGTAAAGACCTATTATAAGCATCTTTTTTTTGTTGAACGGTCATATTACAGTTAGGATTTAACCTTTCATCAAACGGAACTTCAGGTTCTCTACCAAACATTAAATAATAAGGAGAAAATTTAGTTGAAGCTTGTTTTGAACAATTATAAGCATATATTATAAAAGGTAAAATTTGACACCAATCCCTTTGACTTTGGTTTACATATTTAGCTAATGAATATGAAATGGTTTGATTCAATTTTTCTTCTAAACCTAAAGTTTGATGGTGCATAGTGGTAGCTTAGAAATGTTTTACATTATATTGTCTTAATAAAGACTTAATTAACCTAGACGTAAACATGGAACCTTTATCTGACAATATTTCACATACCATCCCGAACTTTGTTAAAATTTCATTAATAAAGAAATGGTATATTATTTGACCTGTCACTCGTGGGACTGCTTCGCAAATAGCGTATTTTGAAAAACAATCTATACACGTTATTATATATTTATTACCATCTACTGAACGATTAAAAGGACCTAGTAAATCGATCTCTATCTTTTTATCAAATAAACGATCTGTTACCATAGGGCGTAATGGCACTATCTTGTTGTATATTTTCTTTTCTTGACAAGGTATACAACTCTTAATATATGTTTCGATTTCTTTAGATGTGTCTGGCTTAAAATATTTTGCACATAAAATATATATATCATAAAACCTTTATATACACTTCGTCGACTGGTCGATACAGCTTCGCGCCACCTTCGGCAAAAACTATCTTCCTCTTGGTGTCGTGATAAATCAACCACCTCGATTGAGAACACTTGTAAACCATCTTCTAATTCTTTTCCTGTACTAGTTTCATCCTCTGTTAGGGGGTTTCGGCTTAAGAAATCCGCTACAGCGTTCTGTTTTCCGGAACAATGTACAATCTCAAAGTCGTGTGCTTGAATCGCCAAGGCCCATCTGGCTAGTCTTCCAGACATGTCTCTTCTATTCCTTAACCAACATAATGCCTTATGGTCCGTTACTATTTTATTACGAAATTGTAATCCGCATAAATAATGCTTAAAATAGTTTAATGCCCACACTTAACTTAAACACTCTTTTTCAGTTATCGAATATTTTTTTCTGCTTCTGTTAGTGATGCATATATATATATAAGCATATCGGTAACAATTTTTCTTGTTGACTTTGCATCAAACATGCTCCCAGAGCTAAATCACTCGCATCTACATACAATCTTGTAAATATTTCTTTGTCATTAACAAAATGTCGTTATAATGGTGGTTCAACCATTAACGATATTATTTTATCGAATACCTTTTGTTGTGCTTGTGACCAAATGAATTTCGTATTCTTCTTTAGTAGATCTGTTAAAGGAAGAGTTAATAAAGAGAAATTCTTTATAATTTTTCTATAATATGAAAATAAACCTAATATTGATTTTAATTTTTTAATATATCTTGGTATTTTTAATTTTTGCAATATTTTTTAGGTCTGGTAAAATACCTTCTCCAGAAATAGTGTGTCCCAACACGATTATTTCTTTATATCCAAAATTACACTTTGATGGTTTGAGTGTCAAGTTTGCCGCACTCAACCGTTGAAACACTTCTTCTAAAGCACTCATAAATTCACTAAACGAATCACCATACACAATCACATTATCAAGAAAAACTATAACATTTTTGTATTTTAGCCCTGCTAACACTTCATCCATTGTCCTTTGAAAAAAAGAACTCCGCTAGTTTTTAATCCAAATGGTAGTACGTTAAACTCATATAATCCAGATGGTGTGATAAAATCTTTTTTATGTTTATCCTTCTCCGCTATAGATAGTTGCCAATAGGCGGAGTTAAAATCTAAATCGGCGTAGATTTCGCCCCATTTAGAATATCTTCTATGATGGGTAAGGGATACGAGTCTGTAATAACTTTCTTATTCAGCTTTCTATAATCCACACAAAATCTTCATGTTATCCTGTTTCTTCACTAATACTATTGGTGATGCATACGCGCTTCTAGATTTTCTAATTACATTGTTTTCGAGCATATCATCGATTTGTTCACGTATTATTTTATGTTGTTCATTAGATATTCTCTACGGTGCTCTATGTACTGGAGTTTCATCACTTGTATCGATTGTGACCTCGACGATATTACACTTTCCTAAATCTTTTTTTCCGAACACTAACGTCGATCGATATTTTTTTAATATTTTTAATGATTCGGTTCGTTCTTTTATCGACAAATTCGAAGATAAATTTAATTCATTTTCATTTGGTTTAGCTACCACTACTTCCCACAATCTACAATCATTTTTATCATTAAATCAGAAAAATAAATATATTCATCCTTACTTAATTAACGTGAAACCTGTGTGAAACCACGTGTTACCTGAAGGGTAGTTTGGTTCACATCTTTAACATTAATATCATTAATTTCATTATTTCTAATAAATTTACAAATATTATTAACAAATTGAACATGACCTTTCTTAAAGTCTAATATCGCACCAAACTTCTGAAGGAAGTCTTGTCCGAGAATTAAATTTCTTTCAATATTGTCAACTACATAACAATTCTGTTCAATTTCCAAACATAGTTCTATTTTACCAATTGTATCCATTCGATACCATTAACGGCTCGGATTTTACATCTTCAACCTTATGTATTATTATATTTAATTGATTGCATAATAGTTGAGATATAACAGACACTGAAGCGCCTGTATCAAGTAAAGCTGAGATAAAGTTTTTCTAATTTTAACCTTAATATTGGGACTACACGCACATGAAATATTTTCTTGATTAATCGGCATCAATGGTGTCCCAAGCTGTCTCACTGAACCTGGTTGGAGTTTGGGAAATTCATCCTTGGCCTGTTGGATGAATCACCTCGATCTTGTGTTCTTCTTAAATTATATGGAGATCGATTGTTATTATTTGTGAATCTTCCTCTCGCGTTCCCGTAGTTCTTGTTGGTTGACATTTGGGAGTTTTCATTCCCACTCATTGGTGATGTCGCAGAACATAATGGCGTTTCTTGTGACATTCGAGCGTTTATTGGGAGTTTCAAATTCATTTCGTGCTTATTACCAAAGATTTCTTGCATCTGTATAATTATTTCTTTTAGTGCATTTTTACTTGCGTAAATTTGGGAAACTAATCTGCACTTTTGTACATAAGTACAATTATGTAGGAAATGTTTTATAAAAATCTGGTCCGTTATGACTGCACCGGCTTTATTTGCACACATGTCCAGGGCGTAAAAATACGTTACGTAGATCTTCATTGGGCAGTTTCTTCCTTGAGTAGAAATTTGCAACGTGATTAACTTCTTTCCCAAACTCAGATATAAATTTCCTTTTAACGTCTTCGAATGTCTCGCATGAATTAATAATCGTCTTATAAAAGAACAGTGCCGGTCCCTCCAAATACGCTCACAATATGATTTTCTTACGCTCATTGTCATACTTATTTATCGCTGATACAATATCAAATTGCATCAAAAACTCGCTGACCAAAATTAACGACATGCCATCATATCTTGTCGTAATATGCGCCATCTTGTTTCGATCTTTTATATCTAAAAAAAAATTATTCACCGAACTATTACTCACACTATTACTCGCACTATTACTTGCACTTTACTTGCAGATTACCCGGCGCCTCCACCATCTACAGGTCCGGGACCAGCAGATGGTGTTATTCTATAATAACGTGTATATCCTAGGGAGGGCTTCCTAACTTACAGGGAAAAACACTAGCTTTGTTGAATACTTTCTTTTATTAAAGGTTAAAGGCTCATAAATATACATTCAGTTTTATATCTATAGTTGGGGCCGGTGCCCGTGATAGAATCCCATAAAACAATCTCACATACTCTATCTTTACAAAATTACGAATAAAATAAAATAATGACTGGCTTATAAGTTGCCAGTCACAATTGTCGGCAAGTTTGTTTGTGCGATAACCTCTTTTATTAGATACGGCACAAGCAAACGTTGCAGTACCTTGTACCAGTGAAACATTTTGAAGTTAAGGTTTGGTATCAGTGAAAGCAAAAATTTAGATTTTATTATTGGTAAATTAAATAAAAACGATGGGAATTAACATACATACAAATATAAATAAAAAAAGTGAACAAACGTTCCCAGAAATTTTAGAAAGAATATGTGCATAGACTGAAAATTTACATAAATTTAGGGATAAAGTTTGGTTTCAAAATGCAAGAATGAGATATTTCAAAACTCATCATTATCTGGAGAATAAACCTAGTAATAATACTAGGATATTCAAAAGATTCAAGCAAGTTCAGTAAGTTGCGATATCCAATATGTAAGCCATTTGTCAACACGATTGTGTAAATGGCAAGAGTTGATTCTGAACAGAAATAGCTAATAAAACTCCAAAAAAAAAGTTGTGCGTTAACTACGGAATCTCTGTTAGATATTTCTTTAAACACAGTTTGAACATTTTCGGTTAATTAAAAGAAAAATCATTCTGCTCGTATAAGAGATACGATTTTACAGACACACATATACCTACACATACTTATATTATCCCTCTTTTGCATCGAAGGTCGAACGTTTAACATATTTATCGAAATAAAAGTAAAGTAATAAAGGAGTCTTGTAATTTCTTTATTTTACTTAATTGAATGTTGGTTGGTAAAATACACATGTAGACACTTTCTGTAAAAAAAATTCAAGTCAAGCTGTTTCAGAAGCTATATTATCTCCTCCACGTGATGATTAGTACATCATTTATTTTATTTATTAATTTGTGAACAAAAATTCACTACTACGTAATAATAATTTAGGTTCATAAATTCAATATAACAATCACCGATTGGAGGATAAAGTTGGGAACTAAACAGCAAAATAAAGCATGCCAATTATGAATAAATATGCGTACTTATAAACGAAAGGTTAATTACTTATCGTGGCTAATATTATGTTACATTAAAGTTGTTATGACAATACTTCAAAAGTAGTACGTACAAATCTAAAACGGTTGATCAAATTTCTACATATATTACTACTATAGTGACACAAGTCAAAATCAAAATTGAATCTTTATAGCGTACACGATATACAAGATACTGCTGCCCTTTTTTGTTTCCTATGCAGGTGACGTAACTGAAAGGTACCACACCGACACTTTAACGAAGTATTCTCATACAACGGCGTCAAGATCACGACTACAGTATTAGCTACTAAGTTTCTTGCTGGTTCATCCCAGTAGATCGACTTTCTGAACCAGTGGTAGTTTAAAAACTATGTGCAACAATGTGAATGATGATGCTCTTTCTAGTCGTAGAACTAATCAAAATAAATATTTGAAGCACATTCACAAGAAATGAATTAAAAAAATATATTTTATATTGACAATAATTCTAATATTTAAAGCCAACCATTAATAAATATTTATTCTGTTAGGAGGCACATATACATTTCAATTAAAATATACAATCATTAAAAAAAAGGAAAATGATGTAATGAATGGTTTATTATGTAATGAATGAATAATAAACGTGTATCTCTGGTGATTAGTCCGTTCTAGTTACTGACGCTTGGCGGCCGAAGTGAGCGGACGTATCTAGCCAACACTGGCCTTACCTAAACAGAATACTGTGTTTTATGTATCATCCTACAATCAAAAACATACATTTCAATTCATTTATAAAATAAATAAAACAAACAAATAGAAAATAATAGTTATAATAATATATCAAGATCAATAATGATCGTATTGCACAGGTAGCATAGAAATGTTAGATACCATACAACTTTTTACTTGTTTTTTGCAAGTTTTTTGAGATAGTAAGATTGTACTGATTTTTTTCTAAATATGTACCATGTTTTTGATGGATTACAAAGGTGGAGGAATATTGTTCCAGCGCTCAGCATTTCCACGGAAGGCAATAGTTTTGTGTGGTGAAGTTGTGTGCTTCAGGAGACGGCATATTTTATTTTATTACTCCAAACAGCATTGCAAGTTATAAAGCGTTAGCATCCTGACTGCTAATTTGGTAATCCCTTGTTATCTCTAATTAGTATAGAAAACTTATTCATATTTATATCACGTATGGTTTCGGATTACTCGCCCCAAGCCATATCCCTGGGGAAAAATAATGTGGACTTCTGCCATATATTACACATGTACATATTTATTAATGTAATGAATATTTTTGAAAATAGTGTGTGTATATATTTTTTTTCTCAGTCTAAACAGTTATCAAAGAGCTTTTAAAAACCAAGGTTGTGAAAACTTAAATTAACAAACGTTTTACAAATTATAATTCGGTGATAATAACAAGTGGTAGTAGAGATTTTTTGTTAAAATCTTGTCTGGGTACTTGATTGGTACAATCCGGCCTTTTTTGCCGCCATATAATAGGTCTTTACCTATGAAACTGCCGTTTTGCCGTACTGGCCATTTCAAATAAAAATATTTTTTTTTGACTGATAATTCTAATTTCAAATTAATTTTACTTGACAAACATGAAATTCTTTTTCTAAAATCGTCATTTGTTTAATAGTTAGTGTTTTGTTTTCAACGCATTCGAACATTTTTCGTCATCATGGATAAGTTAAAAATTCGAGTAATTATGGAGTAAGAGTACCGTCGTGGCAGCAAAGCGGCACAAGCGGCACGCAACATCAACGAACACTACAAACGAACGCACCACCCGTTATTGGTTTACCCGCTTCTGTTCTGGAAATTTTGAGCTGAAAAATGAACCCCGTGGTCGTCCGAAAACTTTGGTCGACAATGACGAATTAAAGGCAATTGTGGAAGCTGATGAAACTCAATCCACGGCTGAATTAGCAGCAGCTTTCGACGTTATCATCAAACAATATTGGTCCATTTGCGTCAAATTGGCAAGGTAAAAAAGCTTGACAAATGGGTACCCCACGAACTCAATGACCGCCAGCGCGAAGTACGCGTGGAGACGTGCCTTGCACTGCTCAGCAGGCATACAAATGAAGGAATTCTGAACCGCATTGTTACTTGTGACGAGAAATGGATCCTGTTTGACAATCGTAAGCGCTCAGCAAGTTGGTTGGACCCTGGTTCAGCACCCAAACAATGCCCCAAACGAAAACTTACCCCTAGAAAAGTGATGGTCACTGTTTGGTGGTCTAACGCGGGTGTAATTCATCACAGCTTCTTGCCAAACGGGACAAGCATTACTGCAGATGTGTACTGTGAAGAACTGAACACAATGATGGAGAAGCTCGCACGTCTCCAACCAGCTTTGTTCAATCGTTCGGCTCCACTGCTCCTGCACGACACCGCGCGACCTCATACTGCACAGCAGACGGTCTCCAAGCTACAAGAGTTGGGGTTGGAAGTTTTCCGTCATCCGCCGTACTCACCAGACCTTGCGCCTACAGACTTCTACTTTTTCCCGAATTTGGATAACTTTTTGGCGGGAAAAAAATTCAATACCCGAGAGGCAGTACAAAATGCCTTTGAAGAATTGGTTGCCTCCCGTCCAGCTGATTTCTTCAAGAAAGGCATCAATAAGCTACCAATGCGTTGGCAAAGATGCATTGATTGCATGGGTGATTATTTTGATTAATAGAAATAAAAAATATTTAAAAAATTACGCTTCATTTATTTCGTGAAAAACGGCAATTTCATAGGTAAAGACCTAATATACAAAAATTATATTTACATGGTTGTGTTCTGGGTAAAAGGAAGGAACAGCTAGTGCAATTACAGGAACAAAGGCAATTTGTAACTAAAGCCTATAGTCAATATAATAATCAAAATTATTATTAATAAACCTACCACCTACCTAAAGCACAACCTGAAGTCAATGGGTAAGGATACCATTAACCACCAGGAGGGTCGCGTGCTCGTTGGCTGGCTATGAAATTAGTAAAAAGAATTTCAACCAAGTCAACCTATCTAAACAACAACATATTTGACTACTAACATGGCTATGAAATTAAAAAAAATCATTTTAACCAAGTCAATATATCCAAACAACAACTTATTTGACTACTAACATGGCTATGAAATTAGTGAAAATCATTTTAACCAAGTCAACCAGTCCAAACAACAACTTGTTTGACTACTAATATGGCTATGAAATTAGTAAAAGTCATTTTAACCAAGTCAATCAATCGAAACAACAACTTATTTGACCACTAACATGGCTATGAAATTAGTAAAAAAAATTCAACCAAGTCAACCAATCCAAACAAAAACGTATTTGACTACTAATATGGCTATGAAATTAGTGAAAATCATTTTAACGAAGTCAACCAGTCCAAACAACAACTTGTTTGAATACTAATATGGCTATGAAATTAGTAAAAGTCATTTTAACCAAGTCAATCAATCGAAACAACAACTTATTTGACCACTAACATGGCTATGAAATTAGTAAAAAAAATTCAACCAAGTCAACCAATCCAAACAAAAACTTATTTGACCACTAACATGGCTATGAAATTAGTGAAAATCATTTTAACCAAGTCAACCAGTCCAAACAACAACTTGTTTGACTACTAATATGGCTATGAAATTTGTGAAAATCATTTTAACGAAGTCAACCAGTCCAAACAACAACTTGTTTGACTACTAATATGGCTATGAAATTAGTGAAAATCATTTTAACGAAGTCAACCAGTCCAAACAACAACTTGTTTGAATACTAATATGGCTATGAAATTAGTAAAAGTCATTTTAACCAAGTCAATCGATCGAAACAACAACTTATTTGACCACTAACATGGCTATGAAATTAGTAAAAAAAATTCAACCAAGTCAACCAATCCAAACAAAAACTTATTTGACCACTAACATGGCTATGAAATTAGTGAAAATCATTTTAACCAAGTCAACCAGTCCAAACAACAACTTGTTTGACTACTAATATGGCTATGAAATTAGTGAAAATCATTTTAACGAAGTCAACCAGTCCAAACAACAACTTGTTTGACTACTAATATGGCTATGAAATTAGTAAAAGTCATTTTAACCAAGTCAATCAATCGAAACAACAACTTATTTGACCACTAACATGGCTATGAAATTAGTAAAAATCATTTTAACCAAGACAACCAATCTAAACAACAACTTATTTGACCAGTAACATGGCTATGAAATCAGTAAAAAAAATCAACCAAGTCAACCAGTCCAAACAACAACTTGTTTGACTACTAACAGAAAGGTAGTTTTTTTCTAAAAATCTGTTATTTTGTGCTCTGTAAATTAAAACATGTTGAAACCATCATTTTACTGTTTAAAATTCAAAATTTTATAATTCTTTATAAAAATATAATAATTTAAAACATTATAATTCTTTTTGATTTGGGATTTTATTTTTTTATTTTTTTGTGTGTAGCCGAGCGCGATAAAACATATTTATATCGATTGGGGACACAAGAAAATATAAATCAATATTTCCGAGTTATGCTTAAAAAATTACGATTTTATTTCCGAAAAGTTATTTTCACATCGAAAAAGTTATTTGTTTATTTTTAGAAGTGTTGCTTTGTTTACTTTTTATCAATCAATTATTGTTCAGAAATCGGTGATTGACATTAAGACAGACTTAATCAATCAATCAATTAAGATGCGTTCTAAATTTGTTATTAAGTTTATTAACTATTGCGAAATTAGTTCTTTCTAAATTTTTTTCTCTGCTTTAGATTTCGTAATTCCTATATAGTGGTATATTTCACAAAATTGTGTTGAGTTTACTTTCTTTATTTTCTTTATTGTAAGCAGCTGGAGGGTATTCATTTTGATTTTAGGTTTATTTGTAACATTACATATTTATACTTAAGTAGCTATATAGTTATTTTTATACGTATATAACACACACATATATATATATATATATAAACATTTATATTATATATTTCTATACATTTATATTTAAATACTTTTATAATTATATACAAACTATTTTTAATTTTTACTTTTCATTGATTTCTTGTGATGTCTGATGATTTATATCATTCTGCTCAAAACTCTGATGATGATAGCCTGTCATTGTGCTCTCTCAGTGATACTGATTCCGTTACTCACCTCGACCCCAAAAATTTCTTGTCACTAACAGATTTTTTATATCATTCTGCTCAAAACTCTGATGATGATAGCCTGTCATTGTGCTCTCTCAGTGATACTGATTCCGTTACTCACCTCGACCCCAAAAATTTCTTGTCACTAACAGATTTTAACATTTGTCATATAAATGCCCAAAGTATCCCACGACATCACACAGATTTAATAAACACTTTTTCACCTGATATAGTACAAGCTCTTTTGGTGTCTGAAAGTTGGCTTACGCCTTATGTTAGTGCTAATCTATACAATATTCCAGGATATACTCTGATTAGGAATGACAGAATTGGATTGCGTGGTGGTGGAGTAGCGATATACCTAAACTCAGCTTACAAGTATAAAGTTATATCTATTTCACCGGGTCTCTATTCCGGTTCAGCAGAATATATTTTTATCGAGCTGTATCTGAATAGCTTAAAATATTGTCTTGGAGTTATCTATTGTCCACCGTCCATTACTTATTTCCCCACTTTGGAATCCGTACTCGACGCAGTTGCCACCGAATACACACATCACGTGATTATGGGTGACTTGAATAAGGATCTCCTCACAGATGACTCTCGAGCTCGCAAACTAAACAGTTTGATTAGTGCGGTTAACTTCCAAATACTGCCACTTAATGCTACTCATCATAACGTAGGTTCTCCTGATACTTGGCTTGATGTAATCATTACGTCAACTAATTTATCACCTAATTACGGTCAAATGGCTGCTCCGGGTTTCTCACGGCATGACCTTATATACGTATCTCTTAATACTAATTGTCAAAAGCGGCCATCTAAATTTATTGACGCCAGAAACTATAAGTGCATCGACTTCAATCTGTTTAATACGCAATGTGCTGATACTAATTGGTCACCAGTCCTTGAAGCAACTACCATTGACGATAAATTAAAAACATTTTGCGATATCGTTACCGCCATATTTGATCGCCATGCACCGATTCACAAAGTGAAAATCAAAAGGCCTCCTGCACCTTGGATCAACCGAGATGTTCGGATGGCCATGAAAAACCGTAATCGAGCCTTTATAAAATTTTGGAAAAGTAAGACTGGGGAAAACTGGTGCAGGTTTAAACTACTTCGAAATCGTTGCAATCAGGTCATACGTAACGTTAAACGTCGTTATTTTCATAATAATATTGTGGATAACTCCTCGGCCAACATGTGGAAATTCCTCAAATCACTTGGTTTAGGCTCGCAATCTGTTAATTTCAGTTTTTCTAACTTCACTCCCGATGATTTAAATAAACATTTTGTTCCAACCCCCTTTCTCGATATTGGCACCAAATCAAGTACTGTATCTCAATTGGCATCTTCACCAAAATTAACACAGGATACCTTCGAATTTTCACCAATTACCATAGACATTGTGAAAAAACAACTTAAATCTTTGAAGTCTAAAGCTTTCGGTTTAGACGGAATAGGACGTACAATGATACTTCTAATGCTTGAATGGATTCTTCCAATCTTTACTCACATCGTCAATTCCTCACTTACATCAGGTACCTTTCCTGCCATGTGGAGTAAAGCTCTGGTAATACCTTTACCTAAAACCAATAGTCCCTCTTTGATGAGTCACTTTAGACCAATATCTATTCTGCCATATCTGTCTAAAGTTGTTAAAGCAGTAGTGCACAAGCTACTATCAGACTTTACATTAGCACACAACTTATGGAATCAGTATCAATCCGGATTTCGGCCCAGACACAGTACTTGTACAGCTCTTCTAAAAGTTCTAGAAGATGTAAGAGCAGGAATGGATAAATCTGCTGGTTTTAGTTGACTTCTCAAACGCATTTAACGCTGTAGACCATGACATTCTTCTTACTGCTCTTGAGAAGCTCAATATTTCCCCAGTGGTATCGAAGTGGTTTTCCTCCTACCTCCATGGTCGTCAACAGGCTATTAAAATAAGTCCTGATAATCGTAGCACATCTGACTGGCTGAATCTTGATGCTGGCGTTCTCCAAGGTGGCATACTTTCTCCACTGTTATTCTCTATTTTTATAAACCTTGTCACCCTAAATCTCAATTGCTCGTATCATCTTTATGCCGATGATTTACAACTGTACACGCAAACCAGTACACATGATATTGATATCGCTGTTGACTTGCTTAACGCTGACCTTGCACATATCAACCAGTGGTCACAGCAGTTCGGTATCAGAGTTAATCCCAGCAAGTGTCAGGCCATAATAATAGGTAGCTCACGACAGATTAATAAAATTGATATTTCTTGTGCGCCGTCTCTTTCTTTAAACTCATCCGTTATTGCCTACTATTCTTCCCTCAAAGATCTCGGCTTACACATTGATGCTACTCTCAGCTGGAACAAGCATATAGAGGAAGTTAGTCGAAAGGTAACAGCTTCACTGCGTTCTTTGTACCGTTTGAAGTATTTTCTTCCTAGGCAGACCAAGATTCTAGTTGTAAACGCGTTGGTATATAGATTACGCGGATATGTGCTACACAGATCTCAACGAAGATCACCTCAACAAGTTGGACCGTCTTCTGAACAACTGCATTCGGTTCATCTATGGGCTGCGCAAATATGATCACATATCCAACTTTCGCAAACAACTTGATTGGCTGCCTATTAGGCAACGCAGGCACGTTAGGATACTTTGTACACTCTTTTCAATCCTCAACGATCCTCACGCTCCGGAATATTTAAAGTGTAAATTCCAGTTTCTAAGCTCTACACATGATAGATGTCTCCGGTCTTCCTATAATCTGAGCCTTCATATTCCTATGCATCATTCCGGATTTATCTCTTATTCTTTTGTTATCCAGGCTACAAGTTTATGGGATACTCTACCGGTGGAGTTAAGGAAAACTTCCAGTAAACTCTCTTTTAAGCAGCGAATTAGAGCTCATTTTTTAAAGTCACTCAGGGAATCATGAAAAATAATATGTGTGTATTTATGATAAATGTGATAAGTTATAATATAATGACTGTTTACTTATCTATTTTATTATACATATTTTATTATCTATTTTATTATATATATATATATATATATATATATATATATATATATATATATATATATATATATATATATATATACATATATTATAATTTTTTAAATATCGTTTATGATATATTATTATATTAAAAGTCATTCTTATAAGTACATAAGTATGTACGCATATGAATTTTGTAGGCACCCCTTATTTTGAAAACCTCTCCATTGCTGCGGTAGACTGGTAAAGAATGCCAAATGGCATTAAGTCCGCCGTTTGTACAATAAAAATAATTTTATTTTGTGCAATAAAGTTTTAAATAATAAATAAAAAGTACTATGTAAAATTATTTGCCAATAAAACATTTTTATATATCAAGCCTTGAAAAGAAGAATAAAAAAGTACTTACTACTGTACCTTTACTGAAAGAGTACATTTCCTAGAACAAGCATAAAAATATAACATCCAGCTTTTATTTAATACTAATGGCTAGCGCCATACAGAGATGAATGGAATTGAATTGAATTCTCTAAAAATACAAGGTTCTGAAAAATTATTCATAATACCTACCTAAACAAGTATTAAAAAAAAAAGACACTACACTTTAAAACGATGGTTTTTAAAAAAAAAACAGTGGTATAGCTTTTTGTACAATCTAAGCAGCATTTTCATACATATTTATAGTCTTTTAATATTGAATTTGTATCATGGTTAGCATATAATCAGACAAGCATTAGTCTACCACCTAAGCTGAAAAATTAATATAAAGACGAGGTTGTTACATTACGCTTTTTCGTTACAATTTGCTAACTATATGGTTCCAAATAATGGTCATAACATTGATTTCAAACTTAAGTATTTGTATTTTATACAGTAGTTTCAAATGCATTGTTATCTATTTGAAATGGATAAACACTTTGTTTTCAAAATTCTTCTTGAAACATAATTTTTATTTACAATTATATGTGAATCGGTTAATTCCGGTGGGTGATCCAAAGTTATGTGGGACTCGTCCCGACGCCTACCAGGACCATACCCACTAAAAACCCCCTGTCGGCTCGTGCATTTTTGCCACTCAGCCTTCATCTGAGCGACGGCCAATTGGAGAAAGAGGCCGCGCTAGCGGGGCCCAGAAGGGGTCACCCGCTGGGATTACATAGCACTGAAGGTGCTCAAAGCACTGAAGGTGAATACATAGCACTGAAGGTGCTCAAAATGAAAATCAATAATTAAAACAAAAATTAAAAAATTGCAAAATAAAATTGAATTAATTCGCATTTACGTTAGAATTAGGATTTACGTTAGAATTAGAATTTACGTTAGAATTAGAATTTGCGGCCAGAAGGGCCTCGAGATCGCGTGACAGTCTGGTGGATGAGTACGCTTGCGCATTCCTAGGCCTAGCGACTCTGAACTTCGAGTCTAACACAGGAGTAGTATATGAGACTGAATCACGAACTAGAGGATTGGGATGGGTTTCGGAGCGTTTGAAAAACGCTTCAGAGAGTGTTTTGAGATGTTGTTGTACTGTAGGCAGTTCAAGATCTCTATGCAAGTCCGCGTTACGCACGTACCACGGTGCGTTTGTGGCCCGGCGGCAAAAGAGGTTTTGAACTACCTGCAGTTTGTGCAGGAGGGAGGGTTTGGCGTGGGCAAAGATTGGCGAGGCATACGTCATAACGGGTCTAACGCAGACCTTGTAAAGTGTACGTTTGTTTCTGAAGGACATTTTACTTTTTCTACCTAACATGCTATTTAGGCGGCCTAAATAGTGACGAGCGAGTTTCGAAACTCTTTCGACGTGTGGCTTGAAAGAAAGCGTCAGATCTAATGTGACGCCTAAGTATTTAGTACTGCGCTTCCAGGGGATGGGAATGCCTAACATTCGGACGTGGGGATCGCCATCGGGACGACGGCGTTTGTGGTCGAAGCGCATCGCAGAACTCTTTTCAGGGTTTACATCGATGCGCCATTTTTGAAACCATACACCAAGGGCGTTTACGGCCTTTTGGAGTCTGGTTACAAGGTGCCGAACACTGTGGCCTTTGGTATAGAGTGCGGTGTCGTCAGCAAAGAGGGCGAGTTCGACGCCTTTCGGCGGGATGGGAATGTCGTTGGTGTACACGGTGTACAGCAGAGGGGCGAGGACTGAGCCTTGAGGGACTCCAGCCTTTATGGGACGAGGCGCAGAAAGCGTGCCTTCGTGTTTAAATCGAAATGTACGGTCTTTGAGAAACGACGCTATTAACCTGACTAGGCGATCCGGTAAGCCTATCTTGTAGAGTTTATAAACGAGACCGCTGTGCCAGACTTTATCGAAAGCCTTGGCTACGTCAAAGAAAACCGCGACTGTTTTATAACGACGCGGATAGAAACCGTCAAGTTTATACTCGACGATTCGGTGGACTTGCTGAGGGCAGGAGTGTTTAGCGCGAAAGCCGAACTGATGGGGAATAATGAGAGGATCGCCATCCGTTGGAAACAGATGGTTCCGCATTCGAGAGAGTATGACTCTCTCGAGAAGTTTAGACATTGCCTTGAGGAGGCTGATGGGTCTGTGATTAGCCGGGACGTTCAGAGGTTTGCCCGGCTTGGGAATGCCTATGACTGTCACTTCTTTCCAAGCTTTTGGAAAGTAGCTATGGTCGAAGCAGGCATTGAAAATGATAGCTAACAAGGTAAGCATCTGTTGAGGTAGGTGCTTAAGTGCGTGGTTGGAAATTCCATCCGCACCCGGAGCCTTTTTGGACTTTTGATTTCTAATGAGAAGCAAGATTTCGTCATTAGAGACTGTGACAGGGTCGGCGGTAGTGGGGAAAGAGTCTCTGCGAAGGACTTCGTCCTCCACCGCCTGGATGTGTGAGGGATCAGCAGGTTGCGTGCTGGGCGAGCATTGTGCGGCAATGCTGTCGGCGAAGCATTCGGCTTTCTCTTCGACTTCAAAGGCAGTAGTGCCATCGGGACGAGTGAGAGGAGGAACGTGAGAGGCGGTGTCTACGCGTAAGGCTCGGGCCATGCTATAGTACGCTTGGTGGGACGGAGAGATATTCGCCATGAGATCGTTCATCTGAGCGTCTCGGAGTTCCGCGAGGCAAGACCTAACTTTACGTTGAAGCTGATTCGCAGCTGTTCTATAGGCGGACGTGAGATATTTCTTGGCTCTCCGGAGAGCCGCGTTCTTAGCTTTAATAAGATTGCTAACGGCTAAGGGAAGCGTGGGTTTGCCTTGCTTAGCAACCTTTTCGTTGTCACTGATGGCTGAGTTGATAGCATCAGTGAGAGAATTTACTAATGAATCGATTTTATCCGGGCTATCTAATTGTTCGGGAGAGATCGCGAGTGGAGAGTTTGGAGCCTCGAAGGCTGAAACTAACGTATTTTTAAAACCTTTCCAGTTGGTAAAGGTCTTAGGAGATGAGACGTTATCGTTCGGCGGTCCTAGCACGAGGGAAACGGGGCGATGGTCGGAGCCTAGGTCATCGAGCGTTTCGATAGACCTTAGATCAAGATTGATTCGCTTGATAATTGCAAAGTCGAGGATGTCAGGAGAGTAGGACGGGTTGTTGGGATAGTGAGTGGGAGTGATGGGGGATATGACGTCTAGGTCAAGGGAGTTAGTGATGTCGAGGAGAGCGATACCGCTGGTGTTAGTCGATAGGCACGTCCAGTCAGTATGTTTGGAGTTAAAGTCTCCGAACATAATGACTGAATGGCCGAGGGCGAGAATGGCCTCAAAGTCGCTGCGGATTGGTTTGGTACCACTAGGTATGTAGATTGAAGCTATGATGACGGTCGGATGACCAGTCATAGCCAATCTACACACAGTGGCTTCCATGTTGAGGAGAGGAGGGGTAGGGAGAGGACAGCAATGGAAACCTCTTTTGTAATATATAGCGGTGCCGCCGAAACCGTCGGAGTTGGGCCTATCGTTACGAATAAACGCGTACTTAGGTATAGCAAATCCCCTGGAGCGGTTTGGAGTAAGCCATGTCACCTGGAGAAGGAATAAGTCAGGTTCTTTGTTCTGAAGGAACAGTTTAATCTCGGTTAGGTTGGTGTTAAGGCTACGAGCGTTAAAAGATACTAGGGATAAGCCCTTGGGTTTAATACGACTGGACGCGGGATTCGCGGGTCTAGACATTAAAATTTACTTATTTACGATTTTATAGAAAAATAAAAAGAAAATAAATTTACAACGAACTTAGGAGCGAGTGATGCTAGGCTAAAGCAAATAAACGCTCTTGAGGAGAGCGGGCGGCTCGCAGTTTGCGTGCGAGTATGGAGATTTCATTAATGTCTACGTTTTGGATAACGTCGAATACGGTCTTCATGTCCTCAGCCAACGACGACTGAGGTGCAGAAGACGGAGCGGGACGCGGCCCTACGGAAGCTACGGGAGCTGGAATGGGTCGGGAAGGTGCAGGCGGGACGGCCGGACGCTGCCTCCAAGACAGAGCCGGAGTAGGCGTCGGCTGAACGGGCTTTGCTTCCGGGGGACCCCGGTTGCGCAGCGGCGGGAAGTTAGCAGGAGTGAGCGGCGGCGCCGGTTTAGGCGCGACCCTCTTGGTGGTGGAGCGCGGAGCGCGCGGGCAACCCCTGTAGTTAGCTGTATGGCCGGACTGGCCGCACAGCACACAGGCAGGGGGGGAAGTGGATTCGGGAGTGCGAGTGCACTCCTTAGTGAAGTGCGGATCCAGGCACTTTACGCACCTGGGGGGAGCTGAACAGTTAGCCGCTGCGTGGCCATATAGCTGGCAGCGGTGGCACTGCCCAGGGTGACCGCGGGGGTTGGGACACTCGACGGAGATGTTCGAGAGTCCGCAGATTGTGCGAGCCTCTTTGAAAATCTCCTTCGAGTTGGGAGTATTTGACAGGATTACTAACGCTAAGAGAAAACGCCTACCGCGGTTGGAGTGCATCTTGTGCACTGCTGTGACCGGGAAACCCTGAGACTTAAGGTCCTCGAGGATGTCTTCGTTACTGAGTTCGAACGAGACGCCCCGTAGTACTGCGCGGATCTTACGCTCCTCCGGGAGGGCGTAGGTGTGATACGCGATTTGATTTAGCGAGAGTAGCCTGGTAAACGCGCGGAAGTCGTCGACGGTCGCTACTTGAATTTTGATTGTATCGCCAGCGTTGGCAGCTTTTAAGTAATTAATTTTGTGCTCTTTGCACAAGTTTGAGACCGCGGTCCAGCGCGCTTTTTCACGCAGGAATACGGGCGGAGGGAGCTGAGGCTTCGGCGGGACGGGAGCGTAGCGCGTCGCTGGCTTAGATGTGACCGACGGAGACGCGGTTACTACGAGCGATTTTAACGGCGCGGGGGCTGGTGTTGAAGACACCGGGGAGGGCTCGGATATTGATGATACCGAAGCTTTCTTAGAGCGCTTCTTGGAGCGCTTGGCGACAAGTTGGAACACGGGCTCAGGAGAGCCGGTTAGGGTGACGGCATCTGACGACGTATCAGACGCGGGTTCGGAGTCGCTCCCGGGAGCGGTACGCTTACGACGCGACGCGTGAGAGGATGCGACCGATTCGCAGTCCATCTCGGACGAGGCGGGAGACGCGGGAGAGCTGAAGACCTGAGGGGTCTGGACGTCGGAGGCCTGAGGGGCCGGGTTTGAGGCCTGAGGGGCCGGGGTTGAGGCCTGAGGGGCCGGGGACGCGATAGTAGCCTGTAAGGCCTGCGTTAGTACGTCATCTGGGATGGGGCAACCGGACGCCGCGAGCGCCTGGGCGAACGACCTAAGAACGCTTACAAGGTCCATTGGAGGGCTTGAATATGTAATATATAAATATATAATGTATGCCTAGGTCCCCTAGCAAACCTAGCACCTAATTAAATAACAAATGCCTAGAGTTCCTAAATAAAAACCTAGCAACCCTAGCGGCAAACCTCCCTACCAGCGGTAGGGGGGCTGGGGAGAATAACTTAAAAACTAACCGTAGTACGCCGAAGGCCGCTACCTAGAAGCCTAAAAAAGGGTACGCAAGTAAAGAGTTGACCGCGTTTGGGTCAACCTTTACCGACAGAAAGGACAAATACACACGAAAACACACAAATATGATAAAAATAAATATGTAAATAGGAGAAAAATAAATAAAATAGAGAAGAGAAATAAATAAAAATAAAAAGGACTGGTTCAGTACAAATTCGTTGTCACCGTTAAGTATCCTTTGCACTGAAACCAGACTACTTACGCTGGGCACAACACTGCACTCAGCACAAGCACAACACTACTTAGCACAGCACTTTGAAGACTAAGGGGCTTAGTCGCAAAGAAAAAACGCACTTCGAAAGCACTCAGACGGAGTAGAAAAACCTTGCAAACCGTAGCACGGAACCAACACGCTATACTGTGACGTCAGTAGACTGAGCGCCACGGAATGGCGGGAAAGGACCGATCAACGGAGAACTGGGTCTTGCACGTCCGCACCGCGTGGCGATCGGAGCGAGAATCTCCGGTGGGTGGAGGCGCTGTCTGCTTAAATATAGGCCACAAGCTGAGTTCTTTTTTTTTTTTTTTTTGTTCCCCTCCGCGGGAAGGGCAGGAGGATAAAAATGCCCTGACGCATACTCTGGCGCGATTCCAAAGTTATGTGGGACTCGGCCCGACGCCTACCAGGACCATACCCACTAAAAACCCCCTGTCGGCTCGTGCATTTTTGCCACTCAGCCTTCATCTGAGCGACGGCCAATTGGAGAAAGAGGCCGCGCTAGCGGGGCCCAGAAAGGGTCACCCGCTGGGATTACATAGAACTGAAGGTGCTTAAAGCACTGAAGGTGAATTCATAGCACTGAAGGTGCTCAAAATGAAAATCAATAATTAAAACAAAAATTAAAAAATTACAAAATAAAATTGAGTTAATTCGCATTTACGTTAGAATTAGGATTTACGTTAGAATTAGAATTTACGTTAGAATTAGAATTTGCGGCCAGAAGGGCCTCGAGATCGCGTGACAGTCTGGTGGATGAGTACGCTTGCGCATTTCTAGGCCTAGCGACTTTGAACTTCGAGTCTAACACAGGAGTAGCATATGAGACAGAATCATGAACTAGAGGATTGGGATGGGTTTCGGAGCGTTTGAAGAACGCTTCAGAGAGTGTTTTGAGATATTGTTGTACTGTAGGCAGTTCAAGATCTCTATGCAAGTCCGCGTTACGCACGTACCACGGTGCGCCTGTGGCCCGGCGGCAAAAGAGGTTTTGAACTACCTGCAGTTTGTGCAGGAGGGAGGGTTTGGCGTGGGCAAAGATTGGCGAGGCATACGTCATGACGGGTCTAACGCAGACCTTGTAAAGTGTACGTTTGTTTCTGAAGGACATTTTACATTTTCTACCTAACATGCTATTTAGGCGGACTAAGTAGTGACAAGCGAGTTTCGAAACTCTTTCGACGTGTGGCTTGAAAGAAAGCGTTGGATCTAAGTATTTAGTACTGCGCTTCCAGGGGATGGGAATGCGTAACATTCGAACGTGGGGATCGCCATCGGGACGACGGCGTTTGTGGTCGAAGCGCATCGCAGAACTCTTTTCAGGGTTCACATCGATGCGCCATTTTTGAAACCATACACCAAGGGCGTTTACGGCCTTTTGGAATCTGGTTACAAGGCGCCGAACACCGTGGCCTTTGGTACAGAGTGCGGTGTCGTCAGCAAAGAGGGCGAGTTCGACGCCTTTCGGCGGGATGGGAATGTCGTTGGTGTACACGGTGTACAGCAGAGGGGCGAGGACTGAGCCTTGAGGGACTCCAGCCCTTATGGGACGAGGTGCAGAAAGCGTGCCTTCGTGTCTAAATCGAAACGTACGGTCTTTAAGAAACGACGCTATTAACCTGACTAGGCGATTCGGTAAGCCTATCTTGTAGAGTTTATAAACGAGACCGCTGTGCCAGACTTTATCGAAAGCCTTGGCTACGTCAAAGAAAACCGCGACTGTTTTATAACGACGCGGATAGAAACTGTCAAGTATATACTCGACGATTCGGTGGACTTGCTGAGGGCAGGAGTGTTTAGCGCGAAAGCCGAACTGATGGGGAATAATGAGAGGATCGCCATCCGTTGGAAACAGATGGTTCCGCATTCGAGAGAGTATGACTCTCTCGAGAAGTTTAGACATTGCCTTGAGGAGGCTGATGGGTCTGTGATTAGCCGGGACGTTCAGAGGTTTGCCCGGCTTGGGAATGCCTATGACTGTCGCTTCTTTCCAAGCTTTTGGAAAGTAGCTATGGTCGAAGCAGGCATTGAAAATGATAGCTAACAAGGTAAGCATCTGTTGAGGTAAGTGCTTAAGTGCGTGGTTGGAAATTCCATCCGCACCCGGAGCCTTTTTGGACTTTTGATTTCTAATGAGAAGCAAGATTTCGTCATTAGAGACTGTGACAGGGTCGGCGGTGATGGGGAGAGAGTCTCTGCGAAGGACTTCGTCCTCCACCGCCTGGATGTGTGAGGGATCAGCAGGTTGCGTGCTGGGCGAGCATTGTGCGGCAATGCTGTCGGCGAAGCATTCGGCTTTCTCTTCGACTTCGAAGGCAGTAGTGCCATCGGGACGAGTGAGAGGAGGAACGTGAGAGGCGGTGTCTACGCGTAAGGCTCGGGCCATGCTATAGTACGCTTGGTGGGACGGAGAGATATTCGCCATGAGATCGTTCATCTGAGCGTCTCGGAGTTCCGCGAGGCAAGACCTAACTTTACGTTGAAGCTGATTCGCAGCTGTTCTATAGGCGGGCGTGGGATATTTCTTGGCTCTCCGGAGAGCCGCGTTTTTAGCTTTAATAAGATTGCTAACGGCTAAGGGAAGCGTGGGTTTGCCTTGCTTAGCAACCTTTTCGTTGTCACTGATGGCTGAGTTGATAGCATCAGTGAGAGAATTTACTAATGAATCGATTTTATCCGGGCTATCTAATTGCTCGGGAGAGATCGCGAGTGGAGAGTTCGGAGCCTCTAAGGCTGAAACTAACGTATTTTTAAAACCTTTCCAATTGGTAAAGGTCTTAGGAGATGAGACGTTATCGTTCGGCGGTCCTAGCACGAGGGAAACGGGGCGATGGTCGGAGCCTAGGTCATCGAGCGGTTCGATAGACCTTAGGTCAAGATTGATTCGCTTGATAATTGCAAAGTCGAGGATGTCAGGAGAGTAGGACGGGTTGTTGGGATAGTGAGTGGGAGTGATGGGGGATATGACGTCTAGGTCAAGGGAGTTAGTGATGTCGAGGAGAGCGATACCGCTGGTGTTAGTCGATAGGCACGTCCAGTCAGTATGTTTGGAGTTAAAGTCTCCGAACATAATGACTGAATGGCCGAGGGCGAGAATGGCCTCAAAGTCGCTTCGGATTGGTCTGGTACCACTAGGTATGTAGATTGAAGCTATGATGATGGTCGGATGACCAGTCATAGCCAATCTACACACAGTGGCTTCCATGTTGAGGAGAGGAGGGGTAGGGAGAGGACAGCAGTGGAAGCCTCTTTTGTAATATATAGCGGTGCCGCCGAAACCGTCGGAGTTGGGCCTATCGTTACGAATAAACGCGTACTTAGGTATAGCGAATCCCCTGGAGCGGTTTGGAGTAAGCCATGTCTCCTGGAGAAGGAATAAGTCAGGTTCTTTGTTCTGAAGGATCAGTTTGATTTCGGGAAGGTTGGTGTTAAGGCTACGAGCGTTAAAAGATATTAGGGATAAGCCCTTGGGTTTAATACGACTGGACGCGGGATTCGCGGGTCTAGACATTATAATTTATTATTTACGAATTTATAAATTATAAAAGAATTTACAACGAACTTAGGAGCGAGTGATGCTCGGCTAAAGCAAATAAACGCTCTTGAGGAGAGCGGGCGGCTCGCAGTTTGCGTGCGAGCACGGAAATTTCGTTAATATCGACGTTTTGAATAACGTCGAATACGGTCTTCATGTCCTCAGCCAACGACGACTGAGGTGCGGATGACGGAGAAGGACGCGGCCCTACGGGAGCTACGGGAGCTGGGATGGGTCGGGAAGGTGCAGGCGGAACGGCCGGACGCTGCCTCCAAGACAGAGCCGGAGTAGGTGTCGGCTGAACGGGCTTTGCTTCCGGGGGACCCCGGTTGCGCAGCGGCGGGAAGTTGGCAGGAGTGAGCGGCGGCGCCGGTTTAGGCGCGACCCTCTTGGTGGTGGAGCGCGGAGCGCGCGGGTAACCCCTGTAGTTAGCTGTGTGGCCGGACTGGCCGCACAGCACACAGGCAGGGGGGGAAGTGGATTCGGGAGTGCGAGTGCACTCCTTAGTGAAGTGAGGATCCAGGCACTTTACGCACCTGGGGGGAGCTGAACAGTTAGCCGCTGCGTGGCCATAGAGCTGGCAGCGGTGGCACTGCCCAGGGTGACCACGGGGGTTGGGACGCTCGACGGAGATATTTGAGAGTCCGCAAATTGTGCGAGCCTCTCTAAAGATCTCCCTCGAGTTGGGAGTATTCGACAGGATTACCAACGCTAAGGGAAAACGCCTACCGCGGTTGGAGTGCATCTTGTGCACTGCTGTGACCGGGAAACCCTGAGACTTAAGGTCATCGAGGATGTCTTCGTTGCTGAGTTCGAACGGGACGCCCCGTAGTACTGCGCGGATCTTACGCTCCTCCGGGAGGGCGTAGGTGTGATACGCGATTTGGTTTAATCCGAGTAACCTGGTAAACGCGCGGAAGTCGTCGACGGTCGCTATTTGAATCTTGATTATATCGCCAGCGTTGGCGGCTTTTAAATAATTAATTTTGTGCACTTTGCACAAGTTTGAAACCGCGGTCTAGCGCGCTTTTTCACGCAGGAAGACGGGCGGAGGGAGCTGAGGCTTCGGCGGGACGGGAGCGCAGCGCGTCGCTGGCTTCGATGTGACCGACGGAGACGCGGTTACTACGAGCGATTTTAACGGCGCGGGGGCTGGTGTTGAAGACACCGGGGAGGGCTCGGGTATTGAAGATACCGAAGCTTTCTTAGAGCGCTTCTTGGAGCGCTTGGCGACGAGTTGAAACGCGGGCTCAGGAGAGCCGGTTAAGGTGACGGCATCTGACGTCGGTTCGGACGCGGGTTCGGAGTCGCTCCCGGGAGCGGTACGCTTACGACGCGACGCGTGAGAGGATGCGACCGATTCGCAGTCCATCTCGGACGAGGCGGGAGACGCGGGAGAGCTTAAGACCTGAGGGGTCTCGACGTTGGAGGCCTGAGGGGCCGGGGTTGAGGCCTGAGGGGCCGGGGACGCGATAGATGCCTGTAAGGCCTGCGTTAGTGCGTCAGCGGGTATGCTTACGCCAGACGCAGCGAGCGCCTGGGCGAACGACTTAAGAATATTAACAAGGTCCATTGGAGGACTTGGAATTATAAAATGTAATATATAAATATATAATGTATGCCTATAATATATAACAAATGCCTAGGATTCCTAAATAAAAACCTAGCGAACCCTAGCGGCAAACCTCCCTACCAGCGGTAGGGGGGCTGGGGAGAATAACTTAAAACTAACCGTAGTACGCCGAAGGCCGCTACCTAGAAACCTAAAAAAGGGTACGCAGGTAAAGAGTTGACCGCGTTTGGGTCAACCTTTACCGACAGAAAGGACAAATACACACGAAAACACATTTTTTGTGTTCAAACAAGTAGTTCAAACAAAATTGTAAAGTATGATATTCACTAAGTTCAAATTAAGTCACTTTGTTCGATTAATTTTTAATAAATAACGATAGACAATACCCAGAACTTCAAAGGACCATTGAAAGTTCCGCATGCTGGGCCCCTATTCCTGTTGAAAACTTAGTTATACGAGCGGCCACATCCGAACCCAGGATTATTTATTGACAGGCCTCCCCTTCCATTCACGGACATTACCGGCCCATTTTTTGGCTCGTTTATTCTTGATTTTACGACTATGCACTTTGTTCGTTCTTTTTGGGGGAAAATGGCGCAGGATGTGCGATTTATCACGACACACGAGGAGATTATTACGAAGGCAACGTTTTATACGTTGCAGTAGGCTTGCTTTCTACACTAAATAGTCAGTGAATCCTGGTATGTCTCGCAAGCATTTGCATAGGTGATTGTTTTGGCAAAGGGATACACATTATAATATTTATTCATTCAAAATCAAATGTAAAGAAAAGCGAATAAAATCAACTTTAAAAAAATTTATAAATTCAAAAAATAAATAATTGAAAATTACACCCAACATGGACTTGATAAAAGAAAACATATAAAAAACGTGGGGTCATAAATATTGAAAGCCCTTTCAATGAATTCCTGCCATGTAAACCAGTTAAAGCGTGTAAATGATGTTTTCTTTGTGTTTATTTCTAAGTTTATTTTTAAACATACTTCGAAAAAACAGTTTTACTCAACAGACAAGCAAATTGTTCAAAAATATATTCAAGCCGACTGCACTGGATGCGCTATGCAACCCAAACAGGTAACTGTGGATATAATTTACATATTATGTGTGCATGGTTTTGTTTGCTTCCTAAATGAATTATATGAATAAAATTACAATAAATAAACGGAGTGTTTTTAAGAAATGTTACTAATTAAGTCTTTTGGGGATATTTATTGATAGAGAATCAATGTCATGCCATAACAAATAAATATTTGTGGTGGGTGACAACCCAACTGTTACAACGCGAAACAAAAATTACAAACCTTACTGTGGGCCTCATATTTTACCAGAAAATATAGTTCTTCTTTAAAAAAACATATAATCGATACCAGTTTGTTACTAAATACTCTGTCATTGATAAAGTGTACAAGAGCTGACAACTGTTAACTAGTCTACATTCCAGCGGATAAAAAATACGGTTATAGTCAATCTATTTTTTTTTTGTTAATTTTAATATAAATAATGAGTTATGAATTGTGCCGTATCGAACATTTCTAAAAATCTATCTTACAGTAATTTATTTCGCTTCTATTGGTATTTAATGTAAGAATTTTTTTATTTCATGTGGAGATCAACCAAACATTTTAATAATAAAAATAAATTTCAGGTAAAAAAAATATTTTATTTTATTGGCAACTTATATATTTATAAGTTGGCTTCGGTCATATCTACTTCAACGTTCTCAGTTGGTTAGTATCTACGGATATGATTCGACACCATTTTTAGCGGTATCGGGAGTACCACAAGGGTCAAACTTGGGCCCCCTGCTTTTCCTGTACTTTGTCAATGATTTGATTGACAAAATTGACAGCGATTGTCTGGCATACGCAGATGACATTAAAATTTTTAAAACATAAACTCTATTGACTATTGTGAGCTTTTACAGAGGGATTTAACTTTGATCAACGAATGGTGTGATTTAAACTCTATGCAGCTTTGTGCTGAAAAATGTCAGGTTATATCGTTCACTAAGAAAAAATCTTATATAAAATACCCATACAAAATAAAAAGTGTTCACTTACATAGAGTATGTACTATTAAGGATTTAGGAGTAACCCTAGATAGTGAACTGACGTTTCGCTTTCATTACAACCAGATTGTGTCAAAAGCAAATAAATTGCTAGGATTTATTATTAGAACAACAAAACCGTTTAGAAACCCTGACAGCCTAAAAATACTTTTTACATCACTAGTGCGAAATATTTTAGAATATTGTAGTCCGATTTGGGATCCTATTTACGCTGTTCATAAAGATCGCATTGAATCAATTCAAATGAAGTTTGCCAGGTACCTTTGTATGAAATCTAGACTTCGTAACGCGCTTCCAGAATATACTGACAGAATTAAGCACTTCCACCTGATGTCTTTGCAATCTCGACGCTCATTATCTTCTTTGGTAACACTATATAAAATTGTGAATTATAAAATAGATGGAAACTTAATCCAGAACCTTAATTTCAAAATTAGGAATAAGTCTATGAGACATCAAACTTTGTTTGCAATACCATCTGCGAATAATAATATATCTTACAATATTCCGCTCTACAGAATGTGTCGACTTTACAATGCCCTAAAAAGTTATGTTGACTTGTTTAATGATCCTTTATTTTCCTATAAAAGTAAAATCTCGATAACGTTAGCTGATTAGTTATATATATTTTTTTGTTATACGTGCTGAATTTTTCTTTTAACATAGCTTAATTTAATTGTTTCTTTTTTAAGAGTCTTTTTTAGTTTTTAAATGTAGTGCATAATTTTTATTGAATTGTAGACTAAACCTAAATTGTTATAAGATAATGAATGTATGTATATATTTTAAGGTTTACAATTTGTTATTGTGCCATTAAATAAATAAATATAAAATTACTAATATTAACTTTTATTAATTTTGTGTTAAGTATATAGCCTTAATTTAATAGCCTTTTGACGTTCTAGAAAATTGAATTAAGTCTACTGCGAAGTATAAGAACTAAATACAAAATAAGGTTAAAATAGCCTCATACGTTAGGTATAAGAGGAACATACTTTAGTTAATTGGAATTTGAGGACAAAAAATCCGATCAGAAAATACAGTTTTGTCGGACTGGCCACTTTGATCTGTATTATCTCCTCTTAGTTAAGAATTCCAATTTCAAACTTATACAGCTATTTACTGACGCATTTGTGTTTCGGAAACCGTGATTCATTTGTTTTTTTCTTTGCGTCACTTAGTTTACAAAATGGAAAACTTGAAATATCGCGTTATTTACGATTACGAGTTCCACCGAGGCACAGTGCTGCAGAAATAGCTCGAAGTATTAATGCTGTGTATGGAGGCGGTGTTGCAAAAAAAACACAGTGCGTTTTTGGTTACGATTTTGTTATTATATTGATAATGAAGAATTGAAGGCTATTGTGGAAGCGGATCCATCGCAAATCACGTCTGAGTTTGACTTGAAGCAAATTGGGTAGGTGAAAAAGCTTGAGAGGAGGGTACCTCATGAATTGAGTGCAGCAAACCGACAAATGCGCGTCGACTGCTGCGTTACATTACTCAACCGGCTCAATAATGAAAGGATTTAAAATCCAATCATTACCTGTGATGAAAAGTGGATCCTGTACGACAATCGGAAATGCTCATTGCAATGGTTAAACCCTGACGAATCAGCCAAATCCTGCCCCAAGCAAAAATTGACTCAAAAAAAGTTTCTTGTGAGTATTTAGTGGATTAGTGCCGGTGTCGTTCACTACAGTTTCCTTAAATCTGAAGATTACGGCCAGAAGATTATGGCAGTTGTATTTTGTCAGTAACTGGAAACCATGATGGAAAATCTAGCTGCTAAACAAGCGAGGCTGGTCAATCGCTCAAGGCCACTGTTGCTTCTGGACAATGCCAGACCACACAATGCACAACAGATGGCTACCAAATTAGAGGAGCTTCAATTGGAGTGTGTAAGTCATCCGCCGTACTCGCCGGACATTGCTTCAACACATTACCATTTTTTTTTCGAAATTTGGGTGACAATTCAGAGAAAATATTCAACTCCGATGGGGCAGTCCAGAGTGCCTTCAAAGATTTTATTGATTCCCGTCCGAATGGTCTTTTTAGTAAAGGGATCAATGAACTACCTATGAAATGACAAAAGTGCATAGATAGCAATGGTACAAACTTTGATTAAATCAATATATTATATTTTAAAACAATTGACTTTATGTTCCTCCCTTACAAAACGCCAATTTCATATGTAATGCCCTAATATAAAAATTGGATACAATGACGTAATTTTTTACGTTTGTTTAACAATTCGTTGTAAGTATTAATTAATTGACAAAGAGGTGGTATCACACGGTGCGGTCGCGAATAATTTCCATGCGTACGCCCTGTGTCTATGCCACTAACGTGGTACTATGTATGTATATAGTACTTTTTTGGTTTTATTTGGTTTTATTGACGAGGGCTCTGATCTCCGCATGCCACAATTTGTACAACATAGTATCTCCTTATAAATTATGATGGTTTTGTAAAGTTGTAAATTTGAATTTGGATAAAAGTAGGGATTATGTAAATATTATCAGTTGAAATTATTTAACATCTCTTATAGTCATAGCGTTATCGTATGGACATAGTAACGATAACTCTCTTCATTAACTTTATAACTTTAATACATAGTAACTTATAAACTTAAGATAGGCATAAATTTTTTAAATTATTTTCGATAGCATTATAAATAATCTAAATAATCTGCCCGATCAGGTCATCGAGGAAACAGGAAAGTATTATACATAGTGTTATTAGATAGATTTCCGAGTAAATCTGTACAGAAAATTCCGTCTCGTTTCGTTAGCTGTAGATTTTTGTGAAAACAATGAAGATATTAAGAAATATTTACCACCACTTATTTATTATGGTTAAAATAATTTTCTTGTAACCGTAGTAATTATCGTAGCTACTACGGTTCATTCGGAGAACACATCACCAGAATTCTAAAATATTGTTTTTATGACCTTGTACGATTAATTTAATTTTAACTAGCAAGCTGACGGTTGAGTAGCGTAGTTGGTAGTAGGCTAAGCCGAAGGGTCCAGGTTCGAGTCCTGTTTGAGACATTCATTTGTGTGGAACACAGGAACACAAATGTTTGTTCTCGGGTCATGGCTGTTTATATTTATAAATGTACGGTTGTTCTGGAGTCCCCCACAGTTCGTTGTATGGTAATCCTTAACACTAGCTCTGCTTACTTCGGGGCTACACAATTGGTGTGTTTGGCTTGATATTTATTTATTTATATTTATTATTTTAATATTAAAATACTCCACGCAGTGAGTTTCGAATCATCTGTAAATCAGACTGCATAAAATTATAATAAAAACTGCAATTGCATGTTAAAGAGCTACGAACATTAATTTTAAATTCTACGAAACCACCATGTATTTTCCCTCATTGGTTGCTCTGTTGATTAAAAAACAATTTTAATATAGTTGATTTTCAAATAAATAACCTATTTTTATTAGCACCAATATTTTTGGTTAATTGAAAGTGCTTAGAAAATATACAAGTATTTTAGAAATTTCTTCACACAAGGCAATGAAAACCTCGAGATATTTAGTTGCTATTAATAACGAATGTCTGTAATTCTTAAATAGTGTTTTTAAATATTTAAACAGTAAAGTATACGATTGAAATTCAAATTTGTCTTAATCGAACATCTACAAGAAATATTCAAGTAAACCTTGCTTAATGATCGATTTTAATAAAAAATATATTGTTTGCTGTAAGGTTTCAATTTATACCCTTTTACTGGTATTCCAGTAGTCAGTCTTTACACCGATCCTTGCTAAGCAGATTGAAATACGAACAGAAATCGGTCAGCAGATTCAGTAGCCGCGTAGTGTTTGTGAGAGGCGGACGTACGCTTTCACTTCGAAACGCTCCCTAGTGTCAACTTTACGTTATTTTAAATCATGTAAGGAGCAGAAAGATTAATTTTATTCCTTGAGTTGTGATGTTAAATACAATCTCAAATTAGTGATCTTTGTTGGTTTTAAGAGATTTGTTATTACAAAATTTCTTGATTATAAATTTTTTTGACTGATTTCGTTTGTCAAATATCAACAAACATTGTAAGTACCTAGATATTTAACTTTGCATACAAGTTTTCTTTACAGCTGACTTGACCAAAAAGGTGTACGACCATGTAAAGATTTTTTTAATACAGAAAGTAAACAGCTGTTGGTCTAGGTGGCTGTCATACGTGGCCGACGGTGTCAGTTGTAATTGCTTATGTTTCTGTAATATTACAAGCCGTTCTAATAATCGAAACAAAGAAGTGTAGGACAGAACCAGGCGTGCCCTTATCAAAAAAAACTCTGCTGTCACCAAAGGACCATGCCCATATTAGTATGGAGCTGAAAGTCAGCAATACCATGCAATGCCCAAATTACAGCTCTATGTCATATGATAACTTTTTAACAGTATTTATATGATATCTAGATTCAATGTCGTATAAAGTGCCGGTTCAAAAGATATTGGACATTAAACTTGATAACTTCCTACTGGTTTTTTATACATTTTATTGTTTACAGACAGCATTGCTATTTGTTTTTCACTAGGAACTTCATGATCATCACATAAACTAAGACAGATCAGTGTTCTTTTATATACTTATCTGTATGTTATCAGATAAACATGTCAGTTATTTGGAATTATCTAGTCTGTCTCCATTGTATAGTGTCAATATGTATGTGAAAACAATTTGGTTAGATACAAAGTATTACGACCGGGAAAAGGCTTGCGAATTAAGACACGATTACATGTTGAATGACAATTTATTTGTTAAAATAATGAGCTTATATACTAGATATCAACGTGTGAAATACAGAAATATTTAATCATCTCATGATCTTCCTTTTATCACGTATGTTCCTAAATAGATAAACTGATTCTCTGTAAGTCACGACTGGGGACGCCACACAAAGCTTTAAGTACTCGAGTAAATAAATATAATAATATCAATCTAACTACTAATATCAATCATGTTGAGTTTTATCTTGTCGATCGTATCAATAATAATACGCAAATAAAACCGCAACTCTATAATAATAGGTATTTGTTATCATTGGTAACAAAACTATCACAACGAATGAATATACATGGACCAAAAGACGTGATTCCAGACCGTAATAAATAAAGCATGAATTAATGATTGAAACGATGATACGTACTGCGATGTCAACAAGAACGTCTTATTTTTTTAAAACTTTTATCCAGTGCTTCATATGATTTAAAATTAACAACATAATTCTAGTTTTTATTTATTAGAGCAATCTTGTAATATACTTTATCTGGGCATTTCTGGGGCACAGATGGGCATTGACGTTTATTCTAATAATTTTTTCAAGCAGTTCTTGCATTTATAATAACAAATAACATGTTGGTTTGTGGCATACGGGTACATGTTCTGCAGAGCGTGACTGAATTACTACAGTATCTAGTAACCGCACTTTCCTTGCTGAATATATGTGACCGTGTAACATTCCATCGATCACTAGAAGTGCACCAAAAATGACCTGCCATCAAATGGAAATTATCAGAAATATTGCAAATAAGGATGTGATTTTGATTTTAATTTTAACTTGCGCATGACCCCAACGGCTTATTTTATTGTTTTTCGACAGATATTATTCTTAGGTTTATGAGGAATACAGTTTTTTTATACCTTGCTCTTATTTTTTAGGAGCTTTTTGTCCGTTTTTCTTCTAGTGTGCCAAAATAATGATTAAAAATGGATATTACTTAAAATTATGTATAAAAATAAAAACATAAGTATTGAATTACAAAATAATGGTTATTGTCGAGACAGGATTGTTGAGGAAACTAATTATGACGAGATGTATGTAAACCCGATATATTACCTTAACCACTAACTATCTGTAATACAAACTAAAGTACGTTTCATTAATACAAATAAATATATCCACAAACAATCACACCAACTGTACGGACCCAAATGGAGCAAAGCTTGTTTAATGGATGGCCATACAGTGAACATACAGGGGAACCCTGAATAAACATACCTATATAAATACATACAACCATGACCCGAGAACAAATAGTGCCCCAACCACCACCTACTCGAACCTGGGACTTCCAGCGTATGAGGCAGGGCTACTATCCGCTATGCTACTATATACTCTGCCATCATTTTAATTGTAATTACTTTAAATTAACTTTGTTGAAACAACGTCATTTCACTAAGATGTTATCTAATGTTACTAGAAAGGTAAATTGTATTCATTTACTTTGAGAGCCAAGAAAGAGTTTCAAGTAAAAACTTGATAGCCTGGGTTCTTCCGCATCCATTGCAAGTTTTAACAAAGTCTTAGTTAAGCTCAGTTTAAGAATGAGCTTTATCTAACTCTTGAAACTTACGTACTATTCCTTGATGAAGTAAGTTTAATAGAAAACTTCGATAATTATTCCAAGTGCGGTCATAAACTGATGCTTACGTCATTTACAGTTATCACCTTCATGTTTATAGCTATTTACAACCTTGTTATTTAAAACTATATTTCAATTTAAAATGTCATTTAAAGTAAACGAATAAAATAAAATAGTATTATAATGAGACAAGTTGCTGTTTCAACCACCAGGATTACTTAAGCTTGGAGTCGCGAATTTATTACTCATTTATTTACTTATTAGCATAGACAATAATATAGTTGAAAGGTTTCTTGATAAAGTACATTTCACTTGAGTTAAAAAGTAATGGTAGAAAATAAGATGGTAAATCGGCCCCAAGATGGTTCTTATCATCATTTTAAGTTTAGAGAAGTTTGATTTTTGAAATTTATTGACGAAAGATTGTTACCTCTGCGTGGTTGTATAAACTTTCTTTTTAGCATTGTCAAAGCCGGCAACCGAACACGCGATCTAGCTGGTGGTAAGTTGCAGCCGTGCCAATAGACATAATTTAGCATAGATGTTATTGATTTATTGTATTGTTATTTATTATTTATTATTTATCGAGTAATGACGCGTTGGCGCCCGTAGGCTTATGTTGGACTTTGTTCCAGTAATTACACTGACTGTTCCTTTGCTTAATTAAGAACAATACCACGTAAGGATTACGAAATATTAAACATAATATAATCTATACATGAGAAATTTTTTCACGGTTTTCATTTTTAATATCGGGTTCTCGATGTTCAGGTTTTATTTGGAACACCATGATGACGGACTCGATTCTCCCACAAATTAATTTAATTATTGTTGTAAAAACCATGCCCAACTGTTAATTCTGTGATTAGTATTTGCCAAAAGTTATGCTTATTTATTAATGATTATTTCTCTACCTTCGCCATTTAATCTTGTACTTAGACATTATGTAATCCTGATGCACAGACTGCGTTCCGGGCACGTTCCATTAAACAAGTTTGCCTACCAGATGAAAAAAATAGATTCGCCCATTTGTAACCTATGTCTACATAAGATAGAGGATGTGCATCACTTGCTAATGGAATGTGTCCGAAATGAATCTGAAAGGAACCATTTGTTCCACAACCTTAAAATTAGCAAATGTAATGTAGGTGCATTACAATATATTTTCGTCACAGCCTTTATCGCAGGAAGCTAAGATGGTTATAGATCTATGCTTTAAAGATTCATTAATTTAAGTACTTGTAATATAGTCGAGTGTAATAGATTTGAGTTAAGTCTCATGGGGCTGGCATGTTTAACAAAAGCCTCTAAACAAATGTTGTACTTGTTTATTTTGTATTTCTTTTATTACATAATAATAGTAAAGTTTTTATTTATACAATGTATACAACAAGCTTAAAAATCTAAAAGTTACGAAAATATTTATTTATACAGGTTAAATAGACCTGTATAAATAAGTAGACCTATACCCGTTAAGGGCGTGCAGTTTACGTCATTTTTGACTGATTTGAGTATGAAACACCCCATCCCAAATCCAACCGTTTCCGAGATATTTCAATTTAAATGATTTTTATGAAAATTTCCCGATTTTCGGCTATCAGCTTTGATATTTTGAAATGTGTAAGTGTTATTATCAGTATTATTAGACTTTTACATGTAAAATAAAATAAATATAATAAATTTTAATTATTAGTAACCGTAATAAAATTTATCCTCAAACGTTGAATTGGGTATAAGAATCATAAGCTATATTTTATCCAGAAATTCATACAGTATAAGCCATTGAAATCGCATAAGTTTCTAGTATTTTATATATTTGAACTTATGAAATTTTATAAACAATGATACATTTTTAATCTCACTTGAAAACTTTATAAATAGAAGTTAAGTTCGAGAAACAAGTATTTCAAAAGTATTTTTAATTGAATTCATTGTAGGTAAGAAATCTTTATGCCATTATTCTTCGAAAATGAAGAAATTACATACAACCTAACTCAAATGAGCTATTTTGTACCTTATCTCCTTTTCTATTACAATGATTTGGAAAACAAACAGTTTCACATACCTAACCTTAATGTTAAGAACTATGCAATCACTTTTTAAACTCGAAAAACCTTTAACTTTATTTTTTATTTTGAGACACATCAAACATAAGACTGTTATTGATAAACATCACGTATGTCCTATGTTTTGACCGAATCCAGCACACTATTCAAACAACCGCAAGCGAATAATATAGGATTTGTTAAGGATTTATTTCACCTTTTTTTTCCCACAGTAATATTTCAATTGTTTTATAATAAAAATCCTAATAATTTTGTGGCAGAATTATCGAAATTATGTTGTGAAAAATATTTTGTTTTATCTCCGCTTTTGTTAATAAAAGTTAGCCGGTTAGTGAATATAATCTCCCTCGATCAATTTCTGTCTGAGTGAGACACATATGGCAATGTTTATAACCCGATAGCTAACTTGACTAAAGCGAATTTCACCAGGTTTTATGGTCATGAGATAATTTGGGTCATCTTTCGTTTTTCTTGACTTAGCGTCACTTGGAAGAAATTATTATGCATATACTTTGTTCTTATTGTTTCAGTCGTAGCAATAAATTATTTCATGTTTTGAATACAGTTTTGAATATACCGAATCAAACGGGCATGTGTAATATGTTGGTTTAAATTAATTTGCAAAGCAATTTTAACGTATTAATAATTATTTAATTTAATTTTAAAATTTATGACATTTAAGAAACCGACATTTTGGTATAATTATTTTCAGCAGCTATTTAATTATTGATACACCATTATTGAAAGAGATTAATACAAAACTGATATCACAAATGTCCAGCTACAAACTTGATTGATTTGATTTGATTTATCTAGTCTGTATTTGTATATATCAAAATAGAACATAATATTACAACTTATCTTCTATAATATTAAACGTATCCAGTTGAGAGTCGTTAGCTTTAGTCTTTGAATTCTGACTTGATTGTACTACTAAAATTGGTCCTTAACCTCAATCAATGTGCACTCAATAACTGGATGGGATCGTAACTCTTGTAACTGACAAATAAATCTTTCCCAACGAAGTAACACTCTGCGTGGCATAGTCGGAATTCGACATCACATATTTATGCTGCGTCAGTTTGTTAAATTCATTAATTCAATAAAAACATTACGTAGTTCTTTACTCATCAAATTTCCAAACAAATATTTCTAATACCATAAATGTGTGTTGAAATTTGACCATTCTTACCAGATGGTTCTTACTTCTAAATAGGTAACAGTGCATACAGCGTGAAACATGATTTAAGTACGCAATCGTTCAGAGCAATCAAAAGTTTTATCAAGTTGCGGTTACGCGCTGAACATAAATAAATGGCTAACAAAATAATCAAATAATCAAATTTATAGAATAAAATATGAAGTTAATAATAAGAAAAATTCTTACTATCTCCTTCTTAATTTTTTTTAAATTTCGTCTTTACAAAAGCATAGGTTTAGTATGTGGCATGTCGGAAATAAGTCTATTCCTAGTATAAAACAAAGAAACGATTGAACAGATATGGGTTATATTTAACATGCTTATTTTATATTAAATGTTGGAAATAAGTATATTCCTAGTATAAAACAAAGAAAAGGTTGAACAGATATACTCGTAATTACCGAGAAAAACAGTGACTCTCTTACAACAATTGTTACTACAAAAAATAATTTGCAAATTCAAATTCATTATACTTTCCTTAAGCTCTTTAAATATCCTCTTACAAAAATGGAATTTAATATATTGTTTGGGATATAATACATCGCATTCTATTTCGTCCAATTAACTTAATTAGATTTCACGGTTTGAGACTTTGGATGCATACAGTTAAAATGGCTTTTAATAAATAGAGATTTTGAAGAATAATTATTATTGTGGATGGTTTTTATTTCATATATAACACTGCATATTACATATACCAGCTACATTCATGTCTTTAAAGGATTCCTCTGCACTCCTCTACAAGTCTGCCAGACAGTACGCGTTAGTGTTTTATAAAAGATCAATTTTAGATTACGTGTTTAGCATGTTATTTCATTATTTTTATTAAAATGCCCCATACTGCCTATCGTCACTTCTTTGTTCTTGTAACAATTTACCAATAACGATGTTTAATAAGTATTTAACTAGAACCCGTGAATGTTAAGTAATTCATACCGGGCTTAGCACGATAGCACTCAATTTTCACTTCAACGATTTTCTCAGTATCGGCGATAGATTGCTATTAACCTAATTTTTTACTCCCCACTTAAAGCTCGATTAGAAACCAGGAAAAGACCCAACATTGTTGTATATGATTAATTTAACATTACGTACAAATAATTATGGAACAGGTTTTCTTGTCTGCTTAAATTTCAAATTTATTTTCTTCTTGTTTAGAAATATTTGATGAAATTGTTTTCTATTATTTACTGTAGTTCATACAATATCTTTTATAACAATATAATATGAAACTGCGTTAGATTTCCAGATATCCAAGCAATAAAGATTGCGTTTTGTACTGAAATTTTATTTGCTTTCTATGTCGCTGCGCCATGTAAATAAGACTTTTGTCATGTCTCAGGAGAATCGTACAATATCATTTGCTAAACGTAAGAAATAAATATGAGCTGAAAAAAGAAACAGCATAGTCGTTCCTTTTTACCCTTCGATGTAAAAAAATGAATGTTATTTATTTATTTTGTTTTAGGAAGAGCAGAGTTAATTTATTCAAAAAGTTTCATGTTTTACTTGTAGATATATGGTTTGACGACCGAGTAGCGTCAATGATAGCCTTGCCTCACAAATAGGAGGTCCCAGAATCGAGTCCTGGTCGGGGCGTTCATTTTTGTGATGAACACAGATGTTGGTTTTCGAGTCTTGGTTGTTGATATTTATACATATATAGGTACGTTTATTGCCTGTTACAACCCAGTTCGTTGTGTGGTTAACCACAACACAAGCTCTGCTTACTTTGAGGCCATACAGTAAGTGCGGTTGTCTGGAGATTTTAATTATGTATTTGTAATTAAAAGATGCGTCTTATTTTTCCACGTAGCTCCAGATTTCTGGGGATTGGAACTGCTCGCGTCCGCAAGGTTTAGCCTTCGATACCTTGTACGTCGTCCCTGAGTGGTGCTAAACGAGCAGTATCTTCTGGTGGTAGGTTCCGGCCGTGGTTTGTCACCACCCACTAAACAAAGCAATGCCGCCAAGTGACATGATCGCGCTCCGGCATGATGTTTAGTATAGCCATCGTGGAGGGTAGGTCTGAGTAATTGTGCTGCATCAGAGACTGTCTTCAGCTCGTAATTTATTGGCTCGCTGCGTAACTGGTTTTGGAGGTTAGCGGGATCCGAAGCAACGGTGCATCGCTGGCCGATTGCAGGTAGTAGGGGGCCCATTGCATATTGCTTGGACCTTCTGCTGACAACATTTAGGGACATTCGGCCACTGCGTGGTGAAATCTGTGTCGCAGTACTCGCCGCCTGACACCCGCCCAAAAGATGCTAGGCGAGTGTGGCGATACAATTCAGCAGATTGGGACGAGATGCGGCATTTCATCGCATCTTATCTTATATAGTTTTACATCAACCAATCCATCGTGCTGCGCTGATGCTGTATCAAGTGTGATAGGCCAAGCAATGGAGTATTTCATATCTTTTCTTAAATTTTCACGATACATACTTTAAATAAAACACTTTTTACCGGATATTATCGCGTATATTTTAGTTAATTTTAAAATTATTTCGACGTTTCGGCATCTTTGCAGTTGCCGTGGTCACGATAGACTAAGGTGTTGTTCATCTATTGCCAGTAATAAACTACATGATTGTCAATACATATTAACGCCATCTGTTTCTCAGTCTTCTCGCATAACGTCCCGGATTGACACAAAAGGCACTGACTGTGTCCTGAGTTTGCAGTCTAACAGTTTGCTTGTTAGACAGTTTTTCAAATGAAACAACACCTTAGTCTATCGTGACCACGGCAACTGCAAAGATGCCGAAACGTCGAAATAATTTTAAAATTAACTAAAATATACGCGATAATATCCGGTAAAAAGTGTTTTATTTGGAGTATTTCATCCCTTACGCTGACCTATCCCTTGAAACCAAAGGTCGCCCAGATTTTAATGCTGCTTGCCTCACAGCTGAAAAGCTTAACAAGAAGCGTACAAAGCCTGGGCTGGCGTCGCAGAAGCAAAGCCGTGGATTCGCATGAACTGAAGAAAAGATACAATGCTGCCGCCAAGTCTTGCAAAAAGGTGATCAGAAAAGCTCGCTTTGACCACATTGGCCACATTGGAGGACAAGATTGCGTCATATCCTTCAGGAAGCAAAGCTTTCTGGTCTCTGGCCAAGTCGGTTGAGTCGAACTTCTGTCGCCCATCGCTGCCACCTCTGAGGAGGCCTGATGGTTCACTGGCCCATACCGCAAAAGAGAAAACAGACCTCTTTGCTAATCTTTTTGCAGATTATTCACGTCTAAATAGTCAAGGTAAAGTCCCACCCCAGTTACCTCAGTTCGGACCCAAAACGAACCCGATGGGTACCGTTCAAATTCAAGTTCTTAAATGCTTGCAGAATTTAGAGTGAATAAGGCCAGCGGCCCCGATGTTAAAACACTGCGCAGTTGTTAAAACACTGCGCAGCCGAGTTGTCTCCCGTTCTAACGCGCCTGTAACGATTCTCTTTGGAATCCGGAAAGGTCCCTAAATCCTGGAAGTTGGCTAACGTGCAACCAGTACCAAATAAGGGAAGCCGTACAGATACTGTCAACTACCGACCTATTGCAATCACCTCCATACTTTGCAAAGTTATGGAGCGTGTATTGAACAATCGTCTCCTGGCATACCTTGAGTCCAACGAGCTCCTTAGTGATAACCAATATGGTTTTCGCAGTGGACGCTCGACTGGAGATCTTCTTGTGTATGCAACTTACTTATGGAGCGGAGCCTTGGAAGGTCACGGTGTAGCTATAGCTGTATCCTTAGACATTTCCAAGGCTTTTGTTAGGGTCTGGCATGATGGTCTCTTGAGTAAGCTTCCAGCATACGGAATACCTAATGGGCTCTGCGACTGGATATCTGATTTTCTGAGGTAACGGTCAATTTGAGTAGTCTTAGACGGCTGGTCTTCTGACCTAAAGGCAATCAATGCTAGGGTACCTCAGGGATTTGTTCTCTCTGCAACGTTAGTCTTGCTGCACATTAATGACTTTCTGACTTCAGGCATTATTGGTAACGCTAGTGAGAGCACCATTGTAGAAAGATACAGGTCCAATGCGCGAGCGAGTCTTAAAGAAATCCGGGCTTTGAGAGAGTCCATGATTGAGCGGGTTTATTTGGCCTTAAAGAAAGTGTCTGATTGGGGCAAGTCCAACTTGGTCAAATTTAACCCATCAAAAACACAGGCGTGTTTATTCTCTGCCAAAAAGAGCATTTTCGACCTAACGCCCACTTTTCAAAATGTTTATGTACCCTTAACCGACCACTAGGGCTTCTGGGCGCTACTATATCGTCCCAACTAAACTTCGGGCAACAAATTGTGTCCATGGCTCAAACTGCTTCAAAGAAACTGGGAATCATCTCGAAGGTCCGACGGTACTTCAGCCCTGAACGGCTTCATAATTTGTACACAGCTCAAGTTCGATCTTGTATGGGCGCACACTTCTGCAAAGTACCAACTAGAAGCGATGGACGCAGTTGACGAAAAAGGCCAAAATCGCCCGACCATCATCGGAAAGTTGCTAGTTTAGTAGTCTTCTTCAGATTACATTTTGGAGAGTGCGCAAATGCTCTTATTGATCAGGTTGATCCCACTCCCTTCTTACATCGGACTACTAGACGCAGATAGGCCTTCCATCCCTTTACAGTAGACATCCCAAGAAGTTGAACCAAACGCTTCGATAGTTTCTTTTTGGTGCGGGTCGCCAAGGTGTGGAGTGAACTGCCTGCGTCTGTTTTTCCGTAAACCATAGTCCCAGTTCTTTGAAGTGTTGAGTGAATAGGTATCTCGTGGATAGACGTGTAACACCGTCGTCTTCATCGTCACTTTCCATCAAGTGAGATAGAAGACAAACGTCTAACCCTTTTTCAATTAAAAAAAATCCCAGGCGAACGTTTGGATTAATCATTAAAATCATTTGAGTTGTTCCAATTACAATTGTACAAACGTACAAATATTTACTTAAAGTAATTTTACTCATTGTGTAACTGCGCAATGCTAAAACTCAGTTATTATATCTCAAGTTTATAGAAGTCAAATGAAATTGAGAAAATAGTTTAAATTGAAGTGTATTGCTTGTTTGTATGACTTTGACTGTTTCTTAAACTCTGGACCCTTTGACTTTGAGTTTAATAGGTTTTTTTTTGACTTCTTTTGGTGCCCTTTTTCAGTTATTGCATATAAATAATTTTAACGGGAAGGGAATTTATGCGAAAAAACTATTGTATTAGTCTGGATAACGACTTGACGTAGGTAGCTGTAATAAATCTGACGTCCTGGGTTTTAACTAAGGCATTAATTTTTTATTCACACAGATGTTTGTTAACGAGTTTTTGTCCCAGTGAGTTTTTCATAGGTGAATACTATTTTTTACATGAAGTCGTTATCTTCCAATGCAAATATTTACAGATCATCCGAAATGGGTATCGTATAAAAATAAAAGCATAGCGTCTAGAACCTTAAAATCCTAGTTTCATAAATCATCTAACTAAAAAGTTATGAAGCCATTTATTGATAAATCCTTTGAGAGAAAATGGTCTGACTTCCCTTTCAGTAGCAAAGTGTTCCTGTTAAATTACTCGCATCCGGATGAATGATCAAACTAATTTGAACCTGGAAGCCAATTTATATCGTTTACTTAAGTTATTAAATTATAATAAACCGGGTAACCTTGACGTTTATGTAAACCAAATACCGGAGGAGGTTAACGTAATAACTGCACTTTCAACTGTATTTTGCGTCCTTCAATAAATAATTATACCCAGTTAAATTATAGACTTGCATTTTATTTTTATAAGGGGCAATAATTGGCTTACTTTTTATTTTATGTCCTTCAAAGGCTTTTAGGCTTTAATATGATTAGAAATCCTTGCAAAACATTCATGTGTAAATTAAAACGCATGTTGCTTGTTCCTAATATACAAATAATACATCTTCAAATTGTAAAATCTATGCTAGCATTAAAAAAATTGAGGACAATAATTAAAAGTACGGTTGTACCAATTCTAAGGTTTAATTATATTTGAATTAGCGTTAAGGAAATAATTTACATTAATGTTAATGTAATTTATTTCTTATTTTATATCCAACAATCTGAATTTATTAAATACATGATAAATAGGTGCATAACCTCGGTGTCAAGTAACAGGGAAAACGGCCTCACTCAGACACCTCACAAGATCACTTTAGGTACTCATAAGCATAGATTATGCTTTGCGAATGTATTTGCATAATTTATATGTATTACGATATTTTCTTATACATGGTAATTGAAAAAGAATAATAAAATATGAAAACTAGCAATTTTTTCACACTTATGCAGAAAACTGCAATAGTATTAAAAAGAAATCAATACTTAATACAATAACATTTTAAAATCGGGATTAGAATAGGGTAATATTGAATCCTTCGAAAATAAATAATTAAATACACAAATAAATTTAATAAACAAAGCGACCTATCGGAAGTTATGTTGAAGCATTTCTTTTATTGAAGTTATCATTAACAAAGGGTTAATTTCCAAGCATCCGTTATTCATCATTATGGCTCTTTGTTCTTCAATATCAGTAGCTTCTATTATTGGTAAAGCATAATAAACCGACGCCTTAAATGCGCTATTATATCCGATAAAACAGAAAAGACTCCAATTTTACCCCTGGGAAAATCGTAACAATAGAGCTATACCATAACAATAAAAGTTCAAAGAGTTCTTTGATTTTGTTATTTTGAGTAATAAAACTGTAGCAAATAAGCTAACTACGGGCTTAAAATTAAGTAAAATTTTTCTAACAGGTACAGACAACCGAGAAAACAGAATACATAAATATGTATAAACATGACTCATAAACACATGCCTATGTGCATCAACAAATTTCTTCGTCATCATGAGACTGTCCACTACAAACGCCGATTACATCCTCTCCCAGGAAGACCTAAGCATCACCATTACTTGTGTTGGTGATTTTATTATCAAAACTGTAAATACTTGCCTATTATTAGGCTGGCAGATATTAATAATTCTGACTCAACGTTCAACAGCATTAGTGCAAGTACAGTTACTCTTAGATTTGATACGTCTATATTACGTCCATGTCGTCTATGCGGCAATATTTACTCTTCTGACAGTTACACTTTAAACATTTAAGTTACAAAATATGTTCAATAAAATATAATACATTTAAGCTTTTTTTATTTTTACTTTCCGGTATGTCATACAGTTTTTGCCGTTAGTGAATTAATCCTGTAATTCGTTTTAAAGTAGGTAACCTTTTTTACGTGTACGGTATCCTTTCCAACATGACTGCTTTCGTAAGTCCCACATTGGGGACGCCATTAGAGATAACGAATACAGTGTGCTCTCACATCGCGACGTAGGGGAATGGTGAACGTAGGTAATGAACCTTAACATTTTTTTTTTACTAGCAGATATTCAATTTAGCTTGTAATATTTTGTTGCGTACTATTTTTCGAATTCACATTAGTTTTTAGCGCTTTTTGAATCTTGCTTCTAATTTTACATGTAGGCAGGTTTAGTAAAATTTAAAATGACACGAGTTTTGAATTATCAAATTTTTTTCAAACCAAATTTCCAAAATAAATTAAACATTAGTGAAGATTTGAAAAATTAAATGAAGTTTATATATACCACTTTACTGTGTTTATATTTTAAAGTGACACAAAGTTTCTTGTTTATTGTCTATACAAATTAAGCAGTCAAAAATAACTTTATATTAAAGATAATATAATGACACTCTGTGGTATCCTCATCCTAAACGTGTTCTAATGATGTAACTCTAGGTTTGCCATAATAAGGAAGCAGTATTTTTAAATTAAAATTTCTTCGAATATAATAATAGCTTAAATACGAGTAGCATACTGCAGCTATATCCAAGCAAACAGACTAACTAAAAGTAATTTTGCTCATATTATCACTTATACAACTTATCACTTATACTTATAAAGCAGTTTTAAAGAAAAAATAATGTTGTGCTGTAAATGCACTTACACAATTTTATAATATGAGCGAGATCATGATATATGAAAGTGAACAATGCGAAATCTTTCAAATTCAAAATATCTAATACAATGGAGTTATGAGCCATATGACTCTCGTTTCAGTGGCTTAAACACAGGACAGGTCTATTAGTGATGGCATCATTAATGTTTCTCATTGTTTTCATGAAACATTGAAATATTCAAATGGTTCTGCTGCTTATCGTGACAAATTCTTTTCAAAGTTGATCAAGCTTTTGAAAACCTTATGAGCCTCTGACGTAATTAAAGGAATGTCATCTTACATAAACAACAGCTCCTATTGCGCGAGTTCTTATTGCTACTGGCGGTCACCAATCTTAGGAAAAGATTGAATATTTGTATTAAAATTAAAGTTCAAAACACCGAAAAAAAAGAAACATAAACGCCCAAGTGAGCATTTGGTTAAAAAAAGCGTTTAACATCTTACGTGTATAATTTAGTACATATATAAACATTTTAAAAGTTTATTAATTGTTTGTAAGATAATTTCAAATAGTTTTATCAAAATAACACATTCGCTATTACAAAACATCACTCACTATAAAAGAAAATATAAATTAAATTAGAAATTGGAATAAAATATTTACTTAAATAAAATAAAATATTTATATCCAATATCAAATACATGATATTTCTACTAAGCAGATGTACACATGTTTTATAATTTGAAGTTATATTTCAGAAAGGTGTTGTGATAAACTCTGTTATCGCAATCACTATTGAAATATCAAATTCATGATATATCCCACAATAATAGTTGGATTGCTAATCCGTGAGAAGTCGACACGTGCTCATAATTCATTTATATGACGAAAACAAATCTTTGAAATCTAATGGACTGTGAATTTTTAAAATTTTTTTTATTGCTATATTAAATTTATGCTTGAGGTAATATTTCAAATTATCATATTTATTCTATGGATAAAGTTAATGTACCATGAAAAAAATAAACCAAGGTAAATTCATTTAAGCTCCATGCAAGTGTAGAAGATTACTTAAATTCTAATATTGTTTATTCATCATAATTCTTCTGCATTTTGGCCGGTTAATATTTTTGCTATGACATTTTTTAACAATAACATCCTAAGTTCATAAAGTGACAGCTACAGGAATGAAAATAAAAATGTTTTGCACTGTACATGTCATTTCCGATCATGTTTCACATTTCAATCCTGTAACTAGTATTCATTCACATTAAAAGAGCACGCCCCTCCTTGTTGAGATCACTTAAATGTATGAAAAGAAATAATTTTTGCAACGTTTCATTAGTATGCATTTAGTGATTTTATTGTAAACTCGCACTCGTGTCTGCACTTATCGGCCAAATAGTCACGCGATCGAGCTTATCGCGCGCGCTTTCTATGGAACGATACGTCCGCTCTGCGCTGTTTTTTTTTTTTTTGGTTTTCCTCCACGGGAAGGGCAGGAGGATATAAAAAATGCTCTGACGCATACTCCGCGCGCGCGATCAGAGTTATGTGGGACTCGTCCCGACGCCTACCAGAACCATACCCACTAAGAAACCCCCTGTCGGCTCGTGCATTTTTGCCACTCAGCCTTTATCTGAGCGACGGCCAATCGGAGAAAGAGGCCGCGCTAGCGGGGCCCTTAAGGGGTCACCCGCTGGGATTTACATAGCACTGAAGGTGTTCAAAATGAAAAGTAAAAATTTAAAAAATTTAAAATTGAAAAATAAAATTGCATTAATTCGGATTTACGTTAGAATTAGAATTTGCGGCCTGAAGGGCCAAGAGATCTAAAGTTAATTGCGTCGGTTCGCCAGTGTGCGCGTTTCTCGGTTTGCGACTTTGTATATCGAATCTAACATAGGAGCAGTATATGAGACTGAATCTCGAACAAGATGATTGGGATGGGATTCGGCGCGTTTGAAGAACGATTCTGAGAGTGTTTTGAGGTGCTGCACTTGCACTGTAGGTAGTTCAAGATCTCTGTGCAGGTACGCGTTACGCACGTACCAAGGTGCGTTTGTGGCCCTGCGGCAGAAGAGATTTTGAACCACCTGCAGTTTATACAGGACGGAGGGTTTGGCGTGGGCAAAGACTGGCGAAGCATATGACATGACGGGTCTAACGCAGACCTTATAAAGCGTAACTTTGATTCCAAAAGACATTTTACTTTTTCTTTCTATCATACTACATATGCGGCTTAAGTAAAAACGCGCGAGTTTCGTTACTCTATCGACGTGTGGCTTGAAAGAAAGCGTCTGATCTAAGGTGACGCCTAAGTATTTAATACTGCGCTTCCAGGGGATGGGAATACCTAACATTCGAATGTGTGGATCGTTGTGGCGATTACGACGTTTGTGGTCGAATTGAATAGCAGAACTCTTTTCTGGGTTGACATCGATACGCCATTTTTGAAACCAAACACCGAGGGCGTTAACGGCCTTTTGGAGTCTGGTGATGTTATACGGGATCACTTACTTTTAGTGTAAAGGGCGGTATCGTCTGCAAAGAGGGCGAGTTCGACGCCTTTCGGTGGGATGGGGATGTCGTTAATGTACACAGTGTACAGCAGAGGGGCGAGGACTGAGCCTTGCGGGACTCCAGCCTTTATGGGACGAGGCGTGCCTTCATGTTTGAATCGAAACGTACGGTCTTTAAGAAACGACGCGATTTATCTGACTAGGCGAACCGGTAAGCCTATTTTATAGAGTTTAAAAACGAGACCGCTGTGCCAAAGAGAGAGAGCATTTGAGAGAGTATGACTCTTTCGAGAAGTTTAGACATTGGCTTGAGGAGGCTGATGGGTCTATGGTTAGCCGGGACATTCAGAGGTTTACCCGGCTTGGGAATGCCTATGACTGTCGCTTCTTTCCAGGCTTTGGGAAAGTAGCTATGGTCGAAGCAGGCATTGAAGATGATAGCTAACAAGGTAAGCACCTGTTGAGGCAGGTGCTTAAGTGCGTGGTTGGAAATTCCATCCGCACCCGGAGCCTTTTTGTACTTTTGATTTCTAATAAGAAGCGAGATTTCATCATTAGAGACTGTGACGGGGTCTGCGGTGATGGGGAGAGAGTCTCTGCGAAGAACTTCGTCCTCCACCGCCTGGATGTGTGAGGGATCAGCAGGTTGCGTGCTGGGCGAGCATTGTGCGGCAATAATGTCAGCGAAGCATTCGGCTTTCTCTTCGACTTCGAAGGCAAAAGTGCCGTCGGGACGAGTGAGAGGAGGAACGTGAGAGGCGGTGTCTACGCGTAAGGCTCGGGCCATTCGATAATACGCTTTGTGGGACGGAGAGATATTCTCCATGAGACCTTAGAACTGAGTGTCTCGGAGTTCCGCGAGGCAAGACCTAACTTTACGTTGAAGCTGATTCGCAGCCGTTCTGTAGGTATGCGGGCGTGGGATATTTCTTGGCTCTCCGGAGAGCCGCGTTCTTACCTTTAATGAGATTGCTAACGGCTAGAGGAAGCGCAGGTTTGCCTTGCTTAGCAATAATTACGTTGTCGCTGATGGCTGAGTTGATAGCATCAGTGAGAGTGTTGACTAATGAATCTATTTTAACCGGGCTATCTAATTGGTCGGGTGAAATCGCAAGCGGAGAGTTCGGGGCCTCTAAGGCTGAAACTAACGTATTTTTAAAGCCTTTCCATTTGGTAAAGGTCTTAGGAGATGTGACGTTATCGTTAGGCGCACCTAGCACGAGGGAGACGGGGCGATGGTCCGACCCTAGTTCATCGAGCGGTTCGATGGACCTGAGATCAAGATTGATTCGCTTGATAATTGCAAAGTCGAGGATGTCAGGAGAGTAGGTCGGGTTGTTGGGAAAGTGAGTTGGAGTGATGGGGGATATGACGTCTAAGTCAAGGGAGTAAGTGATGTCGAGGAGAGCGATACCGCTGGTGTTGGTCGAAAGGCACGTCCAGTCAGTATGTTTGGAGTTAAAGTCTCCGAACATAATGACTGAATGGCCGAGGGCGAGAATGGCCTCAAAGTCGCTGCGGATTGGTCTGGAGCCACATGGTATGTAGACTGAAGCTATGATGATGGTCGGATGACCAGTCATAGCCAATCTACACACAGTGGCTTCCATGTTGAGGAGAGGAGGGGTAGGGAGAGGACAGCAATGGAAGCCTCTTTTGTAATATATAGCGGTGCTGCCGAAACCGTCGCAGTTGGGCCTATCGTTGTGAGTAAACGCGTACTTAGGAATAGCGTATCCCCTGGAGCGGTTTGAAGTTAGCCATGTCTCCTGGAGAACGAATAAGTCAGGTTCTTTGTTCTGAAGGAACAGTTTAATCTCGGGAAGGTTGGTGCTAAGGCTACGAGCGTTAAAAGATACTAGGGATAAGCCCTTGGGTTTAATACGAGTGGACGCGGGGTTCGCGGGTCTAGACATTATAATTTACTTATTTACGAATTTATACAAATATAAACAATAAAAATAAAAAAAATTAAAAACGAACTTAGAAGCGAGTGATGCTCGGCTAACGCAAATAAACGCTCTTGAGGAGAGCGGGCGGCTCGCAGTTTGCGTGCGAGGACGGAAATTTCGTTAATGTCGACGTTTTGAATTACGTCGAACACGGTCTTCATGTCCTCAGCCAACGACGACTGAGGTGCAGATGACGGAGCAGGACGCGGCCCTACGGAAGTTACGGGAGCTGGGATTGGTCGGAAAGGTGCAGGCGGGATGGCCGGACGCTGCCTCCAAGACAGAGCCGGAGTAGGCATCGGCTGAACGGGCTTTGCTTCCGGGGGACCCCGGTTGCGCAGCGGCGGGAGTGAGCGGCGGCGCTGGTTTAGGCGCGACCCTCTTGGCGGTGGAGCGTGGAGTGCACGGACAACCCCTGTAGTTAGCTGTATGGCCGGACTGGCCGCACAGCACACAGGCAGGGGGGGAACGTGGATCGGGAGTGCGAGTGCACTCCTTAGTGAAGTGGGGATCCAGGCACTTAACGCACCTGGGGGGAGCTGAACAGTTAGCCGCTGCGTGGCCATATAGCTGGCAGCGGTGGCACTGCCCAGGGTGACCGCGGGGGTTGGGACACTCGACGGAGATATTTGAGAGTCCACAAATTGTGCGAGCCTCTCTAAAGATCTCCTTCGAGTTGGGAGTGTTGGACAGGATTACTAGAGCTAAGGGAAAACGCCTACCGCGGTTGGAGTGCATCTTGTGCACTGCTTCGGCCGGGAAACCCTGGGACTTAAGGTCCTCGAGGATTTCTTCGTTCGCGAGCTCGAACGGGACGCCACGTAGTACTGCGCGGATCTTACGTTCCTCCGGGAGGGCGTAGGTGTGATAAGCGATTTGTTTTAAAGAAAGTAACCTGGTGAACGCGCGAAAGTCGTCGATGGTCGCGACCTGGATTTTAATTGTATCGCCTGCGTTGGTTGCTTTTAGATAATTGATTTTGTGCTCTTTGCACAAGTTTGAGACCGCGGTCCATCGCGCTTTTTCGCGGAGAAAGACGGGCGGAGGGAGCTGAGACTTCGGCGGGACGGGAGCGCAGCGCGTCGCTGGCTTCGATGGGACCGACGGAGACGCGGTTACTTCGAGCGATTTTAATGGCACGGGGGCTGGTGTTGAAGACACCGGGGAGGGCTCGGGTATTGAGGATACCGAGGTTTTCTTCGAGCGCTTCTTGGAGCGCTTGGCGACTAGTTGGAACGCGGGCTCAGGAGAGCCGGTCAAGGTGACGGCATCTGACGACGTATCAGACGCGGGTTCAGAGTCGCTCCCGGGAGCGGTACGCTTGCGACGCGACGCGTGAGAGTATGCGACCGATTCGCAGTCCATCTCGGACGAGGCGGGAGACGAGGGAGAGCTGTAGACCTGAGGGATCTGTATGTTGGAGGCCTGAGGGGCCGGGGTTGAGGCCTGAGGGGCCGGGGACGCGATAGATGCCTGTAAGGCCTGCGTTATTACGTCATCTGATAAGTTGGCGCCGGACGCGACGAGCGCCTGGGCGAACGACCTAAGGATGTTTACAAGGTCCATTGGAGGGCTTGGAACTACAATATGTAATATATAAATATATAATGTATGCCTAGGCTCCCTAGCAAACCTAGCACCTAAACCTCCCTACCCGCGGTAGGGGGGCTGTGGACGACGCGAAGTGGTGCCCCTAATTCGGACAGCACTGTACCGTCACCCTGGGAAAGGCCCAAGTGCAATGGGATCGGGTCAGCCGGTTTCCCCTTGGCCAGAAAGGCCTTGGAAGCGCACCGGGGCAGCGCTATCAGGCTTAGTTGTCACCGTTAAGTATCCACCTGATCAAACGCGATTCTACTACGGAGTGTGTTGCCAATAAATTGACAACAAAAACCGGCCGTAGACCTGACGAATTTGGGTTGCACTAAAAGTGCGGGATTGACTACGTTACGACCGGCCGGAGCCGGCCGCAGAGCGAGTCTCTGACTACGTACAGGCGCCAAGCGTCAAGTACGCAGCCAGAAGGACAGCCCGAGTCTTGCGAACCACTATCGAATTTAATCGACCGTGGTAAGCTTAACCCTGTTGTTGCTGCACTCACCGAGATGAGGTTTTTAATTCGAGGGGTGCACAGAGTGCGGAATTGACTACGTTACGACCGGCCGGGGCCGGCTGCAGAGGGAGTCTCTGACTGCATAGCAGGCGCCAAGCGTCAAGTACGCAGCCAGAAAAACAGCCCGAACCTTGCGAACCACTATCGAATTTAATCGACCGCGGTAAGCTCAGCTCTGTTGTTGCTGGGCGAGACCGACTTAGTTGCAGCCGATCGAAACCGGCCGCAGCGTAAGCCCTGCAGAGGCTATCTCAATTCGTCGAGGACGAGCCGAGATTTGTACGAATCACAGCGTATGAGTATTGCGAACGAGTTGTCGTCGTGAGACGACAATCGTGACTCAACAGCTGGAGCGACCGCGAACGCGTCCGAGCGGGACCGGGCGCAGAACGGATCTGAGAGTGGCGTTTGAGTATTGCTACGAGAGAAGTCGTGAGACAACAATCGTGACTCGGTAGCCGGGAGCGACCTTCAACACGTCCGAACGGGTCCGGACGCAGATCGGGTCTGTGTGTCCGCTCTGCGCAAGACCGCAGCATTTATGCACTAGTTGACCGATGGGTATTCAAGAATCGTTTGCAGAAGCAGTGATATCGACGTGTCCTAGTGTGTGAATCTATAAACTTTTACCATGTTGGGGTTTAGGTACACGGACGGGCGTGAATTTTCAGAGAGAAAGATCTGTACCAATTTGCTTATAAAATGTTCATATTTTTCGTCTTTATTTCGCTCCGATGAAAACTGCTCAGCAATCACTTGCCGCAGCTGTAAAGGTGGTTTTTTGTGGATAGGTGCCACTCTGGTGAGTCCCCTATCACCCTGCAGACTGGCTGCGGGGAATGCATGACGCATTTACCATATACCTTCCAACGGAGGGTGCCTGGTGAGGCGCAAAACAAACATCTTTATATTAATTACAATACTATATGAGCTTGCTAACTATAACCAGTTTATTTATTAAAATTTGAATAGTATGGTGGTATTATGGTGTTTTTTTAGTTTATACTAAAAAAAGATTGGTAGATTGGTTTAATAAATTGTTTTTAATGCGTTCGCAATTCTTAACTGTTATTTTCATCATAATCGTGGTACGTCCAATTCTGTAAAATAGGTAATCAAAATTATTTAATATGTTCAAAATGCTTTAACGTTTGATGCAGCGTATCTTAGTTAAGTCGACTTCTTCTTCTCTGCTCTGTTTATAATTATGCTTCCGTTTCCTAATCCTACATTTAAACCGCACATTATTTACAGTCAGTCTTAAGCTAAAGATTAACATTTTGCTATTATTCTAGGAGTTGAATGAGGCAAACCCTCATAAGCCGGTGTCATGTCTTTGCCAAGCCATGGTTTCTGTAAACTAAAAGGAGGCTTTACGTAATTGATTATCAAAATACCACAGCATCAATTACTTCTGTTTTTATTGTTTAAGCTTAACTCAAAAGTACACTATATTACTTTTTTATTACTAATTTTTTTATAACTTTTTTTACTTATTCATTTTGTAATATGAATTTTTATGGTTTATTTTAAAGGGTGTGAAGGGAAAAGGACCTAAGTTGTGCGATATGTACCTATTAAATTAAGAAACTCACAAGAACAACCATTGTAGTAACACTGACCCATCTAGCGACCATTTAACTTTCCATCTGGTGTCCAATGTGCATCAAATGACATTGAACTAGGCTGTTTCTTAGGCAGTGGAGTAGTCTTTTGCGTGTGGCTGGACTATATACGGGACCCCTTAAATCTACAGATCAGCACATTTTTCGGGTCCCCTTGTCAACTTCACTTACATATTACAATTAAAAGACCACTCCGCCTCCGATAGCTAACAATGGACATGTGCTAACGTGATTAGCTTATTTTCGTGGAGACCCAATGGTGTTTACACGCCATAACTTAAACCTACTTATAAATAGTGTTTGTTTAGCGCCACTTATATACCACGTACTAATTGTATCAAAGGACTATCGAACAGCTTTGCTACCAAAGCTTTATGAAATTCATTGACAAAAAACCGCAGTATTCAAATCATTTCTTAAAAGTCAAATTTATTTACAAAACACAGAAATCTGTACCGTAACAGTTGTCAGGTTGATCATAGACAATAGAATTGAAAATGAAATTAATGACAGGTGCAGAATTCTGTAAGAAAAGGAATTTGCGCAGCACCTACTGTTCCTAAATTTTCTTGAGTAATAAATTTTGTTCTTTGTTAAACGTAGATTAAGAAACGGTTGTTACTGCTTGTTTTCGGTGACGCATGCGTAATTAGGTATCGCTCGTTGAATAATAATTTCATTGGCCTTAAAGAAGTCGTCGAACAAAAAGAGCAGACATTTGTGAACTTTTCAATATTAAAATATTTGTATTTACAATGTTTGGATGGAAATGTTTTTTTAATCAATATAACATGTTTATTGTCCGAATTTTATCATTAATTAGTACCTACACGATGAAGAATTTTTCGCAATAAATTAGTAAATAGATACAGAATTTTTTTTTCTGGAGTGACTTTTCATTATTTAACAAATAATAATTGTCGTGTTTGTTTTCAAAAGATTCACTCAAATCTCATATTTTGAATCATTTACTCACACAGTAAGATCTTAATTATTTATTTCATATCTTAATATTAAGCAACTAAGTTGGGGCGTGGATATTATATTTAAGAAATTTTTATTTAGAATAAATAAAATATCAATATTTAGCAAACAGAAGACAGAAACCTTGTTAAGCGAAAAAAAACAAAAAATTTCTCACTTTTTTATGGAATAAACCAATAAATACGGTATTTGCCCTCGTTCTCCTAAAAATATGGCTTTGTTATAGCATTCTTTCGAGAATTTCTGAAAGTGGTCTTCTTATTGAAAGTAAACATTTCCTTTGTTCTCCCGTCAATAAAAAAAAACTGAATATTAAATTCCTGAATACAAATAACTGATCTTCAACAGAGTATTTATATTTTCATAGAGGAGAGAGCTGGTATTTAAATACTCCACCATGTTAATAAAATATATGTTTAAAATTAAAGTAAAGATGTCGTTTTTATTTATTTATAGTGTATTTGTATCCTAATTAATATTATTATGTTTTAATATACTTCTTTATATATCCTGGAATTGTAAATATTTTTGTATGTTTTAGTTGTTTAAGATGTAAACGTTGTGTAAATAAAGTAACACTAGTATTGATTTTTAAATAAAACTTATAATGTTAATTACCAAACATAACACAGAAATTGGATCAAGAATTTGGAAATTTCAAAACACTACAAATTAAAAGATTTACAAACAAGCAAACTGCAATGCGGTATGCTGTCTATAATAGGCATACTATAGATATTTTGAAATATTTCGTATTAATTTATTTAAACAGAATATCTTTATTTTTTTGGTGCTAAAAACAGACACCTCTTAATAAAATTAAATTTAATCAGGTAAATGTTCTTTACCATACTCAAAACAAAAGTATTCTTGCTATTAATAAAACATGTCATTGTGAAGATTTAAGGAATAAATGTAGCAATCTTCGTCACCAGGGATTATGTGTCACGAGGACGTATAAGAGCTCTGAAAGTCACAATGTATTTTTCATTAAAAAGGTGATCCGTCTTTTTTAGCCAAAAAGTCCATTGTTGATGTGCGAGACCGCTATTGCTCAAAATTGCTTCCAAGAAACAGTTAGATATGCACACATTAAAAGTATAGACCATGGATGAAGTAAATTTTTTACAAAAAAATTATCCAATCAATATCAACCTATTCAAGTCTACCAGAATGACTTTTTACTTTAATTCCTATGTATAGTTTAAAACAAACCCCTATATTATGTAAGAATTAAGAAAAAATACTGTTTTTACAAATTGTGGGAAATAACCTGAAAGTAACGCCGTCAATAAAAATGGCCAAAACAGGACAAAAATTAAGATTTTATAGATTTTAATTGTATAAATAAAAAAAAATATAGTCTGTGTCTCCACCAATAACACGAATAACGCAGTCGCAGCGATTCGGCTAACTTAACATCAGTTTGAGGAATGGCCGCCCACGTGCTTTCTAACAAATCGAAAAGTTGTTTTGAAGTGTGTACGGCATCCATACTCAGCAGGGATCTTCTTTGGAGCATATCCCATGCGTGCTCAATTGGGTTGAGGTTTGGCGATTGGGCAAGATTAATACCAGCTTTGGCAAGAGTGCGTGTTACGACTCTAGCCATGTGTGAACGTGATTGTCCTACATTAGTTGAGATGAATTACTCAATCGACCTCGCAAAGGGATTATAACATCTGAAACAATCCTCTCCACGTAAATCTAAGCGTTGAGGTCGCCCCTGATCCAAATGATTGATTCTGAATGAAATTTGAATCTGAAAAATCTGAATGAAAAGAAATTTTGAAAAGAGATTCATTCGAAAAGCACACACAGTGACAATCTTCTTCCTCCCAATCTATGTGCGAGCCCATTGTAAAAGGGCCCTGCTACTGCAGAGTGCTATAGGTAGAAATGTCAGCGGCATTCGGTAACCTACTTCACTTAAATGATTTTGTATGGTTTGATCGCTAATTATCAAGCCTAAAGAGCTGTAGCGCCTCGTAACCAATAACAAGGCGGTCTCTAAATAATACGATTCCGTCGAGAAGTATTTTGAATGTACCGGTCCTGTCTGCCAGAGGTTATGCGAGATTGTCCTCCATGTCACTCGGCCACGCTGCCTGTGATCCGATAGCATGATCTGGCTTACGACGCTTTGTAGTGTCAAGAGCCACAATACTTTGCCTGGAAACAGATTCCATGGCTCTCATTATCTCTTCTCGGAATAAATGACGTCATCGCTCCATATCAGTGTAACTGTTTACAATTCCGAAGCGGAAATTGTAATAATTTTGCAAAAATGTCATGACACAGTTTTAAAGAAAGGCTAGTTGACATTTAAATTTCTCTTTATAATCGAAACTTAAACAATTTTTCATATTTAAATAATGAAATTCACTTACTACAATTAATAACGATTCTTGATACCTAGACTCTTTTGACGTGTGTATTTGGGAAGGAATTTAATTTTAGTGCAATATTACAAAACTCTATATATTATTGTATATAAATAAATTATGTCATAATTATAAAATCAAAAATTTGGTTATTATAATTGTTAGCGACGCGACATGAAATGGATTCGGCATAATAGGGACATAGCCATTCAAATAGTTTTGTAAATAACGCTAGTCCACGCCCTCACTACTTGCGCCCGTCCTCGGATAGGTGGTTATTTTCGAGTGTGACGTAAGCAAGTACTAATAAGATTCTTATAGGAAATTATGATGTTATAGGAACCTAGGTATAGGTATGTTTTGAATTATATTTTGATAACATTGATTTATGGTTGAATTGATGATGTTTGTGTTTAATAAAGTTCTTAGAGATTTCATTGGTATAATATAAGCATAATATGAGAAGCTTTATGTATGTTTTGGATAGAATTTAGACCTAGGTTATTTGTAAAATACTGATTTGTTCAGATTTGTCATAATTGTGGTAAATTTATGGTTATTTCTTATCAGATTAGGTAGATAATGGTAGATATAACGTTATTGTATATAGGTTCATATAATAAAGTACGCATTTGAAGTAATAAATGACGTAATATGGTTAGAGATTTTCTCGTTGAATAACTACGTAATTATATGGTTTATTGTTATGGTTTATTGATAATAATGTGTAAATTTCTTTCTTTTATTGAAATGTAATAATTATTTTCATGGTGTTTTACGTATTTGAAGAGAATAACGAGAAAATCTTTGTTGTTGTATATGTTCCTAATTGGTAGTTATATCTTGTTAGATTATGTTAAAAACTAATTGTAATTAGAATGTTTGCATATTTTAATAATGTAAAATGATAAAATTATGTTTGTAACCGTTTCGCCTTAGGTACAATGTTAGGCTAAGTAAATAGTCTGCCGGCGCAAACGGTGTTTTGAGATAGTCTTTGTTCTAGAAAGTTTTTTGTATTTAATTTTATCAAATTGGTATTTATGTAAACATATAGGAATCGTTTCGCTCTGTTATTTGGATATAATATTGTAATAGTTTGTATTAATAGTTTGAAAGATAAATCGATGTAAAGTTTAGAATCCAAGTAAAACTTAAGTGTAATTAGGTGCAAATTGCACAAACGCGCCAGTCAATCAGAGCGATGGAATTATTTAGGGCGAAATTTGTATAAAAGGCGCACGCCGAGCTTTGGAAGTCAGTTCGGTGCCCACAAGCAAGAAAACAACATCTAATAAGAAGAAAGAAACAGTTCGGTGCCCACAAGCAAGAAAACAACATCTAATAAGAAGAAAGAAACAGTTCGGTGCCCACAAGTGAAGAAAGAACATCTAATAAGAAGAAAGAAACAGTTCGGTGCCTGCAGCGAAGAAAATAACAAGAAGAAAGAAAAAGTCTAAGAAGAAAAGTTCAGAAGAATCCAACTAGAAGAAAGAAAGTGCTGTTCGGTGAATCCGGAGGCCAGTGAAGACCCAAGAAGACGTAAGCGCTGTTCGGTGTATCCGGAGGCCAGTGAAGAGGTCTGAAGAAAGAAACTGAACTACAGGAACGATTGCGGTTCATAGGCTTGTTTAAACTTAAGGTTTATTTTGGTATCCGCAATAAACGTTCATACTTTGAAGACGTGTTGTTTTCACTGCGCTCCAACCTGCACTCGATCAAGTCGGGTGTCACTCCGTGGTTCGTCAGGTCGTGGTGTCTTCGGGGCCAAAGGGTACATACGGCGGCATCTTCTCCAGCCGGCGCAAAACTCCGCAACAATAATTTTAAAAGAGCTATAAATTGACTTCACAGTTGTCATCTCAAGTGGTAGCGACGTCTTTATTCTTTTTCCGACACCCTTAGTAGTTTTAACCCCGATCCAGGTTCGTGATGAAACGAACCGTTTAGCTATTTGTAAATACAACTGGACCTAGATAAACAACGAATTATCTAGAGGGGGAAAGACATCATGTGGGCTTTTATATGTACGAAAATACTCCAAAACTTTATCCCGTGTTCCCTTTAAGTCACGTAATCATCAAGATAATGAGTTGCCTGTTGCGAATTTATAATTAGTATCCATTGTATTTAAACGACCCGACTGACTTTATAAAACTTTGACATTGTCGTAAATCGTCTCAGAACAAACAAACATTTGACATCCACATTATCCTTTATAATTTCACTTCAGCGACATCGACTTCAACCAACCATGGGGTTGGTTTCAGAAAATTTGTACCTACACCACATAAGCCTAATGTGGGGACTTGATGGCAGTCTTTACTACCTTTTCGTTAGGTCATTACATAAAGGTAACTATTTAAGCAGACTGCATCATTTTAAAATGCAGTCTCTGCAAGAGCGTCGTGCCCTGTTAGACAGTCGGTTTCTCTGGAAATTGGCGAATGGTGCAATTGATTCGAGTTTGCTGCTGTCGCCATTAAACTTCCGGATACCATCCAGGTTACCTCGCCCAGAAAAATATTTGCTTTTCACGGAAAACCGAGCCAAAATAAACCTCTGACATTATTCACCAATAAACAGGCTGATGAAATTGTACAACTCAATTTCCAGGATCTGAAGTGGACATTTTTGGACTAGGCCTCAATCTCTTCAAGGATTCTGTGGCTAGAGTGATCAAATCTAGTAAACCCCTTCAATAACAATAACTTTACACTGACATAAGCGTACCTTGAATGATTATAACGTTACACATGTTTTTCTTGTTCGTTTTATATTGTTGTATATTTTTGGATTTAAATAATTATATTAAATAAACTCTTACTTTAAATTTATATTGATAACCTCATCCCTGTTTTCTCTTGGTTGTTGTATATTTGAAAAATTCTTATAAATAAAAAAAATTAGTTAAACTTCAATAATAATTAACAACAATTAAAAGATTGTGTTATAGTTGTATACTTTAAGGATGTCGACCTCACCAGTACTTAGAGTGGCATTTAGAATGTAATTTTGTTTTATGTTATATACCTATGTTTATTTTGTCACTATGTTGATGACCTAATAAATAAATAACTATTTTTGAGAAAATTTTGGCAAAAATTTCTGATAGTCTTCTACCTGATGTTTATTATTATAAACTATAATTTCGCTTTCTCGAAAAGATGCAGAAAATACGTGTAATCTATAATAGATATATCACGCTATCCGCATAAATTACTGGTAGACTTCTACCTGATGTTTCTTATTCCGATTAATGCTGTATAGTACTAGTATTGTTATTTTTGACTTTTTTTTTCAATAATGTTTAAATATTTTAATACGAATACAGAAAATGCGTGTAGTTTGAAAGAGATTTAACACGATGTCTGTATTACGTTATATTATTAAGTAATTATTTCTATATTATTTTTCAAATCTGAAAGTCGTCATTAAAATTATTTAAATGTAATGAAGAACCCAGTGGACGAATCTCCAGCTAGCCATTTCGGTTACCGCAATACCTGAGCCCTCTATGTAGACGCTCCCTAATCTGGACCCGTCGACCTCCCAGAATGAACCGGGCCAGTCGGGAGAAATATTTCCGACATGGATCCAGAGATTCTTTCTAACCTCGGGGCTTGAGGGGCTCCAGTTATGGAATAACCGCTATAAAAAAAAAAATTATAAAGTACACCGTAGCTATCTAAGTACTCCCCAAACATCGACAGGCAACCGGTCAACACAGTCGGGAAACTGGATGGGACCTCCTCGTTACCTGTCAAACAGGGGGGGGGGGTGACATCAATGGAAAGTGCCAGTTCCTCCACTTCGGCGTCCACATTTGAATTTGGCGTTCAACGCAAATTTCAACCAGTCCGGGACTCTTGCACCGTATCAACCATAATTTGGGTACATGCAGGTGGAATCCATTACTTTTACGATTATTGGCCTAAAATAACAAATAATGAAACTTTTTTTAAATGGATAAAATTCTGTTTCTCAATTCCATTTCATTATAAAATTTACCAGTAATTTTATTACTGGTGTAATTTAATTACTCCCAAACATATTTGAAAAATGAAATATGATAATAGCAATAAATAAATTGTTAGACTGAGAGGCTATAAATCTTGTTATACCTCAAGTGACTAGTTTATATCAAACAAATATAATAAATAAATGTTTTTAGCGCCGAAACTCAGCGGCGAAAAACGGTTCGTACCTAGTTATAAAAAAAAATAATAATAAAAAATAAAATTATACAATTTTGTAGAAAAAGTACACTTTAAAATGGAAGCTTATAAAACAGCTTCTAAATTTCCCATAATGGTTTCTCTATGATTTTTCTAAGATAATAGGATGGGCAGTATTGAATTTTCACATTTAAATACTCTTAAGTATACACATTTGGCTATGGCATTTGGCGAGGAACGTAATTTATGGATTTTTGCTTTAATGTTTGTTTGCAAATGTGAAGCATTTGTAACTAGCTTTCCTGAACCGGATGCAGTCGCAGTCGATGCGTTTACGATTAATTGGGCCTCTGCGTATTTTGAACCATTTCCTCCATTTTTCCTTGTCTTAAAATATGTAAGAAAAGTAATTGATTTGAATTGAAACAAAAGAGTTAGTTAACTCCATAACAGCACCAAAGCAAAGCACTCCAGCCTTACCATGGATGCCACGAGATGCTCCGGGCGGCGTTCGCGCGGCGCGGCTGTGCACTAGAGACCCTGACGTTCGCCACCCAACCACCCAAATCGTAAACAACCTATGTTATCCTTGCAAATCTTTAAAAATAACATATTGATATGTCCTGTATCGACTGTAAAAGATTATATGTTTGGTGACGAAAAATATTAAAGCTTCGAACTCGGAGTTCTTGTTTGTAACATGAAAGGCCCTTCACAGAGCCGCGTCGAGTCAGACGCTAAGTCGGTGGATAAAGCAGACGCTAGGTACGAACGGTGTTGACATGAGTGTGTTCAGCGCACTCAGCACGCGGCAAGTGCTCGGTGTTAGTTATTCGAGAAACGGCTCGGTGGACCTAAAACTCTCAGTCTTGTTCGTACTCAATAAAGGTACAAACCACCCAATATCTTCTGATAAAGAGATTAATTAAAATTAATTTATTCTGTTCATTGATTTAATTAATTTGGCAATCACCAAAATTCTTAAATTATGTACTAAAAAAGTAAGGAGTTTAATGAATAAACGTATAGAAATAAATATAATTTGTAAAGACAATAGAAAACCAAACTTAATCTCTAAAAATCTACGTGTATAATTATATAATATATGAAGAATGAAGCGACGAAATATAATAGATGATTAAACGAACTTCTATGTGAAGTTCTACCGCTATTATATGAGTCGCTTCATTCGAAGATAATAAAGTACCAGTCCCTGCCGGAACCTATACAAAAGTTTTGTTTTGATCTCTAAAAATTGAAGACTTGCCGGGACCGGGGTTGATCAAGTAAAAGACGGAAAGTTTTTTGAATAAGTTTTTTTCTAAAACTGTGCGAAGTTACCTAGTACCTTAAAAATACTACCTGTTCAATTATATACTATCTGAAGAATGAAGCGACTCATATAGTAATGATAGCACTTCACTTGGAAGTTTGTTTAATCATCTAGTATAATCTAAATTGGAAGTTAGCAATGACATTTATCAGACAAGCAATATCCCGAAATATGTCATGCCATTTACGAGACCTCACTGAGTGGACTTACAACTAATAGTGTCTGGGGTGGAGAAGAACAAACGATTTGAGGGTGCTCGAGCCTTTTTGCTACAGTAGATATTTTGATTATAATTAGAAAAATGTTATTTAACTGTAATTATAAAGTTTATGAACACCCGATAGACCATTACAACTGCCTCGTTAAACACAAACTACTAGGGTGGATTGAAAAGTTCGCAGCCTAACATAGATAGCGTTGTCATATTATTATAAAACTACTCTCATATCTAGTATAACCTAGACTCTTTGTCAGCTCCTGTTCAATTTTTGTCTGAGATACTTGCGTAATTATTTATTTATTGAAAATTAAGTGAGAGTAAGTTTCATTATTTTTCAAAAAAAATGGATAGTTTAGACCACCGTGCCGTGATCAAATACACAAGAAACATTTAACTCCAAAGCAGATTCATGAAGATATGTTGGCTACTTTAGGAACATATGTTCCATCGTACACAATGATAAAAAAAGTGGACAGCTGAAGTTGAACGTGGACGAGAGAGCATCAAAGATGACCCCCGCTCTGGACGGCTTTCTTCAGCTACGACTTCGGAAAACATTAAAAAAATATGTGATCTCATCATGGGAGACAGAAGATTGAAGGTATCTGAGATAGCTGAAGCTCTAAGGATTTTATATGAACGTACACAAAACATAATCGCTAATGAATTAGGGTTCCACAAGGTGTCTGCAAGATGGGTTCCGCGGCTCCTTTCAGTTGAACAGAAACGAACTCGGCTCATGATTTCTAGAGATAGTTTAGAACTTTTTGTAGGTGATCCAACCGAATTTTTGGCAAGGTTTGTTACTATGGACGAAACATGGGTTCATCACTATACTCCTGAATCCAAACAACAATCCAAACAATGGAAGAGACCCGGATCTCTTACCCCCAAGAAAGCCAAGGTGTGTTTTTCAGTAAACAAGGTAATGGCATCGGTTTTCTGGGATTCTAAGGGTGTCATCTTGGTTGATTACTTAGAAAGAGGTCAAACTATAAATTCTGCATACTACTGCACACTATAATGTTATTTACGCGAAGACATAAAGTGTAAAAGACCAGGATTGATGACCAAGAAATTTTTTTTTCATCATCTGCAGAATTGATGGCTCAAATAGTGAATTGTGGTTTCGAATTGGTTCCTCATCCCCCTTATTAACCTGACTTGGCACTTTCTGACTTCCACCTATTTCCAAAACTAAGAAAACACAAAGGTGGAATGAAATTTTCTACCAATGAAAAGGTCAAAGTGGCCGTAGATGCCTTTTTTGAAGACCTTGACGAGACCTTCTATTTAAATAGGATCAAGGCTTTGGAGGACCGCTGGACTTAGTGCTGTGACCTACGAGGAGAGTATGTAGAAAAATAAATATAAAAAAATTGCTTTATTCCTGTGTTTTCTAATTTAGGCCGCGAACTTTTTAATCCACCCTTGTATTAAACGTATTCATAAAATAGTACATTTCAAATAATACGATGTAAACGTGATTTTTTCAACGAATTTTAAAAGATATAAAAGAAGAAACCACGCAGTAACGTACCTGCAATTTTTCTTGGAAAAGTAATAAAACCGCTGAAATCGTTACTAGAAAAATTGCACCAATAAACTAAACAAAACATTTAAGTATATGATAAAAAAATTCGAGCGCTTCAAAAAAGAAAAAGGGGGCACTAATAATGAAGGTTCTTTTAGTGGATACTTATGTTTTATTCATTGTATGTTCCCCATTCACACTGTCTACAAACATTTCTAATCCATATTACGCAAAGAAAAGTACTTTACTTACAAATTTTCCTGATTATGGGCTTACTAAGAGTTTTTTCTTTGCTGCTCATGTTAAATTTTTCTGGAGGACCAAGTAGTTGACATTATATACATGCACGTACGGAATGTATTGCCTGCAATGTAAATGTAATTCTGAAGGAGATAGCATATACCTCTTGGATAGATAGTGTAACAATCTCGTCTTAAACGTTACTTACCATGATGTGAAATCACCTAAAGAAAAGCCTATAATAATATGACGAAATAATATTGCTTGTAAAAATTTATTTCAAATGTTAAATAATTTTAGACAAATAATGGTTTGAATTTTTAATTTCAATACTAGGCCTTGATTAAATTTTATAAAATTATTTATAATTTCAAATTTTGGTAATTACAAATTCTATTAAAAAATGTCTTTTCAAAATTATTATTAATAATAATATAACTCCATAAAAACACACCAACTGTATGGCCCCAAAGTAAGCAGAGCTTGAGTTATGGATAACCACACAGCAAGTGAGGAGGAAAATATCTGCGTTCATAAATTCATTTTATTAAAAAAGACTTTATAATTTCAGAAGCTTTGAAAAATGATAAGTGTAATCCAAGCGTTACTAGCTACATTACTTTTGGGTTAAGTGTTGGACCTTTTAATCACTAAAATAGGAAACTGGCCCCATTTCACGGGTAACGGAAGTCACGGACAATCTTAAAAAATTGTTGAACAAAATTTTATACAGATTCTCATACATCCGTTACTTTAATAACAATGGTATACTGTACAAAGTTTATGCTTTGACTTTTACAGGTAATAATAAAGCAAGGAGCAAAGTATTAATAACGAGTAGATTAGGCTATTTTACTTTAGCTTGGGATGAAAAATTAGGATAAAAAGTCTCAAAGCGCGTTACAGCCCGCAAGAACGCGCTTGAATCGATATCAAGGATGGCTATAATTATCATTAAAGTAAAATAAAAAATTTCTATTACCTAACGGTATTAGTAAAAAAATTATATAAGTTTCATTTGATGAATTTGAATATACAGGGCCATATTTATTTTACGTAAAAATATATCACAATAATTTTATTCAGTGTTAAAACATCAGAAATTAGTCTGTGATAATTTTTTGCATTTATTAGAAAAAGGTTGTAGATGTAAATACGAAGTATCAAAATAAACGATGAGATATGAATAATCATATTATTTTTATACACTAGAACAAATAAAATATATATAGATAATATATATTAGAATAATTTTTATACAGTAAACTAACATCTGAAATTAGGCTGTGATATTTTTTTTGCATTTATCAGAAAACACATTTACAATTTACATTTACATCTACAACCTGTAGATGTAAATGTAAATTTCGTTATTTTTCCACGAACTCATTTTCCGATTCACGTTATTTCCCTTAATACTCCAGGGCCCAGCTAAACGCGAAAATAAAATTTAATTATTTTAGAAGAAAGTAAGTTTACCTTGAAAATAACTCAGTTTTCTAATTTTGTCTTTCATAATGCCCTACCTGTTGTTTTTAAATTTAACTAAATTATTTTCCACGCTTAATTAGTCTCATTAGCTTTCCATTGAATTTCATCTTTGAAACAACACATTTTTCAAATAGTTTTACACTAAAGGGATTATAAATACTGAAGAAAACGCTTTCAGTGCTGTATGCCTCGATATAGAAATGCATCCATCGAGCAAAAACTTATAAATTTATTTTAATCAACTCGGAATGATTGTACTGGAAAATAAGTCTGTAGTAACGAAGTCGGAAAGTTTACATTCCTGTCTGAATGTTAATATGTCATTTTGCATTTATTTAACTTTTATTCCCTTAACTGACAGTAACATCAATGTTCGCTGCATTCATTAATAGGAGAATTAATGAATTATTGTTGATCGAATATGGGTTCATGATGCGTTCCTGTAATTTGACTGGCTATTCCGATTCTTTGAACACGTCTTAAACATAAAGCTGTTAACAATCGCAGTTCTGTATTAGTCATACTTTGGCGTAAAATAACACGAGGTACAAGATGAATTACAACAAAAAAAACGTAGCAACCTATGACAAATGACGAAACCGTTTTAAGTAGATTGAGGTTGATTGTGGTTTACCGGTTTTTAGAATTGCTGTAAGTACGTTCAAACTGTAATTTGAAGTTAAAGATTTCACCAAAGTCTTCAGTTGGATTGAAGTTTCAAAAATTTTTTCAAATAGTTTTGAATTTTTAATTATATGTTATTTTATTGAGTGAGCAGCATCAACCAAAGATACTGAAAGGTAATATTTAACAGAATATTAACATATTAAGTCATTATACATGAAATTGGCGTTTTGTAAGGGACGAACATAAAGTAAATTTTTTTTAAATATTATGTATTGATTTAATCAAAGTATGTACCATTTTGACATCTTATAGATATTGAATTACTCATTTATCCCTTTAATAAAAAAACTATTTGGATGGGAATCAATAAAATCTTTGAAGCCGCTTTCGACTGCCCCATCGGCGTTGAATTTTTTTCCCTTGCAAGAAGTTATCCAAATTTCGAAAAAATTGTTATTGTTGGAGCAAGGTCCAGGGAGTACAGTGGATGTCTTAGACATTCCAATTGAAACTCCTCTAATTTGGTAGCCGTCTGTTGTGCAGGGTATGGTCTAGCATTGTCCTGAAGCAGCAGTGGCTGAGAGCGATTGACCAGCCTCGGTTGTTTCACAAGTAACTTTTTTTGAGTCAATTTTGCGCTTGGGGCAGGTTTTGGCTGGTTCGCCAGGGTTCAACCATTGCTATGAGCGTTTTCGATTGTCGTACGGGATCCACTTTTCATCGCGTTTTTCGGTCTGCTGCCTTCAATTCATGAGGTACTGAAAAGAGCGCGTGGGTCGTATCTGTAAAAATCAAAGATTTATCATAAGATATTCATTTGATATTTAATTCATAATTTATATATTCAAATCGCTGGGCACCGGAACGATCCGTAAAACGACTGACATTATTTTCTTTTAATGTCAGGGAATGAGGTATTTGTTAAATTCAAATTCTTACCTTACTAAGGCGGCGGCGAAATAAAGAGACCGGACGCCACATTCCCCGGGCACAACTACTTATACAATTCACAAGCATTCCTAGCTAGTCTGCCTATGCCTAAGATGGTCAATCGCAAGGTACTACAAACGCATGGTCACATGCCCCCTCCACGGAGAGGGCAGGAGGATAAAAAATGCTCTGACGCATATCCCGCACCGGACTTGCTCCAAGCCTACCAGAGCCACTACCCACTAAAAAACCCCCTTAATGACTTGTGCAATTTTTTGCCTTACAGCCTTCATCTGAGCGATGACCAATTGGATAAAAAGGCCGCGCTAGCGGGGCCCTTAAGGGGTCATCCACTGGAAATTACATAGCGCTGAAGGTGCTCAAAGCACTAAAAGTGAATAGCACTGAAGGTGAATACATAGCACTGAAGGTGCTCAAAATGAAAAATAAAAATTGAATTAATTCGAATTTAATTTAGAATTTGAAGTTGCGGCCCGAAGGGCTTCGAGATCTAGTGTAAGTTGCGTGGCTCATGTGCACGTTTCTCGGTCTAGCGACTATGAACTTCGCATCTACGACAGGGTTAGTATACGAAACTAAATCACGAACTAGAGGATTGGGATGGGTTTCGGAGCGTTTGAAGAACGCTTCCGAGAGTGTTTTGAGGTGCTGTTGCACTGTAGTTAGTTCAAGATCTCTGTGCAGGTCCGCGTTACGCGTACGAATACCAAGGTGCGTTTGTGGCCCTGCGACAGAAGAGATTTAGAACCACCTGCAGTTTGTGCAGGACGAAGGGTTGGGCGTGGGCAAAGATTGGCGAGGCATATGTCATGACGAGTCTAACGCAGGTCTTATAAAGCATACGTTTATTTCTGAAAGATATTTTACTTTTTCTACCTAACATACTATATACTAAAAACGGGCGAGTTTCGTTACTCTATCGACGTGTGGCTTGAAAGAAAGCGTCTGGTCTAAAGTGACGCCTAAGTATTTGGTATTGTGCTTCCAGGGGATGGGAATACCTAACATTCAAACGTGGAGTTGGCGGCGATACAACAGTGTTAGCAGTCGAAATAAACCACAGGACTCTTGTCTGGGGTCACACCGATACGCCATTTTTGAAACCATGCATCAAGGGCGTTTACGGCTTTTTGGAGACTGGTGATGAGACCCGGGACCCTGAGGCCTTTGGTGTTAAGGACGGTCGGCAAAGAAGGCGAGTTCGACGCCTTTCGGCGAGACGGGAATGTCGTTAGTGTACACGGTGTACAACAGAGGGGCGAGGACTGAGCCTTGAGGGACTCCAGACTTTATGGGACGAGGCGCGGAAAGCGGGCCTTCATGTTTAAAACGAAACGTACGATCTTTGAGAAAGGACGCTATTATTCGAACTAGGCGATCTGGTAAGCCTATTTTGTAGAGTTTATAAACGAGACCGCTGTGCCAGACTTTATCGAAAGCCTTGGCTACATCAAAGATAACTGCGACCGTTTTGAAACCCCGCGGATAGAAGCCGTCGAGTATGTACTCGAAGATTCGATGAACTTGCTGAGGGCAGGAGTGCTAAGCGCGAAAACCGAACTGATGGGGGATGATTAGGGGATCGCAATCCGTTGGAAACAGATGTTTCCGCATTCGAGAGAGTATGACTCTCTCGAGAAGTTTAGCCATGGCCTTGAGGAGGCTGATGTAGCCTCTCTTTAAGCTTTTCGAAAGTAGCTAAGGTTGAAATAGGCATTGATAATGATAGCCAGCAAGATAAGCACTTATTGAGGCAGGTGCTTAAGTTCGTGGTTGAAAATTCCAACCGCACCCGGAGCCTTTTTGGACTTTTGACTTCTAATGAGAAGCGAGATTTCATCATTAGAGACTGTGATGGGGTCGGCAGTGATGGGGAGAGAGTCTCTCCACCGCCTGGATGTGGGAGGGACCCGCGGATTGCGTGCTGAGCGAGCATTGTGAGGCAAAGCTGTCAGAAAAGCATTCGGCTTTCCTTTCGACATCGAAGGCAGTAGTGCCATCGGGACGAGTGGGAGGTGGAACGTGAAAGGCGGCGTCTACGCGTAAGGCTTGGGCCATACTATAATACGCTTGGTGGGATGGAGAGATATTCTCCATGAGATCGTTCATTTGAGCGTCTCGGAGTTCCGCGAGGAAAGACCTATCTTTATGTTGTAGCTGATTCGCAGCTAATCTATAGGCGGGCGTGGAATAGAGCTTGGCCACGTTCTTAGCTTTAATAAGATTGCTAGCGCCTAAGACAAGGGTGGGTTTGCCTTGCTTAGCAACTTTTTCATTGTCACTGATGGCCGAGTTGATAGCATCAGTGCGAGAATTGACTAACGAGTCTGTTTTATCCGGGCTATCTAATTGGTCAGGTGAAATCGCGAGCGGAGATTTCGCGGCCTCTAAGGCTGAAACTAACGTATTTTTAAAGCCTTTCAAGTTGGTAAAGGTGAAATGAAATGAAATGAATTATTTTTTCTCAACATTGACAATTACTTGTACTTATTGACGTCAAATAAAACATGATTCTACCACCAGTTCGAAAAAACCTTCGTGAAAAAGAACTGGCAAGAAACTTCACGGGTATACCTTTTTTTCAAAAAAAATTTACAGAGTCTCTTTATGTCTATACAAAATTATTCTTTTCTGCATATGTTAGCTCGACAAGTCTCCCTCCCCCCAAGTATCCAAACGACGAACACCCTCAAACGGCACTCGTTCACGAGTTAATGCGGGATCCAGTCATCGCCCTCCTCAACCATATTGGAGGGAAGTGAGTCTTGTGGTCTTAGGAGAGGTTACGTTATCGTTAGGCAGTTCTAGCACAAGGGAAACGGGGCGGTGATCAGAGCCTAGGTCATCGAGCGGTTCGATAGATCTGAGATCGAGGTTGATTCGGTTGACAGTTGCTAAATCGAGGATGTCAGGAGAGTGGTTCGGGTTGTCGGGATAATAAGTGGGAGTGATAGGAGAGATGACGTCTAAGTCGAGTGAGTCAGTGATATTAAGTTGTGCGATACCGCTGAGGGTTGGTCGATAGGCACGTCCAGTCAGTATGGTTGGAGTTAAAATTTCCGAACATATTGACTGAATGGCCGAGGGTGAGAATGGCCTCAAAGTCGCTGCGGATTGGTCTGGTGCCACTAGATATGTAGATTTAAGCTATGATGATGGTCCGATGACCAGTCATAGCCAATCTTCCAAACAGTGGGTTAGTACTAAGGCAACGAACGTTAAATGAAACTAGGGAAGAGTCCTTGGGTTTGATACGACCGGACGCGGAATTTGCAGGTCTAGACATTATATTTACTATTTAAAGAATTTATACTAAGTATATAATTTACAAGGAACTAAGTAGCGAAGAGACGCTCTTAAGGGCGGCTCGCAGTTTGCGTGCGAGTACGGAGATTGCTCTAAAGTCAACGTTTTGAATAACATCAAACACGGTCTTCATGTCCTCAGCCAACGATGATTGAGGTGAAGATGACGGAGCAGGGCGTGGGCCTACGGGAGCTACGGGAGCTGGGATAGGACGGGAAGGTGGGACACTGGCATTGGTATAGGTTATTTAAATGCAAACAAGCATGTTCATGGGCTCTAATCACAGGTATTGTTTGAGTTTTATTGTGTGATGAATGTTAATGTACTATTTTGGTATTTTCAGCGTTTATGACTAAACCAACATCATGCACTCATTCACAAATTGTCAAAATTTCGTTGATGTAGATTTTGCGTTCCAGTCATACATTTGTTGGCTACTACAATACATGTATCATCTGCGAATTGGTAAACAGATTTTGATTTTATGATTTTACACATATGCATTACATATAAAATATACTCTGAAGGTCCGATAATGGAGCCCTGAGCTGTGGCCTTTGTTGTCTTAAGCTTTGAACTATATTGATCTTGTATTTTCACTGTTGTATATCTATCAGTATGGTAGCTAGAAAGTAATTTTAAAAGAGCGCCCTGAACTCTATATTTTGACAAATTTCTATAAAAAGCGTCATAATTTAAAAAGATTAGCTAAAATCTATAAATAGAGATAACGCATGCATTTTATTACCTAAAAATGCATTGACATAATCGGAAAATTTATTTAACAGCTGAGTTGTACTTTTTTGTTTTTGGAAGTAAGATTGATTATTGATAATTATGTTATTTAATTTTAAATATTTTTGCAAATTCGCTTATGAATCTTTCTATAATTTTATCAAAGCAAGACAGGATTTTAATAGGACGATAGTTATTGTATTCGTCCTTTTTACCTTTTTTATATATAGGCCAAATAACACCAAACTGCAAAGATGCCGAAACGTCGAAATAATTTTAAAATTAACTAAAATATACGCCATAATATCCGGTAAAAAGTGTTTTATTTAAAGTATGTATCGTGAAAATTTAAGAAAATATATAAGAAAATATACAAATAACACCAATTTTTAGATAATCGGGGTAAATTGATGATCGAGGTGATTCATCAGATTCATTAGAGAAAATCTCTAAATCTTTCGCTCTAATTTCATCTTAACCCGGACTTTTTTGTCATTTAATTGCCTGAGTATAATTGTAGTCTCATAGACCTGATAGGTCTATCATCACATTACAAACATTTTAAATATTGCTTGAGTTATTTTCAAACTCGAAAGCAAGATGATTAGCCAATGAGGTTGGATTTATTTTGAAATTATTAATTAGTATACCATCTATACGGCTTTACATACATTGCCAGACTGTCGTAGGTCAATATTTATATCACCTATCATCATATAAGTAATTCTATTTGAACAATTACTTAATTATGAACATAATTCAGTTATAAATCTATATTTTGAGCTTTTGAGAGGACGGTATATGGCACATAATTTCTTTTTGAATTTATCTGTACATACTTTTCCTATTAAAAATTCAAATTCTTTATGAATAGGAGTAAGCTTCTTAATAAAAAAAATCGATCCATGTACATATAACACCACTCCACCTCCCTATCTGTTTGATCTTAATTCTGAATAAATTTTATAGCGTGGTATTTGAAACATTTGAGCAAATTTTTTAAAGATGACCGTTTATTTACATGATATACATCTAAAGAGTTTGTTGAGTGTGGGATATTGTCAGCAAAGTCGTTCCAAGCTTGACAGTTTGTTTCTGTAATGTTTGGATTATTTATTAATTGTGCGAATTTCAAATTAAAAAAGGGTACACTCAAAATATATTAAGGATTAGGAAGAGTGTTAATTTAATTCTACTTATTGCAATGGAACAATTTTGCTCTTTGATTGAAACATTGATCTTATAGTGGTAATTTTTGCTTTATCACCCCTGCGCACATTAATGTTACCATGTTTACACCATATATACTTGTATATATCCTTCAGTTCCTCTTTTGTTTTCCATAGCAAAAAGGCTGTTGAAGGTGTCAAACTTTCTCGAAGGTATATTACAGTTGTCCCGTTGATATGCTTGTTTTTAGCTGCTTTCAGCCAAGAGTCTCGTTTACCTTCACGCAGGACCACTATTATGGGTGATTGGGTTTTCCCATTAGAAGTGCCTGATCGACTTTTCTTTTTATAGGTTTTTACTATATCTAAAGGATCTTGTTGGATCGAAATAGCAACTTTTTGAACTCTTAATTTACATTTTCTCTTTTTGACTCTTGGACCCCAGATATTTCAAGCTTGTTTACCCACTGCAACTGCTCCATCTGATTGAGCTTATTTTCTAATACTTGGTATTTAATATTTACATTACATAATTCCTCAAATCCATGCACTAGTTTTCCAGATTATTCATGTTATCAAAAACACTCTAGTGTGTGTTGAAGTTCTTCTTTGATTAATTCTCTCGCCTCACTACGAATTTCCCTTAAAATCTTATGTGCTACTAAGTCAGTACGACTACAGATATTAATCGGTTCTGTATCTGTGTTGTCATCGCACTCTTCTTCTGGTAAAATACATGAAATTCTTCTCAGTTCACTTGCTCCTGTACATGCTTTACACTTCCTGTCGACGTCTACCGTAGAATGAATCGTATTTAATTGGTGAGTTGTTATAGAAGCACATATTGCATGCACTGAATGCCGGGATCTTTTTTCTTTTTTAATTTTACACATTTATAACACTTAACCATTTTCCTTTGCTATGTTTGGTAAACGATTGAAAATTATCAAATTTAAACGTCAATGTCAAACGTTACAATTCATTTGTATGTTTTTGTTTTTGAAAAAAACTGTAACTGCCGATATATAGTTCATAATAACACCCTCTTAAATAGAAATAATGGTCAACGATAATTTTATAAGTGATGTTCTATGCAGTAAATTACCAATATTTTTTCACTACATATATCACAAACGCAAGCGTGAACGTCTATTTTTAAAACAGATACGAACTAACTGGTAAATTTGCGTTTTTCGATTTGCACACGAAGAATGATAGGACGTGGTTACGCAATAACAACTCAAAAGAAAGTCATGATCGAATCGTACCATCAACAGTTATTTAGCATTAGTACTGTATTAAAATGAGATAATTTTTTTTTTGACTTTAGAAGCATGACATAAGGACCGAATGGGTAAGATAGTATTCAAAAATATCTTATCAGTTTATTTCTTAGAATTTTCATAGCCAGGACATGAACTTGCGACCCACCTGATGGTAAGTGGCATTCTTTCCCAAAAATATCGTTTGACATCTTTTTTGATTGTGATTACGCTCATTGATATATATCCTTTCCTTTAACCGGAATCAAGTAAACATGATTAATATTTGGGACAAAACAAAAAGGGCTGAAGGTAGGCTAGTAGCCCCAGATCATATTTCAACAAAAGATAATCTACTCCCTAGTACTACTACTATAAGATACATTCAATTAGATAATCAGAAAATGTCTTATTCTTGATAAATATTGAATATTGAATATAACATAACCAATATGAAGGTGTATTATTTTTAAGTTTAAGTGAGCTATTTTTTTCGAAGTTGACTTTTTATTCACCGGACTGGTGAATAAAAAGTTGTCGGAACTTAAAACTCCTACATACGAAAAAGATATTAACTAAATGTGAATAATTATACCATAAAATGGTCAAGTACTTAGTGTTTGTGTGGGCTTCAGGGGAGGTATCAAGGGGTATTTATAGCTATGCTTATTCAAAATTAAGTTTTACGTTGAAGACCGCATATGCAGAGGTGTTCTCTAACTACGCCTGTATGTTTAAGAGTACTCGTGTACACATAAATGATGTCCTAAACCGCAAAATAAGGGTCTTTTGACGTCAAGTTATGTATGTTTGCTTTATTATTATTTATTTAGTTTCCTCGAAATTCCCAGACGATAAAATTTGCGTGCGCAACAAACATTTTGACAGAGTTTCCAAAATTTATTTCACCTTCAAACGTTTTATTTATTTATCACACAGTTGTTGTTACAGTTAAAACAATAAGACTTTACTTTTTTTTTTGTTCCCCTCCACGGGAAGGGAAGGAGGATAAAAAATGCTCTGACGCATACTCTGGCGCGCGAGATCCAGAGTTATGTGGGACTCGTCCCGACGCCTAACAGAACCTCTACTCACTAAAAAACCCCCTGTCGGCTCGTGCATTTTTGCCACTTAGCCTTCATCTGAGCGACGGCCAATTGGAGAAAGTGGCCGCACTAGCGGGGCCCAGAAGGGGTCACCCGCTGGAATTTAGGAAAGGTGACGTTATCGTTAGGCGGTCCTAGCACGAGGGAGACGGGGCGGTGGTCAGAGCCTAGGTCATCGAGCGGTTCGATAGACCTGAGGTCGAGGTTGATTCGCTTGACTATTGCAAAATCGAGGATATCAGGAGAGTGGTTCGGGTTGTCGGGATAGTGAATGGGAGTGATGGGAGAGATGTATGTTTGGAGTTAAAGTCTCCGAACATAATGACTGAATGGCCGAGGGCGAGAATGGCCTCGAAGTCGCTGCGGATTGGTCTGGTGCTACTAGGTATGTAGATTGAAGCTATGATGATGGTCGGATGACCAGTCATAGCCAATCTACACACAGTGGCTTCCATGTTGAGGAGAGAAGGGAGAGGACAGCAATGGAATCCTCTTTTGTAGTATATAACAGTGCCGCCGAAACCGTCGGAGTTGGGCCTATCGTTACAAATAAACGCGTACTTGCGTATAGCGAATCCCCTGGAGCGGTTTGGAGTTAGCCACGTCTCTTGGAGAAGCAATAAGTCTGGCTCGTTGTTCTGAAGGAACAATTTGAGCTCAGTAAGGTTAGTATTAAGGCTACGAACGTTAAAAGAAACTAGGGATAAGCCCTTGGGTTTGATACGAAATTTCCTTAATGTCGACGTTTTGAATGACGTCGAACACGGTCTTCATGTCCTCAGCCAACGACGACTGAGGTGAAGACGACGGAGCCGGACGCGGCCCTACGGAAGCTACGGGAGCTGGGATAGGACGGGAAGGTGCAGGTGGGGCGGCCGGACGCTGCCTCCAGGACAGAGCCGGAGTAGGCGTCGGCTGCTCGGGCTTTGCTACCGGGGGACACAGGTTGCGCAGCGGCTACTTTACTTTTAACAATTGCTACTTAAATACCAATGATTATCTTATGAAATATGATGTATTAGGTATAGTATCATTGCCTGATGCAAGAAAATATTTGATTCGATAAAAATTACAAGTAAAACTAGGTAAGTCTGGCAATATAGGAAAATGAAAACTTTACTTTGACATAATTCTATAAATAAAATATACCTGTTAAAATCTTTGGTAAAATTTTTAGCTTTTACTTGTTTTCGCTACATCACCCCCCATTTATTTATATTTTTGATATAGCCACGCGTATGATTAAACACAGCCTAACGAGGATCACGTCATGTTACAAATAATAAAACAACGTCTGTTTGGTGTGGAGGTAAGAAGCCTTGCCTTCCATGCCAGAGGTCCCGGGTTCGAGTCCTGGTAGGGGCAGATATTTTATTATATTTGATTTCTAGTCATGGATATATGTTTATTTAAGTTTATTTCTAATATTTATACATCAAAAAAATATTTATGTGTGCTTATATATTTCTTAAGTTTATTTATCCGTTATCTAGTTTCCATAACACAAGTTCTTAATGATACTTAATTTGGGCTAGATAATGTGGTGTGATTGTTAGAAATATTTATTTATTGTTATTTATTTATTTATTAAGATATTTTCCTTGTACGTTTCTTAATTAAATAATGACGGACTTCAGAGAAAAATGGTATGCTTTTGTCTCAAATTTAATTATTCGCTATGCTTTGATAAGTCACATTTTCACCATACAAGTCACTCACTAACACCCGTATCCTTAGAGGACGTTTACTCGATATTTCCTTCATTCAACCATAGCTAAGGAAGATTAATGGAATTTCTGAAATATAATATAGAATTTTTATTCTTAATTGTTTACTCAACCCAGTGAGGTCGAGTGGAGAAATGATGTAATTTTATATTATAAGGCTATTTGCACTATATCGTCTAAGGTCAGGTTTATACGTCAAACAACAGTTCGCCGATAAGAAAACTAACCAGTGCCATAATACAACGTAAACGATTTATAATGTCTATCAGTCAACAAGGCCTGCAAAACAACTATAACAAAAATTTAAAAGCACAAAGTAAACCTCAAGGTACTTCGCGAAGAACCTCGACTTAATATTTGGTTCTAGAAATTTTGAGTTAACATTTAGAAGTTTAAGATTACGGGTGTAAGACTCAAAATATTGACGAAAATATATTTTTTAATCTTTGTATAATAAAAATTGAAAGCTGAAATAATTCCTTATAATTATTATAATTACAAATTAATTTGATGTTTCATACTCAGTTGAAAACAGCCGGGTTCGTTTTACAATTAATTTCGAAACCGAAACTAAAAAAAAAACAGTATCATTTATTTGATTCGTGAACATTGTGTTACATTACATATCGTAACAGATTCTAAATTTTTAAATAACTAATTTTATAAATGACTGTGGTTGAAATAATTAAATAGGTTAATTAATCAATGTTTTATTGTATGAATACTAAACAGTGTTGTGATGATGTGGTTATCATTAACAACGGGATCATACTCAGAATCACTGTCTCTAAATATTGTAAACATGGTGTCTCATCAAAGACCACTACTATATTGCTGAAAGTTTTGAAAGCTCGAATTTTCAGTTTGAGGATCTTTTGATGGTTGTTTAATCAACACAATTTTGAATCAATATCAAGTTTAAAAAATAGAAAGCGAAAAACTGTTTAACTGCTTTCTCTTCATAGGAATCGATACAAAATACTTGTAAGAAAGTTTGTTGCCTAGAACAACTGAGATCAAAGTCAAACAGTTTGTGCATGACATTGCACCTTATAATTGCCAATTGAAATATAAATTAAGATAATAAAAGTTTAAATGTATTTGAAATCCTTCTTTTAGCACTGTGACTTTTCAAATCATAGTAAAACATCGATTGAATGAAAATGGAAACAATTTAAAAGTATGTTTTGTGTTCATCTCTGAAGTCATGAATTTAAAAAAAATATCTTTAAGGGATTTTAATGACGTAATCCTCCACTAAGCAGGCCGTACTACTTAAGCTGAATAAGCAAAAAAGTAGAAAGCATTAAATTCTGAAAGTCAGTCAGTGTCAAAGTTATTAAAGCAACATACCAAATAAAAAGTATCAACGTATTTACTTACAATTTTTTTACAAAAGATTGTTCTGATTAATCACATTTCGGTTTATTATTAGCAGTGCTTGAAAATTGTAAGATAAAGTCAAGTAGATCGAGTGTTTTAAACCCTTTTGAGATTTATATTATCTACGATCAGCCATATTCGGGATATTAAGGGCGTCCAGGGTGCTGCTCGCAGGAGACAACCCGTTTGGTTATATCGTAATAAAGTAAGAGATACCCGTTTAAAGGTAATATACACTTAATCGTCTAATTGATAACAACATATTTAACACTGAATTATGTTAGCTTGAGATTAGATAGAGAATAATTGTTTTTTTAGTAATAATGGAACACTAACAAAATTGCTGGTTGTTATTTTGGTAGATATGTGAAATCTTTTCATTCCTGAAAGTTATCTAGTTTTTTTAGAATGTTTAATATTGTTGACCCTTTTTTTAAAAGTTCTGTACATTGTAATTGTTAAGCATATTAGATATCATATATAATAATACATTTAAAAGATAAAATATGACTATGTGTAATGTGTTGTCTAATACATTTTTGCTTTAACATAATTATCTTAATTTTTTACTTTTGTCAATTTTGAAATATCTCCGAAAATGTTTAGATTGATCTCATCTCAAAATTAAATAAATAAAAATTGCTCGTAGCATTATTTTATAAAAGAAGACATATACTTACTTTTCGCAGAGTCAAAGTTATTTATGGTTTTTCTATGTGCATCACGTATCTTATTTTTAAGTCGAACGTTCTATGAATTTTAGATGTTTTTGAATATAAAAATGGAAGTTGGCCTAGATTTTGAGCTTTCTAAAAACGTCAATGAAATGTTTGATGTAGGTTGGTTTACTAGGATTCTAATACAAACAACCCAAAAACCTGAAAACTGTTCTGATTTGTTCCAAACAATTTTTGTTTGTTTCGTTACTAAAAATAAAATTGTTCTGAAGTATATTTAATCTAAGTGTAAAGGCACATTACTTTTATCTCCGAATCAACAAACTCTTCATCTGATTGATGATACTCTATTTATTTAAGCTTGCCCGCGTAGGTCAAGTAATTCAATGTCATGTAATAAATGTAAGGTAAATACAATGATGATGACAAGAATACAAATGCAAATGTCATGTTTAAAGTAAATGTTCACTGGAACTAGTTTTTTATTTTCAAATCCTTTGAAACGAGTTAGCTGTCGTTGCGGTCACCGAAACGGTTAAAATCTGATAGAAATTTAAATTGTTTATACAAAAATAGGCTTTTATAATAAGTTTTCTTTTTTTTATAAAAATCTTAAACATCTTTAATAACTTGAGACGCTTTTGTAAAACCATTACGAAAGTGAAAATGAAAATTTGCCGAGAAACTTGGCCGTCTTTCATAATGTTTGACCAAAAATTATTAAAACTGAAAAGCCTTAAACTTGATATAATTTAAACTTCCTATTCGCCTTAAAAGGCTTTGATATTTTGGAATAAAGTGTAAATTATTCACGACTTAATTAAAATAAAAAATCGAATGGAGCACAAATTAAGTTAAGAAATTTTGATACGCAGCAGCATTTGTTACTGGAAACATTTTTACCTTGAAAGTTATAAGAATTAAAAAAACTGGAAAGTCGAAGAATTACTTTGTTATTATGTTAGTTAGGTATCCATTATTTGTACTGTAATATAAATGTAATCAAGGGTACTTATTATGTAAACTTTTGATCTTTGTAGATGTGTAACAGTCTATTATTATTTTAGCATTGAAAATTATTGGTCTCGGCTGTTTTCAATAACATTCTAACGTAAAAACCTAAAAATTATCGTAAAGATTCAATTAGCCAAATGCACGTAGTTAACGTTGTATTACGACTATAAATTTCGAGAAAATGTTACATTTGGGAGATCTTCGTTGAGTGTATCAGTTTGGAAAGTAAAAAATGATTTTTTTTTTGTTAGGGCATGAAATAATTTTTTAAGTTTAAAATAGTTTTATCGGTTACAAATAATGAAAATACTGAAAAATTTATAAATATGAAAATGGAAAAAATATTCTCGGGAAAATATATCTCCTCCACATTAAAATAATGTGACATGTAAAAAGTAATTCTAACTATATTTCGGACAAAATAACTATATTATAGAATTAGCTGGCAATTGACATTCTAGCACCTTTGAAAGCTTTTAACATAATTTTTTTAAGGTAGTCACAGTTCGTATAAGAACACGTTTATAAAAATCCCAACCCCTTTTAGGTCCTAGATTATTTAAGGCCGGGGTAAATTACAGTGACTCTTTTTAGTGAAAAGTCTATCGTCACCAGGAACTTAAAAGAAAAAGGATTTTAAGCCATATTCTCTGTAATTTTTGAAAGCATTTCTTTTATTTTCATCATTAATTTGGTGCAGTACATCCAAATAACAAGGTTGGTACATAGTCATATGACAAATGAAAGCATTAGGTATATTTTAGTACAACCAAATCCAAATTTCTATCACATAAGCTTTGGTACCATAAAATATGGTATTAAGGATTTTCATTCACAGTAATTTATACCAGTATCAGGAATTTACTACAAATGTCCTAAATTCGAATCAGAAGCCAATCAACGAGCAATAAACTCGAAGAAATCAAATGTAACAAAGAAGTAAGAGCCAATAAAGTTCATTTGGGTCTTTTCTGTATTTGACCTTTTTGCAAGTTACTGCAACTTTCTATCTCTCTTTCGTTTTCGGCAACGTTCGTTCATTAAACTGTGTTTCTTTTTTACATTTTGTTTCGTTAGCTATGCGGTAGCATGAGACCAGCAACTAAAATTGAGTTTTGACCGGCATATTTTTTACTTTCTGAAACTTTAAATATGTTTTTTTTATCAATAGCCCGATATTTTATAAGTACGTTCGTGAGAATTATGTATGTGAATCGACAGAGATATCTGTTAGGTATGTCAACAATTTGGCACGATTATGTTATGTGTAAAATTTGTTACCTTCTCCAGATAGAAGATAAATTCTGAATTTAAATCAGTCCAGACATTTTATTTCAATATAATTCAATAATCTTTAAGCCTTTATTTGTACATAGTATAACGATAACTAAAGAATGTAAAGGGCTGTAAAACAAGATAAACCAAAGCTGTAACTTATTAAAATATTTAGAAATCAATTATTTAATTTAAGACATTTGCTTTTGATATAATAAACTTTGTAGCAACTTACTAATACAGAGTAATTCTTGTTATGTATATTTTTTATGTAACTTACGTAAACCTACAAAAATCCGCAGCCAACACTTTTTAAGTAGGTAACGTAATTTTTTAATGACCAATGGATCTTTTCTTATTTCCTTGCAAAAATAAATTCAGTGTACGTCATGAAATATCATATTATAAGATAAACTAAAGATATAAGATTTACTACCAATTTTTTCCCAATATATTGGTCCTGCTGCGAAGAAAAATATTGAAACACAAGAACGTAATGATTAACTTAAGCTCGTCCTGAATCTACAAAATATGGGGAGTAGGTTTTGCGGGAAAATTAAATAAATCACTCAGAAAGTTTTGAGAAAAAAAGTAAAAATATTTTATAAGTTATATTTTTTATCATCTTTTCAAAAAACTCTCCACCAGCCTTTCAACCTTCCTCACCAACTTCTCATTCGAAGTTTCATGCGTCTAAACCAATTTTCAAAGCACATTTTCCAGTCTGCAACAGGTACTTTTTTGAATATAATTAATAAAATAAACTATAACTTGCAAGCGTTCCATTCATATAATATAAACTTTTTCTCGCTAAACTTTCTGAATGGACTGGTGTTGCTCCATCTGCGAAGAATAATACTGAAAATAATCAAAAACATAATGATTAATTTGATCGCGTTATGAATCCGAAAATAAGATGAGCCTTATGGTTTTGCGGTTTAAAACTAAATAAATAAATCACTATTGTAACTGTATCTTGATTTTTAATAACATATTTTTTTGATTGGTAATGCTGAGCTCAAGTTAGACATTTACGTAGTAGTAGCAGTGCAATACCCGGTACGAATACGAATTGACAAATATGAATATTAGCACGAAGGAGTCAGGGAGTTAAGGAGTCAGTTTGTCAATGTTATTTTCCTTTCCTTACTATCCTTCCATACATACTTTTGAAAAAATCTACATCTCTGTGACTTTAGTTTTTCTGCTTGATATTAATTGTTACTTAATTGTTTTTTTATATTCAAGCGCTCATTTTATAAATGGTTTGAAATAAAGTGGATTTTACAAGAATGTTTTGGATAAACGCGCTCAAAATATATTTCGTTTACAACTCTTAACAGACATTTCCTCCACATTTTCCGTTGAATTAAAATGAAAAAAGTTTTTTCATCAAATTTGATTGCGCAAAGTTTTTCAAGGAAACAATTTTCTCTTTGCTTATCAATTTGTCCAAAAAAGGCACGAAGACCATAAGACCGAAGGCCTTATACTGTTATACCTATACTTTAATTTGTATCATTAGAACAAAAGAATCTAACAAAAATATCTTAGAAAATTTTTGGTGTTTTTAAGAGTAAATAAATTATATTAATAGATTTACATTGAATTATCATAATTAATTCAACGTTTAGGAGAACATGTTATTATAATATTATTGTGCTTTTTTATACGACAAATTCAAAGTTCATAAAATCTAGATACTTTATGAAATTGTGGTTTCCACAGTCGAATGATTAGAATAAAAAGCTCCATTTTCCAAACCTAACCGTTTTGAAGGTATTAGACTTTTTACTTTTTTTTTATTAAACTTTTAAATATATAAAGGATTTTGTTTCTCTAATTTACTTTTTTACGGTTTTTTTTACAGGAGTTTAATAATTTTCTGAAACTTAAGTGGAAATGAGAAATAAATTTTTTGAAGTAATTTTTTTTTAATATTAAAAAATAAAATATCGGTATTATAATGCAGATACGCCTTAAATATATAGGTTTTTGTCAGCTATACAAAGGTTTTACATTCTAAAATTTTTTCCTTTGCGGAGGTGTGAGGCGAACAATAATTGTAGGCAACAATATCTGTTAAAAGTATATAAATGATGACAGTATGTACCTTCTTGCATTGCTAAAATTGCGTTCTAGCCCCAATTGGTAAATTTGACGCGTAATCCCTGTTTCTTTTTAATACTACCATGAGTCTTTCATCTTAGTTTTTTTCTTTGAATTATAGTTTTTTTTTTGTTCCCCTCCGCGGGAAGGGCAGGAGGATAAAAATGCTCTGACGCATACTCTGGCGCGATTCCAAAGTAATGTGGGACTCGTCCCGACGCCTACCAGAACCATACCCACTAAAAACCCCCTGTCGGCTCGTGCATTTTGCCACTCAGCCTTCATTTGAGCGACGGCCAATTGGAGAAAGAGGCCGCGCTAGCGGGGCCCTTAAGGGGTCACCCGCTGGGATTTACATAGCACTGAAGGTGCTCAAAAATGAAAAGTAAATAATAAAAAAACATTAAAAATTGAAAAATTAAATTTGCATTAAATCGGATTTACGTTAGAACTAGAATTTGCGGCCTGAAGGGCCTCGAGATCTAAAGTTAACTGCGTGCGTTCGCTTGTGTGCGCGTTTCTCGGTCTAGCGACTTTGTATGCCGAATCTAAGAGAGGAGCAGTATATGAGACTGAGTTTCGAACAAGTGGATTGGGATGGGATTCGGCGCGTTTGAAGAACGATTCTGAGAGTGTTTTTAGGTACTGTTGTACTGTAGGTAGTTCAAGATCTCTGTGTAGGTCCGCGTTGCGCACGTACCAAGGTGCGTTTGTGGCCCTGCGGCAGAAGAGGTTTTGAACCACCTGCAGTTTGTGCAGGACGGAGGGTTTGGCGTGGGCAAAGACTGGCGAGGCATATGACATGACTGGTTTAACGCAGACCTTATAAAGCGTACGTTTGTTTCTGAAGGACATTTTACTTTTTCTACCTAACATACTGTAAAGCCGGCCTAGGTAAAAACGTGCGAGTTTCGTTACTCTATCGACGTGAGGATTGAAAGAAAGCGTCTGGTCTAATATGACGCCTAAATATTTGGTACTGCGCTTCCAGGGGATGGGAGTGCCTTGCATTCTCACTTGGAGATTGTCGGCGATACGACTGCGTCTGTAGTCGAAGTAAACCGCAGAGCTCTTCTCTGGGTTCACATCGATACGCCATTTTTTTGCTCGATATTTTTTGATCGATACGCCAGCCTTTTGAAGTCTGGTGACGAGACCCGAGGCTCTGCGGCCTATGGTGTAAAGGGCAGTGTCGTCGGCAAAGAGAGCGAGTTCGACGACTTTCGATAGAATGGGAATGTCGTTAGTGTATACGGTATACAAAAGAGGGGCGAGGACTGAGCCTTGAGGGACTCCACCCTTTATGGGACGAGGCGCGGAGAGCGTGCCTTCATGTTTGAAACGAAACGTGCGGTCTTTGAGAAACGACGCGATTATCCTAACTAGGCGAGCCGGTAAGCCTATTTTATAGAGTTTATAAACGAGACCGCTGTGCCAGACTTTGTCGAAAGCGTTGGCTACGTCAAAGAAAACCGCGACTGTTTTATAACGACGCAGATAGAAACCGTCAAGTATATACTCAACGATTCGATGGACTTGCTGGGGGCAGGAGTGCTTAGCGCGAAAGCCGAACTGGTGGGGAATTATGAGGGGATCGCCATCCGTTGGAAACAGATGGTTCCGCATTCGAGAGAGTATGACTCTTTCGAGAAGTTTAGACATGGCCTTGAGGAGGCTGATGGGTCTGTGATTAGCCGGGATATTCAGAGGTTTACCCGGCTTGGGAATGCCTATGACTGTCGCTTCTTTCCAGGCTTTTGGAAAGTAGCTGTGGTCGAAGCAGGCATTGAAGATGATGGCTAACAAGGTAAGAACCTGTTGAGGCAGGTGTTTGAGTGCGTGGTTAGAAATACCATCCGCACCCGGAGCCTTTTTGGACTTTTGACTTCTAATGAGAAGCAAGATTTCATCATTAGAGACTGTGACGGGGTCGTCAGTGATGGGAAGAGATTCTCTGCAGAGAACTTCGTCCTCCACCGCCAGGATGTGGGAGGGATCCGCGGGTTGCGTGCTGGGCGAACATTGTGCCGCTATGCTGTCGGCGAAGCATTCGGCTTTCTCTTCGGCTTCGAAGGCAAAAGTGCCGTCGGGACGAATGAGAGGAGGAATGTGAGAGGCGGCGTCTATGCGTAAGGCTCGGGCCATACTACAGTACGCTTGGTGGGACGGGGAGATATTCTCCATGAGATCGTTAAACTGAGCGTCTCGAAGTTCCGCGAGGCGAGACCTAACTTTACGTTGTAGTTTGTTCGCAGCTGATCTATAGGCGGGCGTGGGATATTTCTTGGCTCTCCGGAGAGCCGCGTTCTTAGCTTTAATAAGATTGCTAACGGCTAAGGGAAGCGTGGGTTTGCCTTTCTTAGCAACCTTTTCGTTTACACTGATGGCTGAGTTGATAGCATCAGTGAGAGAATTTACTAACGAATCTATTTTATCCGGGCTATCTAATTGACCGGGCGAGATCGCGAGCGGAGAGTTTGGGGCCTCTAAGGCAGAAACTATCGTATTTTTAAAACCTTCCCAGTTGGTAAAGGTCTTAGGAGAAGTGACGTTAACGTTAGGCGGTCCTAGCACGAGGGAGACGGGGCGGTGGTAAGAAGCTAGTTCATCGAGCGGTTCGATAGACCTGAGGTCGAGGTTGATATGCTTGACGATTGCAAAGTCGAGGATGTCAGGAGAGTGGTTCGGGTTGTCGGGATAGTGAGTGAGAGTGATGGGGGAGACGTCGTCTAAGTCGAGTAAGTTGGTGATGTCGAGGAGAGCTATACCGCTTTGGTTGGTTGATAGGCACGTCCAGTCAGTATGTTTGGAGTTAAAGTCTCCGAACATAATGACTGAACGGCCGAGGGCGAGAATGGTCTCAAAGTCGCTGCGGATAGGTTTGGTGCCACAAGGTATGTAGACTGAAGCTATGATGATGGTCGGATGACCAGTCATAGCCAATCTACATACGGTGGCTTCCATGTTGAGGAGAGGAGGGGTAGGGAGAGGACATCAATGGAATCCTCTTTTGTAGTAGATAACAGTGCCGCCGAAACCGTCGCAGTTAGGCCTATCGTTACGTGTAAACGCGTACTTAGGAATAGCGAATCCCCTGGAGCGATTAGGAGTGAGCCATGTCTCCTGGAGAAGTAAAAAGTCGTTGTTCTGAAGGAACAGTTTGAGCTCGGGAAGGTTGGTGCTAAGGCTACGAACGTTAAAAGATAGTAGGGATAAGCCCTTGGGTTTGATACGACAGGACGCGGGGTTCGCGGGTCTAGACTTTATAATTTACTTGTTTACGAATTTATACAAAAATAAAAATGTATAATGAACTTATAAGCGAGTGATGCTCGGCTAACGCGAATAAACGCTCTTGAGGAGAGCGGGCGGCTCGCAGTTTGCGTGCGAGTATGGAAATTTCGTTAATGTCTACGTTTTGGATGACTTCGAACACGGTCTTCATGTCCTCAGCCAACGATGACTGAGGTGCAGATGGCGGAGCGGGACGCAGCCCGACGGAAGCTACGGGAGCTGGGATGGGTCGGGAAGGTGCAGGCGGGATTGCCGGACGCTGCCTCCAAGACAGAGCCAGAGTAGGCGTCGGCTGAACGGGCTTTGCTTGCGGGGGACCCCAGTTGCGCAGCGGCGGGAAGTTAGCGGGAGTGAGCGGCGGTGCCGGTTTAGGCGCGACCCTCTTGGCGCTGGAGCGTGGAGCGCGCGGGCAACCCCTGTAGTTAGCTGTATGGCCGGACTGGCCGCACAGCACACAGACAGGGGGGGAAGTGGATTCGGGAGTGCGAGTGCACTCCTTAGTGATGTGAGGGTCCAGGCACTTTACGCACCTTGGGGGAGCTGAACAGTTAGCCGCTGCGTGGCCATATAGCTGGCAGCGGTGGCACTGCCCAGGGTGACCGCGGGGGTTGGGACGCTTGACGGAGATGTTCGAGAGTCCGCAAATTGTGCGAGCCTCTCTGAAAATCTTCTTCGAGTTGGGAGTGTTGGTAAGGATTACTAGAGCTAAGGGAAAACGCCTACCGCGGTTGTCAAGCATCTTGTGCACTGCTGTGGCCGGGAAACCCTGAGACTTAAGGTCCTCGAGAATGTCTTCGTTACTGAGTTCGAACGGGACGCCCCGTAGTACTGCGCGGATCTTACGCTCCTCCGGGAGGGCGTAGGTGTGATACGCGATTTGATTTAACGAGAGCAACCTGGTAAACGCGCGGAAGTCGTCGACGGTCGCTACTTGAATTTTGATTGTATCGCCAGCGTTGGCGGCTTTAAGTAATTAATTTTGTGCTCTTTGCACAAGTTAGAGACCGCGGTCCAGCGCGCTTTTTCACGCAGGAATACGGCGGAGGGAGCTGAGGCTTCGGCGGGACGGGAGCGCAGCGCGTCGCTGGCTTCGATGGGACCGACGGAGACGCGGTTACTACGAGCGATTTTAACGGCGCGGGGGCTGGTGTTGAAGACACCGGGGAGGGCTCGGGTATTGAAGATACCGAAGCTTTCTTCGAGCGCTTCTTGGAGCGCTTGGCGACAAGTTGAAACGCGGGCTCAGGAGAGCCGGTTAAGGTGACGGCATCTGACGACGTAACAGACGCGGGTTCGGAGTCGCTCCCGGGAGCGGTACGCTTACGACGCGACGCGTGAGAGGATACGACCGATTCGCAGTCCATCTCGGACGAGGCGGGAGATGCGGGAGAGCTGAAGACCTGAGGGGTCTGGACGTCGGAGGCCTGAGGGGCCGGGGTTGAGGCCTGAGGGGCCGGGGACGCGGTAACTGCTTGTAAGGCCTGCGTTAGTGAGTCATTGGAAATGGTGACGCCGGACGCAACGAGCGCCTGGGCGAACGACCTAGCAAAGTTTACCAAGCTTTGCTGGTCCATTGGAGGGCTTAGTCCTATAATATAAAATATATAAATATATAAGAATGCCTAGGTTCCCTAGCAAACCTAGCACCTAACACCTAAACCTCCCTACCCGCGGTAGGGGGGCTGGGGACGACGCGAAGCGGTGCCCCTAATTCGGACAGCACTGTACCGTCACCCTGGGAAAGGCCCAAGTGCAATGGGATCGGGTCAGCCGGTTTCTCCTTGGCCTGAAGGGCCTTGGAAGCGCACCGGGGCAACGCTATCAGGCTTAGTTGTTACCGTTAAGTATCCACCTGATCAAACGCGAGTCTACTACGGAGTGTGTCGTCAATAAATTGACAACAAAAGCCGGCCGTAGACCTGACGAAGTTGGGTTGCACTAAAAGTGCGGGATTGACTGCGTTACGACCGGCCGGAGCTGGCCGCAGAGCGAGTCTCTGACTACGTACAGGCGCCAAGCGTCAAGTAAGCACCCAGAAAGACAGCCCGAGTCTTGCGAACCACTATCGAATTTAATCGACCGTGGTAAGCTCAACCCTGTTGTTGCTGCACTCACCGAGGTGAGGTTTTTACTTCGAGGGGTGCACAGAGTGCGGGATTGACTACGTTACGACCGGCCGGGGCCGGCCGCAGAGCGAGTCTCTGACTGCGTAGCAGGCGCCAAGCGTCAAGTACGCAGCCAGAAAAACAGCCCGAGCCTCGCGAACGACTATCGAATTTAATCGACCGCGGTAAGCTCAGCTCTGTTGTTGCTGTGCAAGAGACCGACTTACTTGCAGCCGATCGAAACCGGCCGCAGCGTAAGCCCTAAAGAGGCTAACAGCGTATGAGTATTGCTACGAGTTGACGTCGTGAGACGACAATCGTGACTCAACGGCTGGAGCGACCGCGAACACGTCCGAGCGGGGCCGGACGCAGAACGGATCTGAGAGTGGCGTTTGAGTATTGATACGAGAGAAGTCGTGAGACAACAATCGTGACTTGGCAGCCGGGAGCGACCTTCAACACGTCCGAACGGGTCCGGACGCAGATCGGGTCTGAATTATAGCAAAACCTTAAACTATTATACTGAAGAATTAAGTAGTCGGAGACAAAAGACGTTATATGTTTCAGGTTAGGCCAACGTCACTTCGACCATTTAGGCGTCAAAGAAGAGAACGCGCTGAGCTTCGTAGATGCAAATATATAGTATTTAGTCATTCAAACATAATAAAACATTCAATATATAACAATACCTTTTTGGAAAGCTAAAAAAACAAAGATTTTTCAATCTACAACATGACCACCGTATATATTTTAAAAATATTACTCAAAAAAATAAATCCTTTGAGCAAATAGTTTGTTCAGATATCTAAATTTTAATTAATAAAGCACTTACATTTTATAAAAAAAACTTGAAAGTCATATTTTAAAAACGGTTAGGTTTTGGATATGCTTTTTTAGTAAAATGTGAAAGTGAGATGATGAAAACTACAACCTCCTAAAGCATCTAGGTCCATTTAAGGAATAACCCTGTATAATTGTTTAAAAATTATAAGATTATTCGGTTACTTATTTCAAGTAAATATGAAAACTTGAAAACAGGTTTTTCAGTAATTGTTGCTATACATAATACAAACGATAAAATGTCTTCTGTTCACAAAATTATAATTATATAAAAATTTTACGGCCTTGTAACTCACTTTATATTCTATTATCAATCAAAGTCACTTGCTTTCCTAACTTTTACGCCTCTCATCCATTTGAAGTAATGGAACAAAGAGCTTGTAATAATCCTGTCCGCACGAAGTAATTTTTCATTCATAGCTGAGTCGGTACCTGACCACGTCATAATTTATCAAAAAAACGACGATACCGGATTCAATGAAATTGTTTTTTTTAAATTTGTTAATACAGACGATTGTACATAGAGAACCAGACAGAAAATAAATTATTAAAAATAAAATCTCAGTGAAAATTTCTTGAAAACTCCATTTATTTTATTGATCCAACTTGTGCAATTGCAAAGTTTTTTCTGTACTGTCCAAAGTAATATTACTGAACTGATCGTAGTGAAAGTTTTGCACAAAGTTGCGTCATTTTGCTTTCCACTTCACAGCTTTCAGTCCTTTTTACCAGGCCACTGAACACCAAAGAAATCATGGAATTCATGAATTTGATAAATTATACTAATATGAGTAAGGCGTAAAAAGATATGATAATACAGTTAAAGATAACATGATAATATACTAATACAGCTAATCAAAGGCTAATTGACTGCTTAAATTATTTCTGGAAACAATAATTAATCATCCCATTATATAGTTGACAATTTTCTGCAAATATTGAATCGTTTGCTAAAAAAAAATAGTTGGCACAGTAATGTCGTTATTTTTATGGTAGTGCTGGAATACTGAAACTTAGTTATTGAAATACTTAGAGAGTAATACGTAAACTTTTAATTATATCCAAACTGATTACTCAACAAGAATGTCCTCCAAAAAATATCCTGCTAGATTTAGATTAACTACTCTTGAATAAAAGTAAAAATGGGTAAGTCGAACATTTAATTGATAAAATTTATACTCAATATTGGTTTATTATAAATTTTCGGTGTCAATGATGTGCTCACAGACAAGATGATTTATTTTAGTTATCTTCATAGTTTGATTCCTTATGATATCCTTCTGTAAGGAAATGTCGCAGACATCGAGACGACCCTCACTCGGCAGAAAAGGGATATTCGCGGAATATATAAATTTAGAAAAGGGAATATCTAAGAGAAAATTAAAAAGAAATTGGTATATTTATAATTACATCACAATATATATATGGAAATATTTTGCATATTCACAAATGTAAAAATAAGAAAGACAGCCATGACAATGATTTCTTTGTTAGTGTGAGAAAAATACATAAGCTAGCTGTTTCAATATTTAGGCTTGCTAAAGCAGCAAGTATTTTATTGTAAAATCAATACGTACTTTAAATAAAATAACAAAATAAGTTCAATCCTTCAATAAGTTAATTTTAAAAAAAAGGAAATATTATAAAGCTTATTATAAAATATAGATTATTAGATTATTTGAATGACAAAAGGGCGCGTGATTAAGGTCTCCGCAGGATGTTCCGGTTAATGTTTCTGAAAAACAAAATATTAATACTGTACTCTAAAATAAAACATCTTGGCTATCGCATGACGTTAGCACGCACAATAAGCTGCCTTGTATTTATTTCCTACAACTCATAGTCACATTGAATAACATATGTACTGATCATTTTTGGCAATGCGGGGTTTTCATTCTACGATTAGAAATAAAAAATTGTTCTTTTGTCAACATTAGATGGCGCTGACAAAACTCAAAAGTCAAAAAAGTATGACATGACAGAAATGACTGAGTGAGTGATAGGCAAAAAAAAAGCGCCCGAAAGGGCTTCTTTTGAATATGAATCTTTCGTGACTGGGTCTTGCTATGTGTACGGGTGCAATGTGAAGGAGCTATAGGTCTCAATTTCAGTAAACTTTACGTAAAGAAAAAATAACGAGTTAATTAAAATAACCTATACTATTTCTTGTTCTTAATTTTCTCGATGACAGTTCTAATTTGATATAATGTAGTGTTGTGACCAAATAAGTAATGATATCGATCGCAAATATTTATTATATTTTAAATAAAAGCAAATGCAACAAAAACATTCAAATATAAAATTTTTTTCAAGGTGGGAACACCCAATGGCCCACCGCTATTTTGTGTTTGTTTTAATCTGTCACTCGCAACAAGACGGTTGTGCTAGTCACTCTATTTCTGTTCGCTGAGTTTTTTCACATTATCCATACGTTACGTTGTGTATTTTGTGTTCCTCCATGTTGATTGTTGCCCAGCTGTCAAATATCAAAATGCCGAAAGGATCTGTTCTGAAAAGGCATGCTAGAGAACTGGTGATCAAGGTTCGTAATTACTTTGAAGCAGAGTATCAAAATGGTGGCCCGCTATTACCACTGTCGCAAGTGCGAGAGCGTGTTGCGGCCACATTAGGAATTAGTGGACCTACTGTTTCAAAAATTACTACCGAAGCTGACGGTACAGGCGCCAACCACGTCGTGTAACATCGGTTGACAACTTCAACGCTGATGCTATTCGCCGTCATATATATGTCTATTACTTGCGCAAAGAAATTCCAACACTTAAAAAACTTGTTGGTTCTGTACGTGAATGTGGTTTGTTCCATGGCCAAAAATCGTCATTAAGCTTAGTTTTGAAAGAAATTGGATCTTCTTATAAAAAAACGGAAAACCTTAAAATATTGATGGAGCGTCACGACGTTGCCAAAGCTCGCTGCGAATTTTTGAGTGATGCCAAAAAGATATCAGATTGTTCAAATGTTATTTTCACTAACGAGATTTGGTTAAATGCAAACCACACAGTATCTAAGAACTGGAGTGACGACACCGCCGCTTCCACTAGTGTAGTACCAATGGGAAAAGGTGAACCCCTTATCATATGCCATGCAGGGTCTATGTCGAAAGGAAGATGCTTTACTGGCCTTTAAATCCAATAAAACAGTGGACTACCACGAAGAAATGAACGCGGAGATTTACGAAGGATGGTTTAAAGAAATGGTGCGATCTCTGCAAGAACCGTCCATAATTATTATAGACAACGCTACATATGATTCCAGACAAATTGATAAAATGCCGACGCAGGCCAATAAAATACAAGAGATAATTGACTGGCTCCAACGTCATAGCGAAAATGTGGATAGTACTTTATTAAACGTACAATTAGTGAATATTTCAAAATCGAAAAAAAGCCTCCCTCGATAACATATCGACGAAATAGCTGCCGAATGTGGTCATTGGGTTCTTCGATTTCCACCATATCATTGCCAGTACAATGCTATAGAACTGATATGGGCACAAATCAAAGTGCACGCCGCTCAAAACAATACCCATCCCCATTTTACGGCAAACAAGATGTTAGATTTATTTAAAAAAATGCATGTGCGGAAGTAACTGCCGAAAACTGGGAAAAAAATGTGAAAAGAACCCAAAACATTATAGCGTCGGATTGGGAAATTTATGTGGCATTCGATAATATACAAGTACATGAACTTATAATAAATGTTGGGGAGAGCTCATCGAGTGACAGAGACGATTCATCAGATTTTGATTAAAATAAATAAATAAAGATTACCTGTCGTTATAATTATTTCGTTTCGTTGTCGAGTACCTACCTATTCCTACTTATTTTACAACAGCTTCGAAAATTTTAAGGAAATTGGCATTATCAATCAAGAATTAATACGTGTAACATCTTGTAATGCAATATAATATTAGTTAATCAATTCGTACAAAAGTATCCGGCAGTAGTTTAGTTTCTTACATTTTGTAAAAAAATATCGGGTTTGTTATCGTGTTACTTTTATCGATATAGCTCCATCTATATCAGTTTCTCCGACTCTGGCATTATATAACCTTGTACGTGTGTAAACGTCATATTTTTATAAAATAATGCATACATAATGTAAAAAAACGCTCGCACAAGTTTTCACAGGAGCTGTCATCGAGAAAATAAAGAAATGGATATAGTATAATCTGCGTCAAGGAACACTATATTATTAATCTTTTATAAGATGTGTGTGTGTGACTGAAAATAAATATATGATAAATATGTAACTGATCTAAATATATATATCATAATATAAACATACGATCAGACAACTAACATAGAGATTGACATTGATTCTTGAGTTTTGTTCAACGCCATCTAAATTTCGAAAGAAATATCTTTAAAAAAAAAAAGGAAAAGCCCTCATTGAGTTCCGAGATATTTTTTACGCCAGCTTTTTTTCCCCTCTGGATACAACCCATATCCCTCTTAAAATTCAAGAGCAAAGTCTTTTTAGTTTGTAAAAATATAATGAAATATTAGTAGATATAAATTTGAACTTATGTGAATGATTGTAATATTTTTTATAGATCTTGGCATTGGTAATCATGGCTTTGTTGCGGAAATAACCTATTTTATTTTCCAACGATAATGGACATTGGCTTTTAATTGTGGCTTTTTAAAATGTAGGTATAAACTTTTTATCGTGAAATATTTACTTGAAGTGTATAACGGGGTTTTTTTAATGATTGATTTAACGGTTTATTGTAGTCAGTTCGAACATACCTAGATTCTTATTTGTTTTTTTTGTTTAAACAAATTCTGTTTTTTAATCTTTGAATGTTTAAATTATAAAAGTAAACCTTGACACTGGGATTTATATCATGCTATTTTACATGTTTCAGTCATTTTAGATAAAATCATATTCATTTTGAGACAGTACTCACTTCTCAGTTTAATTTTTTAATATTATAAATTAACTCACGAATGCAGTTGTAGTTATATTTTAACTTGGATGTGTTAAAAAAGTTCTGAAAGATTTGGACTTCTGAAAATCTTACTTTTATCAATTTACAATTCTCAAAAATAATTTTTGTAGACTTATAATCAAATTGTTGTTTATTGTTTTGAAAACGTGTCTAGGTTTTTTAGTTAAATGGCATTGACTTTTTTGAGGCAATATTTCAATTCTCAATAAATCTTTCTCTTATAAGTATGACGACAGAATCACTAAACTTTTCACTTACTATCATAAATTTTTTCAGAAAAGTCGCCTCAGTGCATTTTAATGCAGTGTAAATGCCTGCCCTTTTTATATCCGTGTAACGCCCTGATCATCATCGTCAAAATATAACATAAAAATGTATTTTACATGTCTACCTACTCTATATAAAATCAATAAGTTATCTAAAAATTTATAATTTAATAAATTATTAAAATGTGATCAAGTTTAGTTACAAAATAGCAAATCAAAGCTAAATTAAAATATGACTATTATTAATGAACATAAATATATTTTTAACGTAAAGTAAGAAGATTGATAAACAATAAAAATAAAATAGCACATTGTTTTTGTCGTTTGTTATCATGAGATTTTGCCTGTGTATTTGCAAAATCAAGAGGCAAATTACTAAAAACAAAAGAATTCTGACAACTCAGTGGTACTAGTAAAAGTAAGTAGTTAAAAGGTAAAAGCTGTTAGGAATAGTGTCCTCATAGCTTTTTAAATTGCGTAGTCTAGAACCTAAAATGAATGTATCTTACCTCAAGATTACGAGTAAAAAAATGTATTCTTAATGTATTCCGTGTGAGCTGGTGTACAAATTCGGCCTATAAGAACGCTACCAACTTTCCAACACTACTCTGTTTCCGGAGTGTCATTATTCACTCCTTATAGTACATCTTTAAAAAGTTACCAAAACCGAGTTTTAAAACTGAGGCAGTCTTAAATAATTAGATTTTAATTAATTTGGTTAAAAAACTAATCAACGATCTTGCACGTTTTTCTTATTTCTGGGGCGGATTTTCCTGGTTTTATATCAAATATCGATTAAACAATTAACATGTAATTGATGAACTAAATCATTTAACTTGTTGCAAATAGAACTTCTATTTATTTTTCAAAACAGAATATGTTTTAGTTATACATAACATTAAAAAGAAAAAGATACTTTTTTAATATAAAATGCGGCATTTTAAAGTCTAGCTAACTTCTATTTATACCCAATGCAATACTATGTTGTGCAGCGTAACATCGCGTCGCTCACAAGTTATGGTCAGAAACGTAGAATGTGTCAAACGTAAAACGCGTAAATACTCAAGTGTAATAAAGTCTAAAGTAGTTCATTTCCAATGACGTTCATGAGGAACTATATAAATTAGTTTGTAATTTGCGAATTAAATGCTCATACAAGTTAGTAAAATACCATTTCCTCTCGATGGTTATAAAAAGTTCAGTAAAAAAGTATATAATAAAAAGTTCTTAGAAGATTCCTTATCCTCATTACTTTTTTATTACACAAAGGACCTCAGAGGTTGTACTAGAAAATCCGTAAACACTGTTTATTTTCGTCAAAAGGAGCGTAAATCATTTATCATAAATTAAATCACCACTTACCGTGTTTTGATGAGTTCAGAGAGGTTTGAAACGCAAAATGGACGTTTGAGAAAAAATACATTGACTCAAGCTTAGCGTGTTTTTTTAAACGTAGGGTGAATGTACATCGGTAATTTCGGAAAAAGTTTTTAATAGACTCGTCGTCGTTAACTATTATGTGATAAATAAAATATTAATTTGATTAAAAAAATGGTTGACTTTTGTATTGAAGACAAAGTAAAATAATGGATTATCATATGTCGTAAATTATGGATAAGTAGACTCACTCACGTACAAGAATACCACGTTTGCATAACAATAAAATAGGGCATTTAAGCACAAAAAGGCAAAAGAAGACAATGATACAAAAGCAATGATATAAAACTACGGTGGCTGTAACATGTTTACGACTACACGGACAGGTCCATTATTTATAAACAAAATGCTTTTTTGGTTAACCTTGTCGAGGAAGGTTTTTGTTAATATAAAAAAAGGGATGTGAAATAAGACCTTGCTAGACTGAGATTAAGCATTGTTCACCTAGCACGACCGATCGATCAATAAATGTTTAGACGTTTTACAACGATACATGTTGTCAATAACATAAGATTGCAAAAAAATTGCATTTTTTTATAGCAGTCAACGGAGTCCAACTAGAATTTGTAACAGAATATGTGTATCTAGGACAAATTATATCTCCCCAGGACTCTATGACCAGAGAAATAAATAAAAGAATTGCCGGTGGATGGAAAAAATATTGGTCGCTGGAGGAAATAATGAAGAACAAAGATCTAAGCATGCATATCATATCAAAAGAAAGAAATCAAATTCTCCCGTGTATGACATACGGCTGCGAAACATGGGTACTAAGGACAAGCACAGACAAAAACTAGCCAGTACACAAAGAGCAATGGAAATAATTATTTTAGGAGTTAGACTCAGCGACATAATCAACAACTCAGAAATAAGAAGGAAAATCATATATAACACGCATAAAACACTTGAAGTGGAGTTGGACAGGGCACATGCTACGTTGCAAATTAAATAAATAGAGCCAACAAGTAACTCTGTGGTACCCAAGAGGAAATACAAGAAAACAAGAACATCCTAGATGAGATGGAGTGATGACATTCGCCTGACTTTGGGACCTTATTAGACCAGAGTTGCAGAAGATAGAGCTCAATGGAAAGAGCTGGAGGAGGCCTATGCCAAGAGGCACCCTGAACTGCGGGATTTAATATAGAAAAATATTAGTTTAAATTATTGTGAAACACTGTAACGTGTTTCAGAAAAAAAAAAGCTTTATTATTATTATTATTCCAAATCATTAATATTAGTTAATTTTTTTGTATATAACAAACATTGCTAAGTTCGTCAATAGCTTTTGTAACTCTGTTAATATTATGACTTTGGTGCAATATTTTATTGCCTTATAACTACGGGAAATAGTTTGTTGCTTTTTTTTCTAAAGCTTCATTTATTTGTTTGAATGAATTATTCTGTTAAAATGGGTTGTATTTTTTTTTATTTTGTAAGTTCAGAATAATTACATGTTTGTTTCCTAAGCACCTCATAATATTAATCTCACCGAATTTTTAATCATGTAATTAGGATTCATTAATTGCCTACTTACTTTTTTACATTTTGTTGAAAAACAAATGTAATTTCTTTACAATCTTATGTTACTGACAACATGTATCGTTGCAAAACGTCTAAACATTTATTGATCGATCGGTCGTGCTAGGTGAACAACGCTTAATCTCAGTCTAGCAAGGTCTTATTTCATCTTATATCTTAATTCACATACAACGACTCATATAATTATGGTCAAACGTCACGAACGAAGGTAAGTTAGTTTAACCATTAATTAAACGTCGTCGTTGCAACCTCTAGATCTATATAATTCACTATGTAGGATGTTCAGAGCCTTCGCGAAATGTGGGAATCAAATATGCTAATTGAAAAAATATAAATTATTTATTGCATGTTAATTACCTACTTCATTCAAATTACATTTAGGTACCGAATTTATTTATTCACGATTATTAATGTTTAAGTTATATACCGTTTCTGCAAAATCAATATTATCATCTTCACGTAATAATGGTTTGTTATAAAATTTTGTAAAAAATAAACTACTGCCCGACCAACCTGCGCATTTCCTAATAAGCTCTACGGACACCCCGGACGTTCCGCCGCCAAGGTGGAGGCATGGCAGGTGCTGTGAGCAGAGAACACCTCTGTATCAATGCCACTCTCCGCCATTACTGCCATTATCCATCTACTTATGGTGGAAGAACTTGCATTACGGAAGGGCTTTCTAGTTGTTAGAAATAGAAGATAAGTATTTGACATTGAACTTGAAAATTGTTAGTTTTATTAATATAGGACAATAAATGGAACGTAACGTACGGAACGTAACGTCCACCTATATGCAGATGACACTCAGATATTTACCTCATGATATCCCAAGATATCCCAAGAAGTCGAAACAAACATTTCGATGGTTCCTTTTTGGTGCGGGTCGCCAAGGTGTGGAATGTACTGCCTTCGTCTGTTTTTCCAGAAAACTATAGTCCTAGTTCTTTCAAGCGTTGAGTGAATAGGTATCTCGTGAATAGATGTGTAACACCTTCGTCTTCATAGACACTTTCCATCTGGTGAGATAGGAGATAAACGTCTAATCCTTATTCAATAAAAAAAAATGTCATCCACATACTATGCTCAAGCATTACAAGATACAATTATTTAAAAAATCTCATTAGCGCCTTTTTGCAGTATTTTGAAAAAAGTGACGGATAATAAAAAAAAATAAGAAAAAGAAAATAATTGTGCTAATGCCCCGTACACGAACAGTGGACTACATAGTGAATTATATAGATCTTGAGGATGCAACGATGACATTTAATTATTATGCAAACGTAGTATTCTTGTACATACGTGATAAATCTACTCATCTATAATTTAGGACATATGATCCTCAATTATTTAACTTTGTCTTCAATACAAAATTCGACCGTTTTTTTTTAAATAAAATTAATATTTTATTTATCACAAAATAGTTAACGACGACTTGTCTATTTAATACTTTTTCCAAAATTACCGATGTACATTCACCCTACGTCTAAAAAAACACGCTTAGCTTGACACTAAGGCGAAACACAATCAATTTTAACAAGAACTTTGTTAAAGCAAAAATTGTCTCTCTCTCCTACACATCTTTCAGAGTCAATGTATTTTTTCTTAAACGTCCATTTTGCGTTTCAAACCTCTCTGAACTCATCAAAACACGGTAAGTGGTGATTTAATTTATGATAAATGATTTACGCTCCTTTTGATGAAAGTAAACAGTGTTTACGGATTTTCTAGTACAACATCTGAGGTCCTTTATGTAATAAAAAAGTAATGAGGATGGTAACGCCATCTAATTATATATTCAGAAAACAAATTTGTTTGCATGCTACCTCACCTTCCACCCCCCTTCCCTCGCCTTGCATTACATTTCGACTATGTCGAACGTTTGACAATAAGTCAGTCTTTCGAAGATTCTTCCTCTGATCGTTGCGACTACCGTTCCTGTCGTTCTAAGCGTACCGCCGGGTGCTGATTTGAGCACCTCGTCTCCCGCGCCGGTATTCTTACAAAATATCGGATACACATTAAGCAAACTAAATATTTGAACAAAACCAAATCAACGCGGAAAAGCGAAGCAACCTGGATAACGTGGCGTCACGGACAAAGTCCACCAACCACCCCAGGTTAAGCCGACCATCTGAGCTGTGTTCTAGGACCGACCAGCAGAAGATAGGTTAGTGCAAGGCTTCCTTTTCTCTCTTCCTTATTTGCTCCTCTATTTTACGGAATCAAAATTTTGCATTTGGCGTGTCCAGAGGATAAGGAATCTTCTGAGAACTTTTAATCATTTACTTAAGCTTTTTTACTGGACTTTTTACTACCATCGAGAGGAAATAGTGTTTTACTAAATTTTATGAGCATTTCTTTTGCAAATTACAATTTAACTTATATGGTTTTCATGAACATCATTTGAAATGAACTTCTTTAGATTTTATTAAACTTGAGTATTTTCTGACCATGACTTGTGAGCGACGCGATGTAACGCTGCATTACATAGTAACGCATTGGTTATAAAATAGAATTTTATATTAAAGAGTGTTTATTTCTTTTTAATGTATCTAATGTAGTATTTAAACCTATATCTGCTGTTTAGAAATAATATTCATCAATAATATATCACCATAATATTATACCGTTGGAAATGAAAGGGAAACAACTCAAATTCCATATTTTTTTAAACATTGTTAAATCACAATACACCCTCTACAACCTTACACTGAAATCTTTATGTAAAACAATTTTAGTTCTTATATATTTGATGGCAAATAACATCCAAACCCATACAGAGAAACAATGTAATTGTAATATTGAATTTTTTTTATCTATTTACTAGAAATCTGTTTCGTGTTTTAATATTAGAAAATGTTTCTGAAATGTATTTTAATACATTTACATATGTCTTACCTTAATGCGTTTTGTTGATTGAAGGAATGTTTCGTATATTCGGACGTAAGCCACATTATTAGGTATATGACGTCATCCATTATGACCAAAAATTGTGGCGTGTGTAGCGAACGGAAACGACTACCTACTTACGAGAACTAGATCTTTAAGGTGTTTGCCCTAAATTTAAGGTTGGGAAAGGGATGGGAAATTAAGATATTGCATTGCCATGGTTTTTGATTTTTACTATTACAATGATCTTCATGTTATTTATAGTATTAATTATGTCGGTGAATGAACAAACAAACGTAATAACGAACAATGTACCTACAGTAATTTAGGAAAATAAAATAATTGATTATACAGAAAACTGATTTAGTTAAGATTTGAGATGAATATTTTTATTATAATACTTTAAACAAGTTTAAAACTTATAATCCAAATTATTTACAAAAAAAATACAACTTGTTTTTTTTATTTTATTAATAATTAGCAAGCGTTTGTCTTCCATCTAACCTGAGGATTGTTCTCGTAGTTAATGCTTGCTAATTATTTCTTTTATTTTTATCAGTTTGAAATACATAAATTATTGATTTGAGTTCAATGATGTCTTACTCATTATGAACACGCCTGTAAAACACCACTTAATAAAAAAGTTTGTAATTTTATGAACAAACCTGTTACTTTTGTTACTCACATACTCCGAAATACTTTTTATCACTACTTTTCTATCTAAAGGGTGGCTGGTAGAGAATGCCTGGTGGCACCATCCTGTACAATATGATGTGTGCAAATTTTAAAATAAAAATAAAAAAGGTTTAATCAACTCAGCCTTAAATAACTCAGCCTCAAAATTGTAGGCAAAGGAGACTTAAAATGTAATCAATTTTTTAGGTAACTTTTAATAAAGCTTAAGAAAAACATTTCAATTTGTACCTTAAATTTATACAGCTTCTTATGCAATAAATATAGGACATAAAACAGAATATTATTATTTCACAATTAAGTTCCATCAATTGCCACTACAACGAACGGAGTAGACCTAGAACTACTTTATTTATGCTCCTATGCACTTCTCACAACTTAAAGTTCATTTTTTAATCTTCACCCAATTAGATTACTTTCTGAGACCGTCATATAAGATGTTACTAAGAAAATTTACATACCTATAATAACATACAAGTTTTCTTCCAGGTACTTTAAAACTTAACTAGAGGATACCCACCGCCCGTTCAAGGTAAGTCATTAGACCAATAATTCTTCTGATTCTTAAAAAATATACTCATTTTTGCATAATTATTTTAATGATGCTCCAAAAGTCTCATACATGCGATAACGGATTAATTTAAAATTGGCATGCTGATCTGTTGAACTAGTCTACATGCTTTGATAATAACTCTACTTCTTTAAACTGATCTGCCTAGTTAAACAACATTTTTCAAAATTAAGTATTGGAAAATGAAAAACGAATATCCTTTGTATATAAAATATATTTCTTATAAAACTTTCTTGTTTGTTTTTTTATCAAATAACTTCTTTGATATTTATGAAAGGACGAGTCTTTATTTAATGAAAGTGTTTACTTCGAAGATCCAAGAAAATTGAAACAGGAAAATACCAAATGACTGTGTATGTGAAGAATAAATAAAAGGAAATAAGACCTCGAAACATTTTGTACGTTGTTCAAGCTGCAGAAATTCATTCAAGATTTGCACCCATTAATATCTAATGCAGCATGAATTTTTCATTCTATCATGTTTTATTTAAAAAAACTATAACCTGCTATTTACCGTCCATTATATCCTTTCACAAATGGCTGCTTTTGTACATAATATAATGGTAGCCATTAGGCACTTGAACACGAGTTCATTATCATCCATATACTAGTTTATCTTTATGTCATCAGCACAATACATCACAGGACAACAGAAAATTAGGTAATCTATTGTGCCACAGGTGTAATAAGCCGTATTATACTATGTGACTTTTTTACCTTTCGGAAAAACTGAGCGACTTACCCAAAGACACCGCATAGCATCAATTATCAAAAAAATCAACTTTTCCAACAAAATTGTTAGATGACCCGAAGTTTTTGTATGAAAAGTTGATTTTTTATTTTCAGTTTCACTATTTTATTCTAAGCTATTATTTTAGCTTGGAATTATTTGCCACAAAGTTAAGCCGTAATGTAGAATGAATCTTTGAAAATCTAGAAAAACATTTTAACTCAACGTTTTGGTATGTTTGAAGCCTTTCAATCATCTTGATAACGAATCATAACAGTAAAACGCCTGCCATCTTAGTCACTCGTGACCACAGTGTCTGTAAAGGTACCGAACTGTCGAGTTAACATGTAAAAGTATAATAAAACGTGATAAAACCCGGTTTGAAACATATATTTTTTTTAAATAATTAATCGTAAAAAGTATAAAGTTATATCAATGTATACGAAATATATCTGAAACATGTACATTAATTCCTAACAAACTTTTTGATATTCTGCGATTAGCGCGTGCCTAGCATATACAAACTACTTCACTTAGTAGGGAAGAGCATGCTTCCTCAACACAACATATTTTAATCCTCCGGTATAGTATTGATTAGTATTTATCTGATGATTTAACCAGTAAGAAATATATTCTAGATACTTATTTTTTTATTAAATATATTATAAAATTAGCCTTTTGCCGCCCACTGCTGAAAGTAAGCCTTTCCGCGAGCACGACAATTATGCTTATCCTGGGCCAATCGCATCCATCTACTCCCAGCTACCTTTATCATATTAACTGAAATATATCAACATTTTTTAAAACGAGTTGTAATATAATTTGTATATTCATTTAATTTATTCAGTTATTTTGTAGATTTGTACTAATATTTTTAAAAAATTTAAATCTTATTTGATCATTTGTAATCGGTAAGGTCGGAAAATATCAAATTGATTTCATTTTTTTAGACTAAGACCCAATATCATCTTATTGGCTGTAATCTTTTGACTTCCTCGGGAACTATGTAATGCGTGTAACTGAACAAATATTTTTTAGCAAAATTATGTCATAAAATACTCTATTAATTTCGTACTCAGTAAATGGGACATATGTTAGTTTCTTTTGAAAATTTACTGAAGTTCTAAATATTTGAGATTTTAGATTTCTCTAAACATTAATTGGGAGTAGTGGATTTAGAGAATATTAATATTATGGCTCGGAGTAGGTTTATACTTCTGCAGTGGTTAGGTTAGGTTAGGTTTATAATCTACAACGTTGGCTGGCGTCAGTATTAGTGACCCCGCCGTATACGTCGGAGGTCCCCGGTCTGTGTCCTGGTCAGGTCATTCATTTGTGTGATGTACATAGGTTTTTGAGTCATAGTTGTCAAAGTTGATATATGAATGAAACTAAATATTTATTTATAAAGTGACGCTGAATATTTCGTTACATTAGATGTTTTTGTAAAACAAAGTTTTGAATATGTTGTCAAAATCAGTTACAGTTTATTTTTCTATTTAACCTATTTAAAAGTAATCCCACTATGATTAAGCAAATAGAAGATGTAAAAAAAAATTAATGTTTACGATTATCACTTTTCAACCATATTATACAACTTCAAGCTTTTATTTGAATGCATATATTATTTTTATTTTCATCTGTCTTTATTAAGTTGCTGTCCACTTTTACATTATTCCCTTATAATCTAAATCTTAGAGCTTTATTAAAATATTGGTCAATTTCGAAACAATTTTCTCAAAAGACTTTCAAGTTATAACATTCAAATTTGATCGTAAATAGCGTAATTAATTAATCATTACAAAGTGACAATCAAAAGATTTATGTATCATCTCATAAGACAAATCCTTGGAACAAATACAAAGCATGTTTTAACTTACAACATAAAGATTTTTTCCAAATACAAACCCTTAAAGGTTGCACCGGAATGTGAGAGTTTGTAGTAAATTTAAATGATGGAATCGCGGAAAAAGCTTGTTAATATTTCATATATCAGCCTTCACACGTTCCGTCGAATTAGCAAAGTTCAAATATAGCTTTTCCGTAAAATTTCAAACTAGACGGGCGTAATTTGATTACTAGAGGCCCTTAAATGGATCAAACAATGTTTTTGCTACAGTTAGACGTAGCAATCCAATTAACAGTTTTAGAATCAATATATGTAAAGTTTGGAGCATCTACTTCAAATTTAGATAGTAACCTCACTTATTCAACTCAAATATAGGAACACTTTTACCTATGGAACAATGTCTGAAAACAACTTTATTGAAATAAAAATATGATGTTTAAACAGTTTTTGATTAAGGCTTTTTATAAGTGGCTCTTCTTTTCCATCTCATAACCTAATGGTTTTGAAAGGTAGTTTAAGACTGGTGAAAATTTTTAATACCGCCATTAGATGCCAATGAACATGAAACTGCTAACAAAAAGTCGTCAAAATTACTAACAAAAAAGGAAATAATTTTATACCCGTCACAGCATTTGCGAAAATTGTTATGTCGTGCCATCGCCGTTTTGAATTGATTAATGAAACGGCGCGAATAACATGACACTTTGACACACTTCAGCAGATGACAGTGACATGGTATGTTTTACTGTTATTAACTTTTACATCATTAATCTTTGAGCACTCTAAAAACTTAATTGAAAAGGCAAAAAGGTATTGAAAAGTTTGTTTACAAATGTGTTTATATTTCTAGGTACTTAATTATTCAAGACGTCAGAGGAGTTTTTTGTTTTAATCTGTTACATGATTAATTTAAAAAGTGTCGAATCAAGCTGTTTCTAAATCCTTCACCTATCAAAATCGTTGGAATTGAATAAAACCTTACCTTTGAAGTTTGAACTCTTAGGCCGGATTCCATCTAACTAGAATAAGATAAGTCAATGTTATCCCCAGAATAAACTAATTTTCTGTAACGTCAATTGTTATTCAAGGAATAAAATATTATGCCTGGTAAAATATTTATACCGCCGATTTGGGTGGTTAAATTACAAAATGGCGAATAGACTGTCCAAACTGACCAATTTTTTGTTCCAATATGAAGCACTTTCAGCGAGCATTCTGAGGATGTTTTAATGTTAAACTGAAATATTCGTCGTTATGTTCTAAAGGATAAACCTGGTTTTGGACCCAGCAGACTAAGATGAATCGTGCATAAAAATTGAATTTGCTTAGTTTATTTCAAAAAAATGTTTATAGTGACCAAGAATTAAGATGTTACAATGTTCAAAATCTGACGATTATTTAAAATACCTACAAAGCGAGCAATAATTTTTTTTTTGAATATAACATTTAAATTAAATTATGATGTTAAGGATTAATTTTTCATAATCCAACATCTTCTTGTTCATTGTCTAGTTGACGTAAATGTCAAAATAATTGCAAAATAAATTAGGAACACCTTTTTCTTTCTTTCCTTAATTTCAGAGAAATATTTTCAGTCCGGAGATAAATAATAAAACAGATTAAAAGTCGATACTTCTTACTTGGCCATTGCCTTTTTAAATGTTCCAATTAATTTCCAATTTCTTTTTTGTAATGCCAGGCCCAAAAATGAAGATTGAGTTAATTGCTATGTGTATTTTTATTTCTCAATTTTAGTACCTCGTCGTACAAATAATTTGACCATCAGCTGTTTGTGTTTGTTGATTTTGGCACATGTTTGAAATACATCTTTTTAAATAATGGGATAAATCTAAAAACATGTATATAATTCCTCAGTGCTTTTGAAAATGTTGACTTCGCAACTCCTCGGATTTCATTGTCTTTCATTACGCTCATTCAAGAATGGAATATCCATCCAAAGAATAGATTATTCCAAGGTTTGTTTGATGAAATGATTTTAATTAGTCTATGAATATTTTGTTGGATAACATTACAACCAGTTAATGATTCCGGGAGATCTGGAAATTTGATGAAATCCGGTCTAAACATGACATTACTAGGTTCTAGATTAATTTAATGGGAAGGCTTTGCCTACGTTACATTTCTTAGATAAATCTATTATTTTGTATGCGTACAGAGAATGCAACTAAGTACCTACCACAGCTTCACTACTGCCTTGTGAAAAATCCCCACAGTTGGAATTAGTGATATGTATGTGCTGCTATGATATATATATATATATATATATATATATATATATATATATATATAAAAATATATATATATATATATATATATATTTTTTTTTTTTTTTTTTTTCTGATAGAAACTATTAGTTAATTATTACCACGTAGGTTATTTATTTAATTTGAATGTAATGCGATACGATATGCTGCGAAAATGTTGAAAAGTAGAAAACACTTTGGGAGTATTGCATTCTGCAAAATTTAATAAGTTCTTAGCATGTTTTGATAGAAAATAGAAGCCAATCAACTAAAAAAAATACGAACGATAACAATTTTCCTGAAATTAATAATTTATTGAATGTTTTAAATGATCAATGTTTGCATCAGTTCTATGCAGACCCGATCTGCGTCCGGACCCGTTCGGACGTGTTGAAGGTCGCTCCCGGCTGCCGAGTCACGATTGTTGTCTCACGACTTCTCTCGTATCAATACTCAAATGCCACTCTCAGATCCGTTCTGCGTCCGGCACCGCTCGGACGTGTTCGCGGTCGCTCCAGCCGTTGAGTCACGATTGTCGTCTCACGACGTCAACTCGTAGCAATACTCATACGCTGTTAGCCTCTTTAGGGCTTACTCTGCGGCCGGTTTCGATCGGCTGCAAGTAAGTCGGTCTCTTGCACAGCAACAACAGAGCTGAGCTTACCGCGGTCGATTAAATTCGATAGTGGTTTGCAAGACTCGGGCTGTCTTTCTGGCTGCGTACTTGACGCTTGGCGCCTGTACGTAGTCAGAGACTCGCTCTGCGGCCGGCTCCGGCCGGTCGTAACGCAGTCAATCCCGCACTTTTAGTGCAACTGAACTTCGTCAGGTCTACGGCCGGCTTTTGTTGTCAATTTATTGGCAACACACTCCGTAGTAGACTCGCGTTTGATCAGGTGGATACTTAACGGTGACAACTAAGCCTGATAGCGTTGCCCCGGTGCGCTTCCAAGGCCCTTCAGGCCAAGGAGAAACTGGCAGACCTGATCCCATTGCACTTGGGCCTTACCCAGGGTGACGGTACAGTGCTGTCCGAGCTAGGGGCACCACTTCGCTTCGTCCCCAGCCCCCCTACCGCGAATAGGGAGGTTTAGGTGCTAGGTTTGCTAGGGAACCTAGGCATTCTTATATATTTATATATATTATATATCGTAGGACCAAGCCCTCCAATGGACCAGCAAAGCTTGGTAAACTTTGCTAGGTCGTTCGCCCAGGCGCTCGTTGCGTCCGGCGTCAGCATATCAGATGACATACTAACGCAGGCCTTACAGGCAACTATCGCGTCCCCGGCCCCTCAGGCCTCAACCCCGGCCCTTCAGGCCACCAACGTTCAGACCCCTCAGGTCCACAGCTCTCCCGCGTCTCCTGCCTCGTCCGAGATGGACTGCGAATCGGTCGCATCCTCTCACGCGTCGCGTCGCAAGCGTACCGCTCCCAGGAGCGACTCCGAACCCGCGTCTGATACGTCGTCAGATGCCGTCACCTTAACCGGCTCTCCTGAGCCCGCGTTTCAACTTGTCGCCAAGCGCTCCAAGAAGCGCTCTAAGAAAGCTTCGGTATCTTCAATACCCGAGCCCTCCCCGGTGTCTTCAACACCAGCCCCCGCGCCGTTAAAATCGCTCGTAGTAACCGCGTCTCCGTCGGTCACATCTAAGCCAGCGACGCGCTGCGCTCCCGTCCCGCCGAAGCCTCAGCTCCCTCCGCCCGTATCCCTGCGTGAAAAAGCGCGCTGGACCGCAGTTTCTAACTTGTGCAAAGAGCACAAAATTAATTACTTATAAGCCGCAAACGCTGGCGATACAATCAAAATTCAAGTAGCGACCGTCGACGACTTCCGCGCGTTTACCAGGTTACTCTCGTTAAATCAAATCGCGTATCACACCAACGCCCTCCCGGAGGAGCGTAAGATCCGCGCAGTAATACGGGGCGTCCCGTTCGAACTCAGTAACGAAGACATTCTCGAGGACCTTAAGTCTCAGGGTTTCCCGGTCACAGCAGTGCACAAGATGCACTCCAACCGCGGTAGGCGTTTTCCCTTAGCTTTAGTAATCCTGTCAAATACTCCCAACTCGAAGGAGATTTTCAAAGAGGCTCGCACAATCTGCGGACTCTCGAACATCTCCGTCGAGCGTCCCAACCCCCGCGGTCACCCTGGGCAGTGCCACCGCTGCCAGCTATATGGCCACGCAGCGGCTAACTGTTCAGCTCCCCCCAGGTGCGTAAAGTGCCTGGATCCTCACATCACTAAGGAGTGCACTCGCACTCCCGAATCCACTTCCCCCCCTGTCTGTGTGCTGTGCGGCCAGTCCGGCCACACAGCTAACTACAGGGGTTGCCCGCGCGCTCCGCGCTCCACCACCAAGAGGGTCGCGCCTAAACCGGCGCCGCCGCTCACTCCTGCTAACTTCCCGCCGCTGCGCAACCGGGGTCCCCCGGAAGCAAAGCCCGTTCAGCCGACGCCTACTCCGGCTCTGTCTTGGAGGCAGCGTCCGGCCGTCCCGCCTGCACCTTCCCGACCCATCCCAGCTCCCGTAGCTTCCGTAGGGCCGCGTCCCGCTCCGTCATCCGCACCTCAGTCATCGTTGGCTGAGGACATGAAGACCGTGTTCGACGTCATCCAAAACGTAGACATTAATGAAATTTCCATACTCGCACGCAAACTGCGAGCCGCCCGCTCTCCTCAAGAGCGTTTATTTGCGTTAGCCGAGCATCACTCGCTTTTAATTTTTTAATTAGTTAATTATAATGTCTAGACCCGCGAATCCCGCGTCCTGTCGTATCAAACCCAAGGGCTTATCCCTAGTATCTTTTAACGTTCGAGGATCCTCTCATAATTCCCCACCAGTTCGGCTTTCGCGCTAAGCACTTCTGCCCTCAGCAAGTCCATCGAATCGTCGAGTACATACTCGACGGCTTCTATCCGAAACGAAAGAAAACGATCACAGTTTTCTTTGACGTAGCCAAGGCTTTCGACAAAGTCTGGCACAGCGGTCTCGTTTATAAACTCTATAAAATAGGCTTACCGGCTCGCCTAGTTAGGATAATCGCGTCGTTTCTCAAAGACCGCACGTTTCGTTTCAAACATGAAGGCACGCTCTCCGCGCCTCGTCCCATAAAGGCTGGAGTCCCTCAAGGCTCAGTCCTCGCCCCTCTTTTGTATACCGTATACACTAACGACATTCCCATTCCATCGTCATCGAAAGTCGTCGAACTCACTCTCTTTGCCGACGACACTGCCCTTTACACCAAAGGCCGCAGAGCCTCGGGTCTCGTCACCAGACTTCAAAAGGCTGTAAACGCCCTCGGTGCTTGATTTAAAAAATGGCGTATCGATGTAAACCCAGAGAAAAGCTCTGCGGTTTACTTCGACTACAGACGCAGTCGTATCCCCGACAATCTTCAAGTGAGAATGCAAGGCACTCCCATCCCCTGGAAGCGCAGTACCAAATATTTAGGCGTCATATTAGACCAGACGCTTTCATTCAATCCTCACGTCGATAGAGTTACGAAACTCGCACGTTTTTACCTAGGCCGGCTTTACAGTATGTTAGGTAGAAAAAGTAAAATGTCCTTCAGAAACAAACGTACGCTTTATAAGGTCTGCGTTAGACCAGTCATGTCATATGCCTCGCCAGTCTTTGCCCACGCCAAACCCTCCGTCCTGCACAAACTGCAGGTAGTTCAAAACCTCTTCTGCCGCAGGGCCACAAACGCACCTTGATACGTGCGCAACGCGGACCTGCACAGAGATCTTGAACTGCCTACAGTACAACAGTATCTAAAAACACTCTCAGAATCGTTCTTCAAACGCGACGAATCCCATCCCAATCCTCTAGTTCGAAATTCAGTCTCATATACTGCTTCTGTCTTAGATTCGGTATACAAAGTCGCTAGACCGAGAAACGCGCACACAAGCGAACGTACGCAATTAACCTTAGATCTCGAGGCCCTTCAGGCCGCAAATTCTAATTCTAACGTAAATTCGAATTAATGCAATTTTACTTTTCATTTTTAATGTTTTTATTTACTTTTCATTTTTGGGCACCTTCAGTGCTATGTAAATCCCAGCGGGTGACCCCTTAAGGGCCCCACTAGCGCAGCCTCTTTCTCCAATTGGCCGTCGCTCAGATGAAGGCTGAGTGGCAAAAATGCACGAGCCGACAGGGGGTTTTTAGTGGGTATGGTTCTGGTAGGCGTCGGGACGAGTCCCACATAACTTTGGAATCGCGCCAGAGTATGCGTCAGAGCATTTTTATCCTCCTGCTCTTCCCGCGGAGGGGAACAAAAAAAAAATCAGTTCTATGAATTCACTTTTATTTAACGTACCATTTCTCATTTATGAAAATTTATATTTATTACAAAACATATTTTCATACAAAATTTTATTTTTTGATTACCATAAAAAACGTGGAAAATATTTGTGTAATCTCATAAAATTTATTTTGTCCACAAAGACAGCTTCAATAAAAAACTGTTTTGGAATTCGATACTATAAAAAAAATTTGAGGTCGTCGAAATGGTTTATGGTCTCCATTTTGTGTACGTGTACTGAAGTATGAATGTTTACTTTCTGAGTAGGTATATTTCTTTTAAAAAAATCTCTTGATAAAACATCGAGGATTCTTACATTACATAAGAAAAAATATTGCCTTTGTTCTTTCTTACCCATCAACATACACACAACCACGTCAACGTGGTTATAATGGCGATAAAATAGGAAAACTTATAATGCCTACCGCTCCACGCGATATCGACAACATCTTAACAGAAGAAATTTTACTACCCCTACCAACTTACTACCTACTACAACGGTTTTAAGAGGACTTCATTCTGGCTATACTTGATTACTTTCTTATCTTTGCTGAATTTTGATAACCAAGAATAGTGTTTTTACATATTGCTCATTAATAAGGAGTTTGTTTTCTTATTTTTATTCTATTGTCTTAAAATAGCAAAAACTCCAAAAAAATTTACATTATTTAGTAATAATTACTTACATGTGGACCGTTCCGAACATACTACTTGCAGCATGCAGCATAAAACACAAAAAAAAAAGTTATTAAATAAATAAGTAAGTAAACAAACAGAAAATAAATTATGCAAGTAAAACTACGTTATTTGTAACAAAATACAGATTGGCATGTGAAGATGGCAATGGCAGAACAATGTCATATCAAGATATGACTCTGATCTTCAGGCGGAGCCACTACCCTACTAAGATAGGTGCCAATAGGTTACTGAGTCCGCAAAGCCATTGGTTAAAGTACAATTTGAATTGAATACAATACAATGGTATCACTTTCATAGTATAATCATAAAATAACACTAATATAAATACAAAAAATTAAAATTACAAACAAGTTAATTCAAATTTAATTTATTAGTTCAAGGAAATAACAATTATATAATATTTTTTCTTGTTTATATATGTATGAACACGTCTAGTCACGCCAACCATGTCACCGTTGATTTTTGAGCGCCCAATTATATTCATTTCAATCTCTAATATTACTCAATTATAATGATATCAATCAAAATAATAATACACGATGAATAACGAAGGCAGCAACTGTAGGATTAAAAAATATACAAAAATTTTTAATAATATTAGTTTAATTTCGATTTACAAAGTTTTCAATTAAAAATTACAATTTAACTTCTTACTAAGAGTAAAATAATGTCTCTAATAACCGATGTGAGAACCAAAAGTGAAGTAAATTTAATGCGACGGACGAAGCGCGTGGGAACTGCAGCGTCGGCAATCCTTACATGTCTTCATCGTGGGAACGACGACTTTTAGGTTCCTTATAAGACCTAATGTTCTAAATAAAGTACAAATTAACACTAGTAGTTCAGACCGAAGATATTAACGGAGTTGCACAAGTAAAAACCTACGTACTAGAAATAGTACAACAGTCCTTTATGTCAAACCTGCCAAAATAACATGACGTCAATGACGTATGCCGATTTTGACAGGTTTGACATAAAAGAAATGGCAGAAAGTACGTTCCGTTACATCATCGTAACTTAAAAAAAATTATGTGGTTAATTCGTATGTAAAATGTCGTTCCGTTATACGAAACTTTAAGCACGTATTAAAAAAAACTACGCATCTCCTCAGGAGGGGAGGGGTGGCATTTGAAAGGGGGGACCATAGCCTAAATTATTAGATTAGGTTAGTGTTGTTAAGAGTATGTTTTAAAGAAGCCAACAGTATATCAAAAAAAAGTCTCATTGGTTGGGTTAGGTTAGGTTTTGTGTGTGATAAAAATATGTGCGAGCCAAGCTAGCGAAGCAAGCGTGGTGCGGCAGCACCCGGCGAAGCGCCAGTATGGAATTCAGTTTCATTTCAACCCTCTTAACATGTATAGTTATTATTAACCTAACCCTTTAGTCCCGTGTTAAGGGTTGTAGGCGAGATTTAAAAAAATTCATTAAAAAGAACTACTCATTTCCTCACTCGGGGATTGGTGGGGGTGGGCTTCTTACTACCCCCTACCCCCTCCACCCCTCATCGCTTAATTCGGGATGCGTATATGTAAATGCAACCCCGAATTCAACTTATTGCTGATGCCATGGCTCGAGACAGATTATTCTTTATTTCAATAATAGCAATTTCTATTGCTTAAAACTTGTGTATGATGATGACGTGCCCGACGAACAACGCCAAAGAGCTAAATTATGGAAAATCAGACCAATTCTAGACAGTGTTACTAATGGCTGTTTGAAACAAGTTCCAGAAAACCAAGTAAGCCTTGATGAAATGATGATCCCAATTTCAGGTTCTTGTTGCATAAAACAATATTGTCCTAACAAGCAAAACCCGTAGGATTGAATGCGTTTATTTTCGCAAACCCTGATGGAATTGTGTTCAATATGATCTCATATAGTAGGGAAAATTGACACAGATGCTGGATATGGCTCAGGAGAAAATGTTGTACTTCAACTGAAATTTAAGGCACTGGAACAATAGTATACTATGATCGTTATTTTTCAACAGTAAAACTAGGAACAGAACTGATTTCTCGAGGTCTAAAATGTGCAGACACCATAATGAAAAACAGAATACCAACTGACGTACTAGATTTGCAAGAATCTTCTCTGAACAGAGAAGAAAAAAAAGGGGCAGTTATCGAGTACTTCCACTATTGCGCTGATAGAAATATTGCTGTAACTCAGTGGCTGGACAATAAACCAGTAATGATGCTATCGACTGCTCATGCTGCAAAAGTTACAGATACATATTCTCGCTGGTGTATAAAAATAAGGGTTGTTGATATTGTGAGGCCTGAAGTGATTAGACAGTACAATGCCAAAATGGGTGGAGTGGATATGGCCTATCGTCTGCTTGCAGTTTGTCTTGCAAGATCTGGGACCAAGAAGTAGCCTGTCCGCTTTATATCTCATATGGTGGATTTGTCAATATCAAATTCTTGGCTACTATTAAAAAAAAGGAATTGACCAATGGTGTTCCTGCAAAAAAGATCCAGCAGTTGAGATCTTATAAACTGCAGTACGGAGAAAAACTGATTGAAACAACAGCAAGAAACAGACGAAGATTATTACGAACCACCTGCAAAACGTAGTCCTGGCCAGTCCCTATGCCATCAAAGACTCGCCGTCGTCACGGAAATTTACATCTACCAGACGTTATTGACAAACAACAACGCTGTCGTAATATGGCGGTGATAAAAATAGTACTATTAAGTGCTCTGACTGCAACATTCGTCTTTGTCTAACTTTTTCCAGAAACTGCTTAGGTCTTTTCATGTTGAAGTATAACTTGTGTCTTGTTAACGCTGATTATTGTTTTGATATTTTCTGTGTATTTTGATAAAAAGACTATTTTTTTATTATATTGAAAAGAAATAATGATTTTCTTTGATATGATTCTTTTACAGTTTGTTAGAAAAAATAGTGTGCAAGTTAAATGTTGATAATCTCTATAATGTTGATAATTGTTTAACAATTCGCATAAAGCAACTGAAGGTAGTGATTTTATATAATTTTTAAATTAAAAAATGACTAACAATTAGTGTTAAGAATTACTAATAAATTCGATTTTAATTCTTAAGGTTCCTATAGGCAAGACTGATTCGTCTGTAAACAATAATGTTGCATACGTACTTTTGTTTTGCAATTAGTAAATAAAAATAAATATTTTGTTTAAAAAAATATGTTTTTTTAATACTTTAAATAAATTCAAATTCAAATTCAAATTCAAATATTTATTTCTCAACATTGACAATTATTTGTTCTTATTGACGTCAAATAAAACATGATTCTACCACCAGTTCGAAAAAAACCTTCGTGAAGAAGAACTGGCAAGAAACTTCACGGGTATATTTTTTTTTTTCAAAATAAATTTACAGTCTCTTTATGTCTATACAAAATTATTCTTTTCTGCATCTGTTAGCTCGGCAAGTCTTCCCTCCCTCCAAGTATCCAAACGACGAACACCCTCAAACGGCACCCGTTCACGAGTTAACGCGGGATCCAGCCATCGCCCTCCTCAACCATATCAGAGGGAAGTGAGCGACCCGTCACCCGACGATACCATAAGAAGACGTACTTTAGTGACAATGACGCTTTAGATATTCATCGGGACGAAGAACTCATCGCACAAACAGACACATTACACATGCTTTGTTACAAATACTAGTACAATCCTGTTAATGAGGGGATTATACCCAAGGGCTTTTATCATCCAAATAATCGGATAGTTTATAATATGCTCTAGCACACAACTTCTCCTTTATAGTTTCTTTGAATTTGTCAATAGGAAGACCTTGGATATCCTCAGGAACCTTATTATAAAAGCGTATACATTGACCCATGAATGAGTTAGTGACTTTATGAAGCCTGCTATTATGAGCTGCCAGCATATTTCTTCCTCTTGTGTTAACATTGTGCAGATCTTTTTTTCTTTTGAACAAGGTTATGTTCTTTTTAACATACATTAAATTTTCTAAAATATATTGTGAATGGAAGGTAAGAATATTTATTTCCTTAAATTTACTTCTAAGTGACACCCTTGGACCGAGCTGATAGATTGCGTGAACAGCCCTTTTCTGCAGAATAAATATAGCATCGATGTCGGCAGAACTCCCCCACAGCAGAATACCATATGTCATGAGGCTGTGGAAGTAACCAAAATAGACTAATCGAGCAGTTGTTTCATTTGAAATTTGTCTAATTTTTTTAACAGCATATGCGGCAGAGCCAAGCCTTTTCGCTAAACCATCAACATGCGGTCCCCACTGCAGTTTGGCGTCTAAGGTTATGCCCAGAAATACAGTTGAGTTTACAGGAGTCAGTTCCTGGCTCTTAACTACAATGTTTGTGTTTACCTGCTTGACATTTGGCAATGTAAATTTAACACATTTCGTTTTTTTTTCATTGAGGAGCAAATTATTAGCTGAGAACCACTGCTCTGTGTTGGAGATGCATTTGTTCACCGCTCGATAGTCAATTTCATGTCTTTTGATTTTAAACAAGAAGGAAGTATCGTCAGCAAACAATATGACCTCGCATTGATTCTTAACGACCGATGGCAGATCATTAATATAAACTAAAAATAGGAAAGGACCAAGAACTGAGCCCTGGGGCACACCCATTGTCACTGCCGATCCTGATGATTTTTCTCCATTTATTGCAACTTTCTGTTTTCTATTAGAAATATATGATTTAATCAAGGCAAGCGCTCGGTTTTTAATGCCGTAATGGTGCAGTTTCATGAGTAGAGTAGTATGATCCACGCAGTCGAACGCCTTGGACAAGTCACAAAAGACACCAATAGCATCACACGACTCCTCCCAGGCGCTGAATACGTGTTTTATGAGCTCAACACCGGCATCGGTTGTTGAGCGACCCCGCGTGAAACCAAACTGCTTAAAATTCATTAAACTATTACCGTAAAAATGAGAAAGTAATTGATTTAAAATTAATTTTTCAAAAATCTTACTGAGCGTTGGTAGTATAGATATAGGTCTAAAATTATTAGGGTCAGACATACTACCTGCTTTGAATATTGGAATGACCTTACTCAATTTCATTAAATCAGGAAAAACACCATTATCAACACAGTCATTAAATATACTGGCTAAGTACGTGGCTATACCATCAATGACAGATTCAATAATTTTAACAGAAATCCCATCTAAATCGGCAGTATTTTTTACTTTAATGCTTTTAAATGCATTTAAAACTTGTGGAACAGTAACATGTTTAAAAATAAAATCAATATTGCATGAATTTACATTTTCCGTTAGCAGTGACTGTGCAAGAGTGAAACATGAATTAATACTCGAAGTAGTTGACACAGGGATGGCAGTAAAAAAATTTTCAAATACTTCAGCAACTTCTTTGTCAGTTGACAACACTTTATCATTAATTTTTAAATTATATTTGGTGTGTGGTACTTTTGCTTTCCCAGTTTCCTGATTAATTATATTCCATGCAGTTTTTGAAATGTTAGTACTATATTTAATTTTATTATTAATGTAATTAGATTTAGCTACACTGCAAACTCGTTTAAATAATTTTGAATACTTTTTAACATATTCATAAAATGTCTTATTATGATTATAAGTTCTTTCACTGTACAATTCATATAATCTATTTCTACTTCTGCATATTCCCACTGTTGCCCAGTCACTAAACCTAAATAAATTATTATTTATACATATTTTTTTTTTTTAAAAACAGAGTCATATTCATTTCTAATTATATTATGAATAGAGTTATATTGAGTAATAGGATCTGCACAGTAATCTAATTTAAATGTTTTTTCAAATACATTTTTCCTAAATGTTTCAAGCCGTCTCTCATTCATGGGTATAAAGGTAATTTCTCTTTTTAAAGTCTTTTTTAGCCCAATATCAAAAGTGGCCAACTGCCCACTATGATCTGATTGTAGTTTATTAATTACTGACTTTGTACATGGCATTAAATTTGTAAAAATGTTATCAAGACATGTAGCTGAGGTCGCTGTGATTCGCGTAGGCTCTAAGAAGAGATTTTTTAGGTTGTAACAATTAAAAAGATTCAAGAATCGTTTACTTTGTGATGTCTCTACTAATAAATCAATATTAAAATCGCCACAAATAATTATTTCTTTGTTTTTGTTATTTACTCTATGTAATACCTCATCCATAGTGCTCTCAAATACTTCAAATGGTGAGGATGGGGGTCTGTATACACTTATTATAACAATATTCCCTATCTCAATACAGGCTATTTCAACTGATCGCTCAACAGACAGACTTACAATATCAGTGCGTTCTTTAAATGTTAGGCTCTTATGAGTGATGATCATTGAGCCGCCGCAAGTTGTTTGTTCTCTGTTGAATGAACTAGCAATTACATGATTCTTATAAGAAGACATAATTTGACACTGTGTGAGCCAGTGCTCTGTGATACATAGTATATGAATATTTTCACAGTTTATGAATAGTTCGATCTGTAATTCCTTACCATCAATGCCCTGCATATTTTGATGGACTATGTTCAGAAAATTATTTTTTACATTTTTATTGCTTAAATTACTACTTAGAATACTGGTGCTAGATGTATTATCTATTGTCACTAACTTATGTTTAAATTATTTCTAATACTATGTTTTGGAATATTACATTCCAACGGGTCAAAAGTATAAAGTGACTGCTCAATAGAAGCAGCGGTTGTAGTCAACGAATTGACTGTTATGAATAAAATATATGATAGCGAGTATGCTATATGTCGTAGGTCATTACTGTACAAATTGTACCTATCATTGGTCATATATGGCTTGTTAATAAATGTATTTAAATCAAAAAACTGAAATTTTTCACTATGACGACATGTCATATTTTGTACATCTATATTTAGTCGATGCTTCATATTATTTTCTGAGGGGCTCTGGGTAAATGGAAATGCAAACAAAATAATTTTACTAATATTCTGCCTGCAATTCAATCTAGCAAAACATGCTGTCATTGTTTTCCTACTTAGTTGCTTACATCTGCCTACTAATATAATCAATATTGTATTAGGGTTAAATGTACGGGATGTAATTTTATCAACTATGTCATAATATGAAGCACCGGGGTAACAATAATTAGTTATTGGCCCCCCAACACACCGAGTAAGTTGCAATCCCATGTTCTTACCAAGTTCATCGCTATACATAATTATAATAGGTCTTTACCTATGAAACTGCCGTTTTGCCGTACTGGCCATTTCAAATGAAATTTTTTTTTTGACTGATAATTCTAATTTCAAATTAATTTTATTTGACAAACATGGAATTCTTTTTCTAAAATCGTCATTTGTTTAATAGTTAGTGTTTTGTTTTCAACGCATTCGAAAATTTTTCGTCATCATGGATAAGTTAAAAATTCGAGTAATTATGGAGTATGAGTACCGTCGTGGCAGCAAAGCGGCACAAGCGGCACGCAACATCAACGACGTTTACGGAGCGAACACTACAAACGAACGCACCACCCGTTATTGGTTTACCCGCTTCCGTTCTGGAAATTATGACCTGAAAAATGAACCCCGTGGTCGTCCAAAACTTTGGTCGACAATGACGAATTAAAGGCAATTGTGGAAGCTGATGAAACTCAATCCACGACTGAATTAGCAGCAGTTTTCGACGTTAGCATCAAAACAATATTGGTCCATTTGCGTCAAATTGGCAAGGTAAAAAAGCTTGACAAATGGGTACCCCACGAACTCAATGACTGCCAGCGCGAAGTACGCGTGGAGACGTGCCTTGCACTGCTCAGCAGGCATACAAATGAAGGAATTCTGAACCGCATTGTTACTTGTGACGAGAAATGGATCCTGTTTGACAATCGTAAGCGCTCAGCAAGTTGGTTGGACCCTGGTTCAGCACCCAAACAATGCCCTAAACGAAAACTTACCCCTAGAAAAGTGATGGTCACTGTTTGGTGGTCTAACGCGGGTGTAATTCATCACAGCTTCTTGCCAAACGGGACAAGCATTACTGCAGATGTGTACTGTGAAGAACTGAACACAATGATGGAGAAGCTCGCACGTCTCCAACCAGCTTTGGTCAATCGTTCGGCTCCACTGCTCCTGCACGACAACGCACGACCTCATACTGCACAGCAGACGGTCTCCAAGCTACAAGAGTTGGGGTTGGAAGTTCTCCGTCATCCGCCGTACTCACCAGACCTTGCGCCTACAGACTTTTACTTTTCCAGAATTTGGATAACTTCTTGGCGGGAAAAAAATTCAATACCCGAGAGGCAGTACAAAATGCCTTTGAAGAATTTGTTGCCTCCCGTCCAGTTGATTTCTTCAAGAAAGGCATCAATAACCTACCAATGCGTTGGCAAAGATGCATTGATTGCATGGGTGATTATTTTGATTAATAGAAATAAAAAATATATCAAAAAATTACGCTTCATTTATTTCGTGAAAAACGGCAATTTCATAGGTAAAGACCTAATATTTAATTTTCTTTTATTTGACTTCTTATCTAAGCTACTACCTGAGTTTGATACTACATGCTTAGTGACATATGGCTCCTCAGGTTGACTGGATATTGGCAGAGGGCAATCTGATGTAGTATTATTTGAATTACTTTCATAATAATTGGTAAGGGACTCAAAGCGGTCATGATTATATTTAGACAGTTCAATCAAATTGTCCATAGCTACAGTGTGTTCCTTAATTTCTTTTTGAGAAATTTCATATTTATTGGTTAGAATAAGTAGCTCTTCATGTAGTCTCTGTATTTTTACATTTAATTTCTGTATGTCACTTTCATAGGTTAACCTATTCTGCTCCAAGTTACTTTTACAGAATATCAGTTCATTCTTTAGTTTTAAACATTGATTTTTACTTGGAATAGTTTTAGATAAAATGCTTTGCTTTTTGATAAATTTAGAGCTACTCTGAATAGATTGATTGAGTTTGACAATTTTCTTACTCTTAGTTTTGCTCAATTTTATGTTACCAGTATGGTGAATATTATTGTTTTTATTATGTACCGTTCCCAAAGATTCTAATGCAGGGTCTGCATACATTGAAAGGTCACTTGTTAAATCAATTATTAAAGAGGAATCTGAAGGAACTGTAGTGACCATGTCGGGGTCACTGCAGACAAGCTCATTGAACAATGATTGGGTCTGAATTACTGTCTCCTGATTTATTTTAGACTCCAAACATGCTATTTTAGTATATGAATTGCAAAGTTGCTTTTTAAGGTCATTGTTATGATCAAGCGTATCTTGCAAGACATTACTATCTTTGTCAAACCCATTCACTATCCCCTGAAGTTGGTCCCGTTGTTCTGAGACTTCTAAAAGCTGTGTGTGTAAGTTCACTAACTCCTGTTTCATTGATTTATTTCTATTTAATATTACTGTCATTTCTTTTTCACTATCATTCCTTTCTTCCAACAACTGCTCATTTAAAGCTTTGAATTTTTGGAGTTCTTGAAGAGTAAGATTCAATTTTTCTTCTAGTTGACGAGTTGTTGTTTGGCGAGTCATCATTTTTAAGATATTAGTTTATATGTTGATATAGCAGAAATGAACAGCTGGTTGGAATCAAGGTTATGTCCAATAACAGTGTAAACAAAGTCACTTCTAATACTTACAAGATGAAATTGAAAAGTTACCTCTAATGGTACCCAAACTTTCTTGTTTAAACTAATAGTTTAAAACACTAGTCAATACAATCGATGCCTATTTGATTTAAATCTTTGACTACAATGACACTGAATATAACGGTTCTCGTAACTTAGTTATGCACACTAAAAACACTGTTTGTACACTTTAAAAACTTACTGAATTTAACAAATCACTAATATAAACAAGATTTTTAGCGATGAACAAGGTTTTATTGCAATAAACAGATATAAATACAAAAAATTATAAATTATTTTATGAGAACTCGTTAGTTCACAACTTATCGGTATCGTTTGGTCTGAAGACCTTCAGAGGAGGGTCCTGCTAGAAAAATATTTAAGGTTTACTGTAGCCATTTAAGTACTATTTTTTGACCTACACGATTCAGAAAGTATTGAACTATATACTGCGAACGTGAAATTTTAGCTTCCAATCGAATTAAATGTGGGGTTCTGCTACATATACAGTGTACATGAAGTATTGCTATGATCTTATTAAGTTTTGAAGACCTAACATACTAAAAAAGGACAAAATATATTCGAAAACTGACCCCAAATGTAGGTTGTCTACACCACTCACATAACGTGCTAACAAAATACATAAAGAATATGTATTTTGTTAGCACGTTAGGCTCTACAGCTACACCTGTTTTAAATAGTCAGGACTTACGAGGTTTAGTAGGTGCATAACAGCACCCGCCGCAGATCAGCAACTTTTAGAGGACTTTAGTCGAGAATGTTGCTAAACGTATAATATCTTCACCTTCTTTCTTCCCCTTCGTTACTATATTTCCGATATCTTCAACAGGCGTAGGTAAGCTGTCAGTATTTTTCTTAAGCTTTACCTTGTCGTTCCTGCGATACTTCCGATAAAATTGTGCAAGTTCGTTATTTTCAGGACTTGACCTTTGACAGTCGTGATGAGTTAGTGGATGCAATCAACTTGTTCTCGGTTCTCGGTGTTAGTTTCACATAAATACCAATTATTGGACTTCGGGCATTCAGCCTCTGTATACACGTAATCGTAATCATGTATCGCTATGTAGGGATAGGACGGGACTAACATTTGATTATATTTATTAGGAATAATAGATAATTTATAAAAGTCGTATACATAAGCCGATACAATAGGTATCTTGGAAACTATTACAAGTTGTTCGCTACTATAATATGAACCTAACCCCATCGCGTTGTTATATGCTCTAAAACTAAGATCTAATATTTGATTTTTATTGTAAATTAACACGAATCGTTGCAATATACAGTTCAAGGAATCGACACTTAATAAATAATGTTGACTATTTGAAACATGAATATAAGCTAAATATTTTCCGATCTCACCAACTCATCAGAAATGGTGTCGATGTTGTCACTGAGAATGAGTAGATATTGCGCAAAGTTCTGTTAATTCGACACTCGTGGAATGAGTCTGCGAAATTGTAAAATTATCTTTGCACTGATTTTGAATAATGGAATTAAGAATTTTCTGATATCCATGTTTTACTTAGCTAATATGATTATTTAATAATAATAATAATAAATCTCCAGACAAACACACAAACGGTATGGCCCCAAAGTAAGCAGAGCTTGTGTTATGAATGACCATACAGCGAACTGGGGGCAACCCAGATTAAACCTACATATATAAATACAAACAACCATGACCCGAGAACAAACATCTGTTGTCATCACACTAATGAATGCCCCGGCCAGGACTCGAACCGGGGACCTTTGGCGTATGAGGCAAGGCTACTTACCACTACACCACTCTAATGTTAATTTATTCTCAGTATCCTGGAGCAATTTTATGGCATCATTGTACTTTATAGCGTCTTTATAGAGTAAGTTTCCGGAAATGTTTTTGATTACTGTACCTAAATCCGTCTTTAAATACAATACAAATACAAAAGTATTCGTTTTAAGGTAGTCAAGGTGTGGTAGGTATATGGATAATTGGTTACTATTAGCCTGAGAAGTTAAACTAGTCAGTTGACCTTTAACTATTTTTTATCCTAGATCTAATTTCGTCTATGGGTATGTACTGTAGAAAAGAACGATAATGCGTAATAAGGCGCGCGACGCCTAACTTGTACTCTTGATACTCGTAACAGTCCAGGTCCATCAAGTGTGATCTCCTGCCCGGTTACTATCCGCGGTAAAAGTAAGATTGGCATCAGTATCCTGTAACAAACGAACGCTTTTAGGGCCTCGTTTGAGACGTGACTAAGCTATCGGGTTACGCTTTTTCTTATGCACAGGGAGGTCTGCTAATACAGCATCATGGGTGAATCGCGGTGCTAACTTCTATCGATTTGCGAGAGGGGTTCGAATAAAAATGGATTTTTCTGTGAAATGATGAATCTATTAATACTAAAATATGATTGCGGAGGGCGATGGCTGGATCCCGCGTTAACTCGTGAACGGGTGCCGTCTGAGGGTGTTCGTCGTTTGGATACTTGGGGGGAGGGAGACTTGCTGAGCTAACGGTAAGATAAGAATAACTTTGTATAGACATAAAGAGACTCTGTTAATTTATTTTGAAAAAAATATACCCGTGAAGTTTCTAGCCAGTTCTTCTTCACGAAAGTTTTTTTGAACTGGTGGTAGTGTCATGTTTTGTTTGCCATCAATAAGAACAAGTAATTGTCAATGTTGAGAAATAAATATTTCATTTTATTTCATTTCATAATGAAACTGAAAACTTTACTCATTCGTTAGCAATGATCTAAAGTGTATTGTTGTCAAATATGTTCCGTTAAGTCAAAACGTAGAGGGTCGCGGGGGTCAAAGTGACCAGTTATTATATCTATCGCGCGGCATTTTGTGAAGCTATGAATGGAATGATCATATGGTAAAGGCATGACATTATTTATAACTTCTTGTTTCCTTTCCAATTTAGGATTACGAAAGTGTCGTAAGAGGGTGGAATGTAGTCTTTCTACCATTCTATTCTCGTTAGGGGTATGAGCAAAAATTTTATGATGAGAAATATTATATAATCTATAAAATATAATGGAAATTTCTTCAATCCGTTGGTATTGTCAAATCTCCATCTACTTGTGCCACCGATATTGATATAAACACACTAAATAATCAATTTTCAGTACCACTTCTCTTCTTAAACCATAACGCTTAATCTGATACTTTGTGTCACCTATCTCAACTGCCTGTAACATATTCTCCTTTCTACTTTGAAAACTTAACTGAAGAAGATGTAAAGAAGTCATTCATTACTCTCAATTTCTTGTGCGGCAATCGATAATTATAACATATGTTCTAGAATGATCTCATCGATTTGTCCTACGGTTCTACTCATCTTAACTCATATTATTAATTGTTTCATTTCAAGTTTTCCATTTTGTAAACTTAGTGACGCAAAGAAAAAACCGTAAGAGGAAAAAACAAATAAATTACGGTTTTCAAAACAAATGAATTACGGTTTTCAAAACATAAGTGCGTGAGTAAATTGCTGTATAAATTTGAAATTGGAATTCTTAACCAAAGAAGAGATAATACAGATCAAATTGGCCAGTACGACAAAATGCCAGTTTCATATGTAAGAACCTGATAGTATACTAGGGGGGAACTTAGAATAAACATTCATGTATGAATATTTATAAACAACCATGATCCGAAAACAAAAGTAACCATGTTCATCACATAAATGAATGTCCCACGTTAACTCGGGAAAGGGTGCCATTTGAGAGTCTTCACGTTTGTAATTTTATTTGAAAAAATAATACGCTTGAAGTTTCTTGCCAGTTTTTCTTCACGAAGGTTTCTCCGAACTGGTAGTAGAGTCATGCTTTATGTCATAAGAACAAGTAATTGTTAATGTTGAGTAATAAATATTTTAATTTGAATTTGAATGAGGCTGGGCTACTTCAAATGAAGCCGATAAGAAATCAATAAGAATGAAACAATATTGAAATCAACGGCAGTAGCATCTTTGTTTAGTTACGTCTGGATAGTTTCTAATATTATTCAATTTTTAACTTTCATATCATATCAAAAGAGAAGTAACCAGCATAATCTCAGAAACGCAAAACTAACAGAAATTTTCTTAATTTGACAAGAAGCGCAATAGCCAGTTTGATCGCGAGTTGCGATTGCCAGCTTAGAAAAGGGTAGTGGCATTCATAAATGAAGGCTGTCATATGAATCGTTATTGATAAGACCTGAAGTTTAAAATACTGAGGATAGATAAAAAAACTTCTAATTAGAACTCACACATTATTTTCTTATTTAACTAATTTGCTAGATAAATAATGTATGAGAAATATAAGGTTCAAAGGATTGAAGCTTTAATCAAAGAGAAGAAATAAAAATACACGATTCTTAAGTTTACCTAAGCCAAAAAGGGTGAAATAAAATTTTGCAGACATTAATGAAACCATTTATAAGATTCATTCGGGGTTAAATCTGCGTCACAACTGGGACAATATTTGAATAAAATATTTTCTACTCAAACAAAACATATCCATATTATAAAGACCTACAATTTTGATGTATTCAACACGATTTTTGCTTACAAACAAGTGGTGTGTTAGTAAGTAGTAAGTAGTAAGTAAACAAGTAAGTAGGAAGGTATCTATTTATCTACGTTTATTTTTTTCTATTGTGTAACTACCTCCCAGCTGATCGCAAGGTCCGTGCGTTATCTGGATAGGTGTGTGGCCGCGCAATTTAACTCTAAATGTTTAGAATTTTTTTCTGGAAAGACTATAAGTCCAAATAAAAAACGGTTTTTTGTAGTCCAATGGCAAAGACTTACTCAATATGAAATGTTTTTATCCAAAATACTTTCTTGACAACCATGTATTTGAAGTTACCTAAACGATTACCATCTATGTAATCAATTATTCAAGTGTTTGAGATACCTTCGTTTTAAATATCTTTGTAAGCCAATGCGGTAAACTTACTACGCAGTATCTCGTAGTACATATCGATTATTGAAACCACACTCAGCTCTAGTTCGAAAAATGGACCTGTACGAACCAGACTCAATGGTGCAAACATGCTGTTTTCATTCAACGTCGCTGAATATGAAAACGTCACGACAGTGTGGCCACATGATGTTTTGTGTTTGTTTCAAAGTAGAAAATGATGCAGAATCTAAATATTTTTATAATTTTTGCGTATTATCACATTTTTATACACATTTTGAACTGGTGTACATCGAGCTAGCCAAAAATGAAATGACTCTTTAATTCAACGATACTTAAGCTACCATATAAGCTATCTAGCAACACAAAAATAGAATCCTAAATGAGAAAATAACACTGTACGTATGTATAGCGCTTAACAATGCATATTTTATTATATACAGGGTGTCCAGAAAGTGAAGGATAATCCTTCACCTGCGGATAGGGCTATTCATTTCCTACCTCAAAAATAAAAAACTTCTGGTAAAAGTCTCATAGTTTTTGAGTTATCAATATTTAAAAAAAAAACTTTTTTTGGTTATAGCATGCCATTTTGTCAAATGACGACATTTTTATTGCCCATTTTTTTAAAGTACTCGTGGTTACTTAAGTCATTAAACACAATGCCAAATTATTTCCTAATATATTGAAAATACCCGTTAAAAACAAGTTTTCCAAAAAAAATTGTCGTACTTTTTCTAACAGCTAACTTTGATAGCCTGTGGTATCTCAAAAATGTCCTAATCTGATCGTGCCAAGACCTTAAAAATTTGTTTGGTCAATACTCAGTAGTATAACAAAATGGTATAGTTATTTAAAATTACATTTAAAACTACTTTTTTATGATTTGACTAATGCGGGCAGGTCGATTTTCAGAATTTACGGTAAAAAATACAATTGATATAAAGTTACTGTGAAAGTCTTATTCCATTGGTAAACGATAAAAAAAGGTCTGTACCTGACACGCTACAATCAAGTTAACGTAAAACCGTATTTTTAGTGTCATGCTTGACTCTGTTCGGTTCTGACGTGCTCTCCTATTTACTCGAGTTTTGATAAGTGCTTTTTAACGTTTGTGCTCTGAAATTGGATTTGGTTTTGTTTTGTGATTTGGACTTTGATATCGATGATCTCGACAACTTAGATTCACAACGGATTTCTTCGAGCTAGGCTTAAACAATGCCCTGATACGAGAACACTTGTAACTGGAAAAGCACAAGACTCAACACTGCAGCTATATTATTTAATCTGTGATGTGTATTTTTCGTTAGAAACCCAAATAAATAAATAATTACGCCTAGCGAGTACGCTGATATTCATCTTGTTTATGGTGATTGCCATTGCAACGCTTCCGAAGCCGCTGAACGCTATGCAGAAAGGTAAGTTGATTTATTTATTTTCCCATGAAAGAAATTTCTTTACATAACATAAACTTTCACCAGAAGTAAAGGCTTTCCAGAACTAATTTTCACGTTTACAAACAAATAAAAGATACTAAATCTTTATTAAAATTTTATGCTGAACGAGTAGCGACTGAAGGTTGCTTTGATGTATGACTTTTTCTGGTGGTTGATAGATGGATGCCAGCGTGATTGGCTGATGGCCGCTCATCGCTATTCTACAACAGGAAACTTCGATATTCTCGAGCTGTGGGGGATCGACAGGTATACAGTGTAGAGACCTTTTGTAGTAGATGGGGGTACCACCTTTATCGGCGGAAAGCCTGTCGTTACGAACGATGTCGTAGTTTGCTATTTTTGGGTCCTTGTGACTAGGTTTCAAAAAGGTTTCCTGCACGAGTAAGATGTCGATTTAAAATTCTCGAAGGAGTTCATGAATTTTGCTGATGTTTAAGACCATCGGCGTTGAAGTAGCTGCTAGTGAGTGACCGAGATTTTAATCTAGAGGACGACAATTAAAAAATATAATTTATTGAATTTTTGGACGTTGGCGATAAGCGCCTGGTGCTCGATCGCGACGAAGCACGTCGCCTAGAATTCACCCTTTGCGGCTCGTAGTTTGCGAGCAAGTCTGAAAGTGGCTCTCCACGGCCCCTGACGGTGGAAGGAGAAGGCATGCAAGCAGGTGCTAACCTGACCTGCTGTACCTGAGAAGGCGGGAGGGTGAGGGCAGCAATGGGTCTCCTCACCATGGCAGGTGGGGTCACCCATGCGTTCTTGGGAGGCGGTGGAGGACCATGAGGGTCGCAAAGCGGAGGCTGCGGTTTATGGGGTAGGCTGGGATTTGCAGCAGGAGCAGAGGGTAGACACCTTTGATTTGCATTCTGCACCTTTTTGGGGTTAGGCTTTGGGGCCCTGGGGCATCCTTAGTAATTGGCAGTGTGGCCAACCGTCTTACATAAGACGCACGTGGGAGGTTCGACGGATTCCCGGGATCGCGCGCAATTCGCAGTGCCATGATCACCCAAGCACTTGATGCTCCTAGGTTTGATGTGGCAATTTTTGGCCGTATGGCCATAGACTTAAATATATGGCATTGGCTGGGTATGCTACGTTTGAAGAGTATCTCGACGGTGATCCCCAAGAGCCTATTGTTTTGAGATTGAAAATCTCCTTGCCCTCAGGGGTGTGATCTAGTGTTACCAACACTAGATTATACGATCTTTGCCTTACACACGGTGGACGGAAATGACCGGGAAACCCTGGCCCTTGAGAAGCTCTGACTCAATCTCCTTCCGTATGCCTCTAAGGACGACACGTAAAACGCGCTCCTCCTCGAGCGCGTAAGTGTGGTACTCAATGGATTTCTCCTTCAAGTACTTGGTGAGGGCGCGGTGATTGGCGGATGCGACGGTCGCTACGCGGATACTGATCGCGGTATTTTTCACGTGTATATACGCGATTTTTAAATTTGACATGTGTGTGGACACAGTTGTCCGAGCCGCTTCATCGCGGATGAAAATAGGAGGCGGATGCCGATCGGTTGGCTTGGCCTCGGGATGGGAGAGAATATAATTAGTTAGTAGCGTGGACTGCGGAGCCCGCTTTTTCGGAGTTTTGGACTCATCATCGGATGAGTCCGAGGGCTTAGCCCTTTTTTGTCGTTTAGCGACGACGGTGAATCCTTCGTTGGATTCAATGGCTTGGGCGGGAGCCATGGTATCGCAGTCCATCGACGATAACGAAGATGAACTACGACGAAGCCACGGACGGGCGCGAGCTAGAATGCTCGCGTAAGGGATTGACATGTCGTGTTCCTTACCTCTTCAGTTATGCGATCGCACATCGCTTGCTTCTGGGAGAAACTTAGTAATTCTAGCAATACCATCCTATTAGCCGTAGCTAAGTCCTTTGACAGCCCAATATTTAGCTATTGGTAGGCCGTACATAGAGGCGAGAATCGCAAATGACACTGGTTCAAGATTTTGAAAAAGAGAGAGAGATATAGAAATTTAGTTCATATTTAGTACATGGTTTCTGACATCGTCATTGTTATAACAATTATTTTACTACCTTTATTTTGTAATTATTATTTTTTATATAGTTAATTTAATTGTGTTAAACTTCAAAATGTTTTTGATGAATTTGACTCTTTATTTAAATCTATATCTTAGTGTTTTTTATATTAGCTTTGTTAATTATTGGTTGCTTGCCTGAAAAATAAATGTTTCTGATTATTATTATGATTGTTGGTCATACAAACTCAACTCATTCAAAATAATCAAAAAATAAATCGTTCTAACTTCAATACATAATATTTTTAGTATAACATTACATTCGCTTCTATAAGTCTCTAAGAGCGGTTACGCAGGCAAGAATACGTTTAAAATCTTTAATATTAATAAATGGTATCAGAGAAAGCAAGGACTTGTTAACCAATAGCACCCCCAATCGTAGGGAGAGTAATAATCGAAACATGATTTTTTATTAATATAATCAAATGTTTCAATTATTATTATTAAACTTTTAGAAATTTAAGCAGCTCTTTCAGATCGTCCCATCAATTCTTTTCGGAAAGTTTTAATATAAATCTTAGCCGTCATTTACTCAGCGTACTAAAATGATTTATTACCGTTCATATCACCCACTTCAAAACAACTAATCACCTACACAAATCATTCGCAGTCTACTTAAATTCGCATTGAAGAGCTTATTTTTACCCTAATATTTCTGCATTTAATAGCTTTTTGTATACCTACGCTTCTCTAATTTATAAGTATGCTAAAGCTCCAGACTTCATTTATTTTCTAGTCAGATTAAAACACTCAATGGGGAATTTTAATTGAGTTTTCACAAGGGACGAAAACGCGTTTTCAGACAGAAGGGCCCCTTAAATGTGAGTCTGCAAATTAACTTAATTTACAAGGTTTTGGTCAAGCTATCGTGGACGTCTTTACTGGCAATCTTATCAAACAACTTTAGATAACGCAATTACCGAAATGCGTGACCTTTATCGTTACGTTGAATGGTTCCACTTTTTTGTAGTAATAGCACAGTTGTAAGTGTAAACATTATTGGATTTAAAAAATAAGTTGTAAGAATGTTCGCTTAATGAACCCATTCTAAAACACGTAACTTATAGTATCGATCCGACAGTGGCGCATCTCCTCATGCAACAAGCAAAAGCTTCATTTTAAAAACTATTTTCAAACGATTATTCTTACTGGAGATTTATTCATTCTTACGAATTCCCAGACTTATGGCATATATCAAATAAACTATTTTTATAATTATAAAAGTGTTAACTTAGCAGACAAGCTTGTATTTGATGTGATAAAAAAAATATGCAATTAATTCTTACTGAGCTGGACTTATTATTATTATTTTTATATATTATTTAAATTTATGCTTTTACAAACGACAAGCACGTATTTTTCTGGGACTTGTGCCTTGCAAGTTTTGAACTTTCAGGCTTAACCTTTTCAAAAATTGTCTTGTAATGTAGGAAATATATATTCTCTGAAAATAAATTCTTACGAGTACGTATTTCTTGTAAAGCAAAGTGATATTTAGTTTCCATACAAAATAAGGGAGCATCTATTTCAATTCATTATTTTAATCATAATTATTGAAATATTTGATAATATTAAGGAAAAAATCATGTTTCGATTGTAACGCTCACTTCAATTAGGTTTTTTTTCCATCATATATTCTGAACGTACCGTTATACCTAGTGGAACAATAAACACCTAGTAAGAGAACACTTCTAAAGTATATATTGTCATAGCGAGTTCCCTACAAAGGTAGTAATGAACAATTCTTAAGGGACTGGTTTGGTTTGCCCTTTGCGGACCCGGGCGCGCTCGCTTCGGCTGCTCTGACTGGTTAGGAGTTCCGATTTGGTTGATTTCAAATATTACACACATGTACAACACATTTTGAGTGTGGGCTTACAATATTTTGCAAAGAAAGCTAAGGCAAGGTCCTAACTGATGATATCCGACGTCGCTGGCGTCGCAGCCGCTACCGCTGCGCCGATCCTGGGTTCCTGAGACGCCATTCTTCATTGCTAGCAACTACTTCACATCAGGAGAGTGCATCGATAAACAGGCTTTTTTATAACCCACAATATTACTATTGTCATAAACTATATCACTGCTGAGTTGGGTGTTTTATTACTCCACACTTGACCCGGTCACAATATGACGTAGGTATACGCAAATCAAATTTGTTAAGTATCATTATCGGGCTCAGCACTATTATCCTATTGGACGAATCTTAACCTAAATAAATCTTTGTTGTTCTACATTTTTTTTTAATTGTTTCAAGTCAATAAGAACTTCAATTATTGCGTCATGGTACAAAAATACCTATTCACAGGCTGTTTCCTTTACTATTATTCCTTAATCCTTTTATAGCCGTACAATTGGTAATATGATCACAAAGACATTTATTTTTATGTGTTGCCGTAACGATATTCAATATTGTCGCTCTTAATAAAATTTTCGAAATAAATGCGACATTCAGAAATTTTTCCTTATCGTATTATATGGGCCTAGATCAAAGTCATCAAAAATAAGCATCAAAAAGTATTTTGAAAGAGACTCTGATTTGAAATAACTGCTAAAACAAAGGAACCGCATTTTGAAAACAAACTTTTATTAAAAGTGATATATGAAATGTTGATAGTTAATTATTAATACTTTTAAGTCATCTTTCCTAAGACATAATCTTCTTAGGTTAGTTTGATGGCAACACGCCTTTTTACATACAATAACTAAAATTGAAATTATTGTGAATATCGTTATTATTCTTTCAACCAAATAACGTCCACTGCAGGACTAACGTCTTCTTCCAAGGATTTCCACGCCACTCGGTCTTGTGCGGCCCTCGTCCATTACTAGCTTTGCAGCAACTCCAAGGAGATCGTCAGTCCATCTTGCGTGAGTGGCGTCTGCTACTATCTGTTCTGCTACGTGCCCTGAGATTGCCACTTCTGAGTGGCAATCCTTCGGAGATGTTGGTGACTTTGGTTTGCCTGCGAATCTCCTCATTTCTGATTTGATCGTAAACATAATGACTTATTAATATAATGCAGAACATACGTAGTAATTTTTCAAAGGCATTCTCTAGAGTTTTCGATTAACGTCCATAACAGGGTCGAGTACCACTTTTTACATAAAAAGATCAATTGACTACCTTTTATTACATATAAATAGGTGCTCTTCTCAGGTAGAAGGACAGGTTGGTAAAGAAAAAGGTAAAAAAGGAAAAATAACTGCGTAGAATTCTTGTTTAACGAGCGCTTGAAATATTAAAAGAGATTTAAATTATGGAGAATGAAATACGTAAATGAAATATGACCTCACTTTCTTGTAGATTTTTTCTTATATTCGATTTACTAATTATTAATGAGATCATTGAATTTGTTGTTAATAAGTTTAAAAAAAAATAATTATTACCATGTTATTTTAATTAGTAAACATACATACAGTAGAATCCGTTTATGATGACTCCGCCTATATGCTTATTCTGAAGTAATTACACAGCGAATTTGCGTTTTATATAATATTCTTCATAAATAAATCGGATGTAATGAATTCGCTTATATTGACATGTCGCTTATTTTGACCCATTTTGAATGAATTGCGTCCATTCATAGATAGTCGCGACAGTTGCGAGAGTCACTTGATACCCGAAGACGTTCAGCGCGTGCATAGCTTTTTTATGTTTTAGATCTCACTGGGTAATTATAATTGAAGGTCACGCATTGTTTATTAGTGATTTGTGAAAAAAATGACATCTCAACCTCGTCGTAAAGCATTTACGATTGAAGAGAAAGGTGCAATAATATGCAGATTTGAAAATGGAAAACTAACTCATCTCTCGCTAAGGAATCTGCAGTTGGTCATTCGACAGTCTCAATGATTTTCAAAAACAAGAACCGGATTAAGAAAGTTTATATATCTTTACATACTAAAAAAAAACAGGAGATAGTTCATTTTCTTCAAAATGCTTTGTATGACGTCCGCTTAGTATGACGTGTTTCTTATTTCCCTGCAATGTCATAAACAAACGGAGTACAGTCACGTGCATTGATATGTAAACGATGACAAATTTGCAAACAAATGTAAATATTAGACAGTTCAAAAAGAAGTGTCTCATGTTGTCCTAAAAATAATGTAATCAGCGAAAAATTGTAACGTCGCGAAAATAAGTAAAAAGTCCTCAAAATTGTAAAGTCGACTGCCCCTACGTATATTATCGAAATGGAAAACTAGTACTTTAGAGGAGAGCGCTTTGATGTTCATTTTGTGTACAAAATGGACATTTATGGAGCTTACTGCAATTAATTTGAGATGTATACTAAACTTGTATCAATAAATAAATTAAATTCAATAAATAAAATAAAAAAATTATTAAAATAAATAAAGTTTCTGAGAAAAGCTAGTTTCAATACTTTATTACGTTCATCAACTTTCGAAACTATACTATGGAACAATTTTTCCAAAGTTTATCGAAAGTGAGTTTTTCGGAATTTTATGTCGGACTTTATAATAGAAAAATATTGAAAGTGTTATATTCGATAAAGTTTGTGGAAACATTTTTTGTTTTGATGTTTTTCAACCTTTAAATAATGAACTAATAGAGTAATAGTAATCATATAAATTAAATAAAAATAAAACAAAGATGAGTTTATTGTATAAAAGTTTAATTATAAAAGATATATCAATCAGAATTACAATCACAAACTAAGTTCCATTTGGCATAATGAGATCAAAATAAACTTATATTCATTTTTCTTGTTACAATGTCTGTGACATTAATTATTAATTATTTTCGCTTAAATTGGCTCTTTTTTTGAATCCTTATATTTGGCTTCAAGTAATGGCAGTTGTTGAGTATACGATTTTTTTAGTTCAACATGTTGCTTCCTTCTTCCACGACTTCATGTTTCTACTTTGGTGTTTAAACATGAAGCATTATCTTTCAGCTTGTATTTAAAATATAAACAATTTGGATCTTCTTTACGCACACTAATTTTATTAATACTATGACACTTAACATTTTCATTTCTCATGTCTTTTTTCCATTTCCGATCATCCAATAAGCCTTTAAAATTATAAAAATCGTCTTGAGTCATTTCCGGAGTTCCGTTAGTTTTACACCAACGTACTAGGGCAAACCACTGATCAGGAGTGTATATCATTTTACCTTTAGATTCTCGTTCAATAATAGCGTGGACGCTATCTCCCTCGTTCGGCGGTTTTAAAAAGCGATGAGTGATATCTATTTTATATTCCTTATATAGGCCAGGTACATGTGTAGAGAGTACACTATATGATTGCGGTTTTGGCCCGCACAGTTATCAGACCAAAAAATTAATTCTTTAGCACCTTCTTCTACTTTTCTTTTAACAAATTGAAGTAAACAACTACTTACTTTATTTGCCCCTCTTTTTCCGGTACACTCTGTCCACATAAAGCACGTTCCTTCTTTTTTTCCAATGTCAAACAGAGTAGAATTGTACAAAGACAGCTTCCGTTTATAATAAAATAATCCCACGTCACCAGTGAGGACAATTCAAAATTTTCTGAAAATCAAAGGTAGCACATACTATTTCCGATGAATTTTGTGGAAGAATTTTATTGCTATTTTTAAACTCTCTAGCAATCGACTTACTCTCTATATGTATGTTATACGCGTTAATTTGTTCTTCAGTTGGAGATTTTTCATTGGAAAAACTGTGATATTTGTCGCATAAATCCTTTTTTGGTACAAAGAATGCTAAATTCATGTTTTCATTAATAATATCGGTATACTGGCGTAAAGTTTGCGCAGTATTATTATAAAAATAAAGGTTGTCCCACTCTTTACACAAGGAAAAATCTTTTTGCATTGATAAATTGTTATATAAATAAAGCTTGCTAGTATTTTTCCGCGTGTAATTCAACTGGTTGAAATGATGCAACATGGTCACAGACACTTTTTATCACATCGGAATTTTACATGTAAGATTGGTAACATGGTTTGGATGTTTTCCTCTGTTATCTGGCAAAGTGATACCTTTTTGATTTAATTTTTGATGAGCAGTGCGTACAAATTATGTCTAAAAATAAAAATACAACTACGTCTATGTTTGCAAGGAAGGTTTTGATTTTTGGTAGGAATTGGTAAGAAGTATTGAGTGGTAAATTGTCTTCTAGATGAACTTTCAGTAGTAAAATGGCGCTTGTTAAGCTTTTTAGTAAATTTATTCATAAGTTCCCATTCTTTGGAATGGTCAGCCAATTGCCAAAAACTTGAATGAATTCTTTGACGAATCGTTTCATTGAAATGCTCATCGCATTTTAATTTACAAGTAGCTTTACAGATCGGTCCCATCACTCTCTTATGATACCTTACCATTCCTGCTGGCATACTGTTGACCGGTGTTTACTGCAGCTTTTCTTTAAATGTCTATTCAGTTTTCTAAAAAAAATTATCCATATTAAATTATTTTGATATTAATAAAACTTTGACTTAGAAATAAGTAATATATAATTAATAGCTTGTCTTGTTATAAATATAATTCATTCCAATTACGGTTTCAGCGATCTCTTATGAAAAATGGAGCCTCGCATGGATAGCCGGATTTTGAGCTGGTAAAAGGACGAAACTATCCAGAGTTACTTGGATGACGAAAAAGTCAATACCTACCCAGAAAGAGATGTTTAACCTCGAAAGCGAAGATGTTGCGGTTTTATCAGACGACGATGTTCATCACTCTGTACTCTCATCGAACCGTACAAGTCAAAATGTTTAAGAGACTAAGAATAGAATATTATGGAGTAAAGAATATCCACCAGAAACAAGAGTAAGATCTCAAAATATTAGATTTCGACCTCCTGGTCCGAAATTATTTGAATATAGCGGGTATAAATGCTTTGATCATCCATCGACTAAATATAGGCCAACAGACTGTAGTACGACGAAATTTCCTACTTGACATGTCATTTGAACTGGCTAAACCCATCATGATGCGACGTTTGGCACTTGAATATTTTCTTCGGGAATCAAAAATAAAAACAAAAAGCCTTTGGGGGGGTCTGATGAGATATCTCATGATCACTCAAACAAGAGAGTAAAAGTTGGCAAATGTTTCATTGCTCTCGAGCCCGAAATCGCTCATTAAAAAATTGTTGTAAACGATGTGCCAGGTGGATATGCCCTGATCACCAAGCTGTGTTATGTCTTCAATGCAAAGAAGAAGATAATTAGAAGTCAGAACATTATTTTTTTTATTATTTTATCGAAGTTGATCTCAATCTATCCAAAAAGTTGATTCTTTCATAAGAGTTTCTTATAATATTTCTAATTTGTAAAGTAACTGTTTTGTAAATTTTTCTTTGAATTACGTTTTAAAACATATCTAAAGAACATTGGCAAATCCTTATTTAAGTAAACAGTAAGCGTTTAGAAAAGTAACCAGTACTGTTGTTTATTCTTTTTTTTAATATGAATTTCCATCATATTGTATGTGTAGAAGTCTCTATAAAATTGTCAAATTTTTTTTCTGAACATTTTTTCCTTCTGACTCAGATTCAAAATCACTCTCACAGATGTAAAATTTAATAAAGCACCATCTAGTAATTTTCTTTAGAACTATTTAGACCTGAATTAAACGCTGTACATGTTTAAACAGAACGATGTCGCTAAGTGACTATAGTCACCATGGACAGTTAAAGCAAGAATTTTTTTGGGGACCGTAGTCACCGTGGCCGGTTCAGTGGTTATAAAGCTTGATTTGACTTGATCAGTTTGTTTTACCTCCTGTCATATTTATTACTATACATAGGATTAATTGTGCCTAAGCGCAAGTATTTTGTAATATAATGTTTAAGTATATAGGAAATTATAATCACTTCGGAATGTAAAGATTTTTTTAAATTTATATCTCATAGTGAAAATTATTTATTACTGACTGGAGTCCTTATCCTTGGCTGTATAGTTTTTGCCTTGCCTGCGAGTTGGAGATAAAAACGTTACCTAAAAATGAAACCGTTTCGTTACTTTTGTAATTGTCACTTGTGTGTGCGAGTAATGATTTCTGATGATTTGCGATTCTTTTAGTTATTTTATTCGACTTGGACTGTATATTGAACTCGAATAATTCATAATGTGACTTAATATATGCCTTTGTGACTAACGATTTTTGGACTATGATTAAGCTTTGTTCTTTGGAAAAGGTTTGTCTTGATATCATTACCATAGCAGACAGAATTACACGAATTCAATGCGTATATTTGGGAACGCATTAAGTTAAAGATATTGATGAACACTTATGTGTCATTATTAAACATGGTTGGTTGGTGATAATAGTAATTACCTATGTAAATGTAGGTAATTTGAAATCATAACCTCAAAATTAGAACTTATAGAAAAATAAATTATTATTGTTCCTAGACAATTATTATATTTTTTTAAGTGGATCCGGAATTTATGTTCTGTAGTTTTAGATATTTTTGACTTCAAAACGTTCCATTTTAACTCTAACTAAAAACATGTATGGCGATCTGCCAATGTTCTTTGTTTTTATTTTTATAAACATTTTAATTATATCCAAAACCATAATTACTTTTTCTACTACGGTAGAGCATGCGAGCAATCTTGTAGTAAAATAGGGCGCGTGTACTGTAAAGTTAATAGTTATTGTTTAAATATTTCTTAAATAAATTTTTCAGTTATCTAGTATCCATAGCACGAGTTCTTAAATAAATTTAATTTGGGCTGGATAAGGGAGGGGTTTTAAACTCATTTAAGTTAATCCTATATCGCAGTCACTGATTAGCTAGTCATTAAAATTTTAATAGTTATTTAAACATAATACTTACGGTGGTTCATATTTAATTTGCAATATCTGTAAAGGGTGTCCCTAGTCTTTTAAAACAATAATTTTAGATTTTCATGTGCAGAAATCCGATAAGGCACATTGTTACTATTCATCCTGTCACTATAATAGTCAAAATAATAATATAAACGATTATTTGAATCCCGCTGCACAGCATAGACAACCGGAAAGAATGCTACCACTGCTAACTTGTTGGTCATTTACATCATGTAATTTTGAAAGTAGACAGAAAAAAACATATAAACAGTTCAACCGCGTCCGGCTTAACCTTCATAACATTATTAAAACACACAAAAATGAATATTTACATTTAATTGCAAACTACATAGTGTACATATTTTTGAAATGATCCATATTGTCAAAATAGTAAAAACTTCTGCAGAACTTATTATTGAAAAGAAACTATTGGGTATACATTGCTTTGAAACTGCATTTTATACATGTATAGAATTTGTCGCATACACATAAATAAAACTTTACGAATGTGTAGTATTCACTGATGTTGCTTCGTTTACTTTACAATGAAGAAAAAGTATACCTAATTTTGACCTAGTTCGCTGATTACTTTATTTTGAGGACAACATGAGACACTTTTTTTTGAAATATCTAATATTTACATTTGTTTGCAAATTTGTTTACGTTTACTTATCAATACACGTGACTGTACACTGGAATTATATAAATATGAACTACCATGAGCCGAAAAAAAAACATCTGTGTTTATCACACAAATGCATGCTCCGACCAGGACTCCAACTGGGTAGCGGCGGCCTATGAGTCAGAGCTACTATCCATTACGCCACTCGATAATTATATAAATTTTTTTTGATTCCTTTGTATGCACTGAAATGAATAATTATTTTTTAGTTACCCTTGTATTAGAGCCCTAGAATCATCTTATTGTTTATAAACGTCCATTTCAAAAGAAAGACAATGGTCTTATTATTTTCATCAATCTTTTCACTGGCAAGATATTATTTCTCGACTCAATTACAATTACTTGTTTGGTTTAAATTGTAATTTATTCATATCAAGGATCTTCACGTTTACTTTCCCTTTTTTTTTTTTTTTTTGGTTCCCCTCCTCGGGAAGGGCAGGAGGACATAAAAAATGCTCTGACGCATACTCCGCGCGCGCGATCGGAGTTCTGTGGGGGGTCGTCCCGACGCCCCGACGCCTACCAGAACCATACCCACTAAAAAAACCCCTGTCGGCTCGTGCATTTTTGCCACTCAGCCTTCATCTGAGCAACGGCCAATCGGAGAAAGAGTACGCGCTAGCAGGGCCCTTAAGGGGTCACCCGCTGGGATTTACATAGCACTGAAGGTGCTCAAAAAAGAAAAGTAAATAATAAAAAACATTAAAAATGAAAAGTAAAATTGCATTAATTCGGATTTACGTTAGAATTAGAATTTACGTTAGAATTAGGATTTGCGGCCTGAAGGGCATCGAGAGCTAAAGTTAACTGCGTAGGTTCGCCCGTGTGCGCGTTTCTCGGCCTAGCGACTTTGAATTTCGAATCTAACACAGGAGCAGTATATGAGACTGAATCTCGAACAAGATGATTGGGATGGGATTCGGCGCGTTTGAAGAACGATTCTGAGAGTGTTTTGAGGTGCTGTTGTACTGTAGGTAGTTCAAGATCTCTGTGCAGGTCCGCGTTGCGCACATACCAAGGTGCGTCTGTGGCCCTGCGGCAGAAGAGATTTTGAACTACCTGCAACTTATACAGGACGGAGGGATTGGCGTGGGCAAAGACTGGCGAAGCATATGACATGACGGGTCTAACGCAGACCTTATAAAGCGTACGTTTATTTCTAAAAGACATTTTACTTTTTCTACCTATCATACTATTTAAGCGGCTTAAGTAGAAACGCGCGAGTTTCGTTACTCTATCGACGTGTGGCTTGAAAGAAAGCGTCTGATCTAAGGTGACGCCTAAGTATTTGATAATGCGCTTCCAGGGGATGGGAATACCTAACATTCGAATGTGGGGATCGTTGCGGCGATTACGACGTTTGTGGTTGAATTGAATGGCAGAACTCTTTTCTGGGTTGACATCGATACGCCATTTTTGGAACCATATACCAACATACAGGGCGTTTACGGCCTTTTGGAGTCTGGTGATTTTCTTCGGGACCTAGCGGCCTTTGGTGTAAAGGGTGGTGTCGTCAGCAAAGAGGGCGAGTTCGACGCCTTTCGGCGGGATGGGCATGTCATTAGTGTACACGGTGTACAGCAGAGAGGCGAGGACTGAGCCTTGCGGGACTCCAGCCTTTATGGGACGAGGCGCGGAGAGCGTGCCTTCATGTTTGAATCGAAACGTATGGTCTTTAAGAAACGACGCGATTAATCTGACTAGGCGAACCGGTAAGCCTACTTTATAGAGTTTAAAAACGAGACCGCTGTGCCAGACTTTGTCGAATGCCTTGGTTACGTCAAAGAGAACTGCGATTGATTTTTTACGATGCGGATAGAATCCTTCGAGAATGTACTCGACGATTCGATGGACTTGCTGAGGGCAGGAGTGCTTAGCGCGAAAGCCGAACTGGTGGGGAATAATGAGAGGGTCGCCATCCGTTGGAAACAGATGGTTCCGCATTCGAGAGAGTATGACTCTTTCGAGAAGTTTAGACATTGCCTTGAGGAGGCTGATGGGTCTGTGATTAGCCGGGATGTTCAGAGGTTTACCCGGCTTGGGAATGCCTATGACTGTCGCTTCTTTCCAGGCTTTTGGAAAGTAGCTATGGTCGAAGCAGGCATTGAAGATGATAGCTAACAAGGTAAGCACCTGCTGTGGCAGGTGCTTAAGTGCGTGGTTGGAAATTCCATCCGCACCCGGAGCCTTTTTGGACTTTTGCTTTCTAATGAGAAGCAAGATTTCATCATTAGAGACTGTGACGGAGTCGTCGGTGATAGGGAGAGATTCTCTGCGGAGCACTTTGTCCTCCACCGCCTGGATGTGGGAGGGATCCGCGGGTTGCGTGCTGGGTGAACATTGTGCCGCTATGCTGTCGGCGAAGCATTCGGCTTTCTCTTCGACTTCGAAGGCAATGGTGCCGTCGGGACGCGTGAGAGGAGGAACGTGAGAGGCGGTGTCTACGCGTAAAGCTCGGGCCATTCGATAATACGCTTGGTGGGACGGGGAGATATTCTCCATGAGATCGTTAAACTGAGTGTCACGGAGTTCCGCGAGGCGAGACCTAACTTTACGTTGAAGCTGATTCGCAGCTGTTCTATATGCGGGCGTGGGATATTTCTTGGCTCTCCAGAGAGCCGCGTTCTTAGCTTTAATGAGATTGCTAACGGCTAAGGGAAGCGCGGGTTTGCCTTGCTTAGCAATGATTACGTTGTCGCTGATGGCTGAGTTGATAGCATCAGTGAGAGTATCGACTACTGAATCTATTTTAATCGGGCTGTCTAATTGGTCGGGTGAATACCGCTGGTGTTGGTCGATAGGCACGTCCAGTCAGTATGTTTGGAGTTAAAGTCTCCGAACATAATAACTGAATGGCCGAGGGCGAGAATGGCCTCAAAGTCGCTGCGGATTGGTCTGGTACCACTAGGTATGTAGATTGAAGCTATGATGATGGTCGGATGACCAGTCATAGCCAATCTACACACCGTGGCCTCCATGTTGAGGAGAGGAGGGGTAGGGAGAGGACAGCAATGGAAGCCTCTTTTGTAATATATAGCGGTGCCGCCGTAACCGTCGGAGTTGGGCCTATCGTTGCGAGTAAACGCGTACTTAGGAATAGCGTATCCCCTGGAGCGGTTTGGAGTAAGCCATGTCTCCTGGAGAAGGAATAAGTCAGGTTCTTTGTTCTGAAGGAACAGTTTAATCTCGGGAAGGTTAGTGCTAAGGCTACGAGCGTTAAAATATACTAGGGATAAGCCCATGGGTTTAATACGACTGGACGCGGGATTCGCGGGTCTTGACATTAAAATTTATTTATTTACGAATTTATACAAAAATAAAAGAATTTACAACAAACTTAGGAGCGAGTGATGCTCGGCAAACGCGAATAAACGCTCTTGAGGAGAGCGGGCGGCTCGCAGTTTGCGTGCGAGTACGGAAATTTCGTTAATGTCGACGTTTTGGATGACGTCGAACACGGTCTTTATGTCCTCAGCCAACGACGACTGAGGTGAAGATGACAAAGTGGGACGCGGCCCTACGGGAGCTACGGGAGCTGGGGTGGGACGGGAAGGTGCAGGCGGGACGGCCGGACGCTGCCTCCAAGACAGAGCCTGAGTAGGCGTCGGCTGAACGGGCTTTGCTTCCGGGGGACCCCGGTTGCGCAGCGGCGGGAAGTTTGCGGGAGTGAGCGGCGGCGCCGGTTTAGGCGCGACCCTCTTGACGGTGGAGCGCGGAGCGCGCGGGCAACCCCTGTAGTTAGCTGTGTGGCCGGACTGGCCGCATAGCACACAGGCAGGGGGGGAAGTGGATTCAGGAGTGCGAGTGCACTCCTTTGTGATATGTGGATCCAGGCACTTAACGCACCTGGGGGGAGCTGAGCAGTTAGCCGCTGCGTGGCCATATAGCTAGCAGCGGTGGCACTGCCCAGGATGACCGCGGGGGTTGGGACGCTCGACGGAGATGTTCGAGAGTCCGCAGATTGTGCGAGCCTCTCTGAAAATCTCCTTCGAGTTGGGAGTATTTGACAGGATTACTAATGCTAAAGGAAAACGCCTACCGCGGTTGGAGTGCATCTTGTGCACTGCTACGGCCGGGAAACCCTGAGACTTAAGGTCCTTACAGTCCTTACATTCTAAACAGACTATAATTTCCTATATTTAAAAATTTTATTACAAAATCAAATACTTGTGCTTGGTCACAATCAATCCTATGTATCGTAATAAAAATGACAGGAGCTAAAACAAATTGCTCAGTCAAATCCAGCTTTATAAATCAAGTATTTGTTTGGAGACTTCTACACATGAGGCTAATATTATGGAAACTCACTTAAAAAAAAGAATAAACAAAAGTACTAGTTACTTTTCTAAACGCTCACTATTTACATAAATAAGCATTTGCCAATATTCTTTATCAAGACTTTTTTAAGTCTGCGCTTGCGCATTTCTATAACAAAAGTGATTTATGGCTTCGTTTGCCACAAGTCTTTGCGACTAGTATAACTACGGCTACAGCGCTAACGACGCATTGCGACGCAATGCGGCCCAGCGATCCTATCAGTTTAAAGTAACTTAGTATTTAATAGTTCATTCATGTTTTTATACCTATCTCACTATTGCTCGTCGTGCAGTACACATTTTACAAAACATATGCCAAGTGCCAATTTAATGAAGCATTGGGTGTGCACGTTTGAAAAGACTGGGAATACAATGCCGGACTCTGGAAATCGTCTGGGCGATAGAAACTAAAAATAATAAATTTAAATAAATAAAAAAATAACCGTTCCTCGTAAAAAATGAAAAAAATCCGGTCTAATTTCCAATAGCGGGCCACAGGTTGTTGGTCATCAAGTATACGTATATTAGATAACAAATGTGAATTAAATCTATGCATTTAATTACTTATTACCACTGAAGACTGTAGTAACTCTTTCAAATGTTGCTTGTAATTTTATTATTGATGCGCGGATAGTAAATGAATCAAAAAAAGTATTTTGAGCCTTCATGTCTTACGTTATCTGCATAGAACGTATTCAAGGCCCAAGAAGTACAAGTGTTCACTACATCTTATTCGGATGTTGAAAATTGTTTTCTTAATTTTAATACCTTACTAATTTTCCCTTTGAAAATAAAACACCTGTATTTTATTTTATGTATGTAATTTACAAAATCTTATCCAAATTAAACTCATTTACTTGCTGGTTTTACCTATTACGCATTTTTGAAGTGCTTTAAAAATAACTTTGTTCTTGTAAAATCACTCAGATATTTTGCTAAGCAACAAAGATTCAGATACATTTTCTTATCAACTTAATTCAAGGAATCATGTGTTGTTCAACTTCAAGTATTCTTGATTTTGGATTTTCGTTCGACAGTTTACTCGGTTCTAAGAATAAGCTTATTGAGTTTTACAGTACTTGAAACCTTTATTAAATATATGACATGCTCAACGAATTTCGGTACTATGAAATAATTATGAAAATATTACTAAGCTACTAAGCAAATATTATACGAGGATTTCGGAAATTCGGGTTCGGTTAGGTTGTGAATCTACTTAATGTCACTTACCAAAAAGTAAATATTATACGAGGATTTCGGAAATTCGGGTTCGGTTAGGTTGTGAATCTACTTAATGTCACTACCAAAAAGTAAATATTATACGAGGATTTCGGAAATTCGGGTTCAGTTAGGTTGTGAATCTACTTAATGTCATTAACCAAAAAGTAAATATTATACGAGGATTTCGGAAATTCGGGTTCGGTTAGGTTGTGAATCTTTTAATGTTACTAACCAAAAAGTAAATGTTATACGAGGATTTCGGAAATTCGGGTTCGGTTAGGTTGTGAATCTACAATGTCACTAACCAAAAAGTAAATATTATACGAGGATTTCGGAAATTCGGGTTCGGTTAGGTTGTGAATCTACTTAATGTCACCAAATAGTAAATATTATACGAGGATTTCGGAAATTCGGATTCGGTTAGGTTGTGAATCTACTTAATGTCACTAACCAAAAAGTAAATATTATACGAGGATTTCGGAAATTCGGGTTCGGTTAGGTTGTGAATCTACTTAATGTCACTAACCAAAAAGTAAATATTATACGAGGATTTCGGAATTTCGGGTTCGGTTAGGTTGTGAATCTACTTAATGTCACCTACCAAAAAGTAAATATTATACGAGGATTTCGGGAATTCGGGTTCGGTTAGGTTGTGAACCTACTTAATGTCACTTACCAAAAAGTTTACAAAAAATTATGAAAATAGAACAACATAATTTTTTTTATTTACCCTAATTTTAAATGCAATTACCATAGTCTAAGTTCATCGTTATTAAAACAGATTGCTTTGCGAGGAAATCGTTTTCAAGACCAAAATACTATCCAACTTGTATATTATCAAAAACAAATTATACATAGCATTGTAGAGATTCCTTTTTTATCCGTCACAAAACATCAAATGAAAGCAAAAGACTCAAAATAAGCAAAGTTACATAGACGACCACACAGTGTACAAGGGAGGGCTCAGAATAAATGTACAAACATGCCTTCAAAATAAACAAAAATGTAAATGCAAAAAAAATTTACATTTTTGTTTCATTTTGAACGAAGGTTGACTTAGTGATAATCTCTGGCTAGATTTAGATTAAAATTTTGTTAGAACTGCCTTAGTGCTTTGGGCATATTAACCGCTGCGCCCGAAATGTTTCACGTTTCTGCCTTTGCCCCTCTAACCACGAACTGTTACCTGAGTCGATGTCACTTTAATCACCCTAACATCACGAAGAACATTTGACTACAAGAGATAGGAGGCTGAAATTTTTCATGTTTAGGAATTATAGGAAGGAAGTTGATCCCCTAAGATGGCGTTTTAATTCATTCCAGCTCTAAAGAAGTAAAAGTGGGGCCCAATATTTTACTAAACTTTTAAAGTTTGACTTAGTTCTCTAAATTCAACGTCAGTGGTCAAGTTGTGATATTGAGAATTCACTCGGGTTTCATACGCTGTACCTACCAACTTTAGCTAAAACGCCTAAAAATGATGTTAATACATTTTAAAGTATAGTTTGACAATGTATTGAAATTACAGAATGCTGTGCATCTTAAAAATCGTACCAATTTAGCATTCATCACAACATCATCAATATACATTATACTGACCAAATAAGCCTTTTGATGGAAAAGTCTTGGGCTGTTAGTCAGCGTGTTTTTTAGACATAAGTAAAATAATAACTCAATAAACTCTAATACGGAATATTACTACCAATACTTATATATGCACTTATTTTAAGGATACTTTAACTTAATATAATGAAATATATTTTAAAAGTATTTACGATATGTGCTTAAAGAACTTGACTTATAATAAAAAATGAGTGTGCTGGAACTGCATAAAATATAATATATTCAATTTGACCGAGTTAATGTACATATTATTTACGAATTTGCTGTCTGTACCCGTATAATTTACTTGGTACCTACGTAATGAACTTTTATAACTTGATGATACTTCAGCTTTCCTATTCAAATTCAAATACTTGTTTCTCAACATTGACAATTACTTGTTCTTATTGACGTCAAATAAAGCAATACTCTAGCATGAGTTCAGAAAACCCGTCTTGAAGCACTGGCAAAAAACTTCACGGGTATAATTTTTTCCAAAAAATTTACCTCCTATTATCTTTTTATGTCAATACAAAATTGTTTTGTGTGAAACAAAGTTACTCAAGTTAAGGAACTTTTTCTCGGGGAAGGAAGACTTGCCGCTATTGCTTACTACGGACAGACACAGAGGTATAAACAAGTACAAAACAGAACGCAGCGGTAGCCAGACGTCACCTTGTGAAGCTGTCAAGTGACATTTGAGTTATCAAGTTGAAAAAAAGTAAATAAACAATTCATTTCCGGTATCATGCCACGAAATGCTGGAATAATATCCCCCCACAAAAACGCACAGCCAGCACATTGTTCAATTAAAAAAAATTCAAGTCCTTTTTACTGTCCCAACAAATTTCGTAAGCACCTGTTTTAAAGTGGCATGGTATCTGAACTGCAATCAACAACACAATTGTTTAAAGGTTTGCTAGCGTCAAATATATTTGATTTTATTGCTATTTTTATATGAATATGTAATTTAATGTGTGTAATATAATACTCTTTTGTTATTTTCTTTTTGTGTGAATATTTAGTTATTTTCATTTAGTTATTTTTTCCTATATAAGCATGTATTTGCACGCGAAGTGTGTCTATTCATTTTACGGAGACTTGCTTCAGCACACATAAAACTGAGCCAGGGCCTTTTTGCTTTCACTATTAATAATAATAATAATTATTATTATAATACACTTTATGACATTACAAGAACAAAATAAAATATTTTAATTAATACAAAATTAAAAAAGAAATAGGCAATTTAGGCGGCCTTATCGCTCGAGAGCCAGGCAACCATTTACTGATACAAAGTATTATAATTTAAGTAATATAGGCAGTGTATGGCAAAAATACGCAAGAATAAAAAGTTAAAAATATTACATTGCTAAAGTTACATTAATAAAACTTTAATGTACAATATATGTGTATAAACATTAATGTAACTTTAGCTATGTAATATTTTTAACAAAAGAGAAAAATGTATACTATGTTATGATAAATAAAAGTCTTTTATTTTATTTTTAAAGAAACCAATCGATTTTACATTGTGGAAATTTACTGGTATTGAGTTCCAGAGAGAAATGGCTTTAACCGTGAACGTCTGCTGATAAAAATGGGAGTGGTGTGCAGGAGTTGCCAACAAGAAATTGTTGGCTGATCGCAAGATACGTTCGTGGTCAGCATTCCAAAAAGTAAAACGTTCTTTTAAATATGATGGCATGATAGTGTTAAACAGTATTCCATACAAAAAACAAAGAATGTGAGTATTCCTACGAAGGCGAATTGGGAGCTACTTGAGTTTACAGCGAAAATTGGAAACATGGTCATATTTACGCAAGCCAAATATGAAACGAATACAGATATTTTGAAGGCGATCAAGTTTATTTAATTGCTCCTCGGTTAAATCTAATCTCTTAATTAAATCTAATCTCGGTTAAAGTTTTGAAGTCTCTTGAGCACACCTGTTGCCGCAAACACCTTCCTACTAATATAATCGATTTGTGGTTTCCAGGATAACGTAGTATCAATTAATATTCCTAAGTTTTTGACCACATCACTGAAGGGAATATGTACACTATCAAAAACAACAGATGGGAGAACGTTTTTATTAACTTTTTGAAGTAGCTTTGAACTACCTATCAGCATAGTTTGAGTTTTATTTTGGTTCACTTTAAGGCCGTGTTATTTACTCACGTCTAATATATGTGCTAAGTCTCTATTAATGGAGTCAATACCTGCAGTCAGATTATCAAGGCTCACATGTGAATAAATTTGCAAATCATCTGCATGCAAGTCGTAGGATGAAGTTATGGAATGTAATTATTATTATATTATAGTATTTATAAAAATAGCAAATAGAAAAGGAGATAGCACACCGCCCTAAGGCACACCAGCTGTAGTACGACACCATGAAGATACATTATCTTCCATAGATATCCGCTGCCGGGGGCCTTGTAAGTAACTGCGAAACCATTCAATCACTGTTGGAGATATGTTAAGCGAGCTGAGTGTGTTTAGTAATACGTCAAAATCAACAGGGTTGAAGGCATTACTGAAATCTAGCAGACACATTATAGTCAGCTGTTTATTTTCCATACCTTGTCGAATATCATCAGCAATTTTTACAAGAGCAGTCGTCGTACTATGGTCAGGACGGAAACCAGATTGAAAATGATTCAGTAGGTTATTTTTATTGAGGTAGACACAAAGTTGCTGGTGTACAAGGCGTTTAAGGACTTTTTAAAGAAATGGGAGAATGGAAATAGGACGATAATTTGAAAAGGATTTAGGACGGGATTTATCTGGTAATGGCATTAAATTACCATCTTTCCAGAGATCTGGAGATGTAGATGAGGATAGAGAATGATTGAGGATCTTGGTGATAACTAGAACCAGGATATCAAGGAAGGGAAAGGAAGAACCATATTACGACTAATCCTATCGCAACCCACTGCATTCGATGTGATTTTGAGAATGCTAAGCTCGACATCACAAGCAGATAATTGTTGAAACGTAGATGTAGAAGTATTAGGTAATGACAGGAAAAATATATTATTAATGGTATGATCTCTAAGAGAATCATCCATGACAGTATTAGAACAAAAATGCGCGTTTAATAAATTAAGATCAATATTTGAAGCTATTGGAATACTTGTTTTGCCAATTCCCAACGTTCTGAGGAATTTCCAAACCTTGGCTGGATTTCCATTTTCTACGGATTTATGAATATGGCGGTGCTGTGCATCCCTACACACCTTGTTGCAGTGATTTCTAATGACCCTGTATTTTTCTTTGTTTGTATCTAATGAGCTCGCTTTAGCTTTCGCTCTAGCTGAGTTCTTACGACGCAAAAGGTTTTTAATGTCATCAGTGAGCCACCGTGCAGGAATATGTTTTACTTTAAAAGGTCGTATAGGAGCATGGCGATCAAAAAGTTCAATTAATAATCTATTGAACATGTCAACCTGATCACTGACATCCAGATCATCCATAGTTGACCATTCAATTTCACTCGCATCTCTGCATATTTCTTTAATGTCCATGCCAGCAAAATTTCGTCGCAAAAGAATTTTCGGTTTTAGTTTAGTAGGTCGTACTTTATACGACGCATGTATTAGGTCGTGATATGAAAAACCATCTGCACTAAACTGGCTATGTTTATCAATAAAGTTTTGAGATAAGACAATTATTAGTTCAAGAAGGGAAGGGGCACAGTTTGGGAAAAAATGTGTAGCATTCAAAGGAAGCATGTGCAAGTTGCTGGCTTCGACGATTGATTTAAGTTTATTAGCCCAACAGTCACCTTTTAACAAACAGGTGTTATAGTCACCCATTATAATGAAATGACCATAAATTGGAATGGGACATTCTTCTACTTTTTCCAAAGACGAGAAATAATGTATGTGCATATTAGGTACATAAATGACACCTACAAGAACCTTCGTGTGCATAAGTGAATTTGATTTTAAAATAATGTTGTATGGAATATTTGATCGCAGATTAATTGCAACACCACCACCCGGTCTCGCAATCCTAACATTGCGAATAAAATTAAACCCTGGCAAAGCGTAGGTGGTGGATGGCAACCATGGTTTAAGCCATGACTCCAAAACAAGAATATCATGTAGGTTCTTAGTATCAAAAGTGTCAAGCATATCTATATGATGGGCAAGAATACTCTGAGCATTAATGTGAACAATATTAAAATTGTTGGGGACATCGCAGAATTGGTTTTGCAAAATATTGTTAAGGGGTAAATTGAGACTTTGAAAAGTATTATCACTGTTCGACTCACCTGTTGAGCATGATGCAAATGAACTTTCACCATTAGTAGGTACTTGTGTCCATATAAATATAAAACAAAACAAAAATTTCATGTAAAATTTAAATAACTATACAAAAATAAATACCTACTTTTCTTTGCAATCAACACCTACCAGCATTGTTTCTAATTTTAATTTGACACACAAAGGAATAACTTAATTATTATTTAAACGAGTTCCCAAACATGACTTTTTTTTAAATTAAAAGAATATTTTTGAAGGCCGCGCGGCAATTATAGGAAATACGGTGAAGTAAACAAGTTGCCCCGGCGCAGGAGCCCCATGTACCTACCACGTCGCGTCGCTTGCAAGGGTCGCTTGCGAGACTAAACCAGTTTAATTAGTACTATCGGTCGCGTAGCTCACGTCCACGAGCCCGGGCGTTTTGAGAAAAACAACAGGAACAAGATAATAAAAATTCGTTCAAATAAGATGTTAGTAAACAGTGAATATAAAATAAACCTACAAAAAACTAAATACTTACTTCTAAGAGAAGATATAAAAAAAGTGTTTAAAATAGTGAAATGTTAAAAAGTAAAAAGTTCTAGTAGTGCGACAACGATATTAAATAAACAAGAAAGAAATCACTTTTTTGTTGCGGCTCACCGACTCCTAATTACTTGCGCCGGTCGTGGACGTCGCCCTTCACTCGGCGATGCCTCAGGAACAGGTATACTGTTCAAGTCCGCCAGTATATAGACGCGGTGTCGAACTCCTGCCTATGCGATAAAAACGTCTCCATCACGGGTCCAGCAGTTGCCGATGCCGCAACCTTGCCGTGCCGCCAAAAATTCTTCATGCCGTGGCTTCGTCAGATATTCCGATATTGTTATGCCTGACCCTTTGAGACCCGTCTTTGCATACCATAGCTTGTCCCGGATCCTGCTATCACAGAACTTGATCAAGATCGGTCTCGTCTTTCCATCTTGAGCTATTTTACCGAGTCTGTGCAATTACCTTTCGAGATTTTTAACCGGTCTGTAGCTACTTTTTGAATCTCCGATGCAACATCTTCTTTGTGAGCTTCAGAAACACCATGCAGCAGCATTTTTCGGCGGCCTCTAATTTCAAGGCGGTCATAATTTCGATATTGTCGATATCTCAATTTCTTTTTGCAACAGTTTAAAGTAGACAGGATGAACTTCTGGAAAGCGGCGAAGTTGACTGCTAGAGAAGAGGATGTTCCTGCAGTGCCCGAGATGTTCACCTTGGCTAGTTTATCTTTAAATTGAGCCATTTCTTTGACAAACTCATCTTTCATGGTTTGTAAAGACTGTTGCAATTTGGTACCGTCGAAGGGATATCTTTCTTTGTTATATGTTTTGTGCGAAATGTGTAAAGGATTATCTTGCTGGAAGGTTATTGGTCGACTTTTGCGCCTGCTTGACGGATCACCATCACTGAGTTCCTGACCAAGAAAAGACAGCAAGTATTTGTCTCAGCTCGCAAACACTTCGGTATCACTAACCGTTGAACAGTCGAAGGTAAAATTTTAATTAATCTTCCTGACAAATCCAGACTGAATATAGAAACAATGAGTTCTCTCGAACAAATCATCTCCCAGTATCCGAGTTGTGATGTTTCTGAGGTTTCTGCACAGGCCACTGCTTCTATGTAATATAATATATTCTTTATTTCGTCACAGAATAAGCCATCTTCCTGTAAGTCTTATAAGATTTTATTAGCTTTTTATATCGGTATTTCTGAGTTGTCTATTTTTATTTAATTGAACTTGACACTAATACTTAAAATAATAATAATAATACGTTTATTCAGAGAAGAGAAAACAATACAAATTACAATATATGACTTAGAACTAACAAAATAGTGTGAGCAAAAAGCCCTGGCTCGGCTTAAAGTATGCTGAAGCAAGTCTAGACACAAGTTGTTTGTTCTGCCAAGACCCGTAGGAGAATAGACACACTTCGCGTGCAAATACATATGCTTATAAGAAAAAAATAACTAAATGAAAATAACTAAATATTCACACAAAAGATCCATATCATATACATACTAGATACAAATCGTTTTGTAAATCCAAGCAATCGTTTAGAGATTAAATGATGTTAAATATTTTACTGTCGTCAGCGTAAAGCAAAAACTGTGAATTTTTGAATATTGAAGCAATGTCATAATCTAAATATTAAATAAAAGAGGTCCGAGGGGAGATCCCTGTAGAACACCGGAAGGCACAGGTCTAGAAGTTGAACAAAAGCTCTTTACAGTGACAACCTGGCTGCAGTCTCGCAAATATGACTCAAACCCTTGCAGGAGGTCTCTGTGTATACTGACTTCAAACAATTTGTGAATTAATATTTCATGCAAAATGTTGTCAAATGCTTTAGAATAGTCAGTATACACGGTTTCAACCTAGAAGCCATCACTCATTGTTTTACTCAAAAATTCAACAAATTTGCATAGATTACTTTCAGTTAATTTCCTGTCCAGGAAACCATGTTGCTGCTGAATAAGTAGATGGTGAAAAATTTTGTCATGTATATTAACCCGAAAAGTTTAGGAGTACAACAGAGTTTAGATATCGGGCGGTAATTTGAAATATCATGCTTATCGCCGCCTTTAAACACCAGAACTACAAAGGACTGTTTCCAAACTGCTGGAATAATGCCTGTGCACAAAGGTTTATTAAATAGGATATGAAATGGTGTTATAAGACCCTCAGAATATCAACGCAACAATACAGGCGGAATACCGTCAGGGCCAGCACCTTTTTCAGTGTTCAATTTACTTATATACATTTTGGAAGTGTTTTTCATAATAAAGTTGATGGATTTTAAATTCACTTGATTCGGAGCATTATAACTTGATTATATTTCAGGTAAATTTATATAATTAGTATTTCAACAAAATTTTTAAAAAATCCAATAACTACGAAAAAACAAATTCTATCAGAAAATTAACAAAAATAGTATTTCAAAATTAAAAGGACCAAAAAAGTGAACGTTGACAGAAGGCCAAATTACAGCGTTACAATCAATTCTGCAGTTTCGAACATACTCCGTTGGTGCGCTTACTATTTATTTTACTTTCCTAAATGGCGCAGCAAAATGGCTCTTTACTAATAGCATCTATATAAAGTCTACAAAAATCAGTAAGTTCATTCAATTATGATTTAATCTATATCAGACCTGTAAGTTTATTATTTCAGTCAAAACATATTGCTTTTTTTTACTTTTACCAGAAAAAACACATTGAACCAAAGTAAGACACGAGTAAGAAACTTTGTTGTTACCAACATGTTAAGTTATTCAGCGCTCGTACTAAAGTAGCTGTCAATAAAAGTTGGTTTGTTTGAACAAAATGTTTATTTTTGTACGCAAGACATAGGAATTTTCGTAAAGAATGTGTCAAATTTTATTTTATTGAAGAAAAATACTCATTGTATTTATTTAATCAGTGAAGCTGATTAAATAAATTCTTATATACATTTCATTCTTAAATAACGACTCTACTTAAATCAGGACCATATACATTAATCGGGATTACTCTCAGATGAGCCCCCTACCGATAGGAATATATATACTTGATCATGTTTAAATGACAACATCTTATTACACCAAAAATGATCTTATAGTATTTATTCTCCATCAATAGAGCCTTAGCCACAAAACCTGATGAAAATCAGCCAAGATCCCGGCTGGTCAATTAATATCTAAATTAAACAGTGTAAGTTATTATTATTTCTCATACAATTCATGAATAATCAACAACCCAATATTAATCATTTACCTTACACAATTATACGCAATTCAAATAACCAATACTTATTATTAAATTAATAAACAATTGTAACAATAACCCATTGAATACAATCAAAGTATAATTATTATGAATTGATAAGTAAAAGGTACATTAATATCCCAATAAAAGTAAATTTAGTTAATCCTACTTAAATTAAAATGAATACTAAATTAATCAACTTATATTATCATTCATTATCATTCAGTTGGCAAAACAAACACGTTTGACATGAACTGTCATATTAACTTTAAACTTTTCTGAATGATTAAAAGTTTATTTAAAAGTTTGTAACTCTCTAAAGTTTAAATTTTACCTACCTGAATTCTAAGATTTTACCTGCCTAACTATAACCGGACAAACCTACCTATGAATAGATCATAAAATTGGATCCAAAGTATTTTACTTAACCCAAAATGATACCTATAAATTAATGAATTTATATTTCACAACGCAATGCAGAGAACTTTTTCAAAATGCACCGAAATACACCTGATAAAATTATATACCAATTACGTTTAAAATACATTACATATTCCATCACAACCCTTATACTATTTTACCCCACTGAGGATCCTATTCTACATCCGCGTGTTGACCCACAGACAGCAATATCACAATATTATATACACTAGTAAACTTTGGCCGCATAGCTAACTCGGCTATCACCTTCTCTGTTATGGAGATTATTAGGCGTGGCTCAAATTAAACGTGCATATTATTAATAGTGTTAATTTTAGTCTTTGAAAATTGGCACCACACGTATATCTATGATTCGTAAATAAAATGTAACGCGGTAAATACGTGCCGCTGTACCTGCCGCCCCTTAGAGGTTTCTCTCCGGGTATCTAAAATTAATTATTATATTATTAGATAAATATATATATATAGAGACCCTTTTGTCACTATATATAAAAACCTTTCCCTTATTGATTTTATTTTATCTGCATTGTCCATCCATTGCATCTCCTTTTTGGTGATGCTGTTTGGATTGGCTTTGCAGGATTTATCATCTCGGAACATTGCGTTGTGAATTGTACATAGAATTTATGAAAAAAAAAATTAGTTTCTTATATTATTCTAAAACCCCAACGAAATTCTAACCGTTGCATATCTACAAATGAATGGTATATAAACTTGTACTACTTGTACACCTAAATGTGTACTTTTGCTCTATCAACTCTAAGAATAATGAAATTACAATAATATTATAAAATTTCAAGAAATAAATGCATATACAAAAACTTTATTTTATGTATATAATATAGACATAATTTTATCATTAGTTTAATTTTATCGAATATTATATGGTTTTGATCTATTCACATGTACAATTAATTCTTGGTTATTTTGTATTTTTTTTACAAGATAATTGTCACATCCTATATATCGTAATACTCGAAATAAACCTATATATAGTCAACTAAGTTTTCGACTTTTACTTGATATTCTTTTTGGACAATGTAACAAAACTAATTGTCCTACACGAAGTTTAATATTAAAAGCTTTTTTTATTATACGATCTTTTTTGTACTAAACGAGCTTTCCTTAAATTTTCTCTCGCTTGATTTACTGCACTTATATAAGCGTCTTTTTTTTGTTGAACGGTCCTATTACAATTAGGATTTAACCTTTCATCAAATGGAACTTCAGGTTCTCTACCAAACATTAAATAATAAGGAGAAAATTTAGTTGAAGCTTATTTTGAACAATTATAAGCATATATTATAAAAGGTAAAATTTGACACCAATCCCTTTGACTTTGGTTTACATATTTAGCTAATGAATATGAAATGGTTTGATTCAATTTTTCTACTAAACCTAAAGTTTGATGGTGCATAGTGGTAGCTAAGGAATGTTTTATATTATTTTGTATTAATAAAGACTCAATTAACCTAGACGTAAACATGGAACCCTTATCTGATAATACTTCACATACCGTCCCGAACTTTGTTAAAATTTCATTAATAAAGAAATTATATTTTATTTGAGCTGTTACTCGTGGGACTGCTTTGCAAATAGCATATTTTGAAAAACAATCTATACACGTTATTATATATTTATTACCATCTACTGAACGATTAAAAGGACCTAGTACATCGATCTATATCTTTTGAAATAAACGATCCGTTACCATAGGGCGTAATAGCACTATCTTATTGTATATTTTCTTTTCTTGACAAGGCATACAACTCTTAATATATTTTTTGATTTCATTAGATGTGTTCGGCATAAAATATTTTGCCCTGAACTTTGCAAAAATTTTCATTATCCCGAAATGGCCTCCCGTACGTGCGTCATCGTGTATCTGTCTCATGACTTCACTAAATAACGACTAAGGTAAAACAATCAAATTTTTTATTACACTTCCACTTCTAATACATTTATATAACACATTATTTGATATCATAAAACCTTTATATACACTTCGTCGACTGATCGATACAGTTTCGCGCCACCTTCGGCAAAAACTATCTTCCTCTTGATGTCGTGATAAATCATCCACCTCAATTGAGAACAGTTGTAGACCATCCTCTACTTCTTTTCCTGTACTAGTTTCATCCTCTATTAGAGGGTTTCGGCTTAAAAAATCCGCTACAACGTTCTGTTGTCCGGAATAATGTACAATCTCAAAGTCGTGTGCTTGAATCGCCAAGGCCCATCTGGCTAGTCTTCCAGACATGTCTCTTCTTGTCCTTAACCAACATAATGCCTTATGGTCCGTTACTAACTGAAATTGTAATCCCCATAAATGATGCTTGAAATAGTTTAATGCCCACACTAAACTTAAACACTCCTTTTCAGTTATCGAATACTTTTTTTCTGCTTCTGTTAGTTTTCGTGATGCGAAGCATATCGGTAACAATCTTTCTTGGTGATCTTGCATCAAACATACTCCCAGAGCTAAATCACTCGCGTCTACATACAATCTTGTACATATTTCTTCGTCATTAACGAAATGTCGTAATAATGGTGGTTCAACCATTAACGCTATCATTTTATCGAATACCTTTTGTTGTGCTTGTGACCAAATGAATTTCGTATTCTTCTTTAGTAGATCTGTTAAAGGAAGAGTTAACAAAGAGAAATTCTTTATAAATTTTTTATAATATGAAAATAAACCTAATATCGATTTCAATTCTTTAACATTTCTTGGTATTTTTACTTTTTTTTATTTTTTATATTTTTTGGGTCTGGTAAAATACCTTCTCCAGAAATGTCCAAAATTACACTTTGATGGTTTGAGTGTCAAGGTTGCCGCACTCAACCGTTGAAACACTTCTTCTAAAGCACTTATGAATTCACTAAACGAATCTCCATACACAATCATATTATCAATAAAAATTATCACATTTTAATATTTAAGACCAAACTTCATCCATTGTCCTTTGAAAAAAAGCTACACTAGTTTTTTAATCCAAATGGTAATACCTTAAACTCATATAATCCAGACGGTGTGATGAATGCTGTTTTGTGTTTATCCATCTCCGCTATTGATAATTGCCAATAGGCAGAGTTTAAATCTAAATCAGCGTAGAATTTCGCCCTATTCAGCTGTGTGATCATATCTTCGATGATAGGTAAAGGATACGAATCCGTAATCACCTTCTTATTCAGCTTTCTATAATCCACACAAAATCTCCATGTATTATCCGGTTTTTTAATTAGTACTACCGGTGATGCATACGCACTTCTAGATTTTCTAATCACATTGTTTTCAAGCATATCATCAATTTGCTCACGTATAATTTTATGTTGTTCATTAGATATTCTATAAGGTGCTCTATGTACTGGAGTTTCATCTATTGTATCGATTGTGACTTCGACGATATTACACTTTCCTAAATCTTTTTTTCCGAACACGAACGTCGATCAATGTTTTTTAAATTTTTTTAACAATTCGATTCGTTCTTTTATCGACAAATTCGAAGATAAATTAAATTCTTTTTCATTTGGTTTAGGTACCGCTACTTCCCACAATCTACAATCATTTTTATCTACTAAATCAGAAAAATAAATATATTCATCCTTACTTAATTCACGTGAAACCTGTATTACCTGAAGGGTATTTTGGTTCACATCTTTAACATTAATATCACTAATTTCATTATGTCTTATAAATTTACAAATATTATTAACAAATTGAACATGACCTGTGGACGATCATTACTGGCAAGGCTTTGCATTTATCCTTTGACCTACGTTTAAAACCCAGTGGTCTCAAGGAAGAGAACATGCATAACACTAACCTGGATAGGTAGGATTGATGGGGTCCGCCAACGACGGGGCAACGTGGCTGCCGGCCGGTCAGCTCCTCCAAACCCTTCACTACAGGGTTTATGTATACACAGCACTAAGTATATATTAGCACAACACTCAGTATAACGTAGGAAAAGTCAAAGATACTTGAGTAACTTAAGATCTTGAATTTTAGCTATTAATTTTTTGTTCGTGACGTAGCAACGTCTCACATCGTCCGTCGACCGACATAGACTCTGTCGTACTTGTGCGCCGGTAGGTGGCGCGCTCATATTATTATAAGCAAACTATATGAAACCATCATGGCGGCATTTAACAGGAACAAGGAATCAATTAGGATGTTGATTGTGTATATTAGGGATAGGTTAATGATTATACATTTCCCCCCACTTGAAAGCCACAAGGGTTTCACGAGAAAAAGAATACGCAACCCAAGCTGTGCTCGAATATTATCATCTAATCTAAATCTAATACTTAAAACAATTAATTTTGAACAATATGAAGCAACAACAAAATTATCATATTGTTCAATTTATAAAATATAATTTAATTTATAGGTAAGGGGCAGACCTTCACGACAGGTCTACGTAGAGTTTTACCGGTGGCAGTTCGTAGCGTCACAACTCGAACTACAGAATCAGAACCCGGGTGCACTTGCTCTACTCTAGCTAATTTCCAATGTAGAGGAGGAAGGTTAGGTTCATTTACTAGCACAAGGTCGTTCAACTTTATATTTATTGTGGTTGTAAACCACTTTTGTTTTTGTTGAAGTGTGTGAATATAATAACGCTGCCAAATACGCCAAAAACATTGGGTCATCTTTTTAACCATTTGCCAACGAGTACGAGGAGAAACGTTTTCATTAAAAGTTTCTTCAGTTAATGAAATTAAAGGACCTCCGACTAAGAAATGTCCAGGCGTTAGCACGTCAGACTCTTGAGGATCGGTAGATAACGTACACAGTGGACGTGAATTAAGTACGGCTTCTATTTTAGATAATATCGTAAAAAACTCCTCAAGGGTCAAAACCTGAGTTCCAACAACGCGTTTTAGGTGATATTTAGTGGATTTTATGCCACTTTCAAAAATGCCTCCGAAGTGTGGAGCTCCTGGAGGGTTAAATTTCCATAATATCTTACGATTCGTTAAGCCGTTTGATATTTCAGTGCGATGCTTATTAAGTTCATCGACAATTTCATTGAGTTGTTTACTCGCGCCTACGAAGTTTGTACCGCAATCCGTTACTACTGTTTGACACAAACCGCGACGAGAAACAAATCTATCCAACGCGGCTAGGAACGCGTCAGAACTGAGCTCCGTAACAGCCTCTAAGTGGACTGCCTTAGTGCTAAAGCACACGAACAGGCATAGATAAGCTTTATAAGTCTTAGCGCCGCGGCGACTGCTTTCTTTTAAAATGAACGGGCCGCCGAAGTCTATGCCTGTAGTCTGGAAACATCGTGACGGTTGAAGACGAGCAGCCGGCAAATTGCCCATGCCAGGCTGATTTGAAACCAGCTTTACTTTAAAGCATCGCATGCATTTCGACAGCACGGTGCGAATAAGAAGTCTTAACCCGATTATCCAAAATTGTCTTTGTATTAACGATTGTAAGGTACGCGGACCACAATGTAAATATTTTAAATGAAAATGTTCAACTATTAATCGTGATAAAGGACTATATTTCGGCAAGAGGAGAGGATGTAGCTTCGATGGCGACAAGTTAGCTTCATCAATGCTGTTATAAGTGCCAATAGATTAAAACCAAATTATGCAGACTTAAGAGAAATGTATTTATTTATTTATTTTTTTTTTTTTGCTGCCGAAGCACCCTCTCTCGGGAAGGAGGTGGAAGATTCGTCATGAATACCTCCGCAGCCGTCTGCGGGGTTATGTGGGACTCACCAAAGTGGCACCTACCCACTAAAAACCACCCAAGTGGCTGTAGCATGGGAATGCTGTCAGCCTTCATCGGAGCGACACCCGGGTTGGGAGGTGGGCGCGCAAGCAGGGACCCGCTAGCGGGTCACCCGCTGAGAATACTTAATCACTTAAGGTGCAAATGACATTTATATATTGTTGATTAAACGGCCTGGGCAGCCTTAAGCTGGTCCAGATTGGCCGAAAGTTGATCGGGGGGATCCGAGAGTGCATTTCTCGGTCTACGGACTTTGTACCTCGACGGCATGGACGGAGCAGTATAAGCTACTGTCTCGCGTATAAGGGGGTTAGGGTGCTCTTCGGATCGCTTAAAATAAGCGGTGGAGAGCGTCCTAAGGTGTTGTTGTATGGTAGGCAGTTCGAGATCTCTGTGCAAGTCTGCGTTTCGCACGTACCACGGAGCATCCGTGGCCCGGCGGCAGAAGAGATTCTGGACTACCTGTAGTTTATACATATCGGAGGGTTTAGCATGTGCAAATATTGGGGCGGCGTACGTCATGACTGGTCTCACGCAAACCTTAAAAAGCGTTCGCTTGTTCCTAAGAGACATTTTACTGTGCCGGCCTAACATACTGTTAAGTCGACCCATGTACAGACGGGCGAGTTTGGTAACTCGGAGAATGTGTGGACGGAATGAAAGCGTACGATCGAGCGTTACGCCTAGGTACTTGGTGGTGAGTGCCCACGGGATGGGCGTACCTAGCATTCGGATGTGGGGGTCGTAGGGACGACGGCGTTTATGATCGAAGCGCATCGCAGAGCTTTTCTCTGGATTTACATCGATACGCCATTTTTTAAACCAAGCTCCGAGGTCATTTACGGCCTTCTGGAGTTTGGTGATGAGTGTGTCGACGTGCACGCCCTTGACGTATAGGGCAGTGTCGTCAGCAAAGAGGGAGAGTTGAACACCTTTAGACGGGATGGGTATGTCATTGGTGTATATTGTGTATAGTAACGGGGCGAGTACCGAGCCCTGAGGGACGCCCGCCTTGAGGGGGCGGGGGGTGGAGAGCGTACCTTCGTGTTTGAAACGAAAGGTGCGATCTTTAAGGTAGGAGCCGACTAGTTTGACTAGACGGTCGGGCAAGCCTGTGTTGTGAAGCTTGTAAATGAGCCCTGCGTGCCAGACTTTGTCAAAAGCCTTGGCTACGTCAAAGAAGACCGCGACTGTTTTCAGTCGTCTGGGGTAGAAGCCGTCGAGTATGTACTCGACGATTCGGTGGACTTGCTGAGGGCACGAGTGTTTGGCTCGAAAGCCGAATTGATGGGGGATAATAAGGGGGTCACCGTCCGCTGGGAACAGGTGGTCCTTCATTCGAGCGAGTATGACTCTCTCGAGAAGTTTGGCCATTGCCTTGAGTAGACTGATGGGTCTGTGATTAGCCGGGTTATTCAAGGGTTTACCCGGCTTGGGAATGCCTATGACTATAGCTTCTTTCCAAGCTTTTGGAAAGTAGCTTAGGTCAAAGCAAGCATTGAAAATAATCGCAAGTAAGGTAAGCACCTGCCGAGGCAGCTGCTTAAGTGCTTGGTTGGAAATTCCATCCGCACCCAGGGCCTTCTTGGATTCCTGTTTCCTAATGATGAGTAGGATTTCATCGTTAGAAACTGTAATGGGGTCAGCGGTGATTGGACGGGAGTCTTTGCAATCGACTTCGTCTTCCACCGCCTGGATGTGAGCTGGGTCTGTGGGTTGGGTACTCGGGGAGCATTGTGAAGCAATGCTATCGGCGAAGCATTCAGCTTTTTCGTTGTCCTCGAAGGCGGTAGTGCCATCAGGACGAGATAACGGAGGGGTGTAGGTACGAGCATCTAGTCGGAGGGCTCTCGCCATCCTATAGTACGCCGTGTGGGACGGGGAAATATTAATCATAAGATCGTTCCTTTGAACGTCTCTGTATTCCGCGACGGTACGTTTGACTTTACGTTGAAGTTGGTTAGCGATTTGCCTGTAGGCGGGTGTGGGGTATTTTCTGGCTCTGCGGAGAGCGGCGTTTTTAGCTTTAATTAGGTTGCTAATGTCCAAGGGAAGCTTGGGCTTGCCATGCTTAGCAACCTTTAGGTTCTCACTGATGGCCGAGTTGATGGCGGTAGTGAGAGAATCGACTATCGAGTCGATTTTATCCGTGCTATCGAGATAGTCGGATGAAATCGCGAGTGGGCAGTCTGGGGCTTCCAAGGCCGAAGACAGGGTGTGCTTGAAACCTTCCCAATTGGTATAGGTTTTCGGAGCAGGAGGGTCGTTTTGGGGTCCTAATATTAGGGACACCGGACGGTGGTCAGAGCCTAAGTCGTCTAGCGGCTGTATGGTCTTAAGGTCGAGATTGATATCCTTGACGATGGCAAAGTCAAGGATATCAGGTGAATGAAGCGGGTTGTCCGGGTAATGTGTCGGTGTAACCGGTGAAATGACGTCGAGATCGAGTGACTTCGTGATGTCTAGTAATTTAACACCACTGGTGTTGGTCGACAAGCACGTCCAGTCAGTATGTTTTCAATTAAAATCGCCGAACATAATGACGGATTGCCCCAGTTCGAGTAAGGCCTCGAAGTCACAACGAAGGGGCGCTGTACCACTAGGTATGTAGACCGAGGCCAAGACTATGGTCCTGTGACCTGTCATAGCCAGCCTACATACTGTGGCCTCCATGTTGGTGAGCGGAGGCGTGGGAATTGGAGAACAGTGGATACTTCTCTTGTAGTAAATGGCAGTGCCGCCTCGTTGGACCGAGGCGGGCCTGTCACCACGCACAAGAGAGTATTTAGGAATGTTAAGACCCCTGGTGTGCTGGGGTTTTAAAAATGTCTCTTGAACAAGGATTAACTCGGGCTCTATGTTCTTAATGAACAGTTTGAGCTCCGGAAGTTGGTTGATTAGACCTCGGGTGTTAAAGGAGATCAGGGATAAACCCCTGGGTTTGATGCGACCAGTCGTGGCGCTTAGTGTATTATTCATTATAGATGTACCTATAATGAATTGATTAGGGATTGGTACTCAGCGAGTACCATAAAGCGGTCTTGGGAGCTGCGGGCCGCGCGCAGTTTGCTGGCACACTGCGCGACTTGTGACATATCGACTCCTTTGATGGTGTCGTATATCAGTTTGAGATCCTCAGCCATCGAAGGCTGAGGAGAGGGTTTTGGGCCTGCTGGTGGAGCAGGGTGGGTCGGAGCAGCCGGACGCTGTCTCCAGGCAAGCACTGGAGTGGGCGTGGGCTGGGCGGGCTTTGCTGCCGGGGAATCCCGGTGGCGCAGCGGCGGGAAATTAGTGTTACTAATGAGGGGCGGGGCCTGTCTGGGCGCCGCCCTCCTTGCAACAGGTCGGGAAGTGCGGGGTGCGCGGGGGCAGCCCCTGTAGTTGGCGGTGTGGCCGGACTGGCCACACAGCACACAGGATGGGGGAGAGGTCCACTCCGGAGTGCGGTTGCACTCCTTCGTGAAGTGTGGCTCCAGGCACTTAACGCACCTGGGACTAGCGAGACAATTACGCGCCGCGTGCCCGTAAAGTTGACAGCGGTGGCACTGTCCTGGATAGCCACGGCGATGTGGCGTTTCTACGGAGATTCCGGAGAGGCCGCAGATAGTGCGGGCCTCGCGGAAGAACTCTCGGGATTTAGGTGAGTTGGTCAGTATGACCAAGGCTAAGGGAAAACGGCGGCCGTTTTTGCTGTGCATCTTGTGCACAGCCTCGGCGGGAAAGCCTTGAGCTTTGATATCCTCAAGGATGATCTCGTTCGAGAATTCGAACGGGACTCCCCGTAGGATGGCTTTTATTTTACGCTCTTCTGGGAGAGCGTACGTGTGATAGGCGATCTGCCTTTGGGTGAGGAGCTGTATCAGACTTCTGAAGTCAGTTACTGTGGGAACAGTGATTTTGACGGCCACGTTCATGTTAGTGGCCTGTACATAATTGATTTTATGCTCGCGGCAAAGGTTTGAAACTAGAGGCCAGTTGGCCTTTTCCCGTAGGAACACGGGGGGAGGGGTCTTAGCCGTAGCTAAAACAGGCGCACAGCGCGATGCTGGCTTGGTGGGAGCGGCGGTTGAGCCGACTGGGGGAGTCACGTTGAGTGACATGAGGGGGACGGGGGAGGGGGGCGACTGTGTCGCCGGGCAGGCGGTTGGTGTCGGCGACACCGGCCTGGAGTTGGGTGTCGGAGACACCCGGGATTTCTTATTCCGCTTGGAGCGGCGCTCTACGAGCGTAAAGGTGACGGTGGGCTCGGGTGAGCCGGTGAGGGTGTCCGCTTGGGATACGGACTCGGCACTGCTGCTAGACGCAGTGCGCTTGGAGGGGCGGGCGGCGGATGAGGCCGAGGTTGATGTAGATGTCGCCGTCGAGGTGGCGTCCGAAAACTCGCACTCCATATCACTGGAGGCGGAGGAAGGGGGAGCGCTGTGAGGCAGCTTTGACGAGGCCTGAAGAGCCTGGGCCTGAGGGGCCTGTGGAGCCAAGTTGGCGAGCAGGGGCATCAGAAGACTGCTAAGCGATTGGTGAATCGCATTAGCGTCGGGGGGGGAGCCTGAGGCGGCAAAGCCATCCGCTAATAGCCTCGCAACATCCGCTAGGATTTGCTCTGCCATTGCGTACGGCGGGGGAGGGGGTGGGGAGCTAACGAGTATAATTAATATATAAATATATAAATTATGAACGACCTAGTCAAAAGCCTAACTAAGCCTCCCTACCGGCGGTAGGACGGTCGGGACGGCCGCAGCGGTGCCCCTAACTCGGACAGCGCTGGTTCCGTCACCCTGGGTAAGGCCCAGTGCAAATGGGATCGGGACTTCCGGTTTGTTGTTTGCCTGAAGGGCGAAACTGTGCGCACCGGAGCAACGCCGACTGGTTTCGTTGGCACCGTTACGCGTATCCACCAGCCCACGAAGTCTTGAACTCGGCGAACTTACTCCACGAAGAACACCTGGAACGTCGAAGCCCGTCGACGTAGCTCACGTTCGACGAAACACGAAGACGGTTAGCAAGCCACTAATCGCCGTGAAAACGGCGTTTGAAATTTAAAACGGAAACGTCTATGAAATAACAATACGGTAACGACCTTATGAAATTTGATTGCTCGATTAGCGCGGGGGCTAAGGGAGCGGGGAGGCGTCTGCGATTGACGTGCGCTCGAGAACGCACGCAAACCGAGACTGAATGTATTTATTCAACATCGACTCAATAAATTAATATACAAACGTGACAATGAGGCAGACCTCTGACAATGACAATTCATTTATGGCGGGAGAATGAACGTTCCGTTTTACTTATATTATTTTAACATATCATAACATCCTCTTTTCTCATAAAAAGTTTAGTTCACAATTAAGCTTTATAAGTTAACAGCTAGTTTTATAGACAGAATTTAAAATTACGACGATCCTATTATTAAAATTACAAGACCTAATTTACTTTAATGAAATTTAGAATAACTCTAGAACACTATGTTTTTATAAATATTCATTACATTTTAGAAATATTAACCTGTTGAAGACAGATGCATTAAATATGTAATACAACAATAAAACTTCATTATGTAAATTAAGTTTTGACGGTTAATCAAAATTGAACCTAACTGGCGGCTTGACCTGTCTACCACTTTTTGTTTTCATTACCACATCATGCACACCCTCAGATGTCTCTTCTTTTTGTCCTACTTGTTTTTCTTCTTCTTCTTTTAATTTAGTCTGTATCTCTATAGATTTGTCTTTTGTATTTTCCTCTTCTTGTCCCATGATCAAAGATGGTTTCAATAAGTGCTGTCTGTTCCTTCGAAGTTTATTTCCCTCTGGGGTCTCAATAGTGAATGATCTTGGTTCACTACGTTTTTCTGTAATTTTGCCAGGTAGCCAATTTGAGGTAGGAGTTTTCTTATACAAAACTCTATCTCCCTTCTCTAATGCAGGTAAGTTTTTAGCTTTTTTATCATAATAAAACTTTTGCGACATTTTATTTTTGTTTTTATTTTTATAAATTTTTTCATAATTCATTACTTTTGGTTTCAAATGTTCGACAACAGTTGGTAATTGTGTCCTTAATTTTCGTGACATCAAGAGTTCTGATGGAGAAGGCAAATTTCCTCTGGGAGTTGTCCTGTACTGAAGCATAGCCAAATAGGGATCTGATCCTGATTCACAACATTTGGTAAGTATATTTTTTACTATTTTTACACCTGACTCTACCAGCCCATTAGAACGAGGTAAGTATGGACTTGAAGTTATTTGTTGGATGTTCCACTCATTTACAAATTTTTTAAATTCTATGGAATTATATGGTGGTCCATTATCAGATATAATTTCTAATGGTATTCCATGACGACTGAAAATTGATTTTAGAACCGTGATTAATGATTTAGCACTGGTAGAATTAACATCTGCTATTTCTATGTAATTTGAATAGTAGTCTTCTACAACCAGAATCATTTTATTTCTAAAATATAAGTAATCTATGCCTACTTTTTCCCACGGAAAAGAACAGATCCTGTGAGGCTTGAGAGGCTCTGGCTGATTAGCCTTCCTATGTGTTAGACATGTTTGACAATTTTCAATTAAGTTTTTTATGTCATGTGACATTAAAGGCCAAAAAACTGCTCCACGTGCAAAATTTTTAGATTTTTCAATTCCTTGGTGACCACTGTGAATTATTTTCAATATTTCTGATCTCAATTTATTTGGTATTATTAAACTGTTACCTTTAAATAATAAATTATCAATAACATGTATCTCGTGACGACAATTCCAATATGGTAAAACCAATTGGTTAGCTTGTAATTTACTTGACGGCCATCCATTTCTATAATATTTCTTTAGTAGCTGCAGAGATTCATCACTTTTTGTAGCTTCAGCGAGCCACTGTAGACGTGTTTCTGAAATTGGTAAGTTATTCATCAACAAATTTACATGCATAGTCACTTCATCATCCAATTCATCTTCGCTACACTCAGGTAAAGCTGCACGTGAAAGTGAGTCAGCTATGTACATTTTTGAGCCTGGTATATACTCAACATGGAGATCGTATGCTTGTATCCTAAGCATAAGTCTTTGGAGACGAGTTGGAGACTTCAGCGAGTGGCTTTTTAAACAAAGTGACCAAAGGACGGTGATCTGTCTCTACAACAACCACTTGGCCATAAATGTATTGATGAAATCGTATGCAACCAAAGACAATTGCATATAGTTCTTTTTCAATTTGTGCCATTCGTTTTTGACTTGTCGTTAGGGTTTTAGATGCATATGAAATAGGATGATTGTTTTGAAGCAACACTGCCCCTACTGCTGACTGACTTGCATCTACTGACAAGATAATGGACTGTTTGAAATTAAAATGAGCTAAGACTGGACTCTGACAAATCATATTTTTTAGATGTTGATATGTTTTTTCATGACAAGCATTCCATTGCCACTGACTTGACTTTTTTAACAACTCACGTAGAGGTTCAGTTTCACCGGCCAAATTGTTTACAAATCCACCTAAATAATTAAGGAGACCCAAAAACCGTTGTAAATCTTTAAGACATATTGGTGATGGCATTTCTTTGATGGCACGTACTTTATCAGGGTCAGGTGAGACTCCCTGCTTCGAAAAAATATGACCTAAATATTTAACACTTGAGCTTCCAAAGGTACACTTATTTTTATTGAATTTTAAGTTGACCTCTTGTGCTTTCTGAAACACTCTTTGTAAATTTTCATAATGTTCCTGCTGTGTAGAACCATACACTAGCAGATCATCAGCATAGACTATTACTCCTGGTAATTCACCAAATGTTTCAGTCATTATTCTGTGAAAAATTTCTGGTGCACAATTAATGCCATATGGTAGACGTTTGAATCGATACCGACCAAACGGAGTGTTGAAAGTACACAATAAAGAACTTGGTAAATCCAAACGTATGGCCCAAAAGCCACTACTGGCGTCCAGTGTTGAAAAACAAGCAGCTCCGTGAAGTTTTGAACGTACTATATCAATTGTTGGTATTGGATAATGAGACTTGCGAATAGCTGCATTCAGGTTTCGTGGATCAAGACATACTCTTAATTGACCATTTTTCTTCTCAATAAGCAAAAGTGAACTTACCCAAGACGTTGGCTCGGTTACCTTTGCAATGACATCATTTTTTTCCATGGCACTTAATTCCTTTTTTTCTTCTGCGTGGTGCATCAATTCTGCGTATTTTTACACATTGCTTCATAATGACCTATTTTATTACATTTCCTGCATGTAGCACCAGCAGCTGGACACTTGTAACGATGGACCTGTCCACACCGACAACAATTATTTCTTAACTGAGACTTGGACTTTGACCTTGAAGAGGATCCATAAATATAATTTTGACTTTGTTTCTTAGTATAGAATATATTAGAACTTCCTTTTAATTCTGATGCCTGTGACAGTGACTGTACAAGTGCTTTGGACACAGATATAGCTTTTTCCAATGTAAGACCTTCTTCCAGCAACAGTTTTTCCCTTACACACTGATATTTTTCATGCAAGTTGCAAATGTAAATATTCTTTACGATTCGTTCTGTAAGATCTCCAAAGTCACACGACTTGCTTTTGTTAATCAGATCAGTAAGAAAATCTTCCAAACTTTCTTCCTCTGACTGTATTCCAGTGAAGAATTTATAACTTTCATAGGTTATGTTAGTTTTGGGTACAAAATAACCATCAAATTTTTCAATTATTACTTGAAATTCCACAGTATCTATGTCAAGATTGAAGGTGTTGAATATTTCTAATGATTTTTCTCCCATAAAATGTAGAAAAACAGCAACTTTCCTTTCGTCGCTTTCATCATTCAGGCCGCTTGCCCGTAAAAATATTTTAAACGACTGCAACCATTTTCTCCAATTCACTGCCAAATTACCTTCCAAACACATAGGCGATAAATTGCTTGAAAGATTGAGTCGTTTTGTACTGGTGGAACTGGAAGATTCCGACGACTGGATTTTTTTCTTTTCAGCATCCATGATTGTAAGTGTTACTTTTCACTAAATTCATTAACTTGTGACTAAACTAATTGGTCACTTCTGACACCATGTTGTAAGTGCCAATAGATTAAAACCAAATTATGCAGACTTAAGAGAAATGTATTTATTCAACATCGACTCAATAAATTAATATACAAACGTGACAATGAGGCAGACCTCTGACAATAACAATTCATTTATGGCGGGAGAATGAACGTTCCGTTTTACTTATATTATTTTAACATATCATAACAAATGCGTCCCCCCACTCGCAACAAACCCTCTTTATCTAAGAAGGGTGATAATTTTTGAATAGATTTCGTACAATTATATTTACATTTAACTTTATTTATTTCAGAATTCATATAATATTTTTGTGAAAACTTAACCAACGATTTGATTGAATTGTCCAGCTCAGTACTCGTGAGCGGTGAACAATCCCATTTTGGTATAAAAATTTTAAAATTAGAAATTATACGGTGCAGCCAAGCTACGGTTCGTTGTAGTTTAGTTAAATTCGAGTGTCTTGAAATTAAATCGAACAGTACGTTTGTTTCTTGTACAGAGTGCAATGTCTCTGTAGCATGAGGTTTTAATTCGGGTAATTCTTCTTTAGGTAGAATTACTTGATTGCAAGGCCACTTGCTAGGTGAAGCTTGCAACCACTGCGGGCCGCGCCACCACAGTGGGTGGTCAGCGAGCTCTCCACACGACACGCCGCGGCTGCAGCAGTCCGCCGGGTTATCTTTTGTGGAAACATGAAACAATTGTTTAGGGTTAATCAAATCCGTAGCTTGTACAACACGATTTGCTACGTACATCTTAAGTAAATGCGGAGGCGTATTAAGCCATGACAGAGTAGTACTACTGTCAGAAAAGGCTCGAACAGAATCAATTTTTATTTTATCTTTTAATAAATTGTACATATGATATAGTACTCGTGCTAGCAGTGCCGCTGCGCATAGCTCGAGTCTATTGACGGTTGTTGGTTTGAGTGGAGCTACTCGGGACTTTCCTAATAATAGGTAAGTATTAGTAATCGTGTTTGCGACGACGCAAAGGTAGACACAACAACCGTAACCTTTCAAAGAACCGTCACAAAATCCTACTAAATGAATTTCAGTAGGATTTGGAGGTATAACAAGCCTCGGTAGCGATATTTGCTGTAAATCGGATAAGTTTGCAGCAATTAAATGCCATTGTTTGGCTAACGATTTAGGAATAGTTTCATCCCAAGATAAATTTAGGCGCCACATATCTTGTAATAACGATTTAGCGTTAAAAACAATTGGACAAATCCAACCCAGCGGGTCGAATATACGAGCTACAGTCGATAATACAGATCTTTTAGTAAACTGAACGTCAAAAGTATCTGTAAATGAATATGAAAAATCGTCTCTTGATGGATTCCATCGAATACCTAGTATTTTAACAAACTCATTTCCTGACTCATCGAAAGATTTGGAAGTTTGACAATGATCGGATGGAACATCAGATAAAAGACTAGTAGTATTCGTACTCCATTTTCGAAGTTCAAAGTGACCTTTGCCTAGTAAATTAATGAGATCAGACTTCAACTGCTGAGCTTCACTCAAAGAAGAACATCCTGTAGTGACGTCATCAACGAACGTTTCCTCCGCCAGGACTTGAGCCGCGCGACTCGAGTATTCCGAGCCATGATCTTCGGCCAGTTGGCGCAAGGTGCGTATTGCTAAGTATGGCGAGCTGCTGACTCCGTACGTTACCGTGTTGAGTTCATACTCGACAAGAGTCTCATTGGGTTCATCTCGCCATAATATGTGTTGATAACATCTGTCTTCAGGCCTAATTAAAATTTGACGGAACATTTTACAAATATCTGCCGTAAAAACGATTATATGAAGTCGGAATTTAGTAATTAAATCGACGATATCAATTTGAAGTTTAGGTCCAACGTGGACAATATTATTTAAAGATCGATTATCGGTAGTCCGACTACTGGCGTCGAACACTACTCGCAGCCGTGTCGTGGAATTGTCCGGACGCACGACGCAGTGATGTGGAATGACGTAACGATCAGTAGACGAATGCTCTGCAGGCTGCATATGTCCTAGGGCTTCGTACTGATACATAAATTCTTTATATTCTGATTTCAACTCAGGTTGTCTCATAAGTCTGTTTTCTAAGTTGAGGAAGCGATTAACTGCTCTAGGGTATGAGTCACCCAAAGGAGTGACCTCATCCTTTAACATTATAGGTACTACATACCTACCGTCAGTGCGGTAGGTACTTGATTTATATTTCTTTTCACAAATGTCATCCTCAGGACCGGAAGATTTGCACTTCGGAGGTTCCTCGGACTCCCAGAACCGTTGAACGATATCATCGAGCGTACATGATGACGCGATGAGTGACGTAACTGGCGTATCCGGGTTTAGAGACTTAGTGTTATGAAGAAACTGGCCAGTTACCACCCAGCCGAATACACTGGACAAGGCGCAGGGTATTCCGGGACCAGGAGTGTAACGTGAGCCAGTATATATCTGGTCAAAACACTCGACTCCTAACAAAAGATCGATCGGACCGGGTTTATAAAAATCGCAGTCGGCGAGATCTAAATTTTTAAAACAATCCTTGACATGCATCGGTAACGATGACGAAGGCATCTGTGTACTAATTTTAGGTATAACCACTAACGTTAAATCGAACTGAGGCGATTCACTATTTTTAGGTATTATCGAGCCAGCAGTATATCCCTTTATGTCACAAACAAAGTTCTGTCCTAAACTTGTTACGCTCAATTTACATTTTTTGACACGCAAACCTAAACTACGAGCGCACTCGTTTGTTATAAAAGAATCCATCAAGCCGCTGTCGATAAGGGCGCGCGCATCCCGCGATGTGCCGTCCGCGAGCCGCAGGCGCACCGCTGCTGTGCCTAGGATCTTAGTGCTCGCGCGAGGATTCGACGCCGGGCTGTTACTCGCGGCCGCCAGTGCCGCGCTCGAACCAGCGGCGGTCTCGCTGGTGTTTGAATCAACCGTGTTGGTTAATAAACTAGTATGCTCAACGTGCAATAATGTATTATGTTTCGCATTACATATAAAGCAACTCGTTTTTGATTTACAAGTATCGCTATTGTGACCAGGACGTAAACAATTGCCACACAAACGTAACTCGTTTACGAATTTCTTACGTTGTTCTAAAGACATAGAATGCATTTTGCCGCAACGATAAATTGAATGCTTTTCATTACAACAAACACAAATTATATGATTACTTTTATTGTTACTCGTAACCGGCTTAGTAGAAGTAATTAGTGAGGGTCTCTGATGACGAGAAAAACTATCTTTGTTTGATCGTTTGTTTGTTAGGTTTGATGGAGCCTGCAGGACTGGCTGACTGACTTCCAAAACCTTTATATAGCCTTGTAAATAGGAAACAAAACTATTAAATCGAGGGATATCTTCGGTATTTTGTAACTCAAAACGACGCTTCGTTTCAAGGTCATGAGGTCGGGACGCGATGTAAAATAAAATAAATTCACATAAATCTTCGATGTTCAATGCACGCAGCGCATTAACACTTTCGTATAAAACATTTGTTAAATCTGATAAATTCGCGAGTGACGGCCTTTGTATTGGTGTTAGTTTAAATATTTTTTCTAAATAAGTTGTTGCCAGAATACGTTTGTTATCGTAACGCTCCAGTAACGCGTTTTATACTATGGCATAATTGGACGAAGTTATAGGTACACCTTTGGCAAGTGACAAAGCGCTGCCAGATAAACATGAAATTAAATAATAAAACTTTTCTATTTCTGATATAGAATTATTATTGTGAACAAGTGGAACATAACTGTCCTTAAAAGTTTGCCAATTCTCAATAATACCATCAAATTTCGGAATTTGCAACTTAGGTAATTTTACAGAAGCAATACCGGGCTGAATGCGACATGGTTCTAACGCACTGTTTACAATGTTATCAAGAGTATCGGCAAACGCGACCGCCGCATAGTACATCTCGTCAAATGATAACAAACACTGATTATCAATGGCGAATTTAGGATTTAATTTTAATTGAAGTTTATTGATTTCTTCAAACAATTCAACAAAACTATCTCGTATTTTTTCAATAGATTTGTATCTAGCTTTAAATGATGATAATTTACTTTTATTTTCCTTACAAGATTTTGACAAATCGTAAATAATTTGTATAGATTTAAACTCATATTCTCGTTTCTTAATTAATGTTTGTAATTCAATTTCTGCCATCTTTGGAAATTAACTCAAATAGGCAGTTAAAAATAAAAAATTAATTATAAATTACAAGTATTTTACGAATTATTTAACTAAGTGATGGTGACTGAGCTACTTACGATTTTTGATATGGACCTATTTTGGTTATATATATATGGACTCTGGTTTGATATTTGAAAAGAGTGTTGCGAATAAATAGTTGTGAAACAAGGGTTATAGACAAAAGTAAGTACGCATACGCGTTCATCCGCTTCTTAGCTGCGGGAATGACGCGACAAGGTTGCTTATATAACTACTTTGAATAACAAAGGCGACACGATTATGTGGCTTTAATTATGTTATTTTGTTATAAAATTGATATGAAAGCACTTAAAATAGATTGATATTTAAAGAAATATGTTGATATTTGACTTTAAAGTATAAATTTTGTATAATAACGTTAATATAGTGAGGTTAGATTCCTCACAGGAGGCACCATAAAGAAATGGACGATCATTACTGGCAAGGCTTTGCATTTATCCTTTGACCTACGTTTAAAACCCAGTGGTCTCAAGGAAGAGAACATGCATAACACTAACCTGGATAGGTAGAATTGATGGGGTCCGCCAACGACGGGGCAACGTGGCTGCCGGCCGGTCAGCTCCTCCAAACCCTTCACTACAGGGTTTATGTATACACAGCACTAAGTATATATTAGCACAACACTCAGTATAACGTAGGAAAAGTCAAAGATACTTGAGTAACTTAAGATCTTGAATTTTAGCTATTAATTTTTTGTTCGTGACGTAGCAACGTCTCACATCGTCCGTCGACCGACATAGACTCTGTCGTACTTGTGCGCCGGTAGGTGGCGCGCTCATATTATTATAAGCAAACTATATGAAACCATCATGGCGGCATTTAACAGGAACAAGGAATCAATTAGGATGTTGATTGTGTATATTAGGGATAGGTTAATGATTATACAACCTGTTTTAAAATCTAATATTGCACCAAACTTCTGAAGGAAGTCTTGTCCGAGAGTTAAATTTCTTTCAATATTGTCAACTACATAACCATTCTGTACATACACAACATGTTCAATCTCCAAAAATAGTTGTATTTTACCAATTGTATCCATTCGATTACCATTAACGGCTCGGATTTTGACATTTTCAACCTTATGTATTATAATTTTAATTGATTACATAATAGTTGAGATATTACAGACACTGAAGCGCCTGTATCAAGTAAAGCTGAGATAATTTTTTTTCTAATTTTAACCTTAATATTGGGACTACACTTACATGTAATATTGTCTTGATTAATCGGCATCAATGGTGTCCCAAGCTGTCTCACTGACGTCGGTTGGAGTTTGGGAAATTCATTCCTTGCCCGTTGGATGAATCACCTCGATCCTGTGTTCTTCTTAAATTATATGGAGATCGATTGTTGTTGTTTGCGAATTTTCCTCTCGCGTTCCCGTAGTCCATGTTGGTTAACCTTTGAGAATCTTCCTTCTCACTCCTCGGTGACGTTGTAGAACATATTGGTGTTTCTCGTAATACACGAATGTTTATTGGGGGGTTTAAATTTTCTTCCTGTTTTTCAATAAAAATTTCATGCATCTGTATGATTGTTTCTATTAACGAATTTTTATTTACATATATTTGAGACGCTAATCGGCACTTATACGTATATTTACAGTTTTGTAAGAAGTGTTTAATGAAGGTTTTTTCCGTTATTACCGCGCCAGCTTCATTTGCGCACATGTCCAAGGCATAGAAATAACTCATAAAATCCTCGTTGGCTTGTTGCTTCCGCGAATAAAAATTAGCCCCATGATCCACTTCTTTACCAAATTCATGAATAAATCTATTCCTGATCTCATCAAATGTTTCACATGTATCAATTATTGTTCTGTAAAAATACAGTGCCGGGCCGTCCAAATATGTTTGGATAATCAACCTCTTACTTCCATCGTCGTATTTGTTTAATGCAGAAATTATTTCGAATTGAGCTAAGAATTCGCTCACCAAAACTGTCGAACTGCCAGTATATCTATGAATATTAACCCTATGAATATTAAATCTTTAATAACTTTCTTCAAATTATTTATTTGCCGTAAAATGTTGTCACCTGAAATATTCTGAAAAAGGGTAAAATACTTCCCGGCGCCTCCACCATCAAGCGGTCCGGGACCCTTGATGGACTAAGTCTACCCTAGGGAGGTCTTCCTAGCTAACAAGGGAAAAACACTTTTAACATTAAACCACTTTTATTAAAGATGAATATATTTATAATAATACAATTAATAATTCTTAGAATATTTTTTGGGCTGAAACCCGTGATGGGAATGCCATGGAACAATCTTCCATATTCTATCTATTTTACAATTTACAAATAAATTAAAATAATGACAGGCTTATAAGTTGCCAGTCATAAATGTCGGCAAGTTTGTTTGTGCGATAACCTCTTTTATTAGATACGGCACAAGCAAACGTTGCAGTAGCTTGAGTGTACAGAGCCGTTCCACTAATCCATTTAGGAAAGTGATATAAAAGTAAGCACACCCTTCAGCATTGTCTCTATTGCTAGGCGAAGATATGGGCCATGGTGAGGCAAATTTTACAAGAAGCGTGTAAAATGAAACCAACTTAATCGAAGTACACATTTTCTTGGGATCCAAATTAGTTCTTAATCAGATTTCTCTGTGATATCCTTATATTTTTTAAATTTTGAAAAAATGATCAAAAAATTACCGTTACATAGGGTCCAGAAATTAAATTAGAAAATACAGTTTTTGCATCCGTACACATAATCATAAAATACATCATTAAAAGCACAGCCCCAAATCGTAACCAACCTATGTTAACCTTGCCAATCTTTAATCAACTCTAAAAAATTATATTATATATTTTGTTTAATTTTAAAAATGTTAAGTGAGTCATTTAGATAAATTTTAAAACTACAGCTTATACGCACGCGTTATGGTCGGAAAGGTCTGACCAGTTTCGGACTCGTATGGCGTACTCGTGCGAGGCGAGGCACAGCCGCGACTGTACTCGGCCCTGATGATGGACTACATACGAGTCCGAAACTAGTCGGACCTTTCCGACAATAACGCGTGAGTATAAGCTGTAGTTTTAAAAAAATTATATTTTTTGTGTAGAAAAATATTAAAGCTTCCAACTCGGGGTTCTTGTCTGTAACATGAAAGGCCCCCTCACCAAGCTACGTCGAGTCAGACGCTAAGTCGGTGGATAAAGCAGACGCTAGGTACGAGCGGCGTTGACATGAGTGTGTTCAGCGCACTCAGCACGCGGCACGTGCTCAGTGTAGGTTATCCAAGAAACGGATTAGACCCACTAAACGACTTTGCCTTGTCCGTACCCAATATCTTCCTATAAAGAGATTAATTACAATTAAATTGTTCTGTTTATTTATTTAATTAATTTGGCAATCGCCAAGGGTATAATAAACGCCTAAAGGTTACTGGATTCTTAAATTATGTACTAATGTAAGAAATGTAATGAATAAACGTATTTAAATTAATTATAATTTGTAAAGACAAAAGAAAACAAAACTTAATGTCTAAAAATCTACCTTGTTAATTAAATACTATCTAAAGAACGAAGCGACGAAATATAATAGATGATTAAACGAACTTCCGAGTGAAGTTCTATCGCTATTATATGAGTTGCTTCGTTCGACGATATATAAAGAACCCGTCCCTCCCGGAACCCATACAAAAGTTTTGTTTTGATCTCTAAAAAATGAAGACTTGCCGGGACGGGGTTGATCAAGTAAAAAGGCGGAAAGCTTTTTTAATAAGTCAAATGACATACTCTAAAACTGTATGAAGTTACCTAGTACCTTAAAAGGACTACCTTGTAAATTAAATACTATCTTCGAATGAAGCGACTCATATAAGCGATAGAACTTCACTTGGAAGTTCGTTTAACAATCTGTTATATACGTTTATAGGTAAAACATCGCAAGGCATAAAAACCTTATTGACAATTCATTTCAAGTTTTTTTAATTTGTTGAAATATGGTTCATGTAAAATTGTTTCATCGATTCATCTATTCATGGACATTTAAAATCACAGAACACAATGTAAGTCCGTAATTAGGTGCGACGACGAGCGTAGCGAGGATGAGCAGTTAGGTTATATGTAAGTCACACGTGTGCGAGCCGAGCGAGCGAAGCGAGCGTGGTGTGGCAGCACCCGGCGAAGCGCCATAAGCGAAATTGAATAAGTTTGTGAACAATAATAATTATAAAATACCCATTTATCCAACATTTGTCAATTTGCGACTTTGAATGACGAATACTTTAGTAATTAAAAAAATTGAAAAATGGCAGTTTTACATTCAGAACATTAAATTTATTTTTGTCAAATGATCACTTATAAACGATCAGTTTAGTAAATAAACAGTTTGTGAAATGATAACTTTTTCAAAAATAATATGTAAAATGATCATTTGTCATATGTTTTTTGTAAAACATTAGTAAACCAATAATTCTATGTGGTATTTGTATATTTAACTCGATAATTTCTTTAAAAACATATTAATGTACAAATAGAAGTTGGCTGTGAATCTGGGTACAGCTCTTTGCATCTCTTCTCTTCTCTTCTCATTCTCTCTATCTCTTTCTTTTATTCATCTCTCTCTTTTCTTTGAATAAGACATAAAACTGCGTATATGAAATGCCATTTAAATGGACAAAATAATGTTTTTATTGTTTAAAAACATAATTTACTGTAAAGAACAACCAACATTTTTTGTTTATCAAAGAGGTTGACTATTCAAAGAAGATTTGATATTCCATGCTTGTTTAAAACGAAGTAGAAAAGAATACTTAAAATGCTATCTATTGCTTAGACTTGTTGTAGACGTATATTCAATGTTACTGCGTGTTAGGCTACCGTGTCTGTACTGTGTACTTCTTTTTAAAAAAGTAATAAGAGTAGGTATTTGTTTTTACCCTCGGTTTATGAAGTATTCGAAATTTTATGCTTTTTGGAAAAATCGTATAAACAATTAAAACAATAAGTAAGGTTTTAAATTTTTTTCCTAGTTTTTGCACGAATGTATTGTTTACTGAAATTTCAATTACAAAATAATTAAGAATGAAATAAAGAAAGAATAAACTAAACAAATAAAAATCATCTTTACAATCATGAATCTCAAAGCAAACGGCAGCTGTCACTTTTTTTTATTGCCGTTGACAAGGATCGGGCGTGTTCTGATCTTTCATTATAATTGCAATAAATTTTAATATGTCCTTTATAAATATATACCATAAATATATTTGATATTTTAAAATGTTTTTGAAGCCAAAGTCACTTATTCTATTAAAATGTCGAAGACTTTTAGATATGAAAAGTCTTTGGTTGTTACAACTTTTTTCATATGAATCAAAGCGTGCGTTTTGATTACGAAACGATTTTAGTTGGTAATAAGGCTCATAGTATAACTAAACTCAATACAGTTACATACAAATTACGAGCAACGGTGTTGAAAATGCAATGTAACGATAATACAAACTGGTCTATAGTACTTGAGAACATCAGAATAACAATTAGAATATTCATAAACCGAGGGCTTTACCTAAAAACAACTACCTAATTTTATTACTTTTTTTTTAAGCAGGAACATTGAATATAATTTGTTAATCTACTTTTGATATTGATAACGTTCAGCGACTTTTGGGATAAAAGCATTTAGCAACTAATGAAACAGTTGTGTTATGTTTATTATGAACGTTTGCAAGTTCAGTTTATTTTGCGCCCTTGTCACGACAAAGACTTTTGGTTCGTTGGGTGTTCAGTTGTTTTGCACTTTTGATTCTGTTAAGCTACTTTTGCGGCCGACTGTTCATCTCTCAATTCTGATCGCCTGTGTTTGCCACTCCATGTTAGGTAAAATTAGAAGCCTACTGGACAACACAGTTTGTATCAATGTCTATATTAATTACTCGTATAATATTCATATAAGAATGTCGAATACAAAAATATATCATGTCATTGGGAGTGTGGAAAAAGTTTACGAAATAAAATTTGATCTACGAATGTGAGTTCTATCTTCAAATTGATGGAGTAGCGATGGGAATCCCAGTAGCACTGGTAGTCGCCAATTTGTGTATGGATCATGTCAAACACCTTATAGTAAGAAAATGTATACCTAATATTTAGACAATGTATAATGGAATATGACCTACTTTCTAGTTTTCACACTGGAAAAGAATGGGGTCGCAAACATGTCGGACGTCTTAGCACTTTAAGCGGGATCTTTTATTGCATGGCAACCCAAATTTTCTTTTACGTTGTTCCATGCGTCTTCCATACATTGCTTATTCGTGTGTCTGTCATTTTGCGGATCCCAGATACAAGAATTGAAGTGATCTAAAAATCTCAACACAGTAGTGTTGTCACAAAACATGTTAAAACATCACTTTCCAAACGAGAACAAAAAAACTTCTAAACAAACAAAATACGACGTTCGTACAAGTGCAGTATTTGCGTATTTGGCTCCTTCGATGTGCAACAAAAAAACCATCACATGTTTCCACTTATTTGGCAAATATACCATCTGTGGCAAATATACACATGCCAATCAATAGCCATGTGAAGTGCCAGCCTCAATTTACTTATTAATTACAAATAAAACTACTAGTGTCAAATTTTCTGTACATTGTAATTTTTTTTGTATTTAAGAAAACGAATATGTTTTTGATTTTTGGCATCAAATCTTATAATTTTATTTTTTATAATGTTTCAAGCTAACGCAACTTTTCATTGTTTTAATTACGATTGATTAAAATAAACGCAAATAAAAAATATAAATATGCTGTCCTATGATTGATTTAAAATAATAATGTTCTTGTTCAAACAAAAATAATTTATTTAACAAAAAAAATTCTATCATATACTTATTTTCACTTCTCTCAACATTAGAGAGTCCACAGGACCTAATACTGTAACAGCTTAATTAAGCTACAGTTTGCCATATATTTGCTCGTTCTAAAAATATCAATTCTATTACATACTTTTGTATGCGAAACATACTTTTTTAAGAACCTCAAACTATTTCCAAATAGTATGTATGAAGGTAAAAATTTCAAAAATTACACGCCGCATAAAGTTGCTTCTCTTGAATATATCACATACATATACGTCTTCACGAAGCTTTATTTAAACAGAAGTGAAAAGTGGCATGATATAATCCCTTGGCAAAAATTTGCACGCCATTACACCGTTATCTTTTATGTTGTCGATATTGCCATCAAAGTTTTCCGCTTGCTTAGTAATTTAATTAAACATATATATCCTACGAATATTAAGATGAAGATCCATTAAACTTTAAACACGGCAATTCTAAATAAAAAAGAAACCAACAACAGTTTACTTAGGAAACTTACAAATTCAAATACTTACAAAACAGAATTTATTTTCTATGTCATCTATATTTTTAAAACTCTACAGTATACGTTTATATCTCAGCATAAGACGATCGAATGACAGGTATGAAGTGTGAGCGAATGAATGACAGTAGGAAGGAAGTGACATTAAGTAAGACGAGATTGAGAGAGAAAGAGGGCGTAGACGGCGTGTGTGTGCGAATCCTGATTTATCAAAATATAGAAGTTTGCAAAATAAATAAGACGTTGCTAAAATCAATTTCAAAGTTGTTTTTAATTGCTCAATCCCACATGAATGAGGGTACAGAAAATACTACATTTATATACAGGGAGTACTCACAAAGTTGAACATTATAACCTTAAACGTATAATGAAGCAATAAATAACTTGCACCGTAACAAGGGTTCATAACAACGAGTGATCCTCCCATCGAAGCAATTTCCGTAGTCATATTTATGGTGATACACAAGCCCCAGATGTATATCCCTTATTGTAGAACTGTTGGTAGCAACAGAATGTATAACGAATGTATTATCGAATTGTTTTTCGTATTGAAAACGTATTCTATAGGAGCATAAGAGCTACGATAAAAATCATGCAAATAATTATGTACTGTTTCTTTATTATCTCAATAGCTTTACGGCGGTTTACCACCTTAAGGTGTTACCACACCAATCGATCGTCCGTCGATCGACATTAAGTGTTCTAACCTGCCATCGATCGACGTCGACGGGTCGACGGAGATAATTAGCTTCATATAAGGTGGCCCTTTCAGTCATTAAGGGACATCAACTTTATCCAACTATGGAGGTGGTATATTTTATAAGTATTTCAACAGGGTGGATTCCGGTGAAATTACCGGAGCAAGGCCATCTGAAGTCTACGGTCAATAACGCATCAATCATAAGCCATTATTTCAGTAAGCTTGTCTACCTAAGCTGAAAATAATAAATTCTTTTCAAACTTATTTTTTAAAGTCTGTTTCTTATTATTATAAGGAAAGCTTGGGTAACTAAACATGTAAACAATATAATTCCTCATAAACAACCTTTCATAGATCGTCTTGAATAAAATCTTTAACATACATAAGCGTAATCAAACCAACCAAACACTTGTTAGTAATGTCCATAAAGATTTTACTGACCGTTATAATAGTAGACTAAATGTAGATAAGTTGTTAAAATTCATTGATGTATTTTGGCAGCTAGATTTCAATTATTTTATGTGAAACGTCACATGAGGATTCGTACCAATTTTACATGACATTTAAATTAATAAATAAATGCAGCGCAAATAAAATGTAGAAATCAGATATTTATCCACTGCGTCACTGAAAAATATCCCTATATTGAACAAAAAATTTAATTGCTATACAACTGCTATGTCTGCGAGGCTGAACCTGCAAGATCTTCGCACAACGCAATGGCATAGTTAACATGAAGCCACAATGGAGAACTTCGTTGGTCCTCAATATAAATTTCGGTGTTTTCGAATATTAGCAGTTCATTATAATACGGATTAGTAATTAAAATCGTATACGAAGAACGTGTTAAGTATAAACTGATTTATTTTTATGACTCTTATCTTATTTTCAGATCATTCTGTTATGCGACGATATACTCGCCAAAATGGCGTAGTATATATTTACTATATATTTATATACTATATATTTAGTTACAGGCGAAAACTTAATTTTGAATACTTGGTTCGGCATAAAATGACATCCTCTTTCAAGCTTGAGCAGTTGGCTTAAAATTTAATGTTACAGATTACAGAAGCACTATTAAGGAGGTCGTAAGAAAAGAAAAATTGGCAAAAAGTAAAGATGTGTAGCAACAGCATTTAAAAGACTGACACAGGGTGTACATTTTGTCGAAAACACAAAAATTCACTATAATTTGAAAAATACATGAATAAAATTTTTCTGATAACTACATATTGTGACCTAGCCTCTCACCCGGTTTTGGCTTGTAATGGAACTTTGGGATACCCTGTATATATATTGAACGACAGATAGGAGTTGTTATTGAATAATCCCATTATCGTGATAGGATGTTTTACGAATATGATAAATTATTATACGATTAATATAAATAAATTGTAGATACGAATCTTAACTGAAACAAAAGCAATTTAAAATTTCCTTTTTGAAAATTACTGGGACTCAATTTAATACTGCTTTTAGTTTTTGACTTATTACATCCTAAATTTTTTTAATTTTTTTAATTAAAACTTAAAAGTTTACGTTCAATAGGTTTTATGCCTATACATGCATTCATTTAATAGTTCAAATCTCATGTAATGTAGGTACAAATTCTTATGACAGTTGACATATAATTTTTGAAAACTCAAATTAATCAAATTACAATTTACTAGCCGTGCTAATTTTGTGTGATTTTAAGAGAAATGTTAAGCTGTTCATGTTAAATGTCGCACGACTCTCTTTCATTATCTTTCCATGTAACCTATCAAAGGCGCAATATCAAAGTAAAAGTCGAAACGTTTTTGTAAAGGGCTGCATAGCAAATATCATAGCTGTACTAAGTGGTAGAAATAAATGTATTTTAATCTCGGATTGCAAGAACAGAAAAAATAAATACGTAATATAATTGAATGATACCCGCAAAATGTACTTTATCCAACAAGCTTCATCATCAAATCTCTCCCTCAAATTATATCATTTCCGAATCCCATCTTCAAAAAGTATTAACCTTGTTTTCACACAAAATGTGAAAACCAATTCTCATTTCCTGAATCTGATAAAATAATGAGACCTTTGTTTTGAGTACAAGGGTTGTGTACTAGCTTCAACGGCATTACGAAGTTAAAGCGAGGAGAAACACATGGTCTTCAGGGCGTTTATTGTGGGTGCAAATACAGAAATGGTGATGTGGATATTTCAACCATGTTTCGTTCTTCTTTTTTATCGACCTAGTTTGTCATTTTAAGGCTCAGGTTAGAACTTCAAATTAGAATTTAAACGCAGAAGCCGCTTAAGGTAATATATAAGGTGTTATAAATAGTACTGGTTATCCTGAAATAGGTGAAAAAGTTGCTTAAACTGAACAACTTTTACTAAGAAGCACACACATTTCGGGATAAAAATTGTGTGCAGCTTCATCTCTTCATTCATTTCGCAAACAACGTTTGGCATAATTATTATTCATAAGTTCATCTTTGTACAAAATAATGGTGCTATAAATAATTCATTTGACAAAACAATAACGAGACAAAGTTTTTTTCTTCAAAACATCACTTAACAAACTATTCACTTATTATATACGTTAATAGGTAAAACACCGCAAGGCATAAAAACCTATGACAAAAGGCATTATAATTTAAAAATAATAATAATAATAAATCCCCAGCAAACACACAAACTGTATGGCCCCAAAGTAAGCAGAGCTTGTGTTATGGATGACCATACAGCGAACTGGGATGGAACCCAGGATAAACATACATATATAAATACAAAGAACCATGACCCGAGAACAAACATCTGTGTTCTTCACACAAATGAATGCCCCGGCCCAGATTTGAACCTGGGACCTTCGGTGTATGAGGTGGGGCTACTTACCACTACACCACTCAGTCGTCAAACATTGTTTGGTTACATTTGGCTACATTGGCTACATTGTTTGGTAAGTACTTAATTTGCCCAAAAATGTGAAATCGTTTGTATATAATTCAATTTTAAGCAATAATTTAAGCAAAAGTTAATCATTACAGACAGTATGTAGGTACTTTAAATTCACAACCAGAATTATAGGGGAATTCCTTGATTCGCCGACAAACTTTTCAACAAATTTCAAATCATCGACAATGAAACATCGAACAATTAGTTCAAGTACTTTCAATTACTGTATTGACAACTCATTTCAAGTTTTTGACAACTCATTCGTTGAAATACGGTTCATGTAAAATTGTTTCATCGATTCATCACTTCATGGACATTTTGAATCACAGAACACAATGTAAGCCTGAAATTAGGGCAACGACGAGCGTAGCGAGGAGCATTCAGATTGTATATAGGCCATAAGCGAAATTGAATGAATTTATATGTGAGTTATTAAAAATAAATTACATGAAATAATAATCTATGAAACGTCTTCGATATGAAACTTCAGCGATATAATCATTAATATTATATCGCCGTTATAATACAGCAGTTAGTAGTTTGTCAACAGTATTATAAAATACTCATTTATTAACCCACATTTTGTCAAATTGCGACTTTGAAAAACGAATGCTTTGGTAATTTGATAACTGGCAGTTTTACATTCAGATTTGCAATGTTAAATATTAAAAAAATGTATTTTTGTCGAATATTTATGGGTATTTTGTAATTTTTACTGTTGACAAACTATTATCAATAAACAGTAGTTCTGGGGTAAAACTATTTCACTTCAAATTTATATGACTGTGGTTTTGTCGCACGTCTAGACGAAACTCTGCTATAAACAAGATGTAGTTTGTCAGTTGACACGTTTGAGGGTGTTCGTCGTTTGGATACTTGGGGGGAGGGAGACTTGCCGAGCTAACAGATGCAGAAAAGAATAATTTTTGTATAGACATAAAGAGACTCTGTAAATTTATTTTGAAAAAAAATATACCCGTGAAGTTTCTTGCCAGTTCTTCTTCACGAAGGTTTTTTTCGAACTGGTGGTAGAATCATGTTTTATTTGACGTCAATAAGAACAAGTAATTGTCAATGTTGAGAAATAAATATTTGAATTTGAATTTGAATTTGAGTTAGGTGATGGAGAGCATTTGAGTATTGATTTATAATTTAAACATACGGTTTATCTGATCAACAGACTGAACAAATGTAATAAATAAATTCTCGTTTTGAAGGAAATTGATTCCATACACAATAGCACCGAAAGTTCTTTTGCTAAGTACCTATCGTACTGTCATATATAGTTATTTTTACTAAAGGCTTAATTCCATAGTGTTTGAGCCGTCGGCCGATGATGTTTCAGCATATAATACCGTCATGATTATTTTTAATAGATTGGCTATACAGTCATAAACCATATTTAAAAGGTTATTGCACTAACTTTTTTGTTTTTGGTATTTAAATTAAATAATGAAGTCAAAGGAAATCTTACGTACAACAATAGAGTAACGTGTCCAAAATCTTAATTAGAATATAGAAAGAAAACACATTTATACAGTAGACTAACCTAAAGGCTTTTAAAGGAAGAGGTATCTACCCGCGACAAGTCGAGGAGGTCTCAAAATGCGAGAAACTGGCGCTACTGAGCCACATTACTGTCGACCCGAAGCGAGTGTTTGTCGCGTTTAGATACCTTCTGGGGTAATTTTTTTGGGTAATTTAGTTTATTTTATGATAAAATACGTTCTAATATAAAGGAAAATCAAAAAGGAAATAACATGGGAAGAAAAAAGTCAAAAAAAAGGAAAACCGAAAGAGCACATCCACTTGTTGCAAAATAACAGAGTGAACATTGGATTGACGTATTTGAATTTTGCTGATAGGGATCCCAAACTAAAAAAAAAACAAATCTCACAAAAAGTTATGCAATCGAAATAGTGCTTTGCAAGATTATACAATTAACATAATTAAGTTGGAATATGTTTTGATATTATTTATTTAGTTTTAAATTTATACTTTATATGTTTACTTTACTGTTTATAAAAAGCTTTATGCCTTTATCTTCAGAATAAGCCACCAGCAAAACTTCTTTTGCATTGAATCGGTAACTCCAACGTTGCGCAGTTATTGTATGGAGACTGCTCACGTTTAGTTTCTTATTAATTGAGATAATTTTATTGGGAAATAATTTAGTTCTGAAACTTTTTTTAATAATCGTTTACATAAATGATATGAATTATCGTGCATTCCATTCGTCCATTAAGTGCTGAAACAAAAAGCTTACTGACAGTAAAGTGACAGTGAAAGCTTATAACTGGCAGTTTTACATTCAGATCTGCAATGTTAAATATTAAAAAAAAATTTTTTTTATCAAATGATCACTTAAAAAACGATCAGTTTTGTAAATGAACAGTTTGTCAAATGATTACTTTTTCAAAAATATTTTGTAAAATGATCATTTGTCATACGTTTTTTGTAAAACATTAGTAAACTAAGTTTCAGTGATAAAAGGCATATCACTCAGTCGGATTTTCTTAAGGGTTTTATTGATTAAGTGTTCACCAGACAAAATCTGTCTTTTTTTACTGTCAAAGCGTTCATGAATAATCTGCAGAAATAAACTTTGTTACCTACGTAAAAATCTAAAAACTTAAACTAGTATAGGATTATTGCGGCTCGTGGAGCATTTATTTTTTGGCCCACTTATTTTTCGTTACGTCTTTATATATTTATCTACATCTTTTAACAGCTTAAGGACTAATTAATTTGCTACTAATTGGTGAATTCGTGTACTCGTATGGCTTGATAAAGATTTCAAAAAAAAAAACAAACTGTTATTATTATTATTGAAATGGAAAATATGACTAGAAGTTCTGTTTCATTGGTAGGTGGCTCGGTCGACGCAACTCATATGGGTTACGTCCACCAAACCCTATTAACTAATGAAAATGTTGGATTAATGCGGCGTCCGTTTTGGGAATTTCGCACACTCTGAGTACGGACTGAAACGACCTATGTAAGTGAGACCAAAGTAAATAGTGTAATTAAATTGATCCCAAACTTATCTCTTACTCAATCACCAAACTTATTGCTGTCAGTTAAAAATACTAGGTATTTAACACATAGATTGATGACGTATTTTAAACCTGTCCATTTTGCAATAATATCAATCGATATTTTCTAGAAAGAGAGACTATAACTTGAGACATGCTAGCCTCCCTGTTGTTTAATTGTAAAGTATGTCTCTCGCTGCCCCGTTCTATTAAATAATGAAATATTTTTAGATGATCAAATTTCATTTTCAATTAAAACAATTTGCTCAAAAAATAAAAAAAAATTTGGTATTGTTTTTATTGTCAACATAATTATTAAAAGTTATTAATAAACTTTTCGAAGAATGTTAGTATCAGCGTGCTTGACGATTGATGTTGTACCCGCAGAAGCTGGTAAGAATTTTATTAAATTATTATCAATTGCGTTCATGATGATGAAGTATCATGTTTTGGTAATGCTGTATCACATATTATCTTCCAATACATACTTATTTCTGTATGCGAGTATGAAATTAGCATGCAAATAAATACTATTTAGGCGTTATAAACAAATTAGGTACTATATTGCCCAGTTATTTTGGAGATATAAATTAGATAAAAAGAAGCTACAGTTTATAGATTTCTGTACGTTTTCGTTACATTTGCTAAATCAATTTTACTTGCTACTTTTGTAAATAGGCAACCCTAACATTACACAAAATTAAATTGATTTCTTCTTTATTGGATTCGCCTTTTGAACAAAACATATTTTGAACGTTTAGCTATTTAAACATATTTGTATGTGACCGTGATAAAAGTCTACTAATAAACATGTGATATAAAGGAGATCGTTTTACATTCTTTTATCACAAAAAATCACTAACAGTAAAACACTAATCAGGCTTTATTTCGGGCCAACATTTAGGAACATACTTTGATGCTTATGCAAAGTATGCCAAGTCAACTGTAGCTGTCAACTGTGACAAGCTAGTTAAACTACAAATTGCCTAAAACCAGTTTTTTAACGGGTATTATGTGTATAAGTTAGTTAATATACTTCTACTTAGTTACCTCGTCATTGGTCTGCCAAATGCAGCAATATTATTTAGACTTTTGAATGCTTCCGAGTATAAGATGAGAGACAAAATTTAAACACCTGTAAAAAGATATAAAAAATAATAATATTGAAACATCTTTATAATTATCTAAATTTTGAAAAATGAAGTTATATGTACAAGGAACTTTTCAGGCATAAGTTGAATTAACTTTGTTTTGAGAATTTTACTTATGAGTCTACACTTCTGAGGGATTATAACCGTAGAAGTAATTATGAATATACCTTATATTACACCATTAAAATTTTTTTGACAACATTTTTTCAAGAAAGTTTGATTACTGTGGCCTAGTTCCCAAAAGTACATAATACGCTTTTAACCTCTGAAGTTTTGGCAAAGACGATTCTCAAATCCCATTAAACTTTCCAATGATGAGCTCAATTGATTTTCTAACTATGTAATATTTGTTTCAGGGTAAAATGAAATCTTCTAAGACGCTGAAGGGTTGGAGCAGGAATTTGGAAAGTACCATGGCATGAGACAAAATTCTGAACATGGTTCCCAGCCAGATTTGGTTGGTGACCATCATGCTTTTTTTTGCTCCGCAGCAAACTGATATGAAAAATGCCAACAAAATCAAAAGTTCCAGCAGTGAGGAATCAAGTTCCTCGCAAAACCCTGTAACACGACATCACCACAGACATAGGCACAAGCAACCAGAATCTGACATATTAGATGTAAACCTACTGAATCCCTTAAAATACAGTTTTTTCGATCCAATCATAAGCTTTCGAGAAGGGTCAAACTTTTTCGAAAAAAATTTTATACCCTATGATCTTACCCTAGATAGTACGGCAAAAAATGACTGGATGAATATATCTAATGATAAAGTAGGAGAATTGAAGGATAAAAAATATCAGCACTGGCCAATCAAAAGAGAAGCTGTAATTGAGGGTGATCTCGTACTTGGAGGTCTAATGATGGTCCATGAAAGATCTGATAATATGACATGTGGCCCAGTAATGCCTCAAGGAGGAGTTCAAGCTCTCGAAACAATGCTTTATACGCTTGATATTATAAATAATAAGCTCAAATTGATCCCTGGTGTTACAATTGGTGCTCATATACTCGATGACTGTGATAAAGATACATATGGATTAGAGATGGCAGTAGACTTTATAAAAGGTATGATGTAACCTTTTGAAGTGGAAGAATTTACAAAGTTTGTTATCGGTTTTTAAAGTTCAAATTATTCAAAGGACATAATTCAAAGGTTTTATTGTTTACATAAAATATTAAATAAAATTACCTTTTCAAATTGTCTAAGAATATAAATGTAAAAGGATATATTCGTGCAATATTCAGTGTAATACCAACGATAGCTTTAGGCAATTAAGCGCGTATTTATATCACTAGTAATGTTTCCTTTTGCTTACAGGATCCATAAGCAATATTGACGACGCTGAATACGCTTGCAATGCTACTGCTGTACGAAAAGTAATTTCTGGTGTGGTAGGAGCTGCATCAAGTGTCACATCAGTCCAAGTCGCCAATCTTCTCCGATTGTTTAAAATACCGCAGGTAAACATTGTAACTACAGTTGTATTAATTTAGTTGGGCATCGTTGTCGCAGCGGTCAAGAAGCTGGCTTCTCGACCCACGGCCTCATGTTCGATCGCGGTGACCTTCTACTGGGTTGTTTTTACTTATTTCTTTATATTGATCTGAGTACTCGACGGAGAAGTGAATTAAATCATATACCTGAATCTTCTCAACAGACAATACAGATACATTTATTTTACAATTATCATATCTACAAGTATCAGTATTAGGGTTATTTCAAAGCTGTTATCTGCACTGGTTCAGCTTCATCCGTAGAATAGTTTTCATCCTTTTCTGTTCTCGCTGGTTGTTCCGTTTTTATCTGACTGGGCACTGTAAGAACTATTGTCTTAATTCTGAAAAAAAAATCTAAGTTTCACTGATTAACTTTTAGTAAGATTTCATCTATTTGCATTTTCTATCCAAGGATCCATAAGTTAGAGCATAAAAAAATTTAATTGATAAAATAAAAAGTTTATTAATAAATTCAAAAAATATATAAGTTCAACACAATCTCAAAACAAATTGAAGAGATATGAAAAAGTTCAATTTAAAATGTATCTATACTGCCTGGACAGCGTTTTGTGAAAAAAAAAAAGATTGAGTTGACCAAAAGCTTCAGAATCGCAAGACTTTAAATTGAAATACTGGTGATAGTGTTCGTTCAAAACACGTTTTCTACGAACTTTTGCATTCAGTAATAAACTTTTGTTAAACATTGTAAAATACAATCTCTATACGAGTCTTTATGTCTAATCCATTCTTTTTATTTTAGGTTTCGTTCTTTTCTACGTCACCAGAACTTTCAAACAAAGCTCGATTTGAATATTTTACGCGAACAATTCCTTCTGACCTTCATCAAGTAAGAGCGATGGTGGAAATTGTCAGAAAACTGGGGTGGAGTTACGTGTCTATAATTTATGAAGAGTCAAGCTATGGGATCAAGGTAATATTCGTTATAATATTAACAATTAATTTATTATTCATCAACTTTTTATAGACAAAGTAATTTTCGAAATGCTGAATGACATGTGCTTCTTAAGATCAAGATAAGATATAACTTCTACCAACGGCAAATTTTATGATTGTAAAACTTCAAAGATTTTCTATTCCAATGAGATAAAATTTTCAGCACAGTGTCACGGCGACACGGTAAAAGTAAGAGGCAAATGAAATTTTCAGTTTCTTTGTGGGAACTCAAAAGGTCATAGAAAAGTGATATAAATAAGCCAGACATCTTAAAATGTTGAGTTCTTGAGTAAGCCATTTATAACCGGCCACTATTGGGTTAAGGCCCAGCAAATCACTGCTATAAGATAAAATTTATATATCCGTTTTTAGACATATCGATTAAGTTACGACGTATTAGGCATGTTAAATGTAAAAAAAATATTATACTGAATAATAATACAATAAAAATACATATACATACACTATAACCACAGTGTATTCCGTGTTGGGCAAACCTAAATGAAATAAATAAATTCTGCTATTTTTTGCTACTAGAAATCGCCGGGTTGTTTCTATTGTGCTAAAATTTTAACCATATGCATAAAAGTAACAAAAATTACATAACGTGCTTTGCCTGGCTTTTACATTTTTGACACTATAATCCTACCAATGTATGCCCAAATAATTATGCGGGTAGCGCCCCTAATACTCGCATAGTTTGTTGCACATTAATAGCCTTATAAATAAAAAAAAACTGAACAACTGAAATTAATATAAGCTTTCTTTTGTTACTCATATACCTAATACTGCCATACAAAGTAAAGTAAACATACATTGAGCAATAATTTCCATATTTACAAACTTTTCTAAAGTAGCACGTATCAAAAATAATAATGCTTTACCAGCAGGAATGTGCATAGCAGTTGGGAAACCAAACTTTGCCGGATAAATTGTAGATTTTGCACTTACAACTTTCTGATTTTAAGTAAATTTAATGGGATTTGCACCAACTGAGCTGTGTCCTTTTGATACTTGGAAACATTTGACGGTAATAATCTGGATTTACAAGTTAGTTCCCTGTGTATTTTGCGCGGCGATTCTGAAGATTGTTTGTACAAGCCAACTAATTAAATCAGTGGTTCTGACAGGATTTATAGTAAAGAAATTTTAATTAAATCGGTTTTCTCAATATTGTAAAGGAATTTGATAGAGTTTGAATTGACATTAATTAGGAAAAGGAACAGTTTAAAACTTTTGACGAACTTATTAAAATATTGAGAGAAACGAAGATTGCATTAATTTAAGTCTTAACCAGCATACGCTAATGTTTCACTAGTCAAACTAAATAAAAATAAGTTTTTGAAACAATGCTTTAAATATATTCAGTAGTAATTATTTCATAATATAGTATTATACAGGGTGACTGGTATATGACCCGCCATGGAAGCAGAACGTTTAGATGGGATCATTTGCTTATATTTAAATCCTACTTCCTACGGGTAACATTTTTTCTCGCTCCGATCGCCACGCGGTGCGGACGTGCAAGACCCAGTTCTCCGTTGATCGGTCCTTTCCCGCTATTCCGTGGCGCTCAGTCTACTGACGTCACAGTTTAGCGTGTTGGTTCCGTGCTACGGTTTTCAAGGTTTTTCTACTCAGTCTGAGTGCTTTCGAAGTGCGATTTTTCTTTGCGACTAAGCCCCTTAGTCTTCAAAGTGCTGTGCCGAGTTGTGTTGTGCTTGTGCTGAGTGCAGTGTTGTGCCCAGCGTAAGTAGTCTGGTTTCAGTGCAAAGGATACTTAACGGTGACAAAGAATTTGTACTGAACCAGTCCTTTTTATTTTTATTTTATTTCTCTTCTCTATTTTATTTATTTTTCTACTATTTTCATATTTATTTTTATCATATCTGTGTGTTTTTCGTGTGTGTATTTGTCCTTTCTGTCGGTAAAGGTTGACCCTAACGCGGTCAACTCTTTACCTGCGTACCCTTTTTTAGGTTTCTAGGTAGCGGCCTTCGGCGTACTACGGTTAGTTTTAAGTTATTCTCCCCAGCCCCCCTACCGCTGGTAGGGAGGTTTGCCGCTAGGTTTCGCTAGGTTTTTATTTAGGAATTCTAGGCACTTGTTATATTAATAGGTGCTGGGTTTGCTAGGAAACCTAGGTATACATTATATATTTATATATTACATATTATCCCAAGCCCTCCAATGGACCTTGTAAACATTCTTAGGTCGTTCGCCCAGGCGCTCGTTGCGTCCGGCGCCAACTTATCAGATGACGTAATAACGCAGGCTTTACAGGCATCTATCGCGTCCCCGGCCCCTCAGGCCTTGACCCCGGCCCCTCAGGCCTCAACCCCGGCCCCTCAGGCCTCAACCCCGGCCCCTCAGGCCTCCAACGTCCAGACCCCTCAGGTCTACAGCTCTCCCGCGTCTCCCGCCTCGTCCGAGATGGACTGCGAATCGGTCGCATCCTCTCACGCGTCGCGTCGCAAGCGTACCGCTCCCGGGAGCGACTCCGAACCCGCGTCTGATACGTCGTCAGATGCCGTCACCCTAACCGGCTCTCCTGAGCCCACGTTTCAACTTGTCGCCAAGCGCTCCAAGAAGCGTTCTAAGAAAGCTTCGGTATCTTCAATACCCGAGCCCTCCCCGGTGTCTTCAACACCAGCCCCCGCGCCGTTAAAATCGCTCGTAGTAACCGCGTCTCCGTCGGTCACATCGAAGCCAGCGACGCGCTGCGCTCCCGTCCCGCCGAAGCCTCAGCTCCCTCCGCCCGTATTCCTGCGTGAAAAAGCGCGCTGGACCGCGGTTTCAAACTTGTGCAAAGAGCACAAAATTAATTACTTAAAAGCCGCCAACGCTGGCGATACAATCAAAATTCAAGTAGCGACCGTCGACGACTTCCGCGCGTTTACCAGGCTACTCTCGCTAAATCAAATCGCGTATCACACCTACGCCCTCCCGGAGGAGCGTAAGATCCGCGCAGTACTACGGGGCGTCCCGTTCGAACTCAGTTACGAAGACATTCTCGAGGACCTTAAGTCTCAGGGTTTCCCGGTCACAGCAGTGCACAAGATGCACTCCAACCGCGGTAGGCGTTTTCCCTTAGCGTTAGTAATCCTGTCAAATACTCCCAACTCGAAGGAGATTTTCAAAGAGGCTCGCACAATCTGCGGACTCTCGAACATCTCCGTCGAGCGTCCCAACCCCCGCGGTCACCCTGGGCAGTGCCACCGCTGCCAGCTATATGGCCACGCAGCGGCTAACTGTTCAGCTCCCCCCAGGTATGTAAAGTGCCTGGATCCTCACTTCACTAAGGAGTGCACTCGCACTCCCGAATCCACTTCCCCCCCTGCCTGTGTACTGTGCGGCCAGTCCGGCCACACAGCTAACTACAGGGGTTGCCCGCGCGCTCTGCGCTCCACCACCAAGAGGGTCGCGCCTAAACCGGCGCCACCGCTCACTCCTGCTAACTTCCCGCCGCTGCGCAACCGGGGTCCCCCGGAAGCAAAGCCCGTTCAGCCGACGCCTACTCCGGCTCTGTCTTGGAGGCAGCGTCCGGCCGTCCCGCCTGCACCTTCCCGACCCATTCCAGCTCCCGTAGCTTCCGTAGGGCCGCGTCCCGCTCCGTTTTCTGCACCTCAGTCGTCGTTGGCTGAGGACATGAAGACCGTATTCGACGTCATCCAAAACGTAGACATTAATGAAATCTCCATACTCGCACGCAAACTGCGAGCCGCCCGCTCTCCTCAAGAGCGTTTATTCGCGTTAGCCGAGCATCACTCGCTCCTAAGTTCGTTGTAAATTCTTTATTTTTGTATAAATTCGTAAATAAGTAAATTATAATGTCTAGACCCGCGAATATCAAATCCATCGTCGTATCAAACCCAAGGGCTTATCCCTAGTATCTTTTAACGTTCGTAGCCTTAGCACCAACCTTCCCGAGCTCAAACTGTTCCTTCAGAACAACGACCCAGATCTTTTACTTCCCCAGGAGACATGGCTCACTCCTAATCGCTCCAGGGGATTCGCTATTCCTAAGTACGCGTTTACTCGTAACGATAGGCCTAACTGCGACGGTTTCGGCGGCACTGCTATCTACTACAAAAGAGGATTCCATTGCTGTCCTCTCCCTAACCCTCCTCTCCTCAACATGGAAGCCACCGTATGTAGATTGGCTATGACTGGTCATCCGACCATCATCATAGCTTCAGTCTACATACCCTCTGGCACCAAACCTATCCGCAGCGACTTAGAGACCATTCTCGCCCTCGGCCGTTCAGTCATTATGTTCGGAGACTTTAACTCCAAACATACTGACTGGACGTGCCTATCAACCAACCAAAGCGGTATAGCTCTCCTCGACATCACCAACTTACTCGACTTAGACGTCGTCTCCCCTATCACTCCCACTCACTATCCCGACAACCCGAACCACTCTCCGGACATCCTCGACTTTGCAATCGTCAAGCATATCAACCTCGACCTCAAGTCTATCGAACCGCTCGATGACCTAGGTTCTGACCACCGCCCCGTCTCCCTCGTGCTAGGACCGCCTAACGTTAACGTCACTTCTCCTACGACCTTTACCGACTGGAAAGGTTTTAAAAATACGATAGTTTCTGCCTTAGAGGCCCCAAACTCTCCGCTCGCGATCTCGCCCGATCAATTAGATAGCCCGGATAAAATAGATTCGTTAGTAAATTCTCTCACTGATGCTATCAACTCAGCCATCAGTGTAAACGAAAAGGTTGCTAAGAAAGGCAAACCCACGCTTCCCTTAGCCATTAGCAATCTTATTAAAGCTAAGAACGCGGCTCTCCGGAGAGCCAAGAAATATCCCACGCCCGCCTATATAACAGCTGCGAATCAGCTACAACGCAAAGTTAGATCTCGCCTCGCGGAACTCCGAGACGCCCAGATGAACGATCTCATGGCGAATATCTCCCCGTCCCACCAAGCGTATTATCGAATGGCCCGAGCCTTACGCGTAGACGCCGCCTCTCACGTCCCTCCTCTCACTCGTCCCGATGGCTCTATCGCCTTCGAAGACGAAGAGAAAGCCGAATGCTTCGCCGACAGCGTTGCGTCTCAATGCTCGCCCAGCACGCAACCCGCGAATCCCACTCACATCAAAGCGGTGGAGGACGCAGTTCTCCGTAGAAACTCTCTCCCCATCACCGCCGACCCCGTCACAGTATCTAATGATGAAATCTCGCTTCTCATCAAAAGTCAAAAGTCCAGAAAGGCTCCGGGTGCGGATGGTATTTCCAACCACGCACTTAAGCACCTGCCTCAACAGGTGCTTACCTTGTTAGCTATCATTTTCAATGCCTGCTTCGCCCTTAGCTACTTTCCAAAAGCTTGGAAAGAAGCGACAGTCATAGGCATACCCAAGCCGGGTAAACCTCTTAATATCCCGGCTAATCACAGACCCATCAGCCTCCTCAAGGCAATGTCTAAACTTCTCGAGAGAGTCATACTCTCTCGAATGCGGAACCATCTGTTTCCAACGGACGGCGATCCTCTCATAATTCCCCACCAGTTCGGCTTTCGCGCTAAGCACTCCTGCCCTCAGCAAGTCCATCGAATCGTCGAGTACATACTCGACGGTTTCTATCCGAAACGAAAGAAAACGATCGCAGTTTTCTTTGACGTAGCCAAGGCTTTCGACAAAGTCTGGCACAGCGGTCTCGTTTATAAACTCTATAAAATAGGCTTACCGGCTCGCCTAGTTAGGATAATCGCGTCGTTTCTCAAAGACCGCACGTTTCGTTTCAAACATGAAGGCACGCTCTCCGCGCCTCGTCCCATAAAGGCTGGAGTCCCTCAAGGCTCAGTCCTCGCCCCTCTTTTGTATTCCGTATACACTAACGACATTCCCATTCCATCGAAAGTTGTCGAACTCGCTCTCTTTGCCGACGACACCGCCCTTTACACCAAAGGCCGCAGAGCCTCGGGTCTCGTCACCAGACTTCAAAAGGCTGTAAACACCCTCGGTGCTTGGTTCAAAAAATGGCGTATCGATGTGAACCCAGAGAAGAGCTCTGCGGTTTACAAAAATGCGGTGGCAAAAATGCACGAGCCGACAGGGGGTTTTTAGTGGGTATGGTTCTGGTAGGCGTCGGGACGAGTCCCACATAACTTTGGAATCGCGCCAGAGTATGCGTCAGAGCATTTTTATCCTCCTGCCCTTCCCGCGGAGGGGAACAAAAAAAAAAAAAAACCTACGGGTAAAGTCGTATAGTTTTGGAGATAGGCATAATCTTGTACTTTTTTATATCTTTCAAAAAGTTCGCGTTTAGACTCACATAATTTTTTATTTTATTTTTATTTATATAGATTTTTTCAGCGACAAAGAAAGGAAAGCTTATGGACTAGGAAAGTTTTTTTATAGCAGAATAAATTTACAATACCGGTTTTTTATTGTGTTGTAATTTTAGTCTTTAAGATTATTTTCCCCCTCTTGTTATTTTAAAGGGTGAAATCGTTTTTAAGGACTTATTTCAGGCAAAAGCCGATGTAACTTAAGCACAGGTACGTATAGTATATACAGTTACCTAACTTTAAAAAAAAAACTTCAAAAATAAAGAAAAGTTACGTGAGTCTAAAGGCAAACTTTTCGAAAAAAAACCAAAATGTTCAAATTATGGCTTTATCCAAAACTATACGACTTTGCCCATAGAAAGTAGGATTTAAATTTATCAAATGACCCCATCTAAACGTTCTGCTTCTATGGCGAGTCACACACCAATCACCCTTTATATCAAAACTGCAATTGTTCACTTGAAGTAAGAAATGCTTAGGTTATACTCGTATAAGTAGGCAAAAATATAATTTTTCACTCATAATATTCTTCGCCAGCTTTATGACCATTACAAATCAAAACATTCACCTTCTTTACTAATCAACACTATCTGTTTGTAAAATTTAGAAATCATAGGCCTCGCCTGTATTTGATTTAGGAAAAAAATTCCTAGAAGTTTTTAAATGTCAAAGCATTTTGAGGTTAAACCTGTTGTCGGGTTGCCCTCCTCCTCCGAGGTTATTTTTTCTAATTTGCTCAAGATAAGGCCTTAGTTTATGTTTTATCTTTCATCTAAAACATGATTTAGATTTATAACCAATTTAAATATCTTCCATCAGTTAATGCGTGACCTGTAGTCCTGGATCCTAATAGGTGGTTTTTAAATGACTTGTCTGAAAATCTTAAGCATAAAGGCGCTTAAACCTTTTAATTGAAGTTAAATGAATGTACTAGTAGAAAATGGAAACAAAGACTGCATCGCCACATGCTGTAAATATTATTTTAATACATACATATAACATGCATATATAACAGTAATTTTTTCTACAACTGCGCAAGAACTCCATTTGTAATTCGAAAATTAGTAAATATTGATGCCAAGAATTGCAGCTACAACATTAATAGTGTAGTTACATTAAAAAAGCCACGGCTGTTTCAGAAAATTATTCTTCTTTATGACACTTGTGAAACACTCAAACAATTCTTGATTTACTTTTTTCCTTTATGCAGGCTTTTGAAGAATTAGAAGCCCTCCTAGCCAGAAACGGTATCTGCATAGCTGTAAAGGAAAAGCTCGTAAAGGATTCCGGCGTTGCTGATGAGAGAGCGTATGATGAAATCGTACAAAAGCTGCTTACCAAGCCAAGAGCAAGAGGTATGTAATCATAAAATATATTCCAACGATTGGAACTCATCAGTTAATATTCTATTCAATCCAAAAATAATCAATGGCGTTATGCATAATAACGAAACAAAGCTGTGAAGGCTTTAAATTGTGCTCGCTAAGAACCTCAGTTTACACAAGGAAGATAAAGTTGATTAAAGTACCTAGATTACCTTCAGTTCTACTAAATGATAAAGTATATGCAAATATTTAAACTACAAAAAATAATACAATTTCAAATGAAATGAAATGAAAAATCACGTTTCGTCTTTCTTTGTGGACTGTACCACAACACTTCACCTTTTGACATCTAATTGACCAAAAACGTGTAAGAAATGGTCCTTTACAAATTTTTCTCCTGAAATATTTTTGGGTTTTGGGAAATTGAATTTCATTTGGTCCATATTTTTGTTACCTTATTTTTTGTTTGTTAGCCACCGTACGTTTCGCGCCTTTTTTTTTTTTTTTTCTTCAAATTTTATTTAGGGACTTTGAGTTGTGTTACAACTATGACAGTCCCATAGTGTCCACTCGTACAAAATTACAACTTATATTAATTTGATACCTTTAAGATATTATACATATACTTATATAGCATCCTAGCCGCCTCCGATGTAGGCGCAGCTAAGATACTCTGAAATATACCGACATTTTCTTTTATGATATTAAACCTAGTATAAATCTCTCGTCTCATATCTGCGCTCCGGACACACTCCGCTAAAAGGTGGTAAAGATCGTCTTTTACACCACATTGAGCGCAGTTCGGGCTATCTACAATTTTCATCATATGCTTAAAACCATTCAACGGCATGTGCCCGGCGCGCAATCTATGCGCAATTACAATATATTTTCTATTTATACAAGCATTAGCACACCATGGTACATTAAGGGGTTCACTATGTATAGTCTTATACCAAATACCTTTGTTCAGAGAAGCAACATCAAAATATAGTTTAAATTCGTTGATAATTTTTGTTTTATATTTTGGGAGCAGTTCCGAATAATCGGAACATATATACACTTCTTTGCCATTTAATATTGCTTCCCTGGCCAAGCGATCTGCCGTCTCATTACCCCGTATATTGACATGTGATGGGATCCATTGCATACAAAGAGTCACACCCCCACACACCAATCCGAGAATTTTATTTAGTATGGTATAAGCTATCTGTGCCCCTCTGCGGCCAGAGGCGCACAGAGCTATATGCTGCAAGGCGCTTCTGCTGTCCGACAGAATTACTACCTTAGAAAAACCCGCACCGGCAATGTAAGAAAGTGACTCTGATATAGCAAATAGTTCGACTGACATTATACAAGACTTACTGACTATTTTATACTTCTCGAATTTCGCGCCTTAATATTACTTTTGACAATTTGGTGCGTTGAATGAGTTATGATTAGGGTTCGATTAAATATTTTATGAAATAAATTTAGGGTACATCAAGTCACATTTTCCCTTGGCATTTGTGAAATCCAACGTTTGTAAGTGATATGAAACGAGGTAGGTCTTGACTGTCAAGTGCTGGTACTCTGATGTATACTTATTATATTTTGTCTTATTTTAACCGCTATCATAACTTCGCGGCTGTATAGATGGTATTTTGTACAGGAAGGTATGAGCCAGAAAAAAGACGTAACAGAGCACTAGTCCAACGTAATCTTAGCCTCGGTAACATACTTAGTCTGCAAAATTAAAGCGGAAATCTTCACCTCGGACACTGAAATCAAAATTACGATCGAGAAAGTTTCTCGTAATAAAACCCAGTGGAATTAAGCTGCATTACCTATTCGCTACGGGGGTTTGGGAGTGCAGCGCGTAATGGACGTATGTGTGCCTGCTTTTCTAGCATCGTCAGTCAGATAAAATTCTGGTATTTTACCATCGCAGAAGGGCTTGAACATTCCCTACGCTACTGAAGGCTCGACCAGCTCTGTGCACAGGTTGCTGGCATGGACTAAGCCAGATTTCAAGCTGTTTCAAGGCCAGATTCAGGAGCAAGTTGCAAGCTTTACCACCATATTTGCCATCCACAATGATGCATCTGCGGTTGTACCATGGTGGAGGCCAATGGCCATCAAGCATTAAGCTGTTGCTGTCCAGGGATATTTTCCGTCTTTTGATTCAAAGGAAGCAAAGGTGCTCGTGCTGGGTCTAACCTGGTGCGAAGGCTGTCGAGTCAGTTCAATTTAAAAGTGCATGCTCCTTGACTAATTGTAATCGCTTAAATGTGTGAAAATAAATAATTATTGCAACGTTTCCCTAGAGTGCGTTAAGCAATTTTATTGTGATCCTAGCCTCGTTATTCTAGTTGAGCGACGAATCCGCTTGTTCAAATATTGTTAGCAGGACCAATACTATTGACATGTCCTCGTGTGTGCATCTATAAACTATTTTGCATGGAGGAGTTCATTGTATGGTCATTTATAACACAAGCTCTTATTACTTTGGGGCCATACAGTTGGTGTGATTGTCTGTGAATCATATTATTAATCGAATGAAAGATTTCTACGAGTATTTATGTTAAGAATGATAAGAATACTTTTAAATAACTTAATACTTAAAGAAAATAATTTGCTTTATATTTATAAGGCTTTTAAATTGCATATTTAGAACCTATCAAGTTTGATCGTTCGTAAAGTTAAAATTCCGAGAAACAAGATTTAAAGATAAGTGTCATATCTTTGTTTGTTGTCTAATTATGATTTATTTGGCTTGTTGAAAACCACACCCCCTGTGGTTTCTATACCCCCTGGGGTATTAATCTCGCGACAAAATATTTTCATACATGTTTCTTTCATGAGATAAATATATAGTGTATAGTGATAATGAAAGTTTTCTTTTGTATAATTTAATTTAAATGTATTTTGCCTGTAAAATGATAAAATGATCAAAACTGGATTTCTTATAGACATTGCCGTACCATAAATATGCAAAGTACAATTGCTACAAAACTTTCAAAGTATCTAGAATCGAAAGACGATAATATGACACCTTCAAGAAGTCACAATATTCCCCACAGTCCAAAACCTAACACATGCAGATAAGTCAGAATTTTTTTACAAACCGAATTTTTATAAAGACACCAAACCTGATATCTCCCACGATTGAGAACCTCCGACCTAAAAATTTGCCTTAACATACAATTGGTCCGAGTGTATGTACTTTTATTTATTACGTACTTTATTTTACATGTTTTGTTTGTTTTACAATATTATAATTTACCAAATATCAATTTAATTTTCAAATTTTTTTTTAATTACAACTAAAACCCTGTGATTACTTCAACGCAAAGTAACAAAAGACAAGACCAGCATCATGATTAAAAAAAGGCGAAATAAGTTCTGCTTCTTCGAACCACCATGGTATAAATAAATGACATCGAGGGCTGGCCTGCAAGATAGCCAGATGTGCCCTGTAGACAATTTCTCGGTAAAATGGCTACAGAAATTGAATTCCGGAGAACGCCCGATAACCCATGATTACCATTTAGTTCGTTGACTATAAAAGCTGATGTTTAGAACGCTGCCTTATACTGTAAAGATTGGGGCTGGAGAAAGGATGAAGAGAAAAATTTGAATTTCTTTGTGAAGTTTTATTTTAAAGGTCAGGCCGGTGGAAGATTACGTAAATAACTATTATGGTTGGTTTTTTGCGCATCCGTAAATTTTATTTCACTATATTTGAAAATATTTATAGTACAGTCATTTAATTTATTTATAAAATTATACCTGTAGCATTTTCCGGGAGTTTTGAAAATGAGTAACTGTCTATAAATGTGTAAATGAGTAAATAAGTAAGTGAAATGAGATTTCAGTGTTCTCTTTCACAATTTAATCTTTGCCACCCAGTGGCAAATATTTGCCGTTCACGCCACTATATTGGAAAAATGGCGCCTTAAAGCAACTTCTTGTCAATATCTTATTTCTGAATAATTTGATCTTATAAAATTTAAAATTATGTAGAAATATTTTAAATTCAAATTCAAATGTTTATTTATCGACTTTGACAATATCTTGTTTTTGTTATACGAAGCATGACACCAGTTCAACAAAACTTTCGAAAATAAGAACTGGCAAAAAACTTCACGGATATCATTTTTTCAAAATAAATTTACAAGAGCTCTTATGTCTACATTAATTAATTCTTATCTGCAGTTGCTAGCTCAGCAGGTCTTCCTCCCTACACACTATCTAAATGACGAACATTCTCACACACCACTCGTTCACGGGGTTAATGCGGGATCCAGCCAACACCAGCCTCAACCATATTAGAGTGAAGTGAATTATCTGTTACCCGACTCTACCGTAAGAAGACATATTTTAGTGACACTGACGCTTTAGACATTAATCGGCACGAAGATCTCAACAACCAAACAGGCACATAACACATGTTTTAATATTAATTTTTCAGATACAGAAACAGAAACAGCCTGTGGAGAACCCAATACCACGCCCTTTTATCTTCTAAATATTTTTTTTTAGCTTTTGACATAAAGTTTCCTTGATAGTTTTCTTGAGTTTATTGAAGTGCAGTAATAGACCAAAACAAAATGAAGTAAGAATATATTTCCAATAATTTGTGTAAAATTCTTTTTTTCGTAAAATAATAGTTTTGGAGTAGGAGCGCCGCAAAGTGTACGTTCTAGCAGGCCTTCTAGCCAAAAACGAATTAGTATACAACACTTTTTTTAAATATGGTACACATTATCCTCAGTAGGCCTTATCCACGTGCAATTCACACTATTCATACAATGTTCTTGACTTTTTGGAGCTGAGGGTCGCGTATGATGGCAAGAATTTGACTGCTCTTGTTTCTTTTGCTTCCATTGCACTGCTCACCTGGTGATAGGTTCGGAACGAATATTGTCGGGCTGCTGATTCTGTTATTAATAGCGATGCACTATAAAAATTGTGTCTTTGGTCCTAAAGACAATGAACTCGCAATACTTGATCTGTCAAGAACAGGAAAGCGAAGATGAATACGCAAAATTCTGGAAGAGTGAATTGCGTGTAGGTTAGGCCTACCGAGTATCCTTCGTGCTATCGCTATTAAAACAAATGCTCCACTTATTTCAATTGAAATTCGGAAAGAGCACATTGTAATCTATAAAATTACCCATTTTCAAAACTCTCGAAGAACTTTCTAGGATACCACTTTTTTTTAAGAACCAAATGTCTGGTTTAATAAGCCTGCTCAGCAGAATCGACAATTAAAAAGCAACTTTGTTTAAAAGTCCTACATTATATACATTTGATGCTTTATAGGTTTCAGCTTTATTGAATTTTGTTTTTACCTACCATTTTTTCTTCCTTAATACTTATTTTTAAATTAATGAGTAGGAATATCTCGGAAAATCAACGTTATTAATGACCTTGTTACTCTAACGTAAGCTAAATGGATATTTAATTGAACCGAGGAATTCATTAATTAACATGAGCGATGTAACATTAATAACCAAGTAGAGATAAATTAGATAGTTATTAATTATTGGTATTCTTCACTATTGTCAGTAGCGAGGACTACATTTGGGTAATAGTCTACAAACTTGACTACCATGCAAGAGGTAACACCTTTTCACTGTAGGCTTTTTACATAATAAAATAACAATACGATGTTTTTACTTCGTTTGAATTCGTACTTTCTAGTGAAGATGCAGGATTATTACCAGTCGTTTATTGTAAGATTTATATAACAAAAGCTTTAAGTGCCTACGTGATTTATAGCTAAATAATTGGTTAGTTCGTATTCACATAGGAATACAAATTATTGAATGATATTTAATTTACTAGTCCTTTTTAACGCAAACGAGTAAAAAACAAAATATACAGAAAATATATTTTGTGTTAAATAACAACTTATTTTCGTCTCAGATGATAGATTGCAAAACTTTGATCGAATGGACTGTTAGGTCTAGTTAAATAAATACGTTTAAGCCCATTTTCATGAAAAAAAATTATTTTGCTTAATAAGAGTTACGCTATTATTACGAAATAGCATTAAGCATTCGTTTTTAAAATTCTAAGCATCAGTTCATATTTCAAATGGCGAAAATCATTTGATATATAATTGATAAAAATATTTAACTCAAAGTTTAACCAGGAATCTTTCAATAAATATGTTCTTTTTTTGACAATTCAGAAATAACATTTCTTTGGAACGTGGCTATTAAATGATAAAAATATTTTTAACATTAAAATTTGTTTACCAGGTGCCATAATTTTCGGTTCTGATCAAGAAGTAGCTGGTGTAATGAGAGCCGTGGAAAGAGGAAACGCAACTAGTTACTTCAGCTGGGTCGGGTCTGATGGATGGAGCGCCAGGTCACTAGTTTCTGACGGAAATGAACGTGCTGTGGAGGGCACCATCAGTGTGCAGCCTCAAGCGAATGACGTCAAGGGCTTTAAGGAGTACTTTCTTGGTTTAAATATGAAGAATAATAGGAGAAATCCGTGGTTTGTAGGTAAGAAAACAACTATACTGTTATTTGTTAAAAAATATTTTTTTTATATATATTTTATTTATTTCTTGTTAGAAAAACGCAACTTTTTAATACATAAAATCTTGGCCATTATATTATCACGTCCTAGCAGTATGGCTTCGTGTTACTCTAACTTCGAACTCAAGGTATGGTAAACCTAATAATATTATTAATATAGCTTTGTATGTCTGCATGTAAAAACGTTTGGATGTTTGAGTTTTTGTAACTCAGTCAAGCAAAGAAGGCTTAACGGATTTGTATGAAACTTTGCACATGGATAGAATACGATCGAATACTCAAATAATACAACAAATTTTTAGCCCAGAATTTACCCGGGAACGCGATATCAGAAATGGAGGCACATTCTTGTAGCAAAATAGTACTTTCACAAAACAGTATAAGCCGCGTGCGAAAAAATAATAATAAAAAAAATGTTTAACATAAATTTTCATTTAAAGTATCTGAAATATACAAAAGTTGATGAGTTTATGTCCAATAAAATGAGCACATAAATCAGTTAAATTTTGCAATACTTTTGAAGCTGAATGTAACTTCATACATTTGGATATTATCACGTTTCATTTGTTTCACTGGTATTTTAATCCCTGATTAAGGGATTATTTCTGGGATGAAATTCTAGAGCACCACATATTTTAATCCACATAATACATGCACAAGCTCGTACATTATTTCCACAAAACAACAATTTTATGGTTTTCTGAAAATTGTATCCAGTTTATTTATAGATTATAATACGAGGGAAATTCATTTGATAAGATTCATAGCACACGTATGAGATATGTTGTCTATTCACCGGAGATATCTTGTATACACATAAATACTTGAGTGATGAACAAAAGTTTTATTTACGAGTCTGTGTTTTTATGCTAATGGCCATACGGAGTCTCTGTTTCTAAATCGTTTTCTTGTTCTTGAACTTAAAGATTATTGTTTTTGCTCATTAGAATTTTGGGAAGACCACTTCCAGTGCCGGTACCCTGGAAGTCCTCGGACGCCTTACAACGGACAGTACGACCATCTTTGCTCGGGACAAGAAACTCTCACGGACAATAATACCGAGTTCGAGAGACAACTGCAGTTTGTTTCCGATGCAGTTATGGCATTCGCATTTTCGATTCGGTGAGTATTTTCTTTTGTTTACTAATAACATAAATTGTACTTATCTTATAAATACACATGGCACTAACTCGATTGAAAAATGCTCCCACGTTCAGCTTATTAGTATACTGATCACCATACAGGATCGTAAGAGAAATAAGTAGGTAATAATTCACGTAACTAGTATACCTTAATATCTTAAAGAACTATTTACTTTTAGGCATAAAAAACATGAACATAGTTCAATATTAGGCAGCAACTTCTGCTGGAGTGATTTTTTCCATTTTTCCAGTATTGGTCGCCTCCGAGCTGGTTTACTATTAAATCAAAATTAATTTAAATTCGTAATATCCAATTAATTATTTAGTTGTCGTAAAGATTTTTTGTTAATCTTATATCTTATTATACTTATACTTATAGAATTGAAAAAATCCAAAAGAAGTTTATAAAGTCACTTAATTATCGCTGTTACACTGTTAATGGAGATTATAATGAAACACTGAATAGATTAAAATTCCTCACTCTTGAAAACCGGCGAAAAATGTTTGATATTACCTTCTTGTTCAAAATACTTAATTCAGGTATAGATTCATCAGAACTACTCGGCCGGCTTCAGTTCTCCGGCCGTGCTCGTCTCCCTGTGCGCCCCTCACGTTGTCTACCACTGTTTGTACCTCCTCGACGTAATAAGAATTATACTCGTAATTCCTATTTTTATCGTTCCACCAATACTTACAATAGGGAATTCTCAGAAATTGATCTTTTCTGTACATCTCTTATATGTTTTAAGGAAAAGTTGAAACTGACGTTACTCTAAACCTTAGTTATAAAATATGAATTATTGTATTTTTCGTTTGTTTAAATGACCCGTTTTTTCTTGGTCTCTCTCTTTCTGTATTTTTCATTACTTTTCTTATTAATTTGTTGACCACTTTTGAACTCAATTCTTTGATTATTTTTGGGCACTGTTGGTCTTTTATTGTGAACCTTTTTTTATTATTATTTTTGTAAAACTGTAGTTTAAGCATGACTGTTTGTTGCCAAAATAAAAATAAATAAATAAATAAATCTTAACAGTTTTGAAGTCCTTCCTATTTTGACCCCTATAATAATAACGTTAACGTCGATGTGCTCCATTTAAAGGGAAGGGTCACTCAGTGCAATGACCGGATCAAAGGCAACTCTAACTGAAGCTTACAATCGGCAACGTATTATTAGTCAATAAAATAATCACATTCACCATTAAAAAATAAAATACCTTATACCAAAAATGGGTGCATATTCCCCTTACGTGGCTCGCGTGCTCGTTTGCCGGCTATGACATTAGTAATTATATATTATACTTTATTTGAAAACACCATACTTAAGTTGAAATAAAAATGTCAATGGTTTGAACCAGGGTTCAGTTCTACTAATATATGATACATTTAATTGATACATACAAAAGGTGCTTACATTAAGTTTTGTTTGCATGTCATAGGTACGTGAAAACAATCAATGATTAAGCTTTGATATTTACGATGCTCGTAAGTTTTTTTAGGTTAATTAGCCAGATTAATTTGTATTTGCGTGAAAGGCATGGTTTTTTTTATTATTTATGATATCTAAGATCTTTTAAAAAATGCAAAATTCTGACCTTAAACCTAGCTATTTGGGCAGTGCTCATATTTAAATCGGCAAACTGACTAGTTAGCATTACGAAATGGACTATGATTTATCAACATATGGAATTTTTAGTGCTATTTTATAGGACTCATACAATTTTAACATGTTAACATGTACAGATTACAAGCACCAAATTACAAAATTTTGAAAAATGTAATTAAGTGCCTTTCTTTCAATTTTCTTTCTGGTGCAATCTATTTTAGTCAAAAAATTATTTAAAGCGGTAAATCTACTTTGTGGTTGATACGAGAGCCATTACTTATGAATTTATATCTGCCTGTATATAGATCACCGTGTATAAAATAATCAATGAAAAAATAGAGACCGACTTCTGACATAAGTAAACTAAAAAAAAATTTTAGAAATTTTAAGAAAAAAATATGCCTAATAACTTTTTTTGACGTCGGTGTCAGCCTTAATAACGTCATCTGAAACATGGGTCACGCGCTTCTAAAGTTATTTCTGTTTATTAGAACCTACAGAATTATCCCAAGTAGTGTTTTATCAGAAAAACAGGTTCTGTGAGACAGCGCTAGTGGCGCAGGCAGGCAAGTGTTACCGCACGAAACTGCTAACATACGTGGGACACTCAGAAAGTTTTGAGAAAAAAACGGTATAACAAAAATGGTAAATAAAAATAAGAAATATTTTTTTATAACATCTATTCAATGAACCCTCCAACTGCGTATATATAAAGTTTCATGCGTCTGAACCTATTTTCAAAGCACATTTTCCAGTCTGCAACAGGTTCCTCAACGGCCTCTTCGAATGCAGTGAGCGCATATTCTGGAGATTAAAACTGTACCCCCTTGAGCTGGTTTTCAATTAAAGGTGACAAGAAAAAGTCCTTTACATCATATTAATACCTTTATATCTTAAAAAACATTTTACTTTTCGGAATAAAAACCATTTTTGTAATTTAATATTAGATAGCAACTTTCTGCTGAAGTATTTTTTTCCATTTAACCTAGCTGGTTTACTATTAAATCATTACTAAGAATTGAATCACAAATACTGTTCATACTAAGTTTTCTCAATAATGTACTTTGGAAACTGAGCTGATTTTAATTTTAGGGAACAAGAAGAAGTCACACGTTGCCAAATCAGGACTGTAAGGCGGATGACCCAAAAATTTACCGGTGTGGTGTTTAGGAACTTCCCTCCCTAGGCATTGGATTGTTTTGAAACAGCTATACCGCTGACTGGCGCTTTGTTTCTGGATCATATTAAAAATCCGTCACCTGTTATGATATCGTAAACACAGCGGGAGAAACTTGCTTTGAATTTTAGGTTAACGTTAAAAAACTACATTAGAAACACCTTACACTTGAACACTTAATAGGAACAAATTAGAACTCACCCCAGCTGGATTAACTTCAAACTATACTCGTCTGAATTGCGCAGCGCTCCAGTTTGTTAGGGTGCTGAAATAGAAATCGCCGTCGCGTCGCGCTTAGCACGGCGACGTTCGTGCAAGCTAGCTACTGAACCGGTTAGCCGGCATTCCATTGTCTAATTAGGAATGCGCGCGAATTTTTCAACCATAACATGGCACAATTCCACGCGCGTCTATTTATTAGCATTGGTGAGGTTGTGGGGTTAAAAACGAGAAATATGCTCTTTACTCAAAGAAGGTTGTGTAGAATATCATGAACACTTCCAGTTTTTTGCCAGATTTGCCAGTTTTGTTGAATAAATTTCTTCACTTGTAGCACGTTTTCATTCGTAACAGCAATCATATGACGACCTCTTCTTTCTTCTTCTTATACCAGCAGTGCACAGTTGTTGTGTCTTGTTAATAAAAGCTAATTGTATTCGATTAAACGATTTATCAGGATTCAAGTTAGACTTGAAGTCGTAAAAAATTATTGCACGATTTGGATTTGCGTCGGAAATATTTCCGACGCAAATCCATTTTTCTATGACGTACACACAAACGTTTCAAACGGCAATAAAAATTGGTACAAATATACTTTTACTATTAAATCATAGAATTTTCAAAATAAAATATAACTCTCCAGCGTTCGATACATAAAAATTCTTTACCCCAGAACTTTTTGAGTGGCCTGGTATTTAAAAAGACCAGGAGCTTTGGTAGAAATCATAAAAAAAATTTACATTCCCATCCCTGGCTTACCAATGCTTTAAAAAGGCAGTACAATTTTTTATGACCTCTCGATATGCTGCACTGACTGATATGATAAGTGACAGCAAATTACACACATACGGCGGGACGTGGCGGGTGTTTAGCTGTACGTGTCATATTGAATTACTGAATAAGCATTGCGTTTTTAAATTGTAATTATTTTTTATGCCGTATGGACAGTCTGTTCTTTTAATTAAGTCGTTTAGATTAAGCAAATCTTTCACCTATTTCGGACATAACAGTCCTTTTTACACTTTGTTTAATCAAGTCTTTAAAACGGCCTAGCTTGAGCCACCTCCATGACCAGAATTAGAAAACATTATGTATTTCTAAAAAACGGTAAACTAACTAAACATTGTTCTGGATAGCTGTTATTGTAACTCGATAGTACACTTCTTACGCGTAGAATATGTAACAAACAATCAATGCGTGGGCAAGGTCACCTGGAAATGCAGTGGCTTGATGTAATTGTACTTGAGGTGCCTTGAAGAAGGGTTTCGCTTGTTTGTTAGTATTTTACAGGGTTCACTTTGGAGAGGGTAAAATGTTTTCTTCGAACTTGTTGAGCCCTTACCATTCCAAAATCCGACCATGAGACGCTGGCAGGGAATCCACTTGGATATTTATATTTAATACACCTAAAAGAAGATCCAAATTATTTGACAGTTGCTTTTCTCCTCACTGCCCAAATGTGGGATGAGCTGCCGAATTCTATGACCTGCCATTATGTAAAGAAAAATACGACATACCAATGATACGAGTTTTTTAAATACGCGCTTACGCCAGATCTATTGGGTTACTAAAAAATGGTAACTGAAATGGAGAAAAAACTTGCTTCGATTGCTAGGAGCACCAATACTATTTTACAAAGAACTTACAAATAATTAAATCCCGTCAGATCCATGGTCACATCTTATATCATCAATGAAGATAATTATGCAGCACGGTCCTAGTTCAAAGAGAAAAATAACGAATAAAAATGTCGGATGGCTGCGTTTACATCGGTACGCTCGACAATAATTGATAGTCGTGTTCAGACAAAGAAAGCCAATATAGAAAATGAAGGAAAAAATTATTTAATAATATTATTATTTTTATTACATTATAAACAAGTATACTTTTTTTAACCTACAAATATTTATATTTATACAAATGGATTTATCGTTTAAAATGAAAACTTATATAAAAGAGCAACATTGCAACAGCTGCTTACATTTGCCAGTTACAACTTCTTCACAACAATTTTACCTCAAACTTGATAGCAACACAAAAAAAGTATTACAATGTAATTACTAAAGATTTAATTAAGTAATTGCAGGTTCGGATAAAATATAGCCTTAACTAACAGTAAAAATCTCTGATAAAAATGTGACCAAATTTCATTGACGCTCATTATTTTTACAAACAGAAAACGAAGGTTAAAGCCAATTAATTTTGATGTATTGTACTCGTAAATTACTTCTTCTGTGTACTACTTGTAGCAATTTCATTAGGTCAATATAATTGGTAGTCGGAGCTATGGATTTTATTCATTATTGTCACGTATATTTCGCGTTTTTACTTGCGCCTGTTTATTAGCTTGACAATGAAGATGAAGACAAAAATACAGGGTGAGCCATAAATTTTTACTAAGAACGTTATTTTGTTCATTGTTGTTATTTGATCATATATTTAACGTAAGAAACGTTTCTTGAAATTAATTTTTTTTAATGACAATCGACGAGATGTGTCCGTCATTGTCACCGGCACTCATGCAATCGACTTCGCAAACATTGGAAAACTCGATGACACATGCTGCGAGGGATCGCGCATATCTCCTCGTCGATGTTTTCTTTTAATTCGGATATGGTCGTCGGTTTATTAAGGTACACTCGACTTTTCAGGTATCCCCACAAAAAAAATCGCAAGGTGTAAGGTCTGGGTTTCTTGGAAGCCATGGAATACCATCACCCCTGCGATAAATCTCTTAAAATGCACTTCTGCAACATCAGAAGAATGCACTCAAATATAATTAACACATCGTTTATCGGTGGACATCGTTGATATATAAATATATATCAACGATGTCCACCACCATATTTAGGCAGAGAGGCCTCACCTACTCTTCTTAACGGAGACGCAGATCTGTAATCCGTCAGACTCGGCATACCTTTGTTACCCAGGGTACATCCTGGAGTCCGATTTCCGCCAAACGCCGGGGTGTGCATGTATGCCAGTGACGAAATCTGTTGTCAGCGTCTCCGTTACTTGGAAGATCTGGACTTTTCCGTTATGTGGGTTCACATTGATACCGGCCTTGACCAATTGGTCTACGCCAGTCTATACCGGTCACATAGCAGAGATCAGGAGACAACGAGGCTCATGAAGTATCCAGCGATGCAGCAGATAAGGTTCGGCAACGTTTTCCCTCAGCGCAGTTGGTGTTCCTGGGGGATTTTAACGCTCATCACGGACCACGCTGGAAGAGAGGCTTTTAAGTTTTCCGTGACTCAAGGCCTCTCACAGCTTGCACGAGCCTACGCGCAACCCCGACGTTGCCGGCCACACTGTATATTGCTTGGCCCTTCTGCTGACAACTGATCCTGATAGGTGCTCGGTGTCCATAATTGCACCTTTACGGAACATTCGACCACTGCGTGGTGAAAAACCACCTAACACCAGCCTTAAAGGCACTAGGCGAGTATGGCGATACAAGTCAGCAGATCCATTGTGCTGCGCTGATGCTGTATCAAGTGTGATAGGCCAAGCAATGGAGTATTTCATCCCTTACGCTGACCTATCCCTTGAAACCAAAGGTCGCCCATGGTTTAATGCTGCTTGCCTCACAGCTGAAAAGCTTAAGCAAGAAGCGTACAAAGCCTGGGCTGACGCTTGCAGAAGCAAAGCCGTGGATTTGCATGAACTGAAGAAAAAATACAATGCTGACGCCAAGTCTTGCAAAAAGGTGATCAGAAAAGCTCGCTTTGACCACATTGGCCACATCAAAGACAAGATAGCGTCATATCCTTCAGGAAGCAAAGCTTTCTGAACTTTGGCCAAGTCGGTTGAGTCGAACTTCTGTCGCCCATCGCTGCCACCTCTGAGGAAGCCGGACGGTTCACTGGCCCACACTGCAAAAGAGAAAGCAGACCTCTTTGCTAATCTTTTTGCAGACTATTCACGTCTAAATAGTCAAGGTAAAGTCCCACCCCAGTTACCTCAGTTCGGACCCAAAATGGGTACCGTTCATATTCGCCAAAAGGAGGTTCTTAAATGCTTGCAGAATTAAGACGTGAACAAGGCCAGCGGCCCCGATCGTAATCCTGCAATTGTGTTAAAACACTGCGCAGCCGAGTTGTCTCCCATACTAACGCATCTGTATCGACTCTCTTTAAAATCTGGAAAGGTGCCCTAATCCTGGAAGCTGGCTAACGTGCAACCAGTACCAAAGAAGGGAAGCCGTGCAGATCCCATTAACTATCGACCTATTGCAATCACCTCCATACTTTGCAAGGTCATGGAGCGTGTATTGAATAATCGTCTCCTGGCATACCTTGAGTCCAACGAGCTCCTTAGTTATAACCAATATGGTTTTCGCAGTGGACGCTCGACTGGAGATCTTCTTGTGTATGCCACTCACTTATGGAGCGAAGCCTTGGAAGGTCACGGTAAAGCTATAGCTGTATCCTTAGACATTTACAAGACTTTTGATAGGGTCTGGCATGATGGTCTCTTGAGTAAGCTTCCACGATACGGAATACCTAAAGGGCTCTGCGACTGGATATCTGATTTTCTGAGGGAACGGTCAATTCGAGTAGTCTTAGACGGCTGCTCTTCTGACCTAATGGCAATTAATGCCGGGGTACCTCAGGGATCTGTTCTCTCTGCAACATTATTCTTGCTGCACATTAACGACCTGCTAACCCCAGGCATTATTGGTGACGCTGATGACAGCACCGTTGTAGAGAAATACATCGCTCCAATGCGCGAGCGAGTCCTCAAGAAATCTGGGCTTTGAGTGAGTCCATGATTGAGCGGGTGGATTTGGCCTTAAAGAAAGTGTCCGATTGGGGCAAGTCCAACTTGGTCAAATTCAACCCGTCGAAAACACAGGCGTGTTTATTCTCCGCCAAAAAGAGCAGTTTCGACATAACGCGCACTTTCCAAAATGTTTCTGTACCCTTAACCGACCACCTAGGGCTTCTGGGCATAACTATATCGTCCCAACTGAACTTCGGGCATCAAATTGTGTCCATGGCTCAATCTGCTTCAAAGAAGTTGGGAATCATCTCTAAGGTCCGACGGTACTTCAGCCCTGAACAGCTACTTAATTTGTATACAGCTCAAGTTCAATCTTGTATAGAGTACTGTAGCCACCTTTGGGATGGTTCTGCAAAGTACCAACTAGAAGCGATAAACGCAGTTGACCGAAGAGCCTGAAAAATTATTAACAACTTTGACCTCACCACCACAAAACTGCAAAGCCTCGACCATCGTCGGAAAGTTGCCAGTTTAGCAGTCTTTTTCAGATTACATTTTGGAAAGTGCGCAAATGCTCTTTTTGATCAGGTTGAATCCACACCCTTCTTGCATCGGACTACTAGACGCAGACAGACCTTCCATCCCTTCATGGTAGATATCACAAGAAGTCGAACCAAACGCTTCGATAGTTCCTTTTTGGTGCGGGTCGCCAAGGTGTGGAATGAACTGCCTGCGTCTGTTTTTCCAGAAAACTATAGTCCTAGTTCTTTCAAGCGTCGAGTGAATAGGTATCTCGTGGATAGACGTGTAACATCTTCGTCTTCATCGTCACTTTCCATCAGGTGAGATAGAAGACAAATGTCTCATCCTTTTTCCATAAAAAAAATCTATTTATTAGGAAACATTTCTTTAACCGACGGTTAAGTCACATTTGACGTAAGTCTTGTTGCATCCGTGTCCTGTTGTTGTATCCTTCAAATTCATGTAACTATGGTGTAAAAAACGCTTGCAAAATCTTCACGTATACACAGAGTTTACAGCGTTATTTCCTTGGTTATTTTTAAAGACATATGGAGCTATTATGCCCATTTCTGATATGGTAACCAATACTGTCACTGCACAATTTGAAGCTTATATAGGTGTAGTTTAAGGTCCAGATGCAAAATTCAGCACAGACTATTAAGGTTTAATAACCCCTCCCTTTCACTCTGTGAACACATTGTAGATAATGCCCACACAAATAATATAAAGGTGACATATCAGGAGACAATTATATCACACTATATTCACAGACACACCTAATTATACGCTTCATCTTCACAACCGAAAACTAAACAGAACACGACAAAAAAGTTTAAAATTAAGCTAAACGTAGCGAATATTTACAGTCAGTATGTCGAACATCATGGATTGTTTTGGTATGAATTGAAGTTAAATTACATCATTTGAGAGTGTATTCGATTAAATAGTGCCTGACGTTGATGTGTTTAGTGCGTGAAAGATAGGTGTTACTATTGGATAATTTTATGGAGCTTTTGTTGTCCGGGCGCATGACTAGGTGATGAGACATGGTGTGGATTGTAACCTAATAAGCTAATGACTGCCTCCTCGCATATACACTGCTTCTATTACTAGACAGTGTCCGCTGAGTGCGAATTTCTCTCGACACCGGGGCGCCGTTATTAAAGCATAGCAAGTAAATGAGCGTGGGTCAACAAGATTGGTTCCAAATTCCGCATCACATATCTTTGGGGATATCAAGGTGAATTAGCTCGGAGAAGCAGCCCGAGTTCTTTGGTTCTTTTGAGGTATCAAAAAACTCACTTTGCAGCCTTCCATGAAACTTCGTTAAATTCTTGTCGAATCGAGCGTCAACTCATTTGCTCATAAATTAGAATAATAAATATACTTATCTATCTTTTCCATATTGCAATAGAACAAGGTGCTCAAACGATTGATACTTATAATTTCTTTAAAGAAAATTAAATAAATATTATTTTGAATAATTCAGTTCATACTTATACTAACGGATAATAAAACTCATGATAACAGTAAACAACTGTCGAATTAAAACACTAAATGGCTTTCTTTTTTTTTATTCCCCTCCGCGGCATGAGGATAAAAAATGCTCTGACGCATACACTGGCGCGTGCGATCCAGGTTATGTGAAACTCGTTCCGATGCCTACCAGAACCACTACCCACTAAAAACCCCCTGTCAGCTCGTTCAATTTTTAGCTACTCAGCCTTCATCTAAGGGACGGCCTATTGGAGAAAGAGGCCGCGCTAGCGGGGCCCAGAAGGGTCACCCGCTGGGATTTACATAGCACTGAAGGTTCTCAAAAATGAAAAATAAAATTTAAAGTTACATTAAATAGATATTAAAGAAGTTAAATTAATTCGAATTTACGTTAGAATTAGAAGTTGCGGCCTGAAGGGCTAAGAGATCTAGCGGCAGCTGCGTCGCTACGTTTGTGTGCACGTTTCTCGGACTAGCAACTTTGTATTTCGAATCTAAGACCGGAGCAGTATATGAGACTGAATCTTGAACTAGAGGATTGGGATGGGATTTGGCACGTTTGAAGAACGATTTTGAGAGCGTTTTGAGGTGCTGTTTTTTACTACCTTTTTTTTGAGGTTTTGAACTACCTGCAATTTGTGCAGGACGCAGGGTTTGGCGTGGGCAAAGACTGGCGAGGCATATGTCATGACTGGCCTTACGCAGACCTTATAAAGCGTACTGTTATGAGGCAGGAGGTTGGAGAGTTTTTAAAAAAAACTCTTTTATTCGAAACACACTTGTTTCCAGAGTCACAACTTTTAATTAGGGATGTTGATTAGTGTTGTCAGTTTGGAGTCTAAACGCGCACTGATAGTAAAAAACAAATTATAATTTACGTATACTAAAAATTATGCACAAACAAAATTAAAGTAGGACATTAAGAAGTAAACAACTAAAAGAGTTTGCTCAGCAATATACCCATACTAGGGTAAGATATAACAGAACTTTTGTTTCTGAACGACATTTTACTTTTTCTACCTAACATAATATATAGGCGGCCTAAGTAAAAACGGGCGAGTTTCGTTACTCTATCGACGTGTGGCTTGAAGAAAAGCGTCTGGTCTAAGGTGACGCCTAGATATTTGGTACTGCGTTTCCAGGGGATGGGAATACCTGACATTCGAACGTGCAGGTTGTCAGCAACACGACGGTGTTTGCAGTCGAAGTAAACCGCAGAACCCTTGTCTGGGTTCACATCGATACGCCATCTTTGATACCATGCACCGAGGGCGTCTACAGCCTTTTGGAGTCTGGTGGTGAGACCCGGGACACTTTGGCCTTTGGTGTAAAGGGCTGTGTCGTCAGCAAAGAGGGCGAGTTCCACATCTTTCAGCGGAATGGGAATTGTCGTTAGTGTACACGGTGTACAACAGAGGGGCGAGGACTGAGCCTTGAGGGACTCCAGCCTTTATGGGACGAGACGCGGAAAGCGTGTTTTCATGTTTGAAACAAAACGTGCGGTCTTTGAGAAACGACGCGATTATCCTAACTAGGCCAACCTATTTTGTAAAGCTTATAAACGAGACCGCTATGCCACACTTTGTCGAAAGCCTTGGCTACGTCAAAGAAAACTGCGATCGTTTCGGATAGAAGCCGTCAAGTATGTACTCGACGATTCGATGGACTTACTGAGGGGATCAGGGGAATGATGAGGGGATTGCCATCCGTTGGAAACAGATCGTTCCGCATTCGAGAGATTATGACTCTTTCGAGAAGTTTAGACATGGCCTTGAGAAGGCTGATGGGTCTGTGATTAGCCGGGATATTTAGAGGTTTACCCAGCTTGGGAATGCCTATGACTGTCGCTTCTTTTCAAGCTTTTGGAAAGTAGCTGTGGTCGAAGCAGGCATTGAAGATGATGGCTAACAAGGTAAGAACCTGTTGAGGCAGGTGCTTAAGTGCGTGGTTGGAAATTCCATCCGCACCCGGAGCCTTTTTGGACTTTTGCTTTCTAATGAGAAGCAAGATTTCATCATTAGATACTGTGACGGGGTCGTCGGTGATGGGGAGAGATTCTCTGCGGAGAACTTCGTCCTCCACCGCCTGGATGTGGGAGGGATCCGCGGGTTGCGTGCTGGGCGAACATTGTGCCACTATGCTGTCGGCGAAGCATTCGGTTTTCTCTTCGGCTTCAAAGGCATTAGTGCCGTCGGGACGAGTGAGAGGAGCAACGTGAGAGGCGGCGTCTACGCGTAGGACTCAGGCCATACTATAGTACGCTTGGTGGGACGGGGAGATTTTCGCCATGAGATTGTTCATCTGAGCGTCCCGGAGTTCTGCGAGGCAAGACCTAACTTTACGTAGTAGTTTGTTCGTATCTGATCTATAGGCGGGCGTGGGATATTTCTTGGCCCTCCGGAGAGCCGCGTTCTTAGCTTTAATAAGATTGCTAACAGCTAAGAGTAGATTGGGTATACTTCGCTTAGCAACCTTTTCGTTAACACTGATGGCTGAGTTGATAGCATCAGTGAGGGAGTCGACTAATGAATCTATTTTGTCCGGGCTATCTAATTGGTCGGGCGAGATCGCGAGTGGAGAGTTTGGGGTCTCTAAGGCTCAAGCTAACTTATTTTTAAAACCTTTACAGTTGGTAAAGGTCTTAGGAGGAGTGACTTGATTGTTAGGCGGTCCTAGCACTAGAGAGACGGGGCGGTGATCAGAGCCAAGGTCATCGAGCGGTTTGATAGACCTTAGATCGAGGTTGATTTGTTTGACGATCGCAAAATGGTGGATGTCAGGAGAGTTGTTAGGGTTTTCGGGATAGTGAGTGAGAGTGACGGGAGAGATGAGGGACCCTCCACCCCCCTGAGGGACCCCTGAGGGGTCTGGACGTTGGAGGCCTGAGGGGCGGGGGGTGGGGCCTGAAGGGCCGGGGACGCGATTGATGCCTGCAAGGCCTGCGTAAGGATGTCGTACGGAATGGAGACGTCTGCCGCAGCAAGCGCCTGGGTGAACGCTTTCGCGAAGTTAGTAACGCTTACGGAATCCATTAGGGAGGGGTTGGGTCAATTATATGAATATATAAGTATATAAAAGATGCCTAGTTCCTAAAAATCTAGCAAACCCAGCGGCTAACCTCCCTACCAGCGGTAGGGGGGCTGGGGAGAATAACTTAAAACTAACCGTAGTACGCCGAAGGCCGCTACCTAGAAACCTAAAAAAGGGTGCGCAGGTAAAGAGTTGACAGCGTTAGGGTCAACCTTTACCGAAAAAAAAAGTACACAAAGAAACACAAATATGATAAAAATAAATATGAAAATAGAAAAGAAAATATAAAATAGTAAAAGGAAATAATAAATAAAATAAAAAGGACTGGTTCAGTACAAATTCGTTTTCACCGTTAAGTATCCTTTGTACTGAAACCAGACTACTTACGCTGGGCACAATACAGCACTCAGCACAAGCACAACACAACTTAGCACAGCACTTTGAAGACTAAGGGGCTTAGTCACAAAGAAAAATCACTATGATAGCGCTCGGAAGGAGTAGGAAAACCCAGAAAAACCGTATCACGGAACCAACACGCTATACTGTGACGTCAGTGAACTGAGCGCCACAGAATATCGGGAAGGGACCGATCAATCGGAGAGGTCTTGGAACGTCCGTACCGGGCGGCGATCGGAGCGAGAATGCTCTAAATGGCTTCAATTTGCAACATTAAATAAGCGTGTGCCTTGTCTGTACTGTTAAATTTTTTTATATATGTACAAAATAAAATTTTGTAAAAATCTGATAAATAACTCAAATTATGAGGTTTTCGATGTTATTTACAATACAATACGATTCCCATTTGAATTTACACTTACTAATTATGTTATTACTAAACAAGTAATATCTTCCTACAATCTAAGTTCCTTTATCTCTCACTCAAAATATGCCTTGATGTCTTCCCTCTCTTTACATTACAACCACGAGCAGCGAATTGCACATTTATTTATCTTTTCTTGTAGATCTCTTTAAACAGAAACCACCACCCTAACAACTCCAAAGCTTTGTAACGTTAATCCTTTATTTAAATCCTTTACGTCTAGATGCTAAAACCATCAAATGGTCAAGTGAAAATTTTAACTCGTTACTCTTGGGGTTGTATGATAGATATGCCCGGATAAAACGAGTGAAAATAAGACATTGTCAGTGCTAATTAAGAACGTCATGTTTCAAAGATAAATCCAAACGTAGGAAACGTAACTTGATTTCCTATAAAAATGTACATATCCTCCAAGACTGCCAAAAAGTGCCACTTTTATGATTTGCGTCTAGAAATGTCTAAATCATCATTCAATCAAAAACTTTTTGCATATCTCTTTTCGCTGAACTTAAAAACATGAATTTAGTTTGTTTGAATCAACAATCTCAACCTCCCATTTTTGTCAATTCTGCCACCATTCGTCAATATCGTTGTCAAATATTCCTTCGACTCATTCTCCTTTTAAATTAAATTCTGTAACAAAAGATAAAGATCAAAACGTTCATTCTCACTATTACATCTCCTACTGTCGCTGAGGACAAGCTGTGTCAAAAATGATTACTTTGATTTTATCGACATAGTTACCAGTGCTCACCGATATTTCTAATGATTCCCTAGCAAGCTGCACTTTCCCTACTTCCTGAAAACATGCTCAGGTTATCTCGTTTCCCACTATGCATTCCACTATTACCGTCCAAAGTGCTCGAGAATATAGAGTAACGCTCAACTCTCAAAGTTACCGGCCTGGTTCAGTTCTTCGGGTCTCCATGGCGAGTCTCATTTTAAGAAGCCTTTCGGATTTTTTGTTTAAGTTTCTTTGTTTAATTTTGTATACTTTGTTCTTTTTTGTGACTTTATGGTGAGTATTTATTTTTATTATTATTGTTATTTTGCATTTCTTTTCACTGTATCTGCCAGTATACTAAAGCAACCGGGTCTAAGCCAAGTGTGCATTAGCGCTAGTTTTCTACTGGAGGGTTTTCAGGAGAGGAATGAGCCATCCAGTATATTGTACAGTATATAAACATTTTTGGAAGATTCTACAAGTGTTTAGGATGACCGCTTTTTGTAGAACTTTAAATGTGTTTGTTGAGAGGTTTACATTTTTAAGGGAGAGATGTTTCTGATTTAGTGTCACTGTGATCGCAGAGTTAACTGTAGGGATTATTGTCACTCTGTTCAGGTTCATTATAGAGCGCTCGATCTTTCTGAATATTGGGATCATATCTTCCATAAACCATATAACGAGCTGCGCCGCTCGTATGAACTTAGTTAGCCAGTAAGTCAGTAACTCAGTAGCGGTCGAGTCGTGTCATAGTACTGTAGCGGTCAGTACCAATTTCGAATACCAGTCTGTATACAGTTGTCTGTTTGCCATTTTACCATCAAACACGCGTGCAGAAACTGTGAACTAATTTTGAAGTTACATTTCCGTTCTACCGATGCGCAGTACCCTCCTGATTTCATGTCTACAAACAGACATAATTAATAATTATTAATATTTAATAATTATAAATTAATTGAGACATAATTTAGCAGTATTCAAGGTGAGTGGTTGATTTTGTTATACCCAGTTGTAGGGAACTACCTCTTCATCTCAGCACTTCACAACAAATTTCTAAAACACATACAGTCCACTACCTATCAAAATTTCAGCGGCCATATTAAGGTGTGCAAACCGCACATACGGGTTATTTTATCTTTTAAATCTGTGTACTTTGATAGCTTTGTGGCTATTGTACTTTGCAAATTGGCTGTGTTTGGTACAGCGAGGTCTATGAAACAGTTTTTGTTTGTTTTGTCAACGATAATTATATCTGGTCGTTAGTAATGCATTGTTCGGTCTTTAAGAATGATAATAATTATTATTGCCTTTGCACATTATTTATAAGCTCTGTTATGCCTGTTTTGTTACTTGAGTTTTAAAAATTATTTAATAAATAAACTAAATAAATAAAATTTTTGCATTAATATTATAACCACATAATAATTAATATTAGGTCTTTACCTATGAAATTGCCGTTTTTCACGAAATAAATGAAGCGTAATTTTTTTAAATATTTTTTATTTCTATTACTCAAAATAATCCCCCATGCAATCAATGCATCTTTGCCAACGCATTGGTAGCTTATTGATGCCTTTCTTGAAGAAATCAGCTGGACGGGAGGCAACCAATTTTTCAAAGGCATTTTGTACTGCCTCTCGGGTATTAAATTTTTTTCCCGCCAAGAAGTTATCCAAATTCTGGAAAAAGTAGAAGTCTGTAGGCGCAAGGTCTGGTGAGTACGGCGGGTGACGGAGAACTTCCAACCCCAACTCTTGTAGCTTGGAGACCGTCTGCTGTGCAGTATGAGGTCGCGCGTTGTCGTGCAGGAGCAGTGGAGCCGAACGATTGACCAAAGCTGGTTGGAGACGTGCGAGCTTCTCCATCATTGTGTTCAGTTCTTCACAGTACACATCTGCAGTAATGCTTGTCCCGTTTGGCAAGAAGCTGTGATGAATTACACCCGCGTTAGACCACCAAACAGTGACCATCACTTTTCTAGGGGTAAGTTTTCGTTTAGGGCATTGTTTGGCTGCTGAACCAGGGTCCAACCAACTTGCTGAGCGCTTACGATTGTCAAACAGGATCCATTTCTCGTCACAAGTAACAATGCGGTTCAGAATTCCTTCATTTGTATGCCTGCTGAGCAGTGCAAGGCACGTCTCGACGCGTACTTCGCGCTGGCGGTCATTCAGTTCGTGGGGTACCCATTTGTCAAGCTTTTTAACCTTGCCAATTTGACGCAAATGGATCAATATTGTTTTGATACTAATGTCGAAAGCTGCTGCTAATTCAGCCGTGGATTGAGTTTCATCAGCTTCCACAATTGCCTTTAATTCGTCATTGTCGACCAAAGTTTTCGGACGACCACGGGGTTCATTTTTCAGGTCAAAATTTCCAGAACGGAAGCGGGTAAACCAATAACGGGTGGTGCGTTCGTTTGTAGTGTTCGCTCCGTAAACGTCGTTGATGTTACGTGCCGCTTGTGCCGCTTTGCTGCCACGACGGGACTCATACTCCATAATTACTCGAATTTTTAACTTATCCATGATGACGAAAAATGTTCGAATGCGTTGAAAACAAAACACTAACTATTAAACAAATGACGATTTTAGAAAAAGAATTCCATGTTTGTCAAATAAAATTAATTTGAAATTAGAATTATCAGTCAAAAAAAAATATATTTTCATTTGAAATGGCCAGTACGGCAAAACGGCAGTTTCATAGGTAAAGACCTATTATTAGAACCAAATAATAAAAATACGAATTTGATGGATCAGCGAGTTAGAAAGCAAATCAAAAATTGTCTTTATGTGTTGTCCCGTCAAAAGGAAAATAATTTTTTCGAGTGACTTTCTGAGCAGAAATCGTTCATAAACAGAACCGTATTTTCTCGATCTTTTGAAACGGTATGTGACATTTATGTAGATAATATTTATTTTCTCCCCTTTTAACTATAAACTTTTAACGCTAAACCAACGCTATATGTAAAAATGAAAAATAGGGCACGTGTCACGTACGCAACGCTATAAAAGCTCTTATTTTCATCGTATACCCTAACCTGCAGATTAAAAGAACCTTTCAGAATTTTGACCCGGTTGAGCTCACGTCTTTATCCCGCGACCACTTGTGCTAAAAATGTAATGATATATAATAACTTGAGACAGGATTTATCTTAACTTATAGGTATGTTTAATTAATTAGAAACATAAATTAAAATAAGGTTCCAAAAATAAATGTATATATTCAAATTTTGAATAAAGTAAAGTCTTGAAACAAAGGATGCAGTCAGTGGTGAATAGTCGGGAGTTGGCTGAAAATAGCGAAAGAATAAAGAAGAAGAAGAAATTTGTAAGAAAATGTGCATCAAATTATGTGAAAATTAACATTGTAACAAGTACATATCACCGGTGGTTGAAAATTAACAGCCATCCATCAGATCCTGTTGTGTTTCCTTCCAATCCCCCAACCCAACCCAAACCGTAATAGTATGAACTGAAAAATTGTTAGAATATACAAATCTGCCTCCTTTTTGTGTTCTTGTCATGTTAGCAATCAGAAATATTTTTATTTGTTCTAGATCTTTTGCCGTGTTTGCTAAAACTATAAGTTATGATAATAAGCGATGACAGAGTGAGGTTCTATAAGTGCACATATGAGAATAGGACCAACAAAAATATTTTTAGAACTCTCCGCTCTTTGAAAAAGAACCGCTGCTGTTTTGGACCAACCGCTAATTTTTTTTTAACAAAAATGAAAAATAACAAGTTGTGGTGATAAGATACAATTTTGTGAAAAAAATATCGTCATACAAAAACAAGATTTCGGAAAAATGCAATACTTTTTTAGGGATTACTTCAATAAAACAAAAACTTCAAAAATATTTAAATAATGCCTATTCAACTTTTAATTTTTAAATCTTGAAATTATTTTGTAAAAAATAAAGTTCTACAAAAACGACAAGTACAGTATTTTCCTTTTTTTATAAAATTGTAGTGTTTTATACTAAACTGTGCAATTATCAGTAGACTACAGTACACAACAAGGACTAGCTTAAAAACAAACACCTAAGGTCCAATTTCCACCCTTCTTTATCTAATTTCCTATTTCTATTAAAATATTTATGTATATTTTTGTTAATTGTTTCGAACATTGTTCATTAGCTGTAAGAGCAGTACTCTTAACTCCAAAAATCAACTATATACATGTTGGTATTCTTATAGTTTTTACATTTCTTCTTCTCCTTTTCTCAACGGCGATAGATCCGCCTCAATGAGGCTTACTCTGATTGGCGATATCTTGTTGCGGGCGTTCCATCGGAATGTGTTTTATCTCAATTGCTTTTCTTTTCTTTTATAAACTCTACAATAGCCATAAAAGTAATTTTCTCCGAATTCCATTGATATGCAGACTATTGATGGTGAGTATAGACATCAAATTTACTTTAAAGTTTACATAGAGTTCTTGCTTTAATTTCAACAACCTTCCTATACATAGTATTTCTTACCGTCGTTCAAATAACTTTTACCGATGTATCCAAGAATCTAAGTATTATTTTAGAACCCAATATGTCGTCAGAATCTCTGAAGTTCAAGTGAACTTAGTCAAAACTTTATTGCTTTTTCATTCCTTGAAACACCTACAATTATTTTCCCTATCTCAAAAAAAATCTTGTGCTAAAGCTTATCCAATCTACTTTGAGTAATGTAGATGTGTGCTACTTGGATGCCATTTGAAACAAGCATTTGAATAAATTGGAGTACTTGCAAAAATTGTGAATCCTTTTTTTTATTTGGCCTCAAAAACTTTAACCATGTCTCCCAATTTCGAAAGTGGATTCAGTGGCTTATTTCGCAGGAAAGCACGGATTTTTTCTCTCCTTTGTTCAATATCCGTCTTATTATTCCTATTTTAACACTAATAAGTTTAACTTTGTTAACGCTTTCGTTTACTTATGCCACTTTATAAAAATGATCCATGGGTATGGAAGATATAATTAATAGTATTAAAATTAATGTTTTTTGGAATACAAGTATTTATGATGTTTATTTTCAGCATTGTGTGTATACTATATGTTAAATACACAGTGACGATTCAGTTTCAACCAGACTCTCCAGACTTAGGTGTACTGTAAAATATTAAGTACCTTTGTACAAGCCCTCTTTGTATATCATTAGTAATATTTACATTGTATTTTGTGTGTTCGTAAATCGTCTAGTGAATTAAGAAATATTGTCTCAATTATTTTGATCATCAGCCTATTTTGTAGCTTTCAGTATTTATCATAATAAACTGAATACAATGTCTTAAAAACAGATTATTTAAGGAGTGAATTTAAAGCGTTTAAAATCTTTACATGTTAATCTCGGATTAAGTGTATAATAACCGATCTGTTTCAACTGACGTCAATGCTATTTTATTTTGCTTCATTATTCGCAAACTTTCAACTACAACACTTTCTTATTTGTTCAATTGACATTACCGACGAAACGACATGTCCACTAGATCCAATATTCTTAAATCAGTCGTGTTAACAGGCACCTATGCGTACGTGGTCGTCTTTCTGGAGGCAACTTTTCATAAATTTTGAAGAAAGCCTGGAACCGTATGACAATTTAAAATTGTATGCAAAGATAACCGAATTAGTGGACGAGGAAGCTAGTTGGAGGTAACATTATTTTAAAAATGCGATCTATTACATAATAATACACATTTTTCATATGTATACAAAATGTAGGCTTGTAATGAGATATATGAGTCTTATATCTATATATCTGAGAACTTACTTCTTACGTTTTTTTTACAGTGTCATATGTTTTACGTCATGCTAGAGTTTTCATGCTAAGTGGATGTATGAAGTAGAAGTAGTTTAGTATTTGAGAGATGTTTAAACTATCAATAAAAAATAAACGGAATAGGAGTTAGGTCTTTTCATATTGTGATTTGTAACTTTATCTCCATTGTTTGTTTCTTGCTAAATTAGATGCTATGAAAAACATTGAAATAAAAAAAAGACAAAAAATTTAATAACTGTTTCTTGTTTTTTCTGTTTCTTTTCCATTTTTCAATTGTTTTTCTATTCGATAAAATATCGTTTAAAGTACCAATTCTATACAATGGAAATTTTATTAAAAACAAGGTAGAAATGCAACTCAGGTCAAGATAAAAAGTGACGACTTTTATAAACAAAAATTTTAAGAAAAAGTGTAGAAGGAGTAACGCAACGTTGGTTCAAGCGTTTTGAATTCTGAAAGGTTCTTGTCAATGATACTGCTTGTCCTGGTTGACACCGTTTTCGAAAAAGTGTTACAAGATCTGATATTAGCAGTTACGACATAGCTAAATAATTGTAAATAGACCACAAAACAGTTTTAACCCGTCTGAAAATATCTTTTATGACCTTTTGCTGCCGGGTTATTCCGTTGATTCTGATCTTACTTTTAAGAGTTGATGAGGCTCAAGCAAAAAATAGAGGCAATATGGCCGGAATATAGCAATAGAAAAAGTGTGGACTTTCATCATGATTTCTTTAAGTCAAGCACAGCAAAAATTAAGAGTTTACCTGGGAAGCTTTAGTAGATCCAGTATACGGTCCAGACCTTTGTTTCGATATCTTTAGGTAGTGTTAAGTTGACAATTTTGATATCGAATGAATACTGTCAAAACTAACTGTCACAGTTTTTTAAGAAATCTCAAACTATCTACAACAAAGGCATCACGCCAGTTCCAACAAGTTGCCAACAAGCTATAAAAAAATTAAATCCCCCATATACATTAAAATGTAATATTTTTAAATTATAAAAAAAATATATTCAGGCATAGTTTCCCTGACGTAACATTGATTTAGTCGTTTTATTTGAAGATCTTTCAACACGCTTCTGTAGAAAATATCAAGTAAGCTATCAGCCACTTTGTTGGCTTCTGCTCTTCGTTATCGTTACTACGTATAGTACGAAACGTATAACACGTGTTATAATCTATATTAGCCGTCAGATAACTTTATCATGAAAACCTTATTCAAAACTTTTTTACTTATAGCATTTGCAAGCACCAACCTAAACATGTTAAAAATTCACAGATAAACAAAAACATTAGAACGGCCTGGAAAAACTGGAAATAAGTATAAAAAGTTGAATAACGCGAGCCTTTTTCTCCCTTTTTGTTCGTGATGAAAGGGATTTTCCTCAAAAAATGTGGGTAGACTAACAAAAGGCCAACGTAGGCTAGTTTGGCACGTATGAACGGAAATTCAAATGGATGTTTTGAGTTTCAATGCTTATCAATCTTTTGTTTTCGAAATGGTTTATGCTGAGTGATTACGTTTAATTCACTGAACAACGACAAATAAGTCAATAGTAAAAGTCCAAGAAATATGTAATTGTGTTTTTATTAAAATTTAATTATTAAAAGACATTTGTTCTTACAGACTAGAGACATTCCTAATTTGTTTTTTTTTGCGTGAAGTATATTTACTTGTATATGTTTGTGAGGCTGTTACTTCTTACAAAATTCAGAAATCTTTGACAGCTATAGAAAATACTTTTTTTCACATTTTGTTTCCTTCCTCATACAAGGCCACTTCACTCTTCAATTTAATCTGTGTGTAGTTCAAAACTCTTAGAGCAATAATTTGACGCAAGATTCAGGTCAATGCGTGAGCATAGCTTTCATATTATAAGCTTGCGATATTTCTCAAAAATTTAAAAAAAAAAAACAAGCGACTGCAATTTTAGATTTGACATTATTAAGTTTACTGTTACCTAGTGTTTAATGATTTTATTTTAAAAGCAGTTGTCCTAGTAACGCGGCTTGTATTAAGGTGTCTTTATATCAATTTTTTAAAGGGCTAATTTTTCAAAGCTCAAATAACTTTTATCAGTATAATCATATTATGCATTTTTAAACTTATTCTCCAGATAATAGCTATCTGAAGATCTACAAATCAGCCCATGAAAAAATATCGCTCTATTACCAATCAGAAGATTTCTAATACTTTAATGTATGTTTTGTAAAATTTTAACCTTGTATTTATAATTATTCAACATGCTCAACTAACTCACAACTCAATAAACATATTAAATTTAGGAGCAACGTTTAACAAGGAAAATTTTACTTCAAAACACCGTCAGTACAGAAAGATAAAAGAAAATGTATTGGCACAATGAACGTTATACTTGAAGGAAGTTTAAAATATTCGCATGATCGCGGCGGCGTATACTTAAGTTCTGGCTTACAACGGTGTATTGAAAGCCCAACAAAAAGTCTCATTAAGCTCGACTTGCCAAGTTTTATATAAAATGTTTCTTATTTGATCGACGGCTGAAATGAAAAGTGGAGTTAATTAAACTTGTTCGCTGCAAGTGGAAGTAGCTGTATAGAGTACTTTATTTCCGAGTGAATGCATGTATTCACGGTTTTGATTAATAACCTTCCTTGGACTTATTTATCAAATCTTACAGAAAAAATACGGGCTTGGTCGGGAGAAAGATCCACTTACTCATGAGATTAAAATAAACTAGATCAAAAAAAGAATCTGTGAACCATGACCACAAATTAATTAAATAATCTAACAGAATTTACCTAAAATATCAAAAAAATATTTGATTTTTGTTTAAAACTTTTAATAAATTGGCTAGTGAAATTTGTGTTGTGGTACATTTTTATTATAAAATTTGTACCATTTTTTTTAACTCAACTTAAAATTATTATATGCATATACTAGATTTAGCCCGCGGCTTCGCTCACGTATTCCTTAAGGACAGTACATTTTCTGTTTGTCTTCCTATGAAGAAAACCTTAAAAATCATTAAAACAATATTATTTACACTAACAGTTAGTTATCATGATTCAAACTAAAATTGTGACTTTCTTTTGAATTCATTCTGAATGAAACCCACTTGATAACATCCGCACCAATCGACATATATGGTGCGTTGCCTTTTTTCCAGTAATTGCACTGGCCGTTCTTGCCACTTAATTGGAACACACCACCTAAACGTGATTAGATTAGTAGGATTGATAGTAGTATCGCTCCAGACCAAAATCAAAACAAAAGCAACTCTGCTACCAAAATGACAACCCTACAATAAAATTTTATTTCTTTTTAATGTACTTACCTAAGCTTAGTACTTGAATTGTTCTCCGATATTTACTTATTAATATAATTATTATATGGTTTATCTGATATACATACGAATATCATATGAACCTGCCAAGGCCTTGACAAAGATATTTTTAGTATAAAAGCTTCTAGATACCTAAGACAACCCGCCCAAGAGAATGGAACAAAGGATTATGTAATTAGGAATCCAAACATTGTATTTTAAATGTATATAGATACTGAGTGGTAGATTTTTCTAAAGTAATAAGAATTTATTTTTATTTTTATTAATTGCCCCTTAAATGTATGTTTTAGTGCCAATAATTATGCTTACGGAAATATTTATTATTTAGTGCTTTTTTATATACCATTTGGTTTAGTATTCCAGTCAAAATACTTGAGGAATTCAAACCACGATGTAGTCAGCGTATTTGTCATTAATATTAAAGCGTTAATTAGTAAACACATACATAAAAATTATTCGGTAAAAAAAAATAATAAGTAGACCTATGATAGGTTATCTAGGATATCTAATAGGATAGGTTTCTTCAAATATCATAAAGTAATTTTCCGTTCGCATTTCAACCAAATACCTATTCTAGGCTAACGCGAGTCTACATTTCACCAACCTGTGAATAGACAGGCTCTTTTAGGAGTGCGCTTTAAAATGTCTCCGTAAAGCCAAGATTTTTCAACGCTCGTTGCATATTGTTTTTCAAAGTATGTCGACCTACTTGTATAAGTAACTTTGAGTTGAGGGTAGGCTTATGTAGATTTTGGGTGGAACGTACTTTAATATTGTAGCTTGAAACTGTATTATGTCATATATCATTCATCATATTATCATTATGTAATATATCATTTCAATCTTCTCATACAATGTTTATAAAATAAAGAAAAAAATATTCTCTATTTTATAGGTATGACTAGAATTTTTTTTAAATAGCTGGGCAATAAAACGCGAATAAAGTATGGTATTGCCACGACAGTCTTGCCAGGTAAAAAGTGGTAAATTACTTTAAAAAAACGTAAACTTTTATAATCTTCTTATTAATATTTTCCACTACTGTAGTCATACGCTACGTGTGGTTTTCTACAAGTGCTCTAATTGCCAAGACAAAAATGTATGCTTGTGTATAATATATTGTTAATAATGTATACCTTATTTCATTTACGATACTAAAATACATTAACACGCTATTACCAAACGCTTATAAACACACACAGACACACACATATTCATCCACGCACACTAACAAAAATATTTAGTTGCTAAGGATTTTACTTCTATTTTAGCTGTGCAGAAATTTTAGTTTTTATTTGTAAAAATCTAAACTTAGTAACTTTAACTACTTTAACTTATATTGAGTTCTAAAATACAGCAATTGCTAGTTTATGATTCGTGGAATAAATATAAATTAGGCTTACCTCATTGTTTCAAATAAATAAATAAAATATATTTTTTATACTAAATCGGACGGAATAAGGAGAAATAACGATCCTAAGAGGACTTTGAACTACTATTTGCAACTGCGATACATTTTTTTGCATGAATCATTATTTTCTGACCATTATAAAACTTATTAACCTTCTTATAAATTTATTCACCATTTTGAAGTTACATTTTCCTGAAGCGCAAGGCTATTTATGCAAACACCTACGAGACATATGAAGCTAAATACTAATAAAATAAAATTTAGGGTTATTTTTGAAAGGTGAAGAGTCTCAATAACCTCTACTTATATGTATCATACTCAATAATATTATATTATATAATCCTTAATAGACATAAAAAGATATTGTTAATTTATTTTGAAAAAATTATACCCATGAATTTTCTTGCCAATTCTTCTTCACGAAGGTTTTTCCAAACTGATGGTAGAGTTATGCTTTATTTGATGTCAATAAGAACAATTAATTGTCAATTTTGAGAAATTAATATTTGAATTTGAATTAGAACTTTTTTGTTGTATCTATTGTTTCAAGATACTTTTTGAATAACAATAAATGTGAAAAATAAATTCAAAGTATATCAAAATATATTAACATTCGAATATTTCTTTAGGTTTACGCAATTAATTTTTTTAAGGACTGACTTTTCAATAACTCGTGACAAGACTTTCCATAGAAGTTATGGAAAATCTTAAAATTTTTCTTCTGAAAAAAGTTAAGTGCGTATTGAAAAATCAGCCCTAAATGGAAAATTGCCTGTAATTATTAAACGCTATAAAATCCGGTTAAAACGTGTTTTATTTAATTTAAACCGTCTGCTCAAACGGGCGAACTCCTAATAAGCATGAAATATATTGAATAATGTTTTATTTTACTCAGGCTGGTAACGTAATTCACAAAAGTATTCTAACGTATTTGTTTTCAAATAATTCACCGTTGGCATTAGTTACTTGGCTAAAATGCTGTTTATTTAAAAATCAATTAAATTCAGACAAGCAAAAAATTCTAAAACAAGAGAAAAATCTTGCAAATACTTATTTTTGAAAATACAACGTAGTTAAGTACTGAGTATAAATCAGATTTTCATATATTGTTTGCAAAGAAACACACTTTTTGTTCCATTTATGTGCCTCTTATGAAAGTTATGTTGGTCATTTAGCAAGAGGGCCTCTTAATGGTTCCGTGTCCAAGGATAATTCCGCTATCAAATAACATTTACTAGGAGAAACTATAGTAATGTACATACCCTTAATGATTAGATTAAAAAAAGTGCCTTAATCCAAACGGAATCCAAGAAAGGAAAAAAAATTGACATCTATGTAGGTGTATTCTGAAATAAAGTATTTTGTTTGACTCTTAATCGTTATTTATGTAAGTATATTCATTGCTATCATCTGTAAATAATGTCTTTTTCAACATATTACGGAGACGGCCAACAATTTTTATTAATGTGGGTTTCCTCAAGATGTTTTCTTCGCCTATAGAACCGTCAGTTTTATGTACTTAGGTTGTATAAATTCAATGGTACATTTGGCAGCCACCGGGAACTAAACCCGGGACTCTAACTTTAAGAAGTCAGCGCCTTAACCACTGTACCACCAATGCTAACGATGAATGTATATAATACAAAAAATATAAAGCACTACATGTATTCCAAACACATTAACTTAAATTTCGTTTGATGAAGTTCATAAAGGTCATATAAAAGCTACTCTCATGACTCGAATGCTTATTTTCATAATGACATATTTAAAGTGTTGAATAAAATAACGCCTATCTTGGTCAACATTTTGGCACCTAAATTGTTTTATCCGACTCCGCTGTTTTAACCTACATCACCCCTGCCACGTGTAAAATGAAGTAATTCAAAATAATAAAGCCGAGCTTATGTATAATTAAACTCTCTCTGGACTCATTTTCTGTTGAAAATTACAAAAACGTTTATTTGTAAAAAGATATTTTTTTATATTAAATCTTGATGAAATTTATGGTAGTGTCATAGTTTCCTTTTTGAATTGACTTAGCGATCTGACGAATAAAAGAATACAAGTAGAAACGGACTCAGTCTCGGTCTGCGTGCGTTCTCGAGCGCACGTCGATCGCAGACGCCTTCCCGCTCTTTTAGCCCCCGCGCTAATTGAGCACCCAAATTTCATAGTTGTTTACCGTACTAAGTTTCTAACGCCGTTTTCACGGCGGACAGTGGCTCGTTAACCGTACTTCTAAGTTTCTAACGCCGTTTTCACGGCGAATAGTGGCTTGTTAACCGTACTTCGTGGAACGTGAGCTTCGTCGACGGGGTTTCGTTGTTCCAGGACTTCAAGTGCTGTGTTCGAGTAAGTTATCCGCGTCGTTCTCAACCGCCCTACTGCGTGTAGGGTGGTTTTAGGGAGTTAGTCATCGTTGTTAGGTTCATATATTGTCCCTCCCCAACCCCTCCGCAATGGCTTCCCTAAGCTCTGTTGAGATTAGGAAGAAGTTAGCTGATAGTATCGGTGCTGAAGGCATACATATAAATGCTGACAAGTTCCGTTTCCTAGATTCTCTCATCCCTCATTTCATGACGATAATGTCCACAATGGCCCCTCAGGCCACCCCAGTTCCCCAGACCCCTCAGGTCTTAGGCCCTCCCGCGTCCCCTTCCTCCAGTGACATGGAGTGCGAAGTAGACGCCCCTCCGCGACGCAAACGCGCACCCGCGACCGAGTCATCCTCGGACGCCACCCCAACTGGCCCTGAGTCTCCCTCCTTTACGCTTGTTAAGAAGCGCTCTAAGAAGCGTTCAAAACAAGACCCGGCGCCCTCGACGCCCGTCCCTATACTTCCTGCGGCGTCTTCAACGCCAGCTGCCCCGGTGTCTTCAACACCCGCTCCGGCCCCAACTTCTGTCAAGGCCAAGGTCCCACCACCCGTTTTCCTTCGGGAAAAGGGTAAATGGACCGAGGTCTCGACATTGTGCAATGAGCACAAAATCCATTACATCCGAGCAGCCAACTCGGGTGAATCTATTAAAATCTTAGTCTCGTCGATAGACGACTTTCGAGCTTTAACAAAGCTCCTCACCGATAAGCAATATGCTTATCACACCTATGCTCTGTCAGAAGAGCGTAAGATCAGAGCGGTACTCAGGGGAATCCCGTTCGAATTATCGAACGAGGCCATCCTGGAGGATCTGCAGTCCCAAGGCTTCCCGGCACTCGCGGTGCATAAAATGCACAGCAAGTACGGGAGGCAACACCCTCTCGCTTTGGTGATTCTCGCCAACGTCCCCAAGTCCAGAGAGATCCTGAAAGGGGTTAGCTCTATTTGCGGCCTCTCTGGGATCTCAATCGAGGCGCCTCATCGCCGCGGTCATCCCGGCCAGTGCCATCGGTGCCAGTTGTACGGGCACGCGGCAGCCAACTGCCGCGCACCGCCCAGGTGCGTCAAGTGCCTGGTCCCGCACTTCACTAAGGAGTGCAATCGCACTCCTGAAACTCCCTCTCCTCCCGATTGCGTGCTTTGTGGCCAGTCCGGCCACACCGCAAACTACAGGGGCTGCCCTCGTGCACCCCGTTGTATGCGCTCCAATTTCAAAAGGGCGGCTCCCAAACAGGCCCCGCGCCTTTCTCAAGAAAACTTTCCACCGCTGCGTAGCCGGGTTCCTCCGGCTGCAAAGCCTACTCAGCCCAAGCCTGCTCCAGAAAACTGGAGGCAGCGTCCCGCATCGAATCCCATCCCGGCTCCTCGCCCATACAAACCCACTCCTCAATCCTCCGTAGCAGACGATATGCGTATCGTCTGCGACGCTATTAAAAATGTCGATGTTAGTGAAATCGCAGTCTTAGCCCGTAAACTTAGGGCTTCACGTACTCCGACAGAGCGTTTGCTAGCTCTGGCGGAGCATAGTTCCCTTCTCAATTCATTGTAGGTTCATTTAAATGAATTGATCCCTAAATCATGCTTCGGCCGACCTCTGCCCAGCCCCGGCTTCACCGGAGGCTGCCCAGAACGGCCACCAACTCCTGTCCCTTTGAGCACCTTCAGTGCAACTTTCACTACAGGCGGAAGACCCGCTAGCGGGTCTCCGCCAGCGCGCCCAACTTCCCGACGGGTGTCGCTTCCGATGAAGGCTAAAGGTATACGCTTACCACAGCCAACAGGTGGTTTTTAGTGGGTAGGTGCCATTCTGGTGAGTCCCACATAACCCCCCCGCAGAGGAATTTACCTGCGGGCGGGTATGCATGACGCATCTTCCACCTCCCTTCCGTGAGGGTGCCTCGGCAGCAAAAAAAAAAAAAAAAAACGGACTAAAGACTGCATCATTAATTTTAGCACCAACAATCTTATTTAATTATAAGTGTTGATACTTCTTCTCATATTGTCACCTGCCCGAAATAAACATAAGATTGGCTCACTACATAATATTAATACTAACAGAAATATAAAACTTTTACAAAAAGAATTTTATAAAAGCGTCAAAGATGACCTCGTCTCAGAAAGAGAATGGCAAATAATAAACTAAGACATGAGCATAACTTAGCCATTTAATATTAACTACCTGAAGTACGTGCGCGGAATCCCCGCGAAACTTTGATCCCATGGGAAATTCGGGATAAAATTTAGCCTACACGGGATAATAATAAAGTATAATTTAACTTTTATTATATGTAAATATATTTTAGGACTTATATTTCAATGAATTTATCAATTAGGTACGCATCAAAAAACTTAGTGGTAGCAGAGTTTCTTTCGTGAAGATCTTATCTGGGGCGGGACTCCAGTCCTTATCCTATTTGAACGTCATGCCCTAATAATGAAGTTTACCGGTTGAAAGGAAGGAACAGCCAGTGCAGTTATTGGAACAAAGGCAATTCCAACTGAAGCATGCGGTCGGCCACGCATCGGTACTCGATATAATAATCACACAACTACAACTCATGATATCCATGGGTGGGGATTACACTTACCTTCGGTGCGGATCGCGTGCTCGTTTGAAGAATATATTTTATTTATATAATAAGAAATTTTAAAGAAGCATTTAAGCATCATTATTAATGAAACACAAAAATTCACTAATATCTTAAAATAAATTGAACAAAATGAACCAATCCTCCCTTTTTTTCATTTCCTGCTACAATTCTCTAAAATATATATGCATGGCTCCTTTAAATTCATAGCTATTTCACGACGCCCTTTGTAACTTTCATAAAGAATTCTAAATCAGCCAATCTTAGGCTTCTTTTCTTTTCCCTTATACAAACCCTGCGATAATGTCTCAAACAAAGGTGTCCCATTTTTGTGTGGAACGCGGCAAACTGTCGAAATGATTACACCGTGACTCAGCGTATTGAAGTGAAAGCAAACAAAACTTGAAGATTGCAAATTTTTTTTTGATAGCAGATAAATGCCGTGGTACTTTTCAAATTTTATAAAACTATTGATTATCAATTGTTTTGATATTTGAAATGAGTCATGATAAGGTTTATAATTTTCGTTTTTTGTATTATTTATATACCTTTTTGACGTATCATTGTACTTGAGTTTGTATATTACGATGTTTCATGATTTTCCTGTAATGATAGGTCATTTATACCATTTAAAGCGTTTAATTAAATCTTTTACGTGCAATCCGTATCCGTTGTCTATATACAGAAAGGATTTTAGGCATATTTGTTATACGTTATTCAATAAGCGCATATTTGACGGATTTCAAAATAGCATAACACCCAAGGCCAGTAAATTATTAGGTTTTATATTTCAGGTTATGGGCTAGATAGTCTGTTTTGAGAAATATTGTTCTATTTGATTATTCGCTACATACAAATCAAATTTTGATGAAATTGGAAGGGTACAAAGACAAAAATTTAATATCGAATTTCCGACAAAATTCTAATATTTTATCTCAATTAGAAATGAAAATATCAATATTGGTATTCAGACTTTAGAACTACGCAGAAAATAAACTTTATGTCTATACCGTCAACTGTGGCAACAATACCATATTTTTTGACATTTTATTAGATTTTTCAATAACTATGATACTTTTCAAAGATTTTTTTGATATAGCCTGAAATAAAGACATGTGTCTACATGGTCAACGCTTTATATCTACAAAAAGTTAAACAAATACGTGAAAATTCTCAAAAATATGAGACAGGTAAAGTTGACCCAGATTTGGCTACTTTACCTAAGCAATTTTACTGTGAAATATTGATCCCTAGAGACATCACATGTAAAGTTTATTTTAATAAGACGTAAGGTATTGTGTTAAGTATTTAAGGTTAGCATTAAAGGGACATTATCCTTAGGTATTAGATGATAGGTAAAGATAAAACACATTTTTTTTGAATTTTCATACAAATCAACGAATTTTGCCAAGGTTGCCGAAAACTTTACAAAGAAAAAATTTAAATTTATTTAATTTTATTACCTACTACTTTTATTTATATCTTACTATCCAAAGCTTTGGCACATAACTGTGGCCTAAATGATTGTAAACATTAACAATAACAATCGCTTAAAATCAAGTTTACATCATACAAATCTTTCTAAAACTCAAGAACAAACTTGCTACTTCTAAAAATTCTTTCCATAAATTTTCGAAAATTAAAACACACTTTATCTTAAAAACAAAAATAAAAATATAATCTTATTTTATCATATAAGTATAAACTCGAAAAAAACTTTATTTTTAAGCGTGCATTGGTAAATGAATTAAAACATGGGAGAATGTGGTACTTACCATTAACTCAAAAAGAATCTTAAGTGCACTATGTTCCTTTCATTTAATCACAAGTTTCATCCAGTATAATCAAAAACACGAATGGCCACACGTAAACTTAAGAATTGAGATAAAACCCCTCCCCTCTCCTATTATCTTACATTTCGTGTAATATTTTTGCTTTCAAAGCTTTTAATGCAAGCTTAGCCTCACTTGTATACTCGCAAACAAAACATTTTTGGTTATCCTTTTGACCCATTAGATGTACTAATAATCCTTTCGCGAAGTGGAAACTTGGGTTTTATCTTCTCGGCAAAATGAAGGGTAAATAGGTAAGAAGGCAGTGTGGCGAAGTAATTTTGCTTTTCCATCGTGACATATTAAAGTACCACTGCCTGCGATGAGAGCTTAGCACAATTAAAGAGAGTGCGTAATGGTTCGAATTATATGTGGTTTAATCGAGAAGATTCTTTTTGTAGTGAAATTCTAAAGTCAAGCCCTGTAATATTTGTTGATCATTTTGCATACATTTATAGACGTAAGAGAATTGGTCTGCGACGGCGTCTGCTTAACTTTTTGAACTACTTTATATTTGAAAAAGTTACAGTTTCTGATAAATATTGTGTTTTTTTTTAAATTATTATAAAACTGTACTTATTCTAAAATATTAGAAGGCCCACTGGCGTACTGATTGGTTGCCCTGCCTCATACGCCAGAGGGCCCAGGTTCAAGTACAACTATTTTTTGACTGAACTTGATAAAATATTCGACAAATGAAATTTGATAACTTTATTGACGCGAGTATTTGAAGTTAATATACTTCTATAGACAACAATATACGATTAATTATTTTCTGCTTGTGTTTCCGAACTAGAACGTCTGAGTGGTGTAGTGCTTAGTAGTCCTGCCTCATACACCAAAGATCCCAGGTTTGAGTCCTGGTCGGGGCATTCATTTGTGAGATGAACATATGTTTGTTCTCGGGTCCAGAACCTAGTTTTTATTAGTAGTTTTATTAGTAGTTTTTATCTACATATGTATGTTTATTCTGGAACTTCCTCAATTCGCTGTATAGTCATCCTTGACACAAGCTCTACTTACTTTTGGGCCAAACAGTTGGTGTGTTTGTCTAAAGATTATAAAAATACATACCTATGGCTTAAAGTTTTCAAACTTCATAACATTTATAAATAAAGTTTATTAGTACTATAATGTGGTAAAAAAAAAATACTTTCAAATATTCTTGCCTTTTGATGCAAAAGCCTGTTTAATTGCTATAAAACTATAATTATCAGCTAGGGATTAAAATAAATAAGTAATTTTTTAATGTTAAGCATCAACAACGGACTAAACTCTTTTGTGTTTTAATAATATAATTAATAAAATAATTAAGAAACGATAAAACAATCAATCCATGAGAGGATAATTATGTAACTTGATAACTTTTTAGACTCGAAAAGATTTATTATAAAATGCAAAATTCATTCAGAGCAAAATTTGTAATTAAATTTAGATTTTTTTAACTTCTTCGTAGCCGGCAAAGGAGCATGCAATCCACCAAGTAGCTTCTGCACCCATTGACATCATTAATCGAAGGTCACCTTTTAGCCTTTATAGGTCACCTTGTTGTTAGATTTTAGTGGTAAACCGCTAGATGGTGCTGTAAAGTGGTACAAACAACAAAATTAATTGAAGCACTAAAATTACTTCAAGCAATTTATATACGTTTATAATGACGACTTAACGAAAATGACCAGTGATAACCCAATTCCTCCAATCAAATTGTCACAAATGGAAACAAAATCATTGTTGCATGTGTGTTTAATGATGTATTATGTTTTTTAAATGATAAATTAAATACTTTATCATAATTACACTGTGCACGCGGCTTCACTCGCAAAAAATGTCATGTTTGATAATCCTGTGAATTTGAAATTTTTGAAATTTGTGAATCCATGATTTATTTTATGTTACATATAAATCATATTCATGACCAGCTGTAGGTTTTCCGTAAAATGAAAAAAATAAAATAAAATAAAAATATTTGCACCCATGAGTGCTATTTGCAAAAATGAAAATAAACCAAGTGTAATGAAATTGTATTTATTGGGAGAGGAGCCTAGAACAAAGGTAAGTTATATTGTTATAATTTCGTTTCTAAATATCGGCTGCGTTAATTTCACTGAAAAAAAAAAACATAAGCATATGACCATTTTTTCCTATGCTACAAAATCAACAGGTTGATAATATCCAACTCCTAAATCAAGCTATATTGTGAGTCATGTTTCATTTTTATAGCTTTGATTCGGTAATATGTGCTAAAAGTTATCCAATATTAGTTGCTCTCCTGAAATATAAAATGCCTTGTTAAGCGGGTGCTTTCTAAAATTCCTTTAAACGTAAGTATAAAAATAAGAAAATCCTTAGAATGTTAATAGGAATTTCAGAGATCAAACCCGGGAAGACTATAAAGAGCGAGTTGTTTTGCTATAATGCTTCTAAAAAAGTTTTTACTCTTGTCATTAATTCCAGTATGTAATTGCTACTATGGTTTGATACCACATTACTTTTTATTTCACTAAAGGCACGTTTTTAAGCGGGAAATATTACATTTCTTATTTATATTTCAAACTTATCTAAAAAAGATATTTTTATTTACTCCTCGAACACGCCTCGAATCGCTACAGTTAAATCATTTTTGTGCTCCATCTTGTACAAAAAAATTAAAATCAAGTTATTTATGGTTCATATTTGTGATAAAAAAAAAATACCTGTGTGGTAAATGTTTCAACTTGTGATAAAATATTAAAATATTCGTCTATTTTTTTCTCATTCAAAAGCTCCCTACCCCGAGGGAGTTTAACAACTCGATTGAACTTCGGGATTAACATTGAAGTCATCCGTTTTCGCTCTGTTTTGATTTGAATATGAAAGTCTTGAAATTCAATTTTTGAATAAAACTTTGTAACTTTTGTCAAACTATCATGATTTTCGAAAATCAATTTTATTCAATTTTAATTATATTCTTGCTGGCTTTTGAAGAGATATTTATGCTCATGTTTTGTGGTGTGCGACTATTTAAATGATAATATCTTAGTCACATTTTGAATAAATGCATGTTTGCAATTTATGTTTATGTACTTATATTCTTGGCATGTTTTAATATTATCTAATGAGCACTTGCTCCATGTACAATCATGTCAAGGGTTATTTGATTAAATGCGATATTCAATGATATGTAAATTTGATGAATTGGTTATTTAATTCAATTTTTATTTTATTTTATAGGAGTCAATTGGACGTAGTTTATTAATTAGGTTCCAACCCACAAAAAAGTCAAAAACTCGCTAAGGGGCTACCACACCAATCAATCCACCGTCAAACGACGTCGACCGGTTTTTTTTTGACTTTTTTGTGGGTTGGATCCTTATTGCTAAACTATGTCCAATAGTTGTAAGGTGTCTTAAAAAAAGAATAACAGTAGTTTTACTGTTAATAGCGGTTCCCTCATTTAGTATAAATATTAATGAGGTTTTAGCAAAAATCTCGAGCAGCTTGCTTTGTTTTGGTCGTCATACAATAACTATTTCTTTGCATATTTTACTGTGGACAATCAAATTTCTTAAAATAAGTGATGATGTAAAATAAAGTAAACGTTATTTATGATAAACTAGCGACTCGCCCAAATTTTATCTGGTTACATACTTGATATACATAGAATAATGCGCGATTCCAGTCCAAACTAGGCAATGTTTTAATAAAAACTGATACCAAATTAGAAAATTTTCTCTTAGTACTAGTATCTAGAGAGTATTTGAAAGTTTCTACACGTTGGAAAACACTTTCATTTTACTATTCAAATAAAGCCAGCAAGCAAGCAATTCGAAAGAACAGAAACTTGAAGAGCAAACAATTGAAAAAATTCAATCGACGTCCCAAGGGATACGTAACAATTGATCAAAGCGCCATCAAAAGAACTCATGGAAGAAATCCAGGTTTTTAACCTGACAAAAGCAATTGAAACGGTAAAGCAATAAAGTTTTATACAGAGCGATAGAACTCTTTTAGGTTCTGAAATATCAATTACGGCCTCACAGCATTTTTTGCTAGGTCCAATACAACACTGATATTTTGATATGATACCCTGATATGAAATTGTGGTAAAAATTTATTTTGTTTTCATATTGTTATGGAAGTGAGTAAGGGATTGGAAGTTATTGGCATTTGCGCAGTGACGTGTTTCATTCGACTAAGTTTTACTTGTTGTATTTCACTTGTTTAACGGGTTTAAAAATAACATTTTTTTTTGTTCCCCTCCACGGGAAGGGCAGGAGGATAAAAAATGCTCTGACGCATACACTGGCATGCGCGATCCAGGTTATGTGGGACTCGTTCCGAGCCTACCAGAACACTACCCACTAAAAAACCCCCTGTCAGCTCGTGCAATTTTTTGCCATTCATCTGAGCGACGGCCGATTGAAGAAAGAGGCCGCGCTAGCGGGGCCCAGAAGGGGTCACCTGCTGGGATTTACATAGCACTGAAGGGGCTCAAAGCACTGAAGGTGAATACATAGCACTGAAGGTGCTCAAAATTGCAAAGAGAAGTTGAATTAAATTACATTTTTTTTAAAACATTCAAAGAAGTTAAGTTAATTCGGATTTACGTTAGAATTAGAATTTACGTTAGAATTAAAATTTGCGGCCAGAAGGGCTTCGAGATCGGCTGACAGTCTGGTGGAAGAGTACGCTTGCGCATTCCGAGGCCTAGCGACTTTGAACTTCAAATCTAACTAATCCTTAGTATATGAGACTGAATCTCAAACTAGAGGATTGGGATGGGTTTCGGAGCGTTTGAAGAACGCTTCAGAGAGTGTTTTGAGGTGTTGTTGTATTGTGAGCAGTTTAAGATCTCTGTGCAAGTCCGCGTTACGCATGTACCATGGTGCGTTTGTGGCCCTGCGGCAGAAGAGATTTTGAACCACCTGCAGTTTGTGCAGGAGGGAGGGTTTGGCGTGGGCAAAAATTGGCGAGGCATATGTCATGACTGGTCTAACGCAGACCTTATAAAGTGTACTTTGTTTCTAAAATACAATTTACTTCTCCTACCTAACATGCTGTTGAGGCGGCCTAAGTAGTGACGGGCGAGTTTCAAAACTCTTTCGACGTGTGGCTTGAAAGAAAGCGTCGGAACTAAGGTGACGCCTAAGTATTTAGTACTGTGCTTCCAGATGACGGGAATGCCTAACATTCGAACGTGGGGATCGCCAGCGGGGCGACGGCATTTGTGGTCGAAGCGCATCGCAGAACTCTTTTCAGGGTTCACATTTATTATTTATTATTATTATTATTTTTGAAACCATACACCGAGGGCGTTTACGGCCTTTTGGAGTCTGGTGACGAGCTGCGGAACACTGCGACCTTTAGTGTAAAGTGCGGTGTCGTCGGCAAAGAGGTCGAGTTCGACGCCTTTCGGTGGGATGAGAATGTCGTCGGTGTACAACAGAGTGGCGAGGACTGAGCCTTTAGGGACTCCAGCCTTTATGGGACGAGGCGCAGAAAGCGTGCCTTCATGTTTAAATCGAAACGTACGGTCTTTGAGAAACGACGCTATTAACCTGGCTAGGCGATAGCCTATTTCGTAGAGTTTATAAACGAGACCGCTGTACCAGACTTTATCAAAAGCCTTGACTACGTCAAAGAAAACCGCGACTGTTTTATAACGACGCGGATTGAAACTGTCGAGTATGTTACTCGACGATTCGATGGACTTGCTGAGGGCAGAAGTGCTTAGCGCGAAAGCCGAACTGATGGGGAATAATGAGGGGATCGCCACCCGTTGCAAACAGATGGTTCCGCATTCGAGAGAGTATGACTCTCTCGAGAAGATTAGACATGGTCTTAAGGAGGCTGGTGGGTCTGTGATTAGCTTAGATTAGATAAGATATTCAGAGGTTTACCCGGCTTGGGAATACCTATGACTGTCGCTTCTTTCCAAGCTTTTGGAAAGTAGCTAATCGATGCAGGTATTGAAAATGATAGCTAATAAGGTAAGCACCTGTTGAGGCAGGTGCTTAAGTGCGTGTTTGGAAGTTCCATCCGCATCCGGGGCCTTTTTGGACTTTTGGTTTCTTCAGAGAAGCGAGATTTCGTCATTAGAGACTGTGACGGGGTCAGCAATGATGGGGAGAGAGTTTCTGCGAAGGACTTCGTCCTCCACCGCCTGGATGTGTGAGGGATCAGCAGGTTGCGTGCTGGGCGAGCATTGTGAGGCAATGCTGTCAGCGAAGCATTCGGCTTTCTCTTCGACTTCGAAGGCAGTATTGCCATCGGGACGAGTGAGAGGAGGATCGTGAGAGGCAGTGTCTACGCGTAACCCGCGGGCCATACTATAGTACGCTTGGCGGGACGGAGAGATATTTGCTATGAGATCGTTCATCTGAGTGTCTCGGAGTTTCGCGAGGCAAGACCTAACTTAACGTTGTAGCTGATTCGCAGCTAATCTATAGGCGGGCGTGGGATATTTCTTGGCTCTCCGGAGAGCCGCGTTCTTAGCTTTACTAAGATTGCTAACGGCTAAGGGAAGCGTGGGTTTGCCTTGCTTAGCAACCTTTTCGTTAACACTGATGGCTGAGTTGATAGCATAAGTGAGGGAAACGACTATCGAGTCTATTTTATCCAGGCTATCTAATTGGTCGGGCGAGAGTTCGGGGCTTCTAAGGCTGAAACTAACGTATTTTTAAAGCCTTTCCAATTGGTAAAGACATAAGGAGAGGTGACGTTATCGTTAGGCGGACTAAGCACGAGGGAGACGGGGCGGTGATCAGAGCCTAGGTCATCGAGCGGTTTGATAGACCTGAGACCGAGGTTGATTCGTTTAATGATCGCAAAATCGAGGATATCAGGAGAGTGGTTTGGGTTGTCGGGATAGTGAGTGGGAGTGACGGGAGAGATGACGTCTAAGTCAAGTTGCTCAGTGATGTTCAAGAGAGCGATACCGCTGGTGTTAGTCGATAGGCACGTCCAGTCAGTATGTTTGGACTTAAAATCTCCGAACATTATGACTGAATGGCCGAGGGCGAGAATGGCCTCGAAGTCGCTACGGATAGGTCTGGTGCCACTATGTGTGTAGATTGAAGCTATAGTGACTGTCGGATTAACAGTCATAGAGGAGTCAGAGAGGAGCGCAATGGAAACCTCTTTTGTAGTAAATAGCCGTGCCATCGTAACCGTTGGAGTTGGGCCTATTGTTACGAGTGAACGCGTATTTAGGAATAGCGAAGAAGAAGCAATAAGTCTGGCTCGTTGTTCTGAAGGAACAGTTTGAGCTCAGGAAGGTTAGTACTAAGGCTACGAACGTTAAAAGAAACTAGAGATAAGCCCTTGGGTTTAATACGACAGGACGCGGGACTTGCGGGTTTAGACATTATATTTACTGATTTAACGAATTTATACGAAAAATAGAAATTATAAAGAGCCAAGTAGCGAGTGATGCTCGGCTAACGCAAATAGGCGCTCTTGAGGAGAGCGGGTGGCTCGCAATTTGCGTGCGAGTACGGAGATTCCCTTAATGTCGACGTTTTGAATGACGTCGAATACGGTCTTCATGTCCTCAGCCAACGACGACTGAGGTGAAGACGACGGAGCGGGACGCCGGCCTACGGGAGCTACGGGAGCTGGGATAGGACGGGAAGGTGGTGCAGGAGCGGCTGCACGCTGTCTCCAGGACAGAACCGGAGTAGGCGTCGAATGCACGGGCTTTGCTTCTGGGGGACCCCAGTTGCGCAGCGGCGGGAAGTTAGCGGGAGTGAGCGGCTGTGCCGGTTTAGGCGCGGCCCTCTTTGCGGCGGAGCGCGTGGACAACCCCTGTAGTTTGCTGTGTGGCCGGACTGGCCGCACAGCACACATGCAGTGGGGGAAGTGGAGTCGGGAGTGCAAGTGCACTCCTTCGTAATATGGGGATCTAGGCACTTAACGCGAACGGTGGGTGCTGTGCTACCGCGTTTTTTAACCGTAAAATTAGCATATCAATCATAAGTCCCAGTCTAAATCTAAATGCCTTTTGAATATCAAACGCTGAAAGCAATAATAACTTTAGCCTGGAGTTCTATTGAGAATGGTGCAAATTATTCATTCGGAATTAACAATTTTAATTGGCACATCTTGATGATAATTGTAGACAAACAATATAAAAAAATATAATATAAGAATAAAATATGACATTGTCAACACCATGATAATTCAAAACGTAAAACTTATATTATGTTATGAGGTCTGTACAGTTACCGGCGTAATTAATAATAAATTATTTTAATCACATCAAATCTTAGTTATTCAATGATTGGTGCTTGCTTGCTTAAATTAAAGAAAGAAACATCCAATTCAATTGCTTCAAATACATATATAACTGTAGCATCTTTGAATTTCGCAGTTTCTTTTAAATTTTTTTATGATTAACTAACAATATTTTGCAATTTCACCCACGTGTCTCCAGATTCTTGGAAATGGTTCAGTAAGTTAAGTTAATGTAATTATATAATGCAACTTCCAATCGTGAAAAACGTTATTTGAATGAGTTTCTTATGCAAACAAATAAAACAAGCCAGCATTAACTCAATATAAGATTAATTATAATAATGCAGAAAATTAAGGTTTTTTATATATTTCATATATTCTGAAATTAATAAAATAAAATAAAAAAAGGAACATCCTCGAAGTTTTAAGAAACGAAGTTACGCTGTGAAAACATTATTTGAGCTAATCCTGGTTTGAAATTTCGCGTAAAATAACGTATGTGACAGGAAATATGTAATGAGAGCACGGTAAATTTCCGTTTAATCGTAAAAGTTTTGTGAGGAACATTCAAATTTCAAAGCATTTCGCTTGTGAGTTGTTCATTTTATTGTTTAACTTCATGTTTCAAAGGACTTCTTTAATGCAATGCAGTAAAGCCTTTTTGTTTGTATTGCGTAACATACGTACTTTGCTATTTCTAAGAAACAATGTTTTCTCCAAGACGTAAGAACATGGGCCATATATTTTCCAAAGTTTGAAAGAAAGTCCATGCTTGTTCGTTGTGTTGTCAAAAATGTTAAATACAAGAAAGTTTTAACTTTAAAACTAAAGAATTGTACGAAGAATAAATAACAAGAGTCCTACTCTACTGCAATATATTTGCACCCAGTAACACGAACAACATTTTAAAAATTTCACACTTAGAGTAAGGCATGTCTGTGATATTCTACCCTGATAAATTAACATTGTATTAAAATATAATTCAATTACGGAGTTTAAAGCCTATGTAAGCTTTTTCTTGATGGAAAATTATTAAAGAGAAAAGTTTATTAGGGTAGATAAGAAAAATCTACCAAGGAACTTGAAGTAATTAACAATTATGAAAACAATTTGTCATATTAAAGCTGGGCTTCAATAAAAAAAAAAGTTATATATATAAATTGTATAAACGGGCATATCGTGAAAGAGTAGCCTGTTTTCTTTTCATTTTGAAAAGTATTCTAGTAGGTATTTGACATGTTTGGGTAATGTAACAAAGAATCTTTAAGTATTTAGTTTAATCTTTAATCTTTAGTACTATCTTATTGATCAGTGTGCCTATTAAATATTAAATTGTTTTGTAAAACTCATAAAAAAATATTTTTTATTATATATAAAGGTTTTAAAACATGCAAAGACCACAACTACATATCATAGCACATCTTAAAACGTCTATGACGTACCGTAAAAAGTTGTGGAGAAGAATCACGTTTTTCCAACAAACTACTTTTGACAAAGAGTACTAGTTTATTGAACTAGTTTATCTCATAGGGGCATGTTTATTTTTAAAACCATGATGGAATATGGAAAATATTTCATGATATGGTTAAAATTAGTGTCGTTTATATCGTAGTGACTTTATTTGGTGTTGACAGTCACAAAAATCTTTTCTTTTTATATTAAATAAAAACGTTAAAATAGAAGTATCAAACATAAAACTTTATCTTTCAAGTTAATTTATCTTTTAAATGTCTTTTCCTATTCTTTCGTAAATAGTTATTTTCTTTTATTTTGATAATGATAAAATGGATGATAATGAATACGATGAAACTGAAAATCAATACGACAGTGATAGCGTGACTTATTTAAAATAAAAAAAAAATAAATTTAAATTTAAATTTCAAATCATGCAAACGTAAGTTGTATTTTTGGTGTTTTAGTATTAAATTTAATCTAAAACACCAAACTAATTTCAAGACGATTAGTAAGTGAAACTCACAACCCTAACACAGCACGGTACTTATTTTGGCTGGTACTTACTTTGCGCAACGTTTGTCTTATGGCAACGGCCTTATAGCCGCTTTGCCCTTAATACAAAGTAATTTAGGCGTTGCATTCTATCTGTAAACTTTCTATTTCCATAATATTTATTTTTTTCTTATTTTTAATTTGTTAATATTCTTACGAATTATAGTTTCGTTTGAAAATTTAAAAACAGCAGCGTTCGTACATTTTTAACATGCTGCGAGCTAGGTAGTTGCAGCGCTCGATTTCAACGTGACCACGAAGAAACGACCACAATTAAATTTATTTCTTGTTACAGAGATATGCATCAAGTAGTGTGCGGGGGAAGACCAGGGCTTTGTGAAGCCATGAGGCCAACCAGTGGCCCAGAACTACTGCGGTTTCTAAGGAAAGTTAATTTTACAGGTTAGTTTGCTTTACCTCCTAGATATGTACATATAGGGTTGCCGGAACGTTGATATCCAACAAACAATTTAGGTCCCTCGTATCGTGAGATATCTTAACTGCCCTCTTGTATGTTTCGCGATTTTCAAAGAGATTATAAATTTTAGAAAATCTACACAATTAAACAATTTCAAAAAAAAAAGTTAATCGATTTGCGCAAAATAAATTAAAGTAAACTGAAAACTAAATAATAAACAGTAAGTAAAGTAATTTTGAAGCATTTCTTTATGTTTTTTTCCAAAAGAAATAGGTGTTTTGAGAAAACAATTTCAATATTACTGACTTCTGTACAATAATTAAAATTATTAAATTTTTTTTAATGAATCTCGTATGATGACGTCGAAGAGTAATTATCTTTTAGAAATCGCATTATAAAGTTTGTAAGATTACCTGGACTGAACAATTCTACAATTTTCTATGAATTCTTGTGACTAATATTTATTGTACACATTGACATGGTAGTTTAACCAAAGGAAACGTATGCTACTCGATGACGTCATATAGAGGTTGAATGAGAGTCATATTAATTTTCGAACTAGCGTTAAAATAAAATCAATCGCATTATTCTATGACATGTCACTGGTAGAATATATTAAAGAGAGTAGTTATCTCCAAATAGTTTTCGAATTAGAATACATTTTTAGAATAAATTTCAATCATGAAATCACTTGTTTAGATTTTTTATTTAAATAATTTAAGATTAAGTCATTATTCCACGAACGTACATATTTTAATTAAGACCAAAATTTTCATTAATTTCATCTAAGTTACGAAGCTGATTATTTAATGCATAAAAGGAAAACTTATGAAGGTTCAGTGGGAAAAATATCATAATAATTCTGAAAAAAAAATAATTCGATAACTATTATTTTTTTTTATTAATATTTAGCAGGCGTTTGTCTTCCATCTCACCTGATGGAAAGTGACGATGAAGACGAGGATCATACACGCCTGTCCAAGAGGTACCTATTCACTCTACACTTGAAAGCTTCAGGGTTTTATTTGTCTGGAAAAACAGACGCAGGCAAATCGTTCTACTCTTTGGCAACACGAACCAAAAATCAGCTTTCAAACCGTAAACGGCTCTTCGGCACGCTAACCACAAACGGGTAAAACTTCTGTCTGCGTCTGGTTGACCGGTGGAGAAAGGAAGGGGTTCGATCAGCTGAAAAAGAGCATTCGCACACTTTCCAAAGTGCAATCTGTAAAACACCGATAGACTAGCATCTTTTCGACGATGTTCGAGACTTTGCAGTCTACGGGCCCTTCAGTCGACAGAATCCAACGCTTCAAGATGGTACTTAGCGGAATCATGCCAAAGATAGCTGCAGTACTCCATACAGGATCGAACCTAGGCTGTATACAGCATGAGCAACTGTTCGGAGTTGAAGTACCGCCGGACCTTCGCCATGTTTTCAATCTGTTGACCGAAATTAGGTTTCGACGTGATGGTCATGCCTAGAAGCCCTAGATGGTTTGTTATCGGTACAGATACACCTTGGAAAGTGGGCGTCAAGTTGAATGTGCTCTTTTCAACGGAGAAGAGACACGCCTGGGTTTTTGAAGGGTTGAACTTGATAAAGTTGGCTTCACCCCAATCGAAAATCCTACATAATGTCAAATCAACCCATTCGATCATCGACTCTCTCTGAAATTGGATCTGATTTGAACTCACTCACGCATTGGACACATATCTCTCTAAAACAGTGCTGTCATCGAAGTAACCAATAATGCCTTCCGATAAAAGAAGGTCATTAATGTGCAGCAGGCATAATGTTGCACAGAGAACAGATCCCTGAGGTACGCCGGCGTTGATCGCCATTAGGTCCGATGTGAAGCCTTCGACGACAACTCGAATTGACCGTTCTCTCAGGAAATCAGAAATCCAGTCGCTTAGTCCAGATGGACTGGTATGGATGGTCCAGATACGCAGGAAGCTTGCTCAAGAGGGCTTCGTGCCATACCCGGTCAAAGGCCTTGGAGATATCTAAGGATACGGCTATTGCCTCTCCGTGCTCTTCCAAGGCCATGCTCCATAGATGCGTGACGTACACTAGTAGGTCTCCTGTTGAGCGTCCTCCGCGGAAACCATATTGGTTGTCACTGAGGAACTCATTGGTCTCTAGGTACGTCAGGAGACGATGGTTCAATACAAGTTCCATAATTTTGCAATTTTGGGCATATACCCTATGCCCATACCTATGCCAGATCCGAACGATTACAGATCAGCTTCTCTGTCAGAAAGAATAAGTGCGGCCTCTCTGTCTCTAGGTGGTGGTGGACATCGTGGAGATTTGAGTGCACTCCTCGGATGTCAGAGAAGTGTACTTTTAGGGAGAGGGAGTGCATCCGCTGTCGGCGCTTATTTTTCTTTTTTGACTTTCCCATTACGTGAATAGGGTGAATAGGGGAGAGAGAATAGCAGTTGAGTGAAGCGCAACGTTTGGAACCAAGCAACTCGAGTGGTCAGACCCACTAGTGGGGGGATTACATGGAGACCGCGGGGACGCCCAAAACCCCCCGGGGATCGCCATCGGGCCCTCTCCATCCGGTCGCCAACCGGCACGATGGAGCAATCCCGGGATTTTACACAGGCGGTGGGGCAGCTTTTCGCGAATGGTTAGAACGCTAGTTGGGCCTCCTGCAACCTGCGGTCGGCCAGCGGTGCACCGTTTCTTTGGATCCCGCTGCCCTCCAGAATGAGCCACCCGGTGCATCTTAACCCATCGAGTTCAAACGGCTCTCATACGCTGCGCAATTACTCGGACCTATTCTTCTCCAATACTACTCAAGACATCATGCCGGAACGTGACTAGGTCACTTGGCGGCATGGCTTTATCTAGAGGGTGGTTGCAAGCCGCGGTCGAAACCTACCACCTGCAAAATGGTTATCCCGCCATTCATCGGTCGCTAGAGCCTCATCCGCTGTCCGGGTGATTCGAATTTTTTTTGGTCGGCTATTTTGTATTGTTTTTTAAATATAAGGTATTGTATGAGTTGTGTTTGAATGTGAAAATTTTATAAATAGAATTTGAAATAATATGTTTTTGTTGACTCGCGGCTGATAAACAAACTAAACTATCAGAAGTTTTTGACCCGGCAATACGTTATTTTACATCAGGAATAAGCGGCGACGAGTTTCACTTCGACAACAATGGAGATGGCCCGGCACGTTACAACATATTACACTTTAAACAAGTGTCTCAAGGCACGTTCAGATGGATTAAAGTTGGGCAGTACTTAGACGGTGAACTACAATTAAGTTTGTCTGGTAAGTACACATACTTTAAAAAAAATACTCCATTTTCTTGACACAAAAATGTGTGTCTCAGCTTGACTAAAATGCAGAAATATTAAAAGCATTAAATTAAAGTAACTAAAAGGTAGGCTAGACGTTTGCTCGTCATCTTGATCGATTGTAAATTAACAATGAAAACTAAAATGTTACAAGCATAAGAAGAACCTAAACCTTTACTTGTAACATCTCAAAAGAATGAATTCTATAACGAAGAATAAAATAACACAGAAGATTTAAAAATAACTAAATAAGATACAAATATCTAAATAAAATATCTTCAAGTTCTTCTCGTTATACAAAAAGGCCGTGGCTATAAACTAACAAATATCATGAAATATGATAACAAGTCTAAAATTATTTTTAAGTCTATAGTTGCGAGTAATTTTTTTCGTATAAACTTTATCACAACAGATATACAATTCAAATGGGAAGAACAACATCCACCGGAATCAGTTTGCAGTGCGGAATGCGAACTTGGACAGGCTAAGCAATATGTAGAGGGGGAAAGTTGCTGCTGGCATTGTTTTAACTGCACACAATATGAGGTAAGGAATTTTGTTTAATCCAAATAATAACCAAAATGAAAATACGTGGTTTAAAAAATAAGTTTGTGCTTGAGATAGTTATTTTAGCGTAGTTTGTTTTTTTACTGTCAGTGTTTAAAGCAAGAAAATATATTGCTTCATTAAATTATTACGACGACTATAAAATTACCTATCAAAAACTATACAAGTCCTCTTACGTGTACATTTAGTAGTCTTCCATGTACAAAAGTTTAGCAAATTTTTCGATCTTGAAATAAATATTGTAATATTTGCAATGAAATACGCAAACGTATTAAATATTGTAAATTTGATATGCCATGTGAGTGTTTCCCTTTAGATTACTTGAAAAAACTGTATGTTAGATTCAGAATTTACCACACCATCAAAAGAAACAATAAATTATTAAAAAACAAAAATTATAAAAGAAAATTATTAGAGTAAGTAAATTGTGAAGTATTCTATCATACTGAATAATGAAACTATTTAACAAAATATGTTTTGTTTAATTTGTCTTAACCTATTGTGACAAACCTACCCAATAAGGTAACAATTTTTCACGTTCTTAAGAAGCTTTGTCTCTGTTCCGTGTATCTACTCATGTGCCATTTTCATTTAACCTGCTATTTTTTTTTATACAATGTAATTAAAAGTGTGAAAAAGTTGGAAACTGTAATGTTCATGAATTCTGTAAGTCATAAATTAATGAGTCAGTGTGTGAGTCTTAAGTTATTGTTCTATTTTTCTATGAAACTGAACAAATATTTTTTTGGATTGTGCAACGACTGTTAATAATAATGACGCTCATAAGAATATAAAAATTTACGAATAAATAATTTTCTATAATACCCAAGTGTTGGAGATACTATCCAAAATTTTGCTAAAACCTACACTTTGACGCTTGTCAAAACTAGATTGTTTTAAGATATTTTATTTTGACAAAACTAGATTATAATAGCAATTGCTAGAACATTTTTTTTTGTTTACGTTCCAGCATTATCAATAAATGATGCTGATAATTTTTAGGTGTCGGTAACTGATTTTTCTATATTTTGATAGAAGGTGCCTAGAAACAACTTACTGGTCATGGTATGAAGCATGGAAGAGAGAGACTTTTGTATTGAAATTATTCAGTTTTGTTATTTATACAATACGTACTAGCGTTTATGGCTTAGGTCACGATTCATTCGGAAATGCTGCAAAAAACTGCTTTTTGCTATGTAGAAGTCTTAGAACTAATCATTTCGGTTACCTGAAACAAGCGTTGTCCTATAAGATAATCAAACCAACTCTTTGTTTTGGTGCCTAGAGAAACTTGTGTTGGTTTCAAACAAATTCAAACACTTGTCATTTAATAGAATTTTTATCACAATTTCAGCTTATAACCCTTCCTTACTCTAAAAATAGCCTGAGTTAGATATTTTTCAACTTTAGCTGCACGCAAAAGCAAGAAGGAAGCGAAAACATACACGCAGAAAGACAGACAACCATGTATAGAAATTGTATCTAGTTTTTATACTAAGAGAAGCATGTAAATTGCTGAGTGTTGAAAATACGACGTGTCGATTACTGAATGTCAAATATAGTATAACATGTTTGTTAATTGGGTGTCGATGAACGGATTAGTATTGTCGATAACTGGAAAGTTTCAAAATTAAATCACATTTTTATACTACAGCACAACCTACGATTAAAAGATGCGTGGGCGTAAAATGAATAAAATATTAATATTTTACCATAACGTGTAAAATAATTCAGCAACCTATATCACGTCAAATATAAAACTAATGTTACGAAATATACCGTAAGTGTCTTAAAATGTCAAAGACTTGTCCCACTACTGTACTGGTTCCAAAAACCCAACAAGGTTTAGGTTTTGTTACATTATTTAAGGACAAAAGTTCTATCAATATACTGGCCGATCTATGCTTTTATGCCTTTTGACAGCATAAATATATAGCGATTTAAATCATGCGTGATGTTACCAATTACTCGGTAAAGATTGCGTACACGGTCGAAATGCCGCATTTTCCGCAGCCATTTATCTTAAAACTTATAAATCACATAGATGCACGACAACCCTCTCGGACTCTTAAAAATAAAATAAATGAAACGATGATCTATAGACTAGCCGCATACACTGAAAGTCGTGATGCCAGCCAGCGTTATTAAAGCAAAACGCGTTATTTTTATTTTTGCCAATTCTTTAAAGTAATATCCAATGTAGAATTTAAAACTATAAAATTTAATTAAAATTTGATAGCAAAATGAAACAGTGCCACAGACTAGTTCAGATTTGCAGTGTTTTAGTGTAGTGCTTTAAAATACTTTTGTGTCTTTTGTGCAATATTTAACTTGTAATTCTTAATATTGTAACTTACTATCATGATCACCTTATACAGTATAATTGGGGCTAAAGATAACTAAACACACAGGGATAAGTTAGTAGTTTAATATTATTATATAATATTAAAATAAAATCACTTTTATTTAATAAAAAAAGGATGAGACGTTTGTGAAAGAAAGAAGAAAGAAAGAAGGAAAGTGATTATGAAGAAATAATAGTTTTGCATTGTTTTATTTTTTATAATATGCGAAGTAGATAAATACGTAAAACCTTTGGGCACTTTGCCCTACGTACAAAGTAATTAAGGCCTTACATTATATCTTTAATTATAGTTTCTTTCCTTTTATTTCTTTTTCCGATTTTTAATTTGCAAATACTCCAAATTAAAACATAATTAATTATTTTTAAATGTCTTTAACCTTGGTTTTGCAATGTGTCATGATTTATATTATAGAATAACTTGTATAACACTTCACTTAAAGTTAACCACCGCATTAACATAAATGCTGTTCGACATTTTGGCACTGTTTCTACTGTTTCACTATAATCAGATTCTTCTTTGAGATAATGGTTTGAGGAAGGAAATGTAAGTAAAAAAATAAAATTTAAGTCTCCTTTCGAAAATCTGTTAGAGTGTCAATAGGATTGGGTTTTAATAAAACAATTATTTTATTTGATGTGCACTCAGTGAAAATTTAACTACAATTCCGTTATCAAAACTTATTACGAAAAGTGGATCACGGACAATATGACGTCAGTCTAGTTTGCAACTACTAATCCAATAACTGTTAATATAAATTCATAACACCTGTTTTACGTAAGAAGTGAGTCAACCTTAAACAATTAAAATACTGGATAGTTATTTATTTGATTATGCCTTAAGTTACCTACAGTAAATCGTTGATCTAACAATGCGCTATCACGGCCATTCTGTAAAGACGCTCGTGCTCTGAGCGTGTAACTTATTTATTGTTTTTTTTTAATTTTTTTTAATTTTTTGTGATTTTTTTATTTTGTGATTTTTTTATTTTATATGAGTTAAAGATATTTCTATTTTAATTACTTTAAAAATACTACCACCAGTTCGGAAAATACCCTCGTGGAGAAGAACTGGCAAGAAACTCCACGGATATCTTATTTTATATTTTTATGAAAGGAGACGTTATAATAAGTGGAAATTTTAAATACAATAATATGAGTTTAAATAGATTTAAGTTTTGTGGCTTGTGGGCTCTTTTGTAGTTTCTAGGCTCTTTTGTGGCTTGTAGGCTCTTTTATGGCTTATAGGGGCTTTTGAGACTTGTAGGCTCTTTGGTGGCTTGTGGGCTCTTTTGTTGCTTGTAGGCTCTTTTGTGGCTCTTGTCTCAAAGCACCCTTACCGTACACTTTTCGTGGAGCTTTTGAGACTTGTAGGCTCTTTTGTGGCTTGTAGGCTCTTTTGTGGCTTTGAGTCTCATAGCTCTTTTAATGGGTATTGTGTTATAGTACCTTTACCGTACTTTTTTCGTGGCTAAATGCTCTTTGGTGCTAAATGCTCTTTATTACTTTTAGTTGCTATCACGGTAATTTTCAGATACATTGTCAAGGTTATTTGGTTTTTGGAATTAGTGGTCTTATTTTTTTTTTGATAGTGACAGTAATATTAGCACATATATTTTGTAAACAGCTGTCGTAATAGGTTTTGATCTTATAATTTTTTATTATATTATGAATTAAAATAGCAATAGCATATTGTTTATTGACAATGTCTTTTCTTTCAATATTGTAACCTTTTAATTTGATTTTTTATCAGGCTATAACCATATTTTGGATATAATTGCAATATGAATGTTATTATTGTAGGAATTGTGTAACATGAAACTTATTACTATTTATACTCTGAGTGCTCGACTGCATTAGGTAGGTATATTTATTGTATCCATTATTTGGAAGAACTATTGCTATTTCTGAATTTATATTGTAGTGTTCCTTAGTTGAAGGTGAATTATGGGCTGCTTATCATTTTGATTTAAAACTATGGCTTGTTGGAGGTGTTCATAAATAAGTCAGAATTGGTTAAGTTTTGTACTTGTGTTTCCAGTGATTTGCTTGTAAATGTGGAAAATTTGTTTTATTAAATCAATCTGTACATTCTAAGAATTTGCTTTTAATTTTAGGTAGTCTGTGTAATTTAAGGTAAGCAGATGATTTTACCATATTTTCAAGTAATGTTACAAATGCGACAACAAAAAGAAATCATAATTATAGTACTATTTTCAAATTTTTATTCTTTAAATTTTACTTTATACCTACTATATCAAATTTACAAATAAAAAATATTTTTACATTTTTTTTAAATCAAATAATTATGTTTTCAACTATGCATATATGTATGTTAGAATATTGGTGAGAGGTTTCTTTTAAGGTTTGTATAGGTGGGCATATTTTCTCACAAATTTGTACATTTCCATTATGTAAATACCAGTCAAAGTTAGGATTCGAATTTTTTGGAAATATGGCTTACAGCTTTCAGTTTGTTTCATATTAGTCAGAATTCTGATAGATTTTTTTTGAAGTACAAAGTATTCCAAGTACAGTCAATTTCAGTAACTTTAAACATTTTTTACAGTATTTGAGATATTACATCTGATTTATATTTATTACACCTTTATTTAATGAATGAACCTTTTGAATTAGTCTATTTTTATAACATGATGAATTTACGGCAAAAAAAAATAGAATTACCGACAATTTTCCCCAAAAGTCAAATTCAAAGTTACCATGAGTTTTGGGTATAATTAAATGATGTCTTTTTATTAAGTAAAACCTAATCAATGAAAATGACATCTCCCCGACATATAAATGTCATAGATCGCTTTGTCTTGCCATAACTTTGAAGAATATTCGATTCAAACTTTGATCAAAACTTTATCAGTTTCACACAATATTTAACATCAAAAAACGGATAACGATTTCACAATGATAATGTATAAACTATAATTTACAGATAAACACAAAAACATACCTGTTTACTTGCACTAAACACCTCCAAGAACTTCACTACGGAAAGGCGGGTATTTTACAAAATGATATGAGAATTATGATATCGAGAGTTTATTTTTTTTTACTTCGCATTTGCTTCAAAACATTTTGGCGAGTCGTTTTACACAGTCCCGATATTGAAACATCAAAACCTTTTTCACAACTTGGTTCAAAGTTAAACCTCAATTCAAAGTTTCCCAACATATACGCAGTTTAAAGATTTGAACACATTTTAACGGTACTTTATTGGAAATTGCCTGTAAAGCTTGTTCTTAATGGGGTTGGAATTGCATGATTTCAGTTTTTTCGAAACTTAAATCTAGGTTATGATTTGACATTCAATCGATAGCTTGTGATTTTGTTTCGTTGTAGATTGCTAGGCTATTCTGTAAGTTGAGTCATGTCGAATGTCATTTCTGTTAATTTTGTCGTCTGTTAATGTGGGCTGCTGAATTGTGGGGGGACAGCATTTTATACCGTTAAGGAGAATGATCTATGGCTTTAGATTTTGTGCTGTTGATACAGAGTAGCAGCTCTTCTTGTTTGACAGCCCAAGTTGCATTTTGACTTTGAACTATGACGCCAAGGTGATCACGTATAGTACGCATTAGTTTCTACCTGACCATTGGCTCTTGGCACACTGCGTGCTATAGTATTGTTTCTCTATAAAATATTAAGTAATTGCATTGATTTAGAATATGTATTGAATAAAATATATTTTTACTGTGAAAATAGTACACGAAAATTATTGTTTCATGTCCCGTTCAGTTTTAACTAATTACGCTTAAAAATGTTTTTTTGAAGAGAACCTGTGATTATTACAATACAAATCTGTTAGAATTAGATTACAGCCTTAATTTATCAAAGTTTTAAAGAGAATGAAATAAAATTTGCAATTACGATAATAGTTATGAATATAGTTTTTGATTTTAGAAATATTAATTTGCTTCTTTTGTTGAAATTTACAATGATTCTTAAGTTTAGGTATAAAACACTATTTTCTTCTCGATGTTTAAAGTCGTTATTAAGATAATTTAATGTTTTTTTTTAATGCATACCGATTAAATATGTATAATCAAACAGTGGAAACTTCACTGGTATTTGAAATGTATTTAAAACAGTCAAATAGAAATAAGATTATTTGTAACAGTTTGTTTCCCAAATAAAGTAAAATAAAACACCATGCAATTTGGACGGTCACACAATTGGGGCAGAATTTCTGTAGGATATTGAATTTAGATTGGTTTGATAGAGTGTTGGTTGGACGTTCGCTGTGTGATGTTTTTGACTAGCAATTATTCTATGTATGCCCAACCCTCTTACAAGTGTTAGAGGCTCTACAGTCTTGATGCTTGTGTGCGTTTCTGCCGCATTTTATACCCTTGGCACAAGATTCCTGAAATGTTTGCGGTTGTCCAAAACGCGCACGCTTATTCTCAAAGAGGTAGATCGGGGCAGTTATTCAGAAAATGGTCTCTTAAGATCATTACCTAACATTGAAATTAGTTCGTGTGGCGATTTTGGCGTAGCACTTAATAATTCAGCTTGATAAAATTTTGGTCTTATTCCTTGATTCGGTTGATCATTTCTGCCTTGTAGTATTGGAGAGGCCCTGGATGAACTGGTGTGGTGATCATTTGCTTGAATTGGTTGGAAATATTCAGCTGGAGCAATATTTTGGGTAATCCCACTTCTGATGTTAAAGTGTCGATAGGATTGATTAATAAAACAACAATTTTATTTGATGTGCACTCAGTGAAATTTCAACACAGACTGACTCTTTCCGTTAACAAAACTTATTACGAATAGTGGAGCACGGACAATATGACGTCAGTCTAATTTGCAACTACTTTGTGCCTTTTAATAATCCAATAACTGTTAATATAAATTAAGAACACCTATTTTTACGTAAGAAGTGAGTCACCTTAAATAATTAAAATACTGGATAGTTATTTATTTGATTATGCCTTAAGTTACCTACAGTAAATCGTTGATCTAACAATGCGCTATCATATATGTATTTGAACAATAATTATTTTGTAAGAACATGTACTGATATGCTAATTATTGAAATTCAGATCCAGTTTATAATATTAACCATTAAAATATATGTGTCGGTATTAATATTCAATTCTATTGCTTAACTAATAGTAAAATAATAGGTAATATTCAAAACATGTTCAGATGCTCGTTCCTCTATTAACTGAAATTGTTAAAAGGTTTGAATTGAAATATGGTTGTAGACATAATATGATCTGAAATAGGCTTCTATGCCGAAATTTTGACAAAAATATAATACCAAATTTCACACGAATGAATTCGTGAAAACAGGTAGAGTGCCTTCATTGGTAGAGCTCCTAGCGAGTGAAAATTGTTACATATTTTGACCGATATCAATTTTCTAAAGTGGTAATATAATTGAAGTGTCATTTCCCAACATACATACCTTTTATTACAAAGTAAATTATTGATAACTTAAAACGAATGTGTTCATTTATCAAAATGACGATGGTAGATGATTTTAAATTTAAGATTATGCTTCAATTTACTAATTATTTGTATATTCTGCTTTCTTGATAAAACTATTTTAAATATGTCCAAAGTAAATAAGTTTACATATATGAAATACAAAAAACAAGAAAATGTCACAAATATTTATTTTCCTAGCGGACTACAGTTGTATCCTCATCAACAAATGATTAAACAAGTCAATTTAATATTTAATCATTGCAATCTTTAATATCACATACCTAGACTCTAAAAATTAAATCAAAAACTGTAAGTTATAGAAAAACAAGTAGTAGGGTACAGGTATCGCAATTTTTGGATAAATACGTCAAACGGATTTTTATATTTAATAGGTTATGTCAATAAAAAATAACTTAGGTACAAGTAGACACTAAGTTCTTTTTTCTAATTTGATAAAAGTTGAACGATGTAAAGCAATTGAATTCGGTTTTCAATTGGTATTGGAACACTAAACGTGCTTCACCACTTTTTATATTGATAATAAGGAATAAGGAAAAAATAACGGAAGATAATATAAGTTATTTACCAATGTTTCTTTTTTCGTTTCAAGGTTAGTGATAAATATTTTTTTTTTAATTTCGTACGCATTTCATTGGCTTGAAATATTTCGGAAATAATTAAATATGGTTAGAATTACGTAACCAGCACAAACTGCTAATTTTAGAAAAGTTTGTCAGCTTACATATATCAAGCAGATAAACTTAAATTGTCTCGTAAATTATAAATTTATTTTTATTATATTTATGATTATATTTATGATACATTAGTTATTCTTAACTTAGCTGTTACATTTGATTCTTAGAAATAGAAAGAACTTGATTGGTCAAATTAAACGGAATGTATCAACCCGCGTTTAGATCATATAGCTAATTTTTATAACAAAAGAGCAAGTCTGCAGTTTTTGAACATTCCATGGACAAGCCCAATCATCATTATGCTTTGTCGCTAGGAGGATCAGTGAAGATATTAAAATTTACAAAACACCCCAATTTCAAAAGCGGAAATGGTTGAAAGCTTTCTACAACATTGGATTCTGTACTAATAAAAAGTGTTTTATTTATACTAGAAAGAAAACAAGTACCTTTCAGTCCAATGCAATTTTTGAAAATGAACTTTTAGTGTTTCCGAATACTTCATATTTATAGTTATAAGTTAATACCCTCCATTTGGCTTTTACAACTGAAATCTCAGCGCAGCGTACATTAAAATTACTTTTATAGGTCTTCTAACGAAATTGCGCTAAAACCGGTGCATACCCTGTGTCCTTTCATCTATGCAATAATTTTTGTTTGCTCCTCTCCGCGGGGAAGGCAGGTGGATATAAAAAATGCTCTTTGCCTCACAGCCTTCATCTGAAGCGACAGCCAGTTGTAGAAAAGGCCGCGCAAGACATCAGTTAAGTTATGCGGTCATCCGCTGGGGGATATCATAGCGCTGAAGTTGTTCATAGCAATTTAGGTGCTCAAGGAGAATTAGAGTTAGTCACGGCCTAGGCAGCCAGAAGGGAATCAAAATCGGCCGTTAGCTGATTAGGGGCGTACGATAGTGCGACCAAAGTTCAAGTTTAGGATTGGGGGAGTATACGAGATGGACTCGCGAATTGAATGATTGGGATTAGTTTTGGAGCGTTTGAATAACGCTTCCGAGAGTATTTTGAGATGTTGTTGAACTGCAGGTAGTTCAAGATCTCTATGCAGGTCCGCGTTACGCAGGTACTACATTACTACGTACACGGCTGCGTTTGCGGCCCTGCGACAGAAGAGGTTAGGTATTATAAAGCGTTCATTTGTTCCTAAGAGACATTTTACTGTGTCTACCTAACATTCTGTTTAGGCGATCTAGATAAAGACGGCTTAAAAGAAAGCGTCGGGTCTAAGGTGACGCCTAAGAATTTAGTGTACCGCTTCCAGGCGATGGGAATACTTAGCATTCGGTCGTTAGGACGGCGGCGTTTGTGGTTGAATCGCAGATATCTTAATAAGCAGAAATCAGAATACGCCATTTTTGAAACCATTCGCCAAGGCTGTTGGCTTGGCGAGATGATGATGGCCTTTTAGAGTTTATTGATGAGACCCGGGACACTAAAGCCTTTGGTGTAAAGGGCAGTTTTATTGACAAAGAGGGTGAGTTCGACACTTGTGGCGGAACGGGTATGTCGTTGGTTTATAACAGAGGGGCGAGGACTGAGCCCTGAGTGATTCCAGCCTTGATCGGATGGGGCGCGGAGACCTTCGTGTCTAAACGAAATATGCAATCTTTGAGATAGGATGCGATTATTCTGAGTAGGCGATCCCGTAAGCTTATTTGTAAAGTTTATAAATGAGACCGCTGTGTAAAACTTTATCGAAAGCCATGGCTACGTCAAAGAATATTGCGATCGTCTTAGATCGCCTCGGCTAGAAGCCGTCGAGTATGTGTACTCGACGATGCGATGGACCTGCTGAGGGCAGGAGCGATTTGCGCGAAAGCCGAATTGATGGGGCTATGCAATAAAAAAGAACGTTAAAAACAAAATATTTAAAAAAGTAAATTTCTGCAAGTGATTTTGGTTTAGTTTAAAGTAAGACGACTATTTTTTTTTTAGTTAATTCTAAAATAATAAACCCAGTAAAAAAATATTTCGTTGAGTCTACTCGATTATAACCCCAGAAAATTTTAAGTACAACTACTTTTTGAAATAGCATAATTGTTAATGCAAAGAAAGCAGATAGGTATATATTTTACACAGTCAAACAAAAGTCGTCAAATGTGACTCTACTAACTAACTCGTCCAGCAGGTCTAACGTGAAGCCATAGCGAAGACATAAACAATTTGACAGCCAAATGAAGAATTCTCTCTACATTCACGTGTCACGTGACATGTATTGACTTAGCCAACTAGAGCACTGTCAAACGTGGCGTCATTGATATCGGTTACGGACATTATCATTTATTTCAGTATTTTATGCCAGTAGGTAACTATTTATGAAATAAAATGAATGTCATTTATTGGAGCATAGACAGAGATTACATTTGATGAAAAATACAACATTTTGTTAAAAATTAATGGTGATATTCTAATCTATGCCACCAATTGGTCGCCACTCAGCTTTGTTGCCAAAGCATCGCCTGGATGCCTGTATTTAATGAGGATAGCAAGTTACTTTACGAATAAATAAACATCTAACCCCGTAAAGGGTTAAAATTTCTCTTAAGACTATGTTACCATAATATCCAGTACACTTCAATAATATATAATATTCGGATTTCGTTAACATTTTAAAATAAATATATAAAGAAACAAAAACATAAAAATAATAAACTGTGGCAAATATAATGTAACATAAATAAATAGTATAAAACACAAATTATGTCATATGTCAAGCAATCAGGTCCAAAAAATACGTATTTGTTAAAATGCAAATAATTATTCTACATTCAAAAAAAATTAATATAGACGTAGAACGACTTACTATGCTGGAGAGATTAGCGTGTCTAGTAGAAATTTCTTTAAAGAGCGTTTAAAAATGTTTAATGTTTTGTAGTACCTAATAGGTGGTGGAATGTTGTTCCAGCGTTTAGTGGCAGCATAGCGAAAGTTTGTCCCAGTAAGGACTGATTTTTCAAACGTCCGGTATTTGTTATTCGGAGAATAATTTTGACATTTGACAAGACTTTACATATAAATTAATGCAAACTATCAAACTACTTTGACGGCCTGTTTGGTATGGAGGTTAGTAGCCTTGCCTTCCATGCCAGAGGTCCCGGGTTCGAATCCTGGTAGAGGCAGATATTTTATAATATTTGCTTTCTAGTCATGGATGTGTATGTATGTTTATTTAAGTTTATTTCAAATATTTATATATTAAAAAAATCTATGTGTGTTTATATATTTCTTAAGTTTATTTATCCGTTATCTAGTATCCATAACACAAGTTCTTTATGATACTTAATTTGGGCTCGACAATTGGCGTGATTGTTAGAAATATTTATTTATTTATTATTTATTCTACTGTTAAAAGTTATCTGAGCACTGAAAATCTCAACCCTACTTCACCAAAGTATTGAGTATGTACTTATTTCGTAGTGTTTATTATTATTGTTTGTTATTAATAAATGATTAAAAGGCGAAGCCGCATTTTGTACGTTCGTCTAATTCGCTTAGTCGAGTAGTAATATTTTGAATAGAAGACATAGCGAGGAACTCTCATGCTAGACATACAGGATTCAAATTTAGCTTATCATGTCACTTATAGCCTTAATTATTGATTTTGTTTCAAAAGTGTAAGGTACATCAGCGATTCCATAAAGCAACTGAATATTAATTTAATGTTTATTATTTTATAATATTACTAATTTATATTTTGCCTAACAGATCCGATCACCATACATTGAAACAGCATGCATGGCGTGTCCGCGAGGCACATTACCGGACCCTACGCGTACCTATTGCAGACCCATACCTGAAGCATACCTTCGTCCGGATTCGGCTTGGGCAATTGGGGCCATGTCGTTTTCTTCAGCAGGAATATTACTGACCGCGTAAGTGATATTTACGTTTTTGTTTGCCTTCTTTAGAACTTTGGTGTATCATAAGTGTTATCTTGTCACAAAATGTTTTTAATAAGTTAAGCTATTTCTGTGATGTGAATGCATTAAAGAAATTAAAAGCTACCATAAGTATATTTATTTTAACAATATGAGACTTATGAAATACAAGAATTCTCCAATACTTGTATTAAAGTAGGGAATTTCACTAATTTGGTTTGAATCCAGCTGAAATTTTAAAAATAACTGAGGTCTAGAGTTTTAAGTAATCCTTGTTCCTTTTTAAGCAACAGCAGATTTAAAATGAGTTTCATTATTTAAACATTATACTAAATGTACCCACAAAAAAGTTTAAAAAAAAACTTACTACAAATTTACTGCAAAAATAAAAAAATATATAATATAAATATTAAATATAGAATATTATTATATTAAAATAATAAATGTATGATATTGCCATTAACAAACCAAAAACAAAATACAATAAAAATAAATAAACTAACAATATGGGCGGCCTTATCGCTTAAAGCAATTTCAGGAAACCCTCTATTAAATATTAGACAAAAAAAAATGTTTTTTTTTTTAATAACACATGAAACATAATATTGGGCAGAGTTTTGAAAGAGGTTGTATGTATTATAAGTTGGTGTACTTTAATAAAAACTAATAAAAACTATAATAAAAACGTTATTAAAAACTATAATATTAAACATACATATTAAGTAGTTATGCATAAATATTATGCATAAAAAAATAAGTACAGTTAATGTATAAATGAATAAAACGTTTTGTTGGATAAGAATAAAATAGATAGTATTTTTAAATTAAACTTAAAAGAAGTGACAGTCCTAGCGGTATGTACATAGATGAGAAGGTAGGGAATCCCACAAGCCTGCAGCACGTACTGTAAATGATGTGTGAAAAAATTATGTGTGATTAGATGTGTGATGTGGCGTGGACAGAATCATGTTATTTGATGAACGTTAAGATCGGTCGTGATCCTGATGTCGAGACCTAAAACACACCTATAGGTACATTGGAACAGATGGATTAAACAATATTTCATAGAGAAGAGAAAGAATGTGTGTATTCTTGCGAATTCGAATCGGCAGCTACTTGAGCTAAGCGCGGAAATCAGAGACGTAGTGACATTTTCATAATGAAAATATAAACCGTATACAAATATTTTAGAGGCGCTTAAGTTTATCAAGTTGCTCCTCGGGCTTAGATATAGATAGCTTATATCTGCGTTATCTAGTATAGGGAAGAGAAGTGCGAGCGTAATTTTTGTCGGTATGAGTAGGAAGTTTCGAAGTCGCCTTAAAGATCCTAACGCAGCAAATAACTTCTTGCTAATAGCGTCAATTTGGTGCTTCTATGACGAGGTGTTGTCCGTGTAAACACTAAGAATTTTTACAGCTGAGCTAAAAAGTATTCGCTCACCTTAAACATAACAATAATTATTTAATAATATATTTCGAAGTATAATAATTTAACAACATTAATTTTCAAAGGATTAAACTTTTTAACCGAAACGTTTACTCCAAACTGCAATGTTTAGCAAATCATTATTAGTGGTATTTACTGCATGGATTATGTCGTTGGGCGAGGCCACCCACGTAAATTTGAAGGTCATCCGCGTACAGGTGGTAGGAAGAAGATAAATACTGAGTTATTGCATTAATAAAATTGCAAACAACAAGGGAGATAGCATACCACCTTGAGGGACGCCGGCAGTTGTGTCACACCAGTCGGATACGGTGACATCCACAGATATACGCTGCTTGCGTCTAGCAAAAAGCCAGCAAATCACCTTTGGAGATTTGTTGAGTAGCTTTAATACATCGAGAAGAATATTAAAATCCAGAGTATTAAACGCATTACTAAAATCAAGTAAGCTTAGTAGTGTCAGATTCTTATTTTCCATGTTACTGCGATGTCGAATGTGATTTTATCGAGGGCAGTAACCGACCTATGACCCTATACATATAATATACTATATAAACCTCTTGCTTCAAGATTTCCAGTGTTATTTTACTGTCGTCTGTAGATTAGTTTAGCCACAAGGGCTTAACACCTGTCACGTCTACGGGTATAAAAGGGTTGGGCACAATTAGCTGCCGACCTATCTCATACCAACTAGTTTCGGGCAGACGGCAAACAAAAGAATTCAATTTCACTATACACGTACTAATTCAAGGTTCATACAGAAATAAACTTTTTCACCGTAAACTTTTAGAAATTGCCTAAATTTTACTTAGCCTCACATAGCTTAGTATGTTTTAAGCGATTTCAAATTATCATTGTTGATTTGTTCTGTATGAATTTCCATTCTGTGTTCCAATAATTTTGTATTTAGAGATTATCCTACTAAATCTTCAACATTTGAAATAATTGGTGTTCGTACTAAAAGTTATTTGTTTCAAATATATCCTTAACCCACAGACAAACTAGTGACACGGCCCAGCTTCGCCCGTGGATTTCAGAAAGTACACATGCCTACTTAATTTCTACTATCGTAATGTCACATCAGCTTGTTGCACTGGGCATTAAATTCTTTTTTTTGTTCCCCTCCACGGAGAGGGCAGGAGGATAAAAATGCTCTGGCGCATACCCCGCGCGCGCGATCGTGGTTATGTGGGACTCGCTCCAGAGCCACTACCCACTAAAAAATCCCCTGAATGACTCGTGCAATTTTTTGCCTCGCAGCTTCATTTGAGCGATGACCAATTGGAGAAACGCCCTTAAAGGGTCACCCACTGGGAATAACATAGCAATGTATGTGCTGAAAATGAAAATTAATTTAATTAATTCAAATTTAAATTCGAATTAGAATTTGCGGCCTGAAGGGCTTGGAGATCTAGTGACAGTTGCGTGGGCACGTTCGTGTGCGCGTTTCTTGGTCAAGTTACTTTGAACTTCGAATCTATGACAGGGGTAGTATACGAGACGGACTCTCGAACTGAAGGATTGGGGTGGGTTTCGGAGCGTTTGAAGAACGCTTCCGAAAGTGTTTTGAGGTACTGTTGCACTGTAGGTAGTTCACGATCTCTGTGCAGGTCCGCGTTACGCATGTACCAAGGTGCGTTTGTGGCCCTGCGGCAGAAGAGATTTTGAACCACGTGCAGTTTGTGTAGGACGGAGGGTTGGGCGTGGACAAAGATTAGCGAGGCATAAGTCATGACGGGTCTAACACAGGTCTTATAAAGTGTACGTTTGTTTCTAAAAGATATTTTACTTTGTCTACCTAACATACAATAAAGGCGGCCTAAATAAAAACGGGTGAGTTTCGTTACTCTATCGACGTGTGGTTGGAAAGAAAGCGTCTGGTCTGAGGTGACGCCTAAGCATTTGGTACTGCACTTCCAGGGGATGGGAATGCCTAACATTCGAACGTGGAGACTGTCAGCGATACAACGGTGTTTGCAGTCGTAGTAAACCGCAGAACTCTTGTCTGGGTCCACATCGATAAACCATTGAAACCATACACCGAGGGCGTTTACGGCCTTTTGGAGTCTGGTGACGAAACCCGGTAGACTAAGGCCTTTGGTGTAAAGGGCGGTGTCGTCGACAAAGAAAGCGAATTCGACGCCTTTCGGCGGGACGGGAATGTCATTGGTTTACACGGTGTACAACAGAGGGGCGAGGGACTCCAGCCTATATGGGACGAGGTGTGGAAAGCGTGCCTTCATGTTTAAAACGAAACGTACGGTCTTTTAGAAAGGACACGATTATTCTAACTAGGCGATCCGGTGAGCCTTTTTTGTAGAGTTTATAGACGAGACCACTACGCCAGATTTTATCGAAAGCCTAGGCTACGTCAAAGAAAACTGCGACAGTTTTCTTACGCCGTGGACAAAACCCGTCAAGTATGTACTCGACTATGCGATGGACTTGCTGAGGGCAGGAGTGTTTAGCGCAAAAGCCAAACTAATGGGGAATGATGCGAGGTTCACCATCCGTTGGAAACAGATGGTTCCGCATTCGAGAGAGTATGACTCTCCCGAGAAGTTTAGACATGCCCTTGAGGAGGCTGATGGGTCTGTAATTGGCCGGGATATTCAGAGGTTTACCCGGCTTGGGAATGCCTATGACTGTCGCTTCTTTCCAAGCTTTTGGAAAGTAGTTAAGGTCAAAGCAGGCATTAAAAATGATAGCTAACAAGGTAAACACCTGTTGAGGCAGGTGCTTAAGTGCGTGGTTGGAAATTCCATCCGCACCCGGAGCCTTTTTGGACTTTTGACTTCTAATGAGAAGCGATATTTGATCATTAGGGACTGTGACGGGGTCGTCGGTGATGGGGAGAGAGTCTCTGTGGTCTCTCGCTCACCGCTTGAATGTGGGAGCATTCCGCGGGTTGCGTGCTGGGCAAACATTTTGGGGCAATGCTGTCAGCGAAGCATTCGGCTTTCTCTTCGACTTCGAAGGCAGTAGTGCCATTGGGACGAGTGAGAGGAGGAACGCCAGAGGCGGCGTCTACGTGTAAGGCTCGAGGCTTTGTGGGACTGAGCAATATTCAATGAGATCGTTAATCTTACACCTTACTTACTTTCTTTACTTAACCTTACTTTACATTGTAGCTGATTTGCAGCTAATCTATGGGCGGATAGAGCTTGGCTCTCCGGAGAGCCGCGTTCTTAGCTTTAATAGGATTGCTAACGGCTAAGGGAAGTGTGAGTTTGCTTTGCTTAGCAACCTTTTCGTTATCACTGATGACTGATATAATAGCAAAGGTGAGGAAATCGACTAACAATCTATTGTGTCCGGGCTATCTAGAGAGTCAAGCGAGATCGCAAGCGGAGAGTTCGGAGCTTCTAAGGCTGGAACTAACGTATTTTTAAAGCCTTTCCAGTTGGTAAAGGCCTTAGAAGATGTGACGTTAACGTTAGGCGATCCTAGCACGAGGGAGACGGGGTGGTGATCAGAGCCTAGGTTATCATTAATAATTGTTAAGGAGAGGAGCGGTTGGGAGAGAAGAGCAATGGAAACCTCTTAGCAGCGGAGCGCGGAACGCTGTAGTTAGCTGTGTGGCCAGACTGGCCGCACAGCACACATGCAGGGGAAAAGTGGAGTGTGGAGTGCGTGTGCACTCCTTCGTCATATGTGGATCCAGGCACTTAACGCTCCTGGGGGGAGCTGAGCAATTAGCCGCTGCGTGATCGTAAAGCTGGCAATGGTGGCATTGTCCAAGGTGTCCGTGACGGTTGGGATGCTCGACGGAGATATTCGAGAGTCCGCAGATTGTGCGAACCTCTCTGAAGATTTCCCTCAAGTTAAGAGTGTTGGACAGGATGTCTAACGTGAGTGGGAAACATCTACCGTGGTTGGAGTGCATCTTGTGCACGGCTTCAGCCGGGAAGCCCTGGGATTTAAGGTCTTCGAGGATTACATCGTTCGCGAGCACGAACGGGTCGCTCCATAATACTGCGCGGATCTTACGCTCCTTCCGGATGGCGTAGGTATGGAACGCAATTTGCTTTACCGAGAGTAATCTAGTAAACGCGTGGAATCGTCGATAGTGGTGACCTGAATTTTGATGGTTTCTCCTGCCGTGTAGGCTTTAACGTAATTAATTTTGTGCTCTTTGCACAAGTTAGAAACCGCGGTCCATCGCGCTTTTTTGCGGAGGAAGACGGGAGGAGGGAGTTGAGCCTTAACCGTGACAGGAGCACAGCGTGTTGCTGGCTTCGACGAAACCAACGGGGTCACTTGGAGTGACATAAGCGACGCGGGGGCGAGTGTTGAAGACACCGGGGTGGGAACGGGTGTTGAAGACACCGCAATTTTCTATGAACGCTTCTTGGAACGTTTAGCAACTTAAGTAAATGGGGGCTCAGGAGAGCCGGTTATGGTGGCAGCGTCCGATGACGCATCAGACGCGGATTCCGAATCACTCCCGGAAGCGGTACGTTTACGGCGCGATGCGCGAGAGTATGTGTCCGATATACAACCATCTCGGATGGCATGGGAGATGCGGGAGAACTGAAGACCTGAGGGGTCTGGCCGTTGGTGGCCTGAGGGGCTGGGGTTGGAGCCTGAGGGGCCGGGGATGCGTTAAGTGCTAATAAGGCCCGCGTGAAGACCTCGTCAGAGATTAAAACGCCCGATGCGGCGAGCACCTGGGCGAACGCCTTCGCAAAGTTTACCACGAAGGATCTATAATGGGGAGGGAAATACCTTAGTTCCTAATAAAACCTAGCAAACCGTTACGGCAAACCTCCCTACCAGCGGTAGGGGGGCTGGCGACGAACGCGAAGTTATGCCTTTATTGCACAAGCACTCTACCTTCACCCTGTGAAGAAAGGCCCCTGTACCGGGATCCGGTCAGCCGGTTTCTTCAGGACCTGAAGGGCCTTGGAAGCGCACTGGGTCAACGCTATCAGGCTTAGTTGTCACCGTTAAGTATCCACATGATCAACGCGGGGGTCTACTAAGGAGTGTATTGTCAATAAATTGGCAACAAAAACCGGCCGTAGACCTGACGGCTTCGTGACGTGAACCAGTCGCGAAGTTGGGTTGCACTGAAAGTGCGGGATTGACTACGTTACAACCGGCCGAAACCGGCCGCAGAGCGAGTCTCTGTACTAACATAACAAGCGTCCAGCGTCAAGTATGTAGCCAGAAAATCAGCCTGAGCTTTGCGAACGAACGTTGGATACCGACGTAAGTAAGCTCAGCTCTGTTGTAGCTGCTCCCACCGAGGTGAGGTATCTATTCGAGGGTGTAAGTTACTGCGAGACTGACAATGTTGAACTGACTCGGTTGAAACCGGCTGCAGCGTAAGTCACAAAGAGGCTTATCTCAAGTCGTTGGGGACGAAGCGAGATATTGTTTCGCATTTAAAAATTGCTACGAGTTGTCGTCGAGGGACGACAATCGTGACTCAGTGGCTGGTGCGACCGTGAACACGGTCCGGACGCAGAACGGGTCTGGGGCTACACTCGAGAGTGTGGCAGGAATGGCGTTTGAGTATTGCTACGATAGAAGCCGTGAGACAACAATCGTGACTCGGCAGCCAGGAGCGACCGTCAACATGTCCGAACGGGGCCGGACACAGATCGGGTCTGCATCAAAATCATGTAGATCAGATTTAAATTTAACTTGTGTGTGTTTATTATACTTAGTGTTGTTTAAATTTATTTTGTTTCTGTTCCTGCAACTTGAAGCCATCAAAGTATTTGAAACCGTAAAGAATCACTACACTATAATATAAAATTAAATAGCTTAAAATAATGATCGACATAACATTAATAAAATTACCTCAAACAAATTTGTCAACTTAAATTTAAAAAAAAGTAAGTAATTACTTATGAAACTTAAGACGACGCGAAGCAATATTGCAACCGATATATTCAATAATTATCATCATATTTTAGCGAACTGACACACACGTGAAATATTTATGCACATAAACCTTCCTCTTGAATCATTACGTATATTAGTGAAAGCCGTATAAAAATCCATTCGGTAGTTTTTGAGTTTATTGCGTTTAGACACGCAGACAGACAGACATGGTCAGGGGACTTTATTTTTTAATATGTATTGATAAACTAATGAAATGATTTTGATATTATTTTTTACTATCAGCAATGCAGCCGATGCAGATTTTGTGCAAAATTTCCACGGGATAAAACCACGAGAAACATTTGGGGATTTACCATACAGTGAATTCGACATGCTCCGAGAAAATAAACAACCTTATTCAATATAAAACGACGTTCCATTACAGGAGTTAAAAAACTAAATCTACAAGTAGCAGTAGTTGATATCAAAATAATTTTTGAGACCAGATGGTACAAGTACTTTCAAGTTTTAATGCAAAATTCTATTTTTAAGGTAAAAAACAAATGAATAAAATGGACATGCCATTTTGAAGCAAGTCTGTAAAAAAAATAATTAATACATTCCATGCAGTTGATGTTGCTATCCATATTGAAAAGGCGAAGCCTCGAAATTGATTGGTTTCAGTAATGGCACGCTCGGGATCAAGTTGTGTTTTATGTATATAGGGTGACTCATCGAGATGAGTCAAAATAAGAATATATAATATATTCTGAATATGTTGTGAGGAATCATGCCATCTAATTTATTCAAGGGTTAAAGAAAACTACAGCAAAGATTATCAAGAAGCTTATACACCACTCAGAAATTGAAAATTGTCCTTAAAAACAAATTGAAACAAATATTGCGTACAGAATTATAATGAGATTTAAAACTGATTTTATTAATAGAATCATATAAATTGAAACCTATGTTTGAAAATAAATGATAGTGGTTTATTTAACTGTTATATTCCAAAACAGCCTGAATATCTCATTGCAGGAACGGCAGCCCTACACACTTTCCCACTGCAGGTTAGAAGACTTTACTTAAATTCGTTATAATTTCTTAGGCTAATGAATTTCTTCACCATCGGTTTCGAACATAAGATGTAAAAACTCATTAATACATTTTGCAGTCATGATCCGGGAACATTTTCATGTTATTGAACATGAATATTTTCGACGCACCTTATTTTCCGAATATTTTCAGTTTCACTTTTCTAAACACTAATTTACTATTTAAGGTTATGTAAATCTAAATTACACGGTCTCTATGCTGCTGCAACAGAATCTTATTAAGGCTGTTCTGGAATAAAATAGTACAATTATTATTTTCTTTTCATTTGAGACATAGAGTTCTAAAGTTACATATATTATTTTATTTCGGACACAATTCAGGCCGTAAAAATTGATAATTTTCTTAGTAACGAAGAAAATGTTACTTGCCCCGACAACTCATTTGTAAATAATTTACTGAACTAAATATATTTTATTTTTTTTTAGATTTTTTCAATAGTTTTTGTAATAAAGGTAGATAATTTCTATGTCGTAAACGACATTTTTCGAATAATTTGTATGGAAATTAAGTATTGTCAAATATCAAAATTATTCTACTGATAAAAGTTATCTGAGCATTGAACAATCAGCCCATGAACAATCATGATTAGTGCCTAATGATCCTGCATTATACAAACCTATTCTTAACTTTTTCTGATACATAATTTATATATAACAAACGATAAATAAAATCATATAATAGAATATATAATACATAAACCATATCAATAAAAATGTGGCAGTCACAAAAATATTTAAAATGTGTAACCAAAATACAAATACTTATATCTAAACATAAAATATTTATCACTAACTTTTCAGTATATTGAAAAAGATAAAAAAACACACGAAACAAGAAACAATAATACTTTTTTGTTATATTCAGTTCGGCAATCATTTCTAAAATTTGATATAAAGCTATATTAAAGGTATACACAACAAAGAAAGACTAAAACTATGTTTAAAAGTATGTCCTACACATAAGCAGACACAATAATAAATGTTTTTAAAAGGTATAATAAAAGTAAATAAAAGGCTAAAACTATGTTTAAAAGTTTGTCCTACACATAAACAGACACAATAATAAATGTTTTTAAAAGGTATAATAAAAGTAAATAAAAGGCTAAAACTATAAATAATATATAATAATAAAGTTTATTTATTTCTCCTCACAACATACTTAATAATAGGTCTTTACCTATGAAACTGCCGTTTTGTCGTACTGGCCATTTCAAATGAAAATATTTTTTTTTTTGACTGATGATTCTAATTTCAAGTTAATTTTAATTGACAAACATGGAATTCTTTTTCTAAAATCGTCATTTGTTTAATAGTTAGTGTTTTGTTTTCAACGCATTCGAACATTTTTCGTCATCATGGATAAGTTAAAAATTCGAGTAATTATGGAGTATTAGTACGGTCGTGGCAGCAAAGCGGCACAAGCGGCACGCAACATCAACGACGTTTACGGAGCGAACACTACAAACGAACGCACCACCCGATTATTGGTTTATCCGCTTCCGTTCTGGAAATTTTGACCTGAAAAATGAACCCCGTGGTCGTCCGAAAACTTTGGTCGACAATGACGAATTAAAGCCAATTGTGGAAGCTGATAAAACTCAATCCACGGCTGAATTAGCAGCAGCTTTCGACGTTAGCATCAAAACAATATTGGTCCATTTGCGTCAAATTGGCAAGGTAAAAAAGCTTGACAAATGGGTACCCCACGAACTCAATGACCGCCAGCACGAAGTACGCGTGGAGACGTGCCTTGCACTGCTCAGCAGGCATACAAATGAAGGAATTCTGAACCGCATTGTTACTTGTGACGAGAAATGGATCCTGTTTGACAATCGTAAGCGCTCAGCAAGTTGGTTGGACCCTGGTTCAGCACCCAAACAATGCCCTAAACGAAAACTTACCCCTAGAAAAGTGATGGTCACTGTTTGGTGGTCTAACGCGGGTGTAGTTCATCACAGCTTCTTGCCAAACGGGACAAGCATTACTGCAGATGTGTACTGTGAAGAACTGAACACAATGATGGAAAAGCTCGCACGTCTCCAACCAGCTTTGGTCAATCGTTCGGCTCCACTGCTCCTGCACGACAACGCGCGACCTCATACTGCACAGCAGACGGTCTCCAAGCTACAAGAGTTGGGGTTGGAAGTTCTCCGTCATCCGCCGTACTCACCAGACCTTGCGCCTACAGACTTCTACTTTTTCCACAATTTGGATAACTTCTTGGCGGGAAAAAAATTCAATACCCAAGAGGCAGTACAAAATGCCTTTGAAGAATTTGTTGCCTCCCGTCCAGCTGATTTCTTCAAGAAAGGCATTAATAAGCTACCAATGCGTTGGCAAAGATGCATTGATTGCATGGGTGATTATTTTGATTAATAGAAATAAAAAATATATAAAAAAATTACGCTTCATTTATTTCGTGAAAAACGGCAATTTCATAGGTAAAGACCTAATATTAAAACAATTCATAAGCTATACATATATGGCTATTTTTAGTAAAATCTAGTATAGTGAGGAGCTGGTGCCCGAAGTAGGTTAAATCCTGTATTACGGTACACCAGGTCCTCGCCCCCATATTAATTAAAATAATGATTTTCAAGGAACCTATTTAACAAAATAATAAAGGTAAAACACATTCATTCTCGCTCCGATCGCCACGTGGTGCGGACGTGCAAGACCCATTTCTCCGTTGATCGGTCCCTTCCCGCCATTCCGTGGCACTCAGTCTACTGACGTCACAGTCTAGCGTGTTGGTTCCGTGCTACGGTTTTCAAGGTTTTTCTACTCCGTCTGAGTGCTTTCGAAGTGCGATTTTTCTTTGCGACTAAGCACCTTAGTCTTCAAAGTGCTGTGCTAAGTTGTGTTGTGCTTGTGCTGAGTGCAGTGTTGTGCCCAGCGTAAGTAGTCTGGTTTTAGTGCAAAGGATACTTAACGGTGACAACGAATTTGTACTAAACCAGTCCTTTTATTTTTATTTATTTCTCTTCTCTATTTTATTTATTTTTCTCCTATTTTCATATTTATTTTTATCATATTTGTGTGTTTTCGTGTGTATTTGTCCTTTTTGTCGGTAAAGGTTGACCCTAACGCGGTCAACTCTTTACCTGCGTACCCTTTTTTAGGTTTCTAGGTAGCGGCCTTCGGCGTACTACGGTTAGTTTTAAGTTATTCTCCCCAGCCCCCCTACCACTGGTAGGGAGGTTTGCCGCTAGGATTTTGCTAGGTTTTTAGGAACTAGGCATCTTTTATTATACTTATATTTTTTCATATTATTGTCCCAACCCTCCCTAATGGATCCGCTAATCATTATTAACGCGTTCACCCAGGCGCTTGCTGCGGCAGGCGTCTCCATCCCAAAAGACATCCTAACGCAGGCCTTGCAGGCATCAATCGCGTCCCCGGCCCCTCAGGGCCCAACCCCAGCCCCTCAGGCCTCCAACACCCAGACCCCTCAGGTCTATAGCTCTCCCGCGTCTCCCGTTCCATCCGATATGGACTGCGCGTCGGTCTCATCCTCGCGATCATCTCGTAGGAAGCGTACCGCTCCCGGGAGCGATTCAGACTCCGCCGCGTCCGAAGCTTCGTCGGTCGCCGCCACCTTAACCGGCTCTCCTGAGCCCGCCTTCCAATTAGTTACCAAACGCTCCAAGAAGCGTTCGAAGAAAGCCGCGGTGTCTTCAACACCCGAGCCAACCCCGGTGTCTTCTACACCCACCCCCACGCCGCTCATGTCACTCGAAGTGACCGCGTCTCCGTCGGTCCCATCGAAGCCAGCGACGCGCTGCGCTCCCGTCCCGCCGAAACCTCAGCTCCCCCCGCCCGTCTTCCTGCGGGAAAAAGCGCGCTGGACCGAGGTTTATAACTTGTGCAAAGAGCACAAAATTAATTACCTAAAAGCCGCCAATGCTGGCGATACAATTAAAATTCAAGTCGCGACCGTCGACGACTTCCGCGCGTTCACCAGGTTACTTTCCTTAAAACAAATCGCGTATCACACCTACGCCCTCCCGGAGGAGCGTAAGATCCGCGCAGTACTACGGGGCGTCCCGTTCGAGCTCGCGAATGAAGAAATCCTCGAGGACCTTAAGTCCCAGGGTTTCCCGGCCGAAGCAGTGCATAAGATGCACTCCAACCGCGGTAGGCGTTTTCCTTTAGCTTTAGTAATCCTGTCAAATACTCCTAACTCGAGGGAGATCTTTAGAGAGGCTCGCACAATTTGCGGACTCTCAAATATCTCCGTCGAGCGTCCCAACCCCCGTGGTCACCCTGGGCAGTGCCACCGCTGCCAACTCTACGGCCACGCAGCGGCTAACTGCTCAGCTCCCCCCAGGTGCGTTAAGTGCCTGGATCCACATTTTACGAAGGAGTGCACTCGCACTCCCGAATACCTTTCCCCCCCTGCCTGTGTGCTGTGCGGCCAGTCCGGTCACACAGCTAACTACAGGGGTTGCCCGCGCGCTCCGCGCTCCACCGCCAAGAGGGTCGCGCCTAAACCGGCGCCGCCACTCACACCCGCTAACTTCCCGCCGCTGTGCAACCGGGGTCCGGAAGCAAAGCCCGTTCAGCTGACGCCTACTCCGGCTCTGTCTTGGAGGCAGCGTCCGGCTGTCCCGCCTGCACCTTCCCGACCCATCCCAGCTCCCGTAGCTTCCGTAGGGCCGCGTCCTGCTTTGTCATCTTCACCTCAGTCGTCGCTGGCTGAGGACATGAAGACCGTGTTTGACGTCATTCAAAACGTCGACATTACGGAAATTTCTGTTCTCGCACGCAATATGCGAGCCGCCCGCTCTCCTCAAGAGCGTTTATTCGCGTTAGCCGAGCATCACTCGCTCCTAAATTCGTTGTAAATTTATTTTCTTTTTATTTTTCTATAAAATCGTAAATAAGTAAATTATAATGTCTAGACCTGTGAATCCCGCGTCCAGTCGTATTAAACCCAAGGGCTTATCCCTAGTATCTTTTAACGCTCGTAGCCTTAACACCAACCTACCCGAGATAAAACTGTTCCTTCAGAACAAAGAACCTGACTTATTCCTTCTCCAGGAGACATGGCTTACTCCAAACTGCTTCAGGGGATTCGCTATACCTAAGTACGCGTTTATTCGTAACGATAGGCCCAACTCCGACGGTTTCGGCGGCACCGCTATATATTACAAAAGAGGTTTCCATTGCTGTCCTCTCCCTACCCCTCCTCTCCTCAACATGGAAGCCACTGTGTGTAGGTTGGCTATGACTGGTCATCCGACCATCATCATAGCTTCAATCTACATACCTAGTGGTACCACACCAATCCGCAGCGACTTTGAGGCCATTCTCGCCCTCGGCCGTTCAGTCATTATGTTCGGAGACTTTAACTCCAAACATACTGACTGGACGTGCCTATCGACTAACACCAGCGGTATCGCTCTCCTCGACATCACTAAATCCCTTGACCTAGACGTCATATCCCGCATCACTTCCACTCACTATCCCAACAACCCGTCCTACCCTCCTGACATCCTCGACTTTGCAATTATCAAGCGAATCAATCTTGATCTAAGGTCTATCGAACCGCTCGATGACCTAGGCTCCGACCATCGCCCCGTTTCCCTCGTGCTAGGACCGCCGAACGATAACGTCTCATCTCCTAAGACCTTTACCAACTGGAAAGGTTTTAAAAATACGTTAGTTTCAGCTTTAAAGGCTCCGAACTCTCCACTCGCGATCTCTCCCGAACAATTAGATAGCCCGGATAAAATCGATTCATTAGTTAATTCTCTCACTGATGCTATCAACTCAGCCATCAGTGACAACGAAAAGGTTGCTAAGCAAGGCAAACCCACGCTGCCCTTAGCCGTTAGCAATCTTATTAAAGCTAAGAACGCGGCTGTCCGGAGAGCCAAGAAATATCCCACGCCCGCCTATAGAACAGCTGCGAATCAGCTTCAACGTAAAGTTAGGTCTTGGGTCGCGGAACTCCGAGACGCTCAGATGAACGATCTCATGGCGAATATCTCTCCGTCCCACCAAGCGTACTATAGCATGGCCCGAGCCTTACGCGTAGACACCGCCTCTCACGTTTCTCCTCTCACTCGTCCCGATGGCACTACTGCCTTTGAAGTCGAAGAGAAAGCCGAATGCTTCGCTGACAGCATTGCCGCACAATGCTTGCCTAGCACGCAACCTGCTGATCCCGCACACATCCAGGCGGTGGAGGACGAAGTCCTTCGCAGAGACTCTCTCCCCATCACCGCCGACCCTGTCACAGTCTCTAATGACGAAATCTTGCTTCTCATTAGAAATCTAAAGTCCAAAAAGGCTCCGGGTGCGGATGGAATTTCTAACCACGCACTTAAGCACCTACCTCAACAGATGCTTACCTTGTTAGCTATCATTTTCAATGCCTGCTTCGACCATAGCTACTTTCCAAAAGCTTGGAAAGAAGCGACAGTCATAGGCATTCCCAAGCCGGGCAAACCTCTGAACGTCCCAGCTAATCACAGACCCATCAGCCTCCTCAAGGCAATGTCTAAACTTCTCGAGAGAGTCATACTCTCTCGAATGCGGTACCATCTGTTTCCAACGGACGGCGATCCTCTCATAATTCCCCACCAGTTCGTTTTTCGCGCTAAGCACTGCTGCCCTCAGCAAGTCCATCGAATCGTCGAGTACATACTCGACGGCTTCTATCCGAAACGAAAGAAAACGATCGCAGTTTTCTTTGACGTAGCCAAGGCTTTCGATAAAGTCTGGCACAGCGGTCTCGTTTATAAACTCTACAAGATAGGCTTACCGGATCGCCTAGCCAGGTTAATAGCGTCGTTTCTCAAAGACCGTACATTTCGATTTAAACACGGAGGCACGCTTTCTGCGCCTCGTCCCATAAAGGCTGGAGTCCCTCAAAGCTCAGTCCTCGCCCCTCTGCTGTACACCGTGTACACCAACGACATTCCCATCCCGCCGAAAGGCGTCGAACTCGCCCTCTTTGCTGACAACACTGCACTCTATATCAAAGGCCACAGTGTTCGGCACCTTGTAACCAGACTCCAAAAGGCCGTAAACGCCCTTGGTGTATGGTTTCAAAAATGGCGCATCGATGTGAACCCTGAAAAGAGTTCTGCGATGCGCTTCGACCACAAACGCCGTCGTCCCGATGGCGATCCCCACGTTCGAATGTTAGGCATTCCCATCCCCTGGAAGCGCAGTACTAAATACTTAGGCGTCACATTAGATCCGACGCTTTCTTTCAAGCCACACGTCGAAAGAGTTTCGAAACTCGCTCGTCACTATTCAGTCCGCCTAAATAGCATGTTAGGTAGAAAAAGTAAAATGTCCTTCAGAAACAAACGTACACTTTACAAGGTCTGCGTTAGACCCGTCATGACGTATGCCTCGCCAATCTTTGCCCACGCCAAACCCTCCCTCCTGCACAAACTGCAGGTAGTTCAAAACCTCTTTTGCCGCCGGGCCACAAACGCACCGTGGTACGTGCGTAACGCGGACCTGCATAGAGATCTTGAACTGCCTACAGTACAACAACATCTCAAAACACTCTCTGAAGCGTTCTTCAAACGCTCCGAAAGCCATCCTAATCCTCTAGTTCGTGATTCAGTCTCATATACTACTCCTGTGTTAGACTCGAAGTTCAAAGTCGCTAGGCCTAGGAATGCGCAAGCGTACTCATCCACCAGACTGTCACGCGATCTCGAAGCCCTTCTGGCCGCAAATTCCAATTCTAACGTAAATTCTAACTCTAACGTAAATCCTAATTCTAACGTAAATGCGAATTAATTCAATTTTATTTTGCAATTTTTTTAATTTTTGTTTTAATTATTGATTTTCATTTTGAGCACCTTCAGCGCTTTGTATTCACCTTCAGTGCTTTGAGCACCTTCAGTGCTATGTAATCCCAGCGGGTGACCCCTTCTGGGCCCCGCTAGCGCGGCCTCTTTCTCCAATTGGCCGTCGCTCAGATGAAGGCTGAGTGGCAAAAATGCACGAGCCGACAGGGGGTTTTTAGTGGGTATGGTCCTGGTAGGCGTCGGGACGAGTCCCACATAACTTTGGAATCGCGCCAGAGTATGCGTCAGGGCATTTTTATCCTCCTGCCCTTCCCGCGGAGGGGAACAAAAAAAAAAAAAAATAATAAAACACATATATATCTTTGTGGATTTCTGTAAATAAATTTTAACAATATTTTCCACAATACGCTATCTTTAGATGTATTTTAAAACTTAGTAATAATCTATACGAAGATTAGTACAACGTAAAAAGTACCATGAGTACAACTAAATAAACTTATATAAATCAAAGGCCTAAAAATCAACATAACAATTTACAGGCTCGAATCAAAAAGCCCAGAAAAAAAATTATGTTTTTTAGGTCTACTACAATTATCAGTTTTGAAACAATATTCGATCAATTTCAACATCAATGTCACTGATACATATATAATGCTTTGACGGTAGATTTAAAATGACGTGTGGTCCAAGTTCTAAGATTAAAGTCTTATAAAGCTATAATATCTTTTTTCATGGATATTATAAATTTATTCGGGATAAATTAATAATTATTTTGCATGCTTTTGTTTGTTTATTAATATTGTTCTGATAATTACGTATTTTGGTAGTAATTAATGATTAACTTCAATACTACACAAGTTTAACTTATATAAGTTTAAAACCTTTTACATTTTGGAAACGTTGAGAAAAAAAATTAAAATTATGTATATCCTTTATTTATTTAGCAGCCTTCTGTTCCAATATGAAGCGTTGTGAGTGCAAATTTTATGTGCGTGTGTGTGTGTGTGTGTGTGTGTGTGTGTGTGAGTGTGTGAAAGTGTGTGTGTGTGTGTGTGTGTGTGTAAGTGTTAAAGTTGTTTGACTCCTTATATGTCTATTATAAAGAGCTATATACGTTACATTTAAGTATTTATATGGGTGATATTTTTTTGACCATTTTAGATTTAGCATTTCGTTAGTCATAGGTTGAGTGGTTTAATAGTTTAATAATTTTTCTGTCGCATTGTAGTCTGGACTTTGTAGGTATTCTTTAGTGCGTATTTTACATTTATTCTTTGTGAGTGAGTTGATTGACAGGACTCTGTTTAATTTGTTATAAAGGTTATCACTTTGGTAACAGAAAAATCGATGGGAAAAGCTAGTATTAAATTTTTTTATATTGCACACCCTATCCTTTCTACGAGTGTTGTTTATTTTATAAGATTGAAAGGTGATCTGAGAGTGATTTTGATAACAGTGTTGAGTACAAATAGCTGCCGGACTGTTAAGACTTTCGCAACTTTGTATACATCTATTGTTGGATGATGATACGATAGAAAGTAGCTTACTTTTAAAAGCAATCTTTGAGCCCTTTCTAGCTTAAGAAAATGGGTTTTTGCAGATCCACCCCATGACGTTATACAATAAGTTAGTAGTGATTGGCATAAGGCAAGATATATCATTTTGATCAGTCCTTGGTCCGCTATATGCCGAAGATTCTTAAAAATTACCATCATTTACGTGTTCTTGCCGCAAGTGTTTCTATATGGCTGTTAAAATTAAGTTTATTATCAATTGTAATACCTAAGTATTTTAAAGTTTGAGTTCTTTGTATGTTTACACAACAACATTTTTTAGTAATGGACCTTTCGCAGGTGTGGGATATAATATAACGATTGGAAAAAGTGCTAGATTCCGTATTTTTTAAAGAAAACATAATATATTTGGTTTTTTCCACATTAAGACTAAGCAAATTATTGTTTAACCAATTTGTAACTATATCAAAGCCTCCTGGGCATTTTCGAATACTTCCTCCCATGTTTTACCAGTGAAAAGCAAGGATGTGTCATCTGCAAAAATTATTATTTTAGAATTTGTAATTTTCAGTTGGCAAAGGTCATTTATATACACTAGGAATAATGTAGGGCCTAGTATGCTACCTTGAGGCACGCCAAAAAGTACGGGAATTGCATCACTGGTAAGGTTATTTATTTTAACACATTGCGTCCTATTAGTTAAATAGCTTTCAAAAAGTTTCAGTTGGAGGCGGCAAATTAAATATGAATAAATTAAATTAAATTACTTTCGAGGAAAATTCTACTTTTTGCTACTCTTTATGACGGTGATAATTAAAAAGAAAATTGTTATGAACGGACTCTAAAAACATATTTTAGTTATGCTATTCGCAATATTCGCCCTAAGCAAAGTAAAGGAAAAGATTTTTCAGTTTGATGCCGTATTTAAAATTAAATTTATTAGAAATTTGCCATAAATAGGAGCAAAAATATAACATATATTCAGTGTTGGTATGTATAAAATACATAAATACTAACTAATTAATAAGTTTTTTGTTTCATAATAACAAAATCTTATACGAAAACAACTTTATTTCATTATATATTTATTTCTTTTTACAAATTAAATCCACAGCGCTTAAAAACTAGCTAATAATAATAATAAATCACTACACAAACACACCAACTGCGTGGCCCAAAGCATAGTGTTATGAATGACCATACAGCGAACTAGAGGGGAACCCAGAAAAATCATACATACATAAATTTTAACTAAAATTACCTGAAAGAAACATTTGTGTTCATCACATAAATTAACGCCCCGACCAGAACTCAAATCTTGGATCTCGGGCTTTTGAGGCAGGGCCACCCTACTACCCACCACCAAGCTACCTACTACGCCACTCGGCCGTTGAAATACCTTTTACAAATACGGACTGAAATTTTTTAAATATTGTAAATAGTTTCTCGTTAGATTTTTTCTATAACGTTTGCAATTATTCCTTTATTATTATAAAGTATTAATTATATAGTATTTGCCTATAGTATTTATAAATGTATGATTATTCTGGGTTCCCCCTCAGTTCGCTGTATGGTCATCCATAACACTAGGTGTGCTTACTTTGGGGCCATATAGTTGGTGTATTTGTCTGGGGATTTATTATTATTATTATTATACCTTATGCATATTATACATTATTAAATGCACCATTTTTTTTATCTTAACCGTGTTTCTGGTTTGTGTTTTACAAAGAATCTTGGCTTTTTCTAGCCATGCTTTAATTTTAAGTTTACATTACGACTGCTTGTTTCTAAAAAAAATATATAAAGTACTGTAACATGATATGAACTCATTGTTTAAACAACCCTCCCTTTTTATGTTGTCAACGCAGCTGGGTAAAAAGGAAGCGCAACTGATGGGGTGAAAAGCCGAGATATGAGATGGATTTTTCCAGTCGATTACTGATTTTCCGAGCATGACAAAGGACTTGTGTAATACTTGAAACTTTGAAAGTAAACATTTTTCAAATTAAAGTGAACAACAAATATGAAAATAAGTTAAACTAGCGCCGACTTATATATATTAAACGAAATACTCCTCGTGCAATTTTTACCCTTATTATGAAATATCCTAATGAAACTGTGTATCATAATCTAAACTTAAGGCTTTATCTTTTGTACACCTCTGCCGCGCATGGTATGCAATATAAAAACCTAGTTATAACTTATGTATTATGTCTCTTTATGCGGAATACTTTCTACGTGACCTAATTACTTGGCATTGTTCATATAACCCATTGTTTGTATGGAATATAAAGCGATCTATTTGATTCATTGCTTTCTTGTTACAGAATGTATTTGCAAGATAGGAGTACAGTCTTACATGCCATGCATGTTAATTTTTGTTATAAGGTTCTGAATAATTCTTCTCTTGGGTTAAGCTTGATAAATAAACATAAATTAGGCATGTTAAAAAGAAAAAAAAATTCTTATTCAAAAACCATTTCAAGATACGAATTTTTATAATAAATTTTGTAAGTAAAAGCTCGCAGGTTAAAGCGATTAAGCTTATTTTAACGGAAATGCGTAAAATAATTTGACTTACAATTAACCTTTGTCATCATTTTCAAACTTCTTTTTGGCTAAACTCTGTCAATCTTTTGACTTATCAATAAATATCTATCATCTAGAATCTATAGAATATATATAGACAAGTTGTAGAGTAGTTCATTCCAGGTAATAAACAATGCGATTTGAAAATATATAACTGCTCTTCAACGTCACCAAACAAAATTTTTTCACAATTGATTTAAAATTTAATTCTGCACAGAAATCAGAAATATTCAAAATTATTTTCACAAAATACCGAATTCTTAAAAAAAAAAATGAACCTCATAACTACTTTACGTGCCGAATTAAATTAACCGTATAGATAGGAAAAAAAAGAAGAATTTATTTCAAAACTGATCTCAAATATCTGAACAATCTCAAATATTTTTACATAAAATATTTGAAAATCATTGCTGTTGGGATTTTAGATTTCATATTCTTAAAACTCATTTTACAAGTATTGTAATAATATTTAAATTCAATTATATTTCACTACAGTATATAAATTACTCCCGTTAACAAAAATTCATATAAAAGATTAGTAAAGCAACTTGTACAAAATAGAAAATAAGTGCATACTATTATTATTATACATATATTATTAAAAAAAGAAAATAAACATTATAAGTGATAAATCAAGTTCAAATTGAAATAAAATTTTTCACTTTTTGTGAACTTGTGCAGTTCCTGGTATGGACATAAGAAATGCTGTCAGAAAATAAAACTCAGGAAATCACCCTGTTTAGAACTGACTAGCTTTTTTTTTGTAAAAGATGCTCTTACGCATACCCCGCCGCGCGCGATACGGAGTTACATGTGACTCGCTCCGAGCCTCCTAGAGCCAACTACCCACTAAAAAACCCCCTGAATGACTCTGGCAATAATTTGCCTCACAGGTTTCATCTGAAGCGACGACCAATTGGTGGAAAAGGTCGCGCAAGTGGGGACCCTTATGAGGTCACCCGCTGGGTATTACATAGCACTGAAGGTGCTCAAAGCACTAAAGGTGAATTCATAGCACTGAAGGTGCTCAAGGAGAATAGAGTTAGAATTAGAAATTGCGGCCTGAAGGGCTTCGAGATCGGCTGACATTCGCCGTTCTACGTTCTTGTGCGCGTTTCTCGGTCTATCGGCTTTGAACTTCGAATCTAGGACAGGGTAGGTAAGGGATAGGGGTGGGTTTTGGAGCGTTTGAATAACGCTTTCAAGAGTGTTTTGAGGTGCTGTTTGCACTGTAGGTAGTTCAAGACCTCTGTGCATTTCGACGACGGCGTTTGAAATCGAAGCGAATCGTAGAACTCTTGTCTGGATTCACATCGATACGCCATTTTTGAAACAATACACCGAGGGCGTTTACTGCCTTTTGGAGTCTGATGATGAGCTGCGGGACATCGCGGCCTTTGGTGTAAAGGGCGGTGTCGTTGGCAAAGAGGGCGAGTTCGACGCCTTTTCGCGGGACCAGAATGTCGGTAGTGTACACGGTGTACAACAGAGGGTCGAGAACTAAGCCCTGAGGGACTCCAGCCTTTATGGGAACAGGCGCGGAAAGCGTACCTTCATGTCTTAAATTAAACATAAGATCTTTGAGAAAGGATGCGATTATCATGACTAGGCGATCTGGTAAGCCTATTTTATTGTGTTTGTAAACGAGACCGCTGTGCCAAACTTTATCAAAAGCCTTGGCTACGTCAAAGAAAACCGCGGCCATTTTATTATGAGGGCAGGGGTGCTTAGCGCGAAAGCCGAACTGATGGGGAACGATGCGGGAATCGCTATCCGTTTGAAACAGATGGTTCTGTATTCGAGAGATTATGACTCCCTCGTGAAGTTAAGCTATGGCCTTGAGGAGGCTGATGGGCCTGCGATTAGTCGGGATATTCAGAGGTTTACGCGGTTTGGGAATGCCTATGACTGTAGTTTGTTTCCAAGCTTTTAGAAAGTAGCTAACATAGAAACAGGCATAGAAGATGATAGTTAGCAAGGTAAGCACGTTACTTTAATACGTTAAATACGTTAATTTAAAAAGTATACTTTAATACGCTACGTGGGATAGGAAGATATGCTCCATGAGATCGTTAACCTGAGCGTCTTGGAGATACACGAGGCAAGACCTTACTTTACTTTGTATCTGATTTGCAGCTAACCGCCGTTAAATCTAAGCCGCGTTCTTAGCTTTAATAAGGTTGCACTTTCCATTGACGTCACCCCCCTCCTGTTTGACAGGTAATGAGGAGGTTCCATCCAGTTTCCCGACTGGGTTGACCGGTTGCCTGTCGATGTTTGGGGAGTACTTATATAGCTTCGGTGTACTTTATTATTATTATTATTACTTTATTTTTATGTTTATAGCGGTTAGTCCATAACTGAGGCCCCTTACGCCCCGAGGGTAGAAAGAATCTCTGGATCCATGTCGGAAATAATTCTCCCGACTAGCCCGGTTCATTCTGGGAGGTCGACGGTTCCAGATTAGGGAGCGTCTATATAGAGGGCTCAGGTATTGCGGTAACCAAAATGGCTAGCTGGAGACTCGTCCACTGGGTTCATCATAGTTAAATAATTTTAATGACAACTTTCATATTTGAAAAAAAAAATAGAAATAATAGAATATTACTTAATACAGTTATCGTTATAAATCCCTTTCAGATTTTCTGTATTCGTATCAAACTTTTTAAACATTATTGAAAAAAAAACTAAAAATAACAATACAAGTACTATACAGCATTAATCGGAATAAGAAACACCAGTAATTTATGCGGATGACATGATATATCTATTATAGATAACACGTATTTTCTGCATCTATTTGACAAAGCGAAAGTATAGTTTATAATAATAAACATCAGGTAGAAGACTACCAGGAATTTTTGCAAATAGTGTGATATATCTTTAATAGATAACACGTATTTTCTGCATCTTTTCGACAAAGCGAAATTATAGTGTATAATAATAAACATCAGGTAGAAGACTACCAGGAATTTATGCAGATAACGTGATATATCTATTATAGATTACACGTATTATCTGCCTCTTTTCAACAAAGCGAAATTATAGTTTATAATAAGAAACATCAGGTAGAAGACTACCAGGAATTTATGCGGATAGCGTGATATATTTATTATAGATTACACGTGTTTTCTGCATCTTTTCGATAAAGAAAAATTTTAGTTTATAATAAAAAACATCAGGTAGAAGACTGCGAGGAATTTATGCAGATAACGTGATATATCTATTATAGATGACAAGCTTTTTCTTCATCTTTCCGATAAAACGAAATAATAGTTTATAGAAACCCGTGATCACTTATGAAAAAAACAAAAAATGGCTTACCTCATCGGAAGAACTAACGAGTCGCTATCGTATATTCTTTATTGTTAGTTCTAATTGTCGAACTTTTAGTACACTTTTATTACAACTTTTACACCATATTTAATATTAAACTATAAAGTTACTCGTAGGTATAAGACGTGTGCTTGTTACCACTCACGAAAAAAAAATGAAGACTTGCCGGGACCGGGGTTGATCAAGTAAAAAGACGGAAAGTTTTCCAGTCATTAAGTCAAATGAATAAGTCTAAAACTGTGCGAAGTTACCTAGTACCTTTAAAGGACTACCTTGTTAATTGAATACTATCTTCAAATGAAGCGACGAAATATAATAAGGCAGAAAAACTTACGATAAAAAAAATTCGGCGCATCTCGATTGTCTTATTTTAAAAGGCGTTGGTTCGTTTTTAAACAGCCACACTATTGACTGGTGCTTTGTTTCTGGATCATGTTGATAAATGCAAGATTAGTCACCTGTTATGATATCGTAAACAGGACGGGAAGATTCTGCTTTGAATTTATCAATCATATTATGGCACCAATCCACGCGCACCGGCTTCTGAGCATCGGTGAGGTTGGGGTACCCAGCGCAAAGGTGGTAAACAATCCTTCTTCAAACAAAATATCACGAATACTGTGTTGTGATTCGCCGGTTTGTTTAATAATATTTTTATTTGTAGCACGTTTTCTTCCGTAATAGTTGTCAAAAGACGACTGCACTTAAACTCATTTTACCAGCGGTACACAGTTGCTTTAGAAGGCGTCTTATTCATATAAGCTAATTGAAGTCGATTAAACGATTCATCATTCATCATTTCAAGTTAGACTTGAAGTCGTTAAAAAATTATTGCACGAAAATGTTCCCGATGCAGAGTTATTTTTCTGTGACGCACATTAGTTTCACAGTGCTGGTTAAAAAATTAAGAGGGAAATTTAAATTTGGAAGAAATAAGTTTTTATTTTTAAATAATAATATTTTCAATATAAAGATTAACAAGCCAACGTTCCATACACAAAAAATTTTTTTTCGCAAAACTCTCTGAGTGGTGATACCTTATTGGTTTACATTTAAATCAGGGAAAGAATCGCAAATGACCTAGTTTAAGGTGTATCTTTGGCCAGTTTTACTACATGACATTGTAACAAAATTTGACATCAAATTTGATTCAACTCTTTGCAAGTGTTAATTTTATTTCATTATCATTTTTATTCGTAACTATTTTTGTGAATTTTTTGGATAGAATTGTTTGTAATTAAATTTATGCCTAAATAGTAAACAGTTATTATTATTAATAAAAATATAATATTGTCAACTCGATGTAATCATAAAAAAGCTGTCTCTTAAAAACTCGTTGTAACAATATTTTACCACCACTTCACATATAACAAAAATAAATAATTGAAAAGTTGTGAGGAATTAATTAAAACTAAATTTTTTATAGATTCGTGTGTGGAGTCTGGGTGCGACATAGCTCTACGCCTGTGGTGAGGGCGAGTGGGAGAGAGCTATCTTACGTCCTGCTCGCTGGCATACTTATGTGCTACCTTGTTACATTTGCCCTGGTTTTCCGTCCTACGGATATATTATGCTCTATTCAGAGGTAAACTTCATTCTACATCTTCATGAATAATCTATAAAATTCAAAATATATTTTGCCATCATGCTTATTCGAAGCCTAAATTTATTCTACTGTATCACTTTCTATACCTAGTTAAAGCAACGTTTATTTTCATTCGAGGGATACAAAGTACTGTAATTCTAACTTCAATATAGAGGAGCTTTCTCATTTTTTATAAGTCATGTCTTGGTCTCTTTACATTTTCCAGAGAAAAGAAAAATATAATTTTAGTCGACCTTCAAGAATACTTACATAGGAAACGAATCTCGAATGTAGCAGTAGGAAACAAAATTGCAAAAACAAAATAATTGAATCCCTGAGAAAACACAATACTTGTTGGTTTATAGTATAGTTCAGGTCTAATTAAGCTCGAAGTTGAGATCAAACGATGTAACTTGCAAAAAGTCGTTGGGTATTTTGATTAGTGAGTACGTATAAATTAGCGAATTCATTTGTTGTAGATGGATTTCATAATTCATTGGGCTGAAAGTCACTAATTAAAAGTTACCCTATTTCAACTCCAACAGTAATAAATTTCTCAATTCTGCTGTAGTACTATGATGGAAAATTGGTGTGCCAATTTTATTAATGAAAGAGTGTTGCTTTAATTTGAGCGTGGTTGTATCAAATATATACTCCAGTATTAACTGGTATTACATTAAAATGCTTTCTCTTTACTTTGTGCAGGTTTGGGACCGGCTTCTGTTTCACCGTAGTCTACGCTGCTTTGTTAACGAAAACTAACAGAATTTCGCGAATTTTCAACGCAAGCAAACATTCAGCAAAGCGACCAATTCTTATATCACCAAGTTCACAATTAGCGATTTGCACTGGACTCATTTCCATTCAGGTACACTATTGAAGTTATAATCGCCATTTATTATATCAAATACCAATCTTTTAAAATATAATTTAATGAAATATTTATTTAAATTTTCAATAATCTTTATTCCAAAAGTAAGTGAATGGTTAGTGACGCACCAAATTAACGTCCAAATAAGATAGTGTAAGAAATTTATAATCCTTATCTCACTTTATTATTATTACATTTTCAGATTCCCGCTAAATTAACAAAGCCATAAATAAATCTAATTACATTTGATTGGGAGTTAGCTATATTAGCCCAATCTAATTCAGAAAATTTTTATTTCAGCGATAATACAAAATTAATTGGAATGCAAGAACAAACATGATTGTATCATAGAAATACCTAACCAACAAAATACTTACTTTTTGCAAAAGATACCAACCTAATTTGGATATCGCATAATTTAGTACCATTTTAATAAATGTTTGCAAAATCTAATTTACCCAACATGAAATGTTCCTCCAAATTACCGAATAAAACAATTTATATCTTCCTATTTCGTAACTGTTAATTTTCAAAATGGAATTGTTAGGCATAATTTAATTTGCATATCGTATCTGTTGTAATCCAGCAAAATGTGTCATGTAAGCCTTAGTCTATCTAGTAGAGATAAATTCAGTTTGAACGCAATGTTAACCAAAATTTTACATAGACGTCGTAATTCAGACGAATAGTTTATCAAGAAGTAGAACTATTGATATGAAAGCTAAAAGCGAGTGAATTTGGTCTTGTACAATGTGTTTCAATGTATAGAGATTTCACATTTTTTAACATAAGTGTTCTTAAATTATGTAAAAAAAGGGTTGCCTTGTAGTTTCGATTGATGCCGTTACGTATTTTACCACTGCCTCATACTTGTACGTTCGAAAGCTTGACAATTCGAATTATGTAGGCGCGAGCAACGTGATTGCGCAAGATTTTTTGACTGCCTCGTACTTTCGAAATCTTGTGACTTTGATTGTAGTAACAAAATGTACAGGAATAAAGTTACCGGACTTTTACTACCGAGTTACTACTACTAAGTTACGAGTACTAAGTTACTACCGGACGTATTTTAAAACGATTTTTTGCCGACGAACGGAGTGATTCAAGAGAAAATTTCATTTGATATACGCTAACATTTTGTTAAAAGTGGCTAAAATATAATGATAATTGTTGAAAATATCGGAAAAATTTCAGCTGACTGGGAGCTTTCAATGAAAACGCTGCATAATATAACAAAACAATGTATGACGGAAATATTTCTCTTTTATAAGGCTACAGAAAAGTTCGCAGTGCCATTATTAGTGTATCTTTTTAGCATAGATTACTACACCCATTTAATTTTTTTGAAAGATGGTCATATTTTTAATGTGGTAAATGATAATAGCTATTCAGATGGTTGACAATTACTTGTTCTTATTAACGTCAAATAAAACATGACTCTACCACCAGTTCAAAAAAACCTTCGTGTAGAAGAACTGGCAAGAAACTTCACAAGTATATATTAGGTCTTTACCTATGAAATTGCCGTTTTTCACGAAATAAATGAAGCTTGAAGAATTTTTTTATATATTTTTTATTTCTATTAATCAAAATAATCACCCATGCAATCAATGCATCTTTGCCAACCCATTGGTAGCTTATTGATGCCTTTCTTGAAGAAATCAGCTGGACGGGAGGCCACAAATTCTTCAAAGGCATTTTGTACTGCCTCTCGGGTATTGAATTTTTTTCCCGCCAAGAAGTTATCCAAATTCTGGAAAAAGTAGAAGTCTGTAGGCGCAAGGTCTGGTGAGTACGGCGGATGACGGAGAACTTCCAACCCCAACTCTTGTAGCTTGGAAACCGTCTGCTGTGCAGTGTGAGGTCGCGCGTTGTCGTGCAGGAGCAGTGGAGCCGAACGATTGACCAAAGCTGGTTGGAGACGTGCGAGCTTCTCCATCATTGTGTTCAGTTCTTCACAGTACACAAAGCTTCAGTAATGCTTGTCCCGTTTGGCAAGAAGCTGTGATGAATTACACCCGCGTTAGATCACCAAACAGTGACCATCACTATTCTAGTTTTCGTTTAGGGCATTGTTTGGGTACTGAACCAGGGTCCAACCAACTTGTTGAGCGCTTACGATTGTCAAACAGGATCCATTTCTCGTCACAAGTAACAATGCGGTTCAGAATTCATTCATTTGTATGCCTGCTGAGCAGTGCAAGGCACGTCTCCACGCGTACTTCGCGCTGGCGGTCATTGAGTTCTTGGGGGTACCCATTTGTCAAGCTTTTTTACCTTGCCAATTTGACGCAAATGGACCAATATTGTTTTGATGCTAACGTCGAAAGCTGCTGCTAATTCAGCCGTGGATTGAGTATCATCAGCTTCCACAATTGCCTTTAATTTGCCATTGTCGACCAAAGTTTTCGGACGACCACGGTGTACATTTTTCAGGTCAAAATTTCCAGAACGGAAGCGGGTAAACCAATAACGGGTGGTGCGTTTGTTTATAGTGTTCGCTCCATAAACGTCGTTGATGTTGCGTGCCGCTTGTGCCGCTTTGCTGCCACGACGGTACTCATACTCCATAATTACTCGAATTTTTAACTTATCCATGATGACGAAAAATGTTCGAATGCGTTGAAAATAAAACACTAACTATTAAACAAATGACGATTTTAGAAAAAGTATTCCATGTTTGTCAAATAAAATTAATTTGAAATTAGAATTATCAGTCAAAAAAAAATATTTTCATTTGAAATGGCCAGTACGGCAAAACGGCAGTTTCATAGGTAAAGACCTATTATTTTTTTTCAAAATAAATTTACAGAGTCTCTTTATGTCTATACAAAGTTATTATTATCATCTGCATCTGTTAGCTCGGCAAGTCTCCCTCCCCCTAAATATCCAAACGACAAACACCCTCAAACGGCACCCGTTCACGAGTTAACGCGGGATCCAGCCATCGCCCTCCTCAACCATGTTAGAGGGAGGTGAGTGAGTGACCCGTCACCCGACGCTACCATAAGAAGACGTACTTTAGTGACAATGACGCTTTAGATATTCATCGGGATGAAGAACTCAACGAACAAACAGACACATTAAACATGTTTTGTTACAAATATTATTACAATCCTGTTAATGAGAGGATTATACCAAAGGGCTTTTATCATCCAAATAATCGGATAGTTTATAATATGCTTTAGCACACAACTTCTGTTTATAGTTTCTTTGAATTTGTCAATAGGAAAACCTTGGATATCCTCAGGAACCTTATTATAAAAGCGTATACATTGTCTCATGAATGGGTTAGTGACTTTATGAAGCCTACTATTATGAGGTGCCAGCATATTTCTTCCTCTTGTGTTAACACTGTGCAGATCTTTTTTTCTTTTGAACTAGGTTATGTTCCTTTCTTGTTCTTAAATTTTCTAAAAATATTGTGAATGGAAAGTAAGAATATTCATTTCCTTAAATTTACTTCGAAGTGACACCCTTGGACTGAGCTGATAGATTGCGCGAACAGCCATTTTCTGCAGAATAAATATATTATGGATGTCGGCAGCACTCCCCCACAACAGAATACCATATGTCATGAGGCTGTGGAAGTAACCAAAATAGACTAATCGAGCAGTAGTTTCATTTGAAATTTGTCAATTTTTTTTAACAGCATATGCGGCAGAGCCAATCCTTTTCACTAAATCATCGACATGCGGTCCCCACTGGAGTTTGGCGTCTCAGGTTATGCCCAGAAATACAATTGAGTTTACAGGAGTCAGTTCCTGGCCCTTAACCACAATGTTTGTGTTTACCTGTTTGATATTTGGCAATGTAAACTTAAAACATTTTGCTCTTTTTTCATTGAGGAGCAAATTATTAGCTGAAAACCACTTTACTGTGTTGGAGATGCATTGGTTTACTTTCGATAGTCAGTTTCTTGTCTTTTGTTTTTAAATAAGAAGGAAGTATTGTCAGCAAACACTATGACCTCGCACTGATTCTTAACGACCGATGGCAGATCATTGACATCTACTAAAAATAGGAAAGGACCAAGAACTGATCCCTGGGGTACACCCATTTTCACTGCCGATCCTGATGATTTTTCTTCATTTATTGCAACTTTCTGTTTTGTATTAGAAATATATGATTTTATCTAGGCAAGCGCTCGGTTTTTTATGCCGTAATGGTGCAGTTTCATGAGTAGAGTAGTATGATCCACACATTCGAACAAGTCGCCTTGGACAAGTCACAAAAGACACCAATAGCATCACACGACTTCTCCTATGCGCTGAATACATGTTTTATGAGCTCAACACCGGCTTCGGTTGTTGAGCGACCCCGCGTGAAACTAAATTGCTTAAAATTCATTAAACTATTACCATGAAAATGAGAAAGTAATTGATTTAAAATTAATTTTTCAAAAATCTTACTGAGCGTTGGTTGTATAGATATAGGTCTAAAATTATAAGGTTCAGACATACTACCTGCTTTGAATATTGGAATGACCTTACTCAATTTCATTAAATCAGGAAAAACACCATTGGCAACACAGTCATTAAATATACTGGCTAAGTATGGGGCTATACCATCAATGACAGATAGAATAATTTTAACAGAAATTCCATCTAAATCTGCAGTATTTTATGCTTTTTAAATTTTATTAAGACATGCGGCTGAGGTCACTGTGATTTGCATAGGCTCTAAGAAGAGATTTTTTAGGTTGTAACAATTAAAAAGATTCAAGAATCGTATACTTTGTGACGTCTCTACTAATAAATCAATATTAAAATCGCCACAAATAATTTTTTCTTTGTTTTTGTTATTTACTCTATGCAATACCTCATCCAGAGTGCTCTCAAATACTTCAAACGGTGAGGATGGGGGTCTGTATACACTTATTATAACAATATTCCCTATCTCAATACAGGCTATGATAATTATCCTAATCAAATTAAATACATTATGCACCTTAGACGTTTAATGCTCATCAGAATTGCCCTTTACACCTTACAATTTGAAATCGTACTTTGATTGGTACCGCTGAATTAAAAGTAGCACGCGATAAATTCAATTCACCCTTTGTTTGTACGATTACTGGACGTTAGACATTTAAAGATATAATGACAGTATTAGTTTTTGTTTTATATTAAACTCATATTTAGGGGCTTTATATCAAACTGTATTTGTTATGTACAATGTTTTACCTGTGGAGCCCTAATTAGGTACAAAGGTCTTCGATCACATATATAAACGTGATGTTTGTTCGAAGGCTTCATTCGAACATTCTCGCTCCGATCGCCGCCCAGTGCGGACGTGCAAGACCCCGTTCTCCGTTGTTTGGTCCCTTCCCGATATTCCGTGGCGCTCAGTCTACTGACGTCACAGTTTAGCGTGTTGGTTCCGTGCTACGGTTTTCAAGGTTTTTCTACTCCGTCTGAGTGCTTTCGAAGTGCGATTTTTCTTTGCGACTAAGCCCCTTAGTCTTCAAAGTGCTGTGCTAAGTAGTGTTGTGCTTGTGCTGAGTGCAGTGTTGTGCCCAGCGTAAGTAGTCTGGTTTCAGTGCAAAGGATACTTAACGGTGACAACGAATTTGTACTGAACCAGTCCTTTTTATTTTTATTTTATTTCTCTTCTCTATTTTATTTATTTTTCTTCTATTTTTGCATATTTATTTTTATCATATCTGTGTGTTTTCGAGTGTATTTGTCCTTTCTGTCGGTAAAGGTTGACCCTAACATGGTCAACTCTTTACCTGCGTACCCTTTTTTAGGTTTCTAGGTAGCGGCCTTCGGCATACTACTGTTAATTTTAAGTTTTCCTCCCCAGCCCCCCTACCGCTGGTAGGGAGGTTAGCCGCTAGGATTTTGCTAGGTTTTTAGGAACTAGGCATCTTTTATTATACTTATATTTATTAATATTACTGTCCCAACTCTCCCTTATGGATCCGCTAAGCGTTATTAACGCGTTCACCCAGGCACTTGCTGCGGTAGGCGTCTACATCCCGAATGACATCATAACGCAGGCCTTGCAGGCATCAATCGCGTCCCCGGCCCCTCAGGCCTCAACCCCGGCCCCTCAGGCCTCAAACCCGGCCCCTCAGGCCTCAAACCCGGCCCCTCAGGCCTCCAACGTCGAAACCCCTCAGGTCTACAGCTCTTCCTCGTCTCCCGCCTCGTCCGAGATGGACTGCGAATCGGTCGCATCCTCTCACGCGTCGCGTCGCAAGCGTACCGCTCCCGGGAGCGACTCCGAACCCGCGTCTGATACGTCGTCAGATGCTGTCACCTTAACCGGCTCTCCTGAGCCCGCGTTTCAACTTGTCACCAAGCGCTCCAAGAAGCGCTCGAAGAAAGCTTCGGTATCATCAATACCCGAGCCCTCCCCGGTGTCTTCAACACCAGCCCCCGCGGCGTTAAAATCACTCGAAGTTACCGCGCCTCCGTCGGTCCCATCGAAGCCAGCGACGCGCTGCGCTCCCGTCCCGCCGAAACCTCAGCTCCCTCCACCCGTCTTCCTGCGTGAAAAAGCGCGCTGGACCGCGGTTTCTAACTTGTGCAAAGAGCACAAAATTAATTACTTAAAAGCCGCCAACGCTGGCGACACAATCAAAATTCAAGTAGCGACCGTCGACGACTTCCGCGCGTTTACCAGGCTACTCTCGTTAAATCAAATCGCGTATCACACCTACGCCCTCCCGGAGGAGCGTAAGATCCGCGCAGTACTACGGGGCGTCCCGTTCGAACTCAGTAACGAAGACATTCTGGAGGACCTTAAGTCTCAGGGTTTCCCGGTCACAGCAGTGCACAAGATGCACTCCAACCGCAGTAGGCGTTTTCCCTTAGCTTTAGTAATCCTGTCAAATACTCCCAACTCGAAGGAGATTTTCAAAGAGGCTCGCACAATCTGCGGACTCTCGAACATCTCCGTCGAGCGTCCCAACCCCCGCGGTCACCCTGGGCAGTGCCACCGCTGCCAGCTATATGGCCACGCAGCGGCTAACTGTTCAGCTCCCCCCAGGTGCGTAAAGTGCCTGGATCCTCACTTCACTAAGGAGTGCACTCGCACTCCCGAATCCACTTCCCCCCCTGCCTGTGTGCTGTGCGGCCAGTCCGGCCACACAGCTAACTACAGGGGTTGCCCGCGCGCTCCGCGCTCCACCACCAAGAGGGTCGCGCCTAAACCGGCGCCGCCGGTCACTCCTAATAACTTCCCGCCGCTGCGCAACCGGGGTCCCCCGGAAGCAAAGCCCGTCCAGCCGACACCTACTCCGGCTCTGTCTTGGAGGCAGCGTCCGGCCGTCCCGCCTGCACCTTCCCGACCCATCCCAACTCCCGTAGCTCCCGTAGCGATCTCATGGAGAATATCTCCCAGTCCCACCAAGCGTATTATCGAATGGCCCGAGCTTTACGCGTAGACACCGGCTCTCACGTTCCTCCTCTCACTCGTCCCGACGGCACCATTGCCTTCGAAGTCGAAGAGAAAGCCGAATGCTTCGCCGACAGCATAGCGGCACAATGTTCGCCCAGCACGCAACCCACGGATCCCTCCCACATCCAGGCGGTGGAGGACGAAGTTCTCCGCAGAGAATCTCTCCCTATCACCGACGACCCCGTCATAGTCTCTAATGATGAAATCTTGCTTCTCATTAGAAAGCAAAAGTCCAAAAAGGCTCCGGGTGCGGATGGAATTTCCAACCACGCACTTAAGCACCTGCCACAGCAGGTGCTTACCTTGTTAGCTATCATCTTCAATGCCTGCTTCGACCATAGCTACTTTCCAAAAGCCTGGAAAGAAGCGACAGTCATAGGCATTCCCAAGCCGGGTACACCTCTGAACATCCCGGCTAATCACAGACCCATCAGCCTCCTCAAGGCAATGTCTAAACTTCTCGAAAGAGTCATACTCTCTCGAATGCGGAACCATCTGTTTCCAACGGATGGCGACCCTCTCATTATTCCCCACCAGTTCGGCTTTCGCGCTAAGCACTCCTGCCCTCAGCAAGTCCATCGAATCGTCGAGTACATACTCGAAAGATTCTATCCGCGTCGTAAAAAAACAATCGCGGTTGTCTTTGACGTAGCGAAGGCTTTCGACAAAGTCTGGCACAGCGGTCTCGTTTTTAAACTCTATAAAATAGGCTTACCGGTTCGCCTAGTCAGATTAATCGCGTCGATTCTTAAAGACCGTACTTTTCGATTCAAACATGAAGGCACGCTCTCCGCGCCTCGTCCCATAAAGGCTGGAGTCCCGCAAGGCTCAGTCCTCGCCCCTCTGCTGTACACTGTGTACACTAACGACATCCCCATCCCGCCGAAAGGCGTCGAACTCGCCCTCTTTGCAGACGATACCGCCCTTTACACTAAAAGTCAAGCGATCCCGTATAACATCACCAGACTCCAAAAGGCCGTAAACGCCCTCGGTGTTTGGTTTCAAAAATGGCGTATCGATGTCAACCCAGAAAAGAGTTCTGCTATTCAATTCGACTACAAACGTCGTAATCGCCACAACGATCCCCACATTCAAATGTTAGGTATTCCCATCCCCTGGAAGCGCAGTATTAAATACTTAGGCGTCACCTTAGATCAGACGCTTTCTTTCAAGCCACACGTCGATAGAGTAACGAAACTCGCGCGTTTTTACTTAAGCCGCCTATGTAGTATGATAGGAAGAAAAAGTAAAATGTCTTTAAGAATTAAAGTTACGCTTTATAAGGTCTGCATTAGACCCGTCATGTCATATGCTTCGCCAGTCTTTGCCTACGCCAAACCCTCCGTCCTGTATAAACTGCAGGTGGTTCAAAATCTCCTCTGCCGCAGAGCCACAAACGCACCTTGGTACGTGCGTAACGCGTATCTGCACAGAGATCTTGAACTACCTACAGTGCAACAGCACCTCAAAACACTCTCAGAATCGTTCTTCAAACGCGCCAAATCCCATCCCAATCATCTTGTTCGAGATTCAGTCTCATATACTGCTCCTATGTTAGATTCGATATACAAAGTCGCAAACCGAGAAACGCGCACACTGGCGAACCGACGCAATTAACTTTAGATCTCTTGGCCCTTCAGGCCGCAAATTCTAATCCTAACGTAAATCCGAATTAATGCAATTTTATTTTTCAATTTTTAATTTTTTTAATTTTTACTTTTCATTTTGAACACCTTCAGTGCTATGTAAATCCCAGCGGGTGACCCCTTAAGGGCCCCGCTAGTGCGGACTCTTTCTCCGATTGGCCGTCGCTCAGATGAAGGCTGAGTGGCAAAAATGCACGAGCCGACAGGGGGTTTTTTAGTGGGTATGGTTCGGGGTACGTTCTGGTAGGCGTCGGGACGAGTCCCACATAACTCCGATCGCGCGCGCGGAGTATGCGTCAGAGCATTTTTTATATCCTCCTGCCCTTCCCGTGGAGGGGAACCAAAAAAAAAAACGAAGGCTTGGTTGGAACAATTTTTAGGTGTTTAAATATTCTAATAATTGTGATTAGTTGTAATTTTAGTTTCTGATATGAAAGAGTACAGTTGCGTAGTTTTTGTTGTACTTTAAAGATGATTGTTTTGTGTTGTGTTTAGTTAGACAGGTAACTTTTTTTCTTTTTTTAAATGAAAATTGATAGTTCTGAACTTACTTTTGTTTGAGTGAATGAACGTTTATTATTATACATATACAGTTATTTCATTTTATAATATGAAGCGTGGTGATTCTTTATATATTGAGACAAAATCATTTACAAACTGCCAAGTAGGATAAACATAGGTAATTTAAATCTAATCCACATGCTCAAGGCAACAATCTGATGCGACACAAGGACAGTAAAAGAATGTGAGAAAAAGAAGTTGGCATATATGTTCTACTACCGGTGCGAAGCTGGGATGGGTTGCTAGTTAATTACGTGAAACGCTCAGAAAGTTTTGAGAGAAACAATAAAAATGTCCCAAAGGTTATTTTTTTTTCATATTTTCAAAAAGCTCTTATCTTTTCGAGAACCATTAAAGTTTCATCCGTCTGAACCAATTTTCAAAGCACATTTTTCATTTTGCAATAAGTACTTCTTCAACGGCCTTCTCGAAAGCATTGAGAGGTGCCAAATCAGGACTGTGTGACCCACAGTTACATCATCATTTTATTATCAAGGTAAGAATCTCAGGAAGACCCAGAAATTTTACTGGTGTTTAGGCAGTCCTTAGTCTTGATCGCGGAGTGCCGTGCTGGAGCAAAAGGCCTCGGACTCCCGTGTTCGGTCGCTTGCATCTCGCAGCAGCAAAATCTTCTAGAACCAACCAAAGGAAAACATATAGAACCACTCTGCATTGATGCTACTTTGGTTTCTTACGGGAATTGATACTAAATACACCGTTAAGCAGAAAATATTTGCGATCCAAATTTTTCTGGCGCTTCTCGGTCGTTTCACTTTCGTACGCGTTGGTCGTTTTGAAACAACCATACTGTTGACTGGCGCTTTGTTTCTGGATCATATTGATAAATGCAAGATTTGTCAATTGTTATAATATTATCAATTTATCAAAAATCATAGCACCATTCCACGCACGCCTGCAAATGTGGTTGTTTAAAATATCATGACTACTTCCCGGACTAATCTGCAGTTTGTGCTGAATATTCTCGTATGTGATTAGCCGTATTCGTTTAGTAATTTTTTTTCACTTGAAGCTCGTTCTTTTACGTCACAGAAGTCAAAGGATCACTTCTTTCTTCATTCTTCAAATTTAAGCAACCGCACCTACTCGTAAACTCGTTTTACCAGCGGTACACAGTTGCTTTAGAAGGCGTCATAACTCATAAAAGCTAATTGAGGCGATTCAACGATTCATCAGATTCAAGTTGGAATCAAAGTCGTAAAAAACCATTGCATGAAAATGTTCCCGACCCACACAATAGATTCATAATCGAATTTTCATAATAAATCATAACTCGCCAGTGTTCCATACATAAAAACTTTTTTTCGCAAAACTTTCTGAGTGGCTTGGTATAAATAAAATACCTACGATGATGTCCATGGGTGCGAATGCCACTTAATATCTGATGGGTCACTTGCTTGTTTGCCGGCTATTAAAATAGTAAAAAAATACACATAGACTATGTATTGTAGTCGATGTAAAATATTAGTACCTAACATTTGCTGTGTGTTGCGTTTATCATACACATAAAATTATCTAGGTAGGAAGCATAGTATGCGATATTCTAATACCTGTAAATCGATGTCTATAAACGAGAACCTATGTATAATGTTATATGTAAAATTATTGTTCTTCTTTTTTGAAGTAATTTATTCATTGTTTATCTAAATAACGTTGCTCGCCACTACATAATTCGAGTTGTTTTCGAACTTACGTTACATAAGCTATCGAAAGTATGAGGCAATAAATTGAAAATTTGTGTATAAAGTAAAAAATATTTTAAAAAACGGTAAAGGTTCAAATATTTCCTAAAAGTTAAATTGCTTTTGTGTAGTGTTCTAAATATTCATTGACATTGAAATATTCACAGAAAATTATGAAAATAATGTCATATCGAAAAACTTTTAATTGTGTTTTCAAAATTTTAATTGTGTTTTCCAGGGGCATTCTTGTTTATGTTTAAAAACTTATTTCTACTAAATTTTATACTCCATATTATACAACGATTTTAGGTTTTTATTTGAAATGGTTTATTTAGGATCACTTATAAATGCATTTTTGTATAAAGGTTACCTTAAGTTTGTGTACACTTTGTGCTTATCTATAGTCAAGCTTATACAAATTAGAGTCAAATTTTGTTGACGCTAATTATTGTACGTATTATCGACGCGTATTTCTTGATACTTCCATGAAGTAATTTTTAGGTTCTGTTTTGTTTCTGCTTTTTTTTTCAAATCTTGTTTTTGTATTGTTTTTTCTGAACTAAGTCATCCCAATTTGTACAAACTGTATAGAGGAATCGGTTTCCTATAACATAGACAAACTAAAAAAAAGAATGGTGATATTAATTTATGAATGATGTTTTTTTTTTCTGAAAAAACTATATTTTACTAAAAAACAAAATTATTAATTACTTAATATTAATAATTTCGAAGAATTTTGTCTCTTTGATCTAATTGAAAAGGAAACATGAAATGCATTTCATGTTATTACTATTCATGATGTGGCCCACCACAAGCCAAGCCACATCGTGACATGACCAAACGACAGTCAATCATTTCATGATGTGAGCAATTCTACGATATGGCAACGACAAATATAACAGCAATTACCTACATACCTAAGAAATCATATCAAAGATACTGTCAATCTTCTGTTAGCAAGAATGACGGTCTATGTATAAATAGCATTAAATTGTAAAAAAAAATGTTTAGATTAAATAGAATAAATCTGGAATGCCGTGTGTAAAATGTTTCATCTTTCCGTAGGTTCTCATCGTTGTGGTATGGATGATAGTTGCCCCAGCCCGAGCCATGTTCCACTACCCGACTAGAGAAGACAATATGCTGGTCTGCGATTCTTACGTTGATGCATCGTATATGATCGCTTTCTTCTACCCTATCTTGCTCATCCTTGTGTGCACGGTGTATGCAGTTCTGACGAGAAAGATACCTGAAGCTTTTAATGAGAGCAAGCATATTGGTAAGTTTTTTCGTGTTTTGGTAAGTCTTCATAATTATTGATTTTTGGTTTGATGACAAAATATGTAAAAATCCATTTCATGAACTCTAACCACAAAATAACGACTTTCATTGCAGTAAGTTATGTTGTTAAGTGATCTTTTAACCTCTTTTTATCATGCATTTACTGTTCATTTGTTTCATACCACGCATTCATGTAATGTTCGTTGTCAATATTTACTGTAAAGTCAATATAAATTGTATTATACAAAATAACAATAACACTATAATCAAATCATAATACAAGTAGAGCCTCAATCAAAGCGCTGCTTAAGTAAATGACTCGCGGTAATCCAAACCTAATCTGATAGCAAATTGAGTAATTCTGTTAAACCTCACTCATGATTAGAATTCTATAGACGAAAATCCCTTGTTGGAGGAAACAATACCAACTTGTCCTACAGCTCCGAAAGATGTGATTGAAATATGAAAACGGACGATTGTTCGAACCTTAATGAAAATTCTCGGGAAAATGTATTTAACTCAAATTCAATAATGTGAAAGGTGTTTGTCAGCCTCACTCCGGGAATCAACAAGACGAACAAAATTAATTATTATTACTGTCAACAATGAATAAAATAAATAAAAACATTGATTGTTATAAAAATATTGTCAAAAATATTTAAATTAGTAACTGGCAAATCACATTACAGCAATTTCAAATCCATATATACAAATTATTCTATAAAACTCCTTCACTTATTAATTAAAAACAAGGGCGTGGCCCTGTTTAATGTGTTTTGTATTATGCAGTGTGATTAATTTAAAGTGATTATACCGAAAGCAAATTTAAGCATGTTAAAAAGTAATAACAGTGTAAATAACTATTTGCAACATTTAATAAAGTTTCTCATAAATTACACTAATTATATACAACAGAGGTTAGCCACCTTTAACTTTAGCGAACTTTGAAATTTCTTTCAATAGATAATGTCAACAAGTAATGGCCGGCAATTTGGTAAAATAATGAAACACTAGGCACTAAAGTTCTTCGTAGTTACAAGCGACTTTCTTATATTTTATATTATGGTGTTTGTTCTAAGAATCTTATTTTGTTTTTTCTATTTAGGTTTCACCATGTACACTACATGTGTAATATGGCTGGCTTTTGTACCGCTGTACTTTGGAACAGCTAGCCATGTACCTCTTCGTGTTACCAGTATGGCAGTGACCATCTCACTGTCAGCGAGTGTTACGCTAGTTTGCTTATTTGCACCAAAAGTAAGTATAATCGAAGATCATGACATTTTGATTATTTTTATTTAATTGCACAATAATATTGTTATGATTTAATTGTAAAACGAATAGAATTTGATGCAGAAGTTTCAATGAGTTTAAAAGAGAGCATGTTTTATGTTATATTTTAACATGATAACTAAATTATTGAATTGGTTCATGTCGTATTAATGTTTACAAGATACACATCAAAACTTCGTAGGGCAAAACATTTTCAAATTAGTTCTGCTGTTATTTTACTAGATAATAAAGATTAGAACATAATTTTTAGAACAAACATATCGCAAACGTTTCAGCAATATTTTATCCAAAAATTTAATAAGTACGACTGGTATCGGACCACAGATGTTCACTAATGGAACCTTTCAGATCCTTTTGAGGCTAAGCCACTGTGCGACGTAATTGTATTACTTTAATAGCTTGGTGTCAGCACAAGCCTATATTTTTTTGTTTGAACAACGTATAAATATACCGACGTCTTCAGAGATAACTCGATATTCTTTGTTAGGTAAAGTGAAAATGTTTATCAATTCAAATATTTGGACTAAATAATAAAGGTACGACGTACGGGACATATAGGTAGGTAAAATGTTAGATATATAATAATGTAGTCTCTTAGTGATATTCCAAATTTTACAAAAATACAACTACATAATATGTAAAGCTGGTTATTTTATTTATCTAGAAAGGCTTAGGATTATTTCGAAACGCGTTCGCATCTCATCAGCTTCTCAAATCACACATCGTAGGCGGCTAAGTGAATCAACTACTCAATATAAAAAAGTCTAAGAATTGTATGAAATGTGAGAAATGATAGTTTTAATTTGAAATGTACAGCGGTGATGTTGAGATCAAACCTATTTGCCTGTTGGCTATGTAATACATTACTATTTTTAACATGAATGACATTTTGAAAGACATCAAGCTATTAATGTTATTCAGGTGCAATAAAAACGAGTTATTCAAGTTATTCACGTAACTCAAATGTACTTCTTAATACGCAAATAAATTTCGGGATATATGTACCTAACAAAGTTTTGTGTTTTTTTATTAATTTTATTTTAAGCAGTGTTTTATTTTCCCGAACGATTAACAATATTTTATAACTAGCAAAATGTAGGTACATGTTATGTAGATATTTAATATATTAATTATGTTATTCAAAATAATATTTTTTTTCTTTATATAGATACCTACCTTATCTTTTTTCATTCTAAAGAAATATGAAATAAGAAATAATAAAAAATGAAGACAATGTTGTAGGAAAAGTGCATAATTAACCTCCGTATTCTTCATTTATTTTCAGTGTTTATTGCATCAGTATGGGCCATACATGTTTTATTTTTTATAATTTCGAGTCACCATAAATATAATAACTAAAAATACCAACCGAGATAATTATAAACACCGAAAAGTCCATATTACGAAACTTTTTAGAGTGCTTATAGTAACTAAAAATTTATCCTTAAATTGCTTAGGTTGCATAATTGGCACTCTTTTCCAAATTTTCTGTTGCGACTAACTGATTCAATGAATGGATTTTGCAGATATGTAAGCTTTTTCTAATGTATTTTTTTAATCATTGTTAAAAATATAATTCTTATTATTTATTACACCTTCAATTTTACATCTTCAAAATTTTATTTCAAATAAATCTAAGCTATCAAAAAAAAACGTATCTTGTAATCTAGGTTTCCTTTACATTTTTATATTTTTTTATAGGTGCGGTTCCATCCGCGGCGCGTTACTCCAGATCACATGGAGTTGTATCAAACAAAAAAAAACAAACTTACCTTTCCCCTTTAAAAAAGATAGTATAAACTTATAAGTACCTCTGAAAATAAACAAAAATTTCAAATAAATCGAACGAATGCTAATTTAAATTATTTCAATAGACGAATCCGTCCAAACACGAAATACTTGGTAACAAATGTAATACTTCTAAAATAAATCACTGTTTTATATAATTTTAAAACTAATTCTTGTTTAATTTGCTTGAATTTAAATTTCGAGTCCTCAAATACGAACTGAAATTGCTAAAAATAGGATTTTCTTCTGAGTAGACAATTTTGTCAACTCCTTAGAGAAAACGTTGACGAAATGTAAAATATGAGTTTACTTATATTTTTACACAGATATATTGTATGACATTAGCTTTGTATTACATATAATGAAGCTTTTCTTCATACAATAATGTTTAAGGCCTAAAGACTCTTTGACAAATAATTATTATAATGTATATGTTTTTCATAAACTATTTCAAGCTATGTTTTTGCTTTTTGACATTGTGTTGTAACGATGAACAATCGTTTTCTTTTTATAATACTCATACAACCAACGACTGTCTTTTATTCATAAATTACATAAAACATGTAAATTAATATTATGTGTGTGTTTTTTTTATCAACACATACAAAAGATCAAAGGTTTTTTTTTACTTAATACCGTCAACAAAACATATTACTAGGTTAACTGGCGATGGTGGGGTTCACGAAACAATTATGGATTTTAAATAAACTCACTTAACTAATGCACTCTAGCTAGTTTTATAAAATATTGTTTGAGATAAGTGTTACCCGAGATAGTGTATGCCCGTCTGCACTAAACTTTGACAGCGCCTAAGTTGATACTTAAGTCTCTACGACGTGCTTAGCAACGAGAATTGCGTTGCACTAAACTTAAGTAAATGCCTAAATGCTTAAGACATTCCTAACTTCAGGACACCAATTTCCCATGTCATAAAATTAAGCAAGAACTTAAGAACCGCCTCATTCAAAAAGTTATGCGAATACACTAGTTAGAAAAATTTTACGTTTATTATATTAACATATTTCCAAGGAATCACCTTGTAGAAAAAAAACATGAAACATCATATCTCCAACGCAAAAATTCCTTTCTCCTTCAGTGTTCGTTGGTATATTGAAGAAACCTGAGCTACACAAGTTCCCACAATACTTTATACTATTCTCATTAGTTTTCGAACGGCCCTAAATTGTACGTTGTAAATATTGACATTTTCGTTCATTGATTTAAGATTGAAAAAAATAACCTCGCATTATACACTATAACTAGCAGCTGCATTATGTATTGAAATAATAAAATATATCTATTTCAAAATAAATAATATTTACGTTTTGTATGAACTTTTGATTGAAGGGATATTCAGTTAAATAAATCGTCAGGCAGGACAAGTGACAAGGAAAATCAAATCATACATCAAAATCAAAGACAAAATAGGCTTTTTCGTTCTTTCATTCGCTTTGTTAGGCAACGATCGTTCTAGGAGTCACTTAACGTAAACTGGTTAGTGCAGAACAACGCAGAATAAGTCAAGGCTTATGTGTGACTTAGTTTAGGCGTTACCTAACTAAGTCTATGCTTTGTAGAGTTTAGTGCAGGTCATTATTTTCTGATACATACTTATTAACAATGTAGTTAGGTAATTTATTTAAGATGTCTGGTAATACGTAATTATTCCCATTTTCTCTTACCATTTATATATATTATTTGTCTAATTTAATACATGCAATCGGTCTTAATTTATTACTATGAGGTTTTTACTTATTTTTTAAGGTTCGATTGTTTTTAATAATCTTATTTGTAAATTATATATATTACATATGTGAGTTTTGTATGTTCTACCATACGAGGGCAGGCTATAATCAATTATTGAGTAAATGTTATAAACTAAGTGATTTATAAGGTAACCTGTATTGAAGTATAGTTGGCTTACTTAATATGGCTCTTAACTATTCACAAACAAAATTGATATGTGGAATCCAATTAAATATATTATCTATAGTTAAACCTATGTATACGTGTTCTTTGACTAGTTTTATTTTCTATGTTAGAAATAATATAATATAATATCTAATATTAATTAATTATATAATTTAATATCTTCATTAATGATGTCATTTCTTGTTTCCGTAATTCAAAATTTCTTCTATATGCTGACGACATGAAAATTTATCGAAAAATAAGATCAGTGGACGATTGCATGCGCCTTCAAGAAGATTTAACAAGATTTCAGAAATACTGTTTCCAGAATAATTTGGATTTAAATGTTTCGAAATGTCACTTAATAACTTTTTCTCGCAAATTACAGTCTATTTTATTTTGCTACAATATCAAAGAACAGAATCTTCAACGAGTCAATGATACAATGGATCTCGGCGTAATTCTTGACTCTAAATTAACATTTGAAAAACATATAGACCATGTTGCCAGGAAAGCCAATAAATCTATGGGATTCGTAATAAGAACGTGTTCGCAGTTCAAAAGTGTCAAAATTGTTAAAATACTATTTTGTAGTTTAGTGCGTAGCACTCTCGAGTATTGTTCTCAGATCTGGAATCCACAATATGACGTATACGTCAGCAGACTCGAAACAATCCAGCGAAAGTTCTTAAGGTACTTACAGTTTAAGAGCAAAACCTATGATAAACTGTATGAGTCGAGATGTAAGAGACATCATATTTTGCCTCTTGCAGAAAGACGTAAGATAGCAGATGTTTCGCTCCTGGTTAAAATAGCGCAGTCAAAAGTAGATTCGCCATATCTTCTTTCTAACATCAATCTTCGTGTACCCGCAAAATCCGTTAGACTTCCAGTATTTTTGCACGTACAGTACAGTAATACCAATTATAGGAAATTTTCTTTTTTTGTCAGAGCGAGTAATTACCTAAATGCACTCGCGGGTTCTGTGGATTTGGATTTATTCAATTCCAGTCCATTAACATTTAAACGGGTAATATCCTCCACATGGTTTGACACCAAATAATTATACATTATTTTTTGTTTTCTCGAAGCGTTTTTGGGCGATTCCTGAAATAACATTTACTGTGTTTGTATTCTACTGGCTTAATTAATATTGTGAGCCTCTTTATCGTTCTGTTTTCGATATTGAGCTCTCGTTTGAAGAACTGACCACGAAAGTGAGGCATACACCCGGCTAGTTATAATGTGGATTTGTGCATTGTCATATTCAATGTTCTTGCTTTTTTCTTGTATATTTATAAATGTATGTGTTTTATTTTTGATTTGGGATTCTCCTTTATTGTTTGTGACATAAAACAAGCGCTTTATTACTTATATGTGATAGCATGTAAATGGTGTTAAGTTAACTATGTCTTCTGTAGTAAAACTGTATAACTATGTACACTGTTTGTTATCCAATGAAAATAAAATAAAATAAAATAAAATAAAATAAAATAAGATACACAAAATTTACAAAACTATAGAAATCTCAAGGTTCAATAGAGACGTCTTAACTGTCGACATTGTTGTGTGACATATTCCTTAGTCTTTTAAACAAGTGATGTTTCATTTTTTAAATCATTTATTTAATACTTCTTATATATACAATTCTTATTTCTAACACACCTTAAACCTATAAGGTTTATATCAGTGCGGGTAACATATTGTTTTATATAATATGTTTTCAACATATCTCCACGTCCGTTTACCATATTCGTTGTTATACTCAGGTAGAATATATTTTACGTGGGTGGTCAGGCCTAAATTTCTTGTTAAGTCTGTCAATATTTTAATACTCATCAAGTATTAAATTCACATTTATTTTGTTAAAGAAAGATAAAACTTTACAACACCTGAATAACTCATTTTCGTCTCCTTTGAACTTTCCCTTAAGTGTTTTGGTACAATGGCTTTTAATAAGCTGGTTTGTAGATTATATTAGGTTAATTGGCGTTTTGTAAGGGAGGAACACAAAATCAAGTTTTTTGAATATAATATATTTATTTAATCTAAGTATGTACCATTGCTGTATATGCACTTTTGTATCTCAAAGGTAGTCCATTGATCCCTTTACTAAACACCATTCGGATGGGAATCAATAAAATCTTTGAAGGGGAAGGAAGGGAAATCTTGACATTCCAATTAAAGCTCCTCTAATTTGGTAGCCGTCTGTTGTGCAATGTGTGGTCTAGCGTTGTCCTGAAGCAGCAGTGACCTAGAGCGATTGACAAGCCTCTGTTGTTTGGCAGCTAGCTTTTCCATCATGGTTTGCAGTTGCTGAGAATAGACATCTGCCGTAATCGTCTGTCCAGATTTAAGAAATCGGTAGTGAACGACACCGGCACTAGTCCACCAAACGCTAACAAGTAACATTTTTGAGTCAATTTTCTCTTGGGGCAGGATTCGCCAGGGTTCAACCATTGCTATGAGCGTTTCCAATTGTCGTACAGTATCCACTTTTCATCACAGGTAATGATTCGATTTAAAATCCTTTCATTATTGTGCTGGTTGAGTAATGTAACGCAGCAGTTGACGCGCGTTTGTCGGTTTGCTGCACTCAATTCATGAGGTACCCACCTCTCAAGCTTTTTACAGGTGGAAGTCAGAAGGTGCCAAGTCAGGTAAATAAGGGGGATAAGGAAGCAATTCGACAATTCACTATTTGAGCCGTCGATTCTGGAAATGTGTGAACACGAGCATTGTCCTGATGAAACAAAACTTACTTGGTCAACAATCCTGGTCTTTTAGACTTTATTTGGGAAATATTCCGTATCGCACCACCAGCGATTTTGCGACTGATTTTTTTTTATGACTTCGTCATGAGTTCTCAGCACCATAACTAGTGTTGTTATGAAATTCTTGACAAAAAATTCAAACCTTTGCATTCACTCTGCATTGCTTTCATGATATTTAGTGACGGCATTGGCGAAAGCATGCATGCGCGTGGTGTGTGAGGGATGTGCCCGGCGAAAAAGAAGGTAATTATTCGTAAGTGGGGCTCCTGCTAAAATCGGGGTAAAAATATTATTTCTACATTTTTTATGCATAAAGAACATGAGAGGAAGCAAAATTAAGCTGGCGCGTAGTTATGTTGAGTCTTGAAAGTAACAAATAATCAGGTTCAATAAGGGAGGAGCAGGTTAGCAGTGTGTAGGTCACGCCGCATACAGAAGCTCATTGAGTTACAATAAAATAACCAGAACAGACCCAATTAGACTACAAAAATGTAGACATTTTTATGCATAAAGAACATGAGAGGAAGAAAAATTAAGGTGGCGCGTGCTCTTTTTGGTATAAAATTTTTCCATAATGAAACGTCGCAATGAAAAGAATTTGAGATTTTTTTTTTGGCAAAAAAGGTCATGCGTCATCATAACAACACTAGTTATGATGCTGAGAACTCATGACGAAGTCTGAAAAAAAAATCAGCCTTGAAATCGCTGGTGGCGCGATACGGAATATTTACTCTTTATTTCTTCGCGTAAACGACGTAATAGTGTGCAGTAGTATGCAGAATTTATAGTTTGATCTCATTCTATGTAATCAACCAAGATGACACCCTTAGAAGGGGTCGGAGATCCGGGTCTCTTCCATTGTTTGGATTGTTGTTTGGATTCAGGAGTATAGTGATGAACCCTTGTTTCGTCCATAGTAACAAAAGCTTGAAAAAGCTCTAAACAGTCTCTAGAAATCGTGAACTGCGTTCGTTTCTGTTCAACTGAAAGGAGCCACGGAACCCATCTTGCAGACACCTTGTGGAACCCTAATTCCTCAACGATCATGTTTTGTGTACGTTCTTATGAAATTCCTAAAGCTTCAGCTATCTCAGATACCTTCAATCTTCTGTCTTCCATGATGAGATCACATATTTTTTCGATGTTTTCCGAAGTCGAAGCTGTAGAAGCCCGTCCAGAGCGGGGGTCATCTTTGATCCTCTCTCGTCTACTTTTAAATTCAGCCGTCCACTTTCCAGTCTGGACTCCTACGCTTCGGTAGCCCGTTGGCGCCGCTCAGCTCTGTGCCCCTCCAGTTCCTGCAGTGCAGGCGGGTGACCCCTGGCCCGGAGGGCCTCCACGCGCCACTCGTAGAGCGACGCGAGGGCTCTCGCTTCCAGGTCCCTGGAAATAGTACCCGCCAGCATGCAAGATGCCTCACCCGAGATCGCGCGATAACCCCGTACCACCCTGATTGCTATCACCCGCTGGACTTGCGCCAAGCGGGCGATATTGCTGCAAGTCATGGCGCTGCCGGCCCACACAGGGGCCCCATACAGGGCCATCGACCTCACGATTCCCGCGTAGAGACGCCGACACGACGTCTCAGGTCCACCGAAATTCGGCAGCAGCCTTCTCAGGGCTGCAGCCGCCCTTAGCAGCCGAGGCTCAAGGCACTCGAAGTGGGGGCCGAAGTTCCACCGGCTATCCAGGACGAGTTCCAGATAGTGCATCGACGGCCTCACGACTCCGGATACGGCGATATGGGCACCCCGGGGCGGTGCGTTCCGCGGGCCATGGAAAACCACGGCCTCGGACTTTTTAAGCGCCACCTGCAAACCCAATTGCCGTATGCGGCCCACCAAGAATGCCGCGCCAGCGGTGGCGCGCAAGTAAGCATCCCTGTGGCATTTGCCTCGGGCAGTGACCAAGGTGTCGTCCGCGTAGCAGACTACGCCGACACCCGGCACTATGGCTCCTCGCAGCACCCAGTCGTAGCCGATGTTCCAGAGGAGTAGACCTAGTACCGACCCCTGAGGAACACCGCACGTCATATCCCGCCGACACCACCGGTTTCGACCGGGCTATTCCACCGCACGCCCAGACAGGTTGTCCCTGACGACCCGGCGCAGGTACGGAGGAACTCCGTGGTATCGGAGCCTCTGATGCAGCTCCAGGGGAAGAAGTTAAATGCGTTAGCTTAGATGTCGAGAGACACCGCCAACACGACCTTACCCTGGGCGATCGCGTCCTGCGCCAAGGACTTAACCCGCTGAATCGCGTCAACGGTGGTAGACCTACCCCTGCGGAATCCAAACTGGCAGTCTGCCAGATCCGGTCCGACATCCACTAGGTGCTCGACGATCCGGGCGGCCACAACTCTCTCAAAGAGTTTGGCGTCCTCGTCGAGCATCACTATCAGGCGGTACGCAGATGGGGATTTCGCCGGACGCCCTAGCTTTCTGAGGAGAACGAGACGGCCTGTCTTTCACCGCTGTAGAAGTGTGGTCAAGACCAACACCCGGCCGGGTATACCGTCAGGACCGAGGACAGGGGGCGGTGTTTTTGGCTCGCAGCTGCAACACCGCAGCTCCCAGCTCTCCCAGAGTCACTGACGGCACCGCATCCGGGCCGTGCTCCGCGGCAACCGAAGGCATCATGGGGGGACTGGGATGATCCCCCGTCCGCGGAAACAGGGCCGCAACGACTCTGTCCAGGATTTGCGGCTGGAGACTTCGCGTGAGTGGGGTAGCCCAGAGGCGAAGTTTGCACATCACCAACCTGTACGGCCTTCCCCACGGGTCGCAGTTCAACGTCCCCAGCAGCTCTTCCCTTGCAAGGGTCTTAGCCCTGCCGATCGCTGCCTTCAGCTGCCGCCGGGACTCCTTGAAGGAAGCAGGAGTTGCAGGAGTGCAATCACACTCTCCTCCCGCATCCGCCGCTGCCTGTAATTGGTGTACTGGCGTCGTGCGACCACACAAGCTGCGCGCAGTTGCGTGAGCTCGGTGGACCACCAGTACACTTAGGGCTTCGGGGGACCACGCCTGGCACGGGGCATCGACGCGTTGCAAACCTGCGATAACGGTAGCGTAAAAAACTGTCCCATTTTTTTGATTATCTTTTATTTATACCACGCACAAAGATTTCGTATGTCATACCATAGATAAAGTATTATTGTTATTTATAATATATTTAAGTCTTAGTGGAGCCACTTGTAAATCTTTGACAGCTCATGACTCGGAAACGTAACGCTTTACAGGATTTTGTCATTCTACAATTTGTTTCTATTAAGAGGAACTATCAATTTATAAAGGTATTATTTGTAGCATCATACCGAAAACGTTAGAGTGACGGAGGGTGCCTGGGACATGATCCGTATGTTGAATATTCTATGAATTTCTAAGTCTAAGTCAAACCTTATATATAAACAAATTTAGCAACTAATTACACAAATAGAGACAAACAGCTACAACTACTCAGGCTAGTACAAAAGCTAGCATATTATTTATTATACCGAGTAAAATTTTATAGAAAATTAAATTAAACTTCCTAAAGTAAAACCGAAATAATAAACTGGTGTGGTTATTTTATTAGTTTTTCAGCATTAAGTTCACGTTTTTTTTAGCTAAGAAATGAAATATATTATAGTAGTTTTCCAATGGATTACTGAGCAGAAATTTCAAGAACTTAATACTTTTTATCTTTTCAGTTGTACATAATTTTGATACGGCCGGAACGTAACGTGAGGCAGAGTATTATGCCGGTGCGGTACAGCTGCAAGCCCCCGCACAACCAAACAAGACCTCTTAGCAAAAGTAAGTATTTTTAATTTTTATTCTAAATGCTTGTACAGGGTAACTTGTAAAATTATTACCATCTCTTAGGGTTACATAAGAACCACTATAAGCAACAGTTTTTGACCTGTTTTTTCTTTTTTAAAGTAATTTATGTATTTAACAATTTATAAGCCAACAGAGGTCTCTGTTTTCTTTCACCCTGAACTCCTGATCCCAAAAAGATACAGGGATAAAGGAAACCTTATGTGTCTTTTAGATGACGTACCTCTAATGGAGATAGCATTTTTTAAATTAAGAATCATCGATTTTGTATAAACGGGGTTACAAGCAAATATTCGCAACCACGTTTCATAAGTTTAATGTCTCGTATTTGTTGCGAGTTCAGTGTAGCAGTTTTAATCATTTTATGCTCCCCACATACATAAAAATGGTCATATTTTCAAAGTCATAAAATTTGCTAGCTTTAAAAAAAAGAAACTTTAAATTAAACAGGTCTATACCTACAGTTCAGAGGGGTGAAGCGTGCGACCCCCTCTTGTATATTTTTTTGTCGATAAAATTTAACATAGAACGTGTGAGTAAAGTATCGGAAATCCGAACCCTAAAACACTGTATAATTTAAACTTACCTAATAATGGCATTAAGTCCACCGATTGTACACTGATTTTATATTGTGCAATAAAGTGTTAAATAAATTATTAAATAACGACTCCAATATGTATTGTTCTGGCTCATTGTACATCATCATTACATATTTTATGTTGTTCACATACAATTATTACTATTACTACTAAGAAAAATACTTCAGTTCACAGAAAATTTACTTTGTTGATAACTAAAAAAAAAATAAAGCAGGTATCAAAATAAATTGACTATCCAAAAGTCCAAGTTTTTAAAGTTTTTAAACCGCCAGGAAAGTGGAAAATATTGTGCCAAAAAAGATTTTAACTGGCAAAAGATAAAACTCGTACATTTTAAGTAGGTTAAGCATCAGCAGTTTGCGATTCACGATTTATCATTTTGAATTAAATTTCAGTGCTTAAAGACTTATTAAGGCTGCCGCGAGTGCTCACTCCTATTTTAGATATTATTGTCATTTGATCAATCAAGGGATCATTAAATTCGTTTTTATTGATCAAGTAATTTTTAAATTGTATTTGATAATCAATTACATCATTTCACATCTTTGGTAAATATGTTAAATATTTGTAACCAGTTCTTCAATCTTTGTATTTTGCTAAACTTTATTACATTTTTATGTTATTTTCCTTTTGTTTTTTGTACAGTAATAGTTGGTTTACATAGTTGATAAGAATTTTGAATACTGTTATGTAACTAATTGTCTATTTCTACCATGTGTTGTGTTTTAAACTGTAAATGAGTTTTTGTTAAATGATTATGTATATTATGATTGTTAATTATTTCATTTAATTATATATAGAGATGACAACTTTAATTGTAAAAACCTATGTTACTTTATATTGAATCAGATTTTTGTTACAGAGTCAACACGTCTCCATAAAGGAACTCAAACGGATCCAGTTGATTTAGAAAAAATATTTAGTAGGCAAACATTGCAATTGATGAATGAAAAGTACTCTGGTGAAAACGAAGAAAAATCAAAAGAAAATTTTGAAGACAAAAAAATTGATATTAAGGAAGAAAACAAAAAATTAAAGCATAATAACATTCATAGTTCAGCGAATGTTAAAGTTAAAAAAGAAAAGTTGAATGATGAGTCCTTATAGCATCAGGAGTCATCAAAGTCATTAAATGATGAGTCACGTTTTAAAAATAATAATATTATTATTCTAAAAAGAAAAAGTTGTTCATGTAAATTAAAAGAAAGAAAACCTATTGTTGTTTAAATATTGTAAATTAAATTATGAATTATAGAATTCACTATCTTTAAACATTGTTAAAATTATTTAAAGTTTTGTAACCTGAAAACGCTAGAAGTAAATAAATGTGAAAAGATCCTACGTATAAAAAATATTGAACTTGTTTAAATTGTTCGATTTTACAAAAAATATATCAATAAGTTTAATAGCAGTTAAGAAATAAGTTAATAAATTTTATTAATAATTGTCGATTGTACATATAATCTCATCGGAGAAAAGACAAATATTGATATATACTGTTAATATTTTAAAGAATATCATAATGATCGTTATTTAAGGTTGGCTTTAATATTCATTGCTTCTTATAAAAATACTAAGTTGTTAAATAATGAAAATGTACACAGGGCAAAGCAATGAGCCAAGGTGGTAATGACACTTTAAAGAGCATTGTTAGGGTTTTTAAACAAATGATTTTGAAATTATGTAAAATCGTATAAATATTTATTTCAGTATTATGTGTAAGTAACTATCATTACCGCCTTTTGCTTGCCCTGGATATATTTGCAATAATTATTAGTATATAATAAATATTACAATATATAATATGCATTACAATACATAATATACAATATAATAAATGTTTTTGATGTTTAACTTAGTTTTTTTCTAGTCGTATTTTTAATCATATCCATTGTAACGTTACACGTTCCTTTTCTAATAATTAATTAGTATTTTGGTAAAGAAATAATAAGTAATCTAAAAGATGTATTATTTTATCATATTGTTATACTTAATATAATTATGGTTACTCAACTGCGCAAACAAAAAACTATGCTAATGGTTCACTACCTACTTTGCCACGCGAACCCTAACTTGCTTAGGAATTTTGTGGGCGGAGCCTAAATGGCGTGAGCGCCGGTTTTGCTAGAACATTCGCTGGCCTACGTGACGCAGACCTCGTCCGAGCGTTGGGCAGTGAGCGCATACTCGTTTTAGTACAATTCTAGCTAGACTTCAGAGATGAAACGCCAGTCTCGGTCTGCGTGCGTTCTCGAGCGCACGTCGATCGCAGACGCCTTCCCGCTCTATTAGCCCCCGCGCTAATTGAGCACCCAAATTTCACTGGTTGTTGTCGTAATATATAATTTCATAGTTGTATACCGTATTAAGTTTCTAACGCCGTTTTCACGGCGGACAGTGGCTCGTTAACCGTACTTCAAATAAGTTTCTAACGCCGTTTTCATGGCGGTCAGTGGCTTGTTAACCGTACTTCGTGGTACGTGAGCTTCGTCGACGGGGTTTCGTCGTTCCAGGACTTCAAGTTCCGTGTTCGAGTAAGTTATCCGCGTCGTCCTCAACCGCCCTACTGCGTGTAGGGTGGTTTTTTAGGAAGTTAGTCATCGTTGATAGGTTCATAGTATATATATTTATATATTGTCGTCCCTCCCCAACCCCTCCGCAATGGCTTCCCTAAGCCCTGAGGAGCTTCTGAATAAGCTGATCGCTGATTACGACGCCCAAGGCACTTACTACCCCCCTCATATGATTCGCACACTGCAATCATATCTCCCTCTAATCATGGCACTAATCACACCGGCCCCTCAGGCCACCTCCGTCCCTCAGACCGCTCTGGTCTTAGGCCCTCCCGCGTCCCCTTCCTCCAGTGACATGGAGTGCGAAGTAGACGCCCCTCCGCGCCGCAAGCGCGCACCCGCGACCGAGTCATCCTCGGACGCCACCCCAACTGGCCCTGAGTCTCCCTCCTTTACGCTTGTTAAGAAGCGTTCGAAACAAGACCCGGCGCCCTAGACGCCCGTCCCTACACCCCCTGCGGCGTCTTCAACGCCAGCTGCCCCGGTGTCTTCAACACCCGCTCCGGCCCCAACTTCTGTCAAGGCCAAGGTCCCACCACCCGTTTTCCTTCGGGAAAAGGGTAAATGGACTGAGGTCTCGACATTGTGCAATGAGCACAAGATCCATTACACCCGAGCGGTAAACTCGGGTGAATCTATTAAAATCACTGTCTCGTCGATAGACGATTTCCGAGCTTTGACTAAGCTCCTCACCGATAAGCAATATGCTTATCACACTTATGCTCTGTCAGAAGAGCGTAAGATCAGAGCGGTACTCAGGGGAGTCCCGTTCGAATTATCGAACGAGGCTATCCTGGAGGATCTGCAGTCCCAAGCTTTCCCGGCACTCGCGATGCATAAAATGCACAGCAAGTACGGGAGGCAACACCCTCTCGTTTTGGTGATTCTCGCCAACGTCCCCAAATCCAGAGAGATCCTGAAAGGGGTTAGCTCTGTTTGCGGCCTCTCTGGGATCTCAATCGAGGCGCCTCATCGCCGCGGTGATCCCGGCCAGTGCCATCGGTGCCAGTTGTACGGGCACGCGGCGGCCAACTGCCGCGCACCGCCCAGGTGCGTCAAGTGCCTGGTCCCGCACTTCACTAAGGAGTGCAATCGCACTCCTGAAACTCCCTCTCCTCCCGATTGCGTGCTTTGTGGCCAGTCCGGCCACACCGCAAATTACAAGGGCTGCCCTCGTGCAACCCGTTGTATGCGCTCCAATTTCAAAAAGGCGGCACCCAAACAGGCCCCGCGCCTTTCTCAAGAAAACTTTCCGCCGCTGCGTAGCCGGGTTCCTCCGGTTGCAAAGCCCACACACTCTAGGCCTGCCCCAGAAAACTGGAGGAAGCGCCCCGCATCGAATCCCATCCCGGCTCCTCGCCCATACAAACCCACTCCTCAATCCTCCGTAGCAGACGATATGCGTATCGTCTGCGACGCTATAAAAAATGTCGATGTTAGTGAAATCGCAGTCTTAGCCCGTAAACTTAGGGCTTCACGTACTCCGACAGAGCGTTTGCTAGCTCTGGCGGAGCATAGTTCCCTTCTCAATTCATTGTAGGTACATTTAAATGAATTGATCCCTAAATCATGCTTCGGCCGACCTCTGCCCAGCCCCGGCTTCACCGGAGGCTGCCCAGAACGGCCACCAACTCATGTCCCTTTGAGCACCTTCAGTGCAACTTTCACTACAGGCGGAAGACCCGCTAGCGGGTCTCCGCCAGCGCGCCCAACTTCCCGACGGGTGTCGCTTCCGATGAAGGCTAACGGTAATAACTACAGCCAACAGGTGGTTTTTAGTGGGTAGGTGCCATTCTGGTGAGTCCCACATAACCCCCCCGCAGAGGAATTTACCTGCGGGCGGGTATGCATGACGCATCTTCCACCTCCCTCCCGCGAGGGTGCCTCGGTAGCAAAAAAAAAAAAAAGAGATGAAAAGTAAAGTTTTTTGAACATTGATAATTGCTGTCGTACGACGTTTTTGTGCGCAGCATATTTTTTGATTTAAAAAACAAGTATACACGTATTGTATTTGCGCCTTTGTTCGCCTACCGAACAAAGGAAATTATATCTTGAAATCGTTATTCCCCGAAAGGGTAAGTTGATGATCTTTTATTTTAAATAGTGAACCATAGTTATAAGTACTTGTTACAAAATATGTTGTGTGGTGTTTTAACTAGATTTTATTTTGTGTACCTACCTAGGTACTTGTATTAGCTTCTTGTTTCGCTTTTTGGGCTTTGTTTAAATTGCAAGTCTTTTGCCGACTCAATATTGCTACCCGACTGCGCAACGCAAAGGAGTGTTATGTTTTTTTTTTGTTACTAGAGTACCTACCTAAATTAAATAAAATAGATTTTTTTATAACGTAGTTTTGTATTTTATTAAAAATAAGTAAATGCTTACTTTGTTCTTTTAAATAAAAAAAAATTTTGTTTTAAAAGATTTTTGCACTCCGTTCTGATTGCGATCTTATTAGCCACCTCACCATCTACTTTCTTTACCTACCCGTCTTCCTTGCTTAGGCATGGCTTAGGCATGTTTGCGATTGCAATCAGCGGACTTAACTAAAGTTTTTTGTGTTCTAATTATGTGGAACGTCATTCCAGGGAACTAAGCTGGGACTAAGTTGGAGCTAGTTGAAGCCCCTGTCTTGGTTCAACACACAGCCCGCGTCCTGCTGCTGACCGCTGCCACGAGCCACCTTCCATCCTCGGCCGCCTCAGGGAAGTACGGGACTGTGGAGGCAAACAATAGTCGGGATCCGACCGTGCGACCCTAAAATTTTTTTAAATTAAAATTCTTTTGTTGACCGGTTGTTCCGTGTATTATTTATTGACTTACCTACACGTCATTACCGTAATGTCACACCATCATAAGAATATGCTTAATTTGTGATATTATATTACTCCATTAATATACATATAAAAACTGAATTTAAAAACTGTCAATGAATATTCGGTAATTGATGCCTTCATAGTAAACAAAGTTTTTGTTATGGATGTCAGACCATTGTATTAACTGAGGGAAACTCATATATATGCAAAAAATCAACATAAATAAAAACACCACCATAATATTTGATAATATTTCAATTGGAACAAATAAGGGTTGAGCCAAAATAAATGTACATGAGTAAAAAATATCGTGTCCACCGACTTCCACCCATAATTGTGGTTATGTTTATGGCATTAAACATGTTCCAATTTTTTTGTTAATTACACTGTACTATTTTTTTATAAATAAGATGTCATATATTATAATTAGCAACATTCATAGTATTTTACACAGTAATAGTTTATTTTTAATTTTTTTTTGTCCATACAAATGAAACATGTCCATTTCATTTCTTGTTGCGATAATCGCTCAAAATTTCTTAAGTTTCTTAGGAAGCTTTTGATTAGAATTTTATCGAAAGTTCATGTTGTACCTGGTCTTCTCTTTGATTGATATTTTATCGCCTAGCTTGTCAAATAATAAAAATAAATTGTTAATGAGAGCATCCTAGATTTCGCCCTGTGAGAAACAATTTGTGAGAAACGCTATTTACGCCCCCGTAGAGTTATAGAAACTGTCACCTCACTAAATTTTGAGAAACGGTCGAACAAAAAAGTAAAATTAAGTCAAGTTCATACTGGTCTCATATTTCTCACATGACCGTTTCTCAAAGTATTTACTTTACCTATACTTACTAGTAATAATAATAAATCCCCAGACAAACCAACAACTGTATAATAATAATAAATAATAATAATATGGTTATAATAGTATGGCCCCAAAGTAAGCAGAGCTTGTGTTATGAATGACCATACAGCGAACTGGGGGGAAACCCAGAATAAACATACATATATAAACACAAACAACCATGACCCGAGAACAAACATCTGTTTTCATCACACAAATGAATGCCCCGGACGGGACTCGAACCTGGGACCTTCGGCGTTTGAGGCAAGGCTACTTACTACTACACCACTTACGTACTTGCGTGTGTCTTACATAAAAATGCCCAGTATTTGATATATTTTTAACGCACTTCAAAAAGAGGAGCTTCTCAGTTTGTTTTGTATGAATGTATGTATGTTTGTATGTTTGGCTGTGATTATCTCGCGTTTAGGCTAAACCGATTTTATTGTAGTTTAAAAAAAAGTATTTTTTACAGTTACGACAAAGAGCGCTCCGTACTCTTTGCTAACCTACTCCAAACTGTCATTGATCCGAAATGGTAGTTCAAAATTAATATATGAATATAAAAATGACGTATAAGAAACCAAAAAAATATTTTAAATACCTATTAAAATTGAAGGTTAGGTTAAGGAAATAATTATGACGTAACATGTTGGCGCAAAAATCAGCCATTTGATTTTCATAATTAATTTCATAGCCTATGACACTTCCACAATCAAAACAAATTAATCTCGAAGCTTTTGTTTATTCCTGTACATCTGAATCATGAATGTCACAGGTACTTATTTGTTCACCAGTAAAAAGTTACCTGTGTGAACGCATCTTTGTGAGAAATGTGAGAAACGTTTTTGATTTTTGTGAGAAACGTGAAAAATGTTTCTCACAAGAGTCATGTGAAAAATGTTCATTTATTTGGCTCAAATCCATAACACTTATTACAAATATTCTGCAACGACGACGCAACAAGACGAGTAATTATAAAAGTTAAGATAAACATGCAAGGGTAGTTAATAGGTGCAACTTGGACAAGCATGTACTATTCTCGTCTTCGTTATAACATTTCTCCATGTGAGCTAGGAGACAAACGCGTGCCGATTAATAATTATAAAAGGAATCCAATTGCCATAAGAACGCATTTTTTAGACAAATATTACAGCAAGAATACAGACTTTTTACAAAGCTAGTAACAAGTCAAAGTAAGAATAATGTAGCTGTATTACTCGGTATCCAGAGATCACGACAGCTTTAATAATCTCACTTCAAGGACATTAGCCTCACTCAACTAAGAGGTGGTATTAGGCAATTTATAGTCCACTACGCTTGGCTACTGCGGGTTGGCAGACTTGTACACACACCCTCGAAATATGATGTCGTGGTATGTGGGTTTCCTGCCAATGTTTTCCTTTACCGTTAGAGCAGTCGGCTTTATGAACTTAAGATGTAAAAACTCATTGGTACAATAACGGGGATCGAACCTGCGACAACAAGGTCGAGAAGCCAGCAACTTAACCTAGAGATTATTTTCCTAAAATAAAATCTGGAAAACATACAACAAAAGCTCCTTTATCATGCTTTATTTATCTAAATTGGTATGATGAACAGTTACATTTGGAGAATTTTTTTTTTTAATTTATTGTCTCTTAAAGTTCGTTAATGTATTTTGTATTATTTGAAATGGACACGTGGGTAGTCTATTTATGCATTCCTTGATGAATCAGAAACCATCAACAGAATAGAGAATTTATAGAAGTACTATCAAACACTCTGGGACGCCACCCACGTTAGTAGTATCTTTACAGCCTCCTCAAGAAGTTTTTTTTCCTTTTAAAAACATTGGCAGGCATTTGTCTTTCTTCTCATCTGGTGATACATGCTTGTCTAAGAGGTACCTGTATAGGTGCCTCTGGGAGGAGGAGAGTCAATATTCTACACTTAAAAGCTCTTTAAAGCTTAAAACTTATATTTACCTGGAAAACAGACGACTAAAAAGAAAGACTCATTGGCAGCACGAACCAAAAACGAACTGTTAAACCATTCAGTTCGACCTTGGCATACCAACCCTATGTGGGTGAAACTTCTTTCTACGCCTGGTTGACCGGTGAAGAATGAGACATGGTTTAATAAACTGTAAAACGAAATTCGCTGTAATTGTAATAAACTGTAATTTGTAAAAAACTGATAGACTAGTGACTTTCCGACGATGCTCAAGACTTTACAATCTTGAAGAAGCTAGTTTGTCGTCGTTTATGAATCTATGCCCTTTTTGGTTGACAGAGACGAAAGCTGCAAGTTGAAACTTTGCAAAAAAAACCCCAAATGTTTAGAAACTGTCATGCCATGGTTTTGAACTCTTGACCAAAATTAAGTTTCGATGTGATGGTCATGTCCATAAGTCCTATATGGTTGGTGATCGGCACAAATACATTTTAACATATAGCTGTCAAGTTTGTGTGTCATTTTTATTTATCGGAAAAGAGACACCCTTGACAAGATTGGCTTCAACCTAGTCATAAACCTTACGTAGTGTTAAATCTACCCGTTTAATCATCGACTCACTCTGATACTGCATGTGGTATCGACTAGCTCGCGCATTTGATATGTTTAAATTTACATTTTACTCCGCATTAAGTAAAACAATTTTTAACCGGATTATATCGCGTTTCATAATATTTTTAAGTTTTAACTCAACGTTTCAGTACCTTAACAGACACCTTGGAGCCTACAGGCAGGGTGTAACTGAAAAGAAATTTCTTAGGTGCACCTTAATAAAAACAATACATAAACCGCTAACGAAAATTAGTCAACACTCTTGTTCAGTCAAAATTACCTGTGTAAATGGTCGTCTCAACCCGCGTTAAACACACAGCTGATATCAAAAACAGAAGAGCAACAAAGTTTGCAGTTTGTTAACATTCCACGGATAAAACCAACCCTTATTTAAGGTTTGACTCTGCAAAACTTGCATTAAAAGGAAACACTTCATACCTAGGACGGTGAGAGAGAGAAGCCATTGAAATTAAAAAATATCCTAATAAAGATAATAGTTGGAAGCTTTCTCCAACATCGGATCCTTTACTTAAAAACATTAAATCCAACATCCAACAAGCTGCAAAACCTCAATCTTAAGACACTGTTAGCAAACGACCGAGCGGTGTATTGGTAAGTAGCCTTGCCTTATACGCCGAAGGTCCCAGGTTCGAGTCCTGGCCGGGGCACACATTTGTATGATGAACACAGATGTTTGTTCTCGGGTCATTGTTGTTTATATTTATATATGTATGTTAATTCTGGGTTCCCTCCCAGTTTGCTGTATGGTCATCCATATCACAAGCTCTGCTTACTTTGGGGCATACAGTTGGTGTGTTTGTCTGGGGATTTATTTATTTTTTTTTGTGTTAAATCCTGAATGCCGCCTGGTCTCCAGGTATGTCAGGAGACGATTTTTTAATAACCATTCCATAATTTTGCAAATTTTGCAGTACTATTTTAAATTCAATTTTACAAGCATTTGAGGACTTTTTAGGTATTTTTGGACGCCTTTTGTCTTAGGGCCGATCGGATGTAACGGGAGTGGACTTTTATTTTTGCGTGGACATTCCTCAAATACATTTACATAGAATTATCTTTCTCCTTTACACTGCGCACCAAAGACCCGCCATTGATGGGCATTTTTCATCTCAACCATTGAGAAGTATGTGAGTTGAGAAGAAGCTGCTGATCATCTCTTTGCAGGACTCGAGAGCAGCATTGTACGCTTGCTTTTTAGCTGAGTAATCAAAGCTTTGCTTCTGCGCGTATCACCCCAGCTTGAAGTCAATCAGAATTATTCCATATGCGAACTTTGGCCCATAGGGATACGTCACAAAAAGGTATAAAATATAATATATACGTATAAAATACTCCATGCTTTATCATATCACACTGCAGACAGCATCAAAGCAGCATGATGGAGCTTAAGAAGCAAGGCAATTATGCCGCCAAGGATAAGAATCAAAAAAGTGTTGTGTCTCCCAATCTGCTGATTTGGGACCAACATACCTGGCTTGTTCACGTACAAGTATTGCGACACAAATTTCACCAGACAGGTAGCCAGATATCCGATTACAGAGTAAATGACGTAAGGATTCTTTTCTAGATGGGCAAGCAATAAGCAGTCGGATCAGCAATGTCAGGGATGCGCATAGGTTCGTGGACGAGCTGGGAGAGACCATGAAAGACTGCAAACCAATAGATTCCTCTCCCAGCATGGTCGGTGTCCTTGAACGGGTGCAGCCATTTTCCATGTTGGGCAGTAAAGTCTCTAAAGAACACCAATATCGCAGAGGGATAGCGTTGTTGGACGATGGTAACGATGGTAGGACTGAAATATTCAATGAGACAAGTTATTTGCTGAGCTCCCGAGGAGTAGGCTCTTTAATTATACATTAACAACAACAACTTATGAAATATGCAAATATGCAAAAGAAACTTAAACTGCATGTTCAGCAGAATAATATAATCATCTTACCTACGTGGTGACCTTAAGCTAGAAAAACAATCATTCGCATCATAATTGTAGATGCAATTTTGTAACTTCTTGATTTAACTTTAGTAGATAAAGAGGTATCTACTAAGGTATTTTAAAAAACCTAACTTGGAATGAGTTACAAAACCTTAGGGTTGATTTTTTTTTATTTATTGAACTTTTGGAACGTTCGTGAATTTTTTTAGGTGCCTCGCGTTTTAAATTTTAAGTTGAAAATTTAAATGATAGCTCACTTAACATTAATTCTCACCTTTAAGTAATTTTTTTAGTAACTTTCATTAAAGTTATGAGGCTGATTATTTTATGAATAAACACACAGTTCATAGAGATTTAGTAGCAAAAATAGAAATCCGAAGAAACCTTCTACTTTTTTTTTTTTGAAATTTTTTAAACTGATTCGGTCGCAATTTTGCGAAAATTCATAAAAAAATCGTAACTCGAAAACTTGATGACTCAGATAACTCTGAACACGAGGCACCTTAAAAAAAATTTGGACGTCATCTTTCTGGCTACTCTGTATATACAATACAATTTGATTCAGTACGTATTTTTGTTTTACGTATACGTATTTATGTTTGCAAAATATGTAATTACCTATGCAGTATCTAATAAGAATCTAAATATTTTATTACTGGTCGTATCGACGCGCTCCAGTATACTTGTATTATTTTACAACAATAGGCAACCACAATGTGAAAATGAAAAGTCCACTTACAGTATTGTTTTGTATACCACTTAAAAGAAAATCCCGGGCTATAAATGCTAATGGCCGAGGTAGCGTTCTGAATATCAGATATCATTTTTAGAGAACCCTTAAATAAACCAAAAATAGGTTGTTGCAATCATGCCCGAAACATTGACGACACTGTAATCTTAGTATCCCATACTAAGATGAGAGGTTCGTGGACGAGCTGGGAGAGACCATGAAAGACTGCAAACCAATAGATTCCTCTCCCAGCATGGTCGGTGTCCTTGAACGGGTGCAGCCATTTTCCATGTTGGGCAGTAAAGTCTCTAAAGAACACCAATATCGCAGAGGGATAGCGTTGTTGGACGATGGTAACGATGGTAGGACTGAAATATTCAATGAGACAAGTTATTTGCTGAGCTCCCGAGGAGTAGGCTCTTTAATTATACATTAACAACAACAACTTATGAAATATGCAAATATGCAAAAGAAACTTAAACTGCATGTTCAGCAGAATAATATAATCATCTTACCTACGTGGTGACCTTAAGCTAGAAAAACAATCATTCGCATCATAATTGTAGATGCAATTTTGTAACTTCTTGATTTAACTTTAGTAGATAAAGAGGTATCTACTAAGGTATTTTAAAAAACCTAACTTGGAATGAGTTACAAAACCTTAGGGTTGATTTTTTTTTTATTTATTGAACTTTTGGAACGTTCGTGAATTTTTTTAGGTGCCTCGCGTTTTAAATTTTAAGTTGAAAATTTAAATGATAGCTCACTTAACATTAATTCTCAACTTTAAGTAATTTTTTTAGTAACTTTCATTAAAGTTATGAGGCTGATTATTTTATGAATAAACACACAGTTCATAGAGATTTAGTAGCAAAAATAGAAATCCGAAGAAACCTTCTACTTTTTTTTTTTTGAAATTTTTTAAACTGATTCGGTCGCAATTTTGCGAAAATTCATAAAAAAATCGTAACTCGAAAACTTGATGACTCAGATAACTCTGAACACGAGGCACCTTAAAAAAAATTTGGACGTCATCTTTCTGGCTACTCTGTATATACAATACAATTTGATTCAGTACGTATTTTTGTTTTACGTATACGTATTTATGTTTGCAAAATATGTAATTACCTATGCAGTATCTAATAAGAATCTAAATATTTTATTACTGGTCGTATCGACGCGCTCCAGTATACTTGTATTATTTTACAACAATAGGCAACCACAATGTGAAAATGAAAAGTCCACTTACAGTATTGTTTTGTATACCACTTAAAAGAAAATCCCGGGCTATAAATTCTAATGGCCGAGGTAGCGTTCTGAATATCAGATATCATTTTTAGAGAACCCTTAAATAAACCAAAAATAGGTTGTTGCAATCATGCCCGAAACATTGACGACACTGTAATCTTAGTATGGGAGGCTATTTTTTTGCGTCGACGCGAACAAATATTTTTTTATGACTTCTTTTTGCTGTGTACATTGTTTAACAAACACATAAACTAACATTTTTTTAAATATTACTTTTTGAGTTATATTATATGATATTTTGGACTACTGCGGAAATACTTGCAAAAACCATACTTGCACTAGCACAATACTTACCAAGACGTAAAGATAAAACTATGAATTCAAACTATAGATTAATCTGGAACTAATATTGTGGTATATTCTAATAACAAGGGTGAGTGATTTTTTTATTAGTGAAGCATACTATTTATTTTGAAGGATTACTCTACTCTTTTTCAGCTAGTCGAGTTACTTCATTATTTTTATCAGCCGAGGAGTATTCGCACGTTATTTTGAAATGAAATCTAATAAATTATAATTCTAAAATTCTTCATTAATTATACCTACCTCAGCAACCAAAGTTTAAACAAGTTTCATAATCCTCAATAATATTGCCTAAACGATAACGAAGTAAATATGATATAAATAAATTGGCATTGTGATCACGTATGGTGGTATGTAATAAAATTTTATGATCAATTCTTAGGCGCCTTATCTTTGTGCAAACTACCCAAACTAACTTATTGCCATATGTAACCAAAATGTTAGTGTTATGTATGATATGTTAGGCATGGTTGTGAGTTACTTGCTCAATTATTATGCAGGACAGCAATATTCCTTTAAATAATATATTGTTTTACCTCATCATGTAAATATCACGAGTTTAGGTACTATACAACCAATATTACTAGTTGCCCAACATTAAAACAAATGTAGATGAAATTTTTGGGAATTTTTTTATCCTGAATAAAAACCATAAAAAACTATATAAGGGAATCTTTATATGTTTTGTAGTTTCACTTCGTTATTAGCTCATTGCTGCCAGGCTTATTTTACTTTAGGAAAATTAGACTGATTTTTATATAATGTATTAACTCAACTAAAGTGTTTGATTTTTAGTATTCAATACCTACTCATATCGCGAACGCGAATAAGAACTTTGTGTAAAGGTTTACGGTGATGTATTTGTTCCAACTGTTACAAAAGTTTAAGCCTTAAAATTTTTATGCTGTTTTATACCAGCATGTGCATTGATATACCAAAATACTTTTGAAAACTTGCAAGTCATTATGCAGGCCATTGATCATCCTCTCCCAGATTGCCGTAATGTTGATTTGTGTAACATACGTCACTTACGTAAAAGCCCACTGTCCCTTGCGATAAATGTGTTTTTAATATGGTCCCTCTGAGTAAGGAGGAACACATCCCTCGATATCTTCTTTACCTTTTAGACACTTACTGATTCAACTACTAGGTTTACATATAGTGGTTCAAGAACTGAACATAAAAACTTGCATTAGCTGTAGTTATGGGCGTAGGTAAATTAGTTACCACAAATCACTGACATAGGACACTCTACAAGCCGTATTAGTAATATAACACTCTATACCGGATTAGTAGTATACTTTAAAAGAATAATACCATATATTTAGTTTTCTTAAATGCATATTTTTTTCCCGTAATTATTTTAAAGAAAATATAAAATATTTTATTTAGGCTGTAAATTTTTGCATAAATCAAACGACCTAAAAATTATTCAATCATTTCAAATACTGCATATTGAATCGTGAAAAATCATTCAACGTTACAAGTTTGGTAGGTACATAAAAGAGCTTGTTCCAGATTTAAACTATTTCCAGTAACATTAATAATCCATTAAAATGGAGCTTGTTCTGTTTAAAGTTTTGGGTCATTTTTCGGAAGAAGCACAATCACTTTTGATAAGGAAATATTATTTTCATATTTTTCCTTATACACCGTGGGTCCGAATAACCCGACCAATTTTAACAACAATTAATAACAATCGATAATAAAAAAGGAGTGTTTTCAGATGATGCACTTTTATCTCTTACTAACTACATTGTTAAAAGTATTGATAATATGAGCGAGTGTATTGGTATATTTCTAGATTTGCCCAAGGCATTTGAAACCGTCTCTATCCCGCTCCTGATAAATAAACTCGTAAAAGCCAGAGTCAGGTGGGTTCCATTAGACCTTTTGTCTGATTACTTATCAGAAAGGACTAAATTTACAAAACGTGTCACTCCAGTATTGACATAGCAAGTACTTATGATATTCCACAAGGGAGCATCTTAGGACCTACACTCTTCTTATTTATGTAAAGGAGATCTGTAACATTTGGTCTATAAACACCGGCATTTTTTTCTTATGCTGACGACACGGCTAGTCTTGTTTCCAGTACTACCTGCTCGATACTGCTAAGGATACTATTATAAACGCAGAAAATGCTTTTGCGATCTCACGCAGAAGACCAAGACACCAAGTAACTGATTTCTAATATATCTGCACTTACTCCTTTTGCCTACAAGCAATATCATTTCTACATATTATGTGCAACACAATATTTGGGGTTTTAAGAATCTAGTACTTAATTTGAGAATAAAACGAAATTTAAAAATTGGATATTACCCTTATTTATGACAACACAGAATCGATATTAGTCTAACAATTAAAAAACCATTACATTCCTTTAAAGAAACCTGTCCAAATCTGTACTACCGTCCATCTTCCACGACCACACTCTTACACACCACACTCTTACACACTATAATCTTTCACACTACAGTCTTAAATGCCACACTTTTACACACCCCACGCTCTCATACACCACGTTCTGACACACCACACTCTTACATACTACACTCTTAGACAACCTGATATTATAAACCGTGCTCTTACACACACCATGCATCTTACACACCAAACATTTAAGTACCCCAGTCTTACACACCACACTTTTACACACTGTACTCTTACACACCACTTCTACAATCGTTAGAATTAAACATTCTTTATTTTGACCCAATTCTATACGCTTCATAATAATATGTGTGACTGTGAAAATTATTAACTCGTAATCTGATATAATAAAGCTGTGAACTGTGTTGTGTTTTATTGCCGAGTAAAAAACTGATTCTCATCATATAGTCTCAGCCTTACCTCGTTTGAGAATCAGGGGATCCAATGACTAGCACTCTTATTATAGACAAGTCAGCTACGTTTTTGTTTGGTCTCTTTTCTGTATAATTATTTTCTGAATAAAGTTATTATTAAAGTTATTATTATACTTGTTAGTATTACTATATGTATTATTTTATTATAATTGGAGTATCTAAAGTGGTAAAACAGTTTGTCCAATAACACATAGTTTTCGAGATATTCAGTATTTTAAAAAAATCACAAATTGAAAAATCTCATGTGTAACACTTCCTAAGTACAACGTATGATATCGAAGTGATTTGTAAATAACTTACACTGCTTCTTGACTGGGTATTGGTTTCTACTGCTCACTCTCTCCACGTTTCTCCACTTTGATTTGTTTACAAGGAAGTGTTAAACTTAATTGATTTAAAAAAATAATAAATTAAGATACATTATTTGATTTATCTTGATATAGCATTATTTACTTGTCAGAAATACGTGGTTCAAATCTGTCGGATTATTGGGGTCCATGGAGTATACTCGTTCTATTGGTTTCCAGTAGTGGTTTAACTTAATAAATGATACTTAGGTTTTATTTGCGCAAATGTAGATACTGACCGTACTGACTAATCCGTAAATCCTGAAGCTGAGCTTTTTGATGCGTTGGAGTTTGCTGAGCAAGTCATCATTGAGGTCGATAAGGCAGACATCAGCATAGTCTAATATCAGCGAGAGTAGCGATTGTGCAAGTTCAATCACAGTACTAAGTGGCTATGAGTTCTTATATCTTCTCAGTGACCCAGACGCCGCGTAAACCATCCTGCTGACCTGAGATATGTATGGTAATTAAGAAAGACTCAAAGAAAACTCCTTGACTATCGTCATACCACTAATGCTTAAGGTAACATCACAAAAAATAATTTAAGGAATGGTCATTTGAATTAGCCTAGCAATCTGCTTAGCACCACCAATGACGATAGCTTGCGACTTGTTAGGGTTAATGGTAAGGCCATCAGAAACATTCCAATCAAAAATAACAGCGAGATTATTGTTAAGTTTATCAATAAGGCCAGTTTTATTTTAAATTTTTATTAAAATTGGCTTGGGAATAAAAGTCTTAAAGGTCATCCGCGTACAAATTGTACTGGCATTAAAAGTAAATAGGGGTCAGAAAGAGCACAGCCTTCGGGTCAAAAATTACAAGTAATTCCGTTGCGACCTAGCTCATCAATCATCAAGCCACGGCGGCAGCGGTGCAAGAGAGCAATTTTACAACAGTATGCAAACTACAGGTAATCCTGTAGCTGTGGTTATTAAACAGGGTAATTCTTGAATTAAAAATCCATTAAAAGCCTTGCCTGCTTAGATACAAAGTAAGAATGTAAAATAATCTCAATTGTGTTCCAAAAACAGGAATGGCCTGTTAAATTAGGAGATCGAAAACACTGAGCCTATATTGAAATTTATGTTATATCTTGATCTGCAAGTACTCTGCTTACTCTCTTATTAGTGTCGTGTCATTAGAGCAATAGTTTAACTACCACATTAAAAGAATGTTCTTGCTTTATTTTGTTATAAAGCCGATCGTCAGTCTGTGGCTTGCGCCTGTCGCTAGCGTATATCGAGGTTCACGCTCGCTTTTACTTACAAATCATACGTCGTCAAATTTTTTTTTGCTTATTAATTTAATTAATGTTAATTTTCTTAATTGTTGTTAATTTAACTAATGTTAATTTGTTAAAGTTGCCACTATGAACACATGTGCGTCTTGTTCGATGGAGTTCAATGATGGAGCGCAATGTTCTGCTTGTAAGCAGTACTTCGACTTTGGATGTGCTGGTATCACAGAGCGAGGTTTTCGGAATCTGGGCACGGATCGCAGATCACAATGGAAATGTCGCAGTACAAAGAGACCCTCATTCCATGTAAATTGAGGTGGCGCCACAGATTGACGGAGAACTTGCGACTTTGGACGTCATCCTAAAAGAGATGCGGGAGATGAAAGAGCTGATTCAGGACGTCAAATCAATCAAAACTGAATAAGGTTCTTTGAAGGAAGCTTGCGAGTTCAACAGCGCTTCTTTAAAGGAAATAACGGAACCTTGGAACGAGATGTGACACAGTTGAAAAAAAAACACAAACACAGTGAAGTCGAAACCAAGGATGAGTGGTCGCGGCTCAATAACATAGAGGTGAAAGAAGCACCCATAAAAGGATATTGGTTACGAAGATAACCGTCACCATGTGTTTATAAACGACCACTTGACTGCAAACAACAAAAAGCTACTCACAAAAGCAAGGACCTTAGCTAAAAATAAAGGCTACAGATACATTTCGGTGAAATATGGGAAGATCCACGTACGAACGAACGATACATCGTTTGTAATAATAGGAAAAGATTTAAACAAAATAGTCTAATTTACTGCCTATTAAAGCTTATTAAATGCTACCTTAAAAATTATTTCAAATTTAATACGTTCATAACTCAATTGTATTTTACTTCCTTATCGTTTTTAATAGTAGAGTTACCAAATGTTTCACAAAAATTTGGTGAGCAGAAAAACACAAATATTTGCGTAAATACTTATGGTAACGGGTCGGACGAAGAATCTCACAAAATCTTCCGTGACCGGGTAAGGAAATTAGAACAATCTACAGCAACATTACCCTAATTTTAACACTAATGAAATCCCTTATCTTGTACAGCATCTTGAGTCAATAAAGGGAATCCCGGACAATGGCGTTTATGTGATTCTCAAAACGTAAGGTATCATCTATGATAAGGCCAAGGTTTCACGCCTCCTTCACTCTATCTATTGGCACCCCCATTACTGTGATCTGTGGGTTATGCGTTATTACTTGTGCTATTTGCCCCTTTGTACCGAGAATAAGATATTTAGGCTTGTTGGGGTTGAGATATAGGCTATGTTTAGATGACCAAGTAACAATGTTAGATAAATCTTCATTGATTTTTGAAATTGTGTCATTGATGTTATGTCTGTTTTCAGGAATGTATAGCTGGATTTCATCAGCATAAAGGTGATATTTGCAATGCTTAATTTGGTTTATTAAGTCAGCAGTGTATATGATAAAAAAAAAATGGGCCTAGAATAGATCCCTGGGGAATACCTCGTGTTACAGGCAAAACACTCGAAACTTAGGTACAGTCTGAAAGAATTACTTTTTGCGCGCGGCCAGTTAAGTAACTAGAGAACCATGAAACTGTTTTCGAGTCAAAACCGTAGAAACATAGTTTGAAAAGAAGTAAAGTAGTGTCGATGCAGTCAAAAGCACGTGAATAATCTAGCAATGTAAGAATAGTTGCGTCATTTTTTCGCAGTTTGAGAAAGCATTCTCAATTACATCTAAGAGTGCCATTGTCGTACTACGTTTTTTTCTAAAACCCGACTGTTGCGTAGGCAGAATATTACTTTTCTCGCAAAAGCTACTTACTTGAGCATAAACAATTCTTTCTAGAAGTTTAGACAAAAAACATACAATACTTATTGGTCGTAAGTCTTTAAGTGTTTGTGGGTTATTCACTTTTGGTATTGGACGCACAAGGGCTACTTTCCACGTACTGTGAAAAGTGGCAGTAGCAATAGATTTGTTTATAATAGCTGTGATAATATCCAAAGTATGCGGCAAAGTCCATTGTTATGTTGTCCACACCTTGCGCATTAGACTTAATAGATAAAACAGCTTTAAGAATAGCATCCGAGAAAACAGGTTGTAACCGAAAAGTATTAGTACTAAATCGATTAAATTCGTAAAAAGTCAGATCAGAGATAGTAGTTTCAGGGCAGGTAGGTATGTCGAGGAAGTGAGCATTTATAAGGTCAGGTTTGAGCGAATTTGGGGATAGTTCTAAAGTTTTTGAAGTTCTTGGTAAAACGTGCTTTTGGAAATTAGACCACAGTGTTCTCGGATTTTTTATATGTGTGTTTATGTTGTTCTCAAAATAGGCAGTGCGTTCAGCGCGCAGACTATTTTTAACAAGGGCTTTTAGGTCTTTGTAATTTGTGTGGTGCTCAATTTTGCCAGTAGTTTTATAACACTTCTGCGCTTGGTCTCGGAGTTTCATCATGTAACGGATGGTACTAGTAAGCCAAGGAGTACTCTGGCACCGAAGAAAAGCAGTTTGAACAGGTGCATGTAAATCTACTAATTCAAGTACACACTATTAAAGTGAGATACCATATCCTCCACCCTATTCATGTGAGCTATTTCTAGCATGTCGTATGTATTAAGATCAGCCAGAAAGCGAGATTGGTCAATATTTTTTCAAGGGTGGTACGTAATTCTACTTGTCGGAGTTCTAAATTTTCTGATTTTAATAGTAGCTGTAACGAATGAGTGCTTTCCAAGTTAATGGATGTAGTCAATATTAACATTTGATAAAGAAACATTACTGCATATCAGATCTAAACAGGTTGCGCTATGTGTAGTGAAGTGCGTAGGTTCAGTAATGTAATTTTTTAATTGGGTGTATTGTAGAAAGGAATTGAAATCTCGGTAGTTTGGATCAGTCGTATTTAACTGGTTTATTAATTACCATACATATCTCAGGTCAGCAGGATGGTTTACGCGGCCTCTGGGTCACTGAGAAGATATAAGAACTCATAGCCACTTAGCACTGTGATTGAACTTGCACAATCGCTACTCTCGCTGATATTAGACTATGCTGATGTCTGCCTTATCGACCTCAATGATGACTTGCTCAGCAAACTCCAACGCATCAAAAAGCTCAGCTTCAGGATTTACGGATTAGTCAGTACGGTCAGTATCTACATTTGCTAAAATTAAACCTAAGTATTATTTATTAAGTTAAACCACTACTGGAAACCAATAGAACTAGTATACTCCATGGACCCCAATAATCCGACAGATTTGAACCACGTATTTCTAACAAGTAAATAATAAATATAAAATATATAAAATAATTTACGTTGGTACCTACCGTCATCATAATAGGTAGTTCCAAAAATTAAAATTATGTTTTGCTTACCTGACTTTATAGAGATATCCGATGGCGTTTTATTCATACAACTTCGTTTTATAGATTTCTGTTCGGATCAGCATCATCGTTCGAATTACACTCATTTTTACGTTTTTGCATAACGTCCTTGTCGATGAGCATTTGTGTTCTAGACGACACCTTCAGCATTGTATTGATACGATTAGACTCTTAACTTCTAAACTTATCCAAACTAGATCATCTAATTTTTAATTCTGTTAAAAACCAGCTTTAAAGTGAACATGATAGTACATGCGGCGTAGTCGATCGCAACTGATACTTACGATGCGTAAGCGCGGGTGGCTGCCTCCGCCTCACCCCGCGTACACCGTCGCCTAGGTACTAAAGATAAAATGACATACTATAATTTACGTTTAGAAAAAGGTACTTAAAGCTGGAATTTGGTATTTTTTCTTTTAGATCCTAAAAGATCTAACATTAATCTATGCATTTTAGCAAGAATCTAAAATTTGTCATTTTGTGGCTTACGATAACTTACGTAGGAGCCATCGATATATTTTATCAAATTCTATATAGGACTTTCATGTTGTTGCATATGCCTGTCCAGTCATTGAAAACCAGGGTAATTAATTTAAAAAAACTTACCAAACTTTATAAGTACGTTGTTAATATGGTTCGTAAAACTATTTTAAACTGAATTGATATTTTTAATAAACTACAAAATTTAAAGAATCGTGGCAGACTGTACATAAAACTATATATAACTAAAATTATTTGGAAATATATCAAAGCGTCTTATAATGAAAATGAAATTTTCTGCTCAAGGAATTTAGTATATATGTATAGTATAGTATATTAAAGTTTAAACAATTTTGACATTTTGTCTGATATAACTCATACCCTTTAACTATTTTACGATTTTAATTAATATAAAAGAATTGAAAGAAATAATTATAACAACTTGCGCAAACTCCTTACAGTACAAGTGACATATAAGTTTAAGAATTAAAAAGCATAATAATGGTGGCAATCTCTAAGTGACTGTGAGGAACCTAAAAGACTAACAGGGTTGCAAATTGATGCTTGGCTGCAGTTGAGTATTTGTTACTATTTTCATAGCCAGCCAAGGAATATATATATATATATATATATATATATATATATATATATATATATATATATATATATATATGTGTGACCCACCTGACAGATGTGGCATCCGCCACAGTGGACAGCATTAGTCATTGGTGTTTTGTTCATCAACTTTAAATGCGATCGTAAGCTTTAGTTAGAATTCCGCTTAACCGGAATACAACCACTAAAACAAGTACTATAGTTAAAGCCACGGAAGGCACCACACAGGGCTCAGACCATTGCATTACCTAACGTACGTCAATGATCTCAATAACATGATAAAAAGTGTAAGGTTTATCAATTTGCAGATGAATGAAAGAATCCATTACTCGCCCAAAACATGTTACATGTTTACTTTACAGCAATATATAAGTGTTCGTATGACTCGGGGCTTCTACTCAACGCTGGCATAACTAAATTCATCCATGTATATTCTAGGCACAATTAGTTTTCAGCCTAAAAAAGTGGCACAAGTTATGTCTGCCTCCCCACTTCTCAATGTTGCTATAGTTGTTTAGATATAGTGAAATTAAATGAACATACTTACCATGGACTAGTGATCGAATATAGGTTTAAATATATGCCAAACATATAGACGAAGGCAAAAACTGAGGACTATATTAGCGAAGTTTGATATAATCAAAAGTAAAATTTTGATGTAATATTAATGATGTATAAAACTTTAGTCGAGAGATGGATTAAGCAGCTACGGTCGTACTTACAAATCATATCTTCAATTTCAATACAGATTACTGAGTCTTATCGTCCCGCCAAAATTCTAAAACTTATATTCTGAAAATCCATATTGACTAATTAAATACTGGTATTTCCAATTCACAAAAAATTCGTACTTACCTTACTTATCGAACAATATTTTCGCAAAGATATTCATACCCAAAAGCTTGATGACTTTTTTCGTATTACACACGTTGTCCAACCACATACACCTGAGGCCGGGGCTTTAATCATGGTACTTACTAAAGAATTTCAAAATGTATAATAAAAATAAAGCTTCAGTTATGAATAACCTACAAGTAGTTTTTACAAATAACTTACAATTACATGTTGACTTGGTATCCGTAATCACAAAATGTTTCTATCTCGTAAAGGTATGAGTTCGATCTCTGCGTAGTATCAATTCTGGTTAGATCTGCAGATGTTTCACACCATTCAGTTTTATTTTTCACCACATGTTTACTCGGTAACGACGACAAACTCAGTATACTAGAATAAAGCCCACTTATCTTGTTACATAACTGCTGTGTTTATTTATTTGCTATTGTTTCAACATAATTTTAATGTTGGTAAATGAACATCACATGGCTCTGCATAGTGACGTTTAACTGTGGTAGTTAAATCAGGAAATTCAGCAATTTACTAAAAGTTTTCGGTTTAACAGTACCTAATTGTTTCCAATACAAATATAATATACCAGCAATATAATACAATATGCAGACCAAGATGACTAAGATGCACCCTTTACTACTACAGCTAGTGCAGGGGACGAAATACGTATGCATGTGTGAAGAATGCGATAAAAATAGCGTGTAATCATATCCAACAGTCAACATAATTATCCGACATTCCCATCTTAACTGGCCGCACGATACCCATAACTTCTAAAGAGCGTCGTTGGCACATTGGCTAAAGCGCTACTTCTCGATCTTGGTGGTCCCGGATATCATACTGGTGAATGCCAAATGTACGTATGAATCGTTACTTTTATGTACTTTACTATCAGCAGAATACTCTGATAGGGTAGGAAAACACCGTCAGGAAACACACATAGTTTCTATTTATTGTAATATCTCCTTTTCCCGTTAGTTGGATGAGGGTGTTTATTAATCACAACTGCAAAGAAATAATAAAAGTTGTTGTAAACTACTAGTGCTAGATGCTGTGTACAAAATGTGTGCAAATGAATGTTCTTGGCTTTTGCTCTATATTAATACAAATTTTTACAAAAAATTCAAATGACACTTCATTCTTACTGTGATTTTCGTAATCTTCTTATAATAAAAAAAACAAATAGGTCCATACAAAGTTCCATTGCACTTACCAAACAAAGCAACATATTTTTTCAATATAAAATGATTTCATTAATAATTATTAAATATTTTTTAACAACTAAGCGATGTTAAAATAAAAACGTATCAACGATTTTATTTATACATATATTTTACGGCTAAGGATGGATGTAGAAATAAACTTAAGTTTATTTAAGTTCAGCCGGCTGACCTTAAGGTCATAAGGTCAATTTTGTTGTCATCTTGACAGACTTAAGTAACATAAGTAAATAAACATAAGTAAGTACTCTTATAACATTAATAAAGAAATAAAAATCAACATAAAGTAAACACGTATTTTTTTATTTTATTTCTAAATTAATCATCTTAACTCTATGCAGAATATAATCTTATTTAAAATATTTCAGTCTAAAGTACTTCTAATAATTAATAATAACAATGTTACAAATTAAAATAATTATACTATTCACGCTTACTAATTGTTGGAACGTGTCACGTGCTGGTGCGATCTCCACTTGCTCCCCGGGTATTGATCTAAAATTCATTAGCTGAAGCGTTTAGGTTGATTTGCAGTTTAGCCGGCTAAAGATAAATTCGTTAATCTAAAATTAAGTCGAAGATTAGCCTCTCCGCAAAAATAAACTTAAGTTTAGCTGGCATATCTTAAGTTTGTTTCTACAACCATCTTTAGCTGTAACATATATATATAAATAATAATAAGGCATAAAAAAAGGCAGTTTTACAAAATATAGTATATAAATATAAATGAAGCTAATATTTGCATCTAAATTTACCATTACCATTATTCGGAATGCCAGTGAAAAAGTTCTATAGCTAACAGTGTTACTGCTAGCCTTTGAGCCAAGTAAAAGGCGCAAAACCCATTTGTCATGTGTTTAATCCTAAATACATATTGTTTTTCAGTTCAGCTTTAAATTTTAACCATCTTCTTAAGCTTCGTACAATTATAAAATTAGTCATTTAGGTGTTGAACAAAAGTGTATCTAGTTTTCATCTATGAAAGACAAGATAAATCAATAGTATTTAATTTTCTATCTCACTTATCAATACCAAACGCTCCATTACCTTAATTAAAGCTCTATGAAATTTGATATCTCTATCAAGAGTAGTAATACAATTCCAATTAGTAAAATAATACTGTCTCTGGAGAAACTAAATTTGGGTAATTTTGGGTTGTTAAATTTGGCATTAAGGCTTTGTCTTTTAACTCGGTTTATATTTAATAAGAATCTTTGATGCTACAAATAGAGACGACCTGCCTCATTCAATACCGAGTTGCTTTCAACTCAAACAACCATATTAAAGGTGTTGCAGGTGAACGGTGAGAAATGATACCACAGTGACTGAGCTGATTGAATATATTCTCAGTTTTTAACAGTTTACAGTTCGGAGCGCAAACGAGGCGTGCGGGTTCTACTTATTAATTTACGTGTTGTTAAAAAAAAAGAAACATTGAAAATGTCGGATAATGATGAAGCTCAAGATAGCTCGTGCTAAATATGCACACCTTCAAGTTTTGAAGACTTTTTGCTCTGCTGAAGCCCAAATTATATATGAATATTCGATTATAATTCTGTTTTTGTATTTAAAAATACCTAATTAATAACAAAATTATAATTTACAAACGGTGGAAGTCACTGACATTCCTTGTTCTCTGCAATTACATGATAATAACAATTTAGTGTTATAGTAAGTTTGCGAGCTTTTCTACCATTTATTATAAATTTTACTAATGAAAATGTAAAACAAAATAGTTACTGCTAATAATGTTCTGAGATAAATATTTTCCAGCCGTTTATGAGAAAATATATAGAATTGCAAACTTAAAAAAATTATTTTAGTCGTAAATTCTTCTAACTGACATTTCCTGTACTTCCCACGTAGTCTTCATGTGTAATATTAATATTTATTGTTTTAATATCGTTTAATATTATTAGTTCCATAAGAAGTACCTGGCTTTATATATCAAAGTATTGGTATATTTATGTATGTACTGACCGTACACAACTACAAATGCAAAAACGTCTCGAAAGTTAATTTACCTGTACTTACGCATACTTATCGTATTTACGAGACCAAAGTATTTTATTTTTCTTCAACAATTTTCGTCTTTGGGTGTCCTTCTGTCAACGTCATCGCGTCATCACATAATTCAGCCTGTAATACTTTTTGGCGGGAAATGAATGAAGCAAGTCGCGCTCTTCACAGATTTTTTTGTGATCCTAAGTAAGTGTTTAATATATAATTATGATAGCGTATTGTGCATTGAATACTCATAGATATATAAAAAAAGGAAATCGAATGCGAAGAGTAACAGTGCTTTTTGTTCCTTTCCAAAAAGTCAGTTTTAGTGATAACAAAGAGAAGTTCTAACACATAAAGCGTGCTTCGTGAGATTTTAAGATACAATTATTTTTTTTTAAATATTAATTTAAAAAAAAATAATTCTTTAAATGAAACTATTTGAAACGTGTTACGGCTTTCTTATTACCTAAAAATAATGTTGTAATATACAAGTAATTACGTGTCTGATGAAGTAGTGACGAAATACGAGTATCTTGCCATGATACTTTTCCTTCATTATTGAAATAGGAGCAGTATTTCTCACGAACTTTATAACCATCACTTGTCTCGATGTTGATTGTAATATTAAGAATGAATACAAGAGTACTTGTATTATCCTTGTCGATGGATGACAAGAAGTCGGGCTGAGTTTCAATTGAAAAACTATGTAAAACACAAGTAGCTTTTATGACTTTGTCCACTGTTTCCAGTGGTCTCCACAATGCGATGTGCCCTCGAAAGTCTGTAGTTGAATATACTTTCTTGTTTAATTGTCTTCGCGGATATGGGCGCATGAAATTTTTCATTAAAGGGAAAGCCCTCATGCGCTGGCGTGTTTCTTTCACACGCTCGCAGTTTATAGGTACCTATTGAAACTCAATACTTGAAACCCATTTTTTTAAAAGTAACATTAGTAAACCCTTTACTTTTGGCTATAACAATTATTTAAACCATAATTACTTACATGCATTTACAGGATTTTTATTAGTAAGTTGATTCATTCCATAATCATGTCCGAAAAATATTGCTATGAAGGCATTTTCGTGAACTTGAGTAAAGCAAAATCAATGCCAACTTGCGTTAAAATATTTAACCCGGAGTTAATTGGTTAGTCAGTTAAATTAGATGGCATATAGTAATATTTTAAACCGAGTTAGCAATCTTCCAGTCACAGCCCAGTTATATAAACCCATGTCTGAACAGGTTATAAGAATATGTTCTATACATTTTACAGAGACGCAGACCGTGTCAATTATTATACGGGTCACTCAAGTGATCAAAGCAGCTGTTAGTTCCTATCCTTAGTTATAATATATCATATCTAAATGACAGAAAACTTAAGGTTGTTATTAGTGGATATCAATCAAATGAATTTACAGCAGTAACAGGTGTTCCCCAAGGATCACACCTGGGGCCTGTTCTTTTCAATATTTTTATCAATGATATAGCCCACTGTTTCCACAACAGTCAGTTTCTTTTGTATGCGACGATCTAAAAATATACAGAGAAATAAATTCTACTTTTGATGCTAATAAACTACAGGAGGATATTTTCAGATTGTGAGAATGGTGTACTAATAACAAAATGAAACTTAATTATCTAAAATGTTATCAAATTTCGTTTACTAAAAGGTTAAACCCTATATATTTCAATTATAACATAGATGGGAACTCATTGACTGAAGTATCTATTGTTAGAGATTTGGGAGTATTAATTGATACAAAGTTGACATTCGTACCACATATTGACAATATAATACAACGATCGTATAAAATTTCGGGATTTATAAAACGTACAACGAAAAATTTCAAAAATTCTTATAGTAGACTGATCTTATTCTACTCACTTGCACGCAGCGTTTTAGAGTACTGTCACATTGTGTGGAACCCTATATATAAGATACACTCAGAGAGACTAGAAAGAGTGCAGAAAAGTTCTTAAGACACGTGTGCTTTAGAGAAGGGGCTCTGAAGAAATATAATTCCTATGCTAAGCAAATTCAAAAATACAGGACACTCTCTCTATCCAATCGGCGCGAGATGCTAGATCTTTGCACATTACACAAAATCATTAATAATACATTGGACTCCCCAAAACTATTGGAAAAAATAAACTTTTGTGTACCCAGACGTAATGCCAGACTAAGCAATTTTGTCATGTTTCGATCAGCTTTGTCTAGGACTAATCTAGGCAACAATGCTCCAATTAATAGAATTATCAAAAGTTACAATATATCGGAAAGATCTATGCAATTGGATATATGTAATGATGTACTTAAAACCTATAAATGTAAAATAAAAAAATACCTATTTGATCCTAAACTTAAAGAAAAAATAACTTTTGTCTAAAAATGTGTATTATCTTATATTGTATATTACATAAAATATCTATATTGTCTATTATGCTGTTAATTGATTAACTAGCATGTTGTGATAGCATATAAGTGTGTTACATACAATGTTTGTTACATTAGATTGTAAATATATATATATATATATATATATATATATATATATATATATATATATATATTTTAATGTATTTTAATGTGTTGGCTGTCCTAAATAATAAAAAAAAATAATAAAATAAAATAAAAATAATAAATAATTCAACTACAGATTTTTATGATTAAGCGCGTACGTAGAACGTAACACGATTATTAAGGAAATAATAAGATTTCGGGTTCTATACTGGATAAAAATAATCAGTAGTGCTTAAAATAAGTAGTAGTGCCTAAATACAAGTCGAATTAAACCCAGTAGTGACCCGCCACATTAAATGATTAATTGTGTTTCATGAATAAAACAAATTACGTTTGTTTAACTAAGATATGAAATCAAACAAAGTCACTTTTCTTCTGTAACTAGTCTTTACGCGTCTGTGCCAGTTAGTGAACAGTCATGGCGAATAATAAAACTGATTACCAAAGTGTGCCTGACAAGGAGAAAGATGCAGGTAGTTACTCTTTTAAACTATTTATTAACTGATTGGTATTCTTTTTTGAACCTTATTTAGTAACATAAAATAAACTGGTCACTAACATTTTAGCCCGCGTCTATTGTATAGCAAAATAACTGTTATTTAGTTTGTTCAGATATTTTAAGCCAACATTCTTATACTCTGTTTAAACAATCTGACCCTGCAAGCTTTCATCATCATGAGTTTAACGCTGAGGTTAGCTATTCAATAAAGGGGTAACGCTTCAGACTTTAAATCGAAAGTTCAACAAACATCCTCAGAATAACTGCCATTTTAGTAATATGCTGTAAAATAATTAATGGTAATAATAACCGATACTGTTTCAGTTGCCACATATAAAATTCAATTTCTTTTTTAAATGGTTACTCGAAAAAAAAATTTTGCAGTGTAAAAGAATTGCTCAATGTCAATAATAGATAATATCTTTAATAAATTGTTAAAGTTATGAATATGTTGTACTAGGGAATAGGATACATTATTTAAAAAAAAATTTGCAGTCCCTAAAAGAGGTAAAATATGTATGTTCTATCCATTTAATTTGAAGACCTAAATCTGTACCTACCATATTTTAAGTAAATAAATATTTGATTTAATTTGATGACCTCTCTACCTAATTTGTAAATTTTACAGCTTTTTACTAATGGACAAAATCATATAAAACTTTAGAAGTCATCCTATATTTTCGGTAATGTTGGAATTCACTGATTAAAATCCGCTTTGCATCCGTTTTACCAGTTAGGTGTTTTACTACTAAATATTGAACTCACATTAGGTATTACGTTTGTTTGTTTTATGAAGACTCGTTTGCGCACCAAATAGTGTAGCTGACAATTTGATTCGGAATCACCAAATATTTAATACATTTTATAGCTGAAAGTTAGAGATAAGTGAGCAAACAGGTGATAAGACACAAACTCACTTGCTAGTTATTTGTCTTGTTCTCATGACTATTTATTATTTAGCCTTGGAAAATTAATCTTAAAAAGTTGGCTAACTAGCACTTTTGTGCGGTTCCGCTCGCATTTCATGATCTAGTAGGAGTCGCTTGATAATAGTTTTTGGGTTATCTATATTTTATAACGTTCTATAGTGGTAGTAGAGTATTTTTTTCAAGATTTCGGCTCTGGTGAGTCTTTTTTATTTTACCCGTCATAATAAATGCTGTGTTTCGATTAAAGAGACGAAACATCCTGATAAATTACAGGTACAAAGACAATTTTTTTTTCGATTTTTTAATGAATGAATATAAAAAAATGAATATAAATCAAAATAAGTGGATTGTATTTTTATTGTGATTTCATATGTTGATTTTTTAATAAGTCAGTAGCTGGTACTTTTGCACGTGACCCTTCGCGAATCATGTTAAACATTAATCATTCTGAGATGTTCCCTTTTTTGCATCAATTTATGTGTAAATTTGATAAATTTGAGTGATAAAATTCAATTGCTTTTATGTTCAATCTTTTTATATTGAATATTTTTTACTCTTTTTTTAGTTTAAAATTCATTTATTTATAAGAACATATTGTAATTTTTGTGTTTTGGATGCAAATAAATGATACTGAATGGTCGGCAACGCAATATTTGTTAATCTTTATTTAATGTAAGTTTGAAGCTACAACTGATCTGAGCTACAATCATTTAGGTTAAGAGCGCATATGAAGAATCGTTTGGAGCGTTATCGATGAAAATAATCCTCTTAATAGTTAAATGTCACTCATTACATGTCTGAGTAAGTGTAATACAGTCATACCTTTTATAGAATTATCCGTAAATATTTTATATACGTCGATTACTTACGTAGATTTTGATATATACTTTAATATTTGAGTTAACTCAATAATTTTCTTAGTTTTTAATATATCACCTTGATATACTTCCGATTCTTGCAAAAAATATGAAGCAGATATACCACAAATCACGTAACATCAAAAAACAAAAAAAAATTAATCTTCCGTGGCTACCTCAATCAAAATTATTCGTAACCATAATAAGGTATATTAGCCACTGTGTCCAATCAGTGCCAGAAACAGCATTCCATACGAACTTTCCGTTGTTATTTGGCGACAGATAGCTATAAGGACATAGGCGTGCGCTTAAAAAGGATTTTGAATAATTCTACCCCTAATGCTATTGTTTCACCTGCGTCTTAACGCGTCAATTAAGGCTTAACCCGTAGACGTGGCTAACATTTACCACGTTAAATTACTAACGGCATAATATTGCCATTATACATCAAGCGATCGCTCGGTTATCGGTTTTTTCTACACCTCAAAGGGTTTTAGAGGGTTCTTTACGCACTAAGCGGTGTCGGCTACATAAACATAGTTTCACTTCGCAGGGCGCATGCGCATAGAATGGAGTAGTCAAATATGAAATTATTGGAGTTTTTAGACCTTTTTGTGCACACGTAAATTAACACTTTAATTTGGAGTTAAGTTACCTTGGGTATAAAAGAGAGACATTTTATCTTACTATCCAAGTGGGTCTTAGAATTATTTCAAAATGACATGCTTTGGAAACCAATCCAATCACGGCAACCAATGCAGCTGCTTTAACCATCATTGCTACGGAGGTTTTATCGCGTTCATCGCAACACCCTTAAGGCTGCGTTTCCACTAGAGATGTGCTCGGAAGATGAGCGATGTGAGGATGTGTAGCAGAGCTGTGAAATGGTGTGGGCTTTTCCACCAGAGATGTATTAGGTAGCGGGCTCTTTTCAAATGCGAATAAGAGGGGTGAGGTGTCGAGGGTGCGGAGCGCACACGCCACTGCTCGCTACTTGTTTCTGAATTCAGTCGCCGACGTCACCGTGCGTGTCGGTAGCGGTACTTGTCGTCGAAATTTTTATGTTTGTGAGACACAATGGACGAAAAATTGATTGAAGCTGTTAAACATTATCCCTGTTTGTGGGATACTTCTTCAAAATTTTATAAATGTAATGAAACTAAGGATACTGCATGGGAGGGAATTGTGAAAGAAATAAAATATAAAGACGGTAAGTAATAATAAACTTTTATTTAAAAATAGGATTTACAACGTTATTTTTAGTTATACGAAATCTAAAACTGTTTCTTTAGAATCAGTAATAATAAATAATAAATAAATAAATATTTCTAACAATCACACTACATTATCTAGCCCAAATTAAGTATCATTAAAGAACTTGTGTTATGGATACTAGATAACGGATAAATAAACTTAAGAAATATATAAACACACTTAGATATTTTTTTTATATGTATAAATATTAGAAATAAACTTAAATAAACATATATACACATCCATGACTAGAAAGCAAATATGATAAAATATCTGCCCCTACCAGGATTCGAACCCGGGACCTCTGGCATGGAAGGCAAGGCTACTTACCTCCATACCAAACAGGCCGTAGAATCGATTGTAATATTTTATATACCACGTTAAATTATAACTTTTATTAAATACACTCTTCCGCGTGGTGCATGCTAGTCACGTGACACAAGATGCGAGCGCGGCAAATCGCGCGCTGTAGATTGAATGATTCGCGCGAGAGAAACAAGGCAACACATAAAGCGTGCTTCGTGAGATTTTAAGATACAATTATTTTTTTTAAATATTAATTCTTTAAATGAAACTATTTGAAGCGTGTTACGGCTTTCTTATTCACCTAAAAATAATGTTGTAATATACAAGTAATTACGTGTCTGATGAAGTAGTGACGAAATACGAGTATCTTGCCATGATACTTTTCCTTCATTATTGAAATAGGAGCAGTATTTCTCACGAACTTTATAACCATCACTTGTCTCGATGTTGATTGTAATATTAAGAATGGATACAAGAGTACTTGTATTATCCTTGTCGATGGATGACAAGAAGTCAGGCTAAGTTGCAATTAAAAACTATGTAAAACACAAGTAGCTTTTATAACTTTGTCCACTGTTTCCACTTTGCATTCAAAGTCTTTACGGCAAACATATCACTTTCGCGCCAATACTCCAAAAGTCATTTCCACAATGCGATGTGGCCTCGAAAGTCTGTAGTTGAATATACTTTTTTGTTTAATTGTCCTCGCGGATATGGGCGCATGAAATTTTTCATTAAAGGGAAAGCTTCATCTCCTATGAACACAAACGGTATTGGTTCACCCCCTCTATGAAAGGGTTGAGGTTGTGGAAGATTTAACCGTTTTTCTTTTGAATGTTTCCCAAATACACTATCATCAAATATTCCACCATCACTGAACCTTGCCGAACCTTGGAGCCATTCAACCATTTCATTCATGCCATCAACCATTATAATCTTTCTTCTTGCGTCAGCTAAGCACATTAACACTATAGAAAACCTTTGTTTGTTATTATAAATAGAAGATCCCAAATTTGCAGGACAAGTGATATAGATATGTTTACCATCGAGAGCTCCAAAACAATTTTTGAACTGGCATTGTTCTTCAAACTCTTTTGCTATTCGTTTCCAGTCGTCTATAGTGGGTTGTGGAATAACAAGAGGTTGTAAGACAAGCCAAATTGCATCACAAACTTCTACTACAATTTTCGATACTGTTGCTACTCCAATTCTAATTCTATTATCTGCCAATCGGTGAAACGGCTGACCCGTTGCTAAATATCTGAAAAAAAAAAGAATAACATAGCACACAGTTAACTGGCAAATAAATAATATATTCATCTATATAAATTAATATTATAAATGCGAAAGTGTGTTTGTCTGTCTGTCTGTTATCTCTTTGCGCTTAAACCGTTGAACCGATTTAAATTTAATTTGGTATAGAGATAGTTTGAGATCCGGGAAAGGACATAGGATAGTTTTTATCCCAAAAAAATGTACAGTTCCCGAGGGATGCGATAACGAGCTTTTGTGACGAACCAAATCCCATGCGAGTGGAACCGCGGGCATATGCTAGTATACAATAAATAAATAATAGTCTGTATAGGAAAGTATTCTGTATAAGGTACAATTATAAGATTATTTTGTATTTTGTTGTTTCAGTTCAAAGTGCAAAGAATCGTTGGAAACATTTATGTGATAGCCACCGCGACGCGCTTAAGATGCAAAAAACAAAAAAAAGCGGACAGTCCGCAGCCAAAATACGTGAATGGAAATATCAAAGAATCGTGGAATACCTTTTGCCATACATGTTAAACAGAGATAGAGACGCAAGTTTTAAAGAAAATCCCCCAACACTAATTACAAATCAAGATGATTTTTCGCTAAGTTCACAAGTATCATCACAAGAAAATAACGACTGTTTAAATAACTATGATAATCCTGAAGAAATAGCTTCAACGTCAGGTATGTCAACGAATTCACCATCAACGTCGGGTATGGCAACGCAAATGCTTGGATTTGTTTTGAGAATTGGCAAAGAATTTAATAGCCCTAAAACTCTTATATTGCTATACAATAGTTTTGTTCGTTCAGTTCTTGAATACGCCTCTACAGTATAGAACCCACAGTATAACGTCCACATTCAAGAATTGGAGCAATTACAAAATAAATTCATCAAGTACTTTAGATACCGTTTTCCCTCAGCCTCAACTGGTGAAATTATCAGTCTGCAGAACCGTCGTCATATAAGAGACTTAATGTTTCTACAAAGGATTTTATAAAATGAAATTGATTCAGTTCTGTTAGAATAAGACTAGTTAGTCAGACTAGTTAGAAACATCTATCTGTTGTGCTCTCGCTTGTCTTCTCGGAAAAGGAAAACTTTTTGGACCCCGAACTCCAAAACAAACTATAATAAAAATAACTTCCTTATGAGAGCATGTAACCTGTATAATAATTATTTATTCTCAAATATTGACATTTTGTACGTGTCTTCGCAAAGGTTCTGAAAGGATATCATTAGTGTAGTTTCCAATGCCTAACAATTAAGCATGTTTAGATGTATTTCATGCCACGTATTATTTTAGTTCTGTACAATATTTTCAACTATTAATTATTACTTATTTTTTTTCCACCTTTAGTAAGTGTATTCACCCCGATCGATATTTCTAATTGTTAAATTTTATAGTGGAAACTTTATTGGTTGATGTATTTGTAATATGTATTATTTATTTTCTTTATTGTACTGTTTCTTTCCTGAATAAAAAAAATAAAAAATAAATTCACCAATTCCATCATTATCAAAAAAGAAAAATGGAAGTGAATTATCATCTTTATTACATAAACATATAGAAATTCAAGAAAATTATCGAAGAGAAAGACAAGAATTAAAATAATTTTTAAAACCAACGGAGCACGATGATGTAGATCTCTTTTTTATTTCAATGGCAAAATATGCATAAAAACTATCCGATTATTTTCAAGTCACTTTGAAAAGGAAACTTTTTAATACTATTTCCGAAGCAGAAGAAACCTACGTTATATCATGGTATAACCAAAATGCTGGTTATTCTAAGAGCTCTGGTAGCCAAAATAATAACATGACAGGCCAGACGGAATTACCGTCATTGCCACAGGATTGTCAACCTATTAACAACCCACCGCAGCCAATACCGCCGCAGGCAAAATATTTTGAAGTCCTATATACCCCAGTTTCATCACATGTAGAGGACACAGATATCCCCATTTGCAGTGACGAATATTGAGAAGTCCAACATACCCCAGGTACTTCACAAGTAGAAGAAATATTGAGCCCCAGTTGCAGTATAGAATAGAAACGTTTTATATCTAATTCAATAAGCACTTCGTGTGTGTCAGTGGTTTCCAACCATTGGTCCGTAAGAACTGAAGTAAGAACCGCGAAAGTCCGCTTACATTTTTTTACCGAGTGGTCCCTGTTATTTATATTTAAATCAAAATAGTCCGTATCAAGAAAAGATTGGAAACTACTGGTGTTTATCATTACATCGTATTTTTCCATGTACCTACTATAATATGATAAAAGAAAGAAAAATATTAAAAACTGAAACTTTTACTTACTTTAAACACACCGCCAATCTTTCATTGGCACTGATGGAGTCTCTGTAGTGAGAGTCTTCCTTGTTTATAATATTCTCAATGAAATTCAGTAATGTATTAAAGGTATTTCTAGACACCCGATAAGAATTTTCGAAAGTTTCGTCATCCGCAGTTACGAAAAAATCCAAAGTCTGTGCTGTCTTTTGTGATTCAAAAATGAAGTGATAAATTGTATGTCTTCTGCCTCCATTTCTTCATCGCATATTGTTCAATATAAAAGTGGTTTTTTTCCATTGATCCATGTTTACATATAATACACGTCTACCTCTAACACAGGCTGGTGACTGCTAGCAATCTCTCACTGGCCTCTATCCATAGCATGCATCCCTCGCACACATCTCTCGCACACCTCTCGCACACATCCCTCGCTTGTTTTGTACGTAAAAAACCTCGTCCCGTTAAGCCGTTCCCACCAGAGCTGCGCTGAGCCGAGCCAGGTAAATGAAGCGATGCTATTGGTTTTTAACAAACACATCGCACGCATCGCATCCTCGCACATCTTTTAATGTACTTAACTTTTAAAGTCTCATTCATTCTCGCTCCGATCGCCACGCGGTGCGGACATGCAAGACCCCGTTCTCCGTTGATCGGTCCCTGCCCGATATTCCGTGGCGCTCAGTCTACTGACGTCACAGTTTAGCGTGTTGGTTCAGTGCTACGGTTTTCAAGGTTTTTCTACTCCCTCTGAGTGCTATCGAAGTGCGATTTTTTCTTTGCGACTAAGCCCCTTAGTGTTCGAAGTGCTGTGCTAAGTTGTGTTGTGCTTGTGCTGAGTGCAGTGTTGTGCCCAGCGTAAGTAGTCTGGTTTCAGTACAAAGGATACTTAACGGTGACAACGAATTTGTACTGAACCAGTATTTTATTTTTATTTTATTTCTCTTCTCTATTTTATTTATTTTTCTCCTATTTTAATATTTATTTTTATCATATCTGTGTGTTTTCGTGTGTATTTGTCCTTTTTGTCGGTAAAGGTTGACCCTAACGCGGTCAACTCTTTACCTGCGTACCCTTTTTTTTTAGGTTTCTAGGTAGTGGCCTTCGGCGTACTACGGTTAGTTTTAAGTTATTCTCCCAGCCCCCCTACCGCTGGTAGGGAGGTTAGCCGCTAGGGTTCGCTAGGTTTTTATTTAGGAACTCTAGGCATTTGTTATATAAATAGGTGCTAGGTTTGCTAGGGAACCTAGGCATACATTATATATTTATACATTACATATCCAAGCCCTCCAATGGACCAAAGCGTCGTAAACATCCTTAGGTCGTTCGTTCAGGCGCTCGCTGCGTCCGGCATCCCCATCCCAGATGACGTACTAACGCATGCCTTACAGGCAACTATCGCGTCCCTGGCCCCTCAGACCTCAACCCCAGCCCCTCAGGCCTCTAACGTCCAGACCCCTCAGGTGTATAGCTCTCCCGCGTCTCTCGTTCCATCCGATATGGACTGCGCGTCGGTCTCATCCTCGCGCTCATCTCAGGGAAGCGTACAGCTCCCGGGAGCGATTCAGACTCCACCGCGTCCGAAGCTTCGTCGGTCGCCACCACCCTAACCGGTTCTCCTGAGCCCGCGTTCCAGTTAGTTACCAAACGCTCTAAGAAGCGTTCGAAAAAAGCCGCGGTGCCTTCAACACCCGAGCCAACCCCGGTGTCTTCTACACCCGCCCCTGCGCCGGTCATGTCACTCGAAGTGACCGCGTCTCCGTCGGTCCCTTTGAAGCCAGCGTCGCGCTGCGCTCCCGTCCCACCGAAGCCTCAGCTCCCTCCGCCCGTCTTCCTCCGTGAAAAAGTGCGCTGGACCGCGGTTTCTTACTTGTGCAAGGAGCACAAAATTAATTACTTAAAAGCCGCCAACGCTGGCGAAACAATCAAAATTCAGGTTGCGACCGTCGACGACTTCCGGTCTTCCGGCTTCTGTCGATCAAACAAATCGTGTATCACACCTACGCCCTCCCGGAGGAGCGTAAGATCCGCGCAGTACTACGGGGCGTCCCGTTTGAACTCAGTAATGAAGACATTCTCGAGGATCTTAAGTCTCAGGGCTTCCCGGCTGAAGCAGTGCACAAGATGCACTCTAACCGCGGTAGGCGCTTTCCGTTAGCTTTAGTTATCTTGCCTAATACTCCCAACTCGAGGGAGATCTTCAGAGAGGCTCGCACAATCTGCGGACTCTCGAATATCTCCGTCGAGCGTCCCAACCCCCGCGGTCACCCTGGGCACTGCCACCGCTGCCAGCTCTATGGCCACGCAGCGGCTAACTGCTCAGCTCCTCCCAGGTGCGTTTAGTGCCTGGATCCACACATTACGAAGGAGTGCACTCGCACTCCCGAATCCACTTCCCCCCCTGCCTGTGTGCTGTGTGGCCAGTCCGGCCACACAGCACAGCAACTAAACCGGCACTGCCGCTCACTCCCGCTAACTTCCCGCCGCTGCGCAACCGGGGTCCTCCGGAAGCAAAGCCCGTTCAGCCGACGCCTACTCAGGCTCTGTCTTGGAGGCAGCGTCCGGCCGTCCCGCCTGCACCTTCCCGACCCATCCCAGCTCCCGTAGCTTCCGTAGGGCCACGTCCTGCTTTGTCATCTTCACCTCAGTCGTCGTTGGCTGAGGACATGAAGACCGTGTTCGACGTCATTCAAAACGTCGACATTACGGAAATTTCTGTTCTCGCACGCAAACTGCGAGCTGCCCGCTCTCCTCAAGAGCGTTTATTTGCGTTAGCCGAGCATCACTCGCTTCTAAGTTCGTTATAAATTTTATATTTTTATTTTTGTATAAATTCGTAAATAAGTAAATTATAATGTCTAGACCCGCGAATCCCGCGTCCAGTCGTATTAAACCCAAGGGCTTATCCCTAGTATCTTTTAACGCTCGTAGCCTTAATACTAACCTTCTTGAGCTCAAACTGTTCCTTCAGAACAACGAGCCAGACTTATTGCTTCTTCAAGAGACGTGGCTAACTCCAAACCGCTCCAGGGGATTCGCTATACCTACTCTCTCGCTATATAAACTCCGACGGTTTCGGCGGCACTGCTATTTATTACAAAAGAGGATTCCATTGCTGCCCTCTCCCTACCCCTCCTCTCCTCAACATGGAAGCCACTGTGTGTAGATTGGCTATGACTGGTCATCCGACCATTATCATAGCTTCAGTCTACATACCTAGTGGTACCAGACCAATCCGCAGCGACTTTGAGGCCATTCTCGCTCTCGGCCATTCAGCCATTATGTTCGGAGACTTTAACTCCAAACATACTGACTGGACGTGCCTAACAACCAACACCAGTGGTATTGCTCTCCTCGACATCACAAATTCACTTGACTTAGATGTCATCTCCCCCATCACTCCCACCCACTATCCCGACAACCTGAACCACTCTCCTGATATCCTCGATTTTGCAATAGTCAAGCGAATCAACCTCCACCTCAGGTTTATCGAACCTCTCGATGACCTAGGTTCTGACCACCGCGCCGTCTCCCTCGTGCTAGGACTGCCTAACGATATTGTTACCTCTCCTAAGACCTTTACCAACTGGAAAGGCTTTAAAATACGTTAGTTTCAGCCTTAGAGGCCCCGAACTCTCCACTCGCGATCTCTCCCGAACAATTAGATAGCCCGGATAAAATTGATTCATTAGTTAATTCTCTCACTGATGCTATCAACTCAGACATCAGTGAAAACGAAAAGGTTGCTAAGCAAGGCAAACCCACGCTTCTCTTAGCCGTTAGCAATCTTATTAAAGCTAAGAAAGTGGCTCTCCGGAGAGCCAAGAAATATCCCACGCCCGCCTATAGAACAGCTGCGAATCAGCTTCAACGTAAAGTTAGGTCTTGCCTCGCGGAACTCCAAGACGCTCAGATGAACGATCTCATGGCGAATATCTCTCCGTCCCACCAAGTGTACTATAGCATGGCCCGAGCCTTACGCGTAGACACCGCCTCTCACGTTCCTCCTCTCACTCGTCCCGACGGCACTACTGCCTTTGAAGTCGAAGAGAAAGCCGAATGCTTCGCTGACAGCATTGCCACACAATGTTCACCCAGCACGCAACCTGCTGATCCCTCACACATCCAGGCGGTGGAGGACGAAGTCCTTCGTAGAGACTCTCTCCCCATCACCGCCGACCCTTCACAGTCTCTAATGACGAAATCTTGCTTCTCATTAGAAATCAAAAGTCCAAGAAGGCTCCGAGTGCGGATGGGATTTCCAACCACGCATTCCCAAGCCGGGCAAACCTCTGAACCTAATCTAATCACAGACCCATCAGCCTCCTCAAGGCAATGTCTAAACTTCTCGAGAGAGTCATACTCTCTCGAATGCGGAACCATCTGTTTCCAACGGATGGCGATCCTCTTATTATTCCCCATCAGTTCGGCTTTCGCGCTAAACGCTCCTGCCCTCAGCAAGTCCATCGAATCGTTGAGTATATACTTGACGGTTTCTATCCACGTCGTTATAAAACAGTCGCGGTTTTCTTTGACGTAGCCAAGGCTTTCGATAAAGTCTGGCACAGCGGTCTCGTTTATAAACTCTACAAAATAGGCTTACCGGATCGCCTAGTCAGGTTAATAGCGTCGTTTCTCAAAGACCGTACGTTTCGATTTAAACACGAAGGCACGCTTTCTGCGCCTCGTCCCATAAAGGCTGGAGTCCCTCAAGGCTCAGTCCTCGCCCCTCTGCTGTACACCGTGTACACCAACGACATTCCCATCCCGCCGAAAGGCGTCGAACTCGCCCTCTTTGCCGACGACACCGCACTCTATACCAAAGGCCACAGTGTTCCGCACCTTGTAACCAGACTCCAAAAGGCCGTAAACGCCCTTGGTGTATGGTTTCAAAAATGGCGCATCGATGTGAACCCTGAAAAGAGTTCTGCGATGCGCTTCGACCACAAACGCCGTCGTCGCGCTGGCGATCCCCACGTTCGAATGTTAGGCATTCCTATCCCCTGGAAGCGCAGTACTAAATACTTAGGTGTCACATTAGATCCGACGCTTTCTTTCAAGCCACACGTCGATAGAGTTTCGAAACTCGCCTGTAACTACTAAGGCCGCCTAAATAGCATGTTAGGTAGAAAAAGTAAAATGTCTTTCAAAAACAAACGTACACTTTACAAGGTCTGCGTTAGACCCGTCATGACATATGCCTCGCCAATCTTTGCCCACGCCAAACCCTCCCTCCTACACAAACTGCAGGTAGTTCAAAACCTCATTTGCCGCAGGGCCACAAACGCACCGTGGTACGTGCGTAACGCGGACTTGCATAGAGATCTTGAACTGCCTACAGTACAACAACACCTCAAAACACTCTCTGAAGCGTTCTTCAAACGCTCCGAAACCCATCCCAATCCTCTAGTTCGTGATTCAGTCTCATATACTACTCCTGTCTTAGATTTGAAGTTCAAAGTCGCTAGGCCTAGGAATGCGCAAGCGTACTCTTCCACCAGACTGTCAGCCGATCTCGAAGCCCTTCTGGCCGCAAATTCTAATTCTAACGTAAATTCTAATTCTAACGTAAATCCTAATTCTAACGTAAATGCGAATTAATTCAATTTTATTTTGCAATTTTTTATTTTTTTTTAATTATTTGATTTTTATTTTGAGCAACTTCAGTGCTATGTATTCACCTTCAGTGCTTTGAGCACCTTCAGTGCTATGTAATCCCAGCGGGTGACCCCTTCTGGGCCCCGCTAGCGCGGCCTCTTTCTCCAATTGGCCGTCGCTCAGATGAAGGCTGAGTGGCAAAAATGCACGAGCCGACAGGGGGTTTTTAGTGGGTATGGTCCTGGTAGGCGTTGGGACGAGTCCCACATAACTTTGGAATCGCGCCAGAGTATGCGTCAGGGCATTTTTATCCTCCTGCCCTTCCCGCGGAGGGGAACAAAAAAAAAAGTCTCATTGAAACAGATGGCACTTACCGATGTTGAACCTGTCCTTAAGATTGACAAGCCAGCGCCTTAACCGCTGTGCCACAGACGCTCATTTAGTGCATTCTTATAAAAAAAACCAATTGTACCTTAAATGTAGCCAACGCACATTTGTAATTTCTTATTTTACGCGTACTTGGACGTCAACATCATAGTTAATGTCAACGCGGGTGAAGCAGTACAGTAAAAGAAAAAAACGATAACAAAATGTAGAATTTAATTAAATAACGTAGCAAAAGTTTCGTACGGTTTTCGTTGCGAACCATAAATTAGACTGTAACGTGACATTTCTGACATAAATGAATTATAATTTCAATCAAGAGCTATGTGTTGCAAACTTTAAGTTTCAGTAAAATTACTACGGGACTTACTTTAAGACTTCCGAAATATATGCTTTAAAATACTATATTAACTATACCCTCAAATATTATGAATAATAGTTTATTAAAAACTGTAACTATATTATAGTAGTGTATTTTATATAGTGTATAGTAGTGACTAAGTGTTATGTATAGAAAACTGTTTGATGACTTGATTCCTTCGCGCTTGCACAGCCGGTTAACTTCTTTAAAATGTTTACATTTCAAGTGTCAAAAACCAGTAAAATTACACAATAAATTAACATCGATAAATAAAGTGCTCAGGAAAAGTTACACAATGTATTGCTAAAATGTTGTTGAACACAATTAAACAAAGATAATTGGCCATTCATATTATTAGATTAAAATAAATACCCTTGTCTTAGTGAAACAACATTCCAGCTCGCAATTTGCTCTCTTTTTTCCTTGATGGCCTCCCTTTTCCAAGTTTTAGTTTTCCAAGTATTCCAAGAACCACAAATATTTTTATATGTGCTCTACAAATATCAGATTATGATTAGTTTTGGATCACCGTAGTATATTTAATTTTATTAGTAGCAAATTATTTCAGGGTAATTGAAAACTAAGTCGTGACAGCCTTAATAACCCCACTGCAAGGACATAAGCCTCACCCAACTTAGTGGTGGTATTAGGCAATTTATAGTCCACCACCCTAGCCTACTGTGGGTTGGCAGACTTTTACAAATGCCTTCAAAATAATGTCTTAGGTACGTGGTTTTCCTCGCGACATTTTCATTTAATGTAATATCTTAAATTTCCACTAGTTATTACATTTAAGAGATTTCCGTTGGGAAGATAACCAAAGCATCAAAATTATACCTGCAGTGAATTAGGTGTAGTGGTGAGTAGAAATCATAAGTATTTGTAATAGAATCACTAATTATAACATACTTTTCGTTTTTTTAAACATGGTCCCGATATAAAATGACCAAATTTATATTTCTTACAGAGAAACACTGTTCGTTCTTGGGTTCGGAGATATTGATTAAAAAACCTTAATGTAATAATTATTGCAGAAAAGTAATGTTTATAAGACCTGACACGCTATAAATATTTTGCATTTGAGAACCAGTAGCAGAATTACACTGAGTAAGATATTAATATATAGCTAAGATAAAATAATAACATTCTGTAGTGTATTATAAACAATGCAGCTTATATATGAGCTAATATTATAATTGTTGTTTTCTAAGACATCGGGTAAAGATGTCTTCAAAGACTCAAGGAGAATTATTTGAATTCGGCGGTAACATGAACAAAGAAAGTGCGCAATGTTTATCCAAGATAATTGTTCTGTGCACCGATCACATTCAGTAAGGAATTGGCTGGCTAACCAGAACTAGCATATATATCATCACCCTTACTTAGCAGTTTCAATAAATTACTACTTACTTACTATCTATATCTCTACTACTATTATATCTTCTTAAATTCAACTACTTATAAAAAAAGTAAAATTTATCTTTCCCCGTTATAATAGGTCTTTACCGATGAAACTGCCGTTTTGCCGTACTGGCCATTTCAAATGAAAATATTTTTTTTGGACTGATAATTCTAATTTCAAATTAATTTTATTTAACAAACATGGAATTCTTTTTCCAAAATCGTCATTTGTTTAATAGTTAGTGTTTTGTTTTCAACGCATTCGAACATTTTTCGTCATCATGGATAAGTTAAAAATTCGAGTAATTATGGAGTATGAGTACCGTCGTGGCAGCAAAGCGGCACAAGCGGCACGCACCATCAACGACGTTTACGGAGCGAACACTACAAACGAACGCACCACCCGTTATTGGTTTACCCGCTTCCGTTCTGGAAATTTTGACCTGAAAAATGAACCCCGTGGTGGTCCGAAAACTTTGGTCGACAATGACGAATTAAAGGCAATTGTGGAAGCTGATGAAACTCAATCCACGGCTGAATTAGCAGCAGCTTTCGACGTTAGCATCAAAACAATATTGATCCATTTGCGTCAAATTGGCAAGGTAAAAAAGCTTAACAAATGGGTACCCCACGAACTCAATGACCGCCAGCGCGAAGTACGCGTGGAGACGTGCCTTGCACTGCTCAGCAGGCATACAAATGAAGGAATTCTGAACCGCATTGTTACTTGTGATGAGAAATGGATCCTGTTTGACAATCGTAAGTGCTCAGCAAGTTAGTTGGACCCTGGTTCAGCACCCAAACAATGCCCTAAACGAAAACTTACCCCTAGAAAAGTGATGGTCACTGTTTGGTGGTCTAACGCGGGTGTAATTCATCACAGCTTCTTGCCAAACGGGACAAGCATTACTGCAGATGTGTACTGTGAAGAACTGAACACAATGATGGAGAAGCTCGCACGTCTCCAACCAGCTTTGGTCAATCGTTCGGCTCCACTGCTCCTGCACGACAACGCGCGACCTCATACTGTACAGCAGACGGTCTCCAAGCTACAAGAGTTGGGGTTGGAAGTTCTCCTTCATCCGCCGTACTCACCAGACCTTGCGCCTACAGACTTCTACTTTTTTCAGAATTTGGATAACTTCTTGGCGGGAAAAAAATTCAATACCCGAGAGGCAGTACAAAATGCCTTTGAAGAATTTGTTGCCTCCCGTCCAGCTGATTTCTTCAAGAAAGGCATCAATAAGCTACCAATGCGTTGGCAAAGATGCATTGATTGCATGGGTGATTATTTTGATTAATAGAAAAAAAAAATATATAAAAAAATTACGCTTTATTTATTTCGTGAAAAGCGGCAATTTCATAGGTAAAGACCTAATATATGAAATCTTTTTGTGTTTATTAGTATTTTTTCTAGTGTTTTTGCTATATGCGAACACTTTTAGTGCAATTGCAAAATATATCCTTACTTTAAGTTCTCCTTAAAGGTATGAGTAATAAATAAATACTATTTAGCCCCACAGGTTACAATTATATAAATATCAACCTATGATTTAAAAAGTTGAGAGATATAAATTGTTACTTAATATAGGTAGAAAGCATGTTGGTTCTCTATACAAAAAATTAATCATAGTTTTAGTTTACAGAATTTATGGTAAAAGCGTTAATAAATTAAAAAAAAAATGGATATAAACAATGGGAACATCCAAAAATTCCGAATTATGTAATTCTGAATTTGAATATTCCGATTTTTAAAATTCCGAATTTCACATTCCCTAAGAGACTAAATTCCGGCTATTCAAAAACACGATTCCTAGCGCCAAAATAGGATTTGCATTTCAGTACATAACCTATATACTCAAGAAATAACTTGGTACAAAAAAATAAATAAACTTTTTCATTTCCAGCTGACTACTTGAATGCTCGAACGTATAAATTGATTTGCTCATGCAGTTTTACAAGGCGTTTGTTATTGCAACAATTATTATTCGAAATTTTGGTATTCGGGATTCGTATTTACGATATTATTAATAATTCGGATTTTTTTGGTTCGGTAATTTCTAATTCGGCATATTGATTTTCGTAATTATAAACGTTCAGAATTTTGAAGTTTCAAAAAAGAAAAATTAGGAATTATGAAACACGGAATTTACACTATCGGAATTTTGAACCATTTGGTGTTATAAAATTCGGAATTTTGAAATTCGTGATTATGACTAACGGAATTAAGTTTTTCGTATTTATGTAGTGTCCCCATAAACAATGCTTTTTATTTATTATTAGCTCTGTTATTAGCTTATAGTTATAATAGAAACCAAATCTAAACCAACATCAAAACAACGTCAACATTTTATATTGAGGTTTTGGGATTTTTTTAATCTCAGCCCAATCGACCATTGCGCTATTTTAAGCTTAGTCGTTTGAGATTCCAATCTGCTGTTTCATTAAATAAATAAACATATGGTATTTTAACTCGAATTGTTTAACGATAAAATTTATCTGATTAGTGACAGATGAAGATTTTTTTATAAAAAAAATTTAACTTGAAGGCATTGTCAAATATTTGTCAGTCACGTAGATCGAACCGGGACCTCAAGATCGAAAAACCAGCGCCTTAACCATAGGTCTGGAAACTCAGTTCAAATGAAATGAAACAGTTAATTGATTTACATTATTTATAATATTTGGATAAACAAAGCATTATCTATCGTAATCTACTTTTTTTCAAAATAGATTAAATTATGTTCTAGTATTGGTCTTTATTTACCATTCTTGAGTTAATTGAGTTTTCAATAATTAGCTTTAAGAGCATAGCAAGAAGTTAAAAATTTTGTGTTTAATTGAAATAAAAAAATAGGAGATCTTTTCTTATTTATGGGAGTAAAGATGTTATTTTTCTGTTTATTATACGGTTTTTGATAATCAGTCAATAAATATACAAGTTAACCTTTGTACAAATTATTGTATGTAAACCCAAAACATTTTGTGGGTTCATATCGTAAAAGTAGCTCTATACTTTAGCGGCTTTTGTAACATTGTAAATTTCGTAGAAAGGGCCGTAATTTAAAAAACTACAGCTTTATATTTAACATTATCTTTTTTGTCTTTATTACGATATTTTGGGTAGAAAATGATATTTATGTTTATGTTTTAGCCTTTAAAGCTAGTAATAATACAAAGTAACAATCAACTGGGTCCTTCCATTGGCGTCATTAATCGTAGCTGATAGGGAATCTTCACTAAATTGATTCAATATTTGAGCACAGGTGATGTCCTTTTAGCATAATCTGCACAAGCATAACTTGTCAGGAAACTGACCCAGCTAACTTTCATATATTTCAACTCTCACTTCTCTTTGAATAATATGAAAAAAGATTCACTTCAACGATTTAATTTTCATTTTTATTTATTACATATACTTTTAACAATTCTGAATAAAATATTTTCTACGAATATGTTCAGCGTACCGATGCATCTATCCGATGCAACATAACTTGTTATCTTTATTATTGTGTCTAGTTTCGTCGTTTCTTTAACCGATCCCGTGCATATGGCGCCGTTGAGGCGCCATGAGTTTTTTTTTGTATCTGGTGCATGGCGCCCGAGATGGCCAAAATTTTTACTTGTAAAACTCGGATAAAATGACATATTCCAAAGGTTACCCGTTAATAAAAGTGTCTTAATTTGTCACGCTGATTGCAGTTCCAGTGTTAGCTTCGGGATATCTTCAGGAGTTGTAAACCTTTTCAATATAATAGAACAAGTTTGTTCGACAAACTCGTCGTCGTCACATTGCTTACAATTTCAGACACAGGTATATCTTGATTTGGTTCCCAGACATCATAAGTCTGGGAATTCTGTTGGGAACAAATCTGTTCGACAAACTTGTCATCGCATTGCGTTTTAATGTCAGACTCTACCTGAGTCTGTATTTGTTCTTTTTATATATTCTGATTGATTTAGCTACAGAGGCCAACTACACAGGACATATTATAGTGTACAATCTATTGAGTGATAGATATTTCTACTTAATAGTTTATTTTTCGATTGATTTGCTTTGTTTGAAACAGACATTTTATTCAAAAGTTTAAAATAGGTACAATGTTTATTTGTTTATGAAATACTATTTACACACAACTTACATGGTAATTTCCAGATCTACGATAAAAGAAAACGAATTGATCAACCAATTGAGCCAAACATATAGCAAAAGGTTTAAAAGGTTTACAACTCCTGATAAAAATAAGTCACTTACCTTCCATTTCAATATAAACACTTAGATAGTCACTTATAAACACTTGAAATTATTTTTATGAATATAATGAACCGCTAACGTACGCTGTTGGGTTGCGACTTTAATAAAAACGAGTGGAAATCGACGAAAAAGCGATAAGTTGCACTACATGGTGGGTGGTGCACGAGAGGGGCCATGTAAGTACCTGGCGCTTGGCGCCTCAGAGGGGCCTCGAAAGCTTCGCCGCCAGGCGCTAAAGTTTAAAAAAACTGCCGCCGCATTGAATCGGTTTACCAAAAAATCTAGGTATCTGAAAACCTTGAATATCTCTAGATTTTATTAATCGATTCCAAAGGTACCAGTTTAATATAGGTTAGCTCCGGTATTTTTGTACTTTCAAGGAAATATAAGTATATGGATCAAGAACCGGTATGCAAGGTACCTTACAAATACCGGTGCTCTTTACATGTACTAGTACGTATAAATTGACTGGAACTGATTTCTTTGCGCCCACCATCTCCACGCTCCTAAAGTTGGCGTTTAGACGCTACTTAGACAGTGCTCCCCAACATCCCAATCCACTGGTTTAAACAGTTAGCTGACTACACCAACCCAACTCCGACGCAAACCTTTGGGTAATGTCTAAATAGATCTCAATCACGCAATTACTTCAAGGAACGCCGATGTTATAATTAGAAGTAGAGCAACACAGCATTCAAATCACCTAACCCACCAGTGGGCTGGGCTAACATTCGTACTGAGTATCTTGCTGGTTCTTTGGCAGTTCATGACTCTTCCGAACCAGTGGTAGTTTTAGTATACGAAGTCCTACCCTGAGGTCGATAACCTATCGGGTGCCCTTAGCGAACCATATGTCAAATTGATCGAAGATACCGTGCTGATAAATTGCTGAGAACTGTTATTTTCCTGCACCTGTCATTTGGAATGACAGGCCCTCTTCTGAAGAAAATAGCCGTTCGCGCAATCTATGAGCTCTGTCCAAGGGTGTCACTTAGAGGTAAATTTAAAGATATAAATATTCTTACTTTCCATTCGCAATATATTTTAGAAAATTTAATGTTCGTAAAAAAGAACATAACCTTGTTCAAAAGAAAAATAAATCTACCAATATTAACACAAGAGGAAGAAATAAACTGGCACCTCATAATAGTATGCTTCATAAAGTCACTGACTCATTCATGGGTCAATGTATACGGTTTTATAATAAGGTTCTTGAGGATACCCAAGGTCCTCCTACTGACAAATTCGAAGAAACTATAAAGCTAAAGTTGTGTGCTAAAGCTTATTATAAACTATTTGATTATTTGGACGATACAAGCTCTAGGGTGTATCATGTGTAATGTGTCTGTTTGTTCGTTGAGTTCTTCGTCCATATGAATATGAAAAGTGTCATTGTCACTAAAATATGTCTTCTTATGGTAGCGTCGGGTGACGGGTCGCTCACTTCTCTCTAATATGGTTGAGGATAGCGATGTCTGCATCCCGCGTTAATTCGTGAACGGGTGCCGCTTGAGGGTGTCCGTGGTTTGGATACTTGGAAGGAGGGAGACTTGCCGAGCTAACAGATGCATATAAGAATAGATCTGTACAGATAAAACGAGACACTGCAAATTTACTTGTAGCGTTTCGTTTCGTGTCTCTTGAAAAAAATATACCCGTAAAGTTTGTTGCCAGTTCTTCTTCACGAAGGTTTTTCCAATCTGACTTTAGATTCATTCATTTGACGTCAATAAGAACAAGTAATTGTCAAGGTTCAGAAATAAATATTTGAATTTGAACGGTTTGCGATCATTGATAATATTCTCCTATTTTTTATAGGTGATTTAAACGGGTCATCAATTTTGTAGTTGAAAAAACAGTGAAACAAAGTTATCAAGTATTCATATCAATACGTTGTGAAACCAAAGTTGTTATTTTCGTGTAAGAAACGAGTATGCTTTTAATTAAATTAAATTGAGTTTATTATTTCAGAACCTGCCCCAGCATTGGTGCCACCAAAAGGCTTTGGTATACGACATTTTCAAGCCTTAATGTTATTCCTGAGTCTTACCATCGGATACAGTATGAGAGCTCAGCTCAGTGTCTCCATAGTTGCCATGACGACCTTTGAAGAAAGCTACAAATGTTGTCCAACAAGTAACAATACTCTTCATTTCAGCGAAACTGATTCTAGTCTAGACAAATTTAATGAAAGTGTCATTATGTCGAGTGGTAATATGACAAAATGCATATGCAATGAATTCGCAAAATGGACTGTTTTTCGGGTAAGGTATATGAATTTACTATTTAAGTATATGAATAGCAGGCCGGTGCTAATTAATAGAAAGAATAAGTAACCTTATTGTGATAAGAAATTCGCTGAAACTTTTATTCTACTTCAAAAATATAATTAAACCTATTCCAATTTTAACTTATCTGAACCTAATCAAAGCAAACATAAGACAAAACATTTTTATTAAAGCCTTTACCAGCTAGACCACGACCTCATACGGGACTTACAAACAACCTCATCAATAAAGTTGTAGCTAAAACTTGGCTTAAATTTAAATCCCTGTTTCATTATTAATGCTTAAATACTCCTACCTAACGCAGCAGTTTCGTGCTTAGCGACGAACGTACAGAACAGCTCAAAGCTTTTACTTGTGGTTACCTGAGCAAAACTTTAATAACCTATTAAAATGAACAAGTTCTATGTTTTAGTTCTTAGTTTGAATTATTTGTTTCTAATAACTTAAAAGTAGTTTTGCGTTGGAAACGAAACTTTTTCGAGACACATTTTTTACCCTAAGTAAAAATTATATATCATATTTATTATTATTGTAATATAAATTAAAACTAGCTTTTGCGACTTTGCTAGCGTAAAGTAAGAGTTATGATTACTGTTTTTAAAACTTTTTATGAGAGGGTTGTTACATGATAAACGTATGTATTTGTGTTTCTTCTGTATCTCCAATAATAATCGCCTGAATTTTAGTCCGGCTTTTTTTTTTGTTTGAAGTTTAAGATCCATCTTGCCTAAGTTTGATGGAAATCTAATAAACCGTACAAAAGTTTAAAGGGTTTTGGTTTTGTACTTACTGATTACCAAATAACTTAAAATTAAGATTCAAAAGAAATATTTTTATTCCCAAATATGGGATAATAATTACCAATATACCATATTTTAATTCGATAGTTAGGAATTATCGGAATCGGAATTAAATAATTAAAAGAATTATTTAATTCCAAACTAATTATTATCAAACCAAGAGAAGTAAAAGAAGGCCAAGGCTGAGACCATATTTTAGTTAAAAATCTTATTAAAATACTAAATATCCCAAGTCCTAAAAAGTTAATTAACAGATACATTACTTTCACCCAAATATAATACTTGAATGATGTCTCAAACTTTGGACCTATTATCAATGACATATAACATATAGACAAGTTGTCCACTCTCAATACTGACAACGCAAGTACAAGGCAATTGCCCGCATTTGACTTAGTCTCGTGCAACCCAGTGTCACGGCTGAACGTCAAACAAAACTTTTTCCCAATTCTGTGTTTTTAATACCGTACAATGCTTTCTTGTGTATTTAGTCGATGTACTAATTACACTCTTTAAGAGAGAAAAACGTTTCTTTTCATGAGAAATTTTTTTTATAACTATCTTATTTACTATTTTACTTTTCTATTTAAAATGACGTTTTGAAATTGATATGGCTATTCATATCGACAAACTCAAAGAGCGAAATGTAATATGTTTTTGTATGTGGGAGCAAAAGAGACAATGCTATATACTGCGGCAATTTACGCGCGAAGCAACGTCACGAAGCATGTACATAGATATCTCTTTCTTACAACAAGAGAACTGTATTTTTCTTTCCTTCTCCTACAAATTTATATAACTGTATCGGGTAGGAATGTATAGTTCAGTTGACGCCGTTTTTTTGTGCGGTTATGTTTGGGTATGACTTGTCTATATCAATGCCTACTATATTCTAAAATGTAGCTTCACACTGAAATGTCTACTACACTAAATAAAGTTAAGTATCTTTCAAAAAATGAGGTTTCTGCTACGCTGAATATAGTAAAATATTTTTCGAAAAATCTAAACGCTGTACTTTTCAAAACTATAAATCAATTTTACACATTTGTTCTACCAGCTGCCTATAATTTTATTTTAATACCAGTTGTTCCTCGCGGTTTAAATTATGTAAAATAAAGTCTAAAATATTTTTTTGTAGTATAGCACTTAAAGGTGCAAAATATGTTTGGTTTTGACCTGCATTTCAGCTGTACACGGACGATTAAAAGCCACCAGTACTATAAACTGCAAAACTGGTTGAAACTACAATTTTTTTATATCTGGAGAAGTGTTTTAAATCTTCTAAGCAAATCATGATATAACGAATAACTTTCAAATGAAAAACGTTTGTTTGTGTGCAGAGGGCTCCTCAGCATGCTGAATACGAAAATTAGAGGCCTATTCTACAGTCCACGCGTAAGCCTTTCTTATCACATTGCTGAGCTAATTAATCTTATCGAGAGCATATTCACCTGTAGGTAATAACAATAACAACAAAGGATTTGTTTCAAATCAAATCATTTATTTATTCATAATCATATGTAATACAAAGTTGGTAGACAATTGAATAATGAGTACAGCTATGACTCGCCGAAGTAGCACCTATATGAAATTATATCAAATTATAGTTATGTCAGTTAAACGTATCGAAGTGATTAAATTTTAAACAATTACATATTATTATTGCTAAAAACAGGAAAGGAGAAATAAACATCAATTGTTTTACACTTCATAAAGGTAAAAGAAGCATAACTCGAACTAAGTAACTCACCATTGCTACCCGAATTTTTTTTCGATTGTTGTATTGCAATCTGTGTTTGATTTAAAACTGTACATGTAGAATATTTTGGAAAAACTTTTATTGGCTGTATGTTAAAGTAACAGAACCCGAAATATAATATTTAGGCAATGGTTGCGGTAAATAAGCTTAATTAGACTATGAGGTTTAAAATTACACTTCACTACACCTTGCTTATTTTTTGAAACCATGTGTTAATTTTACTTATTCCCGAGCATCATACGACCCATATTAGGTATATAAGCCCTTTCAACCAAGTGCTCCGTTGCAAGGCCTAGGATTGCGCAAGCGTACTCTTCCACCAGACTTTCAGCCGATCTCGAAGCCCTTCTGGCCGCAAATTCTAATTCTAACGTAAATCCTAATTCTAACGTAAATCCGAATTAATTCAATTTTATTTTGCAATTTTTAATTTTTTTTTCTATACTTTATTTACTTTACTTTATAATACTTTTAATTTTGAGCACCTTCAGTGCTATGTATTCACCTTCAGTGCTTTGAGCACCTTCAGTGCTATGTAATCCCAGCGGGTGACCCCTTCTGCGAGCTTCTTTGTTCTTACGCAGCTTGCGTCGAATTTAATATTGATATTTTCTGTAACTCAATAAATCAGTTTAAGTCCTTGATCCTTGGTCAAATGCACGAGTGACTGTTTATATTTGTACGATCTATCTAGGAATTGTATAAGTATGTATAAGTATAAGTAATAAGAAAAGTCTCATTCATTTTTTTTAACATAATGTAATTAACTGCAAAAAAAAAGGAAACAATTTCTTCTTTATATACTTAAATATGTTGATTGTTGTCATAACATTGCATGCTGTTGTCACCTATAATTGAGTCTACGACTTGCAATAACTTTTTAAAACTATGGTCCAAATGTGCGTTATTTGTTGTAAACTTGTTGGTGATCTAATAAATAAATAAATAAATAAATAAATTTAGCATGCGATGTGGGTCCATGTTCAAGCATCACAGACATCCTTGCGAGCGAAAGTGTTGTGAGAAGACGTGGTCCTAGCATCTGTGCAATAGATTACGAAGTCAAAATGTGTTCAACGTCTCTGCGAAAAAGACCACGTTCTACGTCAAATTTAGAAGATGTGGTACTAGTGAAAAGGTGCTGGTGCCGGTGCAGTGGGAGGTATACGCAGTTGAATTTAAAAAAGTCAACTTCTCTGCGAAAGAGGACTACTTGCAAGGTCAACTTGAGAAGTTGACCAGGTTAACAAGGTTCTAGTGAGAGGCTGCCGGAGCAATGAAGAGTCAAACTGTGGGATGTCAAAGTCTGTACGACACTGCCGAAGTCACGTCGTGTGAAGATGTGTTAGAGTGAATACAAGACTTTGTCACAGTTAGAACGAAATTAAACATAGTCAAAGTGAAAACCATAGCTTTCGGAAGAAGACTCTGTCCACCATTGGGTAAAAATAAAGTATTGTCTATCAGGTCCTGTCCTGTTTCCTTCCGATCGCGTCACCCACTTTACATTGAAAGAATTTCCGGAGCAAGTACTTTTTTAAATACCAACTTTATATAAAAACCACAAATTTTATATAGAAATGAATATTATATGACATAATATATACGCCTATTAGTCATTTCTGAATGTTGAGGAGATTTCACTTGGTAATCAAAGGCTTCCTGCCGTTTCTCATACATCTGTTGGCTATGAGGTGGACATTTAATTTTTAATTCAGAAATGACTTATTTGTTTTAGGAAACCTATTCCAAAATACATAATATTAATCATTAAGTGTAAATTTAAATGACTATATATATATTTTTAATGGAATCCAGCGTGTGAAAAAAAAAGAATAATTAATTACAATAAATTCAGCATCATACACAATCAACATTTAAATAAGCGAGTGCCGTCTACGTTGTGGAACGTCTCGACTACAGTTCACACAGCGGAAATGTGGCTGCGAATTATCCATGTTCATGCGCAGGTTGTCGTGGGCTAGGAAATCGGGTCCAAGTTCATGCAAAAGTGGTCGTTTATGGATGATTCGGAATCCGTAGTAAGGCCAGGGTCATCACGTGAAGCAGAGATCGTAGAATCCATTTCGAAAACTAATCGTAAAAATGAAAACAAATCGCAAGTAGATATTCAAAACGCAAAAAGCAGGAGCGAATGATCTTTCAGTGTTGCCAGGACTTAATTTCAATTTACCTCAAGTTTGCACCCTAAATCCGTCCGTCACTAAACATTTTGACACCTCTTGATGTGATTTAATAAACGAATCTGGAACTTAATAAAATACTACATTTCGAAAAAATCTAACTAAGAAAAGTATCATAGTTAATTATTCTTCTTATTTGTTATTGGAATTTAATTATTCTAGCAGTCTTTGAATATGTGCATGCGCATTTTTAAACATTTTCAATTTGCAACTAAGGAAATGAAATATCAACATTTAATTTATTTATTTTTTGTTTTTGCTATTATAATTGCTAGATTTGACATTTGTCCAATGAATATTTATGGCTGATTTTTCAATCGAGAGATGGTTTTTGCCTGAAGAATAAAATGTGACATATTGTATTGATAATCTGTTTTAAATATTGACGAATTCAGATTATTCGAATAATGCAAGTAAATAGTGGTAGTCATAAAACTTGAATCCTTTTTTAGGGCGAATATTGTATGCCCTATTGGCAACCCTATACCCTTTTCATATTTTGACACAAAACAAAATGGCGCAATTATATGCTTTTTCATAATAATGTCATTACAGTACTTTTATTTTTTACAGCTTGTATTATACAACGCAATCATACTTAAAATATATAATACATTTTGGATAAAATTATAACACTAACGGCTTTTTCCTGAATTTCTGTTCGAGAAAATCTTTTGACGGCCAAGAATGGCAGAAAGGCTTTATCAGTTGTTGAAACAAATGTAACAATATTTATGAACTATCTGTCCCATATTTTTTCATGCAATTTTTTTATAAAATTTACTTAATGATTGGTTTTTTAACTACAAATTAATGTTTTATATCGCTATTTTTAAAAACGCAAAATATTTTAGTAGAATTTTACACCTCATAGTAATCACTTCCTAATTTTTATTAATCATACGTGAAACTTCTTGTAAAACATAATAATAAGATACTTCAAACAAAACAAACAAAATAAGATACTTCATTAATAAACAAATTTTAATATAAAATAAGTAATGAATCCCTAGACAAAGAGCCCTAAAGGCGAAAGCTTGTCTATTAGATGTCTATTATACGTGTAAGTCTATTGAAAAATTCATTATATTGCAAACATACTGAAATCTTTGCAAACAGTCCAATAATAGCAAAATAATCGCAAATACAAAGAACATTTCTCCATAATTCTAAAAGGTTTTTCTATATTTTTGCGAAAATACTGGCATCGATTGAGCCAGATAGGAAACACCATTGGTTTATTAAAAAACATTAACATCTTCTTCTTTGTTGCGATTGGTTGGAAATTCATCAAGTGCGTATTTGATTTGTTGAGTATTGTACGAGGGTGGATTGAAAAGTTCACGGCCTTAATAAGAAAACACAGGAATAATGCACTTTTTTATATTTTTTTTTCTACATACTCTCCTTTTAGGTCACAGCACTTAGTCCAGCGGTCTTCCAAGGCCTTGAACCCATTTAAATAGAAGGTCTCGCCAAGGTCTTCAAAAAAGGCATCTACGGCCACTTTGACCTCTGATTGGTAGAAAATCTCATTCTATCTAAGTGTTTTTTTAGTTTTGAAAATAGGTGAAAGTCAGAAAGTGCTAAGTCAGGTGAATAAGGGGGATGAAGAAGCAATTCGAAACCACAATTCACTATTTAAACCATCGATTCTGCAGATGTGTGAACACGAGCATTGTCCTGATGAAACAAAATTTATTGGTCAACAATCCTGGTCTTTTAGACTTTATTTCTTCGTGTAAATGACGTAATAGTGTGAAGTCGTATGTAGAATTTATAGTTTGACCTTTTTCTAAGTTTCTTGTGGAGGATCACAGCACGGTGCTCTAAACTATCCATTTTCAAAATTAATAAAACTTACTCTCACATAATGTTCAATAAAATAAGTAATTACGCATGTATCTCAGAGAAAACTTGCACAGAGACTAACAAAGAGTGTAGTAGTTTTATAATAATATGACAACGCTATCTATGTTAAGCCGCGCACTTTTCAATCCACCCTCGTATTATGTTGCAATTACACGTATTATCGGATAACAATGCGACATATACAAAGAAAATGTTGATGGCGATATACTAATAGTAATATTAATCATACTCTGCAAAGTTATAGAGCGTGTATTGAACAATCGTCTCCTGGCCAACGAGTCCAACGAGCTCCTTAGTGATAACCAATATGGTTTTCGCAGTGTTCGCTCGACTGGATGCCACTTACTTATAAAGCAAAGTCTTGGAAGGTCACGGTGAAGCTATAGCTGTATTTTTAGATATTTCCAAGGCTTTTAATCGGGTCTGGCATGATAATCTCTTGAGTAAGCTTTCAGCATACGGAATACTAATGGGCTCTGCGACTGGATATTTGATTTTCTGAGGGAACGGTCTTCATCGTCACTTTCCATCAAATGAGGTAGAAGAAAAACGTTGTGAATAGTATGAATTTTCTCTGAACTGAATTGTATGACGTGAACACCCGTGAACGTACTGGGACATATTACATTGTGTACTAAATGATGTGGCACTGATGGGAGTTAACGATAATGGAATAAAGTGCAGCAAAGTTTCGGGTTAACACGGAAATATTAGAATATCAAACACTTTCTCATATTAAAATATCAAACTCAGTTACTAGAATACCGTAACTTTTAGTGAATACTTGGATATTACAGCTGTTTAAAAACAGTAATATCCAAGTTATATAAGATATATATATAAGTTGTATGTAAGTTGTAGATATATATATATAAGATAGAGCTGAAGATGACAATAGAAACAACCTCACAAGTTCCGCAGGTTAAAATTATATTATAAAATATAAATTAAATAATTTTAATAAAACGTTGTAAACGTAGAAGTAGTAAACTAAACTTTTAAATAGTTGCTTATTAACAAACAGATAAAACCTGGGTTTCTTTAATTATTTACATGGTTTAATTATAAACAAAAATAATTTATAAAATCTATTAAAAAGAAAACCAAAAATTATTTTTAAAGATTCATATCGGTCTGACTTTTATGATAACATTTATTTAAAAATAAACTTACTTTGTTATTTATCAGAAGTTTCTTATTAATTATTATTTGTTAGCAATGCATGTAAAGAAGCAACTGAACTTCTGCTTACTGATAAAGTTTTTACATACTTAACAATAATTTCGCAGTCATATAACTGGAAGAAGACCACTCAAGAACTTGTAATATTTTCATTCTTCGTCGGTTACACGATTATGCAGATTCCTATGGGGATATTTGCTCAGAAATTCGGTGGTAAATTTACGATTATGACTGCTCTAGCAGTTAACGGCATTCTCTCGATTTTGACTCCGTGGGTGGCACTTATGGTAAGTCACGAGTTTTTATTATTATTACATTATTCTTATTTAAGAATATTTTTAACAAAATGATTATATAGGAGGGTTATAGGTTTGTAGTAGTTATTGTCAATCGTGGCTTTAGTCGATTATTTTTTACCCGATTATTTTATTTTCAAAGGACTTCAACTTAATCAAAAAGAAGACAGCAATCGTTTCAGAATAACATTACCAACACTACAAAATTCCTGCAACTAATCAATATTACTTGAAAACCCCTTACTAAAAGTCAGGAAATTCATACCTCCGCCCACTAACGAGATCTCTCCAAAATCCATAGATAACGTTTAACATCATGTCATTAGTCAGTATCGCTTATCTTTGCAGGGGGGCTGGGTGGCTGTTTGTATTTGTCGCCTCATCCAAGGACTCACCCAAGCGGCCTACTTCCCCAGCATACACACCCTATTAGGAAAGTGGGCACCTCTAAATGAAAGAGGACGCCTTAGCACGTACATATATAACGGTAAGAATTATTATTCGTATCATTTAAGTAGATGTTACGCTTTGAAAGTAATTGGTAAGTTTATCTTTCGGTTTTGATTTCGTATTATATTTTGAGAGACTCATAAGTTATTTTCAGTGACAAAGTGAAAACGTCTGGACAGAAAATTAAAAAAAAAAAACAAAGATATAAAAAAATTACATTCTCAAAATCCAAGTTCGTATCTTAACCGACAGTACAGCGTTTTTTGTAAAAAAGTTTTACTTCACAGAAGTTTGCGTTGGCTGCACAGCATAACATACTTATTACTTATCAATTTAAAATATTTGGGTTAACAGTTGGATTGCCAACCTCTGGAATTTCAGTTCGCGAGAATTTGCTTTCTAATACATTGAATAAAAAATTCCTAACTCTGATTTCATTCGCTCATTTCTTGCGTAACAACTGGAAGCACAACAAGGAGTTCTATTTTTGTGCTGTTTCACCCAACTGCTCGTACAGCCCATGGAATAGTACAGTCGCTTTTGTTAATTGTTCAATTATTAAGAATGTAATGGTAAAAGGATTATCAAAAAGCTTCGGAGTCATCGATTACAATTAACGCAAAAATATTTTCTCGTTCTAATATTCGTCCAGATTTGGTAACCTGAGTCTTTATTTATCCTAAAGTAAAGGAGGTAAAATTAGGTACCATCTGAATTTCTCAGAAGTTTTAGCCGTTTTGTTTTTCAATAACAACGTAACAATATTTTCTGTAAACGTTTTCAATTGCTTAGGAATTCAACGAAAAGATTTGATTACAAGCTCTCGAGTTAACGCGTTTCTGAATAATTTGTAATAAATAGGACTGTTGTTTATTTAAAAAAATACTTAATTTTAAGATGTTTTTCTTTATTAAAGAGATAGACTTGATCTTGGTCATAAGTAATTCTAATGAACATTTTAACTTTCTTGTATACCAACTTCCCAATTCGGTATGTAAAGTAATTTTTAAGTAAATTTTTTTTATTCTTTTCTGAAAGATTTAGGTATTTTGGGAAATTATTTAAATATTATTGATTTCAATGCAGTAGTTAATTTAAATCAATTTTACCACTTCTGACGTCACGAAGTAGTAATATCTTAAATTGTTTTGCAAAGATTGTAATAATTTTATCCTCAATGAACAACTCTACAATTATCTATGAATTTTTGATGACAAACATTTATTGAAAACATTGACGTGAAAGTTTGACCAAAAATAAGTATAGAAAATGATGCTACTTCATGTCATCATATCGTAGGAATTGTAGGTTGACTCTGTCAGTCAAATTATTTTAGACATTTTCGTTAAAATAAGCTTAATACCCTTTATCAGCGACCTTTTTCTAACAAAATATATGACAAAAAATTTATATAGCGAAATTATTTTTGTAAAAGACTCAGATATTTTTTTTACAAAACTTTTTTTTTTTTTTTTTGCTGCTGAGGCACCCTCGCGGGAGGGAGGTGGAAGATGCGTCATGCATACCGCCCGCAGGTAAAGTCCTCTGCGGGGGGTTATGTGGGACTCACCAGAATGGCACCTACCCACTAAAAACCACCTGTTGGCTGTAGTTATTACCGTTAGCCTTCATCGGAAGCGACACCCGTCGGGAAGTTGCGCGCGCTGGCAGAGACCCGCTAGCGGGTCTTCCGCCTGTAGTGAAAGTTGCACTGAAGGTGCTCAAAGGGACATGAGTTGGTGGCCGTTCTGGGCAGCCTTCGGTGAAGCCGGGGCTGGGCAGAGGTCGGCCGAAGCATGATTTAGGGATCAATTCATTGAAATGAACCTATAATGAATTGAGAAGGGAACTATGCTCCGCCAGAGCTAGCAAACGCTCTGTCGGAGTACGTGAAGCCCTAAGTTTACGGGCTAAGACTGCGATTTCACTAACATCGATATTTTTCATAGCGTCGCAGACGATACGCATATCGTCTGCTACGGAGGATTGAGGAGTGGGTTTGTATGGGCGAGGAGCCGGGATGGGATTCAATGCGGGGCGCAGCCTCCAGTTTTCTGGAGCAGGCCTGGACTGTGTAGGCTTTGCAGCCGGAGGAACCCGACTGCGCAGCGGCGGAAAGTTTTCCTGAGAAAGGGGCGGGGCCTGTTTGAGTGCCGCCCTCTTGGAATTGGAACGCATACAACGGGGTGCACGAGGGCAGCCCCTGTAATTTGCGGTGTGGCCGAACTGGCCACAAAGCACGCAATCGGGAGGAGAGGGAGTTTCAGGAGTGCGATTGCACTCCTTAGTGAAGTGAGGGACCAGGCACTTGACGCACCTGGGCGGTGCGCGGCAGTTGGCCGCCGCGTGCCCGTACAACTGGCACCGATGGCACTGGCCGGGATGACCGCGGCGATGAGGCGCCTCGATCGAGATCCCAGAGAGGCCGCATATAGTGCTAACCCCTTTCAGGATCTCCCTGGACTTGGGGACGTTGGCGAGAACCACCAAAGCGAGAGGGTGACGCCTCCCGTACTTGCTGTGCATTTTATGCACCGCGAGTGCCGGGAAGCCTTGGGACTGCAGATCCTCCAGGATAGCCTCGTTCGATAATTTGAACGGGACTCCCCTGAGTACCGCTCTGATCTTACGCTCTTCTGACAGAGCATAAGTGTGATAAGCATATTGCTTATCGGTGAGGAGCTTAGTCAAAGCTCGGAAATCGTCTATCGACGAGACAGTGATTTTAATAGATTCACCCGAGTTGGTCGCTCGGGTGTAAAGGATCTTGTGCTCTTTGCACAAAGTCGAGACCTCGGACCATTTACCCTTTTCCCGAAGGAACACGGGTGGTGGGACCTTGGCCTTGACAGAAGTTGGGGCCGGAGCGGGTGCTGAAGGCACCGGGGCAGCTGGCGTTGAAGACGCCGCAGGGGGTGTAGGGATGGGCGTCGAGGGCGCCGGGGCTTGTTTCGAGCGCTTCTTAGAGCGTTTCTTAACAAGCGTAAATGAGGGAGACTCAGGGCCAGTTGGGGCGCGGAGGGGCGTCTACTTCGCACTCCATGTCACTGGAGGAAGGGGACGCTGGAGGGCCTAAGACCAGAGGGATCTGGGGGACTGGGGTGGCCTGAGGGGCCATTGAGGGAATTAACGCCATGATATGCGGGATGAGAGAGTCCAAGAAACGATACTTATTAGCATTTATAGACATGCCTTCAGCACCGGTACTATCAAGTAACTTCTTCCTAAACTCTTCAGAGCTTAGGGAAGCCATTGCGGAGGGGTTGGGGAGGGACAACAATATATATGCCTAGAGTTCCTAAATAAAACCTAGCGAACCCTAGCGGCTAAACTCTCTACCAGTGGTAGGGGGGCTGGGGAGAATAACTTAAAACTAACAGTAGTACGCCGAAGGCCGCTACCTAGAAACCTAAAAAAAAGGGTAAGCAGGTAAAGAGTTGACCGCGTTAGGGTCAACCTTTACCGACAGAAAGGACAAATACACACGAAAACACACAGATATGATAAAAATAAATATGAAAATAGGAGAAAAATAAATAAAATAGAGAAGAGAAATGAAATAAAAATAAAAGGACTGGTTCAGTACAAATTCGTTGTCACCGTTAAGTATCCTTTGTACTGAGACCAGACTACTTACGCTGGGCACAACACTGCACTCAGCACAAGCACAACACAACTTAGCACAGCACTTTGAAGACTAAGGGGCTTAATCGCAAAGAAAAATCGCACTTCGATAGCACTCAGAGGGAGTAGAAAAACCTTGAAAACCGTAGCACGGAACCAACACGCTAAACTGTGACGTCAGTAGACTGAGCGCCACGGAATATCGGGCAGGGACCGATCAACGGAGAACGGGGTCTTGCACGTCCGCACCGCGTGGCGATCGGAGCGAGAATGTTTTACAAAACCGAATCGCTCTATCTATTATACAACAATGTTAGAAGAAACCGAGTCGTGTCACTTTCAATGGACACAACTTTTTTTATCAGAAGTGTTATTTTTTTTAAATAAAAGTACGAGTTTAATTACTAATTAAATGCAAACAATATACCAATAAACTATCAGAAAATATAAAATATATAAAAAATGAAAACGAACTTAGATATTGTTACAGAAACATTAGGCGATAAGTTTATACACTGGATCTTTTATAAACAAAGTTACGATAACGCAGTTATAACTTAAACGTTGGAAAATACGAATTTGTATGATATTGAATTTTCAGAATCAAAATATTATCCTTTTTATATTAATTTTATAAAACAAAACACGTCTGGCAACAGGCGAATATAACCCGTACAACCAAATCTAGTCGCAGTTACTAACATTTCAGTAACAAAATTAGATATTCTAGTCACAATGTGGTAACTTTTACTACTGTATTTGTCTACATTAGGTTTGTTCTCGAACTATCATAACAGAGTATACACAATGTGACCGAGATGTGTCATAAAAGCTTTTGGTAACAATGTTTCTTGAATATTATTACCACTCAGTTACTACCTTACGACAACAAGATCAAAATTATCCTGTGTAGACATGAGATTGTACAACTGTGTGTAGACTGTGTCTACATTTTGGCCTTAGAATGTTGATATTCTTTGTGTAAAAATAGTTACTAAACAATATATACACCAATTTATATTGTTATATTGTTTCGAAATAGAGTCGTAACAAAGTACAAAGTTGAAGAATATTTGTTTTCTATAAAAAAATGCTTATTTTTAATGTTAATTTATGGCCCTATGGGCCTTTTAAATTTCAATAGACTTCGTAGCTTAGCGCTGATAGCAATTAGCCGAAACTTAAACTACTCCTACATACGATACGCCTAAGGGCACCCGCAAGGGCACGGCCCTTAGGACGTCGTATATTTAAACTACTACTAGTTCGGAAGGGTCATCTACTGCCAAAGAACCAGCAAAAAACTCAGAAGGAATGCGTACGACGCGTTAGCCTGGCCCACCGGTGGGTTAGGCGATTTGAATGCCGTTTTTCTAACTGGAACGCCATGTTGTAATAACGTCGTCAGGATCTATTAAGACATTATGTAACACGTACGTTTTGCGTATGATCCTTCCTTTTTAATTTTATTTATTTTGCATTTATTTTTTCTTCGTTTTTACTAAATATTAACATTTTATTGTTTACTTTCATTGACAATCATGTCAAAGCATTTTTTTAATGACAGCCATGGAAGCTGCCAATCAGTCTAAGCCTGCTACACATAATTCTCTCAACTATATTTTATGTAAATATTTATGATTCCTGGCTGGCAAGTCTAATTTTGAAACTTCAAATTGTGGTTCCAATAGAATTTGAGCCCAGCTATATGAGGACTGGCCTTAGAATGGCAGTCTATTGCAAGCAAGTCTACTACAAGAGTCAAAGAACAACACCAGTATACTATAAGCCGAAGCCTGCAACTGATGAAGCCTGGCACCGATGCTGCTTGCTACGGAAGCTGCCTGTCGCTAACCCTGCCTGCACCAGAGCGCCAGCCGGCGCCTGAGCGTTCTCGCCGTTGAAGCCTTCGCGGTGACTTGTTCAAGTCTGCAATAAAACTATTACGTGACAATTACGCGGACGCCAATAACGAATAGACACATCTGGGTTGGCTGCAAAATCAGCTGACTTATTGACCAGTGGGTTTGGATGGTGGGAGCATTATCAAAGTGGCGTCTAGACGCCGACTTCATGAATGTGGCTATGGTGGTCAGCTCGAGATTCTTATGCAGATCCAAGTTGCGGACATAGGGCGGGGCCCCAACGCATTTGCATTAGAACCTATTTTGAGTAACCTACAAGTGGTTGAGGTTCGACTTGCGGGCGTGAGCGCAAGCCATACTGGCATATGTCATGATGGGGTGGATACAAGTGAACTGACCTAATCCTTTGGAGGGTTTCCTAGAGGTTGTCCTAAAGCAGTTTGAGAGAGAAAAGTACATTGCTGCCCTTTTTTTGGATTGACTCTTATTCTCCATATCATAAATCAATTGTTTTTTCCGTAATGGCAGTTTATTTATGGCCCTATGGTCCTTTTAAATTTCACCGGACTTTGTATCTTAGTGCTGACAGCGCTTAACTGGAACGTAAACTACTCCTACATACGATATGCCTAAGGGCACCCGAGAGGGTACGGACCTCGGCTTAGGACGTCTTATATTGAAACTACCACTGGTTCGGAAGGATGATCTTCTGCCAAAGAACCAGCAAGAAACTCAGTAGGAATGCGTAAGACGCGTTAGCCTGGCCTACCGGTGTTAAGACAGTTAAGGTACCCTACAACTTAGGTTAAGATCTAAATATATAAGACATTATTATTATTACATTATTTCTGTTCAATGTACTTATGAAATATACATTTTTGTTATTAAATTATTTACAAAAAGTAGTATGTTTTTCCTTACCTCTTTCAATTTACATTGGCGTTCATTCAAAACAAGTAGCAATCTTGTAACACAGTTCCTACAATTGTTCGAAACATTGTTTCTAAAATGCAACACCTTTTGTGTTTCAAGAATTCCCTACTTTTATTCGAGGTGTCGAAACTAAATAGACATATCGACTAAGTTTGTTACCAGACTAGAAACTTAAATAAGTAACTGTTTCTACCAGCTAACTAACTAACTAACCAACCACTAACTAAAAACTAAACTAGTTATTAACTACTAAATTGTTATATGGGAAAATTTACTAAAACTGAAATGGTCTTTTTATTATTGGGTCAAAAAATTCATATTATTCAAAATAAACCCAAAATGGAAAAAAAGGAGAATTGCAACTTAACTCCCCCTTATTTGGAATAAAATATTTAAACGAAAATTGTGCCCAACATGTATTAATTTTATTATTGATTGGTAATCAAAAATTCAAGTGGTTTTCTTAGGGTCAATTTCAAGGTTAGTTAATGTTTTAGGTTAGCTTCGGCTTTGTGATAATTTAAAACACAAACAAATATTACATTTTAAAACTTCTCCTTTTCTCGTAAGTTAACTAATTTTGAAATACTCGAACTCCAGATAAAACACGATTTATTACAAAATTGCAACTATTTATGTAATAAAAAATGTTTTCAAACATCAATATTTTACGTTTAAAAAATGTATTATAATGTACAAAATGTATTTGTTTTTGATAGGATTAAATTCCTTTTGCCATCTATTAAACATTAATTATATTGGCAATTCTAATGGGCCTTGGATTGAACGTCGATAATTTGAACCATAGTATTTTAGTTCCAATGACGTTCAGTCCAGTAAGCTTGATCTCTTTATCAATGACATGGTCAAACTAACCAGAGCAAAATGTTAAACAATTTTTATCGTTTGTTGAAGTAACCCCGTGAGTGACACTCAATAACTGTATAGCTTAGTGATGAAATTTACTTCAGAGTTTTTAATTTAAAAGCTAACCAATTGCGTTAAGAAGACTTGAAAGAGTAAATTTTGAAGAGATTTCCGGGATTAATATAACAATCATACTAGGTAACTTTACTACAATCTTTTTAAGTAGTTAAGTTTAGTTACTTCTCAACTGAACATACTTCACGACAAAGTTTTGCTGAAATTACTCTTCAGTGCCCAAAAGCGTAATACATTAATTTCAGAACTTCATGACCTGCGCTGATTAGTTAGTTTAAGTTCTTCACTCAACTAGTACAGGTAAATAACCCATACTCAACAAGTTGCAAGTAAGCAAGTTACATTATATCAAAAGTTGTGTGAAATGATTCTTGGAAGAAATCTGTAGGTAGATTCAGTGGGTATAATGTAACTTTTGATAAATCTACAATAAAATTTGAAAATGCTGTTTCAGCTTTAGATAAAAATATTTTGAATGTTTGTAGCCATTTTAACTTGTCGCGAATAGTAATTAATAAACAAGTCTTCTTTAGATTGCTAGTATTCGTGACAAGTCTCTTCTAAGTGACTTCATTAATACAAATATGTTTTTTTTTTCTATTTTTATAGACATATTAGTTACTACAAATATAGTCGTGGAAGTAAAAAAGGTGCAACTAGGCACCACTGGGTGGGCATGTGATGCCCTCGCCTTTTTCCATCAAAAGAGATTGAAGACTAATGCCTAGCTGATATTTAACACATTTTATTGATATGTTAGAGCTTATGAAAGGCAAATGATCTTATACCTGTTCTTTTATTAGGATCGCCATTTGGGACAATCATCGGTTTTCAAGTAGCGGGTTTGTTTGCTGGCACTCCATCACTTGGTTGGCCTACCACTTTCTGGTTCTGCGGAATCCTGAGTTTAATCTGTTTCTTACTGATGGCATGGTTGGGAGCTTCATCACCTGATGAGCATCCGACTATCAGCAGTGAGGAACAAGAATACATTATGCTTTCAGGGACTGCTGATGCCAATTCTAAGGTATATGGATTGTGATAATAACGTATAGAAAATATGAAATATTTGTGTTACAAAAATAATCATACATCGAAATGAAACATACACTGAGTCAGCAATATAGTCACGCTGAGACAACTGAATTTTATATAAAGTAGATTACTATTGCAAATGGTTTAAATTACCATACACATTTCATTATTAAAATAAATTCTTATTAACGTACAGTAAAAATTAATTACTTCTCGGGTTAAAAATTTAGGTCAGGAATATATGAGGGTCTAGGCTTGAAACTAAATTAGGTACCTAACAAAACATGTGACATATTATTATATAACTTGCTGTTACTTGTACCCAGTATCGAAAATAAATAGGGTATGATAATAACAGGTCGTTCTAAAAGTCATAATTTCAAAGGTATGACACAATTTACCAGGATAGCGAAATACGAAAGAAAAGTTTATAAATTGAGAACTAAAAATAAGGCCAACGCGTAGCGTTACAACTTGGCTTAACTTAAACGACATAACGCCACAATAAATTAACCAGTTGTAAGGGGTGGGTGAAAGCAGTTAGGTAGCCCGCTATTCTTGACCTAATACACAGCACACAGTAAGTATAGGTAAGTGTGATGGATTAGATGTCACATTACTTCATGCTACTTTACTTTGCGTTCTTAGTCCATTAGTTTAAAACGAATGTTTTGTCAAATGTAAAACGTTGGTTTTTGTTTTATAAAAGCTGGTATGTTGATTTAGCTACTAAAAAAAGTAAACACATTTCATTGACGGCCAAGAAGCGTCGGTGGTAGTAGCCCTGCCTCATACGCGGCAGGTCCCAGGTTCGAGTCCTGGCCGGGGCAATTATTTGTGTGATGAACACAGATATTGGTTTTTGGGTGATAGTTACATATGCATGTTTAATCTGGTAGAAGGTAGTTTTCGTAATTGTAATTAAGTTTAAATTATAGTGACATTGTATATTTCAGCAAAATTTTCGGGAAAACATTTTTTGTTTAGTTGCACTTACAGCTCTGTGTTTCTCAATCAAAACAGATTTGTATCTAACTGTTAATTTACTATTTATGCGTACAAACAACTTCATATGTTTTTGCAGAAATTCAAGACCCCATGGAAAGAAATCTTAACTTCCAAAGCTGTCTGGGCCTTGTTCGTCACCCATATTGGTAGCGGGTTTGGTTACCTAATGCTTCTAACGCAAGTACCCCTTTACATGGCTAAGGTTCTTGGGATCAATATAAAGAACGTAAGTTAATAAAACGATTGACATTTACATAATTAGGTACTACTTCGCAATGTGTGTTCATTGCATAACATTAAATAACGTATTAGTCCCTGCTATTTCGAAGCAAGATATGTTTAGTCCTTAAGAAATACCGCTACAGATGATTAAACAGTAAGTACACCGGAAAATCCAGAATGAAAATTGCTAAAAGACACTTACAATGCCTCATGAACAAACAACGCTTTATCTCAAGCCTCTCAATTACAACTATAGTCGAAAAACAACTACTTATAGCATTTTTACTGTACGATACAAGAGGCACTACTCTGTTTATTAAAGATTCAGTACTGTGTTTTTCTAGAAAACTGCCGCAGGAAACTTATTCATATCTCACCAACTTTTAACGGAATTTACTGTTTGAATATAAGAGTATGACTTACGTGTAATCATCATTCAGCTATTTTTACGAACGTGCGGAGTAGAAATATGGAACAACATCAATCCCCACCCAGGCAGGCGTCTGTGCAAGTCATACTTGAATTGCTCCTTAACAGGCACGAATTTTTGTGAAATTTGCCCATTTAATCGTCATAATAATCACCAGTTCAGCTGCTTTTAATCAAAATATTTTTGCGGTCTATATTTTTATCAAGGTTGCGGAAAATCAAAATATAGCCGAAAGTTATTATATTCTTCATTTGTTTTTTTCCATCAGGTCCATTTATTAGGTCTTAACATATGGAATTGGCGTTTTCTCGTACTGGCCACTTTGATCTGTATTATCTCCTCTTTGGTTAAGAATTCCAATGTCAAATTTATACAGCTATTTACTCACGCATTTTTGTTTTGAAAACCGTAATTCATTTGTTTCTCCCTCTTTTGGTTTTTTCTTTGCGTCAGTTAGTTTACAAAATGGAAAACTTGAAATATAGCGTTATTTACGAGTACGAGTTACACCGTGGCACCAGTGCTGCAGAAACGGTTCGAAGTATTAATGCTGTGTATGGTGGCGCACAAACACAGTGTGTTTTTGGTTCCAACGTTTTCGTTCTGGAAATTTCGACCTACAGAACAAGCCCCGTGGACGGACCACGTGGACGCCCGTCGACTGCTGCGTTACATTACTCAACTGGCACAAAAATGAAAGGATTTTAAATCTAATCTAACCGAATCTAAACTTGTGATGAAAAATGAATCCTGTACGACAATCGGAACCGCTCATCGCAATGGTTGAATCCTGGCGAACCAGCCAAATCCTGCCCAAAGCGAAAATTTACTCAAATACAGTTACTTTTGAGCGTTTGGTGGACTAGTGCCGGTGTCGTTCACTACAGCTTTCTTAAATCTGGCCAGACGATTACAGCAGATGTCTATTGTCAGCAACTGCAAACCATGATTGAAAAGCTAGCTGCTGAACAACCGAGGCTAGTCAATTGCTCTAGGCCACTGCTGCTTCAGGATAACGCTAGACCACACACTGTGCAACAGACGGCTACCAAATTAGAGGAGCTTCAATTGGAATGTCTAAGACATCCACCGTACTCCTTGGACCTTGCTCCAACATATTACAATTTTTCGTAATTTGGATAACTTTTTGCAAGGGAAAAAATTCAACTCCGATGGGATAGTCCAAAACGCCTTCAAAGATTTTATTGATTCCCGTCCGCATGGTTCTTTAGTAAAGGGATCAATGAACTACATATGAGATGGCAAAAGTGCAAAGATAGCAATAGTACATATTTTGACCTTATGTTCCTCCCTCACAAAACTCCCATTTCATATGTCATGACCTAATAAATACAAACGCCAACCAAATAAATTTTTCTAAATATGAGACGGCTGTAAAATGTAAACCGAGATAGAAGTGTAGTTATTTTCATGTATGGTATAATCATATTAATTCCAGAATGGTTTGTTGTCATCACTGCCCTATATAGCGATGTATTGCAGCACCTTGTTGTTTGGCTACGTCGGCGATTTAATTACTAGCAAAAAAATTATGTCTACAATAAATATCAGGCGAGTTGGTAACTCAATTGGTAAGTATAAATTGTTTTTTTTGTCACGGGAAAATCTAAAGTACCGATACATTTCTGGTCGGTCTTGAAAATTTTCAAGCTATTTTATAATGTAATATTTTAGAATTATAATGCTATTTTACCACTTTAAACACAACTTTCATATCGAGACTACAGAATTAAAAGTTTTGTTTATGACAAGCACTAGAGTTGATGTGAAAAAAGAAATATTATACGGACTAGTCATGTATATACGAGTATATAATATTTAAAAAGTCCACTACGCAAAATTAGTAAACTGACATAATGAAACTAGGTTATCCACATATAAAACCTAGTGTGACAGTCTATAAAGGCGAAGGCGTGAGGAACATTCTGGCAATTAGCCAACTTTTAAGTTGTTAGTTTGGCTGTTAAATTTAACTGGCCCGAGAAAATTCATGAAAATAAAATACATCTATTGACATTTCCACAGAAATTCACTACTGCTGCCATATTAGATTGTCCTTGTTAAGATTGAAAAATGGTTAGAAAGCTATTTTGAAAGATCAATAATTATCGCCTCTCCTAGATATTGAGTCAATAAAGCCTATTTTGAACCTGTACAAATATTGTATTAAACTAGCCTAATGGCTAGTTTACACAGTGCGAGCTAGCGTACGAGTCAGCCTGCCGAGTAGCTGCACTGCAGTAACTCGCACTATTTAGGCATCGTTTACGAGGAACTCGCACGTGCAAGATGGACAGTAGCTCGCATCCGATTTACTTCAATATTTTTTTTTTACGCGCCTGCTCGCTCGGCAGCAACCCGCACATAGCAGCAGCTCGGCCGTTACTCACATTTTTTGGACGCGTTCGGCATTAGGTTGCCACTCGCCAGTGCCAGCCGGACTGTTGTGAGCGGAATCGGTGTTTTTTTGTGTGCTGCGCCTATGTATGAACGGTTATCGAATTCAAAATGGCTGCGGATAGATTGTCTTCTGATAAAAGTACTTCGTAATATACGAGCTTTATTATCAGAACGATAATAAAGCTCGTATATTACGAAGTACATTTTGTTGAAAATGTTTAGTGTTGCTCCTAAAGATCTTCTGGCCATCCTATTTCAAATTCAAACCCTTTTATTTTGCTATTTTTTTAAAGATTTTTATAGATATTTTCCAATTATTGAGATATATAATATTGTTATCAAAGAGCGTGTTATCGCTTTTTTATTAAAGCACAACCACTCTCCATTACGACAACTCGCAAGACTGGGCAGCAGCTACTAGGTGTCGTGTAGACAGCAAAGGCGAGCCGAGCTACTGGCGTACGAGTGGCAAGCCGAGTCCTACTAGCAAGGCAGCTCGCACTGTGTAAACTAGCCATAACTGCAAAGCGATGTAGTGACTACGCTTTTTATAGTGATGTCATTGTGTAAAAAACACTAATAAATATATTATTGTTTTTTAACTTCACAAGATATTTGTGCTGCCAACAAATACAACTTAAACAAAAATTAATATTCTGATTTCTGACGCAATAACTTGACCAAGCTAACTAGGCGGCTGTAAAACCTGACGTCATTTACTTCGTATACCAGCTCCATTATTATTTATTTTTGGTATTTTATATGGGTATTTCATCCACTTTACTAAATAATCAAAGTATTGAGCGTAACATCTTTGGAAGCGCTTGTTTTTATTTATTTATAGTAAAATATTAAAAGTGGAGTGCTTTAGCTTACGCAAATTTAACGACAGCGAAAAGTTGTGTATTTGCATTAAAATTTTCAGGGATGATGGTATCGGGAATATTTCTTGTTGCATTCGTATATGTTAAAGATACGACAATGGCTGTAATATTCCTAGTTCTCTGTATGTCACTACATTCTGGGATTTTTGTTGGATTTATGGTAAGTAATTTAACTGTTTTGTAAAACATATTGTATATAATTAATCTAAACCATATTATTTATGAAATTTGCTCTTTTTGAGAGACAGGAACATATAGTGACCCATTATAGATTTAATTGAACGAACGGTAACGGACTTTCACGAGTCGCCGCGAAGGCTTCGGTGGCGAGAACGCTTAGGCGCCGGCTGGCACTCTGGCGCAGGCATCAGCAGCCACAGGCCGTATCGGGAGTAGTCAACATCGGTAGTAAGGTTCCATCAGCAACAGACAGCATCGGGAGTAGGCTTCATCAGTTGCAGGCTCTATCAATTGCAGGCTCCATCAGCAACAGACAGCATTGGGAGTACGGTTCATCAATTGCAGGCTCCATCAGCAACAGACAGCAGCATTGGGAGTAGGCTTCATCAGTTGCAGGCTCCATCAGCAACAGACAGCATCGGGAGTAGGGTTCATTAGTTGCAGGCTCCATCGGTTACAGGCTCCATCAGTTGCAGGCTCCATCAGTTTCAGGCTCCATCAGTTGCAGGCTCCATCAGTTTCAGGTAGCTTCAGTATAGGCCAGCATCAGTGTCAGGCAGCTTCAGAATCAGGCAACTTCAGAACCAGACAGATTCAGAACCAGGCAGCTTCAGTATCAGGTAGCATCAGCATGAGGTAGCATCAGCATGAGCCAGCATCAGTGTCAGGCAGCTTCGGCTTCAGCATCAGTTTGAAGACTTCGGCTTTAGCATCAGTTTGAGGACTTCTGCTTCAGCATTAGTTTGTAGTAGACATTTAGATGTTGCCAGTAGACTTGATTGCAATAGACTCGCTTGTAATAGTCTGCCGTATCAAGGCCAGCTTCCGCTTATATAGCCGGGCTTGTACTCTATTGGAACCGCAATTTGAAGTTTCAAAATTAGTCTTGCTAGCCAGGAATCATACATATTTTCATAAAATATATTTGAGAGAATTGTTTCTAGCAGGCTTAGTCTTTTGGCAGCTTCCATGGCTGTCATTAAAAAAATGCGTTGACATGATTGTCAATGAAAGTAAACATTAAATGTAGAAATATGAAGAAAAAATAAATGCAAAATAAAAACATATAAAAAGGAAGGATCATACGCAAAACATAAGTTGTGTTACAATAGGAATTACAATAATACTCTTAGATTGTAATGTATTTTGGGATTTGAGACCTTGTATTATCGTAATAAGCAAAAAAATACTGTTATACTCTGTTCTTTGGTAGAAATTTATTATATAAGCAGCATCTAAATCTGACATTTTTCAATGGTTAATTTGGCCGCTCAGTCGAAGAGATAAGCTGTGAATTAAATGCCGGTAGTAAATTGGGTGCTTAAGCTTATCTTAGTATGAATGTTAAAAGTGACTGTTTAAGAGTGGGCAATATTTTTTAGACATTTGTATAACCCATAAATTACATAGGTTACAGTATATTAAGATTTAGCTCCACGTAGATAAAGAAACACGCAAAAACAAATATTCATTAAATTTATAAAATTGGTCTATTCATATATTTAAAAAAAAAATCAATAAAAAATATGTGGCGCCACTTGTACGATCTGATCTTTGATAGCTCATAACTAGTACTTTTTCGAGATTTTTATGAATTTTCACAAGTTTGTATTTATGTGAACTTTCGAATTAGGATAGTTTCATACGTGGCCCCATTTGGAAAAAAGTTGAAATGGCAGATGGCACCTGGTGTAAAAATTTTATACCCGTTTACCTGATCTTGTTTCCCAATTTACTTTGTACGTTTTTGCTTGTGAATATTGCGTATTAGAGCTACACAAACCTTTTACTTAATACAAATTATAACGAACTAAATTTAAAAAGAGCAGGTGGCAGCCAATTTAGCGCTTTTTTAAAATCTAAGTAGGTGCACAATTGATTCTTGGCTTTTAACAGTTGGCATGAAACATCCTAGCCCAATGAAACATTTTTTACCGCAGATCGACAACATATCTACTTCAAAATAGTATATTATGCAACTAGTGAATAAAGGACGGATTTAAAGCGAGGGCCGTAGATGAGTCACGAGCAAGTGAAGGATTCTAACGATTGAATCACGAGCGTAGCGAGTCATTTAAGATGATTGAATTACGATATAAATTCGTACTTTATTCAGGAGTTGCATACTATACTTTATACCATGACTACGAGAAAAAGACATAATTTAAGCGAAAATAGAAATTTAATCAAGAAATAATAAATGTTACATTAATTGAAATGGACATTAAAATTAGAGCAATGACTGAAATTAACCGTAATTTTCTTATTATTATCATTAGGGTGGTCAACTTGTGAAACAATATTTATTTAATCTAATGCTAAACTCCTTGTCGCAAATATCGACCAATCAAATCTCGACAATTTATTTGCACCAAAGAGTTTGAATTTCGAATCTTAGCGCAAGGAGTTTGTGTTAGCATTGAAATGGAGATCGGATATATTTTGTGTTCCAAATTCAAACACCAAAACAGTGAATAAAAACAAAACAGTGAATAAAAGGCCTTTTTATTCACTGTTTTGCGTGAATAAAATAAGCTTTTTAGAGTAGGTATGGTATAAAAATATTACACAGAGTCAAATAAAATATTGTATTTGAAGGATCTCCGTTTCAAAAATGCCCCGAGGAATTTAAGTTAGATAACTGAATTTACTGAGTGTGATTTTTTATTCAATTTATTAGACGTGCTTACAATATTAATGTTCCCTTTTAAAAGATTTGCGGCTAAGTTGAGATTTTATATGTATTATTTTTAGCACATCTTGTTTTTTTGCTAAGAGACTGCTAAATGTACATTTATATATCACACAGATATTTAATTTATATTAAAACAGCTCAATTTCTTGCATTTTCTCCTGAACGACTTAAACAAAAACACATTTGCATTTTTGTAAACCCCAATTCTCGTTAATCACACACAGTATTCCATATTATGCTTATAATGCTTCGTTATGAAGTATACAGCGTGTCCCAAAACTCAACGTCAAGCCGAAACGGGACGATAGGACAGATTACCAGGTAACCATCATCAGAAAAATCAGAGAAAAAAATCCATCCCATGTTCTTTAGAAATTATGGGCATTAAACAAAAAATGCAGAATTTCTCCATTTTTTAACAACTTTTTTGTTTTATTGTGGTTAATATTATAACACAGTTGCCCCCAATTTTCTTAGAAATAACACTTTTTGCCGAACTATGAATTCAACATGTTCAAAATATCTCGAATTTGATAGAGCCTCCTGAAAAAAAATTAACTAGAGTGCCCTGGCACGACCCATCAAAAGTTGGCGCCTTTAATCAGGATTCCAAAATGGTACAACACTTGGTAGGTTAATACTAAAAAAAAAAATGATCTTATGCGAACCCAGTTTACTTAGCTAAAATGTTTTTGAATTAAATTAACAACAACCTAAGAAATATTTTTCCAATTTCAGATAAACCAAATAGATTTATCACCAAACTTTGGCGGTACATTAATGTCCATCGGAAATATGCTGGCAAACCTGGGTATTCTGATGGTACCTGTTTTAGTTTCTAACGTAGTTCACAATGATACGGTATGTATTTGATATGAAATCGGTGATTAATATTATTATTTAAGGTAGTTAAGGTTATTAAATACTTACTGTCGATTGTTTGTTTGACAGTAAAGAAATATTTGTTGGTTGATGTTTACAATCAATAGTTTTCTAGATACAGCGATATGTTTGAGGAGCTGCTGCAAGTTGCCGAAAAACGCTTCATACAAAACGGTACCGAGTTGTGAGGTCACAACGTGAAAAACCTAAAAATTGTATGTGCGTTTGGATAAAATATATAATAGCTACGTAGATAATGCGTTTACACGCATACTGTCATAATAAGAGTTATTATATTTAATGTCGATAAGCTAATGATATTTAAAATACTTTATAATAAATTTTTTGCTTTATTTGGAAGTTTTCAAATATAATTTCGATATTAAAATAAAAGAAAATTTTTTAAATCATTTTTAGGGTCAAAATAACTTGCTTTTTTGAGTAAATGATAAAAACTGGCATTTTAAAATGGTGTCAAATGCCCAATTAAACTACAAAAAGATAATAGATTTTTGTACTTTTGAATTCAGTTTCGTGGGTGACTTTTGTACATAGTAGTTTAAATGTAGGTAAATCTTATCTTATCTTTTAATCTTATTCGCATTTTCATCTTAAATTCGACTTTACCAATAATGAGCTGACTGGTAACTTCAACGAAATATATATTTAAAAAAATTTGTACATAAATAGAAAATAATTTATTAAAAACTGTGTACATAGCAAAAAGCTTTAAACAATAATATTTTATAGATGCTCATTTATTTGTTTAATTAAAATTCAAAGTATCAATAATTCGAGGAAACTGACCTAAAAAGGATTCAATCAAGGACCTTAATAAAATTATAGAACGAAGAAAAAATATATTTGAATCGGGGTTTCACAGATATTTTGAAACGTATAAGTCTGATTATTACTATTATATGATTATTACTATTATATTACATGTGAAATAAGATGCTTTATGACCTCAATAACCAATATCGTCCGTAAAATGAATAAAAAAGTCTTTGTAGACAATTAAATTATTAAAAAAAAATTAATAAACATTTTGAAAGTTAGGTTAAGGAAAAATAAACAACATGCTCTTAACGGGAATAGGTCACTTAACCTGTTTGTATTATTTTATGTAAAAACACTTATCTCGTATAAAGTTTAACGTCTACCACTATTTTGGCCACTTTGCCATACGCGAATAGTAATTTTAAGGTTGCAGTCTATTTATAGCTATAACTTTTCTATTTTCGTAAACTTTAAAATTCTTGTTATATACATATCAAGTACCTACATGGTAATATTAATATATTTATTAATTTTTCATCTTTATAGACGAACCAGTACAAGTGGCAAATAGTCTTTCTTTTCACGGGAGGCATTCAAATCGTTTCGAATATCATATTTGTAATTTTTTTGAAAACGGATGTTCAGCCATGGAACTTCACAGGACAGTGTCAAGGTAGGTAGTAATTATAAAACTGTATTTAGTCCCATTTTAGCATTACTTATTATTTTATTATCACATGCATGATATACTGGGATGTTGAAACGTCGCTGGTGTTCTTCACAACCTTAAAACAGTGTATTCTCCAAAGCTGTGCTAAGATGCTCGATGGTGGGCGAGGAAATATTCCTATAAAAAAATTGTAGACAGTGCATTAAATAGTCACTAGACACACAGCCTTATTAAAGCTAGTAATAATACTTTTATTACTATAAGAAGAATAAAAAATTACGGACTAATTAAGTAACAGTACACACAATAAACTTTTGCCTGACCTTAAAGTAAACAGAAGCAGAACGATGGATCAATAAACAGCTTCATATGTATGAGAGTTAAACTCATCAACACGGTGTAGGTACACACTACAACTCTCTTCATACTGTACAGTACACACCTACAGTCCCTGGCCAAATTATAAGACGCACTGTAGTTTTTTAATAAATAAATGTATCTCACAAGTTTGTTGCAGTTTTTTCTGAGTAAACTTAGATGTAAGGCATTTTTATTCAGAATAATGGTCGTGTACTTCTTATTTGTAAAATTTTTTTACCTAGTGTAATACACTGTTAAACAATTGCCAACAAACGTTAACAAGTTAAAATAACTCTCAGCCTGATTAAGTCGCGTTTGCTATTGCTTCAGTTGCGGACGAGTTTCTGTAGGCTCTGTGCGCTGTTTATTAATTTAACTGTTTTTTGCTACTAAATTATTTATTTTAATTTTATTTAGAGTGTTTAAATATTTAGTCGGAACTTTTTCAATATGGGTAAAGAAGGTGATCTTTCACCACGTAAGAAAGCTGAAGTGAAGGCCCTCGTAAACACGAAATCATTTTCGAATCGCGAAATTTCGCGAGATTGAAGGTATCTGAAGTAAGCATACGACGCATAAAGAAGAAGATGGAGTCAGGGGACGAATTGAGCTCAAAGCGAAAGAACAGATTCGGCAGAAAGCCCATTTTTACCCCAATATCAGAGAGTTAATTAAAGAAAATTTGCCTAGAAAACCAGATTTGCCACGACTAAAATGAGAAAATGTTAACTCCAAGATGCTAGAGTGAATGCTTCTGAGCGCGCAGTTCGCAGAAAATTAAAAGAGCTAGATTGTAAGGCCTGCCGTCCCGCCAGGAAGCCCAAGTTAACACCTGCAATGAAGGCTAAGCGTTTGAAATGGGCAAAACAGTGGCGTGATAAAAACATGGACTTCTGGCGATCGATAAGTTATTATTATTTCATCACAATAAGCTGTACCTTTGTACTTAAATATTTTGTATTGTTTCTATAAATTATCTGTTAACTTGTGTGTACATAAATTGTTAAATAAATAATAAATAAATGAATAAATATTTAATAACATTGAGTATCATATTTAATATAACGAGTTAGTAAATAAATTAAGCAAGACCAGCAAAGATTTTTACACTTTTTCTCTTTTTTACAAGTCTGCTTCAGTAACGAAAGCAGTTTTGAAATTATGCAAACAAAGCTCAGTTTGAGCGTTGTCGTCCTGGAGAAAAGTTTCATCCTGCCTGTGTCGTTCAGACTGTTAAGAACCCTACAAAAGTCATGATTTGGTCAGTCATCAGTGGCAAGGGTACTGGACGTCTATACCTGGTAAAAGGAATAATGAAGACGAATAACGAAGCAAGACCAGTACAAAGACGTCCTAAAAAATCGGTTGATTCCCCAGCTCAGAGGATGGTTTCCAAATGGGGAACCACTAATTTTTATGCAAGACGGAGCTCCCTGCCATACAGTTCGGTCTGTTAAAGCTTTCTTGGGAGAGCAAAACATCCCTTTACTGGATTGGCTGGGTATTAGCCCCGATGTGAACCCGATCGTCAATGTGTGGGAATTGATGAGAAGAGAAGTGGCTAAAGATGTGATCACAAACAAGACGCAGCTCTTGGAAACGATCATTCATGTGTGGAATCCTCATCCTCAAATGCAGAAGACATTACAGTCATGCATTGATAACATGCCGCGTGGCATTAAAGCTCTCATAGAGGCTAAATGTGGCTCAACGAAATATTGAAATGTCAATCTATTATTTTAATTTTTTTTCAAGAGTTAGTAAATACATATTTCTTTCTATAATAACGATGTTTTATTCATGATAAAAATAGATAATTAAGCCTGTAATATAATAAGTATATATTGCATATATTAAAGACAATAAAACAAAGACAAACAAGCATAAGAACTGTACAGTATTACCTGATGATTAAAATTTTACTTTTAATTATAAAGTGCGTCTAATAAATTGGCCAGGGACTGTAAATGACGGCATTTGACGGCCTAATGGCGTAGTGGGTAGTAGCCCTGCCACATATGCTGGAGGTCCCAGGTTCAAGTCCTGATTGAGGCATTTATTTTGTATGATGAACATGGATCATGGTTGTTTATAAACTAGAATGAATGTTTATTCTATGTACCCACAGTTTCCTGTATGGTCATCTAAAGCACGAGCTTGTGTTACTTTGGGGCCATAAATCTGGTGTTTTTATCTGGGGATTTTATTTTTTTGATTAAAAGATATAAATTAACAACGCCTTCGACTTGTGACTTATGAACAAACAACTGTTTATTTATTTCAGACACTGAGAATGGATCCGTTATGAAAGAATACAGCGACACTGAAAACAATGCTGTAGAAAAATTGCAAGATAAAGAAATTAAATAGTTTAATTGACGTTTGAATGATGTCTTCCCATTCTTGGATCTATAAGCTGTAAGATACAAACATTAAAGTTTTATGTAATTCGTCATGTTTTATTTCATATTAGGTATTGTTTTTTGTCTAATATAAAGTTGTTTTAGGAGTTGTTTTAACTAAGAAATTAAGAATTTGATCCTAAAATGAATCCATAAAATGTATAACTATTTAACAAAATTGGTTTAAAATTGCTGTAATTTCAGTAGTTAACTCTGGTTGAAGCTTTATTATTTGGACAGCATTAAGAACAAATTATGTGAGTATTATGTTTTTGTGGTAATACCAGAGCCATTCTTCACTTACGTTATGTTAGAACATCACCTCATTTTTGCTATTTTACTTTAATCAAAGCTAACAAAAAAAGGTATTAACTACAAAAACAGAATAGCGGACAAAATCGCTACTAATAGATAAGTATTCCTTCAGTTCTATTTTTTTATTAAGTAGTACCATACCTTACAAATAATAAATAATCCAATTATTTTACTTGGATAGTAATGATAAATCATTGGAGACAAAAAGGAAGCAGGTAACTGGAAATTTGTTTGTCATCTGAGTTTTCATGGAGTAAAAACTTGCCTATAATCGGTCTGGAAGCATTTTAATCGATTGGATACAGTGAGGTATGCTATCGCAAAGGGCCATTAGTTGGGCCTTTTGTGAACATAATGTATATGAAGCTGATTTAATAAGTTATAGATTGTTATAAGCAATGACATATTACTATAATGTAATATGTCATTGGTTATAAGACAATACAGCTCTTAGAATCATCTGGTTCCAATTATTTGTTCTCAATCCTGTCCAACGTTGGACATACTGATTTACATTATTAACCGTCGGTCTTGATTGACATTTGAGTATACTATATATGTATGCCTATATATACAGGGTGACTTGTAATTCAACACATTCCTCTTGGGATGGTATATGACAACTTATTTCCAACAAAATTAACTATAATGTCCCTAATACAATTCTTAAGTGACGGGAATTCAATTGCTTGTTAATCTTCAAATAAATCGTGGTCACTATCCATTTTTAACACTAGGAGTAATTATTGTTCGGAAGTTGGAAGGATATCTCGCAAATTAACCTAAAAATATAAGTCACCTAAGTGTTACGGGGTCATCAATTCATCCCCTAAATTATAAGGGCTCCTTAATGCTTAAAGGGTCACTTAACCGTCAGTGAAAACAAAACTTGCGTAAGGTGTCCCTTAAATTGGCATAGGAGACACTTAAATTTTAGGGGCTACTGGTGAAATCAGGCATAGGTGTTTAGTATCTATCGTTAAATATACAGGGTGACTTGTATTTCGACGTATTCCTCTTGGGATGTTATAATACAGCTTATTTCAAACAAATTAACGATAATGTCCCTTATACCAAAGAGGCTCGTTATCGAGATATTAAATATTTTTTTGTTTTGTTTAAAAACATCCCAAATTAACTACAAAAATTCAATTCAAAAGTTGTTTAAATTTTTATCAGTTACCAATATATCAACAAACATTTATTAATACTTATACTGGCACAAATATTAAACATTTTAAAATGGCAAGTGAGTTCTTATAAAATTTTGTTTTGATTCAATAATTTGGTCAATAGAAAGATGGATTGATTTTAAGAAATCAACATTATATTACGTGTACAAACTACTATGAAAACTTCCTTGTCTTATTAGCCATCAAAACAAGTTAAATTATTAAGACACAAACAACAATTCCCAGAAAAATACGAACGTAGAGCACGTGCATTGTAAAACCTTTTGTTACCGTACCGCGGCTTAAGTTGCAGAGCTGCCATAAATTCCTGGAACTTTTTAGTTGTTATTGTTAGAAGTTGGATGGGCGTCATAAATAATCATTTGATTGGACCCCACTTTGTGTCCAACAATTTTAATGGTTAGTGGGATTGGCAGGGGGGGTCCGATTCCATGGCCTGCACGGTGTCCCGACCTGACACCGGTTGATTTTTACGTGTGGGGGCACATGAAGTTCCTTGTTTATGCAACGCCAATTCAGTATGTCCAAGTCATGCGACAACAAATAATCGAAGCGGCTAAAAAATACGATTGATTGATTGATTGATTCTTGATTGAATGGCTTCTATCTGTTGATAATTCTGCCAATGTCACGTGGAAGAGTAAACAAAATATTGAATGGAGGATGTTCAGTGAAAAATTTTGTTTAAGTATTTGATGCAACCAGTCTGAAAATAAATTACATACACAAATATAGACAAACAAAAACGAACACAACATTTAATTACAGTTTAATTTTGTTAAGTTGGATATAATTACACAAAAGATTAGTTAGCACTTCAAGAGTGACAGTGACAGATCATATTATTGAATTTTTTCTGAGAATCTTTTCTTTTTGTAAATAATTTAATACTTTTGGACAGCTAATAAAACAAGGAAGTTTTTCGAGTAGTTTGTACGGTTAATGTACTGTCGATTTTTCAAAATAAATCCAGTTTTCTATTGAACAAATTAGTGAATCAATACAAAATTTTATAATAATTCACTTGCTATTTTCAAATGTTCAATATTTGTGCCAGTATTAGTATTAAGAAATGCTTGTTGATGTATTGATATAAAAATTAAAACAACTTTATTAAAAACGCCAGTTTTTTATTTATTTAATTTTTTGTAGTTAATTTGGGATATTTTTTAACAAAACCATAAATATTGAAAATCTCGATAACGAGCCTCCTTTGTATTAGGGACATTACAGTTAATTTTGTTGGAAATAAGTTGTATTATCACATCTCAAGAGGAATATGTCGAATTACAAGTCACCCTGTATATATAGGCATACATTTATAGTATACTCAAATGTCAGTTAAGGCCGATGGTTAAGAATGTAAATCAGTATTTACAACGTTTAGTTCATATTTATATATTTCTAAACGTTATTAATACTTAAGAAAGAGATGTCATTTCGAATAGGACCAAACGTTTCTAATCGTCTCTTGAAGAAATTATTTGCTTATTTTTAAATAATCTTTATGGTCTCTAGATCGTGCGCCACCTTGAATCGCACTGACGTAAGCAAGGTACTTGGTCGGTACTTAGACTTAGAGAAACTTACAAAAATAAGCATTTCCCTTATTTGACTCTCAACCTTTCAACCAAATGGATTATCGCCATTTATCTTTTAACCTAATTTCGGTTCAAGAGAAATCGAGAGAGTTTTCGAAATCAACAAAAGACCCTTAAGGCGCTGATTGCAATTACCAACCTAAGATTAATTACGCCAACAGCCTGAAACTATTATTAATTAACTAAGTAACATGAAAAAGGTTATTTATACTTAGAAACGTTGGTGAAAGTTTTTAAGAAAAATAAAAATGGATTTGCACTTGCCATGGTTCGAGTTTTTTATCAACTTCTAGTTCTATTTAAAATATTATACTGAGGCAATAATGAGTATTAATATTATTTATTTACAAACTATTAAGAAAGCCTTAAACGTAGAAAATGAAAACGTAGAAGAATGTGGGTAATGGATATTGAGATATACTTTTGGCGTTAAAAATATGAGGTCCTGGGGACATGACAAGGGGCTTATCGCCTTTATTCGACTTTGCTTGGTGAGTAGTTTGGCACCTACCTCGGACAACGAATTTTTATTGCGATCCAGCGTGTATTAGCCACGGCCAGCCTTTTGGCTACGTCTTTAATAGATTCTAGTTTAGGTTTAGTTTTTACGTTTTGCGTATTTTTATCTCATAATTATTAATTTTATACTTTTATTTGTACATTCTGGAATTGTAAATACTTATTATATTTTTAAATATTTTAAATGTTAAGCGTGCAAACCTTTCTTGTTTAATTACTTAATCACTGTACGAAATCCATTTAAAGTATATATTCTTTACGAATTATTACACTTTATTTATCACTGAGAAACCGTAAAAATGGATAAAATTAACAAAAAATTCACAAAATATCTGTGAAATGATCTTCTTGGGGTTCGTCTCCCACCAGTGAAGGTTTGCTCGTTAATGAACAATTTAGCTTTTAAAATTTAGGTAAGTATTTTAAAAATTGCAAGATGCCCCTCGTATCTTGGTGTGTTTGGGGTTTATGTGGCTTTTTAAAAAGAGTTGAATGACATCCAGCTCAATGACAGCGAAACTACCAAGCGTTTAGTGCCCGGTTTCACCAACAGCCTCTAAACAGTAACCTAACTAGGGTTCCCTTATATTAGGGGCTCCCTCACATCATCCCCTAACCTAAATTCTGTTTCATCATCCTAAGAGCTACCTAAATAAGTGTCCCCTAGTAAGGTGACGTTTAGTGCGGAGGTACTACGTAAACGTTTATCGATAAATTATTTGAGTTAACGATTTTATTGATATTTAGGTGAAAAAACCAAATAAAACTCTTAAATTAACGTTATTACCTCCAGTTTATATAACACACAGCAGTTGGTTAATCGGTGCCTAAAATTTATTTCTGTAAATAAGATGGATAGGTACACAAGACAATATTGCATTGTAATATTTTGAATAATTCACAGATGAAAAAAGTATAATTAACAGAGAGATTAAGACTGTGACTTACAAGAACAATATGGTGTAAAATGATGTTGCTTGGAATTATATTCCTAAAAATAATGAATATTTTTTAAAACACAAAAAAAATGTAAGCTCCAGTCAATTTTGTTGCGCTTGTCATGAAGCAAGCAGACGCCGAAAACAAAGTAACAAAAAAGACGAATTTGGGCTTTTTTGGTTTAATTTGAGAACAATCTGGTAATAATTTAACTTTGATAATACTCGTAGGAGCACATTTCTTGACTACGATTATATAAAAAAGCACAGGTGTCTTGTCGTACAGTACAGCTTGAATTTTCTCAATGGTTTTGTACAACAATTTATTTGTTGTTATAATTAATTATCTTGTACTATTACAATAAAGATGTAAAGAGATGTGTTAATTATCTGCCATTTATTAAATTAACCTTTACAAATGTTGGAAAAATGGGCTTTGCAGTTGCTGACACGTGTGGACACTAAAACAGCAGGACTGGACACACATTTTAATTTGGATATAATTAATAATGCGGTTATGCTGTATAGTACCAGGATGTTTGAATGACCTAAAATATTGGCAGTTAGTACCGTGATGGTTAATCTATAGGAGCAAATCGGAATGTCGCAATATTTAATGTGATTTATTTGTAATCCCTAGGAGAAACAAGAATTTAATGTGTGACTAAACCTTTTTTTTAATAGTTCTTCAAAAAAGTCGGCAACATCATATATCTATATTTTATGTGTCATGCTACCATTATTGCCAAGATAGTTAACCATAAATACAACCAAATTTATACTTTGTTTCCAATAAGTACATTTGCAGTAATACGTTATTTCTTCTCAGAAAAAATGCTTTTATCGCTTCTTATATTTAATGTAGATGAACTTTGCGGGTGAGGTTGGCGAAAAATTCTTTGACGTTTGTGCCCGTAATATGAATTTTCAATACACTAGCAATTTGGCTGAGTTGCTTTTTTGTGGTTAGTAGTTACTTATAACAGGTTACTTCGTTTTAATTTTAATTTTTTTTAAATGTTGGTAGGATATAAATTTATTTACTACATTTTACTTACTACAATTTATTCAGAGTAACCAAAAACTCAGTGTTAAGCAAACAAAACAGTCAAACTTTTGGTGATTATTTAAACGAATTATCTAAATAAATTTACAGTTTAACAAATCCGGAATGTTCAATATTTGAATTTTTATTTTAAGTTAAATGAGGTACAGTTTTAAATCTGCGTTCACTACCTTTGCGGTAATTAAATATTTAAGCTTTAAATACCAAACCAAGAAGTTCGATACTTATTAAGTTATCAATTCAGTCATTTTTTTTCATTATTATTTCCAATGTTTCTTTTCATTTTTATTGTATTTTACTTTACTTGATAATCAATTGTAAGCAACAAAATAAAATTTACCTTTTATTAACGCAAGTAAAGCCGCAGGAAAAAGCTAGTAAGAAATAAAGGCAAATACTCTGAATTGGTCAAGTGAAAAAAGTAAGACTTTGTTGTTGTCAATTTTAATTATATTAGAGATCCTGTTTTCGTTTACTTTTAAATTATATTAGAGAGTTCAAAAAAACTATTACTATTACCATACCATTTTAAGGTTATATATATTTTTTAATAGTTACAGGATCTCTTTTATAAATATAAATAAATATAAATATATTGTATTTATATAAGAGTGTATATAAATAAAATTGAAATTCGTTCTACATAAAAATGATTAATGAATTTCAAATTTGAATTTCAAATTCATAATTGTTTTTATATATACATATTTGAATAATCAGCTGTGTTTTACTTTTCGACAATAATTTAATAATATTTGATGCTGCACTATATCCTTTCCTACGCTTATATTATATTATACCGATTTTCATTCTCAGTCTCAACGGTTATGAAAAAATAAATAAAGTGCACAGAGGTATGAAAAATAACCTGTCGTTCTAAAAGTGAAGTTTAAATAATTTAACACAATCGACCAAGACAGGGTATTAAAAAAGAAAGGGTTTTAAGTTGACAGTTAAAAAATTGGGCCAACGCACAGCGTGACAAATTGTTAGGAATTAAAAAAGGGCGGCTGCAATCCACCCCTCCTTAATCTAAGTTACATGGTCGATTAGGAAGTACATTCGCTAACTGTTAATTTTTAGGTCGATGGCAGCTTTATTAGGAAGGAAGAATACACAAAAATGAAATAATTCTGCTTCTTTTACTTAAATGGCCCGTGGCGACAAGGGCTAATTACGCACTCGTGCCTTACATGCCTTAAATGCCGGTAGCATGGTCTAACTGGCATCGAACTCAGAAATTAATAGCTATCATATATCTGTATCTAACCTACTATATATGTTTTATATGGTTACAAAAATACGAGAACAAGTAGGTACTATACTATACAAAAACAAAATACAAACATACAGGCATTGTGCCTATATGAACTTTAAAACTTAATTAATAAAATAATGGAGGAAGAAAGTTGTGGGCTTGGCGGTTAACAGAATGTAATGTATGCTAAAAATGCATAAAATTATTCTGTATTTGCATAAAAAAAGCTACATATATTAGATCTATGAACCAAAATAAATTGAAATGAATGTACTATAATTACGGCGTCTTTACATTTTTATGATTATTATTTTTGAAATATCAAAAATTCATCAAAAAAATATGCTTAATACTTTTTTGATTATTTCACATGAATATTGAAACATTTTTACACATTTTATGAAGTTATCAATAAAAAAACATTTGAAAAATATGTTGGACTTTTCTTTTTATTTTTGAATCACAGCATAATGTCAAATCTCCGGTCATTCGTTTCATTTCTTTTCATGCGTCACGAGTGCGTTCTATAAAGAAGTGAAATAAGTATTTCAATTGGGTCTCCACTATGCAATATCAATTAACAGAATATGTACCAAGCTTATATTTTTTTGAGAATAATTTATTTTCCTTATTTAAACTAACAAATATATTTAATTAACTGTGTGTATTAGTTATAATTCTAAAAAAAACATGTAGCCTTAATACAACCTCTACTGGTAATTTTTCTTACCATATTTTAAGTATTTACAACTCTGTTTTCAGATTGTAAAATGTTCAAAAAGTTTCTTTATTTTGTTGCTAATATTACATTTATCTGTAGCTTTAAATTTCATAATATTAACTCAACAAAAGCCCTGGGCCTAGGCATGTATGGGTAGGTGGGTTTCTCCTTTACAAATTAAAAATTAAAAAGTACTAAAACTATCTACACAAATACCTTATTAATCATTTAAACTAACGACCTAAACTAATAATGAAATAAATAAATAATCTAACTATTTACAAACAATTAAATAATAAAATTCAATATACGGAACCGTCAAGTTTAGTGTGCTAGTTGAAAATAAATCTTATTTTGCGCGCACACATTCCTTATAAGACAATGAAACGCCGGCTGACCGGTTCAGCAGCGAGCTTGCCAAACGCCACCGTGCTAATCGCGACGTGAACACCATTTCTATTTCAACAGCCTAACAAACTGGATCGCTGCGTAATTTAGACGTAATTAAGTGTATACAATTAACCTTGATTTGGAAGTTAATCCCGCTGGGGTGAGTTCTAATACTGTTCCTATTAAGTGTTTTAAGTTTAAGGTGTTTCTAATGTAGTTTTTGAGATTAATTCACGCTAGTACTATCCCTTTTTGCTCTTCTGGATCGCTATGACCCAGCGAGGTGATAAATACATGGAGTAGCCGTAATGTCCTATATAAATAAGTAGTTATGTATATCGACGAGGAAGAAGAGGAAGAACTTGGTTGTCTCCCTTTACTTTTACAAAAATGCTAATAAAAGAAAGAGATAGTACTATTTTTGAAAGTTGTCACTAAAATATCAATCATGTAGTGACGTCATAGCAGGTGGCTAGCGTGCCACAAATCGCCATTTATTGTTACATTACTGTAAAAAAAAGCTGTCAAAAGTGATGTTCCGGAGCTTTGATTATTTAACCAGATATCGATGATCATTATTAATATGCTTTTATTTTTCATACTTTCGATGTAAATGATAACAGGGGCTTAGGCAGTAAATCATATAGAAACGGTATTTGCTTTGCTTGCCGTTGTGCGAGTATTTTTGAATCAAAAAGGCGTGAAGAAAAAGGGAATTAAGCTTGCTTAGAATTGTTAATTTTGTTATTGAATATTAGTATATTATTGGTAGTTGTTTTGTCTGTTTATGAATCGTAATTATTGAAGACAAGCCAGACTTTAATTGATTGAACCGAAAACTTTGATACTTGACCTTGAATAACTTTTTAAGCAAACATGGGATCTTTCAGTGTTTTATTTATAATAGTGTACCCCAGGTCTGTACCAAAATTCAGCATGTTGGGAATTAATGCTATGACCTCTTAACGCCGCGCCGTAACGGTCATTTTATTAAAACCGCCTCTGACGCTTTTTTTCTCTGGCATCCCAGGATTTATCTTTATACCTACCTTACAACATGGGGAAACCTGCGGACTAGTACCTAACCCGGGACGCTCAGGACATACCCACAAGAAAATATAAGTAATAATACTATGTGAAGCCGGTTAGAGAAAGACGAGCACCCAAGGAAGGACCGTAACGTCAGGCCAGTGTCCCCTACCTATATAAAAATAGGTATGGGACCTACGTATCTTGATGTGAGGCGGCAACTAAGAAAAATTTAAATAAATCCTATGTGAAGATCACTCTCATCTTTTTATTTCGAATCCACTACTGTACTAGTTGACACTGGTCAACTAACAACCAAGTGCCGCAGTGGCGCCCACAACGTGCTTTCTTAGTTGCAAAATCACGTCAAGAAATTTTTCTAATGTCAAACTGTTGATACAACCGAGCCGCGAAATCGCTGTGAACGTGAAGGTGATTTAATATTGTGAACTGATACGTACCCGCTTTTGTTTTTAAATATTATATCTAATGTACTTGGTCTATACTTTCTACAACTAATCAATTCTGTTTTTAATTCTATCCATCGCATAAGCTTATTGTTACGTATTTTGCAATTTTTCCGTGATTAAGCTTGTTTTTTTGCTTGTTGTTAAATTCCATTGCTAATGGATTGTGTCAGAAATAAGGATGAGAGAGCATTGTTATTTGCAGAATACAATTTAAATGTAATGGACGTAGGTCTCATTCAGACAATCCTTTCAGAACCAGGGTCAGAATTAGCAAAGAAGCTGAGCCAGTTGGTTCTGCAATGCTAATGCTTTCTCAACTTTAACATACTTATATTTATTATTTATACTGTGTATTTTTTTCTTTGTTGTATTTAGTTATTTATATATACGATGGTGTCAACATATCCATTGTGGATAAAGACACTTTTAAATAAATAAAGATTTAAAAAAAAAGCTTGTTTTGGTTTGACAAGTACCTACCTATATTTTATTGTTAGTCAAAAGTCAAGTACTATTTCTGTGTGTAATACTTTTGATCTAAACTATATTATAAATCTACTGGTTAGGTACCTGTTCTAATGTTGGCTTTATACAATGTAAATCTAAAAATATTAACCTCAAGTCAGACAAGTGTACAATCAGCTACATGTTTTTATCTAATACAGTCAAAACATATTTCTATCAAGTACTGTCAAAAAAACAGTAAGTTATTGGAAATTAAAAATAGTTTTTAGGAATAAAATTAATATTCTCACAAAAATTTTTTTTGTAGTGAGACCAACAACAACAAATTTAAACAACAAATTTAATATGTACCTTTAAAAGAAAAAAGATGTGCTTTATGGTAGTTTGTAGTTCCTTACTTGCTTTACTACAAACTATATTTGTTGAAACTTTTTTTTTGTTTGAAATTTTTTATTTTTTTATTTCCATAAAAAAGAACTTTTATGTCGTTTGTAGACAAGACAACATTTTCTGACGTCATTCTCGCTCTGATCGCCGCCCGGTACGGACGTTTCAAGACCACTACGATAGATCGGTTTCTTCCCGTTATTCAGTGGCGCTCAGTTTACTAACGTCATAGTACAGCGTGTTGGTTCTGTGATACGGTTTTTCTGGGTTTTCTTACTCCCTCCGAGCGCTGTCGAAGTGATTATTTTTCTTTGCGACTGAGTCTCTCAGATTTCAAAGTGTTGTGCTTGTGCTGAGTGCTGTGTTTTCCCAGCGTAAAGTATTCTGGTTTGAGTACAAAGGATACCTAACCGTGACAACTGAATTTGTACTGATCCAGTCCTTTTATTTATATATTTTTCCTTTCTAATATTTTATTTATTGATTTACTCTTCTATTTTCATATTTATCTTTATCACATTTGTGTCTCTGCGTGTACATTTGCCCTTTTTGTCGATTGTCAACTCTTTACCTGCGTACCCTTTTTTAGGATTCTAGGTAGTGGCCTTCGCGAAATACGGTTAGTTTTAAGTTGTTTTTCTCAGCCCCCTCTAACACTGGTAGGGAGGGTTCGCTAGGTTATTAAGAATTCTAGGCATCATTTTAATATTTATAATCCCAACCCTCCCTCATGGAATCGCAAAGTTTAGTAACCTTTGCGAAAGCCTTTGCCTAGGCACTCGCCGCGTCGGGTGTCTCAATCTCTGACGAAGTCTTCACGCAGGCCTTATTAGCACTTAACGCGTCCCCGGCCCCTCGGGCCACCCTCTCAGCCCCTCGGGTCACCGACGCCCAGACCCCTCAGTTCTTTAGCTCTCCTCCCGCGTCTTCCGTGCCCTCCAACATGGACTGTGTATCGCACACGTCCTCGCATACGTCTCGTAGAAAACGTACCGCTCCCGGGAGCGAATCAGACTCCGCGTCCGAAGCTTCTTCGGTCGCCGCCACTTTAACCGGCTCTCCTGACCACACTTTCACTCTTGTTTCCAAGAGCTCCAAGAAGCGTACAAAGCAAGCCCCGGTATCTTCTACACCCGATCCCACCCCGGTGTCTTCAACACCCGCCCCAGCGCCACTTATGTCACTTTAAGTGACCACGTCCCCGTCGGTTCCGTCGAAACCAGCAACGCGCTGCGCTCCTGTCCCGGCTAAGGCTCAAATCTTCCCCGCCCATCTTCCTCCACGAAAAAGGGGGCTGGACCGCGGTTCGTAACTTGTGCAAGGAGCACAAAATTAATTACTTAAAAGCGGCTAACGCAGGCAAAACTATAAAAATTCAAGTCGCGACTATCGACAACTTTCACGCGTTCACTAGACACTTATCGGTTAGACAAATCGCGTATCACACCTACGCCCTCCCGGAGCAGCGTAAGATCCGCGCAGTACTACGGGGTGACCCGTTCGAACTCCTGGTTCAAACGTCCCAGGGCTTCCTGGCTGAAGCCGTTCATAAAATGCATTCCAACCGCGGCAGACGTTTTCCGCTCGCTATAATAATCCTATTCAACACTCCCAACTCGAGGGAGATCTTCAGATATGCTCGCACAATCTGCGGACTCTCGAATATCTCCATCCTCCTAACCGTCGCGGTCACCCTGGACAATGCCACCCTTGTTGCCAGCTTTACGGCCACGCATAGGCTAAAAAAACAGCTTCCCCAGGTGCGTTAAGTGCCTCAATCCTCACATCACGAAGGAGTGCACTCCCGACTCCGCTTCCCCCCACGCGTGTGTGCTGCGCGGCCAGTCCGGCCACACAGTTAACTACAGGGATTGCCCGCGTGCTCCGCGCTCCTCAGCTAAGAGGGCCGCGCCTAAACCGGCACCGCCACTCACTGCCACTAACTTCCCGCCGCTGCACAACCGGGCTCCCCCGGAAGCAAAGCCCGAGCAGCAGACGCCTTCTCCGGCTCTCTCCTGGAGACAGCGTCCGGCCGCTCCACCTTCCCGTCCTATCCCAGCTCTCATAGCTCCCGCAGGCCGCGTCCCGCTCCGTCGTCTTCACCTCAGTCGTCGTTGGCTAAAGACACGAAGACCGTGTTCGACGTTATTCAAAACATTGACATCAGGAAAATCGCCGTACTCCCACGCAAAGGCGAGTGCGCCCGCTCTCCTCAAGAGCATCTCTTAGCATTAGCCGAGCATCACTCTCTACTTAGTTCTTTACAAATTCTATATTTAGTATAAATTCTTTTAAAAGTAAATATAATGTCTAGACTTGTAAATCTCGCGCCCGGTCGTATCAAACCCAAGGGCTTATCCATAGTTTCATTTAACGGTTGTAGCCATAGTATTTACCTCCCTGAGCTCAAATTGTTCCTTCAGAACAACGAGCCAGACTTAATGCTTCTCCAAGAGACGTGGCTCACTCCAAACCGCACCAGGGGATTCGCTATTCCCGAATACGCGTTCACTCTTAATGATAGGCCCAACTCCGACGGTTTCGGCGGCACAGCTATATACTACAAAAGAGATTTCCATTGCGCTCCTCTCCCTACCCCTCCTCTCCCTACCCCTCCTCTCCTCAACATGGACGCCACTGTGTGTAGATTGGCTATGACTGGTCATCCGACCATCATCATAGCTTTAATCTACATACCTAGTGGTACCAGACCTATCCTTAGCGACTTTGAGGCCATTCTCGCCCTCGGCCATTCATTATAATCGGGGACTTCAACTCCAAACATACTGACTGGACGTGCCTATTGACCAAGACCAGCGGTATTGCACTCCTAAACATCACTGAGTCACTCGACTTAGATGTCATTTCTCCCGTCAGTCCCACAACCCGAACCACTTTCCCCACATCCTCGATTTTGCTATAGTCAAGAGAATCAACCTCGATCTCAGGTCTATCGAACCGCTCGATGACCTAGGCTCTGATCACCGCCCCGTCTCCCTCATACTAAGACCTCTTAACGGCAACGTTACCTCTCCAAGAACCATTACCAACTGGAAAAGGTTTAAAAATAGGTTAGTTTCGGCCATAGAAGCCTCGAACTCCCCGCTCGCTATCGAGCCCGACTATCTTGATAGCCCGGACAAAATAGACTCGTTAGTCGATTCCTTCACTGAATCTACCAACTCAGCCATCAGTAATAACGAATAGGTTGCTAAGCAAGGCAAACCCACGTTTCCCTTAGCTGTTAGCAATCTTATTAAAGCTAAAAACGCGGCTCTCCGGAGAGCCAAGAAATATCCCACGCCCGCCTATAGAACATCTGCGAATCAGGTACAACGCAAAGTTAGGTCTTGCCTCGCGGAACTCCGAGACGCTCAATGAACGATCTCACAGAAAATATCTCCCCGTCCCACCAAGGGTAATTGTAGTATGGCCCGAACCTTATGCGAAGATGCCGCCTCTCACGTTCCTCCTCTCACTTGTCCCGATGGCACTACTGCCTTCGAAGTCGAAGAGAAAGCCAAATGCTTCGCTGAAAGCGTTACTTCACAATGCTTGCCCTGCACGCAACCCGCGGATCCCTCCCACATCCAGGCAGTGGAGGATCAAGTCCTCCGCAGGAACTCTCTCCCCATCACGCACATCTCCCCATCGCTGACCCCGTCGCAGTCCCTAATGATGAAATCTCGCTTCTCATTAGAAGTCAAAAGTATAAAAAGGCTCGGGGTGGATGGAATTTCCAACCACGCACTTAAGCACCTGCCTCGACAGGTGCTTACCTTGTTAGCTATCATCTTCAATGCCTGCTTCGACCTTAGCTACTTTCTAAAAGCTTGGAAAGAAGCGACAGTCATAGGTATTCCCAAGCCGGCAAGGCCATGTCAAAACTTCTCGAGAGAGTCATACTCTCTCGAATGCGGAACCATCTGTTTCCAACGGATGGTGAACCCCGCATCATTCCCTATCAGTTTAGCTTTCGCACTAAACACTCCTGCCCTCAGCAAGTCCATCGCATGGTCAAGTACATACTTGACGGCTATTATCCGCGGCGTAAGAAAACTGTCGCAGTTTACACCAGAACACCACCAAACTGAATTTTTGGTACCAACCAAAAATTCAGTTTGCTATAAATAGTTCCGTGAACGAGGTAACTGGCTATACTCCTACATTTCTAGTATACGAGCGTAAGTAACTTGTGGTTCATATTACTTCAACGCATATAGCGACGATCATCCTGTTTTTCAACCGCACGATTCTTATGCTGAAAATATTGGAATTATATCTCTAATTTTTAATAAATTACAAGCTTCTTTATTGAATGCTCCCAGTAGAAACTGCCAACAACATAACTTACGTTGGAAACCTGCAGAGTTTAATATAGGTGATTTGGTTAGGAGGATGACATAATTTTATCAAAGTAATAATGACAAAATAAAAAAAAAACTCGCACGTAAGTTCATAAAATGCAAGGTCGTTAACAAACTATCAATACTTTTATATGAGCTAGCTGATATGTCTGGAAAACCATTAGGGTCCTATCTTATCAAAGATATTAAACTCACAAATTATAAAAATTCGAATTAAATAAACCATTTAAATCCGCTAAAATAAAGACCATGCGTATTACATTTATGTTTTCAACCTTAATTGACCAACCAAGACTTGCTGTTTGAGCACAACTATGATTTATTAAGATTGTTCTCCGTTTATAAGGGTTTCAAATCATTTCTATGATTTCTAAGACACAATGTCTCTTGAATGAATATTTAGCGTGATGTATGTTAGAAAAACAAGAGTGAGCCTTGTCTAGTAGTATTAGTCTGATTTTGCATATGCATGCCTATACCGGCTGTAAAACTGAACTAATAAAATAAAATTAAAAATTAATAAGTACTAAAACTATCCACACAAATACCTTATTACTCATTAAAACTTACAACCTTGACTAATAATAAAATAAATAAATAACCAAAACTATTTACAAACAACTAAATAATAAAATTCAATATACGGAACCGTCGAGTACGGTACATTCGACCTGATCTGCGTCCGGACCCGTTCGGACGTGTTGACGGTCGCTCCCGGCTGCCGAGTCACGATTGTTGTCTCACGACTTCTCTCGTTTCAATACTCAAACGCCACTCTCAGATCCGTTCTGCGTCCGGCCCCGCTCGGACGTGTTCGCGGTCGCTCCAGCAGTTGAGTCACGATCGTCGTCTCACGACGTCAACTCGTAGCAATACTCATACGCTGTTAGCCTCTTTAGGGCTTACTCTGCGGTCGGTTTCGATCGGCTGCAAGTAAGTCGGTCTCTTGCACAGCAACAACAGAGCTGAGCTTACCGCGGTCGATTAAATTCGATAGTGGTTCGCGAAGCTCGGGCTGTTTTTCTGGCTGCGTACTTGACGCTTGGCGCTTGCTACGTAGTCAGAGACTCGCTCTGCGGCCGGCCCCTGGCCGGTCGTAACGTAGTCAATCCCGCACTCTGTGCACTCCTCATTAAAAACCTCACCTCGGTGAGTGCAGCAACAACAGGGTTGAGCTTACCGCGGTCGATTAAATTCGATAGTGGTTCGCGAGACTCGGGCTGTCCTTCTGGCTGCGTACTTGACGCTTGGCGCCTGTACGTAGTCAGAGACTCGCACTGCGGCCGGCTCCGGCCGGTCGTAACGTAGTCGATCCTGCACTTTTAGTGCAACCCAACTCCGTCAGGTCTACGGCCGGTTTTTGTTGTCAATTTATTGACGACACACTCCGTAGTAGACTCGCGTTTGATCAGGTGGATACTTAACGGTGACAACTAAGCCTGATAGCGTTGCCCCGGTGCGCTTCCAAGGCCCTTCAGGCCAAGGAGAAACCGGCTGACCCGATCCCATTGCACTTGGGCCTTTCCCAGGGTGACGGTACAGTGCTGTCCGAGTTAGGGGCACCACTTCGCGTCGTCCCCAGCCCCCCTACCGCGGGTAGGGAGGTTTAGGTGCTAGGTTTGCTAGGGAACCTAGGCATTCTTATATATTTATATATACTATATATCGTAGGACCAAGCCCTCCCAATGGACCAGCAAAGCTTGGAAAACTTTGCTAGGTCGTTCGCCCAGGCGCTCGTAGCGTCCGGCGTCAGCATATCAGATGACATCCTAACGCAGGCCTTACAGGCAACTATCGCGTCCCCGGCCCCTCAGGCCTCAACCCCGGCCCTTCAGGCCACCAACGTTCAGACCCCTCAGGTCCACAGCTCTCCCGCGTCTCCTGCCTCGTCCGAGATGGACTGCGAATCGGTCGCATCCTCTCACGCGTCGCGTCGTAAGCGTACCGCTCCCGGGAGCGACTCCGAACCCGCGTCTGACACGTCGTCAGATGCCGTCACCTTAACCGGCTCTCCTGAGCCCGCCTTTCAACTTGTCGCCAAGCGCTCCAAGAAGCGCTCTAAGAAAGCTTCGGTATCTTCAATACCCGAGCTCTCCCCGGTGTCTTCAACACCAGCCCCCGCGCCGTTAAAATCGCTCGTAGTAACCGCGTCACCGTCGGTCACATCAAAGCCAGCGACGCGCTGCGCTCCCGTCCCGCCGAAGCCTCAGCTCCCTCCGCCCGTATTCCTGCTTGAAAAAGCGCGCTGGACCGCGGTCTCAAACTTGTGCAAAGAGCACAAAATTAATTACTTAAAAGCCGCCAACGCTGGCGATACAATCAAGATTCAAGTAGCGACCGTCGACGACTACCGCGCGTTTACCAGGCTACTATCATTAAATCAAATCGCGTATCACACCTACGTCCTCCCGGAGGAGCGTAAGATCCGCACTGTACTACGGGGCGTCCCGTTCGAACTCAGTAACGAAGACATTCTCGAGGACCTTAAGTCTCAGGGTTTCCCGGTCACAGCAGTGCACAAGATGCACTCCAACCGCGGTAGGCGTTTTCCCTTAGCTTTAGTAATCCTGTCAAATACTCCCAACTCGAAGGAGATTTTCAAAGAGGCTCGCACAATCTGCGGACTCTCGAACATCTCCGTCGAGCGTCCCAACCCCCGCGGTCACCCTGGGCAGTGCCACCGCTGCCAGCTATATGGCCACGCAGCGGCTAACTGTTCAGCTCCCCCCAGGTGCGTAAAGTGCCTGGATCCTCACTTCACTAAGGAGTGCACTCGCACTCCCGAATCCACTTCCCCCCCTGCCTGTGTGCTGTGCGGCCAGTCCGGCCACACAGCTAACTACAGGGGTTGCCCGCGCGCTCCGCGCTCCACCACCAAGAGGGTCGCGCCTAAACCGGCGCCGCCGCTCACTCCTGCTAACTTCCCGCCGCTGCGCAACCGGGGTCCCCCGGAAGCAAAGCCCGTTTAGCCGACGCCTACTCCGGCTCTGTCTTGGAGGCAGCGTCCGGCCGTTCCGCCTGCACCTTCCCGACCCATCCCAGCTCCCGTAGCTCCTGTAGGGCCGCGTCCCGCTCCGTCTTCTGCACCTCAGTCGTCGTTGGCTGAGGACATGAAGACCGTATTCGACGTCATCCAAACCGTAGACATTAATGAAATTTCCATACTCGCACGCAAACTGCGAGCCGCCCGCTCTCCTCAAGAGCGTTTATTCGCGTTAGCCGAGCATCACTCGCTCCTAAGTTCGTTGTAAATTCTTTATTTTTGTATAAATTCTTAAAAAAAGTAAATTATAATGTCTAGACCCGCGAATCCCGCGTCCTGTCGTATCAAACCCAAGGGCTTATCCCTAATATCTTTTAACGTTCGTAGCCTAAGCACCAACCTTCTCGAGCTCAAACTGTTCCTTCAGAACAACGACCCAGATCTTTTACTTCTCCAGGACACATGGCTCACTCCTAATCGCTCCAGGGGATTCGCTATTCCTAAATACGCGTTTACACGTAACGATAGGCCTAACTGCGACGGTTTCGGCGGCACTGCTATCTACTACAAAAGAGGATTCCATTGCTGTCCTCTCCCTACCCCTCCTCTCCTCAACATGGAAGCCACCGTATGTAGATTGGCTATGACTGGTCATCCGACCATCATCATAGCTTCAGTCTACATACCCTCTGGCACCAAACCTATCCGCAGCGACTTTGAGACCATTCTCGCCCTCGGCCGTTCAGTCATTATGTTCGGAGACTTTAACTCCAAACATACTGACTGGACGTGCCTATCAACCAACCAAAGCGGTATAGCTCTCCTCGACATCACCAACTTACTCGACTTAGACGTCGTCTCCCCTATCACTCCCACTCACTATCCCGACAACCCGAACCACTCTCCGGACATCCTCGACTTTGCAATCGTCAAGCATATCAACCTCGACCTCAGGTCTATCGAACCGCTCGATGACCTAGGTTCTGACCACCGCCCCGTCTCCCTCGTGCTAGGACCGCCTAACGTTAACGTCACTTCTCCTAAGACCTTTACCGACTGGAAAGGTTTTAAAAATACGATAGTTTCTGCCTTAGAGGCCCCAAACTCTCCGCTCGCGATCTCGCCCGATCAATTAGATAGCCCGGATAAAATAGATTCGTTAGTAAATTCTCTCACTGATGCTATCAACTCAGCCATCAGTGTAAACGAAAAGGTTGCTAAGAAAGTCAAACCCACGCTTCCCTTAGCCATTAGCAATCTTATTAAAGCTAAGAACGCGGCTCTCCGGAGAGCCAAGAAATATCCCACGCCCGCCTATAGAACAGCTGCGAATCAGCTACAACGCAAAGTTAGATCTCGCCTCGCGGAACTCCGAGACGCCCAGATGAACGATCTCATGGCGAATATCTCCCCGTCCCACCAAGCGTATTATCGAATGGCCCGAGCCTTACGCGTAGACGCCGCCTCTCACGTCCCTCCTCTCACTCGTCCCGATGGCTCTATCGCCTTCGAAGACGAAGAGAAAGCCGAATGCTTCGCTGACAGCGTTGCGTCTCAATGCTCGCCCAGCACACAACCCGCGAATCCCACTCACATCAAAGAGGTAGAGGACGAAGTTCTCCGTAGAAACTCTCTCCCCATCACCGCCGACCCCGTCACAGTCTCTAATGATGAAATCTCGCTTCTCATCAAAAGTCAAAAGTCCAGAAAGGCTCTGGGTGCGGATGGTATTTCCAACCACGCACTTAAGCACCTGCCTCAACAGGTGCTTACCTTGTTAGCTATCATTTTCAATGCCTGCTTTGACCTTAGCTACTTTCCAAAAGCTTGGAAAGAAGCGACAGTCATAGGCATACCCAAGCCGGGTAAACCTCTTAATATCCCGGCTAATCACAGACCCATCAGCCTCCTCAAGGCAATGTCTAAACTTCTCGAGAGAGTCATACTCTCTCGAATGCGGAACCATCTGTTTCCAACGGACGGCGATCCTCTCATAATTCCCCACCAGTTCGGCTTTCGCGCTAAGCACTCCTGCCCTCAGCAAGTCCATCGAATCGTCGAGTACATACTCGACGGCTTCTATCCGAAACGAAAGAAAACGATCGCAGTTTTCTTTGACGTAGCCAAGGCTTTCGACAAAGTCTGGCACAGCGGTCTCGTTTATAAACTCTATAAAATAGGCTTACCGGCTCGCCTAGTTAGGATAATCGCGTCGTTTCTCAAAGACCGCACGTTTCGTTTCAAACATGAAGGCACGCTCTCCGCGCCCCGTCCCATAAAGGCTGGAGTCCCTCAAGGCTCAGTCCTCGCCCCTCTTTTGTATTCCGTATACACTAACGACATTCCCATTCCATCGAAAGTCGTCGAACTCGCTCTCTTTGCCGACGACACCGCCCTTTACACCAAAGGCCGCAGAGCCTCGGGTCTCGTCACCAGACTTCAAAAGGCTGTAAACACCCTCGGTGCTTGGTTCAAAAAATGGCGTATCGATGTGAACCCAGAGAAGAGCGCTGCGGTTTACTTCGACTACAGACGCAGTCGTATCCCCGACAATCTCCAATTGAGAATGCAAGGCACTCCCATCCCCTGGAAGCGCAGTACTAAATATTTAGGCGTCATCTTAGACCAGACGCTTTCTTTCAACCCCCACGTAGATAGAGTAACGAAACTTGCACGTTTTTACCTAGGCCGGCTTTACAGTATGTTAGGTAGAAAAAGTAAAATGTCCTTCAGAAATAAACGTACGCTTTACAAGGTCTGCGTTAGACCAGTCATGTCATATGCTTCGCCAGTCTTTGCCCACGCCAAACCCTCCGTCCTGCACAAGCTGCAGGTGGTTCAAAACCTCTTCTGTCGCAGGGCCACAAACGCACCTTGGTACGTGCGCAATGCGGACCTGCACAGAGATCTTGAACTACCTACAGTTCAACAGTACCTAAAAACACTCTCAGAATCATTCTTCAAACGCGCCGAATCCCATCCCAATCCACTAGTTCGAAATTCAGTCTCTTATACTGCTCCTGTCTTAGATTCGGTATACAAAGTCGCTAGACCGAGAAACGCGCACACAAGCGAACGTACGCAATTAACTTTAGATCTCGAGGCCCTTCAGGCCGCAAATTCTAATTCTAACGTAAATTCTAATTCTAACGTAAATCTGAATTAATGCAAATTTAATTTTATTGTCAATTTTTTATGTTTATTATTTACTTTTCATTTGTTTTGAGCACCTTCAGTGCTATGTAAAACCCAGCGGGTGACGGCTAGCGCGGCCTCTTTCTCCAATTGGCCGTCGCTCAGATGAAGGCTGAGTGGCAAAAATGCACGAGCCGACAGGGGGTTTTTAGTGGGTATGGTTCTGGTAGGCGTCGGGACGAGTCCCACATAACTTTGGAATCGCGCCAGAGTATGCGTCAGAGCATTTTTATCCTCCTGCCCATCCCGCGGAGGGGAACAAAAAAAAAAAAAAAAAACGGTACATAATGGAACGCCGGCTGACAGGTTCAGTAGCGAGCATGCTGAACGCCGCCATGCTAATCGCGATGCAAACGCCATTTCTATTTCAACAGTCTAATAAACTGGATCGCTGCGTTATTCAGACGCAATTAAGAGTATATAGTTAACCTTCATTTGGAAGGTAATCCCGCTGGGGTGAGTTCAATTCTGTTCCTGCACCAAAATCAGCGTCAATTCAAGGTAAATCATTAGTTTAATCGAGCTTGGCAATACTTGTGGAAAGCAGGTAGTACAAAAGATGACCTAGTAATAGTCAGTATATCAAATTAAAGGGCAATAAATGCAGATTATCATACATTCATTAGTTTGAATATATAGTACTTCCTACCATTGTAAGATATTTTTTAAATATAACTTTTCCCCGATTTTTTTAGGATTCACTCTAGGTAATGACAGTTAATCAACAAACTGACAGATTGTTGATTGAATGTCAAAACTAATTCGCCAATAAGGTCCATTACTTGTGGGTTCATTCGATATCGTTTTGTTACTTTTTTTGACATTGACACATTCAAAAGAAAACAAAATGGTAGCTTATGATTGATTTTTCGCAAATTACTTATTTTTTTTTTTACAAGATTTTTAGATTTGAAATTAGGGAAGGTTTAAGGGGAAAAGGTTACTCATGAGTTAATCTTTCATGTGTACTACTGACCATTAGCTGGTCAAAATCCCATATTGGCTTTGACCATCATCTTTACTAAAAGAATAAGAAGCAGCAGGTTAAATAGGGGCGTCAATACAAGCGTCGCTTGGTACATTTGTGAGAGAGAAAAGTGCTATTGCTTAACACATAATCGTCAGGGTAAATTGGATAAACGAACAAGAAAGATAAAATATATAGTTTCTTTTCATAAAAGAGTCCAATAATTTTTCATTCAGACAAACTTGTTAATGTTACCCTTTACCTTTCTTATCTCAGCGACATTCATTCTTTGTAGGAAGTAATAAAGATTTCGTTACAATAAGTGAGCTTGTTACAGAAGGACTGCATATTTGAAGGAATCAAGACGTCTGGACCATAATGAGTAAAAGTGAAAAAAGTGTTTCGGAATATGACTATGACAGAGTACCAACAAAAGAAAAATTAAGAGACGATGGTAAGTCTAATTAAATAAAACCCTTATAATAATGTATACATGGATGATGGTGAAGATAAGTAGATAAATATTTATGACTCTTGCGTGGAAAAAAATGTTAAAAAGAATTGAATGAAATTTGGCTTCCAAATGATCATATATCATTTTTTTAATGAAAATTGTAACTTGGTTTACAGGAATTTATGGATTAAATTAATTTGAAGTTTTTACCCGACTTTATTTTGCGTCTGATTTGTGTACCCCATGTACGCCAGAAGATTTTTATAATGGTTGATGACTTTTTTTAATAAGATTTTTATGAATAAAGGTATTTTCAGATTTATTTTCATACAACAAGTGCTCTAAGATAAATAAAGTGAAAAATAAACATTATAGGATGGAGACGTGAGATTTCGATACTTGAAATAAAAACAAAATTATTTCATTATGGGCATTAATATTCTAGTAGTAGAAAATACTAGTTGTTATAATATTTTAATATTTATAAATTATGTATATATAATATATGTCAGTTTGTAAGTTGGTTATTAAATTACGCATAAACGGCTGAACAGTTTTGGACACCATGCATTAAGTTTAACTAAGGAATTAAAACTCAATGCTGTAATAATGTCCTGTTAAGGGCAGATATATTTGTAATAAACGCAGACGCTAGAACCTAGTCATGGATTTGCTTTTAATAAATAAAAGAAATGAGTACTTACTCTGCGATCCCATCAATGATCTACGCTCAGTACATAAAAAGTTTGGTAAACGAGTACCTGCTGTAATATTTTTTTTCGGTTATTTTTTAAATTAAAATGTTAAACAGCTATTAAGATCACGTGTTTGTGACGCAGACATTTTATGAGATGCGACATAACTGAGAGCGGCATCAGCAATTTACAATAAAGTGTGGCCCATAACGGCAGACGCTCCACAGCCTATGTTAATAACTATTTCAATACGGCAAGGCCTCACCAAACCTCAACCTTTTGGACTTTTTATGGATAGAGTAAAGATTATGAGCAACTATTTTTGATTTGAAATTAAAACCTGTTGACGATTTTGACGAAGAAACAAAATTTGTAATTTTCCTTATAAATTTAGTTTGTTCTTTTTAAACGCTCAAGTATGTGGCTACACAAATAAAATTCGAATTCGAATAACGATTCATCAGGTTTCAAGTCGGACTGGAAGTCGTAAAAAACCATTCCACGAAAATGTTGTGAAAAAAATTTGAGGTAAATTTAAATTTTAAATTTAATTTTTACATTAAAATAATCGATTTTTTTTAAATAAATTATTACTCGCCAGCGTTCCATACCTTGCTAATCGTTGAAGTGCTTGGTATATGAAAATTCAACGATAAACGGATAACTGACCTGCATATAAATTATGTACTTATGTATTTTTAATGTGATTATGTTACGGTCTATAGATTTAATTCGGGGCCTGGTTATACCGGGGTCAAGCTCGGGTATTGTGCAACGCCATTTATATTTCTTTTTATTATGGAAACCGTTTATAAAACCGCATATCAAACCTTTTCAACGCTTATAACCCGCGACAAAAACTGCGAGGTTAGAAATACATTCATCGTTTATAGCTCCCAAAGAATAAACCGATTGTTTTGCTTTATAGTGCCGTTCCAAAGCATGTTTGTTCCTGCAAATGGGGGCTAAAATTTGTTCAAATAATTATAATTGTATTGTTGAAAATATTTATTAGTGTGAAGTATTTTTTCAGATCAAGAAGAACCTCCCGCAGCGTATGGCTGGGGTGTACGCCATGCACAAGTGGCCCTCTTATTTTCCGCCTTATGCGTATGTTTCATAACTAGAGGTCATTTTGGAGTAACTATTGTAGCTATGACAAACGCCTATGATCTTAGCCAAATAGATGACATTCCAATTCAAGATAATATTCCAAACACAACGGTAGCAGAGAAAGCAAACATAACTGATAACGCCAATCTTAATAACTCTGTTCGTTGGAGAAATCTAAGTGACATCTCTAGGCGTTATGCGGATACTAGCAGTAGTATGTGGAGTGTTTACAGGGTAAATATTAAAGTATTGTGTGTACTATATTATATTTTAATCTAGAAAATATTTGAATACAAGCGAATAGTTCATACAATTAATTACAATATGATATCAACAAATGTCATGATACCGTGATATCGTGATCATTTCATGATATGGTTCGAATCCTGGTTGAAATAGCATCGGTTGTTTAATGAAGATGTATATGTATTCTGTTATAAAATGTCATCCCGCAAACGCCAATAATAATAATATTTTGATAGTTGGATAGTAAACAAAATACCAATTAAAACCTAGTGCACACATTACGGTTGAGATAGAGATTTTTGTATGTATATATATATATAAATTATTAGAGGTAAGATTTTTTACAACACAATGTCTAAGAATAAATAAAATCTTCATGTGTAAAAGATTTTATTTTTATCCAACCATTAAACCAACACATAACAGACGTAGACTTTATCTTTATTAAATTAAATAAAATAAAGCCCACGTCATTCTTACGTAGAAGATCAAACAAGACGAAAAAATTTGATAATATACATTCGTCGTCGTTTCTCCCAACATGAAACATGATTTAACTTTCTTCAAAAAATACAAGAGAAACACACACACGATGAAAACGTGCTCAAAGGTGTTTACATTAAGACTTGATTGCGCAATATTTCGCAGCTTCCTTACGCAAGCAAATTGTGTCATAGAAATATTTTAAGGAATTCTTGTTAAGTTTTAACTAGACAAGTACATTACTGAATGGTTAAGTTTGCTGTATGGTCATCCATAATCCGCTTACTTTGGGGCCATACAGTTGGTGTATTTGTCTGGGGATTTATTATTATTATTTATTATACAATATGGCAAAAATACTAAACATATTGTCAGAATAACAGAGTCATGTAGGTGAATTCTTTTTTGCGTCCTAGGCAGCACACTCCGCAGGGAGGAAGGTGGAAGATGCGTCATGCATACCTCCGCAGCTGATCACCTCGTTGGCTGTAGCGAGATTTTGCCGTTAGCCTTCATTGGAATCTCTGTAAATTTATTTTGAAAAAAGTATACTCGTGAAGTTTCTTGCCAGTTCTTCTTCACGAAGTTTTTTTCCGAACTGGTGGTAGAGTCATGTTTTATTTGACGTCAATAAGAACAAGTAATTGTCAATGTTGAGAAATAAATATTTCATTTCATTTTATAGGGAGGTAGGTGCTCTAGCGGGGACCCGCTGACGGGTCGACCGCCGGTTGTGAAAGGTGCTCAAAGGAATATAAAGTAGGGCCGGTCTGAGCTGCCCAGAGTGGCCGAAGTCGGACTGTTTGAGGAATTAGTTCATTTAAATGAACTTATAATAAACTGAGAAGGGAACTGTGCTCCGTTGAAGCTATGAGTCGCTCTGTAGGCGGATGCGAAGCCTTAGGTTTGCGGGCTAGTATTGATACTTCGTTAAGATCAACCTCCTTGATGGCCTCAAATATCGCTCTCAGGTCATCCACCATGAGGTCGAGATGAGTTGGGATGAGAGCTTACAGCGGGGCACTGTCTCCAGTTTTTTTAAGCAGACTTGGGCTAAGTAGGCTTTGCGGCCGGGTTTACCCGGCTGCGCAGCGGCGGAAAGTTAGCCGAAGTTAGGGCCGGCGCCCGTTTAGTCACTGAGCTCTTTGAGATGGACCGGGGTGCGCGAGGGCATCCCCTGTAGTTTGCAGTGTGGCCGGACTAGCCACAAAGCACGCAATCTGGAGGGGAGGGAATTTCAGGAGTGCGATTGCACTGTTTGACGTAGTGAGGCACTAGGCACTTTACTTACCTGGCAGCGGTGGCACTGCCTGGGGTGACCGTGGCGCTGAGGCGTCTCGATCGCGATTCCAGAGAGGCCGCATATAGTAGCAGCCCCTCTGAAAAACTCACTGGATTAAGGACGTTGACGAGAACCACCAAGGCAAGAGGGTGACGCTTTCCGTACTTGCTTTGCATTTTATGCACAGCGAGTGCTAGAAACCTTGGGACTGCAAGTCTTTGAGGATGTCCTCGTTCTCTAATTTGAACGGGATCCCCCGAAGTACCGCTCTTATCTTTCGTTCTTCTGGGAGAGCTTAAGTGTGATAAGCATATTGCTTACTGGTGAGAAGCTTAGTTAAAGCTCTGAAATCGTCAATAGACCGGACAATAATTTTAATTGATTCACCTGAGTTAGAAGCTCGGGTATATTGAATCTTGTGCTCTTTGCACAAGTTCGAAACCTCAGACCAACGGCCCTTTTCCCGAAGGAAGACAGGCAGTGGAAGCTGAGGCTTCTCTGAGGTGAAGGGTGGGGTCACTTGGCGTGACATAATTGGAGTAGGGACAGGTGTTGAAGACACCGGGACATTTGAAAGCGTCGGGGTTTGTTTCGAGCGTTTCTTAAAACGCTTTTTGACGAGAGTGAAAGATACTTGCTCCGAGCCAGCTGTTGCGCCCGAGGAAGACTCGGTCACGGCTGCGCACGTGGGAGCGGCGCGCTTACTGTGCGAAGGGACGTCAACTTCACACTTCATGTCGCTGGAGGTGGGGACACCATCGGGCCTCAAACCAGAGGGGCCTGAGGGGTGGGGAGGGGTACCTATTACCTGTCTAAGGATAACAGGGTCTGCCTTGAGGTCAAAAGTGGCAAGGCTATTGGCGAACTGCTTCAGAAAGTCTGAGAGACCAATCTGAGCCATTGCGGAAGGTTGGAGGAGGGACAACAAAAATATATATTTATAGCCCGAACCTACCAACGAAGTCTATCTTCTTTAACCTCCTTACCCGCGGTCGAGGGTTGGGGATGATGCGCAGTGGTGCCCCTAATTCGGGCAGGTCTGTACCTTCACCCAGGGCCCAGTGCAATGGGATCGGGTCTGAAAACCGGTATGTTTATATGTTGTAGTTGTTTTGTCAAATAAATGTTTGAATTTGTTTGATTTCGAATTTGAATGTTGTCTCCCGGTTTCTTACGGCCTGAAGGGCCAATAAAGCGCACTGGGGCAACGCTAACAGGCTTAGTAATCACCGTTAGGTATCTACCTGTTCACGGAGAACTTACGACGACTCGTAGTGCTAGAACGAAGAGCTTGCTGGAGCGGTGAAGCGACAACGAGCTGCAAGCGACGATGTTGATGTTGCGTCGTGAAATCCTATGAAATTTAGGAAGCTACGGTACAAACAATAAACGTCGTGAAAACGACGTGTGAAATTTGGGGCGCTCAACTAGGGGACTAGGCAGATCGCGGGAAGGCAGACAGCGACATGTGAACAAGTCCGCACGTAGATCGAGTCTGTCGATGTAGGTGAATCCGCGCGGGGACCTTAAGTAGTATATAATCTTCATTATCAATGACGGGATAAAAAAAATATTTTCTAATCAAGAACGACGACCGTTTTTTCTACAGATTGGCGCCTTTAAGCAACTTGAAGCAAAATATTTATATAATAATATTAAAAAATTATCGAACTTATTGCGCAAATATTGATCTGTTTGATTAAGTTTTAATATTTTTTTTTCATATAGATCAAGACTTTTCAAGATTTATCAAGATGAACAATTATCCTCATTGAAATATTGTCTATTGTTTTTAGTTATAAATTGTACTTGAAAATGTATTTTTCAAAATTAACATTATTATTACTAACAATTTATTATTGATCTGATTCAAATTATATTTTTTTTATTATGAATATTAACTGCGGTAAAGAAATAAAAAAAAAAATAATCATACAAGAACAAGTATTTTTATGTTATAATTTTTAAGTTGATTGCTAATGAAATTTAGGTGTGATGTAAAGAAATATTTTTTCAAAAAAATGTTTATATTCTTATAATAAATTCCATAGTTAATAAAAAAACACGATATGTATAGATACCGAAACGACGAGCTAATTGTAAAATATACATAATAAAACGTGATAAAATTCGGTTAAAAGGTGTTTTATTAAATATCAAGAATCGTGAAAAGTTTTGGAAATATTACTTTGTACTTGTTTTATTAGAAAAATCAGTCTTTAGATTTTGTTATGAAAAAGTTTCTTTAGTTTAAAAAATATATATAATTTTATTCCCAGACATATACATGGAGTAAATCAATCCAAGAGATGGCGCTAGGAGCATTTTTTCTGGGGTATGCGATAATGATGTTTCCCATCGGTATCATTTGTCAGCGGTGGGGAGGAAAAATACCACTACAAATAGCTTTATTTATCAATGGAGTGTTGTCTTTGGTTATGCCATGGCTGGTTTTATGGGTAAGTGAAGAATTTTTGACATTGAAAATATGTTGTTGTTTTTTTATGTTTAATTTTTTTCATTAAATTTATTTTTTATTATAGTGCATACCACAGATGTTAGTTATGTCTTACCAAACGACATACATACACACATACATGCCTTTTGAGTAATGAATGTTGACACAGAAAAAGATAATTTTTATCGACGAATGAAAAACATTTTTTCACTTTTAGAGCTCCAACAAAAAATTAAGATATAACTTGTAAATGACATACAAATTTTGATAAAAACTTACCTTTTTAATTTTAATTGAAGAAGTTCACAATCAAGTTCTATTAGGCAAATTGATTAAGAAATTTGTCTACTAGGTCGTATTGAAGCTGCCTAACCTTCAAAATTTTGTTATAAACTTCTGTGGTACATTTCATTTAATTACTGCCGTAGCTTATAGTCGTTGACATGGTTTTGAGATAACTTTCAAGTAAATATTAATATACAAGGGAACTTTCGATTAATGATATCCACTGGCATGGATGCCAATTGCCGTCTGTTGATCCTTAGGGGACTATGAAAATATAATCAATTATATAATGTGGTTTAAAAAATTAAAAAAACATGCTGGTATGACGCAGAATCTCGTCAAACACTTATCGCTGTAATAATGTATTACAAGCGTTAAAAGAAACCAAATAAGCTCAAACAAGAAGGGTTTTACTAGCAGCCATAAATTTCACTCAAGTTGAACCAAACGGCAACTTTTCTTAATATACTACATTTGGTAAATATTGAGGAGATAAACTTTTTGTGCAAAAAAATTACTCGCTTGCTAGAATTTTTTTAGTGTGTGTAGTTTGTTAATAAATAAATGATTTATACAGATTGTCCCAAAATTTTACGTCGAGCCGAAACGGGACGACAAGATAGATGGTAACCACCATCAGAAAAATCAGAAAAAAATATCCATCCCATGTTCTTTAGAAATTATGGGCATTCAACAAAAAAGCAAAATTTCTCAATGTTAAACCATTTTTTGGTTATTGTGGTTAATATTGGTTAATTTGTCAATTTAGAACGTGTCATCATAACCCTAAATAACATATCTTTAATCACAATTAAAAAAAATAACACAGTTGCCCCCAATTTTCTTAGAAATAACACTTTTTTCCGAACTATGAATTCAACAATTTCAAAATATCTTGAATTTGACAGACCTCCTAAAAAAATGTACAAGAGTGCCTTGGCAAGTGCCATCAAAAGTTAGCGCCTTTAATTAGGACTCCAAAATATTACAACACTTGTTAGGTTAAAACTAAAAAAATTTGTGTATAAAATAAAAAACTTGAAGTAATCTGATTTTATGCGAATCCAGTTTACTTAGCTAAAATGTTTTTGAGTCACACACACTCTTTGGTGCCGGTTCGAGCCAAACTCCACAATCCATCTCTCTCATCATTATTCATCATTCTGCCGTAAAATTAAGGACCACCAAAGAGTGTGTGCGAATCATGCTTTTCAGCCACCCACAATGCGTACGAATTATGCAACAAATTCGTTTATTTACAGATCTTGTAATTTAAACAATAAAGTGTTCAGTGACTTAGATATGTTCAATCTCTCTCATAAGCAATTTAAGCGTAGCATTAGAGAATATTTACAAGTCTTCAAGAAGTAATTTAATAGCATTTTTATACTATCTATCCGTATTTATTTATTTTGTAAATGTAAAGAAATAATTTAATTTGCTTTAATAATCCTCTTTTAATTGTGTTAATTAAAATTCAATACGTAATTAAATCCAAATTTGTGTGTAGTTTGTTGGTATTCTAGATTATAAATTAACTAAAAATTGTAAATTTTATTAGAGGAATCTTGCTGGATTCTGAATTATTTAGAGAATATTTTTGTATTTAAAGTGTATTGTTCTGTTTGTTTCCCAAATAAAGAAAAATAAAAAAATAAACATTCAACTAAGTAAACTGGATTCGCATAAAATCGGATTACTTTAAGTTTTTTATTTTTACCCATATTTTGTAGTATTAACCCAACAAGTGTTGTACCATTTTGGAAACCAACTTTTAATGGCACTTGCCAAGGCACTCTTGTACATTTTTTTAGGAGGTCTGTCAAAATCAAGATATTTTGAAATTGTTGAATTCATAATTTGGCAAAAAGTGTTATTTTTAAGAAAATTGGGGGCATTTGTGTTATTTATTTTTATTGTGATCACAGATATGTTATTTAGCGTTATAATGACACGTTTTTAATAGAAAAAAATTACCAACATTAACCACAATATCCAAAAAATGGCAAAAAAATGGAAAATTCTGCTTCTTTTGTTTAATGCCCGTAATTTCAAAAGAACATGGGACGGATTTTTTTTTCAGATTTTCTGATGATGGTTATTATCTATCCTGTCACGACCATTTCGACTTGACGTTGAATTTTGGGACACCCTGTAAAATTGAGAGTTGGATAAATTTGGCTTGGTAACAAGTGAAGGTAATAGAAGCGTGTCTTTATTATTATTATTATACAGAAGAAATATTTGATTGTTTGTTTATATGAAATCGATGAACTCCCAAACTACTAAACCGATAGTTAAAGTCCTTTCACCATAGGAAAGCTACATTTTCCCGAAATAAGATAATATCCTACATTCGTTCGCAAAATTTGGCCAGTGAAACCATGCCGAAATTCTAGTTAAAAATAAGCACTATCCCAGGGTGGCTGGAAAGCTGTCTGTGCCTGCAGATTACTTCAAGGCTTATCCCAGGCGGGGTGCTTCCCGTCCATCCAAACTATGTTAGCTAAATGGGCACCTCCGACAGAGCGGGCTCAGTTTGCTAGCTATGCTTTTTCAGGTGAGTTTTTTCATGTATTTGTTTGTGTGTTGTTTAAACTTGCTGTAGCGCTTGAAAACATAATGCAAAAGCAAAAAATCTTAATGCAGAACTCGTAGATTAAATTCGTTAATGTGTTTTATAAATGTATGGGAAGTTTTCCCGCGGGAGGAGTATCTCTTTAGGAGCAATCAATCAATAAACCCCTTAACATTATTATAAACTAAGTTTTTTATACAGCGTTGATAAAAGCGAGAGGCATTAAATGAAACCACATATGCTATAAGTGCCTACTGTTAATCCGAAACTATTAAAAAAAAGTTTACGAGAAGTAAACGAAAAATCTTTTTTCAAAGAACTTAAATAGCTTAATAATTAAGTTAAAATGTAAACATCCTTTGTTGACTGACCTGCCGCCACCTGCGCAACAAATTGGCAACGTCGCATTTGAATCACATAGCGCATGTGGCGGCGGGCTCACCGGCTCACACACATACACAGCGAAGCGCCCGGGTTTGATGTGGATGATAGTGCAAACATGTGGTGTAGGTAACGTTGGACGGTATGATCAATGAATATAATAAACAATAATAATTCACTGTAACACTTACACATTAAACCTTCAATGGTTCGAAAAGTCCGCCGTTTGCAATAGTATACAAATTATAACGACGTATAATATTGTTACTTAATCGTGCAATAAGGTCACTGTTTGTTGTTAAACTTTTTAATTTATTATACGCTAAAATAATCCGGTTCTTAAGTTCCTCTACGGTATTCACGTCTGGCGCGTACAATTCACCTTTCACAAACCCCCAGATAAAAAAGTCCATTTGAGTGAGATCCGGGGACCGTAGTGGCCATCGTACTGGTCCAAATCGACCAATTCACTTCTGTCCAAACATTTCGGTGAGTCGCTCTCTGGAAGACATCACTGAATGTGGAGGAGCTCCGTCCAATTGGTGCCATAAATGCCGATGATTGGCTAAGGGTAGTTCTTCGGTATAATCAGCAACGGGACCGGATAATAACTCCAAAAATTTTGCCGCGTTAAGGGTGCCGTCAATAAAAACAGGGCCAATAATTTGGTCCCTGTGTATACCAGCCCACATATTAACAGAGAAGCGGTACTGATGCGCCGACTCCCGAATCATGCGTGGATTTTTCAATACTCCAGTATTCTGAGATTTTGTCGGTTCCATATGCCATTGCGTGTAAATGTGCTCTCGTCGGTCCACATGACATTTAATAAAAAGTTCGGGTCGCCAATACTATGGTGCGAGCGTTCCTAGGGCACGTGCGGCTGTCTCCGTACCTTTCTCGGTAAGTTCGCAGAGGTAGAGCTGCGTTTTCGTGAAATGCCCCGTAGATTAAAATCATGTCAGTGTATTCTGACGCCATGTATGTAGCACGAGGCATTGTGGATGACAAAATAATTAAAAACTACTCACAAAACTAAACCTAAAATACTCAGTTACGTGCTCTCTTTCACAGGGTGAATACTTGGCTTGCGAAGGGCTAAATTCGTGGGAGAAAAAAGCCAGTATATGCCATCCTCCATCCTTATACTGTTGCAATACCTCTCCAATTCCTTTTTCGGATATGTCTGTCCCTGCAGTCAGCTTGGCAGAGCAATCTTGGTGGGCTAAAAGCAGCTTGATAAAATCTTTTATATATTTGATAAGGCCTAGAAAGTTGTAAGAGTGTCTCCTCCCGTTAAGTTTACTGGAGTTTATTGTAAAAAATTAACATACCTTATGAATTAAGGTGCGTACCTAAGCTGCCTGGGGGCTGCGAAATTTATAATAACCTCCGCTTTTCGTCAAACTGTGCAATTTAAAAATTTAGTTTTTTTTAAAATTATTATACAACTATTTTGGGTTTACCGCAATCCCAAGAGGAAATGGTAATCAATCAGAATGCGGCTGGAGGGGGAAAAATAGTGCCACTGGAGACCCTTACTCGTCTGTGAGCACAACAAACATTTTGTTGACGTTGAAGACCACAGTATTGTTGGCTGGAGCAGCATTTGCATTTCGCCACTTCTACAAAAAAAATGCACATCAAGTGGATGGATCGCCGTTCCCTGTGACGCTGCAAAGCCGCGGTATAATACAATAAGCGACAGGTTCCAGGAGATCTTCCAGTTTTTGGTTCCAACATTTTCATACTGGAAATTTCGACCTACAGAACAAGCCCCGTGGACGGCCGGAGACCAAAGACCAAAGAATTTAAGGCCATGTGGAAGAGAATCCGACGCAAACCACGTTCGAGTTAGCTGTAGGCTGCATTGTTAGTGACAAAACTATTTTAATCCACTTGAAGTAAATTGGGTAGGCGAAAAAGCTTAAGAGGTGGGTACCTCATGAGTTGAGTGCAGCAAACCGACAAACACGCGTCCACGCTGCGTTACATTACTCAACTGGCACAAATATGAAAGGATTTTAAATCTAATCTAATCAAATCTAAACTAGTGATGAAAAATGGATCCTGTACAACAATCGGAACGGCTCATCGCAATGGTTGAATCCTGGCGAACCAGCCAAATCCTGCCTCAAGCGAGCAAACTTACTCAAAAACAGTTACTTGTGAGCGTTTGGTGGACTAGTGTCGTTCACTACAGCTTTCTTAAATCTGACCAGACGATTACAGCAGATGTCTATTGTCAGCAACTGCAAACCATGATGGAAAAGCTAGCTGCTAAACAACCGAGGCTGGTCAATTGCTTTAGGCCACTGCTGCTTCAGGACAACGCTAGGCCACTCACTGCACAACAGATGGCTACCAAATTAGAGGAGCTTCAATTGGAATGTCTTAGAGATCCATCGCACTTGCTCCAACACATTACCATTTTTTTGGAACTCCGTTGGGGCAGTCAGATGCGCCTTCAAAGATTTGATTGATTCCCGTCCGAATGGTTTTTTTTAGTAAAGGGGTCAACGGACTACCAATGAGATGGCCAAAGTACATAGATAGCAATAATACACTCGGGATAACCATCAACTCGTGATAATTTTAAAGAATATTATACATTTTATATATTTTATTTGATACTTTTTTAATATATTTTATCTTGCTCATCTGACGGAGCAAGTCAGAATGTATTCCTTCTTTTATTTCTGTTATGTCAAACGTATATTTAAATGTATTTTCTTCTTAATTCATATTAACCTCCTTACTGAAATGTCGTGGCATTCTGACGTGCTTCCTAAGGCTTAGCCGTGACGATCGGCCGCCCGCATGAAATTTATTCACACAAACAAGTTTGGGTGAATTTATTCACACAAACAAGTTTGGGTGAATAAATTTCTTACAAAGTTATTCTAACTACCTGCCTGAACGAGGATGTATTTGTACGACGGCCTCAGGAGACACTACCCCTGTCGATTAGGTCATTTCTGGTGTTTGGTGTAAATTCTTTACGTACAGAGAATAAATATAATATTACAAAAGCAATGGCTTCACCATGATCAAATGAATAACTGCTTCGATAGGGATTCCCGCCCGTAAAACCTCACTAAAAGCAAGCTAACGTCGCCTAAGCTACTTTAAATATAATGTTTCCTAATCACATGTCAAATATTCTTACGGAATGTTGAGATGTGAGCCAGAACTGTTATAGAGGCGTTTTTTTTTTGTTGTTTCACGTCCCTGGCAGATAACTTCACCTTTTTGCACGCATTGATAACCAGCATGTCACCTTATGAACGAACGCCTCTCGGTTCCATCACCAGATAAGGACATAGTGAAACACAATGCAAAAAAATCTATATTGATCATTCCATATAACAACTTTTAAGACAAGATAATATTGATTTCATTATTTTTTCGCATCGCCAAGGAGGGTTGTTATCAATCCTCATCCCTCAGTGGCTGCCATCTCATCAACTAGTGGTTGCCATCTCATCTGCTAGTGGCTGCCATCTCATTTTCGTTATAATTCACAATAACTATGAAAAAGAAAGAGCATATTAGTATATTAGAATATAACATTAACACATATACACCAACACACATTCTTAATGATAACATATACCTAATAAAATAACCTACGTTATTATCAACATATTTACATTAGAAATATATCTTTCAGATTGATACATGTCAGGCTAATGTTACCTCATTTTAGCCTAAAAACCAGAAATAACAATAATTTACTCTTGACACTTTACAACATTTACATATTTTTATAAGATAGATTTTTATTGTAATGAACTCAACAAAATTATCGCAAAAGAAAAGGTTTCAGCCGATTGACATGGACAGTTATTTCTCGACTTCCATTCTCTGCCTTTATTAAATAATTGTTACTTAAACCTCTACATATTCGATATAGACCTTTAAATGGTCGGCTAAGTTTTTTACTCATTCCAGTCACTCTTTTAGGGTTATGCAATAATACAAATTGACCTGTCTGAAGAATAATAGATGAAGCTTTTTATCATAAAGCCTTTTCTGCGCCAAATGAGCTTTACGAGAGTTCTTTTGTGCCAAATTCACATTATTACTATATCTATTCCTCCTGACTTCGAAATTTTCAATATTCAAGTTGGGATTTAATCTTTAATCGGACGGATTTTCAGGTTCCGTAGCGAACATGAAATAATAGTGTGAAAACTTAGTGGAAGCTTGTTTGGCACAGTTATAAGCATACACTACTAATGGCAAAAATTAACACCAATTACGTTGTGTTGAGTTTACATATTTAGCTAACATGTGTGAAATAGTTTGATTTAATCTTTTTACAATACCTAACGTTTGATGGTGATTGTGGTTGCAAGACATTATCGCACACCGGATTCTCTGAGCCGGTTCTAAACTAATCTCGACGTAAAAATCTAACCTCTATCCGATAGCAATTCTCGCACCATACCGAATTTGGTGAAAATCTCTTGTACGAGAAAAAAAAAGAAAACCCAATGATTTTTTTTGTGAATTGTAGTTTTTGACGTGAATTAGGTTTTATGGTTTAGCTAAAAATTTGTGATTTTTCGTTCTATATTACTTATCTATATATAATACGAGTTGTCAAAATGGTGACAGGTCAGGAATGGTCTTTCATCTTTGAGGTTCTTTCAGTCCAATCGCACTCCGACTTTAAATAAATGCGTCTTGGTATTTTTGTTTTTGCTCATTGTACGGGGTCACCGGTGAAGAGATCTTCAACGGATAGCTTAATTAGGGTGCTATAACTATGGTGCAATTGGTATTTTTATAATTACTATAATATTAAGAAGTCTGACTTAGAGTTATAAAGGTGTCTTTATTGTTGAAGACGCACATAAACAGTTACAGTACAATACACATACACTGTCCAGGCTATTTATTTGTTTTTTTATTGATCTATTTAACAGTTTATAATTATGCGACATACCAAGACCTTAATGAAAACACAGCTAAGATCGATGAAAATACAAATCGGTGAAAATGTACTTCTCAAGCAAACTTATAAACTAAGCAGATTCTTTGCCAAAATCTTTTGAAATCGAGCAAACGAGCAGCGTTCGCTTTGTGGCAAAAGCTGTCAGTGACTGGTGTAGTAAATGACAGTAAATATTAGTGCGGGGACGAGTCGATAAACAAACATCTATAAAATAAGCGGGTAGCTTGGGTAGTTTTGGAAATGATGTATGCGTTGGTAAGTGTGATTTTAAATATAAGGGGATAAATAGTAAGATATGTGATGATATACATAAAGAATTGTGTGGATAACGGGTCAATAAACATATAAAATATATAAATGCAGTAAATGTGTAAATTAATTAATATACTGCGTTAAGGCTGCTACAATGGAAATTCTTCCAAAAATACCCTATAAATGTACAACTAATTATACCGAATGCTCTTATAATTTTTATTGGTAGAATAATTTTGAGATTTTGACATTTTCCACATAAAAATAAATGAAAAATCAGCCCTAAGTCAAATATTGACACTGTTTAATGAATTAGTTCCTAAAATAAAGTAAACATTTGGCATGGATTTTTCACCCATAAATAAGTTAAATATGATTTATGTACCAAGAAACTTTGGCAAAATAACAATTAAATATAATGCTCAATTAACAAAGTTCCAGGCATCGCTTGCTCGAACAATGAATACAAATTTGAAATTTGTAAACTTTCTCGTTTTAACTTGACAAAGATATTTAATTACCAAATTTTGCAAAGGCCTCAATTATCAAATTATTTGATAAATTTGTTTTGATCATAATTTCTCGTTCGCTTAGATAATAATTGTAATGCACTAGAAATAAATAAAGTGGAGAACGATTCTTGGTCGTACCCTTGAAATAATATATAAAATAATCTCAAAGTAAAATGTAAGGAGATTTTTTTCTGTTAAGACCTCGTTTCGGGCAATAGTAAAGTCCTTTCTATTTTGGAGGCTATGATAATCACGTTTACTCCGGTCATAGTGAAGGAATAGCCAGTGACGTTGCTAGAACAAAGGTAATAACCAACTTAAAACGGTCAGCAACGTATCATTAAACGATAAATCAATAAACAACAAGATAACCAATCAAAACACCTAGAATAAATTAAGACCGCGTGGTAGTTTGCCGTCTACGACAAAGTGAAAATCAGATCTTTTATACATAATACAGAACCATAGAAAGGCAATGACATATTACATATAGACAAGTCATACCCAAACATTACCGCACAAAAAAACGGCGTCAACGTAACTATAGGATACGACGACGGCGTTTGTGGTCGAAGCGCATCGCAGAACTCTTTTCAGGGTTCACATCGATGCGCCATTTTTGAAACCATACACCAAGGGCGTTTACGGCCTCTTGGAGTCTGGTTACAAGGTGCCGAATACTGTGGCCTTTGGTATAGAGTGCGGTGTCGTCAGCAAAGAGGGCGAGTTCGACGCCTTTCGGCGGGATGGGAATGTCGTTGGTGTACACGGTGTACAGCAGAGGGGCGAGGACTGAGCCTTGAGGGACTCCAGCCTTTATGGGACGAGGCGCAGGAAGCGTGCCTTCGTGTTTAAATCGAAACGTACGGTCTTTGAGAAACGACGCTATTAACCTAACTAGGCGATCCGGTAAGCCTATCTTGTAGAGTTTATAAACGAGACCGCTGTGCCAGACTTTATCGAAAGCCTTGGCTACGTCAAAGAAAACCGCGACTGTTTTATAACGACGCGGATAGAAACCGTCAAGTATATACTCGACGATTCGGTGGACTTGCTGAGGGCAGGAGTGTTTAGCGCGAAAGCCGAACTGATGGGGAATAATGAGAGGATCGCCATCCGTTGGAAACAGATGGTTCCGCATTCGAGAGAGTATGACTCTCTCGAGAAGTTTAGACATTGCCTTGAGGAGGCTGATGGGTCTGTGATTAGCCGGGACGTTCAGAGGTTTGCCCGGCTTGGGAATGCCTATGACTGTCGCTTCTTTCCAAGCTTTTGGAAAGTAGCTATGGTCGAAGCAGGCATTGAAAATGATAGCTAACAAGGTAAGCATCTGTTGAGGTAGGTGCTTAAGTGCGTGGTTGGAAATTCCATCCGCACCCGGAGCCTTTTTGGACTTTTGATTCCTAATGAGAAGCAAGATTTCGTCATTAGAGACTGTGACAGGGTCGGCGGTGATGGGGAGAGAGTCTCTGCGAAGGACTTCGTCCTCCACCGCCTGGATGTGTGAGGGATCAGCAGGTTGCGTGCTGGGCGAGCATTGTGCGGCAATGCTGTCAGCGAAGCATTCGGCTTTCTCTTCGACTTCAAAGGCAGTAGTGCCATCGGGACGAGTGAGAGGAGGAACGTGAGAGGCGGTGTCTACGCGTAAGGCTCGGGCCATGTTATAGTTAGCTTGGTGGGATGGAGAGATATTCGCCATGAGATCGTTCATCTGAGCGTCTCGGAGTTCCGCGAGGCAAGACCTAACTTTACGTTGAAGCTGATTCGCAGCTGTTCTATATGCGGGGGTGGGATATTTCTTGGCTCTCCGGAGAGCCGCGTTCTTAGCTTTAATAAGATTGCTAACGGCTAAGGGAAGCGTGGGTTTGCCTTGCTTAGCAACCTTTTCGTTGTCACTGATGGCTGAGTTGATAGCATCAGTGAGAGAATTTACTAATGAATCGATTTAATCCGGGCTATCTAATTGTTCGGGAGAGATCGCGAGTGGAGAGTTCGGAGCCTCTAAGGCTGAAACTAACGTATTTTTAAAACCTTTCCAGACGGTAAAGGTCTTAGGAGAAGTGACGTTATCGTTCGGCGGTCCTAGCACGAGGGAAACGGGGCGATGGTCGGAGCCTAGGTCATCGAGCGGTTCGATAGACCTTAGATCAAGATTGATTCGCTTGATAATTGCAAAGTCGAGGATGTCAGGAGAGTAGGACGGGTTGTTGGGATAGTGAGTGGGAGTGATGGGGGATATGACGTCTAAGTCAAGGGAGTTAGTGATGTCGAGGAGAGCGATACCGCTGGTGTTAGTCGATAGGCACATCCAGTCAGTATGTTTGGAGTTAAAGTCTCCGAACATAATGACTGAATGGCCGAGGGCGAGAATGGCCTTAAAGTCGCTGCGGATTGGTTTGGTACCACTAGGTATGTAGATTGAAGCTATGATGATGGTCGGATGACCTGTCATAGCCAACCTACACACAGTGGCTTCCATGTTGAGGAGAGGAGGGGTAGGGAGAGGACAGCAATGGAAACTTCTTTTGTAATATATAGCGGTGCCGCCGAAACCGTCGGAGTTGGGCCTATCGTTACGAATAAACGCGTACTTAGGTATAGCGAATCCCCTGGAGTGGTTTGGAGTAAGCCATGTCTCCTGGAGAAGGAATAAGTCAGGTTCTTTGTTCTGAAGGAACAGTTTAATCTCGGGAAGGTTGGTGTTAAGGCTACGAGCGTTAAAAGACACTAGGGATAAGCCCTTGGGTTTAATACGACTGGACGCAGGATTCGCGGGTCTAGACATTATAATTTACTTATTTACGATTTTATACAAAAATAAAAAATAAATTTACAACAAACTTAGGAGCGAGTGATGCTCGGCTAACGCGAATAAACGCTCTTGAGGAGAGCGGGCGGCTCGCAGTTTGCGTGCGAGAACAGAAATTTCCGTAATGTCGACGTTTTGAATGACGTCGAACACGGTCTTCATGTCCTCAGCCAGCGACGACTGAGGTGAAGATGACAAAGCAGGACGCGGCCCTACGGAAGCTACGGGAGCTGGGATGGGTCGGGAAGGTACAGGCGAAACGGCCGGACGCTGCCTACAAGACAGAGCCTGAGTAGGCGTCGGCTGAACGGGCTTTGCTTCCGGGGGACCCCGGTTGCGCAGCGGCGGGAAGTTAGTGGGAGTGAGCGGCGCCGCTGGTTTAGGCGCGACCCTCTTGGTGGTGGAGCGCAGAGCGCGCGGGTAGCCTCTGTAGTTAGCTGTGTGACCGGACTGGCCGCACAGCACACAGGCAGGGGGGGAAGTGGATTCGGGAGTGCGAGTGCACTCCTTCGTAAAATGTGGATCCAGGCACTTAACGCACCTGGGGGGAGCTGAGCAGTTAGCCGCTGCGTGGCCGTAGAGTTGGCAGCGGTGGCACTGCCCAGGGTGACCGCGGGGGTTGGGACGCTCGACAGAGATATTTGAGAGTCCGCAAATTGTGCGAGCCTCTCTAAAGATCTCCCTTGAGTTGGGAGTATTTGACAGGATTACTAAAGCTAAAGGAAAACGCCTACCGCGGTTGGAGTGCATCTTATGCACTGCTTCGGCCGGGAAACCCTGGGACTTATGGTCCTCGAGGATTTCTTCATTCGCGAGCTCGAACGGGACGCCCCGTAGTACTGCGCGGATCTTACGCTCCTCCGGGAGGGCGTAGGTGTGATACGCGATTTGTTTTAAGGAAAGTAACCTGGTGAACGCGCGGAAGTCGTCGACGGTCGCGACTTGAATTTTAATTGTATCGCCAGCGTTGGCGGCTTTTAAGTAATTAATTTTGTGCTCTTTGCACAAGTTAGAAACCGCGGTCCAGCGCGCTTTTTCCCGCAGGAAGACGGGCGGGGGTAGCTGAGGTTTTGGCGGGACGGGATGGCAGCGCGTCGCTGACTTCGATGGGACCGACGGAGACGCGGTCAGTTCAAGTGACATGAGCGGCGCGGGGGCGGCTGTAGAAGACACCGGGGTTGGCTCGGGTGTTGAAGACACCGCGGCTTTTTTCGAACGCTTCTTAGAGCGTTTGGTAACTAATTGGAAGGCGGGCTCAGGAGAGCTGGTTAAGGTGGCGGCGACCGACGAAGCTACGGACGCGGTGGAGTCTGAATCGCTCCCGGGAGCGGTACGCTTCCTACGAGATGATCGCGAGGATGAGACCGACGCGCAGTCCATATCGGATGGAACGGGAGACGCGGGAGAGCTATAGACCTGAGGGGTCTGGGCGTTGGAGGCCTAAGGGGCTGGGGTTGGGGCCTGAGGGGCCGGGGATGCGATTGATGCCTGCAAGGCCTGCGTTAGTATGTCTTTTGGGATGGAGACGCCCGCCGCAGCAAGCGCCTGGATGAACGCGTTAATAATGATTAGCGGATCCATTAGGGAGGGTTGGGACAATAATATGTAAAAATATAAGTATAATAAAAGATGCCTAGTTCCTAAAAACCTAGCAAATCCTAGCGGAAAACCTCCCTACTAGCGGTAAGGGGGCTGGGGAGAATAACTTAAAACTAACCGTAGTACGCCGAAGGCCGCTACCTAGAAACCTAAAAAAGGTTACGCAGGTAAAGAGTTGACCGCGTTAGGGTCAACCTTTACCTACAGAAGGGACAAATACACACGAAAACACACAGATATGATAAAAATAAATATGAAAATAGGAGAAAAATAAATAAAATAGAGAAGAGAAATAAAATAAAAATAAAAAGGACTGGTTCAGTACAAATTCGTTGTCACCGTTAAGTATCCTTTGCACTGAAACCAGACTACTTACGCTGGGCACAACACTGCACTTAGCACAAGCACAACACAACTTAGCACAGCACTTTGAAGACTAAGGGGCTTAGTCGCAAAGAAAAATCGCACTTTGAAATTACTCAGAGGGAGTAGAAAAACCTTGGAAACCGTAGCACGGAACCAACACGCTAAACTGTGACGTCAGTAGACTGAGCGCCACGGAATATCGGGAAGGGACCGATCAACGGAGAACGGGGTCTTGCACGTCCGCACCGCGTGGCGATCGGAGCGAGAATGCATTATACAGAAGCCGCGAAGCACGGGTAAATACCGCAACGTGAGTCCTAAGCCTATTAGCCGTAATGTGCGTACGTTTAACCAAAAAATAAAAATTTTAAGAATTATATTCAATTTTTATTATGGAAATTGCATTGTACATTATAGAAGTAACACATATCTGAAAATGAATGCTTTGCTAACATAACGATAAGAAAACTGAAAATAAATATATGTTACTTTTTTCACACAGTGACATTCGATGGTAATGATCGTCGAGTCATTAACGTTCATGTGGAAAAGTTATTTAAAGCAATGTTAATACTTTGAAATATAGCAAATTTTTTAACGACTATTTGGATTGTTTCGGTTTCTACAATTTATTACTTTGTGTTTCCTTTTTCTAACAAAAACACTTTTAAGAAACAACTCGTAAATATTTTTTCTTCCCACTTACGTTGCCTGCAATCTTAATCCACGCTACATAGTTTTACCACAACTCATTCACTTTAAAAGCTATACGCCTCTAGAATTCTCTAGCAACAGATCTGCACCGCATACAAAACATTAGACTTATTCAAACGGAAAATCAAAAATCTTTTGGTAATAATTACTAACAATACTCACAAGTATCACCCTAAAAACTACGACGTATCTAGGTGTTGCGGAACCGGAGTCCGAACATGGTAATTGCACATGTTTAATCTATCAAAAAAAATTAAAATGAGCAATCTGTGGATTCTTAGTATTGTTAAAAACTGCCCAAGACATTAACCAGTAAAAGAAGGCCAAAAAAAGCTACTGTTAACTGGAGTTTATTTTCTGTAACTGACCTTTAAAGAAAATTAAGACATTTTTTTAAGGGGAAAAATTCTTTTGTATTTTATTTTAATTTTTTTATTCTTGCACATATGATCTTGTTTAGTCATCTTTTTTCACCTTGATGTCAAGTACGCAGGTAATAAACATTGCTATCTCTCTCTCACTCGTACATGTAGGTATGCTATACTCTAGTTAGAACAATAGCCCAAAGGGTTTCAGTGATAAGGGTGGCTACCAGGATTATCACAAGCGATACGTAACCACATGTCCTCAGTCGTTCTCATATGCGTTAACTTCTACTTGTCTTGTTTCACCATTTTTTTGACCTGTTTTCCAACAGTGATGCTGCTGCTGCCTCCTTATTTGACTCCTGTTTGTTAGTTATTGGACTCCGTTTTGCCTATCGATTTGTGTTTAAAGATCTTTATTAACAACAAAGACTTACGTGTTAACATTGTTACGCTTAGTACTAGTAAAATATTTTTTCGCCACGTTTATACATACATATAAAATATTAGAGCCAAGATTTATCTTAGCTAATTATAAGAACGGTAAGTTTACATTTATATAAATAAATATAAAAAAAAATAAATAAATAAATTATTACTACATGGAAATAGGTATCATATTTAAATTCAACTCCCAACAGGTACCATTTTTTTAAATTTATAAATTTATTTTAATTCATACATTACATATTTAAATAATTTCATATTACGTTATACAATGTTAAGCTAGTAATTTCTTAAATTGGAATGACGTATATGCATGTTTTATTTGCGAGGGATTCGGTTGTAAAGTTGCGCTCCTTCAATAGTGATCATTCTTTTACCGTAGTTTGTTCTATGCTTCGGTACGATAAGATAGCTCGCTCGCCGCGTTCACTGAATGATGTTTTGTCGTTATATAAATGATAAGTTAGTATAAAGTAAATATGCATTACAAATTGTATATGTCAGTTTATATGGGATGCAGTGAACAATGTTGCCCAGAGCTCCGCGAATAGCTACTAGTTTACTATTAATATGTTCTATGTGGTTTTTCCATGTTAAGTTCGAGTCTAAGTAATGTCCAAGGTATTTTTCATGAGTTTTCTCTGGAATCGGGCTATTATTAATTGTTAACCGTATGTGGGTATTGGTTTATTTTGCATGTAGCATGTTTCAGATATACTGATTGTTAGTAAATTATATTGGAACCAGTTGTGTAATGTGTCATTTTGAGCTTGAGATATTAGTTCATTTAATGATGAACCGAAGTAAAATAAGCACGTGTTGTCTGCGTAGTGTTAAATGACCTTATAGACCTAAGTCATGTATATTATTTTTATAAATTAGGAATAATAGGGGACCTAGGGTCGATCCTTGTGCTATTCCATACGATATCCTGAACTCTATTATATATTTTGACTGCCTGTTTTCTATTTTATGATATGACTTTAATATTTGCAATGCTTTGCCTGTGATACTAAGTGACTCTAGTTTCTTCAAAAGCAGTTCGGGATTTACGGTGTCCGAGGCTTTATTAAAATCAATAAAAAACTCCTAAAGCTAGATGTTTTTCATCAATATCATGTTTTGTTTTAGTGATAATAGTAGCTGTGTGTTACTTTTATGCCTGAAACCGTATTGCCGATCAGAAATGTAATCGAATGACTGTAAGTATTTATCTAATCTACATTATATAACTTTTCCAAATGTTTTGGACACTACTGGTATATAGTATAGGCCAGATATTGGACGAAAGTTGCCTGGATCTGTTTTGGGTCCTTATGTGTATATTGATGTCACTTTGGCTACTCTTAGTGAATCGGCAAATATTCCATCTGGAAGTAATTTGCTAAAACTATTAGATTTTTTATACGTTTAATACTTTTAGTGCTTAATCCGTCAAAACCTACAGGTCTAGGTTTTGTCTAGGTTATTAAAAATATTCAAAGGTCCTTTTCAGTGGATTGTTCGAATCCTGAGATTTTTGAGTTATGTGAAATATTGCTTGGTTTAGCATATCTATAATTGTCGTAAAATATTTTTTGGTATTTGATCTGCTAGATATTGCCCTATACTTGAGAAATATTAATTAAGTATTTCACACCTTATTGGGATCCGTTACGTCTCGCGAGCCTATAATGAGTTTTGAGGGAGCACAACTTTTTTACCTTTATTATTCTCTAATGTGTTCACTAGATTCCACATTATTTTTGGTTGTTTAGTATACTTCGTAAATCGATTATGGTAATACAAATTTTTGGTTTTCTGGATTAGTTTAGCTACCTGGTTTCTTTTTTTCCGAAACTCTTCTTCTAGTAAAGCATCATCGATATTTTTTTGTGACTAGCTCTTAAAATATTTCTTTCGTTGATTTCTGTAATCACTTGCTTATTTATCGAATCTTTCTGTGGTTGATTTAGTATTTTAGTTTTTGTCATTTTTGTGTGTTGAATGTTGCATTTTATACGGTCTTCTAATATTGAATAATCCTCGATAGGTTTTGCTGTTTTTTCAATTGATCCATAAAGCTTTTTGCAGTCTACTGCTTTATGTTTTATGTATGTTTTCGATGGTTGTTTGAATTTTGTAATTTCTAAATATATCTGTCTGTGATCAAAAGTGGTGAGTCCACGATTCATCATATAAAGTTGTCATTTTTTAGGTTAGGTTAGGTATCTTTTAAGTGCTAACATGATCTAGTTTAAATTTTTTTGTTGGTCCTTCCCGGGTGCAGTATTTTTGTTTATTTTATTAATCATTTTATAGCCATTCTCTTCCAATACTTGGTAGTTTGTTTTGTTTTTTTATCCTCAGTCAAAAGATCTCTATTGTAGTTTTCTAACACAAAAGTTCTCCAGTTGTGATTCGTATTATTCGAGGAAATTGTTTAAATCAGGATCTCCGGGGTTGTAAACAACACCAACATCGAGTTCATAATTGTTCAGTTTTATCTATAGATAGTTGTTCCCTTCAATGTAATTTGACTCAAATAGACTATGTCGCAAGTTGTTATGTGTGTATGCTGATACTCCACTTCCTGCACGGTCGGTACTGTAGTTGTAGTTGGGAGTATAATTTGGGAGTTGGAGTTCTAGTGCTTGTGATTCTGTATGAATCCATGTTTCAGTTAATAGTATAAATTGTACAGTGTTAGGAAAACTATGTATTATACACACATTTTAATTCGTCAAATTTTCCTTTTTTACGTTTACTTTTAGCATTAAGATATAAAAAAGAAAGGCGGGATTTATTAACTGGAAAATCTTGGTAGTTACTTATTATAATATTTCATAGGTATTTCTGTGTGTTCTAGGAGTATCGTTTATTGTTTGAAGTTTTTTATGAAGATTTTATGATTGATGGTGTTCCATTAACGTATTTAATAGTAAGATCCTTCTCGCCCTTACCATACGAAGATTAAGTACGGCTTTTAAGCTTTTAAAATTGTTTTGTTGTCTAATCGCAGTACATCTTTGTGGCTTCTGGGAGTTAATATTAGTTCTTAATTAAGAGTTGTTTGGCTGATTCTATGATATTGAAGCATACCTACATACTACGATTTTTATTAAAGATGTATTAACCGATTCACAACACTTTAATTGGTTTTGGATTTTTCTGACAAAGTAACTTTTCCTCAAGACTTTGGCTTCATCTTTAAGCACCGTTTCTTCAGTTCTTGTAGCATTTGGTTCGAGCAGGCCGACCACAACAATGTTTTGCTCTCTGTATTTATGGTTATGAGCTTCTTGGATAATTTGTTCTCCTAAACTTAACTAATTTTCAAACTTCAAAACTTTTCAAAAGGAGTTGTTTGAGGTAATTGTTTCATTTTATTGACATCAGATTTAACTGATTTAAGTTTATTTTAACCAGTTGCTATTGAGTTTTCAAGATTTTCTATATGATTTTTAATATTCTTCTGCCCTTCCAATACACTCGAGGATTTCTGGGATTTCACTTATTTGAGACATAACTCTATTCGCCTTCTCATGAACAATAGTCATTTGTTGTTCGTAGAACGATTTGACATCGATGATTTGGCACTTGATATCGTACACTTGATAGTAATATTTTCTTGTATATTTTGCAAAACTTGTTCATTCAAGGCTACGTATTTCTCCAACAATGAACTCATTTGGGATATCTCTGATCGTATATCAAGAAAGTTATTGGAACATTCACATTTATTGATCAATTTACATTTAGATCGTTGAGTAAATTCGTATCCACATGGTGAATTTCGGGCAGTGCGGGTAGGTGAACGCCGCACACTTATTGCTTTGTATGTATGTAGTGTATTGGCTCGAGTGCTAGCGAGACAAATAATGTCTACCAACCTGTTTTCGCAAGGTGTTTTTTGAAGAACGCACACGCCACGCATTGTTTTGCACTATGGTGAAAACGAGGTAACTATATAAATATATTTTTCTGATACCACTTTAGACTTTATTATTAACTGCCGTAAGGGTTGGTATCAAATAACACTAATTAATGAATTATCAAGACAGGGTTTACACACATCTACTCAGGATGACTGACGGACGACAAAAAAAAGACTGACTGAAAAGAGAGAAGATTTGGACTGTTGTGACTAGGAAGTGTTAGTGATGGCCTACACTGTGAGTGAATGTGCAGAAATGCATTATTTCTACGGCGTTGCACAGAACAAAGGCCAAGAAGCAGCAAGACTCTACAGATGCCGGGGTGGAGGACAACCTGATCACTACCCTGACTATCGTGTATTCATTAACAGTCACAATACGTTAATGGCTGGCCGCATCCCTGGTCAACATGGTAGTGAAAGAGTTCTCAGAGTTGACCCGGAGCGCAGAAAAATAGTGCTAGTAGAAAGAACGGGATAGGACTATAAGTATGAGAGCACTGGCTCGTAACCTAGATATTCCCAGATTGTCGATCCAAGATATTTTGCATGTGGAATCCTGTCATGCTTACCATATTCAAAAAGTACAAGCTTTACACCCGATGGATTACGCATTAGGTCGAGTTTTGCGAAACAATGTTAAGAAAACAGCAAGAGGACCTCGGAATTTCTGATAAAATTTTATGGACGAATGAGTCACGATTTTAGCGAACCGGAGTTTTTAACATACATAATTATCACATTTGGGCGATTGAAAATCCACATGCTGCAAGAGCTTCATCATTCCAACATCGCTTCAGCGTCAACATGTGGTCTGGTATCTTGTATGGGTAATTTATTGAGCCATTTGGACTCCCATCTTGATGAAAACATTAAAAAAAATTTTTTGGATAGCGATCTGCCAATTTTACTGGCGGATGAGAAACTGCAATTACGAAGAGCAATGATTTTCCATAACGACAGTGCACCTTGTCATTACGCGACATAAGTGCGTAACTAATTAAATGGCAGGTACCCTGACAGATGGATTGCATGACGAGGACCAATCAACTGGCCACCACGCTCGCCCGATCTCAACTCGATAAATTTTTTTCCTGGGGTAAATTTAAAGAAAAAGCTTACGCCAGAGAAGCTTCCAGTGAAGATGAAATCAGAGCAAAAATTCGCAAAGCGGAAAATGTTGTGTAATATGAAATCGTCAAGCTTTTAAAGAAGCTTTATCTTTTGTTCATAAATAAATAAATAATTATCAATTGTGTTTACTCACAGCCATCACCTAACTCAGAATTTTTTTTTTATTTTGTCCCTCTTAAAATATGCCTCCATTTACATTACAGGTCAGTTACAGAAAATAAACCCTAGTGAACAATATCTTTTTTGGTCTTATTTTATTGGTTAATGTTTTGGGCAGTTATACAAAGAATCCACAGGTTCCCCATTAAACAAAATTATTTTTTTGATACATTAAACATGTGCAATTATCAAGTTCGGACAGTAATTCTGAGCTTGCGACTTAATTTGAGTTCCGCAATACATAGATATGTTGTAGTTTTGAGGGTGGCGCTTGTGAGTATTTTTAATAATTATAACCAAAAAAATGAACTACAAGTGTGCTCGCCAGACTAAGAAAAAGATTTAAAACCAATAATAGGTGAAAATTGAGGAAAAAATTATAAAAATAATTCTATCTCCTAAACTAAGCAAAATGGTAGAACATAGGTACATGGGGGTGATTTGGATACACCTTGATGTAAGGCATCTAAATTTTAGCTTTAAAAGTCTACTCCCCGCTACGCTGTATTAAGTTGTATAAAAGGTTCTCCCATTTATTTCAATTATCGTGTATTTTAATTATAAGTATATGTTGTGTATATTTGTATATGTTATTATCTTTATTTAACATCAACGCAACCGCTTACCACAATTGTTAAATATTTTGATTTATCCCTTTGCTCTAGGTTGCCTGGAAAAATCGCTCATTAGCGATAAGCCTGATTTGTTAAATGTATTTTTATTACTCTTTTTGTTCCTATTGTGACTGGTACTATTTTCATTTGACAATAAAAGTGTTTTGTGTTTGTATTTCTTTTGTGTATATAATATTAATACCTGATGTCAATATAGGAGCAACATTTGGGACGGTCGTTGCATTCCAAGTTTCTGGTCTGCTGTCCAGTAGCTCCTGGGGATGGCCATCAGTATTTTGGCTGAGCGGAGTTCTTTGCTTCATCATGTGTGGACTCCTGACGGTCTTCGGAGCCGCAACTCCTGGAGACCATAAAACTATAACTGCTGGAGAAAAAAACTTCATTTTGGGGAGGATTGACGATGGGATTAAAAAGGTGAGCGTTTGATGGATGTAAATAATCATGGCGTCATTTAACTATACGCCGTTGCAATTTAAAATACGTGAAAACAGTTGGCTTATTTTTTGCTTTCACGCCTTATACATTCAAGCATCATCGCGAAATTTTGCAAACTCGCTATTAAAGATACAGAAAATACATGAAGTAGATTACCTTTCATCCAGAATATAATAATGTTTCCGAGGAGTACGCAAGAGAAGATGCGGGCAAAAACTAATTTATATTAATCAGATTGATATAAACGGTAATCAGTTGAAACTTCGACTACGTATAATTTATTGCCAGTTAATTATTTATAAAAGCTTAAGCTTAAAATTACCGTTTCAAAAATGACACATCATTAAATTTAATTTCACTAACGACCTCTGGTGAAATTGTTTATGGTTATAGTTGAGGTAAGTAGCCTTGCCTTCCATGCCAGAGGTCCCAGGTTCGAATCCTGGTAGGGCAGATATTTTATGATATTTGCTTCCTAGTCGTGAATGTCTATGTATGTTTATTTAAGTTTATTTCTAATATTAAAAATTATAAAATTACTAATAATATTTAAAAAAAAGTAAGTATATAGTAAGTATATAAAGTGTGTTTATATATTTCTTAAGTTTATTTATCCGTTATCTAGTATCCATAACACAAGTTCTTAATGATACTTTGGGCTGAATAATGTGTTGTGATTGCTAGAAATATTTATTATTATTTATTATTATTATTTTTTTTTAATTAAATTCTTATCATTTCTCCATTAGGTTAATGGATGTACATAAACATACAGAACTAGGCTAAACAAATTTTTTTATATTAAGATGCTCCGATCCATTACTTACTTCATTTTTTAACACCAAAACGAAACAAAGGAAGTCGGGTTCGTAAACATAATAATTCTTCCCTCTTAATTATCTAAGGTCTGCGGTTCCTGCTGTTTCACAAGCCAAATTCCTAGCCTCAAACTTGTTTTTCGTACACAAAATATGTTTTTAAACCACAAGGAATGTTTAAAAATTGGAATAACCAGGTTTTAAGGAACGATAATATATAAACACAAAAAAGCTACATAAAAGCTGATAACAGTTAGTAACAAAGATTGATACTACGTTCCTAATTTTTTAGCTTTCTGGGTTAGCATTTCTGGGTACTATCACACTTCGGACACTCGCGGCAAAATGTATGAAACAAACGCGTTCTAATAACCGTGCCATGTTTGTGTGAGTGAGAAAAGACATGCTAGGGTTGGCGCCATTTTATTTTAATCGTAGTGTGTTCGGGAACGCATGAGACGGCAATATTAGATATCCTAGTACCTAATAGCGGCATCGAGTTAATTTTGAGTGCTTATCATTATTTATTATGAACAAAAACGTTTTAAACTCTATTTTCTGACATTATATTATATATATATATAATAGTAGTTAGAAACAAAGAAGTAGTATAGCCAACGGAAAACTGAATAGTTGCAATAGCCTCTTGTAAGTACTATAAGGAGTTCATGCTTGCAATTTTATTGTTTATTTTTTACGAATGAAATGTACAACAATGTGTAACAAAATTTGAATAGCACAGCATAAGCCCATACAAAAATATCTGAAAAATACTTTCGATGTCATTCACTGCGCGCCGCGTCCTTGGCAGACGGTAACTGTGAGGTAACTGAGCGCGGGTAGGAACGCATTCAGCAGGAGGCAGGGAGTGTATTCAATACTCATTATTATACTATGGTACTATGGAACATTGATACTACGGAATTAATTTTTGATTATGATTAAAGTGATATAGACTATTTATATTCCGGATCGCTATACAGGAAGCAATAAGAACCACCAAACTATTATCGTAATTCATTAAATGAAAAGCCCAATACTAATTGATAAGCAAAGTCAGTATAGGTGTATTAGCTATAAAAATATAATTTTAATAAAAAATGTGAAATAATTTCAATTTATTTGATTTGACAGGTTTACAAAACACCTTGGAAGATGGTTCTGACTTCGAAGCATGCGTGGGCAGCATTTGCTGCACAAGTCGGCAGTGTGGTCTCATTCGTCTTCTTCTTCACACAAGTACCATCTTACTTGTTTTACATACTCCATGTTAATTTGAAAAACGTGAGTTTTGGTGTAACTTTATCTAAATCATATTAAAAAATCTTATTCTTAACTGATATTTGGTTCATAAATATCTAGTTTGGAAAGCTAAAAATCTGTACGTGTTTTTTTCACAAGGAATATAAAAGGATATTATCAAATGGGGTTTGTCGACGCGAACCGGAATTTGCGTGGACGAAGTCATGAATAATTATGCCTTGTGAGTTTCACCCAAAAATATATTTAAGTTATAAGCTAAAAAGGATATTTGCAAAGAAAATAAAAATAACGTAACCTAATATTTGAAGTTTACAGCTTAATCTGTTTATTAAATGCCAGCATCGAATTATACTCAGTATAGTTTCTGTGCCACTGCATATCAAAATCCAATTTAATTTTAGATTTTTTCGTACTAAAATTTGGATATACACTAAATAACCATTAATATTTTATAAATAAAGAGTGAAAACCTAACCTTTTTTTATATCTATGAACTATTTGAATTTATGAAGAAATAATATTCGTTTCTAGATCGTTCTTTGTACTAGGCAAACTCTGAAATGACTGAACTGGTTTTTTAATTTCGTGAAAACAAAACCAGCCACTACAACCACAGATTAGATTCGCTCTGTTGTTATGGTATGTCATCAAACTTAGTTTGTTCCATACATTATTGTATCAATGCGAGGTTTCTATGAAATCAGGCATTGCCAAAGTACGGCAAATTGGAATTACATCGTTTACAGTCCGACCAACTTAAATGAGTTTTATTTATTATTCAAGTTTGACATTTGGGCACGTAACAAATGCTTTAGTTCCAGTTTTTGCTACTGAATAAGTTGGCGGTACAGTCAAATATGATAAATTAAGTATCTTCATCAAATTATAAAGTTCCTATATTTTACTTAAACTATTTGTAATACTCGTAGAAATCATAACGGGCACTTAAACCTTTGCAGTTTATACTTTGTGATAATGCTACGATGAAAAGTTCAGCATAATGTACTTATGATGTAATATGAGTATGATAATATAAGATATAATTTCGACTAGACACAAGTACTATTTTACAGAAACAATATAAAGGATTTTCCATAACAACCAAATAATCAAGGCTTGCAAGCGATTGTCCACTTTAATGTAAGTTAGCTTAAATGTAACAAGTCTTACTGTTAGAGAATGTATCTGGACTTAACGCAACGTTTTCATACAAAATATGAAAATAACCTCGCCCAAAATTTCATACAAGAACATTTCAATGTGAATGAGTCATGGTTTTAAATTAAAATATAAGGAAGAAACCCAGTCAAAGTCCAGTTATTTTATGTACCAGTTAAGTTCCACAATTTATCAAACATAGTTATTGAAAAAAGTACTATTACTACAATAGTAGCATATTCTCAAGTTTAATATGAAAAAAGATTCAAAGTTTTTTAACATGTTCCGTATTATTTTTTAAAACAACTTTATTTTGTTTCGTGAATGTACAAATACTGTATAGATCCATGTAAACAAAAAAATATTATACTTTATCCTTTTTTTTTGGTGTTTGATTAGAAGCAAAAAATGTAAATATATATTATGGACCGAAACATGTAGTAAATAAGTAATTGCATGAAACGTAATTACTCGAACTTTTGGTAGGAGGCCATAAATTAACGGTTTCCCAAATCTAAACAAAAATAGCTTGCGAAGTAAACGTTATTAGTTACTTTTTCTATTTTGTTTTACCTATTTGTTAATACGTATTAGACCTTGGAGGCTTTTAACCAAGCAAGTTCGTAAATACTGGTACTATCTTGGATATTTAGAAGTTTAATTTAGGAATTTTCTAACGAGTCTGTAGTATTCATTATGGTTACTTTTTGAATTGAAGAGTTTTGAAGGCTATGTCTATTACCAGCTATAATATTTTAAATGAATTTGGTTTTTTTTGGACTGTTTTACCCTTGTACAATTCGGAGTAATTCCCTGAATCTTTGTGGAGGCGCTTTGCCTGCGTCAAACAATATGCAAATTTGAATTTAACACGCACTTCACGCGCAACAGTGACGGTTGTATGCTAACTTTATGCTTTTCATCCTACTTGTTGGAGCTTTACACATGCTATTATGCAAAAAGTGATTTACTGGAAATTCTCTACAGTTTTATTCATACTAGAGTCTACAGTCTAAACGCTAAGTATAAGCGTGACTGGCCATCCAAAAGTCGTAACCGGGGCCCCGAAAAAGAATTGCTGAATCATCAAGTAAGGCCTCCATTTCTTCTTTGGTGAAGGGTTGTTTACGGGGTTTTGTTGGGGACGACGAAAGGGCCTACAACAGGGTTCAATTTCATTTAAATTCCATCTCGTAGATTCGCTGATACGGATTTTCTACTATTGTTCTACCCGTTCGCTTAAAAGTCTGGAGAATTCTGGAGCTTGGTACGCCTACTACATGGCATACAGTATAGTAGTAGTATAGTAATGTTCGGATATATGTATAATAACTATGCAGGTTTCACCTCCTCACCTATAATTTTATTAACTTTGCTTGGCTCGCCCAGATGCCAGAATAACAACGAGTTGTAGCAAAGTAATGTACGTATTGCAGATTACTTGTAATAAAGTGTACAAATTGAAATTCAGATATTTATTTCTCAACGTTGACAATTACTTGTTCTTATTGAAGTCAAATAAAGTATGACTCTTTAACCAGTACGGAAAGACCTTCGTGAAGAAAAACTGGCAAGAAAATTTACTTCATACGCTGAAATATATAATATATATTTTTATATAATAGATAAAATTTGAACAAGTTTAATTGAAAACCATTTTTTTTAACTATCATTTCATAAAGTTTTACATGGTGTATTATTCTAACTACATGTTACCCACTTTCTTCACATACTTTTTAGGTACGTATGAGAAAACAAAAAACAAACAGACCAACCTATGGCTGGGTATCCATTAATGCTAAGCAGAGTAAATAAAAATTCCGCTAATAGTATAACTTCATTAACCTGATCAAAAAAGACAAAACCAAACGAATTACTCCTTTTCTACCATTTTCAAAGCCAGCAATCGAGCACGCAACCTGCCTGTCAGTTGACATCATTAACCATAGGTTTTTTTTATTTATTTATATTGATCGGGATTATTATATCGCAAACTTCAACCTTTGTTGCAGTAATTGCACCGGCTGTTACTCCCCTTTGATCGCAACGCCACCACGTCAACGTGATTATAACAGTGGTTAAAATAGGAAGGACTGCAACACTGCCCCAGGCGAAATCATAACAAAAGAAACTCTATTACCACTACAACTGCTATTGGTTTTTTTTTTCCACACACACCACAGGCGATGTTCCGCGCACCGTTTTATTGGACACGAAGCCTCAATGTATACCTATTTCCACAATTCACTTTATTTCCCTTTTTCTAGAAAACACTAAAGTCTTTTTTCAAATGAAATTAAAGTGTTTGCTTTTCCTTATTTGGAGCATTCTATTTTGTTTCTATTTTCTAGGGATTAGGTGTATCTCGAGCGCTTTCTCATTATTCTTGATACGAATTCGGGAAACTTAAAAGTAAATCCATTAATTTTCATAGTTCTTTTATATTAAAGAATAGTCTGTGGTACTTAAAAGTACTTAAAAAGCATTTTAAAATTTTGGTTGTCAGTAAAAAGTAATGAATAAGCACCGCATTGTCTTGCGGTGGACCTACATGTCATTTCATTCAAAATATTACCGGTCACACTAACTTCATGTATAAAAATTTTAAAAGGTTTGTCTTTACATATCAAAGGGTTTATATGTCAAATTGTGCATATGCGCATTTAATGAACACAAATGTCAAAGTTCGAGTGTACATAAGGTGCCTATAATGATGCAATGTTTTAAAACAATAAAAAATTAAGGTATTAGTTATCCAGTTTCTTTGTAACATACTTTAGCTGTATCTCAAATCCTCTTAGCCATCCACTAGCGGAGAATTGCTCAGATGGATTGCGTCCTATTTATCTAATCGTTTGGAAGTGTAGTTGTCATTGGTTTCAAGTCAGGTTTCATAGAATTTCCATCAGGCGGCCCTCAAGGATCGCATCTTGGACCACTGTTGTATTGTGCCTACATATACGATATCTCCAAGGTTTTCAACTTCTCGCAACACCTGCTTTATGCCGATGATAAGAAAGTATTCATCAAAGTTTCTAGTGTTGCCGACTGTGAACTCTTACACCATGACCTAGATAATTTATACACATACATACTTATTTTTACATACATATTTATTTATACACATTTATATAACATTACCATTAATATTGACAAGTGTCAATGTGTAAGCTTTAGTCGTAAAATAAACAAAAACAAAATAATTTATCCCTACGATCTCGATGGTACAGTTATACAGAGGGTTGAAGTCGTAAAGGATTTGGGAATCCTATTAGACTCAAAACTTTTGTTTGCGGAACAAATCGACAGTCATAAGAAGGTCCTTAGTAAATCTCTGTATCATCAGAACCTGTAAACCATATAAAAATATAAGTTCTTTAAAAACTGTCTTCTATGGTTATTGCCGTAGTATTTTGGACTATGGAAGTTCCATATTGTCACCGCAATATGCCAAATATACTGACAGACTTGAGAAAATACAAAAACGCTTTATAAAATACCTTGATATAAAGAGAGGAGCAATTTCTGAAAAAAATGATAAGATGTAGATATCCCCTTTTGTAAAGTCACTCCTCAAATGTTGTAGCAGAAATTACATGGAGGGTTGTCTCAAGTATGGTATGCTGTCCCTAAAATCCCGACGAGAACTACTTGACGTGTGTCTCTTACATGATATCCTGCATAGTAACATAAAAACTCTAAATCTTCTCGCAAATATTAATTTTTGTACGCCTAAGTATCGTACAAGAAATACTCCGCTTTTTAGTATACCCAAACGTCGAACTAACTATGGCAAGAATTCAGTTATGACTCATCCCCCTAAAATATACAATGAGAAGTTTCAAGAAGTAGATATCTTCAATTTGTCCAATTCTCAGTTTTAACACCAAATAACCGAAAGTTTGAAAGAGGAGAAACTGTAGTGTGCTTGTAACTTTGTATTTATATTTATACCGTTGTTTCGAGGTAATTATTATTGTTGTTATTATTTTTACTTATTTTATTTTTATTTTATTTTTATTATTTACTATTTTATTGTTATGTTTATATATTATCTATTATGATACTCTATAAATATGTATATTTGTATACTGTCAACCAACCCTTTTCAATTGATGTAATTCTGTAAACTTTTGTAATTTTATACAATAGAGAAAGTATAAAATTGTTTTGTAATTAATTATTTAAAAATTAAGTGAAACTCTGTTATTGGCTAAGTGTTCTAAATAAGTTTATAGCGTTTTTGTAAATATAAAAAAAAATGCTGTTGAGTTTCCGAATAAAGTAAAAAATAAAAAGTGTCTGCGATTGAATGACTGGACTGGATAATATATATTAATAGGATTATTTAATAAATAATTAACGATAAATTATGTATATTAAATGTTGTGAATATGGTTTTTGACTCGTAAAAAATATGTTCATAAATAAATATTAATATCCACAAGAATTCTAATCCAAACCGTCTAATGTATGAGACAGGGTTACCAGCGCAAATACTTTAAATATGCAAGGACTTCAAAAAGTTCACAATATTCCGTTTCTGATTATTTGAATACGTTTTTTGCAGAATGGTCTATTGTCATCGCTTCCTTACTGCGCCAGCATAATCAGTGGTATCGGAATGGGTTACTTATCAGACTTCTGCACCAATCGGAAGATCTTGTCATTGAAAAATGCAAGAAAGATCTTTAATACTATCGGTGAGTAGTTGCTTTTCATTTGTTTTACATGAACTTAAGGTGCAACAACAATGACATACAATAACTTTATATCTTTTTAGTTTTCCATCTTAGTTAGAAGTTTTGCCATTGGAAAAACATATAAAATATAAGTCGTAGGTAAGGACCTATGGTTGTAATTCCTAAACTCCAAAAGGAATTTTTTTTATGGATCAGAAGTAAAACAGATACCTCACTTCTTTCCTACGCCAGTTTGTAACAGCGATTACAGCTATCAAAAGGCAAAACTTACTGTTGCTGTGTTGTGAGTGGCATCCACAAAAAGTGTCCGACTACATCCTAGTATGTGGTCGCCCATGGCGATGAATAGACCAAGAAAACAGTTGCCTGTTCGGAGGTGGCACTCCCAATATCAACTTCAAAAACATGTCGTCGTCAAAACATGAGATTAATCTTATCGACTGACATTACAATTTATATTTATATTCACGTTATATGTAAATAAAATATAAAAACATTAAAAGTAAAACAAAATAATTCGTTCGTATAAAAATCTCAAATAAACTATGTTAATTAAAACTTTTTTGAAATTACAGAAACTTTTTCTAGTATTAACTTTGCTCATAGAGTTTTCAAAAATACTCATACGAGTATAACTGGCAGTTCACTCAAATCTGCGGCTTTTAAAAGCAAGCAGTAGTGCCTGATTTTTCACGAAATCTCTATTTTTTTTTCGTTTCACCGGCGAATACCATAAAAATATAATTTTATAACATTTGTTACTGCAAAAAAGAGGAGGAAAAGTAGATGCTAATCAAGCGTTTTCCAAAAACTTTACTAGAAAACGATAATAGGCATTTTGTATGAAATTAATTGTTCTCAATCATCACATTAGAAATTTCATTGGAAACAATTTGATTCTACGGACTTTTAACTAGATATTAAGTGTCATTTAAATACTAACTGGCCCAAAAGATATCTATGTCTAGAAGTCCAATATTTAAAATTTTTTAAAAGTCAATTTCATCTATATAGTTTACCCGATACAAGCTCATAATCCCTTCTGGATCAATATCCAGTTTATAGTTTGTTATTATTGAAAGACTTTTTAATCAAGTTCGGCTATGAACATAATTTTTGTATCTTTATTTTATTAGTATTGACGGTCGAGTGGCGAAGTTGGTAGTTCCCCGCCTAATACGCGGGAGATCCCAGGTTCGAGTCCCCCATTTGTATGATTCACACAGATGTTTGTTCTCGGGTTATGGGTCTATATACAGGGTGCAAAATAAAGGAAGCATTACTTAAGGGTCAGTAAGTATACCATTGTTAGAATACACTGTAAAAGAATTTGAGTTATTGGGGCTGGTTAAGACTTTCACACTTTTCATACCTCGTTTTCATACGTTTTCATACCTACCTACGCATGAGCTGCGCAAGGCGCAAATAAATAAAAGAATACGAGTTTTTTTATTTATTTGAAATCAAAGTAACAAAAATCGTGTCCGATCGCATCGCATCACGTGCTACTCGATAGGTACTCACCTCATGCATACGTAGATATGAAAACCACTTAGGGCTGTCAAAGATGTTGAGTGAAAAAATTTAAATAGAAAGTTATATAAGTCTTAACCAGCCCCTATAACTCCAATTTTTTTACAGTATATTCTAATGGTATACTTACTGACCCTTAAGTATTATTCTTTCTTTGTTTTACACCCTGCATACAGGGTGTCCCGTAACTTGCACGACAAACTGAAATGAATGAAAGATTGAGGTGTGCCCTACCCAAAAAAAAAAATTATCTGAGTAAAAGTGTCATCGTTTTTAAAATAAATAAATAATAAATAATTTTTTTTTGAAAACTGCTGCTTTTGGACATTTTTTTTGTTGGTGTGTATACAAACAAGCAGATACTTTTGTATTTGTTGCTTTTTGTTAATATTCTAGATTAATAATAGGTATCATTGAGAAAAAACATATTATTCTCATTATTTTTTTCTACAAAAATTATTTACCTCAGCATTGGAATTTGGTGGTGAAAAAAAATGTAATGGACCGTCACTGCAAATTTCACAAACAAATTACGTATTTAATAAAGATTTCAGACAGCTATAATACTGGCCATATTATTCTATAAAAAAAAGAAATTGCCAGTTTTATGCCAAAGGGGCTGATTTATATTAAATCCGACTTTTAAAGACGAAAGACCATTCCTGACCTGTCAACATTTTAACAACTCGTATTATGTATAGATAAGTAATATAGGACGAAAAATTACTAATTTTTAGCTGAACCATAAAACCTATTTCATGTCAAAAACTACAATCCACAAAAAAAATGTATTGATTTTTCTTTTTACACATTTTTACCGATCCCTGGCCAGGCTAAGTTGATAAATAACATGAAATTAACATGCGTTTAATTTTTTTTTCTACTAATAATGACAAACACTGTGAGTACGAGAGGACTACTACCTGCTCTGACCTTTTTTATGATATCGACACCTTTTTTTTTTCGAAATAGACAGTTGATTCTTGAACGTTCAGACTATTGTCATATGTCTATTCTGTTTGCTATCTCGCTCTTACGATAGTTAATGTATGCATCTGTCTCTGTCACTTTTTCCTGCCCCTCCCTCTGCCAGCCAGTCACTAGGCAGTACGATCCTTAACGCTCTCCTGTGCACACGTCATCGCTCTCTTACCGCTGTTTGTTTTTGTTTTCGTACTACGTTTTTTGCTTGTAACTTGGACTCAGATTAGCCTAATTCGACTTTGTTAACTGTACTGTAACTTACTACTTGGTGCTTTCATGGACTTTGTTTTGTGTATTGAATTGAACTGTGACCGGCTGTGCTACTTCATCTGAAATTTAAATATGGCGGCGAGCACGTACACGTCGCATGAGTATGCAGATATGCACCTAATTTATGGTGAAGTTCGTTGTAACGCTAGAGCTGCTGCGAGGCTTTATGCTGAGCGTTATCCTAACCGCAGTTAAGTTTAAGAACATTGAAAAGGGCTTTTATGAAGAGCTGCCGCACGTGTATCAGACTAGAAGGCCGGCAATTCGAGTATTTACTAAATGTACTCAATGACTAAATAATAAATAAATCATGTTTTTACTCAAACATGTTTATTTTATTTGATCTTTAATTTATTCAAATTTAATATTAATCAGCTCCTTTGTCTTTATTGTATCACAATCACATCGTCATCACAAGTCGTATCTAAATTTGTATAATAATAAAATAAAGGCAACTTAATATTTAAGTAATCCTGTGACAGAGGAATCGTATAAACAGAATGTTTTCACATAAACTACGTAACAGTTCATATGCAGTCCATGTTCGAGCTATGGACTAAACTAGAGCTAAATAACTCTCCGGCTCACTCGAAACTTTTTCATTTAGAGCTGAATCAATTTGGTAGATTTCGGCCATAGCTATATGAACTAATCACTCAGTCACAGTGGGTTACAAAAAATTCTGCAATAGCCAGTGGTTACATTTTAATTGGTATTGGTGCATTTATTTTTTCGTCAAATATCTAAAGTCGTGACCATTATATATTAATACTTTTTGCATTTAAAGCCATGACCAATTTCATTCGAAATTTTAATTCGCGTCTATCGATGTTGATCCCATGGTACTCGAAAGCTTTGACCGCTAAACTATAAATATTCTTGTCTATTTTTTTTTAAATTTCAAAATCCGTAAATAAGCAAGTGATCCGCCAAACGGTAAGTCGCAACCATATTTATTATCTCATTAGAACGACTCGAGGAGTATTCGGCTATTGCGTGAGATACCACTCAGAAAATTTTTTTACAAAAGATTCTTAACTCCCACTAAAACTGAACAATATTATTTTAACTTCTTTAAACGTAAAATTATGCTCATAAAAACGAATCCAATAGTTAAGAACCCTTTAACACTGTTGCTATAAAACATTTTTATAGCATTTATTAATTAAATTTGCGAAAACTTTAGAACAGTGGTTAAAATTATAAAATTACTATGGCTATTTTTCTTCTTAATCAACGAGTACATGTAAATTATTTATATCAATTGATAATACGTTTCATTTCTATTGTTTTATATCTGTACACTACCGTAGCACTAATATTTGTATTGCCAGTCTGGGACATAGTTAATTGGAGCCATTTCAGTTAGGTAAAGTCGGGGATCTCAGAGGAGGCTTGGGCTAAAGCTAGAGTAGTTGGCGTTTTTTTTCCCCTCCACGGGAAGGGCAGGAGGATAAAAAATGCTCTGACGCATACTCCACGCACGCGATCGAAGTTATGTGGGACTCGTCCCGACGTCTACCAGAACCATACCCACTAAAAAACCCCCTGTCGGCTCGTGCATTTTTGCCACTCAGCCTTCATCTGAGCGACGGCCAATTGGAGAGAGAGGCCGCGCTAGCGGGGCCCTGAAGGGGTCACCCGCTGGGATTTACATAGCACTGAAGGTGCTCAAAATGAAAAGTAAATAATTAAAACATAAAAAATTTAAAAATAAAATTGCATTAATTCGGATTTACTTTAGAATTAGAATTTACGTTAGAATTAGAATTTACGTTAGAATTAAAATATGATTAAAACTGATTTTGCAGGTGCTCTTACATGTCTGAAAAACAGTAATTTAGAAGAACTACTTACATCTGAAAGCCCTGACTATGTGATAGATAATTTAATTGATAAAATATCTAAAAGTCTTGAACAAAATTCCACCTTTGTTAAAATACCAAGATCTAAAAGAACTATTAAGCCTTGGATCACACAGGGAATATTACGATGTATACAAACCCGAAATAAATTACAAATGAATTGGAAAAAAGACCCTGAAAATAATATGGCTAGAATAGTTTATCTCAGATACAGAAATTATTGTAATAACCTGATCAAAAAACTTAAACGAAATTATGAAAAAGAGCTACTAGTAAAATCATTGAACAATAAAAAAATGCTATGGAAATCCATTAAAAACATCACCTATACGAATAAAATAAATAGTCAGAGTTCTGAATTGCTACATATTAAACCATCAAACTTAGAGTCTGTAAATTATGTGAATAATTATTTTGCAAATATTGGAAAGACATTGGCTATGTGCATTCAGGTTAGCTCTGACACAGAACTAGATCTTATGCTAAATAATATTCCATCTCAACCAAACAGCTTAGTTATATTACCAACAGATTATGATGAAGTAAACAGTGTCTTAATGAGCCTGAAATCAGGGAGTGCAGCGGGATGGGATAAAGTCCCTGTTTCTTTTCTTAAACTTGCCAAAGAATAAATTATACCAATTTTAACTTACCTTACAAACCTTTGTTTCGCACAAGGTGTCTTCCCAATTCAGCTTAAATAGTCCATCATTACACCGGTCCACAAGAAAGGGGACAGACGTGAAATCAGTAACTACAGACCCATTTCCGTCCTATCTGCCATCTCTAAGGTAGTGGAAAAGCTACTTAACTATAGACTAGTTAACTATTTGGAAAAGTTTAACATTCTCGCCTCTACTCAGTTTGGTTTTAGGCGGGGAAAATCAACTGAGGACGCAGTGACCGTATTTAGTAATCTCGTAGCACAGTCTTTGGACAAGGGCGTCAAACGTGTCTCGGTATTGCTTGACCTGAAAAGTGCTTTCGACTCTGTATCTGTCCCCATTCTCCTACACAAACTGGAGCGGCTTGGAATAAGAGGTGTAGCACTGGATTTATTTAAAGATTATCTCAGCAATAGAAAACAAAGTGTTAAAATTGAAAACCATATAAGTGATTGGGAGGAGGTTGCATATGGTGATCCCCAAGGTAGAGTTCTTGGCCCTACTTTATTTTTAGCCTACATCAATGACCTACGTAACATGACCATCAATAGCGCAAAAATTTTGACTTATGCTGATGACACAGCGATTTTCTTTACTGGGTCCACGTGGAATGAGGCCAATGTTAGTGCTGAGAGGGGTTTGATCCGGATAGCTGACTGGCTGAGAGTCAATTTACTTACTCTTAATACTTCTAAAACGAACTATGTCTGTTTTGGTATTGACTCTCGTAATCAACCCAATGTAGATTTTAATGTTAAAATACACTCTTGTAATCAGGCTGCTCTGAGCTGTGATTGTCCAGAGATCAAAAGAAATCAGAATTCAGAGATCACTGAAATAAAATACCTTGGTGTTATGGTGGATCAAAGACTATCATGGTTTTCACATGTCATAAACAGAGTCAGAAAGCTATCATATATTTTCAAGTCACTACGGCATGTTGTACCGAGAAACTTAAACGTACAGACTCAATCTATTCTTATTTACTGTATAACGATATGGGGGGAGCAGTTAAAACGCATTTTCTTGACCTTAAAAGAGCCCAGAGATATCTACTTAAAATTATGTATTTTAAGAGAAATATATTTTCAACCGTATCTTTATACCAAGAATGCAACCTTCTTACAGTTAGACAGTTGTATAGTTTACACTGTGTATTATCAACTCACAAACATTTAAATTATAACCCTCTAGTAAAATATATAAGAAGAAAAGACAGAGTCGCTGTAGTACCTAGCACTGAAACTAGTTTTGCACAAAGACAATTTTACGTAAGATCAGCATTCCTATATAACAAACTTAACAAAGAGCTTGATATTTATGACAAATTATATGCCCAATGTAAGAAAATTATTACTATATGGCTTAAATATAAAACCTATGACGAAACAGAAGCTCTCCTGAATATAATAACTTAACATAATACGATCAATTATATAACACATATCCACTCACGCTGGTATGTATCACAAACTCTCACAAACACACACACATACACACTTACGCGCCCACATACACACCTTCACGCAGACGCATTAACACACATATTTACTTTCTATTTTTCTTTTACATTAGTCTTTTAAAATGTTTAAACTGTAAAAAAAAACTGTAAACTGTGTAATTGAAATATTTAAAACCTAATTTATTATGTAAATGGTATGTAAACCTATGACGTGCTTATATGGAAGAGCGGAGTCCCCAGGCTATGTACGCTTAAAAGGAGACTCTAATCTCTAACATTATTATGTACTTGCTTTAAATAATAAAAAGTTTTTTTTTTTGTTTTTTGTTATTAGAATTTGCGGCCTGAAGGGCCTCGAGATCTAAAGTTAATTGCGTGGGTTCGCCAGTGTGCGCGTTTCTCGGTCTAGTGACTTTGAATTTCGAATCTAAGACAGGAGCAGTATATGAGACTGAATCTGGAACAAGATGATTGGGATGGGATTCGGCGCGTTTGAAGAACGATACTGAGAGTGTTTTGAGGTGCTGTTGCACTGTAGGTAGTTCAAGATCTCTGTGCAGGTACGCGTTACGCACGTACCAAGGTGCGTTTGTGGCTCTGCGGCAGAGGAGATTTTGAACCACCTGCAGTTTATACAGGACGGAGGGTTTGGCGTGGGCAAAGACTGGCGAAGCATATGACATGACGGGTCTAACGCAGACCTTATAAAGCGTAACTTTAATTTCAAAAGACATTTTACTTTTTCTTCCTATCATACTACATAGGCGGCTTAAGTAAAAACGCGCGAGTTTCGTTACTTTATCGACGTGTGGCTTGAAAGTAAGCGTCTGATCTAAGGTGTGGGGTGTAACATTCGAATGTGGGGATCGTTGTAGCGATTACGGAGTTTGTGGTCGAATTGAATAGCAGAACTCTTTTCTGGGTTGACATCGATACGCCATTTTTGAAACCAAACACCGAGGGCGTTTACGGCCTTTTGGAGTCTGGTGATGTTATACGGGATCGCTTGACCTTTAGTGTAAAGGGCGGTATCGTCTGCAAAGAGGGCGAGTTCGACGCCTTTCGGCGGGATGGGGATGTCGTTAGTGTACACAGTGTACAGCAGAGGGGCGAGGACTGAGCCTTGCGGGAGTCCAGCCTTTATGGGACGAGGCGCGGAGAGCGTGCCTTCATGTTTGAATCGAAACGTACGGTCTAAAAGAAACGATGCGATTAATTTGACTAGGTGAACCGGTAAGCCTATTTTATAGAGTTTAAAAACGAGACCGCTGTGCCAGACTTTGTCGAAAGCCTTGGCTACGTCAAAGAGAACCGCGACTGTTTTTTTACGACGCGGATAGAATCCTTCGATTATGTACTCGACGATTCGATGGATTTGCTGAGGGCAGGAGTGCTTAGCGCGAAAGCCGAACTGGTGGGGAATAATAAGAGGGTCGCCATCCGTTGGAAACAGATGGTTCCGCAATCGAGAGGTGGTGTCTACGCGTAAGGCTCGGGCCATTCGATAATACGCTTGGTGGGACGGGGAGACATTCTCCATGAGATCCTTAAACTGAGCGTCTCGGAGTTCCGCGAGGCAAGACCTAACTTTACGTTGAAGCTGATTCGCAGCTGTTCTGTATGCGGGCGTGGGATATTTCTTGGCTCTCCGGAGAGCCGCGTTCTTGGCTTTAATGAGATTACTAACGGCGAGGGGAAGCGCGGGTTTGCGCTGCTTAGCAACCTTTTCGTTATCGCTGATGGCTGAGTTGATAGCATCAGTGAGAGTGTTGACTAATGAATCTATTTTATCCGGGCTATCTAATTGGCCGGGCGAAATCGCGAGCGGAGAGTTCGGGGCCTCTAAGGCTGAAACTAACGTATTTTTAAAGCCTTTGCAGTTGGTAAAGGTCTTAGGAGATGTGACGTTATCGTTGGGCGCACCTAGCACGAGGGAGACGGGGCGATGGGCAGAGCCTAGGTCATCGAGCGGTTCGATAGACCTGAGATCAAGATTGATTCGCTTGATAATTGCAAAGTCGAGGATGTCAGGAGAGTAGGTCGGGTTGTTGGGATAGTGAGTGGGAGTGACGGGGGATATGACGTCTAAGTCAAGTGAGTTAGTGATGTCGAGGAGAGCGATACCGCTGGTGCTGGTATCGAGGAGGTAGGGAGAGGACAGCAATGGAAGCCTCTTTTGTAATATATAGCGTTGCCGCCGAAACCGTCGGAGTTTGGCCTATCGTTGCGAGTAAACGCGTACTTAGGAATAGCGAATCCCCTGGAGCGGTTTGGAGTAAGCGATGTCTCCTAGTGAAGCAATAAGTCTGGCTCGTTGTTCTGAAGGAACTGTTTGAGCTCAGGAAGGTTGGTGCTAAGGCTACGAGCGTTAAAAGATACTAGGGATAAGCCCTTGGGTTTAATACGACCGGACGCGGGATTTGCGGGTCTAGACATTATATCTGCTTATTTACGAATTTATACAAAAAATAAAATTTACAACGAACTTAGATGCGAGTGATGCTCGGCTAACGCAAATAAACGCTCTTGAGAAGAGCGGGCGGCTCGCAGTTTGCGTTCGAGTACGGAAATTTCGTTAATATCGACGTTTTGAATGACGTCGAACACGGTCTTCATGTCCTCAGCCAACGACGACTGAGGTGAAGATGACGGAGCAGGACGCGGCCCTACGGAAGCTACGGGAGCTGGGAGAGGTCGGGAAGGTGCAGGCGGGACGGCCGGACGCTGCCTCCAAGACAGAGCCGAAGTAGGCGTCGGCTGAACGGGCTTTGCTTCCGGGGGACCCCGGTTATGCAGCGGCGGGAAGTTAGCGGGAGTGAGTGGCGGCGCCGGTTTAGGCGCGGCCCTCTTTGCGGTGGAGCGCGGAGCGCGCGGGCAACCCCTGTAGTTAGCTGTGTGGCCGGACTGGCAAAGCACACAGGCAGGGGGGGGGAGTGGATTCGGGAGCTGAGCAGTTAGCCGCTGCGTGGCCATAGAGCTGGCAGCGGTGGCACTGCCCAGGGTGACCGCGGGGGTTGGGACGCTCGACGGAGATATTCAAGTGTCCGCAAATTGTGCGAGCCTCTCTGAAGATCTCCTTCGAGTTGGGAATATTGGACAGGATAACTAGAGCTAAAGGAAAACGCCTACCACGGTTGGAGTGCATCTTGTGCACTGCTTCGGCCGGGAAACCCTGGGACTTAAGGTCCTCGAGGATTTCTTCGTTCGCGAGCTCGAACGGGACGCCCCGTAGTACTGCGCGGATCTTACGTTCCTCCGGGAGGGCGTAGGTGTGATAAGCGATTTGTTTTAATGGAATTAACCTGGTGAACGCGTGAAAGTCGTCGATGGTCGTGACCTAGATTTTAATTGAATCGCCTGCGTTGGTTGCTTTGAGATAGTTGATTTTTTGCTCTTTGTAAAGATTATATACCTAGGACCGACTTAGTTGCAGCCGATCGAAACCGGCCGCAGCGTAAGCCCTACAGAGGCTATCTCAATTCGTCGAGGACGAAGCGAGATTTGTGCGAATCACAGTGTATGAGTATTGCTACGAGTTGTCGTCGCAATACGACAATCGTGACTCAACAGCTGGAGCCAAGGAGCGAACGCGTCCGAGCGGGGCCGGACGCAGAACGGATCTGAGAGTGGCGTTTGAGTATTGCTACGAGAGAAGTCGTGAGACAACAATCGTGACTCGGCAGCCGGGAGCGACCTTCAACACGTCCGAATGGGTCCGGACGCAGATCGGGTCTTGAGTAGCTGGCGCGTTTGGACGGTCTTATGTAAGCGCTTCGCATACTAAGGGGCGACAACACTGCAGGGTATTCAAATGTGAATCCAAATCTGCACCAAGCTCCCCGACTGTACTTCGGTCAGCTTACCGAGGGCTAAAGGGCGCCACAAGACCCAATTATATCGGACAAGCTGCAGTCCGTGGTGGCATTTAATGTTATAGCTTTATTGCGTAGTGTAAAGATATATAAGTTTACATTATTAGTTACAACCGGTTTACTTATTATTTATTTAAAATACTTTTGTATATTTTGTGCGACTATATACACTGAAGTACGTCGGGATTATAATCTTATTATTCGGGCTTCAGTTTAGGTTAAGTGTTAAGTAAGCGTCTTATTTTCACGAAAAAACGAATAAAACGAAAATGGCATTGATAGAGTAAAATATCGAAAGATAGTTTTTGTACTACCACATACCTATATTTTTGCACACAAACTCAATCATATGGCTCCCCGACGTAAAAGAAATGACATGAAAATGAGTGAAATGAAATGAAAATGAGTTATAATCAAAAAACATCCTTACACTTATCCTTATAACATATAAATTAAAGAAGCACAATTATTGCATTTGTGAATTCTTTTGCGACAAAGGGCAAAACCTCAGCATTGTGCTGATGGAAAAAGTTACTTTGACAGCAGCGCTGATTTTCTGGCTAAGCCGTGTCAATTGACTCGTACAAATCTCTCACTCAAACTCGTAGAAATTAATAGTAATTGCATACACGTACATAAAATGAGTAAACACCATGATGTATGCTTAAAATATTGCAAAAGATACAGTTTTCGCATAGTTATCTTTACAGTAATAGACAGAATGATGCAAAACATAGGTTAAATATTTCAACAATATTTCAGTTTCGCATGATTTCAATAATACCCGTATCGTTCCGTATATTGGACTAACCATTCGACAAGTAAAATCAAGCGACTGGGAACAAGATTATTGAGGTCCGTTTTTGACGTGATTGTCACCTATCTCACCTATGTCACCGCTATTTTACTTAAATCAAAGAGTTATTGATAGTTTTGACAACCAAGCCCTAGTAGAGCTCGTTGGATTAGAGCACCCAACCGGTAATCTAGGGATACTGCACAATGCATATTATACACATAGTAATTTTTTATATACATAGTTTTTATTTTAGCGTTTGAACTATGTGTTGAAGAAAGTTTGATGATGAGAATAATATTTTATTAATAAGTCTGCATATCTGCACCGGTCCTTTGCGAGAAAGCTCGGCTTATCTCATCTCTTGTGAAAAAGCGAGGAGCAAGGTCTTTTTACATACAAATGACGCCAGGGAAAAGTGCTAAGGAAGCGTGCGAGACGCTGAGATTAAATTATTTATGTACAAAGCGTATGTTGCTCTGGTTGTCTAGTGTAACCAAGTTAACTTAACGCACATGTTTGACAAGTAGGTTTATGCGAAATATTCCTTGTAATAACTAAACTTATACATATAACTTCATAAATCTATTTGTAGTATTAATTTTGTGCACTAAATTACATTAGTAAGTTTCTCTAAGAGTATGAAATAAGTAAATCCAAATTAACAATAACTACATCTAAATAAGGACAAAATTAGTTTGAATTCAAAGAAACTCATAGAAAACATGCTTGACTATGTTTAGAAATTCATTTAAATCTGTAAGCTTTTAAGCGCTTAAAATTCTATCAGATATGGTATTTTTTTAAATATTCACATGAAAAAATATTAATTAATAAAATTATAACAAGACAATTGATTTGGATTTAGTTTCGGTAATTTAAAAATCTTTAAACATAATGAAATAAAAGAGGCAATTCTGCAATTTTTTTATTATCATTTTGGAAACATATGACATTTTGTTTAACATTAGTATCAATTATAGAACTCCTAATATAGAGATATTGAAAAGGTATGCGAGCCGGTAGTGTGTGCTAAGTAAATAATATGACTTTAATGCCATATATTCGATTTGATCACGATTTGTTGGAATCGTACATTTTGATTTTTATTACTTGTTGGACTCGATTACAAAGCAAGCATTACTATTATACACTGGGTTTGAAATTTTAGGAATGATGTTTACCCTTATGCCGCGGCCACACATTGGTCATATTTGCACCAATGTAGCTTATTGCGGCCAATACTCCAATGTATGGATCAGTCTTTGACGCAATGTGATCATTGCGTCCAATCACTGTCCAGTGTCCAACACCGACGCGCAACGAGTCGGTTTTTGAAACAAGTTCAAAGGCGAGGGGAATGAAAGGGGAGTGCGCGCGGGCATCTTGGGCAGAATGTCGCGCGCGCGCCACACATTGGTCTGTCATTCGTTGCGAGTGCGACTACTGTTCGTACGTGTTTCTTGGTTGTGTAGGTACCTTTTCGAAATGACAACGCCATCGACTGAATGGTCTGGAAACTGGAAGTTTATTGAATTATACCAAGGAGAACCAGCGATATGGAATTCCACCCATAAATGCCACAAAAATAGAAATGTTTTATCAGATGCATGGGAAAGAATACGTCACTAAGAAGGCGTCACTATTGCAGAATTAAAACGAAAAAAGGAGTCGTTGATGACAACTTATAGGTATCATTTGAATAAAAAGAAGAGATCCATTAGATCAGGTGCTGGTTTAAATGAAATTTATGAAACTAATTGGTTTGCATTCCACGCCATGAATTGCTTTTTAGAACAAAATTATGAGTGCAAGCCTACACAGGATACAGAGGTTAGTTAATTAAATCATGACTCATATTGTTATAAACAAAATTTATTTCAAGTTCTCAAGCATTATTTAGACCAAATTTTATGTAAATTAAGTTATTATTGAATAAAAAAATTTGCAAATTCCTCTCTTACATTTAAAGCACTGATTGGCGGCCTAATAGGAAGTCTCACAAGTTGTCTGAATCCATCAGCATGTTGGTCCTGCTGTCTCCAAGCTCCTTCACGCATTTCACCATTTTCTATATAATCAAAAGTTCCTTCTGGGGCATAAAGAAACCTAGAGGGAACGGCTCTTTTTTTAAAAATTATGTAAATAGATACAAGTCAAAGTGATCACTCTTATTTGCTCGGGCTGTAGTAACAGTTGTGCTCTAAAAACTCGGAATACTGATGACATGATCCCGAAAGCATTTTCAACTACAACTCGAGCACGAGATAATCTTTTATTAAATATTCTGTTCTTGCTGCCTTGTGGTGGATTCCCAGGATATGGTTTCATTATCCTAGTAGACAGTGCAAATGCGCTATCACCAACAAATACATAAGGACAGTTTACCGAACGTCCAGGCAGACAAGTTTCATTAGGAAAATTTGTGTTATTACCATTTATTTTTTCCATCAAAGCACTGTTGTTAAAAACTCCTCCATCGCTAATCCTTCCCTGACATCCCACATCAGCAAACATAAAATTGTAGTTGCTGTCTACAACCGCTAGCAAAACAATACTGAAATATTGTTTGTAATTATAATAATCGGATCCACTGTGAATGGGTGATTGCATTCGGACGTGCTTCCCATCTATACTTCCTAGGCAGTGCGGGAATTGCCAGCGTTCTTGAAATTGCAAGGCTTTCTGTTGCCACTGCTCTGTCGTAGTGGGCCACTGAAAACAAAATTTTTTATATTATGTATTTCATTCAATTTTAGATAATGTACCTAAATAATATAACTAAACGTGCTTCTCTTTAGCCTACTGGTGTCCAGCTAGAGGAGTCAGGTAGTACTCCATATCATGATACTGCAGCACAAGAAATGACTGAAGAAACAACTGATAAAGTCAAGCCAGGGCCGTCGACATTCCACACGCACAAAAAAAATATAACTTCTGAAATTAAAGACGTGAAAAACCAAATGGATGAGGCCTTCAAAGCAATAACTGTCGCTTCAAGGCGCCAGCAAGATTATGACGACACCGACATTTTTTGTCAAATGCTAGCAAAAAAATGAAAAAGTTGGATGAAAAGAAACGTAATAGAAAGAAAATAAATTAATGTACGACATTCATAAGCTACTGTATAATTCGGAGTATAATAACTATAAGGAGTTCCAATCATCTTCGAATTCTACACCTGCATACAGTAACTCCAGTGCGGAGTTCTATGTGTCCCCAAATCCAGCTACAGGCTATTCATACGATCAACTTCCAGCTCCGGTGTTTGCAGTTACTACATCCACGAACCAACCAGCGTATACTTCACAACCCACGCAGAAGGTTATAATACATTCACAAGAAATCATACAAAAAGCATTTGAAACGAGCGGTAGCGATGATACGAATTAAAGCTAAAAATTAAGATACAAATGAAAACAAAGTTAAGATGATACAAATGAAGAATAAATAAAAAATAAATGATTATAATTACAGATTAACCAAATAAACATAATAAATAGATGTAAATTGTTTTTATTTCATTACCTTGACTTCATCTTGGAGAATATTAATAATCGCTTTACAAACTTCTGGTATAATTTATGATATTATTTGGCTCGATATTTTAAAAAGAAAATGAAGAGATTTATATGTATCGCCTGTAGCAATAAATCTTAAAGTTACTGCCAGACGGACTTTAGGTGGGATGGCTTTTCTCCAGAAGGTATCTTTCTTTGCTATTAATGGGCTGATTTTTTCTAGCAGATACTCAAAACCAGTTGATGACATTCTGCAGAAATTCTCAAAATGTCCCAAAGGTTCATGAAGCAGCTCCGTCAAAAAATTATTTCCGTATCTATAAAAAACACAAACACATTATTTGAGAAGTATTCCTATTAGTAGGAATAGATTTCTCTATTTGAATAGTTATCTATTTTATAATTATAGCCTACGCTGTCTCACTGCAGGGCAAAGGGGGTTTGGGTAATATGTAATTAGAATTATTTTTTTGATTTTTTTTTAAAGAATTTAACTTACGTTAGTCCTGAAGTGTGCATTTTAATCATCCACCACCGCCTTTTCTTTCGTTGTTTTCTTGTACGATGCAAATAATAAGCATATGTACCTAAACCATATGCGTAAGCCGCTAGTGCAAATAAGTCATCGTCCATAGTCTGCTCTGCGTCAAGTGAACAGGTCCATTGCGCTTGTCTATTTCCAGTGTTTGGTGCAAAGTTGGTATTGAAGCCAATGTGTGGGGCAGTAGTTGGGTTCAATATTGGCCATTCCACATTAGAGCCAAGCTTGGACGCAAAGTTGAAACCAATGTGTGGCTGCGGCATAACTCCAGAGGGGCAGCCGTGCATTATGGTTCCCATATTGGTGCAGTATTCAACAAAATAGCTCTGTGTGTCTGTTTGCGATTCAGAGAATTGAGAATCTTACAAAAATTTAGGTCAATGATGTTCGCGGAAATATTTTTATCTTTTACATATCACAAATATAAATGCTATTTGAGAGTTACTTTAAATGGAACTGTATTTCCTTTTCGGTGTACAAAAAAAGTAAACATATTCGAAGGTTCTAGAGATTTAAAATGGAAAGAAAAGTAATAAATGCGTTTTTTTACCAAGCACACCATTTTTAGTAGATTTTTTAATGTAAATATTTATTTATAGAGAAAGACGTTAAAATGACTAAATTGATTTTGATGGAATATAAAACTTAGGTAGGTACCTGGATTGATACACAGAATTCTATTAATAAAACATGACATTTTTCGCGAGTGAAGCCGCGTGCGCAGTTTTATGATAAAGTATTTAATTTATCATTTAAAAAACATAATACATCAAACACACATGTTACAATGATTAAGTTTCCAAATTGTTACATTGTTGTAATTGTATTTATTCATTATATTGTAATTGTCATATATAAGAATTATTTAAAGGTTATGCTAAATAAATATTACAAAACCTTAATATTTGTCTTTATTTTTTAAATACCAACTAAAAAGTCGCCCGGTTTGCGACTATAACCTAATGACAAGGTGTGGGCAATAACGTTGCATCAGTCGTAATGTAAGCAAATTCAAAAATATTTCTGTATTCAAAGTTCAGTGGAACCAGAGCTAATGTTATGACAAAAATATGTAAATAGTTTTTTTTTATTTGTTGTAAACATTGTTGCAATGACTTTAACATTAACAAGACTTTTTTGCAAGTTTAAACATGTTTGTATTTTTTAATAAATATCAACCCGTAATGGCATGTTGCTAAGAACACCTGAAAATAGCTGTTAGGCCTTGCCAGAGAAAAGTTTCAAAATACTTACTCGTAGGCTCGGTTTTTACCCAAATTTGTTTGGGTAAAAACCGCGCTATACATGACTAATTAAAACTCAGTGGTTCGAAGGATGCGTGCACACCCGTGTAGCAAGTTACAACTTGACAAGCATATAAGTCAATAAGTCCGCTAAGTATCGTCGCATAGCATATCTAGCTTCCTTGTATATCTCTGGTGGAAAGAGTTTCTCCCACAGCTCAGCTTCTAAATACATCTTTTGAGGATATGCAGCAAAAAACGGAAACAAATATAGTTTCATTGACCTACAGCAGACCTTATATGTATATAAATCAAGTTTAATCCAAGTTTATAAACCAGATTTCATTCTTCTTCTTTGGTTGAGTAAAAACGAGTTTCGAAATAATGGATAAAAACGGTTATCGCGTTTAATCTCTTTACTATGTAAACATATGATTAAACGTGATAAAATCTGGTTAAAATAGTGTTTTATTTAATATAATGAATAGTGAAAAATTAAGGATATATTGTGTGAACCAGTACGTGGACATCTTACAAAAATTTTTTTTTTTTTTTCAGCTCAAGTCGGACCGGCTATTTGTTTCGCAGTAGTGACGTACACCACCGACACAACTCTGGCTATTATTTGCTTGATAGTGCTGTTATGTTTTCACAGTACTATGGTTGCTGCTTGGATGGTAAGTTATTTAAATTATCAGTATTAAGCGTATGCAATATGGGGTAGCTACTGTAAGTTTTTACATGAGTTTATTCGTTCGATGGGTGCTCAAAAGTTTCAGTACAATTAATCATTATAAATTCGATAAAGCTTTGACCTCTTTCCTCTTTTGGATCATTTATTTAATTCGATATTTGTTTATCGGTAGGGATCACGATCCAATGCGTTAATTCTGCCAGGCTAATTTGCCTTATGTGTAAAAAAGTAGTTAAGGCGTTGAATTCGACTTCTACTTTTATCGGGTATTATATTGTTTTCTTTTATCCTATAGCTATTTTATAAATATTTTTATCCTCTGAAGCGCCCAAATATAAAAGGTCAATATAACGTCAATTGCCCAGCTCGAATTTTGCGCGCGAGTCAAGATCGACGGAGAACGTTCAAACGCTATTTTCATCGTAAATTTATAGAAATACCTATTAGAAACGTAGGTAGTAGTAATTAGTAACGTATTTGAATACAACATTAAATTTCCTGTTTTTATAAAGTATTCCTTTGTATTTTTATTCATACATAGAAATACTATAGCCGGCCTAATAATAGAAATGTGTAAATTTAGACAGACTTTTAGGAAAAAGGCCCGTAGAAGTCAAACTAAAGATTTAAAGCATAAAAAAGCTGCTATAATTTTATTTATTAATTATTTTATTTATAACAATAAAAATTAAGCCCAAAGACTTAATATAATCGAAGAAAAAAATTGAAAAAGGGATCATAAAAGCAATTTTGTTGTCCTACAGCTGTGAGTTGAAATACCTCTCTAGCCAAACCCATCAGATTAATAGGTATGCATTTGTTTTGTTTTTTTTTTTTTAATTCTATTTACATCTCTTTGTATTAGGTTCAATTTCGTATGAGCTGGAAGAGGATGGATATATTTCTAGACAATTTATTTTGTCAAAAATCAAAGACATAACCTTAAAACGGTGGCCGGGCACTTATCCCAACTTTTAGTAACCACCATTTTACGGTGGCAGGGCACTGCAGAGGTTATTTAATATTTCATCCAAAATACATTTTTAACTGCATTTTCTAAAACAATTTTCAGATAAACTACATCGATCTAGCGCCCAACTTTAGTGGATCTCTCATGGCAGCTGGCAATACTGTAGGAACTATCTTCACCCTGGCTCCACCAATTTTGGCATCTATGTTCGTTACTGATGTGGTCAGTAAAAGTAAAATATTAACTACAATATTTTAAGCTCGCTTTAATTGTCTGGATTGCGGTTCATACCATTAATAAGTACTGACATACCTTTATTAATTTTCCGATATGTGAATAAAATAGCTAATTAATTAATTTTGTGGAAACAAAAATTAATAAACAATGGTAAGCCCGGCCGTTGGATAGGACCTTTAGCTTTTAAATTAAAGTTTTCTTGTCAATATTGAGGTAATAACCTACATTTATAAATTATTTACCGTTTTATATATACCGTGGGCCCTTATAACCCGTTAAATTAACCACGTATTTCTGACGCTACTAAGAGTTAATAATGTTACAACAACATAGGTCAAGTTTTTTAAAACAACATAAATCATTTAAGATTTACACTTCCTTGTGAACAAATCCTTAGTTGAGAGAGTGAGTAAGAGAAACCAATCCCTAGTCGAAACAGAATAAGTAAAAAAACACTTTACAAATCACTCCAACACGCTTAGGGTGTGTTACATCTGATTTTTTTAACTTGTGATTTTTTTTAATACTGGATATCTCGAAAATTATGCGTCATTAAACTACACGTATACCACTTTATATACTCCAATTAGGCTTTAGAATAGAAAGTTAAAATCGGTCGGGTTATTAGGGCCCACGGTATATAAAAGAAATTCATAAACATTTGAGAAGCTTTTAACAAACCACCAATAAACAAATCTTTACCCTTCGTAATAATATTAGAGATGTTCATTTCTATTGGATCATTGGCAAAAAAAACTATTAAGGGACCGCGCAAATTGGTCTAAGAGAAATACAACAACTGCAACTGCTAAGACATTCGTTTGTTCGTATCATAATTTCAATATGGGATCTTTGATCTCGAAGGCAACACCACGAATCACGAACTTTATTTCGAGCCCATCAAGGCGTTACAGAGAGTTGAGCGTACTTAACATAAAGTATTTATTAATTAATTTTATATCTCAAATAGTCATTATAGTTTGTCCTGTGTTAATTCTATGTCCGTAAAGACTTCCATAACAAACAGTAGTGGTTAGCATGTAATATTTTTGTAATACCTGTAGAAATAAATAAAATAATGAGGTACGTCCCCAAGTAAACAAACATTAAAAACAATGGGGAGGCCTCAATAAAGCAATCATGCAAGATCCTTACAATAATAACTATTTTTGTTTGGCAGTAGAACAATACTTGGAACTTATCTTTACTGCTTGCGATATACAGCCAACTCATATAACTTTTATAGTGCTGATTGCGATGGTAAAAGCTTAGGGTGTGTAATATTTATATCCCTGATATGATACACGTGTGCTTCAATTGGGACCCAGTTAAAGTTTATATGTGACATAACTTTAAAATGACAGATATGAATGTCCCTTTTCTTCTATCCCTAATTGGCACTTACTACGTATCACTTTTTTGTTGGTAATTTTTGAGTAACGTGTATGCTTTTGTATAGTAGGAGATAGGTTAATGGTTCCAAATTGGAATGATAAGCTAAAGCTTTGAGTTAACTATTTTTATAAAGAGTCAGAAAACCATTAATGCATCAAAACATGATTGCTATTGTATATCATCTGAAGTTGTAAATCTTGGAGCGCAGTTTGTTGAATAAATCGTCAGGCTCAATATTTGCTAGACTTTTATGATTGCATGTAAAGAAATTTTTGTTAATTTGGATCGTTTTTTACAGTATGATCAATCACAATGGAGAATGCTGTTCTTCCTAATGTCAGGGCTGTGCATCATCACGAATGTTATTTTCGCGATCTTCATGAGTTCGGAGCAGCAAGCCTGGAACGATCTAGGCTTAATAGGTGTGCTTTTTAGTTTGATTTACCATTTAATTGATGGTATCCGTGCCCACAGACATCATGAATCATAGGAGTTTAATTGTAAATTAAATTATTTTACTAGTATATTGATTAATGATGCGTTTTCCTTGTTCGCGTGATTTTGCAGGCATTGCCATTTTTGGACCGGAACATTTTTTTTTCTTAATCATTAGCAGGCGTTTGTCTTCCATCTCACCTGATGGAAAGTGACGATGAAGACGAGGATCATACAAGCCTATCTAAGAGGTACCTATTCACTCTACACTTGAAAGCTCCAGGGTTATATTTGTCTGGAAAAACAGACGCAGGCAAATCGTTCCACTCTTTGGCAACATCACGTTAGCAGTGTTTAATATGAGAACGACTGGTAGCTCTGGCTCGTTTAAACTACAGTACTATTAAAAATTCTATGCATAAAGTTCTAAGTATTCTGCGTACATGCCTACCAAAAAATTACTCTTGTCTTCGTGTATTAAGTAAATACACGAAGACAAGAATATAAAAAGAGTATTAACGAAAATAAAATTTTTTTGACCGCCTAAGCAGCACCCTCCGCGCGGTGGGAGATAATAAATGCGTCATGCATACTCCGCAACCGATCTGCGGGTGATGTGGGACTCACCCGAATAGCACTTACCCACTAAAAACCACCTTGATGGCTGTAGGAAGATTTTGTCGTTAACCTTCATCGGAAGCTACACCCGATTACGGTAGGGGGTGCGCAACTACTAAGATGTTGGCTTTTTGGTAAATAAGTCGAATTATGCTTATTGAGATATGGGGGGGTGCTATAATAGGTATCCAAAAAATACTCAGTGCTAAAAACTTTTTTCAATTGTAATCTAATGGCCGATTGTTCAGCGCTTTTTTTTTGTTCCCCTCCACGGAGAGGGCAGGAGGATAAAAAATGCGCTGACGCATACTCCACGCGCGCGATCGGAGTAATGTGAGACTCGCTCCGAGCCTACCAGAGCCCTACCCACTAAGAAACCCCCTGAATGACTCGTGCAATTTTTTGCCAGACAGCCTTCATCTGAGCAACGACCAATTGGAGAAAGAGGCCGCGCTAGCGCAGCCCAGAAGGGGTCTCTCGCTGGGATTACATAGCACTGAAGGTGCTCTAAGCACTTAAGGTGAATACACAGCACTGAAGGTGCTCAAAATGAAAAATAAACAGTGAACTAATTCGAATTTAACTTAGAATTAAAAGTTGCGGCCTGAAGGGCTTCGAGATCTAGTGTAAATTGCGTGGGTTCGCCAGTGTGCGCGTTTCTCGGTCTAGGGACTTTAACTTCGAATCTCTAACAGGGGTAGTATACGAGACTGAATCTCGAACTAAGGGATTCGGGTGGGTTTCGGAGCGTTTGAAGAACGATTCTGAGAGTGTTTTGAGGTGCTGTTGCACTATAGGTAGTTCAAGATCTCTGTGCAGGTCCGCGTTGCGCACGTGCCAAGGTGTGTTTGTGGCTCTGCGGCAAAAGAGATTTTGAACTACCTTCAGTTTGTACAGGACGGAGGCTTGGGCATGGGCAAAGATTGGCGAGGCATATGTCATGACGGGTCTAACGCAGACCTTACAAAGCGTACGTTTCGACGGGTGCAAAGTAAAAAAAGTCAACTGCAGTTTTGAGATTTTTTTTTTTTTTGTAAAAACTAACATATAATATCATGTTCTACAACTAGCAAAAACAAAAATACTAAATATCACCTTATTTTTGGTACTTTTGTCGCGTAAAAGAAGACAACTACGCCTGTTTTGTCAAATTACACGATGTAGATGCAGACACCTATCGCTGGCCGTTTTTACGCGGGACGCGCGGGGGGCCAGCGGTCAATCATATTTCGTCATCAGCCAGTTGACATGTGCTTCGCCGGCCGGCACGAATATTTGTTTGTTTTGGTTTGTTAAGTGATAAAGTGTGTGTAAAAGTGTTATCGTATTAGTAAACAGTTTAAGTTCAACACAATAGACATGGAAAGACGTAAATTATTGGGGAATTTGGGCAAAACGAGACGACAATGCGCTATTATGAACCGAGAAGATCTATTACAACTTATCGATAACAACCGTGAAACTAGTCCCGGTACGTATTTTTTATAATACAAGTTTAATTTTATTGTTATTATGAAGTTAAATCATATTTAGTTGTTGTAATTATGAAAATAGGTTATCATTGATATTTTTTGTTACGAAACGACGCATAAACGGCTATCTGCCATATAGCTTTTTCTACGTTGCGATTGTGATGTAGACGTCTCAATTTACCTGTGTAAATTAGTATTGTTTGTTATGTTTATGAGTACCTACCTATGTTCATTCTTATTGTTAGCTATATTAATTGATATTATTAAATTATATTTTATGTCTGTTATTTTTTACTCTTGTTTCATGTTCAGAAAGTCCGAAACGATCTTTTAAAGAAGATGAAAGCTTACAAAACTTAAGCCATGGATTTTTCGAGAAAAATGCTGTGCTGGCCGATGAAGTTATTGAAAATCTTATAGAAGACCTTGATGTGTCAGCGATGAAGACAAATGAGTATCAGTTAACTTCGCAAGATAAGTCCCTATGTTCTGTGTACTCTAGGTCGGTCACACATGTTCAATGTCAATCTAAAATACAAATTAATTCTGAAAATTCTGATGTTGATAATAGAGATTCTCCGAGCAAATTATCGGATACACCAACGCCCTCAGAATACAATTCATTTACTTCAAGTCCGCCGCGTCCATTATCAGAATTAGATCTAAATATCTGTTTAATAAACTCAGGCAGGCCATCGAGTATGGCACTTTCAAACTGTCAATCTTCTATAACCAACACCAGTGATGCTTCTTCGGCAGTGGAGGCATCAAGTGAATGTTCTACGCCTTCCTCGTTAAACGGTAGAAAAAGACGTCAGTTCAGTATTGATAGATCAAAAAAAAAGGCGATTGAGACATAAAGACAAGTGGATTGATACGAGACGTAAATTACTATTGAATTCCGGTAAACAACATCAATCCAGAAATGGAAAATTGCAACCTGCGAAATATCTTAAGCCGGCATGTGTTATTTGCAAGTTTAACTGTAGCGCAAAAATATCTCACGAAGATAGAAAACTTATCTTTGATCGTTTTTGGGGTCTCTGTGATCACGAAAAGCAATGGTGTTTCATAGGTAAATATACAAAACGTCATATGAAACGTAGAATTACTACAGAGAATGATTCTAAACGCCAACACAGTGTAAACTATACAACATCCAATAAATTTAGAAAAAAATAGCCCTACAACTGTAAAAGTATGCAAAACAATGTTTAAGAATACGCTGTCAGTAAGTAATCAGTTTATACAGAGTGCTCTTGATAAATATGATAAAAGCACTGGTGACTGTGAAAAAGACTTCAGAGGTCGTCATAACAATAAAAACAAGGTTTGTACAGCCGCCATAATAAAAGGTGTGTGTGATCATGAAAACTCCTTTCAACCAGTGGAGTCCCATTACACAAGAAAAGACACAAACAAAGTTTACTTGGCTGATTTAAATTTCTCCACGATGTTTAAGTTGTACCGGACTTGGCAGAGGAAAATAATATTGTGGAGAGAGTACAGACAGCGCGCCAGTACCGAGACATAGTCAACAAGGAAATGAAAATAGCCTTTTATATTCCTAAAAAAGACCAGTGCGACGTCTGCGTAGCATTTAAAAATTGCCTTCCTTCACAAACCAGAGCACAAGATCAGTACAATAAACATATACAAGATAAAAATATAGCAAGATCTTTGAAGAAACAGGACAAAAATGAAGCTACTTCTAATCCTGAAACTGTAACTGCAGCTACCTATGATTTTCAAAAAATATTGGATTTTATAAAAACACGGAGAAACCAGTTCATTTTATTATAAGCGTAAACTTTCTGTCTTTAATTTTACTGTTTTTGATATGGGACTTAAAAAAGGAATATGTTATATGTGGCCTGAAACTATAGCTAAGCGGGGTTCGAATGAAGTGGCTAGTTGTCTTTATAGTTTTATACAACAGTCAACTGATAGAGGCATCAAAAATATCCGCCTGTGGTCCGATAACTGTGGCGGTCAGAACAGGAACCGTATTGTATTTCTGGTGTATGTATATTTCTCTCAAAAGTATAACATTGATATTCATCACAGATTTTTGGAGAAGGATCACACCCAGCAGGAAGGCGATAGTGTCCACGCATTAATTGAGAAATCATCGAAGAGAAAATTCATTTTTTGTCCTGAAGAATGGTATACACTCGTTCAGTGGTGTAAATCTTCCGGCGATGCTTATGAGGTTATAGAAATTACACAAGACCAAATTTTAGATTTCAAAATGTGTTTAAATGATTTTAAATTGACAAAAAATACCGACAATGAGAATGTTAAGTGGAATCAAGTTCGAGAAATAGTCGTTAAAGCAGAGAATCCTTACACCATATTTTATAAATATGATTTGAATGATGAAGAACCCAAGCGAATTGACTTGGTGCGAAAAGTAACTACTCGTTCCTACCGTGGCTTCAAGGATCCCACAAAATGTTATAATGAACCCATCATGATTACAAGTGCCAAGTACAAAGACTTAATAAGCCTCTGCCAGCAAAATCTGATACCTCCTAGATATCATAACTTTTATAAAAATTTGAAACATAGTTCCTGTACTGACGGTAATGAGACTGAATAATTTTTAAATTGGTTTTAAAATAGTTAAAAATAGTATTCTTTTGTAATTTTTTAAGTATTAATACAAAGTTTCATTATTGTTTAGAATTTAATTTTCTGCTTACTTCTATCATAAGTGATATACCTACATATTTTTCTTAAAAAATGTACGAATAGAACGTACTATAAAGGATTTATTTTTATTTCTATTATTGTGTTATCTAGGTCATCGAAACGACTATAAGTTGATTATTGTGTCTGATGTTATTTTTTTTTTAAGTTTAAAAAGTTTAGAACTTTCTAGATTTAATTTTGATTGTTTTTTTTATAACGATGTTTAAATAATTTTACTGTTGAATTTTCAACCAAAGATCCTTCAATTACCTACCTAATAAATTATCAGTAAGATTTTTATTGATTTTATTGAATGATTCCTTAGTAAATATTTCATTTAACCTAATTCTAAATCGTGTACCTTGCACCGAATCGACGACGTAGAATAATACATCTGCGCAATTATGTTCTGAACTTAGTGTATTTAAGATGTAAAATGGTCATTAACTAATTTTATTAATAGGAAGTGTTACACTTTTCGTATTTGCTGAAATAAACTAATCCTACTTTACTAAATCAAAATTTTTGAATTCCCACGTAGAAACGACCAAGTGGTAGTAAACACAGTTGTCATATTTTTAAGCGCAATGTAGATGCAGACAACTACAATATCTTGTAAATTAAACATAATTAGAAGAAATTAAACATACATGTAGATATATTATTAAATAATTAAGAAAGGATGAAAATTTCAATAAATTTGGTTTAAAATTGACAAAATGGGAGCACTTTTTTCTATAATGCGCTCTCCTGAAAAGTAGCTGTTTTGTAAATGACTCTTTTTACTTTGCACCCGTCGGTTTGTTTCTCAAAGACATTTTACTTTTTCTACCTAACATACTATATAGGCGGCTTAAGTAGAAACGGGCAAGTTTCGTTACTCTATCGACGTGTGGCTTGAAAGAAAGCGTCTAGTGACGCCTAAGTATTTTATACTGCGGTTCCAGGGGATGGGAATACCTAACATTTAAATGTGGGGATCGTTGTAGCGATTACGGAGTTTGTGGTCGAATTGAATAGCAGAACTCTTGTCTGGGTTCACATCGATACGCCATTTTTGAAACCATACACCGAGGGCGTTTACGGCCTTTTGGAGTCTGGTGATGTTCTTCGGGACCTCGTGATCTTTGGTGTAAAGGGCGGTGTCGTCAGCAAAGAGGGCAAGTTCGACGTCTTTCGGCGGGATGGGGATGTCGTTAGTGTACACGGTGTACAACAGAGGGTCGAGGACTGAGCCTTGTGGGACTTCAGCCTTTATGGGACGAGGCGCGGAAAGCGTGCCTTCATGTTTGACACGAAACGGTCGATCTTAGAGAAACGACGCGATTATCCTGACTAGGCGATCCGGTAAGCCTATTTTATAAAGTTTACAAACGAGGCCGCTGTGCCAGACTTTATCGAAAGCTTTGGCTACGTCAAAGAAAACTGCGACCGTTTTATTACGCCGCGGATAGAAGCCGTCGAGTATGTACTCGACGATTCGAGGGACTTGCTGAGGGCAGGAGTGCTTAGCTTATACCACTACCTCAGGGGGAGGAGGCTGAAGTTTCTGCACTGGGATTATTAAGGCCATTATTAAGGTAGAGGTGAACTAATTAAAATACATAATGTATTTTTTTATCATAATACAGTATTCATGAAAAGTGAAAATTATAAAAAATATGATTGGGAGTTTTAAACATTTTCTTGTGGAATATTTGGCACAGCATTTCAAGATACACCATCAGTTTTTAAAATCTTGTCTGTCCATACTAAGATTCGAAATCGGGAATCTGGTGGAAGGAAGAACTCTGTGTTCTCCTCTTTATTCCTTTTTATATTCCACAAAGTTTTTTTGTAAAATATAAAAAATATAGTTTACAGAATAATCCGCGGATTTATAATTTTTATGGATCCTGGATTATGAATGTAAGAGGGATATATGCAACAAATACAGAGTATGCATCTTGACGCGAACAATCGTCAAATATATCTCGCAAATTCAAACTTTATTTGTAGGAAACGTACGAAAGCATATTTTCATGAATTTTTACTGGCATACTTGAAAACAGATACTTCAATATAGAACACTAAAAGTTTTGCACAGTATCACTCATGGGATTCAAAATGTAGTATGTAAACATTAAATAAATTTTTTCACAATACTATTATAGAAAAGTTTCTAACTTCAATTAAAATAAACTAAATAATTGGAAGATAAGTAATGTTCATTCATTACATATCGTAATTCAGCAATGCGTCTGGTACTGCCACATATAGATATTTCGAACTCAAGAAGTACATCCCAACTAAGTTTTTTTTGGGGGCTGGAACTGCTCGCGTCCGCAAGGTTTAGCCCTCGATGCCTTGTACGTGGTCCCTGGGTGGTGCTATACAAGCAGTATCTTCTGGTGGTAGTCTTCGGCCGTGGCTTGTCACCACCCACTAAACAAAGCCATGCCGCCAAGTGACATGGTCGCGTTCCGGCATGATGTTAAGTGTAGCCATAGAGGAGGATAGGTCTGAGTAATCGTGCTGCATCAGAAAACTGTCTTCAGCTCATAATTTACAAGCTCGCCGGGAAACAGGTTTTGGAGAGCAGCGGGATTCGATGAAACGGTGCACCGTTGGCCGACCGCAGGTCGTAGGGGGCCCAAGTAGTGTGCTAGCCACATGCGAAAGGCTGCCCCGCCACCTTGCAAAAAATCTCGGGAGGCTTCATCGTACCAGCTGGCGACTGGTTAGAGAGGACCCGATACAATCCCCAGGGGGGTCCGAACGTCCCCGCAGTCTCCAAGCCAGTTCCCAATCGGTGCGTTGTTTATTGCGGGCTGCTTGGTTCCATTTGCAGCACTTCACTCAACTTCTGTCCTCCTCCCTATTCACTCACACAACTAATATGAAAAGTCATAAGAAGAGTAAGGGTCTACAGCGGTTGCACTTCCTCTCTCTTAAAGTGCACTTCTGCAACATCAGAGGAATGCACTCAAATATCAACGATGTCCGCCACCATCTTGAGACACAGAGGCCTCACCTACTCTTCCTAATGGAGACGCAGATCTGTAATCCGTCAGACTCGGCATACCTTTGTTACCCAGGGTACATCCTGGAGTCCAATTTCCGCCCAAACGCCGGGGTGTGCATGTATGCCAGTGACGAGATCTGTTTTCAGCGTCTCCGTTACTTGGAAGACCTGGACTTTTCCGTCATGTGGGTTCACATTGATACCGGCCTTGACCAATTGGTCTACGCCAGTATATACCGGTCTCATAGCAGAGATCGGGAGACAACGAGGCTCATGGAGTATCTCAGCGATGCAGCAGATAAGGTTCGGCAACGTTTTTCCTCAGCGCAGTTGGTGTTCCTGGGGGATTTTAACGCTCATCACGGACCACGCTGGAAGAGAGGCTTTTAAGTTTTCCGTGACTCAAGGCCTCTCACAGCTAGTGCACGAGCCCACGCGCATCCCCGACGTTGCTGGCCACACTGCATATTGCTTAGACCTTCTGCTGACAACAGATCCTGACAGGTGCTCGGTGTCCGTAACTGCACCTTAAGGGACATTCGACCACTGCGTGGTGAAATCTGTGTCGCAGTACTCGCCGCCTGACACCAGCCCAAAAGGCGCTAGGCGAGTATGACGATACAAGTCAGCAGATTGTGATGAGATGCAGCATTTTTTTGCGTCTTATCCTTGGTGGCAGACTTGTTTTACATCGACCGATCCATAGTGCTACACTGATGCTGTATCAAATGTGATAGGCCAAGCAATGGAGTATTTCATCCCTTGCGCTGCCCTATCCCTTGAAACCAAAGGTCGCCCATGGTTTAATGCTGCTTGCCTCACAGCCGAAAAGCTTAAGCAAGAAGCGTACAAAGCTAGGGCTGACGCTTACAGAAGCAAAGCCGTGGATTTGCATGAACTGAAGAAAAGATACAATGCTGCCGCCAAGTCCTGCAAAAAGGTGATCAGGAAAGCTCGTTTTGACCACATTGGACACATCGGAGACAGGATAGCGTCATATCCTTCAGGAAGCAAAGCTTTCTGGTCTCTGGCCAAGTCGGTTGAGTCGAACTTCTGTCCCCCATCGCCAACTCTGAGGAAGCCTGACGGTTCACTGTCCCACACCGCAAAAGAGAAAGCAAACCTTTTTGTTAATCTTTTTGCAGACTAAAGGTAAAGGTAAAGTCCCACCCCAGTTACCTCAGTTCGGACCCAAAATGGGTACCGTTTATATTCGCCAAAAGGAGGTTCTTAAATGCTTGCAGAATTCAGACGTGAGTAAGGCCAGCGGCCCCGATGGCATACCTGCAGTTGCGTTAAAACACTGCGCAGCCGAGTTGTCTCCCATACTAACGCGCCTGTATCGAATCTCTTTGGAATCCGGTAAGGTCCCTAAATCCTGGAAGCTGGCTAACGTGCAACCAGTACCAAATAAGGGAAGCCGTGCAGATCCTATCAACTACCGACCTATTGTAATTACCTCCATACTTTGCAAAATTATGGAGCGTGTATAGAACAATCGTCTCTTAGCATACCTTGAGTCCAACGAGCTCCTTAGTGATAACCAATATGGTTTTCGCAGTGGACGCTCGACTGGAGATCTTCTTGTGTATGCCACTCACTTATGGAGCGAAGCCTTGGAAGGTCACGGTGAAGCTATAGCTGTATCCTTAGACATTTCCAAAGCTTTTGATAGGGTCTGGCATGATGGTGCATACGAAATACCTAAAGGGCTCTGCGACTGGATATCTGATTTTCTGAAGGAACGGTCAATTCGAGTAGTCTTAGACGGCTGCTCTTCTGACCTAATGGCAATTAATGCCGGGGAACTTCAGGTATCTGTTCCCTCTGCAACGTTATTTTTGCTGCACATTAATGACCTGCTAACCCCAGGCATTATTGGTTACGCTGATGACAGCACCGTTGTAGAGAGATACATGTCGCAAGCGAGTCCTCCAGAAATCCGGGCTTTGAGCGAGTCCATGATTGAGCGGGTGGATTTGGCCTTAAAGAAAGTGTCCGATTGGGGCGAGTCCAACTTGGTCAAATTGAACCCATCAAAACACAGGCGTGTTTATTCTCCACGAGAAAGAGCAGTTTCGACCTAACGCCCACTTTCTAAAATGTGTCTGTACCCTTAACCGACCACCTAGGGCTTCTGGGCGTAAATATATCATCCCAACTAAACTTCGGGCAACAAATTGTGTCCATGGCTCAAACTGCTTCAAAGAAGTTGGGAATCATCTCGAAGATCCGACGGTACTTCAGCCCCGAAAAGCTACTTAATTTGTACACAGCTCAAGTTCGATCTTGTATGGAGTACTGTAGCCACCTTTGGGATGGTTCTGCAAAGTACCAACTAGAAGCGATGGACGCAGTTGACCAAGAGCCCGAAAAATTATTAACAATTTTGACCTCACCACCAAAAACTGCAAAGCCTCGACCATCGTCGGAAAGTTGCCAGTTTAGCAGTCTTCTACAGATTACATTTTGGAGAGTGCGCGAATGCTCTTTCTGATCAGGTTGAACCCACACCCTTCTTGCATCGGACTACTTGACGCAGACAGGCCTTCCATCCCTTTATGGTTGATATCCCAAGACGAAGAAGGTGCGGGTTGCCAAGGAGTGGAATGAAATGCCTGCGTCTGTTTTAACAGAAAACTATAGTCCGAGTTCTTTCAAGCGTCGAGTTAATAGGTATCTCGTGGATAGACGTGTAAAACCTTCGTCTTCATCGTCACTTTCCATCAGGTGAAATAGAAGACAAATGTCTAATCCTTTTTCAATAAAAAAAAAGTACGCGCGCAAGACGAAATGTGTATGTTTGTTCAATTTTGTTAGTATTAGTGTCTAGTCGTATTTGGTCTTAGTTAGATCAGGTGACGAAGATCTAATTGATTAGGTCCCTGCGCCAGGAGATTGTGATTAAAGTAAATTTGTGGAATAATAGAGCATAATTATTGGTATAAAACCTAGACACGGGCCCACATCTATGACCATCAGTTGATTGTTTTCTTCTTTTTAGGTCAAGCAGACTATGAAAAAGCAATTAAAGAAGCAAAAGACAAACAGTAAATTCAATTGGACTTCGTAGAACGGATAAAGTCAAATGACTGTGTTACCATTTTGTGTAAATATGTAAGTTAAAATGTAGAGACTAATGTAACGTGTAGATTATTTTGATAATATTAAAAAACCAGTTAAATATGTCATTGGTTTGATTTTATTAGTTGGGTATTATAAGGAAACCCTTATAATTTTCCACATGACTACAATTAAATAAGAATATAATAATACACAGAAATTCATCAATAATCAGTTGTATGTAAATGTGAGTCAGCACGGGCATGATTAATCCTAAACATAATTACCTCATTTAAATAAAAATTTGTTTTAGTCCTCTTTTGTCGCAGAATACAATCAACAACCTTACTGAACAGCTAGAAGTGGTTAAAACCGTGCAGTTTTTAATCCCCTATGATTTCTGGATAAAATAAATTACTACATGCCCATGTTTCTTCTAGATAATGTTTCTTTGAAATATCGACGGTTTATTAAAATCGGTTCTAAAGGTCGAGAGTTTATAAATAAACAAATGAACAAACGTGTTTTCCTTCATTACAAAATAATTGTGAGGTGAATCGTACTTTTCCCATTGTTACACCGGCATTAGGGATACATAGTCTCTTAAACTTTTTTTCGGTCGTTTGATCGAAAAATGAAAACGTCTGCGGGTCCGGATGCAACTCACTTCAGAAAGGAATCGCGCTCGCAGGAGATTAGTAGTTTACAAAACCTGTCTTAAAACCATAAACGAACACAAAGTTATTTAGTAATCTGTATCTGACATCTGTGGTAATTGACACTTAAGCTAATGCAAGCTAGTCAATCAAAAACCAAATTACATGAAACCTGCACGTAACTTTCTTTAGCCAAAATCTTACTTACGCATTTTTTATCGAGCTTCATGATTGAACTCTTGCTCGTATATGGAAATAGATTATGGATATTTTATCCTCCCACTTCTGATATTGAATTTCAAGCTTTGGAATAAATTCTGTTGTTAAATTGAACGCTGCTATATATTCCTATAGGGCAGCTATTTGCTAATTAGTATTAGTTGGTACATAATATTCAGCCACATAAATTCAGTCGAATAAAATAATTGTATGAAAAAATAGAAACCAACTTCAGAATGAAAGTTAACAAAAATAGGAAAATAATAACATGCAAAAGAGCTACCTAAGTAGGTACATGCGCTAAATAGTTATTTTTGTGGTCGGTAATGTAGTGTCGGCCTTTGTAATGACATGCGATGAGCGAGCCTCGCATAATTTAAGGTTTTATTTTATTTTAGGCTGTGTTCTTTCCTAATGTTGCTGCTGGCGCCGACCTCAAACAGAAATATAAAGCGTATTTTCCTACTTAGGTGGCATGCCTCTTTCGTTTGTAAAGTTATTTACCGACTTAAAATAAAGGAGGAGGTTCTCAATTTGTGATCAAATATTTTTTAGTGTATGTTTGGGCACAGCTTTTTTATTTCTGTTCCCATGAACGGGACTAATTTGACGCTGAATTTCATTCAAAAATAATCATAATCAGTTCATACGAAAAAAGTTATGCCCGAACGTATATAAATAAAATTTACAGACAAACTGAGAAAGTCCTCTTTTTTTTTTTGAAGGCGGTTTAAAAAAATTAAATGGTTATTGAGAAGCTCCTCCTTTTAAATTCGGCTATTAAAAATAACTATTCTGTCCAGATAATGTCCTGACTGACATTTAACTCATTAACCCCTAGCTAAAGCTAACAGCTGGTGGTTGAATGGCCTAGAAAGCAGGCGTTGAAACGCCCAAACGAAGAAAGCAAAAATGTTATGATATACACAAAGAGAAGTTACTTTTTTTCTTGAAGTTTTGACGTAAACAGGAGTTCTCGCAATTCAAGCGACAAACATAAGCTTTTAGTTTATAAAATATTTAAGGTAAATTCTTATAATTAAGGTAATGCTAAAATGAATAATGAGATAATCAGTATCCACTCTACTGTCCTGACTACCTAAAAAATAAAAAGTACTTCTTCTTAATATAATGGAAAATACACTGTAGGTAATTATTTTAGATTTATATCATTTTAATGTCAAAAGCATCGCCATAGAATAGTACATATATAAAATATTTTTTACTAAGATCAAGAAAATAACTAATATAATGATAAAAGATATATGAACTTAATATTCATATGTAAACGAATGTGGCCACAGAATCCAGTTACCAAGGTCTGACATCATGACTTGAATTTCAATGAAAACGCGTTATAAATAATCACTAACCACTATCATATCTTCATGTTTTTCACTAAACATTTAAAAATAACTAAATAAATAGAATAGAATAGAAATAAACATAGATTTATATCAATAGATTTGCCCGCACGTGTCATGGAGTTGACATGCTCATTTACACAAACACAGCAAGTTCACTTTATCAATCGTCAAAAAGTATAGATCATGTATGGGGCGGGCCTTACACCGTTACTAATTAGATAAAACAGCTGAATTACGTTAAATAACTAATTTATTATTGCCCAACTTATTATATTTTACTTAATGAGTGGAACGCGCTATATGGGTGATTGCTAATTACGAACTGAACGAGTCTTTAGAACTATATATGAAAACGTGCTTGATGAAGTAAAATGCTGCGTTGCAACCTACTTAAGTATGTACTCCGTACAGATCAGATGTGACAAAGATCTTACACTGGAAAATACACCTAAAGAGTTTTAAAGGTTTATAGACACAGAAATAAATACACGTAAACATTTAAAAATCATTTATTACAACACACAGAGAATTGCTTTATAACTTATACGTCAATTGCCTGCAAAAAGCACAAACTTATTAAATTTTTGGCGTTTTGTTATTTGTGTATTTTTTAAAGTAAGTAGTGTAGTCTTACATTAATTTAGTTATCTATTATCACCTTTATAATTAAAACTCTGGTTAAAAGTGGTGGCTGTTTTTTAGAAAGTTCATTTAATATTTGGGATAGATCACTGTGCAAAAAAGACTCTAATATACGTAATTTCATGGTACTTAGTTCGTTTTCACTATTGAAGTAGTGAGTTGATTTTTCTTTTATGTGGGATCTTATACAATTTGAAACTGTGAAACATCCGTGATAGTTTTAAACAATTGATTTAGTTAATATATCAGTGTATTTTTCAATAGAAACAGGATGAAGTGAAATTAAACAAAATAAAAAGCAAAACTGCCTTGCCAAAAAACAACTAAAAAGCCCAAGGTTCACAAAAAATCTTCAGTTCAACAATTATTCTATTTTGTTACTTATAGGTAAAACTAGCTAATGAGTTGGACTTTCTATTTGTATCTAATTATTTATTCTTTGGCAGCCAGACGCGAGTCGAGAGAGACGAGTAACGCCAATAAATCATAAAATAATTTGTAATTAGCATGAAAAGTAACACCTTTATCCTTGTTTGTGTTTCGGCTTGTAATTTTACAACCCCGAAATGAACACGACGGCATACTTCAATCTTAAACTATAAATTTTAAGGAAAAACACTGTGTACATGAAGTTGTTGAACTGTACCACTCACGAAAAGCGCTCGTTGGATACTGAGACAACACTTGTGCATGCACAACTTTGAGTAGAAACCTAATTTCGTACGTTCTTTGTACCGAAGGGGCACATCTATTGATTTAAATCTTTGGAAATAAAGAATAAAAAAACCCGCATATGAGGATCCAGGTTTTACATACGAGGTAGATTGAAAAGTTCGCGGCCTAATATAGATAGCGTTGTCATATTATTATAAAACTACCCTCATATGAAACCTAGACTCTTCGTCAGTCTCTGCGCAATTTTTCTGTGAGATACATGCGGAAATATTTATTTTATTAACCATTAAGTGAGAGTAAGTTTCATTAATTTTGAAAATTGATAGTTTAGAGCACTGTGCCGTGATCAAATACCTCCACAAGAAACACTTAACTCCAAAGCAGATTCATGAACATCTGCTCCATCTTATACAATGATAAAAAAGTGGACAGCTAAATTAGAACGTGGACGAGAGAGCATCAAAGATGACCCCCGCTCTGGACGGCCTTCTACGGCTACGACTTCGGAAATCATCGAAAAAATATGTGATTTCATCATGGGAGACAGAAGATTGAAGGTATCTGAGATAGCTGAAGCTCTAGGAATTTCATATGAATGTACACAAAACAAACATGATCGTTAACGAAGTAGGGTTCCACAAGGTATCTGCAAGGTGGGTTCCGTGGCTCCTTTCAGTTGAACAGAAACGAACTCGTCTCACGATTTCCCGAGACTGTTTAGAGCTTTTTCAAGCTGATCAAAACTTTTGGCAAAGTTTGTTACTATGAACAAAACATGGGTTCATCACTATACTCCTGAATCCAAACAATCCAAACAATGGGAAAGACCCGGATCTCCAACCCCCAAGAAAGCCAAGGTGTGTTTTTGAGTAAACAAGGTAATGGCATCGGTTTTCTGGGATTCTAAGGGTGTCTGCTTGGTTGACTACTTAGACAGAGGTCAAACAATAAATTCTGCTGTTACTGCACAATATTGTTTCGTTTACGCGAAGAAAAAAAGTCTAAAAGACCAGGATTGTTAACCAAGAAAGTTTTGTTTCATCAGGACAATGCTCGTGTTCACACATCTGCAGAATCGATGGCTCAAATAGTGAATTGTGGTTTCGAATTGCTTCCTCATCCCCCTTATTCACCTGACTTGGCACCTTCTGACTGCTACCTATTTCCAAAACTGAATAACACCTAAGTGGAATGAAATGTTCTACCAACGAGGAGGTCAAAGTGGCCGTAGGTGCCTTTTTTAAAGACCTTGACAAGACCTTCTATTTAAATGGGATCAAAGCTTTGGAAGACCACTGGACTAAGTGCTGTGACCAAGCAAGAGAGTATGTAGAAAAATAAATATAAAAAATTGCATTTTTCCTGTGTTTTCTTATTCAGGCCGCGAACTTTTTAATTCACCGTCGTAAATATTAAGCCATTTCCGAATTTCACATATATGTGGAAAACAAATCACCAGGTGGTAATATTTTTAAAACCATTGACATTTAAAATTGGAATCATGCCAATCAGATGAAGTAAAACACATTTTAACACGATAAAAAAAAGAGAATCAGAAATCCATTATCTCATAGGTATCGTTTACCGAAAAATTTATAACAGTTCAACATCATGAAGCTATACATTTTGATAAAGCTGAAATAGTTCATTTTGGTTAATTAAGAATCATTCGAATCAACGGGGAATTGTTACGACTGCAATGTTATGATATGTAAATTACTGCCTTTATGATGGCAACAAGGCAAAAACAAGACAGATTTGGTGGACGAAGACATTATTATACGCTTGTGTAACTTTGCGTTATCAGTTGAAGAAATCACAGAGGCGAAGAAACTGCTTTTGAAATCCGTTCAAATAGCAAACCGCAATATAAATAGAAGAAAGCAAGGGAAAAGCAAGTGCGAAATCGAATACATTTTATGTGCTGTTAAAGAGAAGAGATTAGACGTTTGTCTTCTATCTCACCTGATGGAAAGTGACGATGAAGATGAAGGTGTTACACGTCCACGAAATAACTATTCACTCGACGCTTGAAAGAACTCGGAATATAGATTTCTGTTAAAACAGACGCAGGCAGTTCATTCCACACCTTGGCGACCCGCACCTTCTTCTTCTTGGGATATCAACCATAAAGGGATGGAAGGTCTGTCTGCGTTTAGTAGTCCGATGCAAGAAGGGTGTGGGTTCAACCTGCTCAAAAAGAGCATTCGCGCACTCTACAAAATGTAATCTGTAGAAGACTGCTAAACTGGCAACTTTCCGACGATGGTCGAGGCTTTGCAGTTTTTGGTGGTGAGGTCAAAATTGTTAATAATTTTTCGGGCTCTTGGTCAACTGCGTCCATCGCTTCTAGTTGGTACTTTGCAGAACCATCCCAAAGGTGGCTACAGTACTCCATACAAGATCGAACTTGAGCTGTGTACAAATTAAGTAGCTTTTCGGGGCTGAAGTACCGTCGGATCTTCGAGATGATTCCCAACTTCTTTGAAGCAGTTTGAGCCATGGACACAATTTGTTGCCCGAAGTTTAGTTGGGATGATATATTTACGCCCAGAAGCCCTAGGTGGTCGGTTAAGGGTACAGAAACATTTTAGAAAGTGGGCGTTAGGTCGAAACTGCTCTTTCTCGTGGAGAATTAACACGCCTGTGTTTTGATGGGTTCAGTTTGACCAAGTTGAACTCGCCCCAATCGGACACTTTCTTTAAGGCCAAATCCACCCGCTCAATCATGGACTCTCTCAAAGCCCGGATTTCTGGAGGACTCGCTTGCGACATGTATCTCTCTACAACGGTGCTGTCATCAGCGTAACCAATAATGCCTGGGGTTAGCAGGTCATTAATGTGCAGCAAAAATAACGTTGCAGAGAGAACAGATCCCTGAGGTACCCCGGCATTAATTGCCATTAGGTCAGAAGAGCAGCCGTCTAAGACTACTTGAATTGACCGTTCCCTCAGAAAATCAGATATCCAGTAGCAGAGCCCTTCAGGTATTCCGTATGCTGGAAGCTTACTCAAGAGACCATCATGCCAGACCCTATCAAAAGCTTTGGAAATGTCTAAGGATACAGCTATAGCTTCACCGTAACCTTCAAAGGCTTCGCTCCATAAGTTAGTGGCATACACAAGAAGATCTCCAGTCGAGCGTCCACTGCGAAAACCATATTGGTTATCCCTAAGGAGCTCGTTGGCTTCAAGGTATACCAGGAGACGATTGTTCAATACACGCTCCATAACTTTGTAAAGTATGGAGGTGATTGCAATAGGTCGGTTCCTTCTTTCCTCCCTTCTTTGGTACTGGTTGCACGTTAGCCAGCTTCCAGGATTTACGGTCCTTTCCGGATTCCAAAGAGAGTCGATACAGGCGCCTTAGTATGGGAGACAACTCGGCTGCCCAGTGTTTTAACACAAGTGCAGGTATGCCATCGGGGCCGCTGGCCTTATTCACATCTAAATTCTGCAAGCATTTAAGAACCTCCTTTTGATGAATATGAACGGTACCCATTTTGGGTCCGAACTGAGGTACCTGGGGGACTTTACCTTGACTATTTAAAAAGATTAGCAAAAATGTCTGCTTGTTGGGGGCGAAATGATGGGCGACAGAAGTTCGCCTCAACCGACTTGGCCAGAGACCAGAAAGCTTTGCTTCCTGAAGGATATGACGCAATCTTGTCTCCGATGTGGCCAATGTGGTCAAGGCGAGCTTTCCTGATCACCTTTTTGCAAGACTTGGCGGCAGCATTGTATCTTTTCTTCAGTTCATGCGAATCTACGGCTTTGCTTCTGCGAGCGTCAGCCCAAGCTTTGTACGTTTCTTGCTTAAGCTTTTCAGCTGTGAGGCAAGCAGCATTAAACCATGGGCGAACTTTGGTTTCAAGGGATAGGGCAGCGCAAGGGATGAAATACTCCATTGCTTGGCCTATCACATTTGATACAGCATCAGCGTAGCACGATGGATCGGTCGATGTAAAACAAGTCTGCCGCCAAGGATAAGATGCGAAAAAATGCTGCATCTCATCACAATCTGCTGACTTGTATCGTCATACTCGCCTAGCGCCTTTTGGGCTGGTGTCAGGCGGCAAGTACTGCGACACAGATTTCATCACGCAGTGGTCGAATGTCTCTTAAGGTGCAGTTACGGACACCAAGCACCTGTCAGGATCAGTTGTCAGCAGAAGGTCTAGCAATATGCAGTGTGGCCAGCAACGTCGGGGATGCGCGTTGGCTCGTGCACAAGCTGTGAGAGGCCTTGAGTCACGGAAAACTTAAAAGCCTCTCTTCCAGCGTGGTCTGTGATGAGCGTTAAAATCCCCCAGGAACACCAACTGCGCTGAGGGAAAACGTTGCCGAACCTTATCTGCTGCATCGCTGAGATACTCCATGAGCCTCGTTGTCTCCCGATCTCCGCTATGTGACCGGTATATACTGGCGTAGACCAATTGGTCAAGGCCGGTATCAATGTGAACCCACATGACGGAAAAGTCCAGGTCTTCCAAGTAACGGAGACGCTGACAACAGATCTCGTCACTGGCATACATGCACACCCCGGCGTTCGGGCGGAAATTGGACTCCAGGATGTACCCTGGGTAACAAAGGTATGCCGAGTCTGACGGATTACAGATCTGCGTCTCCGTTAGGAAGAGTAGGTGAGGCCTCTCTGTCTCAAGATGGTGGTGGACATCGTTGATATTTGAGTACATTCCTCTGATGTTGCAGAAGTGCACTTTAAGAGAGAGGAAGTGCAACCGCTGTAGACTCTACTCTTCTTATGACTTTTCATATTAGTTGTGTGAGTGAATAGGGAGGAGGACAGAAGTTCAGTGAAGCGCTGCAAATGGAACCAAGCAGCTCGCAATAAACAACGCACCGATGGGGAACTGGCTTGGAGACTACGGGGACGCCCGAGCCCCCCTGGGGACTGTCATCGGGTCCTCTCTAACCAGTTGCCAGCTGGCACGATGAAGCCTCCCGGGATTTTTCCCGAATCGGCGGGGCAGCCTTTTGCATGTCGCTAGAACACTACTCGGGCCCCCTACTACCTGCGGTCGGCCAGCGGTGCACCGTTTCTTCGGATCCCGCTACCCTCCAAAACCAGTTACCCGGCGAGCCAATAAATTACGAGCTGAAGATAGTTTTCTAATGCAGCACGATTACTCAGACCTACCCTCCTCTATGGCTACACTAAACATCATGCCGGAATGCGACCCTGTCACTTGGCGGCATGGCTTTGTTTAGTGACCTTGCGGAAGCAAGCAGTTCCAGTCCCCAAAAAAAAACCTATATTTGTGGCTAGATATTTACAGCGTCTCCTGTCGATTACTTTGATCACTTAGACGTGTCTAGATTATTAAAAGATAACATTAATCTACAAACCTATGTTACTAAGGAAAATAACCATTCCCCTTTGATTAACTGCAATGTTAATCAAAGTGAAGAGGACCGTGCTGATTAAACAGTTTCGATTGTGAATGGACCATTTGGTTTACCGAAAATTCTGTAATAAAGTATACCTGTCTCTTTCTGTACAATGACAGAAGGCCATAGCGCTATTCCGCTTTCACAGACCACAATGAGATCTGATGGTGAAAGTTTAGTAGATATCGTAGCCTGAGCGAGAGGACTACACCACGGTTGCGACGGTAGATAATTTAAACAATCTGAGCCACTTTTCTTATGCAGAAGTCACTGCGGTTTTATCAAATAAACCATCAAACGAATTTATTCATAATGCAGGTGCTTGTAGGGCTCAATCTAGTTTACGGGATAAAGAAGGCTGGATCTTAGTACAAAGAAAGATATGAAAGAGTAAATTTAATGGTTTAAAAGGCAAAATCATTCAAAAATCAATTGATCGCATGTGGCTTTGAGTGAATCGACGAATACAATTGCGCTACAGGAGACCTGGCTGCTGCCCCGTGAGATCACTGAAGTAGGCCAAGTAAATAAAGACTTTGGTTTTTGACTCTGGAGGGTTGCCTTACGGTGCCGTGAGTCTATCATGGAGAACTGAGAATGAGCATATTGACACTGTTTATGTACTAGTACGATCCATTAAAGATGTTTGGTTAGGAAATGTTACTTTATTGCCAAGAACAAAATGTTTTGTGCTGAATTTTAAAAATTTGTAATTGACTCCCATTCTTATACCTAAATTAGTGAGGTACATTGTAACACTTACATATTGGTATTTATGGATTTTCTTAATTTTTCTAAATATATTGTTTACTTTATTGACAATCATGTCAATTCAATTTTTTTATTACAGCAATGGAGGCTTTCAAACAAGCTAAGCCACACGGATTCTTACAAAACTATTGTAACAAAATATACTAGATTCCTGGCTAATGATATTAAATTCAAAATTTCAAATTGCGGTTCCAAAGGAATGCGATTCCGACTATATAAGCCGATTGCTGGCCTTAGAACGGCACGTCGCTCCGATCGCCACGCGGTGCGGACGTGCAAGACCCAGTTCTCCGTTGGTCGGTTCCCTCCCGATATTCCGTGGCGCTCAGTCTACTGACGTCACAGTATAGCGTGTTGGTTCCGTGCTACGGTTTTCAAGGTTTTTCTACTCCGTCTGAGTGCTTTTGAAGTGCGATTTTTCTTTGCGACTAAGCCCCTTAGTCTTCAAAGTGCTGTGCTAAGTTGTGTTGTGCTTGGGCTGAGTGCAGTGTTGTGCCCAGCGTAAGTAGTCTGGTTTCAGTGCAAAGGATACTTAACGGTGACAACGAATTTGTACTGAACCAGTCCTTTTTATTTTTATTTATTTCTCTTCTCTATTTTATTTATTTTCTCCTATTTTCATATTTATTTCTATCATATCTGTGTGTTTTCGTGTGTATTTGTCCTTTCTGTCGGTAAAGGTTGACCCTAACGCGGTCAACTCTTTACCTGCGTACCCTTTTTTTAGGTTTCTAGGTAGCGGCCTTCGGCGTACTACGGTTAGTTTTAAGTTATTCTCCCCAGCCCCCCTACCGCTGGTAGGGAGGTTTGCCGCTAGGGTTCGCTAGGTTTTTATTTAGGAATGCTAGGCATTTGTTATATATTATAGGCATACATTATATATTTATATATTACATATTGTAATTCCAAGTCCTCCAATGGACCTTGTTAATATTCTTAAGTCGTTCGCCCAGGCGCTCGCTGCGTCCGGCGTAAGCATACCCGCTGACGCACTAACGCAGGCCTTACAGGCATCTATTGCGTCCCCGGCCCCTCAGGCCTCAACCCCGGCCCCTCAGGCCTCTAATGTCCAGACCCCTCAGGTCTATAGCTCTCCCGCGTCTCCCGTTCCATCCGATATGGACTGCGCGTCGGTCTCATCCTCGCGCTCATCTCGCAGGAAGCGTACCGCTCCCGGGAGCGATTCAGACTCCGCCGCGTCCGAAGCTTCGTCGGTCGCCGCCACCCTAACCGGTTCTCCTGAGCCCGCGTTCCAGTTAGTTGCCAAACGCTCTAAGAAGCGTTCGAAAAAAGCCGCGGTGTCTTCAACACCTGAGCCAACCCCGGTGTCTTCAACACCAGCCCCCGCGCCGTTAAAATCGCTCGAAGTAACCGCGTCTCCGTCGGTCCCTTCGAAGCCAGCGACGCGCTGCGCTCCCGTCCCGCCGAAACCTCAGCTCCCTCCACCCGTCTTCCTGCGTGAAAAAACGCGCTGGACCGCGGTTTCTAACTTGTGCAAAGAGCACAAAATTAATTACTTAAAAGCCGCCAACGCTGGCGATACAATCAAAATTCAAGTAGCGACCGTCGACGACTTCCGCGCGTTTACCAGGTTACTCGGGTTAAATCAAATCGCGTACCACACCTACGCCCTCCCGGAGGAGCGTAAGATCCGCGCAGTACTACGGGGCGTCCCGTTCGAGCTCGCGAATGAAGAAATCCTCGAGGACCTTAAGTTCCAGGGTTTCCCGGCCGAAGCAGTGCACAAGATGCACTCTAACCGCGGTAGGCGCTTTCCGTTAGCTTTAGTTATCTTGTCGAATACTCCCAACTCGAGGGAGATCTTTAGAGAGGCTCGCACAATTTGCGGACTCTCAAATATCTCTGTTGAGCGTCCCAGCCCCCGTGGTCACCCTGGGCAGTGCCACCGCTGCCAGCTATATGGCCACGCAGCGGCCAACTGTTCAGCTCCCCCCAGGTGCGTTAAGTGCCTGGATCCCCACTTCACTAAGGAGTGCACTCGCACTCCCGAATCCACTTCCCCCCCTGCCTGTGTGCTGTGCGGCCAGTCCGGCCACACAGCAAACTACAGGGGTTGCCCGCGCGCTCCGCGCTCCACCGTCAAGAGGGTCGCGCCTAAACCGGCGCCGCCGCTCACCTCCGCTAACTTCCCGCCGCTGCGCAACCGGGGTCCCCCGGAAGCAAAGCCCGTTCAGCCGACGCCTACTCCGGCTCTGTCTTGGAGGCAGCGTCCGGCCGTCCCGCCTGCACCTTCCCGACCCATCCCAGCTCCCGTAGCTCCCGTAGGGCCGCGTCCCGCGTTGTCATCTTCCACTCAGTCGTCGTTGGCTGAGGACATGAAGACCGTGTTCGACGTTATTCAAAACGTCGATATTAACGAAATTTCCGTGCTCGCACGCAAACTGCGAGCCGCCCGCTCTCCTCAAGAGCGTTTATTTGCTTTAGCCGAGCATCACTCGCTCCTAAGTTCGTTGTAAATTCTTTTATATTTTATAAATTCGTAAATAATAAATTATAATGTCTAGACCCGCGAATCCCGCGTCCAGTCGTATTAAACCCAAGGGCTTATCCCTAGTATCTTTTAACGCTCGTAGCCTTAACACCAACCTTCCCGAAATTAAACTGTTCCTTCAGAACAAAGAACCTGACTTATTCCATCTCCAGGAGACATGGCTTACTCCAAACCGCTCCAGGGGATTCGCTATACCTAAGTACGCGTTTATTCGTAACGATAGGCCCAACTCCGACGGTTTCGGCGGCACCGCTATATATTACAAAAGACTGCTGTCCTCTCCCTACTCCTCCTCTCCTCAACATGAAAGCCACTGTGTGTAGATTGGCTATGACTGGTCATCCGACCATCATCATAGCTTCAATCTACATACCTAGTGGCACCAGACCAATCCGCAGCGACTTTGAGGCCATTCTCGCCCTCGGCCATTCAGTCATTACGTTCGGAGACTTTAACTCCAAACATACTGACTGGACGTGCCTATCGACTAACACCAGCGGTATCGCTCTCCTCGACATCACTAACTCCCTTGACTTAGACGTCATATCCCCCATCACTCCCACTCACTATCCCAACAACCCGTCCTACTCTCCTGACATCCTCGACTTTGCAATTATCAAGCGAATCAATCTTGATCTAAGGTCTATCGAACCGCTCGATGACCTAGGCTCCGACCATCGCCCCGTTTCCCTCGTGCTAGGACCGCCGAACGATAACGTCTCATCTCCTAAGACCTTTACCAACTGGAAAGGTTTTAAAAATATGTTAGTTTCAGCCTTAGAGGCTCCGAACTCTCCACTCGCGATCTCTCCCGAACAATTAGATAGCCCGGACAAAATCGATTCATTAGTAAATTCTCTCACTGATGCTATCAACTCAGCCATCAGTGACAACGAAAAGGTTGCTAAGCAAGGCAAACCCACGCTTCCCTTAGCCGTTAGCAATCTTATTAAAGCTAAGAACGCGGCTCTCCGGAGAGCCAAGAAATATCCCACGCCCGCCTATAGAACAGCTGCGAATCAGCTTCAACGTAAAGTTAGGTCTTGCCTCGCGGAACTCCGAGACGCTCAGATGAACGATCTCATGGCGAATATCTCTCCGTCCCACCAAGCGTACTATAGCATGGCCCGAGCCTTACGCGTAGACACCGTCTCTCACGTTCCTCCTCTCACTCGTCCCGATGGCACTACTGCCTTCGAAGTCGAAGAGAAAGCCGAATGCTTCGCCGACAGCATTGCCGCACAATGCTCGCCCAGCACGCAACCTGCTGATCCCTCACACATCCAGGCGGTGGAGGACGAAGTCCTTCGCAGAAACTCTCTCCCCATCACCGCCGACCCTGTCGCAGTCTCTAATGACGAAATCTTGCTTCTCATTAGAAATCAAAAGTCCAAAAAGGCTCCGGGTGCGGATGGAATTTCCAACCACGCACTTAAGCACCTACCTCAACAGATGCTTACCTTGTTAGCTATCATTTTCAATGCCTGCTTCGACCATAGCTACTTTCCAAAAGCTTGGAAAGAAGCGACAGTCATAGGCATTCCCAAGCCGGGCAAACCTCTGAACGTCCCGGCTAATCACAGACCCATCAGCCTCCTCAAGGCAATGTCTAAACTTCTCGAGAGAGTCATACTCTCTCGAATGCGGAACCATCTGTTTCCAACGGATGGCGATCCTCTCATTATTCCCCATCAGTTCGGCTTTCGCGCTAAACACTCCTGCCCTCAGCAAGTCCACCGAATCGTCGAGTATATACTTGACGGTTTCTATCCGCGTCGTTATAAAACAGTCGCGGTTTTCTTTGACGTAGCCAAGGCTTTCGATAAAGTCTGGCACAGCGGTCTCGTTTATAAACTCTATAAGATAGGCTTACCGGATCGCCAAGTCAGGTTAATAGCGTCGTTTCTCAAAGACCGTACGTTTCGATTTAAACACGAAGGCACGCTTTCTGCACCTCGTCCCATAAAGGCTGGAGTCCCTCAAGGCTCAGTCCTCGCCCCTCTGCTGTACACCGTGTACACCAACGACATTCCCATCCCGCCGAAAGGCGTCGAACTCGCCCTCTTTGCTGACGACACCGCACTCTATACCAAAGGGCACAGTGTTCGGCACCTTGTAACCAGACTCCAAAAGGCCGTAAACGCCCTTGATGTATGGTTTCAAAAATGGCGCATCGATTTGAACCCTGAAAAGAGTTCTGCGATGCGCTTCGACCACAAACGCCGTCGTCCCGATGGCGATCCCCACGTTCGAATGTTAGGCATTCCCATCCCCTGGAAGCGCAGTACTAAATACTTAGGCGTCACATTAGATCCGACGCTTTCTTTCAAGCCACACGTCGAAAGAGTTTCGAAACTCGCTCGTCACTATTTAGTCCTCCTAAATAGCATGTTAGGAAGAAAAAGTAAAATGTCCTTCAGAAACAAACGTACACTTTACAAGGTCTGCGTTAGACCCGTCATGACGTATGCCTCGCCAATCTTTGCCCACGCCAAACCCTCCCTCCTGCACAAACTGCAGGTAGTTCAAAACCTCTTTTGCCGCCGGGCCACAAACGCACCGTGGTACGTGCGTAACGCGGACCTGCATAGAGATCTTGAACTGCCTACAGTACAACAACATCTCAAAACACTCTCTGAAGCGTTTTTCAAACGCTCCGAAACCCATCCCAATCCTCTAGTTCGTGATTCAGTCTCATATACTACTCCTGTGTTAGACTCGAAGTTCAAAGTCGCTAGGCCTAGAAATGCGCAAGCGTACTCATCCACCAGACTGTCACGCGATCTCGAGGCCCTTCTGGCCGCAAATTCTTATTCTAACGTAAATTCTAATTCTAACGTAAATCCTAATTCTAACGTAAATGCGAATTAACTCAATTTTATTTTGCAATTATATTTGGTGTTTTAATTATTGATTTTCATTTTGAGCACCTTCAGTGCTATGTATTAACCTTCAGTGCTTTGAGCACCTTCAGTGCTTTGAGCACCTTCAGTGCTATGTAATCCCAGCGGGTGACCCCTTCTGGGCCCCGCTAGCGCGGCCTCTTTCTCCAATTGGCCGTCGCTCAGATGAAGGCTGAGTGGCAAAAATGCACGACCCGACAGGGGGTTTTTAGTGGGTATGGTCCTGGTAGGCGTCGGGACGAGTCCCACATAACTTTGGAATCGCGCCAGAGTATGCGTCAGGGCATTTTTATCCTCCTGCCCTTCCCGCGGAAGGGGAACAAATAAAAAAAAAAATTTGAACGGCAGTCTATTTCAAGCCGTCCTACCGATAACACCTCCAGTCTATTTCAAGCCGTCCTGCCGATAACATCTCCAGTCTATTTCAAGCCATCCTACCGATAACATCTCCAGTCTTCTGCAAGTAACTCTGAAGCTGCCTCCTACTGAAGCTACCAGACTCTGAAGCTGCCTCATGCAGAAGCTACCTGACGCTGAAGCCTCCTCATGCAGAAGCTGCCTCATGTTGAAAACCAAAACATGCTTTCACTGATCCTGGTGCTGACCCTGATGACCCTGCCTACCACCTCCTCCTGCCTGCTGATCCTGTATACCGCCTCATCCTGCCTGCTGATCCAACCTGCACCACCTCTTCCTGCTCTCACCGATCCTGCACGCGCCAGAGCGCCAGTTGATGCCTGAGCGTCTGCCACTGACCCTGCACACGCCTAAACGTCTTCACCGCTGAAGCTTTCGCGGCGACCCCTCCGACTAAATCATGTCCGTGATAGTGTTTTTTGAGGCTTAAATATTAACCATTAAGCATTTCTTAAATATTAAACAAGTAAATATTACATAGGCCAATATTATTTAAGAGCAGGTTATATTCTTGTTACTAATGACACAAAAATAAAATTATATTCTATAGAATTACAGTTCAAACTTAAAATATATAATGTCCAAGAGAAATATATGTTGGACAAGTGGATTAATTAAACTCTTTTAAGGTTCTAGATAATTTTTTTTAAACTGGGGAATACAATGCAAAAATATAATTATGTTCACAAAGTCGGTTATAGCTATTACACGTCCTGGAAATAAACAAGTTCATGGCAGAATTTGTTTCATAACATGAAAATCTTTTGTTTGCGAGAGCTAAGGCGAGGACAACAAATACTTATTTTACTCGACAAATACGATGATTCAATAAAACCGGCTAAATCTGAAGCTAGTTTATTTAAGATTAATAAATTTATTTTGAATACTTTCAATATTGTTCCTGTAAATTTGGTATTGAGGGTTCCACAAAGTTGACGCGTATTCTAATATGGGACGGACAAAAATCCAACATACAAAAGGCTTTATTCATTATGTAGTCAATTTGCAGAGTAAAGTTTAGTTGATCGTTAAGTGTAACGCCGAAATTTTTAACTTGATTTTTTCGTGGGATCTTATTGTTGTTAAGCACGTAATCGAAGTTTATTGCTGTCTTTTTCCGCGAGAACGTAATAATGTAACATTTATTGGTGTTAATGTTCAGGCAGTTTTTTTACCATACTCTTGCAGAGCAACGACATCGTCCTTAAGAAGTAGAAAATCAAAGGTAGACTTGATTTCCCGAAACACTTTATTATCATCGGCGTAAAGTAGAAAATTTGAATGTTTAAAAACAGTTACTATATCATTTACAAAAATATTAAACAATAGCGGTCCCAAAAGAGAACCTTGAGGTATACCAAAGGTGCCAGGGATGAAGGTGGAACAGTATCCTCCAATAGAAACCGCCTGGTCCTCCCACAAGTAAGGCTTAAGCCATATGACTAATAAAGTAAAATGGGGTGAACGCAGCATAGAGCAAATTGACATGTACAATAAATATTGTAATAATAAATTCAGAGAAACACATTTCCCTCAGTCTGTGCTGTGATAGTTTTTGTAATTGTTTAGCTCACAAAAGTGTCATAGATACATTACATTTATCTATTATACGTATACTGTTTGTAGGTTCTGAGCTCAATCATGACACTGATCCCAACTGGCAGAGGGTTAGGAAGGGAGGTCGCAATGCGCACCGGGATCCTCGAAGTAGGTACCTTAACTGGGTTTGGCGTGGTTAACTGCCTGATGGTTATATATATGACGATATGGTAATAGCTAAAAGAATATTTAATCAAAAACTTCAGTTCTGTCAAAATAACCAAGACCAAATGAAAATAAATATTATAGCCTCTAAACATAAAGCCAAAGATTTTCGTGGATTTTGGAAAAGAACTAAAATCTTGAGTTCCAGAGCGGGTGACCCGGTGAGCGTTGGCGGCGCAAATGTTCCTGATAAGATAGCCAATCTTTCCAGGAATCAGTTTATAACACAATCTCCTTTAGAGCCAGCTGTTAAGGTCGATGCTGAGTTCAAAGTGACAGATACACCGATCCTCATTCCTGGACGTATTATTGCGAAGCAAATCATCTGTATACTAAAAAGCAAGTGGGGAGGCAAATCACCTGGCCATAACAGCCTCAGCATGGTCCACACTTGCCTATATTGTTAGCTCTTTTATTTACAGTTTGTATAAGGCACTCTTATTTGTCGGATGAGGGGATGAGATCGGTGGTGGTTCTGATTTAAAAAAATAAGAATTATGACATTTTGGATATAAATAACTACCGACCAATCACTTTAGCAACAACTATGGCTAAAGTACTTAACGGTGTGCTTGAGTGACATTTAAATGAATATATTAAACCAAACGATGAATAATTTGGCTTTAGACCAAAACTGTCCACGGAAAGTGCGATCCTGTATCTGAAGCACATCGTTAGGTATTACACAGATAGGAATACTGCTGTATATGCGGCCTTCCTAGACCTCTCGAAGGCATTTGACATGCTTAGGTAACATATTTTGTGGGAAAAACTTCGGATTACTGGGCTTCCGGAAGCGTATATAAATATTTTTTGTTATTCGTATGGAAACCAGACTAACCAGGTCAGATGTTCTAATGCATTGTTCGACGAGTATAAATTGGAATGTGGGGTGAGGCAAGGGGGTTCAATCTCAGTTGCATTGTTCTATCTATATATAGATGAGCTGTTTGAGGGGCTTGGTAGCGCACGTGTCGGCTATTCTATTGATGGTATTTATATAAATAGCATCAGTTACGCAGGCGACATGGTGCGGCTGTGCCCGTTAGTCAGTGCACTTAGGCGACTGTTGGCCGTTTGTGAGGCCCACCACCGTCACAGTATAGACATAAGTAATAGGATAATTTTGACTCTTGACATATATATTTTTTTTCAAACTTTTTTAAAGTAGATATAAATAACAGTTGAATAAATAAAAGGCAATAAAGAAAAACTAGATGAGTTTTAATTCGAATAGGAAATCTAATAAATAAATACAAAATAAAGCAAAACTTTTGTTGTCATAGGTGTTTATATTTAGGTTATTTATTACAAGTAGTGTTTGACATAATAATAATAAAAGGCGGGTTTTAAATATAACATGCATAATCTCTTCGAAATACATTTTTTGTGTGCTTGTACCCGGTTGCAAATCTGATTGTGGTTCAGGAGGGCATAATCTGGACCCGACTGATTTAACACATCCCAATTGTGGCTCAAGTGGTAGTGAAGCTGGGAAGTCTAAATAATTTACATTTTCCTTGTCATCCTGTAAGGAAAATGTTCTTGTTGGCATTCCACGTGCGAGTCTACTGTCAAAAATTTCCGGCATTAAACATTTCATGTAAAAATTAATCAACTTTGGCTCCATTTTCGTTTTCCAGAAATTATCATCCCTTTGGATTCGTTCTATAAGTAAAGGTTCGTTTTCTCCAGCACAGGTTGCAAGCAGACATTGTCGTCTTTCAGTGACGTGAAGCTGCCCCTGTATTTGATAGAACCAATTAGATTTTTTTATTAAGTGTGCAGATATAAGTGTTTTTCTTACGTAGAAGTTACGTAGTATGTGATTCCGACATTACATTTTTTCGACATTCACATTTTCTGTCTCATACGGTCTGGCTTTGAGGATGGCAGTGTAAGTAAAAGCATTTCCGTCCCCTTCGTCCCCGTACCCTATCATTCGCTCATATATAATGCCATACATAGGGATCGACGCCTTGAAACCTTCTACAATGATATTCGTTTCTATAGAGCATGAAGAACCTTCATAATTTTTAAAACATTTGTGTTCCATTGGTGATATATTTTTGTGCTGAGCCCGAGCGCTACAATATTTATTTTTTATCCCAATATACAAGACTTGACCTGTTCTTCTGCCAATTATGGCTGCCGTGCCTGAAGACGCTGTATAATTTGTGCGATAAGATCTAGTTCACCACGAGCCGTCAACGTAAACATCAATCAAAGGGATGCCATTCTTAGTTCGGCCACTTGCAATAGCGACATCCTTCTCTATTTGAACTGCAGCTTCCATGGAAGCACTTGCCATCTGTTCCATTTATCAAATACTTCATCTTCTAACTTTGAATAGTATTTTGAACTGAATACCGAAATATCCGTAGCTGAACATAATTCTTCAAACTGAGAAAACCCATACCAGATGCCACGATTCCAGTACTAGCAGCTATATTTAAATTAACTTTTTCTTTGTCATCTTAGTCTTCAGAATTAATCAAGCAAACTTGTTTGCACATATTACATTCAAAACGATAAACCGATAAAAGTCCTCGTCTTTTTTCACTAATTAAATGCAAATTACCAAATGTGCAGTTCAATAGTCCAATATGACGAGCTTTTTCTTGTAACTCCTGCAAAATGTAGTTTATATCAACGATTCGCCGTCCTGACACAGGTTGAAATACATCTTTTTTGAGATAATTGTAATTCGGACCTCTATCTATTTTCGGATCGAAAATAACTATTGACAAGAAAAATATCAACATCTCACTATTATCACATTCTGATTCGGTCGTCTGTAATAGAAACTTCAAACCATCTTGTTACCAAAATCTATCAATCTCCTTGGTATATTACCAACCTTTCCATCTTCTTCATCTGAAGGAAATTCGTTCCATTTCTACATTGCCGAAAAACTTAACCAGATCATTGGTTCATCCTGACAATCGCTGCTATTCACTGGAGAACGGCATGAAGGAGTATTTATTATCTTTATAAAGTATTGTCCATTGTACTATGAGAGAACGTAAAATTACTTCAAAGATCACAGGTTTCCGCTATCATATCGTAAAAAATAAAACTGGCATCCACAAAAAAGAATTCCGAAAGCGTCGAAACTTAATTGTGAAAACTGAAGCGCGCGATTCGTATTCGAATTGCTACGAATGAATGCCGAAAACAATGGCAACTTAATTTTTACCCTGCCACCATTTAGTGAAACTATCTTTTATTTTTCGGTCGAATTACAAACACACACACAACGTTTTATTTTATTATTTCTCCAATTTGGTTTTCAGGAAGGATTTTATGCAGAAACTGTTTTCACAATAACTATATCCATATTGTAAAAATATTATTATTGTTATTTAAACTCAAAAAAGCAAGTATTTGAAGTGCGTATAGGAAGTATTAACTTGAAAATCTTAATGAGTAAGAAATAAAAAGAGTACGATTGTGCCCAATGAATTAGGAATCTTCCCTGATTACGTATTGTACAAATATACCTCAGTTCGTAATATAATCTTATTGGAATCAATTTCGAATCATTACTTTAATGAAATACGAAACGTACTTTCACCTGCGTAGCTCACGACTGCTTGAGACTTTTTTGGTATAGCAGTTTATGGTCTGATTTGTCTTATGGAGGTTTAAAAAAATTTCAAAAATTTCTAGTCAACGTATTAAAAAGAACTAGTTTTTCTTGAACTAAATGTTATATTTCCTAAAAATCGTTTTTTTGGAAAATAAACCCATTTTTAATTTAGACTATGTTATTTTAAGCTGTTTAGACATTTGAGGGTGACAAGAAGCTAACACACAGAAACCATAAACTGCGTTTACAATTTTTGTATGATATGGTAGGCTACACATATTGTGTTAAACTGAGATATTTCCGTCTGCCGACAAAATAATTTGATCCTAACAGTAATGGATCTGAATGCTGTGTGGTTTTCGCGATCTGTTATCTTGAACGACTTTGATATCCAACTCAGCAGCAGTTTCGCTGATTGCAGACATATTTGCGTTCTATTAAGATTTCATAGATATTGCTATGCCATAGCAGCTGTAACTAATAGTGGTTTGGTTTCAAATCATCCTCTGTTTCAATTACTTGCCGAAATGTCTATAATTAGCATTTTATGAGGATTTCAAAGTTCTTTTTTTGGCTTTAATTTTGAAAACCATTTTTTATTAACGGTGAAAAGATTTGATATGATTTGTAACGTTACGTTACTAGATATATACATATTACGTAGGGAAAAACATATCTATATCCCTTGTGGTTTCATCCGAAATAGCAAAATTTCGGATATTGTTATTGAATCTGTGAAGGATTGGAATGGCACGTATAGAAAGTACGTAGGTTATGATTCATGCCGAAGTCAAGTCACGCTTTTTTCAGGATTGGTCAAAAGCTTCTGAGGTTCAAGCTATATTTATAATAATCTCATTAATTCATACAGACCTCAAAAGTTTTTGACCTAAAAATATTTATGCCTTAGGAATATACCGGACCCGACCGTTGGCGTTGCAGCTATGAAACCTGCGATGGGAAAACCGAGAACAACTTAACTTTAACTTAGCCTAAAAGATAGTGTATTATGTTACAAATGTGCGTTCGTGTTCGTATTGTTATTCATGTAGTATAATTTTCTTGTACATCCAAACATGTATGCAAAATACCATTATAGTTTGTTGCATTATTAAGGCATAAATTATATGCTAACTTACTAATGCATTAATAATAAACCCTTAAGATTGCGAAATGTCTTACAAAACATATTTTATTACATATATGATTTCGCTCACTTCCCTCTAATTTGGTTGAGGAGGGCGCGTAATATCTGGATATCGCGTAAACTCGCGAACGGGTGCCTTTTGAGGGTGTTCGTCGTTTGGATGCTTAGGAGGAGGGAGACTTGCCGATCTGACAGAGGCAAATAAGAATAATTTTGTATGGACATAAAGAAAAGAGAGTCATGCTTTATTTGAATTCAATAAGAACAAGTAATTGATAATGTTGAGAAATAAAGAAATTTGAACTTGATTTGAATAAATTTTGTTGTGGTGGTTTATTAAACCTGTTAAACTTTATAGCATCGGCTTGAGTTTAATGTGAGTTGCGCTCTATGGACAAGCTTAATCATACATTTATTTTAATTCTGTAAGTAAATTGGTTTTTTCTTTGTATTTACAAGGCAACACTACTTTCTCAAGTAAACGACAGTCAACCCATTATCCTGCCGTTTATTTCTATTCTAATTTTCAATATCCATCGTCGTTATCGAACTCAATTGGTGGCGCTTTTAATGACGAAGCTTCCTCAGGGGCTGATCTAAACAACATTGAAGTTCTGGAAGATTTACAAGTTGCTTTTTTTTTTTTTATTTGTTCCCCGTTTGGGCAGGAGGCAAAAAATGCATTTCCGCTTGCCTCTCGCGCGCGTTACAAGGCATCCGGGACTAGTTCTTAATGAGCACTACCCGCCAAAAAACCCCCTGTCGGCTCGTGCAATTTTTTGCCACTCAGCCTCCATCTGAGCGACGGCCAATTGGAGAAAGAGGCCGCGCTAGCGGGGCCCAGAAGGGGTCACCCGCTGGGATTACATAGCACTGAAGGTGCTCAAAATGAAAAGTATATAAAAAAAAATTTAAAAAAATTTAAAATTGCAAAATAAAATTGAATTAAGTAATTCGGATTTACGTTAGAATTAGGATTTACGTTAGAATTAGAATTTGCGGCCAGAAGGGCTTCGAGATCGGCTGACAGTCTGGTGGAAGAGTACGCTTGCGCATTCCTAGGCCTAGCGACTTTGAACTTCGAATCTAAGATAGGAGTAGTATATGAGACTGAATAACGAACTAGAGGATTGGGATGGGTTTCGGAGCGTTTGAAGAACGCTTCAGAGAGTGTTTTGAGGTGTTGTTGTACTGTAGGCAGTTCAAGATCTCTATGCAAGTTAGCGTTACGCACGTACCACGGTGCGTTTGTGGCCCTGCGGCAAAAGAGGTTTTGAACTACCTGCAGTTTGTGTAGGAGGGAGGGTTTGGCGTGGGCAAAGATTGGCGAGGCATACGTCATGAAGGGTCTAATGCAGACCTTGTAAAGTGTACGTTTGTTTTTGAAAGACATTTTACTTTTTCTACCTAACATGCTATTTAGGCGGCCTTAGTAGTTACAGGCGAGTTTCGAAACTCTATCGACGTGTGGCTTGAAAGAAAGCGTCGGATCTAATGTGACGCCTAAGTATTTAGTACTGCGCTTCCAGGGGATAGGAATGCCTAACATTCAAACGTGGGGATCGCCAGCGGGACGACGGCGTTTGTGGTCGAAGCGCATCGCAGAACTCTTTTCAGGGTTCACATCGATGCGCCATTTTTGAAACCATACACCAAGGGCGTTTACGGCCTTTTGGAGTCTGGTTACAAGGTGCGGAACACTGTGGCCTTTGGTATAGAGTGCGGTGTCGTCGGCAAAGAGGGCGAGTTCGACGTCTTTCGGCGGAATGGGAATGTCGTTGGTGTACACGGTGTACAACAGAGGGGCGAGGACTGAGCCTTGAGGGACTCCAGCCTTTATGGGACGAGGCGTGGAAAGCGTGCCTTCATGTTTAAATCGAAACGTACGGTCTTTGAGAAACGACGCTATTAAACTGACTAGGCGATCCGGTAAGCCTATTTTGTAGAGTTTATAAACGAGACCGCTGTGCCAGACTTTATCGAAAGCCTTGGCTAAGAAAACCGCGACTGTTTTATAACGACGCGGATAGAAACCGTCAAATGTGTACTCGACGATTCGATGGACTTGTTGAGGGCAGGAGTGCTTAGCGCGAAAGCCGAACTGATGGGGAATAATGAGGGGATCGCCATCCGTTGGAAACAGATGGTTCCGCATTCGAGAGAGTATGACTCTCTCGAGAAGTTTAGACATTGCCTTGAGGAGCTGATGGGTCTGTGATTAGCCGGTATATTCAGAGGTTTACCCGGCTTGGGAATGCCTATGACTGTTGCTTCTTTCCAAGTTTTTGGAAAGTAGCTATGGTCGAAGCAGGCATTGGAAATAATAGCTAACAAGGTAAGCACCTGTTGAGGCAGGTGCTTAAGTGCGTGGTTGGAAATTCCATCCGCACCTGGAGCCTTTTTGAACTTTTGATTTCTAATGAGAAGCGAGATTTTGTCATTAGAGACTGTGACGGGGTCGGCGGTGATGGGGAGAGAGTCTCTGCGAAGGACTTCGTCCTCCACCGCCTGGATGTGTGAGGGATAAGCAGGTTGCGTGCTGGGCGAGCATTGTGCGGCAATGCTGTCAGCGAAGCATTCGGCTTTCTCTTCGACTTCGAAGGCAGTAGTGCCATCATGACGAGTGAGAGGAGGAACGTGAGAGGCGGTGTCTACGCGTAAGTACAATTGGTGGGACGGAGAGATATTCGCCATGAGATCGTTCATCTGAGCGTCTCGGAGTTCTGCGAGGCAAGACCTAACTTTACGTTGTAGCTGATTCGCAGCTAATCTGTAGGCGGGCGTGGGATATTTCTTGGCTCTCCGGAGAGCCGCTTTCTTAGCTTTAATAAGATTTCTAACGGCTAAGGGAAGTGTGGGTTTACCTTCCTTAGCAACCTTTTCGTTGTGACTTATGGCTGAGATGATAGAGTTCGGGGCCCCTAAGGCTGAAACTAACGTATTTTTAAAGCCTTTCCAGTTGGTAAAGGTCTAAGGAGAAGTGACGTTATCGTTAGGCGGTCCTAGCACGAGGGAGACGGGGCGGTGGTCAGAGCCTAGGTTGTCGAGCGGTTCGATAGACCTGAGGTCGAGGTTGATTCGGGATAGTGAGTGGGAGTGATGGGAGAGATGACATCTAAGTCGAGTGAGTTTTTGATGTCGAAGAGAGTGATACCGCTGGTGTTGGTCGATAGGCACGTCCAGTCAGTATGTTTGGAGTTAAAGTCTCCAAACATAATGACTGAATGGCCGAGGGCGAGAATGGCCTCAAAGTCACTGCGGATTGGTCTGGTGCCACTAGGTATGTAGATTGAAGCTATGATGATGGTCGGGTGACCAGTCATAGCCAATCTACACACAGTGGCTTCCATGTTGAGGAGAGGAGGGGTAAGGAGAGGGCAGCAATGGAATCCTCTTTTGTAATATATAGCGGTGCCGCCGAAACCGTCGGAGTTGGGCCTGTCGTTATGAATAAACGCGTACTTGGGGAATAGCGAATCCCCTGGAGCGGTTTGGAGTTAGCCACGTCTCTTGAAGAAGCAATTAGTCTGGCTCGTTGTTCTGAAGGAACAGATTGAGCTCAGGAAGGTTAGTATTAAGGCTACGAACGTTAAAGGAAACTAGGGATAAGCCCTTGGGTTTGATACGACAGGACGCGGGATTTGCGGATCCAGACATTATAATTAAGTTATATATATAATTAAGTTTATACGAAAAATGGAATTTATAAAGAGCTTAGTAGCGAGTGATGCTCGGCTAAAGCAAATAGACGCTCTTGAGGAGAGCGGGCGGCTCGCAGTTTGCGTGCGAGTACGGAGATTTCCTTAATCTCGACGTTTTGAATGACGTCAAACACGGTCTTCATTTCCTTAGCCAACGACGACTGAGGTGGAGACGACGGAGCGGGACGCGGGCCTACGGGAGATACGGGAGCTGGGATAGGACGGGAAGGTGCAGGTGGAGCGGCCGGATGCTGTATCCAGGACAGAGCCGGAGTAGGTGTCGGCTGCACGGGCTTTGCTTCCGGGGGACCCCGGTTGCGCAACGGCGGGAAGTTGGCAGGAGTGAACGGCAGCGCCGGTTTAGGCGTGACCCTCTTTGAAGCGGAGCGCGGAGCGCGCGGACAACCTCTGGAGTTAGCTGTGTGGCCAGACTGGCCGCACAGCACACATGCTGGGGGGGAAGTGGAGTCAGGAGTGCGAGTGCACTCCTTTGTGATATGCGGATCGAGGCACTTAACTCATCTGGGAGGGGCTGAGCAATTGGCCGCTGTGTGGCCATACAGCTGGCAGCGGTGGCATAGCCCGGGGTGCCCGCGAGGATCGGGACGCTCGACAGAGATATTCGAGAGTCCGCAGATTGTGCGAGCCTCTCTGAAGATCTCCCTCGAGTTGGGAGTATGAGATAAACTAACTAATGCTAAGGGAAAACGCCTACCGCGGTTGGAGTGCATCTTGTGCACTGCTTCAGCCGGGAAACCCTGGGACTTAAGGTCCTCAAGGATTTCATCGTTTTCGAGCTCAAACGGGACGCCCCATAATACTGCGCGGATCTTACGCTCCTCTGGGAGAGCGAAAGTATGGTACGCGATTTGTTTAAGCGAGAGTAAACGAGTAAACGCGCGGAAGTCGTCGATAGTCGCGACTTGGATTTTAATAGTAACGCCTGCGTTATTCGCCTTGAGATAATTGATTTTGTGCTCTTTGCACAAGTTAGAAACCGCGGTCCAGCGCGCTTTCTCGCGGAGGAAGCTGAGGCTTAGGTGGGACGGGAGCGCAGCACGTTGCTGGCTTGGACGGAGCCGACGTATTCGCGGTCACTTGTAGTGACATTAACGGCGCAGGGGCGGGTGTTGAAGACACCGGGGTGGGCTCGGGTGTTGAAGACACCGTTGTTTTCTTCGAACGCTTCTTAGAGCGTTTGGCGACTAATTGAAACGCGGGCTCAGGAGAGCCGGTTAAAGTAGCGGCGCCCGACGACGGTTCGGACGCGGAGTCGGAATCGGAGTCGCTCCCGGGAGCGGTACGCTTACGCCGCGACGCGCGAGATGACGTGACCGACGCGCAGTCCATATCGGATGGAACGGGAGACGCGGAAGGGCTGGTAAAGACCTGAGGGGTCTGGGAGTTGGTGGCCTGAGGGGCCGGGGTTGGGGCCTGAGGGGCCGGGGACGCGTTAAGCTCAGATAAGGCCTGCGTGAATACCTCGTCAGAGATTAAAACGCCCGACGCGGCTAGCGCCTGGGCGAACGCTTTCGCGAAGTTAATTACGCTTTGCGAATCCATGGTAGAGGTTGGTATGAATACTAAGGAATGTATATTTAAGTATATAAAAGATGCCTAAATTCCCTAAAATAAATCTATTGAACCCTAGTGGCTAACCTCCCTACCTGCGGTAGCGGGGGCTGGGGAAAATATCTTAAAACTAACCGTTGTTCGCCGAAGGCCGCTACCTAGGCCGGTCAGAGTTGACCGCGTTAGAGTCAACCTTCACCGACAGAAAGGACAAATACACACGAAAATACACAGATATGATAAAAATAAATATGAAAATAGGAGAAAAATAAATTAAAATAGAGAAGAGGAATAAAATAAAAATAAAAGGACTGGTTCAGTACAAATTCGTTGTCACCGTTAAGTATCCTTTGTACTGAAACCAGACTACTCACGCTGGGCACAACACTGCACTCAGCACAAGCACAACACAACTTAGCACAGCACTTTGAAGACTAAGGGGCTTAGTCACAAAGAAAAATCACACTTCGATAGCACTCAGAGGGAGTAGAAAAACCTTGAAAACCGTAGCACGGAACCAACACGCTAAACTGTGACGTCAGTAGACTGAGCGCCACGGAATATCGGGAAGGGACCGATCAACGGAGAATGGGGTCTTACACGTCCGTACCGGGCGGCGATCGGAGCGAGAATATTACAAGTTGCTTGTCTCCTTCGATCTTAATAAGTCGGCGGGTCCTGACTACAACCCTCCCACCTTTGCTGTTAAATGCGCCATCAGCTTAGTAACCCCCCTAACTCTATTATACGCACGGTCTTTGTCACTTGGCTATGTACCGTCATTATGGAAAACAGCGTTTATTACGCCCATTCATAAAAAAGGCTCTAGAAATGATATTTGTAACTACCGCCCCATTTCAAAGCTTTGCATATTTTCTAAAATATTAGAAAAACTTGTGTTCGTACAAACGACTTTATGAGCGAACAACACGGATTCATACGCGGCAGATCCACTGAAACAAACCTTTTAGTTGTAATGAAACATCTCACGAAACATATGTCGGCGCCGTCTCAGGTAGACGTGGTATACACCGACTATTCTAAATGTTTCGACCGCATTGATCACAGTATCCTTCCTACTCAGCAAGCTATGGCGGGTCGGATTCAGAGGCAACTTATATCGCTGGTTTGTCTCATATGTTGAAAATCGTAGTCAGGTAGTAGTCTTAAATGGTTATAAATCTCAGACCAAATACGTCCCTTCAGGGGTGCCCCAGGGATCCTTGCTAGGGCCGTTACTTTTCACAATTTTTATTAACGACATTAATGAATGCTTTAGTTACTCTAAGATTTTACTCTACGCTGACGACATGAAAATTTTATGTACTATTAATGACTTGAATGATGCAACTAATCTACAATCTGACCCGAATAAATTTTATACCTTTTGTGCAAATAATAAACTTGACCTCAGCACATCGAAGTGCCATGTTTGCACTTTTACGAGGAAAAAACGTACTATAATGTATGACTATAATATAAATAACGAAATAATTAGTAGAGTAGACTCTTTGGTTGACCTCGGAGTAATCTTTGACAGTAAACTTTTATTTGACCAACATATTGACAATATTGTTAAAAAATCATCTAAAGCACTCGGCTTTGTGTTAAGGCTGTCTTCGGAGTTCAACAATATTAAAAATTCCTTACTGCGCATACGTTCGAAGTCACCTGGAATACGCGTCGTCTGTGTGGAACCCTCTGTATCATGAATACATCGATAGAATCGAGAGAATTCAGAAGAAGTTTCTTCGATTCCTTCAATATAAGGGTCGCACATATGACATCGATTATATGGCAAGATGTAGACGGCATCATATACTTCCGTTAAGCCGGCGTAGACCGATAGCTGACATTTGTAACATTATAAAAATACTAAATAATCACATAGATGTTCCCGAACTCTTGGCTATGGTTGGTATCTGTGGACATACTAAGCTACTGCGAAAACCAAAATTATTAAATATTGACCCCGCATGTACCAACTATAGACAGAATTCATTTTTGATAAGATCCTGTAAATTTGTTAACGAGACGGTCGAGTCGATGAGCGATGTGGATGTCTTTTGCAGTATTGTCTCAAGTGTTAGAGCGGCACTTTATAGGATTTTTTTTTCATCGTTAAATAATTAGATTGCAAGCAAATACTGAAATACATTGTACAAAAACTTGATAACGATCTCAGTATTTCTTATTTTCCTATATAGATGTTATTAATTTCTTTTTTTCTTATGAATGTGCGAAGTGTTTTTGTTTTTTCCTTTTTTTTAATTATTATTATTTTTTTTATCAATGTTTAGTGTGTTATTTTTTTAATTTCTTGTGTTTCTTGTTTTAAAATTCAAAAGTGAAAACAAATAATTGGCCTTCACAGCCTTATTCTTGTATTTATGTTATTCTGTTAGCTGTAAGTTTTCCAAACATAAATAAATAAATAAAGTACTACGTTTGCAATTGGCAAGAGGTTTGATCCCAAATACACTCTCGAAAATTCTACAATGTCAATCAGATTTCCGATTCAGAATCACTAAAAATATACATTTAAATTAAATCTACAAAAAATATGGAGTATTCATCTCATCTTTCGACGAAATCTTACAAAGTGAAATAATACTTTGGCATTTTTCGAAGTCTGAAGTGACAGAATGTACCTAATAGCAGCGCCCTACCAACAACAACTACTATTGTATTAGAAATTCTGTTCTCTTTGCTTCGTTCCTTACACTATCCATTATAATGTGGTATACATCCTGAAGGTTATCGCATTCTGAACGTAAAGGAGTCGGGACTTTAACTTCTTTAAACGCACATGTGTTAAAATTCCTGTCTGGTTAAGCTACATGAGTCAAACCAGGGTCTGCACGGTCTTGTTGAATCGTCTTATACCAAATGCCCTTTTGTTATGATCTTTGAATAAAGTACTCACTCCACGTATTACGAGTACTACACGACTCATGGTAAATGCAATGAGTATAAAATGAATTAAGGTTGAAACGGAGGCCCCCATTAAAAAAATCTTCTTTAGCTAAAATGTCACCTTATCATTTCCTATTATACCTACATGGGATGGTATCCACTGTAAAATGACAGATCTTGTTCAGTTCATACCACATAATAATTTTTAGACATATAAGTCTCGAGGCCCAGATGTTTTAAATTTCTCTCTAAGTGTAGTTTTGGATATCATTCAGTTACAAAAACTATTTGAATTATTTACAATCGTTATAAACTTGGAAGTACAGTTCTGTTAATCGTTAGTAATTGTGTTTGTCATAAATTCCTTTCAACAACAAATCTTACAAATCTAGAAATAACATATTAAACATTTTAATTTATTTTGATCCACCATATAATTTAATTTACAGTACAGTCTACTGCGTTCCTCAAGCGGTCCTCTTTCTCTGCGGTCCCCATTTACCTAAGAAGCTGTGCATGCCAGGCACTGCATGCTTGAAAAGACCTTGAATATTAAGACCTCCGAAATATGTTGAGGACATTCTCGCTCCGATCGCCACGCGGTGCGGACGTGCAAGACCCAGCTCTCCGTTGATCGGTCCCTTCCCGCCATTCCGTGGCGCTCAGTTTACTGACGTCACAGTCTAGCGTGTTGGCTCCGTGCTACGGTTTCCTAAGTCTTTCTACTCCGTCTGAGTGCTTTCGAAGTGCGATTTTTCTTTGCGACTAAGCCTCTTAGTCTTCAAAGTGCTGTGCTAAGTAGTGTTGTGCTTGTGCTGAGTGCAGTGTTGTGCCCGGCGTAAGTAGTCTGGTTTCAGTGCAAAGGATACTTAACGGTGACAACGAATTTGTACTGAACCAGTCCTTTTTATTTTATTTATTTCTCTTCTCTATTTTATTTTCTCCTATTTTCATATTTATTTCTATCATATCTGTGTGTTTTCGTGTGTATTTGTCCTTTCTGTCGGTAAAGGTTGACCCTAACGCGGTCAACTCTTTACCTGCGCACCCTTTTTTAGGTTTCTAGGTAGCGGCCTTCGGCGTACTATTGTTAGTTTTAATTTATTCTCCCCAGCCCCCCTACCGCTGGTAGGGAGGTTTGCCGCTAGGGTTCGCTAGATTTTTATTTAAGAATTCTAGGCATTTGTTATATAAATAGGCGCTAGGTTTGCTAGGGAACCTAGGCATTTTTATATATTTATATATTTTATATATCGTAGGACCAAGCCCTCCCAATGGACCAGCAAAGCTTGGTAAACTTTGCTAGGTCGTTCGCCCAGGCGCTCGTTGCGTCCGGCGTCAGCATATCGGATGACATTCTAACGCAGGCCTTACAGGCAACTATCGCGTCCCCGGCCCCTCAGGCCTCAAACCCGGCCCCTCAGGCCTCCGACGTCGAGGCCCCTCAGGTCTTAAGCTCTCCCGCGTCTCCCGCCTCGTCCGAGATGGACTGCGAATCGGTCGCATCCTCTCACGCGTCGCGTCGTAAGCGTACCGCTCCCGGGAGCGACTCCGAACCCGCGTCTGATACGTCGTCAGATGCCGTCACCTTGACCGGCTCTCCTGAGCCCGCGTTTCAACTCGTCGCCAAGCGCTCCAAGAAGCGCTCTAAGAAAGCTTCGGTATCTTCAATACCCGAGCCCTCCCCGGTGTCTTCAACACCAGCCCCCGCGCCGTTAAAATCGCTCGTAGTAACCGCGTCTCCGTCGGTCACATCGAAGCCAGCGACGCGCTGCGCTCCCGTCCCGCCGAAGCCTCAGCTCCCGCCGCCCGTATTCCTGCGTGAAAAAGCGCGCTGGACCGCGGTTTCCAACTTGTGCAAATTGCACAAAATCAATTACTTAAAAGCCGCCAACGCTGGCGATACAATCAAAATCCAATTAGCGACCGTCGTCGACTTCCGCGAGTTTACCAGGTTACTCGGATTAAACCAAATCGCGTATCACACCTACGCCCTCCCGGAGGAGCGTAAGATCCGCGCAGTACTACGGGGCGTCCCGTTCGAACTCAGCAACGATGACATTCTCGATGACCTTAAGTCTCAGGGTTTCCCGGTCACAGCAGTGCACAAGATGCACTCCAACCGCGGTAGGCGTTTTCCGTTAGCGCTAGTAATCCTGTCCAATACTCCCAACTCGAAGGAGATTTTCAAAGAGGCTCGCACAATCTGCGGACTCTCGAACATCTCCGTCGAGCGTCCCAACCCCCGCGGTCACCCTGGGCAGTGCCACCGCTGCCAGCTATATGGCCACGCAGCGGCTAACTGTTCAGCTCCCCCCAGGTGCGTAAAGTGCCTGGATCCCCACTTCACTAAGGAGTGCACTCGCACTCCCGAATCCACTTCCCCCCCTGCCTGTGTGCTGTGCGGCCAGTCCGGCCACACAGCAAACTACAGGGGTTGCCCGCGCGCTCCGCGCTCCACCGTCAAGAGGGTCGCGCCTAAACCGGCGCCGCCGCTCACCTCCGCTAACTTCCCGCCGCTGCGCAACCGGGGTCCCCCGGAAGCAAAGCCCGTTCAGCCGACGCCTACTCCGGCTCTGTCTTGGAGGCAGCGTCCGGCCGTCCCGCCTGCACCTTCCCGACCCATCCCAGCTCCCGTAGCTCCCGTAGGGCCGCGTCCCGCGTTGTCATCTTCCACTCAGTCGTCGTTGGCTGAGGACATGAAGACCATGTTCGACGTCATCCAAAACGTCGACATCAACGAAATTTCCGTACTCGCACGCAAACTGCGAGCCGCCCGCTCTCCTCAAGAGCGTTTATTCGCGTTAGCCGAGCATCACTCGCTCCTAAGTTCGTTGTAAATTCTTTTATTTTTGTATAAATTCGTAAATAAATTAATTTAATGTCTAGACCCGCGAATCCCGCGTCCAGTCGTATTAAACCTAAGGGCTTATCCCTAGTATCTTTTAACGCTCGTAGCCTTAATACCAACCTTCCCGAGATAAAACTGTTCCTTCAGAACAAAGAACCTGACTTATTCCTTCTCCAGGAGACATGGCTTACTCCAAACCGCTCCAGGGGATTCGCTATACCTAAGTACGCGTTTACTCGCAACGATAGGCCCAACTCCGACGGTTACGGCGGCACCGCTATATATTACAAAAGAGGCTTCCATTGCTGTCCTCTCCCTACCCCTCCTCTCCTCAACATGGAGGCCACTGTGTGTAGATTGGCTATGACTGGTCATCCGACCATCATCATAGCTTCAGTCTACATACATAGTGGTACCAGACCAATCCGCAGCGACTTTGAGGCCATTCTCGCCCTCGGCCATTCAGTCATTATGTTCGGAGACTTTAACTCCAAACATACTGACTGGACGTGCCTATCGACCAACACCAGCGGTATCGCTCTCCTCGACATCACCAACTCCCTTGACTTAGACGTCATATCCCCCATCACTCCCACTCACTATCCCAACAACCCGACCTATTCTCCTGACATCCTCGACTTTGCAATTATCAAGCGAATCAATCTTGATCTCAGGTCCATCGAACCGCTCGATGACCTAGGCTCCGACCATCGCCCCGTCTCCCTCGTGCTAGGCGCGCCTAACGTTAACGTCACACCGCCAAAGACCTTTACCAACTGGAAAGGCTTTAAAAATACGTTAGTTTCAGCCTTAGAGGCACCGAACTCTCCGCTCGCGATTTCGCCCGACCAATTAGACAGCCCGATTAAAATAGATTCGATAGTCGATAATCTCACTGATGCTATCAACTCAGCCATCAGCGACAACGTAATCATTGCTAAGCAAGGCAAACCCGCGCTTCCCTTAGCCGTTAGCAATCTCATTAAAGCTAAGAACGCGGCTCTCCGGAGAGCCAAGAAATATCCCACGCCCGCATATAGAACAGCTGCGAATCAGCTTCAACGAAAAGTTAGGTCTCGCCTCGCGGAACTCCGTGACACTCAGTTTAACGATCTCATGGAGAATATCTCCCCGTCCCACCAAGCGTATTATCGAATGGCCCGAGCCTTACGCGTAGACACCGCCTCTCACGTTCCTCCTCTCACTCGCCCCGACGGCACCATTGCCTTCGAAGTCGAAGAGAAAGCCGAATGCTTCGCCGACAGCATGGCGGCACAATGTTCGCCCAGCACGCAACCCGCGGATCCCTCCCACATCCAGGCGGTGGAGGACGAAGTTCTCCGCAGAGAATCTCTCCCCATCACCGACGACCCCGTCACAGTCTCTAATGATGAAATCTTGCTTCTCATTAGAAAACAAAAGTCCAAAAAGGCTCCGGGTGCGGATGGAATTTCCAACCACGCACTCAAGCACCTGCCACAGCAGGTGCTTACCTTGTTAGCTATCATCTTCAATGCCTGCTAGACTGATTCAATTATATTATAGAATTCGTTACATTTTTTTGGTCCTTCGAGCATTTTATTGTTTGGACCTTCGTCGAAGGAAAACAGCGAACATAAGGATCCTACGCCATTGCTACCCTTTGATCGGAGTGGATTTGGTATAACTGCGAATCGGTTTGGCTGGCTTCCCACAAGCGGGATCCCCCAGCTCAGATTGAGAAGGCGCATAAGGTTGTACTTGGTCTGCGAAGACATTGGGTAGACAGGATCCAATCAATCAATACCTCAATATCACCTATCGACATGCAAGATCTACTGGAACGTCAGAGCACTATCATGCGGGAGATCGAAAGGATCTACATCAATTATAAGAAGGATTCTGCGGATCGAAAAACACCGGAATACTATGTAAAACGTCTAGAAGCAATCGACAGCCTGTGGGGTGAATTTGACCTCAATAATGAGAAATTGGAATCAGCAGAAGACAAAACATCCGATTATTTTACAAAAAACATTTATAATGAAGTTATGAGCTTCTATACAACAGCCAGAGCGACCATGACATCGGACTCCGAGCGGCCTTCAACTCCCAAACTCTCCCAACCAACAACATCGAAAACAAACTTTCACATCCCAAGCATTCATTTGGAAAAATCCGACACGCGCCAAGGGCTGCAAGATCTTTTAGTACAACAATACGCTAATTTCCGGGCATTGGAGCGACAGATAAATCGCATCAATATCGAGAAACTCGAAGAAAAATGGGAGATTGAAGACGAACTGCGTAACCTACAACAGCGCTGGCGAAACATCGATGATCTACATCTGCGCATCGATATTTTATCAACAGGATCAGACAATAAATATGAAAGAAAATTCGCTGACATCGAGGGCCAGTACCTTACCTCAAAGCGGACCCTGAATCAAAAACTAGGGTCAAGCGCACACCTACAACATTCACTACCTCAGATTGATATTCCCATATTTACGGGAAAGTACACACAGTGGCCTACATTTTGCGATTTATACACCGAAGCGATACATAACAATAAGTATCTAACAAACGCGCAGAAAATGCAATATTTAAAATGTAAGGTCAAGGGAGAAGCAGAGCGCATTATTCAACACCTTCATATATCAGCCGAGAACTACGGCACTGCCTGGGAAATATTAGATCATCGCTACAATAACCCGCAGCTCCTATTCACCAAGCAAGTCGAAATCCTTCTTAATCAGCCCAATATTCACAAACAAACCTCACATGAATTGAAGAAGCTCTACGACACTACAACTGAATGCATCCATGCCGTACATAACCTGGGGGTGGACACCAACAGCTGGGATCCTTTAATAGTACACATTTTATCGAAAAAGCTAGACATTGATACCTACAGCGACTACAAGAAGTCCCGCAAGGCGCCGCGCTCACTACCTACACTTGAAGAATTTATGACGTTTATTGAAAGTAAATTTACGGCGCTGGAACCTATACAATGTAGAGAAAAGGATAATCATAGTACCAAAAAATGTGTCTATCAAGCACAGAATGTTCCATATTATAACAAGACCGGCCCGCCGCCACCGCCACCGCAATATCAGAACAAACGCAGAGGATTTTATCAAGCCGCACCAACATACACACGCAAGTCCTGCGTTGTGTGCAATGCATTCCATGACCTATTTATGTGTCAAACTTTCCTCAATCTACCTGCCAAGGAGCAAATAGAAACGATATCAAAACATAACATCTGTCCTAATTGTCTCTACACGCATTACGATAAACCATGCACTTCAATTCGACGTTGTAAGGAGTGCAATGAACCACATAACACCAAAATTCATGACTCAATAATGCAATCAAAATTAAAGTCCACGTACAGTAAACTGCAAGCAACGCAAAACGTGCAGGCGCCACCACCCACTCCGAGTACATCGCACTCAGCAGTAAGCGCTCCAGTTTCGAATAAGCAACCTAAGCAACATTATGCTAACTATGTCGCATCGGATGACGAAGAGATACTTCTTACGACAATATCTATTAAAATACAGTCGGCGGATGGTACCTACATAACTCTAAGGGCGCTCCTAGACCAAGGGTCTCAAGTAACTCTTATATCTGAAAATGCAGCTCAACTTCTAGGACTAAAACGCCAACGCTATCACGCATCTGTGGCTGGCATTGGTCCCAGTTCAAAGTTTTTCAAATTGGTTCAGTGCAAAGTAAAAGCATGGTTACACTAGTCTGCGAATCATTATACGGTGACTATCAATTTAGTACCCAAGCACTCGTAATATCACGCATCATCAATAACCTGCCTAATTTATCATTTAAGAATGAGTCCTGGCCTCATATTCAACACCTCAACCTCGCTGATCCAGAATATAATATTTCAAAACCAGTTGATATATTGTTGGATGCCAGTATATATTCAGACATTATCATGGATGGTCTAATAAGGGGCCCCCCACGAGCCCCTATCGCTCAACATACTAAACTGGGATGGATCCTATCAGGGAATGTGAAGACATTCCAATGCAATGTTGTCGTACATCAATTAGAAGACTTATCAAAATACTGGGAGACCGAAGACATCAACGATTCCCATGTTAACTCACCTTTAACAGAGGAAGAGCAGTACTGTGAAGACCTATATCAATCTACTACAAGAAGGCTACAGGATGGTAGATACGAGGTGGCCATCCCCATGAAACAAAATTTTTTGAAAGATTTGGGTTTTTCAAAATCAGTTGCTTTGGCCAGATTTGCACAAACAGAGAAAAAAATGGCTAACAATCAAATATTATCAGACAGCTATAAACAGTTTATGCATGAATATGAGTCACTGGGTCATATGATCGAAGTAAACAACACCATAAGTGCGAGGGAGACAGCATGCTATCTACCTCACCACGGCGTTGTAAAATCAGACTCTACGACGACCAAATTACGTGTTGTTTTTAACGCTTCCGCCAAATCGTCATCGGGCCACAGCCTTAATGATCTTATGGAGAGTGGAACCAACCTACAGCAGGACCTCCAGGGATTGATATTGAAATGGCGGGAGCCAAGATATGTGATGACAGCAGACATAGAAAAATTTTTCAGCCAAATCCGGATTAGACCATCCGATCAACCCTTACAAACTATTCTCTGGAGAAACTCACCCCATGATCGCATCAAGAAATATCATCTCACTACCGTGTGTATGGCTACCAAGGCTGTACACTTGGAACTGGTCTCCGACTTGAGCACTGACGCTTTCCTAGCAGCATTTAGGCGCCTGTGCTCCCGCCGCGGCACCCCTAAACATATATACAGCGACAACTGTACCAACTTTGTGGGTGCGTCGAAGTTCCTGAAAAAGGAGTATAAAGAAATCATCAACACCATCAATCATGACGTCATCGACCATGTCAGTGAGATGGGCGTAACATGGCATTTTAACGCCCCGTCCTGGCCTTCTGCAGGGGGCCTGTGGGAAGCAGCCGTCAAGAGCCTCAAACAACACCTGAAACGAGTGATGGGAGAACAGAAACTCACATACGAAGAGCTGACTACCTTACTTCACCAAATAGAAGCATGTATGAATTCCCGTCCACTCTGCGCTCTTACAGAAAATCCTGACGATAACTGTCTCACTCCAGGACACTTCCTCGTCGGCGGTCCCATCTTAGCAAGACCCCAGACAGATCCAGATATCACTCACTTATCATCAAGATGGCAATTAATACAAGCTATGAACAAGCAAATATGGAAGTCCTGGTCTAGGGAATATTTACAAAACTTACAAACTAGATCGCAATGAAAAACACATGAACAAACAATTCGAAATTATAAACAATCAACTACAAAGTCTTTCAAGAGAATCAAACGTCCTTAAAGTATCAGTTTACATCATGATGAATACCATAAACACCGATAACTTGATATCAAATATCCGCCGAGTTCAAGAAAGCCTGCTGAAAACAGTAACAGACATCTACCAAGGAAGATTGGATACCCACATTTTATCACCCAATCAATTAAAGGAACAACTGAACATAATTTCCGGACAGATAAACGGCGACTTATCAATTCCTGTGAGCCTGAAAACATAAAATACCTGTATGAAATCCTACATGTCCGAACTAAAATTAAAAGCAATTATCTAATAATGGAAATAAAAATACCGCTGACTACGAGTGAACACTATGAGCTGGATCGCGTCATCAGTTTACCTATATCAAACAATTATAATACAACTTATTACGCAATACCAAGTATGGAATTCATGGCCTTTAATGTGAGAAAGGATACATTCATTCCGATGTCACAGACGGATATATTATCCTGCATTAAATATCATGATGACGGATTATTATGCCCTCTAAATGCCCCTATCTATCAATTAAGAATACAACACTCGATTTGCGATACTCAAATATTAATTAAAGAAAACAAAGAAACCTTTTGCAAAATAAAAACAATGCAGTGCGCGGATATGTGGCTTAAATTACATTCTAACGCAGCGTGGCTATACACGTGCTGTGGGCAGTGCCATGTGCGCATCATGTGTCCGGAAAGTGTGACGTCACATACAATCGAAGGGAGCGGCGTCATTGCGCTAGGTCAGGACTGTAACGTGAAAGGAGACACCTTTACCTTGTTCGGCCATCATGACTATCGCAGCAAAATAAATATCAACAATGCATATATAGAAACAATGCCGACCGTATCACCACTCAATAACTTCATAAACACGTCAGTCTCTGTATCTGGAATAAAAGCAGACTCGGAAATTTACGAGACAGTCAAAAAACAGATCCATACTCTTAAGGGAGCGAGTATAAATAATGTCTCGGTTCACCATCAACATCACTACGTCATGATATACATCTTAGCCTCAACTATAATTGCCCTAACAGTTTCGATGTGTTGTTTTATTTTCAGACGAAGGCAGCGTCCTGAGTGCACAAGTTCACCGCAGTCCGCAGCACGCAGCACAGGAGAAGAACATCAGACGGCGTCGACCTGCCCTGTGTACGCGATACCCGCGCAGCGCGCCCGCAGCGAGGACCCCGCCCCTTCACCCACTGGCGCCAGGACCTATGACCAGCCCGGGCGATCCGTCACCTTCAATCGGCCAACGTCATCGATTTCTTTTCAAAAAATCCCACGAATAGACTGATTCAATTATATTATATTAAGATATAGATTTTATACATTTTTACAAGTTAATTTAATTTAATTTTGTTTTGTATTCTTTTTGAGACTCGCAAGATGTACGAGCCAATGTGTCATTGCACTCGTTCACCGCGTTTACCTGAGTAAGCAATATTAGATGTATATAAATTCGACATTATTACAATAAAAACAGTGATCATTACGCACTCAACGGGTTTCATTTGACATCCCTATTATCATCGCCTATCAGTATCAGCATCATAGGAATCTATCACCATATATCAGAAGCATCTATCAGCATTAGTAGCAGCAGCAGCAACTATCATCTATATCATTTATATCATCTATCAGTCTTAAAGTGTAAATCGTTACATTTTTTTGGTCCTTCGAGCCGGATGAGTGGAACTCATACGGATACGGGTAAGGATACGGATGAGCTTGTTCCTTGGTAGATGTCTGTTACTGTTTTCAGCAGGCTTTCTTGAACTCGGCGGATATTTGATATCAAGTTATCGGTGTTTATGGTATTCATCATGATGTAAACTGATACTTTAAGGACGTTTGATTCTCTTGAAAGACTTTGTAGTTGATTGTTTATAATTTCGAATTGTTTGTTCATGTGTTTTTCATTGCGATGAATAATGTAACGTGAAAGGAGACACCTTTACCTTGTTCGGCCATCATGACTATCGCAGCAAAATAAATATCAACAATGCATATATAGAAACAATGCCGACCGTATCTTAATAGATATTGTCGTAAGAAGTATCTCTTCGTCATCCGATGCGACATAGTTAGCATAATGTTGCTTAGGTTGCTTATTCGAAACTGGAGCGCTTACTGCTGAGTGCGATGTACTCGGAGTGGGTGGTGGCGCCTGCACGTTTTGCGCTGCTTGCAGTTTACTGTACGTGGACTTTGATTTTGATTGCATTATTGAGTCATGAATTTTGGTGTTATGTGGTTCATTGCACTCCTTACAACGTCGAATTGAAGTGCATGGTTTATCGTAATGCGTGTAGAGACAATTAGAACAGATGTTATGTTTTGATATCGTTTCTATTTGCTCCTTGGCAGGTAGATTGAGGAAAGTTTGACACATAAATAGGTCATGGAATGCATTGCACACAACGCAGGACTTGCGTGTGTATGTTGGTGCGGCTTGATAAAATCCTCTGCGCTTGTTCTGATATTGCGGCGGCGGTGGCGGCGGGCCGGTCTTGTTATAATATGGAACATTCTGTGCTTGATAGACACATTTTTTGGTACTATGATTATCCTTTTCTCTACATTGTATAGGTTCCAGCGCCGTAAATTTACTTTCAATAAACGTCATAAATTCTTCAAGTGTAGGTAGTGAGCGCGGCGCCTTGCGGGACTCCTTGTAGTCGCTGTAGGTATCAATGTCTAGCTTTTTCGATAAAATGTGTACTATTAAAGGATCCCAGCTGTTGGTGTCCACCCCCAGGTTATGTACGGCATGGATGCATTCAGTTGTAGTGTCGTAGAGCTTCTTCAATTCATGTGAGGTTTGTTTGTGAATATTGGGCTGATTGAGAAGGATTTCGACTTGCTTGGTGAATAGGAGCTGCGGGTTATTGTAGCGATGATCTAATATTTCCCAGGCAGTGCCGTAGTTCTCGGCTGATATATGAAGGTGTTGAATAATGCGCTCTGATTCTCCCTTGACCTTACATTTTAAATATTGCATTTTCTGCGCGTTTGTTAGATACTTATTGTTATGTATCGCTTCGGTGTATAAATCGCAAAATGTAGGCCACTGTGTGTACTTTCCCGTAAATATGGGAATATCAATCTGAGGTAGTGAATGTTGTAGGTGTGCGCTTGACCCTAGTTTTTGATTCAGGGTCCGCTTTGAGGTAAGGTACTGGCCCTCGATGTCAGCGAATTTTCTTTCATATTTATTGTCTAATCCTGTTGATAAAATATCGATGCGCAGATGTAGATCATCGATGTTTCGCCAGCGCTGTTGTAGGTTCCGCAGTTCGTCTTCAATCTCCCATTTTTCTTCGAGTTTCTCGATATTGATGCGATTTATCTGTCGCTCCAATGCCCGGAAATTAGCGTATTGTTGTACTAAAAGATCTTGCAGCCCTTGGTGCGTGTCGGATTTTTCCAAATGAATGCTTGGGATGTGAAAGTTTGTTTTCGATGTTGTTGGTTGGGAGAGTTTGGGAGTTGAAGGCCGCTCGGAGTCCGATGTCATGGTCGCTCTGGCTGTTGTATAGAAGCTCATAACTTCATGATAAATGTTTTTTGTAAAATAATCGGATGTTTTGTCTTCTGCTGATTCCAATTTCTCATTATTGAGGTCAAATTCACCCCACAGGCTGTCGATTGCTTCTAGACGTTTTACATAGTATTCCGGTGTTTTTCGATCCGCAGAATCCTTCTTATAATTGATGTAGATCCTTTCGATCTCTCGCATGATAGTGCTCTGACGTTCCAGTAGATCTTGCATGTCGATAGGTGATATTGAGGTATTGATTGATTGGATCCTGTCTACCCAATGTCTTCGCAGACCAAGTACAACCTTATGCGCCTTCTCAATCTGAGCTGGGGGATCCCGCTTGTGGGAAGCCAGCCAAACCGATTCGCAGTTATACCAAATCCACTCCGATCAAAGGATAGCAATGGCGTAGGATCCTTATGTTCGCTGTTTTCCTTCGACGAAGGTCCAAACAATAAAATGCTCGAAGGACCAAAAAAATGTAACGATTTACACTTTAAGATGATAGATGATATAAATGATATAGATGATAGTTGCTGCTGCTGCTACTGATGCTGATAGATGCTTCTGATATATGGTGATAGATTCCTTATGATGCTGATACTGATAGGCGATGATAATAGGGATGTCAAATGAAACCCGTTGAGTGCGTAATGATCACTGTTTTTATTGTAATAATGTTGAATTTATATACATCTAATATTGCTTACTCAGGTAAACGCGGTGAACGAGTGCAATGACACATTGGCTCGTACACCTGCTTCGACCATAGCTACTTTCCAAAAGCCTGGAAAGAAGCGACAGTCATAGGCATTCCCAAGCCGGGTAAACCTCTGAACATCCCGGCTAATCACAGACCCATCAGCCTCCTCAAGGCAATGTCTAAACTTCTCGAAAGAGTCATACTCTCTCGAATGCGGAACCATCTGTTTCCAACGGATGGCGGCCCTCTCATTATTCCCCACCAGTTCGGCTTTCGCGCTAAGCACTCCTGCCCTCAGCAAGTCCATCGAATCGTCGAGTACATTCTCGAAGGATTCTATCCGCATCGTAAAAAATCAATCGCGGTTCTCTTTGACGTAGCCAAGGCTTTCGACAAAGTCTGGCACAGCGGTCTCGTTTTTAAACTCTATAAAATAGGCTTACCGGTTCGCCTAGTCAGATTAATCGCGTCGTTTCTTAAAGACCGTACGTTTCGATTCAAACATGAAGGCACGCTCTCCGCGCCTCGTCCCATAAAGGCTGGAGTCCCGCAAGGCTCAGTCCTCGCCCCTCTGCTGTACACCGTGTACACTAATGACATGCCCATCCCGCCGAAAGGCGTCGAACTCGCCCTCTTTGCAGACGATACCGCCCTTTACACTAAAGGTAAAATAATCCCGTATAACATCACCAGACTCCAAAAGGCCGTAAACGCCCTCGGTGTTTGGTTTCAAAAATGGCGTATCGATGTCAACCCAGAAAAGAGTTCTGCCATTCTATTCGACCACAAACGTCGTAATCGCCGCAACGATCCTCACATTCGAATGTTAGGTATTCCCATCCCCTGGAAGCGCAGTATCAAATACTTAGGCGTCACCTTAGATCAGACGCTTTCTTTTAAGCCACACGTCGATAGAGTAACGAAACTCGCGCGTTTCTACTTAAGCCGCTTAAATAGTATGATAGGTAGAAAAAGTAAAATGTCTTTTAGAAATAAACGTACGCTTTATAAGGTCTGCGTTAGACCCGTCATGTCATATGCTTCGCCAGTCTTTGCCCACGCCAATCCCTCCGTCCTGTATAAGCTGCAGGTAGTTCAAAATCTCTTCTGCCGCAGGGCCACAGACGCACCTTGGTATGTGCGCAACGCGGACCTGCACAGAGATCTTGAACTGCCTACAGTGCAACAGCACTTCAAAACACTCTCAGAATCGTTCTTCAAACGCGCCGAATCCCATCCCAATCATCTTGTTCGAGATTCAGTCTCATATACTGCTCCTGTGTTAGATTCGAAATTCAAAGTCGCTAGGCCGAGAAACGCGCACACGGGCGAACCTTCGCAGTTAACTTTAGCTCTCGAGGCCCTTCAGGCCGCAAATCCTAATTCTAACGTAAATTCTAATTCTAACGTAAATCCGAATTAATGCAATTTTTATTTTTCATTTTTAATGTTTTTATTTTTACTTTTCATTTTTGAGCACCTTCAGTGCTATGTGAATCTCAGCGGGTGACCCCTTAAGGGCCCCGCTGGCGCGGCCTCTTTCTCCAATTGGCCGTCGTTCAGATGAAGGCTGAGTGGCAAAAATGCACGAGCCGACAGGGGGTTTTTTAGTGGGTATGGTTCTGGTAGGCGTCGGGACGAGTCCCACATAACTCCGATCGCGCGCGCGGAGTATGCGTCAGAGCATTTTTTATGTCCTCCTGCCCTTCCCGTGGAGGGGAACCAAAAAAAAAAAAAAAAAAAATGTTGAGGAAGAACATTAACTCAAGAAATTCGCGTACAATGTTGTAGAATAGCTTGTATAAATATAACTTTTCAAAATGCAAATTGGAACCTGAAAATTTACATTTTAATGAAGTCTAACATGTGTGCATTTCTCTAAAGGTACTTAATATATTTATTGCGTCGTAACTCGAATTACGTGGGAGTAGACGCAGCCATAAAATAACTTTGCTGGATTTGAATAAGCTGCCTGCGCGTTTTTCCAGAACAATACTGCCCTGATTTTTCTATAGCAAAGTCGCAAAGTCTTGGAGAGACGTGAATCATCCTGATTTTCATCTTCACTTACTACCAGGTATGATGGTGGACCTTCCAAATAAAGATAAAAAACGAATAAAAATTATACTATGAGTATCATTTATAAGCTTCTCATACAGTGCACAGGTTAACCATATCGACCTATCCCCAAACTTTGCGGGCACTCTAATGAGTTTAAGCAACTTTGTTCCAAACCTCTGTGACTTGATTTCCCCAATAGTGGCAAGACTCATGCTTACTGACATCGTTAGTAACTTTGTTACATTTGCAATACATAATATATTTTTCATTATTCATAAAATTTTTGATGATTAGTTAAAAATCATGAGAGGAACCCACATATCAAGAAGGTGTTTCAAAGGTTGACGTAAAGTTGCGAATGCATTTGGAAAATGTCGTAAATATCCCTACACCCATCTTTGTTTTCTCCAACAGTTGTCTGGAAGAAATCACTGTTTAATGATAAGATCGCCAATTGTTAATATTCCCTGTTTAATTTTTGTACAAAAATCTGAAACTAATATAAGATTGAGAACAAAGAATAAAAAAATAAGTAAATTACTTGAAACAACCCACTTTATTGGATATCTGAAGTTAGATAATTATGATTGTTATAGACTGGCAAGTTAATATAATTTCCATATTCATACAGCCCAAACAAGGTATCCGATACACAAAATAAGAATAAAGAAAACAGTGGAAAAGTATCGAGTCTTGTAATGTAACTAACTTACGAATGTTTTCATTATAAGAGTTTATGCAAGTAAAGCCTTGTTAAGAAAGGATTTATAGACCAGATAAAATTTTGACTTTATCTTTATTTCTTTTTCTGCATCTGATAAATTTTGCTGATTTTATATAACACAAGCATGAGTAAAATAATTAATAAAAATTGTTAAGAAAATAATAAACTTTTTTGTTATAAAATTTAAAATCCACTTGATTTTATTTAGAGATTAGTGCTTTATAAATTGTTCCTTTTATTTTAACATAAAAGGATAATTGTGCATACAAATATATATTAATACCAACATTTTTGTATACATTATTCAATTAAAAATAACAACGTTGTTTCCAATTCAACTTAAGTTTAGTTATATCGTCTAGGAATAATAATTTAAAAGGAATCGCTATCGTTATTTCTTTGTTAAAGGTAGATAATAATTAAAAAATGTCGCGTTTCTTACCACTGTTTCAATTTTGAAATTCGAGATTTCTCTATTTCGGCACATATTTATTTATTTATAAAATCTAACATAGCAGAAAAGGCACTGTTTATTTTCAAAACTATAACAAAAACTATCAAGATTTGTCTTGATAGTGGGAGTTCTCTAAAATAAGTATACTACTGCAATTAGGGTCTTATACACAACTACTTAATGGTAATAAATTAATGACTAAGAATATTAAATAACTTCATGATGTTCCAAATTTCGTTTGATGACCGAGTGGTGTAGTGGTTCGTAGCCCTGCCTCATACGCCGAAAGTCCCGGTTTCGAGTCCTGGCCTCGCCTCGGCGTTAATTTGCGGATGAACACAGATATTTCTTCACAGGTCATGGTTGTTTGTTTTTATATATTCACTGTATGGTCACTCAATAGGCCATACAAAGTTGGTGTGTTTGTCCGAGGATTTATAAATTTTTTTTTAACTCATTGAAAATGTAGTTAAATAATAATGACACGACAATAAACAATGCCACGTGCGTCTTATACCTACAAAAATCGTGACATTGTAAGCGACATGATCATAGAGACTGCAACAGTACTGAAATATTGGTATGAAAGATGGAAAAATTATAAAAAATATGGAAATTCTCTATAGTGATGTGCGGTTCGTGGGAGTCGCGTACGATTTATCTGGAAAAGTTCTTTTAAAGTCTTTTTGGTGGCAGTTTAAAACATCAGCAAACCTTTTTTTTTTCTATTCATTGGTTTCGTATTATACAAAAAAAATTTTTTTTCTTTTCAAACATTCATTCGACAAATTAGGTGGGCTACTAGCCCTTAAATATAACCCTTAGTATAACTGAAAAAAATTTCATATTGATTCTTAAAGTTGAATACCCCATTGTACAAGATTGATTTTGGCTAACGTGTCATTAGGGTACTCGCATATCTAATTAACAAAGCTCTTCTTATTTTGTTGTGATTTAAATGTAGATTATCAGATGAAAATGTATTCAGAATAATTAAAGTAATTTAATATTAAAATAACTTTTTCCGGAACCCTCCTCTTCTATTTAGGAAGAAAATAGTAAGAACCTATAATGCCATAAAGGTTCATTTTACCAGTCTTCTAGATATCCAGTGGTTTAAGAGTTGATTATACATCCTTTCGGAAATGTTTGCGTAATGGTAATTATTGCTTCTCGTTTGTAGCTATAAGATATACAAGAGCTGGTATATAGACATGAATTGGGTACACCCAAAAATTCCGAATTATACAATTCCGAATTTGAATATTCCGATATTTAAAATTTCGAATTTCTCGATCCTGAAGGATCTTAATTCTGATTATTCAAAAACACGATTCTTATTTTACCGAAATTCATAAATCTGAAATTTAATTTTCCGACTTTCAGTAGTACGACGAATCAAAAACCCGCTGTCCTAAATAGTATAGTATATTTAGTATAGTAACTAGTCCGAAATATGGTATTCCGAATTTTAATTGTTCGAAAATTCAATGCTTACATTCAGATTTTGTATCTAAGGGTGTTACGTCGACCCATCGACGTCGATCGACGGACGATCGATTGGTGTGGTAATACCCTTAATAATCACTGGAGGGATATCAGCCTCTCCCAACTCAGGGGTGGTGTCAGACAATTCTGCCCTGCTAATTGTACTTGCAGTAATCGACAATTTTGCGATTTTCACTTTTTTACAAAAATGATATCTTAAGGTTCCAATATATACATATAAAAATTATTTCTATTGTTTTTTTTACTATAAGCATGTTTTTTATTTAACGAAATACGCAGCACTTGCACAAAAATATTACTTTTACTAGTAGGATCCGCAGTATTTAGCACATGCTAAAAGATTGTGCAGTACATGATACGATTACTGCAACTTCATCTAGCATATTCTTTTATTTACGAATACTAACTAAAGCCAAACGCAGTATACCACAGTGCTGCGTGTTTTTTTTTTTGTGAAGTTGAATTCATAGCACTGACGGTGCTCAAAATTACAAAGAGAAATTAAATTTATTAGAATAAAAATTAGAATTAGAATTTGCGTTGAAGGGCTTCGAGATCTAGTGACAGTTGCGTGGCTACGTTCTTGTACGCGTTTCTCAGTCTAGCGACTTTGAACTTCGAATCTATGACAGGGGTAGTATACGAGACGGACTCTCGAATGGGATTCGGTGCGTTTGAAGAACGCTTCCGAGAGTGCTTTGAGGTGCTGTTGCACTTTAGGTAGTTCAAGATTTTTGTGCAGGTCCGCGTTACGCACGTACCAAGGTGCGTTTGTGGCCCTGCGGCAGAAGAGATTTTGGACCACAGTTTGTGCAGGATGAAGGGTTCAGCATGGGCAAAGATTGGCGACGCATAAGTCATGACGGGTCTAACGCAGGTCTTATTAAGCGTACGTTTATTTCTAAATGACATTTTACTTTGTCTACCAAACATACTATATAGGCGGTCTAAGTAAAGACGGGCGAGTTTCATTACTCTATCGACGTGTGGCTTGAAAGGAAGCGTCTGGTCTAGGGTGACGCCTAAGTTTTTAGCACTGTGCTTCTAGCGGATGGGAATACGTAACATTCGAACGTGGAGATTGTCGGCGATGCGACGGTGTTTGAAGTCGAAGTAAACCGCAGAACTCTTGTCTGGGTTCACACCGATACGCCGTTTTTGAAACCATACATCGAGGGCGTTAACGCCCTTTTGGAGTCTTGTGATGAGGTGCGGGACACATTTGCCTTTGGTGTAAAGGGCGGTGTCGTCGGCAAAGAGGGCGAGTTCGACGACTTTCGGCGGGGTGGGAATGTCGTTTGTGTACACGGTGTACAACAGAGGGGCGAGGACTGAGCCCTCAGGAACTCCGGTTTTTATGGGACGTGGCGCGAAAAGCGTGCCTTCATGTCTAAAACTAAACGTACGATCTTTGAGAAACGACACCATTATCCTGACTAGGCGATCCGGTAAGCCTATCTTATAGAGTTTATAAACGAGGCCGCTGTGCCAGACTTTATTGAAAGCCTTGGCTACGTCAAAGAAAACTGCAACCGTTTTATTACGCCGCGGATAGAAGCTGCGGATACGATGTACTTGCTGAGGGCAAGAGTGCTTAGCGCGAAAGCCGGACTGATGGGAATGATGAGGGGATCGCCATCCGTTGGAGACAGATGGTTCCACATTCGAGGGAGTACGACTCTTTCGAGAAGTTTAGTCATAGCCTTGAGGAGGTTGATGGGTCTGTGTTTAGCCGGGATATTCAGAGGTTTACCCGGCTTGGGAACGCCTACGACTGTCGCTTCTTTCCAAGCTTTTGGAAAGTAGCTAAGGTCGAAGCAGGCATTGAAAATGATAGCTAACAAGGTAAGCACCTGTTGAGGCAGTTATTTTGGGAAAATCTTCCCGTAAATGAAGAGTCGGTGGATCTTGTAGAGCAAAGAGAGTTGTCGGAAGAGTTATATTGAAGAATATATTAGTGTTATTTTATTTTATTTCTTGGAAGAATTGTTATTTTGTTTTCGTAGGATTTTTATTTTGTTTAAGAAGAATTTTTATTTTATTTTTGAAGATTTTTTTTGCTTAAGAGGAATTGTTATTTTGTTTTAGACAATTTTATTTGGTTTGAAGAGGACTTTTAGTTTTTGTGTCAATGTTATTAATTAAGAGTTATTATGGACTGACCATGTTTTGGAGTTCGCTACATTTGAGTGAAGCTATTTTGGATGAGAATGTTTTGAGTGTTTTTTAGTTTTAAAGCTTTTTGAAGCTGATTCTCGACTTGATAGTGAAAACTGTCAGCAATTATAAAAGTATGACCCTTTGGTTTGAGATTTATTATTATTTTTATTACATCTATTTGTCATAAATTAAAAATTTTAAAAAACAACACCTTTGCTCACCATCTTCACTGAATTTTTTACAATACATACATTTGAAATAAGACTGTAAGCTTTTCTTCGCATTTTTCATTTAATATTTTGGAACATTTTGTTAAATTTTGACGATGAATTCCATCTATATTTTTTTATGTTTTTACAATTGAAAAGAGTGATGAATAAAAGTATTTTGATTAATGTTCTAAACAATGTTCCTGAAGGAGATTTATGAAGACTGATTGATTATAATAATGCCATATTAATTGTTATAAGTAAAAAAATATAAAATAACTTTTTAAGTACTTTAGTGTTTTATTTTGTAAAGTAAAACTTACCAACTTTTAACTAGGTAGCAGGTCAAAAATAGGACATAATTGCTAACTACGAATGCAGTATTGAACACGTGCTAGCCGATTTTGCAGTAATAAACACAAATACTGCATTATGCCTTAGTGATACTGAATCCAGATGGTAAATGAAAATACAGTACTGCGCATTTTATCGAAATGAGACAGTTGAATAGACCTAAAAAATATTGTAATGGAAAGCTAATTTTATTTCTTAATTTTGAGGCATATTTCAAAAGTTATATAACAACGACTTCCTGCTTAGATATCAAAAAATATGTTTACCGCGTTTATCTCGAAACCGCCATTTTGCAAGTACTGCGTTTGCAATAAGAAGGGCAGAATTGTAGGCCATCACGCCTACTGCGGGTTGGCGGGCTACATATACTTTCATATAAATGTATAGGTGCATGGGATTATTTTACTACTGTAGCCTATTCTCCATTTATCTAATATATTTAAGTTTATATTTATAACTTTTTACTATATATGTCCAGACATCAGGTATTTACTAATATGTATAATTAAATATTCATATTTGTTATCTATTTGAATACGATGGTAGCGCGTATCACCTGTTGAAACCTTAACAGAAGAAACATTTGAATTAGCAATACAAGCGTCAGTAGCTAAAGTAGTTGTATTGTCTATAAGGCGTTGATTGCGGCAATCTACAAAAAGGTTAAAGTGACTAAAAAAAACAACGCCTGTTATAGGCTTCGTGACATTAGCAAAAATGTAGCGCCAAGGGAGGTTTCTGCGTAAGCCTAAATTTAAATTTAAGTGCACAAAACCAAATGTCTCTCTTTCTCTATTGTCGTTCCGTTTACTGCTGTTAGATCGAAGTTTGTCTTATCTCGACGTTCTCAAAGTGCAGCACGAGGGTAGACGCAAAGGTCACTGCCAGTATCCACTAGAAACTGGCACTTCAAGTTGCAGTTGGTAACGAAGAGGTGAATGTGGCATGCAGGCAGTTGTTTTTCGCCATTACAGACTGCCGGCGGTGTTTTCCGGCTGCTTGAAGTCGCAGGGCTTCAGACACCTGCGAGCTCTTACCCCATACTTATAGTTTATATAGGTAAAAGCATATTGGGTGCCTCCGATGGCTGGAATTAGAACGGCTCCCTTGTCGCGATGTTGATCGTCGACTTTGATGTGGCCTGGAACGCTGAGAAGAGTAGCAAGCGCCACGAGTGTGATCCTCGAGCTTAATGGTCAGGTGCTGCACCATTCTCTTCAGCTCCGTGATCTCATCAAACTGCTGCATCGTATGTCTCCTGGTAGACGATGCCGCTGCCACGTTGTACGGCGCCAACGTCAGCTCATGGATGCGATCAGCCAGGTCAGCCAGCTGCTCCAAAGAGTATGTGGGTTGGGATCCCAGCACAGTCTTTATATTATGCGGCAGTCGGTTGCTCCAAATTGTACGCAGGAATTTATCTGGTACCGAAGGTCCAGCGAGATCTTGGAGATGCCGTAAAACTTGAGATGGCTTCCGGTCGCCGAGCTCTTCGTGGGTCAATAACTGTTTGACCTTCTTTTCATGAGAAACGACAGTCGCTTTATTAATTCCGTCTTAATTTTTTCGAAGCGTTTGCTAGCTGGCGGATTAGTTATAACGTCTTCAACGGCCTGTGCGTACTGCATGTCGAGGTTATTAGTGACAAGATAACAACACTAGTTATGGTGCTGAGAACTCATGACGAAGTCATAAAAAAAAATCAGCCTCAAAATCGCTGGTGGCGCGATACGGAATATCTACCCATATTAGTAAACACTTAGATGTCTGGACCTATAAAGTAAATAGTTATAAATATAAACTTAAATATATTAGATAAATGTAGAATAGGCTACAGTAGTAAAATAATTCCATGCACCTATACATTTATATGAAGGTATATGTAGTTCGCCAACCCGCAGTAGGCGTGATGGCCTACAATTGTCTGACACCACCCCTGAGTTGGGAGAGGCTGATATCCCTCCAGTGATTATTAAGGGTATTACCACACCAATCGATCGTCCGTCGATCGACGTCGATGGGTCGACGTAACACCCTTAGATACAAAATCTGAATGTAAGCATTGAATTTTCGAACAATTAAAATTCGGAATACCATATTTCGGACTAGTTACTATACTAAATATACTATACTATTTAGGACAGCGGGTTTTTGATTCGTCGTACTAATGAAAGTCGGAAAATTAAATTTCAGATTTATGAATTTCGGTAAAATAAGAATCGTGTTTTTGAATAATCAGAATTAAGATCCTTCGGGATCGTGAAATTCGGAATTTTAAATATCGGAATATTCAAATTCGGAATTGTATAATTCGGAATTCTTGGGTGTACCCAATTCATGTCTAATTATACCTCTTGTATATCTTATAGCTACAAACGAGAAGCAATAATTACCATTACGCAAACATTTCCAAAAGGATGTATAATCAACTCTTAAACCACTGGAATATCTAGAAGACTGGTAAAATGAACCTTTATGGCATTATAGGTTCTTACTATTTTCTTCCTAAATAGAAGAAGAGGGTTCCGGAAAAAGTTATTTTAATATTAAATTACTTTAATTATTCTGAATACATTTTCATCTGATAATCTACATTTAAATCACAACAAAATAAGAAGAGCTTTGTTAATTAGATATGCGAGTACCCTAATGACACGTTAGCCAAAATCAATCTTGTACAATGGGGTATTCAACTTTAAGAATCAATATGAAATTTTTTTCAGTTATAATTATGCTTTCAAAAATGTAGGTGCTTTTAATAAGTGGGTTAAAATTGCGCGTGATAAAACTAATGTACGAAAAGACAAAAGTCACTTTCTCAACTTTGCAAAAAGGCTCTGCCAGTTCGGTGTTAAAGAAATAAAACAGATACATAAAACAGACTTTTTTCCTACTCCTTCACAATACATGCGGTAAAGTTGTGGAATTCATTACCCTACAAAATCCAGGAATCAAACTCTGTCCTCATTCAAGAAACGAGTAAGAGAACATTACTTGTCGAATATTTAAATCTGTCATTATTATAAGTTATTGATTTAAATGCATGTAGGTGTGTATATATTTATGTACTTATGTGTGTTTGTATGTTTATTGTATTTTATTTGGATTTATTTCTTATGTGTTTGTATTTATTGTTTTTATTTTACATATGTATATTTATTATATATTCAGCAGGAAAATGTTTGCAGCCACGAACTCATTGAAACTTTTGAGCAATATTTTACCAATTCCCACAAAAATTTCTATTGCACAGTGCCTTTTTCCTTCCTATTCTTGACTATGGTTTTGCCTGCTATTTGGACATCTCTAAAGACCTTCAAATTTTGTGCATTAGATTCATATTTGGATTACGTAAATATGACCACGTTTCAGAACATCGCGCTAAACTCAAGTGGCTTCCAATTCGCTTTCGCCGGAATACTCATATTCTTTTACTGGTGTATTGTTTGCTGTTTAATCCCGCTGCTCCAGAGTATTTAAGATCAAGCTTCACTTATCGACACTCACATCATCAATGGGAGTTACGTTCCGCTGACAATTTAATTTTATCCACGCCCTTACACAAAAGTGATTTTTACGGAAAATCATTCACAGTACTCGCGGTCTCACTGTGGAATAAATTGCCAACAAAAAATTAAGTCTGCACAAACAATGTAAACATTTAAAAAACTAGTCAAACAATACTTCCACTCTAAACATACATTTTAGTACAAGTCTTCATAATAATCTGTACGGTACCGTTTATACACGTACAATAAAAGGGAAGAGTTAGGTGACGAAATAACCAAACTCCACGAATGCTGTTTGCATACTACGTTTATTGAGTTATAATTATTATGTTATATGCTTGTATTGCAGTTCGAGCAAATATTACAAAATGTGCATTACGCACACATACAGCTAATACCTATAATACTAAATTAAATTAACATGTACTTCGTACATCCTGACCTCAACAAAACGAATAGAATATGGCAAAAGTTATGTAACAATATAATATGTTGCCATTATGGCATAAAATGATTAAAAACATTTAAGTAGTAAAATAATAAGCAAAAATCTTATACTATTTATATTTAATTGGTCCTCTTGGTAATTAGTTAGTTGAAATCGGTTTTGATTTCAACTAACTAATTATCACTATTCACTATCACTCACGGATGGAATGTCGAGTCGCACAGACCGTGGGGCAATATGGGGCATCTCCACATGCTGTGCGATTTGCCAGCCGCGCCTGACCTTGCGCCATTGCATTTCGACGTATGAACAAGTCAACATACACAGGATCGCTATTATACTATACAACACTGAATACTGGTGGATGTCATGCACGCTCAGAGGGCTGTCAGATTGCGACTCTATGCCCTCGATGCGTCTCTGTATATCACGCCACGTGTCTTCGTGGTTCTCTGAGATGAAAGATTCCGGTAAGGTTGAGTTCACAATATCATTTAAAATCGATGTACTAGGATCGACTGGTACTTGTAACTCATTTCCAACCTCTATCTAAGAAAAAAAAATTTTTGTGTCCGTAAAGTGAAAAGGTTTCTCCCTTTATCACACAACCTTGAGCTATGTCCATTAGTCCATTGCCGGTCAAGGTGATCAGCTGTATGCTATCAAAACAAAACAAACGTATCGAGCATTTATCGCAGCAAGAAAACAGCCACCTGTTCTCAGTATTATGCAATTTGATCCATCGCTCCGCACTCCATGATTGTTTCGTATTGCATATTGTGTTATTTTTACATTGTAGATTTGTTTGTCATGGGAGCATAATATTTTTTCTGAAGGTGCACGATTTTATCTGTTTCTCTGTCAATAAGAGGAGCAAATCTTTCTGCAAATAAAACGCGAGATATGGAGTCAGGGTTTCCATTACATAATTATTTATTGGTAAACTGTATACGTAGTCAACCTCATATTGTTCTTTTCTTACTAACGGTATTCTTATTTCTATAATTAAAAATCTAGTCCCTACCTTAGCATAAATTTTTGGTAATTTATAAAAAGTTAGGATATCGCTCGTATCTACAGGCAAAAACAAATCCCTAGGAATGTGAGCTGATATCATATTGATATGTTCTTCTAACTGCTTAGGAGACAAGATGTGCGGGTCTAGGTGACCTTGCCAAATATCGATTACAGTGTTAATCAAATTTTTTGTATAGTCTTAATATTAGATATAACTATTTGAGCAGATAACAAAGAGGACAAAATATACAATTCATCTCTATTTTGTAATTGAGCAAAATTTTATGATAGTGACATATTTCTAAATGATCTTGAATAACATCAAACTGTTTGTTCATTATATCCTCATTCCTGCATAAAATATTATATTCCGACTCTATAACACTAGTCTGGTTTTTAAGCAAGATTCGCTGATTCGAGTGATTTTCATTCATGTTTATTTTTTCTACGTCTTTTGTTTCTACTGTTTTAAGAACCTGTCATCGAGTACACCAAATAAGCTGTTAGCTAAGTAACCAACTCCGTTTATCAAACTCCTTTTTAGCCTACGATTTTTATTGTGACTCATAAGAATATTGTTATAGTGGTTTAATTCTGATAACTCATGTTCAAGTAGAAATTGGATACCTTTGTATTGTGGTGATAACTCTAGTTCGCGAGTATTTTTACCTAAATGACTAACGTATTTGTTTATACTTTGTAAACCTAACCTATATGTAGACATATTATAAAATACGACTAATTTCCATTCGTCATGAATGAGACTCATGTCCTTTATTGTATTAGTAAGAAAAGTAAACGGTTTCATTTTTATTAAAATAAGAAATATTGTAAAACCCTTGTATAGAAAGTATTGTAAAAAGAAATAGCATAAGTAATGTTACTATAAAATTACAAAGACGATTTCGTGAGGCTTTGCGCACTCGGGGTTGTTACGGTTGAGACGCGGCGTTGACGTCACAAGCTTTGGTTGGGACGTCAGTAGATGACGTCACTGCTTTAGTTTCTTGGTTCACCGGTAGAGGGACGAGTTTAATGATTGGTCTTTTAATAATATTACTTTTTGTCTTGACTGATACAACCCGAACTCGGCCATCTTTGCCGGGATGCGTCTCCATAATCCTTCCCACAGCCCACTTACCAGGAGGCAGGTTTTCGTCCTTGATAACAACTATATCATCTAGATTTTTGTTGATTTCCGCCATTTTGAGCGAGACTGCAACTCCTGCAAGTACTCAGCGGACCACCTTCTCCAGAACTGTTTGTTAATGGATTGGATCATCTTCCATCGTATTGTCAAATTAATATTAAAGTCAGGTTCTATCTGTGGTCGAGAGAGTAAAGGTCCTCCCACCATATAATGGCCAGGGGTCAGACATTCATCCTCTGGGTTTTCTGTTAAACCAACCAGTGGGCGGCAGTTAAGGCAGGCTTCCACTTGATGGAGGACTGTGATGAATTTCTCGTAGGTGAGTTTTTGCTCACTAACTACACTTTTGAGATAGAATTTCATACGCTTAACAGCTCCTTCCCACAAACGACCGGCTTCTGAATTCCTCGGTGCGTTGAATATCCACTCAACGCTGTACGTAAACGGGGCTCTGCCTTTCTTGGATGTACTTGTTCGACGAGCAGCACATGGGCGGCTTACACATACTGTATATCGCAAGCCCACACATACAGACCGGTACTTAAGAGCTGACTCCCACCATCATCCCGCGCACCTGTCTTCAGTCCCCCGTGCCCTTATAAACCGAGATCTACGTTTATGTGACTCACAGAGCATAAACACGGAACTGGAACATGTGAGATCTGTCCTGGAAACGAATGGGTACAATTGGAAACAGAGCTCGAGAATAGCGAACACAACCAATCGACAGAAACCCGCGATAGTTGAACGAGCGCCTGTATACCTACCGTACATAAAGGGTGTAACTGATACCTTTGGGCACTTTACCGACGGGTGGACGATTTACCACCCTTTTACTAAAATACGACAACTTTTGCGATCCCCAAAGGACAAAGACCCTCTAGGTAGACCAGGCGTATACGAGATTCCCTGTGACTGTGGTAAGAGCTACATAGGAGAGATGGGCAGAAACATCAATACGAGACTCACTGAACACATACAAAGTGTGAAGAAGATGGATTAAAATACCTCACCATGTGTTAGACACTGGCCCGTCGCATTTCATCCGCTTTGATAAAGCCAGAGTATTAGTTCAGGAGAAAAACTTCGTGTCTTCGCAAAGTCCATGAAGCAATTGAAATAAATAGACGGCGTAATTTCAATCGTGATACAGGATGGACTGTACCCGCTGCGTGAGAGCCTATACTTCACAAACACGGACACGTAAAGAACCGGACACCGCTCTCCAATGATACCGTGAGCTCAGCATGCCGCTACACTACGGCATCGTCCGCACCACCGTCAGTGTCTACTCCATCCACCGCACATGCGCAGCCCCTGCAACCCCCGCCCGCCCCCGTGCCCTCCGAGCGCGCGTGCAGAGCAGCGGCCAACAGTATTCTAGATGTTTCAAAAAACAAGGCCGTCGCACAATTCATAGCTTTGGAAAAGAAATTACCAAAAAATCAGTTAAGGCAGGCTTCCACTTTATGGAGGACTGTGATGAATTTCTCGTAGGTGAGTTTTTGCTCACCAACTACACTTTTGAGATGGAATCTCATACGCTTAACAGCTCCTTTCCACAAACGACCGGTTTCTGAATTCCCTGGTGCGTTGAATATCTACTCAACGCTGTACATATTTATATCACACAAAAAGGTCTGATCTATAGTTTTTATGATCTGCTCGTATTTTTTTTTAACAGCCTGTTAGCACCCACAAAGCTGGTTCCGTAGTCGCTGTAAACTCGACGTGGGTGTCCATGGTGAGCTCAGAACCTCTTAAATGCAAGAACCCAGGAGCATTGGCAGCTTGGCAGATGAAAACTGCTACGTAACCCCTTAAGGTTTTAACACCACGACCTTCGTTTATTTTTAGGTCGAAATGTCCCGTAAAGTACACACTGGTGTGGGTAAACGGACGAGATGGGGTAACTCTGGGTTGCGGAAGATCAGCCATCAACTGTTGTGACTTCTGTTTACTAAAACGTCTGCATTTAATGCATTTCCGCAACTCCGTTTTAACTGTGCGCAGCCCACTAATGATCCAATATTTATCTCTGGTAAATGAAAGAGTGAGGCGAGGACCGCCATGAAGCGTCAATGTATGAGCTTAAGAGATTATTAGATTAGATTGTGGCTAGGAAGTTTAATAGGATGCTTTGCTGCGAGCTTAAAAGTAAGTTACTGAGCTCGCATGAACTCGCGTAAGTCCATCCTTTTTGTCGATATAAGGACAAATTTACTATTTTGTCTAACGTTTTTGTTATAAATTAAACGTTGATAATCCTCCTCAAATTCACATATTTGCACAGTTTTTATAATGATATTATAGCAAATTTGCATATCTGAGGAAGTTAGGTAGTTAATTCGCAGTGCACTTTGCTTATAACGCAACCATGCTATGTAACGTGAGAGCCAGGCGAGTTTAACGGCCGCGCGTCTCACCGAACTGCAATCATTAATTAGTTGTAATATTAATGAATTATTATTGCATAAGGCTATGTTCACAGTGAAGTCCGAGAGTTTGCCTTTAGCTTCAATTTCAGGGGGAGAGTAGCATTCGCTTTGTACGTTTTTAGTATCGTATTCACGAAGCCATTCTGGGCCCTCCCACCGCAAGGAATGCTCTTATAATTGTACAGCGGTCATCCCTCTCATTGTACAATCTGTTGAATTTTGTTTTGATTCAACATGATGCCAACTTGAGGGTGATATGAAGTCACTTATTTTCTCGACCATGGTAGCCACGAAATGCTTCCACCTGTTTTGGTCTCCGTGGATCCAGCCAAGAACAATTCTACTATCTGTAAAAGCGTATATTTTATCTATTTTAGTTGGTAGTGCCGCCTTAACCTTAATCATAAAGCGTGATAATAATAATGCATTACAAAGTTCGAGTTTCGGTAGCGTCAATTTATTTTTTATTGGCGCTAACTTTGTTTTGCGGTGAGTAATACTGTGGTGCATTCACCCTAAGCATTTTAGTGCTTATGAAAATGGCACATGCGTATGCCTTTTCTGAGCTATCACAGAATGCGTATACGTTTAATGAGGTACTGTCACCAAAATACCTTGGTATTTCAAACATTTAAATTTTCTGGAGATCTTGTTTTAGCTGTAACCACTCCTCTACTAAATGAGGAGGCAGTTGTTGATCCCAGGTCAAAAAGTCTTTTGACCAGGTTTTTTTAAAATAAAAGTTTAGCCTTGACAGACAGTGGAGTGAGCCAACCTACGGGGTCAAACACTTTTGAAATGTTTGACAGTAATTCACGTTTTGTAAGATTCATTTCATCTTTAGAGTTTAATAATACTTTTGAATGAAAACGTAGCTGATTTTGGATTCCATCGTAAGCCCAGCGTTTTTCTAGACTCTGCGCACCTGAAATCTAAAGAGGAGTCTATGTAGTCCGATGGCAAATTTTTTATAAGTGCAGGGTCGTTACTACTCCGTTTACTTATTTTCATGCCGGCCCCTTTAAGTAGCTCTATCATCGGTTGCTAAAGTTCCTTAGCCTATTCAAGAGTGCTGCATCCCTATAAGAGATTTTCCATGTGAAAGGAGTTCTTCAAGGAGGCAGCGGCTAATGGGAATCTGTGTGCTTCGTCGTCTGCGAGTTGCCTACGCATAGCGAGGTATGGGGCAGCCTTAGTACCGTATGTGACAGTAGTCAGCTGATAATATGACAACGGGAGTCCACAGGCTTCCCTCTATAAAAAATGTAGATGTAGATGCTTCCCTGCCTCATTTACGAAGATCTGCAGAAACATTTTTTCGATGTCAGCAGTAATAACAAATTTGTGCTGACACCAAGTTAAAATAAGGCTATGCAAATCCCTTTGCAAATTAGGCTCCCCCCACCCGCTGCCCCCGCTCCATCAAATCATTCAGGCTTTTACCTGATGATGTTTTTGATGACGCATTGAAGACCGTCCTCAACTTTGTTTTAGTTGACTCATACTTAATAACTCCGTGATGGGGAAGGTAACACGATATTACCTCTCGACTGTTATCAGCAGGTTCCATGTGACCGAGGCTGAAATACTTATTCATAAATAATTTATAACTTTGAGAAAGTTGCTCATTTTTTGCTAATTTCTTTTCCAAAGTTATGAATTGTGCGACGGCCTTGTTTTTTGAAACATCTAGAATACTGTTGGCCGCTGCTCTGCACGCGCGCTTGGAGGGCACGGGGGCGGGCGGGGGTTGCAGGGGCTGCGCATGTGCGGCGGGTGGAGTAGACACTGACGGTGGTGCGGACGATGCCGTAGTGTAGCGGCATGCTGAGCTCACGGTATCATTGGAGAGCGGTGTCCGGTTCTTTACGTGTCCGTGTTTGTGAAGTATAGGCTCTCACGCAGCGGGTACAGTCCAGCCTGTATCACGATTGAAATTACGCCGTCTATTTATTTCAATTGCTTCATGGACTTTGCGAAGACACGAAGTTTTTCTCCTGAACTAATACTCTGGCTTTATCAAAGCGGATGAAATGCGACGGGCCAGTGTCTAACACATGGTCAACAACTGCAGAGGTATTTTCATCCATCTTCTTCACACTTTGTATGTGTTCAGTGAGTCTCGTATTGATGTTTCTGCCCATCTCTCCTATGTAGCTCTTACCACAGTCACAGGGAATCTCGTATACGCCTGGTCTACCTAGAGGGTCTTTGTCCTTTGGGGATCGCAAAAGTTGTCGTATTTTAGTAAAAGGGTGGTAAATCGTCCACCCGTCGGTAAAGTGCCCAAAGGTATCAGTTACACCCTTTATGTACGGTAGGTATACAGGCGCTCGTTCAACTATCGCGGGTTTCTGTCGATTGGTTGTGTTCGGTATTCTCGAGCTCTGTCTCCAATTGTACCCATTCGTTTCCAGGACAGATCTCACATGTTCCAGTTCCGTGTTTATGCTCTGTGAGTCACATAAACGTAGATCTCGGTTTATAAGGGCACGGGGGACTGAAGACAGGTGCGTGGGATGATGGTGGGAGTCAGCTCTTAAGCACCGGTCTGTATGTGTGGGCTTGCGATATACAGTATGTGTAAGCCGCCCATGTGCTGCTCGTCGAACAAGTACATCCAAGAAAGGCAGAGCCCCGTTTACGTACAGCGTTGAGTGGATATTCAACGCACCGGGGAATTCAGAAGCCGGTCGTTTGTGGGAAGGAGCTGTTAAGCGTATGAAATTCCATCTCAAAAGTGTAGTTAGTGAGCAAAAACTCACCTACGAGAAATTCATCACAGTCCTCCATCAAGTGGAAGCCTGCCTTAACTGCCGCCCACTGGTTGGTTTAACAGAAAACCCAGAGGATGTATGTCTGACTCCTGGCCATTTTCTGGTGGGAGGACCTTTACTCTCTCGACAACAGATAGACCCTGACTTTAATATTAATTTGACAACACGATGGAAGATGATCCAATCCATTAATTAACATGTTAGTATCATCCCCACATTATATAGTGAACCATGGGCAACTCAATGCACCTTTCTCTTACCATGATTTAATTTATTTATATTTTCGTGTACGTCTCCCCAAACAGAAACCACCGTCCTTACAATTCCGGAGCTTTAATAACATCAATATTGCATCCCTACGGATTAACGCTGAAACCATAGATTGGTTGCCAGTGATATTATGCAACGACATCGATAGGCAAGTCAAAAAGTTTAACTCGCTACTTTTGTAGTTGTATGATAAACATGCCCCGCAAAAAAAAGTGAAAATTAAGCATAATCCAGCTCCCTGGTTGTCAGTGACTATTCAAGATGCCGTGTGTCTCTGAGATAAAGCCAAACGTAGGTATGAACGCACTCCAACTAAACATAACTTGATTTCTTATAAAAATCTAAGGAACTGATACAGCCGCCTATGTCACGATGCCAAAAAGTGCCAAATTCATGATTTCCTTACTAACCGTAGCCCTGCAGAAGTCTGGAAATTTCTCAAGTCCGTTGGCATAGGCAGATCTCCATCTACTGAACTTCAAAACTTGAATTTAGATTCACTGAACCAACTGGTTTACCAGCCTCCTGTTGTTGTTAGTTCTGCCATTAAAGATAATACTTTAGTATCGTTATCGAATATTAATTCGACTACGACTCATTCTCCTTTTGTCTTAAAAACTGTAACAGAAGATAACGTTAAGAAGTCCATTCTGTCCATAACATCTCCAGCTGTTGGTGAGGATAAACTGTGTTCAAAAATGATTAATTTGATATTACCGACTCTGTTACCAGTACTCACACAAATTTTTAATTTCTCACTTACAACCAGCACTTTACCCAAGATTAACGAACCTAGTTCTCTTTCCCATTTTCGTTCAATATCCAGCCTACCTTTTCCCTCTAAAGTGCTTGAGCATATGGTACACGCTCAACTCTCAAAGTTCCTTGTAGACAACAACCTTATTAGCAGTTTCCAATCCGGCTACTGCGCTTATAAATGTCACCGATGACATTCGATGGGCCATGGAAAATATATCTCTTACACTATTAGTACTACTAGACTTTAGTAGCGCATTCAATTCTGTCGACTTTAACATTCTCCTTGGCATTTTCACATCTCTAAAGGACTCTCCTTCGGCAGTGGCCTGGTTCAACTCTTATCTTTATCTTAGGGATGCAATATTGATGTTATTAAAGCTCCGGAATTGTAAGGACGGTGGTTTCTGTTTTGGGAGACGTACACGAAAAGATAAATAAATTAGATCATAGTAAGAGAAAGGTGCATTGAGTCGCCTATGGTTCACTATATAATGTGGGGATGATACTAACATGAGGCATTCTCGCTCCGATCGCCACGCAGTGCGGACGTGCAAGACCCAGTTCTCCGTTGATCGGTCCCTTCCCGCCATTCCGTGGCGCTCAATCTACTGACGTCACAGTCTAGCGTGTTGATTCCGTGCTACGGTTTTCAAGGTCTTTCTACTCCGTCTGAGTGCTTTCGAAGTGCGATTTTTCTTTGCGACTAAGCCCCTTAGTCTTCAAAGTGCTGTGCTAAGTAGTGTTGTGCTTGTGCTGAGTGCAGTGTTGTGCCCAGCGTAAGTAGTCTGGTTTCAGTGCAAAGGATACTTAACGGTGACAACGAATTTGTACTGAACTAGTCCTTTTTATTTTTATTTATTTCTCTTCTCTATTTTATTTATTTTTCTCCTATTTTCATATTTATTTTTATCATATTTGTGTGTTTTCGGCAGGCGTCTCCATCCCAAAAGACATCCTAACGCAGGCCTTGCAGGCATCAATCGCGTCCCCGGCCCCTCAGGCCCCAACCCCAGCCCCTCAGGCCTCCAACACCCAGACCCCTCAGTTCTATAGCTCTCCCGCGTCTCCCGTTCCATCCGATATGGACTGCGCGTCGGTCTCATCCTCGCGATCATCTCGTAGGAAGCGTACCGCTCCCGGGAGCGATTCAGACTCCGCCGCGTCCGAAGCTTCGTCGGTCGCCGCCACCTTAACCGGCTCTCCTGAGCCCGCCTTCCAATTAGTTACCAAACGCTCCAAGAAGCGTTCGAAAAAAGCCGCGGTGTCTTCAACACCCGAGCCAACACCGGTGTCTTCTACACCCGCCCCCACGCCGCTCATGTCACTCGAAGTGACCGCGTCTCCGTCGGTCCCATCGAAGCCAGCGACGCGCTGCGCTCCCGTCCCGCCGAAACCTCAGCTCCCTCCGCCCGTCTTCCTGCGTGAAAAAACGCGCTGGACCGCGGTTTCTAACTTGTGCAAAGAGCACAAAATTAATTACTTAAAAGCCGCCAACGCTGGCGATACAATCAAAATCCAAGTAGCGACCGTCGACGACTTCCGCGCGTTTACCAGGTTGCTCGGGTTAAATCAAATCGCGTACCACACCTACGCCCTCCCGGAGGAGCGTAAGATCCGCGCAGTACTACGGGGCGTCCCGTTCGAGCTCGCGAATGAAGAAATCCTCGAGGACCTTAAGTCCCAGGGTTTCCCGGCCGAAGCAGTGCACAAGATGCACTCTAACCGCGGTAGGCGCTTTCCGTTAGCTTTAGTTATCTTGTCGAATACTCCCAACTCGAGGGAGATCTTTAGAGAGGCTCGCACAATTTGCGGACTCTCAAATATCTCTGTTGAGCGTCCCAACCCCCGCGGTCACCCTGGGCAGTGCCACCGCTGCCAGCTCTACGGCCACGCAGCGGCTAACTGCTCAGCTCCCCCCAGGTGCGTTAAGTGCCTGGATCCACATTTTACGAAGGAGTGCACTCGCACTCCCGAATCCACTTCCCCCCCTGCCTGTGTGCTGTGCGGCCAGTCTGGTCACACAGCTAACTACAGGGGCTGCCCGCGTGCTCCGCGCTCCACCGCCAAGAGGGTCGCGCCTAAATCGGCGCCGCCGCTCACTCCCGCTAACTTCCCGCCGCTGCGCAACCGGGGTCCCCCGGAAGCAAAGCCCGTTCAGCCGACGCCTACTCCGGCTCTGTCTTGGAGGCAGCGTCCGGCCGTTCCGCCTGCACCTTCCCGACCCATCCCAGCTCCCGTAGCTTCCGTAGGGCCGCGTCCTTCTCCGTCATCCGCACCTCAGTCGTCGTTGGCTGAGGACATGAAGACCGTGTTCGACGTTATTCAAAACGTCGATATTAACGAAATTTCCGTGCTCGCACGCAAACTGCGAGCCGCCCGCTCTCCTCAAGAGCGTTTATTTGCTTTAGCCGAGCACCACTCGCTCCTAAGTTCGTTGTAAATTTATTTTCTTTTTCTTTTTCTATAAAATCGTAAATAAGTAAATTATAATGTCTAGACCCGCGAATCCCGCGTCCAGTCGTATTAAACCCAAGGGCTTATCCCTAGTATCTTTTAACGCTCGTAGCCTTAACACCAACCTACCCAAGATTAAACTGTTCCTTCAGAACAAAGAACCTGACTTATTCCTTCTCCAGGAGACATGGCTTACTCCAAACCGCTCCAGGGGATTCGCTATACCTAAGTACGCGTTTATTCGTAACGATAGGCCCAACTCCGACGGTTTCGGCGGCACCGCTATATATTACAAAAGAAATTTCCATTGCTGTCCTCTCTCTACCCCTCCTCTCCTCAACATGGAAGCCACTGTGTGTAGGTTGGCTATGACTGGTCATCCGACCATCATCATAGCTTCAATCTACATACCTAGTGGTACCAAACCAATCCGCAGCGACTTTGAGGCCATTCTCGTCCTCGGCCATTCAGTCATTATGTTCAGAGACTTTAACTCCAAACATATAGACTGGACGTGCCTATCGACTAACACCAGCGGTATCGCTCTTCTCGACATCACTAACTCCCTTGACTTAGACGTCATATCCCCCATCACTCCCACTCACTATCCCAACAACCCGTCCTACTCTCCTGACATCCTCGACTTTGCAATTATCAAGCGAATCAATCTTGATCTAAGGTCTATCGAACCGCTCGATGACCTAGGCTCCGACCATCGCCCCGTTTCCCTCGTGCTAGGACCGCCGAACGATAAAGTCTCATCTCCTAAGACCTTTACCAACTGGAAAGGTTTTAAAAATACGTTAGTTTCAGCCTTAGAGGCTCCGAACTCTCCACTCGCGATCTCTCCCGAACAATTAGATAGCCCGGATAAAATCGATTCATTAGTAAATTCTCTCACTGATGCTATCAACTCAGCCATCAGTGACAACGAAAAGGTTGCTAAGCAAGGCAAACCCACGCTTCCCTTAGCCGTTAGCAATCTTATTAAAGCTAAAAACGCGGCTCTCCGGAGAGCCAAGAAATATCCCACGCCCGCCTATAGAACAGCTGCGAATCAGCTTCAACGTAAAGTTAGGTCTTGCCTCGCGGAACTCCGAGACGCTCAGATGAACGATCTCATGGCGAATATCTCTCCGTCCCACCAAGCGTACTATAGCATGGCCCGAGCCTTACGCGTAGACACCGTCTCTCACGTTCCTCCTCTCACTCGTCCCAATGGAACTACTGCCTTCGAAGTCGAAGAGAAAGCCGAATGCTTCGCCGACAGCATTGCCGCATAATGCTCGCCCAGCACGCAACCTGCTGATCCCTCACACATCCAAGCGGTGGAGGACGAAGTCCTTCGCAGAGACTCTCTCCCCATCATCGCCGACCCTGTCGCAGTCTCTAATGACGAAATCTTGCTTCTCATTAAAAATCTAAAGTCCAAAAAGGCTCCGGGTGCGGATGGAATTTCCAACCACGCACTTAAGCACCTACCTCAACAGATGCTTACCTTGTTAGCTATCATTTTCAATGCCTGCTTCGACCATAGCTACTTTCCAAAAGCTTGGAAAGAAGCGACAGTCATAGGCATTCCCGAGCCGGGCAAACCTCTGAACGTCCCGGCTAACCACAGACCCATCAGCCTCCTCAAGGCAATGTCTAAACTTCTCGAGAGAGTCATACTCTCTCGAATGCGGAACCATCTGTTTCCAACGGATGGCGATCCTCTCATTATTCCCCATCAGTTTGGCTTTCGCGCTAAACACTCCTGCCCTCAGCAAGTCCACCGAATCGTCGAGTATATACTTGACGGTTTCTATCCGCGTCGTTATAAAACAGTCGCGGTTTTCTTTGACGTAGCCAAGGCTTTCGATAAAGTCTGGCACAGCGGTCTCGTTTATAAACTCTACAAGATAGGCTTACCGGATCGCCTAGTCAGGTTAATAGCGTCGTTTCTCAAAGACCGTACGTTTCAATTTAAACACGAAGGCACGCTTTCTGCACCTCGTCCCATAAAGGCTGGAGTCCCTCAAGGCTCAGTCCTCGCCCCTCTGCTGTACACCGTGTACACCAACGACATTCCCATCCCGCCGAAAGGCGTCGAACTCGCCCTCTTTGCTGACGACACCGCACTCTATACCAAAGGCCACAGTGTTCGGCACCTTGTAACCAGACTCCAAAAGGCCGTAAACGCCCTTGGTGTATGGTTTCAAAAATGGCGCATCGATGTGAACCCTGAAAAGAGTTCTGCGATGCGCTTCGACCACAAACGCCGTCGTCCCGATGGCGATCCCCACGTTCGAATGTTAGGCATTCCCATCCCCTGGAAGCGCAGTACTAAATACTTAGGCGTCACATTAGATCCGACGCTTTCTTTCAAGCCACACGTCGAAAGAGTTTCGAAACTCACTCGTCACTATTTAGTCCGCCTAAATAGCATGTTAGGTAGAAAAAGTAAAATGTCCTTCAGAAACAAACGTACACTTTACAAGGTCTGCGTTAGACCCGTCATGACGTATGCCTCGCCAATCTTTGCCCACGCCAAACCCTCCCTCCTGCACAAACTGCAGGTAGTTCAAAACCTCTTTTGCCGCCGGGCCACAAACGCACCGTGGTACGTGCGTAACGCGGACTTGCATAGAGATCTTGAACTGCCTACAGTACAACAACATCTCAAAACACTCTCTGAAGCGTTCTTCAAACGCTCCGAAACCCATCCCAATCCTCTAGTTCGTGATTCAGTCTCATATACTACTCCTGTGTTAGACTCGAAGTTCAAAGTCGCTAGGCCTAGAAGTGCGCAAGCGTACTCATCCACCAGACTGTCACGCGATCTCGAGGCCCTTCTGGCCGCAAATTCTAATTCTAACGTAAATTCAAATTCTAACGTAAATGCGAGTTAATTCAATATTATTTTGCAATTTTTTAATTTTTGTTTTAATTTTTGATTTCATTTTGAGCACCTTCAGTGCTACGTATTCACCTTCAGTGCTTTGAGCACCTTCAGTGCTATGTAATCCCAGCAGGTGACCCCTTCTGGGCCCCGCTAGCGCGGCCTCTTTCTCCAATTTGCCGTCGCTCAGATGAAGGCTGAGTGGCAAAAATGCACGAGCCGACAGGGGGTTTTTAGTGGGTATGGTCCTGGTAGGCGTCGGGACGAGTCCCACATAACTTTGGAATCGCGCCAGAGTATGCGTCAGGGCATTTTTATCCTCCTGCCCTTCCCGCGGAGGGGAACAAAAAAAAAAAAAAAAAAACTAACATGAGGTCTATAAGAGAGGGAACACAACCAGGGAAATGATGGGTAGGAGATAAAGGTAATATGGATAGATTATAGGAAGAGAGGAATAATAGTATGGCACTACTTAATTTTACTTTTACATAATGGATTAATGTAACTTAATATATATAATAAACACTAAAAAGCTGAATTATATAGTAATCTTCATACAATTAGGTACTATGAGGACTATTTTTATCGGCAACGTACTAACTGTTTGCACACAACCTAACCTTTTATCATAAATTCAAAATAAAATATTTATAATCATTCAATTATATTCAAACTTTTACTTGTAAAAGTATAAGATTTTCAAGGTCAGACAACAAATTACACGAAACTGGTTAACCTACTTAAATACCGCATGACCTTTATTATTCTCGTTAAAAAATTGTGCGAGGAAGTACATAAATACCTACGCATTTAAACGTAACTATTTACTTAAAGATAAAGAAATTCTCCAGAATACAATAAATTCACTGACGCATGACATTTGAACAAATAAACGATTGTGGCATGGTGGCTCTTATAATATCGGTTTCGTAGTGTTAGTGAATTTTATAATTATGCGCGACACTAAGATTGATACTAGCAATAAAAATTACGTAAAGGATAATAACGACAAAAGTTTTCGAGGTAAGATATGTTTATCCACAATTAAATAAAATGTATTGAACAATTTTTTTATTTAATAATCTGGTTTTAAATGTAATAATAGTGATGGACTTCTAAGTTTTTTTATATGTTCATTTACAAGACAAAATAATGTTAATTATTAGCTAAGTTATAACTATAATGTTTAGTTATTCATTCGGTTTCTTTTCCTCTTTTTTTTTACAGCCGACTTAACCAAATTGGTGTATGGCTTGATAAAGATTTAAAATTTCTTAACATAACATTTCTTGTTTGTGCAAAAGATGTACTATGTTTTTAATTTAATGGATCAAAACTTACATAATAACTCACCTTACATTTTATCAAAATTGTATTAACCACAGTTTTGGTTTTAATAACCACCTACCTTCTTATATCTACGAGTATACTCATCACATGGTAGTTAGATTATTAAAAAATGGTCACACGCGTTGCAGGACCTATATGTCATCTTGACAAGTTCATATTTGTCTCATCTCGTACGTGGCAACACTCCTATACAAAATCACTTAGATTTACTATTCTAATATATCTACTGATAATTGAAATAAGGTACACATCATTTAATACAGGATAACTTTATGCTCTGGCTAGAAAACCATTATCAACGCTGCTTTTAAAACAATTTTACCCCAGATACTTCAGGATTACTATTCCATTTATCGGATTAGGTTTTTTGTAATCATTAAAGTTTAGAGACCAGGTTAGCCTTTTTGGAAACGCTACATTTAAAGCAAGTGCATACGGCAGTCTAATAGATAGTCGGGAGAAAATTAAGTACGCACATATTGGCAAATGAACGGTCGGATGGACACAACATTGATCATGTCACTATGCTAGAAATCTTCCTATACCTTACTAAAGTATAGTTAACGTTTACGAATACCTACACAAAAGTTAACATAATATTAAAACATTTTTTGGCTTGAAATAGTAGATTTAATTTTCGAAAAGTAGGTTAAAATATCATATATAGTATTTGATATATGTCATTTTAATGTATAGTATATGTTTATGTATATTAATGCAGATATTATAAAATTGAATATAGGGTTTACTTTCGAGGAAATGACAAAAGTAAATTTAAAGCTTTATTTTTAAGTTTTTATTTCAATATAGAAATATTTTAAAATCCTTATCTTCATTTCCACATTATTTCTGTTGAGATGAAAGATAACCGCATAGACAATACAAATACTAATGATTCTGAATTCACAGACTTTTTATTGCAAAAAGTGTATCTTTGGAAATGGTGTTTTCAATGTTCCGGTGGACGTGGATTTTTTTTTTATTAGTTATAGTTTTTCATTAGTCATAGTTTCACAATTTGAATATCACTTTGTATTTTTGGTATTGTTTAACGATTTTCTACAACATATATTTTTTTACTTATATTAAAACCAAAGGAATAAATGACACGTTCGTTTATAAATAGTTGAAGTTCAAGTAAATAAATAAAGTTAAGCCCGTCCTGACAGGTGTAAATCGACTTTTTTGTACTTTTACATATAACGTTGCTTCGGTATCTTACATTTCAGCAACTACCTGGTCACTCAGAAAGTTTTACCAAAATAATTTTTTATGTATATATATTATATTATAATTTATATATATATATATATATATATATATATATATATATTATATATTTATAATCTTTTTATACATAATATATGTTTCAAATATAAATTTCCACATAATTTTTTTACTAGCATTTGAAACTATTATATGCCATAGAAAAATGGGTTTGCGTCGGTAACATTTTCGGGCAAAGATTTTTTACGACTTCAAGTCCAAGTTGAAACATTATGAATCGTTTAATCGACTTCAGTTAGCTTTTATGAACAAGGCGCCTTCTAAAGCAACTGTTTACCACTGGAACAACAAGTTAAGTGCGGTCGCCTAAATTTAAAGATTAAAGAAAGAAGTGGTCGTCCTTTGACTGCTGTGACGGAAGGAAACGTAGAAGAAGTGAAAAATGTTATTCAACAAAGCCGGCAAATCAATTACGAAGTTTTCCAGCACAATCTGCAAATTGGATCGAGAAGTTCTCACAACCACCTTTGCATAAGGACGATTATTTCGCGAAAGGTACCCCACAACCTCACCGATCCTCAGAAACAGGCGCGCGTGGAATGGAGCCATAGTTTGATTGGTAAATTCAAAGCACGTTCTTCCCACCATGTTTACAATATCATTACATGTGACGACGGATTTTGGATTTATCAATTTAATACAGAAACGAAGCGCTGGTTTAAAAAGAACCAACGCTTACGAAAGTGAAACTAGAGAAGCGAATTTTGATCGCCAGTTTTTTCTCCTTAACGGGGTATTTAGTATCAATATCGTTAAGAAATCAAAGCATCAATGCGGAGTGGTAAACTACGAAATGCTTGCCCGAAGTTTTTGTTGTTGCTAGCAACAAGCGACCGAACTCGGAACTCCGAAGCGCTTTGCTCCACCACAACAACGCGCCCACGCACTCCGCGATCAAGACGTAGAACTTCCTAAACACCATACTGATAAAAAATTTGGCAGCCTTATAGCTTGATTTTTAAAACCAGCAAGCATCAAGGGGATACAGTTTTCATTGCCAGAAGATGCGCTCATTGCATTCGAGATGGCCGTTGAGGAAGTACCAGTTGCAGACAGTTGGAAAATGTACTTCAGGCGCATGAAACTTTGTAAAGACGCTGGTGGAGTTTACTCGGCATTAAGCCGGTTAAGTTAAAAACATTTACGAAAACAATTTCCAAGTAAATGCAGTGTAGTTTTTTGTAATAATTTATGTTATAGTGTGTTCCGGGTCTTGCTGTTTGAATTTTTTAACAATATGACAGACATTTAATATCGCGGTCTTTTGTAAAAGTTTCTAAAGGATTGCGTTTAAATTTAATAACTTTAAGCTACGGGGAAGATTTTTTGGCTTGTAAAAGGCTGCGTGTACAATTATTAATTTTAGGCTATGGGGTAAATCTTTTGGAGTTACATCTGTTGTAGATAATGCTATTACTATCATAGTCGAACGAATACTTTGGTCCCGGATTCAAATTTCATCCAGTCACTTTGATATTAACAAGCTAAGAAAAACATCGTATGGAAACCTACGTACACAGTACACATTGCCGAAGCAATAGCTGGAAAGCTAGCCAATCCGTGCTTCATTGCAAATACATATGACTTCAATAGATCTATAGATCAATAGATATATAAACATAGTTATATGATAGTATATTTACCCTTCCTTTGATATGTACATACAGTAGTCACCGGGATCGAACCCTGGACCTAAAGATCGAGAGGCCAGCACCTTAACACACTACGCAACTAACGATTACAGTTCTCTATATTTCCTAAATGTTCCCACAACTAAATGGATGGCGCTATTGTATAAATAAAAAAAATTTCCGCAAAAAAATCTCCATCCAGACTATTCTAACGAAACAATATTGCACCCAGCATTATATAACATTATAGGCACGAGCGTAATAAATATACTTTACATTTCGTCATAAACATTCAGTTATAAAAAATTATTTAATTAAACAAATATGTCCTAAGAGTTTTAAAAAAGTAAAAAATTATTTCAGTTACAGGATGGGGTTACCGACATCAACAGTGTCTAATTCTTTTCTTTGCTCTTACCATCGCATACAGTTTAAGAGCTTCCATGGGTGTCTCACTTGTGGCTATGATGGAAAGTGATGAGGATCTCGAAAACAGCATCAAGTCCACGCACATTGATCAGCATGACAATGTTACCATACCAGAATTTGAATTTGAAGGAATTTTAAACAGACTGATGCTAGTTCCACCGGTAGGTATTTATTATTATGCTTAATTTTATTAATTTATAATAGTAATTATAATATTTATTTCCAAAATCAAACATACATTATTACAATTTGTATAAACATCGCAATAGGCACAGCCTGTATCGCAAAGTTCATACCTGTTTTTACATTATTCAGGAATGTTTCAGAGATGATATAAATTGCATAAACACATGTATAGGTAACCATTGTAAGTATAGGTAGAAATAGAATATATACATTTTAAATAGTAGTAACAAAAGCAATTTAAATAATATCAAAGGCTAAAGGGGAAACAATTTAAATTAAATCAATTAAAAGAAAAAAGGCTGTTAATAATGAGGATAGCGTTAATGAGTGTGTTTGTGTGAGTGTGAGTGCGAGAGAGAGAGATGGTGATGTGATGGTGCTTTTTCCTATTTTTATAACAGTACCCTTAATAGTGTTTCCGTTTCTATATAGTCTAGAGTAAATAGAAATCTACGAGATAATAGCTTAGCTTCTCTGGAATTTACACTTCAATTCCAGAGAAGCTAAGAAAGTCGGGTATTTCGTTAAAATAATTTTATAAACTAAGGACGTCCGAAAATTTTTAAAACTACACAAAGATGCCGTTTTTACTGTTTGTGTTAATATTTCAGGTCTTCGTTTTTTGACGATTTTGTTGTAAAATGGCGAAATGCAATGAAATGAAATGAAATAAAATATTTATTTCTCAACATTGACAATTACTTGTTTAGTTTAATACAGTTCTATGCATAGATATTATTAAGCGTAAGATGTGTAGTCTGCGTACACTTAAAACTCAAGCTAAAGGTTTTCTGTAACTGCTGTTTTTTTTTTAATTTAGACGGCTCACTCCTAGACTGCCTTGACAGACTGCTAGATAATAAGATTTTCAAGTTGAAAATAAAACTGTGACAATAATTCAGATACAAAAAAGGGGAATTCGCTCATATCTACTCTATGTTCACTTGTTTTTGCTAAGTAATTTACAGAAGAGGCAACGGGAAGGAACCCTATACAGCCAAGTCTTTAGTTTAAGCTTAGAAGAAGCTTAAACTAAAGACTAAAGAAGCGAGACACTTATGTAATAAGGTCCGGAGCGCAGCTAAGGTAGAGCAGCGCTTGTTGGTAATTAGTCACTTTATCTCCTCGGTGAACATTGTACTTATTATTGAAAAAAAAACAGAAACTCCATAAAACCTTTTCTCAAAAATCGAAAATGTTTAAAAAAATACTTTAATTTGAAATATCTTAGGAATTAGTTATTATAGGGCGTTACATGCCAAAATAAATAGGAAATAAGCTCCCAAAAGGAATGTATAGACACTGTAGTAACTTTATTTCATTGTATCTTAAATTATTTTATAAATACATAAATTTTTTTATGAACTATATCAGACAATCAAAAAAACTTTGAATAAAACTTGGAAAAGCTAACTAACTAAATTCATTTGGAAGAAATCGCTAGCAAAATGCGGTTGGCTGTAAAAAAACCTTCAAATAATTACCACCGGCCTCCTATTATTATTTTTATCTACCATACTGCTTCTAAAGTCGAAGGAAAGTCACAACACATCCATTCTTATATTACACATAAACCTAACCTGATCGATGATTCACTCTTGCAAAGCTTTTAATTTAGAACATCGTCCTTTATACGACCATTGTACATTGTAAGACGATATAACATTAAATTACTTGAAAGATCACAAGTTTTCGCTTTCACATCGTAACAAATAAAACTGGAATCCACTAAAAAGAGAAGCATCGTCACTGGAAACCGAATTGTGGAAACTGAAGCGCGCGAATCCCATTCGAATCACTACGATTGATAGCTGAAATCTATAGCACCTTTGTTTTTATCCTGCTACTATTAAGTGAAACTATCTTTTATTTTTCGGTCAAATTACAAACAATTGTCTATTTTATTTTTACGCAGGTTTGGTTTCCATAAAGTATATTTAGCAGAATCTTTTTACTTGTTTACAGAAACATTTTATTATCGTATGGGACTACGTTGTGGTTTTATTTATAATAAAAAAAGTACGTAGATGAAGTGTGTAAAAAAGAAATAACTTGAAAATGTAAATGATTGAGAGTTTAAAACATACGACAAGCCCAATAAATTATTCCTACATACCGTGGTTTCATGTAAGATGATCATACCTAATTTGGGTTACATTATCGGGTTAGGAACAAATCAGTACTTCAATTAAATATATAATTTGTATAAGTTGAAAACAAAGAGTTTGGTGCGGTATAACGTAAATCACGACTCCGTGAGAGTTTACGGTATAATATAGCACGCACATATGACTTCTTGATAATGTAGCATTCTAATGGTATATTAATTCTAATTCTTGTAATTTCAGTATCCAAAATTGAGATGGAGCAAGCAAGCGCAAGATTCGGTGCTAGCGTCTTTTTTCTGGGGGTACATGCTCCTGCAGATCCCAGCCAGTCAGCTGGCTCATCGCTTTGGCTCTCGATATCTGCTCTTTGGATCACTGACTATCAATAGTGTTGTATCCTTAGTGTTACCATTGGCTTCGTATTCCGTATGTATTATACAAAGCTTTCAATACTTTTGATACTTTAGGTCGTAGTGAAGAAAATAGGTTCCCGTTTAACCCTTGCTACCCGTTTATAAAGCGAGAATACACCTTAAAGAAAGAAACCTCAAAGACCTAAATTTATTGTTACTACTTCGTAATTTTAATTGATGTATTTTTACTATTTCATTTTTTCTATTAAACAAATAACACTTTACAAAATATCTACGATTAATAACTGCATAAACGAAGTATTATAAATCATACAATTACAACGGATGTCCACGTCCGAACAACGTGTATTTAAATGAAATATAACTTTCGCGAAGCAATTAATATTTGTCATATTTTATGATGCTTGCTTCCGGCGATATATTTATAAATTATAATTTATAGATATTTAGAAAATCCTTATGAATATTTATAAATATATAATCCTTATAAATATATTACAGGGAGGCTGGGCGTTAACGGTAATATGTCGAATAGCTCAAGGTCTTTCGCAAGCATGCATTGTGCCTGGCATGCATAGCTTCTTTGGTAAATGGGCACCACTCGAGGAACGCAGTCGATTGACTGCTTTGTCTTATGGAGGTAAGTTAAATAGTTCAGATCTCAAAAAGATAAAAATGTTCAAGATCGTTCGAGATTTCCAAGATATGTTATATAGTTGGAAGTATGAAGACATAATTTATAACAAATATTCTTTACTGGTGAGTTACAATACAGTAATTTCAGTTGCAATGAAGTATTAACTACAGTAATTTAAACTTAATGATAACAATAAGGTAATATGGACCTGCTACGATTATAGAAACAAAATAAATGAAAGCTGTTTTCAAATTTATTTCAACCACAAAATAAATTTACTGAAGTCCCTTATGCTATATTCAAATTTAGAAATCTGTTGTAGTATCTAGAAAAAATACTATTCCCATAGAAACTGGGGTTCAAAGGCAGTATTTCATATTATAAAACAGTATCTTTCAGGTCAAGCTCTCGGAGTGGTACTCGGGCTCCCCATCGCAGGTTTTATAGCTGCAACGCCAATGGGCTGGCCTGGCATATTCCGTTTTTACGGAATCTTGTGCGCCATCGTCGCAGTTGTGCTTTGGTTTATGATAGCAGACAACCCACGGAAACATCCGAAGATATCATATGCAGAACGACAGTACATTGAGGAAGGCTTGGGACAGAAAGACGGTGAAGTTAAAGTGAGTACAGGCAAAATATTAGAATCATTTCAGAAAAGTTTCCACTACTCGTATGTAAAATCCGAGTTTAAAATCACATATTTAACTACACAACATGTCATGCCGACTACGTAAGCAGTAATAGAAGTTACTATTTAAAGCACAGATCTCTAGCTCAAAACCTGGTTTAAACCTACATTTTTGTGACAGACAGACTATTAGTTTTCGAGCCACAGGTGCTTTCTACATATGTTTTTTTTTTATTGTTTATAATACATTTTAACAGCTTTACTTATGCAGTACAACTACCCTAACAACCTTTCAATCAAAGTCATCAAAATCACATTATTTATATTTGTAATGTTTAAATAGAGGTCATGTTTTGAATCAATCAACGATGTGTTCATTTACATGTGAAGTAGGCATGCATTGGGATTTCAAATAATCCCAATCTTAATTTTGGCAGAGCAAATAATATTCACAGTAGAACGAGGGTTGAATTGCAATTTCCAACCTATTATGTCTTAAATGAATAAGAAAGGATGAAGGACATCTTCATTAAATTCGATACCGAGGGAGCTGTTGAAATCACTGACTGGTGGAATAATTTAAAATGTTACCTGTAACTTTTGTTGACATATTTTCAAATGTTTTAAAAAATGATATTAAAATACTACATTAAATTGTTTAAACAATTTTGACAAAAGAAGTTCTTTGTCCGCCAGCTTTTGTTTCGCTGAGTCTGCCTATAAAACATTTTAAAAGCCGAAGCTAGGGTGTGAGATGTGAAAGAGGCTTTAATGAGATTTAATGATTTAATTTAATGAGAAGATGAGGATGATGATGAAGTAAAACAAGACTTTAATTAAAGTTTTTCATTTGTATTTTTTATTAGTATTTTATAAACGAAAAGGCCCGCCTAAACCAATTCAACAAATAATTAAAATTCTTTATTTATTAACAATTACATTTCTTAATACTAGTGATAAAAGTCACCTTACAAGCGTGACCTGTGTCAGGTGGGTCTGCCGGTGTATAGATACATAAATATACATAATTATTGTTTTCTTAAAACGTATTTATATAATATATACTAAGGCTGACTAACCATGTAACTGAGTAATGTGTAATGTTGTATATTAATACCAACACAATGAAAATATATTGCTATAAAGTATTTTTATTAATACTTAATATGACGACAGGAACGAAATATGACGAAAAGACGAATAGACGACAGGCGCAGCGCGGGAATGTTAGTCGGTGCATTCACTGTAAAGTTGCGTATCATGTCAATATCCAACAGTTTCTCCATTTCGTCATTGCTGTTGTTTTCTAGCCATTTAACTATTATTTTTTTTGCACTCAGAATTTTGCTTTAGTCTGTTAGGCTTTTTGAATTAATTATATTATGATTTTTAAGTATGGGCAATTATAACTCAAGCTACAAATTTCTTTATTAGCCACGTGATCAAACTTCTAATTTTATAACTGAGCCACGGGAAAATGAGATTGCCTCTAATACACTAATTCGTCTTTTATGCAACGCCTTCTAAATATTCTGTAGAAAGCGTCGTAGTTAAATTTGGGTTAGGTTAATGTAAGGCTACATTTATCGCACGCGCGAGCCGAGCGAGCAAAGCGAGCGTGGTACGAGAGCACCCGGCGAAGCGCCATAATCAAAATTGGATGATAATTTAAAATTTTATAGCAAAAACATCATGTACCAACATATTTTTAGTGGCGAAGATAGTATCGTTCACACGCTCGTAAATTGTAGATGACTTTTTTTAATTTTTTTTATTGAAAAGGGATTAGACGTTTGTCTTCTATCTCACCTGATGGAAATTGACGATGAAGACGAAGGTGTTACACGTCTATCCACGAGATACCTATTCACTCGACTCTTGAAAGGACTAGGACTATAGTTTTCTGGAAAAACAGACGCAGGCAGTTCATTCCACACCTTGGCGACCCGCACCAAAAAGAAACTATCGAAGCGTTTGGTTAAACTTCTTGGGATATCTACCATAAAGGGATTGAAGGCCTGTCTGCGTCTAGTAGTCCGATGTTAGAAGGGTGTGGGTTCAACCTGATCAAAAAGAGCATTCGCGCACTCTCCAAAATGTAATCTTTAGAAGACTGCTAAACTGGCAACTTTCCGACGATGGTTGAGGCTTTGCAGTTTTTTGGTGGTGAAGTCAAAGTTGTTAATAATTTTTCGGGCTCTTCGGTCAACTGCGTCCATCGCTTTTAGTTGGTACTTTGCAGAACCATCCCAAAGGTGTCTACAGTACTCCATACAAGATCGAACTTGACCTGTGTACAAATTAAGTAACTGTTCAGGGCTGAAGTACCGTCGGACCTTCGAGATGATAGTAATGTACAAGGCAACGTAGATTTTTAGAGGCGAATAATGCTATTAAAAAGAAATCTGCTTAATTATCACCCTTGAATTATATCTATTTCCTTAAAAACAACGCATAACAAAGTACACTAACTATAAATAAAGAAAAAAAAAAAATGTACACTAACTATTTAATCTCTCAAAACGCTTGCTCCAGTGATATGGCGTCGAGACTGGCCGTGACGTTGCGCAGTGGCGTCAAGACACGGCATGCATTAACAGAAACAAGATTTTTATCAGGTCATTACATATAAAATTGACGTTTTGTAAGGGAGGAAATTAAAGCCAAGTTTTAGAAAATATAATAAATTTATTTAATCAGAGCATGTACCATTGCTATCTTATGCACTCTATATGCACTTTTGCCATCTCCTAAGTTTGTAGTTCATTGATCCCTTTACTGAAAAACAATTCGGATGGGAATCAATAAAATCTTTGAAGGTGCTTTGGACTGCCGCATCGGAGTTGAACTTTTTCTCTTGAAAGAAGTTATCCAAATTTCGAAAAAAATGGTAATCTGTTGAAACAAGGTCCGGGGAGTACGGTGGATGTCTTAGAAATTCCAATTGAAGCTCCTCTAATTTGGTAGCCGTCTGTTGTGCAGTGTGTGGTCTAGCGTTGTCCTGAAGCAGCAGTGGCCTAGAGCGATTGACCAGCCTCGGTTATTTAGCAGCTAGCTTTTCCATCATGGTTTGCAGTTGCTGACAATAGACATCTGCCGTGATCGTCTGGCCAGATTTAAGAAAACTGTAGTGAACGACAATGGCACTAGTCCACCAAATGCTCACAAGTAACTTTTTTGAGTCAATTTTCGCTTGGGGCAGGACTTGGCTGGTTCGCCAGAGTTCAAACATTGCGATGAGCGTTTCCGATTGTCATACAGGATCCACTTTTCATCACAGGTAATGATTCGATTTCAAATCCTTTCATTACTGTGCCGTTTAAGTAATGTAGCGCAGCAGTCGATGCGCGTTTGTCTGTTTGAGGGAGGTATGTAAGGAGGTAGTCATGAGGTACTGTTATAGATGCATTTGTTTCGTAAGGCTATTGTCACAAAAATGCTGACATAACGTCTGTCCTGTTAACTTCATTCTTTTAAATAATATAATTAATCTATTTCGTCGAAGTTCTATTTCGTCGTGACCGGACGTTTTTCCACGTTTATTCTATATTTCCAAGTTTATTTGTATTTTCTAATTCTATTTCCATTTCAATAAACTCTAGCAGTATAAAATATTTTTTTTTAAACTAACCTCTGACCCAGCCCGTAAAAGTAGTGTCAGAAATGGGATACCAGTTGAATCGAATATAACTGGTATTTCGTACGAGTCAAACAAAATTAATTAGTGCTAAAAAAGGAAAATTGTCACTAACTAGTTATAAAAGTGAAAGTGCTATATATCAGACTTTCTAAGTTAGCAAAGACACGTAAAATGTGAATAAAATAATCCGTCACCTACTGTGTTGCCGTCTCCACGCAACCTTGAAAAATCATGGCTGCTGCCGCCCTCTGCTGTTCCTGCTGTTGCTGCTGTTGCCGCCTTTTTGTGGTGACCTACCTACCCTTACCTGACTGAAGTGATGAAACTATTCCTGCCGTTCTTGTGAGTCCAACATTTCATTAGTTGTATTGTCCATTACCTATACTATCCTTTAATAGATTTACGCATTATTCTAAAAATAATATAAAATCTCACTTTCAAAATCGGAAATAGTGCTTTCAGAACCCAATCAATGTTCTCTGTAACTTTGTTAACTCATATAGTGGACAACGCGAGAATTTGACAGCGTTCTTAACCAATGGTCAAAACGCCCTATATTTGGCATCCAAAAGTCAAAAGGTCTTATTACTAAAATACATTATTTCCAAACTCGAAGGCAAAGCCCAAGTAGCGTGTTTAAACAAAATAATAGTTTTGACGAACTAAAAGCAACGCTAAAACAAAATTTCGGCGATCGCAAACACTACAATCGTTTATTATTAGAGCTACAGTCATGTAAACAGTTACCGTCGGAGTCTGTAGCCCAATTCGCACTTCGAGTTGAAACCTGTCTCACAGATCTTCAATCAGAAATACATAATTCAGACTCCTTAAAAAGGGAGCTGCCCGGTCGCATAGCCATGACAGAAGACCTAGCATTATTTTCATTTTCAATAGGCCTTAATTCACGACTCAGTAACATTGTTCGATGTCGACAACCCGATAGCCTAAACGCGGCAGTCAGTATAGCTATCGAGGAAGAAAAAATATATAATTATGTGACGAAACCCTTCCAGCCCTTACCCAAAAACGCGCATAATCCTCAGAGACCCTCACAAGGGCCATTATCATTCTCAAATCGCCCATCAACATCCATCCCTCCACGTCACTTCCAAACCCCAAGACAGATCAGTTCGCCAGTTATTTGTAGGTATTGCAAAAACGTGGGACACGATATTTCTCAATGTCGAAAACGCCAATATAACAATTCAAGGCGTAACAACAAGTTTCAACAGGCGCATCAGGTTGCGATAGAAATGCCGAGTACGCCGATCCCACGTGAACAAGACATAGACAGTAATTTAAACTGATAAGTCAGGCATCGGGATCGTGTCACCGTATGTCTGCAGTTTTAATCATAGAATAAATAATGACACAGAAGTGACAAATGTTATAAACTCAAGTTTGTTACCTACTTCGACAAAGGTAAATAATTTACCAAATAATTCCATTTTTTCTAAATCCACAAATCATCCTAAACCTACTAATTCTACGAAATCTACTTATTCTAAGAAATCTTCTAATTCTACGAAACCTACAGCTTTCTACTAATTCTACAAATTCTACGAAATTCACTAATTCTCCTAAATCTACTAATTCCTCTGAATCCTATACTACTAAATCGCATTACAATTCTAATTATACGTATCCTTATTCTAAGTCGAATGATAATTATAGATAATTGTAAAATAAATACTAGTTCCAATAACAGTAAAAATCTAACTTTAAGTTCCAGTTCTAAGTCCTATCATAGACCTCATAATTATTGCTACAACAAAGCCACTAAAAACAGCTACCAGTTTGCCAATCCGAATATCTCTTTCTCGGTAGTTACTGACCCGAGTAGCCAAAACGGTTCAAGTCCTACTAAGTTGTGCGCCAGTACTAAAATCGAGAATTGTACTAAATCAAAAATCTCTGATACTGAAATTAAACCTACTTTGTCTCACTCAGATTTACGTATTCATCTCTAAATCAGCTTATCTTTGAGTCGAAATCAAGTAATCGATAATTTTATTGAAGAACCTTTAGAGTTTCCAACAATTTATAATATCTCAAACTGTAAAAAGTCGCCACTTCCTTTTATTGAAGTTACCACATCACACTCAAATAAACCACTTAAATTTCTAGTCGATTCAGGCAGTTCAATTGCCTAGCCAAACAAACTAGCTTATCAGAAAGTCCTAAATTACAACCTCAGACCTTAAAATTCAGGGGTATTAATTCATATTCAGAAACTAAAGGAAATTTTACAATGATAATTAATAGCAAATATTCTATTCCATTTCCCTTCACATTTCACGTCGCTCAAGGATAAAATTACTACTGCCCCCATACTACAATACCCTGACTTTTCTAAACCCTTCCTCCTTACCACTGACGCATCAAACTACGCTATTTCTGCCGTTCTATCTCAAGGTGAAATTGGGAAAGACCTTCTCATTGCATATGCTTCTAGGACACTCAATTAATCCGAAGGAAACTATTCGACTATTTGGTACCAAAACTTTCCGCCCCTACTTATATGGACGTAAATTCACAATAATTACTGACCACAAACCGCTCCAGTGGCTCTTTAACTGTAAAGACCCTAGTTCCAAATTAATTCGGTGGAGACTAAAACTCGAAGAATTTGATTACGAATTTTTTTACAAAAAGGGCAAACTAAATTGTAACGCCGACTCCTTGTCCCGAAATTCTGTTCTCACCCTCGAAGACGACTCACCTTCAACTTCTGTAACTTATGACAAGTTTTTAAAAATTAGCCAACGACAAACTTTTACCCTTGACACAGTAAGTAATCAAAGAACATAATGAATCCTTACTAAAAACAAAGTGCAAATGATTGTTTATCCGACGACCATTGACCTTGACAACTCAATCCCGTATTGTCCTGAAATAATTGCGCTATCTGACAAAAAAAATAGCCTAAATGACATACGTAACGTAGAACGCGAACTTTACACATATTATAGCACCTCGAATGACAGACACCTTTACACACACTTATTCTTAAAAGTTCATTATTATGATTCCGTTAGCTACAAAGATATTTTTAATTTACTCAAAAGTTACCGTGATATGCTAACTTCATTATACATGGAAGAAAAGGAGTTTGCCATATCTGACTTTCAAGATCCTTTTAATAAATTGTCCTTCACAAAAATTTATAATATTCTATCTTTCTTATTCCATAATACAGGCATTAAAATACATATATATCATAACAACATTCTATTTCCTACGCCCACCGAAATACCTATGATACTTAAAGACAACCATGATTCACCGACCGCGGGACATCCGGGTATAACTAGGATGTATGACAGACTTAAGACCATGTATTGGTGGAAAAGTATGCGACAAGACATCGAGAATTACGTTAAGAACTGCAAGTCCTGTCAAATAAACAAACCGCTTCGACAAACTAATAGAGCCCCCTTGATCATTACATCCTCCGCGATTCGCCCTTTTGATAAAGTATATTTAGATTTAGTCGGCCCCCTTCCGGAAACCCATTCCTATAAATATAAATTCACCTTAACACTACACGACGATTTGACCAAGTACTCGCAGGCTTATCCCATGGTATCCTGTTCTGCCCAAGAGACAGCGCAGCGTTTCGTACATTTCATCTCACATGTAGGTATACCAAAACAAATCGTTACGGACCAAGGTACAAACTTTTGTTCGGACGTGTTCACGCAATTAGAAAGACTTTTTAACATCAAACACATACTAGCATCCCCTTATCACCCCCAAATACGTAGGGCGTTCAATGTATTCTCGGTATCGAGGTGATATACTAATGATGAGGGTAATTTAATTATCTCATTAGTTAATGACACTCTTTTAGGGTATAAATACAAAATTTCATTTAATTGCCACCATTAGTATTCAAGATATCATTGCGAAAAGACAACTATGATGACTGATTCGACAATGATGAAAAAAATCGAGCATCGCGCAGTGATAAAATTCCTCACAAAACAAGGAAAATCTCAAAAAATTATCCATGAAGAAATGGTGGCTGTTTACCAAGATTCTGCGCCTTCACTATCTTCAATTCAGAAGCGGTCAAGTGAATTCAAACGGGGTAGAGAGAGCATTGAAGACGACCCCCGCGCTGGTGGGCCAATTTGTGCTGCTACTGAAGAAAACGTCAAATTAGTCGAAAAACTTGTACTTGAAGATGCCCGTGTAAGAGTGAAAACATTAGCAGAAATGACTAAGCTATCCGTGGGTACTATTCACACAAACCTTCATGAGCGCCTGAATTTGTCAAAGGTCAGTGCAAGATGGGTGCCGCGAATGCTTACCGCGCTACAGAAACAAGTGCGAGTTGACTGTTGTAAGGAATTTTCGGATCTCTGTGGTGAAAATCCGCAAAGTATTTTCGATCGGATCGTTACTGGTGATGAAACGTGGGTTCATCACTATGACCCTGAAAGCAAGCAAGAGTCTATGCAGTGGCACAAAAAAGGATCAGACCCGCCGAAGAAGTTCAAAGTCACTCCGTCCGCAGGAAAGCTCATGGCCACGGTGTTTTGGGATTCTAAGGGAATCTTGCTAATCGAGTACACAAAAAAAGGTCAAGGTATTACTGCTGCATCATACGCAACCACCCTGCGTAATTTAAAGGAGGCAATTAAAGAAAAAAGATGTGGAAAATTAACCGCAGGTGTGTTGCTGCTTCACGACAACGCGCCGGTTCACAAGGCGCGCCTTGCCCAGGCTGCTGTGCGGGAGTACGGATTTGAAGAAATCAATCATCCACCCTACAGTCCGGACCTGGCCCCTAGTGATTATTATCTATTCCCTAATCTTAAAAAAGACCTTCGTGGAAAGCATTTTTCGGACGATGAAGAGTTGAAGGGAGCAATAAACGAACATTTTTCGGGCCATGAAGAAAAATATTTTTCAGAGGGAATTGAAAAGTTACTTTCACGAACAAATAAGTGTATTGAGATGTTAGGGGAGTATATTGAAAAATAAAATTTATTCAAAATGTTCCGCCTTTTCCTTCATACCTATACCGAGAATACATTGAACTCCCCTCGTATGTGGGGCACTCGAACGCAGTCACGCTACGCTTAAAGAATATTTACGGTCATACATAAATGGAAACCAACACACTTGGGATCTATATATATAAATACTGCCATGTTTGCTTACAATAATAATATACATTCTACTACGGGTTTCTGTCCTTACGAACTTTTGTTTGGTTTTAAACCTTATATACCGAAGAGCATTGATATTTTAGATCATAATACTTATACAGATTACATCAGAGCTCTAAATCATCGCCTATATTACAGTAGACAGAAAGCATTAAATAACATCCAGGCGTCTAAAGAAAAATCAAAACATTATTATGACTTACATGCGAGACCAGTAACTTACAATACAGGTGACTACGTTTATGTACGTTGCCATCATAAACAAAATAAGGCTTTATCACCAGTGTGGAAAGGCCCTTTTCGTATAATAAAAATAAACGGTAACCATACAGTTACACTTCTAATTAATAGAAAACATGTACGTCACCATTATGACGAAATTAAACTAGCACCGTCACAATAGTCTCCGCTCTTTTCAGGTACATCACGTGCATTGGCCCCGTGACGTCAGAGTTTGTTGAGCCGATAATCCATAGCCCAGGGTTGTTCTTCGATAAACTTTTGGATGCTAAATTTACAAATGACGACTGGAACATAGTGACGTACTTAGATGTCAGCAGTATCCACCCATCTTTTAATATAATAGAGTCACTTTTCGACCGTGTCAACGAATACTGCAAAGATCATTCATCCTCTTCTATCAAAACAGATAAGCCATTGATAGTGTACAATCAAATGAAAAAGAGTTGTCCCGCCTTATTCGTGACAATATTCATGTAATTAGATCTACAATCTCCACTTTTAACAGTTCAATATATAAATTAAACCAAAATGAAATTTATATAAATGACAACTTACACACTATCAATAAAGCTTTCGAAGAAATCATGAACTCAATTGATAAGCTACAAATAAAAACTCAGCTCAATTCGTTACTCACTTCTTTAGAAAATATTATTGTAACAATCTCATTTAAGATAGATGATATCAATAACGCAATCCTATTTAGTCAATTGAATGTCCTACATCCCGCCATATTAAGTCCTTTACAATTATTTAATGAAGTCGAACGACACCAAAATGAACTTCCTAAACATTCCGACTTGCCAGTACAATTATCATAACAAAATATTCACGATATCATTGATGTTTCTAAATTAATAAGTTACTATCATAACAACAAAATAATTTTATTGTCGTCATCAAAATACCTCTAGTACTGGCTCAGGTCCACAATATTTACAAAGTCATTTCACTACCAACAGCTTACGACATTTTGAAACCTGAGACATTCGTAATGATCGCGCCTAATAAAAGGTACTTGACAATTACAACGGATCATATGTTTTACTCACTTAGAGACACTATGGATGAGTGCAAAGTGATAAAAAGTAAATTTTTCGTGTGTGCGTTAGACAATATATGTTCAGTGTTCGCGAATCCGACGTGTGAAACCGTGTTAATGACCGAAGTGGTAAATAGACTTCCGAATAAGTGCGAAACCAAGGTGATCAAAGGCAACGTCGATGTGTTTCACAAACTAAGTAACAACCGCTGGTTGTTTGTGCAAAGTGAGCCGGGAAAGTGTTATAAAGTTTGTGATAAGAACGCTCTAGGTATTGACGAGGTCCTATTCAGAACTTGCATTTTAACCCTTCCTAAAACATGTAAAGGTTTTTATAAGTCTATGCAATTTTCAGCCAGTGACACGCTCACTCTGAATATCTCATCAAGTTTATCAAACTTCAATATCCTCTTGGATGATTGCTGTGAGAAAATTAAAGTTAATAAAACACTTACTAATTTGCCGTTTGTAAAATTAAATAATCTTAATAATTTGGACTCTCTGGTACATGCTAGTATTTACCTCGATGAATTCCAAAAAAACTTAGATAAACTAGAAAGTCCTAGCCATTTTCATAGATATAGTGCTCATTATATTTCTTTAAGTTATATTCTAGGAATTTTGTTATCTCTATTTTTGTTTTATAAGTTTCGGCGCTTATACTGCAGCACAAGACGCTCATCAAGCTGTTGCATACAGATTTTTAATCAATGTAATAATAAAAGGACCGACAAAGCGTTACACTCTGTTGCTGTTGATAAAGTCTACGAATTGTCCGAAGACCGGGGTCCTATTCTAAACGTTCCAAAACGAAATATAGTATTGTAAGTACTTAATAAGTATTGTTTGATTGTAATTTCAAATTTAAACCTAAGTATTGCTAAATTAGATAAGTATAGAAGATATCTATAAGTTTTCATCTCTTAAATCTAAATATAATATAAATTGAGTAAACTTAAGCATACCTATGACTAAAAGTACTATAAGAAAAAGAATTAGTTTAACTAAACTTGTTTGATAGCTTAATCTAGTTGATATTATAATTACTGTGTAATCTGATACCTCACCTTTCATTGAAATGCATACTTATGTCACGACCACTTTATTATTGATAACTTTTACCGACTAACTTAGTTCTAGTTACTTATTAAGGTAACGATCACTTATTAAGAAAGTTTATCTACCATTTCAATAAAATGTTTTTATTATTTAGTTACGTAAATTGTAATACTATGTTTTTGTTAATTTGTAATATCATGTACTAACTGACGGTCATAGCGTTTATCTCACATCACTTTTCCGTGATGTTCGATCTTGTCGGGGGAAGTGTTATAGATGCATTTGTTCCGTAAGGCTATTGTCACAAAAATGCTGACATAACGTCTGTCCTGTTAACTTCATTCTTTTAAATAATATAATTAATCAGTCTTATGTTCTATTTCGTCGTGACCGGACGTTTTTCCACGTTTATTCTATATTTCCAAGTTTATTTGTGTTTTCTTATTCTAATAGGTCCTTACCTATGAAACTGCTGTTTTGCCGTACTGGCCATTTCAAATGAAAATATTTTTTTTTTTGACTGATAATTCTAATTTCAAATTAATATTATTTGACAAACATGGAATTCTTTTTCTAAAATCGTCATTTGTTTAATAGTTAATGTTTTGTTTTCAACGCATTCGAACATTTTTCGTCATCATGGATAAGTTAAAAATTCGAGTAATTATGGAGAATGAGTACCGTCGTGGCAGCAAAGCGGCACAAGCGGCACGCAACATCAACGACGTTTACTGAGCGAACACTACAAACGAACGCACCACCCGTTATTGGTTTACCCGCTTCCGTTCTGGAAATTTTGACCTGAAAAATGAACCCCGTGGTCGTTCGAAAACTTTGGTCGACAATGACGAATTAAAGGCAATTGTGGAAGCTGATGAAACTCAATCCACGGCTGAATTAGCAGCAGCTTTCGATGCTAACATCAAAACAATATTGGTCCATTTGCGTCAAATTGGCAAGGTAAAAAAGCTTGACAAATGGGTACCCCACGAACTCAATGACCGCCAGCGCAAAGTACGCGTGGAGACGTGCCTTGCACTGCTCAGCAGGCATACAAATGAAGGAATTCTGAACCGCATTGTTGCTTGTGACGAGAAATGGATCCTGTTTGATAATCGTAAGCGCTCAGCAAGTTGGTTGGACCCTGATTCAGCACCCAAACAATGCCCTAAACGAAAACTTACCCCTAGAAAAGTGATGGTCACTGTTTGGTGGTCTAACGCGGGTGTAATTCATCACAGCTTCTTGCCAAACGGGACAAGCATTACTGCAGATGTGTACTGTGAAGAACTGAACACAATGATGGAGAAGCTCGCACGTCTCCAACCAGCTTTGGTCAATCGTTCGGCTCCACTGCTCTTGAACGACAACGCGCGACCTGCACAGCAGACGGTCTCCAAGCTACAAGAGTTGGGGTTGGAAGTTCTCCGTCATCTGCCGTACTCACCAGACCTTGCGCCTACAGACTTCTACTTTTTCCAGAATTTGGATAACTTCTTGGCGGGAAAAAAATTCAATACCCGAGAGACAGTACAAAATGCCTTTGAAGAATTTGTTGCCTCCCGTCCAGCTGATTTCTTCAAGAAAGGCATCAATAAGCTACCAATGCGCTGGCAAAGATGCATTGATTGCATGGGTGATTATTTTGATTAAAAGAAATAAAAAATATATAAAAAAATAACGCTTCATTTATTTCGTGAAAAACGGCAATTTCATAGGTAAAGACCTAATATTTTCATTTCAATAAACTCTAGCAGTATAAAATATTTTTTTTTTAAAACTAACTCCTGACCCAGCCCGTAACAGTACCCACCTCTCAAGTTTTTTTACCTTCCCAATTTGCTTCAAGTGGATTACAACAGTTTTGTCATTACCACCGCAGCTTACAGCTACAAAAACAATAGCGTTCAATTCTCCATTATCATTTTGGTCTACGGCCGTCCACGGGGCTTGTTCTGCAGCTTGAAATTTCCAGAACGAAAACGTTGGAACTAAAAACGCACTGTGTTTTCTTTTGCAACACCACCATCATATACAGCATTAATACTTGGAGCCGTTTTTGCAGCACTGGTGCCACGGTGGAATTCGTACTGGTAAATAACGCGATATTTCAGGTTTTCCATTTTGTAAACTAAGTGACGCAAAGGAAAAACCAAATGAGGAAAAATAAATAAATTACGCATTTTGAAACACAAATACTTGAGCAAATAGCTGTATAAATTTAAAATTGGAGTTCTTAACCAAAGAGGAGATAATACAGATCAAAGTGGCCAAGTACGACAAAACGCCAATTTCATATGTAATTTCACCTAATACTTGTCTGTGACGTCATTTGAACCATTATTCATTGTAGCCAATGAAAACCGCTAAATGTCTTGATTTTCCATTTAAAAATAGATAAGGTTTCTTGTGTTTTTATTTGAGGAAAACTAACTATAGTATTATGTTTATATGTACTTTTAAAAAACATGCAATAATTGATGCAAGGATGGCAATAAATATTACATTACTATTTTTATATTGTCAAATACACAAAAAAATGTTTTACCTGCTCCGCCCCAGACTGGCAAGCAATAAGACAGCACCGATTGCTCTAAAGAGATGTAAATTTCTTTAAAAAGATCTTTTGATGAAAAAGAAGGACCCAGAACACTCACCGCCATGAGATACTCCGTGTGTTACATCCTCAGAGACGGTATAAAACTTTTTTTTTAAGATCTACAAAAATGTAAGCTTTTCTACGTCCAACAAACTTAGTGCTAACACTGCATCTTCGGTTGCTTTCTCAGATCTAAATCCACACTGTGATGCATATAACATAGATATTGAAGTACAACATTTAAATGTACTTAAATAGCTAAACATTCTACGGTTAAATAAATTTTTCTTGCCAAAAAGCTAGCACCAATCGGGTAGTCCATTCGAGCTATTCGTAGGTTAGTCTGGCATATTCTGCTTGGCTCGCTAAAACCCGAACAGCATAGGCCGGGCGGCATTTTCCAAACATTTATCATCATATGATCCATTTTGCCGCCGAGCTTACATAACTTAAATCCGCAGAAAGTATATGTGTATCGTTATTTTATATTTTATAATTTTTTTGAGAATAGTAAAAAATTTTTAACAAATATCATCACTATAAATGCATTGTTTGAAATCATTATATAATGTTAATAACAGCTATAGCGCCAATAGCATTGTACTATCTATGACATCTTAATAGAGCGTTTTCAAATTTGTGTCTGCTATCAGCGAAATGGCTGCAGCGTTTGCGAAACCGCACAGCTTTAAGGTCTATTAATGTTAGGATTCAATTATTTTTTAATAAACGACGCAAATATAACGGTAACATAAAATGTCTTTACAAAAACATGTTACGATATTGCTTATCAAATTACAAAAAATTGTAAAAGCGACGTGTTGTGTTGTTTGTGTGTTGTAAATAAAGACAATAAGAAAAATAGCCTAAAAATACTAGTAAGAACTAGTATTTTTAAGCGCTTCAACTTGACATCTCTTTTAATTGTTGGTACAAAATATACTTTTGTGTTCAAAATTTATTTAAACATTAATCGAGGAAGAATTTTTACTCCAAAAAATTCTCGTACCATATTGTAAAATAGCTTGTCTAAATAAAACTTTTCAATATGAAAATCAGAAGCCGAAAATTTACATTTTAATGTAGTCTAACGAGTGCATATCCAAGTACTTAATTTCAAAAAAAAAATTAAATTAAATTAAAGTAATTAATTTTATTGCTCCGTAACTCGAATTACCTGAGACAGACCCAATCCGAAAATAACTGCTACATTTGAATAAGCAGATGCACGTTTTACCTGAAGAACCTGATATATTTTTACAGCAAAGTAAATAGTTACCTCTTGGAAACATAACGCGTGAGACATCACCATTTTTATCTTCACTTAAGAACATGTGATATAGAAGATCTTCCCACATGAGATTGTTCGTTACAAATATTTATTTTTAAACCTTTATAGGTTTGATATCAAAAAATGGATAAATTCATGACCTGTGTAACATACGCATTGATTTGATAACAAATGGAATTATGCCTTTTTTATCGAGGGGGAAATCCTTACCTGCCCAGGGGAGCGGAAGGGTATACGGAACTCTTACCGGCAAAAACCCCCTCGTGGGGCCCACGGCATCATCAATGGCATTACCCGCGGATGAAATAATGCCTATCTTGACAAAGTGCTTTTATCTAGAAAATCACTAAAGCAGAAAAAAGTATTGTTTGCTTATATTAAATTATGTTTAAATACTGAAACCCTTAAAAAAGGAGCTATTTATAAACTACTGAAATACTCGTACAATGTTACTGTGACACTCACATTGTGCTGAAAACTTGTTTCGGACTTGTTCAGATTATGAGTTGTTGGTCCCCTTGGAGTTGAAGGGTCAAATGTTAGTCAACCCTTGTTCGTTTCGATTGGATACAGGGATTGTTCAAGTATATTTCTAAATGTTTCACGGAATACAATAATGTTATGAATTCGTCCTCTGTGCTTTTCGATTGTAATATCCTGTTTTCATTTCTGGCTTATATTTTTGTTCTTTTTTAATTGATAGGCTCTGAAAGTGCTGACCGGATTTAATTATTTCATCTTTAAATGGAAGAATTAATAAATAAAAAATTAAATAATAAATATTTCTAACAATCACACCACATTATCTAGCCCAAGTTAAGTATCATGAAGAACTTGTGTTATGGATACTAGATAACGGATAAATAAACTTAAGAAATATATAAAAACACATAGATTACTTTTTATATATAAATATTAGAAATAAACTTAAATAAACATACATACACATCCATGACTTCTAGTCAATTATGATAAAAGCAATTATGATAAAATATCTGCCCCTGGATTCGAACCCAGGACCTCTGGCATGGAAGGCAAGGCTACTTACCTCCATACCAAACAGGCTGTCGTTCGAGAATTCAAACAAGAAAAAGGAAGAAACAAGAAAGAAAAGAAGGATACGAGAAACCGAACAGAACTTCTAGTAGACCACTAATTGCTGGTAACTATTTGTAACCTACGAGTACGATCAGACTGCTCTATCATACATCGGAGCACTGTAATTGTATTACCATATTTTAGAAACAATGAGTAGAACAGTGTAACAATACAAACTATGAGGTGTAGTTCCTAATAAAACACAAAAGGCTGGTCGATCTTGATTTATTGATAAATAAACGAGGCTTGTAAAACAATCATTACAAAATATAAAACGTAAACGATAAGGAAGAGAAACAGAAAAATACGATAATAAAAATACGATGAATTTGTTTATTTTAAGAATAAATTTTACACCAAAATAGACTGTATTTCCAAGTGATTTAGTAAATGTTTAATAAAATCACTTAGATGTTGTTTAAGTTATTAAAGTTTATCTTCTATTTTAAATTGAACACAACAAAGGGTGTAGCCTCACACAACGAAGTTTGTGGTTTTAGGCAATTTGAACCACAACCTTCGTTGTATGAGGCTCATTAATATTTATTAAATTAGTACTTGTTTATATTTATAAAATTTTCTAAAACCATATAATTCAAACGATAACTGCATTTGCATAACGTTTTCAGTATTGCAAAAGTGATTTAGCTATAGCCATTTCCTAACACTATAAAAATATCAGACATTTACAAATAAATCTGTACAAAACATTCAGGACAAATAGTTTGATTGGAAACCGATTTGAAAAACTCAATTGTATGACAATATTTAAACTTTTATTGAAACATTAAAAACATGTGTTTATTTATTTATTTACTCTTTAATATACACCTCAACAGGAAAATATGGTACAAAAAATTTCATTTAGACTAATAATAAGGTATAATTGATAGTATTTATTGGTTTACCAATAAGATGCACTATCCAAAACAAATACGTTACTAGATTATATCTGATCCGAAAATTCCAACGACATCAGAAGTTAGAGGGTGAAACTGTTACAAATATACAAGAACTAGTTTAATAAATAAATAACAACTTTCACATTGTTTTAGAAATACCTCCCCGTGCCTTGGGGTAAGATTCTCCGTTGCCGCTCCGTTTACGCTATCATAATAGCGCACATTGGCCAAAGTTACGGTCAAGTGACATTATTTTCCGAAATACCCGCTTTTATGGATAAAGTTATGGGTGTCAACATAAAAGCCGTGAGTACCTTAATTTTCTAGCAATCAACAAGATTAACTATAAACTGCAAGGTTTAACTACTTAATAAAATATATTTAATGCTAGGACGATATAAATGTACCTGTGTTCAAATATAAAAGTTTTTTATGAGCCCTATGACCCTTGATTAAAGTAAAGAAGCGGAAGATAGGTGCACTTTAAAAACGGACCTTTAAAATATGTTCCTGAAGGCCTACTATTGAACTATTATTGCGATTCAATTGACGACCTAAAATAAACTACTTTGCTATTTCATACCACGACGTTATTAAAGTGATCCAGTTTAGGTTAACGCCAAATCAAGTCGGCAGTTGGATCGCAAACTGTTTTAGTTCGTTCATTTTTCGTACCATGAGGTGATATTTCAATCTATATTGGATGACTTAAATGTCAAAGTAAGCGATTCAAAAAAAGTTGCTACTTTCTTGGCGTGAAGTGAATCGTTTCGGTTTATCTTTAAAAAAATTGTTGAAAATATAGGTAATTTAAGGTATTTCAGTTGGATATTTAGTGTTTCTTATGTGTTAATGTGAAAAAGTGATTTCTAGAGCTATTTTTTATTGTAGATGTCTGACGAATTAGTCTTTTTTATTTTCTTGGAAAATTATAATGAAATAAACACAACTCGGAAACAATCGGACCCCTTTTATTTGGTAGATGAAGAATATACAAAAAGGATATCGGTTGTCTAAACGATTGGTATTAGAAATGTGTGATGAGCTGAGCCCATTGTTGAAAAATCCAACAAAATCAACTGATTTATCAGTAGAGACAAAGGTAGAAGTCAAATTGGGTGCGTTCTAAACTCGTCATAATCAATTTATTTTTACGACAACACTAAGGAAACCTTTAATTATTTGTAATTTAAAGAATTATATAAATTGCTATTATTTCATGAGTACTAAAACGGGCTTATGGTATATAATTTGATACTAGTGTAATTTTAAAATATATTTGTTTTTATTTTTACACAAAAAACACCGCTAAAATCATATCAACTAGATTTCGAAACGCAACGCATATGGTTCGAGTAAAAGAGACAGACTTACAGAGTGTACAGCGTCATCTCTTTCTCACACGCGGACCACAGACAAATCTCGATCTTTCATTCCTCCGTGAGCGATTCAAACGCCAGTTAGCTAAAGGCACTTCATGGTACGAATCTTAGCGATTCAGTTTAGGTACCTAAACTGGATTGCATCGGAATTGAATGGCAAACTAAAAGTTGATGGTAGGCCTTCTGGTCGCTTGATTTAATGGTCAAATTGTATAGTCGGTATGTGAGCCGAATCGAACTAATACTAAGAACGGAATTATACTTAATTTTTCTTACTAGCAAGCCCATGATTTTCATAATTCCATCTCTCTAATACTGATTTAATTTTACTAATAAATAATTAAATCCTAAAAAATAGGTATGTTTATATTATGACATAACAAATCGACACAAACAATCAATGACATAATACATATAGACAAGTCATACCCAAACAAACCGCCAACGTAACTATAGATACCTACCCGATATATAGAGTAATATAATTTGTGGGAGAAGGAAAGAATAATATGATTCACTTTTTGTAAAAAGAGATACCTATGTACTTCGTGACGTTGCTTCGCACTTATAGGTCGTGAGCGTACGTGACGTAGTACGTAAATTGTCGAAACTCTATAGCGTTGTCTCTTTTACTCCCACATACAAAATCAAATTACAGGTCGCTCGTGGAGTTTGTTGAAACGAATAATAAATAAATAAATGTCCATACAAATTCACCAACTTTATGGCCCCAAAGTGAGCAGAGCTTATGGATGACTATACAGCGAACTAGGGGGGAACTCAGAATAAACATACATATATAAATACAAACAACCATGACCCGAGAACAAACATCTGTGTTCATCTCACAAATGAATGCCCCGGCCAGGACTCGAATCTGGGATCTGGGCGTATGAGGTGAGGCTATTTACCACTACACCACTCGGTCATGATATAGCCATGTCAATTTTAAAACGTCATTTTAAATAGCAAAATAAAATAATAAATAAGATAGGTATAAAAAAATAGTACTTACGCATGAAAAGAAACGTTTATTCTATCTTTAACAATAACAGGGTAATTAGTACACTGTCTAAACACACAAGAAGGCATTGTACGGTATTAAAAACACAGAATAGGGAATAAGTTTTGTTTGATGTTTAGCCGTGACACTGGGTTGCACAAGACTGAGTCAAATAGCCGGCAACTGCCTTACATTTGCGTTGCCATTTTTGAGAGAGGATAACCTGTCTACATGTAATATGTCATTGCAAACAATACACACAAGTAATCAACAATTAGGCATCACCAATTCAATTATTTTTTGCAATATTTTTTTTCTTTCTTAGTGTTCATTTCTTTCTTGCAGTTTATTTTAATGTATTCAACATTAAAATAAATTAAAAATTAAGATCAAACAGAAAATTATCAAACAAAAAAATATTTAAGATACTTTCTGTCACTATAATACGATGAAAGATTGCCATACCAAAAAGTTTCAAGTTAGTTTTTATTTAGTTAGTTAGCATTTCAGTAAAATAAATTTGTTATAATATAAGCGAAAATATAAGTAATTTAAACCTTCTAACACTTAATATTTAGCTATTGGAATCTAGAAAGGTAAAAAAAATTTAATTAATATTTAATATTTTTTTCGGTGACAGCTTCGCGAATGAGGGTAGGCAAGGTCTGATTTAAGGCAAAACTATCTTACGATTCTCATTATCAACAATTTATTTAAATTCTAAGTTGAATTTCAAGATAGGTTTCAAACGTGTATCAATGAGTAAGCCCAAGTACAAATATGAGTCTACTTGACTAATAATTGGGCAACAGCACTTTTTATACAAGCCCTACATCATGGAACCATATACTAAGTCTATCAAAATCCTTCTGGAGTAGTGAATTAGGTTATTTCTTGCAATAAGAAAACACGTGTCATCGACAAATTGATAAAAAATTATGATAGATGAATTTATACTTTTTTTGACTGAAGACCATATTGCGATAAGCTATTTTATTTTTCAACTGCTGTGCCAATAGATAATAATAATGTTATTTGTCTGTAATTATTTTCATCGTGCTTTGAACCCTTTTTAAATATCGGTCTAACACAGCATATTTTTAATTCGTCCGAATACTACCCAGGCCCTATAATAACATTGATTAGGTTGGCAATGGAGAGCACAATTTCGTTGACTATCATCCACGAAGACTCGCTACTTTTTGTTCAAGATCGCACACTCCGATAAATAGAGACTGAAAAAGCCGCGGATTGCGCCTTCGTTATACATTCCCCTATAAAACTGATTTACATTTTTTTGTCAGGGGATTTATTATTAATGCTTATTAAGGGCTAACTGCGAGCTTCATCAATAAGCCTTCATAAGTAAATCTAACTGTTTACTTTTATCTTTTCAGAATGGTCTTCTTTCAGCCCTTCCATTCTTTGTTATGTGGCTGACAAACTTTTTCTTCAGCTGGTTCACCGACATGTTGATAGTAAAAAGAATATTGAGCGTTACAAATGCTAGGAAATTGGCGACTACGATAGGTAAGTAACTAAATCCTTGTTAAGAACTGGGTCCGTGCCAATAGCTACTAGTCATCATTTTAATGTAAAACCTTGCCTCTTTTTACTAGGATACCTACCAGCAGCCCTGGGTTTGATATTACTGGCGTTTGTTCCCAAGAACTTAATAGTAGTCGAAGCGATTCTTGTCGTCGTTTGTGCTTTCAAAATATCAGCATCGGTCGGGTTTATGGTAAGTGCTTTATTGAAAAAAAAGATTGCGGTACTATTAATATAAATATTTTTATTTCTGAAAAGTTGGATAGCGCTGTGGTAAAAAAAAATTAAATCTCCAGAGAAATGAAATATAAGAAACATAAGATAGAAAAATAGAGTGCGAAAAGAAATCAATGTGATATCATAACAGAATATAAACAAATAGTGAAGAACACTGTTTTTATTACAAACACAAATAAATAAATCCCAAGAGAAACACACCATCTGTATGGCCCCATATTAAGGGGAGCTTGTGCTATGGATGACACATTATGGGGACCCAGAATAAACAAACATATATTATAAACAACCATGACCCTCCGGCTGTTTGCTCTCCAGCAAACATCTGTGTTCATCACACAAATGAATAGTTCGACGCATGAGAAAGTATCAATCACTATTCCCCTTGGGCGTCAAAGTTTCAACATTTCAAACAAATGTTTCGAATTTTTTCTGAAATAGTTTTATACTAAATTGCTATAAATTCATACTAACAAGATAATTTACATGCGTCTCATAAACTCCACAGGTAAACCACATCGACCTATCCCCAAACTTTGCGGGCACTCTAATGAGTTTGAGCAACTTTGTGTCGAACCTCTGTGGTTCAATTTCACCAATAGTAGCTGGAGTCATTCTAACTGACATCGTAAGTAATTTCAATATCTCTTTTTTAACCAATTTCAAAAAAGGAGGAGATTCGCAATTCGGTTGCATATTTTTAAAATGGTTACCTTAGAAATCACTTATAAATCATTTAATTTTGTCAGTAGTGTCCAGTATTTACATTCACCGTAAATACATTGGGAAGTCACCTCAACTATTTTGAATAATTATGCTGTGATTAAATATATCTTGAACTGGACCTAAGTGCACACAACGAAATTCCTGAACATCAAACAGTACTGGGAATGTGTTATTATAATGGTCAAAGATAGACTGGTCGTGCCATTAATTGAACCGAGAATTATTTCGATCGATGTGGGCTCACGTGGTTTTTTTGATGAGGACCTGTACATAGAGCTCTTGATTGGCTACTAGTAATATCTTTGTTATGATAAGAACAAAAAGTCTCAAATTCTAACGCGAATTTTACTCGGTAGTACCTATCATTTAAAAATATAAAATAATATAAATGGCCTTTTAAATTTTACATTTTTGAATTTGTGCCAAAATTTGTTTTTTATCTTTGCTACTTACAATTTTGGAGACACATTAATTTACTTTCGAATATTCTGAACATACAATAATAATTCGTGGGATCAAGCCAGTTTACCAGTGCGTTTCGGTGGTTTAGGAACTCGAAAAATTTCTTCTCTAGCTTTGCTAGCCTCTCTACCTTCGATTTACAGTAACAAAGATATTATTATTTATCTATATCCAGTTTAAATAATCCATATCCACTTAAAGTTTGTTTTGGATATAGATTATTTAAACTTAACTAAGCATTTTACCGAAAAGCTTTACATTTTCTTTATAAAACACTGAAATATCGCTTCTAATAAGTAGGTACTTCTGTAACTTGTAACCTTGTTAGATGTATCATAAGATTAAGTAATATTGTCACGTAATGAAGGACCCTCCTCGAAGGGTCCGTCACCATGACGACTCCTGTAACCGTCCTGCGGGAGTGAAATGAAACAGGTTGTTACCAGGAAAATAACATTAAGTTTAATATACAAAAATAGTATATTTACAAAAATATTTACAATAAAAGGCGTGAGATTTGATAAACTACAAGTATAAACGCGAGGACGAGCTAACTGGCACGCGCAATAGAATCGGCAAAAACGTGCTGGCTAACACGCAAGGTAGAAGTGGTGAGGCGTGCAGAGTGGCACGCAGACAGGAACGGAGAAGGCGTGCAGGCTAGCACGCAAGGCAGAAAAAGAGAAGGCATGCGGACTGGCACGCAAGGTAGAAGTAACCAAAACGTGCTGTTGTTACGTTGATAATTCCGAAGCTCGAGATCGACTGGCTTTCTTTTATAGGTATGGGCTTGTATAAGAAAATTCGTATTCTATCGAAGCTGTTCTTTGAAGTTTTAACCCGTAGATATATCCGTCTAGTGTGTATTATCGCCGGCTAAAAGGTATGCATGATGTGCGCTTGCCTTTAAGTGTGTAACAACTTCTTTGGTTTACTATGTGGTTAAATAATTAGTAAATTACAATTTGAAAGAATCTAAAGTATCTACAGGTTATCTAGCTGTGAGTTAAACTAAAGTTTACATAAGAAAAATACTTAAATACAAAACAATAATAAAAATGGAGATAAAGCCAATTATACAAAGGAAAATAGTAAAGCTACGCCTATATTTACAAGATCGAGAATTGTAAGTTTAATTGTTAATGTTACAATATCTGTTTCTGTACTTTTAAAAAATAATATTGTATTCCTGGAAGTGGGCGTAAACAGCTGCGACACAGTTTTCACTAATGTAGCTGTTTTCGAATCATGTTGATAGTTACTTTATATAAATTGTTTTTATTGCAACGGTGCTGTCATCAGCGTAACCAATAAATCCTGGGGTTAGCAGGTCATTAATGTGCAGCAAGGATAACGTTGCAGAGAGAACAGATCCCTGAGGTACCCCAGCATTAATTGCCATTGGGTCAGAAGAGCAGCCGTCAAAGACTACTCAAATTGACCTCTGCCTTAGAAAATCAGATATCCAGGCTCAGAGCCCAGTAGTTATTCCGTATGCTGGAACCTTACTCAAGACGTATGTCTAAAGATACAGCTATAGCTTCACCGTGAACTTCCAGCACCTTGCTCCATAAGTGAGTGGCATACACAAGAAGATCTCAAGTCGAGCGTCCACTGCGAAAACCATAATGATTATCACTAAAGAGCTCGTTGGACTCAAGGTATGCCAGGAGACGATTGTTCAATACACGCTCCATAACTTTGCAAATTATGGAGGTGATTGCAATAGGTCGGTAGTAGATAGGATCAGCACGGCTCCCTTCTTTGATATTGGTTGTAGATTAGCCAGCTTCCAGGATTTAGGGACCTATCCGGATTCCAAAGAGAGCCGATACAGGCGCGTTAGTATGGGAAACAACTCGGCTGTACAGTGTTTTAACACAACTGCAGGTATGCCATCCAGGTCGCTGGCCTTATTCACGTCTAAAATCTGCAAGCATTTAAAAACCTCCTTTTGGCGAATATGAATGGTACCCATTTTGAGTCCGAACTGAGGTAACTGGGTGGGACTTTACCTTGACTATTTGCACGTGAACAATCTGCAAAAAGATGAGCAAAAAGGTCTGCTTTCTCTTTTGCGGTGTGGGCCAGTGAACCGTCAGGCTTTCAGAGGTGGCAGCGATGGGCGACAGACGTTTGACTCAACTCACTTGGCCAGAGACCAGAAAGCTTTGCTTCCTGAGGGATATGACGCTATCTTGTCTCCGATGTAGCCAATGTGGTCAAAGCGAGCTCTTCTGATCACCTTTTCGAAGACTTGGCGGCAGCACTGTATCTTTTCTTCGGTTCTTGCGAATCCACGGCTTTGCTGCTGCGAGCGCCACCCAGGTTTTTTACACTTCTCGTTTAATTTAAATTCCAAAGTTCATATGTTCCACAAAATCCCGGGTCACAGCGTCAATGGGATAGCGTGATTTGTACTTTAGAGCAGCACAAACAATTAAATACGCCTAATTTAACAGAGCAAGCTCGTCTGCTGGCTGTGGGTTCTTGGTAGTCTGGGTTATGGTTGCAGGTGTTTCCGTCATCTACTTCGGGGACCCTTTTTACAACCATAGCTTTAGGCTTGCCTGTAGTTTACGTATAGGAATAAAATTGTGTGCTCGACACCACTGCCGCTGTGGCGCGTTGGTCGTTGAGCTCGGTCGCCATGGGCTTTCATGTTCTCGCAGCGGTGGCAGAATATCCCACCATGCCAGTTTAAATGACATCATCCATTGGGCTCTTGTTACCTCCAATACTCCCTCTGTTCTGTTCAGATGTCTTGTAGCTGGAGGGGTATTATTTGAGCATCTCCTGGCCAAGTAGCGGAAACTGTTCTCAAAAGCTACCTATCTATGTTGTTGGCTTTCAAGTGGCAAACGTGCATTTCGTATACTAGACATACCTCGGGAGGATAAGGACCTTAGCTTCTGGTAAAGATAGTCTGGTTTATTGAACTGTATTATGTCAAACATTAAACATGCCAGATGCCAGTGCCTACGATTTTCATGTTCATAATGGATGCTTTATTTAAGATACATAACTAAACACCTCACCTGTAGGTACTACCTAGTTTTAGCAGATTCCCCTCACAATGTAAACACCAGTCAGCAGCAAAACACCGAAGGTTATAATTTTAGTTATAATACCCAGACACTTGGAGCACCATACGTCACATGAGATAGATCGCCGACCCACAACTCTGGTTCCAAGTATTATACAGGGTGATGTCATCATTAGATAAAAACACGAACAATATTGGTTCATGAATGAGCACGGAACAAATCAAGATTTCAAATACTGTTATTAAAACATACATTCGATATAAACGAAATTAATTGAAACTAATACATAAAAGCCTATAGTTCTATTATTTCGTAGTACTTTGCATTCATTATTGATACATGGAAAATTCAATTAGGTGATTGTAAATGAATTGTTACACCGACATTTCCATACCGCCTCTACCACGCCATAACACTACCGCCTTTTAGGTAATACTCACACTAGAAAAAAAGAGCTCGTGAGCAGCCATAACTTCAAGTTTTCAATTCTTTTATTAATAAAAAGACTACATGACGTGTAATAATTTTAATTTTAAGCAATGCAATATTGACGAAGCTGTGCCACCCTGTATAGACTTTAAGTCGAATAATTGAATAGCTCCGCAGTCATGATAGATTTAAAGTAGTTTGCAAATTAATGGTTGACACGAGTACCCAAAAATATGGCCGCCAATAATGTTCAGAAAATAATTCACATAGAATTAAACCTACTAGTTTTGTAATATTTCAAAGTAGTTTAATGCTTATGTTTCTCATTACGCGGCCAAAAAAAATGTTTCCTTTGCTAATTCTGATATTTTGAATAATAAGAAGAAACTTGATTACTATACTGATAAAATCGGACATGCTTTACTTTTGAACAGTTGGGTCTAGTCATACATACACAAAGCTCTTTGCGATTCGTCGTTAAAACTTCAACTATGTCGAGTACAAGTTCTGCAAAATCTTTTAACCACAGAAATAGTCAACTGAGTTACTCGGTCTCCGTTAAAAGTACAATGGAAACTACCACAGTCTTAAATTTTTTTTTTTTGGAATAAGATAACATTAATATATTCAATATCAATTGCATTGAAATAATACAAAGAGCATAAATTACAAGTAAATCAATATTAATTAGTACTTATCACATAAGAACGTATTTGCAATGCAGGCCCAGATCAACCGTTGTGCGGGGTGCTTGAAACCGATAGAAGATAAATACTTTTTGAATTGCTCTAAGTGTGATAATTATTATGATATTCAATGTGCAAATATAACTGCGGTCTATTTTAATAATAAATTGAATGATGAAAATAAGAAGTCATGGAAATGTGATTTATGCAGAAGTTGGGAGCCAAAAACTGACAATTCTAATACACCGGTAAGAATCGGAAGCCAAAACACGAATGTTAAAACACGCCGTGGAACCAGCCGTGTCCGAGGGGAAAACAAACACAGTGAAAATGTAGTACCTAGTGCTTCACAACAACCAACTACAAGCTCTACTACAGATGCTCAAGCTCTGATAACTGAGATGCGACTGCTCCGTCAGGATATGCAAGCAATGCGTGTTGAGATGCAGGAGATGACTACTTCAGTGTCAAACCTTGTGAAACGGATAGATGGCTGTGATAAACGCATTGATGACATAAATGCCCGCATGGATGCCGTGGAACGCCAAATGGATGAACGTGTGAGCCTTTTGCAGCCTGATGCACAACTGCTTGAATCAATATCGCAACTCAAGGCTGAAATAAACGACCGAGACCAAGACCTACTATTAAATGATTTGGAGTTCTCATGCTTACCAGAACAGAAAGGAGAAAATGTGCATCATATCATCGTCACTTTGTGTCAAAAACTTGGTGTAACGCTGACAGATCACGACATTGTGAGTGCAACACGCGTGGGCCGGGTGTTGGAGACCACTGAGACAGGTACGAGCCCCGCGCCGGGGCGCCCTCGCCAAATCGTGGTGCGCCTGGCGCGCCGCACGCTGCGGGACCAGCTGCTGCAAGCGGCGCGGGTACGCCGCACTGTGACCACCGAGAACACAGGTCTGCCTAATCCCCCCCGTAGATTTTATATAAATGAGCGTTTGACCCGGCTAAATCGACAACTTTTTAGCAAAGCTCGAGAGCTAAAAGGTCAGTACAACTGGAGATATGCTTGGACCAAGGATGGCAGAATCTTTGTAAGAAAAACTGCCGGTACAGATGCTCCTCGTCATCGCATACGTGTGAAAGCAGACCTCAAACGTGTTTTTGGATAAAAATATTTTAGCTCATTTTATAATAAATCAGATTATACCTACTTTTTATCTCAAGTTTACTGTACTGTTTCTAACTTTACCTAATCTTTGTCTCATGTTTGCTTTGGTGTTTTTAGATAGGTTAAACTATAGGAAAGCTATACATTTAGATATAAAACCTAGACCCTATCACTTTATTTACCTAGGTCTACTTCTACATATTTCACTATTTTTAACTTTCACTTCGAATTCGAGGATAATTAAACTTACCCACTTAGTTCTGTGTTTCCAACAATGTGTTGTAGTAGTACATAATACCATTCTATTTTATCACCAGTTCACATCTATTATATTTATAACCTTACATGTCTATACTCTTCAAATACAACTCACAATGCACACATATCTAAACAGACATTTTTTAATGTATTAATTGCATTCTTAATTCGCTGTTCTTTTTGTACGCCGTTCACTGTTTTTACTTGTTTATTAAAGTTGAAACACTCATCTCATCATGACTTCGCATAGAAGACAGTTTTTAAAGTTAGCACTTTATAATGCGGGTTCCCTCGGCACGGGCCACGATGACTTCCAAATAGCGATGGATCGTTTTAAAGCCGATATCGTGGCAATAAATGAAACTTGGTTACGTGAAGGACAAGAGCATCGCGCTCCTGTAGTCCCCGGCTACCGATTGCGTAATGCGCCGCGTCCTAGATCGATGCGCCGAGGTCACGGTGGCGGTGTCGCATTTTATATCAAGGACGGCGTACGCGCACGACCCGTTGCCTACCCCGCAGCCTCTATTGAACAACTATGGTTATCTATGAACGTAAACAGTAAAAAGTACATTATCGGAACAGCTTATCGACCTGAGTGGATAAACGTTGACATTTTTTTGGATGCTTTAACTAATACATTAGTTCATTTCTCGAATTACGACCATATTGTACTCTTGGGTGATTTTAATGTAAACATGCTGGAACATTCCAGCGGTAAAACCATCAAGCTTAGTAACTTTTTGCACTGTATGAGTTTGAAACAGATAGTAACAGAGCCTACCCACTTTTCCGTGGATAATGAAACTCTGATAGATGTTGTATGCACGAATGCATTGGTTCGTAAGGTAACAGTTTCAAATATCACTGGTTCACTAGGGCATGCGATGATTAATGTAGAATTTTCCATTAAAAGAAGTAAAATACCTTCAAAATTAATTAATTATAGGCCGATAAAAGACATAATTATTGACACTTTTAATAGGGATCTGGACTTAATTGACTGGGATTCTGTGATACAATATCGTTCTGTGGATTGTATGACTAACCATTTTAATTATTTAATCATTAATCTTTTTGACATACATGCACCGAATAAAACCATTCAAATAAAACCGTTTAAGTCATTACCATGGATCACTGATACCATAAGAAAAATGATCGAACTAAGGGATGCTGCTCATAAAAAATATCGGCAGCTTAAAACATATAGTAGCAAACAATATTACAATGACTTTAGGAAATTTGTTGCCAGGAGTATTCACAGTGAGAAGTGTGCATATTTTAATCATAATATAAACAATTACCAAAATGATTCTCAACAACTATGGAAAAAATTAAAAAATAATATATTAACTGCCAATAATAATAAAAAATGCTTGCCTGACCATTTCCATGACGCTAATGTTATAAATGACCATTTCCTTGAGGTACCTGGGGAAAGCACTGTGCCTTTGTCTGAACTTATTTTTTTTGAGTTTCATAAATTCAACAATGAAATATTTACTTTGAAACCTGTAGGGGAACAGGAAATTGCCAAAATTATTTTGTCTTTTTCTACTGATGCGATAGGTATTGATGGGATTAGTAAAGATATGATCCTATTGACACTTCCTAAAACCCTAAAAACAATTACACACATAATAAACACATCAATTTTGACTGGTGAAGTACCCAGTACCTGGAAGTATGCTCTGGTTACACCACTAGCGAAGATTGAAAATCCGGTAACTTTGAAGGACGTTAGACCAATCAGCATTTTGCCTTTTTTGTCAAAAGTACTAGAGAAAACAGTATATAGCCAGCTATGTGCATTTATGGAGAAAAATAATATCTTACCAAGTGTACAGTCAGGTTTTCGTAAAGGTATGGGTACAGTGACTGCCTTGCTGGATGTGGTAGATAATATACTAGCTGAGCAGGATAATGGAAAGGGCACAAGTCTGGTTCTACTTGATTATTCTCGTGCGTTTGACTCTTTGAATATACCATTGCTTCTTTCCAAATTGTCATATTATGGTGTGGATAACAAATCTCTGCGTTGGTTTGATAGTTATTTAACTAATCGTTTACAGTCTGTAAAATTGGTGAGGGGTGATGGTAGCAAGTTGATTTCAGACGCAAAAATGGTAAATCGTGGAGTACCTCAGGGCTCCATCCTTGGACCATTGCTTTATATAATTTATAGCGCAGACATTACCAACGTCATAAAAAAATGCAATTATCATTTATATGCGGACGACGTTCAAATCTACGCTTCTGCTCGCCCCGAACAATTTCACGTCGCTGTATCGAATCTAAACGAAGACCTTAATAATGTTGCACTTTGGGCCCGCAGAAATGGCCTGTTTCTCAATCCTTTAAAATCAAAATGTATGATGATTCTGGGTTCAAGGAATCAAATTGCTAAGATTCTCAGTAATAACCCAAGTATTGAAATTAATGGAGAACCAGTGGAACGCGTAAATGAGGCAAGAAATTTAGGAATTACATTTGATAGTAACCTGCATTTTGAGTCTCACATAGTGAACCTAATAAAGTCGTGTTTTTACCGCTTTTGGAGGTGGTGACGCAATAAAACTAAAAACCTTTTAAATTCACTCAGTCTATTATTTTCAAACACTTAAACGTAGTTACATAAGTCAGTATAATAAGTCCTTATCTTATGTAATACAAGTTGACCTAGCGAGGCGGTGTTGCGCAGACGACTGACTGCCTAGAACACGCGGCAGTCCAGTCTGGGGTTTTGCTGACTTTTCTAACAATGTATAGCCGCTACATCACACCCCTTCTTTTTAAAAAAAATTTATAAACTATCTTTACCAAAAAAATTTATACAATTCAACAAACAAACATCCTGTATCTCGTAAGTGCTATTGCATTTTAATTATACCTTGGAGAGAACAAAAACAAAACAAAAAATTTTTACCAGTTTTAAAAAATATGACTCCATAATATTACCTTACACTAAACTTATTACCGAAGTGTACCAGATGACGTTGATTCGACATGATTGCTGAATCTGTGTTTACATTACGGGTCACTAGGTCTGATATCGCATTCCAAAGCTCAATGCTCTTTGTTTCTTACAATCTATTTATAGAACAAAATATGTTAAGGCGATGCTTCGTAACAAAATATGTTAAGGCGATGTTTCATACACAATGTACCTGTAATTGAATTATTTTACAAAAATTTGAAATAAGAAATTAGCAACAATAATTATTTATAAGTTGTTTGAAATGGGTACAAAATTAATTACACGTAATTTAAAAAATATCACTTATACAACACAAAAAAAAAAATAACATTTTGCGGATACCTATTTTTCAAGGGCCGACTTGATGTAGGTACTTGACCTAATAATAATCATTAAAATATTAAGGGTATATTGCCCGAGAGGCCGGTCTGCAATATAAAAAAAAAACGTCCCTTAGGACTCACCTTGCCTCCTCTCGCGACAATAGCCAAAAAAAAAAAAAAAAACTCCCTCATCGGCCGACCTGTATCGGCTTATACCGTGCCGCTTGCGTCACTAGCTGCTTTCCACATGGCTCTTACTCTGTTATCCATCCAGCTTCGAGTGTTTTTACGACATTTTTGAATGCAATAGTACACGAAAATTAATACCATCATTATGAATACTGCAAATACAATTGCTCCGAAAAGCTTAACGTGCGTTATTATTTCATTAGTACTGGCGTTATTTGCACCATTTTGTGCTATGATTATTTCTTGTTCTTTACTATACGATTTACCCATTTTTGGATTGAACAAAATGTTAAATACGAGTTACTACGTTAAATTCTTTTGCAATTAGAATAATGTATGATTAATAACTATGTGAACTCATCTATTTTATTTCATCCAACATCAGCAAATCGCACCGGCTGCTTAACTGCGCGGCCACTGCGCGTGGTTAAAGGTTTAGGCGGTAGCGATTTTTGCACCTGTGGAACATCATTAATAAATTTTTTACTATTTGAGAACGTAGAATTTCTATTTCCATCATTGGAATCTGCTTCATATAAGCAGTAAGCGGGTTTCACTCTATCTATGGAAACGGTTGTTCGACGGCCCCCTATTTCAATGGTCATACTCTTCGGTGATCTATTTATCACAAGATACGGTCCACTATAACTAGGCATCAATGGCCTTTGCACTAAATCATTTCGTACGAAAACATGACTACATGATTTTAAATCTTTATGAACGAAAATTGTACCAGAATCGCTATTTTCTCGTGTCTGGGGCCGGAGACTTTGTATAATATTGCGTAATTTACCTACGTATTTTTCTTGCGACGTTTCTGCGTTCGCGCAATCGACATAAAAATCGCCAGGCAAGCGTAACGTGTGCCCTAATACCATTTCAGCTGCGCTGACGCCGCTGTCGCTACGACATGCTGCACGTAGCCCCAGCATGACCGTTGGCAGTTCATCAACCCATGACCCATTTTTATTCTGTAATAAACGTGCTTTCAAAGCGACCTTCAGAGAACGATGTAATCTTTCTACCTTGCCGTTACTTTGGGGATGGTACGCTGTGGTTCGGAATTTATTAATGCCTAATACTTTCATAAGTTTATTAAATAATTCACTTTCAAATTGCCTCCCCTGATCGCTAGTTAACCTACTTGGGCATCCAAAACGGCAAATCCAGTTTTCATATATTATTTTAGCGACGGTCTCGGCTGTTATATCGCTGACCGGAACGGCTTCCGGCCAGTTTGTAAATCTATCTATCATCGTAACTAAGTACCTATGCCCTTCCTGCGTGGTCGGCAGGGGGCCCACGATGTCTACGTGTAAGTGCTCGAACCGTTCTGCTAGTGTAAAAGTACCTAATTTAGAATGTGTGTGCCTATGCGTTTTTACCTTTTGACATTGTATGCACGCTCGGGCCCATACACTGATATCTTTATTCATACCCGGCCAGTAATATTTATTCGTAATCATTTTACGCGTTGTTCTAATTCCGGGATGGTTATTACTATGTACGACATTGAAAGCCACATTTCTGAACTGCTGAGGCAGGTAGGGTCTCACACGGTTCTCTGAAGTTTCGCAATAGATCGCACTATTACACAGTGGTGATTGTAGTTTTTTAAGCACTATATTACCTTGAGATTCCGTCAGCATTTCTGCAAGCTTATCGTCTGTTTCCTGTGCCCGGGCGACTTCGTCGAAATCTAAAACGGTCGGACAAACAATGGTCTCTATAACTCGGGACAATGCGTCAGCAACTGCATTTTCGTTACCTTTGACGTATTGTATATTGCTCGTAAATTCGCTTATATACAATAGTTGTCGTGCTCGCCTGGGCGTCTCTTTATTATCTGAACCTATTTTAGAAAAAACGTGTGTTAATGGCTTATGATCTGTCATTATGGTGAGCTGCCGGCCTTCTACCATGCTGCGAAAATGTACTATGGCCAAGTATACTGCCAATAGCTCTCTGTCGTACGTGCTATATTTCTTTTGAGCCTCCGACAATCTTTTGGAAAAATACCCCAGCGGCTTCCAGACTCCTTTAACCTTATGTTGGAGGACTGCGCCGACGCACGAGTTTGACGCATCACACATTAAATACAGCGCACCTTCGTCTCCCGGATGTGACAAGGTCACCGCGTTTTCTAAAGCTAACTTACATTGCTCGAAGGCGGCTATCGACTTATCCGTCCATTTAATCTTTGATTTATCCTTCTTTTTGGCGCCATGCAGGAAGTTTTTTGCCAAATCAGCCATTTTTCTTAACAATTGTGATGGCTTTTGCGTGCCCAGGTCCATGTCATTCACTAACCTTTGAAATTGTGATTCTGCACTTTCTTCAAACACTGTTAGCAGGCGCTCCTTAATTGTCTCATATTTCTCGGTTGCCGGCGGAGATTGCACTATGTCGCTAACTTGCCGCAACGCTTCTTTACTTAACTTTGACAAAACTAGGTCAAATTTGACGCTGTCGCCTTGTTTTTGTGGTGCCATTATGGATTCGAACCGGCAAAACCACATCCTGGGCATATCTGGCCAAAATTCCGGGGTTCGCATTTGAACCGTGACCATTGAAACGTCTCCATTATTTTCCGCCACCGTCGGTTCGGCCTTGGGCACCGGGTTTTTAGCCCCACTAACATCTGGCGTCGATAACATTTTAATATTCACTTTATATTTCTTACTAAACAATATTCACTCTCGCTAGGTTCGCGCGTCACCGTGAGTCGTCTTCTTGATCACGTCGGGGTCACCAATTTGGAGGTGGTGACGCAATAAAACTAAAAACCTTTTAAATTCACTCAGTCTATTATTTTCAAACACTTAAACGTAGTTACATAAGTCAGTATAATAAGTCCTTATCTTATGTAATACAAGTTGACCTAGCGAGGCGGTGTTGCGCAGACGACTGACTGCCTAGAACACGCGGCAGTCCAGTCTGGGGTTTTGCTGACTTTTCTAACAATGTATAGCCGCTACACCGCTTAAAGTTACTATATCGTATTCGAGATCTACTTAATGAAAAAGTGCGTGTCACACTTTGTGAGTCTCTCATACTCTCAAGGTTAAACTATGGAGATTTAGTATATGGCCCGCGTTTGCAGTCTAGGACGCGCCGTCTTGTGCAACGGGTTCAAAACGCTTGTTGCCGTTTCTGTTATTATATTCCCCCTCGTCAACATATAACTCCCTATCTTAATAAATCATCAGTCCTGAACATGTCTTCTCGCAGACACCTACACCTTGCTTCATTATTATTCGATGTTATTACACATAAAACACCAGAATATTTATTTAGTAAATTGAGATTTTCTCAAGGAAATAACAGATATTGTAACAGACCAAATCGCATGCCGCTGGAGAGTCACTCTCACAAAACTGCGGCATTCACCGGCTGCTTCCGCTATCTAGCCACCAAATGCTGGAATAATATACCTCCACCTTTGCGAATTTTAAAATCCAAACTCACATTTAAAAAATGTTTTAAAGATCTTCTCCTGAACAAGCAAAAGCTAGAAATTCCAAGTGGCTTTTCATTGGTGGATTTTGCCGTCTGACTATTATTATTAAAAACGTTGAGATGCTATTTATAAAATCACTTTCACTAAAACATTATATCTTTATCTATACATTTCTATGCATCATAACATACATTTCTTATGTGTTAATATATTATACTCAAACACTCCAACTGACTTTGCATTTCATATTAACACAAATTATCTACATATATTTTTTTATTTTTATTTAGTTTTTATATCTTTTATATTTATAAACATTATTGGTGTTTGATTGTCCGGCTTTATACACCTACTGATATATTCAGAGTACTGCCTCTGTCCTCAGGCTGTGGCAGAATTATCAGTGTATTGCTTTGAAGAGCAAACTAACACACTGAGCCATGGCCTTTTTGTGCTACTGCAACACAATGTTTTATTTATTTTGTTTTTTATTATTTTTTAAATCATTTTCTGTTGATTATTTTATTTTATGTCTTCTCTTAATAATTGTGAACTTGCCTACAATTCATTACTTTTACTATTTTTATTAATATTATTTTTTTTATTTTTTGTTTGTTTTGATTTATTAATGATGTTTGTGTGTAAAATATATTTGTTTTGTAGGATTATTGTTTAGCATTTAAGATTTAGGTTTTTTTTATGTTAATTGATATCTGTATTGTGTTGTTTTTTGGTCACAAATAAATGAATCTATCTATCTATCTATCTATCTATCTACTTAAAAAACTCATGTGGCGTCAGTGGTCCTGCCGCAAACGCTGCAGGTATTTTTTTTTTTTTTTTAGTGTTTCATCCCCTGGGTAAATCCGCCAGGGGCAGGAGTTTATTCAATTTATATAATATGTTTACATGTCATGATATACACTCGGCGTCACAAAAATCGCACCTTTCGAAAAAGCAACTTTAAAATACTTTTACTCAAACTTTGTCCATAGTAAGGGTATGATTGTAGGATATCATTGGAAAGGTTATTTAATTGCCTATTAGAAATTACAAACATATGTATATGTTTTAAAGCTTTTAATAAAAAAATCTTAAAAAGGATAAAAGTTACAAAAACTAAATTTAAAAAAACATAAAAAAATCTCAAATCAGTCCTTAAAATCTAGTGTTTCCTCCCCTTGCTTTGATGACAGCTTCCATCCGATCCTTCATGGACCTCAAGAGGGTCACCACTCTCTCTTGGGGTATGTTCTCCCATTCTTCCTTCACGGCATCCTGAAGCTCTTGGAGAGTGGTGGGAGCAGGATCACGTGCTCGTACGTGTCTCTTTACATCGTCCCAGAGATGCTCGATCGGGTTTATGTCTGGGCTTCGTGCTGGCCACTGCATAACAGGAATCTCAACCTTTTCCAAGTAGTCCCGCACAGAAAACGCAGTGTGGCAACGTGTTATCGTGCATTAACATGAAACCATCGCCAACAAAACTGGCATACGGGACCACATGGTCTTGTAAGATTTCTGTTATGTACCGCCCAGCATTCAGCGACCCTTGCCCGCGACCACCGCCAGTCCGAGAGCCGCACACAAGTTCCGTTTTCCCTTCAACGGATATGCCACCCCAGAACATACAGGAACCACCTCCGTATTCGACGGATCCGACGGAAACCATTCTGCGTCTATCGTTGCAGAAAAGACATACTCGTGTCTCATCGGTAAAGAGAACGGCCCTCCACTGGTCAAGCGTCCAGTTGACATGCTCCTGAGCAAATTGTAACCGCTCTCTCCGATGTCGCACGGTCAATTTTGGGCCTCTAGCAGGTCTGTGAGCTCTTAATTTCTTTTCTTTCAATCTTCTTCTAATCGTAGAGACACTCACAGACGTTCTACAAGCTGACCGGAGCTCTTGTTGCACCTCAACAGCATTGCTGAAGCGGTGGCGCAACGACGTAGACAAAATGAAATGGTCGTCTCTTTCTGATGTACAACGTTTTCTTCCGGATCCACGTCTTCGGGTATAGCCACTAGTCTCACGGAACCGTTGGTATACTCGTCGTACTGCAAATCGGCTAAGGTTCAACTGTCGAGCAACGTCAACCTGTCGCAGTCCTGTTTGCAATAGAGCAACGATTTGAGCGGCTTCTTCAGGGGTTGTATCCATCTTCACTGCCACTAGGTATGTATATTGAAGCTATGATGATGGTAGGATGACCAGTCATAGCCACTCTACACACAGTGGTTTCCATGTTGAGGAGAGGAGGGGTAGGGAGAGGACAGCAATGGAATCCTCTTTAGTAATAAATAGCAGTGACGCCGAAACCGTCGGAGTTGGGCCTGTCGTTACGAATAAACGCGTACTTGGGAAAAACGAATCCCCTGGAGCGGTTTGGACTTTGCCACGTCTCTTGAAGAAGCAATAAGTCCAGCTCGTTGTTCTGAAGGAACAGTTTGAGCTCAGGAAGGTTAGTATTAAGGCTACGAACGTTAAAGGAAACAAGGGATAAGCCCTTCGGTTTGATACGACAGGATGCGGGATTTGCGGATCTAGACATTATAATTATTTATTAAGTTTATACGAAAAATGGAATTCATAAGGAGCTTAGTAGCGAGTGATGCTCAGCTAACGCAAAAAGACGCTCTTGAGGAGAGCGGGCGGCTCGCAGTTTGCGTGCGAGTACGAAGATTTCCTTAATGTCGACGTTTTGAATGACGTCAAACACGGTCTTCATGTCCTCAGCCAACGACGACTGAGGTGGAGACGACGAAGCGGGACGCGGGCCTACAGGAGCTACGGGAGCTGGGATAGGACGGGAAGGTGCAGATGGAGCGGCCGGACGCTGTCTCCAGGACAGAACCGGAGTAGGCTTCAGCTGCACGGGCTTTGCTTCCGGGGGACCCCGGTTGCGCAGCGGCGGGAAGTTAGCGGGAGTGAGCGGCGGCGCCGGTTTAGGCGCTGCCCTCTTAGCTGAAGAGCGCGGAGAGCGCGGGCAACCCCTGTAGTTAGCTGTGTGGCCAGACTGGCCGCACAGCTAACTAGGCGGAGGGAGCTGAGGCTTCGGTGGGACGGGAGCGCCGCGCGACGCTGGCTTCGACGGAGCTGACGTATTCGCAGTCACTTGTAGTGACATTAACGGCGCGGAGGCGGGTGTTGAAGACACCGGGGTGGGCTCGGGTGTTGAAGACACCGTTGCTTTCTTCGAACGCTTCTTAGAGCGTTTGGCGACTAATTGAAACGCGGGCTCAGGAGAGCCGGTTCGGACGCGGAGTCGGAATCGGAGTCGCTCCCGGGAGCGGTACGCTTACGCCGCGACGCGCGAGATGACGTGACCGACGCGCAGTCCATATAGGATGGAACGGGAGACGCGGGAGGGCTGGTAGCGCAGATAAGGCCTGCGTGAATACCTCGTCAGAGATTGAGACACCCGACGCGCCTAGCGACTGGGCGAACGCTTTCGCGAAGTTAATTACGCTTTGCGAATCCATGGGAGGGGTTGGTATGAATACTAAGGAATGTATATTTAATTATATAAAAGATGCCTAAAGTTGTCTAAAATAAACCGAGCGAACCCTAGTGGCTAACCTTCCTACCTGCGGTAGGGGGGCTGGGGAAAATAACTTAAAACTAACCGTTGTTTGCCGAAGGCCGCTACCGAGAAACCTAAAAAAAAAAGGGTACGCAGGTAAAGAGTTGACCGCGTTAGAGTCAACCTTTACCGACAAAAAGGACAAATACACACGAAAATACACAGATATTATAAAAATAAATATGAAAATAGGAGAAAAATAAATTAAAATAGAGAAGAGAAATAAAATAATAATAAAAGGACTGGTTCAGTACAAATTCGTTGTCACCGTTAAGTATCCTTTGTACTGAAACCAGACTACTTACGCTGGGCACAACACTGCACTCAGCACAAGCACAACACAACTTAGCACAGCACTTTGAAGACTAAGAGGCTTAGTCACAAAGAAAAATCACACTTCGATAGCACTCAGAGGGTGTAGAAAAACCTTGAAAACCGTAGCACGGAACCAACACGCTAAACTGTGACGTCAGTAGACTGAGACTGCCACGGAATATCGGGAAGGGACCGATCAACGGAGAACGGGGTCTTGCACGTCCGTACCGGGCGGCGATCGGAGCGAGAATGTGTTGCCATTTTTTTTTTTTTTTTTTTTTTGCTGCCGAGGCACCCTCGCGGGAGGGAGGTGGAAGATGCGTCATGCATACCCGCCCGCAGGTAAATTCCTCTGCGGGGGGGTTATGTGGGACTCACCAGAATGGCACCTACCCACTAAAAACCACCTGTTGGCTGTAGTTATTACCGTTAGCCTTCATCGGAAGCGACACCCGTCGGGAAGTTGGGCGCGCTGGCGGAGACCCGCCAGCGGGTCTTCCGCCTGTAGTGAAAGTTGCACTGAAGGTGCTCAAAGGGACATGAGTTGGTGGCCGTTCTGGGCAGCCTCCGGTGAAGCCGGGGCTGGACAGAGGTCGGCCGAAGCATGATTTAGGGATCAATTCATTTAAATGAACCTACAATGAATTGAGAAGGGAACTATGCTCCGCCAGAGCTAGCAAACGCTCTGTTGGAGTACGTGAAGCCCTAAGTTTACGGGCTAAGACTGCGATTTCACTAACATCGACATTTTTAATAGCGTCGCAGACGATACGCATATCGTCTGCTACGGAGGATTGAGGAGTGGGTTTGTATGGGCGAGGAGCCGGGATGGGATTCGATGCGGGACGCTGCCTCCAGTTTTCTGGAGCAGGCTTGGGCTGAGTAGGCTTTGCAGCCGGAGGAACCCGGCTACGCAGCGGCGGAAAGTTTTCTTGAGAAAGGCGCGAGGCCTGTTTGGGAGCCGCCCTTTTGAAATTGGAGCGCATACAACGGGGTGCACGAGGGCAGCCCCTGTAGTTTGCGGTGTGGCCGGACTGGCCACAAAGCACGCAATCGGGAGGAGAGGGAGTTTCAGGAGTGCGATTGCACTCCTTAGTGAAGTGCGGGACCAGGCACTTGACGCACCTGGGCGGTGCGCGGCAGTTGGCTGCCGCGTGCCCGTACAACTGGCACCGATGGCACTGGCCGGGATGACCGCGGCGATGAGGCGCCTCGATTGAGATCCCAGAGAGGCCGCAAATAGAGCTAACCCCTTTCAGGATCTCTCTGGACTTGGGGACGTTGGCGAGAATCACCAAAGCGAGAGGGTGTTGCCTCCCGTACTTTTTTTTTTTTTTTTTCTCTTTATTTTTTTTTTTTGGGACTTTGGGTCACTACAGTTGTGACCATGTCAGTCCCATCGGAGCTTAATAATAGTACATCACAACTATGAGATTTTACAACATATTAAATATTAAAATTAGTAGGTACTTATTTTTTTTAAACTATTGTATACAAATATATAAATTAACTTAGAATTTTTAGTGCAAGGTTCAGAAATTAAACTTTGGATACATCCTAACAAGAAGGGATTACATCTTAATAAATTAAAAAGACATTGTCTTTCGACCTTGTTCCTAACACACTCCATCAAAATATGGTATGCGTCTTCTATCTTCTGGCATACTTCACAATTAGGTGAAGGTAACTTCTTCATCAGATAGCCAAACTTGTTTAAAGGAATGTGTCCGGAACGAAGTCGAAAAGCTATTTTTAATAAGTTCTATTTATTTTACTTTTATCGAACCATGGTAGATGAGGAGGCTCATTTTGTATAATTTTGTACCAAATCCCTTTGTCCTTTGATTTTTCATCAAAATGTGCCTTCCAGTCGTCATAGCACTTTCTTTTAAATTTTGGTAAAAGTTCTGAAAAATTTAGTAAAACGTTCACTTCATTTCCGTCCTTAGATGCATACTTAGCTAGTCTATCAGCCTCCTCATTACCAATAAGTCCGACATGAGATGGAACCCATTGCAATTTCAGTGCCAGCTCACTAGGTAGTTGATTTATTTTATGTAACACAGAATAGGCCAGTGGAATACCTCTAACACCACCCGAACAGTGAATGATATGTTGAAGAGCGCTTTTACAATCTGTGAATATAACTACTTTATGGTGGCCTATGGTCAAAGCATATGATATGGCTTCTGAAATAGCAAAGAGTTCCGCAGACATGATACATACATCAGTAGTGATTTTATAACAATAGCTAACCTTATTGTTATTATCTAAGTATGCTGCACCTAGGCAGTTATCAATTTTCGAGGCATCTGTGAAAATCGTATGCCAGTCTTTGTATTTTTGTCCTAATTCATAAATAACGTCTTTATTAAGTATGTTGGGATCAAATGTTTTTTTTGCTCCCCTGACACTATCTAAATTAATTTCTATTATATTTAAGGTATCAATATGTGAAACCCACGTATTTAATTGAAACATTGGCAATTTTGACGATGAGTGCATTTTTAAAAGTTTGGTATTTTCATAAACAGAACAAATAAGGGGTTTTTTTTTCTTACGCCAATAGTTTTTAGATATACTAAGCTGCAATTGATCCAAGGCACGGTTTGTTAAATTGCTAGATAAGGACGAGCACTTAAGGACATATTTAGCAGCAAGATATTGCCTTCTTAAATGGAGAGGAGGGACGCATAATTCGCTTTCCATTACATGAATGGGTGTAGATTTAATAAAGCTGCCAATAATGCGTAGGGCTTGGTTCTGAATTTTGTCAATTTTTTCAAGATGAGATTTTGCGCTACTGTTATAAAGAATGCATCCATAGTCAATCCTGCTTCTCACTAATGATATATATAGTTTTCTAAGATGGCTAGGATGCACTCCCCATGAGGTTCCTACAAGCATTTTAAGCACATAAAGGTGTTTAAAAGTTTTTTCAGCTAATTCGTTAATGTGTTTGCTAAAAAGTAATTTTCTGTCAAGCCATAACCCTAGATATTTATGACATTCCACTAATTCTAAAGCTCGGCCATTTATATATATATTTATTTCCGGTAATCTGTGCGCTCTGGAAAAAAGACATAGTTTTGTTTTGTTGCCTGAAATTTCTAAACCTAATTTTCTTAATAATTCAAGTAGTAAATTTAATGAACTCTGTATATTTTCTATGCTTTGAGATAATTTTTTTGATTTAAAATAAAATACTAAGTCATCTGCATATTGTTCAATTTCTACATTATGGATATGCTTAAAAATTTTGAGTATTACTAAATTAAAAAGCAATGGTGACAACGGGTCCCCTTGTGACAATCCTCTACCAGTGCATCTACTCAAATATCCACCTGAGAGCTCATCCCTAATTTTAAGTATTCTGTTAGATAAAAATGCCCATAAATATTTACATATTTGAGATCCAACAGCTAATTCATCAAGAGTAATTATAACTTCTTCTATTAACACATCATTGTAGGCATTTTCTACATCGAGAAAACAAGCAAGAGTAGGCATATTTTCGGAAAATCCAGTTTGTATGTATGACACTAGCTGTACTAAAGAATCTATGCAAGAATGACTTCTTCTAAATCCTGTAGTACTTGGTGATAGGAAGGCTTCTTTTTCGACATACCACTCCAATCTCTTGGTCAACATTGAATGAAAGATTTTGCAAATACATGATATAAGTGATATGGGTCTTAATTTAATATCAGATTGTGAAGAACCAGGTTTAGGTATAGGAATCACTTCTATAATACGCCATTGTTTTGGTATTGTTGAGTATTTAAATATTAGATTATAAATATTAAGCAAATGCTGTTTAACACATAAGGGTAGGTGGAAAATCATAGAATATGTAATGCCGTCCACCCCCGGAGCAGTATCTTTTTTTTTAGGCAACTTAGTAGTTCTTTCATTGTAAACTTATCTTCTAGAATAGGATTGGTTGATTTTACGGTTGGAATAGAAGGCATAGTATAATCAGGGGCTAAGTTACAAATAAGCTCTTTTTTCCTATCAATAGGTACAGTTCTTTTTTGATATTTGCGACCTTTAATCCAACTCATTTTTCGCCACAAACCTGACGCAGTAGCGTTGCTATCAATATTTTTACAAAAGGTTTGCCAACTATTTAATTTTGCACGACCTATTTCTAATTTACATTCAGCTAATTTATCTTCATATTCTTTTAAATTTTGAGGAGTTGGATTACGTCTGAGCTGTTTCAATTTGAGACGTCTTTCAGCTATGAGTCGAGAAAGATGAGGTTGCCAATAAGGTTTAGGTGTAAATTTTTGTTGCGGATTAGTACATGTTTTGATCTTAGGAATATGCTTATCAGCTGCATCATTCAAAGCTTTTTCGAATGAATCATAAATATCCTGTATTTTTAATGGTAAGTTGCTTTCATAATAATTTGAGTTATACGTTTTTAAACTATCTGTATATGCTATCCAATCAGCTTTCTTATAATTACGTTTTGTTGTAAGTTTTATAGAATCATAATAGGAAAAAGAAAATTTTATAACTACGTGGTCACTGCCCAAGTTTTGCTGTGCATTTTATGCACCGCGAGTGCCGGGAAGCCTTGGGACTGCAGATCCTCCAGGATGGCCTCGTTCGATAATTCGAACGGGATTCCCCTGAGTACCGCTCTGATCTTACGCTCTTCTGACAGAGCATAAGTGTGATAAGCATATTGCTTATCGGTGAGGAGCTTAGTCAAAGCTCGGAAATCGTCTATCGACGAGACAGTGATTTTAATAGATTCACCCGAGTTTACCGCTCGGGTGTAAAGGATCTTGTGCTCATTGCACAGTGTCGAGACCTCAGTCCATTTACCCTTTTCCCGAAGGAAAACGGGTGGTGGGACCTTGGCCTTGACAGAAGTTGGGGCCGGAGCGGGTGTTGAAGACACCGGGGCAGCTGGCGTTGAGGACGCCGCAGGGGGTGTAGGGACGGGCGTGGAGGGCGCCGGGTCTTGTTTCGAGCGCTTCTTAGAGCGCTTCTTAACAAGGGTGAAAGAGGGAGGCTCAGGGCCAGTTGGGGTGGCGTCCGAGGAAGACTCAGTCGCGGGTGCGCGCTTGCGGCGCAGAGGGGCGTCTACTTCGCACTCCATGTCACTGGAGGAAGGGGACGCGGGAGGGCCTAAGACCTGAGGGGTCTGGGGAACTGGGGTGGCCTGAGGGGCCATTGTGGACATTATCGTCATGAAATGAGGGATGAGAGAATCTAAGAAACGGAACTTGTCAGCATTTATATGTATGCCTTCAGCACCGGTACTATCAACTAACTTCTTCCTAATCTCATCAGAGCTTAGGGAAGCCATTGCGGAGGGGTTGGGGAGGGACAATATATGAACCTAACAACGATGACTAACTTCCTAAAACCACCCTACACGCAGTAGGGCGGTTGAGAACGACGCGGATAACTTACTCGAACACGGCACTTGAAGTCCTGGAACAACGAATTCCCGTCGACGAAGCTCTCGTTCCACGAAGTACGGTTAACAAGCCACTATTCGCCGTGAAAACGGCGTTAGAAACTTATTAGAAGTACGGTTAACGAGCCACTGTCCGCCGTGAAAACGGCGTTAGAAACTTAATACGGTAAACAATTATGAAATTTGGGTGCTCAATTAGCGCGGGGGCTAAAAGAGCGGGAAGGCGTCTGCGATCGACGTGCGCTCGAGAACGCACGCAGACCGAGACTCATGTGTTGCCATGCCGCCAAGCCGCCATATTAACATGCCCCTTCCTGCCAACGCCACTAGCCAAGCCAGAGAAGTGGGGACAATGTTAATATAAAGCCCTGCACCCATTTTTGTATTACTCTTTGTTCGTAATAAACTCAATCATCATTACACTGCTAGTTTTTTTGTGCCTACCGTTTTACTATAGAAAGCGTAGTAGTTAAGTTTGAGTTAGGTTGATGTTAGGCTGCATTTATGACATAAGCGAGCGTGGTGCGAGAGCACTCGCCGAAGCGCCATAATCGCAATGGGATGATAATTCAAAATTTTATAGCAAAAACATCATGTTACAACATATTTTTAGTGGCGAAGATAGTATCGTTCAGTATATCTATCTTATAGTATATAAAGATAGAAGAGGATACGCTCGTAAATAGTGGCTGAAGAAGTTTGTTTGATTAGCACCCATTCTAAATTAGAAGTACCTATTTTACCGCGGAAAGTAACGGCTAATCATTACTTCGATCGTATGCGAGAATTTTCAAATTGTTTTTTTATAACTAAATAAGTAATCGTTACTTTGATTGATAAAGGTCGTGCACAGGAACTTTTTCAGCAAAAGAAAATAGGGAACAAATCAACTAATCTGATTCTTTTTACAGACCAGTGAACGTCAGTGGGGCTTCGTGTTCATAGGGACTGGTATCATCTACCTAGTGAGCTGCACAGTTTATTTACTTTTCGCTGAAGCAGAAAAAGCAGAATGGGATACACCTGAAGAACAAGAAAAAGATCTTCCTGAAGCGATTTCTATGCTTGAAAAGAGTGCCAGAAAAATAACTGCGAATTAAATGTTTGCTTGTAAATTGTAGATAGGTACGGTCTTTAATAAAAACTATAAAGATTAAGTATTTTGTAGAAATATTGTTTTACTGCTAAAAGTACGAGTAAGTTGGACCAATAAATTTTTTTCGGTACACAAAGTTTTTTATTTTGAATAAACAAAAAAATGTCATGTTTTTAAGAAAGGTTTCGTTGGTAGAATACTTTTTTTAATTAGTTAGAAGTTCTTTTCGCAAAAATAACTGTTCTTAAAATAACTAAAAACATTTATATTTTTGTATCTGTTCAATTTTAATAAAGATTTAAGCTTTTCGTTTGTCTGTTTATATGTAAGGGTGAATTTCCCAAACAACTTTTTTTTTTGTCTTCGTTGAAATTCGTTTTTTAAAATAAAAATTTTGCAGTGAATTATTTATTTTAGAATAGAATAAGTAGTAATTGGGTTGTGGCAAAAATATATTTTTTAATTAGGTTATATTTAAGGGTAGAAATAAATACATAAACTCCAAATTTTCCCGTATCGGTGCTGTCCCACAACTTTTTTTACAGACGTAAAAGCTTATAGGTCTATAAACATAACAAAATCAAGTTTAAAACCTATTCTATTTTATGGAATAATAGTTTTTTTATTGAAACATAATTTATTTTGTTCTATAAATTAACGTTTATTTTTATAAGAGGCACAAACGTACTTGTCCTGGAAAATGCTGTCTTGTCGGTGACCCAAAGTAATTTAGATCTAATTTGGCATAGACGAGTCCCACAGTGTCCCCGCCCCCAAATTTATTTTACGTTAGCAACGTGCTACTACGCAGTCAGGAAGGATGCGAGCCAAATAACTGCATATTCCCTCCAAACACGTAAGTACGCCTTTTTATTTGCTCGCGGACATTTTTTTTATAATATCGGTGATAGCTTTGTCTAGTCTAATGAGTAGTTATTTTGTGGCTTTTTGGTTTTATTAAAGGTAATTAGTTGATTAGTTTGATTAACTGTTATTGAATTTATCCTAGATATTGTGGTTTTTTTGTAATATTTGAAAAAGTGTGTCTTTTATCAAGACGGTGTTTTCAAATCGGTGAAATCGGTGGTCGTTTATTGCCACCGTTGTGATAATTTTCACCGATTCTGTCAGAAAAATCGAATCGGTGACTTATTTCTCATATCGCTGTCTCACTTCATGGTTCAACAGACAGTTTTATCACATCGGTGGATTGCTTTATAGTAACGGTGACTCTTTTTATCAGTTCGGTGAGTCGTTTTATCATATTGGTGGTTCCCGTCGTTTCGTTGCGGAATACGTATATGCCAAATTTCATAAGTGTATGTATGTTTGTTTGTTTTACTATATCCCAGGAAATACTTTCCTACTATATACTACATTCTTTTACTATTAGTTTGAGTACCTATCTCAACTTAGGGAATGGTAGATAGATAGATAGATAAAATCTTTATTGGTACTACAAACTCACATACATAATACGTTACATTATTATTTGAACACCTTATTATTATTAAAAAAATAAAATAAATAAAAACAAACACAACAATGGCATATTACACGACGTGTGTTAAGTACGTGTGCTGTAGCAGCGCACAAGGAGGCAGCTCAGCGATGACATTTGCTCGGAGGAGCAAAACGCTGATTTTCAACCGCATCGTACAAGTTTTATTGATATCGGTGCACTTTATCAAAAGTTTATAACTAAAAATAGTGAAATAAAAATGTTTAAATAAAACATCTAACCGACGTCAATGAAGTCAGAGCCCTGATGATCGTAAAATAGCGAAGACTTTATTCAAATCGGTTATGTTAAACATTCATGTTATTGACTTTACATTAAACCAGTAATTTATGCATGATGCAAGATGCAAGATGCATGCACAAACTCGTCATACACGCCCGCGTTCCATAGCATCTCTTTAAATACAACACACGTGGTAGCATGCACCTACAACGTACGACCTTCAAGTGCATGTCATTTGGGGAGGTATCTATTCAATAAAGCTAACATAATGGTGAGCTATTTTTTATTTCATTGAAGCCAGCAAACGAACACTGGATCCATCTGATGGTAAGTAGCATCCAGGACATCGTTAAAGAGACGTGCAATGCTTAACGATGCGTTGCCGACCCAACATTTAAGATGGTCAAGTCTTATGTTCCTGTCATTTCACTGGCTGGCCCTCCCCTTCATCCGGAACACAACTACGCTTATACGTAGTTATTTAGCGGCTAAGATAGGGAGGATGGTACCTACCCTGGCATTTCTGAATATGTATAGCAAATATATATTTTAACTAAAGATTTTTAGAGGAATTTTGTTTAAGAATGCCGAGGCAAAAACTAGACGAGGAGGAGAAAAAAAGGGAAGAGGTTAAGCGAAACAAGAAGAAAAGCTAGAATCAAAAGCGCCCCAATTTTGAGAGAAGAGTTTTTACGGAAAGACAGAGGACGTTTAACTAGACGAAAAGCAGCTGGACTTATCCTATCACGAAGCCAAATGACTACACATGCTCGTCGGCTCGCACAAAAATAAGACCAAATTTCTGCCCACGCATATTATCAAAGGAAAAAAGCTAAGGCGGCTGCTGCCCGAAACAAAAATAGTGAAATAAGTGTTCCAGAGGCCAATGATGTAGTAACAGAATTACTACCGAAGCATTACGAATTACTTAGTGTGTAAGTTTAGACCAGTTGAGGAGTGTATTTCCATTGTGATTAAAGTTTAATTTAAAGTCTGATTAACTTTAAAACTAAAATAATTATGCTGATCAATAACGGTTATTATTTCTTTATTTAAATAAGTAAGTTTAATTAAAATAATTATATACTGTTACATTAATAAATACAAATATGTCAAGTTCCAACACTGATAAATGTTCGCGCTACAATAGGTGGACTTTACTTATTTTAAATAAAGACAATGATAATAAAAATAACCATTTTTTTTTCTTTGTAGTATAAAACACTTGAATTGGATTACTAAGAACTCAGTTCTCGTAAGATCAGAAGGTCTTATGTAAAAAGATCACATCTAAGTTTCTGTTGTCAAAATACGTAGGTACCACCTATGTTTTTTACACCGTTTTGGTACATTAAGGTGCATGGTTTAATGATATCGGTGGGTCAAAATATCATTTCGGTGGAAAAACTTATCACCTCGGTGGTCACCCTTCTCATATCGGTGCCCAGAAAAATTAATCGGTGGTTGGTTTATCAGATCGTTGGCAACCAAAATTCAATTTTAATTTTCTCCTTGGTCTTTAATGGTAGGTTGATATCCATAAATCTGGAAATATATAATGTCCTAAAGAATACATAAAAACTAAAAAATACACAAAAAACACATAAATGAAGAAGTTCACCGATACGATAAAAAAAACACCAGTTGTTGAAATTCACCCGTAATCTTTAAGTCTGAAACCACTTTTTTATTGAAAAATATAAAAAGATGAGTCTTTTGTCTTCTATGTCACCTAATGGAAAGTGACGATGAAGACGAAGGTGTTACACTGCTATCCACGAGATACCTATTCAATCGACTACCTATAGTAAACCAATTTTAAAAATTACCAGGTACCGTCACGGTCACGCATCGGAATGTCACGTTGTTTCTATAAAAAAGGTTTGTTAGGCTTTTATAATAAATAATTTATTTCATATTTTAAAACGACGAATAGGATATGACCGAAAAATAAATGTGTAATACGCTTGAAACATTGTGACGCGATTTTGGGAATCCGAATAAACCCAAAGAATATTGAAGAATCTAAGCTTTTCGATCGTCTCTCCACCATCCTCAAGGGCTTTTACTTTTTAGTGCCGTATCTAGAAAGAATAAACATAACCTTTATTTAAAATCCGGAAATGCACAAGGGATCAGAACTTACCGATGGAAAACTAGCAGGAACCTTTAACAATAATGAATATCTGTATGATTGTTCACAGATACAAATCCATAGAATAGAATAGAATAGAATAGAATAGAATAGAATAGAATAGAATAGAATAGAATGGAATGGAATGGAATGGAATGGAATGGAATGGAATGGAATGGAATGGAATGGAATGGAATGGAATGGAATGGAATGGAATGGAATGGAATGGAATGGAATGGAATGGAATGGAATGGAATGGAATGGAATGGAATGGAATGGAATGGAATGGAATGGAATGGAATGGAATGGAATGGAATGGAATGGAATGGAATGGAATGGAATGGAATGGAATGGAATGGAATGGAATGGAATGGAATGGAATGGAATGGAATGGAATGGAATGGAATGGAATGGAATGGAATGGAATGGAATGGAATGGAATGGAATGGAATGGAATGGAATGGAATGGAATGGAATGGAATGGAATGGAATGGAATGGAATGGAATGGAATAGAATAGAATAGAATAGAATAGAATAGAATAGAATAGAATAGAATAGAATAGAATAGAATAGAATAGAATAGAATAGAATAGAATAGAATAGAATAGAATAGAATAGAATAGAATAGAATAGAATAGAATAGAATAGAATAGAATAGAATAGAATAGAATAGAACAGAACAGAACAGAACAGAACAGAACAGAACAGAACAGAACAGAACAGAACAGAACAGAACAGAACAGAACAGAACAGAACATAACAGAACAGAACAGAACAGAACAGAAAAGAATAGAATATCGGTTTATTTGCAATAAGACCCACAACAAATTATTACAAAATATGACACAGAGAGAAAAAAATAAGAATATTAATTAAAATTAAAAGAGAGAGAAAAAATTACATACTAACATACATTTTCAAAAAAGTATCAAAGTAAAATCAGCAAGTATCAAAACCGGTAAAATGGGAACGTGTTTACAAATCTTTACAATCACAGTTTACAGTTTACACAACAAATACAGTTTACAATCATCCCAAAGGTATTTGTTTAAGAATAATTTTTAACAACATAATTAAGCATCTTAAATACGCTTTCAAAAGCTTTACGTTAATTGAGAGGTACTCAGAAAATTATCTTTAATGACGCCATGAAGTGATGGAACGCAACATAGTAAAACACAAATTTTACACAAACATTACATTTATTTTTGTATGGAGGATTTTTGACCTACCTTCTGGTTTGTGTAAAGTGGGCCTTAAATCTGGAAGTTATGTAATGTAAGTCTTTGTAAATATTTAGTAACTATTATGCAACTAGATATTATTAACCTTTTTACCATTTGTTATAAAAAAATAAAAACTGCCCTTTTATGTGTTTCAGTCTTTACAAGTTTTTATTCAAAGTTTTATTAAAAATATAAGGGGTTAAAATAATCCAATTTATCTGAAAGGATAATTCCAGTCATTGTCCAAAAACGATTGTAAAAAATGCAAATGAGAATTCACATTATCATATTTTTAGAATAAATACTGTAAGTCCGAGAAACATGCAAAATGTATATGTATTTGGAAATGCATAGCAGAGTTTTTCTTGATAAAGTACACGTTTCAAATCCTGGAAATACACGTATCAGTAATGGAAAAGCTTAATTCCAAATTTTAAGTATTATTTTTCTTAAACTTGCCGTCGTGAACATTGTTCTACAATGATCAAAGTTGTCATGGTGATCTTAATGAAAAACCTTACCTTTGTGAGAAATTGAAAAGCTAAAATAAAATGAGGAAACTACCTGCGTTTCTTTGTGCTAAGTTCTTGATTCAAATTCAAACAATTCTCTGTTTCAAATAAAGAACAATCGCTTATGGTTTTCTAAGAATCGTGATTTAAGCTCGGCGTCCTGTAATATAGTTAAAAATGTTTGAGAAATAATTGTAAAATATTTTAATAGTGTTTGGGCTAAGTTATTTATAAGTATATAAGTAGAAAATTCTACACAAAAAACTAGAAAAACTAAGTAAACTTTCTTTCTAAGAAGTAGCTTTTAGGGTACCTTAGTTAATGTTACATTATTTTTTACATTGTAAATGCTTCTATAGTCTAATGGACAACAAGCAACTGGACGGTGTGTCTATACACTGACATACATATATTAATAACAATAGACTGGCTATAGTCAAATGATTTTAGTGCCTGTTTGAATTCAGCCATTTTGGCGTTGGACGCAGCAGCGGGCTTTTCTCGTGCTAATATTGAAAAATTGAAATATACAAAGGAACTAACTCATTTTTTACACAAACTTAGGCTCGCATTGCAGAAATAAAATCAGAAAAGTCATTGGAGCATTTAAAAAACAGATTTAACCTGTTTTATAGTATATCTCCAGACTAAAATAAAGTGGTTTCTAATTTTTATTCTGTATTTTTTTGAAGCATAAAAATTCTCATTGATTTCCGAACCAGTGGGAGCCGTGGTTGGTTGATACCGGACTCCTACCTCCGGCTTCCATCTGTACGCACAAAGCCGGATAACGAAGAGCTTGCACACTCCGTTCGCGGCCCGACAGCTTTAGCCAGCGCTCTGTGCACTAGAGGGGTCCCTCTCTAGTCTTGCCTCATGAGATGGTGTGCAAAAGTGCACGCTTCAGCTCGAGTCCTAGACTGGAGGTGGAATTTCCCGAAACACCCACGAAAGACTCATGGGACTGCGGCAAAGGGAAGCTCTCAGCGATGAAAGCCGCCCTCTGGTGTTCCGTGTGACGGTGACGAAGTGGAAGGAAGGATGCAGCATCTTCTTTCGCCCTCTCCGCCAGCTCCTTTGCGAGCCTTTTTAGCATCTATCCTAGATGAAATTTATGAATAAAAACAAATATTGCTCGCTTTGTAGGTATTTTAAATACTAATCAGTTTTCATTAAACTTAATACTATACAATTCTCAGTATTTGGACATTTCAGTAATTTTTTTTACTAAAAATACCGATATCTTTTTCATATTTCAACTGGACTGCCAGGTCCAAAACCGAGTTTGTCAGTTTTATAAGACTTCCTGCGAGCAATTACTAGGGGCAAGGAGCAATTACAATTACTATAAATTCGAAACTCAATTCCGATAGTCATAATCACGAATTTCAAAATTCTGAATTTTATAACACCGAATGATTCATAATTCCAAAATGAAAATTCCGTGTTTCATAATTCCGAATGTTTCTACTTTGATACTTCAAAATTCCGAACGTTTATAAATACGAAAATTTAAAAATACCAAATTTGAAAATACCAAACCATAAAAAATCCGAATTAACAATAATCCGAAATATCATAAATACGAATCCCGAATATCAAAATTCCGAATAATATTAGTCGCAATTACAAACGCCTTGTAAAACTGCATGAGCACATCAATATATACGTTCGAGCATTCAAGTAGTCAGCTGGAAATGAGAAAGTTTATTTAGTTTTTTGTACCGAGTTATTTCTTGAGTATATAGGTTATGTACTGAAATGCAAATCACTTTTTGGCGCTTTGCGTGCCGCGGTAGCGCTCGCTCGGCTTCCGCTGCATTATCTGCACCACACTACACCAATCGATAGGCCGTCGACCGAAGTCGACCGGTTGACGTCGATCGATGGCAGAATAGATCAGTCGACGTCGATCGATGGCAGAACAGAGCAGGGGACGTCGCAGTAGTCGTGATGGCCTATAATTGTCTGACGCCACCCCTGAGTATGAATGTATGTGTGGTCTGCCAATCCGCAGTAGGCGTGATGGCCTACAATTGTCTGACGCCACCCCTGAGTTGGTAATAGTAGTTAAATAATCCCATGCACCTATACATTAATATGAAGCTTAGTGTAGTCTACCAACCCGCAGTAGGCGTGATGGCCTACAATTGTCAGACACCACCCCTGAGTTGGAAGAGGCTGTAGATACAAAATCTGAATGTTAGCATTGAATTTTCGGAAAATTAAATTTCGAAATACCTTATTTCGGACTAGTAAGATAGCGGGTTTTTAATTCTTCGTACTAATCAAGGTCGGAAAATTAAAATTTCAGATTTATGAATTTCGGTAAAATAAGAGTCGTGTTTTTGAATAATCGGAATTGAGACTCTTCGGGATTGTGAAATTCGGCATTTTAAAAATCGGAATATTCAAATTCTGAATTACATAATTAGGAATTTTTGGGTATGCCCGCCTCAAATTGAAACAATAAATGTGATGTCATTTGTATGACGAAGTGTGTTCAGGATTTATGCACCTGCTGCATGCTATGGCATAAATACAGATCAGTGAACTCAAAAAACATGTCCCGATTTGCTGTAAGAAAATTAAACATTAGACTTAAACCTTTTCTTAAGTTTTCACGATACATACTTTAAATAAAACACTTTTTATCGGATATTATCGCGTATATTTTAGTTAATTTTAAAATTATTTCGACGTTTCGGCATCTTTGCAGTTGCCGTGGTCACGATAGACTAAGGTGTTGTTCATCTATTGCCAGTAATAAAAACCACATGATTGTCAATACATATTAACGCCATCTGTTTCTCAGTCTTCTCGCATAACGTCCCGGATTGACACAAAAGGCACTGACTGTGTCCTGAGTTTGCAGTCTAACAGTTTGCTGGTTTTTCATTTTGATGTTTTTTAACATTTTTAACATCAGAGATGTGTTCTTTAATGCGAGTTGACACAATTCGTTTGGTTTGACCGATATAAGAGAGCCCGCAGTCACAGTCGATTTTATAAACGCCTGGATCTTGTAAAGGGATGCTTGATTTTATTGGAAGGGCTTAAATTTTGCACCAACTCCGTCTAGAATACCGGTAGAAGACATAATTTGTCGCGTAGAAGACTGTCTTTTCACAAACAAACTTTCAAAGGAAGATTCTGAAAGTATACGGCAAGATATCTCCGGCGTATTAAGACGCAATAGTCTACCGAAATCGAATCTTTCCAGAGAAGAACGCCTTGCATTGAAGACCTTACGCAATAATAACGAGTTAACAGTTCTCCGTGCAGATAAAGGAAATGCTACCGTAGTGATGGATACATCTGAATATAACGAAAAAATCTTGGAGTTGTTAGCGGATGAAAACACATACAAAATGGTGAATTACGACCCCACCAACAGGATTATGAAGAAAACATCCACTTTAATACAAAAACACAAAGATTTGTTACATTTAGATGTGAAAAAGTTAACACCAGCAAGTGCAAAACCACCAAAATTGTATGGGTTACCAAAAATACACAAAGCTAAAGTACCTTTGAGACCTATTGTGAGCCAGCTAGACACACCAACTTACAAGCTGGCCCAGCACTTAGCAATTGTGCTCTCACAACTGCGAGGAAAGACAAGTGCATATGTAAAGGATTCTTACCATTTTGTTAGTGACCTTAAAAATCTCAAGTTAACTAACAATGAAACTATGGTTAGCTTTGATGTGTCGTATCTATTCACCTCACTACCTGTTAGAGACTGCATTGATATAGTAAAAAGGAAGCTAAGTGAGTCAAACTTGCCCGAGGAATATGCAGAACTATTAGAGCTATGTTTAACATCTGGCTACTTCATGTGGAATAACAATTACTACATTCAAATTGATGGTGTTGCCATGGGATCTCCGGTGTCACCTGTTGTAGCTGACATTTACATGGAGAACTTCGAGGAGCAAGCGCTCCGAATGGCACCTGTTGTGCCGAAGATATACAAGAGGTACGTTGACGACACCTACACTATATTACCTAAGCATGAAGTGACTGCATTCCTAAACCACCTCAATTCCCTTAATTCTAAAATTAAATTCACTATGGAATTGGAGCAGGAGAACAAATTAGCTTTCTTAGATGTCTTAATACAAAGAAATCCTGATGGTACACTTAGCCATACTGTTTATAGAAAACCCACCCACACTGACCGATATCTAAATGGGAAATCCCATCACCACCCGAGCCAATTATCTGCCGTAGGCAACTCTTTGTTTCAGAGAGCACATGGAATCTGCGATCCCAAACACATTAATGAGGAACTCAACCACCTGGTTAAAGTGCTGCGGGATAACGATTTAAAAACACCGCGTCGCCGTCGCAGAAACCGCGTAAAGCCACTCACAGTTGAACGAAGACCAGCATTCCTGCCTTATATAAAGGGTGTTACTGACAAGATAGGAGGCATTCTTCGGCGAGCTTCAATCAAAACTATCTACAAGCCGCACTCAAAGATAAGGCAGCATCTTCGTCCAATAAAATCAAGCATCCCTTTACAAGATCCAGGCGTTTATAAAATGGACTGTGACTGCGGGCTCTCTTATATCGGTCAAACCAAACGAAATGTGTCAACTCGCATTAAAGAACACATCTCTGATGTTAAAAATAAACGAACCTCAAAATCTGCAGTTTGTGAACATTCCATAGACAAGCCCAACCATTATTTAAGATTTGATACCGTGAAGATCCTAGCAAAAGAGAAACATTTTATACCTAGGATGGTCAGAGAAACTATTGAAATTAAAAAACATCCAAATTTCAATAGAGAAGATGGTTGGAAACTTTCATCAACATGGGATCCAATACTAAAAAACATCAAAATGAAAAACCAGCAAACTGTTAGACTGCAAACTCAGGACACAGTCAGTGCCTTTTGTGTCAATCCGGGACGTTATGCGAGAAGACTGAGAAACAGATGGCGTTAATATGTATTGACAATCATGTGGTTTTTATTACTGGCAATAGATGAACAACACCTTAGTCTATCGTGACCACGGCAACTGCAAAGATGCCGAAACGTCGAAATAATTTTAAAATTAACTACAATATACGCGATAATATCCGGTAAAAAGTGTTTTATTTAAATTAGAATTAAAATTTTTCTGTATACAATTTATCACCTTATTCTGCTTCGACAAGCAGGCGCTCATTAAAATTCCCTTAAGCAGCTTTATCTTTAGCCATTTTTTGAAGTATCGAAGTAAGAATAAATATCAGAACTTATTTCTAATACCAGATTTACGGTATCCAAAAACAAAATTCTTGAATTATTTCAACACCCTCAGTAAAATTCAATTTTTTTCATTTATTTAACAATTTTTGTACACACATTAGAAAATATAAAAAATAAACTAAAAATGCTTACACAGCTTATTTCTAAAAGAAATTTCTTCCAGCTAGCCTGAGGCTGGAATGTTATATATATATGTACCATATATTTTCGAAGTTGTAAGAAGATGTAACAATTTGAACAAGTGAAGAGCTCGTCTTGAGAATTGTTCAGACAATGTCTTGGCAGTATAATGCAAGAAGCAAAGGAATTGAAATATAAATTAGGTGTACTATGTTTAAAACAGCTTTGCACTAGAGCTCTCGAAACAAGAATCCAGATTTTGGGGTGGTATAATGATTGGTGCTAGAATGCCGTTGAACCCGTATCGTGGCTAAAGACATTACCTAGGTTACATTACATAACCGGCATTACAAGCCGCTTCCCCTGACTTAAACCCGATAGAGCACGCGTGGGACGCTGTCAAGCGAGCTGTTTGAAACCATCAGCCACCTCCCCAGACAGTGCCAGAGATCAAGGAAGCCGTTATTCAAAAGTGGGACAGGTTACAGCAAGAAATGCTGGATAACTTAATTCTCCGCATGCCCAGATGGATTGCCGCATGTGTTCGAGCCAGGGGAGGAGTTATCTTGTAATAAATAAAAACAATTCAATAAAAAAATGTTGATAAAAGGTAGTTAAATTCTCTTTTTCTTTCAATTACTTATTAGTCTAAATTGCATTAGGACTTTTAAATTCAATTTTTGTTGATAAAAATAAAAAAAATTTTAATTTTTTAATTTCAAAAAGTGTATCTTGTTTTATAAAAAGATGTTACAAAAAATCCATCTTTAGCTAGTGATCTCAAACTTTTTTTGATGTGTGTTTATGTACTAAGTCTCTATTAATGGATTCATTGGCTGCAGTCAGATTATCAAGGCTCGCATGTGAGTAGGGTAGTATTGGGGCATCTAGATCATGACCCAATTCTACTCATTTGAATTAAATGTTTCTCTATTCATTTTAGGTTATTCCTGTGATTTACGTATAGTTCCTTACAACTCTACTAATTTTAATGAACAGTTCCTCTATTCATCCCATAATGTCTATGACTCGTTGAATTTATAAATTATAGATAGCTGTATCTTTAACTGAAAAATATTTCGGAAGTAATTTCAAATTGTTGTTTAAAAAAATTTAAAAGGTCATAATTTTGTACCTATGCTTGTTTCTATGCACCACTTATTCAAACAAGATACATTTTTTAAAGCACATATATTATCATGATGAATACAACTAAAATATTAGGTGAAGATGAATAATTTTCATACAGTTTAAGTAAACTAGGACAGTTTTTATCTTCTAAATTATATATTTCATTGCAAAGCGGTAAGATGTGTTTTCACCATAATAATTTTTCATTGCCTTTTGTAAATACACGTTTATCTATTAAAAAGTTAACCAATATTTTTTCATAATTTAAATACGGAACATAGCCTTCATTCCAGTAAATACCACGATTTTTTTCTATCCAGCAAACTTGTAACCGTTCCTTCTTTGTTAAATCATAAAACAGGTAGGGTGGTTTTGTAAGTATTACTTCACTACACTCTTTACACATTATTGCTATTTCTTTTGGAATAAATTCATTGCACATCTTAAATCCTTGTTTATCAACAATTACATTCATGATAATTTTCTCACAATATTGCTTAAAGGTTTGTATTCGAAAAGTCGATCGTTTATGATCAAACAAAATGCAGATGTATTTTCTGGGATATCTTCAAAACATTCAGTTTCTAAACGCACATCAACTGGTCCTGTTTTAATTGAATCGTTTTGTCTTGGGCAGTCAATTACAAAAATAGGAGTATTTTCTTTAAATTGATTTAAATCAAGCAATGGATCAACGGCACAGTTGTAATACGACTGCCGAAAACTTGCATACATTTCATATAATATACTGAATTTTCCTTCATCAAACCTAAGATTAAGTGAGTCGTAGGGCTAGTATTGTGAATTTAAAAAAAATTTAATATATGTAATATTGCAATGATCAAATATCGAGGAGCTTTTAAGTTTATTATTGTTATTATTAGTTTGCATACCGAATGTAACAACAAACCCTGGTTTCTCAAGCAGTTTTGACTGACCACGAATGTTTTGTAGTTTTTGGTAATAACGGATATTCATATTAAATCCAATTTCTAAAGGATAAGTGAATGGACCGATCTTTTTCCAAACTTTTAAGCAATAGCAATTTGTTACAATCACAATTTTTATATGAGGCATTCGCCATTGTATTTTATGTATGTTAATTTCTATGTTATCATTTTTCTCTAATAATACACTATTTAGTACAGAGCTACTGCGTTGTAATATAAATTTATGTCGACAATTAATAACAATAATCTTCGGCAAATCCTAATATTTTATTTAATGGTAAAACGCCCACTTTTTAATTTTGTTCCATTTGAATTCCAGCCCCAAACAGCAGCAGCTTTACTTCCACCTTCATTCATAGAAATGAACGACTTTAAAGTAGGAGTAATACCAGCGTTCTTAACTCGATCGATTTCAATACCATTTAATTCATATCGTATGTCTTCAAATAAAAGTAAAATTGGGTTTTTTATAAAATGTACGTCTTTTTTCACCGTATTTCCTGCTGGATCTTTGGTGAATACGTTAGCAATACCTTTTATGAAAATTTAACTACCTGATGGTAATACATAATATAAGTCTAGTTGATGAATAGGTATACTTACTTCATTGTTTTCCTTGAAACTGTTATTATACGGATTATAGCTGTGAATCTCATAACTCTCAATGGAGTTATCTTATACAGGCAAGTCAGTAATATGCAGCATTTTTACACTTTCAAACCTATATATCTAAGAAATTTTATATTTTTTTTGTAACTTTTTTAAATTTACGCGTACTAGAGCGCCTGACTTCTTTGGATATAGCACGCTAAATATCACAATTCACTCTGATTGTCGGTAATTTATATAAAACGATCATGATATTTTTCGATCAAATATTGGAAATTTTAATTTAACAAAAAATAACATCTCTTATCACCTATGTCCAGGAAGTTTATGCTAAGTATTAAACAATAACTATTTATTTTATAGAAACATAAATCAATTGTATTTTAGATGAATAGTTTATTTTTCTCCCAGAATGACTTTAAGAACTTCAAGCATAAGTGACCATAGTTAAACAAATTATTTTGATGTACTTTATCATAGTTATACTGAATATTATTTCCAATATATTTTATGAATTCTTTTAGCGGCTTCAAGTTTCCGTAGCTGTCGAAATATTCAACGAAGTTATTTATTTTACCATAGGCCACCCAATAAGTACCAGGGTTTTTAGAGGAGCCATGATTAATGCATTCGGTAATGCATGCCTCATGAACATACCACGGAAGAATGGAATATTGTTCGAATGCTTCATAATATCAATATTGGTCAGAGCTCTATTAGTTAGCCTAGTTGTTAGTTTTTTCTTTGAAATGTAAATGCCTAATCCATCTTTGTATGGCTTGAGGTGTGAACGTTTTCCTATTAATAACGCTTCCATTCAACGTCATTCAACGTATAGACGTTGTGTCACTCCAACTCTTGTAAGCGCTTTTTTGCAGTTTTAAAATCATTAACAGCTTTTGCTATTCCAGCTGCACCTCCTGTCAAAGTACCAATAGCAGATATACCAGCTAAAATTGGTATTAAGGGAAGGAACTCACCAGTTTTTGGTTCTGGTATTATCAGGGGTATCTCTATAGGCGAATCTGATGCAAAATCTTGAGCTGTTGCGTAAGCTAACTCCATCAACGATTTTTTTGCATCTAGGTTAAAGTTTTTTTATATGTTTTTTGGTGTGCGCAACAAACTTTTTAAGAGTGTTTTTATACCACTCCCCGTTCTAATATCACTTGTTTCCTCTGGAGCCGTAGAAATTATTTTCTTTTTAGCTGCACTTGAACATTATTTTGTTTTCATTATATATTATTATTTTTATTTTCTGGGATATGTCAAATAATTATTGAATTTTAAAGAGTATATATTGTTAAAAGAACGAATCGATAATGATTAAAAAAATATCTGTTCTTACTTAAAAAGTGATTATGTACAATTCTCATGCTCGAAATTAAAACATATTTGTTTTATTTATCCAGCTGTTTTCGCTAGAAGGTAGTCCTAACCATTTATCATACACTTGGTTTCTTTTTCTCTTTATTACTTTTTCAACTAAATATAAGTCAGGATGATAGGTTTTCTGAAGTTCTTGGGCATAGAATGCTCTTAGTATTGGTCGACCTCTCACATCTTCTAATAAATATTTCACAGGGTTCGTTTCCTAAATTTTCACAATTTAAAAAAATTCTGTAGACAAGTTTGGAAAATAGCCTTTATCAAAACATCCTTAATATTTACTTATTCACACAGAATCACCAATACTGATTTTTTACACTTATCATCTTTTCTAGACCTAGCTAAGTCAATATATATTTGCCATATATATTTTTTAATTAGTAGATTTTTTACTGCAGCTAGTGATTGTCCCAAAGTTCTATGAATGGTTGATTTTATAAGTTTTGATCATATTTTTAAATTTATCATTATAAATTCGAACCCCATATCAGTTTGTAAGTTAGTTGGTACTCGTCCTCTATCCATTAAAGTTTTGAATGCATTTGAAACCTGTTGCTTATTTTTCTGTTTAAGGGGCAAAGCCCAAGCATATTTTGAGAAAGTGTCTATAACTATCAGTATGTATTATTTACTTATCCATTATTTACGTTAGACATAGCATGCATATCGATTAAATCCGCCTGCCAAAGGTCATCAATGTCTTTGAGTATAACACATCTTCTTGGAAAGTTTACTCTTAGCTTACTAAGTTTTGCTCGTAGTGTTTGTGTAGTTTTCCTGCCAAATCTTTTAAAGCGATATTTTTCTCAACTGACTTTATTCTATCGTTTAACGATGCAATCAATTTGTTTATTTGTTTTAATTTATTTGAAATACTAAGTTCAAAAAGATTGTTATGTTCTGTAATAATATTTTTATGCTATTCACAATAACTCACGTTCTTAGAAATTTCAGTTGTTTTTAAAATTATTGCGTTATTTTTTTCACTACTATTTTCACCATTCGGAACATTCATCTTCCAGCAGCTTAAAATATCTAAGTTTATTATATAGCTTCTAGACTTTTTATTTATTTATATATGGTTATTCATCTATAATGGATATGATTTTTACACACATTTTTTGCTAAAGAAAGTGATACTTCAGAATTTCCCATCATCAATTTTTTATTTTCACAACGTATACCAAAGGGTACATTTATATTATTATTAAAGATTTCAAGCATATCATCTTTGTTCAATGATTTAAATGAAGCATTCTGTATTTTATTAGTATTTACATAATCTTTATTTGAACTATTAAAAAAATTAGAATCTAACCAATTTGATTTTAAAGAGTTCTCAAAACTCTCAAAACTCAAAGTGAGGATAGTAATTATTGCAAGACTTTATATATTTTTGTTTTCACTTCTTGCTCTAAAAAACCGTCTAGGTATCTAGTAAACCAATAAATAAAACAAAAGTGAATTAGGTTGAAAGTTTTATATTAACTTTTAACAAACATATACAGTACTTAAGGTAAACATGATTAAATTTATAATGCTACAACTTATATTCTAACCTGGTATAAATATTTTACTGTAATTTAATTATTTTATGACCCCAGGGTAACGTTTCAATATTATTTGGGAGTACATATCTTTTATCGTAATTTCTATTCGTAACTATTTTAATAAGCGTTCTATTTTCTTTATTAAACAAAATTTTATTTTAATGTGATATATTTAAACGCTTTGTTTAAATATATCACATTTATTTGACATTTCGAAGCTAATAAGCAGTATAGCTTTGCCCTTAAACCAGTAAATTCACTAATCACGTCACCACCTAATTCGTCTTTAAAAAGTCCAGGGGTTTTAGCATTTACTCGTAGTATACCGAAATGATTGTATTCGTCATAATAACTTGTATCAAAGTCATTTAAATTATTTTATATGTCTTGATAAATATCTTTAGTATTAATTGAGTATAACATGTGTATCTGTATATCTGTGTCTGTGTAACAAAGAGTTACGTCATTCATATATTTCTTTTTCATACTATAGTGATATTGATAAAGGTGCAACTTTGTGTACTCTAAAACAGTAAAACCAATATAAATTGGTTTATCAAAATCTATTTTTTCTGGTTTAAGCAGTACAGCTATGAAATCTTCTGAAAATATAGAAACACACTTTATTTTGGTTTACAAATTAATATTTGAGCTCCAAGTCTTTTATTAGTGATATTTTTTTAATCTGTCCATTCTGTTGCCAATTTAATATCTACCTGTTTTCTTTTATTATCTATAGTTGAACTAAAAATTGAATTATACAAGAGTGTGGATACACTCTTCACACATTATACAAGAGTGTGATGAAAAAGATCTGTTGTGGATGCTTTACGTAGGTTAGTATTTAAGTTAATATTTTTTTTTTTATATTTTTCTTCTCGAAATGTAAGTATACGATGGATTTTCGTAAGAATTAGTCCTTGCTTTAAACATTCTTTCAAATGTATGTAATTAATTACTTATTTGAATTTATGATGAAATAAATTGGCTATTAGTTTTTCTGTCTTTTCACTTGGACTTACAAATTTTTCTGGAGCAAAATGTAAGTCACTATGAAGATCGTGTAGATAATCGGGATATTCAAGATCCACTTCTAATATAAATCCATATGTACTATCATCTAATATACTCTTTACATTGAATGAAATTATTTCTTTCTCATCTAAAAATGTAAACTCAGAAATCGGAAACATTTTAGTCATAGCATAACCATAAAGATTATTACAATCAAGGTATATCAAATAGCTAGAAGGTTGTAGGTCATTGTATTCAGGTAAACAAATATTAGCTTTTGCATGACGCCGTGAGCACTGAGCTAATCCACTACGTTTGCCATTTTCCAACATCTGATACATCTCTAGGTCACTAATTAAATCCAACTCAACATTTGTATAAAGGAACATAGCATCGCAGCTTAAACTAGGTGATGTTATATAATAAGCAGGATCTAATTTATAATACTTTAAACTAATCCAGCGTCCGGGATTTAACTGAATCCTCGACATTTTGCTGAGTCGAGTTCCTATTTTATTTATTGTCGAATTACTGTTTAGAATTTTTTATAAATTTGTCTTATAATATGTGAATATTATTTGTAATTTGGAAAATTTTCAAATATTTCACATAACAATAAAATATCACACTTAACATATAAATCGGTATACTCACCAAGAGTATTTATATTAAATGTGTTCCACTTTCATATTCAAGATGTAACAGAAATATTTTTTTGCTGGCAGTTTCTTTTCATTATAGGTACGCTAGCATCCATATAATCATATTATTGAGCTGACATGTGTGCAAAATCATTTCGAGCCAAATTTTTACTGAAATAGTCTTAACTTGAGCTGAGAAATTGAAAGGAATCTATAAATTTAATTTGTATTGGACGATTATTATGTCTTGACTCTATATATTTAGTAATTGTTTAGTACCTTTCCTTAGTTATAGGTATGATGTTATTACCGCCTTCATGTTTCGCTAATTCTTTCATAAATAAATGACAGTCATAATTAGATAAATTATGAAATATTATAGGTGCAAGCGAACAAACTTTGTACATCAAATTACAATGAACATGAGAAGGTCCTCTATACTTTCCTGTCACATGATTGTGGTCTCGTACTTCATCAAATAATAAATTATTACAAATATGGCATTTTTATATCTGATTTTCTCACATTTTGTTAAAGGTTCCATAACCATTTTAGTAGTTAATATTAAATTTATTCTCCTTACATCTTCGATTAATTTTAATATGAATACTTCAACATAATCTGGACCTCTAAACGAAACATATTTATTTTGACTCGAATCATGGGAATAACAAATATAATACTCAAAACATGAGGGTTAATGTTTTTGAAAAATGTGTGTATTTTCAGACATTTTTTCATAACAACTTATCAATAAGCTTTCAAAGTCTGCATATATAACGTAATAAATTTTTTGTTTCCTCTCATAATCTTAAAACCAAGCTTCGTATTATTTTTCGCTAAAATCATCACATATTTTTTGAACATAAATGTGTTTTATATTAGGTCATTACCTATGAAAGTGCCGTTTTTCACGAAATATATGAAGCGTAATTTTTTTATATATTTTTTATTTCTATTAATCAAAATAATCACCCATGCAATCAATGCATCTTTGCCAACGCATTGGTAGCTTATTGATGCCTTTCTTGAAGAAATCAGCTGGACGGGAGGCAACAAATTCTTCAAAGGCATTTTGTACTGCCTCTCGGGTATTGAATTTTTTTCCCGCCAAGAAGTTATCCAAATTCTGGAAAAAGTAGAAGTCTGTAGGCGCAAGGTCTGGTGAGTACGGCGGATGACGGAGAACTTCCAACCCCAACTCTTGTAGCTTGGAGACCGTCTGCTGTGCAGTATGAGGTCGCGCGTTGTCGTGCAGGAGCAGTGGAGCCGAACGATTGACCAAAGCTGGTTGGAGACGTGCGAGCTTCTCCATCATTGTGTTCAGTTCTTCACAGTACACAATTCAGTAATGCTTGTCCCGTTTGGAAAGAAGCTGTGAAGAGAAGCTTACACCCGCGTTAGACCACCAAACAGTGACCATCACTTTTCTAGGGGTAAGTTTTCGTTTAGGGCATTGTTTGGGTGCTGAACCAGGGTCCAACCAACTTGCTGAGCGCTTACGATTGTCAAACAGGATCCATTTCTCGTCACAAGTAACAATGCGGTTCAGAATTCCTTCATTTCTATGCCTGCTGAGCAGTGCAAGGCACGTCTCCACGCGTACTTCGCGCTGGCGGTCATTGAGTTCGTGGGGTACCCATTTGTCAAGCTTTTTTACCTTGCCAATTTGACGCAAATGGACCAATATTGTTTTGATGCTAACGTCGAAAGCTGCTGCTAATTCAGCCGTGGATTGAGTTTCATCAGCTTCCACAATTGCCTTTAATTCGTCTGTTCGCGCCATATACATTTCTACGTTCTACCCGCGTTAAAATATTGACTCTCGCGCCTCGGTTAGAAAAACTACCCCGCACGCACCTAAAACGAAGAAGAACATACTGGAAGCAGTGAATCAACGCCCGCTCCCGCGCTTGGACGTACGTTTGCCTTAACGTCGTTGAAGTCCGCTGCCGCTCTTGTGGATTCTTGGTGATTTGTGCTGGTGAACATTGTGATCGCGTGCGCACGCCTAGTGATTTATCAACCTGGATTTTCTACACGCTGCTGGTGAACTCCAAGAAGGAAGCAAGGTGCGTGCTATTTCTTTCCGCCGTTCATACCGCTGTTTTATCTTATTTCTTTATTTACTTTTCTTTATCCTGTGAAATACTGTCCATCGAAGATATTTAACATTAATTTCAACTACCGCGTATATTTTATTCGAGTCAGAACCACCGCGTGGTGGAGTCGCCGTCCGTGGCTCCACCATTTTATTTTGGTCCAAACGAACCGGATAAGTCCCTTTATTAATTAATACCCGCTTGGTCCTTCGTCATATTTACATACATATTTTTTCCGCCCTCATAGGATCGCCTTATATTAATCGCTATACCTATAAGTATTTATGAGTATATTATTAAATATAATTACATTCACCGCTATTATTATATACTTTATATATAACTTACTAATTATCATAATTACGTAACCATGCCTCGCGGTGAAGATAAACTATCGCACCCCGTGAGTCCTAAGGTCATGGTGTTAGAAGCTAAACGTAACGCTCTGTTTGAACGCATGCAAGGCATTTATGAACAGGCGAAGGAAGCTCACCTCTCTGAGGAGCGAAAACAAACGTTTATTAGTTCGTGTATAACTATAGAAAGCATTCGCAATCAATTTCATGATGTCTTAGATGAGTGTAACGAAAAGCTTTTATCTGAAATTCCCTCCGCGAAGCCAAATTACCAGGCTTATTCTTCATTTGAAGATTTATTTTGTTATATTAGACAAGTATTGTCACAACTGACCGCTGCCGCACCCTCTAGCAAAGGTAATTCGAAACCTAAGTTACCGCCTATAGAACTGGTATCGTTTGACGGTGATATACAAGATTGGCCTCTATTCTACGCGAGTTTTAAATCTACTGTTCACGAAAACTCGTCACTTACTAATGGCGATAAATTATATTATTTATTAGGAAAGTTATCATCTAGGGTACAATCAGTATTTTCAGGCATTACTCTGTGTGCTGAAAATTATCAAATTATCTTTCAGTCATTGCTAGATAGATATCAGGATGTACGCGTATTAGGTTCTAGCTATCTAGACCAAATTTTGAATTTAACGCTCAGTAATTCGTCGCCCTCGGGTTCTAACTACTCGTTGTTTATTGATAAGTTTGTCACCGCAGCCAACTCGCTTAAAAACTTAGGTATTGAGGACTTGACAGATTTTATCTTGCTTCATATAGCAATACGTAAATTCGATACTGATACAATCCGCGCATTTGAGATGCATAGTTTCGACGTTAAGTTACCTAAACTAGACAGCTTTATTAAATTTATAAAAACTCAATGCCGTATTTATCAAAATTCTCAACCCGCAAGCACCAGTTTGAAGTTAATTAAGAATAAACCGCGCACCGCTTTAGTTAAATTTCCAAATCCGCAGTCTTACGTTTCTAGTGCGGCTCCGAGTAAATGTTCGCTGTGTAACAATAATGTTCATGATCACTTTTATAAATGTTGCGCGTTTCAAGGGTTGTCACCATTGGATAGATTTAAATGTATTAAGGATAATAATGCCTGTATTAACTGCCTTAGTACAAAACACAAAGCCGGACTATGTACGTCGAAGTCGACATGCCGCACCTGCAATCAGCGACATCATACTTTATTGCATTTTACTGGAGCGTGCGACACGACCGGCCGCAACTTAGCTGGGGGCTCGACTGGCGGCCGCGCGGCCGCCGCGGCGCCTCCGCTGGCAGCGCGCCCGCGGCAGCCGCCGCCGCCGCAGACGCCGGCACCCGAGAACCGGTTGCTCGCCCCGTCCGCGCATCAATCGCCTATTGATAATAACTTATCTCTTTGCACATTAACGAATGCAACTGTTTTGCTGGCGACGGCGCAAGTTATAGTTTTTGACGCGAACGGCAAACAACATTTAGTTAGATGTTTGTTGGACAGCGCTTCACAAAGCAATTTTATTACGTATGATTGTTGTAAGCGCTTAGGATTTTTAAGCAAATATAGACCGTCAAATACTATAGTAAGAGGTATTGGGGGCTCACAAAAATCTGTTAATGGTTTTGTAGATTTTACGTTTTACTCGCGCTTTAATTTAAACATTAACTATAATATTTCATCGCTTATTGTTGACCGCATCACGAACTGCTTGCCGTCCGTTCCGGTGAACATAACTGGGTTTACTCATATTAATTCTTTACCGCTAGCTGATAGTGAGTTCGCTACTCCTGGTGCCGTAGACATTTTGATTGGTAGCTCACTATTCCCGCACTTGCTAATGCCTACTATAATATATAGCGAGTACAGTAATTTTCCGCCCGCAATACAAACTGTTTTAGGTTTTATTTTAATGGGTTCCGTACCCACGGTATGTACAAACCATGCTTGTAATATAATTACAACTTCGTGTTGCTCGGTGGTTGGTGACCCGGTAGACACGCTCCTCAGGCGTTTCTGGGAGCTTGAGGAGGTAGCCGCGCCGCCCACGCAGACAGCTGACGAACTCGAATGTGAAAGATTCTTTCTTGCCACCACTTCTCGAAACGAAAGTGGTCGTTATATCGTTGCGCTGCCATTTCGCGATGACGCCTCTTCCCTCGGGGATTCTTACTCGGCAGCTCGCAGGCGTTTTTTATGTTTAGAACGCAAGTTAGAAGCCTCTCCGAAAGTTCGTTCAGCGTATGATAATATAATTCGCAGTTATATCGATAAAGGCTATATTTCACGTGTAGATCGGCACAGCGACAGCAGTTTACTCCCGTCGTATTATATACCACACCATGGGGTTTTTAGGGACGACAAGGTAACGACCAAGCTGCGTATTGTTTTAGACGCCAGCTGCAAGTCTACTACGGGTCGTTCCTTGAATGACATTCTTCACGCGGGACGTAATTTGCAAGGTGATTTATTTTCTATATTAATTAATTTTCGGTTATTCAAAATTTGCCTTTCAGCAGACTGTCGAGAAATGTTTCTGCAATTATTAATAAGACAGCCTGACCGCAGGTTTCAAAAAATATTATATCGCTTTAATACCTCTGACCCTATCGCTGAATATCAATTTAATCGAGTCTGTTTTGGTATTAAGTCAAGTCCATTTCATGCGCTCCGCGTCATTAAGCAATTAATCGAGGATGAAGGTTTAAATTATCCCGCTGCAGCTTCTATCGCTTCATCCTCTCTATTTATGGACGACCTGGCGACATCGGTGATGTCTGAGCAGGAGGCGTCTACTCTCAGTAGCGACCTCATCGCGCTGTTTGCAAAGGCTCAGTTCGATCTCGTTAAATGGAACAGTAACTCCGACGAGGTACTAACACACATTCCCGATTCGCACAAGGCTGACACAGATAAGATATTTGATAACTCTAACCCGCGTAAAATACTGGGTCTATGCTGGGATAAGTCTACAGATTGTTTTCATTTTCAGGTTAAGACGCCCAATGAACCATGTACTAAACGCACTATTCTCTCCGCTGTAGCCCGCCTATGGGACATTTTAGGTTTTGTCGCGCCAGTCATTTTGTATGCCAAACTTCTGATTAAGGAGCTCTGGCTGTTGAAATGTGACTGGGATAGCCAGCCGCCGCAACGAATAAAAACAGCCTGGGAACAGTTTTGTCACGAAATGCCTACATTAAATACTCTTCGCATACCTCGACATCTTGGCGTAGTAACGGCAAGTGAAATAAATATTTTAGGATTTGCCGATGCTAGCGAACGCGCGTACGGAGGCGTTGTCTATGCCCAGGTCCGCGTAGGGAACGATTTCTTAGTCAGTTTAGTCGCCGCGAAATCTAGGGTATCTCCCGTGAAGTTTGTATCTGTTGCGCGACTAGAATTATGCGCGGCAGTGTTGTTGTCAAAATTACTTCGCAAGGTAGTTGATACTATAAACTCACGCTATACAATAAATAAATTATTCGCCTTCAGCGACTCCAAAGTTGTTCTTTGCTGGATCAACTCTTCGCCACACAGGTGGCAGACTTTTGTTGCCAACCGAGTTGTGCAAATTACTGAAAATATTCCCGCTAATTTGTTCTATCATGTTGCCGGCTCAGAAAATCCCGCAGATTGTCTATCTCGTGGTCTTACTCCCGAGAAATTATTGACTCACCCTCTGTGGTTTCATGGCCCGCCGTGGGCCGCCAGCGACCTGTCTGAGTGGAGCCTCAGCAGAGGTGATCAAGAAATTGTAGAGAAAGACTTACCTGAGCGAAAATCTAACACGCTTTCCTTAGTATCAAATACTCCGGTTACAATTATATATGATATTAGCACGCGATTTTCTTCATTTTCAAAATTTTTACGCACCACTGTTTATATTTATAAATTTATCAAACTCTTACCACGAAATTCATGTGTCACAAGCACCGATTTAGAATTTGCTGAAGTTCAAATCATACGTGCTTTACAAGAGATTCATTTTATTAATGACATTCACAGTTTAAAAAATAATGAAACATGTTCATCCGCTTTAAATAACCTTAGCCCGTTTTTAGACAACAACGGACTTATTCGCGTTGGTGGAAGATTATCCAATTCCGCTGAAAATTATACCGCTAAACATCCCTTAATTTTGCCCCGTCGCGACCACATAGTTGATTTAATAATCGATCATTATCATAAAAAATATTTACACGCCGGACCCGAATTACTTCATTCTTTGCTACGACAAAAATATTGGATTCTTTCCGCTCGCCGCATAATTCGACATCGAGTTCATCGCTGTAACACATGTTTCAGGTCTAAGCCGCGCGCGACATATCCACTCATGGCTGATCTACCTAGCCACCGCGTCAACGCGGTAGAGAAGGCGTTCACGCATGTCGGCTGCGACTACGCGGGGCCGCTGCAGTACACGCCGGTCCGCGGCCGCGGGGTCCGTAGTCGCAAAGCTTGGCTTTGTATTTTCACATGTATGACAACGCGAGCCACTCACATTGAGGTGGCTACAGATTTAAGTACGGTTAGTTTTTTAGCCGCACTTAAGCGTTTTCTATCGCGCCGAGGCCCGGTAAAGTGTTTGTACACTGACAACGGTACTTGTTTTGTAGGCGCTCGTTCTTATCTTCGCGATTTATATAAATTCTTAGATGAATATCGCCCGCATTTAGAAGTAGAGCTTAGTGAAAATCGCATTAATTGGAAGTTAATACCGCCCGCTTCCCCCCACTTCGGTGGATGTTGGGAAAGCGTAGTCAAAATTGTTAAGTCGCATTTATTTAAAGTCATAGGGCTACAAATTCTGTCGTATGAAGAATTGATTACTGTACTCACGCAGGTCGAGGCTTTACTTAACTCGCGTCCATTGACGGCCAGAAGTTGCGACCCCTCTGAACCATCCTCACTGACGCCAACACACTTTCTCAACACGGTTCCTTTAGCTTCCATTCCCGCGCCGGAAGCTGGAACCTCTGATCTCAATCAACGCCATTCACTTCTTGATAATATAGTACAGTCTTTTTGGCGTCGATGGAGAGTTGAATACCTGCATCAGTTGCAATCGCGAGCTAAGTGGAATATTCCTACGGTTCCCATCAGGGAGGGTTCGGTCGTGGTTGTTGTCACAGACAATGCACCGCCTTTTTCTTGGCCTCTGGCAGTCGTAGAGAAGGTCCACCCTTCGAGGGACGGTATAACGCGAGTAGTTACTATTCGCACTTCGAAGGGCAGCTACCTTCGACCAGTCGTTCGTCTATGTCCTTTGCCAACCCAATAATCAATTTTTTTTTTTTCCATTTACTATTTAATTTATATATATCTGTAAGTTTAAGTATATAATGCCGCATAAATTTTTGTACTTATTTGGTTGTACTATATAACATTTCCGCATCAATTGTATTATTATTTAGTGTATGTAAAGCATATGTAAATATTCGCTTTCAGTTGTTTTTCGTTAAAGGCAACCCTTTAAGGGCGGGGGGAATGTTCGCGCCATATACATTTCTACGTTCTACCCGCGTTAAAATATTGACTCTCGCGCCTCGGTTAGAAAAACTACCCCGCACGCACCTAAAACGAAGAAGAACATACTGGAAGCAGTGAATCAACGCCCGCTCCCGCGCTTGGACGTACGTTTGCCTTAACGTCGTTGAAGTCCGCTGCCGCTCTTGTGGATTCTTGGTGATTTGTGCTGGTGAACATTGTGATCGCGTGCGCACGCCTAGTGATTTATCAACCTGGATTTTCTACACGCTGCTGGTGAACTCCAAGAAGGAAGCAAGGTGCGTGCTATTTCTTTCCGCCGTTCATACCGCTGTTTTATCTTATTTCTTTATTTACTTTTCTTTATCCTGTGAAATGCTGTCCATCGAAGATATTTAACATTAATTTCAACTACCGCGTATATTTTATTCGAGTCAGAACCACCGCGTGGTGGAGTCGCCGTCCGTGGCTCCACCATCGTCATTGTCGACCAAAGTTTTCGGACGACCACGGGGTTCATTTTTCATGTCAAAATTTCCAGAACGGAAGCGGGTAAACCAATAACGGGTGGTGCGTTCGTTTGTAGTGTTCGCTCCGTAAACGTCGTTGATGTTGCGTGCCGCTTGTGCCACTTTGCTGCCATAACGGTACTCATACTCCATAATTACTCGAATTTTAACTTATCCACGATGACGAAAAATGTTCGAATGCGTTGAAAACAAAACACTTACTATTAAACAAATGACGATTTTATAAAAAGAATTCCATGTTTGTCAAATAAAATTATTTTGAAATTAGAATTATCAGTCAAAAAAAATATTTTCATTTGAAATGGCCAGTACGGCAAAACGGCAGTTTCATAGGTAAAGACCTATTATTTAGATTCACAACTATAAAACTGTAAACATGATTCACACAAGAATATATTGCCTTTATGGTTTGACACTTGTTGTTGAAATAATCGAACTAGATTTTTAATTAGAGAGTAGTGTCCTTTTCCTTCCTTTTCTAAAAATAATAAATTCACATTCTTAGATTTTCTAGAATTGGTTAAATAAAGAGGGCCTGTTACGTTTAAGTTCTGTTACTGGGTCTTTTTGTTGTTGTGTAGGTTGTGCCTCAATTTCATCCCCGATGAAAAGATGCTTGCTGCACGCTTTGACCTACGCAAATATAAAAAAGAAATCAGAACAAAATCATGAACAGATCGTTAAGGTGGCTATTTTTAAAATGTATCTTATAGATATTTATTAATGAATAAAAATAAAAAACGTAAACATAAGTACTCGCGAAAAAATATTTAAAGTGAAAATATTTTACTAGATTTCTATTAAAAGATGATTCGATTCAAAAGCTACATTAAGCTATGAATACAATGAAAAGATGAATAGATTACCTTTTAACAGCACTCGATTCTTCCGTCGATCTCTCTAAGTTGAAGGCGTTGGCTTGATCTGCTGAACCCTTTTTTGAATCTGCTGCGGTTGTGCCTCAGTATCATCTTCGGACGAAAAGAGGCTTGCGGTTCGCTTTAACCTGCGCGAACAAAACGATTAATAAAAAAGTATAGACAGATCGTTCAAGTATCTAGATAAAAATTAAAAACTAGGTCACAACTTACTAACAAATGAATATTAATGAAATAAAACATAACGGCGAATAGGTTAATGAAATGAATAGGTGACTATTATGAATAGGTGACTATTATGAATAGATAACTATTACGATTCGATAGATAAGTTCAATTATGAATGAATGAATGGATGAATAGATTACTTTTGTTAATATAAAAGATTTGAAATATTAATGAAAATATTTGTTTAATTATATGTAATAATAATATGTTTAACAATATTATATGTAACATATATAATGTATAATATGTTTTCAACGAATTTCCTTGAAAATGTCTGTAGTCCGGAGAGCTGATTGTGTGCTGTAACGATCTGATGCAATACTGATGCGGGTATGCACTTATATACACCCGAAATTCATCTCTTCAACCCATAATTGTAACATTGCATGAATAGATAAAAATTAGTTCACCTATCTCATAATTATGTATAACTAAAAACGATATGTTTACATGTACGTCTTAAACTTTTAGTAATACCTAACTCAGCTAATAAACGAGTCATGAGCATTAAAGTGAAACTTACAATTAATAAGCATTTTAATACCTAGTGTTAATTTACTATCAAAATTCACAAGGAACAATATATTTAATATAAAATACTTACTTACCTTTACATTGAAAACATTTAACGAAACATAAAACTCTTAACTTTTTTTTAAATTAATAATTGGCAGGCGTTTGTCTTCCATCTCACCTGATGAAAAGTGACGATGAAGACGAGGATCATACACGCCTGTCCAAGAGGTACCTATTCACTCTACACTTGAAAGCTCCAGGGTTATATTTTTCTGGAAAAACAGACGCAGGCAAATCGTTCCACTCTTTGGCAACACGAACCAAAAATGAGCTATCGAACCGTTTAGTTCCGCTCATCGGCACGCTAACCACAAACGGGTGAAACTTCTGCCTACGTCTGGTTGACCGGTGGAAAAAGGGGGAAGGTTCGATCAACTGAAAAAGAGCATTCGCACACTCTCCAAAGTGCAATCTGTAAAAAACCGATAGACTAGCAAATTTTCGACGATGCTCGAGACTTTGCAGTCTAGAAGAAATAAGTTTGTCGTCACTTATGAGTCTACGGGCCCTTCGGTCGCAAAATCCAACGCTTCAAGATGGTATTTTGTAGAATCATGCCAAAGATGGCTGCAGTACTCTATACAAGATCGAACCTGGGCTGTGTACAGGTTGAGCAGCTGTTCGGAGTTGAAGTACCGCCGGACCTTTGCGATGACTCCCAATTTTTTGAAAGCTGACTGTGCCATGGTTTTAATCTGTTGACCGAAATTAAGTTTCGACGTGATGGTCATGCCTAGCCCTAGTTGGTTTGTGATCGGTACAGATACACTTTGGAAAGTGGGCGTCAAGTTGAATGTGCTCTTTTTACCGGAGAAGAGACACGCCTGGGTTTTGGAAGGGTTCAACTTGACAAGGTTGGCTTCACCCCAATCGGAAACCCTATATAGTGTCAAATCAACCCGTTCGATCATCGACTCTCTCTGAAATTGGATCTGGTTTGGACTCGCTTGCGCATTGGACACAATGATCAATGTAATTGTAATTATATTGATCAATGTAATTGATTTCAATATGTCATGCGGAAAAACCCATCGTAAAGTTTTAGGTTCGAAATTAAGATTCGTATGCAGTTTTTTATTAATGAATACGCGCGCTTTTTTGCAACGCAGCATATTAGGTTCTATGAAATGTAAAAAGAGCATTTCGTCCTAAATATTACGGAAAAGGAGTCGAGATGATTTTATGCTTGATATTAAGTACATAGGTACTCTACAGGTCCAGGACCAGTAGATGGTATTATTCTATAATAAGGTGTATATCCTAGGGAGGACTTCCTAACTTACAAGGAAAAGCACTAGGTTTGATGAATACTTTCTTTTATTAAAGTTTAAAGACTCATAAATATACATTCAGTTTTATATCTATAGTTGGGGCCGGTGCCTGTGATAGAATCCAATAAAACAATCTCACATATTCTCTTCTTACTCTTATCTTTACAAAATTATGAATAAAGTAAAATAATGACAGGCTTATAAGTTGCCAGTCATAATTTTGTGCGATAACCTCTTTTATTAGATACGGCACAAGCAAACGATGCAATCGCCCCTCTTGTTTAATTTATTTAATCAGTGAAGCTGATTAAATACACCAAAAATGATCTTATAGTATTTATTCTCCATCAATAGAGCCTTAGCCACAAAACCTGATGAAAATTAGCCAAGATCCCGGCTGGTTAATTAACATCTAACTAAAATATTTTAAGTTACTTCTTTTTTCTCATATACATTCATGAATAATCAAAAACCCCATATTAATTATTTACTTTACACAATTCCACACAATCCAAATAACCAATATAATTAAATTAATAAACTATTGTTAAAATAACCCATTGAATACAATCAAAGTATAATTATAATTAATCAATAAATAATAAATACATTAACATCCCAATAAAATTAAATTCAGTTAATCCTACTTATACTAAAATTAATAATATTCACATGTACAATTACTTCTTGATTATTTTGTATTTTTTACAAGATAATTGTCACATCCTATATATCGTAATACTCGAAATAAACCTTTACATGGTCGACTAAACAAAACTAATTGTCCTACACGAAGTTTAATATTAGAAGCTTTTTTATCATATGATCTTTTTTGTACTAAACGAGCTTTCCTTTTTTTTCTCTCGCTTGATTTACTGCACTGATATAAGCTTCTGTATCCATTCGATTACCATTAACGGCTCGGATTTTTACATCTTCAACCTTATGTATTATTATATTTAATTGATAACATAATAGATGAGATATTACAGACACTGAAGCGCCTGTATCAAGTAAAGCTGAGATAAAGTTTTTCTAATTTTAACCTTAATATTGGGACTACACTCACATGAAATATTTCCTTGATTAATCGGCATCAATGGTGTCCCAAGCTGTCTCACTGACGCCGGTTGGAGTTTGGGAAATTCATCCTTGGCCTGTTGGATGAATCACCTCGATCCTGTGTTCTTCTTAAATTATATGGAGATCGATTGTTATTATTTGTGAATCTCCCTCTCGCGTTCCCGTAGTTCCCGTTGGTCGACATTTGGGAGTTCTCATTACCACTCCTTGGTGATGTCGTAGAACATAATGGCGGTTTTTGTGACATTCGAGCGTTTATTGGGAGTTTCAAATTCATTTCGTGCTTATTACCAAAGATTTCTTGCATCTGTATAATTATTTCTTTCCGTGGTTTTTTACTTGCGTAAATTTGGGAAACTAATCTGCACTTTTGTACATAAGTACAATTATGTAGGAAATGTTTTATAAAAATCTGGTCCGTTATGACTGCACCGGCTTTATTTGCACACATGTCCAGGGCGTAAAAATACGTTAGAAGATCTTCATTAGGCTGTTGTTTCCTCGAGTAGAAATTTGCAACGTGATCAACTTCTTTCCCCAAACTCAGATATCAATTTCCTTTTGACGTCTTCGAATGTCTCGCATGAATTAATAATCGTCGTATAATACGCTCCTAATATGATTTTCTTGCTCTCATCTTATTTATCGCTGATACAATATCAAATTGCGTCAAAAACTCGCTGACCAAAATTGACGACATGCCATCATATCTCGTCGTAAAATATGCCATCAAAAAAAATTATTCACCGCACTATTACTCACACTATTACTCGCACTATTACTCGCACTATTACTTGCACTTTACTTGCAGATTACCCGGCGCCTCTACCATCTACAGGTCCGGGACCAGCAGATGGTATTATTCTATAATAACGTGTATATCCTAGGGAGGACTTCTTAACTTACAAGGATAGCACTAGGTTTGATGAATACTTTCTTTTATTAAAGGTTAAAGACTTATAAATATAAATTCAGTTTTATTATCTATATTTGGGGCCAGTGCCCGTGATAGAATCCCATAAAACAACCTCACATATTCTATCTTTACAAAATTACGAATAAAATAAAATAATGACAGGCTTATAAGTTGCCAGTCATAATTGTTGGCAAGTTTGTTTGTGCGATAACCTCTTTTATTAGATACGGCACAAGCAAACGTTGCAGTACTTATAGCTCCACTCAAGTTTGGACGATAGATCTTCGTTGATAGTACCAGCAGCCTTATCAATGTCATCAAAACCAGCTTGCGTGTATATTTGTTAGTCATCAGCATAAAGTTGGCAGGAAGAAGAAAGAAGTGAGTTATGCTGTTAATGAAAATAGAAAATATTTATAGGAAAAATCACACTGCCTTGTGGCATGGCATCATGTGGGCATGATGTACTCTACACAAATACGATGCCGACGGCCATGCTAAACCAATCAATCACTGATGGAAATATGTTAATAGAGTATAAAATGCCTAAGAGTACGTCAAAATCAACAGTGCTAAATGAGTTGCTAAAATCTAGGAGTGTCAGTATTGTCAGCTGTTGATTTATCATACCTTGTCGTATATCATTGGTAATCTTGACAAGGGCTGTGACCGTACTATGACCGGATCGAAAGCCAGATTGAAAAGGATTCAGGACGTTGTTTTTATTTAGAAAGGTATATAGTTGCTGATGGACAACGCACTCTAAGACTTTTGAAAGAAATGGCAAAATAGATATACGATGGTAGTCACACAAATCAATGGCTTTGGACTTTTTGGGTAAGGGAATAAGATTTGCGTCCTTTCAGGATTTTGGAAATGTAGCCGACGTTAAGGAGTTAATAAGTATATTGGTAATTACTGGGATAAGAATATCAAGGATAAAAATTATCATATTACGGCTTATGTTATCACAGCCCACGGCATTGGATGTGATATAGAGTATACTCTGTGTGGCGTCCCCAGACGGGATTTACAGAGAATCAGTTTATCTATTTAGGAACATACGTGATAAAAGACAGATCAAGAGATGATTAAATATAACTGTATTTCACACGTTTATATCTATGTAGTATATAAGCTCATTATTTTAACAAATGAATTGTCACTCAACATGTAATCCTGTCTTCATTTACAAGCCTTTTCCCGGTCGCAATACTCTGCTTAACATCACAGTCAGTGAATTGCTGAAATGTAAAAGGAGGGATATTTGGTTTTGGCAACATAGAAAGGTATCGCAAGGTATGGTCTTGTAGTACTGATATTGTCTTTAATGGTCAATGACAAACACTTTATTTACAGTTTTATTGTCTATATATTTATTCCAAAGCAACACACACACATACAGTACAGAATTAAATAGAATTATAATTGGAAGAAACACAGAAGAGTAAGATAGTTTATACACATTGTCACTAAAGAAGTTCAGACACGATACAAGCTACAAGCAAATTAGGCACGATAGATAATGCGGGGCAAGCGGTAGGTATCGTACGTGCGACGCTTTGCGGGTCTCACGTACGGCAGTTCTGCGCGCACTGCTGGTGGCAAACGAACGATGCGCGCGCGCAGGCAAGATGTCAACACGACTCGTCAGTGACACGGCCTGTGGAATGCGATCCGGCCGGTTACTAGGCAGCGCGTTTCCATTACTCGGAACTACGCTGGTACTCCATGCAGCCGATATCTCGGTTGAAGAAATATGTCATAAATATAATAAAAAGTATTATTTGCATGTTTAGTGTTAATGAGTAGTGTAGTTGTTGAGTGTTAATATTGTTTGTAATGTGCATTTTACCATTATGTTATTTAATAAATATATATGACTAGTTATATAAATATTTATGTACTTATGATTATTATATATGCATACATACTTATATGTATATAAGTGTAATTCTGTGTTTAGTAATATTAGGTATATACCTAGTGTGTAAGTGTTAAGTAATGTGGCTTGCCGCCACAGTCTTTTACATGTCCATCCATATTGCTTGTACAGGAAAAAAGCCCATTGAGGGCATCAAGATTAACATCAGAAGGTAAAGGACTATTAGATTTGCCAATTCCTAATGCTTTTGCTGGATTACCGTTTTCGACTGAAGAATGAATATGGCATCGTTGTGCGTCCCTACACACATTATTGCAATGATTTCTAATGGGTCTATAACGCTCTTTGTAAAATTCTGTCGGGAATCTTTTCGTTTTTGATCTTGCAGCATGTTTTTAATGTAAAAGTTTTTAAATTTCTACTGTTAGCCAGGGAGCGGCAAGATGCTTTAACTTTATAAAATGAACTGGAGCGTGACGGTCATAAAGTTCAGTGAGTCAGTTATTCGGGAGAATAACTCATTTTATTTTATTTTTTTATTTATTTTTACATATTAGGAAGACTATCGATTTCATAGCTTACAATAAACTTATATAAAATAACAATGTGAAAATCATTAAAAAGTCTCCACTGGTAGAATTTAAATATGGCAACGCAGAAAGTTATTATTAATATATTATATTATATAGTCCTGTCAACACTTTACATTTATATCTTCTGATAAAGCTGGTAAGTTAATAAGAGTATGAAAATACTAGTTACTATCGTGAAATATTTTATTTAATTAGGTTACATTGTTACAAGTAGGTACATCAAATACATAATAATTATTCAATACATTTAATTAATAAATAATATATTATATACATTATAGTATTACACTATATATCAATAATAAAAAACGGTGATATTTACACACGAATCTTATCTACTCATTTGAAAAATAGATTATTTTATTGCCTTTTCGTTGCTTGAAAAGAGGTAGCAAAGAGGTCGATAGCAACTTTGTTAAGTTTGTCCAAGTCATTAATGGTTTGGGGGGCACGGTGAAGGTATGTATTCTGTCGGTAGTTTGTACTAACTGGAGGGAGATAAAATAAGGGGCTGTGGCGAAAGGTTCTAGAGGGGGTATAGAAAAATAGTTTATCTAAGAGATTGGGGCAGTCCACAAGTGTTGCGTCGCGTCTCCAAAGGCAAAAAGTGGTATTTTAAACACTGTTTTACGTAATCTTGTTCGTCAACGTCAGTGTCTTTGTCAATGCTGTCCCAATTCATACTAGCTGCGAACCCAAATTGCGAACAGAAGAATTTTAAGCTTTGTTTTCGGTGGACCTACCTTGTACGATAGAAATAGGAGATCGTGATATGAAAACGCTTCTGCACTGCTTTTGCCATGGTTATCAATATGACTTTGAGATGAGACGGAAATGAGGTCTAACAGTGAAGGGGCAGTTTGAAAAAAAGATACTCGATACTAGGCATTAAAATGCTCCAAGTAGGATGCCTGTATTTGATACCTTTAAACTCTAATACACAAGCTGACGTGAATGTGAAAAAAGTTGCCATATATGCTCTGCTATCCGAGCGAAGCTTGGCCGGGTCTCTAGTATAAAAATAAAATAGTTACTATACTTGGTTATTATTAAGATAATCAGTGCTCGGTGCATTGCTACCTAACACTTTTTAATTGTATCGGACTGACGTTATATTGCAGTAATTTCAATAATGGTTAACCTAATTTTAGTTTAGTGCGTATTTATCGCGTTGTCGAACCGATCGTGCGCTACTCATTTTAACGTAACAATTTACATAACATTTTAACTTTCTATAACTATTCATAAGATAAACTGTGTACCGAACTATTATAAATAATAAAGTACTTCTTAAACTGAACATAACTTTAACTTTAACACCAAATCAGTGCAACCCCACACCTCACCCCAAATATTGGTCCTTCGTGCCGTTCGTGGACCTTACGCGTGTCGTTCTTTAGTTTCGGGGCGGGTGAGGTCGTGAACCAGTGCACAACAAGTGAATTGTGAGGATTGTAGTGATAATAGGATTCTATTGCACCATCGCGGTTTACTAAAATCGCATATAACAATCTGCTGACCAAGTAAGATCTATCCGTTTTCTATCTTGGCAAATACATATCATAACGCAAACATGTCAACTTTGGAATCACAGTACATCATCGCTGAAGAAATCGTAAAAAGTCTACGAAACTTTCGTAAAAATGGAGCAGAAAGAAAAACAAACTTGGATTACTTTAAACGCCATTTGAACAAGTTAGTAGTTGAAAGCTGGAAGAAAACTGGAATTAATTCCAATTCAACCATGATCGACTTACTACAGAATTAAGTCAAGGTGACTCGTATTTTGTAGATAGGTGCTATGATAGGGTGAAAGAAAATTACCAAATGCTTAAGAAACTTATCAACGAGGGTTATAACAAGCTATTACAAGCTTCTACTTCGACTTCGGAGTACGGAAAGAGAGAAGAACTATCGAAAGAATATCGGGGGAGCAGACGATCCAAGAACCTACTAGGGGAGAGCAGAGGGTCCGAGAGTCTACCAGTGGTAACTTTAGTAAACTTGACGAGTCTCTTCGAAAGCAGGAAGCTAACTTTCGAGCATTTACAAGAACGGTATCTAATATCGACATCGAGTCCTTGACAGATGCATGGGAGTATCAAGATGCATTAAAAACTATAGAAAATCGCTGGTCGAAAATTGATAACATTCATTGGGAAATTGACTGCGAGCTAAACGGGTAAAATCTATCATACGATAATGAGTATAATAAATGTGAACGGCAATATCAAAGTCTAAAGAAAATGATAAATAAGAAAATGTGGTCAGAATCTCATAGAGATAAAGCGACTCCTCAGCTAGACATTCCGGTGTTCCATGGCAACTATAGCGACTGGACTTCCTTCAAAGATTAATTCACAGAAGCTATTCACAGTAACAGCACACTCTCGAATGCGCAAAAAATGCAGTTCTTGAAGTCTAAACTGAAAGGTGAAGCTGAAAGACTTGTAAAACACCTGCAAATATCATCAGAAAACTATTCAACTTGTTGGGAAATACTAAACAGTCGTTTTGAGAACAAAAAGTTCATATTCACTGCCCACATGAATATTTTATTCGGTCTTCCTAACATACAAGCAAATTCTACATCTCAAATTAAGAAAATGCATGACGTAACCAACGAAACACTACACTCAATAAAAAACCTAGGGGTAGATACATCGACATGGGATCCTATTTTAGTCCATATTTTGAGCCAGAAGTTAGACTATGATACGTACTCGAAATACTATATAATAATTTGAAAAACAAGCGAGAATTGCCTATTTTGCAAGAATTTCTTAGTTTCTTGGAAAGTAAATTTACCACTTTAGAAACTTCATTTCATAGAAAACAAGACACCGCTGCAAATGTAAAACCTAATTATTTTAAAAAATCAGCAATTAATGTTAAACAGAACACACAGAAAGGAAATAACAACATTATGAAATCTTTTCATATTGCTAATATAAATTGCCCAATTTGCAAAAACGAACACGGAGTTTATAATTGCAAAACATTTTTACAAATGCCTAATGACAAGAAACTAAACTTTGTTAATAAATACAAATTGTGCAGAAATTGCCTATTTTCACATAATGGGAAACCATGCCATTCGTCTAAAACATGCCACAAATGTACTTCGAAACACCATACATTGATTCACGATGCCCTAGAACAGAAAAATGTAATGCCATCTACCTCCGGGACCCAACCTGTAAGAAACTCTGATGAACGCATATCGAGTAGGTCTAGTAATGTTTCTCAGGACGACTACGCTGAGATATTATTATCTACGGCGCAACTTAAAGTACTTAGCGCACAAGGAACCTATGTATGTATGCGAGCTTTGATCGATCAAGGCTCGCAAATATCGATAATAACAGAACGTGCGGCTCAAACATTAGGTATTAAGAGACAAAAATGCCAAGGAACTATTTATGGAGTAGGACAGCAAGAAAATAACTGCAAGGGAAAGTTAATTATACAATGTGCTTCTCTTCACGAAGACTACACGTTTAATACCGAAGTAATAATAATGAACAATCTTGTAAAAAATCTCCCTAACAAATCTTTCCCAAAGCCCTCCTGGTCCACTTTACAAAACATTAACTTAGCTGATCCCGAGTTTTATGTGAGCAGATCAATAGATATACTGTTAGGAGCGGATATCTATTCAAATATTATATTAAACGGGATTATCAAGTCGGATGACGTAACAATACCTATAGCACAGCAAACTAAACTGGGATGGTTACTGTGCGGTACAGCAAGGCCATTCCAATGTAACGTCATCATCAACAACCTGGAAGACCTACAGCAGTTTTGGGAAATAGAAAGCATTACGGAAGTGGATAAATTAACGTCGGAAGAGACGGATTGTGTTAACTTCTTCCAGAAAACAACAATGCGTCACGAGGATGGGCGATATTTAGTGAAACTTCCCATGAAACCTGATTTTCAAGAGAAGTTAGGCTTATCTAAAACAAAAGCTATTGCTCAATTCAAGAATCAGGAACAGAGATTTCAAAGACAACATCAATTAGCGAAAGCCTATAAAAATTTCATGAAAGAATATGAGTACCTGAACCACATGGTGCCTGTAAGTGGTAACACGACACCCGAGTGCTACCTGCCTCATCATGGTATAGAACGAGCCGAGTCTACTACAACAAAATACAGGGTTGTTTTTAATGAGTCCTGTAAGACATTTTCCGGATTCTCCTTAAACGATTTAATGTATACCGGCCCTAACCTTCAGAAAAACTTGCAATTATTATTGTTGAAATGGAGACTGGTTCCGTATGCCATAACTGCTGACATTGAAAAAATGTTCAGAAATATACTTTTGAATAAAGAAGACACGCCCTTACAAAGAATCGTGTGGAGAGAATCCCCCGAACAGCTAATTCAGACATTCGAATTAAGAACAGTAACGTATGGAACAACGGCGGCGCCGTTCCTAGCCATGATGACTTTGAGGCAGTTGGCAGCTGATGAGCGGAGTAACTATCCCACAGCTTCGCGAATAATAGAAAATTCTTTCTACACTGACGATTTGGTCCATGGTGCTATAGTCTGGAAGAGGGAACACGAATTATACAGGATCTCAACCTACTCTTACAATCAGGTGGCTTTACATTACGAAAATGGTCGTCAAACAACGCAGAACTGTTAAAAGACCTGCAGATTGAAAAAAACAATCTAGTCTTTAATTTCAAAAGTGAAAACACCTCTAAAACTCTTGGTTTATGTTGGAACCCTGTATCTGATGTCTTTACCTTTAAATATGAATATACAAAACATTCTAAAATAACAAAATGCATTATTCTCTCTGAAATGTCAAAAATGTTTGATCCCCTGGGCTGGTTGGCACCTTTAGTAACTAAACTTAAAATTTTATATCAAAAAGTATGTAAATTAAATGTGAAATAGGATGAACCCCTTACCCAATGAAATATATACAGAATGGAGTAAATTACAAAACGATCTACAACTAATTAATAAGTTTGAATTACGAAGATGGCTATTATGTAAACAAAATGACGTAATAGAGCTACATGGTTTCTCTGACGCCTCTAGGAAGCCTATGGGTGTGTGGTTGACGCTAGAATAAAAAGAAACTCCCACGTAATACTAATCGCATCAAAAACAAAGGTGACCCCGTTAAAAAATAAACGAACACTACCTAAACTAGAACTATGCGGCGCCCACTTACTATCGCAACTAATCAATAAAATAAAATTAGCGTATTCACATCACGAAACTGAAGCATACGGATGGACGGACTCAAAAATAGTCTTAGGAGTTCTAAAAATAACAGAAATAATGCCTGCTGAGCACTGGAGATATGTAAGTACAAAAAAAACCCGGCCGATCCCGCGAGCCGAGGCTTGTATTCTGAACAACCTTAAATCATTCATTGTGGTGGAATGGGCCCCAACTTTTAATTAACTTTGATCCTAAAAACAACCTTACCAAAGTATATAAAACAACAGAACAAGAAAAGAAAATTTGTGCTAGTAATATTTTTTAACAAACAAACAACGATCAACATTTTATAGATATATTACTAAAAGACATAGTTCATTTAATAAAATATTAAGAATATTAGCATGGGTTCAACGGACATTGACACCGAAACGTAAACAATTACCTAACTATATCACATTGCACGAGTTGCAAACTGCAAAATTAGCAATTATTAAACATATTCAAAGAAATGAATTTAGAACAGATGTTAACAGTTTACGTGAACTCAAAAAATTGCATTTTAAGTCAAAGTTACTTAATTTAAATCCATTTCTTGATCAGGAAGGTATTTTACGTGTGGGTGGCAGACTTGCTAACGCGAATTTAAACATGGAAATGTAATACCCTAAAATCATACCAAGTGGCTCTCGTTTGGCGTCCTTATTGATAAATCAAGCTCATGAACTTACTTTCCACGGTGGTCCAAGGCTGACACTGGCTACGCTCAGGCAGGAATACTGGGTCACTGGTGGCAACAACGCGTTCAAAAAGGAGCTGAGAAAATGTGTCACGTGTAGGAAACATGAAGGCAAAAAACAATACCAACTGATGGGAGACTTACCTGAGGCTCGAAGCAATCCTGCGAAGCCATTTCATCATACTGGTGTGGACTATACGGGCATGGTCGAGATCAAGGCCAATAAAGGATGGGGTTCTAAAACACTGAAGGGCTATGTAGCTATTTTCGTGTGCATGGTGACAAAAGCCGTGCATTTTGAATTGGTCACCAACCTATCGAGCTCAGCTTTCATCTCAGCCTTGAGAAGAATGGCGGCAAGACGAGGAACTCCACAACACCTTTATAGTGATAATGGCACCAACTTCGTTGGAGCCAATAGAGCGTTACAAGAAGAGTACCACCACCTACAAAACATTTTTAACGATAGCTTTTTATCTGAGATAACGGAGATGAACATCAAATGACACTTTAATGCCCCAGCGTGGCCGAGTGCTGGCGGTCTCTGGGAGCGAGCCGTGCGTAGCCTCAAACATCATTTAAGACGAGTAGTTGGCACACAAAAGCTGACTCTTTAAGAGTTCACCACCATCTTGACTCAAATAGAGTCGTGTCTAAACTCTAGACCGCTATGTGCGCTGACAGAAAGCATAGAAGATCTCGATTTCTTAACACCCGCACATTTTTTAACTGGGAGACCGGGACCCACGGTTATACAAACTAAAGAGGACGCGCGAACAAGATGGCATTTGATTGAAAAGATAACAACGGACATTTGGAAGCGCTGGAAAGCCGAGTACTTAAGTCAAATAACAACAGACCTAAATGGCATCAAGCTCAAAACTGGAAATCGGAGATATCTTCCACCGGGCAAATGGGCTATGGGCAGAGTGATTGAATTACACCTAGGGATCGATGGGCATGTACGTGTGGTTTCTCTGAAAACTAAAAATGGCATCCTTAAGAGACCCGTGATAAAACTATCTGTACTACCCCTAGAAAATCAAAAAAAAGAATGTACTGTAACGAAAAAACAACAACCAGTAACAAAACCTAAACGAAGCTTTATATCAATGGCATTAATGTTTATATATTTTACCACACTCATAACAACAGGACAAGCATTCAATAGTACCCGTTTAGACAGTAACCATAAAATATTTTTTGACAGCGTAGCCAATATGCAGTTTATCCGAGATGAGTGGAAAATTATATCCTATTACAATCTAAACCCATATTGGCATAGTATGACGACCTACACTAACTATTACGAACATTTAAATAAAATATGCCAAATAATAAAAGATCATTCACACTGCGACTTGATCATGTTACAAATCAACCATTTGTATAATGAGTTAAATAATAGGTCTTTACCTATGAAACTGCCGTTTTGCCGTACTGGCCATTTCAAATGAAAATATTTTCTTTTTTTTGACTGATAATTCTAATTTCAAATTAATTCTATTTGACAAACATGGAATTCTTTTTCTAAAATCGTCATTTGTTTAATAGTTCGTGTTTTGTTTTCAACGCATTCGTACATTTTTCGTCATCATGGATAAGTTAAAAATTCGAGTAATTATGGAGTATGAGTACCGTCGTGGCAGCAAAGCGGCACAAGCGGCACGCAACATCAACGACGTTTACGGAGCGAACACTACAAACGAACGCACCACCCGTTATTGGTTTACCCGCTTCCGTTCTGGAAATTTTGACCTGAAAAATGAACCCCGTGGTCGTCCGAAAAATTTGGTCGACAATGAAGAATTAAAGGCAATTGTGGAAGCTGATGAAACTCAATCCACGGCTGAATTAGCAGCAGCTTTCGACGTTAGCATCAAAACAATATTGGTCCATTTGCGTCAAATTGGCAAGGTAAATAAGCTTGACAAATGGGTACCCCACGAACTCAATGACCGCCAGCGCGAAGTACGCGTGGAGACGTGCCTTGCACTGCTCAGCAGGCATACAAATGAAGGAATTCTGAACCGCATTGTTACTTGTGGCGAGAAATGGATCCTGTTTGACAATCGTAAGCGCTCAGCAAGTTGGTTGGACCCTGGTTCAGCACCCAAACAATGCCCTAAACGAAAACTTACCCCTAGAAAAGTGATGGTCACTGTTTGGTGGTCTAACGCGGGTGTAAGCTTCTCTTCACAGCTTCTTTCCAAACGGGACAAGCATTACTGAATTGTGTACTGTGAAGAACTGAACACAATGATGGAGAAGCTCGCACGTCTCCAACCAGCTTTGGTCAATCGTTCGGCTCCACTGCTCCTGCACGACAACGCGCGACCTCATACTGCACAGCAGACGGTCTCCAAGCTACAAGAGTTGGGGTTGGAAGTTCTCCGTCATCCGCCGTACTCACCAGACCTTGCGCCTATAGACTTCTATTTTTTCCAGAATTTGGATAACTTCTTGGCGGGAAAAAAATTCAATACCCGAGAGGCAGTACAAAATGCCTTTGAAAAATTTGTTGCCTCCCGTCCAGCTGATTTCTTCAAGAAAGGCATCAATAAGCTACCAATGCGTTGGCAAAGATGCATTGATTGCATGGGTGATTATCTTGATTAAAAGAAATAAAAAATATATAAAAAAATTACGCTTCATTTATTTCGTGAAAAACGGCAATTTCATAGGTAAAGACATATAAACAATGAAGTTTTATTAAATAAACATCTAACATCGCACGTGCCATACAGACGACGCAAGCGCGGCCTAATCAATGGGGTCGAATATCTCGCTAATAGCCTGTTCGGAGTACTGGATGACCACTTCGCAGAACAGTACAAAAGAGATATCGACCTTGTGCAACACAATGAGAAGCACCTGGCTTTACTTTTAAGAAATCTAACCTCTATAATTGAAGCTGAAAATAACCTTTTAAGACGGACCGAAGCCAGTATACAAAAACAGAGTAAAATAGTAACTCAACATTTACAAAACCTGTATAAATCTGCACAAGGACTCGTAAATTCCAATGATGAAAACAGAGAAAGGACATTGCATCAAGCGCTACACATTGACCTACTTGTGTCAGCTAAAACGACCCATTTATAAATTAAAAGCGGATTATGATTTCTGCGTAACAATATAACATCAATGTAAAACTACTCCCCCTGTCACATGCCAGGATAAATGGATCAGCCTAAACAAATTTAACCGAGTCTCGGTCTGCGTGCGTTCTCGAGCGCACGTCGATCGCAGACGCCTTCCCGCTCTATTAGCCCCCGCGCTAATTGAGCACCCAAATTTCACTGGTTGTTGTCGTAATATATAATTTCATAGTTGTGTACCGTAATAAGTTTCTAACGCCGTTTTCACGGCGGACAGTGGCTCGTTAACCGTACTTCTAATAAGTTTCTAACGCCGTTTTCACGGCGGAAAGTGGGTTTTAACCGTACATCTAATAAGTTTCTAACGCCGTTTTCACGGCGGACAGTGGGCTGTTAACCGTACTTCGTGGAACGTGAGCTTCGTCGACGGAATTTCGTCGTTCCAGGTGCCTCGAGTCTTCGTGTTCGAGTAAGTTATCCGCGTCGTCCTCAACCACCCTACTGCGTGTAGGGTGGTTTTTAGGTTTTTAGGAAGTTAGTCATCGTTGATAGGTTCATAGTATATATATTTATATATTGTTGTCCCTCCCCAACCCCTCCGCAATGGCTTCTCTAAGCTCTCATGAGTTTATGAGGAAGCTACTTGATAGTACCGGTGCTGAAGGCATGTCTATAAATGCTGATAAGTATCGTTTCTTGGACTCTCTCATCCCGCATAACATGGCATTAATGCCCTCAATGGCCCCTCAGACCACCCCAGTCCCCCAGACCCCTCAGGTCTTAGGCCCTCCCGCGTCCCCTTCCTCCAGTGACATGGAGTGCGAAGTAGACGTCCCTCCGCGCCGCAAGCGCGCACCCGCGACCGAGTCATCCTCGGATGCCACCCCAACTGGCCCTGATGAGCCTCCCTCTTTCACCCTTGTTAAGAAGCGCTCTAAGAAGCGCTCGAAACAAGACCCGGCGCCCTTGGCGCCCGTCCCCACACCCCCTGCGGCGTCTTCAACGCCAGCTGCCCCGGTGTCTTCAACACCCGCTCCGGACCCAACTTCTGTCAAGGCCAAGGTCCCACCACCCGTTTTCCTTCGGGAAAAGGGTAAATGGACTGAGGTTTCGACATTGTGCAATGAGCACAAGATTCATTACACCCGAGCGGCCAACTCGGGTGAATCTATTAAAATCTTAGTCTCGTCGATAGACGACTTCCGTGCTTTAACAAAGCTCCTCACCGATAAGCAATATGCTTATCATACTTATGCTCTGTCAGAAGAGCGTAAGATCAGAGCGGTACTCAGGGGAGTCCCGTTCGAATTATCGAACGAGGCTATCCTAGAGGATCTGCAGTCCCAAGGCTTCCCGGCACTCGCGGTGCATAAAATGCACAGCAAATACGGGAGGCAACACCCTCTCGCTTTGGTGGTTCTCGCCAACGTCCCCAAGTCCAGGGAGATCCTCAAAGGGGTTAGCACTATATGCGGCCTCTCTGGGATCTCGATCGAGGCACCTCATCGCCGCGGTCATCCCGGCCAGTGCCATCGGTGCCAGTTGTACGGGCACGCGGCGGCCAACTGCCGCGCACCGCCCAGGTGCGTCAAGTGCCTGGTCCCTCATTTCACTAAGGAGTGCAATCGCACTCCTGAAACTCCCTCTCCTCCCGATTGCGTGCTTTGTGGCCAGTCCGGCCACACCGCAAATTACAGGGGCTGCCCTCGTGCACCCCGTTGTATGCGCTCCAATTCCAAGAGGGCGGCACCCAAACAGGCTCCGCGCCTCTCTCAAGAAAACTTTCCGCCGCTGCGTAGCCGGGTTCCTCCGGCTGCTAAGCCTACACAGTCCAGGCCTGCCCCAGAAAACTGGAGGCAGCGCCCCGCATTGTATCCCATCCCGGTTCCTCGCCCATACAAACCCACTCCTCAATCCTCCGTAGCAGACGATATGCGTATCGTCTGCGACGCTATAAAAAATGTCGATGTTAGTGAAATCGCAGTCTTAGCCCGTAAACTTAGGGCTTCACGTACTCCGACAGAGCGTTTGCGAGCTCTGGCGGAGCATAGTTCTCTTCTCAATTCATTATAGGTTCATTTAAATGAATTGATCCCTAAATCATGCTTCGGCCGACCTCTGCCCAGAACGGCCACCAACTCATGTCCCTTTGAGCACCTTCAGTGCAACTTTCACTACAGGCGGAAGACCCGCTAGCGGGTCTCCGCCAGCGCGCCCAACTTCCCGACGGGTGTCGCTTCCGATGAAGGCTAACGGTAATAACTACAGCCAACAGGTGGTTTTTAGTGGGTAGGTGCCATTCTGGTGAGTCCCACATAACCCCCCCGCAGAGGAATTTACCTGCGGGCGGGTATGCATGACGCATCTTCCACCTCCCTGCCGCGAGGGTGCCTCGGCAGCAAAAAAAAAAAAAAAATTTAACCAGTACCTATTTTATTGTTGTGATGTGTGCAACGTCAAAGTATTATGTAATGATCAAGTTACGGCCTATCAGCTGACCGGAGCTAATATTATTTATTTACAGGAAAACTGTGAAATAAAAACAGACAATTTTACTATTTATACGCACAGCTATTTTGAGAGCCATATTGAAGATAAGGACACTTATTTCACCCCACTCTTAGCACCTATCAACCACATAATTAACCTGACTGCTGAAACTTTACCACCTGAAAACTCATCACAATCAGACCAGAAATAGTTTGATGAAATTGATGAAAAAATCAAGACGATTAAACAGCAAGAACTGCTGATAAATAACGTTTCCAACCACGACGTGCACCACTACGTGCTGATATACAGCATGTTGGGAGTCGCAGCTGCCGTGGGGGTCGTCGTCGCCTGGCGCCGGCTGCGGCGCGGCGTGCCTAGCGCGCCCGCCGACCCGGCCGCACCCGCTGCCGCCCGGGAGCCGGCGGTGGCGGGGCGCGGTGAAGTTTTGGACAACAGTGCGAAAGTGTTTGTGAACAACCAAAGTGATAGTGCAGTGCGTTATAAAGAAAGGGGGACAACCCCAGTAGTTTTAAGAAAAATCGCCTTCAGCGATAGTGAATAATTCAAATTTTATTGCGTTCAGCGCTTGTAAACTTTTTATTTGTTATAGTTATATTTTTATAACATATTTTTAAATTTTTATAGTCCAGTTGTCATCTTTGCCCTTTGCAAGATGTTCGGTGCATTGCTACATAACACTTTTTAATTGTATCGGACTGACGTTATATTGCAGTAATTTCAATTATGGTTAACCTAATTTTAGTTTAGTGCGTATTTATCGCGTTGTCGAACCGATCGTGCGCTACTCATTTTAACGTAACAATTTACATAACATTTTAACTTTCTATAACTATTCATAAGATAAACTGTGTACCTGACTATTATAAATAATAAAGTACTACTTAAACTGAACATAACTTTAACTTTAACACCAAATCAGTGCAACCCCACACCTCACCCCAAATAATCAGTCTATATTTTTGTTAATTTTCAAGTTGTTTCAAGTGAGATATTATAATTATCGTCGTGTTGTGTGCACAAATATTTACTGAATAAATATATGTTAAATTATAATAATAATAAATCCCCAGACAAATACACCACCGGTATGGCCACAAAGTATGTCCAGGACTCAAACCTTCGGCGTATGAGGCGGGACTACTAACCACTACACAACTCGATCGTCCATTTAAAATATATCAAAGTTTCTCGAATGGCTCGATCCAGTCATTTATCATCCATTCGCTACTACACGGCAGATAAGTGGAAGGATGAAAGGAGTAAACATTACACACAATACACATCCATTAATTATATGACGTAACATTATACAGAGAGAGAGAAAAACACAAGCTGAACTCAGCTGATAAATAAATAGACTTCATCAGTCCTCAGATTAGACACGTTACTTAATTTATTCATTACGTAGCATAATAGAGCAAATATTTATTTTCTCTTTTTAAAAGCTACATTCAAACTTACAAGGTTTGATGAACTTATTTGTTATTGATACATTTTGAGAGTATTCATGTCCTTTCCACAAAGGACATTGGCAAATCGCCATACATGGTTTTAATTAGATTGAAAGTGAAGCGTTTAGAAGTCAAAAATATCTAAAACTATAAACATGAATTCCGGACCCACTTTAAAAAATATATATTATGCAGTATGTCTAGGAACAATAATAATAGCATTTTCAATAAGGGAAATTATTAGTCAAGCCAAATTTCTTTATTGGCCACGTGATCAAACTTCTAATTTTATAACTAGCCACGGGAAAACATAGCCTCTAATAAACTAATTCGTCTTTTTTGCAACGCCTACTATATTCTATAGAAAGCGTAGTAGTTAAATTTGGGTTAGGTTAATGTTAGGCTCCCCCCCGAAGGTTGCAAGCCTTGTCGTGGCAGGGGGGCTTCGTAATCGTGAACTGGTCACCCACGGTGAACTAAGAAGCAACCAGAGCCGGCCTGTTTGGGCCGCTTGCTGGCCCGAGGAGGGCGCTCCCAGCGGGCTGAACAAGTCCGCTGAGGCCGCGCTTGGAGGTGGGACCGCAGAAGAAGAGGAGTGCCGGTATTACGGTGCGCCGTTCTCCCTATCTTCTGCGGCCGTGGAGGGATCGCAGGGGGAGCGGCGTGTTGGTATTACGGTGCGCCACTCTCCCTACCCCCTGCGAGCTGGCGGGGCCGTTCCGTCGAAACGGCACTGGTGGGGCCGCAGAGGAAGAGGCATGTCGATATTGCGGTGCACCACTTGCCCTATCTTCTGCGGCCGAGGTGTGGTCGGTGGCAGAACCACAGACCTGATCTACCACCGAGTACCAGTTATCTGGTATCCATGGCCTCCTAGTAGCGGACTCGGGGGGAGTCTGCTACAGTACTGATGGAGGCCGAGGAGGGAGGCGCACCTTACCATCTGGTGCGCCCATCGTGGAGGGCCCTCGGCCTTTCACAATGGAGCTTGTGGGCGGCTGTCGCCGGCGGGGTCGCGGATGTGTGCGAAAGCGTTCTCGTAACCCCGTCACAAGGCGGCGAGGAGGACGATGGGGGGTTTTTAGTGTGTATACCGTGGGTCTCATTAACCTATATGGGAGTCCCACATAACCACCCGGATGCCCCAAGCGCCCGGGTGGAATGCGTAATGCATTTTCCCCCCTGAAAAAAAAAATGTTAGGCTGTAATTATCGCATGCGAGCGAGCAAAAAGAGCGAGATGCAGCAGCACCCGGCGAAGCGCCATAATTCAAAATTTTATAGCAAAAACATCATGCAACAACATATTTTTAGTGGCTAAGATAGCATCAATCAGACGCTCGCAAATTGTGGCTGACTTAGCAATTTAGAAGGCAATGTAAATTTTTAGAGGCAAATAATGCTAGTACCCTTTCAATAAATATTAATTTTGAGGTTATGATTTCAAATTACGTACATTTACTTAGGTAATTGAGTAATACTTTATCCAACCAACCATGATTATAATGACACGTAAATGTTCATCAATATCTCTAACTCCATGCATACCTACAATTTATGCATTGAATTCGTGTAATCTGTCTGCCATGATAACGTTATCAAGACAAACCACAAACCTATTCCAAAGAACAAAGCTTAATCATAGTCCAAAAATCACAGCAATAAGTAAGCGCAATTTCGTTTTCAAGTTACGTTTTTATCTCAAACTCGCCGGTAAATGCAAATGCTATACAGCAAAGGGTATGGAATGAAAAATCATTTTCACTACGAAGAATATTAAAAAAAATATCCTGACATGAAAAGTCCTTACATTCTGAAGTGACTATCATTTCCTATATTTAAAAATTATATTACAAAATCAAATACTTGTGCTTGGTCACAATCAAATTGGTACTATGTATCGTAACAAAAAATAACAGGAGGTAAAACAAACTGATCAAGTCAAATCAAGCTTTATAAATCAACTTTTTTATGGAGACATGAAGCTAATATTATGGAAATGCACATTGAAAAAGGAATGAACAAAAGTATTGGGTACTTTTCTAAACGCTCACTTTTTACTTATGTAAGGATCCACCAATATTCTTTAATAGAAAGGAAGAATATGGTATGGTAAATATTAAAAGCAAAATACTTGGAAATAAGACATTGGAACGCATTCTCGTTAAGAGGGGAACACCCAAAAATTCCATATTGTGTCCCAACCCTATTTACTAAGTTACGTGATATTATATTTACAAAGTATGATAAAAGTAGTTTTAAAGAAAGAATACACAAGTGATTGTGACTTTTTGAACTGGTTTGTGCATTTCATTTGTGAAAAATTCCCTAGTGCGGCTATACTTAATAATATATTCAACAAAGTGAAATATTTTAGAGTAATATTCAAACAATGTTTTTTACAGTTTTTACTTTACATTTAATTCACAATAGCTAAAAATTTTAAATAATTTCAAGCAATATTGTATCTACTACAAGTACTACGATAACTTCACTAAAAATACAAGCTCATTAAAAGCTAATCAACATTTCCCACAGAAAAAATCATAAAACTCAGAACCACCAGAGAGCGTTTACCACAAGCAATATACACTTACAAAGAACAATAAAAACCATAAAGATACGAGCACATCCATTCCAATCCCGGAGCCTACCGATAGGACATAAACCCAAAACGCTAAACTAAGTCCCTAGCAGTAAAATTTATCACATCCAGATTTTACGCAATCTGAGACTTTTGGTATAATTTATTGAAGCTTACTTACTTCGTATAAGAAACAAAAAGAAATAAAAAACCGACTTCATATTCAATTTACGTCATATTTTCGTTTTTATTTTCGCAAAATCCTATATTTTAGTCGTAAGGCTAGTAACAGCCATTCACAGTTGAAATGAAATTTGAATAGGGACTATTTTTGGTTATTTTAAAACCGTGCTATTAGGATGACCGATATTTTGCTGTGAGTTGACCGATATGCAGTTGAGTTTCGAGATAAATGTATATTGGTATAATAAATATCTATAGCTTCAAACAAACGTGGTCCATGCAATTATAACTAAACGATGAAATATCACGATCATATTTCATATTCAAGATTGTGTGAATAAACTCATAAAATATTATTCGTTATATGAAAATTTATTTAAATCATTGTTATTTGTTAGGTAATACGTATTCCTTATCTCATATTCTTCATTGATTAATTTTGTTCAGAGCTTACTTAGGATGGTATAACTATAATTTAACTGCAGTAATAATCATGTCAACGTAGTTGTATCCTGGTAAAAAGTGGAGGAACAACCGGTTTAATTTCGGAAACAAAATTATTTATAAAATTCAAATTCAAATGTTCAATATTCGACATTGAAAGAAAATATTAAATTGAAAGTTGATATTAGCATAACGAAATTTTCTTTTTTTAATTATAAATACTGTATTTCCTCACGCGCATACAAGTTTGGATTTCTCTACGAAATAATTAATTATATAATTTTTGTAATGCTGCGTTCCGTTTGCCGATTATAGCGCTAACAGCGCTCATATACCCATTCCGATTGCCCGTGAGTGCGCTCACCGCGATATGGATACGTCGTCAATGACGTCATAAACACCGCCATCTTCCCGCTCACAGTGTCAAAGCTACGGAGCATGGTCGCTCTGAGTGGCCTGTCAAAACTGACACATGACGATAGTTTGTTGATGTTTTTATTATTCGATTATAGATTTTTAGTTGTTGTTTTAAATGTTCAAAAATGGCTCCTGCTTCATTCAGGGTCAAAGATCTTAATGAATAATTTCATTATTCATTCATTTCATCAATTTTAGACTTAATCGACGAAGAATCAGAATGTTAGCGCGCTATTTACCCTTCCGATTTCAATAGCACTAATATCACTTTTAGCGCGCTAAAACGAATCGGAACGGTTTTGAGCACTTTTAAAGCTGATAGTGGTGTGAGCGGCAAACGGAACGGACAATAATAGAAACTCCCATGACCTTTATTGTAACACAAGTTACTAGATGTTTTTGACATACATGAACATATTAGAAATACAATCAGAAACAAGGCTCTCACGTAATAAAAGATTTTATTATAAATTGTCACGGGCATAAACGAGTCGCCGCGATGCTTCGACGACGAGGACGCTAAGGTGCCAGTGCTCAGGCTATCTGGCGCATACAGAATCAGCGCCAGGCAGGATCAGCGGGGTCTGCAGCGGGCAGAATCAGGAACAGGCTACGTCGGTAGGAGGTTTCCTCGTAGGTATCAGCAAGGTCTGCAGCAGGCAGGTTGGGTCTAGAGTAGGTCGCATCCTTGGCAAGCAGCGGTGGTGGCAGGTTTCTTCAGTTGGAAGATTCAGAGGCAGTAGGCAGCATCATATTGTGGCAGCTTCAATATCAGGATCAGCAGCTTCAGCACCAGCATGAGTTCGAGGACTTCGAGAGTTGCTTGCAGTAAGCTGGTTTGTTAAAGACTTTAGATGTTATCCGTAGACTGGCTTGTAATAGACGTTCTAAGATTTTTTTTTGCTGACAGCGAGCGCCTGGGCAAACGCCTTCGCAAAGTTTACCACGCTTTGCGAAGGTTCCATGATGGGAAGGGAAATACCTAAGTTCCTTACAAACCTAGCAAACCCTAGCGGCTAACCTCCCTACCAGTGGCAGGAGGGTTGGGGACGAACGCGAAGTGTTGCCCCTATTGGACAAGCACTGTACCTTTCTTTTTTCTTTTTTTATTCTTATATCTCCGCCGGCAGTGGCGCAGACTTTCTTTTTCTGATCAACTTCTCACGCTTTATGTCCTCCTATTTCGCTTCATACGTCTCACTTCATACTTTCAATGATTGTAACGTCAGTCATATAAACTTCTCTTTATGCTTTACTTCTTATACTACTACCTTCTTTTGATGTTATCTCGTCTTCTTTCTTTAACTTAAGCATTACTTAAACTTAAACTTAAGCACTGTACCTTCACCGTGGGAACAAAGGCCCCTGTACCGGGATCCGGTCTGCCGGTTTCTCTAAAGCCTAAAGGGCCTTTGAAGTGCACCGGGTCAACGTTCTTCGGCTTAAGGCTTCGTTGGCACCGTAATACATATCCACCTGATCAACGCGGGGGTTTACTACGGAGTGTGTTCTCAATAAATTGGCAACAAAACCGGCCGTAGACCTGACGGTTTTGCGACGTGAACCAGTCGCGAAGTTGGGTTGCACTGAAAGTACGGGATCGACTACATTACGACCGGCCGAAACCGGCCACAGAGCGAACCTCTGACTGACGTAGCTAGCGCCAAGCGTCAAGTACGTAGCCAGAAAATCAACCCGAGCCCTGTGAACGAACGTCGGATACCGACGTTAGTAAGCTCAACCTAGTTGAAGCTGCTTCCCACCGGGAACTAGTCTCAGAGTGCGAGACCGACTTAGTTACAGCCGGTCGAAACCGGCCGCAGCGTTAGTCCTAAAGAGGCTTATCTCAAGTCCGGCCGAACGCAAATCGGGTCTGTGCTGTTCTAAGTTTTTTTTTAATGCCGCCTAAGCAACACTCTCACGGGAGGAGGTGGAATATGCGTCATGCATACCGCCGCAGGCAACCGACTTCCGCGACGGTGATGTGGGACTCACCAAAATGGCACCTACCCACTAAAAACTACCTTGCCGGCTGTAGCATGGGAATGCTGTACAGCCTTCATCGGAGCGACACCCGGGTAGGGAAGTGAGTGCGACCGTTCTAAGGCCAGTAATCGGCAATATAGCCGGGCTCGCATTCCATTGGAACCGCACTTTGAAGTTTTGAATTAAGTTTTGCTTATCAGGAATCATATATATTTTCATACAATATATATGTGAGAATTGTGTGTAACAGGCTTAGTTTGTTTGGCAGCCTCCATTGCTGTCATAAAAAGTAATTAAACATAAATAAAAATAAAGGAAATTGAACAATATAAAAAGAAGGAAAATGAAGGAGATTTATAAAAAAGGATTGTAAAAATGTAAGTGTTACATTACAAGGCCATGCTGAAAGTCATAACGCAAGATATTTGTACCACAAAATTATCAACCATTTTTAGCAGTAGTTTAAGAAAGATAAAGCTCACATCAAATCGTCTTTTTTCTCAGAGATAATCCATCTGATATCATCAAATTTTTTTTTAATAAACTCATTAACAATAATAAAATTAGAAAAAAGAGGCTGAGGTTTTAGTAAATAATTTTCTATAGTTATGCAGTTTCTAAGTTAAAAATTTCAGCTTATAAAGGATAAATATATTTTATTTGTTGAAATTAGTTCGTTGAGTCACTTTTATTTACTAAGCATTGCTTGCATGCCAGACTCTGCAATGTAATAAGTAGCTGTAGCGTTCAAATTGATTTAGGTACATTTTGATACAATACCATCACTAAAATCAAAGATTTACAAATGTTTGTGTGGTTCAGAAAAATGAGCCTTTAAATACCAGTGCGATTGCTTTGTAATCTCAATTATTGTTTTGTTACCTTTTCGATGTTATAATTATTATCTTACAATTGTACACTCATCATATAGACTTAATGTTCATATGTCAATAGAAACTGTAATTACTGTTAAGTCCAATTAATATACTGTTGTGAACTTTATTTGCTTATGTAGTGTTTACCTATAAGTGATTGTTGCACCGAGCTTGTTTACCTTTATTTTATATTTATACGCATTTGTATTGTGTAAACAATTGTTGGTGAACCATTTAAATAAAAATAAAATTGCTGGAATGAAGTTAATATCAATATGATGATAACTGTTTAATATAAAATAGAGCTCAAGAATATTCGAAAGTAAAAATATTCAAAAAACTGTTTACATAAAATAATTTGTTTGAGTTCGAGAATACCAAGGCAAAATTGTAATTCATAACATATCTGTTTGTCGCCTCGATGGGAGACAAACGCCTGCTAATTTATAATAACAAAGTAAAGTTTAAGAAAGGATCACAACTTCCTGAACTTCATTTGATCATCTATCAAATTAAATTCGCTTTAATCGTCAGATATTAATGAACAATGTACAAGCTTAGAGTATTTATTTTGCGCAAAATTTGTTATGAGCCTTGCGCGACCTTATACTAAAATGTGATGTTAGCTTTAAGAGGAATATAGATACAAAGTAAAGAAAAAGGGTGTATTTTAAAGTTTTAATTACTCATATTTAATAATAATTGAATATTTTTTTAAATAATCAATTGATTACAAATCTACACATACTACCATTAAGTACAAGCAAAAGTTACTAATAATAGGTCTTTACCTATGAAACTGCCGTTTTGCCGTACTGGCCATTTCAAATGAAAATATTTTTTTTTTTTGTGATAATTCTAATTTCAAATTAATTTTATTTGAAAAACATGGAATTCTTTTTCTAAAATCGTCATTTGTTTAATAGTTAGTGTTTTGTTTTCAACGCATTCGTACATTTTTCGTCATCATGGATAAGTTAAAAATTCGAGTAATTATGGAGTATGAGTACCGTCGTGGCAGCAAAGCGGCACAAGCGGCACGCAACATCAACGACGTTTACGGAGCGAACACTACAAACGAACGCACCACCCATTATTGGTTTACCCGCTTCCGTTCTGGAAATTTTGACCTGAAAAATGAACCCCGTGGTCGTCCGAAAACTTTGGTCGACAATGACGAATTAAAGGCAATTGTGGAAGCTGATGAAACTCAATCCACGGCTGAATTAGCAGCAGCTTTCGACGTTAGCATCAAAACAATATTGGTCCATTTGCGTCAAATTGGCAAGGTAAAAAAGCTTGACAAATGGGTACCCCACGAACTCAATGACCGCCAGCGCGAAGTACGCGTGGAGACGTGCCTTGCACTGCTCAGCAGGCAAACAAATGAAGGAATTCTGAACCGCATTGTTACTTGTGGCGAAAAATGGATCCTGTTTGACAATCGTAAGCGCTCAGCAAGTTGTTTGGACCCTGGTTCAGCACCCAAACAATGCCCTAAACGAAAACTTACCCCTAGAAAAGTGATGGTCACTGTTTGGTGGTCTAATGTGGGTGTAATTCATCACAGCTTCTTGCCAAACGGGACAAGCATTACTGCAGATGTGTACTGTGAAGAACTGAACACAATGATGGAGAAGCTCGCACGTCTCTAACCAGCTTTGGTCAATCGTTAGGCTCCACTGCTCCTGCACGACAACGCGCGACCTCATACTGCACAGCAGACGGTCTCCAAGCTACAAGAGTTGGGGTTGGCAGTTCTCCGTCATCCGCCGTACTCACCAGACCTTGCGCCTACAGACTTCTACTTTTTCCAGGATTTGGATAACTTCTTGGCGGGAAAAAAATTCAATACCCGAGAGACAGTACAAAATGCCTTTGAAGAATTTGTTGCCTCCCGTCCAGCTGATTTCTTCAAGAAAGGCATCAATAAGCTACCAATGCGTTGGCAAAGATGCATTGATTGCATGGGTGATTATTTTGATTAATAGAAATAAAAAATATATACAAAAATTACGCTTCATTTATTTCGTGAAAAACGGCAATTTCATAGGTAAAGACCTAATATAAGTTACTAATATTTCAATGTTAGAACAGCAGATGGTGATTGGTCCTGAACAACCATAACTGGCCAGTTATAAAATTTAATCCTGCCAGCGTATAACGTCAAGCGAGACGCTGGAGGGCGGGGGGGCATGGACCTGGCCGGGTGGCGCGTGCTGTGCGTGCTGATTCGCGCCGTATGCAAGCCGCCAGTACCTGCCTAATCTAACGGTGAAAAGGGTTCTTATATGTGATAATCATTGAGCCACCACGGACCCGATCTGTGTCCGGACCCGTTCGGACGTGTTGAAGGTCGCTCCCGGCTGCCGAGTCACGATTGTTGTCTCACAACTTCTCTCGTAGCAAAACTCAAACGCCACTCTCAGATCCGTTCTGCGTCCGGACCCGCTCGGACGCCTTCGCGGTCGCTCCAGCTGTTGAGTCACGATTGTCGTCTCACGACGACAACTCGTTCGCAATACACATACGATTCGTAAAAATCTCGGCTCGTCCTCGACGAATTGAGACCTCTGCAGGGCTTACGCTGCGGCCGGTTTCGATCGGCTGCAACTAAGTCGGTCTCGCACAGCAACAACAGAGCTGAGCTTACCGCGGTCGATTAAATTCGATAGTGGTTCGCGAGGCTCGGGCTGTTTTTTCTGGCTGCGTACTTGACGCTTGGCGCCTGCTGCAGTTAGAAACTCGCTCTGCGGCCGGCCCCGGCCGGTCGTAACGTAGTCAATACCGCACTTTGTGCACCCTTTTAATTAAAAAATCTCACCTCGGTGAGTGCAGCAAAAACAGGGTTGAGCTTACCACGGTCGATTAAATTCGATAGTGGTTTGCAAGACTCGGGCTGTCTTTCTGGCTGCGTACTTGACGCTTGGCGCCTGTCAGAGACTCGCTCTGCGGCCGGCTCCGGCCGGTCGTAACGTAGTCAATCTCGCACTTTTACTGCAACCCAACTTCGTTAGGTCTACGGCCGGTTTTTGTTGTCAATTTATTGGCAACACACTCCGTAGTAGACTCGCGTTTGATCAGGTGGATACTTAACGGTGACAACTAAGCCTGATAGCGTTGCCCTGGTGCGCTTCCAAGGCCCTTCGGGCCAAGGAGAAACCGGCTGACCCGATCCCATTGCACTTGGGCCTTTCCCAGGGTGACGGTACAGTGCTGTACGAATTAGGGGCACCACTTCGCGTCGTCCCCAGCCTCCCTACCGCGGGTAGGGAGGTTTAGGTGCTAGGTTTTCTAGGGAACCTAGGCATACATTATATATTTACATATTACATATTGTAGTTCCAAGCCCTCCAATGGACCTTGTTAACATTCTTAGGTCGTTCGCCCAGGCGCTCGTTGCGTCCGGCGCCAACTTATCAGATGACGTAATAACGCAGGCCTTACAGGCATCTATCGCGTCCCCGGCCCCTCAGGCCTCAACCCAGGCCCCTCAGGCCTCCAACGTCCAGACCCTTCAGGTCTACAGCTCTCCCGCGTCTCCCGCCTCATCCGAGATGGACTGCGATTCGGTCGCATCCTCTCACGCGTCGCGTCGCAAGCGTACCGCTCCCGGGAGTGACTCCGAACCCGCGTCTGATACGTCGTCAGATGCCGTCACCTTAACCGGCTCTCCTGAGCCCACGTTCCAGCTAGTCGCCAAGCGCTCCAAGAAGCGCTCTAAGAAAGCCTCAGTATCCTCAATACGCGAGCCCTCCCCGGTATCTTCAACACCAGCCCCCGCGCCGTTAAAATCGCTCGAAGTAACCGCGTCTCCGTCGGTCCCATCGAAGCCAGCGACGCGCTGCGCTCCCGTCCCGCCGAGGCCTCAGCTCCCTCCACCCGTCTTTCTCCGCGAAAAAGCGCGATGGACCGAACTATCAAATCTTTGCAAAGAGCAAAAAATCAATTATCTAAAAGCAACCAACGCAGGCAATTCAATTAAAATCCAGGTCGCGACCATCGACGACTTCCGCGCGTTCACCAGGTTACTTTCGATAAACAAATCGCTTATCACACCTACGCCATACCGGAGGAGCGTAAGATCCGCGCAGTACTATGGGGCGTCCCGTTCGAGCTCGCGAACGAAGAAATCCTCGAGGACCTTAAGTCCCAGGGTTTCCCGGCCGAGGCAGTGCACAAGATGCACTCCAACCACGGTAGGCGTTTTCCCTTAGCTCTAGTCATCCTATCCAATACTCCCAACTCGAAGGAGATTTTCAGAGAGGCTCGCACTATTTGCGGACTCTCGAACATCTCCGTCGAGCGTCCCAACCCCCGCGGTCACCCTGGGCAGTGCCACCGCTGCCAGCTCTATGGCCACGCAGCGGCTAACTGCTCAGCTCCCCCCAGGTGCGTTAAGTGCCTGGATCCTCATATAACGAAGGAGTGCACTCGCACTCCCGAATCCACTTCCCCCCCTGCCTGTGTGCTTTGCGGCCAGTCCGGCCACACAGCTAACTACAGTGGTTGCCCGCGCGCTCCGCGCTCCACCGCTAAGAGGGCCGCGCCTAAACCGGCGCCGCCGCTCACTCCCGGTAACTTCCCGCAGCTGCGCAACCGGGGTCCCCCGGAAGCAAAGCCCGTTCAGCCGACGCCTACTCAGGCTCTGTCTTGGAGGCAGCGTCCGGCCGTTCCGCCTGCACCTTCCCGACCCATCCCAGCTCCCGTAGCTTCCGTAGGGCCGCGTCCCGCTCCGTCATCCGCACCTCAGTCATCGTTGGCTGAGGACATGAAGACCGTGTTCGACGTTATTCAAAACGTCGATATTAACGAAATTTCCGTACTCGCACGCAAACTGCGAGCCGCCCGCTCTCCTCAAGAGCGTTAATTTGCGTTAGCCGAGCATCACTCGCTTTTAAGTTCGTTATAAATTTTTATTTTTGTATAAATTCGTAAATAAGTAATTTATAATGTCTAGACCCACAAATCCCACGTCCGGTCGTATTAAACCCAAGGGCTTATCCCTAGTATCTTTTAACGCTCGTAGCCTTAACACCAACCTTCCTGAGATTAAACTGTTCCTTAAGAACAAAGAACCTGACTTATTCCTCCTCCAGGAGACATGGCTTACTCCAAACCGCTCCAGGGGATACGCTATTCCTAATTACGCGTTTACTCGCAACGATAGGCCCAACTCCGACGGTTTCGGCGGCACCGCTATATATTACAAAAGAGGCTTCCATTGCTGTCCTCTCCCTACCCCTCTTCTCCTCAACATGGAAGCCACTGTTTGTAGACTGGCTATGACTGGTCATCCGACCATCATCATAGCTTCAGTCTACACACCATGTGGCTCCAGACCAACCCGCAGCAACTTTGCAACACCAGTGGTATCGCTCTCCTCGACATTACTAACGCACTTGACTAAGACGTCATATCCCCCATCACTCCCACTCACTATCCCAACAACCCGACCTGATCCTCCCTCCTGACATCCTCGACTTTGCAATTTTCAAGCCAATCAATCTGGATCTCAGGTCCATCGACCCGCTCGATGACCTAGGCTCCGACCATCGCCCCGTCTTCCTCGTGCTAGGTGCGCCTAACGATAACGTCACATCTCCTAAGACCTTTACCAACTGGAAAGGCTTTAAAAACACGTTAGTTTCAGCCTTAGAGGCCCCGAATTCTCCGCTCGCGATTTCAATTTGATCAATCAGATAGCCCGATTAAAATAGATTCATTAGTCAACACTCTCACTGATGCTATCAACTCAGCCATCAGCGACAACGTAATAATTGCTAAGCAAGGCAAGCCCGCGCTTCTCTTAGCCGTTAGCAATCTAATTAAAGCCAAGAACGCGGCTCTCCGGAGAGCCAAGAAATATCCCACGCCCTCATACAGAACAGCTGCGAATCAGCTTCAACGTAAATAATAATAATAATAATAAATCTTTATTTGCTAAGAAATTGGTACATTGAAGGTCTTATTTATAATTATAGTTTCACAATATCCTACCGACAAGTGTCGGTGTGCAAAATTTTAAATTAAGATATGTTAAAAAAAATAATTACAGTCAATTATTTTTAAATTAAAATATGTCAAAAAAAATTATATTACAGTCAATTATTATTAAAGTAAAATTATTATACATTTTTATTAATTATCAATAAATTTGTCATTTAAAAATTCATTATTTGAATAATATAATTTACAGAGCAAAAATCCAAATAGACTATTTTTAAATTTGTTCAATGGTAAATTTTTAATTTTTTTCGGTAATTTATTAAATATCTTCACAGCCATACATACAATTTTTTTTTGAAATAAACTTAATCTTTGGGCAGGTATATACAGTTTTTCAGCATGCCCTTTTGCGACCAGAAATCATTTCTTGATTAGTTGGAAACAATTGTGGGTGTTTTTTTACAAATAAACTAACTTCATAGATATATAAACAAGGCAACGGTAGAATTCTCAAGCTTATGAATATTGGTTTGCAACTATCTATAAACCCTGCGCCGGATAAAGCTCTAACGCATTTTTTTTTGCACTTTAAATATAAAATCTATTTCAACAGAGTTGCCCCATAAGATTATTCCGTAGCGCAAGAGGGAGGCTTCGTAGCCGTGATACGATAGTAGAGCAGCTTTCCTTCCCGCTACTTCTTTCACTCTTCTCAACGCGTAAATAAATCAGTCTAGCTTATGACAAAGGCTTTCGATATGTGCCTTCCAATTTAAATATTTGTCGATTTGAATCCCTAAAAATGTTGCCGTTTCAACGTTATTTATTTTCTTGTTGTCAAAATTTATGTCGATTTTATTACTATGTATATTAGATGTTTGGAATTGAATTAAATTGGTTTTATTAAAATAAATTTTAAGATTTATATTATTTAAAAATGTCAAAACGTTAGTCAATGTAAGTTGAATTTCATCTTTTAGCTCTTTTTTATTGCTTGTATTTATCACGAGCGTCGTGTCATCTGCAAAGTTTATACATTTTTGATTTCCCATGACCTTTGGCAAATCATTTATGTATAACAAAAATAAGAGAGGTCCTATTATGCTACCCTGGGGAACTTCGAACTTATTATTTTGATATGTTGAACGCCTTGATTCTCTGTTTGTACGTTTGAAATAGCTTATCTCTACACATTGTTTTCGATTATCCAGATAACTTTGAATCAGTTCATTCACTTTACCTCTAATACCATTTTTATTTATTTTTGTCTAGTAAAATTTTATGATCAACAAAGTCGAATGCTTTGCTCATGTCGAGCAGCAAGGCCACAGGAAAACCTCTCTTTTTTAGACTCTCTGATATTTCCTTTACTAGAGCGAAACAAGCCATACTTGTTGACCTTCCCTCTCGGAAACCAAATTGTTGATCATTTAGTATATTGTATTTTTTTAAAAACCTTTAATTCTTATTGACATAGTCTTTTCAAAAATTTTCGATAATATTGGAATACGAGCTACTGGGCGAAAATTAGTCATGTCCTTTATATCCCCTTTTTTATAAATGGGTTTAATAATTGATTTTTTAGGCGTTCGGGAAATATGCCTTCGCTAAAAGACAGATTAATAATATATGTTAGGGGTTTCTTTATAGCCTTAGCGCATTTTTTATTATATGTGTAGTAAGATGGTCATATCCCGCTGAATTGGTATTTTTTAAGGATTTTATCATAAGATCAACTTCGTGTACATCAGTAGGTAAAAGGAATAACGAATGATCAGTCGTTGTTGAATTAGTCAGTGGTTTGTACTTTAAAATGTCAGAATTAGATTTATTTGTCAAGTTTATATAAAAATTATTGAATTGTTCACATATATTTTGAGGGTCTGTGTAAATAATGTTATTAATTTTAATTATGTCAATGTTTTGATGTCGATTTAAATTTGAATTACAATTTTTTTAAATTATATTCCATGAAGCTTTACACGTATTTTTTGCCTTATTAATATATTCTGTGTTACATGACTTTAATGATGCGACCATGCACTTTTTTAAAACCTTGTTGTAATTATTGTAAACTGTTTTATTCTGTTTCTTATTACTATTACATAAAACATATTTTAGGTATAGACGTCTTTTATTTATACAACTTTTTTTTATACCTTTGGTCAACCATTTTTCTTTCAGGGCATTATTATTCTTGATTTTAGCTTTTATAATGGGAAAACATAGATTAAAAAATAAAATTAAATAATCGTGAAAGGTATTGAATGACTTATTAGTATCACTTTCAGAGTAGACGTCTTGAAACGATAGTGCCGAAATACATTCTATTTCTTCTGAAAAGTCTCTTTTTTCTTCAAACCAATATTTAGGATTCTGCTTTATATGTTTTCTCTGTTTAACTTTAATGGATGCAGTTTGTCCCGTTTCGTGGTCCGATAGAGCTAGATAATGTATTTCCGCGTGCACATTTTCAAAATCACTACATATAAGGTCTATACAAGATTTTTTTCTGGTCGGATTTATGATATGTGATTTTATATTATAATTTAGTAACAAAGCTTCAAAATCTTTTGTTATGGAGTTATTTTTTAAAATATTAATATTGAAATCACCACTGAGTATAATATTTTTGTTTGATTTATTACATAATTTATGTAGCAATTTTTCAAGCTCGTATAAGAATATATCCACTGAAGAGGATGGTGTTCTATAAATGCAAACTAAGATTATATTGTAAGTAATCATTTCAATAGCACAACATTCAAACACATCTCTTAAAGGTTGAATGGTTTGAATGACTTTATATTGTAAATGTTTTTTAATTAAAATACAAGAACCCCTTCTGCGTTGTTGTGTACGTGAGTAATACGCTGCTAGTTCATAGCCCTCCAACATAAGATTTGATTCGGATCCTCTTTTTATAAAAGTCTCTGTAAGACATACTACATCTATGGCGCCTATAGTTTTGCTAAGTTCCTTTAATGTTGCTTGAAGTATATTGCGCTTCCCCAGTACGCCAGCTATATTTTGGTGAAATACATTAAAGTTGTAACGCGTTGTTTGCGGAGTGGTAATTGAGGGTCCAGAAAGGAAATACCAAAGCTCTCTTCTATGTTTATTTTGCAGTAAAATTAAAAATATACAAAAATGCCAAAAATTTTGGCTACGCACACTCGTGTACGTAAAAATAAATTATTGATTTCATGAAAACTTTGATTGTAGATAATAAAAAATTGATAAACATGTAATATTGAATAATAAACTCGGAAACAATAATAAGTAAATAGATTCTAGTTGTTATGATGGATAATTTTTCGTGACTGGCTTGTCAAATCAAAACATTGCCGTTCTCCGACACTACGTAATTCGTAGTTTAAAATTACGTCGGGAACGACAAAAAAAATAAAATTTACTGACAAAAAGAGATCGAAATAGACAACCGTCACAATACCCCGGGGGCCGGGAAAAAAAATCTGAAAGATTTTTTCAGTATAGTTTTTAAAAAAAAATATTCAAACCAAATCAAAATAAACCGCATATACATATCGAATTTTAATATTTAATCTGCCAAATGAAAGAACGATCAAAAAAAAAAAATAATTAAAAGCAAAATGAAAATTAATATTAACATCCTATAGAAGAATTTTTCTGAAAAAACATCCTGTATATATGAAAAAAAAAATAATACTGATATATTGCATATCAACAAGTTATTTAATAGAAAAAGAAAACAAAACAGACGAGAGAGAGAAAAAAAAATCCTAAATAATTATCTTAAATTACATGGTTCATGAATGATAAAATTTTAAACATGTTCCTGGAATATACAATGTTAATATACATCGTTCAACTCCATCAACGTACATTATAATTACAACATACATTCTCTTTCATACTAGTCTTATTCCAACTACTGGAAATAAAACATCATGCAGTTAGAGTTGCTTATGAGGAATCGTATCCTAAATAAGTCAACTCAACAGAGTTGGACGTAACGGCAAAAGGCTTTAATAGTTGCCATCCGCTGAAAATATTAATAGCTTATGGCTTCTTTAACGTGTCGCTAACTCCCGCACGGTGATTACTATAAACAAGTTTCAGTTAAAGACTGAAATAAATATGCCGGAAAGAAAAGAAAATCATAGCCAGTCGTGAAACATTGACTTTTAAATAAAATCCAAGGGTCTTTTGTGAAGTAATTAAAATACTTATGTAATAAACATATGAAAATAATTCTCACGGGAAAGTGATTCAAGCGTATAAATAATACACATAGGTATGGTTTAGTTTAACGAGTTACCTTAATAAACGCTCGTGCAGAAGGCTTAATTTTACAAGTTGCAAACCGCTTGAAAAAAAATTGAGAAAAAAAATTGATAACATTTAACAAATTATACTATAAAGTATAATACAGATATTGAAAATAAGAGTTTACACTCCTAGAATTGCAAATATTAAATAAATTACACAATAAGTTAACCTAATACTACGATGATGATAATTAATTATAAGTTTTGACCAACGTCAATGTTAATGGTATAGCCAAACGATAATGAGGTGCATAGAAAAAAAAATAAGACAAAAAGAATCGGCTTATGCTCGCCGTGAGATAATTAGCAATAATTATATATGAATTCATATAAAGTAATTGGTAACAACCAATCTAGTCACTCAAAGAAGAAGTTAAACGCGGTAGAGGTTTAATGTCTCTGATATGCCAACGACCTAATGGGTTATTATTCATATCCACTAAATCGTAAATTAATGGTGAAACTTTATTTGAAACTTTACATTTAATAAATTTGGGTGCAAACTTAGCACAAAAATGTTTTTAGAGGAACTTATTACATGGTTTCGCCTCCAAACAATATCACCGTTATTAAATTCTAAATTCTGATGATGTTTGTTATAATAAGTTGCATTATATTGATGTGCATTAAATAACCGTTTCTGTACTTCGGAAAAGATAGGTATTAATTGTCCTATGTTTTCAGCATATACATCCCTAGGACTGAAAATTAGTTCATCTCTGGAATCTTTATTTTTGTAGATAGATCCACATGTAACAGCTTCTCTACCAAATACTAAAAATGATGGAGTGAATTTTGTGGTTTCATTAACCGCAGTATTAATAGCAAACTGTATTTTGTTTATATAGGTATCCCAAGTTCTGTGATCTTTATCTATAAAAGCTGCAATCGCCGTTACAATAGTTTTATTGTAACGCTCAACGGTGTTAACCTGTGGACAGTAACGTGGGGTGTAATGTATTTTTGGTATGTTGTAAAATTTAAATAATTCAGATAATTCTGTACTTATCATTTGAGAACCATTATCTAATATAATATTTTCTGGAACTCCATAAACCATAAAAACTAAATTGTCCAATATATGGCGAATAATAGAAGCGGTTGCATGTTTTATTGGAAATAACAAACAATATTTGGAAAAACAACAAGTAACTACAAATAGAAATCTATTCTGCTTACGTGAAGTAGGAAGTGGACCTATCAAATCTATGGATAAACATTGGAAAGGGCGTGAACAATGTTTGGGTTTGCCCATTAAACCAATTAAGTTTTGATTTTGGTGCTTGGTAGCTAAACAAGTCTCGCACTTAGCAATAAACATGGCTACGTCTTTATACATGCCAGGCCAAAAATAGAGATTTTTAATTCTATGGTATGTTTTAAAAGTACCAAAATGTGCCGTTTGGGGAGTAGAATGATTTTGTGTAATAACAGATTCCCTAAATTCTAACGGTATTACTTGTTTCCAATTAAATTCAGAGTTAAATAATGTGTTAGATCTACAAAATCTAAACAATTTATTATTATGAATCATGTAATCCGGAGTACTAGAAGGAAATGATAAACATTTATTATAAATTGCTAAATACCAAGTGTCTTTAGTTTGAGAAGTAGAAAAATTAATTGAATCAATTGGTTTTATCCGTGATAAAGTATCTGGTACGACATGATCTGAGCCTTTTTTGTGTTTAATTACGAAATTAAACATAGATAAACGAATACTCCATCGAGCTAATCTGCCAGTAGGATTATTTAAATGCATAAACCACTGAAGGGCTGCGTGATCAGTATAAATTGTAAATTGTAATCCATTATCTAAATAACAACGCCAATGCTCTAGTGCCGTAATAACACTTAAAAGTTCACGTTCAGTGACTGAATAATTCTTTTGAGCGCCTGTAAGTGATTTACTCATATAAGCAATAGGTTTATCAATATTATCGACTTCCTGAGTTAACATTGCGCCAATGCCATAGGAAGAGGCATCACAATGAACAGCAAATGGTTTAGAGAAATCTGGACATGCCAGAACTGGTGTACTAATTAAAGCTTGCTTAATAGCCTTGAAAGCAATTTCAGCTTCATCAGACCACTTAAATGGAGGTGATTTTTTGCTTGTAGAAGTTAATTTAGTTAACGGTGCTGCAAGAGTGCTTAAATTAGGTACAAAACGTCTGTACCAGCTGGCAGTACCCAAAAAACGTTTGACCTCCTTAGCAGATTTTGGAGTTTGTATATCAAGAATAGCTTGAACTTTTTTAGGATCCGTTTTTAAACCATTTTCATTAACTACATAGCCTAAGTACTTTAATTCTTTCCGGAAAAATGAACATTTTGGAAAATTGACTGTGAGATTGGCATCTGAAAGTTTTTTAAAAATTTTAGTAAGTATATCGACATGTTGTTCAAAGGTTTGAGAGATACAGACTATATCGTCGATAAAATAGAAAACATTATTATCATTTGTAAGGTCATTTAGTAGATTTTCAATGAATCTTTGTTGGGTAGCAGGTGCATTAGTTAAACCAAATGGCATAACTTTAAATTGAAACATTCCTCGGCCTGGAACATGGAATGCAGTTTTGAGTTTATCCTCTTTTTTTAAGGGAATATTCCAAAACGCTTTAGCAATGTCAATAGATGATATAAATTTAGCATCTTTAAGGTTATCTAATATATCAGAAATGAAAGGAAGTTTGTAAGCATCTTTTTTTGTGATATCGTTTAATTTACGACTATCAATACAAAATCGCCAAGTACCATCTTTTTTAGGTGTAATAATAACTGGGTTCAGCCATGGGCTGTCACTGGGTTCAATGACATCTAATTGTAACATATCATCAACTTCTTTACAAAGAGCTTTTTGTTTCTCAGGAGAAAGTCTGTAACAGCGTTGACGAATAGGTGGATGGTCTCCAGTGTCGATGAAATGTTCGACTAAATGAGTACGACCTAAAAGTTTACATTCAGTTGAAATCAACCTAAACTTTTCCATAATTGCATCTGCAATAATTTTTTGTGTATCTGTTAAAGAATGGTATTCATGTAAATGAAAGTTAGGATCTGTATTAATGAGAAAAGATGAGTTTAAATTTGAAGGTTGTAATGTGATATTACTAAGAATATCCGGAGCAAGATTAAAAGTTTTCCAAAAATCAATACCCAAAATAAGTGATTCAGTGATTTCTGGGATCACATGAGCTGTAATTAACGCAAATTTATTGTTATAAAAAGTAGGAAGAGTAATAATGCCGATAGAAGAAATAGTTTGTCCGTTTGCAACATTACCTTTTATTGAACAGCTTTTTTGCATAAAAAGACCATGTTGTGATAAAATTTTATGAGAATTATTACCCAATATAGTGATAGCACTACCACTATCTAAAAGACCATTTAAAATTAAATCGTTTACTTTTATATGTAAATAAGGACGTTCAAAATCTGATGTTTTATTAAAGAGGAGAGCACAAGTGTTATAAGATTTAAAAAAAATTGTTAAAGTTTTTAACCATGTATCCCAATCTTTTTTGTCAAAATTTGATGATTTAACACTATTATTTTTATTTATACACTCCTCGTAATTTAGTTTTTTGGAATCGACTTATTACAATTAGGACATTTACTAGTAATAAAGTCTTTTTTTCCACAACGAAAACACACTATATTAGTGTTAGTACAGTCTTTTAATAGATGTGTATTAGATCTACAACGTGGGCAAGTGAATTTATAAAAATTCTGATTTTTATTAATTGCAGCTACAGTATTAGGCAATGGATTAGCTACAGCTGCTATGGAATTATATGTACAAGCTTTAAAAGGAAATTCAGGAATATATAGTTGATTATGTGAAAATAGAGTATTATTATACGATTTGTTATTAGAATTCGATGTAGAAGGAATAGGAAAAGAATGATAATGATCTGGTGGTGATGATGAAGAGTAGTAAGATGTATTATTAGAAACTTGGAGAATGCTTTCTGTAAATTTGCATGATTCCAAGAGGGAATTTACAGTATGTAAATCAGTAGGTGAAAGACGTAATGTGAATTCAGGTTTAAGATTTCTAACAAGAGTATTAATTTTTTCTTTTTCGGACATTGGTTCCAAGAGTTTTGAAAAAAGAGATTCCATTGTAGCAAAGTAAATGATAATTCTCTCATTATGTTTTTGTTTACGAGCATCGATTACTTTTTTTAGTTTATAATCGTAATCGGTAATTGCAAAATCATTCAACAATGCCGATCGGAAAGATGACCAGTCATTAATAGTCGACTTTCTAGCTCTAAACCAATCAAGAGCAGATCCAGATAAAATATCATAAATATGTGAGAATAAAGATTTTTCAGAAATATTTTTTATTTGTGAAAATTCTTTAAGTTTTTGAATAAAATCCTTTGGACAACCTTCACCTTTATAAATAAATCTTTTTAAATCATTGTTAGTTCGATTTTCTGTAATTTTACTGACCTTATCAGTTAATGCTTCGAAAAAAGAAAGGGGTTGTAAATTAATATTTTGTGTGGATTCTGCGGAATGACATGTGGAATGTGTTGGTGATTTTTCCAAATTTTTAAAACGTGAGTCTAATTGAGTTAAATCATTCCAACATGAATTTATTAAATCTAACTGTTCTGAAGATAAATCTGATCTAATGTCAATGAGGCCTAATCTTGTTCTTATATGAGTTAAATAAGGTGAAATTTTTTGTTTCCTAATAGGATAAGAGTTTATACAAGCTTCAACAAGTTTTAAATTTTTTTTAATGGTATTAACATCCTCTGAAAATTCTTCAGGGCTATTTTGTAAAATTTCTGTTTCAGAATCTACATTAATATTTAATAATAATGATCGTAGTTCGTCTACAGATTGCGTCGAAGAAAAATTTATATTTCTGATTTTTAATTCATAAATTATTTCAGGTTTATTTAGTTGTGAAAAATTCATTGCAAAATCCAAAAAAAAAAAAAATGTTAAAGTGAAATAAATTTGTTAATAGTCGTTATGCAGAAAAGAGCCTTAAAAATATACGTATTTTCAAGTGATGAAAATGAATAGAAAATGTTATTTAAATAGTGAAATTACTGGGTTATAGAATAAATGTTGTGCCTTCAGAAAATTTCTTCAAAGATATTATAACGAAAGAAACTAAAGAAACTTAAATGTCTGAATAATTTAGCAGTAATTTGATATATTATAGTAGGTATATAACCTAACTAGTGAATGTTAATGGTTGAAAATGGTAACAAATAAAGTTTTATGCCTGACCTCAATAATAATTATAAAAAATTATTTTTAATGTTGCTATTCCTCTGTTGATATTGTTCCTCCTCTCTTCTCCATAAACTGCGTTTGAATGGTCGGCGCCAGTATGTAACGCGTTGTTTGCGGAGTGGTAATTGAGGGTCCAGAAAGGAAATACCAAAGCTCTCTTCTATGTTTATTTTGCAGTAAAATTAAAAATATACAAAAATGCCAAAAATTTTGGCTACGCACACTCGTGTACGTAAAAATAAATTATTGATTTCATGAAAACTTTGATTGTAGATAATAAAAAATTGATAAACATGTAATATTGAATAATAAACTCGGAAACAATAATAAGTAAATAGATTCTAGTTGTTATGATGGATAATTTTTCGTGACTGGCTTGTCAAATCAAAACATTGCCGTTCTCCGACACTACGTAATTCGTAGTTTAAAATTACGTCGGGAACGACAAAAAAAATTAAAATTTACTGACAAAAAGAGATCGAAATAGACAACCGTCACAAAGTTATGTGTACTAATATCAAGGAAAAAACTGATCCGGTGAAAATTGTACTTGTAGATTCATACCGTTGTATGTGTCTGTTTGAGTAGCTTGGTCAAAGGTTTTTACTAATTTGTAATGTGGTATCATTCTGTTCACAAAAGTAGAATTGTATTGCAGAATATCTATTTCTATATTTAATTTAAAACAGATATAATTTTTAAAGCCAGGTTTTCCTTTAGTCAAATTAAATTTCTTCATATGATTAGTCATGTCAATAAAATTACAATTATGATAATTATGTGATAACATTCTAATATTATAGTTTAGCAATTTTTCATTTAAATATTTGTTATATAATATCCCTAATAAAAATACCTGTTTACATTTTTTTAACGATTGCAGGCTGTTGCTAATTTCACAAAATAAAGTGTATGGATTTTTATCATTTTTACCAACACTTAATATCACTATGTCCTCTTCTCTTATTGTTTTCTGCAATGACGCACAGCTGCTGAGTATTTCTGAGCTACTTGCATAGGGTTTGACCATTGAAGACACGTCATATTTATCGTTCCAGGTACCTATTCTGCTCTTCAGTATTTTAAGTGACAGCCCTCGCACTTGTTCATCTCCTAAGATAAAAATAGTAGGTTTTCTCTCGTTGTATATATGTGATGTTCTATTACTATTGCTGTTTGTCAACTCGCTTTTTTGGATAAGCTTATTTGAATTTGAGGATGTTTGAGTACATTCATTGACTTCTTTACATTTCGGTATTTGTTCGAATGAGTTGTTAAGACGTTTTTGTAAGTTTAAACAAACACTTTTATCCTGAACTAATGGTGATAATCTTGGGGTATTTATTGTTTTGAAGATTAGTTTTTTGTTCAGAATAGGTGAAGATGATGCCTGTATTTTTTTCATAGAACTCTTATTTAAACTTTTACTCGGTGAGGGTGTTTGTGTCAATTTTTTTAGTAGTTCTATTTTTCTAATTCTATCTTCTAAATGCTTCTTTTATTGGCTATTTTCTATGTTTAATATTTCAATTTCGTTATGCGCCGATTTTAGTTCCCGGTATAATTCTTCGTTTTTTCCCTTCAGATCTTGTATCATAGAAGACTCGAGGATGGGACTAGATGTTAAACTTCTATTTATAGCTTGTAAAGACATTTCTGAGTCATCAGTTATGTAGTGGGATAAGTTTATATTAGAATCTGATAAGGTCCTTCGTCTTTTTGTATTTTGTTTATTTCTGTACGTTATGTTCTGATTCATTCTTATTTCTTTAGCGAAAGAAAGAGAAAAAAAAAATATACAAAACAAAAAAAATCCTTCAGTGTGAACAGCATTCACTATCGTTTGGCTACCGTGGCTTTGATGTAGGAAGTTGAAATTGTGGTTTATTTTATAGTTTGATGACTCATTCGTTTCGGCGACCGTTACTGTTTCTTTGTTGTGGTACAGTAACTATTTCACTTCACAATTTCTTTTTTCTCACTGTATTTAATCACTTAGTTTATAATTTTGGTTTGTGGTCGTTTCACTGCCTAGTATTTTGAATATTTGATGTTGCGAACACAGCAAAACTAAGTTTTTAGATAGAAAAAATTCTGTACACTTAAAAGAGTTTTATGTTTTGTTTTACTGGTTCAAATAACTTGCAAACACTTTCACTGCGTTATTATATGCTATTATTCGTAAATATAATGTTCATTCGATTTTTCTTTCACTAATACTATTTAAGTAATTAATTTAATACGGAATCGAAGTGATCGTGCGCCACCTAACGGTATCGGCTGTTAAAGTTAGGCCTTGCCTCGCGGAACTCCGAGACACTCAGTTTAACGATCTCATGGAGAATATCTCCCCGTCCCACAAAGCGTATTATCGAATGGCCAGAGCCTTACGCGTAGACACCGCCTCTCACGTTCCTCCTCTCACTCGTCCCGACGGCACTATTGCCTTTGAACCCGAAGAGAAAGCCGAATGCTTCGCCGACAGCATAGCGGCACAATGTTCGCCCAGCACGCAACCCGCGGATCCCTCCCACATCCAGGCGGTGGAGGACGAAGTTCTCCGCAGAGAATCTCTCCCCATCACTGACGACCCCGTCACAGTCTCTAATGATGAAATCTTGCTTCTCATTAGAAGTCAAAAGTCCAAAAAGGCTCCGGGTGCGGATGGAATTTCCAACCACGCACTTAAGCACCTACCCCAGCAGGTGCTTACCTTGTTAGCTATCATCTTCAATGCCTGCTTCGACCATAGCTACTTTCCAAAAGCCTGGAAAGAAGCGACAGTCATAGGCCTTCCCAAGCTGGGTAAACCTCTGAATGTCCCGGCTAATCACATACCCATCAGCCTCCTCAAGGCAATGTCTAAACTTCTCGAAAGAGTCATACTCTCTCGAATGCGGAACCATCTGTGTCCATCGGATGGCGACCCTCTCATTATTCCCCACCAGTTCGGCTTTCGCGCTAAGCACTCCTGCCCTCAGCAAGTCCATCGAATCGTCGAGTACATACTTGAAGGTTTCTATCCGCGTCGTAAAAAAACAATCGCGGTTCTCTTTGACGTAGCCAAGGCTTTCGACAAAGTCTGGCACAGCGGTCTCGTTTTTAAACTCTATAAAATAGGCTTACCGATTCGCCTAGTCAGATTAATCGCGTCGTTTCTTAAAGACCATACGTTTCGATTCAAACATGAAGGCACGCTCTCCGCGCCTCGTCCCATAAAGGCTGGAGTCCCGCAAGGCTCAGTCCTCGCCCCTCTGCTGTACACCGTGTACACTAACGACATCCCCATCCCGCCGAAAGGCGTCGAACTCGCCCTCTTTGCAGACGATACCGCCCTTTACACTAAAGGTCAATCTATCCCGTATAACATCACCAGACTCCAAAAGGCCGTAAACGCCCTCAGTGTTTGGTTTCAAAAATGGCGTATCGATGTCAACCCAGAAAAGAGTTCTGCTATTCAATTCGACCACAAACGTCGTAATCGCTACAACGATCCCCACATTCGAATGTTAGGTATTCCCATCCCCTGGAAGCGCAGTATTAAATACTTAGACGTCACCTTAGATCAGACGCTTTCTTTCAAGCCACACGTCGATAGAGTAACGAAACTCGCGCGTTTTTACTTAAGCCGTCTATATAGTATGATAGGAAGAAAAAGTAAAATGTCTTTTAGAAATATACGTACGCTTTATAAGGTCTGCGTTAGACCCGTCATGTCATATGCTTCGCCAGTCTTTGCCCACGCCAAACCCTCCGTCCTGTATAAACTGCAGGTAGTTCAAAATCTCTTCTGCCACAGGGCCACAAACGCACTTTGGTACGTGCGTAACGCGGACCTGCACAGAGATCTTGAACTACCTACAGTGCAACAGCACCTCAAAACACTCTCAGAATCGTTCTTCAAACGCGCCGAATCCCATCCCAATCATCTTGTTCGAGATTCAGTCTCATATACTGCTCCTGTGTTAGACTCGAAATTCAAAGTCGCTAGACCGAGAAACGCGCACACTGGCGAACCCACGCAGTTAACTTTAGATCTCGAGGCCCTTCAGGCCGCAAATCCTAATTCTAACGTAAATTCTAATTCTAACGTTAATCCGAATTAATGCAATTTTATTTTTCATTTTTAATGTTTTTAATTATTTACTTTTCTTTTGAGCACCTTCAGTGCTATGTAAATCCCAGCGGGTGACCTCTTAAGGGCCCCGCTAGCGCGGCCTCTTTCTCCAATTGGCCGTCGCTCAGATGAAGGCTGAGTGGCAAAAATGCACGAGCCGACAGGGGGTTTTTTAGTGGGTATGGTTCTGGTAGGCGTCGGGACGAGTCCCACATAACTTCGATCGCGAGCATTTTTTATATCCTCCTGCCCTTCCCGTGGAGGGGCACCAAAAAAAAAAAAAGAGCCACCACAAATTGTTTGTTTTCTACTGAATGAACCAGAAATTACATGATTTTTTAACTCAGACACAGTTTGCTACTATACGAGCCAGTGTTCTGTAACACAAAGTACATGTATATTTTCATAGTTTAAGAACAGATCAATCTGTACGTCCTTACCATCAACGCCTATAATATTTTTATGGACTACTTTTTATTTCTTTTTTTTAATTTCTACTTAAACTGTTGTTGCTGGATGCTAGATACGATCAATGACTAGAAAACAGAAAAAGTTTTAATTATAGTTTCAAGATATTTTGTCGTTAAATCAACTGTTTGATATCAAGTCTTTGTCGCTTGTTTTGTTTGAAAAATCATATAGGTCACGTTTTAACATTTCCAAATATAAAATGGCTTGTACGAGTTTCCCCTTTCAAACAAATAGTAAGTAATATAAACAGAAATGTTAACTTAGTATGATAGAATAAATAAAAACGTTTGGAAGAGTTAAACATTCCAAAAATGTAAAGAACTCTTTTTTCTTAAAAATACAAGTTGTAATACAAAACTTTATATAATTTTTATGTTCAAAAGCATTTCCTGGGCTATACAACTTACGACCGCTGCTTAAGTTTTTTTATCAATAAAGATTCATAGGTGTTCCTATTTTTTATTTTGTGTTTTATTTTTTCAATGTAAATTGTATTCGTCTTTATGGCAAAATTTTTACCCCAAATATGGTACTGCTTATACGTGAGGTATTTACCATAAAACCACAGCAAAGTACTGTTTGGGCGCAGCCACAGTTTATGCTAAATTTTGAAATTTTTAGGTAACAAAAGGGTTTAGTAAATAACATGTAACGAAGCTAAGTATCAGGTGACAAAACTTTTTATAGATCTCAGCTAAAGTTTTGATACCTAAAATTATACCGTAGCTTAGAGCTTGTCGTCTATTTGAACTAGTGAGAAGTGATGATGAGTTTACACATTTACTCTAACGGGTAGTATTTTCCTATATCTATCTATGCATAGACTTAAAGACGGCTTAAATACTAACCTTTAAATTAGTAAAGAAAATCAAGGTACCTATTGTTTTGCAGTGATGACGGAGATCAATTATACTCCCACTCTCTTCCGTTATCCTGCTAAATATCTGGACATGTTACTGCTTCGCAGTAAATGACAAACTTATCAAAACTAGTGGTAGTAGAGTTTCTTTGTTAAGATCTCATCTAGGGCGGTTCTACAGTCCTTCCTATTTTGACCGCCGTAATAATTAGGATTACGTGGTTCTGTTCTGGTCAAGAGGAATGAACTGCCAGTGAAATCGCTGAAACAAAGGCAATTTCAACTGAGTACTTTGATCGGCATCGCATCATTAATCGATATAATAATCACAACCACTATTAATACAAAAACACCGATGACTAGTGAAGTCCAGGTGTGCGGATGCCACTTACCATCATTTGGGTCACATGCTCGTTTGCCGTGTATGAATATAGCAAAAACTGGAATATTTATCGCAGAGCCAAGGGTTACGACTTCACATGTGTACAGAGCTGGTACAGGTAGCTCCAAATGGTTTTACGAAATGGAGGGGCAGAGTAACGGTGAGATACAGATACCAATTTGAAACACCATCAATAACATTGTGTGATTTCTTATTAGCTTAAAATTTCCTAATAAAGGTTACAAATATGCCAATTATTTTTAGCGGTATCCAAAAAACAAAATAACAAAAAATACATAATTAATTTATTATTACATATATATTTTTATACAATGTAGGTTATAGATGTTATACATCTAATCATTGTAATCCGTGTTAGATTTTTATAAGAAAACTCAAGAGTCTATAAGTAAACGTTAATGATAAATATAATGTAGATAGACGACTGACATGTTCCTAACATATTTGAAAATATCTTCAAAAGCAAAAGAGCCCAAAGTACCGAGTAACTGTCACGTTCAATACATCTTAGCTTAGAGATTTTCAGGAATAATGTGATGCAGCTCCGTTAGCTGGAATCTACCGTGGAATTTCAATTTCATTAAATTGTGACTCAAGCAGGTACACCTTTCAGCTTTCCATTAAAATGATTTTGCAAATCTTCAATTTATGATTCAAATTCGTTTTTGTTTTTTCTGTTTATAATTTTATACGTTATCTACTTAAAGTTCGATAACAGATAACAGCAAGGTGAAAATTCGAATTTTAAATTCTGTGTATTAGGCCAAAAACTTATATAGTATTTGTAATAAATACCTAATCAAACAACAGGTAACTAGTAGGAATCTTTCTAATTTCACATAAATACACAACCAATGTCACAAATACCTCCCAACTAATAAGAACATGGATGGTGGACTATAAACTGCCTAATGCAGATGGTAATATTTTAGTTGAGTCAAACTAATGTCCCAGCTGTGGGATTATTAAGGCTGTCGTGGAATTTGAAATATTTTTATAATGTAATGAGTTATAAAATAATCTAATTTATAACTTACACTTACGTACAATTATATTCCGTCACTTCATTCTTCAGATAGTATATAATTAAACATGTAGTCCTTTTAAGTTTCTAGGTAACTTCACACAGTTTGAGAGTATGTCATTTGACTGAATCAAAAAACTTTCCGTGTTTTTACTTTATCAACCCCGGTCCCGGCAAGTCTTCATTCTCTTTTCTTGCGTGGTAACAGGCACACGTCTTATATCAACGAGTAACTTAGCAGTTTAATATTAAATATTCCGTAAAAGTTGTACTAAAAATTTGAAAATTAAAACTAACAATAAATAATAAACGATAGTGGTTCGTTATTTCTTCCGATTACGTAAGCCAATTTTTGTTTTTTTTCTATGAACTACAATTTCCCTTTATCGGAAAGATGCAGAAAATAAGTATTATCTATAATAGATATATCACGTTATCCGCATAAATTCCTGGTAGTCTTCTACCTGATGTTTTTTATTATAAACTAAAATTTCACTTTATTGAAAAAATGCAAAAAACACATGTTGTCTATAATAGATATATCACGTTATCTGCATAAATTCCTGGTAATCTTCTACCTGATGTTTTTTATTATAAACTAAAATTTCACTTTATCGAATAGACGCAGAAAACACGTTTTATCTATAATAGATATATCACGTTATAAAGATGGATAAAATATGTGTAATCTATAATAGATATATCACGTTATCTGCATAAATTCTTGGTAGTCTTTTACCTGATGTTTTTTATTATAAACTAAAATTTCGCTTTATCGAAAAGACGCAGAAAACACGTGTAATCTATAATAGATATATCACGTTATCCGCATAAATTACTGGTAGTCTTCTACCTGATGTTTCTTATTCCGATAACTGCTGTGTAGTACTCGTGTTGCGTATTTAAAATAGCGTGATATTATTTTTTATAAATGGCAAGGCACCCAACCGTTTCCGGATCCCATCCCCCTCCCCTCCTTAGTAATAGTTTTTGACACTTCCCTTTTTTTTTTTTTTTTGCTGCCGAGGCACCCTCGCGGGAGGGAGGTGGAAGATGCGTCATGCATACCCACCCGCAGGTAAATTCCTCTGCGGGGGGGTTATGTGGGACTCACCAGAATGGCACCTACCCACTAAAAACCACCTGTTGGCTGTAGGTATTACCGTTAGCCTTCATCGGAAGCGACACCCGTCGGGAAGTTGGGCGCGCTGGCGGAGACCCGCTAGCGGGTCTTCCGCCTGTAGTGAAAGTTGCACTGAAGGTGCTCAAAGGGACATGAGTTGGTGGCCGTTCTGGGCAGCCTCCGGTGAAGCCGGGGCTGGGCAGAGGTCGGCCGAAGCATGATTTAGGGATCAATTCATTTAAATGAACCTATAATGAATTGAGAAGGGAACTATGCTCCGCCAGAGCTAGCAAACGCTCTGTCGGAGTACGTGAAGCCCTAAGTTTACGGGCTAAGACTGCGATTTCACTAACATCGACATTTTTTATAGCGTCGCAGACGATACGCATATCGTCTGCTACGGAGGATTGAGGAGTGGGTTTGTATGGGCGAGGAGCCGGGATGGGATTCGATGCGGGGCGCTGCCTCCAGTTTTCTGGGGCAGGCCTGGACTGTGTAGGCTTAGCAGCCGGAGGAACCCGGCTACGCAGCGGCGGAAAGTTTTCTTGAGAAAGGCGCGGGGCCTGTTTGGGTGCCGCCCTCTTGGAATTGGAGCGCATACAACGGGGTGCACGAGGGCAGCCCCTGTAATTTGCGGTGTGGCCGGACTGGCCACAAAGCACGCAATCGGGAGGAGAGGGAGTTTCAGGAGTGCGATTGCACTCCTTAGTGAAGTGCGGGACCAGGCACTTGACGCACCTGGGCGGTGCGCGGCAGTTGGCCGCCGCGTGCCCGTACAACTGGCACCGATGGCACTGGCCGGGATGACCGCGGCGATGAGGCGCCTCGATCGAGATCCCAGAGAGGCCGCATATAGTGCTAACCCCTTTGAGGATCTCCCTGGACTTGGGGACGTTGGCAAGAACCACCAAAGCGAGAGGGTGTTGCCTCCCGTACTTGCTGTGCATTTTATGCACCGCGAGTGCTGGGAAGCCTTGGGACTGCAGATCCTCCAGGATAGCCTCGTTCGATAATTCGAACGGGACTCCCCTGAGTACCGCTCTGATCTTACGCTCTTCTGACAGAGCATAAGTATGATAAGCATATTGCTTATCGGTGAGGAGCTTTGTTAAAGCACGGAAGTCGTCTATCGACGAGACTAAGATTTTAATAGATTCACCCGAGTTGGCCGCTCGGGTGTAATGAATCTTGTGCTCATTGCACAATGTCGAAACCTCAGTCCATTTACCCTTTTCCCGAAGGAAAACGGGTGGTGGGACCTTGGCCTTGACAGAAGTTGGGGCCGGAGCGGGTGTTGAAGACACCGAGGCAGCTGGCGTTGAAGACGCCGCAGGGGGTGTGGGGACGGGCGTTGAGGGCGCCGGGTCTTGTTTCGAACGCTTCTTAACAAGCGTAAAAGAGGGAGACTCAGGGTCAGTTGGGGTGGCGTCCGAGGATGACTCGGTCGCAGGTGCGCGCTTGCGGCGCGGAGGGGCGTCTACTTCGCACTCCATGTCACTGGAGGAAGGGGACGCGGGAGGGCCTAAGACCTGAGGGGTCTGGGGAACTGGGGTGGCCTGAGGGGCCATTGTGGACGTTAATGTCATGAGATTAGGGATAAGGGAATCTAAAAAACGGTACTTACCAGCATTTAAAGACATGCCTTCAGTACTTGCAATTAACTTCTTCCTAAACTCGTCAAAGCTTAGGGAAGCCATTGCGGAGGGGTTGGGGAGGGACAATATATGAACCTAACAACGATGACTAACTTCCTAAAACCACCCTCCACGCAGTAGGGCGGTTGAGAACGACGCGGATAACTTACTCGAGCACGGCACTTGAAGTCCTGGAACAACGAATTCCCGTCGACTAAGCTCACGTTCCACGAAGTACGGTTAACAAGCCACTGATCGCCGTGAAAACGGCGTTAGAAACTTATTAGAAGTACGGTTAACGAGCCACTGTCCGCCGTGAAAACGGCGTTAGAAACTTAATACGGTAAACAACTATGAAATTATATATTACGACAACAACCAATGAAATTTGGGTGCTCAATTAGCGCGGGGGCTAAAAGAGCGGGAAGGCGTCTGCGATCGACGTGCGCTCGAGAACGCACGCAGACCGAGACTGATGTGACACTTCTCGTTAGCAACAACAAAATATATCTTGAAACGGCCGTTCAGTAATAACTTTCGTGCAGTTATCTAAAAATGTAAACTGTGACAATAAATAACTAGTGTACCTTCATTCATACTCTGGTAAGTGCTTTAGCCATTATACTCAACAAAAGTTGGTCCTTTCTCGTAAACCAGCTCACGCAACACGCGTCGCCGCCATATTTTTCATTTGTAAAACTTTAAAAAAAAACTTTTCGTTATGTCTCAATCTAAGCAACAGTTATTGGTATCAAAGTATGATTTTATGCTGGAAAAGGTTAGCATATTACATCATTCAATCCAAAAGTTAGATTTTAATATTTCATCAAACTTAGAAAAGTTCAAATTACGTTGTTCCGATCTCGATTCAATCAAAGTAAATGTAGATGAAATTTATGTTATGTTGTCACAGACACTAGAGCAAGATGAATTACAAGATCATAAAGTTAGGTATTTGCAATTTGAAGAACAATATTTCGATATTAAACTGAAGTTACAGACTTTAACATCTATTTGTGAAAAGGGTGAGGCTAGTTTGCCAAGCATGCCGGTGGAATGTAATGTAAAATTACGCAGTATAAGTTTGCCTAGTTTTAGCGGTAATTATTGCGATTTTCCCAATTTTATAAATATGTTTGATATTTTGGTTCATTACAATCAGTCATTAGGTTCCGTCCAGAAAAAGCACTACTTACTAACTTGTCTTTCGAACGAATCATTAAATCTAGTAAAACATTTGTCCAATACTCCCAACATTTATGAAGTGGCCCGGAGTATTCTTATAGATAGGTACGACGACAAGCGCATGATTACCGACTCGCATCTAAGTACAATGTTGTCATTACCGCTAAGAAGACGAATCAGCTGAGAAACTTTGTTAATATCTTGCAAGAGAATACGCGGGGCTTGACTAGTTTAGGCTTCCCAGTTAAAGAATGGTCTCTCTTGTTGTTACATATATTTACGCAACGGCTAGATAATGATTTACGGTCTATATTCGAATTAACCTACCAACACCTCCACATACCTACTTTTGATAATTTACTTACGTTTTTAGATACTCATTGTAAGACATTGGAAACCACAGGTCTATGTGCATCTATTATTGGTAAACAAAGCAATGTTTCCCCTAATTCCAAGCTTAGTAAGGTGTCGCATACGTCCAGTGTACATCAGGAAAGTTGTTACGACTCTAAAGCATTCTCGCTCCGATCGCCGCCCAGTGCGGACGTGCAAGACCCCGTTCTCCGTTGTTTGGTCCCTTCCCGATATTCCGTGGCGCTCAGTCTACTGACGTCACAGTTTAGCGTGTTGGTTCCGTGCTACGGTTTTCAAGGTTTTTCTACTCCGTCTGAGCGCTTTCGAGGTGCGATTTTTCTTTGCGACTAAGCCCCTTAGTCTTCAAAGTGCTGTGCTAAGTTGTGTTGTGCTTGTGCTGAGTGCAGTGTTGTGCCCAGCGTAAGTTGTCTGGTTTCAGTGCAAAGGATACTTAACGGTGACAACGAATTTGTACTGAACCAGTCCTTTTTATTTTTATTTTATTTCTCTTCTCTGTTTTATTTATTTTCTCCTATTTTCATATCTATCATATCTGTGTGTTTTCGTGTGTATTTATCCTTTCTGTCAGTAAAGGTTGACCCTAACGCGGTCAACTCTTTACCTGCGTACCCTTTTTAGGTTTCTAGGTAGCGGCCTTCGGCGTACTACGGTTAGTTTTAAGTTATTCTCCCCAGCCCAGGTAGGGACCGCTGGTAGGGAGGTTTGCCGCTAGGGTTCGCTAGGTTTTTTATTTAGGAATCCTAGGCATTTGTTATATAAATAGGTGCTAGGTTTGCTAGGGAACCTAGGCATACATTATATATTTATATATAACATTTTGTAATTCCAAGCCCTCCAATGGACCTTGTTAATATTCTTAGGTCATTCGCCCAGGCGCTCGCTGCGTCCGGCGTAAGCATACCCGCTAACGCAGGCCTTACAGGCATCTATTGCGTCCCCGGCCCCTCAGGCCTCAACCCCGGCCCCTTCGCTTGCGCTTCCTGCGCTCATCTCGCAGGAAGCGTACCGCTCCTGGGAGCGATTCAGACTCCGCCGCGTCCGAAGCTTCGTCGGTCGCCGCCACCCTAACCAGTTCTCCTGAGCCCGCGTTCCAGTTAGTTGCCAACGCTCTAAGAAGCGTTCGAAAAAAGCCGTGGTGTCTTCAACACCCGAGCCAACCCCGGTGTCTTCTACACCCGCCCCCGCGCCGCTCATGTCACTCATAGTGACCGCGTCTCCGTCGGTCCCTTCGAAGCCAGCGTCGCGCTGCGCTCCTGTCCCACCGAAGCCTCAGCTCCCTCCGCCCGTCTTCTTCCGTGAAAAAGCGCGCTGGACAGCGGTTTCTGACTTGTGCAAAGAGCTAAAAATTAATTATTTAAAAGCCGCCAACGCTGGCGAAACAATCAAAATTCAGGTCGCGACCGTCGACGACTTCCGCGCGTTCACCAGGTTACTTTCTTTAAAACAAATCGCGTATCACACCTACGCCCTCCCGGAGGAGCGCAAGATCCGCGCAGTACTACGGGGCGTCCCGTTCGAGCTCGCGAATGAAGAAATCCTCGAGGACCTTAAGTCCCAGGGTTTCCCGGCCGAAGCAGTGCACAAGATGCACTCTAACCGCGGTAGGCGCTTTCCGTTAGCTTTAGTTATCTTGTCGAATACTCCCAACTCGAGGGAGATCTTTAGAGAGGCTCGCACAATTTGCGGACTCTCAAATATCTCCGTCGAGCGTCCCAAACCCCGTGGTCACCCTGGGCAGTGCCATCGCTGCCAGCTCTATGGCCACGCAGCGGCTAACTGCTCAGCTCCCCCCAGGTGCGTTAAGTGCCTGGATCCGCACATAACGAAGGAGTGCACTCGCACTCCCGAAACCACTTCCCCCCCTGCCTGTGTGCTTTGCGGTCAGTCCGGCCACACAGCTAACTACAGGGCTTGCCCGCGCGCTCCGCGCTCCACCGCTAAGAGGGCCGCGCCTAAACCGGCACCGCCGCTCACTCCCGCTCACTTCCCACCGCTGCGCAACCGGGGTCCCCCGGAAGCAAAGCCCGTTCAGCCGACGCCTACTCAGGCTCTGTCTTGGAGGCAGCGTCCGGCCGTTCCGCCTGCACCTTCCCGACCCATCCCAGCTCCCGTAGCTTCCGTAGGGCCGCGTCCTGCTCCGTCATCCGCACCTCAGTCGTCGTTGGCTGAGGACATGAAGACCGTGTTCGACGTTATTCAAAACGTCGAAATTAACGAAATTTCCGTGCTCGCACGCAAACTGCAAGCCGCCCGCTCTCCTCAAGAGCGTTTATTTGCGTTAGCCGAGCATCACTCGCTTTTAAGTTCATTATAAAATTTTTTTATTATTTTTTTTTATTTTTGTATAAAATCGTAAATAAGTAAATTATAATGTCTAGACCCGCGAATCCCGCGTCCGGTCGTATTAAACCCAAGGGCTTATCCCTAGTGTCTTTTAACGCTCGTAGCCTTAACACAAACCTTCCCGAGATTAAACTGTTCCTTCAGAACAAAGAACCTGACTTATTCCTTCTCCAGGAGACATGGCTTTCTCCAAACCGCTCCAGGGGATTCGCTATACCAAAATAAGCGTTTATTCGTAACGATAGGCCCAACTCCGACGGTTTCGGCGGCACCGCTATATATTACAAAAGAGGCTTCCATTGCTGTCCTCTCCCTAACCCTCCTCTCCTCAACATGGAAGCCACTGTGTGTAGATTGGCTATGACTGGTCATCCGACCATCATCATAGCTTCAATCTACATACCTAGTGGTACCAGACCAATCCGCAGCGACTTTGAGGCCATTCTCGCCCTCGGCCATTCAGTCATTATGTTCGGAGACTTTAACTCCAAACATACTGACTGGAAGTGCCTATCGACTAACACCAGCGGTATCGCTCTCCTCGACATCACTAACTCCCTTGACTTAGATGTCATATCCCCCATCACTCCCACTCACTATCCCAAAAACCCGACCTACTCTCCTGACATCCTCGACTTTGCAATTATCAAGCGAATCAATCTTGATCTAAGGTCTATCGAACCGCTCGATGACCTAGGTTCTGACCACCGCCCCGTCTCCCTCGTGCTAGAACCGCCGAACGATAACGTTACCTCTCCTAAGACCTTTACCAACTGGAAAGGCTTTAAAAATACGTTAGTTTCAGCCTTAGAGGCCCCGAACTCTCCACTCGCGATCTCTCCCGAACAATTAGATAGTCCGGATAAAATTGATTCATTAGTAAATTCTCTCACTGATGCTATCAACTCAGCCATCAGTGACAACGAAAAGGTTGCTAAGCAAGGCAAACCCACGCTTCCCTTAGCCGTTAGCAATCTTATTAAAGCTAAGAACGCGGCTCTCCGGAGAGCCAAGAAATATCCCACGCCCGCCTATAGAACAGCTGCAAATCAGCTTCAACGTAAAGTTAGGTCTTGCCTCGCGGAACTCCGAGACGCTCAGATGTACGATCTCATGGCGAATATCTCTCCGTCCCACCAAGCGTACTATAGCATGGCCCGAGCCTTACGCGTAGACACCGCCTCTCGCGTTCCTCCTCTCACTCGTCCCGATGGCACTACTGCCTTTGAAGTCGAAGAGAAAGCCGAATGCTTCGCTGACAGCATTGCCGCACAATGCTCGCCCAGCACGCAACCTGCTGATCCCTCACACATCCAGGCGGTGGAGGACGAAGTCCTTCGCAGAAACTCTCTCCCCATCACCGCCGACCCTGTCACTGTCTCTAATGACGAAATCTTGCTTCTCATTAGAAATCAAAAGTCCAAAAAGGCTCCGGGTGCGGATGGAATTTCCAACCACGCACTTAAGCACCTACCTCAACAGATGCTTACCTTGTTAGCTATCATTTTCAATGCCTGCTTCGACCATAGCTACTTTCCAAAAGCTCGGAAAGAAGCGACAGTCATAGGCATTCCCAAGCCGGGCAAACCTCTGAACGTCCCGGCTAATCACAGACCCATCAGCCTCCTCAAGGCAATTTCTAAACTTCTCGAGAGAGTCATACTCTCTCGAATGCGGAACCATCTGTATCCGCCGGATGGCGACCCTCTCATTATTCCCCACCAGTTCGGCTTTCGCGCTAAGCACTCCTGCCCTCAGCAAGTCCATCGAATCGTCGAGTACATACTTGAAGGTTTCTATCCGCGTCGTAAAAAAACAATCGCGGTTCTCTTTGACGTAGCCAAGGCTTTCGACAAAGTCTGGCACAGCGGTCTCGTTTTTAAACTCTATAAAATAGGCTTACCGGATCGCCTAGTCAGGTTAATAGCGTCGTTTCTCAAAGACCGTACGTTTCGATTTAAACACGAAGGCACGCTTTCTGCGCCTCGTTCCATAAAGGCTGGAGTCCCTCAAGGCTCAGTCCTCGCCCCTCTGCTGTACACCGTGTACACCAATGACATTCCCATCCCGCCGAAAGGCGTCGAACTCGCCCTCTTTGCTGACGACACCGCACTCTATACCAAAAGGCCGTAAACGCCCTTGGTGTATGGTTTCAAAAATGGCGCATCAATGTGAACCCTGAAAAGAGTTCTGCGATGCGCTTCGACCACAAACGCCGTCGTCCCGCTGGCGATCCCCACGTTCGAATGTTAGGCATTCCCATCCCCTGGAAGCGCAGTACTAAATACTTAGGCGTCACATTAGATCCGACTCTTTCTTTCAAGCCACACGTCGAAAGAGTTTCGAAACTCGCTCGTCACTACTTAGGCCGCCTAAATAGCATGTTAGGAAGAAAAAGTAAAATGTCTTTCAGAAACAAACGTACACTTTACAAGGTCTGCGTTAGACCCGTCATGACGTATGCCTCGCCAATCTTTGCCCACGCCAAACCCTCTCTCCTGCACAAACTGCAGGTAGTTCAAAAGCTCTTTTGCCGCAGGGCCACAAACGCACCGTGGTACGTGCGTAACGCGGACTTGCATAGAGATCTTGAACTGCCTACAGTACAACAACACCTCAAATTACTCTCTGAAGCGTTCTTCAAACGCTCCGAAACCCATCCCAATCCTCTAGTTCGTGATTCAGTCTCATATACTACTCCTGTCTTAGATTCGAAGTTCAAAGTCGCTAGGCCTAGGAATGCGCAAGCGTACTCATCCACTAGACTGTCAGCCGATCTCGAAGCCCTTCTGGCCGCAAATTCTAATTCTAACGTAAATTCTAATTCTAACGTAAATCCTAATTCTAACGTAAATGCGAATTAATTCAATTTTATTTTGCAATTTTTATTTTTTATTATTTGATTTTCATTTTGAGCACCTTCAGTGCTATGTATTCACCTTCAGTGCTTTGAGCACCTTCAGTGCTATGTAATCCCAGCGGGTGACCCCTTCTGGGCCCCGCTAGCGCGGCCTCTTTCTCCAATTGGCCGTCGCTCAGATGAAGGCTGAGTGGCAAAAATGCACGAGCCGACAGGGGGTTTTTAGTGGGTATGGTTCTGGTAGGCGTCGGGACGGGTCCCACATAACTCTGGAATCGCGCCAGAGTATGCGTCAGGGCATTTTTATCCTCCTGTACTTCCCGCGGAGGGGAACAAAAAAGAAAAAAAAAGACTCTAAGCAACGGCCAAAATTAGCAGACGGCTAACTACGTGTCTTAAATGCCGCAGTGCATCACATTATCTGTATGAGTGTGACAAATTTATAGCTATGGGTATAGATATGCGTCGTGAATTCGTGAAATCAAACAACTTGTGCTTCAATCGTTTTCGATCTCATAGGGTTATGAATTGCAATTCACAATCAAGTTGTAATATTTGTCATAGAAAACATGATACATTACTCCACTTATCTACAGGTAACGACACGCAGGTGAATTCGCAACAAATGCGTCATTTACAGAAGTTTACCATTCCAAAACTCGAACTCTCTGGAGCACATCTTTTGGCGAAACTTCTGAAAAGGGTTATTACTACATTAAAAACAAATACGGACTTACACAGACTTACTTTCGCGTGGAGTGATTTTTCTATTGTTCTTTGTTGGCTTCGTACTGAACCACACTTACTGAAGGTTTTTGAGTCTCATCGAGTTAGTGAAATTCAATCAATAATTCCTCCAGAGTCTTGGAGATACGTACCCACAAGCATTAACCCAGCTGATCCTGCGTTGTGAGGTATCACACTCCAAGAACTAGTGCATCATAAATTGTGGTGGTGTCCTTCTTGGTTGCTCGGTGATGACAAAACTTGGCCAGTACCGTGTGAACAACTTTCTTCAGACTCACTTCCTGGATTGAAATCAGTTAAGAGCTTGCAGCAACTGTCACTACTAATATTGAGTATTGTGAAGAAATAGTATACAAATTTAGTTCCTTGACTAAACTGGTTCTTACAACTGCTTGGTGTTTACGGTTTGCCTTTAATTGTAAAAATAAAATATCTAGGAAAATAGGTTCTTTGTGCAGCGATTAATTAAGAAATGGTTTGCTAAAGTTAGTTAAGATTGTCCAACATAACACCTTTAAACAGGACATACGACTTTTAAAATATGAAAAATACTGCAGTACAGGCTTAAGACGACTTCATCCTTTTGTTGACGAATTGGAAATGCTTAGGGTGGGAGGTTGATTAGTTAACTGAGCTTTACCTTACACAACATAACATCCTTTGGTACTACCGCGCTCACACCACCTAACATACCTTATCGTTGACTATTTCCATTTAAAATACTTACATGCAGGTACTAATTTACTTATGTCTATTCTTAGGGAGAATTATTGGATATTGTCAGCACGGCAAGTAATTAGGTCTCGTATTTTTAAACGTTTGCGCTGTTTTAGATTAAAGTGTCAGCCCTCGGAAACGTTCATGGGGAATTTACCTGCTAGTCGCGTTAATGAATCACTTCGTCCATTTTTGTCAATTGCTATTGATTTTACGGGTCATTTTGACCTAAAACCTAGTGTGCTTCGGAATGCTAAAATAGTCAAATCCTACTTATGCGTTTTCGTATGTTTTACAACCAAGGCGGTCCATTTAGAATTAGTTAGTGACCTGACCGCTGAAGCTTTTCTTGCAGCGCTTAAGCGCTTTGTAGCGTGTCGAGGTTCACCTAAAAAGATAACAACTGATTCCGGAACTAACGTCAAGGGAGCTGGTAGAATTTTGAAACAATTTGCTAATAGCATAATGAGACACCCTAATCTTAATTCCTTTTTGTCAGACAATTTCATCACTTGGAGGTTTTCTCCCCCACTTAGTAGTCATTTTAATGGTTTAGTAGAAGCAGCGGTTAAGTCGAGTAAAGGTCACTTAAAGAGAGTTATAGATGATCGTAGTATGACATTTGAAGATTTAGTTACCATATTTTCACAAGTTGAAGCCATACTTAATTCTAGGCCTTTGTACCCCATGTCAAATGATCCGAATGACTTGTCAGTCTTGACTCCAGGCCATTTCATAATCGGTGCTCCTCTTGTATCAGTACCAGAGACACCTGTCGACTACAGTTTGGCTCCTTTGTCGCGTTGGCATTTACTTAAGTCAATGGTTATGGATATATGGAAGAGATGGAGTCAGGAGTACCTTCATACTCTGCAGCAGAGGGTTAAATGGAATAAAGGGATTTGTGACATTAGTATAAATGAATTAGTTCTTATCAAGGAGGATAATGTCCCCCCTCTCCAGTGGAGTATCGGTCGGGTGACTAGCGTTTTTCCCGGACGAGACTCAGTGACTAGGGTAGTAGAGGTTAGAACTGCTAGAGGCATATTTACTAGGTCTTTATCAAAACTGTGCCCTACACCAGTAAATAATACCCAGTAAAATACCAAGATTTGATTAAATTTATGTTTTAGTTTAGGTTTTTTTAGCCCCCATTTGGGGCGGGGTATGTTGCGTATTTAAAATAGCGTGATATTATTTTTTATAAACGGCAAGGCACCCAACCGTTTCCGGATCCCACACCCCTCCCCTCCCTAGTAATAGTTTTGACACTTCTCGTTCGCAACAACAAAATATATCTTGGAACGGCCGTTCAGTAATAACTTTCGTGCAGTTATCTAAAAGTGTAAACTTTGACAATAAATAACTAGTGTACCTTCATTCATACTCTGGAAAGTGCTTAAGCCATTATACTCAACAACTCGTTTTGTTATTTTTGACTTTTTTTTCGATAATGTTTAAAAATTTTAATACGAATACAGAAAATGCGTGTAGTCTGAAAGGGATTTAACACGATATCTGTATTATGTAATATTCTATTATTTCTATTTATTTTTCAAATCTGAAAGTCTTCATTAAAATTATTTAAATATAATGGGCCCAGTGGACGAATCTCTGGCTATCCATTTCGGTTACCGCAATGCTTGAGCCCTCTATGTAGATTCTCCCTAATCTGGAACCGTTGACCTCCCAGAATGAACCGGGCCAGTCGGAGAATTACTTCCGATATGGATCCAGAGATTCTTGCCTCGGGTCTTCAGTTACTGAATAACCACTATAAATAGGAGGATGAACTTACTTCTTGAAAAAGGAGATAATAACGTGTTTAAAGTAACAATAATAATTTTAAAGTACATCGAAGCCATCTAAGTACTCCCCAAACATCGACAGGCAACCGGTCAACCCAGTCGGGAAACTGGATGGGACCTCCTCGTTACCCATCAATCAGGGGGGGGCGACGTCAATGGAAAGTTCCAGTGCCTCCAGTTCGGTGTCCACATTTAAATTCGGCGTTCAACGCAAAATTCAACCAGTCCGGGACTCGTGCACTGAATCAACCATAATTCAGGTACACGCAGGTCAAATCCATTACTTTTACGATTATTGGCCTAAAATAACAAATAATTAAACGATTTTAAAATGGATAAAATTCTGCTCCTCATTTCCATTTTATGATAAAATTACATCAGTGTAATATATACCAAATATACACACCCAAATATATTTTGTTGCATAGTGAAAAACGAAATATGATAATAGCAATTAATAAATTGTTATACTTAGAGCTATAAAATCTTGTTATACCTCCAGTGACCAGTTTATACCAAAAAAAAAAAAATGAACAAATATTTTTAGCGCCGAAACTCAACGGCGAAAAACGGTTCGTAGTAAACAAACAAAAGAAAATTTATAAATAAAATTATACAATTTTGTAGAAAAAGTACACTTCAAAATGGAATCTTATAAAATAGCTTCCAAATTAATTCCCCATAATGGTTTCTTAGCTAACACAGATAAGAAAGATCATACTTGCTCGTACCTATATATGTTAATTACAAAAAATACCTATGTTTTGAATTTCAAGAAAACGATATGTTTGAGCCAATCACATAAGAGTTTACGGCCTTACCGTTATCCGTTGGTCCGGGGGATTTACAAAAAATATGTGTGAAGTCATGAATTCACTTGTCACGAAGTTATGAGTCTCTTGTTGTGTATTTGGACAAAAATCGACTAGTCCCGACAAAGTCAGTAACAGTTTTAGGCTGTGGGATATCGTTGCACAGAGCTCTCAAGACGACCAGCTTGCACCGCCGCTCGCCGCATACTGTGGGACATCAATAGCATCGCGTGAGCAGCTCCTGAGTCGACCGATCTGCGCGACCGCTCGACGCGTAATGAAGCGCGCGCGCTGCGTGCGGGTCCTATTTATAATTTCGTGCATTATCCACGCAAAGCATTTTTGTATGAACATTTCTCCCGTGTTGTGATTGGTCAGCGAAGTAAGACGTACACTATTTTGACCTGGTACTACCAGTGTGCAGCTAAGTTGTATATTATATGTAAATAACCATAATAAAGCACATTCTCGCTCCGATCGCCACGCGGTGCGGACGTGCAAGACCCAGTTCTCCGTTGATCGGTTCCTTCCCGATATTCCGTGGCGCTCAGTCTACTGACGTCACAGTTTAGCGTGTTAGTTCCGTGCTACGGTTTTCAAGGTTTTTCTACTCCGTCTGAGTGCTTTCGAAGTGCGATTTTTCTTTGCGACTAAGCCCCTTAGTCTTCAAAGTGCTGTGCTAAGTTGTGTTGTGCTTGTGCTGTGTGCAGTGTTGTGCCCAGCGTAAGTAGTCTGGTTTCAGTGCAAAGGATACTTAACGGTGACAACGAATTTGTACTGAACCAGTCCTTTTTATTTTTATTTATTTCTCTTCTCTATTTTATTTATTTTCTCCTATTTTCATATTTATTTCTATCATATCTGTGTGTTTTCGTGTGTATTTGTCCTTTCTGTCGGTAAAGGTTGACCCTAACGCGGTCAACTCTTTACCTGCGTACCCTTTTTTTTTTAGGTTTCCAAGTAGCGGCCTTCGGCGTACTACGGTTAGTTTTAAGTTATTCTCCCCAGCCCCCCTACCGCTGGTAGGGAGGTTTGCCGCTAGGGTTCGCTAGGTTTTTATTTAGGAATCCTAGGTATTTGTTATATATTATAGGCATACATTATATATTTATATATTACATATTGTAATTCCAAGTCCTCCAATGGACCTTGTTAATATTCTTAAGTCGTTCGCCCAGGCGCTCGCTGCGTCCGGCGTAAGCATACCCGCTGACGCACTAACGCAGGCCTTACAGGCATCTATTGCGTCCTCGGCCCCTCAGGCCTCAACCCCGGCCCCTCAGGCCTCTAATGTCCAGACCCCTCAGGTCTATAGCTCTCCCGCGTCTCCCGTTCCATCCGATATGGACTGCGCGTCGGTCTCATCCTCGCGCTCATCTCGCAGGAAGCGTACCGCTCCCGGGAGCGATTCAGACTCCGCCGCGTCCGAAGCTTCGTCGGTCGCCGCCACCCTAACCGGTTCTCCTGAGCCCGCGTTCCAGTTAGTTGCCAAACGCTCTAAGAAGCGTTCGAAAAAAGCCGCGGTGTCTTCAACACCTGAGCCAACCCCGGTGTCTTCAACACCAGCCCCCGCGCCGTTAAAATCGCTCGAAGTAACCGCGTCTCCGTCGGTCCCTTCGAAGCCAGCGACGCGCTGCGCTCCCGTCCCGCCGAAACCTCAGCTCCCTCCGCCCGTCTTCCTGCGTGAAAAAACGCGCTGGACCGCGGTTTCTAACTTGTGCAAAGAGCACAAAATTAATTACTTAAAAGCCGCCAACGGTGGCGATACAATCAAAATTCAAGTAGCGACCGTCGACGACTTCCGCGCGTTTACCAGGTTACTCGGGTTAAATCAAATCGCGTACCACACCTACGCCCTCCCGGAGGAGCGTAAGATCCGCGCAGTACTACGGGGCGTCCCGTTCGAGCTCGCGAACGAAGAAATCCTCGAGGACCTTAAGTCCCAGGGTTTCCTGGCCGAGGCAGTGCACAAGATGCACTCCAACCACGGTAGGCGTTTTCCCTTAGCTCTAGTCATCCTATCCAATACTCCCAACTCGAAGGAGATTTTCAGAGAGGCTCGCACTATTTGCGGACTCTCGAACATCTCCGTCGAGCGTCCCAACCCCCGCGGTCACCCTGGGCAGTGCCACCGCTGCCAGCTCTATGGCCACGCAGCGGCTAACTGCTCAGCTCCCCCCAGGTGCGTTAAGTGCCTGGATCCTCATATAACGAAGGAGTGCACTCGCACTCCCGAATCCACTTCCCCCCCTGCCTGTGTGCTTTGCGGCCAGTCCGGCCACACAGCTAACTACAGTGGTTGCCCGCGCGCTCCGCGCTCCACCGCTGCGCAACCGGGGTCCCCCGGAAGCAAAGCCCGCTCAGCCGACGCCTACTCCGGCTCTGTCTTGGAGGCAGCGTCCGGCCGTTCCGCCTGCACCTTCCCGACCCATCCCAGCTCCCGTAGCTTCCGTAGGGCCGCGTCCTTCTCCGTCATCCGCACCTCAGTCGTCGTTGGCTGAGGACATGAAGACCGTGTTCGACGTTATTCAAAACGTCGATATTAACGAAATTTCCGTGCTCGCACGCAAACTGCGAGCCGCCCGCCCGCGCACATAGAGCAATCTCGGTCTGCGTGCGTTCTCGAGCGCACGTCGATCGCAGACGCCTTCCCGCTCTTTTAGCCCCCGCGCTAATTGAGCACCCAAATTTCACTGGTTGTTGTCGTAATATATAATTTCATAGTTGTATACCGTAATAAGTTTCTAACGCCGTTTTCACGGCGGACAGTGGCTCGTTAACCGTACTTCTAATAAGTTTCTAACGCCGTTTTCACGGCGGTCAGTGGCTTGTTAACCGTACTTCGTGGAACGTGAGCTTCGTCGACGGGGTTTCGTCGTTCCAGGACTGCGTGTATGGTGGTTTTAGGAAGTTAGTCATCGTTGTTAGGTTCATATATTGTCCCTCCCCAACCCCTCCGCAATGGCTTCCCTAAGCCCTGAGGAGCTTCTGAATAAGCTGATCGCTGATTACGACGCCCAAGGCACTTACTGTCCCCCTGATATGATTCGCACACTGCAATCATTTCTCCCTCTAATCATGGCACTAATCACACCGGCCCCTCAGGCCACCTCCGTCCCTCAGACCGCTCTGGTCTTAGGCCCTCCCGCGTCCCCTTCCTCCAGTGACATGGAGTGCGAAGCAGACGCCCCTCCGCGCCGCAAGCGCGCACCCGCGACCGAGTCATCCTCGGACGCCACCCCAACTGGCCCTGAGTCTCCCTCCTTTACGCTTGTTAAGAAGCGCTCTAAGAAGCGTTCGAAACAAGACCCGGCGCCCTCGACGCCCGTCCCTACACCCCCTGCGGCGTCTTCAACGCCAGCTGCCCCGGTGTCTTCAACACCCGCTCCGGCCCCAACTTCTGTCAAGGCCAAGGTCCCACCACCCGTTTTCCTTCGGGAAAAGGGTAAATGGACTGAGGTCTCGACATTGTGCAATGAGCACAAGATCCATTACACCCGAGCGGTAAACTCGGGTGAATCTATTAAAATCACTGTCTCGTCGATAGACGATTTCCGAGCTTTGACTAAGCTCCTCACCGATAAGCAATATGCTTATCACACTTATGCTCTGTCAGAAGAGCGTAAGATCAGAGCGGTACTCAGGGGAGTCCCGTTCGAATTATCGAACGAGGCTATCCTGGAGGATCTGCAGTCCCAAGGCTTCCCGGCACTCGCGGTTCATAAAATGCACAGCAAGTACAGGAGGCAACACCCTCTCGTTTTGGTGATTCTCGCCAACGTCCCCAAGTCCAGAGAGATCCTGAAAGGGGTTAGCTCTATTTGCGGCCTCTCTGGGATCTCAATCGAGGCGCCTCATCGCCGCAGTCATCCCGGCCAGTGCCATCGGTGCCAGTTGTACGGGCACGCGGCGGCCAACTGCCGCGCACCACCCAGGTGCGTCAAGTGCCTGGTCCCTCATCTCACTAAGGAGTGCAATCGCACTCCTGAAACTCCCCCTCCTCCCGATTGCGTCCTTTGTGGCCAGTCTGGCCACACCGCAAATTACAGGGGCTGCCCTCGTGCACCCCGTTGTATGCGTTCCAATCCCAAGAGGTCGGCACCCAAACAGGCCCCGCGCCTCTCTCAAGAAAACTTTCCGCCGCTGCGTAGCTGGGTTCCTCCGGCTACAAAGCCTACACAGTCTAGGCCTGCCCCAGAAAACTGGAGGCAGCGCCCCGCATCGAATCCCATCCCGGCTCCTCGCCCATTCAAACCCACTCCTCAATCCTCCGTAGCAGACGATATGCGTATCGTCTGCGACACTTTAAAAAATGTCGATGTTAGTGAAATCGCAGTCTTAGCCCGTAAACTTAGGGCTTCACGTACTCCGACAGAGCGTTTGCTAGCTCTGGCGGAGCATAGTTCCCTTCTCAATTCATTGTAGGTTCATTTAAATGAATTGATCCCTAAATCATGCTTCGGCCGACCTCTGCCCAGCCCCGGCTTCACCGGAGGCTGCCCAGAACGGCCACCAACTCATGTCCCTTTGAGCACCTTCAATGCAACTTTCACTACAGGCGGAAGACCCGCTAGCGGGTCTCCGCCAGCGCGCCCAGCTTCCCGACGGGTGTCGCTTCCGATGAAGGCTAACGGTAATAACTACAGCCAACAGGTGGTTTTTAGTGGGTAGGTGCCATTCTGGTGAGTCCCACATAACCCCCCCGCAGAGGAATTTACCTGCGGGCGGGTATGCATGACGCATCTTCCACCTCCCTCCCGCGAGGGTGCCTCGGCAGCAAAAAAAAAAAATAATAATAATAATAAAGCACTCAATTGTTCCCTGACTACTTGTGTATCAATTATCTCCAACTAGAAGACCTAACAGACCTAACAAGGCTTTATGTTCATTAAATAACATCGAACAGATGTCTATTTCTTTACCTGACGATAAGCGTTATTATAATATGAGGCAAATTGGCAGCTATGAGGCAAAAATTAAACTCCCTAAATTACTGTCAGGAAATTTAATCTGGTAGAAAAGTATAAGTAAATATACCATTTCCTGTTCAATTACTTCACAAAGATGAAAGGCCATGCCTGCCCTGTCAACATTTTGACAACTCGTATTATGTATAGATAAGTAATATAGTACAAAAAATTACTCATTTTTAGCTGAACCATAAAATCTATTTCATGTCAAAAACTACAATCCACAAAAAATGTATTTTGTTTTCCTTTTATAGTAATTTATTATTTATATACATTTGGTTTGCTACGAACGCGCCCAGTAAATATATGGTCTATGACACGTTTCGTTCCAAATAAAGCTTGGACTTTACAATATTTTGAATTTGCTTTTAAATTAATAGAAATCTACGACTTTTTAAATTAAATTAATATAGTATTTTGTTATAAAAATAAGCATGTTATAAAAATAAGAAGAAAAAAAAAACAGTGTCATCCGATGAGGCGGAATTTGTGACGTTAGACATCACGCCACCCAAGCCACAAAGCGTCATCCGAGATGGCGGGGCTTGTGACATCAGACATCACGCCACCCGAGCCAGCGAAGTAAGAAAATAATGCGGCGGACGGACCTTTTGCTCTCGGATCTAGAATGGGACGGTTGTAACCATCAAACGTGCTCTTTAATTGTATTTTTGTTTAAATTTTGTTTGATTTAAGTGTTTTAAATTGTTAATTATTCATAATCTAAGTATTAGATTTTCAAGAAGTGATTTTGTGGATCTTGTTTGTTTTTTTTTTTAATATTTTTAGTATCGATTGATTATATCACAAGTGGGATTGCTCACTTGCTTTCTAGTTCGGTTTTTCTTGACATTTAATAAGTTTTAGGTTTTTGTAAATAGAGATTGGTTTATTTTGTTACATAACTAGCGTTCATTATGTCGGAATCTCGTAAAAGGAAACGTAATAGACGTGGTGATACGCCCGTTTTTGGAATAGAGCAGCAATTTCAGACAATTTTAGATCGCTTGAGTTCTTTAGAGAGAAATAATAAGTGTTCCAGTACTAATGAAACGACGCAAACGGTGGTACGGGGAACTCTGGAGTCTTGTCAACCAGCACCTTCAAGTAGTAGCGCTACGCACACGCCTCCACATTCTACTAGTGTCCACAGATTAGTTGAAGAGACGTCGAGCATGGTGACGCGTGATGCAGACGCGTTCATGGGAGTAGCCGATAGGCTTGTTAGTGCTATTACAACCCTGAATCCGGTAAGGTAAAACATTTTTATTTCTAACTTTGATCCATCTATTAACGACTTTTCTATCTGGTGCCAAGAGGTTGATCGTGTGCGAATTGTGGGATGACCGCGAATGCTTAGCGCGTGTGGGAGATTGCCTAAAGGGGGATTCGCGTATTTGGATTAATAAATGGTATACGAATGACAGAAGTTGGTCTAATTTTAAACGAATTCCGTTGTTTGTGTTCACGCCGGATTGATGTTGCTAACACACTGTTCGAGGTTATGCGAACTAATTCGAATAACTATCCCAGTTATGCAGAATATGCGAGGCGATCATTGCTTAGGTTAAGGATTGTAAACGGTTTGAGTGATTCGTTGACAACGGCTATAATTATTCGCGGGATAGTTGACCCTCAAATGCGGGCAACGGCTACTAATGCCAATTTGATGCCAGAGGATTTAGTAAATTTTTTATCTGTGTATACAAAACCATCACCTAACACCCCACGGCATAGTAATCTTAAAAAACGTTCACATGTTGAGCTGAATAGAAAAGAATGTTTTCACTGTGGTAGTCACGGCCATTTACAATTTAAATGTCCAAAGCGTGTTAATGCGCATACTGATACTGGGTCTCGCTCAGTTGCAAATAATTTACCTGTAAGAAATGGACAGACCCCGGGTAGTAATCTGTTCTTTTTGTAAGAAAAGGGGTCATGTAGTTAATGATTGTTTTGCTAAACAATGTACTGAGTCTCGAGGCAAGTTAAACGTTAATTTTTGTAATGAATTAGTTAATAATTTTGAAAAGTGCGATATTATGACAGCTGTAATACAAGGTATAGCGGTAGACATATTGATAGTGTGTCCACTACTTCGTTGATTTGTGAATCGGTAGTTAAGCACTTACAATGTAAACTGGCGCCCCCTTTTTGTATATTGCGTGGAATTGGAGATAAAGATGTTGATTCAAATTATTTTACAACTTTGATGGTCAAGTTTCCTGAAGTAACAATAGAAATAGATTTTCATGTCGTTCCTAATCGTTATATGAATACGCCGGTAATAGTAGGCACTGATGTATTAAATAAAGACAGTTTGGTTTATACTCGTACTCGTGGATTTAATGAAATTAAAACCAATTTAGATGGTATTGAAAAGCAACGATTGTTATCGACAATTAATGAGTTTTCGGAATACTTAGTAGCAGGAACTGCAACTACTACTGTAACTACCGGTAAAATGCAAGACGGAAGTGATCGAATGTGCGTTGATTTTCGGGCACTCAATGCCAAGACAATCAAGGATCATTGCCCCCTTCCTCTAAATGAAGATCACATTGTTCGATTAGGTAACGCTAAATATTTCACCTGTTTGGACATGGCGACTGGTTTTCATCAAATTATTTGGGATAGTGATTCTGTACACCGCACTGGTTTTGTAACACTTGAGGGGCATTATGAATTCCTCAAGATGCCTCACGGTTTAGCAAATGCCCCAGTCGTTTACCAGCGTATTATATGTAACACTTTGCGATCTTTTATAGACGCTGGAAAGGCTCTAATCTATATTGCCTAGCAAGACTGTTGATGAGGGGTTGTGAACTTTGCGTTAAGTACTCAAAACTTTAACCGAAGCGGGTTTCTCTATAAATCTCAAAAAATGTGCCTTTTTGGTTGATAAGGTTGAGTACCTTGGTCGAACAATAAGTAACGGTCAGGTTAGGCCGAGCGAAAGTAAAATTGCGTGTTTGGTTAACGCACGTGTTCCGGTAAATGTTAAACAGGTTAGGCAATTTTTAGGTCTCGTGGGTTATTTTAGGAGATACATACCGGGATATTCTCTTAAAACGGCTTGCATCTCTAAATTATTACGCAAGGGTGTGCCATTTTACTGGGGAGAAGAACAGGAGAATGTGAGGAAAGAAATAGTCAATCTTTTAATTTTATTTATTTATTAATTTTATTAGGTCTTGAAGAAATCAGCTGGACGGGAGGCAACAAATTCTTCAAAGGCATTTTGTACTGCCTCTCGGGTATTGAATTTTTTTCCCGCCAAGAAGTTATCCAAATTCTGGAAAAAGTAGAAGTCTGTAGGCGCAAGGTCTGGTGAGTACGGCGGATGACGGAGAACTTCCAACCCCAACTCTTGTAGCTTGGAGACCGTCTGCTGTGCAGTATGAGGTCGCGCGTTGTCGTGCAGGAGCAGTGGAGCCGAACGATTGACCGAAGCTGGTTGGAGACGTGCGAGCTTCTCCATCATTGTGTTCAGTTCTTCACAGTACACATCTGCAGTAATGCTTGTCCCGTTTGGCAAGAAGCTGTGACGAATTACACCCGCGTAAGACTACCAAACAGTGACCATCACTTTTCTAGGGGTAAGTTTTCGTTTAGGGCATTGTTTGGGTGCTGAACCAGGGTCCAACAAACTTGCTGAGCGCTTATGATTGTCAAACAGGATCCATTTCTCGTCACAAGTAACAATGCGGTTCAGAATTCCTTCATTTGTATGCCTGCTGAGCAGTGCAAGGCACGTCTCCACGCGTACTTCGCGCTGGCGGTCATTGAGTTCGTGGGGTAACCATTTGTCAAGCTTTTTTACCTTGCCAATTTGACGCAAATGGACCAATATTGTTTTGATGCTAACGTCGAAAGCTGCTGCTAATTCAGCCGTGGATTGAGTTTCATCAGCTTCCACAATTGCCTTTAATTCGTCATTGTTGACCTAAGTTTTCGGACGACCACGGGGTTCATTTTTCAGGTCAAAATTTCCAGAACGGAAGCGGGTAAACCAATAACGGGTGGTGCGTTCGTTTGTAGTGTTCGCTCCGTAAACGTCGTTGATGTTGCGTGCCGCTTGTGCCGCTTTGCTGCCACGACGGTACTCATACTCCATAATTACTCGAATTTTTAACTTATCCATGATGACGAAAAATGTTCGAATGCGTTGAAAACAAAACACTAACTATTAAACAAATGACGATTTTAGAAAAAGAATTCCATGTTTGTCAAATAAAATCAATTTGAAATTAGAATCATCAGTCAAAAAAAAATATTTTCATTTGAAATGGCCAGTACGGCAAAACGGCAGTTTCATAGGTAAAGAACTATTATTTACTTCTATTTGGGCGGTTAACAGCCGTTTACACATAGTAAACTAACAATTTAATCGCTTAAGGCTAATACCAAACCTCCACATATAGTGATAATTTTAAAAAAAGCAACTAGTATGTAACAAAAAACTAAGATAAATCAAATGAAATTGACCAAAGTGCTGTAACATTAATTACAATTATATGGCATGCTGAGAAAAGTAAATGTTGGCTAAATATTTAGTAATAAAGATAGGCTTACTGTTGAATAAGTCTAAGTCCGAGGCATTTTTAACAGTAACATTAAATTTAGAGCAAGCGCGAATTATAAAACAGTTTTTCCGGAAATTAGTGCGGGTGATCGGGGTGTAAAGGGGATTTCTAGGGCGGCAATGTCGTGCTGGTACATTCAGGTGGATGTTTCCGAGGAGTTCAGGGCAGTCAAGGGTTGCTTGAGCTATTTTAGCAAGAGTTCTTAGATCGGAAATTTCACGTCTTTTGGTGAGTGGTAGCAGGTGGAAATGTGAGCAAAGAAGGTTGTAGCTAAGTTTAACTACTGAACCTATTTTAACTATTTTTGATCCGTCGGAACTCGGCCATAGGTTAATTCTATTGAGAGTATTCCATGATGAGCATCAACATATTGGATTTGATAAAACTATTGAACTAATTTTAAAGCATGTTTGGTTCCTCAAACTCAGACCATTTGTAAAGAAAGACATTCAACGTTGTGTTGTATGTTTGTCTCAAAAAAAGTCCCACGTCAACCCTTTCAAACAATTGAATCATGGAGCAAGCCTGAAATTCCTTTTATTACTCTCCACAGTGATGTTTTAGGCCCCCTTCCAGATTCGAACGGTTTCAAATATGTTATTCTTGTTATCGGTTCTTTCAGCAAATATTGTTTACTTTATCCTATGCACAGGCAGGACGCTAATAAACTAAACGTGTTTTTGAAAATAATTTCTCTTTTTGGAACACCTAAACTGTTGGTTGTTGATCATGGTAGAATGTACGAAAGCTCTTTATTTAGTAATTGGATTAATGAACTAGGAACTGAATTGTATTTCAATACTCCTGAAATGCATCAAAGCAATGGTCAAGTTGAACGGTACTGTCGAACTGTTTTAAATATGATTCGTGTGGAAAGCAATTACAGACAACAAACAGTGGAAATTACAGCTCACTTTGAACATTACAAAACAAAAATCAACTCAATATTCACCCATGAATTTGTTAATAGGCACAGACGGTACAACCCCAGTAGTCCGATCATTAGTCCGCGATGTAGCAATAGACAACGCAAGCCCGAACCGTGTCGCACTGCGTGAACTGGCTCGGCAACGCGCTTCATTACTACTAGATGAAAACCGAGAGCAACAAGACGCCTATGTTAACAAACGACGCCAAATGCCTCGTATCTTTCAAAAGGGTGACTTTGTTCTTGTTCGTAAATCAAGCCAGATAACGAGCAAGATGGACTCGAGTATGCGAGGGCCTTATGTCGTAACACAAGTGCTTCCACATAGTCGGTACGAATTAAAATTAGCATCTGGCTCATACGGAAAGATAACTCAGGCTGAATACATGGTACCGTGGCATGGGGAGTGGACCCCTAATGTGTGTTCTGTATTTTTTGCTAGTGAGTATGTTGTAATTGTATCAAAGTAAATATTTTTTTACATATATAAGTGAGCACCTCGGACATACCGCGGTCACTGTTCACGCACATACTGCGGTCACTGTGCACTGAGAGCATACTGTGGTCACTGCTCAGCTCATACTGCGGTCACTGAGCACGAGAACATCCCAAGGAGGGCTCTGTACTCAGGGTAAACTGCGGTCACTACCCAAGACTGGATGGTGTTTTAATTAATGGAAAATCTTTGATCTCATATTTTATTTTTGCAAACTAACTGCAACACAAATACATTTTTTGTTTCGCTGGTTCAATATTTGATAATTTTAAAAAATTTTTATTATTATTTTTTTTCTTTTAAAGGTGATGACGAAGATCTAACTGAGGAAGTTGGCACAGGTCCTTCGGGATCCAACCAAAACATTGTCGTTAAAACAGAGATCCACTCACAACCAGTGCACCAACACTCCGAACGTGCCGCGGGCGAGGACGCACCGCCTGCAGGATTGGCGGGTCATCCGATGAGGCGGGACTTGTGACGTAAGACATCACGCCACCCAAGCTACAAAGCGTCATCCGAGATGGAGGGGCTTGTGACGTCAGACATCACGCCACCCGAGCCAGGAAAGTAAGAAAATAATGCGGCGGACGGACCACTTTGCTCTCGGATCTAGAATGGGACGGTTGTAACCATCAAACGTGCTGTTTAATTGTATTTTTGTTTAAATTTTGTTTGATTTAAATGTTTTAAATTGTTAATGACTCATAATCTAAGTATTAGATTTTCAAGAAGTGATTTATTAATCTTGAGTTTTTGTAATTAAATAGATAAGCTGGATAAATCGCTGTTATTTTTTAAATATTTTTAGTATCGATTGATTATAATTTGTTAATTTATTGAAATTAATGCACACCGAAATGAGATAATCAATTGTTTTTCTTAAATGTACAATACAGCTTAACTTCACTGTCATATTGACAATGTCAAAAATTACAACGTCAGTTCAGATTTGAATTAAACGTTTGCAGTCCTTCGTTTGCATTTGCTTGTGGCATTGTGTACTGTGCGATACTACTCTGGATTTTTCTGACTTTTAAACACCTTGGCATTCGTGCCGGTAAACGTTTCTGGCGTCTGCTTTAACAATTACTTGCGCTAAATTTAATAAATAGTAAAAAGTTACCCTGTTATTATATTTTTATCTTCAACTGGAGCATCAATTTGATGGAATGAAAAATGAACATGATATGAATTAATGCATATTATTTTGAGTTTTTATAAGTAGTTTGAAGAAATAATTATTTTTTGAGTTAAGTACTGCTAATCCCAAGTTTGCGTTTTAAGTTCATCTTTCCTGTATTGAAAGCACAATCGTACATACAAGTAGAAATCTACATGGAGAGCCTGTGTTATTCTGAGAATTTCAAATTAAACGCGGTGACTAAGACGCCAGCTATGTGACTCGTGAGGTTGCAAGATTGATCCCCGCACAGAACAACAAAAAAATTTCCTGGTCCGGGTTTGTATTTTAAAATCCACACATACCTACTTATCTGTGTTAAAATCTATAACTAACTAACTAAATCTATAAAAAACTAATCTAACTGGATAAAATGAACAGGCGTATCACTATCTACATTACAATGCCAAGGCTTACTAAACATCAATGAACTCATTTGAAATCGACGTCTTTCATATCATTTCATTACAGCGATAGAAGGTATGTCTACATTTTAACCAAATATGAGTTTCCGTACATGAATTTCAACATATTTATTGAAAATACTTAGTAATTTGAGGTTTTGAAAGGCTTTTTATTTCTTTTGCTTGAAAAAATAACATGCCCATGAGAATCTAAAACCAAAATCCTGAACTGAGCTGCACTTTCGTTTTTCCAAGTTAAAAATTTGCCAAGATGTGCTCTAAAAAGTTAGTGAATTTGACATTTAACCTCAAAATATATTTTTCAGTGTAACTCTTTTTCTGAATTGCTGAATTGCATTAAGTTGTAACCTTAAGTTTCGGAATATAACACTATTTTTTTCGAATCTTTTTTATATTTATACATTAGATCAATAATGGATTTTTGCTATAATGTTTGTTGCAAATGTGACGCATTTATAACTAGGTATCCTGAACCGGATGCAGTCGCAGTCGATGCGTTTACGATTAATTGGGCCTCTGCGTATTTTTAACCATTTCCGCCATGTTCCCTTGTCTTAAAATAGTTAAGAAAAATAATTGATTTGAATTGAAACAAAAGATTAAATTAACTCCCATAACAGCACCAAAGCAAAGCACTCCAGCCTTACCCTGGGTGCCGCGAGACACTCCGGGCGGCGTTCGCGCGGCGCGGTTGTCTGCCAGAGACCCTGACGTTGATGCTCACTTCTCTAGCATACATGACTATTTGTCAATACAACATCACGTTGAGGTCATGGTGGGAGTTTTTTACAAACTTTCAAAAACTCTTTTATTAGTTCTTTGTTTTTGAAATGAGCAATATAATAAGGGTTGTTCATTCGGTTCATTAAATTCAAACCATTCAGCCTTGTCTCTATTGTTCACGAGACCCTAAACGATTTACCCTATACATTACCCTAAACGATGATCCTACCTAATACCTACCTAATAGTAATCCATATTTTTTTGCATATTTTATTAAGTTAGATACATATTTCTATATTGAACGGACATTTTGGTATCAAAACTACATTTTTAAAAGTATTTTACTGACACTCTTTCAAAAATCACTGTTAGTTAATAAAAAGAACTATCATTAGGGTTGCACTATTATTGTTGATCGCATCTGATTGAATCGATTGTAAAATATCACACCACAGTTTTATATCTTCAGAGAAGAAGTTTAATATATTCATATATTCTTGTTCTTTAGGAATAATATAATTTACCTATAATGATGAATAACAATTTCAAAGAAAAACACAGTAAGTATAAAAGTATCCCATTTTTTTAAACGGTTAATCCAACTCTTTATTTTATTTGAATTGTTTTTTGAAACACCAGAATATGGTTTTGTAAAGATATCATTTCATTATGCTTTTATCGAATATTTATTCATCAACCATTCAATCAGATGACTTGGATCATCTACCTACTTAAAAGCCAGTCGCGTGAACTGTGCTAGGCCTACTAGTGACAATTTCATCAATCTTCGCTCACTTCGATCGCATCTGATTAAATCGATTACTTATACAATATATTATGAATAATAATCTCAAATAAAAGCATAACGAATATAAACATCTCCAATTTTATAAATTACATCTAACTTATTATTTTTAATGAAGGGATTGTTTGTCCTTTGACAAGAAGCCTATCAAATGAAACCAACTTAACAAGTACACATTTTCTTGGGATCTAAATTAGTTCTGAATCAGCTTTCTCTGTGATATACTTACATTACTTTAACTTTAGAAAAAATTACCAAAAAGTTACCGTTACATCGTTAGCCGTATGCACCGACATAGGATTCAGACATTAAATTAGAATATATAGTTTTTGCATCCGTACACATAATTATAAAATACATCATTAAAACCACAGCCCCAAATCGTAAACAACCTATATTATCCTAGCTTTAAAAAACACATAATGATATATCCTGTATCGACGCTAAAAAATTATATTTTTTGTGACGAAAAATACAAAAGCTTCGAACTAGGGGTTCTTGTTTGTAACATGAAAGAGCCGCGTCGAGTCAGATGCTAAGGCGGTGGATAAAGCAGACGCTAGGTACGAGCGGCGTTGACATGAGTGTGTTTAGGGCACACAGCACGCGGCACGGTTCACTTCATTTGAAGATATATAAAGGACCCGTCACTCCCGGAACCCATACAAAAGTTTTGTTTCAATCTCTAAAAAATGAAGACTTGCTGGGACCGAGGTTGATCAAGTAAAAAGACGGAAAGTTTTTTGAATAAGTCAAATGACATACTCTAAAACTGTGCAAAGTTACCTAGTACCTTAAAATGACTACCTGTTTAATTATATACATACTAACTTTGAATGACTCATATAATAGCGATAGAACTTCTCTTGGAAGTTCGTTTAATCATCAATTACACCACTGGTTTAGAACCATTATGAAGCTAACTTCACTAACTGGAGCATTTTAAAGGCGTTTATACAAAAGGAAATCAAGCTCTAGAGGGTTTTGCGAGTTGAGCCATTTAGAAAATTGTAAATACTAGTTGTAGTATTACTGCCATCATATATTAACTAACCGGTGCTACATTAAACAATGTTGCAGCTGGCTTAGTTCCAAACCTTACTCGTATAATTAATAATAAATTGCCTGAAGTTAGAATTTATTCACAGCCTGTTCAAGGTTCTATGTAAGAACTTGTTAACATGATTCTCGACTTTTTACGACGACATAATTCTATGAAGTTGCTCAGCCTATCCCCTTTTTTCGTGTTCTGTCTTCTTAATTAATGTACTTCTTTTTCGTATAGAACATCTGTTGGGCAGTGACTGACAAATGCACCAAAAAGCTTTTCTAATTAATTATCACAAGGCCGACTACTCCCTGAGAAAGAAAAACATCGTAAGAATAGTACAAAAATTACTTTGAAATTATTTTAAAGCCAAAGTCTCAAAAAGGGCAGTCAATAACGACATTTTTTTTAAGTTCACTCAAAAGTTGGGTGCAAGTCAATAAGGAAGTTTTCATATAGTTTTTTACAAATTTTTATAAGGTTTTTATCGCTTAAATGCCTTTTGAAAAATAGGATTTTATTCCTCTTCTTGTTAGAGTAATTTATGCCATGGCCAAGCGTTAATTTGTTTTTTTGAATTTAATAATTTGTATTTTTGTAAGGCCGTGGTTAGCTAACAATAAACTTCACATCGTCAAAAAATAAGTCTTATGGGTTTTCCAAATAATTTGAACGATATTTTTGAATTAGTGCCATATCTCCCTGGATAAATAGAAGGCAAGACGAATTTTGTAATTGGAAGAGGTTCTGCGGGCATTGAATACAACCGCATGTTTTATGGTCGATTTCCATGGCAACTACGGGGCTCCTACATCCTCACATTTGCTTTCCACCAGATGCTACAGACAATAAATACCTGCCGATTTCAAACTTATAAAATGAAAGTAACATTTCTCTAAATATTAAGTCAGTAAAGCCTCGGTAAAGTAAATATTTTGTGACATTTACATTTAAACCGAAAATAATTTTACTGAGTTTATTCCAAAATGAAATCTCACAAGTTAACTTCAGAATACTGAATTCAATCACAGATAAAGTTGCTACTAATACAATAATTGTGAAAAAACATCAAATGGGGCAGAACAATTAATCCTATTACAGTCCCAAAGGCACCTTTTAGAAAAGTTTATTGAATCATTGCCCTTTAGAATAATTTTGAACCATAATTCCGTAATAACAGGGGATCAATTAATATCTGGGGACTTTCTTTTGAATTTGGATGATATACTTTGGCGGCGCCAACTTGAAATCAGCAGTCAATATAGAGGGTAAATTTTTAGACAGTTGCCAAATTTGGTGTAGATGATCTAGTCGGGAAGTTGAACGATTTTTCAAAAAAAACAAGGGTATGAAAAGAAATTGGACGTCTTATACAAAATCGATGCAACTTGTATGGAAAGTTCACATGTCTTTATTTTTAAGTTGTTCAGTTTAATAAATCAACCGTCTACACCAAATTTGGCAACTGTCTAAAAAGTTACCCTGTATAAAATATATAAATATTACAGTATCAAAAATTTTGTTAAATCTACTTTGAATCAATCAAAGAATTAAAAGATGTATAGATTTGGAGTTTAGATATTTAGAGCTTGATTAGTTTTACACGTTCTCAAAAGTATGAAGGCATTAATTTTAAAATCTCGGAAAGCGAGATTCGATATTACAATTCCGATACTGAGTGAGCCAATATCAAAACATCGGAATCAGGCAAATTTTCTAATTCAGTTTTTTATCAGATAAACAGCAAAGTGTGGTAGATGTTCTAAAAATTTATTACATTAAGCACCTCTTGTTTTTAACCCAGTCGAATTTGATAGAAAATGGGGTTGACATCGAAAAAATTATAAATAGCAATTTTCTTTCGAAAAACATTGGGTCATTGGGCGGTCTCTGGTAGTTTACATTTTGGTTTTCGGTCACACGCACCCTGTTGCGTCATCTTGAATTTAAAGGAAAATTTTTGTTTATTGAATACCTAAGTCGTTTATTCAATAATATATTACTGGTTTCGCAATAGGACGCGTTCCATTAACAGGGTGAACAGTTTTGTATGCGGAAAATTTAAAAGCAAAGGGAATGAGTTGACGGTGAAAAAACGGGGCGATCAGAAACTTCTATGCCTTGTCGTGCCGGGATACGATTTTTCCGTCATTATAATTCACGCACCAACGCCTTTGCATGCGAAATAATAGCGCGCATTCAAAATGTTAATGACTAGTAGCTGTTGGTGCGCGATATCACTTCTTGTTTCGCAAAAATGTATCAAGCAATTTCGAACGATCGAGCTAGAAGAACAATCGCTGAAAAAGTAAATAGTGCTATGGGTACGTTTATGATTACAGAAAGAGAATAGCGACGAGTGTCGGTTCACATTGAAAGAACTGCAGGAGGCTATCAAAGTAGATTTTGTGCCGCATGTAAATACCATAAAGCAGCGCTTGCAGGAAGAGTACCTACGGTGATGAAATTGTGATTTTTGGCAGAAAAAGAGTCACCAGTGTAATATGTTTTCGTAATACTGGTTACAAAATACTCTCAAAAGCCTGGTATGACGCAAACAATTCTGATCCGAACGAAGAAAGGTTGAGGATTATTGCGGGACAGCTTTCTTGGATAACGTGGACGTCTCAATTCCTACTTCTCTCAATGAACTACTCTCAAAAATTATTTTCAAAACCAAAAAGAGATTGTTTGATTTTGGAAAAGGAAATGTATTTCCATGGCGCATGCTATTATATCGGCAGTTCGTCCGTGATCTTTAGTTTCTCCTTTAAAAATCGGCGTTGGCGCTTTACTGTACAAAAATTTGGTTTCACTGTACATGAGAAATTCAATGCGTAACGCAATTCGACGCTATAGAACCCGATACAGAAATAAGCCGATCCTCAAACAGATAATCTGCGACCATTGCACTCCTAGGGCATAAAGACAACATTAAACGGAACAAGTTACGACAGAAAAAAGAAAATGGGTGGTCTCCGAAAATTTGAAGTTTTTAAAATTGCAGACGCGGGCACTATTTCCAAAATATGTTTTCTGACCATCGGCAGTTGTAAGTGGTTGTACGGAAAAAGGGCCTGCGTAGCTGGCGTTCCAGGGTGGAATAGTTTTATGGAAGAAACTACTGTCCTGAAGAGCTTCGTTAGGTCGAAAGTCATGTTCCTCCCATTTATTAATGGTTCACCTTACGATTACGACACGATATACACGACGTCTGCTTTGCTCTCAAGAGGACCAAGGCTTCTAACTGCAAATCTTATGTCATTACATTCGATCAGCCACTGTTTTGGAAAGCCCACGACAATGTTTCGAACGCCGATTCTTCGTCTGAAATGAGTTCTATTATCGTTCGCTTCGGGGAATTCGACTGAGCTATCTACCGTTGGTAAAGTTTTATTTCTGCATATAAATAAGATTATTTTACAAAATTGTTAGCAAAAAATATTGGAATTGGGTTATGGGTGACAAAGAAAACTTGTATTGTGGAATCAAATAGATATTTAATTTTTATTACACAAGAAGTTACTACGCGTCTGTACAAGATAGTATCAAAAGAATGAATCCGGTGGCAGTGTTCCGTAACTTATATAAACTTTAAGGAGGGGATTAATGCTTTGTCAATTGTGCCAACTTAACAGAAAGTGATAATAGGAATTAGTCAAATACAATACTTATTTATATCAAGATTAATTTTTGCATTATTCTAACACGCCCCCTCAAAAATTAATTTTATATGTACTATAAGTCTTAGTATCACTTATCTAGAATATTTATATAATACAATAGCCCTGATCAGTACGCGTATAACTCCTTGGTATTTGCTGGGAGTACACATTGATATGGTCCAACATTTGTTGCATAGAATTAGGGAAACCCAGTAAAACCTAATTAGACCATGTTAAATTATAACTAATTAAACATAAAATCATAATTCACAAATAAATTAACTTCTAAAAGTTTTCATTGCAACCCCATCTCAATTGTTTGGAATGTGGTAGCAGGTAGCTGTTTAGTCAGGCAATCTGCGAGTTGTTTACCTGTTGGCATATAACATAATTTTACAACATTTTTCTCAATTTGTTCCCTAGAAAAATTATATTTTATATCTATGTGCTTCGATCGCTTGTGATTAGTGCGATTATTAGCTATGCTTATACATGCATTGTTATCCTCAAACTTTTACAATAGGTTTCGTGATATTTATGTTTAAACTTAATGCCAAGGACTTCAGCCACATAGCTTCCCTAACAGCTTCCAATAATGCCATATATTCTGCCTTTGTGGATGAGGCTGCAACTGACATTTGTTTCTTTGTACTCCAGGTTATTGTACATACATCAAATAATTTAAATAAATACCCAGTAGTACTTTTTCTATCATGAGTATCACTACCACCCCAATCAGAGTCAACATATCCACAGAAATACTATTAAAATCACATTGTTTATATTGTAACTTTAAATCAATGGTACCTTTTAAATATCTGAGTACTCGTTTTAGACACTGCCACAATTCTTTGTTATTTTTGTCAGTAAACCTACTTAATAGCTTTACACTTGTGCTTAAGTCTGGCCGAGTACATAACATCACATACATTAAACAACCTAGTAAATTTCTGCAAGGAGCAGTGCACTTATATAATAAATTATATTGATTGGCAAAAGCAATTAAAAATCTAAAACTTGCGATTCTAACAACAGGAGCGAAAGTTTCATTGTAATCAGTTATATATTCTTGACTAAACCCACGAGCTACTAAACGCGCGTTGTATTTAAAAGGGTTGCCAAACTCGTCGCGTTTTATAGAAAATATCCACTTACTGTCTACAATGTTCTTATCATGAGGCCTTGGTACTAATGTCCACGTATTATTTATTAACAGGGAATTAATTTCGTCTTTTATCGCTATTTGCCATTGAGATCTATCATCACGAGTTTTTATTTCATCAAAAGAAGTTGGAATGTCACATAAAATAGTCTGTACACACATTAAATAATCTTCATCGCCCTCATAATAAGAAATTGCAGGATGGTTTTTAAGCCTATCACTCCTCCTTATAGAAGTAGTATTTTCTGTATTAGGAACTACAGAATTATCAGACTGTACATCATCAACGCACTGTGTATCGTTCACAACATCACTTCTGCGAATTTTATTAGGGCACTCATCATGCCAATCAGATTTCGAAGCATCTGATTTCAATCTGTCAGTTAACCGAGATTTTGTTGACACTGATTTCGACTTCATATGTATCAGTTTTGTCACAGGAATATTCAATACTATTCCTTTCAGTGCCTAACAAAGGCCTGGAGAACTCAAAGTTCGTCTCGTCCACCACAACGTCTCTGACAGTTACAAACCTTTCGCAGTTGTCATTCCAAACTTTATATCCGTTTGGTTCATAACCCACTAATATTCCCTTCCATGATTTATCGTCAAACTTAGTTTTAGCAGTTTTGTTGTGAACATACACAGTCGAACCAAAAACTTTTAAATATTTTAATTCAGGCTTTTTATTGTGCCACAGCTCGAATGGTGTCTGCGACCGCGATTTCAAAGCTTTAGTGGGTACTATGTTAATTAAATAAACAGCTGTTAAGACAGCTTCACCCCAGAATACTTTGTTTAACTTAGCTCCACTTAACATACATCTAGCCTTTTCAGTTATAGTTCGCACCATTCGCTCGGAAACACCATTCTGCTGAGGGGTTCTAGGGGCTGCTAAGTGATATGTTATTCCCTTTTGAACACAAAATCTCGCATTTCTGTTGATAAATATTTCCCACCATTGTCACAATATAAATTAACGATTTTCAAATTAAACTTTGCGTCACACTTCGCGACATAATCCTTAAAAGCCGAAAAGACGTCTGATTTATAAGTTAACAAGTAAACAACGCAGTAGTGCGTATACTGATCAAGAAATAACACAAAGTGATTTTTGTTATCAATAGAGGAAGGAGTGACAGGACCGCATACGTCCGAATGTACAACATACAGCGGCCGAGTTATGTAACTTTTATCTTTAGAACAGTCAAAAGGTAGTCGCGCCTGTTTCCCATTTATGCAAGATTCACATAAATTATCATTTGGTATAATTGATTCAAGTTGAAGAATGTCCTGCATTGACTTATTTAAATTTTAAATTTAAAAATTTACTTTTACTAATATGACCCAAACGACTATGCCATAATTCATAACTACTTATTGTATTCTTGCACACTTGCAAAACAGGACGACGCAGTTCAAAACAGGTAAAAAAATCTAAAATAATTAAATTGTTTTTCGACTCACCCTTTGCTACCGGTTTACCTGCCTTACATATTTGGGTTCTTTGTTGGTCGAAGATTATTGTATAACCAGACTTTTGCATCTTCGAAACTGACAGCAAGTTGTATGGAACTTCCGGGCAATAAAGTACACCTTCTAGGATTCCTTCAATACCCAAATTGCTAGTTACCTTTATAGATCCTCGTTTTATGGCTGAAATATATTGACCAGATTTAGCTACGGATATTTTTAAAGGACGATTTAATAAGGTAAAATTAATAAACAAATCTTCCCTGTTGGTAATATGGTCAGAAGCTCCGGAATCCAATAGAAATGATATTTTATTATTATGACTGATTCTTTCATAATCCCCGGTCATAAATGCAAAACCTGAAAAGTTGTTAGAGGTAGATGGTACCTCAGACATTTCCACAGCCTGGATAGTTCTGTTTCTGTTGTTTTGTTGAAGCGACTTCTTGAAATGAAAACAATCGTCTTTTACATGGCCTTTGCGAGCACAATGAAAACATTTTATGAACTTTGTTTGCTTCGAAGATTTATATTTTTTATAGTGATTTTCATAATTATTTGATGTAGAATTTCTGTTTTCAAATTTTCTTTTTCTGATTTTATTTTCCACGAATAATACCTTAGAACTTGTATCATCACAATCATTCTTCAATTTCACCTCATGGTCGAGTAATCGAGTTTTTACAAAAGCCAAAGTCAATGTATCTTCCGACAGAGTTTCGATCGCGGTGATAACGCCATCGTAACTTGAGGGTAGTGTCAACAACAAATGAGCCACTTTATCCGTTTCTTCTAATTTTGCCCCGGCGGCCGACAACTCGGTAATCAATTCGTCGAAGATAGAAAAAAACTTAATGAGACTGACGTCACCTTGAAGTTTCAAAACCAACAGTTTTTTTCTTATAGCCAACTGGGTCGCAATGCTTTTTCGCTCGTAAAGGGAATCTAAGTTCTTGAAAATATCTCTTGCCGTTACGTCTTCTTTTGCAGATGTGAGGTAGCTGTCTGCCAGATATTCGACAATTATGCTCTTGGCAATACGATTATTTCTTTCCCATTGTTCACTACGTATCGGCGGTTCTTCGTCAATTACTTTTATTAAGTCCATTTCACATAGTAATGCACGTATTCTAAATTTCCAAACACTATACTTTTCTCCAGTAAATGGTTGAATATTACGCCTCGCCTTGGTATTTTCCATTTTAAAATTATAGAATTATATTCTTTATTACAAATGGCGGTAGATTACACGAGCAATTATTTTAAACATATATCACTAATTAAACTGAAACTACTGGGCCCATAACCTATTGGAATTGGGTTATGGGTGACAAAGAAAACTTGTATTGTGGAATCAAATAGATATTTAATTTTTATTACACAAGAAGTTACTACGCGTCTGTACAAGATAGTATCAAAAGAATGAATCCGGTGGCAGTGTTCCGTAACTTATATAAACTTTAAGGAGGGGATTAATGCTTTGTCAATTGTGCCAACTTAACAGAAAGTGATAATAGGAATTAGTTAAATACCATACTTATTTATATCAAGATTAATTTTTGCATTATTCTAACAAAAAATAATAAATAAATAGTACCACTATCAATACTTTTCTGGTTATTTTTAGGTCACGTAGGACTTACGTCACCTAAAAGTCACGGTACAAAAATAAATAAATGTGAAAAAATAAATATGCTACTTAAACTTTCTTAAATGACTGACTAAGTCGTTTATCATCTATTAACCTCCATACAGCACATAAGTGGACGAATGAAAGGTAGACATTACATTCACAAATCCATTAATCATATCACGTAAAATATTAAAGGCGTGGAATATCATAACTTCTATTCCGCTGATAAATGTATATTCATTTGCAAGTTAGATACAGAAATTTGCAGCTACTTCATTGTTATATCTTTTCTTTAAGAGATATAACCTTTCTCTCTCACTTTCGAGTAGAGAAGGTGTCTATATCCCCAGCATGAGACGCAAAGCATGAATTAATGAAATGCAGACAAATTTTCTACTGAAAAAAACTTACTTACGAGGAAGACATTGCAGCAAAAGAAAATTACATCCAATATAAAAATGTTGCTTAATAAGATGTATACATTAATAATAATAATAATAATAAATATTTATAAACATGTTATGTACCGACCCGTAGTACATCCCATATAAAATATATTAATTTATTAATTGTCGAGCCTACTATACAAATTGGAAACTGCAAGTCTGTGAATTCGGTGGAAACAGTGATGTAACGACTTGGGTGGCCAACAGGTGGTGGGAACCACTCGGCAGACCGGATTTAAGAAGACACTTTTTGATTCCCACTTCGAACAATTAGTCGTCATATAGAATTAAGTTATTGTATCAATTTTATTGTAAAACTTTAATTAAATTAAGTTTAAAGTAAATTCGGTTTTTTTTGCATCCTCCGGCTGAGGCCTTCGTAATTGGCGCAGTCGGTAGGATATTCGAGTCAGTGCGTGTGCGATCTTCTAAAAATCGAAGACAGTTTCGTCGTGCTGGCCTGTGCTTCTTTAAGCACCTTGCGAATATCCGAACAAAGAAGAAGACCTCGTTCCGGTAAAGCATGAAACCGAAAAATGTTAATGTAAGTAGGTACACTAAGAATCGTTCTCGTGTTGCCTCCCTTTTCCTATTATTGTTTGTTATCCTTATCCAAAATTTTTCACCCACGTCAATTGGGACGAAGTGGGACACACGAACATAAAAAGTGTCGCCACAGTAATTTTGATTATAGTAGAAACTTAGAATTAGATAAAATGTGTGATCCAGATATAATTTTCAAAGCAATGCGCGTGTTACCCGAATTTGACGGGAACCCGCATGTATTGACTAGATTTATAAGATTGTGCGATAAGCTAGTGTTAACTTTTATTAAAGATGACCCGGAATATGAATTAAGTAATTTAACATTATTAAATGGAATTCTAAATAAAATAACTGGCCCCGCGGCTAGAACAATTAACTCTAACGGTATACCAGAGAACTGGAATGGCATTCGTACAGCTTTAATAAATAACTTTTCCGATCAAAGGGACGAAACGGCTCTCTACAATGACCTCTCTCTTTTAAGCCAAGGGAGCAACACACCACAAGAATTTTATGACCAATGTCAAACTTTATTCAGTACGATCATGACTTATGTCACCTTACACAAAAACCAAGTGACTACAATAGAGGCCAAAAGAACTCTTTATAAAAAATTAACTTTACAATCTTTTATTAGAGGCCTAAAGGAACCCCTAGGTTCTAGAATAAGGTGCATGAGACCTGATTCAATAGAAAAAGCACTTGAATTTGTACAGGAGGAGCTGATTATTATTTACTTACAGCAGCGCAACGATTCCTTACATACTAGTAATAAGAAACCTATTTCGGACACAAGAGTGCAGTCTTTAGGTGCAGATGCAGCCCCAGCAATGCATGTACCTAAACCATTTAGTTTTAATAATTTTGTACCTCATTTTAAACCTAATTCTCAGCCAGTGCCTTTTAGACCTCCGATGCCTTTCAGGCCTCCAGGTCCATATCGTATGCCTACCCGCACGCAGATGATGTTCAGGGCACCGCCGCCTAATTATAACCCAAATAGCAATGTTTTTAAAATTTCTCATAATCAAGGCCCTAAGCCTATGAGCGGAGTTGTTCCGTATCATACTAGAGTTTTACCGCCATCAGGTCATGATTGGCGTAAGTTTGGCAACCCACCTCCGTCGAATTACTTTAAGACACGAGAGACAAATTTTAATGAACTTACTGACTATGATTATAATGACTATTACTATAACTACAATTATGGTGACTTTGATGACTCTTACAACTATGAATTTCAGACCCATAATGAATATTGTATTAATGACTATACTGATCAAAATCATGCCACAGATAATAATGACTGACAACAGGGCCATTCTGGCCCATCTGAAAATGAAAATTTTTTGAAAGATCCCAAATCAAAGAAGTCAGGATAGAGCTTAATTTACAAACGCAACGTCAACTTCCTTATGTCAAAATTCTCAATCCACCAATAAAACTTTTGATAGACACCGGAGCCAACCAATCGTTTGTAAGTCCCCAAATAGTAGAGAAATATTTTTCCCATATTCCGTTAAAGTACGATCCGTTTGTAGTAACTAACGTTCATGCGACCACCCGCAATGATCATTCAATTAACTTACCATGTTTCTCAGAATTTAATGACGGTGACGAAATGAAGTTTTTCGTTTATGAATTTCACAACTACTTCGATGGTCTGTTAGGACTTGATTTGTTAAGTAAGTGGCAAGCTAAAATTAAAGATTTCGTTTTGGAGACACGTTTTGCGACTAATCCAATTCATTTATATAACTCCGCTAATGTGAATCTTTATGAGGAAATAATACCAGCCCACTCTTCTAAATTAATTAGGTTACCGATTAATTCGCAGGATGGGGAAGTTTTTATTAATGAACAAATTTGTTGTAACTGTACTATACATGAATGTCTTACACATGTTGAAAATATTCGAGCTATTGTTGAAATTGAAAATCCCACAGATAATGATATAATTTTTTCTTTAGACAGACCAATTGAAGCTGAAATTTCAAATTTTGAAAGTTCAAATAAAAATAATTTTACTAGTCGTATTAAAAATGTTTTGTCCAAATTACGCACCGATCAATTTAATCCGGAAGAAAAGGCCAACTTAACTTCACTTTGCTCTCGCTATTCTGATGTATTTTATATAGAAGGAGAACCTCTTACCTTTACTAATAAAATTAAACACAATATTAAAACCACAGACGATAGTCCCGTATACACCAAAAGTTACCGATACCCGTTCATTCACCGTCAGGAAGTAAAAGACCAAATCTCAAAAATGTTACAGCAGGGAATAATTAGACCATCAGATTCCGCATGGAGCTCGCCTATTTGGGTAGTGCCAAAAAAGGCTGATACTTCTGGAAAACAAAAGTGGCGTTTAGTTGTAGATTTCCGTAAACTAAACCAGAAAACTATCGATGATAAATATCCGATCCCAAATATAACAGATGTTTTAGATAAATTAGGCAAGTGCAACTATTTTACTACGCTAGATTTGGCTAGTGGCTTCTACCAAGTCGAAATGAATCCAGATGACATTTCCAAAACTGCATTTAATGTCGAACATGGACATTTTGAATTTCTCAGAATGCCCATGGGATTAAAAAATTCCCCTTCGACATTCCAAAGGGTCATGGATAACGTGTTACAAGGCTTACAGAATAGAATTTGTCTAGTCTATTTAGATGATATTATAGTTTTTAGTACTTCCTTGCAAGAACGTATGGAAAATTTAGAAAAAGTATTTGTTAGACTTCGAGACTCCAATTTTAAGATACAAATGGATAAATCCGAATTTTTAAAATTAGAGACCGCGTATCTAGGACATATAATCAGTGGTGAAGGCATAAAACCTAACCCTGATAAAATAAAAGCTGTTCAGAAATATCCCATACCCAAAACCACAAAAGAAATCAAACAATTTTTAGGATTATTAGGATATTATAGGAAATTTATACCGGACTTTGCCCGTATCACTAAGCCCATGACTAATTGCCTAAAAAAGGGCAACAAGATAACTTTGGATTCCAATTACATAAATTGCTTCGAAAGATGTAAAACGTTATTAACCAATGATCCAATACTTCAATACCCAGATTTTAATAAAGAATTTCTACTTACCACAGACGCATCTAATTTTGCAATAGGCGCTGTTCTTTCCCAAGGACCTGTAGGTTCAGACAAGCCAATTTCTTACGCTTCACGTACTCTAAATTCTTCTCAAACTTCAAAATTACAGTACCATTGAAAAAGAGCTGTTAGCCATAGTCTGGGCTACGAAGTATTTTAGACCGTATCTTTTTGGCCGACATTTTAAAATACTCACCGATCATAAACCGCTTCAATGGATAATCAACCTTAAAGAACCCAATTCTCGTTTAACACGGTGGCGATTAAAGCTAAGCGAGTATAATTTTACAGTTATTTATAAGAAAGGAACATTTAACACTAATGCTGATGCATTATCCAGAGTAGAAATTAATATTGGAGATACCGAATCTTTATATGTAAATGTAAGTGTAAGACCACCCATGAGTATTTCGTCTTCAACTGAATCAGCACATTCAAGCTCCACTGTTACAGTTCACACCAGTAATGAGAATCCGTTATTAGAAATACCAATAAGTGATTATCCTTTAAATAAATTTAGTAAGCAACTATGTTTTACCATTGTAGGAGATCTGAAAAGAAAACCAGTCATAACCAAACCATTCGAAACTCATACCCGTATTTCAATTCAATTATCCGAATCAAATTTAGAAGAAGATTTAATTAATGCAATTAAGGAATTTGTTAACCCCAAAGTAAAAACGGCAATTTTCATAACTCCGCCTACAGATATGTATAAAATTGTTCCAATCCTTCAAAACACATTCCATAGTTCCGCAATGGATCTCATTCTTGTAAAATCTGAAATAGAGAACATAAGAGATTATATGCGACAACAAGACCTAATTAGGCATTATCATGACGGAAAGACTAATCATCGTGGGATAAATGAGTGTTACTTATCATTATCGAAGAGATATTATTGGCCTAAAATGCGCGAACATATAACTAAATTTATTAATAACTGTACAATATGCGGACAAGCTAAATACGACCGAAATCCCATTAGGCAAGAGTTTCATATTGTTCCACCTGCCACTAAACCGTTCGAAATTGTTCATATGGATTTGTTCACTGCGCAAAATGAAAAGTACATTACATTTGTAGACGTGTTCTCTAAATATGGTCAAGCATACCTTTTACGGGATGGTACAGCATTAAGTATTATTCAAGCATTACTTACCTTTTCTACTCACCACGGTTTACCATTAACGATAGTTACCGATCAGGGAACAGAGTTTACTAATCAAATATTTTCCGAATTTGTTAAAGTTATAAAATTACTCACCATAAAACGCTCGCACATTCTCCTAATGATAATGGAAATATTGAAAGGTTCCATTCTACTATCCTAGAACATTTACGTATTTTAAGATTACATCAAAAAGATGAACAAGTAATAAACTTAATGCCTTATGCAATATTGGGATACAACAGTTCAATTCACAGTTTTACAAAATGCAGACCATACGATTTAGTCCGCGGCCACCTGGATCCCAGAGATCCGCTGAATATTGATATTTCGCAACATCTGTTACAACAGTACATTATTACTCATCGCGACCAAATGAAAAAAGTTTGCGAAATCATTAATGAGTCGTCGCTACAAGACCGTACCGCAATAATGGAGAATCGTAATCGTAATCGAGAACCGGAAGCAGAATACCAACCTCAGCAACAAATCTTTATTCGAAACCCGGTAGCCAGCCGCCAAAAATTAGCCTCCAGATACACTCACGATACTGTTATAGCCGATTTGCCAATTCATATTTATACCTCAAAAAAACGCGGTCCCATTGCAAAATCTAGATTAAAACGTGTCCCTAAATCAGCACGCTTGTTACAGGATCCCCTTGACAATGATTCTTCTCCATCTGGCCCGACCTCAGGAGATAAAACTTGAAAGATTGGACGAAGGACCTGGATTACTCCCATTCAAACTAGGACCTGCAAACTTTGTGACTCATTACCACTCCTTTGTACAATATATTGACTTAAATGACATTGACGAAAAAATAATACTAATTTTGACTCAACTTCAGAATACTAAAAACTTATTGGACAACGATACTTACTCTTTATACGAGATTCAGATAAGATACCTATTTGAGAAAGTTAACACAACGCAGTATCAGTTGAAAAGTCTCGAGCCTAGTCGCTTTAAAAGAGGTCTTGTGGATGGTCTAGGTTCAATCATTAAAAGCATTTCCGGAAACCTCGATTATACTGATGCAATCAGATATAATAATGTCATAAAGGTTCTAACAAATAACCAAAAAAGGTTCGCCACGGAATTCAATAATCATATTACTCTTAGTAAAGAATGGATGGATCAGCATACCAATTTAATTACAGAATTAGTACAAAATCAAGTAAAGTTTAATGAAACCTTACAGATAATCATAAACAGCAACGCGTACAGAGAAAATAGCCTGTTGAAATACGCAAAGTTTGCCCAATTATTAGTAATTATAAGTGAAAATATAGATAAGTTATCATATGAGTTACGTAGAATAGAAGATATTTTAGCTTTTACTCGTACCTTTACTGTACACCATTCTATGTTAGGTATAAATATTATTAAATCTATGATTGATACTTTAAGAAAATTATATCCAAAAGTGAATTTGCTAGAATTAGATATTAGAGATTACTATGATATTATAAAGCCTGGGTCTTATTATAGTGAAAAACAGATAGTTTTAATCTTCAAGTTCCCAATTATATCTACTAAAATCTTTGACATGTACAAATTAGCCATACTCCCTAACAAACATCGTAACATCCTTATTCCATCATATCCTTTCCTTGCAATTAACGAGGACGAATATGTGTACATAGAGACAGAATGTCCGAAGGTAAAATCACGGTTTTTATGCGAAGAAAAGTTGAATCATCAAATAACCAGACAACCGGACTGCATCCACAAGCTAATTATAAGCCAGGTGTTAGATCGAATCTGCCACTCGAAGACTGTGGACGTGACCAGGGAAGCCATTGAGAAATTGGACGATCGGCACTATGCACTTGTACTTCCTAACGCAACGCAAGTTCAGCTATCCTGCGAACGACAAGAACACTGAATACTGAATGGAAGCTATCTCGCAACCATCCCTCGTGACTGTTATTTACGCACCAAAGAACTCACAATCAAAAATGCATACGACCACATAGAAGGACAACCTGTAAAGATCACCAAAATTTCCAGTTATGAAGATATAAGCACACTTACTCTTCAGCCAGTAATCAAGTTTAACTCGATGAATTTAAAGAAACTACATGAAATCCAGAATAAAATATCTCTACAATCACATATGAATATCGAAGATCCAAGTACAGATGTCATCTATCATACTACCATACTATCTACGGGATACTGTTCGTCACCATCATATCAGGTTTAATATTTGCTATCTTGAAGATCCTCAGACGTCGTCGGCTCAAGATAGTTAGAAACCCAGAAATTGAAAACGAAGAGACAGATAAGTCGCCAGCAACATTTCACTTGAAAGTTTTGAAATAGTTGCTGATTTGAGGCGGGGGGTGTTATGTACCGACCCGTAGTACATCCCATATAAAATATATTAATTTATTAATTGTCGAGCCTACTATACAAATTGGAAACTGCAAGTCTGTGAATTCGGTGGAAACAGTGATGTAACGACTTGGGTGGCCAACAGGTGGTGGGAACCACTCGGCAGACCGGATTTAAGAAGACACTTTTTGATTCCCACTTCGAACAATTAGTCGTCATATAGAATTAAGTTATTGTATCAATTTTATTGTAAAACTTTAATTAAATTAAGTTTAAAGTAAATTCGGTTTTTTTTGCATCCTCCGGCTGAGGCCTTCGTAATTAACATTGAATAACAACCTAATAAATAAATAAAAAATTTGAAGTTACTTTAAATTTCAATACCACCAAATGTATATTTAGTACTCAAAGTATAAAAAAATGTAATAATAACATTAAAAACTTACAGAAGATCCAATTAGAACTCAAATATTTATGTCTTTGCTATGTCTCAACCAATTTTGTTGAAGAATAGAAAGTCTTGTAACGCTTTTTGGCAAAATACGCTTTCTTGGCCATTAATTTACTATCAAACAGCTGCAGCTCCTATTTTTTATATTAGCACTTTTCGCAAATCTATTTTTCATGTTTTTAAAATCTGTTTTATACTTATAACTTGCAAGTTATAGTGACATTATTTAGCTCAAATCAACGGCCATTTTAATTACAATATTCCACTGCACATTTCAGCATCCTTCTAAGTACGGATCGCTAAGACTAAAACAAACTTATTACAAAATATATTAGGGTCTAAACAGCAACGAATTATGAAAAAGACATACACCTAAAGTAGGTGAGTTAATTTTCCGCGTGGCATAGCTTTTCCTTTGATAAGCGGAATAGACGAGTAATGTACGAGTATAACAACTTCGAAAGCCTAACGAAATGAAGGTGACTGAACGTCTTGAATGAGTACAAGAATACAGAGAAAATATATTTGACATTTCCTTTTCCGATTTTTGTTTGATTCTTCAAATAGCACCAGAGGCTGTCATTTCTATGAATAATATGCTTTGCATTTAAAGCATACATTTTCTTTATTTTTTTCAATTTATAAATTAACGTTTTATCATGTATCATTTATGTTAAAATAGCCCTGTTAATATATTTATATTTTAAAGTTTTCTTGCCTAGTAAAAGCCCATAAGGTTTGAGCATGTAAAAAATAATTGTATCAAAAATTCAACGTTGAAATTTATAAACGGAAATACTGTTTTAAAATTTATATCGGTTTAATAATTATTTACCATTTTAGCTAAGCATATTTTTTAAAACAAATATTAGTACTTATTTCTAGTAGATGCGCGTCATATTTATGCGTAATACTTACGACGCCTCAGAGATGGTCATAAAAATTTTATTTAATTAATCTTGATAGATATATATGTTTATTTGTGAGGTTGTGTTACAAGTCAAGATGGGCACACTATTGAGGTTACAAGAACGAAAAATTTCCCCACCTTTAGCCGCGGTTAAAGCGCACCCTTATATAACGTGCCTTTTGTTGTTCTTTCTAAAAAATAAATCCTTAAAGTAACAATCAGCAGAATTTGACAAATTACAAACCCGACTGCTAAAATTATTTTCCCGTGTAATTGGTGCTCCCATCTTAATTCGGGATAAATAAATCCTATGTCGAACTAATGACTCCTCAAATGTTGAAGGCCATCAAACGGTTTAGGCTGTAGAATGTGCCAAAGAAATAAACTTACATTCATATACTGTAAAAACATAACCTCCGTTCTGACAGTCGGGTAAAAAATTTTATGCCATATTAATCAAAATAAAAAATAATTTATAGGCCATTTTTGAAAAAAATTTACATGTGACTATCATTGCTCAAAACTGTGACTAAACTGTTTTGTGATATACCTGTATGTTTGTACTAATGTGAGTCACATTTATTGTAAGGTAGAATCTACATGAGTAATTATGAAGTTGAACGAAAAAAGTAGATATAACTAAATTAATTATGTGTTCGAAACCTGCATTGTTTAAAAATTTACCTAATCTTAAACTGAGAGATCAATTCTTAATTATTACTTATGGCATTTTATACCTTTGGCAAATATGGCAACTAACAAAAATCTAAATTAAAAAAGTAGATAGAACCCGGTTGAAAATTCTAATCTCCGCTGAAGAAGACTAGAAGTTTGAAATTGAAGCGCCAAAGAACAACAGACGGGGCTACGAGTTTCGGTCGAGGTCTACCGAAAATAAGACTTTCTCTTAACCATATAGCTATTATAATAATAACCTGTAAATTGAGAAAAAAATATTCACAAGGATTAGGTACTAATAATCTATGAAATCAAACAAATCTTCTTTAAAGGTCTGACTGGATTTAACTGGCGCCACTGTTTAAAAAAGTAAAACATTCAACAACAGTAAATCTAAAGGAACCACTTTTGACATATTCCCGTTTGTATATATCAGTAGTTCAAATACTTTGAGGCATTCTTTGCAACTTGGCTGATTTGGATTTTTGATTGAAGTTTTAATTTTCCAGCAATGATTGTGTTGTGTGATGATGTAGTTAGCTCCTATTATAATCTTAACAAATAGACACAAATTAAAAGTAAATACAATCTTCATCACAATATAAAATACAACAAATTACATATTTTTACAAATATCATATCTCCATTCTTGTTTATGGCGATAGCGTAGAGACATTTTAATTTATCAATGTGAGTCACTATGCCCACATAATATGTCCATAGTTTTCTAATTAAATATTGTCCCAATAAAGTGTCACCTACATTCCAAAGTACTCGTACTACATTTTTAATACCACAGTCAGATTCTAGTTGCTTCAACCCGTTTGCTTTTGCTTTGCTTCAAACTTTGTTATTTAAATTTGTGTTTTGTTTGTTTGTTTCCAAATCCGTATTAGTTTTTTCTTTTAACTCCTTATCCTGCCCATCATCAAGATCATCCTGTTTGTTCGTTATGCTCCTCAAACTCACATCTCTCTTGTTCCTCCGTTTTCACATTCCTGCTGTTGCTCAACTCTTCAGTATCTTTCAGTTGATCAATATTGCGTAGATTTTCCTTCTGTATATTAGGATCAGTATTTGTCTTCTTTGGTTTGAACTCATTGGTTTTCTTTTCATCTTCTGATATAATAAGTTTTCTTTAATTTTTATTTTTATAAATTCAGCATGCTTTCTATTTTTTCTTCATATTTTTTAGGTTCCTGGCTTTTAATATTTTTTTTGCGTTTCCGTTGATGGTTGGCTGGGCTCATCGCCATAATCACATATGCAATAAGCTCTATCTTTATCTTTATATTTGTTTATAGGTAAATATAGTGTAACTCTTCCATATGCTAATAAATAATTGTTATAATATAATAATTGTAACAAAACATGTTCAGCAATTTGTGAAAAACCTAACCTCAAAAAGCTACAACATCAAACTTAAATGCAATATAGATTAATGCGAAATTTTATTTTATTTTATGAGATTATTTATAACTTGTATTTCTTAGGCTTACACTATAAAAATAATTGAAAAGAACACTCACTTTACCTTGTTTGGAAATTCACTGTGATACACATATATTTTTTTTATGAAGAACCCGAGTTTCGGGATAACAAATAAACTGGCACTACCTTAAAATGGCGAAGATTTGGTAAGAACAGCGTGGAATCAAGTGTTGCCAGTTATGAAGACTGATCTTCAAATGGTAGGATTCGTACAAAACCCACGAAATCGACCATGACATACTCTGACTCACATGTTTATAATCGGGGACAAACTTCAAATATATACATTTTTCTTTTTGTTTAAGATCTGCATGGAGTTATATTGTTTTGAAAGGATGTTATTACTTCTTAAAAGGTTTAGCAGAGAACATATGAGAGCCTTATGATGTTTCAAACCCGCTGAGGTACAAAATCAATATTTCTGTTCTTAAGGAACGTGAAAGGTAACGTGACAAAATTTTTTTTATATAAAATACAATAATTTTATAAATGCCATTATTTCGATGAGAGTATTAAAGAGAAAGATTCATAATAATAGAAAAAGCTGTCCAAATAAAAAAATGCAACATAGAATCCAAAAAAAATATAATGTTAGTCGATATTTATTTATGTAATGTTTTTTTAATGGCTTTTATTTGCTTTAATATAGGTAAAAAAAACATCGTTTTTAAATAATATTGAATAAGCACAGTCCATATTCAACCATTGCGGTGTGTACAAATTAAGCAAAGTAAATAGAGTTTATAAATTTACTATGCCAGCATTTTCAGTTTTGCAAAAAGGTAATACATCTAAAATCTATCATACATCTAATGTCTATCACAATGAATATTCATATATAAATAGAAGTATCCAGAAAGTACTACAGTTTTTAAAGTTAATTTATCATCAATACACTCAAACAATGTATAATAGCACTTATCGACTAAAAATACCTTTAGTCTTCTTTTCTAAACATGATTATTTTCAATTTGTTTTATATTTTTTGGCAGTTTATTCCATATTTTCGGAGCTATTCCGAAGAAAATTTTAGAAAATAAAGCTCTGCTATAAGACTGAATACGGATATATAGTCTTTATTCCTTTTTCTTTCCAAGTTATCGAATAAACCAGGATTCTTTGTAACAAATAGCACTGTTTTGATTTGTCAAGGCTTGCCGAGAATGCAAAGCTAGCATATATCTAGCACTTGGATCAGAAGTAAACCTTCCAGAAGTATCTGTGTATTAATTCCATGGTTTATTTCTATCCAGCAGTCAACAGGTGCCACGAACGTCATCACAAAACTTTAAAAAAAACTAGACTTTAGATAAAATAATCAATTTCATTTATTAATGCGGTACGTTTTTGCTAGCTAATAAATTATCTATCGACTTAAACTTGTCCAGAAATAATGGTGATTCTTATTCGTGACAACAAAAATATCCGCTTCGCCAAATCCAAAAAAAATAGGCCTACAAGGCTCAGTCCTCGGCCCTCTGTTGTACACCGTGTACACTAACGATATTCCCATCCCGCCGAAAGACGTCGAACTCGCCCTCTTTGCTGACGAAAATAGATAATTAGCAAAATACTCGTTTTTACTTATTTGGAGATGTTTTTCTTTACGGATATGTACGATATGTATTAAAGTCAACAGCGAGCAGTACACATACAACAACTGACATCAATCAAAACTTACTTACTCTTTACTACCATATTATTCGTATCATTATTCGGTCATTACGTATGAAATTGGCGTTTCGTAAGAGAGGTATATAAAGTCATTTTTTTTTAATATAATGTATTTATTTAATCAAAGTATGTACCATTGCTATCCATGCACTTTTGCCATCTCAAAGGTAGTTCATTAATCCCTTTGCTAAAAGAAACCATTCGGACGGGAATCAATAAAATCTTTGAAGGCGGTTTGGACTGCCCCATCGTAGTTGATTTTTTTCCCCTTTAAAGAAGTTATCCAAATTTCTAAAAAAAATGGTAATCTGTTGGAGCAAGGTCTAATTATATTGCCGTCTGTTGAGCATTGTGTGGTCTAGCGTTGTCCTGAAGCGGCAGTGACCTAGAGCGATTGACCAGCCTCGGTTGTTTAGCAGTTTAGCTTTTCCATTATGGTTTGCAGTTGCTAACAATAGACATCTGCCGTAATCTTCTGGCCAGATTTAAGAAAACTGTAGTAAACGACAACGGCATTAGTCCACCAAACGCTCACAAGTAACTTTTTTCGAGTCAATTTTCGCTTGGGGCAGGATTTGGCTGGTTCGCCAGGGTTCAGCCATTGGGATGAGCATTTCCGATTGTCGTACAGGATCCACTATTCATCACAGGTAATGATTCGATTTAAAATCCTTTCATTACTGTGCCGTTTGAGTAATTTAGTGCAGCAGTCGACGCGCGTTTGTTGGTTTGCTGCACTCAATTCCTGAGGCACCCACCTCTCAAGCTTTTTCACCTTCCAAATTTGCTTCAAATGGATTAAAACAGTTTTGTCACTAACACCACAGCCTACAGCTAACTCGGACGTAGTTTATGATGGATCCGCTTCCACAATAGCCTTCAATTCTTCATTATCAACTTTGGTCTCCAGCCGTCCACGGGGCTTTTGTTCTCCAGGTCGAAATTTCCAGAACGAAAACGTTGGAACCAAAAACGCACTGTGTTTTCCCGGCAACACCGCCGCCATACACAGCATTAATACTTCGAGCCGTTTCTGCGGCACTGGTGACACGGTGGAGCTCGTACTCGTAAATAATTTGTAAACTAAGTGACGCAAAGAAAAACCAAAAGAGGAAAAAACAAATGAATTACGGAATAATACAGAACAAAGTGGCCAGTACGACAAAACGCCAATTTCATATGTAAAGACCTAATATTTATATGAACGTAATTGCTTCATTTGATTCACGCAAATCGTCGCATCGGCAGTGGAATAAATGTCAAAAAGTTTCCTTCAATTGTCCGCACCTTGTTTAGCACTCGCCGTTCGCTTATCGTAGCCAAGCAGTCAAGATCGACTTAGACAGAGCTCCGCTTAGCTGTTGTATAGTTAGGTGTATGTTTATTAAAAAGATTAAGAACCTTCATAGGGAGTTTGTTAATTATTATGTCCTTATTTACGGAAATAAAAAAAGTTGAGTTTTATAAACTGTGTTCTTAAATATGATACTCCTTTCAACACTATGTTATCAGGTGCCGACAGAGACTTCACTATTTCATTTAAATAATAACTTAATGTATTATATTACGATGGTACTTATCCATTTTGGTTTGGCTTTCGAAGGTGTGTAGTGTTGCAGGCAAAAGTATTCCCCGACATATTAAACTGTAATTAAAGGTTATCTCTTGGATGCCTCCAATATGGTGTCTATATTTGCATCATCTCTTCAGTTAGGTGCGATGATTGCTAATATAGCCCAGAGAGCAATATATACTATTTTTGAGTAAGGGCGCATTGTAACCTATAATTCGAGCAACTTAGTTTTTTATTGTAAATGTAAGATACGGATGTCTATGTCTGTCTGTACGATGTGTATTCAGTCTATTTATCTCATAAACTTTTTACTCATAATTTAGTAGTTCATAACATGATTGGCCATAACTACCTACTAAAGAATTGTCATAATAAGTAAGCCCATAATATAACGTGTCCTAAAATCGAAATCCCTAAATGTTTATAATCATACATTCTGTTTTCATAAATATTTATGAAAAAAATTGCATGGTTTTCAAATGGTTATGTTGCATCTTAGCGGTGTTCTTCGTCTACTTACAGATAGCGGATGACACGGCGGGCTCGCTTACGTTAATCTGTAGCAACTAAGTAAGTAAGTAACTATGCCAATAATACACCTAAACACACAAGATGCAAATTTTCGTTCTCATGTCCATCTGCGAGGCTAGACGTGTTCATTTTGCCGGCCCTCATGCTCTTACATATACACTTGCCCGCGGCGTTCAGTTCTCGCTCGATTCAAAAGCGTGTGTTCGTTTGTACAGAATGCAAGCCAGCTTTTGCAACAGGATGAAGTTAAAGGATGAGAAAACCTAAATTCTGTGTTGAAACCAGATATAATTTTAGAGTTTTCGGGACTCTCGTACTTTTTTTGTTTATCGGTTAATTCAAACAATATATTTACATCTTTCTTTGCAGTAAATTACAAAATCTTGACTCGATCATTTTATATCTACTTTCCATGTAGACGATTAAGAGACAGAAGTATAAATATTATGTGTTTTTAATTCATTGGATACATGATTCCATTGTTTGTCAGAAAATATATCAAACCCAAGAGACATTGTAAAAGATGTCTAATGTTTTATCGTAAAGAAAAACTGAAAACACTTACCCATGCCCATCAAGCGATATCACTCTTAATACACATCTATACTTAAAATAATTAACATTGTATTAAGAAAAACATAGATTAATAAATGGTCATTAAATATAGCAAAATGTGTTCCTATCATGATGTTTTGACGGCAACAGCCCTTGTCAACTGAACGTTAGCTATAAAGTTATCGCCGCTTTTCAATTACAATGATAATAAGTTACTCATCATATGCATCATCCCTGAAACCAAAGTCCTATTAAGAATATTCATGCTATTAATAAAATTAAAATAAAAGATTACGTAGAGTTGTCCCTGTTCGGGCACCAGCTATCACGTTCTTCTAACACGTCTTCAAGCTTCTATCGAGTATTTACTCTATTTTCGCGCCATAGAATTGCGATGCAGCCATCACGAAAGATATAAGTATATGTATGTAGGTAGTATGTATATTTCGTTTACATGAAAACTTCGAAGTAAGAGGAAGCTGAATTTTTTTTTTTTGTTATAATGAGTAAACGTTAATTACTTTTTATTGAAATTTAACATTATAATAATATGTAATAACACTATGAAAAAATGATGCCAGTACCAAAAGATTTTTTACAATATCTAGATAGCAAAGAATAAGGGCAAACGCACCGCGTTACACAGCATTTATAATACTTAACTAACCATGAAATTTATAAACGAAAAGGCTGATAAAAAATTAATTTACAAAAAAGTTCACTTTAATATTCTCTTTTTGTTACAACATCTATGTAGAAATAATAAATATATATATTATTCAATGCCAATATAACTTAATATTTTTGATTCGTTACAACACTTTAAGCCTCATAGATCTTCTTAATCTGCCTCTTTAACTAGTAAGTTTAGAAGAAGTAGAAAGGTACCTTAAAATCCATCAAAGTACTGCGTTAAAGAGACCACATTTTTTTTGAAAGCAGACATGCCGACCACGCCCATGTACATATCAGTGATTTACTACCGTAGAGGACGTCGTGAAATACGTCACCAAGAAAGCCAACCTGAGATTGAGGCTGCAGCTGCTGGAGTCGCGTCACAACGCAAGTTTCAAGGCTTTCGTGGCGCGAGTCGCTACATCAGACTTGACACCTTCATGCGGGAGCACTTCTGGCCGATCGGAGAGGTGACCGGCGCTTCCGGGGAAGACTGTCAGTGGCCACAGAGAAGCAGCACCATTGTAGTTTTTTTATTATAAGTTACCTTGCTAATTACGTAACGTTGATTAAAGTTTATTTTATTTTATCTACATATTTTAGGAAAACTTACAGCTTGGTTTATTTATGTATAAAATAAAGATGGCCAATAACAAGTTTCCACATGTAGCACAAACAATAGCAAGATAAACGGTCACAAAATATAATCCATTTAAATGAATTAGTTACAATGTACTTAAGAGTTTAAAAAGAATTTACTAGCGAGGGCCGTTTCAACACCCCGGATGCTGCTTTCAAACAAATCAAAGTTTTCTAGTTTGATTTGTACTATTACGCTACTTTTTTAACAAGGTTGCATGCGCGAGTAATAATTTAGTTTTGTCTGTCAAGTTGTATATACTAACACAATATGTTTGAATAAATTATTTACATTTCTTCTTCTTCGTAAATTCTTTACGTTAGAATGCAAAGTCTATGCCTGAATGCCTGTTATTATTTTTCTTTTTGGTACATACATCGTTTATGACAACAGAAAAAAATGAACAGTGTGGCGCGACAAGTGCACTTAAAATAATGAAATGAAATGGCTACATTTTACAATGGAAGATTGCGTCAGCTACTCGACAACGAAAGATGAGTAAAGCTTCAACTAACTTGAGTTATTCATAAGCATTAAATCTGTAAAGAGAAGTTAAGAATTGAACTCTTAGTTTTTTTAAATAGAAAATTAAACAGTTTAGCTCAGCAGCTAAACTTCGAGTAAACCAGTCAGTCTGCAAAATTTCTATTTATTAATACTTAGGTCAGAGAGGTGCATATTTAAAATACCAGAAATCAAAATGCCTTTATATAAAATGCCTAAGAGCAAAATACCCGAATTAAAAACATGAAATATCAAGTACATACTTAAAAAACCTCATTCTTTTCAAAATACCGAACGGTCGGAATGCCCGATCCCAAAACATCTTATTACTAAATACTATTGCCTTAAATTAACTTTATTTAAAATACTGAACCCTAAATTAACTGAATTTACAATTTCAAAACATTTTCAATTAACAATTGTCAAATTAGTTTATGCGATTATTAAACTAGACAAAATATTTACTTAGAAATCACAGAAAACAGCCAAATATACCTTTAGCAAAAATTTGCTTAAGATTTAGGATTATTTTAGTTTCTAAAACAGATACTAAAAGAAAAAAACCGATCCAAAGAGTTCACATATTGGGGGTTAGGTTAGGTTTACATGAAGTTATTGAATGAGCGAGCGTGGTGCAGGAGCACTGGGCACTTGGAGGGGCTAGAGAAGCAAAAATGTTTGCAAAAAATTTTGCTAAAAACAGTTAGTAGATCATATGAAATCAAAAAATTGGTTGTGAACTAGATTTAATTATGAAAAATAAATTTTTTGATGGCTGAACTTTATTAATCGGGAAAGCAACTACAAATTAGTTGCTATGGCGTTCAAAAATTCTAAGTTCAGGTCTGTTCCGCAAAATATTGTTTATTTTTCTCAGTTCAATTTGATGTGACACAATGACGGTGAACAAACATCGATTTTCACCTACCCTTACAATGTTTGATAAAAATATGCGTATGAGAACGTTATGTAGATCATTCCTTTAAATATATTTTGAAATTGTGGTATAAGGTAAATTAAAATTTGTTATTTCAAGGTAAGTTATATTTGGTATTTCAAATTCAAGAATTGTAAGTAAGGCGTATTGAATTTAAGTGTTTTAAACCGTAACCTATTTTGAATTCGGGTATTTTGCTCTCGGGGTTTTTAATATCGGAATAATTCCCATATTTAAAATATTTTCTCCATCTAGACTTCTGATATGCTTATATGTAACCAAAGAGAACATTGTTAAATAAGGTCTCAAGGTATTATTTCTTTATCTCAATTTTTTTTCAAGCATTCTTTTTAATTCGTTCTGTTTAAAAAAAAAACAACTTAATCAAGGTAACAGTTTACAGGGATCAATTTCCAAATATACCCAAATAATTTGTACGAATTTATCATTGTAAAAAAATAAATCGTACACAAAAAGCTCAAGAATTACTAAATATATAAAAAACATTTTAAAATTCAAAAGTCATAAAAATATTTTGAACTCTAAAAATTGAAGTCTTTTCCCTAAAAAGCTATACTTAATTATGCTAACAATGTGTGATTAAAATGTTTGCTTATAACCATTTTTTAAGCACTATACTACACAATCCATATTTTTTATTTGCAGATTGAGTTTTTCAAAATAATTGATATATGTCTTTTAGGTTACAATAATCTAAAAGAAATAATGTAATAATTTCTTACTCTCAAATGATAGTTACCAAAACATTTATGTACTAAAAATAAGTTACTATTTATATAGGGGATAAAAGTGAGGTAGTTCCGTAAAACCTCAACAAAGTATAAACTTACGAGTACTTTCACGACACAAACCCACAAAATTGTTAGGTAGGCTTTTGACACACAATTTTTGCTTAGTTATGTCATAAAATGTTAGTTGTAAGGGTTCAGTAATTAAAATGTAAAAGTAATTTCGTATCAGGTATTGTATTCATCAGTGTATTGTTTTTAGAGTGGTTAAATGATTGTAACGAAGCCTGCAGGTTTTCTTACGTTGTATGTAATAGAAAATGATTTAAATGTGACACTTTTAGTCTGCTCTTTTAAGTTCTGGATTTAAATTACCCTAGTATAAATAACGAAATTTTATTGAATTTAAATGAAATAAAGGTATAATAGATTGCCTTTATTAGCAGAATTAACAAAGCAAATTCTGGCAGAATTGCCCCGTTGAATTGCTGATAATAAACGTTTTTCAATATAACCATTGCCTACATATTTTGATGTTTCCTTTGCTTCACACTCTTCGCGACGTTGACAGCCGAGCCAGCTTAAACTCTCGCGGTAGGAAGATGGGAGGCTGCGAGAGTGTCTACGTGGGTTGCATCCCACACTAGCAGTCTACCAAGTTTCCACGATCATAGAGTTACACAATCGCCAGTCCAAAACACCACAACGGTAAAGGTGCTCAGCTCATAATTTTGCTTCAATACGCAACCTATAAGCTATCTAAAAGCTTTGGTTGTCTAAAAGAGTCGCAACGTAAGAAAATGGGAGAGCCAACAATATGGTTACAAGTATTGACGTCGTCAATATTTATAACAGGTACTTAGGTAAATAAATAGGTACTTAATATGACAACACAATAACTGTGATTTTCTTAGTTAGTTAATACTTCAACTTAATAAAAAATATACATTTCTTTCAAATGATTTATTAACTACTTTTAAACATTTTATAAAGCTGAGTCCTCGAAGATCTGTTGCGTGAGTTTCGTGTGTTTGAGATCTTCCATTTCCAATACTGTTGTGGCGTCTAGAAATTAAAATACTTTATTAGGAAATATTAATATTTTAGAACTAATAAAATAAGTAGTACTAAGAACTAATAATAGAAGTAACAAAATCATAACCAAACCTGTAGCGATAGTTACAGTTACTATAATTACAAAACGGTTTTGCCAAAATAATGATCTAGATAGTCCAGACATACAGGGTGTCCCAATATTCAACGTCAAGCCGGAACGGGACGATAGGATAGATGGTAACCATCATCTGAAAAATCTGATAAAAAATCCATCCCATGTTCTTTAGAAATAACCACACCACAATAACAAAAAAATGGTAACAAAAAGGGGAAATTCCGCTTTTTTTGCTGAATGCCCATATTAAGCAAAAAAAACGGAATTTCCCCTTTTTGTTACCATTTTTTGGTTATTGTGGTTAATTTTGGCTATTTTAGTCAATTTAAGACGTGTCACTATAATCCTAAATAACATATCTTTAATCACAATAAAAACTAATAACACAATTTTCCCAAATTTTCTTAGAAAAAACACTTTTTGCTGAACTATGAATACAACATTTTCAAAACTTTGCGACTTTGACAGAGCCTTCTGAATAAAGAATGATCTAGAGTGCCTTGGCAAGTACCATCAAAAGTTGGCGCCTTTAATCAGAATTCCAAAACGGTACAACACTTGCTGGGTTAATACTAAAAAAATATGGGTAAAAAATAAAAAAAACTTGAAGTAATCCGATTTTGTGCGAATCCAGTTTACTTATCTATAATGTTTTTGATTCGCACAAACTCTTTGGTGGTCCTTAATTTTAGGGCAGAATATTGAATGATAATGAGAGAGATGGATTGTGGAGTTTGGTGGGTGAGGGTTACTTTTATCAAAGTCATTATGAGTAAGTAAAATTGATAAAATAACAAAAAATCCTGACCTAGACCTAGCCCAGTTTATTAAAATTAAAATCTGATAGTAAATTCAAAAATATTTTATCAATTTTACTTACTCTTGTTGACTGTGATATAAGTAGCAACACTATGTCGCTCACTGTGTCGAGAAATTTTGAAAATGTTGAATTCATAGTTTGGCAAAAAGTGTTATTTCTAAGAAAATTTGGGGCAATTATGTTTTTTTTATTATGATTACAGATATGATATTAAGGACTGTGGTTACACATTTTAAATGGACAAAAAAAACGAACATTAACCACAATAACCAATAATGGTTAAGAAATGGAGAAATTGTGTTTTTTTTTGTTTAACCCATATTTTCTAAAGAACATGGGATGGATTTTTATCTGATTTTTTTGATGATGGTTACCATCTATCCTATTGTTTCGTTTCGGCTTGATGTTGAATTATTGGACACCCTGTATATATAAACAATGATGAATTAATTAAGTAACGAAAACACAATTGGATCTTTTCTGATTTTATAAGGATGAAAACCTTGTTCGTACGCTTATCTGTGATGGTACTTGGGGTGTGCTTTACCAGATTAAGAAGCATTACTCCATTTAAATGCTAAAATGAGCAGTAATAACAAATTTTAACGTGATAGTCCTGTAGCGCTATGCTGTTTTGGGGTCATAACTTAAACAAAATTCTAGACGTTTTTATTTTTTTGTAGGTTAATAGTTACAGATATACTAAACCAATTTATTATTTCATTTAGTGTGATATACTTTGTTTGCGTTTTGAGTAATCCAGTAATTTGTGTTTGAGGTTAAGCTAAGGTGATAAAAAAAAATCAAACATCTTAAAATGAATTTGGGACAAATATTATGAATAAAACGTGTAACATACATTTAAAAAATTGCAATAAACTCTTACTCCAGTCTCATACTGTTATTTAATAGAGGTTTGAGGCATGGGTCAGCCAAGGTTTAGAGCCTTCCCATCGATTGATATGACACAAAATAACCAAGAAACCAATAACTACTTCCTGATTATGATTTCAGTAAACTGATGATGTTTTTAACTCCGGTATTTTTCACACTATGTGGTTCAAAAATACATACAGATTATTATCTACCTAAGCAAGTACCTGTGACGAAGCAAAATGCTGTATTAGTTGAAGTAGTAAAAGGTCTAAAAACTGTCTGGAAAAAACAAAAAGGTATATTATTTTTCAAACCACTAAGTCTAGCGCTACCGGGCTATAAAACTTCAAATCTATCATAACATTTTAACCAGAACTAACTCGGTTCTTTTAACTTTTTATTATTGAATTCGCTCGCTGCTCGTGTCAATTGTACTTACACTCTGCATACTAATCCTTATCAAAACTTATATCTCTGTGATATTGCAAGGAATTTCTCAGTAATTACAAGCAAAAATCATGTAATTTAGAAACATACAATCATTATGTAACAACGAAATTCCCGCTGACATACAGATGAATCCACTTTAAACGAACGAAAGTTACGTCGCTATGTATTTATGTGAACATTACAATAGTTTGCGGAAATTTAATTTCAAGCGCAATTCTTCAAGCTTGCAGAGTTTGATTTATTTTATTTTGTCAGATCCAAAGCTGCTAGTGTCTGATTACGATTTATTAAACTTAACATTTTAAAGTAGATGAGTAATGTAATGTAAATTGTAGTGTAAACATTGGTGGCATTTACGGTGACTTCTACAGAAACCAATAAAAATACCGCTCATTATAAACATGTTTGGAAATAATTACTTTGATATGTTTTTAACTTTTTGTTCTTTTTGTGAACGCTATTTTGAGATAGTGCTATCTTTACATATTAACTATTAGGGCATTGACAAGTTTATTGCAATCTAAAAACCGACTAGATAATAACAAGTTAAATCTTTATTATTCATATAAAGTTAATGCTTTTAGATTTAACAGTAAAGTTCTTTATATGCCACACTAGACCTTACACTTAAAACAAATATGCTCTTAAATAATTTCATCGAAAACTTATTGCTTGATGATATTAGTAACTAAAACCTTTAAATTGCTTTTATTTTACATTTCAAACCAGATATAACGCCCTCAATGGTTTCCCTCTCTATGTGGTTTAGACAGAGAAGTAAATAGACAGTTTCAATTTCAACGCTTTTATAGTTTCAACGGCATTTTGTAGCAATTAATTTGTTCAATTAAAAGTATATTTAAAGAATATAAGTATCATCATCATCATCATCATCAGCCCATATTCGTCCACTGCTGGACATAGGCCTCCCCAATTTCACGCCATCGAGTGAAGTGATCCGGCAGAGAACCAGGGTCATCGACATAGCGCACCGGATTAGCAAACTGAAGTGGCAGTGGGCTGGCCATATTAGCCGAAGAACCGATATAAGTATAATTGTATATTATTACTAGTTGGCTTCTAAATTTACCACCAAAAAATTAAGCACCTTCGATTACCTACGTAAAATATGACAAGGGTAAAACTTTTATCCCTTAGTACGAACGAAATATACGCTACTAATATCACAGGCAATAAGTAGTTTGAAATCATTATTTCCTTTATTTTAATGAAAATTAAAAAACTCTAACTCACCAATTAATCTATTATGATATCCAAATTTTTCTTGTGATTTCCGCAAGTCCCAACTCTGCCTATCGCTCGAGCTAAATCCCGTGTAAATGACATTGCACAAAACGTAGAAACTGGATAGCGTGACGAAAACGGTTCTCCACCGTCTAACGTTCGTCTGTAATAAAGAATCCAGCGTTTAAATATGCATTTAAATTCAGAGCTTTCGTTTCACGACTCTATCGAAAGACACGTATTACGTCGTTGCTTTACGTTTTATTTTCCTAACTCTTTATAGTCCTGAGTGACTTACATCTTTATTACGTAAGCTTACACAAAAAAATTATATAACGAGCGATGATACTAGTAATTTATAACTTAATTTATATTATGGTACAGATTCATTAGTCAATTCTCTCACTGATGCTATCAACTCAGCCATCAGTGACAACGAAAAGGTTGCTAAGCAAGGTAAACCCACGCTTCCCTTAGCCTTTAGCAATCTTATTAAAGCCAAGAACGCGGCTCTCCGGAGAGCCGAAAAATATCTCACGCCCGCCTATAGATTACTATTAGTTCCACCTCTCACTCGTCCCGATGGCACTACTGCCTTTGAAGTCGAAGAGAAAGTCGAATGCTTCGCTGACAGCATTGCCGCACAATGCTCGCCCAGCACGCAACCTGCTGATCCCTCACACATCCTGGCGGTAGAGGACGAAATCCTTCGCAGAGACTCTTTCCCCATCACCACCGACCCCGTCACAGTCTCTAATGACAAAATCTCGCTTCTCATTAGAAATTAAAAGTCCAAAAAGGCTCCGGGTGCGGATGGAATTTCCAACCACGCACTTAAGCATCTGCCTCAACAGGTGCTTACCTTGTTAGCTGTTATATTCAATGCCTGCTTCGACCATAACTACTTTCCAAAAGCTTGAATATCCCGGCTAATCACAGACCCATCAGCCTCCTCAAGGCCATGTTTAAACTTCTCGAGAGTGTCATACTCGTTCGAATGCGGAACCATCTGTTTCCGACGGATGGCGATCCCCTCATTATTCCCCATCAGTTCGGCTTTCGCGCTAAGCACTCCTGCCCTCAGCAAGTCCATCGAATCGTCGAGTACATACTTGACGGTTTCTATCCGCGTCATTACAAAACAGTCGCGGTTTTCTTTGACGTAGCCAAGGCTTTCGATAAAGTTTGGCACAGCGGTCTCGTTTATAAACTCTACAAAATAGGCTTACCGGATCGCCTAGTCGGGTTAATCGCGTCGTTTCTCAAAGACCGTACGTTTCGATTTAAACATGAAGGCACGCTTTCCGCGCCTCACCCCGTAAAGGCTGGAGTCCCTCAAGGCTCAGTCCTCGTCCCTCTGTTGTACACCGTGTACACCAACGACATTCCCATCCCGCCGAAAGGCGTCGAACTCGCCCTCTTTGCCGACGACACCGCACTCTATACCAAAGGCCACAGTGTTCCGCACTGTATAACCAGACTCCAAAAGGCCGTAAACGCCCTTGGTGTATGGTTTCAAAAATGGCGCATTGATGTGAACCCTGAAAAGAGTTCTGCGATGCGCTTCGACCACAAACGCCGTCGTCCCGCTGGCGATCCCCACGTTCGAATGTTAGGCATTCCCATCCCCTGGAAGCGCAGTACTAATTACTAAGGCGTCACGTTAGATCCGATGCTTTCTTTCAAGTCACACGTCGAAAGAGTTTCGAAACTCGCCCGTCATTACTTAGGACGCCTAAATAGTATGTTAGGTTGAAAAAGTAAAATGTCTTTCAGAAACAAACGTACACTTTACAAGGTCTGCGTTAGACCCGTCATGACATATGCCTCGTCAATCTTTGCCCACGCCAAACCCTCCCTCCTGCACAAACTTCAGGTAGTTCAAAACCTCTTTTGCCGCAGGGCCACAAACGCACCGTGGTACGTGCGTAACGCGGACTTGCACAGAGATCTTGAACTGCCTACAGTACAACAACTCCTCAAAACACTCTCAGAAGCGTTCTTCAAACGGTCCGAAACCCATCCCAATCCTCTAGTTCGTGATTCAGGCTCATATACTACTCCTGTCTTAGATTCGAAGTCACTAGGCCTAGGAATGCGCAAGCGTACTCTTCCACCAGACTGTCAGTCGATCTCGAAGCCCTTCTGGCCGCAAATTCTAATTCTAACGTAAATTCTAATTCTAACGTAAATCCGAATTAATTCAATTTTATTTTTCAATTTTTAATTTTTTAATTATTTACTTTTCGTTTTGAGCACCTTCAGTGCTTTAAACGCCTTCAGTGCTATGTAAATCCCACCGGGTGACCCCTTCTGGGCCCCTGGGCTGAGTGGCAAAAAATTGCACGAGCCGACAGGGGTTCTTTTTAGTGGGTAGTGGTTCTGGTAGGCGTCGGAACGAGCCCCACATAACCTGGATCGCGCGCGCCAGTGTATGCGTCAGAGCATTTTTCATCCTCCTGCCCTTCCCGTGGAGGGGAACAAAAAAAAATATTATGGTACTTAACGTTAACATCATATAATAATATAAACACTGACTGGCTTTAAGGGAACCTAATATGTTGTTAGTAATTGACTTGCAATTGACCTGTCAATTAGCCTTCACCTACAATTTTATTCATGTAATTTTTCTTCTACCAAAAAGCTACGGTATAAAATAGTCTTTACTATTACGAATCATAGTACATCTCTTTACATGCAAAAAATGTAATCCTTGAAAATCCTTTTCCGTTTGTTATTACAATTTATAGTGTAATTTATAGTTTAAAAACATGGTCTAGATTTTGATGAATTGTAGTATTTCTTTTATATTTTCGTATACTGATAAGATATCGTTTGATATTTAGAAGTTTTTACGATTCGAGCCATTTAGACAGCTGTAAATACTAGTTGTTGAGAGGACTGACTTTCATAAATTTAATTCAAAAGAATTACTGCCGGCATGACATAATAACCAACCGGAGCTACAACTTTTGTTGTAGCTCCGGTGTAAATAAGTGTTGCAGCTGGCGTGGTTCCAAACCTTAATCGTATAATTACTAATAAATTAGCCTAAAGTTAGAACTTACTCACAGCCTGTACAAGGTTCTATGTAAGAACTCATTTAAATAGTGCTCGTAACAATGTACAAAGTATACAACTTCCTAATGTCAGACACCGGGCACAAAATTTTGTACAATGGTTATTGTCGGGCAATAAAGCTGACATTTGAGGGACCTTTTTATTTTATATTTACCTCGTCCTGGTCTCCAATAACAAGAGCAGTAAACAGCGGCACCAGGGCTCCCGCAACGCCGGTGACAGCGCACGACAAGGTCGCCAGTGTGCCGCGGTAGCAGTCACTTATGTCCTTCAGGTTCTCCTGGAATTCGTATTCTGAATTAATCAACTTCTTTTTTGTATAGTGGCTAGCATATATGTTGCACAGTGACTGTCAAATACGCCAATCTCTAAAAATACTATTAATCGTCAATCCGAGGGCCCCGTGGGAAAGAAAAACATCTTGAGGAAAATACAAACATAACTAAGAAATTATTTCAAAGGTAAAGTCTGATGTAAGGTAAGGTTTTGAAATGTTTACTAGCGCACTTAACATTTAAATTGGCATATTTTATTAATAATAAGTTCCACATTGTCTGTGATGCTTAAACGAAAAGCTTACTAAAATTATTTTTGAAAATGTAATAACTGTTACATGTGTTTTACTAACCCAAATAATAAAAAAATCTACCAACCCGCTATTGCCAGTTGCAACAGACAATGAAAATCTAAAAACCACCACCTTAGTTAGTTAATGTCTATGCAGTGGGATAATTAAGAATAATTATGTTCACTGGTTTTAAATCTTATGGCTCGTGCCTTACACCAATCTTGATACCATCGCAAAATAAGCCTTATGGGTTTTCCAAAACATTTTTATGCTTACATGATATTCTTGACTTTACTATTCTTCCTCGGATAAATACAAGGTAAGACATATTTTTTATAATTCGACTAGAGTTTGCTTGTACAACCAACCATGTGCTTTATGGTCGATTTGCATTCGATTCGCAATCGATCGTAATCTACTTACTATTATCTCCCGCCAACTGTTATTGTAGATAATAAACGCCTGCCGATTTCAAACTAATAAAAATGCATTTTACAGTCCACTACATAATAAATCTGTAAAGAATCATGCTCACGGACGGTACCAAAATGTCTCAAAAAAACTTTTTTATTATGATTTTGAATTGCGGCATCAAGATTTGACCAGGGGATGTCAATCCAAATGTTAAATTCACATAATCCATCCAAACTCACTGTTACAAGATGGCAGAAATCCTACCAAGAGCCAGGTTTGCTAACCTGCCTTATTCAGTAGACCTGACAATCAAAACGAGAAACAACAAAAATTGATGAAAAAAAAGAGTTTCAGTGTGATGCAAAATAAGACGAGGGTCTATACATTCACCGGCATGGTGCTTTGCTTCGATGAAAAAAATATCTTGTGAAAACTTGCATCAAAACCGAAACTAATTTTACTACTCGGTATATTTCGAAAGGAAACCAAAATATCCAAAATCGATACTCACAAAAACTCCAGAAAACTGAAATCCAATCACAGATAAAGTTGCTACTAATACAATAATTGTGAAAAAACTCCAATTAGGCATCAAATGGGGCAGAACAGTTAATCCTATTACAGTCCCAAGGGCACCTAAAATTAAAAATAGTTATTGAGTCACTGAAATTTAGAATTCATTTGAAGCATAATTCGGTATAATATATTTGGACCTTTTTTTCGGAAATAATTGAATATTTTGGAAAATCAATGTAAATCAAATATTTCTGATCTCTTTTGAAGTGTTCTGAATATCACCCGGAATGAACAACTCAACATATAAATATAAAAGAGACAAATAATTTGTCTCAATGTTTTCAATAAAAATTTTTTTTATATATTTTCATTTTGCCTTGCTTATTTTTTACATACTTGGTAGGGGAACGTTAGCTTATTTATCAAATATCTTTCAAACTTACCCATTCCATTAATGATTTTCCTATAATTAGTGAGATTGATCAAATAGCTGACGTAACCAAGTCTGTAGAGCGACTCCACCAAGGGAGCGGATATTGTATAAATAAACCACATCCCTATGAACGGAATCATAGATATTATGCCAACCTGAAAATTGAGATCTCTTATCATAATATTTACTTAAAATTGTGCCTTTAATTAAACTATACTTTGATAAAATAAGTACAGCATAGAATATTGATGTTTTTATACTATAAGAATAACCAACAATTTAATTTTTTCCCCGCGAAAGATAACAATTGTAAGATATCGTCAGCGTTTTACGTACACGTAGAGTTTGGGAACTCGGCGCAGGCCGAGGCAAAGCGAGTTCGGTCTTTTGTAGACGCTGCCCACGCTAAGTATGCGCATAGGGCCACACAACTGCAAGGGATTCGAATGCAAATCTGAGCCTGCAGCTCCTCGACTGTCGACAACTCTGTCGTTGGCGAAGTTTTATTTGTGTAGAGGTATAGAGAATAATATGTACGAAGTTATTATGAACACAAAATCAACAAATAGTGCTATCGATATTTTTGATGTTTATTTTTGGGTAATTCCAAAATGCGGTGTAATAAATAAAGTAAATAAATATGTTAAAAATTGCAAAATTTCTTGAATGACTGACTATGTCGTTTTTCATCCATTAGCGTTACTATAAGTAGGACACTCAGAAAGTTTTGAGAAAAAAATAAAAATTATCTTTAGGTTATATTTTTTTATTACATATTTTCAAAGAATTCTCCATCAGCTTTCAAAAGAAAGAGCATTTGTCACAATGAATCTGCTCGCCACCCACGTGGCATTGTATAAAAGAAATGCAAGTATAAGGTTTATTCATATCTTGGCCTCCGGCCCAAGTAGTGCATCGGCACGGTACTATCAGTTCGCTACGAGTAAAACAAAATTATTTGAGAGAGATATTGAGACATAACCTAACTTAGGCCGGTTAACCTTTTTTTCCTTTCAGAACATATCTATACCCCGAATAAACGAGTAATGTAAGAAATGAATGTGACTGAACGTTGTGAATAAAAATATATTTGACTTGGAAAATAATTCTTCTTTTCCTTCGTTTGATTCACTGACCTGTGTATAATGTATGAACACTGGACAGGGATAGCCTTTGTCATACAAACAACAGCATTTTGTTTTGTTCCAATTTGAAGCGCCTCTAACAGGAAATTTTTGACATAAAACCGAAATATCAAGCCTGATTTCAAAATCCCAGGCTCAAGCCTGGCAGTCTGCCCGATAATGCACAATAAAGCGGTCTTTTTAGTTGATTACTCCATTTCAAAAGTGACTTAAAGCTGACTGGTCAAGTGTTAAGAAGTAAGTATTTGTAAAAACCGATAATTATTTAATGTACCTACAAAGCAATAATTTTGTTTTTGAATATTTTATCAAAATTAAATTATGATTTAAAGAAATTATTCATCATAATCCAACATCATCTAGGGGAGATGCTAAATTAGTTACAAAATAAATTAGAAACTACTTTATTTTGACAAGAATATTTTCAGCCCGACGATAAATAATAATACAGGTTAAAACTGATATTTTGAAATCATTGGTTTTGTATACTCTCTAAAATCTAACAGGCACAAAAATCACTATTTCAATAGCCAGTCTAGTGTTATTAATAATGTCAGTGGTTTGATTCATATAATAGCATTAAAGGCTGCCATTTCTATGATTTGTATGTTTTCTATATAAAGCATAGATATTTTCTTTATCCTTGGTGCTTTATTATTAATCATTACAGTAAAAAGGCCCTCTTGGAAATTAATTGAGGTTTGAGCATCTAAAAATATAATTATATAAATGACGCGGAGTTACTGTTTTAAAATTCCTAAATTTCATGAATGTTTACCATTTTTAGCTAAGGCGCTTAAAGCGTCATTGGCGCCAGACTGACCGTCTTGACTCATCGCCCCTAAGCAACATGTGCCGCCAAAGGCTTTAATACGAGTTCCTTAGGCAAAGTGATTATAAATCAATACTTTGAATGCGTAGGCAAAGTAAAAATAATCACCGATATAGTATGTGCCATCCACGAAGATGCAACGCTTTCTAACGAAATATTGGTTCTAAATTCTATTTATTTTATTTTATTTAACAATTTATGTACACACTAAAGCATAAAAAGTGACTTAAAAAAATAAAATAAAAACAAAAAAAAAGTAATGTGCAAAGGTACTGCTTATCTCTAAAAGAAATTTCTTCCAGCAGACCTGTGACTGGAAAGCTTAGTTAAAGAAATGCAACTAAGTGTGTCATGAAAATATATATTTACATACACTTAATACAAATAATATACCTACATATATATTAATATTTTAGAATAATACATAACTGATAATTTAATGGAACCGAACGTATAATAAGCAACATGACGACTACGATTGTGTTAAGGATAGGTAGTACTCTCGGACTTTCTTCTTAAAAAGAGGTAATGTTTTTATCTCCCGAAAAAAGTGTGGCAGTGAGTTCCTTAGTCTCACTTACATAGTCTTATTACAAGTCTAAATAATATAACGTGCCTGTCTCAGACGTCATTACGTATGTACAAACCTACCGCCAGGTAGGTTACGATCTCGTAGGTCAAGTTTCTAATGTGACAACAGTATAAACAATCAAAATGGAAGTATTTTATGTTCAGTTAGGTAAATGTGTTACTTACTTCTTTCAGTGAGCAACCGAATAACTTCAAACAAGCCGGCACCTCAGTAAGGTAGAATACAAAAATGGCGTTACTAGCGGCGTGTGCACACACGATAGACCAAAACTGCTTAGAGTTGAGTATACTTTTCCAGGGTATTTGTTGCTGTTTCTGAAAAATAAAAGAGTTTGAAGTAAAACGTGCTCATGCCATTCTAATATGCGTTTAGTTTTGTATATAAATAATAATTACAGTATTTATTTTAATCAACAAACAAATTTACGCAAGTGTAAGTTTTGGTAATTTCACATTAATTTTAAGTTAAATAACAAGTTAGATACAATTTATTAAAACCTACTTTCTTATAAAGATTGAGCGCTTCGGCTATGTATTCCTTTTCCTTATCGCCAATAGCCTGATGTTCCCCCGGCGAATTGGCAGTAAGTAACCCCCAAAGTATGGCCATTGAAATTGTGAGCATGGCCTGCGAATAGTACACCAACTCCCAGCCGAGACGGAACTCGGATATAATGCCGGTTATAGGTAAAGCTAATATCACTCCAAGAAGAATACCTGCAATAATAAATGATAGAATCACCATTATTTAAACCAAAGTTTAAAAAACAGCATTGTCTTTAAAAAACGTCCACTGTGCCATATAAGAGCAAATCCTATGCCTAATCAATTGCGGTTCGTCTTAATGTTTATTTTTATCCTTAAATCTGTATGCCGCGGGTCTTAGCAATGTTCTACTCCTTGTGAATCAGCCACTCCTACCTTACACAAGAAATGCCAAGAACTATAGTTGTGCTTATTGTTAAAAATAAAACAGGTAACTTGATCTCGTGGTCTGTGATATCCTTTGGGAAAAGCTGAAGAAGGCGGGCGTGTCATGGGGGATCATACAATTTTTTAAGCACTGGTATGACAATCAGCCAAACTAGGTGAAATGGGGTAATACCTCCTCCAGTGTGTATGGACTGGAGTGTGGTGTACGGCAGGGGGGTGTAGCATCACCTAGACTATTTAATATCTATGTTAATGAATTAATCACTGAGCTCAGTAACAAACGTGTGGGATGTGCAAGAGATGGTCTGACTATAAATAACCTTAGTAACGCGGACGATATGGTACTGTTGGGTCCATCGGCTGGATCAATTCGCTCTCTTCTCCAGACGTGTGAGGAGTATGCAAAATTGCATGGGCTCGTCTATAACAGCAATAAGAGTAAGAGTACATGGTCTTCCAAGCACAGAACGGAACTCTAAAATATGAACCTGTTATTTGCCTAAGCGGAACAAGACTTAACAGAGTCAATAAATTCAAAGCGCAATACAATTACAAAAATCCTTTTGACGCTATAGGACTTAAATTAATCAGTTAACGTTACGAACTCCTGGCCACGGAATGTTACAATAATTATTTGATTAGTCTTGAGAATAATTTAACTAAAAATCCAAAACGTCACTGGTCTCACATTAAATCAAAGAGAGGCGGTGCAAGTGTATATCCAGACACAATATCGAACAGTACTACATCTACCTCAGACGCTAAGTGAAATGTGTGAAATGTTCGAATCATATTTTTCTTTGGTGTACGAGGGACCTAACGATCTGAAATATAATTGCGGCTTTCTCAACGATACCAGTATTAACACCCAGACTCTATCTTGACTCTCAATATCTCTATATTGACTCCAAATCTTTACTCAAAAACTTAAACATGCTTGACTGTAGTCAAGGCGCAGGATCAGATGGAATACCTGCCTTGTTTGTCAAATCATGTGCTCGCGAGGTACTCGTACCTCTCCTTACAATCATCAATAAATCTCTGTCCTCAGGTAATTTTCCAGCTAGATGGAAAATTGTTAAAGTGGTGCCCATTCACAAATCAGGTGACAAGGAACAGGTTCATAATTACAGGCCAATTTCAATTTTACCAGTGTTCGGGAAAATTCTTGAATCTCTGGTCAGTCCTTTTTTACAAAATCACTTGAAGCTATTTTTGAATGATTCTCAGCACGGATTCGTCAAGTCTAGGTCAACCTGCACAAACCTTGTCGTGTTTACAGAATTATTATTGAACGCCATTGACAGTGGAAAACAGATTGATGTTATTTACATAGACTTTACGAAGGCGTTCGATAAAATTTCCCACAAAATATTGTTGCAAAAATTATTGGCATGTGGAATCAGTGGTCCATTATTGGATTAGTTAAGATCATATCTGGTTGATCGAAGCTTTTTTATCGTAGTTAATGGGTACGCGTCTGCTTGCAGGGCCATAACATCTGGAGTACCACAGGGATCACACTTGGGTCCAACCCTTTTCAACTTTTCTGTGAATGACATACCTGCGTATCTAAAATCCTCAGAATCATTTATGTACGCAGACGACTTGAAATTCGCTCGAGTTGTTGAGACTCCTAGAGATGTAACACTTTTACAGACTGATATCGAAAATCTTATTGAGTGGTGCAAAAATAATGGAATGTATCTTAATACTAAAAAATGATTCCATATGAAGTATACCAGAAATATAAATACTGTAAACAGCAAATACTACATAGGCAATGAAATAATTGAGGAAATAACTGTAATTAAAGATTTAGGAGTACTGTATGATAAAAAGCTAACGTTTTTACCTCACTTAGATGCAATAGTCAAGAAATCATCCAAAATGTTAGGATTTGTAATAATAAATTGTAAAGTTTTTCGACAGTACAGGACAAAACTATTATTATACAACAGCCTGGTCAGAAATGTACTAGAATACTGTTGTCTAGCATGGCGACCACACTATGCTACACACACTCTGCACCTTGAACCAATTCGCCAATTAGTAGACTAAGTAAAATAATTAATTTATGTCGCTCTAAAGTAAATTTGAACTTTGACCTGTTCTCAAAATTTTGAAAAAAAGATTGAAATGATAACTTTCATACCTTGTTTAAAAAATTGTGAATTTAATGTGATAACAATGTCTTTGTTTAAATTGATGTGGTGCTTACCTTTAAGTAATAGGTGCACTAAGCAGCCTTTAGATTAGAGTAACAGTGTAATCTATTGTTGGTAAACCAAATAAATAAAAATAAAAAATACCTTGGCCACTTTTTAACTGAGGATCTTACTGATCAGGCGGATATTGAAAGAGAAAGAAGAGCCCTTGCTGCCAGGTATAATATGCTAGCACATAGGTATAATCGTTGCAGTGTAGAAGCTAAAATCACGCTTTTCAAGGCATTCTGCCAATCGTTTTCCTCGGCAGCCCTTTGGTCACATGAGCGGGGCTCGAAAACAGCTTTAAACGCACTTAGGGTTCAATATAATAACGGTCTCAGAGTAGCGCTGGGCCTGCCGCGGTACTGTAGTGCGTCAACTGTGTTTGCTGTTGCGGGACTGGATGACTTCTACGCTGTTATCCGTAAGAAAAACGCCTCACTAATGACTGTACAGACTGCGCTCCAGCTCCAACACTATTCTGCGACTGTTAGCAAATAAGCTAGTGAAAAAAGTACGAAAAATAATTTATCATAAGTAGTACCTCTGATATTTCTTTTTGAAAGAAAAAATTTTTTTTTTTCAATATTATTTTACTGTCTTAAAAACTATTACCAGAAATGAATGATGTGCTGATAGATTAAAAGTAAATAGAATGAAAAGCTTACACAGTTTCTTTTTTTTTTAGAAATACGCAAAAAAATTTATGTTTGAAAAATATGCAAAAAATATTTTTTAAGCAAAGTTCAAACCTCTTGGGTATTAAAAAAATTTATGAATACATGGGTGGCCCATAATTTTAAAATTATGTCTGTTTTAAGTAGATTTTATAATGGTACAATTCATAAATGTATCTTTCATAAATAGTGACTTATTGCCATTAATGAAGAAAAGGAGAAAATTTGACTAAATAACCAAATTTGTAATATGGGATTTTTTTTTTATTGAATTGTGTCTATTCGTTGGGGATTAATAAAAATGCATCAGGAATTGATCAATCATGAAAACAGCTATTTTAAAACAAATTGAAACCAAATTGTTATAAATTAACTAATTTGAATGTAATAAAATAACCAATTTAAATGTTTAAAATGGTTACTTTACTAAAAAATGTACTTTACTAAAATGGTTACTTTACTTTACTAGCGTGAAATGGGCCGTGCGACCTTAATATTTGCTACCTGCGCAACCTTAGACAAAGAGGGGTCTGAAATGGGTAAGTGCGAAAGAAAAGAGCTAAATGTAAAAATAAAGGGAACTTAGTGCGTCACTCGACTTGCTCGACTGCGCATGTGTTTATTTCGTCTCCGTTTGCAATTATTTGAATTAGTGTTAAAACGACCAATTGGCTATTTTACTGGACTTCGTTTTGCTTACTGATTTGGACTTGTTTATTTGCGACTATTTGGCTTGTTTGTGGACTGAACTGTACTTTTGTGTATCAAAATGCCACGTCAACAGTACACGGCTCAAGAATATGCAAACATGCAGTTTATTTATGGAGAATGCAGAGGCAACGCAAATGCAGCCGTAGCTCTTTATAGGAAGAGATACCCTAATTTGCGCCAGCCAGACTACCGCGTATTTATAAGAGTCCACGGTTCTTACTGAAGGAAGAATACCGGGTAGTGGTCTAGGTGGTAATAGCACTGGCAGAATCGCTCGTCCTAATGTAGAAGACGTGGTGCTTGAGGAGATTGAAAATGATCCTTCAACCTCTACGCGAGCAATAGCTCGACGCACAGGCATTGGAAAATCGACCGCGCAAGATATTTTAAAGAAAAACAGATTCCACCTTTACCACGTCACACGCGTGCAAATTCTCCATACGAGAGATTTTCAAGCAAGAGTGCGTTTTTGCCGGCGAATGCTGGTTATGATGGAGATAATCCGCAATTTTTTAATAATATTTTGTGGAGCGATGAGTCAACGCTGAAAAGAGACGGTTATGTAAATTTACATAATTTACATAGTTGGGAACTAGAAAATCCCCATCTTATGCGTGAAGACAGGTCACAATACCAATTTAAAATAAATATTTGGAGTGGAATTTTAAATGGTATGGTAATTGGCCCGTTTGAATTACCGGGGAATTTGACGGGGCAAAGTTATTTGGAGTTTCTTCAAAACGGTCTCCCCAATTTATTACAAGAGGTTCCCAAGGAGCCGAGGGAATCGTATTGGCTGCAAAATGACGGCTGTCCTGCGCATTATGCTGTTCCGGTTCGTGCATTTTTAAACAGCAGATACCCAAATAGGTGGATCGGACGTCTAGGATCGAATTTTGTGGCCTCCACGTTCACCGGATCTAAACCCATTGGATTTTTTTTACTAGGGCTGCCTCAAAGAGGAAGTATACCGTAAGCCTATACGTTCTTTGGACGAACTTCGCAGTCGTGTCAGAGCAGCCGCATCAGAAGAGCATTTATCCGAAGATGTAGGGCATGAATAAGAGTGGGAGGCAAACAATTTGAACATTTACTGTAAATTAATGTAAAATAAATTATTTTAAATATTAATTGTTGTTTTTCATTAATCACCAATGATCAGACACAATTCGAAAAAAAAAAATTCCCATATTACAAATTTGGTTATTTAGTCAAATTTTCTCCTTTTTTACATTAATGGCAATAAGTCACTATTTATGAAAGATACATTTATGAATTGTACCATCATAGAATCTACTTAAAACAGACAATATTTTAAAATTATTGGCCACCCATGTATTCATAAACTTTTTCATAACCAAAAGGTTTGGACTTTGCTTAAAAAATATTTTTTGCATACAAAAATAAATTATTTTGCGTATTTCTAAAAAAAAAACTGCGCAAGCTTTTCATACTATTTACTTTTAATCTATCAGCACAGTTAGCCTTTAATATTAAAACAACAAAAAACTAATAGAAATCATTCATTTCTGGTCATAGTTTTTAAGACAGTAAAATAATATTGAAAAAGAAAGACTTTTCTTTAAAAAAGAAATATCAGAGGTAATGCTTATGATAAATTATTTTTCGTACTTTTTTCAGAACGGCCATAAGTTGTACTATTAGACGTTTCAAGGTTATCCATTCATTACCGGACACCCTGTATAAGTATACAACTTGTTAGTAACAAGTATACAACTAACAAGTGGGCCAAGTTGCTTCAATAAAGAAATTTATTATTATTATTTATTGTAAAATAATTTTTTTTTACATATTTTTTGCCATTCGCATAGATAATGTATTGTAAAAGCAATTTCCATTACTAGACATTAACGATAATCAATATTACCTCCAAATAAGCATAAATGAACTTATCTATTTTGTGTTTGAATATCAACACATGAAATGGTTTTGCTTCCTAAGTTTTAAAGACGTCACAGGCAAGTAAAAATCTCGTTTCTGTCAATGCAACAAGCGATCAAACATGGGACTCCGAGCTTTGCTCCACCACGGCAACGCACCCGCGCACTCCGCGATCAAGACGAGGGACTTCCTTAACATTTCATAGAGGCGTAAACTTTTGGGTCATCTGCCTTACAGCACTGATTTGGCTCCGTTTGACTTCTTCTTGTGCCCTAAAATTAAAAACCGATGCAGGGGGGTACAGTTTTCATCGCCTGAAGATGCGCTCACTGCGTTCGAGAAGGCCGCTGAGGACTTTCTCACGAGTATGGGAGAAGTGGCATGAAAGAGCCAGTTTACTAAACGGAGCAAAAAAACATTATTTTAATGAAAAAAATTATGATTTTTTTTACTTCAATTATTATTACTAAACTATGGAAACATCAACATAATATTCATTTTAAAAATGTGTTTTTTGGCTCTTTCATAACATTTCGGTATTGAAAGAGCTACTAAAAGTTATGAAAGAGCCAGTCTGTATTATAAAATGTAATTGTGAAAATTATGCAAACTAATATGAATTCCACTTTAAAAAAGAAAATAAAAAGACATACTAACAAATTCTTTTTAAAAACAAATGACATTTTTAAGAAATTTTTAATTCTATCAGTAATTTTAAGTGATTCTAACAACACATAAATCTTAACATATTTTTCAGTCATACCTGTTATATACATAATCTTTACATATGAGAGGCCGATTACTTTTTATTTATAACAATCTTGAAAATTAAACAAAATAACAAATAATAGCTTCTATCAAACACAACATCGTTAAATCTTTAAAAAAGAAGCGAGTTGTAACTCACCATGTACCAGACGTTCGTATTTCTACAACAATACAACAATTGGGAATAATAAATAAAACTAAAATAAGAATTAAAGACAGAACGCAACGCCTACATTACGTTGTACGGAGGGCAAAGTGGCCAAAATCTGACAGAGTTGCCGCATCGGATCGCTAACGATCCTCTAGTTAATGTGTAAATATTTCTATTCTTTAATAAATTATTTAAAATAATTGGGAACCATCTATAAACATCCTTGGCCAACTAAGACTTTCAAAATAATTTGCAAAAGTAACAATAGAAAAATTTCAGTAAGGTATTTAAAATGAAACTTTCACGTAATTTTAATTACTGATTTGTATAACTCGTAACTTGCAAGTTGTAGTTTACCAAAAACCATTTACAAACACCGTCTTTTCTGCTAGCGAAAAACTAATTTCACAAATGAAATCCTGTCGTATACGTCACATTAAAATAAGACTGGAAGCTTTCTCCAGCATTTGAAAGTAAAATAGCAGTCCTTTTCACGCGACAATATCTGAAGCAAATCATTTAATAATATACGAAAAAAATGAATATTTACTATGGTTTTATTTTATGTACAGAATTAAAATTCAGGGTTATGAAAAAGCCGGTTATGAAAGAGCCAGCTCTTTTAAGGCCCATTCATCCGGCTCTTTCATAACTTATTCTTTAAAAAAATATAACTCTTAAATAACAACAATATCAAAACTTTTGCGGCTCACTTTTTACGCAGCTGCATGGCTAAATATATGCACAAACTCAATCTGCAATCCATTTACCTATACTTATTTTGAATAAAATGGCAAAAAACAAGTTAAATGAAGCAAAATACTTACTTTTTAGTACCAAAAACGTACGCCGGCATTACGTCCCTTGGTTTCGGCGGACTGTCAAATGTTTGTGGATGACGGGAAATCGCTGTTGCTCACTTAGAAATAAAATTACCAACCAAATCCGCCTATAAATTACCAAAATAATGTAAGTGGCTCTTTCAAAACCTGGCTTCTTCATGCCACTTCTCCCAGACTGGAGAATTGGCTTTGAAAATTGTTTCAGACGCATGAAACTTTTTTTAAACGCTGGTAGAGAGTTCTTTAGAAAGATGTAATAAAAACCAATAGATCATTTTTAATTTGTCCAAACTTTCTGAGTGTCCTACTTATATGCATGTATGTCAAATCAAAACTTTTTATTTACTACCCTTTACTAATATCTACTTCATTGCTGCATTTGCTTCAGGATAATCGGTGCTTCGAAAGTAGAACCCATGCCAAAAACTTTTCTCTGCATAATTGTTTAAAGTGCGGCACTTGGCGCCACTCTTGAAGCCCCTCTCTAGTCGTATACGGTATCGTATTTTCTTAGAGCGAATTAAACAAAACTCTGCATAAATTTTATATAAATAGGTAGGTACGAGAAGTATGTTTACCTAACCATACGTAGTATTAAGAACATTCATAAGAAGTTTGTATTTCCTTGTTTACCAAAAACAAAAAAGTTGGGTTTTATAAACGGTATTCTGAACTGTGACATTTGTGTGACTCCTTTTTTACACTGTACTGCAAATTGCAAACGGAGGCTTCACTTTTTCATTCAAGAATTCCTTGAAAATCTTAAGACTTTATTCGACATATCCATTTTGGTTTGGCTTTCTAAGGGCTTGGAATGCCTAACTTATCTCAGATTTTCCAGACAAATATAGTTCCTGTCATTTCGAACAGTAATGAAAGGGTATTTCTTGGATGCCTCCAATATGACGTCTATATCTGCATCATCACTACAATTTAGAAATTTGTTTAGGTGCGATGAAGCCTTATATAAGAAAGCTAATATAGCCTAGAGACCAAGATAATATTAACAAATATGTACTTTTTGGATTTGGCTTAATTTGTTGTACATGTTAGATACATAGTATATATCTAGCTTCAGCAAGTTATTTATAAAATATTCAACCATTGATTTCATCAGTAGGTATGTTATGTACTTACTAAAACATCTCTCGACAACTCTAACGAAACATAAATATTGAAACTGCAGTCGAAGTACGTAGGTAATAATCTAAAATTATATTACACACATAGATTTAATTGCAAGCACGGGCTTAATGTTGCCTACATTAAGCCCATTCTCAGTACATATTAAATTGTGTTAAAAGTAATTGTGCACATACATGTATCTAGCTCGAAGCAAATTGCATACGGTCTATTTGCATACCAACATTTTCGCAACGTTTAAGCGGCGTTTAAATGCAAACTGCAGACGTGAAAAACTACCGCTTTTAATTTACGGAATCAGATTATGTTAAAGAAATTTTTCGGTAAGCGTGTTGCTTATACGAGTAACTAGTGAGTTTCAGTTTTGACTTCTTTTGGAAATTTTAAGGGTTTAATTAATTGTCCGCAAAGTTGAAAAGCATGAGTTTTCAAATTTTGGTTTTACCAAATAACCGGGTAAATAAATACCAAATAACTAGTAATCTTAATCAACTAAGGCATAAATTCATGATAATTAGAGATTTTACAGAGAAAATGTTTGTTATCTGAAACAAATAAATAAACCTTTGGAATCAAAATACCAGGCCACTCAGAGAAGAGAGTTATGCGAAAAAAATATTTTGTGTATGGAATGCTGGCGAGCTATTTTATTACTTATTTTGAAAATTAGATTATTAAATCTTTTTAAAAAAATGAATCTGTTTTGGGAACATTTTCGTGCAATGACTTTTTACCGCTTTAAGTCCAGCTTGAAACATGATGAACCCTTTAATCGACTTCAATAAGCTTTTATAAACAAGGCGCCTCCTAAAGTAGCTTTGTACCACTGGTATAACGAGTGTCAGTGCGGTCGCTTAAATTTAAAGAACGTTGAAAGAAGTGGTCAGTCTTTTGGCAGCTGTTGCTATACGTGCTACAAGTCAAAAATTTTATTTGCATAAGGAGGAATTTTTCGCGCTGGGAATCCCACAACCTCCCATTTCTCAGAAGCAGGCGCGCGTGGTATGGTGCCATGATATGATTGATTAATTCAAAGCAGGTCCTTCCCGAACTATATACGATACCATAATAGGTAACGAATCTTGCATCTATGAATAAGATCAGGAAACAAAGCGTTAGTCAACAGTATGGCTGTTTCAAAACGAACCAACGCCTACAAAAGTGAAGCGCTGGAAAAATTTAGAGTGCTAGTTTTTTTTTTCAATCGGGGTCCTTCGGAAACCTAAGCAGCGTCAATGCAGAGTGGAACACTACCAAATGCTTGCCAGAAGTTTTCACTGCTGCGAGCAATAAGTGACCGAATATGTGACTCCAGGGCCTTTCACTTCACTACAACAACGCACTTACGCAATCCGCGATCAAGACGTGGGACTTCCTAAACACCACATTGGTAAAACTCTTGTATCATCCACCTTACAGCCCTGATTTGGCACCGTGTGACTTCTTCTTGTTCTCTTAAATTAACAATCAGCTCAAGAGGATACAACTTTCAAAGCCAGAAGATGCGCTCACAGCGTTCGTGAAACTTTCTGAGTGTGCTACGTAACGCCCTAAAATCTTCGTGCGATCTTAGCGATAACTAGATTGGTTTTCACGGCGACTGCTGACCATCTAGCTTAATTCATGAATCTTTGGAGCCAGGCCTTGGAGGGAAATGGAAGGGATAAACCGTATCTCTAGATTTTTCGAAGGCCTTTGACCGAACATGGTACAAAGCACTCTTAATCGAGGTTCTATAATGCGGCAAACAATCTGGACTCTGATCTGGACTGGATATTTGATTTTCTGAGGAAACGGTAATAAACATATAATCCAAGTAGTTGTTGATGGCTGCTCTTCTGACCTAATAGCCACTAGTGCTGGAGTACTTCAGGGATCAATTCTCTCTGCAACATTATTATTACTTCATATTAATTGTCGGGTTTTGTTAGCTATTCTGACGACACCATTCGACAGTGGCTCTTAACAACTTAAGAGCTACATATTATGCGCACTAGCGAGTCCATACCAGATCCAGTGTCAGATAGAATCGATGATTGGATGGGTTAGTTCAAATTAACCCGTCCTTGAACAGGGTGTCCAAATGGAGTGATACCAATATCTTCAAATTTATTCCGTGGATAACCCAGGCTTGTCTCATTAGCGCAAAATAGAGTGAATTTGACCTGTTGCCTACTTAACAAAGTTGGTGTGTGTTTTTTCTAATCACCTAGGCATGACTATCACGTCCAGACTCCACTAAAGTCAAAGGATGAAAACCATGGCTCAAATTGCTTCGAAAAAGCTGGGAATCATCTCATATGTCTAGCGCTATATCATCTCTGATTAACATTTACACAGTTTAGATTTGATATTGTATGGAGTACTGGAGTTATCTTTGTTATAATTCTGCCAAATATCAACCAGACGCGTTGGACTCTGTTTAACAACAAAGACGGTAAACTAATGTAGGATTACACAGGCTCTGCACCGTTGCGGGTATGTCGATCTTTTACAGAATACATTTTAGAGACCATGCAATGCATTTTATGGACTAGCTGAACCTTCCCCATTTTGCCATCGATCAACTAGATGGAGGCAAAGGTTCCACCTGTTTGATAGGACTAAAATTAGTAGAAGTATGGTTCTAGCCGCCAAGGTATAGAATCAAGTGCCTCGGTCTGTTTTTGGAGCTTAATATAATCCCAGGATTTTTAAAAGGATTTTTTCGAAGAGTGAATAGGCTTCTCTTGGATCGGCGTATAACATCCTTGTCTTCATCTTCAATTGGCATTACGTGATATCGAAGACCAATGCCTGCCAAATGTTAATAAACTGAGCTATTTTAAACACAACTTAACTCGTACGTATTCGACTTACCAAAATAAATAATATTGCTAAAGATTTTCTTCTCACTAGGTGGCAGCCACTTTTCCAGTAGCACTTGGTTCAGAGGGCAGATGCAGGCTTGCATCATACCCATTATAAAGTGAGCGTTGCAAACGGCAATCCAACCTCCCTGAAGCAATCAAAACATAGTAATGAGTATGAGCTTTTCTTCACATTCAAATATAATCTTTATTTAAGAAAGACCATCGTACAAATAAAAAGAAAATTTTTGTCAGCAATACACAAATGTACCTATAAAAATCATTATTTGCGTGCGATGTAAAAACTATTGTAAATAAATTAAAGAAAGTGCTACATGTTTATGGTACTTATTCTTACCCACAAAAGTGAGGTTATCTAACTATTAAGGTTAAATCACAATAATCGTTTTTTGTAGTTAGTCAGAGCCGCCTATGAAGTCATTGCTACGAAAACTTTTAGTGTGTGCAATTGTTTTTATCTTCTATTTTTCCAAATATAATGCTAATTTAGAATACTTATTTATCTTTCTAGATAGAAATCAACCTTTGCGAAGACGGGGCGGGTCGCTAATAATGAATAAAATATAAACTGCCGCACCGATTCCAAAATTATTTCACCCTTTGTAAGCTACATTGTTAAGAAGTAAACCATATCTATATTTTTCCAGAAATTTTAATTATTTCATTCCTAACAATGAAATAAAATAAACATCGGGGCGATGATTCAGTTGAAACTAACTTTTTAAAATAAACTGTATTACTCAATACTCAATAATCAATCATTTATTGCTTCCATAATGTTACAAAGTTTTGAATCTATTTTTACAGTGGAGGAGCGTACATATAAACACATAAAACATGTATCACTATAGGCCTAATGTAGGCACTGCAACATACATAAGGGGGCTTATAAAAAGAAGGAATACATAAAATCAAAGAACACATAACCAAGATGTTGTTATTATTACATGAATATCAACTTAATTAAGCTACAAATTTGTCGTTCATGTACCCACCGTATAATAACATTTTTGCAATAGGAATTCTTTTAGTTTTTTTCTAACCAAATTTGTTTTTTTAATGTTTTTTTACGTAACTAGGACGGTAATTATAAATTTTTATGGACATTACAAGAGGACTACAGTAATTAGGGTGGTTTCTTAAGAAAGTACTCATTTATTATTACTAAATTTACTATTACCACGAACTCATTATTTATTAATTAATGTAGAGTTCATGAGATAAGTTTTGTGTATATACTTTACTGTTAACATGTGTTTTAAATAATTTTCATAAATCTGTTCTGCGTAATAATATTGCAGCTATAGACATGGTAGTTTTTTGTGCTTGTAATATGTTTGGCACTGTTCAACTTTATGAAATAGGTAGATTAGTCGAGATGTTATTACGTACGTATACGTACGTTATTTTTTTAGTCCTTAGTAAAGTCGATGTATTTTGTTTGAATAAATATTCAAATAAATAAATATAAATATTGGTTTTTATTTATATATGTTCATGCATTGTGACGAGTGTAAATCGCTCTTCCTCGCACTTCCTCAGACGGCACCGAGAGCACGAGTTGCTACAAAAAGAACTCATACCGCTATAGGTGCACAGGTGATTATTAAAGATATCCATTTTTTTGCATATAAAAACATTTCATAAATTATTCCATAAAACCCTGTCTATTTGGTTTTCAAATGAAAGTAAAGTCAAAATTTAAACTGACTCAAAAAATTGAAGAGGTTTTGTATTCAAAATTTTTTTGAGTACGCATTTCATTTGTGAACCGGTTTCTATAATATTTTATTAAGCCGTTTAATCTTTTGTTTTAATTTTGAAAACAATTGTTTTTTTTTTTTTAAGTGGTTGATGCTGATATCCTTGCAGTGCAGTAGGTTATTAAAGCAGTGCGAAATATATAAGTCATGAGAAAGTTTAAAAAATAACCATTTAGAGAAAATTAAAAAACAAATGACTTTACATGCTCTACATTCGGGTCAGCTACCAATGCTGTATGAGGAGCCATTTTTTTCATTTTCGCTTCTACGTGGGCTGAGCCCATGTGCCATTTTTGCAAACGGTAAAAGAATCACCTGACAAATAGACTCACATAAATTAACAATCAACACAATATCACAATGACAACACACATTCACGTTTCAATTTTTGGTCGCTGGTTGTATATACTAATATTATTAATACATTTATCCATCAAGGTTGTTTTAAAGTTTGACTTATGGATAAATTTGTCAAATGTTTCTCCACCACACCACAACAGCTTTAATTACCCCGCTGCAGGTACATACAGGTACGTACTACATCAGCCTCAACCAAGTAAAGAGGTGGTGTCTCAATTACCTGGTTAGCAATAGTAGGCATAGCTACGCATAAGGCACCGTTTACGGCTAACACTACAGTTAGAACTATCTTTCCGCCAACCTTCTTCAGGAACAGCTCAGCAGGGATGACAGACATCGCGTGTCCAAAGAAAAACGATGACAAGATCGTCCCTTGGATGCGTCTATCCCAGTTATGAATCTGCAAGAAAAAAATCATTTCAATATAAAGGGCAATGGTAGGTGGCTGTACCTATTTACAAAATGAACATACGTGTTTAAATTGATATTTCGATTAATGATGCATAGCCGTCCGTGGTTGAAGTAGCATTTTTTCCTTGAGTTTCATCCAAATTATTTGAGCGGACAACTGTAAAACGAATATTAATTGGATGTCTAAGCTGTCCAATTATGATGATTAATAGTTAAATGGTTATGAGCGAACATATGAATAAACAAATTGCGATTTAAATAATAACCCTCCTCCTGGCCAAAATTACCCTAAATCTATGTAACTATTAGTCAATAGGCGTTTGACTTACTTTTTATCCGATGTAAACTAACAATGAAAACTTTTCAAAGATCAAGAAAAACAAAGACATTTTCAAAAAAAATTGCTTGTTTAAAATAGAAACAATGCATAATTTATGCAATTAATCATCACAATTAACAACATCTACATAATTCAAGGAATATAAAATTCGGAAGGTAGGCAAAAATCGCTCATTAAAAAATGTACACAAAGAGATTCTACGTATCATTTTAGAGTTATTTTTTCTGTAAGCCTGCAAAGAATCCGTCGATTAATTAAAACAATTTTTTTTACTAAAAAGCGCAGGAAGCTAGGAACGACCTCGCTGATTGCGCTTAAACCCGAGTCCCTGTTAAAACAGGAATCATCTCCTTTGCAAAGGAAATTGAATTTTTCATTTCAAAAACATTTTAATTCGGATTTTTGCTAGCGATTGTGTTTTTAAACGTTTATAATGAAATTAATGACTTTTTGTGCTACCTTTTTTTGTGAAATACGCAATTACGTTACGCTTACCCATTATTTGAACGTGTAATGCAAAGGTTTTTTACGATCACAATCTTTTTAAAGATTAAAGCTTAATAATTTGTGAAGTTTCTATTGTTTCATTTAATTATGCTTGTCACAAACAAGTTTTAGTCTAACCAAGCTTATAAGCTGTTTATTTCTTAACTGATTAATTAGTTGACTAATAATTTATCAGTTAATGAATTACCATGGAAATAACATTCTTTAAACATGCTTATTCCACAAGCGAGAACTTCATATTTTTTTTCATCGACATATTATCTACGAACGATGTTGAAATTTCATTATTTAAGCAATATATTTCGTGATGGAACAAGACACCTGTTGTGTAGGTTGACATTTGAGGAGCTTCTATTACATCGGCTTATTGAAGCTATAAATTAGATCGGGAAAGACAATAGAAGGGTAATGGGAAAGGATTTGAACAGCTCAAGCGGAGATAGACTAATTAGGTCTTTGAAAATATTGAACCCCTCTGATTGCCTAAACTCTGTTTCATTTGTGAAATTGTGACGGCAAAATTTTCCCTTTCATTTGTCAAGTTTTAAAGATAAGTATTTGATTTAGTATTGTAACAGGTTGATTTAAGAGATAGCCCCCTGCCTGTGCTTTAGTGAAAAAGGTCATGGGTCAACTGAATTAAAAGCAATTTCATCAATTTCAGCAATTTCATCAGCAGGCCCTTTACCATAAAATCTTAATACGACGCTTGTTTTACCAATACAGAAAAAGTTCTTTATTAACTACAAAGCTATTAAAAATTCATGATCAATTATTATACGCCTCAAAATTGCCCAATAGTAACAAAAAATGGCCTTCACGATAAAATGTTATGGCTTCTGTTGATCTGATCACAACAACCCGGTATAAAACATATACACTGTAAAAAGGCTTTAATTTATCGATTTTTTTACAATTTTAGATATTATGTTATGTTACACTAGTGTTATGTTATCTTTAACTAAATTTACAATTTCATTCTATTACTTAGTAATGTACACTTGTATATTGAAGTAGCTAAGGCATAAACGTGCGCACCGAAAACAAAAACTACTATTTACTAAACGCTTGAAAGTCTTGGACACACAACCTCATAACTTCATAACAAACGTAATTTCATAACAATTTCGTGAGTAGGTAAGTATTTTTTATTTGCTGAATAGGCCTGAAACATTCTTGTGTTCATCTCCACTCTCATCCTCAATTTCCACCGAAGCTATGAAAGAAAAGTGGTAAAATGGTATAAATATAGTTAAAAATAAATTATAAATAAAAAAAGAATGTATGATGTATTGATATAAAAAAATATAATGAATGACCGTTGGCGTGGTGATGATTTAGTGTAATCCACTTTATCAGACCTATACAAACCTAAACAGTCACGTCGAAATAATTGTATTAGAACGAAAAATTTAATACACAGGCGGTATAGCATTGCACAACTTGAATTTTACTTCAAGCTTGATTTCGTTTGATATCGGAAATAATAAACTTTGGATATAAAGTTTAAACGCTAAGCCTTTTAATTAGTAAAACTTGGTGTCATTTACACAAAATCTTTAAAAATTTTAATAAGATTTCTGCTATAATCGCATTCATGCGTTAAAATGCGTAAAATAACACATCCCTTTTAATTTCAATAACTGTAGTAATCGCGGTGTTAAGTATTGAATTTTTTGTCACTTATTTTTTATTCGCGTTTCCCTGCTTTCGAGTAATACTCAAATAGGCATTTACACTTTACGAAAAAGGAGGAATCCCGTCGAAGTTCCAAAGCTTTTTGGAATTCTGCTGTCAAGGAATTTTTGTATTCACAAATTTTGTTTCAACTGATTTATCATGTTACGCAATAATGTTTTTGTATTCCAAATTTACGTAGACAGCTTTGAAAGCTTGTAATTTATATAAGTGCTATATTTGTGAAGATTTATACGTAGGTAAGTTTCTGTAATGCATTTGTTTCAAATAATGGCCTTATAATATATAATATTAATAGTTTATAACCACATTACATAACCACACTACGTTTAAAACTGAAGTCATTGTTTGTAAGAGAAGGTCAGCGTTACTTGAAGATAATAAAACGGTTAGTTCCTAATACGAAGGGTGATTGTCAACTTTACTTTTTACAAAAAAAAAATTTATTAACATAGACCTAGAGGCAGTTAGGCTCTGTCAAAAAATATGTTTGAAGTGTTATATTTCTTAAAATAAATAAATAACCACATCACAAATAGTTTACCTGGATATAGTCGTCATCTTTTCGACTAGCATCAGTTAGTGCTAAAATTCCTATGCTGACAGTTCCTCGTAAAGATCCCACGACGATAGAACAGACAAACATATACAGCATTTGTATATGTCGCACTCCGATCTTGAATTCTAAAAATAAAATAATCCAAATTATTCTATAAATATCCTTTCAAAATATGCCTGTAATACGAAATGTAGTTAAAAGTGGTAAATACCAATATTTTTAAGAATAAACTCTTTCTTTACCTAAAATAAAATAAAATTTAAACAATAAGATGATTAGTTAGATTGCAGGACTCTCAATAAATATTCTTACAATTTAATCCCTTACCAATTAGTTTCCGTGTTAGTAGTCCAATTATTTTCTATTAATACGCAAATATTGATTATTTTTTAAGAGGTTTTAAAATTTTTTAAGTTATTATTTAGAAATAAATGAAATTCTGGTAACAAGACATTCTAAAGGTGGTTTATCAACAACGTAATTTTCTTTGACAAAGTCACGTCATCCCGTCTCACCATTTTCTTATTTTACTTTTATACTGCTGGTAATTTTATAGAACGACAAACTGTCATTAGTACAATCTAATGGTCTCGACAGGCGAGAGCACTCTTAAACAGCGTTTCTAATAATAGAGCAGCGTGGTGACATTGGAAACTAAACACACTCAGGCAAAACAGCGTCAAGGACTGTCTTAAGAACGACGCTATTGAGCTAATGAATGGTTTTACTAAATTCAATGCTCGATTTAATATTGATTTTTGAGGATTGCACTGACATTCCTTCGAATTTTGTTAGCTGAAGTATCTAATGAACATATTTAAGAATACTTGTTTTTGCCCGGGATTTCGCTCGCGTAGTTCGCAGTTCCCAGTAAAAAAGTATGCATAATTATAATTTATAATCCTATAGTAGTAGGGTATCTTGTGTTAAGATTTCACCTGAGGCGTTGACGTGGTGTGTTTCAGTCGAAGGAAAGGTACAGCCATAACAATTACTGGAACGTAGGCAATTCCAACTTATGTTTACAGTTGGCAACGCATAATTATTCGACAAATCAATAAACAACGAGATAACCAATCCATTATGTTGTCCATAGGTGCGGATACCAATCACCATCACATGGATCACATGCTCGGTGGCCGCCTGAGACGAAGTTAAATACAAAGATGCATTTCAGTCTAATGCAATATTTACTCAGCAGTAAATCCTAATCTAAATTGCGTATAAGCACTCCAGGTTTTTCCTACGTGTACTTATATTTTTCGGGACGAAAGGAATTTTATATTTTTTTTTCCCCTGGCAACAAGTTTGGAAAAGTGTAGGCGTGAACGTTAAAAATACAAATGACTAAACTCACAATCATATTATTAGTTAAGATTAGATCTTTTGTATGATATTTGACATTGCATCATAAGAGATCTTAAACTAACGAAATATGTGGGATAGAATAATAGTACCGTAAATGTAAGCCTCTACTATTTATGTACGCATATCTAATAGCTCGAGTCGACGACAGCCAATTAACAGGTACCAAGTGCTAACAGTACTAACAAAGATTACTCACTTTTGGTAAATAACTAAATGCGGATATTTATTTGTTTTATATCATAATTAGCTTTGGATCTCGGCCTCACTCGCGCATGTTAGGACCATTTCCAAAAGTTTAAAGTGTAAAAATACACAAACTTACTTTCAAAGGTATAATTTTAGGATTTCGTATTCGAGTATTTGTTATTATAACATCCAATCTATACATACTCAAACATTACTGAAAGTTATAGAAGCAAAGACTTTAAACATTGTAATATAACAACCCAGGTAGTTGTGAATGATATGCGTCTGGTTCATTATCAGATAACAAACATAATAAATCCAAGGTGTCTGTTTATAGATTATTTGTTCGCGCAGTAACTGGTTTCTGTTCATTGTCTTTTATCTAGCGTTTACCGAGAGCTTTGTTTACTAAAACATTGTTTTTAGATTTTCCTCGATAGGTTAATGTACCAATTTTATCTTTCATATATATATGAAGTGTTTTGAAAATATGTCCATGTTCCCAAAAATCAACAGAAATACTTTTAAAAGCCGCGTCCTCTCTTAAATATTTGTATTTTTTATGAAGAGTTTGCATAGTGCGGCCCTTCCTATTCTAACCTTCACAATAACAATGATTATGTAGCTATCTTCGCGGGCTATGAAAATGTAGAAAAATCATGTTGACTTGGTTTTAAAAACACTTACATCCAACATCCAAATTACAGGTTATGATAAATTGTCTAGATTCATCAACAGTTAATAATATAAAGCTGTTGTCGTCCTAGTTGAAGAAAATGTTTTTAAACATTTCCATATTTGTAATGATCATTTTTTTTTTGGAATCGATAGAATCTAAAATTATCTTTGATTAAAATAAAACAGCGGCAAATAGGTGAAAAGCTCCTCAAAAACGGACCTAAAAACTGGCTCCCGGTCGCCTGATTTTACTTGTCAAATAGTTTAGTTACTACGCAAACTGAACTGACAAAATAATAAATGACACGAAATTATACGGAATCGATATTTTGTCTTGCTTGCATCATTTTAACTGTTTTTTGTCTAGGAGATACGGATTTTGTTACGGAAGATAGATGAAGTCTTCCGGTATTTTACTTTACTCAAAGAAAATTACTTACCTAATATTAATACATATTTTACCAATATCTTATATCAAATTTAGATATAATACAGGCATTTATGTATTACGAAAATTTCAACAGATACAATCCAACAGCGTCAAGGGGAACCGTGAAGACTGCTAGTAAATAAATAGGCTGTATAAAGCCTAGCCAATTTTTTTTGTAGTGGTTGAATATTAAGTAAGGCAAGCAGGTATGAACAGGTGATGTTTTATGCGAATTATATATGTTTTTTACTAAAAATATAATTCACATGTGATTCAGAGATCAGCGCGTTTAAACAGATAACAAAACTCTTCAGCATTATTTACCACACTACATGACATCGACACGCATGACCTCGTTATTAAAAACTTTTGATTTACACGACGGGTAAAACAAATAACATACACTTCATAACTTAAACGGGAATACAAAATGGTTGAACAGAAATCACCAAACCAATAACAATAAAATATTTTTACATCTTCATAGTACAAAATGTATTACATGAAAAACAAGTAGCACAAATATATAAAAAATAAACATTTGTCTCAGAGGTGGAATAAAACTGAGATAGCTTTGAGTGCTGTGTACTACCCGCGAGGCATGAACGAGTATAGCAGACTTACACAAACAGTATTACTAGAAATCTTTACACAATGAAAATAAGAAAAGAATAGTTTTACACTGTTCTTGCCAGATCTTTACTTTTTAAATTTGTGTCGAAAACCTGCTCATTTATGTTGTAGATGATGGACTGTAACCATAACCTTTAGTTTACCATATCTCTATACATATTATATAACTGTAACGGACCCACGTCTGTTCATGCAAAACTGGTGGAAAATTTTAATGGGGTTAACATAGAAAAATATATTGTACGAAACCATCAGTTTTTACAATTCTTGCCTCTGATCTTTGTTATTGTTAGCAATCTATCCATAAAGTTAAATATTTTTTCGTTTGTTAGTTTTTAGTTAGTTACCCCGTTTTTTGTAGTCCTACTTTTTTGTCCTATTAATATTATATGATAGAGTTGACCAACTTTAGTTTCAAGAGTTTCATAAAGCCTTTTTTACAGACAGAATAGTTTCACTTTATTTATTTTATCAAAAGTATTTACAAACTTTGAAAAGAGATAATCGGCTAGCTTCATCGTTATTCTGATAGAAAGCGAAATACTTCTTATAAGTTACCTCTCTCTCCACACGTTTTTTGGAGATGCTGTGCAGCTCCTAGTCTTATTATAAGCTCTTTGCATATGCATGGCAATATACAGGTTGTATAAATAATGCTTACCACTTACAATGGCACATAATATGACTGACAGAAGTCTCCCTCTTGGTCCTGCTAAGAGGACAAAAAAGTAGGAACACGAAAAAACGGGGTCCACTTACTCTATTTTCCAAAGATTCTGAACTATATTTTTATATAGTTTAATGTATTCATGCAGGAACATTTAAGGTATTAAATCTAAACCAAAAAACAATATTAATAATTCTCTTTACATAAGTGTGCATGTCTCTTTACTGTGTGCGTTATTTGGTTTCAGAAATATCAAATTGAAGATATTTTATTTAGTTATTGGTACATAAATAACTCCTAATAGATAAAAGTCAGTGTTTGTAAACATGTATTACAAACCTTTTGATTTTAACAAGTAAATCAAAAGGAAAAAACGTTAAAAACTAACCTAAAAATTAGTATAGCAGATGTAAAAAATTTTTTTACATCTGCTTTAGGGAGTACATAAATATTTAACTATATAAAGATTACAGTTAAAATATTTGTTTTACATCTGTGCCTTCTTTCATCCATACTCGAGTTACTATTTAACCCTGAAATAATTTTAGGTCAACATTTTATTTCACCAGCTTGGGTGCCAGAAGCCAGAAGGGGTGACCACGAGTGTATTTTCAAAAACGCGATCAAATTCGAGCGCTGCCTTAGCCACCGTCTTGATTTGAAGGTCGAAACTGTTTTCCTTAACATCTAGGCCATTTTCAACTTTTCAAAAATAAACATAGGGGCTAAAGTGTATCATTATACGACATTTTATATAATGCAAAAAAATTGAAATTCTGGATTAGGCTGTTTTTCTTCATACCGACTTGGCTGTCATTGCAGGGACGGTACCAATATCAGACAAAAAATTTACACATGAGTAACACATTTTACGCGAGCAAGCCAGTAGTCTACAGCTTTTAAGTTATTACAAAATCAAAACAAAAAAAAATGTAATAAAGCATACCACAGCCAATTGAATTTGTTTATTATACTTATTAACATGATTGGAAGTACCTTCGTATAATATAAAATTACATAAATATATACTCACTGGTTTTCGTGATAACACCTTCGTGGCCATCTTCAAATTGAAATCTTAGAAAATCCACGTCCATCTTAGATTTCTATTAATACCAAATACCATTTTATTTACTTAATATATTTATTAATTAATAACACATTTCTAAAAAATATACAAACGCATTTCGCGAAAAAACACGGTATAAATGACTAACTATGGTTGCAATTGACAGAATACAAAAATAAGAGACTTTCAAAATAATCGTTTTATCTGTATCTTCGTTGTTTTAATAATAAATATTTTCATCTCATGAACATTTTACAAATGTCTATGTAAATAAGTGATCTGTATCTAAACATGCATCCTACGTAAAAAGAAACCTTATCGCTTCTGTTATACAATTGAATTTAGTTTGAAATCGAAGTTAGATAAAAATTTAATTGCAATTATTGTTTCGACGTGATAACTGAATGTCAAGAGTAACGTCGACGCATAAATGTTGTAACGTGATTTCTTATCAATTTCTTTGGTTAATTTCCCGGGTAAGTTTATTATTCATATTTGTTATAGGGGAACACCCAAAAATTCCGAATTATGTAATTCCGAATTTGAATATTCCGAATTTCACAATCCCGAAGAGTATTCCTATTAAGAGTCTGACTATTCGAAAAAACGATTCTTATTTTACCGAAATTTATAAATACGAAATTTTAATTTTCCTACTTTCATTAGTACGAAGAATTAAAAACCCGCTGTGGTACTAGTCCGAAATATGGAATTCCGAATTTTAATTTTCCGAAAATTCAATGCCAACATTCAGATTTTGTATCTAAAACGGGTATATATTAAAATTATAATCTAAATCTCCTGTGACACAAATTAAAATTAATAAGGCACATTTTGAAATTATACAAATTAGGCACGACGACAAGCGACGATGCGAGGAGGATTTTTTTTTTCAAAATGGACAGTTTATTTATGGCCCATAGGCCTTTTAAATTTTACTGGACTTTGTAGCCTAGCGCTGACGGCGCCTAGCTGGAACTTAAACTACCCCTACATACGACACGCCTAAAGGCACCCGAGAGGGCACGGACCTCGGCTTAGGACGTCGAACATTGAAACTACCACTGGTTTGGAAGGATCATCTACTGCCAAAGAACCAGCAAGAAACTCAGTAGGAATGCGTATGACGCGTTAGCCTGGCCCACTGGTGGGTTAGGCGATTCGAATGCCGTGTTGCCCTATTTCTAACTGGAACACCAGCGTTCCTTGTTGTAATATCATCGTCGGGATCTGTTAAGACGTTACGAGGACGCCTATAACGAACCGTTGCGTCTGGGTTGGCTGTGTATTCAGATGACTTATTGACCAGCTGGTTGTGATGGTGGGAAGCATTATAGAAGTGGCGTCTAGACACTAACTTCATGAATGTGGCAATGGTGGGCAGCTCGAGATCCTTGTGCAGATCTAAGTTGCGGACATAGGGCGGGGCCCCGACGCATTTGCGTAAGAACCTATTTTGAATAACCTGCAAGTGATTGAGGTTCGGCTTGCTGGCGTCATCGAAAGCCACACTGGCATATGTCATGATGGGCCAGATGCAAGATTTGTAAAGTGTTAGCTAATTTCTAAGCTACATTTTACTCTTCTTGCAAATTAGAGGGTGCAGCCTACCCATGACGAAGGCGGCTCGGTCCCGGACGGGTTTTATGTGATCCGAAGCGAGGAGGAGCAGTCAGTCTGTATTAAGATAATGCAGCGCGAGCCGAGCGAGCTACCAGCCGACGAAGCGCCAAAAAGGGATTTGCATTTCAGTACATAAACTACATACTCAAGAAATAACTCGGTACAAAAAAACTAAATAAACTTTCTCATTTCCAGCTACTTGAAGCTAGACTACTTGAATGCTCGAACGTATAAATTGATGTGCTCATGCAGTTTTACAAGGCGTTTGTTATTGCAACTAATACTATTCGGAATTTTGATATTCGGCATACGTATTTATGATATTGCGGATTATTAATAATTCGGATTTTCTATGGTTCGGTATTTTCAAATTCGGCATATTGTTTTTCTTAATTATAAACGTTCGGAATTTTGAAGTTTCGAAGAAGAAAAATTCGAAATTATGAAACACGGAATTTTCATTTTCGGAACTATTTTTTTTTCTTCGGTGTGAATAAATATTTTTTTATTCGGTGTTATAAAATTCGGAATTTTGCAATTCGTGATTATGACTATCGGAATTAAGTTTTTCGTATTTATGTAGTATACCCTTGTTATAGATATGCGTGTTCTCGTTACTTTGGTGTACGTGTATAATCAGTACATTTTACCACGTATACACAGTCACTGTATATATAATATAAGCTTATATAAATATAACGCACACATAGCACCGCGCGTACAAATGACTTGAAATATCTGTATAGATGGTTTAACTCATTTTGCGCGTAGCCCTATATGTAGGTGTGCTTGTAAATATGCAACTTAATTATGGGTTCACAAGCTTAACCCAAACTTAGGGAGTTAAGCTTGTGTACACATAGTACAAACAAACTGTCTGCACACAGCTTTAGTCAATCCGTTTAAAGAGCAGATTTTGACTGTAGTGAAAAGTTTTATAAGATTTTTTTTTAAATACAGTCAACTAACATGTGCCATTGGCTTTGCTTACGGCTCAGAGACAATATATCAAAGTATTATTGTACGTAAGGTATCCCGAGAGCGCGTACGCAACACTTTATGACGATCAGTTGATGAATTTAAGCGTAACAAATGTAATTTACTTTTTCATATGCAAAAGGTGTTAGTTATAATAAAACAAACTACAAATGACTGGTGTTGCTTCTATTTTGAACGAGCTTAAAACATCAATGAATTGAAAACCAATATCTGTATTGATCATATAAATGTAATTTCCCCTAAAATTCAGATCCGGGTTCTCCAACAATAAAGTCAGCGCCACGACACCCTCACTTTGCTAGTTGTTGCTATTTGCTGTAAAGAAATACATCTGACAAAATGGCAGATCCTTTTTTTTGCCGTCTATGTCTGAAGACTTTCGTGTTAGTTGCAATATATCATTAAATATCTAGTTCCTTTAATTTGTTATGCCAAAACACATTATAAAAATCAGGTTATATTTTAAACACATCGAAGACTGATAAATGAAGCATGATGACATAGATAAATGAAGCATTCGAAAAAAATTTACGTTCCTATCTAAACTTTCATAAATTATATAAATTGCACGTTTAGTGACCTACCTCCAAATAGATCTTTTTGCTTAGTTAAGTTACCTATAAATCGTTCTCTATTGCTCGCATAGAGATCGAGAATATTACTTTAGAGCACTGGCTTAATGATTACTGGTTTCATAGTTCACAGTTCATGAATATAACTGTATGTCAAAACCTGGCTTGCCAAGCTTCAAAAACTTTAAGTTACGTGCTCCAAAGTCTAGTAAAGACTAGTAAGAGAGTGCTTCTGACATCAATTGTTTTGCGGAAAGCCATCCATTTCATGTTCTACAACTTGGTTTAAGAATGACGTCTTTCTAGTTACAGTAAATGAGATGATTACATAATTTGTAGTTAGAAATGGTAACAAATGCTTGAAATCGACATATTAACATATTATTTTCCAAAAACATTTAAATTCAAAACTCAAATTCAAAATATTTTACTTCATTTTAGGTAAAAAAAATGTACACTTGGTGAGGCTTCTTTTTTTTTCATCTTCATCAAGATATAATACAACTTTACTTCGGCTTTAAGAGATAGGTAGACTGAGAAAAAAAGGGGGCGATAATTTCGGCACTCTTTTAAAAGAAATCTTTTATAAAATACTTGGGGTAGAAGGTATACAGTTTGACAACGACATTATAGAAACACTCACATGACAGCTAATTGTGCGTGCTAATGAAATACCACAGCCAAGCTGTTTATATTTTATTGATATATTAATATATTAATATTTTATTTTTACAAATAGAAACACGGGAAATATCGGACACATAACCATTGCATATACCTGACCTCTAAATTAAAAAAAAAATTATTCCAAATTTTTAAAGTAAGGTTCAGATGACAGTAAAGTTTTTCATCTTCTTTACAGGTGTTATTCTGAAGATCACTGGTCGAGATACGGGAAAACATGACACTTTCATATCACTTCCTATACTCGTACAAGGATATAAAGCGTTTTGCATCGCACTCTTTGAGCCAGAGATACTTAAATATATTTCTAAAACTAGGTAACTTTTATAGCTCTGATTGTTTTATTTGTTTAATTAATAGTAGTAGTAATCAATTATCATCGTATAATTGATTACTTTTCTCTTATTAACAAAAAGATAAGCTAAATTTTCTTTTAAATTTAACTTTGATTGATCAATACGAAAAATCCTTGTTGAAATGAGATTAAATCCCAAAATCATCAAACCACTTGCTCAAAACGTTTTTTTTTTTTTTTTTTAAAAAGGGATTAGACGTTTGTCTTCTATCTCACCTGATGGAAAGTGACGATGAAGACGAAGGTGTTACACTGTTTCAACACATTTAATGTCAAAGACCAAACGCTCTGTTTTATTTAAGTTCAAAGTTAGTCGTTGAAATTAAATTGTACAGAAACCTTACAACAGCAGGTAAGTCATTTTGTTAAATTGCTGGAGTTAAGTACAGTGGGGACGGCGAGTTAATCCTGCCGCGACCAGTCCAGGTAAATTGTGTTTTTGATTGTGGTCCAATTAAATTACATTTCTTATCAAAAAGCAATCATAGCTTATGAGTACAATGAAGGCCTTGGCCACAGATCACATCGCAGCAGCTGCGCATGCGGCCCTGGGTATTTCCTATATGTATATTATTTTATTTTCACGGCTAGTCGCCCTCAAAATCAGGCGGCCTGTAGGCAAGTTTGCTTATGTTTATAGCTTATTTTATGATACAGAAACTTTTTATCACATTAAACTATATAATAAAGGTTGCGAACTTAGATTAGGTAAATATAATAAGGGAATACCGTGCCTAATATGGTTGATGGCTAAAAAGTCAATCCGACAGTCAGAAGGAGAGTTAACTTTGTTTTATGGATTTCAACATATGAGGTTTCATTAAATTCGACTGAGCTGTAACAGTGACATAGCATATTTTTTTTTCCCGGAACTCCCATGGGAACTGGAATGACACAGGTGAATTTTTTTTTCGTTCCCCTCCACGGGAAGGATAAAAAATGCTCTGACGCATACACTGTCGCGCGCGAATCAGGTTATGTGGGACTCGTTCCGAGCCTACCAGAACCACTATCCACTAAAAAAAACCCTGTCGGCTCGTGCAATTTTTTGCTACTCAGCCTTCATCTGAGCGACGGCCAATTGGAGAAAGAGGCCGCGCTAGCGGGGACTAGAAAGGGTCACCCGCTGGGATTTACATAGCACTGAAGGTGCTCAAAGCACTGAAGGTGAATTCATAGCACTGAAGGTGCTCAAAAATGAAAAATAAAATTTTAATTTACAATAAATAAATATTAAAGAAGTTAAATAAATTCGAATTTACGTTAGAATTAGTAGTTGCAGCCCGAAGGGCTAAGAGATCTAGCGTCAGCTGCGTCGCTACGTTCGTGTGCACGTTTCTCGGTCTAGCGACTTTGAATTTCGAATCTAAGACAGGAGCAGTATACGAGACTGAATCTCGAACTACTAGAGGATTGGGGTGGGTTTCGGCGCGTTTGAAGAACGCTTCTGAGAGTGTTTTAAGGTGTTTTATGAACTACCTGCAGTTTGTACAGGAAGGAGGGTTTGGCGTGGGCAAAGACTGGCGAGGCATATGTCATGACTGGTCTAACGCAGACCTTATAAAGCGTACGTTTGTTTCTGAACGACATTTTACTTTTTCTACCTAACATACTATGTAGGCGGCCTAAGTAAAAACGGTCGAGTTTCGTTACTCTATCGACGTGTGGCTTGAAGGAAAGCGTCTGGTCTAAGGTGACGCCTAAGTATTTGGTAGTGCGCTTCCAGGGGATGGGAATACCTAACATTCGAACGTGCAGGTTGTCAGCGACACTACGGTGTTTGCAGTCGAAGTTAACCGCAGAACTCTTGTCTGGGTTCACATCGATACGCCATTTTTGAAACCATGCACCGAGGGCGTCTACGGCCTTTTGGAGTCTGGTGGTGAAACCCGGGACACTGACACCTTTGGTGTAAAGGGCTGTGTCGGCAAAGAGGGCGAGTTCGACGTCTTTCGGCGGAATGGGAATGTCGTTAGTGTACACAGTGTACAACAGAGGGGCGAGGACTATGCCTTGAGGGAATCCAGCCTTTATGGGACGAGGCGCGGAAAGCGTGCCTTCATTTCCTATTATCCTAACTAGGCGAGCCGGTAAGCCTATTTTGTAGAGTATACTAACGAGACCGCTGTGCCAGACTTTGTCGAAAGCCTTGGCTACGTCAAAGAAAACTGCGATCGTTTTTTTTCGTTTCGGATAGAAGCCGTCGAGTATGTACTCGACGATTCGATGGACTTGCTGAGGGCAGGAGTGCTTAGCGCGGAAGCCGAACTGGTGGGAAATGATGAGGGGATCGCCATCCGTTGGAAACAGATGATTCCGCATTCGAGAGAGTATGACTCTTTCGAGAAGTTTAGACATGGCCTTGAGGAGGCTGGGTTATGGGTCTGTGATAAGCCGGGATATTTAGGGGTTTACCCAGCTCGGGAATGCATATGACTGTTGCTTCTTTCCAAGCTTTTGGAAAGTAGCTAAGGTCGAAGCAGGCATTGAAGATGATGGCTAACAAGGTAAGAACCTGTTGATGCAGGTGTTTGAGTGCGTGGTTAGAAATACCATCCACACCCGGAGCCTTTTTGGACTTTTGACTTCTAATGAGAAGCAAGATTTCATCATTAGAGACGGTGACGGGGTCGTCGGTGATGGGGAGAGATTCTCTGCGGAGAACTTCGTCCTCCACCGCCTGGATGTAGGAGGGATCCGCGGGTTGCGTGCTGGGCGAACATTGTGCCGCTATGCTGTCGGCGAAGCATTCGGCTTTCTCTTCGGCTTCAAAGGCAATAGTGCCGTCGGGACGAGTGAGAGGAGTAACGTGAGAGGCGGCGTCTGCGCGTAAGGCTCGGGCCATACTATAGTCTGCTAGGTGGGACGGGGAGATATTCTCCATGAGATCGTTAAACTGAGCGTCTTGGAGTTTCGCGAGGCAAGACCTAACTTTACGTTGTAGTTCGTTCGCAGCTGATCTATAGGCGGGTGTGGGATATTTCTTGGCTCTCCGGAGAGCCGCGTTATTAGCTTCAATGAGATTGCTAACGGCAAAGGGTAGATTGGGTATGCTTCTCTTAGCAACCTTTTCGTTAACACTGATGCCTGAGTTGATAGCATCAGTGAGGGAGGCGACTAATGAATTTATTTTGTCCGGGCTATCTAATTGGCCGGGCGAGATCGCGAGCGGAGAGTTTGGGGCCTCTAAGGCTGAAGCTAACGTATTTTTAAAACCTTTCCAGTTGGTAAAGGTCTAAGGAGGAGTGACGTGATTGTTAGGCGGTCCTAGCACGAGGGAGACGGGGTGGTGATCAGAGCCAAGGTCATCGAGCGATTCGATAGACCTGAGGTTAATTTGTTTGATGATCGCAAAATCGAGGATGTCAAGATAGTAGTTAGGATTGCCGGGATAGTGAGTGGGAGTGACGGAAGAGATGCCGTCTAAGTCGAGTTGCTGAGTGATTTTAAGGAGTTCTCTACCGCTTTGATTGGTCGATAGGCACTTCCAGTCAGTATGTTTGGAGTTAAAATCTCCGAACATAATGACTGAATGACCGAGGGCGAGAATGGCCTCGTAGTCGCTAAGGGTAGGTCTGGTATGATGGATGTCACTAGGTATGTAGACTGAAGCTATGATGACGATCAGATGACCAGTCATAGCCAATCTACACACAGTGGCCTCCATGTTGAGGAGAGGAGGGGTAGGGAGAGGAGTGCAGTGGAAACCTCTTTTGTTATATATAACTGTGCCGCCATAACCGTCGGGCCTATCGTTACGAATGAACACGTAATTGGGAACAGCGAATCCCCTGGTGCGGTTTGGAGTGAGCCACGTCTCTTGAAGAAGCAATAAGTCTGGCTCGTGTGGCCAGACTGCACACAGGCAGGGGTGGAAGTGGATTCGGGAGTGCGAGTGCATTCCTTTGTGATGTGTGGGTCCAGGCACTTAACGCACCTGGGGGGAGCTGAGCAGTTAGCCGCTGCGTGGCCATAGAGCTGGCAGCGGTAGCACTGCCCAGGGTGACTGCGGGGTTTGGGACGCTCGACGGAGATATTCGGAAGTCCGCAGATTGTGCGAGCCTCTCTGAAGATCTCCCTCGAGTTGGGAGTGTTGGTGAGGATAACTAAAGCTAGTGGAAAACGCCTACCACGGTTAGAGTGCATCTTGTGCACTGCTTCAGCCGGGAAGCCCTGGGACTTAAGGTCCTCGAGAATGTCGTCATTACTGAGTTCAAACGGGACGCCCCGTAGTACTGCGCGGATCTTAGGATCCTCCGGGAGGGCGAAGGTGTGATACGCGATTTGTTTGATCGATAGAAGCCTAGGAAAAGACCGGAAGTCGTCGATGGTCGCGACCTGAATTTTAATTGATTAGCCAGCGTTGGCGGCTTTTCAGTAATTAATTTTGTGCTCTTTGCACAAGTTAGAAACCGCGGTCTAGCGCGCTTTTTCACGGAGGAAGGTGGGCGGAGGGAGCTGAGGCTTCGGTGGGAAGGGAGCGCAGCGCGACACTGCCTTCGACGGGACCGACGGAGACGCGATCACTTCGAGTGACATTAACGGCGCGGGGGTGGGTGTTGAAACCACCGGGGTGGGCTCGGGTGTTGAAGACACCGCGGCTTTCTTCGAGCGCTTCTTAGAGCGTTTGGCAACTATTGAAACGCGGGCTCAGGAGAGCCGGTTAAGGTGGCGGCGACCGACGAAGCTTCGGACGCGGCGGAGTCTGAATCGCTGCCGGGAGCGGTACGCTTCCTACGAGATGAGCGCGAGGATGTGACCGATACACAATCCATGTCGGAGGGCGCGGGAGACGCGGGAGAGCTAAAGACCTGATGGGTCTGGATGATAGTGGCCTGAGGGGCCGGGGTTTGGGCCTGAGGGGCCGGAGACGCGTTAATTGCTAATAAGGCCTGCGTGAAGACCTCGTCTGGAATGGGGATGCCGGACGCAGCGAGCGCCTGCGCGAACGCTTTCGCGAAGTTAATAATGCTTTGCGAATCCATTAGGGAGGGAATTATAGGGAATTATATGAATATGAATATATAAGTATACAAAAGATGCCTAGAGTTCCCTAAAATAAACCTCGCGAACCCTAACGGCTAACCTCCCTACCAGCGATAGGGGGGCTGGGGAAAATAACTTAAAACTAACCGTTGTTCGCCGAAAACCGCTACCTAGAAACCTAAAAATAGGGTACGCGGGTAAAGAGTTGACCGCGTTAGGGTCAACCTTTACCGACAGAGAGGGCGAATGCACACGAAAACACACAGATATGATAAAAAATAAATATGAAGATAGAAGAGAAATAAATAAATAGAAGAAAAGAAATAAAATTAAAATAAAAGGACTGGATCAGTACAAATTCGTTGTGACCGTTAAGTGTCCTTTGTACTGAAACCAGACTACTTACGCTGGGCACAACATAGCACTCAGCACAAACACAACACAACTTAGCACAGCACTTTGAAGACTAAGGGGCTTAGTCACAAAGAAAAATCACTACGATAGCGCTCGGAGGGAGTAAAAAACCCAGAAAAACCGTATCACGGAACCAACACGCTATACTGTGACGTCAATGAACTGCATGAGCGCCACAGAATATCAGGAAGGGACCGAACAATCGGAGTGGTCTTGGAACGTCCGTACCGGGCGGCGATCGGAGCGAGAATGTTGTGTTTTGAGAATTATTTGCTTTTATTATAGTTAAATACTTTAACTTTTAATTCCATTTGTCTGTATTCTAACTGCCATAAAGATTTTAGGATAAAAGGAACTTGTGTTGATCTAGTCAGTATGAAGCTATTTAAGTTTCAATTTTGATCCAAGTCTGCACAGCCTAGTACGTGAAAAAGTAAGAAATTAACACACAACTTTCGAAAACGACTAACACCCGATTAAAAGGTTTCTGTACAATTTCATTTAGAACACCAACTTGTAGCTGAAATAAAGCAAAGCATTTGGTCTTTGATACGAAACGCACGGTGCAATTTTAACCAAGAAATTTGTGTATTTTGGCAATTTTAACTCAGCTGAGTTAAAATAGCCATGAATTGCACAAATTGCAAATCGCCGTTTTGATGCACACTGATGTTGTAGTTTTTAACCAAATTCTCCAGTCCCTGGTCAGTCAATCGAGTAAAATGTTTATTAATCTCAAAAACAGTAAATATTTTTGCCTTATTAACCTTATTAAAACTTTAGGATTATTTATTTGTTACAATAATTTTTGTTACTTCTTTGTTTATAAAATCTTTCATGTTTTTTTTTTCGTTTATTTTGGTTGCACAATTATTGAGCGATTGTTTGAAGCCAATTATTAATTTACATTTAATATATCTATAAATAATATATTTTATCTGGAAATATTTTACAATGGAGATTGCTAGAGTTACTCAACAATTCAAATGGCTTTATATATATTATCCTTTTCATTTTTCAAACTTTCATACACGTTCATTGTTTATGATTGAGTATTTAATAATGTAAGTCCTATTTATTTATATTTTAAATTCTTAAATATATTTTTCAATGACACACATTTAATCTATGTATTTTTGTATACCTACGTACATGCAGGTAAGAGTCTGCAGAATTTTTTAAAAATTGTTTTCCTTTTTTTGCCGTTACCAATACAAAATCTAACTTATATTTTGAGTTTCCACCCATGATGATAAGAGCCTGAAATTAGTTTAGTTAATGCAGGTTCTCTAGGTACTGGTCATGTGGAATTGAAATTCGCAGTGGATCAACTAGCTCCGGATATCCTAGCCATGGATCAATCCTGGCCGAGAATATGTCAGGAGGGGCGGGGTCAGGAGGGGCAGGCACCTTCACTTCTAGGCTAAAGACTCCGCCACTTACCTCGCTCTACCTCAGGACGTAGAACTCGCGGTGGAGGTGTTGGCTTTTATATCTGGCATGATATCTGCACGTAACTGCTCACATCCTGTTCCTTCTCTTGATGTTGAGCAAACGTAAATCAAAATATTTTTAAATATTAAAAGCTACAAGTACAGTTTAGAAACCGCCATGGGAAAATTATAACACTTTTTTTCATGCACTTACAAACTCCCTTTTCTCGATTAGAGATCTTAAAAACAACACCAAAAAACCACAATAAGACATTTCTTTTTAATTTCATACAATAGCTATATGTAAAGCTAGACTTGAAGCAGCACGCTTGAAGTTTTTAACCTGGGCAAGTCAGCTTTTAAATAGGTGGTTCAAATAAAGTTACCATAAAATTCCCCAGAAATACAACTGTAAAGTAAATAATGCTCAATCGAAAATATCTCATTTCTTTCCACGTTCAGAGCACGCTTTAAAGTAAAAATATTGCAACACCCCCGTTTAATGCGTCAAGCAATATCTCACTGACTCGACCTATAAAGGAATCTAAATCTCTTTTAACTTGATCCCTACCACAGTTCTCGTGTAGCTCCGTAAGTAAAAAAGCCAACACTTAGTTAAAGCTTTAGTGCTACTAGCTACCGAATGAAGAGTTCTTACCGCAGTTGCTCCTGAGTGGAAGAAAAGTGGATTTTCCTATTTTCTGAAGGTTTCGAATTGAAGTAAAAAAGTATAGCTCTAGACCTTAATTTGATTAACAGGTAATTTGGTTTTCTTGAACAGATGAGCTAAAATTAGATAAATATTTTACGATACAAATCTGCTTTCCTTCTCACCGCCGAAACTCGTCCCCTGCAAGACATAAGCTTTCATCCATCGACTTTAACGGGCTCGTGGATGACTAAACTTTCTGATGGATGGATCTATACTCGTAAACAAAAACGATATATATTTAAATTTCTGTATGAATATTTGCTTACCGCATGAGCGTGGACATGTTTATAAACAAATAATTTGATTACATGAGTAGGATGAATAGGCACCTACCTCGTGGCCTTCGATTATCTATATAGATAATCAAAGCTCGTGGCATATACCATGCTCATCTTCAATATCACTGTCGATAAAATTTGATAGAAGACAAATATCAAACCGATTTCCAATAAAAAATTAAACGAAACTTTCTTATCTTAAAAACCTCATTATTCATTACTGGCACCCATCTTTTTTTTTAATTTTTGGACACGTATCTTACTTTGCTAACTTTAGGCATTAAAACTCCGAATTCGTTCGTAAAATTTTGATATATGACTAAGATAAAACTTGAGTTCTTCGAAGCGGCCCAATTGTGGAACGAGACGCTAACTCGCAAACAATGAAGTTAAGGTAAGAATAAATTTCTTATAAAAGCAACTAAGTACTTTGATACAAGTTTCTCTTAAAGCAACGAGTCTCTCGAAGAAAAAAATAAATAAGATTTGTTAAAAAGTAACGTGACTTCTATTGTTACAAATTATTGACTCCGATTTATGAGTTTCACAGAAGTGTAAAGAAAGTTATATTGTGTGTGTAATTGACATACATTTTGCTAGACACCACAGACGTAAAAAAACATTATATCTGTTACAATGGCCTTTGATAACAATACTTTTATTACACCTTTTTCAAAAAATCCTGACCCACAATTCTAAAACATAAAATGACTTTGGATTTCATACTACATTAGCACATCACAATACAAGTTCTTTGCGCTTAAAGCCCTTATTATGTTTAACTACAAAGGCCCTTCAGACCACAGTTGGTGACAAAGCGTTGACCCAGAGCTTCCGGACCCTAAAAGCTTTTCCGGTGCGTTCCCCAACAGAAACTTGACCACAAACCCATTAGCCTTTTTGCTTCATCACTTTACGTGTTCGGGGGCTATGTTTTAATGAAACTAGCGGGTTATTAGTGATTATCCGTAACAAATTAACCCTTTCGGTGTCGAAAGCCTAAGGTAAACATTTTTTTGAAACTTAAAGTTGAGTTTAAAATCAAATAGCATTATACTATTTATATTTAACTTTAAGGGTATTTAATTTTCAATACGTAAGAAAAATTCAAGCCAAAATCTTGTACGAAAGCCTTGCAAAGCCACCATTGAAGAAACTTTAAATGCAGAGGATCTTTCTAATAATCAATATAATAAATAATATTGAGTCAGTAAATCGACACAAAAATAGTGTTTTTACTAATTAGTCACACAACTATTGTTAACAGCTTTATTCCGGATATTTAAATTTGATTTTTAAGGCACTGTACAAACTGTATTTATGAATAAGATTAGTCTTTGTTTCAGTAAAGGGTTATTTGAACTTTGAACTTGTATAATAGCCTTTCATACAATATAAATAAAAATGCGTATATTTCGGTTTAACTTTATATAAATCTACTTGGCAAAAAACAAAGAAAATTAATTGTTGCCTCGCTGGCCGGTTGAGTCCGTTTTGTATATAACGTCACGATAAAAACCTCCCTGATTGGCTTTCATTGGTGTGAGTTGTGCTTATGTGATTGGCTTGCGATTATGTGACGTCGATGCCTACACCGGACAATCTGGGACGCTGCAACGCCATCTATTCGTGGTAACAGTGAACTCTTAACATTCTCCCGGCCTTGGAAGTAGGTACAACTTCCAAATTACAGTTCGTTGACTGGCAGTGCACAGACTTTTGAGAAGGCTCGTCGAATTACTCCGTTTGCGGTCTTAATATCAGCTACTCTTGAGATGCCGTCTCGTCCTGGATATGTTTTTATGATACGACCAAGAAGCCATCGTAGGGGCGGCGAGTTGTCGTCTTTAATAAGTACCATGGTATGTACCTTGAGGTCACATGTGTGTTTGTTCCACTTAGTCCTTACTTGGAGTTCTGACACATACTCCCTTGACCACCTTGTCCAGAAATGTTGTCGCATCTGCTCCACTCGCTGGTACCGGGTTAACTGAGGCGTGGGCCTTTCACCCAGGTCCTGGAAGACTGGAGCTGTCAGGGGCCGGCCGACTAGGAAATGCGCCGGGCTGAGTGGTTGCAGGTCTTCCGGATCTGCTGACATAGGACTCAAGGGACGAGAATTCAATACAGCCTCAATTTGTGTTAAAACTGTATTAAATTCTTCGTAATTTAAGTATGCATTGCCAACAACGCGTCGCAAATGATGCTTACAACTCTTGACTCCTGCCTCCCATAGCCCTCCAAAATGACTAGCGTACGGTGGAATGAAATTAAATTTAATATTTTGAGAGGCTGCAAATTCTTTAATGTATTCAGAACATGATAATAATAATTTTGAAAACTCATTACACAAACCTACAAAGTTTCTCCCATTGTCTGAAAATATCTCGGCTGGTTTACCGCGACGCGAAATGAATCGTTTAAGCGCCAGTAAATAAGCGTCTGACGACAAGTCGCTGACAAGTTCGAGATGAATTGCGCGTGTAACAAAACAAATAAATAAACAAATATACGACTTTATAGTTTTCGCTCCCCTACCTTTACGATTAAGAATGAGTACTGGGCCTGCGTAATCGACTCCACATTTAAGAAAAGGATAGCCGGGCTGTAATCTTTCAGGCGGTAAGTTTCCCATGAGTGGAGCCACAGGCATAGCCCGCATGCGCGCGCATGTGATGCATTTGTGAACTACCATTTTTGCCAGATTCCGACCACCTACTGGCCACCACACTTCCCTGAGTGAATATAAAAGTAAATGTGGTGCTGCGTGCAATAATAATTTGTGCTGATATCTAAATAATAGTAAAGTAAAATGATGTTTAGACGACAGTAAAATTGGGTGTTTTCTATCAAAATTGAAATTAATTGAATCCACTATACGACCACCCAAACGAATAATATTTTGTTTATCAAGAAAAACATTCAACTTTGACAATTGATTCGTACTACGTAATTTTTTTAATCTATCAGCAGCATCACAATCACCCGGATACGCTTCGTGCTGCGATAATGCCGCCAACTTTAGCATGAATTCACTCAGCTCGTCCGCAGACAACGCGCCCATCCGCGGCGGTTGTTTCTTGCGTGCGTTATGTATAAAGCGAAGTACATAGGCGGCGGCGCGCTGCATGCGACCGAACTGAGAGAACCTGGAAAAGGGAAATAATGAATCGTTACTGACTTGATTACACATTAATGATTTAATAGCGCTTGATTTAGTCTCCGGTAATTCTAAAGCAGTCGGAACTGAGTCTGCGTAATTGTAATCGTAATTAAATTCATTCAGGAATGCAGGCCCGCTCCACCAAATGGACGATTCACGAAGTGCGTCAAGGTGAACCCCACGCGACACTAGATCTGCCGGGTTGTCTCTGCCTTTTACGTGCCGCCACATATGATCCCTAGTCAGGTCGTGTATTTCCGAAACTCTGTTTTGTACGTAAGTTTTAAGTAAATTTGGGGACATATGTAGCCAGCCAAGCACGATGGTGGAGTCAGTCCAGAAAATTACCTTATTGTAAGTACCTGTGAGCGAGTCCTTAATTTTTAAATAAAGCCGTGCGCCTAACAACGCACCGCACAATTCTAACCTAGGTATAGTTGTGGGTGTCAATGGCGCCACTCTGCTTTTCGAACATAGTAACCGCACAACGATAGTTGACTCGCTGTTTACACTACGAATATATGCGCACGCGCCGTATGCTAATTGTGATGCGTCTGTAAAAATGTGCAATTCTTTGTCTGTAGCGAAGGGACAAATTACATAACGTGGAACCTGTAAATTATTTAAATTTGACAAATTGTAAATGAATTTAAACCAGGCTTGTGCTATTTCCTGCGGCACCTCCTGGTCCCAATCTAACTGAATGAGCCACAGTTTCTGTAATAAAATTTTTGCTATAATAATAGTAGGACTTAACAAGCCGAGGGGATCAAAAATCTGCGAAGTTATGGATAATATTGTGCGTTTTGTTGGAAACAAACTGCTAGTCTCTAAGTTTGTATGAAAATGTATATTATCGGATTTATTATGCCAACCTAATCCCAACGTTTTACTATTTGTATGCTCTCCTAAATTAAGTTCCTTAGTTACGCTGTTTGTGTAATTTTCGTTCTCAAAATTGAAAACCCATTTCCTGAGAGTGAAGCATCCCTTTTTTAAAGTTTTAGCCGTTTCCTCGCATAAAAACAATAATTTTTCTATGCTTTCCCCACCACATATTAAATCGTCGACGCAGAAATTATTATTAATAATATCTGCGACCTCTGGATCGCTGCTTTCTCATTCTCGCTCCGATCGCCGCCCAGTGCGGACGTGCCGGACCCCGTTCTCCGTTGTTTGGTCCCTCCCCGATATTCCGTGGCGCTCAGTCTACTGACGTCACGGTTTAGCGAGTTGGTTCCGTGCTGCGGTTTCCAGGGTTTTACTACTCCCTCTGAGTGCTATCGAAGTGCGTTTTTTTCTTTGCGACTAAGCCCCTTAGTCTTCAAAGTGCTGTGCTAAGTTGTGTTGTGCTTGTGCTGAGTGCAGTGTTGTGCCCAGCGTAAGTAGTCTGGTCTCAGTGCAAAGGATACTTAACGGTGACAACGAATTTGTACTGAACCAGTCCTTTTTATTTTTATTTTATTTCTCTTCTCTATTTTATTTATTTTTCTCCTATTTCATATTATTTTTATCATATCTGTGTGTTTTTCGTGTGTGTATTTGTCCTTTCTGTCGGTAAAGGTTGACCCTAACGCGGTCAACTCTTTACCTGCGTACCCTTTTTTTAGGTTTCTAGGTAGCGGCCTTCGGCGTACTACGGTTAGTTTTAATTTATTCTCCCCAGCCCCCCTACCGCTAGTAGGGAGGTTTGCCGCTAGGGTTCGCTAGGTTTTTATTTAGGAATTCTAGGCATTTGTTATATAAAGAGGCGCTAGGTTTGCTAGGGAACCTAGGCATACATTATATATTTATATATTTCATATTATCCCAAGCCCTCCAATGGACCTTGTTAACGCTCTTAGGTCATTCGCCCAGGTGCTCGCCGCGTCCGGCGTCAGCATACCCGATGACATACTAACGCAGGCCTTACAGGCATCTATCGCGTCCTCGGCCCCTCAGGCCTCAACCCCGGCCCCTCAGGCCTCCGACGTCCAGACCCCTCAGGTCCTCAGCTCTCCAGCGTCTCCCGCCTCGTCCGAGATGGACTGCGAATCGGTCGCATCCTCTCACGCGTCGTGTCGTAAGCGTACCGCTCCCGGGAGCGACTCCGGACCCGCGTCTGATACGTCGTCAGATGCCGTCACCTTAACCGGCTCTCCTGAGCCCGCGTTTCAACTCGTCGCCAAGCGCTCCAAGAAGCGCTCTAAGGAAGCTTCGGTATCTTCAATACCCGAGCCCTCCCCGGTGTCTTCAACACCAGCCCCCGCGCCGTTAAAATCGCTCGTAGTAACCGCGTCTCCGTCGGTCACATCGAAGCCAGCGACGCGCTGCGCTCCCGTCCCGCCGAAGCCTCAGCTCCCTCCGCCCGTATTCCTGCGTGAAAAAGCGCGCTGGACCGCGGTTTCCAACTTGTGCAAAGTGCACAAAATTAATTACTTAAAAGCCGCCAACGCTGGCGATACAATCAAAATCTAATTAGCGACCGTCGACGACTTCCGGTCTTTCACTAGGCTACTCTCGCTAAATCAAATCGCGTTTCACACCTACGCCCTCCCGGAGGAGCGTAAGATCCGCGCAGTACTACGGGGCGTCCCGTTCGAACTCAGCAACGAAGACATTCTCGAGGACCTTAAGTCTCAGGGTTTCCCGGTCACAGCAGTGCACAAGATGCACTCCAACCGCGGTAGGCGTTTTCCGTTAGCGCTAGTAATCCTGTCCAATACTCCCAACTCGAAGGAGATTTTCAAAGAGGCTCGCACAATCTGCGGACTCTCGAACATCTCCGTCGAGCGTCCCAACCCCCGCGGTCACCCTGGGCAGTGCCACCGCTGCCAGCTATACGGCCACGCAGCGGCTAACTGTTCAGCTCCCCCAGGTGCGTAAAGTGCCTGGTTCCCCACTTCACTAAGGAGTGCACTCGCACTCCCGAATCCACTTCCCCCCCTGCCTGTGTGCTGTGCGGCCAGTCCGGCCACACAGCTAACTACAGGGGTTGCCCGCGCGCTCCGCGCTCCACCGTCAAGAGGGTCGCGCCTAAACCGGCGCCGCCACTCACTCCTTCTAACTTCCCGCCGCTGCGCAACCGGGGTCCCCCGGAAGCAAAGCCCGTTCAGCCGACGCCTACTCCGGCTCTGTCTTGAAGGCAGCGTCCGGCCGTCCCACCTGCACCTTCCCGACCCATCCCAGCTCCCGTAGCTCCCGTAGGGCCGCGTCCCGCGTTGTCATCTTCCCCTCAGTCGTCGTTGGCTGAGGACATGAAGACCGTGTTCGACGTCATCCAAAACGTCGACATTAACGAAATATCCGTACTCGCACGCAAACTGCGAGCCGCCCGCTCCCCTCAAGAGCGTTTATTCGCGTTAGCCGAGCATCACTCGCTCCTAAGTTCGTTGTAAATTCTTTTATTTTTGTAAATTTTAAACAAATAAATTTTAATGTCTAGACCCGCGAATCTCGCGTCCAGTCGTATTAAACCTAAGGGCTTATCCCTAGTATCTTTTAACGCTCGTAGCCTTAGCTCTAACCTTCCCGAGATTAAACTGTTCCTTCAGAACAACGACCCAGATCTTTTTCTTCTCCAGGAGACATGGCTCACTCCTAATCGCTCCAGGGGATTCGCGATTCCTAAGTACGCGTTTACACGTAACGATAGGCCTAACTGCGACGGTTTCGGCGGCACTGCTATCTACTACAAAAGAGGATTCCATTGCTGTCCTCTCCCAACCCCTCCTCTCCTTAACATGGAAGCCACCGTGTGTAGATTGGCTATGACTGGTCATCCGACCATCATCATAGCCTCAGTCTACATACCTTGTGGCACCAAACCTATCCGCAGCGACTTTGAGACCATTCTCGCCCTCGGCCGTTCAGTCATTATGTTCGGAGACTTTAACTCCAAACATACTGACTGGACGTGCCTATCAACCAACCAAAGCGGTATAGCTCTCCTCGACATCACCAACTTACTCGACTTAGACGTCGTCTCCCCTATCACTCCCACTCACTATCCCGACAACCCGAACCACTCTCCTGACATCCTCGACTTTGCAATCGTCAAGCATATCAACCTCGACCTCAGGTCTATCGAACCGCTCGATGACCTAGGTTCTGACCACCGCCCCGTCTGCCTCGTGCTAGGACCGCCTAACGTTAACGTCACTTCTCCTAAGACCTTTACCGACTGGAAAGGGTTTAAAAATACGATAGTTTCTGCCTTAGAGGCCCCAAACTCTCCACTCGCGATCTCGCCCGATCAATTAGATAGCCCGGATAAAATAGACTCGTTAGTAAATTCTCTCACTGATGCTATCAACTCAGCCATCAGTGTAAACGAAAAGGTTGCTAAGAAAGGCAAACCCACGCTTCCCTTAGCCATTAGCAATCTTATTAAAGCTAAGAACGCGGCTCTCCGGAGAGCCAAGAAATATCCCACGCCCGCCTATAGAACAGCTGCGAATCAGCTACAACGCAAAGTTAGATCTCGCCTCGCGGAACTCCGAGACGCCCAGATGAACGATCTCATGGCGAATATCTCCCCGTCCCACCAAGCGTATTATCGAATGGCCCGAGCCTTACGCGTAGACGCCGCCTCTCACGTCCCTCCTCTCACTCGTCCCGATGGCTCTATCGCCTTCGAAGACGAAGAGAAAGCCGAATGCTTCGCTGACAGCGTTGCGTCTCAATGCTCGCCCAGCACGCAACCCGCGAATCCCAATCACATCAAAGCGGTGGAGGCCGAAGTCCTCCGTAGAAACTCTCTCCCCATCACCGCCGACCCCGTCACAGTCTCTAATGATGAAATCTCGCTTCACATCAAAAGTCAAAAGTCCAGAAAGGCTCCGGGTGCGGATGGTATTTCCAACCACGCACTTAAGCACCTACCTCAACAGGTGCTTACCTTGTTAGCTATCATTTTCAATGCCTGCTTCGACCTTAGCTACTTTCCAAAAGCTTGGAAAGAAGCGACAGTCATAGGCATACCCAAGCCGGGTAAACCTCTTAATGTCCCGGCTAATCATAGACCCATCAGCCTCCTCAAGGCAATGTCTAAACTTCTCGAGAGAGTCATACTCTCTCGAATGCGGAACCATCTGTTTTCAACGGACGGCGATCCTCTCATAATTCCCCACCAGTTCGGCTTTCGCGCTAAGCACTCCTGCCCTCAGCAAGTCCATCGAATCGTCGAGTACATACTCGACGGCTTCTATCCGAAACGAAAGAAAACGATCGCAGTTTTCTTTGACGTAGCCAAGGCTTTCGACAAAGTCTGGCACAGCGGTCTCGTTTATAAACTCTATAAAATAGGCTTACCGGCTCGCCTAGTTAGGATAATCGCGTCGTTTCTCAAAGACCGCACGTTTCGTTTCAAACATGAAGGCACGCTCTCCGCGCCTCGTCCCATAAAGGCTGGAGTCCCTCAAGGCTCAGTCCTCGCCCCTCTTTTGTATACCGTATACACTAACGACATTCCCATTCCAGCTAAAGTCGTCGAACTCGCTCTCTTTGCCGACGACACTGCCCTTTACACCAAAGGCCGCAGAGCCTCGGGTCTCGTCACTAGACTTCAAAAGGCTATTAACACCCTCGGTGCTTGGTTTAAAAAATGGCGTATCGATGTGAACCCAGAGAAGAGCTCTGCGGTTTACTTCGACTACAGACGCAGTCGTATCCCCGACAATCTCCAATTGAGAATGCAAGGCACTCCCATCCCCTGGAAGCGCAGTACCAAATATTTAGGCGTCATATTAGACCAGACGCTTTCATTCAATCCTCACGTCGATAGAGTAACGAAACTCGCACGTTTTTACCTAGGCCGGCTTTACAGTATGTTAGGTAGAAAAAGTAAAATGTCCTTCAGAAACAAACGTACGCTTTATAAGGTCTGCGTTAGACCAGTCATGTCATATGCTTCGCCAGTCTTTGCTCACGCCAAACCCTCCGTCCTGCACAAACTGCAGGTAGTTCAAAACCTCTTCTGCCGCAGGGCCACAAACGCACCTTGGTTCGTGCGCAACGCGGACCTGCACAGAGATCTTGAACTGCCTACAGTACAACAGTATCTAAAAACACTCTCAGAATCGTTCTTCAAACGCGCAGAATCCCATCCCAATCCTCTTGTTCGAAAATCAGTCTCATATACTGCTCCTGTCCTAGATTCGGCATACAAAATCGCTAGACCGAGAAACGCGCACACAAGCGAACGTTCGAAGATAACCGTAGATCTCGAGGCCCTTCAGGCCGCAAATTCTACTTCTAACGTAAATTCTAATTCTAACGTAAATCCGAATTAATGCAAATTTAATTTTCAATTTTTAATGTTTTCATTACTTACTTTTCATTTTTAATGTTTTTATTTTACTTTTAATTTTTGAGCACCTTCAGTGCTATGTAAATCCCAGCGGGTGACCCCTTAAGGGCCCCGCTAGCGCGGCCTCTTTCTCCAATTGGCCGTCGCTCAGATGAAGGCTGAGTGGCAAAAATGCACGAGCCGACAGGGGGTTTTTAGTGGGTATGGTTCTGGTAGGCGTCGGGACGAGTCCCACATAACTTTGGAATCGCGCCAGAGTATGCGTCAGAGCATTTTTATCCTCCTGCCCTTCCCGCGGAGGGGAACAAAAAAAAAAATAAAAACGCTGCTTTCTTGCGCTAATTGTTTTAAACACCTACAACTTAAAAATGGCACAGAGGCGGTGCCGTACGTAACGGTGTTTAATTGATAAACACCTATTTCTTCCGACGCGTTTTCACGCCACAAAATTAGTTGTAAATCACGTTGTTCAGGGTCTAAACTTATCATCCTGTACATTTTTTCGACATCAGCGCAGGCGACATATTTATGCTCACGAAATCTCAACAAAATAGTAATTAAATCACCCTGTAATGGCGCTCCAATAAGTTGTAAATCGTTAAGTGATTGTCCGCTAGATGTAACTGCGCTGGCGTCGAATACTACACGAAGGCGAGTCGTGGCGCTGCGCTCACGGAATACCCCGTGATGCGGCATGAAATAATGCGGATTACCATACGAACAAATTTTGCTCATATGACCTAATTTTATATATTCATTAATAAAATCGGAATATAATTTTTTATAAGCATTGTTGTGATCTAATCGCCTTTCTAATGCCCGAAAACGTTTTTTTGCTTGTGAATAAGACTTACCTATTGTGTCAGGCGATTGTTTAAAAGGAATACGAACGCAAAACCTCCCGTCAGCCGCTCGTGTGGTTGTTTGTAGGAAGTGTTCCTCGCATCGACGCTCGTCTTCACTGCGCGATTCTCCTAACTTGCGACTATAAGGTAATTCCTCTAATTCCCAAAACATACGTACTTGTTTATCTATAGGTTGCGTATCTACTGTTGTGAAATTGCAAGAGACGTGTTTCGTTTTATGATTATGTTGAAAAACTGGTCCGGATACCAACCAGCCTAGTTTACTGTTTTGGAGAAAAGGGCCGTTAGGTAAGCGCTTCCCTGCTTCTAAAAGATCCCAGAAACGATCTGCGCCGATCAACATATCTATGGGTTGGCTTTTATAAAACTCGGGATCGGCTAATTGAATGCGTGTAGGTATCAAAAATGTATTTTTATTAATTGTAAATGTAGGCAAATTTGAGGATATGCATGGTAAAACTAAACAAGAAATGCGCAAGGAAACTTTACCACAAATTGATTTTATTTTAACGTTACAGTTTTTTGTGCTTTTTGTAACTAAATTACCAACCCCATTTATTTGAAGAGTGGACTGTAATAATTGTAATTGCAATTTATTACATAAAGACTGCGATATAAAACTGCGTTCGCTGCCGCTGTCTAAAATGGCGCGAATCCTGTGATATTTACTTACTCCGTCATAAATCTCAACGATAGCCGTAGATAACAAAACGATGGCGGCGTCCGAATTTAACTGTGTGCAAAATGTGTTAGTTTGCGAGTGTGCGGCGATGTTTACCTGAACCGGTTCCACGAGCGGCGGCTGCGGCAGCTGCGCCGGCTTAGTTGTACTCAGCAGCGTCAGAGAGCGCGTGTCATGGTTGAGCTCGCCCTCATCACGATGAATTAGGGAATTATGTTTTTTATCACATTTTCTGCAAGGGCCGTACCGACATTCACTAAGTGCATGACCGGAATGTAGGCAATTTTCACATAAGTTGTTTTTATGAATGAATTTAATTTTATCGTGTAAGTTTAAGTTTAAAAATTGCTGACAAGCATATAACGAATGATGCGCGTTACACATTAGGCAATTTTTAGTGCTTGTTTTAATGTGATTTGTGTGTGAATTTAATTTGTTAGTTGCCATACTGCAGTGAACCTTATTATGAGTTTTGAAGTTAGTAGTATGACGCCTATGATCAAATGAATGCGAGGTTGCGGGCTTTGAATGAGATACAGTTAAAGTTTCTAAGACATCAGCCTTGTTTCTCAGAAATTTAATTAAATCATCTAGTCTTATCTTTAACAATGAATCGGTAGTAGGTAATAATGTATTTTTATGCTGCTCCCAATCGCGTTCTGTTGGAGGATCTAACTTGGAGACTACAAGGTAAATTACTAATGTATCCCAGTGCTCTGTAGGCTCCCCTAGCAAACTTAATGCGCGGATGTTTTTTAATATGATATCGATGAGCCTTCGAATCTGCGCAGGCGACTCTTTGTTTACAGAGGGAATGCAAAAAAGTGACTTAACGTGATTGTGTATTAGTAGCCTGCTATTGTTGTAGCGATTTAAAATCAGATCCCAGGCAATCGTGTAGTTGTTAGCTGAAAACTCAACAGAATCTATTACTAACTGTGCACTACCACGCAACGACGACTTTAGATAATGAAATTTCTGCATATCTGAGATAGCATTAGAATCGTGAACTAAAGCAATGTACGTGTCGCGGAATTCTAGCCAATGCTCATAGTTACCGTCGAAGGTGGGAAGCGAAATAGTAGGTAATTTTACTGACTATAGTGAACTGCCCATTGCCATGGTTTTGTCACACGATTCATCGTCATTAATCATGCACTCACTTTGTGCTAATACACTATAGTAATCGTTTTCAAATGTTTCTCGAACTACTAACTGATTTTTAGATTCAGACTCAGGGAGTAACGACTCAATTCTATTTTGAACTTCATTAAATTCACTGTACAAGTTTTTTGCACCTTGTAAACGTAATTTTAACTCAGCGCGCTGTTTAAGATTTGTATTAGAGCAATCAAAAGACTTAATGTAGTTTTTGAATACGGTTAATCTACCTTTTATGGATCCTCTTTGCTTATTTAAATCTCTTATTGCGGTATCGAAAGACCGCGCTTGCTCATCTTTTGACATATTTTGGAGGGAACGAGAAAAAAAACAGAAGTACTTACAATTGCAATCACCAAAACAACGCGGCACTGGCCACGACACCTTTGTCCGTTAGTTCTCGATGACCACAACTTCTGCGTGCTAGATGCTGCTCCTTCAGGAACTCCTCAGGGCGGTTTTAAGGCTTCTCCTGGAGAATCGGTCTCGCCGTTGTTGGATTATTCTCTGGGTAAAGTCCAATATTGACCTTAGTTGTTATTTCAGGGGCACGTCGATGAACTGACTTAGTTTTTGGCTGCTGGTTCTTTGTCTTGAATCCGACGTAGAAGGATCAAATGTTTCAGTAAAGGGTTATTTGAACTTTGAACTTGTATGAAAACTCAACAGAATACAATACCTTTCATACAATATAAATAAAAATGCGTATATTTCGGTTTAACTTTATATAAATCTACTTGGCAAAAAACAAAGAAAATTAATTGTTGCCTCGCTGGCCGGTTGAGTCCGTTTTGTATATAACGTCACGATAAAAACCTCCCTGATTGGCTGTCATTGGTGTGAGTTGTGCTTATGTGATTGGCTTGCGATTATGTGACATCGATGCCTACACCGGACAATCTGGGACGCTGCAACGCCATCTATTCGTGGTAACAGTGAACTCTTAACAGTCTTCTTAGCTGTAATATTTATAACGGGGAGAGTTACTGTAATATATAACTAGTATAGCCTGAGAATTCAATTGCAAACTTATGTTACAATGGTTTGGTTAACATGTGTTTGTAATATTTTACAAGTACTAAATATTCTTTTTAAGAAATAAAACGCTTACGTGAAATGAAAGTGATGATTCAAATCATTTCATAACATTTTTATATTTACGTATTCCCTTTAAAAATACTCGTTGACAAGCCCACTCTTCTTCTCGTGTGAGGGAACCTGATTCCTTGACTTTCATTAAGCAGGAAATTATGTTTCAATTACGCGGCATATGTAACGTTAGTATAGCTTTGGGGCACAATTTGATCGTAATGCCTCCCGATTTGAACACAAGAATCAGTAATTACTTCGGAAGTTATATCTTTTTACTTGCACCTTTTTGTTACATGTGTTCAGAAGAATCTTTTGAACCCTCAAATTTTAGTGAGAGGTGGTGGCAAAGCACTAGGTCCAGATATCTCCGTAGTTTGGTTGTCCAACAGTTGTCCTGCTAAGGGATATTCTTTTGCGAGTGCTGTTTAATTTGTTTTTATATAATCCTTTGCTTTTTCTTGAATATAACTTTTCTTATAACGGCCCTAAAGGGTAAACATATCATTTGAATAACCTACGCATAGACCCTTTCTAATCTTGTGATTGATTTCATTTGACACATGTGCCACAGGCAGTTTTCGACGTCAGCATAAAAATTCAATCAATATTCGTTTGCATAAAAGCGAAGTTAAATTTACGTGAACGACATTGTTTCGTCTGAAATTTGTTTAATATTGTTAGTACTCAGTATGAAAATTAAATAATAATTTTATATTCCTTTATAAATAAATAAACGATTTATTTACAAATAATTAAAAATTTAAAACTAGGGTATTCTTTTTTCTTTTGTGTCAAATGGGTATTTTCAGCAGAATGTTGTCATAATGGGCAACACTGATTTTCAAATAGCCCCTGATTTAAAGCTGAATCCTACGAAACAATTGAGCCTAAACCAAAAAGATATTTGTATTATTTAATAACAAAAAAATATCAAAACAAAAAAATATATATGTAAAAAAAATTATAACAATTATAGTTATCATTTAGACATAATGTACCATCAAATTTTAAATTTTAAAATGTTAAAAAAATACGTATACCTACTTATTTATCTTAATGGTACTAATGATTAATATGATTTGCCAAATTTCAGTATACATTTTCAATTGAATTGAATGAAAAAAAAACTTTCGTAAGTCAATTTTACAATATATTACAGGTCAATTTAAAATTGATGTATAATATAGAATAAAATCCTATTTATAACAAATAAATGTTTTTGATGCATTTTCTCTAGGAGTTTGGATATGGACGTTAGGGACATTTTTCTCGGAAAGGAGGGCGGAAGGATGTTCATTGTTATAACCGCGCAGTACCCAAAAATAGCGTCTCAACCTATCCCTTACTGTAAGACAGAATCATTTTATTCTAACCCAACAAATATTTATGTTTACGTGTTTGTAACAACCTTTTTTAATAAACAAGCTAGACGTTACTTTCGACGCACAGACTTTTTCTAAATACGTCGTTCAGTTATTTTTAGAAAGAGATGTTTCGGTATTCAAGCAAATGAACAAGGTTAGAGGTGGTTAGAGCGCGAGAAATGTCATATCCATCTAACTTTAGACATGATTTTGATTATTAACACTATGACATCAAGCTTTTATCAATGCAATATAAGTCATCGACCCATCATATGCAATAGACAATCAATAAATCAATTAATTGAAATAAAAACTCTGAAATGTGACGCCTTAGAGCATAATGGCGTATATTGTAGTGCACGTTGAGTCCGTTGAGTGCCCCTTAAATTTAAGTCAAAAGTTATTTAATAGTCGAATGTTGGATGAAAGTCAAGAACTGCCATTTATACCCATTACGGTAGGTTGAAAAGCTATAGATCTGTATAAAGTTTCTCTGTTACGATCTTTCCTGCGATTAACTGTGAAATGTTATACTTTAGATTTTAGTGTCTATATTTCTGTTATTAATATGAAAGTATAGATTCGATATATACATATGTCAAATCGGGCTCCGCGTTTATGAAAAAACAAAAGACGATCGAACTGATGCCAAAATCTGCAACCCAATTTTGTTACCTTTTGGAGGAAAATCTGAAAATGAAGAATGATACTAAATTTTAAATATTTGTATATCAAAACAGCGACGTGGTTAAATATTTAGTTGAGTAAACTTTACGTTTCAAATCATTCATGGCTATGGAACTATAAAGCCAATGAATACGATCAATGTCGATTTGGAAACAACCAAATTACGTGTGGACATAGCGATGAGCAATAAACACGGTGGAGTGGTTCCTATTTTGCCGTATTTATTTGATTTAATCATTTGTACCATTGAGCGTACAGTATGTCCAAGTAAACAATTGCTGAAATTGTTAAAATTCTAAACCAGACCTAAGTAAATATATTTTAAAAGTTAATTAAGTTATTTTAACATTAATCATAAAAGTTCTCCAGATCTTCCCATGCAGACTCTGCTCTCTTAACATATCTCCAATGGCAGTAAGCGGCAGTGACGCCAGTAGCTTATTAGTGTCTAGGATAACCATTCCGAGTGGTGCTATACGACTGCTGGTGTGCTTCAAAATGGCGTGCTCTATATTATTTCACCTTTATTATTTGCTATTTTTAAATGCTAGTAGGTTTATGTAGTGACCGGATGTTAGGTTATCGTAGTAATTGTAAATAGTTTTAAAGAAGTAGATTTAAGTGTGATTTAAAGAACATAATTATTGTGTGGTAAATTTGGACTGTTTTATATTGGTGAGGACTTATAATTGGCCCACTATTGTTATCAGAGATATGTATTATTGTAAAATTGGCTGTTAGTCTTCCTTTAATAAATAAATAAATATCATTATTGATCTTCTTCCTGCCCTTAACATGCAGATGAACTTCAAATAGTACTATAAAATAGTACTTTTAAAACTATATAAACGTCATAATCAAAGGGCTTGGGTAGGCTGAGATGAAGGCTGAGTGGCAAAAATGCACGAGCCGACAAGGGGTTTTTTAGTGGGTAGTGGTTCTGGTAGGCGTCGGGACGAGCCCCACATAACTCTGGATCGCGCGCGCCAGAGTATGCGTCAGAGCATTTTTTATCCTCCTGCCCTTCATTCCCTTCATGCCCTTCATGGGTCATTCTCGCTCCTATAGCCGCCCGGTACGGACGTTCCAAGACCACTCCGATTGATCGGTCTCTTCCCGTTATTCAGTGGCGCTCAGTTTACTGACGACATAGTATAGCGCGTGGTTTCCGTGACACGGTTTCCCTGGGCTTTCTTACTCCCTCCGAGCGCTATCGAAGTGATTTTTTCTTTGCGACTAAGACTCTTAGTCTTCAAAGTGCTGTGCTGTGTTGTGCTTGTGCTTGTGCTGAATGCTGTGTGTACCCAGCGTAAAGTATTCTGGTTTTAGTACAAAGGATACCTAACGATAACAGCTGAATTTGTACTGATCCAGTCCTTTTATTTTATTTATTTTTCCTTTCTACTATTTTATTTATTTGTTCTCCTATTTTCATATTTATCTTTATCATATTTGTGGGTGTATAGGTTTCTAGGTAGCGACCTTTGACGAACTACGGTTAGTTTTAAGTTATTTTCCTCAGCCCCCCTACCGCTGGTAGGGAGGTTAGGCGCTAGGTTTGCTAGGTCTGTTAGGAACTTTAGGCATCTTTTATTTATTTATATATTTATATCTTCCTAGCAAGCCCTCCCATGGACTCGCAAAGCGTCGTAAGCTTTGGTCTTCACACAGGCTATATTAGCACTTAACGCGTCCCCGGCCCCTCAGGCCCCGATCCGCCAGCGTCTCCTGTGCCCTCCGAGATGGACTGTGTGTCGGACACATCCACTCGCACGTCGCGCCGAAAGCCTACCACTCCTGGGACCGACTCGGAATCCGTTTTCCTCCGCGAAAAAGCGCGCTGGACCGCGGTTTCTAACTTGTGCAAAGAGCACAAAATTAATTACGTTAAAGCGGCAAACGCAGGCGAAACTATAAAAATTCAAGTCGCGTCTATTGATGACTTCCGCGCGTTCACTAGGCTCTTATCAGTTAGACAAATCGCATATCACACCTACGCCCTCCCGGAGGAGCGTAAGATCGGCGCAGTATTACGGGGCGTCCCGTTCGAGCTCGCGAACGACGATATATTGGAGGACCTTAATTCCCAGGCCATCCCGGCTGAAGTAGTGCACAAGATGCACTCTAACCGCGGTAGATGTTTTCCTCTCGCCCTCGTCATCCTATCCAACACTCCCAACTCGAGGGAGATCTTCAGAGAGGCTCGCACAATCTGCGGACTCTCGAACATCTTGGTCGAGCGTCCCAACCCTCGCGGGCACTCTGGGCAATGCCACCGCTGCCAGCTGTATGGCCACGCAGCGGCTAATTGCTCAGCCCCTCCCAGGTGCGTAAAGTGTCTAGATCCGCACATTTCGAAGGAGTGCACTCGCACTCCCGACTCCACTTCCCCCTGCATGTGTGCTGTGCGGCCACACAGCTAACTACAGGGGCTGTCCGCGCGCTCCACGCTCCTCCGCCAAGAGGGCCACGCCTAAACCGGCGCCGCCGCTTACTCCCGCCAATTTCCTGCCGCTGCGCACCCGGGCTCCCCCGGAAGCAAAGCCCATGCAGCCGACGCCGACTCCGGCTCTCTCCTGGAGACAGCGTCCGGCCGTTCTTCTTTCTCGTCCTATCCCAGCTCCCGTAGCTGCCATAGGCCCGCGTCCCGCTCTGTCGTCTTCACCTCAGTCGTCGTTGGCTGAGGACATGAAGACCGTGTTCCACGTCATTCAAAACGTCAACGTTAGGAAAATATCCGTACTCGCACGCAAACTGCGAGCCACCCGTTCTCCTTAAGAGCGTCTCTTCGCGTTAGCCGAGCATCACTCGATTCTTAGTTCGTTGTAAATTGTTTTTAATTATATAAATAGAGTAAATTTATAGAATTAATAAGACGGCCACGTTCATACAATGTTAAGACCTTTAAATCCCGCGTCCGGTCGTATCAAACCCAAGGGCTTATCCCTAGTTTCATTTAACGCTCGTAGCCTTAGTACTAACCATCCTGAGCTCAAACTGTTCCTTCAGAACAACGAGCCAGGCCTATTGCTTCTTTGCGGCCTTGAGGCCATTCTCGCCCTCGGCCATTCAGTCATTATGTTCGGAGATATTAACTCCAAACAGATTGACTGATGTGGCTATCGACCAACCCTGGCAGTATCGCTCTCCTTGACATCACTGAGCAACTCGACTTAGACGTCATTTCTCCCGTCACTCTTATAATGCAATTAGATACGGGTAATGCTTTGTAAAAGCATCGAACACTTTGGTGTGGGCACTATACGAGTAAACAAATGCTATCCAAAATAAGAATTAATAACGGGGTTTTATTATGGGGAGACAAATATGAAAAAATTATACATAATTATAACAAAATATAACAGTTTAGTCAGAGAGTAAATACAAAAAAAAGTAAATAAGACAAATCTATTAGCAGTTTATGAATGACTAATTTAAATAATAAGCTAAGTAGGTACGAAGTCCCTAGGACGCAACGTATAATACAGGGCGACGTGCAGTTCGTTAACGAAGCTAACACGGGATCTATAGTAATACGCACACGCCGATAGCCTATGTTTGAAGCGCAAACAGCGCATTCAACGACCGACCTAAGCCGATGCAGAGAAGTACGCTCAAAGCGTTCCGAGCGCAGACTGGCGTGCTGTATTTTTTTTTTTGAGCCGCCTAAGCAGCTCCCTCACGGAAGGGAGATGGAAGATGCGTCATGCATACCGCCGCAGGAAAATATCGGCCTCTGCGGGGTGATGTGGGACTCACCAGAGTGGCATCTACCCACTAAAAACCACCTTGCCGGCTGTAGCATGGGAATGCTGGCAGCCTTCATCGGAGCGACACCCGGGTAGGTGGGTGGGTGCGCAAGCGGGGACCCACTAGAGGGTCACCCACTGAAAAAAATAATCACTTAAGGTGCTAGTGACAGTGACATGATAATTATACGGCCTGGGCAGCCTTAAGCTGGTCCAGATTAGCCGAGAGCTGATTGGGGTGATCCGAGAGTGCATTTCTCGGTCTATGGACTTTGTACCTCGAAAGCATGGACGGAGCAGTGTAAGTTACTGACTCGCGAATGAGGGGGTTAGGATGCACTTCGGATCGCTTGAAAAAAGCGGTGGAGAGCGTCCTAAGGTGTTGTTGAACTGTAGGTAAATCGAGATCCCTATGCAGGTCTGCCTTTCGCACGTACCACGGAGCATCCGTGGCCCTGCGGCAGAAGAGATTCTGGACTACCTGCAGCTTATACAAATAAGAGGGTTTGGCATGTGCAAAGATTGGGGCACCATACGTCATGACTGGTCTGACGCAAACCTTAAAAACCGTTCGCTTGTTCCTAAGAGACATTTTACTGTGCCTGCCTAACATACTGTTTAGGCAGCCCATGTACATACGGGCGAGTTTGGTAACTCTGAGTATGTGAAGTCGGAATGAAAGCGTACGATCGAGTGTTAGGCCTAGGTACTCGGTGGTTTGTGCCCATGGGATGGGCGTACCTAGCATTCGGATATGGGGGTTGCAGGGACGAACTTTTTTTGTTCCCCTCCACGGAGAGGGCATGAGGATAAAAAATGCTCTGACGCATACTCCCCGCGCGCGATCGGAGTTATGTGGGACTCGCTCCGAGCCTACCAGAGCCCCTACCCACTAAAAACCCCCTAAATGACTTGTGCAATTTTTGCCACACAGCCTTCATCTGAACCACGACCAATTGGCGAAAGAGGCCGCGCTAGCGGGGCCCAGAAGGGGTCACCCGCTGGGATTGCATAGCAGTGAAGGTGCTCAAAATTAAAATAATAATATGTAAAATAAAATAATAATAATAATAAATAAATGTGGCCCTGCGGCAGAAGAGATTTTGAACTACCTGCAGTTTGTCCAAGACGGAGGGTTTGGCGTGGGCAAAGATTGGCGAGGCATAAGTCATGACGGGTCTAACGCAGACCTTATAAAGCGTACGTTTGTTTCTGAACGATATTTTACTTTTTCTACCTAACATACTATATAGGCGGCTTAAGTAAAAACGGGCGAGTTTCGTTACTCTATCGACGTGTGGCTTGAAAGAAAGCGTCTGGTCTAAGGTGACGCCTAAGTATTTAGTACTGTGCTTCCAGGGGATGGGAATACCTAACATTCGAATGTTGGGATCGTTGTAGCGATTACGGAGTTTGTGGTCGAATTGAATAGCAGAGCTCTTGTCTGGGTTCACATCGATACGCCATTTTTGAAACCATACACCGAGGGCGTTTACGGCCTTTTGGAGTCTGGTGATGTTCTTCGGGACCTCGCGGCCTTTGGTGTAAAGGGCGATGTCGTCAGCAAAGAGGCCAAGTTCGACACCTTTCGGCGGGATGGGAATATCGTTAGTGGTGTACAACAGAGGACTGAGGACTGAGCCTTGTGAGAGTCCAGCCTTTATGGGACGAGGCGCGGAAAGCGTGCCTTCATGTTTGAAACGAAACGTGCGATCTTTGAGAAACGACGCGATTATCCTGACTAGGCGATCCGGTAAGCCCAAAGTTTATAAACGAGGCCGCTGTGCCAGACTTTATCGAAAGCTTTGGCTACGTCAAAGAAAACTGCGACCGTTTTATTACGCCGCAGATAGAAGCCGTCGAGTACGTACTCGACGATTCGAAGGACTAGCTGAGGGCAGGAGAATAATACATGATATGTATCGTGGGTACAGATGTCACACAGACCACGTTACACAGATATAGTGCCGTAGGGTCCATAAGGCCTTCTTGCTCAACGACCCCACGACTACGGTAAAGTACCGAGATATAACGCTGTCCAAGATAGACGCTGTCCAGTTATTATACGTACTACAAAATCCTCAAATATATTTTGCTTGTAATTATTACTTACGAATGTACGGTAACTACACATTAAGGGTCAAACTATCACAATATTGCTAATTAATATATGAGAAACACATAAGTGAATGAATGAAAACACAACCATTCCAATAAAACTGTTACAATTAAAACTGAAACAAACAAATTACAACAAAACTGTTTAGGTAAACTATATACATAAACATATAAAATAATCACATATAAATTGTCCCTTTTAATTTGGCCTTCGAATCTTATAACTGCTGCAAATAAAACTTATCAGTACAGTGTGATTAGGACGAGGTCTTGGATTCAAAACAAAAGCGAACATTCTGCCTTTAATACTTGTATACACACATAGACAGTGGAATTTAATGTATTTAAGGTAGTATTTCTTAAAATCAATGTCTTAAAATTAAAAAAACTTTTAATTTTATAATAATTTTTTCGATATTTTAGTAAACATTTCAGCAACACAGTTAAATATATAATTATTTCATAAGGCTTTGTCAAATTATATTAATAAACAGAAAATATCGATTCAAACTACTGAGAAGTCAAAAGGCAATAGATTTGTTTTAACATTGCCATAAATGAACGTTCAAATTTTTCAGTACAAATGTTTGAGCTTTATAATAATAACAAACATTTTATTATATAACAATGACGCTCATGCTAATGGCGCACCTAAACAAAAGTGTATGTATTTAAAAGCTGAATAAGGCTTCTTGGTATTTAAAACATAAGCAAAGTGCAGTGTGTTCGCAAAGGCCGATAATTCATATAAAAGCCAACCTCAGGTATGGTATTTAATATAGCTTACAGAATATTAAGTAAGCTTATTATTGTACCGCTTTTGTGTGCAGTCCTGGAAACGGAGAAATAAGCTTTCCAAGTTTCGAGGCTTTCGCATGCAATAAGCTTTGAGCGGCTTAGTCTTCTCACACTCATTTGTAGTGCAGTTATTTATAAGCTTCATATTAGTTATTTTTCATAATTTTCCCAAAACAATCAAATTATCTTATATAATCAGCTAGTTTATATTCGTAGCTTTTATAGGTACAGAGCTAAAGGTGAGTATAAAATATTTTAGTGCATTAGATGAACTTGTATAAAACACAATTTTCATGGAATTTTACCGTGTAAAATATTAAAAGGTTTATTCCAAGAATACTTCGGCCCGAACAATTAAGGGTTCACAGTCAAATACTGGATGCCTACGGGAATCAATATAATTTATCTTCTACAGATTTGTAGCGCGATATAAAATGTGACTTCGGATTCTACGTGCTTTCGAACTGCAGATCTTAACATACGATCTGTTGTCTTTCGTCTGTTAATGTTGGAATGAGTGTTTGACAGTAAAAAACAAACTAGTTTCTATTATTAGACCTATTTTAATGTGTGTACATTCCCATTACAAGGAACTCAATATGTTTTAATGTGGTTATAATAATGGCGAAAATAGGATGGCCATGCTAGTTCTTAACGTATAAATCATCATCATCTAAAAACCACAGTACTAAGCTTTGTTTGATAACTTCCAGTAGATATAAGTAGATAAAAGCAAGAATAAGGAGAAATAGAGTTAAAAATGTCCGGCTGTTTGTCTTACTTTCTCAATATAATTCCTGCAACGCGCTGCATTATCTCGACGCTGACTTTGCGATATGACTTTGCGTTACCGGTGACAATTTCAGGGAACCAGATGCATTCAGTTGCATAGTTTACAGAGCTGGGGACTTTTAGTCTTTTGTTTCTTGGCCGTAGTAATTATTAACAAGAATGACACGCGAAGCTTTAAAGTAGAGGGTAGCTTCAATATTTCTATTTTAAAACAAAATAAAGGCAAAATTTCAAGATCAAATTTATACCGCAATAGCAATTTATTACTGGAAGCCTGAGGCAAAACATTATTAGCTGGAGACCATAGAAAATTTTTCTGCAGCTATTATAATATCTTCAATATATGTAATAAAAGTTTGAAAATGTCTAAAGACAGTTCTAAATAAAAACTAGAAGACAAAGGTAATTGGGAAAATTATAATTAGCTACGCTTTCAAAATAATTTTAAAATCTTTGATCTGAAATAAAACTACAACTATAAAAAATATTGACATTATGAAGAAGGTAAAATATAATAAATAAATGAATATGGCAAAATCAATAACCAAACGTTATATGAGGAAAACCTTGGACTGAACTCGAGAATAAACTAGAATAATCCTATGTATAACGATTTTGATGTGTGTAACATCAAAAAAAGTCTAAGCTTTACGTTTATTTAAGTTTATTTCTAATATAAAAATATAAAAAAAAATATCTATATGTGCTTATATATTTCTTAAGTTTATTTATCCGTTATCTAGTATCCATAACACAAGTTCTTTAATGATACTTAATTTGGGCTAGATAATGTGGTGTGATTGTTAGAAATAAAAAAAAAAAAAGCAACATATACAAATTTGAATTTCACAATGTATTTTCACATTAAATCGTTATTATTTTATTATTTATATTATTCTTTAGCATCTTTTCAAAGTACAACATCAATTGTTTTTATTTATTTATTTAACAGTTTTTGTACACGCATATGAAAACAATATAAAATATCTTAAAGACTAAATATGTACATAGGTACGGCTTATTTCTAAAAGAAATCTCTTCCAGCCGACCTGTGAGAGGAGAGATTAGTTTATAACAAAGTAGTGTGTACCTACTTTAAACATGCACAAATTATATACTCAACACCGTAAATAAACTTACATATACACATAAACATACATAAATAAAATAAAATACAATAAAATATATACTATCTAAAGTTGTTTAAAAGTAAAACTTATAAATGCCAAAACGATAAATAACTTACTTAATAAGGGAAAAGTAGTGGTCTTTAACTCTATTTTTAAAGATAAGTTGTGTTCCTGACTCGCGGATATTATAAGGGAGTGAATTCCACAATCTGACTGCATGAACGGTTAATGAATGGGAGAAAAAGTCTGTTTTATATGGATGTATGTGAAGGAGAGTACGCTTATGTGCTCTGCATGGCGCCTCTTTCGAATGGGTAAAAAGAAATCGTTCGCGAAAACTTTGCGAGGAGTTAGGATTATAGAGAACATTAAAAAGAGGCAAATAATTCTCATGTTTCTACGAAGTGGAATACGAAGTTCCAGTTTATTTAGAAGCTCCTCAGATACACCTAAGTAGCAGATGTCTGCATAATCGATGATGGGTTGCATGATACTTTGAGCAAGGGAGATTTTAGTCGATAAGGGAAGGAAAGTTTGAAGGTTTTTTAAGGTATGTATTGAATGATGAACTTTACAACTGATTTCACTAATATTAGTATTATATATACAAATATTATATTTTTATAATTTCTATTTTAATAACATAAATTAACAAATTTCGAGTACTGTTTCATACGTAGTACAAACAAAGATGCCTAAGCAACGAAACTTTTTATAAACTTAATTAAATTGTTAAACAAAATTAATTTATTGTGAAAAAAATTGGATAACTTTATACAAAGAGTGGCGTCCTCTGTTGTTGAGAACTTGCTGACACCGATTATTCATAGAATCGATGAGACTGTTTATGCTATCCTGCGGCAATTGCTCCCAATGAAATTTTAGTCGCTGTCGGGATGTTGTCACTCCGTCCAAGTCCTCTAAAACACGTCTCTGGAGCATGTCCCATGCGTGCTCGATGAGGTTGTCGTCTGGCGATTGTGAAGGCTAAGGCAATAACCGGATGTTTACCCTTGCCAAGTACTCCCTGGTGTGCAAAGCTGTATGCGAACGCGCATTATCATGCATCAACGTAAAATCGAAGCCAAGGGTTTGTGCAAATGGACGGACATAAGGCCTTAGAACATCCTCAACGTAATTTGCAGCGCTCATGTTTCCATTTACAAAAATGAGCTCAGTTCGTCTGTTCTTCATAATACGGATATATATATATGGATGAACTTCTTGAATGCACCTCAGCCTCTCAGTATTTCCAGGACGACGGTACACTCTTACCCTTCTAGTATCTGGCCAAAACCCAAATCTTAAATGGTCAATCTTTTTTATTTTAACTTTATAAGCATAAACACACTTCATATATATTCTTTTTTCCTTTCTCAACGCAAGTTTCGGTGTGTAAAATTAATATATGCTTTTATTTCCACTTCGCCTTCACTTGGCTTAATTTTTATATGTAATACATGTAAGAGAAGCCTATAATTAGTCATACTAGTTATAAAACACTAAATAAATAAAATAAAAAAATTATTTCTGTTTCTGAAATAAAATAAATAATTAGTAAATAGTATTAATAGGTTCTAAATAAAATCGTAAAAACAAAAATAATGGAAATTTCATTTCCCCCTTATCTTTAAATGAGAATGACCTATACGACCTAACATCAGTGGTGCAGTAGTCGAGAATCTACCTTCTTGGCATTAAAATCCCCTGTAGAGTCACCGCTGCCTAGTACGCTGGGCATCTGCAAAAAACTGACTAATGTGCCAGCGATTATAGCCCTTAGCCTGGGCGCCAAGCCTCCGTTGAGTATGCCAAGTGTACTTCCAGTGAGCTTTTATAACTTCTACAACTATGTACGCGTCAACTGTGCCATCCAAGGACCCTTGCCTTAGTTGGCCGAAGCTGAGGTCCATATAGTAGAACAAATAATACTAATGACGATGTGCTCTACAATAAAGTAGCCACAAAAAAAAATTACTGCAACCACAGATGGTGAGTTTTATAACAAAATAATTTTTGAGCTTTATGTTTTTTTTATTGTAGCGTAGCTAGAGTTCTGAAATGTCGTGGAAAGCAGAAAAATTTTTCGATGTTGGGTTTAACTAATCTCATAATTTTTTTTACTTTTATTTAAATTTCGTTACAGGTTTTATGATTTTTTAAATTTATGTAAATTTAAATATAAGCTTTAGCTACTCAAAGGTGTTTAATATAGCTGAGTATTCGCAATATTAAAATTGTTTAACTCAATTTTACACGAAATTGAATTTTTGTCATTCCTGAACTCTACCTTTAAATAAGTAAAAGGGATTAACACTTTCAGTTCACGATGATAAGTTTTAATTTAGTATTATTAGTAACAACCTTTTAACATCACACTTAAAAGAAATTCATGTACGCGTATATATGTTACATACCACGTTAACAAACTAATTTGCCCATTTAAATATAAAATATTTGTAACTGGATTATAAAGCTGGTAAGCAGCCGGCTAATGCAGCGTATTCCCAGTTCATATACTTACCTTTTTTTAATGAGTTAAGCCAAGCTATTAAGCGTCTTGTTTTGTACGTATTTTACTTATTAAGTCAAAACGTTAAATTCTTCGTATTACTTTCCAGCTAAGTTTGCACATAGTCTCAAAATTTGTAGAAAATGATAAAAGTGGCTAATGCTTCGTACACAACCATCTTACTAATAATGACTGTGTACGTACCTAACCTACCTAAAAAATCGCATAATAATTACGAAATAAAAAACTGACTGCGTACTTTTTTGATTTCTAATTAAGTTTTAATATTTCTTAGTTAATATAAAATAATGTTCAAATACTCGTAGTGTGTGTCTCCTACTGATACAGGACCTTTACCTGCTTGAAAGGGGTTTGATTGTATGTTATTTGAATAGTAAATTCATGTTAACAAAGAAAATGAACCCTTTTAAAGAGCTGGTCATGTCAGCTAGCAGATGGGACTAATAGTATTTGGGGTTAAGAGGCGAATTATTAAAACTTATTTTCTTTTTAAGTTTTACGTTAAATTTATTGTTTCGGGAAAAGTTTTGAATACAATAGAGAACACAATTAGGTAATAAAAATGTTGTTATATCTTTCATAAATTTTTTTATAATTGGTTTGGAACTTATGAGCTGACGATTAATGGTAAATTTAAGAAAATATACTAAATAAAAAAATTATAATTAGAATAAAACTAAAAAAACTAAATAATGAGACTACTCAGAAAGTTTTGAGAAAAAAAATAAAAATGTTCTATATTATATTTTTTTTGTTACATCATTTATTCAAAGAATTCTCCACCAGCGTCTATACAAAGTTTTATCCGTCTGAACGAATTTCAAAGCACATTTTCCAATCTGCAAAAGGCACGTCTGAACGAATTTCAAAGCACATTTTCCAATCTGCAAAAGGCTCTTCCTCGACGGCCTTCTCGAACGCAGTTGCGGATCTTCTGGCGATGAAAACTGTATCTCCTTGAGCTGGTTTTTAATTTTAGGGAACAAGAAGAAGTCACACGGTGACAAATTGGAGCTGTAAGGCGGATGACCCAAAAAATTTACCAGCGTGGTGTTACAGCAAAAACTTCTGGTAAGTAGTGTACCGCTCGGCTTTGATGCTACTTTGTTTTTTATGCAAATTGATACTAAATACCCCGTTAAGAATAAAAAACTGGTGATTGACACTTTTCCAGCGCCTTTCGATCGTTTCTCTTTCGTAGGCGTTGGTTCGTTTTTAAACAGTCATACTGTTGACTGGTGCTTTGTTCCTGTATCATATTGATGAATCTAAGGTTTGCCCCTGCTGTGATATCGTAAACATGATGAGAAGAACCTGCTTTGAATTTATCGATCCCATCATAGCACCATTCCATGCGCGCCTGCTTCTGAGCATCAGTGAGATTGTAAAGTACCCAGAGCGAAACAATCCTCCTTATGCAAAGGTGAGTATGTAGAATATCATGAACATTTCCCGATCCAATCGGCAGATTATTCTAGTATGTGACTCATCAGTTTAGTTAAATAAAAATTTTCAGCAGTCAAAGATTACATTCTTTCTTCATTCTTCATAATAACTTTTTTTTGCAAATTTTTCTGAGTGGCCTGGTATTGTAATGAACTCACCTATAGTGTGTAAGTAAGTAGTGTTTTCTGTAGTGAGCATGACTTATATAGGCGCAAACTTTGTTGCATGGATAGTAGATCAGTCAGTGTATATATAAAACAGAAACAAAGGCTTAGAACGGTACCCTACAGCCGAGACGATTAAAAATCAATACAAATGACATCTGAATCAGGTGGGTCGCAAGCACCTTGGCTGAAAAAAAATGTAATGAATATACCTACATACTAATTTATACAGGATTAGATTTATAACTTTTAGCCAATTTTCATTCCATCTTGGTCGGTGCATATCAAAAATGAGGTGTCAAAATGCTTCGTTCGAGTTCAGTGTAGTTCACAACTTTCACGGTAACAATAGTGAGCTGTATTGTCATGTAACTCGCGTTCATATAACCCGGGAAACCGGCTAATGCACCTATAAGCTACCGTCCTATTAGCTTGCTTAGCGCGATAGGTAAATTATACGAAAGGATCATTTTGAACAGGCTCCGAGAGGTCATCCATTTAAAGCACCTGTTACCGGATGAATAGTTTGGATTTAGATCCCGTCACTCCTGCCTCCAACAGGTACACCACATCACGGAGCACAACTTGGAGCAAAGGAACATAGGTCGAATACCGATAGGCACGGGTGCGCTTTTCTTTGACGTGGCTATAGCCTTCGACAAGGTCTGGCACAACGGCTTGTTATATAAGCTCTTTGAACTAGGCGTGCCAAACAGCCTTGTGCACATCATACGAGATTTTCTCCATTATCGAACCTTTCGCTACAGATTGGATGGATTGGAGAGTGCAATCCCCGTCCTGTATTAGCCGGTGTCCCACAAGGCTCGGTGCTTTCTCCAACTTTGTTTGCACTATACACTAGGGGCATGCCAAGGACGGAGAAAGTAGACCTAGCACTTTTTGCAAACGACACCGCGCTAGACACATCTGATAGGAACCTACGTAGGTTAACAAGAATGCTCCAATCCGCAGCCAACGCATTAGGCGTTTGGTTTAGGAAGTGGAGAATAGAAGTCAACCCAGAGAAAAGGGCAGCAGTGTACTTCTCTCTTTCAACCAGCTCTAGGACGACCTCCAAAAGATTAGGTCAGATCACTCTGTTTGGTATTCGGATCCCATGGGCTAAAAAAGTCAAATATTTAGGAGTCACTTTAGATAGTGAACTTACATTCGCGAATCACATAAAACGCGTCCGGGATCGAGCCGCCTTCGTCATGGGTAGGCTGCACCCCCTAATCTGCCAGAAGAGTAAAATGTCGCTTAAAAATGAGCTTACACTTTACAAAACTTGCATCCGGCCCATCATGACATATGCCAGAGTGGCTTTCGCTCACGGCAGCAAGTCGAACCTCAATCACTTGCACGTTATTCAAAATAGGTTCTTACGCAAATGCGTCGGAGACCCGCCCTATGTCCGCAACTTAGATCTGCACAAGGATCTCAAGCTGGCCACCATTGCCGCATTCATGAAGTTGGCGTCTAGACGCCACTTCGACAATGCTCCCCACCATCCCAACCCGCTGGTCAATAGGTCAGCTGAATACACAGCCAACTCAGACGCGGTGGTTCGTTATAGGCGTCCGCGTAACGTCTTAACAGATCCCGACGACGCTATTACAACAAGAAACGCCGGTGCTTCAGTTAGAAATAGGGCAACACGGCATTCGAATCGCCTAAACCACCGGTGGGCCAGGCTAACAGCTCTGAATTTCTTGCTGGTTCTTTGCCAGTAGATGACCCTTCCGAACCAGTGGTAGTTTCAATATACGACGTCCTAAATGAAATGAAATATTTATTTCTTAACATTGACAATTACTTGTTCTTATTGACGTCAAATAAAACATGATTCTAACACCAGTTCGAAAAAACCTTCGTGAAGAAGAACTGGCAAGAAACTTCACGGGTATAATTTTTACAGAGTCTCTTTATGTCTACACAAAATTATTCTTTTCTGCATCTGTTGGCTCGGCAAGTCTCCCTCCCCCCAAGTATCCAAACGACGAACACCCTCAAACGGCGCCCTCCTCAACCATATTAAGGGGAAGTGAGGGAAGCCGAGGTATGGACCCTTAGGCATATCGTATGTAGGAGTAGTTTAAGTTCCGGCTAAGTGCCGTTAGCGCTAAGCTACAAAGTTGAAGTTCAAAAAGCCCACAGGGCCATAAATAACTGTCCATTTCGAAAAAAAAAATTAAAACTAAAAAAAATCGCGTTCATATACACTTGTTCAAATATTTTTAAATCGACCTCTTATGCGATATTGTTGAAAGTGTCTATTGTTGACAGAAGATAAATACGATAGGGAATATGGTCTGAATGTAACTTAACAATATCCTATTATTATAATAAACATGATAGTCTGTAAAGTGGTAAAGATAAATGTACCGCAGTATGTTTGTAACTACAAGAACTAAAACATAAGTGTATAACTTGCACTAAGGCATATAACGGAAACTGGGACTCTCAACTGGGACTCTTAAAACTTAATTATGCAGGAGGTAGTCTCTTACCGCGACTGAGCCGCGAACTTAGCCATCACCGCCCTTTTCAAAAAAACACCCTGTATATGTAAAAAAAATTTTGTTTTATGAAAATTTGTTTTAAAGGTTTATTCTCCTATCTGTCTTTCAAGTATTAAACAGTACTTACATGTAGGTAAAGATCGTACATCTACAATTATCGTTAAGATATTACATTGTGACATTAAGTCGTTCCCCTCGCGTCTATTGTTACTTGACATAAACATCAAAAACGACTGAGGCCTAAAATATCCAAGTTAATACGACGGATAGACACGATATTATAATTGCTTATACCTTTATCTATCAATAAAGACAGGTACTTAACTGCTTCTGAAGTTTTAAATTAACTAATATGATTCTTATTGCTTTTATGTTTGCAGAGGTCTGATCGCCACTTCCGAGAACTCGCCTGAACGTTAATATATTTTCTAAGCCTCCACATGCCATGAGAAAAGGGTTACCTTTGAATGTGAGAGGTCTTTTGGCGTTAATATTTATAACGGTGAGGGTTGCTGCTAATATGTAGCTGGTAAGACCTGATAATTAAATTGTTAACTTGCGTTAGATTCGTTTTATGAAGATATATTTGCTAGCAAAACACAGATTTTTAAAGATATTATATTTATAGCTTTTGTTTGTGGCTTCGCTGACGTAAATGAGAGGAACGGTAAATATCATATTTAATTATTAAAAGAACCTTTAAAATGAATAGCGCAAAGTCCTTGTCCCTCTTTTGTAAGATAGTGGCACCATTATTGTGCCGAATATCACAGAAAGTAATATCAAAGAAACAAACAGCTTAACGTCCTGAATCTTATAAGAGTGTTTTTAATTTCGGCCTACAGTTCGGACCGTTTACAGATACCTACTGTAAAAAAGCTAGCAACCAGTGACCTCTTGTCTTGTAGCATTCAACCATTAACCAGTGACCCAACGTTTTCTAAGTTTAAAAAACTACTATGGGATATCGTTATGAAAGCACGACTGGAAGCTTCTACAATTCAGCCCTTGAGCCTTCTGATTTAACCCTAAGGCCCACTTCCGCAGCTCTAGTTTAGGTACCACAAGGCTAAATACATATTGCTCTATAAATTCAATAGAAATAGAATGTGATGGAAAGACATTTTAACTAACCAGCCGGCTAGCTAGGGATCTCCGCAAGTGGCCCTAAGAATAAAAATGAGCTTTGGAAATTATTTCTAATTACTTACATGCTTTTATTTATTACTATATAACATGCTTCTTCAGAGTTATGTACTTACATTTATCGATGTAATTATGTGAATACAAATTGATAGCAATGCAAACCGTAAAGAGAAACAATTAAATTAATACGGTAATCAAGGCTAAGGGCCATTCTTTTGCGAGCGCTGTTTATTTCTTAAGTAAAATTCTATACCTCTTTCTATAAATTTATATATATATATATATCGAATATATCGAAAAAGCTATATTTTTATATTAAAAGTTATGTTTCTCACAACCGGCCCATGAAAGGTTCAAATAATCTAAAAACAGAACCTTTTCAATCAATATCACCGAATTTATTTTATTTAACATATCTGCCTCTGACAGTTTTCGATTTCAGTGTAAGGAATTTAAACAGTGTTCGTTTATAAAGTTAAATTTATGTGCATGTTTGAGGTGTTTTTCTATTATGGTAATAAATCATATAAATAAGTTTAGACGTGGTGTGCGCGAGAAATATCATATCTGTTTAACTTAACTTATCGTAAGACATGATTTTGACTATCAACATTATGACGTCAAAGTCAAATCAGTTCAATTTAGGACGTCGACCCAACCTGATAGACAATCTAGAAATTAATTAATTGGCTGATTTATATAATGTAAGTTACAGCCATAGAGTATAAAAGGAGATGATTGACTTATTGCTTGATAAGCAATAAACTTGCAATAATTAATCCACATCTGTGCCATTGACGGCCGAGTAGTAACCCGGAGGTTCCAGGTTCAAGTCCTGGTAAATATGATTCATGCGTGTGATGAACACAGATTTTTGTTCTGGGGTCATGGCTGTTGATATTTATATATATGTATATATCTTCTGGGTTCCTCCCCAGTTAACTGTATGGTTAACCATAGCATAAGCTCTGCTTACTTTAGGGTCATACAGTTGGTGTGTTTGTCTGGGGATTTATTAAATATTATTATTATGGGATTTTAAGTAAATTTATTTGCTCATAGTACAACCTTATGAAAAAAATGTTAAAATTAAACACGAAACTCAACTCAGCAAAATATGTGTTGTTCACAACAGGGCCGGTGCTAACGTGACCCAAGGGTACACGCAGTGTTTGGTGGAGAAGATATTTCGTTTAAAATCATTCGTGCCTATGAAGCTATTAAAGCGAATGATTATGATCAATTTGAATTTGGAAACAATCCCATTACGCATGTGACGCGATAAGCAACCAGCACCGTTGATCAACTCTATTTTAGTCATAGTTATTTCAGTTTTATAATTTCGACCATTGAGCAAGTTTTTTGAGATTTCTTGCATATATTTTGAATAAACACATCGTGTGGAATAAGTACACTGACATCAATTCAATACACACCCTAGATTAATAGCGACGGCTCCGGGACTGATCAGAGATTCAAACTGAAGGTGGTATCTCAGATTTGCACCCGAATCCCCAGCACTGTTGTCGCCCCTTAGTATGCGTAGCGCCTACAAAATACCGAACAAAGCGCAAGTGATTCTCGTCTTATCTTGAGCTTCCTAAATGTACTTACATTTAAAAGATTTTTACAGATTGATATACCATGACTGAATGAACATGACTAAATTAATTATTTAATTAAAATTTAATTAAAATTTTAATACCCTTATGAAAATCTGAAAGAAGATCTAATTTTATGACTGCTTGCAAAAACTGCTGCACAGGCCGCAACAAACACCCGACTTTGCAAACTATAGATTTCCAATAAAAATACTTTCTGGTTACGTAAATATCTACAAAAATCCGTCGATTAACAACGCAAGCAACCTTTTTCGAAAACAAATGAATAAATAAAACCCATTATCCAAGTTTAATGAATAAAAAGAACTTTTAAATGGTTTCCTATGTTCCAGTTTATTATATTTCCAAAAAAAAAGCGATTTTAAAAGACTGCGAATTTTTTATGTAATTTCAAAGTATTTTTATTTATGAAACATCACAAATTAAATTTCTTTTTTGTAAGAAGACCATTGTTTTATTTACAATAGTTTTATGTTCATGGATCTGTATATAAAATTGATACGTATCATGTAGAAAGAATGAAAACTATAAAGTTTAAGATGGACACATTTTAACATAAGCCGCAAAATAAGCTGGGTAGTATTGACACATTAATAGAGACATTAATACATTATAACTCATACATTAATACGGGTATGAATAAGCCTCATACCCGTAGGATATTTTAAATCAGCTTTGATAAGACCTTCTTGCTGCAACGACCACGGTGAGGTGTCAAGATTTTAGGAATACTCCAGTCTTTGAATTTATCTTTCTGTTTATAATTTTTACTTATACAAGAACAGTAACCGGCAAATTAAAGTTAAGTACATCAAAATAGCCTACATATAATAGGTCTTTACCTATGAAACTGCCGTTTTGCCGTACTGGCCATTTCAAATGAAAATATTTTTTTTTTTTGACTGATAATTCTAATTTCAAATTAATTTTATTTGACAAACATGGAATTCTTTTTCTAAAATCGTCATTTGTTTAATAGTAAGTGTTTTGTTTTCAACGCATTCGAACAATTTTCGTCATCATGGCTAAGTTAAAAATTCGAGTAATTATGGAGTATGAGTACCGTCGTGGCAGCAAAGCGGCACAAGCGGCACGCAACATCAACGACGTTTACGGAGCGAACACTACAAACGAACGCACCACCCGTTATTGGTTTACCCGCTTCCGTTCTGGAAATTTTGACCTGAAAAATGAACCCCGTGGTCGTCCGAAAACTTTGGTCGACAATGACGAATTAAAGGCAATTGTGGAAGCTGATGAAACTCAATCCACGGCTGAATTAGCAGCAGCTTTCGACGTTAGCATCAAAACAATATTGGTCCATTTGCGTCAAATTGGCAAGGTAAAAAAGCTTGATAAATGGGTACCCCACGAACTCAATGACCGCCAGCGCGAAGTACGCGTGGAGACGTGCCTTGCACTGCTCAGCAGGCATACAAATGAAGGAATTCTGAACCGCATTGTTACTTGTGACGAGAAATGGATCCTGTTTGACAATCGTAAGCGCTCAGCAAGTTGGTTGGACCCTGGTTCAGCACCCAAACAATGCCCTAAACGAAAACTTACCCCTAGAAAAGTGATGGTCACTGTTTGGTGGTCTAACGCGGGTGTAATTCATCACAGCTTCTTGCCAAACGGGACAAGCATTACTGCAGATGTGTACTGTGAAGAACTGAACACAATGATGGAGAAGCTCGCACGTCTCCAACCAGCTTTGGTCAATCGTTCGGCTCCACTGCTCCTGCACGACAACGCGCGACCTCATACTGCACAGCAGACGGTCTCCAAGCTACAAGAGTTGGGGTTGGAAGTTCTCCGTCATCCGCCGTACTCACCAGACCTTGCGCCTACAGACTTCTACTTTTTCCAGAATTTGGATAACATCTTGGCGGGAAAAAAATTCAATACCCGAGAGGCAGTACAAAATGCCTTTGAAGAATTTGTTGCCTCCCGTCCAGCTGATTTCTTCAAGAAAGGCATCAATAAGCTACCAATGCGTTGGCAAAGATGCATTGATTGCATGGGTGATTATTGTGATTAATAGAAATAAAAAATATATAAAAAAATTACGCTTCATTTATTTCGTGAAAAACGGCAATTTCATAGGTAAAGACCTAATAAATAAACTTAAAAGTAAATGCATAACTATTCTCATATATACAATAGTGCCGTGACATAGTGACAGACAACACCCTAAACTGTTAGAAACCTGAAAAGACAAAGTCTTTGCCCATACAACGCTCACCCTGGATCCCAAAGATCTGTCAATATCCCAATTGTAATTCGGATCCGAAATATGTGCTCCTCACATATTTATTAGACTACATATAGATAGACAAGCGTGTAAATTTTAGTGACGGAAAATGTATCGAATTTTGAGGTTATAATCTTGCATGGGACGTTATAGAAGTAGTATTTTTCTTTTCATATAAATATATATTACTTGTTTGTTATATCGATTATTCCACCCTTGTTTATTTCTTTTTGACATGAACTGATTTATTAATGCTTTGAAACTAAATTAACTGCACAATCCCCTAAGGGTAGGTACATTTCCACCAAAGCTGTGCAAAGAAGCTTGGCGGTATTTTAAGAAAAATCGACCAATCGGATTACTTCATTATCTTTGCCTCGCTTAGCTCATCTCTGGCGGAAAAGGGCTTAGCGGCGCAAGGTTTTTGTAGATACAAACTGACATGCGCGGAATGCAGGCTAAAGATGCGTGCAAAGGATGCGTGGTAAGGACACTTGCGATGATGATGTGTTATGACCGAAAGGAGAACGGGCATAATTGTATGGATCCCGTCCCAATTAGTGTTGAGTTGTATCAATATTTGTTGATAGATCCGGTTATTATACAGGGTGATTTGTAATTCGACGTATTCCTCTTGGGATGTGATTATACAACTAATTTCCAACAAAATTAACTATAATGTCCCTAATACCAAGTAGGCTCGTTATCAAGATATTCAAATTTTTGGTTTTGTTCAAAAAAATCCCGAATTGACTACAAAAAATTCAATAAATAAAAAACTAGTATTTTGAATAATGTTGTTTAAATTTTTATCAGTTACAAATACATCAACAAACATTTATTATTACTAATACTGGCACAAATATTGAACATTTTAAAATAGCAAGTGAATTCTTATAAAATTTTGTTTTGATTCACTAATTTGTCACGATGCAAGTGTGCCGATATGGTGCAAGTATTTTGTGAGAATAAGACAATAACACAAAATTACTAATGAGTGAAAGTAACTGTTCGTAAAACCGATGACATTACTTACATGGTGGAGGCGTCGTTGGTCACTGGAAGTAAAACAACCAGATAGAAGAGAATAAAGTAAATACAAGTTTGAAGGAAAAAGGTTAAAGGGAAAAATGGAGCTACTAAAATTTTATGATACTGTGATAGGTGAAGTTACCAATTGTTTTTATAGTTTTACGGTATTGGCCACGTTAAACTGATTCAGTGAGGAGGAGAAAAAAGAGTGTTTGGCGCTTATCTCTGTGGGCCAGCGTTAAGTTTTTATTCACAGTGATCAGCAATCGCGACACGTTTGAGAAACCATGGGGACACCAACCACCATGCCAGATTTTACGAAAGGATTCAAGGGCATGATGAAGATGTTCTATGACGAAATTCTAGGTTCACGCTATTAGCAGCTTGAAATTAAAAAAAGGGATACATACAAAACTGCGTATCAGGGTTATATAAATTTAACTTTACCTTTTGGTTTGAAGACTAGCGGAGTTATTTTTTAAAGAAAGATTTTTCATCAATAACTTAATAATTGACAAATTTAAAAAGGGTCAAAATTTGTGTGGGCTAGCTTGTCATTAATCCAAGAGGCACCACTTTTACGTCACTTTAGTAAAGAAAAAGGCATTTGCACTAGGCTGTATATACACGCGAGCGATCTAGCATTAGGTGCTTGTTTGATGCAGTGGTATAGTAATGAGAATTTCCAGTTTATTTTGCTTCACTAAAATTAACAGATGCGGAAAAGAACTACGCGTTAACGCAAAAGGAATTATTAGGTAGGTTTGATATGGGCATTTAATTACTTCAATCATTATTTATGGGGCCTTAAATTGCAAACTACTGACAGTTCACAAAGCGTTATGTTGGCTTATAGAACGAAAAGATAATATAAGTACGGTAGATTAGTAAGGTAGGCGTTAGATTACTATTAACTAAATTTTATTAAAAATTAAAAATTAAATTAGATTACTGCATTAACAAGCGCATGAATTTGACGTAATCCATTGTTCAGGAAAGCAGAACGTAGAAGCTGTTTTTTGGAGTCGAAATCCTTTAGCATCCTCCGAGTGAGCTGGTAGACGACGTCTACCGAGGACCGACGTCTACCGAGGTCGTGTGTTGGATTAATGTAATTAGCTAAAATATGAGATAAAGGTCGATTAAACCTTAGTACAAGACCTAACGTTTGGTGATGCATAGTGGTAGCAAAACACTGTTGTACGCCGAACTCTCTCCCAGTATTCCTAACTACCGAAAGTTTCGAGATCAGGAGAGAAAGGTACAGAAATGATGTAAATTTTGCGCAAGAGAACTCACTTAAGCTCAATTGGCACAGAAGCGTGCGTATGTTAAAAAACTTCACTCATCAGTCTTCATACAGGTCAATTTGTATTGTTACATAACCCTAAAAGAGCGTCTGGTAGGAGTAATGCTTAGCCGACGTGTTAAAGGTTTATATTGAATATGTAGAAGTATGATAACAATATTTTTTTAATAAAGGCGGTGAATGGAGGTTGGTAGATAATCATCCATGTCGATCGGTTGAAGGCTTTTACCATGAGATAGTAACTGTAAGATGTAAAAATTTTTCGTTCTATTAAAATATACTTAAACTAAATGTTCAGTGTAAATAGGTTATTATTCATAATAGTCTATATATATATAGTCATAGTAGTCTTATTTCAAATCGTTACTAAAGTAGTATATTAGTCTTTATGATTTTTCACTATTTATAAATATATGTATATAATTATTTTGATAATACGTGTCAAAATGATATTTTTTGTTATTTCGCCAGAGCAAAAAACTCAGGCAGGAGCAAATTGAAATCATTCAGCGTGACAACCTTTTGTTTATGTCAAAGATGTATAATTAATGTATTATCTTTACCAGATTTAAAAAAAACTTTGTAAACAATGAAGCGTCAATGACCCTTTAGCATTTTAGTGATGTTGCCCATACTGATTATTGAATTATGAAATCTAATCGCTTTGGCAAAGCGATAATCAACATCAACAAATCAACACAATTATTTTCTTATCAAAAATATAATTCCTTCTTATTAATGTAATAGAATTAACAATCAATCAGTCTTCTTATATTTTTAAAATAGTAAAATCAGACTAAACAAAAACAAACTAAATGCTATGTTTTCTTTCCAGATCACACAATCAAATCAAAAAAACAAGTTCAATGCACTTCTAAAATTAATTTATATTTTTTATTCATATTATACAAGAGTTACTCTTTAATCAGTCTTTGTATTACTCAGAATCAGTCACATTTACTACATAATTAGTATGACATTCCTCAAAACAAGCAGGGCAAAGAGGAATTTTGCAAATCTTATACCTAAACCTCGTTACCTTGCGCTTTTTCTTTTTGCTACACAGAAGGCAGTTGTATTTAGACACAAAGGTATTTAATGTTCCTCTTTGAATTTTCTGTATGTCTTCAGGCCAGTGATCTGATTGTAAACTCTCTTTGCTGTCTATTGCCTTGGCCCTTCGATTGTAGCACTATAGTTTGTGCGTCTACTGGAATAAATACTTCCTATTCTGATAACATTTTTGCCCTTTAAGTTACAATCGACTTTAGTCATCTGCCTAATTAGCTTACCCCGATAGCTCTAAAAGTTTGCCCTTCTAGGTAGTTTGCAATCTGGCAATAAAGCTGACCCCCCTGCGAATGAGGGGTATACGTACGCGCTACAGATATGGGTTTGCCATCATAAACCCAGTTTAAAGTTGCCACATAAAAAAATAATATTTGAAATTAATATTAATCTACAATGTAATTTTATGAATTTGAATAAAAAAATAAAAGTAAATATATTGTTAATTAAAAAAAGGATATATTTCTCCCGAATAGGACTTATTGTACCAAAAAACGACACATTCTAGTGGTACGTTAATTCACGGAACTGCAAGCAGAACGAATTATGCTAAAAACTCACCTAATAAAAAAAACAGTAACAACCACAATATTGTTCCAACGGCAAAGTCTTTGTAAACTATAATTTTACTACATTATACTGAAAGTAAAAACATTCATTATTACATAAACATATTTATCCTAGCGATTTATAAAAATCATACCGTTCTTCACAGTTCACGTCTAATATAATCTTTGCAGTATCTGAAAACAGAAAATTATATACCTTATTATATCTGTTTAGTGTCGCATATCAAAAGTTTTGTTTTCCGTATTTTTATGCATTCTCGTAGTATTTTGTAATGATAAACTTCAAAAAATTATTTTAAGCCAGGTTTCTTCGGATTTTGGATAGTGATACTATTATTATATACGATATTTTTTGAGGTTCTGGAGGCATATTCTTCTTTTTTAACAGAGGACAAGCTTAATACATTGTTTTACATATAAATTTACATAGAAAAAAATGTTTATTCCATTGTTGTATTTTCGCTGTATTAAGTAACAGATCCACAGACACAAAACATGGTTAAACTTCTTTTATCAGATTAGGATTGAAAGACGTGTCATATTTGCATTTAAGTAAAAACTTTACTCAAAAAGTGTTAACAACGATGTTCTCAGATTCAACTATCAAAACAACAACAATTTTCACTAGAAATAAGAATCATTTGATCCTTTGCGTCCAAACTTGCTTCATATGATAGACGTGTTGCGCTCATAAGACGTTTATTAAATAAAAAAAATTCATATCAAAAAGATGACCTATGGAAATTACGGGGTCTCTTGCAACTTGCAAAAAAATTCCACCAAAGAGCAACTTACAATCATTTTTTTATTCACCTCAACGACGACCATGATGATCCCGCTGCAAGAATATGAACCAAACCCATCTAAGGAAGTAGTTTCAGTAAATTTCTAGTCCACCACGCTTGCCTACCGCGAGTTGCAGACTTTACACGTAGCTTCGAAATAATTTTCTAAGGTGTGTGGGTTTCCTCTCAGTGTTTTCTAGCACCATAAGAGCAGTTGGCATACAATTACATTGGTACATTTGGTAGTCACCGGGATTGATCCCGGGACTCTAAGATCGGGATGCCAGTGCCTTAACCACTGCGACACTGACGCTCTTTATTATTTGTTGCTTATGAAATAAATAAAATGTGTCATTACCTACCTAAATTATTGTTTTATTTGCAACTACAGTACCATAGTATAATAATGAGTATTGCATACAGTATGGCCACTCCTCACAGTTACCGACTGCCAAGGACGCGGCGCGCAGTGAATGACATCGAGAATATTTTTGTATGGGCATAAGCTGTGCTATTCGAATTTTGTTACACATTGTTGTACATTCCGTTCGTAAAAAATAAACAATAAAATTGCAAGCATGAAATTCATTTTCCTTCGATTCTCCTTATAGTGTAAGAGGCTATTGCAAATATTCAGTTTTCCGTTGGCTATACTACTCCTATATATATTGGCTATACTAACTCGATGCCGATATTACTAGGTTATCTCATATTGCCGTCTCATGCGTTCCCGAACACACAACGATTAAAACAAAATGGCGCCAACCCTAGCATGTCTTTTCTCACACAAACATGGCACGCATTCACCTGCTTGAACTTATGACTGTGTGAGTAATAGGTTATTAGAGCGCGTTTGTTTCATACATTTTGCCGCGAGTGTCTGAGGTGTGACAATACAATAATACAAATAATTATTTTATCAAATATTAACTATTGTTTATGTTTTACATGCTTCTTACTTTATGCTTGCAAAGTCAAATTTAACTGTAAATCTTATTCAAATGTAGCATTAGAGAGAAAAGTATGCCTTAGTTTTCAGTCTCTTTATTAGTATTAATCCTCTTAATATGTATTAACTGACGACATTTAGTAGTCCTGCGTCATATGCCGGAGGTCCCAGGTTCGAGTCCTGGCCGGGGCATTCACTTGTAAGATGAACATAGATGTTTTTCTTGGGTCATGGTTGTTTGTATTTATATATGTATATTAATTCTGGGTTCCCCTCGACCACTTTGTGTAGGGAAAAGAAATTCCATGTAAATCACCAATCATTCGTTCACTTCTACCATCTCTACATCTCTAAATCCTAATAAATTAGTTTCTACGTCGTACCTAAATCGTTGTATAAAATATAAAATGTCGCTTCCAGTCTGTAAAAATGAACCATGTCATTATTTAGATTTTGACTAAATATAAGTGTTTAAAATGCTTATGAGAATGCTACTGTACGTATTTTATTAATCGATCAAGGTATTTATTTCGTGCCGCACGTTGTTTGTTTGCCAAATAGTACAGCGGGAATAAAATACCCTATAAGTAGGTATACCGCTATGTAAAACAACATTATTGCTCAGTACAATTGCTTAACAATTATTTTACAAGTAACCGTATAGAGGCAAAAGATGGTACAAACCCTTAGGACATTATTGCATTATATGTGTCCATCGAACTCATATGTCGAAAGGCAAATATTATATTAGTATTTTTTTTCTAATGTTCCTGGTAATGTGTTAGCTTTATCATGAAAATAGTTCAAGTAAAGCGGTAGAAAACTTTTTATTTCATTGGTATCTGATTTATACTTTTAGCTGTTGCAACTTATGCACGCATATTAAATAAACCCTTTTAGAATGACTTACTATACGCTTATATTATCGCTTTTTTTAGGTTTAATTCTTCCTGTTTTTATGGCGGTCTTTGAATGCATTGAACATATGCGTGAAAGGTTGAAATGAAATGAAATGATATATTTATTTCTCAACATTGACAATTACTTGTTCTTATTGACGTCAAATAAAACATGATTCTACCACCAGTTCGAAAAACCTTCGTGAAGAAGAACTGGCAAGAAACTTCACGGGTATTTCTTTTTCAAAATGAATTTACAGAGTCTCTTTTATGTCTATCCAAAATTATTCTTATCTGCATCTGTTAGCTCGGCAAGTCTCCCTCCCCCAAGTATCCAAACGACGAACACCCTCAAACGGCACCCGTTCACGAGTTAACGCGGGATCCAGCCATCGCCCTCCTCAACCATATTAGAGGGAAGTGAGCGACCCGTCACCCGACGCTACCATAAGTAGACGTACTTTAGTAACAATGACGCTTTAGATATTCATCGGGACGAAATACTCAACGAGCAAACAGACACATTAAACATGTTTTGTTACAAATACTAGTAAAATCCTGTTAATGAGGGGATTATACCCAAGGGCTTTTATCATCCAAATAATCGGATAGTTTATAATATCTAATATATAATATATATCTATCTAATATCTAATATAATATCACACAACTTCTGCATTATAGTTTATTTGAATTTTCAATAGGAAGACCTTGGATATCTAGTCAAATTTTTTTAACAGCATATGCGGCAGAGCCAAGCCTTTTCACTAAACCGTCTAAGGTTATGCCCAGAAAAACAGTTGAGTTTACAGGAGTCAGTTCCTGGCTCTTAACTACAATGTTTGTGTGTACCTATTTGACATTTGGCAATGTAAACTTAACACATTTTGTTTTTTTTTCATTGAGTAGCAAATTATTAGGTGAGAACCACTTTTCTGTGTTGGAGATACATTGGTTTACTGCTCGATAGTCAGTTTCTTGTCTTTTGATTTTAAATAAGAAGGAAGTATCGTCAGCAAACAGTATGACCCCACGTTGATTCTTAACGACCGATGGCAGATCATTGGCATATACTAAAAATAGGAAAGGACCAAGAACTGAGCCCTGGGGCACATCCATTGTCACTGCCGATCCTGATGATTTTTCTCCATTTATTGCAACTTTCTGTTTTCTATTAGAAATATAAGATTTAATCAAGGCAAGTACTCGGTTTTTTATACCGTAATTCACTGTACACTGTACAATTCATATAATCTATTTCTACTTCTGCATATTCCCACTGTTGCCCTGTCACTAAACCTAAATAAATTATTATTTACACATATTTTCTATTTTGTTAGTATTCTGTAGTTATATTGAGTAATAGGATCGCCACAGTAATCTAATTTAAATGTTTTTTCAAATACATTAGTTCTAAAAGTTTCAAGCTGTCTCTCATTCATGGGTATAAAGGTAATTTCTCTTAAATTTTTAGTGTTTTTTAGCCCAATATCAAAAGTGGCCAACTGCCCGCTATGATTTGATTGTAGTTTATTAATTACTGACTTTGTATATGGCACTAAATTTGTAAAAATGTTATCAAGGCATGTGGCTGAAGTCGCTGTGATTCGCGTAGGCTCTAACATAGATTTTTTAGGTTGTAACAACTAAAAAGATTCAAGAAACGTTTACTTTGTGATGTCTCTACTAATAAATCAATATTTAAATCGCCACAAATAATTATTTCTTTGTTTTTGTTATTTACTCTATGTAATACCTTATCCATAGTGCTTTCAAACACTTCAAACGGTGAGGATGGGGGTCTGTACACACTTATTATAACAATATTCCCTATCTCAATACAGGCTATTTCAACAGATCGCTCAACAGACAGACTAACACTATCAGATCGTTCTTTAAATGCAAGGCTCTTATTAGTGCTGATCATTGAGCCGCCGCAAGTTGTTTGTTCTCTGCTGAATGAACTATCTTTAACATGATTTTTATATATCTGATCAGATCCCGTTCCCATAATTTATGTAAATAAAAGCTATGGATTAGGTATTTCACCTCATGCGCTGACGACGTTATTTTACTACGTGAGCGGATTTTTATGAATATTCGCAAAATTGCGACCGAATCAGTTTCAAAAATTTCTAAAAAAAAAAGTTAAGTTTTCTTCGTATTTCTATTTTTGCTACTAATTTCTATGAACTGTGTGTTTATGCATAAAATAAACAGCCTCATACCTTTAACGAAAGTTACAAAAAAAATTACCTAAAGTTGAGAATTTATGTTTGGTGAGTTATTATTTAAATTTTCAGCTTAAAATTTAAGCTGATAGTTTGTTCGTTTCTAAGTAGCTTCAGAGAATGCGTTAGACTCTGAGCTTTCATAATAATAATAATAAAGAAGTACTTCATAGGTTATTATTCCCTGAAAGCAGCCATCAAAGACATCAAAGGAGGCGATTCAGAGACCTCTCAATACGAGGCACCTAAAAAAAACTTTTGGACGTCACTTTTCTGGCCACCCTGTATATTTTAATCAAGATGTAAGTGAATAAAAAAAGTATAAAAATGTCCGGGGTGAAAGCTCCAAAATCCGGGGAAATTACGCTTCCGGTCCTGGGGGGCAGGTTTTAGAGTTGGCAGCCCTAATCATACCTAACATACAAAATTATCTGGCGTAGAGACCATTACGGTTCCAATAGTTTTGCATCTGCCAAATGTTGGAATGTTATTCTCCACCAATCAAGTTCTGCAGTCTGCAAATATAAATAAATAATTATGAGAACCGAAACATGTGTAGTATATAATTCTTAATTTGTATTATTTTATGAAGCAAGTTTTATACCTACAATTAATTGTTTTAGTGTAACATAATAATATGTACCAGTGGCTTTCGTTTGTGTAAATAAAATGACGCTGTCCCAGATTTTATAAAATTGTTGCGCGCCACTGTCTGGTGAGACACCGGAAACACGTTCCTATTGGTTGAAAATTAAATAAGCTACGAGAAACGGATGGGCCTATCTCAATAATAAGCTTCGAATTAGGTAACTATTTTAATAAACGTTTTATTTCAGGAAAAACGCTGCTATTATTAGAACCTATATATAGATGCGGTGTCTACGCTATAAGGCTATTCGTGCGATAAAAATATAGTTTTATTCTATTTAACCATATTGTACAACGATAAAATTGTAATATACGCTCGAAGATGCCTCATAAACAAGAATAAATTTCACCGGGCATCAGAAACATCAGATTTACATTACAGATGTTTCCCATATCTTGTCAAGCCTATGCCAGACGATAGGGGGCTACCATACCAGACTATTGAACCGCCATGTATGTTCAGCGATTTTTAGTATCAATATCCCCTATCTCCTAGATTCTTAGATCGACGGTCGATCGACTGGTGTGGTAACACCCTTAGAGTCTAAGTTGTCTGAACGACACTTTCATTATATTTATAATAAAAGAGTTAACATATTAAGATGTTTGGCATGAGTATGATAGGGTACGCATCCTACTTCTTTAAAACTTTTGTTAAATGCTTTGACAAGGAGTAATTTAGATTATAACACCTTTTTATTAACGCCATTAAAGGTCGCTGCTGTAAGAAAAGCTTGAACGAATGCATATAAAATCGTTTATATATATATATATATATATATATATATATATATATATATATATATATATATATATAGTATAATACTATGAAGTCGAGTCCATCTGACAATTTAAGTGTGAATTGTGGACAAGCGCCTCTATTTTTAAGGAAACAATTTTGGCAGACAGGTTCATTTATTGACCAGGCAATTTGAATTTTTTTTTAATTAATTAAATTTAAAATAATTATTACAAAAAGGTGTTGCCATGTTTAACATAAAGTCTCGAACAAAATCTTAATTATCTATACAATCTTAATAATTAAAAATTATAACCTCTATTTTAAATAGAATATAAGGCTCTTGTACCAAACTCATAGATCTAGATCAATCTAGAATTAGAGATTTCTCGTAATAGCTTTGAAGCATAAACCAACTATTAAATAATATAATAGATGTCTTAGCCGGGATATTTTAACAGTTGTATCGAAATTGAACAAATATGGTTGTGTTGGAGTATACTATGTTAAACGAGCCCCAATACAAAAGAGTTCGTCTAGTGCCAAATATTACAAGTGTCTAATATTCGAAGTAAAATTTAGATAAATAAATTTAACTTTATTAGTTCAATAAATACACAGTGGTTTTAAACACTTAATGAAGTTAATTTTCAATTTAAAAAGTAACAAAATATTTCCTTATTTAAATAAAATATAATAAATTATTAGGGATAAACAATTCATCTGCGCAATAAACTTCGTCCATCACGTTCAACGGCGCAAAATAGTTCATCTACCCCTCAGTAGTATCGTCGTTGCTACCAAATCTTCACATTGTTATGTAGTTATTGAGTCCCAGACAGATTATTTTTTTCCTTTAGATTGCTTTTAGAGCTTGCTGGATACTTGCGCAGCATTTTTTTTATTTTCCAACATAGGGTCTCAATCGGTGACAAATCTGGACTACTTGACAGCCACTCCAATGTAGGGATCTGATTGTGGTTAAACCAAGCCTTGGTTGTCCTCACAGTGTGACAGAAAGGACCATTTTGTTGAAAGGTGTAGGCATTACGATGTTTCAATGTTGGAATCGAGGGCACGAGACATGTTTTCAGAACATTTTGGTACTCTGCTGCATTAACAGTTACTTCTACTAAATGTAGACGACCCAGACCTTGTGCCGACATGCAGGCCCATATCATTACCTTTTTTTTACAATCTTTTGATACAATCTGTATGCTTCATCTTTATTTCTGATAACTTTTTTCCATACATCACTGATCGTAACTTAAAATTAAGATTCATCATATTATTTCACGCCACCGGTCTGCAGTCCAATTTTTATGATCTTTAGCGAATTTCAGCACTTTCTTTTTTTGGAGAGGTGTGAGTAAAGGTTTCTCTTTAGCAGTATAAAATCCCTAGCCCAATCGTTTTACGACCCTCTTGCACAGCAGGTATCGACAGATACATCTTTGTGAATCAGTTCTCCTGTACGCACGACGATTCTTTTTAATGATTTTCCTTAAAACTCGATTTTCAGCTTCACTTGTGATTCGCGGCCGAGGTTTGAGGTTTCTTCAAACATTCAACTGTGCCATTTTTAATGATGTCCGATGATGTTCTGAACTGTCAATCTTGGTAGCGTAGGTCCTTGGCTATTTGGTAAGCAGATTTGCCATTATTATGGCTACGAATAATTATTTTTCGTCAAACATTTTATTTTATATGTTTGGAAATGACAGTGACGCATCATGTGACAGATTATTTCTGTTTTCAAATCGAATTTTACTCATTTTTCAATTAAAACAGGTAGAATGGACGAACTCTTTTGCATGGATTAAGAACTAGACGAACTATTTTGAGTTAAACGTAGCAAATTAAAGTGCCCATAAGTACATATTTTAGTAAAAAAAGTTTTTCTCTAAAAGTGCCTAATTAACAATAATAAGGTTGAGAATTTTACCTTATACTATTTTTTTCAAAGGCCTGTTTTATGAAAATATACTTAAGTGAAAACAGGCAACCTTTGCAATATATGAGTGGACGAACTCTTTTGCATTGGGGCTTGTATTGTTCATGGTATGTTGGAATATATCATATATAATGTAATATATTATTTCAACAAATGAAACTTCTTACTTAATGTTCAGTATACACAGGAGTATGCCTCGGATTTATAAAAGCCTTGGAATATGTTCACATAAAAAAATTAGAGCAGGTTTAAATTTTAACTGATTCCAAGCTCATTTCTAATCCAAAGCGGCGTTATCCGTACCTTTCCAAAGTATTTTTTCCGTTTGTCATTCATTCAAACCTTAAAGGCAGTTGCCATGTTGAGAAAAAAAACAATCAAGCTTTGGGTTGGAGTTTGAGATTGAGACTTTTTGGCGGGTAATGGACGAAGCAAGTCATGCTCATCATTGATGTTTCTTTTTTGTTTCCCCTAGTTAGTGATTAGTGCAAAGTAATATAAAATATACAAAGTAACATAAAATTGAAAACGTAATGAGGATTATCATTAGACATTAGACAGTACTTTTCGTTTCGTTCCAAAAAGTCCATTTGTTCATAGTAAAGTTACGCTATTATACTTCGACTATTTCGACTTTAATTACTAGGACTATTTCGCTGCATAAATTAGGTAACTGATAAAAGGCTCAATTCTAAGTTTAATGCATTCAGATTAGTCAGTAGGACTATTTCGCTGCGTAAATTAGTCACTTAACCAATAAAAGGCCTATTTAAGAGTTAATTGCATTCAGAGTAGGTATATATTTCGCCGCATTAACTGTAAAAAATGTAGTTTCTCGATTTCAGATCGAGCTCTTACTGAATATGGAAAGCGGCCGCCTGTAAATGACAATAATTAAATGCTACAGCCATCATTACTTCCTTCATCACCCCTGCCATCCACGTCACGAGATCAAGCTCCACTACTCCATCCGTCCTCACCACAGCTGTCCACAAGTCAAAAAGCACCTGCAGCATTAGTGGAAGTGGTGCAAGCAGATAATCTACCTGAAGAAAACATTCAGATAAATCAGATTTACTTAAATCTAGGCGTAATCGAGATCCTGGGTGAGGATCCAACGAATATAACTGATCATGGACCGGCCATTAATGTGGAACTGGCGGCCAGAATGTCTCATGTTTTAAGATCAGGGTTAAAAAAAGAAGAACGTCTGAAGTTCTTAAAGACTGTCTGTCTATAGCTGCACCAGAATTAAATCCGGAGATAAAGGTGGCATTGTCATAAGCGCATTAAAAACGCGATAAGGCCTCGGCAAAAAAAGTGTAGCTACAGTTATTTCGTGTTTGTCGCAAGCTATCATAACACAAATTAATTCTTCTGAGTACCGATCGTCATCTTTTACAACAACTTGTAGACGCAACACGCCTTTTGTGTGATTTACAGTTCAACGACTCCACTTCTCGCAGATCCTTTGCCTTAATGACCGTTAAAAAAGAAATAAAAGACCAAATATCTGACACTAAAATTGACAAATATTTATTTGGCGATAATCTCGGAGAAACGCTGAAAGTGGCAAAAGCAGTCAACAAATCAGGTGCAGATTTAAAAGAACAGTCGAAAAAATGTAATGGACCAGCTTCAAAAAACTGGAAAACGTTGCCTGTAGCAAGAAGGCAGGCACCAGTTCCGTCGACACTGCGTTAACAGCGGCCAGCTCTAGCAGCGCCGGTCACCACTGCCCGGAACTACTATCATCGCCAACCCCCACCGCTGCAGCCAGGGAACTTCAATGAGTCCTCGAATCGGGGACGGCCAACACGCAGACGTTAACGTCTTATGAAACAGAGATATGTTACGCGGGTCGACTGAGTTACTTTGCTTTGCAATGGTCTATCATATCAAACGATCGTAAACTCCTATCGTAGGTAAACAATTCTGTAAACGTAACTGTAACGTATAAGGTAAACGCTCTGAGAAGGAACAATTTCACTTTGATGCTTCTGTAAATAAGTTGTTAAGTATTGGGGCGACAATTGAATGTGACCCGTGTCCAGACCTATTTGTCTCTCGTGTTTTTCTCGTTCCAAAACACGATGGTACGATGAGATTTATTCTACAATTAAATGATTGTAATAAATTTATTGACACAAACCATTTCAAAATGGAAGATGTTAGAACAGTTTTAAAATTAGTGTAAATAGTTTGGTTTTTGCGACCATTGATCTAAAAGATGCTTATATGTTATTAAAAATGCATCCTAGTTTTAGAAAATATTGAAGATTTTGTTTGACTAAAGAAAGTGATAAAAAATCACAGAAATTGTATGAATTTCAAGTTTTGCCATTTGGATTATGCACGGCTACCTATATATTCAAAAAATTATTAAAACCAGTATTAAAATTTCTAAGATCATGTGGCTTCTCGTCCTCTTATTACCTTGATGACATTTGTTTACTAGGAAATACCTATAAAAATTGCCAGCATAATGTAAATATTACACACAAATTATTGAAATCCCTTGGTTTCATCCTTAGTTTGGATAAAAGTAATTTAACACCGTCGCAAAATTGTAAATATTTAGGCTTTAATATAAATTCAAAACACTGGCATGTGAGTCTCCCTCAAGATAAAGGAAATCGGATTTAAAGTGAATTAATGTATTTTTTACAAATCAAACAATGTAAGATTAGAAGATTTGCACAGTTTGTTGGTATGTTGGTTTCGGCTTATCCAGCTATTGAATATGGTTGGTTGCATACGAAATCTGAAAGGTGTAAATTTCTCAAGTTAAAGGGTGATGATGATTATGACCGTTGAATGAACATCTAAGCTTCAGTAATCCCTGATATTTGTTGGTGGCTAGCAGTTATAGATAATTCAGTACATAGAATCATAGAAAATATATTCTTTCGTGAAATTTATTCTGACGCTTCAACAACTGGGTGGGGTGGAGCTTGTGATAATAGGTCGGCTAGGGAGCAATGGTCAGATGGTACTAAATGGAAGACAAGATATTAATTATTTAAAACTGCTGGCTACATATTTTCCATTATAGATATTTGCTAGTGATTGCCAACAATGTCAGATACTTTTAAGAATCGATAATACAACGGCAGTTAGTTATATCAATCGTTTGGGGGGTATACAATATCCTTACCTCACAAAAATTGCCAAAGATATTTGGAACTGGTGTGAACAAAGAAAAATATACATCATAGCAGCTTACATAAGATCGGCTGATAATATTGGGGCCGACAGGGAGTCTAGAAAGATTTACACTGACACAGGATGGGAAATGTTAGATACTGGGTTCGACTCCATAATTTTTAACTTTGGATTAACTGAAATAGATCTATTTGCAAATCGTTTGAACAAAAAATTTTTAAAATATGTATCTTGGCAATTAGATCCTGACGTATTTGTAATTGATGCATTTACACTTAATTTGTCACATTATTATTTTTATGCTTTTCCCCCAGTGGCTTGCATTTAAAAAGGTTTAAGAAAAATCGTGAACGATAAAGCAAAACTCATAATGGTAGTACCAGCGTGGCCATCACAGCCTTGATATCCGGTTTTTGCCAGTTTAATAATAATAATAATAATTTATTTCAGATAATAAATCCGTATGTGGTAAGTAAAACATACAATTCTTAATAGCTATGTTAGTGACACGTAAAATAAAATGGAATAAAAATTAAAATAAAACATTTAAAATACAAACAAATACACGCGTGGAAGATCAGCGCGAGGAGGCCGTATTGCAGTGCACGCGCTGCCAATGTGCCAGCATCGGGCTGTCCCACCTGTCTGCTATTGCCTTGATTATGCTGTTGGGGCTGCCGCGAACACACTCGAGCATAGAGGCACAGCATTTTCTTATAATCGCGTGAAAACCGTCTGTACTCGCTTCTGCAAATACGCCAGATGCACTACTGCGTCGCAGCAATCCCAATAGTGCCCTAAAACCATTGTTGTACTGAACTCTCAGGGCATAATCCCGACGTGTATAGCTGAGCCACAGACTGCACGTGTAGAGGAACTGACAATACGCTTTAAAGAGAATAAGTTTTACCTCCCTCGTACATCATGCAAATCTGCGGGCCAGCATGCTGCACCGGAAACACAGTGCCCTGCGTTCCCTCTCAATGTTCAAGCTGTCTTTTAGATCCTCGGAGACCTAGTGATCCAGATACTTAAAGCTTTTAACTCTGTTTAGAGGCGACCCTGCGCGAGTAACAGGCTGCAGGTTAAAATAGGTTTTATTACCAGCTTAAAAAACCAAGAGTTTGCTTTTATCAGCATTGTATCTGAGTCCGTGGGCCTCCGCATATTTTTCACATATGAGAAGCAGTTTCCTCATGCCTCGGATTGAGGGGCTGAGCAAAACCATGTCGTCTGCGTAACTTAGATTGTTGAAACATCTTCCACCTATATGACACCCAATATTGGCTTTGCTGAGCTCCCCAATCAAGCGGTTTACATAGAGGTTAAAAAGTTTAGGAGAGGTCAACCCCGCCTGGCTTACTCCGACATCCAACCCGTATGCATCCAATAGGGATCCTGCCCACCTAACATGATTTGTCTGGTTTTTGTACCAATAATCAAGTACAGTCACTACTTCATCAGCAACCTGGGTATCTTCTTATAGTTTTTGCCATAAAAGCTTATAAGAAACTAAATAAATAGTTTCAAACATATTACAGTTAAATTCTTATAGTTTTCTAATTCCTAATTCCAGCAACAACGGTGTCAGCAGAACGACTACCCTGGTTGCCACAGTATTATCAGCACGGCAATGATGAAAAGGAGAGTCCCACCATCTGCAGTAAACACTATAATAGGCTCTTTGTCAGATAATACATTAACACAATATAATGTTTGCCTTAAAAAATGGTTTTACCAAATTAATAAAATTGATATGTTTAATCCTTCAATAGCAAACATTTTAAATTTTCTTGCAGAGATATTCAATAATGGTGGTCAATATAACTATTTAATACATTCAGATCAGCATTGTCACTAATATCACATTCCTCGCTGCGACCGCCGCCCGGTACGGACGTTCCAAGACCACTGCGATTGATCGGTCCCTTCCCGATATTCAGTGGCGCTCAGTTTACTGACGTCACAGTCTAGTGTGTTGGTTCCGTGATACGGTTTTTCTGGGTTTTTTACTCCCTCCGAGCGCTCTCGAAGTGACTTTTTTTTTCTTTGCGACTAAGTCTCTTAGTTTTCAAAGTGCTGTGTTGTGCTTGTCCTAAGTGCTGTGTGTGCCCAGCGTAAAGTATTCTGGTTTTAGTACAAAGGATACCCTACGGTGACAACTAATTTGTACTGATCCAGTCCTTTTATTTTATATATTAGTTCCTTTCTACTATTTTATTTATTTACTCTTCTATTTTCATTTATCTTTTATCATATTTGTGTCTTTTCGTGTACATTTGCCCTTTTAGTCGGTAAAGGTTGACCCTAACGTGGTCAACTCTTTACCTGCGTACCCTTTTTAGGATTCCAGGTAGCGGCCTTCGGCGACCTACGGTTAGTTTTAAGTTCTTTTCAGGCCGAAAGCCTAAAGCCCGGAGGCCGGAAGCAGATCTTTCGAAGGCCTTCATGGCCTTCGTTCGCGCAGGCATCTGGACACATGGACACATTGCGATATCCTGGCTCCCGTCCAAGCACTGGAATCCAACGAGTCTACTGACGATGAGTCCAAAACCCCTAAAAAGCGGGCTCCGCAGTCCATGCCCGCATCCGCGCTCCACGATTCCGAGGCCAAACCAACCGGTCGGCATCCGCCTCCTATTTTCATACGCGATAAAGTGGCCATCTGTGTCCACACACATGGCCAATTTCAAAATCGCGTATACACACGCGAAAAATACTGCGATCAGTATTCGCATGGCAACCGTCTCGCCCGCCGACCACCGCGCCCTACAAGGTACTTGATGGAGAAATCCATCGAGTACCATACCTACGCACTCGAGGAAGAGCGCGTTTTACGCGTCGTCCTTAGAGGCGTACCATAAAAGCTCGACACCGAGCTGTTATTACAGGGCCTTAATCCAGGGGTTCCTTGTGCTGTCTGTCCACCGCATGTATGGCAAAGATAGGTTGCCGTACAATCTAGTGTTAGTAACACTAGACCACTCATTAGAAGGCAAGAAGATTTTTAATTTAAAAACCATTGCCAATCTGTCAGGGATCATAGTGGAGGTCCCCTTCAAGCGCGGCATTCCGAGCCAATGTCATAGATGCCAAGTATATGGCCATACGGCAAGAAACTGTCACGCCAAACCTAGGTGCGTTAAGTGCCTGGGCGATCATGGCACTGCGGAGTGCGCGAGAACTCCGCAGTCCACAGACCCCCCGGCATGCGTATTATGCAAAAAGGTCGGCCATACAGCCAACTATTTAGTTTGCCCTAGGGCTCCGAAACCAAACCCCCAAAAGGCTCACAAGGCGAAGCAGAGATTTAGCCTCTGCTCCTGCCAAGCCCAGCCCACCCTTAAAACCGCAGCCACAATTAACCGATCCTCCCCCGCCACCCAAGAACGCATGGGTGACCCCGCCAACAATGGTGCGGAAACCCATGGCTTCCCTCGCATCTCCACCTTCTCAGGTACAGCAGGTCAGGTTAGCACCTACTTGCTTGCCTTCTCGTCTCCCAGCTAATGGTCGTGCGGAGCCACTTTTGGACTTTGCGCTGATTAGCGAATTCGCCTCAAGCTTCGACTTGGGCGAAATAACAGCTCTGGCACGCAAACTACGAGCCGCAAAAGGCAACTTTCAGGCGACGTGCTTAGTAGCACTCGAACACCTCAATACATTAAACTTTTAAATGGTGTCCTCTAGGATAAAACCGCGGTCCCTCACTATCGGCTATTTCAACGCCGATGGTCTTAAACATCAGCGCAATGAAATTCAAGAATTCGTTCGAGAATTTCAAATCGACATGTTACTTGTGCAGGAAACCTTTCTGAAACCTAGTCACAAGGATCCTAATATAGCGAACTACAACATCGTTCGCAACGATAGGCTTACCGCCGATAAAGGCGGTACCCTCATCTATTACAAAAGTTCACTGCATTGTATACCTGTTGATCCCCCACAGCTCGAGACTACCGAAGTTTCCTGTTGTAGAATAGCGATGAGCGGCCATCAGCCAATCACGCTAGCATCCATCTATCGACCACCAGACAAACCTATACTTCAAAGCGACCTTCAGTCGCTACTCGATATGAGTCCCTCCGTAATACTAGCTGGCGACTTCAACTCGAAATATTCATGTTGGTATTTCGTAGTTACCAACCCAAACGGTCGTACGCTTCATCATATGTTAGAGGCGCTAAATTGTGATGTAGTGGGTCCTCGAGAACCGACACACTATCCCCATAACACAAATCATCGCCCCGATATTCTCGATAAAGCAATCCTCCAAAGTGTTAACTTAATGGTTCACTCAGTAGAAGTCATCCACCAGTTTACTTCGGATCACCGACCGGTAGTCATGCAGCTAGGTATCCCAACTGACCCCATTCCTTAAACGAGGTCACACATCGATTGGGTCAAACTAACAGAAGCCTTTAAGGCAATCGACAGCCCCGACCTAAACACTATCATCCATCGAGGAGATCAATGCTGCGATCGGTGCTTTCACTAACCATCTTCGAAATGCTATCAGTGCATCCTCCAGGCAGGTTTCGGCGGCGAATGATCGACGCTGGGTCCTGCCTGAGGATGTGAGGGAGTTGTTGAGAGCAAAGAACGCAGCTATCCGGGCGTACGATTACGCTCCGACCGAGGCAAACCGCATCCGTATGAGGGCTTTACAGCGAGATGTCAAATCTCGCATACTCGAATTGCGGTCGAAAAACTGGGACGCGCTTCTTGAAGAGATTTTGCCTTTACATCTGGCTTACTGGAGCTTGGCGAAGTCTCTTAAGATGGACTCTGCCGCGTCATCAATGCCTCCGCTTCTTAGGCCACCGCTCATGACTCCCACCTTCGATGACTCCGAAAAAGCTGAAACCCTACTATCAGCTAGCCAACTATGTAGGTACACCGAGTACAGAAAGCACTAACTCCCTCCACATAGAAACTGTGAATAGCACAGTCAAAACTAAATGCGGCAACCCACAGACTGACACCCTCCAACCGGTAACGGTGGAAGAGGTACAGATAATAATTAAAAACCTAAAACCGCGGAAAGTCCCAGGTCCAGACGAAATACCAAACAGGGTTTTGAAAGCTCTCCCACTCGCACTCATACAACTGTTAGTAGTTATATTCAATAACTTACTAACAAACTGCTCCTTTCCGCAAACAAGGAAGGAAGCGATTGTCATCGGTATTAGGAAACCCGGAAAACCGGCTAATTTAACTACAAGCTACCGTCTTATTAGTCTGCTTAGTGCGATAGGCAAATTATACGAAAGGATCATTTTGAACAGGCTTCCAGAGGTCATCCACTCCAAGCACCTGTTACCGGACGAACAGTTCGGCTTTAGGTCCCGTCACTCCTGCGTCCAACAGGTGCACCGCATTACGGAGCACATCTTGGAGCAAAGGAACGTAGGTCAAAAACCGATAGGCACGGGTGCGCCTTTGACGTCTTTGACGTGGCGGCCTTCGACAAGGTCTGGCACAACGGCTTGTTATTCAAGCTCTTCGAACTAGGCGTGCCAGACAGCCTTGTGCACATCATACAAGACCTTTCGTTACAGATTGGATGGTGCACTCTCTAATCCCCGCCCTGTATTAGCCGGTGTCCCTCAAGGCTCGGTGCTTTCTCCAACTTTGTTTTCACTATACACTAGTGACGTGCCGAAGACGGAGAAAGTAGAACTCGCGCTCTTCGCAGACGACACTGCGCTACACACATCTGATAGGAATCTACGTAGGTTGACTAGAATACTTCAATCCACAGCCAACGCATTAGGCGCTTGGTTTAGGAAATTGAGAATAGAAGTCAACCCAGAAAAAAGTGTACCAGTGTACTTCTCTCTTTCAACCTGCTCTAGGACAACCTCTAGGAAACCTTCCAAAAGATTAGGTCAGATCTCTCTGTTTGGTACCGGAGTACCAGGGATCGGAATCCCTTGGGTTTAAAAAATCAAATATTAAAGGTCACTTTAGATAGTGGACTTACATTCGCGGATCACATAAAACGCGTCCGGGACCAAGCCGCCTTCGTCATGGGTAGGCTGCACCCTCTAATTTGCAAAAAGAGTAAAATGTCGCTTAGAAATAAGCTTACACTTTACAAATCTTGCATCCGGCCCAGCATGACATATGCCAGTGTGGCTTTCGCTCACGCCAGCAAGTTGAACCTCAATCACTTGCAGGTTATTCAAAATAGGTTCTTACGCAAATGCGTCGGGGCCCCGCCCTATGTCCGCAATTTAGATCTGCATAAAGATCTCGAGCTGCCCACTATTGACACGTTGATGAAATGGTGTCTAGACGCTACTTCGACAACGCTCCCAACCATCCCAACCCGCTGGTCAATAAGTCAGCTGACTACACAGCCAACCCAGACGCGCCGGTTCGTTACAGGCGTCCGCGTAACGTCTTAACAGATCCCGACGACGCTATTACAACAAGGAACGCCGGCGTTCCAGTCAGAAATAGGGCAACACGGCATTCGAATCGCCTAACCTACTGGTGGGCCAGGCTAACGCGGCGTACGCATTCCTACTGAGTTTCTTGCTGGTTCTTTGGCAGTAGATGACCCTTCCGAACCAGTGGTAGTTTCAATATACGACGTCCTAAGCCGAGGTCCATACCCTCTCGGGTGCCCTTAGGTGTATCGTATGTAGGAGTAGTTAAGTTCCGGCTAAGCGCCCTCAGCGCTATGCTACAAAATCTGGTGAAATTGAAAAGGCTAATAGGGCCATAAATAAGTTACAATTTCGAAAAAAAAAATGTCACTTATATTTGGACAAATAGAAAAAGAGATGGATTCAAGATTTTATAAGGGAGCATATATATAGGCTCAGACCATCTTTACCAAGGTACAATGTAACTTGGGATGTCAGTGTAGTTTTGGACCACCTGAGAACTTTAAACTCTAAGCAGATGGGTTAAAGGTATACTAAAAGATAGTGGAGTTGAGGTGTCCGTATTCTCAGCAAACAGTACTCACCCTGCTTCGACATCTTTAGCTTACAAAAATGGCATTAATCTTAACCTTAATTGTAATACGGCTGGATGGACAGGTATATCCACTACTTTTGCCCGATTTAATAATAGAGTGATTATTAGTTATTAACAATCAAAATTGTTCTGAATTTGCCAAGTCGATCATCAGTAATGAACAGATAAGAAATAAGAGTTGTGTGTTTTTGATATTTGTAAAATTATAGTAAATCAATTATAATTTCAAAAGATATTTTCTTCTTCATTTGCTCTCAACATCTACACCGTGTAAATTACACTAAATTACACGAATCCCGAAGTATAATTAATGATAAATCGAACTTACCTGTACGTGAAGTTCTATCATAATCATACGAGGGATTCGTTCGAAGATATTAGTAGGGAATCCCACCCACCCCAATGTTATTTTATCGTAAAATATCCCCATAATCGGAAATATCATTTTCAGCTCTAAACTAAATGAAGCTTAAGCTGGATACACAGAACTCTGGTAAATGGAGGCCGGAAGCACGCTAAAACAAGTTTTTTATTTAATGAAAAATATAACCGGAAGTATATTTTTTTATTTTTTAAAGACTTTAAACTATTTGTGCTAAATGATAACACGCACGAGCGATACTCCACCTTGTAAATTATACTAATATCTTCGAACAAATCCCTCGTAGAATTATGATATAACGTTACGTACAGGTAAGTTCATTTTATCTTTATTTACATTACTTTTGACTTTCAGCTTCGTCGTTTTCATTATCATTCATATTATAATCATCATAATAAAAGAGACGAAATATTTACGACAGACTAGGCTGTATGGCGTAGTTCTTACTTTTCTTATAAGATAAAAACATAATCAAAAAAAGAAAAATTATCCAATGGACAAGCCCTAAAATGGCTGGTTTACACGCGTTAAGTGGTTAAGTTGGTAACTAAATTTTAAGTTAAAAGTTCCGTGTAAACAGTCAATTAAGTGACAAGTGGTAACTTAAAGTTTAGTACGCAAGTGATTAAATCGATTAAGATTCGTTCTATTTTTCGTATAAGTAGGTGGGCTGGGCTTTGCACTTAACAAGTTTGGACGTGGTTTTTAGTTAAGTGCATAAGTTGACAAAGCGGGTGGCGGCAAGAGCTCGCATTTATTTCGCATTTACTCTTTTTTTTTAAATGTCGGAGTGGATTTTAGTTTCGACAAAAAAAAACTTGTTCAAGAATATTTTTAATAGGTACGCTTGTAAAATAAACGAGTTACAAAATTTTGAAAAAAACATATTCTTGTAAACATTTTAATTTCCGAATAAAATTCTTCTCTGAATTTGTGCAAAATCACGTTTGCCATATATCTAAGTACAGAATTGATGAATTCCTTGACATTCATCACTGCTCATCTTCATTGAACTTATGAACTTAACTACTTAATCCGTTTGGACACGCAAGTGACATGTAGTAACTTAAAATTTAGTTAAAATTTAGTTACCAATTTAACTACTTAATACATGTAAACCGCACAGTACGAGAAAACGTGCATACCTAAACTTGAAAAATAACATAAAATAGCGTCCATTTTTAGGGTTGCACAACGAGTATCGAATCTACTATCGATATTTTAGAACTAAATAATGAACTTGAAATATAATATTGAAAGGAAATGTCACAACCTAGGCTAGGTCTTTGTACACCATCTAAAAAAAATTGACAAATAAATGGTAATTATAGGTAAAATACAAATAATTTAATTTAATTAGTAGTTAGATGGTAAGAAAATAAAAAAGTCAACATTATTTGTGTTCGTTTTAGCGGGCAACATTGACAATGAGTCTTTTCTATGACGGAAGTTGTCAAGTAAAGTTAGTCCACTAAGCAGAGGGGACAGCCACCTCACTCACAGCACACTTCATTCACATCACATTGATAGTTGTCTGTGTGTTTGATTTTTCGTTGCACTTGAGTTTGTTTTTCGGTTTATAACTTTACAACTATTAAATAAGCTAAAAATATACAAAACAATGCAATAAAATTCTTTGGACTTAATGCCATAATCGATACTACTCAATACACAAAACAAAAAGATGTGAGTAAACCTTAGCTGTCAAAATGACATTTTTTCCGCCATGATGTTTTTTGTTTGTGTTGCACACTAAAAATGAACAATTTCATTTCCTACCAGTAAACAAAGTGTTTTAATAACAATTTAACAATCAAAAAGTGTTCTAAGCATCTTAAACTATTTTTTGATAAAGTGTACAAAGACCTGGCCCAGACTCCTTGCATTTTGGGACATATCTTTTAATGAACTAATGTAATGCGCGGTTTACATGTATTAAGTAGTTAAGTTGGTAACTAAATTTTAACTAAATTTTAAGTTACTGCATGTCACTTGTGTGTCCAAACGGATTAAGTAGTTAAGTTCATAAGTTCAATGAAGATCAGCAGTGATGAATCTCAAGGAATTCGTCAATTCTGTACTTAGATATATGGTAAATGTGATTTTGGACAAATTCAGAGAAGAATCGCCATATTAAAATCTATTAATATTTCCTCTTCTGCAGTTGCTTGGTTTAATTCCTATCTTCGGGGTCGTTCCCAACGGGTCCGCCTTAATGAGTCTTACTCTAACTGGTGTGATCTAGTTGCTGGCGTGCCTCAGGGTGGCGTTCTCTCTCCTTTACTTTTCTCTGTTTTTATTAACTCCATAACCAAGGTTTTGTCATGTAATTTTCATCTTTATGCTGATGACTTGCAAATTTACCGCCACTTTACAGTCTCCGAAGCTAGCTCTGCTATCGTTGAATTCAACATTGAACTCAAACGTATAGGTGACTGGGCCAAATCTTACGGGCTACAGGTAAATCCATGCAAGACTCAAGCAATGATTTTAGGCAGTCGGCACGTGCGCGGTTGTCTTGACATTTCTAATTTACCTTCTTTGACCCTGGACAATATACCCATTGCTTTCACAGAATCAGTGAAGAATTTAGGTGTACTCTTCGACGCAAATCTCACATGGCGTGCTAACGTCTGTGAAATCAGCCGTAAAGTGCACTACTCATTGCATAAATTAAAGGTCCTTCAGACTTTTCTGCCCTTACAAACCAAGATCTCTTTGGCACAAACACTGATTTTACCTATCATCGACTACGCTGATGTATCTTACCTGGATGTCACTGAAGAGCTTCTGGATAAATTGGAACGCCTACAAAATCTATGTATCCGCTTCGTTTTCGGGCTTAAAAAATTCGATCATGTTTCAGAATACCGCAAAAAGCTTCAGTGGCTCCCCATCCGCTTGCGTAGAAACACCCGTATCCTCTGTACCCTTTTCAATGTCCTTTTTAACCCATCCTCTCCAGTTTACCTGTGTGAGCGGTTCTCGTTTACCTATTCTAATGATGCGTTTTGTAGAGCACATAAACGTACTCTCCTTCAAATTAAATCTCATAAAACTGATTTCTACTCCTACTCGTTCACTGTTCATGCTGTCAGATTGTGGAATTCTTTACCTTACCATATACGCGAGTCAAAATCATTGCCTATCTTTAAAAAAAGAGTTAAAGAACACTATTTGTCTTAAACCTAAGACTTACTATACTACTATCATTTTATTTCCAACTTGTGTTCTTAATGTACATTCCTTGATAATCACTGATGACCAACAACTTAAGTTTGTATTTCAGGATCAACGAATATGTTTATCTATTCATTGATATTTTGTATGTATTAATATTATATAATATATACGTATGTTTATGTATGTTTGAATGTATTTATATTTTTAATATTGTTATAATTGTAATAATTTATAATCACTATGTTTGTTAATATTTGTATGCAGTACGCACTAAATTTGTTAATCTGTCACACTTTCCAGCCTCAGGCTAGCTGGAAGAAATTTCTTTTAGAAATAAGCTGTGCCTTTGTACATTATCTTTCACTTATTTTTAGTTTATTTTTTATATTTTCTAATGTGTGTACATAAATTGTTAAATAAATAAAAATAAATAAGAATTTTATTCGGACATTAAAATCTTTACAAGAATATGTTTTTTTCTAAATTTTTATTCTACAAGCGTATCTATTTTAAATATTCTTCAACAAATTTTAAAGTTGAAAATAAGCTCCTCTCCGACATTTAAAAAAGAAAGAGTAAATGCGAAATAAATACGAGCTCTTGCCGCCACCAGGTTTGTCAACTTATGCACTTAGCTAAAATATCACGTCCAAACGTGTTAAGTGAGAAGCCCCGCCCACCCACTTATACGAAAAATAGAACGAATCCTAATCTACTTAATCACTTGCGTACTAAATTTTAAGTTACCACTTGTCACTTAACTGACTGTTTACACGCAACTTTTAACTTAAAATTTAGTTAAAATTTAGTTACCAACTTAACCACTTAACTCGTGTAAACCGGCCATAAGAGATTGACTTAAATGAAATAATCATTGTTTATGGTTTATTTACTTTCATTATAATTCTTTTAATATAAAAAAAGAACTATACAGTTTATTTTCTTATTCCTGATATAGTCCCGTCAAATTAGCCAGAAAAATAGTGGTCAGTTTGCATTAATTCCCAATATGCTGAATTTTGGTACAGACCTGAGGTACACTATTATAAATAAAATACCGAAAGATCCCATGTTTGCTCAAAAAGTTATTCAAAGTCAAGCATCTTTTCGGTTCAATCAATTAAAGTCTGGCTTGTCTTCAATGATTACGATTCATAAATAGACAAAACAACTACCTGCCTATTCAATAACAAAATTAACAATTCTAAGCAAACTTAAATCCCTGTTTCTTCACGCCTTTTTGTTTGAAAAATACACGCACAACGGCAAGCAAAGCAAATACCATTTCGATATGATTTACTACGTAAGCGCCTGTTATCATTTGCATCGAAAGTATGAAAAATAAAAACATATTAATACTGATTATCGATATCTGGTTAAATAATCAAACTCCGGAACATCACTTTTGGCAGCTTTTTTTGACAGAAATGTAACAATAAATGGCGATTTGTGGCACGCTAGCCACCTGCTATGACGTCACTACACGATTGATATTTTAGTGACAACATTCAAAAATAGTACTATCTCTTTCTTTTCTTAGCATTTTTGTACAAGTAGAGGGAGACAACCAAGTTCTTCCTCTTCTATGATTCGATATACATAACTACTTATTTATTTAGGACATTTAGGCATGGGGATTGTCTTTCTTATATAATAATATATTGAAATATGGATCACTTTTCTATACAAATATTTTATGACTAGTGCCTTATCATCCCAAGAAACTAAGCCACACGAACGACACATGCCCGGTCGTAGACGCGGTGGCCAGAGAAAATACTTGCGTAGGATTTTGACTCATATCAAACGTTGTCCTGCGATAAATAAGAAGCAAAATTGTATGAAAAACAATACGTTGAAGATCGAAGTATTTTTTCATAAATATCATTGTGTTTCTTATTTATATCATTATATGGTTCTATGCATTTCTATGCATTTTTTCGTTCGAAAGTGTAATTTTCGCAAACCAGTTGATTCTCAGAAATTAATGAAATTTGTATTGAAATTATCCGTTGAGCAGAAACTGTTGAGAAATTAACAGTTAATATTTTCAACCGCTTTTTTGGAATGGAATAAAATAATGTCTATTGAACTAATGCGTGTCATGTTCGTTGACGTAAATTAACAGATAATATTTTCAACCTGTTTTTTCATCAATGACTAACAGTTAACTGGTTGACGAATGAAAAGCTGTTAAAAAAATTGTTGATTGATTCAACGACCACCTATTGGACATTACGACTACTCCATGTATTTATCACCTCGCTGAGAAAAATATTGGGATTGATATAAATGTTTTATTTAAAGGCCTAAAGACTTGTATCCATGCCGTAAACAAATAAAAAAAATTAAGTGTTTTGTTTTGATTCTTTCTTTCCCATTTTGTTTTTGTTCACAATACTTGTTTGTAAAATAAATATTTCACTAAATACATACGTGTAAACCAACATCGTAATGAACAGTGAGCAATAGAACTAAAAAAAATGGTTTATTTAAGAATAGCTACAATTTTTATATTGATGTCCTGGCAGCGAACAGTGAGTCGGAAATGATGGATCCAGATCTAATACAAGATTGTAATAAATGTAGAATTTTGACGGATTCGTTTAAAATTTGGTCACAAAAAAGGTGGTGACACCGCTTGGGAAGAAGAAAAACTTAAGTCATACTCTCGAAGTGAAGTTCGCCTTGTTGAAATACAGGAAGGATTATGCTCTGATGTTACGAAAGATAAAGATCATTGCTACGCTTTGGCCGATGAAACAGAACAGATAATAGAAAACTGGTGGTTTCATGAGGACCCTCACTCAACTGATTTATATACATGGCTTTGCATTGATAAACTTAAATATTGTTGCCCACAGAGACATTTCGGTAAAGACTGTGAATCTTGTCCTTTAGACAAGGGCAATAAAATATGTGGAGGACAAGGTCAGTGTAATGGTGAAGGCACTCGTGGTGGCTCTGGTCTGTGTGTTTGTAATAAAGGACATTTTGGAAGAGTATGTGAAGAATGTGCTAACAATTATTACAAACAAGGAGATTCATGTAAAAAGTGTCACAAATCATGCAACTCTTGTTCAGGAGCAGGTCCTACAGCCTGCCATTCTTGTGCTGCTGGCTGGTTGGAACATTCTGGAGAATGTGTAGATTATGATGAGTGTACCAATAGTTCTGTGTGTTCAAATAATCAATTTTGTATTAATAAACAAGGGACTTATAGGTGTAAATACTGTGACAGCTCATGTAAAACTTGTGTAGGCCCTGGCAGCCAGAATTGTTCATCATGCAGTGATGATCATGTACTTTGGTCGGGTATTTGTGTTAGTGAAAAAATGAAACAGGACCTTTATAAGACAACTTTAAAAAGGCTTTGTCTCTATTGTGGCTTATTGGTTATGTTGATCTTCATCTTTAGGAAATCATACAATATAGCTGCTATATTAGCTGTAACAATTGCTTGTTACATTTATTTATCTGAAAAGACTTTTGCATTTAGCATTTTAGATGTACTAATGAGTAATTATGATAATTTAAAATAAGTGTTGTGTGATAAATGCTATGGAATGTATTTTAACCTCTAGTACGCAGACAGTGCTGCCAGATAAGAACGCAGGTGTGCCGCGAATTATTCAAGCATCGAGAGTGGTCAACAGGATTCATGTTATGAAATTTTACATTTACCACTTTGTTATGCATTATAATAATACATATTATCAAAAGCTAGATAAATTAGCAATGCAATAAAACAAATATTTGTTACAATAAAATGTTTTATTTTCTGCTGTTGAAATGTGATAAACTGTTAGAATCAATATGGTCCTAAGAAATTAAAGATTTTCAATGATCAGATTCAATTATTGTAAATTTTTTCTAGTTTTTTTTACTGTGAGGGACGATAGTACATAAGAGTTATATAAAAAATATTGGTGATTTATGAGATTTATACACAGCACACCACTCTGTACACAGCATGTGCGTACGAAGGCGAAAGTTGAATGGACGATAATGTTTAAATATTTGAACTTTTTGAATGAAAGATTGTTTTCAATGAATGATGTATTTATTCAGTTTCTTTCTCAAGGCATTTGAGCCACTATAGCTTAGTTTTAAAGACTAATTTTAAGCAAAATATAATTGGAAGTGCTTCAGGATAGATCTGTCCCACTGCACCTTAGTACCTTGGGATATTTCTATCCCTCAGCGTGTTAAGAGTTAATGTAGGTAATGTGATCTGTCAGATTATACTAAATTAATAATTATAATACCATTTTTATTGTAAACATAAATTTGTGTAAACACATGTTTAATGTAAAAATATTTCTGGTATTAGTAACATTATTATTATTATTATTATGATTATTTCTTATAATAACATGTTTTTAAGTTGTACATTAAGTATTTTTAACTGAATTTATACAATTTAATTTTTGTGAACAATGTTTGCATCACAGTGAAATAAAAGGTTACCTTAATTTATTTATATTAACTCACTAATTGCCAGAGAATCCAACAAAACAAAGTGCCCCTAGCGCCAGCATGTTTTATCCTGCATATGCTTTAGTGATGAGGCACATCATGTCGATAACATGTTATGGCAATGAAATACAATGATCTACGTTAATGTTTACTTTGTTTTATTTCAAGATCCTGACTTAAATGATATAATAAACAAAACTGAAATTAATTCATCCAATAAACCATGAATGTGTACACTATACCATAGACTATGCTACCATAAATAAGTTTTGATATTTCTTGAATAGTTATCATTTTTGTAATCACTATTGTTGTAAATCTGCAACTCTTTCAACTTTTCAAAATAAATAGTGAGGGGTATTATTTCAGCTCGTTAATAACTTTTAGTTAAATTGTAAATGTTAAGTATGCGTAATACTACTTCACTTTCATTGCAACTTTTTTAAATAATATGTAATCTAAATATATAATATTGTTGGTACTTAAATCCTTATAATAAAAGGATAGTTATTTTACAGCATTTGAATGTTATAGTAATTCTTTTATTTCTTGTGAACAGCATTGTTATCCCAAAAAATTAAAAAAGTTGTTTGATGTCAACGTCTTGCCAGTCATGTGTTCTCGATATCAGTACTTCAAATGTCAAATTGGTGATATGTATCAGAGCATCTGACTTACCCTTTTATCAAGGCTTCATCGGCAAAATTTTCAAAGGACTGCAATTCGTTTAAATTGGCTGAAAATTTAATTCGGATGTGAATCCAGATACAAAATTGTCGAAGGGCTGTAAGATTAGAGTTCTTTACGCACTTGCGACTCATCCATTTCCAAATCACCATCGAACACAAATTCTAATTAATTCTTCTGCACTCGACATTTTGTTTCGTAACTCCAACACAATTACGCAGCTAGATTGTTTAACTTACATAATACTTTATTATTAATAATATTTAACATACCACAACTACCCTCACTATTATCAAGTTGTTTCCGCTTATGATGTCACAGTTGCGAATCCGCAACTCCGGCGGCAGACACCGTTAATAACATTGCACCACTTGCACATGCGAGTGTTGTAGCTACCTGCCACAATAAAAAAGAATAAAAACGGAAAGTAAATAAAAATTCCTCTTTAAATCGTTGTGAGTTTAAGATCATTGGAAATTATTAATTAAATAGTGATTAATAAAGATTTCTTTTGCATTAATCTTGCAGTGAATTTGTCACCTCACTAGTGTTGCTTCTATACAACTGCGGTGGTACAAAACTTGAGTAAACTTGCGTTATGCGTTAAAAGTTTTGCATACCTTCAAATTTGAATTTTAAACTTAAGATGGGTAGTAATGGGAAAGATTTTATAGCAGGCTCTTATGTGCGGTTTACATGTATTAAGTAGTTAAGTTGGTAACTAAATTTTAACTAAATTTTAAGTTACTACATGTCACTTGTGTGTCCAAACGGATTAAGTAGTTAAGTTCATAAGTTCAATGAAGATGAGCAGTGATGAATGTCAAGGAATTCGTCAATTCTGTACTTAGATATAATGTTTTAAACGTGATTTTGGACAAATTTAGAGAAGAATTTGATTCGGAAATTCAAATCTTTGCAAGATTATGTATTTTTCTATATTTCTTACGTCGACGGGTCGACGTCGATCGACGGACGATCGATTGGTGTGGTACCTTTACTAATTAGGTACCCTTAATAATCTCTAGAGGGATATCAGCCTCTCCCAACTCAAGGGTGGCGTCAGACTATTGTAGGCCATCACGCCAACTGCGGGTTGGCAAACTTACCAACTCAGGGTTGGTGTCAGACAATTGTAGGCCATCACGCCAACTGCGGGTTGGCAGACTTACCAACTCAGGGTTGGTGTCAGATAATTGTAGGCCATCACGCCAACTGCGGGTTGGCAGAGTTACCAACTCAGGGGTGGTGTCAGATAATTGTAGGCCATCACGCCAACTGCGGGTTGGCAGACTTACCAACTCAGGGGTGGTGTCAGATAATTGTGGCCATAATGCCAACTGTGGGTTGGCAGACTTACCAACTCAGGGTTGGTGTCAGACAATTGTAGGCCATCACGCCAACTGCGGGTTGGCAGACTTACCAACTCAGGGGTGGTGTCAGATAATTGTGGCCATCACGCCAACTGCGGGTTGGCAGACTTACCAACACAAAGGGTGGTGTCGTCGACCGGTCGACGGTCGATCGATTGGTGAACACCCTTAAATATTCTTCCACAAATTTTAAAGTAGAAACCCAACTCTACTCCATTATAAAAAAAACGATTAAATGCAACATAAATACGAGCTCTTGCCGCCACCAGCTTTGTCAACTTATGCACTGAACTAAAAACTCACGTTCAAACGTGTTAATTGAGAAGCCCCGCCCACCCACTTATACGAAAAATAGAACGAATCCTAATCTACTTAATCACTTGCGTACTAAATTTTAAGTTACCACTTGTCACTTAACCGACTGTTTACACGCAACTTTTAACTTAAAATTTAGTTAAAATTTAGTTACCAACTTAACCACTTAACGCGTGTAAACCAGCCATAAGTGCCGCAGCCGGCAAGCGCTGCATAGCCTACATACAGTCTAACCAGGTCTAAGTGCGAAGTCTAAGATTGACTTAGCGACAGACTTTTCGACAGACTGATTGACAGACTGGTCGCTAGACTGTTCGCTACACTTGTCGATAGACTGGTCGCTAAACAGGTCGATAGACTGTTCGCCAAACAGGTCGATAGACTGGTCGCTAGACTGGTCGATAGACTGTTCGCCAAACAGGTCGATAGACTGGTCGCTAGACTGGTCGATAGACTGGTCGCTAAGCAGGTCGATAGACTGGTTGCTAAACAGGTCGATAGACTGGTCGCTAGACTGGTCAATAGACTGGTCGCTATACAGGTCGATAGACGGGTCGCTAGACTGGTCGCTAAACAGGTCGATAGACTGGTCGCTAGACTGGTCGATAGACTGGTCGCTAGACTGGTCGATAGACTGGTCGCTAAGCAGGTCGATAGACTGGTTGCTAAACAGGTCGATAGACTGGTCGCTAGACTGGTCAATAGACTGGTCGCTATACAGGTCGATAGACGGGTCGCTAGACTGGTCGCTAAACAGGTCGATAGACTGGTCGCTAGACTGGTCGATAGACTGGTCGCTAGACTGGTCTATAGACTGGTCGCTAGACTGGTCGATAGACTGGTCGCTAGACTGGTCGATAGACTGGTCGCTAAACAGGTCGATAGACTGGTCGCTAAACAGGTCGACAGACTGGTCGCTAAACTGGTCGATAGACTGTTCGCCAAACAGGTCGATAGACTGGTTGCTAAACAGGTCGATAGACTGGTCGCTAGACTGGTCTATAGACAGGTCGATAGACGGGTCTCTAGACTGGTCGCTAAACAGGTCGATAGACTGGTCGCTAGACTGGTCGATAGACTGGTCGCTAAACAGGTCGATAGACTGGTCGATAGACTGGTCGCTAGACTGGTCGATAGACTGGTCGCTAAACAGGTCGATAGACTGGTCGCTAAACAGGTCGACAGACTGGTCGCTAAACTGGTCGATAGACTGTTCGCCAAACAGGTCGATAGACTGGTTGCTAAACAGGTCGATAGACTGGTCGCTAGACTGGTCTATAGACAGGTTGCTAAACAGGTCGATAGACTGGTCGCTAGACTGGTCAATAGACTGGTCGCTATACAGGTCGATAGACGGGTCGCTAGACTGGTCGCTAAACAGGTCGATAGACTGGTCGCTAGACTGGTCGATAGACTGGTCGCTAGACTGGTCTATAGACTGGTCGCTAGACTGGTCGATAGACTGGTCGCTAAACAGGTCGATAGACTGGTCGCTAAACAGGTCGACAGACTGGTCGCTAAACTGGTCGATAGACTGTTCGCCAAACAGGTCGATAGACTGGTTGCTAAACAGGTCGATAGACTGGTCGCTAGACTGGTCTATAGACTGGTCGCTAGACTGGTCAATAGACTGGTCGCTAGACAGGTCGATAGACGGGTCGCTAGACTGGTCGCTAAACAGGTCGATAGACTGGTCGCTAGACTGGTCGATAGACTGGTCGCTAGACTGGTCTATAGACTGGTCGCTAGACTGGTCGATAGACTGGTCGCTAAACAGGTCGATAGACTGGTCAATAGACTGGTCGCTAAACAGGTCGCTAAACAGGTCGACAGACTGGTCGCTAAACTGGTCGATAGTTTGTTTCAATCATTTTCGATCGTGATTTTCCAAATGAATTGTATCGCGACTGCAACTTAGGTTCACCGCAGATGGATTAACTTAACAAATTTTGTGTTACGCTCGTCGTTTTTTGCAACTTAGTATGATCCCAAGTTGTATCTGTTTTATTTTTTATTTATTTATTTGGATATCCAACAGCAAAACAATTAAATTAATTAAGCTAACAAACATGAATAATCTATAAAAGCTAATGACAGGATATCACATCATGGTAAAAATTTATAACAAACAAAATCTTGAAGTGGTCAGTGTTAATGCCGGACTGTGTTTGTGCAGTTGCTGCATGAGGTGTATAGTCGGATACATACAATTGAAAGGAATTATATTTTTGTAGTGTGATAATAGAGTTGAATAATAAATAATGGATTACTTAGTTTACAAATTTTATATCAGGGTTTGGCGTGGGCAAATATTGGCGAGGCATATGTCATGACGGGTGTAACGCAGACCTAATAAAGCTTGCGATTATCTCTGAAAGACATTTTACTTTTTCTACGTAACATACTATATAGGCGGCCTAAGGACTGAGCGCGAGGACTGAACCTAGAGGGACGCTAGCCTTTATGGGATGAGGCGCGGAAAGCGCGCCTTCATGTCTAAAACGAAACGTACGCTCTTTGAAAAGGGACGCTATTATTCTAACTAGGCGATCCGGTAATGCGACCGTTTTGTTACGCCGCGGATAAAAGCCGTCGAATATGTACTCGACAATTCGATGGACTTGCTGAGGGCAGGAGTGCTTAGCGTGAAAGCCGAACTGGTGGGGAATGATGAGGGGATCGCCATCCGTTGGAAACAGATGGTTCCGCATTCGAGAGAGTATGACTCTCTCGAGAAGTTTAGACATGGCCTTGAGGAGGCTGAGGGGTCTGTGATTAGTAGTTAAGTTGGTAACTAAATTTTAACTAAATTTTAAGTTACTACATGTCACTTGTGTGTCCAAACGGATTAAGTAGTTAAGTTCATAAGTTCAATGAAGATGAGCAGTGATGAATGTCAAGGAATTCGTCAATTCTGTACTTAGATATAATGTTTTGAACGTGATTTTGGACAAATTTAGAGAAGAATTTGATTCGGAAATTAAAATCTTTGCAAGATTATGTATTTTTCTAAATTTCTTACGTCGACGGGTCGACGTCGATCGACGGACGATCGATTGGTGTGGTACCTTTACTAATTAGGTACCCTTAATAATCTCTAGAGGGATATCAGCCTCTCCCAACTCAAGGGTGGCGTCAGACTATTGTAGGCCATCACGCCAACTGCGGGTTGGCAAACTTACCAACTCAGGGTTGGTGTCAGACAATTGTAGGCCATCACGCCAACTGCGGGTTGGCAGACTTACCAACTCAGGGTTGGTGTCAGATAATTGTAGGCCATCACGCCAACTGCGGGTTGGCAGACTTACCAACTCAGGGGTGGTGTCAGATAATTGTAGCCATAATGCCAACTGTGGGTTGGCAGACTTACCAACTCAGGGTTGGTGTCAGACAATTGTAGGCCATCACGCCAACTGCGGGTTGGCAGACTTACCAACTCAGGGGTGGTGTCAGATAATTGTGGCCATCACGCCAACTGCGGGTTGGCAGACTTACCAACACAAGGGGTGGTGTCGTCGACCGGTCGACGGTCGATCGATTGGTGAACACCCTTAAATATTCTTCCACAAATTTTAAAGTAGAAACCCAACTCTACTCCATTATAAAAAAAACGATTAAATGCAAACATAAATACGAGCTCTTGCCGCCACCAGCTTTGTCAACTTATGCACTGAACTAAAAAATCACGTCCAAACGTGTTAATTGAGAAGCCCCGCCCACCCACTTATACGAAAAATAGAACGAATCCTAATCTACTTAATCACTTGCGTACTAAATTTTAAGTTAGTACGCAAGTGATTAAGTAGATTAGGATTCGTTCTATTTTTCGTATAAGTGGGTGGGCGGGGCTTCTCAATTAACACATTTGGACGTGATTTTTTAGTTCAGTGCATAAGTTGACAAAGCTGGTGGCGGCAAGAGCTCGTATTTATGTTGCATTTAATCGTTTTTTTTATAATGGAGTAGAGTTGGGTTTCTACTTTAAAATTTGTGGAAGAATATTTAAGGGTGTTCACCAATCGATCGACCGTCGACCGGTCGACGACACCACCCCCTGAGTTGGTAAGTCTGCCAACCCACAGTTGGCATTATGGCCACAATTATCTGACACCACCCCTGAGTTGGTAAGTCTGCCAACCCGCAGTTGGCGTGATGGCCTACAATTATCTGACACCAACCCTGAGTTGGTAAGTCTGCCAACCCGCAGTTGGCGTGATGGCCTACAATTGTCTGACACCAACCCTGAGTTGGTAAGTTTGCCAACCCGCAGTTGGCGTGATGGCCTACAATAGTCTGACGCCACCCTTGAGTTGGGAGAGGCTGATATCCCTCTAGAGATAATTAAGGGTACCTAATTAGTAAAGGTACCACACCAATCGATCGTCCGTCGATCGACGTCGACCCGTCGACGTAAGAAATTTAGAAAAATACATAATCTTGCAAAGATTTTAATTTCCGAATCAAATTCTTCTCTAAATTTGTCCAAAATCACGTTTAAAACATTATATCTAAGTACAGAATTGACGAATTCCTTGACATTCATCACTGCTCATCTTCATTGAACTTATGAACTTAACTACTTAATCCGTTTGGACACACAAGTGACATGTAGTAACTTAAAATTTAGTTAAAATTTAGTTACCAACTTAACTACTTAATACATGTAAACCGCACATTACTTGAAAGTAGATCTTTGTATCTCTAGTTAAAAGGTCATCAAATAGTTATTTGTATTTTAAAATTATTTTGGTATGTCTTTGGTTGTATATTTACAACTGCGGCGATTATGACACTGGAATTTTCAGTTGTAAATGTACAACTCCGGCGGTTAATGGGTTAATTATCTGTACCTATTATGAGGGAGACAAATGGTTTGTTTTAATGCAATTAATAAACCCAGAAACAACCATACCATTTTTGAAATACATTCTTCATTTTGGATTTTAGCTTATCCAAAAGAAACATAGACTAAAAACTGCACGGGACCTTTAGTTAAAAATAAAAAGTCTGTTCATAAATGTGTATTAAAAATACAATTTATTGTGAAAGTTACATAGCTACATTGAGTGTCATTTATATACAAAAATTAAATACACAGGATACAAAACTGTTATTATCTCTAATCATACTTAGATAATATGATCAAACTTAGCCTAAAAAATCCAATAACTGACCCAATAAAAACAGCAGGGTAACAGGGTAACAGACCAGGTTACATATTTAAATTTAAACTTAGAGGTTCAAAACAACATTTCATGAATGTAGGTATTTCTAGTTCATGCATTATTGATTCATTTAAATGGTTATGAAAGAAAATTTGGCAACATTCTATTTGGCAGTAATAATAATTTATAAAACTGTGTTTACTCTTGATCATAACATTTTAGTGTTAAATCAGATATACTTGATTCACATTTAGAAAAGGACTCAAGGTTCAAGTGCATTGAACAATATTTGCAACACCAAATTATAAGAATTCAATTAACTTGATCCAAATAGCATTTAAAATTTTTATACTAATTTCATTGATGTAATTTTCAAAAATGATGTAATTTTTTATTATAAATGTAATATTTGTGTGAAGTATAATTAGTGAAAAAAATGTAAAATAGAAATTGCCATGTTAAGTATGTGATATAAAAAACCCAATGAACCTCTAAATAAAATGTTAATACATATACCCGTTCCGAATGCCTGTGAGCGCTCACAGCGATATCGATACGTCGTCAATGACGTCATAAACGCAACCATCTTCCCGCTCACAGTGCTCAAGCTACGGCATGGTCGCTCTGAGCGGCCTGTCAAAACTGACACATGACGTTTCTTTGTTGATGTTTTTATTAGTCGAATAAAGATTGTAAAAGCTTGCATATTTATTTTCTTTTGTAATAATGTTAAAAAATATGACTCCTGTTTCATTCAGGGTCAAAGATCTTAATGAAATTATAAGTTTAGATTTAAGCGGCGAACAATCAGAATGTTAGCGCGATATTTACCGTTCCGATTGCAATAGCACAAATATAACTTTTAGCGCGCTCTAACGATTCGGAACGGTAATGAACAGTTTTAGCGCTGATAGCGCTGTAAGCGGCAATCGGAACGCAGGACAAGATGCAATAAGACAAATAAATGATATTCTGGAGCATATTTGGTGACATATCTTGTCATTATTTAACAAAGATTCTTAAAATATTGACATAAATACAAATAAATATATTACTCAACATAAACCAAATTAAAGTGTTGTATATTTTAACAAAAAAAAAACACTAGGGTTTTAAAACAGACTTTGTTCTATGAATTTTTGGTAAACCTTAAGTACATGAAATCTACGTCTACATTATGTGTAATAAAGTAAGTAAAACTTTCCTAGTTCTTCTTAGATCACTAGATAGGCAACTACAAAGGAATACATTGAACCAGATATGTTTCTTAACATGACATTTAACTGATGAACTGTAGCAGGCTAATGTCAAATTTTAGCTGCCGAATTATAAATAAACTTGCAGAATGATAAGACATTTTCTTGGCTAGACATTTTATGAAATAACACATTTATCTTACTTAGTCATTCTAACACTTTTTTTCAAGCTTTACTATTGATATAGAGTAATAAAGAAGAGGCTGCAAGCAATAAAGTTCGCAACAGTAGCTTTTTTACAAGAATCTGTCTTGAGATTCAAGAAAATGTCTTACAATGTGCAGCCTACTTTAATAACTAAATTTTAACGAGAATGGCACAGATTATCCTACAATCCTTTGTCTTTTTAATTTTAATGAAATGAAAATTAAATAATGCATAACCGCAACTTGAAATACCAAAGTATTATTTATTTTAACCATGTCAAAATATAATGACATATAAAAATTTTAAAGGCAGTCTATTTTTATTCAGAAATATTCAGTCAGCTTCAAGTACACTATATAACATTTTTAAACTTTCGGTCCCTCATTAATACTTTATTTTTAATCTCTTGACTGACGCCTTGTGAATTTGGTTATATTAGTTGCACGTATATTGTGACTTATAGTTGTGATGCAAACTACCTAACACAGTTGGAATAAAAAAATTAAGGCATTTTTATTGCTAATTACAGTATTTTTCCAAAAAGTATGATTAAATCTACTGCTACACATACAAATAATTATACTCAGTCTGTATTTTGGAATGTCCAAACTTCTTAAATTGGGGCTTCACACCCACAAGTAAGGATCTGTGTGATCAATGCACATAAATATGCCATATAGGAGAAGTAATAAATCAAACCACTGTTGAATAATATATGAAACTCTAAATTCTTCTCAAAAATCATTATAACTTACTTAGAGCCACATACGTAAATATTTACTTTGAACAGTATTACACATACATTAAGTATTGCAACCTTTATATAGTATAAAGTTCGTTAGAAAAATTTCAACATTAAAGTTAAAAAAAAATTGTATGTGAATAGGACACCGATTTCAAATTTCGCCAATACATCTACTTCATAAAAATTGCATTGCTTGGGAATTTCATTTCAAAAGTTCATATTTTTTTATATAATATTGAATTCATATTTGCAATTAAAGCTAAGCTACAACAAAATATTGTCTGTAGTTGACAGTATATACTTGGGACTACTTTACAATGCAAATAAAAATATACTATCGAACGGTTTATGTTCGTTGTGTTTTTAATAAGAAAAGATTAATACTTAAATTATACACTTACATCGACTACCGGGTTACTTGTTTCCTTTGTTTGTTTTTTTTATACTGTCTTTTAATAAATAATAATCATAAAGTAACACAAAATTCATTTTTAAAAGGTGATCCATAATCATAATAGCCATCAACCCGGCGCGGCGTCGCTTCAATATACCTATCGGCAAAGATCATAAGAAGTAATTATATGAATTGCATCCAAAACTAGTTCCTACACATAAATAAATCCAATAACACACATCACATTTTAGAGAAAACTCCTGAATTTTGACTATCATTTCATAGTCGACTTTAATATAATAATAAATATAAATTGCAATAAATCTCTTAACTATACAACCCAATGCTGCATGTTCATCAAAGCTGTGCGAAGTCTCGGCGCATAGCTAAGAAAATCCACCAAACCAGACCAAACACCAAGGACTGAACAAAAGGTTTTTTTTTTAACTTTGTCCTAGCCGGCATTCCAGCACGCGTTCTACCTGTCTATAGGAGGCGTCCGTGCCCATAGACATAACTAACTGTGGATGTTATTGATTAATTAGGTATATTGTTATTTATTAATTATCGATTAATGATGCGTTGCCGACCGCAGGCTTAAGTTGGAATTACCTTTGCTTCACTTAGTGGCTGTTCCTTCCCTTTATCCGCAACACAACCATATAAAGAGGTTATTATGGTGGTTTAAATAAGGACCTCTACTACCACTTGTAGATTTATTCCATTTATTCTTTTTATATATATTATAGTCTTTTATATTAGAATAACAAAGTCGTCGTACTGGTGCAAATTTTCCTGGAACATCGCCAAGCTTTGCTTAATACGCAGTCTTTAGTCTGGACACATTTCACATAACGACATCCATAGTAACTCATTTTAAACATACTGAAAATCCTAATCAATTGAGGCATTGGTCCTGTGGTGAGAAGACAGTTGAGCGGCCAACTGTCTCTGCTGCAGTAAACAGTATAGAATGCCAGCTTGGGCCATCGCGTCTACAGTCCCGGCCGCTAATTGGTCCGGTCTTTGTTTCCCGCTCGTATTACTACCGGCCGGACGGAGCAAAGTCGGTCCAAACACTGTGGCTAAGTTGTGTAGGGACATCTTGTTTTCGGCCTCGTGTTGGTTTACCCTGAAAATAAGATTCCGATAGATTCTTTAACTGTTTAATATACAAAAAACTTGTTCAAAAGTTTTGTAAAATCATATGCAAAATGCAAGTACAACTGCAAAAGTATACTTGCTACCTATCAATCAGAGATTAGACTAGTTTCTAGTAGGATTATTTTGCATTCTTTGATAGGGTAATAACACGAAATCTTGCATGCTGGAACTATAACTACTTAATCACTTGCGTACTAAATTTTAAGTTACTAAATTTAGTACGCAAGTGATTAAGTAGATTAGGATTCGTTCTATTTTTCGTATAAGTGGGTGGGCGGGGCTTCTCAATTAACACATTTGGACGTGATTTTTTAGTTCAGTGCATAAGTTGACAAAGCTGGTGGCGGCAAGAGCTCGTATTTATGTTGCATTTAATCGTTTTTTTTATAATGGAGTAGAGTTGGGTTTCTACTTTAAAATTTGTGGAAGAATATTTAAGGGTGTTCACCAATCGATCGACCGTCGACCGGTCGACGACACCACCCCCTGAGTTGGTAAGTCTGCCAACCCACAGTTGGCATTATGGCCACAATTATCTGACACCACCCCTGAGTTGGTAAGTCTGCCAACCCGCAGTTGGCGTGATGGCCTACAATTATCTGACACCAACCCTGAGTTGGTAAGTCTGCCAACCCGCAGTTGGCGTGATGGCCTACAATTGTCTGACACCAACCCTGAGTTGGTAAGTTTGCCAACCCGCAGTTGGCGTGATGGCCTACAATAGTCTGACGCCACCCTTGAGTTGGGAGAGGCTGATATCCCTCTAGAGATAATTAAGGGTACCTAATTAGTAAAGGTACCACACCAATCGATCGTCCGTCGATCGACGTCGACCCGTCGACGTAAGAAATTTAGAAAAATACATAATCTTGCAAAGATTTTAATTTCCGAATCAAATTCTTCTCTAAATTTGTCCAAAATCACGTTTAAAACATTATATCTAAGTACAGAATTGACGAATTCCTTGACATTCATCACTGCTCATCTTCATTGAACTTATGAACTTAACTACTTAATCCGTTTGGACACACAAGTGACATGTAGTAACTTAAAATTTAGTTAAAATTTAGTTACCAACTTAACTACTTAATACATGTAAACCGCACATTACTTGAAAGTAGATCTTTGTATCTCTAGTTAAAAGGTCATCAAATAGTTATTTGTATTTTAAAATTATTTTGGTATGTCTTTGGTTGTATATTTACAACTGCGGCGATTATGACACTGGAATTTTCAGTTGTAAATGTACAACTCCGGCGGTTAATGGGTTAATTATCTGTACCTATTATGAGGGAGACAAATGGTTTGTTTTAATGCAATTAATAAACCCAGAAACAACCATACCATTTTTGAAATACATTCTTCATTTTGGATTTTAGCTTATCCAAAAGAAACATAGACTAAAAACTGCACGGGACCTTTAGTTAAAAATAAAAAGTCTGTTCATAAATGTGTATTAAAAATACAATTTATTGTGAAAGTTACATAGCTACATTGAGTGTCATTTATATACAAAAATTAAATACACAGGATACAAAACTGTTATTATCTCTAATCATACTTAGATAATATGATCAAACTTAGCCTAAAAAATCCAATAACTGACCCAATAAAAACAGCAGGGTAACAGGGTAACAGACCAGGTTACATATTTAAATTTAAACTTAGAGGTTCAAAACAACATTTCATGAATGTAGGTATTTCTAGTTCATGCATTATTGATTCATTTAAATGGTTATGAAAGAAAATTTGGCAACATTCTATTTGGCAGTAATAATAATTTATAAAACTGTGTTTACTCTTGATCATAACATTTTAGTGTTAAATCAGATATACTTGATTCACATTTAGAAAAGGACTCAAGGTTCAAGTGCATTGAACAATATTTGCAACACCAAATTATAAGAATTCAATTAACTTGATCCAAATAGCATTTAAAATTTTTATACTAATTTCATTGATGTAATTTTCAAAAATGATGTAATTTTTTATTATAAATGTAATATTTGTGTGAAGTATAATTAGTGAAAAAAATGTAAAATAGAAATTGCCATGTTAAGTATGTGATATAAAAAACCCAATGAACCTCTAAATAAAATGTTAATACATATACCCGTTCCGAATGCCTGTGAGCGCTCACAGCGATATCGATACGTCGTCAATGACGTCATAAACGCAACCATCTTCCCGCTCACAGTGCTCAAGCTACGGCATGGTCGCTCTGAGCGGCCTGTCAAAACTGACACATGACGTTTCTTTGTTGATGTTTTTATTAGTCGAATAAAGATTGTAAAAGCTTGCATATTTATTTTCTTTTGTAATAATGTTAAAAAATATGACTCCTGTTTCATTCAGGGTCAAAGATCTTAATGAAATTATAAGTTTAGATTTAAGCGGCGAACAATCAGAATGTTAGCGCGATATTTACCGTTCCGATTGCAATAGCACAAATATAACTTTTAGCGCGCTCTAACGATTCGGAACGGTAATGAACAGTTTTAGCGCTGATAGCGCTGTAAGCGGCAATCGGAACGCAGGACAAGATGCAATAAGACAAATAAATGATATTCTGGAGCATATTTGGTGACATATCTTGTCATTATTTAACAAAGATTCTTAAAATATTGACATAAATACAAATAAATATATTACTCAACATAAACCAAATTAAAGTGTTGTATATTTTAACAAAAAAAAAACACTAGGGTTTTAAAACAGACTTTGTTCTATGAATTTTTGGTAAACCTTAAGTACATGAAATCTACGTCTACATTATGTGTAATAAAGTAAGTAAAACTTTCCTAGTTCTTCTTAGATCACTAGATAGGCAACTACAAAGGAATACATTGAACCAGATATGTTTCTTAACATGACATTTAACTGATGAACTGTAGCAGGCTAATGTCAAATTTTAGCTGCCGAATTATAAATAAACTTGCAGAATGATAAGACATTTTCTTGGCTAGACATTTTATGAAATAACACATTTATCTTACTTAGTCATTCTAACACTTTTTTTCAAGCTTTACTATTGATATAGAGTAATAAAGAAGAGGCTGCAAGCAATAAAGTTCGCAACAGTAGCTTTTTTACAAGAATCTGTCTTGAGATTCAAGAAAATGTCTTACAATGTGCAGCCTACTTTAATAACTAAATTTTAACGAGAATGGCACAGATTATCCTACAATCCTTTGTCTTTTTAATTTTAATGAAATGAAAATTAAATAATGCATAACCGCAACTTGAAATACCAAAGTATTATTTATTTTAACCATGTCAAAATATAATGACATATAAAAATTTTAAAGGCAGTCTATTTTTATTCAGAAATATTCAGTCAGCTTCAAGTACACTATATAACATTTTTAAACTTTCGGTCCCTCATTAATACTTTATTTTTAATCTCTTGACTGACGCCTTGTGAATTTGGTTATATTAGTTGCACGTATATTGTGACTTATAGTTGTGATGCAAACTACCTAACACAGTTGGAATAAAAAAATTAAGGCATTTTTATTGCTAATTACAGTATTTTTCCAAAAAGTATGATTCAATCTACTGCTACACATACAAATAATTATACTCAGTCTGTATTTTGGAATGTCCAAACTTCTTAAATTGGGGCTTCACACCCACAAGTAAGGATCTGTGTGATCAATGCACATAAATATGCCATATAGGAGAAGTAATAAATCAAACCACTGTTGAATAATATATGAAACTCTAAATTCTTCTCAAAAATCATTATAACTTACTTAGAGCCACATACGTAAATATTTACTTTGAACAGTATTACACATACATTAAGTATTGCAACCTTTATATAGTATAAAGTTCGTTAGAAAAATTTCAACATTAAAGTTAAAAAAAAATTGTATGTGAATAGGACACCGATTTCAAATTTCGCCAATACATCTACTTCATAAAAATTGCATTGCTTGGGAATTTCATTTCAAAAGTTCATATTTTTTTATATAATATTGAATTCATATTTGCAATTAAAGCTAAGCTACAACAAAATATTGTCTGTAGTTGACAGTATATACTTGGGACTACTTTACAATGCAAATAAAAATATACTATCGAACGGTTTATGTTCGTTGTGTTTTTAATAAGAAAAGATTAATACTTAAATTATACACTTACATCGACTACCGGGTTACTTGTTTCCTTTGTTTGTTTTTTTTATACTGTCTTTTAATAAATAATAATCATAAAGTAACACAAAATTCATTTTTAAAAGGTGATCCATAATCATAATAGCCATCAACCCGGCGCGGCGTCGCTTCAATATACCTATCGGCAAAGATCATAAGAAGTAATTATATGAATTGCATCCAAAACTAGTTCCTACACATAAATAAATCCAATAACACACATCACATTTTAGAGAAAACTCCTGAATTTTGACTATCATTTCATAGTCGACTTTAATATAATAATAAATATAAATTGCAATAAATCTCTTAACTATACAACCCAATGCTGCATGTTCATCAAAGCTGTGCGAAGTCTCGGCGCATAGCTAAGAAAATCCACCAAACCAGACCAAACACCAAGGACTGAACAAAAGGTTTTTTTTTTAACTTTGTCCTAGCCGGCATTCCAGCACGCGTTCTACCTGTCTATAGGAGGCGTCCGTGCCCATAGACATAACTAACTGTGGATGTTATTGATTAATTAGGTATATTGTTATTTATTAATTATCGATTAATGATGCGTTGCCGACCGCAGGCTTAAGTTGGAATTACCTTTGCTTCACTTAGTGGCTGTTCCTTCCCTTTATCCGCAACACAACCATATAAAGAGGTTATTATGGTGGTTTAAATAAGGACCTCTACTACCACTTGTAGATTTATTCCATTTATTCTTTTTATATATATTATAGTCTTTTATATTAGAATAACAAAGTCGTCGTACTGGTGCAAATTTTCCTGGAACATCGCCAAGCTTTGCTTAATACGCAGTCTTTAGTCTGGACACATTTCACATAACGACATCCATAGTAACTCATTTTAAACATACTGAAAATCCTAATCAATTGAGGCATTGGTCCTGTGGTGAGAAGACAGTTGAGCGGCCAACTGTCTCTGCTGCAGTAAACAGTATAGAATGCCAGCTTGGGCCATCGCGTCTACAGTCCCGGCCGCTAATTGGTCCGGTCTTTGTTTCCCGCTCGTATTACTACCGGCCGGACGGAGCAAAGTCGGTCCAAACACTGTGGCTAAGTTGTGTAGGGACATCTTGTTTTCGGCCTCGTGTTGGTTTACCCTGAAAATAAGATTCCGATAGATTCTTTAACTGTTTAATATACAAAAAACTTGTTCAAAAGTTTTGTAAAATCATATGCAAAATGCAAGTACAACTGCAAAAGTATACTTGCTACCTATCAATCAGAGATTAGACTAGTTTCTAGTAGGATTATTTTGCATTCTTTGATAGGGTAATAACACGAAATCTTGCATGCTGGAATTATAACAAAATAATGATACCTTACCTAACCTATCAATAATAAATAAACAACATACTTAACAAAATGATTGAGAAGGAAGTCAATACAGTTCTTGTTAAGGTCCGGCAGTTGCGCGTAGCATTTCATTAGGGCGTGCCTACGTGTGTTCGCGGGACCCGAGTCTATCGATGTTCCTGCACCCTGCGAGAAAGAAAAAAACTGTCATAAATGTTTAAATTGTAGTAAAACTATAGTGTCTATTATTACAAAGAACATTTAGTACTTACAAATTATTACTAGTTTTTGATCTAGTTTAATATTTTTAGCATAAGAATTATTTAAAAAACAAAGGCTATTAGAATGGCTAATATATAGTAATATAAAAGGGATACGCCCTTTTATGGTTAGTATTGGTACACTTTGAAAATCCTTATGTAATCATTTAACTGTTAACTTTTGAGTGGTTCATATTTAAAAATCAATTTAAAAAGTGCAACAATTGTTTATCTTTAGACAATTAAATGTATAAATAAACTAAACGTACAGTACTGGTGACTATTCTGTTTATTTTTTTTTACCTGTGTTTAAAATGTCTAAAGTGTCAAACTTTTTTATAGTAAGACCGAAGGAGTCGTCATAAGTTACAAAATTCGGTATGTAAAGTAATTTTGAAGTATCTCTTTTTATATTTTTTTCGAAAGAATTTTGGGAAAAGTATTGAATATTTCTGATTTCTGTGCAGTATTTAATTTAAAATAAATTTCTAAGAAATCCGTAGGATAGTAGATATCTTTCTTAAATCACATAACAAAGTTTATTATTACCTGGAATGACAACTGTACAATTTTCTATGGGTTATTTTGACAAATATTTATTATGAACATTGACATGGCAGTTTAACCAGAGTAATTCGAAATTAATGCAACTTGATGACGTCATGTAGCGGTTGAATGATGAGAGTCAATTTAATTTGCTCGTTATCGTTGAAATAAGCTCAATCACATTATTCTGCGAGTTGTTAACGACAAAATATATTACAAAAAATTTATATCTCCAAATGGTTTTCAAATACGAACTTTAAATTATTTCTATATATCATTTCATGCCGAATTTTGAATTGAACTGAATAATATCGCATTATGAAACCAAACCTGAGTAGCGCCCCAAGCTCGCAACAACTCTGGATATAAGGCATCAGTAAACAACGCTTCTGGCAACTCTCTGAGATATAACTTCAGCACTCCGGTCACACTGTGGATGTCCACTTCCTTTAGCAGCTGCTCTGCTTCGTATGCATCTGAAATTCGGTGTAAAATATATTTATAATTATTTTTCTTAAGATAGAAATTCTCAGATAAATAAACGGTAAATGTAAGCATGTAAATATAGAACTTCAAATAACAATTAGATATATTTAGTCTACTCCTACGCAGTTCTAACTTACCAGGAAAATCGACTACGAGAAATTCATAATTCTAACACTACTGCATCATCATACTAACTGAAATGAAATGAAATACTTATTTCCTAACATTGACAATTACTTGTTCTTATTGATGTCAAATAAAACATGACTCTACCACCAGTTCGGAAAAAACCTTCGTGAAGAAGAACTGGCAAGAAACTTCACGGGTATATTTTTTTCAAAATAAATTTAGTCTCTGTATGTCTATACAAAGTTATTCTTATCTGCATCTGTTAGCTCGGCAAGTCTCCCTCCCCCCAAGTATCCAAACGACGAACACCCTCAAACGGCACCCGTTCACGAGTTAACGCCGGATCCAGCCATCGTCATACTCAACCATATTAGAGGGAAGTGACCGTCGTGCGACCCGTCACCCGACGCTACCATAAGAAGCGTACGTAAGAACGTACTTTAGTGACAATGACGCTTTAGATATTCATCGGGACGAAATACTCAACGAGCAAACAGACACATTACACATGTTTTGTTACAAATACTAGTAAAATCCTGTTAACCACTGAAACGTCCAGGTACAGATTGTAATGATGCGCTATCTGTCCGCGCTCGCGGCAGGCCGCCGTCGCGTCGAGCGCCCCATGCCATCATCTACACTCGGCGTCACAAAAATCGCACCTTTATGTTTTTTCAGTAAATTGCTCCTAGAATCTGGCCCATAAATACCACGCGTGAAAAAGAAATATCATTGTAAAGTGCACTTCAATACCTTTACATTCATTACCTGTATCATTAAAAAATCAATTACCATTTCTAACCAGGGACCAATCAATAAGGTATTGGAAAAAATGCTCACTTAAGGAACGCTAGTTGGGCTACCTTAAAAGGGTATAAAATGTTATGTCCAGGTAAGAAATGGGTCAGTCGCTACTCAGAATTTAGAGTGAACACACTGGAACAACATACGCAAAAGAACTGTACCTGAAGATGGATACAACCCCTGAAGAAGCCGCTCAAATCGTTGCTCTATTGCAAACAGGACTGCGACAGGTTGACGTTGCTCGACAGTTGAACCTTAGCCGATTTGCAGTACGACGAGTATACCAACGGTTCCGTGAGACTAGTGGCTATACCCGAAGACGTGGATCCGGAAGAAAACGTTGTACATCAGAAAGAGACGACCATTTCATTGTGTCTACGTCGTTGCGCCACCGCTTCAGCAATGCTTGTTGAGGTGCAACAAGAGCTCCGGTCAGCTCGTAGAACGTCTGTGAGTGTCTCTATGATTAGAAGAAGATTGAATGAAAAGGAATTAAGAGCTCACAGACCTGCTAGAGGCCCAAAATTGACCGTGCGACATCGGAGAGAGCGGTTACAATTTGCTCAGGAGCATGTCAACTGGACGCTTGACCAGTGGAGGGCCGTTCTCTTTACCGATGAGACACGAGTATGTCTTTTCTGCAACGATAGACGCAGAATGGTATACCGAAGAAGAGGGGAACGTTTTACCCAAGCGTGTATAGAGGAATCCGTCGAATACGGAGGTGGTTCCTGTATGTTCTGGGGTGGCATATCCGTTGAAGGGAAAACGGAACTTGTGCGCGTCTCTCGGACTGGCGGTGGTCGCGGGCAAGGGTCGCTGAATACTGGGCGGTACATAACAGAAATCTTACAAGACCATGTGGTCCCGTATGCCGGTTTTGTTGGCGATGGTTTCATGTTAATGCACGATAACGCCCGTTGCCACACTGCGTTTTCTGTGCGGGACTACTTGGAAGAGGTTGAGATTCCTGTTATGCAGTGGCCAGCACGAAGCCCAGACCTAAACCCGATCGAGCATCTCTGGGACGATTTAAAGAGACACGTACGAGCACGTGATCCTGCTCCCACCACTCTCCAAGAGCTTCAGGATGCCGTGAAGGAAAAATGGGAGAACATACCCCAAGAGAGAGTGGTGACCCTCGTGAGGTCCATGAAGGATCGGATGGAAGCTGTCATCAAAGCAAGGGGAGAAAACACTAGATTTTAAGGACTGATTTGAGATTTTTTATGTTTTTTTAAATTTAGTTTTTGTAACTTTTATCCTTTTTAAGATTTTTTTATTAAAAGCTTTAAAACATATACACATGTTTGTAATTTCTAATAGGCAATTAAATAACCTTTCCAATGATATCCTACAATCATACCCTTACTATGGACAAAGTTTGAGTAAAAGTATTTTAAAGTTGCTTTTTCGAAAGGTGCGATTTTTGTGACGCCGAGTGTAGTTTAAAATCTATTTTATAGTAAACTACGGCAGCTATTGCTAGTAAAAAAATATTTTAGAAAAGCTGACACTATACAGAAACAACTTATGTGTAAACTAATAAACGATGCTTAATTTTCAAAGTATAAAAAAATATTGAACTTGATAGTATGGTTTAAATTTGACAAAATTATTTGTTTAAACAAAATTTTAAGGAACATTTTGTAATATATATCAAATTTTACCTACGTATCAGTAAACTAGATTAAATAATCTTTTTTTTTGATACCAAAATACCATTTCTTGGTATGTAAAATGTAGCACAGTAAACGAAAACAAACCACCCATTCCCGCATCAGTTTCATATCGCCTGGCGTGGATGAAATAGCGAGAAGATGGCCGACCATATTAGGGTTTAGACAAACCGGGCGACTTTTTAGTTGGTATTTAAAAAATAAAGACAAATATTAAGGTTTTGTAATATTTATTTAGCATAACTTTTAAATAATTCTTACATATGACAATTACAACATAATGAATAAATACAATTACAACAATGTAACAATGTGGAAACTTAATCATTGTAACATGTGTGTTTGATGTATTATGTTTTTTAAATGATAAATTAAATACTTTATCATAAAACTGCGCACGCGGCTTCACTGGCGAAAAATGTCATGTTTTATTAATAGAATTCTGTTTATCAATCCAGGTACCTACCTAAGTTTTATATTCCATCAAAATCAATTTAGTCATTTTAACGTCTTTTTCTATAAATAAATATTTACATTAAAAAATCTACAAAAAATGGTTTGCTTGGTAAAAAAACGCATTTATTACTTTTCTTTCCATTTTAAATCTCTAGTACCTTCGAATATGTTTACTTTTTTTGTACACCGAAAAGGAAATACCGTTCCATTTAAAGTAACTCTCAAATAGCATTTATATTTGTGATATGTAAAAGATAAAAATATTTCCGCGAACATCATTGACCTAAAATTTTGGAACCATAATGCACGGCTGCCCCTCTGGAGTTATCCTCCTGAAAAAAAATAAGCTCTTGAATATAAACTATAATAAATGTAGCAGAATATATACAAAAATAACTTAAGGAAATTACGTACTTTGTTACCGTTTGCTATCATCAAAATCATGTTAAATTTACTCATGATTCCTCCATCTGTACCTAGCCCTTATTTTAGTACTTAACAAAATCGTAGGCGACACCGGCGGCGCTGTTAATGCCCACCTGAAGAAGAAAATATAAAATCTTATAATCCTACCTATATTCATTATATTTTTTGCGCTTAAATCTATATTTATATTAGTTATGGCTTGTTCTACCAATAACAAGAGGAAATTTGATTCAAAATGCAATTAATCATACAAAAACTTAATTATAAAATAGGCCCACAAAAATGGAGTAATTGCATGTCCATTTTGTCGCATGTAAAAATATCGTTATAAACTTGGGATACATAATATAGTTCGACATTTCGAAAGGTTGAATATTGAGGTTTATTTAAACATATAACACTAATAATTTAACATATATACATAAATAATAAAAAATAACATAAATAAATGATTACTTACATTTTAATCACAGGTTTCACAATTATTTATAACTTCACAAGCACTTGAAAATTAACGTTCTTAAAAAATTAATTAAACCACTTGACCGTTATTCGAAGCTTAATATTGAGATAGGCACATCCGTTTCCCGTCAATTTTAGTGATTTTACCTCTTTTCTGACGTCATTTCCGGGTTCCAGCGGAAACAGCGCCATCACCAGGTGCAATTGGAGAGAAGAATTCTCGCCATTTTAAATCATTGGCGTTTCGATTCCCGTCAAGTGAACACGCGTCCATAATTATGAAATATTTATATTTCAATCCGCCATTTTGTTGAACATTCATTTAATAGTTCATGGTTAGAAATAATCAGTTAAAATACATAGTTCTTTTCGATAATAAGTCTATATTACTAAAACAGTTTTCATCATGGATGCGTAAGTTTTTACCTTTTATTATTTATTTTAACGGAGTTTCCGTTCGTGATAAAATTTGGTTTCTTTTTAGGAAACTGTTACTGCCGATACGTTGTTATATAAGTTATTCAGCGTAGTGTTTTAATATTATAAAAAATTACAGATGCCCTAGTAATGATGTGTATCAAAGTAATGATGCTAAAGAAAAGGTTGTGACTCGGAGGCAGACAGAAAACTCTAGCGATAATTGTTCGTCGAGTTCTACATCGAGTTCATCGTCGAGTTCATCGTCAGGAAAACGTAAGCGTTCTCACCGCCACAAGCGTCGCCAAAAAAGTAAGCACAGTCGGAAGTCCGACCGGAAGCTTGAAAAACTAACAAAAGAAATCAGTGAGTTACGAAAATTTGTTTCTTATAATAATAGGTATAGTGATAACGATAATAACTGTACTGATAACATTTCTACAATATCTGAAATTAGCCGTGATCTTTATAATGAAAATTTTGATGAAAATATTCCTTCGGAATTCGCTTTTAACATTGAGACTAAGTTAAAGGAACCTTCTGTTCCTAAAACACCGGATAATTATTTGAAATATTTGTTAGATGTTCAAAGATTTGATAGTTCTTCGTGGAATGAGGTACGCTATGCTGACACGCAAAAAATATATTACCACACTCCAGGTTTCTGCGAATTGGAAACAGACGAGGAGGTAAAAGCGTATGACTCTAATCGTCATATGTCTCATTCCGATAAGTCATACGCAGCATTAACCTTCTGTGTTTTAAAACAACGTGAGATACTCCAAGATAATTTGCGCTCTTTGATTGCTTGGGCTGATAGTAGTGGTTTTAATACGGACATCTTAAGTAATAAGCTTGAAGAGTTATTTGTTAAGGGTGAATTTCATAAAGTTTCTAGTGATTTGTTGCAATTAACATGTGGGCATAGGTCAGAAAGTATAGAACTGCGTCGTGATGCCATCATTGCTCATGTTCGCGATCCTTTAATGAAATCGACACTAAATAAGATACCACCCTCTTGTACTCACTTATTTAATGCTGACGCTTTTACTAGTGCTTTGGAAAAGGCTGGTGGTGTCCGTAAAACGTTTTGGCCTTATAATAATGCAAGTTTTCCCCGCTCTTCACAACCTGGAAATAGTAAGCGATCTAACCGTCCCTCGGGGGGACCAGGTTTTTATAAGGGACCATTGCGTGGTAACCCAAGAACATATGATTTGTCTGCTGATCGTCGGCAACATTTTTATCCACTCTCGGGGAGTGGATCATATAATCATGGCTCTTCGGGAGAGCCAAACCAACAAGAGCCACATAATCTTGGTGGCCATAGGCATACGAAAGGCCAGTACGATTCCTTTCGTGGCAGAAACACACATCTCGGCCCTAGACCTCACGGCGCCCAGCGAGGTGGTCGTAAACGGCATCACTCTCCCTCTGCCAGTAGAGGAAATGCAAAAAGGTCGAGACAATGACTCGAGACAGTTTCAGGCTGGTCAGCTACAAAAGTATCAAAGGAGGTGGCAAAAGATCGGCGCGCCAAAGGTAATTTTAAAAATGATTCAAGGGTATCGGGTACCCTTCGTAAAAAGACCTCCACTTACCTTACCAGCTGTGCAGAAACGATTAGCCAACACAAGCGAATCCGAAGAGATGACGTGCATAATAGAAAAAATGAAATCTCAGAGTATCCTGGAACGAGCAAAGGTAACCCCAAGTTTCGTTTCCTCGATGTTCTTGGTACCGAAAAGCGATGGATCGATGAGGCCTATTTTCAATCTGAAAACCCTCAATCGGTACATTCAGCCGGACAAATTTCGGTTAATAAATATGCATCGAATACCGGATTTTCTGCAGGAGAACGACTGGCTATGCAAGGTAGACATTTCACAAGCCTATTTTCACCTTTCAGTAGCGAAAAGTCACAGACGCTTCCTACGGGTCATTTACAAAAACGAATTGTTGCAAATGACATGTTTACCTTTTGGACTAAGCACAGCTCCAAAAACGTTTGCTACAATATCCAATTGGATAGCTCAAGTTCTCCGCAATCAAGGTGTAAGGATTGTCGTCTACTTGGACGACTATTTCTTGGTGCACCAAAACCATTCAACTCTTCAAAATCACGTACACATGCTAATAGCTCTCTTAACATATCTAGGATGGCATATAAATTTCAAAAAATCCACACTCATTCCTCAAAAAACAATGGTGTTCCTAGGAATTCAGTGGTTCCCTTGGGAAAACAGAATGGCACTTCCGAAAGACAAATGCACGAAGATCATTCAAAATCTTACTGCCATCTTGGAGAAAAAGTGCGTCACCCTCAAACAAGTGCAGAGCTTGGTAGGGCTCTTAAATTTCGCCAGCTTCGCGGTACCACGCGGAAGGTTGTATCACCGTTTTCTCTTAAAATTTCTAAATTCCTTACCAGACCATGCAACAATGATGCATTTATTGCCTGCAAATGTCAGGAAGGAAATCCAGTGGTGGACCGGGAACTGTCATGCCAGTACAATTTTACATCCTCTCCCAGCAAAACACTTTCTGACCACGGATGCTTCCGACATAGCTTGGGGTGCCCAGCTCGACAACCAGTCGTTAACAGGATCATGGCTAGTGCACGAACGAAAACTTCACTGCAATCAGAAGGAAATGCTGGGGCTATTCTGAAAGTTTTTCAGGCCAAAGCAGCAGAACTACACAACAGTTCCGTACTGATACAGTGCGACAACAAAACTGTCGTAGCGTATTTGCGGAACGAAGGAGGAACTCGGTCATCTCCGCTGAACGACTTGACTTTCCAAGTTTTTCAGATAGTAGACAGATACGGCATTCATTTTCGTATTCACTACATCCCCGGGAAGCTGAACAACCATGCCGATCATCTTTCGAGACATCGGCAACCACCCGAGTGGCACCTAAAACCCAGTTGCGTAGAGAAAGTATTCCGAAAATGGGGGATACCAGTGGTGGACCTCTTTGCATCAGCCCGAGCTCATGTTGTAGCGAATTACGCTACTTTAGACCTAACCGACCAAGAAGCAATAATACACGATTCTTTCAGCATTCCATGGCACTTCACTCTGGCGTGGGTCTTTCCACCTCCATTCCTCATCCCCAAGGTTCTAACTCACCTGAATCAATCATCTGGGATCTACCTCCTGGTAGTCCCGAGATGGGAGAAGGTTTATTGGCGAGCCGATGTGAAATCGCGAGCTCTAGCACCCCCATTCGAGTTGCGGAATCTACGTCATCAGCTACTGGACATTTCCACGGGAGAACCACCTCCGAAAGTCGAACAGATTTGCCTGGAGGTGTGGAAATGTGGGGGTGGTCTGAAGAAGTAAAATTATGGAATGCAAGACAGCTAAATTTATTAAAATCTTCGTGGCGTCCCTCTACTCTTAAAACGTACGAGGTGGCATGGAATCGTTGGAAAGAATGGTGTAAAAGTCAAAATATTAGCGCAATAGGATGTAGTGCATCAACTTTGGCAAAATTTTTAGCAGACCTGTATCTAAATCATAATTTTTCATACAACACAATACTTTTACATAAATCTGTAGTCGCAACGTTAAGTAGTACCAGTTTTTCTAATAAATTAAGTTCACACGTTTTAATTAAACACATTTTAAAAGCTATTTCTCTTGAAAATCCTAAAATATTAAAATCTCCAGTATGGGATGTTAATGAGTTATTTGTATTTTTAAATAATATGTCAGTCGATTTCAGTAATCTCTTTCAAACAGCTAGACATACTGCATTGTTGTTATTATTATGTTCTGGTAGACGCATACATGACCTTACTTTATTATGTGTCGTTCCAAATCATTATCATACTGTAAATAATAGTATAGTTCTATGGCCTAAGTTTGGGTCGAAAACAGATTGCAGTTCTTATAGGCAGTCAGGCTGGAGACTTTTACCGAACACTGCTTGCCAAAATCTTGATCCTGTGTTCTGTGTTAAAAAGACCATATCTTTGTTCCAATGTCGTCGAAGTGAAGCGGATTTGTCTAACTTATTTATAACGTTTCGCGGCCAACCAAAACCAGCCTCTCGTGCAGTTATAGCCGGTTGGATAAAGACAATTTTTCGACAGGCTGACATATTGGCATCTCCTGGTAGCATCAGATCAGCTGTAGCGTCCAGAAATTGGGTCGATAACGTTGATTTTGATGATCTGTTGGCACGAGGAAATTGGAGATCTGCTAATACTTTTAAAAAATTTTACCGTCGTGAAATTTATAAGAATAATAATGATTCTACTTCTAGCATTACGGCCTTATTTCAGCCTACTAACTAGTCCTAATTATACCCAATGGTACCTAATGTTGATTATGTAATCATAAACTGTTATAAATTTATTAATAACTGTAATTTGGTAAGATGTTAAAATATATTAATTGTTCAATGCAACTTTCAAACTTCTTATTTTGTAGCCTAAATATAAATACCTAATTATGATCACATTGGCGTTTTATAAATATTACCGCCATCACCAGGCGATAACAAACACGTCTCAATATTAAGCTTCGAATAACGGTCAAGTGGTTTAATAGAAGCGTTTTACCTTACAATAAAACGCATATTAAACTACTTACCTTATTCGAAGCTTAACTTTTTACTACTGCCTGGTGATTCTCGACGCAATGATTTAAAATGGCGAGAATTCTTCTCTCCAATTGCACCTGGTGATGGCGCTGTTTCCGCTGGAACCCGGAAATGACGTCAGAAAAGAGGTAAAATCACTAAAATTGACGGGAAACGGATGTGCCTATCTCAATATTAAGCTTCGAATAAGGTAAGTAGTTTAATATGCGTTTTATTGTAAGGTAAAACGCTTCTATTTTTAAAATGTCGCCTTCCAAATCTGTGCTTCTTTACCATCAAAAGATGCGTAATTTAATAAAGTACCATCTAGTATATTGTACTAGAAGCTTTACGAAACGTTTCATTGATAAAAATGCGTTCAAAACGAAAAAGTACTTTTTTCTTCTACGAGGCAACTCTAGTTGCCCGGACAGTTGACGCATATAATTTTTAGGCCTCTCTAGTTGCCTAGCCAGTTCAGTAGTTATTCAGGGCACGGGCGTAGCCAGGGGGGGTTTTGGGGGTTCAATCCCCCCCCCCCCGAAAAGTTCGGATGTTAACATAAGCGGCGGAGAAACAAGTACGCTCCGCGAATAGAAAGTCCGCTGCGAATTTACCGTGAACTCAACGCACACGGTGTGCGATCATTTGTTGCCCGGAAATATAGAAATAAACGCAGACTAAAGTACGCCATGTGCGTTGCTTCGCCTAGTCACAGGATTTCTATTTCTTTCGGGGACTCCCCGGTGCTTTTGTTCGGTCCACTCTCTGCATGTCCTCGGTTTTTCGAGGGACTTTTTGTACGCGGTACTTTTAATCCCTCGTTTGCGTTACTCGATACAGTGGTAAGCGATCTATTTTAGCGGACAAAAAAGTCCGCGGACTTAAGTCCGTCGTCTGCGCAGGCCATTAACCCTTAGATGCATGATTTCCTATTTTGACATGAAAAAATATATATTGATAGATTTTGGGTTTATTATGAAGGGAAAAACAAATAAAAAAATAAATCGCGACAGGGTATATTGCTTATTTGCTTATTTAATCGCTGTATCAAATTAGCTAACTTGCCAAAAGAACTCAATACATTTTTTTTCAGTACAGTAGGTTAAAGCTAAGCTTATTTATTTTATAAATTTTTGGTCGGGAGAAACAAGACTTTTTCTTGTAAACGAAGCTAGATGATCTTAAATTTAAGGCTAAAAAATAAGACCAAGCAAAAGTAAGAATTTATAGCAACAAGGTTGAAATGATCATCACGGGGTGTTGATTTTTTGTGTTTTTAAATACCTATAGAGTCATAACCTCAGGGTCAAGAATTTATTTTTTTATTTTTCTGATAGCTGTTATGACTTTTTGCTTTCTGCTTCCGGTTTATCGTAGTTTTTTGGGACACCCTGTATAAGGGTTATTTTATGTACTTTTAGTCGTTTTATTTTCTTGAACCACCCCCCGATTCTAAAACCTAGCTACACCCGTGAATGAGGGGATGTACCCAAGGGCTTTTATCATCCAAATAATCAGAGAGTTTATAATATGCTTTAGCACATAACTTCCGCTTTATAGTTTCTTTGAATTTGTCAATAGGAAGACCTTGGATATCCTCAGGAACCTTAGTATAAAAGCGTATACATTGACCCATGAATGAGTTAGTGACTTTATGAAGCCTACTATTATGAGCAGCCAGCATATTTTTTCCTCTTGTGTTTACATTGAGCAGATCTTTTTTTCTTTTAACAAGGTTATGTTCTTTTTTACATACATTAAATTTTCTAAAATAAATTGTGAATGGAAACTAAGAATATTTATTTCCTTAATTGTTAATTTACTTCTAAGTGACACCCTTGGACCGAGCTGATAGATTGCGCGAGCAGCCCTTTTCTGCAAAATAAATATAGTATCGATGTCGGCAGCACTCCCCCACAACAGAATGCCATATGTCATGACGCTGCGGAAGTAACCGAAATAGACTAATCTTAACTAACTAAAACTTTTCACTAAACCATCAGCATGTGGTCCCCACTGGAGTTTGGCGTCTAAGGTTATGCCCAGAAATATAGAAGAAAATTATTTTATGATTAGATATATATTTAGATATATAATTAGATAGAAAATTGAGTTTACAAGAGTCAGCTCCTGGCTCTTAATTACAAATTTTTGTGTTTACCTGTTTGACATTTGGCAATGTAAACTTAACACATTTAGTTTCGTTTTCATTGAGGAGCAAATTATTAGCTGAGAACCACTTCTCTGTGTTGGAGACGCATTTGTTTGACATATACTAAAAATAGGAAAGGGCCAAGAACTGAGCCCTGGGTCAGACCCATTATCACTGCCGACCCTGATGATTTTTCTCCATTTATTGCAACTTTTTGTTTTATATTAGAAATATATGATTTAATCAAGGCAAGCGCGCGGTTTTTTATACCGTAATGGTGCAATTTCATGAGTAGATTAGTATGATCCACACAGTCGCACACCTTGGACAAGTCACAAAATACACCAATAGCATCACACAACTCCTCCCAGGCGCTGAATACTTGTTTTATGAGCTCAACACGTTGTTGAGCGACCGCGTGAAACCAAATTGCTTAAAATTCATTGAACTATTACCATAAAAATGAGAAAGTAGTTGACTTAAAATTAATTTTTCAAAAATCTTACTGGACGTTGGTAGTATAGATATAGGTCTAAAATTATTGGGTCAGACATACTACCTGCTTTGAATATTGGAATGACCTTACTCAATTTCATTGTACTTATCATTGACCTTACTCACTGTACAAAAATAACTGCTTTTTTTAATTCGATAAAACAAACATCTACTAATTAATATGTGTTTATCTACGTAGCATAATCTAATAATAAGCATAATAAATTCAAATTGACAAAAATGCGTTTTTTAATATTACACAAATGAAAAAACAAGGGTTAATGCATTTCATCTCTGAAAAGAAAAAGTATTGTTTAATACTTATATAAAGCTCCTAACTGACAGTTATTACAACAAATAGTAATTAACGATCAAGCCTGAAATTGAACACACTTTTATATGAAATCCATCGATATTAACAAACATTGAAAAATAGCACAATACTCACTAGTTTCAAAGCTCTTCTTCAGTCTATTCAAATCGGACGCGCTGCCTGACACCCTGTATATTCCCACCTCGTGAATACCGCGACGTTCAACCTCTCGTACGCAGGCGCTGATTATAAACGGGATATTGCGTTTTTCTCGTCTGATGATAAAATAGGTTTATTGTTGAAATAACTAAAAAAATATGGGAACTTCTGAATCAAAACGGCCTGTGGCAATAAACTTTTAATATAACGACAGATTTTACATAAGGATGCAAAGTATTCCAAAGCCTATTCAAAATAATAAGTAATGGTGTCTATAGTGTGTAATTTGTGTCATAGATCCATCTAAGCTATATTATTATTCTACAGAGCACAGATTTGTTTGTGTGTTCAAATATAAATCAATAAACTTCGAATGTACCGGACCGATATAAAAAATTATTTCACTATTAGGAAGCTTCATTATCCCCGAGTAACATGAGTCCGGATTCCGATAGGAGGTCCGGAGTCACACACGGGATTAGCACGGCTACGGGATGTACGTGGGGCAAAGTTGATTGAATTTTATATCGCTTGGCAATTGTTGAAGAAAAAAGAAAAGAAATAAGGCTATTTATTATGTTTTATCTCGAGCAACTTACTTGGCCACATGAGCTATCTTGGCTGCGAACAGCGCCCCTGGCTTCGTGCTGGGCGCTCGGCGTGATCTCTCCGCCGGGACAAGTTTCAGCCGTAACGGTAGAGACCCTACGCCTAGACACACAGTTCTTGATACCCCTCCGCCTGTTTCTGAAGTTACCCAGTCACGAGACAGCTGCAATATTCGGAGATTTTAATTGAGTTAGTTTTTTGAGTTACATACAACAATAATCCAATAGAAATGTAAAATCATCTAAAACAGATGTTTACAGTTTGTGACATAGTTAGATTACCATAATAAATATTAGGGAATAGACAAAATAAGAAACAAGTAGATATAACCTTGACGCCCTAATAAAGCAACCTGTGCAAAGGACTGTCAGTCCTATTGTCCCTATAGCACAGTTTTATATGCATAATTACAACTATTATGTACGAAAGTCTTGGTCATGTCGGAAGTACGAACACAAACCCAAATGCGCTTATTACCTCTGTTAGTATATGTTTTATTCCAAATGTTTTCACAAAAATTATAATCAGCACTTTCAAGGTCGAAATCTCAGTACTTTATCCTACAATGCTACTCAAATTCTTTCTTTTGAAACTTTCTTGATGCAATAATTTTCACACCTAACTTTCAACATTTTTATTTAAACAAGAAAAACATTAACCAACCTTAATAGTACATTTCCCTCGTAAGACAGGTCTCGAAGCATCTTCGTACAATAACAGCCTCAAATTCTGTGACCCTTCTAAATCCAGAGTGAAGTTTTCATTCCATCTCGGCTGATTAGTTCTGCAGACTAGCTTCGACTTCGCTTTACGAAAATAGTGACCATAGGAATCCACTTCAACAATTAAGTAGTAATCTGGAAAAAAGTAAAAGTAACATAATAGTATCTAGTGTCCAAAAAATCGTTTAGATTGTTACATCTGCATTGATTTGTAACATTGAATCTGTTTAAACTTTGTGGTCGCCAGGTAAAAGAAATATCTTTATATCAATCAGATAAAATCAAATGTCATAAAATATTTATTTGACGGCCGAGTGGCGTAATGGGTAGTAGCTCAGCCTCTTACGCCGGAGGTCCCAGGTGGAGCCTGGCCGGGGCATTCATTTATATAATGAACACAAATGTTTATTCTCGAGTCATTGTGGTTTATATGTATATATGTATGTTTATTCTGGGTTCCCCCCAGTTCTTTGGGCGGTCCATAACACAAGCTCAGCTTACTTTGGGGCCATACAGTTGGTGTGTTTGTCTGGGGATTTATTATTATTACTATTATAATTATTTAACATAAAAAGCATCACATGTTATCCAGTATTTATAAATTTTTTATTTTATTTTTATTTCTTTGGAAAATTTACAGCTAGTTACAAACATATTTAAGATAACAAAAACATAGAAAGCCAGTTTACAGATTTCGACTTATAAATACTTAAATATACATATTACATCCGGTCCTTATATCCAAATCCAAAGTTAAATTCAAGCCAAATAAATTTTTAAGTCACATCACAACCCAGCTCATTTTTATTCAGTTCCACGTGCCCTCATAAACCGAGCTTTTCGTCTGAGTGATCCTCAGGATCTTAACACCGAGATGAATCACATTAGACGGGTGTTAGAACAAAATGGGTATAACTGGAGACAAAGCCTACGAGTATCAAGTGCGAGCCTTAAACATCGCCCTGCCACCGTAAGCAGAGCGCCGGCTTACCTACCTTATATAAAAGATCTAACAGACTCGATTGGGCACATACTTAGCCGTAAGAAATGAAATGAAATGAAATGAAAAAAGTTTATTCGGCAAGTTATACATAATCATACATAATTTATAAAATAATTCAGAATGTACATTTGTTTATGCCGAAATGGTCTCAGCTCAGCATAATGCCATCAGCGTTGACTGTGGCGCTGGTTTTCAGCTGCAACCATAGAGGACAGCGGCGTGCGTACTTAAAATTACAGAAAAGAAGCGTCCTTTTTAGCAAAACTTTTTAACAAAACCGTACGTATACAATTTATAAAACACAATCCATTTTAAGCTACAAAATAACACAACCGATGTCAACTTCATATTTGAGTTAACATTACTCTATATAAAAGATATAATTTAAAAGCAATAAAAAATATTAAATAAATATACAATACTATTATTTACTTATTGTCTAAATAGTAAATACAATAAAAAAAAAAACAATAAAAAACTAAAATGAATATAAGGTAAATTAATCATGTTAACAATATACCGCTTAGTTGGCGATCAAGATAATACTTTTTAATTTTACGTCTAAAGGTACTAATAGAAAGGAAAGAGGGGTCTCGCAACGGTGGAGGGATGGTGTTCCAAATTTTGGCAGCGGTATATTTAAAACAACCTTTAAACGCAGACGTTCTATGATGGGGAACTTCAAGACGTGCAAGTCTTGCTCTAGAGGACCAAGACAACTTATCGAACAGATATGTTGGTTTACGATTTTTGACGATACCAAATAAAAGCGTGGCGAAGTGAATGCTTCTCCGAGAGTTCATGTTCAATGTTTTAGTCTGATTGATGTAAGGTGTTATATGACTTCTCGGTGGAACATTCAAACAATATCGAATACAGGCATTTTGTGTACGTTGAATTAAACGTTTGGTTCTTTCCAACAGTCTTGGGCCATAAAGAGTATCAGCATAGTTTAGCTTAGAAAGCACTAATGTTTCTACAAGGTTTATGCGTAGAGTTATTGATAGATAGCTTCGGATTTTATAAAGCACCTTCAAACGGTAGAAGCAATTGCGAACTACCTCCTGAATATGCTTCTCAAATCGCAGCTCACCATCAAATAACACACCCAAGTTACGCGCGTAATTTGTTTGACTAATTGGCTCACCCTTAATTGTAACAATTGGATTTTTGATAGCTATTTTATGAATCTGTTGCTTTGAACCGAAGATCATAAACTTTGATTTTGAAGGATTGAGAGCAAGGCAATTTTCGTTTGACCATTTTGAGATTCGATCTAAATCCTCATTAATTCTTTTAACAGTCATGCTGACATTATCAGGTTGGCAAGACAGATAAAGCTGTAAATCATCTGCATATAGATGGTATTTGCAGTTTTTAATGCAGTTAATGATATCAGCAGTATAAATAATGAAAAGCAACGGTCCTAGTATAGATCCTTGTGGCACGCCACAAGCGACCGCTGACTTTGAAGATGACGATGTTGTACCATCACAACTTTTTATATGAACATATTGGAAACGTTCGTTTAAGTAACTGTGGAACCATTGAGTTGTAGGTAGATCCAATCCGTAATATTTTAGTTTACACAATAATAAGGCGATATTTATTGTGTCGAAGGCGCGAGAAAAATCCAAGAGCACCAAAATTGTTCCCGACCCTGTTTCCTGTGCTTCCAGAATGTAATTTGTAACGTCCATTAGTGCAGTAGCGGTACTTCTATGTTTACGAAAACCAGATTGTACTTCTGGTAGAATATTATTTGTTTCTAGATAATCCACCAGCTGCAAGTACACAGCTTTCTCCATCACTTTCGACAAACACGGTAAGAAGCTGATTGGCCGGAGATCTTTAAAAGATTTAGGGCTAGTAATTTTTGGAAGTGGATGGATGATCGCGGTTTTCCAAGAATCAGGGAAAGTGCTCGTGGTTATAGACCTGTTTATAATAGCGTGTATTGCAGCTAGGGAATTAGGTAGAGTGACAAGGAGCATGTCGAGAGATATCAAGTCATCACCTATTGCATTGGACTTCAAACTTTTAATAATTTCTAAAATCTTGCCTTCTTCTATGCATTTAAGACTGAATGTCGACATGCTGAATCTTTGTAATTCAAAATGTGATCTATATGAAGGATTGACGTTGCTTCCATCAGGTAAAATCAGGAAATATCTATTGATATCTTCCGCACAGCTCAAATCAACTGGTATTTCCCTATCTGCCTTAGGTGGCAATACGTTAGATTTTAAATTCTTCCATAATTTTTTTGGGTCTTTAGTACAATTGTTAATATTATGTTTGAAGTATGCACGTTTTTCATGAGTAATTGACGAATTTACTAGATTTTTTAATTGTTTGTAATATTCGTAATGTGTTTGTGACCTGGTGTTAAGATATGTTTTGTGTGCTGAATTACGTAATCTCATCATCAGCTTGACATTGTAGGTTATCCAGGGATACGCTTGCTTTTTCACGGTTACGGTCTTTAAGGGCGCATGTGCGTCTATTAAGGTGAGTAACAGAGAATTAAACGTGGTTACCATCTCATTAACATCATGCAGTTGCAAAACCATGGTGTAAGGTACTGACTGAAGATCAGATTTAAAGTTGTCTATGTCAATATTTTTCAATGGTCTATAAACTAAAGTTGTTGGTGGAGTTTTCTGTTTTTTAAAAGAAAATTCACTAATAATCAGAGCGTGGAAAGTCAACTTGGTACTTATTACGTCATTTTCTATATTTCGAACCTGTGCATCAGTACAAACTACGTCAATGAGAGATTGACTGTGGTCGGTGAAATGTGTTGGTGATGTTACGTGTTGCTTTAATTGAAAAAGGTTTAAAAAATCAGTGAATTTCGAAACATTGACATTGTTTGTGTCTAGCAAATTAATATTAAAATCACCAAGCAATATCAGATTATCACAATGACCAACCGCACTTATCGATTCGGACAGAGCGCTTAAAAAAGTATCAACTTTTACCCAATCTGGTCGGTATGCCGTCCCAATTGTGATTTTATTTCCGTTTATCTTTAATTGTACCCACATTTGTTCGACGGGTAAAGTAATTGGGTGATCAATAATCGTAAACCGAATGCTCTTTTTAACAAAAAATCCAACTCCTCCACCGCGCCCACCATACACCTCCAAAGATCTTGGAATACCACGAAAAATAAACGAACGACGAATAAAAAAGAACGACATCAAGACATTCTATCGTCCCTTAACAAAAATACGGCACCTCCTTCGGTCACCAAAAGATAAGGACCCCCTAGGTAGGCCAGGAGTATACGAAATACCGTGCAATTGTGGTAAAAGCTACGTTGGAGAGACACGCAGAAACATCAGCACGAGGCTCTCTGAACATATCCGCAGCGTAAAGAAGTTGGATGAGAAGACATCTGCAGTCGTAGAACACATGTTACACGCTGGTCCGTCGCATTACATCCGCTTTGATAAAGCTCGGCTATTAGTTCAGGAGAAAAGCCTCGTTCGGCGCAAAATACACGAAGCGATCAATATTAACAGGCGTGACACTTTCAATCGCGATGTTGGTTGGGCCCTAGCCCCCGCGTGGAAGCCGATCCTAGGACAGCAAGGACACGCCAGTACTGACGCAGCTCTCTCCACGGATATCAGTAGCTCGGCCTGCACCCTGTTTTTGCCTACGGCGCCCCCCACCCCGGCGCCAGCGCTGCCATCCACCCCCGCGCCGCCCGCAACGGCCGCTCTTGCGCCCACCCAGCGCGAGCTGCGTGCGGCGGCGCGCAGAGCGAGGCGAGGCGTGTAGCCGCGACTACACTCACCCCCTGAAGATGGACTCCAGACGAGTCCGAAACTAGTCGGACTTAGTGACTCACTACGGAGTAGTGAGTAAGCCGCGTTATTAAATACCTGATTTTTAAACTTATTTTTAAACTGATTTTTAAACTTATTTTTAAACAGATTTTTAAGTTTAAAGAAAAATGGTCAAAATCTTTGTTGTTTAGTGTTAAACTGAAATGGTTAAGTGTTTGTGGAGCTCTGATGCAGAAGACGTTCTTACGATAATTTGTATTTACAAGCGGTACGTGTAAGAGAGGAGTGTGCCTTGTGGTCTTGTGAGTATATTTATATAAAATTTACTTAGTAGTTCTGGGCAGTCTATCGATTGAGTTAAAAAAAATTAAAAACGATATATCAGCCATTTCTCTTCTTTTGTGCAATGGTAAAAAGTGGAACCATTTACATCTTTTTTCGTACCCTTATATATACCTAGCTTATATAGTACCTTTATACTTTCCACATTTAAATTGGAGATGGCGTATAAACTTCTTTTGAACACCTTCAATACGAGAAATATACGTACTATATTGAGGGTTCCACACCTGTGAAGCATATTCAACCTGACTACGCACGAAGTCACAGTACAGTATTTTTAATGTTTTTATATCAGAAAATTCAGACGACATACGTAACACAAACCCAAGCGACTTATTGGCTGTGTTTCATATTGGTTTTGAAATGTCAGTTTGTTGTCAAATATAACGCCTAAGTCTTTCATTGCTGTGGTTCTAACTAAGCTAGTGGAGTTCATAATATAATTAAATTCAATAGTCGATGATCTGCGTGAAAATCTACACACAAAACATTTGAACGAGTTCAATTCTAGTCTGTTTAATTTACAATAATTGTCAAACCTATTTAAATCTTGTTAAAGTTTGCCACAGTCTAGATATGATAGTATAGTACACATTATTTTCATATCATCTGCATTAAGTAATATTTTGCTATATAAGAAGCACGATGATATATCATTTATGAAGATGGTAAACAATAACGGCCCCAGAGGAAGGAGGAACACCTGTATATCATAAATATAAAACAATGGTGCAATTACCTAAACATTGATTCGAATAAATACTGGCAGACTAGGCTCCACGTTAGATATTACTTATTTTTATGGAAGCATCACGAGACTTGGCTAATTAAAAAATAAAATATGTAAATAAATAAAAACTAGGCATAATCTTATTTCCTTTTTGAAGGATTTTCCTTTTTTTTCTCTCTTGTATGGTGACTTACGCAGTCCCCATTTTTAGTCGTCATTCGTTTTTTTAACGCGATTTAGGGCTATCCAGTTTAGATAAGTCTGGGCAGTAAATGCTTCGCAGTCGACTGTATTCTAAAGTAACCTAGCCCACTGCAAAATTTCAAGTTTATTAGTTCTCTAGAACTGGTCTGTATTTTACGATTTGAGTGTGTGATTCTACAAACATCGAAACTAGCATTATTGGTTGTTTAAAACTATTTTTTTTTATTGGAAAAGGATTAGACGTTGGTCTTCTATCTCACCTGATGGAAAGTGTCGATGAAGACGAAGGTGTTACACGTCTATCCACGAGATACCTATTTACTCGACGCTTGAAAGAACTAGGACTATAGTTTTCTGGAAATACAGACGCAGGCAGTTCATTCCACACCTTGGCGATCCGCACCAAAAACGAACTATCGAAGCGTTTGGTTCGACTTCTTGGGACTTCCCCCATAAAGGGATAGAAGGCCTGTCTGCGTCTAGTAGTCCGATGTAAGAAGGGTGTGGGTTCAACCTGATCAAAAAGAGCATTCGCGCACTCTCAAAAATGTAATCTGTAGAAGACTGCTAAACTGGCAACTTTCCGACGATGGTCGAGGCTTTGCAGTTTTTTGGTGGTGAGGTCATAGTTGTTAATAATTTTTCGGGCTCTTCGGTCAACTGCATCCATCGCTTCAAGTTAGTACTTTGCAGAACCATCCCAAAGGTGGCTACAGTACTCCATACAAGACCGAACTTGAGCTGTGTACAAATTAAGTAGCTGTTCAGGGCTGAAGTACCGTGGGACCTTCGAGATGATTCCCAACTTCTTTGAAGCAGTTTGAGCCATTGACACAATTTGTTGCCCGAAGTTTAGTTGGGACGATATAGTTACGCCCAGAAGCCCTAGGTGGTCGGTTAAGGGTACAGAAACATTTTGGAAAGTGGGCGTTAGGTCGAAACTGCTCTTTTTCGTGGAGAATAAACACGCCTGTGTTTTTGACGGGTTAAATTTGACCAAGTTGGACTCGCCCCAATCGGACACTTTCTTTAAGGCCAAATCCACCCGCTCAATCATGGATTCTCTCAAAGCCCGGATTTCTTGAGGACTCGCTCGCGCATTGGACATGTATCTCTCTACAACGGTGCTGTCATCAGCGTAACCAATAATGCCTGGGGTTAGCAGGTCATTAATGAGCAGCAAGAATAACGTTGCAGAGAGAATAGATCCCTGAGGTACCCCGCCATTAATTGCCATTAGGTCAGAAGAGCAGCCGTTTAAGGCTACTCGAACTGACCGTTCCCTCAGAAAATCAGATATCCAGTCGCAGAGCCCTTTAGGTATTTCGTATGCTGGAAGCTTACTCAAGAGACCACACCTCTAAAAAGATTACTTTGACCTCGGAATATACGCTGAGTATTTTAGGTTGTGATTACAGTAAAAATTACAAGATCTTTCTTTGGTCTGTAACAAAGACTTGAGGAGTTAAATTAGCGTCTCCTCGACGGCCGGCACCCCTGATATTTACCTGCGGCGGCATCCAAAGGCGCAGTGATGCCTCCGACATGCAACTGCAGATCCCCCAACAGAAGGGAGTCGTCGCGGCCGCTCCGCAGTAGGTACGACCCCATGTCAGTTTGTAGGAAGCTCCGACACGCCGTTACCCACGCTTGCAGTTCCAACATTGAGATGTTATTCCCGCCGGCAGGGGGCGCTGATGATGACTGTAAATATTGATTTATTAACGAGGGTAGGTTAAATTAAAGAAAGGTATTGCAGTAAGAACAAGAGGTTAACTGACGGACTTCAAATTACGAGATTAATTAGGGGTTTTAGATTCTCATCAAAATGTCACTCCTAGACTTTAGCATTTCTAAAATTTGAAAATAAAAACAACTAAACTACACAATTATATGACTGTGAAAGTTGTTGTGGCTCTCCTACATATATCAAATACTGGCAAGGCGAGAATTATGTGAAAAATACTAAAATTACACAAGCATTACTTAGTCGGTCCAATAAGCACAGTTAACAATTTTCTGAAAGTTTTATTTCGTTATTTTTTATCACAAATGTATTTATAACTAAAATTCAAGAAACATACCTGTAAACCATGAATAGAATCAATCCACTGCGTTCTTTCATATTCCGAACTTAAAAAGAAAATATGTTGTCTTTGCAAGCCTGTTCCCCCAGGGGTTTTCACGCCTAATCTGAATATTAAATTGGGTGACGCTAAAACTAATTGTCCTTCCAATTCTGCTAACTTTTTACGCTGTTTTTCTGCTGTACCACGACCGCCTAAACGAAGTTTCTGGAAAAGATAATATATTTTGTTTTTATTATAGCATTAATAATTCGCGTATTAATAATAATTTAAAAAATAATATCATTAGGAAAAAGATATCAGACGTTTCGATTTTCAAGATTAAGTTAATACAAGCAGTCTAAGTTAAATAATTACAATATTAAGAGAAAGGAAAAAGTAGATAATAAATTCACAATGACAGTAAATTATAAAAATGATTATAATATTTATCAAATTAATCTAGCTAAAGTAGTTTATTATGAATGCAGGTTGAGGAGGGCGATGGCTGGATCCCGCGTTAACTCGTGAACGGGTGCCGTTTGAGGGTGTTCGTCGTTTGGATACTTGGAGGGAGGGAAGACTTGCCGAGCTAACAGATGCAGAAAAGAATAATTTTGTATAGACATAAAGAGACTCTGTAAATTTATTTTGAAAAAAAAATATACCCGTGAAGTTTCTTGCCAGTTCTTCTTCACGAAGGTTTTTTTCGAACTGGTGGTAGAATCATGTTTTATTTGACGTCAATAAGAACAAGTAATTGTCAATGTTGAGAAATAAATATTTGAATTTGAATTTGAATTTGCAATAAATAGTTTTAACCCGCGAAAATGTTATTTAATTCAATATTTTTTGTGTTTTTCCATCTTCCATCTTCTTCTTACATCTTTCATTTAATATTTCGAAACACACTTAACTCCCAGTAAATCAAAGTCAAATTACCTTATCGTCATGAGCGGCTCTTTCCTCTGCCAATATTTGATCTCTAACTGTAGACGCCTGAGATTTAAGAGCAACAATATTTGCCGGCGAAACTTCTTTAGCCTCCGCCATATTGGTTCCGGGGGCATCTTCGTCGACTACGGCTATATCCGGTAGTGGAATGAACCATTTTAATTCGAATGTGAATTTGTCTCGACCTGAGGCCTGGTGAAGAAAGATTTTTGTTTAGAGATGTAACCAAACAAGTTACTTGTAAATTATTTGAAAAGGCGAGCATAAATATTAAATTAACGTAACAATTTACATCAGCCGCATCAAATTCAGTCTATTCATATGGAAGGATTTTAATTTTTAATTAAAATATTTTTATATTTTATTATAATGTTTTATATTTAAAAACTCATAGCTTGCATAACGCTTGGTTATGTATTATTATAGCTCATTTTATTTAAAAGCTATAAATGTAGCATGTTTTTAAACGCATGCATGAAAAATATTTCACTTTTATACAAAGCAAGTATTTATTTGCAACAAATCGATAAAAAATATTATTCATTTAAGTTCATCTTTCCAAAACCTTATTAGTTTAAAGACGTGATTTATATCATAAAAATGATATCAAACAGGCACATCTTTTACTTCCGCACTAATTACTACATTTAAAATAACATGATATAGAAACTATCCCAAACTTACCTTATATTTGGCACACGCTATAACATCGTTGAAAAGGAACAAATGTCTTAGCTTCCTGTGTCCATCCGAGAGCTCTACAATGAAGGAATTTCTGACTAGCCTCCTTTGAGCGCGATCCGTATTCTGGAAAAGCAAATATCTATGTTAATTTTTATTTCAAGTATATATCATGTTCTGAAGAAACTATATATAAAACGTGTAGATTTTGATTTCCTGTATACAATAAACCATTCCACCAATTCCTCTTTTTTATATGTCATACAAAATAATAATATGTAATGCAAATGCCAGAGTAATATATCTTTAGGTAAACGTCGTAATTAAAATGAAACAAGTGAAGGCGTTATGAATGAAAGTTTTATCATAGCGTACGTCTAATTTAACTTAGTGTACCAGCGTGATTCCTGCACCTATAACGAAGATGTGTGTATTAACTACGGTATCTCAAGATCTCCATGACAGTGGATTTTAGAACATAATATGTTTCTTAAAGATGTTTACTCCTAAAGTTATAAGAAATCAACAAAATACACGTTGTATATTGGGAAACATATACGTGTGCTACGACTAATCTCAACATTTATTAGTATATTAGACAGTAGTAGTGTTTCTCAGTTAATACCTCGTTTGGGGCGGTACTATAGTCCTTATTTTGACCGCCATAATAATCGCGATTACGTGGCTGTGTTCCGGTCAAAGGGAAGGAACAGCCAGTGCAATTACTGGAACAAAGGCCATTTCAACTGGCGGCCACGCATCATTAGTCGATATAATAAACACAATCACTATAAGTAAATGCAACACCAACAACTAGCGATGTCCATGGGTAGGTCGCGACTATGAACTTAGTAACAATAAATAATTCTCCAAGGCGTAGCAACTGTATGCTTTAACTGTATACAAGCACACCAACTGTATGGCCCCAAAGTAAACAGAGCTCACAAATATATATATACCGAAATAAACAAACATGGTATTCCATGGAATACTAATTTTTAAATTTACCAAATTGAATTTTGATGTATTGGATAGGTATTGGATGGAGTTTTGTATATCAAATCATTGTAAATTATAAATATTAGGTCATTACATATGAAATTGGCGTTTAATAGGGGAAGAACATAAAGTAGTTTTTTTCAAATATTATATATTTATTTAATCAACGTATGTATCATTGATATATATGCACTTTTGCCATCTGAAAGGTAGTTCATTGATCCCTTTACTAAAAAAACCATTCGGACAGGAATCAATAAAATCTTTGAAGGCGCTTTGGACTGCCCCATCGGAGTTGAAATTTTTCCCTTGTAAGAAGTTATCCAAATTTCGAAAAAAAATGGAAATCTGTTGGAGCAAGTTCCGGGGAGTACGGTGCCTGTTGTGCAGTGTGTGGTCTAGCGTTGTCCTGAAGCATCAGTGGCCTAGAGCGATTGACCAGCCTCAGTTGTTTAGCAGCTAGCTTTTCCATCATGGTTTGCAGTTGCTGACAATAGACATCTGCTGTAATCGTCTGGCCAGCTTTAAGAAAGCTGTAGTGAACGACACCGGCACTAGGCCACCAAACGCTCACAAGTAACTTTTTTTGAGTAAATTTTCGCTTGGGGCAGGATTTGGCTGGTTCGCTAGGGTTCAACCATTGGGATGAGCATTTCCGATTGTCATACAGGATCCACTTTTCATCACAGGTAATGATTCGATTTAAAATCCTTTCATTATTGTGCCGAATGAGTAATGTAACGCAGCAGTCGACGCGCGTTTGTCGGTTTGCTGCACTCAATTCATGATGTACCCACCTCTCAAGCTTTTTCACCTTCAAAGCAAATGAATTACAGCAAATGAAAGAGGAGATAATACAGATCAAAGTGGCCAGTACGACAAAGCGCCAATTTCATATGTAAGGCCCTAATAAGTAATATTTATTTGAGGCTCTTTAGTGGTGATATAGATTGTATAGCACATTTTTTCTATTTCTTATTTGGTTGTTTATTTTCCTATAGATTATGTATTGTTTCTGTAATTATTGTTTAAAAGGAATCGTTTATTTATCAATAAATCAAGGTATGAATCGGTATCAATAGTTTCATAATACACATCAACACACTATCTACTTCATCAACTACTTTATTACCATCGATATTATTAGACGGCGAGGGCTAGCGAAAACTTCAAATATCCATCCCTTGTGGTGTTAAAACAACAATATTCAAAATTGGAATACTCACAGGAAACATAGACTTCGTCTGTATAATATTGAATTCATCTAAGAAGTGCTGCGTCATGTTCAGCGCATCAGTCAACATTGTGTGATCCGGATGATTTGCTGGCGTATATTTTATTAGATCCTGGAAACATAAGAATTCATATAAAGCATGATTTAAAAATAAACAATAAATAGTAAGTACCTAAGTTATTCACTTTGTAGGAATGCTTATGAAGTTATGGTCATTTAGAGAAAAATTTGGAGCTTAACTTGTTCTATTACATATAGTAACATATAGTCACTATATACTATATAACAATAAATAAATAAAAAATATTATTATTAAAATTTAAATAGTTCATAATTTAAAATTAAATAATATGCTTGCTTGATTTAAGTGGTTTTGTTCAGTTTATAATAAAATTAAACACATCATTATTATATTAATAAAACAGAATTAAATAAGTATGAAGATAATTAGTGTATTGTATATTAAAATTGTAAAAATGTCTTGTCCCATTCAATACTTACATGTAAAACCAGTGCATTTTTCTGTACTCTAGCCACGGGTTTATGCAACAGATCGTCCAAAGACATAGGTTGGCCTCGGCAAGCTATTTGTTTCGTCAAATCCGCGAATCTTTGCGAAGAAGCGCATCGTCGCCTTACCGCATCCGTGGCGCGCCCGTAGTTATGGAGGAACGCACCGTATACATTTATGTTTTCAGCCTGTTGGCATAATAATATTAATACAAGTTGTTGTGGACTGTCGCGCTTAACGTTGTCACTACATGTTACAAGCACCATAGCCACGGGACTGGTAAATGTATGTAATTGGCAAAATGTATATCTTATAAAAACGTTGTAATAATCTCGTGAATTAATAAATTCAAAACATAAATTTTGACAATTCTTTTTCTAGAAATTATTTAGTTTGACTCGATGATACGATTTTAGAAACCGACATTCTTCCAATAATATACCTACAATACCTTTTTCTGTTTGAGATCACACATTTTTTAAATGGAGAAGGAATCGGCGGTGGATGGATTTGCCAATATCAATTTGAACGTGTTTTGATATACTGACTTAAGTGGCAAAAGTAAACACTACACTCTAACTGACTTGATAAAACATTAGTACTACCATTAGTACAAACGTGACTCTTTACAAGAAAATTTTAAAATGGCACACTACACCAGGTCAAAAGATTCATACCCCTGTAATTATAATATATGTGAGCCATTTTGTGCAAATACTTGTTGCCATTTTATAGTTAGTGATGCTAATTCTGTCCGAAAACCGATTAAACTAAACTATAACTAAAACTTTTCCAATTTAGTCTAATTTGGTCAAATTGCTATTCTGTTTTTGACTTCGAATTAAATTTAGTTTATGAAATGGCAGGACTAAATTGATTTTGACGTTTCTAAATTAAATGCTCAGGTGTTGCCACCATTTTCCAAAAATCACGTAAAGAAGTGTGTTCATTAGACAAAAATGAACGAATGATCACTAAAGTCCCTAAATTTTGCCAAATTTAAAAATAAAATTACGGTTGACGTTGGGAAAAAGCGCAGGAACCTCGAAAGAGAGAGGCGGCAATTTAAATTTTATTTTCGAAATTATTATATTTTTAACTTAATTTTACTACTTTTTCGTGTTTTAATACCTGTACATAATGGGAAAAACGAGAAAAGAAGAAGTTGAAAGATGATGAGGAGTGTGAAGCTAGAACCGAGGAAAAGACCAGCACGGAAGAAGATACTGACAATTTCAGGAAGTACAAACGCTACTTACTTTGTATCTGATTAAAGCAGAAAATATCCTGAGGATTCTCCTCTTAAATATTTTGTAGTAATTGTAGAAACAGGCGATGAAAAGAGACCAATAGGCACGCGGGATTTAATTTCCATGTCTACAGTTTTAAAGAGATTTAATAAAGGGATTAAATTCTTACAATCTATAAATAAATATAAAATAGGTGTACATTTTGAAAAGCCAACTAGCTAATGCTTTTTTAAATAATATAACATTTTAAAGTGAATATCTGATGAAAGCAACAATACCAGCAACAGGAACGGGCGTCATTAATAATGTTGATACGAAATATTTCAATTCCAAAATCTTTGGTATGATTTCCACTTTTAGAAAAATTATTTGCGTGAAGCGCATCACAAAGAGAGTAGGAGATAATGGAAGAAGCGTGGAGCAGCCAAACGCACAGTAATTATCACTTTTGTTTCGAACGTGCTGCCGGAATACATTGATCTTCACGGCTGGCGCCGTCAATGTTAAAACTATGTTACAATTGCTTAAGATATGGCCACTTAGCTTAACTGTAAAAACTCAGTTTTATGTTCCATTTGTGCTGAAAATCATCACTTCAAAGAATGTAAAATAGCATCAGAAAATGCAGTAAGTGTCCACTGCAAAGGAAACCATATAAGTATTTCTGGACAATGCCCTTTTAAAAAGCAAAAAATAAAAGAAAAGCTGATTAAGTATCAAAAAAGTTCGTTTGCTAACATACTTGACAAAGAATCTTTTCCTGAATAAAAAAAAGGAATCCAACAGAGACATTAAAATCTTTATTAAACAGTGAAGATATTTCAAATATAGTTTTAAATTCTATTACAAAATTAATAACCCTAAATAAATCTAAAGAAAAAATTATATCTTCCAGATTAATAAAAGATGTTCTCATAGAAAATATAAAATCTTTCCAGTGGAATGCGCAGAGTTTAAAAAATAGAAGTCAATTTATACATTATATCTATGGGAATGATATACATATTGCTCTTATCTGTTTAAAGCTAATAAATGCCGAAACTATAAACTCTTCCATCTTTACAACAAATTACACGTTCGTCGCGACACTTTTTTACATAGTTTAGTTTATTCCACACCTCTCGACATGTAGATTAAAATTGGTCTGACAATTCTAATTTTAGTCAGAATTTGACGTAAAATAGGCGCAACAGAATACCAAATGTGCAGCCTGAACTAAATTGAGTAACTAAAATAATTATAGTCCTGTCAAACTAAATTTTGGTCTAGTCCTCCGTTTTCTGAATAGCAAACAAGAATAAACTTAATTTAGTCCAAGTTTAGTCTAGTTAAGTTTATTTTGTGGAAACAGAATCGGCACTAGTGTTAGATGCTGTAGAAGTTTTAGGACTTCTAAGACGAGTAGTTTTGACAGTCCTCTCTTGATGTCAACCTTACGTTACCGAAAGAATTTTGAAGAGACCGTAACAAGGGGATATCTGAAGGATGTCTTAGCAAGTCAGGGCTATATCGTGGCTGCCTTAACACTTCCCAGTCAAACTCTCGTATTTTTTGCTGAGTAGCTAAAGAAGTGAATAGTCTGGCGTTATCACAATGAACCATCACCTTTCCTGTTGCTCAGTTCCTGCTTTATTTTTTCTTAGCTTATAAGCTGTGCGGTGGTCTTTATCTAGTCTGGTGTCCTGCGATGACAATTTTGAAAATCCAATGAATACTTAAATAAAGAAAATACTAAATATAAGTCGAAATGAAAATGAGATGAGTACATCATTTCTCGTTCGAAGACGACAAATCAAAACTTTCAAAACCGTGTATAAGTGACAATATAACGTATCGCGCTAATTCGAAATTCCGAATCGAAAAACGAATATTGTTTCCAAATCTGAGACTAAGGGTTTAAGTCAAGTTGCTACCCAAAAAGTGCAAAAAGCGTGATTTCTTCGATCCTTTTTTAAAGACTGTGAAAAAAGTAGTGATTCTGGAAACTGTAAAGAATTATCTGTAATCTGGAAGAGAAAATACTTAAACACTGATAAGAAGAATAAGGATGTGTTATTATACTGTGTTGTATTGTACTGTGTAATAATATTTTACATTTCAGAAGTTGACTTTACATTTAAGCATTTTTGAGCATAGTGTGTACTCGTATTTATTGATCGTGACGATAGTTTAAATATTCGTTATCTTGAAAGCATGCACTTTGACATACTCATATAGTTACAAACAATCTACCTATAATCTATACCACATTAAAAAAAAAGTTTGTTGTCGGATATAAATTCGTCAATTTCATCAAGAATCTCACTTCCAAGACACAAATTGCACACCAGTAACTCAGAAAACACTGCCGCCCTTTTATGAAACAACTTATAAGTAGTAATTGGAGCTAAAACTTGCAAAACTAAAAAAAAATACAATAAGATAAAAAAAATTGAGGTTATTTCTTTTTTTTTCTAATGTAAACGTTAGGGATACCCTTCGACATTGAATGAAAATGATAAATGACAGTTATTGATTCCCGATTCGTATCGACATTTTGATGTATCGATACAACAAGATCCGATCAGACTAAATCACTCTGATAAATATGTTTATGTAATAATGAATGTTTCTTTATTATACTTGTCGTCCGGCACAGTGTCTGCTATCAGTATAATGTAGTAAAATTATAGTTTTCAAAGACCGTTTGCCGTTGGAAAAATAATGTGGTTGTTACAAAATCTTTTGTTAGGTGAGTTTTGAGCATAATTCGTTGCTTATAGTTCCGTGAAATAATGTACCACTAGAATGTGTCGTTTTTTGGGAAAAATGGTCCAATTCGGGAGAAAAAATATCCTATTTTAAATTAAATTTGTATACTTTTACTTTTTTTATTCAAATTCATAAAATTACTTTGTACATTAATGTTAATTTCAAATGTATTTTTTTATGTGGCAACTTTAAACTGGGTTTATGATGGCAAACCCATATCTGTAGCGCATACGCATACCCCTCATTCGCAGGGGGGGGTCAGCTTTATTGCCAGATCGCAAATTACCTAGAAGGGCAAACTTTTAGAGCTATCGGGGTAAGCAATTATGCAGATGACAAAAGTCGATTGTAACTTAAAGGGCAAAGATGTTATCAGATTAGGAAGTATTTATTCCAGTAGACGCTACAATCGAAAGGCCAGGGCCAAGGCCAGACAGCAAAGAGAGTTTACAATGGTCACTGGCCTGAAGACATTCCGACTACAGATAATTAAAAGAGGAACATTAGATACCTTAATTGCTTTCTGTTTAGCAAAAAGCGCAAGGAAACGAGGTTTAGGTATAAGATTTGGAAAAATCCTTTTTGCCCTGCTTGTTTTGAGAGACTGATATATTGATATATAGTTAATACAAAGACTAATTAATGAGTAACTCTTATATGAATAAAAAATATAAATTGATTTTAGAAGTGCATTTAATTTGTTATTTTGTTTTGATTTGATTGTGTAATCTGGAAAGAAAACATAACATTTAGTTTATTTTGTTTAGTCTGATTCTACTATTTTAAAAATATAAAGAAGACTGATTGATTTTTAATTCTATTACATTAATAAGAAAAAATTATATTTTTGATAAGAAAATAACTTTGTTGATTTGTTGATGTTGATTATCACTTTGCCAAAGCGTTAGGTTTAATATTTCAATAATCAGTATGAGTAACATCAATAAAATACCATAGGGTCATTGACGTTTCATTGTTTACAAAGTTTTTTTTAGAATTTGGTATAGATAATACAGCTGCAATTGATCAGGTTAGTTAAATTATCTTTTTTTTAGTTTCCTTTTCCTTACGCCATATCTTTCCCGCCATTTATCCGACCTCCGTCAAAACATATTTCTTTAAAACTTAAGACGTAATATATTTTATAATGAAATTTCTCCATTAAACTTGTTACGTAATCTGAAATAGATATTTTCTACATTGATTCGTTATGACGTGTTATTTAATTTTGCTAATTCTTAATTTTAAACTCACGGCGAGTATAACATTACGTTTCTTAATTTTTTTATAATCACTACTATCTTTGACAAATTTATCATCATTAACGGATGTCAAGACTCCGTTAATAAATTATTATTTTTACCTAATTTAATTATTTCTCTCATTAACTATTATCTTACTGAGGCTATAGTATAATACCTGTAGGTATGTTTGTATTTAATTTTAACTTTTAAAAATAAGTCTTATGCATAAGCGGATCATTACTTGAAATATTAAGACTCATGCACGCGCGTTTATCCTTAGGTATTAAACTAAACCTTCCTTTTCCCGCTTTCTCTATTTGCGAGACTTATCTATTAATTTTATAAATATAATTTCATTATATTGCTAACCTTAAGGACCATTGAATTATTTATAAAAGTCGATTCATTATTTTAGCGACTGACTTAATTTCTTAGCCTTCCAATATGAACTATAAGCCAAAGCTTGTTTAAGCCATTGATTAAATATCGGGTGGTGGCTATGTGAAGCCATTTGGGCCCGCCTATTAGAGTAAACCATTTTATTAGTTTGCTATTAGTTGTTTACTTTACTTGTCTGATGTCTTAGTGATATCCAATTGTTGAATTAAGACTAGGGTATCAGATGAAGAATGTAAATCCTGTACATGAAGTATGTGAGTAGATGTGTACGTTTCCAGAGCTGGACCGTGTATATACAGTGTTATAAGTTATTAAACCGGAAACTTTTAAGGGGTGAAGGGGAAGGTTTTTTGCCATTATTTTGCAATTTTCGAGACAATCGACATTAAATATATATTTTTTTCTAAATTTACAAACTGTTACGTTCGAACGCTTATTTAAGGAAAAGTTATTATAAGAATCAGTATATTTTTACAATTACGTAAAGTTCACACTCTAGCACTTATTATAAAATCATATCATTGTAAAAATCATTAACTATTTCGAAAAAGGAGTTCAAAACATGAAATCAAAGCAACATTTTTGCATATACTTTTTAAATGAATGCAAATTTTTTCATCTAAGTCAGATGTACTCGCGAATGACACCGGGACTATGTGGCGAGATCTGAGAATATTATTTTGCGAACAAGTATTTTCTTGAACTGCAATATTAATAAAATGAACTAGTTTAATGATAAAAAATAATATTATAAAAGAAAATAAAGCGTTATTTTCTGATATCACCACATATTCCGTTTGTAATCGCTATTTTTCTGTGATAAATGCACTTAGCCGATCACTGGAGTACCTCGTTAGAAAGCTGATAAAATCTATGTTTTTCCAAAAATCTCCACAAATAAATTACATGTGACAACAAATTAATTTTTGGGTTAATCCAGGTTTTGAGTTTACCGCCAGCATGTTGTATTAAAAACTAAATCAATCAGTATACATGGGATTATGATATGACGAATGGTTGAATATATGTGTTAGTTGGTGTGCGTTAATGCTTGTGTGTTATGATATTTAAATAACGATCTGACTGCAAAATTGTCTTACCATCTTCTTAAAATGGCTTCCAACTGAGAGAGGCTCTTCCCAACTAGCTACAGCTGACTTCAGTCCTTCCAGAAAGTTCTTATGCAAGTCGTGAAGTTCCGATATCTTGTAGAAAATCGTATTAAACTCCTCTTCTGTTATAACTGGTTGAGACGTCGACAGCGTGGCTTTGATTGCGTTCATGTACTGTGGAAAATAAGATTAGATTACTGATACAGTATTGCCAATCCAGATGTCCAAATTAGAATTATGGCAATTCTGTCGACCTTTTTACTATACGTCTAATTCCGTCTAGATATCTCTACATTGGTGGTTTTGATACTAATATAAATTTTCGTTTGTTGTTTTTTAAAGATTTATAAGAAATTATTGAGTTATATACCCTTTTATCGTTGAAGTTGCATTTACACACAGCTTTGAGGCTAAACATTTTAAAACTATTCTTGAGCACTTTTTGTTTACAAAACGCGTACAACTCAAGTTATATTTTTATTGAGGACACGCCTTAAAATTGCCATTCTCTTGTTCATTTTAACTTTTCGAACTAAAGGACGACTCGACCGTACATTTTTTGTATTAATTTCTGCCAATTGAGCCATTAAAATATCGTAGCTAAAAGTATTTTCTTTATTTATATTTTGGCAACACACAGTCGTTTACAAAAAAGTTTCACAAACAAAAATGGTTAACGTAAAAAGACCAACAGTGTCCAAGGAAAGAATTCTCGTACGTTACGTATTAGTCGCCGAGTAATTATACTACTATAATAAAATATTCGCAATTTAAATGTGAGATGGTATTTCACCGCAGGTCCATATAATTTATTCATTAATCAAAGTTCATAAATCAAATTGTCAACATATATCAAAATACTAATAAATAAGCACGATCGCTCTATTAGGTACAGATATTTTTTTAAAACGGTAGTATGATTTGGCTTAAAGACTGTACAAATTTTTTTATGTTATAATAGTTATTATTAAATCCATAGTTTTGAAACAATATTCAAGGTGGATGGTTTCCTAAAGCGCGTTGCATGAATGGTAGAGGCCTATGCCTTATACAAACTACCTTGCATAACCCATACATCCTTTGTGTAATGAATACACATGTTTTAGTTGCGAGTCATTCTATTTCAAAATGTTTATTATAGGTTTACCCTCAGTAGGCTTTATGCTATGCATCCATAACAAAATGATGTCTTGCACACTAACAACTGGTCTAGGTACAAATTGTTGTACCAGCGGGTCTAACATATTGCCCTAGACATAGCCAATTTGACAACCAAATGAAGACATCTTTCTATAATCACGTGTCACTTTGACCAAGCCAACTAGACGACCGTCAAACGTGACGTCATGTATTTCGGATACAAACAACAGTGCTATTAATATTTATTTCGGTATTTAATGCCAGCATTTTTTACCCGACTAAATAGCCAAACTATAGATTATGTATTTTTTCTCAGTGCTTTTTCTGTTTAGTATTTGTGTTTTAGTATTAAAATAATAAGCACATTCCTCAATTAGCTTGGACGTTTACAACCTCTTTGGTAGACTTGGGGGAAAATTCTCATGTTAGACCTACAGATAAACGACTACCAAGAATCTTTAGTATATTTATATGAAGCTTACAATTGAACATTGACATATAAGTGCGCAATAGTGTTTACCTTCTCCATAACATACAGACATTCGACGTATACAGTCTCGCTTTCAATGATACTTGTAACGATGCATCTGTGCATCGTCAGACGTTCAGCTTCAGCATTGCTATTATTTGATTCCTGGAAAATATAAATATATCAAAATTAATCCATAAATCCATCTTCAAAATATTATAATCAGTTGTTATGGAATAAGTACCAACACGTTTCAATGCCTGTTGTAAGTCCATGTTTGGCATAACACCCTACACAAAAGGCTAAGCAAGTGTAAACAACTTTTTCAAACTATAGGCTAAATTTTATTTCGGCATTCAATGTAAGAACCGCTCCTGAACTATGTTACTCGTTTTCTTTGTGCTCACTATTACATGGAGGAGTATAATTTGCCATGGCGACATATTCGACAGTAAGATCATTTAATGAATCATATGTAAAATCTAGTGCTACGATTGTAAGTATTCTTTCCATTGGTTACATTACTTACTGTGATCTTTTTACACAGGTGCAGACATAAACTCAATAGAAATGAATCCTTTGTATAATACAATAATTTTTAATGATATATCAGATATTATGAACGACATGGAAGTGAAATTTGTAAGTAAAAATGTACAAAGCTATTACTTTATTTATTTGAAGTTTATAATAATTGTGATGTATTTTAGGGTGGTTCACAGTTTGAGACAACAGCCAAAAACGAAAGTCAAGAGGACGACGACGATGACGTTCTTGATTTGCTTTCAGAATATCAACATTACTTGGATAAAGCTCATAAGCAAATAAAAACTTACTTCGAAAAGTCGAAAACCAAAAACAAGGTGCCTCCTGTACGGAAAGATAAGTACTCGAAACTTAAGCCCGGTTCAAATAATATTTATGACCGACAAACTTTATATTCAGGTAATAGTAATCCAATTGATTTCTTCGTACCCATAAATCCAAATCTAAACTTCTTACGAAACAACGAAATACCATCGATGCAACCAAAAGTAACGCAGGATTTGTTCGGTTTGCAAAAACTAATGGAAGAAATAAATAAACCTTCTAGTATGCCCTATTATTTAGATGAAGGTATCAAAACTTGTTCCTGTAAAAACTCCGATGACTGCAAAAAGTGTTTAACACCACTTGGCAGAATTTCACTAAATAATGGCGGCTTTGAAAACGCATTGCCTAAGGTTGGTCTCGAAAGTACTTTTCCAAAACTTGGCTTTGAAAATCTATTCCCTGAAAGTAATATGTACCTGGGCACTGACGATTTCACAACTGATAAAAAATTAGACGACAGTTTGAACATTCGAGTGAAAGTCGATATTGAATTGCCTAAGCTTTTTGATATATTTACTAAACTTATGAAAAACGTTTCCCGTGAAAAAACCCTAGAACACAGTCAAATGAATTCTGTTAGGCATGGTTTTTATAATGTTCTGCCCTCTGCACATTATAACTTACCTGTTGCAATGCAAATGTACGGTACAAAAAATGCAAAGATAAATCAATATGACGTCACACCTTTAAGAAGTATAACTTTACATAAGAAAAAGAAGCAAAGGCCGAGCGTTAGTAAAAAGCACAGGAAGAAGTTGATAACATTCCATAATTACAAAATAGAGCCTCAGCGATCCTTAAAAGGTATTTTTGTGCAGAGCCTAAATGTTAGTGATATTACAAAAGCAGATAATCACGCAAACACCACATTGAACTTAACCAACGATACTCAAGATTATGATCGAATCTTTGAATCTAACAACACCCTAGTTGATAAAAGTGTCAATTTAACAAACGTTGAAACACAAACTCCTGAAAGTATTTTCCTAACTGTGAACATATCAAATAATATTGACGCGTTAGCAAACGAAGGAAAAACTGTAAATAGTAGAGAAATTGAATCTAGCGTTAATATAACTACAACAATACCCATTATTATGCGAAGAAAACGAGACACTACAAGCGAAAATCATAATTTAACATTAACGAACGATAAAAATGTTTCTCAAACAAATGACACAAAGGAGGCTAAAGTAAGTCCCAAAAAAGATAAGGATATGTCTTTATCAGAAAGTGAACTGTTGTATTGGCCTCTCACCTCAGGAAATGAAACAAGCAATGTACCCAAAATAAATATAACAACATTAATTTTGGAAAAAGAAAACAAGAAGGCCAAATTAAATATAAGCAAGGATATGTTAAAAAATAACCACACAGACGTTCTACAACGAGCAATATTCGGTGAAGTGGATTGGAACGACGTCGACGTGGTAGCACCAGCATTTTTGTCCTTTGTTGGAAAGTATATGGAGGGAATTTTAACGTTTTGTTCTCAAATGACTTGTCATTCTATGAAATGCGAAAAGAAAACCTGTACTCATAGAATCTGTACACCAGATCAAAGAATAAATCGTAAAGGACATTGTATGGGTTCGAATCATACAGGTACATATCTTACTTACATATTTACTACTTACTTTTACATAATTTACTATTCAAAATAATATTTTTTTCCTCAGATAGTTCTGTGTCCATGGAGTCTATAATGGATTTACCATCGAATGTTGCTTTTGAAATTGTTGAGATTCTGGAGAGTAAAATGTTGGGGAAAATATTTGGCAAAGCAACTGTCTGTATTGGTAATAAATGCATAACATTTATGGTTTCAAAGAAAAACTTTATGAAAACTAAGTGCACTTCCAAAGAACTGAATACTACTGGTCACTGCTCTATTGCAAAAAACATCAAACTTATGTAACTCTTACATTACTTTAGCCGTATTTTATAATATACCTTTATTCATATCTTAGTTAATAAAGTAAAGTGCTACTTGATCATAGTATAAAGAATAAATTGCAGTTGAAATGAAAATTGTTTTATACTTGTTTATATTCTGTTCTCTCGGAAGATATGGTTACTTTAAACAACAAGAAGCTGTAAGAGACGTGAATAATTTAAAAAAGGTTAAGAATTTAGTAGCAAACAGTGTTAAGAATAAACCCGTGTATTTGCATCCCTGGAAAAAATTAAATAGACCTTTGAAAATAATTAACATTGATGAAAAGGGCAATTACAAACAAAATAAAATTATTGTAAAAAAACACGGTATTAGGACTAGAAAATCTAGGAATTTAAATTTGATGGTGAAATCGATTTTGAGTTTTATGGAACACATCGAGAGTGAAAAAGGCACCGTTGAAAATCTTAAGATTTTAACGAACTGTCGGGAACAAAGTTGGTGCCGATTCTTAACTTGTCCTTTCTTCAAACCTTACTGTATATTTTGTGAAATAATTCTTTACGGTAAGGAAGATCAAACCGTATTATCAAAAATAGTCCACAACAAATCCACCGACGCTGACATCGATTGTAAGCGTGTATCATCCCACTTCCTTACAAACTAACAAAATGTACGAAGTATACTCTCTACATAACCTTTGTGTGAATTAAAAAAATCGAAAACTAATAAACTGTAGTTGATAATACCTCATCGTGCCTTGTCAAGACAAAATACAATGACTAATCCTAGTTATCTGTCCTTTTGTTGAAGAAAATTAAAAGATTTTTCGGTGCGGTCGTTTATAGTTCATTAAGTAAACATTCCCGACCAAGTTTTATCTCGCTACAGATAGGGACATAACTCAACATGGTTATCTATATAAAGGGAATGCGAGGGCAAAGCAAACACTTATTTCCTTGTTAGTGCTTCAACAGAGAGAACAATGTATACGTCGAAAAAAGTTATCCTCGTCGTTATTTTGTGTATTGTTCAACAGTCGAAGTGCTTGCCTGTGAGCAGTAAGTATTTTTGTTATTACTATTTTTTCAATAACATATCGTTACTAACCCAATCACTTCCAGATGATACGCCCGAGGGCCGTGGAATTGGTTCAACGCTATGGAGTTGGATCACATATCCATTTTCATGGTGGAGTTCCGAAACTCCAGAGCAATTACCTTCGACTGACCAACTAATTAGATCGACCACGCTGGGGCCCTACGACTCTATAGAAGTCGGAAATCGAAACATAACTGTGTGGTGTAATGATCAAACCTGTACTACTCAAAAATGTGATAGGTTCGGCTGCAAAAACAATACGTGCAACATTTACGATACCGACATGACAGGGGAGTGTCGTGAGTTCAATACTGCAGTGAAACCCGAAGAGCCCATAGCCTCTAAGCCTACCGAAGCGCCATCTACCACAATGCAAGAAGACAAATTAACAGAGGCTTCATCAACAAAAGCTCCTGAAGTTATAACCTCAACGACAACTGTTAAGGTGGACACACAACAAGCCGCAAGTGATAATACTGAAGAACAACCGATAGAATTAGAGGCGATGTTATCATCTGCTATTTCTAAAGACACAAACGAGAAAACTATCGTTTAATCTACATTTTCGGTACGTATTTTGTGTGTTCTAACTATTTGTGTTTATAATTAATCGTAACAGTGTTTAGGATAAAGCATGGTTAGATTCTTACTTTTATATACTTTCACGTGCTTTAAAAACGCGTTTCTAAAATATTTAAAACAGTATTAGAATAAAACAAGGTATATTGAATAATAATAAAATATTTCTACAGAGATAGTTAAGAAATCCATCTTCAGTCTTTAATACAAAATTAGTAAAGTTTATAGGCATAATAACTTAACACAAGCTCTGCTTACTTTGGGGCATAAAGTTGGTATGTTTGTCTGGGGATTGATTATTATTATATAGGTAACACCTTCCTCTCAATCATAAATTATTCGGTTGTGATGCGAAAGATAAACAACTCAAAACGAACAAAATAATCTAATTGAACTTTCTTAACTTTTCAGATGCGAACATATCTACTAATCATCCAGAGCCGACTTCATACATCCCCTTGGAAATCGACAGAATCATCACCAATTACATTTCGTCTCTTCTTGAGCTATACGCCACAAAACTAGCAAACGTATTAATAAAAGATTTAAAAATCAATGGCTATTGCTCAAACGGCATTTGTAACATTTACACACCGTGCGTCAATACCAGCAATAACTGTGAAAAAATACTTAGCAAGTACTACTTGGCCGTTAATAAAAAGAAATGTACAGCTATTGAAAATGTGTTAAATCATTTCAATGACGATAGAATTTTGCGGGACAATGCTGATATATTTAGTTCGAATAACGAAGAAAACAATATAATTAATTAATATGTAATATGTTTTCTTTTTTCTTCCATAACATACCTTTAACTCTAAACTTCCTTTTCCTAAGTTAAATACAAGGCTAAAGAAATAGGTATTTTTCAACTAAGGAAATTCCAATAAATAAGATTTAAAAAGTTGACACATGCTTAAAAAGCCTCATTTATTGTAGTCAGATTTCAAAGGCTTTCGAAATTTATTAAACTACGTAAAGAACTAGTCCAAAGTTGCTTTATTAAAGCCTAAATAAATGGAAATTCGCTCACACTACATATCTTTTTGTACGGTATATTTTGATATTATTTGATACCCAACAAAGCAGTTAACTTAAAAATTATGTTAATAAAATCGTATTTATAAACCCATACCACAAAAACATAAACCTATTGGTAAATATTTATTTATTGTGACCTAGTAGTAGGTGTACAAAACATCTTACACAAAATCGTACTCCTTGGTATTTGAAAGACCCAGATATTGTATTCTTTTAAAGTACACGTAGAGTACCAGTTTATTTTATAGTAGTCACCGGCCATGAGAATACCGGGTTTAATTATAGGCACCGGCTGTCGAAATACCGGGATAAAATATAACCTATGTTATTTTTGAATTTTTCGACTAGGTACATAACACTCTTTTGCTGCGGTAGGCTGGCAGTGAATGCCAAATGGTATTAAGTTCGCCGTTTGTACACTGATTTTATATGGTGCAATAAAGTTTTTAATAGATAAATATAACAAACAAACAAAATTTTATTATAATAATTAAGTATAGGTTTGGTTTAGCGTTTCTATTTTATGTAAGGAAAGCGTCGAAGACATACTAAACAAGTTACTACGTGACTTATAAATCACTCGGTAAAAAAAATGGCGTACCCACTTTTTTAATTGAACCTACTCCCTCCGCGCACTGCCGCCTGCATGCAAAAATGAACTTAGCGCGAACGTGATACGGCAATCTACTTTGCTAAGGGCCGCGCCGGCCGATAGGTAGTTAGCGCGCACGAGTACATCGAGTGACACAGCCCTGCATAATTACGATTTGCTTTTTATATTCACCGCTATTATGGCTTAATCTATGAATTATATATAATGATAACTCAATAATATATGTTTTTACTCAAGTAAGCATTTGACTTTTTTAAAGACTTTTGGCTAAACACGTATACGTCGAATTACGAAAACATGCCCATTTTCTTCAAGAAATAAGAAAAAAAGAATAGTAGGTACCTATTTGTAGGACTGAAACGTTGTAATTTTACGCCAATCTTACCTTTCTTACAAAAATGCCAATAATAATATTTTATATGTAGGAGCTTGTTGTTGGTCTTGTCACCTTAGTTATTATTATGTATCATAGACTGTAATCCCCTCTAGTAAATGTAAAATAAAAAACAAATTTCATGTTCGTTTGACTTTTACTGTGTAATCGATAAACTCTATAAAAAAACTTTCTTTTCACATCTATTTAAAAAGGGCTAGTTTATTAATTTGTTAATAGGGAGTAAAATAGTGATTTAGTGAGTGATTATAGAAAAAGAGTGATTATATATATATATATATATATAATCACTCTTTTTCTATAACAAGGAACAATAATATATATATATATATTATTGTTCCTAACTGTATTTAAATAAATAAACATACTGTATTGTTATTCATAAGTTGTACTTACTTATTTTCTTAGCGTATCATTCGGTCGCAAAATTAATTTTGCCTCGGGCGGAATACTTTGAATCCCTCACTGCGTCCAGGATTTATAATAGCGTCCTCGTCTTAAAAATTTCATTTTGCTCCCTTGTGATACAATGTACTATGAATACAAATTCTTTACCATAGAAATCTACATTTACTTGGCTATATTTGTCTAAAAGTCCCCACGGGATCAGGAGCTACGCAAGTGAAACCGCGCGTGACCCCTAGTATATAATAAAAGAGCTAAAAGTATAATACCATTACCAAGTTCACATCTTGCCTATCTTAGATTAACTTTCCCTTTTGAATTCTAGTATACAATTTGTTAAATGTGAGGTATTGGAAAGATCACAATCACTTTTGAAGAAATTCAAAGGTAGAAAGCAGTATATTTCTGCAGGTGATAACATAAGCAAATTAAATCAGTCACAGCACTTTCTTCAGTAAAATCTGAAGAAAGAAGAATAGCAGAGTCCTATACATGGCGGAATTTTTAACCCTACTTTGAAGGATAGTACACCTTAATACTGGGTATCGTTAATTTGACTCTAATGAAACATTCATTATTTCTAAAAAAGAGCAAAACTACGCGCACGCAATTCTACAGATGGTAAGTGGCATCCGTGCCTACAGACATAATTAAAGACGTAAGTGGATGAAGGTGATAAGTCGCATAACTGTAATTTGAAGTAAATCAAGGTTAAACTTTTACTTATAATTTTTGAAATTTAGTAGCTTTTGAAATAATATGTCAACAAACTTGTTTTAAATTTATTTATATAACCTGCAGTAACAAGAATATGATAGAAATTAAACACTTTTGGTTGTTTTTTTAATTTTACTTAGAAAAAAACTGAACATAGCTCCATCTTCCATTGACAGTTTTATAGTTTTCTGTAATCCAAGGTACAAATATACTAGGTGTTAATTTAACATTGTTTAATTTTTGAGTCAATAATAACGCAAATTGTATTTTTAAAATTAATTATATGCATAAATAAGACCAGAATATCGATATTTTTATGAACTGATTCAAGTAAAGTTTAAAATAGACTCATAAAAATATCGATATTCTCAAATAAACAAACCACCGTAGGTATGCATAAATTCGAAAGCGCGCGAGAAGTGGACGCAGTGTAAATCAAAACAATTGAATGTATTGAGTGAATGAAGGTGATATGTTCGTATCACATAACACCTTCATTCACTGAAAAGTTATATAGTTTCATTCGAGCGCCATTGATTAGGTGATAATTACAAACATAACACCTTCTTCCTCTACAAAAATAGCAAAAGTTTTACTTTATATTATGTTCGAAAAAGAGTTATACATATCACTTTCATCCACTATTATTTATAATATTTTGTGTACATACCACCTTTATAAAAAATTTTTTCCTAGAATGTACCTTAAAACCATGACTTTAAAGGTTTGTGGTCGACATATAACCTTCATCTGCGCAAAAAAACACCAAAATCCAAAAATGCGACTTATCACCTTCATCCACTCACCTCTTCAATTCATCACAGATGTTGTTCATTGATTATATTGTTGTCTTTTTATTTTGGAATTATTTAGGGACTTTGAGATGTGTGAGTGACACTAGAGATTATGATTCGTTTCCGTATGAGTTGGTCCAATAATTGCACAAGATGTTTCTTCCTTTTACCCGGAACTCAACTCATAAACGAAGTCGTTACAGCGGTTAAAATAAGGACTGTAGAACTGAGGCCCTAATACAACCAATACAATATCGACAGCAACAAACTTTTAATACTTGAGACAAAAAAAATTTATTTAATTAAAGGTTTTCTTAATAAACAAATAAAATCATATTTTTCATTTTAGACACCATTCTTATTTTTTATTATATGGATATATTCGTAATGGCTAACAATCGCCGTATTGTGAAATTAAATACTGTCAGTGTTAAACATAAATCAGAATTAAGAAGCTGAATCTTCTTCATGTTGTGACTACCATCCACGAACTCCAACCCCGCTACGTTTTTGTTCTATGGTCGCTACGATGTTTAAACCAAAAAAGAAGTAGGGCGCACCTACACACTCACATTAAATGGCACTACCGTATGAGAAAAATGTTGGGGAAGAAATGAGAAAAAAGGTTTGTTTTTTTGTTTTAAAATTTTACATTTTTATTAAATTATTAGTTCGTGATGAATGTGATCGTATTATGCTGTAAGGAGAATTTAGTAGAGTTAGTGAAAAAGAGAAGGAGAGTTAGCGTAAAAAATTGTGACATTCAAATCTTCTGCATTTTCACTATAGAAATTATCAATACAAATCCTTTTTTTAATTTTCCGTTTAATTTCCTTTAACGTTAATTACCTAGAGCAAGTGGTTGTAGAAAACTGATCCTATAGTTAGAGGAGCCTATTTAGGCGAGAATATGTTTTGTACCCGAGATAAAGAGCGGCATTTTATATATTCCTGTCTCACTAAAATAAGTCAGGAATGCAATTTTCTCTGCTTATCGCACGTAGATAATGTCAGTGCAATAAGCACGGCATTCGCACAAAAACAAATGCATACTCCAATAGCCTTGTAGCTTTTATTGGTCTTTGGTGTCGCAGTGATAACTTATTTATTTTGTAACTATTCATGCCGCATACATCAAAAGGTCCTGAATTCTATTTATTCCAATTGGGAAGATGACACAATTTAAAAATGCAAGTTTTTATAATTTTTTTATAAAATATTAGTTATTTTGACAGGTACAATGTTTTGAAAAATATAGTTTTGAATTTAATATCGAAATTATATAGATTTGAAAACTTAAAAAAAAAGCAAAAACTTATTATAGTATATGTTTCATTTTTAAATACCATTATCTTACTGACATTAAATATAACAATTTTTACTATGACAGTATGCATGTAAACGCAGTATCTACGTAGCTATTATACATTTTATCCAAACGCCCATACAATTTTAGTATGATTCACAAGTCGTGACGTCACAGCTGAGTACCGTTTTGTATGGAGCGTTTTTCGGCGACTCGCAGCGGCTCCTCGAACACATCGCTGTATCTAGAAAACTATTGATTGTAAACATACTGTTACTTTTGCAATATTTATTTACTGTTGATAAACTATTAAAATATGAAATAAAAAAAAATTTGTCATGTACCCAATTCTCGTATGGATAAACTTTTGTGTAATGTTCGATGTTTATATCGTACTAGGTTTTGAACTGCGGCTTCGCTCGCGTATGCTCTGGGAACGGTTCTTTTTTTCCACATGGAGGCTAAGTGTATACAACATTACATAATCGGTAGCGTAATTCAGGTGTGAAGGCGGAACCAACAAAACCTCACTTTTTATTACTAACGTATCATTTAATTTAATTCGATTATGATTAGGATTAGGATGTAGGTATCTTCATTTTAGATTCACAGTTTGCTGCGTAATCATTTAAAAAAGAATATTCCTTTACTTTTAGACCACACTGTTTGAGTGGCAGGGTTGTTTGTTACTTAGAATTAGGGTTGTAACGGAGGCCATCTTAGCGGAGGCGGAGGCGGATGCGGAGGCGAAGAGTTTCACCTCCGAGAAATTTATGGTTCATTAAAACAAAATCTTTATTTTAAATACGTACATTCATAGTAGTACACTTAATAAAAAAACATTACCTTCTAGTAATTAAAGTTAAGGAGAGAGGCAAATTGTATTTGACAAACAATAGTTTTGCTGCTTTGTCACCTTCAAGACGATTTCTGAGGGGCTCATAAATTAAGCCAGCTGAACTAAATAATTTGTATCATTAATTTGACAAATGACATATGCCCACCCCCACTTAACCGCGTTCCCGCCTCGCACTCGTTGATTCTTGACCATTTCGCGCGCAACACGCGGCCGGACGGTCATCGAGCGTCGCTGCTTGCGCGTTATTGTTTTATGATTACGTAAATAAACTTCCGTTACAACTCCGCAAAAATTCGGCGGAGGCCGAGGCGAAGGTACGATTTCTTGCGGAACTTGCGCAGTAACGGAGGCGGAGGCGAAGCTCCGTTACAACCCTACTTAGAATATACCTTATTGCATTAAAATCATTTTATTCATCCTTACATTTTATTTATTTATTAATTTACCTGATGTTGCAGTTTCCTCAAAGCCGGCGGCGTAGCACTGGCTTCTGTGTCAGACGATATTGTTCTTAGTAATAATGGTGTGTCACTAGAATCTGCGATTTCACTGCCTGCGTCACTTGGTTCCGTGCCGTCTATTCCTTGCCTGTCGGAAAATAATAAAATATTGAATAAACATGTATTATATGCATATTATTGATAAATTAAAAAAGCTGTAAAAAATCTTGACATTTTAGTGCTGTAATACCGTTAAATAAAATTTTAGGATTTGCTGAAGACTACAATAAAATTATTATAAACTGTAATCATGAACTTATATTAAATAGAAGTAACTGTAACTTAAACAGCGTTATTCTTAGTGATGATGTTGCTCATTTTCAAATAGATGTAGAAATGGTTCAGTGGAGAGTACCACACATTAAGGTTTCCGATAGGAAACGACTTGCACTTTTAAAACATTTAGAGAGAGATACACCTATTCATATAGCTTTTAGGAATTGGGATTCATATGAGTACCCTATACTACCTAAAAGTACAAAGCATTCTTGGTCAGTAAAAACTGCTTCACAATTGGAAAAACCTAGATATGTAATTTTTTGTCTACAATCTAATAAAATTAAAGACAGTTCATTGTTCGATCATTGCGAAGTAACAAACGTAACGCTTTTTTTAAATTCGCAATATTATCCATATAAACCATTGCACTTAAAGTTTTCAGAAAATAAATACAGTATATTATATGAAATGTATGTAAAGTTTCGTCAGTCGTATTGTAACTGTCCAGTAGACCCATTGCTCGATCTAAAAACTTTCAAAGAAAAGGGCTCTTTATTTAAGACTGTTCTAGACAAAACTACACCCTTATTACAGGTCCTGTTGATGTGCGGTTGGAATTTGAGTGTAAAAACAATAAAAATCACACCAGATTACAAAAATTATACGGACGAAACCGCGTTGAAAATAAAACCCATTATGTATAGTCTTATAGTAATCTTTTTTCTTTTTGTCGATTTTAATGGGTAAGAGCTATAAAATTTTCGAAGAACAAAGCAAGAGGTACATTGAAAAACATAAACCTTATCTCAAAAGAAAATAATCTGCTTGTAGCCTCTGAGAGGCTAAAATAAATAAAGGGGATAAAAACAATATTTAACCTGTACCTACTATTCGTGCCAGAAACTATTACCATTATTATTTGAAACGCAAAAGGAACTGCTATTTAGTAGTCTCAAATACAAAACGAAATATTTTTTTATTATTTCATCAATTTTCTCCTCATCGTGGCCCGTGCTTATTGTAACGTTTTAGGATAACCTGTAGAAAGTAATACAAAATTGTACGATCCTCTGCCGATAATTTATTCCTAGGTACCTTGACGGAGGTAGTCTTCGTCCCTGCGAGAATAATTACGATATCTTAATAACAAACCTAGCCTGATAGTTTACACACGTCCAGACAACACTGACTCAAAGCGACTGTAAGCACGACATATTCTTTTTATTCTTGCTTATAAAAAAATTTAAAAATCTATACAAAAATATTCACGTTGACTTGGGATAGAAATAAAATTGTAATTTAAAAAATGCTTAAGGCCATGATTAGATTCAGATTTTTTTATTTAGAAGAATAGTCTAATATAATAAATCTCAATCAGAATTCAGTTTGTACTTTGAATTATTGTTACTTGACATATTATATACAGAGCAATTCATCGAGATAGTTCGGTATGGGAAAGTCCGAAACTATTAGACACTGAGATAATTGTTTTGTGGAACCGTGTCATCAATTTCAAAGTTGTTGGCAATTAAAACAAACTACATTCAAAAAAATTATATGTATGTGTGTGTGCGTGTGTGTGTGCGCGTGTGTGTGTGTGTGTGTGTGTGTGTGTGCGCGCGCGCGTGTGTGTGTGTTACTCTATCACGAAAAAAAGCGGGTAGACGCGTGAGGTCGGGCATCCAAACGCCGCAAACGCTCACTTCCAGCACTTGGCACAAAAGTGTGCTCCAGTTTTACCTAAAATTTCGGACGAAGAGGTTCATGTGTCCTTTGGTAAATTTACAGTTATTTGAGAAAGAACAACAGAACAAAACTGAATTGGATATCCAATTTATATCAAAGTAGAAACGAAGATGGTAGTGCGCATGTAATGAATATTATTAATGAACGAACGACGGTTAAATTATTTTACTGTATTATTTATTTTTAATTTAAGCCTTTTTACACCCTCATATATTATAAATCAGTAGAAACCATCACCTAAGAAGCAAACATCTCTTTTAATTGAAATGAAAAACTTGATTCTCGTGCAGAAGCTGTTTGTTACTTTAATATATCTTTCCTCACAAGCAAATTATAACTCGTAAAATTACGCAATAAATGAACACCGATCAATAAGGTCGCCACAAAATGCAGTACATAGACTTGCAAAAGTATTTTAAAAGTGTGAAAAAGTAACTAAATCACATTGTACGTTAATAAAGTTACCACCAAAAATTGCTTTAATAATTTTCCATTAATCACGTAAGGTATACTAATAAATAAAAAGCGTAAGAAAAGGTTTAAGATGATATTCAGTCAAAGCTAAAAGAGCATTAATCGTGCAGTATTTGGTATTGATTTTATGCTGATCTCATAGTCGTCAAGAAAACTCTGATTAATTTACGGTCTGACAATTACTTTATAGAGGTATCTCCATGACTGATCGTTCAATATTCAGTTATCTATTCAGGTTTTTTTTTTTTTTGTTATTTCCTATTTATTTTAAGGACGATTCTTTTCATTTTATTTTAACTTGTATTTTACTGTACTTGGTTAAAAATTAATTGTTACTGCTGAACCCTATGTCTCAAATTAAAAGATAATGCATCATTTTACTATTTAATCCAGAACAGTATTAATAATCTACCCCACAATAGGAACTAGACTGTTTCTTTTCACCACTTAAAAATAAAAAAATGGATATCTTAAATAGTGAATTTTAATGTATTCAAGAAACTTGCTATGATTTTTAAATATTAATTAGTAGCGCAGTTAATAGTGACCAATCTCGATCTGCATGTTTCTGGCTTCCCGACTGCTTAAAGAACCAATACATCTTTATATCTCATGTTAACGAAGCCGACTGTTCTGACGGTGAAGAAACTAATATACCTTAGATATTATTACGACGCTACATGTAAAGTCTGCAAACCCGCAGTTTGAAAACTATGGTGGACTAATTATAAATTGTTTTTAACTATCGCGGTTATTTTCACTATAATTTCATGAATTTAATTCTTACCACAATTTTCCATCTTTATTAGTATTTTAATGTTTAATGCTGTTACAAGCACGCGATCATGGTGCTTGCAACAGCATCGAAATATAGGACACGCGAAATAAAAATTGAAAATCGTGGTAAGAATCCCGTAAATGCATTAAATTATAAGTATAACTTGCCTAGCTGGGTGCGGCTATCGCTCCCGGGGTACCGCATTAAGGCTGCTTCGAAATAAAATGGAAAAATAAAGCATTATCTTTTAGTTTTAAACATTGGGTTCGATAATACTATCTGTTTACTATAACGTACACAATATTTTTTTGTAATAATCAAATTATTTTAGGAATATGACCAGGTTCGACACCCGGGTGGTGTATGAGTTCTTTCGAAAATCCTAGAATGCAGTTTTTCTTAAATCTACGATAAAATCGATGACATGGTTCCCAAGAACAAATATCTGTATCTCTCCTAGTTACAGACTTTCCTACAGTGACCTATCTCGGTGTATCAACCTGTACGGTGTACATAATTTTTTTAAGTCTATTAATTATACACCGCGGTCTATTAATTATAACAAAACCGATTTTAACCATCGATTCTACAGCCTAATTGGAGTACATAAAAAGTCCAATAACGCATAATATTCGAGATATTCAGTACAAAAAAAAATCACAAGTTGAAACATCTCAAGTGTAAACACATCCTATGAGTGTCGTATGATGCCGGAGTGATTCGTGAATGTATTTTTACCTTACTCCGTTGCTACGCTACGGATTGGTTTCTCTTACTCACTCTCTCAACTAAAGATTTGTTCACAAGGAAGTGCGAAACTTATTTCATTTTATAAAATAAATTATAGTAAGGGCTGATCTTTCAATGCTCAGATAACTTTTATCAGTTCAACAGTTTTGAAAGTTTAACATGATTTCTATTCGACGACCGAGAAGCGTAGTGGTTAGTAGCCCTGCCTCATACGCCGGAGGTCCTGGCCGAGGCATTCATTTGTGTGATAAATAAATGTGTGTTCTCAGGTCATGGTTGTTGATATTTATACATATAAGTATGTGCGCGAATGCTCTTTTTTTATCAGGTTGAACCAACACCCTTCTTACATCGGACTACTACACGCAGACAGGCCTTCCATCCCTTTATAGTACATATCCCAAGAAGTTGAACCAAAGGCTTCGATAGTTTCTTTTTGATGCGGGTCGCCAAGGTGTGGAATGAATGTAGTCCCAGTTCTTTCAAGCGTCGAGTGAATAGGTATCTCGTGGATATACGTGTAACACCTTCTGACTCATCGTCACTTTCCATCAGGTGACATAAAAGTCTCATCCTTCTTCAATAAAAACAATTAAAAAAAATATGTTTATTCTGGGTTCCCTACCAGTTCGCTGTATGGTCATCCATAACACAAGCTCTGCTTACTTTGGGGCCACACAATTGGTGTGATTGTCTGGGGATTTATTTATTTATTCTATGGAATGTCTTGTCAAGTTTCAAAGTTATTCTCCAGAATAAAAATATCTAAGCTTTGAAAATCAGCCCTAAGACACATAATTTGACCTATATACTGAATGTCAACTAAATACTTTTCTGAACACTCACTGTATAAAGTAATGTATATTAACGTAGTTGGGCACGGCGCAGGGCGAGTCAGGAGCGCGGGGCGCGGTCGGCGCGGGAGGCGAGGACAGTTGTAGAGTACTTGTCGCACTTGAGCCTTCTTCTGTACTTGAGCCTGTGCCACCTGGAGGTAAGGAAGATTTGGTTTGTGAATTTTGGCAGACAATATATTTTAGTAGTGAATTGGTGGTATAATCGCTAGCCTTCTCGATCTGGAGATCCCAGTGACTGCATAACATATCTTCACAATATATGCACATTAAGGCGACTGCTCTGACTGTGAAGGAAAACATCTTATGGAATCCCGCATCTAAGGTATAGATACTATTTCGAAAGGTATACGTAAAGTCTGACAACCCGCAATGGAAAAGCGTAGTCCCAAACCACCTTAGATTTTTAAGGCAAACCACTGACGTGAAAGAAGAACGCTGATTGTGTAGCCAAAACTACTGCTTGCAGCCACAAATAATTTAAAAAATCCTACTATATATTTGATGTGTATACAGGGTGACAGGTTAAGTCGACCTATTCCTATCAAGGGCATGTAGTTTACATCGTCTCTGACTGATTTGACTATGAAACACCCTATCCTAAATCCAACCGTTTGCGGGATATTTGAATTTAATTGTTTTTTATAAAAATTTCCCGATTTTCGGCTATCAGCTTAGATATTTTGAAATGTGTAAGTTTATTACAACTATAATTTGATTTTTACATGGAAAAAAATGCTTTATGACCTCAATAACCAATATTGTACGTAAAATGAATAAATAAGTCGTTGTAGACGGTTAAAACCTTAAAAAGTTAATAAAAACTTTGAAAGTTTATTTTTCTTTAAAGGATATCTAAAAAAATATTATGACGCCTGTTTTGCAGACGTGCCTAAAATATCAACGGCAATATTAGCTATCCAACAATTTCACGTTTTACGTAAAATATTGGTTATTGAGGTCATAGAGCATCTTATTTTGCTTGTAAAAATCAAATAATAGTTATAATAAGACTTACACATTTCAAAATATCTAAATTACTTTATGGGAAATTTTATAAAAACAAATTCAAATATCTTGAAAATGTTTGGATTTATGATAGGGTGTTTTCATAGTCAAATCAGCCAGAAACGATGATAACTACACAACCTTAACGGGGATAGGTCGACATAACCTGTAACCATGTATATATTGGGTCGAAAATAATCTGTATCAGTCTATAGAACTTTCAAGTTAACCAACAGATTATCAACCGCTTTAAGGATTCAACACCGATTTACGTAAGCGCAATGCCGCACACAAAACATAAATAATAACAAACAACAAAAATAACCATAAATACCTGCTTGTATATAAACATATTCGCCATCATTCACATCAACAGGCACTTGGTCATAATAAGGTTCGTCTTCGGGAACTATGGCTGGAATACTTTCCAGCGATATCGGCGCAGATTTATCGGCATCATTGGGGTCTGGAGTTAGGGATGTGCCTTCTTCATCGATCGATCGGGGAGTTGCCGCCCCGCCCGAACGTTTACGCTCGGATGATAGGGAATTGATTGATTCGTAGCTCTTAACCTGAAAATTTTCATGATTTTGTTAAGGCCGCGAGTTGAGTAATGTTATTGGATTGACGGCCACTTCAGGGAAGAACTATGTCCGAAAATGGATAGAGATAGGCGGATTTTTAGTACAATAGTGTAGTTTATAATATTGCACGCGTCAGTCAACGTCAAAAAGATAGAGGCATCATCATGAAAGTCCCAGACCCTTAAATAATTAAATTAAAGCAGCAGTAGATAAGGGAAAATCAGGTTTCTCTTTGCCTGATTTAAGTTATTTGCAATCTGACTGTCACTAAGCGAAAAGAACTTTGCATTGCATAATTAAGTATCATTCTCGGTTATATAATAGTTTCTCTGTCCAAAATTTTCACATACCTACATTGAATCCAGAAATTGTGGATTTAGAAAACCAGATACTAAATTGATATACAATATTTTGGAAGATTTTAAAACAGCTTTAGAGAAGTTACGTGCACCAAGGTACCTGAACTATAACATTGAGTAAGTTGCACACATCACAAAGAAAAATATACTCGAAAATTGCTAAATAGACAGGTAATTGGTAGACAAGTAACTGGAAGGTTATTAATAACATAACACTTATCTTGACATAGTCAATGAACAAAATAAAATAATGTTTAAAATAAAAAAAACCATTTAAACATATTTTCATGAGTCATAGCATAAAAACTATGTATTTTTTAAGCCAGCAATTATTATGTCCATATAGCCTACTGTTCTGACGGTGGAGGAAATTACCGTGAGGATTGTCACATAAGACATTATTTTTCGAAGATTTGAGTAAGTCTGTAAGTGTGATGGACTATAAATTGTCTAAAACCAAATCCTTACACTGATGTCCCTGCAGTGAGATTATTAAAACTGGTGGTAATGTACGCAAACCTCCTGTGCTAAGTGGCATCCTAAATAAAGGTGTGAATTTGATTGATATTGATTTTTGATCACTTACATCATTTATAATAAACATGAAGTACTACTCACCCTTTCACTTATAGATGGTGTGGAAGCTCTACTACCAATAGATTCCCTTGATTCAGCCTTTCTCAAACGTCTTCCTAACGAAGATGGCGGACTGTCCTCCGACAAACCTGACTCTGGTAATGAAGCACCTCTCTTACTGAAAACTTTCGGTGGAGGTCTGTAAAAAACGGGACATTCATTACACAATTATTTTCTTAAAATCATATATATAAGATCTAACATGTTTAGCATAATTAGGACAACATTTAACTAAAACCTCACATACCAAGAATTTTCTTTTTTTGTACTAGTGTATTAAACCTAAAAAGTTAGTATGATAGCTCAAATCTTTGGACATGCAAGTCGTATTTGAAGAATAGAGAATTTTCCAATTGCCAGCACTATTCTTAAGAAAGGTAAAGATTTACAAAATTGCCTAACTAACCTGTAACTACTGGCAGTGGCATAGGATATAATAAAGAAATTATGTTTCTTTTGAATTTAAGCACTACTACTAGGTACATACAAGTCCTTCACACACAGAGTATCTACTTCTTCCACAATCATGTAACTTCCTCAGCGAAGAATTTGTATAGCAATTATTTATGAGACACCTACTCCAACTTATATATCATTCTATCTACTAATGATACAACTGATACATATACATGATCCATATATGATGGAAGTTTTAATGCTTTGTTTCAGACCATTATATGAATTATAAAATATATTTCGACCATAAAAAATCACTAATATTAACAAAATACCTATTTAAAAATTATAAATAGTCGTCATATTATATTTATGCTTAAACAAACAGAAATTGCAATTTATTAGTTCAGCTTCATCATAAAATTTGTTCAACTTATCAACGGAGAAGAAATGCAGAAATTTTTGAAATCACAAATATTTTTAAAATAACAGTAATCATAACTGAACTCTATCTAACATATTATTCTAAAAATGAAGAATAAGATTTGTATGTTTATAAGTTTGTAGTAGATAGAAACAAAAAAATACTAGACTGAATTCTTTCACTTATAGAAAGACCATTTTGCAGTAGCAAAAAAAGTATTTTAAACTTTGTCTATAACACTACGTAGTTTAAAAAATATTTTATAAACTACGACGGTGAGAAAGGTGAAAAATGGCGCAATCCGGCAGACGAGGCCAGGCGGGCGAGGGCAGTCGGGCTAGGTTGGGGAAAAAGTCGTTGATGGTTGTGTCCATTATACGAGTTTTCAAGACACTAGAAATTTGTTCAATCACACTGTATATGTAATGTATTGGTAGGTTCTGAAAGATTATTTTTTGGGTTTGGGATTTTAATTGCGTATTTTAATGTTGGTATGATAAACATTTTAGAGGATTAAATTAATTAAATATTATAATTTGAAGTAGGTATGTAGGCGTTTAGATTTTTTAATAAGTATATTTAATTAGTAGTAAACTTATTCAGATTAACTGAAAACTCATGTTAAGCAAACAATACAGGCAAACTTTTGGTTATCATTTAACAAATATCTAAATATATGTAGTTTACAGAAAATTGGGGTGTTCAATATTTGGATCTGATTCACAGTTTAAATGTAGTACAAGTTTTAGTCATTTACTACCCCTGCCTTAATTAAGATAAGTTTGGAATCATGGAAGCTTTAAACAGCAAAGTAACACCAGTTCATTACTTATTTAGATACTTATCCATAAATTTTTTATTTAATTAAGTATGATTTTATTCCCTATGATGTTAATGACAAACAATAGTTTCTTATATATTTTATTCAACAGTTTACCTTTATTTAATTTAATTGTGTTTTACTTTAATAGATAATCAAATGTTTACAATAAGATTAAATTTTTTTACTAATTTTATTTTATATGTGCGAAACCACAGGCAAAAGCATTATTGTAAAAAAATTGTATAAAATTTTCAATAATTATGAGGACAGGAGTGTTCATTGGTAACAGAACCTTATTATGAAGAAATTTAAAAAAAAGTTGAAAGCTAATCTAAATCACTATTACAAAGCATTCTTTCTATTAAATATTTTTGAAATACTCACTTAGGTGGGACCTTTTTCTTAGTAACTACAGTACTAGGATCAACTGTGCTGCATTCCGTTGACTGAGGACTATCTTTTGGAGACTCATCAACCTTTTTACCATTTTCTGCTGCTTTAAGTCCATTTACTTCTATAACAGTAACAAAGTCTGCAGCTTGTGATGTAGGACGGTTTTTAGCATGTGTCGGACTGGTTTCTTCTACAACTAGAAAAGTAATTAAAGAATATTTATTGTCTGAAAATATGAAATACTTCATATTGTTACACTATTGACAGGTGTAACTATTCTTTAAAACTGAAGAAAATTTAAACTATTCTGAAACTATTCTTTCTGAAAATTCTGAAACTATTCATGTTATATCATGAAAAAAAATAATCAAGGTAGATTTTGTGAGTTTAAGCTCAAAGGGAATAAAACATGTACAATTTGAAACTTATCTTATATATGTGAAGCCAAAGGCACAACCTAGTTTAATTTATGTCATCAGTTCATCCAAAATGCATTGTAAAAAATGTATTGTTCTTCCCAAGAAAAATATTTTAATTATTTCAGAAAGTAAAATATATTTTTAAATGTAATAAAGGTAACTACTGCAAAATTATTTCTTCACTTTTGAAATGTTTTTTAAATAAATAAAAACTCTTAATAGACTTAGAACATTATGATAACAGGAAAAATATTATTACACCAGATAAAATAAGATTTTGTACAACTACCTACTTACCTATACAGAAGCATCCATATTTATTTACTTATTTATTTCACAAATCAACATTAATCATTTAAAAAAAATATATGTCAAATGGCGAACAAGACTGCTTTTCAAGAAAAAATGATATGATAATTACATTTACCTTCACCTTCTTTGCCATTTTCCGTTCTATGAACACCTTCGCTATTACATCTCCTTCTGACAGCTTCAGTGGACAGACTAGAAGAGATCTCATTAATGCATTGATTCACAGAGCTGCGTTCAGCAAGATGAAGGGGTTTAGCTCTGAGCTGAACTTCATCCACCTCATGACTTGATTCATCACTTTTATTACTACTTGTGGTGCTGGTTTCACTTTTCTTTGATAGAGAGCCAGTCTTAGATCCCTGAAATTTTAATGGTTGTGCTTTTAAACAAATCTGAATGTTTATATACATACATATATTTCAAAATATGGTGTGATAGAAATTCTGATATAAATCTCCAGCAAAATGTTAAGCTAAATGTTTTAAGGAGAATACTTGTATACATGTATGACACATAAAAGTCTACAAAACAGAGATAGTGCATGAGTAATCTTTGTAAACCACTCCAATTAACAAGGTAGTTTCTGTACCTTTCCAAGCTACTATACAGTAATTAAAACAGTGCAATGAGTGCTATTAGGAATGACTTCAAGTTTAATATAAATAAATTCTATCAGATGTGAAATATTATGCTAATTCAAATTATGTATAATAAACTAAATGCTACAATATGAGTACAAGTATGTATCCATGACACCTGACTTTGATTGTTCAGGTATAACGAATTGGATAAGAAATTATTATTGGTTCATTATCAAAATCTAACAGATGCAAATTAGTAGTTAATAGAATTTTAAATAACATGACACATCAGCAAGAAATGTATAGTTGACAATATAAGCTCGATAAAAAAGTCATACTGATCTGTAATCATCTGCATGTATTTATTACCTGTAAGCTATCTGAAGTCTTATCGTCAATTTCGGTCACGTCAGACCCTGAGGGCGGAGCCCCTTGACTACTACGTGAAGAAGCTTTATGTTTTTCAACATCAGATAATAAAGTTTCTAAATACTCTACATAAAATTCTTCTTTCTCTAATTCTTCTCTGAGAATCGCAACTTTTTGTTTGTGTTTAGTTAAATTGGCCCTGACATCTTCTTCCCAGGCTGCTGGTAAAGCACTGTCTGGAAATCTTTGTATCCAAACACGTTGAAAATCTCCGAAGACACTCATATCTCACAAAACGATTTCATGTCAATTCTACGTCCCAAATTATTCACAAAGTCACTAATGAATTAAAATAGTTCGATAATAATCGTATCAAAATTCAGTAGGATTTCTGTCATCACAATATTTCTTTTTTTTTTGTTACTTTTTCTTCTCGTAACCGCATTGGATACAAGTCTGCTTATATTTAGGATTGCTTATAAAAGCTCTTTACCCAGAAACCATTTTCAAACATACAACTATTCTGCATTTTTTTGTTTTTAACCAATTTTTTTTATTACAAAATTAATCTAGTATTAACACGTATAATAAAAAACAAAGCAATAGAAATAAAACCACCATAAAACAAAGAAACGTATTGATTGAAGAGTTTTTTTATATTACTTTGGTCTTGTCAATGTCAATCGTTGGCAGGTTGATTAATTTTTTTATTTACAAAATAATGATTTATTGATTTTAAAATGGATAAAAAACATGTTGAAATAGTTATATCAGGACTTAAATCTAACTCTTCCAAAACTGTCCAAGATTCTCTGTTGAAAATTAAAAATAAAATTATCTCAAACACCAATGGTGTAAAATTGTTTCGTGAATGTGGGGGTCTTGAATGTTTAGTTCCCCATTTACGAAAACCTAATGAAAGAATACTCGACATAACGCTTAGTATTCTTGGTAACTGTTGTCTTGAAGAAGAGAGCAGTCTCGTGGTAAGTTTTATGTCAACCCTTATTTATAATATCTGTGTTACATAGTACTTACCTACACATAATAATTGTTCACCTATTTATTTTTAAACATTGTAAAAATTTTCAGGTTGGTAAACTCAACAGCACTATACCTTTAGTTTCAATTTTGAAAACAGTGTCCCGAGATAGTGTAATAGGCAGAACTTGCAGAGTGATTGGCAATCTTGCACAGAGGACTGTGAATGCTGAAACCTTGCACAATCATGGTGCTGTTGGTGCACTGGTCTCACTTATTGAAAACAGAGATAAAAATACTTCATATCCAGTTTTAACTATGGCAGTAAGAGCTTTAAGGTAAGCAATAAAATAGTTATGTTTTAAAAACAAGAAGAAAACTATGACTTGACTAAATATAAAAAAGTTTAATTTCTTTTTTACTTCAGGTAATAAAATTATTTGGATGTTTAAAATAAAAAGTAAACTTTTCACATAGGTAATAGATATCACATAATCATAATATTGTACGATTATCTTTACTAAAAGTAATTAAAGAGATCAACAGATTCATAAAAGATATGTGTAAACAAAATGAAAGATACAAAGTACTGTTTATTGTTACTGATATCAGAATTTTTGCAAATATATGTATTAGTACAGTTGTTAAACGGTAGTTGTCCTTTGGAGTTTCAAAAGTTGCAGCAGGAAAAAATTTATAATGTTATTCACTCAGTGCTTACAAGTTAAGAATGTTTTTAATATCAGTGTCAGGAACAAAAAGCGGAATAGTCCAATTTGGGCACCATAAGCTATTTCAAACTAATGAAGGAATATTACCTTTGTAGTAGTGATTGGCACACATGGAATAAATCATACTTCACACTATAAAATACTTAAAAAATTACAGTGTTTAATGTCTACCTAAAACTATAAAAAATATTTATTTATATATTAAAATAGTAACAGACTTATGTCCAATGTGACAGAACGTGCACATGAATTTTACACTTAGAAGAAACTGAAAACCAATTAAGATATGATTAAAAACTGAATGATATACTGTTATTTAAAAAAAGGTTATTACCTACTTATTATAATTATTACACACTATGTACATAACTGTTATCAAATTTGAATTGATCAATAAAGTTAATTAAAAATGTATTTATTTATTTAAGAGTGTTTCTACAAAATCATGCAATTTTAGGAGTTTTCAGTGTTTGTTTCCGATTAAAATATTACATGTATGCATTGAAATATGAGTTCAAATTATTCAAATTTTCCTTGTATAAAACATGTATAGAGAAAATTTTCATTTCTTCAGATAGTTTTTCTTTTAATCCGACTTAACATGCATACTTTGCCTTTCGATAAGTATAAAAGTAACTGATATAAACAGAAAAATAAAAGTTTTCTATAGGGTCTGTATTGTCGTCTAAAGAGTCTATAGAGAAAATAGTACAAAATATAATTTTTTTACAGGCTAAAACGAAAAAATCAAAGCGCGAAAATGTTGGGTTTTAGTCTAGTTTGTCGCAGTTTTCGATACACTTGTATTGGTACAATAGTAATAAACTTTACTTACAAAGATGTACCTAATGAAATGAAACAGAAATATTATTCAAGTCCATTTAAAAATACTTCTTTAAAATCATTTTAGAAATGTATATAATTGATATAAAATCTAATGCACGCAGACTCGGTTTGCGTGCGGGTTCGTTCGCACATTGATCGCTGTCGCCCTTCCGCTATCCAGTCCCCGCACTAGCTAAGCACCCCCAATTTCATACCGTCGTTTTCACGACGTGTAATCTCGTACCGTATTATCTTTTTCATAAAGAACGCCGTTTTCACGCACGCCGGTGCGCTTTATTGGCCCCTCAGGCTGTAAGAAACCGGAAGCCCCTATCCCATTTGCACTAGCCCTTACCCAGGGTGACGGAACAGCGCTGTCCGAATTAGGGGCACTGCTGCGGTCGTGCCCATCCCCCTTACCGCTGGAAGGGAGGCTTAGTTAGGATTTGACTGTTAGGTCGGTCATAACATATATATATAATATATTACTATATTGTCGTTCCCCTCTCCCCCGCCCGCCGCTATGGCTTCGCAAGTGGCTTTGGACTTTGCGAAGCAATTAGCTGGCCTCGCCTCTTTAGGCCCCCTCCCTGACACAAACGTGCTACTCCAGGCACTTTGCGTCATCTTCCCCCAAATCGCCAGCTCACTGGCTCCGCAGGCCCCTCAGGCCGCCCAGGCTTTTCAGGCCCCACCGCTGCCTCACAGCATCCCCACTTCCTCCGCCTCCTCCATGGAGTGCGAAACAGACGATGCAACCTCGACGGCATCATCCACAACTTCCAAATCCCGCCGTCTGAAGCGCACTGCTTCAAGCAGCAGCGCCGAGGACACGCTTACCGGCTCCCCTCAGCCCTCTGCCCTCTGCCGCCAGCTTCACGCTGGTAGAGCGGCGCTCCAAGAGGAGCAAGAAAGCCCCGGTGTCGCCGACACCCACCTCCAGGCCGGTGTCTCCCGCACCAACCGCCGCATCATCCTGACCAACACGCCTAGATCCCGTGAGTTCTTCAGAGAGGCCCGCACCATCTGCGGCCTCTCCGGCATCTTGGTCGAGACGCCGCATCGCCGCGGCCACCCCGGGCAGTGCCACCGCTGCCAACTTTACGGACATGCGGTGGCCAACTGTTCCGCGAGCCCCAGGTGCGTTAAGTGCCTGGAGCCGCACATTAGCAACCTAATCAAAGCTAAAAATGCCGCTCTCCGCAGAGCCAGGTGTTACCCCACGCCCGCCTACAAGCTAGCCGCAAACCGGCTACAACGTAAGGTCAGATCCCCCATTGCGGAAGACAGAGACGACCAAAGAGATGATCTTATGATTAACATCTCTTCGTCCCACACGGCGTACTATAGGATGGCGATAGCCCTGCGACTAGACGTCCGAACTTACATCCCCCCGTTGTCTCGTCCCAATGGCACTATCGCCTTCGAGGACGACGAGAAAGCTGAATGCTTCGCCGACAGCATTGCTTCACAGTGCTCCCCGACCCACAGACCCTTCGCACATTCAGGCAGTGGAAGGCAAAGTCCTCCGCAAAGACTCCCGTCCAGTCACCGCCGATCCCATCACAGTGTCTAACAATGAGATTCTTTTTCTCTTCAAAAGACAGAAATCCAAGAAGGCCCCGGGTGCGGATGGAATTTCCAACCATGCCCTTAAGCAGCTGCCTCGGCAGGTGTAAGCACCTTGCTGGCGATTATCTTCAATGCCTGCTTCGACCGTAGCTACTTTTCAAAAGCTTGGAAAGAAGCTACAGTCATAGGCATTCCCAAGCCGAGTGAACCTTTGAATATCCCGGCTAATCACAGACCAATCAGCCTACTCAAGGCTATGGCTAAACTTCTCGAGAGAGTCATACTCGTTCGAATGAAGGACTACCGGTTCCCAGCGGACGGTAACCCCCTCATTATCCCCCATCAATTCGGCTTTCGTGCAAAGCACTCTTGCTCTCAGCAGGTCCACCGTTTTGTCGAGTACATACTCGATGGCTTCTACCCTAGGCGACTTAAAACAGTCGCGGTATTCTTTGACGTACCCAAGGCTTTTGATAAAGTCTGGCACGCTGGTCTCATTTATAAGCTCTACAACACAGACTTACCCGACCGACTAGTCAAACTAGTCGGCTCCTATCTTAAAGATCGCACCTTTCGTTTTAAACACGAAGGTACGCTCTCCACCCCCGCCCCCTTAGGGCGGGAGTCCCTCAGGGCTCGGTACTGGCCCCTCTATTATACACCACCTACACCAATGACGTACCTATCCAAAAGGTGTCCAACTCTCCCTCTTTGCCGATGATACAGCCCTATACGTCAAGGGCGTGCATGTCGACCAAACTCCGGAAGGCCGTAAACGACCTCGGAGCCTGGTTTAAAAAATGGCGAATCGATGTAAATCCAGAGAAAAGCTCTGCGATGCGCTTCAAACATAAACGCCGTCGCCCCTGTGACCCCCATATCCGAATGCTAGGTACGCCCATCCCGTGGGCACAAACCACCAAGTACCTAGGCGTAACGCTCGACCGTACGTTTTCATGCCGACCTCATATACTTAAAGTTACCAAACTCGCCGGTATGTACATGGCCTGCCTAAACAGTATGTTAGGCAGGCACAGCTAAATGTCTCTTATGAACAAGCGAACGCTTTTTAAGGTTTGCATCAGACCAGTCATAACGTACGCCGCCCAATCTTTGCCCATGCCAAACCCTCCGTTCTGTATAATCTGCAGGTAGTCCAGAATCTGTTCTGCCGCAGGACCACGGATGCTCCGTGGTACGTGCGTAACGCAGACCTGCACAGGGATCTCGACTTACCTATAGTACAACGACACCTTAGGACGCTCTCTACCGCTTTTTTCAAGCGATCCGAAGAGCATCCTAACCGCGAGTCAGTAGCTTATACTGTTCCGTCCATGGCGTCGAGGTACAAAGTCCGTAGACCGAGAAATGCACTCTTGGATCCCCCCGATCAGCTCTCGGCTAATCTGGACCAGCTTAAGGCTGCCCAGACCGAATAATCATCATCCAAACTGTCACTAAAACCTTAAGTGGTTATTTTTCTCAGCGGGTGACCCTCTAGCGTGTCCCCGCTTGCGCACCCACCTCCCAACCCGGGTGTAGCTCAGATAAAGGCTGCACAGCATTCCCATGCTACAGCCGGCAAGGTGGTTTTTAGTGGGTAGGTAGGTAAACTACTACTTCAATATTAAATAAATTATTAAAAATAAATAGTAGGTAAATATTTATTTTTAATAATTAATTTAATATTGAAGTAGTGCATTTTCCCAAGTATTATTTTACTAATACGTTAAACACAAATCTATATACACTGTATATTAATTAAAAGTCTGAACTTTTAAGTACCCGGTAAAAAAGTAATCATCATCAGCTCATTGTCAACCCACTGCAGGGTATTTATCCCTATTTTTTGTTAGTGTAAAAAATATGTCAAAGTAATCGGTCAATTTAATAGCTCTACTCATTTTCAATTAGCTATACGATATTGCACCTTAAGTGGGTCCCAAAGTTTGTCACTGTATTGTATAATAATAAATAATATTATTTTCACCTAATTTTATTTATTTTTGTTATGTAATCACTCTTATCTTAAATCAAACCGTAACAAACGTCTATATATTAATAACACCAATCTCTTCGTTAAGCTTTTATTGTACCCCAATTTTATTTCGTCCCATATTATTTTGCAAAACATAACTCAAGTAATAAATTACTTTATTCTATATTTCTATAAATCAAAAGTAAAATATAATAACGTAAAATAAGTCAAAAATATTTGAAAAAGTATCAAAACTTATGCGGACGCGCTACTTGACGGCCAGCGACTGTATCATAAAGCACTGCAGATGTTACATAATCCAATTAAGTTTCCACTATTTTTTTGAACAAAACTCAGCAAAAGCTTTTTAAAGAAAGCAGACATTCAGAGAGGTATTTACAGAATGTTAACAAATAGCACACTTAAAATAAAAACAGTTCTGTACTTAACCATTATTTATTAAAAAAATATGAAGTTATAACACATTTTCAAAAATATTTGTATTGTGTTGTGTTGTGTTAAGATGTTTTCAAAAACATTAGGTACTGTTGTGCTAAGATTTTTTCTAAAACTTTGAATATTTAAATTAAACGTATCTTTGTGGAAAAAGAGAACATTATTATTATTACCTTGTTACTTTTCCCACTCTTAGAATGAAACCTAATGTTCTATAAGCCTTATTAAGTGTTTCTCTTATATTCATGTCAAATGCTAACTATTCATGAAGGAAAACGCCAAGATCTTTTATGGAAGAAACATTTTCTAAATTATGTTATTATTTTTTAAATTATTCATTTTCTATATTTAAAGTTTATGATTGATTTCTTCTATATAAAAAATATAATCAAATGTCAATATAAAAGAAGTAATCAATAAAATATGTCCTTTAATAAAATAAATTTAAAACAATATCCAATGTCAAACATTAAAAAAACAAAAATAAATTATTACAGGCCATGCCATACAATAGTCAATAATGTATAAATAAATTAAATAAATAAATCATGTCCACATTATTAAAATTAATGTTCAATCTCAATTCTAATACTGAAACAAATAATAGTTATAAAATAATAAAACAGGCTTATGCTCTAGTGAGATAGGATCCATTAAGATTTATTAAAAATGGTGTAGAAAAGTCAATAAAAAAAACTTATCTTAGTCTTAGCTAAATATTTGATTTGTAGATGTGGACTTAACCAGTGTTATTTTTACGTTATGCGTATTTGTAGCCTTTTTCATAAAACCATGCTTGTTTACCAAGATAGATATAAATAAGATACTATTTATAAAAGACGAATTCCAAAATAATTTGTTGTAAAACTTTTAAAAATTATGGCAATAAATTCTATTCAATATTTTTGATTTAAATCATATTAAATAATACTGATCATTCAAAATGTAATTTATTTTATATTTTTATAATTAATTTAATTCAGGATATAAACCATTACAATTATAATTATTTCACACAAACTGACGGCGATCTGTGAGTCGCAAAGTCAGGTAGGCGTCCAGGGAATTTACGGAACGTTACCCCTTTCGGCCAATACTATTGTCTTCGTTAGTACAGGCCACGAGATGGCTCATAATTGATATAAAATCTAATGCACGCGCTGCTTGTATTTAGTACCGGCCGAGGCCTTCCAGAGGGTGACGTATCGCTTTTTTTCCCGCGCTTTCGCCCAGTGCTATCGTACTCCGTCGTAAATATCGAACGCTTGCCATCAATTTTGATACTTTTGGTATAAATATTTATCTTTATTATAAATAATAAATTGCATACTGAAGTACTGCATTTTTCCAAGTATTATTTTACTAATAAGTAATACACAAATCTATAAAAGTCTTTGTTTTTAGGTACTGTGGTGGGTGAAGGGGCGTAGCGGAACTAGCTGTAATGATAAAAAGATTGTTTAGTAGAAATTCATTTGATATTTATTCATTTCATAACCTTACATTGTTTTCTTTTAATGTCACGGAATGTGGTATTTATTTTATTCAAATTCGAATCTTACTAAGGCGGCGGCGACATAAAGAGGCCGAACGCCACATTCCCCGGGCACACTGGAAATTTATTTATACACAACACGAATAAATAAATTTCATAATACTTATACAATTCAAAAGCATTCCTAGCTAGCCTGCCTAAGCCTAAGATGGTCAATCCTAATACAAAATCAACTAAAGACGGCCGACACTATCAGGTAGCTTCAGAGAGGGTACAGTGAAATAAAATGAAATATTTATTTCTCAACATTGACAATTACTTGTTCTTATTGAGGTCAAATAAAACATGACTAACACCAGTTCGACAAAACCTTCGTGAAGAAGAACTGGCAAGAAACTTCACGGGTATATTTTTTTCAAAATAAATTTACAGAGTCTCTTTATGTCTATACAAAGTTATTGTTATCTGCATCCGTTAGCTCGGCAAGTCTCCCTCCCCCCAAGTATCCAAACGACGAACACCCTCAAATGGCACCCGTTCACGAGTTAACGCGGGATCCAGCCATCGCCCTCCTCAACCACATTAGAGGGAAGTGAGCAGCCCGTCACCCGACGCTACCATAAGAAGACGATAGTAACAATGACGCTTTAGATATTCATCGGGACGAAATACTCAACGAGCAAACATACACATTACATATGTTTTGTTACAAATACTAGTAAAATCCTGTTAATGAGGGATTATACCCAATGGCTTTTATCATCCAAATAGTCGGATAGTTTATAATATGCTTTAGCACACAACTTCTGCTTTATAGTTTCTTTGAATTTGTCAATACGAAGACCTTGGATATTCTCAGGAACCTTATTATAAAAACGTATACATTGACCCACGAATGAGTTAGTGACTTTATGAAGCGTACTATTATGAGCTGCCAGCATATTTCTTCCTCTTGTGTTAACATTGTGCACATCTTTTTTTCTTTTGAACAAGGTTATGTTCTTTTTTACATACATTAAATTTTCTAAAATATATTGTGAATGGAAGGTAAGAATATTTATTTCCTTAAATTTACTTCTAAGTGACACCCTTGGACCGAGCTGATAGATTGCGCGAACAGCCCTTTTCTGCAGAATAAATATAGCATCAATGTCGGCAGCACTCCCCCACAGCAGAATACCATATGTCATGAGGCTGTGGAAGTAACCAAAATAGACTAATCGAGCAGTTGTTTCATTTGAAATTTGTCTAATTTTTTTAACAGCATATGCGGCAGAGCCAAGCCTTTTCGCTAAACCATCAACATGCGGTCCCCACTGCAGTTTGGCGTCTAAGGTTATGCCCAGAAATACAGTTGAGTTTACAGGAGTCAGTTCCTGGCTCTTAACTACAATGTTTGTGTTTACCTGTTTGACATTTGGCAATGTAAACTTAACACATTTAGTTTTTTTTTTTCATTGAGGAGCAAATTATTAGCTTGGAACCACTTCTCTGTGTTGGAGATGCATTGGTTTACTGCTCGAGAGTCAGTTTCGTGTCTTTTGATTTTTAATAATAAGGAAGTATCGTCAGCGAACAATATGACCTCGCATTGATTCTTAACGACCGATGGCAGATCATTGATATATACTAAAAATAGGAAAGAACCAAGAACTGAACCCTGGGGCACGCCCATTGTCACTGCCGATCCTGATGGTTTTTCTCCATTTATTGCAACTTTCTGTTTTCTATTAGAAATATAAGATTTAATCAAGGCAAGCGCTCGGTTTTTGTGCCGTAATGGTGCAGTTTCATGAGTAGAGTAGCATGTTCCACACAGTCGAACACCATGGACAAGTCACAAAAGACACCAATAGCATTACACGACTCCTCCCAGGCGCTGAATACGTGTTTTATGAGCTCAACACAAACTCAAATCGGTTGTTGAGCGACCCCGCGTGAAACCAAATTGGTTAAAATTCATTAAACTATTACCATAAAAATGAGAAAGTAATTGATTTAAAATAAATTTTTCAAAAATCTTACTGAGGGTTGGTAGTATAGGGTCAGACATACTACCTGCTTTGAATATTGGGATGACCTTACTCAATTTCATTAAATCAGGAAATACACCATTATCAACACAGTCATTAAATATACTGACTAAGTGCCGGGCTATACTATCAATGACAGATTGAATAATTTTAACAGAAATTCCATCTAAATCGGCAGTATTTTTTACTGTAATGCTTTTAAATGCATTTAAAACTTGTGGAACAGTAACATGTTTAAAGTTGAAAACAATATTGCATGTATTTTCCATTACCAGTGACTGCAAAAGTGGAACATGAATTAATACTCAAAGTAGTTGACACAGGGATGGCAGTAAAAAAATGTTCGAATGCTTCAGCAACATCTCTGTCAGTTGACAACAATTTATCATACATTTTTTAATTTTTTTGGTGTGAGGGTATTTTGCTTTCCCAGTTTCCTGATTAATTATATTCCATGCAGTTTTTGAAATGTAAATATATGTAAAAATAAATGTATATGTATATACTATATTTAATTTTATTATTAATGTAATTAGATTTAGCTACACTGCATACTCTTTTAAATAATTTGGAATACTTTTAACATATTTATAAAAGTCTTTTTATTATTATAAATTCTTTTACTGTACAATTCATATAATCTATTTCTACTTCTGCATATTCCCACTGTTGCCCTGTCACTAAAACTAAATAAGTTATTATTTACACATATTTTATATTTTGTTAGTATTTTGTAGTTATATTGAGTAATAGGATCGCCACAGTAATCTAATTTAAATGTTTTTTCAAATACATTATTTCTAAATGTTTCAAGCCGTCTCTCATTAATGGGTATAAAGGTAATTTCTCTTAAATTTTTAGTGTTTTTTTAGCCCAATATCAAAAGTGGCCCACTATGATCTGATTGCAGTTTATTGATTACTGACTTTGTACATAGCACTAAATTTGTAAAAATGTTATCAAGGCATGTGGCTGAAGTCGCTGTGATTCGCAGTGATAGATTTTTTAGGTTATAACAATTAAAAAGATTCAACAATCGTTTACTTTGTGATGTCTCTACTAATAAATCAATATTAAAATCGCCACAAATAATTATTTCTTTGTTTTTGTTATTTACTCTATGTAATACCTCATCCATAGTGCTCTGAAACGCTTCAAACGGTGAGGATGGGGTCAGTACACACTTATTATAACAATATTCCCTATCTCAATACAGGCTATTTCAACAGATCGCTCAACAGACAGACTTACAATATCAGAGCGTTCTTTAAATGCAAGGCTCTTATGAGTGATGATCATTGAGCCACCCAAGTTGTTTGTTCTCTGCTGAATGAACTAGCAATTACATGATATTTATATGAAGACATAATTTGACACTGTCTGGGCCAGTGTTCTGTATTCTGTGTTCTATGTATTAACATAGTACATGAATATTTTCACAGTTTATAATAAGCTCAATCTGTAATTCCATACCATCAATGCCCTGCATATTTTGATGGACTATGTTCATAATATTATCTTTTACATTTTTATTACTTAAATTACTACTTAGAATACTGGCGCTAGACGTATTATCTGTTGTCACTAACTTATGTTTAAATTATTCCTAATACTGTGTTTTGGAATATTACATTCCAGTGGGTCAAAAATATAAAGTGACTGCTCAATAGAAGCAGCGGTTGTAGTCAACGAATTGACTGTTATGTATAAAATATATGATAGCGAGTATGCTATCTGTCGCAGGTCATAATTGTACAAATTGTACCTACCATTGGTCATGTAAGGGTTAGTTATAAGTTTATTTGTATCAATAAATTGAAATTTTTCGCTATGACGACATGTCATATTTTGTATATCTATATTTAGTCGATGCTTCATATTATTTTCTGACAGGTTCTGGGTAAATGGAAATGCAAACAAAATAATTTTACTAAGATTCTGCTTGCAATTCAATCTAGCAAAAAAAGCTGTCATGGTTTTCCGACTTAGTTGCTTACATCTAACTACTAATATAATTAATATTGTATAAGGGTTAAATGTACAAGATGTAATTTTATGAACTAAGTCATAATATGAAGCACCGGGGTAACAATAATTAGTTATTGGCACCGAGTAAGTTGCAATCCCATGTTCTTACCAAGTTTACCGCTATACATAATTATATTTAATTCACTTTTATTTGACTTAATAATTAAGCTACTACCTGATTTAGTTACTATATGCTCAGTGACATATAGCTCCTCAGCTTGGCTGGATATTGGCAGAGGGAAATCTGATGTAGTAATATTTGAATGCCTTTCATAGTAATTGGTAAGGGACTCAAACCGGTTCAAAGACCGAAAATTGTCATTTTCGGTATTGTTTTATAGATTGACATAATTGCATATCTTCAGTTAACATAATGAGCTTAAGGTGAAGAAGGTGTATATATCCCGATGCTGCCGGGCAGCTTGCCCATTGCCGGGCTTCTCGAGAGAGTCATACTCGCTCGAATGAAGGACCACCTGTTCCCGGTGACCCCCTCATTATCCCCCTCAATTCGGGTTTCGTGCCAAGCACTCTTGCCCTCAGCAAGTCCACCGAATTGTCGCGTACATACTCGCCGGCTTCTATTCCAAGCGGCTTAAAATAGTCGCGGTATTCTTTGATGTAGCCAAGGCTTTCGACAAAGTCTGGCACACGGGTCTCATTTATAAGTTGTACAACACAGACTTAACCGACCGACTAGTCAAACTAGTCGGCTCCTATTTTAAAGCTCGCACCTTGCGTTTTAAGCACGAAGGTACGCTCTCCACCCCCGCCCCCTCAGGGCAGGAGTCCCTCAGGGCTCGGTACTCGCCCCTCTCTTATAAACCACCTACACCAATGACATACCTAACCTGTCAAAAGGTGTCCAACTCTCCCTCTTTGCAGATGATACCGCCCTGTACGTCAAGGGCGTTAAGGTCGACACACTCATCACCAAACTCCAGAAGCCGACCTCGGAGCCTGGTTTAAAAAATGGCGTATTGATGTGAATCCAGAGAAAAGCTCTGCGATACGCTTTAATTATAAAAGCCGTCGTCCCTACGACCCCCGTGTCCGAATACGTATTCGGTAATCCGTATCCCATCCCGTGGGCACGAACCACCAAGTACCTAGACCTCACATACTTAGAGTTACCAAACTCGCCCGTATGTACGTGGCCTGCCTAAACAGTATGTTAGGCAGGCCACGTACATATCAGTTTCGATCAGTTTCGGCTTATCTGGACCAGCTTAAGGCTGCCCAGGCCGAATAATCATCATCCAAACTGTCACAGATGAAGGCTGCACAACATTCCCATGCTACACAAGGCAAGGTGGTTTTTAGTGGGTAGGTGCCACTCTGGTGAGTCCCACATCACCCCGCAGAGCCGGTATGCCTACGGTGGTATGCATGGCGCATGTTCCACCTCCCTCCCGTGAGGGTGTTGCTTCAGCGGCAAAAAAAAATTTGTTTATGATAAAAGATGTTTATGATGCCACTATACTGAAAGGTTGGAACAAAAAAGACGAGGATTCTAATAGGATCGTAAGAACTGGTCAATTTTATTGCGTCTCAACAGCGACTAAGCTTTATTATCCTGAAGTTACGTGACAAAATAAATTATTGATTTAAGTTTTCAATTCAATTAACATACAGTGTCAAATACCTTTACTAAACCCAGCCTTTAATAAACTCTGTTATTTAAATAATGTTTTTCAGACAACTATGGATGGTAACCGAGAAAAGAGATGAGATGTTAAGTCAAAATGCAGTTCGCAGCATTGCCGTGTTATTAACCATAGAGTGTGAAACGTCTGGAATCATAAAATCTACTAAACCCGAGAAAGACTGTGATGGTCCCAAGAAAAGTCAGGAAGAGCTAATTAATGGCATCATTAAATGCTTAGGCTATTTCACAACGCATGCTACAGTCCAGTGTGCGGAACAAGTAAGTTGTATCGTTTTTTCATTAATACATTTTAGGCAAAAATGACAGGGTTGTAACTCGCTTTTTTTTCTGCGAGCAATCTGAAAGTTCTGGTCATTACTTGGTTGTCAGAAGAAGGATTAAATTTGTGGAGTGTATGTATGACTGTTTGTATATTTCATTGGTACGCTTTCAGTCTAAACTGTTTGTTTTCAACACATGAGGTGGCTTTAGATTCGTCTCAGTTGTGGGAGTGATATGGATATATTTCTTCCCGCAATTCCCATTGAAGCAGGAGTCACACGGGATAATATCTCTATCAATCAGGTTTTTTTAATTTGTCACACTCTCCAGCTAGCTTTTCTTCATTGTAACTTTCAGATATATTTAGAATATTCACCTCCTAGTCTTCTTGCGTTTATCTGTTCGAATAGAAAAGTTTTTGATATTTTTATTTGAAATTTAATATTGAATAGTGTTATGTAAATCACGTTAAAGCTTTAAGTTTACTTACTTTTAAAATTTCCTGGATTTATTTTAGATACAAGGCGATGGCAGAGGATATCAATGTCTAGTAGCTTTGACCAAAAACTGCGAGTCGATGTCCTTAAAATGCCTCATGAATTTGTGCTTCATATCATCATGTAGACCACTGCTAGGCACAGCAGGGCTGGTTGAAAAATTAGTCGGAATTCTCCAAAAAATAGCGGGTAAATAATTTCTTTAATTTAAAATCTTTATGAAAAAAAAGTTCAGCGATATGAATTTGTTCTTTTAATGCTACGTTCGTACTGCCTTAAATGTTTGAAAGATTATATTACTATGGTTTTTGCGTCGTTGATCATCGACCAGTAAGATTGCACGAAACATCAGATTTTTCGAAATTACAATTCTTTGAAGTATTTTATCGAGATACTAAGCTTTTATTGTTATATCTTCAAAGTTATCTGTATCTTTTTTTAATGTATATTTTTTTAATATACGTCGCTTTTTCTACAGAGGTATCGTGGTGGCCAGAAGGTGCTGCGCGTGCTCTTGCGCAACTTAGCGGTGAATCCGTAAACAGATCTCGATTACGTCACTGTGGAGGTCTTCCTCTATTAGTGTCTGCTGCCAGAGTCAATTCGCATGCCATGCACGCTCTTTTGCAATACGTGTTTGATGATAATTGTAAGTATTTCTATCGTTATTTGACATGAGAAGAGTACGAGGTCTTAAGGTGTAAGTCAAATAGCATGAGAAGTGTAGAACGTTTAACGTAATGAGTCCCTATCTTACCTCTTACCCCAATATCCACCATTTTTCATGTATGAACACACCCTATGTAACATATGTTAATAAAAAGGAGGGTCCCAATTTTAAAGGAGCTTATGTTTGGTTTCTCACGCACACATGTGCGTGGTAAGTACGTAGTATTTCTCTTGACCCGACAGGTTTTGTAGTTTAATTTTTAATCAAGAACATAATATGTAATGTTTATTTTACCAATATTTCTTTTTTCTCTTTTGTATATTCCTAAAAATCTATAAATGGTTTTATGTCCCATTCTTGCAGCTTTCCAAATACTAGTGAATGAAGGACTAATAAACCTACTAACAGAAGAACTCAAGAATTATTTAACAACAATGGATTTTGAACACTGCAACATAGACAATTCTGATGAGTCAACTGAAAGTAAAGAAAAATCTTCAAAAGAAGAGCCGAAAGAAGCTAAAAAGTCTGATCAAATACTGCAAATGTTTAAAGATGGGCAGTCAAGTATTTCAGAGGCTAAAGGCAGTTTATTTTCAAGACGTAAGAGTCAACTGCAGAACGAAGATGAACTTAAAGTGGTGATAGAAAGAGACAACATGATAGTTGGTTTCGTTGATGCAGTGGATAGTGACGCTAGTGATGATAGTCAAAGTGAAGATGAAACCCTACCGAGGTTGTATCCTGTTAGCAAGAATCTTAAACGGGGGAGGCCGGCTAGTCCGAAGCATATGAAAAAAGTAAGTTCATTTGTTAACTTTGTTTCAGATTTGATTAGAAGTAGTGAAAGCTTGCAATTTTAACGATTATTTGAAAAGATTTGATTTTTCTGAAATATTATTGCTTAAGCTGATGAGCTGGCATGTTCAAGTTTTTTTTTCATATAGTTTTTAAGCTTAATTTTCAGTATTACAATATAAGAATAGATACTCATTTCTGAAAGTTACAAATAGTTTTTTTGTAACCAACATTAAATACATTTTCACTTTCATTATTATTGTTCAATTTATATTTTCAATTCCAGAAATCTCAACTAATAAAAATGGCCAGCAAAGATTGGTCAGCCGGTGTATATTGGGAGCCCAAAAGCCCTGAATGGCCAACAGCGTCCCAATCAAATTCACATATGAGTCCAGACCGATCCAATAATGGGCCAATGTCGCCATATTCCGACAGCCAATCAGGATTAAGTCCAGCATATAGTGGTTATTCAGCCAATAAGAAGCCGAGATGGGATTGGAGTCCAGAATCGGGTGTTAGTGCAGGAGAGGGGAGTAGTATGTCACCGCATTGGACAGAATACCAGTGGAGTCCTAGTAGCTCTGGCAGTCCGACTTCGCCTTTTAGTGCTACGGAAGGTAATTTATATATACGAGTACTAAAATTGTCTTTTGTTTTTTTTTATTTATGCTGCCTTATTTATTCTTTATTAAAAGGCTGCTTTATTGTATGGTATTAGATATAGTATTTTCTATAGTATTATTAGTACATATTTCGTTTTCTTACTTTGCCAGATAGCTCCGACTCAGAAATATCGGGTCGATATTCACCAGTCTGCAGCGAACACGACGTGGATAACGAAGACGCAAACAATGCGAATAGAAACGTTGCTGCGGAACTAGATGCAGCTCAAGTCGCTCATGACTTGGACGAGCTTATCATGGATGATGATGACAGCGTTGATGATGAGGCTCCTTTGGAAGGTATGTGGCGTAGAGTTTCAAAAGTGGGTTTGCTGAAGCGTAAATTATATCTTTGGAAGTTTTAGTTTATATGATGAAAGGGTACATCTGTATGTGTTGTGCTTACACATAGACTTAGTGTGACCCCGAAGGTACGGTGAAAGTGTGCGAGGAAGAAGAATCTGTTTTACGGAAATTTATAAAAACACAAAGGGAAACCAAATCTAACGCCATTGTAAACTGTTTTGAATGACAGGTCGTCAAAAGTTTGGAAATCTACCAAATTATCTGTTTAGTCAAGGGTGCTGCCTTCTATGTTTACCTACATTTCTTTTTGTTGCCATTGGAATCTTGTTGGCACTGTACATTTGAATAGTGTTTTACTTAATTTTTACTAAATAACTCACAATATGATAAATCAGGACTGATCAAGAGTCATTACTCTGTTAGATCTAACGGATTGGTGTTACATGAAATATTAGTATAATTGTCCAGAAGTATTGTCCCTGGACACCTACACAGACTTAGTTTTGGGTAAAGTTCACCTATAGATTAGCCACATTTTTGATTGCAATTTTGCAATAATTCATCAAGGGTAGGTACAATGGTGCACTACGCCCACACGCGACTGACCACCCTTGTGGTTTAAATTAATACCGATGAAATTAAATTATGTGATAATTTTCATATATTTATTTTAAGTTGTAAGATTTATTACAACATCTTGCTCCGATGACGGAGCAAGTCAGAATGTATCGCTTCATTTCTTTCTGTTCTGTCAACAGTATATTTAAATATCCGTTATTCTTAATTTATAATAATTCATATTAACCTCTTTACTCAAATGTCGCGGCATTCTGACGTGCTCTCTAAGGCTTAGCCGTGACGGTACCTACTTACTATCACATAGATCTGATGCTCATCTTTATCATTTAGGTACCTACTTTTAAATCGATTTTAATAAATTAATGGTACTAATACGAACCAATTTATTCCAGATGTTAACAAAATAGATCCCAACACTAAATTCTCGCGCATTGCATGCGTTTTAGTGCTGCTATTCAGAGTTTCACACGGAGCTTGTAACAATTACGGGTCTATAAGAGAAGAACCCGTCCCTAACCATACGTTAGAGTTGCTAACAGGAAGAGAATGTTTAAACGCATTGCTAGATTATGTAGAAAGGTGTAAGCGGCCTTTGGGCCGTGCTGCCCGTATATTGGCTAGAGTCCTCAGGTACATAGTATTTTCTCCATTACAGTAATCTCTAGTAATACTATAAGTGCGTTTTTTTAACCTTATCTCACATCAAAATAAAAAGGGTATATTACAATTGGGGAATCAAATTAACGGATGGGGAATGACATATGCTATAATTTGTCTAGAAACTTCCACGGGGTCAAGAGCTACGCAGGTCTTCTAGTAGAAAATATAAGATGTTAGCTAGTATTATCGGGTTAACTGTAATGTCCTACGCTAATTTTATTAACTTATTCGCATACATCCCAGTAATAATATTGACCTTATATAAAATGACATATCATGACATGAGTGTTCACAGCTTATAAAATTTTACATTTTGCTAATGCCGTTATCTCAACTTACCAATGCGATACTTTACTAATAAAATTTTAAAATATTTGTTAGGGCTTGAATAAGATATTACATTCATAAGCACTAAGTTTCTTTCAAACGTAATCTAGGTATTTCTTATGCTTTTAAGAAACTGCATATTCTTTAAAAATTTTATTTGTTTTATAATTTCTTCGATACATTGATTATCATTAAACTGTAAATTTCGTTTCAGCAATGCCCTCTGTTTGATGAATATTTTGCGACATAGGCTCGCAATAAGACTACACAATATGTCCGTTAGTTCTAAGCATCCACCAACTAAATGTATACAGTGTAAGCAGGTGTGTAAACTTAACTTCCGCCAAATAAACTCTAAATTCTCGTGGTGTTGATGGTAGAAACCCTGCCTTAATACCAAAGGTGCTGGGTTCGAATGTTTGCTTACAGTTCAAACTCGTATTCACAAATTTTCTATTATATGTAAAAATATCAATAAATCAGACTTTGCTTACTGCACTACTGTACTACCACATTATGTTAAGTGTATTAAATACCCTAATACACTTTCTAGACTTAAATTTAGCCTCTGCTAACCAATAAGTGTTACTTTACTTACTGATTTTCAGATTGTTAGATTAAGCTCAAAGCTACTTACTCAACTAACGATTCTTACGGAGTCGAGCTATGGTATTGGTGAGATTAGTTACCAGTTATTAAAAGGAAACTCTTATATGAAACAAACTCTATCCTTAACTCTACCATATATTGTAAGGTAAGCATAATCATAATTTATTATCAATTTTGCTAACATATTTAGTCGCTTATCAATTTATTTTTTTAATTTTTACAGAACTGAAAAGCCACTTAAAAAGTATTTCATTGACTGCAGCGCTTTAAACATCCTATTCAATATTATAGCTGATGCTAAAGAAAACATGCAAGAATGTGTCACTGCATTAGTAAAACTAGCAACAAATGTGAAAATAAAGGATCCTAAAACTTTGGAAAACTTGTTCAAAGATCAAATCATACTCAATTACGATCCGATCCTTGATAACCTTTCTGAAGAAGATATAGTAACTTTTGAATTAGATGACCTGTCAACCGTTCAAGCAAACAAAGTATTTTTGTGTCAAAACTCTGAAGTATTCAGTGCTATGTTGATGGGGTGCTTCAAGGAATCTATACAGAAATGTGTACGACTGCAGAATGTTACCAAACCAGCCTTAGAGCATTTATTAAACCTCCTGCAGTGTGGTTTGAATAATCCTAAGAGTGAAGTTCAAACATTTCCTATGGCGCCTGATTTGAAAACCAATCTTGAACTGCTTTTATTAGCTGATAGATTCTTATTTCAGAAATTGAAAGGACTCTTAAGCAGTGCAATACTTCAGTTTCAAATGACTCCAGAAAATGCTGATAAGATCTATGTTTGGTCTCTCAGTGAAGGAATGGGCTTTTTATGTGTTGAATCTGTAGCTTACCTATTGACCGGCGAAATGAGTGATATTGAACGAACGAAGTCGTTTCAGACTATACTAGCTTTAAAATTTAAGGAGCAGTTGCTAGATGATATCAAAACCATGATTTTAAGACAGTTAGTTAAGTGACAAACATGGATAAATGATGAAGCTGACATGGACTTTGTGATAAAATATTACAGGAATTAATGGTGTTTAAAAAATGTATTGGAAAGTGTTTATGTCAACTTTAATGAAGTATACTGAGTGTTATACACACACACAAAACCAATGAAAGGGTAACTATGCCTGAAAATTTTGAAATTTGATTGTTGTTTCAAATGAATTTATGTATAAATAATTACAACATCAAAGGTTAGCAGATGTAATGTAAACAAATGTCTTTCAAATAAACAATTAAAACTCTCTGTTTAGCCCAGAACACTTTTCAACAAAGAAGAATCAATATTTTAACTTTCCTCACTCAAGATTTTACTTTAGAGAAGTGTTCTATAAAATGCGCTTTGAAATGGAGTTATAAATAACTAGTTAACATTTCTATATTATAATGTTTCAATTAATAGTATATGGTCTCTCAAATGGAACCCTATTTGTATAGTGAAAACAGTTTGTATTCGGTATTCTTTTAAGAAGTTATAATTAATTTGGTTTTGTAACTGGTGAGTAAGTTTTATTTTAATGACTCGAAAGGGCATATTTTTTGTTACAACCATTCCAATTCATGTACTACTGCCATTTACATTTAATTTTAGCATTGTTATTATTTTAAGTACTATATTTTATGTCTGTTAAATTATTATTTACGTTAATGAAATAAAATATTGATATAAACAAATATACTTTATTGTTGTTATTTTCTCTTATTAAATATTAATTTTATAGGTTTGTTTGGTACTAAAACCTGTGAAGTGATAGCTTTAATCTCACTTGCATTGAGACACTTGAAGTTAAAATTTTGAACAATCTGGAAAAAAATTATAACATTAATTTTGAAATAATCATGGTCTTTATTTAAATTAAAAATCATAAACTAAACTTACTTGAGTTACTAGTTCACTCAATTGTATCATAGCCAACTTTCTGCCAATACAACTTCTGGAGCCTAGAGCAAATGGTAATGATGCTGATGATACATGGTTCCCCAACTGGGATTTGCGCAAATCATTTCGGTCCCATCTGTAGGGTAGGAACTCTTCAGCCTTACTAAAGTTATTTTCATCCCGGCCGGAAGTATAAATTGAAGCTATTATAGGAGTCTGTAAATTTAAACTTAGTAACTGTATTTAGTAACTTATAATTATAATACAAAAGTTTAATTAAAATCATTTACATTGACTATGATTTTCTTGGAATAATCCTTCTTAATTTACTCCCAATTTCAGCCTTTATGTGGTTATATGGATCCTCTAACTCACTAGGAGCCTCTGGTATTTTAAGTTTTCTTCTCACAGAAGGTGATAACAAGAATAAGTTTTGCATTAAACCAAAACTACTAGATGTAAACCAATAAAGGCATAAACAAGATGGCACTGATGCAGCTACAGGGATCATCACCACTGAGAAGACTCTGAATAAGTTAGTAAAAGTATTATATAATTTAGATGGTTCTCTAAGCTTTGACATTTTTTGTATTTCAATAATAGCCAAATTTGTCAAGCCAAAACTAACAGGTAATATCCAAGAATGGTCAGGTTCTGTCAGGTTAGGTATCCATCCTATACCACCAGCTGCTAGTTCCATCAAAGTTACTAGAGCTGCAGCATCAGGCTGTGTATAAATTAAATTTCGCAGAGCAAATGAAATGCAAATCCACATAGGTATTTGTATCCACATTACAAGACTTGCTTTAAAAGGATGGCAATTATCTCGAACTATAAGATTATTCCACTGCTTTTTTAACGACCTTTTGTATAATAAGTAAGTTTGTCTATCATTTAACTTATAAGCGGCTCTTGCTATGGCTGTTTCCTTTTTCAACTCATTTGACAGTTCTTTAAACTCAAAACTGACGTTTTCTACTTTAGCTAAAATATAATTCTGATAAACAGTGAGCGGAAATGTGATTAAGCCCCTAACTAAAATTGTGGACGATATGATTGTTGCCCACCAAGGCATGCCTGATAAATCGTGAACTGCAATTACTCCGTCCTGCATCAAGTGGACCAATTTACTACCAGATATACTTGTGTAGGTCTCTTGTTGCCATTGGATCACTCCTTCTAATGATAAATTTCTTTTACTGATAGTAAGTGAGGATGGAGTCGACACTTTTTGATTGTTGTCTTTACGTTCCACATATTTACTGAAGACACTATAGGAAGCGTGTTTATAGTATTGGCTTAAAGATTTAACTCTGAATATTGGCAATAATCTACAGTTGTTCATCTTTAACTGTGTATAATTATAAAATACCACAAATGTTTTCCTGTGATCAAAACATAACCTCAATATTTGTTGTGATGGGTAATTCATATGGCTGACAATGACATAAATTTTGACATACGCGAAAGCATGTAATGTGCTGCGTTCCGTTTGCCGATTACAGCGCTCACAGCGCTAAAAGTGGTCAAAACCGTTCCGATTCGTTTGAGCGCGCTAAAAGTGTTATTAGTGCTATTGCAATCGGAACGGTAAATATCGCGCTAACATTCTGATTGTTCGTTGCTTAAGTCTAAAGTTACAATTTCATTAAGATCTTTGACCCTGAATGAAGCAGGAGCCATTTTTTTATATTATTACAAAATAAAATTAAAAAGAAAGCTTTTAAAATCTTTAATCGACTAATAAAAACATTAACAAGTAACGTCATGTGTCAGTTTTGACAGGCCGCTCTCAGCGACCATGCTCCGTAGCTTTGGCACTGTGAGCGGGAAGATGGCGGCGTTTATGACGTCATTGATGACGTATCGATATCGCTGTGGGCGCGCTCACGGGCAATCGGAACGGGTATATGAGCGCTGTGAGCGCTGTAATCAGCAAACGGAACGCAGCAATGGTCGTTCAAAAGTTTTTGTTCACCTGGTCTTAAACTATTATTCTGTGTAAATTGAAAAATCCTTACCCCTTTGGGAATTAAGTAAGATCCTAATAAACTTTCATCAGGTAATATTCTTGTAAGAAAAGGTGCAACAGGATATAACCGCATTGATTCCTTAATGACGTTTTTTGCGTATATACGATTACCCGCCCGTAGTTCTTCTGCGGCAGCTTTATTCTGTGATATTAAAAACAACGTCCAAAGCGATGTGTATGCGGTCTGTAATAAAATAAATCAGTAAATAAATTAAACTATAAACTTATTTAAAAAGGCTATCGCCTCGATCAATCGTATCGATCTTTTGTAAGCGCCTCGCATACTAGGGGACGACGACACTGCAAGGGATTCAAATGCGAATCTTAGCTTGCACCAAGTCACCCGAGTATATCTACTAAGAACCTACTTACCGTATCGCCAGCAGCTATAATAAAATCTGCTACAATTCTAGATATCATTTCGTCACTAATTCTTTCTTGACTTAATCGTTTTATCAGTCCATTGCCTTCGGCTTTATCGGTTAACATTTCAAGAACAATTTTTTGGGCTAAAATAAAAACTTATTTTAATGCTAAATATTTTTACTGCAATTAATACGGTTATGGCTATTATTATTTAAGTAGTAAGATGGCTAAACTCAAGTGAAGTTTGCTGTAAAACTTACCAAGAGATAATGATGTGTCTACACTTTGCTTGAAGTCTTGCCAAACCTTCAAGTTCAGTCGATAATACCAATGAACTGGTAGTAGATATAACTTTGTAGTATATTCAAAAATCTTTTTAACAGCTCCAGAAAAATATTCCAAAAGTTCTTCATGATGCTGGCTTCGTTTAAATGTAGTCTTAGAACCCAGTAAAACTGAGATGAGCACTGTAATGCAGTTTTTAATACTTATTAATACCAAACAACTCGTCTCCTCTCTTAGTTTGTATTTATTAATAAAAATAGTCAATTTATTTTTAATCAGGTTTTCTTAATTTAGACGATCCCAGTATTCCTATACTTAGGCATAATAACTTACCGTCTATCGATAATTTATAAAAATCACTTTCCAGATTAGGAGTGTGATTGCAATTATTTACACAGTGTTGGTCCCACTTGACGATAAATTTTGCGATAGTCTCTCGCACTGGATCTTCTAGCCATGACTCAGCATTTTCCTTTAATAAATACCTGTTGGTTATTCTACGGTTTTCCAACCATTCTTCGCCATTCATGAAGAAAAGACCTCTCTTTGACCCATACAACTTCTCATATAATACCCATGGTTCTGGTAATATGTGTGCAGGATATTTTCCTTCCAAGTTCATAAATAAAGATTTAATCATCAATGGGTCACTGATAAAAACCAGATCAGTTTTCCCACCGAGCTGATCCTTGAATATTGGACCTAATTTTTTGTGTCTTTGGTCTATGTAGCTGTGTAAACTGCAAATATATATGTAGGGAATATATTATTGGCAGCCCTTCTTAATTTACTAAGTTTATGTTAGTTTTTCAACATTTACAAATCGAAAAGTAAGTAGGTATATCTACATAATAACAGAACATACCCACACTACTTGTTACATACAGTATATCAAACATATCCATACATAGTTATATACATAACATAGTTTATGCAATTATATAAAGCATGTATATGGTGGATATTGAACTCATTTGGGGCAATGAAGTTCATATAGTGTAGACTATCTGGAGATTTTATTTATGTGCATACTTACTGACTTCCACTGCCTGCTGCAATAAGTTGCAACTTTGTACCAATGAAGGGCAAACTGACTGAATGCGGCATATCTTTGATTGTGACCACCGAAGGATTTGAAGCTCTTGTTATAGTAGACAAGTTCTGAGTTGGAAATTTTAGTTCATTTTTTACTTTAAGTCTTAAGCATTTCATCATTATTGACATCTGTAAACGATAATAACATTAATAACTCAAGTATAATTTTATCACAGAAAATTAAAAATACAAGCACTTTACACAAACAATACTGGAAAGACTAATCACATTAATACCTAGGTAACGTAACTTGATAAGATGATACTTATTACAGCAGTCTTCAAATTACACAGCTGTCGGCACAAATAATTGCGTTAAACTGAACGGTCAAAATGTCCTTTACCTTACTACGTCCTACTTAAAATGGTAATAATTCAGAATAGATCCGTGGGACCGTTGACCGTATGCTAATAATGGAAATTTGAGATAGATATCTGATACAAAGACTTTATTCCAACATTGTATACTCTAAAGTACCTACCTATAATTTGACACAGTAATGATGTTTGCCTTAGCTAATATACGCTAATGTACTGGGCACGATAGCATCGTTTTAAGTTATTTTGTGTTCTTTAATTTACTTATCTTTGCTATAGTGTAAAGTAATAGACAAAAATATATACGTATTAGGTCCACGACAGCCCTAATATGATAGCTACCTCTGCAGACATCAGCCTCGTGGTGGTTTCAGGCAATGTATAATCCACAACGGACGCCTAATGCCACACACATCTTCGATATAATTCCTTAGGTATATAGATATCCTAAATATGAGTTCTTTCTATAATAAAGCAATCGGCTAAATATACTTAAGTCGTAAAACACATTGGTACATTTGGCAGTTACCAGAATCAAACAAGGGACCTTAAAATCAAGACGCCATCGCCTTAACCACTGCGCCACCACTGTTGTAATCAATGAATAATAATTTTATTTAATTTAATCAAGTCAAGAGGTGGATGTGAAACTCTATGCCAGTTAGAAATAAAATCTTCAACATTGCCTTTGCTCTAACAAGTACAAAATAACCATGAATTTTCATTTGAAATACATCTTACTGGTGTACTTGTGACACAAAATTGTGAAATAACATAATTTTATAAACAATTAAAACCAAATTTAACAACGTAGTTAGCTCAGGATGTCTGGCCCTTTGGTAAATTACCCAGAATTAAGTAGGCTTATACTACGTTAGATGTGACGGCTAATCGCCTTAATCTCAGCTTAAGTAACGCAAACCCTTCTTAGGTAAATGATAGGAACCAAACCCAGCCAGCTTGAATCGCCGCTTGTTTGTGGTCTCTCAATCTCCGCAAAGGAAGTAGTCTTGACGTCTTCTTATATGCTAAACGTCGTCACGTAAGATTGTAACGGTTGTAAACAGCGGTTTACCCACAAATAAACGGCGACACAAAAAACAGCCAGCTTGGAGTTATTACAAAGTCTTCTGGCTGACCCTAGTCAATACTGGTATAGAGTACTTTTTTGAAAAAAGCACCTTGACCTACGTACAGTGACGGAATTTGTTAATATCATAAAGTTTTGTTTGGGGCGTTACGTGTGAGTTTGAATGTTAAATAACGATAGCTTAGGGCCAGCCAACTTGAACTTCAACTGTAGTAGTTGAAGTTCAGGTTGTTATAAAAATATGAAATAAAGATGAAAAATAATCTGTTAATGTAACGACGTTTTCTAGCGTAGTTACAAAAATATAGACAAGTTTCTATTTCCCATCATCATTCATCAATATTGTAGGTATTGTAGTGATTTTACAAAAATAAAAGAATGCGCGGTTTTTCAGTAGGCATGTGTTGTTTTTTGGTCTATGCATCCTAGTGTGCTACCGTAGAAAAAAGTAGTAGTGAGGCTCCTCTTCATGGATGACACTCACTACAACGCACATCTTTAAAAAAGCCTTAAATGTGTAGTCCTCTGCACCTTAATTATTGGTCACCATACTTCAGTCGTTGTCTGGAAAAAATAAACTTATCTAGATAACTATATCTTTATAAGATAACTTAAAAGAAAATGATAATCACTTTTCATACTATAGTTGTGTCTACCTGTGTATGAAGCCGAATATTTACTTTTAAGATTGGTGAATCAATAAGAAAGAAAATAGCAGTCAACCGCAGGAAATACATACCGCGTGGTTCGTGCCTCGCATACACACACACACACACCAGGCGGGGCCGACATCACACAGAAGTATTTGGCGAAAATTACTACTTATGGAGAAACCCCTTTCACATGAAAATTTTTTTTTCTTTGTATTTAACTAAGATTAGGAGTTGGTTTCTTTTTATACAATTTTTTTATAGTGTGTATGCATATGGAATATAAGAATTGTTTTCTTTTTGCTTGATTCATAACGATTAGGTAAGTCAATTTACAACAATTAAGTACCACTTTGTCTACATACAAAGACTGTGTTAGCCATTTAGCAGAGGATTCTATAGTGTACCTAATCTGTATGAATGAGTACGTACTATGGTTTCGCATGAATATAATATTCAAAATATTTTCTTTCTAACACTTGTTCCCTCTTCAATGTATATTGGAAGAGATTATATTATGAGACATACCTTTACGAGTATAACTATTTTTACCAAGCTGGACAAATAGGTAGATACTTTTTACAAAGAAAGAATAATAGTGAATGCAAGCCTCTAAAGTGCTTTTTATCTTAACCCATGTTTTAGAAATGAAAACTTATCGTTTTTTGGTTTATTCTCATTCCAACCCTTTTAAGGATGCCACCAGGGTAGCGGATAGCACTAAATAGGTGACATTCACAACCCCGGTAGTAAAAATGCTTACTTAGTTCAATTTACCCCTTCATTTATAGAAAATTGGTTGATTCTTATTAGTGCAATTACTGGAATAAAGGCAATTTCAAATGAAGCCCGCGCAGCAATGAAGCAACGCATCATTAGTCGAAATAATAATCACAATCACTAATAATAATTAAAGCACCTACGACTACGATGTCCATGGGTGCGGATACCACTTACCATCAGGTGGGTCGCGCGCTCGGTCGCCGGCTGTATATAGTAAAAAAAAAGGTAATGGAAATTATTACTAAAAATTTGGATAAAGATAGTATTGTCACGGTGACGACGTCATAAAATTCGACAAACCTGCCTATACATATAGCAATAACTAATTTCGCAAGTGTCCATGGTTCAAACGGAACGAACGTTAGCTGCCGCCGCGAAGAACCTAGGTTCAAGCTCTACCAGAGCATTTATGCATGTTGATTTTCGTATTTCTACATTTATATAAGATATTTTCATATTTGGATAAAATAAATAAATGTATGGTTAATTTAAAATTTTGGAGGAAGCAAAGACAATTCCAGTAAATTTTATTCGAACATTCTAAGAACAAAAGAATAAAGAAAACGAGATTGCCTTTGTGACTGTATAAACCCATCCGAACAAAGTACCGAGTGAGTCAGTGAAAGTAAGCTAAAGAGTGAGGACGAAGGAGAAGAGAGAAGTGAACAAATAGTAAAAACTAAAGTGAGAAGTGAAGTGCTAGTGGAAAGAAGATTGGTGCAGTGAAGAGGTATATAAAGTTGAAATAGTGTGAAGTCAAAGTCTGTGTGGAAGAAAACAACATATAATGTCATCAAAATTGATGTTGTCTATTAATTTATTTATTTACTTTATTGAGAAAACCAACAGCATATAACCAAAAAAAAAAAAACAAAAGTTTTAGGGAAAACGAATGCCAATAACAGGTTTCCCTAGAAAATTACATATGCAGTGAAACTAAAAATTTAATAACAACAAATAAAAAATAAAAAAATAACTTAAATATATATACATATATGTATATATATATATATGTATATAAAATAAATATTATATATTAATAAAATACTGTATATAAATATTGTGTATATACTAAATATTATTGATGTAATGATAAGTTAAGTAAATACTGTGCTAATAAAATCGAAACTGCCTATCTATTTAACGGTATGCACACATGTAAATTAAAATGTATAATTATATCTAAAATACAAATAATATGTTTGCCAATAATGTTTGTTCCGTGTTTTATTTGAAGGTGTCCAAGAGTGCATGCCTAAATTGAGATTTACTAGTATTGAAAGGGTCTATATGACTACTTGTAACAAGACCCTGTCACCATTGGTTAAAAATAAAGCATTATTTATTAGAACCTATTGTGTTTCCTTCCAATGCCATAACAGTAACATTTCCCACATTTATTTGCACAATCCTGTAAGTATTACAAAAAAATAAAATTGATAAATACATATAAATTCATATTCAACAACAGTTTATTAAAGTTGTGTTTTTAAAATATATTTATATAAATATATTTTTAATAACATAAACACTAAAATGCTATTTAACATTATTTCGTTTATTATTATTTATGGTGCCTTATTCTAAAGTTAATTTATTCAAAGCTTCTGGTAAGGTTTCACCACATGGCCCACTAAAATAGTATTTGGTTACTTCTGTGGTAGGAGCAGGTTCAATGTTAAATTCTGCAACAATAGCTCCCCTCGCAGCAGCTTTTGGAGCAAACATGGCAGCTGGGTAAACAATTGATGATGTACCAATAACAAGACACATGTCACATGTATCAATTGCATCTTCTGCTTTTGCTAAAATATTTGAGTCCAGTGACTCACCAAACCACACAACATGTGGACGCAATAATCCATTACAATTTTCTTTTTTACAATGAGGTAGTAGTTTAACAGGAATATCTGGCAAATCCAATGCTTCGGGATCTCCTCTATGAGTCAAAGCTTTACAAATAGGGCTATCAAAGTTTGGCTCAACATTCTTACACTTTGTACACCTAGTCTTAAAAATATTTCCATGTAGTTCAATTACATTTTTAGAACCAGCTACATTGTGAAAGTTATCTATGTTCTGTGTGACTACAATTATTTCTTTGCCTGATGAGTACTTTCTTTCATAATCTACAAGCGCTTTGTGTGCTGCATTCGGAGCAGCACGGATAATTTGTTCTCTCCTATAATGATAGAATTCCCAAACCAAACTTGGGTTATCTCTGAATGCCTCTAATGTAGCAAGTGTTGTTGATCTTCGATTTCTCCATACATAGCCACCGCCTGTTCTAAAGGTTGGAATACCGGATTCTGCTGAAATTCCGGCACCCGAAAGTACAACAATTTTTCGAGCAGACTTTAAATCAGAGTTAAAATTTGACATACTGTTATAGTTCCTTACGCCAAATATTGATGGTAATCGTTGTGGTATTGTTCTGTCTAAAACCTTTACCAACTTACACATAATGATTTCAGAGTACTAAGTAAAATCTAACCCGTTTTGATTGGCAGGTAGGCCTACAAATTATAGCAAATAAAACAATTTGTTTTGACCAGCGAGGTGATAAATACATGGAGTAGTCGACGCAAAGTCGACGGCTACTCCATGTACCCTCCAATGCCCTCCATGTGTTTCCAGATGGTCTCGGCGAATTACCCCTAGACTAATTTGATTTCTCCCCTAGAAATCCCCTAGAATACCCTCACCAAGTGGATGGTGGTATGCAGCGATTTTTTAAAGAGGCGGTACATGCTCATATGTGGTTCATATATTATTAAACTTTATAATTGCCGCATTTTATTACTTATAGCTATAATTTATTCGTTATCTTCATAACCTCGAATCTCGACCTAGACTAGTTGTGGCGCTCAGGTAATTTAAAGATGGTAAAAAAACATTAATAACAAAACGACGGGAATATGATATTTGGTAAAAAAACTGTATTTGATGTTTTTAAATTGCCCCTAAAAGATCCCCCAAATATTTTTTACCCTTATTTTGTCCCTAACTCGGTCGAAAAACCCCTAAATCTAGGGGGAAATTACCTGATCTGGCAACACTGTGGACTAGTGTGTCTTATATAAAATAAGAAGTTATGTATATCGAATCATAGAAGAGGAAGAAGTCGGTCGTCTCCCTCCACTTACACAAAAATGCTAATAAAAGAAAGAGATAGTACTATTTTTGAGCGTCGTAGCAGGTGTTTATTGTTACTTCTCCGTCAAAAAAGCTGTCAAAAATGATGTTCCGGAGCTTTGATTATTTAACCAGATTAATTAATTTATTTATTTTATTAAGAGAACCAACAGCATAATAATTATACATGGTAAATCAATGATATTATATTAGAAAAGAGGTAGATAGGTTACCAAAACGACATCCGGTGTTTACAAAATGGCACGAAACGCAAACATAAACAGTGTCATATTTGCAATGTCACACTAAGGGTCGTTTTCCACCAATAATGTTTTGTGACGAATGTTTTAACGCATCAATAGAATAGCTTAATTCGCGTGACGTCTGGTTTTGCGAATTAAGCATTTATATTGGTGTATAAAACTTTATTCGACGCAACACATTATTGGTTGAAGAGCAGGCTCGTGAACCGTCGGCATTGTGAAAGAGAAACACCTATATCTATTTCTGAGAGTAAAAAAGAGACAAGCATAATTACTCATGGTACCATCCTAACAAAGAACGAACACTTCAAAGAATAAATGAATTATAATTCAGACAAGACATTGCTTCATAGAAATGTATGCCTATTATTATTCTATTACATTTTAAATTACGGATAAATAATAATGGTCAATTCGATCTTGCTAATGTCTAATATAAAATATAACTTAAAATCAAAGTTATTATTTAATTTAGTAATAATTTTTTTGTAATAGAATTAAAAATATCATCAATATGTAACCCTACATTGGATTTTTAATGAGACACTTCAAAGGGTATTTTGAAAACCAGCGTTGCCTAATGGTAACAGATGCTGAAAATGCCCTTTAGATTTATTGTGAGTGTTCGAAATTGTGTCAATAAATGATTTTATTCTTATTATTTATTTACTTTATAGTGTATCGGTTTCACTAAGAGCTAAATTTTTAGAGGCCTGAGAAAAATTAAAATGCTTCGTTGGTAAACGTATTTTAATCCCCTCGGACGCTCTTTCGTCTGTGGTTGACAATTTTTTTTAATAACGTCCATTCCACGTAATCATCAGATCAGCACGGTATGGTTCAAGTTAAAGTATGGTTCATATTGGTTTAAAATTAGACTCGTATGCTCTGAGGAAAAACAAAAAGAGTTGTACCACGACAGCAACTAATCCCTTTAGTCGCTTTTTTTCTGATAATATTTTATTCTGAATCGGAGTCCCTCTCTTTTTCTTAAAATTGTGTATTTATTATTAGTTGAGCCTTAAATATAAAAAAAAACTATTTATATCAGAGTCAGCTATGTAAAAAAAGTATCACGGTCATAGACTAAGAAGTGACGAAAATGGAAATGAAAAAATATTCACTTAGCCGGAAATAAATAAATAGGTAAATGTGGAATCTATGCATAATCACAAGGGCCTAATCGTACTCCGCATGAAAAAAATTAAAATTACGCCACTAACCTAGCTTATTATGGCAGCTAACGATTTCAGTGACCTTAAAATAAATTTAATTTGTTCCTTTTCTGTCTTTATTATTTTTTGTCTAACTCGGGATTATTTTTATGTGCAGAGTGGAGCATATTATGTACAAACTTTCTGTAGAGTAACATAGCCCACCCATATCTTTAATGGAAATTAATTTATGAAACCACAATTTTTTTTACGTAAATAAAGACTTAATACATATTTCACATTTTAAAATGTTAACTGATTTTCTAGAAATCCAGCCTGAAATATAGCCGACTATCTGTTTGAAATGATCTGCTAAAGAGTTATTGTTAAGCACTTGAGCGAATATATCAACATTGTTTTGTGATACGCGGTTACTGATAGCTTCGGGTCCATTTTCAGGTTTTTCTATAGAATTTAACTCATCGTGATCAGTAGCTACTCGTTTACCAGAGGACCAGTTAATATTTGAAATAGCGGAGGAACAATTCAAGATAGGGACATTTTCTAGGGGTACGCAATTGCCACTGAAGCCACTACGTAATTCTAAATGATTTAGTATCTTTTTATATATACCCTTAAATTGGATAGTGTTAGGGTTGTTGTCATAGCCCCCATGTTTTCTAATGACGCCAAATAGAATTTCTATGTGGTCTTGACTCAGTCTATCTGTTGAAAGATTTCAAAGAGTCGATACATATCAAAAATCCAAGAAACCCAGATTTGCATTTGCAGTCAACTAAGAGTTTCTTGGCTATAGTAAATTTGATTCACGATTTACTCTTTACTCTTTTTGTTTTGTTGTAAATTTTTAAAGACAATATGTATTTCTTTGCTTTATCTGAAAACCCTATAATATTTGAAGTATTTTTTGGGCAAATTGGTTTTTTAAAACCAAACATATCTACTGATCTAGAATTAAATATATCGAAAAGATTATTAAATATTTTGATAAATTCGACTGTAGCTGCGGTGTCTTTAAATTTTAAAGACACACTTAACTGTTAGCACAGTTCTAATGCTTTGGTAACACTTTGACTGAGTAATGGTGTTGCCAATCTGACCTTCATAATTTCATTTTCTAAAATTAAGATAACTGTTGCGGAGTTTTGCGCCGGCTGGAGAAGATGCCGCCGTAGTACCCTTTGGCCTCGAAGACACCACGACCTGACGAACCACGGAGTGACACCCGACTTGACCGAGTGCAGGTTGGAGCGCAGTGAAAACAACACGTCTTCAAAGTAAGAACGTTTATTGCGGATACCAAAATAAACCTTAAGTTTAAACAAGCCTATGAACCGCAATCGTTCCTGTAGTTGAGTTTCTTTCTTCAGACCTCTTCACTGGCCTCCGGATACACCGAACAGCGCTTACGTCTTCTTGGGTCTTCACTGGCCTCCGGATTCACCGAACAGCACTTTCTTTCTTCTAGTTGGATTCTTCTGAACTTTTTTTCTTAGACTTTTTCTTTCTTCTTATTAGACTTTTTCTTTCTTCTTGTTGTTTTCTTCGCTGCAGGCACCGAACTATTTCTTTCTTCTTATTAGATGTTGTTTTCTTGCTTGTGGGCACCGAACTGACTTCCAAAGCTCGGCGTGCGCCTTTTATACAAATTTCGCCCTAAATAATTCCAGCGCTCTGATTGGCTGGCGCGTTTGTGCAATTTGCACCTAATTACACTTAAGTTTTACTTGGATTCTAAACTTTACATCGAATTATCTTTCAAACTATTAAGCAAAACTATTACAATATTATATTCAAATAATAGAACGAAACGATTCCTATATGTTTACATAAATACCAATTTGATAAAATTAAATACAAAAAACTTTCTAGAACAAAGACTATCTCAAAACACCGTTTGCGCCGGCAGACTGTTTACTTAGCCTAACATTGTACCTAAGGCGAAACGGTTACAAACATAATTTTATCATTTTACATTATTAAAATATGCAAACATTCTAATTACAATTAGATTTTAACACAATCAAACAAGATATAACTACCAATTAGGAACATATTCAACAACAAAGGTTTTCTCGTTATTCTCTTCAAATACGTAAAACACCATGAAAATAATTATTACATTTCAATAAAAGAAAGCAATTTACACATTATTATCAATAAACCATAACAATAAACCATATAATTACGTAGTTATTCAACGAGAAAATATCTAACCATAATACGTCGTTTATTACTTCAAATGCGTACTTTATTATATGAACCTATAACAATAACGTTATATCTACCATTATCTACTTAATCTGATACGAAATAACCATAAAATTACCATAATTATGACAAATCTGAACAAATCAGTATTTTACAAATAACCTAGGTCTAAATTCTATCCAAAACATACATAAAGCTTCTCATATTATGCTTATATTATACCAATGAAATCTCTAAGAACTTTATTAAACACAAACATCATCAATTCAACCATAAATCAATGTTATCAAAATAGAATTCAAAATATACCTATACCTAGGTTCCTATAACATCCCCATTTCCTATAAGAATCTTATTAGTACTTGCTTACGTCACACTCGAAAATAACCACCTATCCGAGGACGGGCGCAAGTAGTGAGGGCGTGGACTAGCGTTATTTACAAAACTATTTGAATGGCTATGTCCCTATTATGCCGAATCCATTTCATGTTGCGTCGCTAACAATAACGTTCTGACATTTTATTAGCATAATTTAAACCTTGGTTTTTTTGAAGATGTTCAGACTTTTTGTTTAGTGCCACTTAACTTCTTCTTCACACTTGTTGAAGATTATTCTTTCAAAAGTATTACGCACTAATTTTACCATATGGTAGGGGTCAAACAGTACAGCTACTTCTTGGTCACAACTGTGATGCCTAAAAGTTGTCTTCAAATTGTTGGAATCCTTCAAATTACAACCCAATATATTTGCTGCTAAAAGTTACCTTGACAGCCGTCAAAGGTTATTGCAACGATGTCTATTCCACAATGGAAGCATTTACTTAAACAAGAAAAAATTTAATGTGCTCTTGTTTCACCACTGACACCCTTTACGAAAAAGTACCCTACGGGAAGTTTCCAGTTTTCGTCCAATGCGACCAAAAGAAAAACATAGGCTTCTGTGGCATTTTAGTTTGCTGTCCGCACTGCCACCAAAGTCCACCACACCTTCTGTTTTTCTTCCGGTCTATTTGGTTTGATGGCGTAGTGCCATCGCATCAACTACAAGAGCACATAAAACATTTTTTTTTGAAAATTGCTTTTTTTTAAGAATATCAAATGTCTGTGCAGTAAACCCAGGAAAAACTGAATTATTTTCATGGCAGCGCCGAATGAAAAACGCGCCTTACATACTTGTAGGCAGCTGAAGAATAAAAATTTAATGTCAGAGCGAATTTTCGCAAAACGGCCGGGTATTTTTGTTTGAATGATTTTTTGTGCTGTTTCTCACAAGAGATCCTATTAAACAAACTTAAAGTTTCTTTATTCAGATTGAGTTTGGTAAATTGTTCATCTGATAAATATTGCTTGGTTTTCAGATGTTTTAATATAAGACTCATGTTGCTACTTTTTTTTTAACCTCTGGTTTTGTTTTTTTAGATTTTTCTTTTTATTTATCAATTCTTGTATTTTAAAAGGTATGTGATTTGACGCGGGGTGATTGCGAATAATTTGTGACCTGAAACAAATTTTTTAAAGTAACATTTGTATAGTTTGTTAACAATAGGCCTTTGGGACGCCGTTCAACATTATTAAATCGTAACGTACTTTAAGAGTCATAACACAATACACAATTCAGTGGCATACTAATTTAATATAAGATAAATCAGTGAATAAATAAATAAAGATACCTCCAGAAAAGGAATAGCCGTCTTTTTCAATAACGTATATCCTTTGCGCGATGTATATTTATCCTGATCTTTGAAATGAATTGAACATATTTTACTTCAATTATTTGGCTACCAGGTTTCTTCTTTTCTCTGATCGCGAAAGATATAGATATATAAGATACCCACGAGATCCGCCTTGATTCGTTTAATGGAAACCTAGTAGCAATGAAATATGTATAGCATAGCTATACTTATTTTTTACCACTTCATTAATTTCAAAAAAAATTATAAATACATTAATAGTCTGTAGCTACCTGTCATACAAATGGCATGCTACTGCGCACGACCGCGCGCGCCGCGTTCCCATAGCAGACCGTTTTTTTTTTGTTCCCCTCTACGGGAAGGGCTGGAGGATAAAAAATTCTCTGACGCATACTCCGCGCGCGCGATCGAAGTTATGCGGGACTCGTCCCGACGCCTACCAGAACCATACCCACTAAAAAACCCCCTGTCGGCTCGTGCATTTTTGCCACTCAGCCTTCATCTGAGCGACGGCCAATTGGAGAAAGAGGCCGCGCTAGCGGGGCCCTTTACATAGCACTGAAGGTGCTCAAAATGAAAAATAAAAATTGCATTAATTCGGATTTACGTTAGAATTAGAATTTACGTTAGAATTAGAATTTACGTTAGAATTAGAATTTGCGACCTGAAGGGCCAAGAGATCTAAAGTTAATTGCGTGTGTTCGCCAGTGTGCGCGTTTCTCGGTCTAGCGACTTTGAATTTCTAATCTAACACAGGAGCAGTATATGAGACTGAATCTCGAACAAGATGATTGGGATGGGTTTCGGCGCGTTTTGAGAGTGAGTTCTGAGAGTGTTTTGAGGTGCTGTTGCACAGTAGGTAGTTCAAGATCTCTGTGCAGGTCCGCGTTACGCACGTACCAAGGTGCGTTTGTGGCCCTGCGGCAGAAGAGATTTTGAACCACCTGCAGTTTATACAGGACGGAGGGTTGGGCGTGGGCAAAGACTGGCGAAGCATATGACATGACGGGTCTAACGCAGACCTTATAAAGCGTACGTTTATTTCTGAAAGACATTTTACTTTTTCTTTCTATCATACTATATAGGCGGCTTAAGTAAAAACGCGCGAGTTTCGTTACTATATCGACGTGTGGCTTGAAAGAAAGCATCTGATCTAATGTGACGCCTAAGTATTTAATACTGCGCTTTCAGGGGATGGGAATACCTAACATTCGACTGTGGGGATCGTTGTAGCGATTACGGAGTTTGAAGTCGAATTGAATAGCAGAACTCTTTTCTGGGTTGACATCGATACGCCATTTTTGAAACCATACACCGAGGGCGTTTACGGCCTTTTGAAGTCTGGTGATGTTATACGGGATCGCTTGACCTTTAGTGTAAAGGGCGGTGTCGTCTGCAAAGAGGGCGAGTTCAACGCCTTTCGGCGGGATGGGGATGTCGTTAGTGTACAGCAGAGGGGCGAGGACTGAGCCTTGCGGGACTCCAGCCTTTATTGGACGAGGCGCGGAGAGCGTGCCTTCATGTTTGAATCGAAACGTACGGTCTTTAAGAAACGACGCGATTAATCTGACTAGGCGAACCGGTAAGCCTATTTTGTAGAGTTTAAAAACGAGACCGCTGTGCCAGACTTTGTCGAAAGCCTTGGCTACGTCAAAGAGGACCGCGACTGTTTTTTTACGACGCGGATAGAATCTTCTTTTTGGACTTTTGACTTCTAATGAGAAGCAAGATTTAATCGTTAGAGACTGTGACGGGGTCGTCGGTGATGGGGAGAGATTCTCTGCGGAGAACTTCGTCCTCCACCGCCTGGATGTGGGAGGGATCCGCGGGTTGCGTGCTGGGCGAACATTGTGCCGCTATGCTATCGGCGAAGCATTCGGCTGTCTCTTCGACTTCAAAGGCAATAGTGCCGTCGGGACGAGTGAGAGGAGGGACGTGAGAGGCGGTGTCTACGCGTAAGGCTCGGGCCATTCGATAGTACTATGTACTATAAAGTTTTAGAGTGCCTACCCAAATCTATAGATTTTTCCATCTTACCAAAGTAGACTTTGGGCCTTTTTTTTTTAAGAATACACAAGCTTTCCTTTAACTTGCTTAACATTTTAACCGCCAAAGTCGGATTTATCCAGTAAACATTTCGGGCTCATTTCGCCTGAGTTATATATAAACGACTGAAAATCGTTTGTACTGTATATTAAATTTCCATGATAATTGCGCGGCTTTTTCTCAAAAAATAGCAATATTTCAGATAGAATTAAGATAAAATATCCTATTATGATCCTTGAGAAAATCTATTGACTTGAAACGCCCCTGTCGTATATATATCGCATGGGTCGTATATAGTACGAGAAAAAAAGGAATATTACGTTTACATAGATAGAAACTCGAGAAACCCTCTTTGCATTCGGGTAAAATAGTAAATGCAAGCGCATGCTCACACACATCGGCGCGTTGGCCCTGACTGAAAGTGCAGTTTTGTACAGAGAGCGCCGATATTGGGGAGTGACAGAGGTCTGTTTTTATCTCAAAAAATTGTAATATATGGGCAAAAGCTACTTGCATATAATACCAATTTGTATATAAATAAAGTAAATTAAGTTAAAATAATCTTTTTTATCAATTACGTCTAAGCTATCGTAATTAAAGTGGATCTATATCCATTTTAATTTTCATTTACTGGTACAAAAAAATTTAGGTAAAAATTTATATTTTGTCCATTCTGTACCACTCACATGATCTATTGGTATGACACATTTCACATCGTTGATTGGTCAAGAGATATTACACATTATTGTAGCAAACAAAGCGCTGTATGTTCAAATCGTTTGACTAGACAATTTAAAGTTTTCTTAGCGCTGCATCTAATAATAAATCATTGAATAGGTAAGAATGGAATGCGACACAAAATTCGTTTTGAATAGGTTCTCTAGTACGTAGTACATAGTAACTCAATGGTGATTATATATAATACTTAAACAGATACAAAGGATAGAAGTTTAGTTATAATAATTACAATAATAATAAAGTATGGGAATACAAATGCGAAGACGAGGCGGAATGGTTACGGGGCGCGTTATCGTCAATGCCCCGTGCCAGGCGTCGTCCCCCGAAGCCCCAAGTGTACTGGTGGCCGCAACTGCGTGCAGCTTGTGTGGTCGCACGACGCCAGTACACCAATTACAGGCGGTGGCGGATGCGGGGGAGAGTGTGATTGCACTCTTGCATGCTTCCTTCAAGGAGTCCCGGCGGCAGCTGAAGGCAGCGATCGGTAGGGCTAAGACCCTTGCGAGGCAGGAGCTGCTGGGGACGTGGAACCGCGACCCGTGGGGAAGGCCGTACAGGTTGGCGATGTGCAAACTTCGCCCCTGGGCACCCCCACTCACGTGAAGTCTCCAGCCGCAAATCCTGGACAGAGTCGTTGGGGCCCTGTTTCCGCGGACGGGGGACCATCCCAGTCCCACCATGATGCCTTCGTTTGCCGCGGAGCCCGGCCCGGATGTGGTGCCGTCAGTGACCCCGGGAGAGCTGGGAGCTGCAGTGTTGCGGCTGCGAGCCAAAAACACCGCCCCCGGTCCTGGTGGCATACCCGGCTGGGTGTTGGTCTTGGCCATGGATGCCCTCGAGCCTCGCCTGAGGAGACTCTTCGACGTCTGTCTGGCCCTGGGCCAGTTTCCACAGAGGTGGTAACAGGCCGTCTCGTTCTCCTTAGAAAGGTAGGGCGTCCGGAGGGCTCCCCATCTGCGTACCGCCCGATAGTGATGCCCGACGAGGACGTCAAACTCTTTGAGAGAGTTATGGCCGCCCGGATCGTCGAGCACCTAGAGGATGTCGGACCGGGTCTGGCAGACATTGACGTGATTCAGCGGGTTAATTTCTAAAGATTCAGCTTTGGCGCAGGACGCGATCGCCCAGGGTGAGGTCGTGTTGGCGGTGTCTCTGGACATCGCCAACGCATTTAACTCCCTCCCCTGGAGCTACATCAGAAAGTGGCTCCGTATCCTCGGAGTTCCTCCGTACCTGCGCCGGGTCGTCGGGGACTACCTGTCTGGGCGTGCGGTGGAATACCCCGGTCGAGACCGGTGGTGCCTGCGGGAGATGTTGTGCGGCATTCCTCAGGGGTCGGTACTAGGCCCACTCCTCTGGAACATCGGCTACGATTGGGTGCTGCGAGGAGCCACAGTGCCGCGTGTCGGCGTAGTCTGCTACGTGGACGACACCTTGGTCACTGTCCGAGGCAAATGCCACAGGGATGCTTCCTTGGGCGCCACCGCCGGCGCGGAATTCGTGGTGGGCCGTATTGGGTGCCGACATCTCGCTCCTGATCGTGGTTCGCGCTATGGTCCAGAGTGAGAGGTCGTGGCAGGTGGTGCGAACCTTCTACGAGGCCGTAATGCTCGCGAAGGAGGTGGCGGAGAGGGCGAGGGAAGATGATGCATCCTCCCTTCCGCTTCGTCGCCGTCGCACGGGACGCCGGAGGGTGGCTTTCATTGCCGAAAGCCTCCCTCTCCCGCAGTCCCATGAGCCTTCGGTGGCGGGTTTGGGGGAACCCGCCTCCGGTCCAGGGCTCGAGATGGCGCGTGTGCTTCCTGTGCACCATCTCATGAGGGACAACTAGAGAGGGACCCCTTCCTCTCGGGACGTCGCCGGCGCTGCACAGAGCGCCGGCCAACGCTGTATGGCCGCGAACGAATGCGCAAGCTCCTCGTGACCCGACTCCGTGCGTCCAGAGTCCAGTACGAGTCCGGCATAACCCAACTTCGGCCCCCGCTGCGGTTGGCTATCCATGAGGAATTTCCTGCGTCAAAAAAAAATGGGAATACACACATATAATGCATACAAATTGCAACAATTTCGTTAAGATTTCAAGAACTTCCTTTCTGAATTTAGGTTTACTGCATGCATAGATGTCTATTTCACTGAAGTGTTTATTGTATGTGTGTGTAATGCGGGAAATGACACACTTTTTAGTGTAGTTTGTGTAGTGTAATTGTTCATGCAGTAAAACTGTGTGCCTCGTACGGTAGGGTGGTGTACGGTAATGTATTTTAGAAACAAGTTCAGGGCAATCAATTCGGCTATGTACAATGTCGTACAAGAGGCACGTACGAAGCATAATACGTCTCTGTTCCAAACATAAGAGTTCGTGCACCCTGCAGCTATCTTGAAGAGTCAGGGTTCAAACAAAAGCGATAATTAAGATGTTTAACAAATTTCTTTTGTATTCTTTCCAATCGGTTTCTGTATATAATATACTGTGGCAACCAAACTGCACTAGAATATGCCAGAATACTTCTGACATACGAGAAATACACCAGCTTAATTTATTATCTATTGGGTTTACAAGTGTGAAGGACAAAACCTAGACTACGCAAGGCTTTCTTGGTAACATAATCTATGTCGTCGGAAAGCATCATCTTCTGGTCAAAATATACCCCCAAGTCGCGGACTGTTTCACTTTTATTAATAGGAGTGCCGTTAAAGTTATAAGTGTGTATAATTGGGGATTTTTTTATGCGAGAAAGTGATTGTTCGCATTTACTTATATTAATTGTGGTTTTGTTATTGGTGTAATATTGGAAAAGAGTGAGGAAGTCTTCTTGTATTAATTTGTAATCACTAATATGATTTATGATAGCGCATTGTTAGATCAACGATTTACTGTAGGTAACTTAAGGCATAATCAAATAAATAACTATCCAGTATTTTAATCGTTTAAGGCGTTCCATATTAGCTGAAATGAATTCAGAAAAGCATGCTAAATTTGTAGTGGTTGAGCGCGTATTAAAAAAAACCGTGTTGCTCTTGAGGAATTGATCTAGCAATTAAGTACGTGGTATGTCTCGTTGTAGACAATAAGCTCGAAATTAGTCTTAAAAAATGTATTGAACCCGTCACAGATCACCGTCAGTATATCTATTACTTCCCAAGGTTAATGTGTTCGGGTAGCTATAGTCCCCACGCAGCGCCTTGACGTGAGTCCAGAAAAGCTTAGGATGGTGCTTAATATTATTTTCACAGTGTGACGTAAATTTATCGAAGCATATTTTCTGCACACGACGTTCTCTGCCGCGTAACAGTGCGAATTCGTGGTAGTCCATTAGATTACCGTATTTTTTCCACCTATTTTATTTACGGCTTTAGTTTTTTCGAATAATTTTAATAAATGCAGGACTGTAGTATCTAGGATATGGTCGACGCTTATTAGGGGTACAAGTAGGAACTAAGTTAATTATGAAATTGTTTCAAATTTTAAAAAATGTGGCTGTCGCTTCATCAGCAGTACCATAAATAACAATTAAGAAAGGCGGGTGAGCGCGATCTTCCGTTATAAGTGGAGAAAAGCTGCGAGTAATCGTTAAAGGTAAATTTAAAAATGCTAAATGTGTTATTAGCATGATTTCTTAAATAATTAAATTGTTTAAAATTTATAAATTCGAATTCCTCTAATAATTTTACAGCTCCGTTTTGCTTTGCAAATTTAAAATGCATTTTTAGTAAGATCGCGCATTCGTTAACCCATGATATACAAGATAAATTAAAATCCCCAACAAATAAAATGTTAGCATTACAATGTAAATTGTTAAGATATTTAGTGTATTCAATAATGTTGTCAATATCGTTTGCCATTTTACGCGGATCTTGAGGAATGTACGCAACGCCGATAAGTAGGTCAACAGAGGAGGAACACGCGCGCGCTGGTACTGTAACCCACAACAGTTCCGCGGAAGGAGGTGGCTCGGGCGCGCCTGGACCAGGCTGGAGTCAAAAGGCTCCCAGAATGCGCCTCGTCAGCACCATGACACCCCCTGCGGTACACTCCGCGGTAGCAACCAAGTTCCGATCCACCCGAAACACCTCGTACCTATCATCGCAAAGCTCCGCGTCAAATATTCCGTTATGCAACCACGTTTCGGTTTTTATAATAAGGTCATAATCACTACATAAAATATTCTCACGCAGTTCAAGAGACTATGGTAAAATAGGTATCACGAAATAAGTACAATAAAAGTTATAGAAATTAGACGCCAAGATTAAATAATAAATATTTATCAGCAGCGGCACAATATGTTTAAAAACCAATATTTTAATTTGCAAGACGGAAAATAAAATTATTGTTGTATTTTTTCAATACATACAAACTGCATAACTGTACATATGATAATAAAGGTACTCGTACTTGGCCATATTATTCTCAACTTCAAGTGATAATTGTTTTCTAAAAGTAGTTGCGATAATTCTAAAATCAGTAACATAATATTTAAGACGGAAAAAATTAATATTGTAAATAATTTAGATGCAAACTTGTAATAACTATTAACATGTTTAACAGTACTCAGTAATGTATGTTTCCCAACAGCAACACTTAAACAAAACAAATTCCCATTTTCATTCGAATTATTTCAGATACGCAATTTTGTTAGCTATAATTCACAATCGTAAACAAATTTATCACTATCAAATAATCTTTAAAAATGTGGTACAAAATAGAAAAATACTTCGAACGTATCCATTCATAATTGTAACAAAAACGTGCGATAAGTTCATATAGTTTCTTAATTGGTTGCCCCAACACAAAGAAGCGTATGAATAAAATAACAATAGTAAGCCTGATAAACGACCAAAAGGTTTCAATGCTTGGTCATACGACTCAAAGATGAACTTTAATAATGGAATATGCAAACTTCCAGCGGAACGATGAGGGTAATTTACAAAAACGATATCAGTCATTCGGTTCAGCAGCCAAATGCACAGTAAACTAAACCAGTAAAAAAAGGGTATGCTATTGCTATTAAAATGTTTCAATGAAACAATCACTTCAAAACATAAACAATAAATCAAAATGAAGTTGCGTGTTTTATGTGCACAATATATTACAGATATAATAATAGTGTGTTTCCCAAAATTAGCCATCTCATAAAAACATGTCATAAAAAAATCTGATCGTATCTTTAAATTTGCAATAGTAATTTAATAAAGTGAGCAACTTTAGGGGATTACATAGGCAAAAAAAATTGCTCCGTGGGCGCGGCTTCGTCTTTCGCGGGGGGTATCACGGAGCTCCTCCCGCTTGCCGCACCACCCTTGCAAATTTACGTAGACTTATAAAGCGAATAGAAAAGACATGTGAAAAACATGACAAAGAAAATAGACTAAGTAACTCACATAGGTATCTTGATATATTCAAGTAAATAAACTTTTATAAGTACTCTAATATTGTTTTTGTATTTATTTTTTTTACTGATACACACTTCTACTTCTAGGAGGGTAAGCCGAAAAATTGTCAACTGCGTAAAATTGTCGACTACAATTAAATGAACTTTGATTTTTTTAAATGCAGATGGACTTACTTTAATTAAAGGATCATTATTGTATAGGTTGAAAGATAACAGAAATATAAAAGAGCACAAAGGCAATTGTATGTTTTAATATATTTTTTATTTTATTTATTTATTGAATTGTATAGGTATAATAGCGCAATCTCTTCTACGCAACCATATAGGCAACCTGCCTATGATTGCCAAAAAATGATTGCCGTTTGTAAAGAAATCCAAAACCGTCAGGTTGGAAGTCACTCACACACTCTATCAGGCAACAGGTTACTATAATACTATAGTTGTGTAAGAAAAACACTTTATTGGCAATATTTTACTGGTTGTTTGGTTATATTTTGTTTAACAGCCTTAAAGTTCGCTATAATCTAATATCCGTTCGCGACCAGTCTTAGACATATCTGATTGCTCATAATCAATACTCTCGTCATCGGATATCATGGGCTCATTCTCTTTGTCAGCATCGTTATCAATTTCCATTGCCTCGTTACAATTATGATCGGTATCATTCCTTTCCAGCTGATTCTCATTATCCAGTTCTATACTTTTGTTATCACAAATGTTTTGAGTTTTTTTCTCTGGTTCTCGGATCGCCAAGCCTCTTTTTAATCGTGAATCAAGAATTTCCGGCAACAAGCAGTCCAAATAAAAACTGGTGAGTTTTGGTGCCATTTTACTGGCCCAAAAATAATCATCACGATTAATGTATTCAGTTTTGAGTGGGGCATTTTCACCACTCCATACAGCAAAAAGACAAGTTTGTTTTTTAGAAATATGAAGCTGGCCTTGGACCTGATAAAACTAGTGGTGGTTTTTATTAATTGTGTATACTCCGTTTAAAATCGACCAGAACCGAACTTTTTTTTTCTTGATTGCATCTTCAAGACCTAGCTTGTAGGCTGTAATAGGGCATTTTACCTCTACAATTATATCGTGAGTTTCAACCACTCCATCCGGTGTAGCTCCTAAGAACGGATGCTCCTCGTCAATGAATAATCCGCACGGTTTTTTTTTGAAGATTTTCCTGCGTCTCTAGCTGTTTCAAGGCGGTTCTTTCATTTGTAATACCATGATGGATTGCAGATACCCCCACAAAATTTTTTTCACTTTAAATTCTTTTCACCAAACGTGCACATTTCGACGATTCTTTCGAGTAATGACGGCTCCAAACCATGATGCTGTTAGCATTTTCCGTCGCAACTCCATCCATCTTGTATCTTCTCTTTGTAAAACTGTTTCTTCTTGAATTTTTCCTCTAATAAGGCTGTTCTCTTTCAAGTTTTCTAAAATTAGTTTCTTTGATTTCTCAAAAGATATTTCGTCCATATCTGGATGGGTTGCAGTTGGACCGTAATCTTTTTGCTGGTTCAGTGATGAAAAATTCACTCGTCTTTTTACTTTTCGGTACTTTTTCGCTAACTGATATCTTTGGAATCTTCTTTTTTCCCTTTTTTTTATACTTGACGAAGGCGTACGATTCAGCACTGAACGTTGAAGCTTCGTAATTGGCTCTTTCGAATTGTGCATCAAACCAGCTGCATAACATCTGCCTTGATATGAACCACGACTCGTGAAATTAATTCGTTTTCCACCGATGAATTTGGCAATAGTGGAGTTGAAACTTTCAACTATGTTACTGTGGCTATCTTGTATAAGACTTCTGGCATGAGCTGCAACTGCTGACGTTATCACGGCCAACCTGAGCCAAAGTCCACTACTCCTTAACTGGTTGATAAGGTCTATATCTCCTGGTTTTATTTCTGAACAATAAAAATCTTTGCAGTTGCTGTGGGAATGATAAACATGAAATAATAGGTTATTAATTTCTGAATGTAACCCATCTATTTTTTGGGTGGGTGACATTGCTGGAATTTTGTAGTAGTGAACAGCTTTCCTGATGTTACGTCGTAGTGAAATTATTCGTTGTGAAGTTACGAGTTTCCTTAATTTTACCGGGTATCTCGTATCAGTGCTTGCTGCTCGCATTTTATTGCAAAAATTGCGCAATAAATGATTCGTACATTCAATTTTCTCCACTGTTACGTTTTGGTAAGGTCACGCTTCCAATATTTTACAGTAAGTACTCGAATCACCATCTGATGTCACGCGGCCGTAAATAATGTTGTACATTAAAACTGACGTCCTAAAACCTTCAACTAAAATATTTGCTTCCATGCTAGTCGAGGACCCTTCAAAATTTTTAAAGCATTTATGATCAATTTTGACTTTTTTCCTTTTAGCGTGATCACAGATGGAACAATATTTATTACGTACTGCTAAGAAAAGAACTTGTCATGTGTAATTTTTGTAAGTAAGCTTGTCCAAAGCGTTTTCCAATTATTGCAGCTGCTCCTGACAATGAAGAGTAGTTAGTACGGTAAGAGCGTTTCGCCCAACATCCATCTGCAACAACGTCTATGATCGGTGTTCCTTTCTCATCAAGTCTCCCTTCCGCCAGAGCTGCTTCTCTTTCTTTTGCTGCTGCTTCAGCCATAGACTCCTCTGCAGTTTCTTGCCACTTCTCAGATAAATCTGTATGTATTTTTTGATAATGTTTATCTGACATAGATGGGACGTCCATCGCTGACATGATTTGCTCTAAAGCAGAGTAACCTCCTCCAATGGATACTATTCCAGATACTGCTGATTTATTTATATCAAAAACATTTTTTTCTTTTGAATCCGATTAATAACTTGGCGATAGTTACAAAAATTACACATGACAGTTAGTTTTGAAGCTAATCCTGAGCGTTTTTCTCCTACACGAATCATGTTATCTAAAGAACAACCGTAATGCTTATTGTGATCACCAAACTTTTTTATGTCTGAAAGAAATTGTTCCATATGAACAATTCGACGGCCTGACAAGATTAACTCTAGTGAATGTGCAGTTGACTCCTGCAACAAAAAATATTATAAATAAATATAAATTCAGGAACAAATCACACGCGGCAATTTGGCTTCAAACTTATAGTTTTATTGAACCCGAGAAAAAAAATACTCTTTAATTAAGTACACAAATGAGTATCACAGGTCGGAAGGTACCATGCATTAATGTCCGGTGCACTTGTAACCTCGTGGGAGAGAAATAAATTACATTTTATACGGGTACCAAAAAGATGTGGTAACATTTACATAAAACTGCAATGCAATTTGCTTTGCACTTTGAAATACCTTACAACCTAAATAAAACATCTTACTATACCTGCTGAATTTCAATGTTGCCAGCGTTAGTATTGGTACTTGTTGCAAGATCATTTTGTATGACACGAGTATCATCACTATCATTCATAACAGATTCCTCCAAAAAAATTGTTTGGTCTTCTTTCATTTGAACTGCAATTTCTGCCTGAAAGTAAGTAAAAGTAAATAGTTTTTAGAGCGCAATCTTGTAATTGGTATTTAAAATGTTTATGTTAGTAATATTCAGCACAATAGATTAATATCCCTCCGCTGTAGGTTACGTGCTCTTAATAGAAGATAGAAAATTTTGCTCTAAGGAATTATTCATTTTTTTAGAAAAAAGCAAACAAGGCATAGCACCAAGAAATTCCACCCTGTATAAATAGCTTGTTTATGCTATAAAAATATTTTTAAAAGTGGTACAGTTTACACATGATATACCTACTCGAACCTAGTTGTAAGCCGTATTTGACAGACAGAAATACAAAAGAAATACAGTAGTTGCTAAATACACAACAAATTGTGAGTTGCTTTTTCTATCATTATTATTTTAACAGAAGCTAGTTTTAATAAAAACATGCACTTTTTTACCTACCGGCTGTAGTGTTTTAATGTTACAGTCGTTTGTACTCTCCCGCATTACAATACCTTGTACAGATTCCACAACTGATTCACATTTATTAGCATTTCTGAAAAATAAATTGTGAGCTTGGCCTACATTACAATGTGTTAAATACGTAATAGGTAGGTTTCAATATTTATAAATTAGTAGGTAGGTCACTTACGTCATTAGATTATATCTTTTCATAATATTTTCGTTGCATGCCAGTTTCTTTTTTCTTGTAGGACGTTTTTTAATACCTATTTTGTATTTCTTCTTATTCCCCATCTTAGTACAAACCTAAAAGTACAATTAAAAATAATAAATAAATAAATATTTCTAACAATCACACCACATTATCTAGCCCAAATTAAGTATCATTTTAAGAACTTGTGTTATGGATACTAGATAACGGATAAATAAACTTAAGAAATATATAAACACCTAGAGATATATTTTTTTGAATATAAATATTAGAAATAAACTTCAATAAACATACATACACATCCATGACTAGAAAACAAATATAATAAAATACCTGCCCCTACCAGGACTCGAACCCGGGACCTCTGGCATGGAAGGCAAGGCTACTTACCTCCACACCAAACAGGCCGTCTAATCAAATAAAAAATCATGAAAGGATTTCAAAATAGTGTACATATAATTCAATTGTAAAAAGCCGGTAAGTGCGTGCGTTTCGGCAGGCAGCTAGCGCGCCGCTGCGCCCCGGCCGACCGGTGGCGATGGGCGGCGGTGGCGCACAGTGGGGTGAACAGCGGGTTTCATAGACATTTTCATATTATTTTTTAAGCGGCGTCTATTTACCTTGAATCTGACTTAACGCATTATGCTAACTTGATATACAATTGAAATAAAGTAAAAAATAGAAATTTTAAGCATTCAATTATTTAAAAAAAATAAACGCCCCAGTTCCTGACTTAAGCAATACGCCAAAACATCACAAATCAATAATAGAAAAATACCCTGGATAGAAAGGAAATAACGCGCAATTGTGCGATAGCACAATTAGGTATCACCGGAATTAACCTTAACTCCATACATTGTTTTCCAAAAAAATATTCTGATTGAGGCGTTTGAACCCAAAATCATCATAGTTCAATAATTTAATTATGTTTTTATTCTTTAAAGTCAGGTTCAATCAAACAAAACGCCACTTAAAAAATAATATGAAAATGTCTATTAAACCCAATTTCCAGCCCACTAGGCGACGTGTCATCGTCAGTCGTCACCCTCGTGGGCTCTTTGAGTCCGCGCAAAAAAATAAAATAATTACTGGTAGAAGTCTCTTTTGTTCCGAGGCTTCTGAGTAGATACTAGCATCCTCGATATTTTAAAAAGAGGCGAAAATTACGGGAACAAAAGGATTGATCATCTTAAGCCTTGAGTCAACAAAACATTGTTAACCATCATGTCCATGGGCCTGGATGCTGCTTACCATTAGGTTTATCCAGTGGATGTTTGCTGGCTTTTCGTAAGATAAAAAAAAGATGAAGTATTTACCTGAACTACGAATAGATCCGTCATTTAAAGTTATTTTGCATTAGCACATATATTTTGTATATGGTATGTAATATGTATTTTACTATACATATTTTCATATTATAAGTGTATTTATTGTATTAAAATTATTCACTCATTTCATCGTTGAATATTCGATTCTCCCAAGAAAATACTCCGGCGTTTGCTTTAAGTATGATACATCCCTTGTATATGACCAAAACCAGTATTACAGACTTACACAAGAACGCAGAATAATTCCAAGAATTTTATAACCTGGATATCACCGGAGAACTGAACCTGTGGCATAATTTATAGGTGAAGAAGGCTTTATCAGATGATCAATTAAGGGACATGCACCACGGCGACCGTAGAACGGTCCTTCAGTACGCTGCGAAGAGTTAAAACGTGGCTTAGAAGCACCATGGGTGAAGAAAGGCTTACAGGTTTATGTCTGATGAGCGTACAACAGAATTATTGAAAAGAAAACAGTGCGTTTATTGAAAAGACTGTCATAGACAAATTTTCGGCAAATCCGAGAAGATTACTGTTAAATTAATATATATATATACAGTGTGGATACCACTCATGGGCAAAAAATGAAACCACAAGTAATAATAGTCCACAGAAGTATAACTCAATCGAATATTACACGAAAAACCGCAAATTAAACAACTTTCATTTTCAAACAAAATAAATAGCAAAATAAATGCAGTATCAGTGTAACACTCTGTTTGACAACGTACCTTAGCCTCAGCAGAAGAGTGGCAACGATGCACACGCATGGCGCGATTAGGCAGCACGGCGCCGCCATCTTCGATTGTTGTTTTACGGTTTGCGACGTAATGAGAAAAAATCACTTACTTTCATTTTTTAACCGTGCTTTTTTATTTCGTCACGATTTAACTGAACTGAAAATAAACACCTATAAAATCCTATATTGTAGGACAGGTGCGAGTTGCGCCAAATCTCTCCCGATACATACGTAAAGTTAACACTGCATTCTGGCGACATTCACCATACATTAAAATCATGTATGTATACTTTGCAGCACTGTAAAAATGCTGTTGTTGTCGCGGTATTTTGTTAAAAAAAACACACACACACAAAAGTCAAGTACCTAGTGTCAATGTCACCATAACAAATAAATACTGAATAAATTAAACTACCTAACCTAACCACAGTTTACAATAATCACTGCACAATGCGCGAGCGCGAGTATCAAAAATCTCTGCAGTAGGCACATGCGCAGCGGCCCGGAAGTCTAGCGGTGAACTGACGAGTGACGAAACATAACTTCCCAGTTGGCAAAAAACATAAGTCATAAATAGTGCAAAAGGTGCAATGTCGGTATTGAATACTTATTTACAAGAAAAGGAACTATGATAATCATCAATGCACTAAAATAAGCGTATTTTTGCATTATTAGAGTTTTTATTATTATTGTTATTAACAATTAACAAATTATTTCAAGGAATGGACTATGTACCTATTATAATAAATGTTTATTTTTTGTTTTTAGGATTGAATTTATGAATTTTAACAGGAGCGATTCGACTCGTCCCGTCTAGGCGTAACACGTAAAAACAATTCATAAGATTTCACTGTCTACTTCTTTATTTATTTTATCTCTAACTACACTTAATAATTTTTAATAAGAACGCTTTTAAGTACCGTTATGATAATTTTAAAACACTATGTACTAAGTGATTAAAGCAAAAACATTATAAACATAATCTCGGATCATTTTCTCTTTCAACTTATTTATTAACCGATTATTATTCCCTTTACAAAACAGTGGTAACTATCTGATTATAACATGCTATCTTACATACAACTTTAGAAAACAAGTTTGGCGGGTTTTTGTCATTTTTCTCAAAAATATGATTTTGCACTTAGCATCCTTTTACGGTAGGGCGGCAGAACAGCTGGTGTGTCCACCCTGCACGCGCCCCACTCACGGGAATTCCCGCGCTCGGCAAATAACGCACTACGTGGCAACGTCGCATTTCTCCAACTAAGTACTAAATAATGTTAATTCAAGTTCATTGACTCATTGACCTAGTGTAGCAAATCTACAGAGTGTGTCTCTACGAATTTGCTCAAAATTAAAACTCTGGTTTTTGACCAAATTACTGGACCGATTTCTTTCATTTTTTGTATACTGTTAGAAAAGGCGATAACAAGTATGAGGTTTCATTTATTGCCCATAAGTGGTGTCCATACTGTATATATATATATATATATATATATATATATATATATATTATATTTATATTCATTTTACAGTAATATACAGTGTGGATACCACTCATGGGCAAAAAATGAAACCACAAGTAATAATAGTCCACAGAAGTATAACTCAATCGAATATTACACGAAAAACCGCAAATTAAACAACTTTCATTTTCAAACAAAATAAATAGCAAAATAAATGCAGTATCAGTATAACACTCTGTTTGACGACGCACCTTAGCCTCAGCAGAAGAGTGGCAACGATGCACACGCATGGCGCGATTAGGCAGCACGGCGCCGCCATCTTCGATTGTTGTTTTACGGTTTGCGACGTAATGAGAAAAAATCACTTACTTTCATTTTTTAACCGTGCTTTTTTATTTCGTCACGATTTAACTGAACTGAAAATAAACCCAATCATGGCGCACTATCCTATATTGTAGGACAGGTGCGAGTTGCGCCAAATCTCTCCCGATACATACGTAAAGTTAACACTGCATTCTGGCGACATTCAACATACATTAAAATCATGTATGTATACTTTGCAGCACTGTAAAAATGCTGTTGTTGTCGCGGTATTTTGTTAAAAAAAACACACACACACAAAAGTCAAGTACCTAGTGTCAATGTCACCATAACAAATAAATACTGAATAAATTAAACTACCTAACCTAACCACAGTTTACAATAATCACTGCACAATGCGCGAGCGCGAGTATCAAAAATCTCTGCAGTAGGCACATACATGCGCAGCGGCCCGGAAGTCTAGCGGTGAACTGACGAGTGACGAAACATAACTTCCCAGTTGGCAAAAAACATAAGTCATAAATAGTGCAAAAGGTGCAATGTCGGTATTGAATACTTATTTACAAGAAAAGGAACTATGATAATCATCAATGCACTAAAATAAGCGTATTTTTGCATTATTAGAGTTTTTATTATTATTGTTATTAACAATTAACAAATTATTTCAAGGAATGGACTATGTACCTATTATAATAAATGTTTATTTTTTGTTTTTAGGATTGAATTTATGAATTTTAACAGGAGCGATTCGACTCGTCCCGTCTAGGCGTAACACGTAAAAACAATTCATAAGATTTCACTGTCTACTTCTTTATTTATTTTATCTCTAACTACACTTAATAATTTTTAATATGAACGCTTTTAAGTACCGTTATGATAATTTTAAAACACTATGTACTAAGTGATTAAAGCAAAAACATTATAAACATAATCTCGGATCATTTACTCTTTCAACTTATTTATTAACCGATTATTATTCCCTTTACAAAACAGTGGTAACTAACTGATTATAACATGCTATCTTACATACAACTTTAGAAAACAAGTTTGGCGGGTTTTTGTCATTTTTCTCAAAAATATGATTTTGCACTTAGCATCCTTTTACGGTAGGGCGGCAGAACAGCTGGTGTGTCCACCCTGCACGCGCCCCACTCACGGGAATTCCCGCGCTCGGCAAATAACGCACTACGTGGCAACGTCGCATTTCTCCAACTAAGTACTAAATAATGTTAATTCAAGTTCATTGACTCATTGACCTAGTGTAGCAAATCTACAGAGTGTGTCTCTACGAATTTGCTCAAAATTAAAACTCTGGTTTTTGACCTAATTACTGGACCGATTTCTTTCATTTTTTGTATACTGTTAGAAAAGGCGATAACAAGTATGAGGTTTCATTTATTGCCCATAAGTGGTATCCATACTGTATATACATTTTGTTTTGTGTCATGATCAAACTAATTTATAAAAGTCAATTTTCATGATTTTTTGTTTCAATATACCCGACCGACCGAAACAGGTATGAGTTGCCCCCCCCTAGCTGAAATCCTGGGTACGCCCTTGGTAAGCGTCAAAGAGTAACAAAAGATGCAGAAAAGATAGCCGGATGAATTGAAGTTTTAAAAAAAATATTTAAAAATTGTTGCAAATAAATAATTTTAATACAATAAATACACTTATAATATGAAAATATGTATAGTAAAATACATGTTACATACCATATACAAAATATATGTGCTAATGCAAAATAACTTTAAATGACGGATCTATTCGTAGTTCAGGTAAATACTTCATCTTTTTTTTATCTTACGAAAAGCCAGCAAACATCCACTGGATAAACCTAATGGTAAGCAGCATCCAGGCCCATGGACATGATGGTTAACAATGTTTTGTTGACTCAAGGCTTAAGATGATCAATCCTTTTGTTCCCGTAATTTTCGCCTCTTTTTAAAATAACGAGGATGCTAGTATCTACTCAGAAGTCTCGGAACAAAAGAGACTTCTACCAGTAATTATTATGTAAAATATGGAAAAATAATAATAAATATCTTATTCTCATGTATAAGTTGACTATGAAGTACTTTCATGAAAATCTATTCAGCAGTTTATCATTGTCACACAATATTTTGCACTTATATAAAATAGAATTTTCAGATAAAATATTGCCTTCATTTGATCAAGAACACATTGATAAAAATTCAAGAAGCAATGATGTTATTTCGAGTCCTTCTATTTTGACCAATGAGTATTCACATAATGTTCTTGAAGACAACATAGAACCTATAAGTATTCACCACCAACGACTGCTAAAGATAATATAGTCGGCACAGTTTTGGTTTGTGAACCTCCTAAAAAAAGAAAGAAGAAGAGTCAGCCTGATCAGTGGAATGCAAACCTAAATAAAAACAACAGAGATAATGGAAAATCCTGCATGGGAAAGAAGAAGATTGACAATAAGTGGAAGTATATTTAATATATACCAGAAAAACAGTTAAAAAATAGATGCGCCTGTAAACTTAGTCAGAAAACTACTAAGATACAATGATAAAATAACAGATGACGACAGAGTGAAAATATGGCAGGACTTCTGGCAGCTTTCATGGGATGAGAAAAAAATATTTGTTAAATCCTTTGAAATCTTATTTAATCCTTTGAAAAAGATTGTAAGACTACGAAACTAAATCAGTTCCTTCGCAGTATGGATTTACAACAGGTAGTTTCTGCGCCAACCCACTTCACTGCAGAGTCCGAAACACTTATTGATGTTGTGTGCACTAACTGTCAGGTGTGTGAGGTTACAGTCCATGACATCACGGGATCGTTTGGACACGCAATGGTTAATGTTACCCTTTCAATTAAAAAACCCAAAATCCCTCCTAAAATTGTATCTTATAGACCGCTTAAGCATATTAGCATTAATGATTTTAATGAAGATCTAAACTCTATTAACTGGGAGTGTATTGAAAAAGTACCTAGTGTTAACTTAATGGTAGCTAAGCTAAACGCATTACTTCTACAGCTTTTTGATAGGCATGCTCTTTTAAAAACATCGCATATCAGAAGTGACCAGTCACCCCCATGGATCACTGATACAGTAAAATTGATGATGAAGATGCGTAATAAAGCGCGCACAGTAAATACCGCAGACAATAATAACTATTATAAAGATTTGAAAAAGTGGGTAAAAAGCAGTATTTATAATGAGAAGCGAGCTTACTTTGATTTTTTTATTAATTCAAATATAAACAACAGTTCTACCTTTTGGAAAACCCTTAAAAACAAAATATTAAGAGATCCCAGTAAGAGTGATTGTCTCCCTGAGTGCTTTAATGATGCTAACAGGATAAATGATTACTTTTTGAATATACCTACATGTGATTATTTGGCATCTTTATCGGAAATCAATAAATTTTTGAATATTAATGTTAATTCATCCTTCGCCTTTAAGCCGGTTGAAGAGGCTACTGTACTGAAATTAATTATGTCTATAAAGTCTAACCTCATGCGCAATGACAATATCAGTAGAGATATGATCATTCTGACATTGCCTAGAACATTACCTATGTTAACATTAATAATAAATCAATCTTTGCTGACTGGCGTCGTCCCGCACATATGGAAGGATGCTTTGGTTAGTCCTATACCTAAAACTACTCACCATTGAGAGATATCAGGCCCATCAGTATACTTCCTTATCTTTCTAAAGTATTAGAAAAGGCTGTATATTTTAAAATTTTAGCATATATAGAGCAAAATAACATCTTGCCCTCGCTCCAGTCAGGCTTTCGTAAAGGCCGTGGCACAGTCACCACGTTACTAGATGTGACTGATAACATTCTTGCGGAACAAGATGTAGGACGTTGTATGGTCTTAACACTCTTAGACTTTTCCCGCGCTTTTGAAAGTATAGACATTTCTTTATTACTCGCGAAATTGTATTCCCATGGTTTGGAACCTCTTGCGGTACGATGGTTTGCTAATTACCTCTCCGGGCGTTGCCAATCGGTGAAGCTCCGAAGATCTGATGGCACTTTCTTGATTTCTAATCCGAAGCCTGTAAACCGTGGTGTTCCCCAGGGCTCTATTCTTGGGCCCCTGTTATTCATTTTATACAGTGCAGATCTTTGTAACGAGATAAGAAATTGCAAGTACCATCTCTACGACGATGTTCAACTGTACATCTCTGAAGTACCCGATAAAATGTCACAAGCGGTGTTAAAACTAAACGAAGATCTAGACAGAATAGCACAGTAGTCGGTTAGAAACTCCCTAGTTTTAAATCCGGATAAATCCAAGTTTCTCATCTTAGGCTCAAAATCACAGATTAACAAAATAAGTATTCATAACCCTATAGTCAGCATTAAGGGGCAAAGTATCTGTCGTGTTGATGAGTCAAAAAATCTAGGAGTGCTTTTCGATAATCAGTTGCGCTTTGAAAATCACGTAGAAGGCCTGGTGAGGTCTTGCTTTTATAGATTAAAAGTGTTATATAAAATAAGACATTTATTATCCGAAAGGTCTAGAATTTTGGTTTGTGAATCGCTCGTACTGTCTCGGCATAATTATGCGGACCTTGTTTATGTCCCAAGACTTTTATATAAAACTACTCGTCTAATTCAACGTGTACAGAACGCCTGTTGTAGGTTCTGTTTTAATGTACCTCCAAGGATTCATATAACTCCATGTAATGTATGAGCTTAGGTTGGTAGGGTATTATTTTATATGAGTATATTATTAGCATGTTGGGGGTGTTAATGAATCTGTCAATGTGAGTCACTTTGGAATATAGCGGTCAACAGTCATACGTTTTTCTCTTGTCTCCCGTTTATACTACCAGGTTCCCGTAGGAAGCTCCATATTTCTCAGTGGCGACGAGGAATCAGTGAACTTACGTTGTGTAAACAAAAAAAAAAGAAACAATGTCGATCGGTGAAGTGTCGGAGTTTAATGTTCGATCGGACAATTGGCGGTTATACGTGGAGCGCCTTGAACAGTATTTTATAGTGAATCAAATACCGAGTGAACTTAAATCTGTGATCGGGTTAGAGTGCTACGAGTTATTAGTGGACTTATGTACACCAGACAAACCGTCATCGAAAACGTTCTAACAGTTAACGAACATTCTAGAAAAGTACCTACAACCCAAGCCAAGTATTTAAGCGGAACGTTACAAATTAAGGAATAGAAAACAAATGATCGGTGAAACAGTGGCGGATTATGTGGCAGTGTTAAAAAAACTTTCTAAAACATGCGAGTTCGGGACCTGGCTGGAAGAAAGCTTGAGGGATCAATTCGTTTGCGGGATCCAGTGTAAAGCGATACGGCAGCGGCTGTTTCAAGAGGATAATCTTGATTTTGCCAAAGCATATCGGTTGGCTGAATTAAGAAATTTCACCAATATCTGTATGGACGGCGGTTTACCTTGCGAACAGACCATAAGCCGTTGACGTATATTTTCGAGAGTAAAGCCGGAATCCCCGTAATAGCAGCGTTGCGGTTACAAAGGTGGGCGGTACTGTTATCGGGGTATGCGCTATCACGGCTGCCACGAACCAGTGCCACGGATGCGCGAGCCGTCAAAGAGAGTACGTATTTAAATTTTGTAGAGACGTTATTGCCGGTAACTCACGATGACGTGCGAGTAGCGACTAGTAAGGACACGCTTCTAAGCAAGCTTACCTTGTATATTCAATCCGGGTGGCCGTTAACGTGCACGGAAGACGAATACAAGCCGTATTACAACAAACGTAATGAGATTTTCGCGCGTTTCGGCTTACCGACAGAAGTGGTGTCGGATCAGATACCACCTTTTACGAGCCTCGAATTTAGTGACTTTTTGCAAAAAAATGGTATTCGACAATCGTTTTCTACGGCGTACCATCCGGCATCAAACGGAGCTGCAGAAAATGCGGTGAAACTTTGCAAGCGAGCAATCAAGAAGGCAACTAGAGAGTCAATTGACGACGCTGCTCTGCAAACTTTCCTATTAACGTATCGGAATAGCGTGCATTCGAGCACCGCGGACAGCCCCGCCATGTTGCTACAGCGGCGCGCGCTGCGATGTCGGCTCGACCTGCTGTGCGGAGAGCGTGCGCGCGAGGACTGCGTGCGGGATGCGCAGGCGCGGCAGCTGCGGCACGCGTCAGGCGGACCGCTGCGAGAGCTGCTCGTCGGAGATCAAGTTAGGGCTAGGGGGTACGGCGGTAACGATAAATGGTTGGAAGGTACGGTCGTAGGCAAAGAAGGTTCTAGGAGGTACATTATAGATGGTGGTAACGTTCAATCTATGCAAAGACACATTGACCAATTGAAACGCAAATTCCGATACTCCACCGTGTGCCCAGATGGCGACGGGGATGCCGTCACACACCCCAACGATAGGGATAGTCTTGGGTCAAATAATAATAACAAAGAGCAACCGTTAATAGATGGGGAGGATGAGAGTAGGTCGGTTACTTGTGAAGACCCCCCGGTTAGCCATCCTGACTCTACGGCACTTGATTTGCCACCGTCACACCTGAGCCGTCCCAAGCGCCAAAGTAAACCTGTGTTAAAGTATGGAATAGTTGATTGTCCATAACAATTGTTTATATGTATTAAATGTATCTCTTACAATTGTGAATTTTGGATCCTAAGTGAAAATAATTTATTTGTAATTTAAGTGGGGAGGTGTAATGAATGTGTTTACTCACTAAACCAATCTTACACTTATTTTAACACTTTATTTAATTTCACAGAAGAAGCACAGTATAATTCTAAAGTTATTACAAATTGAACTCTAAAGTATCAGTCAACTGATTTCCATTAAAAAAGGTGACTGCGCGATTTGATCTACCACTAACGCTACAAAGTTACAAACTTATGAACCAAAAACTTTAACTCTTAACATCCCGCGGCCCAAGGACAATTAAAGTCCTCAAATAACAAACAAAGTTACACAAAAATTAATTGGAATCATCCAGGAGCAGCGGACACAATTTTGTTACTGGACGTTTGATGACACTATTATTAGTTTTTAAAGAAACTACACGAGTAATTTTGTCTGGCCCTGGGTGCTTCTCAATAACACGTGCCAAAAGCCATTTACAAGGTGGCAAACGATCATCTTTCACCAAAACAATCGCTCCTAAAGAAATGTCTGGCTGTGGCACATTCCATTTATATCGATGTTGCAAAGTGGTCAAATATTCAATTTGCCAGCGTTGCCACAAATGCTGCAACATTTTCTGAATTATTATCCAACGGTTAAGTGTACTTTGCTTAGTATCAATCAAAGAAGGTTCTGGAACTGCAATTAAAGGTTCTCCAACTAGAAAGTGACCAGGTGTTAAAGGTAGATCATCTAAAGAAGAACTTAATAAAGTAAGAGGTCGGGAATTAACACAAGCTTCGACTTGTGTGAGAAGGGTAGCGAACTCTTCATAAGTCAAAATGGTGAGGCCAACTACTCGTTTTATGTGACCCATCATTGTCTAAAATTTCACTTATTTCTACAACTAGTTGTGATTTTATACTTTTAAAGGCGAGGTCTAATTCGCGTGATGCTCCAACAAAATTTGTGCCACAGTCACTCCACAAATCCCTACAATGTCCGCGTCGAGACGTAAATCTTTTAAATGCCGCTATAAAGGCTGATGAACTTAAGTCGGTTACCACTTCCAAGTGTATGGCCTTTGTCACAGTGCAAATAAATAAACTAATATAAGCCTTATAGGTTCGTGAACACTTTCCAGAAAACAATTTTAAGGTAAATGGCCCTGCAAAGTCTACACCACTTGTGAGAAAAGGTCGACTAGGTTTAACTCTAAAATCTGGTAAATTTGCCATGAATGGGGTAATTGGAACAGCCTTAAATTTGAAACAAACAATACATTTACGAAGTGCCACTTTAACAAGATTTTTAGCTCGTAAAATCCAGTAACGCTGTCTTACATAATTTAAGGTCAGTTGATTACCACCGTGTAAAGTTTTAATATGTGCATCTAATACAATTAATTTTGAGAAATTACATTTATTAGTTAAAACTACAGGTGATTTAGTATAAGGTGGGATATCGGAATTACAAAGTCGTCCGCCTATGCGAAGCAACCGGCCCTCATCAAGGTAAGCATTTAAACTATACAAATTACTATTTTTGTAAACAGGTTTTTTCAAAGTTAACAATTCAATTTCTTTAGCAAAAGATAGGGATTGTGAGATCTGTGTACAAAGAATCAACGACTTTTTTATTTCTTCTGAAGTTAAGTAACTAGTGTGATTTTTTATTTTTGATTTACAATTATTTATGAATCTTAAACAATATGCAGTGACGCGTATCAATTTTGTCAAGCTTGAAAATTTATTTAAATATTCCTGTGCGAAATCATTTGAATCGTTACAAACAACGTTAACAGATAACTTAACTTTAGACTCCAATTTTGTTTCAGGTACACTAACATTACTCAATTCGTATCTCAAATCATTCAAAAACTTTGGACCATTCCACCATAGTTCTGAACGGTGTAAGTCAACTGGAGATAACCCGCGCGAAGCTAAGTCAGCTGGATTATTAGCAGAACTAACGTGATGCCATTGGCTACTTGATGTCAACGTTAAAATCTCGGAAGTTCGATTAGCAACGAATGTTGTCCAAGTATTGGGTACCTTACGTAACCAAGCCAAAACTATGGTAGAATCGCTCCAGGCAAAAACATCATTGTGATGAATAGATAAAATTTGTTTAAGGTGATTTAATGTTTTCGCCAATAACAGCGCTCCACAGAACTCGAGCCTGGGTAGAGAAATTTGTTTTACAGGTGAGACCTTAGATTTAGCCATAATCAAATTAACATCTACAACATCAACATCCAATACTCTCAAATAAACAGCGCAACCGTAAGCAACACAGGAAGCGTCACTGAAACCATGCAGCTCCACCCTTTGTGTTTCAGAGTGAGTTTTAAACCATCGTGGGAACTGTATAATTTCAGCGCGTGCAAAATTAACAAGGTAAGTATTCCATTCATCACGCAATTGCTCTGGTAACTCTTCGTCCCAATCTAACCCAGCAAGCCACAGCTTTTGCATGAAAATTTTAAGTGAAATGATAGCTGGGGCCAACCAACCCAGAGGATCAAAGGTTTTAGAAATAGTAGATAGTACACTTCGCTTATTTATAGTTTCTGATGCAAAATCTAAGTTAAATTTTAATTCAAAACAATCTGATGTAGAATTCCAAATAATGCCTAAAGTTTCTATGTTAAGTGGCGGCTTTTACAGGCAGTTTTCGTTACCATGCTACAAAATGTTGGAATGATATACCACCACCAATAAGGAATCTGAAATCTAAAGCAACATTTAAATTAAAAACAAAAAAACCTTTACTTAGATCAACAGATGCTTTTGATTTTCAAAAAATAGATTGCTATCGAAAACTGAAAACTAATTCACTTCTTATCTATGTAACTACTATAATATTTAGATTAACATGTCATGTTATTATTTTTGAATATGTAAAAGTTATGAATTAGATATATTTTTGAACCTAAACTAACCACATTAGTTGATTATTGATATTCTTTTATATTAACTCTATTACTTTTAATTATATGTATAAGTACCTATACTATAATCATTGTTATCTTATTTACTGCACTTACTTATATTGCGTTTCATTGAGGTTTTTGTTATTTAGAATTTATTGTATTTATTGTATTCCTTTATACCTCTCCTATTTAGTAATTATTTGGCAGTAGCTGAAAATCAGCGTTTCGCTAGAAGCGGCTTAGAGCTGAGCTATAGCCTTTTTGCCTTTTGGTAGCATAGCATTTCCGAATATCACTGTAATTTGAATTGTAGGATTTCGGTTCTTTTAATGTAAACAATTCTATTGTCTCATTTTTACCATTAATTCTATTTTTGTTTTACTGTGTTAAAATGTTTATATTATGAAATGTATATATATTTTTAATGTGTCACTTTTGATTAGATACAACATTTAAATTGTGTCCTTAGTCCATATATTTTCTGTAAAAGTGAATTGAAAAAATAATGTTTTACCATTTTTGGCAAATAAAGTTTTTATCTATCTATCTATCCTTTTCAATCAGTAAAACCAAAGAACGTGTTAGAAGTGACGGCCCTACATCAAGACGCAAAAATTCTGTTGAGGTTTGTCTTTTAAGTGACAGCAATAAAGAGAGCTACCGGGTATGCAAGACAAGGTTCTTAAATACGTTAAGCATTGGTGAATGGGCAATAAAGAAGTGCGTTATCAATGACAAAATAACTTTAATTCAATAACATTAAATTGATGTTTTATGAAACATTTGCTGCGTTCCGTTTGCCGATTACAGCGCTCACAGCGCTACATGTGCACAAAACCATTCCGATTCGTTTGAGCGCGCTAAAAGTGTTATTACTTATCGCACTATTAATATCGCGCTAACATTCTGATTGTTCGTCGCTTAAGTCTAAAGTTACAATTTCATTAAGATCTTTGACCCTGAATGAAGCAGGAGCCATTTTTTCATATTATTACAAAAGAAAATTAATACGCAAGCTTTTAAAATCTTTAATCGACTAATAAAAACATCAACAAAGTAACGTCATGTGTCAGTATTGACAGGCCGTTCACAGCGACCATGCTCCGTAGCTTGGGCACTGTGAGCGGGAGGATGGCGGCGTTTATGACGTCATTGATGACCTGTCTATATCGCTGTGAGCGCGCTAACGGGCAATCGGAACGGGTATGTGAGCGCTGTGAGCGCTGTAATCGGCAAACGGAACGCAGCACATAAATCCAAAAGCGATTGCGATCGAAATTAGACAATTCCGTTGATCACTATCGCAACCACTATACCTTCGAAAGGGATCATGATAGGTGTTCAAGTTAGACAATCCAGCTGTAACTGACTTGTGAGCTTTACGATATAATCCAGACGGAACTATTTTATAAATGTTGAGATAACCTGATGCATACAAAAGTCTCCCCATAAGAGTTAATTCATTTAATGTCATACCTTTTGATAATATACCCAGACTTTATGTTGCGAGAATTCCAATAAAAAAAGAAAAATATCAGCACCTTGAGGAATTAAAAAATACCACAACTTTTACGATAACTTACCTCATTATTAACTTTTTTGTTTCCTTTTGCCTGCGTTTTATGTTTTTTATGTTAATAACACTAACAGTAAAAAATATGTTATTTCGTAAAATTATTATAAGTGTGAACAATAACGTATTTTAAAATAAACTTAGGTATAAGAAATAAGCCTAGAATTTTATTTGAGTATTAACTCGTATATCCTGCCAATTAAACTATTTATTTCATATGTAAATAAACAAAACGTCGTATCTCCAAGAAAACTTCGTAACTCCAGCATATAATTGACATATAGATACGTAAGTCCATTTGTTTTATTGTTTTATTAGATATTCAATTAAAATTACAGCAAACACATGCACTATTAATATTATAACGTAAATTAAGTAGTCCGTTCATGTTTTTATTAGTGTTTTTTATCTATATAGTATTTTCTTCTTCCTAAAAAATTTGATCAAATGGAGTTACGAATTCTGAAAATTAAGCCAACGATATCAAATATAATATATTTTATCCTGACAGGATTGTTTGTTTACTTTCTGGTTTTTTTATTGTTGTTGTGATTTCCTTAGACGAAAGTGTTATATATTTGAGGCCATACAAACATTTTCTTTTTACTATGCATTATCTCCTTTCGAATGTTGCGATATTGCTAAATATCATTAAATTTGAAAAAAAAACGTTTCATCTATTGTATTAATTACTTATTAAAATCTATTTATATATATTTTATATTTATATTTATAAATATTTTGTATTAATTCAGATCAGGGGCTTATCTCTTTGGAAGTTGGTAACACAGCAAGCCGCTGACTTGTCAAATTGTCGAACTGAATGAGTTGCACATCTCGAGTTTATATTTTGAAAAGTTACAGAATAAAGTAGAAAATGACTGTTAAAAATAAAACTGAGGAACCTAAGAAGGAAAAGACTGAACCAGTAACTGCACCCAATGATGACTTAGTAAATGTCTTTTCTCAACCACTTTATTTGTTTTAGTAAGTGATGTGATTCTCTAATTTTTGATTTTTATTTCAGTCGGAAGAAGATAAACGTCTCCAAGAAGAGCTCAACATGCTGGTAGAAAAACTAACCGTAAGTAGCTTTTGGTTTGGTTTTGAATGAATTTTATTGGGCATGTTAACAACAGGCATTTTATTTCAGGGCGATGATGTCAAATTATACTTTCCGGCGCTGCAAATGCTAAGTAATCTTATTAGAACTTCAACAACTTCAATGACTTCAGTTCCAAAACCATTGAAATTCTTGAGAGAACACTACCCAGCCTTGAAGCAAGTTTATGAAAAAATCAAAGATGAAAAGACGAAGAAGTTTTGTGCTGATGTTGTTTCCGTGCTTGCTATGGGTGTTAGTGGATCACCTGTAAGTATTTATTGCATCTACTATGAAAATTTTATGTAATTATATATTATTAGCTAATTATTGTTCAACATTCTTTGTGAAATTTTTGTTGTTTGCTTTCATTTAAGAGTTGTTATCTTGTCATAGGGGATATCACCATTCTGTTCTATTTTTCGCTTTCATTGCCACTTCTTCATTACATTTGAAGGTTACTGTATGTGTATTACATTACTGTATCCTTCACTTGATCCATGAATATAGTATATGAAATAATCAAAGCAGCTTGAAGAATCTTACTTACTAATAAATTTTTTTTCTGAAATAATAGTACTACTTTATATTATACTTATTTTTCTTTTATTCACTAAAGTTAAAGATGTACACATTTTTCAATCATAGATGGTTAAGTGATTATTGTGAAAATCTTTGAATTTATTTTCAGGATGCTGCAGAGAAAAGGGAATGTCTAAAGTACTGCCTTCTTGGTACTATGTCAAATGTTGGTGATTGGGGTCATGAATATGTCAGGTAATACAGAAAATATCACCATCTTTTCTATGTTGGTAATGTTTTTAAAATAATTATTTTTCTTACTTGTGGGTAAGTCTAAGAAGACTAGGTTAAGCTCGAAGCTATAACCATACATATACCACAAAAAACATTATTTTTCTAAGCTGTTAATGTAAATTAAATTTAATAAGTTAAGTAAGTGGTAAGTTTAATTTAAAAAACAAAATAGTGTTAAGTTTTTTTTTTATTGATTTCATAATTCTTCAAGTTATTCTTAAAAGAGTTTTCTTTTATTTGCAAAATTACCAAAATACTTAGACACTTTCGTTTTCAAGATTCATTATATTAAATAAATCACTTTTTAACCAGATATTACTTTACAGGGTTATATATTACAGAGTTATAATGTAAAAGTATAATTAAATGTGATAAAAAGTGTTTTATATTTACAGACAATTGGAAGGTGAAATAGCTGAAGAATGGAATGTGGATAACATTGAGGTACTACTACCTCTAGTACGAGATGTAGTAGCATTTGACATGAAACACTCTGCTGAAATCCAGGCTTGTGATCTACTCATGGAAATTGACAAATTAGATCTATTAACCCAACATATGGATCAGAGCAATTACCCAAGAGTGTGTTTGTATCTTATTGGGTAAGCTAATTTATGTAGTATTTGTCATTTAATGTTTGTACTGAGATGAAGAATGGAATAACCTTTTATAACATTTTTATTTCTGAGGCTGATTATGTGATTTAAATTTATGACTAATAAAATTAAACAAGTTGACTTTTTAGGTTCAAATAAATAAAATTCATTAATTATAATTAATTTTTTAATGTTCAATAATAAATAATGAATGTACAGTAAAATTATGTCTTTATCAAAAATAAAAGTTTTGTAGTAACGGATAAGGAAAAGTTGATAGGAGTTGAGAAGGAGAACTTGATAGATCCACTAGATGGTTGTTTTAAAGTCTCATAAAAGAATGTAGATTGGGAATCCTTTTCTTTACATGTTGCGTGTTAAACACATATTATATAACAAATAAAAAATGTAAGCAGAAACATATTGAGATTTTTTTAATTATCTTTATTACATTTACTTTCATCTGCAAATATTTGTCAAACTGATTGATATGCAGGATTTTTTGTCTATGGTTTTAGTTTGAAAGAGGTGGAAAGGAAGAGGTTCCAAAAAAGTGATTCAAATCCAAACTCTGCAATCTCCTTTAGTATTTAATTCAAAGCTGGCAAAATTTACTGACTTTTAAATACTAAGTTAAATCATATCACAATCATGTAGTTATATCAATGTCGGAAATCTCCAAAAAAGTTTCACATTTTACTATAGTTATTCTCAGTTATTGACTTTAAATGGACTGAAATCATGTTTAACTAGTACTACTTACTTGATGTAAGTAAATCATTAGAAATTGTCTTATTAATCGTCTACAAATCACTAAAATCACACTTTTGTATTCCTCCAACAATAAGACAGTGTGGAGCCAGGTTTGTTTTTATATGCCTCATTTACTCAACGCTGCTTGCCTCACAGCTGAAAAGCTTAAACAAGAAGCGTAGAAAGCCTTCACATGAACTGAAGAAAAGATAAAATGCTGCTGCCAAGTCTTGCAAAAAGATGATCAGAAAAGCTTGCTTTGACCACATTGGAGACAAGATAGCGTCATATCCTTCAGGAAGTAAAGCTTTCTGGTCTCTGGCCAAGTCGGTTGAGTCGAACTTCTATCGCCGATCGCTGCCACCTCTGAGGAAGCGTGACGGTTCACTGGTCCACACCGCAAAAGAGAAAGCAGACCTTTTTGCTAATCTTTTTGCAGATTGTTCACGTCTAAATAGTCAAGGTAAAGTCCCACCCCAGTTACCTCAGTTTGGACCCAAAATGAGTACCGTTCATATTCGCCAAAGGAAGGTTCTTAAATGCTTGCAGAATTTAGACGTGAATAAGGTCAGCGGCCCCGATGGTATACCTGCAGTTGTGTTAAAACATTGCGCAGCCGAGTTGTCTCCCATTCTAACGCGCCTGTATCGACTCTCTTTGTAATCCGGAAAGGTCCCTAAACCCTGGAAGCTGGCTAACGTACTCCCAGTACCAAAGAAGGGAAGCCGTGCAGATCCTATCAACTACCGACCTGTTGCAATCACCTCCATACTTTGCAAAGTTATGGAGCATGTATGGAACAATTGTCTCCTGGCACACCTCGAGTCCCACGAGCTCCTTAGTGATAACCAATATGGTTTTCGCAGTGGACTCTGGACTGGAGATCTTCTTGTGCATGCCACTCACTTATGGAGCATAGCCTTGGAAGGTCACGGTAAAGCTATAGCTGTATCCTTAGACATTTCCAAGGCTTTTGATAGGGTCTGGCATGATGGTCTTTGAGTAAGCTTCCAGCATACGGAATACCTATTGGGCTCTGCGACTGGATATCTGATTTTCTGAGGGAACGGTCAATTCGAGTAGTCTTAGACGGCTGCTCTTCTGACCTAATGGCAATTAATGCCGGGGTACCTCAGGGATCTATTCTCTCTGTACCGTTATTCTTGCTGCACATTAATGACCAGCTAATACCAGACATTATTGGTTACGCTGGTGACAGCACCGTTGTAGAGAGATACTTGTCCAATGCGAGAGCGAGTCCTCAAGAAATCCGGGCTTTGAGAGAGTCCATAATCGAGCGGGTTGATTTGCCCTTAAAGAAAGTGTCCGATTGGGGCGAGTCCAACTTGGTAAAATTTAACCCGTCAAAAACACAGGCGTGCTCATTCACCGCCCAAAACAGCAGTTTCGACCTAACGTCCACTTTCCAAAATGTTTCTGTACCTTTAACGGACCACCTAGGGCTTGTGGGCGTAACTATATCGTCGCAATTAAACTTCGGGCAACAAATTGTGTCCATGGCTCGAAGGTACGACGGTAGCCCTGAACGACAACTTAATTTGTACACCACCTTTGGGATGGTTCTGCAAAGTACCAACTAGAAGCGATGGACGCAGTTGACCGAAGAGCCCAAAAAAATATTAACAACTTTGACCTCACCACCAAGAAACTGCAAAGCCTCGACCATCGTCGGAAAGTTGCCAGTTTAGCTGTCTTCTACAGATTCTACATTTTGGAGAGTGCGCGAATGCTCTTTTTGATCAGGTTGAACCCACACCCTTCTTACATCGGACTACTAGACGCAGACCTTCCATCCCTTTATAGTAAATATCCCAAGAAGTCGAACCAAACGCTTCGATAATTCCTTTTTGGTGCGGGTCGCCAAGGTGTGGAATGAACTGCCTGCGTCTGTTTTTACAGAAAACTATAGTCCTAGTTCTTTCAAGCGTCGAATGATTAGGTATCTCGTGGATAGACGTGTAACACCTTCGTCTTCATCGTCAGCTAACTTTGCCCTTTGGTTTGTATTTTTAACTACTATGTACTGTCTAGGAGTCTTGTTTAGTTTGTTTAGACTTTATTCAGTAGAGGTGTGACTCAGTTGATTGATCTAACATCTCTTACTTTAGCATTATAATTATTTACCAGGTGTGCCAGCTATGTAGTGGAACCAGAAGCCACACAAATACTCCAGGGTGTCCTTGACACTTACCTCCGTTTTGGAGAACATCCTAGAGCATTGTTGGTTGCCATGCAGTTACATGACAAAGCTAAGTGTGAGGAGGTGTTTAATGCTTGCACAGATCCGTAAGTATATCTAAACTACTTTTTCTATAGTTTCCTTTGTAGGGGTGAAAATCAAAAATACATTTCAGTCTGCATGGAAATCTGAAATTAAAATTATTTTTATTCCTTTAAATACCTAAGTACAAACAAATATGATTTTATGAAACCATATTATCAATGTCTAATAGCTCTGTTTTAGTCACAACACTGAGTGAGTTGCTTGAAAAGGCGTTTAATATTCAAGAGACTTAGACCAAACGCTATGAGCTAATTTGAACTTAATTGTAGACGACATGGGGTATCTTTTAAATATTGAAGTCAGGCGCATTTTTATTGTTCTGAAAATTAAATGTTTTTTTATGATATATTAGCAATATAAAAACAATAATGTTCGATGCAGCTTATAATATGCAGATATAAAGTAAAGTTAAAGTGAAAGTAAAGTTATTGTACATGCTTTTATTCTATCACTTTAAAAAAGTGAAATATGGCTCAGCTATATTTATTATTGATTTTTGTATAATCGGATGTTCACGACCACTCCGGAGGATACCCAAAAGATGACTAAAGCCGGGTTGCTCCATAGAGCAGAAGAAACTAGCGTGCCACGCCCACTTAACACATACACTTTCTCTATATTCCTTGAGCTTGATAAATAAAATACAAACCATATTAAATACGTACCAGTTTATAGTAGGACCTAGAATATTTACCATGTTTGTTATTTATATTGCAGTTTGATCAAGAAACAGCTGTGTTACATGTTGGCTCGCCAGTACATTCCGCTTGATGTTGATGACGAAGATCTCCGCACAATTCTGTTAAATGCTCACATCAACGATCACTTCTTAAGCTTGGCTAGAGAGGTACCTACTTTTGTCTTCTAGTCCACTGTAAAATGCTATGACCCGGAACAGTCTTGTAATGCTGAACATAGTGTAGTACCTACATATCAGTTTAGCTAAATATACTTATCTTCTACCTTCTGTGTTAACTCTGAAACTAGGTACGAACAGAATTACTCATGTATATCATGTGGTATTTTGGACTTGCTCTTTAAATTTTTCGAAACATAGGCCACACTCTTGCTCGTGTTTTATTTAGTGGTCTTAGATTTACATGTATATAAAAAAAAAACAATAGGCTATTTAATTAATTTTGGAAAAACATTTTAAATTAATCCACATATCCACAATCACATAACAATCACACCACATTGATACTTCTTGAAAAAAGTTATGTTAAAGTATAAGTTTACAAAACCGTCTGAAAAACGCTGTTGTTTTAATGGTGCTGCTCAAGTGACGCGTGTTACGTCATACGCAAGTAAATATTGTATTAACCTCATTATAACAAAGAAGCTAAAGTAAATTTTATAAATTGTCTTAGTGGATAAAATGGTATATAGTGCCACAGTGTACCAATACCTCTTTAAATAATCTAAATACCATGTGCCATGACCATGTATAACATTTCTAGGTATTTATGAATATAACCTAAAATAAGGTTTTACAAAAATTGAATGATGATCCCACGGTTGAAAACAAATAAATCCTATGTGGTATATAAATGGTGGTCTTAAATAAGTTAATAGCTGTATAACTTTAAGTTTCGCAGCATAATTGTTCTTGCAAATTTGGTCTACAAGAAAGCGCATCTATAATGCGTCTATTTTAGATAGGTTGGTGGTATCAGCTCACACAAAATTTGTCTCCATTTTCAGATTTGAAACTAATATTATGTAACTAGTCATCATTGTCGTTAAGCCGCTTTCAAAATATCTCAAAGAACTAATAAAACACCCAAAAAATTAAAAGTGTTTAGGATAATTAAGTAAAGAAATGTTTGCTTGCGTGTGACGTTACCAGCGTTGTAACCAATCACAGAGCGTTCTCGTGACAGATAAAAATCCAACAGTATTATATTTTACTAGGTGAAATTTTCAAAAAGTCTTATTTTAGTTTAAATTATAGTTGAATATGTTTTTTACGCTATTATCTGATAGGTTGACCACAATTTGTATTATATTTTCGATGTTTGCAAATAGCCTATTGCACATGGCAGGAAGTAATGTTGAAATTCATATGGTTGTGCTATTTTAATTTCAGTATTTATCTTTCAGCCCCTTCTTAGAGAACGCATAAGAGATCACTTTGGATATGTTCAGGAGTATAATTAGTCAAGTTATCACGTATCTCATAACTTATCTATTACACATTCCACAGCTCGACATCATGGAACCTAAAACCCCCGAAGAAGTCTACAAGACATGGCTAGAATCTGCCGGTTCTGCGTTACGTCCATCACTACTGGCCGAACATCCCGTTGATTCGGCACGGCAGAATCTGTCTGCTACATTTGTGAATGCTTTCGTAAATGCTGGCTTTGGAAGGGATAAACTTGTTACTACTGAAGATGGAAATAAATGGATGTATAAGAATAAAGATCATGGTATGTTTCAATTTATTTAAGTGAAAAAAAAAGCGAGCATCAATTTTTTACCTACATGTGCCTTGTATTAAATACTCCTAAGCTGCATGTAGAGGACAATTTTAATTCAAATTTTGCTGTGATACGTATTGTGGTGTCCATTAGAGATTTTATCAAAGTGATTATTATTTCAATTCTTCTACAGGAATGCTCTCAGCAGCAGCCTCTCTGGGCATGATCCACCTCTGGGATGTTGATGGTGGTCTGACACCAATTGACAAATACCTATACACAGCCGATGAACATATTAAGGCTGGAGCTCTTTTGGCCTTAGGACTGGTTAACTGCGGGGTCAGAAATGAATGTGATCCGGCCCTAGCGTTGTTGTCTGATTATGTACTACATTCGAGCTCAAATTTGAGGATCGGCAGTGTTTTGGGTATGTTTATTTGTGATATTAAACTGTGATTTAATTAAAATAGGTGATTGAGTAATTTAGTACAATGTTGATAAGGGAAACTTAGTCTTAGGTTGTTAGACAAGGTTAAAGACAAACTTCTTGATTAAAATATTGACACATAAAGTACTTTCAAAATATTTTATACCTAAATTTAAAATAAACTAAATAAAAATGTGTCATAGTTCATTCAAAGTTTGAAAACAGTTTTGGTATTTGAAGTTACTTGCAATTTTACTACAAGTTCCTTGCTGTTTTAATTTTTAGCTATTATAATAAACTAAAGATCCAGCATGTTTGCATGATCCCGTAGAGTTTTCTGGATATTATGTCACTCTCCAGCCCTCCAACTTGTGAGAAGGACAAATAAACAAACACTTTCACATTTATTGTATTGGACTGGATACTGTCTATAATAATATTATTAAAAGTTAGACATCAGTAAATAAATTACTAAATAACCTTTATTCTCATCGTTCACAGGGCTCGGCATAGCGTATGCAGGTACTCAACGCGAAGACGTGCTGTCTCACTTGCTGCCGGTGCTGAACGACACCGCCGCTCCGGCTGAAATCTGCGCTTTGGCAGCTATTTCTTGTGGACTCATTGCTGTTGGTTCGTGTAATGGAGATGTAAGTAGATAGTGAAATGTGCATTTAATTTTTGACATTTTACATCTGATTCTCATTGACTTTGTGCTAATAATTTTGTATTCTTAAGTAATAATACTCGCAAAAACGAAACGCAACTTCTTGCTCCCCAGATAAATTAATTATTATATGATGTGCAAATGTAAGTGTGGCTAATTTTAAACCGCGACTTAACTGTTTTTGGCTAGAAACTGTTTAGTTTAAAAAGAATTAATTTCTCTGGTATTTTTTACTGTTTTACAACCCTATAAATAATGGAAATTTATCAAAATGCTAAGGTTACCTGAAGTCAAAAGAATTAAAACATGCATGTCATGTGTATTTTATTTTCCAGGTAACATGCGCTATCATTCAACGTCTAATCGATGACAATAAGGAGCTACATTCGTCTACTTATGCCCGTTTCTTGCATCTCGGCCTTGGATTGTGTTTCTTAGGTAAATATCAGTTAAAAATAATGTTCCTTGGTATAATGTTCATCTTAAAATTACTATATTAAATGAGTTAAATAATACCAGTTTTGCACAGGTCCTGCTTAAGTCTTGTATTTTGGTACTTTTAAAAATTTTTGTCATCACAATTCACACTGAATTTATTCTCTCTAAACTTCTCTCCCATATTTATGGATATTTTTTGTAAATTTCTTAAACATTTGCGGAACAGTCAACTAAAGTCATCATTTTGTATTTTTTTCCAATCCATCTCAGATTTTAATAACAACTGCACCTGATCAAGGCCAAAGTCAGGAATTTCTGGCGCTTGTTTAAATATGTTACAACAAAATAACCTTAACTAAAACACTTGCAGGCTGCAAAGAACGCACAGAAGCCACAATGGCGGCTCTAGAAGTGCTGCCTGAGCCGCAGCAGTCTCTCTGTCAAACCACACTGTCGATGTGCGCGTACGCCGGCACTGGGGACGTGCTCGTCGTGCAACAGATGTTGCATATTTGCTCCAAGCACTTGGATGCCGAGGTACAGTGATACATTATTTACATACATGCATTAAAACCTAAGTAAACCTGTGTCAAAAGAGGTTAGGATAGAGAGAGACATTATATTAACAAATACTCAATTCTTACACAAACTAGTAAGTAAGCGAATCTATACTTCATCACAGTCTATATTTACTAAGCAAAATGTATAATTAGAAGCGTCTGATTGCGGCCGTAAGTATCTTTAGTTTAGTAAACATAACGGCAAAAGTAACTAAGTATTAACAAATTATTTTGCCAAATTGCAGGTAGAACAATCATCCACAGAAGACACAGCTTTTAAGAAGAAGGATCCAAAAGAGGCTTCCCCGAGTTCATCTAGTACGAGCAGCAGCTCCAAGGATGATAAGAACAAAGGTAAGAGTCGCACATATACATCCCTCTAATATGGTTGGTGCTGGCTGGATCCGGCGTTAACCCCGTGAACGGGTGCTGTCTGAGGATGTTCATCGTTTGGATAGTTTGCGGGGAAGGAGACTTAGCAAGCTAACAGATGCAGATTATAATTATTTTGTATAGACATACGAGTTATTGTAAATGTATTGTGAAAAAATTACACCCGTGAAGTTTCTTGCCGGTTCTTCTTCACAAAGGATTTTCCAAACAGGTGGTACAGTCATGCTTTCTTCAACTTTAACAAGAACAAGTAATTGTCAAAGTTGATAAAATAATTAAAAATAAGACAGTGTACAAAAAAATCAAAATTTTTCCTGCTATTTCTTTTTTAATATCCAGGCAAATCCTCAAAGGACAGCAAAGGCAAAGACAAGGATAAGGAAAAGGACGCCAACAAGGAGCTGTCGTCGGTGCAGGCCGTGGCTACTTTGGGGGTCGCTGTCATCGCTTTAGCCGAAGAGACAGGGGCTGAAATGTGTACCAGGATATTTGGCCAGTTGGTGAGTTTTTGATATGGAGGTTAAAAGATAGGTTTTAAGTAAACAGTGATAATGGTTAAATTGAAAGCGTGAATATTAGATACTATCGCGCGATTATAAATAATTTCCCCAATCCTTTTGACTGTCTTCCGTCACAGAGTGCGCACGTCGCTCTCTTGCTCCACGCCGCCGTGTGATCTCGGCGTTCGTCGGGTTCGGTGTGTACTCGTCACGAGGAGGCGATGACTAATTTTATTCAAGACTTGTTCCCACTTCATAGGTCGTAATGCCGTGATGCTGGTCTTTTCAGAGCTGTGTTATTAGTTGTTAGCAAACCTGCCTAGAAACTGCATTGCTCCAAAGCAAGCACTGCTAGTGATGTAAATTGCCATAAAAATCTAGATTATCATCCGATATTAATATCCGAATTCATTAATAGAAAACCCTAAAATATTTACTCTTATCGTATTGATAACCTGCAGCTAAGGAAAAACCTCCGATATTGAAAACTGGGCCATCACCACTTACACGTTTTCCCTAAAAACTTTGCATAAAAAAAAAATTAAAAATTTTCAATCCCCAGGGTCGTTATGGCGAACCAGCAGTTCGTAGAGCCGTGCCTCTTGCAATTGCTCTTTGCTCCGTATCCAACCCACAGTTGGCAGTTATCGATGTTCTGAACAAATATTCACATGACTCCGATAATGATGTGGCTTACAATGCTATATTTGCCATGGGATTGGTCGGTGCTGGCACTAATAACGCTAGGTGAGTACGAATTACTTCGAGCTTTACCTAAATACTTTCACATTTGTTACGCTGTTTACCTAAAGATATACATATAAAGAATCTTTTTTATTAATAATTGGGAATGAGATAACTTTACTGTGATGCAGTAATAACTTTCACAAACAACATTAAATAACCGCCAAATAACCTTTATGTTGAAACACATATACCTATAAAAAGAGTGGAATGTTTTTACGTATTAGTTGTTCCCCTGTAGCTTTGCAAATTTTTTAATTCTCTGTGCAATGCTTGGTAGCTGAGATTTCCTTAATCAAACACAAAATGATCCTTTTCTTTACAAAGACCGATAACTCAGCAAGAACTGGATAAAAAAGTCTACAAAAACTACTTAATGCCGGATAAACAACCTTTTCGGTCCATATAGTGGCTTAGCCAGAAAATTTTATTCCAAGTCCAGGGTGAGAAAAACAACCAAAAAATTTCAAATTCTTTTTCATCACGGTATTCATACGGATGCGCGACAATTGCCGGTAAAAAACTTGCGGTCTATAAATCTTGAATATTGAGACAAGCTTCAGATTACTTTTTTATGATTATCATTCAACCATTTTTAACAAAATATGCTGCCATTTGAAATATGGAAGTTTTTTTGATCCCTTAATGTTTTCCCCTAGCTTAAGTCTATTTACATTTCATTAAAAAAATATATCTTAATTTTTAGACTAGCCACAATGCTCCGTGCTCTAGCTCTGTACCACGGCAAATCGCCCGTACATCTATTTATGGTTCGCTTAGCCCAAGGTCTCTGCCATGCTGGAAAAGGAACAGTCACTCTGTCCCCAAGCCATGCTGACCGGAGACTGGTCAGCCAACCAGCCTTGGCAGGGTTGTTGGTCGTGTTAACTGCTTTCCTGGATTGTAAGAATAGTGAGTATTGTGAATGTATTTATCGTGACAAAGGGTACAAAAGATAAGTTGCTATGTTGCTTACATACGAACTGTTTGTGTGAATTTGTTACTGTTTTCAAGTAAGACTGAATATTACCACAGTTTTTGCTTCGCTACAATATCAATATATTGCGAAAATCATATCTTATTTACACTTCTCGTGTTACATAAAACATGTAAGAGATAACCTTAGTTTTGTCATGATTTCAATCATATTGTTCAGTAATTTTCGATGTATTCTTGAGTAATAAAAGTACACATTAATAACTATTAATTCAGTACTTAATAGTATTCATATGTTTACAGCTTACATTACGTATGTTACAAAGCAGTTTGAAATAATGTGTCATATTTGATACCTAATTGTCCACTTTTAATTTATATATTTTAATTTCTAATAATAATAAAATATTAATGAATATAAATAAATAATTTACAGTAATTCTCGGCAAGTCCCACTATTTGCTGTATGTGCTAGCCACAGCTATGCAGCCCCGTTGGTTGGTTACTTTGGATGAGGCTCTACAACCTCTAAATGTCAGCGTTAGAGTCGGACAGGTAAGGAACTTTTAGGAAAATTATCTTTAGACTTCTGTTTTTGTACGGTCAGTTTTGATGTAAACTACTCAAAACAAAATATGGGCCATATTTTTTGTATTTAGCTTTTATAATTAAAATGTTTAAATTAATGTTTATTTTATGGATAGATGTGTTAACAGTAACGTTTTATTAATTGTTTAATTAAAGTAAACGATGAAAATAAAAATTATTTCCTTGAAAAACATACAAAAATCAAAATTTTCCCCCCAGAAAATGCAAACATGACAATTTTGATTTTTATTACTTAAATTAATTTTGATGGTTACACAGGGGTGTCTTTAGTATCGGGTAGGTCCTCCTCGGTTACGTACACACTCTCTGAGCCTGTTTGGAACACTTTCAATCAAGCGGGTGATGTTTTCTTGTGGTATTTGCTCCCAGGAGATTTTCAATGCGTTTATGAGTTCTTGCTGACTATTCACTTCACTGTAATTCTCTTTAAGGCTTCTTTTTAATTGATTCCATAAATGTTCGATTGGGTTGAGATCGGGGCTCATTGCAGGCTAAGGTAAAACCGAGATATTGGAGTCAGATAGTGCTCCCTGGGTTAGGCGAGCCGAATGAGCGCGAGCATTATCCTGCATAAGAATAAAATTATTACCCACTCTCTGTGAATATGGAATGATATGAGGTCGGACTACGCGGTCAACGTAGCTGGCAGCAGTTACGGTACCCTCGTTTAGAATTACTAGCTCGGTTTTGCCCATCAAACTTATTCCGCCCCATACCATAACATTGGGCCCCCCAAACCGATCAGTTTCGCGTACACAAGGTTCGGTAAATCTTTCGCCTTCTCTTCTCCACACACGAACGCGTCTGTCGTCACTACAAAACTTAATTTTACTCTCATCTGTGAAGAGTACAGTCCTCCAGTTGTCTATAGTCCAGTCCACATGCTCGCGAGCGAACCTTAAACGAGCTGCACGATGAGCCCTCGTTAGTTTAATTCGAACAACACGCATTCTGGATCGTTGTCCATCTTCATGGAGTCTGTTGCGGATTGTTTGGTCACTTACTTGTGTACCAGTGTCTTGCCGTAGTCGGTTTTGTAGAGCACGAGCAGTAATGACACGCTCTCGGCGGGCAGTTAAACAAACGTACCGGAACACATCCTGAACAGTTGTGGCTCGCGTTCTCCCTGATCCACGTGTTCTAGCTACACTGCCGGTCTCCTGGTAGCGTTCCCACACATTCCGGATAGCTCGCCGCGATACACCCAGCCGTAGTACTACTGATCACTAAGATTCTTCCTCTTGCAGTAATACCACTGCTCTTGAAGCACTTTCCATGCTCGTATGGTGCCTAACACGTGACATTATAATCTGTTCGAACGTATCAATAAAAAGATCAGTTAAACAAAACAAGAAGCGTCCGTAAATGTTGTCGAAACACAAGTGAATAAGAAATTGTGCATAGAGTAATTTTAACTTAATTTGTTTAGTCTACCCACTTGAGGGTAGAAATAAAAAAATGTTGTTCAAAAGATTGTTAAAAACACATAATCATCTCAATTGTATGGTAAAACACTTGAACTTGCGCATAAATACTTTTAAAGTAACATGCAAACATTTTTTTGTGAAAAAATTGAAGTGAGCCCTATTTTGTTTTGAGTAGTTTATTTTGGTTCGATGATAGAGAGCTTTTATGGTAGCTATTGTATAACGCTATGGCTATTGTAATATGCCAATTAAAATTGGAACAATTTGTACTTTTTGGATAGTGTAAATGTTATACACAAAAAAAAACATGTTCAAGTGCCATTAGAGAATTTGCTAATTATATTTGCCTTCAGTAGTGGCTACAACAAAATAAAAAAAAATAATAATCAGTTATTTGAAGAAGTAGTCATTACTTTATTTACATATGGGTTTATTTTTATCTTCTCTTTAAATAGGCTCTAAATTATAATTACCTAATTGTTGTAATGATAATTGTGTTGTGAATAAAATTATCATTACAATAATTACATATGTACATAAGTATCAGTCTGGTATTCAACTAGTGCAAACCTTGTAACAAACAATACAATTATATTTAATCAATGATAGACTATGTGTCTAACTGTTTTAACAGGCTGTTGACGTAATCGGAAAAGCTGGTACACCTAAAACGATCGCTGGTTCACACACCCATACCACTCCAGTACTTCTATCATTTGGAGAAAGAGCAGAGTTGGCCACGGACGAATATATTCCCCTATCACCGGTCATGGAAGGATTCGTCATCCTAAAGAAAAATGAAGATAGTATCATGGCTTCAGTTCAATAGTGTCACTTAACTAGCCTTAATATTTCGTATTTTATGTATGAGAGGATGTCTTAACTATATCTGAAATAAATGAAAAATTAAGTACTTATTATGCTTTTACTTATTGTCTTCCTTTGGTTAGTGTGGACGGATTTTATAGTTTACTATACTAACTATGCATCTCTAGGATCAAACCAAAGTGATTTAAAAATCCTCGAAGACGCCCCCACTCTTCTTTATTGCTTACAGCACAAGACGTAACTCACTATTTGGGCCCGCATTAATCGGCACTGTCGGCAAAATTGAAAATATGTAGATGAATATTCCGGAAAACCACCCGTTGGCCTTCGGGTTTTGGCGAAACGAGCCGAATGTGCCGACCAGCATATAGCCCTAATGTACTGCCCGATTGGCACCAAACGAATGCCTACGTACGAATATTTATAGTTTTGGTTTATAATTGAATAAAACAACTATTTTATTTAACCCCTTACCGCATAGCGTCCCAAATTTGCACACTTAAGTTTTTTGTGAATAATTTAAATTCTTTTCAAGTTTGACAATTGGCAAAATTATAAACCACAGACTAAATATATACTCAGCAGTTCCGAGACAGTGAAATATTGTCAGTCTTGATAAAACAACAGTAAATTTAGTTTGAAAGTAAAAGTGCTCAACAGGTGAGTTGCTCTGTATTCAAACTCAAATACATTGGAATTGTGTGAATATTTCGGCTTGTATAAATTTCTTCGAATAAAACCATCCTTTGTGAAGCTATAACAGAAAGATATACGCAATAACTCCATGGATTTAAAATTTGTTCGACAATATACTTGTGTGCATATCTGGGACCTCATGCAGTGTGTACATAATTGTAATGTTCATATGTGGGACCTTATGAAGTAAGCGCTCAATTTTTAATTTTCATATATGGGACGGTATGCAGTAACATGAGTGTAAATTTGATCTCATAGAGATGTATAGTAAACTTCATACGTTACTGATATTTTGTTTTTTACATATGGAGTTCGTCAATAGAAGGTAGGTAAAGAGTAAGAATTGATTCACCTTTGCACCCCAAGTAAAAGACCAGGCCTTTTGCCGAACCCAGCTTGTGCACATATTCTGTCTACCCATGTCTTAAACTTTCCATTGGATGCATGTCGTACCATATTTGACACAAACTATTTTATTCACTGCAATGCATACCGTACCATATATGGTACAGTATGTTTTTCGTAAATAAAATAGTAAATAATAATGCTAGATTTTTTTTGGTATTTTTTATGAGTTCCTTGTACTCGAAAACGTAACATAATTTTTTTCCGCAAGGATATAAAATTCCATGCAGTAAGGGGTTAATGTGCACTCAGTGAAATTTCAACACGAACCACAAACTAACTAGTGATGCTACGCATCAGACGAACGTCTTCATAACTACAACACTAGGAACTAGGAACTTGAGGAACTTTTCAATTTGACAACTATTTTTTTTTAATTAGATTTTCCTTCGTTTCTAAATTTTAAAATGACGGCATTGGATTTTGACGTAATGCCATTGTGGCAGCGCGAAAGCTCCTCTCCTTTTCTACAAGATATTTTAACAATCTAAAAGATAGAGAAGGTAAAAAAAAATAAAAGACTTGTATATTTATGGTCTTTTTTTTATTTCTAAATTTTGTTTTATATTTTTATATGCTTTGTTTGTATTGCACAGGAGGCAAATTTTTATTTTCTAGAAGCAAGACATCAGTACCTTTTATTCATATTCTGTTAATTATGTTACACCGATTAAACACCGTTATTCATATTGAGTAACCCAGAAAACATTTCTTGTGTGGCTCACAAACAATTTACAAAGGTTTACCACACTGAAACCTTGTAAGCACTATTAGCACAAAGACACGGTAACCATTGTTAAGTCCTATCTCAGTTCTTGGAAGGTGATGGAAAATAACTTCCTTTCGGCTACTTTCTCATTCACTACACAGCACTTGTTGTACATTGTTAAGCACCGAATAAACGCATATTAATTACTATATTTGGTAAATGAGAGATTATGTTTCGGAAATTGATCAATGCAAACTCTTTACTCGTCAAACATTGAAACCGTAATGGCAGATCGAGCTGATTGATTGAAAATTAAATTAAATTTTGCGTTTTATGGCAATCAGCTGTAGTTACTACACAATAACTATTTCTGCCAATTTCAAGTATTGATATAATAAAAGTAGTTTTAATATAATTAAAACTTAACCTAAAACCGTACATCATTGATTGAACATAGTGTTATCATTCATCATTCACATTGAAGTGACGTATGACAATTGTTCGCTCGAAAAGTAGCAAGAGATGTCAGCATCAAAAAGTTCTGACCATAGACATAATTCCTAGTTTTTTTTGTATGAAGACTACCTGCTATGACACGAACTGACTCTTTCTGTCAACAAAACTCGTTGCGAAAAGTTTATCATGGACAATATGACGTCAGTCTTATGCTGCGTTCCGTTTGCCGATTACAGCGCTCACAGCGCTAAAAGTGCTCAAAACCGTTCCGATTCGTTTGAGCGCGCTAAAAGTGTTATTAGTGATATTGCAATCGGAACGGTAAATAGCGCGCTAACATTCTGATTGTTCGTCGATTAAGTCTAAAGTTATAATTTCATTAAGATCTTATTCATATTCATATTCATATTAATTTATTGCTCAATGTATGGCAAAAACTAGTTGTTTACAAAAAAGTTATGCTCCACATACAAAACTGTTATACAGCATGCAATTTTACAATAGTATGTTACTTAAAAGCTAAAAAACGAAAACAGGCGTGTACGATCCTCGTCTTCATCGTCACTTTCCATCAGGTGAGATGGAAGACAAACGCCTGCTAATTATTAATAAAAAAAAAAAAAAAAAACGTCACAATTCACTTCATTCAATTAAAAATAATTTAAAAACAATTACATGTCACAGAATTTAGTTAAAAACAATTACAATAATATCAATAAAGATAATAAAGCTTATATTATTATTATTATTACTATTATTAATTTTTAATTTAGGTATATTCTTTAAGATTTATGAAGTTTGCAATACATTTATCATAATTTAGGTTTTACATTTAAAATACTCATTAAGCGTATAAAAACATTTTTCTGTTAAACAATGTGAGAGTTCGCCTTTTAATTTGTTTTCTGGCAAATATTTAAAACGGTTTGGTAGCGCATTAAAATTTTTTATGCACATTGCGTATGATTGGTTAAGATATAGTTGCAGGCGCGGTACATCGTCATACACTAATCTTTCTCCGTGCCGCGTAGCCCTGCCTAAGCTTTTTTCTCGACTAAAATAATGAATGTTACGTTTTACAAATACAGCAACTTCCAAAATATACATACACGGCAGAGTCAACAAATTCAAAGTTTTAAATAGGGGTTTGCAAGGTTCAAGCTCCTTGCACACTTTTTTTTAAACACTTTTTTTGTGCAACAAAACTTTTACAAAAATTCGTTGAGTTACCCCAGATTAACAATCCGTATCTTAAGGTTGAAGCAACATATCCGTGGTATGCGGTTAATACTGTTGCCCGACAACAGTTTTTTCTAAGTCGGCGTAGTACATATACATAGCTATTTAGTTTACTACAGACTTTGTCGATATGTTGTTTCCAGTTTAAATTTTTATCTATATTAATGCCAAGAAATTTCACACAATCTTCTTCTTTTATTTTAGTGTTACCATATTTTATGTCAATTTTTGATAGTATTTTATTTGTATTAAATCGTACATACTTAGTTTTGGTCAAGTTAACAGTAAGATTATTTTTTTCTAGCCATTTAATTATTAATTTTATTGTATTATTTATGTCATATATATAGTCATTTGTATTATTATTATTATTTGTCAGAATTACAGCAATATCGTCAGCAAAGAGAAAATATTTGTGATTGGTCAAGTTTGGCAGGTCATTTATTTACAAAAGGAATAGTATCGGGCCCAGTATGCTTCCTTGTGGTACACCAGTAGCAATTTCTCTAAATTCAGACCTGTGAAAGACGATTTCTGATTGATGATTTGCAGTTTGTGTTTCAACACATTGCTGCCGTTGCGAAAGATACGAGCTAAACCATTGTAAGACCGTGCCTCGGACACCGTAGTTTTCTAGTTTTTATAGTAGCAACTTATGTGAAACAAAATCGAATGCGCGGCACATATCGAAAAACAACACTGTGGTTTCTTTTCTTGCGTTTAAATTTTTTGTCACTTCGCTAACCAGATCAAAGATGGCAGTGGTTGTTGATTTGTTTTTTTGAAAGCCTGATTGACCCTGAATGAAGCAGGAGCCATTTTTTTACATTATTACGAAAGAAAATTAATAAGCAAGCTTTTAAAATCTTTAATCGACTAATAAAAACATCAACAAAGTAACGTCATGTGTTAGTTTTGACAGGCCGTTCACAGCGACCATGCTCCGTAGCGTTGGCACTGTGAGTGTAACTTTATGACGTCATTGATGACGTATCGATATCGCTGTGAGCGCGCTCACGGGCGAACGGAACGGGTATATGAGCGCTGTGAGCGCTGTAATCGGCAAACGGAACGTAGCATTATTTGCAACTACGTTGTGCCTTTAAATAATTCAATAATTGTTAACAATAATTCATAACACCTGTTCAAACACCTGCTGATATATAAAAACAATACAATGTATATCTAATTTACCTTAAACAATTTGGATAACAATCAATCACTCATTTAACGAGTACTTTTATTACCTATTAAACCATAACACCTGTTTTTACCTAAGAAGTAATACAAAGTACTGTAGTATACTGGACAGTTATTAATTTGATTGATTTAATTAAATTTTTGTTGTAGTTTTAATGTTGTAGAAGATTATTGATGCAACTATGATTTTCTACTCAGGTAGTTTGCCACAAGGCCAGCTTAACAAAAATGTATCTTAAGCTCGCTGCTTAAGTTGCCTGCGTGTAACCCTGGTCTTGGGACAGCATGAACAAGAAGTTCATATATTGCAACTATCAATTTAGAATTTTCTCAGCGCAAACAAGAATTACCTGGACAATATTCGAAGTTTGAAAGTTAAACTATTTTCGTACTTTTTTCAACCAGTCTTCTTAATAGAAGATAATTAACTATACAAAAAGTTTGGCTGATGTAGAAACTTTGACTCTTACTGAAATGTAAGGAAAAAGTTTTTGGCGATTTCTGTCAATTCTAGTAGGTACTCATACCTTAAATGGTCTCCGTATTTTGATCCCTACATGAAATAGGATTCACATAATATTTAGCTTTTTGTTATTTTAGCATGTTTTTTCTGACTATATTTATTCCAAATCTAACTATACAGGTTAAGGTACCTGCCCTTACTGTCCAGTCTCAAAAATCCACCCTGTATTTGGAGTGCTACATTATCTTCGTGTTGCAATAAAACAAATTTTGTTGTATCATATGGTAACATTAAAAAAATATTAGCAAATTTTAAGGTTTTGTTTTTTAATGTAAAGGATAAACATTAACAAATTCTATAAAGCCAAAATCGCATAAAAAGTGTCGCAGATGACCGGAGTGCATATCTACGCTTAAGCGCTCAAAGGGGTACGCGCAGGTCTGCGCTTAAGCATACAACAGGTTAAATATTATCCATTGCAGCTTTGAAGTATAAGATAAAGATCAGTCCTTGTTTATTATAGTTACTCATTTGGTATCCTTATTATCCACTATATTTTCATTGTTTTCATTTGTACTAGTTTCATCCGGTTCCAGACACTTTTCCTTGCTATTATCTGAATGTTCTTGTGATTTCTTCTGATCTATTTTTACTCCCTCTGATTCACAGTTTTCATTATTTTTTCCACTTGATGGTGCAGTATCTTCCTCTTCTTCACTACTACTATCACTCTCTGTTTGTGACTTTGTTACATTTGGTTTTAGTTTTTTGCCTTTTAGCTTGGAGTTCTTTTTCCTTTTTAATCTTTTGGCCCTCTTCTTAGCTGTTTTCTCTTCAGCTAATCTTCTGTTCTGTTCAATTTTATTGTGGTATTCCTCATCAAGTTTCTCCTGAAAAATAATGTAGCTTTTTTATCAATATTACTAATATAAAATAAGGTAATAGTTATTTTATTGTATTTATGAATACTTTTTGGTTGAACTAAAGTCAAAAGATTGGGTGCTGACTCAGATTACCATTCAAATCCCCTGCTGTGCCATAACCCCTTTATGCAGAGCCTCTGAGTATACAAAAGACAATTACCAAAGCATCAGTAAATCTATTCTTAGGCTGGACATCCACAGATGGTTCAGAAAGTCCTCTTCGAATGATTTTAAGGTAACATAAGTTGAACTATTTCAATTATATAATTCTTTCATCTTACATGCATGTAATAATAATCTTTCCAATTATTTATTCTTAATTTTCATTAAAACATATAGTAACTTATCTTTATGTAAAGCTTATGAGTTTCAGTGTTATTCTACAAATTAAACAAACCTTTTCACTTTTTTCTTGAATAAATTTTTGTCGTGCATATTCTTTTCGTCTTAAATGTCGGTAAACATGAAATTCTCCAGATCCTGCACCAGCACTTGAACCCATCACATTACGTACAAAATCTGGTGGAGAGGCTAATGATTTACGTTTAGGGGGATCTGGTATCACAACTGGTTTACTCTGTGAAAAGATTATAGGATATAAGATAAAATAGCCAACCAAATTATCTTTTAACGAATAGAAGTCAAAATGTTGCTTACAGGGTTTTTCATAAGTTTTTCCAGTTTGAGCCTTTGAAGATCAGTAGCATTTTTTACAATTACAGGCTTCTTTTCTTCTTTTTTAGATTCCTTGTCACTCATTTTGAAGCGAAAACTGATGAGAGATATTCCAATAAGTAACTACTGTTTACACTTTTGAACAGGGACGGATTTTCTTATTATCATACCAAACTCCATACCCATATTATCTATCTACCACAGAGTAACTTATGTATATAGAGGTTTCAGTAATAAATCTGATACTAGCGCACTCTGTCGGTACATGAACTCAACAATTAATCAATTGAGTCGACAGTGGTGACAAGTGGTAAGTTAAACTTTAGTACCTACGCGGTAGGCTGTCAATTTTTCGTTTGCGGTGTACACACGGTTTTCGTTATTTGTCGGTTTTTTTGGTGATTTTGTTATCAACCTTGAGTTATTTTAAGTGTCTCTGCTTTTCTCTTCCTCGCCTGGTAAGTGGTTGTATGAATTATCTAGCTCTTAATGAGCATGGATTGTGTTCCAATTCCTCCTAAGCCCCTTGACCCAATCCCGTTTCCTGATGTCAACAACTCCCCTGACCCTTTCTCTCAACATGTGCAAACAAGAAAACGTCCGAGTATAAATCGGGATTCGTCCCCTTCTCCTAAAAAATCTGTTTGGAATGCTCTTCCATATCAACCCAATAACATTACACTCACCCAAGTCTTTTAGAAGAAAAATCTTACCATCGTTCTGACAAAGGTCCTTTCATTGTTCATGTGTCCAGGTCAGAAAATCACCCTAAGTCAGGCAGTACATTTAATCATCTAAATTTTGGAAAATTTTTGTTTACATTAAACATTAAAAATATTAAAAATGATGGCATAAAGAGTGTTGGCAGAAATCGGGTCTCTGTGGAATTCTCATCTGCATGTGCAGCAAACGAGTTTCTCAGAAACCCGTGTCTTAAATCTCATAACTATATAGCTTTAATTCATACATATAATATAACAAGAATGGGGCTGATTCGCGGGATCCCAACTTCTTGGTCAATGGAGGAAGTTGTATCAGCAATCTCCACAAGCCAAGGCGATATAACAATTTTGAAGGCGCGTCGCTTAAACAGAAAAGTCTCCATGGAGTCTGGTTCCACTTGGACCCCCACGGGTTCTGTAGTGATCACTTTCTCTGGACAATGCTTACCTGATAAAGTGTTTATATTTAACTCATCAATAACCGTTGATCCATACATTTTGCCTTCCATACAATGCTTAAACTGTTGTAGATTTGGCCATGTGAAAGCCCAATGCCGATCGAGTGCTCGTTGTTTCAGATGTGCACAGCCTCACTCAGGTAACTCTTGCCCTGCATCCTCTGAAGTTTCCTGCCTGCAATGCTCAGGCCCATGATTAGCAACTGACAAATCTTGCCCGGAACATTCCCGGCAAAAGAATATTAAAACCACCGTGTCCCAAAAGAACATATCATTCAAGGAAGCATCATCCCTCTTCCCTTCAGTTAAAAAATCGTATGCAGATGCTTCTAAAAGTTCTCCTTCACTAAATCTTTCTTACAAAAAAACAATATATAAACCATCAAAACCCAGTCCGTCTTTATCTCCAGGCTATGACAAAATTGCCCATAATGCTATTATTGCTAATCCTCCATCTTCTAAATCGGGTAACGCCTTCCTGCCTACTTCTTCCTGCTCCCCTTATGACAATTTTTTAGAACTCCTTATTTCCCTAGTTTTGAACATTCCTTCAAAATTTGAAGACATCCCACTACCGTCCTCCGTTGCTAAAAAGTTATTCCCTATTGCTAATCTTCTTCTTAACAATGGCCAGACTCCTGCAATGGAATAGTAGAAGCATCCGCAATAAACAGCATGAAATTTCTCATTTGGCTCATCAGCATGACCCTTTGGCTATTGCTGTCTCTGAGACTTGGCTATCCCCAGGCAGTCGATTCAAATTGCCTGGGTTTGTCTGTCTTAGAGATGACAGAGCAGATGGTCATGGTGGTGCAGCTCTCTTCGTGAAGGTTTCTCTTACATACACAACTATCCGAATTCCCCCCCACTCATTTGAAATTAGTATACTTGCTGTCAAAATTCTTCAATTTGTTCTTGTTTCGGTCTATATCTATATCTATATATCCACTATTTCACTTATAGATGAATTCCACTCACTCATTTCCCTTTTGCCCAGTAACCCAATTATTCTAGGTGACTTCAACTGTCACCATGTCCTATGGGGTAGCCAATGTTCACATGCTTGTGACGGTCCTGCTGACCTATTTTGTAACTTTGACAGTTAGAGTGGATAACTGCCATTAGTTATCCACCGAGCTCAGTTACCAACCGAATATTTCCGGATCCTACTCGTTTTTCTGGCCCTCATCAGAACCCTAGTGCTGTGGACATTTCCATGTGCTCGGCTGCTGATGGTGCGTCGATTAGTTGGAAAAGGCTTAGTTCCCTATATGGCAGTGACCACTACCCTATAATTATAACCTATAATTATCTGGGGGCACGGCAGTGCCCCCGCCAAGACGAGCCAAGCGAAGCGCAAGGGCACTACCTACCTTTTCTCGAAGTGTTTCGTCGTTTTTTTGAACCCTCATAGAGTTGGTTTCCGATGTACCAGATAGCTCATATTCTCAGGATATGATGTCAATAACAGACTTATTAAACATACGAAGTCTCAATTGAATACCTCTAATACTTTAGATTTTATTGATATCTAAAATACACCGATTTCGTCACTGACACACTGACACACTGAGATCATCAAAATGTTTTGCTACTTCCTGAAGTGCTAGAAAGCTGAAATTTGGTATGTGATCTAAGTTTAGTATACAACTAACAAAAAAATTCATAAACTTATAACTTTCGCCCCCATCCCCTAAAATGGGGGGGTTGAAGTTTATATGAGACTTTCACCAATTTTATGAATTAGGACATGAAAGTTTACACGGGACTGTAGACAGTAACTAAAAAACCTAAAAAAATAAGTACTTACAAGAACCTCCGCCTTAATCAAGAGTCACATGGTAGGTCTAACTTATATAATTAAAATAATTTTATTAATTATTAATAATTTTTATTTAATTTAAAAACAACAAAAAACCGACTACATAAAGATTTTTTTGTGTTGTGTTTCACTATGTCCTTATCTGGTGATGGAACCGAGAGGCGTTCATTCGTAATCAGGCGGTCACCAACACCATAATTTCTCTTAAAGAATAGGTGGCATGCTTTGCTGGCTGCAGGTGACATATTGGTTATCAAAGCGCGCAATAAGGTAAAGTTATCTGCCAGGGACGTGAAACAACGAAATAACATCTCTGTAACGGTTCTGGCTCGTATCTCAACATTCCATAAAAATATTTGACATGTGATTAGGAAACATTATATTGAAAGTAGCTTAGGCGACATTCGCTTGCTTTTAGCGAGGTTTTACGGGCGGGAATCCCTATCGAAGCAGTTGTTCCTTGGATCATGGTGAAGCCTTTGCTTTTATAATATTATTTTTACTCTTTGTACGTAAAGATTTCACACCAGCCACCAGGAATGACCTAATCGACAGGAGTAGTCTCTCCTGAGGCCGTCGTACAAATTCATCCTCATTCAGGCAGGTAGTTAGAATATCTTTTTATCCACCCAACCTTGTTTGTGTGAATAGATTTCATGCGGGCGGCCGATCGTCACGGTTAAGCCTTAGGAAGCACGTCAGAATGCCGCGACATTTGAGTAAAGAGGTTAATATGAATTACTATGAATTAAGAAGAACAGATATTTAAATATACGGTTGACATAACAGAAATAAAAGAAGCAACACATTCTGACTTGCTCCATCATCGGGGCAAAATGTATTAGATTAATAGTTATTTAAAATAAAAAGCTTGTAAAATTTACTACATTCTTTTAAATTACCGCGAGTTTTAACCACGAGTCGGTGGTGATCGCGAGTGTACTGTGTAGGTATCGATAAGTTGAACGTTGGTATTTCTATTGTTTTAAAAGAAACATGGATTGTGAAATAGTTTTACTTGAAGTAGAACAGGGTCCCCGCCATCATCGTGTAGTTCTTATAAAAAGAGCTCGCGAGTGCATTGAAAAGTACGAGGAAGATTCTTCTATGACAGCAGGCTTAGAAAAAACTATAGTTATTACAAAAGGATTGAAAGTTATGCTTAAACGAAATATTGACGTTTCTTTGGGTCTAAGTAGAATGGGATTTGAACGACAAGAAGAAGGCGAGGAGAGTTGCGAAATTTTTAAAAAATGGTCTTAAACACGAACTAGCACCTGTAAAATCTAAATTTGAAATTATCAATAGAGCATTCGTCCACCGTGAACAGTTTCCAATCTGTGTCGCTGATGCTATCACTATACATAAGAGTCAAGGTCTAAGTTTGAATAATGCTGTCATTGATATTGGGTCATCCACTTTCTCTTGTGGTCAGGCTTATGAAGCACTTTCTAGAGTGACCAATTTACAAGGTGTTCACCTTATAATTCCTTCATTCATTCCTGCTAATCCAATAGTTACACCTATTCATATCCAACCTGAATGATACTTCTTATTTGCTTATGCAATTCTACGATCAATCCCCAATAAACTAGGAGGAGTAATTAATTGCATTAATTATATCAATTTTAATTTTAATAATTTTACCATTTTCATTTATAAAAAAAATTCAAGGTAATCAATTTTATCCTATTAACCAAATTTATTTTTGAATTATAGTTACATCAATTATTTTACTAACATGAATTGGAATAAAACCAGTTGAAGAACCTTATATTATTACAGGACAAATTTTAACATTAATTTATTTTTCTTTTTACTTATTAAGACCTTTTATTAGAATAAATTGAGATAAATTAATTTTCTTTAATAAATAATAATTAATGAGCTTGTTTAAGCATTTGTTTTGAAAACTTAAGAAAGAAAATAATTTTTATTAATTTATACTAAAAAAATATCACTAAATATATTAATTTATCATAACGATATCGAGGTAAAGTACCACGAACTCAAATAATTAAAAATGAAATAAAAACAAGTTTTAAATAAAATCTTAAAGTTAAATTATAACCACCTAAATCAATTAAAATAAATATTATTCTTATAAATAAAATTCTTGAATATTCAGATGTATTAAAGCACAACAGTCAGCTATAGTTGAATATAACCGCTTAAGAGCGAAATATCACCCTGATTTATCGCTTATGGTAATCAGTAAACCAGCAAAGAAAAAAGGCAAAGACAGAGAATGGGCTATGACAACCGGCACTGCTGATGTGCAAAAAATACACCACAAAAAAAAGAAGAAAAAAATAAACACTAAAAAGACTGCCTAGCAACTTACAAAAAGAACTGAAATCCCACCAAAAACATTTCATGTAAAATGTTGCCAAGACTACCACATAAGGTTTGCCCTGTGAAAAAGATATCAGATCTCATGTAGAGCCAAGCTTCTGAATCTACACGGCCTAACTCTACCGACCCTAACTTCAACAAATTCTACATATCAGTAAATATGTATGGCTTGGCTGTTTCGTTACTTACTTCAGATCAGAAACTAAATATTCGCATCACCTCCACGACGGTAGAGAATATGAACTATCTGGTACATCGGAAACCAACTCTATGAGGGTTCAAAAAACGACGAAACACTTCGAGAAAGGGTAGGTAGTGCCCTTGCGCTCCGTTTGAAGAACTTCTACTGAATCGCAAACGTTTCACAGAACCACCAATAAGAGAAAAAGATCCTCTTAAAACACTATGGTAGAGTTAGGCCGTGTAGATTCAGAAGCTTGGCTCTACATGAGATCTGATATCTTTTTCACAGGGCAAACCTTATGTGGTAGTCTTGGCAACATTTTACATGAAATGTTTTTGGTGGGATATAATTTATTCAGGAAAAATAAATGGAATTTAAATCAATCACAATCAATCGTCAATCAAATAAAAAACTCTCGGACAGTCATAAAAAAGGTTTTTTCTAAAGTTTCATGCAATTTACTACAAAGTTTCAATGTTGCGAAAAAAATAAACGTGTAGTATTTTTTGTCATTGTCATTGTTACAAGGAACGCGAATAAAATGATCCCAATATAATCACCATCTTTAACGCTTTAGTAGGTATGATAAAATAATACGTAGCAATTAAATAATTGAAATAAACAATTCTTTTTTTATTCATCTAGATATTGTATATATAAATATTGGACTTTACTTACCCGATGCTAATGATTCCGTTATTTTGAATCTATCTTTAACTGGAACTTTATTTAGAGCATTTTCCTTCAAGTTACCCGTGAAAGATCTTCTCAACCCCAAAGCTTTTTTGTTTTCCTCCATTATCCTTAACAATTGCTACTGATATTAAAAAATAGTTATTCACTTAACAACTTATTTCCTAAACAAACAAAAAATTTAATATAATCACGCGACGAATGCAGATCAAGGTCAACAATCCGTCGGTCGATTAATAAGAAATGGCCGAAAGCTATGCACTTATTCGCACCTTATACCAGATTGAGACGATACAGCTGTCTCTTTTTGCATCCAAGCGTAGGAAGCGTTCTATCTCAGTTTAGCTCAAAAGGTATGTTCCTACTTGCGCGAGGGCGCATTGTTTATTATTAGATTCCAACAAGTAATTATTATTGGCCCACCTAAGTAAAAACACAGTAAGTAGTCCCACTGTATTTATGTTTAGCTTTTCATGAATTTCCGTTACTAAGTTCCTTATCATAATTGCAGCAAGTATCATGCTGTGTTTATGGTATGGTAATCGAGTCTCAATGCTGAAAACTAACAAATGATAAATTGTACCTATTGAAGTTACTGTGTTTATGTTTAGGATTAATTGGAAATATGATGTGAACTTTAATTTTTACATGCAGCAAGCGTACCTGCTGTATTTATACTAACCGAGTGATAATGAAAAAAATAGTTACAGTGTTTATTAACAAACAAAATTACGTCTTCCAGGATTCGCACAGAAAAAAGAATAACAGATTTGTGAAGATCTCATCTTGCTTATTCCGAATATATAATTTAAAAAAAACACGAATTTTGACATACTGTGTTTTTAATTTGCACGGCAGAATATTTACAATAATACAATACATTAAATCAAAGCAAGCACTGCGCTTATCTCAACAAAGACCAAAACTAAAACAATAACATTAATCGATAATGTCAATAAGTAATTTCATGTCCAACACTACCTGTTGTATACAGTCGTCGCACGTGCAAAGAAAGGCGGCTCATTTGTACTTGTGTTGGCGGCTTCCGCCAAACGATTTCGCTCAGCAAACTACGACCTTTCGGAAGTGCTTTTCTAGAAAATAATAGTATTTGTGTACCTACAGCAATCTACACCATTTTTTAAGTATTATTTCAGTTCACCGTTGATTTTAAGACGTGCGGGCGTGCGGGCAGCGTACGAGAGTATGTTGTGAATAAGTACCTATTTTAGGTGCTTTTGTGCGCAGTGTTATCTACGTGCGCAGATTACCTATGTTTTAGTTTTGTGAACTTGTGTGAGTGAGTTTGTGCATTTTTGTTTTATACGAACTTCTAAAGGGAGGTAAGACGTACTTACTTAGTAGAGAAGTAGGTTTTATTTTAAGGATCCAAATACAATAATTAGATTCTTCTAATATTATACCTACATGTGAAACTTTGTAGTACTTTGAAGCTAGTACAATGCCTGTGTTATTAAATATTCAATGTTATTGAGTTATTACGCATTCCATTTTTACCTATTCAATGATTTATTATTGATGCAGCGCTACAAAAACTTTAAGTTGTCTAGTCAAACGATTTAAACATGCAGCGCTTCGATCTGAAATTGCAAACAAAGTTACTAGACGGTTACTTATAGACAAAAGTTAGACATCACCTAGGTTTCTTTGTTTGTATTTGTTGACAGTGCGTGAAGGCACACTAGTATAAACTAATAAAGGTAAATGAAAGAGAATGACCTTGTGTTAAGGTTCATCTGCTGTCTTTTAAACAAAACTGTTTACTGAGAGTAGAGTTTCTTATGTTACGATCTCGTCTGGGATGGTAGAACTATCAAAAAGACAATATCAACGCATCATTAATCGATAATCAGTAACATCCACGATTAAATGTGCCATACAATCTTAGCCTTACCATCAGATAGATCGGGTGCTCGTTTACCATTCGATCCGTGGTCGCCGAGCGATCGCCCGGTGCGGGCCGCAGTGGGGTTGGCAAAATTTTAGCTTGCGGAGCGATGCCACAAATTTAGGCTGTAATTCAACAAAGTTAGAGTTGATTTTTGTTAAGTTCGTTAAAATAAAACCGTCGAGGCAAACAAATTTAGGCTGTAATTCAACGAAGGTAGAGTTGATTTTTGTTATGTTCGTTGAAATAAAACCGTCGAGGCAAACAAATTTAGGCTGCAATTCAAGGTGCATAGAGTTGATTTTGGTAAGAGTTGAGTGACAATCGACTAGTTCAACGGTGGACGGGAAATAAGTTCATGTTTGTGTTATTTACTTACATTTCTGTCTTTTGAATTTAGATTAGATTCTAATTAGTGTATGTTTGAGTAACGACTTGTGTGCGTAATTCATAATATGAAAGTGTTGTTTAAAGAATAGATAATTTACTTTTTGTTTTATTAATTAATAGCTTTAGTGGTTAATTGTAAATATTTCAATAGATACTAAATTGATAAGAAGCTTTTTCAAGAGAAAAATAACTTTTCATTACTATTCACCTAGTCCTAAACCTGGAAAAGTACGAAGGGAAGTTCGATTTGATCATAAATAAACTACTGTTCACATGTAAAAGCTAAAAAATATAATGGAATGTTAATTTATAGTTAAATTTAAAATAAATATGTATGTACACAAGATTTATTATAATAAATACTTGTTTATTAAACTACTCAGGACGAAGTCTGTTGTCGCCTGATACCTACTGATAGTCACTTGCAATGAAATATCAAATGATTTTGTAAATAGCGCCATCCTAAGGTTTTTACGTGTTATTTGATTAAATTTAAATAAATTGTAAATCGAATACAACTAACGCCATCTCTCTATCTTAAAAACAACTATTTTTCAAATTACAATATTTTGTTTGACATGGTTAGTCTATAGTTATTTACTAGTCTCTGCTAGTACTTAGTTCAACGTTCAATATTCACACATAGTAACAGTGAGGCCACGGACGGGAGCGTATGAAATTTACAACTTTTATTCTTACGGAACTTAATATCTACTATGTAGACAAGGTAGGTACTGTAAGTTTTTTTAAATATCTTATTTAAGTATTTAGGGTGTTTTTATTAAAGGAATCTACTGTAAGTTACTAGCTATTATGTTACTAAGCAAGATAATCTTCGTTAATGACCGCGAGGTTTTGTTATTGAAACTGGTGGGTTGATAATCTTTAGGTTCAAACTATTTTTTCACAAGAAAGAGAATTCAACTTTGTTATTGCAGTAATTCGGATAGATGATTTGCAGGAATTATTTTTGTACCGTTATTTATTTCGATCAGCTGCTGTTTATTTATTTTGATCAGCTGCTGTTTATTTATTTTGTTCAGTAACAATTAAATGAGTTGGCACGAGGCAGGTAAATGACTTTTATTAAACTATTAAGTAACAAATACCTATCGTCAGATTGCTCGTTTTCATAGAAGCGAATAAAGTTGTTTTAGGTAGGACAAATAAGTGCTTTCACAGATTTCTAGGTACCCCTGCTTGGGTGGGAAGATAGGTACCAAAACAGCCTAAAAGAATTATTTCGAAACATAGGTAGGTACATACGTAGGTAGGTAACTTAGGGACGCTGGCTTGTTTCGTCATTTATTGGTCAATGCAGTGCAATAGGTAGGTACACAGGTTTATCATGAAGTGAGTATAACTAATGGTATAATTTGCTTTGCCTAAAGTAAGAAAAGTTCATTAAAGAAGGTCTAGCCTAGACTTACGAATGAAATATTTTGATCAAACGAATTTATCGAACTAATGATTGACAGGAATAATTTTCAACCATTATTTATTTACATCCTACTTCGATCAACTGCTTTTAATAGTACTTACTTATTTCATCGCCAGCATACCTTAACAAATTCATGAAACATTTCTATTACATAACATAAGAAGTCATTCGAACATAGGAAACAACTACATAAAGTTCGCTTATGGTATTCATGCGATGCGCGACGCGCACGCTGCGAGTCAGCTGACTGCGACGAACGCGTGATAACAAGCGAGGTCCAGTGCACTCGCACCGCGGCGCGTCGCTTAGTAACGGATGGACGCGCGGCCTGCCCCGCTGCGGAATGATTGTAAATATTGTAAAGCAACACATCGCGTAATTTTTTTGTAAAAAAAACTGTGTATTTAATTAAAATTTGGTGATAATCCGTTTGTTCTTACATATGTAAAGCTAAAAAAATAGAATTAATTTTTTTGAAAAAGTCCAAATTTTTGGCGTTAAAAAAAATAAAAAGTACTTTTTCGTAATGAGAATATGCAGTATAATCATACCCCAAAGTTAATGGAAGCGGTCCTGATACACTCTGTATATAAATACTGCCATGTTAGCTTATAATAATAATATACATTTTACTACGGGTTTCTGTCCTTACGAACTTTTGTTTGGTTTTAAACCTTATATACCAAAGAGCATTGATATTTTAGAACATAATACTTATACAGATTACATTAGAGCTCTTAATCACCGCCTATATTACAGTAGATAGAAAGCACTCAATAACATCCAGGCGTCTAAAGAAAAATCAAAACAATATCATGACTCGCATGCGAGACCAGTAACTTACAATACAGGTGACTACGTTTATGTACGTTGCCATCATATACAAAATAAGGCCTTATTACCAGTGTGGAAAGGCCCTTTTCGTATAATAAAAATAAACGGTAACCATACAGTCACACTTCTAATTAACAGAAAACACGTACGTCACCATTATGACGAAATTAAATTAGCACCGTCACAATAGTCTCCGCTCTTTTCAGGTACATCACATGCATCGGCCCCGTGACGTCAGAGTTCGTTGAGCCGATAATCCAAAGTCCGGGGTTGTTCTTCGATAAAATTTTGGATGCTAAATTTACAAATGACGACTGGAACATAGTGACGTATTTAGATGTCAGCAGTATTCACCCACCTTTTAACATAATAGAGGCACTTTTCGATCGCGTCAACGAATACTGCAAAAATCATCCTCATCTATCAAAACTAATTGTATTAACTCGGTTGTGTCCCTACAAAGTCAGCATTTAGATATTGTTAAAAAGTTTTCCTCCGTGTCCATTTAGTTTCCAACGAGCAACCGAAACGTTTTAAAAGGGGTCTTTTCGATGCTGGCGGCACGCTGTTAAAAACATTTTTCGGCGTTTTAGATTCTGATGACGCCCTAAAATACTCCGAAGCCATTGACAGTGTACAATCAAATGAAAAAGAGTTGTCCCGCCTTATGCGCGACAATAGTCATGTAATTAGATCTACAATCTCTACTTTTAACAGTTAAATTGAACCACCAAAATGAAACCAAAATGAAATTTATATAAATAACAACTTGCGCACTATCAATAAAGCTTTCGAAGAAATCATGGACTCAAATGATAAGTTACAAATAAAAACTCAGCTCAATTCGTTACTCACTTCCTCAGAAAATATTATTTTAACAATCTCATTTAAGATTGATGATATCAATAACGCAATCTATTTAGTAAATTGAATGTCATCCCGCCATTTTAAGTCCTCTACAATTATTTAACGAACTCGAACGAAACCCAAAATGAACTTCCTAAACATTCCGACTTGCCAGTACAATTATCATTACAAAATATTCACGATATCATTCATGTTTTTAAATTACTTATTAATTTAAAAAATGATACTATCATTACAACAAAGTAACTGTCGTCATCAAAATACCACTAGTACTGGCTCAGGTCCACAATGTTTACAAAGTAATTTCTCTACCGACAGCTTACGATATTTTGAAACCTGAGACGTTCGTAATGATCGCGTCTATTAAAAAGTACTTGACAATTACAACGGATCATATGTTTTACTCACTTAGAGACACTATGGATGAGTGCAAAGTGACAAAAAGTAAATTTTTCATGTGTGCGTTAGACAATATATTTTCATTGTTCGCGAATCCGACGTGTGAAACCGTGTTAATGACCGAAGTGGTAAATAGACTTCCTAATAAGTGCGAAACCAAGGTGATCAAAGGCCACGTCGATGTGTTTCACAAACTAAGTAACAATCGCTGGTTGTTTGTGCAAAGTGAGCCGGGAAAATGTCATATAGTTTGTGACAGGAACGCTCTAGGTATTGACGAAGTCTTATTCAGAACGTGGATTTTAACCCTTCCTAAAACGTGTAAAGCTTTTTATAAGTCTATGCAATTTTCAGCCAGTGACACGCTCACTCTGAATGTCTCATCAAGTTTATCAAACTTTAATATCCTTTTGGATGATTGCTGTGAGAAAATTAAAGTTAAAAAGACACTTACTAATTTGCCGTTTGTGAAATTAAATAATCTTAATAATTTGGACTCTCTGCTACATGCTAGTATTTACCTCGATGAATTCCAAAAAGACTTAGATAAACTAGAAAGTACTAGCCATTTTCATAGATATAGTGCTCATTATATTTCTTTAAGTTATATTTTTGCTTTATAAGTTTCGGCGCTTGTACTGCAGCACAAGACGCTAATCAAGCTGTTGTATACAGATTTTAATTCTAATAAAAGGACCGACAAGGCGTTACACTCTTGTTGATAAAGTCTATGAATTGTCCGAAGACCTAGGTCCTATTCCAAACGTTCCAAAATGAAATATAGTATTGTAAGTATTGTTTGATTGTAATTTCAAATTTAAACCTAAGTATTGCTAATTTAGATAGGCAAAAATTTATAAGTTTTCATTTCTTAAATCTAAAAATATAAATGAAATAAACTTAATTATACCTATGACTAAAAGTACTATAAAAAAAGTAACAGTTAAAATAAAAAACTTGTTTGATAGATTAATCTAGTTGATATTATAATTACTATGTAATCTGATACCTCATCTTTCATTGTAATGCATACTTATGTCAAGACCACTTTATTATTGATAACTTTTACCATCTAACTTAGTTCTAGTTAAGATTACTTAAATAGCTATTAAGAAGGTTTATCTACCAATTGAATGTTTTTATTATTTAGTTTTGTCAATTGTAATACTACGTTTTTGTTCATTTGTAATAATACGTACTACTGACGATCATATAGTTTATCTCACTTCACTTTTCCGTGATGTTCGATCTTGTCGGGGGAAGTGTTATAAATGCATTTGTTCCGTAAAGCTATTGTCACAAAAAATGCTGACATAACGTCTGTCCTATTAACTTTATTCTTTTAAATAATGTAATTGATCAGTCTTATGTTCTATTTCGTCGTGACCGGACGTTTTTTCACGTTTATTCTATATTTCCAAGTTTAATTGTATTTTCTAATCCTATTTCCATTTCAATAAACTCTAGCAGTATAAAATATTTTTTTTAAAACTAACTCCTGACCCAGCCCGTAACAGTACCCCAGGTCTGTACCAAAATTTTGCATGTTGGGAATTAATGCAAACTGCTCACTATTTTTCTGGCTAATTTGACGGGACTATAATATCAGGACTTACGAAAACTAAATGTATATTTCTTAATTTTTTTTATATTAAAAGAATTAAAATAACGTAAATAAACCATAAACTATGATTATTATATTTCAAGTTCAATATTTAGTTGTAAAATATTGATAGCAGATTCTATACTGGTTGTGCAACCCTAAAAATGGACGCCATTTTATGGTTTTTTTAAAGTTTTGGTATACATTTTTTCGTAGCTAGCTAGGGCTGTCTGAAATTCCCTCATTAGTTCTAAATTACCAATCACACATTCAATCAAAAGTCTAGGCGCCAGCGTTCGGAACCGTACGATAATTATCGTACATGTGCGAAAATTTCATAACTACGTACGATGTACGATGGTACATAACTATCGTACGAAGATTGTACGATAATTTCCATTCTGATGAAAAATTTGATGATTAACCACTGAAACGTCCAAGTACAAGTTGTAATGACGCGCTATTTGTCCGCGCTCGCGGCAGGTTGCCGTCGCGTCAAACGCCCTATGACTTCATCTAGTTTCAAGTCTATTTTATCGTTCAAAGAGAAAATATAGCGTATTTTTGTTCCTCTTTGACGGAAAAGATTAAAAATTGTATATAAAATGTTAAGTTTCATTCATATTTGTGTATTCTGTTATCGCAAATATAGAATCTATTTAGTGAAACTTTTAAAAAATATGCTTGTTTTCATGTGTCTCTATCGTTTAACATTATTTTCTTTTTTATAAATTCGAAATGTTGGCGCGTTCATCACACTCGAAGTGGACGAGGGCCCAGCTCAGGTCTGTGCCATACGTTGAACATTTAATTTGAATTATTTTTTTTTTCCATTTAAACAACACAAGTTTACAAGATTTAAACTGTAAATCATTTGCATCGTATTATTGTCACGTTTCACATGATTTTTTTAAAGTATTTTAGCCATTTTCCTGATGGATACGATAATTTTGATCCATATACGATAATTTTACGGCCCTGGTACGATAACTGCCTGGCTTCAGGTTGTGAACACTGCTAGGCGCATCACTAATTTCACCTTGAGAAGGTCAACTTCACACCACTAGCGGTCAGTTAACTACTTGGTTAACTAATTTCAGACCGGCAAAGCACTATTGTTTTAGTGGTAATAATCCTGTTCTCAAAAGGTAATTCAATGTTTTATTACTTTTTTAAAACAGAAATATGTTCCCTTATAGTATAGGCTTAAAGATTAACAATATTGTTACATCCCATGTTCCTTCTGTTGCTATCAGGTATAACCGTTTTTCGGTTGTTTTTATTTATTTAACAATAGTTTTAATTGATTGAATTCGTTTACTAAACTTATATAACAAAAAATTTATTTGCAAAGGTATTTTGATTTATTTTTGATGTTTGTAATTCTAACCTACCCGCAACCTATACTTGACCTTTAATAAGGAATTAATTGGTATTTTTCTTGAATTTCAGAGTTTTGAATACCTTTAACATGCCGATCAAGTCAATTAAAGCCCGTCAAATCTTCGATTCTCGTGGTAACCCCACTGTAGAGGTAGACCTGGTAAGTTACCATCAATATATATTTTTTTCTTATCATTTACTAAATTTTGGAAAGCTTTGAATGTAAATACAATGTAAAAAACCGTTTTAGGTCACTGAACTTGGACTCTTCAGGGCTGCTGTTCCATCAGGTGCCTCTACTGGTGTCCATGAAGCTCTTGAACTTAGAGACAATGTCAAGGGTGAATACCATGGAAAAGGTGTCCTCACTGCCATTAAGAACATCAATGACACTATTGCACCAGAATTAATCAAGCAAAACCTTGAAGTCACACAGCAGAAGGAGGTAAACAATATTCTTAAAAATTGTTAATAGAAACTCTAAATTCATAAACAGAATCATACAACAAAATATAATTTACAGATTGATGAATTTATGATCAAGTTAGATGGGACTGAAAATAAGTCAAAGTTTGGTGCCAATGCCATTCTTGGAGTATCACTTGCTGTTGCTAAAGCCGGAGCAGCTAAGAAAGGTGTCCCATTATACAGACATCTGGCTGACTTAGCAGGTGTTGCTGATGTTGTCTTGCCCGTCCCAGCCTTCAATGTCATCAATGGAGGATCACATGCTGGCAACAAATTGGCTATGCAGGAGTTCATGATCCTGCCCACTGGTTGGTATTTGTTTTCTATACTAACTTAATATATTTGTAATTTTTATAGTGTGGGCTGATTGTTAAGTGCATGGTCAACATGCAATGCATGGTTAATATATAATGCATTACCTTCACTTATTTGTAAAATGACTTATCTTAACAAGCTATGATTTGTGACTTCTAATGACACACTGCTGCTAAGTTAGAGCCAATAATAGGAAACTCTAAATTTAAGTTATTCAGAAAAATAATAATGATAATATTTGTTATGATTTAACAAGTTTAATCTACAGGTGCAAGTTCATTCAGTGAAGCTATGCGTATGGGCTCTGAAGTTTACCATCACTTGAAGAAAATAATCAAGGAGAAGTTTGGCCTTGACTCAACTGCTGTTGGTGATGAGGGTGGCTTTGCTCCTAACATTCTGAACAACAAAGATGCTTTGTACCTAATTCAAGATGCTATCCAGCAGGCTGGATACACAGGCAAAGTATGTGAGCAATTCTTTTAAAAAAAGGTTGTTATTAACTTCAATATTTTTAAGATTTTTAATAATTTGACCTTTACAGATTGAAATTGGTATGGATGTGGCTGCATCTGAATTTTTTAAGAATGGTACTTATGACCTTGACTTCAAGAACCCTCAGTCAAACCCAGCTGACTACCTGCCATCAGACAAGTTAGCTGATCTCTACTTAGAATTCGTCAAGGACTTCCCCATGGTCTCCATTGAAGATCCCTTTGATCAAGATGACTGGACTGCCTGGGCTGGTCTTACTGCCCGCACACCTATTCAAATTGTGGGAGATGACTTGACTGTAAGTATTACAATAAGTAAACATTTAATCAGGTACATCTGCTTTAATGACATATTTTAATTGTGATTTTTTTCTTCCAAGGTCACTAACCCTAAAAGAATCACCACTGCTGTAGAAAAGAAAGCTTGCAACTGCCTTCTCCTGAAGGTTAACCAGATTGGCAGTGTCACAGAGTCTATCAACGCTCATCTCCTTGCTAAACAAAATGGCTGGGGAACTATGGTGTCCCACAGGTCTGGAGAAACTGAAGACACCTTCATTGCTGATTTGGTAGTTGGTCTGTCCACAGGTCAGATTAAGACTGGTGCTCCATGCCGCTCTGAGCGTTTGGCCAAATACAACCAAATACTCCGCATTGAGGAAGAACTTGGTGCCAATGCAAAGTACGCTGGAAAGAACTTCCGCAGACCTGTTTAAGGCATTTCTGGTGTAAATTTAATACAAATAACCAATATAAAAAAGATTGTAACAGATTTACTCACATCAGATAGTGCAAATCACCTGTTATGGCATTTTAAATAAAATGAATTAACCTTTATTATGTTGTAAGAGTAAATGTTATCTACCCACTATAAATAGGGTGTGCTTGGCTGTTGTAGAGTTATGTTTGAATGATGTATATCAGAAATTTATTTATTGAGAATGTAATTTATAATTCAAAATTAAACTGTCTAGATTGTTACACAACATTAAAACATTTAAATATTCCTACATGTGTTTTTATTATTACTGTTATCTTTATGTTCAGTATATTAGCATTTTTTATTTATAAGCATGTAATTGAGATAGTATGCTAATTTTGAGGTGTTTAAAAATTTCATAACTGACAGTAGCCCAAGGTCTGTGATTAGTATTCACAATAAAATAATATTCATGAACAATCTCTGCTTCTTTGCAATGAAGCAATAATTCATTGGTGGCCTTAGATCTGCAGTACTAGACATGAAAAATTTGATACCTCTGGGTAACATTCAAGTTGTTTGCCATCTTTACCAGCTTAGTAGATACTATTGTCTCCCAGAAATTAAATAAAAAATAATTTACACAAGAACTCATTACAATCATAACTGCTACATTAGACAACTTATCTATCTGTCTGATCTTGAAAAGGTCCGAGTGGCTTGTGCATCAATTTACTTATTATAACTTTCATAGTAATCTTCCTTCTAACAAACTAACTAGTGCTGGCTGCCATCGAATAACTAAGATGCAAACGAAGTTGAACATACTCGTGGCCTTATGCGCGTGTTGCGCGTAGTTTTGTTGCGCCGGCTGGAGAAGATGCCGTCGTATGTACCCTTTGGCCCCGAAGACACCACGACCTGACTAACCACGGAGTGACACCCGACTTGATCGAGTGCAGGTTGGAGCGCAGTGAAAACAACACAAATCTTCAAAGTAGGAACGTTTATTGCGTATACAATTAAACCTTAAGTTTAAATAAGCCTATGAACCGCAATCGTTCCTGTAGTTCAGCTTCTTTCTTCAGACCTCTTCACTGGCCTCCGGATTCACCGAACAGCACTTTCTTTCTTCTAACTGGAAGCTTCTGAACTTTTCTTCTTAGACTTTTTCTTTCTTCTTATTAGACTTTTTCTTTCTTCTTATTAGTTGTTGTTTTCTTCGCTGCAGGCACCGAACTGTTTCTTTCTTCTTATTAGATGTTGTTTTCTTGCTTGTGGGCACCGAACTGACTTCCAAAGCTCGGCGTGCGCCTTTTATACAAATTTCGCCCTAAATAATTCCAGCGCTCTGATTGGCTGGCGCGTTTGTGCAATTTGCACCTAATTACACTTAAGTTTTACTTGGATTCTAAACTTTACATCGATTTATCTTTCAAACTATTAAGCAAAACTATTACAATATTATATTCAAATAATAGAGCGAAACGATTCCTACATGTTTACATAAATACCAATTTGATAAAATTAAATACAAAAAACTTTCTAGAACAAAGACTATCTCAAAACACCGTTTGCGCCGGCAGACTGTTTACTTAGCCTAACATTGTACCTAAGGCGAAACGGTTACAAACATAATTTTATCATTTTACATTATTAAAATATGCAAACATTCTAATTACAATTAGATTTTAACATAATCAAACAAGATATAACTACCAATTAGGAACATATACAACAACAAAGGTTTTCTCGTTATTTCTCTTCAAATACGTAAAACACCATGAAAATAATTATTACATTTCAATAAAAGAAAGCAATTTACACATTATTATCAATAAACCATAACAATAAACCCTATAATTACGTAGTTATTCAACGAGAAAATATCTAACCATAATACGTCATTTATTACTTCAAATGCGTACTTTATTATATGAACCTATATACAATAACGTTATATCTACCATTATCTACCTAATCTGATAAGAAATAACCATAAATTTACCACAATTATGACAAATCTGAACAAATCAGTATTTTACAAATAACCTAGGTCTAAATTCTATCCAAAACATACATAAGCTTCTCATATTATGCTTATATTATACCAATGAAATCTCTAAGAACTTTATTAAACACAAACATCATCAATTCAACCATAAATCAATGTTATCAAAATAGAATTCAAAATATACCTATACCTAGGTTCCTATAACATCATAATTTCCTATAAGAATCTTATTAGTACTTGCTTACGTCACACTCGAAAATAACCACCTATCCGAGGACGGGCGCAAGTAGTGAGGGCGTGGAATAGCGTTATTTACAAAACTATTTGAATGGCTATGTCCCTATTATGCCGAATCCATTTCATGATGCGTCGCTAACAGCGCGGTTTACACGTATTAAGTTGGTAACTAAATTTTCAAGTTACTACATGTCACTTGTGCGTTCAAACGAGCTAAGTCTTAAGTAGTTAAGCTCATAAGTTCAATGAAGATGAACAGTGATGAATGTCAAGGAATTCGTCAATTCTGTACTTAGATGTGTGGTAAAACGTTTTTGGACAAATTCAGAGAAGAATTTGTTTCAGAAATTAGAATCTCTACAAGAATATGTTTTTTTTAAATTTTTTACCTGGTTTATTCCACAAGCATACTAAACTCCACTCCGGACATTTAAAAAAAAAGAGAAAAGGCCGGTACTTCGAATAATACCTGTATAATTTTCTTAATAAATCGAGTTTTTGGGGATTGGAACTGCTCGCGTCCGCAAGCTTTAGCCCTCGATGCCTTGTACGTGGTCCCTGGGTGGTGCTAAACGAACAGTATCTTCTGGTAGTAGGCTTCGGCCGTGGCTTGTCACCACCCGCTAAACAAAGCCATGCCGCCAAGTGACATGGTCGCGTTCCGGCATGATGTTTAGTGTAGCCATCGAGGAGGGTAGGTCTGAGTAACCGTGCTGCATCAGAGAACTGTCTTCAGCTCGTAATTTATTGACTTGCCAGGTAACTGGTTTTGGAGGGTAGCGGGATCCGAAGCAACGGTGCACCGCTGGCCGACAGGTAGTAGCAGGTAGTAGGGGGCCCAAGTAGTGTGCCAAGTAGTAGGGCCCAAAATAATCCACAGCTGAGCAGCTAAACGGTGGTCGATGATGCCGTAAGCGCTCGGCGGGCAGGTCTCCAACGGGTGGGATGATGGGTGCGCCTCTGTGGACCTTGCACCACTGGCATTCATGAACGATCTTCTTCGTCGTAGTCCTAAGGCTCAATATCCAATACCTCTGTCGTATCTCGTTGATGACTGTCATTGCATTCCCATGATAGAACTTCCGATGATAATGTTCAATGATCAGTCGGCTTATCTTCTGTTTGCCATGTAGGATGATCGGGTTGATCCTTCTGCCCTCGATGTGGATCTTCCTTGCCCGACCTCTCAGCCTTAGGATGCCATCGTCATTCAAGTACACGTCGTATTTTCGCAGTGGGCTTGACTTCTCTAGGATTCTTCCGTTCTTCAAACAGGTAATCTCGTTGGCGAAGCTCTCGTTCTGGCTTCGTTTCATCAGCTCGTTTTCAGCTCTCTGCAAATGTTCCTCTTCCAGGGGCAAGTATTCTTTCTCGGTCCTTTTCTCGACCGACACTGGAGATTGAGTCTTCGCTTCTGACCCTCTCTTTTTCTGTGGCTTCCAAGGTGCGTCCTTTTCTTTTCTTCTTGCCACGTTCACTTTTGCCGCCTCTTTTGTTGACCCATTCTGAGCGAGCTTCTTCATGATCCCTATGAACTGGAACACGCGTGCCATAGTTCTCAATAATCGCGTCCAGCTTGAGAATCGTTCTGGGTCTGGTACCATATCAGCCATGACCCGCGTCGCGCCGACCACTTGGAGGTTCTTCTCTTCCCCGGTGACTTCTTCACTCCCCTCAAATCTTCGCTTTGGCCAGTCTTCTTCGTTGCCCCGCAGAAAGGTGGGACCGTTGAACCATCTTGCGTGGTGGTCGAATTCGCTCGGAGTCCCTCTGGTAGCGTCGTCTGCCGGGTTCTCCTTGGTTGGGACCCAACGCCAGTCTTGAGGATTCGTCAGCTCTTCCACTTCTGCGAGACGATGTGCCACAAACGTCTTGAATTTGCGGGGGTCTGATTTGATCCACTGCAAAACAGTGCTTGAATCTGTCCAGAATAGCTGCCGGGTGATCTTGAGTCCCATCTCTTTCGCAATTGTCGTCGCTAATCTGCTTCCCAAAACAGCGGCTTGGAGTTCTAGCCGCGGGACCGATATAGGCTTCGCTGGTGTGACCCGCGCTTTACCGGCGATTAGCGCGACTTGGACTCTTCCATTTGCATCTGTTGTTCTCCAATAGATAGCGGTGGCGTACGCTTCTTCGCTCGCATCGCAAAAAGTATGCAGCTCGCCCTCTTCTTGCCTCGGTGAGATGCACCTGGGTATTCGAAGGTCTTTCAATACGGACACTTCGTTCACGTATTTGGCCCAGGCTGCTCGCTGTTCTTCCAGAATTTCGTCATCCCAGCCGATCTTCGTGCGCCATATGTCCTGAATTAGCTTCTTTCCCTGAATTAAGACTGGGGTAGCAAGGCCCAGGGGGTCGAAGGTGGACATCACGGCGCTGGTGACTTCTCTCTTCGTTGGCGTCTTCTTGCCTTCGAGTATGTCTGCGCTGGTATTCCGGAACCCGACGTTGAAGGCCAGCAAGTCTTCTGCCATCAGCCATCTCAGCCCAAGGGTCTTCTCTTCAGCAACCAGTTCTGTGCTGTCTTCTTTGAGCTGATCTCCTATCCCGTCGAGGATCTTCGGCCTGTTGCTGCTCCATCCCCTCAAGTGGAAGCCTGCCTTTGCATGGATGCTCTGCACCTGATGCGCGATCTTTCTTGCATCTTCCTCTGTGGCAAAGCTCTGCAAATAATCATCCATATAGTGATTCTTCTCGATAGCTTCCACTGCCGCCGGGTAATCTTCTCTGAAATCTTCTGCGTTCTTGTTCATTACAAAAATCGCCGTAGACGGTGATGAAGCCGCACCAAACACCACTGAGCACATTCGGTATTCGTCTGGTGTCCCATTTCTTCTGTCGCCGCGCCACAAGAACCTCAGGCTGTCGCGGTCCTCTTCACGCATCTGTACCCTCAGGAACATATCTTGAATGTCGGCGACGACGGCGACCGGCTTCTCTCTGAATCTCACAAGCACCCCAAATAGCGATTGCAGAAGATCTGGTCCCGGCAGGAGTGCGTCGTTCAGGCACTTCCCGTCAAATTTGGCAGCAGCATCCAGGACTATCCTTGGCTTCTTCTTCACGGGATGCATTACCGCAAAATGCGGCAAATAAAATGTTCGTCCAGCGGTCGTTGATACTGGAGCCTTCTCTGCATAACCATTTTCTATCAGCTTCTTCATCTGGTCTTCATATGACGTCTTCAGGGTTGCATCCTTGTCCAATTTCCTTTCGATCCCAATAAGACGTCGATGAGCTTGCACGTAGTTGTTTGGGAGGGTTTCGTCTTCACTCTTCCACAGCAGCCCGGATTCAAACCTCCCCTCTGGAAGGCGCTTCGTCGTTGACTGCAGGACCTCAAGCGCTCGTTGGTCTGCGTCGTTGCTCGGGCGGCGAGGCTGCACTCCGATTGATTCGATGTCGAAGTGTCGCCGCACCAAGGCTTCTGTCTCGTCTTCTTCGATGAGTCTGCTGTGGTTGACGAACTGTACTGGTGACGTCTTCCCGTTGTGACGCCCATGGAGGACCCATCCCAAGCTCGTTAGTGACGCAACTGGATCGGACCTTTTCCCTTTCTTAAGTCTTCTCGTGACGATGAGACCCCAGTTGTCTTGCCCGATGAGAAGTTTTGGCTCTTCATCTTCATATAGTAGTTGACCTTGAATGCCTTGCAGGTGCGAGCATCCTTGGATGACACCTCGATCCACACCTTGTCTTGAGAGCTTTAAACTGTCGATTGTTCGAACTTCAATTGTTTCCTTCTTCTTACGATGAGCTCCCTTGATCTTGACGCTTGTCTTCTGCGAGTCGCACCTCTTGATTCCATGTTCTCCAATTGTCTCGATGGTTATCGGACTCGCCTTGCCTTCAGCCCCAATCATCTGCGCCACCCCAGCATCCAATAACGTGACTGTTGACCCCTCATCCAGAAGGGCCAGTACGCGTGCTGCGCCCTTCGGTCCATACAGGTCCACTGGGATCATCTTCAGATACACCTGCCCATCACTGGCAGTGTGCACGGAGGTGACGACTTCTTTGGGCTCTTCTCTGCGACTGGAGACATTGCAGCGGGATTCTTCTCTATCCCCAACAGCTGCTGGTGGACGGCTTTCATCATGAAGACTGGTGTGGTGCCATCTTCCGCACTTCTTGCAATCTGCTGCCCTGCAGGTCTTCCTTGAATGTCTTCCTCGTAGACACCTGAAGCATAAAATTGCCTTCTTAGCCATTTCGTACTTTTGACTAAGGTTTGCTTCTTTGAACTTCTTGCATTCGTAAATCCAGTGTTCGCCGTTACACACTGGACACCGATTCTTGCGGGGGTGCTCTTCATTCCCCTGCACGTAGTGAACCTTCTTCACTGGTCTTCGCTCGTGGCCCCATGATGTCTTCGGTGGTGCAGATCGCTGACGGTCTTCTTTCTTCCAGGATACTTCAGGGTCGGCTATTTCCGCGTACCATTCGCTTTCATCCTCCAGGAATGCGTTCATGACTTCCAGGTCCCGAAGTTCTTCGTCAGGATTCGTCCTCTTGTATGCGATCCACCGGTGTTTCATCGTAGTCGGCATCTTCGCAATGAGGGCCCTCGTGGTTCTAAGGGAATCTAGGTACTTGCTTGCCCCCATTGCCTTGATCGTGGCCACTGAGTTCCTCACGTGGCTGTAGAACGTGCTCACGTCGTTCGGATCCTCTGTGACCCGTGGCAGGTTCTCCAGCTTTTCCAACTCCGCAGTTGCCAGAGCTTCGGGTCTTCCGAACCTCAATTGTAGCCCCCTCATGACTTCGCTGGGATGCTCCGCCGTAAACAAGAGGCTCTTCACTGCCTCTCGCGCCCTGCCTTGCAGCGCCTTCCGTAATCTGGCCAGGTTCTGCACGTGACTGAAGCTGGGTGCCGTGTCTTCGAACGTCCTCTTGAACGCCAGCCATTCTTCTGCGGCGCCGTCGAAGTTGGGAAGCTCGATGTGTACAGCTTCCGACCGGCCTCTAGGTAGCTTCCCCAATGCTTCAGCCAACTCCTGGATGTCGGTCTTCCTCGATGCAGGCGGCGGCTGTGGTAGCCGCGGTGGTGGTGGTGGTGACGGTGGTCGCGACGGCGGCACCAAGGGTGGCATTACCCTCGCTCTCCTCTCGGTCTTCTGTAGCCACTCCTCCACGTGGTGCTGCCGCTCCTCGTCTGCGAAGTCTTCTTCGCTGCCGGACTCGACCCGCACGAGCTCCAGTTCGGCCTCGGCGAGATCCAGCTTCCTCTGGGCTATTTCCATTTTCAATTCAGCTTCTCTTCTTCTGGAAGCCCTCGACCTGGTGGTGGAACCAACCCTCCTGGGTTCCACGGGCGCTGGTACCGCGAACCGTGCCTCTTCGTCCGCAGCGCCCCTTGACGCAACCCCATCCATTGCTGGCGGTACGGTGCAACCTTCGGCGTGGCGTGCTTCAGGCGCTCCTCCGGCGGGGTGCGTTGGTGCCCCTGGTGTCAACGTCGACCCCGTAGACGACCCCATCGTGTCTGTCGTCTCTGTCGGCGTGGCTGCGCTCCAGTCCCTCGAAGACTCCGTGGCGGTGGTGGGCTTCGTTCTTCCAGTCGACCGTGTGGTTGGCATCTTCTTGATCCAGGATCTCGGCTCGAAGGACCAGGAAAACTGTTGCGCGTAGTTTTGTTGCGCCGGCTGGAGAAGATGCCGTCGTATGTACCCTTTGGCCCCGAAGACACCACGACCTGACTAACCACGGAGTGACACCCGACTTGATCGAGTGCAGGTTGGAGCGCAGTGAAAACAACACAAATCTTCAAAGTAGGAACGTTTATTGCGTATACAATTAAACCTTAAGTTTAAATAAGCCTATGAACCGCAATCGTTCCTGTAGTTCAGCTTCTTTCTTCAGACCTCTTCACTGGCCTCCGGATTCACCGAACAGCACTTTCTTTCTTCTAACTGGAAGCTTCTGAACTTTTCTTCTTAGACTTTTTCTTTCTTCTTATTAGACTTTTTCTTTCTTCTTATTAGTTGTTGTTTTCTTCACTGCAGGCACCGAACTGTTTCTTTCTTCTTATTAGATGTTGTTTTCTTGCTTGTGGGCACCGAACTGACTTCCAAAGCTCGGCGTGCGCCTTTTATACAAATTTCGCCCTAAATAATTCCAGCGCTCTGATTGGCTGGCGCGTTTGTGCAATTTGCACCTAATTACACTTAAGTTTTACTTGGATTCTAAACTTTACATCGATTTATCTTTCAAACTATTAAGCAAAACTATTACAATATTATATTCAAATAATAGAGCGAAACGATTCCTACATGTTTACATAAATACCAATTTGATAAAATTAAATACAAAAAACTTTCTAGAACAAAGACTATCTCAAAACACCGTTTGCGCCGGCAGACTGTTTACTTAGCCTAACATTGTACCTAAGGCGAAACGGTTACAAACATAATTTTATCATTTTACATTATTAAAATATGCAAACATTCTAATTACAATTAGATTTTAACATAATCAAACAAGATATAACTACCAATTAGGAACATATACAACAACAAAGGTTTTCTCGTTATTTCTCTTCAAATACGTAAAACACCATGAAAATAATTATTACATTTCAATAAAAGAAAGCAATTTACACATTATTATCAATAAACCATAACAATAAACCCTATAATTACGTAGTTATTCAACGAGAAAATATCTAACCATAATACGTCATTTATTACTTCAAATGCGTACTTTATTATATGAACCTATATACAATAACGTTATATCTACCATTATCTACCTAATCTGATAAGAAATAACCATAAATTTACCACAATTATGACAAATCTGAACAAATCAGTATTTTACAAATAACCTAGGTCTAAATTCTATCCAAAACATACATAAGCTTCTCATATTATGCTTATATTATACCAATGAAATCTCTAAGAACTTTATTAAACACAAACATCATCAATTCAACCATAAATCAATGTTATCAAAATAGAATTCAAAATATACCTATACCTAGGTTCCTATAACATCATAATTTCCTATAAGAATCTTATTAGTACTTGCTTACGTCACACTCGAAAATAACCACCTATCCGAGGACGGGCGCAAGTAGTGAGGGCGTGGACTAGCGTTATTTACAAAACTATTTGAATGGCTATGTCCCTATTATGCCGAATCCATTTCATGATGCGTCGCTAACAGCGCGGTTTACACGTATTAAGTTGGTAACTAAATTTTCAAGTTACTACATGTCACTTGTGCGTTCAAACGAGCTAAGTCTTAAGTAGTTAAGCTCATAAGTTCAATGAAGATGAACAGTGATGAATGTCAAGGAATTCGTCAATTCTGTACTTAGATGTGTGGTAAAACGTTTTTGGACAAATTCAGAGAAGAATTTGTTTCAGAAATTAGAATCTCTACAAGAATATGTTTTTTTTAAATTTTTTACCTGGTTTATTCCACAAGCATACTAAACTCCACTCCGGACATTTAAAAAAAAAGAGAAAAGGCCGGTACTTCGAATAATACCTGTATAATTTTCTTAATAAATCGAGTTTTTGGGGATTGGAACTGCTCGCGTCCGCAAGCTTTAGCCCTCGATGCCTTGTACGTGGTCCCTGGGTGGTGCTAAACGAACAGTATCTTCTGGTAGTAGGCTTCGGCCGTGGCTTGTCACCACCCGCTAAACAAAGCCATGCCGCCAAGTGACATGGTCGCGTTCCGGCATGATGTTTAGTGTAGCCATCGAGGAGGGTAGGTCTGAGTAACCGTGCTGCATCAGAGAACTGTCTTCAGCTCGTAATTTATTGACTTGCCAGGTAACTGGTTTTGGAGGGTAGCGGGATCCGAAGCAACGGTGCACCGCTGGCCGACAGGTAGTAGCAGGTAGTAGGGGGCCCAAGTAGTGTGCTAGCCACATGCGAAAAGCTACCCCGCCAACTCGCGAAAAATCCCGGGAGGGGTCGTCGTGCCAGCTGGCGACTGATTAGAGAAGACCCGATGGCAATCCCCGGGGGGGTTCGGGTTTTCCCGCAGTCTCCAAGCGAGTTCCCCATCAGTGCGTTGTTTATTGCGAGTTGCTTGGTTCCATTAGCAGCGCTTCACTCAACTTCTGTCCTCCTCCCTATTTACTTCAAAACAAATAAGAAAAGTTATAAGAAGAGTTAGGTTTATTAAGGTGGTTGCACTTCCTCTCTCTTAAAGTGCACTTCTGCAGCATCAGAGGAATGCACTCAAATCTCAACGATGTCCACCACCACCTTGAGACAGAGAGGCCTCACCTACTCTTCCTAACCCAGTATGTACCCAGGGTACATACTGGAGTCCAATTTCCGCCCGAACGCCGGGGTGTGCATGTATGCCAGTGACGAGATCTGTTGTCAGCGTGTCCGTTACTTGGAAGCTCTGGCTTTTTCCGTCATGTGGGTTCACATTGATACCGGCCTTGACCAATTGGTCTACGCCAGTATATACCGGTCACATAGCGGAGATCGGGAGACAAAGAGGATCATGCAGAATCTCAGCTATGCAGCAGATAAGGTTCGGCAACGTTTGCCCTCAGCACCGTTGGTGTTCCTAGGGGATTTTAACTCTCATCACGGGCAATGGCTATACCCGTATCAGGACACTGACCACGCTGGAAGAGTTTTTAAGTTTTCCGTGACTCAAGGCCTCTCACAGCTTATGCACGAGCCCATGCGCATCCCCGACGTTGCTGGCCACACTGCATATTGCTTGGACCCTCTGCTGACAACTGATCTTGACAGGTGCTCGGTGGTAACTGCACCCCTAGGGACATCCGACCACTGCGTGGTGAAATCTGTGTCGCAGTACTCGCCGCCTGACACCCGCCCAAAAGGCGCTAGGCGAGTATGGCGATACAAAACAGCAGATTGGGATGAGATGCGGCATTTTTTCGCGTCTTATCCTTGGCGGCAGACTTGTTTCACATCAACAGATCCATCGTGCTGCGCTGATGCTGTTTCAAGTGTGATAGGCCAAGCAATGGAGTATTTCATCCCTTACGCTGAACTATCCCTTGAAACCAATGGTCGCCCATGGTTTAATGCTGCTTGCCTCACAGCTGAAAAGATTAAGCAAGAAGCGTAAAAAGCCTGGGCTGGCGCCAAGTCGGTTGAGTCGAACTTCTGTCGCCCATCGCTGCCACCTCTGAGGAAGCCTGACGGTTCACTGGCCCGCACCGCAAAAGAGAAAGCAGACTTTTTTGCTAATCTTTTTATAGATTGTTCGCGTCTAAATAGTCCAGGTAAAGTCCCACCCCAGTTACCTCAGTTTGGACCCAAAATGGGTACCGTTCATATTCGCCAAAAGGAGGTTCTTAAAAGCTTGCAGAATTTAGACGTGAATAAGGTCAGCGGCCCCGATGGCATACCTGCAGTTGTGTTAAAACACTGCGCAACCTTGTCTCCCATTCTAAGGCGCATGTATCGACTCTCTTTGTAATAATAATAACTTTTTTATTAAGTCAGAAAAGGTTACAAGCTTATGTGAAGTCTCTGGCCCCTAAACTAAACAAAGTTTGTATTTTAGGGGTCAGCGCCCTCTTCCATTTTAATTTCTTAAAAGTATATACCGTTGTAATTCAAAAATGGGTTGTTATTATTATACATTACGATTTACTGTGTAAATAAAAGTGAGATTATTAAGAATGTATGTATGTGTGGTGTGCGTTGCGTGAATAAATATGTGTGTACCCAATGAATAATGAAGAATTTGTAAATATAAATAGAATATATATATGATATATATGTGTATTATTTAGAATTTTTTTATATTGTATGATATGAAAGTTTACATGAAGAATTTTATTACATTTAGTTTCCAGCATTTAGGTTTGGTAGGTAAATAATTTTTCAGTTTCAAAATAGTCCACAGGTAATAACCAGGCCCTAATCTTTTTTTTACATTTATACACGGTTTGGGGGAAGAAGTTTAAAATTTTATTTATTTTATTGTAGAGGTGCACAGAGAGGAAAGAGTATTATATTGCCTTTTAGCGAAAGTAGTACGACAGTTGATTGTGTTTGTAATATTAGGAATCCTACGCTTATTACGATAAATCTCAGGATCGTAATGAGTTATTGTGTTGATTTGTTATTAAACTGAGAATAAATAATTGCCGAACTGTTAATATTTGACATTCTTGGTAAAGTTATTTTGTTGGATATCTATATGGCTTAGATAACATAGTTTTTAACAGACACATTTGTGCTCTTTCAAGCCTAATTAGGTAGGTCTTACATGTGCCGCCCCAGGTGTTTATACAATATCCTATGATTGATTGTGCTAAAGCAAAATAAACAGTACGCAATAAGTTAAAGTCCGATATATGTCTTAATTTTTTTAAAGTCCAAATGAGTTTACGGGTTCGTGACGTTATAAGTTGAATGTGTGGTAGCCAACTTAATTTTTCATCCAACAGCACACAAAGATACTTTACAGTTTTAGATTTTGTTAGTTTAAGACAAGAGCATACCTGGGTTAATTTTAGATCACAAGAGTGTATTTTAATTTCGATATTACTATTTGCAGATGGAGCGCTATCAATATGAAATGTAATATAGGTAGATTTTGATATATTTAAAGTAAGCAAATTGTCTTCTAACCACTGTACTACCCTTTGAACGCCCTTTTCAGCAGTAGATTGAACCTCATTCCAAGTCTTTCCGTAAAAAAGTAGGGCCGTATCATCAGCATATGTAAACACTTTACCATTGTACAGGGACATATTGCACATGTCATTAATATAAATAAGGAAGAGACTTGGGCCAAGAATGCTTCCTTGGGGGACTCCAAAAGTGGCATTAGCATCAGAACTAACGAAATTTTTGATTTTAACCCTCTGCACTCGATCACTGAGCAAGTCTCTGAAAATGTTCAAAGCAAAATCCCTGATTCCTATGTTTTCCAACTTTTTTACAAGAGTAGGTATCAATACGGTATCGAAGGCTTTTTCCAAGTCCAGAAAAACACCGAGATATTTTTGTTTTTGTTCCATTTTATCCACTACGCTTTTTGTCAAGCTATTTACTGCTTCCTGTGTGCTGATGCCCGATCTGAATCCAAATTGTGAGGGGGATAAAATTTTAAACTTCTCTAAAAATTTTATCAAACGTTTATTAAGTAATCTTTCTAGTATTTTAGAAAGGGCTGACAACACAGAAATTGGTCTATAATTTTCGATACCGTCTCAAGCATCACCCTTGTAAACAGGAGTAATAAGGGATCTTTTAAATACTTTAGGAAAACAGCCCTGTTTAAAGCAGACATTAAAAAGCATTGTAAGCGGGGATAAAATTATATTCTTAGTCATTTTAAAAAATACTGCTGGGATGGAGTCCCAGCCTACAGCACAGTCATTTTTGAGGCCTAACAGGACCGATTCTACTTCGGTTACATCAAGTGCATCGAGCACAAAGGAGTTAGGTAAAGCAGGGGATCCTTTTGTATTAACCACAAGACTAGGATTTTTAGCAATGATTTTGCCCGCCAATTTACTACCAGTTTCCGAAAAATAGACGTTGGCTTTATCAACTGCCATTAAAGCATTATCTTTAATTAAATCATCCGAATTTGATTTAACATTATGGCCTGAGATAGTTTTTATAGCTGCCCATGTTTGTTTGTTATTTTTGGCTTTTTGTAAAAGTGATTTTTCATATTGACGTTTTAATTTACTCAGTAAAGAATTACAGAATTTTCTGTAGCGTTTATATGTAATTTGTAAAATTTCGTCATCTGGGGTCCGTTTCAATTTTAAATGCAGTTTATCACGATGACGTATGCATCTAACCAAGCCAGGCGTTATCCATGGTTTAAGTACTCGCCTTGATCTAGGTAGAGTTATTGAGGTAGTGTTAGATTTAACCGCCGATGATAAAATACTGACAAACTGATTTGCAGCTATCTCAGCGTCACACATAGGGGTTATAAAAGAAAAATCTGCCGACTTTGCAACCTCAGTAGCAGCACTGTAATTTATTTTATCCACGCAAATATTTAGTGGTTTAACTTTCAACTCCAGGCACAAGTTAATTAAAGTTGAGGCGTGGTCAGTAACTGTACTATTCATAACTACAATTTTTGTTGGTAATGCAGTTTTAACCATGACATGATCTAAACATTTGTCCAAGCGAGTTGGATATGTATGACCTGGCAGAATACCTAGACTGGCAGTGAGATTCAAGTAAGATTCTGAATTTCTGTCAGTGTTGTCTTCTTTAATGTCTATGTTAAAATCAGAAGTCTATGTTAACATAAGAAATATGTTATTGGCTTTTATTGATTTTATTATATTTTCAAGAGCATTTAAGAATCTATCTGTATGATAAAAAGATGGTGATCTATAAACAGCTAAAATAACTATGTCGGGATTTATCTTAATTAATAAATAGTTTCCATCTTTAGGATCGGGTTCAGTTATTATACAGTCTATATTAAATTTAGAATAAACAGCTAAGCCATCGTTTTGGTTGAGATATTTTTTTGAAAAGTGACACTTATAGCCAGGAAGTTGCGGCACTGGTTTATCTACATCTAGCCAAAATTCCGTCAGTATCATTATATCCGGTTCAAACGATAATCGCGATATCTGTGCCATAAAAACTTTCAAGATTTTTATACACGCTACGGATATTCTGCGTAATGATATTTAAGGATTTAGGGTTTTTTTAAATTATTTCATTGCATTTTTCAGTATCACAATTGAAAGACGACGCCACAGAAATATTATCGATGTGAGAAACAATCATACTCTGTGATGCAGCCATTTTTTAATACATAGATAAACATTGTCACTACTATTAACTTTCATGCGCTTGAAGAAAAATTCTGTGCATTTACAAAAGCCGTATATTTGGTTTGATATGAATCTTGTATGTTTGTTTAAACTTTTAAAATATTTTATAACTTCTTTTTTGAAGAGTGTGTTTTTGGTTATTATATTCAATAAATAGTATACATAAGTATATGTAATAACGAAATATATAAGAAGTAAATAATAAGTGTTACAACTGAAATTATCTATAGTATACAAAAATGAAGCAATGAAAAATATTTGTCATTGTAGTTTTCGTAGTTCAGCCAAGTTAGCTTCTGAGTCAACACGAATATGACGTTTGCCTTCATCTTGACGCAAGTATGTTTTCCCGTAAGAGATCCAACAGAACTTATAGCCATTCTCCTGATCAAAAGTCCGGGCTAGAAAGTTTATGCACCTCGATTTCTGTGCCAAGTGTTCTGTGATAAAAATAGGTTTAGTAGGACCTTCCAGCGAGAAATGTGACGTATTTAATTTAATCGCACTATTTTTCAAATTGAATTTGCGCGAGTTTCTGAAAAAACTTTCCTTCTTTATCGTCGTATTCAGGTCAGCTATTATTATTCCACTCCCGTTTTTACTCTTGGTGCGGAAAACATCTTTAACTTCATGCTGTTGCAGGGGGACCTAAAGAACTTGAGCGGCTTTCATTACGATTTCACATAATTTCTCTTTGGTTTCGTTTACTCCACTAGGAACATTTCTTATTTCCAGCTTCGAGGAAAGGATTGTTTGCTCCAAAGACTCAATCGTCATCTTGTCTCTGTTTTTCATACGTCTCAAATTTAACTTTCATGTCGTCATATTGCTTGGAAACGAATTCAATACATTCCTTTATATCTTTATTCTGCGATTATACTCCATTCATAGAAGCTTGAAGAGCAGAGAATTTATTTTCAGACTTTTCCAAAAATGCATTTAACATAGCTTTGATTTCCGTTTTAAACCCCTCCATAGAATTCGTCTCGCCTGTTTTTCGTCTTAAAGTAACATTTTCGCTATCGAGAAAAGACAAATCAGGCGACGACTTAGTAGTACGTACGTTTTTAGAAGTACTTCCGGTTGGAGGCGTCCCAGGAGGTGGTGTTCTCTTTAAAGGCATCATTCGTCAAAAAGGTAGGTGCAAAGGCAAACTTACACAATAATCGATCGCCGTATACGACAGGTAATGATGTCGCAGTGTGAAGTAGTGTGCAGTGTGTCGATAAGTGAATATTTCTAATAGGCTTGCACGGTACAAAGGAGATTCTCAGACGCAATAGTTGAACTTACTAATCGGTAAGTGTGACGTAGCATGTGCAGTGGCGCTCAGTGTATCTTGCAATCGTGGTACTAGGCTCGTGTAGAGTGAGGGAGATGCGTAGGTGGCTCCGCAACACAACAGTTGTCGCAGCGTGACTTAGGCCCAGTACTAGGCTCGCAGAAGGCAGAGGAGATGCGCCAGCGCAATCGGCAGACGCTTGGTGTGACGTAGTGTGGGCTATGACGTAAATCGCGCGCGGTGTAACGTCTTGGTGTATTTCACAGTACCAGGCTCTCATATAAAGTGAGAGATGCGCTAGCGCACAGTTCGATGCGACGTATTTGTCCGGTTTTATATGTAGCACTACTTCAGGACCAACTCTCACACACTTATGCACTCCTATTTTTTCAAAACTTTCATTGAATTTTAAATATTTAAATAAAATTGGTACAGTTTTTAAACACGTCTACTCTTAACAGCGGTCCGGGGGGAAGGGTCCCTAATTCCTGGAAGCTGGCTAACGTGTTCCCAGTAACAAAGAAGGGAAGCCGTGCAGATCCTGTCAACTACCGACCTATTGCAACCACCTCGATACTTTGCAAAGTTATGGAGCGAGTATTGAACAATCGTCTCCTGGCATACCTTAAGTCCAACGAGCTCCTTAGTGATAACCAATATGGTTTTCGCAGTGGACGCTCGACTGGAGATCTTCTTGTGTATGCCACTCACTCATGGAGCGAAGCCTTTTAAGGTCACGGTGAAGTTATAGCTGTATCCTTAGACATTTCCAAGGCTTTTAATAGGGTCTGGCATGATGGTCTTCCAGCATACGGAATACCTAATGGGCTCGGCGACTGGATATCTGATTTTCTGAGGGAACGGTCAATTCAAGTAGTCTAAGGCTCATCTGACCTAATGGCAATTAATGCCAGGGTACCTCAGGGATCTGTTCTCTCTGCAACGTTATTCTTGCTGCACATAAATGACCTGCTAACCCCAAGCATTATTGGTTAAACTGATGACAGCACCGTGCTTCTGTTTGCACAAAATGTTTCTGTACCCTTAACCGACCACCTAGGGCTTCTGGGCGTAACTATATCATCCCAACTAAACTTCGGGCAACAAATTGTGTCCATGGCTCAAACTGCTTCAAAGAAGTTGGGAATCATCTCGAAGGTCTGACGGTACTTCAGCCCTGAACGGCTACTTAATTTGTACACAGCTCAAGTTAGATCTTGTATGGAGTACTGTAGCCACCTTTGGGATGGTTCTGCAAAGTCCCGAAAAATTATTAACAATTTTGACCTCACCACCAAAAAACTGCAAAACCTCGACCATCGTCGGAAAGTTGCCAGTTTAGCAGTCTTCTACAGATGACATTTTGGAGAGTGCGCGAATGCTCTTTTTGATCAGGTTGAACCCAAACCCTTCTTACACCGGACTGCTAGACGCAGAAAGGCCTCCCTTCCCTTTATAGTAGATATCCCAAGAAGTCGAACCAAACGCTTCGATAGTTCCTTTTTGGTGCGGGTCGCCAAGGTGTGGAATGAACTGCCTGCGTCTGTTTTTCCAGAAAACTATATTCCTAGATCTTTCAAGCGTCGAGTGAATAGAAATCTCTTGGATAGACGTGTAACACCTTCGTCTTCATCGTCACTTTACATCACCTTATTCAATAAAAAAAAATTAAGTTTTGATTCTTGTTCTTGACCTTTCGATAACGCAATTTTAAGATTGGGTGAGGAAAATGATTTTCTCATGCAGATGTAATATGAAATGTGGGCATTTTACGATCGTCAAATGATCTTAAATTAAGCTTAACACAAAAAATAACATTATCAACATAAGGAAAGTCCAAAAAGGTGCAAAAATGTATGGGTTAAAATAAAAGGAGAAAACTGAATTCATTACATTTGAAGATTGATTTAGACAAAAAAATTAATATTAAGTAGGTACCAGTTTTTTGTTTTACCACGGAAGCTTAGATTCTTGAGCAGTTTATAAATTAAAAGTAACACTGAAAGTTCTTTTTTTAGATTCATCCACAAACTAACTAGTGATGCTATGCATCAGACGAACGACTTCAACACTAGGAACCATGGCAGGTAGTCCTAATACAAAAAAAACTAGGAATTACGTCTAATTTAGAACTTTTTGATTGTGACAGCTCCGTTGCTACTTTTCGACCAAACAATTGTCATGTGTCACTTCAATGTGAATGATGAATGATAACAATTATGTTTCAATGTTATAATTATGTTAAAACTACTTTTATTATATTAATACTTGAAATTGGCAGAAATAATTATTGTGTAGTAGCTACAGCTGCCATAAAACGCAAAATTGAATTGAATATTCAATCAATCAGTTCGATCTGCTATTACGGTTTCAATTAGACATGGAACAAATCATTAGTAACAGTGAAAATCATATGATTTTTTTTTCATATATCATATCTGCTATCCAGCTTTAGAATCACAGTGATAATGATTTCTGTTGGTAGTGTGATTTTGGTGAGAGAATTAGCACGGCGATAATGCGAGCGGCAGGATCGAGCGAGACGCACTTACTTACAGCGCTATGAGGGCGAGTAGCGCATTCGATCGCACTATGGCTCGCCGTTTCAGTCAATGTTTACATTCTAAATTAAACTTTAAGGCCATAAAAAAAAGGCTTACTCTAAAGATCTGCTATGGTGCTAAAGATGCATTAGTTTCACTAGAAAGTTTTTGTAAAGTAAACTAGATGGCGATTTATTACCTAATTAGCGAGCGAGTTGATTATCATGTTATTTCTATAAAAAAAAAACCTTAATAAATTTAGTTTCATTCAAGATTACACCCGAACAAAGTGAACTAAGTAGCTAAATACATACATTGCAAGTTAAATAAAAGCACGAAAAAGCAACAATAATTGCTATAAAAATCATTCAAATGAATTACGGTGAGAAATCACGGCTAATGAAAAATCACTCCCACATGATATGTCATGATAAATCATACCCAATTAAAAACAGCAGGAGTGAAAAATAGCAGGTGTGAAAAGTAGCAGGTGATTTCACTGTGACAAAAAAAAAATCATTTTATCATATGATTGTTATTTGTAAATAGCAATCATTTCCATGCCTAGTTTCAATGCTTGACGAGTGAAGAGTTTGCATTGATAAATTTCCGTGTCATAACCTCTCAATTCCTAAAAAATATAGTAATTAATATGCGTTTATGGTGTTTCACAATGTACAACAAGTGCTGGTAGTGAATGAGAAGTAGGCGAAAGGACATTGTACACGATGGGTGATGGTGCGCTAGTTAGCGGACGTCTAATCGAAAACCCCGAAATTTAACCGGCGCGTGAGCTGTCCCCCGCGCACCCCGTCCTCCCACGCGACTAGACATGGGCAATGTGTTTCTGCCCGGCAGGAAAAAATGAAAAGTTTCCGGGCATTTTGGGAATAAACCTTATTTTCCCAAATAGATGCCCGATCATTGGGCAAAAAAAATATTGACTGTTATAACAGTTTGTAGTCAATTAACGAGCTTGTAACCTCGTTTATGTGAATTAACTGTGTAGCATAGTGGTAGAGCTTAAATAAAAATAAAGTAATCACTGAGAGAAATAACAAAAAAAGTGTTTCAGCGCCACCGTTGCCGTGCGCCTCATTGGTCAACATTATGTTTAACGCTAAGATAAGAGCAGGTAGTCGATTCATTTGTAAATTGTAAAGATGGTAAAAAAGAAAAACATACACTGTTTAAACTCTTTTCTCAGAATAAGACACATGTGTGCCGAACAACTAGTGTTCCATGGATTAAAATTAGTCAAAGGCTTAAGAAATACGACAAACATATTATTTATATTTTTGTTATTTCTCAATCCCAAACGAAAATCGTTTGAAAAAAATATTTCATTAAAAAAATAGATGCCCAGATAAATGCCCAAGGTAAGGAATTTACAGGCACTTATTGGGAATATTTCCAACTTGCCTTAAATGCCTGGGCATTTGCCCATCTCTACCCGCGACCCATCCATGCGTCGCCTACATGCCCCACCCTGGGCATTTGCCCATCTCTACCCGCGACCCATCCATGCGTCGCCTACATGCCCCACCCTGGGCATTTGCCCATGTCTACCCGCGACCCATCCATGCGTCGCCTACATGCCCCACCCCAGTGCTGGCCTACCAGCACTCATTATCCACAGGTACTGGGGCGACGCGTGGAGCCGACCGCCTAAATACAGCACCAGGTTAATTTTTTATGTCAACCATTCTAACTCGACCGTCTTTGCCTGGGAAAACCGACTGAACCACCCCTCTGGGCCACATATTTCTAGGAGAATTTGGATCTACTATTAAAACAAAGTCACCGATACGTAAAGGCCTAGTCTCTTGATTCCACTTCTGTCTTGGTAATAAAGTAAGAAGAAATTCCCCTACCCAACCACGCCAGAACATGTCAGCAAGCGTCTGAGAGATCCACCACTGCTGGTGCAGGAACAACTAGGACTCGTCGAAGACACCTAAATTAGGGAGGTTAGAAGATGTACCGAGAAGAAAATGATTAGGTGTTTTTGACTCTGTACTTCCCGGTTCTACTGACACTGTTTATAATACACTCAACTTCGGCCAGCAATGTACTAAGTACCTTCTCACGTGGAGCTACTTGATTTAACGTCGCTTTAAGAGCAATTTTTACGCTGCGAATGAGCTGCTCCCACGCACCATCCCAGTGTGGACTGGCTGGCGGTATAACGGACCATTCAGTGCTGTAGGTTAAGACTTCTGTTTTTAAAAGATCACGGTCAAGCTCTTGTAACGATTTCTTGAGCTCGACGTCCGCACCCCGAAGATTCGGACCATTGTCACGTCGCGATGCCATGCGGCGCAAAGACATAATTAATGGATCCGAAGTAAGTACTGACTATCTCGATGTGAACTGCTCTAACAGTGAGACTCGTAAAAAGAACCCCATATTTTTTTTCCCGGCGTCTACCAACAGTCACCTCGATTGGACCGAAGACTCCACAAAATGTAAAGGGTCGCTGACCGTGAGCGACTCGAGCTTTAGACAGGTCTCCCATCCAGGGCACCATTGGCGACGCCTTCTTGATGCAACAATACATGCACTTCGACGTCACATTCCTTACTGTAGGACGGATTTCCAAAATTTTTGTTTTATGTCGTTTACCACAGTTTCCTGACTAGCTTTCCTGGTAGTGCATCGCGATCAACTCAGCCAAATCGTTATGTCCGTCTAAAATAACAGGATTTTTGACATCCGTCGAAACTCCGTCAGCGGCGCCGGCTCGGCCACCCGCTCGCAGAGCTCGTCGAGAAAGGACGACAAGGTACGACTTTTACGATCAACAATATTATTTTTACTAATCGCAAGTAATTCAGTTGAAAAGGATTCTTCTTGTGCCTTCCGTCTCGTTCCGCCTGCGATAACAAACCAACATCACTAACAAAGTTGTTCCGTTTACATTTATTAATAAACATGGATTTCAGTAAACGCAGCCAACTGGAAAATGCGGAGCGCGTCAGGAACAGGTAAGTTAATTGAATTAGTTTGAATACATCCCACAACTTCTAACTTGATATAATCCGTTTCAGGTGTACGTAAATCTACAGGCCACGAGTCGTCAGTTTCGTGGAGAAAAGTAGGTCCATCGACCCACTCGTCTCGTACTACAGAGAAGTCATTGCACTCCCGGGTACCTAAATCAGCAACATTTAACCTAGTAGGTACATACCTCCATTCAGACGAGCGCGACAACTTATCAATCTCACCCAAGCGATGAGCTATAAAAACTTTATAATTAGGTGCGTCATTTCGTATCCAGTGCAGAACGGTAGTGGAGTCGCACCAAAAATACCTATTCTGCACCGGTAACCGGTGTTCTTTGCATACTGTATCCGCTAATCTCGCAGCTAGTAGGGCCGCCTGAAGTTCCAACCTAGGCACAGAAACAAGCTTTCAGGGGCAACCTACACCTAGCCGCGACAAATGCCACTTGTACTCCTGTGTCACTGTACCAACGCCAATACGCTACGGCGCACATAGCCTTAGTAGATGCGTCGCAAAAAACGTGCAACTGTAGGTATTTATAAATATTTACTTCACTACTTAATTGTTTGCAAGCGGGCGCAGAATGCAACTGGGTCAAGGTCGCGCGGGCGGTCGTCGACTCCGCCGCCACCGGCGCAGTGGCTGACGGCTCGCTTCCTATAACACTTATATTGCGTAATTGACTTATCCAAACGCACCATTTCTTATATACTTCATCACACAAATAATCATCCCTCTCGCACAGGTTTGTAGGTAAATTAGCTCGTTTGCCAAGTTTCGACAAAGCCTTCCACATTTGCGAAGTTGTCTGTTTGTTAATAAGTTCACACAATAGATCTGCAAGCTCACAGTTTGAAAGAGCGCAATACAGAGTGACCACATAACACCATACTAACAAATAATACCTAAGTTATTGAATATAACTACTAACAGTTGTATGATTGTGTGTGTGGGAGAGCTTTTAAAACCCTGCTTAGTACTTCCTCTGACCCATGGCCTTTCCATGGTTTTAGGTTGAATGATTGACTTTATGTTATCCACCGTTACTGGTAGAAGGGTTGCCGCCTTTAATCTCAACCAACTGTGCTTGTCACTTTTTTGATACGGAGGGAGTTTGTGTTTTCTATACTTACTCGATGTACGTTGTTGGGTTAAGCTGTCGGCTAAGGTGTACATTTTTTCGGTATCGTTGAAGTCGATTGTTATGGGCGCGAGTGTGGGCGAGGTCGCTAAGAAGTAGAGGCATGGATGACGCGGTAGAGTTCATCTTGTGAGACTTCACCAAGCTCCAGTAAGCCAGGTATGGAGGCGGAATTTCTTCATGAAGCACGTCTCAGTTAGATCGCAGTTCGCGTATGTATGTATATATACAGGGTGTCCCATAATTTTCACGACAAACTGAAATGAAAGAAAGATTGGGGTGTGTTCTACGAGATAAAAAAAATTACCTCAGTAAAATTGTCACTTTTTTTGAGATATTCCCAACTTTTCATTTTTTTCGAAAAATGCCGTTTTTGTCAGTGTTTTTGTTGCTGTGTGTAAAAATAAGCAGATCTGTTTTTTTTACGCAAATATTTTGGAATAGCAGATCTACCATATTCAAATGTCATTTAACGCTCTCCTGTGCACACGTCGTCGCTCCCTTACCGCTGTTATTTTGTTTTCGTACTACGTTTTTTGCTTGGAACTCGGACTCTGATTTGCTGATTTGATTATTTGTAAAATATATAATGTATATTATTTCATACTAAATACTTATTAGCATATTATTAAATGGGTGACACACTATAAAATGCTTGTGATCCGTTAGATCTTGTAAAACATATTATTGTGAAAAACACTATAAAAAAAGATCATTTTGAACAGGCTTGGAGAGGTCAACCATTCGAAGCACCTGTTACTGGACGAACAGTTGGGCTTAAGGTCCCATTACTTCTGCGTCCAATGGGTGTAGCGCATCACAGAGCTCATCTTGGAGATACCTACATTTTGATATATGTAGGTATCTCCTCTTCTCTTCTCTTTTGCAGAAGCGATAATCTAGCTGGCCCCTTGCGAGCGCATGAAACTACGACACACCATCAGGGACGATATCGTCACCGTTTGGCAAGAACGGCAGGTTGCTGGTTGAAATCTATGCGAGAATGCGTAGCGAAGCTATGAAATTATGTGTCTGTTTCCACTGAAGCTGAGCGAGAATGCATGGAGGAGCTGTGAAACTGTGTGTCTGTTTCCACCAAAGCTTGTCCTGAGCGAAGTAGCTGAGCTGTGCGGGAAGCTGTTTTTTTGCGAGTTAGCTGTGCAGTGTGAGGTAGCTGTGCTGTGCAGAGGAACTGTGCGAGGATTATACAAGGATTTTATTTCCAATTTCATCTTTATGAGTTGTACTTTTATGTATAAAATAATCGCCTTCGTAAAGTCTGTTCACTTATATAAGTCGGTACACGCATTTATGGTTATTGTAATAAAATAAAAATATAAGTTACGTACAATGAGAATGTTAAAAATGTGTTTTACTGTGAAGAAATATCAAAATACGAGTGTGTAAGTATTTTTCGTTACCCAAAGTGTCGGAGTCATTCCAATTTCAAGTGAAAAATTTACGTTCGATGAATTATGAATAACATTTTAAACAATACATTTACAAAATTTTAAGATCGTCGGCATGAAACAAGTATTCGCAGTTCAATTATAGTATAAAAATTATAAACGAAATTGGTCCAAGATGTGATCCTTTGGGCACTCCTGATGTTGTTAAATATAGCCGTCATGATTTGTAGTCTTATTGATAGGTATGATTCAAACCAATGCAGTAGCAGAACCATCGATGCCATAGTGGTTTTAGTAATTAATACCAAGTAAATTAATTATTCGTTGCCAATTTGAAAGTCGGGAAGCAGTGATATAGTGTATTCATTACTTAAAAACGAACAAAAGACCGGTTTGGTTAGAAGTATGCGGCTCGCTCCATCGCTCGAAATATTGACACAATGAACCGTGAGGCTAGTTAGTAATTGCCTCTCCGACGGCAAGCAAGTTAAGTATTTTCAAACAATTCAAAATAATAAACTAAAAAGTGACTAAACAAGTGTAAAACAACTATTAAGTACAATACAAACTTATGTGTTAGTGTGTAGTAGTTTTAAATATCACGTAAAATTATAATTTTACCAACAATTAGTGAAAACTGAAGGGACTTTATGAACTTTATAGTTCAGCCATGTTTTCCAATTTGTATCGTTTACCATCCGGACTTTTGATGTGAATGATACCATCGAGTGTTCAGCAGTTGGAGATTCCAAACTGTTGTCTCGTGAAAACAGCGTGTCGTGGTTTTGTTAAAAACTTGAAAAGCGTGATATTCGAAACTGTACACTTGTGTTTTTTCTGTTGCATTTAGATACTTTAACAGTAAAAACACAAGTGACAAACTAAATTCTAGCATGAGTATTTTGATTTTCATTTTCCGTACACTCTTTCAACCCTGTACATTTCCAGGATGAAAACTTTAATCTGTGCTTTTTGGAGTCTTAAAACTCCATACCAAATAAAATTTTCAAGAAAAATAATTAAAATCCTTACAAATTTTCATCCCCTTCATAATTTATAAAAGCATCTGAAATGTGTATTTGATATTTCACCATCGTTAGGGACAATTTTCGGGATTAAAACTATTCTATGTCCGTTCCAGGGTCTCAAACTAAATTTATACCAAATTTCATCTAAATCGGTTCAGCGGTTTAAGTGTCAAAAGGTAACAGACAAACAGACAGAGTTACTTTCGCATTTACATATAATATTAGTATAGATCGAGAGGGGTAACAATATGGTCTTCTTACCAATTCTTGGTTAGGTTAGCATCCATAACCTACGAAATTGTACTAAGGAAATTATATGTATACCTTTACAGGCAATATAAATAAATGTAATGTTTCATTACCCTCTAATCTAATTTAGTGTTTTATTTTCCACTAAAGTAAAACCATGCAATTAATGATTTTTTAAATTGTTGTTGAATGTATGATTTTTCATATTTTACATCCGCGTATACACATTTTCGACTTGTCGTGGTTTGCCGATAATGTTAACCAAGCATTTGAGAGAGAGTCCGCCTTTGTTTTCAGTCTCTTTTAGCCAATGACATATTACATATAGACAAGTCATACCCAAACATTACCGCACAAAAAAACCGGCGTCAACGTAACTATAGATACCTACCCGATATAAAGAGTAATATAATTTATGGGAGAAGGAAAGAATAATACGGTTCACTTGTTGTAAGAAAGAGATGCCTATGTACTTCGTGACGTTGCTTCGCACTAATTGGTCGCGAGCGTACGAGACGTAGTACGTAAATTGTCGAAACTCTATAGCGTTGCCTCTTACTTTCACATACAAAATCATATTACATCTCGCTCTTCGAGTTTGTTGAAACAAATAGCCATGTCAATTTTAAAACGTCATTTTAAATAGCAAAATAAAATAATTAATAAGATAGTTATAAAAAATAGTACTTTCACATGAAAAGAAACGTTTATTCTTTCTTTAACAGTAACAGTGTAATTTGTACAATGTCTAAACACACAAGAAGGCATTGTACGGTATTAAAAACACAGAATAGGGAATAATTTTTGTTTAACGTTCAGCCGTGACACTGGGTTTCACAAGACAGTCAAATAGCGGGCAAATGCCACGCATTTGAGTTGCCATTTTTAAAAGCGGATAACTTGTCTATATGTAATATGTCATTGCTTTTAGCTCACCACGAACTAATTAGTGATGCTACGCATCAGACGAACGTCTTCCTAACTACAACACTAGGAACTAGGAACCCCCACGTTTTCAATTTGACAACTATTTTTTTAAAATTTGATTTTCCTTCGTTTCTTAATTTTAAAATGACGGCATTGGATTTTGACATAATGTCATTGTGGCAGCGCAAAAGCCCCTCTCCTTTTCTACAAGATATTTTAACAATCTAAAAGATAAAGAAGGTAAAATAAATTAAAGACTAGTATATTTATGATTTTTTTTTATTTCTAAATTTTGTTTTATATTTTTATATGCTTTGTTTGTATTGCACGGGAGGCAAATTTTTATTTTCTAGAAGCGAGACATCAGTACCTTTTATTCATATTCTGTTAATTATGTTACGCCAATTAAACACCGTCATTCATATTGAGTAACCCAGAAAACATTTCTTGTGAGGCTCACAAACAATTTACAAAGTTTTACCACACTTAAACCTTGTAAGCATAAAGCACTATTAGCACAAAGACACGGTAACCATTGGTAAGTATTATCTCAGTTCTTGGAAAGTGATGGAAAATAACGTCCTTTCGGCTACTTTCTCATTCACTACACAGCACTTGTTGTACATTGTGAAGCAACGAATAAACACAAATTAGTTACTATATTTGGTAAATGAGAGGTTATGTTTCGGAAATTGATCAATGCAAACTCATCACTCGTCAAACATTGAAGCCGTAATGGCAGATCGAGCTGATTGATTGAAAATTAAATAAAATTTTGCGTTTTATGGGAATCAGCTGTAGTTACTACACAATAACTATTTCTGCCAATCTCAAGCATTTATATAATAAAAGTAGTTTTAACCTAATTAAAACATTGAAACATAACCTAAAACCATACATCATTGATTGAACAAAGTGTTTTGTTGATTAATCATTCACATTGAAGTGACATATCAGCCTCAAAAAGTTGTAACCATAGACATAATTCCTAGTTTTTTTGTATGAAGACTACCTGCTATGTAGCTCACGTTTCGACCAAAAGTAGACCTTCCAGTACTATGTATTAAATCCATGATTCTAACTTTATTAGTGATAGTGATAAAGAAACTACTTCGTGAAATGAAAATTCTTATTGCTAAATTACCTGCCAGGTCTAAAATTTAAAACCTCTGTAAATATTATCTATGGTTTGGACCTTAAGTTTGACATAATCATGTCATAATAAACAAAACCATCTGATGACTAAAATATAGTAATTAGAGACAAATTTTAGTAAAGTTATTGAATAAAATAACGCGATGGTTCGAATAACATCTTTCCTGTGCCGTGTGCCGGTTATCAAATTTCGGAAAGGTGGACTAGTACATCAGTCGGGAGCGGCAGGTTCGACCCCAGCGACTGCTTCTAGTCCTACTGCTACTGCCAGTGCTCCAGTAAGGCGTCAATATTTAGCCCATATTAAATAATATACATAAAAAATATGAATCAATCTGATTACAGAAAAACTGACCAGCTCGTTAACCTTAGTTTACGTCATGGCGTGTTGTTATGCAATTATATAATTGTTTATGATTTTTGTTATAGACATCGGCCCCCATGAGTACCAGTTCTATTCCTGACTACGCACTCCCCTTGCGTTATCGAAGAAGGCCTATTTCGCAAGAAGAGATTGATCACATCAATGGCGGTGGCATTGTTTAGTTCTGCTATTTTTATTTTGTAGAAACATATAGCAATGTAGCTTAGTTTCTACTTGCTGTGGATTGAAAAACTATTATATTTATTTTAAATAGAAAAAAATATATAAATTAATTTATTATGTAGTAATGTTTTATTATTATTCTTATCATTATCTTTCTTTTAAAGTACTTATACTGGTTATACTAATTAAATAAAAGTAACTAAAATAGTAGTAACAACACTAATTTAATCTTACAGGCACAACCTAGAACCAAAACTACATCAAAACATACTTCTGATGATACAAATACTATGGCAGTAATACAAATTCCTAAAGGAGTCCTAATCAATTCAGGTAGCAAAAAGCAAACAGTAACATTGAAAATTGTTGTACAACAAAGTGGTTTAAAGACTAGGTTCTGAAGTGAGTTGCATAAATTAAAGAAACAGTAATAAAATGCATTTTATGTATATTTTGTTAATTTTTTATATACACAGTATAATTAAAGTATAAAATATAAATAATGTACAATAAGGCAATGACCAGTGAGATCCTAATAATACCTAATATTGAGTTTTTCTTTTGGGATGGCCCACACCTGTGCAGACGGCCCATCATAAGCGGCATCATTATTGGTATCGAATTTAATTATGCCAAATTTGGCAAATCTCTTTTTCCATTTGGGTGTGTCTGGAAGTTTGAGCAGTGTTTCGGAGATACCATATTTTATTTTGTCTGAAAAAAATATGGATTTGGAAATTATATAAATAATCTTAAACAAATCTTCAACAAATAAAATTTATTAGTACCTGGTAATCTTGAGTTCAATACTATTGGATAAGGAGGCAGTCTGCCTAAAGTTTCTAATGTTATTATATCCTTTCCTCCATCATACATGAACTTTTTCGAATATAATAATGTAGTGGAATCAACTGCTGCAAATTCTGCCTGTTTTAATAAAACCATCTGGGCTGATGCTAAATGTGATCCAGATTCTGAAAAGAAGTTATAACTGTATAATATAATAATTTAATACAGAATACAATATAATACAAAAATATGACGAATTGTAGGGACAACAAAAATACTACAAATATGTAAACATAATGTCTAACTCAGTTTTTTCCTAAAAAGTGATGACATTTTGTTTCACTTTCTGTTCGAATTTTTCCTTGACTCTTATTAAAAACTAATACATTTAAAATACTTAGTTAGGTACTAATTTATGTTTATTATTCGATTCCCTATCAACGGGCATAAAATTAATATTTTTTGTTGAAAAAGTTTTGTTATTGATTGTAAATAACTAAGTTACTTTAAGGTACCTTTAAATTTGAATATAAATATGATTTGATGAAAGAGTTAATAAAAGTATCGTACATATTACATACTTAGTAATGATCCGAAAAACGAAGCATTTTCTCCTTTTTTCTTTAAAGTGTTTAGAACAATCTTACTTCCACTTAAAGATTCGTCGTGGCTGTAGGCAAAGGTTGATCCTCGTAGGTCCAATAAAGTCTGCACGTTGTGAGCCCTATAATTGATATACAATCAAATATTTACTTTGTCTCGTTAGTTACGAACTTGTTGGTCTTCGGGAGCTAATTGTGGAATAATAGAAACATGTTATCAGAAACAGTCAATGACATGACTGATAACATTATATTTTATCGTTGGTATGAAGTTGGAAATGATAGCGCGCAAAGTGTGTCCAATAATCTACATTAGATTGTGTGGAGTGTTTTTTGTTTGAAGTTGTCAACCTTTGTTTCCAAAACTTTGTCTTGTATCTTGTTGAAAGCCTGTAGAATTTAACTGTGCGCTTTGGGCGCACACTTGGATAATTTTAAAACATTCTGAATTGAGATTTAGTACCTAGGCGGATAATAGGATGTATGCGGCTTTGTAGAAACAAACCTATTTGATATATTTTTATATTTATATTGATAATATTTTGAACCAACACCAGACAATTTTGGAGGAAAGCTTTAATAGGGCGTGTTAATAATAGTATTAAACTTTTATATATCTACGTACCTACTTTTACTGAAATTCGTCTACGAAATTACAGAAATATTTGCCAATGTATAATAGTCAGCAAAGCCTTATATGAATGAAGTTAAAATATAGATATACCTAACGGCATACATCCCACACAACTGATGTCCGTGAGCCTATCTATAGGGAATCTACTGTCGACTTTAGGTAGTTACTGTTAGGAAACATGAGAGCAACCGTGCTGGGCTTAACCGATCAATATTTAGAAACTATCATAATACTTACTGTTTATCTCTATGAACAATTATATCTGAGAAATATCCAGGTTTATTATCAGTGTTCATTGGGTGCGTGTAGACTGGAGTTACCGGCAGTAGTTCAAAAAACTCATTCTGTTTTTGGCGCAATTTCATATAGGCTGCTGCGGTCATGAAAGCTTAAAAAGTCATATTTAGTTGGAATATGGTTGAAGGTGTAAACCTAACCTAACCTGGAATCAAAGTGCAGTTATCTAGGTTACCTTTTAAGATATTATTAGTGAGAAGTCAAAATTCTAATCTAAAATTGATGCACATCTATGTACCTACATTAAAAAAAAAAACGATTTACAAAATAAAAAAGTCTTAGTTCTCTTGAATTTTCAATACTTGAAACATCGAACCTACAATACAAAAAAAGAACAAATCATGATTTAAAATAAAAAATATAGCTCCCAAAATAAAAATAAATAACTGTCTCGGATTGTTTTTCGTACCTACTTATTAATTACATTCACTGTTGTAGAAGCTACTAATAAATTACTAAAACTGCTTTCTGCACCAAGTGAAAGTTTACATTAACACTTACTTACCTAAATCAACTTTGTCGGTTGCAAACGGGTCTGGGCGATCTTGAAAGGGTCCAGGCGATCTGCTTTCATATTGTAAAACAGCTTGACAATTCAAAGCTTCTTCTAGTAATTCCAGAATCAACTCATACAATTGAACCGGATGAGTTGGACACATATAGGTAACAATTCTCAACTCCTGCTTAGTCGCGGCCATGTTTTCGAATCACTTTTGGATTACAGTTGCAGAGATGTTTAAGACGGAGAGCTGTTTACAAGTAAATGAATAGGGTAAGAGTATGATCGCATAAAGTAATTAACGTTTGTTTGTTGTTTAGCTGCGCCGGCGGCGGCGCTCGCGATAAATAAACACGCGTCTGTCATGTTTCCAGTAACCTATCTGAGTTGGCTCATGACGTCACGGCGTAATGCACACGTTAGTCGCGTGATACCCACGTGTTATCTTCTTTGTATTGTTTTACTTGAAAGTATCATTAACGTGTTAAGTTACCGAATCTTATAAATAGATGAATGCATTGATTTTTGAATCACGAAAGAAAAGATATCAACTGTATTCGTTTGATAAATTTACCGTTTTTGAGAGAAATTTAATATTTGGAAGTATATTTTACTTAAGTTTTTCATTAGCAGTGCAGTATCAATACATTTTTTTGAGACTCGGATACCTAAGTAGGTATTTGTATTTCATATTAACTGATGGCCATGTAGACGAGTTTGTAGGTATAATATGTACCGTATGTAAATTTTCTAACTTTTCTGTTTAAAAGTGGGTCTCATAACATTTATTTACGTTCTAAGAAGTATTTATATACACAAATCAAAAACCCTTTACAAAGCAACAGCTGTACCGCTATTCTTCAAACATGGCTAGGCATACACTCGATTCATTCACCTTTAAAAAATAGTCAAGTTCAGCCCATCTATATTTAGATAACTTACAGATAGGTACACAAACACACATGTTAACCTTATCCACTTTTTGCGTCGAGGGTTAAAAATAGATGAACACTGGAAGTTTTTCCATGCCGTCCATAGCTATTAGTATTTAAGGAAAAGGTAGATAGCTCTATATTAAAACATTGGAATAGCATGCCAACTACAATGTAATGTAAAAAAAATCAATAAATTTTGATTACTTACATTAGGTAATATAATATAATTTTAAAATTGTTACTAACTATATGGATCAAGTGTCCGAAATAAATTATTATTATTATTATAGCGGTGAGGCGAAGTAAAATGCGTAAATGTTCAACGACCTGGATTACAACGATGATTTATGTGTATGGGTAGGTAAGGCAGATACTATGCTCGTTTGCGTTCTCGTAGCAAATCAATTATAATTCCATAATTTTAAGTGCAAAAAATGCACGTCAGAGTCTTTAAGGTAAACTTAAAAAGCAAGGCAAAAATAATCCGTACCTATTCTGTATTAATAGGTATAGGTTAGTAGTCCCTTTTCGTACCAACGAATCCCACGCTACGTACCTTAGGGATATGTTTTTTTTCTTAACTTGATATTGCAATATCCCTAAGGATATTACTGATTGAACACCAAATTAAATATCATAGTTGTTACTACAATATTTAAATTTAGCTTTAAAAGTTTTTGAAAATTTCTATAATTTTGTGTGAGCCAGAGACAAATTGAAGAGGTTGCCCAACCATTCCCTTTCTTTAAATAATGGAGATATAAGTAAGCATACTTGGCACAATCGGCGGAGGCCCAGGTGACAATCGCTTGCGTGTTGTTCGGTCTTTTGTAGGCGGATCCTGCTTTCTAGGGGACGATGAAACTGCAACAACGCTGTAGGTACTGTAACATCCTTCAGATCCCGACAACGCTATTACATCAAGGAACGCCGGTGTTCCAGTTAGAAATAGGGCAACACGGTTTCGAATCGCCTAACCCCCCGGTAGGCCAGGCTAACGCTGCGTACACATTCCTACTGAGTTTCTTGCTGGTTCTTTGGCAGTAGACGACCCTTTCGAACCAGTGGTAGTTTCAATTCCGTGCCCTCTGAGGTGCACTTAGGCGTATGGTAACCGATCTCAGCGCTAGGCCACAAAGTCCGGTGAAATTTAGAAGGCTAATAGGGCCATAAATAAACTGTCCATTTCGAAAAAAAGGTAACATCTTTCTGTGAAGGTTTGTATGCAGTTTGAATGACAAACGTTCAAATGCTTGAATCTTTTTGACTCAATCACGCAATACGGCCGAATGGATTAGAATAAAATATAGCATGGGTATAGAATTAACATAGAATAACATATACTCAGGCAAAAAATTTTTTCGATATTTTGATAGTTCTAGAAGAAAAGCACTATTTTCGAGGGATTGGAACGCGAACAAAACCGCGAGAAAAAGCTAGTAGAAACATAAAACAGACACACCAGCAACATAAACCATAATTAAGTACCTATAAGTGCTTGTATTGTTTATGGGGCTCAATCAACTCGGGATAAATACTTATATTTCTAGCTCATAAGTATCTATTAGCTAATAGCTATTATAAAAATGCAAAAATATATTAGTACACCATGCCAGGAACCGTAGTTGCTATGACCTCATTGCAATAATTCACGAGTTATTTAATTAAAACTGGTTAGCCATAGGTTCATAATCAATCCGATTCGACCACTAATATCTCCGGAACCAAAGCGTCACAAATTTCGAGTAAGGCCGCAATGAGCATCACATTTGAGTCACTAACGTATGAGACACCTACGAAGTCAATCACAAATTAGGTCCTAGTTTGTGATGTAAGCACACCTCTAGATACCTTTGTTAGCGCAGTGCAATTGAAAAGTTAATGTAGCTTGTGTCTTCAATTGACAACTTTTACTTTTCAGTGACTGCGACAGACAACCTTTTCCAAGTAGGGGAAGCCCGGGCAGCGCGGATAAGTTAAGGAAAAGCAAAAAAATAACGCAGGATTAATCAACTTAGGGACATCGTTTATTTTTCATTTATGGCACATATAATCACCTTTGCAAATGTAACATCAAAATTAACAAAATACAATATCTTCATATTGAAAAAAATATTTTTTTAAACCTCTGCCATTATCCGCTTTACCCAACCATGTCGGGTAAAGTGGATAAGCTACGTGGGGTAAAGCGGATTAAGTGGTTACTCCTGACAGTCATCGCAGAAATAGCTGCTAAATCCACTATACGACGTACATATTTCATGTGCCCAACGGTGGCACTCTGAGCATTGGATCCAGTCTTCTATAGGTGGATCCACATACTCTTCGGTGCAGACCAGGCATGCATACTTTCCTTTTACTTTTTTGGTGATATTAGGTATTTTTCTTAGCCTTGGCTTGTCCTGTTTTTCCTCTCTCTGTCATTTTTCCCTTTCCTTTTCCCTTTTTCTTGGCATCTAAATCTGAGTGGCCAAATTCCGGGTTTCCAAAAGCCTTGAATTGCATTTTGCACAGAAGCACTATTTACCCTATTCACTTTGCCCAAAATATGTATTTCTAAACATACCTACTTTTCTTAACATTTCAACACCGGCTCAATGTAATATTAATATCACAAATAACACTAGACAACATTGTTAATCTGCAAAACTAAATCGTTCCTGGGTTAGCTAACAGTAAAAACAAATGAAATGAGAACAAACCTGGTCGAAAATCGTAAGAAAAAGACTCAAAACAATTTTTGTGTCACAAAAAAAAAAGAACGGCGTCTGTTGCTCTGAATCAACTGTCAAGGCGTAGTCAGAGGGCGCACTCGCCTACGCACCCGCAATTTGTAACGCAATCTCTTATTGTTTTCTAGAAACATCGCTTATCCGCTTTACCTGGGTTATTCGCTTTGCCCGGGCTTCCCCTAAGTGTTTATATCTAGGGGGCCACTCGAGCTAGACCAAAAATAAAAGTGGCAATGCTTTGCTTGTTCAATGTACCTCATGAATTTATTAACAAGGTACAATGTACCTCAACAATTTAGATACAAATTACGATAAATCACCTCGTCCATCCAGCGGGGCCCTCGCTTGTATTACACTCAGAATAAATAAAAATAATACTGATCGTAGCTTGTCCCAAAGTACCTGTAGATTTATGTATCAATTCCAAGGCATCTTTAATAGAACAGGAGAAAATCGGCAAAAAATGTTTGTCTTTCCAGCGGGGCCCTTTGTAATTTGAATTAATACGTGCAGAATTGCACACCATTCTTATGTAATACCAATGTACCTCACGGTTATTCACGATTTAAAATGTTTCGCATTTTTTCTACCCTTTATTATTACAAAATACAACTATATAATTATATAAATACTATATAAATAAACAAATATAATTACAACTATTTTCCGCAAAGCAAGCACGTCAGAATGCCGCAATATTTTAGTAAAGAGGTCGATATGAATTAAAAAGAAAATGTATATTTGAATACATCGAATGCAGCAACTGGACACAAATACCTACTTAGTATAAGTATGCTACTACTACTATGTCTGCGTGGAGACAGTTTGACGAACTGGTGGTAGTCATGTTTTATTTGACGTCAATAAGAACAAGTAATTGTCAATGTTGAGAAATAAATTTTTCATTTCATTTCATTTCATTTCATTGATTTTTTAAATTCTTTAATCTATAGAAAGTTACATTATTATACTTAAGTACATAATACCACACAAGTAACAGACTAGTTTAAAAAAGAATTAAGATCCCTACGAAAATAACAATAGGTAGATAGGTAATGTTATCGAATTTATCACTTTATTTCCAAATTGCAGTAACAAGTTGATTATTTTCAGAATAAATACTATTATCGATTCTGACGATACATTCATCAGATTTTGTCTTTTACATGACGGTAAATTACACAAATATTTTAAAAGACACGACGGTGAGCAAATGATTATACGCTACTAAAATGTTGCGGTGTGGAGAGCGCAGGGCGATCGAGCGCATTTCAGGCTAGGTGATAAATGTCTTGTGTCCGGCACAGGAATTTCAAGACACTAGCTATTAGTTAAAAACACATGGTACATATTATTATGTAATGTATTACTTAGCTAGTTACTCATAACAAGTTACTTCGTTTTTACTTTAATTGCATATAATGTTGGTAGGAAATTAAAGGATTTTTTTATAAGTATATTTTATTAGTAGTAAATTTACTGAGATTAACTGAAACTTTGGTTATAATCTAAACAAACTATTTAAATCAATTTAAATTTAAATGTGGTTAAGTTTTAATCTACATTTACTAGTCTTGTGATAATTAATATTAGTTTGGAATCAAAAGCTTTAAATGCAAAGCAAGAATTTCAATGTTTATGTAGTTGATTTTTTATTTGATTATTATTTCCTAGTTATGTTAACGATGTCTCGTTATATTTTCATTGTACTTTACTTAATGTTCAATAATATGTGTAAATTTACCACTCCATTTATTTTACGCGAACGAAGCGGCGGGCAGAAGCTAGACACCAATACATACGAATTTAATTTTTGCGATTTCTTATAATAATGAAAGATACAATTTCTAATTTTATTAAAATAACGGTAAGTCGTTTTTGGAAAATGCTGTATTACATTAAAACTACTTTTTGACTTAACAAATTCACTATTTAATGAGAATGAGCCATGTTTTCATTGAAAATAATTAAAATTATGTATACAATTAATAAATTGTAGGATAGTACTTACACAATCCTGGAATTTGCAGTTTCTTTTTCTAATATGTTTTGTATATAACATTTGTATATATAATTACGGCAAAATATATTAATATTCTAAAGATAACTAGTAAAATAAAAATACTTTATAAATAGCACAAACCACCTTGAGGGCCAAAGCATTGCACGTGTTTGTGTTTTAAACGTGTTTTAAATAAAAAAAGCTATTTCTTGTCTTCAGAACTATTTATTTAAAATTGTAGTTTCTCTTATGAATTAAATATTTTAACAACATATCACAATTCTTCTTAACAAAACCATTTTCACAATTTCTCCTCCTTCAAAAATAAAAAATAAGTTGACTTTCGGTAGACTTCACTAAATTCATACAGATTATTCTACATCGCTTGAAACTCGTGTTTCAGATCGAGAATATAATTTTTATTGAATGTTTTGAAAATCGTATAAAATAAACTAGATTTTTAATATATTCTCTATAAAATTACAAGTGATGTTGTTTCCTAGGCGTATTACATACATTTCATCATAACACATTACATAATCACTCATAACAACATCATAACATAAGAACACACCATTAAAAATCTAACAAAAAAAACCCATCACACGCCTGGATTATTAGACGGTTTGATTAAATGAACATCATTTCCTTTAAACGAATACGCTTTGAAGTCACCAATTTTTTTACCATCCTTATACATGTACATTTTTAGGCATGTATCACAAAAGTATGCCGGATCAAATGGCACTCTATTGGTGTCGGTTATCACCCATTTTGCGCAGAATTCCGCACAAGTGGCGCAGTACACACTTTGAATTGTGCAAAGGACTGTGTTGAAGGGGTACAAGCTTTTTCTTAAAACGTCATCGTTGTTTACTAGCCGGATGTCGGAGAATGTGAATATGTGCTCGCATTTACCTTGGTGGACGTACACCTGTGAACAAAAGAAATAAATTTGCGTTTCAAACCAAAAAACTAACTACAGTTAACAAAGACATGGGACAACATGGTGGTTTAGGCGAATTATACATATCTATACGGAAACTTTTGCCGTAAACTTTTAAACTTCATCAGTCTATGTATTTGCACAATGTGTTAAGTTACCTTTACTTGGTACTTAGTAGTTGAGAACATCATCATTATAAATCTGAACCATCAATACGCACAGGTATATCTCAGACATTAAAAGAAAGGGATTAGGGCTCATATTTGTCTCTCACTCACACATTATTTCCTTCTATATTCGCACGGCAAGGACAACGACAGCAAAATAAATCGATTAAATCATTTTCATATAAGGCTAAAAGGCTTCATATATGAGGCATACTATAGATTTGACTATACAGTCACGTGTGATTGCATGTTAAAACTAAAACTTAAAATGAAGTTAAAAAGAATTCACATGCTGCTGTTACATGTCGCCATTTACAGATCCATTCTTTAAATGACTGAATTGTACATGTCTATGTCGATTTACAAAGTATTATTATGAAGAGGAATGTTTTTTTTGTTTGTATGTCAATATATTCAAAAATATTGGACTGAGTTTAAAAGTTTTTGCACCATTGGAAAACTTACGTACAACAAATATATTTATAAAAATGGAGTGATATATGCCAAAATTCCCAAGGGTTCAGGGGGTACGCAAGTGACACGCGCTTAAACCTCTAGTTTAATATACAGGGGGGTTCGTCGAGATGGGTCGGTATGGGAAAGCCCAAAACTGTAAGAGTTAGTGATATTGGTTTTAAGGGACCACGATATCGATTTTAGAGTTATTTATTTATTTATTTATTATTAACAGATATCAATCATGAAAGTTACAAAAATGTATAAGTATTAAAATATAGGTTTCAGCCAGATTGGTACCCAGCAATCGTGTATACACAGCATTACATACATTAAGTGAGTAAACATAAGCAGCTGCCAAACAGTAAATTATTCCAAATCAATTTAAACCATTAAGTACATAATTGATAGTTCTAAACATTAGCAACAACAAAAAATCTAAATATAACTATACATGATTTTACAAACAGTAAAATCATGTATAATGTAATTCCTGAAAGTTGTGTAGCGACCACAAAACACATACACACACAAGAAAAATAGCATTCAAAGATTTTGAAAAAATCTCGTATTCCACTTGGGAATCAAACCCATTCGTATTATAGGAAAATCGTATCTTATTTTATTTAAAAAAATGATTGTGCAACAATTTACGTGTAAAATTAAAAGAAAATGCTTAATTGTACTATTTGAGTCCAGAGTGTAATCTTTCAATGCAGTTTTTCTTAACTCTAAAATCTACGACATGGTCCCTTAGAACAAATATCTCTATCTCTTATACTAAGTTTACGACCGATCTCGATGAATAACTATTCATTTAGGCATGAATAACTAAGCTTACCTCAGGATGTCCTAATCGCAGTACTAAATCTTGAAAACTAACAGAACACATATCTTTATGTGGAAACTTGCCAAGACCTCTGGATTCAGCCCATTGTCTTATCACTGCTGTTAGGTCTTTGCAACCCGGCCTAGTATCTACATAGAAAACATTGTTAATGAAGAAAAATCCAGAAGGAAATATGTCCTGAAACAAATAATACTTATAAATCATGTAACTTATATTGTTTCTTTATATAACTACCAGCAAAATCTTTTGATTAGTTTCCATTATAATTTACAGCAATAGTTTCTCTGAACAACATATTCACGATTCAACACAAACAAAGTATTGACAAAACTTGACAAAAAATATGATAATAATAAATTAAATGAAGTCGACAGTACAAAATTTCTGAGTGTATTCATTGACAAAGAAATTAAAATTTAAACTACATGTAGAGGAGGTGTGCAAAAACTAAATAGCTACGTATACGTCCTAAGTCATCTTCGTAAAACTTGTTGTCGCTCTACAGTAATGACAGCACATTATGGCATCGACTCTGCGGTACGGCTTATTAATTTGGGGTCACCCAACTGAAAGTCATAAAAGTTTTATTGCACAAAAGAAGAAGAATGTTATGACATAGGCTTGTATGTACATTTTAGAAGCCGCCATGTTCATCAAATGTAACAAACTTTTTTTGTGCATAAAAGAGACGTGATTAGAGCAACCTGTCCTATAGATAGACTAATGTATAATATTTACCCGCGCTTACAATTAATTGTACCTTAAAGTAGTACCAAAGTTACGGATTGTATGTAAAAATTTTTAATCATGTACCAGAAAACTTCAAACTATTGTCTACAAATAAGTTCAAAATTGAATTATCTAAGTGGCTAAAAAATAAATGTTTCTATATATTGTATGACTTTTTAAAATTATAAAGTAAATAGGCGGGAAAAGTTATGAAAATATCACATAATAATATCATATGACAAGTTATAGTATAATCAATTTGAAGTTAAGAATTTAAATTTTTATGGATTTATGTATTGAATAATTTATAGTTAATGTATGATCTGACATTTCGATTTCGACATTTTCGACATTCGATTATTTGTATTTTGCATGCTGTTGACCAGCGAGGTTTGTGAAACTACTTTATATGCATTCTTTTAAAACCTTTTGTAGGTACCTTCTTTTATGCAATACAAGCACGCAAGGATCGCAAGGTCCGTGCGTTATCTGGAGAGGTGTGTGGCCGCGCGCCTTAAGTCTAAATGTTTAGAATTTTTTTTTATGGAAAGACTAAGTCCAAATCAAATGAAAAACGGTTTTCTGTAGTCGAATGGTGGAGACTTACTCAATCTGGAATATTTTTTTGTAAAATACTGTTTTTAACACCCTGTATAAATATATTTATTTGCTGTTCCTTTCCAAACCAAACCAGTTATGTTGCAGTGTATCTAAACTGATGAAGTAGAAACAACTTATTGTGTCAATGTAATAAGGGCATACCTTAGCTGTAGTTAATGGCTGTTCATCTATATTATTCGAAACATCAACTCGCATATCCAAATCATTTGTGCAGATGATGCGATCTCGTAGCATAGTGAGTGGTTGGCTACCGTAAAGCATAATATCACTTATGCATACTGAATGCCTTACTCTTTGCTGAAAAATTTTTTTTCAATGTAGTTGTATAAAAGAATTCAAATTCCTATTGGTTAGTACATTGTAATGTGTCATTTTTTAACTTACTAGTTTAGCTTGATTGTATGGAAAAGGCCTATAAAGCCTTACTTGAAATAGCATGTCCTTTCCTGGTTGCAACTTACTAGATTTGCTATCTGTTCCATGCTGTAATTTAAAAATACAAATCTTATAGACACTTAAAAACAAAATATATAACATAATTTGAAATATAAAACTGAATACTTTGTTCCTTTTACATAACAACAATAATTTTAATATACTTAAAAAAATATCATTTTTTTTTTAAAAGATTTAGAAAAAACTTATCATATTAATAAGGCTTGTGTTTAAACACCTACCAAAAATGTGCCTAATTACCTACCAATAAAATTCGAAACACTTACCAAAACGGATAAATGGCCACCAAATTGTTAAAATATTATAAAATTTATCCAATATTCTTTTTGTTTATTACATGTCATAAAAATATATGAACTCCTTTAAAATTAATGTCATACCAAATATTAAACATTGTCACTGATGTTCCCAATATTCGTAATTCAAAATTCAGTAGCGGGGTGTAACCTAACATTTGGTGACCATTCATCCATTTTGAGTAGCAAAAAGAATATTTGTACAAAGCACGCAATTTTTCTGTTGTGTTTATTTTTTTTTGGGCCATAACATCATAGTTTTTTTATTTATTTGGTACTTAGGCTTAGGGTCTTAGAAATATTTTTGATGACAGTTTAAATTGTACCCAATTAATAATATAGGGCAACACTTTTCTACTCCATTATTGCTTAATGGCTAAACAGATTTTGCTCAAACTCAGACATCTTACAGTCTGGATAGGCAACATTTTATCAATATCAATAATAAGCCAAAATAATTTAATGATAATAAGTACCAGTACCTCATTAGGAAGTGGTAAAAGTTTTACACCTCTGTATTTTAAATGTTTTGTATACAATGTATTATCTTTCATGTTTTGTTTGTATTTCTTGTTTATGAATAAATTTGAATCTGGTTGTATCATTGGATTCATAGATTTTTTTATTTCATCAGGATTGAATGGTGCAAATGTAGTTATAGGTACATTTGTAGGCAGAATAACTTCTTTACCAGTTTTTAACCACTCTGGACTGAAACAAATGTGTATTTTAGCTTGATGTATTTAAAATATATATATATTAATATTGATTAGATAAAATATATAAATACTATGAGGTTAATCTTCCATTGAAATAAAAATATTTTTACTAGATTTAGTAAGTCATATAGTCAGATAGTTTTAAATATTCATTTTGTAAATTCATTGTTGATTGAAAATTCAATGATAATAAGCACACTTTTTCCCTGCCAACAATAATAATCTCTAGAGTAAATTGACTTTTAATATACCTGCAATAATCTTTTATTTTCTTAGCTTCATCATCACTTAATCCAATATTTAAAAAATCTAAGATTTTTTTATCATAGTATTGATCTACATCTTCACTTTCTGCAGGTTTCCCATCAATAGGGAGAACACAAAAAATTTCAGGCAATTTATTTACAACAGTAGGTTTACTGGTCAAAGAGAGAGGAACATCATATATGTAGGGACCAGATTGTGATATATACAACTCTGCTAGTTTTTTTTCTGGTACACTTTGTATTTTCGAGCTAGTATGTGGAACTTTTTTCATAACTTTCGCCCAATCACTTGAATGCATCGAATCTTCTGAATACCACATTTCCTCAGAAAGTAAATCATTATGTGGCAAAGTTTGTGCAATAGAAGAAGATCCTTGAGAATTACTTGGAAATGTTGATATGGTAATCTCCGAGTTTGTGATGGAGTCAGTTTGTTTAATTTCTTCAGTGTTTGATGCCATCTTTTGCGATCACACCAGACTTATGTTATTGTACACGAAAATAATACAGTATTACTTTCACGATGCGAATGACAACTCACAATACAGAAACATACGTTTTCAAAAGCTTTTCGTCTAATACTGTTTACAGATTATTTTAAAAATAGCGCAATCCATCCGTTCATTTCACTGTTTATCATAGCAGGATTAGCAAGTAAGTAGCTCCATACAAAAAAAAATAGGAATTATGTCTATGGTTAGAACTTTTTGATTGTGACAGCTAGAGAGCTACTTTTCGAGCTAACAATTATTGTCATATATATGTAACTTCAATGTGAATGTTGAATGATAACACTATGTTCAATTAATTATGTACGGTTTTAGGTTATCTATCAATGTTTTTATTACGTTAAAACTACTTTTATTATATTAATACTTGAAATGGCAGAAATAGTTATTGTGTAGTAATAATAGCTGATTGCCATAAAACACAAAATAATAATAATAACCTTGGTAACATTACAGACGTTGCATTATATTGGCCCAGAGCATCTGCCGAAACTCTACAAATATTGTTTACTATTGGAAATTCATTCAATTTGAATAAATTTTCATTAGTACATGAACATGTGAGTATATTGATCTTCACGTTTTAGTAAACAAAATTTATTCAGTGTTTGATACTGTAAATTCTTTTTTTTCTTTATTTATTTTTAGGGACTTCTATACAATAGTACATGCCAGCCCCATCGTACTCCATTACTAAATATTAAATCCATTTATAGATACTTATGTAAAAAGTAACTGTTGGAGGTTGTTTATGTGAGTAATGGCAGGCAACACTTGTCACATATGAAGTGACAGTTTTCTAATATTAAACTGTTCATCTAAATGTCATAACACATGATTGTTTTCTGTTATGACAAATCACTTCTAATCTAGACACGAAACATGTAACATCTGATTGTTATAGAAATATAAAATACCTATTGTATAGGGTTTGTAATAATATAAATAATAACCATAATATCAGTGTTTTTAATAGCTTCACACCTCCAGAGCCCAGTTACCTAAAATAGAACCTTCTAATAGGTCATGGGCCCAGCATAATTGAAGCACAATTTCAAAAGATAAATATTTATAATTATTTTCTAAACAAAAGACTACAACGTAACCGTGGACACCAAACTGTTTATACAAAAATATTCTTAGCAACAAAAAATGGATTCTATCAAAATAAAACCTTTTACAAATAAAGATGATTACAATGTTTGGAGAAAATTAATTAAATTGTTGTTGGATTCAAAGAACATAAAAATAAACGATAAAAATGAAAAAAAATTGGAAAATAAGGGGAAATTAATAATATTCAGTTATATTGAAGAAAAATATTTGCATAATGTCATTCATTTGGAAACAATTACTGAATTTTTTGGAAAATTAGATTTTATGTATAACTGTAATATAGAAGGTCAAGATAATAAACATGTTATGAAGTTTTTTGAAATGGTATACTCAGGAAATATTTTAGATGATATTAATAAACTACAAAACATCCAATTTGAAATTGTGAAGAAAGAAAATAAAATTTCTGAAGAAATATTTATGGAGAAAATTATCAATCTACTACCAGAAAAATTTAATTCTTTTAAGTCTATTTGGAGCAATTTGGATATGGAAAGAAAAAATTTAGAGGAATTAACTAGAAGAATCAAAAACGAATTGGAATTTGTCAAAGAAGATTTCATTACAGAATCAAAAGAAATCCTAAAAGGAAATGAAAAGAAATGTTTCATCTGCAACGAACCACGGCACATTGCAAGATTCTGCAAGAATAAAAGGTGCAAAGTCTGCGGCAAGTCAGGACATAGTACGGATGAGTGCTATAGAAACAAAATATGTACCAGCTATGGTAAGAAAGGACATATAAAGAAATTTTGTACAACATATAATTCGGTAAGTGACAATTCAAATTTCCTTATAACAAATGCAATATTTGATTCTGGAGCTTCCTCACACATGTTTTCGAGTAAAGAATTCATAAATTTCACAGAAAACATAGAAGTAGAAATTAAATGCGCAAATAAAGAGAATTTAGTAGCAACAGCTGTTGGATACATTAATACAGATTTTGGGAAATTCGAACATGTTCTGTATGTAACAGGAATCTCTAGAAACCTAATTTTAGTAAGCTGTTTAACAGATAATGGAGCCACTGTTATTTTTGAAAATGATAAAGTTATTATTAAAAAATTAGGAAAAATTATTTTAACTGGAATTAAAAATAAAATTGGTTTATATGAAGTTCAAACTAGAGCTCAATTTAAGAAAGAAATACATATAACTGAGAGGTGCGATTTGTGGCACCGTTGTCTTGGTCACGCTGCCGGAGTACAACGTTTTTCTAAATTTTTAAATGGGATGAAAATTGAGGGAGGTTTTTCGGAAAATTTTTGTGAGATTTGTGTTAGGGCTAAAATGTGTAGACTTCCGTTTGGGAAAGAAAGGATAGCAGCGACATCTCCTTTAGAGATTGTTCATACTGATCTTTGCGGGACAACCATAAATATTTTGTCACCTTTTTGGATGATTTTACTCATTTTCCGCGGTTTACCTTTTATCGTGCAAAAGTGATGTGTTTGATAAAATGTTACAATTTGTATTTTTGGCGGAGAATCATTTTCGGTTGAAAGTAAAAAAGATTAGGTGTGATAATGGGACTGAATATTCGAACAATAGCCTAATATCGTGGTGTCAAAATAAACTAATAGTCCTGGATTTAACTATTCCATACACACCGCAATTGAACGGTAAAGCAGAGCGACTGAACCGTACTCTTATGGAGAAAACGGGAGCCTTGTTGTTGGATGGAGCTGTACCGAAATATCTCTGGGGAGAAGCATTACTGACGGCTAGCTTCTTATTGAACCGATGTCCAACAAAAGGGAAAAACAAAACTCCTGTGGAATTGTGGTTTGGAATAAAACCAGATGTTTGAAACATTCGAAGATTTGGCTCAACTACATATTAAAAAAAAATTCTGGATAGAAAAAGCTTGATGATCGTTGCAAGAAGGGTATACTGGTTGGCTACATACGAAACGGTTATAAAATTTGGCTTGAAGACGAACAGAAAATTATAAGAGCAAGAGATGTAAGAATTAATGAGGGAGAACGAGGAATTCTAGGTAGATACTTAGAAGATAATGAAGAAATTAATGGGCTTTGGGGCTACGAAAGGGAGAACACTAACACAAATGCACATAATCGTGAAGATGAAGTCAGAGAAGTTCGAGAAGGTGATATTGGAAGAAATAATAGAAATGGACTTAATGTAGTTCGAGAAGGTGATATAGGAAGAAATAATAGAAATGCAGTTAATGGACTTCGAGAAGATGTTGTTATAAGGCAAAATAATAGAGGAAGAAATTAAAATCGAGAAGAAAGAGGAAGAGTTATAAGTATTGAAGAAAGAGATATATTTAGTGAAATAAATGAAGATGAAACAATTGAAGGTGAAACAAATGACAGCGGAACAAATGCCAATGAAACAAATGAAAATGGATCAAATGATAGCAGATTAACAAATGAAAAACTGGTGAAGACTTTAAGAAGTAATAATGATATGGATGAAAGAGAAGAATTCTTTGACAGTGAAAATACTGAGGGAATAAATGAACAAAATTTAGAATATACAAGAACTGGAAGACCGCAGCGGAACAGAAGACCACCAGATAGATACAAAGATTTTATAATGGAAGATGGAGAGTTCTCTTTATTGACGTTCGAGGAAGCAATTGATTCAAAAGAAAAGGAAAACTGGTTAAAAGCTATCAAAGAAGAAATGGATTCTTTAAAAGAAAATAACACATGGTGTTTGGTTTTTAAAGTTTTAAATAAACTTAGAGTAGTTTATGTAGTGAGTAGTCGAGAAGGAGTTTAAAGTTTTAAATAAACTTAGAGTAGTTTATGTCGTGAGTAGTCGAGAAGGAGTTTAAAGTTTTAAATAAACTTAGAGTAGTTTATGTAGTGAGTAGTCGAGAAGGAGTTTAAAGTTTTAAATAAACTTAGAGTAGTTTATGTAATGAGTAGTCGAGAAGGAGTTTAAGGTTTTTAAATAAACTTAGAGAGGTAGCAACTTTAAAGTTGGTATTAAGTTTGAAAGATTGAATTAATAGTTGTTGGTTGAATTAAGAGGGAATATTTCTTTATTAAATAGATGGGATTAAGTGGAAGTAATTGAATGTAAGTGGTTGTGAGATTTTAATGTATAATTAGGTATGTATGGAAGGTAATGTTTAATTTATGAAGGTGAGTTATTTGTTTTTGGTATTTAAATACCAAATCACTCCACTCCGCCAATAAGTGTAGGATAGCGATGGGCGATTATTACTAAAAACAATCGAACTAGTCGATTGTTCTGTTCAGTCGATAAAAGTCGATAACTATGAACATCAGTCGATTGTTAGCAACTTTAGGCGCGGGCGTCCATCCCTCTATCACAGACGCGGTAACCGAGTAACCACTATGAGTAATTGAAGCGCGTGCAGTGCAGCGCGATGCAGGCCGCAGAGTGCACTTATACTACAAACTCTTTCTACTGAATCAGTAGTTACAGAAGATGTTGGTTGCGTGCGCTGCTATGATCAACTTACTTATTTATGGCTGCAGTTGTTAATGCGATCGCCATCGATTAAGGAAAACATCCATTCGTATTTGAGTTGACACTTACGTACATTATGAATAGATGGATAATTGACGAGTTTCTAAGTAAAACAAAATACTAGAAAACAAAAATTGAAAAAAATATAATTATTCGTATTATGTCGTTTCTAAAATAGATCAATGACTTAGGTACTTACTCTAATTTGCTTTACCAAACAAAAATATACTTAATTGGTAGATACAAAGTATTCAGTTAAACAAAAAATAAATGCTCTTCTCTTATGAACTAGCAATTAAGCAAAACAAAAAATACATTATTTGGAACCAGGAAAATATACCTATTAATTCCTTAAAAACTAACTCCGAAACTCCGACTCGCCTCGCACAGCTACAGCGCAGTGTAACACCGCACGCTCACTACGCAGAGTTCTACATTCGCACGCAATTCACTTTCGAACACTTATTATTTAGTAGCTCAGTTAGTAGTTTGTCGATTGTCGATAGTTTGTCGATATAGGCGGCTTAAGTAAAAACGGGCGAGTTTCGTAACTCTTTCGACGTGTGGTTTGAAGGAAACCGTCTGGTCTAAGGTGACGCCTAAGTATTTGGTACTGCGCTTCCAGAGGATGGGAATGCCTAACACATCCGAATGTTAGTAAAAGCAGAGACTAGTAAATAACTATAGACTAACCATGTCTAACAAAATTTTGTGACTTGAAAAATAGTTGTTTTTAAGATAGAGAGATGGCGTTAGTTGTATTAGATTTACAAGTTATTTAAATTTAGTCAAAATAATGCGTAAAAAAACTTAAGATGGAGCTGTTTACATAATCATTTGATATTTCATTGCAAGTACTATCCGTAGGTATCAGGCGACAACAGACGTTGCCAGTTAGTGCATTATATTATTTGATGCTATGTTGCCGCTCTTATAATTCAGTAACAGAAATCTTTACACCACCCCGGATATTATTTGTAGTGTTACTGGATTACTATATTGCCAGTATATAATTTTTCCCACAAAAATATAGCATTCATCTCCACAGTTTGTTCTTATCTGCCTTAACATAATAAAACGAATTTCAGTGCATGTAATTAATAGGTTTTTTATATTTTAATTTATTTCTTGATATCGATAAAAATGATGTCTTAATAAGTGCATAATTTTTATTTATAATGCATATAACTCGTAACTATTTTGCAGTAAGTAGTTAAAAAAATATTTTATTGCTGGATGGATTTTGAAATATTTTGTAAATATTGTATTTAGACACTTATAACTTAAATCAACTTTTTTTGTTCTTTTTATGACAACATTTTATTTGTTTGACAATTTGAATTCTTTGTCGTTTATTGCTGTTGCTATGGGTGTGTGTTTGTTTTGGAACTTTTCCCTGCATTTCTTTGAATTCACAATTTTTCTGCTCGCCTACTGTGACTCGTGCCGATCAAAGAAAATAATTTCGCACATAAATCCAAACAAATAAAAAGCACAAAATAAAATATTTGACTATAAAGCTGACATAAATATATTTTTTGTGATATTATTTAATATGTTATGATTTTGACACTTTTTGAAGTAATTAATACAACTGAATATCTATGTCATCTATTTTAAATCATAAAGATTCCCTCAAGTATTTCTTTTTCCATAATGATTCGCCTATAGTTCGAGAACCTTGTCTCTATCGGTAAAGATGCACGCAGTTACATATTCTTTGATTTGCTTTTATGTCTTTTATATTTTTTATATACATAATTTGGTTCTGACTTTCTTTTTAGTAATTATTATAAAATGTTATAAAAATTAAGGTATAGTCATTTTTTGCGTAAAGTACTGAAATCAAAAGCTTATTGAGGGCCTGGAAAGAACTCAACTATTTACTTGCTAAGGTTTCAGGTTATTTGACAACGCCATCTAGCAGTTTTAGTCCGTATTAATATACAAACAAATATTTTGCATTACGTTTCTCGTCAATAATTCATATAAAAATTAAAGACGACAAGGTTGGTCCAAGCTATTTGAGAGCGACATCTAGTAATAGCTTGGATTTTGAGCTTTTTCCGAGTCACGAATTTTTGTATGGAGATGGTCAGTCTATAGTTATTTACTAGTCTCTGGTAAAAGTAAAATGTCTTTTAGAAATAAACGTACGCTTTATAAGACCTGTGTTAGACCCATCATGACATATGCCTCGCCAATCTTTGCTCACGCCAAACCCTCCGTCCTGCACAAACTGCAGGTAGTTCAAAATCTCTTCTGCCGCAGGGGCATCAAACGCACCTTGGTACGTGCATAACGCGGACCTGCACAGAGATCTTGAACTACCTACAGTGCAACAGCACCTCAAAACACTCTCTGAAGCGTTCTTCAAACGCTCCGAAACCCACCCCAATCCTCTAGTTCGAGATTCAGTCTCGTATAGTACCCCTGTCTTAGATTTGAAGTTTAAAGTGGCTAGACCGAGAACCGCGCACACGAACGTAGCGACACAGCAGACGCTAGATCTCGAAGCCTTTCTGGCCCCAAATTCCAATTCTAATGTGTATTCGAATTAATTCAATTTTTATTTTTTCATTTTGAGCACCATCAGTGCTATGTATTCACCTTCAGTACTTTGAGCACCTTCAGTGTTATGTAATCCCAGCGGGTGACCCCTTCTGGGCCCCGCTAACGCGGCCTCTTTCTTTAATTGGTCGTCGCTCAGATGAAGGCTGTGTGGCAAAAAATTGCACGAGTCATTCAGGGGTTTTTTTTTGGTGGGTAGGGGCTCTGGTAGGCTCGGAGCGAGTCCCACATAACTCCGACCGCGCGCGCGGAATATGCGTCAGAGGATTTTTTATCCTCTTACCCTCTCTGTGGAGGGGAACAAAAAAAAAGAGTTGTCGATTGTTACTCGAATAAGCAGGGCGGGAAACTACTGAATCGACAATTGAATACGCAACTGCACAATTTTCAATTCAGTTGATTAGTGTACGACGTGTTATGGTGTGGCGCGTACATGGGTCAGTCCGTGTAAATTTGCACCGTGACTAAATGGACAAAACGCACAATTTTTGGAATAAATTTCCTGAATAATTTAATGATTAGACGCACCGTTACTTAAAGTTCGTGAAAAAATTCCGTTATACTTCGAAAAATGTATATTTTACGAAATATTGCAAATTTTACTTAGGACCTGGACTAAATTTTGTCCATTTAGTAAAGGTTTTATAATGTGTTTTCCCTCGAGCGACAAGCTATAATTTTATTTTATTTCAATTATCTTAAGTACAAATATGTTAATCTCCCTTACGAAAATAAAATTAGTTACCTTTTGTTGTTAAATTCAAATTCGAAAACTGGTTTGCAACGTTTTTGATCAATATGACCACTTTTTTAACTATTGAGCTAATTGAGACTTCATAGTGAAATTCAACTGGTATCAGATGAGAAATGCTTAGCAATAGACTTATTTATGTTATGAAATTTTACCACAGTACAACAATATATTCCATCCTAAAAAATTGTGACCGTGATTGAATAAGAAATGTTATCGTGACTAAATTGAAATATTAGGCAGTGCTCATACATAATGTCAAAAAGCAATAAAACAACGCTTGCAATATGCAAGTTTTATTTTGTACACTATTTTTGTATCATTAGGAATTACGTATGTTGTCAAAACATTACAAATGTAAGTATTTAATCTAATTTTACATTTGGTATTCAACATGGTACTTACAAAATTAGTAATTTCTAAGTATTTCAGTCTCCAAAACTCTTATTTCATAGCTCTTGTGTTTAACTATATTATAATTAATATCTGGTACTCAGTCTCTTAATCAGACTTTTGACATGAATAATAATATTTATTCATTATCAATTTAAATTAAAATGTTACAGACATAATAAGCTGTACATATAATTAAAACAATAACAGATATAGATTCCGGATTTTACGGACTTTCTTTGAGTGAACTGAACAAAAATACCTATGCTTTAAAAAAAAAAGACCTTAAGGCATTGTTATCACAATATAAGAAAATAATTTACTTTTTTAAACAAATGGCACATACGTAAGCTTCACTGTAAATTGGACCACAACATGATATACAATTCTATGTTTTATACATAAGGCAACATATAACTTCTGACAAGTTAAATCTTTTACGTATTTTGCATAAAGTGCGGTAAAACATTATGTTAGTCATTCTAATTTTAATGGGATTTATGGTAGGAGGAATTGTCTTAGTAACTTTTTTTGGTGGTGGAAAAGTAATATCTGCTATAACTTTTATTATTTTAGATGGTGGAATGATATTATTGCTGCAATTATTATCTGTATCTGTACTAAGATTATCAAGAGAGATATTTGCAGAGATGTTTGACAATGGTGTTCTAGGAAGCTCGAGGTCGGGAATAGAATGAGAGTCCGTAAAAGATTTTATAATATAAGGTCCAACGTCTGATCCAAGATCCTTGAAAAAGCAGTGTCTGGTTGGGCTTAAGCAAAAACACTGACCTCTCTCACAAAAACAACTTAGCTCCCGATGTAGAATTTCATTTTTTGTAACAGACATAACTTGATGTATTTGCATTGTGCCTACAACTGCTTTAAGATTGCTTGGTATAAGCGTTTTAATATTTTCAATGTCAGTATTGGGTATTTAAAAGGGCTTTGTGGAAGTCATACAAATTTTTTAATTATTAACTGCAACAATACGCCGATCTAATACTCTCTTTGTGGCACCCCCAATACCGTCGGCCACACCTTTCCCATGACCACTTTCTGAAAATGACCACGTTGTCATGGAGAGTTTAAGTTTTTCGGTAAACAAATTAAGCAGGAAAATTTTTTTTTCTGACTATATTGGCTGCTTGGACCATCCGAGAAAAAGTGAATTACTGATAAACTTGGGCAAATTTCTTTAGCGAACTTAATAATTGGAATCAGGTGTGCCCAAATGGCATGGGGTTCATGGCAATTGCTATCTGATCAAATCACTAACAAATGACTGACACTTTGTTTCGAAGAAAATCATGCCAGTATGCAGGGTTGGTATTGAATTTTTAGATCCACCGAAATGAAGCGATTGTACCTCTTCTGTCAATTTGCAGTTGTAGTTTTCCGAAAAATCAACTAGTATGGCACATTCATGGGACTTCAAATTTTGAGTGCACATTCTGCATTGTCTCTGTTGCTCTCGAACGTTGTAGAAATGTTTTTTTAAATAAAGGTAATTGTTTTGTGAATTCATCTATTAATTCTTGAATAGTCCCAACTTTTTTTTCTTTTATTGTTACATTAGCAGTCATATCACTGTTATTTTTTTTATACGATTTTTTTGATCGCTCCCATTTGCCACCACTCAACTATAGTATTATTATCAGCAGTGAATTCTATATTTGGATTCCGACATGTATCACACATGTTGTACATACTTTTTTATGAATTTATATCACATGACACTAATTTTAAAAGATCTATTCCAATTTGTTCTTAGTGTGCTTTTTAACTGCTGATACTATGAAATTAAAATTACTGTGTTTCACAAAGAGACATGTTTTTCGAGAAGCACAAGTCGGCGACAGGACATAAAAAGGTCTATATTTGCAAAATGTTGAAAAACTATACATTCCTTCTACTGTTTTTCCTGTTTTTTGGTTTCACTTAGTTTTTTTTTCTGCTCTCGCCAGATTTTTCTTTTTTCAGATTTTTCAGATTCACTTAATTCCTTGATTTTCTTTTGTCCTCTTTTCACTCTTGCAATTTGGTTTTTTCTTTGTTCTTCATATTTTTCCGCATTTAATTTTAGTTTATTCCTGTAGCGTTTTGCTCGCTCAGCCGGTGTTAGGGCCATCTCTGTAAATAAAATATAACGTAATAATTAGTAACACGAAATATAATGCACTACGGTAACATTGTAAACCATTATCGCCGAAGTTAAATATTAAAATGAAACATTTAAGACTGCTCTATACAAAGAATATATAAAGAACGCTAAGATTTGATGGAGCTTGGGTTAGTGCAAATAAAATATATATAACATCAAAGAGAACTGAAAAGTTTGTGTTGTGTAAAATATAAAATACTGTCCCTAAAATGAGAATAAACATTATTTAATTTTACACTACAGAATCATAGTAACCAGCAAGAATAGTTAAAAATATTTGTAATATTTTTACATATTAATGTTAGTATACCTACACAAAATCTGAAAACGGTTTGTTCAGAATCAGCAGTAGAATCGATTTACCATGTTAAAGGCTTAAGTCCATAGTGTTTGAGCCGTCGGCCGATGATGTTTCGGCATATAATACCGTCATGATTATTTTTAACCCTTAAACATTTTTCTGTGGCATGTGCCGAAGCACATACTGAGCTGAACATACTGCACCAAGTTGTGAGAAATATATCACCCCAAAAAAAATAAACATTTTTGTTATATTATGCTAGCTAGGCCATCTTTCTAAATAAATACTATTTTTATTAAATTTGTGTTTAATTTATTTACTAGTATTGATTTTAATATTGGGGTCTATGAAACCCCTGGGTTGGAATAATGTTTCTCTTAGGATGGGTAGCGTTTGAGGGTTAATAGATTGACTATTGGGCAGTCATGAACCATATTTAAAAGGTTATTGAACTAACTTTTTTGTTTTTGGTAGTTTAATTAAATAATGAAGTCAAAGGAAATCTTACGTACAATACTAGAGTCACATGTCCAAAATCTTAATTAGAATACAAAAAGAAAACACATTTATACATTAGACTAACCTAAAGGCTTTTAGGAGGGTCTGTACCCGCGACAAGTCGAGGAAGTCTCAAAATGCGAGAAAGTCAAAAAATAAGGAAAACCGTAAGAGCACATCCACTCATTGCAAAATAACAGAGCGAATATTTGATTGACGTATTTGAATTTTGAAGTTTTGTGATTAGGATCCCGAACTAAAAGAAAACAAAACTCGCAAAAAGTTATAGTTGCAATCTAAATAGGGCTTTGCAAGATTATATAATTAACATAATTAAGTTTGTAATATATTTTTGATTTATTTAGTTTTAAATGTTAAGGTTTTATATATTTACTTTACTGTTGTGGGATATCGTTGCACAGAGCTCTCAAGACGACCAGCTTGCACCGCCGCTCGCCGCATACTGTTGGACATCAATAGCATCGCGTGAGCAGCTCCTGAGTCGACCGATCTGCGCGACCGCTCGACGCGTACTGAAGCGCGCGCGCTGCGTGCGGGTCCTATTTATAATTTCGTGCATTATCCACGCAAAACATTTTTGTATGAACATTTCTCCCGTGTTGTGATTGGTCAGCGAAGTAAGACGTACACTATTTTGACCTGGTACTACCAGTGTGCAGCTAAGTTGTATATTATATGTAAATAACCATAATAAAGCACACATTCTCGCTCCGATCGCCACGCGGTGCGGACGTGCAAGACCCAATTCTCCGTTGGTCGGTTCCCTCCCGCTATTCCGTGGCGCTCAGTCTACTGACGTCACAGTATAGCGTGTTGGTTCCGTGCTACGGTTTTCAAGGTTTTTCTACTCCGTCTGAGTGCTTTCGAAGTGCGATTTTTCTTTGCGACTAAGCCCCTTAGTCTTCAAAGTGCTGTGCTAAGTAGTGTTGTGCTTGTGCTGAGTGCAGTGTTGTGCCCAGCGTAAGTAGTCTGGGTTCAGTGCAAAGGATACTTAACGGTGACAACGAATTTGTACTGAACCAGTCCTTTTTATTTATTTCTCTTCTCTATTTTATTTATTTTTCTCCTATTTTCATATTTATTTTTATCATATTTGTGTGCTTTCGTGTGTATTTGTCCTTTCTGTCGGTAAAGGTTGACCCTAACGCGGTCAACTCTTTACCTGCGTACCCTTTTTTAGGTTTCTAGGTAGCGGCCTTCGGCGTACTACGGTTAGTTTTAAGTTATTCTCCCCAGCCCCCCTACCGCTGGTAGGGAGGTTTGCCGCTAGGATTTTAGGAACTAGGCATCTTTTATTATACTTATATTTATATATATTACTGTCCCAACACTCCCTAATGGATTCGCTAAGCGTTATTAACTTCGCGAACGCGTTCACCCAGGCGCTTGCTGCGGCAGGCGTCTCCATCCCAAAAGACATCCTAACGTACGCCTTGCAGGCATCAATCGCGTCCCCGGTCCCTCAGGCCCCAACCCCAGCCCCTCAGGCCTCCAACACCCAGACCCCTCAGGTCTTTAGCTCTCCCGCGTCTCCCGTTCCATCCGATATGGACTGCGCGTCGGTCTCATCCTCGCAATCATCTCGTAGGAAGCGTACCGCTCCCGGGAGCGATTCAGACTCCGCCGCGTCCGAAGCTTCGTCGGTCGCCGCCACCTTAACCAGCTCTCCTGAGCCCACCTTCCAATTAGTTACCAAACGCTCCAAGAAGCGTTCGAAAAAAGCCGCGGTGTCTTCAACACCCGAGCCAACCCCGGTGTCTTCTACACCCGCCCCCGCGCCGCTCATGTCACTCGAAGTGACCGCGTCTCCGTCGGTCCCATCGAAGCCAGCGACGCGCTGCGCTCCCGTCCCGCCGAAACCTCAGCTCCCTCCGCCCGTCTTCCTGCGTGAAAAAACGCGCTGGACCGCGGTTTCTAACTTGTGCAAAGAGCACAAAATTAATTACTTAAAAGCCGCCAACGCTGGCGATACAATCAAAATTCAAGTAGCGACCGTCGACGACTTCCGCGCGTTTACCAGGTTGCTCGGGTTAAATCAAATCGCGTACCACACCTACGCCCTCCCGGAGGAGCGTAAGATCCGCGCAGTACTACGGGGCGTCCCGTTCGCGAATGAAGAAATCCTCGAGGACCTTAAGTCCCAGGGTTTCCCGGCCGAAGCAGTGCACAAGATGCACTCTAACCGCGGTAGGCGCTTTCCGTTAGCTTTAGTTATCTTGTCGAATACTCCCAACTCGAGGGAGATCTTTAGAGAGGCTCGCACAATTTGCGGACTCTCAAATATCTCTGTTGAGCGTCCCAAACCCCGCGGTCACCCTGGGCAGTGCCACAGCTGCCAGCTCTACGGCCACGCAGCGGCTAACTGCTCAGCTCCCCCCAGGTGCGTTAAGTGCCTGGATCCACATTTTACGAAGGAGTGCACTCGCACTCCCGAATCCACTTCCCCCCCTGCCTGTGTGCTGTGCGGCCAGTCTGGTCACACAGCTAACTACAGGGGCTGCCCGCGTGCTCCGCGCTCCACCGCCAAGAGGGTCGCGCCTAAACCGGCGCCGCCGCTCACTCCCGCTAACTTCCCGCCGCTGCGCAACCGGGATCCCCCGGAAGCAAAGCCCGTTCAGCCGACGCCTACTCCGGCTCTGTCTTGGAGGCAGCGTCCGGCCGTTCCGCCTGCACCTTCCCGACCCATCCCAGCTCCCGTAGCTTCCGTAGGGCCGCGTCCTTCTCCGTCATCCGCACCTCAGTCGTCGTTGGCTGAGGACATGAAGACCGTGTTCGACGTTATTCAAAACGTCGATATTAACGAAATTTCCGTGCTCGCACGCAAACTGCGAGCCGCCCGCTCTCCTCAAGAGCGTTTATTTGCTTTAGCCGAGCATCACTCGCTCCTAAGTTCGTTGTAAATTCTTTTATATTTGTATAAATTCGTAAATAATAAATTATAATGTCTAGACCCGCGAATCCCGCGTCCAGTCGTATTAAACCCAAGGGCTTATCCCTAGTATCTTTTAACGCTCGTAGCCTTAATACCAACCTTCCCGAGATTAAACTGTTCCTTCAGAACAAAGAACCTGACTTATTCCTTCTTCAGGAGACATGGCTTACTCCAAACCGCTCCAGGGGATTCGTTATACCTAAGTACGCGTTTATTCGTAACGATAGGCCCAACTCCGACGGTTTCGGCGGCACCGCTATATATTACAAAAGAGGCTTCCACTGCTGTCCTCTCCCTACCCCTTCTCTCCTCAACATGGAAGCCACTGTGTGTAGATTGGCTATGACTGGTCATCCGACCATCATCATAGCTTCAATCTACATACCTAGTGGTACCAGACCAATCCGCAGCGACTTTGAGGCCATTCTTGCCCTCGGCCATTCAGTCATTATGTTCGGAGACTTTAACTCCAAACATACTGACTGGACGTGCCTATCGACTAACACCAGCGGTATCGCTCTCCTCGACATCACTAACTCCCTTGACCTAGACGTCATATCCCCCATCACTCCCACTCACTATCCCAACAACCCGTCCTACTCTCCTGACATCCTCGACTTTGCAATTATCAAGCGAATCAATCTTGATCTAAGGTCTATCGAACCGCTCGATGACCTAGGCTCCGACCATCGCCCCGTTTCCCTCGTGCTAGGACCGCCGAACGATAACGTCTCATCTCCTAAGACCTTTACCAACTGGAAAGGTTTTAAAAATACGTTAGTTTCAGCCTTAGAGGCTCCGAACTCTCCACTCGCGATCTCTCCCGAACAATTAGATAGCCCGGATAAAATCGATTCATTAGTAAATTCTCTCACTGATGCTATCAACTCAGCCATCAGTGACAACGAAAAGGTTGCTAAGCAAGGCAAACCCACGCTTCCCTTAGCCGTTAGCAATCTTATTAAAGCCAAAAACGCGGCTCTCGGGAGAGCCAAGAAATATCCCACGCCCGCCTATAGAACAGCTGCGAATCAGCTTCAACGTAAAGTTAGGTCTTGCCTCGCGGAACTCCAAAACGCTCAGATGAACGATCTCATGGCGAATATCTCTCCGTCCCACCAAGCGTACTATAGCATGGCCCGAGCCTTACGCGTAGACACCGTCTCTCACGTTCCTCCTCTCACTCGTCCCGATGGCACTACTGCCTTCGAAGTCGAAGAGAAAGCCGAATGCTTCGCCGACAGCATTGCCGCACAATGCTCGCCCAGCACGCAACCTGCTGATCCCTCAAACATCCAGGCGGTGGAGGACGAAGTCCTTCGCAGAGACTCTCTCCCCATCACCGCCGACCCTGTCACAGTCTCTAATGACGAAATCTTGCTTCTCATTAGAAATCAAAAGTCCAAAAAGGCTCCGGGTGCGGATGGAATTTCCAACCACGCACTTAAGCACCTACCTCAACAGATGCTTACCTTGTTAGCTATCATTTTCAATGCCTGCTTCGACCATAGCTACTTTCCAAAAGCTTGGAAAGAAGCGACAGTCATAGGCATTCCCAAGCCGGGCAAACCTCTGAACGTCCCGGCTAATCACAGACCCATCAGCCTCCTCAAGGCAATGTCTAAACTTCTCGAGAGAGTCATACTCTCTCGAATGCGGAACCATCTGTTTCCAACGGATGGCGATCCTCTCATTATTCCCCATCAGTTCGGCTTTCGCGCTAAACACTCCTGCCCTCAGCAAGTCCACCGAATCGTCGAGTATATACTTGACGGTTTCTATCCGCGTCGTTATAAAACAGTCGCGGTTTTCTTTGACGTAGCCAAGGCTTTCGATAAAGTCTGGCACAGCGGTCTCGTTTATAAACTCTACAAGATAGGCTTACCGGATCGCCTAGTCAGGTTAATAGCGTCGTTTCTCAAAGACCGTACGTTTCGATTTAAACACGAAGGCACGCTTTCTGCACCTCGTCCCATAAAGGCTGGAGTCCCTCAAGGCTCAGTCCTCGCCCCTCTGCTGTACACCGTGTACACCAACGACATTCCCATCCCGCCGAAAGGCGTCGAACTCGCCCTCTTTGCTGACGACACCGCACTCTATACCAAAGGCCACAGTGTTCGACTCCTTGTAACCAGACTCCAAAAGGCCGTAAACGCCCTTGGTGTATGGTTTCAAAAATGGCGCATCGATGTGAACCCTGAAAAGAGTTCTGCGATGCGCTTCGACCACAAACGCCGTCGTCCCGATGGCGATCCCCACGTTCGAATGTTAGGCATTCCCATCCCCTGGAAGCGCAGTACTAAATACTTAGGCGTCACATTAGATCCGACGCTTTCTTTCAAGCCACACGTCGAAAGAGTTTCGAAACTCGCTCGTCACTATTTAGTCCGCCTAAATAGCATGTTAGGTAGGAAAAGTAAAATGTCCTTCAGAAACAAACGTACACTTTACAAGGTCTGCGTTAGACCCGTCATGACGTATGCCTCGCCAATCTTTGCCCACGCCAAACCCTCCCTCCTGCACAAACTGCAGGTAGTTCAAAACCTCTTTTGCCGCCGGGCCACAAACGCACCGTGGTACGTGCGTAACGCGGACTTGCATAGAGATCTTGAACTGCCTACAGTACAACAACATCTCAAAACACTCTCTGAAGCGTTTTTCAAACGCTCCGAAACCCATCCCAATCCTCTAGTTCGTGATTCAGTCTCATATACTACTCCTGTGTTAGACTCGAAGTTCAAAGTCGCTAGGCCTAGAAATGCGCAAGCGTACTCATCCACCAGACTGTCACGCGATCTCGAGGCCCTTCTGGCCGCAAATTCTAATTCTAACGTAAATTCTAATTCTAACGTAAATCCTAATTCTAACGTAAATGCGAATTAATTCAATTTTATTTTGCAATTTTTTAATTTTTGTTTTAATTATTGATCTTCATTTTGAGCACCTTCAGTGCTATGTATTCACCTTCAGTGCTTTGAGCACGTTCAGTGCTATGTAATCCCAGCGGGTGACCCCTTCTGGGCCCCGCTAGCGCGGCCTCTTTCTCCAATTGGCCGTCGCTCAGATGAAGGCTGAGTGGCAAAAATGCACGAGCCGACAGGGGGTTTTTATTGGGTATGGTCCTGGTAGGCGTCGGGACGAGTCCCACATAACTTTGGAATCGCGCCAGAGTATGCGTCAGGGCATTTTTATCCTCCTGCCCTTCCCGCGGAGGGGAACAAAAAAAAAAAAAATAATAATAATAATAAAGCACTCAATTGTTCCCTGACTACTTGTGTATCAATTATATCCAACTAGAAGACCTAACAGACCTAACACTGTTAATGAAAAGCTTTATGCCTTTATCTTTAAAATAATCCACCAGCAAAACTTCCTTTGCATTGAATCAGTAACCCCAACGTTGCGCAGCTATTGTATGAAGACTCCTCACGTTTACTTTCTTATTAATTGAGATAATTTTATTGGGAAATATTTTAGTTCTGATACTTTTTTTTGATAATTATTTACATAAATGATACAAATTATTCCATTAAGTACTAAAAGAAAAAGCTTACTGACGGCCTAAAATGGACTTAACCCTTTCGCCCAGATAATACCCTCAATAAAGTAAACCCTACCAAAAATTGTCCCACTCGTGTGCAAAGCTTATGCCCGGTTTCAACAGTAGCCCCTGAAATTTAAGTGTCTCCTATGCCAATTTAAGGGGCACCTAACGCAAGTTTCGTTTTCACCGAAGGTTAAGTGTCACCTGAAGCATTAGCGAGCCCTTATAATTTAGGGGATGAATTGACGATCCCGTAACACTTAGGTGACGTATATTTTAAGGTTATTTTGCGAGATTTCCTTCAGACTTCCGAACAATCATTAATCCTAGTGATAAAAATGGATAGTTACCCCGATTTCTTTGAAGATTTAGAAGCAATTGAAGATATAGAATTTTTAAGTGACCAAAATTTGTTTAGACGACCTCGTATTTACCGGGAAAAGTCATAAAATTTTGAAAAATCTGACGACAAAGACTTTTTCATAAGATACAGGTTATCAAAAGAGAGAGTTTTATTTATATTGCATGTGATTAAATTTGTGATGGCTATCCAAGCACTGTTTTTCGCCTCATTTGTAGCCCCATCTGTCTTTTTATTTAAAATGGTTTCTTTGTGCTGGAGCAGTGATTTTATCAACTTATCTTTATGTAGTGAAAAATTTTGTCCACGTTTCCTCTTTTCTGACATTATCAAAATTGCAATTTTGTAATATTATGCACACGCAACAACCAATAACTAACAAGTTATATTGTAAAACGCCAAGACAAGACAAAATTAAATGTCATAGCGTCATATTTTTAGGCACCGACGAAATTTGCCATACAGCCAAAAAAGTAATTTTGCTACTTTTTTAAATTTATCTAATATTTACAAGCCGTAGATCCTCCTTTTAAAAAATAAACTGGAGTTTTAACATTAATTTAAGTGTTTTATTTGGTTTTTTCAGCTAAAAATCAATAAAATCGTTAACTCAAATAATTTATCGATAAACGTTTACGTAGTACCTCCCCACTAAACGTCACCTAACTAGGGGACGCTTTCTTAGGTAGCCCTTGAGATGGTGAAACAGAATTTAGGTTAGGGGATGATTTGAGGGGCCCCTAAGATAAGGTAACCTTAGTTAAGTTACTGTTTAGAAGCTGTTGGTGAAACCGGGCATTACTCTCTCAAAGTTACTAGTCTTCGGTATACTCTAAAAATAATGTTGTATAAGTCCAATCAGATTTATAAAAAAAAATCAGAGATACCCAGATTTTTTAAGTGTAGAGATAATGATTTTAATCGGTTAATATTTACTGCATTGCTACTAATATTTACTGTATTCTACATACTTAATGCACTTAATCAAAGTTTGATATATTCCATTATGAACGACACCTTATGTGTCCATTTTGTCACTAAAATTCTTCCACTTATATGTCACGTAACTAAATGGACGTGACGAATTCTGTTTTGTGCTAATAATATACAAACAAAACCTTTATTTTCCCTTAAAAAGATCATCAGACTTACTTAACTTACTTACTACTTACATTTACTTACTTAAATGCATTTTCAAATATATTTTGCGGTCAGTAATGAAATCAATAGCCATAAAACAACTTATCAGTTTTCACAAAAGCTGCTTTCTTAAAAGCGGATTTCTTATTTGACTTCGAGAGACACGCATTTCGTCGTCACCGATTCTGCAAAACTGACGCTGGGTGGGCATTAGAAATACGCATCCGAAATTTTGGATTGGTAAGGGTGGATTTTTAATGACATGACGTGAGTGACTTATGCCGATTTTGACAGGTTTGACATAAAAGAAATGGCAGAAAGTACGATCCGTTACATCATAGTAATATAAAAAAAAAATTATGTGGTTAATTCATATGTAAAATGTCGTTCCGTTATACGAAATGTTAAGCACGTATTAAAAAGAAACTACGCATCTCCTCAGGAGCGGAGGGGTGGCATTTGAAAGGGGGGACCATAGCTTAAATTATTAGATTGGCTTAGTGTTGTTAACAGTATGTTTTAAACAAGCCAAAAGTATATAAAAAAAAAGTCTCATTGGTTGGGTTAGGTTAGGTTTTGTGTGTGATAAAAATATGCGCGAGCCGAGCGAGCGAAGCGAGCGTGGTGCGGTAGCACCCGGCGAAACGCCAGTATGAAATTCAGTTTCATTTCAACCCTTTCACATGTATAGTTATTAAAAACCTAACCCTTTAGTCCCGTGTTAAGGGTTTTAGGCGATATTTTAAAAAAATCATTAAAAAAAAACTACTCTTTTTCTCACTCTGGGAGTGGTGGGGGTGGGCTTCTCACTACACCCCTACCCCGACCCCATCGCTTAATTTGGGATGCGTATATCAAATGCAAGCCCCTGACGCTTAATAGATAAAACTAAATGGCCATTCTAGACTAGTAATTATGTCAGGATGAAAAAATAAATGATGTTTGGTAGTTTAAAACATAAGTTTCAGAAAAAGAGCCGTGACTAAAGTGGAATGTCCATGTAGGTATATCAAAATTTAGCTTTATGATATTCAGAAGAATTTTATTGAATATTAATATAATTATAAAATAATATCCAAGTTTAAATTAAAAAACACATTACCAGCTTTGAAAACACACCAAAACAAAAAGCTGAAATCATAATTATAGTGAAAATTTCGGATCCTAAAATTTACGTAGCACTTGTGACATACACTTAAATGATATTTTAGTGCAAACTTTTAGTTATAACAAATTAAATAGTATTGTAATTGCTTATTTATACATGCTTGCTTATTTATTCTAAAGTTAACGAATGTATTCTTGTAGTTAAAAAAAATTCTAGTTAAACCAACATCAGTAAATTATCAGAAATAAGATCAAAAGTGTTGTGACATTGATTTTTATGTTGGTGCAAAACACGGAATGACCCGTGAATCGTGATGTGTCACGATTGGGTGAATTATTTTTCCTCATAAGATATCGAAACCGTTAAAATAATTGAACGCACCTACTCCCTTGATTGACGCATTGATAACCAAACAGCGAGACTGCAGGACGCTTAAAAGTTAACAAACAAATAGTTAAAACGCTCGTAAAATTTTAATATAAAAAATTATCCTCACTATTCTAAACACTAAAAGCTGGCCAATATTTTATTTACAGTATTAGTTTAGTCAGTCACAAGTTTGGCTGACAACATAAAACGATAGCCAACCCTAAATAATTATAAATTTTATTTAATATGGGTAAAGAAGACACTAAGAAACGTCGTAAATTGAACACTAGTTCTGCTAGTGATGGTTCTAAGCAAGCACCGGCATCACCAGTAGATGTATACAAGGTAAAATTTGATGTGCTGTTTAAATTACTTATTTATTTATTTTTATATAAGGTTAATTTACTTGTTCAAAACTCGAGTACTTAAAGCAGTACAGTTAAAATGTTTGTGTCGTGCATAAATTATGTTGCAATATTTTTTGTTGAAATTGCTATGTTTTAAATTATGTATGTATTAAAATTATGTAAGTAATATAGTGTTTACCAAATCTTATCATCATGCTAAAGTCTACACACATGGTCCCTTTATTATTATTGCATTATTATATTATCAACAATATAATAATGAAACTTCTAACCTTTTTTGTAGCTTTTATTGGATAATTAAAAATTTACATTAAGCAAATATTGATTTCTTTTAAAGTAGTGCTTGTTGTTTATATAATCATCCTTACTATCAATGATTTAATATTTTTTTGCTTTCCTAACCAAATCCAGTTGATCCAGTATTTATGTAATATAAATGAGTCTTTATGAATCATTACAAACTAGAATCTTTACCACATCTTGTATATTTCATATTTTTTTGGTTGGCTACATTTATTGTCATTCATTTATCTTGCAATCTCAGCTCAGAAAGTTTTAAAGAAATTATGAAACCTGACTCAAATCAGTATTTTGAGTCTCCCTAAAACTTTCCTCCAGTGAAGTGAGTGAAATAGTGATAACATTTTGTTTGACATCACTTTATGTTATGTTGGATATGTTCATCTAAGATCAAGTTTATATTATGTCAAATAAAGGGTAGTTTTGACTGAAAATAAAACTATCCAAAACCCTAAACTAAGAATATTTAGTTGTAAGTTCTAATGTCACAATCATTGGTTGTCCTATTAAATAATTGATAAACAAATCAAAATTATTAGTCAACAAGGCCTGCAAACAAACTTCGAAGAAATTTGACTAGCACTGAAGGAACCTTTAGGTATGTCATGAGGATCCTCGACTTGACATTTGGTTCCTCAACTCCAATGTGAAAAGTCCTCAAGTCAAAAACGAAAATGTTAACTAAAAATACTAAAATCCTTAGCTGAGGTTATGTTGAGTGAAGGAAATTTCAAGTAAACATCTACAGGTGTTAAACTCTCTAAGTTAACTTTAAAGTTATTGAAAACAAGTAGAAATGTATTATTTTTTTAATACTATCTAATTACTAATACTTTCCTACTATCAAATGGTAATTTGCAGAAAGTAGTAGACTTTGAGGAAGCTGAAGCTCAGCTACGATCGGCGGAAAAGGATGCAAGTTTATTCAAAAAAGTTTGTCAGGAGGTTAGGCAGGTTTTAGCAGAAATTGCTGAATTAAAGACTCAAGATACAGATGAGGTAAGTAAGTCATGTTTCAATTTGTTTATTGTAAGGTTCTCTCAAAAGGTTGAATATATATAATATTTAAATTATTTTCAGGCAAATGCGAAAATTGCTGCTAAAAGAATAGAGGCATCATTACATTTAGTAGCATTGAAAAAGCTAAATAGGTTAGAGAAGGTGCGTACCAGGGCAGGCAGAGAAGCCCTCACTAAAGAAAAACAAAGAGTTGATTCGACTCAGTTACTGTTACAGAACTTGTTGTATGAAGCTGATCATCTAAACAAGGAAGTTACAAAGTGCTTACAATTTAAATCCAAAGATGAGGAAATAGAACTGGTTCCACTTGGGGATTTCTATAAAGAAGCACCTGCTGATATTTCAAGACCAGTGAGTTTTAGAACATTAAGTCATGTTACTTGGAAAAGATTTAGATATTCTAATATGAGTTCTATATTTTTAGTCTATACATAATAGCTGTTTCTTTTATCATTACATATCAGTTTTGATAATGATGTCTCACTAGAATTCACTCTTCACTTGTCAGGACTTGACCAGAATATTGGTCTTCCATTGGTATATTTTTGACTAGAAATCATCACATTATTGTTACAATTTTAATGTTGGTCTATAACAATAAAGGCAATTATTAGTATGAATTCGATACTACACTCTAAATCTAACTCGCCGCAAACAGCTGACAAGTTTTATCAGAAAAATTGTAAGGACACACCACTTGTGGCTGCAAGCTTCACAAGTATATCTTCTATTGTGAGACTGTAGCTAATGCTAAACAAAGTTTGAGGCTGAACTTCTATTCCACTGCTACAAAAGTGGTGGTGGTACGAGACAGCACCTTTGTGTGTGACTGAAGACAAGTTTGTCTGAGCCTATAAATTAATTTGTATCATTTACTTGCATTGATTCCATAATTTGTGTCGTAATCTTGTTGCTTATCCAAATACATCTAATATACATCTTATTTTCAACTTGAAACCATTCAAATGACTAAAAATAGGCGCCCATAAGACTACTTTGTAACAATTTCAAATAAACGGCTCACAGCCATAAAAAGGAGAGAAATAGTTTCATTTTGTCATACATATTTATTACGTTTTATATTTCTAGGAGCTGACTAAAACTGATGAACATCAGTTGAAGTTGGCGAGATTGGAATGGGAACTTAAGCAGCGACGCGAACTTTCTGGTGCGTGCAGCGAGCTCGTGGCTTCTAAAGAACGTGTGGCGGCCGCCATTGCCGCGGCCCGATCCAGGCTCGATGCCCTTGCACCTCATCTCAAAGATGTGCTAAAATCCACAAAGCCTTTACAGGAGTGCTTAGCTTTACGATTAGATGAGAAAAGAGACGAGGCTAAGGCAGCTGCACTTTTACCTCCACCATTATTTTTGTTGTATTCAAACGCAAGTGCGTATTCAGATGTTCTTGGTGACAAAGTTGTGACAGTTGGTAAGTAAGATTTGTTTAAAAAAATATTACTCACTAGCGGCCAGTCCCGGCTTCGCACGGGTGGACATGATTTTTAAATAATTTTACAATATCTTTATAAATTGTAGCCTATGTGTTATTCTGATGCGTAAGCTATATTATTGTAAAGTTTCATTAAAATCCATTCAGTTGATTTTACGTGAAAGAGTAACAGACATCCATCCATACAAACTTTCACGTTTATAATATTAGTAGGATATCACTCTAATGTTACTGTTATAAATTATATATATTTTATTTAAGGTATTTCTGGGGATGAGGACGAAGCGAAGAGGTTGGACCAACTATCAAGCATTGACAATGAACTGGTGCTGTCAAATGAATCTGATTCAGACCAAGACAACAACGATGAGGATCAGGGGGAAAAGAAAAAGCGTCACCACAAGTCCTCTAAAGTGTCAAAAGAAGAAAAGGCAGAAGCCAAAAAACGAGAAATTTTAAAGAGACATCCTTTAAGTGTTCAGCTGTCTGTGAAAATATCCGATGGTACTGCCCTTAATTTAAGTGTTTCATATCTTTTGCATTTGAAAATAGTTGTGGTGAAATTTACAGTGTTTTTGCCAAAGCCTGTTTGTGGGGTATCTGCTGGAGACGTGCTAACTGGGCACGGCATACTGAACGAGCTGTACCCCGGTGACTGCGGCAGTGACTCACCGCATCCCGCGACCTCATACTTGCTCTCTGCCGCTGGAATACAGGAAGACTTCACTCACTTCATCTCTGAGGTTGGCAGACCTTACATATGGGCACAAAGAATGTGTGGATTAGATTTTATGGCTACTATTACTTCAGATGAAAAGAAAAATGTGAAAAATATGAATCCCTGTCCTAGTCTAAGTGTAGCTACAGTTGAAAACTTTATATTGACCTTGAAAAAGCGACTGAAATCTAGAGTGGAGCTCATGCAAGAATTACAAGACTTGGAATCTGGTAAAATAAATACCGAAAATAGTGACATTCCTAGCTCTGTTAGAGTATCAGGGTCACTGACACAGTGGCAATCTGTTGGTTGGCCAGAGTACAGCCGTTCAGCCTCTACTTCATATTTTATATCGGAAAATTTAGTTTCTGCAAATGACATGTTACACAGAGCCATTATTACAAGACAGTCTGCAAAGTTGGTGGCATTGGTTGCCCTAGGAAGTGACTACCCTAAGAAGACGCCATTATTCTCATTGACTCTACATTGGAATGGAACTCATCATGCACAAACTAGTGATGACATTAGAGATATTGAAAGAATTATTAACACCGATTTTGGATCTCTTAAAACTAAAAAATATCTTTTATCAGCTCAAATGTTGAAGCTGCTAACTTGTCTTGACATACTGTTGGAAACTACAGGATCATCTGAATTTCCTCCCGATAAAGTGATGCTTACTCCTATTAGAGGTCGAAATCGTGTCAAACCTTATAAATATTTAAATCAAGGTTCTGGTGTCTTTATACAGTATTAAGTGCATTCATTTAAATAAAGGAAGTCTTCTGAAATTTATCTCTTATTTTAGTTAAAAATGGCCCTTTTTCATTGCCCTCAGCAACAAATTTTTCACACATAATATTTTGAATAGAGGCGTTCATAATGGAGCGAGCAGCTGCAGCATCGGGTTAATATTTTTTTTTTATTGAAAAAGGATTAGACGTTTATCTTCTATCTCACCTGATGGAAAGTGACGATGAGGACGAAGCTGTTACACGTCTATCTAAAGTTAATGTGGATTAAGTAAAGGTTACTCATATCAGTCTGTGCTAATATGTCTAAGCTTGTAAAGTGTAAAAAATTTGATTACATACCTATATAATTAATATTTTAGTCTGTTCTTTTTCATTTTCAAATGCATATTCGTAACTAGAACGGGTATAGGCATATCTCGAAATAAAGTTCTCATATCTACTATCTAAATATTTTTTTATAAGCTTGCAATGCACCGCCCCGCTTTTCTAATTGTTATGTCTCTTATGTGTCGACTGGTTGACTGGCCCTTCCGAACCAGTCGTAGTTTCAATATACGACTTCCTACGCCGAGGTCCGTGCCCTCTCGGGTGCCCTTAGGTATATCGCATGTAGGAGTAGTTTAAGTTCCAGCTAAGCGCCATCAGCGCTAAGCTACAAAGTCCGGTGAAATTTAAAAGGCCCTAAATAAACTCCATCCAAATTCAATTCAAACATCCTAACTCCAAATCCATTTCGAAAAAAAAACAGATTGTCTGGAAGAAATAGCTCTTGACTGGGCCGCCCATATCGCCTGTAGGTAATGTTTATATTGTAGCTTTTTTATATTGGCACTGTCTTATTAATATAAAGTAGGTACTTACTGCGCACCTTCCGATGGTAGTAGGTAGTTCATGACTAACACTTGTTTGTCACATTTTCCAATCTCTTAAGCGTAAAGCATTTGCATTTAACCTAATCTAGTGCATAAACTAAGCCCTAGACGCCCAGGCCTACTTTACAGAATATACTGTGAATACCGAAAAAGCTACCATACCTTCTCCCACCACGTAAAACCTTCCCTGTCTGTACATCACAGACTACCAAATACCCACGATATGAGCGTTATTGAAATATGGATAAACACAGCTCTGCAAAGATGTGCATGACGTGCGACCTATGAAATAGTCTTGAAGAAGACTAGCCATCGCTTCCTCGCGACAAGTACACAACGAAGCGGATGAACGCCAAGACCACGTGGCATCAATCGGCAATCTGTGGCTGACGACAGCCAAAAGGATTGGGGCTTTTTTTTCGAAATAGACTGTTTATTTAAAGCCCTATTGGCCTATTAAATTTCATCGGACTTAGTGGCCTAGCGCTGAGGGCGCTCAGCCAGAATTTAAAAACCTCCTTCCTACATACGACACGTCTGTAGCACGGACGTCGTATATTGAAACTACCACTGATTCGTAAGGGTTTATAAAGCGTTGGGGCCCCGCGCCGGGGAAATTGTTTATACTCGCGCAATAGTACCTATAATAATCACGCTATCAATTAAGCTATTTTGGGATCTTGATAGTTGTACATAAAATTTATTGTATATAGAAGGATAAGATTTGCTTAATAAAGGCATTCTATTCTGCAACCTTCTGAAGAGTCTATTGTTGGAGTGTATTTGTTGTTGAGTGGAATGTAAATATAATTTCTAATAAAAAGTAAATTCTAAATGTAAGTTTCTAATGCCCGTTTTCACCAACAGCTTTTAAACAGTAACCTAACTAAGTTTCCCTTATCAAATCATCCCGTAACCTAAATTCTGTTTCACCATCATGGGCTACTAAGTAATGCTGCGTTCTGTTATCCGATTACAGCGCTCAGCGCTTTAAGTGCTCAAAACCGTTCCGATTCGTTTGAGCGCGTTAAAAGTGTTATTAGTGCTTTTGCAATCGGAACGCTAAATATCGCGCTAACATTCTGATTGTTCATCGCTTAGGTCTAAAGTTACAATTTCATTAAGATCTTTGACCCTGAACGAAGCAGGAGGCATTTTTTTATATTATTATAAAAGAAAATTAATAAGCAAGCTTTTAAAATCTTTATTCGACTAATAAAAACATCAACATATGCTGCGTTCCGTTTGCCGATTACAGCGCTCACAGCGCTCATATACCCGTTCCGATTGCCCGTGAGCGCGCTCACAGCGATATCGATACGTCATCAATGACTTCATAAACATCGCCATCTTCCCGCTCACAGTGCCAACGTTACGGAGCATGGTCGCTGTGAACGGCCTGTCAAAACTGACACATGACGTCACTTTGTTGATGTTTTTATTAGTCGATTAAAGATTTTAAAAGCTTGCTTATTAATTTTCTTTTGTAATAATATAAAAAAATGGCTCCTGCTTCATTCAGGGTCAAAGATCTTAATGATATTGTAACTTTAGACTTAAGCGACGAACAATCAGAATGTTAGCGCGATATTTACCGTTCCGATTGCAATAGCACTAATAACACTTTTAGCGCGCTCAAACGAATCGGAACGGTTTCGAGCACTTTTAGCGCCGTGAGCGCTGTAATCGGCAAACGGAACGCAGCAAAAGTAACGTTATGTGTCAGTTTTGACAGGCCGCTCACAGCGACCATGCTCCGTAGCTTGGACACTGTGAGCGGTAACATGGCGGCGTTTATGACGTCATTGATGACGTATCGATATCGCTGTGAGCGCGCTAACGGGCAATCGGAACGGGTATGTGAGCGCTGTAATCGGCAAACGGAACGCAGCATAAGCGTCCCCTAGTTAGGTGACGTTTAGTGCGGAGGTACTACGTAAACGTTTATCGATAAATTATTTGAGTTAACGATTTTATTGACATTTAGCTGAAAAAACCAAATAAAACACTTAAATTAACGTTATTAACTCCAGTTTATTTTTAAAAAGTAGGGTCTACGGCTTGTTAATATTAAATAAATTTAAAAAAAGTTGCAAAATTACTTTTTTGGCTGTATGGAAAATCTAGTCAGTGCCTAAAAAATAACTGTGACATTTTAATCTGTGGTCTTGTCGTTTCACAATATAGTTTGTTTGTTGTTGGTTGTTACGTGTGCATAATATTACAATTAATAATGTCAGAAAAGAGGAAACGTGGACAACATTTTTCACTAGAAGGTAAAGATAAGTTGATAAAATTACTTCTCCAGCGCAAAGAAACCATTTTAAATAAAAAGACAAATGGGGCTACAAATGAGGCGAAAAACAGTGCTTCGATAGCCATCACAAATTCTTATAATTCAACGTACTTAACTGTTGTCATGGAATTCTAACAAATGTTCAAGATTTTGCAATATAAATAAAATACTCTCTTTTGATAACCTGTATCTTATTAAAAAGTCTTTGTCATAAAATTTTTCAAAATCCTTCGATCTTTCCAGGTAAATACGAGGTCGTCTAAACAAATTTTGGTCGCTTAAAAATTCTATATCTTCAATTGCTTCAAATCAATATCTTCAAATAAATCGTGGGCACTATCCATTTTTATCACTAGGAGTAATTATTGTTTGGAAGGCGGAAGGATATCTCGCAAAATAACCTAAATATATACGTCACCTAAGTGTTACGGGGTCGTCAATTCATCCCCTAAATTATAAGGGCTTCCTAATGCTTAAGGTGTCACTTGACCGTCGGTGAAACCAAAACTTGCAATAGGTGCACCTTAAATTGGCATAGGAGACACTTAAATTTTAGGGGCTACTGGTGAAATCGGGCATAAATCTTCGAAAAAATAACGTCCGTCACCTATTACTTATAATTTAAAGTCACAGTTTAGATTTTGTCAGATACCTAAATGATATTAAATTAAGTGAGTAATATAATTTGCTTATTTGTGAGTGGTAAGATCTTTTTCCTTTTTTTTTAGTTAACAATCACAATTAAACTTAAACGAAAAATACTCTTTACACACTTTATACGCTACACGCATCATCATCAAAAAACATTATAATTATAAAATTAAACAATAGTTTTAGTCTACCAGAGATTACTTTAATTCCTATGTTTAATTTAAAAACACATCCTTATATTTTGTAAAAATGTATTGTTTACAAATTGTGGGATATTAACTTAAATTAACGTCGTCAATCAAATGGCGAAAAATTATTGATAAGATTTTATGCATCTTTATTGTATAAGAAAAATAATTAATAGTCTGTGTTTCCTCCATAAACACGAATAACGCAATCGCAGCGATTTGGCATGTTTAATATCAGTTTGAGGAATGGCCGCCTTTTATGTGCTTTATAACAAGTCAAAAAGTTGTTTTGAGGTTGCACGGCATCCATACTCGGGGCTCATCTTTGGAGCATATCCCATTCGTACTCAATTGGGTTGAGTTCTGGCGATTGACCTTACCACATTCGACAAGAGTGCGTGTCACGACTCTAGTCCCTGGTTCGAGTCCTGGCCGGGGAATTCATTTGTGTGATGAACACAGATGTTTGTTCTCAGGTCCTACCTCTGTAATGCAAGACTGGGGTGGTCCCTTTGTGTATTATCTATTTGTCATTGTTGGTACAAGAGTGACATGAGACTCATTAAGTTTCTTTGTTGGCGGTTTTATTTAGGTGATTAAAAATTTTAGAAGCTTTGTTTATTGATTTTTTTTTGTAAGTAATAATATTAAAATATGGCCCCCGTTACAATCAGCTTCGAAAATCTTAATGAAGCAATGACTTTAGAATTAAGAGAGGAACAATTAGAATTTAAGTGCGCTATTTACCATTCAGATTGAAACACAAAAAAATTCACTTTTAGCGCCAGACGAATCGGAACGGTTATGAGCAGTTTGAACGGTGTGAGTGGCATTCGGAACGCACCCAAAATCAGAAATCAAAATGTCAATATCAAAATTGTTAAATACTAAGTAGTAGTATTTATAATTCATTCTTTATTAGGATAGGCAAGGACCTAAGCCATACAGCCTTCAAATACTAAGTGGGAACACATATTGTACAACACCATAATGTACAACACGATGAAACGAAGCACCGAATTGCACGCCCTGATAATTGGTGACACCAAATATTTGGTGATATTAATTATTGTGGTTTACAAAACGTGTTGTGCTTTATTATGCCGTGCAATATCGGTACGTGCAAATAATGTACAGCACCGTATTGCACAGCCTGATAATTGATGACACCAAATATTTGGTGTCATCATACTAGTCTTCGAGAGGCTGTATGGCTCAGCTCCTTACTTATCCTAATAAAGGATGAATTGTGTCCAGTGTGTCCAGATCAGGGGATTTCCCCTAGATTTAGGTTTTTTTTTACCGAGTTAGGGGCAAAATAGGGGGAAAAATATTTAGGGGATTTTTTGGGGGCAATTTAAAAACCATCAAATACAGGTTTTTACCAAATATCACGTTCCTGACGTTTTGTTATTAATGCTTTTTTACCATTTTAAATTACCTGAGCGCCACAACTAGTCTAAGTCGAGATCCGAGGTGTTGAAGAAAACGAATAAATTTAGCTATAAGTAATAAAATGCGGCAATAATAAAGTTTAATAATATATAATCGCATATGAGCATGTGCCGCCTCTTTAAAAAATCGCTGCATGCCACCATCCACTTGGTGAGGGTATTCTAGGGGATTTCTACGGGAGAAATCAAATTAGTCTAGGGGAATGTCGCCGAGACCATCTGGCAACACTGGAATTACTACTGTCTTCGGGTTCATTTTCGTGTAAATATATGAAAAACTAGTTTTTAATTGTTGTAATTGCTATCCAGTTACATATACCGTTTTATCACAATGGCTGATGATGACATTGAACAAGATGGGAAAGAATACCGTTGGGAAACCGGCTACGAAAAGACTTGGTTTGTTTATTTTGAATACCGGTAATGTGGCCCGTACTAAATATAATTAAAATACTAATTTAGGATTTATTATTTTGTGTTAAAGGGAGGCTATTAAAGAAGATGAAGATGGGCTTGTTGAAGGCCTTGTTGCCGAATTTGCACAAAAGGCTGCTAAGAAGGCTGCAACACCACGGCGCGGGCCAGTTCGGTTAGGCATGATGAGACATTTGCTGGTTGCAATAGATTGCTCTGAAGCAATGACTTCTCAGGATTTAAAACCCATGAGATTTCTGTGTACTTTAAAGGTAAATATAAAAATAAGAACATGAGGATAAGTCAAACACATTAGTTCTTAACAATTAAGCTATCTCTCATATCATCCATTACCATTACGTTTATATAAGAAAAGTTGAATTTGTCATAGTTTTATTAAAGTATGGTTGGTTGTTTTGTCAAAATTGTCTACTGGGTGTTTTAAACATTTTCTTTATTGAGTAAAGTGTTGTAAAATTGAATTTTCTTAACTTATATGAATGTATCTTTGTTAGATACTGAAGTAATTTTAAATTATTTATTTTATTGTTTCAGCTATTGGAAAAGTTTATTGAAGAATTCTTTGACCAAAACCCACTCAGCCAACTTGGGCTTGTTCTAATGAAAAATAAAAGAGCTGAGAAATTAACTGACCTTTCTGGCAATGTTCGGAAACATTTAAAAGCTGTACAAGGGTAAATTTTCTCCATGGAAATGTCAAGTATTTCGTAATACTAATTTGTGTTGTTACTAAATACTTTTATGACTTACTTAACAACTATCTGAAATATCTTTACTCATTTATATTTACTCAAGTAGATGTTGAAATAAATGCCCTTTATTTGTGATATCTTCTTTTTCTCTGTTTACTGAAAATTGGATCAAATAATGATTTCTTTATATATTGCTTGTAACATTTCTGAGTTAGTCTTATACAAAATTTTGCATGATTTAGTATTCTTCATCGAAAACCTTGTTTAAACTGCACAAGCACCTTAGTAAGCGGATGAAAACCTAGCAATAATTTTAAACTGCATTTTCATCAGACTGGCAAACCTGGCATTAACTGGAGAGCCTTCGCTACAGAACACATTGGAGTTTGCTGACAGAGTGCTGAAGCCTCTACCTGGTCATGTCTCTAGGGAACTACTGGTGCTGTTTGCGTCCTTGACTACTTGTGACCCTGGTGATATTACTACTACTATTCAAGTAAGTGAGTGACTCTGGTAGGTCTTTGACATATATGGGAGTGAAAAGATATTCTTAATGTTAAATACATGTTTGAGATTTTTTGTTTTATTGTTGTCTTTTTGACTCCCCTTGCAAAAAGAGGTGTAAAAATGAGTATATTTGTTATGGACCAACTTTGATGCATATATTTTGTTAATAGAATAGCTGAACGAATTGGGAGCATTCTTTGCCATATTTCAAGAATTGGTTCAGCCATTCAAAAGTTTTGCATGATTTTGGCTCATTAAGTTTTTTAAAATTTGTAGCAATAAAACTCTCCATTTAATTTCTCAATAACTTATTATTCTTTGATTGCAGTTTGAGAAGAGTCAGCTGTTCTTTTTACAGCGATAGATATCACCCATGTTATGCCTGCTGCATGTCAACGTCACTAAAAATATGCATACCAATTTTATACCTTCACTTTTATAAGTACCAACATATTTATGTTTACAGACACTAAAAACAGATGGCATCCGGTGTTCTGTGATTGGTCTCGCTGCTGAAGTCAGAATTTGCAAGAAACTTTGTCAAGATACAGGCGGCGAATATGGAGTGCGTATTTTTGAAATATTTTTATTCCTTCTTTTATTATCTGTGTAAAGCTCTTAATTTATGTATAGAATTTCAACAAGATTTTATGTTATTGTGAGTTGGGTAGTTACTTTGATTCTTTTAAATACCACTTTTATATAGCATATTATTATGTGTGTGAGGTACCATATTTCTAAACTTTCTATTCATTTATTAGAAATAAAAACATATGTGGGTACAATGTATAGCATCCAATACGCTGGTCAGGACTCTTAAAATGTGGCTGCAAGTACTCTTGAATGTCATGTAGCAGGAATTTGAATATACAGTAATTTCTGTATAATGTGCCATTACCATGGTGAATGACTTTATTAATCAGTCCAGTAGTTTCAGACTATCTATTAATTAATGTCAACAAAAATTTCTTTCCTATTTTTAATAATAATTACAGATTAACTTTATAAACATTTATCTCTTACTACTGTATACAACTTTACATCGGTTTCTGTCTCTTGAGTGAACAAAGTGATAATAACTCAAGTGTATCGAAATACTAAGTAGTAAGCAATAAGTTAAGGTGCTGGCTTTTCGATCTGTAAGCCCCAGGTTCGATCCATGGTAACTGCGAAATGTAGCAATGTAGAATCTTTACAATCTTATGTACATGCTGCTGAAGTCGCGGGGTAGTGAGTTGCCCGCTGGCTTATCAAGATGGACTTTACACAATTATTCAGCATATGGATAAAACATACAATATAGACAAATAAATACACTATCTAACTAAATAAATAAATCTCGTAGGTAGTACTAGACGACGTGCATTACCGGTCCCTCCTGCTGGACTACACCTCGCCGCCGCCGCGCGCGCGCGAGCTGCACGCCGGGTTGGTCAAGATGGGCTTCCCGCACTCGAGCGAGCACGCTGACAACACGGACTCTACTAACGCTGATCCTCCAATTACTGTGTGTATGTGGTAAGCGGAATATAATTAACTTTCCTTAAAAAAAAAATCTATTTTCACAATATTTTATTACAATATCGTTTACTGCTATCGCTTAATGAACGATATCTTCTTGGATTCTGAAGCTTGACTATTGTTGTGTCAATTCGTGTACGTTACAAAGTTCATTTTTTATTTTATTTATTCAAAGTTAATTTTTTTTATAGTCGTGTTTCCTATGTTTTGTAATATGCTGTGTAAAAAAGTATACCGTGCGACAGTACACTGAGTATCCGTCAATATTACTAACTTATCATGGACTCCACAAGTGACTAGCGTGTGTCAGAAAGTCAATAACGCACCTCACTCGTTATATCGCATTAAAAACTTCCTTCCAACTAAAGTTGAAATTATGCTAGTGCAATCCCAGATCATTCCCATTATTGACTACGTTGACACATGCTATTTGGATATATGTGAGGACCAATTAAAATGTCCACGCGGACCTTGATTCCATATTTACTATCCCTAGTTAAAAGTACATGCTTATTTACAGTCCCCAATTATTTACTACCATGTATTTACTAGGACTTATTTCTATTACGAACATGCATCATTCACATTCAAAGGTAATATTGGTTAGAGTTCATAATAATTAAGTTAGTACCTACGAATCTACGAGAACCTCAATCAGTCAATCAATCTTTCAGCCATTTAGAGGAAGGCGAAGGCGTGACCGCAGAAGGTCACTTCTGCCCGCAGTGCCGCAGCAAGTACTGCTCGCTGCCGGCGCAGTGCCGCACTTGTGGCTTGACGCTGGCTTCCGCTCCGCATCTCGCGAGGTAATGCATATGTGTTAAGATGTTCATGCAATATGGATAAACGGAGAATGTTTTCCAAACCAGTGGTGGATTTAATATACGAGCTCCGAGGCCCGTACCCTCGGGTGCCCTTAGGCAAATCGGGTGTAGGTCTAGTATTAGTTCCAGATAATCGCCATTGCTAAGCCACAAAGTCCGGCGAAATCATAAAGGCCAATACAAATGAACGGTCCACCTCGAAAAAGAAAGTATTTGCAAGAAATCTTATATATGCAAGTTCAAAAAGGTACCAAGGCTAAAATTCATAAGTTCGACGTTTCCTACTTCATGCATCAGTACTGTGGTTATTATATCCTAAAAAATACCTAGTAATCTAAAAGAACCGAATTTAACTAGTTCTAAGCTTGATCTAAAATTTTATTTGCGCGAATATTTTTATGATATAATTGCTGATAACGTCACAACACAATCTTGTATAAAACTTAAAATGACCACAAAATGAGTACGTTCCCACAGGCTTGCTAACTTTCCTTATGCCTTGATTAATTTTCCCAGATCGTACCATCACCTATTCCCAGTGGAATCATACGAAGAGGTGCCGAATGAAGGACAGGTGCAGAACTGCTTTGGCTGCTTGCGGACTTTTACAGACCTTGATAAACAGGTAGGATTGATTAGAGGCGTGAAACATATTGAAAAGTAATTTAAACGTATTCTAATTGTAATTTTCTCCTGCTTAAGTTGTCCTGTTAATGATTACGGATAGTTATTTTTGTGTAAAGGTATATTATTGTATCTTTTAAAGAACTTTTGATATATACCTGTTCAAATAAAAATTTACAATTTATCCTAAATCATTGGTGAATTGATCTATGTACAAACCTAACATACATCAAAATTAAGAAGCACCTCTTTTTGCACAAGCAAAGTCGCTGGTAAAATTTATCTAATGTTGCAGTCAACTATGTTTCTAAATATTTTTATCTAACTACAAAATTATTTCAAAGTTTGATTTGAATATAAATATTTCAACGAAGTTTATTATAATTATTAGTATATTTATTTAATTTATTTATTTAGTATATTTATTTAATAATTATTATATTTTGAAAACAATAAGCGAAGATATCAATATTTTGTCGCAGGTAATAAAAGCCCGACATCGTTTTGGCATTGAAAATATCAGTTTGTTGCATGTGCATATTGGAAGTCACTCCCATGTCCTTGTAAAAGTCTCATAAAGTTGATAAGAGTTAGTACATTTTGGGTCCTCATTTTCTTCATATGCTACCACGAATTTTCAATAGGGTTGATGCTTAAGACTATACGGGCGCCAATCTTAGACTGTTATTGACTGGCTCCTAAGCAAGTCTTTAACCACTGTTGCTGTGTGTTTTGGATCATTGTCGTGTTGGTAAGACCGGCAAACTTTCTTCGGCAGAAAGTAACACATTTGCCTCTAATATATTTTTCTACCGCAATTTACCCATATTGCCATAACTGATTAATCTATGCATTATGGTCAAAATAAAACTGTAAAAGGAATGTGAATTGTTCCGAGTTCAGACAATTATTGTATCAAGGAAAATTTAATCTATCATGTTTTCATCGGCAGTTTCATTTAGACAGCATCCTTGGCTTTGTTATATATTTTTATTCGATCTTAAAAATGTCATTTGAGGCTGTAAAATTGATTTTAAAATTGTAAATCAAGAAAGGCTTGGTCATCCTTGCAAGTTTCAGTCTGGTATTTAAATCGAAAAAATAAAAGAGTTGTCTTTTTTAATTCTCAAATTTAGAATATGAAATATAGTATATATTACTCAGGTGTCCAACAGCAAGTGTGACTACCACTGTATGTATGTGTTGTGTACTCTGGGTCCATCCCCCAGTTCGCTGTATGGTCATCCATAACACAAGCTCTGCTCACTGTTAGTTACATACAGTTGGTTAGTTTGGGGATTTATTATTATTATTTGGGAAAGTTACTTCAATTGTGGCCTGAGGCCATGTGCATTTTTTCCGAATGGTAAAAAAGTCGATACCCACCCTTGGCTTGCAGAAGCTTTATTCCAAATGAATTGATAGCCTATTTGTGCAAGAGCGTCATGAGTAATTCGTAATTTCTCAAAAATGGTTGCTAGGCCAGCTTAACAATCAATAGGTCAACATATTTTTTACCAATTTTTCTAATATCAATGATACATGTTTTAATTTACTATCCTTAAATTTTTAAAGGCCTCAAAATTATAAATAACTATTTTTATTTGGTGGTTAATTTCAATTTGTTAGTTTCAAAACATTGTAAAACTAAATCCCTTCTCACGTCTCCAACAGATTCACAAATGCAACCGCTGTAAGGAGCACTACTGCTGGGAGTGCGAGAACGTGGTGTCGGCGACACTACACGTGTGCCCCGGCTGCGCTTCCCGCCCGCACCTCTACCAACGCCTGCCTTCCTCTAGTTCTGGATAGTTGAAAAAAATTGAGTTATCAATGTTACAAAATATTTTGAAGAAGTGATCATTTTGCCCCGGATAGTTTAAAAAGTTAAGATACTGTGAGAATTGTGTTGTAAAGTGTTGACGTTGTGAATGTGTTGTTGTGAATTCAAATATTTATTTCTGAACATTGGCAATTACTTGTTCTTGGTGATTTTATGTAAAACATGACTACCACCAGTTTGAAAAAACCTTCGTGAAGCAGAACTTCACAGATATCATTGTTCAAATTAATTTACAATGGCTTGTATGTCTAATAAAATTATATAATATCTGCATCAGCTAGTTCACAAGTATCCCTCCCATAGACTATCCAAACGACGTACATCCTCAAACAACACCTGTTTACGGGGTTAACGCGAGATCCAGGCATCGGCTTCCTCAACCATATAAGGGCAAGTGAGCGACCCGTCACCCGACGCTACCGTAAGAAGACTTACTTTAGTGACAATAACGCCTTAGACATTCATCAGGATAAAGAACTGAACAAACTCATTAAACATGTTGTATTACAAATACTAGCAAAAGCCTGTAAATGATGGGTTTATATCCAAGGGCTTTAATCGTCCAAATACTCGATAGTTTATAATAAGCTTTAGCATATAATTTTTGCATTATAGTTTCATTGAATTTCATGTAGGACGACTAAATGAGTTAGTGACTTTATGAAGCCTACTATTATGAGCTGCCAGCATATTTCTTGCTCTCGTGTTAACATTGTGTAGATCTCTTTTTCTTTTGAACATGGTTATGTTGTTTTTTACAAACATTAAATTTTCTAATATATATCGGCAGTGAAAAGTAAGGTTATGTATTTCCTTAAATTTATTTCTAAGTGACGTCCTTGGACCTCGCTGACAGATTACGCGGTTTTCTGCAGAATAAATATAGTGATGGATAAGGAGCGAGATTTTAGTGACTTGCCAAGTAAGTTAATACTTTTTTATTATTGCAGGATCTTAAGAAGCTGTTGAAGTTGTAAATGATGCATATGTTTTTTGTATTAACATTAATTTTATGCAAATAGAACTACCTATAACACCATAGGCAATTGGTAGTATTTATGGAACGGTTTGTATTGACTGCTAAACTTTCAAAGTATTGTATATTGATGACAAACTGATAAAGCAGCATTATTGTTAACATTATTATAGTTTTATAATGTTGTGATATGAAATCTAATGAAAAAATAACAGCTATGAAAATTGTATACTTGTATTATTTTACCTCTCTTCTTTAGAGATTTTCTCGTCTTGCCCAACTTTAACTATGTAAAAAATATATAGTTAACTCGAACACTGATGTATCCTAGTTTTCTTACTATATGCCTACTATTGTTAAATATTTATATCACAATTTTTATAGATAAGAGATATTTTGACGTGCTTTACATTTTAGGGCCGAGTCCAAAGCTACAGAATTAGTGAAAGTATTATGGTATAGAAGCGACAGTCTCTGCCTTGTACCAGAATCAATTACCTCACCTCACCTCGCGGGTTACCCTCGAGTTCGTTAGCTCCTGGCAGGCTGTCAACTCGCATACACATAGCAAATTTCTATTTAAAACTATTAAACTGTTTATATGTCATTCGATAGAGCTCATTCAAAAAATCAATTGTTAAGATCTAGTGTAGGAGTACACGCCTATGATAACCGGCATATTAACCACTTTTACGTGGTTGTGTCCCGGTTAAAGGGAAGGGACAGCCAGTGCGATCGCTGGAACAAGGCGATTCCAACTGAAGCCTGCTGTCGGCGACGCATCTTTAATGGTTTATCAATAAACAGTTTTGACAGCCGAGCGGCGTTGTGGGTACTAGCCCTGCGTCGTACGCTGGAGGTCCCAGCCTCGGGTCATGGTATTATATCTTAATTATTATGATCTATTTATTTTATAATGGTATAATTCTCTCTTGACAGGCCTTGTCCAGTTTTATATGTGGTATTACAAGTCATTAGCTATCGTTTGATGTAATAATCATAAGCACAGGGCAGGAGCTAAAGGAGTTTCAAATAGTGACCGTTTACATGGGAGACGGGTTATACGACGGACGATGTTTCCCTTCCCCGCTAGAGCAGTCCGATTTATGTACTTAAGTTATTACATTGGGCAGTCACTGGGACCGAACCTGGAAACAGTTTGGAGTTTGGAGGCAAGAGTTCTTGGTTCTGGCATTTTCGCTAGTTTTGTGGTAAAACAAATTCCAGGCGTCTAGCCAAGTTGCAATATATGATCGCGAATGCTATAGAAAACGCTTAAACTGTTTGGAGCATAGCACGTGACTATCGTTAATTTGTTACTTAATACAAAGTGAAATGCCTTAATTTGATTTTATATTAAGTACTTATTATAATTTAAGAAAGTCGTGACGGTAGTGAAAAGATATTTTTTTAATAAAAGATAATAATCAACATTAAAATTCTTTATTAATCACATAATAAATGTCAAATACAATATCAACTAGAATACGAGCACCGTAAGCGTTTGTCATGCGTAAAGAAAGATCATAGCGCATACCTTATAGATTACCACACGCAGGTAAGAAAATTGGTAAAAGAATGTTTTTATAAATACTTACTTATTAGTTACTACCTTCTTTTTGAGTTTTGGTTAAGCTGATTAGCGAATCTACGCCCGCGCTAAGTTACCCGACTGCGCATGCCTAGCCTTGTGTTAAACCTATATTTTTTAAAATTCCATGTAAACATTCAGCCATTTTTACTTTAAAAGACATTTTGGATCTTATAAAAACTATCTTGTATAAAGAGTAAAAGATTTACAATATCTGAGTCAAATTTTACTTTATTGTCCATACTGTTTACAATTTTAGCAAAAAGCCAGATAACGCGAATGATTACCTACACATGGATTCAAAAATTCTGGCTATAAATGAAAACTATATCTACATCAAAACAATGAAGACGAAGAAGAAAATATCTGACGTAATTGTTTTGTCGTTGACGAAACACGGGTTAGACGCACCCTGATAACCGACGTGTCCTTGTTTAGACAAGGTCTGGGAATTTAGAAAGGTAAAAAACTGCCACTGGTACCTTTCATCAAGGCGGCAAATCGGTATCTTTTTGGAGTGGAATAATTATTGGCGCTCGAACGCCTTTGATCCCGTACCAAGGCTCTATGATAGGAAATTTTTACAAGACAGCTTTTATCGATGGAATCGTCATACCATTTGGGATAAATTATTGTTACCAATTCGTATTGGTCGACGATAATGCGCCGGCACATTGAGCTCAACGAGAGAACGGTGCGCTCCAGCCGGCTCTCCGGACTTCGCATATGGGACGCTCCCGTTTGGAGTCGTCATCCACCTCCAAGAACTCTGTCAGAGATTAAGGAAGCCGCCATTCAAGAATGGGACAGATAACAACAAGAAGTGTTGGATAACTTGATAGACATCACGCTCAGAAGGACTTCGAATGCGTTCGAGCCGGGGGAGGAGAAATTTGTAAAAAAAAGCATGTACATTTAAAAAAAAATTATTACTTTGAATCTTTGCATGCATCTTCAAATGACATTTCGCAGAGATTATAATAACAATCTTTTGAAGAAAAGGTAAGAATATTGAGAGTTTTCATATAAAAATAAAACAATGCCAAAGCAATAAATAATTAATTCATTAATTATAATTTAACACGAGAAAAGTATCTCAACTTATCCAAGTGAACGCGGAAGTTTTTGATGTGTGTATATCTCAACGAAAAGTAAGACATAAGAAAACTATTACTACATAAATAGTTTAGTTTTTTACTCACTCCATGGCTTCTACAGGGTGTACGCTATTTCTCTTGTACATAACGATAAAACCGCATATAGGTACTTCCATATATTTTAAGTATTTCTGTCGCATGGTACCGACCGAAATATATAGTGTACATTTTCTCGAGTAAAACAACGTAGCTATTTTTTCCATTGTAGGTACAATGTTGAAGTTTGTCACTCATTCTTCGACATAAATCACAGATATCAAAAGTGTTAAATACATTCAGTATAAATATTGCATTATAAATAATTTATACTTTAACATCACTAAAAACAGACGTATAGAATTACCTCCCTTTGCTTACTTTCTAACTAACTAAGTACAATGTGTATTCGAATATATATATATGGTTTGCATCGTTAGAACGAGTTAATTATAAAATGCTATAAAAACGTTGTAGGTAAATATTTTAATGTAGGCACTGCCTTTCTTTTGAATTGTAATGATGCATTATTTCATAATATTTAAAAAAAAGCACATTTTCTTACTTAAACTTAAACTATTTAACAGATTTAAAAATATCACTTTCAGCGTTTATAATATTTTTCTAACTAAATTTAAAAGTTGTGTCATAACGTGTTTTATCAAAATATTTGCATATCATCACAGAGGGTTTTATTCAAGAGTTTGTATACGAAAATCTAATAAGGCACTTAAGTACATCGCAAATGAATATAACAGCGGTGTATTACTTAAGTCACTTGTATTGTTTGCACGAGTTAAAATAAACATTTCAAACGTGTTGAGTATCTGTGTCAATCTTTTTCCGCGTTACCCAGAGAATGTTAGATCTTTGATAATACTGCTCTATTTGTAGCAACGATTTTCCTTTTGTTTCTGGTAGCAATAGGTACAAGACAATAGTGGCCAGTGCTGCGGACGCACCAAAGAGTCCGAACACGCCCGCCGATCCGATATTATTCTTCATAACTGGGTACAGTTTAGTAAAACCGAAGAGAACAGCGTTGAAAACGCAGAAGATGTAACCGCCGCAAAGACCTCGGACTTTAGTTGGGAGTAGTTCCCCGATCATAAGTCCCGGTAAGAGGAAGAATCCTAGGGTGTTGAAGCCTACGTAGCTGAGTATGAGTATAGGGGGAAGGATCCCGGACCCGGGTCCTTGAGAGAGTATCACAGACAAGGCGATGGTGCAGACTGCGGTGCCGACACCGGAGATCATGACGAGGGCTCGACGAGTTATCTTGAGCAGGAGTATGCATGCCACTACGGTGATGCCGAGCCTTACTAAGGCTGAGGCGTTGGCTCCGGCCTATGAACAAAGAACAATTGTTAATATTACCTAAAGAATAGATGACATATTGCGTGAAGGGGATTTAGTAATTTTATTTGATAGTCAATGATAGTGGAACACACGTGACAATTTATATGAATGATGATGATTGATGCGTAGCCGAACGTTGGTTGGTTGATCATTGTATCGATCCGATTCCACTGAATTATATGCCGATAAATAATTCAAAAACGTTCCAAATAATTGTCAATTTTATTAATGCAGACGTAGAAATAATAAAATTATATCTATATATATATATATATATATATATATATATATATATATATATATATATATATATATATATATATATCTTTCAATACCAATCTCGCTCTATTTCGATAAATAATTAATGGCTCGTAACTTCAATGGGTCTTGTTTTACTGTAGTGTTTTCTTTCATTTGTTTTGATGGAGTATAACTTACTAGAAACATCCAGATGGTTGGTGATTTTAATATTGATTTCGTATACTTTTACAGAATTTATGAAAAAGATAAAGCTTATTTCTAGAAGAAAGTATTCAAATAGGTTTTACTCGACACTTAATGTCGCGGATTCAACATATGTAGAAAATTATTAACATTTCTAAAATTATGCGTAGAATTTATTTTTAAGATACTCAGAGATCAGCAGTATAATTAAATACCTTCTTATACTCTAGCTAGACCAACATAATATCCACTCATTTGATTTTGAATGCACATCCACTAAAAAGAGTCCGGTAATGAACATATTTTTTTTAATGTTTTTATTTCAATTATAATTTAGTGCTTCATTTAACTGAAAGTTTACACTCTTAAAAAACGGATCATAATTAAAACACAACCCATCTAACATGTTAACACACAACCTGTAGTTATAACCTGTAGTTTACCTACTGTACCGTTACAATAAACACAACTTCGAAATTTTGGCTCTATAAATATATTAAAATTCAATAAAAATAAATATACCGTAAGTAATATAAAACCTACATGATAAGAAAACATTATTTCTACGAGTGAAGTAAAAAAAAAGACGACGTAAGCAAATACTAGATAGACATTTGATTGATGAATATATTAGGTCATTACATATGAAATTGGCGTTTTGTAAGGGAACATAAAGTCAATTAAAAAAAAAAATTTTATTATTTTTATTTAATAAAAGTATGTACGTTATTGTGTATCTATGCACTTTTGCCATGTCATGGGTAGTTCATTGATCCCTTTACTAAAAAAACCATTCGGACGGGAATCAATAAAATCTTTGAAGGCGCTTTGGACTGGCCCATCGGAGTTGAACTTGCAAGAAGTTATCCAAATTTCGAAATAATGGTAATTTGTTGGAGCAAGGTCCGGGGAGTACGGTGGATGTCTTAGACATTCTAATTGAAGCTCCTCTAATTTCGTAGCCGTCTATTGTGCAGTGTGTGGTCTAGCGTTGCCTTTAAGCAGCAGTGGCCTAGAGCGATTGACCAGCCTCGGTTGTTTAGCAGCTAGCTTTTCCATCATGGTTTGCGGTTGCTGATAATAGACATCTGCCGTAATCATCTGGCCAGATTTAAGAAAGCTATAGTGAACAACCTCGGCACTAGTACACCAAACGCTTACAAGTAACTTTTTTTGAGTCAATTTTCGCTTGGAGCAGGATTTGGCTGGTTCGCCACGGTTCAACCGTTGCTATGAGCATTTCCGATTATCGTACAGGATCCATTTTTCATCACAGGTAATGATTCGATTTAAAATCCTTTCATTATTGTCCCGGTTGAGTAATGCAACGCAACAGTCGACGCGCGTTTGTCGGTTTGGTGCACTCAATTCAAGAGGTACATATCAAGCTTTTTCACCTTCCAAATTTGCTTCAAGTGGATTAAAACAGTTTGGTCACTAATACCGCAGCCCACAGCTAACTCGGACGTGCTTTGCGGTGCAAAGCCTGGTGCCTTCAATGCATCATTATCAACTTTGGTCTCCGGCCGTCCACGGGGCTTGTTCTGCAGGTCAAAATTTCCAGAACAAAAAGGTAGAACGTTGAAACGTTGCGACAACGCCGCCATACACAGCATCAAAACTTCGAGCCGTTTCTGCTGCACTGGTGCGACGGTGGAACTCGTACTCGTAAATAACGCGATGTTTCAAGTTTTCCATTTTGTAAACTAAGTGACGCAAAGAAAAAACAAATGAATTACGGTTTTTGAAACACAAATGCGTGAGTAAATAGCTGTAAAAATTTCAAATTGGAATTCTTAACCAAAGAGGAGATAATTCAGATCAAAGTGGCCAGTACGTCAAAACGCCAATTTTATATGTAACTAATATTTGTCAGTGACGTTATCTATTTATAAATGTACATTTGTATTTTTCTCTAAGTTCACACACAGTTCTTGTTTGGCTACTCACAAGCTCTGAAGCCATACATTTTTCTATTTTGTCCAACTAGTAAACGGTGAGAGATTGACGGCAGCTAACGGCGTAAGCGTAGATACGTAGATAAAATACAATTGGTTGGTACTTTTGGCTAGGCGTTTTATTTACTCAATTATATCAACTACTTACGTGCGGATCCATAGAGCCACCAGCGTCTCTCAGAATATCTACAGCGTAAAAGATGACGACGTAGCTGCCGGACAGAATTTGCAGCATATTGAAGGCGTTGATCAGCAGCAGGGGTTTCAGTACGGGAGGACGCGACACGGTCGCTAGGAAGCGCAGATTTTCTTCACCACGTTGTTTTTCCTTTTCTCTGGCTGATATAAGAGTGTGGAGCTCGCGTTGTGCCTGAAGGATAATTGGGATTGTTACTCGTGAATATAGATTGATTGTTTGTGTTTTTTGTAATCGAGGGTGTTTTCCATTTATATATTATGAGCACTAAAAGTTTGTACCTCCAGATCTCGTGGAAAAATCTGAAAATGGTTATTCAAATTTGTATTCGCAAAGTTCGAAATAATGGGTTTTTATCTTATAACTTGTTGAAAAATAAATTCTTCTATGAAATTTTAAAGGCTAACTACACTTATCCTATTGCATCTGTACTAGACTAGGTAATTGTCGCGTTGACCATGATTAGCAAACAAGTAACTTTCACATTTACATTAGATACAAAATGATACTCTCTGAATACAGTGGTATAATACATGAACGTGTTGGTTCACCGCCCAACTAGCACATTAGTAATAATTGTAGCTAAGTTTATGACTCAAAGTTCTTTATCGGTGCTATTTGAGTAAAAATTACAACTTCTTACTGCATAGGAGTGGTAAATATATATAAAGTCTATAAAATGGTCTATGGGTTCCAAATTTTCAATGAATACCACCTACAGGGTAAAGTTGAGCACCTTACCACTGTTGTACCACTCTAAGCTACAGTGCGAGTGTGAATTGCTACTTTAAGTGGTAATTTATACCTGTAGTGCGTCTTATAGCTACAAACGAGAAGCAATAACCACCATTACGCCCAACATTTCTAAAAGGAAGCAAAATCAACTCTTAAACCACTGGAATATCTAGAAGGATGATAAAATGAGCCTCAATGGCATCATTGGTTCTCATTATTTTCTTCTGAAGTTTTAGAGGAAGGTTCCGTAGAATGTTCAATATTTGTTATTGTGGAATTTACCCAAGGTTTAACTTGTGAAGGTTTACGATGTCTTAATTAGGTCCCTTTGTTATAAAAACAAAAGACTACGGGATACATTAATATTATTATATTACTTTAATTATTCAAAATTCATTTTTATCTGATAATCAACATTTAGAACACAATTTGGTTTTTTTAAAATTTGATTTGCTTGTACCTTAATGACACGTTAGCCAAAACCAATATTTTACAATGCGCATTCAACTTTTGGAATTAGAACTCAGAATAATTAGATTCATATAAATTGTGTTCTGAGTGTTGACCGACAAAGGGAAATAAAATAAATTTTTAACAGCTATCTGACTTTTATTTAAAATTAAATAATTAGGTTATTACTTTTACAAGGTAACAACCATATTTGTATAATGTTGATCTAAAATAACATTTCACTTATAAAATTCTTAAAAGGAAAGCGCTTCTGTAGTTTTTGTGCCTTTTGGATTTTAACGAATTATTATATAGTTTTCGGTGCTTGACTCTGTGGCAGTGTTTGGTTTTCATGGCAAAGTATTGTATGCTACATCTGTAGTTCCTTTCAATAGCTGAAATGAAAATATAATTGTATTAAAATATATAATACTTAACCAATATTGAGTGTATTACATTATGTTTGTCCAAAAAAGGTTTTTGTATTGTCAATTGAGCCCTAAACTATTTTCCCTACTAAAACAAAAGAATCATACATAAAGTAAATAAAATTCACTCCTATGGCCCTTCTCTGGACCACTTAGTAATAAGAAAGAGATTTTTAGCACTTTGATCAGCAAAAATTGAAGTAAGCGGGTGAAAATTATTACCTTTAGTAACAAAACGATTCGCCATCTTTAATGGAATGTTTTTATGAAAATCTAACCTCTAATTTACATTATTTTTACTAAACATGTTTTTGTTATAACAAAAGAAGTGATTTTACAACTATACTACGTAAATTCATTATAAATTCTTGTTATACCAATTATATTCTTGGTCATTTTTATTAAAACTACTATAACCATATTTTATTTACACTGTTTTTTGTTGAAATTCTCATGAAATCAATATGGCGTGTAATACTTAATAAACATATACGCATTTTGCAGTAAAGTTAAGATCCCACTTGATTTTTCAGTACAGATATAGCAAATAGTTGAATAAAAGTATTTGGTACTTACAATTATGCATGTTTTGTAGTTGTCACTTAAAAACTGTCACACGCCATTAATATTCTCAACATTGCAAATACAGAAACGAAACGTACGTATGAATGAACAAAATCTAATCGTTCACTCAACCGTTCAATCAACAGTTCAATCAAAGTGGCAAATCAGGGGTACAGGCGCTGCAATTTGCACCTTTAGTCACAAAATGATACGCTCTAGACCTGCTATGCGATGTGCCCACTTAGGGCCATATCTGTTGGATAAGGGGTCTAGAGCAGGATATAGACCTTATCGTTAGCACCTTAAGTTGCAATATGATACGCTCTAAAGCTTATTCGCAACCATTTGTGCTAGTTGGGCGGTAGGGAACAGCCAGTCCAGTGCTGGAGCGAAGGTAATTGTGACTTGAGCCGACGGTCGGCAAAGCACCATTCATTGATGAATCAACTAATTGCAATATGATTAATGTGCAGCATTTACAATTAATGGTGTCCATGGCCGTGTCCTTTATCATCAGATTGATCGCGTGTTTGTTCGCCCGCTATGACGAGCTTAAAAGAAAATCAAATCTCTGATATTTTTTTGGTATCTGAAAGGTTGAAAGGACTTTCGTATTTTCAAATAAAACTTTTATTCCCAAATAAATTTACAAATGACGAAGTTTTGAGAAAACAAACTCAAACATATAACTAATATTGATAACACCCTTCTTAGAAGTCGGTGCAAAATAATTCGATCGCAATAAAGTTCCCACTTTGAACTGGGTATTCGAGAAGCATCCAACCACTTGACCGATGACTTCTTGTTAAGCTCGTTTAAAACGCAAACAGAATGCGCATGTCGCATGGTCTAATAAACGACATTCATCTGTTTGTAGATATCTTGTTCCAGAGTTTATATGGAGTGGAGCCAAGTTTATGTTTGCGAATGAGGAAGGTTAATTTATTTTAGAAGTAAAGATGATAAGTTGTTTTGTCTTTAACTTATTAGCGTTATTTGACCGTACTTATTAAGTTACTCTTTAAATGAGGCTCTGAGTGATCATAAAGCCGACGATTTTATACTTTTTTGTTTTTTTTTTCTTAATTCTGAATAAATCCCAAACCAACTTTATTCGTACTAATCAATAGATTGTACTAACTTGCTTCGAGACTGTTGAAGGGTTTGATGTTTAGGAAAATTCATTACATTTTTATAACAGGGTTACATAAAAGTTCAATAAACCACTTAACTCGATAAAATTATTAAGTACCTAACTACCTAATTCATTTTGCTCTTAGTTTTATTATGCTAAATATATTTTATCTTTTTTCCCAGACAATCACACCATTTATATGGCCACAAAGTAAGCAGAGCTTATGTTATGGTTGATCATACAGCAAACTGGGGGAACTCAGAATAGGCATAAATATACATATAAATATAAACAACCATGACCCAGAACAAAGATTTGTGTTCATCACACAAATAAATACTCCAACTTGAACCTGGGACCACCGGTGTATGAGTAGCGTAGTGCACTACTGCCCTCTACGCTACTTACGCTAAATATTGTAGATATTTACTAAGCCTTCCTTTTTTCTATCATATATAAAGACTATCTAGACTAAATAGAATATCATATATAAACTGTATGATTACGGTATGTAATAACAATGATGCATAAATGAGGAATTTTTTGATATTCGATACATTTATTTATTTATAAAATGTAATACATACAAACAGTTGTTATGTAGGTACATACTGGCATCACGTTTATAATGGTGTTTGTATTACAGTTGCGCACTCACGTTTATATAACCGAACAAAGGATATGCGATCGTATTTGAATTTTATTTTAACGGTCTGTAATGTTTTAAGGTTCTATTGATCGCTATATAAACTTTCTTCGCCCGGTTGTCAGCGGGCTTATATCTCATGTTAACAGAAAATATTAATATCAAGGAAGGGTTTGTACCAAACTAGGTTCAGGTGCGTTTTTTTTTTTTTGTTCCCCTCCGCGGGAAGGGCAGGAGGATAAAAATGCCCTGACGCATACTCTGGCGCGATTCCAAAGTTATGTGGGACTCGTCCCGACGCCTACCAGGACCATACCCACTAAAAACCCCCTGTCGGCTCGTGCATTTTTGCCACTCAGCCTTCATCTGAGCGACGGCCAATTGGAGAAAGAGGCCGCGCTAGCGGGGCCCAGAAGGGGTCACCCGCTGGGATTACATAGCACTGAAGGTGCTCAAAGCACTGAAGGTGAATACATAGCACTGAAGGTGCTCAAAATGAAAATCAATGATTAAAACAAAAATTAAAAAATTGCAAAATAAAATTGAATTAATTCGCATTTACGTTAGAATTAGGATTTACGTTAGAATTTGAATTTACGTTAGAATTAGAATTTGCGGCCAGAAGGGCCTCGAGATCGGCGGACAGTCTGGTGGATGAGTACGCTTGCGCATTCCTAGGCCTAGCGACTTTGAACTTCGAGTCTAACACAGGAGTAGTATATGAGACTGAATCACGAACTAGAGGATTGGGATGGGTTTCGGAGCGTTTAAAAAACGCTTAAGAGAGTGTTTTGAGATGTTGTTGTACTGTAGGCAGTTCAAGATCTCTATGCAAGTCCGCGTTACGCACGTACCAAGGTGCGTTTGTGGCCCGGCGGCAAAAGAGGTTTTGAACTACCTGCAGTTTGTGCAGGAGGGAGGGTTTGGCGTGGGCAAAGATTGGCGAGGCATACGTCATAACGGGTCTAACGCAGACCTTGTAAAGTGTACGTTTGTTTCTGAAGGACATTTTACTTTTTCTACCTAACATGCTATTTAGGCGGCCTAAATAGTGACGAGCGAGTTTCGAAACTCTTTCGACGTGTGGCTTGAAAGAAAGCGTCGGATCTAATGTGACGCCTAAGTATTTAGTACTGCGCTTCCAGGGGATGGGAATGCCTAACATTCGGACGTGGGGATCGCCATCGGGACGACGGCGTTTGTGGTCGAAGCGCATCGCAGAACTCTTTTCAGGGTTCACATCGATGCGCCATTTTTGAAACCATACACCAAGGGCGTTTACGGCCTTTTGGAGTCTGGTTACAAGGTGCCGAACACTGTGGCCTTTGGTATAGAGTGCGGTGTCGTCAGCAAAGAGGGCGAGTTCGACGCCTTTCGGCGGGATGGGAATGTCGTTGGTGTACACGGTGTACAGCAGAGGGGCGAGGACTGAGCCTTGAGGGACTCCAGCCTTTATGGGACGAGGCGCAGAAAGCGTGCCTTCGTGTTTAAATCGAAATGTACGGTCTTTGAGAAACGACGCTATTAACCTGACTAGGCGATCCGGTAAGCCTATCTTGTATAGTTTATAAACGAGACCGCTGTGCCAGACTTTATCGAAAGCCTTGGCTACGTCAAAGAAAACCGCGACTGTTTTATAACGACGCGGGTAGAAACCGTCAAGTATATACTCGACGATTCGGTGGACTTGCTGAGGGCAGGAGTGTTTAGCGCGAAAGCCGAACTGATGGGGAATAATGAGAGGATCGCCATCCGTTGGAAACAGATGGTTCCGCATTCGAGAGAGTATGACTCTCTCGAGAAGTTTAGACATTGCCTTGAGGAGGCTGATGGGTCTGTGATTAGCCGGGACGTTCAGAGGTTTGCCCGGCTTGGGAATGCCTATGACTGTCGCTTCTTTCCAAGCTTTTGGAAAGTAGCTATGGTCGAAACAGGCATTGAAAATGATAGCTAACAAGGTAAGCATCTGTTGAGGTAGGTGCTTAAGTGCGTGGTTGGAAATTCCATCCGCACCCGGAGCCTTTTTGGACTTTTGATTTCTAATGAGAAGCAAGATTTCATCATTAGAGACTGTGACAGGGTCGGCGGTGATGGGGTGAGAGTCTCTGCGAAGGACTTCGTCCTCCACCGCCTGGATGTGTGAGGGATCAGCAGGTTGCGTGCTGGGCGAGCATTGTGCGGCAATGCTGTCAGCGAAGCATTCGGCTTTCTCTTCGACTTCCAAGGCAGTAGTGCCATCGGGACGAGTGAGAGGAGGAACGTGAGAGGCGGTGTCTACGCGTAAGGCTCGGGCCATGCTATAGTACGCTTGGTGGGACGGAGAGATATTCGCCATGAGATCGTTCATCTGAGCGTCTCGGAGTTCCGCGAGGCAAGACCTAACTTTACGTTGAAGCTGATTCGCAGCTGTTCTATAGGCGGGCGTGGGATATTTCTTGGCTCTCCGGAGAGCCGCGTTCTTAGCTTTAATAAGATTGCTAACGGCTAAGGGAAGCGTGGGTTTGCCTTGCTTAGCAACCTTTTCGTTGTCACTGATGGCTGAGTTGATAGCATCAGTGAGAGAATTTACTAATGAATCGATTTTATCCGGGCTATCTAATTGTTCGGGGGACCCCGGTTGCGCAGCGGCGGGAAGTTAGCGGGAGTGAGCGGCGGCGCCGGTTTAGGCGCGACCCTCTTGGCGGTGGAGCGCGGAGCACGCGGGCAGCCCCTGTAGTTAGCTGTGTGACCAGACTGGCCGCACAGCACACAGGCAGGGGGGGAGGTGGATTCGGGAGTGCGAGTGCACTCCTTCGTAAAATGTGGATCCAGGCACTTAACGCACCTGGGGGGAGCTGAGCAGTTAGCCGCTGCGTGGCCGTAGAGCTGGCAGCGGTGGCACTGCCCAGGGTGACCGCGGGGGTTGGGACGCTCAACAGAGATATTTGAGAGTCCGCAAGTTGGGAGTATTCGACAAGATAACTAAAGCTAACGGAAAGCGCCTACCGCGGTTAGAGTGCATCTTGTGCACTGCTTCGGCCGGGAAACCCTGGGACTTAAGGTCCTCGAGGATTTCTTCATTCGCGAGCTCGAACGGGACGCCCCGTAGTACTGCGCGGATCTTACGCTCCTCCGGGAGGGCGTAGGTGTGATACGCGATTTGATTTAACGAGAGTAACCTGGTAAACGCGCGGAAGTCGTCGACGGTCGCTACTTGAATTTTGATTGTATTGCCAGCGTTGGCGGCTTTTAAGTAATTAATTTTGTGCTCTTTGCACAAGTTAGAAACCGCGGTCCAGCGCGTTTTTTCACGCAGGAAGACGGGCGGAGGGAGCTGAGGTTTCGGCGGGACGGGAGCGCAGCGCGTCGCTGGCTTCGATGGGACCGACGGAGACGCGGTTACTTCGAGCGATTTTAACGGCGCGGGGGCTGGTGTTGAAGACACCGGGGTTGGCTCGGGTGTTGAAGACACCGCGGCTTTTTTCGAACGCTTCTTAGAGCGTTTGGCAACTAACTGGAACGCGGGCTCAGGAGAACCGGTTAGGGTGGCGGCGACCGACGAAGCTTCGGACGCGGCGGAGTCTGAAACGCTCCCGGGAGCGGTACGCTTCCTGCGAGATGAGCGCGAGGATGAGACCGACGCGCAGTCCATATCGGATGGAACGGGAGACGCGGGAGAGCTATACACCTGAGGGGTCTGGACATTAGAGGCCTGAGGGGCCGGGGTTGAGGCCTGAGGGGCCGGGGACGCAATAGATGCCTGTAAGGCCTGCGTTAGTGCGTCAGCGGGTATGCTTACGCCGGACGCAGCGAGCGCCTGGGCGAACGACTTAAGAATATTAACAAGGTCCATTGGAGGACTTGGAATTACAATATGTAATATATAAATATATAATGTATGCCTATAATATATAACAAATGCCTAGGATTCCTAAATAAAAACCTAGCGAACCCTAGCGGCAAACCTCCCTACCAGCGGTAGGGGGGCTGGGGAGAATAACTTAAAACTAACCGTAGTACGCCGAAGGCCGCTACCTAGAAACCTAAAAAAAGGGTACGCAGGTAAAGAGTTGACCGCGTTAGGGTCAACCTTTACCGACAGAAAGGACAAATACACACGAAGAACACACAGATATGATAAAAATAAATATGAAAAATAGAAGAAAAATAAATAAAATAGAGAAGAGAAATAAAATAAAAAGAAAAAGGACTGGTTCAGTACAAATTCGTTGTCACCGTTAAGTATCCTTTGCACTGAAACCAGACTACTTACGCTGGGCACAACACTGCACTCAGCACAAGCACAACACTACTTAGCACAGCACTTTGAAGACTAAGGGGCTTAGTCGCAAAGAAAAATCGCACTTCGAAAGCACTCAGACGGAGTAGAAAAACCTTGAAAACCGTAGCACGGAACCAACACGCTAAACTGTGACGTCAGTAGACTGAGCGCCACGGAATATCGGGAAGGGACCAAACAACGGAGAACGGGGTCTTGCACGTCCGCACTGGGCGGCGGTCGGAGCGAGAATGATGTTCAGGTGCGAGCTTTTTTCCCTTTTTTATAGCCGGAAACGAACGCGCGCCTACTGGCGGTAAGGGCCATCCCCACCCACTAGTCGTTGGTGTGTTATTTATTAATATAAAAGTTTAGAAAGGAATATAAAAGAAGCATTAATACTATGCGTTTCAAATAACAATAGGACCGACTTAGCGCCATATTGTGACGTCATAACTGTCAATTCGAATTGGTTAGGTAGCGTAAGCAAAAAAGATTTTTTAAAAATAGAATTTATTTAAACAAGCAATTGCTTCTAGCGTCAAATTCTCAATTGGCTTTGTAACTTTTGACGTTTTTGTCACGCCATTGGATTCAAATTAGAATTGCAAGGTGGCAACCTTAAAATTTCAAAACCGTGAGAGTTGAAAATGTTATTTAGACATAGTTTTTTGGTGGTTTGTGCCTTTTTATTAACTCATAACAGTCCTTTTTTGAATACAGTTTTATTTTAAAGAATTTCTTTTAGATATAATACTTTAATAAATAATGTTAAATAAATCGTTATTTTTATGCAAAAAGTTTTCTTTTGCAGACCATAATTTTCGAGTGAAATTTGACAGATAGAGGTCATTGACGTTGCTATTGTCATTTGAATCGCATAGTATACAATAATGTATAGACTAGTGATGCGGTGCCGACCGCAGGCTGCAGTTGGAACAGTCATTGTTCCAGAAATTGCACATGCTGCTCATGGGAACACAGCCACGTAAACGCGATTATTATGGCGGTCAAAATAGGAAGGACTGCAGTACCCCCCCCCCCCAGGTGAGATCTAAACAAAAGAAAGTCTTCTATCACTATTTATATAAAACTTTTTTACGGTATTTCTCTACTGATTCCTTTTTCAATAAAGTTGTTTACTGACTAGCAGGACTCTACATCGGTTTGTAAGATGAGATATAATATCTTTGAAGACTCATACTGACCTGTCTAAACAGGCGATGATTCGTGTGGATGCGTGAGCATTCACAAATAACTATTATATACATTGGATGAAAGCTCTTTAGATTATTTTCAGCGACTACATCTTATATTTAATTTATTGATTTATTCAATCTTGTTTATAAATATCTGGATTCTAGATAAACGTTTGCCTTCGTGACTTTGAGCAGTTATAAAGTTTAAGTAAATTTTTAACCTGTACCTATTGCATGTTAGGTTCACCTACTTAATAATATAGGTACACGAAAATTATAAATAAATAAATAAATAAATCCCCAGACAAACACACCAACTGTATGGCCCCAAAGTAAGCAGAGCTTGTGTTATGGATGACCATACAGCGAACTGGGGGGGAACCCAGAATAAACATACATATATAAATACAAACAACCATGACCCGAGAACAAACATCTGTGTTCATCACACAAATGAATGCCCCGGCCGGGACTCGAACCTGGGACCTTCGGCGTATGAGGCAAGGCTACTTACCACTACACCACTCGGTCGTCATTTATTTACTTTAGCTGAAAAGATTACTTATTATTATTATTATTTAGATTAGATTGATTTACCTTTGGAACTAATCCTAGAGCCTTTTACAAACGCAATCCTTTTTAAGTTTGGTTCGCCCATTTTGAGGAGGATTATTAGAACGGATTGTTCTAAAATTGTTAAAATTACTGAAATAGTACATATTTTAGTAATTTTAACAATTTTGAACCAAATTATATTTTTACCACGGGAATTCTTCTACAGCCCGCTAGAAGGGCATGCTTACAAATATAATAGGAAAAAATCAACTTACAATATCAGGATCACCCCTAAGCCTTGCCATAGCAGCCATGGCTTCATGAAAGCGGCCTCGTCGTGCAAGCCAAGTTGGACTCTCCGGCGAGAAGCATAAGGCCGCGAATGCCAAGAACGGCAGCACTATCGAGAGGTACGCCACGGACCGCCAAGGCAGCACCCCGCCGAGTGCGTACACGTATAGGACCCCGAGAGAGTACGCTACGAAGGGCATTCCTATGAGGAGACCGCGAAGACGCGGTTCGGAGATCTCACCGAGGTACACCTGTAGACAGAATGAGTTATATTTATTTCTAAAAAACGCTATCAATTGCATGGCATTGCCTAAAATAAAATGAGGGAACCTTGTGTTATAGAATAACATTTAGCGGACCCTCGGCGAAGGTTTAAGTCAGAGCATTACATTTGATTAGTCGAAATCCATGTTTTCCTTACACGTCTACATACATCCAATGGGAACACATCCCAACTCACTAACTGATGTACACCAACTTATTAAAACCTCCTTATTCGTTTTGATTACTAACTGCCGTCATTGTCTCCAGCTAATGAATGACAGCTAATTAAGATGAATGTTCGAAGCGCCAACAATAGCAATAACATAGACTGTAGTGTCAAGTTCATTGCTGGCGTTTTAAATTTGTTGATGCAGAAGAAAATTACTCTCATAGCGGGTGCAAAAAATATGCTGACATTAATTAGACGTTTTAAACTAGCTTTTATCCTATGCCGCCTCGTTTGCGAATTCTACATGGGTATGTATCTACTGTGTATTATCCTCGTTTAAAAACCGGCAGCGACCTTTTAAAAACATATGATTATACACAGCTGACATCATATGCTTCAGTAAACCATTAAGGTTTTTTACGTCATGTTATTACACCATTTTAAACAATAGGTTAATCCTATAAACGCTATAATTTATTTCTGCCTGTTCATTTAAGATCTGCGAAGTACAATGTTAACAATACTGCGAATACAATGGGACTGTTACAAATGGGGATATAGATTGTATATATAGATATAGAAACGTTACTTTTATAGTGCTTTCAAAATGTGGCGGCAACATGGATTTGACAAATTGTCTTTGTCAAATCCATGTTTAAAATTAGACCTTAGAAAATGTACCTACAATTAAGTTCAGTTTATTTCGCTTTAACTTTTGCTTTCTTTTTGAATTTTAATAAATGGCATTTAATATCTAAATAAACAGAAACCGTTGATTTTAAATTGTTTTAACTTCGTCATAAGCAGTAAATGAGCATGCCAGCCTCGCCACCCGATGCAAAGTGACATCTACACTTACGAACATCGTTAATCCTAGGTGTGATTGATTGGTATTCTCGTTGTTTATTTTATTAACTTGTCGTATAATAATGCGTTGCCGACTGTAGAATTAAGTTTTTATTTTCATTTAATTTTCGAACTTTCATTAATCGAACTGGGCGTTCCTTCCTTTTGATCGAAACACAACCGCGTAAACGTCGATATTACGGCGACCGCAACAAGAAGGGCTGTACTTCCACCCCAGACGAGGTCTTAACACAAGACTTCCACTAAAAAGGGTTGACTACTACCGCTAAAATAGGCATGGAAGACATCACAATAATCAACAAAAGTTCTTGATGTTCGGTTCTTTATAACTTCTTACTTTTTCTGGGGATTTAATATACTTAAGTCGACTTAAAACAAAGAATAAATAGACTGGTAACGTATCTATACTTTTTATTATACTATGGACTGGTAAGAATTTGAGAGTTCGATTTCCATGTGAAATAGGTGACGTAGTAATATATTCTGTCGGCGTTTTAATACATTTTGTTATTGATAATCAAGATTTTAATTAAGAGAAACTTTAGGTTATACATTCGGCCGGTAAGACAGTCTTTGGATAAATAACTTAGTTAGTCCCACCACTAGATCAACAATTGTTTTCAGATAAGCTTGTAACACTTTTCTGAGTTAATAAAAAAGTTATTACTATTATTTATCTTTTTAATGCTAAACTAAACGTCACATCATCTTAAAAAAGTGAACGTACTTGCGAAGGAGCAGCAATGATTCCTACTGCGAAACCGCAGACGATTCTGCCAAGCAACATAACAGCGTGATGCGGGGCTAAGCCGATTAAAATCCATCCAAGAACCAGAGGTAGCGTAGCAACTTGAAGCGTTCTCCTCCGACCGATAGCTTCCATGATGGGTCCTGATATCATGGAGCCAAGCGGCGTGGCGGCTGAGTGGATGCTGGCTGGAAGAACGAGAAAAGAGCTTACGTTGTTTGCTGATGAGTAATGTAAGGGGTACTGCCTAGTAAAAAAATTGACGGAGGAGGTTTTATGATAAATTAAGTTCATAGAAGGCCAATGAACATCACAGACAGCCTCGTAGTTTAGGAGCTAGTCTGGAGATGCCGAATGTAATATGGTAGTCATTTTGTGTGATGAGTGCAGATAAACTAGTACAAGTCAGGGCTGTTTTATATGTATTAATATATGAAACTACATACGTTTCTATTACGTTAGTGCCGTAGAGTCACCTAAGAAACTGGTGTCAAGACCACTTTTGATAAAGTTCCTGTGTAAACAAAATAATTGTAAGGTTGACTCTTTCTCATTAGGGACTATCAGAATATTATTACTGTAAGTACCTTGGAAATTTGTAAAAGAAAGTAAATGGAAATTTAATAAGACGAACGTAAACTATTATGAAAAGCTATAAATTATCTGCTTGTATTTTTCTACTTTGTATGGGCCAAACGATGTATGCAGAAATACGGCATTTATGTAAGCTTATTCAAATGCTTTAAAAATAAATTGACACACGCGGAAGTCACTAGGTGTATTTATTATCGGACCAAGCTGTCTGTGAAACGGATTATATTTGAAACTCTGCTGTCATCCTAAAACTTGCTTACCAGTATTATAATTTATTAACTTTCGCCTGTTTAGTTTTTCCAAAATTAGTACACAGTTTAATAGTAATAAAATGGTAACATTTTCACGATACTAGCGGGACGCTTGTCACTTCACAGATAGCTTGGTCACAATTCAACGTTGTAATTTACGAATAGGTGACTTATTAATCCCGGATAATGGACCTAATGTGTCTGTCAGTCGAATGTGTCTGTCATATGTCAAGACAACAAAGCCACATCCTCCATAACGACGGTAATGTCGCTTAGTTGCTGTATTAAAACGTTCCATTTAGGTCTTTATAAAAAAAATATTTGATATTATGTATCATTATATCTTTTTTATTAATTGGGATGATGATTCAAATGTTTATTTGTATAGAATTATAAAAATGCATAAAATTTACATGAAAATGGTACTGAAAGTGTAGAACTACGAAAAATATACGATAAATATCAATGTCATCTACCTATTTGGCAATTGGTTCGTCTTCCATCTCACCTGGTGGAGACAGATAATAAAGACGGAGGTACATTCACTTTACGCTTGAAAGTCTCAAAATGAAGTCATTTAATGCAAAATTTAAAGTTAACACATCAAATGAAAAATATAAATAAATCCGTAATTGATGTAAAAATATGTACTACGAGCAGTAGTAGATACTGAGTTTTGGTTGGTATATATTTTATGATTGTTTGTGTTTTATGACAATCAGCTGTTGTTACTACACAATAACTATTTCTGCCAGTTTCAAGTATTAGTATAATAAAATTCAATGATGTTATAATCAAAACGAAATGAAAACAAACCGGTATATATTTTGAGAAATCGAAACTTAAACTTCATTCAATCACTAGCTTTAATTCATACTTAGGTCTAGTTAACAGCGGAAATAGCCGCTGACGGTCGACCAGTCCTAGGTCCAACTGGTATTATTCTTGACTTAGCCAACTAGACTACTGTCAAACGTGACGTCATTTATTGCGGATAGGAATAGAATAAAACTAATGTTATTTACTCCGGTATTATATACCATTTCTTTTGGCCTGACAAAATAATCGAACGATTTAATGGCACTTCTTTCAAATTACTTGTTTTACTGAATAGTTGTAAAGGTTTGAAAAAGGAGGCCGCAATCGGCTGGTTCGTCAAGTCGGCGTGGTTCAGTACGTTTATAAATAAAGTGTCGATTTCCTTGATTATTGAATAAGTTACGTTAAGGTAACATTAAATAAAACTCTTTTTCCGGATATTATTTCATATATTTTCATATTCTATCCTAAGCACTAGCTAACGTGTTTACTTAACGCGGTCAGAATTTAATGAAAGAATTGTGCAATAATTATTTTTATAATAATATAACTTCTTATTTCCAGTGGCTATACCCACGTATTATAAAAGATTGCCCGCTTGCTCTTAATGCAAGTTTTATTGAACAAGCATTTCTGCTCTTTGTGACCGCGCTGCTCCAGTGGGAATTTCTCGATTTGTTTGTTTATTTCAAAATCCACGGCTCTCAACAAAACAGTTATATAAATACAACGTAGATAAGATACATATAGCCATTTATGGATTTACAATATTTTTTCTTGTACATAAAAGACAATCTTGAAAATTTTAAAATAATTCAGATTACTTGAGAAATATAATGTAATTTAACTTGTAATTACAGAGTTAAATAACATATAAAAAAGGAGAACAAATTTGTGTCAAAAAGTCAAATTTTTGTTCAAATGAAGTACATAATAAAAAACTTAAAAATTAAAATTATGTTCGATAAAATGGACGAAGTTTAGCAATAAGGATCAACCCACAAAAAAGTCATTTTTGATTTTTTTTGTGGGTTAGCGATGAAACAGTTTAGGCTGTAGAGCGTGTTAAAGAAATATAAATACATACATACATACATGCACTCTAAAAGCTGTACCCTCCTTCTGAAAGTCGGGTCAGAAAACTGCCATATTTATCAAAACAATAGGTAGGTACGTGTCTATAGCAAACAAATAAACTTTTACGAGTTGAAATTGGCAGAGCTACGAGTAGAACGATAGTAAGAGTAAGATACTTTAGTTTGTCTCAACTAAACTTCCGGTACCGAAAACAGACCTTTACGTGCAGCGCCAGCTAAATTACGCACATGGGCGCTCATATGCTAAATCCCGTTTATACCTATGAGACTTTACATATATAGAGCTTTTTTATTTAAAAATAGACATACCAATCCATGAGCCCATTTCATCGTCGATGCGCATGCTGGAGTTCTCAGTCCGCAGCTGCGGCAGCGCTACCGCGGAGAACCCGATGGGGTGCCCGGCGCCCGTGGCCAGGACCAGCACGGCGCAGGTTATGAGGCACTGCAAGCAATGATGATTATTATTTATAGATAATTGACCGAGATTAAATCTATATATAGGTAGTTATACTTACGCTGTATAAATGTAATGTGCGTTTTTGGGTAGTAGCTTGCAGTAGCGCCTAGCCAAAAGTTCTATTTTATCTATATCAAAGTATGGTATGCGCATGTTCAAGATTAGACATTCATCTAAACGACTAGCCACTGAATGGTTCCGTTCAACTAACTGGCTAGCCGTTATGTTGAATAGTTAATTACAAACCAAAAAATAAGCTTTTTGTTAATTATTTTCTTACAAACTTGATGGACGAGCATATGGAATGAAAAGTGTCGGTATATGAAATGGAAGACCAAAAATAAAGCATAAAACCTAAATAAAGCATAATACCTGTTTAGTTGGATCACTAATTTAACCATCGGCCTGCGAAATCTACAGGGTGGCCAGAAAAGTGAAATCCACAAAATTTTTCTAGATGTATCTAAATCACCCCTATGTATGTTATACGATTATTCATAGTTTTCGAGTTACAATTTTTTAAATGAAATTTCGCAAAATGCGACTGCATCAGTTTCAAAAACTTCTAAAAAAAAAAGGTAGAAGGTTTCTTCGGATTTCTTTTCTTCTTGGCTTTGGACTAAACATTTTTGGACGTCACTTTTCTGGCCACCCTGTATACAATTACTAAACTAATAGCTAAAACCAATAGCTTATAAAATTTTCTTAAGTTTAAAAGGTTCATTATTACAAAGCACTTTTTAATCAGATTTTATCGCATTATATTACATTTTTACATTTAATCACACTCAGTCAATCATCTCCATCTGTTTCTCAGTCTACGAGCGTAGCGTTCAGGATTAACATAGGGACATTATCCCGAAATAACGTAGACTAATTTCGAAGGTCCTACGGGATCAAGTCTTACGGGGTTAAAACTGCACGGACCTTTTGGCTGATTATATTGAAACAATTGTTACCTACATAATTTGCTTAGACGGAGTTAACGGTGCTAATATTAACAGATATTTATTTCTCTTAGAAGACTTTCAAGATCCCGCTTGGATAAAGTTGTGGAAACTTTGAAATGGTGAACGCAACTGTTATACGTTTGTGAACGACTTTTTATGGTTTTTTTTTTGTAATATGTTGCGCAAAAATGAAATGATATAATGAATTGTATTGAAATTATTTACGTTTATAAGTAGGCTTTTATCATACTTAGCACCCTAAAAAATAGCTCTGGCTAAACACTTATTTGAAAGGCCTTATTTATTGACTAATGTCATAAGTCTTTTCAGAATTGGCTCAGCTAATAGTAGGTTAGGTAGTCATAAACTAATTCAAAATCAATGAGACTTGGCACTTACGAAGGACTTTAGAATGTGTACAATTCTGTACCAGTAGGTTATTAAGTAGGTACTGGAGATATTTACTTGAGACACTTAATGGAAATATTATGATTATCTAATGTTTTACTTTTCTGCAACAAAATCTACACACAGAAATCGATAATCTGCTGGTTAAAAGTATATACCTTTTTAAAAGAATGAATTGAATGTTTTTCGCGATAATTTTACTTTTGATCATTAGTCTAACCAAATTAAATTTTGTTTCATCGCCTTGTCAAGAAGTAGACGTTTAGCTACTCACATTAAAGAAGAAAGATTTACTTATTTGTTTAAAATGTTTATTTACTATTTGATGACCGGCAAACGAACACGCGTTCCATCTGATAGTAACTGGCATCCGCGCCCATAGACATCATTAGTCGTAGGTGTTTCATTCACACCCAAATTAGTCGATTCTGAATACTTTAACCACTAAAAGTTACATTATCTAGAAGTAACAGAGGTTTCGAAAGGTTTCAGAGTCACGCAGGTGGAATGGTAAAAAGTATGCAAGAAGATAATGATGCTGTGTATCCAGCATCATTATCTAAATAAAGTTTTCGATGCATATTTAGGCAGCATGTAATTGAAGTGAAAACGAGAATGAGAAGAGGTGGCACCATCAGTAGAACCGGTTCGGAAAAACTAATTCCGGTTCTAATTTCATTCTTGATTAAATCCACACGACGACGCTCCGAATAACATAATTTCATGTTAATGCGAACTTACGTAGGAAACTTTTACATTACCTACTCATAACTACTACTCATAAATACTACACATAACTACATATAATACAAACATTGTAGTTAAGAGCCAGGAACTGACTCCTGTAAACTCAACTGTATTTGTGGGCATAACCTTAGACGCCAAACTCCAGTGGGGACCGCACGTTGATGGTTTAATGAAAAGGGTTGGCTCTGCCGCATATGCTGTTAAAAAAATGAGACAAATTTCAAATGAAACAACTGCTCGATTAGTCTATTTTGGTTACTTTCACAGCCTCATGACATATGGTATTCTGTTGTGGGGGAGTGCTGCCGACATCGATACTATATTTATTCTGCAGAAAAAGGCCATTCGCGTAATTTATCAGCTCGATCCAAGAGTGTCACTTAGAGGTAAATTTAAGGAAATAAATATTCTTACTTTCCATTAACAATATATTTTAGAAAATTTAATGTATGTAAAAAAGAACATAACCTTGTTCAAAGGATAAAAAGATCTGCACAATGTTAACACAAGAGGAAAAAATATGCTGGCAGCTCATAATAGTAGGCTTCATAATGTCACTAACTCATTCGTGGGTCAATGTATGCGCTTTTATAATAATGTTCCTGAGGATATCCAAGGTCTTCCTATTGTCAAATTCAAAGAAACTATAAAGCAAAAATTGTGTGCCAAAGCATATTATAAATATCCGATTATTTGGATGGTAAAAGCCCTTGTGTATAATCCCCTCATTAACAGGATTTTACTAGTATTTGTAAAAAATGTGTAATGTGTCTGTTTGTTCATTGAGTTCTTCGTCCCGATGAATATCTATAGCGATGAACGCTATAGCGTTATTGTCACTAAAGTAAGTCTTCTTATGGTAGCGTCGGGTGACGGGTCGCTCACTTCCCTCTAAAATGGTTGAGGAGGGCGATGGCTGGATCCCGCGTTAACACGTGAACGGGTGCCGTTTGAGAGTGTTCGTCGTTTGGATACTTGGGGGGAAGGAGACTTGCCGAGCTAACAGATGCAGATAAGAACAATTTGTAAAGACATAAAAGACACTGTAAATTTATTTTGAAAAAAAATATACCCGTGAAGTTTCTTGCCAGTTCTTCTTCACGAAGTTTTTTCCGAACAGGTGGTAGAGTCATGTTTTATTTGATGTCAATAAGAACAAGTTATTTTCAATGTTGAGAAATATAAATTAGAATTAGAATTTGAATTTAGTAAAACGGTGATCAATACATTTCCTTATATTTGCAATATTTTTGTTATATTTTTTTGTATTTCTGTAGAGTTTTGATTTTGTTCCTTTATTTAAACGTTTGACAAATGAGGAGAGGTATTGTTTGTATTTAACATGTGTTAAATTAAGAGATTATAAAGTTTATTTATTTATTTACAACGCAACCTCATGTACTTACTATCAAGCAAAAAAAAAATAAGAAAGTAGATTACTGACGTAAAAAAAATCTTGATTACTACATTCACTTCATTTCTAGGACTTTCTATGTAGCTTACGATGAAAAAATATCAAAAGGTTTGGACTAGTTTTGCTGAACCGTAATGGTTCAGCTCTCAATTTACTATGACAAGTCGCTTTTCTGGGGAATTACATTGATCGTCATGTGACCTCCATAATTATGGACAGAAAGTAATTGTTCTAAGTAATGGCGAGGTGTCGGGTTTTCAACTACTTAGAGGGCGTAGGTGGAGCTTCTATGTTTACAATAGCGAATTTAATGAAAAAGTATCTTCATTGATCTTTACATCGATACATTCATGGATCACGTGACTAAGGTTGTGTATCGATGTTTACCTCGTATATGCGCGGTTGTGTAACTAAATTTTAGTTACTACATTTCACTTGTGTGTCCAAGCGCATAAGGTAGGTAATTAAGCTCCTAAGTTCAATAAAGACTTATTATATATAGAGAGAAGGCCAATAAGTTATAGGTCAATAACTATATATATATATACATAAGTTATAATATATATCTAATTAGCAGGATTTTGACGAGTTCAGAGAAGAATTTGATTCGGAAATTGAAATTTCTGGAAGACTATGTTTATTTCTGTAGTTTTTACTTCCACATAAGCGTTCTTGTTTTAAATATTCTTCGACACGCCGACATAATGAAAAAAGGAGAAAATACGAGATAAGTACGAGCTATTGCCGCCAACGACTTTGTCAACTTATGCACTTAACAAAAAATCATGTCAAAACGTGTTAAGTGAGAAGCTCCACCCACCTACTTACCTACTTAATCACTTGCGTACTACATTTAAACTTACCACTTGTCACTTAAGTGACTGTTTACACGTAATGTTTAGCTAAATATTTAGTTACCAACTTAACTACTTCATACGTGCTAACCAGCCAATACCGTCGAGAACCGCAGCCTAATAAATACATACGTGAATATCGTTCTCGGTAAAACATCAAGCAATTAATCGTATTGTGCAAACAGAAGTAAGTATGTATATTATATTATTATTATATATAGTATATTCATCTGTATTATACATCTAGGTGTAGATATCTTTAATTAAAGTTAATAGCGGAAAATTTCACGTTCCTACCACAACAAATACGTTTAAATTGACCACAAATACGTTCAAATAAAATCAATTATATTGCTCTTTAACATGAAAGAGTTAGAATGCTGCAAAACCTGGGCTTGCGAGAAAGGCAAAATATGTCGAGTCCGTATAATTTCGTTTGTATCGGTGTCCTGTGGTATATTGTTAGTTCGGTTCGCGTAGTGACTAAACTATTTGACAAGTAAAATCAGGCGATCGGGATATAGATTTTTGAGGTCCGTTTTAAAGGGAGCTTGTCGCCTATCTTTCTCTATTTTACTTTAATCAAAGATGGATATGGTACGGATCCTAGTCATAGGATTAAAATGTCACACGTACGGCTTATGTGCCTCATTTTAAGTTTCTATTCAGAAAATGCGTTTCAGTTTTATCTTAGAATTTATTCAGGATACTATATTGAAGCATCAAATACCGATAGTCATGCCTCCGAATATCTCACCACACTGGCCTATCAGGGCTATGTGCCAGCTCATCAATTACCTACACGCGGTCCAAACTGCTTGGATCATGTAATTATAAGAACAAAACTTTCCTCTACAACTACAGTGATTAACTCTACCATTACAGACCATTCTGCAACCTTCCTCTTGTTGGACACAACTCCGGAATGTCATAACAATAGACAAAATATTATAAATAAAATCAATTTTAAAAGCCTAAATAATTTAATTTCTTCTATGGACTTATCTATTATTTACAAAATTACCGACCCCAATGAAGCCACAGACCAACTCATTTCATTAATAAAATCAGCTATTGTAAAAAGCTCTACTTCTATAACCATCTCAAGAAATAAACGTGTTATTAAGCCATGGATTACGCCTGGCCTCTTACGTTGTATACGTAATAGAGACAAGATGCATCAAGAGCTAAAAAATTAACCTAACAATTTTATTTTGAAAACTACTTACCTCGGATATCGCAACTTCTCTAATAGGATAATAAAAAAAGTAAAGCGGCAATATGATAAGGATTTATTTGTCAAAGCTGGAAATAACCCAAAAAAGATTTGGGATAGTATAAAGAAAGTAACGAACACCCTGAAGTCTGGAAAGCCTCCAGTAGAGTTGCTTAATCTTTGTACATCTCCAACCGAATCTGTAAATAAGGTAAATGAGTTTTTTGCAACTATAGGGAAAACATTGGCCGATAAACTAATAGCACATAAAGACCAAACCGATCTGTCGTTCAGGGCGGCTAATACAACTCCGAAGTCCTTTGCTCTATTTCCTACGGATCGCGAGGAAGTAAAATCAATTATAAACTCACTCAAGTCAGAGGCGGGTGGAATAACATACCTGCTCGCGTATTGCAGTATCAGTCTGACGCCCTTGCGGGGCCTCTTGCTCATATTTTCAATAACTGTTTTTGGCTGGGCATCTTTCCCCATTCTTTCAAAAAAGCTTTAGTACACCCTATCTTTAAATCTGGAAATAGGAACCAAATCGATAATTACAGGCCCATTACAATACTGTCATCTCTGTCTAAAATCTTGGAGCGCCTTATAAAATTGAGACTGTCTAATTACTTAGAAAATAACAACCTTCTCTCACCAACTCAGTTCGGTTTTAGGCGTAATAAGTCGACTTCTGACGCGGTGCTTAAACTATGTACTAATATTGTGGAGAATCTAAATAATTCCAAGAAGGTGTTATCTATTTTCCTGGACCTCCAAAGAGCCTTCGATACGGTTCCTATTCCGAGACTCCTAAACAAGCTTGAAGACCTCGGTATCAGAGGTGTCCAGCTGAAACTTTTTGCCTCAAACCTATTAGACAAGTCCCAGCAGGTAAAGATAGGGGACAACTTAAGTGATGAACTTCCCGTGAAATTCGGTAGTCCCCAGGGGAGTATCCTTGGCCCCACATTCTTCCTGGTGTTCATCAACGATCTTTCGAAAACTTCTCTACAACGTGGACAAATAATCTCTTATGCTGACGATACTGTTCTCACGTTTACTGGTGATTCGTGGAAAGCAGTGGAACAATATGCTCAAAAGGGACTCAATACTGTTATGATGTGGTTAAATAGTAACACCCTAACTCTCAACACCACTAAAACCAACTACGTAACTTTTTCCATACGCAACAGCAGCCAACCTAAACATGACCTTTCAATAATAGCCCACTCTTGCCCAAATCCCGGACCGGACAGTTGCAATTTTTGCCCACCAATATAACCGGTAAAGAACATTAAATACTTAGGAGTTATCTTCGATAACCATCTTAACTTCAAACTACACGTAAATTCTTTAGCATCCAAAGCGCGAAAACTGATATATTTATTTAAATCTCTCCGACATCTGACATCCCGTAAAATAATTATGACCACATATTATGCTCTATGCCAATCTATTGTTTCATATTGTATCTCTTCTTGGGGTGGGATACCTAAATCTAACCTTCTCGCACTAGAAAGAGCACAAAGAGCTCTCTTAAAAGTAAGCACCTTTAAACCATGTACTTTCCCAACCATACAACTCTATACAGGATTAAAGGTCCTTACTGTTCGCCAACTCTTTATTTTAAGCTGTATATTAATGGTTCATGCACGCATTCCTTATATAGAAAATACGACAAGACGAAATTACATCATAACCACACCACCTTCACCTAAATTTGAATTCACTAAACACTTTTTTACTACCTAGCATATCACCTATACAACTCTACCAACAAAACACTATCACAACACAATCTACCACACTCACTCTGTAAAAAGCGAATTATAACATGGCTTGTAGGAAAATCATATATTGAAACTGAAAAACTTTTAACTCATTTTATTTAAATTTTTTAATTTTAACTGATAATTATTAATATAGAATGGAAATTGATGAAGAATAAAACTATTCTAAAGTATGAAACGCTGTTATCTAGAATATAATTATGGCAAACCATGTATTATTGTAAAAAGTATGTATTATGACCTAGGGAGAGGTGACTGGGCCCTTAGCACAGACTATTGTATAGTTTAGTAATGGGCTCCAGTAACATGAGTGTACAATGTGTGTTTATAGCCTTAAGTAATAATTAGACTAAGAACCTGTTGTAAAATTATCCTTTCAGTGGTATAATAAACTATTCATTCATTATATTAAAAGTGCAGGTTTCGCGCAGTTTTACTTGCGTATCTTTTGATCCCGTTGACATTTCTGGGCGAAACGCTTGTGTCACTTTTGGATAGTATACCTTTTTGAAGGGATTTATGAAATCGGTCCATTAGTTAAAGAGTTATACAAATAGACAAACAAAGCTTTCCTTCCTGATATTTTACGTGTGAATGAGAGTTTGTTTGTTTGTCAAAGTTTCACACTTTATCTATTTAATATATTATGAAAATTTGCTAACACGTTATACGGGATGTCAGAAAGGAAGTTCTGGTTCATTTGATAAAAGCAAAACAGCGGAAGATGGGTGACAAGTTCCTGAGACACGGACCCCAAATATCTTGTTCCCGGTCGCTTGACTTGTTAAATAGTTTAGTCACTAAGCAAATCGTCCAACAATATACGATACGACACAAATGAAAGCGAAATTTTATAGACAAGAAATATTTGGAATTGCTCGCAAGCCCATATTTTGTATCGTTCAATTTATTTTATGTCGGTGAGCGATATAATTAAAATTGTGTTAGTATATGTATCTGTGGCAGCACCCACGCCATTTTCATATACGTACTCAATGTAAGAACGACTACCTTTTGTTTGCAACAGCTTTTGCTCGAATGGTAATATTTATATAGCCTACTACAATGAAGATTATTATTAACCTTCCCCTATTTTACTTTAATGATAGGTTGTTCTCGAAGGACGCCACTCGCACCAAGATACTAAATATGCCTAAGGATTTAAACATATAAGGAACCAATATAAAAAATAAACTCACTTGATTAAAAACTCCCTTCGACGAGGAATAAGACTCTCCTTTGACATACGGCGGGAGCGTGGCAGTGGAGCTGATGCTGCGCAGGAAGCTCTGCAAGGCCTCGTACTCATCTTCCTTAGCCTGCGTCTTGGCGAGCTTCGGCTTGTGGCCATCGGCCAGCATGGCCTCGTGGGCGCCATCGCTGTTGAATTTATGTGTTTTTTAAAACTTGAAACAAAAGCAAAAACTGTAGCTAAGAGCGGTATTCACAAAAAAGGTTTTTTTTGCAAAGCGCCTCGTTTGTGCTAGGCCTTAGAACTCACGACTATAGACGACATTTGGCGCATCCCGCCTTTACCTATAAAGTTTAAGATCTAGGAGTATTTTCTAGGGGAACTTAAATTCACAAATTTGACAACCCGACTGCTAAAGTTATTTTTCCGTATAATTCCTATTCCCACGGGAAATCCGAAAAATAATATAGTCTATGTCACTTTCATAACTGAGACAAATCCAATGGCACCACATACGTTGAAATCCATCGAACAGTTTAGGCTGTAGAGCGTGCTAAAGAAATATACATAATGCACTCGAAAAACATAACCCTGCTTCTGACAGTCGGGTAAAAGCGTGACACTGATGGGAACTTTAATTAAAACAAATCAAAACTTATTTATTATAATGATGTTTCAAATGTTGTTTATATATTTATTTCTTACAACTATAGGTACTTTGCTACCGCTCCGAACAACTGCGAGTCAAATGACGCCCCCGCATATAATGAAATTTTAAACCGGTATATTCAGAGTAACCTTACCTGTCTATAGACGTATATTTAGCAAGAAATATAATTTTGACAATACGAGAACCAGTTATAAATTGCTGGACATTTGTCCAACATAGCTTGTACAGTTCACCTATATAAGATTATTAAGTATGTCAAGATCAAGGACGTATTTGGATTTAATTTACAAACATTGAATATTTTAAAGCTCAAACGCCTACAGCGTAATGACGCTGGTGTGAGCGAAATATTTGATGTAAAATCTTCTTTAAAAATTATCTGTATTCGACAATTGTATTATAAACTGTAATGCTTTTTTGCGTCACTGCCCCAAATAAAACAGTGCATCATGCATGAACAGAAAACTAAAATAATTTTTACTGCGTCATCATTATTTTGCAGATATCTTTGGCGGACTGCAATCTAATTGTTTAATCTAAAAGACCGCAGATCTAAAGCTCACGTTAATGATGAAATAAAATAGAGTTATTCATAAGCTAGCACTGAATATCTACAGTTTTTTAACATCTAAAAAAATGCACCCATTGTAAGGTACTAGCGAATACTTATGAACACAAAAACTATAATAATGTATTAATGGCTATTGTACCTCATCTTATTATTTTTTTCTCCTTCGATATAATACCGAGCTCGCAAATAAAACAAATACATCTAATTATAAATTACAGTACTTTAATATATCACTTTTGTATTATCAGTTAAATATCAGCGTTTGTTTTGTTTTGTTTATCATCCATCAAAATTCATCCATCCATAATTCGGCAATCTACTGCCGAAATAAAGTTCTCCTTGAGTTCATGCAACCACTTCTTATTGCGTGGAACCCAACACTGAAATTACCTACCTACTATAAAACTTAAGAAATTGTTTAGCATGTAAGTATGGTTTGTTTATTTAATAACAACGTTGCAAACATAGAACAATAGTTATTAAAAAATAAATTATCAGAACAAAACAACAGCGTTCCAATTGAAGAATGTCTTAAAGGCACCGATATTGTGTTACAGACCGTCCAAGCCGTCAGTTGGTAATATTGTTACTATTTTTTAAGGTTTTTGAATAAATGGTTGCGCATTACACTTTAAACGATATGTAAATAGACTTCTGCAGATAATAGAATAAATTATAAGTCAAATTGTAATCATGAAATTGAGCACCTAATCAATTGCGTACGATTAGTTACAATGGCGTTCTCATAGAAAAAATATACCAAAGGCCAGTATTTAAATAGGCAAATACAATTGCAAAAAAAACAAATTTGGTATCCAGTTTTGAATATAATTTTATAGGTACTCATATTTAAACAAAATTATTGCACTGTTTTAATTTTTTGGCAACATTTTTACGCCCTCTTAACCAGTAGGACTAACAGGAGAATTCTTAGCTGTCTTTTCTTTCAAATCACGTTTTCGTTATCGTTTCAATCCACAAAATATTAAATAACGAAAAGCGAAGCGAAAAAAATGCAAACTCAAAACTTTGGTAATTTACTCAGGTAATGAAATAAATGCTGGCATCAAATATCGAAATAAATAATAATATCACTGTAGTGTCCGAAGTTCGGGTCATTTTTGATATAGGTCTAGTTGGCTTGGTGAAAACAACTGAATCAAATTGGCTATGTCTTCGTTATATTTTCAGATTGGTGTTAAATACTTTAGCGGTGTTCTTAGTAGATAGAATATTGAGAAAAAAGAACGAATCTAAGTTACCATAACATTATAATACATTATTATTGTTATATATAACTTAAAACTATATAAGGTTTTAATAATAGTTTTTTTATATAATTTAGTAGACTATAGTATCACGCCCGACGATATATCAACAAAGAAACTCTAATGCCACTCATACTTTACAGAAAATCCTGATGACAGGGTTTTGAAAACGTACGGTAAGTAAATGATACCATTTTTTTTTTTTTTTGCTGCCGAGGCACCCTCGCGGGAGGGAGGTGGAAGATGCGTCATGCATACCCGGCCGCAGGTAAATTCCTCTGCGGGGGGGTTATGTGGGACTCACCAGAATGGCACCTACCCACTAAAAACCACCTGTTGGCTGTAGTTATTACCGTTAGCCTTCATCGGAAGCGACACCCGTCGGGAAGTTGGGCGCGCTGGCGGAGACCCGCTTCTTCCGCCTGTAGTGAAAGTTGCACTGAAGGTGCTCAAAGGGACATGAGTTGGTGGCCGTTCTGGGCAGCCTCCGTTGAAGTCGGGGCTGGGCAGAGGTCGGCCGAAGCATGATTTAGGGATCAATTCATTTAAATGAACCTATAATGAATTGAGAAGGGAACTATGCTCCGCCAGAGCTAGCAAACGCTCTGTCGGAGTACGTGAAGCCCTAAGTTTACGGGCTAAGACTGCGATTTCACTAACATCGATATTTTCCATAGCGTCGCAGACGATACGCATATCGTCTGCTACGGAGGATTGAGGAGTGGGTTTGTATGGGCGAGGAGCCGGGATGGGATTCGATGCGGGGCGCTGCCTCCAGTTTTCTGGGGCAGGCCTGGACTGTGTAGGCTTAGCAGCCGGAGGAACCCGGCTACGCAGCGGCGGAAAGTTTTCTTGAGAAAGGCGCGGGGCCTGTTTGGGTGCCGCCCTCTTGGAATTGGAGCGCATACAACGGGGTGCACGAGGGCAGCCCCTGTAATTTGCGGTGTGGCCGGACTGGCCACAAAGCACGCAATCGGGAGGAGAGGGAGTTTCAGGAGTGCGATTGCACTCCTTAGTGAAATGAGGGACCAGGCACTTGACGCACCTGGGCGGTGCGCGGCAGTTGGCCACCGCGTGCCCGTACAACTGGCACCGATGGCACTGACCGGGATGACCGCGGCGATGAGGCGCCTCCATCGAGATCCCAGAGAGGCCGCATATAGTGCCCTTTGAGGATCTCCCTGGACTTGGGGACGTTGGCGAGAACCACCAAAGTGAGAGGGTGTTGCCTCCCGTACTTGCTGTGCATTTTATGCACCGCGAGTGCCGGGAAGCCTTGGGACTGCAGATCCTCCAGGATAGCCTCGTTCGATAATTCGAACGGGACTCCCCTGAGTACCGCTCTGATCTTACGCTCTTCTGACAGAGCATAAGTATGATAAGCATATTGCTTATCGGTGAGGAGCTTTGTTAAAGCACGGAAGTCGTCTATCGACGAGACTAAGATTTTAATAGATTCACCCGAGTTGGCCGCTCGGGTGTAATGAATCTTGTGCTCATTGCACAATGTCGAAACCTCAGTCCATTTACCCTTTTCCCGAAGGAAAACGGGTGGTGGCACCTTGGCCTTGACAGAAGTTGGGGCCGGAGCGGGTGTTGAAGACACCGGGGCAGCTGGCGTTGAAGACGCCGCAGGGGGTGTGGGGACGGGCGTTGAGGGCGCCGGGTCTTGTTTCGAACGCTTCTTAGAGCGCTTCTTAACAAGCGTAAAAGAGGGAGACTCAGGGCCAGTTGGGGTGGCGTCCGAGGATGACTCGGTCGCGGGTGCGCGCTTGCGGCGCGGAGGGGCGTCTACTTCGCACTCCATGTCACTGGAGGAAGGGGACGCGGGAGGGCCTAAGACCTGAGGGGTCTGGGGAACCGGGGTGGCCTGAGGGGCCATTGTGGACATTAACGTCATGAGATGAGGGATAAGGGAATCTAAGAAACGGTACTTATCAGCATTTATAGACATGCCTTCAGTACTTTCAAGTAACTTCTTCCTAAACTCGTCAAAGCTTAGGGAAGCCATTGCGGAGGGGTTGGGGAGGGACAATATATAAATATATATACTATGAACCTATCAACGATGACTAACTTCCTAAAACCACCCTACACGCAGTAGGGCGGTTGAGGACGACGCGGATAACTTACTCGAACACGGAACTTGAAGTCCTGGAACGACGAAACCCAGTCGACGAAGCTCACGTTCCACGAAGTACGGTTAACAACCCACTATACGCCGTGAAAACGGCGTTAGAAACTTATTAGAAGTACGGTTAACGAGCCACTGTCCGCCGTGAAAACGGCGTTAGAAACTTATTACGGTATACAACTATGAAATTATATATTACGACAACAACCAGTGAAATTTGGGTGCTCAATTAGCGCGGGGGCTAAAAGAGCGGGAAGGCGTCTGCGATCGACGTGCGCTCGAGAACGCACGCAGACCGAGACTGTTCCAAATGATACCATGTATACATACTTCATATATACTTTTATAAACGTTATACTGAACCCTTTGATAAGTTATAAATCTATGTTCTCCAAAGGATTTAAAGAGGGTGTGAAAAACACAATTATTGTACAATTTCAGCTACTTTAATGAACTGCGTGATAAGCCGATCGGCTGCATCGCGTGGCGTGTATTCATTAGTTAGCGGCCTGCTCGCGAATATGTTGCCGAACATCATAAGTATACTTGTACTTTGTGGTATGTGATTTTTATTAACATCTAGAATTTTCAAAAGCAATAAAATCTATCAATAACGCCCGCTCTTAAGTACAGATTATGCAAAGTGAATCCGTACTTTATGTTTCTAACATCTTAGAAATGCTTAGCTTTGAGAACCTTAATTATCTATTTCACTTCCCAAACCGAATCTTGCTTATAATATCATCGTCGCTAGTAAAATTACAAAACTTTTAAAAACTTATCTGAGGTGTAGTAAAAACAGGAATTTCAATTAATTATTTAAAAATGCATAACATTAAATAAATAAATCCCCAGACAAACACACCGACTGTGTGGCCCCAAAGTAAGCAGAGCTTGTGTTATGGATGACCATACAGCGAACTGGGGGGAACCCAGAATAAACATACATATATAAATACAAACAACCATGACCCGAGAACAAACATCTGTGTTCATCAGACAAATGAATGCCCGGCCAGGTCTCAAACCTGGGAGCTTTGGCGTATGAGGCAAGGCAATTTACCACTACACCACTCGGTCGTCAATATCATCGCTGGTTTGCCAGGAAATTGAAATTCCCCTGTCTGGTAACTTTATAAATAAATATTTCTAACAATCACACCACATGATCTAGCCCAAATTAAGTATCATTAAGAACTTGTGTTATGGATACTAGATAACGGATACATAAACTTAAGAAATATATATACACACATAGATTTTTTTTCATATATAAATATTAGAAATAAAGTTAAATAAACATCCATGACTAGAAAGCCAATATGATAAAATATCTGCTCCTACCAGGATTCGAAACCGGGACCTCTGGCATGAAAGGCAAGGCTACTTATCTCCACACCAAACAGGCCGTCGAACATTCACGTTGTATGTATTAATGGCAACTGTTTCGGCTTATGATTTATATATTCTACAAAGACTAACTGTAATTATAAGCTGTATGCCTTCCAAAACAAATAAAATAGACAAGAGCTATGGACAGAGGAAATCTTCTAGCCTTAAGTAAAATTCTTGGTTCTTCAGGTTTCAAAGTAAATTGCGTGTTCTCAGGGCTCTTAGCCTTGACTATGGCGGAACGAATTTTACTCCATAGTATCAACGGAGAATTTAGTGCAAAATTCTTTCAGGTAATTAAATATTTAAGTTTCACAAATCCTTTTAAAGAGTATCAGAACGTAAATATAACATAGCACATGATATGAAGCAAGTCATGACTGTGTTAAAAAAAATAAGAACCGCATACTTTTTAAGTAATTGTAATTTTTGAATACGTATGTCAGGAATTTTACACATACTCACTCATATTAGCATGTTTGGAGTTATAGGTATTTGATGTCGTCCTTGTTTGGGATATAAAGTAGGTCTGTATTATTTAAGGAATTTAAAAAACATGTACATAAGTCCTAGAAATCATGAAATGCGAGTAAATATCTTTTGATGGGTGTGTTACGTCTTCAGTGTCAGTTTCTGTTACGGATATGAAATTGAAACGCCTAGCTATAATATTATAAATAAGGAAGTTTATTTTTATCTATTTTTTTATGAAGTGTTACTCCCACGTTGTTTCGCCTACGTCGTTAGGGGTAAAGTATCACCAGAAAAGATCATCGGTTTTATCCGGAAAATAACTGCCTCCAGACTACGAGTACTTATATGGAAATAAAGCCGCGGGTTTTTTTTAAATAATTAAAAATAGGCTCATTCAATTTAGAACATTTTCATAAATTCATTTTAAGGCTGGACTCTACTACACATTTACTGTTTTGCCGTCATTTTGTATTTTGTATCAATCCTACACGATATAGGTACAATTTAATTTTAAATATCGAATGTTTACTTTTCTAGGAAGTAGTAAAGTCAAAGCCTGAAGAGAACGTGGTTTTTTCAGCCTACTCCGTGCTGCCTCCGCTCGCCCAACTGTGCTTTTCTGCGGAAGGAAGCTCGCAGAAGGAACTCTTGACCACTTTAGGAATTCCTGGCACCGACGTTGTATGTTTATCTTCACATCAATAAATATCATAGCCCGTACATTAAAAATTATACAATCTTTAATCAAAGCCAAAAGAAATGGATGCGAATACATTTTTTAAAGCATACACATTTTTACAATGTGCTCTGTGCATTTTTCATAACACATATGTCTATTGTCTCGTGCTAAAATGTGAAATTTATTGTCAGAGGATTTTCAAAACACACTTTATGTCTTATTTGTTAAACCTATTTAATAGGATGGAATCCCTAAACGAACCAAATGCAAGTGGGCATGACAGTAAAGTTTGTGTCATGGATGAGCACGACGCGAAAGAAGATCAAAATAAATAAATATAAATGATGAGAAAATATAAATGCTTGCAGTTTATTGTAGTTTCTGGTGTTGATGGTTCATATAAGAGGCACTTTCTACAAATTCGGGCCGGCAAGGATCGGCAAGGCGGTCAAATCACCCGGCTTATGTGTACAGGTTTTGGCGAGATGAACTGAATCTGCCGACCTATATGTAGTTCACATAGATTACCCGACTGGCAAGACGAATATGTATGGCAATTACTTCATGACGGCCTTGCCGATCAACTGATACTGTTACCACTAAGGTTTCGGCTCGAACATGTGGATAGCACTACCCCTAAGAGACATATTTAAATGTAGGTATATTTAAATGTATTCATGTGGATAGGACAAACAATCATAATGGAGGTTTTGGTATTAATGTATTTTAATATTGTTATGTAAAATATATATTTTTTAATGTTAAAGGCATGACATTACTTAGGCAACCTAATTCGCAAAACATTAATGTACTTGTTTAAATTAAACTGAAACAAGCGTTAAAATCCGGCGACAAGGATGTTCGCTCAGTACAAGGCGTTACTCTTAAAATGTTAAACAGAATATACATCGCTGAAGACAAAGAACTAAAACTGGGACCCAATAACATGACCCAGGAAAAATTTGAATCCAAAATAAAAAAGGTGGACTTTTCAAAAAGCGAAGCCACAGCTGCAGCTATCAACGAATGGGTAAGTCTAATAACTTATTTCTTCATTGTAATGATAAATTGTGTGTAAAACAGATAAACCAAATGATTCAGTTACATAGAAAATGGCAAATACTGTGATCGTAATTGTGTCGAATTGTAATCTTTGTAATGCTCAAAAATGATTGTATTTGAAGCTATTTCTGCATACTGATCTATAATTATTGTTTTAGACTTAGGATTTGACACATTCACACTTTTATTTAATGTTTCAGGTTACAAATCAAACAAATAATAGAATTAAAAATTATATATCGGCCTGTTCCTTGAGTGCCAAAACTACTGCACTTCTTGTAAATGCTATGTTTTTCAAGGTAGGTATTGATTTCCTTCCTTTCTTCATCCCAGATACGTCCAATGCAAGACAATATCTCCTCTAGGTATGTATTTTGGCGACCATGACCATATCTTTGGGGGGTCTGCCTACACGGCATGGCACGGCTTTCTCATAAGAAAGTCAGCTACACAGAGAGATTATGAGGTCATAAAATTAACAATATACTTATACATTTTAAAATTTGGAGTTTCTGATTTGATCTCGCAGGGAGCTCCAAGTAGCTTTCTACACTATTTTTCATGAAGCCACAAATACTCTGAGCCACAAGTTATCATTGCTAATACACTTGGGTCGACACATATAAATAAAGATAGAATATGTTTCGTAGCTTCCCAAACGCTCCCCAGCTGAGTTTGAATCGACGATTTGCCTCTCTCTCGTGGTTGGACTCATAATCGTCATCATTTTCGAAGAGTAAAGTCTCTAACTTTAACAGGAGTTGGTATGACATGAATGTAAGACATTCGTCTAGACTTTATTCATCTTAAGACCTACTCGCTGGAGGCTCTGTAGAGGTGATTGGTACTTTTTAAATTTTCTAAATACCTAGGATACCTTTTTTGTTCGAGTTCGTTTTATTGTTAAAAGAGGTACCATACAAAAAAATAAATTCCTCGCCTTTATTAACACGTCTTTTACCATATCAGGGTAAATGGTTGTACCCATTCGAAGAATATAATACTGTGAATGGCGCTTTTTATGTAACTAAGGATACTAAAGTTTATATTCCCATGATGTACCAAGAAAATAGATTCCTGCATGGATACAGCCAGGAACTAAAAGCACAGGTACGACCTTGAATATCCTAGTGGTAGTAGCGATTACTTTGTTAAGATCTCGTCTAGGGCGGTACAACAGCCTTTCTAATTTGAACCGCCAAAGTAATCAAATTTCAAATTCAAATATTTATTTCTCAACATTGACAACTACTTGTTCTGCATAAAGAATGCTTTATTTAATCTCATTACGTTAAATAAAGCATGACTCTACCACCAGTTCGGAAAAACCTTCGTGAAGAAGAACTGGCAAGAATCTTCACGGGCATAATTTGTTCAAAATAAATTTACAATGTCTCTTTATGTCTATACGAAATTATTCTTATCTGCATCTGTTAGCTCGGTAAGTCTCCAACTGTCCAAACGATGGACACCCTTGACCGACACCCGTTCACGAGTTAACGCGGGATCCAGCCATCGCCCTCCTCAACTCTACGTTTATGTGGTTGTGTTCAAAAGTGGAAGTACAGCCAGTGCAATTACTACGAGTATATCAAATTCAACTGAAGACTACAGTCGGAAACGCATCATAAGTCAATAATATTATCACATTCAAAATGAATAAATAATACACCCACGACTGTTGATGTTCGTGGGTGCGGATACCAGCAGGCTATGAAAATAGATTTTTTTTTAATTGAGCAAAACTATTGATTCTTCTTTTTATTGATTTACATTTTTTTATTTAGTTATTAGATTTAATGTTTGAAAAATGTGAAGCTTCTTTAATGGTTGTTTTACCTGATGAGGTTGATGGCATTTCTGATTTAGTAGAAACCCTCAAAGATCCGAATGTGCTTACAAAAGCAAGCAATGACATGATCGTCAAGAAAGTTAACGTGCATTTACCTAAATTTATAATGGACAGTACTACAAACCTAAAAGATATTCTTCAGCGTGTAAGTATATTGATTTTACTCTTAACATATAAATGCGTCTAGAGGATAGTACAAGTCATTACAACGAGTCAGTACAATGACATATTACATATAGACAAGTCAAGTCATACCCAAACATTACCGTACAAAAAAATTGGGGTCAACGTAACTATAGATACCTACCCGATATATAGAGTAATATAATTTGTGGGAGAAGGAAAGAATAATACGGTTCATTTGTTGTAAGAAAGAGATACCTATGTACTTTGTGACGTTGTTTCGAACTAATTGGTCGCGAGCATACGTGACGTAGTACGTAAATTGTCGAAATTCTATAGCGTTGTATCTTTTACACCCACATACAAAATCATATTACATCTCGCTCTTCGAGTTTGTTGAAACGAATGGCCATGTCAATTTTAAAACGTCATTTTAAATAGCAAAGTATAATAATAGATAAGATAGTTATAAAAAATAGTACTTACTCATGAAAAGAAACGTTTATTCTATCTTTAACAGTAACAGTGTTATTAGTCACTGTCTAAACACACAACAAGGCATTGTACGGTATTAATAGAATAAGAATAGGGAATAAGTTTTGTTTGAAGTTTAGCCGTGACACTGGTTTGCACAAGACTGAGTCAAATAGCGGGCAAATGCCTTGCATTTTCCCGCATTTTTGAGAGCGGATAACCTGTCTATATGTAATATGTCATTCACAGCAACCGTGTGTGCGTAACCAAAATATACTAATTGTACACGCACACCAAAGCGACGAGAACAAAGTTTGGCTAGATGGTGGCCGCCACGCAAAATTAATAGTACATTTACAAGCAAACGCACACATCGGGCTGTGCGCACAAATGAATTGAACTATCTGTAGTATAGTTATAAAAACTGTAACTAAAGTTGTATCGAATAAATTAACCCGATATTGTGTCATGAACGTCTAAACAGCTAAGATAATAACTACTGAATGTGTAGTAAGTGCCATCTGCTAAGTCGCCCGTGCCTCTTTTTTTCCTGCACCAAAAAAGTAGCAGTGCGCGACTTCAAGTATCATTCCTCCTTATAAAATATTCATGAATCAACTAAGTCTCAGTATATCAAACAGATTTGTGATATTTTTAATGATGGGTAAATAGACTTCTTTGCTACAACCACATTTTTTTAACATTTTAGGTGTTGCACGAAATGAAGCAAAAATGAGTATTAAGTTTTTAAGATTGCGAACTGTTTAAGAATAATTTTTCTTAATAAAAATTTGATACTTTTTAGATTGGTGTCAAAAAGTTATTTTCCCCTGGTGAAGCTCAGCTTACTAAGTTACTGAAAAATGAAGACAGTTTTTATATCAGTAATGCTATTCAGAGAGTTTTTATAGAAGTTAATGAGGAAGGATATGAAGAAGCAGCAGCAGCTAATAGTAAATATACTTTGCATTTTTTTCTTCTTATAATCCTAAAAAGCTACTTTCGAAATAAACTGATTGGTGTCAAGTGATTCTTAACAAAAGGAAGGTTAGCTATAATATCCGAAAAAGATCTTGTATTTTAAACTCTTTATTGTGCGTATTGTATAATAAGTATAATAAGCATGAAAATTATTAATTTACAAGAAACATAGCATTCATTATAAATTGAAAACAGGTATAGGATACACACAAAATAATTAAGCAGGTGAACCAAAAGAAGATCACAATAAAATCGCCAAATTCAATAATTAGTTAACTCAAGATTTATTCTTTAATTACTTTTAGGATTGTGGATATGTTTATTACAAAGAGAATAAAATATTAGGTAAAGAATAGAGTGAGAGAAAGAGTGTCGAGAGGTTTTTTTCCGCCGGTATTTTTTCCTTCGCGGTCTACCTAAAATACGGGTACACTACATAAATCCAAAAAACTTAATTCCGATAGTCATTATCACGAATTTAATAATTCCGAAAATGAAAATTCCGTTTCATAATTCCGAATTTTTCTTCTACGAAACTTCAAAATTCCAAACGTTTATAATTACGAAAATCAATATGCCGAATTTGAAAATACCGAACCATAAAAAATCCGAATTAACAATAATCCAAAATATCATAAATACGAATCCCAAATATCAAAATTCCGAATAATATTAGTTGCAATAACAAACGCCTTGTAAAACTGCATGAACACATCAATTTATACGTTCGAGCATTCAAGTAGTCAGCTGGAAATAAGAAAGTTTATTTAGATTTTTGTACCGAGTTATTTCTTGAATATGTAGGTTATGTACTGAAATGTCCCTTTTTCGACTTCCCATTCCCAAAGACAGTTTCTACCACATCAATCGATTGACGTCGACCGGTCAACGTCGATTGATGGCAGAACAGCGCAGTCGATGTCGCAGTAGTCGTGATGGCCTACAATTGTCTGACACCACCCCTGAGTTTATAATAGTAGTAAAATAATCCCATGCACCTATACATTTATATGAAGGTATGTGTAGTCCACCAACCCGCAGTAGGCGTGATGGCCTTCAATTGTCTGACACCACCCCTGAGTTGGGAGAGGCTGATATCCCTCCAGTGATTATTAAGGACGTCGACGGGTCGATCCTTAGATACAAAATCTGAATGTTAGCATTGAATTTTCGGAATAGGTACCATCGGACTAGTAAGACAGCGGGTTTTTAATTCTTCGTACTAATGAAAGTCGGAAAATTAAAATTTCGGATTTATGAATTTCGCTGAAATAAGAATCGTGTTTTTAAATAATCGGAATTAAGACTCTTCGGGATTGTGAAATTCGGAATTTTAAAAATCGGAATTTTTGAGTGTTCCCGTAAAATACGTTACATGATTGAATATTCCTACTATGTGCATTTTGTACTTAAAGTATGTTTCCCATACCACAGGGTAACTTTTTGAGTTATTCATCTTCAAGCAAGACCATTTTTTATTTGCTGATTAATCAAAATGCCAGCTGTAGCAGATTTATATAGAATATACAACCTAACTCTGCGCCACAAAATTACCCTTGCCAGACCACAGAAGCGTATCTTCTGTATCAATAAGACCTACCTTGACTTGTTCGAATGATGTATAAATACTCGTAATAGTCCAACATTACAAAAGCCGTATATTTGAAGGGACCAGAACACAAGTTTTGAAGATCCTTCGAGAACACAAACAATAATAAAATGTGTAAACTATCGTAATAAAATTCGCTTAATCGTAAAAAGTATTTAAAAATAACTGTATATATCGGTTATTATTTGAAACTTCAAAAGTTCCCGTTTTAAAATTATTCAAATGCAAAAAACTTTCTCTTGTAAACAGATACTCTTAAATAATTGTATCTCTTTCCATCAAGTGACATACAAGACATTTTTCAATAAAAAAATTGTAATGAACTACTCCAATTTCTAAATTGATTATATTTTTTGCAGCATTTAATGTTTTGGGAGGTTCTCCATATATGACGTGGCCTCCATCGGTAGAATTCAACGCAAACCATCCGTTTATGTTTGCCATCAAAGTTCGAAAAGACATAATATTCAGCGGTATTCTGAGAAAATAAAAAACTGAAAAATCTATTTTTAAAAACAAAAGAGTATGTAATTATTTATTAAATGATTAGAAACTACAAGCTTCTGAGTCTTTTTTTAAAATGATTTTTGAAGTACCTACCTACCATTGTATTTGTTCATTTTATGTACAGTTACTAGGTATTCTTTAAATCTTATCGCTTGATGAGTAGATGATACCTAAAGCTTCGATGTTGACTCCGTTGATTCCTGACAACTTTTTGAACTTTTTCATATCTGATTATGATCCGTACACATAGAAATAGGTGCCATCATATACGATTAATTACTATATTAATAATAAATCAAATAAATATAATATAAGTACAAATATAGAATAGAAATTGAGTAAAGATGCGTTATGCACCGTAGGCTTCAGTTGTTCCTGGGATTTGTTCCTATTATTTCAGTTGATCCTTTCCTTTCACAATCATATAAACGTGATTATTATAGCGAAATCTACCTCTTACGAATCTACATAAGGCCTTGATCATACCTACATTATCGATATTAGTTACTCAAATGAAATTAATTAGACAGGCATAAAGTACACAGACACCCAGGTAGAATAAAATAATGGTCTTTCAAAGCTAAATATCAACTTTTGAGAACCATTGAATCACAAGTGACTACATCTAGGGATTTCGATATTAAAACTTTAACTACTGCATACCGAATTGTCTTCCAATCTGTAACCCATTATCGCCTAAATAAAAGGGCTGAAATGATAAACTCTTCTTAACCAACAGAATTAACTAACTACGCATTTTTGTCTGATAAAAAAAAATATACCAAAACACAGTTTAAGGTACAGTCAACAGCTCATCAACCTACCACAAAATAATCGATTTTCCTCAATTAATTTTGGACTCTTTATTCGTAAACACTAGGTTGAAAATTTTTTAAGAAAATTTGACGTTTTGTGGCAGATTGTGTTTTGAGAATGTTCGTCAAAAGTTAAAATAGGGGCGCGATGTACGCAACCCAAGCCACGCATCAGTTTAAGCTCCACGCATACTCTTAGATAAAGGCTGAAATCTATAAAGAGCGTTTAGACATATCTTAGACTTATCTCAGCTAAATGGTCAAATAAAAAGCGACTTTGTCATGTACTGTATAGTGATGAAAATCGCTTGTGACAAATTTTTACAAGATTGGTGTCACATGTTTCCAAAATAGTATTGGACATAATATCAAAGAAAGTCGCTGTTTTTTGGACCATTTAGCTGAGATAAGTCTGCGATTAGTGTACGTAAGCTTTATAAATTTCAGCGGTAGTGTCAATGCTTTTTAAATTACGCAGCTCAATTGATCGATATACTAGAATTTATTAAAAAAAAAACGTAAGTTTGTATATTAATATAAACGTCGATGACATAATATGGGAGCCAAGATAAAATGTTCTAGACACAATTTATGAATGGTGGCCAACCTAGTAATTCACGTTATTTTAACGAGAATAATTTGGTTAAATTTTTAACCATTGACGGAAAAAGAGAAGTGTATAAGTTTGACCGTGTATGTGTGTGTTATGCGTCTGCGTATCTGTGGCTGTCTGTAGCATTGCAGCTTCCAAACGAATGAATACATTTTTTAGTTTTCTTTTTTCGATAGCAAAATGTCATGTCAATAGTCATGTTTCAGTGGATCAAAACTAAAGCTTTATGTTTCCCGTTAGTCCTGTGTTTTTTGTAATATCCTGTATTGTTTATGTGTTTAAAAGTAACTTGTAATACAAGTCTTGTTAATTCAGACCCCTACTAAATAGAGCGTGCAGTACAGCGCAGAAAAACGATTATCTTCGGATGTGGAAAGTAATCCTGGATAGCTGATAGAAGACATAGATCCCATTTAGGCCTCTCAAAGCCTTCTTACGTAAACGTTTTATAAAAAAATATAGCCTTAAACGCTTTAATCTTATGGACAAATCAAAGTTTTTTTTTTTAATAATGGACTCTTAAACAACAATGACCCGAGAAAATACACCTGTGCACATCACACATCAAATGAATGCCCCGACCAGGACTGGAACCCGGGACCTCCGGCTTATGAGGCAGGCCACTACCACTGTCGGCACTCGCGACTTAGACGTTTCCGGCAAATCAGCGATTACGTGGTTACGTGAGCGAAGTCTGATCTGGCGTTGAGTGAAATATATATATAGAGATAAGATTATTAGTTTTCGATATTTAAACAAACTTTTAAAGATAAAATCAATAAATTTAAATATCTATAGACAAATACAATTAGATAGGTACCTAACTCAATGCAGTCTTACTAAAATTATGCAATAATTGGTAGGGTCAGGCCGATCCTGTCAATGGCTTCTTTATATTCATATTTATGCTGGAAATATACAAGCAATCTGTTAAAGACAGCTTTATACTACGCACAGAGAATTCACTCTGTGTCTGAAAAACATGATAAAAGATACCTTCGTCAGTCAGCTAGCTATACAGTAGTTGTGGTTATTTGAAATTTTGCTGAGCTCTGTTTAGTATCTAGTATGTTCACTCAATTTCATTTATATCGTCGAAAAAAGTCGACATTATCGAAGATAATTGACGTAGTGGTCGGCCATCGAAATCGACCACACATTGAAAAACATATGCACCATATTCTCCACGGGATCTCCACTGACCGACTTCGACTTACAATTACATGACATTGCCTCCGTTGAAGCTGATGAGTGAAACTTGGGGGCACAATAATACTCCAGGGACAAAAAAGAAAACAATCTAAGCAATGGAAAATACCAGGATGGTCAAACAATGAAGTCGGCTAATATTGAAACTTGCGGCCACGCTTGCGTGCTCTTATAAAGAAATTAACGTCCGTTGTTACGAAGAAAGTTTTGCTTCATCAGGTAATGCGCTAATTCACGTGCACGTCAGTCGCAAAGAAATCTATCAGTGTAGCTTTGAATTACCCATGCTATGTATTCTTTTGATCTAGCTCCTACTCACTTGGCTATTTCTGAAGCTTCCAAATATTGAGGAGTTCAAGGCTACTACAGTATTTTGAGGATTTCTCCGAACATTTTTTAATTTTTCTGGTTAAGCTTTTAGACATTTTAAATGCCCCTCGTAGTGTAACTATATAATCTTAATACTGAAAAAATAATTGCCGTAGAAAAGTCTGGTGGCGTTATGACGCATTTTATATTTACGCAATTTTAATAATAAATACCCAGGCAAACACACCGACTGTATGGCCCCAAAGTAAGCAGAGCTTGTATTATGGTTGACCATATTGTGAACTGTGGGGGAACTCAGAATAAACATACATACATAAATATCAACAACCATTAACGTTACGGGCGTTTGTTTTCGGGCCATCACACAAATGAATGCCACGACTCGTACCTGGGACCTCCGACGTATCCACTATGCCAATCGGCCGTCGAAGAGTACACAACTTACAGTCACTTACTACGCACTTACATAGTGACGCTACCTATCACGTGGAATATTCGGCAGGGCATTTACTTACTCCAACCTCACGAGTAATTTTCAATGCGAAACTTTTTGTATATAAAGATACATTGCTTAGTTGAATGTTACCATATCAATTAGTTTATTTAAATGGTATAGCATGAATTTTAGGTGTCATTCATTGTTCACAACGCGTTGCCGACAGTAGACATCTGTTAGAATTGCCTAACTTTCTAAAATCGCCCTATAGTTTACAATCTAAAATAGAACTACATTTGCACGGTAGGATGGGCGGTAGTACGCACTTGTTTGCACGAAAAACAACTTACCGATGGGGTTTTAGCTCATGACTTATTACGCTTTGTTGCCATTTCGTAAAGAAATATAATGACCTTACAAGATTTTTTATATTAAAGATTTCTTACAGAACTACGCATTCCACTTATAATTTCGTAACACGCGCAATAAAAATGCTCTTATCTTATATCACTCACCTTTGAACCCTTATGATTCGCAATTTCCTATTACATGATATAACATACCCGAACAACTTCAAAACCATGATTTTTAAATTATTTTTAAAAAATACAGTTACTATGGCTCAAAAGAACAGCGCACGCGACGTTGCGGTATGCAAGTGAGATTCTAATTATTTTTGAAATATAAACAAAGATAACTCGGTGAACTTGTGACTCTCTTATCGAAATATAGTAATAGTAAGGACCCTAGCCCTTAAACGACCTGCAATAGAACTTGGAATAACCTAGATACAGGTGTAAGTTTTGGGTAGAATTTAAATATTTTCGGATTTTTTTTGATTTATTACTGCATTTTTGCATTTTCTTTAAATAATCTTTCTGTAGAGTTCAGCATTACGATGAGGCGCGGTTTTAGATTGGTTACCGATTATACTGTAACAAACCTACATTTTGTAACATATCTAAATGTTTAAAAAAAATGGCAAAATAGCGATTGTCTTCAAGGTGTTATATAGATAAATAAGATGATTTAATTGACACATTGAATTTGATTAATTGACACGTCTGAAGTTGATGATGTCCACGAAAAATCACTAAGCGTAAGGTAAACAAAAGAAAAAAAAGTCATTAGGTATACTGAAGGTAAATTTGAGTTTCTAATTTGCTTTTTAACGCCCAAAGCAAAAAGACGGGTGTTATAAGTCCAAAATGCGTGGTTGTCTACATGTGTGTCTATCTGAACCATCCTATATTGTCCCAGTTGGTTGTATGGTAATTCATAACACAAACTTTGCTTACTTTAGGGCCCCGGGCATAGAGTTGGTGCGTTTGTCTGGAGATTTATATATTACTATTATTATTCTTCAAACCATGAAAGTGAATTCATGTATACGGGCTCTAATGGTAATAATTAAGACTTGTTGATGTAATGGTCATAAATATATAGGCAAACAGTTGACAAACTATTCAACTAAGCCACTAAGAATTCTCATTTTAATATTGCAGAAAATATCTAGGTCTCTGGGCCAACGTTGCAGAATTCAAAACAAAACTCAGTGTTGTAATTCTACTGAGGGCTGATTTCTCAAAGCTCACATAATTTTTATCGGGGCATAAATTTTACATTGACAAGAGTCTGCATAGAAATTATGTCAAACTTTCAAAATTATTCTACTGCTAAAAGTTATCTGATTATTGAAAAATAACCCCTAAAAAGCTTTGCCATTAAGTACTGAACAAACTACTTACGATTAATAGCTTAAACCGGAGACAATACATAATCACCATGTTGAAACGTGGTTCCAAGTCTCCTTACAAATAGGTATAAAAAGGAGGTAGCAACCATTACTTAATTACCCCTCAGAAGGAGTTCCGAACATTTCTTCAAACCTATCTGGAGCAACATTTTACCTGTGATTCCGTGTGCATGGATTGAAGGTTGTTAAGTGAGTAAAATTTTTTATTTTTAGTTTAATGGACGTTCGTCTTCCATTTCTCCTGATAAAAAATGACAAAGAAAACGAGAATGTTACACGCCTATCCAAGAGGGAACCTATTTTAAAGATGGAAATCGTAAAATAAAATAATATATATATAGAAAACAGTAAGATACAAAATAAAAAAACTTACAGGTCTTTTTGTAATCAAATGAACAGAAAAACGAATTTATCGTTCTGCTTGAAGCAGGAGCAGAAGTTATCGGTAGAGTTAGTTCGTAAGTTACAGACGGATGTGACACTCCAACAACAGTCGAATATAAACGTGAGACAATTGCAAATATACAAATACTTCATTTTATTCTAATAGGGATCTAAGTAAATTCTGTATAAAGTAATACTTAGGTAGTTTGATTTAAGTAACATAGCGGTAGATAGGTGACAAATCTTGTCCCCACCACCTGATTTAACTTATTCGCAATCCGAAAAGAACCTAGGCGCTGTGAGACAACACGAAACGAACAAACTTTCAGACTTATGCTGCGTTCCGTTTGCCGATTACAGCGCTCACAGCACTCATATACCCGTTCCGATTGCCCGAGAGCGCGCTCACAGCGATATCGTTACGTCATCGATGACGTCATAAACGCCGCCATCTTCCCGTTCACAGTACCAAAGCTACGGAGCATGGTCGCTGTGAGCGGTCTGTCAAAACTGACACATGACGTTACTTGTTAATGTTTTTATTAGTCAATTAAAGATTTTAAAAGCTTTATTATTCATTCAGGGTCAAAGATGTTAATGAAATTGTAACTTTAGACTTAAGCAACGAACAATCAGAATGTTAGCGCGATATTTACCGTTCCGATTGCAATAGCACTAATGACACTTTTAGCGCGCTCAAACGAATCGGAACGGTTGTGAGCACTTTTAGCGCTGTGAGCGCTGTAATCGGCAAACGGAACGCAGCATTACTCGCGCGCCTCGTCATCGCATCATTCTTTCTCTTTCTCAGTTTCATTAATTTAAGTTTCAAAAATTGAGTTTGTGTGAGTACCAGATCCATTGCTCAGGTAAGTCATATCACATCCTTACCTATTTTCCGCTATTTAATGTATCCAAAGAGTAATAGGGCCCGTAAAGAGAAACTTTGCATAGCACTTAGTTTAACGTAGTTCAAGATTGTGCACATATTTGGATTAGGGACTACAATTAATATTCTACAATATTACACTAATTGAAATAAATTGGGAAATGCTGAACCTTGAAAAATGATTCTTTGAGGTGTAATACTCTACATTTGTTGCTACATTTAATATTTACTCTTTAGATCTACATGAACATGCTTTATTTTTTAAGTTACTAATTTTGCTACAAATTTATTTAAAGAAGCATTTTTCGGCAATCGTATTTATGGCCATATATTTTGGCATGTATTGTCTCTATGATATAGAAATAACACAGTCCGAATATTTCGAGGCCTAATTATTTGAGTACCTTTGCAAATGTTTTTTTATTTATTTAAAACTAAAAAAAGTGTGATAAGTTAAATTATAAATAAATTAATAAAAAATTTAAAGTATATGGCAACCAGCTGTCGCGATTGCGCGACAGACCCGCCTAGGGGTCGCGTGTTGGGTCACAGTTTTATGACGAAATGGTAAGTTACGTTGGTAGGTACCTACAAAAATTAAAGGTGTCTTTTTTACGAGTATTTAACTTAAAAAGGCGCACATTTCAAGTTCTGGTGTGTTTGCAAGTATTCAACAATTTATAGAATGGAAGCGCTTAAATAAGTACGAGCGTACTTATTTCGTGCAATAAATCGTTTTAGTTAATGCTTTACAATACAGTTCGTACAGAGCTAAATCAATTTGAATAATTACTATACGGGGTGAAATTAAATTTCGATGGTTACCTACCATGGTAACCATATTTATTAAGAAACAGAATTCAAACTTCAACGCATTGGTTCTTGTACATTGCGTCTAAAAGCAGTAAAAAATTATGGGTTGCAATTTTAAGATAAGAAACAGAAATTCCATTATTGATGTGAATCAAAATAGTCGAATCTGAGAACCATTTTCTCTTATTAATAGCATTTTTGTGGCAAATTATGATTACTACTGAAATTTTTGTTAAGGAACCTGTCTACAGAATATTTTGGATAATTACATATTATATTCCATTCAGTTAGGACCCTTGCTGATGTGCAATAATGCAGGTGGCAGGTAAACCTGAAGGAATAACGGAAAGTATTTACGAAGAATGTTAAATCATCTTGAAACTTTAATTAGATAAGTTGATATATATATATATATATATGGATTGATCTAAGTAACGAATAGTATTGTAACGTCAATTTCCGTTTAAAAAAGAAAACTTATACTATGCGTTTCAAATAACAATAGGACCGACTTAGCGCCATATTGTGACGTCATAGCTGTCAATTCAAACCGATTAGGTAGCGTGAGCAAAAAATAATTTTTTAAAATGGAATTTATTTAAACAAGCAATTGCTTCTAGCGTCACACTCTCAATTTGGCTTTCTAACTTTTGACGTTTTTGTCATGCCACTGGATTTAAATTCGAATTGCAAGGTGGCAACCTCAAAATTTCAAAACCGTGAGAGTTGAAAATGTTATTTATGACATAGTTTTTTGGTGGTTTGTGCCTTTTTATTAACTCATAAGAGTTATTTTTTTAATTCAGTTGTATTTTGAAAATTTTCTTTTCGATATAATACTTTAATAAATAAAGTAAAATAAATCATTATTTTTATGCAAAAAAATTTCTTTGCGGACCATAATGTTTATCTATCCATTTCACCATTTCATTTCATTTGACCATTCAATTTGTATCTATCGACCTCCTTCGAGATCAACTGCTGGTCACTTTATAGAGTCGTTAAGAATATATCTTAAAGAACCACACCTTAAAAAAAATGTAATTTTAACAGGTGACATTAATATAAATATTTTGATAGGAAATCATGATAACTACTCTGATGCTTATCTGGATATGTTAGCATCTCATATGATTCTTCCAGGTCATAAATTTAATACAAGAATAAACAGCTACTTAGACCACATCATGACCAACTTAGATTATTCACGGTGCTCAGCTACGATATCCGAACTGGATACTTCAATCACCGATCATAAAATGATAGTTATAAGCTTATTTAATACAGAAAAACAGCACTCAGCCCCTGAGACAAAGTTAATAACTAACTACGACGAAGCACTCAAACACTGAAAAAAAATTTAAATCCCGACTTACTTTCTAATGTGGACCCTAACGATCTTACAAGCGAACTTATAAGTTTAAGTACAAATGCTATAAAAGTTAATACAAAACTATTAAAATTCCATGCAATAAAAGGCTTATCAAACCCTGGATGACACCAGGTATCCTTAAATGTATTAAAAACAGAAATCACCTCCAAAAAAAAAAGCAAACCCGATGAGACAAATGTTATTCTCAAAATCACTTACCGTCGCTATCGTAATTATTGTAACCAACTCATTAAAAACTTAAAACACCAGCATGAAAGGCACTTGCTAAATAGTTCAAAATCTAATAATAAATCACTATGGAACTGTATAAAATCGATAACCAATTCAAAAACAACGAAAAATAGCAATCTGGAACTACTGAACCTAAAATCTTCACCTGCTGAATCTGTAGACTATATTAATGAATACTTTAATAATGTGGGAAAGGTTTTGGCGAATGACATACGTATAGATTGCCAATCAGTTCAAAATTATATCAACGAACTTCCGATTCAACCAAACTCCATAGGTGTGGTAGAACCAGATGACAAAGAAATAGAGAATATAATAAATAATTTAAAACTAGAGTCAGCTCCGGGTTATGACAAAATATGAACAAAATTTATCAAAATGGCTAAAACATCTATTGTACCTATAATAACAAAAATATGTACCTTATCATTCCAACAAGGCATTTTCCCTCGAGTACTAAAGCGGTCCATAATACATCCTGTCCACAAGGGAGGGAACAGAGACGATATCAACAACTATCGACCAATATCAGTTCTAACAGTCTTATCAAAAATATTAGAAAAAGCTATAAATTATCGTTTACTAAATTATTTGAATTCGTATAACCTATTATCAAAATCTCAGTATGGATTTCGTGACAAAATTAGTACTGAAGACGCTGTTCATGAATTAACACGCAAAATAACTGAACTTTTAGGTACTAAAATGAAACCCTTGTGTATATTCCTAGACATAAAAAAAGCGTTCGATACGATCTCTGTTCCCTCCCTCGTTCGCAAGCTTGAAAAAATAGGAATCAGGGGTACATTCTTACGTCTTATATCAGACTATTTGAATAACCGCATTCAAAGTGTCAAAATAAATTATACACTCAGTAGAGACACGTTCTGCACTAACTACGGTATACCTCAAGGCAGTGTACTTGGCCCAACACTCTTTTTGATTTTTATTAATGACCTGACATCTATACAACTCGACAAGGGTCAAGTATTCTCGTATGCGGATGACACTGCCTTGCTATTTCATGGCAACAGTTGGGAATCTGTGTTTACTAGTGCGGAGATTGGATTTCAAAAGGTCATGAAATGGCTAAATATAAACCAATTATCTCTTAATTTAAATAAAACCAACTATGTCACTTTTTCGATTCGTAACTCTACTCAGCCCTCCTTAAACTGTACAATTAAAGCTCATTCATGTGATATGCTCCTATCGGCTGGCTGCTCATGTACACGAATCGAAAGAGTAAATAAAATAAAATACCTAGGGGTCATTATTGATTATCAATTGTCTTGGTATCCTCAATTAGAGACTGTTGCTTCTAGAGCTAGAAAAATGATTTATATATTCAAAAGGTTACGACATGTCTGTGATGATAATCTTATTAGATATATATATATATATATATATATATATATATATATATATATATATCGCTTTAGTTCAATCTATTCTTCTGTACTGTATCAATATTTGGGGTGGAACTTTTAAGTCACGATTTATCAGCATCGAACGAGCACAACGGAAAATTCTTAAAATAATGTCCTTTAAAAATAAATCCTATGGAACAACTCAGCTTTATCAAGATACAGATCTTTTAACGGTAAGACAATTGTATATACTAAAATGTATCTTAAAAACTCACAAACAGAAAGTGTTAGAAAAAGAATTGGTAAATAAACGAAATCCCTACTTTGTCATTAAAATAAATAAAGTAAACACGGAATTTGCCTCTAAACAGTTCTAAGCATAATCTGCTAGATTGTATAATGTAATTAAAAGAAATGTCAAAATTTATTCTTTGACCTTGAAAAAATGTAAAATGACTGTGACTAAATGGCTCAAAACACAAAATTATGAACAAACTGAAAATCTACTAAAATCAGTCATTTGACAATTACATTTTCATTACTTAGTCAAAAAGGAAAAATCTACATATAAGTTTGCATTGAATATATAAATGTATAAATTTATTGGTTGTTATAATATTTATATATTTATATTAAAAAATTGAAAATAACAACGAAAGAAATGTAACTGAAAGAAATGTAAAATGTATATAATATTGTGTTAATTAGAAATATACTTAATATATATTTATATTTAATTCGTTTACATATTTATAAACAAATAAACTCTAGGACTTCAACACAAATTCCGTATTCAATAATAATAAAAATGATTATAATAAATTATAATGTACGAATTTAACATTATTTAAATAATAATGATTAACAGAATTCTACTAATTAAAAATAACCTACAAAACATAGAACTTAAAGAAATGTAAAAAAAAAGAAGGAAAAAAAAATGTGCTTACTTAATAATTGTCCTAATAAATTTTATCTTGTAGTGTACTGTGTATCTTATATGATTACCTACTAAAAAATGTGTTAAAATGTTTATATATCTAATATACTATAACTATTTCAGCAATATAGGTTTCAAGTTTAAAATAATTCAAAATTATTATAATAAACGCTATAAGCTTATGACTTTCATTCAAATTTATGAAACATATTTGCGAATACCCTTCTTGCATTTTTAATAAGTAAACGTTTTTGTTTTTATGTATTTCTGCCTACCTACTTTAAATTGTTTGTTACTTTATAAATACAAAAATATTTCTTATAATATTTTGTACTAGGTAAAATATTGTGTAATACAGGAAGAGTGTTCACTCCTAACACAGGTCTGCGTACCTAAAAGGAGTGTCCTTCAACATTTGTTACTGAACTTTACCTAATAAAGAAATTTTGAATTTTTTTTGAATTTTGAATTTTCAAGTAAAATTTGACAGATAGAGGTTATTGACGTTCCTATTCTCATTTGAATCGCATAGCACTATACAGTACCGTATCTTTACAAACTATAACTTGTTAAGCAAAAAAAAGTACTTAGTAAATACAAGGTACCAAGCTGATCTTATCAGCGCACCTTCAACAGACCAAAAATACTTATTCGAAGTGTACATCCTGTACATGTATTATGTTTGATTGAATAACGTGATGTCGTTCATACTGATTAAACCTTTATTCAATAAATAATAAGCGCTATTAACTTGTTATAGCGGTCTCTTTGAATTGAAATCGGCATGCATGCCATTACGCGAATGACAAGCCAAGCTTGGCAAAAATTTGAAACTCATGCTTGCTATGCAATATTTCTAGTAAGTTACTTGACTTGAAAATACTATTTCAGATATACGTTGTATGATATTATTCATAACAACCAAAGTTCATAAATACACAGTTCGGTGTGTTAAGTAATTTTGAAGTATATTTTTTCCGAAAGACAGGTATTTTGAGATAACAATTTGTATTGCTGCGTTCCGTTTGCCGATTACAGCGCTCACAGCGCTAAAAGTGCTAAAAACCGTTCCGATTCGTTTGAGCGCGCTAAAAGTGTTATTAGTGATATTGCAATCGGAACGGTAAATGGCGCGAACATTCTGATTGTTCGTCGATTAAGTCTAAAGTCATAATTTCATTAAGATCTTTGACCCTGAATGAAGCAGGACCCATTTTTTTATATTATTACGAAAGAAAATTAATAAGCAAGCTTTTAAAATCTTTAATCGACTAATAAAAACATCAACAAAGTAACGTCATGTGTCAGTTTTGACAGGCCATTCACAGCGACCATGCTCCGTAGCGTTGGCACTGTGAGCGGTAAGATGGCGGCGTTTATGACGTCATTGATGACGTATCGATATCGCTGTGAGCGCGCTCACGGGCAAACGGAACGGGTATATGAGCGCTGTGAGCGCTGTAATCGGCAAACGGAACGCAGCATATATTTCTGATAGCAGTATTTAATTTTAAATAATTTTTTAGAGAGTTTGGTATGATGACGCCACGGAGTTTTTATCTATTTTAAATTTCTTGTTATGCGAAGTTTATTTTATTACCTGGAATGAACAACTCTACAATTTTCTTGTATATACGTTGACAAGACAGTGTTACCAAAGAGTAATTAAAAGTTGATGCTACTGGATGTCGTCATATAGGGGTTGAATGAGAGTCAATTTAATTTGCGCATTGTTATTACTTTAAGCTCAATTCTGCGAGTTGTTACTTACAAAATATATGTATTATGCTGGTTACCAACTTGTCATATACAAAAGGTCGCGCAGCATTCTATGCGTAATATCAGTTTGACGTCCAGCCGTGTAACGAATGCTCGTGTTCAAGGTTTTGCTACTGAAAAGATAAGTCGGAGGCATTGTTAATACTTTGATCAGCAACACAGAACCCAATAGGGCTCAACCCAATAGAAAATCTTTTGTTGGAGGTTGCAAGTTAGTAAAACATCAACAACAGAACATGAGAATCCCTAGTCCCATATTGCAAACGTCGTTTTATGTATATAATCTCTGACGCAAAGAAAATCCTACTCTGTACCTTAGACTTCAAAGTGTATTGATAGAGCCCCTGGAATGTTACTGCAATGAGATAACAGAGGAATAGCGCGAATTGGGATACCGCGATAATTTATTAATTGGAATTATTAAATGAAGCTGTTATGATGCAAATGGCAGTTTCGCAATTAATTCTGATAAAGGCAAAAAGAACTAAATAAACAAAACTAAAAAAACTACCTCTTTACAACTTATAACCCAATTGGCATGATGATTAGGTTTTTTCTTCAGATCCTCTTAAAATCTGTTATATAAATGTCTTTTTAAAAATTGCTAAAACAAAGAAACCTTATCGAAGTGAGGTACTTAATAGAAATTAGAATTATCAAATGATAACAGCTAAAAAGATAACATATAGACAAGAAGGCGGGTCGATGTGTTGATTTTACTGCATTATATGATAAAGAGAACAAATCCACTGGCAGACATTGAGGATCAATACCTTATGTGTTCATTGTGCAAACATTAGTTATGGCATGCTGTCTTAAAAATGTTCACATACAAAATATTGTTTGTTGTTTTTTTGTATTCATAGTTATTCTTTTTCATATAATACAATAAAACATGAAAATCTGCGTACATTTGTAACGCTGTACGTTGACCTTTACCTTTGGCCAAATAACCTTTTTTGCACGATACGCTTTCCTGGAAGTTTATACACTTTAAGACTTTAGACGATAATTTGTTTTGATACTTGCGTCACCTGTATTTTTTGGAATTTTTGTTTGGACATTAACGATGTATTATTTTTAATTTGATAAAATGTATGTGAGCAAGAGATGAAAAATATAAATAATAGAATGATATAATTAATTGATTAAAAATGTTAATGTATATATGTTAAGATATAAATAATTAGAGCCGACTTTCGGTAAGTTTTGATTTCACGTTAAACGCAAATATACGTGTACATCTTTACAGGATTTATTTTAAACCTTCTTAACCCGTCGCGCGATTTATGTACGCCGCGTGTACGCAAGGAAAAACGCTCCAAGCGCGTTACGTACACATGGTGTACATAACGAGTCGGTTGCAATTGGTCGCTCTTTTCTTCAATATATTTGCACTAGCAATACGAACTAAGAAATGTAATCGATTCATTCATTCATATTTAATAAAGAAGGTTGCAAGGGTGCCGGTGAGTTTTATTCAATAGTGTAAGTTCAATACGCTCAATACACCGCTTTTGTTATCATTAGAACCATCCATAGTCAATGCGCTAGTTTCATGGGAAAAATGAAGATATTGCTTTTTAAAATGATGTAAAAACCGTTCAATCTTGACTATAGAACTTTATTTGTATGTATAGAAATCGATATTTAATACGGTGAGGACCGTAGCGTAAGTACGGTATGCAGTGGCAATACGAGGGCAGTATGGGCGGCGGCGGGACATTAAGCCACACGAGATAAAGCCCCGTCCTTTGCGTCTGTTTAACCTCCACAAGTCTATGGAACACGGTCTAAATTTTTTTTACAAAATAAGGCTTACAGTTTAATTGGGAATTTAAGGCGAAAATTCCTAATACTCCTCCGCATACTAAGTGTCGATAAAACTGGATATAAAAGTGGATATGAATGCCAATCTGAATTACCAAGTCTCCCGACTGTACCTGGTGTGGTTTGTTTATAAATATTCACAAATATTTTTTTAATAAATCTAGTTGTATATATAAAGTCCGTTAAAGCTAATAAAACAAGTCTAAAATATATTTTACACTTCAAGAGAAGTGGAATCTAGATACGGTAATTCATAACAGAGGTTAATTGTTTATCTGATATAAGTGGGCGTTTCATTATGGACGTCACCATAATATGCTAATGTATGAATATAATTGGTTTTATGAAGAAATCCCCATTTTGATTTGAGTAAAACTCGTGACCCTAATAGTCCGGTTAAAATTAGTTAAATTAGTCAAATTAGTCCAAAAAATAAGGGTGAAGCTACATAAATATACAACAAGCTGAAAATCAGTAAAATGTTTCAAAATATAATTATAAATAAAATTTTAAAGTTCCCTATTTTTCCCCTGTATGGAAAAAAATGTATTCAAGGTCAAAGGTCATAAAATTTTTTTTTTGCGATTTTCATCATGAAAATCCTCCAGACAAAAAATTTTGATCATTCAATTACCTATCAAAAATGTATCAATACTTTTTTTCCTACGAGATATAACATTTCCGAGATATAACGATTCAAAATGTTGTTATAATCGTCATAATATGCACACGTTTCCACGCCACCTATGAGGTAGTGTACTTAGCGCGTTTTGTTCACGTGGTTTCCCCAGTAGCCTTATTCCAGAGGTCAGTTATGATCCTGTTTAATTTTAAACTATTGCAGAATAACAGAAATCAGCAAAGACTGGAAAGGATAAAAGTGACGTAAATAAAAAAAAATTATAGTCATACATTAATTATATTCATACATTAGCATATTATGGTGACGTCCATAATGAAACGCCCACCTTCGAATGACTAGATTGACTGGATTATATAAGGCTGGCACTTATTTTGCACAACGTTTATCGATAGTAACCCAGGGCTGTAATTCTGCCAGACTTTTGGCCAATTTGCATACCACGTGACTATCGTAATATCATGTGATGCTCCATACAGTAACGCGTTTTCGATAGCGTTAGCGATTGTAGATTGCAACTTGGCTGGACTCCGAGATCGAAAGGACCATTTTCGAAACAAGCGGATTAATGTACATTTTAGGATCATCTTGTACAAGGCTGTTATTTGAAAAATATTATATTGTTTATTTGTTCGTTATGGATAATCTTTAAAACATATGAATTGATCAATTATTTTCCCTACAATATCTGCTCCAAGTAAAAAAACTATTCACGGTGCCGCGCAGGAAGAAACGCGGGTGGAGTAACGAAAACCTCCTGTTTTAAAATAACTATAGTGGAGTTACTGTGGCGGTACTACAGTCCTTCCTGTTGCAACCGCCATGTTTACGTGGTTTTGTTTCGGATAAGGAGTGGAAGAGGAGGAACAGCCAGTGTAATAACTGGAACAGAGGCAATTCCAACTTAAGAATATGATAGGCAATGCATCGTTTGTCGATATATCACATTTAAAATTAATAAATAAAACCCCTACGCCTATTGATACCCATGGGTGCGGCTGCCAGTTACCATCAGGTGGGTCGAGGGCTCGTTTGCCGGCAATGTCTAATTAAAAAAAATTAGGTTCACGAAGAAGCACCCGTATAGTGCGGCGCGTTTTCATTCACTGTACAACCTCGCATACAGGGTAACTTTTTAATGAGTTACCAAATTTGGTCCAGACGATCTACTGAACTGAACAACTTAAAAAAAAAGCATGGGTATACGAATTACGCAATACGAAAAAAAAATAAGTTGGACTACCCATACAAATTGCATGTCAGATGCATCAATATGGGAATCCAGAAAACTTTTTCATATTTTGATTCCAAAAATTCTGTGGATACATTTTTTTATATTCACGAATATATCGTCTACTCTACATCTTTGGCAACTGACTAAAAAATACCCAGTGTATAAGATAACAAGATGTCGGAGTAACGAAAAATATAAACAAGTTAGCTGTCTTTCAAAATATATTTATTATGTATATTTAAATCGAAAATCTTTTCACTCACACTTTTGGTAAAAATCTATTTCCGCAAACGACAAGAAAATATTTTATCTTGAGGTAAAAAACCTAACACAGATTATCTTGAATCACTTATGACATTCGATATTTAACATCATATCACTGTCACGGTCAAACGTTAATCTATTATGAAATAGCAGAAAAAAAATTAAGGATTCGATGAATCAATCCGATATCTTATAATCTTTAAAAGATTACGTTCAGTACGCAATTATTACGTAGATAAATAATTTATAAGAATAACGAATAAAACAATTAGAATGTCGTAGAACTAAAATGATATTAGTAAAGACTAATATCGTTTGCGTCGGGTTCGGCTTTGCTCGGAGTCTTAGTTTCTATTTAAATTTTTTATTTAAATATTTTTTTTAATAGGTGTTTTTATTTTTTATGTACCTAATGCTAATATATGATTGTAAATTTTGTTTAACTAATAGATTTATTAATGTGAACAAATATATGTTTATAGCCGTTTTTATAACCTTTTTATTTTTGAATCCATAATTATTTTGCAATATAACCTGGATTTTGAATTTAATCTAATCATTTTACAAAAAAAAAATGAGACAAACCCTTTAATTGAGGTAAAATAGCGACAATTTGGCGAGAAACTCCTCAAAAACGGACCTCAAAAATCTATATCCCGGTTGCCTGATTTTACTTGTCAAATAGGGAAGGGATGTACTTGAATTTGAGTGAGTAAATGTGGCAGTATCAGAGTCATTTTTAACGTAGGTTGCGTAAGAATGTCACCAATCTTCCGCTACATTACTTTAATCAAATGATAAGTTGAATTTGCGTCAATCAATACTAATGCCCGAAGACTTGTTTTGTCATACGTAACATCCTTGCCAATGATACTAGTCTCTTGCTATCTCAGTAAACAGATTTATTTCAAAGATTATTTCTATTGATACCACTTTTTTTCTTGTTGCGAAGATCACGATTAATTAAGAATTACGTAATTTTTACATTGCAAAAGTAATTGTTAGTAGTAATGCAACCAATATAAACTCGTACAATCATTTAAATATTCGAGCATCTTGAAAAATTTCTATTTATTAACTTCTGACACTTTTCTTATTTTTAGGCCACGATTTTTCGGATTTGATTGATTCTGTCAAAAAATATTGTCTTTCAACTGTTACAGTAATTTTAAACTCTTTTAACCTTTTTACGTAATCCAAAATATTCGTTTTCTTGATGTAAAATTTAGAAAGATTTCCAATTCTCTCTAAAACCTATTTTACCCAATTAGCCTGAAATTATTAATGACTTTTTATACTTTTCAATTTATCGTTTTTCCAACTCTTTAATTCATTTTATTTTTAATTTTAAACTCACGGTTTTATTTAAACCTAATTGTCTTTGGCAAAAAACAATATCATTAACAGATGCCAAAAATTTGTTAATTAATTATTGTTTTACCTAATGGGAAATCGGTTTTAATACCGACATTACCTATTATCCTACATAGATCATTTTATATTGATATTTTTGTTCATTTTTCAAGCGGGCTGCGACTTGTAAAATAAGCCTTATGCACGAGCACTTATTCTTAGGTATCTCTTAAAGTAAACCTTTATTTTTCCTTATGAAGGCGCCTAAATGTCTTTCTTTATCGGTGAGACTTTAACTCACTTTTCTTTCCGGTGCATAGAACATGTGTAGGCGACACTTTTAATAAGCCGTAAGCTAATAAATCTTGAATATAATTACCACAGTGCGGGGTTAGCGGCACGTTAAATAACTGTATATATTTATTTAAAATATATTAAATATATTTCCAGATTTTTTACCCCCAGCCCCGGGTAATTTAACGCTGTGTGTTGGCTATCTGTCAACCTAAACCTTTTTGGCACAAAACGCTTTCTAGGTAATAAGCAGTCCTTGTGTTATGGATGACCATACAGCAAACTGGGGAGAACCCAGAATAATAATACATATGTTAATATCAACAACCATGACCCCAGAACAAACATATATGTTCTTCACACACATAACCCCTGGCCAGGACTCGAACCTGGGACCTCCGGCGTATGCGGCAGGGCTACTAACCACTACGCTACACGGTCTTCAATCTGTATTTTTATTTTCATTATATATTCAGAGATGTTAAGTTAAATTTATTTATTTAATTTATTTCTAATTGTTTTACAATGTAATATTTTTGAGTGCAAAATGTGGGAATCGACGTAATTTATATTATCACTGGTATTTCCACACTACAGCATGAAGATCTTGTAACATATATTTTGGAGGCCGCTTAACGACTCCTATATTTACTAATTAAAAGATCTACTGGTTTACTGTGTTTCCCTTTCTTCCCGCCTCCACAACTTGTTTATCCCTTTCAGCAGGCTCATCGCATCATAGATCTCCAATACGCCGTTGTTTTTATCAAACTGTTATTATTAGTGAAAAGACTAACATAAGTTTTATTAAACTGACGCAATTGTTTTCAAACTTGGAACAAAAATAAATCATATCGGAGCGTGGATTTACAGTGTGCCAGTGTCTCACTGCCGTGTTGAAGTCCACATTCAATATTATGAATAAAAAGACTAAACGCAAACAATTCATTTGTCTACAAAATCTCTTGTTATGAATAACCATAACATGGTAAACTGTTGGGGGAAGGGGAAATGAAAATGGCTGTAAAATAACTTTCAAACAAAAAAAACTTTTAGACAAAGGGCTCCTCTAGACTGCACCAGCATTCTTGGTCTGAAATTAATAGAACACAAATATGGATCGGTATAATATATCACACAATATTTATAGTTGCTTGCTAGGCTTCCATGTTTAAACAGTTGCAATTTATGTCGCGCAGAATAAATTGTGCTGGAGAAGTACTGGTGCTACACTTAAATTTGGTTTGGTTCAACATTATTCTAAAAACACAAACATTTAGGTATTTTGTATGACACTTTGCATTCATTTCTACAAAATGTTGATAAAAAAACTCAGCAAACATTTTTAAATTTTAAGAGAAGATATAGTGGAAATCGAGGATGTCAAGGAAATTTGTATATCAACAGTTGCCCTAGTACGCTCGTTCACCTTTTTACATCACCCTAAGTTAGGAAGTACAACTAAAATTAAACCGATAATTTAAAACTTATTAAGAGACAAGACATCCGAAGCCTATAAGGACTTTGTATTTGCAAATAAATTTCAGTTTCCAAAGTGGGAACCAATCTTTAGTATTTTGAAAGGGCAGCTTTAATACCATTTTAAGGGTGTGCAAATTATAAGGCTAGAATGTTTTTATTATAGATATTTTGCTTTACATAAGGATAACCTCAAGTGTCACTGTTTTCAGTATTCCATTATTAACAAATGAAAGAATTTTCGTCTCATAAAACAAAGAATAATAAAAACCGTTTTTGATTATATGTCTAATGAGCAAAGTCTCACTAAGATTGTATCACTCTGTAATAACTTAAGAGTTAAAAAACTAAGAGTGCTAAATATAAAAAGGCATATGTTCAACCTTTATTGGATACAACTCTCAATGTGTCATAGACTACATAGCTTAGCAAAACTAAAAAAAACTAGCGACAATGTAGTGCCGAGCCTGAGATGATACTATCAAAACTAGAATAAAATATTAATGAAGTGACAACCAGAACTAAATCATTAATTGGAAATGATGCTTTTAATCATGTAAGGACTGATGTATTTATTACTGACGACACATCAGTTGGGTGTGCATTCGAATATAAAGGTAGTTAAGAAAAATCTAAACAAAACTTACGGTGCTTTCTAAATGATAGAATTATTCTTCAGTAATTTTTTTTGTAGGTTAAGGAAGGAAAATTACTTTTTCCTTCCTTTACCACACATTACGGTGATATGGAAATATAGGCACTGCCGTAGCTCGTTTTTGCGCAATGAGCTTTGGTATTTTATATTCTAACTAGGTAGGATAGGTAACAAAATCATTCTTTCGATTAAATATTAAATTAATTTTTTGTCATCGAGTAGCGTACAGTTCTGGTACGTATGAAGATTCAGACATTTTACAGGTTGATTCTTCTCTTTCGTTACAACATCAGTTACAACAAAAAGCAAAAGTTGTTTCGTTGTTGATAGGGCTCTCGGTGGTCAACCACATAAAATATCAACAGATTACAAAAATTCTTTAGAGCACTGGTTCCTCAACTTTTACAAGTTTTATTATCCTTAATCAAAATCCTCGATGATAAACTAAAATCGTGACAATTCTTTGGGAATCGTTGCTGAAAAAACAATAAAAATTCTTCATATAAAAGATCAAAGAACAAACTAATATACGGCTGTTCTTAATTTGAATTAGCTATTCTACTATCGATTGCTAATAATGCATTTGATCTATTCATAGGTTTATTTCCAAACATATAAAATAAAAATAAAAAGAAATTTTTTATTTACTTATTTTTGGTCGCGGTTTTATTTCCCGGTTCGCGGGTACATTATTTCCCAGTAAAACGAAAAGGATGAAGTAGTACTCAGCAGCAGTCGCAATATTACGCATTAAAGAGGTTTGTTGCATGTGGACGGCTGAATGCAACAAGCTGAGAAAAGAATAGTTCCAGTGTTGTGAAAATGTTTACATCCCGCTGTGGGGTAAACATTAGGTCGAATAACGGCACCACTTTACGGTTATCTCTGAAGACTGCTTGCAATTTACGGTTTTAATTCTGATAGGTTTCTTAGCCGCTATAAGTAAATAAAAAACTTCCTTCTAAATAACCCCAACTAGTTATGTTAATGACAAGCTGTTGGTCTGCATTTATTATGTGATTGTACCTAATTTTAATGTACCTCGTAAAATATCAGTGCATTTGGCCGGGCACTCGAGCACACGAATAATATAGTTACTCACTCCTTCAAAGGCACCGAAACTTCGAGTAAAAATTTAAACATTTGATTAGACACGATAAAATCCAATTTAAAAGGTATGTATGAGGAAGTAAATGTTGACATAGAAAGGAAAATCTTTACTAATATTATGATGAGAAAAAATTTTGTTCGCTAAACTCTGAAACTATAGAAGTGATTTCAATTATTCTTTCATCGTTAGAACCGAACTTTTTGCTTGAACTTAAAGTACTTTTATCCAAAATATCGCTCATATTATGTATTTAACCTAAAACATATAGTGTTCAATAAACTAATCCAGGATAAATTACCGTGACTCACTATCAAAAACAATATCAAAAATATTAGCGAATTCTAGTATAAATGTTTGAAAGAATAAATAAAAAAATATATGTATATGAGGAAGAAAGCAGTTATTAAGATTGATGCTAGCTAAAGCCGTATTCAGATTTCGAATTAAAAACGGATCACCTCTCCCTCGCTAATCATCGGCTCAACACGGCGAAGCTTTTGTCACACTTATGCAATCTTTCGGGTGAAACCAGTTTTTGCAAAATAAGTTTTTAATTTACGATGCATATTCTCTCTTTAGGCACAAGTTCATTTTATTTATATACAACTTGAACGACTTCTGCTTGTATCACAATTTCTGATGCCATGTCGGGGAGACATCGCTTTCACGGAGTTGTTTATGGATTCATACACGTAATTGTGGTAAAATAAATACTTTTCAAACAAGGATACCTCTACTCTTCGATAAGAGAAGAATGTTACTGCTTCTTAATTCGTGAGTGAGAGTGGCCGCACCTAGCGTGAGTTGATCAATCAACCCCTGCGAACTCCGTAGGTTTCTGACTTATATAATTACTGTGTTTCTGACATGGCTTAACGACTAGTTTCGAGACATGCTGAAGTTATTTACTTATGTTAACAATCTTTGAGTGAAAAATTAAAACGGTTTCGTTCATAGTTCATTGCTTAGATGTAGGCAGTAGGTATTTCAATCTGTCTGCAACATCGGCTACCGTAACTATCACCTTGTTACCTTTGTTGTTTTCAATGTACGTTATTTCTTGCCTAACTAAGCACAACTCGACAGAAAAAAGGCCTCAGTTAATACCTATTTACTTAAAATTATTACAAGGTCTATCTGCTTCAATCGACCTTTAACTCTACTTGAATTATTTTTTAAATATCATCTTGACAGGTAATTATCATTTGTGACATGGGTTTGTTTTGAATTCGCAATCGACCGCTTACTTTTATTTATTTATTTTCATAACGAGCTATTATTCTTACTACTATACTATTATAATAAAACTCGAAAGAACTTTGCAATTAAGTAACAAATAAATAGGAAAAACACCAATAAAAACAACATAGAATAAAAATGATATTAAAAACATAGGTACTATACTTATACCTATCGAAATATTTAGAACGTTTCATTTTCATTATGATATGTAAGTAGGTAGATGGTGAATAGAACACAGATTCCTGAAACAACTTTGAACAATTGGTGAGGGAAAAATAACACAAGAAAGTTTGACTCTACCTACAATAATTACCTTTACAATTTCAAAATAAAAAATTCTATTACCAAGAATACACAGTCACAACGCAAATCCAATAACATGGTCATCTTTCATAAGAAGTGTTTGTTTCCCTAAATAAAAATTACGAGTCCACAAGAAAACTTAGGTTCCTCATAGTCAAAATTTATACACAGGAAGGTAAAGAATCGGTGGCTAGAACATAAAAATACTCATAATGTTGTAAACAAAAAATATTAATACTTAACTCACCTAGCAGTTTTGTCTTTCATTTTGAATACTCAGCCCAATTACTAAAACAACACAAACTAAAAAAATAATTTCTTTAAACTGTCACTGGTAAATTAAGGAAAATGTCCGTTCTAATCAGCAAAACATTTCAAGTTTATGTAAGCATGTTTACGTTGTTCGGTAAGTTACGTTTACGAGAGTTTGTAATTAAAAAGGTTGTGAATTGAAAAATCGATGGTTCTGATTGACGCGCGGTAAGGGCCGCGGCTCGGAACGACTGCGAGCGAGTGAGCGATTGAACGCTGCGATCGTTCGACCGCCGCCGCCGCGCATCGACTAGCTAACTAGAGTGACCTTGAACCGACCGTGGTCGTGTTCGTGATGCAGCAGCGTTGTTGGCACACTGGTCAATAATATGCTATCACTCACTTGGATATCTCGCGCGATAACTATAAGTACGTGAATTAAACGTTTTTGTAAACACGTGCGGCCAGAGAAACGTTTACTTACTAAATAAATTTTATCTCTATGCATTGCTAGGTAATAAATAGCCTTTTCATATAGGTGCTGAATACGTTTCGCATAAAATGACATCATTTTTGTTAAAAGCACTTAAAGGGACTTTGGCCAAATTAGTGACGTCCGACAAATTATACTGTCGCAAAACTGTAGAACAATAAATAATTTGCGATTGCCAACAACCTACGTATAATTAGTTGATTTTCCTGATATTCGCTCAAATATTCGAATTTTCTTGAAACTTCTAGACTAGTTGGTCAAAGGTAGAGATATGTTAAAATCTTAACAAATTTAACCTGAAAGTGAGTTTAGTACCTAGTGAATTACACGAAGTTACTTGATGTAGGTATTTTCCTTTGTTTGATACCATCGGTCTTACTCGCTGATGCAATGGCAATCAGTAAAGCACAAGAATAATGTTTGGTTGTTGTAGATCTTCACAGTGATTGATTTTACTACGTTTCCTCGTTAGGTGCATGCGTGCTCGAGAGGCAGTTTGCTGGATAATCTCTGATAAAGGCACGAAATTTGGTACGATAAGCATGGAAGCATTGGAACAAAGAGGGCAGTAATAACCAGCTGTTTTTTAATAAACACAGTTTTATCATACATTTTAATATAATACAAGACAAATGATTTGAGTGCGGTTTATTAATATGGGCCTCAATTGGTTCATAAGGTTGAAATGAAGTGTTTGGTTTTACCTCGTCGATCGAATTTGTTAATTTTTGGGAAATATTTGCCCTATGAACTGTGAAAAGAAAAATATAACGAAAACGAATTTCTAGATTACTAGTAACAGGTGATTTTTGGGGTTTTCATTAATCCCGGAAGCCCTAGTAGTTCCACTGCAGGGACACCAGCCTCGCCTAGCTGACGGGTGGTGTTGACACTGGGCCGTTCGCGCAATCTATCAGCTCGGTCCAAAGATGTCCCTTAGAAGTAAATTTAAGGATATAAATATTCTTACTTTTCATTCACAATATATTTTAGAAATTTTAATGTATGTAAAAAAGAACATAATCTTGTTCAAAAGAAAAAAAGATCTAAAGCAGAAGTTGTGTGCTAAAGCATATTATAAACTATCCGATTATTTTGATGATAAAAGTCCTTGGGTATAATATCCTCATTAACAGGATTTTACTAGTATTTGTAAAAAAATGTGTAATGTGCCTGTTTATTCGTTGAGTTCTTCGTCCTGATGAATATCTAAAGCGTCATTGTCACTAAAATACGTCTTCTTATGGTAGCGTCGGGTGACGGGTCGCTCACTTCCCTCTAATATGGTTGAGGAGGGCGATGGCTGGATCCCGCGTTAACTCGTGAACGGGTGCCGCTTGAGAGTGTTCGTAGTTTGGATACTTGGGGAAAGGAGACTTGCCGAGCTAACAGATGCAGATAAGAATAATTTTGTATAGACATAAAGGGACTGTAAATTAGTTTGAAAAAAAAAATACCCGTGAAGTTTCTTGCCAGTTCTTCTTCACGAAGGTTTTCCGAACTGGTGGTAGAGTCATGCTTTATTTGACGTCAAAAAGAACAAGTAATTGTCAAGAAATAAATATTTTATTTCATTTCAGTGAAGACGATGGTTGATGGTTGCGGGTTGACAGACTTGACACATACCTAACTTCGAAATAAATTCTTATGAGGTTCTGAGGTATGAATTCCGTATGGGTTTCCTCCTGGCATTATTATACAGGTAAATTGTCAAAAGTCATTGGTTTATTTCGCAGTTACCGGGATCGAATCCGGAGCCTAAGATCGAGACGCAGGCGCCTTAACCACTGCGCCGCCATAGCTCTGCAATCCTAACTAGAAATCTCGGAGGCGCGCTAGAAAATAATCTGCCAATAGAATTATTCAATAATGTTTTTATTCTATGATTAAGAGAATAATGTGTGTAAAATAGTGGTAGTAAAGTTATGTTCTTATGTTAATATCTGGTTTGGATCCTTTCCGGTTTAACCGACATAATATCCACGTGTACGTGGTTGTATTGTGGTTAAATAGAAGGAACGGCCAGTGCGTATAATGAATTAACGATATTATAATTACATAATCCATAATCAATACATAAATAATAAATAAATCCTCAGACAAACACACCAACTGTATGGCCCCAAAGTAAGCAGAGCCTGTGTTATGGATGACCATACAGCGAACTGGGGGGAACCCAGAATAAACATACATATATAAATACAAACAATCTGTCTGTGTTCATCACACAAATGAATGCCCCGGCCGGGACTCGAACCTTGGACCTTCGGCGTATGAGGCAAGGCTGCTTACCACGACACCAGTCGGTCGTCAAAAACTATAAATAACAAAATCATTAAATAATAACATCTACGGTCAATGATATCTATGGGCACGAAAGCCTCGTATCATCAGGTGGATTCGTCCTTGTTTGCCGGCTTTGAGGAAGTTAGTTTTTTGGTCAACGCCGAGCTTTCTCACACGACTTTGGTAGATATTGTCAAAGCCGTGAGGGTTCAACGTGATAATATATTCATAGCGTCGCGACACTCGGTAATGAGATGAGTGCCGACGTCTCTACTGGTAGGTATTATCGGGGAACTAGGCGGAGGCTGACGCGAGTATCTCTTTCACGTTGTTCGGTCTTTCGTAGGCGCTTCAAATACTAAGGGGCGACAACACTGCAGGGTATTCGGGTGTAAATCTGGCCTCATCCCAATACTACCTACTATCTATCGGCACCGTTGAACTCACTTACCGATAATTGAAATGAAATGAAATGGAATATTTATTTCTCAACATTGACAATTACTTGTTCTTATTGACGTCAAAGAAAACATGATTCTACCACCAGTTCGAAAAAACCTTCGTGAAGAAGAACTGGCAAGAAACTTCACGGGTAAGTATATATTTTTCAAAATAAATTTACAGAGTCTCTTTATGTCTATACAAAATTATTCTTTTCTGCATCTGTTAGCTCGGCAAGTCTCCCTCCCCCCAAGTATCCAAACGACGAACACCCTCAAACGGCACCCGTTCACGAGTTAACGCGGGATCCAGCCATCGCCCTTCTCAACCATATTAGGGGGAAGTGAGCGACCCGTCACCCGACGCTACCATAATTACCAAACAAAGCTCCGGCTCACACGTAATCTATCAACTTCGGATTACATTTGCCAATTGCAGGAAACTGTACAGAGCCAACAGTTTATTAATAACCATGTGACTGATCAATCATATGGGTATTGATATTATATACAGTAGGCTCTGAACAGTTTCGTGCAGTTGGCAAATGTCCTAATCCAAATTTGATTTTCGGTTGATATTGGATTTGGAGGAAGAAATTAAGATCAAATAGTTTTATTCCGATAACCGTGGCTTTGTAGATAAAATTAAAGCAGAATTAAAAATTTCGCTCCTCGGAGTTTATCAATAGGTAAATGTAAAGTGACGCAGAATCGGTGAAAGCGACCTGCAGAAAAAATAAATATGCTTGGTAAAATTGTAAAAAGCCATTTAGGTCGTACTATACCTTCAGGTGCCACGAGTAGCGGCAAAAGCGGTCTAAGTATGCTCTCCTTTTAGACCAATATAGTTGCATACCGCTGGCAGTAGAAAAATCACTATCAAGAATACTCGTGGCCGCCTACGACAAAGACGTTGCGACCCCAGTCAGGCTCAGGCAGAGGGTTTTTCTGGCAATGTAACGAGGCAATGCCGCCATTATTTTGTGCTTTGCGGTGGAGTTTTTTAAAATGTATGAGTACCTATTCAAATTTTCATACATTCTCGTTTTTCAAATTATTCTATCCATTTTATTTTTATTAATGTCGTAATAAGTAGTTTCTCGTATGAAAGAAGTATGAGTATTTAGCGGTAGCTACACTTTCATTTGTAGAAATAATGATAATAATATACCTAATAATCCCCCAAACACACCAACTGTATGGCCCCAAAGTAAGCAGAGCTTGTGTCATGGATGACTATACAGCGAACTGGGGGGAACCCAGAATAAACATACATATATAACTATCAATAACCATGACCCGAGAACAACATCTCTGTTAATCACACAAATGAATGCCCCGGCCAGGTCTCGAACCTGGGTCCTCCAACGTATGAGGTAGGGCTACTACTACGCTACTCGGCCGACAATATGGTATGCATAAAATATTGAAACCATACAACTTTTTGATTTTTGTGATAAAAGGTTATTTTTATTTTTAATTTCAGTTAGATGGTCCAAATTGAATTAATCCCAGTAGTCATAAATCAGTCAGAAAATAGTCAAGTTGTTTATATTAGTGCAACAAACTTCATCAAACAGACTCTCACTTAAGAAATTACTCTTTATTAACTAGTAAAAAAATGGGGTTATTGTCATAAAATTTACAATCGTACTTAAATTACTCGTACTTTAAAAATTGAGGACAAATTTACGTACAAGCATACAAAATACTACTTTTACTAGCCCAATGTTTAAAATAATAAAAAGGGACTATAGGCTCCGATTCAGAATTTTAAATTCAAAAGATTCAGGTTCCATTTCATTTCATTTGCGGCCAATGCTGTAATCTAAAAAAGGTTTTTATCATCTATACAGCTAACAGAGTTACAGTAATAAACACGCCCAGATTTTTTAAGGTAATGACTAAGCGCAACAAACGGCCGTTGTTAAACATTTAACCTGCAACTGTCTAAATAAAACAATTCTCACTTTAAGATGAGATGCAAGATAATTGGTTCGTACTCATTTACAAGGAAAAGTAAAGTGGTTTATTATACATTTAATTATTCAAAATAATTGGAGTCTTCCAATATGGAATCAAGATTATACAGAAAACTTATATAAATCTATCTATATATATATATTATATTTATATAAGGTGACTTGTAATTCGACGTATTCCTCTTGGGATGTGATAATACAACTAATTTCCAACAAAATTAAGTATCTAAACTGTCCCTAATACCAAGGAGGCTCGTTATCGAGATATTCAATATTTTTGGTTTTGTTCAAAAAAATCCCGAATTATCTACAAAAAATTAAATAAATAAAAAACTAGTGTTTTGAATAAAGTTGTTTGAATTTTTATCAGTTACAAATACATCAACAAACATTTATTATTACTAATACTGGCACAAATATTGAACATTTTAAAATAGCAAGTGAATTCTTATAAAATTTTGTTTTGATTCACTGATTTGGTCAATAGAAAACTGGATTTATTTTGAAAAATCACCAGTACATAACCCGTACAAACTACTCGAAAAACTTTCTTGTTCTATTAGCTATCCAAAAACATTAAATTATTTACAAAAAAAAGATTCTCAGAAAAAATTAAATAACATGATGATAGTTAAAGTTTAAAGAAAAAATGGGAATTAAAAAAAATCTTTTATTAATCAATATTGCAACACGTTTTGCAAATCTTGTCCAAAGTGACCTCCCCTACGGTGAATACATGCCCGCACACGCTTCCTTATCTCTGTCACTGTCACTCTTGAAGTGAAAGAGTGTCGTATTTTTTAGCCTTTCGATTATTTTTTCTCGCAGGACTTCGACAGACTGAATTGGCGTTGCATAAACAAGGGACTTCATGTGTCCCCACACGTAAAAATCGACCGGTGTCAGGTCGGGACACCGTGTAGGCCATGGAATCGGACCCCCTGCCAATCCCACGCCTTTGTATGATCCTCGTCTGCATCGTCACTTTCCATCAGGTGAGATGGAAGACAAACGCCTGCTAATTATTAATAAAAAAAAATCCCACGCCTTGGGAACGAGGTATCCAGCCACTGCCGCACAGTAATTCGATAGGGCGCTGGACAACCATCGTGTTGGAATACCATTCGTCTCCTTGTTACCAATTCCACATCTTCAAGCAATGGCCTTAGCTCATTCCTCAAAAATTCCTCATAATACTCACCATTAAAATTGTTGGGCAAAAAGTGGGGTCTAATCAAATGATTGTTTATGACGCCCATCCAACTTCTAACAATAACAACTAAAAAGTTCCAGGAATTTATTGCAACTCTGCATCTTAAGCCGCGGTACGATAACAAAAGGTTTAACAATGCACGTGCTCTACGTACGTTTTTTTCTGGGAATTGTTGTTTTTGTCTGAATAATTTAACTTGTTTGGATAGCTAATAGAACAAGGAGGCTTTTCTAGTAGTTAGTACGCTTAATGTACTGTTGATTTTATCAAAATTAGTGAATCAGAACAAAATTTTATAAGAATTCACTTGCCATTTTAAAATATTCAATATTTGTGCCAGTAATAGTATTAATAAATGTTTGTTGATGTATTGGTAACTGATAAAAATTTAAACAACTTTATTCAAAACACTAGTTTTTTATTTATTGAATTTTTTGTAGTTAATTTGGGATTTTTTTGAACCAAACCAAAAAGTATTGGGGACATTATAGTTAATTTTTTTTTTTTTTTTTTATCTTTATTTTTTATTTAGGGAGTTTTAGTCCTTAAGACTACGTCACTCCCATGAGTTTTACAGAAATTGTAAACAATTTTAACTAAGACATATAGACGTTAGACATGCATAATTATTTATCTTTTACTTAAACCTAACAATACTAAACCGTACAGCACTCTTGCCTTTTCCGACATTGGATCGGCAAGGATGCTGTTACATTCGCCAATATTTAGCGATCCGCGATTTCCGCGCGATATTCTTTCTTCTTCGTTCCGGACACATTCCATCATTATGTGTTGTGCGTCTTCTACTGCTCCACACACGCTACAATTTGGGGAGTCAACTTTTTTCATCATGAAAGCAAATTTATTAAGTGGGATGTGTCCGGAACGAAGTCTTAAACATATGACAAGTTCGTTCCGTCCCATATCGGCATTGTCTATCCAAGTGCTATGGCCCAGATGGGGTTGTATAGTCTTGAACCAAATACCTTTATCACGAGATCTTTCATTGTAGTATTCGGTCCACATTTCTCTGCTGCTGGTTTTAGCCTGATATAACATTTCGGTATAGTATGGAGCACAACTGTAGCTTACCCCATCCGTTAAGGCTTCTTTTGCGAGAGAATCTGCTTTTTCATTACCAGCAATGCCAATATGAGACGGAACCCATTGTAATTTTATATTTTTAAATGATGTCTGCAAATTATGAATTAAGTCTAAAATTAAATAGGCTATCGGTGCTCCTCGGATGCCCGAGGTGCAACGAGCCAAGTGTTGCAATGCGCTCCGAGAATCCGTAAATATCACAACATTTTCATGTTGGATAGTCTCAGCGTAAGATAGAGCCTCAGCTATTGCTATCAGCTCAGCGCGCATTATTGTAATATTGGATTGGATACTTAATTTAACAGAGCTATTATTTTGAGCGTCATAAAAGGCTACTCCAACCTTACGCGCTTCTTTTGAAGCATCAGTATATATTTCATAATAATTTGAATAATTTTGATTCATAAAATGCAGACAAATATTTAATAGGACTCTATTATTAACTTTTTTCTTAGAATTATCAAATGTTTCTATATAGGGATGAATGGAACTGTCAACGTTTAAATTGCTTACCCAAGTTTGTAAAGAAAATATTTCCAAAGTATTAATTTTATGTATTGGTAGTAAATTATAATTTTCGTGAGTGATAACTAATAGTGGTCTTTTCTTATTTCTACAGTACCGGCGAGTAGGGTTAAATGTAGAGCTTAGATTTTCAATGCATTTTATTGTAGAATTTTTTTCAAATGTTTTACATTTAAACCAAAATTTACCGCACAAATACAATCGCCTAACCCTGAGTGGACATATATTAAGGTCATTTTCCATCACATGTATCGGTGTGCTTTTGATATAGCCACCAATGTGCCTTAGAAACAAATTCTGAATTTTATCTAATTTATTTAAGTGAGTATCAGCGCTATTGTCAGTGCTATTGGCTCCTGACTAATGCTATATACAACCGTCTCAAGTGTTTTGGGTGAACACCCCAGCCGGGTCCCTGTAATATTTTAAATATTTTTGTAAGTTGTAGAGTTTTTTCTTGCAATTCATTAATATGTCTAGACCATCTCAAGCCTCTATCCAACCATATTCCCAGGTATTTAACCGTGTCTACTGTTTCTAATTGGGTGTTATTTATATATAGGCAAATGGGTTCTTTTTTATATCCTGATTTGAATGTGCATACTTTACTTTTACTGGCTGATATTTCGAGACCTATTTTGTTAATTAAATTATTGAAAACATTTAAAGCACTCTGCAGTTCGACTACGCCATGATGTACATTATTACATGACTGGTATAAAACAAAATCATCAGCATACTGAGACACATATACATTTTGTATAGTCTGATATATCTGTGAAGTTGCTATGTTAAATAATAACGGTGATAATGGATCGCCTTGAGCTAATCCTCGTCCTGTGAGTCTGTGGATTACGCTACCATCGATGATGATTTGCAGGCGACGCTCCTTAAGGAAATTCCAAAGATATTTGCAAACTTTTTGTCCTATGTTATATTTTTGGTCCATAATGTCCATAAGACTAGAGACGTCTACATTATTATATGCGTTATCTAAATCCATAAAGCACCCAATAGTAGTTTGGCCTTTGGTGAAACCTAATAAGACTCTACATATTAAGTTAGTCAGGCTATCTAAACATGATCGTGACTTTCGAAAACCTACCATACTTTCGACAAATACCTTATTTTTTTCAACAAACCACTCAATTCTATTTTTTTAAATATTGTGAAATAATTTACACAAACATGACATCATGGCTAGTGGACGAATCGAAGATGATGTATTTAGATCTCTTCCAGGTTTCGGGATTGGAATGATAAGCATATTTTTCCATTCATCAGGAACAAAACTATTATTTAAGAAACTGTCAAACATTTTTAGTAAAATCATTTTCCCGTTTTCTGGAAGATTTTTAATCATAGAGTATGATATTCCATCGCTACCTGGGGAGGTGTCTTTGTGTTTTAGGACGTTGAAAAGTTCTTGCTTAGATATACTAGTGTCCAACAACGTATTATTGGAATGGAAGCAGGGAGATTCTGATAGAGCGTAATCTGGAGCTAGGTTTTTCAATAATTTCTCTGCAATTTCTTTACTAACATATTTAGAGCTGCGAGAACCAACCGATTTAAGCCATTTCATTTTATTCCAAAGTTCATTAGAACTTGTAACATAATTTAATGATGTACAAAATGTATACCATGATTCTTTTTTAGCTTGTAATATAAGTTTTTGGGATTCTTTAATTTTATTGTTTAGTATATCTAAATTATTAGGCGTCGGGTTACGACGAAATAGAGCGAGAGCCCGCCTCCTCTCAGCTACGGATTTGGATAAATTTGGGGTCCAAAAAGGTTTCGGTGTAAACTTTTGGGTAGGGTTTAGACAAATTTTCGAAAAAGGAATACTTAAATCGGCTGCTCTGTTAATAATATCTACAAATTTTTGATAATTTTCTTGTAAATTATTTGAAAATACAAAATCATTAAAAAGTTGGGTAAGTTGAGAAGTATAGGTATGTATTCCAGTCCGCATTTTTAAAATTACGTCTTACACCAGAGTTTTTTTTGTAATTTTGTAAGTTTAATGATATTTTAATACAAATATGGTCACTCCCTAAGGTTTCATTTAAGGTATTCCACGAAAAGTTTAAAGCAACATCAGCTGAAGCCAAAGAAACATCAGGTGCTGATTTTTGTAGAACATCATTAACCATTTTTATACGTGTTGGTCTACCATCGTTCAGTGAAATAAAGTTGTTATCGGTAAAAACATCAAATAAATCCTTACCTCTACTATCAGTTTTATGCCCCCAGTTCGTGTGATGACCATTGAAGTCTCCCAGTATTAATGATCTCCTGTTATTTAAACCAAATATTTCATGCCAATCATTTTGACTGACTCGAACTGACGAAGGACAATATAAACCGATAATATTTTCTATTTTTAAGCAATTAAAGACTTTTAAATGTAAAGCTTCTATACCGGAATTTGAAAGAGTTAGCGATTGTATTTGTGCTTTAATAGATTTATGTATTATAATAGCAACACCCCCGTAACCATCACTCCGGTCCTTGCGATAACAATTATAATTATTTATTCTAAGCAATATATTCGAGTTAAGCCATGTTTCACTAAGCACCGCTATGTGAATTTTTTCTTGAATAATTAAGCTTTCAAAAGCAGTCAATTTAGGTATTAAACTTTGGCAGTTCCATTGCATGATATTTATATAAATTGTTTTTTTTGTATTATCCATTAAATGCACATTTAAGCAATCCGTCTATCAAACTTTTCACAATAGGCCAGTCTGAAATATGTTCTACCACTAAAACTATTAACCACTCTGCACAAGATGAAATTATTTTTTGTAGCTTTTCACTAAACTTCATGTTTTTAAGAAAAACAATATCTTTGAGCTTTAAAAGTAGCTCAATAAAACTCAGTTTATTGTGTTCTGGTATTGGTGCCTTATCGGTTAGTGGCTGGGTCTCCGCATGAAATGATAATTCAGTAGAATACTGACTTTTCTGTTTCCTCTGTCTTGGCAGTAAACTCTCTCGGTGTCTGGTTTGATCGTTTACGGTCTCATCCTCTTCCATATGTACTATAGCTGGTGTTCGTATTACGTCAGCATACGAACGGGGTCCAATTTCCGTAGAGAGAGTCGGCATTAAATTGATATTTGGAGCTGGGTTGTTGTTAGAATTAACTTGCGGCGGGACGTACATAGTAATAGCTTTTCTATATGTACATTTATATTCGCACATGAGTTCTCGGATCTTCTTTTCTTTTAGGTACGCTGGGCAAGTTTTCGAGAGCGCCATATGTTTTCCGTTGCAATTTACGCATTTATATACGGTTGTTTCGCAGTTATCGTGTTTTCCAGTACATTTTGGGCAAATCACTTTAAGCGAGGGGCATCTTTTTATTGTGTGTCCGTGTCTCCAGCATCTCGAACATTGTGAGACAGGGTATACGTACGGCTCGACGGGAATTTGTAAACCGTCTACGCGAACCCACGGAGGGACATCTATGCCTTTAAAGCACAGCCGAACTGTTTCCGAGGGGACCCATCCGTCTTTAACTCTATCACGTTTCTGTAAACGTCTCACTGCCATCAGCTTCGCGGGATCTGGACATGAAAGTAATTGTTTTATTTGGTCTTCGTTTATATCTAGGTCTACATTTTTTATCAACCCGTAAGAGTAGCTCACTTCTAGGGACTTTTGAACTCTGTAACCATTTTCCGAAAAATAAGTTGAAGATACTAACTTTTCCGCATTTATTTCATCTTCAAATTCAATTCTTACTTTATACGGGTTTATATATTTTACTTTTTTAATATCTGTTATACTTTCGTCTTTAAACAACTTTGCTAATGTAAATTGTTTAGGCACTTTTTCACTATGAGATAAATAGATTTCAATTTTTTTATCACTGCTCTTCACTTTTTTCCCTTTCTTCTGTATTAATTTCCAATCATATTCATCTTCTTCTCTGTCTCTTTTACTTCTTAATATAGGGCTCGCGTCTTTATCTACCATTGAACCGTCTTTTCGTAATATTTCGTCGTCCATTCTACAATTTTTCAAAACTGCAGACTCACTGATACTAACACTCACTTCATCATCACTTTCTATATTATATTCACTGTCCGACATTTTAATAATCTATTAAAGTCTGGGCGCAGTTCGGCTTGCGCCGAAATTGCCTAAAGGCGACGAAATACAGTATTCGACTCGCGAGTAAATTATCGCGCGGTAACAAAATCGATCCAAGCAAGTATCTTCGATCGCGACTGGCTCGCACGAGTGCCGCTACGAGAATGCCATAGTTAATTTTGTTGGAAATTAGTTGTACTATCACATCCCAAGAGGAATACGTCGATATACAAGTCACCCTGTATATAACTATTCTGATTATAAAGATATATATATATATATATATATATTCATATTGAATCTTAACCAAGAACTTATGTAATAGACTGAAAATTAATGAATGGTATAGTTGGAAAAGCCCGAAGTGCAGGGGGACAGACTGAAGACGTAGAACTTAGCATCTTAAAGTGGAGAAACTATTGCGTAACGTATTCTTGTACTCAACCGCCTAGCTGTGACTGCGCAATGAATCATGAGTCTGATGAAAATAATCCGATGACATTGCAAAATAATGTTAATAAAGTTACGGACGGTCGATATAAAAATCTTCATCCTGTATAAAAACTTAATAAATACAGAATCAAGTAGTTAGACATGTGATTATCTTTATATAGTTGTAAATTTTTCTTGTATTAGTGGTTAGAAAATTGCTGTCTCACTTCATAGATATTATTAAGTTACCGCTTATTGACTAGTGTTATCAGTAATGTTAATATGATTTGGTATTAAATTCAAGGAACAAGCAAAATATCCTTGCTGATTAGCAATGTATAAATATAGTGAACGCCAGATAAGTTTCATCCTTTATACAATCAGTATCACTTACTGAAATTCTTGAAATTCCGAGAAAAAATAATGAATTAGAAACATTTTAAAAAAATGCCTAAGCAAATATTGAATCCTTTCAGAATATTGGGATTGCCTTCCAGTACAATAATCTCGTGATATTGAGATAATATTTTTAATTTTTAATTTAAATAGTTAATCAATAGCAAATAAATATTTCAGAACTGTATATTTTCAATCAATAGTTTTCTAGATACAGTTTGAGGAACTGCTGTGAGTTGCCAAAAGAACTCTCCATACAAAACGGTTCGTAAATTAAAAAAATTGTGACGTCACAACGTATAATCATACTGTTAGCCTGCCACCATAGCCTGTTTGGTGTGGAGGTAAGTACCCTTGCCTTCCATACCAGAGGTCCCGGGTTCGAATTCTGGTGGGGGCAGATATTTTATGATATTTGCTTTCTAGTCATGGATGTGTATGTATGTTTATTTAAGTTTATTTCTTATATTTACAAATGAAAAACAATAAATCTATGTGTGTTTATATATTTCTTATACTATTTCCATTTCTTTATTTTCTCGATGACAGTTCTAATTGATATAATGTAGTGTTGTGACCAAATAAGTAATGATATCGATCGCATATATTTATTATATTTTGAACAAAGACAAATACAACAAAAGCATTCAAATATATTTTTTTAAGGTGGGAACACTCAATGACCCACCGCCATTTTGTTTTAATCTGTCACTCGCAACAAGACGTTCGTGCTAGTCACTACAGTTCTGCTCGCTGAGTTTTTTCACATTATCCATACGTTACGTTGTGTATTTTGTGTTCCTCCGTGTTGATTGCAGCCCAGCTGTCAAATATCAAAATGCCGAAAGGATCTGTTCTGAAAAGGCAGGCGAGAGAACTGGTGATCAAGGTTCGTAATTACTTTGAAGCAGAATATCAAAACGGTGGCCCGCTATTTCCACTGTCGCAGGTGCGAGAGCGTGTTGCGGAGGAATTAGTGGACCTACTGTTTCAAAAATTACTACCGAAGCTTACGGTACAAGCGGTATGCAGGAAAATAAGCTTCGGACGCCGAAGAAAAAATCACCAACCACGTCGTATGACATCGGTTGACAACTTCAACGCTGATGCTATTCGCCGTTTTCGACTATTACTCGACTATTACTTGCGCAAAGAAATTCCAACACTTAAAAAACTTGTTGTTTCTTTACGTGAATGTGGTTTGTTCCATGGCTAAAAATTGTCATTAAGCTTAGTTTTGAAAGAAATTTGATTTTCTTATAAAAAATCGGACAAACGTAAAATATTGATGGAGCGTCACGACGTTGCTATGGCTCGCTGCAAATTTTTGAGCGAAGCCAAAAAGATATCATATTGGTCAAATGTTATTTTCACTGACGAGACTTGGTTAAATGCAAACAACACACCGCCGCTTCCACTAGTTCTGTGCCAATGGGAAAAGGTGAACGCCTTATCTTATGCCATGCAGGGTCTACGAAAGGACTCGTGTCAGATGCTTTACTGGCCTTCCTTTAAATCCAAGAAAACAGTGGACTACCACGAAGAAATGAACGCGGAGATTTACGAAGGATGGTTTAAAGAAATGGTGCGATCTCTGGAAGAACCGTCCATAATGATTATGGACAAAGCTACATATCACTCCAGACAAATTGATAAAATGCCAACGCAGGCCAATAAAAAACAAGAGATAATTGACTGGCTCCAACGTCATGGCGAAAATGTGGATAGTACTTTATTAAAATTACAATTAGTGAATATTTTAAAATCGAAAAAAAGCCTCCCAAAAATATATGTTATCGACGAAATAGCTGCCGAATGTGGTCATTGAGTTCTTCGACTTCCGCCGTATCATTGCCATTACAATGCTATAGAACTAATATGGGCACAAATCAAAGGACACGCCGCTCAAAACAATACCCATCCCCCTTTTACGGCAAACAAGATGTTAGACTTATTAAAAAATGCATGTGCGGAAGTAACTGCCGAAAACTGGGAAAAAATTGTGAGAAGAACCGAAAACATTATAGCGTCGGATTGGGAAATTCATGTGGCATTCGATAATATACAAGTACAGGAACTTGTAATAATTGTTGGGGAGAGCTCATCCAGTGACACTGACGATTCATCAGATTTTGATTCAAATAAATAAATAAAGATTACCTGTCATTATAATTATTTCGTTTCATTGTCGAGTACCTACCTATACCTACTTATTTTTTTTTTTTTTTTTTTTTTTTATTAATAATTAGCAGGCGTTTGTCTTCCATCTCACCTGATGGAAAGTGACGATGAAGACGAGGATCGTACACGCCTGTCTAAGAGGTACCTATTCACTCTACACTTGAAAGCTCCAGGGTTATATTTGTCTGGAAAAACAGACGCAGGCAAATCGTTCCACTCTTTGGCAACACGAACCAAAAATGAGCTATCGAACCGTTTAGTTCGGCTCATCGGCACGCTAACCACAAACGGGTGAAACTTCTGTCTGCGCCTGGTTGACCGGTGGAGAAAGGGGGAAGGTTCGATCAACTGAAAAAGAGCATTCGCACACTCTCCAAAGTGCAAATTTTACAACAGCTTCGAAAATTTTAAAGAAGTTGGCCTTATCAGTCCAGAATTAATACGTGTAACATCTTGTAATGAAATATAATATTAGTTAATAAATTTGTACAAAAGTATCCGGCAGTAGTTTGTAAAAAAATATCAGGTCTGTTATCGTGATACGTTTATCGATGTAGCTCCATCCCTATCAGTTTCTCCACTCTGGTATTATATAACCTTGTACGTGTGTAAACGTCATATTTTTATAAAATAATGCATACATAATGTAAAAAAAACGCTCACAAGTTTTCACAGGAGCTGTCATCGAGAAAATAAAGAAATGGAAATAGTATAAGTTTATTTATCCATTATCTAGTATCCATAACACAAGTTCTTGATACTAAATGTGGTGTGATTGTTAGAAATATTATTATTATTATGATATTATACTCAAATTTGTACGGGCGTTTGCGTTTACATGCATATTGTCATAATAAAAATTGTTATACTTAATGTCAGTAGGTAAGCTCATTATATAAAAAATGTAACATAATAAGTTCTTTGCTTCTTTAATAAGTTTTACTTCTTTCTTAATCTTAATATAGTTAATCTTTATAATGTATTTCTAATCTAAATAAAATTGAAATTAGATACAAAACTTTATTTTTCAAAAATAACTTTTATTTTACAAATACTTAAATGATAAAAACTTGCATATGGGTATTTCATATGGTGACAAATACGCAATGGGCATTACCAATCCAACACTTCACGACCGCCGTGTTCCATCGGTGCAAGTAGCTAGCTGCAGCGAGTACACCTTTGACCATAGATCACCGTTTGTAAGACTAAATCTACCTTATAAAAAGGAACATATCTCATAGACGACTGATTCACACAAATCACTTATAAACAAAATACCACTACGCACATGAATAATACTCTGAAACAATGTAGCTGTTTTACCTATTTACAAACAAAAAGATTGAATGACCGTTGATTTGTGTTCTGTGTTCATTTTGTACTGTGTACCCACATAGCGTTTTGAATATACTTTTTCACCTTGTTTTATTTTCGCCGGTTATTTAATTTATTTATTTACTTTATAGTTATCTACATATTACAGCTAACGCAGTATATGGGTATAGTAATATAACGGGTATAGAGGTACCTATACAAAGGATCTTACACCCAAGAGGTTTACGTTACAAATGTCTGTTATCATTGTATCTTTGACCCACGATCGTGTAGATCTGTTAAAGCTCTATCCAAATTCAGCAGCAAGCCGAATCTAGCCTTTCCGCTACCTACCATTTACGGTGATTCGAGAGATCGAATCTACAAGTAGATTTGACCATAGAAAACTGCAGAGCGGACAAAGGCAACAATTGTGCGACGGCGCCGCCGCAGAGATATTGAGGTTTACTTATCAGCACGCCAAAGCGGCCATCTTGGTCTGCCATTTTGAAATTCTAAAAATGCGCATATCTCGGAACCAAGTCTCGTAGAGCGACGGGGTTTGCTTCTTAGACCTTCTCTTTATTTCTCTCACTGTAATAGTGTAATAAGTTTATCGTGTATATTTGTGTGTCTGTCTGTGGCATCATATCTCCCAAACAAATTGACCGATTTTAAAAGGTTTGGCAGTTCATAATCTCGGCATGCTTTTCCCACCAGTCGAAGGGTTTTTCATTTGTGTTTACACATTACTTGTTGTGTTTGATTGGTATTAAATATAAATAAAGGTGATGGATAAGGAAATTCTATCATTTTTAAAATTTCATCTACATTAGTTAGCCATTTATGTTTGGAGATACATTGACTGGTTACAGGGTTTTTCTTCCTTATGCCAAGGTTACTATCTGAAGATTGTGTCAATTTCAGGTATCAAGTGAACAGTTGAGAAGCATGTAAGTGCTGCTTTGGAGACACCTCCAAACAGTGTTTATGGGTTGGAAATGGATCTCTTAAAGGAATGAATCCTTAGTCGAAAATATAACCAGAGTTAAAACAAAACCTGACCTTGCTGAATATGTTCAGTGGTTCAGTTATGTTACATAAGTATATCTATATATGTAAATAATTACATCAGTATATTTTACAAAAACTACTAAATCTAAAAACGTAAGTGGATAGTCTTTTCCAGTGTAAGCACCGTTATACTGAAAAAAGCCAAGCTCCTCGTTTTAGTATCATTTTATGGTATTTATAAGCTGAACACAACTAATGAAGCAGTTATTTCTAGGTATACTATATCCTTATTTCTAAAAAAACACTAGGTAGCGCTAATACGTAAACATCAAATCTGAGTTAAAATAAGATTTCAAATTAGATAAAGTGATTATTTTTACAAAACTGTAACTAGTGGTTCAACTCTTTAGTGTAAATGTTCGCAAAACTCAAAACATTCTGAAAATCATATAAACTTCTAAAAAAACGGTGATAGTAAGTTTGATAAAAACAAAAGAATATGGATATATGGATTCAAACTTAAACAGAAAATCACTAAATACATGACCAACAGTGTCAAAAGTAAATTAAAACAGTGAAGTAGTGCAAATTGAAAGTGAATTTTATGATGCTTTGTTAATATGTGAAATATGACGGTTAACAAAAAAATACAGTTAACAGTTAACGTCTAAAGTCACCAAAGAGCAGTATCACTAATTCGAACGGTTACGTCAGAACAGCTACGGCCTAGTGGCGTCGGCGGTGAACTTCATGCGAGCGATTAGAGCATCGAACAATTTTTTAGAATTCTTACAAAGAAATTTTAACTACTCTTGTCTGTAAATTGTGTTTATTTACTTACTTATCACAAAGCAGCGAATAAAAATGTCTTCTACAAGAACACCTATCGCACAACCTAAATATTTGGAACAGATTAATACGAGTATCAATAAATATATGAATATAACTGGACAAGATAATGTAACAAACACAACTCATACTTATCATCAGATTCCCATATTGCTAGAAGCCTACCTGATCTTTCTACAGTGGATTAAGACGAAATCAATATATTAAAACATAGGTTAAAAGAACTTAATATTAAATTAGAAAGTGCTCATTTAGAAATAGAAAACATACACATCAAAAATAATAAACTACAAATTCAGATGTTTCTTTTGTTAGTAAAAGATATGACATATGATATTTATCGACATTGAGATGCATATGGTTGGATTAACACTATCGGGCTATTAGTGAACGCATCTTCTTGAAGAGATTCACAATCGCTTTCATTGGTTACCGAGGTGTATACCTTAAGATCATCAGAGGTCATTTATGAAGATGTTGAAAAGCAGTGGCCCTAGGTGTGAACCTTGAGGCATGCCGGATTTAACGGGCCTCGGTGACGAATTAAAACCTTTCATTGCCACAATTTGACTACGATAAGACAGGTAAGACTGGATCCACCGCATCAAGTCACCATGTAAACCATACCAGGAAAGCTTTTGATAAAGTAGGAAGTGATTGACTTTGTCAAAAGCCTTCCGTAAATTGGTATATATGGAGTCCACCTGACCTCCCCTTGCGAAAGCTGAGCATAAATATTGTTTATACTCAGACAAGTTTGTGAGTGTAGACTTTTGTCTCACAAAGCCATGCTGGCATTCTGTTATAAAAGGGCTTACGTGACTGTAAATGCAGTCGTACACAAAAGATTCAAATGTTTTAGCAATGCCGGAAAGCAGCGGAAAGCATGCTAATGGGCCTGTAGTTTTCACATAAGCCGTTATCACCACTCTTGAATATAGGTACAATGTTTACAGTCTTCCACAACGCTGGAAAAACACCCAGTTTAAGAGAAATGTTAAAAAGAATGCTCAAAGGAACAGAAAGTTGATAAGCACATTCTTTTAACAATGTAGAAGGTAACCCATCAGGACCAGGTCCTTTTGTGGGGCCTAGAGCTTTGAGTTTACGACAGACATCTGATTCAGATATTATAAACTGAGATAATGTGCTACTAAAACGTTGTTCTTGATGTATCTAGTTTGGTTTAGGCGCGTCATCAAACACAGACACAAAATATTTAGAAAAGAGCTGACGGCCTGTTTGGTATGTTGGTAAGTAGCCTTGCCTTCCATGCCAGAGGTCCCGGGTTCGAATCCTGGTAGGGGCAGATATATTATTATATTTGCTTTCTAGTCATGGATGTGTATTTACGTTTATTTAAGTTTATTTCTAATATTTATATATAAAAAAAAATATTTACGTGTGTTTATATATTTCTTAAGTTTATTTATCCGTTATCTAGTATCCATAACACAAGTTCTTTAATGATACTTAATTTGGGCTAGATAATGTGGTGTGATTGTTAGAAATATTTATTAAAAATGCCCTGGCTATCTGACTTATCAACAAGAGTAACAGTGGAGTAGCACTATATCTCCACATTGCAACCACGCGAATTCTTTTCGAGGACTCTTAATCGATGGGCCCAGTCAGTTGCGTTTGTAACGTTGAGTTTTCAGTTTCTAGCAGTCTTATTTTAGATTGAGTTCGAGTCAGATCTTTTGCAGATCATCCTGTTCTTCTTTCAAAAATTCTTTGGTTTTCGTGAAGTCATCAGTTAGCTGTCCAAAAGCTGATTCAATTTTCTTATCATCCACGACTGAAATTTCTTTTACAACCAACGTTCTAAATTCAGTGAATTTTCTATCCAAAAGGGCTCCGAAACGGTCGTAGGTCATGGAAACGTCGACTTGCTGTCCACTCGATTGAGAAGTGCGTTTAGTGTCAGCGGTCGATAACGTAAAACTATTGCTACAGACTGGTGCACCGTCTCCTTTACACCAAGTAACATTAATGCATTGTGGGCAAGTCCATTTGCGTTGTTTTACGAGGTACTCTTCGATATAAACTTCCTTTCAGATTCTACAACATTGATAATGATAAATAGCAATTGTATGAAAATGACTTCTGAATTATATGGTGCGCTAAAAAAACTCAAAAATAACACACTAATTGTTCTGAGTATTTTATGTAATAAATACCTAAACGAAAGACTTTTAAATTATAATTTGAAACAGACATGTAATCAATTCGAGAATTGTTTTTTCCTTAAATTTGATGACAATTTAAACTATTTAAAAAATTCAGTAAAAATTAAAAATATTACTGAAATAACTTTATAAATAAACAAAAAAAAACAAATACTTATTGACTAAAACTAATATAAATAAATATAACTTTACTTGAGAAGCTATACGAAAGCCATGTATGTATAAAAAAGGGAACATGGATAGAATTTGAAAATAAGAACAGAATAATTCAAAAAAGTATCCATGATATCTTCCTTCAAACTTTAAACAAAGTGATAAAGTGTTTTTTCGTCTCGAACTCAAGTAGCATGACGGTTTTTCACCAAAACATAGCGGGTTTTATCAGTAAAAAAGATTTATTGGAGTTAACGCTAGATGAACTCATACCTGAAAACATAAATCTAGACATTATAATATGTCTTTCAGAAACTTTCATAAAACGTGGTAGTGAAAATAATATTTACTTATCTAATTATAAATTAGCATCTCATTATTCAAGAAAACCTAAAAAAGAGGTGGTGTTTGTATACTGAGTAAAGGAAATTTAGAAATAAAAGAACTCAAACTTTTACATGACCTGGCTGAAGACTTTGTTTTTGAATGCTGCGGAATTGAACTAGTGTTCCTAAAATGCATAATAATTTGTTTTTATCGAATACCAAATTCTAAATCAGAATATTTCTTAGCAAAATTAGAGAATTTAATGGAAAAACTTCGTCGCAAAACGAAGCATGAAATAATAATTACAGGCGACTTAAACATTGATACCTTAAAACATCAAGTAATTCTATTCATTTAAAAAGAATAGCCCAAAAGTTTTATTTTAAGCTACATATCACGGAACCCACGAGAAAATACGCGTGAATTGATCACATAGTAAGTAACATTCCTAATGCTAAAGGACGTCTCCATAATCTCGGTCTTTCAGACCACAACACAGGTCAGTCTCTTTCGTTCTAGCGAAATCTAATCAAAATATTTATTACCAAAATATTGGTATCAATATAAAAGAGATTTCAGTAATAAAAATTTGAAGAAATTTAAATCATGCTTAGGGGCTTTATCGTGATATGATACTTTGAGGGAAACACACATTCACGTGGCATTTGACGTTTTTCAGACAAATTTCAAGATGTTTTATGATCTTTGTTTTCCATTAATTAAGGTAAAGTATTCCACAGAAAGTAAATAAATTATTATGGTTATCAGCAGGGCTAAAAAAATCTACAAAAACAAAAAAATTGATGTGTTTTCACTATTATAAGTACCCTAGTCAAGTTAGTAAAAATAAGTACCGAAATTACAATAGGTTACTAAAAACATGTGTTTTACAATCCCAAAAACTAACCATTTTCAATTTGTACTTAAAGCTAACGCGATAAAATTGAACAAAAAGCTAACACAGACTTTAAAAATACTATTTAGGACATGAACAACAAAACTTTAGATAAACCGTCGGACATTGCAAATTATTTTAATGACTATTTTATAAACTTGACGTATAATAATAATATTAATATTCACAATTCATTGCGCAATATCCCCTTAAACAATTCTACAATGTTTTTGTACCCTATTGATATTTATGAAACCAAAAAAATTATTAACTCTTTAAACTCGACAAAATCAACCGGTTACGATAACGTATGTACAAAGGTTATCAAATAGGTTTCAAAGGAAATAGCAGAAGTATTATGTTACTTTATCAATCTTTCTTTTAGTTCAGGTACATTTCCGGAAGCCTTAAAAATTTCCGTAGTTATACCAATTTTTAAAAAAGGTGATAAAAACGAAGCATCCAACTTCAGGCTCTTATCCTTAATATCAACATGGTCAAAAATATTCGAAAAGGCAATGCAATACAGGTTACTTAATTTTATTAACAAAAATAATATCATAAAAAAAGAACAAAATGGTTTTCAAAAGGGGAAATCTACAACGTTAGCTTCATTTTTACTGATTGACCAAATTATTGAATGCATGGATAATCGTGTGCCGGTAACTACAATGTATTTTGACATGAGTAAAGCCTTCGACCGTGTTTCGCATAACTTGCTTCTTCTCAAATGTCAACGAAACAGGATTAGAGGTCTAGCACATGAATGGATAAAATCCTATTTGTTCAACCGAAAACAATATGTTGAAGTCTCAAACTTAGACGAACATCAAACGGCTGTAACTTTTCCATCAAAAATAAAAAAAAACAACTATGGTGTGCCACAGGGCAGTGTCCTTGGTCCACTTCTATTTTTGATGTGTACATAAATGTACATAAATGACCTCCCTGACAATATTTTATTTATTTTTTTTTTATTAAGATATCATATATCATCAACAGTGAACATATTAAACTTACATTACATAAGATTCCTTAAGTCTATATACTGATATGTGCACAATTTATAGGTGTATACAGCATTCACTGTTACAGTGGTTAATGTTATATTTATATGAAACTACAATTTTATAAAACAGAAAGACGTGTGTCTATATTCTACAGAATATAGACACACGTAGACATACATCCTATTCGCAGACGTAAATTGGTTATAGTACCTTGTGAAAATAGAAATAAATATAATAGAGAACTTGGTGAGAAATTACAATCTGTTATTTGGTGGTTAGAACGGAATAATCTTAAAGTAAATATTAACAAAACGAAGTATATACAGTGTTTAAATAAAAATGGAGACAAAAAGAACCTCGCAATAAGCCATAAAGGTGAGCAAATAAACGAAACAAATAGCGTCTCCTTCTTAGGATTAATACTAGACGATAGGTGCACTTGGGAACAGCATACGTCTAAGCTGTGTAATAAAATAAATTCATTCTCTTACGTTTTATGGAAGCTGAGTAAAACTGCTAGTAAAGAAACTGGACTACAAGCCTATCATGGAAATGTCTGTTCCATTCTTAGATATGGTATAATATTATGGGGTAATTGTAGCTACATGAGTGGAGTTTTTATTGCTCAAAAAGCATGCATACGTGCAATGTATGATGTTGAAAATACTGTCTCGTGTCGACCATTATTAACAGCTTACAATTTTAACAGTCCCTTCTTTATACATACATGAAATATGTGTTTTTGTTAAAAGTCATCCAGAATTGTTTGACTATTTATATGACACTCCGAGAATTCGTAGCTGTAGGCGCCCAAACCGTGTAATTAATGCCAAAAATTCGCAAAGCTATGCGTGACAAAAATAGTCGTTGAATAGCAATACGAATTTTTAACACACTTCCCACTGATATAAAAACCCTTCCATTGAGTAAATTTAAACGTAAATTAAAAGCTCGGTTGGTACAAAATTGTTTTTATAGCGTTGTTGTATTTAAGCAATTAATTAAAGACATTTTCATTTGCATATTATTCTTAGAGCATAAAAATTGTATTCTGACATTGTTAACTGCACTTGACATTTTAAATTTTATTTTGATATTTTAATTGTGTTTTGATTGTAACGTTTTATATTAATTAAAATTTTTGAATTGAAATGAAAAAAATTTAAATAGGTACTGTTAATTTATTAATATTAAATAATCATTATTAATTTTTATTATAAAATATGTTTGCATGCTCAGACTGAGTGAATGTGTTTTCGTACTTTATAATAATACTGTATATTAACCCACTTAAACCGACCAGGTGTTATAACACCGATCAAATTTACTTAAATCTACCCTAAAATTTTGATTTAAAAAAGTGATATTCTTGTTGTATTTCTTCGATTATTTCATTCAGTGTTAATTAAACTGTCATTACGTGCTCTGGAAATAAACAAAAATAATTAATTTCAAGTGTAAATTATGTTATTTAGCGGCAGAGTTATTTTTACTTATTACGCCTGGTAAAAGATAAGCTATAAGTACTACAATATATATTTTTTACTTCTTTTTTTTGTGATTTATTATTTATAACATGACTGTTAGTGACTTGAAATAGAAAAAAAATATATGATGGTAATAACTTATTACATAATTTTTTGGCTGTTGAATTGTCACAGGTATTATAACACCTGGTAGTTATATCCACGTCTAAAACATTCAAGGTAGGATCGTATGAAATTTTAGGGTACGATCAAGGAAAACATTACAGCTTACTGAAATTATAAAAGAATTGGAGAAAGCGAATGTTGACACAACTTTGCCAAGTGTTATTTATTTTGCTCCCGGATAATGCAAATACAGATGTTACTGATGATGATTCGGGTGACGAAAACGTCGTGAATTTGCACAATCTTCCATGTAAAAACGTATTTTGATTATTATCTTGTTACTTATTTTTACTTTTCATTATCGACTACAATCAAATAGTAAGTTTTTCTTTTCATTATTGTCACAATTCTCTTAAATTGAGTATCTTCTATTTCTTTTAGGTTTGCAGCTAAGAGCTTAAGCTGAGATTTTCTAGACCCAGTCTTTTTTGGATGATTAAGACAATACGCCATTGTCTCATCTAGCTAAAATAAGATGCAGCGAGTCGGTCACGCAAGAAACCAACGTCACTGATTCTCCTGTAGCTTGTAAATCATTAGTGCCGGACAATCAATAGTATTCTTGGCGAAATCGACAAACTGCGAAAGCATATCCTCAGTGGCAAAATTATCAGACCCATAAATATTTACATTCACCTATGCACTATTACAATGCTTTGATAAACAACGAGATGTTGGTTGGTTGGTGCATTACACGAATATTTATGCACACCAAATGTATAAGACAGGTTAACATAACTCAAGCAGAGATGAAATGTTTTCTTAGTATTTTGTTGTTAAGTGGATATACTGTGGTGCCCCGCAAGACAATGTATTGGGAAAAGTCCTCAGATACAGATTTCCAATTGATCTTTAAGCTTTTTTTACAGATAAAATAAATAACATTTCATATTTTTTTTATTTTCTCCATTTCAACCTCAACCTTACCTCTAAGTACTTCATAGTAGTACATTCCCCTACCAGGTGTTATAACACCGCCCATTTTCCGGCTTTCCCAGATAATTTAGAATTTTTTCATGATTTTTCCCGAAACCTTAGAGTCACAAGTTAACCTACAACGCTTAAGTCAACGACAAATTAATGTAAGTATTTCATGTTTTCCTTACTTAAAGGTAATAATTTTGCAACGCGCAAGGCCTTACAGACCTCTCATGAATCTTGACATTTTAGGTCACGGGAAAAAAAAGCTCTACTTATACTAACGGTAGGTACCTTTTTTAAATAAATGCAATTTAAATGTAATGTGATTTTTAAATGAAGTTTCCGAAGAAACCTTGGAGCGAGCTGGAGCAGTAACTGCGTAATAATGGCGTGAATTTAGGCTTGTATAATCCAAGTAATATCCGTGCCTCTGTAGCATCATTTCTCATAGATGAGAAATAATTGTCTTTGTCAATATCAAAACAAATTAGTGGCTACTAGTAGTTGACATTCCTTTTTTTCTAACGTCAGTATTACTTACATATTGGTTTACTTACAGGTTTAAATTTTGACAAACCTTGTCACGTTCGTGGAAACATTATAATAATAATATAATAATAAATTTTTATTGACATAATCATTTCTCACAAATTCCTATGAATACTCTGACACCTAAACTGGGCTAAAGAAGCCCTCTCCGGGGTCAGTGGCTTCTCCCAAGTTTTGCTAACAATCCACTTTGAATGGAAATATTACGCTTATATCGTTATAATTTATTTTAAAAATAAAAAATAAATGTAAACATATACATACACACATATTTTAACAAGCAATTATCACATCAAACTTATTTTTATACTTCACAATTAATAAATTCAAATACAAGTCATTCAAGTACTTAAAACACTCTATAGTTAAACACTTATAGTTTAACACTCAATTCATAAAGTACTATGAGATTGGTATGTAAGTTTGACAAGAAATCAAAAAAACAAAGACTGATTGATAATACAGCTTTAAACGGCGGTAGATTAACAAAATTGTGTGGTACAAGTGACATGATATTTTAATAGGTATCTACATTAAAACTGATACTTTTCATACATTATACAAATGTCATTATAATTTATTCAAAAAATAAGTAAAAATAAAAATAGATACATGCATTAATATTATATAAAAAAAGTTAGTAGTAGCCCGTTTCTTAAATAAATAGATCCTCTGTTTTTTATAGTTTAAGGACAAAAGCCAGGTTTCGCTTAACAGAATATTGTACCGATTTAAAAACTGTACTAATCTATAGCATCCTTTCTAGGACTTTAGACAGTGCCGGAAGTATAGAAATTGGTCTGTAGTTTGCTATACCATCTCTAGCCCCACCCTTGTGAACTGGAGAAATGATTGTCTTTTTAATGATCTTTGGAAAACAGCCGTTTTCAAAACATCTCTGAAGCAAAATCGTTAGCGGAGCTACAATTACATGTCTCACCATTTTTAGAAAACGAGCTGGTATGGTGTCCCAACCAGTAGCACAGTCATTTTTGAGGCTTAAGATAAGAGACTCAACCTCTGACTCATCTGGTGGCATAAGTACAAAAGAGTTTGTTAAACTATTGGATTTCATATTATTAATGTATTTTTTGCCATACCCCGTAATTTTTCGGCTAACTCTCTACCAACATTAGAGAAATAACGATTTATTTCCTCAACCGCATCAAGTGCATTCGATTTCCCAAGTAACTCCTCAGCAGAAGATTTTTTACTTGATACATTTAATTGCAGCCCAGGTTTCTTTACTCGATTTAGCACTACGTAATATGAATTTATCGTGTTCGCGTTTCAGTCTTCTGGGTAGTGAGCCATAGAAATTTCTGTACGTTTTATATGTAATATTAAGTACTTCATTTTGGGGATCTTTTTTTAAATTAAAATGCAACTTCTCCCGATGACGAATACAGCGAGGCAGGCCAGGAGTCATCCAGGGCTTAAGAGATTTTTTGCGCCTGGGTACCTGAATATTTTTAGTTTATTTTAATCGCGGATGACAATATGTCCCCAAATCGGGTTGCCGCGGATTCGGCATCACACTTATTAGTAATGAATGTAAAATCAGCCAATTCAACACATTTTACAGCTTCACTAAAATTTACCTTTTTAACAACAAAAGGGCCTTGAGCGTTAGTCCGTCTACTATCAAGTGATCAATTTACTAAAATGGAGTAGTGATCAGTTACGGTAGAATTCATAACGATAACACTTGTTTGTAAAATGGTTTTAACCATAACATGATCGAGACCATTATTAATTCGTGTTGGATATGTGTGGCCTGACAAAAACCTAACTCACTGCTCAGATTTAAATATGAGTACTATTTCTGTCACCGTTTCCAGGTTTAATATCGACATTCATATCACCTATCAAAAATACATTTTTGGATTTTATAGACCTAACAACAACCTCCAAAGCATTTAGAAAACGGTCTGTGTTGTGAAATTCAAAAGTTACGTTGAAAGGCGATTAGTACAAAAATTACGGCCGGGTGATGCTGAAAGACGACTTTTCTGCCATGAAATCGAGTGGCTCATCCTAGAGGATCAGTATTTTCTAAATAATATTATCTGGTCAAACGAGACAAACTTCAGCAATAATGGTATGTACTACCGATACAATAATCGCATTTGGTACACGGAGAATCCCTTACGTATCCGCGATACTAATAGTCAAGTGCGTTTTTCGTTCAACGATTGGTGTGGAATTGTAAAAAACCGGTTCCTCTTAGTACATTTTTACGAAGGACATCTGAATACGGAAATGTATTTAGAAACACTTGAGATTTTAAGAAGTGAGATAAATAATCTTCCGGTTGCAGAACGACAAAACCTTACTTTTCATCAAGATGGGGCTTCGGCTCACAACAGTCACAGAACAAGAGACTATCTCAATGAGCACTTTCTTTTCTGGATCGAGACAAATGGACAAATAAGATGGCCGCCAAGAACCCCAGATCTTACACCGTTAGATTTTTTTTGTGGGGTTATGTAAAAAAAATTGGTTTACAAGAACCGGTATGAAAGTGTTTACGAGCATCAAGCAGAACTTAGACGTATTATTGTAAATATCGACCACAACATAATCGAAAAATCGACAGGGAGCGAAATAATCAAAAGAGTGCGACTTTGTATTCAACAGAATGGGACTAATTTTGAGCATTTGATAAAATGATTAATTTTGTATTAAAAATGTTAAAATTCATGGTCTTCCTTTTATTTCTGACACTACGTAGGGCGTTCAATGTATTCTCGGTATCGAGGTGATATACTAATGATGAGGGTAATTTAATTATCTCATTAGTTAATGACACTCTTTGAAGGTATAAATACAAAATTTCATTTAATTGCCACCATTAGTATTCAAGATATCATTGCGAAAAGACAACTATGATGACTGATTCGACAATGATGAAAAAAATCGAGCATCGCGCAGTGATAAAATTCCTCACAAAACAAGGAAAAACTCAAAAAATTATCCATGAAGAAATGGTGGCTGTTTGCCAAGATTCTGCGTCTTCACTATCTTCAATTCAGAAGTGGTCAAGTGAATTCAAACGGGGTAGAGAGAGCATTGAAGACGACCCCCGCGCTGGTGGGCCAATTTGTGCCGCTACTGAAGAAAACGTCAAATTAATCGAAAAACTTGTACTTAAAGATGCCCGTGTAAGAGTGAAAACATTAGCAGAAATGACTAAGCTATCCGTGGGTACTATTCACACAATCCTTCATGAGCGCCTGAATTTGTCAAAGGTCAGTGCAAGATGGGTGCCGCGAATGCTCACCGCGCTGCAGAAACAAGTGCGAGTTGACTGTTGTAAGGAATTTTTGGACCTCTGTGGTGAAAATCCGCAAAGTATTTTCGATCGGATTGTTACTGGTGATGAAACGTGGGTTCATCACTATGACCCTGAGAGCAAGCAAGAGTCTATGCAGTGGCACAAAAAAGGATCAGACCCGCCGAAGAAGTTCAAAGTCACTCCGTCCGCAGGAAAGCTCATGGCCACGGTGTTTTGGGATTCTAAGGGAATCTTGCTAATCTAGTACCCAAAAAAAGGTCAAAGTATTACTGCTGCATCATACGCAACCACCCTGCGTAATTTAAAGGAGGCAATTAAAGAAAAAAGACGTGGAAAATTAACCGCAGGTGTGTTTCTGCTTCACGACAACGCGCCGGTTCACAAGGCGCGCCTTGCCCAGGCTGCTGTGCGGGAGTACGGATTTGAAGAATTCAATCATCCATCCTACAGTCCGGACCTGGCCCCTAGTGATTATTATCTATTCCCTAATCTTAAAAAAGACCTTCGTGGAAAGCATTTTTCGGACGATGAAGAGTTGAGGGAGCAATAAACGAACATTTTTCGGGCCATGAAGAAAAATATTTTCCAGAGGGAATTGAAAAGTTACTTTCACGAACAAATAAATGTATTGAGATGTTAGGGGAGTATATTGAAAAATAGAATTTATTCAAAATTTTCCGCCTTTTCCTTCATACCTATACCGAGAATACATTGAACTCCCCTCGTATGTTTTTTAGCAAAAAATAATCCTTATGTAAAGCCTTTCGATTGATATGATCAAACTACAGGGTAATTAAGTTTTCTCGTGTAGCGGATTCGATTCCCAGTTCAACTACGTCATTATTTAAAAATCTATGAATGCAGTTTAAATTGTTTTTTTAAATTAGAATAATGTCTTCTTTCAGTAAAATTTTCCATCTACAATATTCAAGGTACTTGCCCTCCATGAGCCGTGGGACGCCCTGTAGACTATTACAGCATTTTGTTGGTGCGTTTGTCTGGGGATTTTTTTTATAGCACGCCCAGCGAGCTCGGATTTTGTAGGGTCAGCGGCAGGCTGGCAACAGTAATTTCGTGTTGTAGGGTGTAATGTTAGTAGTAGTAGAGTTTCTTACGAAAAGATCTCGCCTGGGGCAGTACTACAGGCCTTCCTATTTTAACCGCCGTTATAATCACGCTAACGTGGCTGCTATCCAGGTGAAGGGAAGGAACAGCCAGGGTTATTATAAAAGCTGGCTTTGATAATATTTTCAAGATGATGAACAGCAGTTTAAATTCAAAGTATATCTTTATATGTTATTAGATCATTTTACAGGCTTTTGAGCCCTATATTAGACCGGCCAAAATTAACATTTAATCACAACTATTCGGTTAAACCAGTTTTGAATCTGGAACGTCAATAAAAAATTCATATAAAAAATATTTAATTTCACAGATACGAGTGATCCAAAAAGAATATGTCACGTAATCAAGATACAGATATTATAAAAAGAAAACAACGCTGTATGGCTCCGTTCCTTGCCTCAATAGTTTTATTTTAATCGATAAAAAAAGGAAAAATACCACGATTTTAAGATCTTTGTTGCGAGTTCTGTAGATACTAAAAACAAAGAAACTTAAGCTCCGGTGTGTGCCCAACCGAAGCTTTGGCCATTGTTGATAATACACTTTCTGAAAAAAAGGATTTCAACAAATGGAAAAATAATAAAGGCGGCATGTCTATATCTGAATCGACGCTGTTAGTGGATTTTTATGATTGCACCATACGACTTTTTACCGTCTGCTCAATTAAACGCACGAGAACCTATTTTGTCTCAGACAGAAAGTAACAGTAACGAAATGTGTAGTTTTGCGCAAAAACTAATAATAAAACAAGTTGTTTAATAGATATCTAGTAATAAGAACTAGGAGACACATTGACCTCGCCTCATATCGGCAACGCTTAACGTATGTAAGTACTTACTGAATATTCTAGGTAGTGTTATCAAAATCATTTTATGCATGGTAGGTTAGAGACGAGGAAAGTATGTTTGTTAAGGCCCTGTACTTACAGTTGAATAAAAAAAACGATGAAACTAGATTAAAATTAAAAAAAATAATAAATCCCCAGACAAATACACAAACTGTATGGCCCCAAAGTCAGCAGAGTTATGTTATGGATGACCATACAGCAAACCGGGGGGATCCCAGTATAAACATAGACATATCAAGTCATTACATATGAAATTGGCGTTTTGTAATGGAGGAACATAAAGTCAGTTTTAAAAATATATATAATATATTTATTTATTCAAAGTATGTTTGGCACTTTGGCAATCTCATAGGTAGTTCACTGATCCTTTTACTAAAAAAAACTATTCGGACGGGTATCAATAAAATCTTTGAAGGCGCTTCGGACTGCCCCATCGAGTTGATTTTTTTCCCTTGCAAGAAGCAAATTTTGAAAAGTGGTAATCTGTTGGAGCAAGGTCTGGGGAGTACGGTGGATGTCTTACACATTGCAATTAAAGCTCCTCTAATTTGGTAGCCGTCTATTGTGCAGTTTGTGGTCTAGCCTTGTCCTGAAGCAGCAGTAAGCTAGAGCGATTGACCAGCCTCAGTTGTTTAGCAGCTAGCTTTTCTATCATGGTTTGCAGTTGCTGATAATAGACATCTGCCGTAATCGTCTGGCCAGATTTAAGAAAGCTATAGTAAACGACACCGGCACTAATGCACCAAACGCTCACAAGTAACTTTTTGAGTCAATTTTCGCTTGGAGCAGGATTTGGCTGGTTCGCCAGGGTTCAGCCATTGCTATGAGCGTTTCCGATTGTCGTACAGGAGCCACTTTTCATCACAGGTAATGATTCGATATAAAATAATTTCATTATTGTCCCGGTTGAGTAATGTAACGCAACAGCCGACGCGCGTTTGTCGGTTTGGTGCACTCAATTCATGAGGTACCCACCTCTCGAGCTTTTCACCTTCCCAATTTGATTCAAGTGGACTAAAACAGTTTTGTCACTAACACCGCAGCCTACAGCTAACTCGGACGTGGTTTGTGATGGATCCGCTTCCATAATAGCCGTCAATTCTTCATTATCAACTTTGGTCTCCGGGGAGCTTGTTCTGCAGGTCGAAATTTCAAGAACGAAAACGTTGGAACCAAAAACCCCGGCGTTAATAAGTATTAATGCTGTGTATGGCGACACCGCCGCCGTACACAGCATTAATACTTCGAGCCGTTTCTGCAGCACTGGTGCCACGGTGGAACTCGTATTCGTAAATAACGTGATATTTCAAGTTTTCCATTTTGTAAACTAAGTGATGCAAAGAAAAAACCAAAATAAGGAAAAAACAAATCAATTACGGTTTTCGAAATACATTTGCGTGAGTGTATAAATTAGAAATTGGAATTCTTAACCAAAGAGGAGATAATACAGTTCAAAGTGGCCAGTACGACAAAACGCTGATTTCATATGTTATACCTTGTTATGCTATACCTTATATAAACAAACATGACCAGAGAAAAAACATCTGTGTTCATCACACAAATGTATGCCCCGGCCAGGACTCTAACCTAGGACCACCAGCTTATGACGCATGGCTACTAACTACTACACCACTTACCTACATGTTTTCCTGAATTGAAATGTGATTTACATATAACACCAACATACCTACGATTTATCATTAATTGTATACTGTCCACGTCCATGAATCAGGATACCACGTTGGATACGGATCACTTAAATCAGATACCATGTTTATTAAAAAAAATGTAGTTTGTTTCTGTGTCTATGACGTAAAACAATAAAATAACAAATCGGTTACAGTCGTAAGCTAATCAAATTACTCTTCACAGAACAGTAAATATTGTTTACAGTAATTTATCGTTTGTTTAGCATAAATGTTCGTCATACAAAAATGTGATTCATCCTTGACTTTGAAAGATGTAAGGTTGACATACATTCATAGTCCAGTGTTAACTGCTCTAGTTTAGTGACCTTTAGCATTTCAGATATAATATAAAATATGTTAGCCTAGTTTTTTAGTGGCCTACATAATTTTAGATGGCTGCAAATCAAAAAAACAAAAGAAATACTGTATATATTTTTACCAAATTTTTAAAATTATTTATTTTACCTCTAACACAATTAATTAGGTAGTATTCAAGCATTGGAGGATGCGAATATTTGGATATTTTTGTACTATTTTATATTGGTGAGGACTTATAATTGTCCCACTATTGCTATCATAGATGTGTATTATTATTATGTTGGCTATTAGTCATCCTTGAATAAATAAATAGGATACAATTCATTTAGAAAAAATCTGCCTTGTATTCCCATGGGATACGCAAGCAAAATGTAAGTTGAAGGTGGCAAGTACCTACAAGAAAAAGTTTAAAACTATTTTCGAATGAATTTTATAGAATTCCAAAAAAAAAGACAAAGTAAGACGGTTCAGTACCTACCAAGTTAATTAAATAGTCATAACTTTTTATGATTTAATACCTATCTTAAATGGATTTTTGCAGGTTTTATGATTTGTGGGGTATCCGAAGTGGGTTAGAGAGCTTCCAAAATGATGAAGGCTTAGGTTGGAATCTATTAAGAATGCTTAGAATTAGCTCAGAATTATCTTAGCTAAAAGGTCAAACAAAAATCCACTTTTTTGTGTAGGTATTGTTTAGTTATGTATTCTATTTAGCATACAACAAATCGCTTTTTATTTGAAATAATTCGAGATTAGTCTAAGTGCGCTACATAGCTTTCAATCTTCGACTGCAGGAGTACAGGACACGGTAAACTCGTGGCAAAAACTACGTGACACAAAACATTAACTTTGAATTTCCTGAGATTACGCTTCTGGGTCCTATTATGCTGTCTAGAGTGAACAACTGAAATGGTAGAAACTGGGTGTTTGGAACAGCTTGTAAAGTAAATATTTTTGTGTAAGACTATTTTTTTATCCAGCCTGTTAATTTTTCAGTCCGCTTTCTTTAATATATTTAATATTCTTTAATACTACCTAGGGAAATTATAAGACGTACAAGTCTTAAGTCAATATAGCGCTCTTCCAATCGCTGTTTTGTTTGCAAATGAAACAGGTAAACTAATAAGCATTTTGTGTAGGATATCAATTTTACCTTATCTTATTGAAAGAGTAATCCACAAATTGGTTTCTGGACAGGCACTTTAACGATATCGATAAACATTTTGAGTTACGTGTTTTCGCTCGAGGAAAATATTCAGCAAGGTATTACCTTAGGTAATAGGTACCTATTTCTGAAAGTTTCAGTCTGGCGATGAGTAAATTAATGTTGAAGTTTAAACACCGAGCAAAGTTGGGTCCATTATAAATTAACCAAAATTAAAAAAGTATTAAAAAAATTATGAGTCGATTATACGATAATTTAGAGCAGTATGGAATATTTTCTTGTCTGGACCACCATTACTTAAATAAGTTATGGTCATACCTCCCAGGTTTTGTACGCTGGTAACCTGATAACCTGTTCACCAAAATTCGAATACTTCCGTTATGAAAATATCAAAAATAAGTAAACTCAATCTCTTAATGGAAAACAAACTATAAATACGGTTACAATTGACGATAATCGAGCCCGACCGTTTGACCCGTAACGTTTCTTAAAACCTACCGTATTATAAACAATGCATCACATGTATGTCGTACGATATTGACACGTCCTCCTATAAAATACAGATACATTTGCTTCTTCCGTTAAACTGGGATAAGCTACGGAAAGGACCAGAACGAATTTTGAACGTACATTTTCATACGCACTCAACGTAAACAAAAATGGCGCTCAAAAATATATTTGCCGTAGTACTATTAGTACTATCAATTTTCGTTGTAAAGTTTGGGGCAAATCCTGTTCATCAAACCACAGGAGTGACTTCAATTGAAGAGAATATGGAAACTGCAGAGTCTCAAAATCCGTTTCTACCAAGATTTGCTATGAAAAAGCTGAAGGAACGAAGAGAGCAGGCTAGAGCTGAAAGGCGAAATAATAACCAAGGGCAGCGAAGAGCTTTTCAACCATATAAGCCGAGGTGTCCATATTATGTAAGTAAATCTTTTAGGTATTTGCTACTTTACCGATTTGCACTACATTTAATATTCTCATAAATTCACACAACTTGTTTCGACGTTACATTTGTTTATAAGTATAAACGTGGAAGAACTTTGGCTTCGTCATTTATTTTATGAATTGTAGTATATCCAGCTAGGGCGAACTGCGGCGTTAAGAATTCCGGTTCTATGTTTTATTGATAAGCATTTAAATTTAGTGCAAATGACTACTAGTATTAGGAACTTCTCCCATACTACTTTTGCCCTACGACATAAAATAGGCATCACATTTTTATGTACGTCACGTAACTAAAATCAGGTCGAATAATCTCATGCAGTCACGACAATGTCTCCAGATGTACATTTAAACATTGGACGTCATAAATGGAACACGTTCACAGCGTTTGCCAATCAACAAGTGCAAAAGAATTTATTGTTGCATCTAGAATACATAAATAATTAAGTTAAACACTTTTGAAATTACAACTCATTACAATTCATAATTATGTTAAAGATGAAAAAATAAAAAAGGGCTCCCATTTTGACAAGATTGGTGTCACATATTTTGAGATGATGTAATTTAGCTGGGATAAGTATAAGAAAAATGTGAGCTTTTTAGATTTCGGCTTAGATCTGAGCGCGGGAAAAAGTTCGACTACAACAGGACGTAGGACATTCAATTAAGATGTGTAACCGGTAAAAAATAAAAATACCTCATGTAAACAAACAAGATCACAAAAGCACGCGCTAATCACTTAGTCAAATAAAACATTTTTGTACCTAACGGACCTCTCTCTTTGACACACTTCTGTGGTATAAAATTGTAATGCAGCTTTCCAGATCGTCACTCCGAAAAAAACTTTGAGGGAGAATTAACCATTCCTTTAATTTATATTGTTTCAGTAAAAATGAAACCGCCTACCTTATCAGTATTGTTATTAGTGGGAGCTGTGTTTGCAGATCAACATCTAAAACAAACCGAACCGAACACTGAACTACCATTAGAAATTCCTGAACCAGAAGCATCCACGGACAAACATAAAGACGCAGAACATGAACAGCCTTTAAGTATTAATGAAATCAGTGACTCCAAAATCGATATAATTGTCGAGGAAAATACTGAGCCATTAGATGATTTTAATAAACGATTCGACGAAGACATATTGGATTCTGTAAATGCACCAGTATATGAAGCTCCTGTTATTCCTGGTGAAATCATGGTCACCGCAGAAGGTTTTGTACCAATTCCTATTATAAGGAGAAATAAGCTCATGGCAAAACGCCGCATGAATAACAGGAGAAAGAACAACCCTGTTAGAAAGAACCCGCATAGGAGAGTACATTACTGGTACCCTTACTCTTATTATAGGTTCCACCGTCCTACTTCTTTTAGGTATTATTATTATTAAGCATGTGTATCTTGCCGTATATTCATAGGTATATTAAGAAAGTTTTAGTAATTTTAAAAATAAAATACATAAATTATATAATCTTTTATTGAAATTACACCTATCATAAAGCGTATATCCCTTAACTATGTAAGTAAGTAATTTATTTGTATCAATACATACATTATATCTTATTAAGTATTTACATGGTCAGTATTATCTTTTTCTTACTTTTTTAATCTTTCAGAAAAATTACGACATGTATTTTTTCATGGCAGTTGTTGGCATGATAAGATTATTTTATTTTGAATTATCACATTGTTGTCTTTTGAGAGTCATATATTTTAAGTATACAAAAATAGTTGCAAAAAACATGTTAATATGAAGCTCTTCGACTTAGTTCGTACAAAATTAAGTATTCCGAATAATTTTAAAGAAGAGTAATAGTCACAAAATAAATAAAACTAAGCAGTACATAAATAAAAAGTACTCATTGCCCAAATTACACTAATATAAATACTTTTTACAATGAAGAACAAAAGAAACGGCAAATACCTTTCAAACTACCCAATTATTGTGCCTTAGTCCAGTTATAGTTTTGTACTTAATACTTAGGTTCGATTGTATCAGACTGCCCTCATTTGCCGGGACCTACTAAAGCTTCATCCATGAGCTCATCGTCCGTGATTCCAGGGCTGTTTGAATGCGGAGAAGGCACTACTAAAGGGGAAGGGGCGGGACTTTTAGCTAGCTGTAAAGCTAACGCCGGTGAGGCAGGGTACACCGGTCTCACAGCGACCAAGCCGGACACTTTACTCCCAGACGACGACGAGAAATCTAACAACATTTCTGCTGCCTCTTGCGGCGTCGTAGCCCCGCTTCTTGGCACCGAACCACTCGCGGGAGGCTTCATACAAGCGTCTGCCCCCTTCCTGTCATCAGAACTACCTTTTGGCGCGGGAAAACCCTTCGCCATATCTGTTTTAAAATCTAAAGGCATCAGTGGGTAACCCACAGAATATAAATCTTTATCATCTCGCCCTCGCAGAGGACTTTCGCCTTTCGATATGCTATCTGCCATTGCCTTTGAAAATTCTAATGGTCTGTCCTGTTGGTCCCCTTTAACTGACGGTATCGTCTTTGGACTTAGTCCACCCATGTTGAGCAAAGGTTTAGGTACTGTCAATGGATAAGCAGATTTTTGCATGTCAATTCTCGCGTTTGTGTTGTCGAAATGAGGAAAGGTGTATTTATTTTGATCTAGACTTCTAGAAAAATCATTCACCATAGAGCGACTGTCGTATTGAGTAACTGAGCTGCTTTTATCTGTATTTTGGTTTTTCAGTTTAGGTATTTGAAATTTACTAGTATCTAGTGGTTTAATCAAGCCTTCTACTAAGAAATTAGCCTCTTTTTTATAGCGATCGCCGTCGACATCATCCCTGGAGCCACTCGGACTCGAATGTCTTTCAGATTTCGAGGAGAATATGGACTTTTCAGAGTTACTCATCAGTTTAGTGCGCGCCTTTTCGCGTTCTCGATCTCTAATTATTTTTGCGATATCGGAGCTACTACTCTTGGGCGAACCGGAACTGGATTTTGAGCTAGACTTTGACAGATTTATTCCAGTGCTACTAGAAGATTTAGTGTAGGGTACTTTGGAGAGACTATTAGGGGAAGATTCGGAAGGACTTAAGTTGGCTTTAGGAGGGGTGGTTCCAGGAGTGACGAGTGACGAAGACTTAGAAGATTGCATTGCTTGAGTTTTCTTTGACGCCGGACCACTTATAACGCCTGGTTTAAGTCCGGTGTGCGTTTTTGGGGAACCTTGGCTAGGCTGCGTCAATTGTGGTGATGACTGTTTCCCACTGTTAGAACTACTGTAGTTAACTTTAGAACTACTGCTACCACTCGACGAGTCTTTAGTTCTCGTTTTGTTGATGGTAATTTTCATCCCGTCCGAACTAGGTTTGACCATGTACTCCTGGGTTTTCGTGTCGTTTAGTTTATTGCTGCTGCTAGATGAACTTTTTGGGTCAGAGAATTTACTAGCGCTGGAAGAACTACTTTTCGTCGCCCCTATATCATTTTCGGACCCGCAATGTTGGGCCGATTTTAATTTATCTATGACAGCGCTAAGAGAGCCTTTTCTGTTTCTGGCTTGACTGACCGCGTTTGCTTTGTTGGTTTCAACGTTAGGAGGTGATATCAACGGTTCGGTGACGGGGCTGTCGCAAGTGACAGGTGTGATTTCAAGTTGTTTCATTTTGATTGGGTTTTTTAATTTCGGACTGCTTCGACCTGAACTAGAAAATGATAACCCGGAATGTTTCTTTTCCTTGTCTCTAGAAGACGAAGAACTAGAGCTGTAATCTTTGGATATTTTTTTGGAGAGATCGTATCCGGTAGTCCCAGATTTACCGGAAGGGGATCCGCTAGCGGCTGATTTTAACGCGGACATACTAGGTTTCCCCGAACTAGACGAATTATGCTTAGGAGAAGAAATACTGTGGTTTTTTGGACTCGAATAACCAGTCAAATGCTTTGGACTATTTTGTACAGGGGAGTGTCTAGGGCTGCTATGATGGCTGGAAGTACCCGAAGGTTTTCCTAAACTCTTAACTGAACTAGGACTGGGAGATTTAGTTATAGACATGGATCTTCCATGGGTGGGACTTGGACTAAATTTTCTATACGAGTTTGGGGACGAAGCTCGCATGGGGGAAGTGTCGGTGGGTTTAATACTAACGGAGACTGGTTTAGTTAAAGGGTCTTGTTTGAGTGGTACTTTCTCCGGTGGTCCCATCGAGTCGTCTCTCCGTCGTTTCTTTTTCTTCTCCCTGCTTCTTTCTTCGGACCGGCTGGATTTCTTCTCGGAGCGAGATCTTTCATTAATTGGCTTTACTTGGGGAGTAGTGATTGGAGTTATAGTGATGGAGCTTGGTAGACCAGTGGGAGAAGCTGCTATGGGTATAATCTCAATCCCCGGTCGTCTCTCCCCTGATGGTGGAGTTGGTGTAGGTGGATTGGATCCTGAACCAATGGGAGTAATGCTCACAGATGAAGGCATATAAGATTTGCCTTCAGTTAGATCTAACAGCAATGACGAAGTGCTGCGTCTTACTTCAGAATCTTTACTTTTAAGTTTTTGCCTTTTGTGATCAGACTTCTGAAAAGAATTCCTGAAACATGAAACAATACAATAAAAATGTTAACATAGATTGTTCGAATATTAGCTGTATACTAATTACATCTAATCTCGCAAAAAATGAATGACTAAATTCACAAATATTTTACCTGCTAGTATTATCCGACTCCCCGTCGTTAGAATTATCCATATCCGAAGATCTATTATCCTGACTATTTATAGCATCTGTAGCGTCCATTCCAGAAAGTTCTAAATCAGATGCAAATTCATTTTGAGACACTGAGGATGCCTGCTCTTCAATGTCTTCGTTACCTATGAAAAAATAATGATTTATTAAAAATATTACAATGTTAAAATTAAATATTACCTAATTAGTTCTACAGTTGCTATCAATACCGACTGTTGCTTCTAAAATTCTAAGAAAACTAAAATACAATTTACTTATCAATAAACATAATTTTTGAAATGACAGATAAATACTTAGCTAAACTACGCTTATTAAATTAAAAACTTAAGCTGAATTACGTTTTGAGTTCAAAGGAAGGAGAGGAAGGATAGTTCGGATTTCAGGATATCTTGAAAGTTTTTGGATTTCGGGAAATTTTTGCTTTGGAACTGAACCTAATTGTAATGATCTGTAAAATAAAGCAGTAAGAAACTAGATTCGATAAGTTAAATTGATTTTAAGAGACGGTCAATTTAAAATAAGATAACAATGTATACCCGTTAAAAGATTCATGGGGAACATTTACAGATCGTACTAGTATTTGCGTTAAAGAAAAATTGAAAAAAAGAAAATTAATATAGGTATTTTAATAATGTCATTTAATTAGCTCAAACTTGAAAATAAAATAATTGATTAAGATTGATTCAAAAGGTATTGTTTTTTATGGACATGAACTTGCTGCATAATTACATAATTTAAACTGTTGCATAAGTAATTTTTTTTTTATAAATCACTTTGAATACTTTTGTGTCACTAATTTGCCTTATTTTTGTGAAATATGTACGGAAATATGTAAAATAAGTAAGGAAATATGTAAGGAAAAACTTTCCGTGTAAAAAGATAAAATATAACTCACTTGAATTACTATTCATAGTATTATCATCTTCATTAGCATATCCGTCACTTTCACTATCACTATGACTATCTGGCAGTTCACTCAGTCCTGGTTTTCCCTTTTTTTGCAACATCCAAGGATCATCAGACTTCCTTTTCTTGGACTTTCTGTCATCGGATGACATTTTGTTGTCTTCGCTGCAGAGCATTGACATTTGATGCTGTTGGTCTGATAAGTAGGCACCTATGATTGAAGTATGATGAGAACAATATTAGGGTCATGATCAGAACTTTGTTTTGATTGTTTTGTTAATTATTCTGGGTAGGCCAAAAAGCACATATTCATACTTATTCTACAACATTCAAAATATTCTCCATAAAAGTTCAAGAGATAATCTTTGCTTTGTACCAAGGTAGAAAAAACAGCCTAAGCGCATTCTTGGTAATAAATCAAAAGTAATTTTACTGTACATAAACATAAGATGGTTAATTAGCCTTTTTTTAATTAAATCAGAAAGGTAATAGATAAGTTTCTTTTTAAGTTTACTGATGTCTTAGAAGGATTGACTTTGTGTAATTTACAGTTTACAACTGTATATTGTAATCACTGTCTTGATATACCATACAAGTATAGCAACACAGAGTAGTTGATAAAAGCTTTAATTTATGCATAAAAACTTACCCCCTTGATGCGAATGGCCCACATTACCCGGGTACATGGCTCTATGATTACCCCCCGGCTCCTGCATGACCATCTCGCCCCCGGGGTCAATGCCCCCCAGGCCGCAGCTAAAATTTGAATCCAGAGCTGAATAACCCCCATTTATCTGTTTAGCTGATGATTCTCTCTCCCAGATTTTTACTAGGGATCTGAAAAGAGAGAATTTGGTGTAAATTGTAACGTTGTGTCTTCAGTCAACTTAAACCTTTTTACACAAAACTTTTCTGGCGGTTTAGATACTTTTATAACTTGAACTTTTGTAATGTCAAAATATTTTGCATATCACTGTTTGATTTCAATAAAAATCTCGAAGACTATTCTGGCACAATTTTTTAAAATATGTTTCGATATATGAATGAATATGTACAGCCTTAACATAAAAACCTCACCTCAACGTTATAGGAATTGAATGTGTCTTCTGCAGCACTCTTGTGATATATTCATCTATATGATCTCTTGCCGGTGAATTGAGCGTATACAATGAAGCTCTTGGTGCTGATGGCTCGGACAGTTCAATTTCTACGGTGGCCATACTTTCATCCAATGGGTGTTCAAGGGAAATGGATATGTGTTGCCAGGATAATGCGCTTACTTCGAACATTAGGACGTTTTCGAGGTCGTATGCTGTAAAGTTAATAATTTATAATTATCGTTGTGTTAAGAAAGTATGATGGTAAGAGTTTTGTTGAATGAAAGAGGTGTACACAAATATAAATACAGAAGCAACCGGATATACAATTATTGTATGCTTACACCATTTTATATTTATTTATTTAATCAATGTAACAAGTTCACATACAGTGGTTCATGAACTATACGGTAGCGCTGTAAGAGCGTCAGTGGCGCAGTGGTTAAAGTGCTGATTTCTTGATTTGTAAGTGGCAAGGCTAGCATGGTGGACTATAAATTTTCTGACACCACCTCTTAACTGGGTGAGACTAATATAACATGGTTAATTAATTAAAGAAAGGAATTGAAAATGGCGGTGCTTATCATCTTCTCTAGCTCGCACACTAGTGCCGTCTATACTCACTCTCACGCGTACGGTAAGTAAAAAAAAGATTAGTCTCGATTTAAATAATATTCGTGTTTTATTTTAACCAACATCATAATAAGGATTCACCTGAAATTTTTTTATTTACTTTATCAGGTGTACAAAAATGGACATAAGGTCCTTTCATCCCGAAAAAAGCACTGTTTCCGATGAAAACAACATAAACGTTCTAATGATAATGGATGGCGCCACGTGTCTTTCAAACTTTCACGCCGACGAAGCCGCTGTCAGAAGCAAGTCTGAAAACCCGATCTTTTTTCATTATTTTTGAATTGAAAAAATCTTTTGAAAATTTGTATGCTAACTGTACTATCTGTCAATGCAAGTACAAGCCGCCATTTATGATTCCTTTCTTTAATGAACCATGTTATATCTCTGCAGTGGGAATATTAAGGCTGCCGAAGAAGTATCTAAATTAGTAGACATGAATCTAAAATTGACTTAGGACATCCTTCTCACTGTTTTTTTGATATTACACTGTTTCTCAGGGTGTTATACTAGGTGTCAGTTTTATACAAGGTGTACCATAAAGAACGCCGGTGTTATAGGTGTTTAAATGAAATTTATATTTGAAACCAGCAAAAAAAGCACACTATTGTCTTGAGAAAATGCTTAGGTTTAAATAAAATAACATCAGTCTTATATGATTTTTAGCCCTACAGGCGATCACTTGGTCCATTAAATTAACCATCACCCCATCACAAATTACCCCATCAATTTCGTATAGGGCACGTCGTATTTATTATTTGAGATCCAACACGTTATGTGATTTCTTCTAGTAAACACTTTACTTAGTATAACCCCATAAGAAGAAATTCAATGTTATCAAGTCACAAGATCGAGGCGGGTAGATTTGGTCTCCTCGTCGACGAGGAGACAAGATTAGTCTACCTGGGAAATTATTTTAAAAATTATGCACAGAAGCCCTGGTAGTGCGGCAAGGAGAATAAAAACAAAGTTTTATAACAAAACCATATTACGACAGATAACAATAAGTGCAAAACCAATGTTGCCATGTTCTTTAAATAAAACTGGCTGGGTTTTATAAATCCGGCGTTCTTTTGTTACACCCCATTTCATGCCATAAAGTCTAGAGGCAGAGCTGGTAGCTTTGCTTTTATTACTATCCCCGGTCCTCTATTCAACAATTTTATACCCAAGAGTTTTGCAGACTTGTTACTCTTGGACTTTTTATTCTATTATACGTACAACTCAAGCTTATGCAAACTAATAGTAATCTAGCATTCATTAACTGTCATTATTTTTATCAATAATTGTAGTTCCGTAACTCTTATTTTTCGAAGTGGCTCCATTGGCCTTTAAAGTTTCGGACTTTGTAGCTTAGTGCTGAGGGCGCTTAGCCGGAACTTAACCTTCTCCAATATATGATACGCCTAATGGCACCCGGGAGCGTGGTAAACAGTTCAGTAACCACGTGTGAGTGTGTATCCAATGTGTGATCTCTACATTTACTAATTTACAAATTTGTAACATCCAAAACTTGACTTCCTCAACCGCTATCTGTTCTACAGTCGGTGGCACGCTTAGAGTCGTATTCGAAGCCTCTTGTAGTGTCGTAGTATAGGAGGGGGCTACGAAAGACCGACCAACGCTTTACCAAAAAATAAGTTAGTAACGATCTATGAGTGTTTATCACTTACTGAGTTTCCCCTGGGTTCTTACGCAGCTGGCCACTAACGCGTTGAACAAGGACTGTTGGCGCAGACAGGCCAGGAGCGGCGGCACGTGCGAGGGGTGCGTGAATGGGATGCTCTCCACTATGCAGCCATCCAGCCCAGGGGTGGAACAGAGGAAGTAGCATTGAGTTTGTTCAGGTAGGCTCTGGAAGTAAGGATAGTTCATAAATCATAATCTGTTTGAGATTGATAGTCATTACCATTTTATATAAGTATTGTAATAATAATTTAAATAGGTAATTTTATTTCAGATAAATACATCATAAAATGGTACTTACCACAAACAATCCTTTACTAAGATTTAACTCGATATTTTTCCCTGGAGTTAATTTGTCATAAGCTTGTTGGGCAACCAAGCCCAACATTGGCTTAGCATTGGCCCAATCACCAGCCACTTCTACCTGTTGATAAAAAGACAACAGACCTAATCTTTAGATGTTTCAACATGGTTAAAGTCATGTTTATGAATAAGGAAGAAAAAGGGACTAGTATAGCGCACCTCCAGATGCACACTTTTTGTATTATCACCATAGAAAAACCAGTTTCTGTAATGGATGAAAGTAGAGTACCCACAATCAATTGGAAATATTCATGAATTGAATACAGAGATTATGTTTATACATAATTTTTTGTTTGTTGTAGGATTCAAACTCGAAATAAAAAAGCTTCCTGAAAGTGGAGCTCGTTTATTCTTAGAAATAAGTAAAGTAGTTTGTGCACAATCATTTATTGCACTTAAATAAGATGCGATATGACCGGGTGCGATAGTGATAAAGGAGATATTTTGAAGATCTTTGAATGCAGTATTTCGTAATTCTAAATTCGTATACTAATTTATAGTTTCGGACTTTTCCAAACTGACCAATTGGATGAATCAACTTATTCACCTGTATAATTAGTAAATTTAAACAAATGAACCAATTAAAAAAAATTTTTTTTTGCAATATTAGCCAATAGTAACAAAGTTATTTTATCCATGTGAAACTTTGTTAAATAACATTGTTACATAAAATTTGCAAACTTACATCTGTGGTAGAATGTATGAGCGTCGCCAACGCAGCACACAATGGCGTCGGCTGGGACAACTTGAGCGCAAACGAAGCCGGGAGCATCGCACTGTTTTGTGGCACTAACTGAGCGTATACTACGCCGTTACTGAAAAATATTTACTTTTTTAATTAAATACAATATAATATAAAATTAATTACAATATAATATGTAAAAAATGTAATAATAAGGGTAGTCAGTGTAATATTTTGGACCATTCTGAAAGTTAGAAAATTGTTGCATGCATTAATAATGCTGTAGAAACTATGTATGTCTGGTTCCTGAGATGTTTTTAAATTCAAATATTTTTTATTTGAGTAGTGAGTTTTATGGGATATAACATTAAAACATAAAAAGTGATGGTAAATCACTGTTTCTTAATTTCATTATACTCAGAATATAATACGTCATTATTTTTTGTATAAAATGAACAAAAAATTTATTGAAACACGTTAAAAGTATTCATGTAAAATTATATTGTCAGCGCAAGACCTCCTTTTAAGTTTAATAAAATGACAGGTAAGGCTCATGGCAGTAAATTCTTCTGAATTCGTACTTACTTACTTATATCATACAATGTAAAACCACTTATAATAATTTAAAAATACTTACCCTTTACCCGACCGCTGTCCACTAGAAATTATCGGTGCTAACTGCAACTTGTTCGCAGTTGAGCCTTCTAACAGTACTGTGGCGGAATGTCCAATAGGTGTATGTGTCGGGGCGATCAAAGACGATAGGGCGTTAGTCGGTGAAGGTTTGCCAACAGTTAGCAGCTCAGTTGTTAGTGGTTGAAGACCTTTGTCTTTATCGAGAAGTTCGTATGGCGATACGAAGTATGTGAGACGCATGGCGTGACCTGTACGAAGAGGAATGATGCAACAAAATCATTGTAGTTCAATTCTATTTTGAACTGAATGATAGGTACGAGATTAAATACAACTTTTTATTCAGAAACCGAAGCAAACACTGATTTTGTCTTATGTGGTAACAAAGTAAGGTACAATAAATATTAGTGTTGCGCTCATGCTGGTATCAATTTTAAAAAGCTACAATGATTTGTGTAGTAAAAACTATTATTTAAAAGAAAAGAAATAGAACATGTGATTTATAGCCACAAGACTTACAATTCTAAATAACAAATGAATGTTTACAATTTAGATAGAATGTTAGAATGAAATCAATATTTTAAAGTTGTGCAATTTAATGAAGAAATCAAACAGTTAAGCTTACCACCCCTTCGTTTCTGTAAGAATCCAATGGGACTCTTATGTACTTGTGCCCACGGGTCTTTGATATAGCTCTGTAAATGACGTAAAGTACACAAATCTTCTTCTAGACTTTGCAATGCACTGAATGCTTTGCATTTTACCTGAAAGGCAAAAAAATTTTTTTATTTGTTAATATAATAATGTGGCCTAAGGGATAAAGCATAAAGGCTTCATTGTGCAAACTTACAATGTATGATAATTAATTAATATTGATATGTAACATATGCAAAATAATCACAATTAGTTAAGAAGTCAATCTGAGAGTTAAGCCTATTTCTCAGTTGATGAAAAATAAAATGGACTATTCTTATTTTTTCCTAATGGAAAGATAGCAGCAGTTTATTATAATATTTCTTCATCTAAATATAAATAAATGTATTTTGTTCAGCATCATAAAACATGTTAGGGTTTAATATTAGGTAGTGGTTGAATAAAAAAGATTTAAGAGAACTTACTTTCTTTTCAGCATTTAACTGGTAAACAGCAGTAAGACCTTCAAGTTGTGCTGTGAAATCCGCAAAGTCTCCCCTAGTGATGCACGCCACTAATTCTTCACAGCTTTGTTGCTCAATCTGAAATGGCAAATTGGCAAAATAATTAAGTTGTATTGGAAAAGTAAATTAATGTCTTACATGCAGAGTATCTTAGTTACAACAGAAAGGACCATAATAGCACACACACATTGATATATATCCAGTTGGAACTGTGTTGTTACTTTCATAACAACTGTTTATTTAAAACTATTTATTTGAAAAAAAAAGTTCAAATATTATGGATATATAATAAGTGCTAAATTTAGTGTAAAGTAAAACTTGAAGTCTTGAGTTTGGTTTGTTAGGAGGAACATGACAGTTTATGTTAAAAGTCAGGACAATCAACAATTATTTGTGTTTCTAAAAAAAACATTTGTTCAACCAACTCATGTCTTGAACACATGATACATTAACATCGATGAAGCTGTTCATATAAAATTAATGGAATCATGGAAGTTCTACATTTATTTCTCAGGAAACCATCTTGTGTAAACTTCAATGCAGTACTTCAAGGCAATCATGATACCTACTGTAACATTTTGATGAATTATCTTATTTGATCAAATAACTAGTTATTGGGATTTAAACAGATTGAAGGATTTATATACTAGTATAGAAAATTTACCGAAAACTTGAGGGGACCCCTTCTTACATGTAGTAGTGGCCTTATAGACATTTGCTTAATACCATAATATAAGTACTCACATGAAATAAAAATAAAAAAGTTATTATGTGACTTACCTTGCCTTCATGATGAATTTTTACATCTTTTACAGCACCATTTGATTCCACTAATATTTCTAAATAAAACATATCAGATGATATGAATAGGTTCACACCAGAATTGCCTACCACGAATTTTAACCTGTAAAGTTAAATGAGAAAAAAATACTTAAGCTCCAAGTTTACAAAAAAGATACTATTACTTTATATGAGTAGTAGAGTAGTACACAAAATCTTTACATGTGAATGTGTACAGACTTCTCAAGTCAGTATAACAAGTTTCATATCCTTAAGACTATCAACAATATTCTGATAATTATGAAAACAATTGGTGTAATTCTGAATCTATTGGATTAGGCTTCATTTAACATTTAACAGTTGTTACATTGAAATTAGTTTAGTGGCTTTCATGATTAAGAATCAAAAGAGAAATATTATGACAACCATTGGTTTACTTACAGAGAGAATCCTTAAATAATGATTATCATCCAAAATATGTTCCATATTAATGCTAAATTATCCTGTAGTTGCATCTTATTATTAATTTTTTTCAGTAGGTTAATAATTAAACCTTGAACTTCAATTTGGCTATTTCGAAAGTTTGAGCAATTGTGATTAACTGAACTTTGAAGAATTGCTACTTTTACACATCACTTTCTAAGAGAAGTAATAACTGATTAAAAATTTATCTTACCCAAGTTGTCTAGACAGGCACTCTAGTCGCTCAATTAAACTCTGAAGAGAGCTCACTTTTATGCAATGTTGAAGACTATCAAGACACTTTTGTAAGATCATGCGGTCTGCAGCATCCACAGCCCAGCGTTTTTCCTGGTAAAATAATGAGAAAATATTATCACATTATTATTTATTATGCCATTTATGAAAACTGTATATGATTGTTGATAACATCTCAAAATCTATTTAGTCAGATAAGGATAACAATTTTTGATTATTACCAAGTAACATGAAATTGTGCATACACCTGTACTTAATAAAGTGCAAGAAGCCAAACTCTTATTTTACCTCTGAGGATTACAAATACAGGTATTGTGGACTGATTTGCCCATGATTTACATTAAGTTAATTTCATTAATAATAAATGCTTATTGGTAGTTAATTTTATCCTTGATAAATGTACAACAGCTTATTGATAATATTACAGATGCAGCCAAGTGAAATAGATTTTTCTCCAACTTACAATTTAAATTTAAAAAATTATACCACAACAATGTATAGATATCCATAGATGTGATCCTACAAGATTTGGATATTCTTCACTCACCAGCATAGTCATACGAACGGTTTTAGCTGTATCAGTAAGGTTTTTGTTTTGTGAGGTTTTAGACCTTAATTTTTCCATTAATATTTCCTTTTGGAGTTCCTTAGATTTATCAACTAGCCCAACAGCAGGAGCCATGATCAAAGGTTTGGTTTCCGTCATTATTTTTCAAAATATAATTTCTCAACTGTGAGCGATGGTAAAAATGAATAAACCTGTCCTTTCGCTTCTATTAGATACACAAAACACAAGCCAGATATGTACGTTTTGTTGCTGCCCGATACCAAAAGTATACATTTATATTAGGTGACAAAAAATTTACATGATTACACAATAATTGTTAAATAAGAAAATACACTATATTTTAATATTTTAGCTAACAACAAACTATCAAACACACACCACACATGCCATTTTTTTCTTAACTTTTTAATTTTTGTTTTGACGTGACCACAGTACAGTGACAGTACCACAGATAGACAGACAGTTGTCCATCGACAAAATACTTGAACGATTGAATGGGATTTCTGATCGAATTGCTTGAACCCTTGAATTTTATCTATTTGATTGAAACATTACAACTTACTGGCTACACAGACAACCAGTTTTGGCCTTATTCAAGTTCAAATGATTAAATAAATAGTTTTTGTTTTGTAGACTATCTATTTATTAATAGTTTTTATCTTAATATTATTATTATCCTTTCTTCCTACTTTATAGATTTGTATTATTAAATATAAAACCTTATCTATAATAATTGCTTAATTATATATTTTGTTTATCAATTATTTTATTTTTTATTTTATTATTATTGCATGATGTCAGATTATTCATTTCATTCTATTAGTACTTCTGGTAGTGATGTTACCTTCTGCTCCCTTAATAATACCGAAACCGATTCCCTTTCTCCGCTGATTCTTAATAACTTTTTATCATTAGATAACATCAACATATCATTTGAACGCATTCCTCAACATTTCACTGACCTAAGCATTTTTAATCCTGACATTGTTCACGTTCTATTAATATCTGAATATTGGCTCAAACCTAATCTTAGTAGTGATTTATATAATACAAAAGGATACACTCTTATTCGTAATGATAGATTGGGGAAAGGCGGCGGTGGCGTAGCAATCTATCTCAACTTCACTATTAAACATAAAATTATTTCTATGTCATCTGGTCAATACGCACGTGATAGATAACTCGTTTTAAGGTAACTTGTTATGACAATGGGCAATAAAAATTGGGTTGATGATCGTAAAATATGTGACTCGGTAACTTTTGTAAACAAATGACGTCACACTGGTGGTGTGATCGATGAGTCGATCGGGGGTCGACCCGATCCTATAAAAGTATTGTACTGAGCGATGGTGGGGACATTCTGTGTGAAGACTTGCGTTTGGAGTGACTGCTCAGAAGTTAAGTAAATAATATTTGTTTCTATTCATTTATGATTTATTATACTAAAGTAAATAAACAATAATCTACCAAAACACAGTTTATTTCTAAAAGAGAAATATTTTATATTATTATGGATTAATATTAGTAATAAGAAAAGTTGTGTAACTGATGTATGATTCCTGTTGAGTTTCTTGCCACTTCTTCTCAACGGTCGAACTTTCCGAAGTGGTGGTAGCTTATTTCAAGAACTAAAGATTTCTAAATAATAGGTCTTTACCTATGAAACTGCCGTTTTGCCGTACTGGCCATTTCAAATGAAAATATTTATTTTTTGACTGGTAATTCTAATTTCAGATTAATTTTATTTGACAAACATGGAATTCTTTTTCTAAAATCGTCATTTGTTTAATAGTTAGTGTTTTGTTTTCAACGCATTCGAACATTTTTCTTCATCATGGATAAGTTAAAATTTCGAGTAATTATGGAGTATGAGTACCGTTGTGGCAGCAAAGCGGCACAAGCGGCACGCAACATCAACGACGTTTACGGAGCGAACACTACAAACGAACGCACCACCCGTTATTGGTTTACCCGCTTCCGTTCTGGAAATTTTGACCTGAAAAATGAAACCCGTGGCCGTCCGAAAACTTTGGTCGACAATGACGAATTATAGGCAATTGTGGAAGCTGATGAAACTCAATCCACGGCTGAATTAGCAGCAGCTTTCGACGTTAGCATCAAAACAATATTGGTCAATTTGCGTCAAATTGGCAAGGTAAAAAAGCTTGACAAATGGGTATCCCACGAACTTAATGACCGCCAGCGCGAAGTACGCATGGAGACGTGCCTTGCACTGCTCAGCAGGCATACAAATGAAGGAATTCTGAACCGCATTGTTACTTGTGACTCCTGTGGGATCCTGTTTGACAATCGTAAGCGCTCAGCAAGTTGGTTGGACCCTGGTTCAGCACCCAAACAATGCCCTAAACGAAAACTTACCCCTAGAAAAGTGATGGTCACCGTTTGGTGGTCTAACGCGGGTGTAATTCATCACAGCTTCTTGCCAAACGGGACAAGCATTACTGCAGATGTGTACTGTGAAGAACTGAACACAATGATGGAGAAGCTCGCACGTCTCCAACCAGCTTTAGTCAATCGTTCGGCTCCACTGCTCCTGCACGACAACGCGCGACCTCATACTGCACAGCAGACGGTCTCCAAGTTACAAGAGTTGGGGTTGGAAGTTCTCCGTCATCCGCCGTACTCACCAGACCTTGCGCCTACAGACTTCTACTTTTTTCAGAATTTGGATAACTTCTTGGCGGGAAAAAAATGCAATACCCGAGAGGCAGTACAAAATGCCTTTGAAGAATTTGTTGCCTCCCGTCCAGCTGATTTCTTCAAGAAAGGCATCAATAAGCTACCAATGCGTTGGCAAAGATGCATTGATTGCATGGGTGATTATTTTGATTAATAGAAATAAAAAATATATAAAAAAATTACGCTTCATTTATTTCGTGAAAAACGGCAATTTCATAGGTAAAGACCTAATATATTAAATTTGGTTGTTCTTATTTCCCCTCAAGCATACGTGTTAAGTGTACTATACGTATAAATAGGCAATCTAACACACGCACCGCGGAATATATCTTCATTGAGTGGTGCTTAAAGGGATTAACTTGCTGCGTTGGAGTAATTTATTGGCCACCGACTGCTGATTATTTCTGTGATACGGAGTCTGTTCTGGAGAGAGTAGACGACCTCCAAATATATACGCAAGCTCACACTCTAGATATTGGTGCTGCTATTGATTCACTAAACGCAGATCTTACTCACATCAGCCAGTGGTCACAGCAGTTCGAAATCAGTGTAAATCCCGCTAAATGTCATGCCATTATTGTGGGTAGTCTGCGACAACTGAATAAGATGGGTGTGTGGCTACAAGGAGGAACAGGAGATAAAACATGAAATAATAAGCAGCTCTGAAATGAACTTTTCATATCAAACATGTAACGGTCACGCCTTTGAAGTTAATTATTATCAAACACGAAGCGAAGCGGTCACTCAATGCACGCAGCTGTCTCACGGTGCACGACGTAAACCCCGCGCCACTCCCAGCGCGCGACGTGCTGTCCACGCGACGGCTACCGATGGAATGCCTGAATGACAACCCCTGAATGACTCGTGCAATTTTTTGCCTCTCAGCCTTCATCTGAGTGACTACCAATTGGAGAAAGAGGCCGCGCTAGCGGGGCCCAGAATTTCCGCTATACTTAAGTCCCTTGCCCATTACATCTTTAGCAGTATGCCACAGCCATAGCACATGCCAGAACGTCCCACCGCTGACGAACCGGGCATGCCTGGCTGAAAGCATTGTGGTCACAGTGACTACACATATCCGGCCCTCCCCCACACACACGCTTACTGTGTCCATAACCGAGGCAGCGTGTGCATTGGGTCAGGGGAGATTGATCCTCGACCCTGATCCGTTGCAGATGTATATGCATAGTTCCTCTCTCAACTCTCACTCCTCCTGCGTCCTGCAGCTCATAATAATTTTTTGGTCCCGGGCTTTTCGGACCATTTCTACCTTTATCCAGCCCTGTTTGGCGTCCATTGCCTCCCTTAACTTACTCAATACATTTTCGCCCGTATCGGCTGTTTCTTCCGAGGTAATCACTACGGATTGCAGTGTCGTCCTTTCGAAAGTATCAACTTTCGGCCGGTGCGACACTAACCCCGCGTAGCTGGTTGGAATGTTCTCGGGCCGGACCTCTTTCTGACTAGCTAGTGAATTCTTAAGTTCCTGCATGTGTGTATTGTTTTCTTTTATGTTCTCGGAAGTTATTATCAATTGGGCTATTAATTCGTCATTTGACACTTTGCTTTTTCAGTTTCTGTTTCTTTTTATGGTCTTGTGTTCATTCCAACCCTTTTACGCCCGTTTCTCTTATTTCTAACTCCAATTCTTTTACTAATTGATAAAGTCGATCGCATGCCTCAGTAACCGCGTTTTGTAGAGTTTATAAACGAGACCGCTGGGCTAGACTTTATCGAAAGACTTGGCTACATCAAAGGAGACTGCGACCGCTTTATGACGTCGCGGATAGAAGCCGTCGAGTATGTACTCGACTATACAATGTACTTGCTGAGGGCAAGAGTGCTTAGCGCGAAAGCCGAACTGATGGGGAATGATGAGGGGATCGCCATCCGTTGGAAACAGATGGTTCCTCATTCGAGACAGTATGACTCTTTCGAGAAGTTTAGCCATAGCCTTGAGGAGGCTGATGGGTCTGTGATTAGCCGGGATATTCAGAGGTTTACCCGGCTTGGGAATGCCTATGACTGTCGCTTCTTTCCAAGCTTTTGGCAAGCAAGGTAAGCACCTGTTGAGGCAGCTGCTTAAGTGCACAGTTGGAAATTCCATGTGTTTTTTAAATTCCAATTCCATGACTGTGACGGGGTCTTCATCCTCCATCGCCTGGATGTGGGAGGGATCCGCGGGTTGAGTGCTGGGCGAGCATTGTGAGGCAATGCTGTCAGCGAAGCATTCGGTTTTCTCTTCGTCTTTGAAGGCGGTAGTGCCGTTGGGACGAGTGAGAGGAGGAACGTGAGAGGTTGCGTCTACGCGTAAGGCTCGGGCCATTCTATAATACGCTACGTGGGACGGGGAGATATTCGCCATGAGATCGTTCATTTGAGCGTCTCGGAGTTCAGCGAGGCAAGATCTAACGTTACGTTGTAGCTGATTCGCAGCTACTATATAGGCGGGCGTGGGATAGAGCTTGGCTCTCCGGAGAGCTACGTCCTTTGCTTTAATAAGATTTCTAACGGCTAAGGGAAGCGTAGGTTTGCCTTGCTTAACAACCTTTTCGTTATCACTGATGGCTGAGTTGATAGCATCAGTGAGGGAATTGACTAACGAGTCTATTATATCCGGGCTGTCTAATTGGTCGGGCGAGATCGCAAGCGGGGAGTTCGTTGCCTCTAAGGCTGAAACTAACGTATCTTTAAAGCCTTTCCAGTTGGTAAAGATCTTAGGAGACGTAACGTTATTGTTCCGATCCAAGCATGAGGGAGACGGGGCGGTGATCAGAGCCTAGGTCATCGAGCGGTTGAGACGACCTGAGATCAAGGTTGATATGCTTTACTATTGCAAAATCGAGGATGTCGGGAGAGTGGTTCGGGTTGTCGGGATAATGAGTGGAAGTGACGAGTTGCTCAGTGATGTCAAGGAGAGCGATACCGCTGGTGTTGGTCGATAGGCACGTCCAGTCAGTATGCTTGAAGTTGAAATCTCCAAATATGATGACTGAACGGCCGAGGGCGAGAATGGCCTCAAAGTCGCTACCGATAGGTCTGGTGCGCGGCTCTCCGGAGAGCCAAACTCTATCCCACGCCGGCCTACAGATAAGCTGCGAATCAGCTACAACGTAAAGCTAGGTCTTGCCTCGCGGAACTCCGAGACGCTCAAATGGACGATCTCATGGAGAATATCTCCCCGTCCCACCAAGCGTATTATAGTATGGCCCGAGCCTTACGCGTAGACGCAACCTCTCACGTTCCTCCTCTCACTCGTCCCGACGGCACTTCCGCCTTCGAAGTCGAAGAGAAAGTCGAATGCTTCGCTGACAGCATTGCCTCACAATGCTCGCCTAGCACGTAACCCGCCTGTCCCTCCCACATCCAGGCGGTGGAGGACGAAGTCCTCCGCAGGGACTCTCCCCCCATCACCGCCGACCCCGTCACAGTCTCTAATGATGAAATCTCGCTTCTCATTAGAAGTCAAAAGTCCAAAAAGGCTCCGGGTGTGGATGGAATTCCCAACCACGCAGTCATACTCTCTCGAATGCGGAACCATCCGTTGGAAACAGATGAAATGGATGGCGGTCCCCTTATCATTCCCATCAGTTCGGCTTTCGCGCTAAGCACTCCTGCCCTTAGCAAGTCCATTGCATTGTCGAGTACATACTCGACGGCTTCTATCCGCGGCGTTTTAAAAGAGTCGCAGTTTTCTTTGACGTAGCCAAGGCTTTCGATAAAGACTGGCACAGCGGTCTCGTCTATAAACTCTACTAAATAAGCTTACCGGATCGCCTAGTTAGGATAATCGCGTCGTTTCTCAAAGACCGTACGTTTCGTTCCAAACATAAAGGCACGCGTTCCGCGCCTCTCCCATAAAGGCTGGAGTCCCTCAAGGCTCAGTCGTCGCCCCTCTGTTGTTCACTGTGTATACTAACGACATTCCCGTCCCGCCGAAAGGCGTCGAACTCGCCCTCTTTGCCGACGACACCACCCTGTACACCAAAGGCATTAGTGTCCCGGGTCTCATCACCAGACTCCAATAGGCTGTAAACGCCCTCGGTGCATGGTTTCAAAAATGGCGTATCGACGTGAACCCAGACAAGAGTTCTGATGTTTACTTCGACTGCAAACACCGTCGTATTGCCGACAATCTCTACGTTAGGATGTTAGGTATTCCCATCCCCTGGAAGCGCAGTACCAAATACTTAGGCGACACCTTAGACCAGACGCTTTCTTTCAAGCCACACGTCGATAGAGTAACGAAACTCGCCCGTTTTTACTTAGGCCACCTATACAGTATGACAGGTAGAAAAACTTAAATGTCTTTCAGAAACAAATGTACGCTTTATAAGACCTGCGTTAGACCCACCATGACATATGCCTCTCCAATCTTTGCCCACGCCCAACCCTCCGTCCAGCACAAACTGCAGGTAGTTCAAAATCTCTTCTGCCGCAGGGCCACAAACGCACCTTGGTACGTGCGTAACGCGGACCTGCACAGAGATCTTGAACTACCTACAGTGCAACAGCACCTCAAAACACTCTCGGAAGCGTTCTTCAAACGCTCCGAAACCCACCCCAATCCTCTAGTTCGAGATTCATTCTCGTATACTACCCCTGTCATAGATTCGAAGTTCAAAGTCGCTAGACCGAGAAACGCGCACGTGAACGTAGCCACGCAACTAACATTAGATCTCGAAGCCCTTCAGGCCGCAACTTCTAATTCTTATTTAAATTCGCATTAATTTAATTTTTATTTTTCATTTTGAGCACCTTCAGTGCTATGAATTCACCTACAGTGCTTTGAGCATCTTCAGTGTTATGTGATTCCTAGCGGGTGACCCCTTAAGGGCCGCCCTAGCGCGGCCTTTTTCTCTAATTTGCCGCTCATATGAAGGCTGTGTCGCAAAAAAATTGCACGAGTCATTCAGGGGGTTTCTCAGTGGGTAGTGGCTCTAGTAGGCTCGGAGCGAGTCCCACATAACCTCGATCACGCACGCGGGGTATGCGTAAGAGCATTTTTTATCCTCCTGCCCTCTCCGTGGAGGGGAACAAATAAAAATTAAAAAACAATTCCACCTTGAACCTGTTTCAATACACATACAGAAAACCTTCTGCCGAAGATATTACTTCCGTGCCAGCGTTATATTTCAATAATTCTAGGATTTCATTCTGTTCATCTATCAGATACCTTGTTCTACATATAGACACTGCTCTTAAATGGGATAGACACGTAGAGAAGATGAGTAGAAAAGTGTCAGCTGGATTATGCATGTTATACCAATTCAAAAATTGTCTACCAGTACGTATTAAATTACTTCTTCTTAATTCTCTGATAGTGCCAATCATCGATTATGCGAACGCGAATTACGCGAACCTTCGTTGTTTCCTTGTCTTCTTGCACCACAGGGTGATGTGGCAGATACACAGCCTTTGGATTGTCGATGTCATCTTCATCAACAATTTTCCTGGGATCAAGCAATAAATATTCTTGTATCACTTTCCTATATTCTTCGTATAATTGATAATTATAAGTATAATTATAAGTCTTCTCTCTAAAGCTAAAAAATTTTTCATTGCCGTATTGACATTTAGGATCCTTAGTTTTGAACGGTAGTGCAACAACGAACCTTCCTTCTTGGTTTCTGACAGTAGTAGCCTCATATAAATCTTCACACATTTTTTCCTCTGTAGATAATTTCTTCTGAATTTTGTCTGGTTCAGCCTCTAATTCCCAAAATCTTTTTAGTAAATCTTCTTCTTCCTTGAACGACAAATGTAAGCTCATGACTTTGCTAGTTTCTGATGTTGTATCAGTCGTTTTTCCTGATCCATCCAAAAGCCGTATTTTGTGCTATAAGATTTCCTTTGGGTTGTTTTATCAAGCCATCTAACAAAATATCTGCATACACCTCAGCTCCGAGTAAAACATCGATCTTACCTGGATTGTTGAAACCTGGATCAGCGAGCTGCAAGTTTTCAATTGAATGCAACAATGTTGAAATGAATGTTACAATGAATCATTGAGGTAAGTGATCCTAACACATAAGCTTTGACCAAAATAGAAATTTCTGGTTTATGACGCGATTCTAAATGCAAAGTTACTACATGTTTTGTTCGCATTTGACCATCTCCCAGACCATTTACATAAGTACGTTTAAGACCTAACAGCTGAGCTGTGGCTTCAGTTACAAATGAAGCTTGAGAGCCTTGATCTAACAATGCACGCACTAAAAGTCTTTTTCCGTTACACGAACGAGCCCGCAGTAGGGTTGTAGCCAATATGACGTCGTAGTTGTTCTCACGCTTCGAAAAGTTCACTACAATTCTTGGTTCCGTTGTAGATGTACGTTGACTGGTATCCTCATTCTGTTTGTTTATACAAGAATTGGTTGTATTTTCTGTGGTTCCTTCTTTATCAAAGTGTAGCATAGTGTGATGTCTTCTTCCACATTTTTTACAACATGTGGACTGACGGCATTTACTAACCACGTGGGTAGGTTGTAGACAATTGAAGCACAGACCCTTTGATTGTATTAATTCTCGCCTCTGTTGTATTGATCGCTGTCCAAACTGTTTACACAAATTCAAGTAATGACTATCTCCACACAATGAACAAACAATATCATAATTTTTGACGTCTCGTTGATATGACGAATGGAATGACTTTGGTTTCATTACAGGTTTCCTCGCTTGCATGAGTGATTTTGTAGGCTGCTTGGAGTAGTCTATCATCTCTAAGCTGCGAAATCTGGCTTCTAGGAAATCGACCAGTTGTGACCACGTAGGCATGTCCTCTGTCATGTAGCCAATCTGCGTTTCCCATTGTTTATGAGATTCCATATCGAGTTTGGAAACCACAAGATAGATGATGATAGTATCCCATGTCTCGGTATTAATACCCATATTGTTTAATGCCTTCAAACATGATGTAGTGGTATCAAGAAGTTGCTTAATAGCATGTGGTGAATCAGCTGAAATTTATTTCTATGAAAATAGTAGTTTCAAAACTGCATTCGAGTTGTATCGTTTATTGTTGTAACGTTTGGTTAGTATTTTCCAAGCCTCTTCATAATTTAGTTCGGTAGTCGGGAAATTACACAGTAAGTTCTCTGGCTCCCCAGATATACTACTTTTCAGATAGTGCAACTTTTGTACCGCAGATAATTTCTCATTTTTGTGTATTAGTGACACAAACATATCATAAAATGTCTGCCACTCCTCGTATTTACCAGTAAATAATGGTAATTGTATTCTTGGAAGTTTCACGTCGTCACCCATTTGAGCACTCGTTACAGATTTGGGAATTTCTTTGAATTGATCTAGCTTTTCTTTAAGTTCTGTCATGTATATTGTGTATGATTCTTCAAAAGGCATCATAATCATCATTGATGAAATAAGGTAAAGTTTCGACTTGATCAGGTGTAGTATTCTGAATAAGTTCTCTATGATTTCTTTTAAATTCAGCATATAATTCTTCTAAAGTCGTAATTCTTGTCTCCACATAAGATGATGTTATTCTAGTTTTTGGACTTTTTCTATAGTTGGTTTGTGCTTTTTCCAGCCTTGAAGATAATTCATTTTGACTTTTAATTAATTTGGCTGGCATCTTTGTTAATAATCCAAAGTAAATTAAAATATCTCTTTTTTTTCAAAGTCCAAAACAGTAGTAAAATTTTCAAAGTCCTTTATCAGTACAAATAATCAAAATTGCACTAAGTCGAAGAAATTCTCGAAAATTTTACTAATCCAAGAAGAATCGAAATTTTTCTAAGTGTTTAAGAGTCCAAAGTAGTGTTGAGTAACACATACATGAGGCACCTCAAATGTCCCATACAAAGTTCCCATTGTCCCGTCACTTCAAATTGAAATTGTGTACCACCTCATTTGAGGAAGTAGCGTAGCTGCAAGTATTACTCTTTGTCTCTGTCACTGTCGACTACGAGTAGTGGCGAAGCTAGGCGAGTTGAGGCGACTCAAATCTCGCTCGCTCGCTTGCACTTGTACGCGAACGGCTTGCGAGAAAGAGAGAGCGACACCTTACCTCATGACATGGGAGGAAATCAAATGGACTTCAAATTGATTGAAGCATTACACGAATGAGTATGCGTAGAAAGAATATGTCATTTAGTAAAAACGGTTAACGCTACAAAATTGTTTTTGCTCTAAGTACAATCTTCTTTGTTTGCTGTTTTTGTTCTTATAACGTTTTGATTGTTTTTATGAAAGTTTTAATTCAATTTAATACATAATTTAATACATTTAATATACTTAATGCCAATTGTTGTTATAATATTTTTATATTCATTTTCGATTTCGTTCGTTTCCTCTCTTGTACATGTAAGTACAATAATAATGTGCCATAAGTAAATAACGAAAACACTCGCATCACATTTTTTAAATTGAATAAATTCAATGAATACAAGATTAGGACTTGAAAGTTTCAAGTCCTAATCTTGTATTCATTGAATTTATTATACTGTTTCAAGTTGAAACAGATACTTCATAAAATAATATAAAACGAGGCCCCCCAATGACTAGCTCATTTGAGGCCCTCGGTTTATTTGTCATGAACAGTACCTTAGACTTAGATACCTCATCCATCACACCTCAACTCATTCCTCAATTACCTTACCATACAAAAGAGGTCCTCAAATGAGGCGGTACATTGTACAACCACCTCCCGTAACAATCCCACAGTCCCACAATAACACACACAAACTCAAAAAGGCTCACAAAATCAAATATTGGTATGGCTATAACATTGCCAAACTTACATGCGCGATTTAATATACGCGTGGCGCCCTCTATCATCCACTAATGGAACTAAACATTACATTACAATTTAGCAATTTGAAGTCATGAAATTAGACAGCCTTAATAACTGCACCGCCGACGCTCATAATTGAACCATACAAATGTCTAAATAAAATAACCTCATTCTTGTGAGGTAGGTAATACAGAGGCATTATACGTCAATCAACTTGGTAGCTATTTCACAGTGTGACTAAGCAGAGCACTTATATAGGAGTAGTAGTGACCACTCACTCACACGCCCTCAGCCGATGATTCATTTAACGGTTTTGTGTAATTATTGTGATTTCGTTCTGAAATCATTATTCATAATCATTAAGGCCTATCGCTGTGCCGTCACGCAAGCTGAATACCCCTATCCCAAGCCTAACCAACCCACTTTGACACCTTGTTAGTTCAATCCTCTCTACTTACTCTCCCTCTACTTACCTCTCATGGTGGCTCCATGGGCTTACAAAGTAGACTAGACCTTGACGCGATCACCACTCAAGGTCTAGTTTACTCTAAAAACCCACACCCTTCTTACATCGGACTACTAGACACAGACAGGCCTTCTTTCCCTTTATAATAGATACCTATCCCAAGAATTCAAAACAAACGCTTCGACAGTTCCTTTTTGGTGCGGATCGCCAAGGCTAGGACGATACGGCATTCGAATCGCCTATCCCACCGGTGGGCCAGGCTAACGCATCGTGCGCATTCCTACTGAGATTCTTGCTGGTTCTTTGGCAGAAGATGACCCTTCCGAACCAGTGGTAGTTTCAATATACGACGTCCTAAGTCGAGGTCCGTGCCCTCTCGGGTGCCCTTAGGCATGCCGTATGAAATGAAATGAAATGTGAAATGAAATGAAACAAGAAATTAAATGAAATATTTATTTCTCAACATTGACAATTACTTGTTCTTATTGACGCCAAATAAAACAGGATTCTACCACCAGTTCGGAAAAACCTTCGTGAAGAAGAACTGGCAGCTTGTAGGACTAGTTTAAGTTCCGGCTAAGCGCCCTCAGTGCTAGGCTACAAATTCCAGTGAAATTGAAAAGGCCCATAGGGCCATAAAACAACTGTCCATTTCGAAATAAAGGGTCGCCAAGGTGTGGAATGAACAGCCTGCCTCTGTTTTTCCAGAAAACATACAGTCCCAGTTCTTTCAAGCGTCGGTTAATAGGTATTTTGTTATTTTATTTTTATTTTATTTATTTAGGAAAACATACAGCATTATATAAATACATAGAAAAATATTACAAGCAGGTGGTTCACAAGCCAATTAAGTTTTCACTGTCAATGGTAATAAATATTGGGTAGATTAAACAGAAGTTAAGTTACAATTTAAAGTTATAATATGTCATATAGAATTTAATAATAGGTTTTTACCAATGAAACTGCCGTTTTGCCGTACTGGCCAGTTCAAATGAAAATATATTTTTTTTGACTGATAATTCTAATTTCAAATTAATTTTATTTGACAAACATGGAATTCTTTTTCTAGGATCGTCATTTGTTTAATAGTTAGTGTTTTGTTTTCAACGCATTCGAACATTTTTCGTCATCATGGATAAGTTAAAAATTCGAGTAATTATGGAGTATGAGTACCGTCGTGGCAGCAAAGCGGCACAAGCGGCACGCAACATCAACGACGTTTACGGAGCGAACACTACAAACGAACGCACCACCCATTATTGGTTTACCCGCTTCCGTTCTGGAAATTTTGAACTGAAAAATGAACCCCGTGGTCGTCCGAAAACTTTGGTCGACAATGACGAATTAAAGGCAATTGTGGAAGCTGATGAAACTCAATCCACGGCTGAATTAGCAGCAGCTTTCGACGTTAGCATCAAAACAATATTGGTCCATTTGCATCAAATTGGCAAGGTAAAAAAGCTTGACAAATCGGTACCCCACGAACTCAATGACCGCCAGCGCGAAGTACGCGTGGAGACGTGCCTTGCACTGCTCAGCAGGCATACAAATGAAGGAATTCTGAACCGCATTGTTACTTGTGACTCCTGTGGGATCCTGTTTGACAATCGTAAGCGCTCAGCAAGTTGGTTGGACCCTGGTTCAGCACCCAAACAATGCCCTAAACGAAAACTTACCCCTAGAAAAGTGATGGTCACTGTTTGGTGGTCTAACGCGGGTGTAATTCATCACAGCTTCTTGCCAAACGGGACAAGCATTACTGCAGATGTGTACTGTGAAGAAATGAACACAATGATGGAGAAGCTCGCACGTCTCCAACCAGCTTTGGTCAATCGTTCGGCTCCACTGCTCCTGCACGACAACGCGCAACCTCATACTGCACAGCAGACGGTCTCCAAGCTACAAAAATTGGGGTTGGAAGTTCTCCGTCATCCGCCGTACTTACCAGACCTTGCGCCTACAGACTTCTACTTTTACCAGAATTTGGATAACTTCTTGGCGGGAAAAAAATTACCGAGAGTCAGTACAAAATGCCTTTGAACATTTGTTGCCTCCCGTCCAGCAGATTTCTTCAAGAAAGGCATCAATAAGCTACCAATGCGTTGGCAAAGATGCATTGATTGCATAGGTGATTATTTTGATTAATAGAAATAAAAAATATATAAAAAAATTACGCTTCATTTATTTCGTGAAAAACGGCAATTTCATAGGTAAAGACCTAATAGAAAGTTTTAAAGCCATTTTTATTTAAGCTGCTTGATGGTAGATATGAATTTGTGAGGTTTCAGATTAAATATATCTAAGGTTTGATAAAAATTACAGGCTCTAACAATAAAGCGATTTTTACTGTAATTAGTCTTACAGGCTGGAAGAGCAAAATTTAACCGAAGATTGCATCTCTGACATTTAAAGTCAATGTTATTTAGTAAGTATGAGGAATCAACAAAGTTATTAAGTATTTTGTAAGGAAAAATAACATCACGGTGTTCACGTCGCATTTCAAGGTCTGTCAATACATCGGATGGGATTGTCGTAAATCTATAAACTAAACTCTCATAGAATTTGTCCTGAATACGTTGAATTGCATCCCTATATACCGAATACTGCGGGTTCCACACAGTAGAGGCGTATTCAAGATGCGACCTAACAAGGGAATTGTATTAAATTATTAATGTATTCACATTTCTAAAGTCTACTGTTTGTTGAAATAAAAGTCCCAACATTTTATAGGCTTTTGCAGTTATTTTATGAATATGCGACCGGAATAATAAATGATTATCCAAAAACACTCCCAAGTCTCTCACCTCAGTCACTCTATTAAGTGGTGTGTTATTTATTGTATAATTGTGATAAATAGTATTTTTTATTCTAGAATAGGAGATAACGCAACATTTTTTTATGTTTAAATATAATTTGTTACGCAAACAGTAATCGTAAAGAGCAGTTAAATCCTTCTGAAGATCAAAGCAGTCCTTAATAGGCTTAATACTAATATAAATTTTTGTGTCATCTGCAAACAGTATGGAGTAACCAAAGCAGTTTAAGACATCGTTAATAAATATGTTAAATAACAACATGGGCCGAGGTGAGAGCCCTGAGGCACGCCCGATGTAATAGGAACAAAAGATTATGTATATCCATTAACCGCAACAGCCTGGGATCGATCCCTGAGGTAAGATGTGAGCCAACGTAGTAGCTCAGCGTGTATACCAATTTTCTCAATTTTATTTATTTCTGTTAATATGTTAATGCGAAATTTTGTCGAAGGCTTTTGATTAGTCGGTATACACGGCATCAACCTGATAACCTTTACTCATGGCCTCAAGAATTATATCCAAAATTTCACATAAGTTAGTTTAGCCGGATAGCGGGAAATAAAGAGTCGTAAATAATTTTCTCAAATAACTTTGGCAAAACGGAGAGTTTGGAAATACCTCTATAATTCGTTATATCATGTTTATTGCCATTTAATGCATACTAACATAATTCAATTAAATCTTTGGTTTGTTTACGAAGTTCAGATAATTTTTCATAGTCACCTAATCTATTATAGCATTTCCATTTTTTATGTATTTAATTTGTTTTCTAATAAGTCTTATTAAAAGTGGCGAATACCAAATCGGATACTTGTTTTCCTTGGCTACAGTTTTTGAAGGGACAAACTCAGCTATTATCTGGTTAATAAAATAATAGAATTTTTCAACTGATACATAAATGTCACAGGTCTTAAGAACAGTCCCCCAATCTACATCACTTAGAGCACTCCTTATTGCATCGTAATCGGCCGCGGCGTACCTCCTCACAACGCGCGGCGCGGGCCGCAACTCGGCGACCCCACGCACAGGTGTGCACGACACGCGCAGCGCCGGGTGGTGTGCGTCCTCCAGCAAAGCCAGTGGTAGCCAGTGGTACTGGTACAGAGCCAGGCGACACTGAGCATGCGCAGCTACTAAACACAAGATCTAAACATCTGTTATTTATGTTTAAGATACTGTTGTACTGTGACCAATCCGTATAACTCAAAATTAGATGCATTTGATTAGTAAATACATAAAAAAATGGATTATGTAAATCCTGGATACCTAGGCCATCAATGCGCGATTTTCATACTGCATCGGGAATGTTAAAATCTCCCAATAGAATAATTTCACTATTCGGCAGATCGACGCTTTAAGTCTGACAAATAGTGAAATAGTAATTGCTGAGCTAAAGCTTGATCTTCATTTTGTGGGAAGTAACAACAGAATATATATAAAAAGTCAGAAGCGTTATGTGCACTATCAAGCGCAATTCCGACGCAAGCAATGTCAAACGCGCCGGGCAGCGGCGGCAGCGCGCGCGTCAAATAATAAATTAACTATTACAGTCCAAAACGTTCTTAAAATACTAAAAACAATGCTAATTATTTTAAATAGTATTACGGTTAAATACAATATAACATCCGCATATAAATACCTTAATTGAATGAATGTATGTATGTAAATAAAAATTCGGCAAAAATACGCCCACTAAACAATAATATTTAGTTAAATTACCCTAAAATATTAAACGTTTACATAATATCACAAAACGTGAACTGCAAGTTGCCTTCAAAAATTTTTGAAGATATATTTCAATGTGACATACATTCCACAAAACACACTTGTTTACGCCAATTGACAAAGCGCTCGAACTGCGTAACAGTTGAATAAGTATACAAATTTTTTGCAAACTACCATGAACACTATGAACATTGCGCGCGTCAAACATCCAACATCTACAGTAACGAACCGTGACATACACACCAAACATAACGAAGGAAAACTTATCCAATATATAAGATAACAACAGCTAAAACACCTCAAATTAAGTGTCTCAAAATGTGATTTACTAAAAAAAATATTTAACGTAAAATGACAATGTATACTATTAATTAAATTTAGAATAAAAATTAAAAAACATGCATACCTAACATCAAGCCCACACTGAATGAATATTGATAATGGCAAAATAAAATTAAGCAGTAATTTTTTAATTTTTTTTAAACAAAAGCATACAAATTATTTAGGAAACTGAATATTGCTTATACTATTTTTTTTAATGCTTCTTCCGAAGTAATATGCAGTACCGGGGAATTGTCAGTGCGCCGCATCATGACCGTGCAGTTGCGCACCCAGCAATAAGCGTAGTTCTTCTCCTTCGCTTTAGTACGTGCTTGTTGTAAAAGAAACTTGTTGCGGGTTGATAAATGGTCATTTATGAATATGTGGTTATTGTTGCTGACAAATCCTAGATCGCTTGCTTTGAGATCTTTATGTTTTTGAATTGCTGCCAGAAAATCATCCTTTTTGTACCTCGATTGAAACTTTAATATGATTGGTTTTGGTTTTTATTGTTGTTATCCGTGTCATTTCTTATCGCAATCCTGGTCACAAAGTCTATATCCGTTCACAAGTTCAGCGGGAAGCTACTACGTTCTGACAGTTTTGTGACTATTTTCAGCAGGTTTTCACCAGCCTTACGAGGAATTCCATTTATTTGAACGTTAGATCGCCGCACCCACTGCTCATTTCTGTGATTATCCTCCAGGATGCCATTCACAACATTCCTTAAATCATCAACATCAGTTTTGGATGATTCTACAGCTTTTACCCTGCTTTCAATTGTGCTAACTCGCTCCGAGATCTCATCTTTTGTTGAATTGAGAACTAACTTGAGGTCTGCAATAGCATCGTTTTGGATAAAATGTGTAGCTTTAAATTTAGATTCAACTCCAGCGATTTTTGAAGAAATGTCGCTGAGAGCCTCACGGGCGGACCACCCGAGCTCGTCCGCATCACGAGACTTGATCGGAGTGTTCGTGTTATCGGCTTTAGGTATTTTAGAAATCCATTCCGGAGAACACCATTATTTTGGTACGGATTTATTCAAATTAAGCGCCACGCATAATTTATGAAATGTTGCCTTGCACTTGCAACAGGTGACGTCACCCGATGCAAACTTTGCACACGCTCCACACTTGTTCATTTTATTAGATAAGACAAATTAGTACGGCTGCAACTATATAGGTGGCACTGTGTGGTGTTATTGAAATTGGAAACAATTGGTCGACAATTTTAAATAAATAAAATAATCACGAAATAGTCTCTTCTCTTAATAAAGCACTCGATACTTTACTAATGATATTCAAAAAGAATTTTGTAAATGTACACACCGTCTAAGAAACAATCCTCAGTCCAAGGTTCACTCAAATTGTCACTACACAAAGAAACAGTTAGTTATAATGTTATATAAAATGCACTAAACTTCGTTGCTTCAATTATAACTTTCTTGTCAAGATTATGATAAAATAACTAAATTTATGGTAATATTTACTTTTATATCGATTAAAGACGCAGAGCTCAATGTTTAGGCTGCAACTACCCACATTTTTTTTGAAATGTATCTCGTGGATAGACGTTTAACACCTTCGTCTTCATCGTCACTTTCAATCAGGTGACATAGAAAACAAACGTCTCATCCTTTTTTAATAAAAAAAAATTAATCCTAGGAAAAGCTAGAAGTAAACTTCTGGATAACCTATTATTGATATATCTTTAACTGCAGCTTTGGATATTATAAATAATAAGTAAATATAAAAATAAATCCCCAGACAAACACACCAAGTGTATGGCCCCAGAGGAGGCAGAGCTTGTATTATGGACCATACAGAGAACCGGGGGGGGGGGAATCCAGAATAAACATAAATATATAAATATAAACAACCATGACTTGAGAACAAACACGGCCTTTGACGGCCTGTTTGGTGTGGAGGTAAGTACCCTTGCCTTCCATGCCAGAGGTCCCGGGTTCGAATCCTGGTAGAGGCAGATATTTTATGATATTTGCTTTCTAGTCATGGATGTGTATGTATGTTTATTTAAGTTTATTTCTAATATTTATACATGAAAAAAAAATATCTATCTGTGCTTATATATTTCTTAAGTTTATTTATCCGTTATCTAGTATCCATAACACAAGTTCTTAATGATACTTAATTTGGGCTAGATAATGTGGTGCTTATATATTAAACATTTGTGTTAACCACACAAATTAATGCCTATCGACTCGAACCTGGGACCTCTGGCGTATGAGGCTGTGCTACTACCCACTACACCACTTTATTACTGACAAGTTTAACCACAACCTCATAATATTCTAAAAAGTAACTACAAGTTAAAGTAATAAATCATAATATGCGACTTTTATCTTTATTCAATCTAAATCTCTCCAAAATATAACTATTGTAAGTGCCTGTATTGTAGAGATAACGAAGTATCTAAAACGAATTAAAATTAAGGTGTCTTTGTAATGTCACAGTTACAACTTTCTACTGAACCCATACGGACCAGTAAACGGTACTTATTTTAGTTAAATCAAAATTCTGCCTGTCTGTCATTCTTTCTGTCCGATTTTATCCTTGGCTTGCAGGCTGGAATTATTCTGTTGGCACTTTGATTCGCAGATATAACTAGATATATTAGCTACTTTTAACTTAAAAAAAAAACAGTTAAAAAGACTGCGTGAATAAAGCCTATATACTAAGCTTTACGTGAATGAAGTAAACTATTCCAAAATAAATTGATAAACTTTTTTATGATCGACATGTTTTAATTGCTGAGGTGAAATCTTATTATATTTATATAACAAGGATAAACGAAAGTTTGTACCTTTGACGGTCCTCAACCATTCGTCCTACGGTGGTTTGCAGATAACTTTGGTGAGTCACGAATTAATCGAATCGAATTCTTACCTATGTTATCGGCGGACTTGTAATTAAGTAGGTACTGCAACGTTTGCTTGTGCCGTATTTAATAAAAGAGGTTATTGCATAAACAAACTTGCCGACATTTATGACTGGCAACTTATAAGTCTGTCATAATTTTATTTTATTTGTAAAATGTAAAATAGATAGAATATGGAAGATTGTTCCATGGGATTCCTTTGCGGGCTTCGTCCCCAAAATAGTCTAATAATTATTGATTGTGTTATTATAAAATAGATTCATCATTAATAAAAGTGATTAAAGTTATATGTGTTTTTCCTTTGTTAATTAGGAAGACCTCCCTAGGGTAGACTTGGTCCATCTAGGGTCCCGGACCGCTAGATGGTGGAGGCGCCGGGTAGTGTTTTACCTTTTTTCAGATTATTTCAGGTGACAACATTTTACGGCAAATAAAAAATTAGAAGAAAGTGTATAAAAGATGGCCATAAATATACATAGATATTCTGGCAGTTCGACAGTGTAACCTATGTTTTTTGGATGAAAATTACATCCTTTTCTATACCATAGCCAAAGTGTATGCAAATCAGTTATAAATGTTGATAGAGCAAAAATTATCTGCGAAAATTCTACCCTATAGGTATCCCTCAGATTTAACGCAACCAAAACAAAAGCCATGATCCCTAGCTGAATACGTAAAGTTTGAATCTTTTCAAGATTATTTTTGTGTAGAAGTTACGGAATCAAAATTCATGTCTCATCCATCCAAGTTTCTTTAAGGCACTTCGTGAGTTTTATGCTACGCATTAATACTGGCTATCTATTTTCCTTAAAACTTTATGTTGTGAAACGATAGGTACGTATTTACTATCTATATACGTATGAGCCTTCAAAAATCAAAGATTTTATCAGGTTTATGTTAGTCTTACCAATTATCAGTATTATAGACACATAGAGCATATATCGCATATATATATATATATATATGTATATATATATATATATATATAGAGCATATATATGCTCTATGTGTTTATAGACCACGACACAGTTTATCTAAGTGTTTGTTACTACGCGTACAGTACGAGTATACGTAGAATAGCCACTATATTACCTACCTACCTATTTTGCCGTGTTCTTAGCTTTAATAAGATTGATAACGGCTAAGGAAAGCGTGGGTTTGCCTTGCTTAGCAACCTTTTCGTTATCACTGATGGCTGAGTTGATAGCAACCGTGAGACAATCGACTAACGAGTTTAATTTGAGCCACGCCTAATAATCTCCATAAGAGAGAAGTTGATAGAAGATTTAGCTAAGCGGTCGGAGTTTACGAGTAAGTATATATAATTTTGTGATATTGCTGTCTGTGGGTCAACACGCGGATGTAGAATAGGATCCTCAGATGGGTAAAATAGTAAAAGGGTTGTGATTGAATAGGTAATGTATTTTAAATGTTATTGGTATAGAATTTGGTCAGGTGTATTTCGGTACATTTTGAAAAAGTTCTCTGCGTTGCGTTGTGAAATATAAATTCATTGATTTATAGATATCATTTTGGGTTAAGTAAAATACTTTGGATCCAATTTTATGATCTATTCATAGGTAGGTTTATCCGGTAATAGTTAGGCAGGTCAAATCATAAAATGTAGGTAGGTAAAATTTAAACTTTAGAAAGTTACAAACTTTTAAATAAACTTTTAATCATTCAGAAAAGTTTAAAGTTAATATGACAGTTCATGTCAAACGTGTTTGTTTTGGCAACTTAATGATAATGTATGATAATATAACTTGATTAATTTAGTATTAATTTTAATATAAGTAGTATTAACTAAATTTACTTTTATTGGGATATTAATGTATTAATTAATTATCAATTAATTATAATTATACTTTGATTGTATTCAATGGGTTATTGTAATCATTGTTTATTAATTTAATAATATTGGTTATTTCAATTGTGTGTAATTGTGTTACGTAACTAATTAATATGGGGTTGTTAATTATTCATGAATTGTATGAGAAATAATAATAGCTTCAACTGTTTAATTTAGATATTAATTAACCAGCCGGGATCTTCGCTGATTTTCATCAGGTTTTGTGGCTAAGGCTCTATTGATGGAGAATAAATACTATTAGATAATTTTTGGTGTAATAAGATGTTGTCATTTAAACATGATCAAGTATATATATTCCTATCGGTAAGGGGCTCATCTGAGATTAATCTCGATTAATGTATATTGTCCTGGTTTAAGTAGGGTCGTTATTTAAGAATGAAATGTATATAGGAATTAAAATGTATATAGGAATTAAACAAGAGGGGCGATTGCAACGTTTGCTTGTGCCGTATCTAATAAAAGAGGTTATCGCACAAACAAACTTGCTGACAATTACTACTGGCAACTTACAAGCCTGTCATTATTTAATTTATTTGTAAATTGTTTAAAAGATAGAATATGTATGATTGTTCCATGGCATTCCATCGCGGGTATCAGCCCAAAAATAGTCTAATAATTATCGATTGTGTTATTATAAAATAGATGCATCTTAAATAAAAAGTAAAGTAAATGATATATGTGTTTTTCCTTGTTAGCTAGGAATACCTCCTTTGAGGAGACTTTTTCCATCAAGGGTCCCGGACCGCTTGAGTACCGGGACAATTGTGGGCTGATTCTATTAATTAGAGGTCTTTCTCATTTCGAAAAGATAAATACTTTTACAGCTAATTTAAGATATTTATTTAGGATAGACACATTTATAAAAATATATTATATACTCTATCAATCCTATCGAGGCCGCTATACTCTTTGCCGAATATTCTTTGTTTTATCTTTGAGTCAAATTATGTCAGAATTCTAAGTTGCCACCAAGTTTGTTTGTGCGATAATGTCTTATATTATATAAAGCACAACCTTAAAGTATGCTTTTTAAAAGAATAAAAATACCAAGTACAATAAACACTTGTCCCTATAAAGTCCTTATCCTATCTCTATCTGAATGGGAACTGTTAGATTCCTGCGTAGTGATCAGGGAAAAAATTTCTTCGTATTCTACATACCCACAAAACGAAGACGTTTTTTTCAATATAACCATTTCGTTCCATAGCCTGTTGTCATCTTGTAGACGGTGACATGATGTCGTTGCTGTACATTTTGAGACCTCTGATTAAAATAACTGCGACAAGTAGTTTTCTCAGTCCTATTTCGAAGAGACCGAACCGACAGTCAGGGCTGTATTATAAATCTTTTCACTTCTTTTGCCAAGTGGCTAAAGAAGTGTGTGGTCTGGAGTTAGCACGATGAAAGACTTCACCTTTCCTGATGCTCAATTCCTGGGTAAACCATCACCCGGTGGCAAAACTCATAAAAACGATGCCCGTACAATGCCACCTTATACACAACATCGCGCTATAGCGGGTTAATCCAATTTTATCACAGTCTGTGTTGCTTGACCTTTTTCGCACGTTTCTGAAGGTACTGATTTTCACAATGTGAAAATTTTACATTAAATAAAAAATAAGTGATTCCCGTCATTTTTCAATTGCTTTTCTATTCGATAAAATTATTTTGATGTTGTCCAAAAACGTAAAAATTTTTTTTGCAGCATTTGTCGCATTTTTTATTTTTTTAAATATTTTATTCAAGGCTTTCTTTTCATCATCATCTTTTATGACACATCAAGGCATCTTTTATGACACAAGTACTTTTAATGTAACAATTACTTGAGCGTAGCCAATGTATTACAGGTTTGAAACGTAAGAATAACTTTGCTGCCTAGCGAAACCCCGAACTCTGCACCTCACTTATGCAAGGAAAATGCGAGCTGCAAGAAAAACAGCTAAAAATTATATATTACAGAAGTATTTTAAAAATTAAAAGTACTATTACTGCAATTATTATTGGTAATATGATTTTAAAAAAAAACAAAACAAAATTACGGGAAATCATTTGATTATCGAGAAGAAAATTCGAAATTTTTTTTTGATGCATAAGAGCTGGCGAGTGCCATTTATCAAAAAATTAGGTTGGCGCACTGACATGAAATGTGTTTGGCTGTACAGAGAATAAACCCACAAAAAAGTTTGAATTTTAAATAAAAATCTTTTCTTGCTAGCGGATGATTACACTTTTGCACTAGGATCTTTCCGAGGTTTTAAGGTGAAAATAAAATTTTAAAATTTATTGAATTTCTTCACCACAATCCTTCATTTTGGCGAAACATTACAATAAAAGAAATAAAAATTGCACGAAAAATTACAAAAAGACTTATTGTGTAGGTATTGTGACTTATAAGTAAATAGATATTTATTCTGGCTGTGATTGTTGATACAGTCATCTAGAATATACTTACTCACCTGGGCCTAGACTTAACTGAAAAGAATCGTACTTACCATAGTTAACGTGGGTCATTCTTCATTAGACATCTCTTCTTACTGAATACGAATTTACCTACTTTGCAGTCTCTTCTACGTACTCAGAACATGTAAAAGAAAAGATCAGAATACTGAAATAGTCACGAACCACGAGCTTTTGCTGAAATGGACGTGAATTCGATTACTGTCCGTTAGTACGTGATGCTTTCCTGTTCATCGTGTGGCGATTTCATGAGAGCCATGAATATCTTAAGGCTTGCTTCGTATGTAAATAACACAAATGTGTCATATGGTATTTTAAAACTGGACTACTTTGTCCGTAGTACTTAACCGGGTTGGAACACAGGATCTCAGATCGAATTACAAGCTTTACCCTATGCAAAATAATATAAGAATACCTTGTAACCCACCGTTAATGTAAGCGTAGTAAATAAATGATATATACTTGTAGGCATTTATTCGCAGCGGAAAATATGGCGTAGGTGTACTGAGCGACGCTGTAACGTGCAATTGACATGTCTGAAAGTTGCATTTTTAAAATTATAGCTGCAGCTGAGGAAAATATAATTTTACATCAATATTTAATTTGAAATAATCGTATCTGCACCCGCAATGAGTAGGTATTGCGTAGAAAAGCCCTGTAGCCCAATTCTCGTAAAAACAGACAATTGACATATCGCTGTAGTTCAGAAGTCGTTCGATCGAAGTTCTATCCAAAATCGGTATTCACGTATTGCTCAGACGCGCTTCGATAGGACTTCAACTCAATAGGATCGAAACTGAACGACTTTTGAATCGAGCGACACAAGATGTTGCCAATTCAAGTTATCACTGAACTACCAAGAAATTATAACATATTTTAAATTCTGAATACGGTGTTTAACATGTAATTAATAAAATAAATTTAAAGAATAACTACTCCAACTAACTTCAACTAGCCAAAGAGAAATAAATGCTGAAAAAAGCGATTTTTCACTTCAATTGATCAAATAATTCGCATCTTGATAAACGTCATTGCCTTCGATTCAGCCATCAAATTGTTTGTCAAAGTTTATTGTTGTCAAATTGGCGATAAGTTTATTATTTGTTTTTATTCAAAAGCAAGAAACTTGTGTAGAAATTTCTTGTTCAAAGACTTATTTATTTAAATATCAAACGCGAGTTTCTATACGACAGTTCGAACTGTTTGTTGATTCCATAAATCAATAATAAGCATTAGAACTTAGCCCTAGGTCGTGTCCGATCTAAGGAGGGACGAGACTTGAGCTCAAAATTGTCAGGAGTAACCATCGACAGACACGGTACAGCGAAATAATAGAACAAAGTGTAGGTTGCAGCTTTACAACGATTTAAAATGTCGGGTCTCGGTCCGAAGAATTCACGAAGCTTGTAGATTCGTGGTGGCCCCAAAGATGTTCCGATACTAAGTCCTTTAGAAGAACGCCTTTGTAAAATTATAGGGCTTGACAAGTTTTAGGATTTTCACTAAGCTGTCAGTTGCTTTAACAAGCTATTGTGTAGTGAATGTAATTTTTAATTGGTTTGTTGATATTATAATATTTCAGTGATAACAATTTGAAGAAGCACCTGTAGTTGCAGTTTAGACCAATGTTTATGGTTCGGGTTATTGTTTTGTTACTGTAGTAAATATAAATTTTTAAGAGCTAAATAAAACCAAATAGTTTATTTTACAATTGTGTTTTAATTTTTTATTACCCTTACACCAATTACACTTTGCTCTCAGGCTCCACACACATGGTAATTATTTCTTTAAATATTAACCTACCATAAATAAGTAGTTTACATATAATAACCAAATAATCACAACACCAATTATACAGTAATTTGACATAAAAACCTCAAACCATATAATGTTGACTATTATGTAAGACAAAACATTTGTTAAAGTTTAATAAATAATAATAATAATATTGGACACATCTTAGGTATAGACACTTTCATAAGAGATAAGCACAACATGATTTCATCCAGTCATCCTTAACCTCTTTATTCAACACATAATTATTCAAATTAGATTTGATGTAACACAATTAATTTTTGTATCTGTCCATTTAAAGATTGAACTTTTTATGACTATTCACCCCCATTTATAGTCTATATAACTGCTTCTAGGGCCATCCTGCTTTGTTCTAGACCTACATTAACTTTATGCAGTCCTTGAAAAGTCTCCATGTTAGCTGCTTCATTTGTGAAGCTCTCCTTTGCCACAATATATTGAGATTGATTTTTCATCTCACGAAGTACTGGAACCGCAATCGAGGCTCTGTTTGCAACGTTAGCAAAAACTGTTCAAGCATTGACCACTCGGCCAGAAACTTCTGGGTTGCAGTGTAGCTTACAGGCAACCAGTAAAAATCTGAAAGTAATATAAGACCATCAGTGTATGTTTAACATTATTGCAATAAAAATGAAGATGTCTAATGCAAGGTTATTTTTATTTGAGTAGGTAACCTAAATTAAAACAGTTTGTAAAGAAAGGTTTAAAAAGTGTTTTATTCAATTAATTATACCTACCTAAGGTTACAATATTATTATCTAATATGTAAACCTTAGTATATATCATCATAAACTAATATATTTACGTTTTAATTTGGTATACAAATAATGTGGGGTAGCAGAATAGAAATCTACTAACTTTATCTTTTACTGACAAAGAATCCCGTTTTCCTTCTTTTCATCAATGAGATTCTGCACCAACACTTTTGTGAGACGAAATGTTTTGATGAAGTCATTCTCCGGCATTGTGAATGCGTCCCATTTTGTGAACTTCAATCAATACACTTCTTCTTTTTCGCTTTTTGCAATTCTGGCATATCTAGCAACAAGTACGCTAACTTTAAGCTCATTTTTAGCCTCTTCAAAACACAGAATTAGCGGTTCTCTCTTTGTAAACGTCCCGCAGAACGAACTTTTGTTCAACGACTTTTGGATCGCTTATTTTGACGTTAAGTCGTTGAAATCCGATCGAACTAACTGTCATTTGTAGGAGTAGAATACCATTGTGATATCGTTTTGAAACGATTGAAAGTTGATTCAGGATGTGAATACGGTTCAGCGACATTCCGATAGAGCGACTTCAGAACGACTTTAGAATCGGTCCAATCGACGGATGAGAATACGAAAGTGACTTCTACGGCCGAGTCGCTACGACATCGCCGCGGTTTTTATTACGAGAATTGGCCTACTGTGGTAGTGCTTTAAGTGTGAATTAAGTTGAACCTGCAGAATAAAATAATATTATAGAAAAACATATATTTTTAGTGACTATAAAATAATTTTTTTTGTTTGTGTACAAATTTTAAACTTCTGCACTGATTTAAAAATTAATTAACCATAAGACGTATATTCATTTGTTTGGCCCCCATCCCATTATGTTTAAATTTGAAGGAAAATAAAAATACTAAGGTATAGACCAAACAGTGCCTACACTTTACCTTCTCCACAGCGTTATCCATAAAAAACTGAGGCTTCGATTTCGCTCAGCATGTGCCTCTCAACAGCTTCGAATACATTATGCGCAAAATTAAAAATATCTTATTTTACCATATGTAAAAATAAATTACACTTGATCAAAGTCTTCTTTTTCTTCTTCTACTAACTGCTCATCATATCTTGACGGAACACGTTCAGGCTCAGACACGACACGCCTTCGGACCTAGAAAAAAGCTCCCTAAATTAAATAAATGACTTTTTTAAATCATTCATAAATATCATATTATCTGTCGTCTAACATATCATATTCTATGACAAAAATAAACGTGGATCATCAACTTTCTTCGAGCTTACAATTACTAGTGTGAACAACCTACGGGTGTTCAATTACAAACCTAAACAAGATATCTAAGAAGTATGAAAATGTAATATTTACTCCATTAACAAGATCGATTTAAACAATTATTCAACAACAATGATCTATCATTAAGAAACATAAAGGAAGTCTAACTTGAATACTAGTATCTTTCGGTGGTGTTTATTTGCGTAAACCTGAGAAACTAAGCGGCACTTATTTACGTACGTGCAATTTTTAAGAAACTGATTAATAAAAAATTCTTCCGTTATTATTGCACTGGCCTTGGTTGCGCACATATCTAAAGCATAAAAGTACGTAAACACATCCTCGTCAGCCTGTTGCTTCCTCGAATAAAAGGCTGCAACGCACTCTACTACCTACTACGGCCTACTATGAACTATTATTGCGATTCAATTGAAGACCTAAAATAAACTGCTTTGCTATTTCATACCACGACGTCATTAAAGCGATCCAGTTTAGGTTGACACCAAATCAAGTCGGCAATTGGATCGCAAACTGTTTTAGTTCGTTCATTTTTCGTACCATGAGGTGATATTTCAACCTATATTGGATGACTTAACTGTCAAAGTAAGCGATTCAAAAAAAGTTGCTACTTTCTGGGCGTAAAGTGAATCGTTTCGGTTTATCTTTAAAAAATGGTTGAAAATATAGGTAATTTAAGGTATTTCAGTTGGATATTTAGTGTTTCTTATGTGTTAATGTGAAAAAGTGATTTCTAGAGCTATTTTTTATTGTAGATGTCTGACGAATTAGTCTTTTTTATTTTCTTGGAAAATGATAATGAAATAAACACAACACGGAAACAATCGGACCCCTTTCATTTGGAAGATGAAGAATATACAAAAAGGATATCGGTTGTCTAAACTATTGGTATTAGAAATGTGTGATGAGCTGAGCCCATTGTTGAAAAATCCAACAAAATCAAAGAGACAAAGGTAGAAGTCAATTGGGTGCGTTTTAAACTCGTCATAATCAATTTATTTTTACGACAACACTAAGGAAACCTTTAATTATTTGTAATTTAAAGAATTATATAAATTTCTATTATTTAATGAGTACTAAAACGGGCTTATGGTATATAATTTGACACTAAAAAGCGCAATTTTAAAATAAATTTGTTGTTATTTTTACACAAAAAACACCACTAAAATCATATCAACTAGATTTCGAAACGCAACGCATATGGTTCGAGTAAAAGAGACAGACTTATGCAACGAGTGTACAGCGTCATCTCTTTCTCACACGCGGACCACAGACAAATTTGGATCTTTCATTCCTCCGTGAGCGATTCAAACGCCAGTTAGCTAAAGGCACTTCATGGTACGAATCTTAGCGATTCAGCTTAGGTACCTAAACTGGATTGCATCGGAATTGAATGGGAAACTAAAAGTTGATGGTAGGCCTTCTGGTCTACATCTCTGCTGAATTCTGTAATTAATTATTTTTTAAGCGTAGCGCCAGTCCTTCCAGATTAGCTGCTATAACTCTTTTTTTTGCTTAATCGTCGTATTTGCTATCATATTAAATTGGTTAATAAAACCTCTTACCTCCACGGTTGTAATTCCATTATACTGCTCTATAGTATTCGCCATTTTGCAAATACATTTTTATTTTCTGGAATTTTTTTACTCGAAAGAAGAAATCCTTATCTTCTTTTATTTACAATATTGACAGTAAACCCTCCTTCTTGTTTTTGGGGCCATGAAATATCTGAAAAAATAAATACCCGGCGCCTCCACCACGCAATGTACCGGGAAAATTAGTGGTCTGATTCTAATAATTAGAGGTCTTTCTAATTACGAAAAGATAAATACTTTTAAAGCTAATTTAAGATATTTATTTAGGATAGACACATTAATAAAAATATATTTTATTACTATATCTAATATATTATATATATATATTTTAACCAAACGTTGCAGTACCATAGATATCACAGGTACTTATTTATTTGCATAAATTCTTGATAATTTATTGAAATTAAGTTACGTAGCAAGTACCTACGTTTGGGAGATTTTATGTAAGTGATTTATAAAACGATTTAAGAAAAGAAATTTGACAGCACAATTCGTTTGTGAACAACGTTTTTCATAATTTATTCTTTTGTTATATTGATAAAATTCTGAATTATGATAATTCCGTTACTTTGATATGGGTTCTGTAGACATAAAGTTCGCATAACTTCAATTTGCTTGAGAATTAGGTACATGGGCACATGTACCTATAGGTATTTTTAACTGCGCAGTGTGCGTGGAAATCTGTTGCAGGTACTTATTGCACGTACTTACTTAAATCTATTTAGTTTACATTCTTAGCTACTATACTGCATAATGATAATAAAAATACTGCATAACTTTTCAAAAGCTGCTTTATACAGGGTTACAGGTTAAGTCGACCTATTCCCGTTAAAGACGTGTAGTCATCGTTTCTGACTGATTTGACTACGAAACACCCTATCCTATATTCAACCGTTTTTTAATTATTATAAATTTAATTGTTTTTTATATGAATTTCCCGATTTTCGGCTAAAAAATTTAGAAAAAGGAATAAAAATATAGAAAGCTTATTTTTCTTTAAAGGATATCTATAAAAATATTATCGCGCCGGTTTTGAAAATGTGCCTAAAAACATTTACGTTTTATCAGCTATTTAACTAGGTATAAAAAACAATCTAGGGTTTTATAAAAAAATTGTAGAAAAAACAAACTACTATAATAATTAGGTTTTAATTATTTATATGTACTTGAGTAACTGAGCTTTAACATAAATCTCGTTTCGTCACGCTCGTTTATTAGACATGCATGATGCTGAATTTTTCAAAAAAGAAACCAACCAAATTCTTCAATGTTCCAAATTTCATCCAACCGTTATAGCGGCTTTAGAAAACCAAGACACCAATGAAATATTTAGAAGGATAGTGATATTGCAAAAGTGGCATTTACGTTAAGCAATATAATTTAAAACCTTAGTTGTCTAGTGTAAATATAAATATGGGTCTTGGAAGTAAACTTTGAAAGCTGAAAAGAAAACTAAGAGTGGATTAAAATAAAGTATTCTTCCTAATATACTTTCAATCAGTATAACTTTTCGCTAGACAATTAAAAGTATCTATTGTTTTTATGCATTGCTCTGCCTCACATGTGACCTGTTCCTTGCTAACACAAGTTTCTTAAATATTAATAGTCTTAATCCAGCACTTGAATTACCAACCAATAAAATTTAAGAATTGTTGATCGAAACTTTCAGTGAAATTTAGTTCACATAAAAAATTGCAATAATAGGTAATATTTTTTTGATAACATACTTTTATTAATTTCAGATATAATTTTGCACAATACGACTTTATCTAATTTGATTAGTAGGCACGTATTACCTACCACAAGCAAAAATGCTGCAAAATAATCTGCACAGTACACGATGTACATAGTAAGTTGTACATCGCCCATCGGGGTTGTAGCTTCCAACACTCCCTCAGTAGTCGAAGCATCAGGTCTCGGGCGTGACGATTGTAAGTGGCCTGATGGTATGACTCTGGCCTTATGGAGGATGGGAAGACCGCTAAGGACTTACATCGCACATGTATTTTAATTGTAATTTACCTACTACCTACTTTGACACGGTACAAAATGGCTCAAACATCAGATTTTCCGAAAAATTTCAAATGATATTGATTGCTTGCAGTTATTTTTATTTAACGCAAATATACCTGATTATAATTAAAGTTGTATCTTTTTCATAGATTTACAGTACACAGTATTATTTAGACGCAGAATCCTAAGTAACAAGTGTTTGAAAACTAATCAATTTCACAGATGAATTTTACAATGGATGCTTAATCAAACGATGTTTATATGTTTGCAGGTAAATATAATTAATGTTATTTTAATTCAGTAAAATATCAATTGTTGGTTATGATAATTGTTGAAAATATATTTTAATTTAGTTGTTAGTAATTTTAACGCAGTAAGTACTTATTATAAAATTTTACACGTACTTACAAAAATTATAAAAGTAAAAAAAAAGAACTATATTTGACTCAATTTTTGTTATTAGATTGAAATTGATAAGCAAACGATTGAAATAACTGTATAATTTAGACTAAAGGGTTTTCCTCAATCAAATTAAGAAAAAAAAATCATTCAAATAACATCACTCAAAAGAAGCCGCAGTTACTTCAATAACACAATACACCTATTTAGTGCTCAAATAATTTAGTAAATGTAAAAATAGTACTCAATAATTTTTTACGACAAACTAGGATGTATGGCGTAGTTCTTGCCTTTATTATACGATAAAAGTTAACTCAAAAAAATAGGACCAACCTTTAATAGCCCCAACTATTGTGTAATTTGTTTACTATTTTTCCGAGGTATCAAAAAATCCATCATTGTTGCATGCTCTTGTGCGTTTCAATATGTGCTTAGTTTGTATGCAACCGTAACATTTTTGGGATTTATCCATTTCAAATCGCAATTGTAATGTTTAAGTACTTGATTGTTCGAAAGATTTTTGTAGGTATATCCTTCAAACTCGCCAGCTGGCAAGTGAGGATGAAGACGAAGATGGTCGCCTATCCAAGAGGTACCTGTTCTAGGATTATTTATATCTGAAAAAATAGACGCAGGCAAATCGTTCCACTCTTTGGCAACACGAACCAAATCGAGCTGATGAAACCTAGTTGAAGCGTTTACTCACGTAATTAGTCAAATTAAGATGTATGCTAGTTTCCGAGTATGCTTACTAGTGTATCTAAGTGATAACATGAATTCTCCGTTATTTGCAGGCAATGGAGGTTTTGACTGCTTTCAGATCTCTGCTGCTAGCCACTGCAGCACTCGCACCACACGTCTTCACGTCCTATATTTCATATTCACATCAAGTAAGTGTAAGATTTCGAATAAATATGTAAATCCTTATACAAGCACACGTTCTGGATTTCCCCGAAGTCAGACAAGTTAGTAATAGTGAAGACGATACGAGCTAGGCAATAGACTAAAGTTATAGAAAATATATAACACGAAAAAATCTCAAGTTTGTAACAATGAAATTTTAACCCAGACATCTAGAGTATGATGAATGGTTACTATAAGTGACATTTCAAAAGTTGTAGCTTTACCAGGAAAGTACAAAGATATAACATTTATTATTTATGTTACAACATAACTTTACACTTCTTCCATCAGCTAAAAAGGCTATTCTAGCTTAAATTATTCTTCTTCCAAACCATCGAAATACAAAACTTTGGAAAGTCAGATGCAGCTCGATCAGGAGAATACGTGGCATGAGGTAAAATTTTACAACATAACGCTGATGGATTTCCGACATAGTTATCAATGACGTGTGAACTCGGGCATTACCTTTGAAATAAACTTTTCCTCGTAAAAATACAGGAAGTTTTGTTTTTAAAGTAGTTCTCGTCATCGTTGCAGTTTCGTCGCATTTGGTCCACCTAGCATTTAGTCCACCTAGCATTTGGTCCACCTAGCATTTGGTCCACCTAGCATTTAGTCCACTTCGCACTTAGTTTTTTTCGTGTCTGGTCTACTTTGGGCGCTTGAAGTACCATCATTCTGTCTGGTAACCATAACATGAGGAAAAACCTTTATTTGGTACCAGGACAGTGTATTGTGAGATGATGTCTTAATTCATTTAGGTATTGGGTTAGGTTTTTTAAATTAAAATTAAATTACACGCGCGAGCCGAGCGAGCGAAGCGAGCTTGGCGCGCCAGCACACAATATAATTAATATTTCACTATCCCTTAAGATTTTTGCAGCTGGAGATCCTAGTCGTTTCTTGGGTAAGGTAGTGTTTTCACGGAATTGTTAATCAAGGCGGTTTAGTTTCATTGAGAGCAGGTAAAAGTGTAGTTGTGTGGTGAGTTCGTTTAATTGAGATGGTAAGGTGTCGGTTATCAACAGTCAATATCTAGTCAGATAAAATCAAATTACATTTTCTTTGGCTCTGTAAATCACCGGACCACCGCAGACGTCGTGCGGATGGCGGACCGCTAGATGGACCAGCTTGCGAGTTTCTCGACCGTAATTGAACAGTGCCCTCACTTTTTTCGTCAAAACTCCAAACAAAAGTTGCTAACAGAAACCCATTTCGGTGATAAACCTTTCTTATTCAAGTACCTACCTACTTAATCAGTGCGCGATGTTAAATTTTTTCCAGTTTTTTCAACACTTGTCCGATGTTATGTTGTGAGAAACCGTAACGAATGCCAATAAAGAAATGAAATCTACAGAAATCATTCAAGAATACGGTTTCAAAATGTGAATAGTTTCATAAAAATAGTAACAACATTAGGCTACGAACTTTACGAATGTAGTACTACCATGAGATCTTAAAAAATAACGTATAAACTAAATAAGTTATCATTAAAATTAACAAAACATTGTTTAAAGTGGTTTAAGCCAACGCCCTACCGATGACAAATATCTGGTTGAGTTGTTAATTCTGATCATTATAATATTTTGAAAAATGACAAAATAAAACATGTTATGACATGATAAATTTTAGTTCAGCAAATTTGGAAAATCGGACATGAAAATAAATGCGGGATAATCCAAGTCAAAATGGACAAAAACGTATTAGTATGTTTGTATTAATTCGTACAAAGCGTTTTGATACAGACTAATAGGACATTATTACAAATACGATATTAAAAGCCCCCATTGATTCCACATGTTATAAGAAAGTTATTGTAGGCCTAAATGTCTAAATGAATCCCGAGACATCTAAGTAAAAAATATTGGAGATGACGTATTATTTTACATTTATAAATACATTAAAATTCTACACTTAGAGACATTTTGATGCATTTTGATGGAGGGCAACTAGTTGGTCCTTATAAAGAATGTAATGCACTTAGTTACAATAGATCCTATACTAGGCCTACTGGGAAAGGTGTGCCAAATTAAAGGAATTTTATAGAAGAGTACGGCCGGCTTATTTTCCTCCCAGTCTACCTATAATACTATTAACGGCCGAAGTTAAGGTGTAGTTACGCAATCTTAATAAAAATTAAGAAAAAGAAGACATTAAACATAAAATTGTTACCTATGATCAATTAAAATATTTTTAATTTTTGTGTTAGGTACTGTAAAAGCGTGGTGCGGAAATATACGCTAAGCACAGACTTCTTCAATTTCAAATTGCTATATCCCAGACATGGCACTCATTTAGAAAAAATGCACAAATGCTTAATTTTCAGATAATTTCATGATTTGTATTTTTGTTTGGCCTATTTTTATAATAAAACGTACCGTTTTCAGAAAAACAGAAAAAAAGAAACAGATACTTTTGGCATTTAACCTTGAATTCGTAATAGAGCGACGTGATTCGAATAGTATAAAGCTCTTTGAATGAAGAAAAAAAATTTTTAAGTACACGTGGAATCTGTGGTGATTTAGTATTTTACTTGTAATAGTGTCTCTTTGCGAAACCGCAATTAAACCTACCACAATTAAACGTACCACAATTTTGTTTATCTATATTGATCGGAATACACAGGTATATTTGCTACCAAATGAGGTCATGACTATTACTTTAAAACTACTACAACTCTTCCTCCTGCGTGTTACTAAAAATAAAAGATCTCAAATCACGAGCGTCTTGGCTTTCTTAGTTCTTTTTTTTAGTTTGGTTCATAATATTGCTGAAACAAAAAACGCATAATCTTAAAATGAACGTTTTGAGTTCTAAAAATTCTTTTAATTTAAATTTATACGTTATATAAGGGTTTTTAAATCTTTTATACAGAGTTGACCTGATTAGATTTGCTCAAATTATTTATCTAGCGTAAGTTGTTGTTTTTAATATAAAACTAGAACGTTAGCTGCATTTTTATTAGCCGTTAATATGCTTTCGCCTCCGCCTAGCTCACCTAGCTTTCACATGCTTGCATTTAATCTCTAAAGTAATGTTCTACTTTTTATTATCTACCTCCTGGATAAATTTGATAAAAACCGGTGAAGCGTGCTGTGTGCCATACATACTGAGGCTGAAATAAACCGGTGTAGCGTGCTGTGTGCCATACACACTGAGGCTGAAATCTATTAAAAGTGCTTAGACTTGACTAAGACTTATCTCAACTAAAAGGTCAAATAAAAAACGACTCTGTTATCCACTATACATTGATGAAAATCTCTTGTGACTACTTTTGACAATATTGGTGTCACTTGTTTCCAGAATATGTAGGTATTCTACACAGTATTTAACAAAATCGCTTTTTATTTGACCATTTGGATGAGATAGTGTGCTTTATTGGTTTCAGCCTAAGAATACGTGCATTGATATTGCACGTCTAAATGATCTCGGTCTCCTGAATATTTATTGACTTACTTGTATAGCTGGGTCATTTTTCGATATCTAACGATATGAAACGGTAATAAAATCACTTTTGTGGTAAATAATTTAGAGATATACTTAATGCACTAGTAATTTATCACAAACATAAAATTGGAACATTTTTATCCCTCGCACACACCGCGGCAGCATATCCAAGATACTGGGCCGCGTTACATCGCTGAATGGCGAAAACTTGTGTCACCGGTACCCTCGACGATATGCGATGACAGATCCTTATAAACGATTTTTATCTCTGGGCGTCATGGACCCAAGGTCTCAACTGCAAATGGAACAAAAATGTAAGAACCGGCAACATGTACGTACTTCTGCTTCTTCTTAGCCCTTGCACAGGTTACTGCCCCACCATGGGAGAGAGTAGATCTTAAATAAGACTTGGTCAAAGTATCGACGCACATTGCATCCCACATATAGGCATCTGCCCCGTTTGCAAAGTATTAAAGATGATCCATCGGTACGCGAACCATCGGTGTGCACAATGCCATTTGGTTTTCTTAATAAAGGTTCACCTATAGTGGCCAAAGCTCTTTTTACAATATCGATTCGATTGAGGCAGCGTGACGAGAATTCCACCAGAACTCCTCATATAAGACAGACCGTTATGTCCGTGTTCATGAACTACCTCTCCACATGAGCATTCATGGCGTTCATTAATTGTGCACCCTCGATCGCAAGCCTACAACTCATCAAAAACTGTTTCCATCAAGCAGAGTGTCAATATTTACAGAAGGAAGAGCAAATGCAAGCATGCATGAGAAAGCATGAAGATAACTTTTCTGAAACAGAATAATTGGCGTTTATCGCAATAATTTAAAACCTCTCAAAACCTGTCACTGTGAGAACAAATTTGAGGGTAAGTCATCAAGCCGCCACAAGCTTATTGCCGCCGGTACACCACAGATCTCAACGGAACCCAAGGAAGAGCTGAGAATTTTCGTGCATAAAGTGATTGTGACATGAGCAGAAGATTAAACGCCAGAAAAGCTACCCTTGATATTCTCCACATTCAAACGCACAAGTGCTCTAAGCTCTAAAGCTCTTCGTTTAAGTGACAATTTAAAATTCTGGAGAGCGTATTTTTGTATTACTTTGTCGTTTGCAAAATCCGTAACGTTTCTCCAAAATGATTAATCACTGACATGTAATGTTATTTCGCAAAGAGCAGTACTTGCAATAAAAAACAATTTACACCTTCCTCTTACTTCTGCCTTATTATCTTATCATTTGGGAATATTAGTGGAAAACAATTCTTGGAATCGGGACAATGGGGATTCCCGCCATCGGATCAAGTAAACAAATCCTGGGAAATCGAATTTTTTTTTGTCCAGCCAGCTAGTTTCGAACGAAACACTGATTAAGGTTGTTATGGCATAACATAGTGAAATGCAGCATTATTTTTTAGTTTTAGACACAGGGATGCATAGTGACAATTATTTAATAGTCTGTGATTTTTAAGCGTATGACCGGTCTATTCCAGAGCAGTGGACGAGTAATCCACTTTGTAATATATGTTTTTGAATTTTTATGTTTTATCCATATTAAAGAAGAAAAATTTATGTTTGTTTCTTTGAAATCAGAAATTTGCAATAACAACTGTTTTTTGAAACTGTTTTTTTTCCTGCACCATTAGAAAGAAACATTATCCAGAAGGAACTAAGGATGTGTTTAATTTATGAATTCCCATGGGATCCAGAGTAGATAGAATTAGTGTAAGATAGAATAGATAAGTAGATAAGAAACTATTCTTTTTACAACTAACTTTATTTTTATAACAAATTAAAAGCTAATATTTCTCAGGTTTGCTTATCAGATTTTAGACAAATGCAGACAAACCCATTACGAGTACCTTTTTATGTAAACTCCTTTATATTTTATCACGTAAATTTAATTTTACTAATCCTACTAATATTATAAATGAAAAAGTTTGTACATTTATTACCATATCAAAGGAAAACGGTTGAACGGATTTGATTGATTTTTGCCACATGTATAGAATTTGTAACGAAATTTTAACGGGGTAATGCAGGATCATTGAAACTTACAGAAGGAACATTGTATTTAATTATTCATTTATATTACTATTATTAATTGGGCATACATTATTCATTGTTCTATTATTTAATCATTCATTGTATCTATTGGTCAATTATTGTGTGAGTGACTTTAAATGTATTATTCTTGTGTATATTGACTTCAATATCTAAAGGCTAATTAAGAAATTAAGTAAACACGAAAAGATCTTTGCAATTTAAGCGCATTCGTTCTTTTTCAGTTGTGTCTTTAATATTACGAGAAAAATTTTAAGGTCATTAGTTTACATTTTTTAAGAATTACGAGAAATACTTTTATTGATTTTTATTTACATTTATACCTGGATTCTATGCGTCAAATATAGATTTTAGTTCTAAATAAGATTCGTTTACTTATTTATTTGGCACTGTCGTTTTGTTTTCATTTAACTTTATTTTTACGAAACTTAAACAATTATATTTGACAAGAATGTCTAAGCTTGTTCTTAACGGTGCTGTGCTCGGCGGCTGGAATCACGTGCTGGCTGAATCTGTCATTACGCACTCTTAGTTGGATTCGTTTATCTTTGTCCTCTTAACAATTACGCAAAATACGTTTAGGCGTTAGTATATGTTCGATAGTGAATTTAAATTTTTCTTATTTTTTGTTTTCTCTACTTAGTATTAATTGATTTCGATTTCTTTTTAACTATACTATTACGAGGAATACTGTTTATTTGTATTGGTGTACCTACTTTTTTGCCTGTTATTATTTAAATATTTCATGGCGCAAAACTATAAGGAATATAATAAAAACCACTCTTTTTATCGCAAATAATGTAGTCTATACAATTATTTATACTCATTATATTCGCTTCAATATAGAAATCTTATATATTTAATTTAATCTAATCAAGTTCAGTCATAATTGCCATTATAAGTGGGACGCTCAGAAAATTTTGTGAAAAATAAAATAAACATTAACTCTCCACCAGCGTCTACACAAAGTTTCATGCGTCTGAACCAATTTTCAATGCACATTTTCCAGTCTGCAACAGCCTCCTACTTCTTCAACGGCCTTCTCGAAAGCAGGAAGTGCATGTTTTGGCGATGAAAACGCTATGAATCGCTAGGTGGCGCTGATACGTAAATCATCAAGTCTGAGTTAAAATAAGATAAAGTGATCATTTTTACAAAACCTTAAAATAAAAAGTGTAACTAGTGGTTCAACTCTTTAGTGTAAATGTTCGAAAAACTCAAAACAGTCTGAAAATCATATAAATTTCTTTCAAAAAACGGTAACTATTCAAATTTAGGCAAAAATTACTAAATACATAACCATCAGTGTTAAAAGTAAATTAAAGCAGTGAATCAGTGCTAATTTTAAAATGAATTTTATAATGACTAATTAATATTTGAAATATGACAGCTAAAAAATACAGTTAACAGTTAACGTCTAAAACCACTAATTCAAGCAATTACGTCACAGCAGCTACGGCGTAGTGGCACTGGCGTTGAACTACATGCGAGCGACTTGAGATCGGAACCTACCGGCGCAGCATTATTTTGACTTATAAGCTTATTTTTACCATTCTCACAAAGACTTGTCCAAGCTATGCTAACACGGACTCGGATGACAACACATACTTATCATCAGACTCCCATATTGCTATAAGCCTACCTGTCCTTTCTACACTGGATTATAACGAAATAAATATATTAAAATATAGGTTAAAAGAACTTAATATTAAATTAGAAAGTGCTCATTCAGAAATAGAAATTTTTATTACACATCGAAAATAACAAACTACAAAATAAGATAAAGGAGCAAGACAAAAAAATAAAAAAAATATCTTATATATGCGGTTCGAGTACTAAAAAGAAAAGAAATCTGAAATCTGAATATATGAACGTAAATAAAAACCAGTCCTTTGAACTACCGCTTCAGGACCATACTATTTTAAATGAAACTCTTGGAAATTTTGAATCAAATATTGGAGTCAAGCAGAAATTTAATAGTGACAAAAAAGTAACCACTCAGAAACAGAAAAACCTTATATTCAGTACACAACAATGTGTAGGGTTGGCCTCCACTATGCTAAAGTCACGTGAAAACACCAACGCATCAACAGAGGCATTTCTGAAATCTATTCCATACGAGGATTTTTGTCAGGATGATAAAATTATAATTTGTATTGGTGAGAATGATAGCATTTGTATGAAAATTACTTCTGAATTATATTCTAAAAATTATATGTAATTTATGAATTATTTGTGCGCTAAGAAACTCATAAATTACACAGTATGTAATTGTTCTGAGTAGTTCATATAACAGATACCTAAACGAAAGACTTTTAAATTATAATTTGAAACATACATGTAATCAACTCGAAAATGGTTGTACCCTAAATTGGATGAAAATTTATACTACTTAAAAAATTCATTAAACATTAAAATATTACATCAGTAAAAACTTCTGGCAAGCAATTGGTAGTACACTGCATTCATGCTACTTTGGTTTCTTATGGGAATTGATACTAAATACCCCCTAAGGTGAAAAAACTGGTGATCAAAATTTTTCCAGCGCTTCTTGATCGTGAAACTTTCGTAGATGTTGGTTCATTTCGAAACAGCCAGCGTTATGTTTCTGGATCTTTCTGATAAATCCAAGATTCGTCACCTGTTATGATATCGTAAACATGGCGAGAAGAACCTGCTTTGAATTTATCAATCATATCATGGCACCATTCCACGCGGGCCTGCTTCTGAGCATCGGTGAGGTTGTGGGATATCCAGTGCGAAACAATCCTCCTTATGCAAAGGAGAATATGTGTAGAATATCATGAACCCTTCCCGATCCAATCTGCAGATTGTGCTGAATCTCCTCGTATGTGATTCACCAGTTTTGTTGGATCAAAATTTTCACTTGTAGAACGTTTTCTTCCGTATCAGCAGTCAAAAGACGACCACTTCTTTCTATATCCTTCAAATTTAAGCTACCGACCTTAAACTCGTTATACCAGCGGTTCACAATTGCTTGAGAAGGCGCCTTGTTCATAAAAGCTAATTAAACTCGATTAAACGATCCATCAGGTTCAAAATAGGACTTAAAGTCGTATAAAAATCATTGCACGAAAATGTTCTGGAAGCAGATCGATTTTTTATATGAGTCACAATAGTCTCATAATGCAACAAACTTTAGAGGGAAATTTAAATTTGGAACAAATGAATTTTTTCTTTTAAATAATCGAATTTTCAAAATAATTGTAACTCGCCAACGCTCCAAACATAAAAAATTTTTCGCAGAACTTTCTGGGTAGCCTGGTATAATAATTGGATTGGTAATGATACCTAACACTTAATGTTAATAATATTGTTTTTCATGATTTGCCAAAATATATTCTTACATTTTTAAGATTTACTAACTGAAAATGTACCTTTCTCCAAGGAACACTCGAGTGAAGTGGCGGGCAAAATCTAGTTTTTAAAATAACATAATGATAAAAGTATTTCGCCATTCATAGAGGAAAGCCCTTATGTGTGTGTGAGAGAGAGAGAGAGAGCGCTTCAATAGAACGAGTACATAAGAAACTGCTTTTACAAATAGTTTTCTTGGACTAGTTGGAAAATAAAATTTACACGGTATCAAACGCCTTTTATAAAATGTCGTCCTGTTAAGTGGTAGTAGATTATATTTCAAAGTAAGTCATGATAAACATTAAAGCAGGTAAATAATGTAAGCCGACTTCTTGCTTTTAAGTGGATCTGTAAGAAATAGGAAAGGTCTTGTAAGATGGCTTAAGTTCGAGTTTCTATTTAGAATAGCCACTTGGTCGCGTAAAAGTGTAGGCAAATGTAATTCTGCGCTGGGAAAAATTCTGTCAAATTATGAGGATTCTGAATGTAGGTAAGTATGTTTAAATGAACGTATTAAGTTGGAGATGGCATATTTAGGCCACCGTGTCATGTGACATGGTAAATATATATTTATCTAACATTGTAGGTATCAATTAACTTTAATCTTATCGATGTGTAACATAGCTCCATCTTTTTTGCCAGTTTATTAATTTTACGCTGTGCTTAATTAAAAATTAAAGCTCTTTAACGGCTTAATTTTTATTTATTACAGAATCGATTGTCCCCATACCAGTATGATAAAGGAAGTGATAGATTTTTTGAACCATTTGGTAAGATTTTAAAGAAATAATATTAATAATATTTGAGTAAATTTCTTACGAATAGGAGCGACAGTTTCAATTACTGGTTCATGATTGTGAAGTTAGCATTGCTACAGTATTTTCGTTTTCGATTATTTTCTAAGAATTTCTTTTGACACTCAACAATCCGAAATTTACAATATTTTAATAAGCCAAAATGTGGCATGATATAACAAGTTGGGGAAAACGCTAAAAAAAGTCCTTCTGAATTCCAGGCTGAGCAGCCAAGTTGTTGCTTCATTTAACAATCCTATCATTCGCTCTATGGAGGGCCTTATATTTAATTTTATCTAGCTGTGAAGATCTTCACCAATTCTCATTTCAGGTTTCATCTGTTTCAGAATATAGAACTCCGATGAGTAATGTGCAGAGCTATCCAAAATTGAATACTCCTTTGACCCCAAATTTAAATTCTGGCTTAAATCCAGGTTTCAATTCCGTTTTAAGCCCTAATTTCAATCCCGGTTTGATTCCTGGTTTGAGTCTAAATTTTAATCCTGGTTATAACCCGGGTTTGAATCCATACGTCTACAATCTACTGGCGCAGCTTACGCAACCTATGGCATTTGCCGGACGCCGCCGAGAAATGTAAGTTTCATGCATTTTCCATTATTTTGAATTTATTGTGAAAAGTAAACGAGAAACTTAACTTTCAGTGAAAGAGTTTTGTATTTATGTGAGCTGCGACTGTGAGTCCACTATCTAAAGCGACTTTTAAATATTTGACTTCTTTAGGCCAGGTGGTCGGAGTACCAAAGGGCGTGATCTGATCTAATCTAATGGAGGGTTTTCTAGAGGTTGTCCTTAAACTGGTTGAGAGAGAGAAGTGCACTGCAGCACTCTTCTCTGGGTTGACTCCTATTCTCTATTTCCTTAACTAATCGCCTAATGCACTGGCTGCGAATTGAAGGATTCTATTTAACCTACCGTGGTGAGGGACCGGTGGTTTACTCTAGAGGACGCCATTTAAAAGTTTAATTTATTGAATTTTTGAACGTTGGCGACAAGCACCTCGTGCTCAATCGTGCGCATTCGGTTACAAGCCCAAAAGTGGCTCCCCACGGCCACTGACTGGGGGAGGAGAAAGCAAGCAAGCAGGTGATAACCTGACCCGCTGTACTTGAGTAGGCGGGAAAGTAAGGGAAGCGATGCGTTTCTACACCATGGTTGGCAAGGTCACCCATGCGTACTTGGGTGGTGAGGGAGGACCCCGGGGATCGGTTAGTTATGGCTGTGGTTTCGTACTTGGGCTGGGCTTGGCAGGAGCAGAGGTTGGAGACCTTTAAAAATTTGATACGGCAATGGGTTAATATGAAAGGGAGACAGCGAACTAATGAGAGTCTATCTCAAGTCCAGTTTTATGCAAACAATTGTTTTTTTAAAATAGAATTATGCGTTTAGGATAAGGTTTACTTTGGTTCAACCAGTGGCGGATTCACACGTTTGCCGCCAGTATGCTATTCAAATTACGCCGCTGCTACTGACTTTTTGTTCTCCCACTGGCTGTTTAGTTATTTTTATATACAGACGTTTGAGTATTCAGTATACTGTATATTACTAAAATATTATAATTTTTGTTAAATTCTCGAGACTCATTTTCTCCGTGCGTATAATGTTTTTTTTAAATTTCTCTAAGACAAAAACAAATGTTGGTTTAAAATCTGCCACCCTAGTAAATCCGCCACTGAGTTTAACACAATATTTAAGTGATCCCATTAGCTTCATGGTCTAGTGTTATTTCTGTATGTCAAACATTTTATTCGTATAACATAAGCTACTAAAGCAGTACTGAAACCTTTTTAAATAAGAACATGCTATATGTTTGAGTGGTAGGGTTATCCCGTAATTTTTTGTGAAATCGATTTCTTTTTCGTGAGGTTCGAGCTATCCGTATTTTATGTCAATTGTCAATAAAATAGTACAATTCTCTATAATTAGTATCACGCGCAATGACGATTGCAAATATGAAAAATACAATATAAAACATACAAAAAATACATGTTATATGCATTTTAAGTAATCAAAGCATATATGTGCAATAAAAACCATCTGACTCGTCAACGCTTAGCTTAACTTAGCTTCATCCTCTTCACATGACGTAACAAATAGTAATCATTGCTCATGCCCACAGAATTTTATTGACTATACGACGCTGTGTGTACTGCTAAAAATACATCGCAAAATTAATTTAGAAATCCTTATTTCACGAAAGTAACATTCGAGGAACCTAACGATAGTTACCGTATTTTATTAAAACATTTTTTTAGAAAAAATTAAACAACAGTCTTATGAAAAATACCTAAATATTTGAGTGCATTGTCAACCCTAGCGCAACTGACAGGACTACGAGGCCTGGGCTCATAGTGAGGCTTGTTTGTGACGTATTTACGTCAAATGGAGCATTTCTTTGAAGTTTTACTACTGCTCCTATACATTTACTGTGTTTCAGATCCAGTGATTAACTTGTCCAAGGTGTTTTTGCTTTGGGGTCGACTACGGGCGGAGTTTTTAACGAAATTATTAATCCTGTTTAGAATAAAGGTGTAAATAACGTAGCATTAAATACGTCTGAAGATTGGTTTCTGTAATTCGTATTTATTTGTAAATTTTAGTTTAAACCATTAAGGTATGTGTTGCGTAAATAAATAATTTAGTCTCTTGTTTTTATTGAGATTGGTATTTAAGTCTTATCTTATCTTCTTTGGTGTTGGAAAGACTACCCAGTAGCTTCAGGCGAGGTCGTACGTAACAGTCAGTTATCAGTAGCGAATAAATAATGAATTAGATAAACTTCTTTTAAAACATTTTTAGAGATTACCAAAACTTAAATACTAGATTTGTTTAAAAGAAATATATTTCTGTGGTTCTAATTATATTTTAAGACGTCTGGGAGATTTAAATAAAACGACCTTTCACGGCTAGCAAATAGAGCACACAGTAGCATTAAGAAATGTCGGAAATATCATCCAATAGATAATGAAAGAAACAGTAGTTTTTGATAGCTAATGAATATAAACTTAGGTACATATTTAGTAAAAGTCCCACGTGCCTTTTACCGCGTATCTACGACCTTGTGGATATTTTGAGATGAACTAAAACTAATGTTACTCCTGATAATCGAGCTTTTCAATAGAGGAAAGACATTTTTAAATCAGAATCAGATTTTGTCGGTACTTCTGACCAAAAAAAAAGATATAAACAAAGAAATATTGTGTTTATATAATTAGCACAGATATATTATTTTTTACGAATTTCCAGGGGTTTGGGAGATATCGATAAAATTTACCGTTCAGGGCTTGCATTGGGAAGAAAGAGTAGCACTACAAGAAGTGGAAGAGATCACTTAAACAGGTAATGGACCAAACAGTCGTTTATGGATAAGAAAAAGATAAGCAAAACCATTTTGCACTACGGTCTTCTATAGCAATCCGACGTGGTCCCCAGTTCGATTACAGTGACCGCCATATGTACCCATGGAACAATAGTACATTAGCCGGCTGCTCTAACCTTGAATGAAAACATTGTGAGGAAACCCAGATACCTAAGAGATTGCTTCGAATGTGTCAGGTTTTCCAACAGGCCGTAAGTTAGACCACTTCGGTCAACAAATTGCCTGAAACCACCCTCTTAGTGTCCCCTGCAGTGAGACTATTAGGGCTGCCATTATAAATAAACAATCAAAGAAATACTTCTATTAATATTATACAGTAAAATCTTTGTTGAAATTATTTTTGTCAATTTTCAGGGGTTTGGGAGATTTTGATGAAATTGACCATTCAGGACTCGCATTGGGAGGACAGAGTAGCATTAGAAGAAATGGAAAATATAATTCAAACAGGTAATGGATAAACTTACGTCAACCAACACATTCCATTTCGATGATACCTATGTATGAAATATATAAAAGACACATTACTCTTGTTCTAAAATTGAAAGTTAAAATATACGAAGTAACTAACCCAGTCTTCATACAAGTTTGGGCCTGAATTTATAGAGATAAAATTACTGAATTAATTGGAGTATTTAAATAAGCTATGGCCAAATAGAAAATGTCGGATTTAACCTTTTTTTATAAATTATCTCCGTACTGAAAATATTGTTGTAAAATATAGTCCATTCTAACTTAATTTATAATTATTTTAGTATCTTCCCTAGGTGATATTGACATATGATTAATTATTTAATAAAATCATAATGAAGTTATGATAAAATATTCCAAAACAAAACTAATTCTGGCTTCTTAGGTAGTCTAAATAATAATTACTTTAAAAAATACTTACTTCTCAGTTATTAATCATTTAAGTAAATTATTGGACTGGGTTAACCAACTAAAAAAGAACGATTATTTCTATGCTTATTTCGTCTGAGTATGCCAGGCTCAAAACCAGGTTTGTTCTTTAAAATGAGGCAGCGGATATTTTAGTTTTATGTGAAAAAGTTCCTGAGAGTACCCGCTAGTGCCGCTTCAAGTTAAAACAAAAAAAAATCCTATTATCTTTGCTGTTGAAAATCCACGTAATAGATTCAGGCGATTTCAAAAGTAAAAGTCAGTCATCGAAAGCGTAAAAATAATTTAAAAAAAGCTTATTTTGGGGGAAAGGAGGACATATTAGCATTTAGAGCAGTGGAAAACGTCATTACAACTGTCAATGTTAGTAGAGTTTCTTCTGTAAAGATCTCGTCTGGGGCGGTAAAACAATCCTTCCTATTTTAACCACCATAATAACCTCGTTTATTTTGTTGTGTCCCGGATAAAGGGAAGGCACAGCCAGTGTTAGTACTGTAATAACACTGGCTGTGTTATTACAGTACTATATTTATTCTGCAGAAAAGGGCTGTTCGCGCAATCTATCAGCTCGGTCCAAGGGTGTCACTTAGAAGTAAATTTAAGGAAATAAATATTCTTACCTTCCATTCACAATATATTTTAGAAAATTTAATGTATGTTAAAAAGAACATAACCTTGTTCAAAAGAAAAAAAGATCTGCACAATGTTAACACAAGAGGAAGAAATATGCTGGCAGCTCTTAATAGCAGGCTTCATAAAGTCACTAACTCATTCATGGGTCAATGTATACGCTTTTATAATAAGGTTCCTGAGGATATCCAAGGTCTTCCTACTGACAAATTCAAAGAAACTATAAAGGAGAAGTTGTGTGCTAGAGCATATTATAAACTATCCGATTATTTGGATGATAAAAAGCCCTTGGGTATAATCCCCTCATTAACAGGATTGTACTAGTATTTGTAACAAAGCATGTGTAATGTGTCTGTTTGTGCGATGAGTTCTTCGTCCCGATGAATATCTAAAGCGTCATTGTCACTAAAGTACGTCTTCTTATGGTAGCGTCGGATGACGGGTCGCTCACTTCCCTCTAATATGGTTGAGGAGGGCGATGGCTGGATCCCGCGTTAACTCGTGAACGGGTGCCGTTTGAGGGTGTTCGTCGTTTGGATACTTGGGGGGAGGGAGACTTGCCGAGCTAACAGATGCAGAAAAGAATAATTTTTGTATAGACATAAAGAGACTCTGTAAATTTATTTTGAAAAAAAATATATACCCGTGAAGTTTCTTGCCAGTTCTTCTTCACGAAGGTTTTTTTTCGAACTGGTGGTAGAATCATGTTTTATTTGACGTCAATAAGAACAAGTAATTGTCAATGTTGAGAAATAAATATTTGAATTTGAATTTGAATTTGAATAAAGGCAATTCCAACTTAAGCCTACGGTCGGTAATAAATCATTAATCGATATCAGAAAATAAAAATATAATTAATTAAGGACATCTACGATTAATGATGTCTAGTTGCCGCTCACCATCAGGTGGATCGCACGCTCGTTTGCCGGCTAAGACAATTAAAAAAAAAGTCGTTTTTGATAGCTTATGAATAAGCAAATAAACCAAAATAAGATATAAACGTGTAAATCAATTAACCCAAAACCTCATACACCCCATTTAAAAAAAAATAAGCTATAATATGATTCAAATATTAATTGCGTTAAAAAAATCATATTTTAAAAGTTCTTAGATATTAGATCGGAGGTCACCTTTCTATGAAGTTTTTAGCTCTACGCCCGATAGGTAGGTGCCTCCGCGTCAATGACCGATCGCGTCTGTAACTAACTCTTTTTTCTGATTGCACATGAAAACTTAAATTTCAAGTTTTAAATTCCTGTAAATATATAAACACTACTTCAAATGCAAAAACGTTTCAAAAGTAACTTACCTGTTCGTTTGTAAAGAAACAAATGTTTAACTTGTAATATAAAAAAAAAATTACAGTTTACAGTAACAAACGAGTTGGCGTATTTAAAAGTTTTGAATCAAATTATAAACACTGATTGTTATGGAAAGGGATCGTGAAAGCGGTGGCGCCTGCAGCCGCCAGTTGATCGGAACAGAAACGACGATACCCCACAAAGCGAATCATATTCCATCGCCGACCGTTCGCTCGTAGATACCAGACCCGATCTGCGTTCGGCCCCGTTTGGACGTGTTCGCGATCGCTCCCAGCCGCTGAGTAACGATCGTCGTTTCGCAACCCCCGTAGCAATACTCATACGCTGATTCCTGCTGCATTTCGAGTGCATTCACTCGCACAAATACCTCACTTCGTCCCCGACGACTTGAGAGAAGCCATTGTTGAGTTTACGTGCATCTCACGACAAACGTTCACAAAGCTCTTGCTATCTTTCTTGCTACTCGACGCTTGGCGCTAGCTACGTTAGTTAGAGACTCGCTCTGCGGCCGGTTTCGGCCGATCGTAACATAGTCAATCCGGCACCTTCAGTGCAACCCAACTGCACTGGTTTACGTCGCGAAGCCGTCCACTTTACGCGCGGTTTTTTGACGCAAATTATTGACAACGCTGTAGTAGTAGACACCGAGTTAAGTAGAGACGACAAGTTAAGAAGACAATCGGAAACGCTCACCGCAATGGTTGAACCCTGACGAACCAGCCCAATCCTGCCCCAAGCGAAATTTGACTCAAAAACATTTATATATGTAATGACCTAATACATACATCAAAAAAGTCTAAGCAACAATTCAATTTTACAATATATTTTCACGTTAGTATTTTATTATTTATTTTATTCTTTGGTGTCTTTTCGATAGTAAAAAGTCAGTTGTTTTTTTATAATTTTTATTTTAATGACATAAATTAACAATATTTCGAGTACTGTATCATACGTAGTACAAACTAAGATGCCTAAGCAACTAAACTTTTTATAAACATAATGAAATTGTTAAACAAAATTAATTTATTGTACATATAATTGGATAACTTAATACAAAGAGTGGCCATCTCTGTTGTTGAGATATTGCTGACATAGCATCGATGAGACTGTTTATGTTATCCTGCGGCAATTGCTCCCAATGAAATTTTAGTAAGTCCATCAGTTGTCGGATTGTTGTCAGTCCGTCTAAGTCCTCTAGAACACATCTCTGGAGCATGTCCCATGCGTGCTCGATGGGATGGAGGTCTGGCAATTGTGCAGGCCAAGGCAATACTCGGATGTTTTCCCTTGCCAAGTACTCCCTAGTGTGCAAAGCTGTATGCGAACGCGCATTATCATGCATCAACGTAAAATCGAAGCCAAGGGTTTGTGCAAATGGACGGACATAAGGCCTTAGAACATCCTCGACGTATTTTGCAGCGTTTATGTTTCCATTTAGAAAAAAGAACTCAGTTCGTCTGTTCTTCATAATATCCGCCCATACCATAACTGTTGAACCGTTGTATGGACGCTTCTGTTGACCCTAAAATATTGTGGTACCTCAGATTGATTGCTTCCCACTTCCAACATCCCTACCTACGGCTCTTAGCATTTCGTGTGAGGTCAAATGACGTCGCTCCATGACTTAAACAATGTTTACAATTCAAATTTTTCTCAATAATTCAATAAAAATTAATAATATTAAATGGTTTCCAACACTCACGCCACACAAAGAAAACGCATTAAAATTCGAAAACATGCATTCAGCCAGTATATCATCTAGAACAAAAAAGTTTACTTTAGTACTACCTACTTGGTAAGAAAAGATATAATAATTGATTAATAAGTTTGAAATAATGTGTGTTGCTAAGACTTTTTTGATGTGTGTATTTACATATTGAACATGGTACAGTTCATACGTACACTTATTGAACGTTACTGTATATAGATTTCAGACAGAGATACAACATTGAATAACTTTTAAAATCTTAAAAGGGTACTTGTTAGGGGATAGATTTTATATGATGTACTATGACAAGGACCGCGTCTTACATTTCTTTCATAATTTCAGTTGGTTGCAGTCCTCAGATGCCGAATCTCAAGAAGAGTTCAGCGACATACATGATGACACCTACAATGAGCAGGACTCACTTTTTACGCCGCAAGTTTTCGAAATAGCTGAAACTGCAAATGATTTCTAATGTATGGTTTACAGAGAAGCTCTAATTATAAAAATAGTTTCTCTATATTATTAAATATAAATCGGTTCATGTTATCTATATTTCACTTTTAGTACGTATATAACGTTAATAAACGACACAAAAAGTGGATTCGATTTTAAGCATATATTCATGTGATAAATATGTTTTTTGAATATTAAATTATGACATAATTTCATTTTTATTTTATTTTGTTGATTATTCGCTACTACAATTTATTTAATACTAGTGATTCTTCTATTATCTTCTTCTTGTTTTAGAAACCAATTACATTTTTACGAACTATTTACATGTCTTGCTTCTATAAACATAGCAATTTTTGTGTGTGTGTATTAGTGTGTATTTATAAACAACTTGTGTATAGAGTATACCATATTAAAAAAAAAAAATTTGTAAACAAACCATTGCCGGATATAAATTCGTCAATTTCATCAAGAATCCCACTTCCAAGACACTAAAATTGCACACCAGTAACCCAGAAAACACTGCCGCCCTTTTATTAAACAACTTTTAAGTAGTACTTGGAGCTTAAACTACAATTAGATTTAAAAAATTGAGGTAATTTTTTTTTTAATACAAACATTAGGGATAACCAACGATATAAAATGAAAATGAATGAATGACAGGTATCGATCGATTCCCGATTCGTATCGACATTTTGATGTATCGATACAACAAGATCCGATAAGACTAAATCACTCAGATAAATATGTTTATGTAATAATGAATGTTTTTACTTTCAGTATAATGTAGTAAAATTATAGTTTACAAAGACTTTTTGCCGTTGGAACAGTATTGTGGTTGTTACTGATTCTTTTATTAGGTGAGTTTTGAGCATAATTCGTTCTGCTTATAGTCCCGTGAATTAATGTACCACTAGAATGTGTCGTTTTTTGGTATAATAAGTTCTATTCGGGAGAAAAAATATCCTTTTTTAAATTAAATATGTTTACTTTTATTTTTTTTATTCTAATTCATAAAACTACATTGTACATTAATATTAATTTCAAATGTAATTTTTTTATGTGGCAACGTTAAACTGGGTTTATGATGGCAAACCCATATCTGTAGCGCGTAAGCATACCCCTCATTCACATGGGAGGTCAGCTTTATTGCCTGATTGCAAACTACCTAGAAGGGCAAACTTTAAGAGCTATCGGAATAAGCTAATTATGCAGATGACTAAAGTCGATTGTAACTTAAAGGGCAAAAATATTATCAGAATAGGAAGTATTTATTCCAGTAGACGCACAAATGATAGAGCTACAATCGAAAGGCCAGGGCCAAGGCAACAGCCAGCAAAGCGAGTTTACAATGGTCACTGGCCTGAAGGCATTCCGACTACAGAAAATTCAAAGAGGAACATTAAATGCCTCAATTGCCTTCTGTGCAGCAAAAAGAAAAAGCGCAAGGAAACGAGGTTTAGGTATAAGACTTGCAAAAATCGTCTTTGCCCTGCTTGTTTTGAGGAATGTCATACTAATTATGTAGCAAATGTGACTAATTCTGAGACTGACTAAAAAGTAACTCTTGTATAATATGAATAAAAAATATAAATTGATTTTAGGAGTGCATTTAATTTGTTTTTTTGTTTTGATTGTGTAATCTGGAAAGAAAACATAACATTAAGTTTATTTTTTTTTAGTCTGATTCTATTATTTTAAAAATATAAAGAAGACTGATTGTTAATTCTATTACATTAATAAAAAGAAATTATATTCTTGATAAAAAATAATTTTGTTGAGATGTTGATTTTGATTATCGCTAGATTTAATAATTCAATAATCAGTATGGGTAACATCACTAAAATGCCAAAGGGTCATTGAAGTTTCATTGTTTACAAAGTTTTTTTTCTGAATCTGTTCAAATCTTTAAATCTTCGAATTCAAATATTTATTTCTCAACATTGACAATTACTTGTTCTTATTGACGTCAAATAAAACATTACTCTACCACCAGATCGGATAAACCTTCGTGAAGAAGAACTGGCAAGAAAGTTCACGGGTATATTTTTTTTCAAATTAAATTTACAGTTTCTCTTTATGTCTATACTAAATAATTCTTATCTGTATCCGATAGCTTGGCAAGTCTCCCTCCCCCCAATTATCCAAACGACGAACATCAAGATTGCACCCGTTCACGAGTTAACGCGGGATCCATCGCCCTCGTCACCCATATTTGCTAGAGCAAGACCAAAAATATCTGTTTTAAAGACAGTTGCTGGGTCTGTTCCATGTAAACCAACTTGAAAAATTGGTGCAACTAGTCGCAAATAAGCTCTTTTGTCAAAAGATATGATTCACTTGTCAGGGTTTGTTTGTCACAAAACCAATTTTTTTACATCACTTCTTAAAAAAAACTTTTTTGTATAAAGATATAACATATGATAATAATCTACATTTGAAAAAACTCTATTGTCTATCAACATGATGACTGTGCAACCCATTGGAGTATAGCTGAGAGAGAGTTCCTTGACAACTCCTATCCCAACTCTGGGCCTCCGAAGTCTCCAGACCTTACCCCAATTTATTTTTACGTCTGGGGAAAGACCAAACAATTAGTTTACGCCGAAGACGTAAGAAGACGTGACGAAGACGACATTTAAAGTCTACCTATTTGTACATTGTGAAAGTGAAGTGGTACATTCAATTTGTATGGTGATTTCAGTGCTCAGAAAGAGAATTTTAAGACTTATTTTATAAACATTTGTACAAAGTATAGAAATTAAGGATATTACATTATATAATATAAGGTACGTGCATGTCACTCTCCAATTGTACTATTCACAATGCAGCGTCACTAGAAAGTTTTGTACGATGCCCCCTTTGTCCTCAGCCTCACTTTTTTAGAGGCCAAAGGGGCTTAAAAATCTATACCGGTAAAAAACATAAATCCCAATCAGTTCCAGCCTCTCTCCCTTGTCGTCAAAGTTTGAATGCGTCTCCCGATACTAATGATAACCAAAATTCTTTATTTTGGAAACACCTAAGCTCTTTAAAAAATTCTCTTCCCTTAGTTAAAAGAATACCGAGAGGGGCTAGAATAACCGTTGCTGAAAAACTTACTGAGGTTATCCATGATGTGGTATCAAACAATTCTGCACAATCTTGGGAACAACTTTTAACATTTTCTTACACATATTTGCATGTTAAATCAAAATCTACTTCCTAAACTAAGTCTATTAAACAAAATTGCAGTCGACCCCTTTTAACAACTATTAGCAAACCTTCTTGGAATCAAAATTTTAATCTACGTAAGAAAATAGAATCAAAAATCTCAGACGGTGACCTCAGTGGGGCTTCTCGAATCCTTTTTTCTAGTGATGCTGTAGCGCCTCGTAATCAAGAGACACTGGACTGTTTGATTAGTAAACATCCACCTTCGACGGCAAAAATTGATCCTTTGGACCTTACTTCCACGGAAGAGGATTCCTTACAAGCGTCTGCTGTAGATGTCCTCGGGTCTGTTAGTTCTTTTAAATGTGGCTCTGCTGGAGGCCTCGACGGTCTTACGCCCCAGCACTTTAAAGATCTTCTTTTCAGTGCTAATGGTGATACCGGTCAAAAACTTTTACAAGAATTAACAGCTCTAATAAATCTTCTCATTACAGGAAAAGTCCTCAATGATATAAGGCCAATATTGTTCGGGGCCCACCTAATTGCCCTTAAGAAAAAAGATGGTGGAATCAGGCCAATTGCAGTTGGTAGTACTTTGCGCCGCCTTGCCGCTAAAGTCACTTGTCGATTTGCCTATGGTGACCTGGCGAGATATTTTCAGCCCAAACAATTAGGTTTTGGAACCAGAGGTGGCTGTGAAGCGGCCGTACATGCTTTGAGGACTTTTCTCGATTGTCAAGGAGGTGAGGTTGTTTTGAAGGTGGATGTTAAAAACGCTTTTAATTCTTTAAAGCGAGGAACCCTGTTGACAGAATTAAGAAAGCACTTGCCCAAAGCATTTAATTTCCTTCATCAATGTTATGACGAGCCATCTCTTCTGGTGTACGGAGACCATCACATATCATCAGAGGTGGGCTGTCAACAAGGTGATCCGTTAGGCCCTGCTATTTTTAGTTTAGGTATTCATCCTATCATGGAACAACTAAATTCGAAATTTAATGTTTGGTATCTTGACGACGGAACCTTAGGAGGAGATTCAAGTGTCGTTCTCGATGACCTGAAGCTTTTGATTGATAAGTTCGCCAAAATTGGCCTCACATTAAACTTTGGTAAATGTGAGCTATTTATTAACGACTTTTTTAGAAATAAAGAAAGCATTATTCAGACCTTTCAATCAATTGCCCCCGGCATCACTGTAATAGAGAAATCTTCCCTTCGGCGTCTAGGTTCACCAATTTTTGATGACTCCTTTCATAACTTTATAATTGACAAAACTTCAAAATTTTCAGAAAGTTATTCCCGGCTTTCACAAATTAATACACATATGGCCTTTTACATTTTACGTCATTGCTTATTCGTGCCAAAATTAATTTATTATCTTCGCTGCTCACAATTTTGGAAACACCAAAATTTACTTTCAGTTCTCGATGAAAAAATGAAATCAACTCTTTCGAATATTCTGAACATAAATTTTGATAATAATTCCTGGGATCAAGCCAGTTTACCAGTGCGCTTCGGTGGTTTAGGAACTCGAAAAATTTCTTCTCTAGCTTTGCCAGCCTTTTTATCATCGATTTACGGTAATAAAGATATTATCAATAACATTCTTTCCTCTTCTTTTACGGGCGAGATTTCTCATCTTTCGGATGCCGAAATGCACTAGAATATTGTATCAAACAGTTCAGCAGTTCCACAAAATCCCGCGTCACAGCGTCAGTGGGACGACGTGCTTTGTATTTTAGAGCGGAACAAACAATTAAATACGCCTAATTTAACAGAGCGCGCTCGTCTGCTAGCGGTGGGTTCGTGGGAGTCAGGGCTATGGTTGCAGGCGCTTCCGTCATCTAACTTGGGAACCCTTTTTGACAACCATAGCTTTAGGCTTGCCTGTAGTTTACGTTTAGGAATAAAATTATGTGCTCGACACCGCTGCCGCTGTGGCGTGTTGGTCGATGAGCTCGGTCGCCATGGCCATTCATGTTCTCGCAGCGGTGGCAGAATATCTCACCATGCCAGTTTAAATGACATCATCCATCGGGCTCTTGTTACCTCCAACACGCCCTCGGTTCTTGAACCATCGGGATTGTTCCGTGATGATGGAAAGCGACCTGATGGTATGACTCTGGTCCCGTGGAGGATGGGTAGGCCGCTGGTGTGGGATGCAACCTGCGTAGACACTCTCGCGGCTTCCCATCTTTCCACAACTAGTATACAATCTGGCTCTGCTGCTAATAACGCTGAAAGCCTTAAACGTAGAAAATATCAGAATTTGGGTAGCGGGTATATTTTTGAGGCTTTTGGCGTTGAAACCATGGGGTCCTGGGGACAAGGGGCTCATCGTCTTTTTTCGGACCTAGCGAGGCGATTGGTGAGTGAAACTCGTGACCCGAAGGCTGGCAACTACCTCGCACAACGAATTTCTATTGCAATCCAGCGTGGTAATTCAGCCAGCCTTTTGGCTACGTTGCCCTCAATGCATTCAAGTTTAGATTTAGTGTTTTATTCGTAGTATAATTTTAACGTATAATTATTTATTTTATTTTATTTTTAAATTTGAAATAAAATATTATTACAATATCAAAAAATAATAAAAATATTAATTTATTTAATAATAATTACATAAATAATAATAACGTCTTTTACACATCGTTAGAAAGAACACAGATTGGAAATATTTATAATAGGCAAGGTAAAAAGCTTGACAAATGGGTACCCCACGAACTCAATGGCCGCTAGCGCGAAGTACGCGTGGAGACGTGCCTTGCACTGCTCAGCAGGCATACAAATGAAGGAATTCTGAACCGCATTGTTACGTGTGACGAGAAATGGATCCTGTTTGACAATCGTAAGCGCTCAGCAAGTTGGTTGGACCCTGGTTCAGCACCCAAACAAAGCCCTAAATGAAAACTTACCCCTAGAAAAGTGATGGTCACTGTTTGGTGGTCTAACGCGGGTGTAATTCATCACAGCTTCTTGCCAAACGGGACAAGCATTACTGCAGATGTGTACTGTGAAGAACTGAACACAATGATGGAGAAGCTCGCACGTCTCCAACCAGTTTTGGTCAATCGTTCGGCTCCACTGCTCCTGCACGACAACGCGCGACCTCATACTGCACAGCAGACGGTCTCCAAGCTACAAGAGTTGGGGTTGAAAGTTCTCCGTCATCCGCCGTACTCACCAGACCTTGCGCCTACAGACTTCTACTTTTTCCAGAATTTGGATAACTTCTTGGCGGGAAAAAAATTCAATACCCGAGAGGCAGTACAAAATGCCTTTGAAGAATTTGTTGCCTCCCGTCCAGCTGATTTCTTCAAGAAAGGCATCAATAAGCTACCAATGCGTTGGCAAAGATGCATTGATTGCATGGGTGATTATTTTGATTAATAGAAATAAAAAATATATAAAAAAATTACGCTTCATTTATTTCGTGAAAAACGGCAATTTGATAGGTAAAGACCTAATATCACTCTTGGTTTTTTTTAATGCAAGTATTTTTTTAACTCATTTAAGGGCTCGTATTTTTTATGTGTTGATTATCTGCCCCTAATAACGATTTTACAAGAATACATCGACAGTAACAATCAAAAAAATACATGTACATAAATATCCTACATACAAAATAGTTCATAGATGCACACACAAGGATACATCAATGTCATTGCTTCTTGAAACACTGTTTGAAAAATAACCGGATTCATCGATCAACTAGAGCATAAGTGGCGCGAAGTCACGCAGACAGAGTGGACATATCGTTCCATACAAAGCGCGCGTTCTTAACTATAAACTAGAACGATCGCAAGATCGCGATGGCCGATGAGTGCGGACACGATTCCGAGTTTTCAACAAAATCGCTAAATTCAATTGCAATCTCAGTTGTAATAATTATTTCTTTTCACACATTTAATTAATAACAATAAGCGTTTACGCAGACGATCATCATAAATTGCTTCATAAGAAGCACAGAAACTTTTACTTACTAAGGGTAATAATTTTCGATACCGAATAAATAAGGCCCGGCGCCCACTATCGGCACGGCATGGTTTGGCAAGGTAGCCCTCGGGCTGTTTCGACGGCCTTAGGCATGGCTCAGCATCGTTAGGCATAGCTAAAGATCCCTCGACAGTCTTTGGGTTACTTCGGCAGCCGAAGGCATACCTAAGGATGCCTAAGGATGCTTAAAGACGCCGAGGCAATACTCGGATTAAATCGGCGGCCAAAGGCACACGTAAGGCAGCCAAAGGCATACATAAGGCCGCTGAAGCATCCCTCGGGTAGTTTCGACCGTCTTCGGTGTACCGAAACAAAACTGGGAATCACCCGGAGCACTCACCCCGATGCGTCGCGCGCGCTGCTTGCCAGTGCCATTTGCTTGACGACGCCGTCACTGATTGTACGTGGGTTGTTGCGATAGCATACCTTAAGTTGCTTCGGCATTTCCAAGCACACCTCGACATGCCTTGGCATTCCTAGGAACGCTTCAGCATGCCTGAGAAGGCTTCGGCAATAATTACCATCAGTGTGCGTCTACGCGAAGGTATGCCGAAGGATTCTTTGCCTTGCCGTACCGATAGTGGGTGCCGGGCCTAAGTCTCCCCAAAGGATTCGCTATACGAAGCAAAAACTATTGACCAATAAGTAAGAACAGAAATATTAAACATTTATTACCAAAATTATTTATTGAAACTTAAATAACACTGAGACAATATGTATGTGCTCAGTATATGCCACTATTGAAAATGATATTTTCAGCTTGTTATATTTTACAATAATATACCATCGAAAACTTCTCCTTTAAATAAACCATTCAGATAAACTATGTTATAGTAAAAAAATAAATTAAACAACTCTCAACGACAAATATAAAAAAATACAACATATATATAAGAAAGAAAGAAAAATTTTATTCACTGAACATGGTCAAAATATACAATGATCTTAAATAATTTAGAAGTACAATCATGCTCAACCTTAACAGGCGTGCAAATATTTAATAGGTCTTTACCTATGAAACTGCCGTTTTGCCGTACTGGCCATTTAAAATGAAAATATTTTTTTTTTGACTAATAATTCTAATTTCAAATTAATTTTATTTGACAAACATGGAATTCTTTTTCTAAAATCGTCATTTGTTTAATAGTTAGTGTTTTGTTTTCAACGCATTCGAAAATTTTTCGTCATCATGGATAAGTTAAAAATTCGAGTAATTATGGAGTTTGAGTACCGTCGTGGCAGCAAAGCGGCACAAGCGGCACGCAACATCACCGACGTTTACGGAGCGAACACTACAAACGAACGCACCACCCGTTATTGGTTTACCCGCTTCCGTTCTGGAAATTTTGACCTGAAAAATGAACCTCGTGGTCGTCCGAAAACTTTGGTCGACAATGACGAATTAAAGGCAATTGTGGAAGCTGATGAAACTCAATCCACGGCTGAATTAGCAGCAGCTTTCGACGTTAGCATCAAAACAATATTGGTCCATTTGCGTCAAATTGGCAAGGTAAAAAAGCTTGACAAATGGGTACCCCACGAACTCAATGACCGCCAGCGCGAAGTACGCGTGGAGACGTGCCTTGCACTGCTCAGCAGGCATACAAATGAAGGAATTCTGACCCGCATTGTTACTTGTGACGAGAAATGGATTCTGTTTGACAATCGTAAGCGCTCAGCAAGTTGGTTGGACCCTGGTTCAGCACCCAAACAATGCCCTAAACGAAAACTTACCCCTAGAAAAGTGATGGTCACTGTTTGGTGGTCTAACGCGGGTGTAATTCATCACAGCTTCTTGCCAAACGGGACAAGCATTACTGCAGATGTGTACTGTGAAGAACTGAACACAATGATGGAGAAGCTCGCACGTCACCAACCAGCTTTGGTCAATCGTTCGGCTCCACTGCTCCTGCACGACAACACGCGACCTCATACTGCACAGCAGACGGTCTCCAAGCTACAAGAGTTGGGGTTGGAAGTTCTCCGTCATCCACCGTACTCACCAGACCTTGCGCCTACAGACTTCTACTTTTTCCAGAATTCGAATAACTTCTTGGCGGGAAAAAAATTCAATACCCGAGAGGCAGTACAAAATGCTTTTGAAGAATTTGTTGCCTCCCGTCCAGCTGATTTCTTCAAGAAAGGCATCAATAAGCTACCAATGCGTTGGCAAAGATGCATTGATTGCATGGGTGATTATTTTGATTAATAGAAACAAAAAATATATAAAAAAATTACGCTTCATTTATTTCGTGAAAAACGGCATTTTCATAGGTAAAGACCTAATATAATAATTTTCTAGTAATGTAACATTTATTATTAGTATTTATTAGGTTATTCGAATTCAAAAAATACAAATTAGATGTCCTTATTATTAAGTATTTAATGTCCCAAATATAAATAAATGTCATAAGTAATAAAATTAGTAAAATTAAAATTGTCAACATAAATAAAGCCTAATTACAAGATTGAATTCATTCAATTACATTAAATTCAGTCTGGATACAGAAAAATAACAATTCAATTTCTATAATATACTTAAATGTCGGTATAGAATAAAATTATACAATGTCAATAACATAATTACCTGATTCTTAAAAATTCATTTACGCAATAGTAATTTTTTTCTAGTAGAAAACTATGCAATCTTTTTTTAAATACATTCAATGGTAATGTTTTCAAGTAGTTTGGTAATTTATCAATACGGATTGCCATACAGAACACATTTTTCTAATACAATCCTAATCTTTGCATTGGTATATATAATTTCTGTTTATGTCTCCCTGTACCATTGAACATATAGTCATTAGTTTTGAACGACTCTGTATGACCTCGCACAAATACACAAATTTCATAAATGTGCAAAGAGGGAACCGTGAGAATGTTTAGTTTTTGAAACAGTGGCCTGCAGCTGTCTAAAAATTCAGCACCACAAATTGCGCGTATATTTTTTTTTTGTGCGCGAAATATGTTGATTGAGTCAACAGAGTTGCCCCATAATATTATGCCATATCTTAAGGTTGAGGAAACAAATCCGTGGTAAGATAGAAGCGCTGTATTTGCTCCCGCAACTTCTCTGATTCTCCTTAATACCTACAAATATTTTTCGATCCTAGCCCGTAAATTAATTATATGTGCTTTCCAGTTGCACCACTTGTCGATTTCTAAACCTAAAAACTCTGTCAATTCTACATTTTCAATAGTTGTTCCATTATTACTTATATTTAATGTCGCAAATTTTCTATTTATTGTATTAAATTGTATTAATTTAGTCTTAGACACATTTATGTTTAAACTATTCCATTTTAGCCAGCCTATCACTTTTGTCAATGTAAGGTCAACTTTATCTTTAAGGTCAGACGCATTTGAAGTTCTTATTAGTATTGTTGTATCGTCAGCAAAAAGAATACAGTCATTTCCAACGTAATCAGGCAAGTCATTAATATATAATACAAACAACAAAGGTCCAAAAACACTTCCTTGAGGAATGCCAATGTTAATTGACCGATATGCTGATCTATACGTAATCCTAAATTTATTTTTTAAACATGAAATCTCTACACACTGTTTTCGATCGTTGAGGTAGCTTGATATCCAGTCTAAGGCTACTCCTCTTATTCCATATCTACAAATTTTGTCCAAAAGTGTTTTATGTGAAAAGTCAAACGCCTTACTTAAGTCAAGGAAAACTGCTGCTGGCTAGAGCTTTCTATTTAAACAGTCAGTCACCTTTTTGATGAGTGAAAAACATACAAAAGTGGTAGACCTATTCTTTCTGTAACCGTATTATTCCTCAGATAAAATATCGAATTTATTTAAAAAAAGGTTAAGCTTACGAGTTTAAGGTTAAGCTTAAAGGTTAACGAATTACTGTTTCAAATATGTTGGATAGTATTGCAAGCAGAGTTATGGGTCTGTAGTTATTAATATCTTCTCGATCACCTTTTTTATGGAGGGGTTTAACAACTGATATTTTTAGCCGTGCAGGAGAGATACCTTGAGTCAGAGATAAATTAATTATGTATGGCAATGGATTGACAATTTCTCTTGCGATCAATTTTAATATTTTAGTAGATAGTCCATCATAGTCTACCGCATTTGTTTTCTTCAAGCTTCGTATTATATTAAGCATTTCATTTTCCGTTACAGGCCTTAAATAAAGAGATTAATTTATGTATTTATTGACCTTAATATGTGTATTATTGGGATCATTTTAAGTTTTTGTTATGTCAATAAAAAAGTCATTAAATTTGTCACACATTGTTGTAGGGTCAGTCTATATTTACAGGGTAAATATAATGTTTACATAAGTCGTAAACAGAAATTTTCATTTTTATAGAAGTATTTTAAGGCAAAATTCGACAAGACTTGGTCTGTAGCTTAAAGAACAACTTGCTATGTAGACTTGCTATCTACTCAGGTTTTCAAATAAGATCATGTGTATTTCGAAAAACTACATTGTACATTTAATGCAAACACGCTTATTAGTTAATCGTAGTTTATTTAAGTAAATTCTACTAATAAGACGAAACACGTTAGGTCCTGACACTGTGGCCATTGTATGGGTCCATTTTATTACCCAAGTAATCACGGACGTCACGATAAAAATGAGCTGGACCTCCGTCCTGCTGATAATGTAAGTCCACTAAATCCCTCTAAGGCACTCCTTCTAGCAATCCTGGGAAGACATGAAGATAGGTAAAGTGAGGCCCAATCATTGTATGTTATGAAATGAAATGAAATGAAATATTTATTTCTCAACATTGACAATTACTTGGTCTTATTGATGTCAAATAAAACATGACTCTACTATCCGTTCGAAAAAACTGAAACTGAAACTGAAAACTGAAAAAGAACTGGCAAGAAACTTACGGGTATATTTTTTTCAAAATAAATTTATAGAGTCTCTTTATGTCTATACAAAGTTATTCTTATCTGCATCCGTTAGCTCGGCAAGTCTCCCTCCCCCCAAGTATCCAAACGACGAACACCCTCAAATGGCACCCGTTCACGAGTTAACGTGGGATCTATGTGCTATAATTCTAATTTCTAAATAGTGGGTATCTATAAGCTATAATTTCATTTTGTCGGAAACTCGGAAAGATGCAGAAAACACTTGTTATCTATAATAGATATATCACGTTATCCGCATAAATTCCTGGTAGTTTTCTACATGATGTTTTTTATTATAAACTAAAATTTCGCTTTATCGGAAAGATGCAAAAAACACGTGTTATCTATAATAAATATATCACGTTATCCGCATAAATTCCTGGTAGTCTTCTAACTGATGTTTTTTACTATAAACTCAAATTTTGCTTCATCGAAAAGATGCAGCAAATACGTGTTATCTATAATAGATAAATCACGTTACCTGCATAAGTTCCTGGTTGTCTTCTATCTGATGATTATTATTATAAACTATATTTTCGCTTTGTCGAAAAGATGCAGAGAACACGTGTTATCTATAATAAATATATCACGCTATCTGCGAAAATTCCTGGTAGTTTTCTACCTAATGTTTATTATTATAAACTATAATTTCGCTTTGTCGAAAACAAGCAGAAAATACGTGTAATCTATAATGGTTATATCACGCTATCTGCGAAAATTCCTGGTAGTCTTTTACCTGATGTTTATTAATATAAACTATAATTTCGCTTTGTCGAAAACAAGCAGAAAATACGTGTAATCTGTAATAGATATATCACGCTATCTGCGAAAATTCCTGGTAGTTTTATACCTGGTGTTTATTATTTTAAACTAGGGATGTATCGGAAGTGATGATATTGGAACTGGAACCGGAGACGGAGTTTTTAAATTTGTTTTATCGGAACCGAAACCGGCACCGGAACCGGAACCGGAGGCGAAAAAAATATAAAAAGACTTCTAAAAGGACTAAAAAAAATTATTTTGTTTCATGCATTGTGGGACCCCAAGTTAAGTAAAATATTACAACAATATTTAATCAACTTATTTAATATCAGATAAAAAAACAATACAGTTTGTTATACCTATCTAGGTGCGAAAATAAAAAATCTAAAATATTAAACAGTAGGTATTAGTTAAAAATCAAATCAAATCAGTAAATTAAATGTAATCACCGACTCCAAAAAAATCAAATTATATTTAATGAATAAATATTCGCAGCTTTATCTCCTACCAGTATATTCCTTAACGCATCATAGATTACGCCAGCACATCTAAAAAGTTGTTTGCTCGCTGCTGAGCTTGGTGGACACGACAAATAATGGTGGGCAATCGAATCCAGGGGTTTGAATTTAGTATTTAATTTCCACCATAATAAGGGATCATCACTCACATGAATACGTTTTTCTCTGTTGACTGCGGCCGCGCGCTGCCCCCGTCGCTGCATATCGACTTCCGATATACCTCCGGTTCAAAAGTTTCTCAACCAGAATCGGAATCGGAACTGAAAAAACAAATTGGAAGTTCCGACCTTTCGAAATCGGAATCGGACCTCCGTAACATTCCTATTATAAACTATAATTTCGGTTTGTCAAAAAGATGCAGAAAATACGTGTAATCTATAATAGATATTTCACGTTATCCGCATAAATCACTGGTAGTCTTCTACCTGATGTTCCTTATTCCGATTAATGCTGCATAGTAGTTTTGAAAAATTATCCGAGAAATGGCTGGGTGAACCTAAAACTCTCAGGCCTTTACAAAATTTTACCATAAACCTATATTAGACCCACTAAAGGCCTTTGCCTTGTCCGTACTCAGTAAAGTTACAAACCACCCAATATCTTCCGATAAAGATATTGATTAAAGTTAAATTATTCTGTTTATTGATTTAATTAATTTGGCAATCACCAAGTTTATAATTAATGCCTAAAGGTTACTGGATTCTTAAATTAAGTACTACAGTAAGGAATTTAATGAATAAATGTATTGAAATAAATTATAATTTGTAAAGATAAAAGAAAACAAAACTTAGTCTCTAAAAATCTACCTGTTTAATTATGTACTATCTAAAGAATGAAATATAATAGATGAAGTGACTCATACAATAGCGATAGAACTTCACTTGGAAGTTCGTTTAATCATCTATTATTATTAATATACTTTACTAATGTAATGATTATTTATATTTTAGTTATTTCTGCTTTCACTGTTATTCAAAATTAAATTAAAGTATTTGATATATTTGAAAGTACTTTTTGGAACTTATGTTTTATAACCTATACGAGTACTCCAACTGAATACTTACCAAAATCGTAAGATAATTGATTCCGCTTGGCAACAGAAATGTTCCATAAATCCAGTTAAAACAACGTTATGTCTCAAGTCTCTACGCTTATTTCACAAGAGCAATTTAATTCTCAATATATTGCAACGTGTAATTTTTGCTAAAAGAAAAACCGCGTACGTTCCTGAAGAGGTGCTTCAAAGACATATAGGTATCCACTTGAGAAAGAAGATTATACTTTCAAAGCATATTAAACAAAGATTATTGCATCTTGAACTGGTTCTTATAAATTAATTAAAATGGTTAATTTGTAAATGGAAAACGAATTTTTTTACTTTTGCTTTTTTATATACAAGATCGGGTTTTACCCGCGATTTTGCTTGTGTGGGTATTACAAGTGTTCTGGTTGCAAGTAATTTCAGCCACGACAAATTAATCACAGTATTTTGATTTAAACGAAACCGCTACAAACGTTGCATACATTTTTGAACTACATTTAAGGAATTAAAACATTATATAATATGCAACTAGCCGATTTTTTGCTTAAAATAATAGATCCAGAAGCTGGTGAATTTCATTCGTTTGTTAAAAAACTAATTCGATTAGATCGAACGCCGATCTTATAGACTACGAAACAAGCCTATTACCCGTGCGCTAAACACTTTAATGTTTAAATTTTAATATAAACACTATAAACTAACTTGTAAAGGTACTATCGCCAAAAAGGGAACCCCAAAAATATAGCAATCGCATTTCTCATTTCAATATCGTTCGGTTTCAGAGATTCATATCCACTCTACGGTAATCGAAAAAACTTTACTGAAATGTCAGCTCTATTTCAGAGTAGATTAGTTTCATATCCAAGTGTTTTTAAAGCTAGTAAAGAGTTTTAATTACTTCAACATACTTTTAAAACCTGTTTCGTCATTTTCACTCTTGTGGTTAGGCCTTGTTCACATAACAGTGTGGTCCAGTTTTTTCTAAGAGAAAAATAACTGAATGTATCGTCTTTTAAAAAGCTGCGAGAATACTTACGTATAATTAATAAGTTCTACCCACACTATTTAGGAGTTCAGCACGGCGCTTTACGGTGCTAGACGTGTTGTTGTATCGTCTCAAGTTTTATTTTTCTCACGAGTGCCATAAGTTACTTTATTAAACGAAAAACATATCCATGTTTACGTCGTGATTTCTTCAGACAGGACCTATAAACATTTTCTTATCTTTTTTTTATTTTTATTTGTGGCTTTTTTTTTGTTGTACTATATTTTTTTTGACTTTGTAGTTTTTTTTTATTCACTTCAGTATCCTATAAAAAATAAATAGCAATGTCGAAAAATGGATTTTGTTCAGGGTGCCGTCAACCTATAAAAGACAAAGGTTTTTTGTGTTGTAGTGTGTGTCGACAAACATTCGACTTAGATTGCGCGAATGTTTCTCTTGAACGCTTTTTCAATAATTTCACAAAGGAACATAGGATTACGTGGAAATGTGCATTATGTGTACCTAAAACACCTAAAACCGACGATACTCCTGTTCGGTCCACAATAGACGGAGTCACTATGCGTTGAACCAGGCAAACAGCATCTAGCCCATCTGATCAAATGGATATTCCATTACTTGATAGCACGATAAATAATACTACGGCAGCCCATGACTCCGTACACAATGAAACCTGTACGAGTGCTCTGGTGACTGAAATGCGCCTATTTCGAGAGGAGTTGGTGGCAACGAGACAACTCATAGCTGCGTTAAATGACACTATGAGTGGGCTTGCCTCACGTATTGACACGTGTGAATCACGAGTAAGTCAAATCGATGAGCGCTTACTAGCTTTGGAACGCCGCACTGTCAGCAAACCTGCTAATGCTGATCCTTCCCTGCTCGCAACTGTAGAACAGCTTAAAGTGGAGTTAAACGATCGAGATCAAGAGCTGCTGCAGAACGACGTTGAGATCTCCTGTGTCGCGGAACGGAAGGGAGAAAGCTTGCAGCATATTGTCATAACACTTGCGAGTTAACTCGGTGTTACTCTTGGTGAGCAAGAGATAGTTAGCGCAACACGTTTTGGATGACCGCCGGAGGAGGAGAACCCGCTGGTCGCACCCGCGGCGCTTCCGCGGCTCATAGTAGTACGCCTGGGGCGCCGCGCGACGCGTGACAAGCTGCTGCAAGCGGCTCGCGTGCGGCGCGGTGCCACCACCGAGGGCGTTGGTGTGCCCGGCGCCCCGCACCGATTCTACGTGAACGAGCGTCTTACACGCCTCAACAGGAGCATCTTCCGGCGGGCGCGCGAGGCAGCCGGGAGACTCAACTGGCGCTACGTGTGGTTGCGCGACGGTCGAGAGTACGCCCGACAGCATCAAAGCGGCGACGCGCCGCGGCACCGACTGCGCACGGAGACTGACGTGCAACGTGTTTTTGGACTCGAAGTGGTTTGTGAAATTAAATAGGTTGTTTTATTTTATAAAAAACTACACATTAACAACTTCTTTACACATTATTTTAATCTTTAACTTCTTTTTATATACAATAAATTTTACTCATTATTTTATATATCCCTTTGCGTTTTTATTGTACAAGTCAATTAAATTTTTATATTCTTGCTTGTTTTTGTCTTTACTTTCTTTGTATAAATTACCATTAATTGTACTTAGTTACTGTCAAAACTGTCTTTCATTTGAACAGAAACTGTTCAATAATGTTATACTATTAATTTTCTTTTCAGTTGAGTGCTTTTCTATTTTTCTAAAGTTTTGTGTTGATTATGTGTGCTGTATCAGTTCAATACAACCAGCGGCAGTTACTAACATTGTAATGTTATGAACCGAATTATTTATTATATATATATTTTGCTAAATATGTTATTTAAAAACTATAACATATCTTGTTTTTCTGCTTTGGGATTTTGTGCTTTTCTTACTATTTTTATTTTTTGTGATATGCAATATTTAGAAATGTGTTATGTACTTATCGATGGCTCCGAAAACTAAATGTTTAAAGTTGGGATTATATAATGCAGGATCCCTTAATACAGGACATGACGACTTCCTCGTGGCAATGGATCAGTTTAAGGCTGATATAGTCGCAATCAACGAGACGTGGCTGCGCCCCGGGCAGGAGTCGTGTGCGCCGGCGCCCCCGGGTTACCGGCTGACATGCGTGGCGGCAGGGGTGGAGGTGTCGCCTTTTATATCAAAAAGGATATGCATGTACGTTACATAAACAACCCTAACAACTCCATTGAGCAAATGTGGCTTACTACGAAAGCAAACGGGTACACAATAGCAATCGGTACAGCATACAGACCTCAATGGATGAATGTTGACATTTTTATTGACGAATTGACCGACTCGGTATCAAAATTGTCCCGTTATGATCACCTTGTCCTGATGGGGGACTTTAATATAAATATGAAAAAAAAAGATGACAATCAGACAGTAAAATTCACAAAGTTTTTGCATTGTGTGGATTTGTCACAGCTTGTCACTGAACCTACTCATTTCACCCCTGAGTCAGAATCTTTAATTGACCTGGTATGCACTAAGTGTCCGGTTCGTGAAGTGTCAGTATGTAACATAACCGGAGCGTATGGCCATTCCATGATTAACGTTACGTTGGCTATACACAAATTAAAATTGCCTCCTAAAACTTTGATTTATAGGGCTTTGCAAGATATTAACGTGCAGGCTTTTAATCAGGACTTAAATTCTGTGGGTTGGGAGGCGGTAGCTGAGGATCCGTCTGTCGATGCAATGGTCTCGAGGTTTCATTTTTTGCTCCTAAACCTCTTTGACAAACACGCTCCACTTAAAACCATACGGATTAAGAGTCATGGTTCCTTGCCTTGGATTACCAACAATATTAAGCTTATGATGAAAATGCGCAATGAAGCTCGACAAAAGAAAAATACTACGAATCTAGAGTCCAATAAAGAATATTACAAAGACTTAAAAAACATGGTGGAAAAATGTATTCTGTCTGAAAAACGTGCCTATTTTAATCACTACATAAACTCGAATCTGAAAAACGGTTCAAAGTTCTGGAAAAATCTGAAAGAAAAAGTCTTGATAGATGCTACTAAAAATGATTGTCTTCCGAGCTGCTTCAGTGATCCGAATACAATCAACGAGCATTTCTTAGACCTTCCTGACAGTGACATGCAAAAATCAGTGTTAGAAGGGATAAAGTTTGCATCATCTCATTTTTCAGATTCAAAATTTACTTTGAGTACAATATCCGAGGAAAATGTATCCAAATATATCATGTCAATAAAGACAAATGCTATTGGCTGTGATAAAATAAGCAAAGATATGATAGTTCTTACGATGCCCAGGACGCTGCCAATAATCACTCTCATTATTAATGAGTCCATTCGTACTGCCGTCGTACCTAGACAATGGAAGGAAGCACTGATTACACCGTTGCCCAAATTGGATAGCCCAAATGAATTAAAAGACATAAGGCCCATAAGTATACTTCCTTTCATGTCAAAGGTTCTGGAAAAAGCAGTCTACCATCAACTTCTCAGTTACGTTGAAAGGAATAACATACTTCCACCTCTCCAGTCGGGATTCAGAAGGGGACGTGGTACAGTTACTGCTCTACTGGACGTTGTGGACACGGTACTTGCTGAGCAGGACATTGGACACGGAACTATTCTCCCTCTCCTTGACTTCTCCCGCGCCTTTGACAGCACATATGTTTCACTTCTTCTATCTAAATTAACACACTATGGTGTCGATGTCAGTGAACTTCAATGGTTTAGTAGCTATCTTGGGAGTCGAATTCAGTGTGTCAAGCTTAAAAAACCGGATGGTTCCTATGTTTTTTCTGATCGTAAATCAGTAAAACGCGGAGTTCCTCAGGGTTCCATACTAGGACCGCTTCTATTTATTATTTATACTGCTGACTTAGCTGAAGAAATTAAAAACTGCAAATTTCATATATACGCAGATGATGTACAGCTGTATATTTCTGAAGCTCCTGACAAAATATTAGAATCGGTCCAACTGCTGAATGATGACCTGAATCGGATATCAGAATGGTCTGACAGAAATGCTCTTGTACTGAATCCTAATAAATCAAAGTTTATGATATTAGGCTCTAAGTCGCAAACAACAAAAATCAAAAATAAGCGTCCTAATGTAATGCTCCGTAACCAGAGAATCACTGAAGTCGGTGTGGCCAAAAATTTGGGCATTTTGATGGACAACCAATTAAGGTTTGAAGCACATGTGGAGGACCTTGTAAGAAACTGCTTCTATAGATTAAAAGTGTTGTATCGAATCCGTAATCTGCTCCCAGAAAAGGCAAGAATCACTGTCTGCGAAGCTTTAGTCCTGTCCCGACTCAACTACGCAGACCTAGTATACGGACCCAGATTATTGGACAGAACTAGTCGTTTGATACAACGTGTGCAGAACGCATGTTGTAGATTTATATTTGATGTTCTTCCAAGAAGCCATATCACGCCTTATTTAAATAGGGCTATGATTCTTAACATGACATTTCGCAGAGAATTACATTTATCATCTTTAATGTTTAACTTAATTAATTTTAAAATTCCTGACCATTTATATTCTAAACTTAAGTTTCCTCAATGTCACAATGTATACAAGCGTGAACCTAGATCAGCGAGACCGCCGCTGAGCACGCAGCACCATCGCACTGCGGCATTCACGGGTAGTTTCCGCTACAACGCGGCAAAGTGTTGGAATGATATTTCTCCACCAATAAGAACGTGCAATACCAAAAATTATTTTTATATATATTTACATCTGAAACAATTCTCTCCACGTAAATCTGAGCATTGTGGTTGCCCTTGATCGAAATGGGATTGGTTCTTCCATCGATCCAAATACCGGCCCATATCATTATTGCTCTCCCACCATACAGATGAACTTCCTAACGAAACCTTAAACGTTTATGACTCCAGAGGTTTTCCAAACTCGGATGCGTCTTGTATCCGGCCTCATTCTGTAATGAGATTCACCAGAAAAGCGCACACAACGCCAGTCTTCTTCCTCCCAATCTCTGTGTGCACGAGCCCATAGTAAACGGGCCCTACGATTTTAGAGTGCTCTAGGTAGGACTCTCAGCGGCCTTTAGGAACGCAGACCCACTTCAAATAAATGATTTAGGATGGTTTGATCGCTTATTAACAAGCCTGAACTGTGGAGCCTCGTAACCAACATCATTGCGGTCATGGTACGATTCCGTCGAGCAGTACTTTGGATGTACCAGTCCTGTCTACGAGTGACAATGCGAGATCGTCCTCCATGTCGCTCGGCCACGCTGCCAGTGATGCGATAGCGTGTCAAGAGGCGGTGCACAATGCTCTGTGTAGTGCCAAGAGCAATAGTTGCCTGGAGCCAGCGTCCAACGTGCCGATGGCTATCACTATCTCTTCTTGGGTGAAATGCCGTCGTCGCTCCATATCAGCGAAATTTTTTTTTGCAGTTCCGATGCAGAAATTGTAATGATTTTGTAAAAATGATATAGTTTTATAGAAATGCTGATTGACAATCGATTTATTCATTAAAATTTTAAAGAAATTCTTAATTTAAATAGTGAAATTCACTAAATAGAATCAACAGCGATCCAAAAAAGTAAGCATAATAAACCTCATGTGCAGAAATACTCTAAAACGTACGTTTCAAATAAAGACGATATAAATCTTATTACATCTTGAAGAACATCGATTTATGCTGTAAAGGTTCACAAAAAGAAATAAAAAACAAATTTAAAGAACATTTATAATCTTTATTTAACACTTTTCAAAACTATATATGAATTCAATATATTTAAAATGCCATGCATCTACCAATATCACCATAGGATTAAATTACAGGTACCACACAAATATAATGAGTATTTTTTTTAATTTATAACTAACCTTTGTAAGACGAAACAAATATTCATTTCAAAGATATTCAATATAGTAAGGATAAATAGTTTTTCTTATTTATTATATTTATAATAATTGTATAGACCTTCAACAATAAAAAACTCTAATTTGCATCGATGCTGCAGATGTATAAATAATCTTAAAGAAAAACGGATACATCATTAATTACAGGAACTATTTCGGTACTTTGTTATTGTGTACAAATAAATTGGATACTAGCTGGCATTGTTGGCTTATTATTTATGTTTACAGTTCTTATATACATAATAACTTAAATAAGATTCCAAAAATACCTACATTGTATCAAAGTCATCGGTGCTAAGAATAATGAGCCAACCGAAGAAGGACATATTTTGAGTATTATTAAAGTCGAGTTTATAGTTTGCTGCAATAGGTGAAGTTTAGCGAAGTCGGGCTATCAGAGGATATGATTCCATGGTCCTCTTGGACCCGATAGGGAAGTGAGACAGGTCGATCTCATCCATGGGGTAGTCTGGTCTGTATCTCTTCTTGTCGAAGCTGGACCTGGAATTAAAACTTATGTGAAAATTTGAAGAGTTTTTATATTTTGTAATTAACCTCAATGTTTAAACATCTCAGTATTAAATAAAACTATAACTTCATCTTTAAAATTTCATATCAAACATACATCTGCTTATAACATTTTTTCATTAAAAAAATGCAGGTACCTCTAGGTACAACTTGTTTTTTAACTACAATATAATTTAGGAATATTTTAAAATTATTTATTTAAAACGAATTTAAAATTACAATAGATACTCCTAGAGCTCTCTTGGTACACGTAGTATGGATGGGTACAGTATAAAAGAAAATCCTTGATATTGATAGAAAATTAAATCTCAACTTTTGACACCGAGTCACGTATTGTTTGGAGCAGATTTTAATTTGAATATAATCCTCAAACTCCGTGTTGTATATTGGTTCACAACTTGCGTAAAGTTGTTGCTGAAATACTATATTCGATAGCAAACGAATTGACAAGAGAAGAGCACATTGGAAAATGCTTTTTTTTCTATTAAGAGCCTACATTTAAGTCTCTCTCAATTTTGAAGTTATTCATTTGCTCATTTTTGCTGTGATACCTGGCATTATCAGATAAAATCATAGTTTTTTAATAAAATTTGATAGTTTGTCTGCAATTAAATTTTAAATGAAGACTACCTGAATAACATAGCATTCTTGAAGAAAATCGATTTATGCTATAAAGTTTCACAAAAGGAAATAAAAAGGATTTTTATGAACATTTGTAATCTTTATTTAACACTTTTCAAAACTATAGATTATGCCATGCATCTACCAATATCACGATAGGTTTATATTACGGGTACCACACAAATATTATGAGTATTATAAAACGGAAAAAACATTATTTTAAAAGATATAACACTATAAAGATATAACATTTTTCATATTCATGCATTTATATTTTTAATTTTAAAAATTTTAAGGATAGAAATGATTTTCTTACATACACCGATTAGTGATACTTATCTTAAATAAAAACATATACATAGTTAATTTCTGAAACTAGTTTGGTACTTTTCCTTGAATGCATACAGAAAAGTTGAAACTAGGTTGCATTATTTGCATATTATGCATTTCCTAAAGTACTTACGATAATAAAAACAAGAAACGATTCCAAATATATACCTTACAACCTTCGTCTTATAAAAGTCATCGGTGCTAAGATTAATGAGCCAACCTATAAATTTAGATTATTGTTAACAGTCGAGTCTATAGTTTGCTAGAATAGGGGAAGTTTAGCGAAGTCGTGTTATCAGAGGATAGGATTCCATAGACCTCTTGGATCCGATGGGGAAGTGAGACAGGTCGATCTCATCCATAGGGTAGTCTGGTCTGTATCTCTTCTTGTCGAAGCTGGACCTGAAATTAAAACTTTTGTGAACATTTGAAAAGGGCGACTCACATACAACTAGTAACCTAGGTTGAAAATTTAAAATCTTATTTGTGAGTATTGCGGTAATTTTAAATTGGTCAGGGTTTTATAAAAATATGACAAGTACATTTGTGACTCGAAGTTCTAAAAATTATCAATGTTTTTTATATTTCAATTGTAAAAAAACATATAAAATTTTATTTATCACCTTCAATATTTTTACATCTGAATATTTAATAAAACTATAACTTCATCCTTTAAAATTCATATGAAACATGACTTTTGTTTATAACATATTTTGCATCAAAACCTTAATCTAGGACAGTTTTTAAAACCATTTCTTTAAATCATATTTAATATTACAAAGAAACTCCAAGATACCTTAGGATCTTAGGATACCTAGTATGGCTAGGTGGAACATTGAAGAAAATCCCTGATAGAAAAGTAAATCTTAACTTTTGCCACGACTCACGGATTGATTAGAGCAGATTTCTATTTGAATATGATCTTCAAACTCCGTGTTGTATATTGATTCACAAGGGTACACTACATAAATACGAAAAACTTAATTCCGATAGGCACAATCACGAATTTTAAAATTCCGAATTTTATAACACCGACTGGTTCAAAACTCCGGTAATGAAAATTCCGTGTTTCATAATTCCTAATTTTTCTTTTTCGAAACTTTAAAATTCCGAACGTTTATAGTTCCAAAAATCAATATGCCGAATTTGAAAATACCGATCCATAAAAAAATCCGAATTATTATACATCCGCAATATCATAAATACGAATCCCGAATATCAAAAGTCCGAATAATTTTAGTTGCAATAACAAACGCCTTGTAAAACTGCATGAGCACAAAAATTTATACGTTCGAGCATTCAAGTAGTCAGCTGGAAATAAGAAAGTTTATTTAGTTTTTTGTACCGAGTTATTTCTTGAGTATGTAGGTGATGTTACTGAAATGCAAATCCCTTTTTGGCGCTTCGCCGGCAGCTCCCGCGGCCCGCTCGCTGGTTTGGCTTTGGCTCGCGCTGCATTATCTACATACAGACTAACTGCTCCTCCTCGCTTCGCTCGTTTCGCACCTAATTTATATAATTTTAAAATGTGCCTTATTAATTTTAATTTGTGTCACAGGAGATTTAGATTATAATTTTTAATATATACCCGTTTTAGATACAAAAACTGAATGTTAGCATTGAATTTTCGGAAAATTCAAATTCGGAATACCATATTTTGGACTAGTTTTATTTAATTCTTCGTACTAATGAAAGTCGGAAAATTAAAATTTCGTATTTATGAATTTCGATAAAATAAGAATCGTGTTAATTTCATTAAACTTACGTGAGACATTTTAATTGGATATCTAATAACGCGGTTTACTCACGGTACACGGTCGGATAGGTCCGACAAGTTTCGGATTCGTCTGGAGTCCATCTTCAGGGGTGAGTGTAGTCGCGGCTACACGCCTCACCTCGCACTGTGCACCGTGAGTAAGCCGCGTTATTAAATATCTAAAGAATCGTGTTTTTGAAAAGTCGGAATTAAGTCTCTTAGGGATTTTGAAATTCGGAATTTTAAAAATCGGAATATTCAAATTCGAAATACATCATTAAGTTATTGCTGAAATACTTTACTAGATAGATTAAGTCTATCTCACCTTATAATTTTTCATTTTTCTTGTTTTTGCTGTGGTACAACCTTGCACTAAAAACCTTTTTTAAGAAACCTGTAGGTAAAATATTACTTTACAAAAAGTGATTTATGAGTTAAGGATGTCCCTTTTAACAAAAACCACTATATTTTTTGACACTATATTCGATGACAAAAGGCTTAATCGAATTTTACTTTTCTTGTTACTCAAATTTAGAGACTCAAGTGTGCCAATTCAATTACGATGGGTTCTGTAGGCTGAGAGCATGCTAATTGACAGTCGCAGAACTCTACATCTACAGTTTCGATGATCTTTCCTTTTGTTCCCATATCCAATAGTAAATAAATTGACAATACGTTGACGTAGTTAGAAAAGGCCTTGCAAAGTTGGCTCGCTTGAATTGGTTATAGAAATCGAATTTAAAATAAAAAAGAGGTTGAAAAAGTAAGAGTACATCTTTTAACCCTGAGTAAAAGTAAAACTGGAGCCACGAAATATGATGTCATGTATCATGTTGTCTGTAAATTTACAAATCGCTGAAATTTTAATCACACACAATCACTATTCTTTATTTTTTAAATTGAATTATTACAAATAATAATAACATTTCAAATTGAAAGCTGTAACAAATACACAATTTATACCTTTTCAAGGCACGAATCTTCGCCTCTAGTAATACATATAATTGTCTGTTACCTTTAAAAAATATAAAACCAGATAAAGCAGTAAAGAAGAATCGTTTTGTACCATACACAATAGTGACTGGTCTTTATACGAGTATAACTCTACTGCACGGTCTACAAAATAAATTAAGATCGTGTAATATATTATAAAATATTTTGGTGCACATGATTGAAAAATAAGTATTTTTTTCTAAAGGATAGGTTTAGCATTTTTTTTTCTAATGACTGTTTTAACAATAGGCTAGGATTGTTAAAACAGTTTCTATTCGATACACAGATAACTTGTTACGAGTATTTAATAGTAGCCGCGACTACACTCGTCCCTGAAGATAGACTCAAAACGAGTCCGAAACTAGTCCGACCTATCCGACCGTGTACCGTTAGTAAGCCACGTTATTAAATATCTAATTAAAATGTCTCACGTAAGTTTTATGAAAAAAATTGTTACGAGTAGATTATCAAAGTGCATTTTTGTTTAATAATTTTAAACGAGGTGCATTAACGCGCATCAGAGCGATCGATACCCATTAACGGCCTACCTACTTTGAATTTTTTAGTAATACAAGCGTATGAAACACGTTCCAGAGCAGAACTACAACTTTAGTATTACGCAAAAATAGCATTTTTGCTGTCTACAGGCTACCGGTCTTACAATTACCTGTATTAAGAAGTGTCCTGGTTTTATCACAATCAGAAATTATTTAAAATATTAAAAGATACCAGTCATAAAAGTAGTGGCGAATAGGAATAACATAAAGCCACGTATATTTAATGCAAGGGATAAAAGTCTTATGACTTGAAGTTGAGCTTTGTGAGCGAGCCGCCATAAGCTTTTTCAGAAGTTTCAAGACAGTTGTTGAGGAAAAGTTGTTACTCTGAGCTTTGTCTTAGCTGTCAAGTTAAGGCTAGTATTTTATTCTCAAGTTTTGTTATACTTACGGAGAATCCAAGGTATTAGGACCATAGAAGTGTAGGAACCGTTTCGTTGCGTACGGGAAGGGCAAAGATTGGTCGTTGTCGCCGAAGTTGCGCTTGTACACGATGTCCAGATCAGACCTTGATATGAAGGAAATACTCAAAAAAAAGTTGGCAAAGAAAACCCATAGTTGTATCTATATATTTATCAGACAAATATTAAATTTTTCAGACAAATACACCAACTGTCAGACCCTCGATAAGTAAGGCTTGCGTTACGTACCACCAGCCAGCTTACAGGGAAATACATACACAAATAAAAAACATTTACGACTTGTGAACAAACATCAGAGTTCAGTAAGTAGTAGTTTTATCACTAAAACTTAATTGAAAAAGACCCGTTAAGCTAGTAATCTAACGAAAAAAAATTAATAATGGAAAGTACTTTGTAGCAGATGTAAATTAATGACTGTTTATCATTGTATTACTCACTAGGAAAGGGTTGGCTGTTTTACTGTTACACTTTGAGTTACTGTGCCCCACCTTCCCTGTGTTTTCAGTTTTTAAGTGAGTCTACATTTTTATAATCAGCATATTGTTTTAAATTTTTGGTCACAGCTTATCTAATACGTATTATTAGATGAACATTTATCAACATTAAAGGTGTTTTTGAACAATGTGCCGTGTTCCATCGTCGCTTTAATGACAAATTGCTAAACAATACGAAGAGCTTACTTGCCTGTCAATTTCATCAAAATTACGCTTTGGGTAGACATCCGATAACGAGCTGTCGAATTCCGAGTTTCTATATGGACTGTAAAATAAAGTATGATTAATTCAAAACGAGAAAGATGTATTGTATGTAAGCTTATTTTTAGCTCGCCCGTACCTTTTCTTAAACAGTCTCTTTTAATAAAATTGATTCTAGAATTAATGTCAATTTTATTAATTTTAAATGAGGAAATAAGATAAAGTTTTATTGTTTTTTAAACTAGTTAAAGTTCAAAAAGCCCATTTATAAATGTTGTGCCTGATAGGTAACCTATGAAATGTTACAGAAAAACATTGAAATATTTAAAAAAATAAATTGTACAATAACTGCTCATAAAATTTGTCTGACTCACCTGTAGTCATATCGTCTGGACAGCAAATAAGGAAGGAGTCCCAGGTGCCGAGTCTCTCGAACTCCACGAACTAATGGAGAACCTCCCAAAGTATCAGGATTTCTCGTCTTGTGGCCTGCGCATCGACAAACTAATGAAATATCCTCTGATACATAAAAGAACAATCACATATAAGCTGCATTATTGTTTCTTACCTCTTTAACATTCTCAATAAACAACGCCTTAACACGCAATATGTAGGAATTTAATAATGATCATATGAAGGCGTATGGACATTTATGGACTTAATAAAACCAGATTCTTAAAGTCTGCACGTAATTTATTTTATACTGACGTCTAAACTCTGCTGTAAATAAAACAATAAAAATAAATCTATGTATCACATACACATTTCCAATTTAATTCGTTGGAAGAAAATTCGTTTTGCTTGTCTGTTTTATTTGACTGTTTATTTGGCGTGTTTAAACAAAGTTGGCACCTCCAAGGGGGTCAAGTTGTCTTACGAAGTTAGCACCTCCAAGTGAATCTAGAGTCCTCTTTACCAGGTTTGGACCTCCAAGAGCGTCGAGGTTCTTTTTAACTAAATTTGCTCCTCCGATTGAATCTAAATTTCTTACGAAATTAGCTCCTCCAAGAGAATCCAACGTTCTTCTGACTAAGTTGCCTCCTCCAAGAGGATCAAGGAATCGTTTTTCAGCAAGAGCTCGTCCTAATAAATTAGTTCCACCAATACCATTGAGGTTTCTTCCAAGAAGATTCGTTCCGCCGATACCGTTCAAATTCCTGCCTAATAGATTAGTACCTCCAATTCCGTTTAAGTTTCTTCCTAAAAGGTTACTTCCTCCGATGCCGTTCAGGTTCCTTCCCAAAAGGTTGGAACCACCGATTCCATTTAAGTTTCTTCCCAAAAGATTGCTGCCTCCAATACCATTTAAGTTACCGTTGCGGTTTTCGTATTGGTATAGAAACCGTAAAAAGTCTTCGAATTCTTCATTTGGTTGGTAATCTGGAATGCAATGTTTCTGATCACGGTCTAAAAAACAATAAGTGCAAAATCGTATTTCATGTTAATTCAATTTCATACTTACCGTGACAACAGGGATTGCGGTGACAGTGCAGAAAGAGCTGGGTTTCAGGCGGGGAAAGTGGCAGGGTTAGTGCATCCCAACACCTCAGATAACACGTGTGAAAAGAACAGGGCTGGCAGGTTTGTGCATATTTATGCCGGTTAGTAGGTTTATCAATGGAGTGATAGTAAGGTAAGTGCGCATTAATATATCGGTAGGCTTCTTCTCAGTTTCAATAAAATCCAGCTTCATTACGTATATTCTCCAATAATTAATAATGTTACAATTAAGTGTCAAGGTATTGTAAAAATGAAAAACTCAGTATCATAACAACTCAATTTGAAATTTACAATTAATAATCAATTGTTTTTTTTACGGATTCTATTGAAAGGGAGATATCTAAGGCCAAGATTAAAAGAATGAGCAAAGCTGAGTAGACTGTTTTTGAAAAGAAATAGAGCTTGATACATGACGGTGAAAGGCAAACTCTAACTTGAAAAAAGACTCCATGATATTCTGTTAATCTCAGCAAGGGGTAGTTTTAAGTTAAAGCAAGGGATGTGATTTATTTCTAACAGTCATCGATTTTTTATTCCGAATTCGTGCTGGATCATACAGACACATTGTGCCACTGTACTTGGGTCAGGTAAAAAAGAGTGGTGATGGTGTGTTACAAAATTGTGAATCGATTCCGGTGCACGTTGGATTAATTTAAAACTGTGCTTTTGGTAGAAAAACAAGTTGAGTGCCGTGCTTAGGGTTCATTTGCTCGATAATTGATTGATAAAATTAATTCTTGATTAGTGCAAAATTGAATTACAAGGCATCGCATCGGCAGAAGTAATATGTCTTTTCAAAGTTATATGAAACAAATAATTTGAGCAATAAAAAGTTTTGTGATTGAGTTTTATTAATATTGTTTCGCCGGTGAAATGACAGAGTATGTATTTTTTCATGTCCATGTTGTTATTCATAAATAATTCTTACCGCTTCCTTCATATCTGTTTCCTGCATGTTCGTTGGGGGCAACTTCTTGTTCCTTTAAACAAAATACGATTGTATGTATTTTTGGCTACAAGAGTTAATATTAATAGCCTCAAAACCTTAGACTTCCTTTTTTAAGTTAAAATCTTAAGTGTTATTTACAATTGGAAACTAGAACTTAAATTGTTTTACAAATATCTTCATAATAAATAACATCACTATAGGTACTGAATACTTAAAAAGTAATTATGAAAACTAATTATTGAACGCAACCAATTTGAATAAAATATTTGACTCCTAATGGATAATTTATAGTTCATTAAAATTCAAATTGAAATTAGGATCTCATCGGCAGATTATAATGAACTTGTATAATGATTCCCAAGTTCAAATCATGACCGTTTATTAAAGTGTTACAGAAATGTATTAGTTTATAGTGTATCTGCAATTTTTATGTAACAATATGTTCTCAAACTTAAGCATTGTAAATAGTTTTGGTATAGTAATACTTCCCGAAAGCAAATAATATTGAGTATCAGAATGTCGAGACAAACCTAAAATGTAGGGATATGTTGTAATCGAGTCAACATCTGTGATGCTCGTATTTGTAAAAATGCTTTCGTAGAAGCCTGATCGTAAGTGATGAAGTACACGCTCCACATTCCTTATGTAACGGTAAACTTTTTTTTATAAATATGAGATGATTTAAAAATTGTATGGATGTATTTCGCCAATGTCAGTATGCAAGAATATTAAAATATAAATTTAATCTGAAATCGTTTTATACGTACGCAACATCGTTCTTTTTAATTGTAAAATGCTGTAAATAAGCACAAAAGTATTGCTTTAGCGAAAACAATTTCATGAACATTTTTCAAACACGTATTCACAAACAGCCTGTTATGATTGCCATATTGTTATTTATATAATTATTCCTAAATAAACACAGTATGGTGTGGTCCATCACTTTCTACAACTTGAGCCCAAATTGTCATTAGTCGCGGTAAGCCCTTTGAAAATTTTAATCAACGACACAATTTTAAAGTAAGGCCCCAATTTTGTGCGATGCTGAAGAAATTCAGGGTATTTTGAAATAAAATTAGAGTTTCCAGAGGTAATACTGGGTGGTTTCTATCAATTTATTTTATCTTAATTTGGTTTACCTGGCTGAGTGTAATAAAACAATTTTATTATTTTTTGCAGTATTGTGCCTAAGGGCTGAAGTTCTTTCAAGCTTGATAGTTTCATAATAATTTGTGTTTATTTTTGTTATAATTCACTCATATTCAACAACTTATTAGAATTAATATCTACTTTTTCTAGTCAATTATCGTCAGTAGTTCAACGATTCTATCCTAAACCTCAAAACTACTGCGGTCTTTCTAACAACATCCAAAACTTTACCAAACTGACACCCATATCTCCGATTACATCTCGTACCAAGTAATCTTGAATTTATCGCAGTTACAATACCAAGGAAACTTCCAGGTCTGATTCATTCCGAACAGCTGTTCTCAGTCGATGTTTGGACGAGTTAAACTGAAAGTTTTACTGAAATTCGCAAGGTTGTAACAAATACGTATTATTGCAGGACCTTCTATTAAAAGTTGGAGGTCAATTGGTATTTTCTAAGTTGTTGATGTATTTTTTATGGCAGTTCTTGGTTTTGGCTAGTACAAAATGTGGTAACAGAGTGTTGTGTCAATAAAACATAGAAGGTTCTTAAAGGTACTTGGTAATAATAGTAAAATGAAAATTTAATTAATCGTGCTAAATGTATTTTGAACACGTAAAGTCGGACCCATCTTATAATAGTTAAAATAATAGTTTGAAATATATCTACGCCATTTTAGATTGTGTTTAGATACCATTAAGTACAGATGTTTAGTTAAATTGACTTAATGTAGTTCAAAAGATAAAAGCTCTTTGTAAACTGGGCGGTATGATAGACAGGTGGATTTAGTTAGAACCTTTTGGAGTATACCTACTTGGTCTTAAATTGAAAATTAGATGTTGAGATATACAAAATTATGCACCCCTTATATATATTTGTCAGCATATATCTTGGCGAGTTCAGAAGAAAAGCGTCAAATGAATTATGAATACAGGTACGTTCGTCAGGCGGAAAGTAACTCAATGCAACCGTTGTTAGTCACTTTTTAGGAAAGATAATTAATTATACTTTCCCGTTTTGATTACAATGTCATTACAAATTTTATCTTGTGTAAAATTGAGATGATACTTCGTATTCTTCTTACGGAATAAGACAATTTGATCTAATAATTACATTGTTATTATCCCAAGATTTTTTTTTAAATAATATATCAAAAGGCAACTGAAATCTTTTTTTAGGATGAAACCTCACCTGTTGTGAATCGGCGCTGCAGCAGACTAACAACGTGGCGATGGCTACCGCCAAAACACCTCCAAGTCCACGGGTCATGATTGCTGCAAAAATAATAAAAGTTTGCATTGTTGATCTCTTGCAAGTTATTGATGTAATCGCATTGTAATCTACCTAGATATTATTAAAGCCATAGCAGCATTGGAAAGAACTGCACCACAGCATTATCTCTCACACTTTATATTACAGCCATTATTATATTCACAGCCAGAAGTGACATTAACATCAGCAAAAAGTTCACAGCTAAAATTCTCTCCTCTTTTTTCTGCACTCAATACTAAAAGTCGTGAAACTTAAGTATGTTGGTCAGTTGCTGACTTTTAAGGATGTAAAATTTATTCGAAATTCTGTTTCTAATACCTAAGAATTAAGAACTTCATAATACATCTATGGTAACTCTACTACTTATGCAGTTGAACTAGCCAACTAAAGTTTCTTTTACTTGTAACAGTGAGTTTACTGTAACTTATTTCATATAACATGTAATATAAGAAGTAACGTTACCCATTCACTTTTAGTTACAACAGAGTATAAACAAGGAACTCGCGTCATTTTTTTTAATTATAGCTTTTGCAAGAGCTCCATTCGTGTCTAAAAATTGGAATCCATGCCCGTGGTTACTATTATCCTAGACATGCTATGTTTAAAAAAGAAGTGTTTTAAAATAAGAAAGGATTGAATACTCTGTGAAGTATGGTGTCTTACAGTCGACAAAATATTTTCAATTCCCAGACAAACACATCAACTGTAGCCCCAAAGTAAGCAAATCTTATGTTATAGATGACCATACAGCGAACTGACCCAGAATACAAATGAATACTCCGACGAGGACTTGATCCTGGGATCTGCGGCGTATGAGGCAAGCAAGTAGCGTACTACCCTCTAATCTACTCGGCAGATTTGTATTAAAATTATCAGTTTTATCAATCAGAAACCAACTTAATGGTTGGCATGATCTAGGTAAAGTACAGGAGAGAACGAAGATGCTTAAATATATCCCATCCCCTGTGTCGGATTTATAATAAATCTATATCTATAGGCTGTTTTCCCAAGGTTTGGAAAGAGACTTTAATCGTTCCAATACATAAGAGTGGGTCTGACAATTTTATTTCTAACTACCGCCCAATATCTATCCTGTCGACTTTTGCCAAAGTCTTTGAAATACTGTTATACCCAATTCTATCATGGCACTTAAGACACTTGATACTGCCACAACAACATGGATTCATCAAGTGTAAATCCACTACCACCAAGGTTGTATCATTTATCAATAAAGTTTCGTCAATTTTGGATAACCGTTCATCAGTCAGTGCAATATATACAGACTTTAGCAAAGCATTTGACAGGGTCAACCACCATATATTACTGCAAAAGCTCTCGAAACACGGTATTGCCGAACCTTTAACGAGTTGGTTCGAATCGTACTTGGCGGATAGAACTTCTCTAGTTGTTGTTAATGGTTACAAATCTGAACCCTTTTTTGCTTCGTCAGGAGTACCCCAGGGTTCTCATTTAGGCCCTATTTTGTTTAATGTATTTATTAACGATATTAACACATGTTTTCTTAATTCACAGTTCTTTTTATTTGCCAATGACTTGAAATTCTTTAGAATTATAAACGACAATACAGACATTGCTCTGCTGCAGGAAGACTTAAACCGATTGAACAGGTGGTGTGACTCCAATGCTATGGCCCTTAATATTGAAAAGTGCTTTTCCATATTTTTTACTAGAAAAAAAAACTGTGTTACATCCGATCTATACAACTGCAGGTAAAGTACTGTCAAATGTTGACCATATTCGTGATCTTGGGGTGTTTCTGCACTCCAAGCTGCGTTTTGATGTTCATATTGAAACTATGGTCTCAAAAGCTTTTAGATGTCTAGGATTTTTACTGCGTAACTCACGAGATTTTATATCCCCTACAAGAATATTACTCTATAACGCACTGGTAAGGAGTGGTTTAGAGTACTGTAGTGTGGCATGGAATCCTTTTTATGATGTTTATATAAAGCGTTTAGAAGGCGTTCAGAAGCGTTTCTTGTGGCATCTTACTTTCTCTTGCAACTTAGGTAAATAACTTGTCCGGTATAACGATCAACTCGAACACTTTAAAATAAGCCGTCTATCGGAGCGACGACGTATGCTTGACACCATGTTCCTTTATAAGTTAACTAATGGTATCCTTGATACTCCGGACCTACTGGAATCCATATCCTTTTCTACACCGGCTAGACTACCCAGAGCTTCTTGGTTTAACCTAATGAATTTGAGAGGTTTTAAATCCAACCTTGGTCACAACTCTCCCTTACCTAGAATCTTAAGAAATTATAATGCCATGTCTAAACTTAACATAATCGATATTTTCCATGACAGTGAGAAGAAAATAAAACAATGCTTTAAATTAGTTTAAATTGTAATATACTACTAATAATACTACTATTTTTTAATTTTTTTAATATTTAATGTATTTAATTTTTGTTTTGTGTAGGTTTATTTGACTTTGTTCCTGTGCACTAATTATCATTACTTTTATATTAATTTCAACTACATATTATTAAATTTTTATTATGAATTAAAGTTTATTTTTTAATTAAATTTTTGAAACCTTTTCCTAGTTTGACATTTTTGTGCTCATAAAATGTATCACTGTTTCTTCTGTTTTATTCACACAATCTGATGTATTTATTTTTGTATCCGAAATTTACTTTAAATTGAAAGATATTTTAAATCTGAATAATTTTTAGTATTAAGACTTGTATTTATTTTTTGTTTTTCTTGCTTGACTATTTTACTTTACTTTATATAATTTTCATTGTTTACATTTACTTAAACTTGCATGCTGTCGTCATCTATAATTGTGGTAATATTTAAAATGTAACTACTTTTACTTACACTATTGACATGTTATGACATTATTATGTTGGTGATCTATCTTAAATAAATAAATAAATATCAAATCTCTCTAATATCTAACAATTCATTCCTAAAAGTGTGTTTTTTAGACATTATTGATCTTGAGTCTTTGAAGCTTTCAACTTATGAAGTATCAAGTGCCGCCAAAAAAATTGTAAGGATCAATCTACTTCATATCATCACTTATCTTAATGCAACATATTCGTAGTAGGTATAGATAGTTCAAGTCATTTGTGCGCGCGGCCGTATGTGTGCTTCAAGATTGTATATATACGCGTATACACCAACTGCGTGTGCTTGACGCAAATGTATTGATTGTATTGTATAGGAAACAGGTGGGACAGCGAGATGCTGGCGCACGGGCAGCGCGTGCGCTGCAGTGTGGCGGCATCGCGCTGATCTACCTCTCGTGCTGTTGTATTTTAATTTATTTTAATTTTATTTTTTTTATGTGTTACTAACCTAGCTATTAAGATTTTTTGTTTACTAACACAATATGGATGTATTTCTGAAATAAAAACATATTATTATTATTACTATTATTATTATTATTATATACGCACACCAAAGCGACAAAAATACGGTTTGACAAGATGGCGGCTGCCATACAAAATGAAGTTGCATATTTACAAGTACACGCATGCATAGGTAAGGCAAGGCGCACAAATTACTCGGACCATCTTTAAAAGTTTGATTTTTTTACCCATATTTTATTGAAGAATAAATTTTACTTTGTATGCTTCTATCGCCGTAAAATTGTGAAAAAAAGTAACTTAATAATATCACTTGAATTTTTTTTTAGAAAATTATTATCGAACGGTTTTTATATTACAATCTAACCTAACCTAGTTAGATTGATATAATGGGTTTGACTATTTCACGGTGACATTTATATGTAATCGATAAGCACTGAAACTGGTGTTCCGATTTTAAAATTGAAATCTTGGATCTGATTCTTAGATCTGTAGTTATGCAGGTGAAAAAGCGTCGTGTGTTCTATTTTTCTATAATGCTTTAACATAAAGCTTTGCCTCTAAGGAGGTTGAATATATTACGTAAAATATTTTACAAAGCACCAATCTATTGTGTACAGGTTATACCGTAGCCATTGCATGGCACGTCACGCTTCACCGCTACGACATTAATGTCTTGCAATTTAAATTTATGAACTTTCATTTAAATTTACAATTTAGCAATCCACTTTGTTTGTAGCTTTCATATATTGAAAGAATTATCATAGTTAGTTCAGTAGTTTTGAAGTTCATAAATAGTAAATAATCTAACAAGCAAAAGTTTTCTGAGTAAATAACTTTGTATTAAATAAAAAATAAATTGAGTTTATTATTCAGGAAAAAAATTTCCGCTTGAGTTTTTGTTTACCTACAAATTAATAAAATTATTTTGTTATAATAAGCTCTGGGTAATTTTTTGAGTACTGAACTTTACTTTTAAATTCACTAATTGGGAAAGAATGCCCGTTTCGCATAATGGACGCTGTAATTTAACAATTGTTATTTAAATTACTTACTAATTACAAAGTTTCATTTCAACCTTGTTCACGTTTTCCAATTTGTATTCGCTAATTATGAATACACTTATCATGAAATTAAATATGAATTCAAATGTCTGTTACGGAGGATTCACAAAGAGAAGAGATCACGGTTTTGGTGTCGCGTTCATTATGAGGGTTTTGTAGAATAAACTATTTTATTTAGAAGTATATTGTAAGTAGAATTTATGAACAGGCGGTCCTTAAAAATATGATATATACGTTTATTTTGGTTTTTTTTCATAATATCATTTAATATTGAATATATTCTTTAAATTTAGAACACAAACTGGGAGACTATTTTATGAAAGAACGGGACATTTTATTAATAATTAGGTTATCCAAAACTAATAATTTCGAAGATTTTTACTTCAGTCAGGTTTCAAAAACTTTGTTACCTATTGTTATAAAAATTAGAAAGCGAGCGTTTAGTTAAATACAAGAACTTTGTACTTATTTAATGGACCTTAAAAATAATGTAAAATTAAAATAAACTAGTCTCTTTTATCAGGCCTTTTTCGAAATGAACTGTTTATTTATGGCCCTATTGGCTTTTTTTCAACTGCGTTTTTAAATTTAACAGGACTTTTAAATTTTGCCGGTGTTTTTAAATTTCACCGGACTTTTTTAGTTTCATCAGACTATAACTCCTATCAGGTCAGATTGGTGAGATGAAAGAGTCTAGATAATATTTAATAAAAATATATGAATCTAGTCTACATGAAATATAAATGTGAACATAATGTCCTTCGATACATTATTAGATATAATTTGAAACCCGTGCAAGTTCATTACGGCTATTGATGTCAGTTCGATTTATTTTTAGGACCGTTTTGTGAGGAACCTCTTTGATTGCGGCTTCTTGTTTTCCATGCACATTCATTTAATATATTATACTAATATGGCTAACTGGTACGAATGATTTATCTTGTTTTAACTTAGAGCACTGAAGTTAATGACAGTTCGTGCATGAAATTATGTTTTAGGGGTGCTACCCACATGTAAGGGCTGGCACAATCAGAGTGGCAGTGTTTTTGAACGACAAGGCCTCTGCGCATCCTCTTCCCTAACCGGGTGTCGCTCCGATAAAGGCTGCATAGCAATCCCTTGGTACACGGCCGTGAAGGTGGTTTTTAGTAGGTAGGGACTCTGGTGAGTCCCACATCACCGTGCAGACTGGCTGCGGGGTATGCATGACGCATTTACCATCTCCCTCCCCGCGGAGGGTCCCTGCTTAGGGAAAAACTGCAAAACATAAAAAAGACAAGGCCTCCCCAAAGCAATTACTATGTACTACTATGTGGTGTGTCAGTTAGAAATATTTATTTATTTATTTTATATTCAGCAAGTGACAATCGGGTACTTGATTCTAGCTTTATGTAAGTCGACATATTCAGCTCGTCTCGGGTTTTTCAAGAAAGTTTATCTACACGTATCGTTCGATTTATCGTATCGCCACTAAAAATTGAAAATGGTGACCTTTCCCGCAACAATTTTGAAAATGTTTAAGTTACTAAGGCTTTGGTATATGCCCAAATTGTGCAAAGAAAATACCGGAGATGAAAAGAGAAGTAAAAGTATTTTCTTTTCAGAAATTCATATCTGCCTATATTGTTTGGAGGGATGTAGATACCAAAAACACTTTGTTAAAAGGGATTTAAGCAATTTCCTATTTCAAGTCTCCATGTTTAATTTATATATTTTGTAATAAATTTTTAAATTGGATATTTTATATAAGTACAAAATATTCGAATGATACAATGAAACGCAACAACTTTTCTTGCACAAAAAAATCTATTTTCGAAGAAGTAGCCATTTCTTCGAAGAAAAAATGTCTATATGACTATAAGTAGATTTATTTTATATTTTTGTGAAACCTCATATTCTTTTTATTTCAATTTTCTTACACAAAAATTTATTTTTACTGGTTTATCCCGCAGGCGTTGTTTTCATAGTACAATTCTGTACATATAGGAACGTTGTTCTTCTTTGTTGTGAGGAAAAAACGCTTTAGTACTTTTTAGTGCTAGAGCCACATTCTCCTTGTGACATGTCATTGTCCCTTTTCTGAAGCTTTTGCGTGGTACAAATAGTTTTATTTTGACATGATATAATGAAAATACAAGTTATTTAATATTTAATCTGTGTTCAGTTTTAGCCCGAATACCTAAGCAAACTGAGCAACCTCTTTGCATTTAATCAAATAAAGCATGAAATCCGCAGTTATATAACAATAAATTCCTGTATCTGACAGGATCTTGGCCTTGTGTGAAAAGTGATCTAAAAAAACTGAACATAATTTATGGACAATATTTAGTATATAGCATTAAAAGTAGATCTAAAATAGCCGAATTTACAGTATAGCATGCAAAATAATATTTCTTTTTATTTATTTTATAAATAGATTGTAATTTTTTTATTGTATACTCATATGTTCTGATTTTGAAGGTTTACAAAAAACGAAACCGTATTATTAGGGCCTAATACTTTTTATACGTATTACCTGAATAGAATAATATGAGTGTGAATAGAAGATATAATATAATAATAATAAAATGAACAAACATGAATTTGTCTGATAAACCCGGAAATTTTGTTTTATTACATTTATTAAATTCTGATGGAGTTTTACTGCAGATTTTTGAACGTGAGTAGTAGCTCATAGTCATAATGCACATTGAAATTTAGATTATGCAAAAATAATAAAATACTGAATTTTTGACAGCAAACAGACCAGTACGTATCTGAAAATTTTATGAGATGTTTGGCAAACTCAAAGGTTACACTTAGTTGATTTGAAAAGTTTATTTGACACTAAAATTGCACCGTTTTTAATCACCTTGAGGAAGATATTTTTATTTAAAACTACGATAACAGTAAACAAAAATTGTTTGGATTAAAAAAAATGATAGGTATTGTCATACATTTTGTAAACTCTATCGTAAGTCTGAATCGACTCAACAAGTGTGAAATTGCAACTGTACTTGAGAATATAATGATTTTAAGTTAAAGCAAATATTTCTAAGGAGATTTTAAAACAAAAGAAATGTTATTTTTGGTAATCACAATATTTTATATTATTTTTAGGTAGTTTTTGTTAAGTTCATCAAACGTTCATGAATAATAAATTTTTTGAATGGATAATTCATTACATTTCAAGATATAAATGAAGTAATGTGGTAACATACAGCTGTATTCATACAGAAAACATTATTAAAATTTAAAGCGACTTCTTCAAATGTAACAACAATTAATAAAAAAAATGTATTTAAAAAAATTCGTGAAATAAAAATTTTACCCGAGTCCAAAAATCGAAATTACAAATTTATAAAAAAGATCTCATAAAAAAAGTTCACGGCATACTTTACCTGAAGTGTGGACGTCTGTACCGGAGCCGGGGTAGCAGAGATGTGCCACAGGAGCCATCCGCCCGCCTTATATACACCGCCGCCCAACTCCGCCCAGCAGGGCAGCTCCCACTCGTGTGATATCGGCATACAATTGTTGATAAACTTTAGCACAACAGCATTTTTGGTTTGCAGTGTGTTAAGATGCATTATTTTGGACATTTAGCCGTTCGGAGGATATATAATTTGAGTAATTATGAAATCGACTCGTTGAAACCGTAATGTAGGAACCTATAGTAGTTGTTTTTTAGGGGTTGGTAGTAAATTATAATTAGGATGTCTAAATGATAGTTTTCTTAATTTGATTTTAAAGGACATGGACCAGTTTACATGATTCATACGTTAAGGTCCATTTGTAAATTTAAGCGATTTTTTTAAATTAAAATTATAAATTAAAATAAAATTAATAGATTAGATAAGTACAAGAATCCTAAACTTACGGAGCTTATGTATTACTTAGATTTCTCTTGAAAAATACGTACCTATATTTGTATATATAAAAAATACTGTCGTGGATGTGACTGCTGAAATTATAGTTTGAAAAAACACACTTAAGTATAAGATACACTAGTAGTGTACGGTTTTAGATAGTAAAATGCAAAAGTTCTTAAGATAATACAAGATGTATTCCACATACTACATTTTTGTTTTAACTATAAAAATAACTGTGTCTGTTAAGTGTGTAACTGTGTAAAAATTTAATGAGAAAAACACGTCAACAGTATCGCCCAAAAGTAGATAGAGCTGCGTAGGTATATTGCTCTCGACCGTACACAAAACTGTGGGAAAACAAATCGAACGTCGTTGTTAACAGGAAGTCAGCTCTACTGGAGAATAAACATCTGTATCCATAACATTAATACTTGACTTCTCAGGACTAAACACAGAAACTCAAATTTCTCTGGAGTGTCAAAAAAATGGACCCTAGTAAACTATGTTATAGGTATTAACCAAAAGACAGGATGATTTGCCACGTCTGCTTCAGACCCTCGTCAGACTCGTCATCTCCTAGTGTATCATGTATTCGATTCGTGATTTTGACGGCTGTGAGTTTTTTTTTTTATTATTTACTAATATCAGTGTTGTGGCTTAAACCATACAAAGAGAGCAGCTTCTCTTTGTGGCTGAGAAAACATTTTAATATTAATAATAACTCGTTATTGCTCACACAAAATAAAAATTACAATAACAATATTTGCAGTAAATTACTGAAATCTAATGTGGGCAAAGGCGGTCTTATTGCTGGCAGCGATTTCTTCCAAACAACCTTTGTGTAACTGGAAATCTAGTAAGTGAGCGGAAGGTATTTTACTAAATAACAAATAAAAATAAAAAATAAAGCTCTAATAGCATATAACCATACAAATTTTAATATTTATAAATATATACATATTACTAATTTATAATATACATATGTAACATTAAAATACAAAGATACATATACAGTTGCGATCTATAATTTCTCTAAAAGGAGTCTGTGTAATCTTGATTAAAAGATAGCAATAGACTTAGCATGTTGAATGGCAGACGGAATTCCAGGGATGTGCAGCTTTCACAGTAAAAGACTCATAAAAGTAACCCGATTGAGTAAGCAAAGTTTCCAGCCTCTTGTCACCGTCCGACCGAAGGCAGCGGCCATGGCCAGCACCGAGGAACCTAAACCGCTCCTTGAGATAAGCAGGGAGTACGAGGGTCATACAGTATTTTGTACATGAGAGTTAAAACGTGCTCCTCGCGACGCAGCCTGATAGGTAACCACTTAAGTTCCCGTCGGAATTCCGAAACATGATCGAACTTGCGCAATCCGTGATTGAATCTCACACATAGGTTTTGGAGGCGTTAGGTTATTGAAATATTTTTTTATAGTAAACTTATGTTGTGTATACTGAATCTTTCTATAATTATTATTTTAAAGTGTATATAAAAAGGAAATGTTTTTTTGTGTTGGATTTATTTTCTTTGGTTTTATTATTGTGGTTATTATTAGGTAATTTGTTTTGTCTGTAGCCATGCATAAATGTCTTTCTGTCTTTTCTTTGTAACATCATGTTGAATGAGCCTTAACTGGAGGGAGAAACTAAAAGCATTGAAGTGTTACACTATCCTGGTTCCATCAGCAGATCAATTTGAAGTGACTTTATTATTGTACTTATTGTCATCTGTATTATAATTTTAATTGAGTTTAATAAATTTGACCTAACCTAGTTAAATTTTACATCCAAGACTTGTTTACATTGTTTTGATTAAATCCATAAAGAGTACTTGGACTAATCTCAGACTTATTTCAGTTAATTAATAAATTTATACTACATAGAATACGTGTACTGAAATGCTTAACGTAAGCCTGTTTATTGAGACTTTAGAAGATTCCAAGCTAATTAGTAGGCAGGTAAAATACTTTCAGAATTAAAAATGAAATAGAGACAAATACACCAAATTAAACACAGCTTGTTATCAGGGAAATTGTTTGTGTGTCCGTAACAGAATTCGAATTCCCTAGTCATATTACAAACTTCGCTATCTATTCTACAGGTACCTATGTATAATAACTTTGAGTTATAGTATATATTATAAACGCTTTGAGTTATGGGGCATAGAGTAGAATTTTCTTTGCATTTATAGTTTTCTTTGTAACAGAATAGATAAATTCAGAATAGTATTGATATAACGATTGGCATGTGATATGCTACAAGCAGTTTAGGAGTTTTCCATAGCGTTCGTGATCATAGATTGCGACTTGGCTAGGGCCCCGTATCACTAGGCCGTCTACAATTTAGAAAAATAAGCGTAATTCTTTCTTAAGGTTTCACGCGTGACTACGGTGGTTGAAAGTGATTTATTTAAATATCAGCATTTCATTGACTATTGCCATTTGGTAATTCTTCTAAAAACACTTTGCTTCATAACGGGTTAAATGTTATCTCCCAGGTACCTACGAGAAATAGATAAAAGTTGCACCATTACAAGAAAAACCTATTTTGTCGGCAACAGCTGTTGACACTGTACTGCCAATATATTATAGTTTCTACTCTTGCACTCTGTCACCTCTTGTGCCAGCGAGCAGGACCTTATATAAAGTAATCTAAAAAAATGTCCACTGGAAAACTAGAAAGGTCAACGTTGAAAAAGTACGTGAGGTTGGGGAAAGGAATGCCGTTAACTTTTACTTTCTTCTGTTTGATAATTTGTCCAAGTTTTCGGCCTTTCCGAACATCTAAAAAGGCTGTGGCCCTTTCCTGTACATACAAAATAATGAATCTGTCCCATTCAACGTGACTGTCAATGACCACCAATAGTCTATCCTTGAACTTGCGGGCAACAAATGACCATAATCAGCGAAAAATTATGCAACAAGGCTTGGCAGTTAAGCTTGCGAGTTAATTTTGGCAGAGGCATCAAGAGAAACTCATAAACTAAAGTTAAGATTCGTTTCTTTTTACATCAAAACGAATCCAATCAGTTGTTGTTACAAACACAGTTTACTTTAATACATTTACACTTAGTAAATTTGTATTGGATTGGATTTAACAAAACCAATTCTATTTCCGAATGTGAATTTCTGAACGTTTTTAGATTCCGTTTTTTACATATTTACAAGAATGCATTCTACTGTTGTAGGTACAACAGTTCTAACAAATAAGAGACTTTTATAAATTATTATGATTTAGTGATTTTACAAATTTTTGGTCACTAAGAACTTTTCTTTGTAAACATTTGTTTGAAATGACGGAAAAGGCAAATTTACTGCAACTAGTTTTAGACTAGACTTACTATAAAAGTCTCAGGGGCTCGAATTTCTGACTGTAACTTACAAAACTTTAGCTGTCTAAACTTACTTAAGAAGGAGATGGTGACCAAGAACGTGTCAGAGGAAGGTTTTTATCAAAACGAATTTCTAAAGCATTACTCGTCATAATGATTTTGTCCAGATCCCAATAAAAGTAGTACCTGATCGCTTAAATTATTTGTTGTTTCGTTTGCCCAATTATAAGACGAATCTCCTTACTTAATAATAGAGATACTTTTAGAGATCCGCGGTAGATCCTACACTGTACTGGTTCAACAGATTAAGTTGGTTACGCACTTAACAACTACACGACCAAGAAAACTAGACAAACGGACGGGTGCAGCCTACCTTGTCAATCCTTTGCAATTAATAAATAAAACAAGTAATGAGAAAGAAGTGCTGTTCAGTAATTTTTACATTCACTCCGGACTAAGATACTGGCATTTTGTTCATTTTATTAATAATTTGCTACTCGAATCCGAAATGAATGACGTCACGTTTGACAGTCGTTTGTTAGGTTTTCGATTATACTATTTCCATTTCTTTATTTTCTCGATGACAGTTCCTGTGAAAACTTGTGCGAGCGTTTTTTTTACATTATGTATGCATTATTTTATAAAAAATATGACGTTTACACACGTACAAGGTTATATAATACCAGAGTGGAAAAACTGATAGGGATGGAGCTATATCGATAAACGTAACGCGATAACAGAAACGGTATTTTTTTACAAACTACTGCCGGATACTTATGTAGAAATTTAATAACTAATGTTATATTTCATTACAAGATATTACACGTATTGATTCTTGATTGATAATGCCGACTTCTTTAAAATTTTCGTAGCTGTTTTAAAATAAGTTGGTATAGGTAGGTACTCGACAATGAAACGAAATAATTATAACGACAGGTAATCTTTATTTATCCCAACATTTATTATAAGTTCCTGTACTTTTATATTATCGAATGCCACATGAATTTCCCAATCCGACGCTATAATGTTTTGGGTTCTTCTCACAATTTTTTCCCAGTTTTCGGAAGTTACTTCCGAACATGCATTTTTTAATAAATCTAACATCTTGTTTGCCGTAAAAGGGGGATGGGTATTGTTTCGAGCGGCGTGTCCTTTGATTTGTGCCCATATTAGTTCTATAGCATTAGTCTATAGCGGAAGTCGAAGAACCCAATGACCACATTCGGCAGCTATTTCGTCGATAACATACCTTTTAGGGAGGCTTTTCTTCGATTTTAAAATATTCACTAATTGTACTTTTAATAAAGTACTATCCACATTTTCACCATGACGTCGGAGCCAGTCAATTATCTCTTGTTTTTTATTGGCCTGCGTCGGCATTTTATCAATTTGTCTGGAGTGATATGTAGCGTTGTCCATAATAATTATGGACGGTTCTTCCAGAGATCGCACCATTTCTTTAAACCATCCTTCGTAAATCTCCGCGTTCATTTCTTCGTGGTAGTCCACTGTTTTCTTGGATTTAAAGGCCAGTAAAGCATCTGACACGAATCCTTTCGTAGACCCTGCATGGCATATGATAAGGCGTTCACCTTTTCCCACTGGCACTAAACTAATGGAAGCGGCGTTGTCGTCAGTCCAGTTCTTAGATACTGTAAAGTTTGCATTTAACCAAGTCAGTGAAAATAACATTTGACCAATCTGATATCTTTTTGGCTTCGCTCAAAAATTCGCAGCGAGCCATAGCAACGTCGTGACGCTCCATCAATATTTTACGTTTGTCCGATTTTTAATAAGAAAATCCGATTAAGCTTAATGACAATTTTGGGCCATGGAACAAACCACATTCACGTAAAGAAACAACAAGTTTTTTAAGTGTTGGAATTTCTTTGCGCAAGTAATAGTCATATATATGACGGCGAATAGCATCGGCGTTGAAGTTGTCAACCGATGTCACACGACGTGGTTGGCGTTTTTTTTTTCGCCGTCGAAACTTATTTTCCTGCATGCCGCTTGTACCGTAAGCTTTGGTAGTAATTTTTGAAACAGTAGGTCCACTAATTCCTAATACGGCCGCAACACGCTCTCGCACTTGCGACAGTGGTAATAGCGGGCCACCGTTTTGATACTCTGCTTCAAAGTAATTACGAACCTTGATCACCAGTTCTCTCGCCTGTCTTTTCGGAATAGATCTTTTCGGCATTTTGATATTTGACAGCTGAGCAGCAATCAACACGGAGGAACACAAATACACAACGTAACGTATGGATAATGTGAAAAAAACTCAGCGAACAGAAATGTAGTGACTAGCACGACCGTCTTGTTGCGAGTGACAGATTAAAACAAACAGAAAATGGCGGTGGGCCATTGAGTGTTCCCACCTTGAAAAAATATATTTGAATGTTTTTGTTGTATTGTCTTTGTTCAAAATATAATAAATATATGCGATCGATATCATTACTTATTTGGTCACAACACTACATTATTTCAAATTAGAACTGTCATCGAGAAAATAAAGAAATGGAAATAGTATAGCAAAATAATTTCTGGTCATAATTTATATACTTAGCACATATTGATGATTATCTGACAAAAGTTCTATAACTTTATGTGCTTATGTGACAATGTGAAATTAATATTATTTAATAATAAAAGTAAATTTGATTTACCTTATTGTTATTTTAATTTCTAACATATTGATTGTGGTTTACTTATTGTCAATAAAGCTCAATCAAATTGCTTATAAACATCATTGCTAAACTTAAAATTTAATTCTGCTCAATATTGTTAAAATAAAAATTATGAACCTATTATTAGCTGTAAACATTTTAGATTCGTAATGTTGTATATTATATTTAAGTTCTGTTGGTTCTGTTTAAAAAAATAAATATATAATTGGAGTGCTATACACGTACCCAAGCATAATACATAATATGAGTCTACTCTATCTGTTAGGTAGGTACGGTCAGTAATTTTAGATTTCAGTTTCCTAAGTAATGAAATTGTGGAATCGGGATTCTCAATGATGTATTACCCAGGAACACCGACGCTCGTTTAAGTTTAAGTCGTCGATAGGGATCTATAAACAGCTTCATTCTACTTAAGTGTCACATCCATTACTTGTTAAGCTTCTTTGAAAAGAAGGAAAAACTTGTTTTGGATAAAGTTTACAACTCAGTTACTATACTAAGGTTTAGCAGTCTATAAATAATATAAACTATCTTGTAAGATACTTGATACGTCCCTGGTTCAAATGCTTTTATTTATCACACAAAAGTTAAGAATACAATAGATTTAAATGTCACTTACGTGCATCCAAAACACATACAAAATATTAGAATAACGCTTTTATGTTCATTCTTCCTAAAACGTATAGGCCTGGAATCTTCAAGAGTAAATGTTGTGTTCGAGTCGTGTGAGTTTTGTATTCTTAACAAACAGGTATTAGACAACCGAAATGCGAAACTTTGAAACAATGATTTATAAAAGATAGTCACGTAATAGTTTATTTACGCGGACTTTTACGAGTCGCCGCGAATGTTCCGACAGCTGGACGCTCAGGCGCAGGTAGCATTAGTAGCAGTTGCTTCAGTAGCAGGCAGCTTCAGTAGCAGGCAGCATCAGTAGCAGGCAGCACCGGTAGAAGGCAGCATCAGTCGCAGGCAGCATCAGTAGCAGGCATTAGCAGTAGCAGGCAGCATCAGTAGCAGGTAGCATCAGTAGCAGGTAGCATCAGTAGCAGGTAGCATCAGTAGCAGGCAGCATCGGTAGAAGGCAGAACCAGTAGCAGGCAGCATCAGTAGCAGGCAGCATCAGTAGCAGGCAGCATCGGTAGAAGGCAGAACCAGTAGCAGGCAGCATCAGTAGCAGGCAGCAACAGTAGAAGGCATTATAAGTAGCAGGCAGCATGACTAGAAGGCAGCCTCAGTAGCAGGCAGCATCAGTAGCAGGCAGCATCACTAGAAGGCAGCATCAGTAGCAGGGCAGAATCAGTAGCAGGCAGCATCAGTAGCAGGTAGCATCGGCAGAAGGCAGCATCAGTAGAAGACAACATCAGTCGCAGGCAGAATCAGTAGCGGGCAGCATTAGTAGAAGGTAGCATCATTAGCAGGCAGCATCAGTAGAAGGCAGCATCAGTAGCAGGCAGCATCAGTAGCAGGCAGAATCAGTAGCAGGCAGCATCAGTAGCAGGCAGCATCAGTAGCAGGTAGCGTCAGTAGTAGGCAGCATCGCTAGCAGGCAGCATCAGTAGCAGGCAGCATCAGTAGCAGGCAGCATCAGTAGCAGGCAGCATCAGTAGCAGGCAGCATTGGTAGCAGGCAGCATCAGTAGCAGGCAGCATCAGTAGCAGGTAGTGTCAGTAGCAGGCAGCATCGGTAGCAGGCAGCATCAGTAGCAGGCAGCATCAAGTGCAGGTAGCGTCAGTAGCAGGCAGCATCGGTAGCAGGCAGCGTCAGTAGCAGGCAGCATCAGTAGTAGGCAGCATCAGTAGCAGGCAGCATCGGTAGAAGGCAGAACCAGTAGCAGGCAGCATCAGTAGCAGGCATCATCAGTAGCAGGCAGCATCAGTAGCAGGCAGCATCAGTAGAAGGAATCAGACTTGCAGTAGAATTGCTTGCAGTAGACTTGTTTGCAGCAGACTCGTTTGCAGTAGACTGTAGACTTATTTAAGACTCGACACAATAAAGGTTCTGCCCAAAGACCAATACCCTGAAAGCGTAAATAATGCTACTGCAGGGAGGTCAGCCTCACCCTTATAAATTGGTGATTTCATGCAATTAGAGAAATATCTAAATGCTTTGTAAACACTTGATGCAAGGGAATTTAGAAAATGTACCGGTAAAGGTAATCGCAGTCTTATCACTACACAAAGATCTCTACCAGAAACATCGATAGGTAACAGTCTTGATTAATATCAGATTTGGCATATATGAAAATGTATTGTACATTTTAATTTACTAACCGATTTAATACAAAGTAATTAACTTCAAATACCCAGCTACTGCGTCTATAAAGTGACCTTGTCGAAATGGAGTAGCAGAGTTTCTTTTGTTTGATTCGTCTGGGAGGGTACTGCAGTCCTTCCTTTTTTACCACCATATTAATCATATTTACATAGTTGTGTTCATGTTTTAGGGAAGGAGCAGCCAGGGCAATTACTGGAACAATTGAAGCCTACGGTTGTGAACGTATCATTATTGTCATCATTAGTCTATCACATTCGATATTAATAAATAAAATACCTACGAATAAAGATGCCCACAGATGCCACTTACCGGTTTGCGCGCCATGAAAGTTAAGTTTAGTCCATCTTGTGTCGAGCGCAGCAGCTGTACGTTTTTTAAAACTCTATCGATTAACAACTTGTTATAAATAATGAAAACTACTGAAAACTTTGTTCCTTTTGAACTATTTAATCATATTTTGTAAGCTACAAGTTCCGTGTTCACTCTACAAGTGTTAAATATAAATAAATTCTATATATGCCACGCTTCCTTAATACTTATTGAATGGTTTTGGTGTCTATTGATAACAATAAAACTGTTTTGGTGACGTAACAATGTTTTTTGGAGGTTTGATATTACATCAGTTTCTAATCGAATAAACACAGCTGTAATGAATAAAAATCTTGTGTGAAAATTTGTGAAAATTTTTGTTATTATCTAATTAAAATTGTTGTAAAAATTGTACCCGTGTGTCGCTAAATGTATAATGGTAAACAATGCAGAGTAAATAAATAAACAAAATGTAATTTGATTCGCCATACCAAATTTCATTTTCGCCATTTCTGTGGTGCAAAACAAGTTCCGACATAAAAGGGTTTTGAGGACCGTTTCCCTTTTAGGAGAAATCATAACGTTTGTAATTTACAAGTTTTTGGGTATGATTAAACATATTACATCTCAAAAGTGTCCATGTTTCACGTTCTCAACCCAAGTGCCTAGTCCTTGATCTTAGATTTTATGATTTTTTGTGATGATATTTTCGAAACTGCTTCAGGATGGCAATTTTAACTTTTCGTAGTTATATGGAAGAAAAATCAAAATATCGAAGAAAAATGAAGTGGCTTTTCAATAGAGATTAAAAATATCATTTTCTGAGGATGTCAAGCTGCTATACTCGACATTTTACAAAGTAAGTGAAAGAGGGAAAAGGTCTATAGGCCCGCAACTCACATTCGACAGATAATGTCACACATGAATGAAAATTGCCCTACAGGTCATTTACAGGTTAGGCTAAAGATCAAATAGAGTAAAACCTATTTTAGGAAATCTATTACCAAAAGTAAAACAGAGAAATACTAGATTACCCAGCTCGGTTTTAAATTAGTACCCTGATTTGCATGCGAGTACCTTCTTCGTAGGACAAGATACTTATTATTTCGCTTCCTTACGCGGCGTGGGTCGATCTCCAAGGGCCAAGAAAAGGGTAAATTGGATGATCAGCATTTTGTTTGTTTTTATTTTTTATTATTAATATGTATGTATAAAAACGAAATGTTTGTACTTAGTTGTGGTGAAAAGTGAGCTGGTTGCCTTAAAATGATTGTATTCGTTTTTAGGTTATCCTGCTGCTTGGTTCTGATTATTTGAAGATAAATACATATTACTCATGTATAAAATGTAGGAGCTAATGTATAACGATTATTATTGTAGAGCTAAATCAAACGCCAATAGAGATATTAGATAGAGTAGAGATATTATGTAACATACATATATTATTATAAAATTTCCCGAGAGGAAGCTGTAATAATCTATATTTTCATTAATAATTTTCTAAAGCATGGGATATACGTCCTAATTTTCATGTCTTGCCTGAAATGACACTACCAGTTCTTCGTTTAACTCTATAAGATTTAAAATTAAGCAAGTAGTTATTGTATGTACTGCAAGATCTACACGGAATTTTAAAGTAGTTTTTTGTTATTTATAGGACCAAAGAGAAATTTATAAGGGAGTGTATAATTTTATTTTTAGGCTTTATGGACTCAAAATTTTACAATAATGCATTACATATTATGTTTGTTTAAAACCTCATTAAAATGAAGCTAAGCGCTTGAAGATCTTATTTGATTATTCTGTCCAAACGCAGCCTTAATTTATGTCACAAAATTAAGTTGGTAACTGACCCTGTGGCTGTTTTGTCAACATTTGCAAGTCTTTGTCGCATGCGGAGCACGAAGCTCATCTTTATTAACAACTTTGGTCTATTTTTCATCAATATTTAATTCGCATTGTGTCCACGTCCTTAATTGTTGTTTGACGCTTGATAGCCGTCGGATGACGACTTACCCTAATGATTTTGTTTTGCGGACGAAAAGTTTTTGGTGAAATTCGTTTTAATTGTTGGGTCAGGTTTGAGAAATAAATAATTTGTTGTGAGGGAATTAATTTGTGTATTTTCGAAAAAATGTTTTTACTTCGGTAACATAATTGTAGTATACGAGTAGTATAAAGATATTGTCTGGCTGGAAGTTAACGAAGAACTTAGTAAGGTTTTGACCGCGACATTGCTTGGGCATCGTGCTTTTTGCTGTATCCCCAAAAACGGTAAGTAAAGTGTTCGTGCCGAACGTTCATCATTATATATTCGACTTTAACCCTGGGTGGTACCGATTGATGCCGGACCGAATATATGGGTAGCACCCCTAAGAACAAATATCTCATTCTCTTATAGTATAAGACTTTCCCATACTGACCCATTATGTAAGTGTAGGTATTTGTGTTGTTTTATATCAGAATAGTTTTTTTATTAATCCGTCTTGAAAGGTAAAGTACATTGACGTGAACTACTTATTTCAATTAATCTAAAACCAGATGACTTGCGTTACGAGCTTAGGGTGGTCAGACAACTGCTGGACTCCAGGTGGGTACAGACCCTATCTAAGAGGCGTTGAATATGAATGAAATGAAATAATAGAACAACTGATCCTAATTACAGGTATGGTATTACCTACCTAATAAACCTTTTCTTCCTCCGTCTTGTAAATTGTAAATTCTCGGTTCTATAACTGGTATTTTTATTACAAATTATTTTTGCTTACGTTAAGTCACGCAGCATCATGCTTTTCCAAGCAAAGTTTACTGTCATAAATCACAAGATGCCAAAATGTTGGCTTAAATTAAAATAAGACAAAAAAAAAACGAAATAGAAATTCAGGAAAAGTTGGTAATAAGCGGATACGTTTACAATTTTTCTTCGTCTCTGCTAGCGCCTATTTAAGATGTGCATGTGGACTGAGTGATCCTTTCTCCAATTGCCACACAATTTTAGGAGGATTTTGTAAATCATTGTAGAAATCCTATGGCAAAGTAAAAAATTTGTCGAACTAGAAATAAAACAGATAGAGCAGAAAACCTAGAGCACCCAAGCCCTTTTTATGAAAATGCTTTAGTTTAAATCTCGTTATACGTGGACTTTGGACTTTTGATTTAAATTTTAAAAAATTGTAAAAAAATTGTCGAAAATATTAACTAACATGAAATGCATATGCATATTCCGTTTCCAAATTATAAAGATGTATTAGGATCACTCAAACGGCTCACTGTGCCATATAAGTGCTCCCAAAACAACTATAGTATAACATTAAATTACGTTTTATTATTATGGGAATTATAAAAAAAAACATAAAAGCAAATTTGTCTAACAATTATCATTATAAAAAAATAGCAGATGAAAGCAGAAATAAAACTTTCATATTTCTCTGATATGCCGTCTGAGTGATCCAAATTTTGGCCTTTATTTAAGTATTTACACTATTGTGCAGACTGAGATTATATTTCAAAATTGTCAAAAAATATTTACAAAAACTTGGCATAGCTATTATATTTACAAGTCGCGTTACTTATGAGATATCTTCATTTGTACATTTCTGAAGGAAACTAGATAGAAGGGTGACCACAAAATAACAGAATGATAGAAAACCATCTAGTTAATATACTTTTTATTAGAAAAATTCATAAGTCGGTGAGTCCGTAACATAAGGTATGATAACAAATACGATGTCACAACCTACAGAAATATGGTCTAAGCTTGTTGTACATTAGGTAAACTTTGATTTAACAACGGTTAGATCCAACGACTATCAGTTGTTTTGAATTTAGGCCTTCTGTCCATAGCTGTTTTAAAGTGTAGGCCTTTCTTATTATTCATTCATTTATGACTTTAAAGGTTATGGATACATCCATTATGCGTCTCGTATTTTATTATTATGTTCTGCAATTATGTTCTTTACATCTATGCTAATTAAAGTTATGATAATGACCATTAGAAGAAGTTAAAGTTATGCCTATGGAACCTCTGCTTATCATGTTTTGTGTGAAAAAACTGTATGCTGACTTTTATGCCAAACTTCTGATGTTTGACGCTTCACGGGCTGTTACATTGCGCAAAAGACGCATAGCAATGAGTTGTCTTTAGTCCAAACTGACATTAGGCACCCAAAATCTTTAAGTATCAAATCGGAGATCCCTTATTTAAAAATGACCAAGGATGCCATAACATATTCCTGATATGTTTTCTGAATACAGCAATGGCCGAAAATTGAAATAAGTTCGTGCTTGTAAGCATTTTATGTGCATATGTATATTACTGGTGCTAGACGCAAACCATATCCGTAATTGAAAAATCTCTACTGGAAACCTCAGTAATTCATTTCTTCAACAAAAATCATTCTTCATGGTGGGGCCTTTATTTGTGAAAAAACTGTATGCTGACTTTTATGCCAAACTACATTATGATGAAAAAGATTATGCGAGAAAGAGGGCTCCCTTTTAAGGGGGGGTGGGTTATGGAAGAAGAGAAGCGTCTTCATGTTGGTTGGTCTCGGGATCTGTGCGGGTACGAAGTCAAAGAGATGATTGTCCCGGCTGCCAAGCCGGATTAGTTCGTTTCCTGGATACTGGTGAACTTTGGAAAATATCTGGGCTAGCTATGTCCGCAACTATCTGACCACCGGAACGGTTAGGGTTAGGAGGCTTAGGGGGGATAGAATCACTATCTATTATCTAACATACAAACACTAAAACTAATTGCAGCTAAATAGAACGTCTCACCGCTAACACAAAGACAAACTCAACTACACAAAATAAATGAAAGTAATAGCACTAAATAAAATAAGAAAATATGGAAAACAATAAAACCCGTGTGCAAACCGCAAACGCCAACTTGATAGTCGTCAAAATATAATATGTATAAATACGATGTAATGACATTGACATACCACTTTTTGTATAATGCCACATTATTCACTTTTGTTTTTTTTATTTTTTTATTTCACAATTTGAAAATTCCTCATTACAGACAACTACAAATTAATTTTAATTTTAATTAATTAGCAAAACAAAATATATAGTTAAAAATATATTCGCAATCTCTCGCGTTATCAGCAACGGAAATTTTAACGATTACTCCACACACAACACACAACGACAAAACTTACAACTAAATGCGCCGAAAACCATTAATTTGAATCTGTAAATGTCGCACGCATCTAATGATTTCAACCAAAGAATCTAATTATTTCAAATAAGAAATGTGAAACCAAAGTCTCGCTTACCGTTTGATAAAAAATCATACGTACCCTACTTACCATTACCTTCCTTATTACTTCGGAACTTATTACCTAATTATTACCTTCGGAAATGTACAGATGAAGATATTTCATAAATAACGCCACTTGTAAACATAATAGCTATGCCAAGTATTTGCAAATATTTTTTGACAATTTTGCAATATAATCTCAGCCTGCACAATAGTGTAAATACTTAAATAAAGGCCAAAATTTGGATCACTCAGACATCATATCAGAGAAAAAAGAAAGTTTCATTTCTGCTTTCATCTGCTATCATTTTATAATGAAAATTGTTTGACAAATTTTCTTTTATGTTTTTTTTATAATTCCCATAATAATAAAATGTAATTTTATCGTATATTATAGTTGTTTTGGGAGCACTTATATGGCACAGAGAGCCGTTTGAATGATCCAAATACATCTTTATTATTTGAAAACGGAATATGCATTTGAATTCAGGTTAGTTAATATTTTTCGAGATTTTTCCAAAAACTTTTTGATATTTAAATCACATGTCCAAAGTCCACGTATAACGAGATTTAAACTAAAGCACTTTCATAAAAAGGGCGGATTGAGTGCTCCAGGTTTTCTGCTCTATCTGCTTTATTTCTAGTTTGACAATTTTTTTACTTTGCCATAGGATTCCTACAATTATTTACAAAATCCTCCTAAAATTGTGTGGCAATTGGAGAAAGGATCACTCAATCCACAGGCACACCTATTTAAGCCTTATTAAATAAATTATTTAGGTAGTATATTTGCACTCCATACTTATTTGAATAAATTAATAAGTTTAGGTAAAACTGTGATTACCACATGTATCATGAACAATTCGCCAAAAATAAAGAAGTGATTATATGTGTAAAAATGGCTGGATTACTTTTTTGTAAATAAAGTTGATTTATAGACCAATTTGTCGCAGTCATGTTTTATTGCTTGCGTAGATGATTATAGTGTAATTTACCATATAAATTAACATTGACATCTTGTAATTGGGTGTAAGCGAAATATGAAGTAATATTTGTTAAGGTTTGCCATTTGGAACGTCAAAAACGCGTCGACACAGAGATAGACATTTTCATACGAATTTTTATTTACGGATCTTTAATGTTCTATGCTTTGCTTGTTCACCACACCAAAAAGTAATGTGAATAATTCTTAAATTTTACAGAGGTACTTAGTAACAATCACTAGGTAATAATAAATATTAAACTGCCAAAAAATATACATTTTAATATATTTTTAACTTTCAATACATTTCTATCACATGATTTTGAATAAAGATTGGTTTACCGTTTCGCGTGGACTCGACGCGTATTCTCGCGCCGACGGGAAACACGGTGCAATTGTAGCAAAGCTTAAAAAATAATTTTATACCTAAAAACATAAACAAAACTAAAATAATAAATGACCCTGCATTTTAAATGACCACATTACAAAACTAAGATTCTCCTCTAGTTTCGACGAGGAGGAAAACTTTTTAAACCATTTCATATCCTCCTCAATTAGAGGCAATTACGCAGTTTTCTCTCAAAGCTGAACCCTTCTAAAGTATTCGCACACGTGGCCTTTTAGTGGCTTTTTGATTCGGGGCACTGATAGGGAGTAGATAACATACTTATTAACAAAATTCTGATGTTTGACGCTTCACGGGCTGTTACATTGCGCAAAAGACGCATAGCAATGAGTTGTCTTTAGTCCAAACTGACATTAGGCACCCAAAATCTTTAAGTATCAAATCGGAGATCCCTTATTTAAAAATGACCAAGGATGCCATAACATATTCCTGATATGTTTTCTGAATACAGCAATGGCCGAAAATTGAAATAAGTTCGTGCTTGTAAGCATTTTATGTGCATATGTATATTACTGGTGCTAGACGCAAACCATATCCGTAATTGAAAAATCTCTACTGGAAACCTCAGTAATTCATTTCTTCAACAAAAATCATTCTTCATGGTGGGGCCTATATTTGACGTTGGATTAAACTGGTTGGTCCTGTAACTTTATTGATCATTCCATTTGTCGTATAAATGGCCACCGGCTGCGCTCCCCGTTCCGAAATGGTTTGGCGAGCGCAAAGGTTGTCCTTGTCAATACAGTGTCCTTTGCGCCTGACATTTTGATGATCAAGTTGTTATTATAATGTAACAAAATGTTGGACTATTTAAGATTTTATATTATTTTGAATTAGATTTGCGTTTGTTTGCCATCTCTCTGATTGAAAGTGATGAGGTCTTTGTCATGTGGATTTGACGTGACCATCCTGGAGGTGCATATTTACCTACTCTAAGAAAATAATAATCATAGTAAATATCATAGATTTCAATATAACTGTAATAAATTTCTGGTGATTCTAAAATTTTAATAATGTGTTTAATCTGTAATTATAGACTAATCTGTTATTTTAGAAAACGCTTAAGTTGTTACTAACTCTAATTTAATGTAACCGAATAATGTTATATTATAAATATCGAATCATCATATATTTTCTATCTTTCGATTACAAAAGCCGAAGCGAACTAAATAAAGGCTAGTTTTATGAATCTCTACTATCTGAAGTGGCTGAGTGGAGTACTGTCGAGTATACTACCGTGCGAGTGCTTGGTGGTGTACTCGACTGTAGGTACTCTAATTTGCTACTCTGGATAGTAGGCGTCAATTGATTTATCTGTACCCTGGATTGAAAGTATCTGTAATAAATATATAAAACTCTTATTGCTGCATATAGTAATATATATTATGTAAATAGTATATACTAATAATAATAATATATACTAATAGAAGTAGATTGTTTATAATGCAATATTATTCCACCTATTTGATGGAAATCGGTTTAGCCATTCAAAAGTTTTGCATGCTTTTTCCTGTCAGTCGTGGGTTTTAAATTTATTTTTATAAATACATTTTCTTGTGTTTTCTAATCACCAAATACCGTAATATATAAGGTTCAAAAGAAAAACTTTACTCCCATATTTAGGAAAACAATCACCTCAACGAAACCCTCGCTAAAATTCAAAATTATAACTTCTTGCTATGATATTTTAAGCAAAAAGGCAAAATAATCACACAAATAACAGAAATAAAAAAAGATAAAAACATGTTACTCTCAATTAAAAGTTTCATGGCTCTATCTTTAAAAAATGTTCAATCTCCGTTACCCCTAAAGGGATGATAAATCTTAATGTACTGATAGTTGCATTATTTATGTTTAAAATTTTCAATTTACAAACGTAAAATATCAATTTTATACTCTAGCTTAAAAACTAACAAAACTCCCATACACGCTTTCAATCCCCATTTTACCCTACCAGATTTAAACAGCACCGGCTCTGTGGTTTAAGCATGGAAAGGAAAACGACAGAGAGACAGATAGAGTTACTTTCGCATTTATAATATTAATATGGGTTAATTTACATATAATTAAATTATATTATATTACTTAAAAGAGAAACCCACCTTTCCATACATGCCTGGGCCCAGGGCTTTTGTTGAGTTAACATTATGACATTTAAAGCTACAGATAGATATAATATCAACAACATATTAAAGAAAGTTTTAGAACATTTTCCAATGTGAAAACATAGTTATAAATACTTAAAATATGATTAAAAAAATTAACAGTAGACGTAGTACTAAGGCTGCATGTTTTATGTATGGCTGTATGACATACTGCTGTGCTGCCAAAATAAAAATGAAAAATCCAACATATTTTTCAAATGTTTTTTTAATGATAACTTCATAAAATGTGTTTAAATGTTTCAATATTCGTGTGAAATAATCAAAAGAGTATAAAGCATTTTTTTTGTGAATTCTTAATATTTCCAAAACAATAATTATAAAAATGTGAAGACGCCGTAATCATAGTACATTCATTTCAATTTATATTGTTTCACAGGTCGAATATTTTTGTAGCTTTTTTTATGCAAATACAGAATAATTTTATGCATTTTTTAGCTTACATTTCGTTTTGTTAACCGCCAAGCCCACAACTTTCTTCCTCCTTTATCCACTCGGTCTGAGGCTGTACTCATTCCCCCTGCATCACCTGAATGTCATTAAGGACAGTTTCTTTATAAAGCAACTTCAGTAGATAAATAAAAGTATCTTTCTATTTAATTTCTATTATGTTATTTCTGTATATATTTCCTATGTGTACATACATTTTAAAAGAATAAATAAATAAGTACTTACTTATATGTAAATAGACTGCTAAGCGAACAAAACTACTCTCAAACAAAATGTGTTAACATTGAAGAATTTTATGTACTACTTTCATAGTGGTCTTAGGGAATCGAAGCTAGAACTTCATGTTATTTTATGTGTAGAGTTCGAAATTTCTAACAAATGGAATTCCTAAGCGAGTGGTACTCTAAATTCAATTAAAGTTGTCCTTTCAAACAATGGGCAACTTTTTACCGTTCGTCCATTTCGACTGGTGGCCAAAGTTTTCACAAGTGTCACAAGGTTTAATAAATATCGATGAACATGTAAAATTTAATTTCTCAGCCTCGGCCCTAGCTGCCGACTGAAAATTTATTTTTCTAAACTTTAAAATAAAGCCAAATAATAATCGACACAAGGACACTGCAATCCAATATGAATGTATGAATAAAAACATTTTGAATAGGTAACAAAAATCTTGCACTAATAAGAAAACTAAAGTTTAGGTGTTTGTGTGAATAGCTTAACCGACTAACCGAAATTAATATGTTATAATTTATCTAAACTATGATCATTTTGACCAAACTTTTGAATGACATCATATTTTTATCTTTTTTGATTATTATGTCAATAGAACCTTGCTGAACAACTCTCACTTTGATAAGGGGTCAGCTGACGTAAAGAATTGAGTGTTTTTGTTGTAATTTGTAATAAAATAATGAGGTGACGTACATTGAGATAAAATACACAGATTACAACAGGATTCCAATTCAATCAATCCATGGTAAATAAATGAAAATAATAGAAAGATGAACCGAATTTAAATAAGTTACAACGGTGATTAATCGAAACTGTGAGCTTTAGGAGTAGAATTTAATATTAAACATTAATTAGTTTTTAGCATTATGCACTTATGTCACTATCAGAACTCGGTGAAATTACCGGATAAATACTTACACCGAGTTCTAAGGAATAGACGATCACCGACCATTTTGTTTTACCCCACAACGATTCACATTTTGGTGTCACTTTTGAATATGAAAACTATAACTGTACAGGTAAATTACTTTCGAGACGTTTTTGCATTTGTAGTTATGTACGGTCAGCACATAAATAAATAAACCAATACTTTTGTATTTTTTTATAATTATCATAGCCAGGTACTTCATATGGAACTAATATTATTAAACGATATTAAAATAGGGAATATTAATATTAAACATAATTTTAATTCTAAATTTCTTCAACTCCAGACATTTCATACTCATCCTCGCTTTCATCCGATGAGTCATTTGTGTGAACTATATTATAAGATAAATAATATTGACATCTTTCATCTCTCTCTCCCAAAATTGAATAAGGAACTCTTTGCTTTTCACTGGATTGCATTTCGCATTTTACTGGATAGTTATTTAATTTTATATTTATTTTTGTATGTATTGTGTAACCGTTTTTTCGTTAAAATGTATAATTTTTGGTATGGATACTTCACTGGTCTCTGTATAAATCATATACTGAAATTTTAGTATAAGTACATAACAGTCGGGCTGAAAAGTTCGTAGGCTAATGTAGAAAAAAAAAATTTTTTGGATAAAATTTGATCTTATTATTCAGTATAGTTGCCTTCGAGGGCGATGCAACGATTATAGCGGTCATGCATACCATTTTCTATACCATTTTTATAGTACGATTTGTCTTTAGCCTCAAAATAGGTCTCAGTTTCGGCGATTCCATCTCCATCGGCGCTAAATTTCTTTCCAGCGAGCATTCTCTTGAGGTTTGAGAAAAGGAAAAAGTCGCTAGGTGCCAGATCTGGATCTTTTTTTTAAACACACCAACTGCATGGACTGCATGTTATTTTATTTTTTATTTTTTATTTTATTTATTTTTAGAAACCAACAGTGTTACATCATGAATTACAAAATAAGTGTATTATAACTAGTATGACTAATTACAGGTTTCTCTTACATGTATTATATAAAAAAAAAAAAATAATAATAATAAGCCAAGTGACGGCGAAGGGGGAAAAGAATCATATTTTAATGTTATACACCGAGACTTGCGTTGAAAAAGGAAGGAGAAATAAGAAAAATATATAAAAAAGGAATGTATGCTTATAAATTTAAGAATGAAAACATATTTGAATAAAATATAAAATATATAAATAAAATGAAAACTACAATAATATTTCGGTTGCCTGTGACTTAATAGTGGCCTTACTACTGCAGAACAAGTCAATCTCCGAGAAATTGTCATTATATATTTGCGGTAATCGGGAAAATGGGGCGTTTTGGGCAAAATTTGTTTTCGTCAGAGGGATTTTGAAAAGTGGAGGAATGCGACGCTGGGATCGCAAGCCAGGGACACTCAACATGACAGTATCCACCAGCTCTGTGCAGTCCACATTGCTACGCACTATGTCAAACAGAAGCATCAAGTCTACTAATTTTCGCCTGTCTTCTAAAGATAGTAATTGATACTGCTGACAGCTCTCCCTGTATGTTAATGGCCCTGACTTGCAAAGACGATAGTTCAGGTGTTTTATGAATTTTGATTGAACTTTTTCTAACTGATACTTATGCGTGGAATACTGAGGACACCAAATCGGGCTTGCGTATTCGACAATGCTGCGGACGTAGGCATTGTATATTGTTTTTAAAGTATTGATACTTTTGAATGGTTGGCATGATCGAATGACGAAACCTAAGTTTTTGAACGCTTTATATTCATATTAATTTATTGCTCAATGTATGGTAAAAAATAGTTGTTTACAAAAAAGTTATTCTCCACATACAAAACTGTTATACAGCATGCAATTTTACAATAGTATGTTACTTAAAAAAGCTAAAAAACGTCACAATTCACTTCATTCAATTAAAAATAATTTAAAAACAATTACATGTCACAGAATTTAGTTAAAAACAATTACAATAATATCAATAAAGATAATAAAGCTTATATTATTATTATTACTATTATTAATTTTTAATTTAGGTATATTCTTTAAGATTTATGAAGTTTGCAATACATATATCATAATTTAGGTTTTACATTTAAAATACTTATTAAGCGTATAAAAACATTTTTCTGTTAACCAATGTGAGAGTTCGCCTTTTAATTTGTTTTCTGGCAAATATTTAAAACGGTTTGGTAGCGCATTAAAATTTTTATGCACATTGCGTATGATTGGTTAAGATATAGTTGCAGGCGCGGTACATCGTCATACACTAATCTTTCTCCGTGCCGCGTAGCCCTGCCTAAGTTTTTTTCTCGACTAAAATAATGAATGTTACGTTTTACAAATATAGCAACTTCCAAAATATACATACACGGCAGAGTCAACAAATTCAAAGCTTTAAATCCGCTATCATATCGATGTGATCCCTAAGAAGTATTTTATTATCAAAATGTACACCTAGGTCTCTAATTAAAGATGTTCTACGAATTGGATTTTTATTAAAATAATTATGGATGACCATACAGCGAACTGCCAGAATAAACATACATATATAAGTATTTAAAACCATGACCCGAGAACAAACATCTGTGTTCATCACACACATGAATGCCCCGGCCAGGACTCGAACCTGGGACCTCAGGGGTATGAGACAGGGCTACTGACCACTACGCTACTCGGCCGTCAATGGTGGATGTGGAAGCAATTTGAATCCCAATTCCTGCAATTTTGCCATCGTTTTCATTGATTTGTGACACGGTGCATTGTCTTGGTGAAACAGCACCTTCCTTTTCTTCAAATGGGGCCGTTTTTCCGTGATTTCATGCTTCAAACGCTCCAATAACGCTATGTAGCAGTCGCTATTGATGGTTTTTCCCTTTTCAAGGTAGTTGATGAATATAATACCATGCGCATCCCAAAATATTGATGCCATAACCTTGCCAGCTGACGGTTGCGTCTTTGCACGCTTTGGAGTTGGTTTACCACGTGCTGGCCACTCAGATGACGATCGTTTTGATTCTGGCGTGAAATGATGGAGCCATATTTCATCCATTGTCACATATCGATGCATAAACTCGGGTTGATTATGGAGGAACAGCTTTAAACACTTCTCCGAATCATAAATTCGTTGTTGTTTTTGGCCAAATGTGAGCTCGCGCGGCGCCCACTTTGAACAGAGCTTTCGCATACCCAAATATTCATGCACGATATGTCCAACACGTTCTTTTGATATCTTTAGAGCCTCAGCTATCTCGAACAACTTCACTTTGCGGTCATCCAAAATTATTTTGTGAACTTTTTTGATTTTTTCGTCGGTAACAGCCTCTTTGGGGCGTCCACTGCGTGCATCATCCTCGGTGCTCATTTTGCCTCATTTAAACTTAGCAAATCACTTCTCGACTGTTGATTTTCCTGGTGCAAAGCCTGAACAATGTTTATCAAGCCAAATTTTGGCTTATAACAGTATTTTTTTTCGCCAAAAAGCAATGCTTTATTAACACACGAAATTCCTTTTTATCAATTTTCTTCAAACTAACAAAAGTTGCTTCACTCGAAATGCTCTATCCCACAAACTACAAGTCTGACAGCTGTCAAATTTCTACACGTGTCTTTTAAAGGTTAGGGTTAACTAAAAATCATATGTGTTTTATACTAACTTTTATAATAAATGTACGAACTTTTCAGCCCAACTAATATATTGATTGTTTGTTTCCTGAATAAAATTTCTTTTCCTCTTTAATAGCATGAAGACAAACATTTTTCTTTTCTTCTATGATGGGTGATATGGCGGTAAACGGAGCACATTATGACCGTGCTGTCGTAATATTTCGTCTATCTTATACTCTACAAATCTCGCCTTATTATTTAGAATTAGTTCATATGACAGAGTCATGTTCGATAAATGTTCAATATTTCTAAATGTCAGCCAGTCAATCATTTGCTGTTTTTCAGAATTAGGATTCGGTGCATGATTTTGATTTGAATTATGATCGGGTGCGTTTACAACAACAACAAAACTATTAGCTTTGCGGTTGGGTATTAATTTCGTATAGATCAACTTCGAATAATTATCTTAATTCATATCATCATGGTAATCGACACTTTTTTGGTTGACTTTAAACATGAGCAAGGCAATTGGTACAAAACCATCCATTCCGCTGGCATGAACGATGATCAAGCGGTTGCCCTTTGATAAATGTTGCTTTAAACCAGAAGTGCTTCCATCTGACTAAGACATTGAGAAGTTTGTGATGTATGTATATAAGTTTCGTCGGTAAAAACAATTGGTCAATATTGTTTATGATATTCTGCAATTTTTTTGAGATAGTTAATTCGCAAATATCGAATATGTGCTTTTACATTTGGAGATTGCGGTTATCTTCCGTTGGTTTCAAGTTAAAACCTAATAAGATGACGTGTTTTCGTAACGTGCTGACACAACCTTTATAGTCTACTTCTTCTATAAATTTTGCGCGGAGTATTTTCATGGTCAGAATTTGGAATCTGATAGGACCTTTCTGAGTGAAGTCTAGTTGATATACATAGCAAATTATTGAGTGGGAGTCACAAAGTATTGAGCACTAGCTCTAATTGCAATTTCATTCATTTTTGAAATATTTGTACAAATTATACAAAATGTCTTTAGTTTGGGAAGTCAAAGGCTCGTTTCAACATCGGAACCATTTTTAGTTAACGAATTTACAATAATAACACTGTACAATAAATATTATAAACCATAAGAATAAAGCAAAACTAAAATCAATTAATTCATTTATTAACTAAAACCAAATAGTCAGACCTCACAACAATTAGCAATGTTTATAAATATAATAACTATTTATTTTACATTCACCATTGAGTTTTTAATGTCAATATATTTTCTTCTTCAAAATGTAACGAACTTTTTTTTTCTGACCGTACAAGGAAATTAACAATTCAAGTTTAGAATTCCTGTAACTATACAAATACTACAACAAATGCAAAAACGTCTCGACAGTATTTACCTGTCTCTCGTTTTTTTTAAAGATCGAGTTAAGTATCAATCTTCAAGATCAAGATTAAAAAATATATATTTTTATCTAAATTTCAGTTTAATTATCTTTGTTATCTGAGTTTCAGCTTACCCAGATCTAAACTTATACAATCTTTTAGCGAATAAAACGTTACTCTCACCTTTTGCTTCATAAAATATAAAAAAAATCTTCTGAAATATTCTTAAGAATAAAACCTTCATACAACATACGTATATTTTCGGCATTTATCTGAAAAAGGGATCTGAATGTATATAAAGGGATATTTATATACATTCAGAAAGCTTTGACTTCAAAAGCTAGAATTGGGAAGAATTAGAGGAATTACTATTGTATGGATGTACTGATCCCATTGAAAAGCGTTTAAGTCTACGTCAGCACCTGCCAGAGCCAACGTAATATCGTAAAAGTTTTCTGTAAGAGTGACAAGGGTTGGTCCCGCTTTAGACACGTACTATTGCCTCAGTTCAAATCGATTTTAGTTCCGGTTATATGACGCCAATATCCTACCAAATAAGTAACTAGATATTAGGAAATAGTTTCTTAAGGTCATTTATTATGGTTATTTCAAACAATATTATTCAAATACTTTTTTTTTTCAACATTTTAATTCTCTCTATGTTAAATGACAAAAATACTGTGCTATGAATATTAGCTAAAAATTGAAATTGCTAAAAAAAACTGTAAAAGTGGCCTATTTATCTCCTGTCTTCTAAAACAGAAATTAATAAGTGCAAAAATAAGGCTACTGCGGTGGAGGGAAGCTCTTAGAGATGAAAGCCGTCCTTCGGCGTCCGTTGCGACGGCGATGAAGCGGAAGGGAGGATGCAGCGTCTTCCTTCGCCTTCACCACCGCCTCCTTTGCGAGCATTACTGCTGAGAAGGAACGCACCGGCTGCCACGACCTCTCACTTTGGACCATAGCACGACCCACGGTCGGGAGCGAGGTATCTGTACCCAATTCACGCTGCACGCTGCGTTCCGCATCCCACGCGGGCCATATCTGTGCTGGGCCGTTTCTTCAAGGTCATCGTCGCAGTGGTGGCACCTGGGGGTCAGATCCTGACCGAATCGCCTATCCAACCACTGCTGGAAGACCAGACGAATTGCCTCAATAATCCAGAAGCCGGTACTCGGACAGCCTGGACTCTGACGCTTTGGTAGCCCGTTCGTGCAGCTCAGCTCTGTGCCCCTCCAGTTCCTGCAGTACAGGCGGGTGATCCCTGGCCCGGAGCGCCGCGAGGGCTTTTGCTTCCAGATCCTAGGGAATAGTGCCCGCCAGCACGACGAATGCCTCACCCGAGATCGTGTGATACCCCCGTACCACCCTGATCGCCTACACCCGCTGGACTTGCGTCAATCGGGCGACATAGCTATATTGCCGGCCCATACAGGGGCACACTACAGGGCCATCGATCTCAAGATACTCGCGTAGAGACGCCGACACGACGTGTCAGGTCCACCAAGATTCGGCAGCAGTCGTCTCAGGCCCGCAGGGGGTGGCTACCCTCTGCAGCCGAGCCACAAGGCGCTTGAAGCGAGGGCCAAAGTTCCACCGGCTATCCAGGACGAGTCCCAGGTAGTGCGTCGATGGCCTCACGTCGATGCGGACTCCGGATACGATATGGGCATCCCGGGGAGGCGCGTTCCGCGGTTCATGGAACAACATTGCCTCGAACTTTTCAAACGCCACCCGTAAACCCAATCGCAGTATGCGCGCAAGGAAGCATCACTGCCGGGACACTGCTTTTGCCGGGCAGTGACCAAGGTGTCGTGGTAATTGAATTTAACATAAGTGAACTTCAACCATAATTACATGAGTTGCTGCGTCCTATGAGATTGTATTAACTATGTGGTCCGCTTCTTGTTAGTCCACAATTTTTAGATCTAACAATAATTTGGGGGTTTGATGAGAAGACGGGATTCGAATCTAAAGAAGGATATTATATATTATAGCAATAGTATTGCAGTCGTATCTTTCAAAAACTTCAATGTAAAACAATACCCAGCGATTCCCCACTACACAGATACAATTCAATAAAATTGTATTGAATGAAATTGTAACACGATCACATCTTGTAAAAATTCTTTGTTGTGTAAACTGCAGCCGCTGTTCACTGGAAATAAATATTATTTCTTTCTTTGTGCTTGTATGATGATAACAGCTGTTCTTTTAAGTATATTTTTAATAACTAAGTTGTACTTAATAGCTTTATTAGCTTTTAATTAAATGAATAATGTTTTTTTTTTCAAATATTATTAGTAAAAAGATCTGGAAGTCGAATAGAATATTGTAGCTAAGTTGCTAAAATTTTATAGTAATCGAATAAAATCAATAAATAATTTGGTTTCTTTCACCTAAGTATATTTCTAAGACGTGGCCGAGCAAAACGCCGTGCTAGCGTCCTTTCTCCTGTTTTTAGAAGCTATTTGTATACGGGGTGTCCCATAACTTGTACGACAAAGTGAAATGAAAGAAAGATTGAGGTGTGCCCTACGAGATAAAAAAAAATTACTTCAGTAAAACTATTACCGTTTTCGAAATATTTCCGAGGGGCTGATTAATATTAAATTTTAATAAATTAAAGATAAAATAAAATACACATGTTTGAGTAAAAACATCATTTATTTATTATTTAGTCATTGAGTACATTTAGTAAATGCTGGAATTACCGGCCTTCGTCCGATACACGTGCAGCAGCTCTTCATAAAAGCCCTTTTTTATATTTTTAAACTTAACTGCGGTTAGGGTATCATTCAGCATGAAGCCTCGCAGCAGCTCTGGCGTTACAAGGAACTTTACCATAAATTGGGTGCATATCTGCATACTCATGCGACGTGTACGTACTCGCCGCCATATTTAAATTTCAGATGTAGTAGCACAGCCGGTCACAGTCGAATTCAATACACAAAACAAAGTCCAAGAAAGCGCCGAGTCGTAAGTAATCACAGTTAACAAAGTCCAAATCGTTAGGCAAATCAAAGTCCAAATTTCTATATTTTTCTATAGAGTATATACACACATCAAAAAACCTGCTACTGGACTAGAAATCAGCACTCAGACCATCAGGAATTGCTTACACAAGGTTGGATTACGAGCGAGAAGATCCTGGCGAGCACCCTTGAACTCACAACAATGACAGACAAAATGAAGAAGACCATGAGGAAAACATTTGGCGGAATTGTCTCTTCGTTGACGGGTTCAGAATTAGCACTCATCCGGATAACCGACGTCTCCGTGTCTGGAGAAGACGTGGGAACGCTGAAAGACAAAGAACTGCCACCGGAACCGTTCAACAAGGCGGGAAATCGGTATCCTTTTGGGGCGGTATAATGATTGGTGCTAGAACGCCGTTGTTTTAAGAAGGACGATACCGGATCCGGGTGCATCCAATGCATCCAATATGGATGAACCTGGAGTACAATCGGCGTCAATCAGACAGATGGAGACACAATTGATGTCGACTAACCAAGAAAATACTTTAAATGAGTTTTGCCCATCTATTATTTTACAAATTAAAAATAATAACATTCCCGCTTTGGTTGATACAGGCGCATCATTTTTTGTAATCTCTCAAAATTTATGTAATCAATTAAATATAATAATACATAATGTGGAGAATGTAAAAATCCGAGCCGTTAATGGTAATCGAATGGATAAGATAGGTAAAGTGCAATTGTATATATGTTTGGAAATTGAACATGTTGTTTATGTACAAAATTGTTATGTACTTGATAATATTGAAAGAAATTTAATTCTCGGGCAAGACTTTCTTCAGAGATCTGGTGCAATCTTATACTTGTATTTACTTAAAAAGTAAATAATTTTAATAATAATGATATTAACGAAAATACCCTTCAGCTAATACAGGTTTCACGTGAATTAAGTAAGGATGAATATGTTTATTTTTCTGATTTAGTAAATAGTAATGATGATAAGTTAGTGGTAGCTGAACCCAGTGAAAATGAATTTAACTTACCCCCGAGTCCTCAAAACTCCAAAATTGTGTATGGTTCTGAGAAACAGAATGTTAAAGTTGATGTATTGGAAAAGGTTAAGAAAGATATTAAGAGTCGTATGCCATGTAAAGAAAAGAAATTGTGTAATACATTAAAATCACTACGCCCAGTTGTAACATAACGTTTATTTGAAAAAATAAAGATTGATGTACTAGGTCCTTTTAATCGTTCAGTAGATGGGATTAAATATATAATAACGTGTATAGAATGTTTTTCAAAAGACGCTATTTGCAAAGCAGTCTCACGAGTGACGGCTCAAACGATATACGATTACTTAATTAATGAAATTTTAATAAAGGCTGGGACGGTATTTGAAGTGTTGTCAGACAAAGGTTCCATGTTTACTGGATGTTTGATGGATGAGACCCGGATCTCCGATCCCCAAGAAAGCCAAGGTGTGTTTTTCAGTAAACAAGTTTTTCAGTAATGGCATCGGTTTTCTGGGATTCTAAGGGTGTCGTCTTGGTTGATTACATAGAAAGAGGTCAAACTATAAATTCTGCATACTACTAGCACACTATTACGTCGTTTACGCGAAGAAATAAAGTCTAAAAGACCAGGATTGTTGACCAAGAAAGTTTTGTTTCATCAGGACAATGCTCATGTTCACGCATCTGCAGAATCGATGGCTCAAATAGTGAATTGTGGTTTCGAACTTCTTCTGACTTCTACCTATTTCCAAAACTAAAAAAACACTAAGGTGGAATGAAATTTTCTACCAATGAGGAGGTCAAAAGTGGCCGTAGATGCATTTTTTGAAGACCTTCTATTTAAATGGGATCAAGGCTTTGGAGGACCGCGTGACCTAGGAGGAGAGTATGTAGAAAAATAAATTGCATTATTCATGTGTTTTCTTATTTAGGCTGCGAACTTTTTAATCCACCCTCGTAACTCGTCAGCGTTCTATACGTAAAAACTTGACATGATACTTGAGATATGAGAGTTTGTCTGAATGCACCATTAAACCAATGCTAAACCACGATTGCAGATGCATGATAATCGCAAAAACGATCCAAAACTCCTGAAAATTAAATACGATCTTGGCTAAAACTTTCAAATTGTTGATATTTATTAAGAGATAGATTACTTTTCGATTAGTTCCTCACAGGGCGCCGTCAGTACAAAAGGCATTCATTAGACAAGTTTTTCAATTTTCGGCAGATGGCATCCTCGTCAGACGAACTTTGACAGCTACTAACAATAAACTTTCCTGATCATTTCTAATGGAAATCGTTAATTATGGCGTAAGTAGAATATTGACATATAAATCAATAATTATAATAACAATGAAATTATTTATGTAAAATTAATAATTAATCATGCTCAAAGAAATATTTACTTATGACCAACTGATGACATGTTTAGAGTTGATATTTCAATGCTCAGGCAATTTTTATGTCTAGAATCATTTTGAGAATTTAAACATAATGTCACGTAATGAAAGTTTTTATTCAAAAACTATCATGGACATGAATTAGTCGAAGGGGTCGCCGCGAAGGTTTCCACGGTGAAGTCGCTTAGGTGCGTGCTGGGTTAGTGGAGACGCTCAGGCGCCGACTGGGGCTCTGGCGCGTGTAGGATCAGTGAGAGCAGGAACAGGAGGAGCAGGCTGGATCAGCAGGCAGGAGGAGGCAGTATACAGGATCAGCAGGCAGGAGGAGGTGGTAGGCAGGATCATCAGGGTCAGCAGCAGTAGCAGGATCAGGCGTCAATGTCGGGGTCTTCAACATGAGGTAGCTTCGGGTAGCTTCTGTAAAAGGCAGCTTCAGCGTGAGGTAGCTTCAGCAGGAGGCAGCTTCATAGTCGGGTAGGATGGCTTGAAATAGACTGCAGATGTTATCGGTAGGATGGCTTGAAATAGACTGCCGCTCTAAGTGAGAGTAAGTCGAGTGCCGTGAAATTTTGAATTTAATCTTATTAGCCAGGAATCAAGTATATTTTCTTACAATAGTTTTGTAAGAATCCGTGTGTAAGAGGCTTAGTTTGTTTGGCAGCCTCCATTGCTATCATAAAAAAATTTAATTGACATGATTGTCAATAAAGTAAACAATATATTTAGAAAAATTCAGAAAATCCAAACTGCCAATAAAGAAGATTTTACAATATAAGGACCATAAAAGATGTAAGTGTTACATTTCCGTTAAAACCCGTGAAAAAAAAATTGCTGAACAATTTTTTTCTTGCAAAACATGAAGAATTTTGAGGTTTTCGAAAAGTTGCGTACAATTTCATACATCACTTACATAATACTAACATACGTCATCTAGCATATAGAGGGGTAGAGCTCACATTCTATGGCATCCACTCCAGCACGACAGTTCAGTTGTCATGACAGTGGGCTTATTTAGGGAGTTGTCAGCCGCTCCAAGTGCAGACCCAATTACGACACTAAGGTTTATTTAGGGAGTCGCCAACCGCTCCGTACAGTAAGGCTTATTCAAGGAGTTGTCAGCCGCTCGTGACAGTAAGGCTTATTTAAGGAGTTTTCAGCCGCTCCTGACAGTAAGACTTATTTAAGGAGTTGTCAGCCGCTCCAAGAGAGAAGTGCAAAGTAGTAGGCTAATGTAGATTAGACCCAAAGACTACTCCAAGAGAAGTAGTGTAGAATAGTAAAGCCTTTTTAGTAAAAATACCTTATTCTTAATGTATATTAACGACCTCCCTAATATTACTCATCATAAAACCGTATTATTTGCAGATGACACGGTGATCATTGTAAAATGTGAAAATAAAGAAAATTATGAAAATGAATTAAATATGACGCTTAAAAAGACAATTATGTGGTTGATTATAATAATTTAAAACTTAACGTAAACAAGACTAACTTAATACAATTCCAAAATTATGGTAGACAACTAATTGACTTGAATATAAATCATAAAACCAATAAAGTAGAAGAAGTAAATACGACAAAGTTTTTAGAAATACCATTTGACAAGTTTTGTAATTGGAAGGACAATGTAGCTTCAGTTTGCAACAGACTCGACAGTTTTGTATATGCTATTATAAAACGGTTACAACAAACCGTGTCAACGGAAGCGGCACTCAGTACGTACCACGGTTACGTGTCTTCAGTTTTGTCGTATGGTCTCATATTATGTGGAAACTCGGTGGAGATTGGTGAAGCATTTCGGGTGCAAAACAGTGCGTGAGAACGATTTGTGGTGCCTGGTTTACGGATAGCTGCATACCACTCTTTAGGAAATTCAATATACGGCCTGCATGTACATTTGGGATCTCTGCGTTTTTGTTAAGCAGCGTCCACATTACTTTAAGAAACTGAGTGTTTCTCAGGTTAGTGGTAGGAACTGTAGGAACAAATTTAAGCTGTACCGACCCAGATGTCATTTAGTTATTTTTGAAAAAAATGTTTATGTTTAAGCAATTGACGTATTCAATAAATAACCAATTAGATTTAAAGAACTACCTTTGTTAATGTTCAAAAAGAAAATAACAATTTGGCTTAGAGATAAATGTTTCTATTCTCTACAGGCATATATGACATCTAAGGAAAACTAATGTTGTATTTACTAAAAATTCCAATAATTTGATATGATGCTCTGTTTAATGACAATTTTAATTATATAATTTAGTTTTAATTGAAAAATTTTTAAATTTAATTTGATATTATCTTTCTATGAACTTGTAAAGTAAAAAGCAGTTTTTTCTTCCTTCAATTTTAATATTGTCAATTATTATAAATTTGACATGCTTACGCACCTCTGTTGTGGTAGAATGTGACTGAAAAATAATTTTCATTTGTAACAATTTTATGTACCATAATTCTCGTAAATAAAGATATTTGAATTTAAATTTGAATTTCTTTTGCAGATTCAAGGTAAGCTTGAAGAGCTCAGAAAGTATAAAAAGTTTGCCATGTTTGGCAGAGCCAAAGAGCTTGAGAAAGGGAATAAGCAAGCCGAAAGGAAACCAAGGTCATGATGTCATCACGACAGCAGAAAAAAATATCAAAATTAAGTAGATCGTTACAAAATAAAGTTATATAAAAAAGGATGTGTCTTATTACAAGCCTTTAAGGTTAAAATTACCTTATTAGACCTTAGTAAGGACCAATAAGGTAAGGAGGCAAAGGGAAGGAAAAAGAAGATTGTTGTCAAAGAAGGGTGAGAGATGTTTAAGCTCTTGCTATCTCTTTTCCGTTGGGCGCCAAACTGTCACGTAATGAGGGACCCTCCTTGAAGGATCCGTTAACACGATGACTCGAGTAACCGTCCTGCGGGAGTGGAATAAAACAGGTGATTACCGGGAATATAAAGTTAGATTTAATATATCAGAGAAGTTATTTTACAAGGATATTTACGAAAAGATTATTTACATTAAATTTAAGAAATAAAATACTCAACTAGGTGACTCAAGGTGTATCCGGGTATCGTTGCTGGAGAGGAGGCGTGAGCGCGTGAGGCAGGAGCGGTGACGTAAGGGTTATCCAGCTAACACGTATAGTAGGATCGCCGAGGACGTGCTGGCTAGGTTGCTAAGCATTCAGCACCCGTCCCCGCGCCGCTTATGTCACTCGAAGTGACGACGTCTCTGTCAGTCCCGTCGAAGCCAGACGCGCTGCGCTCCCGTCCCACCGAAGCCTAAGCTCCCTCCGCCCGTCTTCCTCCGCGAAAAAGCGCGCTGGACCGCGGTTTCTAACTTGTGCAAAGAGCACAAAATAAATTATGTTAAAGCCGCCAACGCAGGCAATACTATCAAGATTCAGGTCGCGACTATCGACGACTTCCGCGCGTTCACTAGGCTCCTATCACTTAGGCAAATCGCTTATCACACCTACGCCCTCCCGGAGGAGCGTAAGATCCGTGCAGTTTTACGGGGCGTCCCGTTCGAGCTCGCAAACGACGAAATCTTCGAGGACCTTAAGTCCCAGGGCTTCCCGGCTGAAGCAGTGCACAAGATGCACTCCAACCGCGGTAAACGTTTTCCGTTAGCATTAGTTATTTTATCTAATACTCCCAACTCGAGGGAGATCTTCAGAGAAGCTCGCACAATCTGCGGACTCTCGAATATCTCCGTCGAGCGTCCTAACCGTCGTGGACACCCTGGGCAATGCCATCGTTGCCAGCTGTACGGCCACGCAGCGGCTAATTGTTCAGCTCCCCCCAGGTGCCACATATCATAAAGGAGTGCACTCGCACTCCCGCCTCCACCTCCCCCCCTGCATGTGTGCTGTGCGGCCAGTCCGGCCACACAGCAAACTACAGGGGTTGTCCGCGTGCTCCGCGCTCTTCCGTAAAGAGGGCCGCGCCTAAACCGGCGCCGCCGCTCACTCCCATTAACTTCCCGCCGCTGCGCAACCGGGAAGTAAAGCCCGAGCAGCCGATGCCGACTCCGGCTCATTCCTGGAGACAGCGTCTGGCCGCTCCTGCGCCACCTTCCCGTCTTATCCCAGCTCCCGTAGGCTCGCGTCCCACTCCGTCCTCTTCGACTCAGTCATCGTTGGCTGAGGACATGAAGACCGTGTTCAACGTCATCCAAAACATCGACACTAACGAAATCGCCGTACTCGCACGCAAACTGCGAGCCGCCCGCAGTCCAAGAGCGTCTACTTGCGCTAGCCGAGCATCACTCGCTTAGTTCTTTATAAATTCTATAATTCGTATAAATTCGTTAAATAGTATATATAATGTCTAGACCCGCAAATCCCGCGTCCTGTCGTATCAAACCCAAGGGCTTATCCCTAGTTTCTTTTAACGTTCATAGCCTTAGTACTAACCTCCCTGAGCTCAAACTGTTCCTTGAGAACAACGAGCCAGACTTATTGCTTCTCCAAGAGACGTGGCTCACTCCAAACCGCACCAGGGGATTCGCTTTTCCTAAGTACACGTTCACTCGTAACGATAGGCCCAACTCCGACGGATCCCGCGGCACAGCTATTTACTACAAAAGAGGTTTACTCTCCCTACCCTTCCTCTCCTCAACATGGAAGCCACTGTGTGAAGATTGGCTATGAATGGTCATCCGACCGTCATCATAGCTTCAATCTACATACCTAGTGGCACCAGACCTGCCCGCAGCGACTTTGAGGCCATTCAGTCAGTATGTTCGGAGATTTTAACTCCAAGCATACGTGCCTATCGACTAACACCAGCGGTATCGCTCTCCTTAACATCACTGAGCAACTCGAATTAAACGTCATCCCTCCCTTCTCCCACTCACTATCCCGACAACCCAAACGAACCGCTCGATGAAACATGATCTGATCACCGCCCCGTCTCCCTCGTGCTAGGACCGTCACCTTTCCTAAGACCTTTACCAACTGAATAGGCTTTAAAAATACTATAGTTTCAGCCTTAGAGACCCAGTTTTAAGGAAAAAGTTGCTAAGCAAGGCAAACCCACGCTTCCCTTAGCTGTTAGCAATCTTATTACAGCTAAGAACGCGGCTCTCCGGAGAGCCAAGAAATATCCCACGCCCGCCTATAGATTAGCTGCGAATCATCTACAACGTAAAGTTAGGTCTTGCCTCGCGGAACTCCGAGACGCTCAGATGAACGATCTCATGGAAAATATCTCTCCATCCCACTAAGCGTACTATAGTATGGCCAGAGCCTTACGCATAGACACCGCCTCTCACGTTCCTCCTCTCACTCGTCCCGATGGCACTACTGCCTTCGAAGTCGAAGAGAAAGCCGAATGCTTAGCTGACAGCATTGCACAATGCTCGCCCAGCACGCATCCTGCGAATCCCTCTCACATCCGAAGTCCTTCGCAGAGACTCTCTCCCCATCACCGCCAACCCCGTCACAGTCTCTAATGACGAAATCTCACTTTTATTAGATACCAAAAGTCCAAAAAGGCTCCGGGTGCGGATGGAATTTCCAACCACGCACTTAAGCACCTGCCACAGCAGGTGTTTACCTTGTTAGCTACCCTTTTCAATGCCTGCTTCGACCATAGCTACTTTCCAAAAGCTTGGAACCGTCGAGTCGAGTACATACTTGACGGTTTCTATCTGCGTATTCTATAATATTCTGCGGTTCTATAATAACACAGTCGCGGTTTTCTTTAGCCAAGGCTTTCGATAAAGTCTGGCACAGCGGTCTCGTTTATAAACTTTACAAAATAGGCTTACCGGATCGCCTAGTCAAGTTAATCGGGTCTTTTCTCAAAGACTGTACGTTTCGATTTAAACATGAAGCCACGCTTTCCGCGCCTCGTCCCATAAACGCTGGAGTCCCTCAAGGCTCAGTCCTCTTTTGTACACCGTGTACACCAACGACATTCCCATCCCGCCGAAAGGCGTTGAACTTGCCGTCTTTGCCGACGACACCGCACTCTACACCAAAGGTCACAGTGCTTGTAACCAGACTCCAAAAGGCCGTAAATGCCCTCGGTGTATGGTTTCATCGATCGTATGGCGCAACGATGTGAATCCAGACAAGAGTTCTGCGATTCGCTTCGACCCCAAATGCCGTCGTCCCGCTGGCGACCCCCACGTTCGAGTGTTAGGCATTCCCATCCCCTGGAAGCGCAGTACTAAATACTTAAACGTCACCTTAGATCCGACGCTTTCTTTCAAGCCACACGTCGATAGATTTTCGAAACTCGCTCGTCTCTACTTAGGTCGCCTAAATAGCATGTTAGGTAGAAAAAGTACAATGTCTTTCAGAAACAAACGTACACTCTACAAGGTCTGCGTTAGACCCGTCATGACATATGCCTCGCCAATCTTTGCCCACACCAAACCCTCCCTCCTGTACAAACTGCAGGTAGTTCAAAATCTCTTTTGCCGCAGGGCCACAAACGCACCGCGGTACGTGCGTAACGCGGACTTGCACAGAGATCTTGAACTGCCAACAGTACAACAACACCTCAAAACACTCTCTGAAGCGTTCTTCAAACGCTCCGAAACCCATCCCAATCCTCTAGTTCCAGATTCAGAGAAAGTCGCTAGGCCTAGGAATGCGCAAGCGTACTGTTCCACCAGACTGACATCGGATCTCGAAGCCCTTCTAAATTTAAAAGCCCTTCTAAAAGGCCGCAAATTCTAATTGTTACGTAAATTCGAATTAATTCAATTTTATTTATCAATTTTTAATTTTTTTAATTTTTTTATTATTTTTACTTTTCATTTTGAGCACCTTCAGTGCTATAAATTCACCTTCAGTGCTTTGAGCACCTTCAGTGCTATGTAAATCCCAGCGGGTGACCCCTTCTGGGCCCCGCTAGCGCGGCCTCTTTCTACAATTGGCCGTCGCTCAGATGAAGGCTGTGTGGCAAAAAATTGCACGAGTAATTCAGGGGGTTTTTTAGTGGGTAGAGGCCTGGAGCGAGTCCTACATAACCTCGATCGCGCACGCGAGGTATGCATAAGAGCATTATTTAGATCCTCCTGCTCTCTCCGTGGAGGGGAACAAAAAAAATTATTTTACATTAATCAAAAATTACAATTTGACGAAGTCATCAACGTCAACTAAATTGTCTAAGTGACATGACAAATATTTTTATTTACCACGAAAAATACAAATAAAATTAATTTTCAAGAAGATAATAAAAATTAACAATTAATACGCATATTTATACAGGACCGAGAACAGTAAGTCTTATAGTTTAGTTTTTGTTATGTTACATTAATTGCTATAGATAGTCTTGTCAAAGTTATTCTCCAGGTAATATTTATCTGACGATTGAAAGAGCACCCCTTAATCAATCAATAAGCAGTATTGTTATGAATATATTTTTATAATAACGTTTAAAACACCGTGCCAGGGAACGGGCCTCTATACGACCTAAAAAGACAGGGACACTATACAAGATTTGAGTATAATAAATTGGTGGACAGTAGGTGGATCGTACAATTATTTATTAAAGATACCCTCTATGAAATGGTAAATTATGCGTACAATATGCAAATTTCAAAGCCATATTAAATATTTTATCCATGAATTGCATTCCATATTGCACATATTACACACACAGGCATTAAACAATTTTAATTTTATCAAAGCCATATTTTACCCGCAGCTCTGCTCGTCACTTTTATCTTTGTTCTTCAGGACGTGAGGGGCTTTTTCTGACATACCTGTTGAAAATTTCATGAGGTTAGGTTTCGTGGGTACGTAGTTTATGCATGACACAAATTAACAAAAAAATCATTTTTGTATTTAAATAAGCTTAGATCATAATGTTCAAATCTCGTACTACTAAAATTCTTCTGTCGCCCATCGCTGCCACCTCTGAGGAAGCCTGACGGTTCACTGGCCCACACTGCAAAAGAAAAAGCAGACCTCTTTGCTAATCTTTTTGCAGACTATTCACGTTTAAAAAGTCAAGGTAAAGTCCCACCCCAGTTACCTCAGTTCGGACCCAAAATGGGTACCGTTCATATTCGCCAAAAGGAGGTTCTTAAATGCTTGCAGAATTTAGACGTGAACAAGGCCAGCGGCCCCGATGGCATACCTGCAGTGGTTTTAAAACACTGCACAGCCGAGTTGTCTCCCATACTAACGCGCCTGTATCGACTCTCTTTGGAATCTGAAAAGGTCCCTAAATCCTGGAAGCTGGCTAACGTGCAACCTGTACCAAAGAAGGGGAGCCGTGCAGATCCCATCAACTATCGACCTATTGCAATCACCTCCATACTTTGCAAAGTTATGGAGCGTGTATTGAACAATCGTCTCCTGGCATACCTTGAGTCCAACGAGCTCCTTAGTGATAACCAATATGGTTTTCGCAGTGGACGCTCGACTGGAGATCTTCTTGTGTATGCCACTCACTTATGGAGCGAAGCCTTGGAAGGTCACGGTGAAGCTATAGCTGTATCCCTAGACATTTCGAAGGCTTTTGGTAGGGTCTGGCATGATGGTCTCTTGAGTAAGCTTCTAGCATACGGAATACCTAAAGGGCTCTGCGACTGGATATCTGATTTTCTGAGGGAACGGTCAATTCGAGTAGTCTTAGACGGTTGCTCTTCTGACCTAATGGCAATTAATGCCGGGGTACCTCAGGGATCTGTTCTCTCTGCAACGTTATTCTTGCTGCACATTAACGAACTGCTAACCCTAGACATTATTGGTTACGTTGATGACAGCACCGTTGTAGAGAGATACAAGTCCAATGCGCGAGCGAGTCTTCAAGAAATCCGGGCTTTGAGAGAGTCCATGATTGAGCGGGTGGATTTGGCCTTAAAGAAAGTGTCCGATTGGGGCGAGTCCAACTTGGTCAAATTTAACCCGTCGAAAACACAGGCGTGTTTATTCTCCGCGAAAAAGAGCAGTTTCGACCTAACGCCCACTTTCCAAAATGTTTCTGTACCCTTAACCGACCACCTAGGGCTTCTGGGCGTAACTATATCGTCCCAACTAAACTTCGGGCAACAAATTGTGTCCATGGCTCAAACTGCTTCAAAGAAGTAGGGAATCATCTCGAAGGTCCGACGGTACTTCAGCCCTGAACAGCTACTTAATTTGTATACAGCTCAAGTTCGATCTTGTATGGAGTAATGTAGCCACCTTTGGGATGATTCTGCAAAGTACCAACTAGAAGCGATGGACGCAGTTGACCGAAGAGCCCGAAAAATTATTAACAACTTTGACCTCACCACCAAAAAGCTGCAAAGCCTCGACCATCGTCGGAAAGATGCCAGTTTACCAGTTTTCTACAGATTACATTTTGGAGAGTGCGCAAATGCTCTTTTTGAACAGGTTGAACCCACACCCTTCTTGCATCGGACTACTAGACGCAGACAGACCTTCCATCCCTTCATGGTAGACATCCCAAGAAGTCGCCAAACGCTTCGATAGTTTCTTTTTGGTGCGGTGGAATGAACTACCTGCGTCTGTTTTTCCAGAAAACTATACTCCTAGTTCTTTCAAGCGTCGAGTGAATAGGTATCTCGTGGATAGACGTGTAACACCTTCGTCTTCATCGTCACTTTCTATCAGGTGAGATAGAAGACAAACGTTTAATTCTTTTTCAAAAAAAAAAATGACATCTAACAATTACCATGATCGAACGACCCGGAAAACTTATGTAGAAATCCTACCAGGAAATCTTTGTAAACTGCTAATATAAGTATAAAATATTCAACTTGACACTTCCAGAAATTGTCTGTCAATAAAACGTCAACCAAATCCATGTACAATATAAAACCTCTTTGAACTTACGAAATAATGATACCGGAAATATAGGTCACCTGGATTTCAACTCCTTTGGGAGTCGACGAATTCTTCCTGCTTTTCTTTTTACTTAAATATTTTGTCAAAATCATATTTAATGAGACCAACTGGGGATTAAAAAGATTTTTTGTGTTAATAATTAAGCATATTTAATCACTGCCGAGCATTAAGTATTCAAAAGGTTAATATAATATTCTAAAGCAAACAATAATTTTCTTTTTGTAGTATTTTTATTGCCAGCCAAAGATAACGTAGTCCGCTTGATACTAAGTAGCAGCCGTGCTCACGGATATTATTTATTATGTCATTAAGTGACAATATTTATCGTAAGTGTCAAGCGTTACCAACCAAATTGTTTATTTTTTTTCAATAATTTTACTGGAAGTTTCTGCGTTTAACCGGAACAAAACCATGTTAAATTGGCAGTTTCAAATAGGATGGCCGGCAGTGCCATTCCAAACGAGCTATCTACAAAGAACGTTAAAACTTAAATGAAAATAGAATCGACTCTGATTAGCTTTTTTTCATTTTCACTAAATGAAGTATTTAAGAATGTTACTCAGAATTGTGGTCTGACCGCATATGTCCTTTTTTCGAATGGTCAAAGAGCCCCCAGTGTGAAGAGAAAACTCACAGAAGAAGTAAGAAACCGGCGCAGGAATAAAACCTGTAACAGTCTAAATATCGGTTCATAAGCAAAGTGAATCATAAGGAATCCCCATAATGACCGTATGTATGGTCACACTACTGTCATACTCACATTACGATGATAATAATAGTTTATATTATACCTACGCAAATAGTAAATTAAAAAATACCAAAACTTAAAGATGAATAAAAATTTGCAGGTTGTCATTGCAGCAAAGTATCATTTTGAAATGTCCAGAGCTACAAAAGTTATATTTCCATAAAGGAATGACATATTTAGAATTATCTTTAGGTAGCTTTCATTATACTATAAAATTCTCTGCTATGTTTTACTTCTGTAAGCCCAGAGTGGTAAAATACAAATGTAAGGACTGTTTTCTGTCTAGAGAATGTTCATGGCATCTCATCACAATCGGCCATGATGGAACGGAACGTGATTTACTGTAGGCACTGCCACGATCGTCAAGTCGGCTCTCGAGGAACCTTGACATATATTTAATGTTAAAACTGGGTCACCATGTACACTACTTTACTTAAGTAAACTTATTTACCTAAAGAAAACGAAAACTCTCAATAATTAAAATTCCCGTCACGATGACATTTAAACAGATTTTAAAATTCAAAAGCTTTCAGATTGAACTTAATTAGGTATTCAAGATGGATATGAATTATACATCAGAATATCTACCTTAAAACTTATTCGAAATGGAAAACTTAATTTAGTATAATCTACTTATCTTCAAGTGGCCGAATTTATTAAACTCAATTTATTAATTAAATTAATGTACTGATAAGAGCATCGATATGTATTAATGCATTTGGGCCCATTGTTTGGTCCGATGATCAAAATGTAAACTGGTCAAGGACGATGGGAAGCCATGGATGCGCGCTTTACAGGCGGGTGTAGAAGCTTTTTATCTGACAAAATGAACGTTTGAAACGTAATGGAAAACAACTTAATGCAGGTTAACTTGTTAGTTAGGAACAAAATAGGTATTTGTGTTTTAATTTTCTATTTAACTATCTTTATATTGACACTAGGTGAGATTTTTTTTATCCCCCGTAGTAAATTGGCAGCTGACCCGTAGCATTTATGGAACAGTTGGTCAAAAAACCTATTTTCTGCTAACTAGAAATTTAACCAATAACTAACCGATATTTAATTTCTTTTACTTTAATATAAAAAAGAAGATACTGAACCCGTCCCTGAGCTATGTAGTTGGATTGACATATGCATATGCAAAGCGCCCGTTGGCTTAACTTGCGCAGCACATAGGCATGACACGACCTTGTATATGCAGCCGCATCATTATCTTATAATAAAACGCAGTAACTACATACTACTCTAGACATCCTGTATATGTTGGCACTTACCTAATGTTCCTAGAAGTTGAACTTTAACTTCACCTAACTTTATCATTTCCATTACCACTTTAGAATGGGAGTTCTTCAAGCTGCGTCAGTCATTCCGGTTCTTCAGCGAACTTCGTTCTGTATTCTATGCGTTAAACAAACTTCTGAAATAGCGCGATATCTTCGTGAATTGTTCCATAAAATGGATATAAAAATGGGCTCATGATACCATACCTTTTAAATATAGAATGGTGCTGCTTGTTAATTTAAAGTGCCTTTCCCTTAAAGTGGGACACAGTGGCAACTCTAGTTGACGTATCGAGCGGATATAACTTATAATATCCTAACAACATTATGTATTTAGTGAAATCACTCGTATGGTGCAAGGAAATTTTACAAAAAGCCACCATACATAGGCTGTGAACCACAGCCATCTACTTATAAAACATTAAGGACTAACTCGGTGTCCGTTGATAGTAAGAGATAACATTCAACTAAAAGCGATATTTTTCCACATTAACTGACCGAGGATAGAAAAATACTAACATAAGCCATCTATTCAGTTTATGGTTTAAAGATCCTCTATAGATTTTGTTTCATAGCACCAAATTGTAATTGGCCATACCAAGTCTATCTCCGGTTAATTCTAGCTACCTCACTAACAAATAAGTTTTGGGTTTCCTGACAACGTTTACTCGGAAACGTACTTAAACACAAAAACCTTTGCTTCAAAATATTGCATAAATATTTCTCCCACTTGTCTTGGTTATTTAAATGACAGAAAGGACAGTTTCCAATGCAATAGAACGTGCAAGCAAAGAAAAAAAAATCTAAAAACTTCGTAAAAAGTAGGAAATAGTATTTTCTTTCTGTGAACGGCGGCTGTAGTTAACATAACAAAGGATTTTTATTAGATTTGATTTTTTTCAAGATATTCTATATTAACATACTACGGTGCTGTTTGTTTTTATTGAAACGTGTGTTTGTTTGGTAGGCGGAGGTTATAAGTAACTGTGGAGGTTATAAATAATTGATCGGCGTGACCGGTCCTCAAAATTGATTCTAAGGCCTACTTCCGCACACCTGAGTGAACACTTTATAAATATAAGAAACACTTAAATAAAATAACTGAGAATAGATATACAAAACCGCTTACGACCACATTCAGATTCGTCAAATGTTTTTGCTTTGCGAATTTTTTTTTTATCAATACTTCAACGAAGTCTATATTTGCTTAGCTTATTTGCTAATCTATAACTAAAAGCGCCCTAGGAAACTTAATTCAGGTTTAAAAAGAACCTTTGCATAAAATTGCTACATATTAATATGGCTGCATTTTTTTACATGTATCAAGACAGCCACAGTCTTTTGGATATTGGTGGCGATTGTAAAATTGATGTCTTCAGAAATGTCCCTAGGGTAACAAGATATTCTTGAAACTTAAATTAGGTTTCAAATTAGGTTCGATTTAAAACTTGGTAACTCAATTAAACGTATATAACGATTGTAATTTATATTTCAATTGATAAATGTAAAATAAATAAATTTACCGCGATGCTACTAAATAATACTGTAGCTAATATCAGTCAGCTACGCAATGATCAATAATTTATTTATCTTGACAGATAAGCCGAATAAATAAACTGAGCTACTTGGATATTTTATCCTGTTAGCTAATGCATTTATTTTATTTAGATCTACGTCAATGGTTTATCAGCTGAAGTGTCATATATAGAGTGTATGTACTTATGGTGTGGAAACAGCTCTACGAACGGTTGTCATTTATTGAAAATTGTAAAAATTATGCTTATTTCAAATATATGTATATGTTTATTCTACCATATTCGCTTGGCTTGGCACGGCGCGTTGATTGCGCTCTATATTTAGGAGCGTTTATACAAAATCGTGCAATTTTAGGAGTTTTCAGTGTTCGTTTCTGATCAAAATAATCAATACACGTATGCATCGAAATATGAGTTCAAATTATCTGAAATTTCATCGTCTAAAACATTTATTCAGAAAATTTTCATTTCTTCAGATAGTTTTTTAGTAGGAATTCATTGTTCATACGCCTTTTCTTGTAATCCGACGAAACATGTGTACTTTGCCATTCGATAAGTATAAAAGTAACTGATACTAACAGAAAAAGAAAAGTTTGCTATGGTCTCTGTATTGTCGTCAAAAGAGTGTATAGAGAAAATAGTACAAAATATTATTTTTTAAAGGCTAAAACATAAAAATCAAAGCGTGAAAAAGTTGGATTTCAGTCGAGTTTGTCGCAGTTTTCGTTACACTTGTACTGTTACAAAAGTAATAATTTTTACTTTTTATTAGTAAAAAAGATGTTACTAATGAAATAAAACAGAAATATTAAAATTTAAAAATGTCTAAAATTGATATAAAATCTAATGCACGCGCTGCCAGTGTTGCCAGATCAGGGGATTTCCCCCTAGATTTAGGGGTTTTGCGACCGAGTTAGGGGCAAAATAGGGGGGGGGGAAATATTTAGGGGATTTTTGGGGGCAATTTCAAAACCATCAAATACAGTTTTTTTACCATTTTAAATTACCTGAGCGCCACAACTAGTCTAGGTCGAGATCCGAGGTGTTGAAGAAAACGAATAAATTTTACTATAAGTAATAAAATGCGGCAATAATAAAGTTTAATACTATATGAACCGCATATGAGCATGTACCGCCTCTTTAAAAAATCGCTGCATGCCACCATCCACTTGGTGAGGGTATTCTAGGGGATTTCTAGGGGAGAAATCAAATTAGTCTAGGGGAATGTCACCGAGACCATCTGGCAACACTGCGTGCTGCTTGTATTTAGTACCCATTCACCTCAACCAATGGACAAGCCCTAAGTACGAAAAAAACGTGCATACCTAAACTTGAAAAATAACATAAAATGGCGTCCATTTTTAGGGTTGCACAACGAGTATCGAATCTACTATCGATATTTTAGAACTAAATATTGAACTTGAAATATAATATTGAAATTTAATGAACTTTTGTAAGAGATTGACGTAAATGGAATAATCATGGTTTATGGTTTCTTTACTTTCATTATAATTCTTTTAATATAAAAAATAAAAAACTATACAATTTTTTTTTCTTGTTCCTGATATAGACCCGTCAAGTTAGCCAGAAAAATAGTGGTCAGTTTGCATTAATTCCCAACATGCTGAATTTTGGTACAGACCTGAGGTACACTATTATAAATAAAACACCGAAAGATCCCATGTTTGCTTAAAAAGTTATTCAAGGTCAAGCATCAAGGTTTTCGGTTCAGTCAATTAAAGTCTGGCTTGTCTTCAATGATTTCGATTCATAAATAGACAAAACAACTACTCTAAGCAAACTTAATTCCCTCTTTGTTCACGCCTTTTTGTTTCAATAATACACGCACAACCGCAAGCAAAGCAAATACCGTTTCGATATGATTTACTGCGTAAGTGCCTGTTATCATTTGCATCGAAAGTATGAAAAATAAAAACATATTAATAATGATCATCGATATCTGTAAATAATTAAAGCTCCAGAACATCACTTTTGACAGCTTTTTTTGACAAAATTTAACAATAAATGGCGATTTGACGTCACATTTTTATTAGTGACAACATAAAAAAATAGTACTATCTCTTTCTTTCATTAGCATTTTTGTATAAGTAGAGGGAGACAACCAAGTTCTTCCTCTTCTATGAAACTACTTATTTATATAGGACATTACGACTACTCCATGTAGTAGTATTATTTGTATGTATTGTTGTATTATTTTACTAATAAGTAATACACAAATCTATAAAAGTCTTTGTTGTTAGGTACCGTCACGGCTAAGCCTTAGAAAGCACGTCAGAATGCTAGGTTGTTTCAGTAAAGAGGTCGATATAAATTAAGAAGAAAAAATATTTGAATATTATGTTTCACATAAAAGAAATAAAAAAACCAAGACATTCTGACTTGCTCCAGCATCGGAGTAAGATGTATTAAATTACAGTTATATATAAAATAAAATGATGAAGTTATACCAAGACCAACATTTTATTTTAAACACGAGTGTAGTAACCACCAACTTTTAAAATGGGTAATAAAGGTAGGAAACAATATAATTTAAAAAGAAAAAATCGAAGTGGTGGCCAAAATAATAATATCACGAAGGCTAGAGAAGCAAAATGGCACGTTACCTTATTAATATTTATTCATTCATTCATTACACATATTATTCGGAGCCGCGAGAAGGCTCGCACCCTGCATTGGGTTGAAAATGGGTTGATGATTATGATGATGATTCAGAGCTGTGGTGACGCAGTGGCTGGCCTCTTAATCCTAGGGTCGTTTGTTCGAACGAACCCAGCCAAGCACTAATGACTTTTTATGTTTGAAAAATGTATGAGCGTATAAAAACCTGCACTGACCGGTAAACCGGAACCCAAAGTACAAAAAGACATTTGCCAATCCGGAGGAGGCACCGATGCCTTCTTAATATAATGCGGTATTGTCCCTCTGGAAGGAGGCTTTTATCCTGCAGCTGGTCGACAATGAGCTGATGATGATTACTTTTTTACCGGGAACTTAAAAGTTCAGATTTTTAATTAATATACTGTGTAAACTATTAGGTCTTTACCTATGAAATTGCCGTTTTTCACGAAATAAATGAAGCGTAATTTTTTTATATATTTTTTATTTCTATTAATCAAAATAATCACCAGTGCAATCAATGCATCTTTGCCAACGCATTGGTAGCTTATTGATGCCTTTCTTGAAGAAATCAGCTGGACGGGAGGCAACAAATTCTTCAAAGGCATTTTGTACTGCCTCTCGGGTATTGAATTTTTTTCCCGCCAAGAAGTTATCCAAATTCTGGAAAAAGTAGAAGTCTGTAGGCGCAAGGTCTGGTGAGTACGGCGGATGACGGAGAACTTCCAACCCCAACTCTTGTAGCTTGGAGACCGTCTGCTGTGCAGTATGAGGTCGCGCGTTGTCGTGCAGGAGCAGTGGAGCCGAACGATTGACCAAAGCTGGTTGGAGACGTGCGAGCTTCTCCATCATTGTGTTCAGTTCTTCACAGTACACATCTGCAGTAATGCTTGTCCCGTTTGGCAAGAAGCTGTGATGAATTACACCCGCGTTAGACCACCAAACAGTGACCATCACTTTTCTAGGGGTAAGTTTTCGTTTAGGGCATTGTTTGGGTGCTGAACCAAGTTCCAACCAACTTGCTGATCGCTTACAATTGTCAAACAGGATCCATTTCTTGTCACAAGTAACAATGCGGTTCAGAATTCCTTCATTTGTATGCCTGCTGAGCAGTGCAAGGCACGTCTCCACGCGTACTTCGCGCTGGCGGTCATTGAGTTCGTGGGGTACCCATTTGTCAAGCTTTTTTACCTTGCCAATTTGACGCAAATGGACCAATATTATTTTGATGCTAACGTCGAAAGCTGCTGCTAATTCAGCCGTGGATTGAGTTTCATCAGCTTCCACAATTGCCTTTAATTCGTCATTGTCGACCAAAGTTTTCGGACGACCACGGGGTTCATTTTTCAGGTCAAAATTTCCAGAACGGAAGCGGGTAAACCAATAACGGGTGGTGCGTTCGTTTGTAGTGTTCGCTCCGTAAACGTCGTTGATGTTGCGTGCCTCTTGTGCCGCTTTGCTGCCACGACGGTACTCATACTCCATAATTACTCGAATTTTTAACTTATCCATGATGACGAAAAATGTTCGAATGCATTGAAAACAAAACACTAACTATTAAACAAATGACGATTTTAGAAAAAGAATTCCATGTTTGTCAAATAAAATTAATTTGAAATTAGAATTATCAGTCAAAAAAAAAAATATTTTCATTTGAAATGGCCAGTACGGCAAAACGGCAGTTTCATAGGTAAAGGCCTATTATATGTGCTAAAATCGGAATGTGTACACCTTCTTCACCTTAAACTCATTATGTTAACTGAAGGTATGCAATTATGTCAATCGTGTCATTTTCGGCATTGTTTTATAGATTTAAAATCACTATGAACAAGGAGCAACCAGCATGTACTATAGTCGAATGTAACGAAGATCTTCCCAGTAGCTCCAAGGCTGTTATTTATGCAAAGTAAACAAATACTTTATTTGTAAGTAATATAAATAAAGTATTAATTTTATAAAATTAAAATTTTTAATAAAAAATAAACTATCTGTTGCCCTCGAATCTAATAAAGCAGTGATTAGACTGTATGACAAATTGTGACTTTCTCAGATCAACGTTTTAGCAAGGGAAAGTGAAAACCTTTAGATCGTAGATTATAGTGCATGCAGAGCCCTTTTTTAAGCCAGATTGTGACAACCTAGATTACTACAAGTTGTAGTCTAATTACTAATTTAACACAATTAAAAAGTAATCTCATTGTCGACCCACTGCAGGGTATTTATCCCTATTTTTTGTCAGTGTAAAAAATGTATCAACCCAATCAGTCAATTTAATAGCTCTAGTCATTTTCAATTGGTATATGAAATTGCACCTCAAGTGGGTCCCAAATTAAAGTTTGTCACTGTATTGTATAATAATAAATAATATTTTTTTCACCTTATTTTATTTATTTTTATTAAGAAATCACTTATCTTAAATCATAACTACCATAACAAACGTCTATATATTATTAACATCAATCTCTTCGTTAACCCCTTAGTGTACCCCAATTTTATTTCATCCCATATTAAATAAATAAAATAAACAATAAATAAATATTTCTAACAATCACACCACATTATCTAGCCCAAGTTAAGTATCATTAAGAACTTGTGTTATGGATACTAGATAACGGATAAATAAACTTAAGAAATATATAAACACACATAGATATTTTTTATATAAATATAAATATTAGAACTAAACTTAAATAAACATACATACACATCCATGACTAGAAAGCAAATATTATCAAATATCTGCCCCTACCAGGATTCGAACCTGGGACCTCTGGCATGGAAGGCAAGGCTACTTACCTCCATACCAAACAGGCCGTCATATTCATATTATCCTAACCAGGTATTAAAATATCTTACTTTGCAAAACATAACTCAAGTAATAAATTACATAAATTTATATTTCTATAACTCAAAATAAAATAGAATAACGTAAAATAAGTCAAACATATTTGAAAAAGTATCAAAACCATTGCGGACGCGCTAATTGACGGCCAGTGACTGTATCATACAGCACTGCAGATGTGTGTGTGTAACGGATACGTGTGCGTGTTGCAGTTTACCGATTCGGGAGAGCGTTGATTTGTATAAAGGCTCTTAATGCATATCACTTAGTGTCGTCACATGATGCAAGCTTATACAAGATGTAGTGTATTGAATTGTTACAATTCGAGTTATACAACCTTAGAAAAATAAAAAATGAAATTGAATCATTTTGAACTGTCGAAAATGATAGTGTACAGTAGAGTTAAAAATAACTTAAGCTTAGATATATACAGCCAAATATAAATAGCAGCCGAAATATTGTTTCGCAATTATACTGAATCTATGAAGGGCTAAATGTTTTTGTTGAATCAATATTGCAGTTTATTAGAAGCGCTCAACACAAAATTTTATAAGAAGAAGAAAACATTTTTCTTTTAGGTAATCATCTTGTAACTTTCTAATGATAATTACAGATTTTCTTCATCGATTTCTATGTACTTATATTCTACCGAATTATTTTTTTACTATTACCAAACATTCAAAACTACCACACTTAAAACTTGAAAACTTTGAATGTTTTTCCTAAACTTGAATTTGTTAATGTTTGACTTCGAGTAGCAAGTCGAGAATTTTTCATCACGAATGAACTCATTTTAACTATTTATTGTCACTGTTATGAATTACTCGTGTCCTAAAAAGATAGTCTCAAAAGACCCTACTAACTTCTGTGGACATAGTGTGAAATAAACAAATTTTATTTGTATTTTATTTATTCATTTAATAACTATTTTTGTTCTACCGCGGGTAGGGAGGTTTAGGAATTCTTCGTTGATGGGTTCATAGTATATATATTTATATATTGTTGTCCCTCCCCAACCCCTCCGCAATGTCTTCGCAAGGACCCATGGACCTTACGAAGTTGTTAATCGATGCCCTTACCGCTTCAGGCGTTACCTGCGACGCTAATATCCGTATGGTAATTAGCTCTAGTCACCACCATGATGGCTCCACAGGCTAGCCAACCCCGTCCGTCAGACCCTTCTGGTCTTTGGCCATCTCGCGTCCCCCTCCTCCAGTGACATGGAGTGTGAAACAGACGCCCCTTCGCGCCCAACTTCTGTCAAGCCTCAGGTGCCACCACCCGTATTCCTTCGGGAAAGGGAAAATGGTCCGAGGTTTCAACATTGTGCAAAGAGCAAAAGATCCATTACACCCGAGTGACCAACTCGGGTAAATCCATTAAAATTACCGTTTCGTCGTTAGACGATTTCCGAGCTCTAACTAAGCTCCTCACCGGTAAGCAATATGCTTACCACACCTACGCTCTCTCAGAAGAGCGTAAGGTTAGAGCGGTACTCAGGGGAGTCCCGTTCAAATTATCGAACCTGCCTGTCAGAAAAATCGACCTGCAGTCCCAAGGCTTCCCGGCACTCGATGTGCACAAAACGCACAGCTGGTACGGAAGGCTCCTTTCACTTTGGTGGTTCTCACCAACGTCCCCAAGTCCAAGGAGATCTTCAAAGGGGCTTCTCTGGGATATCGGTCGAGGCGCCTCACCGCTGCGGTCACCCCGGCCAGTGCCACCGATGCCAGTTATATGGGCATGCGGCGGCCAACTGCGCCACCCCACCCAGGTGCGTAAAGTGTCTGGTGCCACACTTCACCAAGGAGTGTTTCGAAATTTAGTGTTAGTTGCGTGGCTACGTTCGTGTGCGCGTTTCTCGGTCTAGCGACTTTGTACTTCGAATCTATGACACGGGCAGTATACGAGACTGAAGTTGAAGAAGACTAATGTTTGAGAGTGTTTTGAGTTGCTGTTGCACTATAGGTAGTTCAACATCTCTGTGCAGGTCCACGTTACGCACGTACCAAGGTGCGTTTGTGGCGCTACGGCAAAAGACATTTTGAAATACCTGCAGTTTGTGCAGGACGGAGGGTTTGGCGTGGGCAAAGATTGGTGAGGCATATGTCATGACGGGTCTAACGCAGGTCTTATAAAGCGTACGTCTGTTTCTGAAGGACATTTTAATTTTTCTACCTAACATACTATGTAGGCGGCCTAAGTAAAATCGGGCGAGTTTCGTTTCTCTATCGACGTGAGGTTTGAAAGAAAGCGTCTGGTCTAAGGTGACACCTAAGTATTTGGTACTGCGCTTCCAGGGGATGGGAATACCAAACATTCTAACGTGGAGATGGGCGGCGATACGACGGTGTTTGCAGTCGAAGTAAACCGCAGAACAGTCTGGGTTCACGTCGATACGTCATTTTTGAAACCATGCACCGAGGGCGTTAACGGCGTTTTGGAGTCTGGTGACGAGACCCGGGACACTGAGGCCTTTGGTGTAAAGGGCGGTGTCGTCGGCAAAGGGGGCGAGTTCGACGCATTTCAGCGGAATCGGAATGTCGTTTGTGTACACGATGTACAATAGAGGGGCGAGGACTGAGCTTTGAGGGACTCCAGCCTTTACGGGACGAGGCGCGCAAAGCAGGCCTTCGTGTCTAAAACGAAACGTACGGTCCTTGAGAAAGGACGCTATCATTCTAACTAGGCGATCCAGTAAGCCTTTTTTATAAAGTTTATAAACTAGACCGCTGTGCCAGACTTTATCGAAAGCCTTGGCTACGTCAAAGAAAACTGCGACCGTTTTCTTACGCCACGGATAGAAGCCATCGAGTATGTACTCGACAATTCGATGGACTTGCTGAGGGCAAGAAAGCTTAGCACGAAAGCCGAACTGATGGGGAATAATGAAGGGATCGCCATCTGTTGGAAACAGATGGTTCCGCATTCGAGAGAGTATGACTCTCTCGAGAAGTTTGGACATGGCCTTGAGGAGGCTGATGGGTCTGTGATTAGCCGGGGTATTCAGAGGTTTACCCGGCTTGGGAATGCTTATGACTGTCGCTTCTTTCCAAGCTTTTGGAAAGTAGCTAAAGTCGAAGCAGGCATTAAAAATGATAGCTAACAAGGTAAGCACCTGTTGAAACAGGTACTTAAGTGCGTGGTTGGCAATTCCATCCGCACCCGGAGCCTTTTTGGACTTTTGACTTCTAATGAGAAGCAAGATTTCATCATTAGAGACTGTGATGGGGTCAGCAGTGATGGGGAGAGAGTCCCTGCGGAGGACTTCATCCTCCACCGCCTGGATGTGGGAGGGATCCGCAGGTTGAGTGCTGGGCGAGCATTGTGAGGCAATGCTGTCAGCGAAGCATTCGGTTTTCTCTTCGTCTTTGAAGGCGGTAGTGCCGTCTGGACGAGGGAGAGGAGGAACGTGAGAGGCGGCAGCTACGCGTAAGGCTCGGGCCATACTATAATACGCTTGGTGAGACGGGGAGACATTCTCCATGAAATCGTTCATCTGAGCGTCTCGGAGTTCCGCGAGGAAGGACCTAACTTTACGTTGTAGCTGATTCGCAGCTAATCTATAGGCGGGCGTGGGATAGAGCTTGGCTTTCCGGAGAGCCGCGTTTTTAGCTTTAATAAGATTGCTAACGGCTAAGGGAAGCGTGGGTTTACCTTACTTAGCAACCTTTTCATTAACACTGATGGCTGAGTCGATAGCATCAGTGAGGGAATTGACTAACGAGTCTATTTTATCCGGGCTAATTGGTGGGGCGAGATCGCGAGTGGAGCGTTCGGGGCCTCTAAGGCTGAAACTAACGTATTTTTAAAGCCTTCCCAGTTGGTAAAGGTCTTAGAAGGGGTGACGTTATCGTTAGGCGGTTCTAGTACGAGGGAGACGGGGCGGTGATCAAAGCCTAGGTCATCGAGCGGTTTGATAGACCTGCGATCAAGGTTGACATGCTTTACTATTGCAAAATCGGAGGATGTCGGGAGAGTGGTTCGGGTTGTCGGGATAATATGTGGGAGTGACGGGAGAAATGACGACTAAGTCGAGTTGCTCAGTGATGTCAAGCAGAACGATACCGCCGGGGTTGGTCGATAGGCACGTCCAGTCGTTATGTTTGGAGTTAAAATCTCTGAACATAACGACTGAACGGTCTGGCTCGTTGTTCTGAAGAGACAGTTTGAGCTCAGGAAGATTAGTACTAAAGCTACGAATGTTAAATGAAACTAGGGATAAGCCTGGTTTGATATGACCGGACGCAGGATTTGCAGGTCTAAACATTATATTTACTATTTATTTATAAATTTATACTAAATATATAATTTACAATGAACTAAGTAGCGAGTGATGCTCGGCTAACGCGAATAGACGCTCTTGAGGAGAGCGGGCGGCTCGCAGTTTGCGTGCGAGTACGGAGATTTCCCTAATGTCGACGTTCTGAATAACGTCGAACACGGTCTTCGTGTCCTCAGGCAACGACGGAGCGGGACGCGGGCCTACGGGAGCTACGGGAGCTGGGATAGGACGGTCGGGTGACAGGTCACTCACTTTCCTCAAATATGGTTGAGGAGGGTGATGGCTCGATCCCGTGTTAACTCATAAACGGGTGCCGTTTGAGGGTGTTCGTCGTTTGGATACTTGGGGGGAGGGAGATTTGCCGAGGATAATGCTTTGCAGAATTGATTTGCAGATAAGAATAACTTTGTATAAACATAAAGAGACTCTGTAAATTTATTTTGAAAATAAATATACCTGTGAAGTTTCTAGCCAGTTCTTCTTCAAGAAGGTTTTTTCTAACTGGTGGTAGAGTCATGTTTTATTTGACATCAACAAGAATAAGTAATTGTTAATGTTGAGAAAATAAATTAATGTAAATAAAGGTGGAGTGGCCGGACGCTGTCTCCAGGAGAGAGCCGGATTCGGCGTCGGCTGCACGGGCTTAGCTTCCGGGAGAGCCCAGTTGCGCAGCGGCGGGAAGTTGGCGGGAAGTGAGGGGGAAGTGGGGTCGGGAGTGCGAGTGTATTCCTTCGTAATGTGGGGATCTCGGCTTTACGCACCTGGGAGGGGCTGAACAATTAGCCGCTGCGTGGCCGTAAAGCTGGCAACGGGGCATTGCCCAGGGTGGGACGCTCGACGGAGATGTTCGAGAGTTTGCAGATTGTGCTAGCCTCTCTGAAGATCTGCCTCGAGTTGGGAGTGTTGGATAAGATGACAAGGGTGAGAGATAACGTCTACCACCGTTAGAGTGCATCTTCTGCACTGCTTCAGCCTGGAAGCTCTGGGCCTTAAGGTCCTCCAAGATATCGTCGTTAGCGAGTTCGAACGGGACGCCCCGTAACACCGCGCGGATTTTACGCTCCTCCGGGCGGGCGTAGGTATGGTACGCGATTTGCTTGACCGATAGGAACCTAGCGAAAGACCGGAAGTCGTTGATGGTCGCGACCTGAATTTTGATTGTATCGCCTGCGTTGGAGGCTTTTACGTTATTAATTTTGTGCTCTTTGCACATGTTAAAATCCGCGGTCCATCGCGCTTTTTCGCGGAGGAAGACGGGAAAAGGGAGTTGGGCCTTGGCCGGAACGGGAGCGCAGCGCATTGCTGGCTTCGACGGAACCGACGGGGTACGGTCACTTGCAGTGGCATTAACGGTGCGGGGGCGGGTGAAGTAGACACTGGGATGGGCACGGGTGTTGAAGACACCGCGGCTTGCTGTGTGCGCTTCCTAGAGCGCTTGGACGAGACAAGTGTAAACGCATACATATTTACATATTTTTACTTAATAATGATATCATAATGTAAATACTATGATTTATTTATTTATTTACCCTTTATTATTTTTCTAATACATATAGCGACACGCGGGTAAAATGTTTAAAACAATTGGCGGTCTTATCGCTTGGAAGTGATTTCTTCCAGACAAGCAGGTTTTTAAGCTTAATTAACATTATACAAGGGAATATGGCTAAACAATTGTTTCAAAACGAAACAAAAAATGACAACATTTTTAAGTAATTTTATGTGAGTGAAACACTACAAATAAAACATAAATATTTATTCAGATAATATATACTTACATAGTACATGATAAGTATATTACACGTATTGGAACTTTTTACTTACACACATATTCATAATATGTGTGTAAGTAAAAAATACATATATTCATACATACGTTAGATAACGTTTTCTTTAGATAATGCCAGGTAATGTTTTTTAATAGTTTTTTTAAAATGACGATAGACTTCGCAGATCTTACAACGAATGGTAGTGCATTCCAAAGACTCACAGCACGGACTGTAAATGATTTGTTTAGAAAATCTGTGGAATGCAATGGTGTTGTGAGCATCAGGTTATCTGTGGACCTCAGACTGCGTTCGTGTTGGGTATGTCTAAAGCTAAAGTGATGTTGTAAATAGTCAGGAACATTAGGATTGAATAGCAAACAGAGAAAATAAGTATTCCGGCGTCTGACTGTTGATAAAATGTTGCCCAAGGTGCACTGCAGAGTACACAGGCGTACAATTTTGTATTCAAACCGCACAAAATGATTTCTATTTCTTGATAAGTATAGATATCTACGTATTTATTCAGGCAAATTTTATATTTTGTTGTTGTTTTTAAACTGGTAAATTAATAAATTGCTAAAAAAACATTTTAAACGTCTTGTATATAAATAATAATGAAACACAAGTTTTTGTATTTTTTTTTTCTAATTTAATCTAAAAATCTAAATACCTATCTTATGACTACAATCAACGGTTTCCACTATAAATGATCAGAAAAGTAAGTTGTCAATATTCGGTCGACGCGGATAAAATTTACCTAATATAAATAAGATTATTATATATTATTAGATATTAAGATACATAAATCATGACAATAAATGCCGGATGATAAGAAACAGGAACTATATTTAAGTTACAATATAGTAGCATAAAATAAATTCTAAAGATGTTATTTCACCGTGTATTATGTCAATATATAAAATGCCTGGGATTTGTGTGTGTGATTGAGCGTCAAAATTCCATTAGAAATGAATCCGTGATATCTTTCCAAGCGAATACCTACCACGTTACAATTCAAGCAGATTCAGTCAGGCAGATTATTATTTTACAAGCAGTGTAATTTAAACACTTTTCTAACAAGCTTTGGTAAAAAATATTGCTTTTAATCGAGAAAGGAACTTAATAGGAAGTATATCACTCGGTAGTGATTTAAGTAGAACAGAGAGACACATTAAACCTTACCCATAAATTACATAAATGTTATTTATGTAATTTACAAATACAAAAAGTTCTCTTTGTATGTAACTATGTGTGTGACGAATGCAATAATATCGACACGTATGAACGTCTTATTATAAAATGCAAAAGAGATCGAGCATTTCACTTATAATACAAGTAAGTATACTGCCAATAATAACGGGGCTACTGCTGTGAGTTATTATATTTTATGTTACTGTCATATTATTAAAAATTTTATAAATAAGTTATACCTATTATTTTTTGTTATGGGTCGGTCGAAAATAAAAGCAAATAAATTAATTCCAACTAATTTATTAATACACACTAAATAAAATAAATATATAACGGTTTTGTATGTGTGTCACATGTTCATTTACGCTTAAACACTTAAATGATTTCGGATAAAAAAATACAGATGTAGGTCATAAAACGTTCTGCGTTCTTTTACAATATCTTCAAAAAGAAAACTGTACGTGAAGGAAGTCTTATAAATAAATAATAAATAAAAGTGAGTAATTTGTATCTAAGTAAGAAGTGAACAGTAAATAGAACATCTAGGGCTGAAATCTAGAAACCGTTGTTAGGCTAATCTCAGCTATATAGTCAAATAAAAAACGACTTTGTATATTGATACATAGAATATATGTTCTGAAAATATGTGATGTCAGTCTTGTCAAAATTTGTCAAAAGCGATTTTCATTTCTATACGGTATAAAACAAAGTTGCTTTCTATTTGACCATACATCACTCCTTATAGATTTCAGATTAAGTACCAACAGCCTTCATTTCCTTCGGCAGTGAGATCTTGAACTGAAGCAACACAATCAGGTAAATTGCAATCATACTTATTGCCTGAAAAAAAAACAGAGCAATTGTTTAAAGTAAGTAAGTAAAGTAGGGTAGTAGGGTTACCATCTGGTAATGAAAAAGTCTTGACTTTCTGAACTGTTTATTACGACTATTCGATTTTGTGTGGGAGTTTAATTTTAGGGTGTTATTTATAACAGATCCTATAGAGAAAATAGTTTTTTTATCTTAGAAAAGTCTAATCTAACTGATAATAATTGGCGTTTAAGTCCATGAATATTGCCAATATAAAAGGCTCATCATTGAACAGTCCATGTCGTTAAAAAAGTTCATGGATATTATTGCAAGATCGAATGGATTCAATGTTTCTAAAAACATTGAATCCATTCCTTTAAAGGCCAAGGTGCCTGCTTGAGATAATTTCTCATAACTTGAATGCAAATTATTGTCGTAAAGGAAGGAGGTGTATGTTGGTAGTAGTATCTTGCCAAAAGCGAAGCTTCTCAGAAACTACTACCTACAAAAACAATTGCGTTGTACTCGTAATAAATAACCACAACTAGTATAAATGTTTTAGTATTTCTGCCTCTCACCAGCCTATTTGAAATAAAATGAAATGAAAAAAGTTTATTCACAATAAAATCTACATAAGGTATTTTTTCTTTTTTTCCACAGTAGTCACAAACACAAAACAAATTTTAACATGATGCCCGTTTGTTACATTGAAGACGGGTAAAGTTAGTTTACAAAATAGAAACGCTCCTGAAAGTTGTGCTGGTAATCTGAATTACGTACGTGGGGCAACAACCTATGAAGTCAAGAAAATTTGCATTATCTTGTTTCAACTTTTGTTATTCGTACCTATGGTAGCTTCTGGCAGTTTTCCAACTCCCAACTTTTTAATTAAACTGATATTATGTACTTGTGTGTGTTCTATATTTAGAAAACTCAGAGCATACATAAATGTAAAAACGAAAACATCAACAATATTACACGTTCTTCTCGGAGGTATGAGTCGCTATTATATATTCGAGCCGCAGACATATATTTCAATTTTTTCTTTCCATCTTCTTCTAGATGTAATAAAACGAATGATGTCCTCTATGTGTTCCCATTCAACTTCAGTGAGTTGTACCGGGGCTGCCCACGTGGGTCCCTCAGTAATTACTTAGGGGCGTTATTCCCCTGCACATTCGGGATATTGAACGATAAACCCGGCCCGAAACAATTACCTACTACATTTATATTGTATATTACTATAACTATTTATATTATATAACTTAAATATGTGAGTAGCGCTCTTTACGATTGTAATGAAAAAATCATCCATACCGAAGTCAGTAATTCCCTGTTAACATCGGCGTATCCTTTCAAGCTGACCACCGCCGGGTTCATCTCGATAGCTTGTATGAAGTGGTCGATCTGCAGAAAGTACATGTAAATGTATTTTTTTAAGGTTATGTTTATTTTGTATTGGCGCTTTGCCGGGTGTTGCCGCACCACGTTTCGATCGCACAGTTCAAACTTTCAATTTCAGGCGAAACTCGCACACGGCTCACAGGATATCAAAAAGTTTATAATTATCGGTATATCCAATCATCGCTAGGCAAATCATCGAACAATGAACGTTTTGCGATTCAGCGAGTGTAAGATGGCCAAACATTAAATCCATCGAGTGATGACTATTTTTAACTTTGTCATGACCGGCAAACGAGTAAGCGATCCGCGTGGCATCCGTGCCATCATTAATCGTCATAGATGTTATTGATGAATTATATAGTTATTTATTGATTGTCGGTTAATGATGCGTTGCCAACCATAAGCTTGAGATTGAATAACATTGTTCTAGTAATAACATTGGCCGCTCCTATCCTTTATCCCGAACACAAATACTTAAACGTGGGTATTACGGCCGTATATAGGGAAGACTTTAGTACCGCCCAAACGAGATCTCAACATCGGAACTCTACTACCATAGTTAAATAAACTGACTTACTTCTTTCTGCGTCGGACGGTCAACTGCCAGCACATCAATAGAAAGTAGAGTATCTTGTACTCCAGCTGCGACCTGCAAATACGTGTTCACTAACTTACCAAATCACTCAAAGTGAAGAAAACTGGTTTTTGAGAAACTAAGGAAAACAGCCTTTACTAGAAATTTTATTTGCAGTTTCTGTTAAATGTTTTTTCAATACAACAATACAACAGTCAAGGGAACAGATTTTTTGTGTATTCATTAATTTTATAGATTTGTGAAAGAAACATACTTAGATAAACCAGACATGGGTAAGTAAAATTATTTGAACAGACAAACTTGTAAGAACTCTTTATCTCATATTCATAACTTAATATATGAGGGTTGTCTGTCACTTCAAGTACCTACTACTTAACTTAAACTTATAATCCGTTAAACTCAAACAGCTGTTAGACAATTTATGTACTTAATTACTGTGATACGTCTGGCATAGATCAGAGGTGAAAGTTTTAGGTATTCATAAATTTTAATATTTTGTCTTAATCTCGTATAACAAGTTTTCATTGTAGAGTTTACACAGAAAATAGGTGCATTTTAGCTAACACATGTTATTCTAAATAAAATTGAACTAATGATACCAGACTTAATAAAGTCGATGTACCTAAAATGGTATATAGAGAACTGTCTATACCAGCCTGACATCCGCCCCACAGAAAAACTAATGAGGATGTCAGAACTACTACAATTTATATTAATATTTTACAAAGAAAAGTATTTTCATTTACATTTTTCAATTTCTTCACTGTAAACGTCAATCAAACAAACAATCAAAGATACTAAATAAAATTAATTTTAATTTTTTTGATTAATTTGAGAATTTGAGATTTCATGGTTAATTACATTTCTCGTTTTATCGTTAGTAGACAAGTATCTGAATAAGAAAGTAGGCAGGCTTACGACATGATCGATGAAATTTTTTTATTTCTTATTTTGATGAGGGAATATTCATCTTCAAACCTTTCAAAAACTCAATTTCCCTATAGAGACTGACTTAAGTCCAAAAAAGACTGCATTTTTCGCAATAAAATTTGATAAAACCAGGTAATTAAAACGCATGTAGGTAGCGATAGATCTAGATTTCCACGTCAAAATGTAACGATCGCAGAAGTATTTGAATTTTTTTAAATCTTATCGAATTAATGAATAGAAGCATGAAGCACATTGATACTTAGAGATTAATTGTAATACAAGTGTTCGTAAGGACCAGACGCTTAGTAGCAAAGTCTCGACTGCTTTTAGAATCAAAAAAAATTCCAGAATCTAGTCAAAATATACGGAAAGGTAGTTTGTACAGTTAGCTTACGTTAATTTGTATAGAGTTGAATTTTAGTACTGACCTTTGCGACATTATTAAAAATAAAATACAAAAAGTGAAAAATGATTGTGACAGTAAAATCGGTCAAAAAGATTTTGTATTCAATTAAAGTAACTATTTTTGTAACCTCTAACCAAAGAGTTATATTTAGATGAGTATTTTTTTTATCAGCACAAGAATATATAATAAATGATTTGTTGAGGTTTCGTCTGCGTTATTTTTTGCCCTATTTTATCTATGGCAAATTAAATAAAGCTTTAGGGCAATCGCGCCACAATTTAATTTCTGTGAAAGATATAGATATACTTCACAACAAAAACAAACCATTTACTTAAAAAGGAGCCTGATGGTTATTTACATAAAACAGTGATAAGTTTATACAGAATCATACCTACGGTTTATATTCGTCAAAATAACACTTGGTTGGTGACGACGCAACGCAACCTAAAATGTTTGATAAAAGAGGAGATTCATGGATGTAATGTGCACGATTCTCTCTCGCCTCTTTGTACGATCTGTTGTTTTGTTGATATACATATTTATTGCGGTTCCTTTTAAGACAATAGTTATTTTTTTATAAACTGATTCGATAAATTTAAAAGATCTTTCCAAAGGTATAAAAAGCTCCTTAATTACGATACTGATTTTTGAATAAAAACAGTCGGTTTCCTAATCATACCCAAGAAATCAAAAACTTCTTCGTGTTTTTCAAATAAAAATGATTTACTAACATTTTTACAATTAACATATACTTTTAGAAAAACCGGATTATTAAGTGACGATCAACCACAACGGCAATACCTATTTCTTTAATTAAGTAATTGCCGCAAAGTTTGGTCAGTCTGTGTGATTCTAATTTACTACCGACTAGAAACTAGAAAATTGCTAGAACCCGATCTTTAACTTTAATATATGACCAAAGTCTTCCCTTACAAAACTTTAGCACATACCTGGATGACTACGTGTCTCACCTTTAATGTAGTCTTATGCGAACAGTCGGCGAATATGAAGAGTAGCGTGCAGCAGTACAGAGCGTCCACAAACAGGCCCATCTCTTTGAAAGTAAAGCCGAAGCCGTGGTCCACGATCTCTGACAGGGCTCCGTACACAGCGATCGTTATGTTGAAGAACCTAGAACGTTTTGGCAAGACAAGAAATGTTGTAATTGTAAAAACATATTTGTAACACCAAAAATTTACAAGAAGAAAACGTATATAAAACTTTGATTTAAGTAAAACAACGAAAGATGATTTTTGAATAGTTTTCTGTTATATTAATTAAGTACCTTTCTGTCATCTCGAGCTTGAGCTCGCTGTCCAAACTGCATTTTATATGAGTATCTATGCTTCTTATAATTTATTTATCATTTATGCGTAAACAAATGAATAAATAATTGGTTTTTATATATTAATAATTAGCAATTGCGAGCCAATTTATTTCAATACTTACATAAATAGGCAATAAGTAGAGTAAGTGCGCGCATACGCATTTCCCAAAGATTGCAGTAATTCGGATAAATTCAACCACAAGTATCGGTATCTGGATATTAATACTGCGGTGCATTCCATCTCTACATCCTGAAACCGCCAAATCCAACATGAGCTTTGGTAAGAGCCTATAAGAAAACGGATTAATAGGTATTTTAAGTTGCGCAAAGGTTAGTAAAACCCCAAATTCAAGTGATAACGAATTCTTGATCTGTAACTTGGTTTAAGACAGAATTATAAGAAATTATATCAAATTAACTTAATGGCAGCAAAATCAACCTTTGTTACTTCTGTTTCTATAATTTCATTATTGTTTTGAACTCCATTAGTGAAGTTTTCACCGTGGCACCAAAAAGAAACAACAACAACAAATTTTAACAGGTCAGCTTATTTTATTTGGTTCTTGTAAGTCTATAGTTTATCAGTAAGATATGACTCTTCTGTTTTTTTTTGCAAATATAAAGTGGCAAAATAATGAATCACAAATCCTTACCCTGCGAAAGCACTCCGAAAGACCTTGCGATGCGATCTTAATTCCCTTACAATTGATGTACCATAGAGCGCAGTTCATATTGATCATGGTAATAATATGGTAATATGCCGTGGTGTGCCACAGTAAGAAGCCATCGAGCAACGCGCATAGACTGAGCAGGAAGCAAACGGCGAGGAGCAGGCATCCGACGCTGATTATTACAATAGCTGTTTTTAGATTTGGGAATTTTAGATCACCTCCGGTTACACGGTAGTAACGAACCTAGTTGTGGAAAAAAATCCATGTAGCTTTTCAAACGTAGCAACAAAATTTAAGAGTATATTTAAGTAGACAACATGATGAAACAAAAGTCACAAAACGGCTTTCTTACCTGAAACTTCCCCCAATTAGTTTTATAAATAGCAACTTGATGAGCCACACCCCAGCCTACAAACGGTATCCAAAAATGAGGCACCAGGAACACCACAAACACAATAGCGTAAATATAGTCATCAAATTTCCTGATGGATCTTAGTATTTGAATCCTCTCATAACCAACAACTAAAACTACAACAGTTGCAGCGATGTAGAAGCAGATTGCATAGATGGTAGCGCTTGACTTCCAGCTGAAAGTAATGGTACCTGGAATATGTTGATTAGAGTGAATGTCAGAAAATGTGAAGATATCATTATTAGATGTTAGATTGGGGTGGCGGCGTAGCATTGCACAAGCTTATTTTGCAATGTCGAAACAGCGGCGACGATATATTTTGAATTCAAGTGGTGTTTTTCTATGAATTATTATGGGCAAAAGAGAACATTGATCCGTATAATAAATAAAGAATACAAAAAGTAGTTTTTACTGCAATTATGAATATATACTTAGGCATACGAGAATCAATGCGAAAACTTTAATTTCTTGCCACACCTAGTTGTTTTACTTTTATAGTCTCTTAATAATTTTTCTGCCCAACAGGGGCAAGGTAAATATACAGGGTCTCCAGAAAGTGAAGGGTAATCCTTCACCTGCGGATAGGTCAATTAATTTCCTACTTCAAAAACAAAAAAACTTCTGGTAAAAGTCTCATAAATTTTGAGGTTTCGGTTTTTCTAGATTTTTTTTGTAAAAAAATCTTTTTTCTGTTTAATCATTTTGACAAATGACGACATTTTAGGGCCCATTTTTTTAAAGTACTCGCGGTTACTTAAGTCATTAAACACAATACACAAAAATAAATACAAAAAAATCCCCGTAAAATACCAGTTTTTCAAAAAAAGACTTTTTTGTTCTTTTTCTAACAGCTAACTTTGATAGCATGTGGTATTAAAAATGTACTAAACTGATCGTGCCAAGAACCTTAAAAATTTGCTTCAAAATTTTTTATTGAGTATTTTAAAATGGTATAATTATTTAACATTACATTGAAACTTTTCTTAAATGATAGTACAAATGCAGGAAGGTCGATTTTTCGGAATGGGCTTAGTTCATTTAAATGTAAGAATATGATCGTATAAGAATGAAATAAATACAGTATGGATACAAATCATCAGTTTATTAATTTGGTTGGTATGCCCGCCATTTGCCCTTAGGTACACATGCTATACATCTTTTTATAAAGGACGTTTTTATGTGGCAGGCGTGTCCTTCTCTTGAAATTTGTTCTGCAGCTCTGTCTATTTTTGTTCGTAGCTGCGTAATGTTGAAAGTCTCCGTCGCATAGACTAAATCTTTTAAGCAACCCCAGTAAAATAAATCTAGGGGATTAAGGTCTGGCGATCTTGCTGGCCATTCAATTGGGCTGAGACGCCCGATCCATCTTCCTGGGTATTTTTGATCTTGCTGGCGGCAAACAGCTCGTGCGAAAAGTGCCGGGCAGCCATCATTTTGCAGCCAAATGCAAGAGGCACATCTTCTAAAAGGACTGCCAGCTGGTTTTCTAGAAACTCTAAATAAATCGGTCCTATTACTTGACCATTTAATATTCCAGTCCAAATGTTAATTTTAAATTGGGTTTGAGACCGATCCTGGCGTGTGAGGTGAGGGTTTTCCAGTTGTCAGGTGTGTAAATTGTGCATATTTAGATACCCATCTTTTCTGCACGAGGACTTGTCGCTACGATGTATTTTATTAAAAAACTCATTATTCTGGATTTCTGTTGCGTAATACTCGAGATTTCAAGTCTCCTTCAACAAAAATTTTACTCTACAATGCGCTGGTTCGGAGTGGTCTGGAGTACTGTAGCGTGGCTTGGAACCCATTTTATGAAATCTATCTGAAGCGTTTGGAAAGCGTGCAAAAGCGGTTTTTGTGGCATCTTTCGTTTTCTTGTCATCGGGCCAAGGAATTAGAGCGTTACACTGATCGACTAAAGCACTTTAATTTGAATTCTTTAGCCGAGCGAAGACGCATGCTGGATACCATGTTTCTCTATAAGCTAGTTAATGGAATCCTGGGTGCTCCTCAATTGCTTGAGTATATATCTTTTAATATACCTCCAAGACTCCCAAGAGCTTCCAGGTTCAACCTGTTCCAAATAAATTGTTTTAGGTCCAATCTAGGTCATAATTCACCTTTACCTAGGCTTTTAAGGAATTATAATGCTATTTCAAAATCTCCTAATATTAATATTGATATTTTTTCGGACAGCTCAACGAAAGTGAAAAAAACAATGCGAATAAAATTGTAAAAGAAAAAAAAATTTTTTTTGGAACTGTATTTTTAATTCTCTGTTTTAATTAATTCTATGTTTTAATTAATTTAAATTTGTATTTATGTGTACCTTTTTTTTTAAATGTATTTTTTTTAAATTGTATGTTTAATTGTTTTTGATTGTATTTAAATTTTAATTTTTTGTAAAAAATTTTTTTTGTTTTAATTTATTATCTAACCGACAGCGATTTGTGCACTTGTTGTTTTTATTTTTAAATTTCTATTGACATTTTGTATTTGATTTCACTGTATTTTTATTTGATATATATATATATATATATATATATATATATATATATATTTATTGTTTGCATGTAGTCATCGCCTATAATTATAATAATATTTAATTTTAAATGTCTATGTGAATAATAATGAGAATGTAATTACAGTATTATTATGTTGGTGATCAATAAATAAATAAATTATCTTCGTACATTTTCCGCAACATTATCCTGCAGAACTCCAATCTACGTGGGTAGTCGTTAGGTTTTAAATTTTGGACCCGCTGCATATGGATAGGATGGAATTGAAAACGTTTCAAAATATTGTGCGCCGTGCTCTATGAGACACCTGTTCTGCGTGCTATTTTCCTAACTGAAGTAGAAGGGTCAGCTTCAACTTCATTAAGGACCTCTCCATCCACATCAATTCTAGACCTGCCTTCACGTTGACTTAGTCCTGGCAACCGTCCTTCGGCATACGCCAGATGGGTGTTAATAAACACGCGATATCCTGAATGATGTCGATTGGTATACCTGTAGCAATAAAAAAATAATGATTCTAGACAAATAAGAATTTACGTTTAATTATTAATACTCTATAAAAAGTGTTCAGCATAAAATTTAAATAAAGATTTAGTATCTTTAAACACGAAAATTCTTTCTGGAAAGCCTTTACTTCTGGTGAAAGTTTATGTTATTTAAAGAAATTTCTTTGATCGGAAAATAAATAAATCAACTGACCTTTCTGCATAGCATTCATCGGCTTCGACAGCGTTGCAATGGCATTTACCATAAACAAGATGAATATCAGCGTACTCGCTAGGCGTGTACTCGTATCTGGGCATTGTTTAAGCCTAGCTCGAAGAAATCCGTTGTGAAGCCAAATTATCGAGATCACCGATATCCATTTTCAGAGTCCAATTTCAGAGCACAAACGTTAAAAAGCACTTATCAAAACTCGAGTAAATAGGTGAGCACGTCAGAGCCGAACAGAGTCACTAAAAAGACGGTTTCACGGTTAACTTCATTATAGCGTGCCAGGTAGTTTTTTTTTCTTGTTTACCAATGGAAAAAGACTTTCACAGTAACTTTATGTCAATTGTATTTTTGTACTGTTACAGGCTAAAATGAAATTTTTACTTGATAAGTAAAAAAAGTAATTGGTGATGGCAGTAGGTCAACACCAACATGCGGGCAACGCTCAATTAGCGCGCACCGCTCGCTCGTTCGACCCGCTCGGCTAGATTCATGTACACTGCTTTAATAGGCTATTTGACTAGTTTTCGAAAACCATCTCACATTATTTTGTGGTGTATATTGACCCTAGAAACAATATTAATTTTTATTTATTTTAAGAATTTCATTCAGAAAAACTCATTATAAAGTACATTGAATCTTTAAGCTGTCAAAACGCTTGCTCCAGCAATATGGCATCGAGACTTGCCCGTGACGTCACGCCGAGGTGACACGGTATGCTTTAACAGAAACAAGATTTTTACTTGCCTGTGACGTCATTTAAAACTTAGCCAATAAAACTGTTTAGTGTCAAGATGTTCCAACTCAAAAAAGAATAAGTTATATTTCGGTTTTTTTTTGTTGGAGAGATTATTAATTATGGTATATAATATAATATATAGTTTATGTTTAGTAATGCGAATTGCTTTAAAAATACATTATCTTTGCGGATGGCAAGAAATATTTAAATATTTTTTATATTGTCAAATAGCCTCTTGCATGTCTGTATTTGCTTAGGTTATATAACCTGCTCTGGACAAAACCCACTTTTAAAAGACCCACGATCCTGCTTCTGAAATTCTAGTACTAAGTTATTCCGGAGTAAAATGCTCATAATATACGCAAATAAGATAGAAAGTTTAACTTTACTTTTTCTCTTCATGAATGTAGTCATCCTTTACCTACCTGGTCGAGATTTCGTGATAGGCATTACAGCCAGGGCTCGGAACAGAACTAGCAGCAGTTTGTGGTCGCGATAGAACTGGTCGTGTATCTCGCAAATGTCGCCATCTTGTGAGGATAGCATGTCCCGTTGTTCTTGCTCCTAGATAAAAATAATGGCCAGAAGACAATGAGTACAGCTTCATTGAATTGACATGTCTACGAGTTTTACCAGTTTGTTATCCATTGTTAGGGTATATTTAGTATTTTAAGACAAAAAATGGAATTGTCCCTATTCATCATATCATTGGCCGTAGTAGGTTTAAATTTTGTCTCATTAAATTGAATGAGGTATGGTTACCCTACAAACTGAATTCTTAAGAAACATTTAAAAGTGATTATTTTTTCCAGATACTGAATGAATATAGCTCTTTAGAATATATCAATATGTTATAAAAATTCGTACAAAATGTTAGTGTATTTGGTTTTTGATTTCATGGTGATTTCAGGCAGGTACAATCAATTAAATCCAAAACAAATAAATTAAATACAAAACGTCAAGATTAAGAAACCACATATAATACGTTAATTCATAAAAGTCACTGTATTTCCCTTCTTTTTTTCTTTAATACAAATGAAATCAAACCAACTACAAAATGTTTATTAATTCTGAAGTTTTAAGTTCTTAATCCTTTTAAAAGACATACATTTCTTTACGTTAGCCACTATAAACGCATTATACTTTTTTTTAATTTAGCCGGTTTCAAATACTGATATTGAGCATTTTACCAAAATTTTAACTAATCTAGTTATTTAATTAGAAACGTTTGTAGGTACCTACCTACGCATTAATAACATATATCATATAAATTAAACTAATTTGTGAAAAAGTTTGTAAATAAAGTACAGAATAACTCACATAATCCCTTTGAGTTTTTTCATAAATAACTTTATTCGAATGTAGATGACGCATATCATTATGAAGCAAAGATTTATTAAAAGCTTCATCAAAATAATGATCCGGTATCATTGTCAACACGAACTTGTGTCTAGCACAAACTTGAATAACTTGACAAATGGCTAAGAGTCGACGTTATCGAAAAACAAACAATTGGGGTAAACTTCGTTAAAATTTTAGGTAAATTACGGTTTCCTCTAGACGTGTATAAATGTACACGTCTAGAATACGTGAATAAGTGATTATGATTGATGGTAAACGACGTAGAAGTAACACTGTCGATGTTTAATGTAAGTCTGTGGTAAGTGAACAACCTTGGAAAATACTGATAAAATGAAATGTTTGTGGCCAGTGGCAAAGCGTAGGGTTAATTTTCGGTAGATTTTTGCAGCCATACCTACAGAACCACTTAATTTTTTTTAATTCTCTCTAGTATATCTTATAGGCAGATACCTTATAGTCCGGAAGGTAGCGTTGCAAATACAAAACTCATAGTAAGCCGGCTGATATTAACAGTTATCATTGATCTTATATGGCATTGGGAGGTTGCTGAAGTGGCAAAAAATAAAAAAAAGTAAGTGATAGTGCGCCGGCTCAAACCTTTTCCATAAATAGTTGTTATCATACTGGCTTGAAAAAAAAATTGTCAGCTGCATAGTGGAGGGGGGATTATGCGTCAGCTGCTCGCATGAACTTGAAGAAAAAACGTAAAAAAAAGTTATACTACGCCGAATGAAATGTAACAATGTGATTCTTAAACTAATTAAGAATACGAAAACAATAATCAGCTGCGTGTATAGCGGTGGAAAGGCCGTCAGCTGACGCAGTAAAGATGCAGATTATTCGAGCGATTCACAGAATCTTTCATATTATATTTCTGTCTTCCTTTATTTTGAACAAAATTCATAATATGAAATGATATCGCGTGTTAAATGAAATTAACATAAAATAAAATAAAACTAACATGCAAAAAGTTGAAATATGGAAATAATTGAGAACTTTGCAGAAGTTATTCGATATCGATGCTATCGCTATCGTAATCGTTTTCTGATGCATCATCTTCGGAACTGGCCTCGAAATCGTTTCCTTCTTCTTGATCGGGTTCTAGAGTTGCTTTGATTTTTTCTAAGTTGTTGATTAATTTTTAATAAATATAAACAATTATTTTATGACTAAAATTATGATATTTTTTATATAATCATTCATGCAAAAAGCGCCTATGTCTGTAGCGTGAAGTAAGTTTATATGCTTCAACTGTCAAATTCAAAGGGATCCTGATAGATGATGAAGTTACGCAATAAGGCCGCTGTACAGAGCCTGGTTAACCGGATTGCCTTTAGTTAGTTTACTTACCGTATTATTATTTATAATACATTTGATGCGACTAGAGACAAGTGATTATTCTCTGAATTTCTCGGGAATGAAGATCATTGTTCCCACCCCCGACTTACTCTAATCAGTCATGCCTGGTTTACTCGTATTAAATAGATAAGTTTAAATTTAGTAGTTAAATACACCACTTACAATGTTTTGTCAAAGTAACCATTTGTTTTTAGAATGTTTTACTTTGAAAATGTGCCATTTTACATACTTGCAAGTATATGCCAGGCTCCATATAAAATATTCAATATTCTTTCCGGATTCCAAATGCTTAAACCAACTTTGTGCTACTTGTACAGACTCTTTTCATAGTTTTTTTTTGCGGCTTGTGCCTTTCCAAACAAATTCAGAATAAATAAATCGGATTTATATTTAAGACTCGCTCATTTACTAATAATTACAAAATATTACATACAAACTACGATGACTTCTTTTCCTGACCCATTAAGCAAGTAATCCGGTAGCTCTGACGTTATGTTCGCGTAATGTACCTACCTACTGACGCGTAAGCTCTTGTTTCGAAATGCCCGTTGGTTACTACATTTATGGCCTGCGCAGACGACGGACTTTTCTCCGCGGACTTTTTTGTCCGCTAGAATAGATCACTTATAACTGTATCGAGTAACGCAAACGAGGGATTAAAACTACCGCGTACAAAAAGTCTCCCGAAAAACCGAGGACATGCAGAGAGCAGACCGGCCAAAAGTACCGGGGAGTCCCCGAAAAAATAGAACTCGTGTGACTAGGCGAAGCAACGCACATAGTGGACTTTAGTCCGCGTTTATTTCTACATTTCCGGGCAACAAATGACCGCACACCGTGTGCGTTGAGTCCGCGGTAAATTCGCGGCGGACTTTTCATTCGCGGAGCGTACTTTTTTCTCCGCCGCGGAGAAAAGTCCATCGTCTGCGCAGGCACTTACCCAATTATCTTACAGCAGGCATGGTTTTGCTATTAAAATTATAAAAGGAAGTAATAGTAAAATGTAATGATAGGTCTTGATTAACATAAGATGAAAGCGAGGTTCTCCGTAAATAAATAAACTCAAAATGTAAACAAACAACCTTTATTGATAAAAATATTATAAAATATCACAGTATAGAAATGTTACTGATAATATTTACAACATTATGGTACTTTTAAACATAAGTAAAATATTTAAAAGACCATTAATCTGCATTTACATAATTATACAATTACTAGCGTGCAAATTAAGTTAGGGAGTAAACTTAGTCGGACGGCTTTTTTAACAATTACTGTGCATGTCAGATGATGTTAACTTGTGCCTAAAGTTTCTATCAATGCTAGAAAATCAAATAATTAGAAAAATAAATGATCTCTTTGTTAAGTATAAAAATACATGTTTTTGTTATACATATCTCAAATTCTTTTTCATTTTAGTATTTCAGTCACTCCGTTGAACTCTTAATCATATACATTTTTATTTATTTAAATGTACTTTTGGTAAAAAAAATTGTTAAAAACAGATTTTTCACAGCTCTGCGGGTAATAGCACACTTTATGCAGTGTATCTATAAATAAAGATATATGAAATAAATTATGTATGAAAACAAATTTATTTGTGTTTATCAGATAATTCCTCAGTTTTATTTACAAAAAGCTTAATTTTATAACAGTTTTAAAATTTCATCCATAACTGTTAGATACTGATGTTACTTTGAATAACTAGTGTAGTGTGAGCATCTGGATATTCTGGCCATATCAACAAACCAATGTATCTTAAATTTTTGAACTTATTCTTTTTATCTCATTTTATAACTTTCGTCTTAAAATTTAATTAAATTTTTCAATTTTATCTTACTGAATTTTATAAAATGTCCGGTAAGCTTCACCTAAATAGTAATTATTCTACTTTTGACAAGATTATACAGTTTTGGGACTCATTAACAAGTTGACAAGAACAAGTAATAAAGAAAATGATGTTTTGGAAGATATCACTACAAAGATGGGACAGCCAGTCTATACAGAAAACACAGTGTACAGTCTTCTAAAAAGTTCATGCACAGATTTTAAAAAAATAACCACACTATTATTGACATTCAAACTTTATATTTTGAAACAATATCAAAAAGTGAAATCGTATAACATATTATTTAATATTAATTAAGTTTTTATGATTTATTATATTAAATAAAACACCTTTCAACTGGATTCCCTGCAGTGGGATTATTAAAGCTGTCGTGACATACTGAGACTTTCTTATATTTAAGTTAATATGGAAGCTCTTTTGCAGTATAGTAAAGCGATTGATTCGGCACATTTCACAGTTTACCCACTATATGACTTTATTCCTATACTCAAAGCGAAAGTGATTTAGATTTTCTGTGATTTGTGATTTAGTTTCTTGTGCATTAAAGAACATAATTAAGAAGTATTTGCAAAATTAAGGATCTGTCTTAGAACCTAAATTATAATTTTTTTATACTTCTTCTCGACAGGAGTTTGGCTTGATGATTGAAGAATAAGCTTTTTTAAATAAAAGTTAAGTAAATTTATCATCACAAGTCTAAAAGCACGTATTTACTAGTCTTATGAAGACCTTAGTTTCGCGAGTTGGTCCATTATATCTTTCTCGGCGGTTGATGTCGAAGTACCAACGCGGTCACCTGACACTGAAGGTGCGTTCGCCATCTGAAACACAAAATTATTAAGAATTATTTTTTATTGGTACGAAATCCTAGATAAATGAATTATTTTATATTAATACTATTGGGTAATGTGTCTTTCTAACAGTGAAATAATTTTAAAAATGTTTTCAGAAGTTTTAGAGTTTTTTTGTTTACATATGAACAAATAAACAAACAGATATTAATAATAATAATAAATAAATAAAGATTAGCAGTTTCACACGGTTCGAACACCATTTTTAACTCTGTCATAGCCAGGAAACGAGCAAATTGATGGTAAGTGGCATACATAACCATAGACATCATTAACCATAGATGTTATTGGTAATCTAATCATAATGTTGTGTATTGATCAATTAATGATGCGTTGCAGACCGTTGACTAAAGTTTGGATTGCCTTTGTTCCAGTAATTGCACTGGCAGATCCTGCCCTTTAATCGGAACACAGCCACGTATGCATGGTTATTATGGTGATGAAAAAAATTACAAAAGATTGACGCTCTTATTAAAACAACTCCTATTAAAAAAGTTTATCACGCTACTTATGAATACTTAATTGATAAATTTAAATAATTTATTTAATTTAAAATGACCACAAAATGTCCTCTCCTGCATTGCAATACCTAAACTATGTGTATCATTTTACTTCTTTTCATTGTATAAATTCACTATTATTTTTAAATACTACCTGTAAAATTATGATAGCAATAAAGTATTGAGTATAGGTAACCCACCGTACGAAACGGCCATAGTACCGTCCCAGACAGGATCTGAACATAACAAAGTCTATTACCACGGCAACCCTTAGGAATTCTTTTTACATTAGCCTATAATGTTCCTGTACAAATATATTCCATGGAACACCAAAGTATTCTTCAAGATAGGCTGATTGTTTTAGAGACAAATGTGTTGAAATACAGACTCTCCAGCATAATGATATGAGTATTGATAAAAAAATTATACAATAATTGAGAATTAATTGCTCGATTAATAAATTACAGAATAAAAAAGTCTATACTCGTTCTTACATCTACTTGATAAAATATATAACTTGAAATTGAATAGCCAGATTGCCAAATGACATTAATAGTCAACAAAAATGTGCTTTTTAGCCCAGTCGGGTTAGTGATTAACCCCGAAACAATTCAAGACCAAAATGTATTGCCATCAGCCTTTAAGGAAAGTAAATTGAGAAATTCAACCGCTGCTGTGCATTAGTCGCCATCTTGACTTTAAGGTGGGAACTGATCACTTTTAAGTACTGAAGACCTCTGATTGACGTTTACTTTGACAGTCATAAGTTGGTTTGGTCGACCAGTAATGGGTAGTATAACAGGATGTAAATACAGACCTTGCCGCTGATTTCAATCCCAATCTCATCCAGCACCTGGGTGACAACGTTATCGGTCTCTGCTTCATCGTCAGACTCGTTCATGATGTCGTCCAGTGTGTCTGAAACTATTTGCAAAGCAAATTTAGTGTCATGTATTATTTATTATTATTTGTTTTTTACAATAATAAGTACAATTTACAATTTTATCACTGGCCGCGCCATGAAACCATGAAAGGTACATTAGCGTGAATGAGTGCAGAACATCACAAGTCTAGTCACAACTCAATTGATTTAATTAAGTACATTTGCATTGCCAGATAAATGTCCCTTCTTTCTTAAAAATTTACTTCTATTTTCAAAATTTTCAACCAGTTACTCCACCTGGGCATAATTTATGGCAACAAGCTTAACCTTACAGTTGAAATTTTGACAAGTACTAACAATAAAGGCATTTTCAAACAAACATGTTTCTAAGTACGTAAACTCAACACTATGATATTGTACTTTAAATAATTTAAATTAATTAAATACAATGCGTCTTCATAGTTTGAATCGTTATAATACTTACTCATTTCATCAGTCATATCCATCTTAGCATTGGCTTGTCGGAACGCCTCCATATCTTTAGCTATCTGTTGCGGGTTCATGACTTTGTTCATGCTACCCATTGTCTTTGCAGTGGTGCCCATGGCGTTCGATATAGCGATGTTTGCACCCATTGCTTTGTTTTGGATCTGGACACTAGAGATCTGAAATTAGTAAATACAAATGATTTTTTTATATTTTGCGTTTGTGAGCACAGCTCTATGTGTGCGTTAAGCGTGTGACAAAATTGTACTGATTGAGCACGCACTGCAAACCGAAAAAAACAATTTAACAAGATGATTGGCTGCCACACAAAAATTATTTGCATTTTTACAAGCACACGCACATATAGGGCTGCTTTCACAAATAAGTTGAACCATCTATATTATTAATAAGAAGGTCAGTCTCGCGGTAGACGTCGGTTGGGTGCAGACACCTTTGACAGACACAATTGTTATTTTTTTTTCAAATCTAACCTCGATCTATTGTGTGTGTGTTAAAACAATGAGTGAACTTGATGACGAAGACCCTCCACCAGTGGAGGATGATAAAGTACTCTCTCCAAGAGATGTTAGGAGAATCATACTTGGACCCTCTCATGATTCTGAGCTCTTGGGTGATGACCAAAACAACAATTTGGAGGTTATGTTGGAAGAATCCTCAGTTAAATCTACAAATATGAAGAGACCTAGAGAAGAATTAAGCCCCACAGAAGATGATGAAGGCTTTGTTATGGTGACAAGAAATAAGAAATTAAATTTAAGGCGCTCCCCATCACATGAATATAGAAATCTACCCAATGCATCAGCAGAACTACCTACGTTTTATGAAGTGGCTGTTACGTCTCAAGAACATTTACCAAAGCAATTGGCCTTTGCAAAGTTGCTGAAAACATTAAACATAACAGACATACATCAAAGTTACCTATAAATACCCAAGCAAGGTGCTTATAAGATTAAAAAAAGCAGCGAAACCTTTATTTCTAATGAAAATATAAAAAGCAAAGGTTGGATATGTAGAAAAACTAGTGTAGTGACATATTCTTATGGAGTTGTAAGAGACATAGATATGGATATGGAAGATAATGAAATAATGAAAATTTTAGAATGTGAAGTAGAAATATTAGCTGTTAAGCGCCTACTAAAGAAAGAACAGGATGGGAAACGGGGTATGTGCGAGATAATTCGAATCGCTTTTCAAGGTTCCACTCTACCAACATATGTCTCAGCATATGGTTGCCGTTTGAGGGTTGAGCCATATATTTTTCCTGTTTCTAAATGCTGGAGGTATGGACATACTAAAAACTTCTGCCCTGCCAAATCACAACTATGCCCTAAATGTGGAGCAGGTCATGACAATTGTGATACAGAGGAGTTTAAGTGTGTGAATTGCAAGGGGGCACATATGTCACTTCTTAAAAGTTTATGTCCATCATTCACGAGGGAAAAAAAAACATTCGTTTACATATGGCAAAGTACAACTGTACATATAAAGTAGCTTTAACACAAATACAACCCATGCAGAAAAACAATACAATCAAAGATCTAAATAATAGAAAACAGTATTCTGAACCAGAAAATAAATTTACTTCTATTGCTAGTAATAATGTGGCTACATATGAATGAAACACCTGGAATTATGGAAATTCAGTTGCCAGTTCAAGTCATTATAAATCTAGTACGCCAATTAAAGCTAAAAAGATGTTTACTACGAAAAAGAAAACTAGTATGATGCATGAAGAAAACAAGGTCGAACAAACTGTGAACCTTATTTCTGATGATGATTCTACTGTTAATGACGACTATCCAGACACTGATAATAACAAAAAGAAAGAAACGAAGTTCTTTATTGAAACTTTTCATTGAAAAACTGAACGAGATTATTTTTGCACAACAATCTATTGAAAATAAAATTGATGTGACTTGTGTTCTTATTATGTTCTTATTATTAGGAAGTTAGTGGGCAAATATTTTAATACGGAAACAATCTTCAAGCTTATTGGACTTTTCAATGGATCATAGAATTATTAATAACCATAAAGCTAATATTTTACAGTGGAACGCTAATAGTTTATCAGCTAAAATGTGTAACTTAGAACATTTAATAATTCAAGAAAAAATTCATGTGGCACTGATCAGTGAAACATGGCTCTCAGAAAACCAAATCATTAAAATAAGCAATTATAATATTTTAAGAGTGGATAAAAGTGACTCTTATGGTGGTGTTTGTGCAATAGTTCACAAGTCTGTCAAGGTTACTCAAAACTTTCACAGAATTTCCAATGTAGATATGCAAGTTCTGATATTAACTGTTTAGAATGTAGCGGGCCTTAAAAAATAATTGCAATATACTGTCCTGGCCCACCTTCTGGCAGGCCTATTCCAAGCGACTGGAATTAAATTTTGGAAATATTTGAACATGAAACTCTGATTATTGGGGACATGAATTCTCATCACACCTTATGGTCCATGAAAAATTATAGAAGAGGAAAACAAATCTATCAGGCCGCGTTTGAAAACGACTTTATCTGCCTTAACAATGGAAAACCTACGCGTATCAGAACGGTCAATGGAATTTTATAGAAAACATCTCCTGATATCTCTTTTGCATCTGCTGATATAGCTCAGCAGTGGGCAGTGACCATGTATTTATTAAGATGCAGATTGGTTTTGAAAAATCTGGAGTACATGTAAAGAAGAGAAATTTCAAAGAAGCTAACTGAGACAAATTTAAACAAGAATTGAAGAATTGTTAATAACATTCCAATTTAGTGCAAATGTGTTATAACTCTTTCTCTGACATTATGCAATCTGCGGGAGAAGCATCAATACCATGGGTTAAAATATGTCAAGATCCAACCTCAAACTTCAAACCAGGTTTGGGATCTACATTGGAATTCTACATTATCAAAAGCTGTGGCTGAAAGAAGATTAGCTTTAGCAAGAGTTAGACGCAACCCTACTCCTGATAATTATCAAAATCTTACAGGAAAAGTAACACAAATGTTACTTAAAAAAGATCGATCTGAAGGGTGGTGTAACTTTTGCTCCAGTCTTGATCAGGAAATGTCTGCCCCTGATATGTGGCGCAAGATGAGATGGATATAAGGGTGTAATAGTAAATATGCTAGTGTTGATCCAGATAAGGCCAAAGAATTATTGTACTCTCTTACGCCACATACTGCAGCGGAGCCACGTCCATTACTGTTCAATACAGTACCTAGTATTCTTGGTAAAGATATAACACTAGCCGAACTTCAGAAATGCTTAAGACGTAAGAACGAATCACATATCTTACTCAATGTTGTATAATTTACCATACAGCAAAAAGGATTGTAGTGAAATTGTACAACTTGGTTTTTAGTACAGGTGAAGTTCCCAATCAATGGAGAAATATTAAGGTTGCCCCTACACCTAAACCTGAAAGGGCACCTAATTTACCATAATCTCTACGACCAATCTCCCTTATATCTTGTCCATGCAAACTCTTTCATCTTATTTTGTTAAAAAGAATCGAATGGTATGTAGAACACAACAATTTGCTACCCATGTCCACAATTGGTTTTAGGCGGGCAAAATCCGGGCTTGATAATCTCACTATACTATTTCCATTTCTTTATTTTCTCGATGACAGCTCCTGTGAAAACTTGTGCGAGCGTTTTTTGACATTATGTATGCATTATTTTATAAAAATATGACGTTTATATAATACGTACAAGGTTATATAATACCAGACTCGGAGAAACTGATAGGGATGGAGCTATATCGATAAACGTAACACGACAACAGAACCGATATTTTTTTACAAAATGTAAGAAACTAAACTACTGTCGGATACTTTTGTACAAATTTATGACCTAATATTATACTTAATTACAAGATGTTACACGTATTAATTTTTGATTGATAATGCTAACTTTTTTAAAATTTTCAAAGCTGTTGTAAAATAAGTAGGTTTAGGTAGGTACTCGACAATGAAGCGAAATAATAATAACGACAGGTAATCTTTATTTATTTATTTTAATCAAAATCTGATGAATAGTCACTGTCACTCGATGAGCTCTCCCCAATATTTATTATAAGTTCCTGTACTTGTATATTATCGAATGCCACATGAATTTCCCAATCCGACGCTATAATGTTTTGGGTTCTTCTCACAATTTTTTCCCAGTTTTCGGCAGTCACTTCCGCACATGCATTTTTTAATAAATCTAACATCTTGTTTGTCGTAAAAGTGTATGTGTATTGGGGATGGGTATTGTTTCGAGCGGCGTGTCCTTTGATTTGTGCCCATATTAGTTCTATAGCATTAGTCTCTAGCGGAAGTCGAAGAACCCAATGACCACATTCGGCAGCTATTTCGTCGATAACATATCTTTTAGGGAGGCTTTTTTTCGATTTTTAAATATTCACTAATTGTACTTTTAATAAAGTACTATCCACATTTTCGCCATGACGTATGAGCCAGTCAATTATCTCTGGTTTTTATTGGCCTGCGTCGGCATTTTATCAATTTGTCTGGAGTGATATGTAGCGTTGTCCATAATAATTATGGATGGTTCTTCCAGAGATTGCACCATTTCTTTAAACCATCCTTCGTAAATCTCCGCGTTCATTTCTTCGTAGTAGTCCACTGTTTTCTTGGATTTAAAGGCCAATAAAGCATCTGAAACGAATCTTTTCGTAGACCCTGCATGGCAAATGATAAGGCGTTCACCTTTTCCCATTGGCACTGAACTAGTGGAAGCGGCGGTGTCGTCAGTCCAGTTCTTAGATACTGTGTGGTTTGCATTTTGGTTTGTATTTAACCAAGTCTCGGCAGTGAAAATAGCATTTGACCAATCTGATATCTTTTTGGCTTCGCTCAAAAATTCGCAGCGAGCCATAGCAACGTCGTGCCGCTCCATCAATATTTGACGTTTGTCCGATTTTTTATAAGAAAATACAATTTCTTTCAAAACTAATCTTAATGACGATTTTTGACCATGGAACAAACCACATTCACGTAAAGAAACAACAAGTTTTTTAAGTGTTGGAATTTCTTTGCGCAAGTAATAGTCATTTATATGACGGCGAATAGCATCAGCGTTGAAGTTGTCAACCGATGTCACACGACGTGGTTTTCCTGCATGCCGCTTATACCGTAAGCTTCGCTAGTAATTTTTAAAACAGTAGGTCCACTAATTTTTAATGCTTCCGCAACACGCTCTCGCACTTGCGACAGTGGTAATAGCGGGCCACCATTTTGATACTCTGCTTCAAAGTAATTACGAACCTTGATCACCAGTTCTCTCGCCTGTCTTTTCAGAACAGATCCTTTCGGCATTATGATATTTGACAGCTGGGCAACAATCAACACGGAGGAACGCAAAATACACAACGTAACGTATGGATAATGTGAAAAAACTCAGCGAACAGAAATGTAGTGACTAGCACGACCGTCTGATTGCGAGTGACAGATTCAAACAAACACAAAATGGTGGTGGGCCATTGAGTGTTCCCGCCTTGAAAAAATATATTTGAATGATTTTGTTCTATTTGTCTTTGTTCAAAATATAATAAATATATGCGATCGATATCATTACTTATTTGGTCACAACACTACATTTTATGAATTAGAACTGTCTTTGAGAAAATAAAGAAATGGAAATAATATAACTTGGTTACTAACATCCAAATTGGATTTCTGAAAATAAAAGTACAGTTGCTTGTTTTCTAGACATAACAAATGCTTATAATAATGTTTATGTGGCTTATGTAATTAATAATACCCTTGAATGAGTTGACATTGGGCATAGAATATGTATTTACTTATGGAATTTTCTTTCTAATAGAACTTGTTGTATGCCCATAAATGGTGATGCAATCTGTAGAAATACAAGAAGGGGCTTGGCTCAGGGTGACCCATTGTTGTTTAACATAGTCACAATGCACATTAATAGCAGAGTTTCAGACGTATTGATGTCTCAATATGCAGATGACTTTATTTTATATAAAACTGTAGAGCATGTGCATATTGCGCAAGCAGAAAGTCATATTAATAGGGCTGTATCTGATTTAACTGACTGTTTAGATAATATTGTGCTATGTATATCTGAAACAAAAAGTAACGTGTGTATTTTTAATCGCTCAAGGAAAAATATGAGTGTTTGTACCGCTATCAATGGACTTAATGGCAATGGCAACTGTCAAAAAAGTAAAATACTTAGGCATTTGGCTTGACTCCGCGCTCAGGTGGAGCTTACATATTAACGAGATACGTCAAAAATGTATCAGGCTGCTCAACATTTTGAAGGTATTGGTAGGAAGTACCTGGGGAGTTTATCCCAAACACTTAAGACGGCTCTACATCTCTCTTATAAGATCTCGTCTTGACTACGGAAGCTTTTTGTATGCTAATGCGGCAAAGACATACTTCAAGAAACTGGATTTGCTACAGAATAAGTCTCTAAGAATATGTGGTAGCTTCATTCGTAGTACACCTATCCATATAACGGAGAGCGAACTAAGACTTCCACCTTTGTTTGTTCGAAGATTTTGGTTGGTTGTAGATATTGGTTGAGACTTGTTTCGCTCCCCAATAATAACTTTACGCTGTAGGAAAAATTGTCACATAAGGTCACATATTGGAGAAATAGATCAGCCCCCTTGTTGATCGAAATTCATAACTTTAACTTTCTTAAGGACAAAGAACTTGACCGCAGTCCTGGCCTGGAGATGTTCCTTTTAGACACGTGGATATCTAATATTGATGTAGATAGTCATATCATATTGCAGGTTGGGGGACTGAAGTCAGCCAAGCGCAATTATGATACTATCAGTTTGAAGTCTCTCACCTTGCATGAGCTGAGTAGTACATATTCTGGTCATTATAAACTGTTGGATCTAGGGGCGAAAGGGGCGTTGGAGCTGCGGTCTTCGATCCTCAAATAAATGCATAATTTAAAGCCAAACTAGGAAATTATATATCCATCATGAGAGCTGAGTTGTACCCTAATTCGCTGTGTTTCCGGGGAAAGAGGCTTACCTATTGCATATCAAATTCTTGATATTATAGTAAACCTAGAAGAACGCGATAGTATCAAGTTTCAATGCCCTCGCATATTGGATTGACGGGAAACGAAATTGCAGATGACCTGGGTAAAGAGGCAGTTTGTGATGGCAGAGACTAGTAAATAACTATAGACTAACCATGTCTAACAAAATTTTGTGACTTGAAAAATAGTTGTTTTTAAGATAGAGAGATGGCGTTAGTTGTTTTAGATTTACAAGTTATTTAAATTTAGTCAAAATAATGCGTAAAAAAACTTAAGATGGAGCTGTTTACAAAATCATTTGATATTTCATTGCAAGTACTATCCGTAGGTATCAGGCGACAACAGACGTTGCCAGCTAGTGCATTATATTATTTGATGCTATGTTGCCGCTCTTATAATTCAGTAACAGAAATCTTTACACCACCCCGGATATTATTTGTAGTGTTACTGGATTACTGTATTGCCAGTATATAATTTTTCCCACAAAAATATAGCATTCATCTCCACAGTTTGTTCTTATCTGCCTTAACATAATAAAACGAATTTCAGTGCATTTAATTAATAGGTTTTTTATATTTTAATTTATTTCTTGATATCGATAAAAATTATGTCTTAATAAGTGCATAATTTTTATTTATAATGCATATAACTCATAACTATTTTGCAGTAGTTAAAAAAATATTTTCTTGCTGGATGGATTTTGAAATATTTTGTAAATATTGTATTTAGACACTTATAACTTAAATCAACTTTTTTTGTTCTTTTTATGACAACATTTTATTTGTTTGACAATTTGAACTCTTTGTCGTTTATTGTTGTTGCTATGGATGTGTGTTTGTATTGGAACTTTTCCCTGCATTTGTTTGAATTCACAATTTTTCTACTCGCCTACTGTGACTCGTGCCGATCAAAGAAAATAATTTCGTACATAAATCCAAACAAATAAAAAGCACAAAATAAAATATTTGACTATAAAGCTGACATAAATATATTTTTTGTGATATTATTTAATATGTTATGATTTTGACACTTTTTAAAGTAATTAATACAACTGAATATCTATGTCATCTATTTTGAATCATAAAGATTCCCTCAAGTATTTCTTTTTCCATAATGATTCACCTATAGTTTGAGAACCTTGTCTCTATCGGTAAAGATGCACGCAGTTACATATTATTTGATTTGCTTTTATGTCTTTTATATACATAATTTGGTTCTGACTTTCTTTTTAGTATTTATTATAAAATGTTATAAAAATTAAGGTATAGTCATTTTTTGCGTAAAGTACTGAAATCAAAAGCTTATTGAGGGCCTGGAATGAACTCAACTATTTACTTGCTAAGGTTTCAGGTTATTTGACAACGCCATCTAGCAGTTTTAGTCCGTATTAATATACAAACAAATATTTTGCATTACGTTTCTCGTCAATAATTCATATAAAAATTAAAGACGACAAGGTTGGTCCAAGCTATTTGAGAGCGACATCTAGTAATAGCTTGGATTTTGAGCTTTTTCCGAGACACGAATTTTTGTATGGAGATGGTCAGTCTATAGTTATTTACTAGTCTCTGGTGATGGTCAGAGTGTGCCATGCAAACCTTATTTTACAGAGGTGTTTCAATCTGTGAGGCAAGCTTGTTTGACGAAACGGAGGGTGCATTTTGCTGAATGCTCGATCTACAAAGGACTATGGTATAGAACCATTCAAAGTGAGCCACATGTAAAACCATGGTTTGACAATGCTTCCCTATCCAGAACTAGTTTGGTTGCAGCTCTAAGATTGCGTTCAGGGCACATTCCACTCAACAAATTCTACCACATGATTAATAATAAAATAAAAATCCCCAGACAAACACACCAACTGCATGGCCCCAAAGTAAGCAGAGCTTGTGTTATGGATAGCCATACAGCGAAATGGGGGGGAACCCAGAATAAACATACATATATAAATACAAACCATGACCCGAGAACAAACATCTGTGTTCATCACACAAACGAATGACCCGGCCAGCACTCGAACCTGGGGCCTTCGGCGTATGAGGCAGGGCTAGTTACCACTACACCACTCGGTCGTCAAAGTCAAAATGATTGGGAAAGTGACATCTCCTCTGTGCACATTTTGTGGTGTGACAGAGGATCTCGTACATTTTTTGGTGGAGTGTGGTCGGAACCGCGATCTAAGGAACAAGATCTTTACCAACAGTCTTTTATGGCGGCCAGATAAACTGCATATTGACTGAACCAGTAGCAGATGAAGCTAGAATATTGTACAAGTTTTACATAGTATCATTAGGCAGTAGAACTTAGTTTTAAATGTTGAATAATTGTTTACATTTGTGTAATTTTATGAGGCTGGCAAAGTCTACAAGAGAGACTGAGCCTCAAAAAAAAATCAGACTAAAAAAAAAATAAGATGGTTCTTTAATTTATATGTTATTGATAAACTGTCAAACTACTGAACTTAAAAGCTCTTGCACCATTAGAAAAGTATAATAGGTATTTTAAACTGACACAGGCAATTCTATACTACACATTAGATGGCATTTAGTAAAACATTTGAATCATTTATACTCACTTTACTATTTGCAGCATAAATTCTATTCTTTTGCTTCCTTAATTGTACAAGTTGTTTCGCCAAAATCTTGCAGCCCTCATTGTTGCCTTCACTGGCCATTTTCTTTATTTCCATTTCCTGAAATATATAGTTGTATTTGATTTATCAGTGTGTTGTGTGCATACAACCTGCAACCCTGATAAATATTCTTTAGAAATTGACTTGCATGGGGACCTTTTTCTACTGTTTCTATATAAACAGCTTAGCTGCGGCATTACATAAGCAACACAATTAGCTGTCATGTGTTGTCATCCAATTATATACCTTTTACCCCAAAAATTTTATAAAAGAGTACCAAGATTTTTTTAGTAGTAGTTGAAACCCAACACTAGATTTAGAAACAATCACAGAGTTAAGAACACCAACAAAAGAACACAAGAAATTTTCATGAAAGATTATTACATAAAAGAAATATAAATGAACTTTCACATTAATAATATTAATTTGATTTGGACAGTAGGATTTTAACTATTGGACTAATAATTGGACAATGAAGAATTTAAAAATATACCTACATAAATAATTAATCACAAAGTTCTCTAAGTTAGTTCTTTTGATCATGTAAAAACTCATAATCCCCTCAAAATTTCAGAATTTTTCAATAGTTAGTCCACTTGCTATTCCAGGTTATATTCCATCCATGTGCCAAAAGTAATTTAAATCTTAAGCTTTTTGTGACTGATTGAGTAACAAACATCCAAACATACTTTGACATTAATAATATTAATTTAGCCCGGAGGGAGGCGCACCCCTTTTTAGAACATAAACAATCGCTACCGGGTAAAAAATACCAAAGTGAAAAAGTATGAATAACACAGATATTTCTGATGAAATTTGAATAATGTTGTTATTTATGTAAATTGTACACTATCTAAGTGATATATTCAGAAAAAAAAGAATGTGCATTTAAAAAAATTTTATGATAATGTTTCCTACATACTCAAAAAAGCACATGTTTTTCTGGGTCAAAGGGAATTTCTCACAAATATTAAAGATTTATTCTTAAAAAAAAATTAACCTGATATAGGTATCATAGGAATATTAAACAGTCTTGTAAATTATAACAAAAAATATTCTCCTCCATCCACCACCATCTAATTTAGCATTTAATTTACGTTGTATACTAGATATTTTTATAATCTATTTGATATTTTCATAAAAAGAATCATCACAAATTGGTACAGTATGTTCAAGGCATATCATTTTCAAGCACAAGTGACAGGCGCTACTTGAGCGGGGCCGAGAGAGCGCATTCCTTAATATCTAGAAGCTACTGAGGGTTGCCGTTCAAAAGTATGGAAAACAAAAAATATGAAGTTTTTATACCTCTGTGGTACTTTTTACCCAGTAACGCCTACCACCGGGTTAATGAAATGCAAGAATTACTACCAAAACAACACATTAAGATAAAATTAAACTTTTTACAGTAACATGCTTAATTATAGTATCACACAAATTCTTCAACTAAAGAGTGACTACTCTTACCAATTTCTTTTCTTCTCTTTCAAGGGCAGCTTTGTCTCTATCCAATTCCCTTCCTGCTTTTCGAAGTTCTCTATCATTTTGACGTTGTTGTTCTATAAAAACAATACAAGAAAATAAAATGGAGTTACAGTTTATTCAAGGTTTGATTTTTCCTAAATGAACAGTGCATGACTCATATTTTTTGTCATTGCATCATTTAACTTCGTTGTTCGAAACGGGAGTATATTCTACGAAGTTTATGATTAATTTAGTAAAGATAAGGTAAAAAAAATAAAGAAAGAAACCGCTTAAATATTGTTGTATAAAACTCTTCAAAACATTGATCTGCTGACTCACCTTTCACAGTTGGTGCTTTTTTAAAAAAACTCATCATGGCTCCTAATAGTTCCTTATCACTTGAAATATATAGTATTTAATGCCTTTTTGGTGTCCTAAATATCTATATATATAATATATATATATATATAATAGCTATCTATAGTAATTATTCAAATCAGTTTCAATTCTTTAGTTACAATTTGACTTCACCTATTTGATTTATTTACAAAAATATCAATCACTCGTTTGTCAATGTCAACAACTTTCGTTCAGATTCAGACAGTCGTGCGTGACCCGGGGCGCATTCTAATTTAATGTTTGGATTCATTTTTTGTTTTTTTTTTGTTTTGCGCCTTAGCAGGCACCCTCCACGGGGACGGAGGTGGTAAATGCGTCCTGCATACCGCCACAGCCGGTCTGCAGGGTGAGGTGGAACTCACCAGAGTGGCACCTACCCACTAAAAACCAACATCACGTCTGTGGCATAAGAATGCTATGCAGCCTTCATCGGAGCGACACCCGATTAGGGAAGGGGGTGCGCGACATTGTGGCACTCAATTATAAATATATATAATATACATGGTGTCCCAAAAATGACACGTAAGGGTGACACTGGAGGTAGATACTTTAGGCCTATCAGATAATACCAAAATGCTTCCAGTAAAAGTTTTCTGGTATTCGAGATATTTCCACTTTTGTGATTTTTTATGAAATTTCCTGGTTCTGATTTGGCTACAGCTGCAATAAATATTTTTAACTCACGGTTTTTTTTACCAAGACTATCGTTATTAGTTATTTGAGACAACCTAGTAATAATTTTGACGGAAACTAGCACACTATGCTAAGAAAAAGAGTTACATTGTTTTATTTTATATTATTGCGAAAAACCTGACCAAAGTTTAACTGATAGCTGTGAAAAAAAATGAATGGCGATGATACTGCACATCATCTTAAAAAATTGCTTTCGATTTCGAAATTTTTTCCGATTTTAAAATATTCACTAATTGTACTTTTAATAAAGTACTATCCACATTTTCGCCATGACGTTGGAGCCAGTCTATTATCTCTTGTTTTTTATTGGCCTGCGTCGGCATTTTATCAATTTGTCTGGAATGATATGTAGCGTTGTCCACAATAATTATGGATGGTTCTTCCAGAGATTGCACCATTTCTTTAAACCATCCTTTCTTAAATCTCCGCGTTCATTTATTCGTGGTAGTCCATTGTTTTCTTGGATTTAAAGGCCAGTAAAGCATCTGACACGAATCTTTTCGTAGACCCTGCGTGGCATATGATAAGGCGTTCACCTTTTCCCATTGGCACTGAACTAGTGGAAGCGGCGGTATCGTCAGTCCAGTTCTTAGATACTGTGTGGTTTGCATTTTGGTTTGTATTTAACCAAGTCTCGGCAGTGAAAATAGCATTTGACCAATCTGATATCTTTTTGGCTTCGCTCAAAAATTCGCAGCGAGCCATAGCAACGTCGTGCCGCTCCATCAATATTTGACGTTTGTCCGATTTTTTATAAGAAAATACAATTTCTTTCAAAACTAATCTTAATGACGATTTTTGACCATGGAACAAACCACATTCACGTAAAGAAACAACAAGTTTTTTAAGTGTTGGAATTTCTTTGCGCAAGTAATAGTCATATATATGACGGCGCATAGCATCAGCGTTGAAGTTGTCAACCGATGTCACACGACGTGGTTTTCCTGCATGCCGCTTATACCGTAAGCTTCGCTAGTAATTTTTAAAACAGTAAGTCCACTAATTTTTAATGCGTCCGCAACACACTCTCGCACTTGCGACAGTGGTAATAGCGTGCCACCATTTTGATACTCTGCTTCAAAGTAATTACGAACCTTGATCACCAGTTCTCTCGCCTGTCTTTTCAGAACAGATCCTTCCGGCATTTTGATATTTGACAGCTGGGCAACAATCAACACGGAGGAACGCAAAATACACAACGTAACGTATGGATAATGTGAAAAAACTCAGCGAACAGAAATGTAGTGACTAGCACGACCGTCTTGTTGCGAGTGACAGATTAAAAAAAACATAAAATGATGGTGGGCCATTGAGTGTTCCCACCTTGAAAAAATATATTTGAATGATTTTGTTCTATTTGTCTTTGTTCAAAATATAATAAATATATGCGATCGATATCATTACTTATTTGGTCACAAAACTACATTATATCAAATTAGAACTGTCATCGAGAAAATAAAGAAATGGAAATAGTATAATATTTCAATGTAATTTGGCCGAGAAAATAATTATAGGACAAATATTCAGAGGTAATTGTAGGGGAAAATGTAATTCGTACAGTGCCTTAATAATCGTATTAAGTAACAGTATAAGCAATATAAATATACTGTGATACCCTCTCTGCTATTAACATTACATGTTGGTATTATATTATATTTTATAAGGCCTCCTATAATGATATGCCATTTCTTGATTTTATGTTACTATACAAAAAGTAAAATCAACGTATTATGTACAAAAGTCAAGTATTTTAGTTTTTTTCTTTTGTGTAAGAGCAGTGGAGAGAAAAAATTCAGAGCGCGGTTTTAATATTGATCAATAGGAAGCTGGAGCAAAGTGCGTCACTCGTTTTTTTTGTTTTTAATTTCACCGTACTGCACAGCACTGAGGGCGCTTAGCCAGTACTTAAAATACTCCTAATTACGTTACGCCTAAAGTCAATGAAATGAAATGAAATATTTATTTCTCAACATAGACAATTACTTGTTCTTATTGACGTCAAATAAAACATGAATCTACCACCAGTTCGGAAAAACCTTCGTGAAGAAGTACTAGCAAGAAACTTCACGGTTATATTTTTCCGAAATAACTTTACAGAGTATCTTTATGTCTATACAAAATTATTCTTACTGCACCCGAGATGATACGGACCTCTCCTTTATTACTACATATTATATTACGGACGTGTTTAACCTAAATAAAACATTACGCGGACGCCTGTAACGAACCACCGCGTCTTAGTTGGCTACATAGTCAGCTGACGTATTAACCAGTCATGGGGAGCGTTGTCGAAGGGGCGTCTAGATGCCAACTTCATAAATGTGGTAATGGTGGCCAGCTCAAGATCCTTATGCGGAACTAAATTGCGGACATGGGTTGAAGCCCCGACGAAACTGCGTAAGAACCCATTTTGAATAACCTATATACAAGTGATTGAGGTTCGACTTGCAGGCCTGACCGAAAACCACACTGGCATATATAGGGCAGATGCAAGTTTTGTAAACTCTAAGCGACATTTTACTCTTTTCGCAGATGAGTGTACAGCCTACCCACAACGAAGGATGGCTCGGTCCTGGACCCGTTTTATGTGAGCCACGAATGTGAGTCCACTATTTCTAGTGACTCCTAATTATTTGACTTTTTAGCCAAGGAGATCGGAGTCCCAAACATGTGTTTGAACAAGTGATCTGATCTTGACCTTGACCTAATCTTTTGGAAGGTTTCTTAGAGGTTGTCCTTGAACTGGTTGAGAGAGAAGTACACTGTTGGCGTTGGCTGCGGATTGACGCATTCTAGTTATGCTACTTAGATTCATGTCAGATGTGTATAACACGGTGTGGTCTGCGAAGAGCACGAACTCTACTTTCTCCGTTTTTGGCATGTCACTAGTGTATGGTGAAAACAAAGTTGGAGAAAGTACCAAGCCTTGAGGGACACCGGCTAATAAAGGACGGGGACTAGAGAGTACACCTAGTCCCCTAGAGAGTACACCATCCAATCTGTAACAAAAGGTTCAACAGTGCAGAAATTCTAGTATGATATGCACGAGGCTGTCTGGTACGCCAAGTTCGAAGAGCAAGACGTTGTACCAGACTTTGTCGAATGCTTTCGCTACGTCATAGCAAAGTGGAAATCGACCTAGGTACGTTCATTTGCTCCAAGATGTGCTCCGTGATGCGGTGTACCTGTGGTACGTGGGAGTAATGGGACCTAAAGCCGAACTGTTCGTCCGATAATAGGTGCTTCAAATGGATAACCTTTCGGAGCCTCTTCAAATGATACTTTCTTATTATTTGCCTATCGCGCTAAGCGGGCTAATATAACGGTAGCTTGTAGGTAATTTACCCGGTATTCCGCGTTTCATAATACCTATGACAATCGCTACTTTTCACATTTGCGGAAAGGAGCAGTTTGTTACGAAGTTATTGAAATAGTTATATTCAATAACTACTACAGATCTTGCAATCGACGAGCGCGTGATGCCCTTAGTTGTGTGAGTGACCAATGTGTATACGCGTCAATGTAGGCGTGAGAGTATCCGTGCGTACGGTTAGCAAACAAAAATATAATTAATTCTAGTTATGGATTTCACCCATTTTTTATTTTAGTTTTTTTTAAATTTCAAAATCAAAATAAAAATTAACAACATCGTTAAAGTAACTACTAATTTACATCAGTAATAATAAATAATTTTATGTAGAAAATTTAAATAAACAAAAGAAATGTAATCCTAAACAATACCTTAACTCTACACAAAATAAAAATCTCTCTCAGTTATTTTTAGCAAAAAAAAAATTATATCACTACTTTCACCGAACATTTCTATACTGTCACTGTCATTATCTTCACTGTCATTGTCACTGTCATCATCTTCACTGAAATGTATAATAAACTGGAAAGCATAGTCGAAATATTTCATGCATTCTTCTTAAATTTTTTCAACGTGCTTGCATGTATTTCGCTAAGTGGATAGGTCTGTAGCGTAGTTTCAATAAAACACAAAATTCTCTCCTGTGTTTATTTTTTCGGTAAAATTTAAAATATACAAAGATGCCTGTAAATACAAACAGAAAAAATATAAACAAAATTGAAATAAAAAATAGTCACACAAAATAGAACAGAAATATTAATACAATTAAATTTGATCTGAAAGAAAAAATAACAATAAAATAAATTTTAATGAATGAGAATCCTTACCAACAATTTTGGCTACGCACACTCGTGAACGTAAAAAATAAATATTGGTTTCTTAAAAAGAACTTTGATTATCGATAATAAAATATCTTAACTATGTAATTTGGAATAATAAACTCGGAAAATGATAAATAAATAGATTCAAGTTGCTTTGATAGATAATTTTTCGTGACTGACTTGTCAAATCAAAACATTGCCGTTCTCCGACACTACGTAATTCCTAGTTTAAAATTACGTTGGGAACAACAAAAAAATAAAATTTACTGACAAAAAGAGGTCGAAATAGACAACCGTCACAATACCCCGGGGGCCGGGAAAAAAAAAAAATCTGAAAGATTTTTTTTAGTAAAATTTCAAATTCAAACCAAATCAAAATAAACCGCATATACATATCGAATTTTAATATTTAATCTGCTAAATGAAAGAACAATCAAAAAAAAAATAATAATTAAAAGCAAAATGAAAATTAATATTAACATCCTATAGAAGAATTCTTCTGAAAAAACATCCTGTATATATGAAAAAAAAAAAAAAAATAATACTGATATAATGCTTATCAACAAGTTATTTAATAGAAAAAAAAAACAAAACAGACGAGAGAGAGAAAAAAAAAATATCCTAAATAATTATCTTAAATTACATGGTTCATGAATGATAAAATTTTAAACATGTTCCTGAAATATACAATGTTAATATACATCGTTCAACTCCATCAACGTACATTATAATTACAACATACATTCTCTTTCATACTAGTCTTATTCCAACTACTGGAAATAAAACATCATGCAGTTAGAGTTGCTTATGAGGAATCGTATCCTAAAAAAGTCAACTCAACAGAGTTGAACGCAACGGCAAAAGGCTTTAATAGTTGCCATCCGCTGAAAATATTAATAGCTTATGGCTTCTTTAACGTGTCGCTAACTCCCGCACGGTGATTACTATAAACAAGTTTCAGTTAAATACTGAAATAAATATGCCGGAAAGCATATGAAAATAATTCTCACAGGAAAGTGATTCAAGTGTATAAATAATACACATAGGTATGGTTTAGTTTAACGAGTTACCATAATAAACGCTCGTGCAGAAGGCTTAATTTTACAAGTTGCAAACCGCTTGAAAAAAAAAAATTGAGAAAAAAAAAATTAGAATTGCAAATATTAAATAAATTACACAAAAAGTTAACCTAATACTACGATGATGATAATTAATTATAAGTTTTGACCAACGTCAATGTTAATGGTATAGCCGAACGATAATGAGGTGCATAGAAAAAAAAATAAGACAAAAAGAATCGGCTTATGCTCGCCGTGAAAATTCTCTCTCTCTCTGAAAATTCTTCAGGGCTATTTTGTAAAATTTCTGTTTCAGAATCTACATTAATATTTAATAATAATGATCGTAGTTCGTCTACAGATTGCGTCGAAGAAAAATTTATATTTCTGATTTTTAATTCATAAATTATTTCAGGTTTATTTAATTGTGAAAAATTCATTGCAAAATCAAAAAAAAAATGTTAAAGTGAAACAAATTTGTTAATAGTCGTTATGCAGAATAGAGCCTTAAAAATATACGTATTTTCAAGTGATGAAAATGAATAGAAAATGTTATTTAAATAGTGAAATTACTGGGTTATAGAATGTTGTGTCTTCAGAAAATTTCTTCAAGGATATTATAACGAAAGAAACTAAAGAAACTTAAATGTCTGAATAATTTAGCAGTATTTTGATATATAATAGTAGATATATTATAGTAGATACATATATAAATATATTATAGTGAATGTTAATGATTGAAAATGGTAACAAATAAAGTTTTATGCCTGACCTCAATAATAATTATAAAAAAATTATTTTTAATGTTGCAATTCTTCTGTTCCTTTTGTTCCTTCTGTTGCAATTTCTCCTCTCTTCTCCATAAACTACGTTTGAATATTCGGGCGCCAGTATGTAGCGTAGTTTCAATAAAACACAAAATTCTCTCCTGTGTTTATTTTTTCGGTAAAATTTAAAATATACAAAGATGCCTGTAAATACAAACAGAAAACATATAAACAAAATTGAAATAAAAAATAGTCACACAAAATAGAACAGAAATATTAATACAATTAAATTTGATCTGAAAGAAAAAATAACAATAAAATAAATTTTAATGAATGAGAATCCTTACCAACAATTTTGGCTACGCACACTCGTGAACGTAAAAAATAAATATTGGTTTCTTAAAAAGAACTTTGATTATCGATAATAAAATATCTTAACTATGTAATTTGGAATAATAAACTCGGAAAATGATAAATAAATAGATTCAAGTTGCTTTGATAGATAATTTTTCGTGACTGACTTGTCAAATCAAAACATTGCCGTTCTCCGACACTACGTAATTCCTAGTTTAAAATTACGTTGGGAACAACAAAAAAATAAAATTTACTGACAAAAAGAGGTCGAAATAGACAACCGTCACAGGTCTTTGTCCCAAATGATAAAATTTTAATAACAAATACATGTTTATGGAGACTTTTTATTTTTAAAGTCACATTTTGTAAAAAAAAGTGTTTTTGGCAGTTTTTTTTAATTAATTACTTAATTGGGCATTACATGCTATGTTTTATTATGCAAGTGTAGTAATTAAACTGCAGAATAAAAAAATCCATTCAATTTTATTGAGTACTCTTGCATTTAGAAATATTTAAATAAAAGAAATTCAAAAATTCAAGAAAAATTCAAAAGTTCATAACTTTTTTTATGCACTGAATTTGGCCAAATAGTTTTGTTAATATTCATCTTTTAGTGCCACCTACCAACCCTGAAAAGATGCTCTATTCTAACACTAACATCCTGTATACCAAATAAGCCATAAACGGCTGCATTAATTTAAAGACCTGGGAGTCTGGGATAAGAAAAAAAAATCAGGAACTTCTTTCAAAACGTTTACTGAATTCGAGAACAAAATCAAAATGTTTGTAGAACGGGTCACTTCATTGTTATTAATATTTGTACATTTAAACATCGAAATAAATTACTAGATATATACTACGAAATGAAATGATAAAAATATCATTCGAAATAAAAATATTTTGCTAAGACCACGAAATTACAACACAATATACTTTGAAATGTGGTCGACTGAAATAGATTTCAAATATAATTTTCTAAAAAATGCGAATTCACCTAATGGAACGACACATGATATCGGACGGACGATCACTAAAATAAAATTATTTAATTGAACACAATATTACTTACTAAATTAGGTACGATAGGAGAAAAAAAATAAAAATGAAAGCTTCCTTCAGTGCTTCACGAATTTAAGCAGCTCAAGTATTAAGTAAAATTTTAAGTAAATTTGTCTTTTAATTTCATTCAAGTACGAACCGATGATATTTAAGTACATATTTGTCCAATCTGTTTGTATTTATGTAAATACATTAAATTATTATGATTGAATGAGCTTATGAGATTCACCACGACCAGATAGGCCTATAGGGTGCAAAGTTCCAGAGGTCAGGCAGATTTATGTGCGTTTTGTTAGCAAAAGAGCTATTCGACCAATGGAAAGGTGGAATCAAATCTGCTACTTTAGCTTTAAACTCAATAGCAACTTCTTCCTGTTTGAGTCTTATTTCTTCTACTGCATTTTCTAAATTATTGATTGGTTTGTCTGTGTAAATTGAAGCAATGTTGCCCCTGTTTAGTGCTTCCGTGGAGTTCTTTAATGCTAATGCGTCATAGGGCGGAGCAGAAGTGGCGATAAATGTCACGTTGGGCTGCTTTGCGGTTGCTGTAACAAATAATATTACAGTTGAGTGCCAAATATTAAATATCATAGAAATATATCGTAAGTATCATAAGAATTCTATATATTTAATAATTACTGAACAAATAGTACCTATACAATGAGTTTTGATCATTAACAATAAAGATAAAAAATACCGGTTGCGAAATATCGTTCATCTTCAAAGAGTGTATTAAAGAATTTGAATGATAAAATTATTATAATTGAAACCGATAAACTATTCACATAAAATGCACTAACCACACAACAATTTCGTATCAATAATTCCATACGATTCATCGAAGGTTTCCACCAAATCCGCTCTAAATCCTACTGTAGACCAGTAATGATATTCCTCGACCATGCAGTCCAAATCTTCAGAGTCACAAGGTTGATGACTTTTCTGCTTCTCCAGGTAATCATTTTGTCGCATCAACTTGAAAATGCTTTGAACAGTTGTCGCATTCTCATAACCATCTCTAAATAGTACTGCTCGCGGTGAATTTTTCTTTGAAAATGGGGTTCCGTAGCGTTCTTCAAGCTTGGTGATTTCTGTTATGTCTGCTATGTCCTGGGAATTCAACAATTTGTGTTGTTAAAATAAGAGCTAGAGTTGAGAGTTCGTAAAGTTAAAATATAGTCAGTAAATTTTCTCTTGAGTGTAGGTAGTATAATAAACTGCTCATAATAAAAACCAAAATCCTAAAAAATACTAAGTAGATAATTCTATGAATCTTCTTGATAAGTTACAAACATTTGCCAAGGTTTTTGAATGCTATACTAAACAATAATAATTCAAACAATAATAATAATTCGATTTATAATCGAAAAAAAAGAAAAACTCAATATATTCACCGTAAAAACTGGCAACCCATGAGTAGCCCAATAGCCCTGAGCCAGAAAAACGTCTGACACGTCTGCACTATGCGTCCTGCTGGGCACTTGTTCTATCAACTGTAGCAAGCCCTTCACACGCCCTGAGATGGTGCGGTGCACGATTGTGTGCTTTACATTCCTGGGAATAAAGGTTATTGTTAGGTAACTGTACAGGGTAGATCATGGTTGATTTTGACGTAAAAAAATTACCAGGCAGATTGAACTAGATATTTTTGCGAGTAAGTATTTAACTTAATAGTTCAACCAAAAAATGAAAACCTAGCCGCGACCCAGAAAACCAGAAACCAGAAAAACTAAACGACTAGAATGGACCCGAATATGTAACACTTTAATGCATCTGTAATTTAAGCTGATGTACAATCTGTCGAAAATGTGGCCTACCACTCTGAAGCTGAAGTTCATTTGCACGTCATAATACGACAAGGTTGATTTTCCGTTGTCATAATATTCTGACAGCGTAGACTCAACCTTATAGCTATTAACACGTTCATTGCCATAGAACAAAGGACATTTTCTACAAAAAGGGGCCTAGATATTTTTATAGGATACTGCTTGGGGCCAAAATTTTTATTTTTGCTTTTTATTTGTAATAGTCAAATATTGCAATAATGTCATGTTTAGTGAATATTTTTGCCAGTTTTCCGATCTTTTGAGCGATTTTTCAGGAATCACGGCGCCGTGTGCTGCGGCCACTTCTATGCAAATCGAGCAATATGGCCGCAACACACGGCGCCGTGATTCCTGAAAAATCCGGGAAATCTCCACATTATCGTTTATTTTTATAAAATTAAATATTTGATACAACTCACAGGAGATTCCGTAGTAAAATAAAACAAGTTTTTAAAGGTGAACTGGTTTAATTTCAATAAAAAAGGCAAAATTTTAGAACATGAACTTAAAATAAGAAAATCAGGACAAGAACTATGCATTATGATGCTGAAAAAAACAATCAATAGTTACAATAAGCACAATTACAGGCTCTGTACTCTTAGGCTGAAGCTGTACGTCTTTTATTAGACTTGCAGTCTTTACACTCTTTCCTTTTGGTTTCTGTTAGAATTTTCTCTCGACGTTTTCGCTTTTTTATATTTGTGATCTTCGTGAGAGAATGGCTACTAGCAGAAACTGAAGTAGCTGAAGAGGCTATCGGTGGAAGTAGTTGCTCAATTACTTGAAGACGAAAGTCATAAAGGCTCTGTTTTGGCTTGCCTGAAAAGCGGTTGTACAGTTTGTGGGCATTTATAAGCGTCATCATTACTACATGGACAAAGACCTTATTGTACCACCGTATAGAGCGCCTTTCACTAGGATAATAGGAGTTTATTTGATCATCTGAAGTCATCTGAATCAAGATATCGACGTTTTCGGGCACTTCTATCACTCGTATTTAACGCAAATTACTATTAAATTAATTAAAACAGCACTAGAACACAGCTTCACAACTGTTTTTTGTTGTGTATTTTTTTTACAAACTTTGTGAGGGTATATCAGAAAATCCACAAATAAATCTAAGTGGCCAGTTTTTTCCCCGAAATATATTACGACTGTTCAAAAGGGCCACGTTAAAATATAAGTAATATTGAAAAGGCCGACTTCAAAAACATGTTTCAAAGTCGTAGGGATTAGAAACACGGTACCGTGTATGCGGCCACTGTTGTAAGACAACCAATACACGGTACCGTGTGTTTGGCCACTACTGCAAGATAACCAACACACGGTACCGTGCGGAGTGGCAATCAAGGTGTTAAGTTAGTTTACACAGGAAGTTTTGTCAAAATAGATAAAGATCACGACTTGTTCATACTGATACATATTTAGTATGAATATATGGAACTTATAATTTATTAATAATGATCACCACTCACTTGTCCACAACAGTTTCACTAAACACTATGGGCTCTTCAACTTTAGGAGCAACAGCATCATATTTTACGTCACTAGGAACAGAGGAGTTATTTGCTTCTAAACTCAAATCGTCAAGTTTGTGGAATCTGTTGAAGTCCACCACCAGCCATTGCTTGCTTCCCGTTCCAGAGTTGCTCCTGGCAATGATGTGAGCCCATGAGCTGGTATTTGTCGATAAATGGTTGGCTGCTGATACTCGGGGCCCTAGAGGCACCTGGAATAGAAATAAAAGTATATAAGTAAGCACTTGAGAGAAGTAAAAATCAAAGAGGTATTGCCAGTGCGGAACGATTGTAAGCAGACAACGAACTGGAATATTCATTTATATTTTAAATAAAATAAAATTATTCATTTTAAATACGGATGTTTAGGACTTAACAACCGTTAGTCTATGTCAATCGCCTTAATAGTCGGTAACGAATCAAGAAGAACAAATCTTAAATTATTAATTACCCTCAAGTAAAAAATCTTTTAAACAATCTAATTTATTCAGTCCTTTTGACTACTGAAAACAGCTTGTTCAATTGACCAAATTCAAATGTAACATGAAATAAAGAACTCACTTGCTCAATATAATTAACGTCCTTTACAATCTTAGAGTTAAAATTCCTTAAAGGGGTTCCAACAACGGCCATGCTATGGTTGCGGCCGTTGACCAGGTAGAACTCATCCTGACTGGTGATGGCGCCAGGGTATCCGGAAAACTCCACACTGATCCCGGAGACCAGCTCCGAACTATTGGAAGACACGTGGTAATGCAGCTTGTAACGCTTCAGGATTCGCGTCATTGATGAGTAACTGGAATTTATGTGGATTATACTATTAATCGCTCTTGTAATGGTTACATTATTCAAGTACGGGTTATTGTATGCATATGACATTTTATTGCTTGATCCGAATCGAATCGGCATTCAAAGATCATAGATATTTTGGGTGGAGCTTATAGTTAATCATTTACCTATTATATAACATAATATATTTTAATTTTCAAAAAGGTATTAAGTATCAAATTATTTTAGTTAGAACAAATTCGACCACTTTTTTGTATTAGAAATTATAACGACGTTATACTAAAATAACTACGAACCTTCCTGCAGCATTTTGAGCAATAAACAGTTTTTTCTCTTGCGTTCCATCATCAGAAGCATTAACTACTCTCAAAAAAGCACTTGAAAAGTGTGGCAATAAGTCCAAAGGTGAACTATCGAGGGCAATGTTGAGTTTCTGCTGCATTTCTATAACTTCAAAGATGGAGTTCAGCCAGTAAAGGTCTGCTTTATCTGCTACAAATTCATTTAAACTTCTTTCGATGCCATGTTTCCAACCAGTATGGATTCCGCTGATTTGCATATAGTGAAGGTACACCTGTAAAACAATGAAAGAGTTGCTAATAAAATGATGTGAAATACCTACATAAATATTGTCCAAAATCTACATCAATGATCTTTGTCAAATAACCATACCAAATTGCAATGATCTTATGCTGACAACACAGTCTTGATTATAAAGGGCAAAAGGGTATCCATTGGTTCATCCAAAAAAACATTGACAAATTATTACTTCCCAAATATTGTTTCGCAAAACTTCATTTGCCAAATTATTACTTGGCCAATAAATTCCTCACAAATAATTGTATCGCAAACCTAATATTTTACAAGTGAATGTTTCAACAATAACTCGCTTACCAACTAGTACTTGTAACCAATTTTAATTTAGTCGAAGGTTTCAGCTAGTATTACATATTTTACGCAAAATAAAATAAGTCAAATAATTTGCGCGAAGTATGGAATTCCGACGATCGTGTCTTTTTTTTTGTTTTGAAGTCGCGTTTCCTAAAAAGCTGGATATGGTACTTAATTTAATCCTGGTATTTACTACATACAAACCTAACCTAACCCAATTGAAGGTCGCTACAATGATCTTTTAAGTACATATTATAATTATAAACATATCACAAGGTTTGTAAAAGTACTTTAAAAATGTTATGTCCAAACAAATAATTTGACTAATTGTTATTTGTTTAAAGTTTGTTTGCTGTAATAAATCACTTGTTAAAAGACCTGCCATTATCCTTGATAAAATAATGCCGAGTAAAAATTTTACCAAATGAAAATGTGCGTACTAAAATAATTCCAAATGTTGCATTGATGTAAAAAAAGTTTGCTAAAATTTGTTTGGATTATAAAATATTGTCAAAATAAGTTTGGCAAATCTTCAGGATCCCAGGGCAAAGACGGACATCAGTTAAGCGACAATCTGAAACTGCTCTAGCGCGTTTCACTCATTGGCTAAATTATAATCTTATCACTTTCAATATTGACAAAACTAAGTATGTTCCTCTTTCAATTAGATCTTCAGACGCAGCTCTACCACATTTGCATCTCAGTGCAAATTTGATACCAACTTTAACAATTCTTGTACATGTCCTGCAGTTGATACAACAAAGTGTATAAAGTACTTTTATATATGTATATGTTGATGAAGCATTGAACTGGCATAAACATATTGACGTTACGTGTTTGAGATTGAGAAAAATTGTTATGAACTTATAAAACTTCGGCAGACAAATCGGTATTTTTACAGATTGCACTTTGGAGAGTGTGCAAATGCTCTTTTTCAGCTGATCGAACCTTCCCCCTTTCTCCACCGATCGACCAGACGCTATTATTAAAACTGGTATATGAAGCGTAGTGCAAATTTGTTCTTTCTTGCTGCATGCCAGCTCGGGGTGGAGCCGATTAGGCTCACAAGCTTAAACTGGAAAGGGCACTGCGAGCAAAATTGAAGGTCATGTCGAGTAAGCCCTAAAGATATCCTTACTGAGCAAGTTTATGAAGACTTCAATGTTCTGAGTGTTGGTCAGTTGTACATACAACAGAAAATACTACGTAAAAATAGACTTGTACAATACGTGGCTCCAGTAGTGGAACGTCGTCGTAGACAAAAAGCCTGTCTAGATGAACAATGTGGAACCACATTTGCCGGCAATTATACCACACACTTACCATTAATATAATCTAATTAATTATATCTACTTCAATTAAATCTTATTAATCATATTCGGTTTTCTTTCTGTTTATAAAATAGAACGTGGGCACTATTGATTTGAACAACTCCTTTCACACTATTATTATTATGGATTATGAATAGTGTGAATCTTTAAAAGTTGAACTACGAATTGTATATCGCATGAAGAATGGCTGGGTTCCATAATACAGATCTCAGTCCAGCATGGAACCCAGACGCTATCTTTTTATTTGATACAGTAACAGCCAGTTACCTTGAAGCTAATTGAAGATATCCTTGAAACCTATTTCTTATAGGTGCTACCTATCCATATAAAAATTTTGCACTACGAGGTATAGAGATCTACCTACGCCTTTTTTCAAAATATGTACCATATTGCATGACAGGCTTTTGTTAAATGGATGAAAAAATACTTACATGGTGCCAAAACGGATCATCTTCGCCTTTATAAGAGGCCTGATTTCTCCATTCGTTGACTGATTTTTCAAGAGCGTCACTCAATTTATCGCATTGTTTCTCTCTCTCTTCGCAAATAGGTTTTATCGTGTTTTGTATATGTGTATGTATGAGGTACCAAGTCAGAGCGCCTTCCACTATACCAGCAGCGTAAGCTTGGACTTCATCAGGGTATGAACCATCCGTTTCTATTTCTAACAGGGACCAACTGAAAAAAGAAAAATTGTTATTCAAGTTAATCTGTCATATTTATTTATATCGTTACCAGAGGACCTAGTGACTATCTTCTATAAAACACTGAGAAAGGTATAACGGTGCTCGTTTCAGCATGCGAGCCAGGCTTATCAAAAAGTAAGTTTTAGCGGCACGTCTCATAACAAAGGAAAACAACAATAGATCGGTAAAATGACTATCTGAATAATGTGGCGTTACACAAGCATCACAAGGAAAGGTTTGAATGTAGATACCATCTAACACCATGTAATGTTTATTACACAGATTTAAATCTACAAACAAACGTACACACCGAAAATAATGAATTTCGCAAAGATTTCATTTTTACTTCAACTTAATTAATTTCAACTTTACTTAAGCAGATTTTACAGAATGTGACATAGTTTCTTACCCTGCGGTGTCCATATCAACTCTAAAATGAGCTCTGGCAACTCCTCGCTCGATCTCCTCAAGTTTGTTGCTTTGGCCCCAGTACTCGATGCGGTAGCCTGTCTTCTCGGAGTAAAATACCGTGGCTGAGTAATTTCCATCTTCTTGAATTCTAAGGACCAAAAACGGAAGTAGTTAAAAAAGTTGGAATAATTAGATACAATTTTTAAAAGTGAACAGACAGCCTAATATTTTATTTCTGTAAAGAAAAACCGCAATAAACTCAAAATAGAACTGCATATAGATTTTTAATCAAGATAAAACAATTGCTCTTTGTCTACGATAGCGCACGTACATTGAGATACAAGAAGTATAAGTATACTAATATGTTTGAGATTGACTGAGATTTCTATTTACCTATTTTTCTATTTGTCTAGAAAGTTATCTCGTGCTTATAGTTAAATTTGGTATTTTACGGCAGTTATACGGCTAGTGAGTGTCAACTGCCCGTTTTTTTTGTTCTACGACTAAAACACCAGTAGAGCGCGATTTCGTGGATTGCTCTCGCTATACTAATATGCTTCTTTTCTCATCACCGTCATAACTTGGTATGTTTTTACTGTAAATGTTAATATAAAAAAATACAAAGGATGTTAAAACCAGATATGTATACGCACTACACCTATATATTCGCGTAACCATTGACGTACGCGATAATCCAAGAAGTGTTCCAAATCATCTTATTAAGCCCGGAGATTTCCTCTAGTAAACAAGCTCACAAACTTCATCACCTTACTGCGTCTATTGAAACAAATGTTTCCGACCACTATTTATAAATTGAATTGGGTATGTTCTTTACCTTTCCATACGTCCAATGAAGAGTGCCAAAATAGCCAAAACGCCAAGTATGCCCAAAATATATGAACTGATCTTGGTCTGCATCCAGGAAGCACCGACCACTTTCAGAATCGCCATCTTTATTCAGGGTTTAGGAGCACCAATATATAAATAGACTATAAAATAAAGAAGATATTCAGACACTTAATAATAATGAAGTGACAGCGCGAATAAACGACTTTTTCCAGAGGAGGAAGGACCATCAAAATGGTAGTAAGATGAAGTGATGTTCAGGTTTTCTTGAGCGAGATCTTGGTGGGACTCGCGGCTGACATTGGAGTCCACCTTGTATGTTTGGTTTTTCACAACTTGCTCAGATATTCTTTAGCTTTTTCAGTCCTAAAACAAAAAAAAAATGATGATTTAGTATCCAAATTAAAATTCTGTAACAATGAATTGTGTTTTATGTAATATAAACATAGTACAAAATAGAGCTTCTATAACAGAGAATAGGAATCCAATACTTATAATAATTGTAGTAAATAATATATGTATAAGATTCGTTTATCTCTGGATATGAACTAAAATGCGCATTTCTTTCGTTGTAATTTCAATGGTTGTAATATGACTTTCATAACAGATACCTATTAATAAAAATATTTTGAATTAAGTTACAAAATCTACTAAATGAATAAAACATAAATTTAAAAATTAATTCGTTATTTAAATTAACCAATTAGGTACAAATCGTTGCAATTTTATTTATTTATATTCCAAGCAATAAACGAGCAATATCCCTTTTAAATTATGAGAATTGCAATATGAGTTTCAACCAAATAATAGAGAAACAATATTATTTTAAAGAATAAAACATTTTGTATTACGTACGTATTTTGTGTTAGGATCTCTAATGTTTATAGGACAAGATAAACTCACCTTAAATACCTACTTGTAAAGTAAATAAGCCGCTAATAACTCAAATAATTAAAAACAGATCAACTTTCAACTGTTAAACACAAAGTTTCCACACAAAAACATTGTACAATCGTGGTCTATACTTGAACAAGACGCAAACAGTTAATGTATCTAAACTTTACCGTGCCTTCCAGCTTATCATAATATCAATAAGAGATACTGAAATCATAATGATTACCTGGCAAGTCTCCCGTTATCTAGATCTGTAATTATTCAACTAAATCAGGAATATATGGCACGTAGCTTTGTTTATTTGCTTGTATTAAAATTTATGAATATTTAAAGATCGGTCAGTGTGACACTGTCCGTTAGAAGATGTTTTGGAAATTCTCCAGAAAAACAAACGGCAAAAGTATGAACTAAAAGTAAACAGAGTTTTTGACAATACAGGGAACTGATAGGAAAACTAGAATAATGATACTCATATTACTGAAAGTTGAGGGCCCTAAAATTAGGTACCTGCTTACTATAATAAGTAACTTTTTAAACATATTTTTCGTACAAGCAAATAACAAGAACACGTATAGCCATTGACAAACAAGTGTCTGTCATTTAATATTAAATGAAAAAGGTGTGTTCAAAATATTTTCCTGTATGAAATTAGAAAGAAAAGACTAAGAATATATTCAGAACTGTTCATTTCAACGTAATAAAGTTTCCAGGTTTTCAGTGCATCGTTAATAAATCCATGTTATCATAACTTGCTAGAACCAGCCATGACACAATATACCATTGCTAGTTACGTCAATATAACAGTGCGAGTATTAACATTCATACTAACCAGTATACACGTGGCCCCTAACACAAAGATACAATAACCGAATGTAATATTTACAGAACTAATTTCAAGAAATACTGCGTTTACTAAATATTTCCATATTGCAATGATTGAAAATGAAACGCAGATGATCTGTTACACGCTTTAGCATACAAGTTACTGAATCGCAGATACGGGTTTAGGTCCTAATATACGAAAATGATTAAACAATTGGACTCTACAAACAGGTTAGCTGTCAATTTTCTATGAAGGGTCGAATATTTTTTCACATTCTCTATATATGGTTTCTTTGGGGAAGTTGCTTAAAATGGTGATTTGAGCCAAGTGCCCATTATCCGAAGGGTAAAAAACAGTCACATATTTTATCTTGTTTTAGATTTGGGTGATATATAAGTGATCGGATGGCTGTTTGTGCATGACTTTAGAGTCTTTTTAAACTTTACTAGTTTTAGTCAAGTGTGTTGGACGTACAGACCTTTTTAATGCAGATTCTATGGGCTTCTAAGGGGATAATAATAAGAAAGTTGTTTTAATTGTTCTACAACTGGCTTGAAACGCCCTTCTAATGGGATAAATCAGACAAAACATCAGAACATATATGCCATTTTGACCTTCTGGAATTTATGATACGTTAAAATATGAGGTTTTTCTAAGCAGTTAGATATTCCAAAATTATAAGCAAGTCTTTGTAGGTATACGACATGAAATATTTGTTTAAAGAATACTTTTCATGCATATCAACTTGATTGACGGCTGTTGGTTACCCGCCAAGATTCCCAACAGTGGCTAGTGTCCTTTTTAAATAGAGTACACGTGTTACAGTGACGTTTTGACACGTCGTTATTCGGTCGTGTGATGTCGGTGGTAGTAACCTGCGTCATACACTGGAGGTCCCAGGTTCGAGTCCTGGTCGGGGTATTCATTTGTGTGATGTACACAGATGCTTGTTTTCGGATCATGGTTGTTGATATTTACGGATGTATGTTTATTCTGGGTTACCGCTCAGTTCGCTGTATGGTCATCCATAACACAAGCTCCACTTCCTTCGGGGCCATACAGTCGGTGCGTTCATCTGGGGAATTATTTATTGTTATTTTTTTACATTATTTATTTAATATTTGTTTCTTTGTTCTTATATCTTTATAAATTTCTAAACGAAAAGTAAATGAAATAAAATTAAAAGGCGTTTTATTTTAAATTAATACATTCTTCCAAAAGATTAATGATGGTATTTATGTATGTGTGTATATAATATGTAGTTGTCTACTATGTTACTTCAATAACTTAGTAAAATAAAATTTATAATTATAAACCACAGGGTTGCCTGAAAGAGATCACTCTTTTAGTGATAAGGCTGCACATATTGTTGTCATTCTCTGTTTTTGTAGTTTTAGTGTATTTTAATGTTGTAACTGCTTTGACAATGAACTGTGTTATTATTATTATTTACAAAGTTTTATTACTAAATCACGATCAGTTTTGCAGTTTCATGATTTTTGATTTGAATATGACCATGACCTTTATGACGACATTGGCATTGGCATAGAGAGCAGGCCACTACTTGCTAAACAAAAATGGATCTCTTATAAATATTTTTGGGAATTGGCACTATTCCATATCGGTTGTAAAAATAAGTGTTAATACGTCATAAGAAAATAAGAAGAGATGCAATGTAAAGTAAACTATACGAAAATATGTAATGTATTTTGTCCTTCACAATCCTCCGGAAGTGCAACTAATAATTATTAAACTGAATTAAATTATGTCACTGTAATAAGTATTAATTAGGGTATAATATAATAATTAGGGTGCATTTCATCTGAGGTGGAGCTGAGCGGAGCGTGGCGGGAAAGAGTTGAGTGAACCAAGTTCCAAAAAAATTGGACCATATTGTATTGTGCAGTACATATAATAGGAAACACAATTAGGAGTGTCAGAGGTAGGTACTTTTCGTTTCATTTCAAGAATTTTGATAGCAGAATGTCTCTTAAATCGTGTTCATAATATTAGGTCTTTACCTATGAAATTGCCGTTTTTAACGAAATACATGAAGCGTAATTTTTTTATATATTTTTTATTTCTATTAATCAAAATAATCACCCATGCAATCAATGCATCTTTGCCAACGCATTGGTAGCTTATTGATGCCTTTCTTGAAGAAATCAGCTGGACGGGAGGCAACAAATTCTTCAAAGGCATTTTGTACTGCCTCTCGGGTATTGAATTTTTTTCCCGCCAAGAAGTTATCCAAATTCTGGAAAAAGTAGAAGTCTGTAGGCGCAAGGTCTGATGAGTACGTCGGATGACGGAGAACTTCCAACCCCAACTCTTGTAGCTTGGAGACCGTCTGCTGTGCAGTATGAGGTCGCGCGTTGTCGTGCAGGAGCAGTGGAGCCGAACGATTGACCAAAGCTGGTTGGAGACGTGCGAGCTTCTCCATCATTGTGTTCAGTTCTTCACAGTACACATCTGCAGTAATGCTTGTCCCGTTTGGCAAGAAGCTGTGATGAATTACACCCGCGTTAGACCACCAAACAGTGACCATCACTTTTCTAGGGGTAAGTTTTCGTTTAGGGCATTGTTTGGGTGCTGAACCAGGGTCCAACTAACTTGCTGAGCGCTTACGATTGTCAAACAGGATCCATTTCTCGTCACAAGTAACAATGCGGTTCAGAATTCCTTCATTTGTATGCCTGCTGAGCAGTGCAAGGCACGTCTCCACGCGTACTTCGCGCTGGCGGTCATTGAGTTCGTGGGGTACCCATTTGTCAAGCTTTTTTACCTTGCCAATTTGACGCAAATGGACCAATATTGTTTTGATGCTAACGCCGAAAGCTGCTGCTAATTCAGCCGTGGATTGAGTTTCATGAGCTTCCACAATTGCCTTTAATTCGTCATTGTCGACCGAAGTTTTCAGGTCAAAATTTCCAGAACGGAAGCGGGTAAACCAATAACGGGTGGTGCGTTCGTTTGTAGTGTTCGCTCCGTAAACGTCGTTGATGTTGCGTGCCCCTTGTGCCGCTTTGCTGCCACGACGGTACTCATACTCCATAATTACTCGAATGTTTAACTTATCCATGACGACGAAAAATGTTCGAATGTGTTGAAAACAAAACACTAACTATTAAACAAATGACGATTTTAGAAAAAGAATTCCATGTTTATCAAATAAAATTAATTAGAAATTAGAATTATCAGTCAAAAAAAAAAATTTTTATTTGAAATGGCCAGTACGGCAAAACGGCAGTTTCATAGGTAAAGACCTATTATCATCATCATAATCAGAAAAGAAGAAACATTAAATGACTTAAGGACTTATATCCATTGCAACAAACTAATAAAAAAGTCGAGCCCAGGATTGGCTAAGTATACCCTCCGCCGCCGCGCCGCATTGCTAGGCACCGTCCTGCTTCCCTGCCCTCCGCGTGTGCCTATATTTTATTTAAAAGATCGCTCCGCTCTGTATACACTGTTTCTTCCACGGAAGTGGAGTGGAGATTTCGAGCACTGCGATTGTCAATGCACGGTCCACCCGCTCCGTTCCGGTGCGCCCATTCTGTTCCGCTCCACTCCGCCCAGCTCCGCTGGTGGAAACGCGCCCCTACACCAATGTGAAATGGTGGGAAATATGGAACTTTCCAAATAAATCGCTTTATATTTCACGAAGAATATAAGTAATGATGTCAATACGAGTAGCATAGATAATCGTTTCATCATATAAACCAAACCTCTACTAAGCGCGAATTTTTTTAGTGTTTTACTAATATTTAGCTATTTAAACATATGCCACATATTATACCTGTAACTATAAGCTAAGCACAAAATACCTACCTACTTTTCGTTTGATGGTTATATAGTTATCCTCTTGCAATAAATTAATTAATGTCAAAACGACAAAAAATACAGACCACTTACAAGTAAAATCGATGACTCAAGTACTTCCTAGATTTGCAGGTATTATACTAATAATTAATATTTAAGGTTTTTTTTATCTACTAGGTATCGTCTAGATTCTAGACACTTCAAGAAATATGAAACTTCACAGAGGTACCGACGACTAGACGCCTAATGCTAGCGCCATAGCAACAAAGTATCAGGTGCGATTCTCATTTTACAAGAAACCGAGATCTTTAAGGTATTAGGTATTAAGGTTTATAGTTACTAGGTTGGATAATGACACGGCCTGTTTCAATGACAGCGTATAATGTCCATATTTTATTATAAAATAAATATTTATAGAAATATCTAGTTGCTACGACTTTAATTTATTTTTGTAATGTTGGAGGTACAGAGTCCTTAGTTGTATGTCAATAGAAATATAACAACATTTATGTATAGACACTATATTCATACCTGGTAAATAAATAATAACTGCATATAACTGTATAATACACATCCACGGGTTCGTAAGAATGTATCATCTAATTTTACGTTTTGCCAATAAATAAATACAAAAACAATAATAAAAAGTTTCAAAATAAAATTAACAAAAAGACAAGATCGTTTACCAGCTCTTATCAAAAAAGAAAAATCAAAACGCATTAATGAAATAACAAAAAACTAGGTTTTTACTCACATCCGCCAAATAAAAACTCCGCATCCACCACATAAAGATAAAATAAACTTCAAATATTATTTTTTCACTAAAATCGGCGCCAACGCAGAAGCTCTTCAATTTTTTTTATTAAATCCGTTACAAACGTTTCGATGAATCCGTAAACTTATGGGAAGTAAATCAAACCTGCGGGTTGCCAGAACATCATATATTTGGATTTATATATTTTACGATGATGTATTGCTTGTTTAAAAAAAATGTATTTGCGCACGATTCGATTTTCGAGCAAACAGTGCTTTGGATAAGGCAATGAAGCTATAGAGTTAAATTAAAAAAGAATACGTATATTTATTGATTTAGGGTTAGTTGTTGAATGCTCTGATAACTTTTTTTGCAGCATTACTTTGGCTCTTGACAAGTCTTCTTTCTTCCATATAAATTATGTCAAGTCCTAAAAAATATTATACTGATAAAAGTTATCTGAGCATTAAACAATCAGTCCTTAGTTATTATTTTATAATATTAGTGCAACGAAAAAATGCCTTATAAAAAAACAAATCGATAGTTTTAAAGTACGCTGTAAATTTCTTACCAATACAAGACTTAAATACTTATTTCCTTTAGGATTGATTGTTCAATCCTCAGATAACTTTTATCTTGAGAACAACTTTTACACTTGACAAGAGTTTTCATAGAAATTATATCAAACTCTCAAAATTATGCTACGGAAAAGTTATCTGAGCATTGAGCGATCAGCACTTACCTACTGTTACAAAATCCTGCAGTTTAAAAAAAAGGATCAGGGCTAGAGCTTTACAATCCAAACAATTGAAAGCTTAGTAAAATTGTTTTGTTTGAATTTTTGATATTCCCATAATGACAAAAACAGCTCAATAAAACCGAGCAATTAAAGAAATGCTGTAAAAATAACTTATATTACGTGCTATTATATAATAAACTTTAATATTTAATCCTATTAGAAGTTCTGCGGACGCTACATAGAAACTTGAATAATGTGTTTTTTGTTTTTAGGTTTAGGTTTTAGGTATTACCTTCATTCATTATATTTTATACTATTTTGCTTAATAATTTTATGAAATTTTGTTTATTCAGCAAAATGACAAAACCAAGTGTTTATTGAAATTCGACATTACATATTGATGCAGGCACATATTAGACATTCAACTAAAGAGCGAGCCGTCTGGTTGCGTGGATTTGTTCAGTTACCCGGCTAGCTGTAATGTAGAATAATTGATTTGAAAACAAGGAATATGCCATTTTCTTTATTATTTTGACTAAGCTTGTTGATATCCTACAATAAGCGTGATCCGAGCGAGCAAAGTGAGCGTGGTGCGGAAGTACTCGGCGAAGCGCAATTATGAACATTAAAAACTACTCACAAAAAAAAAAGTACGTGGAAACCAAACGGCTTGGTGTTTATTTTGTGAATTTATCCACCTGCGACACATACAAAATTAATATAACTTGCTGTGGTTCGTTTTACGACTTTGAAACGAATTCATTTATTAGGGAGCTGGTGACAATTACCTGTACCTACTGAAAATTGCCAATTTGCTGAAGTAAGTGTGGTTGGTTTTGGTTAAGTAGCAGTAATGATAAGCTCACAGTTGATAGAATAACTAAGGTGATTGTAACATACATACGACGGGCGAGTAAATTCTAGGATTTCTCCAGGTCACGAGTTTCTTTCACCAACAAGTGGCAAAAGTATCAAAAATAATAATTTTCCCCGAATTGTTGATACCTAATTTAATATTGTAAAGACTTAAGATCTTAAATACTTACGATATGTATCAAGATTTTATTACCCCACTAATGACTTTATCAAAAGTAATACTTTGAATCAACAATATTTAATATTACGTCGCGATACGTAGGTAATAGAATACACAAATTATAATAATCGTAAAACAGTTAATTTAGGACCTATTTGAGCGAGATTTGTACATATAGGTACAGACATCCCTTTATGTACATAAAATTTTCTAAAAAAGATTTCATAGCCTAATGCTATATATATATATATATATATTACAACTGTTAACTATTACTAACTACCTAAAAATATTATATCTATAGAAGATTTCAAATTGTCAAAAAATTTTAGGTACGTACTATCACAATAGATGACACTGCCTAAAACTAATATGTCAATGTCATTAAAAGGCATGGAATTTAACCAAAATACTTAAAATAAGCAAATAAAGAATCTACGTAAATATAGTTTTAATATTTAAAAAAAGAATCTGTAGGTTCAGTGAGTGACAGCTTCAGTACAGCGCCCATTGTTGAGATTAAATCGTATCTTCTTTTATTTTACTAAAAAACTTTTTTTATTGAACACTTAAGCGTATGGGAGGTAGTCATAAATTATTAACTTTTCTTGTAATCATTTAACAATCTAAAAAAACTGCTAAGTTTTCCAGAAATAACAAAATTTCCTTTAGAAAATAACCGCAGTTTAAACAATGTCACAGAATAACTTTTTCGGCATACATAGATAAGTACCTATTACTATCTTTTGCAACAGGTGATCTGTTGTGAGCAAAATCAAGAAAATATGCTTAATAAGTAAACTTGAATGTGTCTAAAAAATATCGCATACGCTGTTAAATTCGAGACATGTGCCATTTTACTAATAACCTTTGAGTTCCATGTGTAACACGTGTTAGTTACATATTAAACGGTTTTTTTATAAAAAGGTCATCATTTTTAAGATACCTTTTTTCATTTACGTCAAGCCTATATTTATTTATTTATTATCGGTAATGTTCAAGTTAAAGTTAGAATAAGTGCGGCATAGATACGTACTTAATATACGTCAATTATTAGCTATTAACAGAGACGGTGCGCCATATTTTTATTTTCAATGACATTTCGATGGACTTTTTTCCAAAAACAATTGGTTTGTAGTCTTGAAAGTTAATCACTTTCATGACAAGACTTCAAATTAACTTTTTTAGTGCATGTGTATGAATGCATTGTATAATTCAATATATGCTAGGGTAACAAACAGCAGGCAAAACCCCTTTTTCAGAGTCTTTTAGAAAGCGTAAGTTTACAATATTAAGATGCATCTACATGTTTTAATATATTAAAACACAACTAATATATTCTTGGCAAAGATATTACATGTACTTAAACTCGTGCGCACTTCGCTATCGACACTATTTATTGAACCATTCAGCTTTTGGCAAACTATATTAAACTTATTTGGGATCATTGTATGTCCTTGGAAGAATATCAAGAAAATTCTATTTCCAGTATCAAACCTGCATTGAATGATTGATCAATAGAAATTTGGGCACCTGAGATATCTGTGTATATTCTGGCGCCAGAAACAATTATTTGTTTAATTGTCGGTATAAGCTGTTAAGTTACTACTTATAAGTGTTAAAGTGATAAAACTCTTGCAATTTCTGAAAAAAAATGCTGAACCACAAAACCACTGCACTTCTTACTATAAAAAATGCTATGAGAGCAAAAAATCACAAGGCACGTATAGCTATTGTATCTACTCTGTCAAATCCAAATACAGTTCGACCAACTTATTTGTTTATTAGAGGGTGGCGCTGCGTTCGACGTGTTTGACATTTATTCTCATAACAAATCATAGTTCCAGATGTTGCTGCTGAACACATAAAATGGTGGCCTGTGTGTATTTTATAGTTTCACATGATTGATATAAACGATTGCAGCGGAGGCCCCGGCTACGGGCGACAATTGCTTGCGCGGTGTTGGGTCTTCTGGTTCAGATCAGCCTCGCATACCTAGGGGACCATGACACCACAGGGGATTCGAATGCGTATCGAAGCGTAACAGCAGTTAGCTATATAAACAAAGTTGTTTTTATTTGACCATTTAGCTATAATAAATCTAAGCTCGTTTTATAGACCGACATTTCCGCTGCTTTAAACCAAAGCTGTGGAAGAATTTATTTCCACCAATAGGAATTATAATCTATACCAATTTTATAATAAAAAAGTCAATTAGTAATTAGGTCACCCTGTTGGTGGATTCCTTCTGCTTTTTAAACATAGTTGGAACTGTTGTACTATTAAAAAAATATATTAACAGATAGGTTATGCATAATAATGTAAGCAAGGAGGTATAGATCGTTCAACTCATCCTTGCGCGCGGAGCTATGTGTGCGTGTACTTGTAAATATGCTACAAAGGTTTGTGTGGCATCACACGGCAGATGTTATCTTTTGTGTATATATATACGTATATATTTGAATCTAATCACTTGATGATGATTAATTATTATAATATGTCGTTTTGTTTACTTATGGGTCGGTCAGACTGATTAGTAATAAAAGCGATTACTTTCTTTAACAACGCCTTAATACCATGGAAGATAATAAAAATGTAATCCATAGCATTCACGTTACTTACTAGGCGGTACAGTACAGTAGTCTTTGAAATAATGAAGTCCATTATTGTCATTCAGCTTTGAATAAAGATATTCAGATAAAATATTTCTGCTCAAGTGCCTAGTTGTTTCTATGTTTTATTGATTTATCGCTTAGCGTATCGCTTGATATTAACTGTGCGTTGACATTTGATGTAAATGTAAGAAGGTCTGCTTTATTGGGAAGAGTCAAATACCTAGTCTAGATTTTTTATTTTATTTATTTAGTTAAATTTGAAGTTTCAAGATATATCATCACTATATTTTCTGATCCTTCTTTTTTATTTATCTCTTGAAATCCATAAAGAAAACATTAAGGTAACTTATAACAGCATTTTTATGGATGTTTGTTCATCCAAAAACCATTACATCAAGAAGACTAAATTTCAGGGACGGCAGAATCTTACAGAATACCAACTTTTACCTCGGTCACACGGTTCCCAAGAACGACAAACTGACAAAACTATTTTAAATGAACATACGTACTCATCACATAGATAATCCAAGCAAAATTCACGTGTCACAAATATGGGTCACGGAGCACGTGGTCACAGAAACAAAGTGACCTTGATGACCCGACCTGGCAACAGCCAGGGTTACGAATCAGACCCGCTTCGGTTTCCGAACCAGACGTATGTCTGACATATTGTAAAATGATAAGGGAACCGGTTGTTCTCTGTGTTTGGTGCGTAGGGTATTAAAGGAAGCGTATGTTTAAATCGTGTTTATGACAAAAAAATAAGCCCTAGCAAATTTACAGTGCAATCTTTTATGCTTTGTCTTAATTTAGGTTTAGTTTAAGCCTTAGAAAACCAACAAAAACAAAAATAAACCCTTTTTTGAACCGGATTTTATAATTAACTCAACATTTCGTTACCTTTACACGCAAACGAGAGACTTGATTTTATCTGGAAGGGGAATCATTAATAAGCAACTCAGAAAAAAGTAAAATATTATATATTTTTAAATATTATCACAGGCAAAATCTACATTTCTGCCTAGGTACGTTTTCTCGGTTCTAGTTTCTAAATAATATCCGCATATTTTATTAAATATTCAACTACTAATATAGCAAGTATTCATGCAACTACTCCAGACCGATTGAACTAAACCGATTGCGATGTCATAAATAAATTGTTTAAGGCCTAGAACCATATCTTCTAAAAGCAGCTGTCCTGGGTGCAAATGCTGGTAAAGACTGTACTTGTTTAATGAGCTTCGATGTCTGTTCAATCGTTACAAAATTATTATTTTTTATATTATAAATTGTCTAAGACGTTATGTTTTTATAAGCAGGTGTCTTATTTTTTATCTTCGCCTAATTTTTTAGTTTAATTATATTAGGTACTCAGCAATAATACCTACTACAAATTTCTCAATAATGTGGGCGTGGTCATAAAGAATTGCAGGAAATCCCTGGCTCCCTAAGGAAACTGTTGAAATAATAATAGAAATGACAAATAATCCTGTAACGTCCTATAGGCATTATTCATTATTCGACGCAAAACTTTGGCTCTATAGGTAAATGTTATATCAAGAAAATTAACCATGTAGTTTCAAAGATTGCCGCTTTCGAACAAAAAGCCAGCAAACTCTTTAGCTTACATTACATTGAATATAGCGAGCAAGTGTAAGTAAACGCCACACGCATGCATCATGCGTGGCGCCGCGTGTTTTGCAACCTCGTCCGGGAACGCAGGCGCAGGCGGCCTGTCAATGAAATGACATTGGGTCAACGAACCCTCTAATCTTTAACCAAGGTGACTGGCATTCAACCTGGAATGCCATCCAAAAAAAAAATTACGAGCGTAGTGGCCAGTGTTTTTTGTTAAACCTTTTGAGAGTTAGGGTATGCGGCCTGCCTGTCAACTTATGCTGCGGTGATTATAAAAAGAATTTGATTGGTAAAGGAAATAATATATGTTGGTCTTCGAGATTTTATATGTAGGTTTCTATAACCGAAAAAGGAATCCACGTAGGTAAGTTTTGAAGCTACCCCGATTTAAGTTAACGATTACATCTCTAAGGACTCTTAATACTTGAAGGTACATTTGTATTGAGTATAAAATTAACCCTGACTTTCTTAGCATCCGTGTCATAAATAAAAATATTAAATTAACAGCTACATCTCATTATATTATGCAATATTATCTCGTTGTCCGAGAATAATACTCTCATAACAAAGCATATGACATCTCGGCGTGCTCCGAATAACAAACGTTGTTTAGCAATCAATTTACTATATCAACATGTCGATTGATCAACTGTTTTGTTATTATTCGTAACTAGTTGAGTGACGCTACGGAAAAATATTGACAACTTAGTAATAGACGTAAGAGTTTGGTTATTTTATATCACAGGCGAAACATGATTTTACGAGGTAGTTGAATACTAATTATTACAAACCGCAAAATAATTTATGAGAGCACTCTACAGCTAAACTAGTTTAATTATTCACATAAATTGAGTTATTAAATACATTTAGTTAACAATTTTTTTTTAAATTTTTGTAATTATCCTAACTGGACAATAAGCATGTGAAATAACAGTAAAAATAAAGCACCTGAAAAATTACAATAATTAAAACTCATTGAATGATTTAGACAACGATGCGCGAATGTCCAGTTTGGCTATGTTACCTATACTTTGTATTTTACGACAATCCTATTGTTTCCTGGCTTAAGACAGATTACGCCACACATTCATTGTTTGAATGAAACATTTTCTAAGATGTCATAATAATATATTGATTTAAGAGATCCTTGATAAGATATGTCAGCTTTTTTGGTCATAAATATGATTTTGAAAATATTGCAGCCAAAAGACATGTCACGACCTGGGCTAGGTCTTTGTACACCATCTACAAAAATTTACAAATAAATGGTAATTATAGGAAAAATACAAATAATTTGATTTAATTAGTAGTTTAATGGTAAGAAATAAATAAGTCAACATTATTTGTGTTCGTTTTAGCGGGCAACATTGACAATGAGTCTTTTCTGTGACGGAAGTTGTAAAGTGAAGTTAGTTCACTAAGCAGAGGGGACAGCCACCTCACTCAAAGCACACTTTACGACTGTTAAATTAGCTAAAAATATACAAAACAATTTAATTTAATTCTTTGGACTTAATAGCAACCAGTCATCGATACTACTCGATACACAAAACAAAAAGATGTAAGTAAACCTTAGTTGTCAAAATGAAATTTTTTTTTCGCCATGATGTATTTTGCATATGTTGCATACTAATAATGCACAATTTCATTTCCTACCAATAAACAAAGTGTTTTAATAACAATTTGACAATCAATAAGTGTTTTAACCATCTTTAACTATTTTTTGATAAAGTGTACAAAGACCAGGCCCAGACTCCTTGCATTTTGGGACATTTCTTTTTATAACTATGCATTTCAAATACCTATTATTATATTAATAGACTTATTTAGCGAAGGTACTTTTTTTCATTTTCACAAACCACATAAATAAGCCCCTATAAATTAATAGTTTGATCTTTGCATTCGTAGATAAACAAATAAGCTTAGTAACCAATAGGTTGGTACGAACTACTAATACTTTTTTTATCTGTCCTGGAGTTTATCAGCCATATGCTTCTATTACTTTTGTTTACATTATGCTAATAAGGCTATCTCTACTCTCAATCTCTACTTACAATAGATTTACATAACAAATGTAGAATAGAAATTGTTATATAGCAAAACTAAAAAAAGAATAACAATTTGTAATAAATTATAATTTTTACTTTGTAATTACTGGCTCAAAGGCAATTCCAACTTAAGCCTACTGTCGACAACGCATCGTTATAATAATAATAATATAATTATTTAACGACATAGATCTACGATTAATGATGTCTATGGGCACGGATACCACTCACCATCAGGTGAATCGCGCGCTCGTTTGCCGGCTATGTCAAAGTTAGAAACTAATAACTTTACATTTATATCGACGCACTGCACGTTGTTCGGTACTGTACAGAAAATTGCTGGTCCGTAGATAATAGGTTTTTACCTATGAAACTGCCGTTTTGCCGTACTGGCCATTTCAAATGAAAATATTTTTTTTTTTGACTAATAATTCTAATTTAAAATAATTTTATTTGACAAACATGGAATTCTTTTTCTAAAATCGTCATTTGTTTAATAGTTAGTGTTTTGTTTTCAACGCATTCGAACATTTTTCGTCGTCATGGATAAGTTAAACATTCGAGTAATTATGGAGTATGAGTACCGTCGTGGCAGCAAAGCGGCACAAGCGGCACGCAACATCAACGACGTTTACGGAGCGAACACTACAAACGAACGCACCACCCGTGATTGGTTTACCCGCTTCCGTCCTGGAAATTTTGACCTGAAAAATGAACCCCGTGGTCGTCCGAAAACTTTGGTCGACAATGACGAATTAAAGGCAATTGTGGAAGCTGATGAAACTCAATCCACGGCTGAATTAGCAGCAGCTTTCGACGTTAGCATCAAAACAATATTGGTCCATTTGCGTCAAATTGGCAAGGTAAAAAAGCTTGACAAATGGGTACCCCACGAACTCAATGACCGCCAGCGCGAAGTACGCGTGGAGACGTGCCTTGCACTGCTCAGCGGGCATACAAATGAAGGAATTCTGAACCGCATTGTTACTTGTGACGAGAAATGGATCCTGTTTGACAATCGTAAGCGCTCAGCAAGTTGGTTGGACCCTGGTTCAGCACCCAAACAATGCCCTAAACGAAAACTTACCCCTAGAAAAGTGATGGTCACTGTTTGGTGGTCTAACGCGGGTGTAATTCATCACAGCTTCTTGCCAAACGGGACAAGCATTACTGCAGATATGTACTGTGAAGAACTGAACACAATGATGGAGAAGCTCGCACGTCTCCAACCAGCTTTGGTCAATCGTTCGGCTCCACTGCTCCTGCACGACAACGCGCGACCTCATACTGCACAGCAGACGGTCTCCAAGCTACAAGAGTTGGCGTTGGAAGTTCTCCGTCATCCGCCGTACTCACCAGACCTTGCGCCTACAGACTTCTACTTTTTCCAGAATTTGGATAACTTCTTGGCGGGAAAAAAATTCAATACCCGAGAGGAAGTACAAAATGCCTTTGAAGAATTTGTTGCCTCCCGTCCAGCTGATTTCTTCAAGAAAGGCATCAATAAGCTACCAATGCGTTGGCAAAGATGCATTGATTGCATGGGTGATTATTTTGATTAATAGATATAAAAAATATATAAAAAAATTACGCTTCATTTATTTCGTGAAAAACGGCAATTTCATAGGTAAAGACCTAATATTAGAGGAGAACATCAAACTTTAATAAAGCTTTGAGACAAGAGATAAAGAAGACTTTAAGCAGCATATGGTGGCCTAGTGGCATCAATGGTAGTAGCCCTGCCTCATACGCTGGAGGTCCCCGGGTCGAACATTGATTGGGGCGTTCAGATGTGTGATGAACACAGATGTTTGTTCTTGGGTCATGGCCATGTCCTTTTAATTTATATGTTCGCTTTACAGTCATCTAAAACACAAGTTGGTGTGTTTGTATGGGGATATATTTATTATTATATAGTGTGGCATTAGACATCTTTCACGCTAATATGTAATGCCAAAGAACTTCCCTACAATTGATTTTGACCACATAAATGATCTCTACGTCCATACTCAATATCTTCCAGCGTATTCGGACTCCATTAATATTATAAGTTATTATATTATCGTATCTTTTTATTTAAAGTTTATCATATAAGGAATTTAAGGAAGTAAGCCATACAGCCTGGCCTGTCTTTAATATTTATTTTCGTAAGTACTTTTACATTTATTTAATATGAGCACTGAATATTGTGGTGATGTAGAAACTTTGCTTCAGCCTACATCTAACTGTTCGGACCAACTTTTCTTAGCGCCATCTATCGAAGAAGATGGAAGTAATTGAACTTACCAACAGCGTCGGTGGTGTCACCACAAACACGAAGCGTAGGCGTTCTCAACCCATCAGGATAGACCTTCAGATTAACGCGCGCAAACGTATCAACTCTCCTGAACTGCTACCGATCTGGAAGTAAATGAATATTCATTAATTTGGTATGGAAGCTGAGAACAAGTTAATAAGTTGCATTATATAAAGAATAATAAACGACATTAAAAGTAAGGCAATTGCCGGTAGGTAGGTAATTTATGAACTATAAACGTAGTAGGTACAGCGATTTTGAAAACATTTATGAATAAAGTCTATTTGCAAAAATAATACCTTGATAAATAGTACAAAGTTTAATTATTGTAAAGATGGTTCATCTCATTTATGTCCGTGATCCTATGTGTGCGTGTGCTTGTACATATGCAATTTAAACTTGTGTTCTCGTTGCTTTGGTGTGTGTGCGTGTACAATCAGTACATTTTTGTCACGCACACACAGTTACTGTGTATACATGCTTAACGCAACATAGTATTGCGCACACAAATGAATTCAACCATCTATACCTGCTTTGTTTTTAAATAATAAATCACGCTAAAGTGAAACGCATGATATTACAATATTAAACATTTTATCATTCTAATAAACCGAAGCCAAAAATCCTTTTACAAAAAAAAGTATTTCCTGAAATCTTACGTCATCATAACATAATAATGATAAATTGTATGACTAATTCTAAAGTTAAATTAAAAGTGACAAATGTGATACAAACAATTTTATCAATTGAACACATAGAACCAGTAATATTGCAAATGTGACATGACGCGGTAGCCATCTAATGTCAAGTTAGTATATGAAACAACAACTCACTGACACAAATTATTTAGATCTCAATCAATTTAAGTAAGCACCTAATGTTGATTCCGTCCATTACCCAATAAGTTAAAATTTTTAAATAAACATAAAAAACTTAATTATTAAAAAAATGCACGCAATAAAGTTAGATTTTAGAAATCGGCAAGAAAGTTTACCTAATTCAAATTCAAGCCAAATTCAAAATCCAATACTATCTTTTGTTTCTTTTAAAATGCGTTTACAAAAAAAATGGAAATTTTAATATTTAAAAAAAATTTTATTACCTAAAACAATATCTACTTTAGAGCCTCAAAACTTCCACTGTACATCAAAGATAACATCTACCTACACAAACCATCAATCAAAAAACCCCATCAGTAACAAGCCTAAATAGTATCAAACATCCAATTCTTACCAAACCTCTTCAAATTCTCATCAATACATAACACAATCACAATGAACAGCCAGAACAATTGCTCGATCAAATCGACTAAATAAACTCTCAGACGGACGCCTGCGCGTTGGCAACTAGCTATTAGCTGGAAGGTGTCAAAAGACGGGCGGTCCGACGGATACGGGACACCACGAACTGTAGTGACACTTAATAATTGGTTTAAGCACCTGCCAATGTAAACCAGCGGTTAGTGTCCGTCTGAGATGAGATAAGAGGTGATAGATGGCGCACGCTACTCTGGTGGCCCTTTATGCGTCTACGTCGAGGGTCTACCACGTGCCTGTCGAAGATGGTTCTTGTTCCATCGTGTTCGCTTGATACACATTCGAATCCCCTGCAGTGTTGTCGCCCCTTAGTATGCGGAGCGCCAACAAAAGGACGAATAACGCGCAAGCGATTCTCGCCTTTGAGCTTGCGCCGAATTCCTAGTAAGTCAGACTTGTTACAGACGCAATGGGAGATATAAAACTGTTTATGGGAAATTATTTGGAATATTATTTTTATTTGAAATGGTTTAGAGTTTTAGCATTTAGACGTAAAAAGTATTCTAACTTACTTATGTCTTTAATTGATGGTAGAAAATTTTTATGATCAGATATTTGTCCATTCAGTTGTCAGTCCAATCTCTTTGATAAATCAAAACATTGAGTGTAAATACCGATTTGCAAGAAACCTAAAAGTAAGCTACACTATTTTTATTCATAGGTTTTAAAGAAGAAAGCACCAAAATTTAATTTTTTTTTTAAATTTAATTTTGTGTAAATATAAAAAATCAATGCCAACATTTGCAAATGGTAAAAAAAACGTTCGTCATGTTTTATGTCGCCAACTTAACCATACAATTAGGAATCATATTCTAATCAAAATGCAGTTACCGTGAAACTATGCATAGTTGAACAATTAGGGCATGTCTCAACTTTAATTAGATCAAGGTAAACAAGACGGCCTACTTTAGACGTGTCAAAGAGGTAATAATCACAGATACAGCTGATATCAACCACACTTTGACGACCGAATGGCGTCAGTGGTGCCTGCCTCATACGCCGCAGGTCCCAGGTTCGAGTCTCAGGAGATATTATAGATGTCGGTTCTCGAGTCATGGATGTTGATAATTCTGGGTTTGCAGTTCACCGCATAATCGTGATCCGTGATCGTCTGGGGATCTTATTATAAATTTTTTTACGAAGCAGTTTATGTGTTGGTAAAGGTATTATCTTTTAATTTATGCCGTCTCGATATATCTCGCAGTTTTTAAATACCAATGTTTCTATAGTCAGTCAAATTAGAGCCAGATTTTAAATTTGAATATTAGTCTTGATCTAATACTGTTAATAATTTGTGTAAACGATTTAAGGTAATGTACAATGAATATTTCGTGATTATCTCAGAAATAAGTTCTCTGATATATCTGAAGAAAAACACATGATAGTAAAATGTGTAATTTAAAAAAATTATATAAGAGAATTTATTTAGCAATAACCTACGTATTAAGAATGAATCTGTTAAATGTAGAGATACTAAAATAAAGTTTACCGGTTAGTTTTTCATCAATATTTAATCAAATTTTAATATTTCATTTGAAATATAAATTATTGCAACGTACCAAATAATATACCAAATAAAGAATAAATAGGTAATTATACCAAATCTACCTAATTGGATACGGGTTATTAATCTAATGATGTAACCTAAGTACTGTCGTCATATTTAACGGTCAGAATTTCCCTTGCTATTCTAGTAAGTAAATAAACGATACCGGTAATGGGAGTTAACATTTTCCTACAGTTCCAATGACGTATAATTTAATTGTATAAACATTTCATAAGTACGTAATATACATAAATCATGTACATTTAAATAAGTTTATTCTAACATCTACCATAGATTTCCCAAATCAAATGAATGATTCCAAAACAAGGCATATTCCATCAGAAATACCCTTTTTGCCTTGTTAAGTTCAACCATCTACACAAATTAAGCAACAAAGTTAATACGCCGTGCAATCTCTATTCAAATAGGCAGCAAATCGCCATTTTGTTTACTGTGCGTGCACGTGCCTATACCCCCTTATCAGAAAATAGGAAATGAACGGAGAAATGTTTCTGCGTACGACATGCATAAGTACATGCTTGTGTAAGTGCGTGCACATACTTCGGTTTGTTTCTTATAAGTCGTTGGAATGTGCGTTAAGGAACTGCTGTTTATATTCGGTCTTAACTGGGTGGTTTTATTGTATGGATAAGTCGTTTAGAATGCTATTATGGCCTCTGCTTCGACTTTTTGTTACTACATTTGTAAGTATATGAGTTTTGTATTGCGGAAAAGAACAACATTTTTTTAAAAACATTTTTGGTGAAATGTCTGCTTTTTGATTTATTTTTAGGTACGGTTTCTTTTGTTAAGATCTCGTCTGGAGCGTTACTACAGTTCTTCCAGATTTGATCGCAATAATAATCAAGTTTATGTGGCTGAGTTCCGGTTAAAGGGAGGGAATAACCAGCGCAATTACTGGAACAAAGGAAGACTACGGTTGGCAACGCATCATTACTCGATATAATAATCATATACTATTTCCATTTCTTTATTTTCTCGATGACAGTTCTATCTATCTCGTTTATCGATATAGCTCCATCCCTATCACTTTCTCCGACTCTGGTATTATATAACCTTGTACGTGTGTAAACGTCATATTTTTATAAAATAATGCATACGTAATGCAAAAAAAAATGCTCGCAAAAGTTTTCACAGGAGCTGTCATCGAGAAAATAAAGAAATGGAAATAGTATAATAATCTTTCCCTAAGTTTTCAGGGCTTTCCGGCAATCAGTAACTTCTCTGATTATCCTAGGTATGAAGTGTGTTTCCTTTGATAAAATGTTTACAGAGTCAAACCTCCAATAATAGTTGGGCTTGTCTATGGAATGTTCACAGTCTGCAGTCACTGAACATTCCATGGACATGCCAAATCATCATTTGAGGTAAAAAAAAATATATATCCAAGGAAAAACATGCTTTCATAACTGTTAAAATGTGAAATTATAATTAAACGCAATACAATCTGGTTAGTAAGTGATTTATTAAAATAACAATAATCTCTAATTATAAATAAAACACGGATGTCACTTACCATCAGGTGGATCACGTGATCGTTACCCGGATATGAACATGGTAAAAAAAACACTCATGAGACTCATGTACAGGCTTTAATATTCATAATTGGAATAATTACTAAACATCGTCTTGTTTTTTTTTGTTGTAAACGGATTAGTCTAAAAACTTTAATATCTGTAACAATTTTCGCATTCAAATACAAGTTACAGCATTTTGAATCTTATATCAACACTACAAGCACCGTTTATAGACTGGAATCATTCACAATCTATGCAAGCTATCAAATGCGATGGTAGTTACTTTTACATGTTTGTATCAGCGTCACACACAACAATCAATTTTACTCGCTTTTAAGCGATTTCTGCGCTCGTTTGAGCAGTTAGGTATCTCAGCTTCAAGTATCAACCATGTTTTTATTTTTACATGTACATGTTGTATGTATTTTGTTATTGCAATAAATCATTATTATATTATTTTTTGATTATTAATAAAAGATATTGCTAAGCATGAACATTGTACTTTACTAATACTTTATTAAAAAGCAGCAACAAATATTACCTACGTTGTGAAATAATTAGCAAGTGACCGTTCTACAGTGTACATGTGCCGCGTTATCAGCGCTCTATCGAGGAAACTTCCGTGATCTGATTCATGACATGAAGTTTCCTTGCAAACAGGCCGACAGATAGTAGCCATCTTTGATGCATTTACAAAGGTATCTTTAATTAAGGCTCAGTGTTTATGGAATATGAAGACCTGTAGGAAAACGAGGAAAAGGAAGGAAATTATTATATGGCTTTAGAAGAAATGCCATTAGGAAGTCTTAGAGTCAAGGCGTAAACGGATTATATATTTTCAACAAAGGATATGTACGCTTGGGGCACACGGCGGAGGCTAGGGCGGGAATCGCTTGCGAGTTGTTAGCTCTTTGGTTCGAACCCACATACTAGGGGACGACAAGAATACAGGGGATTTCAGTGCTAATCTGACCCTGCACTGACGCCCCAGATAGTACCTAGTTATATCTCTTGTTGAACTCGACGATTCTACGTAATACAAATAATAGTTCCTATGACAGAACATTGTGATTCTAAAATGGTATTCTGTGCAATCGTTAAAATATAGTTTACAAAGATTAGAGAATTCTCTGCATTTTTAGATATCGGTGTTGTCTGAATTTGACTTACCAAAAGGTTTGGTTCGACGTTGTTTTCCGACAAACTTAGACTATAAAGGCTGAATCATAAATTAATATGCGTAATAGGTGCTTACAAGGTAAGTTTCAGCCTATCAAAAACAAATATAGTATGTCAAAACTTTACATCACCTCGAAGTTAAATTCAAATCATGATCCTTTTACAAGGTCGCATAGTCAATTTTCAAACTTAGTTGTACGGGAAAACCCAACTATTAATATAAGTTAAACTAATCAACAGTTCACGACCGACAATTAAATAAATCCCCATACAATCACACCAACTGTATAGCCCCAAAGTACGCAGAGCTTGTGTTATGGCTGACCATACAGCGAACTGGGGGAAACCCAGAATACATATATGAATACAAACAACCATGACCCGAGAACAAACATCTGTGTTCATCATACAAATGACTGCCCCGGCCAGGACTCGAACCTGGGTGCTTCGGCGTATGAGGCAGGGCTGTACACCACTCGGTCGATGAAGAAAAAGAAGACTTTCACCGGCTGTAAAATATTTTTACTGTGATGAAATAAAATATTTTGAATTTATAATTTTTAAATAAATGTGTACATAGAAATAATACTCACAACTGTTTAGGTTGAAATCGATTTCATTTTAAACAGTATCAAGAAATTAACTACAAAATTTCTGGACAATGTTGCGACTAAACACTGGTAGCATGATAATAAAATCAAGGTTTTACATGCGACCTTTACATGAACATTCAGGAGCTGGCTACAAAAATTCATTAAAATTGAAATCTTTGTTTCCCAACAAGTCTTTACAGGGATAATTCTGACATGGTCTAATGGACATGGACTCACTTATTTACGTTTGGTTGAAAGGATACATTATATTTACAGAAGTTAAAACATAAATTAATGACATTCTACATTAGGAAATAGCCTTACTCTACATAGCAATATATCGTAATTGATTTGACCAAAAATAGACTCTATCTTTATGGCTTTAAGTACCCCTATAATTATTAGTCTGGCGTATGAATCTGACACAATTGGCATTCAACTAAAAGGTGAAAAAAGCCACGCGCATGAATGAATGTCTGTGATTTGCTGCCGCCATTTATTAATTTTATTTTTTTGAATTATTTGAAAGGGATAGCATTGTGCTATTATACTTTATATATAATCAACTTTTGAGGGCCGCTATTGGACGTTAACCAGTACTCGTCTAGTAGTTAAGGTACAGTGCTCTCAAATACAACACCAAAGTGGGATAAAGAATGTAAATAATTTGGATACAATCATACAAAGAAACATTTTTAAAACGTGATCTTACTGGTATACCTCTTTAATGACGTAAGAAGTTGTAAATTTTAAATTGTGTGCTTCAATACAAGCTGTAGATATTTTAGAGATGTACGTAATGCTCATATTGTCACACCCAGACCGACTGACTATTTACAGAATAAATTATCCGCTTGTATCAGAAAGAATGTCTAAAAATACTACCACGTGCGCGGGCGCTGCGCAACCGAGTTCTTTGCGAATGATCGAGGGCACAGACCGATTGGGGGTCAAGTGCCCCAGTTCACTCCATCATATGGTTTTTTAGAACCCATTATCAAAGAAAGAGACGGATATACTTCGATGTAGGTCAAAAAGGTAGGATACCTATGAATGGTTTTAATTTAATGAAGAGATGAAACTTTTGTTATGAAAATTCTCACGTCAATTGGCAATAGGGAAGTGATTATTATTAAAACTTACACGAGAATGAGTGCGTTGAGAGTCTCGCAAAATGAAAGTTAGAACTTAATAACAAGCCAAGAGAAAGTTAACAACTTCAACGTAAACGCATAAAATATCAGCTCCTTATCTCAAATAGGTTTCACCCGTGCGTGAATTATCATGAAAATTGTGCAATTTGTAGTCAATATAGAAAAACATAAATAATACTTACGATTGCATGGATTTTCTCTCGTGGGTTAAAGAGGTGGTATTACACTGAATAACACGAAAAGGACTACATTTGAATCGGCAGATTTTAAGGGCTTTCGCGCGAACTACAATGAGCCCTGAGATACGCGTCTACTCGGATTCACATCGGGTGGACGAGTGATAGAGTGACATTTGTTCACTTCGTTCTTTGAGCGAGTGAGTGAATAAGTAAAGTCACACGCATTGTTCACGCGATCTATTGAAAGCAGCGTTCGGAACCGTACGATAATTATCGTACATGTGCGATAATTTCATAACTACGTACGATGTACGATGGTACACGACTATCGTACGTAGATTGTACGATAATTTCCATTCTGATGAAAAATTTGATGATTAACCACTGAAACGTCCAAGTACAAGTTGTAATGACGCGCTATTTGTCCGCGCTCGCGGCAGGTTGCCATCGCGTCGAGCGCCCTATGACTTCATCTAGTTTCGAGTCTATTTTATCGTTCAAAGAGAAAATATACCGTATTTTCGTTCCTCTTTGACGGGAAAGATTAAAAATTGTGTATAAAATGTTAAGTTTCCTTAATATTTGTGTATTCTGTTATCGCAAATATAGAATCTATTTAGTTAAACATTTAAAAATATGCTTGTTTTCATGTGTCTCTATCCTTTAACATTATTTTCTTCTTTATAAATTCAAAATGTTCGCGCGTTCATCACACTCACGTTCAACATTTAAATTGAATTATTATTTTTTTTCCATTTAAAAAACACAAGTTTACAAGATTTAAACTGTAAATCATTTGCGACGTATTATTGTCACGTTTCATATGATTTTTTTAAGAATTTTAGCCATTTTCCTGATGGATACGATAATTTTGATCCATATACGATAATTTTACGGCCCTGGTACGATAACTGCCTGGCTTCAGGTTGTGAACACTGATTGAAAGTATTGTTACTCTAGCGCAGTTTTTGTCACCGGCGAGGGATTTTGATATTATTGTTATTATTATTGGAAGTCAATTTTTTATATCAGGTCACATATAACAGTAATTTTTAGGGGTTTTTATGTACGTAACTGGTTGAATATTTAGGTCCAGATATGTTTATCTACCACATAAAGGTTACCTACGTACCAACCTGCGATAGATTTTGTATACTAACAATAAATCAAAATTGTCAAGAATTGATCTTCGGAAAAACAATGGAAATAAATTAATTAAACAAAGTACTCGATGTAGCAGTTAACAGCGCAATTTGTTACAAATTGTCTTTCCTTGTCTTTATTTTTACATTTATTAATTTGTAAATGTTCTTATTTGTAAAAAAGTAGCGCAAATTCATTTCTATTATATTTCAAAAGTTCTTATTTTGTTTGCTATTATTATATATCTAATAAAAATATAAATCAGTGAAATTCTTGCAGGCTCCGATCCGCATACTAATCCCCTGTAGAGTCTCCATACCGGCGTATACAGGGCGCCCAACAAAGACCGAACAACGAACAGATAATATTCGCACATTTAGTTGCTTAACATATTACATTTGCAACTAAAAGTAGGTATGCTTTCAAACGCACCTCTTTTCTATTTCTGACCAACGAATTTTCGAACAATTCTCATTTGTATAGTGCATCTCTCTCTACAGCTTCTAAAGAACCAGACAGTTCATCCTTTTACATATTTAGTAACATATTTGATCGACCGAATGGTGTTGGAAAGTAGCCGTGCCTCATACGCCGAAGGTTCCAGGTTCCAATCCTGGCCAGGCATTCATTTGTGTGATGAACATAAATGTTTGTTCTCGGTTCATGGTGTTTATTATATTTATATATGTATGTTTTTTCTGGATTCCCCCCCAGTTCGCTGTATGGTGATCCATAACACAAGCTCTGCTTACTTTGGGGCCATACAGTTGGTGTGCTTGTCTGGAAATTTATTACTATTATTGTATTTAAATATTTAGCATGTTAATAAATACCTACTTGGATTAAAGTAAAATAGCGAAAGGTAGGTGGTAAGCTCAAGGCACTGACCTCAAAATTGTTCGCGGGCGTCTGATATTACTTGTCAATGATGTTACTTGTGGTTGAAATTTTTTTTTTAGTTCTGTAAAAGCAAGAACCTATTACAATTTTGTGTTTGGAACCTCCTCTTAAGCTTATTGTATGTGCTGGAAGTTTCCCCTCTACCTTAAAAGCTAGGATGTACCTACTTTATCTAACCGTTACCGCTATTAGAACATATTTTAATTAATTCAAAAAGTTGAATATACAACTTCATTTACATGCATAAAATGAGTACATTTTGAAACATTTAATTATAAAAAACTGTAGAAACTTTATGTCACTCTATTTTGATCATAGAAAATGAAAAATTTACTTTGGCTTGTAAATATTTTCTTTACACAGTCACTTGTTCTTAGAACAAGTGGCTCACAGTTATTAGAACATTCAAAGTTATTTGTATTCTGGTGTATGTAAGTGTAATTTGTATTTGAGTGTTTGAGCATAGTTTGTTAGTATTTTTTGCAAGTATTGCCTCCATCTGTTCATAATTTTATTTTTCAGCCAATTTGTCATAATTTTCTTGAACTCAATGTTCTATTATAAATGTACATATTTTTAATTTATTGATTTTATTGCGGACATTAAACTTATTACTAGCAAATTCAGTTCTCGTTATCTGTGTCTTAATCATAATTTCTCTTCTTCTCTTCAGGTGACTTTCAGTTAAAATCTGACATTTGTGTATGGTAGGGCTCAGTGTTCCTACAGGGTTAATATTTTTATAAAGTTGGCGGATCGTGAGAAGATTACATTCTTTGTGAAGACAATCGGTAGAAAATCGCATATTTTAAAAATACATGATTTTGCTAAGTGCACGCTGAGCTCTGTTCCAGATCAAGGTCTTTTCAGATCAGATCTTTGCAGCTGATGGTTTAGTGACTACGCGAACCGAACCGACGTAATACGACACGACACGAACACCTACCAAATTATACGCTTACAGGAAATAATTTGAATTACTCGCAAGCTTATGTTTTGCATCAATCTATCTCTTTTATACCGGGTAGTTATAAATAATAGATAAAAGTTGAAAATATTCGATTATTACTCCACTAAGATTTAAAACGAAGAAATGCTATAAAAATATTAAATTTTATGAATTAGGTTAGTAACCAACTAAAGGGCTATCCTAACAGTTTCAAAGGATTATCACATCCTTTTTTGTTGAATCTGCTGCATCTCCATTAAAAGCTATGTAATTTCGATGTAAATTTCTAATAAAATCTATTTTCCAATTATAAATGAAGTAGGTAAATGTCGATTTCTTCCGCAGACATGTCTTCCCCCAGCACTCGTGGAAACATAGCCATAACCAGGAGTAGAAAGCGGCGCCGCCTTCACAGGCCGTGCTAGGGACTAATATTAAGGCCCATAACACACGAGTATAACTTGGCTGTAGGGATCATTACGGGTGCCTTTTAGTTTTTATTTTTATTAATGATTTTTTTTTATTTTCATAGCTAGCAACTGAGCACGATATCGACCTGACGGTGAGTGGCATTCACGCCCATGGACATTATTACTCGAAGGTGCTTTTTTATCAAGACTGAATGTGATAATTATGTCGTCTAACATTGCGTTGTCGACCGTAGATTGCAGTAGTTGCTCTGGCTGTACTTTCACTTTAACTGGAAGAACAACCACTTAAACTTAATTATTATGGCCAAAATACGTAAAATAAAAATATGGACTATAGTACCGCCCAGGCAAGATCTTACTAAAGAAAATCAACTACGACTAAGCTCGGGTGCTAAGCGACCTCAGCGCCAGGCCACAGAGTCCGGTGAAATTTAAGTCCATTTCGAAAATAAAAAAATGTCCCAGTCCAGAAACAGATCAGCCTAACACTACAAAGCGGTGGTTTCAAGTAATCTAGAGCTGGTCAGTCAGCGCCTTAGCTATTGTGCCACCGCCGCTTGTTCCCTTAGTTATCTTTAGTTAAATATTGATTATGAAATATCAACCAAAACATATTTTTTAAGTAATGGAGACACTTGTGTATACAGTAAGGAGCCATCTTCGTGTTGCACGGTTCTACCTACAGATCGTATGGCATAAACTTACCAAAAAGTCTTAAAAAAGGTTTATATTTTATTTTTAGTTTGCTCGAGTGGCCGGAAAATTAACATGCATATGTAAGTATACTTAAGTAAATATAGGTAATAATACATTCCCAAAAAAACACACACTGTATGGCCGCAAAGTAAGCAGAGCTTGTGTTATATATGACCGTACAGCGAACTGGGGGAACCCAGAATAAACATAAATATATAAATACAAACAACCACGACCCAAAAACGAATATCTATGTTCATCGCACAAATTAAGGCACCGGCTACGACTCGAACCTGGGACCTCCAGCGTTTTTTGCATAAAATGCTTTTAAAAATATACCTACTTGTGTGCAAATACCAATTTATATGCCGACCGTATCGCTGTCACAGGCTATCCCCCAACCACATTCTTTAAATGGCATAGTAATTTATAAGTAATTGTTTAAAATTAATAAAGCACTATTTGATGATCTTTGATCTCACAGTGTAGCGTAGTTTCAATAAAACACAAAATTCTCTTCTGTGTTTATTTTTTCGGTAAAATTAAAAATATACAAAGATGCCAACAATTTTGGCTACGCACACTCGTGAACGTAAAAAATAAATATAGGTTTCTTAAAAAGAACTTTGATTATCGATAATAAAATATCTTAACTATGTAATTTGGAATAATATACTCGGAAAATAATAAATAAATAGATTCAAGTTGCTTTGATAGATAATTTTTCGTGACTGCTTGTCAAATCAAAACATTGCCGTTCTCCGACACTACGTAATTCCTAGTTTAAAATTACGTCGGGAACAACAAAAAAATAAAATTTACTGACAAAAAAAGGTCGAAATAGACAACCGTCACAATACCCCGGGGGCCGGGAAAAAAAAAAATCTGAAAGATTTTTTTTAGTAAAATTTCAAATTCAAACCAAATCAAAATAAACCGCATATACATATCGAATTTTAATATTTTATCTGCTAAATGAAAGAACAATCAAAAAAAAAAAATAATAATTAAAAGCAAAATGAAAATTAATATTAACATCCTATAGAAGAATTTTTTTTGAAAAAACATCCTGTATATATGAAAAAAAAAATAATAATGATATAATGCTTATCAACAAGTTATTTAATAGAAAAATAAAACAAAACAGACGAGAGAGAGAAAAAAAAAAAAAAAAAAATCCTAAATAATTATCTTAAATTACATGGTTCATGAATGATAAAATTTTAAACATGTTCCTGAAATATACAATGTTAATATACATCGTTCAACTCCATCAACGTACATTATAATTACAACATACATTCTCTTTCATACTAGTCTTATTCCAACTACTGGAAATAAAACATCATGCAGTTAGAGTTGCTTATGAGGAATCGTATCCTAAAAAAGTCAACTCAATAGAGTTGAACGCAACGGCAAAAGGCTTTAATAGTTGCCATCCGCTGAAAATATTAATAGCTTATGGCTTCTTTAACGTGTCGCTAACTCCCGCACGGTGATTACTATAAACAAGTTTCAGTTAAAGACTGAAATAAATATGCCGGAAAGAAAAGAAAATCATAGCCAGTCGTGAAACATTGACTTTTAAATAAAATCCAAGGGTCTTTTGTGAAGTAATTAAAATATTTATGTAATAAACATATGAAAATAATTCTCACAGGAAAGTGATTCAAGCGTATAAATAATACACATAGGTATGGTTTAGTTTAACGAGTTACCATAATAAACGCTCGTGCAGAAGGCTTAATTTTACAAGTTGCAAACCGCTTGAAAAAAAAAATTGAGAAAAAAAAAATTGATAACATTTAACAAATTATACTATAAAGTATAATACAGATATTGAAAATAAGAGTTTACACTCCTAGAATTGCAAATATTAAATAAATTACACAAAAAGTTAACCTAATACTACGATGATGATAATTAATTATAAGTTTTGACCAACGTCAATGTTAATGGTATAGCCAAACGATAATGAGGTGCATAGAAAAAAAAAAAATAAGACAAAAAGAATCGTCTTATGCTCGCCGTGAAAATTCTCTCTCTCTCTGAAAATTCTTCAGGGTTATTTTGTAAAATTTCTGTTTCAGAATCTACATTAATATTTAATAATAATGATCGTAGTTCGTCTACAGATTGCGTCGAAGAAAAATTTATATTTCTGATTTTTAATTCATAAATTATTTCAGGTTTATTTAATTGTGAAAAATTCATTGCAAAATCAAAAAAAGATGTTAAAGTGAAACAAATTTGTTAATAGTCGTTATGCAGAATAGAGCCTTAAAAATATACGTATTTTCAAGTGATGAAAATGAATAGAAAATGTTATTTAAATAGTGAAATTACTGGGTTATAGAATGTTGTGTCTTCAGAAAATTTCTTCAAGGATATTATAACGAAAGAAACTAAAGAAACTTAAATGTCTGAATAATTTAGCAGTATTTTGATATATTATAGTAGATATATTATAGTAGATACATATATAAATATATTATAGTAAATGTTAATGATTGAAAATGGTAACAAATAAAGTTTTATGCCTGACCTCAATAATAATTATAAAAAAATTATTTTTAATGTTGCAATTCTTCTGTTCCTTTTGTTCCTTCTGTTGCAGTTTCTCCTCTCTTCTCCATAAACTACGTTTGAATATTCGGGCGCCAGTATGTAGCGTAGTTTCAATAAAACACAAAATTCTCTTCTGTGTTTATTTTTTCGGTAAAATTAAAAATATACAAAGATGCCAACAATTTTGGCTACGCACACTCGTGAACGTAAAAAATAAATATAGGTTTCTTAAAAAGAACTTTGATTATCGATAATAAAATATCTTAACTATGTAATTTGGAATAATATACTCGGAAAATAATAAATAAATAGATTCAAGTTGCTTTGATAGATAATTTTTCGTGACTGCTTGTCAAATCAAAACATTGCCGTTCTCCGACACTACGTAATTCCTAGTTTAAAATTACGTCGGGAACAACAAAAAAATAAAATTTACTGACAAAAAAAGGTCGAAATAGACAACCGTCACAACAGTAGGGTTATTTTTCCATATAATTCAGTGTAAATAGCGACGTTGTAAACACAAGGACCTACATGGCCGGACACACTGTCAAAGAATAAAGCAGTACAGCCTTGTTTTCTTTTTATTGAATATCTCAAGTACTTATGGGATTCAAATTAAGAACTTATTTTTATTGGATCGCTCGTATTGTGATATTATTTATTGTTTTTTTGAATTTATTAAGTGTATGGACGTACTTATAATATTCACCTTGATTAAGTACAATAATTACAACTTAGAGTTCTGAAAATTATTTGTCCCCTTTAAATAAAAGAAAAACAATCTTTTTTTTTTTTTTTTTTTTTTTGCTGCCGAGGCACCCTCGCGGGAGGGAGGTGGAAGATGCGTCATGCATACCCGCCCGCAGGTAAATTCCTCTGCGGGGGGGTTATGTGGGACTCACCAGAATGGCACCTACCCACTAAAAACCACCTGTTGGCTGTAGTTATTACCGTTAGCCTTCATCGGAAGCGACACCCGTCGGGAAGTTGGGTGCGCTGGCGGAGACCCGCTAGCGGGTCTTCCGCCTGTAGTGAAAGTTGCACTGAAGGTGCTCAAAGGGACATGAGTTGGTGGCCGTTCGGGGCAGCCTCCGGTGAAGCCGGGGCTGCGCGGAGGTCGGCCGAAGCATGATTTAGGGATCAATTCATTTAAATGAACCTATAATGAATTGAGAAGGGAACTATGTTCCGCCAGAGCTAGCAAACGCTCTGTCGGAGTACGTGAAGCCCTAAGTTTACGGGCTAAGACTGCAATCTCCCTAACATCGACACTTTTGATAGCGTCGCAGACGATACGCATATCGTCTGCTACGGAGGGTTGAGGAGTGATATTGGATGGGCGAGGAGTCAGGATGGGATTCGCTAGTGCAGCGGGGCGGTGCCTCCAGTTCTCTGGAGCAGGCTTGGGCTGGGTAGGCTTTGCAGCCGGAGGAACCCGGCTACGCAGCGGCGGAAAGTTTTCCTGAGAAAGGGGCGGGGCCTGTTTGGGTGCCGCCCTCTTAGAATTAGTACGCATGCAACGGGGTGCACGGGGGCAGCCCCTGTAGTTTGCGGTGTGGCCGGACTGGCCACAAAGCACGCAATCGGGAGGAGAGGGAGTTTCAGGAGTGCGATTGCACTCCTTCGTGAAATGAGGGACCAGGCACTTGACGCACCTGGGCGGAGCGGCGCAGTTGGCCGCCGCGTGCCTGTACAACTGGCACCGGTGGCACTGGCCGGGATGACCGCGGCGATGAGGCGCCTCGATCGAGATCCCAGAGAGGCCGCAAATGGTGCTAACCCCTTTGAGAATCTCCCTAGACTTGGGGACGTTGGTGAGAACCACCAAGGCGAGAGGGTGTTGCCTCCCGTACTTGCTGTGCATTTTATGCACCGCAAGTGCCGGGAAACCTTGGGACTGCAGGTCTTCCAGGATAGCCTCGTTCGATAATTCGAACGGGACTCCCCTGAGTACCGCTCTGAACTTACGCTCTTCTGACAGAGCATAAGTGTGATAAGCATATTGCTTATCAGTGAGGAGCTTTATCAAAGCACGGAAATCGTCTATCGACGAGACGGTGATTTTAATAGATTCACCCGAGTTGGTCGCTCGGGTGTAGTGGATCTTGTGCTCTTTGCACAAAGACGAGACCTCGGACCATTTACCCTTTTCCCTAAGGAACACGGGTGGTGGGACCTTGGCCTTGACAGAAGAGGCCGGGGCGGGTGTTGTATGCACCGGGGTAGCTGGCGTTGAAGTCGCCGCGGTGGGTGTTGAAGACACCGGGACTGGCGTTGAGGACGCCGGGGCTTGTTTTGAGCGCTTCTTAACTAGGGTGAAGGAGGGTGGCTCAGGGCCAGATGGGGTGGCGTCCGAGGATGACTCGGTCGCGGGTGCGCGCTTGCGGCGCGGAGGGGCGTCTACTTCACACTCCATGTCACTGGAGGAAGGGGACGCGGGAGGGCCTAAGACCAGAGTGGTCTGAGTAGCTTGAGGGACGGAGGTGGCCTGAGGGGCCATTGTGGACATTATCTTCATGAAATAAGGGATAAGAGTATCTACGAAACGATACTTATCGGCATTTGCATAGAAGTTTTCAACACGGAAAAGTTCAAATAGCTGATCCCTAACCTCATCAAAGGTTAGGGAAGCCATTGCGGAGGGGTTGGGGAGGGACAACAGTATATAAATATATATACTATGAACCTAAAAACGATGACTAACTTCCTAAAACCACCCTACACGCAGTAGGGCGGTTCGAAACGACGCGGATAACTTACTCGAACACGAAGACTCGAAGTTCTGGAACGCAGATCTTGCCGGAGCGGCGACGGCGACGCAGTCGGCGACGTCGGGCAGCAGGCGGAACGAAGATTAGTCGTGAAAACGACTTTTCTATGAAATTTAGGAAATACGGTACGAAGCCTGGGTCGTGAAAACGACCCCTGAAATTTGGGGTGCTCAACTAGTGCGGGGACTAGAGAGCGGAAAAAGCGTCTGCGATCCACGTGCGAACGAATCCGCACGCAAACCGAGACTGTTGAAAAACAATCCAGAGACCCTCTTTTTTATTGTAATATACTTCCGATGCACGAAAAAGTCAAACACCAATTATAGTACTGAAAAATTTCTTATTAAGCGCACATATACTAGACTTCTCGACTTTCTCGCTCCGATCGCCACGCGGTGCGGACGTGCAAGACCCCGTTCTCCGTTGATCGGTCCCTTCCCGCTATTCCGTGGCGCTCAGTCTACTGACGTCACAGTTTAGCGTGTTGCTTCCGTGCTACGGTTTTCAAGGTTTTTCTACTCCCTCTGAGTGCTATCGAAGTGCAATTTTTCTTTGCGACTAAGCCCCTTAGTCTTCAAAGTGCTGTGCTAAGTTGTGTTGTGCTTGTGCTGGGTGCAGTGTTGTGCCCAGCGTAAGTAGTCTGGTTTCAGTACAAAGGATACTTAACGGTGACAGAGTGACTGCTCGCTCTGGCGGAGCATAGTTCCCTTCTCAATTCATTATAGGTTCATTTAAATGAATTGATCCCTAAGTCAAGCTTCGGCCGACCTCTGCGTAGCACCGGCTTCACCGGAGGCTGCCCAGAACGGCCACCAACTCATGTCCCTTTGAGCACCTTCAGTGCAACTTTCACTACAGGCGGAAGACCCGCTAACGGTAAAATTTTACTACAGCCAAAGAGGTAGTTTTTAGTGGGAAGGTGCCATTCTGGTGAGTCCCACATAACCCCCCGCAGAAGACGGTATTTTCCTGCGGGCGGTATGCATGACGCATCTTCCACCTCCCTCCCGCGAGGGCGTTGCTTTGGCGGCATAAAAAAAAAACAAGCACTCAGTCCAAAATTAACAACTCCAAATTATACAAACATGTATGGTAATAATAAATTAAACAATCAAGTTCCCGCTCTTTTAAATCATCAACTTAAGTGAAGACGAGATAAATGAAAAAAACATCAGACCTTCAATTTTTATTTACTTCTAAACTATTACTTAACAACTAAGAAATAACAAAATAGAACTTTATGAAACTCACAAATCATTAACTAATTCAGTGCAATTGGGTGTTTCACAAATTTTGAAAATGAAATTTTCATAATTTATTTAGAAACTACAAGTTATTTTGACCCAAAAAATGTTTTGAAAAATAAAGTTTTGAATTTAATATAGAATTAATTATATAGATCAGTGAAAAAGAAGCAAAAAACTTATTATAAAATATGTAAATTTTGTTTAATATTTTTAGCTTACCGACATTAATACTTAAAACAATGTTTATTATGACAGTATGCATGTAAACACATTATCAACGTAGCTATGATGTTATATTTTTCCAAACGCCCGTGCAATTCTTAGCATGATTTACGGGTTGTGTGCGACGTCACAACTCGGTACCGTTTTGTATGTAGCGTTTTTTGGCGACTCGCAGCAGCTCCTCAAACATATCGCAGCATCTAGAAAAGTATTGATTGTAAGCATACTGTTACTTATGCAATATTTCTTTACTGTTGATAAACTATTTTAATATGTAGTAAAATTTGTTTTGTCTAGTATACATAACATTATTATTTATATACGTTAGGAGTATTGTATATACATTATTTATAAGTATATTTGCAAAAAAAATTTTTTCTTGTTTTAACTGAATATGTGTTTTTGTTTCAATTAAACCCTTTACTGGCGAAGGCTATTGTCTCGGCAGCGGGCAGCATAGAGAAAAGCTGACGTCACTTACCTGCTTGTATGATATTTTTCTTTTTTTTACATAGATTTGTTTTATTGATATAAATAAATAAATAAATGAAATAAACTTTACTGGATGTTGAATTCAAACCTTATTACTAACCGGAGGTTGATTATGACATTTAGTACAATGTGTAGTGTAGACTTTGCATGACTCGTAATCGTGGAGGTAGTGTGAACATATCGTTATATTTTGTTTCTGGCAAAGCCTGTTCTTCTTGTCACCTTAAAAATATTGTATATTAAAAAAATAATGGGCAAATGCATTCGAAAATTAATAAATTGATCGATGATAGCTAACGTTTTACAAATAGAAATAAATACTTAATATATCCTTTAAATAACTTACAGACCGGTACTAAATCTCCGTATGTCAAACCTAAGGTTGCCAGGAAGAGATCACCGACTCTTGTGTACCTACTACGAGCTTTAATATAAGCTTCTTTTTTATGTTGTTTCTTTTATTTATTGTCTTGGTTGTTTTGATGTGCAATAAAGAGTAGTTTATAAACTGCGCAATTGAAATATGTCAAAATTCATTTAAACAAAATGTATGCCTTCAAATAATTGAATTTATTTTGCTTTTTTTTTGTATCCATTTTAATAAAGAGCGCAATGCAGGCGAATATTGACTAATTTATCGATTAGTGTACGAATTTTTGGAAGCTGGTGATTTTAATGTTCGGTTCTTTATATAACTTCTAACCTAGAAAATGTTGGAGCAAACCGAGGAATATGGTGATGCTATAGTCTTCTTCTCGTCTTTGAGTTCCTGACATTTTATTACACATTCTCTTGGTGGTGATCTCTAGATAATCAAGAAAAGAATAAAAATTTGTTCTTGAAAATGTTGATCTTCGGAATGTGATGAAATATCTGTACGTACGTTGTTGGTTCCGGTGGTGTAACTTTTACTCCTACGGTTCACACAATTCGGCATTTTTGTAAGTGATGTACTTATATTTTAAGTGTGTGTCGCCCTGTGTCAGTCACTGATGTCAACTAAGGCTTACTTTTGCATTCCCACAAAACAGAGATCGGTATGGTATCTCTTTTTTTTATATGACATCTGAGTCATAGACAAGAAAATAAAAATGTTAATATCCAATTTGCGCAAGCCAAGCGTGCCGAAGTGAAGATGGCGCTTCCGCGAAGTGCCATTATGAAAGTTGATGACAATACATAAAGAATAAAACGTTCAATCAAACAGCTAGCTGTTTAGTTGAATGACTAATTCAATTGTTGTCCGCTTGCGGCATATCTGTGCTTACCTAGGTAATTTGAACTTGGCCGTCGCGTCGGTTCAAGTACATTTTATCACTAGGTTACCTATTACACGTCAGGTAGGTACCGACCGACTAACTGAGGCTCTGGGATGTTATCCTTTTTGTAAATTTAGTAAATCATCATTTGTGAAATTAAACACAGCGTCATCTATAATTTATATTATGAACTATTTAAATCAAAAACATTTCATACTGACTACTCGTCCCTTAGGTTGGTGTAATGTTCCAGTAGAATTTATATAGATGGCGCAGTATGTATTTTATAAAGTATTTTCTAGCTAGGTAGGTAGACGTAGATTACGACGTAGATTAGATAGGTACCTTTATTAACTGCGGTAAAAACTTATGCAGACGGCAGTATTTGTGTTTCAATGGAGAATATTTACGAAGATTTGTTTTATAAACCTACGCATAATTAACGAAATCGCACTACTGTTATTTTTTTTAAATAAATTAGGTTACAATGCATATCACCAGGTGCTTAGGCTTATGTGCGGTTTACATGTACCTATTAAGTAGTTAAGTTGGGAACTAAATTTTAACTAAATTTTAAGTTACTACATGTCACTTGTGTGTCCAAACGGATTAAGTAGTTAAGTTCATAAGTTCAATGAAGTTGAACAGTGATGAATGTCAAGGTGGATTCAAGGTGGGTCAAGGATTCGTCAATTCTGTACTTAGATATGTGGTTAACGTGATTTAGACAAATTCAGAGAATTAAAATCTTTATAAGAATATGTTTTTTCTAAATTTTTTACCTCGTTTATTCTACAAGCATACCTATTTGAAATATTCTGACACTAATAAAAAAAAGGGGAAATGCGAAATAAATACGAGCTCTTGCCGCCACCCGCTTTGTCAACTTATGCACTTGTTAAGTGAGAAGCCCCGCCCACCTACTTATACGAAAAATAGAATGAATCCTAATCTACTTAATCACTTGCGTACTAAATTTTAAGTTACCACTTGTCACTTATCTGCTTGTTTACGCGTAATTTTTAACTTAAAATTTTGTTAAAATTTAGTTACCAATTTAACTACTTAACGCGTGAAAACCGGCCATTAGTGTCGTATTCAAAATATTGTCCAGTCTAAAAAAAACTCTATAGGTACTTTTATTAAAATATTTACGGCAAAAATTTATTTTAGTTTATCTTTTCTCTCTTCATTTACATAGGTAGGTCGATAGGTTTTGTTAATTCTTTAGAATTAACGCACACAGATAGCTTATTTCTATAATATTAATAGAAACTTCAATTACTTATTATAGTATATAGCAAAATATATTTCACGAAAGTTTTATAAAGAGCTATTAATTTGATGCCAAGAAAACATTATGAGAAGCTGAAATCACAAGAAACAAGACGACGTATAAGTATTGCCTTTCATTTATGACACTTTTTCGAGTTGTTGCCTCGACCCGGACTCGAAACTGGGACCTCCGGTGTATGGGGCAAGGCTACTACACCAATCGGCCGTCAATCCGACGACAATCCGTTTTAGTTTTTTAGGAAACACGCAACCTTATTGCCTTGTTGCGATTCGTTGAAGATGCTTATTTAGATGATGCTTATTTGGATTCTTGTAGAATGTAGATAGATAATCAGATTACTCATTATAATTCAAATTTGGAAGCAATGTACTAAAAAACATAACTCCCTTAGTCGTGGTTCCCACCCTCTCGATCAGTATATATTATCCGCACGAATTAACTTGACACCCTTATGTCATACGCATTTTAAAGGTTCATCTCAAATAATTGTTTAATAATGATCAGGTCATTACACATGAAATTGGCGGTTTGTAAGGGAGGAACATAAAGTCAATTTATTTTTAAATATAATATATTTATTAAATCAAAGTATGCACCATTGCTATCTATGCACTTTTGCCATCTCAGAGGTAGTTCATTGATCCCTTAACTCTTGAATTTTAATTGTGTCGCCTGCGTTGGTTGCTTTTAGATAATTGATTTTGTGTTCTCTGCACAGGTTAGAAACCGCGGTCCAGCGCGCTTTTTCGTGGAGGAAGACGGGTGGAGGGAGATGAGGCTTCGATGGACGCGCAGCGCGTCGCTGGCTTAGACGGGACCGACGGAGACGCGGTCACTTCGAGTGACATGAGCGGCGCGGGGGCGGGTGTAGAAGACACCGGGGTTGGCTCGGGTGTTGAAGACACCGCGGCTTTTTTTGAACGCTTCTTAGAGCGTTTGGTAACTGATTGGAACGCGGGCTCAGGAGAGCCGGTTAAGGTGGCGGCAACCGACGAAGCTTCGGACGCGCGGAGTCTGAATCGCTCCCGGGAGCGGTACGCTTCCTACGAGATGAGCGCGAGGATGAGACTGATGCGCAGTCCATATCGGATGGAACGGGAGACGCGGGAGAGCTATAGACCTGAGGGGTCTGGGACGCGATTGATGCCTGCAAGGCCTGCGTTAGGATGTCTTTCGGGAAGGAGACGCCTGCCGCAGCAAGCGCCTGGGTGAACGCGTTCGCGAAGTTAATAACGCTTAGCGGATCCATTAGGGAGGGTTCGGACAAATATTACTACAAAATAAGTATGTGACAGGATGCCTAGTTCCTAAAAAACCTAGCGAACCCTAGCGGCTAACCTCCCTACCAGCGGTAGGGGGGCTGGGGAGAATAACTTAAAACTAACCGTAGTACGCCGAAGGCCGCTACCTAGAAACCTAAAAAAAGGGTACGCAGGTAAAGAGTTGACCCTAACGCGGTCAACTCTTTACCGACAGAAAGGACAAATACACACGAAAACACACAGATATGATAAAAATAAATATGAAAATAGGAGAAAAATAAATAAAAATAGAGAAGAGAAATAAAATAAAATAAAAGGACTGGTACAGTACAAATTCGTTGTTACCGCTACCTAGAAACCTAAAAAGGGTACGCAGGTAAAGAGTTGACCGCGTTAGGGTCAACCTTTACCGACAGAAAAGACAAATACACACGAAAACACACAGATATGATAAAATAAATATGAAAATAGGAGAAAAATAAATAAAATAGAGAAGAGAAATAAAATAAAAATAAAAGGACTGGTTCAGTACAAATTCGTTGTCACCGTTAAGTATCCTTTGTACTGAGACCAGATTACTTACGCTGGGCACAACACTGCACTCAGCACAAGCACAACACAACTTAGCACAGCACTTTGAAGACTAAGGGGCTTAGTCGCAAAGAAAAAATCGCACTTCGATAGCATTCAGAGGGAGTAGAAAAACCTTGAAAACCGTAGCACGGAACCAACACGCTAAACTGTGACGTCAGTAGACTGAGCGCCACGGAATATCGGGCAGGAACCGATCAACGGAGAACGGGGTCTTGCACGTCCGCACCGCGTGGCGATCGGAGCGAGAATGGTCTTGCACGTCCGCACCGCGTGGCGATCGGAGCGAGAATGATTGCGTTGTAGCTTTTTTTTTTGCTGCCGAGGCACCCTCGCGGGAGGGAGGTGGAAGATGCGTCATGCATACCGCCCGCAGGTAAAGTCCTCTGCGGGGGGTTATGTGGGACTCACCAGAGTGGGGCCTACCCACTAAAAACCACCTGTTGGCTGTAGTAAAATTCGTTTTACCGTTAGCCTTCATCGGAAGCGACACCCGTCGAGAAGTTGGGCGCGCTGGCGGAGGCCCGCTAGCGGGTCTTCCGCCTGTAGTGAAAGTTGCACTGAAGGTGCTCAAAGGGACATGAGTTGGTGGCCGTTCTGGGCAGCCTCCGGTGAAGCCGGGGCTGGGCAGAGGTCGGCCGAAGCATGATTTAGGGATCAATTCATTTAAATGAACCTATAATGAATTGAGAAGGGAACTATGCTCCGCCAGAGCTAGCAAGCGCTCTGTCGGAGTACGTGTAGCCCTAAGTTTACGGGCTAGGACTGCAATCTCCCTAACATCAACACTTTTGATAGCGTCGCAGACGATACGCATATCGTCTGCTACGGAGGGTTGAGGAGTGATATTGGATGGGCGAGGAGCCGGGATGGGATTCGCTAGTGCAGCGGGGCGGTGCCTCCAGTTCTCTGGAGCAGGCTTGGGCTGTGTAGGCTTTGCAGCCGGAGGAACCCGGCTACGCAGCGGCGGAAAGTTTTCCTGCGAAAAGGGCGGGGCCTGTTTGGGTGCCGCCCTCTTAGAATTTGAGCGCATACAACGGGGTGCACGAGGGCAGCCCCTGTAGTTTGCGGTGTGGCCGGACTGGCCACAAAGCACGCAATCGGGAGGAGAGGGAGTTTCAGGAGTGCGATTGCACTCCTCGGTGAAGTGAGGGACCAGGCACTTGACGCACCTGGGCGGGGCGGCGCAGTTGGCCGCCGCGTGCCCGTACAACTGGCACCGGTGGCACTGGCCGGGATGACCGCGGCGATGAGGCGCCTCGATCGAGATCCCAGAGAGGCCGCATATGGTGCTAACCCCTTTGAGAATCTCCCTGGACTTGGGAGCATTGGTGAGAACCACCAAGGCGAGAGGGTGACGCCTCCCGTACTTGCTGTGCATTTTATGCACCGCAAGTGCCGGGAAGCCTTGGGACTGCAGGTCCTCCAGGATAGCCTCGTTCGATAATTCGAACGGGACTCCCCTGAGTACCGCTCTGAACTTACGCTCTTCTGGGAGAGCGTAAGTATGGTAAGCATATTGCTTACCGGAGAGTAGCTTAGTCAAAGCACGGAAGTCGTCTATCGACGAAACAGTGATTTTAATAGATTCACCCGAGTTGGTCGCTCGGGTGTAGAGGATTTTGTGCTCTTTGCACAAAGTCGAGACCTCGGACCATTTACCCTTTTCCCGAAGGAATACGGGTGGTGGGACCTTGGACTTGACTGAAGCAGCGGTAGGGGGTGGGGTCACAGGTCACAGGAGTGACATCAATGGGGCCGGGGCGGGTGCAGTAGGCGCCGGGGTAGCTGGCGTTGTGATCGCCAGGGAGGGTGTTGAAGACACCGGGACAGGCGTTGAGGACGCCGGGGCTTGTTTCGAGCGCTTCTTAGAGCGCTTTTTAACGAGGGTGTAAGAAGGAGGCTCATGGCCAGTTGGGGTGGCGTCCGAGGATGACTCGGTCGCGGGTGAGCGCTTGCGGCGCGGAGGGGCGTTCGTTTCACACTCCATATCACTGGAGGTGGGGGGCGCGGGAGGGCCTAGGACCAGAGGGACCTGAGAGGCTTGCGTGGCCTGAGGGGCTTGCATGGCCTGCGGGGCCTGAGGGGGGAGCGCGGTAAATCCGCTTTTAATGCATAAATTATACATTTGTTCTGAATTCATTTCAAAACCGAGAAAGGTAAGACTTTGAGCTAGCTGCGCCGCGAAGTCTTCAAGACTTCGCGAGGCCATTGCGGAGGGGTTGGGGAGGGACAACAATATATAAATATATATACTATGAGCCTACCAACGAAGACTAACTTCCTAAAACCACCCTACACGCAGTAGGGCGGTTGGGAACGACGCGGATAACTTACTCGAACACAAAGATCTTGCCGGAGCGGCGACGGCGACGCAGTCGGCGACGTCGGGCAGCAGGCGGCGAACGAAGATTCGTCGTGAAAACGACGGTTCTATGAAATTTAGGAAATACGATACGAAGCCTGAGTCGTGAAAACGACCCCTGAAAATTGGGGTGCTCAACTAGTGCGGGCACTAGAAAGCGGAAAATGCGTCTGCGATCGACGTGCGAACGAATCCGCACGCAAACCGAGACTCCGGCGTTGTAGCTGATTCGCAGCTAATTTATATGCAGCGTGGGATAGAGCTTGGCTCTCTGGAGACTTGCGTTCTTAGCTTTAATAAGATTGCTAATGGCTAAGGGAAGCGTGGGTTTGCCTTGCTCAGCAATCTTTTCGTTATCACTGATGGCTGAGTTGATAGCAACAGTGAGGGAATCGACTAACGAGTCTAGATCGCGAGCGGAGAGTTCGGGGCCTCTAAGGCTGAAACTAACGTATTTTTAAAGCCTTTCCAGTCAGTCAAGGTCTTAGGACACTTAACGTTGTCGTTTGGCAGTCTGAGTCGAGGGAGACGGGGCGATGATCGGAGCCTAGTTCATCGAGCGGTTCGATAGCCCTGAGATCGAAGTTGATATGCTTTACTATCGCAAAATCGAGGTTGTCGGGAGAGTGGTTCGGGTTGTCGGGATAATGAGTAGGAGTGATAGGAGAAATGACGTCTAAGTCCAGTGACTCAGCGATGTGAAGGAGCGCTACACCGCTGGTGTTGGTCGATAGGCACGTCCAATCAGTGTGCTTGGCGTTGAAATCCCCGTACATAATGACTGGACGGTCTAGGGCGAGAATGGCCTCAAAGGCGCTACGGATAGGTCTAGTGCCACTAAGTATGTAGATTGAAGCTATGATGACGGTCGGATGACTTGTCATAGCCAACCTACACACAGTGGCTTCCATGTTGAGGTGAGGAGGGGTAGGGAGAGGAGAGCGATGGAAACCTCTTTTATAGTAAATAGGTGTGCCGCCGTGACCGTTGGCTTTGGGCCTATTGTTACGAGTAAACGCGTATTTAGGGATAGCGAAGCAGTAAGTCTGGCTTGTTGTTCTGAACGAATAATTTGAGCTTAGGAAAGTTAGAATGAAGGCTACGGGCGTTAAATGAAACTAGGGATAAGCCCTTCGGTTTGATACGACCAGACGCGGTATTTAAAGGTCTAATCATTGTATTAACTATTTATATAAATTTACAATGAACTAAGAAGCGAGTGATGCTCGGCTAGACGAGACGCTCTTGAGGAGAGCGGGCGGCTCGCAGTTTGCGAGTACGGCGATTTTCCTAGTGTCAACGTTTTGAATAACGTCGAACACGGTCTTCGTGTCCTCAGCCAACGACGACTGAGGTGAAGACGACGGAGTGGGGCGTGGGCCTACGGGAGCTACGGGAGCTGGGATAGGACGGGAAGGTGGAGCGGTCGAACACTGTCTCCAGTTTTCAACTGGAGATGGCTTCGGCTGCTCGGGCTTAGCTTCCGTGGGAGCCCGGTTGCGCAGCGGCGGGAAGTTAGTGGGAGTGAGCGGCGGCGCCGGTTTAGTTGAGGAGGAGCGCGGAGTGCGCGGACAACCCCTGTAGTTAGCATAGTATAATATAAATGCCTTTGCTTGAATTTACTTGCAGTGCCACTGATGCCACATTGGTATTATTATTATTATTACTTTATAGCCAATACCCAACACTTGCAAATAATTTCAAACAATCACGTAAATGCACTAGGATTTTCGCTTTACGACGTTTGCGTATATCGAGTACCTATAAGTCCAATAGGACCTTTAGTCCGCATACCACTTCATGCGGGCGATGAAGGCGAGTATTCGCCTGTTCAAAAGATCCTATTCACTCTACGCTTGAAAGTTCCAGGGTTATTTGCTATTTCGTTTATATTTTTTCTTATATAATATTTTATTTACGTTTCTTCTTCTTATTTCTAATTAATTACAAAGGACTTTCAGCGGTTCAAACCTGAAGCCATAGACATAGCAGACTCTTGTGTCACTTGATTTATTTACCTGACTAAATGACTAAAGTATTGAGTTTATGGTTCTTTCGCAGCGCTTATTTTGTTTATTAGTACTAAAAGATTAAAAAGTGAAGCCGCATTTTGCCCGTTCGCTTAATATGCTTGGTCGAGTATTTGAAATATCTCTTGAAGGCATGGCGAAGAATTCTTAAACTATAGGTTACTCTTTCAGTGTGATAATCTGCAAGAAAATAATACCAAACCAACTAGACCATTTTCAAACGCTACGTTGATTGTTTTGGTCACGGAATTTGGTATTCTTTATCTTAGTAAAAGACCAAATCATTGATTGGCAATTCTTGCACAGGTTTTTATCTTGAAAGGCTTAACGAGCGGCCCTCTTTGTTAGTTTGTCTAAATCACTAAGTAGGTCTATTTATTTTATCTTGTAGTAGAAGTAGGTGTATATAAGGTACTATATGGTTTAAACTTTTGATGTGGCCTATGACGAGCAGTCATTTAAAATTATCGCTGGAAGTTAATCAAATGTTTTTTCTAAAAACAATTTAAGAATGTTACCGTCTTCGAATGCTCATTTACCTGAGTTATAATGACTAAACGACCTTTATAATATACATTTATATAGAAATTATTGCTCTGATTTAAGATTACGTAATTAAATTTATTGTAAAGAATATAACATTGAAATACCGAATACGTATACATAGACATATACAGGGTGGAATTTTTTAATGCTACCTGGAGGGAAAGTGCTCTAAATAATTGAGACACCAAATTTTACTCTAAAGAAATATTCCTTTATTTTTTAAAAGAAATAAAACCGCATTCAAAGGTTTTCGAAAATTCGTTTGCTTCACCCGGGTATCGAACCGACTAAAATCTGTAAAAATTACACTCTATAATTTTATTGCATCGATCGTTAGGGCAATGACAAGGATGAAATCTCTCTAACATACTTGGAAAATTTAATGAAAGGAGAACCATGAAATCTTCAATTATTTTTATTACCTATTTACAAAAAATGGTAAACTAACTAATTAGTAGTTCGAAATGGGCTCCATTTTCTTGGATACACATGTTTATTCTTTTAATAAATTCATTTCTAGTAACCTTTAATGACGTGTTGTGGTGAATGTTATAAATGGTATTCTGAAATTCGTCTCTCAACTCGTTTACACACGCATAAGATTTGGTGTGAATTTTATTTTTTAGATATCCCCACAAAAAAAAAATCTAAATGTCTGGTGATCTTGCAGGACATCTGTTTGTGCCATTTGTACCAATCCAGGTATTAAAATGTTTATTAATGTAGGAAGTAGTGATTCTGCTGTTATGGGCTGGATCACCATATTATTGCATAATTATTTAGTTTCGGAAGCCATTTAATTAATTTCTCAACAGGTTAAGTACTTCAAGATACTTGACAGTGTTTAAATGACCTTCGTACACGTGAACTAAAACAACCATATTTCTCATAATTCCGCACCAAACGTTGAAAGAAAATATCACTTGACTGTTAGTTTCACAAACACGAACAGGATAAATTCTAGACCAATAGTGGTTATTGCGGCGATTTTACATACCATTATTGCTGAAGTTGGTTTCGTCAGACCATACAATGTTGTTCAAAATATTAGTGTTATGGTCCATTTCTCTCAGCATGTTTTGACAAAATTGTAGTCGTCTCTCACAATCCCCAGGATGCAATTTTTGCACCAACTGACCATCACGATAACATTTAAACTTATAGTTTAAATGTTTTCAGTTTTTTCACTGTTTCAGTATTTTAAGTACGCGAGTGTTGGGTTGCACCAATTACTTCGGCAGCTTCTCTGCTTGAAGCTTCCGAAATGCTTCGAAGTATGTTAAAACATTTAGATCAAAATCGTTATTGTTCAGCTGAAGAGTTTGCCGCCGACTTTCGTAACTGCCCGCATTCTTAACGTGCTAATTGAAATCGTCTTATCTAACTATTTAGATTGTACTATTACTTAATTTGTCATTTGAATGAATAATTAATGACATCAATGGTAAATTATTAATTACTAACAGAAGTAACCGGAAACAGATGGATTTTTGAGTAAGAGTGCTTTAGCTTGACCCATTGAATTTTATAAGTACAGATTTCATAGTTTTCCTTTCATTAAATTGACCAAGTATGTTAGAGAGATTTCATCCTTGTGATTGACCCTATTATTATTTGTTTTACGGGACAATGGTCGCTTGAACTGCGTCCTGTCACACCACAACCTAGCAGATCTATTGTGTGAGTCCACCTGTTTATAGCTCGCCGCTTACTCCGATCGAGTCCAGGAAGCGAATCACCTTCCTGACGGCAATATCCGATCTCCCTTGTACCAGCATGTTTCTCCAAGTGTGTTGATCGTTTCTGTACTAGTGCGGCACATTGACACTGTATATGAAGAGGAGTTCGCAGCGTGTAGATTTCCCTGCGCCTAGATTGACCCTAACGATCGATGCAATGAAATTATAAGGTGTAATTTTGACAAATTTTAGTCGGTTCGATTCCCGGGTGAATAGCGAATTTTTTAAAAACTATGAGTCCTGTTTTATTTTTTTTTTCAAAAATAAAGGAATGTTTCTTTGGACTAAAATTTGCTATCTCTATATTATTTAGAGAAAAATGTATTTAAAAAATTCCACCCTGTATATCATTTCTTTACACTAAATATGTAAAATAGACTTAACAGAATCCTAAGGACAAAGAAACAAACTGCTACTGAATGTCGAACAAATCACGTAAAATCGGCTACTGATAAATTGACAATGCATGTCATCAACCAAGGATTTCTTAACCGCAATTCATACTTCACTAGTGTACACCTACAGTAAAAGCCATCTTTATTTCCCAGACGCCCAAAATGAACTGCATAAAATCGTTTCGTTTATTTTGAAGCAGCTGCTGTTCGTTCAAGGTTGGCTGGATCAATACGCGCCCCTTCGCGTCGCCACCACCCCTCCAGACAGAAGGGACTGCCGCAACCCTATAGGCATCTAAGTGTATTGCCGAAATGTCCCTTCCTACATAGACTAAGATGGTCCAGAATGATCTAATTTATTTTGCGAAACTGCTGTATTTCTTAAATTGAAAATAAAGTTGAATTTTGAACTGCTCAAGGAAAAGCTTTTTTCTCCGTTTCTGAAATGAATCAAATTCTTTCGTTTCTTTCATAGTACAACTGACTAGGTAAAAAAGATGGGAATGTTTTAAATAAATTCCCAGTCAAACACACCAACTGCATGGCCTGTAATCAGAGCTACGTTATGAATGACTATACAGCGCACAGAATAAACATACGTTTATAATAATATAAACAACCATGACCGAGAACAAACATATGTGTTCATCACACAAATTAATGCCCCGACCACGACTCGAACTTGAGACCTGCGGCGTATGTGGCAGGGCGTAGGAGGCATAAATATCTTTTACAATTGACGCCACTCGGTAGGTATTAGATAAACAGAGATACTTAGAGTTAAAGAAATTTTAAGAGTGTAAACTTTAGATAGACCAGAAATATTATTTCTGATGGATCCAGGCTAACGATGTATCATGCGCTTGGACGAAATCGGGATAAGCCGCTATTCCTAACAATAAATCTTTAATTACCTGTAACTCTACCGCAAGAATTCTTTGAGCTGTTCCTCAAGAAAATTCTAATCGACCAAGCGAAGTAGATGTACGGGTGGAATACGGCTTCCCCATTCAATAATTTTCCTATTGTTTTAAACAAAACAAGCGCTGTAAAAAAAGTAAAAAACACAATAATTTGGTAATTTTGTCAGTTACATAAATACTGGAAAAAAATTAATAGGGCTGCTGTCATTTGGTTGTCAAATTGTCTATGTGTTCGCTTTGTCTACGGCTTCATGTTAGACCCGCTGCTGTATTCGGGTACAAAATGACGTTAACATAAATAATTGATTCCCAAACGACGGATACAGGTGTCTATGGTTCAACAGTTTTCTAATAAGGTAAAATATTCAAAATAATTCATATTAGGTACAATGTTTAATAACATGTAAACTCAAAACTTATTGAAAGAAATTAAGCTGATTTAATACTTGGATGAAAATCAAATTTTGACACAACGATTTCATAGAGGTTTTTAAAACGTTCAATTCGTCTCCAATAAATTTACCCATAAATGTTACAAAACTATAAAATAACGTTCTTGTTAAGAAGAAATTATTTTCAGTAAGAGTAAGAATCAAAAAGTGTTTGTCAAGACTGTAGGCATAATTGCATACCTACAGGCGTTAGTCACCATGATAAACCCTGACCTAACGTACAGCACACGAATGGCGCGGCTCACGGCACATCGCATTGCCCCCAAATTTGGGGGCATTGACTTGTACACAAAAAGTGCGATGTTAGATAGGTTAGGCAACCTAACAAAACACCGGTTCTGTTTGGTGTATATGTCTCTGCTCCTCTTGGGGGTGGGGGGACCGCCGGTTTTTAGTTATCGCATCAATAGTCTGTGTAATTTGAATTAGAAGTTATGTAGACAGTGCAAGATGACGATTAGTGGCGTGCGAACTAATATACCTAATGATTTGATACACTTGTAGATGTGATGAATTAATTAATAATAAATAAAACTTATTCGTTGTGCAGAATCTTCACTCGCTGCTGTCCCTAGGATAATGTTGGAATAGTATACGGTGTTATTATGGTGATAAAATATATGTTGGACAACCTTAACTAGTCGAAGAGCCACCCTAAGAAGAAAGCGGAAGGAGTCTAGTAGAGGCTGGGGCTGAAATAGTTCTTAGTTCTTGTAATATTAGAGTATTAGTAAAACTTCAATGATACTCACTTCTGATAATAAAGTCTTTTTTTAGGTCGTCCAGTTGATGTATTTATTTTCGGTTTAATTAATTATTCATAAAAATTCAAACATGAAAATAGAGTTCAAACACGTTAATTAAACAGGTTAATGAAAGCCGGCCAATGAAACTTGTACTTTTGTGACTTAACAAGATGCCAATTGAATATCTCCTAAATTCAAATTCAAATATTTATTTCTCAACATTGACAAATACTTGTTCTTATTGACGTCAAATAAAACAAAACTCTACCACCAGTTAGGAAAAACCTTCGTGAAGAAGAACTGGCATCTTAGTAAGATCGTAAGATCTATATTAGTATATGGTTCTGTAGAAGTTTGTTTTCAAATTTCCTAATAAGCGTGGGTTAACACTCTAGACTCCTTTGGAACGTATGCCGTATCGTTGCAGGCACTCTTTTGGCCTTGATTACTGTCTAGGTATTTAAATTGTAACGTGTAGGTCTAAAATTTGGCTTTCCTAGGCTTGGTCCATCTAATCCAACATTGTTAATGATTCTAAATCAATAATAATAAGTATTTATTTTCTCTGAACAATTTCCTGAACTTTGAACTTTCGCACTTATATTTAAAACTAGCTGTTGCCCGTGGCTTCGCTCAAGCTAAATATGGAAAGATGTAATCATTTTTTATTTCACTTAAAGGTGTAAGAACTAAATTACAATAAAATGTCTTTATTATGCTGCGAAATTATTTTGAATTTAAAATTGCTGATTATGTTTATTAGCATTGACCTGCATTTCACCTGTATGCTTAAGATTACAAGCCATGCCGCCAGTACTATAATCTGCTGCAAAACTATTTCAAAATACCATATTTAATAAGAGAAAATTGAAACCCAAATTTGTATTAAAAATACAAATTCTGTCCAAAAAACACCTTCTGAGCAGGTTATGACGTAATGGACTACATTTAAATCATCAACTTTGGTTTGTGTGCCGAGAGCTCTACATCATTCCGAATGACTTAAAACGTTAGGTCTATCGTACAGTACTTGTATTTAACAAAATCGAATGCTAAAGAAAATTTCATTTATTAAAACTGTGTATATTTTATACTTTAAAGGCGTTGTATCCGGCGACGAATGTGAGTTTTGGAAACGCGACGTGTCAAGAGTCCAAATTGTTTAAATTTACCATCATAACAAATACACGTGTCAAGAGTCCAAATTGAATTTACCAACATAACAAATGCGAACAAATGACATACAATTACAGGTTCAGCAATCTAACGTTGAGTGTTCGCCCACGCAGGAAGGGAGAGAGAGAGGCTTCGCCGCTTGGGAAAAAAATGCCTACCCTTTAATGCGTACAAACTGAGTCATGAAATACAGCTATCAGAAACATTAATAAAATAAAAATATTTTTGGGTAAAAATTATGTAACAGCGTTTGACCAATATGTTTTACTATACTTATTACAGTAGAGTCGTACTGATTACTCAGATTTTTTGATTTACCTGCTATTAAAAGGCACTATCGCGCGGACGCGGACTATCGCCGCGTGTCATTGTACGGAAATCACAGGTAAATAGAAAAAAAATAGAAAACCAAATAAATAAAAGAGTGAAAGAGTGTGCCGGGTAAAGCGTGTGGAATGTGTCATTCATTTGATCGCTTTGTGGGAATTTGCCCTTCTGGGAAATTTCTATTTTGAGAAGCTAACCTTCTAGGGATCTAATCAAGTATTCGTCTACTTTTTCCGATCTGTGACGCCGCGCCGTTCACGATCTGGACACGTGCCTAGAAAGAGAAACTTTGAGAGAGTTCGAAGAAAAGGACATATCTTTCTCAAGAATTGGCAAGTAAAGAAGAGCTGAGCGTTTTAAAGAATGGAATAATAATAATAACCCTAAAAAACAACGAACTTGATAAATTAAATAAATTATAAATTACACAAATGTAGTGGCGAAGGTATCAGACTATCTTTAGAAGTTTTGATAACAAGTGTTGGTACATTATCAATCCCAGGTGTGCACTCGTTTTTAAGATCGACGATAATAGATTCAATCGATAGAATAGTTGAATAAAAGTATTTGGTACTTACAATTATATTATGTTTTGTAGTTGTCACTTAAAATCTGCCATACGCCATTAGTATTCTCGCCATCGCAACTACAGAAACGAAACATACGTATGAATGAACAAAATGTAATTGTTCACTCAACCGTTCAATCAACGGTTCAATCGAAGTGGCAAATCAGGGATACAAGAGCTGCATTTTGCACGTTTAGGCACAGACCTTCTATGCGATGTGCTCACTTAGCGCCATATCGTTTGCATAAGGGGTCTAGAGCAGGATATAGACCTTGTCGTTAGCATCTTAAGTTGCAATATGTTACGCTCTAAAGCTTATATGCAACCATTTGTGCTAGTTGGGTGGGGTGGCCTCGATGTATAAACGAATATGAACATTACAAGAAAAGTATCAACAATGCATGACAAACATGACAAAATAGGATACAACTCTATATTCTCTCAAAGATACTCTAGCTTTTTACGTCAAAACCAAAGCTTTATATTTGTTGAAGCAAATATACATAATTTAAATATACCTATTATACTTAATATAATAGTTTAATATTTGGTGCAGTAAATTATCTTATTCAATTTGAGTGCTCTACATTATTATTACTTATATACCTACTTAATATAAATTAAAAAAAATAAAATCCACTTAAGAAACATTTATTAACTTTCTATTAAACGAGTCTACAAGGGGTACATGGACAATTTAAAACAATATTTTAATAACTTCTGCTTTCTTGAAAGCTTAACCAGCGCAAGGGGTGAGCACCATCTGAAACCACAAAACTAATTATGCATTACTTAAAAAACAACAACGTGAATAGTTTGAAAAATGTATCATGCACGCACGTGCATTCACATCACATGAATGTATGAAATATAGCAAAATCAATCATCACTCAGTCAAATCTCGTAAACATAGTCCATTTAGTCTACGAAAATCTCTTTTTTGAGATTCGATGGCATTACATTTTACGATTATACAAACCCGACTCTGAACTCCGAAATCCTGGGTTCAAAACTTTTTAGAGACATGCATTTTCAAATTATGAATTTCAAGATTGCCTGGAAGAGATCACTCTTTTAGTGATAAGGCCGCCTATATTGTCATTCTCTATTTGTTGGTTAATTTCAGTTTTTTTATGTATTTTAATGTTTGGCAATAAAGTGTATTTTCATTTCATTTCATTTTCATTGTTATCAAACACTCAGGTTGGTTCACGGGTCATCTAATTATTTTCATACGAACATTTTTCATAGTTTCCGCCAGCTCAATATATATGAGTGTCTATCGGAGGAGCAGTCGTAAAGGCACTAGATTTTCTATTTTAAGAACCAATCTCTTTGATCTAGGTGTGAAGGAAAACATCGTAACCCATAAACCTAAGAATATATATCAAAGTTATGTATGTGGGTTACAGTAAAGTGTGTCAAGCAGTAGGCAAGCGTTGTGGGACTACATTGCCTGCTACCACCGCCTTATTTGCGATGTGGCCGATATCCCATTAAGTGGTATTATTAAGGCTGTTTTAGAAACAATTTTTTTGCTTACTACCAAACCAAAGAGTTGAGAATTATTTGTGTATATCCGATACTTATACCCATACTTTACCAACGCACCATCATTCAAAATATTCACTGCAATACTTGATAGTATGCGCGTGATCGCCAGTGGCTCCGCAGCGCGGGCAGCGGTACGAACGAAGCACCGGGCACCGGATCCTGCCGCGAGCGTCCTTCAGCGCATGGGACGAGTACCAGCTCACCGACTCGCCGTTCCTCTTGCAGAACGCACATTCCTGGAACGTGGGAGTACGGGATATCGAGTTTAGCTATTATAATCGGGTGACACAGAGCCTGTATGGTTTTGAGTAGAGATACACTTAAGATATATTTAAGAAATCCAGATTATATATCAAATGTTAAATCACTCAATATTAGTTTTAAGTTCCTGTAAATATATTTAATCGGCAGTTTAAAAGGTTTAATCGGTGAGAATGCTCAAATTAAGTTTGCGGTAATTAGGATGTAGAATGTTACTTTCTGTCTACCTAAGAGGAATACTTGAAACAATCATTTTACGACGTATATCTACACAGTAAAAAAAACCACACATAAGTAATACTGTTGACCACTTAAATAATATATACAAGCGCAAGCATGTAATCATTATATTAATAAGAACCTTTTTGAATTAAACTGCTTTTACAAGTAATAATAGGTCTTTACCTATGAAACTGCCGTTTTGCCGTACTGGCCATTTCAAATGAAAATATTTTTTTTTTGACTGATAATTCTAATTTCAAATTAATTGTATTTGACAAACATGGAATTCTTTTTCTAAAATCGTCATTTGTTTAATAGTTAGTGTTTTGTTTTCAACGCATTCGAACATTTTTCGTCATCATGGATAAGTTAAAAATTCGAGTAATTATGGAGTATGAGTACCGTCGTGGCAGCAAAGCGGCACAAGCGGCACGCAACATCAACGACGTTTACGGAGCGAACACTAAAAACGAACGCACCACCCGTTATTGGTTTACCCGCTTCCGTTCTGGAAATTTTGACCTGAAAAATGAACCCCGTGGTCGTCCGAAAACTTTGGTCGACAATGACGAATTAAAGGCAATTGTGGAAGCTGATGAAACTCAATCCATGGCTGAATTAGCAGCAGCTTTCGACGTTAGCATCAAAACAATATTGGTCCATTTGCGTCAAATTGGCAAGGTAAAAAAGCTTGACAAATGGGTACCCCACGAACTCAATGACCGCCAGCGCGAAGTACGCGTGGAGACGTGCCTTGCACTGCTCAGCAGGCATACAAATGAAGGAATTCTGAAACGCATTGTTACTTGTGACTCAGCAAGTTGGTTGGACCCTGGTTCAGCACCCAAACAATGCCCTAAACGAAAACTTACCCCTAGAAAAGTGATGGTCACTGTTTGGTCGTCTAACGCGGGTGTAATTCATCACAGCTTCTTGCCAAACGGGACAAGCATTACTGCAGATGTGTACTGTGAAGAACTGAACACAATGATGGAGAAGCTCGCACGTCTCCAACCAGCTTTGGTCAATCGTTCGGCTCCACTGCTCCTGCACGACAACGCGCGACCTCATACTGCACAGCAGACGGTCTCCAAGCTACAAGAGTTGGGGTTGGAAGTTCTCCGTCATCCGCCGTACTCACCAGACCTTGCGCCTACAGATTTCTACTTTTTCCAGAATTTGGATAACTTCTTGGCGGGAAAAACATTCAATACCCGAGAGGAAGTACAAAATGCCTTTGAAGAATTTGTTGCCTCCCGTCCAGCTGATTTCTTCAAGAAAGGCATCAATAAGCTACCAATGCGTTGGCAAAGATGCATTGATTGCATGGGTGATTATTTTGATTAATAGAAATAAAAAATATATGAAAAAATTACGCTTCATTTATTTCGTGAAAAACGGCAATTTCATAGGTAAAGACCTAATATACATGCAGCCTATAACTTTAACATTCAGACGATACAATGAAAATACAGGGACACCTGGGGAACTTGGTGCAGCCTCAGATTCGCTTTGGAATCCTCAACGCGTAAGCGATTCTCGCCTTCGGCTGAGCCTCCAGCGAGTTCCCCAACTGTACATAGTTGGCGACGCGACGCGACGCTGTACATGTTAATGCCCAATTTTCGAAATTTCCCGTGATTACATGTTGGTACTCTTGTATGCCAACTTAATTATTTTAACACCATTTGTATCTATAAAATAAATTTTTTATTTATTTATTTATTTATTTATTCGAAGGAAAACCAACAGCGAAATTAACAGTATAAGCACATTACAGTAGTAACAGACTTATTACTTTATTACGGACTTTATGAGCCAAAATTTCTGTCATTTCTTTCAAAGTCTAATTATTATTGAAATCATTATATCCTCTTAAGAAAATTACTAAACTGCAGACGGAAGACAAATATTGATACAAAAAATTATAGCCCTTTCCCCAAATTTCCTTGAAACATCATTAATCTTACACGTGCTTATAAACGATTTGTAATTTAACATAAAAATTCGTCGAGTTGTTTGTATATGAAGTACTTCAATACTTTTTCCAACGCTTACTCGATAATTAACGCATGTAGTCATAAATAACTAGAATGTTATTTTAAAATAAAAATAATAGACTGTCGATTCAGGGGCCTTCTAAAAAGATCCGTATAATGCGACTAAATGAAAATGATATAGCAGTCGACTAGCGTCAAATGAGTACGTCTACTCATTTGACGCTAATCGACTGCGATAGCTTTTGAAATTCTTCGGCTAAATATTACGACAAATTAAAGGATAACTCTAGCCGACAAAAGTACGCGACCTACCCGAAGGTAAGTGGCACCCGTGCCCATAGACATCATTTATTTGTAGATGTTATCGATTAAGGATATTGTTATTTATGTATGATGTATCCTAGATTAAGTAGTAGAACTAAGTTTATATATAGTTTATAACCATTGTATTATAAGAGCATTCAATAAACAGTTTTCACTCGTATCATTTTTCAGTTTTACAACGCGGTGAATAACAACAGTTTTTACTTTATTATTTATATCCCATTCATGACGACATAATCAGTTGACGGGAACTTTGACCGGCTCCCCGCGATAACCGGCTTACCATGTAGCTTAGGACTATTTTGTAAAGTTTTTATATTTTAACTTTAGTATTACTCATTTGTATGAACAATCCATACAGCTTAAACAATATTTTCCACCCGTATATATAAAGCCTTACAGACTTCCTAAAAGTCAAAAGAATGAAATTGACAAACAAATTACCGAGACGTTAGATAACGATATTATAGAGGAAAGTTCAAGTGAGTGGTCTAGTCCAGTTTTGCTAGTGCCCAAGAATAGTGATAGTAGCGGAAATAAAAGATGGAGGGATGTTATCGACTACAGAAAACTGTTTATTGAATGCTCTTAAAATACAATGGTTATGAAGGTTATATAAACTTATCTACTACTGGATCTACGATACATCATACATGGATTATCGATTAGTGATGGGTTGTCGAACGAAGGCTTCAGTTTGAATTGCCTGTGTTCCAGTTCCAGCAATTACACTGGCTGCCCTTCCATTTATCAGAAACACAACCACATAAACGTGGTTATTAAGGCGGGAAAATAGGAAGGACTGTAGTACTACCCTAGACGAGATCTTTACGAAACTCGACTACCACTTGCACCGATTTGAGTAAACACTTTAACCTGGAGTTGACTAGCTCCAGGTCCGGATGTTACTTTCGGTCAACCAGACAAGACAGCGTTCAAGTGACATTTTAACTCAGGGTTAAGATCAACCCGGTTTAAATTTGTTACTCGGGTGCCAGGATGACTGTTCTTAATAGTGCAAATGTAAAGATAAACTACTTAGGGTTCAAATAAGGTGAAAAGGCTTTAATAGATGGCGCTGCTATAACTTACCCATTGAGACTCGATGCCTATTATGAACCACGCATATTAAAATAAAAGAGATAATAATATTGAAACTGTCTTGTAAAGTACTTTCTCAGAGGTACTGTATGTCAACTGTTAGATTCGGCAAGCGAAATAAAATTATTTTACAAAATTTTATTTAAAAAATTCGAAAAACCTTTTCATGGAGTTATTTAAATACTAAGCCATATCTTTATCTAAACTGTTCAAAACCAGCCTTTACAACAAAATTAATTTTCCTATTTTACGTAGAAATAACAAATATTTATAAAAAATCTTCTTAAACGTCAAAACATGAACGCATTGGAAGAAACGTGAACAATACAATATCAGTGACGTACTAAGTACGTACAGGTTGAATGCAAAGAGTAGGTACCTAGTACAGTACGTAGTACTCGTGGGTACGTAATAACCATGAATTCATAATACCCGTGAAGATAAGCCCTACACACACCTTGCATAATGGCTTATACAGTATATTTGAGCGGTCAAATACATTTTTACTAATACTAGCAATCCTTTTATTTACCTACAATATTTTTGATTGAAAAGTTTAGAATATACCGATTATTACACGTTATTTTCGGCTACTAACAGGTAGAGCTACTAACGACTACGCGACTTGGACGGCCGAGTAGCGCAGGTCATGTTTCTTGATATTTATATTATATTCTGTATGTTTATAATGAGTTCAACCAGTTCGCTGTATGATCATCCATAACACAAATTCTGCTTTTTATATCAGTTAGCTTATAGAGTTTATTATTATTTTCATACAATCTAAAATATTACTAACTGATATACTATGTTCCCAGATAACAACAATCCTGGGGATTTCAAAAGTAAAGTGAATAGGCTCTTCTTGGAACCGTGGAACATCCTCGTGTTCACCTTCAGCTCAGATGGAAGACAAACGCCTGCTAATTGTTGTCTTCAAATATATTTATTTTAAGAGTTTGTGACTCATCAACGGAAACATGGATCCTACTAGCCATTCTAAACATTCCTCTTTTGTAAAAACAATAAAAAACATGAGACCTTGTGCAATCCAACTGCAAACAAGAAAACCCTTTTTCTTTGTTCAAATAATTACTATTTAAATATTTAGTTCTGCAATAAATAACATAAGTAAGAATATTTAATATTGCATCAGAATTATGTACACTGAAAAATATTTCTAATGATTTGAATGAAACAACAAAGTTCCTGAATCTGCCAAATGTCAAAATGGTAATCTTTCGTTGGACGCACTGTAAACTTTTTCTCTTCAAATCCCACGAGATTATTGAAAAAAAGAGAAAAAGCGATAACTTTTATGAGTAAAGCCTGGATTTAATTCATTCTCTTTCAATTATTGGGTTTTACAATGTTTTCCAGTTTTTTATTCGTCATTTAATTAAAATCAAAATAAAGTGTTCCATATTGATGAATGTTTACCGTCAAATAATAAGCGCTGTGTGCTCATGTGATTTTTAATTCGATCCACTCTTTTGTTAGGGCCATAACGTTACTGTTATAAGAGATTAACGGGATTCTTAGTACGATTTTGAATTTATATTAGACTTTACGCCATGATCACGGAGACCGGTTAGTAAATGTTGGCTATGCCCTCCTTCCGAACCAGTGGTGGTTTCAATATACGACGCCCTCGCGGGTGCCCTTAGACATATCGTATGTAGGAGTAGTTTCAGCTAAGCGCCGTCAGCGCTAAGCTACAAAGACCGGTGAAATTTAAAAGGGCCTTAGGGCCATAAATAAACGGTCTATTTCGAAATAAAAAACGGCTATACGCTTTCTTGCGTTTCTTAATCGATTACTGTTGGAAGTCGCACGAAAGTCACTGTTACAAAAAAAGACTCACGGTACCACTAGTTTTTTGACTTAAGCACTTAGTTTATTATTTTGTGTTATAGTCTTGAGCACTGCATACCAGACATTGTAAAGCCATCCCTGTGATTAAAATTGTTAGAATATTGAAACCAGTGGTCAAGAATATAAACACAACACAAAAATGTTGCCGAAGTATCGGAAAGTCAACAATAAAAATCAAAGTCTTGGTATAAATCCCATTAATACCTTAAATAATGGTTTATATCACCGCGATAGTCCTACATTTTTAATTATTCTGGCTCGAGCCACGTTTATTTTGAAATACAAAATTACTGAAACGAAAGGCACATTTACTCATACTGGAAATAAAGTATCTTTGTTAAGATCTCGTTTAGGGCAGTTCCAGGGCATGTTCCAGTTAAAGGGACGCAACGGTCCGTGCAATTTCTGGAACAAAGTCAACTCCAAGTGAAGCCTACGGGCGGAAACGCACCATTAGTCGATAAATAAAACACCTTCGACTAATGATGTCCACGGGCACGGATGCCACTTACCACCAGGTGACGTGCTTGTTTGCTGGCTATGAATGTAGTAAAAAAAATTGAGACAGGATTAATTTAGAAAACAATATAGAATGTGTACTTAAACGATGATGAGAAATTATTAATTTTTTATTGATAAATTCAAAATTTTAAATAAGATAAAATTATACTACAGATAAATAACTAAACCTAAACTTGAATCCATTGCAGGCAACGTAGCCAAAAGACTGGCCGAGTTACCGCGCTGGATCGCAATATAAATTCGTTGTTCGAGCAAGCCTTAAGGTCACGAGATTCACTCACTAATACCAATAAAAATATACTGGTAACAAACAACTATTGTATTATTTTATATTGTATTGTGTTTAAATACCTACCGAATCTATGTCTGAGATGACGTTACCTTTTTGCGCAGGAGTGGCTGATCCGCACACCACTGTTTCATAGCTGACGTAGGTACTATTTTATTCGACAGTTTTCACATTACTCACATTACCATGTTTTATGTAATGCCCTTGGTAACTAACTATCGTTAGACAGATCTATAATAATTCTTATAACATCACTGTTGTTACGGATTTTATTATGATAAAATCTGTTGTGTTTGATAAGTAAAAAGACCTCATAATCATATTAACAGGGGTTATATTTCTTTTTTATTTTATTTAAAGGAACATTTTAAACCCCAGTTTATGGTGACTATATTTACAAACAAGAATTATGTTATTATTCGTATACCATATATAAATAACATATATTATTCATATATGTTATTCTCATTTACCTAGGTAGATATTAAATTGAGGAGATAGATTCAGATTAAAACCCGCTTATAAGCCATTAAAAAACTGTATGAAGATGCAATGAGATACTTTTAGTATCTCGTATATAAATAAAACATTCATGTTTTTTCTAAGTCAACCAAACTTCCTTAGGAATGTGAAGAAATAATCTTGAGAACCCAAATAAATCATTTTTACAAATTACTTAGCATTCTTTACAAATTGTTAGTTAATTAACTCAAAAGATTTTCTTTTCTTTGCCACAGACTGCATATAAGCACACGGTCCATCTGATGGTTGGTTGCATCCGTGCCCATGGACAAAATTGAACGTAAGTGATTAATGATGCGTCGCCGGCCGCAGGCTTCCGTTGAAATTGCCTTTGTTCCAGTAACTACAGTTGCTGTTCCTTGCCTCCAACCGGAACAAACGCGATTATTATGGCGCAGACATAGGAAGGGCTGTACCACCGCCCCAGACGATACATTATAAAAAGGTCTCTAATGCGATATCACAGCACACTTATGCGATACTTTTTGTTTGTTACGTCTTCACAATTGAACAGCTATTTGCATTCTGAACTTTCAATTCACTCTTTCATTTGTTTTTATATTATTACAGTATTTGTATTGTCTAAAAACGTTAATGTTTTCTAAATTCCAAACGTTTCAATATTCCGAAAGAAAGAAAATGCTTATAGCTATTCAGCAATCCAAAAGATACTAGGGTAAACTAATTACCAGGTCATCCATAACACAAGCTACGCTTATTTGGGGCCATACAGGTGGTGTGTATATATGGAGATTTGTTATTATTATTATATTACCTACAAATTAAACAACGTACCTATACATACAAATATCCACAGTCTTTCCATGTTTAGAAAATAAACATTTTGTTTATCCCGGCCAGATTGCGAACCTGGGACTACGCGGTCTAAGTTAGGGCTACAACCACTTACCGCGACACGTCCCATCACATGACGTCACGGGATCCTTTTACTCGATGCAAGGAAGGGTTATTATCAGATAGGAGTGCATTTAGTAACCAGTGAGGGGAATAGGTGTTATATCGATTGAACGAAAATGCAAAAAGGATGATTATTATATTATATTAAAATGTGAAATCATTACACCTTGTTAATATCAGTTCGTGTACCTTCATATGATATAATAATATAACTATTTGTGAATATATTAAAGACGGTAAGCATATTGGATAAGCGTTTTCGTGTAAGTAATAACAGAGACTAGTAAATAACTATAGACTAACCATGTCTAACAAATTTTTGTGACTTGAAAAATACTTGTTTTTTAGATAGAGAGATGGCGTTAGTTGGATTAGATTTACAAGTCATTTAAATTTAGTAAAAATAATACGTATAAAAACTTAAGATGGCGCTGTTTACAAAATCATTTGATATTTCATTGCAAGTACTATCCGTAGGTATCAGGCGACAACAGACGTTGCCAGCTAGTGCATTATATTATTTGATGCTATGTTGCCGCTCTTATAATTCAGTAACAGAAAACTTTACACCACCCCGGATATTATTTGTAGTGTTACTGGGTTACTGTATTGCCAGTACATAATTTTTCCTACAAAAATATAGCATTCATCTCCACAGTTTGTTCTTATCTGCCTCAACATAATAAAACGAATTTCAGTGCATTTAATTAACAGGTATATAATATTTTACTTTATTTCTTGATATCGATAAAAATTATGTCTTAATAAGTGCATAATTTTTATTTATAATGCATATAACTCATAACTATTTTGCAGTAGTGAAAAAATTTTTTTCTTGCTGGATTATTATTTAAAAAAATGTTCTTTATCCATCAACTTTTTTTGTTCTTTTTATGACAACATTTTATTTGTTTGACAATTTGAATTCTTTGTCGTTTATTGTTGTTGCTATGGGTGTGTTGGTGTGATGGTGTGTGTGAAATTTTTCCCTGCATTTCTTTGAATTCACAATATTTCTGCTCGCCTACTGTGACTCGTGCAAATTTTATGGACCTTGATTAAGTTTACGTTTTGGCTGCTACATATATCGTATAACATGTGCGTTTATCACAACTGTGATAATAAAAGCTTTTAAAAATAGGTTATTATGGCAATTAAAATAAAGAGGATGGTAGTGCCCAGGCTTCTCTGAACAAAATAAACTTATACCAGTATGTTTATGGTCTTTTGTAGTTGTTATTTTATCATCTATAAAGTAAGAATAAATTACTATCTACCTATTCTTATTGAGTAAAATTATCAAAATCAATGATATAAAACGATGACATTTTCCAATTTCAGGAAAGGAATAAATCCTACTTGCTAAGGTTACAGGTTATTAGACAACGCCATCTAGCATTTGCATTACGTTTCTTGTCAATAATTCATATAAAAATTAAAGACAACAAGGTTGGTCCAAGCTATTTGAGAGCGACATCTAGTAATAGCTTGGATTTTGAGCTTTTTCCGAGTCACGAATTTTTGTATGGAGATGTTCAGTCTATAGTTATTTACTAGTCTCTGGTAATAATATTAACATTTTATTTTCAAACGATCCGATTCAAATTTGTCTGTAAACCCCTGCCTTCAAACCATTCCCAACCTTAGGCATAGGTACTTAGAATCGCTTTTCGGATTGTAAAAGACTTGTCGAATGACTGAGCTGGTAATTTTTTTAGAAATTATCAAAATTAAAGGGTCCACTGTCTGCGCTAAGTGGTGATAGGGCCAAAAAGTCATTTAAGACAAGAAAGCTTACCAAGCACTTTTGGACGTCCAGCCTCTGCTGTCGTAAGGTGGCTACGAACTGCAGCAAAAGATCAAACTGCTCGGGCTTCAGCGAGAACAGAGCGGCCTGCGTGGATCCCATCATGTGCTCGAAGCTGGCTCCGAGGTGGTGGGGAGAGCTTGCCTCAAGCTTCTGTAGTTTGTCTGCAAAAGTGAGAAATTAAAGAAGAATTATTTTAAAAGTGTTCAACAGATTCTATTGGAACTTCGATTACCGAATGAGGAAGTTTGATGGTTTTGATTTAATTAACTGATATACTTGGACAAATAAATAATAACAAGTGCTTTAGAAATTATTGCACATCGCGAAATCAAATTTAATATTATACCATAAACCTAAACAACATCTAATTTCTTAAAATAAAAAATATATAATAAGTAGTAAAACTAATAATATAAATATAAAAACTATATACTAACACCTATTAATAACAAAGAAAACACAGCACAGGCATTTTAATCAAATAACCCGCCCCTGACTGTCCCCGTGTTATATCAAATAATTTTAGGAAGTTTTTTTTTAATATACTCGTAGCCGGCAAACAAGCAGCCGACACACCAGATCGTTAGTGGCACCCTCAGACGTTTATTACACAATGTCCCATTATCACGACAAAATTCGAACCGATTCGCACATATTTCTCGATTTACTAACTAAACTAGTGATGGACTTAACAGTAATTTAAAGAGTTTTAACTTCATCTTCGTAAACTTCGCTATTGTTACCGTTTTTAAGTCCTTGGGGCAATAAGCCTATTCAATATGAGCCAGGCGAAGAATAAGCAAATTATGAAAAAATTAATGTTAACAACCTTCGCAGAACCAAAAGTATTTCTAGAACTACCAAATAAATTAAACAAATACAAGAACACATTTATTTTTAAAACAAAAATTTTAACAAATCATAACAGAAAATTATGTTAATGTTGTGCAATATAAGTGTTCTTAGTTTTACCTCTGAGAAGCTAACAGCTTTTAGATGTATTCATATTAGAGGCATTCGTGCCCCAAGGAAACCATCATCAATCGAAGATGTTATTTATTAAGTATTATTGATTATCGATTCATGATGCGTGATCGAGAGTAGGCTTGTTGTAATTTCCTTTATTCCAGTAGTGACACAGGCCCTTACTTCCAAACACAAACAGAAAAACAAAACAGAACACAAACACGTTCACTGGTTAAAATAGGAAGGACTATAGTACCAACAAAAGACAATCATGAACCACTACAAGTTTCATAGTCATCATGATTTGCAAGAATCCAAAGGCGATCTTACTTTTAGAACGCACCCTCGCTAATTCTTAGAACATTGCTTTTTTTCGTAAGCACAGACAACACAGCGTTTCAAACTAAATCTTTTTGGACGTTGTGCATTAAAAAGAGATACTATTGTTCGTTTAAGTTTTAGTTATTTGAAGTTAAATAAAACAGATTCCATGGAAGTTACTCCACAATATTTAAACTTATTAATCACTGAAATATATAAAATTAAACTTTGCTGCATATTTTTCAAATATTTACTTGAAAAAAATAACCAAAATTTTCGGTACCCCATAAGACCTATTATTACTTAGACCCTCGTCAACCTCAATATCCTCTAAGGATAAGTGATTAGGGCTTTATTTAAATAAGGAGGCTGCTTTGTATAAGGATCGTGTTGTGAAAATGTTATTTAGCAACACTGTTTCACTCTTTTATCAATTTGAAGGTACTATAAAAAGAAAAAATGCACTCTTGTAGTGCATAGTACAAATTGATCGTATATCCTCAAATTATAGTAAACTAGAGAAACCCCCTCAGTCACTTTCGCTTTCATGATCCCTTGGGAGATTTTGGATAAACAAGAAAATGGTTAAAAAGTTTTCACTTATACTGATAGTTTAGACTGATAAGTTCACATAGATAATCAATATTTTAATGTAAAAAGTTAAACGTCTTCAAGTGATAACAGAAAATTAATGATTCCGGTATTTTAATTACTGTCCGTGTTTTTTTTTTTATAAAATAATGAATCAGGTTACTTATAAGCGCATTTTAATTTTACCGAATGGTCCTAAACTCCGTTACGAATAATCGTGGTCTAAGGTATCTTATTTGTGATTTCACTTTTTACATTAAGAATCTTTTACATTTGCGTGTGCGAATTTTTTTCGTTTTATATCTTATTTTTTTTCCATTTTAATTTTCATTGTTAAAACAAAGTTAAGAATATTTGACCTTGCGAAGAAAAAGCAAATGAACAGCATACAAGATGGATTTATGTACATTTTGTTACCTAGCTAACTGATAATGATAGTATTATCAACAGCCATGCTGCCCATTATTAACACGTACGGTGCGATACCGGACATATGTAGCCGGTAATGAACTGTATCGCGGTGCGAACGCAAAAAACTAGTTTTTTCGCTCTTGCGGCATCATTTTCGGTACGATATTCTGAGAGTTGAAAAGTGACAAATATATATTATTGCTTCTTACTTTAAGAAGGTCTTATTTAAATGGAAAAAAGATACATAACATATTTGACCTGTACGCACAGAACGAAAAAACTTTACGTTTAGTGCGTTACCGGACAAATACGACTTGTATGTGCATGTCCGGTATCGCACTGGTGGCGATACCTTATTTGTTAGTGCGGATCTGACCCTGATTGCAATTAGACACGTGTCGATATTTGTTATATTTTATCATCTTTTATTTACGTAATAGTTACAACTTCGATTTCATAATGAAGCGCTCCCGAAAAATTCTGTCGTGTATTTTCGAATACAAACAGGAAGGTAATGAACAAATAAGCAAAAATAAAAATAAAGTCCCGCCTGGTAAGAAAATCAAAGTTTTAGATGACATAATGATGCCATCACGTTCAGTACAAACTACGTCACCTAAGCTATATGCATTTCACCAGCCAACAACAAGTAAAATTATTAGTCCAAAACAAAGTACGTATGAAAGTCCTTCTACTAGCAACACATATGCAGAATTACATAATGTATCTTTTTCTGGATGTTCAAGTGAGGTTGGCTCACTAAGTGACATATCGTATAATAATTTATTAAAAATTGATGGCAACTTGACACCAGAATCTATAAAAGAATTATTATCTACGCCTAACTCAAATATCGAGCATAAAAAACAGGAAACTTTAGCCACTCATCATAAAAATACTCACCCTAAACAGAACAATACGTCTTGCACAATAACTTCTAAAAATTTTACTCAAGAAAATAGCAATGTAGTTAGTATACCTCAACTTCAATAAATTTATCATTATCGGCTGCTAGTTCGAACCTTTGCGCAGCGAATGTAATAGTTCATCATGCAGGGACCAATCAGCTTGTAAAGGAAGGTCCACATAATTTTAGCGACATAAGTACAGACAGTGACAGCAATTATGAACCTTCCAATACAAAAAATTCTTCAAGTGATACGGATACGGTATCCATGGTTGATATCTAAAGCGTCATTGTCACTAAAGTACGTCTTCTTATGGTAGCGTCGGGTGACGGGTCGCTCACTTCCCTCTAATATGGTTGAGGACGGCGATGGCTGGATCCCGCGTTAACTCGTGAACGGGTTCCGTTTGAGGGTGTTCGTCGTTTGGATACTTGGGGGGAGGGAGACTTGCCGAGCTAACAGATGCAGAAAAGAATAATTTTTGTATAGACATAAAGAGACTCTGTAAATTTATTTTGAAAAAAAATATATCCGTGAAGTTTCTTGCCAGTTCTTCTTCACGAAGGTTTTTTTCGAACTGGTGGTAGAATCATGTTTTATTTGACGTCAATAAGAACAAGTAATTGTCAATGTTGAGAAATAAATATTTGAATTTGAATTTGATGATGAAATTATGGTAGATGTTCAGAGTCCGTTGATTACATCACAAGACAGCGAATGGGTAGATAGTACGTCTTCTGTGCCAGATATTGGTAATTTTAAAAATGATACTATAATTAATATTCCTCCCGACGTGTCATCACCATTTCAAATCTTTAAGTTATTTATTACTGATGACATTATAAATAAAATGGTGGCAGAGACAAATAATTACACGAATAATTGCTGTCATAACGAAAGTTTAAAACAGAAATCTAGGTTGAAAAAATAGAAGGACACCAATTTTGAAGAAATGTGCACTTTTATGGGTATTTTGATGACAATGGGAATTGTCAAACTACCAAGCTTGAGTAACTATTGGTCGAAAAAAACATGTTATAAAAACGAATACATTCAATCTTTAATGACACGAGATAGGTTTATATTACTGTTGAAATGTTGGCATTTTAGTAATGATACAATTGATCCAACGGATAAATTATGCAAAGTTCGTAATGTTTTGAGTATGATTTTGAGCAAATTTAGTGAAGTGTTAACACCTGGGCAATATATAGTAATTGATGAATCATCGATTCCATGGCGAGGACGGCTGAAATTTCGACAGTACATAAAAAACAAAAGCCATAAATACGGAATAAAATTATATAAATTATGTACACCTGAAGGGTATACATGGTCTGCGATTGTTTATACAGGAAAAAATGACAGACCCAGAAACCAGCCACATGGCCATGATATCGTCTTAAAATTAATACAAGGTTTAGGTGAAAGCGGTAGAACTGTTATAGCAGACAACTTCTACACCTCTGTGGGTTTGGCAGAAGATTTACTAAAGAAAAAAATGGAACTGTGTGGAACAATAAGAATAAATAGAAGAGGTCTTCCTAAAAGTGTTATATCTACTAAGCTGAAGAGGGGACAGTGTATTGGGAAAATGAAATGAAAACGGAATCAAAATAATTAAGTGGCATGATAAACGGGCTGTAACGATGATAACAACGTGCAAAAATCATGGTGCTGCCGTAAAAGATACAGGCAAAAAAAAACGAAGTGGAGAGATTATTTACAAGCCAGAATGTATATCTTTATATAATTTAAACAAGAAAGGGGTCGATTATAGCGACCAAATGACAGCGTATTATTCATCTTTAAGAAGAGGGATCAAATGGTAGTGAAAACTTATGATGCGTTTCCTATTCGGTACGTGTGTTGTCAATGCGTGGATCATTCATAATAACGTAACCAAGATAAAAGGAACATTGATAGATTTTGTTGAATCTGTTATACAAAACTTAACTGGGCATACATTTCACGACCATAATAAATCCTCAGAAAAAAAGAAGTACCATAGTTTAGAAAAAATTACAAAAAGAAAACAATGCACCCTTTGCTATCAAGAATTACGAAAAGCAATGACTAGCCGGGAAGCTGACAAAAAGGTGCCAAAAGTTAAATTGATGTGTGTTGAATGTCAAAAAGCTTTTTGTCTAGCTTGTTTCAATAAAGCTCATGAAAATATAATTTAATATACTTACCTAATTTAAAACATAATTTGTTCAATAAATAATAGTATTATCGATGAATATTTGTTTTCTTACTGACATCACTAACTGGTTATCGACTATTTAAATATTTTCGTACTTTAGGTGCGCTACATGGCATATAAGTCCGGTAAGATGTTTATATTTATAAGTCAAAAATTACGTATCCAGTTTTGCAACCAAGAGAAATGTATATAGTTCAAGGTTTTAAGATATCGATGAAATTTAAATAATTGACAAAAAGTTAAAATTGAAAGAGAAATGCAAGTTTAACAAAATAACGTGTACCGGACACTTATGCCTTGTTTCGCACTTAAAAAATTTACGGTACATGGCAATATCGTCTTGTATCGCATCAGTGGAAATATTGTATTTTTGAGCTTCGCAGTATACGTGTTAAACCTAATAGCTTATGAAGTATTAACATGATGGAGCTGAGTCTAATGCTGTAAATGAAGCCTGAATTGGAAGAAACTTATAATTTGATTGAGACACTTTATTATTCTGAAGAATAGGTCGGGTATGTCATTTGATTTGACCAATAATTGTATGTACTTATAAAGGTAATGTTATATAGATATAACATGATATCAACCATACAAGAGGTGAAAAAGAGACTTGTAATTTTCCGTACTCTAAATAATTGGGGTATTTGTTTATTTGCCGTATAACTTCCAAATTTCTTACAAGTAAGCTCAATTAGACGAGTATTTGGAGCACCTACTTAGTAATTGTATGCGAGTAATTATGTTAAGTGAACTGTAAAATCCGACCGAAGTTAATGAGAAAAACGGCAACGGACTGTGTAACCTTGATTGAAAGCCATTTCTTTTTGTATCCTTAATATGGATCGTGGCGAGTGCTGGTGTGGGCAGTACTTCATTACACGATATGAAGTTTGAATGTTTATACACTTTCCATATGGCTGTACCAAGAACTTTCCTAAAATACAAAAGTAAGCTACGAAGTCATACAATTCAGACAAAAAAGGAAAAGGGCATCGTTTTTGTGTCCCAGACGTCTTGCGAAAAGTAGTAAGCCGTTTCGTAATTAGCTCATAGTAGGCAATCTGGTATAAATAAATTGTACAGATACAAGGTAAACGGTCTAAATCAAGTGCAGAAGTCATTAGGACATAAGAGGTTATTTAAATTCATAGCTAATTACAATGATATTTTTCACCATAATTTGAAAGGAACTGTATAGAGAGTGTTTCGTTAGTGGCCATAACTTATTATTAAAAGCATGTTACCTTTATGAGACCTTGGTCTATGTCGTTCTTCACTCCAAGAGCTGGATCCTCTCGAGCCCTGACTGCTACTGCTCCGACTGCTGCCTGCCACGGACACCTGGGCTTCCAGCACGGCAGGATCCAGCTTTATTGCTTCCAAGGGATCTGTTAAAGGATAAATATTAAATATTTTAACTCAAGAATCCCTACTTTTCCTTTTCAACAGAGTTTCCTACAAGGATCTCCAGGCCCTCGGTATTGTGAAGCTCGCATCCATTGTCTGCTAGCGACTTTCATAAGATCGCTAGTCTAAATAAACAATTTCAGAAAAAAAACACCCCCTTAGGCGTTCTAAAAGATAACATATTATATTGAGTAAAAAAATTGTTTTTTAATCCTATCTTTTATAAATTTACAGCAATCAACAACATTTTCTCACGATGGGCGTTAATGCCATTATACTTTAATTATATTGTTCTATCAAAACATAACAATTAAATATTCAAATAAAAAATCATTTTTATACTACATTCTTTTTACTACTACAAGGACATAAATGACTTTTTTTTTTTTTTTTTTTTGCTGCCGAGGCACCCTCGCGGGAGGGAGGTGGAAGATGCGTCATGCATACCCGCCCGCAGGTAAATTCCTCTGCGGGGGGGTTATGTGGGACTCACCAGAATGGCACCTACCCACTAAAAACCACCTGTTGGCTGTAGTTATTACCGTTAGCCTTCATCGGAAGCGACACCCGTCGGGAAGTTGGGCGCGCTGGCGGAGACCCGCTTTAGGGATCAATTCATTTAAATGAACCTATAATGAATTGAGAAGGGAACTATGCTCCGCCAGAGCTAGCAAACGCTCTGTCGGAGTACGTGAAGCCCTAAGTTTACGGGCTAAGACTGCGATTTCACTAACATCGACATTTTTTATAGCGTCGCAGACGATACGCATATCGTCTGCTACGGAGGATTGAGGAGTGGGTTTGTATGGGCGAGGAGCCGGGATGGGATTCGATGCGGGGCGCTGCCTCCAGTTTTCTGGGGCAGGCCTGGACTGTGTAGGCTTAGCAGCCGGAGGAACCCGGCTACGCAGCGGCGGAAAGTTTTCTTGGGAAAGGCGCGGAGCCTGTTTGGGTGCCGCCCTCTTGGAATTGGAGCGCATACAACGGGGTGCACGAGGGCAGCCCCTGTAATTTGCGGTGTGGCCGGACTGGCCACAAAGCACGCAATCGGGAGGAGAGGGAGTTTCAGGAGTGCGATTGCACTCCTTAGTGAAGTGAGGGACCAGGCACTTGACGCACCTGGGCGGTGCGCGGCAGTTGGCCGCCGCGTGCCCGTACAACTGGCACCGGTGGCACTGGCCGGGATGACCGCGGCGATGAGGCGCCTCGATTGAGATCCCAGAGAGGCCGCAAATAGAGCTAACCCCTTTCAGGATCTCTCTGGACTTGGGGACGTTGGCGAGAATCACCAAAGCGAGAGGGTGTTGCCTCCCGTACTTGCTGTGCATTTTATGCACCGCGAGTGCCGGGAAGCCTTGGGACTGCAGATCCTCCAGGATAGCCTCGTTCGATAATTCGAACGGGACTCCCCTGAGTACCGCTCTGATCTTACGCTCTTCTGACAGAGCATAAGTGTGATAAGCATATTGCTTATCGGTGAGGAGCTTAGTCAAAGCTCGGAAATCGTCTATCGACGAGACAGTGATTTTAATAGATTCACCCGAGTTTACCGCTCGGGTGTAATGGATCTTGTGCTCATTGCACAATGTCAAGACCTCAGTCCATTTACCCTTTTCCCGAAGGAAAACGGGTGGTGGGACCTTGGCCTTGACAGAAGTTGGGGCCGGAGCGGGTGTTGAAGACACCGGGGCAGCTGGCGTTGAAGACGCCGCAGGGGGTGTGGGGACGGGCGTTGAGGGCGCCGGGTCTTGTTTCGAACGCTTCTTAGAGCGCTTCTTAACAAGCGTGAAAGAGGGAGACTCAGGGCCAGTAGGGGTGGCGTCCGAGGATGACTCGGTCGCGGGTGCGCGCTTGCGGCGCGAAGGGGCGTCTACTTCGCACTCCATGTCACTGGAGGAAGGGGACGCGGGAGGGCCTAAGACCTGAGGGGTCTGGGGAACTGGGGTGGCCTGAGGGGCCATTGTGGACATTATCGTCATGAAATGAGGGATGAGAGAATCTAAGAAACGGTACTTGTCAGCATTTATATACATGCCTTCAGCACCGGTACTATCAAGTAACTTCTTCCTAATCTCATCAGAGCTTAGGGAAGCCATTGCGGAGGGGTTGGGGAGGGACAATATATGAACCTAACAACGATGACTAACTTCCTAAAACCACCCTACACGCAGTAGGGCGGTTGAGGACGACGCGGATAACTTACTCGAACACGGCACTTGAAGTCCTGGAACGACGAATTCCCGTCGACGAAGCTCACGTTCCACGAAGTACGGTTAACAAGCCACTGTTCGCCGTGAAAACGGCGTTAGAAACTTATTAGAAGTACGGTTAACGAGCCACTGTCCGCCGTGAAAACGGCGTTAGAAACTTATTACGGTATACAACTATGAAATTATGTATTACGACAACAACCAGTGAAATTTGGGTGCTCAATTAGCGCGGGGGCTAAAAGAGCGGGAAGGCGTCTGCGATCGACGTGCGCTCGAGAACGCACGCAGACCGAGACTGCATAAATGACTGGAAACGTGACTTACTTATTGAAATCACGCCATATCCAGTTACAACAGGGAACTCGCTAATTCCAAGTTGATTAGTAGCATTTTTACACTCGCTAGTCAATGTTAAGTGGTTCGCACCATTATAACAAACACCTTCTGGATTTCGGCGTATTTTTTGGCATGTATTTGGATTTACTTTTTGTTAATTTGTCATAGCCGACAAACGACCATGCGTTGTGTAAAAAAATTAGATTTTAAGAAGGCGACAGAGCTTGCTTAAATAGCAAGAAAACTTTCAGCTGGTTATGTCATTTTCTGTCCCCACCACCCATTAAATAAATGTTTAAGTAAGTTGGTAATTTTACTATTCTACTCTTAGATAAGTGTGGTTTTAGTTATCCATGTACAATCGGTGAACTTTATGCAGGCTCACATTAGCATTAGAATCCCCTTCAGTGTTATCGCCCCTTAGTATGCGAAGCGCCTACAAAAGACCTAAGACGCGCAAGCAATTCTCGCCTTAGCCGGACCCTCTATCGAGTTCCCTGAATGTACCTCGTGTGTATAATATGTAGCATTATACAACCAGGTATAGCACTTAAGACGCGATTACGTGACGAATAACTTTAAGCATCTTTATTTAAGATGAATTGCTTTTGGGAAGACATTTATTTACTAGCAATTACCTCAATATACCTACTATTCCAATACAGCAAGATACATCCGTTATAAAATACCTGTATCTAAACTACTTCCTAGACGACTTTTTTGAAAATGAAACCTTAAAACAGTCTATTTCTTATTACTAAATCTATATCTGTAATTAGTGCCATCCACAACGTCCCGCCCCACTGCTTTATCCTGTAGCCCGTCACTACGAGGTATAGAGAAAATACAGTAGTGGGGCGAATACAAAACTAATCAAATCACAAATTAAAAACTATAAAACTCTTTCTTCAAACTTAATTCTCGCAAACTGTTAAAATTCTCACTGGTGTAAAGTTATGCAAAAGGTCGTTCGAAATATTTTGAAATGTTTGAAGGTGAGCTGTTAAATTTGAACTAACCTGTTGACCTAGTGTGAAGTGTAAAACAATTGTAGGTAAAATACAGAATAGTTTCTTAGCTAAGTGTACGAGGAAAATGGCTTCTGAAATTATTGGGACGTAGCGTTTTAATAAAATGTTGGTCTTTTATATAACTTTAATCTAGTACATCTTACTCCGATGATGGAACAAGTCAGAATGTATTGCTTTTTTTTTTATGGATAAAGTATATTTAAATATCTCTTCTTAATTCGTTTCGACCTCTTTACTGAAACATCGCGGCATTCTGACGTGCTACATAAGGTTTAGCCGTGACGGTACCCATAGACGCTGATGATACCTACTAAGCATCAGGTGGAAGTGGTGATCGTTTCATAGCTTTAACTGTGTGTAATATTTTAAGAAGTTCCTTAACGGTAATGTCTGCAGAAATTGCTTTAAACTTAGGTTACCCAAGTCGATGAATAGCCTATACATAACAAGTACTGACACAGCAATTACCTGCATATTCATTAAACATATTCTGAATAGTTGCGTGTCTTGGGCATTACTGACGAACATATTCAAAAGACGCAGTATGGCGAGACCCAGCAATAGTTTGATAGACAATGTTGTAAAAGTAATTTATTAATTTAAAAATTTAATTTTTCGTACAAATAGCATCTTTGACAATTAAAATTCATATAACAGTTGGAATTCTTTGAAAATAATGAATTAAAGTACGTATCTATTTGTGTGTGTCTTTGAAAAAAACGTTAAGGAAGTGATTTGAATATAATTTACATTTAGAATACCGGTACCAGATTGACCCGGATGCTTACAAAATTAAGTCTTTTTATTTGTATTTTAAAATTAAATCAAATGGATGAATATATTATCACGACTCAATAATATTTTATAAAGAATTAATTACAACCTTAATTTTTAAGTAAGTTCTCCAGTTCACGGAAAAGTGTAGAATGCTCAAGGCTTTGTCATTTTTCTAAAGAACCCTCTTGAGTAAGCACTCAGTTCGGCAAAGCAAATATTGATCTTAATATTTTATTAAATGTTTTGAATTAACAGTACCTCATAAAAATTTTCAAATTTTGCGTCTTTACACCAATGAAAAACAACTTTGAATTTTTTTTGATGAAATCTCAAAAATCCTCAATGTTCCCTACTAACATCATAAACGGGAAATAGTGTGTTTGTTCTCTTTTTTCTTCTCTCTCGCAATAACGGAGTTAGGGTGCTTCCTACATGTTCGGGCTGGCATCAACCGGTAATACCCAATGGTTCAAAGTCAAATATCTGTAAACGAGTGTTCAGGAAAAATGCCGTTTGGCTTTTGTCGAGACGAGCGGAATGCGACGACTAGTCCAGTCAGTCAAGACAATTAATTCATTATAATTCCAAAAGTTTTCAAATTTTGATGTAAGGTCGGGAGTGGTATTAAAACAAACTATAAAATTTTGCAACCTGCTCTGCGGTCCGGAACATTGTTAAAAATGCAATAAATGATAATTTGCTCAGTTCTTGAGACCAAAATTCCAAAAGTTCTGCAAAGTTGGAGTGGTGTTAAATATATTATTTTACATCACGTGTCAAATTTGCAACCAATTTAAGTGTACGGAACATTTTTTGTTATTAAAAATTAATGTTTTTCTTTATTAAACTGAAGGAAAACGTTCCAAAAGTTCTGCAAATTTGACAGATATATCGGAAAAATTTTCAATAACAAAAAATGTTCCGTACACTTAGGTTGGTTGCAAATTTTATACGTGATATGAAATATTATATCGAAAACTTCCCCAAGTTTGCAGAACTTTTGGAATTTTTTTCACGACCATACAGCAAAAATTAATTTAATTGCAATTTTAACAATGTTCCGGACTGCGGACAAGGTTGCAAAATGAGATTTATTGTCGTCCCAATGTACCATTCACTTGACCGAAGTTTGAAAACTTTTGGAATTATTATCAAATTTTCGATTTCGAATGTCTATAATGACTGGACTAGACCTGTATAAAACCCGAATGGACGACCCGATCGAGACTTGCAGTGGGAAGCGCCCTTTAGAGGTAACAATTGCCTTGACTGAAAAGCAATCGCATAGCAACTGAATGACAAGACATAGACAGTAATATCGGTTTATTTTGACTGCTATAATAATCACGTTGACGTGGCTGTGTTCCGATCAAAGGGAAGGGACAGCCGGTGCACTACCAACTGAAGCCGGCGGCCAGTCACACAAAACTTTTTTTGATTTAATAAACACAATCATTATTAGTAAATATTACACGAGCGACTAACCATATCCATACATATTTATAAATAATGTAACTGCAGGCAATCTCACTTACGTAAGTCCTAGACCCGACAGACTGTTACTCCTGAAGAAATTATTTTTAGAAGCAGTTTCAGTGTGCATCGGTTGAGCATGAACAAAGAAATACAGAACTCAGAACCTAGTGTCTAGGATCTCCTTATCGCACACCTACATACCCTACACGGCATACACTTTTATTACACGAACAGATACACTCCACAAATTACCCCAAATACATTTAATGTAGACCTCTAATAGGTCTAATTTTATATTTAAAATCACAAATAATTAATAGTCATTAAAAATATCTATCCGTTTTATCAAGACACAATCGATTCAAATAGTTATTTTTTTAATTTTTTTTTTATTTATTTATTATGGCATCAAACAGTAATACAATGAAAAAAAAATTTTTTTACAAAATGTATTTCAATATAAGAAGACAACGAGTGCCGAAAAGTACTTTATATAAAGTTATGTTGTTTGTTACGCTTATTATGCATAATATTTTGTTTTTACTTCTTGTACTTAATGCTAGCGTACTTATAACAAATTATGTAGTTTAGTGAAATAGTGTATGTTTTAAATGTTTTTATCAAACAATTTATCAAAAAGTTTTTTCTTAAATTCATCAAGAGAATTACAAAAAATGTCAAGTTTTATATTCTAATAATAATATTTTTTTATATATTACGTATTTGAAATTAATCAAATATATATTACTTTAGTGAGACGTTCATTATCTTGTATAAATAATTACAATTAAAAGAATTTATTTTTGCTCCCAAATGTTCTCTTGACGTTTATTGAGGAAATCCTTTTATTGGCATTGCTTTAGGGTAATCCTACTAAATGTTGATTTTAACAAATACAATAAAGTAAATGAAATCGTAGACTTCTATAATAATTGTACAGGTAAATTAAAGACTGAAAGATTGATACTGACCGCTCAGGACATCAGTATCGCTGACGTTGTCTCTGGGAAGTTCCTCAGTGGATTTCTCGTCTAACGATGGCTCCTGTAAAATATTAACCATATGACAGTACATCAATAATGCCACACAACATTTCCATTCCCTCTTACACTTGTGCCAGCTTACAGGATTCTTTATACAAACCCGCATTTTACACATCATTCTTACAGATATTAAAAAGTAAGTATATATCACTTCTAGGTAATGGTGCTCTTCACATTACTAGAGCAATTTTGGAAAAATGTACAAGTTATTAATAATTATTAATTTTACGTTGTTTTAAATATTTAGCTAATCTGGTACCTTTGCGTTATTTTCCATCAGCCAGTGACTTTGCATACACAGGTTCCTACAGTGTCTTTACTGTTGGCAATTCGCAAGTCATTAAAGCATTTGAAGCAATTTCCCAAATCTTTACAAGCAAATTATACTCGGCTACAATAGAATTTTGACCTGCTTTGAATGAACTTTTACTTAACTTGTAATGTTTATGAGTGTTTTAAGGTCAAAACTTACTAACTAAGTATGAAACACACCGTCTTATTATACCTAAGCATGACCGTTGACTTGCCATTCTTTAAACCAAATAAAACTAAGAAACCAATGTATATTAAAATCCTTAAAATGTATTTTTTATTTTTCACCAAATCAAACAAAATTATAGTCATGAACTTCATAAAAAAATCTAATATATAAACCCAGTTAAGATTACACGTTGCAGCAAATGGCACTCCTTCATGTTACTACTTCACGTGAAATCTGTCGCTGTGCTTCGAATATTCACCAAACTTTATACCAAATTTCATCTTTTAAATTACATTTACATTTAAACATAATGTGCGTTAACGACATTTAGATCACTATAAAACGTGTAAATCTATCAAATCATCAATACTCACCGAAAACGGAATAAGAGGAAAGTTGTCTTTGAAATCAAATGAAGTAGTACACATAATCGACACGTCCATTATTTCAAACAAATTAAGTTTAAATAAACACACTTTGTTTATTGTTAGGTTATAATGCGGCCACCACTTACAATCCACACCTGTCTAAGAATGATTTGTAGTCGCGACAGGTGTCTTAATCATTTTCATAAAAGAGGGTAGTACGAAAAAAGTTGCGAGAAAAAATACTCCAGCTGATCTTCGACCTGCGTAGATTATACATCAAACCTTTTACACTTTGTGTACAATGAATAACTTCTAGGCGGTATGTACATGAGTAATGACTTTTTTTGTCATTTCTTTTTGAAATAAACATAAATATACAGATTATTTTTCGTATATAAAAACATAAAGGAGGCAGATACCGTCCCATACATTTCTGGGCTATTGTGGTAACAACTTGAAAATTGTGTTTTCTATAAGAAACATACATTTGAAGTGTTCACCTAAAATTTGAAAACATTCGTACTTCTAGATGTTAAAATTTAAGATATTATAGTAGTGTCATATTAAGTTTCGTTAGGTAATGAGAATGTTATTTTAAATTATTTTGATGGACTTTTCAATAAATTACTTAAAGATACTATACTTAATGATGTCCCAAAACGAATCGTGTTTGTATAAAACATTATTTCTAGGTCTTAACATCCAGATATCTATCTTGAAGCTTCTACCTAAATATAGGTTTTTGTGAAAAGATTTATTTATCAGATTACTAATGTAGGTATTACATATTTATCTATAAATATCCTTTTAAGATAAACATAAAAAATATATACAGACAGACATAAACATGTAATACAAAATTCAACATACTTTTTAAAGTAAAACTAAACTGAATGTTAAGAATAATTCTGACTGGGAAACAAGTGAGTGGTTTAAGACTGGCAGTCTTTAATTAGGCCAAGTGGCTTCTTCCTTACTTGTTTTCTATAAATACAAGAATATATATGGGAGTTTATAAATAAATTGATAACTCTGTGTAAATAAAATCATAAATTAATCATCTTAAAATTATTTAATCATCTTCAATTATTATTAGTGCATAATTCAAGGATTGAGTTGATGGTACAATATTTTGTTGGTACCTAGCCCAGCTGAGGTACCATATAATCCAGATCACATGGGCGCAGCAGCCTACAGTCCTCCTACTTACAATACAATTACAATAATACTGCAGGATTAACTCTCTGCCCCTTCGGGAGCGGTCAACTGATATATAAATAAAATATGTCTTTCGGCTGATGTGTCTCGATTGGATTCGACCCCAGACAAGCCATGATTGCATGAAGCTCTAGCAGAAGGCTGATGCTAATTTCCTTGTAAACTTCAATAACATAACCGTTATCACCCCTTGTATGCTCCCCAAAATAGGATAAACATTTATCTAAACCACTATCTTGTTCACTTTGAAATTATTCGCAAGAATAGATTACTTTCTGTTTCAGTCATACGCCATTGTCGAATCACAACCAATATTTCTTCATTTAAAACTCGTCTGCCGACAGTAGCACAGTGACCAAACGCAATACCACAGTTAACACAGCGATCCATGTCGAAATGCAAAATCGGGTATTCAAGGGAACAAAACTAATATTCGTCGTGTAAAGCGGGTTCCGGTAGGCAAGCAGAAAATATTAGAATAAAGAAGAATCGTAGTGAGTCCGTATAACAAGCGTAAGTCGTAAGAAAATAGGAAAACCATAAAACAACTCAAGCACATGGAACAAAGCCAAACAAACGAGTATCAGAATGGCAGCCATTTGACGGCATGGATGAGTGAGTGACTCGTCAATCATGTACGTGTCATTTCGCTCGTTACTGGGGGAATAAGTTTGTATTGCTGAAGTTAAAACCAAATTTCACTGATAAAAATCACAATGAATTGACATATTTTGAATTGTTTTCGTTTCCACAAATTAAATCGTTTGCGGTTTATTATATTTATAACAAGGTTCATATTTTAATTAATATTTTATTTTTAAGGTTAATACTTTTTGACACCAATTTCCACCTGTTAACTGTCTAGCCCACGACTACTCAGCCTCCTTTGCTAGCTAGCTCACAAAAAGCAGCTTATGTAAATAAAATCACCCTTTACATTTAAACAATCACATTTAAGTCCTTCTAAAAAGAATTTCTTATGGAATAAAGTATGTCTATATTATAAATATAGTTCTGTATTTGTGTGTACAATAAATGGTTAAATAAATATAATGGTTATTTAAGAATCAAATTGAATCAAAAACATTCGTAGATACATGTAACATGTGTGAAGTTTGCCAATAGGCAAGCATGCTGAAATGGAGAAGCAGAAAGTGACACCCCCCCTAAGTACCTAGTGGTTTGAGGCAAGACGCTGATGTCCCTCCAGTGGGATTCATTAAGACTGCCGTGGGTATAACCATTCTTGTGTGGATACATGCTGTTGAATCGACAGGCTTTATATTTTCTGTCATGTCCTTGTCAAATTGTTTCTGACAAAAGAGTTTCGAGAGGTTTCTTTTCGCCGGCTCTTTTTATCTCGCTCTATCTATAAAATCATTTAAAAGCCGAAGTCTTTTTTTTTTCGAAATGGACTTTGTGGCCTTTGTGGAGCGCTGAGGGCGCTCAACCGGATCGATACGCCTAAGGGCACCTGAAAGGGAACGGACCTCGGCTTCGGACCTCGGCTAGGACGTCGTATATTGAAATTACCACTGGTACGGAAGGGTCATCTACTTCCAAAGAACCAGTCCATCGATCAACGTAAAAGTTTTAGGAGCCAAGACTAAATTACAAAAAGTTTAAATTAAAAACAAAAAAGGTACGTAAAATTTGTAATCGAAATAGATTTCGATCTAATCTGCAATGCATAATCTACCTTTGACACCTATGAATAAATCAGTGAGTGGATAATGGGATATGCTCCAAAGAAGAGACCTGCCGAGTGTGGATGCCGTGCTCACCCCAAAATGTCTATTTGACTTTTTAGAAAGCCAAACAAAGGCTATTAATTTTTTTTTACAACAATAATTTGTAAAATCTTAATTTGTGTCCTTTTTTCGCCATTTGATTAACGCCGTTAATTTGAGTTAGTTTCCCACAATTTGCAAAAGGAGCAACTTTTCTTAATTTTACAAAACATGTTTTTAGTTTAAACATGTGACAGAAGTTGGCTTAGCTGCGAAACTTTTTTTAAATGTTTATAGAACGCTATCCAGCTGAAAGCAAGTAGGTTTCACGTTCATGGACAAAGCTTCATCCAAATCTTTATTACAAAAAACAATTACTTGGGTTGGTTTCATAGAATAGTGATGCGTTGGCGATGCTTCAATTGGAAATGCCTTCGTTTCTGTTATTTAAGTTTACTAAACCTGACTTGAATACGATTGCATTATCATGGTAAATATATACAGTGACTTAAGTACCGTTTGGAAAAGGGTAACATGGGGTTCGGACCTTTATTCTGATTCTTTATCATTTTCGCTAATGCTGTCTTTAGGAAAGTTTCTCACAGTTGAACACTTTTCATTTTCCTAACATTTGTGTGTTTTCTTGCAAACAAAAAAATACCTCAAAATAAGAGGCTCATATTTTTTCCTTTTCCGAAATACTACAGTTTTCATTAAACATTCTATAAAGTCGTAAGCGCCAAATCACAAGCGCAAAAAATTTCAACCCTAGATGGAAAAACAAAGAAATGGTAGTTTTATTTTAGACACTTATATTTTTGAAATCTTGTCTTGTGATATGGATGACCATAAAGTGAACAGGGGGGGAGGGATCCAGAATAAACTCACATTTAGATACAAGCAACCATGATCCGAGAACAAACATCTGTGTTCATCACACAAATTAATACCCCGCCCAGAACTCGAAGCTGGGACCTCCGGCCGGCGTTTGAGGCTGGGATGGGGGATAAAGAGTGTTATAATAATATGTAATATATATGAATCAGTTCAAAACGCAAAGAGGTTACCAAATTAAAATAGGTAGTTATCAAACACAACGGGATCAAGAAACCGCACGTTTTAAACAAGGAAACGATCCAAATTGCCGTCGATGTCTACGCAATGACTGAATACCCTCACTAATCATCGGTTGAGAAGATAAACTCAGCCTCAATGGGCTTAACTACAGACTTATTAACTTGCTGTCTATTTTGAAATTAAACCGGGTCGTCATTATCAGGGACCTAAAATGAGTTGATAAATGTATTTAATTTAATTGCTATTTGGTATAGAAATTAAATTTATTGGAAAATAGTCAAATATTATTTTAGAAAATCAAATCATTAGAATTTCACTCATTCATTCATTACTCACTAAAATTAATTCAAATTATACATATTAAAGACTTTTGTTTCTCTAACGAAAAATCACAAATACTAGATCAGTGATATTTGATGTTAATAGAAAAATAGGACTCTGTAAAAACCAATCACTTTATAGTTGTCTGACTTTTTAAAGTTGCATCTCTGTTACCTTTCTATTTGTCAGGACTGTACGTACAGTCACGTGCGTTGATAAGTAAACGTTGACAAATTTGCAAACAAATGTAAACATTACATATTTCAAAAAGAAGTGTGTCATGTTGTCCTCAAAATAATGTAACCAGCACACTAGGTCAAAATTAGGTATACTTTTTCTTAATTGTAAAGTAAACGACGCAACACCAGTGAATACTACACATTCGTAAAGTTTTATTGATTCATACGCGACAATTTCTATAAGATGTATACTATGCAGTTTCATAGCAATGTATACCCAATAGTTTCTTTTCCATAATAAGTTCTGCAGCAGTTTCTCTATTTTGACAATGTGCATCATTTCAAAAATATGTACACAATGTAGTTTGCAATTAAATGTAAACATTCATTTTGTGTGTTTTAATAATGTTATGAAGGTAGCCGGTTGCGGCGGTCCTATAAACTGTTTTTGTTCGGTTATATGTTTTATTTATCGATATCATGACAATTTCCATAACATAGATACAATGCAGTTTTAGGGCAACGTATACGGAATATTTTGATTTTAAATTATTTAACAAAAAGTTTAGGCACCATTTCTTAGGGATTGGTTAGTATATAGTAAAAGATTTTAGGGAATCATAGTGTCATTTATTTGTCTTACCAGTAGTAGGTATGTATTTAGGTTGGATACCTACGAACGCACCTGTTTAAATAGATAAGATTTAAATATTGAAAATAATACTTACGTTATATCATATTTTCTAATGCAATATGATTTTTTTATTTACATCAATACATATATTTTTGTTTACTAATAAAATATAATATAAACAAAAATATTCTTGCCATATATGTAATACTTATATGAGTTGAATAAAAGTAAAATTATGACAAAATGTTTATTTCTAGTGTAATTTTTTATGTTAAATCAATATAATGATTGATATCAAAATGCAAAATTAAAAGCTCAAAAAACCGAAGATAACATTATATTTTGTCTTATAATATCCTTAATAGTATGTAATTTTAGTTTGCCAATAAATAAAAATATTCATATCATACAAACATCTAATTATAAACAATATTATAAATAATTATTTTACATCCAATTATTAACATAATAATTAATGCAATATAACATTATGCGATATTAATATATACTCTAGTTGACTCGGCAAACGTTGTGTTGCCTTATAAATAATATTTTGTGAATATTCTGGTAATCGTTGGTGGTAGAAGGGTGAAAGTTTAAGTCGAATTTGAGGCCAAATCATAATAAAAAAAGCTTTCGGCCAAAAATAAAAAAAAATCTGGAGATATAATACGGTATAATAAAATGTCTACGACCTTTATTCAGACCTACCGAATATATTCTAGAAATATTATATATTAGAAATAAAATCTCGGAGAACTTAAAATCTTGTGTAACCACCCTGAGAATCAATGACACCTTGTAACCTTTGTTGCATTTACTAAATCATGTTAAAGCATACATCATTCACCCTAAAACTGTCCCATATATATAGACATGATTAATTGGAGATTCACGTGTCCTAGCTTGGTTGTTGGCCCACTGCTGGACCTTAAGCCCCATAGATTTTATAAGTGGGGAGATGTTATAATGTAATAGATAGATGTTATAATTGAACCAAGCTTGGTTCAACCGACAATTATGAACCGCAGAATTATCCTGCGCGAAAGGAACAGCACCGGAATCAGAAAAAAAAACCTCCAAAGACTAGGCAGCAAAACCTCTTCCAAAATGCTGGGTATTATTAGATTTCCATAAAAATAAACGTCCATCAGCAGAAAAAACGAACACTTTTTCGTCAGAAGAAATGGTTCTGCTAAAATCGTAGTATATAATATATAGTGACTGCAGTTTGCCCGGAAATATATTATATTGCCGGGCAAACTGTAGTCGCTGCGGTTTATGGCGATCAATATATTATATTGCCGGGCAAACTGCAGCCGCTGCGGTTTATGGCAATTAAATAAGAATAGTTAACGCGCCGGAGTTCTGTGATGTAACCCAGCTGAGTGTAGACGACGTCTAATTATTGAAGACGACACTTGTAAAGAAGCTGATAGATCCTGTACTCGAACGAATCCTTGCCTTTGGACTCAGTTTACGAGTTCTCTATCCTGCGTTTTGGTCTCTATCCTACTACTTCACTTTCCTTATTCCACCGCTTAAGCCAAAGATGTACGGTCTTTCTCTAAAGACAGGAATACATCATGATAAATATTTTTAAAGTCTCATCAATTTTGTCGGCCGGCTGGTGTAGCGGTAACAACGTTGCCTTCTATGCCAGAGGTCCTGGGTTCGAATTTATTTATTTATTTGGGAAATCCCGGTTTGGTTGGATATTTGTGTGATGAACAGGTCACGGATGTTTATATGTTTCTTTATATAATTTATATACTTCATAGTTATAGTTTATATATACTCGGCGTCACAAAAATCGCACCTTTCGAAAAAGCAACTTTAAAATACTTTTACTCAAACTTTGTCCATAGTAAGGGTATGATTGTAGGATATCATTGGAAAGGTTATTTAATTGCCTATTAGAAATTACAAACATGTGTATATGTTTTAAAGCTTTTAATAAAAAAATCTTAAAAAGGATAAAAGTTACAAAAACTAAATTTAAAAAAACATAAAAAAATCTCAAATCAGTCCTTAAAATCTAGTGTTTCCTCCCCTTGCTTTGATGACAGCTTCCATTCGATCCTTCATGGACCTCACGAGGGTCACCACTCTCTCTTGGGGTATGTTCTCCCATTCTTCCTTCACGGCATCCTGAAGCTCTTGGAGAGTGGTGGGAGCAGGATCACGTGCTCGTACGTGTCTCTTTACATCGTCCCAGAGATGCTCGATCGGGTTTAGGTCTGGACTTCGTGCTGGCCGCTGCATAACAGGAATCTCGACCTCTTCCAAGTAGTCCCGCACAGAAAACGCAGTGTGGCAACGGGCGTTATCGTGCATTAACATGAAACCATCGCCAACAAAACTGGCATACGGGACCACATGGTCTTGTAAGATTTCTGTTATGTACCGCCCAGCATTCAGCGACCCTTGCCCGCGACCACCGCCAGTCCGAGAGACGCACACAAGTTCCGTTTTCCCTTCAACTGTCTCTGTCTCAACTTGTCTCAACTTCCCTTTAACTGGGTCTTCCACCTGTAGTGAAAGTTGCACTGAAGGTGCTCAAAAGGACATGAGTTGGTGGCCGTTCTGGGCAGCCTCCGGTGAAGCCGGGGCTGGGCAGAGGTCGGCCGAAGCATAATTTAGGGATCAATTCATTTAAATGAACCTATAATGAATTGAGAAGGGAACTATGCTCCGCCAGAGCTAGCAAACGCTCTGTCGGAGTACGTGAAGCCCTAAGTTTACGGGCTAAGACTGCGATTTCACTAACATCGATATTTTTCATAGCGTCGCAGACGATACGCATATCGTCTGCTACGGAGGATTGAGGAGTGGGTTTGTATGGGCGAGGAGCCGGGATGGGATTCGATGCTGGGCGCTGCCTCCAGTTTTCTGGGGGAGGCCTGGGCTGTGTAGGCTTAGCAGCCGGAGGAACCCGGCTACGCAGCGGCGGAAAGTTTTCTTGAGAAAGGTGCGGGGCCTGTTTGGGTGCCGCCCTTTTGAAATTGGAGCGCATACAACGGGGTGAACGAGGGCAGCCCCTGTAATTTGCGGTGTGGCCGGACTGGCCACAAAGCACGCAATCGGGAGGAGAGGGAGTTTCAGGAGTGCGATTGCACTCCTTAGTGAAGTGCGGGACCAGGCACTTGGCGCACCTGGGCGGTGCGCGGCAGTTGGCCGCCGCGTGCCCGTACAACTGGCACCGATGGCACTGGCCGGGATGACCGCGGCGATGAGGCGCCTCGATCGAGATCCCAGAGAGGCCGCATATAGTGCTAACCCCTTTGAGGATCTCCCTGGACTTGGGGACGTTGGCGAGAACCACCAAAGCGAGAGGGTGTTGCCTCCCGTACTTGCTGTGCATTTTATGCACCGCGAGTGCCGGGAAGCCTTGGGACTGCAGATCCTCCAGGATAGCCTCGTTCGATAATTCGAACGGGACTCCCCTGAGTACCGCTCTGATCTTACGCTCTTCTGACAGAGCATAAGTATGATAAGCATATTGCTTATCGGTGAGGAGCTTTGTTAAAGCACGAAAGTCGTCTATCGACGAGACTAAGATTTTAATAGATTCACCCGAGTTGACTGCTCGGATGTAATGGATTTTGTGCTCATTGCACAATGTCGAGACCTCAGTCCATTTACCCTTTTCCCGAAGGAAAACGGGTGGTGGGACCTTGGCCTTGACAGAAGTTGGGGCCGGAGCGGGTGTTGAAGACACCGGGGCAGCTGGCGTTGAAGACGCCGCAGGGGGTGTAGGGACAGGCGTCGAGGGCCCGGGTCTTGTTTCGAACGCTTCTTAGAGCACTTCTTAACAAGCGTAAAGGAGGGAGACTCAGGGCCAGTTCGGGTGGCGTCCGAGGATGACTCGGTCGCGGGTGCGCGCTTGCGGCGCGGAGGGGCGTCTACTTCGCACTCCATGTCACTGGAGGAAGGGGACGCGGGAGGGCCTAAGACCAGAGCGGTCTGAGGGACGGAGGTGGCCTGAGGGGCCGGTGTGAACAGTGCCATGATTAGAGGGAGAAATGATTGCAGTGTGCGAATCATATGAGGGGGGCAGTGAGTGCCTTGGGCGTCGTAATCAGCGATCAGCTTATTCAGAAGCTCCTCAGGGCTTAGGGAAGCCATTGCGGAGGGGTTGGGGAGGGACGACAATATATAAATATATATACTATGAACCTATCAACGATGACTAACTTCCTAAAAACCACCCTACACGCAGTAGGGCGGTTGAGGACGACGCAGATAACTTACTCGAACACGGAACTTGAAGTCCTGGAACGACGAGACCCCGTCAACGAAGCTCACGTTCCACGAAGTACGGTTAACGACCCACTGTCCGCCGTGAAAACGGCGTTAGAAACTTATTACGGTATACAACTATGAAATTATATATTACGACAACAACCAGTGAAATTTGGGTGCTCAATTAGCGCGGAGGCTAAAAGAGCGGGAAGGCGTCTGCGATCGACGTGCGCTCGAGAACGCACGCAGACCGAGACTGCGACCCATTTCTTTTTTTTTTTTTTTTTTTTACTGCCGAGGCACCCTCGCGGGAGGGAGGTGAAAGATGCGTCATGCATACCGCCCGCAGGTAAATTCTTCTGCGGGGGGTTATGTGGGACTCACCAGAATGGCACCTACCCACTAAAAACCACCTGTTGGCTGTAGTTATTACCGTTAGCCTTCATCGGAAGCGACACCCGACGATACGCATATCGTCTGCTACGGAGGATTGAGGAGTGGGTTTGTATGGGCGAGGAGCCGGGATGGGATTCGATGCTGGGCGCTGCCTCCAGTTTTCTGGGGGAGGCCTGGGCTGTGTAGGCTTAGCAGCCGGAGGAACCCGGCTACGCAGCGGCGGAAAGTTTTCTTGAGAAAGGTGCGGGGCCTGTTTGGGTGCCGCCCTTTTGAAATTGGAGCGCATACAACGGGGTGCACGAGGGCAGCCCCTGTAATTTGCGGTGTGGCCGGACTGGCCACAAAGCACGCAATCGGGAGGAGAGGGAGTTTCAGGAGTGCGATTGCACTCCTTAATGAAGTGCGGGACCAGGCACTTGACGCACCTGGGCGGTGCGCGGCAGTTGGCCGCCGCGTGCCCGTACAACTGGCACCGATGGCACTGGCCGGAATGACCGCGGCGATGAGGCGCCTCGATCGAGATCCCAGAGAGGCCGCATATAGTGCTAACCCCTTTGAGGATCTCCCTGGACTTGGGGACGTTGGCGAGAACCACCAAAGCGAGAGGGTGTTGCCTCCCGTACTTGCTGTGCATTTTATGCACCGCGAGTGCCGGGAAGCCTTGGGACTGCAGATCCTCCAGGATAGCCTCGTTCGATAATTCGAACGGGACTCCCCTGAGTACCGCTCTGATCTTACGCTCTTCTGACAGAGCATAAGTATGATAAGCATATTGCTCATCGGTGAGGAGCTTTGTTAAAGCACGAAAGTCGTCTATCGACGAGACTAAGATTTTAATAGATTCACCCGAGTTGACTGCTCGGATGTAATGGATTTTGTGCTCATTGCACAATGTCGAGACCTCAGTCCATTTACCCTTTTCCCGAAGGAAAACGGGTGGGGGGACCTTGGCCTTGATAGAAGTTGGGGCCGGAGCGGGTGTTGAAGACACCGGGGCAGCTGACGTTGAAGACGCCGCAGGGGGTGTAGGGACGGGCGCCGAGGGCGCCGGGTCTTGTTTCGAGCGCTTCTTAGAGCGCTTCTTAACAAGGGTGAAAGAGAGAGGCTCATCAGGGCCAGTTGGGGTGGCATCCGAGGATGACTCGGTCGCGGGTGCGCGCTTGCGGCGCGGAGGGGCGTCTACTTCGCACTCCATGTCACTGGAGGAAGGGGACGCGGGAGGGCCTAAGACCTGGGGGGTCTGGGGGACTGGGGTGGCCTGAGGGGCCATTGAGGGAATTAACGCCATGATATGCGGGATGAGAGAGTCCAAGAAACGATACTTATCAGCATTTATAGACATGCCTTCAGCACCGGTACTATCAAGTAACTTCCTCATAAGCTCATGAGAGCTTAGAGAAGCCATTGCGGAGGGGTTGGGGAGGGAACAATATATAAATATATATACTATGAACCTATTGACTAACTTCCTAAAAACCACCCTACACGCAGTAGGGTGGTTGAGGACGACGCGGATAACTTACTCGAACACGAAGACTCGAGGCGCCTGGAACGATGAAGCTCACGTTCCACGAAGTACGGTTAACAGCCCACTGTCCGCCGTGAAAACGGCGTTAGAAACTTATAAGATTTACGGTTAAAAACCCACTTTCCGCCGTGAAAACGGCGTTAGAAACTTATTAGAAGTACGGTTAACGAGCCACTGTCCGCGGTGAAAACGGCGTTAGAAACTTAATACGGTATACAACTATGAAATTATATATTACGACAACAACCAGTGAAATTTGGGTGCTCAATTAGCGCGGGGGCTAAAAGAGCGGGAAGGCGTCTGCGATCGACGTGCGCTCGAGAACGCACGCAGACCGAGACTCACCCATTTCTTTTGTTTTTTTTTTTTTTTTTTTTTGTTCCCCTCCGCGGGAAGGGCAGGAGGATAAAAATGCCCTGACGCATACTCTGGCGCGATTCCAAAGTTATGTGGGACTCGTCCCGACGCCTACCAGGACCATACCCACTAAAAACCCCCTGTCGGCTCGTGCATTTTTGCCACTCAGCCTTCATCTGAGCGACGGCCAATTGGAGAAAGAGGCCGCGCTAGCGGGGCCCAGAAGGGGTCACCCGCTGGGATTACATAGCACTGAAGGTGCTCAAAGCACTGAAGGTTAATACATAGCACTGAAGGTGCTCAAAATGAAAATCAATAATTAAAACAAAAATTAAAAAATTGCAAAATAAAATTGAGTTAATTCGCATTTACGTTAGAATTAGGATTTACGTTAGAATTAGAATTTACGTTAGAATTAGAATTTGCGGCCAGAAGGGCCTCGAGATCGCGTGACAGTCTGGTGGATGAGTACGCTTGCGCATTTCTAGGCCTAGCGACTTTGAACTTCGAGTCTAACACAGGAGTAGTATATGAGACTGAATCACGAACTAGAGGATTGGGGTGGGTTTCGGAGCGTTTGAAAAACGCTTCAGAGAGTGTTTTGAGATGTTGTTGTACTGTAGGCAGTTCAAGATCTCTATGCAAGTCCGCGTTACGCACGTACTACGGTGCGTTTGTGGCCCGGCGGCAAAAGAGGTTTTGAACTACCTGCAGTTTGTGCAGGAGGGAGGGTTTGGCGTGGGCAAAGTTTGGCGAGGCATACGTCATGCCGGGTCTAACGCAGACCTTGTAAAGTGTACGTTTGTTTCTGAAGGACATTTTACTTTTTCTACCTAACATGCTATTTAGGCGGACTAAATAGTGACGAGCGAGTTTCGAAACTCTTTCGACGTGTGGCTTGAAAGAAAGCGTCGGATCTAGTGTGACGCCTAAGTATTTAGTACTGCGCTTCCAGGGGATGGGAATGCCTAACATTCGAACGTGGGGATCGCCATCGGGACGACGGCGTTTGTGGTCGAAGCGCATCGCAGAACTCTTTTCAGGGTTCACATCGATGCGCCATTCTTGAAACCATGCACCAAGGGCGTTTACGGCCTTTTGGAGTCTGGTTACAAGGTGCCGAACACTGTGGCCTTTGGTATAGAGTGCGGTGTCGTCAGCAAAGAGGGCGAGTTGGACGCCTTTCGGCGGGATGGGAATGTCGTTGGTGTACACGGTGTACAGCAGAGGGGCGAGGACTGAGCCTTGAGGGACTCCAGCCTTTATGGGACGAGGTGCAGAAAGCGTGCCTTCGTGTTTAAATCGAAACGTACGGTCTTTGAGAAACGACGCTATTATCCTGACTAGGCGATCCGGTAAGCCTATCTTGTAGAGTTTATAAACGAGACCGCTGTGCCAGACTTTATCGAAAGCCTTGGCTACGTCAAAGAAAACCGCGACTGTTTTATAACGACGCGGATAGAAACCGTCAAGTATATACTCGACGATTCGGTGGACTTGCTGAGGGCAGGAGTGTTTAGCGCGAAAGCCGAACTGATGGGGAATAATGAGAGGGTCGCCATCCGTTGGAAACAGATGGTTCCGCATTCGAGAGAGTATGACTCTCTCGAGAAGTTTAGACATTGCCTTGAGGAGGCTGATGGGTCTGTGATTAGCCGGGACGTTCAGAGGTTTGCCCGGCTTGGGAATGCCTATGACTGTCGCTTCTTTCCAAGCTTTTGGAAAGTAGCTATGGTCGAAGCAGGCATTGAAAATGATAGCTAACAAGGTAAGCATCTGTTGAGGTAGGTGCTTAAGTGCGTGGTTGGAAATTCCATCCGCACCCGGAGCCTTTTTGGACTTTTGATTTCTAATGAGAAGCAAGATTTCGTCATTAGAGACTGTGACAGGGTCGGCGGTGATGGGGAGAGAGTCTCTGCGAAGGACTTCGTCCTCCACCGCCTGGATGTGTGAGGGATTAGCAGGTTGCGTACTGGGCGAGCATTGTGCGGCAATGCTGTCGGCGAAGCATTCGGCTTTCTCATCGACTTCGAAGGCAGTAGTGCCATCGGGACGAGTGAGAGGAGGAACGTGAGAGACGGTGTCTACGCGTAAGGCTCGGGCCATGCTATAGTACGCTTGGTGGGAGGGAGAGATATTCGCCATGAGATCGTTCATCTGAGCGTCTCGGAGTTCCGCGAGGCAAGACCTAACTTTACGTTGAAGCTGATTCGCAGCTGTTCTGTAGGCGGGCGTGGGATATTTCTTGGCTCTCCGGAGAGCCGCGTTTTTAGCTTTAATAAGATTGCTAACGGCTAAGGGAAGCGTGGGTTTGCCTTGCTTAGCAACCTTTTCGTTGTCACTGATGGCTGAGTTGATAGCATCAGTGAGAGAATTTACTAATGAATCGATTTTATCCGGGCTATCTAATTGTTCGGGAGAGATCGCGAGTGGAGAGTTCGGAGCCTCTAAGGCTGAAACTAACGTATTTTTAAAACCTTTCCAGTTGGTAAAGTTCTTAGGAGATGAGACGTTATCGTTCGGCAGTCCTAGCACGAGGGAAACGGGGCGATGGTCGGAGCCTAGGTCATCGAGCGGTTCGATAGACCTTAGATCAAGATTGATTCGCTTGATAATTGCAAAGTCGAGGATGTCAGGAGAGTAGGACGGGTTGTTGGGATAGTGAGTGGGAGTGATGGGGGATATGACGTCTAGGTCAAGGGAGTTAGTGATGTCGAGGAGAGCGATACCGCTGGTGTTAGTCGATAGGCACGTCCAGTCAGTATGTTTGGAGTTAAAGTCTCCGAACATAATGACTGAATGGCCGAGGGCGAGAATGGCCTCAAAGTCGCTGCGGATTGGTCTGGTACCACTAGGTATGTAGATTGAAGCTATGATGATGGTCGGATGACCAGTCATAGCCAATCCACACACAGTGGCTTCCATGTTGAGGAGAGGAGGAGTAGGGAGAGGACAGCAGTGGAAGCCTCTTTTGTAATATATAGCGGTGCCGCCGAAACCGTCGGAGTTGGGCCTATCGTTACGAATAAACGCGTACTTAGGTATAGCGAATCCCCTGGAGCGGTTTGGAGTAAGCCATGTCTCCTGGAGAAGGAATAAGTCAGGTTCTTTGTTCTGAAGGAACAGTTTAATTTCGGGAAGGTTGGTGTTAAGGCTACGGGCGTTAAAAGATACTAGGGATAAGCCCTTGGGTTTAATACGACTGGACGCGGGATTCGCGGGTCTAGACATTATAATTTATTATTTACGAATTTATACAAATATAAAAGAATTTACAACGAACTTAGGAGCGAGTGATGCTCGGCTAAAGCAAATAAACGCTCTTGAGGAGAGCGGGCGGCTCGCAGTTTGCGTGCGAGCACGGAAATTTCGTTAATATCGACGTTTTGAATAACGTCGAACACGGTCTTCATGTCCTCAGCCAACGACGACTGAGGTGCGGATGACGGAGAAGGACGCGGCCCTACGGAAGCTTCGGGAGCTGGGATGGGTCGGGAAGGTGCAGGCGGAACGTCCGGACGCTGCCTCCAAGACAGAGCCGGAGTAGGCGTCGGCTGAGCGGGCTTTGCTTCCGGGGGACCCCGGTTGCGCAGCGGCGGGAAGTTAGCGTGAGTGAGCGGCGGCGCCGGTTTAGGCGCGACCCTCTTGGCGGTGGAACGCGGAGCACGCGGGCAGCCCCTGTAGTTAGCTGTGTGACCAGACTGGCCGCACAGCACACAGGCAGGGGGGGAAGTGGATTCGGGAGTGCGAGTGCACTCCTTCGTAAAGTGTGGATCCAGGCACTTAACGCACCTGGGGGGAGCTGAGCAGTTAGCCGCTGCGTGGCCGTAGAGCTGGCAGCGGTGGCACTGCCCAGGGTGACCGCGGGGGTTGCGACGCTCAACAGAGATATTTGAGAGTCCGCAAATTGTGCGAGCCTCTCTAAAGATCTCCCTCGAGTTGGGAGTATTCGCCAAGATAACTAAAGCTAGCGGAAAGCGCCTACCGCGGTTAGAGTGCATCTTGTGCACTGCTTCGGCCGGGAAACCCTGGGACTTAAGGTCCTCGAGGATTTCTTCATTCGCGAGCTTGAACGGGACGCCCCGTAGTACTGCGCGGATCTTACGCTCCTCCGGGAGGGCGTAGGTGTGGTACGCGATTTGATTTAACCCGAGCAACCTGGTAAACGCGCGGAAGTCGTCGACGGTCGCTACTTGGATTTTGATTGTATCGCCAGCGTTGGCGGCTTTTAAGTAATTAATTTTGTGCTCTTTGCACAAGTTTGAGACCGCGGTCCAGCGCGTTTTTTCACGCAGGAAGACGGGCGGAGGGAGCTGAGGTTTCGGCGGGCCGGGAGCGCAGCGCGTCGCTGGCTTAGACGGGACCGACGGAGACGCGGTCACTTCGAGTGACAAGAGCGGCGCGGGGGCGGGTGTAAAAGACACCGGGGTTGGCTCGGGTGTTGAGGACACCGCGGCTTTTTTCGAACGCTTCTTAGAGCGTTTGGCAACTAATTGGAACTCGGGCTCTGGAGAGCCGGTTAGGGTGGCGGCGACCGATGAAGCTACGGACGCGGCGGAGTCTGAGTCGCTCCCGGGAGCGGTACGCTTCCTACGAGATGAGCGCGAGGATGAGACCGACGCGCAGTCCATATCGGATGGAACGGGAGACGCGGGAGAGCTATAGACCTGAGGGGTCTGGGTGTTGGAGGCCTGAGGGGCCGGGGTTGGGGCCTGAGGGGCCGGGGATGCGATTGATGCCTGCAAGGCCTGCGTTAGGATGTCTTTTGGGATAGAGACGCCTGCCGCAGCAAGCGCCTGGGTGAACGCGTTAATAATGATTAGCGGATCCATTAGGGAGGGTTGGGACAATAATATGTAAAAATATAAGTATAATAAAGATGCCTAGTTCCTAAAAACCTAGCAAAACCCTAGCGGCAAACCTCCCTACCAGCGGTAGGGGGGCTGGGGAGAATAACTTAAAACTAACCGTAGTACGCCGAAGGCCGCTACCTAGAAACCTAAAAAAGGGTACGCAGGTAAAGTGTTGACCGTGTTAGGGTCAACCTTTACCGACAGAAAGGACAAATACACACGAAAACACACAAATATGATAAAAATAAATATGAAAATAGGAGAAAAATAAATAAAATAGAGAAGAGAAATAAATAAAAATAAAAAGGACTGGTTCAGTACAAATTCGTTGTCACCGTTAAGTATCCTTTGCACTGAAACCAGACTACTTACGCTGGGCACAACACTGCACTCAGCACAAGCACAACACAACTTAGCACAGCACTTTGAAGACTAAGGGGCTTAGTCGCAAAGAAAAATCGCACATCGAAAGCACTTAGACGGAGTAGAAAGACCTTGAAAACCGTAGCACGGAACCAAAACGCTAAACTGTGACGTCAGTAGACTGAGCGCCACGGAATATTGGGAAGGGACCAGACAACGGAGAGCGGGGTCTTGCACGTCCGCACTGGGCGGCGGTCGGAGCGAGAGAGTTCGCACCCATTTCTTACCTGGACATATTTTATACCCTTTTAAGGTAGCCCAACTAGCGCTCCTTAAGTGAGCATTTTTTCCAATATCTTATTGATTGGTCCCTGGTTAGAAATGGTAATTGATTTTTTAATGATACAGGTAATGAATGTAAAGGTATTGAAGTGCACTTTACAATGATATTTCTTTTTCACGCGTAGTATTTATGGGCCAGATTCTAGGAGCAATTTACTGAAAAAAACATAAAGGTGCGATTTTTGTGACGCCGAGTGTATTTCTTAAATCTATTGTTCCGTTATCTAGTATCCATAGCACAAGTTCTTAAAGAAATTTAATTTGGGCTGGATAAAGGAGCGTTTTAACTCATTTAAGGTAGTCCAATATCGCGGTCACTGATTAACTAGTCATTAAAACTTCAATAGTTATTTAAACATAATAGGTACTTACGGTGATTCATATTTAATTTGCAATATTCTTAACAGAGTGTCCCTGTTCTTTTAAAACAATAATTTTAGACTTTTCATGTGCAGAAATCCGATAAGGCACATAGTTACTATTCATCCTGTCTGCAATAACTATAATAGTCACAATAATATTATAAATGATTAATTGAATTAGCATAGACAACCGGAAAGAACGCTACCACTGCTAACTTGTTGGTTATTTACATCATATTATTTTGAAGGTACATAGAAAAAACATATAACAAGTTCAACTGCGCCCGGCTTAACCTTCATAACATTATTAAAACACACAAAAATGAATGTTTACATTTAATTGCAAACTACATTATGTACATATTTTTGAAATGATGCACATTGTCAAAATAGAAAAACTGCTGCAGAATTTATTATTGAAAATAAACTATTGGGTATACATTGCTTTGAAACTGCATTGTATACATCTTATAGAAATTGTCGCGTATACATTAATAAAACTTTCCGAATGTGTAGTATTCACTGGTGTTGCTTCGTTTACTTTACAATGAAGAAAAAGTATACCTAATTTCGACCTAGTTTGCTGATTACATTATTTTGACGACAACATGAGATACTTCTTTTTGAAATATGTAATGTTAAAAGTTTGCAAATTTTTCAACGTTTAATTATCAATGCACGTGACTGTACATTGTATTACTATGTATTAGCGTACTAGAAGAGGCCCGGCAAGCTAAATTTTTGCCAACCCATCTGCAGCTCTAAAAATGCCTTCTTGTGCCGCTGTACGACCTAAACAGACAAGTCCAAAAACAAAAAAAACATTATTCTACAGGGACATTCCATCGAAAAATACCTAAACATTTCAATAGTTCTCTTCAATATTTACAGTAGTAATAAGTTAGATGTCACAAAGCTTCGTCGCCGACATTTTCTTTGAAAATCATAGATTAGTAACTTATGTGCGAACTGATGAGGTAGTATCTTCGGTTCTAGAAGAACATAGTAATTCAATGACTTATAACTATTACACAGTAAGAGTAGCATGTATTATGGATGATCAACAACGACCTGAAGGACGCTACATGTAAATATAATAGGCATACAATGTCTAAAGATATACTTTGCGGCGTGAGACAATAACACAGTAGCTAATATGATGAAAAAATCGCCACCTATCCAGGCGCAGGTGAACTTCACTGATTGATTATTCATAATTTGTATTTTTGACGTCAACAAGAACAAGTATTTGTCAATGGATTTTTAAGGAAGCTGGGCCACTAACTGCGCTCAGTAGTGAATTGAGACATGTTTTATGCATATTAAAGCGAACAGCGCCGTGATAGATAAATAACACGCAAATAGGCATGGTTTGACGAATCTTATCTGGAATACAAGATATAATTGTACTTATATTGGGTACCTGTCAAATATGTACCTACTGTCAGTTACCTTACGAATATTGTTCACGAAAAAAATGTATTGGGTTGTTTGTGACTTTAACACGTATATTACAAAGGTATATTGAGAATCCATAAAACTTCTCATCCCCAGGAAAAGAGACAAAATAGCAGACGATTTTTCAATGTCTCTCACATTGGTGCAACAAAAGCAACAAAGATTGTTGCGGAAAAGTATAAAATAATAAAACCTAATAAAAACATATAACGATTAGTGGTTTTATACATGTACATAGTGGTTTTATATAGACTAATTTGATAGTAATTTTTTTAATACAATCACCTAATACCATATCAAAGCGAAATGAAAGACAAACATTTCGAAAAAGGAACCTATCAACTATTTTATATCAACTATTATAACTATTCTCGTATCGTATACAGAAACATTTATTTATTTGTTAGGCTGGCCAGGTGCTTCAATTCAATAAAATAATAATAAATAGATAAACACCCAGACAAACACACCAACTGTATGGCCCCAAAGTAAGCAGAGCTTGTGTTATGGATGACCATACAGCGAACTGGGGGGAACCCAGAATAAGCATACATATATAAATATCAACAACCATGACCCGAAAACAAACATCTGTGTTCATCACACAAATTAATGTCCCAGCCAGGACTCGAACCTGGGGCCTTCGGCGTATGAGACGGGTCTCCTGACCACTACGCTACTCGGCCGTCTATATATAACATTTTTTTCTAGGCTTAATTTTAAACATTTTTTTTCTTTTTTTTTCAAACAACCAGATAGCTACATTCATGCTATCTTAATATTTAAAAAATTAATACCAGCATATAGGAAAGCAATCTAAAAATGTTTAGTCAGATTTCATTGATTTTAGTTCTGAATATAGATACCTAAATTTCATAATATTGTCGTCTTACCTTGAAAAACCTAACTAGCTAGGTGATAGCTTTCTTTTGTCGTGCTTTATATTATATATTTATATACGTGAATTTATTTACGTGAATTTTTCCACATTTTTTGCACCCACTTGCCCCGCCGCCGGACTATCAAAATAATTTATGAAACATATTTATGCTAAATACTAGGGATTCTAAATCAGAATGAAGCACCACCAAATTGAAAATAAAGCATCCGGAAATTACGAGACCCTGTATACACGTACAAGTAAAAAATGTCGTATTCTCTTTAACATGATTCGGAACAGACAAACCTCTGTACATTCACGTTGACATTACCTACCCGCACGAATAATTATTGAGATCACGAAAATATATCAAAGTAAATTGGCCTAATTACATGAATGATACCATTTAAAAGATTTTAGAGATTTATGGGTGCTTTTGCGTCTGATTTGGCTAGAGGCGAAGTTTTTGACGAGCCGTAATCTTAAACCTAGATATCAGTTTCTATATTTAATACAATGAATCATTGATATAACAAATAACCAAAAACAAACCATATCAACAAATAACTGGGTCACGCAAGTATCATATGTTAAGCGATAATAAACTGCGGGTTACATATGTAAGTGCCTAATATTCACTGTTTATTAATTAATGTTTATTGAATAGTTCATCGCGTAACTAAAGTAGACTATAATTAATTAGAGTTATGTACTGGCGAACTTATCGCCATGAGACATCTTAGGACAGATTTCAAACTTACTAAGACATACCTGTCTAAATTCGGCTTTCACGTTTACTTTATAGAGCCTTGGCTTTATCACTCAGATAACTAACGCTTTCTAACGGCGACACAATAATGAATACCTATCGGCACAGTCATTTCAGAGTTCAGCAATCACAAATAAACAAACAAATCTTTCCACTTCTTATGTAATATTAGTACAGATATACTCAAAATTTCATATATGCGTATATGATTCAAGTAATTCGTGGGCGCGGCCTCATTTGTTTTTTTGTTCCCCTCTAAAAAATGCACTTACCGTTATACCCAGCCGCGCGCGATCGAGGTTATGTGGGACTCGCTCCGAACCTACCAGAGCCTCTACGTTCTAAAAAACCCCCTGAATGACTCTGATAATCTTTGGCCTCACAGCCTTCATCTGAGCGACGACCAATTGGAAAAAAAGGCCGCGCTAGTGGGCCCATAAGGAGTCACCCGCTGGGAATTACATAGCACTGAAGGTGCTCAAAATGAAAAAGAATTTAATTAACTCGAATTTAAATTCGAATTAGAAGTTGCGGCCTGAAGGGCTTCGAGATCTAGTGACAGTTGCGTGGCTATGTTCGTGTGAGCGTTTCTCGGTCTAGCGACGTTTGTTTCTAGACATTTTACTTTGTCTACCTAACATACTATATAGGCGGCCTAAGTAAACACGGGCGAGTTTCGTTACTCTATCGACGTGTGGTTTGAAGGAAAGCGTCTGATCTAAGGTGACGCCTAAGTATTTGGTACTGCGCTTCCAGGGAATGGGAATACCTAACATTCGAACGTGGGAATTGTCGACGCGATGACGGCGTTTGTGGTCGAATCGAATCGCAGAACTTTTGTCTGGATTCACATCGATACACCATTTTTGAAACCATACACCGAGGGCGTTTACAGTCTTTTGGAGTCTGGTGATGAGCCGCGGGACATTGTGACCTTTGGTGTAAAGTCGGTGTCATCGGCAAAGAGGGCGAGTTCGACGCCTTTCGGCGGGACGGGAATGTCGTTAGTGTACACGGTGTGCAACAGAGGGGCGAGGACTGAGCCTTGAGGGACTCCAGCCTTTATGGGAAAGGGCGCGGAAAGCGTGCCTTCACGTCTAAAACGAAACGTACGGCCTTTGAGGAAGGATGCGATTATCCTGACTAGGCGATCTGGTAAGCCTTTTTAATAAAGTTTATAGACGAGACCGCTGAGGGCAGGAATGTTTAGCACGAAAGCCGAACTGATGGCGAATGATGCGGGGTTTGCTATCCGTTCGAAACAGATGGTTCCGCATCCGCATTCATATTCATAGGTTCCGAGAGTCATACTCTCTCAAGAAGTTTAGCCATAGCCTTGAGGAGGCTGATGGGTCTGTGATTAGCTGGAATATTCAGAGGTTTACCCGGTGTACGGGCCCTTGTTGGTCTCGCTATACAATGCAAAATATGTTCTTTGTACACCCGGCTTGGGAATGCCTATGACTGTCGCTTCTTTCCACGCTTTTGGGAAGTATGTTGCTAAGGTCAAAGCAGGCATTGAAAATGATAGCTAATAAGGTAAGCATCTGTTGAGGCAGGTGCTTAAGCGCGTGGTTGGAAATACCATCCGCACCCGGAGCCTTTTTGGACTTTTGACTTCTAATGAGAAGCGAGATTTCATCATTACAGACTGTGACGGGGTTGGCGGTGATGGGAAGAGAGTCCCTGTGGGTTGCGTGCTGGGCGAGCATTGTGAGGCAACGCTGTCAGCGAAGCATTCGGCTTTCTCTTCGTCTTCGAAGGCGATAGAGCCATCGGGACGAGTGAGAGGAGGGACGTGAGAGGCGGCGTCTACGCGTAAGGCTCGGGCCATTCTATAACACGCTACGTGGGACGGGGAGATATTCGCCATGAGATTGTTCATCTGAGCGTCTCGGAGTTCCGCGAGTAAGAACCTAACTTTACGTTGTAGCTGATTCGCAGCTAATCTATAGGCGGGCGTGGGATAGAGCTTGGCTCTCCGGAGAGCTGCGTTTTTAGCTTTAATAAGATTGCTAACGGCTAAGGAAAGCGTGGGTTTGCCTTGCTTAGCAACTTTTTCGTTATCACTGATGGCTGAGTTGATAGCATCAGTGAGGGAATTGACTAACTAGTCTATTTTGTCCGGGCTATCTAGAGAGTCGGGCGAGATTGCGAGCGGAGAGTTCGGGGCCTCTAAGGCTGAAACTAAAGTTTTTTCAAACCTTTCCGGTCGGTAAAGGTCTTAGGGGATGTAACGTTGTCGTTAGGCGGTCCTAGTACGAGGGAGATGGGGCGGTAATCGGAGCCTAGGTCATCGAGCGGTTCGATAGACCTGAGATCGAGGTTAATTCACTTTACTATCGCAAAATCGAGGATCCTGACATCGTGGTTAGGGTTGTCGGGATAATGAGTGGGAGTGACGAGAGATGACGTCTAAGTCGAGTTGCTCAGTGATGTCAAGGAGAGCGATGCCGCTGGTGTTGCTCGATAGGTACGTCCAGTCAGTATGTTTGGAGTTGAAGTCTCCGAACATAATGACCGAATGGCCGAGGGCGAGAATGGCGCTAGTAAAGTCACTACGGAGAGGTCTGGTTTTAAACGGTATGTAGATGGAAGCTATGATGATGGTCTAAAGAGCCAATCTATACACAGTGGCTTCCATGTTAAGTAGAGGAGGGGTAGGGAGAGGAATGGATACCTCTTTTGTAGTAAATAGCTGTGCCGCCCAAACCGTTGGAGTTGGGTCTATCGTTACAAGTGAACGCGTATTTGGGAATAGCGAGGGGATTCGCTATTCCCAAATACGGGAATCCCAAATACGGAGCGGTATGGAGTGAGTCATGTCTCTTGGAGAAGCAGTAAGTCTGGCTCGTTGTTCAGAAGGAACAGTTTGAGCTCAGGAAGGTTAGTACTAAGGCTACGAGCGTTAAATGAAACTAGGGATAAGCCCTTGGGTTTGATACGACCGGACGCGGGATTTGCAGGTCTAGACATTATATTTACTATTCAAAGAATTTATACTGATTATAGAATTTATAAGGAACTAAGAAGCGAGTGATGCTCGGCTAACGCGAAGAGACGCTCTTTATGTTTACGTTTATGTGCGAGTATGGCGCTTTCCCTAATATCGACTGAGGTGAAGACGACGGAGTGGGACGCGGGCCTACGGGAGCTACGGGAGCTGGGGTAGAACGGGAACGTGGAGCGGCCGGACGCTGTCTCCAGGAGAGAGCCGGAGTCGGCATCGGCTGCTCGGGCTTTGCTTCCGGGGGAGCCCGGTTGCGCAGCGGCGGGAAGTTAGCGGGAGTGAGAGGCGGCACCGGTTTAGGCGCGGCCCTCAGCGGAGTAGCGCGGAGCGCGAGGACAACCCCTGTAGTTAGCTGTGTGGCCGGACTGGCTGTAGTGAACGTGCCGAAGTCGTCGATAGTCGCGACTTGAATTTTAATAGCGAATTTTAATGAAATGCGAATTTTAATAGCCTGCGTTAGACACTTTCACATAATTAATTTTGTGCTCTCTGCACAAGTTAGAGACAGCGGTCCATCGCACTTTTCGCGGAGGAAGACGGGAGGAGGGTACTGACGCTTTGCGGGGACGGGAGCGCAGCGCGTTGCTGGCTTGGACGAAGGCCACGCCACGGTCACTTGCAGTGACATTAACGGCGCGGGGGCGGGTGTTGAGGACACCGGGTGGGCTCGGGTGTTGAAGACAACGCAGCTTGCTTCGAAAGATTCTTAGAGCACTTTGACGAGACTAACGTAAACGCGGGCTCAGGAGAGCCGGTTCAGGTAGCGGCGACCGACGAATCTTCAAACGCGGAGTCTGAATCGCTGCCGTGAGCGGTACGTTTCCCACGTGATGTGCGCGAGGACGTTTCCGACACACAATCCACGTCTAAGGGTGCGGGAGATGCGGGAGAGCAAAAGACCTGCGGAGTCTGGGCGTTGGTGGCGAGAGGGGCCGGGGTTGGGGCCTGAGAGGCCGGGGATGCGTTAAGTGCTAGTAAGACCTGCGTGAAGACCTCGTCTGAAATGGGGCCGCTCGACGCAGTGAGCGCCTGGGCGAAGGCCTTCGCAAAGGTTACCAAACTCTGCGAATGATCCATGATGGGGAGGGAAATGCCTACGGTCCTAGCAAACCTAGCAATCCTAGCAGCTAACCTTCCTACCAGCGGTAGGGGGGCTGGGGACGAACGCGATGTATTGCCCCTATTGGACAAGCACTGTACCTTCACCCTGGGAAGAAAGGCCCCTGCACCGGGATCCGGTCTGCCGGTTTCTCCAAGACCTGAAGGGTCAACGCTAGCAGGCTTAATTGTCACCGTTAAGTATCCACCTGTTCAACGCGGGGGTCTACTACGGATTGTTGTCAATTAATCGGCAACAAAAACCGGCCGTAAACCTGACGGCTTCGCGAAGTGAACCAGTCGTGAAGTTGGGTTGCACTGAAAGTGCGGGATTGGCTACGTTACGACAGGCCGAAACCGGCCGTAGAGCGAGCATATAATAGGCATACAATATCTAAAGATATACTTGGCGGCGTGAGACAATAACACAGTAGCTAATTTGATGAAAAAATCCCCACCTATCCAAGCGGAATTGACTTCGTTACGACCGGCCAAGACCAGCCGCAGAGCGAGTCTCTGACTAACGTAACTAGCGCCAAGTGTCAAGTACGTAGCCAAAACATCAGCCCGTGCCTTGCGAACGAACGTCGGATACCGACGTAAGTAAGCCCAACTCTTCTTACATCGGACTGCTAGACGCAGACAGGCCTTCCATCCCTTTATGGTAGATATCCCAAGAAGTCGAACCAAACGCTTCGATAGTTCCTTTTTGGTGCGGGTCGCAAAGGTGTGGAATGAACTGCCTACGTCTGTTTTTCCAGAAAACTATAGTCGTAGTTCTTTCAAGCGTCGAGTGAATAGATATCTCGTGGATAGACGTGTAATACCTTCGTCTTCATCGTCACTTTCCATCAGGTGTGCTAAAAGACAAACGTCTAATAATTTTTCAAAAAAAAAAAAACACGTTCACGTAGGGCCGCGCGCACATACTAGTTGAGCCATCTATACTTTAACCATCTCGCTCGCACCAAATCGCTGCTACTGTCAATGTTGTAGATAATGTTTAGGTATATTTTTATTTACACTTCCAAAACCTTTGTACAGCCAACAGCTTATTGACCTATCACAACAATTTTCAAATTTTCTCAATAAATTTTCAGCTAAGAATTCATCACAACAGAGTTCAGAATAATTCGACAAAATTTTACATTCGTTGAAAGGTTGAGAAGCTGTTTAATGTACCAGGTTTTTGCTATTACAATGTTGTAATAACAGAAGTCTTTTATAGTATTCAAGCTTGTATACATAAAGAAAGACAGTTAACTAAGAAACAAAGATATGCCTGCTACCTTTACGTCTATAGATTGCATAGACTGAAACCTAGAAGGCTCGCATAGACTAATCATAGCTAAATCAAATAAAAACCAACTAAGTACATCAAGGAGTAGGTCTGCCAATAGGTAGGTACATGTTTACGCCAATCCTGCATGTTTCTGTCAACCTTCGATAAACCCAACCTGTGTCACTCGCTGATAAGTTATCTATGCAATTTTGTTCAATGTAGACTATCGAAGTGCTTGTTTTGTTTGGGTTACTTTGATTTAAAATGAGGTCGTATGTAATTTTAATTATTAGTTTTAAAGGACTAATAACCTTTAAGTAGGCTGTAGAGTTTGTTATGTTAAGTCTCTTCTGGGGCGGTACTTGGAGTCCTTGCTATGTTGACTGCCGCCGTAATCACGTTGACGTGATAATGGGAAGGAGGCAATTCCAACCTAAGACTAGGGCTGGCAAAGCAACATTATTATATTTAAATCAATAGATAACAACATAAACGGCACGGATGCCACTCACCATCAGGTAGATCGCGTACTCGTTTGCCGGCTATGACAAAACAAAAATAGTTGGTAATAGATCGTTTGTAAATAACAAATTATTTTAACAAATTATTATTTTAATACTTCATAATTTAACAAAACTAACCATTTGATTTATAATTCAAGATATAAAATATGTACATATATATGTGTTTATTAAGATATAAATGTTTTCCAAATTGATGTGCTTTTCTCACGTCAAATTTATTGTTCCACTAGTGTTTAGTTATATTTCAACATCTCTGGAGATTTAATTGTATTTAAATTATAGTGAGATTGTTTATGCTGGTCATGATAACTTCTATAAAAAATTACACATAATCGTTTTAAATTCTTTTCAAATATATTTGTAATATTCGCTGGTTTTTCAATACATTTCAACACCATGAGGTTGACTTATGAATGAAATGGAATAGACTTTTAATAACAGTAGCATCACCTAGACTATTTAATACGAGTATCTATGTCAATGAATTAATCGCTGAGCTCAGTAGCAAACCTGTGGGATGTGCAATAGATCTGAGAGTCTGACTATAAATAACTTTAGTTACGCGGAAGATACGGTATTGTTGGGCCCATCAGCTGGATCAATTCAGTCTCTTCTCCAGATGGGTGAGGAGTATGCTAAATTGCATGGGATGGTCTAAAACAGTAATAGAGTGAGTACATAGTTTTCCCTAAAATATAAACCCGTTATTTGCCAAAGACGAACAAGACTTAACAGAGTCAGTAAATTCAAATACCTTGGCCATTTTTTAACTGAGGACTTTACTGATCAGGCGGATATTGAAAGAGAAAGAAGAGCCCTTGCTGCCAGGTGTAATATGCTAGTACATAGGTTTAATCGTTGCAGTGTAGTAGCTAAAATTACGCTTTTCAAGGCCTTCTGACAATCGTTTTACGTGGCAGCCCTTTGGTCACATGAGCGTGGCTCGAAAACAGCTTTAAACGCGCTTAGGGTTCAATAACGGTCTCAGCTGGGCCTGCCGCGGTAATGTAGTGCGTCACCTATGTTTGCTATTGCAGAAGTCGATGACTTCTACGCTGTCATCCGTAAAAAGAACGCCACAATAATGTACAGACTGCGCTCCAGCCCCGACACTATTCTGCGACTGCTAGCAAATAAGCTAGAGCTACCAATTTGGCAACAATTTATGAATGTTTTAGTAAATAACAATTTTGAATGGCCAGTTGGTACAGTAAGAAGAAAAATTTGACATAATTTGACATAATAATAGGTCTTTACCTATGAAACTGCCGTTTTGCCGTACTGGCCATTTCAAATGAAAATATTTTTTTTTTGACTGATAATTCTAATTTCAATTTAATTTTATTTGACAAACATGGAATTCTTTTTCTAAAATGGTCATTTGTTTAATAGTTAGTGTTTTGTTTTCAACGCATTCGAACATTTTTAAGCTAAAAAGCTTGACAAATGGGTACCCCACGAACTCAATGACCGCCAGCGCGAAGTACGCGTGGAGACGTGCCTTGCACTGCTCAGCAGGCATACAAATGAAGGAATTCTGAACCGCATTGTTACTTGTGACGAGAAATGGATCCTGTTTGACAATCGTAAGCGCTCAGCAAGTTGGTTGGACCCTGGTTCAGCACCCAAACAATGCCCTAAACGAAAACTTACCCCTAGAAAAGTGATGGTCACTGTTTGGTGGTCTAACGCGGGTGTAATTCATCACAGCTTCTTGCCAAACGGGACAAGCATTACTGCAGATGTGTACTGTGAAGAACTGAACAAAATGATGGAGAAGCTCGCACGTCTCTAACCAGCTTTGGTCAATCGTTCGGCTCCACTGCTCCTGCACGACAACGCGCGACCTCATACTGCACAGCAGACGGTCTCCAAGCTACAAGAGTTGGGGTTGGAAGTTCTCCGTCATCCGCCGTACTCACCAGACCTTGCGCCTACAGACTTCTACTTTTTCCAGAATTTGGATAACTTCTTGGCGGGGAAAAAATTCAATACCCGAGAGGCAGTACAAAATGCCTTTGAAGAATTTGTTGCCTCCCGTCCAGCTGATTTCTTCAAGAAAGGCATCAATAAGCTACCAATGCGTTGGCAAAGATGCATTGATTGCATGGGTGATTATTTTGATTAAAAGAAATAAAAAATATATAAAAAAATTACGCTTCATTTATTTCGTGAAAAACGGCAATTTCATAGGTAAAGACCTAATATTTGATCTGTTGGCATATTATACTTAGATCTTTTTGCTGTAATTTGACCTTCCATTTAATTGTACTGTAATGACTGAATTTATTTTTATGTTATTGTAATGAAATGTGTTATTATTTTAGAATTAATTACCTAAGTTTATTTTTGACACACACTACACAACAGATGGCTACCAAATTAGAGGAGCTTTAGACTTCCACCGCACTCCTCGGACCTTGCTCCTTCAGATTTCCATTTATTTTTTAAATTTGTATAACTTCTTGCAAGGTAAAAAATTCAACTTCGATAGGGCAGTCCACAGCGCCTTCAGAGATTTTATTGATTCCCATTCAAATGGTTTTTTTTTGTAAAGAGATCAATGAACTACCTATGAGATGGCAAAATTGCATAGATAGCAATGGTACATACTTTGATTAAATAAATATATATATATTTTAACTGACTTTATGTTCCTCCCTTATAAAGCGCCAATTTCATATGTAATGACCTAATATTAGTTATATATAGCAATTTTGTAAAATTGTCGGCGAAATAAAGAGCCACTTCCTATTTGATTATGTAATAGAAGATCTTAATCAAGGTTATAGCTGATTCTAAGTTACAGGTTTGTAAAATCGAGAAAATGAAATGGACTTAAAAACTACGCTACAAGGATTTAAATCGAAGAGCCAATGAGTAAACCAGCTCGTTACTTAATTCGAACCACCTTTTCCCGACCTATTCTGTAGAATCCCTGAAATTCAACGAAGCTTAATAAACTTAAAAGCTATGTTCTGTAGGGTAGAAGGAAACACCGTGAGAAAACTTTCAATATGCACAATTAAACTCTAAGTTATGAGGAAACCGTGATGGAGGAACATGTGCAAATAGCAAATAGAAAGCGCATGGCAACTTGAGACTACTTCCTACTTGATCAGCACGAGACAACCAATTAACTACGTAAATTGTGTACTGAATAGAGAAATGATTTTGAGATACTCAATATACAGGGTTACAGGTTAGGTCGATTGACTACCATTAAGGGCGTGTAGCTTACATCGTTTCTGACTGATTTGACTACGAACGCTTTTTCAAATCTATCAGTTTTCGACATATTTGAATTAAATTGTTTTTTTATAAAAGTTTCCCGATTTTCCGCTATCAGCTTGGATATTACGAAATGTGTAAGTCTTATTATCACTATTTTTTGATGTTTACACGTAAATTAAATAAATTAATGATTGTACGTAAAATGAATAAATAAGTCATTATAGACGAATAAAATTTAAAAAAGCTAATAAAAATTTAGACAGTTAATTTTTTATTAAAGGACATCCAAAAAAAAATATTATGGCGCCTATTTTGCAGATGTGCTTTAAAATACCTAAGTTTTATCAGCTATCGATGTTAACTAAACGCCCTTAACGGAATAGGTCGACTAACCTGTAACGCTGTATATGTATAACATTTATATCTTAATTTGTTCATGTTTTCCATTACTTGTATAAAGTATTCATTTTACATTATAAAATCTAATGAAATATAGTGAAGCTTTCTTTTAGTGGAATTAAGCTAAACAAACAACGAAACTCTTCTCTTTCATTTTTTTTACTATTTTCATAGCCAGCGAACGATCACGTGACCCATCTCATAGCAAGTAGAATTCGCACCCACGGTCATTATTTATCCTAGGTGTTTTTATTTATTCATAATGATAGTGATTATTATATCAACTAATGACACATTGCCGGCCGAAGGCTTCAGCCGGAATTGCCTTTGTTCCAATAATTGCACTGGCTGTCCCTTTCCTTTGACCGGAACACAGCCAAGTAAACGTGACTATTATGGCGGTCCAAATAGTAAGGACTATACCACCGCCCTAGTCGAGACTTTTCCATAAGAATTCTACTACCACTTAAAATTTTGTCTTTCGATAACATTTCGACACAAAACCATTTTCGACAATGCAGTTACAGTTGGCATCTCGAGCATATATATATATATATATATGCGTATATAAAAAATCATTATTTCGTCCCGTTCATTTATTTGTCGTGGAGGCAGTTGTTTGTAAACTTGCCAAACAACTGCCACCCTCTACTTTGCAAACATTTATTTCATAATATTCAGGCGGAGCACAAGAAAATGCCGCTTTATTTTCAAGATTGTGTATTCAAATGAACATTCTACCCACTTACTGTCTAACAATTATTCACTAAATATCAATACTCAGTCATCAAAAGTTGATATTGCGTAGGGAGTTCAGTAACACCTACGTCAGACCTCATAGTAAAAGTACCAAAGAATGTATATTGATTCTGATAACATTAATGAGATAAAAAGAGAATAAATTCACAGTTAAAGCTCATATTTGGACGTACCTATTTATTTACTGAGTTATTTGAAATTTTTTCTTCAAAATTTATTAGAAATCTATATTGATGATTGACGCGTTGAAAGATTCTATCGACATAGGTATTAAGTTCATTATACGGCATAGTCTTTTGAGCTTTATGCAAAGTATTCTAGTAACAATTTCAGTAGTATATTTGTCCAAACAAATTAATTACAAAATCTAAATAAAACGAAATTATCTCGAAATAAAAAATAAATAGTTCCACAATAATCTAAAATTCTATATTATATCGACTACAAAATTAGTTTTATAATAACGGAATAACCAGATCACCTTTCTTTCATATTCAATTTTTTTTTAATTTCCAATAATCATTCCCAGGCGCCTGAATTCATTCCTGAACTACGGTACTCAGGTACTATAGATACTTACTACTATAGATACGAACTATGATATTAAAGTCATGAAAATTTCAAGACTACCAGGTATAATCTAGTAGATCAAGCTTTGGGGACTTATACCAAAAGTACCAAAAATAAACGCAAAAACAAGTTGATCTATTATGTTTATAAGAATACGGCCAACTAGAGATTCTTATTCAGTAGTAATACGCGCAGAACTGATAAATCCTTGTGAATTTCGATTAAGCGTAGCCTGAATAACATCAATAGAAATTGTAGATTTCTAATGCTAATAATAAAAAAAAAATGATTTATTAAGTGCGTTGTCAAATTAAATTAAAAATCAAAGAGATTTCTATTTTCAAATCTAAACGATGCCCTTAATGGAATAGTAGTCTTGAGAATATAATATTATGTATTGCGAAGGCGAAAGCGATCAATACTCGCCTGTCTACAGGGGTGTATCGAAGGACACCCTGTATTTTTAAAAATAATTTAAAAGTCTTTTTACCTTTTTCGTGAAATTAATTTCGAGCAACAAGGAAAATATTGATATTAATTAGTTGTCTAAGTTATCTTGGATAGTTCAGTTAGTTAAAATTACAATATTAAAATTAAATTGAATAATTGAAATTAAATTATAATACTTCGTTTCGTTCTTGTAGTTAAAACTTTTTGTTCATTAGAAAAAAAATAAAAGTCTAATTCTTCCGTGTCTTGTATATTTTCACATTAATTCTAGTACATGATTATTAATTATACGGTCAAATCAATTATGATTTTGTTTGGTAGATATATTTTGGATCGACGCCGGATCGGATCAATTTTTTTTTTGTAGTTTTAAATGAAATTGAGTGATTTTCCTTTATTTTATTGGAAATGAGTTCAAAGAATCCTACGGTCGGTAATGCATCATTAGTCAATATAATAGTCACAATCAATATTCACTGACAAAACACCTACGATTTGTGATGTTTCACGCCATTTATCATCAGGTTAGCCCCGGCTCGTTCGCTGGCAGCAAAACTAAAAAATATTGTCGCGATGAGATGAAACCTGTTTTTATTTTCTTTGGCTCAGTGCCGGACAAACAGACGAACGCACGGACACCAGAGCCTTAGTAAAATCATTGGCAGTCACGTTCGATCACCAAAGCTCACTTGCACAGCCCTGAATTAGCTAGCACTATAGTTCGTTCGCGTTAAGAATGCAGTCATCGATGCAACTATAGATACTAGCCAATGAGATTACCGTATTAGAAAAATTTTTCTTACAGTCGGTGGTGCTATTGGCTATAACCTAATGCTGAGACGATACGTCACTGTATTCTTAACGCGAACGAACTATAGGCTTTATGTCTCTATCCGTTTAATAGACGGAGGGACGTCTTAACTAACAAACCGGCTAGAGTGGATTTATAGTCGACTTCTTTTAAAAAGTCCTTTCACCAATACTTTATGTTTATTTGAATAACCAGAATCGATTGACCTACATTCCGACAAGTTCAAGAATTTATTATATTATATAATATTATTATTTAATAATAAATGTCAAGAATTTTTTTGTTTTAAATCAAAAATATTAAAGAAATAAATTGTGTGTAATTGTTCTTATTATTGTTTTGTTTGGTGTGTGTTTAATTAACATTGATAAATAAATTAATATAATTTGGTGTTTACCATGTCCACTCACTCTTACGAGCCTGTAAAATATTAATAAAAGTAATGTACAATTATTTTTTAGCAATAAAATGAAAGTTAACATAAAGAATGCCCCCATAATGGGAATAAAAAATTTAAATTCATAAAAAATTGTTTCAAAAATTGAGCATCTAGTTATCGGTTTCCAGGAAGAATTTCTCCAATCACCGGATTTGATTGACCTATCATCATTCAATACCATTCCAAATATAACGAAAATAAGCAAAATTATGTTCATTCATTTTGGTACTGACACGTGTATGTGGAAAATCAATATGCCGCATGTCCAACAAGATACGACATAAAAGGATTCAACGGGATAGGATTTCTCTTATTTCTTAATGTGTATTTTAAATATTGGTGAAAGATTATAATTGCTTAACCCTTGTCATAAGCTAAAAAAATTATAAAAATAAATATCATTTACTTCGTATTTCAGCATTGTTTGTTCATCGGCTGTTTTTAAATAAATACTTCAAAAGTATTTTTTAAAGATAATTTACAGAAATATTGTTTAAAATTCATGTAGGTGCCATACGCTAACGCTAATGTTCGGAGGTCATATTAAAATATTCACAGAAAACATTTTTCTAACTAAAATGTAATTCCCTGGTGTAGAGAAAGAACAAGATGTACGTCAAAAATTAAAAAAATTACTCGTAGAACTTTTCCAGTACACGTTAAATAGCTTTGTCGTATAAAATATTTAGGTACAAATAATTACGAATATTTGTAGGTATGTGGCCCTACCGGTCAGATGCTACATTTTCCTAACGTAGACAAAATATGCTATGTCTAGGAACAGGGCAAAACGCCAATACCTTCGGTGATTGATACTCGATTCGTTTTGTGTTTTGAAAATATTATTTTAGACAGCCTAGAAGGCTAGATAACCGCATTAAACAAAATTTAGATCAACAAAAAAGGGCTTTTGTTCATGTAAAACCCATCTTTCGGCTTAAGTGTTTTTATAATTAAAACACCTAAAAATTAAAAATAGAATTATTGTATCTCTGTTTCTATAATCACAAATCTTTATAAAAACAAAGGTATAATTGTAAAAAAATTAATGAGTATTATTAAATTTATTAAAAGTAATAAAAAATTTAATTTAGTTACAAAATTATATTTGATTAAAATTGGTTTATTTTGCGTTTCCATAAAATTTACTAATCGTATTTACGTGCAGTCGAAACTTCATACTTATACTTAAGGAATAAGGATAAAAGTTTATACAAGCCACTGAGAAGATTAATGTTTATTAAATAGAACCTTGGCTGCGAAAAAACGCCACAAAGAAAAATAGATTATTTAGTAGTAAATACTTGCCTCCTTTCGTGAGTCACCAAAAGTTAACACGTTTTTTTAGAAGAATGATTAAGTCTAGGGGTTAAAAGCAACAACATAAAACAAAAGCTCTTAAATTAAAAGCATTCCGATGTTATTTTCTCGTACCCTAAAAAGGTTAAAAGTTGATAAATACCTTCAAACATAATTGAATAATTCACTTAGCCAAATGAGTTGTTTTGATTGAAGTTAAATAAAAAAGAGACATTTAAACTTTAGCCATAAATTATACAGAATGATTTTTGCCACTCATTTTAGGTGCCAAATTTTTTGTAGTTTTTAAAAGTACAAAAAATGGCTCATTTTAAGCTCCTTAAAATGTAGCACCGACTCTACATTGGTCATATTTAGAAAGAGGTAGCAATACGGCATTCATTTCTGTTCTGTCCCTTTTGTACCCGATGTTCATTTCCGCTTTCGGCTTGTGATGATTTCCAACTGGAAATACCAATAGTGACAGTTTTTTGCGGACATCATAACTACAAAAACGATGCTCTTTTAGCTACTTTACAAGAAAAATGCTATTTTTTATAATGTAGCCATTATAAAAAAATAGCATTACTATCGATCGAAAAAATACGAATACTCGAATATTCGGAATGCTTGAGTATTCGCCTATTATAATATTCGAATAAAACATACGCATGTTTTCCAATATTCCGAATGCTAATGGGTCGGGGAATAAGTATTTTTGTATTTTGTTTGTAATATTTTGTAATTTTATATCTCTTTGGTTCTTTTGTTTATTTCTTAATGATTAAGATACTATGAAAAAGGATACATGAATAAAATGAATGTTTATCGTCATTTTTAATTGTTTTACTCTTTGGTAAAATACACGAGCCTAAAGAAATTGATACTAATGAAATATGTTGAAAAAGTAAAAGTGCAACACAAGCCGCGAAAAAATTTGGTGATTTTTGTAGTCATAATGGAATATCAGTAATAATAGCACAAAGTTACCCTAGTCACCCTAATACGGATGAAGTCGACGACATGTTTTAAAAGGGGAAGCAAGATTGACATGTTGGTGGTTACGAGATACCTGCAGTATTGGAAATCAAACACATATTTGGGTACCAGAAATTAACTTCATGAAAGGTGTACTCATTTGCAATCTACTAAAATATTTATTTCTTCGAAAATTATCACTAGTGCAAAAACTTCTTGGCCAAAGATCAAGCACCACAGACTGTAGCATAACCCGGATTAACCCGCAATAAGGTTATGTTGTGCATTTGATGGGAGCTTTTGCCACGTGGTAAAACCATCGGTTCGGATCTTTACTGCCAACAGCTGATGAGGCTCAAGTCAGAAATTAAGAAAAAGCGACCAGAATTGTACGATAGGAAGCGGTAGTCTTTCATCATGAAAATAAGTGTAAATCATATTTTTCTTTTTTATATTCGATGTCATCTCTCATTAATTGTGCTACTTACTTTAGGAATTTTGAAAACTAAATGGTATTGAAATAAATTGAGTTTTCACTTCGTAAGAGCATATATCAGTAGAATGCCTACCTTTATTCATACCTTTCGAATTCGAAAACTTCGAATATATTTAAGTACTTATTCGAATAGTAAAATTTTTGGAATTGGAAATATACGAATACTTGAAGCGAACGAATAATCGAAGCACTACTTGTGTGGGCGATTTAACGCCCGCTAAATGTAATAAGTACATCAAAGTTGGGTGGGCTGCACTTCTGTGGGACGTTCTTGCTGTAATATAGTAAACATGGTTATTTTCTGCTCAAATAAGCAATTCACTAAGGTACTCTTCATTGAAATAAGTTTGAATTGAAAGAAGCTCTTAACAAATATAGAAACATAATTCCAGTTCAAGCCCACATATTAAAAGCTCTTTCTGAAATTATAATTAATTAAGTTTCGGGTCAGCCACAAATAATGCCTACCGAAATGTGCCTTTCTGAAACTGTAAGATAGTGCCCCGTACATTCCATAATAACTCTCTTTTTGTAAAAAAAATTTAATTATTTTGTAATCGAGCGAGTACGCCACCTTAAGACTTCATTGCTAATCATCATGAATCGTATGTGCATCAGTAATTATGACGCGTATACCGTACGTCGCTTAATGCATGGAACATTGACTCTGCTCTTGTAGCTTCAGCGATTTTTACTTCCCTCTAACCAGAACACAATCGCATAGACGCTCGTGGTTACCGTGATGTTCAAAACGAGAATAACCAATACCATGAGGAGAATAGGAAGAATTCATTTACCAGCATTTTATGTAGATGCATTCTCATTTGACCAACACAATAATACTTGCAGAAAGGAATGTATTTATACAATTGATTAAAAAAATATATTTATGTATGTGTATTATTTTATACGAATGTTTTTATATTATTATGATCGCAATAAATTTTCAAACAACAGGTAACTTACACGAGCAAAGCTTTAAGCTAGGCTTAGCAACATTCTATTCTCTCAGCAACACGAGTCCCTTTGCAACCTTCAGCAGAGAGAACTACACAAAAGAGATATTATCCTGAAAAACAGCTAAAAGGTCTGACAATAGCTTAAGAGCTTTTAAACACCTCTCTTTTTAGCTGGAACAATGGGCTTCAAAGTAAAGCTTGCTAAGCTTTTCATTTTATTAAAAGTTTGCTGCAAAGAATTCGCTTCATAATATTTGCTATGTGGTTTAGTTTGAGAAATTAATTGTCTATATACTCTTGTGTGATCTCTTCTGGTTGTCTGGTAGAGATCGCTGTGTAGCGATAAGACCGCCTAATATAATCCAATTCTTTCATGGTATTTTTTGTTACTGAGGTGTATTGAAGTGTAAATAAATATGTTGAACTAGCTTACGTAACGTATAGCTCCACTGGCATTTACTTTAAAATAAAACATTTTCTGGAGGCATTCTATTCTAGGGTAATATTGCCTTTTAAAACAGAATTAACGTGTGTGTATCCTGTATTTAGTTTGTGCAATATAATAATATAAAGTTTCATTTATGTTTGAATTTGTATATATTTTTTATTTTTTTTTATTTTTCTTTATTTGGGAAACAAACAGAACAATACACTTTAAATACAACAATATTCTCTAAATAATTCACAATCCAGCAAAGTTTCCTCTAATAAAATTTACAAATTTTAGTTGATTTTGAATACCAACAAACTACACAGTTAGATAATTTGGATTTTATTACATATTGAATTTAAATTAACACAATTAAACGGGGATTACTAAAGCAAATTAAATTATTTCTTTACATTTACAACATAAATAAATACGGATAGGTAGTATAAAAATGCTATTTAATTACTTCTTGAGGACTTGTAAAGTTTGTCTAATGCTACGCTTAAATTGCTTTAGAGAGAGATTGAACATATCTAAGTCACTGAACACTTTATTGTTTGAATTACAAGATCTGTAAATAAATGAATTTGTTGCATAATTCGTACGCATTGTGGGTGGCTGAAAAGCATGAATTCTTCTTGAATTGGTGCGGCAACAACGAAAATTAATCTGCTCTAAAAGATATGGTGAATCGATAAAGTTGTTATAATTTCGAAAAGAAATATTTGATCGCGAGCTGTCCGTCTGTCCTCCAGGGAAATTACTACTATTGTTGATGGTTGCCCTAAAAGTAACGTTCTATAATTTAAATATTTAATAAATTTGTTTTAATTTTTTCTATTCCATTCCTATTTATATAAACTTTATACTGCGGATTCCAAGCGACAGAGGCATACTCTAGAAAAGATCGAACAAAGCAGCTATAAAGCATCACTAAGGTGGAAACATTTTTAAAGTCTACGCTAACTCTCAATACGAAGCCCAGCATGCGAAAAGCCTTTCTAACGATTGCATTTATATGATAATCTAAAACAAGCTTACAATCCAGATAAACACCAAGGTCTTTCACCAAAGAAACTCTTTGAAGTGTTTGATTTTGTAATGAATATGGATACAATAGCGTTTGTTTTTTCGGGAAAATGAAATTACACTACATTTAGAAACGTTTAAATGTAGCATGTTATTACAACAATAGAGGCTTAGTGAATTTAAGTCGTCCTGAAGGGAAGTACAATCATTATAATCTTTTATGAGCTTGAGAATTTTCTTATCATCAGCATAGAGTAAGAATTGTGCATGTTCGAAAATTAAGACAACGTCATTAACGTATATGTTAAAAAGAAGGGGGCCTAAATGTGAACCCCGTGGGACACCTGATGTAACTGGAGTGAATGACGAACAAAACCGTTTCACCGTTACAGCTTGACTGCGATCTCTGAGGTATAATTCCAGCCAACGGAGAAGATCGCCGTGTATACCAATGTTATACAGTTTTTTAAATAGTGTATTGTGACAAACTTTGTCAAAAGCCTTAGAATAATCTGTATATACAACGTCTACTTGATATCCTCCATCCATTGCTTTGGAAATAAAATTCAGAAACACGCAGAGGATGGTTTCAGTCGACTTCTGACCTGTGCAACCATGCTGCTGTTCAATAATTAAAGATTTAATAGATGGATAGATGACATCATAAACAATACATTCGAACATCTTCGCAACGGTGCTTAACTTTAAAATAGGGCGATAGTTGAGAACATCATTTCTGACCCCATTTTTATATACTGGCACTATATAAGAGCGTTTCCAAAGTTCAGACATAACACCGCTTTGAAGTGACATATTAAAAATTTTGTGCAACGGGATACAGAGCTGTTCAAAACAATTACGAAGAAATAGTGGAGGTATGCAGTCGGGACCTGTGCCTTTAGAAACATTAAGATTTTTCAAGTATTTCTTACCAGTCAATGGAGTAATAATGAAGGACGATAAATCAATAAAGCACTGGGAATCTGTTTGGTGATAAGACACCGTATTATTGTTAATGAAAGCTGAATCAAAATATGCACTGAACATATTACAAATTTTCCTGCCATCTGAAGATAATAATCCGTTATAATATAAATTTTCGGGTAAGTCGTGAGCGGATTTTCTGGATTTAATGAATATCTAATACTGTTTGCTAAATTTAAATATATTAGATTCAGATCTTTCAATAAACGTATCATAACAGTGAGATTCAAGATATTTCTGTCTTTTACATAACAAACTGAAGCAAAGCTAGTCGTCATATATTCCATTTTTTGTTGAATCGTTTCAATTTTTTGTGATATTTCAATTTTTCTTTTATAACTTTGACTAATGCGAGAGAATACCAGTGTGGATACTTAGGAGAGCTGTGAACTAACTTTGTTGGGATGTTTTCTTCCATGATTTTGTTCAAGATGTTATAAAAAGTTTCAACAGCTAAGTCAACACTAGTATTAGATAAACATGAGTTCCAATCTATGTCAAATAGTAGCTTATTTATTGCTGAATAGTCAGCAGTTTTGAAAAGTCATAAGAGACGTGGTTAAGCTCTTAGGTGGATGAATGTTGAATCCGTTACCAATATATTCAAAGCAGGGTGATGTCCATCCTCATCGACCAAGGGATACGAGGACCGACTGACAAAACATTCCCATTACTAAATCCAACTGCCAGCCATTAACGTTAGGAACAAAATTGTATTGTATAAAATTATTAAAGGATCAGAAATTAGCTAATGCTGCAATCGATATATTATTATTTTCCATACTTAATATTGCAATATTTTCATTGGTAGCTGCTGTCCAGGAGGCAGAACTAAACACCAACAACAAAGTAATCATCATCAGGATTTCTCAAAACAGTCTCAGATACATCCTCATAAAATTCTGCATGCGCATCATACTGCGTTGAACAGTGAGGAAAGTCGCAGCAATAAATGTGAAAAATATGCCTTTGTTTATTACCGTTACTAGACACAAAACTTAAAGATACAATATCGGCAGAAGACTTACAATTAGACTGCGAAAGAGAAACATCGGAAACAATTATACGCTTACGAATAGCAATTAAAACTCCGCCACCTTTTTGATCTTTTCTAGACTCATAATTTCTGTCACAACGATACACAACGAAACCGTCATAAAACAGTTCCGAATCGAAAATACCTGGTAATAACCAGTTTTCACTTAAACAAATAATATCATGATCCGCTAAAAGTAAGTTTTTCAAAAAAGTTGTCGTTTTTGTCCGCAATCCGCGGACATTTTGATAAAATATATTCAAGCTGCAATCCATAAGGAATAAGATAAATTATAAAAGCTATAAGTAACTATAACAAAACGAAATAATTTCAGCCACTCAAAACAAGCACAGAACTTTGCAATTACAATCAAAATTTCATAAATTAATTCAAAAGTAACGGAAGCAATTTTTTTGTTTAAATTTCTCATCGCCTCAACTGTGGAATACTTTAATTTATTTTTTATATGTAAACATAAACTACCAGTATAAAGAATAATGCTTATTTTATCTTTTTTAAATCTTCCACGCGACCAATATGTATTACAGGACTAGTATCATTTTTACGCGCCATGATGGAGCAGTTACGGACCCAGACATATTTATACAACTTCTCTTTCGCTATCTTTTTGGTATCAAGTAGAAGCCCTTTATATATATATATGTATCTTGTAAGATGCTCATTAAAATATAATCGCGCGTGGTCTTTGTTGACAAAACCAATATCAGAAACCTTAAAATCTTTGACTGCACGCATTGATGTGAGAAACTCGTCTTTACGATATCTGGATATAAAGCGTACAATTACCGGTTTTGGTTTTTTATTGTTCTTATCCAAGGGTGCAACACGCGTAATAAAATCTACATCGATATGAGTATTAATCTCAAATTTTACAACAGCGCATGTTTTTCAAAGGGCTTCAAGCAAATTTTCATTTTTCTTTTCAGGCAAACCGACTATCTCAACAATAGAGCGTCTAACCCACTGATCCTTCATGTTTAACTCCTTATGAAAAAGATTTAGTCTAGAACTCACCTCCACTAGACTTGCCTTAATATCAGTAGTAGTTTTAACTGTTTATTTATAAAAAGGGTATTCAATTAGTACGCAAACCAATTAAAGGAAACCAATAGTCATTAATCATCAATAGAACTAGATACATCCCAGATTTTCGTAAATATAAAACTTGAACGAAGTAGTAAACCCACATACACCGCAAAATAAGTGTACATGGTCAAAATCTGAGACGAATAAACCCACTAAACCTCTACTGGTACGCTATCTCTCTATGGAGTACTGTAGTTGGGATAGTTCTGCAAAGTACCAACTAGAAGTGATGGATGCAGTTGACCAAAGAGCCCAAAAAATTATTAACAACTTTGACCTCATCACCAAAAAACTGTAAAGCCTCGACCATCGTCGGAAAGTTGCCAGTTTAGCTGTCTTCTACATATTACATTTTGGAGGGTGCGCGAAAGCTCTTTTTGATCAGGTTGAACCCACACCCTTCTTACATCGGACTACTAGACGCAGACAGGCCTTCCATCCCTTTATGGTAGATATCCCAAGAAGTCGAACCAAACGCTTCGATAGTTCCTTTTTGGCGCGGGTCGCCAAGGTGGAATGAACTGCCTGCGTCTGTTTTTCCAGAAAACTATAGTCCTAGTTCTTTCAAGCGTCGAGTGAATAGGTATCTCGTGGATAGACGTGTAACACCTTCGTCTTCATCGTCACTTTCCATCAGGTGAGATAGAAGACAAACGTCTAATCCTTTTTCAATAAAAAAAACATCTAGGATTGACTCTTCACACACAGTCAAAAGACACAAAAGCGGGAATTGCGGCGTGTCTGTTGAATTTAATCACTCAAAGTTTCGGCGTTTATTTGTCGGTAATTTCTATTACAAATTTTGTCTAAGCTACTTTTCAATGGAGTACTTCTTTCTAATGGCAATAGAATCATTAATGTGTGATTCATATCAGAGTTTTCCTTTTTTATTTATTTATTTGAACACAAAACAGATTACATTCTTCTTAACAAAAATAATATTACATTAAGTTTTTAACCTAACTGTAAGCCAAAACATGTGTTACAGAAATATGTTGTAGCATTAGTGGTACGTATAGCTTAGTTTACAATAGGTCATACTAAATAACAAGAAATTATACAAAGATTATATTACATTGATTTAAACATGTATGTATTTGCACCCATGTTACTGAGGACATCGTTGCAAGATTCTTTTTCAATTTTAATCAATGAAAAGATTGGTATTTAATACTCTGCCCTTGACTGATATCTATTGTCTTAAAATGTAATTGTCATTTTACCTAATTTCTCTCTTATGTTTACTGGCAATTCATTTCATATTTTTAAATATCGAACCGAAGAGGTCAAACGAAGTCTATTATTAGGTATAATTTCTTAGTATTGTCACAAAGGACCAACGTGTGGAAAATACCTAATGATGATGGGCTTTATTTCATATATCCTACTATTATAAATGTAAAAGTTAGTATATTTGGATATTTGCTTCTCTGTCACACATGTTTATCCCGACATGTTAACTAGAACAGTTATTTAAGCTAGCTTAACTCAAAGTAAAAGCCGAGTATTTAATATCTAGTAACATTAATTACATAGGTAGTAATAATTACCTATGTAATTAATGCAATTGCGAATGTTTGAAACGAATCCGTCAGTAGTCGGAGAAACCTTGTAAAACGACGCCCGACCAAACGTTCGCGTCATGTAGGCACTGTAAATAATAAAAGTAGGCATGATTTGATAAAATAACTAAATAAGTTACTCCAGAGATACTAACATAATATTATTATTAACTACAGATATCCAAAGTCTGCGGTGATATATAGAAAGCGTCTAGGTCTTTACCCACCTGTCACCAAGTTTGATGCCGGTCATTTATACTTAATAGATATGCTCCAGTTAATTTAGCCTAGATTAAGATTTAAAAAATATATATAAAATTTTTTTTTAAATATACTGATTCCTGTAACGGTAAAGATGTCAAATCTGCCATACCGCATTTGGCACTTGTGGTAGTCGATAAATAACCTGACTTTTCCTTTAGCTGGGTTATTTTTTTTTTTGAGAATTTAATGATTTTTTTTGTATTGTGTTCAGTTTAGCGTTTTGCTCGAGTTCGTTCCAGTCTAATTTCATAGATCCCAGATTTCGGGGATATGGAACTCCTTAAAACCAAATATAAGGTGTTTAGTAATTGACGATTCCTTAACTGTGACGTTGAGACAGGAAGGTAAGGAACTGCGGCCAAGGATCTTATTGAGTGGACTCACACAAAGAAACTCCTCACCTTCATGAGAATTGTTTCGATCGATTTGGCCTAAGGTAAGATAGGAAGACACATCTTGAGTTTTATCTTGAGAGTAAGTAATCCATTTTCAAGGATATCTTGGACTAAATCTGCGCTCATATCTGCACGTAGGTTGCAAAATCATCGAGACTGAGTATGTTTGTTTTGCTAAAAAAAATCTCTAACTCATGTTTTCGAATTTAAAACGATTTCACAAACAAAAAGAGCAGACGTATTGCGTAACGTCCTTCCTCATAGAGGAACGATAGTAGTTTAGCTGACTCAACAAATTGCACAAAAGGTTGTTTGTGTCGTTATCAAAATTATAAAAACGATTACATAGATAGTTATAAAATAATCCACGTAATGCGAAAGTTTGTATGTTTGTTATTCAATCACACAAAAACTGCGGAACGGATTGTGATAAAATGTGTAATACGGAGAGGATAAAGGCCATTTTTTTATCCCAATATTTTAAATATTCTACAAAGAAGTATCTACTATTTCGGAGGGATATGCGGTCAAAGCCGCGGGCAGAACGTGGTAAAATAATAACACTAAACTTAAAATACAGTTATAGTTAGTTATAGTTATAAGTTCATGAGTTGTCGTCGAGTTGTAGTCGTCTATGTACTGACTAAATAGCTGACATATTTCGCACACACTCTTAAGTAAACTATTTATGACCAAAATATATTTAGTGAATACCAACCTATAACAGCATTGTATCAAACGATATCATTATACAAGAAACTGTCATAAAATTAAATTTTACATTACCTATTTTGCGTTGTTGAATTTATTATGGCCGAGTGGCGTAGTGGGTGGTATCCCTGCATCATACGCTGGAGATCCCAGGTCCGAGTCGGGGCATTTATTTGTATGATGAACACAGACGTTTATTCTCGGGGCATTGTTCTGGGTTCCCCCACTCTCCACAGGGGATTTATTAGTATATACGTCCAGGATTAAACTTATTGAAGGCAGTAGTTCCTTAAAAATATTTTCCACAATAAGCTAGCACTTTTAAAAATTTTGGACATGTTCCGCTTGCCTACAAATAAATTCTGAACGCGTTAATAAATAAGCGTTAATTGCTGCATCGCAATGAGTACCTATTAATGTTCGAATAACATTCAGTGGGCGCTATTTGATCCACTGCCAATATTTAGGAATGGAAACTACTGGACTTTGGCAAGCCGCCGACATAACACACACTGAAACAGATCTGATATAAATATGTTAAAACGGATTCGTATTACATTTTGTCACTGAAGCCGTTTGCTGTAGAGCTTAAACATTAAAATAAATAAAAAAATTCCGTGATAGAACATCAACAACTCAAAGTTTTTTTTATATATTTTTTTTCAAGTGGAAGTACAAAAGCTTTGTTAAGATTTCGTGTGGGGCGGTAACTTTGTCCTTTCTATGTAAACCGTCATAACCACCAAGTTGACGTGGTTGTGTTCCGGTCAAAGGGAAGGAACTTACTGGAAATTACTGGAACAAAGGCAACACCAGCTAAACCCTACTGTTAATAAATAAAATACCCACGACTAATGATCTCCATGGCGTGCCCATTTGCCGGCTATGAAATCAGTAAATATAAAAATTATAAACGGCTTGGCGCACAAAATGTCGTACCCAGTATTGTAATCATAGCCATAAAAAAATTATTTGTAAATTACATGTATAGTACAAATTCACTTTAAAGAGAACTTAAATCATTTGTGTAGCGCAATCAGAATAAGTTTCCGCTAGGACGCTATTGTAACCATGAAAAATGCTGTTATTATAAAGGTTTTTATTCTCATACCTTCGTATCACTCCCAGACACATTCCTCTCTAACATAATGTGCATCTTCGACTTTGCCACACTTAGTGCAATTTGGGGACTCAATTTTTCGTAAGGAAAGAAGAATGGCAACATTTAGTGTTTTTTCAGAACCACCTAAATACTTGGTGTTTCATGCAATGAACACTAAGATCTTTATCTTCTAATATTTATGGTAAGAAATATTAGAAATATTTAAGAAAATATATAAGAATTTATAAATATTTAAGAAAGCTAACCTCAAATCGGGCCGTAATGTGTTACACCTACAGAGGTTAATGGAATACTAAAAACAAGGAAAATATTCTTACTGAGTGATTGATAAATATTTTATTTTGGTACTAACAACACATCGTCATTATTTTTGGTGTCCTCAACGTGACCTGGAATTTTTGCGTTTAATTTCAGTAAAAGATAAATAAATGAAATCGTGTTATTTTAGTTAATCCCATCTTCACACAAGAACACATAAACTTGGAACATAATATTTTACCCCGTTATGAGCTTCTATTTTTGAAGAACAATATTTGAAACGCCCAGAATTTAAGAATTAAAATAGGTGGTTTTTTAACTAAATTTCCATGCTTCTTTGTTCAGTGTACAATGTCCCGAGTATAATTTGGTAAGCAAAGTTTTGACCAGAAGCAACATAAAGTAATATTTTATAAATAAGAATAATAAATAAGCGTTTTCGTAATAAATTTACGAGTTCCGAAGCAAAACCGTGTGAGAAGCCTAGTTAATACAATGGTGAATTTATTGAAAATGTGTAAAACTGACTAACGTTGTCTCTTAATATGATTTTTAGTTTCTATTGGAAGAAACAATTATAGGAATTAGTTAGTTTAGTTTTCTTCTTAATAAAATACTGTACACGAACATATTTCCATTTCTTTACTAGATACTGAAATAATTTACTTCCATCTATGAATGGATATTTAACAAGTTTACAATCTGTATTACCCACTGTGTTGTTAATGTTACTAATTAAATAATGTACTCTATAAATAATTCTTCGATAGGTATTCTATTTAAACAAGCTCGCTGTATTTTATATAATATTGCAAGTATAGCAACATCGTGAGTACTTGCGATAGAATGTTATGTCAAAACAACAACAAACCCATTATGTCATCGCAAGCAGGATAACAAATAAATTATGTGTGAGTGAAACACTTAAAAACACGCTTTTATCGTTTTTAAAATCGTTTCAGTAAAAAGGTAAAATTAAATGAACAAACCTTTCTTTTTTCGATAGGTTGAACGTACGTTATATTTCCAAAAACTGTAGATAGTAGGAAAAAATACTTTGAACTTTGCCGCAGGGGTGCAGAGGTCACTTGTTAACGTGATGGTCTACAAATATTATGATTGGTGTGAATTTGGAGATAAGTTTGGCATGTAAATAATGTCAGGTTTACAGTTTTGAATTTACATACCAACAGATAGGGAGTGACGTTAGCTATCTAGATAAAATATTTAAAACGAACGTTCAAAACTATTGTTACCTAGACGTTGTATTAGCTTTTAAAATTTTCCCTCAATTTCCACGCTTTCCTTTCAAGCGCAAAAAGTTTACAAGTACTGAAGCCTAGGTTATTAAAAGTTTGTAAAGAGCACCAACATTTCATTATTCTTAAAGTTATTGAGGTAAAAATAAGGTTTTATTTTATAATGGGAAGAAACAGTAATATCTTATTGAGTGTATGTAAAAGTCGTTACAAAATAGCCTACAAAAAGATAAGTATAATGATTAATATTTAAAGTTTCTTTGTATTCAAAAGAAGGAACGAATATAAAACTCAAATTAAGAATCAAATATTGTGTCGTGGACCATATACTAATATCGTAACAGAATTAAAGAAATCGTCATTGCGAGAGTCATTTTTATAAGGCTTAGGAGAAAATGTATAATAAATTTGGAGTGAAGAAAAATATTATGTACGAGTTTGCAAAATTTTATGACGATCGGTAACGTTGTTATGAATTGAACGTAAAGCAAACAAACAATCTCACTCTCACATTAATAATACTAATTAAGTCTATGTTCAACTAAAACCCCCTTAGTTTACGGTTAGAGTTATATAGCTGTAGTGTTTGTCTGTTAACTTTATGAAGTAGGTACTTACTATATACTGCCGTAAATGGCGTGTTTGTTTTACAATACGAAGGAAAACATTATTTTCGTATTTTGTAATTTAATCTCTTGGTTTGTTTTAAAGTAAATGGTTGTATTGTTTGTTTCTTGCCGATTTTGACAGGTACTATGAAAATGTTTCCTTTCGAGACAATCAAAGACTGTTTCCCGTCAATTTTCAACTGTTTTTCTGTTAGATAAAATAATCAAGTTGAAAGAAGAAATTCGTCACCTTTTGAAATTTTATTTCAAAACAGAAAAAAACGCAACACAAGCCGCGAAGAAACTTTGCGTACCTACATAATTTTATGCCCATAATAGTAGCCCAAACTTGGTTCAAACCTTTTGAATCCGGAAATTATCATGTCAAAATGGCGATCGATATGGTCAACGGTGCTACGGAAAAGCTGAAGAGTTAGAAATCTACCACAAGACAGTTTCAACCCTTTTGAAAAAGGCTTTATATTTGAGTACCACATGATCTCACAGAAATAAACTTACCGATACGTATGTATACTCATTTGTGATTACTAAATCGTAATGAAACTGAATCATTTAACTAGATTTAGTCACTAATGATGATAAGTGGCTCACATACGACAAGAACGTGCGAAATAGAGCATGGGCAAAGAGCGGTCGAGCACCACAAACTGTTTGCATATCCCGGATTAACCTGCAATAAGGTAATGTGTGTTTTGTGGGCATTGTGTATGAACTTTTGCCTCCGGGTAAAACTATCGATTCGGATCCTTACTATCATCAGCAGAGGCGGCTCAAGCAAGAGTTTGAGAAAACATGGGTGGCGTTGAGCAGCATGCAGGGTGTGGACTTTCTTCATGATAACGCGAGACTCCACAAATCTTTAGCCACTCAGCAAAAATTAAGAGAGTTTAGATGCAAAGTAATAATGCGTCCACCATACAACCCGGACTTGGCAACTTCAGATGTCCAGTAATTTCGGTCTCGTCAATATTCGGGTCGACGTCAAAAGAAGACTGTCAAAATTAGTTCAAGCGTAATAATTTTTATTTAATAATAATAATAGAATTATAAAAAGTTTATTTTCAGACAGTTAGTCCATAATAGCGGTAGTAACAGTGATCTTAATAACTACGAGTTAGTAAACTTAAAAACTAATAAGTACATAACAATTATAAAAAAATTAGCCTTAGGAGGATTTAGCGTCACGGTTTAATGGCGTGAAGCTGCATCCATCGGCGCAACTTTGGCGAGTCCCATCTTGCAGCGAACACCCTGAGGATGGTGTTGGAGCTGCGGCGGAGGCGGTTGAGTAAGGAGGCACAGCGTTTGCGCATGATGGCCGCGAAACTGTGAGTCTGCTCCTCCGTTAAATTTCAATGTATTAATAAAACATGAATTTATTATAATTGAATTCAATTATATGAAATTATAATGAAATTAAAATAAAATAAAATAAATAAAATATAATGAAATTAAATTGAATGAACAAACTTTTACCTGACCTATTACGGCTCCCATCTTTGCTTGTTGTGCTCGTCTCTTGATGTATGGCTATCATTTTATGATAAGTGCATCATTAAGTACATAGCAGCTTGAGTGTCGCGACATTGCAGACATTATTAGGTATGTTACACGTTAGAATCTTACACAGCTTATAATTTTTTGAGGTCTTTGAATCTTCCGTAGGTTAGAATATTTCTATCGATATTATAAAACCAATTTATTGGTGTATTTCGTGGATGTGATTTTTATGCTTGATTGGTTATTGATGTTACCTACCTAATTTAAAATTAGGTATTAAAGTATTCAACACCAAACGTAACGAGTCACTGGTCTTATATTCGTAACATATTTTGCCAATGTACAACAAGAGTTGTCAGTTCATTAAGGTATACAAGAGTAGACAATACAAACAAATAACCTAAAGGAAAGTTGTTACCAAAAAATATTTATAAAGAAACAACTGAAACAACTTTCGTGTCGAGTATTTAATCGAGTGATTTTAACTCCAAATTCAAACTCCAAGTTACAAACAGTAACTATTTAACTTCACAATTGATCGTTCAAGACACAAAGTCACCAATGACACAATGCACCAATGACTTCATCTTATGACGAGAAATCTATGTAAGTATTTAATTTTATTGTAATTGCTCAGCAGCATGCGGTTTCCTGGAAAATGAGGTGAAATATGCCATTTCAACAGTTAATATTAGAAACAAGCTGTGCCTGCATACAAAGCAAGAACCTGTCTATTTTTAAAAAGCTAACAAACGTTATAGAATGGATTAAAATATCGTCTAATTAATATATCAGTGACTGACACTCGTTGATGGTTATTTAGCTAGCCTAGACTAAGTAATTAGTTATTTATATAATTTGAAATGGTTTAATAATGGACGTAATTTTCTATGAAAGCTGCATCAAGTCTAAAAACAAAACACCCGTAACACCGATATAGTGCAAACAGTAATTTTAATTTATCAAGTGTAAACTTCAGACACATGACATCACTTCTCCTTACATATTATATATTTGATAAAACATATGTTTTCCTGATAAGCAGATCGCTGAAAACAACTTCTCATTCGACCACAACCTCCAAAATAATAACAAAAGAGTCCAAGAAGGGTTTGCTTACCTAAAGGCTTATATCAAGAATATATCAAGTTTAAAAACGATCTCAACCCATCGTAGAGGGAAAACAAACAAATGACAGAACTAAGATATAATAATTATTTATTTACAGTATGTATCCACCTTTAGTTTGCGTGTCTTACAACGTGATTGTTTACCACCATAACTACATACTGTCTGACATATCTCATTTATATATCTACGTCTTAGACTTGCACAACACATAAAGTGTTGTACCTAATCGATATCTATGTACAATGAACAAAAGAGGTCGTTCAACAAGTTTTGGATGCACTTGGATGGTTGTAATGAAATTTTGAGACTGAGTTTGTGGTTGAAATGTTTTTTTTTTTAATGACTTGTACTTTCTTATGAGATGTTACTTTCGTTGTTGATTGCATACGTCAATTAAATTGTTCGTAAGAAACTTGTGAGTTATAAAATAAAGTATCTGAAAGAATCGAATCGTATCGAAATAGCTATGATTTAAACAAGATTTTACAAATACATTGTAAATGATGTCGACTTTAGAAGAACTTAGTTAATAATTGTACAACTGATCCCATGTTGGTATTATTTGTGAAACCTAATCAAAATTAAGTTAAAACCGTGTTGTTATGCCTTGTCTACTTTGTGAGTTTGTCACTTTGTGTCGCAATAAACGTTAACGCAAACATTTTTTAATTAAAATATTGATTAATTTGATCTCAGCCAAGCAATTAAAAAACATTATGATTGCAATCAACAGCGAGGTGCTTCTTTATCCCCATATATCTAAAAATGAATAAATACTCATAAATTATAGTGGTAGTAAAGGTTTTTCTAAAGATTTTTCTAAAGGGGCGTTACCACATCCTTCATTACGTTAGCCGCCATGACAATGCTAGAGCAAGGAAGAATACAATCTACCTCTTACCATCAAGAGGATTGCGTGTTCGATTGGGAAGAGAGCTAATTACTTAAATTTGCTTGAAATGTTTTTTCAGACAGAAAATGCAAAATAACATTGTTTAGTCATTTCTAATGACGTCACCCGAGGCTGATGTATTCGACCCATGACCCCCCACGTAACAGGAAAGTTATAAACAAAGATTGAATTAATTTCTCTATGTGAGAAGTTTGAGTGGTGTAAATATACTGCCTCATACGCCAGTTCGTGTCCTGGTCGAGGCATTCAATTGTGTGATGAACACAGATGTTTGTTCTAGGGTCATGGTTGTTTTTAATGTAATTACAGCGTACTTAATGTAAATACTTAATAATAAACATACAGCAAACTTGGAGGGAAATTGAGAATAAACATTCCATATTAAATATCAACAACCATGACCCGTGAACAGATATCTTTGTTCCTCACACAAATGAATGCCCCAACCAGGACTCGAACCTGGAACGTCAGCGTATGAGACAGGCTTACTACGACATACGCAGCTTAGCCGTCGTTTGTTAACAATAAATTCTGTAGAGTCTAGAAACTTAGAGGGACTTACCCTGCTTAGGTTTGAGTCTTTTAAAGCTATACATATATTTAGTTATTTTGAGATAAGACAGAGAGAAACAAAACACTATATGTCTTTCCTTTGAACGTGCACTACAGAGTACTGAAATTATTTACAAATAATTTTACAATTAATGGTAAAAGTACTATTAAAACCGGTTTAGTAGGTTCATAATTTATCATTATCAAACAAGCTAACTTTCCATTTTGTAAGATCAAATAAAAATTATTTCATAATGTTGTTTTTATTCTTGCTAATTGCTCACGCAGTTACCCATTTTGGATTTAAAATGCGTTCTTTCAGAATTTTAATTACGTGTTACATATGATAACAATCATATAATATAATACCGCATACGTCATTTGACGTCATTATTCGTAAATTATACGGCTGTTTTGGTCACGATGACAAACAAACTTGTTTTTTTTTTTCAATTGAAATTGTTATTTGTTTTGAAATTTTCAAGGTTTTTGTAAATATGTGTTAATTTAAACGACGACATAGGTTAAACTTAAAGGTTGGCTGGTAGATAATGCCTTGTGGTATTAAGCCATCTTGTACAATGAAATGTGTGCAAATTTGAAATAAACAAATAAATAGAATGTATATCAAAATCATATTTTACCAGCTAAATGATGTAGTAAGGTAAAGGCCGTCTAAGACCCACATATTAGGGCCGGCATCAATCGCCACAGCCGGGCGGCAAAGTCGTGTGCGTAGATGAACGATCTGGAAAGATACGTTCGGGCATGCGGAACTAGCCGAATGAGACGATAGATAATATATACAGTGTGTTTGGTCACCGACTAGCGTTATTTGAAAGGCGCTAAGTATAGCTAATTTTATCGACAAATTACCCCCATAATGGGGTTCCCACCCTCCTTATTTTGGAATGGCCGCCATTTTAACTTTTTAATTTTAATTTTTGACTTTACAACTTTGCAACCTTTGCAACCTCTAGTAAAAGTTTTCTGGTTTTCGAGATATTGCGTCTTTTGTGATTTTTTATGAAATTTCCACTTTTTGTTCTCTTTTTACCTACAGCTGCAATAAATATATTTTAACTCACGGTTTTTTTTACCAAGACTATCGTTATTAGTTATTTGAGACAACCTAGTAATAATTTTGACGGAAACTAGCACACTATGCTAAGAAAAAGAGTTGAATTGTTTTATTTTATTTCATTGCGGAAAACCTGACTAAAGTTTAACTGATTGCTGTGAAAAAAAAATTTATGGCGATGATACTGCACATCATCTTAAAAATTTGCTTGTTTAATGACCTTTTGAAATATATATATATAGATAGATAGAAAACCCTGGAAAAAGAAACCAACTATAACAACCATAACACGAGAACAATCTGTGTTCATCCTACAAATGAATGTTCATCACTCGAACCTGTGACCTGGGGCGTATGAACAAAAAAGAACAAAGTCGAGATGTCCAAAGCTTTGAATATCTTTATGCAATCCCGACATTTAAAGACAAATTTGAATCTGTTCAAACAAACAAACTGTACGGCCCCAAAGTCAGCAAAGCTTGTGTTATGGATTATTCAGCGAACTGGCGGCGAACCCAGAAAAATAAATATAAAAATTAATGACCAGAAAGCAAACATCTGTGTTCATCACACAAATGAATGCCTTAATCAGGGCTCAACCCTGGGACTCTCGTATGAGTAGCGAATGAGGCGGGGCTGCTACCCACTAGCAAATCAAAGCCACAGATATTTCGTAAAGTAACAAACCAACAATCCATTCGTTTACCCAATGCTATCAGCCTAGGAACCATGTTTCAATATTTCGATGTCGCTTTGTCGCTGCAATGATTCCTCCGTCCCGCTGCCCGCCAGGGGACTGACCTTGCGATGCACTTGTTCTCGCACTTGGCATATGGCGGTAAAGGACTGTTGCATAATGTTTCTAAAGAGTTGGATGAATAAAATATCAACGAAATGAGTCGAAACTGCTTTGATAGGAATTTTTTAAAGTTATTTTATTGCAATCTAGTATTGATTCGCAACTAGTGAAGCTCCACAGCAGAAGTTTGTGTTACGGGTGGCAATACCCGGGGAACCCTTAATAAACTAGACGGAGCACTTGTATGAATCGAAAACCAACATCTATATTTAAACGTTTTAAAATACAAATGTTTGTTGTCCCGCCCAGGATGCAAAACCTGTGGTGTTTTAGGCTAAGTAATGAAGGGCCGACACTATGACGCCAATTGTTATATACCTTACCTTATTTACCTTTCTCAATAATGTTTATTTTTTACGTTGTCACTTCCAACTGATGATCCGTCCCCATACCATACATATCAGTAATCGTAGATTTGATTGATTAATTATGTTGCTATTTAATAATAATTGATCCATGATGCGCTGCTGCCCGATGGCTTTAGTTGGGATTGCCTGTGTTCCAGTAATTACACTCGCTATTCCTTTCCTTTATTCGGAATAGGTCCACGTAAACGTGGCCACTGTGGCAGTTAAAATAGGAAGGGCTGCAGTACCGCGGCAGACTAGATCGAGATAAGAGTGTCTACTTCTTCAAAAAGTACATGGGGGTACAAAACTGATCTTAATTCTGAGCAACTTTACAAAATACACTATATCGTGGAAAAGTTAAAAAAATTACTCTACGTGCAAATCCTACTACCAATTTTATACTAAGAAGACTTTAATTTTAATTTAATTTTCCTTTACGTTGTGTTTGATATAGTTGCTCAGATTTGTGGTAGCAAATAACTTAAAAACAAAGTGTTTTTAAGAAATATATCGCAAATCTTAGCTGTTGACCATCGATACGTTCCGTCGATTGCAATTCATTCTGCTGGTCATGCTCACCTTTAAATAAAATAAATATGCATTACAAAATCTATCCACCATAGAAAGTATATAGGCGAAAGACGCCCCAATTAAATTTGATAATCGAAGAACAAACAAACAAGCTTATTTCCAATTATTGGAGAACTAGTTTAATATACATACCAGTAAATAAATAATAATTAATTTAATAAAACCTCAAAGTAAGCAGAGCTTGTGTTATGGATGACCGTACAGCGAGCTAGAATAAACATATATATGGAAGATTGCTCAGTCGACGGTGTGGCACAATGGTTTCAACAGCTAACTCTTACTCAAAACTAAACGACAAATAAAATTTTATTAGATTTTATGTTAACGATAATAAATATATTGGACAAATTTTCCTTTGAATCCTTCGTCAATAATAACTACTTATATTCTGGATGAAAATTTTGTTTATCCCTAACACCTAACTTCAGTAAGTTCGGTTGAGTAAGCAAGTCATAAAAGCGTAATAACAACAAAAAAACTCGCTATCGAATTCATATTATTATACAAATTTCATTTCTTTATTTTCTCGATGACAGTTATCGTCTGTTACTATTATCGGTATAGCTCCATCCCTATCAGTTTCTCCGACTCTGGTATTATATAACCTTGTACGTGTGTAAACGTCATATTTTTATAAAATACATAATGTGAAAAAAAACGCTCGCACAAGTTTTCACAGCAGCCGTCATCGAAAAAATAAAGAAATGGAAATAGTATAGTTAAGATAATATGAAAAACATAAGAAATATTATATAAATGCAAAGTGAATAAGTTTGTCAGTTACGCTTTCTCACGTCAACTACTGACCGATTATTGCGTTTTTCATGCACTTGTCCTGAGAGACAGAAAAGGTCCACATATTAAACCTTTTCATCCAAAAAAAACATCGTTCCTGAACTTTATGCCAACAAATTTTAGTATATAATTAATTACGTTCTTGGCTTGCTCGAGTAGAACGTTTCTAAATTAGCTCTTTTTAGGTTTTCTTTAGGTAGGAAATGATTTAATGTGATAAAGAGTTTCAATCCCTTAATTATCTTAGCACCGGTAATATCGTAATCTGTTGAAAGGAGATAAAACTAATGAACAAGTAAATGAATCGGGTTATATTGTGTGTCAACTAGTCGCTTATCCTCTATCTCACCTATAGGTCTCACATAAGAATTCTTCGCTACTATGCCAAGCGAACTAGACGAGCGGTTGGGACGTATGTTCCCTTTTCAATCACGTTCTACATAACAAACTAGCGCTGCTAGAAAGGTACATACTTACTCAAAATGTTGGTAATTTTGTCAGGTAAATAAATACTAGCACAAAATACTGAAATGAATAGTAATGGAGCTATGTCCGTATCCGAAATCATGACGTCACGTTCGATAGTCATCTAGTTGACTTGGTCTTAATTTGTGACTCATGATTGTAGAAAGATGTCTTTATATGTCTGAGGCTATCTTTTCTCTCGCTCTGTCTTCATCTTAGACCTGCTATACCATGCTAATGCTATTTTAGACCTGAAATAGACGATAAAAACTGACTAAGACGTAACAAGATTCGATCACTTTCACTTTACTTTTTAAATTTAAGCAAAGAGTATCAAAGCAAACCAACCGTACAACTGGAGTGACTTCCGAAATATCGTTTAAAAAACCCTTATCTAACACTTTATTCTTTTTCTCCAGTTTTGGGGTACTTCTGACAAATGTCACTACGTTACAAGTAGTTGGGTGACAGACATGGCATCTACACCATATCTACGTTTAAACTTAATCCCAAAATATTCCGTTATAACGCAATGACCCATGACCTGGTATTATAAAAAGCTCTAAAAATGTAAATGAGCTAAACCCTGAACCATCATGTTAATAAGCTCTTAGCTATCAACAGATTTCTCGAATCAGAAAGGAAAGAAAACTTTAACTTTTAAACTTTTCTCCTCATTGTTGCCAAACCCCTAAGTGGGCAGTTTGTTACGTAACCTGAGTCCAAATACTTTGAATTTGCAACAGAGAATGCATGTCACGGATGCATCTATTGCGCCTGTTATTTATAGCAATAGAGAAAAATGGCCGGTGTGACATTTAATAAAGTAGCTTTTTCACTATTCATGCAAGAGGAAGCAATATGAGACTAAAATAATGATAACAAATGGTAATAAAAACAACAAAATAAAAACAATACAAAATACAAATAAAACAAGGCAGTTTTTCAATCCTGGCTATGCTAGAATTATGAAAAAGTACAAAGATAAATTTAAAGATTATTGTGATTATTGTGAGCTCTCAATCATCGAATAACGATCCCTCATATAATGATTTTACAAAGGACCCAACAGAAACTTCATCGCGGTGATGTTTAAGACGGAACGGTGACTTTATCTCAAAAGCGCACTGCGTACATACACTTTTTGTCGGCGGGCTTGTTGGTAGTTTCACTCATTGCAAATCGGAAAACTTTGGCGACGGCAAGTCGACGACTTTAATTTGAGCAACTTTTTTAGCAACACCCTGAGTGTCGCCGGACCGCCCAGACAATCGAGCGCTTACGCAAGTTAGGCAGCTGGCGCGGGCGTATACATATTAAGTTAGTTATGTACTTAGTAATTTTATCCTAAATTATAGCTTTGAAATGTTTATTATTAGTTGTTACTTTTATTACTAGTTTTGTTTTATTACTGTCAATTCTACTTGGATATTTATTATAGACATCGCTTATATCTCTTAGAATATCAAATTGTTTAGATTAATTTACAGAAGAAGTTGTCTTATCGTTTCAACTAAAACATATTGTGTAAATCTTTGTATTTCACAACTACCAAGAATCTTTGTATTTCACAACTACCATCCACACCACAGGTCCTATTTTAGATTCCTGGTATTGAAATGCACCATTTATGTGCAGAATTTTCTGTTTATTTATACTTATGTACCTGTGTTTTGTCTGAGCTCCATCCATAGTAGCTTAGATTGGGAACGCTTGGTAGATGTCTTTTCCTACGGATTTTTTAAAATTATTTTATAGTAAATAATGACATATCGAGTCAGCAGCCATTCAAAAACTGACAAAGATCTAAAATAATTGTCTTCTCACTTCCCCTACCCTATGGAAGTGCTCCTTAACACAAGCAATTGGACTACAATCAGTGTTCACAGATAATGTGTATCTGGCTTACGTCCGGTGCTTAGAAGTTTTAAAATTGACCAGATTGATTGATAGATAGACATACCTTTACAGGTTACTGGATGTTCCACTGTAACATAAAAAACTAATTTTAAATCTTATGGAAGTGTATAACGTCTCTTTTTATTAAATTTATAACTACAAAACGGGAAACGAAAAATGTTACCTACAAATGACCTACAACTAAGGCGTGGCGTCCTTTTATTGCTGCTGCTATTGTCATGGGGTTAATACCAGGCCCCTCAGAAAGTTTTGCGAAAACAAGTTTTTATGTATCGAACGCTGGCGAGTTATTACTTATTTTGAAAATTCGATTATTAAAAATTAGAAATATATTTGTTCCAAATTTAAATTTATTTCTAAATTTTTTTTACCGGTATTACGAAACTACTTTGAGTCATAGAATAATGGATCTGCGTCGGGAACATTTTCGAGCAATGATTTTTTACGATATCAAGTCCAAAATGAAACCTGATAAATCGTTAATCGACTTCAATTAGCTTTAATGTACAAGGCGCCTTCTAAGGCAACTGTATACCGCTGGTTTAACGAGTTTAAGTGCGGTTGCTTAAATTTTAAGGACAAAGAATGAAGTGGTCTTCCTTTGACTGCTTTTACGGAACAAAAGTTGTATAAGTATTGAATTAACGAAACCGGCGAATCACATACGAAGAGATCCTTCACAATCTGCAGATTGGATCGGGAAGTATTCATGATATTCTACACAACGTTTCCGTAAGAAGGATTGTTTCGCGCTGGGTACCACAAAACATGGTACCCAGTAATAATTTCAAAGCAGGTTCTTCCGGCCGGTTTACGATATCATAACAGGTGACGAATCTTGGATTTATCAATATGATCCAGAAACGTAGCGCCAATCACTAGTATGGTATGGTCATACAAACTTTCATAATTAAGGCAACCGTTCTTTTTAGTTGTAGGTTTAACATCAGTAAAATCATCAGTAAATAGGCATCAATAAAAACTACAATGTATCTATCCGCTTCTTCTCTTAAATTCAATTTATGATACCAAAGTTATAACCCTAGACAGTGTGAAAGAATAAAAATAGCATTTTTATTTGAAACACTGCAAATTAGTGTTACATGTCCGACCCAACTAGACTAACGCGCATTACAGAAAGAACAATGTTAAATACTTATGATAAGTAAATACTTAAGATACATATGTTTGCATAATTCAAAGTAAATTTAAATTGAATATACAATTAATACGAACATATACGGTGTTTATTGGCGCAAAATAAACGTTCCTTTTTGCCTCATTTTTACGTACAGTAACATTTTCGTGGTTTGGTATTAACAAATTTGACATAAAAAAATAAGTAAATAAGTTTTATTTCTCCAGTCTCAGGTCTGCTGGCAGAAATTTCTTTAAGAAATAAGCTGACCTTTGTACATTTTTAGTCTCTAAGTCTCATTCATTATATTTTTATTCTTGTGTGTACATAAAATATTAAATAAAATAAATAAATAAATAAAAATAAATGGAGGGTAGGTCTAACACAAAATTTGCGTAAACAGTGTCCCGAGTTAACCCACACATTTACAAGATTATGAGTAAATTAAACACTTGAAATTGGAATCGTGTTCCTTGTTCTTTCTTGCTAGTTCGTGCTTGCCACGATACTGCAACCTCGACTACTTTCAAAGTTTCGACAGTTTTCACCAAGCAATACATAATTTTAGATGAAGATTTACATTGCATTTACATTCCATTTTGGTCTCGACACTTTTGAACGCAGATCCAAAGTCCATTTGTTTGTAAGTTAACATTTTTTTTAATTATTTTTAGCCAGGTTTCACAGATTTCAGAGATATTACTCACAAAAAAAGATTTTTTTTAATTATTTAATTCTTCTTTTCAAAGAGAGAACCAGCTTAATACGTTGTATTACATCCCAGGACATAATGTTAAAAATATATTAGAAAAAATGTTAATGCCATTGTTGTGGTTTCCTCTGTTACGTAACAGATCCACAAATACAGAACATGGTTTAACTTCGTCCATTGTCCGTGTAGGGCTGAAACACCTGATTTGTATTTGTTATAATATGTGGGTCACAAAATCATGTCTGAAAATTAAAAAAAAACTTTATTGTAACCATTTGAAACTTAGTATTTATTTTTATTACTCAATTTTAACCTCATAATTATTTTTCTTAGAGATCAGTTACTTATATTTTAATCAAAAATGAAAAAAGTCTTTTTGCAGTCTACTGAAGAAATCACATTTTCCACAGAAAAGTACAAAAAGTTTAAAATATCGTTCTCCTTATAAGAAATAATTGACACAATTTTAATCTAAGGCACTAGTTCTTAGTAAATTAATGGACAAAACCTAAAAATACAACTTAAAAAAAGTAAAACAGGAAAAATAAAAAGAGACACAAAAGGACATCTTGTCCTGTGGCTCTTTAATCATCCTCGTTATCAAAGCTTATGAACATTAAAGATCGCTTCTTTGGTGGAGAAGAGTTATTGTTTCTTCCGGTGTTAAAAGTGTGCTTGGTGTATTAGGTGCGGTATCGGCGTCAGGTGTAGCAGGGTTCTGTGGCAAATCTGGCTCATGTGGAAAAAACTGATCAGGAGAACTCGAACAGTGTGTAGATGATGCATTGGATGGTCCAGCAAGACGTCGATAAAAGCTCAAATCAGGGGAATTACGTGCTATCATAATATTAATTTGTACATCAATTTGGCCTATCTCAAAATGAGGACAAATGACGTGAGAAGCACATTCCAAACAGCTCAGACGTCTAGCATGCACAATACTTGGCTCTTGTGGACTCCATGTCAGTTGATGTATCTTAAAAGTTCCCTTGAAAGGTCGTAAATTAGATTCATCTAATATTTTTTGAATTTCTGGGATTTCAGAGCCATCCACGGGGTACACTTCTATTCCTTTACAATTATCTTTAGCACAAGATATCAGTTGGTCAAAACAGGCCACATTATTTCCTTTGGCAACTGAAGCGTCACATACGCGTTTGATGCACCCGCCGACACCATTGGGGGCACCTTTTCCGTGGCCGGCTTCGCTGTAATGCCACGTAATCGTCTCAAGTTGTAACTCGTTTGTTATATAATTTACCATTAATTTAAACATGTTTTTGTTCCTGTATTGTATGCTGGGACCATCGCTTAGAAGGTGCAAATTTTTCTAATTAGGATTCAGTTCTTTGATCTTCTTTAAAAGAGACTTAAGATGCACGCAAATCATTACTGGATCGTGTCTCAAATTTTCTGATACAGTGCATAGGGATAGGGGTTTTAACACAATTTTCGGGCGCTTTAGCTTCTGTATTATAAAAAACACAAGTGTGCAGCGAGACTTGCGCTTGCGAACCTCCGAAGTGAGCGGATTGAATTTCCTGGCCGTACTTACAGTTGTAGTTTTCGGAAAAATCCATGTGTAACAGCCCATCTGAAGGTCACATTTGTTGCTTTATAGTACGCACTACTTTCGTTTGATTCAAATTATTAGCCACATGCTGCATGAAATTTGGCAAGTTTGAATCTAAAATCTCTATAAGAGCCGTTTTGGTGGTATGCACGGTTTCTTTAATAGTTTTTTTGATAATTTTGGTTTGACCTTTTATAACCAACGTTACATTTTTAACAACTCATCTCTCATATGATATTGTATCATGTATAAAACATGTATAAAACATTGTATAAATCATGTTTTACTGCTAAAGTGCGCACAACGATGGTCTCAGCTTAATTATCAAAATCACATGAAAGTTAAGTATAAAATATGGTCTGTCATGGTTCAACATTTTCACAATAGTATAGAAACATTTGACCCTTCGCATCCAATATTAACTGCTCATATTCACTGAATTAAATAAATATTTATCTTTTAGAAAGACGACGTATGGTAGACTATTAAAATTTTATTATAGGATCTCTTGCATCATTGTAACAAAAAATCCACAAGATTGTGTTAAAGAACTCGCAATCATATTTTTTTAATTCTCACTTTTCACAAATACTGTTCTTTGATAATATTATATTATATTTTAATTGATTCACCTCAACGATGACCTTAATAATGCAACTGGAGGGATATTTGCCTCACCCATCTAAGGTAGTGGTTTCAAGGAATTTATAGTCCACCAAGCTTGCCTACCGCGGACTGGCACACTTTGCACGTACCATAAAAAAAATCTTACGTCTTGCATTACTTAAAATTTAATTTAAAATCCGGCTAAATTCTGTATCAAAAATTTGTGGTAAAATTTGTAGGCAGTAATAAACATGTTTTTTAAATTGAAACATGTTTTGTTCTAATTTCTTGACCAAATTCAAAAGTATTTGTATAAGTTGATAATAATTACTTAAATATACTTTCCAAAAATATGACAATTCATTATCTTTTACGGCACATGTTTACTGTAGAAGTCAACGAATGATATATAAAGGAGGGGGAAAGGGTTCAAATACTCATTTTGGGACTCTTTTGGTGAGTACAGTTCGACCAACTTATCTTTGAACTGAGTAGTGGCGTCATTGTCGTTCCAGTGTTGCCAGGTAATAAATTTCAGCAAATATTGTGGGAAATGTACAGTCGCAGTTAAGCGGTATTTAAATTACTCTTATGAATCAGGCAAATACCTAACTGTTTTATCTTTATTCCTATTTCAATTAAACAAAGGGGGTCCTTACAAATTTAATTTGTATATGTAAGTATCGTCTGAAATACTAATACTTAGGCATTGAATTTAAGCATTTAAAGCACAGCTATAAATGTGAGAATAGAAAGGAAAAGTATTTAGGTATGCTTTGCGAAATAAATAAACTATAATAACAATAGGGATGTTGCCTCTCTCTAGGAAAGTGTTTTAAGTCATGCAAAAGTACCATAAATAGCCCAAAATAAATGAGTATTTTTACTTACACCAAATCCATTCAAAAATAATTGTTTTTAAATGCATATTTGATTTTAGCATTAAAATCACATTTTATTTGAAATCAGACAATATTTACCATTATCTAATAGGATACAAAGAATACAAATAAAAAATATATCTTACTCATAATCATTTATTAAAAACCAGGTTTACAATATGTATAGGCACCAGGTTTTGATGAATAGGCACCTAAAGTATGGCCTTGATTGATGGGCTGCATTCCTTCCATAAATGTATCCATATCTTCATCACTATCAGAATCACTTTCAGTGTCACTGTCACTTACAACATTTATTATAAAAGGTTCATCCAAATAAATATAACTTTTTAAACACTCTTCTTCCAATCTTTGCATATGTTTACAGTGTTGCTTCCTCATTTTTAGGTATACTCATATACTGAGATAGCATCACATGCTTCAGAAATAAGTCTGGGGATGTCCTGATTTTTGTGGTCTATATTTACATTTGCCACATTTCTCTTCATTGTGCTCCATATTAGTTCTATAGGATTAAGATCACAATTATAAGGGGGTAAATACAAGCACCTGTGACCATTTTCAGCAAGAATATTTTCAATTTTATATACTGGTTCTGGCTTATTCCTTTTAATTATTTCCAACAATTGTGGTTTTGTCATGTCTTCTTCATATTCCAGTTGGTTTCCAGTGAACCATAATTGCATGTCCCTTTTTAGTGAATTTGTATTTGGACATTTGTTAAGGGAAATACGGTGATAAGGTGCATTATCCATGATTATTATTGAAGGTTCTTTCAAAATTTGTTAAAGCTTCTCAATTACCCACTTTTTGAAATTAGTATTATTCATATCATCATGGTAGTCCCCACTCTTAGAATTTGATTTCAATACTAAGATTGCATTTTCGACAAATCCGGTTTCCCCTTCGTCCCGATGAATATCTAAAGCGTCATTGTCACTAAAGTACGTCTTCTTATGGTAACGTCGGGTGACGGGTCGCTCACTTCCCTCTAATATGGTTGAGGAGGGCGATGGCTGGATTCCGCGTTAACTCGTGAACGGGTGCCGTTTGAGGGTGTTCGTCGTTTGGATACTTGGGGGGAGGGAGACTTGCCGCGCTAACAGATGCAGAAAAGAATAATTTTGTATAGTCATAAAGAGACTCTGTAAATTTATTTTGAAAAAATATACCCGTGAAGTTTCTTGCCAGTTCTTCTTCACGAAGGTTTTTTCGAACTGGTGGTAGAATCATGTTTTATTTGACGTTAATAAGAACAAGTAATTGTTAATGTTGAGAAATAAATATTTCATTTCATTTCATTTCCCTCCAGCATGCACAATTATATGCCGTTGTCCCTTTGATACAGGTTCTAAAACACCATCCATGCCTTCTCTTTGCCTACACTTACTGGATGAGTGGCTTGAGTGAATGTATGTCTCATCTAAGTATATAAGAGACTGAGGATTGGAAGACCTATTATTATTCACAATTTCATTTAAATACTTAGCTCTCCAAGCTGACACATCATTTCGTTCCATTTGAATTTTTCGATTGGATTTAGTTTTTTTAAATGAAATCCCAACTTATGGAGCAGTTTACGGAGACTCTCACGCTATCCCATGTATTTTATTTCTGTCCTCAAAACATCTAAGAGCTTTTGTAGGCAACTCCTTCTTCACTGAATAAAATTCATGTACTTTTTGCCTGATTACGCTCAAATCAAAATTATCAAGCTGAAAAAATTTTTACGTGTTCTTGACTTGCCTGGTGTACGAATTCTAGAACTAGATTGTTTAGCTTCTTGTCTCTCTTTGACAATTTTCGAGATCAACACTACAACCTACACTCACACCTGAAATTAAAGTGAAATTATTAGTTTATGTTGACCTTATGGTTTTGTTCATTACATTTTTATTTGTAAAGTTTTTATTACTGGTATAATTATTTAACAAGCATCAACTTAATTTTAAAGAAATGCATCAAAATAAGTCGGTTAATATATGTTTTAAAAACTGGCAATACCAACCTATAGCAGCTGAAACTCGTTTGTAAATTTGGTTAAATGGAATTATTGGAGCTTGGTGACGAGCTTCTTCTACAAAAAATGACTTCACCTTTAGAATAATATTCCGGGCGTCACTTTTTATAGCCTTCGATATTTTTAACCTACAATATTCGGAATTATCGCAAAAAATATAAAACAACACTCGAAAGTAGTTGACACTGACAGTCGATTGACATTTCAACATGGCGACTGTAGTTCTGAATTTTGCCATTTCATACATAAGTAGGTCGACCTGTACGTTTTTTGACACCGATTATTTGACAATACGACATCAGTTAAGTTTTTATACGAGCCCCAACGCAAAAGAGTTCGTCTAGTGCCAAATATAGGTGCCTATGAAATTGCCGTTTTTCACGAAATAAATGAAGCGTAATTTTTTTATATATTATTTATTTCTATTAATCAAAATAATCACCCATGCAATCAATGCATCTTTGCCAACGCATTGGTAGCTTATTGATGCCTTTCTTGAAGAAATCAGCTGGACGGGAGGCAACAAATTCATCAAAAGCATTTTGTACTGCCTCTCGGGTATTGAATTTTTTTCCTGCCAAGAAGTTAGCCAAATTCTGGAAAAAGTAGAAGTCTGTAGGCGCAAGGTCTGGTGAGTACGGCGGATGACGGAGAACTTCCAACCCCAACTCTTGTAGCTTGGAGACCGTCTGCTGTGCAGTATGAGGTCGCGCGTTGTCGTGCAGGAGCTGTCAGTCTCGGTCTGCGTGCGTTCTCGAGCGCACGTCGATCGCAGACGCCTTCCCGCTCTTTTAGCCCCCGCGCTAATTGAGCACCCAAATTTCATAGTTGTTTACCGTATTAAGTTTCTAACGCCGTTTTCACGGCGGACAGTGGCTCGTTAACCGTACTTCTAATAAGTTTCTAACGCCGTTTTCACGGCGAATAGTGGCTTGTTAACCGTACTTCGTGGAACGTGAGCTTCGTCGACGGGAATTCGTTGTTCCAGGACTTCAAGTGCCGTGTTCGAGTAAGTTATCCGCGTCGTTCTCAACCGCCCTACTGCGTGTAGGGTGGTTTTAGGAAGTTAGTCATCGTTGTTAGGTTCATATTTTGTCCCTCCCCAACCCCTCCGCAATGGCTTCCCTAAGCTCTGATGAGATTAGGAAGAAGTTAGTTGATAGTACCGGTGCTGAAGGCATATATATAAATGCTGACAAGTTCCGTTTCTTAGATTCTCTCATCCCTCATTTCATGACGATAATATCTACAATGGCCCCTCAGGCCACCCCAGTTCCCCAGACCCCTCAGGTCTTAGGCCCTCCCGCGTCCCCTTCCTCCAGTGACATGGAGTGCGAAGTAGACGCCCCTCTGCGCCGCAAGCGCGCACCCGCGACTGAGTCTTCCTCGGACGCCACCCCAACTGGCCCTGAGCCTCCCTCTTTCTCCCTTGTTAAGGAGCGCTCTAAGAAGCGCTCGAAACAAGACCCGGCGCCCTCCACGCCCGTCCCTACACCCCCTGCGGCGTCTTCAACGCCAGCTGCCCCGGTGTCTTCAACACCCGCTCCGGCCCCAACTTCTGTCAAGGCCAAGGTCCCACCACCCGTTTTCCTTCGGGAAAAGGGTAAATGGACTGAGGTCTCGACACTGTGCAATGAGCACAAGATTCATTACACCCGAGCGGCCAACTCGGGTGAATCTATTAAAATCTTAGTCTCGTCGATAGACGACTTCCGTGCTTTAACAAAGCTCCTCACCGATAAGCAATATGCTTATCATACTTATGCTCTGTCTGAAGAGCGTAAGATCAGAGCGGTACTCAGGGGAGTCCCGTTCGAATTATCGAACGAGGCTATCCTGGAGGATCTGCAGTCCCAAGGCTTCCCGGCACTCGCGGTGCATAAAATGCACAGCAAGTACGGGAGGCAACACCCTCTCGCTTTGGTGGTTCTCGCCAACGTCCCCAAGTCCAGGGAGATCCTCAAAGGGGTTAGCACTATATGCGGCCTCTCTGGGATCTCGATCGAGGCGCCTCATCGCCGCGGTCATCCCGGCCAGTGCCATCGGTGCCAGTTGTACGGGCACGCGGTGGCCAACTGCCGCGCACCGCCCAGGTGCGTCAAGTGCCTGGTCCCGCACGTCACTAAGGAGTGCAATCGCACTCCTGAAACTCCCTCTCCTCCCAATTGCGTGCTTTGTGGCCAGTCCGGCCACACCGCAAATTACAGGGGCTGCCCTCGTGCACCCCGTTGTATGCGCTCCAATTCCAAGAGGGCGGCACCCAAACAGGCCCCGCGCCTTTCTCAAGAAAACTTTCCGCCACTGCGTAGCCGGGTTCCTCCGGCTGCTAAGCCTACACAGTCCAGGCCTGCCCCAGAAAACTGGAGGCAGCGCCCCGCATCGAATCCCATCCCGGCTCCTCGCCCATACAAACCCACTCCTCAATCCTCCGTAGCAGACGATATGCGTATCGTCTGCGACGCTATAAAAAATGTCGATGTTAGTGAAATCGCAGTCTTAGCCCGTAAACTTAGGGCTTCACGTACTCCGACAGAGCGTTTGCTAGCTCTGGCGGAGCATAGTTCCCTTCTCAATTCATTGTAGGTTCATTTAAATGAATTGATCCCTAAATCATGCTTCGGCCGACCTCTGCCGAGCCCCGGCTTCACCGGAGGCTGCCCAGAACGGCCACCAACTCATGTCCCTTTGAGCACCTTCAGTGCAACTTTCACTACAGGCGGAAGACCCGCTAGCGGGTCTCCGCCAGCGCGCCCAACTTCCCGACGGGTGTCGCTTCCGATGAAGGCTAACGGTAATAACTACAGCCAACAGGTGGTTTTTAGTGGGTAGGTGCCATTCTGGTGAGTCCCACATAACCCCCCCGCAGAGGAATTTACCTGCGGGCGGGTATGCATGACGCATCTTCCACCTCCCTCCCGCGAGGGTGCCTCGGCAGCAAAAAAAAAAAAAAAAACGTGCAGGAGCAGTGGAGCCGAACGATTGACCAAAGCTGGTTGGAGACGTGCGAGCTTCTCCATCATTGTGTTCAGTTCTTCACAGTACACATCTGCAGTAATGCTTGTCCCGTTTGACAAGAAGCTGTGATGAATTACACCCGCGTTAGACCACCAAACAGTGACCATCACTTTTCTAGGGGTAAGTTTTCGTTTAGGGCATTGTTTGGGTGCTGAACTAGGGTCCAACCAACTTGCTGAGCGCTTACGATTGTCAAACAGGATCCATTTCTCGTCACAAGTAACAATGTGGTTCAGAATTCCTTCATTTGTATGCCTGCTGAGCAGTGCAAGGCACGTCTCCACGCGTACTTTGCGCCGGCGGTCATTGAGTTCGTGGGGTACCCATTTGTCAAGCTTTTTTACCTTGCCAATTTGACGCAAATGGACCAATATTGTTTTGATGCGAACGTCGAAAGCTGCTGCTAATTCAGCCGTGGATTGAGTTTCATCAGCTTCCACAATTGCCTTTAATTCGTCATTGTCGACCAAAGTTTTCAGACGACCACAGGGTTCATTTTTCAGGTCAAAATTTCTAGAACGAAAGCGGGTAAACCAATAACGGGTGGTGCGTTCGTTTGTAGTGTTCGCTCCGTAAACGTCGTTGATGTTGCGTGCCGTTTGTGCCGCTTTGCTGCCACGACGGTACTCATACTCCATAATTACTCGAATTTTTAACTTATCCATGATGACGAAAAATGTTCGAATGCGTTGAAAACAAAACACTAACTATTAAACAAATGACGATTTTAGAAAAAGAATTCCATGTTTGTCAAATAAAATTAATTTGAAATTAGAATTATCAGTCAAAAAAAAAAATATTTTCATTTGAGATGGCCAGTACGGCAAAACGGCAGTTTCATAGGTAAAGACCTATTATTACAAGTGTGTAATACACTCGAAATAAAATTTAGATAAGTAGTTCAGTTAACACACAGTGATTTTGAACACTTAATCAAGTTTATTTTCAATTTAAAAAAAGTAACAAAATATTTCCCTATTCAAAAAAAATATAAAAAATTCTTAATATTATATTTTATTTAATATATAATATTAAGAATGTCTTATAATTTTTCTAATATTCTTAATATAATAAATAAACTTCGTCCATTGCATTCAACGGAGCAAAATAGTTCGTTTACCACTCAGTGGGGTCACACTTAGCATCGATCACGGCCTTTATTCTTCGTGGCATCGTTGCTACCAATTCTTCACATTGTTGCGTAGTTATTGAGTTCCAGACAGATTTAATTTGTTCCTTTAGATTGCTTTTGGACCTCACTGGATACTTGCGCAGCATTTTCTTCATTTTAGGGATCAAATTCCGGTTAAACCAAGCTATGGTAGTCATCGCAGTGTGACAGGAAGCACCAACTTATTAAAAGGTGTTGGCATTACGATGTTTCAACGTTGGAATCGAGGACACGAGACTTGTTTCTAAAATGTTTTGGTACTCTACTACATTAACAGTTCCTTTTACAAAATGTAGACGACCCAGACCTTGTGCTGACATGCAGCCCCCTACCTTTACCGATCCAGGAAACTTCACTTTTCTTTGATACAATCGGTATGGAATGCTTCATCTTTATATCTTAAAACTTTTTTGCGTACATCACCGATCGTCACCTCAAATTTAGATTCATCACTCCATATTATTTTACGCTACTGATCTGCAGTCCAATTTTCATGATCTTTAGCGAATTTTAGCGTTATATTTTTTTGGAGAGGCGTGAGTAAAGTTTTCTCTTTAGCAGTATAAAATCCATAGCCCAATCTTTTTACGACCCTCTTGCAGGTATCGACAAATATATCTTTGTGAATCATCTCTCTCCACTTCAAGGTAAGTTCTCCTGCGCGAGCACGATGATTTTTATTTTTATTATATTCAAACATTCAGCCGTGCCTGTTTTCCTGTGATGTTCCGCGAGCCATTTTGTTTGAAAATAATGATATGATTGCATGAAATTAGGCTTTTTATATGTTTGGAAATGACAGTGACGCATTTTGTGACAGATTATTTCTATTTTCAAATCTAATTTTACTCAATTTTCAATTATAACATGTAAAGATCTAAACGAACTATTTTGAGTAAGTCGTAGCAAATTAAAGTGCCCATGAATACATATTTTACTAAAAGAAGTTTTTCTTTAAAAGTGCCTGATTAACCACAATAAGATGGACAATTTTACTTTATACAGTTTTTTCAAAGGCTTGTTTTATGAAAATGTAGTTAAGTTGAAAACTGGCAACCTTTGCAATATATGACTGGATGAACTCTTTTGCATTAGGGTTCATACATGATTGATAGGATGTTTCTAATTTAGATTAATATAAACCATTCAGAAATTGAGTATCTAAATAAAACATACACCTAGAGCTTATACTCAGATTGACCAATGATGGATTTTAGTTTACCATTAAAACCACATAAAATAATAAAGATAGCATATCATTAGCATCGTACGTGCGCTGTAGTTTGAACAGTAATTAGTTTAAATTAATTCAACAATTAATTTAGTTAATAATTCATTTTTCTCTGTTACATCCTCTAATGAAGCACAATCGGATAAAAAGATAACCCGTGCAATTTGTAACCGAACTCCAATAATAAGAAAATTCTTTGCGCCATTTTGACGTACTATTATAAAAAATTCAAATTTAGAATTTTATTTCAATCTGCCAGCATCGTTGTTTTGGTAAAACAATGTTAACCCATAGTTTAACACTGTCTTTAAAAAATAGTTTCAATTATATTTCGAAGTTCTCAAGTAAACAGATCGTGCACAAACATTGGATCCCTTCGAATATAAATAATACAAAAAAATGCGATATTTTTTACCTCTTTCCTTACTGATTGGCCCAATTCCCTGGTTACTTTATACTTATCATTAAAGAATTACCGCTCTTCCGTTTACAAATCAAAATTTATTTTTAAATAATGATTTTCCTGTTCAATGTTTACAGTTATTAGATAGCGAAACAAAAACTTTGGCTATGGTTTAAATACTGAACAATCTAGGATTACATGCGAAAATATTTTATTGATAAAAAGGCGAGAAACAGACATATACAAACCGATATTGATCGACATGATCGATATTAATAAATAATATATTGTTGTTTCCTTTGTACCATAAATAGTTCTCTTGAGTTCAGACGTGGATTCCATAGAAAAAATTACATGTGATCTTAGAATTGTCTTAAATATTACTTATAGTTATATAACTACGAGTATACCTATAGCTTATAAACAATGGCAAACCTATTTTCATCTTGTAAAAGAAAAAGAGTGTTCTAATACATCTCAATGGCTAAAATCTATTATCACCAACTCACTTTATCAACGTAATTTTTTCCAAGTTTCCTATTTCAAAGATTAAAGAGCTAAACTAATTTCGTTTTTGTGAACCACAAATGTTATAATTTTATTTTCTTTCTTTATTTTTTTTATTACTTATTAATTTCTTTTTTTTTTTTAAACATCCTGAAATGTTTAAATGCAATGTTAATTCGTGTTATGCATGTGGTGTTCGCCTATAATTTTCTGGGCACTTAGTCTATAAGCCTTATTGGACCGCTGAACTTGAATATATTAATTGATTGTGTCTAGTGCCTAAGATGTTGACAAGCCTTAAATAAATAAATAAATCAGCCGTTTTAAAGTCGAAGTTTTACTGTCTATATATCCCGTAGTTATCCCTTTACAGAGCCATGAGACTAGCCCAACTAATTTTGGGTTTGTTCTTATTAAAGTTGTTCTGAGCTTGACATACTCAAAGATCACTTATAAAAGTGATTATTTTGCTCGAAGGGCAATGGAGAGGTCTGCGCTTCAAGTTTTCTCGCGAGGACGAGTCAGAAATTTTTTGTCGGGTGAAACAAAATCACCTAGATAATCTCGGAAAGACAAAAGGATATTTAAGCTGTTGATAAAAAGGTAAAGGATAAAAAAAGGTATTATATTTAAGTGATAGTAGAGTTTCTTTTGTTAAGATCTCGTCTTGGATCAACATAGTTGTGTTCCACTTGAAGGGAAGAAACAGCCAGTGCAAGTTCTGGGACAAAGGCAATTCCAACTACAGCCTGTGTACATGGGTGCGGATGCCACGTACCATCAGGAGGGTCGGAATATGTGCGTTTTCTTTTTCTTTAAAAATTTCTTTAACGGACCATTTTATAAGCCCAACCATGTAATTACAATTAATGAAGTAGATATCTTTTGTGTCTTCTCCTCTAACTCCAAACATTTTTTTTATTATTACCCTACTGCAGAGGAAGGGTTTGTTTTTCGCTCGTATCTTGTATGTATCTTAGATAGGTGACGTAAAAAATCAAACATGGCGGCTGTGCGAAGCCATTGTAAGGGCTCGATACAAGGATCAAAAAGGTATACCATGATTATTATTACCGTAATACTAATAAAAAAATACAATAATAAAGTTTTAAAAATGTGGATTTTACTCTTTCCCATGCCTATGCCAAGCAAGCTGCGAGCCGCGCTTCTTCCTCGCCTCCTAAGCGACGATCTGTCACTAGATGGCGCTGATTGTATTCTACATCGCGCTTTCGTTTTGTCGCAACAGATTTACTTATATGTTTCAGTTACGGCTGGATATGCACTCTCGGACCCTCCCGATCAGCTCTCGGCGAAACTGGACCAGCTTAAGGCTGCCCAGGCCGAATAACCATCACCCCAAATGTCATTTGCACCTTAAGTGATTAATTATTCTCAGCGGGTGACCCTCTAGCGGGTCCCTGCTTGCGCACCCACCTCCCAACCCGGGTGTCGCTCCGATGAAGGCTGCTTAGCATTGCCATGCCACAGCCAGTAAAGGTGGTTTTTAGTGGGTATGTGCCACTCTGGTGAGTCCCACATCAACCCGCAGACGGATGCGGTTGTATTCATGACGAATCTTTCACCGCCCTCCCGGAGGGTGCTTCGGCAGCAAAAAAAAAGAACATTCTGTCGATATAATAATAATCCGTAGGTGAGTTTATGTTCCTTGATAATGATAATAATAATAGTGATATTGCAGTAGTAAAGATTATCTCATTCTAATTTAATTATAGCTCGTTGTGTACCTGTACCCGGTAACGCAGGGAAGTTCAAATTTTTATAATACATTTTTCTATGTGCTTGTAAAGCAAATATATTTTGTTTGTTGCATAAACCATAAGAATCGTACCATTTTCTTAGAAGCGATTTTTTTATTTTTCATTTTCAAAGATTTAGTTTTATAGAGACTCAGACAACAATAAAAACATTGTATTAAACAAATATAAACCTAGTCATATAAGACATTTATTATTATTATTATTTTATTTATAATATTTACATTTTTAAGTGTACAGTTCCTACATAATGTTTAATATTGTTTCGATTTATTTCGCTGGCTTTGTGTAATTATTGAATTTTTATCTTGTTCCAGCCTTTTCAGTTGATTTTCTATTAGTTGTTCTTCACGCAGGCAGGAATTTTGTTTTTTTTTATTATTATTTTATTGCACAATATAAATAACAATATAAAATTAAAGTGTGAACTGAATTTGGTAAAATTTTAAAGTAGTATAAAAATATAGTCTCTCAGTCTGTTTAATAAGAAATATGTTATTTAAATAATTTCAATTCATTATTGTCACGTAGGTAACGCCTCGTTCTATTCAAAATGTTAATTAGGTTAGTTAATAAAAACCTAAATGAAGTACCTAAATTACACCTAAAATGTAAGCTCCATAGCAGAAGGAAAATGGCTCTTATAACAACAAACTTATCCAACTAACAAAGGGTTTACTTATTTCATTTTAGTTAAAGGTATTAACTTATTTATTTTATTTTATTTGGGTGGCTTGCGAGCACATAATAATAATAAGTATACCGCACACCTTTTATAAAGTAAGTATCTACGTATATTGATGTTGCTCTTTTAAAAAATATTTTCATGTTACCCTATACGACACTTTCAGGACTCTATAATTATACCTCGTAATAAATAAGTTTTTCTTATCAAAAGACATTTCATTTGAACCCATTCTCTTTACTCTGATTTCGGCCCAGACATACCAACATGTAGATATTATGTATACTTACCAACGTGTTAATGTGTATACTTACCAAAGTCGATATGCGTTTGTGCGGGGACTGAATGTCATTACAAGGTCAACTTACCAAGGGCATTTCAAGGATCGGTGTAAATGCATCACACACCCTAGTAACAACCCTTCGCAACGTTGCCCTCTCGCTCTAAAGAACCAAGTTGAAAAGAGAAGTCCGACACTGCACATTTGTGTGCGTCAGATTTAGCCTCTGCAAACACAAGCCCGTTGCTTAGCAACTGCGCGGACTAAACGACCCGCCGCGGACAACTAGCTACAGGTTTAAAAAGTAATATAACCAGCCCTACTGCCTAGAAAATACATTTTATATTCAAACACAGGTCATAACCATAAACGAAGTCTCCCGGAGAGATTTCCTTCAAAAATATATTTTCTGTCAAGGATATACGGTTTAAATTTGAAAATCCGTGTAATAAAATTTGTTTATTACTTTGTGTTGCGTACGGAAGCAACTATACACTCGTGTTATTACATGGCTGCAAGTTGCAACTTTGTAAGTTTAATTATAAACCAGCGTCATTGTAAACATATATGTTGCTAAGTAGCCCTGGTCAATACTGCGCATTTCGTAACACTACATTGTAGTATCAACATTTTCCAAGGTTTTTCCAGACATTACAAAGGACATAAAATAAATAATTAACTGAATTCTGAAGATAATTAAGCAATTAACATCTAAAGCTCAGTTAAAATTTCATTTAAAGGTTTTAAAATTATATTTAAGAACAGCGCGGAGTATGCAGACATGGATTGATTTTGTAAAATACGATTTAATTAGGCAGTGGCATCGTTATCTATGAACTATACAGTTTGTGTGACTATCTGGAAGTGTTATTATTACAATTTTTAGAACCTCTTGGTTAGAACTCTCACATAATTTGTAGTTTTTATCGACAGCTTCTGTGAGGTGATATGGAAGACGGGGTTTGTCTGCTTGTTGCAGTTTAAGTTCGTAACTTTTACTATCTATAGCAGTCACAGTTGTCGTTTTACAAGGACGTCATTATCAGTCGCCAATCGACGTTAGTTGTACTTATTAAAGTTGTCATAATTGAAACTTCACAAACTATACACAGATCACTAATATTTTTTTCAATAACCACAACCTATGAGGTTCAATGGAAGACAAATACCTAGCTTACCAATATTAGTACCTACATATTGGTACCCATATATTTACTCTTCACATTTCAATTCTAAGAACTATTTGATATTCCAGCGCGAAACTTACGTCTTGTCGTTGTTTTTACTAGTTATATTTTTTTAATTAATATGGTTAGGTATACAAAAAGGAATGCCAGTATTTTGAAAACACCACGATTATAATATTCAGCCGCGTGGCGTCAGGAGTAGAAGCGCTGCTATGTACGACGGAGGTCTCAGGTTCGAGTCATGGTCGGGGCATTCATTTATGTGATGAACATAAATCTTCGTTCTAGGGTCATGGTTGTTGATATTTATGTATGGGTTCCCCCCGTTCGCTGTGTGGTTATCCATACCTCAAGCTCTGCTTACTTTGGGGCTATACAGTTGGTGTGTCTGTCTGGTTGTCTGTTTGTCTGATTGATTAATGTGTAAAATTTTTATTTTATATGACAAATTTAAGTTTGTAAAATCTGACAGTGCAGTTACTGGAACAAAGGCTGAGTAAAGCCAACTGAAGCCTAAGGTCGTCAACGCATCATTCCAGCATCGAAACAGCTACGACTAATAATGCCCATGTGTGCCGACGCCACTTACCACTTACAGGTGGGTCCTTTGCCGGCTATGAATACAGTAAAAAAAAGATCAAACCGCAGTCCAAGACGTTTTTTTACCTATACAGACTTTTTGAATTAAAAGATTTCAATTAATGAATAAGCTACCAGGCATGACCCGCATAAAATCCCAGGTGAGGTAAAGAAAATTGATTGCAAACCCAGCTCAGTTATTTTTAGGTACAAAATCCTTGCTTCGCAGTTCATTGCAGAGTGTTCTAAACTAATTCATTGAGAAGACTTAGAAGATCCCGTGGTTTCAAATTGATTACGAATATATTACCCATCTCGTCTTTGCAAATTGATTGGTGATATGTTTGGTTGCGTTCAGGCTAGTTATTCGTGAGGTTTTAAAATGAAAGTTCGCATATAACTTGCTGCCGAGCATTTAAGTTTGGAATAGAGGTTTATGCACAGAGTTACTATGTACTACGTACTAGAGAAGCTATGCAAAACAAATTTTGTGTCGCATTTCATTTTTACCTATTCAATGATTTATTATTAGATGCAGCGCTACAAAAACTTTAAGTTGTCTAGTCAAACGAGTTAAACATGCACCGCTTGGATTGCTACAATAAAGTGTAACATCTTTCGACCAATCAACGAAGTGTAATGTGTCATACCAATAGATCATATGAGTGGTACAGAATGGACAAAATATAAAATTTTACTTAACTTCATAGAAAATTAGTATTTATTTTTATACTAGTAAATGAAAATTAAAATGGATATAGATCCACTTTAATTACGATATCGTAGACGTAATTGATAAAAAAGATAATTTTAACTTAATTTACTTATTTAATACAAATTGGTATTGTATACAAGTAGCTTTTGCCTATATATAGATTTTTTGAGATTAAAGCAGGCCTTCGTCACTCCTCAAAATCGGCTCTCCTCTCTGTACAAAACAACAATTTCAGTCAGGGCCGACGCGCCGCTGTGTGTGAGCATGCGCGTGGATGTACTATTTTACCCGATTGCAAAGAGGGGTTCTCCGCCTATCTTTGTATACGTAATATTCTTTATTTTCTCGTCTTATATACGACATATACGATATATATATACGACAAGTAGTAGAGACAAGAAGTTTCAAGTCAATAGATTTTCTCTCTTCTTTTGTAAGATGAAAAAATCGATTTGGATAGCACTCTAAATCCGTAGTACTGTCACATCTGTATGCTCAGAAATTCTTGTTCTATGACCGGCATAGAAAATGGCAGGCGACGACGCAGTTCTTATCTATACAGTTTTTAGATAGCAATTTTTATCTAATTTGTGTATTATTGTAAATATTCAAAATAATATTTCTTAATGAATTGTTTAGCTATTTACCGACGGGAAGACACTCCATAATATTTTTTCTTGTTTTAGGAGTTGTTCGTACAAGTCAAAAGGGCACAAGTAGGCATTTTTAAGATTTTTTCGTCACTAAGAACGCGTATACGTCGATCCGAGGTCACCGATCGATCGCGGCTACTGCGGCGCCGGTTGGATTGGCAAAAATTTTGCTTGCGGTGCTTGTTCTAGTACGCTAGTTCAATGTCCATATTAGTTCAATGGGTTTATGGAAGCCCATTAATAACCGGTTTTATATTCTTGCGTTATATTAAAGCACAATTCAAGGTACGCATATTAAAATAAACAATATAGTAAAGTAACAATTAGAAAAACAAAATCTTTGTTTTCTAATTTAAAAAACATTATTAGTGGTATAAGAAAATAATTAAGCGTGAAACAATTTTATATCGTAAAAGTTTTATTAAAATATTGTCCGTGTAATAAACTTTAATAATAGTAGATTTGTCTTTTCGTTCTCCATTAAAATTTTCTCTTAAATTTATTAAATACTTTGCGTTTTTAGTAATTAACAGAAATCACATTCCGTTATTCCTCAATATGAAAGTCCTCAGTTGTCTGGGGATTTATTATTATTAGTTACTTGAACTAGATAAAAAATAATAAAAATACTATCATCTACTAAATAAACTACAACAAAAATATAGCCATAGCTTCAAATTGAAAAAAGAAAAGAAACTGCAAATTCAATACTTTACAGAGAAAGCTACTTCTGAATATTCATCGACACGGGACAGAATAACTTAGGTAAATCACAAGTAACCCCTAAACAGCCACAAACGCTGGCATTTAATTTTTTTTAATTTATTATAGTTGTGTGTTTATACAGTGTGAATTTTTATAATGTGCACATATTAAAATGGGGGAAACTAGACCGAATTTTATCGACAGGAAAAAAATAAAAAAATAACAAAAAATTGTAGGAGTTATGATGTTTTTAATTTTTCATTCGGGAAATTTGAAGCTATGTAAATAAATTGCTATAACTTTTGAACTAAATGGCCTATCGTGTTCAAATAAAAACTAAAATGACAGGAAAGCAATGGCGATACTGATTTACAAACAAAAAGTACCCATAAAATTTATCTTCACATGAAAAATAAACAATTTTTTGGAAAAAAATGATTTTTTTGTGTTAATTTTCAGGAAATTGACTATTATATATACTGATTATTTTATTATTATTTCATCTAATTCTACATGGTATTAGCTTTCGAATACTAAAAAAACATTCTTCTAGCTCAAACATAACATTTGCTGCAGGCCGTTAAACAAAAACACTCATTACGGGTCTTTCGCGGCCGCATGAACCATAACTAAGGTAAAGACAATTTTTTTACAAAAATTTTTTTTTATCTTTTCTGTCGATAAAATTCGGTCTAGTTTCCCCCATGTTAATATGTACACATTATAAAGATTCACCCCGTATATCGATGTGTGTGGAAAAGTGTGATAATATTGGCTAATTAATTGTTTAAAGTTTTAAAACTTAAAACTATTATTGGTGCCGGAAAAGCCATTAAAGGGGGCGAACATAGTATTATTAGTGGTTTTAATTCTGTTTATGACAGAATGCCGTGTATGATTAGTTTTGATGTGTTCTATTTTAAACGAATTTGATGCCCTAGTTCTTTTCTTGGGTATTTTAACGTTCGAGTGGAATTTGAGGGATCTCTACCACCATCCGCATCATATCTAGTAAGTGGCGATGGTCGTCAAGTCATATTATATCATAATTTCTTATCTGGATAACGTTTTTTTGACAGTTTAGGTGTTTTACAACTTTTCCTGTATTGATTATGTATTTCCTGTGTAGTAGTATTATAGTCAGTATAGTAGTATTTAAGAGATTACACTACGGGATTTGAGTACACCTCTAATATATAGAAAAATATTTTTTAAACATGTAACATACAATGTAAACATATTTCTGAAAATGTGCACTAACTCGCAAGATAAAGCTAAGGTTTTTATAAGCTTTTTTAACCATGGCTATTATCTGTAAAAGTAAGCTTTCAGTTCAATAGAATGCCTAGGTCAAAGATAAGATTAACTTTGAAAATTAAATGGTCATAAACCTTTAAGGTAGTTAGCGATGGGTGATTTTTACGGCGTAATGTTAGGTGGCCATATTTATTTACATTTGTAATGATATCATTAATACAGAAATAGTCATAGAATGTTCAAGATCAGATTGTAAGTTTTTGCTATTGGTCAAGTTATTAACCTATTGTAAGTTGAAATTTCATGTGTATACATATTGAAATAAGAATAGATAATATATTGTTAAATGTCATATAAATTAACAAAAAGTACCTAGTATTGACCCCTGTTGTACCTGAGACGGCACAATAACACAGTCAGAACGATATCCACCGACCACAAATTAGACCATTTTTTTAGTATGAGTCTAGCCATTTCAGCACGTTGCAAGATATACCAACTTCCTGAAGCTTCTGTCACAGAATGACACGAACTACACGGTTAAAAGCCTTTTCAAAATCCGTGTAGGTTGTCTCCACTTTCTGTTACGCTAAAACAATGATTAAATAATAATTTAACACGAATTATAAGAGTTTTGGCACACTTATTGAATATTATGTTAGACAAATTTATTGGAGGACAAAAGTTTGTCTTAATAAACTAAATCCTCTCCTTCAAACTGTGTGTAGGCTGGATAACTCGATTTAGTATTCGTTTTGTAATTCAAACCTTTAGAATGAATAATATGAACTCATAGTTCTTCCATATTTGAAATAAGTGATTTATAAAAAAACAATTTTAAAACGGGCATTAGACGGAAATACATTTCAGTATCAGTTTACTGCAATGTCAATAAAAAAACATGTTAAACTTAATCGTGGGAACCAGTCTTAATTGTGATTCGATCTATACCATCAGCATCCAGGGTTTTGAATGTCTCCATAATCTGCTCCACTATAAAGAGATCAGGTAGCCGATGATCGTCACAAGATGTTAGCGACGTCTTCATTTTGTGCAGATAAATTCAAGCTATCCTAGACTCAATTCTTGACCCGAAAATAATATGGAGTATAATAAAAGAATATATTGAATAGGTTTCAGTTATGTATATTACTTTTGTACCAAATTTAGACTTTCGATTTTGCGAAGTCACGATTGCCCAGTGACTGTGAGGCTGTATTTTTTGCTCTTTTTAGTGTATGTGGTTCTATTTCCTCAAGGCAAAAGATACTTGTCTTGCAATGAACGCCTGTTGGCTGAAAAGAAAAAAAATACAGGCTTGTTTACATGGCTTTCTGTAACATAAAAATATAAACAAGAAATAAATAGTAGCTTACTCACTCAAAATTGCGTGTACATATTTTACCTAATGAAAATTACAAGACATTCTCAAGCATTATAGGAATTTCAATAAAACAAATGGCCAATAAAACCGTGATAATGATTAAAATCCTAAAATTAAGGTAGCCTAAAAATAAGGTAATTTTTAGTAGAGTATCAAAATGTGTAAATGTACGGGTGAACAACAAGAGACCTTAGGCTTAGTGCAACTACTTCGGTGTTATCTGGATTCAAGGTGTAAAGAAATATAATAAGCAAACAATAACAAGAACTGTCTTTTTTGACCCCAAAACAAAGAAGAAGGCCTCTGAAGAGAAAACTCCCAAGGCACGACAACTGAAGTTATCACATTATTCTAATATTTTAACCGCGTTTAATAAATATATAGTTTCACTTTTATTATAACGTACCAGGTAATGTTTATCATCGTTTTCGACATTTTATAATAGGTTCTAACTATTATACGACATTTCCTCTCTCCCACCCTAAAAATTAAAGCTTAAGTATAAAAAAATGTAATTCACTAGTTTATATTCTAAGAAACTTTAAATTTAACTTAAAAAAAAATTTTATGCTTTAAAAATTGTAAAGATTCATCCTAAAAAAGTTTTTAAAGAAATTTTTTATAAAAACTTGAATTAAAATCTTACTAATATGTCGAACCAAAACGGTTGAGCATAATGGAGTAAAACGTTGTATAGATAACCGTATGTCTTTCTTACATGTAGAGGTGGAAATCCTTATTGACCTTACCTGGGGGAGCGGTAGGAATATACCGGACTCATACCGACTAAGACCACCCTAGTGTACCCTAGGTAGGGCCCACGGTATCGCCGATGGCATTACCCGCAGACCCAGCGGTGTGCCCAAATGGGGAGCCCAATCAATGGAATATTTGGTACACACATATAAGACTCTTGGCGTTTCTTCACAAATATATTTTATTAGAGTCGAAAAACATAAAACACAATCCATATGAAATAAATCTGTCGGACGTCAGAAAATATTTGACGTTTAATAATTAAAGTTGCAACATGTAAACATGTTTTAAAAGTATCTTGCGACAGTGCCAAAAGGCCCACGCACAGACCTTTCCCCTCCCCAAACCGTAGGTTTCAGATGAAATTACCTTTGTTCCACGTTTACGTAAATGTGTGAGCCCGGGAGCCCCCCCCCCCCGGTCACCACAAGTAATATCAAGAAGTTTTGATTTGAACAGGACCTTTAGTGAACGAAATCTTGGGAAAAGGTAAATGATCAAAGAACCTTTTATCAAAAGAACATTTCTATTATGATTTATTGCCGATCTTTTGTTGCGTTACGTGCCTAAGTATGTACTTACTTGTTGAGTATTCGTGAGGGACTGCCATTAATTACAACTTCATACTTAAAGGGGCCGGAAATATAACGAGCTTCATTTTCAATCACGTAAAGGTCAAAAGGAAAATATTCCAATACATCCCTTATTTTACTTACCACAGTGGAGTCCCTGTTACGCAACAATTAACAATAAATTTGTACTTTCGTTATGTTATTTAGATTTTATTTGATTCAATTGAACTTATCGTCTACTTTAGTACATCAATTAACTACAACATTGTTTTCTATTGTTTTTACCGCATTTACTTACCTACCAAAATGCACTTAAAGAGAATCAAAGGAAAAGTTCAAATAAAACCGCCAATACGCTTAACTGTAGCTAGTTAAACCTTTATCTAGTCGTCGCAAAAGTCATGTAAATAAACATATGCGTTCATTTACGATTAACACATAATTTGAAAACTCATTGCAGAAAACGTGCGTGAATCCAGTGGTACAAACAGACGCGTCTATTCTATATGTAGGAGACTAGGTCTAAGTACCAGTTGATTATGATATATCGTACTGGAACTAGTTGGGTGTTACATCACCGATGCATTGTCGACTGTTCAAGGAACAAGGCCAGCAGGGTAAATGACCGTGCAATGTCACCTTTGGGTTTTGCGGCGGCGCGCACGCGCACTATCCGCTTATCGCCACGGCGCATTCATGTGTGTGTTACACACTGAATGCACTATCTTCTACACGAGCGAATGAACAAGACTATCCGCCGGAATGCGGCTTCAACTTTCAAAGTTTAATAACAATATATAAAACAAACTCTGCGTAAGCAGTGCCATTCTGTTCTTTGGTTATTTAGTCAGGTAATTAAATACAGGCAGAAAATACTTAAATAACTATTTATAGTGATATCTACTACTATTTGACTATTTGATTTTATATGTCCATATCCGAAATAAATCACGCCAAGTTTGACAGTAGTCTAGTTGGCTTGGTTATTTAGTAATAAAATATATAGTACGAAACAGAACACAGACCGCATCATTGTATGCAGTTGTTAGCTGTATGGTACGTAGATATATGACAAAGTAGTTGTTTGTCATACAATTTTAATTGATAACAGAAGAAGATAGTAATTAATTACGAGGCGGAATGTTGGTAATTCTAATTAATGATTAATGCTAACCGTAGGTATTTACTAATTAGCTTGTTAATATTTGCTTTCTAGTGTGAGACCATTTTATAAATAGGATTTTTTATTAGTTCTGTGTATTCTATTTCAGTTCTGTCTATTTTATACTGATACAAAGTAACTAAATTGTGTAAATTTGAAACAAACGTAGGGACTCTTTAACAATAGGAACTTGAAAAAAAAAGTTTTTATTTTCGTTTAATTTGTCAAAAGTTGGTAAGTATTGTATAATTATAACACAAGCAAGAAGTCATTCCAATTTTCTCCAGGTTGGTGCCCTCTGTTTAAACTGTAGATAAACACGACTCTATAACCCAGCACTCACTGCACTCAGGTTTTACCAGGAAACTATTTTTTTAGCCAACGAGCACGCGATCTAAAGAACACGTCACACAACATGGCGGCTCTGAAGTTAGCTGCAGTTCATTTTTAAACTCTGCCGCCCGCGCCCCGCACCTTGCACACTCCCATGTTCGTGTTCGGTGCAGCGTCTCGCAGATATGTCAGAGCCGCCAAGTTGTATGACGCGTACTATAGCTGGACGTTAGTGGCATCCGAACCCATGGATATCAAATACACCCACGTAAACCTGACTCCTATGGTGGGCAAAATATGAAGGACCATAGTGTGGCCCCAGACGGGATCTTAACAAAGAAACTCTACCTAAGACTATAATATTAGGTTTATCTCTTTCGGTACACCTAATATCAACTTATTAGATAGGTACTCATTTATTCTCATTTTTGTTATTCACATTATTGAAGCAACATCCACACTTAGTGAGATTAAACGCGGTAAATACCGAGGATTGATCGTTAATTATCATTATGCATTAAGAGTTATTAGAATGGCATTGCATTCCAAGCCTTATAATGTTAGGTTTGACGTGCAGAGAATACAGTATCACACGATCTGCATCAATAGGAAACTATTTGTGTTGCTACGAAGGTACAGCTGAGAGTGTCCACGAAGTAGTGATCAAGACCCTGGCTTGTCAATATTAAGGTCTCTTAAGGTGGCAGGTAGTTTTTACAGTTTATGTACATAAGGCCGACTGCGCTAAAAGCGAATTAAAATATCGTGGGGAAACCCGCATACCTAGGAAATCCTCACGAAGGTGTAAAACCTGCCAAGTAGCCAGCAGACAAGCGTGGTAGACAGCAGACTAACATTACTCCTTACTTGGGTGAGGCTGACGTCTAGGTCTAATTGCCAGATCACAAACCTTTTGCGGCCTAAAAACACCAGACGGCCTGTATGGAGGAAGTTCTTCTCTTGGTTCATCAAAAAAAAAATTGACAAATTATTACTTCCCAAATAATGTTTTGCAAAATTTCATTTGCCAAATTATTACTTGGCAAATAAACTCCTCACAAATAATTGTACCGCAAACCTAATCTTTTCCAAGTGAATGTTTCAACAATAACTTGCTTACCAACTAGTGCTTGTAACCAATTTCAATTTAGCCTAAGGTTTCAGTCACATATTTTACGCAAAATTGTTTTGAACAAAAGTCGCATTTCGTGAAAAGCTGGAATTTGGTCCTGGCGCTTCGCCGGGTGCTGCCGCACCACGCTCGCTTTGCTCACTCGGCTCGCCCATGCATTAACTATACACAAACTAATCTAACCTAACCCAATTAGTTACTTTTGTCTTAAAACTGTATGTCCAAACAAATCATTTGACGAAATGTTATTTGTCTAAAGTTTGTTTGCAATAAATCACTTGTTAAAAGACCAAATGACTTAATGCCATTATCCTTAGTAATATACTGCCAAGTAAAAATTTGAGCAAATGAAAATGGGCGTACTAAAATAATTCCAAATTCTGCATTATTGGTGTAAAAAAAGTTTGGTCAAATTTGTTTGGATTATAAATTTTGTCAAAATAATTTTGGCAAAACGGCAGGATCCCCTAATATTTATATATTTAAAAAATATATCAATGTGTTTATATATTTCTAAAGTTTATTTATCCGTAATTAGTATCATAACACAAGTTCTTAATTATACTTAATTTGAGCTAGATAATGCGGTATAATTAAGAAGTATAAGTATATTAAGAAGTATGCGGTATAAGTAGGTAAGAAATATTTATTATTATTAGTTTACAAAATTCCATTATTTTGTCTTCTTTCATTCTTTTGTCGGCCTAGTGGCGTCGGCACTATCGACCCTGCCTCATACGCCGGAAGTCCCAGGTCCGAGTCCTGGTTGGAGCATTTATTTGTGTGATGAACACACATGTTTTTGGTTCATGGTTGTTTATCTTTATTCATATATGTTTATTCTGGGATCCCCCAGTTCGCTGTGTGGTCATCCGTAAAACAAGTCCGTTTACATTAGGGCCATAAAGTTGGTCTGCTTTTCTGGGGATTTATTATTATTATTTTGGTCTATTTATATTTCGGTATCTTATATGTCAACGTATGGCGTCCATAAACCCTTCTTCTCTTACTCTATTAAACCAATAGCACCACCTTTGTAATCGATAGTATCACAAAGCTTTTGACAAGATATTCTTGTGTATATCTTGACAAGACTGGTGTCACAAATTTTTAAGAATATGTCAAGGCATTATTTTTTAATTAATTTTCATCACTATATAATATAAAACAAAGTTGGTTTTATTTTAACCATTTAGCTGAGTAAAGTCCGAGTTAACTCCAAGCGCGTATTATAGATTTCAGCTTAAGACCCGTATCAAAATACACACTCAAATTTATGCGTCATCTCCAGAAATGAGACAGGTGTTATTTTCTATACCGAAAGAGTGTAACCGTCTTGCTCTTTTCCATTCTTACGAGCGCGTGCACACTTGTGTGAATTTGTTAATACAAGCCTAACTTTACTTGGTTTGACGGCATACTTATGCTGTATTCATCAGTTGCATTTATTTTTAATACGTTTTTGATCATTGTAATAAAATTACCTATGTGCATTACAATTGATACCGTATGGAGGAAAAGTTCTGCCTCTGAAATTAGTGAAGTCTTACTTGTAACTAAGCGTTAATCATACTACAATTACTCACCCTCTCACATTCACTCAAACTCACCCCACATTTACACACAATTATTAGGTATTACTCGTATTTGAAAGTTGTCAGTCCAACAAATAATAAAAAATATAACAAACTGTAAAGGTTTACTGTAGCTCATTATTTAAAAAATGTAAAAATTCAGGGATTTTGGGCGCTACATGCTATATTGCTATAATAAGGCACAGGATGACTATCCTATTTCAGCAGAAGAGTTAATAAATGGTTGACACTTTACTGATGACAAGATATATAGATCTCCATAGCACCCAATTTCATTCTTTAATTCTTTGAGTCAAACATGGAAACGATACGACACAAAAATATATTAAAATAGTGGGAGATATAAACATAAACTTAATAAAAACCAACAGAAACACATCAAGAAAGAAGTAATAGAACAAGTTACTTGAACGTACTTTCATTGTTTGGTTTACTTCCCTACAAGAGGGAGTAATTGTCTAGATCATCTTATGCTGAAACTAAATAAACCGACAGTTAAAGTTTCCATAGCCGTATTGGACACATCAATAACGGATCATTTTACAATATTTATGTCTTTGACGAAACAGAAAACAAATAAAACTCATAAAAAGTTTACAAGATATTAAGACGTTATATTTAAAAATGCTCTATTATACCTACAACAAAATGACATATCAAATTTAATGCTTTGTGAAGACCCCGAAATATTGACTTCTATTCTTATTAAACAGTTGACTGAATCCATTAAAACAACTACTACCATTAAAACAATTCCTTGTAATAAAAGATTGATTAAGCCTTGGATAGCGCCTGGCATCCTGCGGTGCATTAGACAAAGAAATAAATAATTACAGAGAAATCTTAAAAATGATCCTTTTAACGAAACTCTTAAGATAACCTATTCTAGATATAGAAAATATTGTAATAATTTATATAAGAAATTAAAAAGGAAGTATGAAAGAGAACTATTGGCTTAGTCAGTTACAAACAATAAATCACTCTGGGATAGTATAAAGCATATAACCTACACAAAAATGCTAAAAATGATTGTACACCTTTACTAAATTCTCAGTCTACACCCTCCGAATCGGCAAACTATATTAACAACTTCTTTGTCAACATAGGAAAGCAGCTAGCAGAACAAATTAAACCTTCACAAGATCCACCTGAACCTAATAAACAAAACGCGCAATCAAATTCCATTGTACTTCTTACCGATCATGATGAAGTGGATAGAGTTTTGATGACCCACAAATTAGACAATGCTCCTGGCTGGGACAACATTTCTACCAAATTCTTAAAATTTATTAGAAAAGACATTGTTCCTATAATCTCATATTTAGCAAATCTCTGTTTCCAGAAGGGAATTTTCCCATCACTCTTAAAACAATCAGTTATCACTCCTATATACAAGGATGGTGACAGAGAAGATGTCAATAATTATAGAGCGATTTCCGTTTTACCAGCTATATCTAAGAAACTGGAAAGGTTGTTAAACCTACGTTTGCTTAAGTACCTGACTGATTACAACTTAATATCCCCATGTCAATTTGGCTTTAGGAAAGGTATATCAACATCCAATGCTTGACAAAATTGACAAAATTGACTTCACTAGTAACAGAGCAATCGGATATGGGTAACAAATGTTTGATAGTTTTATAGACCTCAAAAAGGCATTTGACACTGTGTTGGTTCCAAACCTTATAAAAAGCTGGAAAATATCGGCATAAGGGGAGTGCCAATCAAGCTCTTTAAACACTATTTAACAGAACGGAAGCAGAGAGTGAGACTAGACTCAGTGACAAGTGACAATGTGGAGGTAACTTTCGGGGTGCCTCAGGGTAGTGTTCTTGGACCTACTCTGTTCCTGATCTATCTAAACGAGCTTTGCAATTTAAATATGATAAATGCACAGATATTTTCTTACGCTGATGATACTGCGGTCGTATTTAAGGGTAATTCCTGGGATACAGTGAAATCTTACGCAGAAGCTGGCATGAAACGCATTGCAATACACGCAACCGGGCTAAGACACAAAATGCTTACACTAAATACCACTAAAACTAATTATATCTGCTTCAGTATACTAAATAAAAACCAACCTAATGAAAACTTTTTCATTAAAATACATGAATGTGATAATAGTAATGACTTAACCTGTAATTGTTCAAAAATTAATAAATTGACTCAAACTAAATACTTAGGAATTATCATTGAGCAGAGATTGTGTTGGCGTGTTCTTAATGTGGGTACATAAAGAACACGTAATTAATAGAATTAGAAAATTTACATGGATGTTTAGGACATTAAGGCATGTTGTACCAAAAACAGAACCCAAAAACGTATTAATAAAATATATACTGCTCTCGTAAAATCCATAATAACGTATTGCATACCGGTATGGGGTGGTACCGATAAATCAAAATTTATTAACATTGAAAGAGCACAAAGGGCCTTAATTAAGACTATTTACTATTTAAACATAAATTACTAAACTACGACAAGGAGTTACAATCTAAAAGAAGAAAAGACATAGTTTGCCAGATCCCACAAACTAAAACAAGTTTTGCTAGCATGCAGTTTAATAAACGGTCAGCACAGCTATACAACTAAGTAAACGGAAAATTAAATATATGTAACAATCTTTATTACGAATGCAAACACAAACTAGATGTATGGTTAAAATCTTTAGACTATGAGGAATGCGAACAAATATTGAAACTATGCAAACTCACACACATATACACTCTTACACAAACACTCACACACACATACACTCTCACACAAACACACACACACCACACACACGCTCACAATCGTGCGTGGAGGTTGTTTAATGTATACCTAATATTTAAAAAATATATATTTTATTGTCAGTACATTAAACAGAATTAATATTGTATAATTTTTATTTTTTAATTCAATTGTATTTGTGCTACCTACTGTAGCACAATCGATATTTTCTTGTTTTTATTTATTATTGTAATTTTTATTTTTTAAATTTAAATTATTGTGTTGAGTAATTTTGTATTATTCTTGTTCCGTGGCAATGAAATAAATGTCCTTCTTTCTTTCTTTCCTTCTTTAAATTCATCTATTTAATAATATTGTCTCTAAACTTTCACTCGTAAAAAAGTTTAGAATAATTGATAAAAGTTTACATATTTAAGTTTACAGAATTAATAAGTTACATTATGTTGTTTTACGAGCTAAAATTTGCCATTTATGTATTCACATCATTTCATTATTATTATTTATTCATGTTGATATAGATATAACTTTATATTTTAAAATAATGTATGGAAGTGCGGGGCCCTTTAACACAGTCATTCTGAGCTAAACAGAGGGCCATAGATGATAACCCTGTAAAACTTGATTTTAATGAAAATAAAGTTATTATTATTATTATAAAGTAGTTAATTCATCCTTTATTAGGACAGGCAATGGAATTGAGCCATACAGCCTGTTCTTATGTAACTGGTAAGTAAATATGCTGTAACTACAACATTTCAAAAAAACATTTATTTTCTTTTTGAATGTTGCTACAATTTCTGGCGTTAGCATTTACGCCACGATGTGGCCAAAACACATGTTGTTGTTTGCCTCCAAGCCTTTGTCTGCTTGCTAGCATATCCATAAATCTCGTTGTATTCTTAGTATTTGTTCCCATGTTTGTAATAATTTTAATTTCAGTGATCCATTATTTGGTCCACCTGTCCCAGCCGTGGCGGATGCAGTTATGTCGGCGGTATTTCCCTCCTGCGGAATATCCTCGGGAGGATTAAAAGATGAGGTTGAAATGTATGAATTTGTTGATTCGAGTTGGTGATCTGAACTAATGTATGATGGTGGAGATTCTGGGATTAAATAAAATAGGAAATCATCCCTATGTCATCATCGCCCTCCCCATCATCAGTTGATGATGACGGAGATATCGGACAAGATTTTGTTGGGTGATATGCAACAACACTCGATATGAGGCTAGACAGAATAATGCTATGTGTTGCTTCCCCACCTCTCCACCCCCCACAGATACGACGGGGCAGCCTAAGAATGCACCAGCAGAACCCACTAGTGCCGACTCAGGGCGGGATTCTCTCTCCTGAGGGACCGCCTGGGGAATAACTTTACTACTCTAAAGCACCGTTGGTCATTGGTTAGTTGTCAGCGCAATGTTGCCAGTGTCCGCGCCCCCACGTAGCAGCAGATGGTCGTGCCAGATTTATGAGGGGCTTATTATTAATAATTCATGGTTTTCTTGCCATGCCACGATTGCCGTTCATACAAAAATACATTTTTGTAGGCAATACATTGTTGTTGTATTTATTCTACTGACCTACTGGTTCATTTATAGTAATAAGTTCAGTTATTATAGCATTCTACAAAATATTAACCACACAAAAAAAACTGGTACTTATAATAAATATAATACAATAAAAATCCGTGATATGCACTTTATTTTATAAGAGAAAACCACAAATAAAATACAGTAGGGTGTTCAAAAAAGTATTTTACAAAAAAATATTCCAGATTGAGTAAGTCTCCACCATCCGACTACAAAAAACCGTTTCACATTTGGACTTATGGTCTTTCCATAAAAAAATTAGCCACACACCTATCCAAATAACGCGCGGACCTTGCGATCAGCTGGGAGGTCGTTGTACAATAGAAAAAACGTAAGCGTAGATAATTAGATACCTTCCTACTTACTTGCATACACTAACGACTAACTAATGCAGTTGTACTATTTTCCAAGTAGCACGCCTTTCATGAAAAAATTAAATTTTCTAAGATTTAGTTTTCAAAAAATGGCTATTATGATGCTATTTTGAAAAGCTCATTAAACAAGACATTGTTTAAGATGATGTGCAGTATCATCGCCATAAATTTTTTTTTCACAGCTACCACTAAAACTTACGTCAGGTTTTTCGCAATGAAATAAAATAAAATAATTTAACTCTTTTTCTTAGCGTAGTGTGCTAGTTTCCGTCAAAATTATTACTAAGTTGTCTCAAATAACTAATAACGATAGTTTTGGAAAAAAACCCTGAGTTAAAAGATATTTATTGCAGCTGTACGCAAAAAAGGACCAAAGTGTGGAAATTTTATAAAAAAATCACAAAAGTGGCAAGGAAGCCTGTTGGTGTTATCTGATAGGCCTTAAGTCCATCTACCTCCAGTGTCACCCTTACGTGTCATTTCTGGGACACCCTGTATATAAATACAAACAACCGTGACCCGAGAACAAACGTCTGTGTTCATCACACAAATGAATGCCCCGGCCAGGCTCGAACCTGGGACCTTCGGCGTATGAGGCAAGGCTACTTACCACTTCACCACTATATAGTGGCTTCCAACTCTTACTGATGAATGAATCAATTTATCATCAAAAAAGGCAAAGGAAATATGCCATAATGCCTACTAAACATTTATTTACTTTGATGATAGTACTGGTATAATGAAAACAATGAAGATTCGAGTAATCTGAAAAGTGTAAACTTTTCTATGAACAAACGGACTTCTAGGAGCGTCAAGCGCTGTCTACTTTGTTAGTTATTGATATTAGGTTTTGTACTTAATGTACGTGCTATAAGTGTGCACTGCATAATATACTATCATTAAAACACATTGAACCTAAAACAAAAAACTATTCAAGCTTGGAATGAAACGAAATTAGCTGGATTTTTGTATGAACTTTATTTAGGCATAATAGTGTATCAAAAGTCTCATAAGGTCAGATGTATCCTTAAACAGCATATAAACGCAAATGAATTAAATTATTCACATTATTTGAATTTCGAATGCTTTCCGAGATCATTGCTTGGTAGCAGTTTGAGAATCTCTATATACAATAATTATAATTTGGCATTTGGACTTTGACAGATTGTATACAGGAAAACATTATTGTTCTGACACTGCCGCTAGGTAACATGTCGGAAAAACGCCGTAAATAAAAAAAAAAGATACAGTTCTAAAATATTAAGTGATGTATCTTGAGATTAATAATTTCTGAAACTATACCGATAACCACTATGACGCGAGCTGCAATTTCACGCATCGGCATAAATAAAACAGTTGTTTTTTATTCATTTACGCCAGAAGATACATGTCCTTGTGCCTATCTTTTTTAACATTTTAACGTAAATTGAATCAGGTGGGCCGTTAGAAATATATTTATGTGTATTTTCGTGCGTAATTTTTATACTTGCGTCGTCATATCTGCAAAGGTAATAAATACGCTCCTACAATAAGACTGATATGCATATAAAAAGCTAAATGGGATATAATGCTCGTATATTAACGTTTTAATTAATAATTGATTCAGAAATTAATTTAACAGCAATATAACAAATTATGTACAGTAAATTATAATGGCTGAATTCGAATATTAGAATGAATTCTAACAAATTTTGAATAGTTTGAAACTCAACACCTATGTAAATATGATATTCGTAACATTCAAGTTTTGTTATTTGAAGGCTATTCTCAGGTAACGTAAGCGTCGGAGTATTTTTTTTATAAAACCAGTTTAACTGAGTAACTAATGAAGCAAAAACGAAATTTTTGAACGTTTTCTGCACGAAGTGAACTCAAAATTGGGAGAGACAAGGGTAGTTACTAGTTATTGAAAATCTTATGGACCAACAACAGTATATAAAAAAAGGAAATTATTAGTCAAGCCACAGACTTCTTTATTAGCCACGTGATCAAACTTCTAATTTTATAACTAAGCCACAGGAAAATGAGATAGCCTCTAATACAATAATTCGTCTTTGTTGCAACACCTACTAAATATTCTATAGAAAGCGTAGTAGTTAAATTTGGGTTAGGTTAATCTTAGGCTGCATTTATCGCATGCGCGAGCCGAGCGAGCGAAGCGAGCGTGGTGCGGCAGAACCCGGCGAAGCGCCATAATAGAAATTGGATGATAATTCAAAATTTTATAGCAAAAACATCATGCAACAACATATTTTTAGTGGCTAAGATAGCATCGGTCAGACGCTCGCAAATTGTGGCTGACTTAGTAATTTTGAAGTCAGTGTAGATTTTTAGAGGTGAAAAAAAGATTTCTGTTTAATTAGCACCCTATAAAAAAATTATTTGAAATTTTAAAACGAATAAAATTATATTATACTACTCGTAGAAGCTTCGCACGTGCAAAACCCAGTAAAATATAGCCTATGCTACAGATATTTCAAGTCATTTTTACGCGTGACGCTATGTATGCGTTAAGCTTATACAGTGACTGTGTACGTGACAAATGCACTGATTGTATACGCACAACGAAGCGGCGAAAACACGTGTTGACACGTTGACACACACACGATGACACCTGACGCGTAATTGCCACACAAAATTAAATTGCATATTCACGCGCGCAAATATGTCAGTCAATACATGACTTCAATATTGAAGTCTGTATACCTACTCCTGGTCAATGTAGCTTGCAATTATCGGGAGTATACCCAGAATAGATATTTTATCTTAAGTATTTTTTATCTTAAGCATTTTTTTAAAGATTTTTTTTTTTTAATGAAAATTTACAAGATCGTTTTAAACCAAATCGCATGTCTTTTATAAGTTTTTTTTTCCCTTATGAAGTTAAAGTTAACATTAAATTAAATTCTTACAGTTATAATTGTGGCAAATTAGAAGTAGAAGTATGGTCAATTAATTTACAGAAAAAGGAAAGAGAAGAACATGAAAATATGAATGTAAGTGAAGCTTGAACTCAAGTTTTTTAGTTAAAGCTAATAAATATTAACTGTAAACTAAAAAATTATACTTCAAAATGTGAACTCTTTTTCTTTGGCTAAGTCTTAACAAAATTTATCCTCATAAGGGCGAACGTTTTCTATACGTGTGCTAGAACACGATCTTAACACTGCGTTTTTTTGCCATTTTCTTTGACAAAACTCTGTGACTTTTTACTTATAAAATAATAATAATAAGTTTACTCTACAGCAGATAACAAACACCAGTAATCGTTGTAATATAATAAATTCAATTTTACGGTACTAGTATTATGATTCTAAGATCTTAATTGTGGCATAGTGTTTAGTAGAACAACAGAGTAGGTACGAATGTTACAACTAGGAACGTTGCTTTCATTAATATATTATTCGGTCTCAGAATTAGCAACCGGAAGGGCTAAGTAAATTCATGGGCTGTGGAAGTACGCCTGCACAGAAGACAAACAGCCTACACGACATGAATAAAATGTACCTATGTGTTTCAGCAATGCGTGGTGCAAACTAATGCTATGTTTAGGTATCCAGGGTTGCTTCTATTCGGAAACAGTCGCATGGTGAGAATGGAATGTACGTAAATACGCGCATGCATCACGGTAATGGCACGTTAACAAACTATAATGTATGTACGTAAATAGTTCAAGAATTTAAGCGGGATATGTTTATTTATATATTTTATTACTAGAATAGTATACTTTTAATTTACCTAAAATTCAGTCCACCACGTATTCAAGTATAGAGTATTTTTCATTTTATTAATTTTTACAGTATTCCACACTAAATATTTTATACACTTAACCCTATCAGTACCTTTATAATAATAATTGACAATTATACTATATTACCCTTTAATTTGCAGTGTTGTAATTCAACAACATAATATTTCAACATTATTTTTTCATAATGTGTTCGCATCTTTAAAAATTTTGTTTTATCATACTGAAGCTAGAACGAAAAGCGTCCCAAAAAAAATGTATGACGTAAGTGACAGCACTTTTTACGTTTCTTTTGCCTATAATGGTGTCAAGAACACCAGTGACCCGCGGATGGAAGGTAAATAACTTTGATTACTGATCACAAATGGATATAATCATATGACTTGATATTTAAAGTATTTTCCAAAATATCATATATTTTGATATATGTGTAAACAAAGTGGTCTAATTGATAACTTTTTAATTTATTAACACTTATGTTGTTGCTTACCGACGTTGCGAAGTACTTAGAAAACTATTGAACATTTTGCATGTCGTTCACTGACAACACTAAGTAAGTGAAGCTTTAGTGATTAGCTTGTGAAGTAATTGTATAATTAAACGTTGTTTACACACAACACTGCTAATTAAATAGTAAGTTATAAAATACGTAATTTACGTGTAATTTTAATACAAAATTATGGTTTCTGACTGGTTTTACTAATATTTTGTTAAATTTATTTTATACGATTTTTGAAATCACTGTTTCTATGTATTAATATGTTTATGTTTTGCTGCTGCTGCTTTTTGCTTGCTTCAGAAAAGCCAAAATGGCAGCGAACTCGCACAATTATGGCATCACCCAAACGTGCACAATCATCGATGATAAGAGATTTAATTGCAACCACTTTGTTGATGGGAGTTGTCCAAATGCCAGCCTACCGCGATTATTGTAACAAACGCTGAGGTGTCCGCAGATTGCAGATGTGATGGCTTAGAAAAAATTATAAGAAAATTCGAAGGTATTCTCCTTTTATAGACAATAGTAATATGAACGATGACCGCTATTTCAAAGTCAGACCCATCCTCGAAAAAGTTTTATAAAATTGTTTGCTTCTCGTAGAAGAAGGACTGAACAGTGTAGACGAAATGGTGGTCCCGTACAAAGGCACAAGAGCAGGTAGCCAATATTTATCAAACGAGCCAAAAATATATAAAAGATACTTACCGAGGATGTTATTTTACAGACGGGGCCAAGGTAGTAGTGATAGCTCTATGTAGCACAATTAAAGAAAAGCCAGCCATAGTTTATTTTGACAATTTTTTCACCGGACTTGAGTTGATACAAAACTTGCGCAATGAATATGGAATTTTTAGTTTGGGGACCATCAGAAGTAACCGCCTTAGAGGGTGTCGGTCAAAACTTGTATCAGATAAGGTACTGAAAAAGAAAGGCAGAGGTGCAAGCCAGTAGTTGGTTTGCAATGAAAACAAGTTGGTAGTGGTGGAATGGTACGACAACAAAGTTGTAACACTGGCAAGTTCTTTTGTCGACTCATTCCCCAAAGAAAAAATTAAGAGAATCTCAGAAGAAATGAAATCAAGAGTTGATGTAGACTGTCCCCAATAGTGAAGCAGTATAATTCTCACATGGGTGGTTTCGATATAGCCGACATGCTCAAATCCCTTTACCCACCAAACATCAAAACAAAGAGATGGTATATGGCCATATTCTCTCAGGCTATGGATATTTGCGTCAATAATGCATGGATGAACTACAAGAAAAGACCGCAAAGACGATAAAAAACATTGGCTTTGAAAAACTTTCGCTTTCAACTTGTGAACCATCAGGTTCGAAGGAAAATGATTTAACAACAACTGCTAAGGCTTCTATCGCTCCTAGACAGAATGGCCAGATTTTGTGCGTTACGATGTTGTTGGCCATGTACCGACTTTTGTACCGCAAGGAAGGTGCAAATATTGCAAAAAAGGTTACACTAGTGTGTATTGCAATAAATGCAACCTGAGGTTGTGTTTGATTGAAAAAAGAAATTGTTTTTACCATTATTACGTCAGTGCCTAGGATATGTGGTTTATTATTTTTGTAGTAACTATTGTCACGCTTTTTTTTCATTATTAAATGTTTTAACGAATAATTTGTATTTTTTTATTTTAAATATGAACGTCTATGTGCTGTGCAGTGTGGGTGATGTACAACGTAAATTTTGATCCTTACTTATGAGTGTAGCGCGCAGTGCTGTACCACACCAACATATGTTTTCTAAAAATGTATAAAATAGGGATTTTTTCCAATATTTTTATAGGGCCCTTCAGACTATTTTAAATACCCCCAAAATGAAAAACAAGCAAATTTTCAGATTTCTTCTGTCTGCGAAGTAAAAGGTTAATTAAAAATATTGTTATTACAAATTATTCGCTTTCACATAACTCAAACCAAACGAGAATGTTCTATTACAAGTTGTTTTATCTCAAACAATAGCCATTATCTCATGTCGATATTCCCTTTACCTTCCATCTTTGTTAAGAGCTGCTCCGACATGATTCTTGTCGGCTTGCAGAATTATGTGTACTCAACCTAGAAGGTTCATCCCACGTTATTTCTTTAAGTTATATCAAAGGTAGAAAATTAGCTATTAATGATTCTTAGCATTGATATAGTTCTATACTTGAATATGTTTCTTGTTCGTTTAGTCGTTATATTTCTACTGCAGTGACTTACATTTCGCTAAGTTTGGTGCGGCCTGCAGTTATCGCCTTTTAGTAACGTTGACCGCATCATCTGTCAAATTTGTGGGGCCTGTGACTCTGGGGACTCACCATCGTCCCAAAATCTATCCTATTAATTTATTCTGACATCTTCAAAATTAGTTTTCTCACCGAAATGAAAAAAAAGACACAGCAAATGCACTGCGCCTGCATTAACAGCGGCGATAAATGTATTTTAGGAATGCCTAAATTTAGAAGTTAAGCGTCCTAGTTTACCAACCGAACTAAAAGACCGGTGGATCGCGGCTTTCTACCCCAATCCCTTATTACTACCTACTAATAAACAAGAAGCGCTGCAGAAGTTGTGCTGTTTAAAATTTCAGTGATTTGGTTTCATACATAAATAGACATAAATAACCGGAATAAATAATAAAAATGATGCTTCCCTGCTGATGATGCAAATGATGCTGCTATCTGAAATAAATTACATCAGGTTGTCAGGTTGTCTAGTTGGCTTGGCGGTTTAGTACTGTTGTGAAGCCAGTCAACCTTATAACAACATCTCAACAACAGAGCGTGTAGTGTAGGACGTAATTGTGTACAGTGCGTCGGCACAGTGGGGGGGCGTGGTCGTTCATTATTGTCGAATGAACGTCCAATATTATCCGCACGTATACATTTAAACGATTGGTTGAACAACATGGTATCTGTGTTAATAATAAATAGGTGTTTATAATATTTTCATTCTTAAAATAAGAGTGTATCTTATGTCAATCAAAGACAAATATATGTTTCAATTAGTATTAATCTGAACGTTTTGTACTACATTGTAGAGACATATTCATTACAATATAACGATAACACAGATATTACATCGTTGCTTGACTGGCCATTTGAATGAAGACATGATAAAAATATATGTTATATCTTGTTAAATTTTTTTGTTAAATTTTACTAGGTACATGGCACTATTTCATTGTACATAAACCACTCTTTCACAGCTTGATCTTAACCTTTATTCATGACAGCTTTCTGAATTATTATTAGAATTCAATACACTTCTTAATTTTCTGTTCAGTAGCCAAAACTGGAACTAAAGCATTTAATTCTTAATTCAATGTCAAACGTTCAATCTTCAATCAATCCCAAATGTCATCTGCTCAACCGGGAACGACCTTAACCGCTTATTCGTCGTCGGCCGCGTTTTAGAGGGCACCTTGAGCCGGCGGCATTGACCGTGGTCAGGGTTACCCGAGCCGGCCCTGGCATTGCCGGCTGCCGGCGCGGCGCCGTGAGTAATGCCACTCTACAACAATGAATGTGATGGGATAGGCCGCCGGTTCACTTGACCGACAGTTTTATCAACGAAATTAGCACACCCATGTTGAGAGGCATTTAAAGTTTTGTATAATTAAATGTTGGACATGTGTTTTTAGCCGTGTTTTTAAAATGTTGTTCATCTCAGATCTGTACCAGGGTTTGTTTCTCCAGTCTACGTGCCAGGTCTATTAGAAACAAAAATTCTAAGTATTCACTGTAAGTGGTATATTTGGCAGCATGATTTTTATGCCTTTGGCAATGGGATCTTATCCACGACATAAAATGCAGGCCTCATTTAATTACATCCTTCGAATCTATTTATTTGTTGACATATTTTAGTGAGCATTATAAAATGATATATTATGAAGTATTTAACAAGACACGTATATTCATTTAACTTTGAAATTTTTTAAGGAGTAACTTTTTAGTAATCTGCCACTTACTCACGTAAAATTTAACAACGAAGTACCATCACATTAGACATTGGTAATTCTTAATGTCAAAAACGGCCTTGAATAATTCCCAAGCTGTGTCTAATGGTTACTTGTTCACATTCTTACATTGTTGTTTAGTCGTTTATTTTTCAAAAGATGAATTATCAACGCCTAGTTACAAATTAAAGTGGAACAGTTATTGATATTAAATTCGTTTTTTAGTATAAAGATAAACGTGTACGTAAAAATAATACGTAGGAAAATTACGTTAAAAAGTTTGAAAATATAGGAAATGATCAAAACAATCCACATAGCCAATCTTAAATGACAAATTCTTGAAGTTTAGTCCCACTATGACTTATGAGACCAAAAGACAAATCAAATGAAGTAAACATCGTAAACACCGAAAATTCAGAAACTCAAGTCCCTAAACTTTGGCTTTAAGTTTAAACTGTAGAACCGGTTTTTAAACCTCGAATCTAAAATTATAATTTTGGTTTGAATACAAAATGAACGTTATTACGCGTGGCGTTGACGGCTGAGTCTTTTTTACCTTTACATAAATAAAAAGCCAAATATGTAATAAATAAAGTGTTTTTATCGCAGCATTATCTTGATATTATGAACAAAATCGTGACTATTAATTTCATAGTATCATATATTTTTGAAAATAAATTTTGATAAGAGACCGAATATTTAAAAAAATACTTAAGTATTCAACGGCAATAAATGTATGTGTCATACAGTATATAGTGGCTACTTACAGCCACTGTCCAAATATCCCAAGTGGGTTCTAATATCCCAAGTGGGTGCCTCGACGTTCACGTTTCAACCGGATTAAAAAAACTGATATTTGCTTTACAACGTCTTCCCTACGAGGGAGAGCTGAAAAGTTCTGAGCCTAAGATACTAGAAGATAAAAATCAAAACTGAAGGTATTTTTCAAAATATAGGCTCCATATTCTTCATTGTAACCTAGCTCTATTATTTTAATTTCAGGCGTGTATTTATTTTGCTGCCGTTGTGGTCAAGAAAATATTGCCATAATAATGTTTTCTTCCTTACAATTTTAAAGATTCAAAATACATTTCGATATATACATTCACGGATAATTGCTATGATCTCTTTCAAGGAAGGTTACCGCTCACTTTGGAAATTTGAATTGAAACTTGAAAATAGAAATTCTAGAAATTTGACGGGAACAGCTCAACATTTGGCATAACATCATCCCTAAAAATTTACAAATCTCCCCGATATAAGTAGCATTATAATATGTTCACGAGTAGGTATTTCTGGTAGGTTCTCCTGAACCAAGCTAAAGGAAATTTATGATAAAATCCACACTCAAGGAGCTCAACCATATTTTAGGGAATTGATATAAAAACAACCGTCATGTAACTAAACTATTGTTTCTTACTAAGAAAGCTTCTCTCCGTTTTCTAAGATTAATGAAATTGTGCTACCAATATCCTTAATACAGATTAGAGAATCCTTTGATATAATAACCAGAGAAAAATAATTTAAGCTCACTACAATTTGTGTAATGAAAACAGATGTTGTTTTCGGGTCATGGTTGTTGATATGTTTATGTGTACGTTTGTTCTGGGTTCCCCCCACCTTGCTGTATGGTCATCCATAACACATACTCTGCTTACTTTGGGGCCATATTGTTGGAGTTTTTATCCGGGAATTTAGTATTAATTTCTTCTCGATTTTCAAATTATAAACTCTAGCTAGCAGTTGCAAATGATTCCACTGGCATCATTTTCGATACCGAAGTTTGTTGTACCCTATTAGTATAAACGATTATTCGTTTGTTTGTTTATTTTAAATCGATAATCTCTGAAACTACGCAAAGTATATATACTAAATATACTATTCAAATTAGCCTAAACCAGTATTATAACGACGTATTACAGAATAACAAGGATTATATTTATCAGAATTTGGGATCAGGACTCATAGGGATGAAGCCGCGCATTCTGTGATAAAGTAGAGATATTGTGTAGCCTATGTTGCTTCCGAGCTGGCTTACAAGTGGAATAACAGAATTATTGTAATTAGGATATAAAAATTATTTAAAATTATAACAATTTTAATAAACAAACTAAAAAAAATTCCTCTCTATAGTATGAATGTAAATACTTTTTACTACCTACTTAAATATTTAGATCGACTAGAAAATTACCTGGAATACAATGGAAAAGGAATACAATAATACTAAAAGGAATGCAATGAGTACAAAATTACAGTAAATTAAATATAACTAATTGCATTTAATTTTATTTGTTTAATGCAAATTTATGGAAAATGAGTATAACTAGTTTCTACTAATTATTAATGCATTATTACTCTAACGTACTAGCTGAAGTTCGAGCGTATAGTGTTCCTACTGTTTTAGCGTCATCATCAACTGGCTATCTCATTATATTATTTGACCGTACTGTTAAGTCCTGATGCAGGTAACACTTAGATTTTTATTTGAACAGACTCTAGCAGTTATTTACACAAAGGCAAAAGGTTACAAGTCCTGGATTGCTTTCCTACTTTAGCGGTAGTAGAGTTTCTTACAGCCCTTCTTAGTTTCACCGCCATAATAACCTCGTGTACGTGATAACGATTCGCTTGAAGGGAAGGAACTGCTGGTGACATTACGGGAACAAAAGCAATTCGGACTGTGGCCTTCGTCAGGAACACACCGATATAAAAATTCTACAAGACCTGGTGAAGGATGCCACACGGATGCCACGTTCGCTGCTATCGGCCGCACCCAGACATATCAAATTGTCATTGCAGGTGATCGTAGTTATAGAATTTGCTCAGATATAGAGTTTGCTGAAGTATACATAAAGTAGAGATTTACTAAACAAAATCTATATTGAAGAGCAACCATTTGAAGTCTCCAAATGCAGCTGTGAGATAAATAAAGAAAGATAGTACCTAACGTGCCTCTCTAACGGTTCACGAGTTATTAAAATCGGATCGATATTTTCTGAGTTGATCATTGACATAGAAACAAATTAACAGATCTGTCCTTTGAGCAATACCGCGCCACCTGTGAGCTGCAACCTTTAACTGCGAGTATCAGTATCATCGCATCTGTTTTATTTAAGCATTTGAATTATAGTCAGGGTGATGTTTTACGCGCGGAAAATGGGATCATGCGCTCAGACCATAATTCTGAACAACTTTACCAAAGACACCGTATAGTGAAAATGAAAAACAAATCCCACAGGTTGGCTGCCAACTTTGTATGAAGAGTCGATATTTTGCAACAGCAACCAAATTCACAAGGTGAATCTCTGAAAGAAAATGTGAGCGAAATGTCCACCCAAAAAAATCTCAGACCTCGTCAGGCGATCGTCAAAAAAATAAAATAATCTATATCTCGTAAATTATCATAAATCGCTGAACATACATAGCGGTTCAATAGATAGATATAGTAGGCCTCTATTATCTGGCATCATCGGCTTGGCAACATTTTGGGAAAACCCTGTATATAACCCGACTTATTTAAGGGTCGATTTCAGATATGGTTAAATACAATGTCATTAAATACATGGTCATAAATAAGAGATTATTATCTCAATTGTAGTAACTTAAATATCAGATATTATATTTTAGGGAACGATTTTTTGGTAGGTAATTTGCAAAGTATGTATTATTACAAACAACATTATAACGCCCATTCACTTCCTAGACGCATCTTTTCAAGCGTATTATATACTAACATGGAAATCATTATCTTCAGACGTCAAACAGGTAAGTTGATAAAGTATATAACTCTGTTTCCTGATAACACCGATTATATAACTGTACCTATACACCTACCCAATCACAGTCCTTTTTTATATTTAATAGTATACCAAGAATTTTATTTTATTATATAAATAAAACAAACCAAATGATGGTTACATTAGTACATAGGTACTATTTCTAGGGTTAACGGATTAAATACAATAAATCGCTGGCAATTCCTATTAAATTATTAAATAAAAACAATGTGCTCGTGGTTAGATTACAAAATGGACTGTGGTGGAGTCTATGTGGACGACCGTTAACTTGTAATGATGAGATACGATGCAATTCGCCAAAGTCCTTTTTGTTTTGAGTTGGTACTTCGCGATCCCGGACGTCCCGATATATACCCAAAGATTAAATGTCCGGTGCAGCGGCTGGGATTTACTTGACGGTACGTAAATCCCGGGTTCGTTTTACCCAATGTGAATTTAAAGAAATGTAAAGCACGCTATAATATACAATGCAATCGCATTTCTTGAATGTTTTGACCAACTTTAATAAAGTATTTTAAAATTTTTTTGCATTCGATTCGATTTAGTGTCTAGTCCCTTTATAATTTCTTAGGCATTGGATGATCTTCTGAGGAGGTTCCATATACCATGGAACACCGAAAACTTAAATTTACTGTTAAACTTAAAACTTAAACTTAAAGTTTACTGATCGAGGACTGGACCTGGACGCAGGCAACGGAACTCCACGACGTTAAACAGCACTTTAATATAAAGTGAGTCATGTATGAGAATTATTACAATTGATTTAGACTTTTTGGATTTGGTTTACCTCGACGGATCCAAGCTTATTACATTTGGTGACGAAGGTCTGATAAGGAAGCCGGAGAGTAGTATGAGGAAATCCCTCATGTTTTGAATTATTTGGTTTATCTAAACAAGCCCAACATGATGATGATGACGTCAAGAGATGGATCTGGATCCTTTAACCAGCTAGTAGTACAATCCTCGAGTTTCATTTTGTTTTGACAACTACTAAAATAGAAACCGACTTCGAACATTACTACTAAAATAAATTTAAGTTATTACTTGTCTTGGAAAAAGGGTGTGAGTAGGTATATGCGCAAAATATTTATTTATGACATCAGTGCCAGCAAAGTCGATAGGAAAGAAGAAAGCTATATTGAAAGAAATTGCTGAAATCAAAATCAACATCAAAACCCTTTATTGCAAAAAGTACGGTACAGGTCAAGTTCTTAGTATAAAATAGGATCTCATATTTTACTGTCGTGCAGCATGCAATCTTAATAGTTTATATATTTTTACACTTTACAGAGTTCCAATTAGTATTCAAATATTCATCAATACTATAAAAAGATTTATCGATTAGAAAATGGCTCAAGACGGATTTAATATTTTTTTTTAACCTTGGATTACGCTCACAATGGAACAATTATTATGTAAAATTTATTACGATAGTTTTTCAGAGACTATCTTGTCTCTATTCAGATTATATTATAGACAATTATACGTAATACAAACAATAAGAACATAATAAGAAATAAGTACATTACACCTGACCTAAGACATAACAGGAAGTAAGTAATATAATTACCAAAGAAAAATTAAACAAATACAACCTTATACAATTATTTTAAGTTTCGAAAAGCCCACCCCGTGCCCTACCAGACGCAAATGTGCCCATCACACTGGCCGCGTTACCTCGTTGGACAGCTATGGACAGCCTTTGCATCAGGTAAGACCCGGAACGCGCCTCTTTACCCCTCTCCATAAGTCCACGGCCCAGCTCTTTTCAGAAGCTCAAAGCTTCGGACCCCCAACAGCCTGAAGATTAGAATGCGAGCGGCACGATGTCGTAATTTGTCGACAACATGGCGTATTTTTCTTTCTTCTTGGAGGCTTCTGCTTCGGCAGCTGGCCCGGCTGACACTAGTGTCCGACTTAAATGGGAGGCTGCATAAGTGTTGACAAGTGGCATCCCATATGAGACACCGACCCCTCTGCCATGGCACCAGAGTTAATTCGTCTGGTCTTTTACCATCGGAACGACTGCAGGCCCGGTGGTTCTAACAGAAACAGAAACCAATGATCTGCGAACAATGTCATTCAGAGCATGGTGTCGCGGAAATCTACCTGAGCACCGACAACAGCTTAACGCGTGATGGCCATTGGCCTCCACCATAGAACCGCAGATGCATCGATGAGGTTGACATAGACCGTAACCCAGGCGTAGTGCCACCGCCACACGCAAGGAGTCACTGTCCAGGAGAGTTCCCATAAATGGCGAAGGTACAGCTCGCAACCATGCTCCTGAATCTGGCCTCGAAACAGATTTAAGTCTGGCCAAGTCAGCGCCAGTAGCCTGTGCAAAGAGCTGGTTGATGGTGGACTTCGATCCCACCTCGTCCCAGCCCCGTTGTCTCTCTGGGTCCGTAGGAATGGGCCCATTTGGGAACAAAGTGGTCCATTCCCTCAAGGCTTCGGTAGCATAGGGAATGTTCGTGTTACCCTTGTGAGACGTTAAAATATCCGATACAAGATAAACGACCCCATGTGACGATGCTAGAAAAGCAGGCAGACATACGTCTTTTATGCGCCGCACGCCCAAACTCCCGTGGCGAATGGGTAAAGAAGCCTGATCCCACTAGATTTCATTAATGGCAACGTTTAAAATGTGCTCGATTGTAACTTTTATTTCAGTGTCCAAGGTGGAGATTTCCGCGCGAAACAACCAAATTGGGGACGTTCTAAGGAGGTAGGTCAATCTTGGTACCACGCAACATTTCAATAGTAATATAAGTGCCACGTGAGGAGACAAAACACTCAGACATTCACGAGCAAAGAGGAAGAGGTGTCGCCTTGCTTCTAAGGTGTCAGGATTTGCCTCTGGAAGATGGGAGAACCTAGAAGGTTAAATGTGAGTCTAGACCGCTCCTGAAGGCCAATTTTGGAACCATATTAGCTGTGGTCAAGTATGTCATGCTTATCAAAAAATTTTGTCAAACGAAGCTGCATGCATTTTTCAAATACCTTTGCGAGGTTACTTATGTTCGCAATAGGACGGTAATTTTCAGGGTTGTCCCTAGGCCCTTTTTTGTGCATAGGTTTTATAACGGTCGTTTTCAGTTTTTCTGGATAAGTTCCCTGTGTAAACTATAGATTTATGATGTGTGCAATAACAAGTGCTATTGCTTTTTTACATGTTTTAATTATTTTTGTTGGTACTCCATCGCTACCTACTGAGTTGGTATCTTTTAATGAGCTAATGATACTTAAAACTTCTTCAGCATGAGTTGGAAATAAAATCATAGTAGCCTTGTTCGGTTTTATTACATTTCGTGTCTGAATGTTTGTTTGGGCGTTTGTGCTCGTAATAAAGTAGTCATTCATCGCGTTGCATATATCGGGGGGGTTGTTGTATATTTTATTATTAATTCTTAACTCATGTATTTATTTAATAGGTTCTTGTGCCGTGACATTGCTTTTTATTACTTTCCATGAAGCTTTCGAAATATTTGAGGACTGATTCATAAAAGCTATGTTACAGTTTTTGTTTGCTAGAGTTATACATTTTTTAAACAGTTGATTATATTTTAAGTATGTGTCTTTATCCTGTATTTTTTTAGTTCTACAATATTTAAATCTAATTTTGCGTTTTGTGTCCGAAGATATTTTTAAACCCTTCGACAGCCATAGAGGTTTTGTAAGCCTATTTTTTTTTATCTTATGTTCTGGAAAGCATTGATTAAATAGAAATAAAAACTTGTCAAAAAGTCATTAAAAGCGTAATTAGTATCAGATCCATCAATATGTCGCACCAGGTTAAACTCTCTAAGTAATTACTAAATTTGGAAACATTTGCCATGCTATAGTCCCTTTTTCTTATAAATATACTAGTAGGTGAGATTTTTTTATTTCGTAACGGTGCTTTAATATATTGTGCTTTGTCATGATCTGATAAGTACAGAGGTAATGTATCACCCACAGATTTAGGATTATTGCTTATAATTTGATCCAGACAAGCATTAAGTCAAGTTTTTTTATATGAAATTTAAAGTTAAATAATTGTATTATCCTAAAATATTCTTTGGTTATATCGGTATTTTTTAAAATGTCAATATTGACATTGACACAATATTGACACAATATTGAATTGATTGTTATAAATATTTGTCTATTTCTTTTTTTACGTTATACTTCCATTAATTGTTCGATTTTTTTTTAAAACAGATAAGCGTTACTTTTAGGTATCCTATAAATGCAAATGATTATACACTTATGTTCAGGAATGTCAATACCGCATGACTAAATATGTAGTCACAATTAAAGTTATGGAGGAAATCCAGTTTAGTAAAACGAACGTGTTTTTGACAAAATATAGCTGTGCCGCCACGGTTTTCTTTTTTTGTATACTAAAATCTTTAAGATTTATATTTGATTGATGTCCTAAGCCAATATAAGTCTCAGAAAAGCATAATATATCAAGATACAAGTACGATTCGTAAAATTTTTGAAGTTCGATTTCTAAATTTTCTTTTTTAGTCATAAGGCCCGCTATTTTGTTGCCCGCTGTTTTGATGAAAGATTATTATTTCACCTTCGAGGTTATTTTCGAAAAAAAGTATGCTGTGTTGTGGTGGGAGGCGAAATTTCGTTATTGTAATTTTTGTTTGTTTTAGTCGATTGTCTATTTTTTTGTATGTAGCCAAAAAAGTGAGGTCTGGTAAGCTGTTTTTGTTTAATGGTAAAATGGTTAATTTTTAGACTCAAGTTTATGAATTCTTGGTGTTAAACCTTTATTCGTTAAATGCAAAAAGTTGTTGGTGTAGAACAGACAATCAAATAAAAAGTTTATTTTGGAACAAAGTTGATGGAAGTTAATATTTTAAGTTAAATTAGAATAAATCATTCTTTTTGGACATTCAACATAATGTGAATTTGGAAATAGATTGCAAAGCGCCTTATTTCATTATTTAACATTGTTCCATTAAGGAATGAGCTATTAATGACACTAACTATGAGAACAGCGTCCTTTTTTTTAATTTCTAACGTTGAATACAGTGTTGCAGTTATTTGAAGAGGATTCTGATCATCTTCTCCGATGCAAATTATAAATATGTCCGTTGCCTGCAAATTATTATTGCAATCTTTTAGAATTTCTTTAGCCGGAGCGTTGGGTTTTGTCGTGGCTGTGATTTGGTATTGTTCGTATTTGGTGTTCCGTCTCGAGCGTTGTAGAGCCGCAGCTAAACCCACACACTGTTGTGAGCCAAGAACTTTTATTCGTTTCTCCTTGTGATTTCCTGTGTTCTGGTATTTTTCAAATAGTGTTGGTGGTTTTGTATTTATTGAATCGAGCATAGAGTCGATTTTAGAATGTTTTTGGGAATAATTTGTTGAGGTGAGTTGAATGAATCATTTGGATTAACGTGATTATTATCACGACCCTCTTTTCTAGTGTTATCTATGTTTGTGGCTGAGCTGCAGCAGATTCGTTTTAAAGTAGTTATAGCGTTTTCTTTTTGCCAGTTTTCTTTGTAGAGAAAGGTTTTCTATTACTAAATTGCCGATTTCCTGTTCAGCCATTTGTAATTTGTTGGTAAGTTCTAGGTCAAGTCGGCGTAAATCATCTACCTCGTCATCTAATCTAGTTGACAGATCCGGCAAGCTGCGTCTTGGTGTAGATATTAAAGAAAGAGGAGAGTCCGTTATCTTATTCATATTAGAACTATTCAGATTTGGTGTGTGAAAAACCTGCTGTTTGTTTCGTTTAGTAATGTAGGGGTTCCGTGAGCTCAATGGTGCATTTATATCGTTTGTTAGATTGTTTTGTTCTGAAAGGTGTATTATTTACTTCTGTCTTTTTAGGTCTTTTTGATAAGCAGGCTGGGCAAGTCCATTTTTTCTTCTTCTCTTCATTGAACAGTAAAAATCGTTTTGCTGAGATAACTGCACACTTTAGTTTCAGTTGTTTATTGCATTTTTGACATTTTAAGTCTTCACCTTCCAAAAAAACTTGTTTACATTTAGTGCATAAGCAAGTTTCCATTGTGATCTGGATTGATTTTCTTTATTATTTATTTTGTTTATCGACCTCAGAACTCAATTATATATTTAATTATATTTATGAAGTTGAAATGTTATTTGTTTTTATATTAGGTTCTTCAGAATATGTCCATAATTATTAAATTATGGAAATGGTACGTGGCCTGCAAAGGATGGCCTCAAAAATAAATACTTGCCGTACCTATGTAACTATAGTAAGCGCCACATAAAGTGGCAGCTCTGAACGTAGCTGAACGTAGTTCATTTTTGCGCAGGTCCAATCACACGCAAAAGTGATTTGAAACCGTCGCAGACACCTATGTTCTTTTTGTGCGCAGCGACCCGCAGCAACTTGAGAACATTATTTTGTTAGAAAGCGTCAAGCGAGTTGCGTAATTTAATTACCTACAATCAACAACGAATAAGTAGTCTTTCATTACGTGTCTTTCTAAAAATAGTTTGAAACAAACATATAAGAGTCATTTAAAGATGAATAAAGAGGCCGATGGTGTTGTCTCGGATTTCGTTGCGATTTCGAAAAGTTGCGTTTGTTGCGTAAGTTGGAAAAGAGCTGATCCGTAATTCATCTATCATTGTGTTAGATTTGTTTTTTTTAATGAAGAAATAAAACTAAAACTTTGCTTAACTAAGTACAATACAACTGCGCAAAAGATAAAGTTTTGCTGTGTATTGGGGAGTCGAATGTGTCGAGCTAATGTAAACGACGTAAAATAGAAATAAATCTTTAGATCGATCCACTTGATGGTAAGTAGAATTTCGATTTCAATTGCTGTTTCTTCCCTTTAAACAAATCCTGACAACGTAAAGGAAGCTCCGACTAATCATAGCAAAATAAACCTTAAAAGGTTTAAATTACGGTTACATTTTCTATGGCCGTTTCATAACCCAATGTAAAAAAATTAATAGCTGCTCATTATTTTTGGTACGGAACACCACTTTATTCTACTGTACGTGTTTTGGAAATAATCGATAATTGTCATGCCAAGTACGCCCAGTATACTTTTTTCTTATTTGAGCCGCAGCTTCATCAGTAACCAAACGATTTTTATACACAGGTGCATGCAAAAACGTGCAACGTGTACACAAAATATCTTAGTGATCAGTTGATAAGTTAACACGCAACTGCTCAGACAAAAACGGAGAAACTGCTTTAATAATTTCTTTTGTTTTTATAAAAATCCTCAACGAAATGATTTTAAAACGAATAATTTCCGTTTCGAAATAATTAATTTCCTTTATCATCTACGCGTATGTTATTGAATAGCAATACAATCACCGCAATATCAAAGATAGTAATTAGATTAAGAAACCCTATTTAATCAGAATATAGTTAATGTACTTTATTGCTTTCATTTCAACTAATTAATTTTAATTATAATAGGTTTAAGTTGGTTTATCGGCGTATATTACACTAGTGATCTCGGCATGATTTAAACTGCGAAATTTACAAACCAGTGGAAATTTCGGGATGAAATAGCCTGTCACTTATTTTTTTGCGAAAAGCTTTTAGGCGTGCTGTTATTTGCGCGTGCTTATGTCATGTAACAGCCAAGCTGTTTACATAGTATTTCCCAGAGGCAGCGGTTCGTTACAGGCGTTACAGGCCGCGTAAGGTCTTAACAGATCCCGACGACGCTATTACAACAAGGAACGCCGGCGTTCCAGTCAGAAATAGGGCAACACGGCATTCGAATCGCCTAACCCACTGGTGGGCCAGGCTAACGCGGCGTACGCATTCCTACTGAGTTTCTTGCTGGTTCTTTGGCAGTAGATGACCCTTCCGAACCAGTAGTAGTTTCAATATACGACGTTCTAAGCCGAGGTCCGTGCCCTCTCGGGTGCCCTAAGGCGTTTCGTATGTAGGAGTAGTTTAAGTTCCGGTTAAGCGCTCTCAGCGCTATGTATAAATAAACAGTCCATTTCGAAAAAAAAGAGAAATACATAGTATTTATATTTATATTTTCACAAACAGAAACAGATTTTCTTTCGTCATACAAATAATCTGTGGTATAAGTAAGCTTTTCGACATAGTGTTTACTTAATAGTTTTCTTGAACGTATTGGGGGGCAGGCATTGAACTGATTCTCGGCCTTCAAATAATTAATATATAAGTAATAAACTTAGATTTTTAGGCCTGCAATTTAGATATGAAACCTTAAGTAAATACCTAAATTAGGTCGATTACACAGTTCAATTTTCCAGATTTTCAAACTCATTAGGTATCTATTATTTTTTACAGGTTATTTCAAAAAAATCTTTTAAAAATAACAGTATAATTTATTTTTTTAACAAAACTTTAAACAGGTATCTAGTAATAAAAGTGAGCCAAAAATATCCTTAATATTACAAAACAAATAACAGACTTATTTCAAATAGAGGTACACCTATCGGTAATTTAATCTAAACATATTCATAACAAAATATAATGAACTAATGCGCAAATCTTCAAGCGAAACAACTTTTAATTGACAACTTTTTGATAAACTTCCATACCCACATACTATCTCTATGACAACAAAGCAATTAAAATTATTCATATTTTACATTTAAAAAAATGTTCAATGTAAGTATATTAAAATTGTATAATTATATGATCATCTTTTCATTCTCCGTTGTAGAAAACAAGCATCACTTGAAGGCAAACTGGCTTTTGAATATTTTTTTTATTTTTTGCTATGAAATTAGGACATTTAAATGCTAATTAATAAAAAGGCACAGAATGTATCATAATCTTTACTCACTGAACTCTTTATTAGAGTGAGTGATTGAGTCGCATTAAAGATTTTTATTCATTTAATTAATTGAAGATATTCAGGATAAAGGTGCGGAGATGAAGATTAGTGATTCATTAGAATATTACTTAATACATCATAAGGAATATCCAAAAGACAGATAAGACAAGTAATACCACAGATATCTTTCATCCGGAGAATAAATTTGACTCTTGACAAGACTTATGATAGAAATTATGTCAAACCCTCAAAATTATAGTACTGATAGAGGGTTTGAAAAATCAGTCCTAAATACAATTAAAATCGTATTAAAACTGATAATGTTTTGGCAGCTCCTTTTTGTTTCGCAGCACCAAAATGAGTAAATAATTCTTGGCTACTAGACCACACGTTCCCTTTTTTCAAGTGAGATGGAAGAATGGAAGATAAACGCGTGTTCAGCTCCACATTAAAAAAAATATTTTATTCGAAACAGATAAACAATTACAATCCATTGCATAACAGGAAAAGATACAAACTCTAGGTATTGTCTGCCTATTGAATAAGGCGTTGCTTACAAGGTCACGGCGACATGCAACGGCAACATTGTTGCTAATTTATGCATTGTAGGTACTTTACAACAATACTGTTTAAATGCAATACGATCGTCACTTGTTTATATGATAGTTGCCAGACTAGTTGACAAGTTTACTACTGTTTAGCTACCGAGGTATTTTACAGTGGCGGTAAAATTAACCAATGCTTCTACTTTTATGCTACAAAGCTAATTATTGAAAAATATCTTTATAATTATATCGTTCGAGCAGCGATTTGTCCTAAAACCAGATATGATAAAAACAAGTATTCCGTGATGGCACTGTAAACTTTTTAATATATCTACCTATTCGGCCAGCCTTTTGGCTACGTTGCCTTCAATAGATTTTAGTTTAGGTGAAGTTTTTTATTTGTTGCATATTTTTATCTTATAATTTTTAATTTAATACACTTATATATATGTTCTAGAATTGTAAATATGTTTCCCAATAAATAGAAGCAGTTATTTACATACCTTCATTAAACTAAGGGTAAGTTGCAGCACTGGCTCGGTCATAGTTATAGTCAAAATTACCTTTAACATTCTATACATCATTGTTAACATACACTTCAAATTCAGGAGAAGCGTCAGTTATAACGTCATTTTAACCATTGCAAAAACGGTGATACCTATTTTGGACTTAACCGGAGGTTTGACGTATTTGTCACAGTTGCATCGTGCTACCCAAGTCTAGTACTAGCAACATACCAACAGCCCTGCCCCAAAATAAATCTGATGTGGAGGACAAATGCTTCATACCTCCCAGGGTTCTAAGCCGCGCAGAGAATGTTTCTAAATGAGTCTACAAAATAAAAAACACAATGTAGTTTTTTGTACATTGTAATGTAATTTGAACGGCTGTTATTAGCGCATGCGATGCTCACAAATGGAGTTTGCTTTACTACCAGCCAAGTCCTTAAAAGGTGCAGTTTGTGGTGAAACTATTTATTGTTTACTTGTATATTCATGAATTAGTTTGATGTATAAACCCATTAGATGCAAATAGAGTATTAATTAGTTAATTTAATTGTTAAACTACTATTTATTAATTTATATAATCTATATAAAAAAAAATTAAAAAATAAAAATAAAAATTTGAAACAATTTAATATAAATCATAACGTCAACAATAAGGTATTAGATTTAGTTTTAAGTAATGTTTATCCATCCGTATCCGCTTGCTCTGATCCTCTAGTTCAGGAGGATCTCCACCATAAATCGCTTAGTGTCAGTCTAAACGCGATTATAGATAAATCCTTAAAACAGAAGCCAAGAAAAAACATTCTGTTACCATCTTGGAGATTAAGCAAAGATTGAATCCGATTTAACGAGAATAGATTGGACCTCTCGTTTAACGGATTGTCCCTTTCAGGATGCAGTACATTTTTTCCATCAATGTGTTTATAATGTAAGAGAGAGACACATTCCATCTAAACTAGTAGTACCCAAAGATTTTCCACCATGGTATAACTCAAGCTTAATAAAAGCTTTAAAAAACTTCTAAAAGAGAAGCGAAGTACCACACAAAATATCGCACCTGTGGTAATGTTGACGATTACTCTAGCTTCTATCTACTGCGTAAAAGAGCCAGAACTTTAGAAAAGGAATGTTATTTATCCTACGTAGATAATGCACAAAATTCAATTATTAAAAATCCCAAATTGTTGTGGGCTTTCATTAAAGGCTCCAACTTTCTTCCGCTAACAGTTCGCCTTATATAACTGCAGCACAGACCATGGGTGATACACATAGATGAAACGGAAGTATTGTGACTCTTGAAGTCATTGGATTTAAACAAAGGTGCAGGCCCTGATGACATACCACCGATATTTGTTGTCAAGTGTTCTAATTTTCTTACTGAGCCCCTAGTCATTCTCTTCAAACGTTCCTTAAAGGAAGGTATTGTACCAAGTATATGGAAATCCGCATTTATAAGCGCAATCCACAAAAAAGGCAACAAAGCAGAAATCAAAAACAAATAGGCCTATCTCAAAATTATGTATTTTCGCTAAGACAATTGAAAAAATAATTCATAATCAAGTGTATAATAATCTTTTAAATTCTTTTTTATTAGAGCAGCATGGCTTTCTTAAAAACAAATCACAACAACAAACCTTTTAACTTTTGTTGATTTCGTTACATCGTCCATGGACTCTGGCGCTCAAGTGGATACAGTATATACTGATTACAGTAAAGCGTTTGACCGTATAAATCACGCAATACTTCTAAAAAAGCTTCTCTCGGCAGGTATACATGGAAACTTATAGATGTTTTCTTTTTGGTTAAATTAGTTCAATTTAAAATTGACTGTCCAGACATGCTTTCATTGATTAATATAAAAGTCCCCTCTAGGTCTGTTAGGCTACCAAACTACGTTAACGGTCTTGTGGACGTTCCCGAACTAGATCTATTTGTTTCCAACTCTTTAAACTTTAAGCGAGTATTAACAAATCGTTGGTTCGATTCCGTGTAGTAAATCCCCAAAGAATAAATACAGTATTTTCAATATATATATTCAAACAGTTTTTTTTTCCGTTTTTTGTATAACTTCACTTTGTCTTTTTGTATGCTCAAGCATCATTGTTCAAGCTACTGTTAGTAATAAGCGATAACATATTAATGGTGTTCTGTTAACTTCTATGTATTATACTTTGTTGATTAAATCATTGTTTGTTATCCTCCGAATAAAACATATTAAAAAAATAAAAATAAATAATGAAATTAAATATATTATTTCGAAGCTCATGTTCAAAATGGACTGTTCAAAAAAGTCTTGCATATTTGCACCTTAATGGGCAATGTTTGTGACCAAAGTGTCAACCATGTGGTTTATAAATCACTGTTTATGGGTGATATTTCACGATTATTTATGTTAAATAAAACACTTTTTAACCAAAGTTTATCACGTTTAATTATACTTTTTCATTTTAACTCGACGTTTCGGTACCTAGCAGATAAGGATCAGTAAGTCGTCACCAAGGACAGGAAAGTATGACGACATCAGGTGGTGGTTTCTTGTGTTGATGACATCTCGTCTGGGGCGGTATCACAATCTTTCCTCTTCTAACCGCCATAAGAACCACGTGTACCATGGTTATGTTCCAGATAAAGCCTAGAGATAAAATTAAGCCTACAGTCGGAAACGTATAATTAACTGATAATCAATACGTAACTATCTAATTAATAATATCAATGATTAATGATGTTTAACACGGATACATCTGGTGTCTTATGTTAAGATCTCGCCTGAGGTGGGACTACACTCCTTCCTATTTTGACCACCATAAGAACCACGTTTACGGGATTGGGTTCCGACTAAAGAGAAAAAACAGCCAGCGGAATCACTGGAACGAAGGCAGTTCCAGCTTAAGCCTAGGGTCGGTATTATATCATTTACTGATGCATCGCGGATGCCACTTACCATCAGGCAAGCGCTGGCTTTCACAAAATTATTTACTATTTAAAGTCACGTTGTTGAGACAAGCAAATGACTTTTGACTCTACCTAACATTTAGGGATAGTTGCGCGATCTATGGAAGGATCTTATTATGAGGAGTATAATGCTGGTTGATCGATACCAATATTTAAAACGAATAACACGTTATCAGACTATCTTTTTGTTGAATATTAAGATTTTAAAACATTAAGTAATTAAGTTATAATTTTAAACACACACAATATTAACACAGGTCATTATCAAAATCATTACATGTTATCTGAAAATTGTTCAAATGTAACATTCTCAAACAAAACGGGGTTTTATTTTTAAACGTACGTACGTCTTCTTATGGTAGAGTCGAGTGACGGGTCGCTTACTTACCTCTAATATGGTTGAGGAGGACGATGGCTGGATCCCGCGTGAACTCGTGAACGGGTGCCGTTCGAGGGTGTTCGTCGTTTGGATACTTGGGGGGAGAGAGACTTGTAGAGCTAACAAATTCAGATAAGAATAATTTTGTATAGCCATAAAGAGACACTGTAAATTCATTTCGAAAAAGAATATACCCGCGAAGTTGCTTGCCAAGGCTTCACGAAGGTATTTCCGAACTGGTGGTAGAGTCATGTTTTACGTAGAGTGGTAGTGTTGGTGGTAGAATTTTGTAATAAATAAAAACGACTATTTTGGTTTAAACTTATCTATTTAACGAACAAATGTAATTTAACAACGAACCATCATCTCCTAGGCATATTCCGACCTATCGCCGACCTAAAATCATTCGAATGAATTGGACTGCTGCCACGTGGCTGCCACCAACATCAATATTGACACGTGACCCGGTGCTACGAGTAAAACCTAACCTAAAAATAAAACCACTCGTTCACATGCCTACAGTGCTACCAAGTTATCTGTCCGGTAGAAAAAATCTGAACTAAAAGATTTCTTTGCCAACTGTTTTAAAAAGAAATGTCACATAGAACGCAGCACCTCCTTTGGCTGAACAGATAACTAGGTTGGCCTGTAGCAGCTACAGACGACTTGTCAATAGGAAGGTTTTCTGTGGGCGTTTTCGTCTAGACTATATAATTATGATTTCTACGTATTTTCAATAACAAAAAAATTTAAAAAAGTTAGTAGCGTAAAAATAACGGATAGGATATCTAAGATAATTAAAGTAGAACCTATGTAAATATACTGTGATAATTAATTTGTACAAAACACCTTGCGGTTGGAAATATTTACAATTTCATATTAAAAGGCTGAAGTTTCTCTACAATCGAAAAGTCAAGTCAAGACGACAAAATGAAAAAATAATCAATGAAACGATTTAATAGTTCAATTTTATGTAGGTCGAAATGAAAGCTAGAATATTTTTAATACGCCTAATTGAAAATAAAATAAAATATGTACACTCTCCAATATAAAAAAAAAAAAAAAAAATACACCGACCGACTTCCTATATGTTATAAACTATAGGCTTACTAATTATGTATCCGGTAAACAAGCAATAGACCATCGGCTCAAAGGCATCCAAGACTTTGTGGACAACAAAACAAACTGAATATTACCTGAAAGTTCAACTCATAACACCTTGCACTTCCCTACCTACCTGAGTACGTCGGATCCGACAGATTTGTAATTCAAAATCCACCGTTCCTGTTTCTGAATAATATCCAACGGGCATAGCAAATACGGTTTTTCTATTGGTTGGAATTACAGGAGTAAATGCACTCCTGTAATTTCACTGGCTGTCAAGGGCTGTTTCAAGGGAAGGATCCCTTTAACCGGAACACAACAACTTTGTAACGGCATGTTATAGAGGTCAAAATAATAAGGACTCGTAGTACGAAACTGTAATGTCATATGAAAATAAATGACGTGAAATGTTGTGTTGTAACATTAGATTGTACTCATTAATTAGGTATACTTATTAATTTTATGTTATTTTCTTTAGCAACAAGTCTAAAGTCTATTCCTAGAGGATTTAAGAGTTTACCTACATACATATGATTCAACGAGCTTCATCTAAATAAATACTGGCAGAAAATACAGAAATAAAAAACTTGTACTTCTGTTCATATCCGTCAACTGACGTCACGTTTAACAGTCGGCTAGTGGGCTTGGTCACGTAGTAGGTACCTACAACGATTCTTTGCCACCTTAATTTTTCAAGCCTTTCCACCCCAGCCCCGTACAAAACTTAATGAAGCGCGAGCCACGTTATGGGCCCCCCTGAATGATGACGCACCTAGCGCGTCGTTTGCCCCCGGTAATGTTTTTGCGCTATTTTAAGCAGTTTTAACTATAATACCACAACGTGAATCCTTTTACTGTGTATTATGTTTTATTTATTAGTTTAGAGTGTTTTAAAGTGACTATCTACGTGTTTTACAGGAAATGGAAGGTAAGTTACAAATTTCTACCAGGAGTTGTAAACCTTTTTATACTTTTTTGATGAATTTATTGTTGATATAGGGTGGTATAATAGCTATAGATATTACAGTTTAGGAATCATATTTCATCAATCTGGATTAGTTAGTTAAGTATATATATTTTATAATTTTGTTCCAGAATTAATATTAAACGCAGATATATTCCCAATCGAAATAGAAACACAGCGAGACGATGGCCAGTTATTCAAGCACAACTATCAGTCTTTAGAACCTAGTTGTGGAACATATCATGTAAGGACACGAGGAAGGATGGTCCAACATGCACGACGAAAACAACGAAGGATTGTGCAACGTGAACTGAGAATAAGCAGACGAAAGATGTACATTCTTTGACAGTCGTGGATATACACAGCTGCAAATATTTTGGGCATTAAATATTGTGTTCAATAAATTTCTTCGATTTAACATTACTGAAAGATTTGCTATTGTGAAAAATATCAAAGAATAACTTGGAAAATAATTCAATTGATACATAATGGGTATACGAAAAGAAAAGGTATAAATATGTAAGAAAAGGTAGAATGATCCTGGATAAGTTAGAATGATCCTGGATATGATGGTTCCATTCTATTGTTGATTTTTATTTAAAGACTATAATTAGATTTTTAAGGATAGTTGTTTCTTAGGAAAAATCAAATTACTTCATTAAATTATTGAGCTGTTATTTAACATGTTAAAACTGATTAATTATTGTTAGCATAAATTGTACTGTTAATAAATGATAAAAATATATCAATTTTTTCTATATTCATGGAGCAGTGGTTAGAGCGTTCTATTCTTAAAATCAATAATAACAATTAGTATTTGTGAAATGCTTAAAAACATTCCAGACATAGTCAAGGAAAACCTGGACAGTCTGGATAGCCAAATAATACTTCGACTCTTTTTTTATGTACATTAAAGCGGAGCCTGCATCGCTTTCTCGTTGTTTTGCTATATCTCTTGAGTAAATGTGCCGGCAAATGAATTCTACCAGGATGTGGCGTTCGAATGGTCTCTGGTTTATTAGGTAACAGGTGTTCCATGACTCGTAATCGAAAATCATACAAACTTCTCTCTTGCTTATTGCATACAAACTTCTCTCTTGCGTCTTTATTTCTCTCTTGCTTGTCGATTGATCTCAGATATTTATTGTATTAAACCTGCATTTTAGGTTTGAAGGAATCGTTTCCGTATTTATTTTTTGTATGTACGTATTTGCCATAGTGTTCGGATCTAACGAAACAGACCTCCCTCTTATCTTGCCATTTTGTAACCGTTACATTTTTATTGTTATGCATAATACAAGCTTCGTTTAGTTGCCTTAAAGTGTCGGCCAAATATGTGTTATTATTTAAGAATTGAGTGGCCATATCGTTTGCATATTAATAATTAACATAAAAAGATTGGCCAGCATTCAAATATTTTTTTGTTAGTAAACGTAATACTTTCTAGGTCCACACGACCATTTGTTTGCATTAAGAAGAAGATGAGCGTGTGACCATTTTATTCAAAAATGAACCATAATCTAATAGGTTTTCTTTTTGAGTAGGAGAGGTTCTAGATATGTTTATTAGTTCTCGACCTTAATGAGCCAAAAATTATTTCATGCAGTACATACTTTAGTTAATAGGTTACTTTAAGTTTTCTATCAATACGAATCTGCATTCTGAGGTATTTTATAGAAATAATATGAATGTTCTAATTATTATCACGAATTTCTTATGCATTTTGAACCAAAATAAATATATACCATAAAAGAGTTAGGTAGATGGCACTTATATTAGATTTTATTTTATATTTTAGTGTATGAATTACGGATTAATAAACAATTAAGTATTGCATGTGGTTGACGACCTCTGACAATTAAATTTTCGAAAAAAATGTAATGGCCACAGATATTAGTGTATTCAGTAGATCTTATGTGTTAATTTTTATATAAAATGAAAGGATTTTTTGTTTATATTGAATAAAAATTGGAATTACAGCAATTTCCTAATGACGCGCTTGTCGCGTCATTGGCCTCCCTGAAGGTTTCTTCATGACGCGCTACGTGCGTCATGGGCCAGGAATCGGTTAAAAAACCAGGCAGGAAGTGATCACCATCCTTCTCTACGAATGGTTCGTTAATTTGGTTATCACTTCTACATGCTACTCGTAACTTCGTTAAAATAAAGATTACTCTAATTAAGTAATATTTTGGGTAACAGAAAGGAATAAAATTGTTTATTAAAACTGACAACAAACTAACAAATTACGATATGCAAGTCACGAAATATCGTAAAATAAATTATATACCGAGGTTCTTTAGTTCATTGGAACGTGAAGTATCTCGATATTGGATTTTTTTAAATATCCACATAAAGAAGATTTTATTTGGCTTTTGATATTTTGTTATTATATTTGTCATTTGAATTGAATAGGACCAATTTTTAAGTCAAATTTAAAAATTTATTTCTCAGCAACAATTTTGTTCTTATTCAATAAAGTCAAATAAAGCATTACTCTACCACCAGTTCGGAAACACTTCGCGGAGAAGAACTGGCAAGAAACTGCACGAGTATGTTTATTCATTTCAAAATAAATTAAATTCAAATTCTTTTAGTTGTATATACAGGTGTCCAGAAAGTGAAGGATAATCCTTCACCTGCGGATAGGTCTATTCATTTCCTACCTCAAAAAGAAAAAAAATTCTTGTAAAAGTCCACCTTCACTTTCTGGATACCCTGTATGTTTCAGATCATTCGTGCGCGCGGTGAAGTTATGAAAAGCAACTTTACTTTGTTTGGTAGCTGTCATCTTGTTTTCCTCGCTTTGGTGTGCGTAGAATCAGTAGGTAGATGTTACGCAGTTCGCTTGTAGTTTTGTCATTTGTTTGTATTAGCCAGCTATAGCATTTATATTCTATGGCAGCACACAAAAGTAGTGGGGCGCGACGACTGGTAGATGACACTCACTATATGCATACTCTGGAACTTAACCACTACTTCTAGAATTTTGGGTTCCGTTTTATAGTAATATATTTTCAAATAATTATTTTATAATTAAATATTTTTATTTATATAATTAAATAATTAATTATTTTTTTTAAAAAGGATGAGACGTTTGTCTTCTATGTCGCCTGATGGAAAGTGATGAAGGTGTTACACGTCTATCCACGTCTACGCTGGAAAGAACTGGGACTATAGTTTTCTAGAAAATCTTTTATCTCAATTTGATTAGTTAATATCTAGTCAACAATATTTAAGCCCAATACATAAATTATTAATAAGCGACGAAAGTTTTTTTTTTTTAATTTAATCCATCATGTTCATTACAACGACAGAAATGATTTTTCATCACAGTAGGTACTTACCATAGCTAAGCTATATTTACGAGATATCCACAACCAGTAGGTCTAATTTAGATACAACTTAACTATACGAAGTTATAATGAGTTTTACAACGCGAGCTTCCGCTGCCATTCCAACAAAGTTGTAGATAAAATAAAATGATTCAAACGCAAATTTGTGATAATCCAAGGTGATAAGTTTGCCACATCCCGCCCCAGTGGGTGGTTTTACCAGCCGACGTTAAAGTTTAATCACGTTTTACCTATTTTATGGTTTATTATTGTTTCAGTATGTTTACTTTTTTACTACTGTTGGATATAAAATGTCTTTGTTTTGTAGGTAGAATATCTCATAGGTTTAATGTGTACTTTTAGTACAGTGTAGTCCAAAGTAATGGGGAGCGACTTCCTGGATGATGCTCAGTATAGCTGAGCCTTGGAAGTAAAATTATGAGTGACGCATTTATGATCCCGTCCACAGACAGATTTAAGTAAATTAAAAAAAATATGTTAATTATTTTTATTTCTGTGCAAATTAAACGGACTTCTTTTTAATAGCATTATACGCCACAAAAAATCTATATTGCCATCGAAATTAATAACTCAGCCACAACCGACGAGCGTCTAAATAATACTATCTTAGCCACTAATTATCATCTAAGTAAGCCACTATTTTCAATTATCATCCAATTTCGATCATGCGATAATTACAGCCTAACATTAACCTAACCCAAATTTAACTACTACGCTTTCTATAGACTATTTAGTAGGCGTTGCAAAAAAGACGAATTAGGTAGTGTATTAGAGGCTATCTCATTTTCCCGTGGCTTAGTTATAAAGTCAGAAGTTTGATCACGTGGCCGATAAAGACATTTGTGGCTTGACTTATAATTTCCCTTTTTATTTTGACCATTCCTATTGTTTTCTAACTATATTCACAGCCGGCAAACGAGCACTCAACCCACCTGACGGTAAGTGGCATCCGCACAAATGGACATCATGGTTTTTATTTATTAATAGTTACGCACATATTATCTCGACTAAAAATGCGTTACCGTGAGCTTCAGATAAATTGCCTTTGTTCCAATAATTGCACTGGCTGTTTCTTCCCTTTGGCCGGAACACAGCCACGTCAACGTCATTGTTATGGCGGCTAAAACAGGAAGGACTATACCATCGCCCAGACGAGATCTTAACAAAGAAACTTAACTACAACTATACAACATTAAGTGCTAAATGACTGCATACAACCTTTTTTAGGTAAAAGCAATCCTGGCAGCTTTTGAATGATAGAACGAACTTGAAGTTTTAGTTGCGTGTTGCGTAAACGTGTTTCGTTCTTCTTTCCATTACCACTTTTTAGCTTTTTAAAAGAGGATACACTCCGAACTAGGTAATAAATAAACAATAAAAACAACTTAAACCTATTTAAAAAATTGATGAAACTACTGTTTAATCGATTCTATCCTGGCATTTATGTTCCAAGAACCAACTTTTGTCCAACCAAAGTCCAACCCAAGAATCAACTTTTCAGCCAGCAGTACTTAATTGGTACATTATTACTGGACTTTAAAAATTTTTTAAGTTCACAGGAAATAAAAAATTTTTAAAGTCCAGTAATAATGTACCTTAATTAAGTAATTTTTAAGTAATTTTTTATTTCCTGTGAACTTAAAAAATTTTCACAAAGATAGAGCTTAAAGGTAATACTCCTTCGGTCGATGGTTTGCAACGTCTCTTGTTAACTATCAAACGCGGCAATATTGCCAGCTTTATGTACAAGTAATTAAGAATTCTATTGTTAATTCTTATTCTTTGCTTATTTTTCCTATTGCTAATTTGTAATAATTCTTGGTTTTAAACAAATTTTATTATGCTTCAGTAGTAAGGTGTACGTAAAGCTTGTGAGAATCCTAATACCTACGGAAACCAATTTAATTTTCGAACTAAAGTAAACTAGTTTCGTGGTGCCCTGTGTTGCTTCCTCTTAGTAACCAGTTCCAAAAGAATTTCCTAGTTAATTCGAGTCTCATCTAGCTAAACTGTACCGCGACACTGCACCACGATGCGAACTTTAAAACTTCATTATTTCAAATAAACCTATCATGCATACGAGTATAATAATACTAACTTATCTTTAAGACAATTAATTTAGGCAAACGGCGCAACTAATTATAAATTTAGTTAAGCTTAGACTTAGATAAGGTATGGTTAACGTCGTTAAATATTTGACGTCGCTCAGTGGTCAGGCTGTAAGGGCAGAATTACAAGGCGTCAGATTTAATACTGGCAAGATACTTTTTATCAACTTATGAGTGAAATTATTTTCTTCGCAGCTTGTTGTTAGCAAAGAGCCACTTTAGATACTGAATTTTTAGCGCTCTCGTCTTAGAAGTGGTAACCTAGATACTGGAATTAGCAAACCTTTACTATATTATGTATATTTTTTGTGCACTAATCTCTCCCAATTTCATATCATTTTAAGTACCGTAGGTACATCAGCACGGTAACACCATAGGTATAGATATGTAATGTACTCTTGCCTTGCCGTAATCTTACCTGATCTTACCAATTATTTACATGCGGGAATACGGCTCCGGTATAACTATTCCCTCGTAACTATTCTTGGACAGGTAGTTAAGTACATTTATTCGGCTCAAGCAGTGTGATCAATATGTTAAAGTTCTTCCCATGACATATCTTACCTTTCCTCTTGGCTGCTATGAACATTCTCAATACAAATAGAAATACAAATGGTATTAAATATAATGTAATTACTATCTTGATAACCAAAACTTAAGAGAAACCTTCGTACAGCTGTAGCAGGCATTATGTTGTTTTTGGAATGCGTTATAATTCGCAAGCGCACTGACAGGTCATTCACCAATAAAACATAAGTCTTGCATTGTACGAGACTGTTATCAATCAAATATTTCGCTTTGTACGATTACAGATACTGTCTACAGAAGCGTAAAAAAATGACGGTTGGAAAGAAAAGTAAAAAATATATATATTAATAATAACAAAACCCCACACAAACACACCAACTGTATGGCCCCAAAGTAAGCAAAGCTTGTGTTATGGATGACCATACAGCGAACTGGGGGGAACCCAGAATAAACACACATATTATATAAATATCAACAACCATGACTCGAGAACAAACATCCGTGTTCATCACATAAATGAATACCACGACCAGGAATCGAACTTGGGACTTGGGCTTATGTGGCAGGGTTGTATTTAATTCATATATAAAAAAATGAATTATACCAAACCGGCGGTACTCGGTTTGGTACATGCGTAGATGATACACTTAATATTGTATAATCCTTGTTGACCTTCTTACATGGTGTATTTGAGCAGTTTCTTTCATGTCGTAGTCAAGCTGTATACCTAATAACCTATTTCATGTAGTGTACAATGTTGACAAAAAACTGCCGAGAGTCATTTTTACCCCTCGGTCTACCTTTTAAAAGCCAAAGTTAAGGTGTATTTACCCAATCTCGATGAAGATGAAGAAACAGAAGACATTCATCACGTATATTTTCTTACGTTTGATGAAATAAAGTATTTTGATTTAATGATTTTGGTACTCAAACAAACTCAAGTATGGGTATTACACTGTTGGAATTTTAAATTAATTAAACTGATAAAGACACAGACTGTTGCAATGATGAGGCGGACGAGCAAGACGGAATAAAGTGTGAGTCGTGGCGCGTAGTGGTAGTCTGATTGCGTCTAATTTAAATCAGGCAACGGGGACAACTTTTCTGAGGTCCGTGTGTCAGGAGCTTGTCATCTATCTTCCGTCTTAATTTCATCAAAGCGTATTACTATAACTTTGATATCTACACTCTATATCAAGGTTTCGCCTAGCAGTGGAAATGTGTCCCGTATTCTAACAGGAATCATGTTACAACCATCCAATGAACGATTATGTTATTGTGATATTTAACGTTTGAGGTCTCGTTTATGACAACTATAGTTTGGCATACAAAACTCAAATAATGTAAGAGTAATACTTTACATTGCGTAACTAAACATTAAAAATAGTAATTAACGTATTCGTAACGAAGAAAAAAGGAATTACCGATTTGAAATTTGAAAAGAATCACGAAATGTGGTCGTGACAAGGTCATGTCGTAGTTCATTTTTTGTTCTTTTTCTAGATTTAAGTGAAATACCATGAAATACAAGTATTTATGTTCACCTGGCGACTACTTTTGTGTATATATATATATATATATATATATATATATATAGGTATAAAATGAAGTTTCAGTAGCAAAAGCCAGTTGAAAAAATTGGCTTTGCTTTACGAATCTTATGTCAACTACAGGTTAAAAAAAACTAGAGAAACCTCCGTAAATAAAAACTATAAATAGTAATACCTACAATTGACATAATCGACCACTTGATCGCGTGCGCGTTGTCAGCGACTTGGGTGTTATGCTTGACGTTCAGGGATCACTACGACCATATTTCTAATAGGGCTTTTCAGATTCTCGGATTTGTGGCCAGGACTACAAAACTACAAATTGATCCACTCAAGGCTTGACTCACAACCTTTACTGTCCAATCTCAGCCTAAGTACTAGGGTATTATCCAGAATTGGCAAGCACAAAGTATTTGCATTATACACGTACAAGAACAACACCTCCTATTTTAATCCTCTAGTCAGAACGTGTAGACTGTATAATGACATATCGTTTTGCAATGAGCTATGTCCTGTAAACGAAGAGTTCAGCTCTTTCTCAACTCCTAATTTATAAAATACCTACTCCCGAAATTAAATTAAATTATTTGAATTAGGTAATGTACCTATATTCAATAATGTTTTCGTTGTATACGGATTATTAATTTTAATTAATATATACAAGTATTATTAGTTTTAAGTTTTGTTTACGCTATATACCTAATAATGCTGTGTATACAAACCTACTGAGTAGCAATCTAGGTCTAAATTGTAATAAATTTTCACCCTTTATAAAATAATTTATTTTCGATTATTATCTGTGTGTGTACCTTGAAATTAAAAAAAAACATGACAACTTAACCCTTGTTCCTATTGTTAATTAACAACCCATCCAAGAGAACACAGTTTTACGATTAAAATACAAAATGGACTGCAGGAATTACATTAGTAAGTACTTAAGAAAAGTATTTGAGCAAAGCTATCTCACATCGAGTAGTCAGATGTCATAAGGCAAACTTTCTTTAGATGAACTTTACTATAGATAATGGTAAATACGCATAACAGTACTCTGTATGTCAAACTTTATATCGACAATTTCACTTTTTAATTTAAATTTTGCAACTATACGCTTTTAAATGTGGTTTATCAAACCTTACCTTAATTCGCAACGTAAGTACTATCTTTATAGCAGTCTTAGAGAGATCTCAGCAGTAAATATTCTAATTAACAACAGTTAATACAATATTAAAAACACCTGTAAGGTGCAGCCCTACCCTTGATAAAGACGTAGGTAATCTTTATTTGAAGACTATGGCGTAGGCCACTCAACCGTTTTTGATTTCCTTGCTGTGGTATTAGTGACTGTCGATTTTATCGATTATACTCGTATAATATTATTATATAATTATAGGGCAATTACTGAACAAAAAAACAACTATCAACAACTACACGCATACATAAATCAACAGCAATCAAAACGATGATAAAAACATTTAATAATTCTAATTTTTATGTTTTTTAACTATTCCCTGGTGCATTCACCATGCATGTGACAAGACGCCCATTCTCGCGGACGTTGTTGGGGTAAAAGAGCGCGAAGGAATGACTAACAAAAGGCTAAAGTAAATACGTAAGTTCGCAAAACAATTCCATGCTATGACGTGACAACATTTATGAATACTGGGTGAAGGTAATGGCAAGCAGCAATCCTAGCACGTCCCATTCGTGTAGTGTCGCAATAGTGTCCATCCGTAAGTGATATCTCAGTTTCCATTCAGTACGCAGTGGATACACAGTACGGACTGAAACAAATGTTTTAGGGTCTTTAGCTAGCTACCTACATTAATACCCGGTTGATCCACCGACTCAGCCTGCCGGCTTTGTGATCTTCTGCTGATTAGCTAATTCGCATCTCAAAATTTGAATCATAAACATAAATCTAAGCCACAAATTGTGACGACAAACATTTTTGGTGCTAAGTTTCCCTTAATTGCGAAGGCCTAGGCATTGCAAACATTTGGTTTGCGATTTTGAGCATAACAAATTACGCTCTCATACCTACCTACTAGGCCTCGAGAAATGTCTGACAGCTTCGACCTTCAAGTGTTTTATTCCGTAGCATAAAAATATTTAAAGAATGAAAAAAATTGTAAACAATAAAATCTCGCTAGTATCTTGAGCACCTTGTGTGAAAACTTACATTTATATTGAAACACAAACATGTTTTTCAATAGTTTTTATTACATCAAATAAATTCAACATTTGATTTTAACACAGTCCAATAAGAAAGGTACATTAATTCGCAATTAAATTACCAAAAAATTCATAAATATAACCTTATATCTAACTATTTACAAAAAAAAAAAAACTTTATGGGTCACAGATTTAAAAAAAACACAATTATTATATCCATTGTACTGTTAAAAATAATTATTTGACAAGATTTTAATTTCACACGACGCCCCTCACACTTAATTTTATAACAAACCTTTTTATTCAACTTATGTTTAGTCACGTCCTCGCTACTTATAAAATTAAGAAAAAACGAGACCAATCAAATGTTACTAACATAGGTTTATAATAAACTGATGAATAACGGTAGGCATATGCAGATAAGGTATGTACAGCTGTTGAATACTTGTAAGTTATTGTAATATCGACGTTGGGACCAATAACATTATAATATTATTAAGATTTTGATTATACAGAACGAACGTAATGGGGCTGTGAAGGCAGTGAAGCTTGATATTAGTGACAAGCAATGTGACTGAATTGACAAGAAACCAATCTCATAATTTTAAATGTTTCCCTATAAGGACAAAGCTTACTGATAAATAACTGGTTTTCTTACAATTAATAACTTTTCATGTTTAACATATTTGGTTCGCAAAACGAAACGAAACACGTCAAACTGATTGAAAATCATTGCAAAATTTAATCAAAATTAAGTCGAGATCAGGAGTATTAAACAATGAATTATTGGAAAATCATAATTATGTAGCCGTCCCTGATCTTTGAAGTAGAGGATAAGAATGGATATAAGGATAAGTAGCATAACTGCTGTATCCCTTGGTAAACAAAATCAACTCGTCACATTGCGACGGAATAATGGTAAGAAGCCAACTGCCAAATCAATGCCACTTATTTAAACTCTTGAGTATTTCGCGATAACTTTTACTCTATGGTAATAGTTCAGATCAAGCGGTATTAAAATAATCTGTATATAACGAGTACTAGAAATGTATTGGCCATGCATTCTGATTTATAAGATGTCGATATTTATGTCGAATTCATACCATTTACTCACTTAAAACAATTCTTTAACTATAACTTATAACAATCTTAGATAAGTAAATCCTAAGTCATAACATGCTTCGTTGACTGTTGTTTTAATCCAGTTTCAATTAAACGCATCAGATTGTCGTGAAGCAATGTCATCGTTATCTTAAAGGAATCAAGTCTGGCTTGTTTGCAAAGGACTTATATTGGATTAAAACAAACATACTACAGCTATATTATCCTAACATTCGTCATCGACATGAAATGGAAACATCACAACCTTACAATTTATCAGACATATTTTTTCCAACTTCAATAATTCCGGACCCACATATTATAACACCCACATATTATATTGCACCTTATATAATTATATTATTATACTTATATTAACAACAAAGCTCAATGAGCAACCATCTCGTTTCCGCGCTAAAACTAACAAAATAAATGCATCGTCATGGCGACCGCGACGCGTGGTCACCGATTTTATCGAACGTGCTTTTTCACATATAACACCAATCGAACATCTCTTTACTAATAAATCACATAAAAAACAGCTCAATAATATGTTTAACTTACTGTCTTTAAAAATTTTGTGTGTTTATGCTATACAGTACAAACCTCTGATTTCGACATAGATAGGTGCAAGTTACTAGAACGATACGAAGGTTATCAAAGAGTATTTGACAAACGGAAAAATAGCTACAAATATATTTTTTTCACAAAAATGTACAATTATGTATTTGTTGTCTTTAAACAAAAAACTCCTTCTATCCCAACCTATGAACCATACTGCACCCTAACCATATTGCAACCTAAGTGCAACGGTACCCTATTCGTTGGTCGGCTGATACGATGATCATCAAAAAACTTAATACTGCCTGACCAACGGGGTTGGTAGTATGCTGCTTAAATATAACAAGTAACGTGGACATATTGTCATAAAATTATTACACTCCTCATATTACAGTCAAAAATAAAAAGCTTTAGTTCCGTTCCTTTGAGAAAATGTTGGGGAACACGAAGCGAAGGCCCTTGTCCGGCTGACCTTAAACGCCATAATTCCTATCAATATCCACGTTATACTATACACAGGCCACAAAGTGTACAATTATTTAATGCATTTTAATGAAATCAAACACGATCGGCTTTTAATTGCTTCGCGTCATGAAATTATGAGGGGTATTTAGAACCTGAGATGTTTTCAGACTTAAAACAGAAATTAGAAACGAAATTAAATCAATCTAAATGACAGATCGAAGTGTAGAGCATGTCGAACTTTAACCTTCCGATTTTTTCCTGATTTTACACATATAGTCCAACTTTCGAGCATCAAAACGTTTACTATGTGGTATAATTAAGTAAAAGGAAATAAAAGTAATTTGTGGCTATTTTCATGTCTTAACATTTCATGGGCCTTGAAACAAACAGAAAAGTATAATTTTAACAAAACAATCGATTTTATGTTAGGCCGCTATAAGAACTTTTACATAAAAAAAATACAATATATACAACATTGCATGGATAAAACAATAGTCGCAATAAATCATTTACTAATTATAAAAAATGTAACCACATTTTTCCAGTATATTTTGGCATACTTTGGCACAAATTACACATTTACGAATTGATTCTAAATGTTATAAACACATCAAACCAAAAACTTAGTTTTCGTTTAAGACGCTCCATGTTTAGATAATTACTAAAACATTGCATAGTAAACCGGCCTGGTATAATGACCTAAATAAAGCGTTAATCAGTACTACCAACAAAATAACAATGCTTCATAATAAATATGTAGGATGTCATCAAAAATAGAAATTCAAAAAAGATTGCTAACACGATTACCTACAAATGATCTCGTTGATTCGATGTCTAACCAGTTTTTGTACTAAACCAGCGACCGGCCATTGTTATACCGAAGGGCACTTTCAGTAATTATATATCACGTTAGTTTATGAGCCAAAGAATAGACTACAAGTTTTTTATAAATCGTGAGCAAAACTAAGATATAATAGTTGTCCATTATTTAAGAAGCTGTTTTATTCATAGATCCTTTGTAACAATGCAGCATTGCGTGTCCAAATTGTTACAACTATAAAACATATAAATGAAATAATTAGGACAGTATCTAGAAAAAATAACGAATAATTTATATAAAGTGGCTTCTGGTGTACAGGAACCAAATAAGTTTCATTGAAGGTGTTTCGGTCTGAGTAGCTAATTTAACTGCATTATTTTCAACATGCGCAATTGTTATTTGTAGACACTAATTGGCGTCAATGTTCATTGATATCCACGTTTCCATTTGTAACACTTACTTTTCGCTTATAGTTTTTTTTTTATAATTCAAGTTATAATGTTTGACGTGACGTAGTATTAATAGTCGCGCGCATACGCATTTATCACACTTATGTTTATGTTTAGTGCTGACGCGATTACAATATTCACGTAGACGTCATAAAATGTTGGACAGCGCTTCATAATCGGACAAGTTTTTTTTTATAGTTAAATCGTTATCAGTATATAGGTAACTTAAGCTGATTGTAAGCAGATATTGGGTGTATTTAGATACGTGACTGCTAGTACTGACCTACGGCTCGAATGACATGGTTAAGACTTATTCTTGTTGCTTCAAATTATAGATGAATCTACGTTATTAAAAGAAAGCCATACGCAGCATGATTATATGCCGCTTTTTCACACAAATGTTATTAAAGCTCTTATCAAAAATCATGTAAATAATACTTTATTTGACCTAATTTCACAAATAAAAAGAATAAGTGGCTGTTGTGGAATGTTTATGATACTATAAAAAGCACAATTGCAGCCACCAATTCGTCTTATAAGCGTATTATTTAGGTATAATTTTAATGCCCAGTGTTTTTTAATTAAGAGCTATATAATTTTGTATAAACGCGTCGTTCTACCTAGGACAACTTTTACCATGATAATCGAAAATTGTAATGGCACCCTGCTCAAGTTTCAAATAACTACATAAGTTCAAATTTGTTTAATAGTACCTAGATAGCAAGTTAGTCAAGTTATGAATACAAAAGCTTAAGGATTTAATTGATATAAAACTATATACCTATTATGTATAACACACATTTTCACACAATTTGTAGGGATCGCTACACAAGTATGTGTGCACCTTTTATGCCAAGCTTTACAATTTAAGTTTCTAAATAAATGTTTAACTACTCAAATTTGAACTAAATTTCCGAAAATTTAGTTTAACACTCTATATTGATTGTTGAGTATTATTGATGGCAATCATTTTGTTGCAGAAAAAACATCAAATTTTTTTACTTTTTATAAATTTCCATTTACATTTTAAAAATACCTAAAGTAAATCAAAATTGTAAACAATTGTTTATTAATATCTCTTTATTTTATTGTGGTTGAGAGGAATTTCCATAATTCAATGTCTTATTTAAATATGAGTGGGTGAAAAGTACCTAATGTATATTTTAGAGTGCATTGATTTATCAAATTGATACCATGTAATTCACTAGTTGTACTAGTATATCTATGAAAAATCAGTCCATTATTTCTTGTTGTACTTCTCAGGCTTCTGATATTTTATTGTAAAAAAAAACATTTCTGTCCAAAATAATGATTTTAAATTTAAATAGCCTTGAATTTTGTATTTATAAGAGCAAATAATTATAAATATTTATTAATAGACAGTAAAGCAGATAAATCTAAACATAATGCTGATGATGATGACGTTATGAACAAATATGAAAGAATCCCTTATTACATGCAAAATGCTAAACAATACTTTTACTTTCATATCATATCATGAACATTTCATAAATTGGGTAAGATGTTTCATAGAAAATTTAGTGTAGTCCTGATTATCATAAAGTTTTCTTTAGAGTTCACATTCTTTTAGATATAGACATGAGCTATTGTAAATTTTTTCTGAAAAAATTATGCCCATGAAGTTTCTTGCCAGTTCTTCCTTATGAAACTTTTTCCAAACTCTCATTGTCAAAGTTGAAAAATAAATAAATAAAATTTGAATTTACATATCATAAACAACTGGGAATCATTCTGTGCCATTATAGAAAAAACTGATAAAACACAATTGCTTATAACCAAATATTTCTTGCAATTTATGCAGGCCTGTGATTTTTATATTAAGAAACAAAAATATTTCTTGCCTAACAATATTTAGACATATTGTTTTAAAAAATTTATTGATTTTCTTGTATTAAATATCATTTTAGAAGCCTCAACCAGAGAATACTTTCATATAAATATAATAATTTTATACACATTAGGTAATTGATATCATCATACCACAAAAAATTTTTTTATTATGACACTTACTTCCAGTAAGTTAATTAGTACTTCTTTTTGGTCACAAGAGTTTTCTTACACACAATCAGTCAACAGACCAGGTTGTATTTAAAAACCCACTGCATAATTATTGATTTGTCTCAAACATCTAGACATTTTTCTACATAGAAAACTGTTTACAAATTACACCACCTTAACAAATTCTAGAGAATTAGATTAACACATAAATCATCTTAACAATTAGGAACACAAAAACACTGACTTTTACTGTACATTACTCAGCACTTTAATTCCCACTGTGCCGTTTTAAGTTCTTGATGTCCATATCACTGTCAGACTGCTTCCGTTTCCGTGAGTCAAAACGAACACCAGTCTCTTGCACCACTTTTTCACTATTCTTTATAGCTGATATAATATTTTCTTTGGATGGGGGAACCAATTTAAGTTCGTCGACACTGTCTGTTACAGATGGTTCAACCAAGTGCATCACTATTCTTTCCAATAACTTTGGATGTTCTACTGGGGTGCCCGCTGCAGACACAGTCTTTTCATTTTGCTGATTTTCCATCTCAATAACTACTGAATATTTTCTTTTCATCTCTAATATCATCTTTTTACCATACTCCTCACTTACTAAAGTGTTCACACATACAAAGCTTTGCACCTTCTTACTATCTCTATCGATTTCAAGAAAACCTCGTGTTTTCATATAAATGAAATGGCCAGATCTAGACATCAGTCTATAATAGGATTCTCCAAACTCTTTGCTCTGATCATACATCTGCCGAATTACACAGATAACCCAGCGGACATCATCTTTGTGCATAAATACAAATGGAGATGTACCTGTTACCTCCTCTGTCATATATCCAACTGCAAGGGAAATACTCTGGTCACACTGCACAATGCGCCCATCCACTAGATGCCTGGACCAGTATTCGGTATAAGCAGTGGGTGGAATGAGTCTGGCTGGCATAGCACTTGATAAAATATGCACCATTCCAATGAATACAAAATCATTTCCACTTGAAGAAAAAGTGCGGCTAGATCTCACTCTTTGACGTCTTACAACCTTTTCATCTTGTACAGCTGAGGATGTAGCACGATCGGCCCTTCTTAGGACACCATCAATACGACAGCGCTCATAGCATGGTGGCTCAGATCTGGCACTTGCTCTCATCAGCCTGATACAAAAATTGTGATGCTGCTCAAAAAGACGATCACTGCATCCAGTCTGTAATTCTGGGGGATAAATGTGTTGCCGTAGGATTTCTTTGTCATCAGGATGAACATAATTGTATATGTCCTGCGCGAGAAGATCAATGTAACAATAACCCAACTTTTCTTGCACATTTGGAGATACCAACACAATGCGACCTCTACATGTAACCGAGAACATAAATCCTCCAAAAATCTCAAAAAATTTAGTAAATGCAGAGGACCACCTTTCTAAGTGAGAGCATTTAATACTATTTCCAAACACATGATCGTTTCGTAGTTCATTTGCAGCTAGTCGCAAAACACTTGTTTTGTCTATTTTGCGCTGTGAATGTACTACACCAGCAAGTAACGACATTATTTCCGTTATAAGGGAATTGAATTGACTTCTTCTCGATTTCTCGGCTTGAATCCTTGCAGCGCGATCACTTGCTTTTCCAGAAGGTGCTTCTGGGGAATGTGAATCTGAAGATGAATCGCCACATCCAATAGGCATGTCGAAAGGCAACATTGCTGTACTACCCATAGCCATAGTGTTATACTCTGGACTGGCGCCCAGAGCCATGTGCACTTCGATAAGCGAGCCGGAATTACTTGTAGACGTCATAGTGTCACACTTTTTTACAAAATGTCCTTGTGCGCTATCATATTACGCACATTCCAATAAACACTTTAAGTTCAACTTTTATATCGAACGTCACTTAGCAATTTATTAATAACTATCTTCAAGACATTGGTCACATCACATAAACATTAAAAACCACCCATATTCATGCGCGAAACATCGTAACATCAAACTAGCATCACGATTAAAGACGAACTAAACAAATATAAACATTTGCGCGACCCGGAAAAACCTATTTCAGTGTTGCCATGGGTATATCATATTTATCTTTGAAACCTTCATATTTTGATTAATTAAGCTTATTTGATAACAATGCTGCAATGTACGCCGAGTAAAAGATGATACAAGTATAAAAAAATAAAAAACATACAGGTAATCAATACAAAAAAGAAAATCTTACCCAAACTCTATTTGGTTACGCATTTTAATCAATTCGGGATATATTGCTTCAATGTTTATGTTATTATGAAATTGTTTTTAGTTTAAAAACTCTAATTAGAATGCTAAAATTTATGCTGAAGGCTCAAAATGCGTGCTCAAACCTTTTTTTTTTAAATATATGGCTAAAGGTTTTATTATTTGCAACTTTTGCAAGGCTGCCTTGTTTCATCCATCCTATTATAAAAATAAATTCTCTTACATTAACTACCTGGCCGCCAGGACCATTACAGAGCTGAAGTATATTTAAAAATGGACTAGTTTTCTGAAGAAATGGTTATAAAAATAAAAAAGTTAAAAATCATATTGGTAAGAAATCACTGCTTAGGTAACTTTTACTTAACGATATATAATCAACATCTTTCTTACACATAATTTATTGAAGTGTTGTTAAAGTCTTGAAGTTTTACCAAATATATTCTAACTCTGAGCGATACATTCAATGCATAGCCAGTTACGTGTTCATCAAAATGTGTTTAAAAGTGAGTTTTAACATTTATTGACCTGTAGTTCTGAAATCGGTTAACTTATAATTTATGGAGTTCCATAAATAAGAGAAGCGCAAAGGTTGTTTTGAGAAATCCACGATAAAATCTCTAGAACATCAAAACTGAGAATAAAAGTACCTTATCAATTTATGAATATAAAGGGGAAAAAAAGGATGTATACAATTATGATTACAAAATATAATTCGATAACCTTTACTTACAAAGCAAATGGTAACAACAACAAAGAAAGAAAAAACAAAAATTGACAAATTCATTTTAAAATTGAAAAATATAAAAGGGAAATAATAACTAAAGAAAATAAAAAATAAGCCAAAATCAGAATTTTCTGAGAGCAAGTACATTCACATTTTACTATAGTTGCAACTAAGAATCGATGAATAGTGCACATTAAGGTAGGAAAGCCAACATAGCGGCAAGATGACAATCCAAATTGGACAGTTAAGTCTGAAACTGTCATGATTATGTTGCTGTGACAATCTGTCAAATTTGACATCAGACTCAATCAATCGACTTGTGCTGCGCTCCGTTTGCCGATTATAGCGTTCACAGCGCTCATATACCCGTTCTGATTGCCCGTGAGCGCGATATCGTTACGTCTTTATGACGTCAAACGCCGCCATCTTCCCGCTCACAGTGCCCAAGCAACGGAGCATGGTCACTGTGAGCGGGCTGTCTAAACTGACACATGACGTTACTATGTTGATGTTTTTATTAGTCGATTAAAGATTTTAAAAGCTTCCTTATTCATTTTCTTTTGTAATAATGTTAAAAAATGGCTCCTGCTTCATTCAGGGTCAAAAATATTAATGAAATTGTACCTTTAGACTCAAGCGACGAACAATCAGAATGTAAGCGCGATCCGATTTGCGTTCCGATTGCAATAGCACTATAACTAGCTATTTCCATTTCTTTATTTTCTCGATGACAGTTCTAATTTGATATAATGTAGTGTTGTGACCAAATAAGTAGTGATATCGATCGCATATATTTATTATATTTTGAACAAAGACAAATACAACAAAAACATTCAAATATATTTTTTCAAGGTGGGAACACTCAATGGCCCACCGCCATTTTGTGTTTGTTTTATCTGTCACTCACAACCAGCGTTCTGAACCGTACGATAATTATCGTACATGTGCGATAATTTCATAACTACGTACAATGTACGATGGTACACAACTATCGTACGCAGATTGCACGATAATTTCCATTCTGATGAAAAATTTGATGATTAACCACTGAAACGTCCAAGTACAAGTTGTAATGACGCGCTATTTGTCCGCGCTCGCGGCAGGTTGCCGTCGCGTCGAGCGCCCTATGACTTCATCTAGTTTCAAGTCTATTTTATCGTTCAAAGAGAAAATACAGCGTAATTTTTGTTCCTCTTTGACGGTTAAGATTAAAAATTGTATATAATATGTTAAGTTTCATTAATATTTGTGTATTCTGTTATCGCAAACATAGAATCTATTTAGTGAAACTTTTAAAAAATATGCTGTTTTCATCCTCTATCCTTTAGCATTATTTTCTTCTTTATAAATTCGAAATGTTGGCGCGTTCATCACACTCGATGTGGACGAGGGCTCAGCTCAGGTCTGTGCCATACGTTCAACATTTAATTTGAATTATTATTTATTTTTCTATTTAAACAACACAAGTTTACAAGATTTAAACTGTAAATCATTTGCAACGTATTATTGTCACTTTTCATATGATTTTTTAAAGAATTTTAGCCATTTTTCTGATGATACGATAATTTTGATCCATATACGATAATTTTACGGCCCGGTACGATAACTGCCTGGCTTCAGGTTGTGAACACTGCTCACAACAAGACGGTCGTGCTAGTCACTATATTTCTGTTCGCTGAGTTTTTTCACATTATCCATACGCTACGTTGTGTATTTTGTGTTCCTCCATGTTGATTGCTGCCCAGCTGTCAAATATCAAAATGCCGAAAGGATTTGTACTTTGTAGCAGAGTATCAAAATGGTGGCCCGCTATTATCGGATTGTGTTACTATTGTGTTGCGGATGTTAGGAATTAGTGGACGTACTGTTTCAAATTTTCTACCGAAGCTTACGGTACAAGCGGCATGCAGGAAAATAAGTTTCGTACGCCGAAGAAAAAGCGCCAACCACGTCGTGTGACATCGGTTGACAACTTCAACGCTGGTGCTATTCGCCATCATATATATTATTACTTGCGCAAAGAAATTCCAACACTTAAAAAACTTGTTGTTTCTTTACGTGAATGTGGTTTGTTCCATGGCCAAAAATTGTCATTGAGCTTAGTTTAAAAAGAAATTGGATTTTCTTATAAAAAATCGGACATACGTAAAATATTGATAGAGCGTCACGACTATGGCTCGCTGCGAATTTTTGAGCGAAGCCAAAAAGATATCAGCTTGGTCAAATGTTATTTTCACTGACGAGACGTGGCTAAATGCAAACCACACAGTATCTAAGAACTGGACTGACGACACCGCCGCTTCCACTAGTTCAGTGCCAATGGGAAAAGGTGAACACCTTATCATATGCCATGCTGGGTCTTCGAAAGGATTAGTGTCAGATGCTTTACTGGCCTTTAAATCCAAGAAATAGACTACCGCGAAGAAATGAAATCGGAGATTCACGAAGGATAGTTCAAAGAAATGGTGTAATCTCTGGAAGGACCGTCGATTATGGACAACGCTACATATCACTCCAGACAAATAGATAAAATGCCGACGCAGGCCAATAAAAAACAAGATATAATTGACTGGCTCCAACGTCATGGCGAAAATGTGGATAGCACTTTATTAAAAGTACGATTAGTGAATATTTTAAAATCGAAAAAAAGCCTCCCTAAAAGATATGTTATCGACGAAATAGCTGACGAATGTGGTCATTGGGTTCTTCGACTTCCGCCGTATCATTGCCAGTATAATGCTATAGAACTAATATGGGCACAAATCAAAGGACACGCCACTCGAAACAATACCCAGTCCCCCTTTTACGGCAAACAAGATGTTAGATTTATAAAAAAATGCATGTGCGGAAGTAACTGCCGAAAACTGGAAAAAAATTGTGAGAAGAACCCAAAACATTACAGCGTCGGATTGGGAAATTCATGTGGCATTCGATAATATGCAAGTACAGGAACTTATAATAAATGTTTGGGAGAGCTCATCGAGTGACAGTGACGATTCATCAGATTTTGATTAAAATAAATAAATATTACCTGTCGTTATAACTATTTCGTTTCATTGTCGAGTACCTACCTATACCTATTTATTTTACAAGAGCTTCGAAAGTTTTAAAGAAGTTGGCATTATCAATCAAGAATTAATACGTGTAACATCTTGTAATGAAATATAATATTAGTTAATAAAGTACAAAATTATCCGGCAGTAGTTTAGTTTCTTACATTTTGTAAAAAAATATCGGGTCTGTTATTTACGTTACGTTTATCGATATAGCTCCATCCCTATCAGTTTCTCCGACTCTGGTATTATATAACCTTGTACGTGTGTAAACGTCACATTTTTATAAAATAATGCATAGATAATGTAAAAAAAACGCTCGCACAAGTTTTCGCAGGAGTTGTCATCGAGAAAATAAAGAAATGGAAAAATAGTATAATAACACTTTTAGCGCGCTCAAACGAATTGGTACGGTTTCGAGCACTTTTCCTGTGAGCGGCTAACGGAACGCACTATACTACTTAAAAGATCGTAAGTTCAAAACCATATCAAAACAAATAGATTGTAAGTCTTTTGACTTTTGTTTGACCGATTTTAAACGAAATGAGGTACTTTTCTTGCTTCCATTTGTTTGCTTATTCCGAAATGAACTTATTAGGACCCACACTATTCAGCACTCAAAGTTTAGACGCGAAATAGGTACCTACTTTATTTTGCACACACAATTACCTATCTCATATCTATCTTCTCTTTTGTGTGCGCTTAAAGTTCAATACCATCCAACCGGTTTATTTTATCGAATGACGAAGAAGATAATAGAGGTATCGTCGTAACTTAATTTATTTAGTCAGATAAGTGAATTGACTAAGTTACAGTGGTTGTTTTGTTTTTAATAATGTGGTCTGTTCAGAGTGTGTTCTTAAATTTTTTATTGTGGATACTCTTAGTTTTCAACTTTAGTAAGTGCTTTCATGAATCTTTTAATATTTAAGGATCTATTGTCGTTTTATTTCGTTAGAAAATTATATACGCATGATACAGCATTCGAGTAAAATTATTAATAAATTTTTTTTTAAATTGAAACTCATATTTTCTCAATTAATGAAAATAAGTTTATAACATTTCATATAAGTAAATACTATTGATGTTTGTTATTAATTCTTATCAAATTAAATACATTATTTATTTTATGCATTTTAGGCACATTATAATTAAAGAAATTCTCTGATCGTACATGTTAGTCAAATTAAATTTTTACAAAATTGGAGTTTAAAGGCCTTTTCCATATAATATTTTTTAATGTGTATGTACTTGTAGTAACCTCATTAAAGAAAAATTTGTAATTAAATAAATTATTTTTGATTAAATTTTTTTAATAGTTATTCTATGCACTAAAACTTGCTATTCCTATAATAAGCATTGTTCTTATTATCAGTTTCTAGTGTACCACAATCTATCGGAGACATATGTTCACCTCCAAAGTATAACCGGGGAATCTGCACTCTTGTCATTGAGTGTCAACCGGCTATAAGGTTAGTATTAAGAAATATTTTTTGTACGGATTTGAGTAAAAAAATGTTACCTGGAGTTAGCTGGTTAAGTTGAAATTACATGACATAAATCAATAAATCAGTCTGAGTAAAGTATTATCTCAACTCTGTGTAAATAGGACATATTCTGCTTTAAGAGCTTTACTTACTCTCACAAATATTTCACACACATGAGATTATAATATTTATTTAGATATTAACATTACGAAAATTAAAACATTGAAGATGTTACAATGCTTTGAGCAGAATTAAATTATTCACTGTATAGGTATCTAACCAGTGGTAAGGGTGAAGTCCAGTCCAAAATTGAACTTTTCACAATTTGTAAAAAATAAACATACTTATGCAAGATTTAGATTTAATTTACTTGAGATGATATAGCTATAAATTTGAAGTGTGATTAGGCAATTGGTGTATATGTATTAATTGAGGATGCTGATCTGTAAAGTTATTTTTTTTTCTTTTATTTATATTATACTAAAAACAATGGTAGTCAAATATTTCTTAACAAGCAAAATCTACTAAGCCTTATCTTAATGCATAATATATAACATTTTAATTGTATCCCAATGCATTATGATACAAGGCTATGGTTTCTTTAACAACCTTTGGTTGACCCTGGGGTTCTTATAGTGTATTCTGTGGCGAGCTATGAGAATCTGATACCATGTTTTTTTGACTCATTCATTCACCAAAATTTTTTGACTGCCAAATGCCATGACAAAACCAATTTAATCTGTAAGTAACTAAACCAAAAGTTTAAGAAACCCTGTCATAGTAGCCTTTTTCTATGATAACAATAAAAAGTACACCAAGATACTTACCTTTCTGGAATAGCTGGTTTGAAATAAATTTGTATTTCCTTTTCTTTTTCTATGTTCATTAAAAAGCAGTTTCGGAATTTCCCGCCTAAAGCAAATACCCAGGCGTTTTTAATTACGTATCCATTTTCCTGTCTACGAAAAATCTAGTTATAATTCAGTCTGATATGACCTACATGAATTGGCGCTTCACATTATTTGTGATGGTTTCATGGTGTCTTTATAGTGGTAGCCTTGCTTTACAATCTAGGACCTAGGACAGTCAATTGTGTGCCGAAGATATGTACTTATTTTCGAATAATATGGGCTTTGTATTTATTGTCCTCCTTCGCGTACCTATCCCATTATCTTTGTCATATCCTTTACAGTACGTGTACTCCAAATGATCGGTTGATTAGTTCAGGCGTAAAACTCATTCTCGTCGTTTATATTAGTTAGGTACGCTCATGTTTATTCTAGATTATCTAATCCGCTGCATCCATTATACAAAGGAGGTTCGAACATTTTTGTATGGAGCCTGGCATACCTAAACTTACAAGTACCAAAAAATGTACACATACATCAATCGAAAAACAAATTATAAACAACAAATACTCTATGATAAAGTGTCACGTGATATACTTTTGTTTATGACTTGATAAAAAAATTACTATTTTTCCTTTTAAATTGATTTTGGGCACAATTTTACCTTACGTTGTTCCATATGGATGTTGAGTTTTGTGTTTTATGTGTTTTATACATTGACTTGCTAAGCAAGTTGCCATTAAGGGAACATGGTGATTATATACTTAGGTAGGTATCTTAATTACTTTCCTCATTGGTGACTCAAAAAATTCATACATATAAAATATCATTCATCCACATCATGGCAGGGTCCCCAAGAAACTATCAGCGTTGTCACATTGAATGGCAAGGCTGATGCGTCGAGTGAAAAGCTGCCAGCTCTTGGACCACCTGTAACCTCAACAAGACGCGATGGCAGATACTTTAACTTATAGTAGCCAAAGCTCTTTTTATTATACGAAAAATCTGACCACCGCTTGTTATACAAAGAAAGACCGTGGTGTCGAAATTCATTAACTTGCTGATTTTTATGTAAATGTTCAATGATCGGTTAACGATCATCATATTCACGGGATGACAAACGACTTATTACGTCGTGTGTGCTTAATAAATCAATAACCATGTAATATTGAAAACTGTGCACTCATATGGAGCAACGTAAGGTTAAATAGTTGTGCCCAAAATCAATATAAAAGAAAAAAAAATCCTTTTTATTTTCAGTTTTCAATCTGAAATATCTCAAAAATTATATCACTTATGACATTTTATCCATACTTTGTATTTGTTGTGTATGTTTCCTTTCGATTGATGTACTCGTATATTTCATAGCTGTACGCGAAAAAGTGAAAATTTTGGTAAGTACTTGTAAGTTTAGGTATGCCAAAGAAGTTTGAAGCCCTTTTGCTTCTTGTCCCCTAAGAAGTAAAAGTACTGTAACTATGCTTGTATGGGAATTTGCATTGCCCAAAATAATAGTTACCCTAACGTGGCTTTCCTTATAATCTGTATGTACATGAATATATAGGAATCTATTAGTTCTGTCCAACGATCTCTATGACGCGCGGTCTAAACGGGCTAACAGTCAGTACTGTCGAAAGAGATTGGAGAATCGAATTTGATGGTTACAAAAATTTCCCTAGGTTGCCGTGATCCACTCGACTATTGAATGAGGGGCACAAATATTGCCTGGTTTTGGAGGCATTAACTAAAAGTGAAATATTTGTCACAAAACTTTCTGGTGTTGTTTGGTTGTTCTTCACATACGGCGGATCTTAAAGAGATAAATCGTATAGCGTTTCAATAATTTAAAAGCATTTCAGTTCCAATTATAGTGAGTGAGTGAATAGGTATCTCGTGGATAGACGTGTACATAACGCCTTCGCCTTCATCGTCACTTTCCATCAGGTGAGATAGAAGACAAACGTCTAATCCTTTTTCAATAAAAAAAATAAAATAAAATTATTCAGTCGCTTCAAGGGAATAGGGCATTCGGCTTGGTACACAAGATACAAATGTTCTGACATTTTCATCAGTTTTCAAATATTATCCTGACTAAAACCCGAATATTTAGATGGAAACTCGAAACTATCTTCAGTATTTTTAAGTTATATAATTTAGTTACCTTAAGAGTTTCATGCTTAGCATAATTGCCCTTTTACACTATACAATTTAAAATCATACCTTAAGAGTTATCGCAAAAATAAAACACGCTGCGCGATTACTCGTCGTAACAGCAATAACAGATAGGTTTTATTGACTACATGTTTATGTTTTCTTCAACGTGTTGTCTGGGTGTCTAATTAGATACTTAGGTTTTCGATTACATAAAAAAACGTGATTTTCAGTAGTCAAATATTTTTGATAAGTTTATTTTTATGGTGGGATATGGAAATTTGCACTTCCGTTGATTTTTTTTCTAATTAGTGAATCACTTTAAAGGTTAAGGTCGCACTATTGTTTTGTGATGTTTTAAGTTAGACAGGTAAGTGCCTTCTTACCTATTTTAAAATTAAAATGGATAGTTGTGAACGTACTTTTGTTTGACTGATTTAATCAAAAGTCATTATTATTAGTTATTTATTTAATTTAAGTGATTATTTACGTCTTCGAATTTCAAATTTTTGCAGGGTGCGAAACATCAAAAAAGCCTAGTAAGATATACATAGGTCATTTAAATCTAATCCACGTACTCAACACAACAAGCTAATGTGACATTACGATGGTAGAAATGAAGTAGGAATATATGTTCAACTACCCTTACGAAGCTGGGGTGGGTCACCAATGTTCAATAATGTAATAAGTATCCACATTGGTACTTCGATTAATACACCGTATGGCTCAGTTAGTAGTTAGTAGTAAGTGATCTTCCTGCTGATCCGGAGGTCGTAGGTTCGATCCCGCTGGGGACCGCCGTTTATGTAAACGAGCAATGAACAATGACATATTACATATAGACAGGTTATCCGCTCTCAAAAATGGCAACGCAAATGCAAGGCAGTTGCCGGCTACTTGACTCAGTCTTGTGCAACCCAGGGTCACAGCTAAACATCAAACAAAACTTATTCCCTATTCTGTGTTTTTAATACCGTACAATGCCTTCTTGTGTGCTTAGACAGTGTACAAACTACACTGTTACTGTTAAAGATAGAATAAACATTTCTTTTCATGCGTAAGTACTATTTTTTTATAACTATCTTATTTATTATTTTATTTTGCTATTTAAAATAATGCTTTATAATTGACATATCTATTCGTTTCAACAAACTTGAAGAGCGAGATGTAATATGATTTTGTATGTGGGAGTAAGAGACAACGCTAAAGAGTTTCGACCATTTACATACTACGTCACATACACTCGCAACCAATTAGTGCGAAGCAACGTCACGAAGTATATAGGTATCTTTTTCGTACAACAAGTGAACCGTATTATTCTTTCCTTCTCCCACAAATTATATTACTCTATATATCGGGTAGGTATCTATAGTTACGTAGATGCCGTTTTTTGTGCGGTAATGTTTGGGTATGACTTGTCTATGTGTAATATGTCATTGGCAATGAATATGAGCTTATTTCGACGACAGCGATAGTGACATCGAATTGTAGATTCTAAAGGTTTTTCTTTTTTAAATATTTAAGTTTCTTTTTAGTATTTTACTTTTATACTTACTTGTATAGATAAGAATATAATATAAAAGTACAAATCAGTTTTATACCAAACATTATACTAATAAAACTAATTTTGATAAACAAAAAACTAAAAATGGACCGTATACACTGCCGTTAATCATAGTTTAAGAGCGTTTATACAAAATCGTGCAATTTTAGGAGTTTTCAGTGTTCGTTTCCGATCAAAATATAACACGTATGCATCGAAATATGAAATCAAATTATTCGAAAGATGATGGTCAAACTCAATATGGGATTTTGACCTGCTAATGGTCAGTAGTACGCATGAAAGATTAACTCATGAGTAACCTTTTCCCCCTTAAACTTCCCTAATTTTAAATCTAAAAATCTTGTAAAAAAGTAATAAATAATTTGCGAAAAATCAATCGTAAGTTACCATGTCGTTTTCTATTGAATGTGTCAATGTCAAAAAAAGTAACAAAACGATGTCGAATGAACCCACAAGTAATGGACGTTATTGGCGGATTAGTTTTGACAGTCAATCAACAATCTGTCAGTTCTTTTTTGAATGAATTAACTAGAGTGAATCCTAAAAAAATCGGGGAAAAGATATATTTCAGAAAAATATCTTACAATGGTAGGAAGGTCTATATATTTAAACTAATGATTGTATGATAATCTATATTTATTGGCCTATAATTTGATATACTGACTATTAGTAGGTCATTTTTTTTACTATCTGCTTTCATCGTCTAAAACATGTTTTGAGAAAATTTTCATTTCTGCAGATAGTTTTTTAGTAGGAATATTGTTCATGCGCCTTTTCTTGTAATCCGACGAGACATGCGTACTTTGCCGTTCGATAAGTATAAAAGTAACTGATACAAACAGAAAAAGAAAACTTTGTTGTGGTCTCGGTTTTGTCGTCAAAAGAGTCTATAGAAAAAATAGTTCAAAATATTATTTTTTAAAGGCTAAAAGCGTGAAAAAGTTGAATTTCAGTCTAGTTTGTCGCAGTTTTCGATACACTTGTATTGTTATAAAAGTAATAATTTTTGCTTCTTATTACTTACAAAGATGTAACCAATTAAATAAAACAGAAATATTATTCAAGTCCATTTAAAAATACTTCTAAAAAATCATTAAAAGAACTGTCTAAAATTGATATAAAATCTAATGCACGCGCTGCTTGTATTTCGCTTCAATTTTATTTTGCAATTTTTAATTTTTTTTTAATTATATACTTTTCGTTTTGAGCACCTTCAGTGCTATGTAATCCCAGCGGGTAACCCCTTCTGGGCCCCGGTAGCGCGGCCTCTTTCTCCAATTGGCCGTCGCTCAGATGAAAGCTGAGTGGCAAAAAATTGCACGAGCCGACAGGGGGTTTTTTAGTGGGTAGTGCTCATTAGGAGCTAGTCCCGGATGCCTTGTAACGCGCCTCCTGCCCAAACGGGGAAAAAAATAAAAATGCTTGTGTTCAGTACCGGCTGAGGCCTTCCAGAGTATTGACGTATCGCTCTTTTTCCCGCGATTCGCTTAGTGCTATCGAAATCCGTCGTAAATATTGAAAGCTTGCCATCAATTTTGATACTTATGGTAAAAATATTAATTTTTATTATAAATAATAAATTGAATATTGAAGTACTGCATTTTTCCAAGTAATATTTTACTAATAAGTAATACACAAATCTATAAAAGTCTTTGTTGTTAGGTACCGTCACGGCTAAGCCTTAGGAAGCACGTCAGAATGCTACGATGTTTCAGTAAAGAGGTCGATATAAATTAAGTAGAAAATATATTTGAATATATATTCACATAAAGGAAATAAAAAAGTCAAGACAATCTGATTTGCTGCATCATCGGAGTAAGATGTATTAAATTACAGTTATATATAAAATAAAAAGATATAGTTATACGAAGACCAACATTTTATTTTAAACACGAGTGTAGTTACCACCAACTTTATAAATAATAATAATAATACACGAAGGCTAGAGAAGCAGAAAGGCACGTTACCTTATTATTTTTTATTCATTCATTCATTACACATATTATTCAGAGCCGCGAGAAGGCTCGCACCCTGCATTGGGTTGAAAATGGGTTGATGATGATGATGATGATTCAGAGCTGTGGTGACGTAGTGGCTGGCCTCTTAATCCTAGGGTCGTTTGTTCGAACGAACCCAGCCAAGCACTAATGACTTTTTATGTTTGAAAAATGTATGAGCGTATAAAAACCTGCACTGACCGGTAAACCGGAACCCAAAGTACAAAAAGACATTCACCAATCAGGAGGAGGCACCGATGCCTTCTTAATATAATGCGGTATTGTCCCTCTGGAAGGAGGCTTTTATCCTGCAGCTGGTCGACAATGATCTGATGATGATTACTTTTTACCGGGCACTTAAAAGTTCAGACGTTAAGTTAATATACTGTGTAAACTATATGTTCTAAAATCGGAATATATACACCTTCTTCACCTTAAGCTCATTATGTTAACTGAAGGTATGCAATTATGTCAATCGTGTCATTTTCGGTAATGTTTTATAGATTAAAAATCACAGTCTAATTACTATTTTAACCAACTGGGAAGATCTTCGTTACATTTGACTATAGTAGTCGCTGGTTGCTCCTTGTTCATAGTGATTTTGAAGAAGGCGTATATATTCCGATTTTAGCACATATAGTTTACACTGTATATTAATTAAAAGTCTGAACTTTTAAGTACTTGGTAAAAAAGTAATCATCATCAGCTCATTGTCGACCCGCTGCAGGGTAATTATCCCTATTTTTTGTCAGTGTAAAAAATGTGTAAAAAATATTGTAAATATTAACAACCATGACCCGAGAACAAACGTCTACGTTCGCCACACAAATGAATGCCCCAGCCAGGACTCGAACCTTGGACCTCCGGCGTATGAGGCAGGTATACTAACCACAACGCTACTCGGTCGCTACAAATGTTTGTACGTAACGGATGAACTCAGAACCTACTTAACACATTTTTAAACACTCTTTCATACATCTCAACATGGACCATATTTACATTTTTTTTTCACTTAGAGATCCTTATGAAAATTACAATAATGAAACCCAAAGCTCCAAAAATTTTTCTTTAACCCTTTCAATGCGAAGCATTAGAAACTCAATACGCTCTCACATACTGGCTCATCGAAACAAAATGTACATTCATGTACTGCTGCCGAGATAACTCGTCAAAAAAAATCTTACTCCCAAACTGCTGACGAGTTAATTCGTTGGACAAAATCGCTCTCATGAAGCTACGGTCGAGTTACCTCGTCATAAAAATGTATAGTTAATATTGAATACTTAATGCCTTACTTATTGCCATAATCGAAATGGTCAACTGTACATCGTAAATAACATGCGGGTCCCGTCTATGATGGAAGCTAATCTTATTTGGACTTTATTCTAATAATTCATTAACTCTACTGAAATATAATACTTATAGAAATGTGCGCTATGCTTGAAATAAACAAATCACAAGATAGAGCTAGGCTGAAGCTTGCTTAAAGCGAACATGTAATGCACGAGAAGTGTTAAAATCTTGGTACTCTCGTGTCAAACGATAGGCATGTAATTGACTCAAAACTAATGAACAATTATCAATTTAACCCATTTGGACCCAAATATAAACTTTTGATGAAGTTTTTGATAAACCTTTATTAACGTAATTATTAGACATTGCTTAGACATTTTGGCAAAAAAAAACTGAAAAAAACATATTCCTTATATTTAAGAAACACCGTCCTCAAATGGGGCCAATGGGCTCATATGGTTGAGGAGGGCGATGGCTGGATCCCGCGTTAACTCGTGAACGGGTGCCGTTTGAGGGTGTTCGTCGTTTGGATAGGGGGGAGGGAGACTTGCCGAGCTAACGGATGTAGATAAGAATAACTTTGCATAGACACAAAGAGACTTTGTAAATTTATTTTGAAAGAAATATACCCGTGAAGTTTCTAGCCAGTTCTTCATCACGAAGGTTTTTTCGAACTGGTGGTAGAGTCATGTTTTATTTGACATCAATAAGAACAAGTAATTGTCAATGTTAATAAATATTTCATTTCATTTTATATGTGGTACTTTTCAAAACATCCTTTTTCAATGCACAAGGTTTTCAGACATATTTTACATTGCCAACGTGCTTTCATGTGGCATTCGATTAGATTTTGTAGACGCCAAGCATTAGCCACAGCCAAATCTAACATATAGGCAAAAAGAGTCCACCACCATTTTTTTCCACGTATGGCTGTTTCCCGTACCAATTTCCCACAATACACGTCGAAAGCCTAACAAGCCATCAGAGCTTGCAATCATCCAGTTTTTGTACCGAAACCTCACTGGCTTTCCTCTTATGAATTGTTTGGCAGGGTGACGCCCATAATATTTCACCATCGATTCGTCAACCGATAGATGCTCGTGAACTACACCCCACTGAAGGATTTTTTTGATCAACAAATCCGCAAGCGATCGCAGTTTGAACATCTTATCGGTCGTTCCAACGGCTTGAAGGCAAGAACTTTATTATTTCGGGGAACCTGTTTTTTGACATCGCCTTCGAAATAATAGAAACACCGCAGTCTTCATCTAGAGACCAGTATAACCGTTCTCGTGGAAGGGTGTGATGTCCAGACAGAAGTAATATTCCAAAGAATAATTTTAGATCATCAACGGTTACTTGAAAGTCATGATTGTTATGTTGTGCAGCGTATAACCTCGTATTTGAAACAATCATGTCAAATACCTCTTCATCAAAGATCTTTTCAAAAATATACACTGGTGACTGTTTCTGAAGAACCTTTTATTTTAACGTTCATTTTTAACGTTCTCTCTCCGCTTCTGGAGATTGCTCTCAGTTGATGCCATAGCACTATACGAACCGTCACATTTACGCCAACTCGGAATAAGTTGTTGGTCATCATTCTTTTTACGTTTTTGTAACGGTTCATCGTCGCTGCTATCCCATTCCTCGACGTTCCTGGACTCAAAGATTTCCACCCTCCCAGGGATATCTCGTGGAAGAATGTTTTGCTGGACATCATCTTCGTCGCCTACCTCCTCATCTGTGAAAATACTTGGGACTGGCGGAATCGTCACTATGTCGTAAGTGACGTTGAAATTCTCTTCTTGGCTCAAAATTGATTCAAGGGCTTCCTCGAGATCTTCAAAGTCATTCGCAAAGTCAAATGATCGTTTCATCATGGTTTTGCACAATACTAAACCTGCAAATAACAATATAGAAAATATTAGCAGTTAGCCCATTGGACCCAATTGGGGACAGCACATTTAATCTCATCCAGGTATGGTAATATTTGGAAAATAAATGTTCTAAAAGCAGTATCTACTAGTAGAAGTTATAATCCAATAAAAAAACGTAAAACATAATAAGAATACTGATACAAATATAAAATATAATCCCTTTCATGTAGCTCAACACTATTTCACTATATTTAGATAATCAAATCACTGTTTTATCAAATTTTTGCAAAGGCTTAAGTCCATAGTGTTTGAGTCGTCGGCCGATGATGTTTCAGCAGATAATACCGTCATTATTATTTTTAATAGATTGACTATACAATCATAAACCATATTTAAAAGATTATTGAACTAACTTTTTTGTTTTTGGTATTTAAATTAAATAATAAAGTCAAAGGAAATCTTACGTACAACACGTATCCAAAATCTTAATTAGAATATAGAAAGAAGACACATTTATACATAAGACTAACCTAAAGGCTTTTAAAGGAAGAGGTCTTTACCCGCGACAATTCGAGGAGGTCTCAAAATGCGAGAAACTGACGCTACTGAGCCACATTATCTCTCGACCCGAAGCGAGTGTTTGTCGCGTTTAGACTTCAAACAAGGAAAATCAAAAAGGAAATAACATGGGAATTAAAACTAAAAAAAAAGGAAAACCGAACGAGCACATCCACTTGTTGCAAAATAACAGAGCGAATATTGGATTGACGTATTTGAATTTTGAAGTTTGGTATCCCGAACTAAAAAAATAAAAGTCAAAAAAAGTTATAGTTGCAATCGAAATAATGCTTTGCAAGATTATACAATCAACATTATTAAGTTTGTAATATGTTTTTGATTTTATTTATTTAGTTTTAAATGTATACTTTATGTTTACTTTACTGTTTATGAAAAGCTTTATGCCTTTATCTTTAGAATAAGCCACCAGCAAAACTTCTTTTGCATTGAATCAGTAACCCCAACGTTGCGCAGCTATTGTACGGAGACTCCTCACGTTTTGTTTCTTATTAATTTAGATAATTTTATTGGGAAATATTTTAGTTCTGATACTTTTTTAATAATCATTTACATAAATGATACGAATTATCGTGCATTCCATTCGTCCATTAAGTGCTGAAACATAAAGCTTACTGACGGCCTAAAATGGACTTAACCCTTTGAAAATTTTTGACAATTCACCTTAAAATAAGCAATAGCTGTTATAAATAATAAAATGTGGGTAATTTGAAAAGTGTACCCGATTGGAGCCAGCGGGCTTAAATGGGTTAACTACCAAGGTCGTACGAAGAATAAAAAATCTTCGCAGGCTTAGTTTCCTTCATAAACATAGACGCCTACTTTTAAAATATAACTACGGGTTAAGTCCTCACCAGTACTGAAATAGATTTTTAGGTGTCGAGTTATCTTGTCGATAGTATATGGGATGCGTACATCTAAAACGAAATATTATTACTGGCAACACGTTTTATATATATATATATATATAAGTATCGGTAGGTATTCGGAAAAGTGCGGCACTGTTTAGTTAGACCACCCCAGTATGACGGATCACATTTTGTGTTATGGCGTCAGTATGTGACAGTAGGTTTTGTTCAACGAGATAACTCTTCACTAGTATATGGTTATAGTTTATAGCGAACGAGATATCTCGACGTCAGCATTGAAAGGGTTAAAAGTAAATTAGTTGGAAATGCCGCGCCTATAAGGTGATTGCTATGCGAAGCCAGGGCGGGTCCTTTGTATTTCATATAACACTCAAAGAACCCGTGGGTTTTCATGTGCGTAACTCATGATCCTGGCGTCACCTACGACTAATGAAGTTCACTTAGGGTGTTACCACACCAATCGATCATCCGACGACATAAAAAAATAGATATACCTCTAAATACTTCACATACCGAATTCCGCGCGGTTTAACCTTATAGCTCCTAGTTTGGATGATTACTTTTGAAAATGATTAAAAGAAGGTTGGCCGCATAGAACCTATTATTGATTGACAGGACCTGACGCTTCTGTTTCATGGTGGCAGATTTGTTACTTAATTGTAAGCATTTGATAAAATATTAAGCCGTGATCTGAAAAAGAGGTATTAAGCTTTTTAAAAGTCTGTTAATCTTTCAAGTAACGTAATCCGAATATAATGATAACGCAATAAATATACTTAAAATAAAGTACTATAGTCACGTTATAATAATAAAATAGAAAGACATCTACATAATTATAAAAAAATTGGTTTTTCTGTATTTGGATGCGTAAATTGACTTAAGTGTCAAGTTGAGCGTCAATCAAACGTCAACGAATATTCATCTAAGTTGGTTGTCAAATTGTTAAATTCTTATTAAAACATTTATAGGTAATTTATTTTTTTATTTTAGTACAAAAAAAAGAAGTGATTGAAAATGCTGCTTACCGTATTTACGTACCTTACCAACTCGATTTGATAAAAACAAAAAGTTTTTCTAAACTTTTAATATATTTCTTGCAGTCTATATTTGTCTGGGACGATTTTACAACATTGATAATGTATTTCGTGCATTTAACATCTATTTGAAAACATAGTAAATTTCAAATGCGACCATAATAAGAATATAACTGACAAGTTTTTTCCTCTTTGTTCAAAATAAAAAAACATACAATTATATAGTATGTATACAGATATTTTGTAAATTTGCGAACAGCAGTCTTATAGAGAGATAAATGACTTAGTTTACAAGTTCAAAGGTTATCTGATAACCCTAACCTGACCAGATAACATTTGAGGTATGCTAAGTACCATGCAAAATGTTGGAAGAAGGAATATTGAAATACATCCAATGCAGCATACAAATTGATTCAGTACCTTCAAGGTTTTTACTATTGCATAGTACAGGTTCCAGTGCGATTCCACCTGCGGAACTCTTCACTCACTGGCAATTTTGGGATAAGAAATAAGCCTATTATGACGGCCGAGCGGTGACAGTAGTAGTCGCCGTGCCTCATACGCCGGAGGTCCCAGGTTCGAGTCGTGGCATTCAAACGGGTTTTATCGCGTTTAATAATATTTTTACATTTCAACAAGACGTTTCGGTGTCTTTACAGACACCGTGGTCACGAGGGACTAAGGTCACGAACATGAGTTAAAATGCGTTCTCGTGTCATGGTTGTGTATATGTTTTTGTTTATTCTAAGTTCCCTGTGTGGCCATCCATAGCACAGGCTCGGCTTACTTTGGTGCCATACAATTGGTGTGTTCGTCTGGGGATTTTTTATTATTATTATTATAGTAAGTAGCTATACAGTTAGTGTGTTTAAAAATAGTAATGTATCTTTCTAATCGTAAAAGAATTTTCAAAAATGATTGAACAATTTCAGAGTTTTATATTTAAGTATACATTATCAAACAAAATAAATATTTTCTCTTTTTGGAGTAGGTAAAAGCGTAGAAAGAACTAAAAGTTACGCTCGGTACCAAATCAAGTCCAAAATCAAAATATTTTATTTAAAAAAAGGTCTTCCTCATCGTGATGCGTAAATACAATACTTCGTACTTTGAAAATACGAAATGTTTTTTGTTACAGTAGAATAAAACATATTTTCTTTTTCTTCTAAGATTCTTCATTTAAAAATCAAATCTTTTAATAACAAAATATTTTAAAATATCAATTGTTTTTCTGTTATAAAAAGAGATTAAATTCTTGTTAGAGAGCTCTTTTTTTCTTTTTCTTGGTCCTTTCCTATTTTTAGTATATATCAATGATCTGCCATCGGTCGTTAAGAATCAATGCGAGGTCATATTGTTCGCTTACGATACTTCCTTCTTATTTAAAATCAAGACACGAAACTGACTATTGAGCAGTAAAGCAATGCATCTCCAACACAGAGAAGTGGTTCTCAGCTAATAATTTGCTCCTCAATGAAAAAAAAAACTAAATGCGTTAAGTTTACGTTGCCAAAAGTCAAACAGGTAAACACAAACATTGTAGTTAAGAGCCAGGAACTGACTCCTGTAAACTCAACTGTATTTCTGGGCATAACCTTAAACGCCAAACACCCGTGGGGACCGCATGTTGATGGTTTAGCGAAAAGGCTTAGCTCTGCCGCATATGCTGTTAAAAAAATGAGACAAATTTCAAATGAAACAACTGCTCGTTTTGTCTATTTCGGTTACTTCCACAGCCTCATGACATGGCATTCTGCTGTGGGGGAGAGCTACCGACATCGATACTATATTTATTCTGCAGAAAAGGGTTGTTCGCGCAATCTATCAGCTCGGTCCAAGGGTGTCACTTAGTAGTAAGTTTAAGGAAATAATCTTAAAGGAATATTCTAAAAGGAAATATTCTTACTTTCCATTCACAATATATTTTAGAAAATTTAATGTATTTAAAAAAGAACATAACCTTGTTCAAAAGAAAATAGATCTGCACAATGTTAACACAAGAGGAAGCAATATGCTGGCAGGTCATAATAGTAGGCTTCATAAAGTCACGAACTCATTCATGGGTCAATGTATACGCTTTTATAATAAGGTTCCTGAGGATATCCAAGGTCTGCCTATTGACAAATTCAAAGAAACTATAAAGCAGAACTTGTGTTCTAAAGAGTATTATAAACTATCCGATTATTTGGATGATAAAAGCCCTTGGGTATAATACCCTCATTAACAGGATTTTACTAGTATTTGTAACAAAACATGTGTAATGTGTCTGTTTGCTCGTTCAGTTCTTCGTCCGGATAAATATCTAAAGCATTATTGTCACTAAAGTACGTCTTCTTATGGTAGCGTCGGGTGACGGGTCGCGCACTTCCCTCTAATATGGTTGAGGAGGGCGATGGCTAGATCCCGCGTTAACTCGTGAACGGGTGCCGTTTGAGGGTGTTCGTCGTTTGTATACTTGGGGGGAGGGTGACTTGCCGAGCTATAATTTTGTATAGACTAAAGAGGCTAAATTTATTTTGAAAAAAATATACCCGTGAAGTTTCTTGCCAGTTCTTCTTCACGAAGGTTTTATCGAACTGGTGGTAGAGTCATGTTTTATTAGACATCAATGAGAACAAGTAATTGTCAATGTTGAGAAAAAAAAGGCCCTTAGAACAGATTATCTTATAATTTAGTTAGGGCATTACAAATGTATCATACCACTGAATTTCATGTTGCCTTAATCATAAGAACAAAGATATTATTATTTCTCTTGAAACGATGACATGAAAAAAACTTATCTTTTTTTAATATAAAGAGTTTGCACGCCAAATGTCCAACGTTGATAAAAATGAGTCCATAAACACATAAACTGAGATAACAATAAACTGTAAGAACTTTAATTAATATTTTAAATCAGTCCAGTTTATTATTGAGGTCTTCGAATGTAGGATGCGAGATAAAGTCATAGCAGGAGATCTATAAAGCGTACTTAGACTTACCTGAAAATAATAAGCAAATAGACTGTGGCGTTCAGAGGCGTTCTATACCAAGCTATATAGAAGCTTACCACACCAATAAGGGAGACACAATCGCGACAATCTTTGAAATCTAAACTAAAGTAACATCTATTGTCTCTCCAACAACTGTGCTAGTTTGGTGGAGAAATGGTTCTTTTATGTTTTTATTTAACTACAAAGCGTTTAACTCTTGATATTCATTAATACGCGTATTTTCATGTTTATATTTATATACTGTAGATTGAGTATTGTACGTATCTAATTACACATGGATCCATTTTTTTATGATGGGTATCAGCACAAGCCATCTTCATCGAACAACATTGGGTTACAGTTATCGTGGTTCCGTAACGAGCCCCACGAATAACCGCTGACTTAGTTTTTCTAGACCAACACATAGTTTTTTATGGTTACTCTTTTATTTTTATTTGTTAGGTTTATGTTAAGTGTGCTGTTTCTTTTTGAAATAAGTAACGATCTTTCTTAGGGTGTAACCACACCAATCGATCGATGTAGATTGGTCTGGTAAAACTGTCGATCGACGTCGACTGTTTCATTCTACCATCGATCGATGGCGTCGATCGAAGATCGATCGATTGGTGTGGTAACACCCTTAAAAATACGCAGTGATGAAAAACTTTTTAGAAACAGAAATATTGTGCACAAATTTAAAATCTGCAAGATCAATAAAGCAATGATAAAAGCTATGAATCTTCGTGAATTTAGAATCAAAACTTCAAATTAAAAAAAGTTATTATAAAATAACGAAACCTCGCCTACTTATATTTTTGTAATACCGTTAAGGTTGTACATAGAGTTTTATTACGAAAGCGCTAAACTTTGCTATAGTACTGTTATCGCATGAAGTGACGTTCGCTTTACCTTAGTCGTTAGTGTCCAAATACACTGACCGGGCGGGTCGAACAAATCTCACGCTCACGCACGCATATATACTTTGTTGGTACACGTATTGTTTACTACAAGTAAAGCGAAATCGCTTCCTGAGAAATGAAAGTCGCCGTGAAACGGTGCAATGACTCAAAAATTCAATGTTTAATAATCATCTTAACGTTTTAGGTTGATAAAGGACACTGGCAATCATAACTACTACAGATGTGGCTTCGAAGGGTTCGAAGAAATCGTTTGCTGCCCAGACATTACACATACAAAATATGGTAAGTTATTTAAATAACATTATGAGGTGACCTCCTTCACTTTGTTGCGTACTCTCTCTAAACAAACTGATATGCCTACAGTTGAAGACGCCCCATTTTGGCGGCAAGCGATAAAATATATTTGTATCGATAGAGCATATACTATAGACAGAAAATATTAGTTTGGTGAAATGTTGTAATATGCTTTTGAAAATTAAATTAATCTTTAATAGATAAGATCAATAATTTTTCTTCTTTTTAAATTATCTACTCTTTATCATAGAATAATTTTAAATTGAATTTTAAGGACCATCCAAAGTTTTTCGAATTGATAGTTAAATTACAGGGATAATTTCGTAAAGCCTTTGCTTAACGAAGTCAATATAACAATCTGTACCAAATTCATTATTTTAAATAGGGAGATACTTAATTTTACGTACTTTCAACTAATCTTTATTAATTGTTTTCTTAACTTTTAGTTTAAAAATATTATCTGTATTTCGTTGTTATTGTTTTTTCTTCTGTAGCGGTGAATTCACTGTATTTCTTTCTTTCTTTCTAAACGTGAAATTTTCAACTTCTAATACAGATCTGATATCTAACTTCCTGAATGTGCCATATAAACTTTCTAATATATTTTATATTTTCTAGACCCCACAACTGAGTCAGGGTTGCCGAGAGAATCGAAAAGAAGATCTGAAATAGGTACCTATTATTATTTTTACTCCTGAACAAACTTAAGAAATAATGATTGTAATCGGTTCGGCATTTTAAGTTTATTGGTCCCTGAAAGTTTCCTGCAGTGTCCCACGTATTTCTGTTCAGTGGGAATTTCTGGGTAAATAGCGTATTCAGCGCTTAAACTATACGGAGAATATTTGGTGAATGCCGTTATATCACGTGATGCTCCATACAGTTTACGGGTTTTCGAAAGCGCTAGCGATTGTATATTGCAACTTGGCTAGATTCCTCTTAGAAGAATTCTAAAAATCAGTCCAGTAGCTTGAGAGTTTACAGATTTCATATATTTACTCTCTACATTATACTTAATAAACTATCCAAGGTTATGTTTCAGTAAATCGCACGTTCTCTGTTTTCAGAATGTGACAAACTAGAGCAGCATGAAGTAATAGCATCGCATATTATTCATGGGCAAACTGCTGATATCGGAGAATTTCCTCATATGGTAATATATTTTAATTAAAGCGTATACTGGTGCAGGTTTTAGCGTAAGTAGAGTTCTTTTTGTCTGGGGCAGTATTTGGAGTCCTTCCTATGTTGACCGCCATCATAATCCTGTTGCCGTGGTTGTTTTCCGGATAAAGGGAAGGAACGGCCAGGGTAATTACAGGAACAAATTTCAAGTGAAGTCTACGGTCTGCACCGCCGCATCAGTGGTCGATATAATAACCACATTCAATATTAATATATAAAACACCTAAGAAGAATGGTGTTTATGGGTGGCAATGCTGCTTGCTATCAGGCGGGTCGCGTGCTCTAATACACTCGCGTGCAGCTAAATCGACTCACTTTACAAAATGGAATCAAAGTGTGTTTATTTTATAAGACTTGGATTATTTAAACAAAAAATATATTTTTTGAAAGTCTATTTTATAAACTTTAAAATGGTACCCTAATTTTAAGAATCTGCTGTAGAATTTCAGAATTAACCAATTTAATGACGGTGCAACAAAAATGTAATTGGTGAATTGGTGAAATAATCATAGCCATAACTACTTAAATAAAAAGAAAATGTTATGAAAATTAAACAAATTTATTTAATCAATATTTAGTGTTGCGTCCCCTGGCCCTAATAACAGCTCGAAGGCGATTTCTCATCGACCTGATAAGCTTCTTTATCATATCTTGAGGGAAGCTTTCCCACTCGTCATCCAGCGCTGTCTTGAGCTCCGTGACGTGATTGATATCCGGCCTGAGTGGTGGCCAGTCCATGGTCTGAATGCCAACTTCGTCCAGGAACTGACTAGGGACGACATAATCCAGAAGAATGTCTTCCACGTATCGATCCGCAGTGAAACCGCCTCCACTGCCTCCGCCAGGGATGAAAACAAGCTCTGTTTTTCCTTCCATTGAAATGCCGGCCCACATCATACACGAACTACCACCATAGGACACTGTTTCAGCGAAACAGCATTACGCAAATCGCTCGCCCGGACGTCTGTAGACTCGCTTTCCTGTTACTGCCATGTAGACAAACTCTGGACTCGTCGGTAAACAGAACCGACCGCCATTGCTCAGCGCTCCAACTGATGTGTTCGCGAGCAAATGCAAGGCGAGCTTGTCGGTGAGCTGTGGTCAATTTGGGACCTCTGGCAGGTCGTTTCGGTGTCAGTTTAGCATCTCTAAGGCGTCTTCTAACCGTCCATTGACGAACAGCTACTTCTAGAACCTCTCTCAGCCGCTGCTGGACAGCAACTCCGATGAGGTGAAGATTTCTGAGACTTGTACAGACGATAAAATGATCGTCTGTCTCAGAAATATGCTGGCCACGACTGGTGTTTGGCCTCCTGGAGTATGAACTGGTCTCTTGGAATCTTCTGTATACCCTGGATACAGCAGATTTGCTCATATTTAACTGACGAGCGATTTTTCGACGTCAACTCGTAGCAATACTCATACGCTGTTAGCCTCTTTAGGGCTTACTCTGCGGTCGGTTTCGATCGGCTGCAAGTAAGTCGGTCTCTTGCACAGCAACAACAGAGCTGAGCTTACCGCGGTCGATTAAATTCGATAGTGGTTCGCGAAGCTCGGGCTGTTTTTCTGGCTGCGTACTTGACGCTTGGCGCTTGCTACGTAGTCAGAGACTCGCTCTGCGGCCGGCCCCAGGCCGGTCGTAACGTAGTCAATCCCGCACTCTGTGCACCCCTCGAAGTAAAAACCTCACCTCGGTGAGTGCAGCAACAACAGGGTCGAGCTTATCGCGGTCGATTAAATTCGATAGTGGTTTGCAAGACTCGGGCTGTCTTTCTGGCTGCGTACTTGACGCTTGGCGCCTGTACGTAGTCAGAGACTCGCTCTGCGGCCGGCTCAGGCCGGTCGTAACGTAGTCAATCCCGCACTTTTAGTGCAACCCAACTCCGTCAGGTCTACGGCCGGTTTTTGTTGTCAATTTATTGACGACACACTCCGTAGTAGACTCGCGTTTGATCAGGTGGATACTTAACGGTGACAACTAAGCCTGATAGCGTTGCCCCGGTGCGCTTCCAAGGCCCTTCAGGCCAAGGAGAAACCGGCTGACCCGATCCCATTGCACTTGGGCCTTTCCCAGGGTGACGGTACAGTGCTGTCCGAGCTAGGGGCACCACTTCGCGTCGTCCCCAGCCCCCCTACCGCGGGTAGGGAGGTTTAGGTGCTAGGTTTGCTAGGGAACCTAGGCATTCTTATATATTTATATATATTATATATCGTAGGACCAAGCCCTCCCAATGGACCAGCAAAGCTTGGTAAACTTTGCTAGGTCGTTCGCCCAGGCGCTCGTTGCGTCCGGCATCAGCATATCAGATGACATTCTAACGCAGGCCTTACAGGCAACTATCGCGACCCCGGCCCCTCAGGCCTCAACCCCGGCCCTTCAGGCCACCAACGTTCAGACCCCTCAGGTCTACAGCTCTCCCGCGTCTCCCGCCTCGTCCGAGATGGACTGCGAATCGGTCGCATCCTCTCACGCGTCGCGTCGTAAGCGTACCGCTCCCGGGAGCGACTCTGAACCCGCGTCTGATACTTCGTCAGATGCCGTCACCTTAACCGGCTCTCCTGAGCCCGCGTTTCAACTTGTCGCCAAGCGCTCCAAAAAGCGCTCCAAGAAAGCTTCGGTATCTTCAATACCCGAGCCCTCCCCGGTGTCTTCAACACCAGCCCCCGCGCCGTTAAAATCGCTCGTAGTAACCGCGTCTCCGTCGGTCACATCGAAGCCAGCGACGCGCTGCGCTCCCGTCCCGCCGAAGCCTCAGCTCCCTCCGCCCATATTCCTGCGTGAAAAAGCGCGCTGGACCGCGGTTTCAAACTTGTGCAAAGAGCACAAAATTAATTACTTAAAAGCCGCCAACGCTGGCGATACAATCAAAATTCAAGTAGCGACCGTCGACGACTTCCGCGCGTTTACCAGGCTACTCTCGCTAAATAAAATCGCGTATCACACCTACGCCCTCCCGGAAGAGCGCAAGATCCGCGCAGTACTACGGGGCGTCCCGTTCGAACTCAGTAACGAAGACATTCTCGAGGACCTTAAGTCTCAGGGTTTCCCGGTCACAGCAGTGCACAAGATGCACTCCAACCGCGGTAGGCGTTTTCCCTTAGCTTTAGTAATCCTGTCAAATACTCCCAACTCGAAGGAGATTTTCAAAGAGGCTCGCACAATCTGCGGACTCTCGAACATCTCCGTCAAGCGTCCCAACCCCCGCGGTCACCCTGGGCAGTGCCACCGCTGCCAGCTATATGGCCACGCAGCGGCTAACTGTTCAGCTCCCCCCAGGTGCGTAAAGTGCCTGGATCCTCACTTCACTAAGGAGTGCACTCGCACTCCCGAATCCACTTCCCCCCCTGCCTGTGTGCTGTGCGGCCAGTCCGGCCACACAGCTAACTACAGGGGTTGCCCGCGCGCTCCGCGCTCCACCACCAAGAGGGTCGCGCCTAAACCGGCGCCGCCGCTCACTCCTGCTAACTTCCCGCCGCTGCGCAACCGGGGTCCCCCGGAAGCAAAGCCCGTTCAGCCGACGCCTACTCCGGCTCTGTCTTGGAGGCAGCGTCCGGCCGTCCCGCCTGCACCTTCTCGACCCATTCCAGCTCCCGTAGCTTCCGTAGGGCCGCGTCCCGCTCCGTCTTCTGCACCTCAGTCGTCGTTGGCTGAGGACATGAAGACCGTATTCGACGTTATCCAAAACGTAGACATTAATGAAATCTCCATACTCGCACGCAAACTGCGAGCCGCCCGCTCTCCTCAAGAGCGTTTATTCGCGTTAGCCGAGCATCACTCGCTCCTAAGTTCGTTGTAAATTCTTTTATTTTTGTATAAATTCGTAAATAAATAAATTTTAATGTCTAGACCCGCGAATCCCGCGTCCAGTCGTATTAAACCCAAGGGCTTATCCCTAGTATCTTTTAACGCTCGTAGCCTTAGCACTAACCTTCCCGAGATTAAACTGTTCCTTCAGAACAAAGAACCTGACTTATTCCTTCTCCAGGAGACATGGCTTACTCCAAACCGCTCCAGGGGATACGCTATTCCTAAGTACGCGTTTACTCGCAACGATAGGCCCAACTCCAACGGTTACGGCGGCACCGCTATATATTACAAAAGAGGCTTCCATTGCTGTCCTCTCCCTACCCCTCCTCTCCTCAACATGGAGGCCACTGTGTGTAGATTGGCTATGACTGGTCATCCGACCATCATCATAGCTTCAATCTACATACCTAGTGGTACCAGACCAATCCGCAGCGACTTTGAGGCCATTCTCGCCCTCGGCCATTCAGTCATTATGTTCGGAGACTTTAACTCCAAACATACTGACTGGACGTGCCTATCGACCAACACCAGCGGTATCGCTCTCCTCGACATCACTAACTCCCTTGACTTAGACGTCATATCCCCCATCACTCCCACTCACTATCCCAACAACCCGACCTATTCTCCTGACATCCTCGACTTTGCAATTATCAAGCGAATCAATCTTGATCTCAGGTCTATCGAACCGCTCGATGACCTAGGCGCCGACCATCGCCCCGTCTCCCTCGTGCTAGGCGCGCCTAACGATAACGTCACATCTCCTAAGACCTTTACCAACTGGAAAGGCTTTAAAAATACGTTAGTTTCAGCCTTAGAGGCACCGAACTCTCCGCTCGCGATTTCGCCCGACCAATTAGACAGCCCGATTAAAATAGATTCGATAGTCGATAATCTCACTGATGCTATCAACTCAGCCATCAGCGACAACGTAATCATTGCTAAGCAAGGCAAACCCGCGCTTCCCTTAGCCGTTAGCAATCTCATTAAAGCTAAGAACGCGGCTCTCCGGAGAGTCAAGAAATATCCCACGCCCGCATATAGAACAGCTGCGAATCAGCTTCAACGTAAAGTTAGGTCTCGCCTCGCGGAACTCCGTGACACTCAGTTTAGCGATCTCATGGAGAATATCTCCCCGTCCCACCAAGCGTATTATCGAATGGCCCGAGCTTTACGCGTAGACACCGCCTCTCACGTTCCTCCTCTCACTCGTCCCGACGGCACCATTGCCTTCGAAGTCGGAGAGAAAGCTGAATGCTTCGCCGACAGCATAGCGGCACAATGTTCGCCCAGTACGCAACCCGCGGATCCCTCCCACATCCAGGCGGTGGAGGACGAAGTTCTCCGCAGAGAATCTCTCCCTATCACCGACGACCCCGTCATAGTCTCTAATGATGAAATCTTGCTTCTCATTAGAAAGCAAAAGTCCAAAAAGGCTCCGGGTGCGGATGGAATTTCCAACCACGCACTTAAGCACCTGCCACAGCAGGTGCTTACCTTGTTAGCTATCATCTTCAATGCCTGCTTCGACCATAGCTACTTTCCAAAAGCCTGGAAAGAAGCGACAGTCATAGGCATTCCCAAGCCGGGTAAACCTCTGAACATCCCGGCTAATCACAGACCCATCAGCCTCCTCAAGGCAATGTCTAAACTTCTCGAAAGAGTCATACTCTCTCGAATGCGGAACCATCTGTTTCCAACGGATGGCGACCCTCTCATTATTCCCCACCAGTTCGGCTTTCGCGCTAAGCACTCCTGCCCTCAGCAAGTCCATCGAATCGTCGAGTACATTCTCGAAGGATTCTATCCGCATCGTAAAAAATCTATCGCGGTTCTCTTTGACGTAGCCAAGGCATTCGACAAAGTCTGGCACAGCGGTCTCGTTTTTAAACTCTATAAAATAGGCTTACCGGTTCGCCTAGTCAGATTAATCGCGTCGTTTCTTAAAGACCGTACGTTTCGATTCAAACATGAAGGCACGCTCTCCGCGCCTCGTCCCATAAAGGCTGGAGTCCCGCAAGGCTCAGTCCTCGCCCCTCTGCTGTACACCGTGTACACTAATGACATGCCCATCCCGCCGAAAGGCGTCGAACTCGCCCTCTTTGCAGACGATACCGCCCTTTACACTAAAGGTCAAAGGATCCCGTATAACATCACCAGACTCCAAAAGGCCGTAAACGCCCTCGGTGGTTGGTTTCAAAAATGGCGTATCGATGTCAACCCAGAAAAGAGTTCTGCCATTCTATTCGACCACAAACGTCGTAATCGCCGCAACGATCCCCACATTCGAATGTTAGGTATTCCCATCCCCTGGAAGCGCAGTATCAAATACTTAGGCGTCACCTTAGATCAGACGCTTTCTTTCAAGCCACACGTCGATAGAGTAACGAAACTCGCGCGTTTCTACTTAAGCCGCTTAAATAGTATGATAGGTAGAAAAAGTAAAATGTCTTTTAGAAATAAACGTACGCTTTATAAGGTCTGCGTTAGACCCGTCATGTCATATGCTTCGCCAGTCTTTGCCCACGCCAATCCCTCCGTCCTGTATAAGCTGCAGGTGGTTCAAAATCTCTTCTGCCGCAGGGCCACAGACGCACCTTGGTATGTGCGCAACGCGGACCTGCACAGAGATCTTGAACTACCTACAGTGCAACAGCACCTCAAAACACTCTCAGAATCGTTCTTCAAACGCGCCGAATCCCATCCCAATCATCTTGTTCGAGATTCAGTCTCATATACTGCTCCTGTGTTAGATTCGAAATTCAAAGTCGCTAGGCCGAGAAACGCGTATATAAAATAGTAAAAATCTATGGTTAAAAAAGAATTTTCTGTTAAAGGTAAAAAGACCTAGTGTCTTTGCATAGATTGGCATATATTAAATCGTACGATAAAAATACCAATAACAGAATCCAGGCAAAGAATTTATTTTTTCTACATGTATTGTTCATTTGTGGCTTTATGGGTCTTTTAAATCTCACGTACTCGTGAGGGTAAAGACCTTGGCTGTAGACGTCCACTACACGTCCACACACGTTGTAACTACCACTGGTTCAAAAGGGTTATCTACTGTCGAAGAACCAGCAAGAAACTCAGTAGGAATGCGTACCTCGCGTTAACCTGGCCCTCCTATGGGTTAGGCTATTCAAATACCGTGTTGCCCTATTTCTAACTGGGACGCCAGTGTTCCTTAATGTAATAGCATCGTTGGGATCTACCCAGGATAGATATAATAGACTCAAAAAGAAAGATCCATTCTCATTTAACAGAAATCGACTAGAACCCCAGGCAGGCCCCTTGTTGCAACACCGTTTATCTTTTTGATGTTCTTTGTCTTATAATGCTGTTGACTGATGACTTCTACGCTGTCATCCGTAAAAAGAACGCCTCACTAATGTACAGACTGCGCTCCAGCCCCGACACTATTCTGCGACTGCTAGCAAATAAGCTAGAGCTACCAACTTGACATGATTTATGAACATATTTGTAACAATTTTGAATTGCAAATTGGTAAAGTAAGAAGAAATAATTTCACATAATATTTGATCTGTTGACATATCTTTTTGCTGTAATTTGATATCCCACTTATTGTACTTTAATGACTGAATTTAATTTTATTGTATTGTAATGAAATGTGTTTTGTTGTATAATTAAGTACTTACCTAAATTTATGTTTGAGCATTTATGACATTTTAAGAATATTTATGACACCACCAACACAATTTATATATTAACGAAAAATCCGATTTACAAATGTAATATACATATGTAACTAAATTTTTTAACGTTTTTGTACTTACGTAGATTTATAAGATATTGTATACTAACAAGTGGGAAAAGTTTCTACAATAAAGATATTTATTATTATTATCATTATTATAATCCTCCAGGTGCTGATCGGTTATGCAGTGAATGATGGCGACAGTAAATTCAGATGCGGCGGGTCACTCATATCGAAGAATTACGTACTGACAGCAGCGCACTGCTTGAAAACATTAATTGGAAGTAAGTCGTTATGGCCTTACCATTTTTATAGACATTAAACTATTAAACATTATTATAAAGTTATAATTAAAGGCGTAAAATTTTCAGATATTTGTATATATTAGCAAAATGTCAACGTGGGAAAATCACTATTAAATACGCAAATAAATGAAGTTTTCAAGGTCGAAAATCAGTTCAATCATTATAGAAGTTCATTTCCGTGCTATCAAAAGTCATGAAATTTTTACGGCCGAGTGACATGGTAGCTAATAGCCCTGCCTCATACGCCGGAGGTCCTGGGTTCGAGTCCTGATCGGGGCATTCATGTGTGAGGAACACAGATGTTTGGTCATGGTTGTGTATATTTATATATGTATGTTTATTCTCGGTTCCCTCAGTTCGCTGTATGGTCATCCATAACACAAGCTATGCTTACTTTGGGGCCACACATTTGGTACACATCAAACTGTGTACAAATTTTTTTGCCTGGACTTAAAAAAAATCCTTTAATTCGTAAAAGAATTGTATAATATATACATTAAAATTGCTAATACTAAAATGACGCTTACAATTGGAGTTCATAGTATATCGATGCCATCGGGAATATAACAAAGTAACCATCCGTGCGTCTGACAGCGATCTATATAGCTCATGAGCCATTATGATTGACGACCGAGTAGCGTAGTAATTAGTAGCCCTGCCTCATACGCCGGAGGTCCAAGGTTCGAGTCCTGGCCGGGATACTCATTTGTGTAACGAACATAAATGTTTGTTCTCGGGTCATGGTTGTTGATATTTATATATGTATGTTTATTCTGGGTTCCCCCAAGTTCGCTATACTTACTTTTGGGCCATACAGTTGGTGTGATTGTCTCGGTATTTATTATTATTATGCCCTTAAGGATGTATGTAAAATATATACACTTGTCTAACTTTCCATAAATTTTGAATATATGATAGAGCTGAGCACGCTGCATCAATTGACAAAAAGAAAAAGGCACTTAGCCGGTAATTTGAAAGAAATATTTAAGAATAAAAGCCTCATTTAACTCTGCGTTATTCGTACCGGAAGTTGACGAAATCCAACAAAAACTATAAAATAAGTATGTGCATCGTAGTCAATAAACGGCCAAAAAAATAATTTTTAGAATCGTCATACATTTTTGCAATTTTTTCACGAAAAAAAACCACTGTTCCCGCTTTCGGTAAGCTTCAGTAGCGTTCTGTGAACTTGTACTCGGCCTCAAAAATATCAAATTGCGTATTAGTTTTATTAAAAATTGTAAATTATGAAACAAAATGACACAAACATTTTTCATTAGACATTATAAACAAACAGAAATGATTCGGAATTGTCATTTTGACATGAAAATTAACTTAAAAAATAAATATACATGTGTTTGCGTATATACTGCGGACGTTTAAGGATGTATTTGACCTTACATTCATCACTAAACAAAAAAAAATTAATTACAAGTTGGTACTGTAACCCTTCGTGTGCTAGTCCGACTCGCACTTGGGCTTCCTTTTTGTTACAGTATTAACACGAACATATTTATTTCAGGGCCGTATTTAATCCGTGGTGGCTTAGTGGAAATTGGCAATGAAGACTGGAACGACGATCACGACCATCTGATTGAAGATTTCATACTGCACCCGCAGTACACTAACAGGCTGCGATACAACGATATTGCGTTAATTAAGTATGGAAATCTTTAACTAACAAATTAATGTTTAGAAAAACACGCTTGGAATAGTAACTATGTTTCGATTCAGGATACTGTCTTGTTATAGAGAGTGACTTCTTTTTTTATAGTTTTATATGTCAATCTTTATCGTGGTAAATGGCATCCAAGCCCATCACTAACCAAAATTGTATAGACATTTCATATTAGGAATGCCAAACTAAAGTGAGTTGTAAGAAGCATCCACGTTGAATTTTTGTAAATATTAGGAACTTATAAAATGACGCTCGTAGAAAACTTCAAAGGGCTTTCGGGGAATCAAGTTTGTAGTTATATCACAGAATATAAATTATTCGACAACATATACCTTTACACTGTTTAATTTAAATGCTATTTAACAAGCGGTTTCCGTAAATAAAACAACCGTTTCGCTTTTCATCAGTGGTGGTACCTACCTATTACTTATTGCTATTTACACTAAATTATAGAATTGAGTAGATCCCAAAGGCTAGCGCCAGCGCGAATGTCAGTGTTCCATTAAGGAACACTGGCATTCCAATTAGGAAAAAGGCAGCGCGATATTTGAATTCTACTATTTATTGTTATTTACACTAAATTGTAGATTTGCTCTCATGTTTCAGGTTAAAGAACGAAGTAAAATTCTCAGGACGGTTCAAGCCGGCTTGCATCTACACACAAGATACTTTTACTAGCACAAACTTGACTGTTACTGGTTGGGGTTTAACTAATTTTACGAGTAAGTGATATTTTTAATATCAAGTAATGTGTAAATGCAAATTAAAAAAATTCTCGGCTGGCGATAAAAAGCATGACTTTTAAACGGCTAATCTGACAGTCTCCAAATATAGGAATACTCGCGATTCATTTAGCTATTAAACAAAAAAACACATTAAAATTGATTCATTAGTATGGGAGATACGCTGGCACAAATACATGCATACGCTAAACTTACAGGGTGTCCAGTAAGAGTAGCGGGAGTTTGTTTACTGTTCCACGGCGTCAAGCAAAGTAGCAGGGGCGCGGGGAGGGCATCGTCGCGCGCGTCGGTTCGTGGAATTTTAGTTGCCATGGAGCCGTATCCGGCGACGCACAGCGTTTATATCGCAGAGAATATCGCACACGCAAAGCGCCAAGTGACGACGCCATAAGAAAGTGGATTAAAATGTTCGAGACTACCGGGTCGACTGTTAAAATTCAAAACACAGGTCGCCCGCGAAGCGTTAGAGATGCAGAAGCAATCGAAGAAGTGAGAGTTTCAGTTCGTGAAAATCCGTCGCTATCAATTCGCAAACGAGGACAAGAACTTAACATCAAAAAATCTTCACTGCAGGTAATTTTGAAGAAAGATTTGCATCTCACAGCCTACAAAATCCAGTTATTTCAAGAACTGAAGGATTCCGATTATGAAAGTCGGTTAAATTTTGCTACTGCAATGCTAGAGCGATTCAACGGCTTTGACAACATTCTGTTTAGCGACGAGGCCAACTTCCACATAAACGGTCACGTTAATAAACAGAATTGTCGCTACTGGTCCAAGGAAAACTCTAAAACAAAACATCAACGGCCACTTCATAGTCCAAAGGTCATCGTTTGGGCTGCATTTTCTGGTAGAGGCATTGTCGGCCCTTTTTTCCATGAAGATGGACGTGGGCGAGCAGTTACGGTGAATACAGACCGTTATTGTGATATGTTAAGGACTTTTTTGGCGCCCACATTACAAGATTTCCGAGAGTTTAATTCAAGAACATGGTTTCAGCAAGACGGAGCCACATGCCACACCGCAGGGGCGTCAATAGAAGCTGAAAACGAATTGTTCCCAAACAAAGTTATTTCGCGTAGGGGCACCATTAACTGGCCAGAAGTCCAGATCTTAGTCCTCTCGCCTATTTTTTATGGGGATACCTTAAGGGTAATGTATACGATAACCACCCAACGAATTTAAACTAACTGAAAGAAAACATCACGTCCGAGATAAGGGAAATCCCAACTTCGCTATGTCAACGCGTCGTCGCCAATCTGCGATCAAGGTTAGAGGAGTGCCAGCAGCGTGGGGATACACATTTGGATAATGTTATATTAAAATTTGCCAAATACATTTCCAACGAACTGTTTTTTAATAAAAAATAAAGAATATATTTAATTAATTGCATTTCTCATTTTATTTAACTAGCAAATACCCGGTACCTTTACTGGACACCCTGTATAACAGCCGTCTTTTTGCGTCGGAGTTTAAAAATTATATATACATAAAAAAATATAGTAGTCACATGGATGGCTCAATCCCGCGTTAACCTCGTGAAGGGGTGCCTTTTGACTGTGTTCTTTTGGATAGTTGGGGGGAGACCGAGGTAACAGATGCCGATAAGAATAATTTTGTATAGACAAAGAGGCATTGTAAATTTATTTTGAAAAAAGTATACCCGTGAAGTTTCTCGCCAGTTCTTCTCGAAGGTTTTTCCGAACTGGCGGTAGAGTCATGCTTTATTTAACGTCAATAAAAACAAGTAAATTTTAATGATGAGAAATAAATATTTGAATTGAACACTCGTTTTCATCCGCGTAGATCCCATTGTCATGATAATTTCCGTATAAAATGTCGCTTCTAATGCTGCTGTCTAATGGTCAGAAGATTTTTGAAATAGTTTCGAAGATTGTAGCGACAACCCACATATATTTACAAGCAAACAAATATTTCCACATTATAATAAAAGTTAAGATTAAACGTTGATCCCAATGCTTCTTAATTTAAGAGCCCGCGCTTGTCGGTGGACTAATAGCGATTCTATTCGCTTTCACTTTCATTTCCCTACCCGACCCAACGTTTAATCTGTCTTTTACTTGATTCATGCCGCTATTGTAGCTCCTTCTAGGTGTTCCTCTCTCTCTTTGGCCGTCTACCTTTACTTCTATAATATTCTTTGAAAAGTAATTATGTCGTGTCCTATAATTTTTCCAACGTCTGTTTTCTAATGTTGTAAAAATTATGTTGACCATTATGTTTCTAACCACTTCACCTTTTTAGCTTTCGATCGTGTAGAAATTACTAGTTAAAATTTTACTCCTAGATGTTGAAGCTTCCAATGCGTAAGAATTTTTTACAATTATTATGAATAAACGTAAACCCTATAAGAATTCAAATCGGAAATCTATTGCGTGTATGCCAAGGCGCACATGCACCATTATTGGACAGTTGATATTTTTATTTGAAAATTGATAAAGAACTATAAAACAGATAACTAAACTAATAGGAGAGTAAAAATTCGAAATGACTTGACAGAATTTTATATTCTGCAAACACCATGTAAAATTTTCAAATATTTATTTTAAATCAAAACTTATTATTTTTTTTACAGCCCGAACTAAGAGTAACATCTTGCTGAAAGTTGACCTACCTTTAGTCGCTAAAGAAGTTTGCGCTAAAAACGTCCCAAACGATAGAAAATTGCCGCAAGGAATAAAAGACACGCAACTTTGCGTGGGTGATGTTACTGGTTATAAAGATTCTTGTGAGGTAAGATTTGCAATCGATGAAACTCCTTTTTTTTAAATTAATTTAGAACTGTCAACGTCACGCTTTATTTTTCAATCTTTTTTTTTGGTTTAAAGGATATTTAAGCACAAAGTTGAAAAACAATAATTTTAATTAATTTGCAACGAATTTTACTCGCACTTCCCTCCGAAGTCCCACTGTTCTTTTTTCTGGATTAAATTAACAACAATTTATCCTATTTGTATTAGGTATATGAAAAATTTGATTATACGTCATAAAAAATCACTTCCGCGTGTTTAATCTGCTAATGACACTATTGTTCCAGGGTGATTCCGGAGGCCCTCTTCAAATTTGGAACGAAGAGGACAAGAAGTACCGTATAGTGGGTATCGTGTCAGCGGGACAAGGTTGTGCCACTGCCGGAAGTGCGGCCCTATATACCAAAGTGTCTTCTTACGTGGACTGGATAGAAAGTGTCGTGTGGCCTAACTAAGGAAAATAAACTTATAATTAATGTGATACGATTAAGTGAAATGTTGAATAAAGTTGTTTTCAGAATGTTTTTAATTTTTATTTCGATTTTATATCTTTTTTAGACTTGAATTTGAATTAGACCCGTCGCCATGAGGATCTCGTCTGTACTGCTATGACTAACGTTTGTGGAAACATGAAAATAAGGTCCACTGCCTCCCTCTCTTTGTGGCGAAAAATTTGTAATAAATTGTAATTAAAACGACAAAGTATTGTAAATATTTTTTTCTAGTAGGCGGTGCCATTAGTATTCGATATTTATAAGTACCCGACGCCCTCATGACCGAACCGTTGCCACTGTCGCTTGGCGCTTATAACGGGTTATTTTTTAAGCGTAGTTTTTTTTTACGTTTTAAAGATAACTTAGGTAAGGGTGTTACCACACCAATCGATCGACCGATGGCAGAATAGAACAGTCGACGTCAAACGGTCGACACGCAGCAGGCGCGATGGCCTACAATTGTCTGACGCCACAACTGAGTTGGTAATTTAGTAGTAAAATAATTCCATGCACCTATACATGTATATGAAGGTCAAAATCTATATATAGTATATAGATACCTATATAAATATGTATATATATATATATATATATATTATCTAGGATCATAGGATCGACATCGACGTCGATCGATGGCAGAATAGACCAGTCTACCTCGATCGACAGACTATCGATTGGTGTGGTAACACCCTAAGGATGTTTCCAAGTTGTCGATGAGATCTTTATATGACAAACTTATGACGCAAATCTTAGCACTGGAGTCTCTCGGCCTGACAGAAAACAGGTATGCTGCATTATTATATCCTCTAGTAGAGTCAGCACTACCTGATGAGACGCTGACAGCATGGAACAGATAAAATTTTCGAGTAGAAATAAAAGAAAACCCGCTCTCTCACCTATTACAATTTTTAAGGCCTGAAGTAGAGTCGGAAGAGAGAATACGCGTAGCACGGTACAAGTGATTGAAGATTCCCGACCTCATCGTGCTTAACAACTTCTGTTAAAGGAAATAATAATAACGAAGTAACACAGATTTCTATTTGGAGTGTTGATGTAATTATTTGAGCTATTGTCAGTATCTGCAAAAAATGCTGGTTTAACACGGTCAATGTAAATATACGATTGCTTTCTCTTCAGTTGGAGTGATTCCTTGGGTCGTTATATGATAACCTAAGAAATCGAGTCCGGTCTTGAGAAATTCGCATTTTTCTAAGTTAATCGTTATTCCATGCTCATGCAGGCGTTTTCAAATTATTTTCAGGTGTTGTAGATGTTCTTCTTTTGCGCTCTTATATTTGTCTGGCGCTCCTTTTGTTTGGATATGATGTTGCACTTGGCACTTGGAGTTGGGTATATTGGTAGCTGGCTTAGTTATATCTTCGTATTTTGCCAGTAATTTTGTTATGCTAATTTCTTTGAGGGTGTTCGTCGTTTGGATACTTGGGGGGAGGGAGACTTGCCGAGCTAACAGATGCAGAAAAGAATAATTTTGTATAGACATAAAGAGACTCTGTAAATTTATTTTGAAAAAAAATATACCCGTGAAGTTTCTTGCCAGTTCTTCTTCACGAAGGTTTTTTTCGAACTGGTGGTAGAATCATGTTTTATTTGACGTCAATAAGAACAAGTAATTGTCAATGTTCAGAAATAAATATTTGAATTTGAATTTGAATTCTTGTGAATTAGTTTCAACACTAGGTTGACTTGCTCTGATAATTGTTGCAGGCGTTGTCAGCTCAGTAACTTTCTCAGTAAGCTTTCTTGTGAAATAGTTTCAACGCTAGGTTGATTTACTCTGATAATTGTTGCAGGCGTTGTCGGCTCAGTAACTTTCTCAGTAAGCTTTCTTCCGTCTAAATCGACGAGTAATTTGTGCTACTATAAAAAATCAGCACCAAGTATGGACGTGTTGACGTGAGCAATAACAAAATTCCATCTAAATTTGCGAGTCCTATATTAAGGTTTTCGGCATTTCACCGTATGTTCTAATGAGGCTGCCGTTCGCGGCGTGTACTCTATGACTTGTAACATACTTGTGCTTGAATGAGTTTCTTCTCAAAACTGATATATTTGTCGACTAAAAACCTCTTGCCACTTTGTCGGTCGGCGATATAAGGCAGTCGTAGGGGTGAATAGCACAAAGTTCCGCCCTGGTTCGCGCTAATTGTAGTTTCCCTGATACTTCCATTTGCTTGATCTGGTTTTTCCAGGCACATGGTGGTTGCCATTTCTATATCTTTTCTTTGAATCGCCTATAATATTGACAAAGACCTTGATTACCTTGATCTTGAAACGGAATTTACTGCGTCGATACTTTTCGTTTTCGTTGCGTAGTGCAGCGATTCCAATTATCATCTGTGTCAGCTGGTTTGTAAGGCTAGTGTCCTCGTTAACTTAATTACATGCAGAATTTTGTCTTTAAGTTTTTCTCTTCTGGAGGTTAACCCTGTGATGTCACATGATGTCACGGACTTCGCTTATTTCATGCTTCGATAAATTTGCGAAGATGTGAAACTCCTTGTTTCTGGGCAGCGACTATAGCTTCAAACTGGGTAAACCATAACGTTCCGATATGCTTATGGCGGCAACTTCAGGCTCCGATGTAACGGCTTTGACTGGAGCACGTAGAGCCATTTTCCTTTGAATTTCGGTTGGGTCCTCAACTTCTTGCGTCGGGTGCGTGACTGGCGCGGGTGCGTGACTAGTGTCGGTGTCACCAGTTATTACTACCAGGAAAAGGCTTGTAAATTAAGACATGATTACATGTTGAGTGACAATTAGTTGTTAAAATGATGAGCTTCTACACTAGATATAAACGTGTGAAATACAGAAATATTTAATCATCTCATGATCTTACTTTTATCACGTATGTTCCTAAATAGGTAAACTGATTCTCTGTTAGTCACGTCTGGGGACGCCACACTTACCATCCAATATTCATACTGCAACTTCATCGATTAATGATGATCTCTGCCACATAAGTGAATGGACCAAGTCCTTTGGTCTGCGTATAAATCCTACTAAATCTCAGGCCATGCTAATAGGAAGTCGAGCAATGCGTAGTTTCCTGGATTTGCTCAACTTTCCTCCTGTACTTCTTAACGACGTCCCGACTGCCTTTACTGATACTTCTAAAAATCTAGGCGTTATTTTAGACTCAAATCTGTCATGGAATGCTCATATCAGTGAAAGCAGTAGGAAAGTACATTTTTCTTTTCACACTTTAAAACAGCTACATAATTTCTTACCTTTGTCAACTAAAATTATTCTTGCACCATCCCTCATCCAACCTGTTATCGATTACGCAGACGCGTGCTATTTGGATGCCACAGAGGAGCTCTTAAATAAACTGCAGCGTTTACAAAATGTATCTATCCGTTTCATATTCGGTCTTAAGAAGTTTGACCATGTCTCCCAATTTCGAAAGCAGCTTCAGTGGCTCCCAATTCGCCTTCGCATGAACACTAGGATGCTCTGCCTCCTTTTAAATGTCTTGTATTCCTCGGCTTCTCCATCCTATCTACGTGAGCGCTTTACATTTGTTCGTTCTGTGAACGAATCGGTAAGGCCAAGTAAACGATTTATTTTACGAATGCCTCCACACAAAACCGATTTTTACTCATACTCCTTCACAGTAAAAATAAGTGAAGTTTAAAAATAGAGTGAAAGAGCATTATCTTTCTCATGAAATCATGACATGATTTTAGCTGTTATCCCATAAGTATTATTTATGTAATTATATGATGTGTTCATGTATGTATTCATGTATGCATATGTATTTAAGTATGTATATAAAGTATTTGTAAGTTTGTTTGTATGTTATCCTTACGTATATTTATATAGTTATATGTATATATATATATATATATTTTTTTTCTTCTTTTTTTTTGTTTTCTGTTCTTTTTAATGAATTTAGAATAAGTATAAAAAGCACACTAATTTTGCAGTTTTTAATCAAACTCTCCAGTCCTAGGTCTACTGGTAGAAATTTCTTATGAAATAAGTAGAACCTTTGTACAAGCATTTTATCCCATTTATGGTTAGTTTTCTTGTGTGTACATAAATTGTAAAATAAATAAATAAATAAGAATAAGTTTATAATTCATGTAAAAAAATAAAAAATAAGTTAAAATTCAAGTAAAAATGTTGAATTTACAATTTATGCACACATTTTATAAGAACAAATGTGTTTTTTTAATCTATGCTTTTCAATAAAATCCTGATTGATGTCAAAATAGTCATAATAATAAGTAATTAATAAAAAAAGGAAATTTACAAGAAATAATATTAATCAAAATTAAAGATAATAAAAAATATTTATTTTAGCTTTCGAAATTAAATTTTAAAATAATAATAACAATGTCAATTATTTGAAATTATTATTATAGATTACTATAGATTAGATTAGACTATAGATATAGATTATTATAGCATTTTAATTAAATAAATTAAAAAATCTATTAAGCAGGTTAAAATTTAACAGCCATAAGAATTGGATGAGAGTGGGTGTGTACAGTGTCTGGATGGGTGAGTATGTGTGTCTCTGAAATAAGTGCAATTCGGTTCTAATAATCAGGAAATTATGAATCAATGTATTGTTTCATGTCTTATTATTTCAAACAAGTTTATTTCGTTTTTTGTACCGAGTTTGTCTCGAGTATATAGGTTATGTACTGAAATGCAAGTCCCTTTTTGGCATTATCTACAAACAGTCTAAATGCTCCTCCTCGCTTCGCACGTCGTCGCGCCTAATTATTATAGTTTTTATAGTAACAGGAGATTATTTTTATTTTGTTACTATTTTTCTTACCATGTGATGTCAGGATTACATACTAAATAATAGATAAATATTTGATGTCACAATTCCTGAAGTGCATTGAATTTATTTGACTGACACTTGTGTTTTATCTTAACTCTATGGATCATTATAATACTTGAACCTTTACCTAATAATAAACAAAATAATTTTTTTTATGTGCAAGACGAGGGACAATTTTAAATCCGAATTTGAATATTCCGATTTTTAAAAATCCTAATTCCACAATCCCTAATAGACTAAATTCCGACTATTCTGTTCTGGCGTTGTTTTTATCATGTTAGACATATGCGTCGGACACAAACCTAACCGACGCGTTTCGTTTATGTAAATTTATCCGCAACAAAAGTATTTTTTTTTTACTTTTGAGATTATAATTTTTAATATATACCCAGTTTAGATGCAAAATCTGAATGTTAGCATTGAATTTTCGGAAAATTAAAATTCCGCATACCATATTTCGGACTAGTAACACAGCGGGGTTTTAATTCTTTGTACTAATCAAATACGGAAAATTAAAATTTCGTATTTATGAATTTCGATAAAATAAGAATCGTGTTTTTGAATAGTCGGAATTTAGTCTCTTAGGGATTGTAAAATTAAATAATTCGGAATTTTCGGGTGTTCCCGTCGAAAACAGACCTGAACCGTACGATAATTATCGTACATGTGCGATAATTTCATAACTACGTACAATGTACGATGGTACACAACTATCGTACGCAGATTGCACGATAATTTCCATTCTGATGAAAAATTTGATGATTAACCACTGAAACGTTTTTTTTTTTTTTTTTTGCTGCCGAGGCACCCTCGCGGGAGGGAGGGACTCACCAGAATGGCACCTACCCACTAAAAACCACCTGTTGGCTGTAGTTATTACCGTTAGCCTTCATCGGAAGCGACACCCGTCGGGAAGTTGGGCGCGCTGGCGGAGACCCGCTAGCGGATCTTCCGCCTGTAGTGAAAGTTGCACTGAAGGTGCTCAAAGGGACATGAGTTGGTGGCCGTTCTGGGCAGCCTCCGGTGAAGCCGGGGCTGGGCAGAGGTCGGCCGAAGCATGATTTAGGAATCAATTCATTTAAATGAACCTATAATGAATTGAGAAGGGAACTATGCTCCGCCAGAGCTAGCAAACGCTCTGTCGGAGCACGTGAAGCCCTAAGTTTACGGGCTAAGACTGCGATTTCACTAACATCGACATTTTTTATAGCGTCGCAGACGATACGCATATCGTCTGCTACGGAGGATTGAGGAGTGGGTTTGTATGGGCGAGGAGCCGGGATGGGATTCGATGCTGGGCGCTGCCTCCAGTTTTCTGGGGGAGGCCTGGGCTGTGTAGGCTTAGCAGCCGGAGGAACCCGGCTACGCAGCGGCGGAAAGTTTTCTTGAGAAAGGCGCGGGGCCTGTTTGGGTGCCGCCCTTTTGAAATTGGAGCGCATACAACGGGGTGCACGAGGGCAGCCCCTGTAATTTGCGGTGTGGCCGGACTGGCCACAAAGCACGCAATCGGGAGGAGAGGGAGTTTCAGGAGTGCGATTGCACTCCTTAGTGAAGTGCGGGACCAGGCACTTGACGCACCTGGGCGGTGCGCGGCAGTTGGCTGCCGCGTGCCCGTACAACTGGCACCGATGGCACTGGCCGGGATGACCGCGGCGATGAGGCGCCTCGATCGAGATCCCAGAGAGGCCGCATATAGTGCTAACCCCTTTGAGGATCTCCCTGGACTTGGGGACGTTGGCGAGAACCACCAAAGCGAGAGGGTGTTGCCTCCCGTACTTGCTGTGCATTTTATGCACCGCGAGTGCCGGGAAGCCTTGGGACTGCAGATCCTCCAGGATAGCCTCGTTCGATAATTCGAACGGGACTCCCCTGAGTACCGCTCTGATCTTACGCTCTTCTGACAGAGCATAAGTATGATAAGCATATTGCTTATCGGTGAGGAGCTTTGTTAAAGCACGAAAGTCGTCTATCGACGAGACTAAGATTTTAATAGATTCACCCGAGTTGGCTGCTCGGATGTAATGGATTTTGTGCTCATTGCACAATGTCGAGACCTCAGTCCATTTACCCTTTTCCCGAAGGAAAACGGGTGGTGGGACTTTGGCCTTGACAGAAGTTGGGGCCGGAGCGGGTGTTGAAGACACCGGGGCAGCTGACGTTGAAGACGCCGCAGGGGGTGTAGGGACGGGCGCCGAGGGCGCCGGGTCTTGTTTCGAGCGCTTCTTAGAGCGCTTCTTAACAAGGGTGAAAGAGGGAGGCTCATCAGGGCCAGTTGGGGTGGCATCCGAGGATGACTCGGTCGCGGGTGCGCGCTTGCGGCGCGGAGGGGCGTCTTCTTCGCACTCCATGTCACTGGAGGAAGGGGACGCGGGAGGGCCTAAGACCTGAGGGGTCTGGGGGACTGGGGTGGCCTGAGGGGCCATTGAGGGAATTAACGCCATGATATGCGGGATGAGAGAGTCCAAGAAACGATACTTATCAGCATTTATAGACATGCCTTCAGCACCGGTACTATCAAGTAACTTCCTCATAAACTCATCAGAGCTTAGAGAAGCCATTGCGGAGGGGTTGGGGAGGGACAATATATGAACCTAACAACGATGACTAACTTCCTAAAACCACCCTACACGCAGTAGGGCGGTTGAGAACGACGCGGATAACTTACTCGAATACGGCACTTGAAGTCCTGGAACGACGAAACCCCGTCGACGAAGCTCACGTTCCACGAAGTACGGTTAACAACCCAATATCCGCCGTGAAAACGGCGTTAGAAACTTATTAGAAGTACGGTTAACGGCCCACTGTCCGCCGTGAAAACGGCGTTAGAAACTTATTACGGTATACAACTATGAAATTATATATTACGACAACAACCAGTGAAATTTGGGTGCTCAATAAGCGCGAGGGCTAATAGAGCGGGAAGGCGTCTGCGATCGACGTGCGCTCGAGAACGCACGCAGACCGAGACTGACTGAAACGTTTTTTTTTTTTTTTGTTCCCCTCCGCGGGAAGGGCAGGAGGATAAAAATGCTCTGACGCATACTCTGGCGCGATTCCAAAGTTATGTGGGACTCGTCCCGACGCCTACCAGAACCATACCCACTAAAAACCCCCTGTCGGCTCGTGCATTTTTGCCACTCAGCCTTCATCTGAGCGACGGCCAATTGGAGAAAGAGGCCGCGCTAGCGGGGCCCTTAAGGGGTCACCCGCTGGGTTTTACATAGCACTGAAGGTGCTCAAAAAATGAAAAGTAAATAATAAACATTAAAAATTGACAATTAAATTAAATTTGCATTAATTCAGATTTACGTTAGAATTATAATTTACGTTAGAATTAGAATTTGCGGCCTGAAGGGCCTCGAGATCTAAAGTTAATTGCGTACGTTCGCTTGTGTGCGCGTTTCTCGGTCTAGCGACTTTGTATACCGAATCTAAGACAGGAGCAGTATAAGAGACTGAATTTCGAACTAGTGGATTGGGATGGGATTCGGCGCGTTTGAAGAACGATTCTGAGAGTGTTTTTAGGTACTGTTGAACTGTAGGTAGTTCAAGATCTCTGTGCAGGTCCGCATTGCGCACGTACCAAGGTGCGTTTGTGGCCCTGCGACAGAAGAGGTTTTGAACCACCTGCAGCTTGTGCAGGACGGAGGGTTTGGCGTGGGCAAAGACTGGCGAAGCATATGACATGACTGGTCTAACGCAGACCTTGTAAAGCGTACGTTTATTTCTGAAGGACATTTTACTTTTTCTACCTAACATACTGTAAAGCCGGCCTAGGTAAAAACGTGCGAGTTTCGTTACTCTATCGACGTGAGGGTTGAAAGAAAGCGTCTGGTCTAAGATGACGCCTAAATATTTAGTACTGCGCTTCCAGGGGATGGGAGTGCCTTGCATTCTCAATTGGAGATTGTCGGGGATACGACTGCGTCTGTAGTCGAAGTAAACCGCAGAGCTCTTCTCTGGGTTCACATCGATACGCCATTTTTTAAACCAAGCACCGAGGGTGTTTACAGCCTTTTGAAGTCTGGTGACGAGATCCGAGGCTCTGCGGCCTTTGGTGTAAACGGCGGTGTTGTCGGCAAAGAAAGCGAGTTCGACGACTTTCGATGGAATGGGAATGTCGTTAGTGTATACAGAATACAAAAGAGGGGCGAGGACTGAGCCTTGAGGGACTCCAGCCTTTATGGGACGAGGCGCGGAGAGCGTGCCTTCATGTTTGAAACGAAACGTGCGGTCTTTGAGAAACGACGCGATTATCCTAACTAGGCGAGCCGGTAAGCCTATTTTATAGAGTTTATAAACGAGACCGCTGTGCCAGACTTTGTCGAAAGCCTTGGCTACGTCAAAGAAAACTGCGATCGTTTTCTTTCGTTTCGGATAGAAGCCGTCGAGTATGTACTCGACGATTCGATGGACTTGCTGAGGGCAGGAGTGCTTAGCGCGAAAGCCGAAAGTGGAATTGGGAATTATGAGAGGATCGCCGTCCGTTGGAAACAGATGGTTCCGCATTCGAGAGAGTATGACTCTCTCGAGAAGTTTAGACATTGCCTTGAGGAGGCTGATGGGTCTGTGATTAGCCGGGATATTAAGAGGTTTACCCGGCTTGGGAATGCCTATGACTGTCGCTTCTTTCCAAGCTTTTGGAAAGTAGCTATGGTCGAAGCAGGCATTGAAAATGATAGCTTACAAGGTAAGCACCTGTTGAGGCAGGTGCTTAAGTGCGTGGTTGGAAATTCCAGCCGCACCCGGAGCCTTTTTGGACTTTTGATTTCTAATGAGAAGCGAGATTTCGTCATTAGAGACTGTGACGGGCTCGGCGGTGATGGGGAGAGAGTCTCTGCGAAGGACTTCGTCCTCCACCGCCTGGATGTGAGAGGGATCCGCAGGTTGCGTGCTGCGCGAGCATTGTGCAGCAATGCTGTCAGCGAAGTAATCGGCTTTCTCTTCGACTTCGAAGGCAGTAGTGCCATCGGGACGAGTGAGAGAAGGAACATGAGAGGCGGTGTCTACGCGTAAGGCTCGGGCCATACTATAGTACGCTTGGTGGGACGGAGAGATATTCTCCATGAGATCGTTCATCTGAGCGTCTCAGAGTTCCGCGAGGCAAGACCTAACTTTACGTTGTAGCTGATTCGCAGCTAATCTATAGGCGGGCGTGGGATATTTTTTGGCTCTCCGGAGAGCCGCGTTCTTAGCTTTAATAAGATTCCTAACAGCTAAGGGAAGTGTGGGTTTGCCTTGCTTAGCAACCTTTTCGTTAACACTGATGGCTGAGTTGATAGCATCAGTGAGGGAATCGACTATCGAGTCTATTTTATCCGGGCTATCTAATTGGTCGGGCGAGATCGCGAGCGGAGAGTTCGGGGCCTCTAAGGCTGAAACTAACGTATTTTTAAAGCCTTTCCAGTTGGTAAAGGTCTTAGGAGAGGTGACGTTATCGTTAGGCGGCCCTAGCACGAGGGAGACGGAGCGGTGATCAGATCCTAGGTCATCGAGCGGTTCGATAGACCTGAGATCGAGGTTGATTCATTTGACGATCGCAAAATCGAGGATATCAGGAGAGTGGTTTGGGTTGTTGGGATAGTGAGTGGGAGAGATGACCTCTGAGTCGAGTTGCTCAGTGATGTTAAGGAGAGCGATACCGCTGGTGTTATTCGATAGGCACGTCCAGTCAGTATGTTTGGAGTTAAAATCTCCGAACATAATGACTGTATGGCCTCGTAGTCGCTACGGATAGGTCTATTGCCACTAGGTATGTAGATTGAATCTATGATGACGGTCGGATGACCAGTCATAGCCAATCTACACACAGTGGTTTCCATGTTGAGGAGAGGAGGGGTAGGGAGAGGACAGCAATGGAATCCTCTTTTGTAGTAGATAGCAGTGCCGCCGAAACCGTCGCAGTTAGGCCTATCGTTACGTGTAAACGCGTACTTAGGAATAGCGAATCCCCTGGAGCGATTAGGAGTGAGCCATGTCTCCTGGAGAAGTAAAAGATCTGGGTCGTTGTTCTGAAGGAACAGTTTGAGCTCGGGAAGGTTGGTGCTAAGGCTACGAACGTTAAAAGATACTAGGGATAAGCCCTTGGGTTTGATACGACAGGACGCGGGGTTCGCGGGTCTAGACATTATAATTTACTTATTTACGAATTTATACAAAAATAAAGAATTTACAACGAACTTAGGAGCGAGTGAAGCTCGGCTAGCGCGAATAAACGCTCTTGAGGAGAGCGGGCGGCTCGCAGTTTGCGTGCGAGTATGGAAATTTCATTCATGTCTACGTTTTGGATGACGTCGAATACGGTCTTCATGTCCTCAGCCAACGACGACTGAGGTGCAGAAGACGGAGCGGGACGCGGCCCTACAGAAGCTACGGGAGCTGGGATGGGTCGGGAAGGTGCAGGCGGGACGGCCGGACGCTGCCTCCAGGACAGAGCCGGAGTAGGCGTCGGCTGAACGGGCTTTGCTTCCGGGGGACCCCGGTTGCGCAGCGGCGGGAAGTTAGCAGGAGTGAGCGGCGGCGCCGGTTTAGGCGCGACCCTCTTGACGGTGGAGCGCGGAGCGCGCGGGCAACTCCTGTAGTTAGCTGTGTGGCCGGACTGGCCGCACAGCACACAGGCAGGGGGGAAGTGGATTCAGGAGTGCGAGTGCACTCCTTTGTGAAATGTGGATCCAGGCACTTAACGCACCTGGGGGGAGCTGAGCAGTTAGCCGCTGCGTGGCCATATAGCTGGCAGCGGTGGCACTGCCCAGGGTGACCGCGGGGTTGGGGCGCTCGACGGAGATGTTCGAGAGTCCGCAGATTGTGCGAGCCTCTCTGAAAATCTCCTTCGAGTTGGGAGTATTTGACAGGATTACTAAAGCTAAAGGAAAACGCCTACCGCGGTTGGAGTGCATCTTGTGCACTGCTGTGACCGGGAAACCCTGAGACTTAAGGTCCTCGAGGATGTCTTCGTTACTGAGTTCGAACGGGACGCCCCGTAATACTGCGCGGATCTTACGCTCCTCCGGGAGGGCGTAGGTGTGATACGCGATTTGATTTAACGAGAGTAACCTGGTAAACGCGCGGAAGTCGTCGACGGTCGCTACTTGAATTTTGATCGTATCGCCAGCGTTGGCGGCTTTTAAGTAATTAATTTTGTGCACTCTGCACAAGTTAGAAACCGCGGTCCAGCGCGCTTTTTCACGCAGGAAGACGGGCGGAGGGAGCTGAGGCTTCGGTGGGACGGGAGCGCAGCGCGACGCTGGCTTCGAAGGGACCGACGGAGACGCGGTTACTTCAAGCGATTTTAATGGCGCGGGGGCTGGTGTAGAAAACACCGGGGAAGGCTCGGGTATTGATGATACCGAAGCTTTCTTTGAGCGCTTCTTGGAGCGCTTGGCGACTAATTGAAACGCGGGCTCAGGAGAGCCGGTTAAGGTGACGGCATCTGACGACGTATCAGACGCGGGTTCGGAGTCGCTCCCGGGAGCGGTACGCTTGCGACGCGACGCGTGAGAGGATGCGACCGATTCGCAGTCCATCTCAGACGAGGCGGGAGACGCGGGAGAGCTGTAGACCTGAGGGGTCTGGACGTTGGAGGCCTGAGGGGCCGGGGTTGAGGCCTGAGGGGCCGGGGACGCGATAGTTGCCTGTAAGGCCTGCGTTAGAACGTCATCTGGGATGGGGCAACCGGACGCCGCGAGCACCTGGGCGAACGACTTAAGAACGCTTACAAGGTCCATTGGAGGGCTTGAATATGTAATATATAAATATATAATGTATGCCTAGGTTCCCTAGCAAACCTAGCACCTATTTATATAAAAAATGCCTAGAGTTCCTAAATAAAAACCTAGCGAACCCTAGTGGCTAACCTCCCTACCAGCGGTAGGGGGGCTGGGGAGAATAACTTAAAACTAACCGTAGTACGCCGAAGGCCGCTACCTAGAAACCTAAAAAAGGGTACGCAGGTAAAGAGTTGACCGCGTTAGGGTCAACCTTTACCGACCGAAAGGACAAATACATACGAAGAACACACAGATATGATAAAAATAAATATGAAAATAGGAGAAAAATAAATAAAATAGAGAAGAGAAATAAAATAAAAATAAAAGGACTGGTTCAGTACAAATTCGTTGTCACCGTTAAGTATCCTTTGCACTGAAACCAGACTACTTACGCTGGGCACAACACTGCACTCAGCACAAGCACAACACAACTTAGCACAGCACTTTGAAGACTAAGGGGCTTAGTCGCAAAGAAAAATCGCACTTCGATAGCACTCAGACGGAGTAGAAAAACCTTGGAAACCGTAGCACGGAACCAACACGCTAAACTGTGACGTCAGTAGACTGAGCGCCACGGAATATCGGGAAGGGACCGATCAACGGAGAACTGGGTCTTGCACGTCCGCACCGCGTGGCGATCGGAGCATGAATGTGTGACTGAAACGTCCAAGTACAAGTTGTAATGACGCGCTATTTGTCCGCGCTCGCGGCAGGTTGCCGTCGCGTCGAGCGCCCTATGACTTCATCTAGTTTCAAGTCTATTTTATCGTTCAAAGAGAAAATACAGCGTATTTTTGTTCCTCTTTGACGGTTAAGATTAAAAATTGTATATAATATGTTAAGTTTCATTAATATTTGTGTATTCTGTTATCGCAAACATAGAATCTATTTAGTCAAACTTTTAAAAAATATGCTTGTTTTCATCCTCTATCCTTTAACATTATTTTCTTCTTTATAAATTCGAAATGTTGGCGCGTTCATCACACTCGATGTGGACGAGGGCTCAGCTCAGGTCTGTGCCATACGTTCAACATTTAATTTGAATTATTATTTATTTTTCTATTTAAACAACACAAGTTTACAAGATTTAAACTGTAAATCATTTGCAACGTATTATTGTTTCTTTTCATATGATTTTTTAAAGAATTTTAGCCATTTTCCTGATGATACGATAATTTTGATCCATATACGATAATTTTACGGCCCGGTACGATAACTGCCTGGCTTCAGGTTGTGAACACTGCTCACAACAAGACGGTCGTGCTAGTCACTATATTTCTGTTCGCTGAGTTTTTTCACATTATCCATACGCTACGTTGTGTATTTTGTGTTCCTCCATGTTGATTGCTGCCCAGCTGTCAAATATCAAAATGCCGAAAGGATTTGTTCTGAAAAGGCAGGCGAGAGAACTGATGATCAAGGTTCGTGATTACTTTGTAGCAGAGTATCAAAATGGTGGCCCGCTATTATCGGATTGTGTTACTATTGTGTTGCGGATGTTAGGAATTAGTGGACGTACTGTTTCAAATTTTCTACCGAAGCTTACGGTACAAGCGGCATGCAGGAAAATAAGTTTCGTACGCCGAAGAAAAAGCGCCAACCACGTCGTGTGACATCGGTTGACAACTTCAACGCTGGTGCTATTCGCCATCATATATATTATTACTTGCGCAAAGAAATTCCAACACTTAAAAAACTTGTTGTTTCTTTACGTGAATGTGGTTTGTTCCATGGCCAAAAATTGTCATTGAGCTTAGTTTAAAAAGAAATTGGATTTTCTTATAAAAAATCGGACATACGTAAAATATTGATAGAGCGTCACGACTATGGCTCGCTGCGAATTTTTGAGCGAAGCCAAAAAGATATCAGCTTGGTCAAATGTTATTTTCACTGACGAGACGTGGCTAAATGCAAACCACACAGTATCTAAGAACTGGACTGACGACACCGCCGCTTCCACTAGTTCAGTGCCAATGGGAAAAGGTGAACACCTTATCATATGCCATGCAGGGTCTTCGAAAGGATTAGTGTCAGATGCTTTACTGGCCTTTAAATCCAAGAAATAGACTACCGCGAAGAAATGAAATCGGAGATTCACGAAGGATAGTTCAAAGAAATGGTGTAATCTCTGGAAGGACCGTCGAATATGGACAACGCTACATATCACTCCAGACAAATAGATAAAATGCCGACGCAGGCCAATAAAAAACAAGATATAATTGACTGGCTCCAACGTCATGGCGAAAATGTGGATAGCACTTTATTAAAAGTACAATTAGTGAATATTTTAAAATCGAAAAAAAGCCTCCCTAAAAGATATGTTATCGACGAAATAGCTGACGAATGTGGTCATTGGGTTCTTCGACTTCCGCCGTATCATTGCCAGTATAATGCTATAGAACTAATATGGGCACAAATCAAAGGACACGCCACTCGAAACAATACCCAGTCCCCCTTTTACGGCAAACAAGATGTTAGATTTATAAAAAAATGCATGTGCGGAAGTAACTGCCGAAAACTGGAAAAAAATTGTGAGAAGAACCCAAAACATTACAGCGTCGGATTGGGAAATTCATGTGGCATTCGATAATATGCAAGTACAGGAACTTATAATAAATGTTTGGGAGAGCTCATCGAGTGACAGTGACGATTCATCAGATTTTGATTAAAATAAATAAATATTACCTGTCGTTATAACTATTTCGTTTCATTGTCGAGTACCTACCTATACCTATTTATTTTACAAGAGCTTCGAAAGTTTTAAAGAAGTTGGCATTATCAATCAAGAATTAATACGTGTAACATCTTGTAATGAAATATTATATTAGTTAATAAAGTACAAAATTATCCGGCAGTAGTTTAGTTTCTTACATTTTGTAAAAAAATATCGGGTCTGTTATTTACGTTACGTTTATCGATATAGCTCCATCCCTATCAGTTTCTCCGACTCTGGTATTATATAACCTTGTACGTGTGTAAACGTCACATTTTTATAAAATAATGCATCGATAATGTAAAAAAAACGCTCGCACAAGTTTTCACAGGAGTTGTCATCGAGAAAATAAAGAAATGGAAAAATAGTATAATAACACTTTTAGCGCGCTCAAACGAACTGGTACGGTTTCGAGCACTTTTCCTGTGAGCGGCTAACGGAACGCACTATACTACTTGAAAGATCGTAAGTTCAAAACCATATCAAAACAAATAGATTGTAAGTCTTTTGACTTTTGTTTGACCGATTTTAAACGAAATGAGGTACTTTTCTTGCTTCCATTTGTTTGCTTATTCCGAAATGAACTTATTAGGACCCACACTATTCAGCACTCAAAGTATAGACGCGAAATAGGTACCTACTTTATTTTGCACACACAATTACCTATCTCATATCTATCTTCTCTTTTGTGTGCGCTTAAAGTTCAATACCATCCAACCGGTTTATTTTATCGAATGACGAAGAAGATAATAGAGGTATCGTCGTAACTTAATTTATTTAGTCAGATAAGTGAATTGACTAAGTTACAGTGGTTGTTTTGTTTTTAATAATGTGGTCTGTTCAGAGTGTGGTCTTAAATTTTTTATTGTGGATACTTTTAGTTTTCAACGTTAGTAAGTGCTTTCATGAATCTTTTAATATTTAAGGATCTATTGTCGTTTTATTTCGTTAGAAAATTATAGTCATAATGTATCTCATTTGAATGTTGTGAAACAAATGTAGTCCAGAGCAGAAATCAAATCTGAAAATTCTTGTGATACATCATTCGAGTAAAATTATTAATAAATTTTTTTTTTAAATTGAAACTCATATTTTCTCAATTAATGAAAATAAGTTTATAACATTTCATATAAGTAAATACTATTGATGTTTGTTATTAATTCTTATCAAATTAAATACATTATTTATTTTATGCATTTTAGGCACATTATAATTAAAGAAATTCTCTGATCGTACATGTTAGTCAAATTAAATTTTTACAAAATTGGAGTTTAAAGGCCTTTTCCATATAATATTTTTTAATGTGTATGTACTTGTAGTAACCTCATTAAAGAAAAATTTGTAATTAAATAAATTATTTTTGATTAAATTTTTTTAATAGTTATTCTATGCACTAAAACTTGCTATTCCTATAATAAGCATTGTTCTTATTATCAGTTTCTAGTGTACCACAATCTATCGGAGACATATGTTCACCTCCAAAGTATAACCGGGGAATCTGCACTCTTGTCATTGAGTGTCAAACGGCTATAAGGTTAGTATTAAGAAATATTTTTTGTACGGATTTGAGTAAAAAAATGTTACCTGGAGTTAGCTGGTTAAGTTGAAATTACATGACATAAATCAATAAATCAGTCTGAGTAAAGTATTATCTCAACTCTGTGTAAATAGGACATATTCTGCTTTAAGAGCTTTACTTACTCTCACAAATATTTCACACACATGAGATTATAATATTTATTTAGATATTAACATTACGAAAATTAAAACATTGAAGATGTTACAATGCTTTGAGCAGAATTAAAATATTCACTGTATATCTAACCAGTGGTAAGGGTGAAGTCCAGTCCAAAATTGAACTTTTCACAATTTGTAAAAAATAAACATACTTATGCAAGATTTAGATTGAATTTACTTGAGATGATATAGCTATAAATTTGAAGTGTGATTAGGCAATTGGTGTATATGTATTAATTGAGGATGCTGATCTGTAAAGTTATTTTTTTTTCTTTTATTTATATTATACTAAAAACAATGGTAGTCAAATATTTCTTAACAAGCAAAATCTACTAAGCCTTATCTTAATGCATAATATATAACATTTTAATTGTATCCCAATGCATTATGATACAAGGCTGTGGTTTCTTTAACAACCTTTGGTTGACCCTGGGGTTCTTAGAGTGTATTCTGTGGCGAGCTATGAGAATCTGATACCATGTTTTTTTGACTCATTCATTCACCAAAATTTTTTGACTGCCAAATGCCATGACAAAACCAATTTAATCTGTAAGTAACTAAACCAAAAGTTTAAGAAACCCTGTCATAGTAGCCTTTTTCTATGATAACAATAAAAAGTACACCAAGATACTTACCTTTCTGGAATAGCTGGTTTGAAATAAATTTGTATTTCCTTTTCTTTTTCTATGTTCATTAAAAAGCAGTTTCGGAATTTCCCGCCTAAAGCAAATACCCAGGCGTTTTTAATTACGTATCCATTTTCCTGTCTACGAAAAATCTAGTTATAATTCAGTCTGATATGACCTACATGAATTGGCGCTTCACATTATTTGTGATGGTTTCATGGTGTCTTTATAGTGGTAGCCTTGCTTTACAATCTAGGACCTAGGACAGTCAATTGTGTGCCGAAGATATGTACTTATTTTCGAATAATATGGGCTTTGTATTTATTGTCCTCCTTCGCGTACCTATCCCATTATCTTTGTCATATCCTTTACAGTACGTGTACTCCAAATGATCGGTTGATTAGTTCAGGCGTAAAACTCATTCTCGTCGTTTATATTAGTTAGGTACGCTCATGTTTATTCTAGATTATCTAATCCGCTGCATCCATTATACAAAGGAGGTTCGAACATTTTTGTATGGAGCCTGGCATACCTAAACTTACAAGTACCAAAAAATGTACACATACATCAATCGAAAAACAAATTATAAACAACAAATACTCTATGATAAAGTGTCACGTGATATACTTTTGTTTATGACTTGATAAAAAAATTACTATTTTTCCTTTTAAATTGATTTTGGGCACAATTTTACCTTACGTTGTTCCATATGGATGTTGAGTTTTGTGTTTTATGTGTTTTATACATTGACTTGCTAAGCAAGTTGCCATTAAGGGAACATGGTGATTATATACTTAGGTAGGTATCTTAATTACTTTCCTCATTGGTGACTCAAAAAATTCATACATATAAAATATCATTCATCCACATCATGGCAGGGTCCCCAAGAAACTATCAGCGTTGTCACATTGAATGGCAAGGCTGATGCGTCGAGTGAAAAGCTGCCAGCTCTTGGACCACCTGTAACCTCAACAAGACGCGATGGCAGATACTTTAACTTATAGTAGCCAAAGCTCTTTTTATTATACGAAAAATCTGACCACCGCTTGTTATACAAAGAAAGACCGTGGTGTCGAAATTCATTAACTTGCTGATTTTTATGTAAATGTTCAATGATCGGTTAACGATCATCATATTCACGGGATGACAAACGACTTATTACGTCGTGTGTGCTTAATAAATCAATAACCATGTAATATTGAAAACTGTGCACTCATATGGAGCAACGTAAGGTTAAATAGTTGTGCCCAAAATCAATATAAAAGAAAAAAAAATCCTTTTTATTTTCAGTTTTCAATCTGAAATATCTCAAAAATTATATCACTTATGACATTTTGTCCATACTTTGTATTTGTTGTGTATGTTTCCTTTCGATTGATGTACTCGTATATTTCATAGCTGTACGCGAAAAAGTGAAAATTTTGGTAAGTACTTGTAAGTTTAGGTATGCCAAAGAAGTTTGAAGCCCTTTTGCTTCTTGTCCCCTAAGAAGTAAAAGTACTGTAACTATGCTTGTATGGGAATTTGCATTGCCCAAAATAATAGTTACCCTAACGTGGCTTTCCTTATAATCTGTATGTACATGAATATATAGGAATCTATTAGTTCTGTCCAACGATCTCTATGACGCGCGGTCTAAACGGGCTAACAGTCAGTACTGTCGAAAGAGATTGGAGAATCGAATTTGATGGTTACAAAAATTTCCCTAGGTTGCCGTGATCCACTCGACTATTGAATGAGGGGCACAAATATTGCCTGGTTTTGGAGGCATTAACTAAAAGTGAAATATTTGTCACAAAACTTTCTGGTGTTGTTTGGTTGTTCTTCACATACGGCGGATCTTAAAGAGATAAATCGTATAGCGTTTCAATAATTTAAAAGCATTTCAGTTCCAATTATAGTGAGTGAGTGAATAGGTATCTCGTGGATAGACGTGTACATAACGCCTTCGCCTTCATCGTCACTTTCCATCAGGTGAGATAGAAGACAAACGTCTAATCCTTTTTCAATAAAAAAAATAAAATAAAATTATTCAGTCGCTTCAAGGGAATAGGGCATTCGGCTTGGTACACAAGATACAAATGTTCTGACATTTTCATCAGTTTTCAAATATTATCCTGACTAAAACCCGAATATTTAGATGTAAACTCGAAACTATCTTCAGTATTTTTAAGTTATATAATTTAGTTACCTTAAGAGTTTCATGCTTAGCATAATTGCCCTTTTACACTATACAATTTAAAATCATACCTTAAGAGTTATCGCAAAAATAAAACACGCTGCGCGATTACTCGTCGTAACAGCAATAACAGATAGGTTTTATTGACTACATGTTTATGTTTTCTTCAACGTGTTGTCTGGGTGTCTAATTAGATACTTAGGTTTTCGATTACATAAAAAAACGTGATTTTCAGTAGTCAAATATTTTTGATAAGTTTATTTTTATGGTGGGATATGGAAATTTGCACTTCCGTTGATTTTTTTTCTAATTAGTGAATCACTTTAAAGGTTAAGGTCGCACTATTGTTTTGTGATGTTTTAAGTTAGACAGGTAAGTGCCTTCTTACCTATTTTAAAATTAAAATGGATAGTTGTGAACGTACTTTTGTTTGACTGATTTAATCAAAAGTCATTATTATTAGTTATTTATTTAATTTAAGTGATTATTTACGTCTTCGAATTTCAAATTTTTGCAGGGTGCGAAACATCAAAAAAGCCTAGTAAGATATACATAGGTCATTTAAATCTAATCCACGTGCTCAACACAACAACCTAATGTGACATTACGATGGTAGAAATGAAGTAGGAATATATGTTCAACTACCCTTACGAAGCTGGGGTGGGTCACCAATGTTCAATAATGTAATAAGTATCCACATTGGTACTTCGATTAATACACCGTATGGCTCAGTTAGTAGTTAGTAGTAAGTGATCTTCCTGCTGATCCGGAGGTCGTAGGTTCGATCCCGCTGGGGACCGCCGTTTATGTAAACGAGCAATGAACAATGACATATTACATATAGACAGGTTATCCGCTCTCAAAAATGGCAACGCAAATGCAAGGCAGTTGCCGGCTACTTGACTCAGTCTTGTGCAACCCAGGGTCACAGCTAAACATCAAACAAAACTTATTCCCTATTCTGTGTTTTTAATACCGTACAATGCCTTCTTGTGTGCTTAGACAGTGTACAAACTACACTGTTACTGTTAAAGATAGAATAAACATTTCTTTTCATGCGTAAGTACTATTTTTTTATAACTATCTTATTTATTATTTTATTTTGCTATTTAAAATAATGCTTTATAATTGACATATCTATTCGTTTCAACAAACTTGAAGAGCGAGATGTAATATGATTTTGTATGTGGGAGTAAGAGACAACGCTAAAGAGTTTCGACCATTTACATACTACGTCACATACACTCGCAACCAATTAGTGCGAAGCAACGTCACGAAGTATATAGGTATCTTTTTCGTACAACAAGTGAACCGTATTATTCTTTCCTTCTCCCACAAATTATATTACTCTATATATCGGGTAGGTATCTATAGTTACGTAGATGCCGTTTTTTGTGCGGTAATGTTTGGGTATGACTTGTCTATGTGTAATATGTCATTGGCAATGAATATGAGCTTATTTCGACGACAGCGATAGTGACATCGAATTGTAGATTCTAAAGGTTTTTCTTTTTTAAATATTTAAGTTTCTTTTTAGTATTTTACTTTTATACTTACTTGTATAGATAAGAATATAATATAAAAGTACAAATCAGTTTTATACCAAACATTATACTAATAAAACTAATTTTGATAAACAAAAAACTAAAAATGGACCGTATACACTGCCGTTAATCATAGTTTAAGAGCGTTTATACAAAATCGTGCAATTTTAGGAGTTTTCAGTGTTCGTTTCCGATCAAAATATAACACGTATGCATCGAAATATGAAATCAAATTATTCGAAAGATGATGGTCAAACTCAATATGGGATTTTGACCTGCTAATGGTCAGTAGTACGCATGAAAGATTAACTCATGAGTAACCTTTTCCCCCTTAAACTTCCCTAATTTTAAATCTAAAAATCTTGTAAAAAAGTAATAAATATTTTGCGAAAAATCAATCGTAAGTTACCATGTCGTTTTCTATTGAATGTGTCAATGTCAAAAAAAGTAACAAAACGATGTCGAATGAACCCACAAGTAATGGACGTTATTGGCGGATTAGTTTTGACAGTCAATCAACAATCTATCAGTTCTTTTTTGAATGAATTAACTAGAGTGAATCCTAAAAAAATCGGGGAAAAGATATATTTCAGAAAAATATCTTACAATGGTAGGAAGGTCTATATATTTAAACTAATGATTGTATGATAATCTATATTTATTGGCCTATAATTTGATATACTGACTATTAGTAGGTCATTTTTTTTACTATCTGCTTTCATCGTCTAAAACATGTTTTGAGAAAATTTTCATTTCTGCAGATAGTTTTTTAGTAGGAATATTGTTCATGCGCCTTTTCTTGTAATCCGACGAGACATGCGTACTTTGCCGTTCGATAAGTATAAAAGTAACTGATACAAACAGAAAAAGAAAACTTTGTTGTGGTCTCGGTTTTGTCGTCAAAAGAGTCTATAGAAAAAATAGTTCAAAATATTATTTTTTAAAGGCTAAAAGCGTGAAAAAGTTGAATTTCAGTCTAGTTTGTCGCAGTTTTCGATACACTTGTATTGTTATAAAAGTAATAATTTTTGCTTCTTATTACTTACAAAGATGTAACCAATTAAATAAAACAGAAATATTATTCAAGTCCATTTAAAAATACTTCTAAAAAATCATTAAAAAAACTGTCTAAAATTGATATAAAATCTAATGCACGCGCTGCTTGTATTTCGCTTCAATTTTATTTTGCAATTTTCAATTTTTTTTTAATTATATACTTTTCGTTTTGAGCACCTTCAGTGCTATGTAATCCCAGCGGGTAACCCCTTCTGGGCCCCGCTAGCGCGGCCTCTTTCTCCAATTGGCCGTCGCTCAGATGAAAGCTGAGTGGCAAAAAATTGCACGAGCCGACAGGGGGTTTTTTAGTGGGTAGTGCTCATTAAGAGCTAGTCCCGGATGCCTTGTAACGCGCCTCCTGCCCAAACGGGGAACAAAATAAAAATGCTTGTGTTCAGTACCGGCTGAGGCCTTCCAGAGTATTGACGTATCGCTCTTTTTCCCGCGATTCGCTTAGTGCTATCGAAATCCGTCGTAAATATTGAAAGCTTGCCATCAATTTTGATACTTATGGTAAAAATATTAATTTTTATTATAAATAATAAATTGAATATTGAAGTACTGCATTTTTCCAAGTAATATTTTACTAATAAGTAATACACAAATCTATAAAAGTCTTTGTTGTTAGGTACCGTCACGGCTAAACCTTAGGAAGCACGTCAGAATGCTACGATGTTTCAGTAAAGAGGTCGATATAAATTAAGTAGAAAATATATTTGAATATATATTCACATAAAGGAAATAAAAAAGTCAAGACAATCTGATTTGCTGCATCATCGGAGTAAGATGTATTAAATTACAGTTATATATAAAATAAAAAGATATAGTTATACGAAGACCAACATTTTATTTTAAACACGAGTGTAGTTACCACCAACTTTATAAATAATAATAATAATACACGAAGGCTAGAGAAGCAGAAAGGCACGTTACCTTATTATTTTTTATTCATTCATTCATTACACATATTATTCAGAGCCGCGAGAAGGCTCGCACCCTGCATTGGGTTGAAAATGGGTTGATGATGATGATGATGATTCAGAGCTGTGGTGACGTAGTGGCTGGCCTCTTAATCCTAGGGTCGTTTGTTCGAACGAACCCAGCCAAGCACTAATGACTTTTTATGTTTGAAAAATGTATGAGCGTATAAAAACCTGCACTGACCGGTAAACCGGAACCCAAAGTACAAAAAGACATTTGCCAATCAGGAGGAGGCACCGATGCCTTCTTAATATAATGCGGTATTGTCCCTCTGGAAGGAGGCTTTTATCCTGCAGCTGGTCGACAATGATCTGATGATGATTACTTTTTACCGGGCACTTAAAAGTTCAGACGTTAAGTTAATATACTGTGTAAACTATATGTTCTAAAATCGGAATATATACACCTTCTTCACCTTAAGCTCATTATGTTAACTGAAGGTATGCAATTATGTCAATCGTGTCATTTTCGGTATTGTTTTATAGATTAAAAATCACAGTCTAATTACTATTTTAACCAACTGGGAAGATCTTCGTTACATTTGACTATAGTAGTCGCTGGTTGCTCCTTGTTCATAGTGATTTTGAAGAAGGCGTATATATTCCGATTTTAGCACATATAGTTTACACTGTATATTAATTAAAAGTCTGAACTTTTAAGTACTTGGTAAAAAAGTAATCATCATCAGCTCATTGTCGACCCGCTGCAGGGTAATTATCCCTATTTTTTGTCAGTGTAAAAAATGTGTAAAAAATATTGTAAATATTAACAACCATGACCCGAGAACAAACGTCTACGTTCGCCACACAAATGAATGCCCCAGCCAGGACTCGAACCTTGGACCTCCGGCGTATGAGGCAGGTATACTAACCACAACGCTACTCGGTCGCTACAAATGTTTGTACGTAACGGATGAACTCAGAACCTACTTAACACATTTTTAAACACTCTTTCATACATCTCAACATGGACCATATTTACATTTTTTTTTCACTTAGAGATCCTTATGAAAATTACAATAATGAAACCCAAAGCTCCAAAAATTTTTCTTTAACCCTTTCAATGCGAAGCATTAGAAACTCAATACGCTCTCACATACTGGCTCATCGAAACAAAATGTACATTCATGTACTGCTGCCGAGATAACTCGTCAAAAAAAATCTTACTCACAAACTGCTGACGAGTTAATTCGTTGGACAAAATCGCTCTCATGAAGCTACGGTCGAGTTACCTCGTCATAAAAATGTATAGTTAATATTGAATACTTAATGCCTTACTTATTGCCATAATCGAAATGGTCAACTGTACATCGTAAATAACATGCGGGTCCCGTCTATGATGGAAGCTAATCTTATTTGGACTTTATTCTAATAATTCATTAACTCTACTGAAATATAATACTTATAGAAATGTGCGCTATGCTTGAAATAAACAAATCACAAGATAGAGCTAGGCTGAAGCTTGCTTAAAGCGAACATGTAATGCACGAGAAGTGTTAAAATCTTGGTACTCTCGTGTCAAACGATAGGCATGTAATTGACTCAAAACTAATGAACAATTATCAATTTAACCCATTTGGACCCAAATATAAACTTTTGATGAAGTTTTTGATAAACCTTTATTAACGTAATTATTAGACATTGCTTAGACATTTTGGCAAAAAAAAACTGAAAAAAACATATTCCTTATATTTAAGAAACACCGTCCTCAAATGGGGCCAATGGGCTCATATGGTTGAGGAGGGCGATGGCTGGATCCCGCGTTAACTCGTGAACGGGTGCCGTTTGAGGGTGTTCGTCGTTTGGATAGGGGGGAGGGAGACTTGCCGAGCTAACGGATGTAGATAAGAATAACTTTGCATAGACACAAAGAGACTTTGTAAATTTATTTTGAAAGAAATATACCCGTGAAGTTTCTAGCCAGTTCTTCATCACGAAGGTTTTTTCGAACTGGTGGTAGAGTCATGTTTTATTTGACATCAATAAGAACAAGTAATTGTCAATGTTAATAAATATTTCATTGCATTTTATATGTGGTACTTTTCAAAACATCCTTTTTCAATGCACAAGGTTTTCAGACATATTTTACATTGCCAACGTGCTTTCATGTGGTATTCGATTAGATTTTGTAGACGCCAAGCATTAGCCACAGCCAAATCTAACATATAGGCAAAAAGAGTCCACCACCATTTTTTTCCACGTATGGCTGTTTCCCGTACCAATTTCCCACAATACACGTCGAAAGCCTAACAAGCCATCAGAGCTTGCAATCATCCAGTTTTTGTACCGAAACCTCACTGGCTTTCCTCTTATGAATTGTTTGGCAGGGTGACGCCCATAATATTTCACCATCGATTCGTCAACCGATAGATGCTCGTGAACTACACCCCACTGAAGGATTTTTTTGATCAACAAATCCGCAAGCGATCGCAGTTTGAACATCTTATTGGTCGTTCCAACGGCAGCCTCGTTGCCGCAGAAATGCAAGAACTTTATTATTTCGGGGAACCTGTTTTTTGACATCGCCTTCGAAATAATAGAAACACCGCAGTCTTCATCTAGAGACCAGTATAACCGTTCTCGTGGAAGGGTGTGATGTCCAGACAGAAGTAATATTCCAAAGAATAATTTTAGATCATCAACGGTTACTTGAAAGTCATGATTGTTTTGTTGTGCAGCGTATAACCTCGTATTTGAAACAATCATGTCAAATACCTCTTCATCAAAGATCTTTTCAAAAATATACACTGGTGACTGTTTCTGAAGAACCTTTTATTTTAACGTTCATTTTTAACGTTCTCTCTCCGCTTCTGGAGATTGCTCTCAGTTGATGCCATAGCACTATACGAACCGTCACATTTACGCCAACTCGGAATAAGTTGTTGGTCATCATTCTTTTTACGTTTTTGTAACGGTTCATCGTCGCTGCTATCCCATTCCTCGTCGTTCCTGGACTCAAAGATTTCCACCCTCCCAGGGATATCTCGTGGAAGAATGTTTTGCTGGACATCATCTTCGTCGCCTTCCTCCTCATCTGTGAAAATACTTGGGACTAGCGGAATCGTCACTATGTCGTAAGTGACGTTGCAATTCTCTTCTTGGCTCAAAATTGATTCAAGGGCTTCCTCGAGATCTTCAAAGTCATTCGCAAAGTCAAATGATCGTTTCATCATGGTTTTGCACAATACTAAACCTGCAAATAACAATATAGAAAATATTAGCAGTTAGCCCATTGGACCCAATTGGGGACAGCACATTTAATCTCATCCAGGTATGGTAATATTTAGAAAATAAATGTTCTAAAAGCAGTATCTACTAGTAGAAGTTATAATCCAATAAAAAAACGTAAAACATAATAAGAATACTGATACAAATATAAAATATAATCCCTTTCATGTAGCTCAACACTATTTCACTATATTTAGATAATCAAATCACTGTTTTATCAAATTTTTGCAAAGGCTTAAGTCCATAGTGTTTGAGCCGTCGGCCGATGATGTTTCAGCAGATAATACCGTCATTATTATTTTTAATAGATTGACTATACAATCATAAACCATATTTAAAAGATTATTGAACTAACTTTTTTGTTTTTGGTATTTAAATTAAATAATAAAGTCAAAGGAAATCTTACGTACAACACGTATCCAAAATCTTAATTAGAATATAGAAAGAAGACACATTTATACATAAGACTAACCTAAAGGCTTTTAAAGGAAGAGGTCTGTAGCCGCGACAATTCGAGGAGGTCTCAAAATGCGAGAAACTGACGCTACTGAGCCACATTATCTCTCGACCCGAAGCGAGTGTTTGTCGCGTTTAGACTTCACACAAGGAAAATCAAAAAGGAAATAACATGGGAAGTAAAACTAAAAAAAAAGGAAAACCGAACGAGCACATCCACTTGTTGCAAAATAACAGAGCGAATATTGGATTGACGTATTTGAATTTTGAAGTTTGGTATCCCGAACTAAAAAAATAAAAGTCAAAAAAAGTTATAGTTGCAATCGAAATAATGCTTTGCAAGATTATACAATCAACATTATTAAGTTTGTAATATGTTTTTGATTTTATTTATTTAGTTTTAAATGTATACTTTATGTTTACTTTACTGTTTATGAAAAGCTTTATGCCTTTATCTTTACTATAAGCCACCAGCAAAACTTCTTTTGCATTGAATCAGTAACCCCAACGTTGCGCAGCTATTGTACGGAGACTCCTCACGTTTTATTTCTTATTAATTTAGATAATTTAATTGGGAAATATTTTAGTTCTGATACTTTTTTAATAATCATTTACATAAATGATACGAATTATCGTGCATTCCATTCGTCCATTAAGTGCTGAAACATAAAGCTTACTGACGGCCTAAAATGGACTTAACCCTTTGAAAATGTTTGACAATTCACCTTAAAATAAGCAATAGCTGTTATAAATAATAAAATGTGGGTAATTTGAAAAGTGTACCCGATTGGAGCCAGCGGGCTTAAATGGGTTAACTACCAAGGTCGTACGAAGAATAAAAAATCTTCGCAGGCTTACGCTGACGCTTCTGTTTCATGGTGGCAGATTTGTTACTTAATTGTAAGCATTTGATAAAATATTAAGCCGTGATCTAAAAAAGAGGTATTAAGCTTTTTAAAAGTCTGTTATCTTTCAAGTAACGTAATCCGAATATAATGATAACGCAATAAATATACTTAAAATAAAGTACTATAGTCACGTTATAATAATAAAATAGAAAGACATCTACATAATTATAAAAAAATTGGTTTTTCTGTATTTGGATGCGTAAATTGACTTAAGTGTCAAGTTGAGCGTCAATCAAACGTCAACGAATATTCATCTAAGTTGGTTGTCAAATTGTTAAATTCTTATTAAAACATTTATAGGTAATTTATTTTTTTATTTTAGTACAAAAAAAAGAAGTGATTGAAAATGCTGCTTACCGTATTTACGTACCTTACCAACTCGATTTGATAAAAACAAAAAGTTTTTCTAAACTTTTAATATATTTCTTGCAGTCTACATTTGTCTGGGACGATTTTACAACATTGATAATGTATTTCGTGCATTTAACATCTATTTGAAAACATAGTAAATTTCAAATGCGACCAAAATAAGAATATAACTGACAAGTTTTTCCCTCTTTGTTCAAAACAAAAAAACATACAATTATATAGTATGTATACAGATATTTTGTAAATTTGCGAACAGCAGTCTTATAGAGAGATAAATGACTTAGTTTACAAGTTCAAAGGTTATCTGATAACCCTAACCTGACCAGATAACATTTGAGGTATGCTAAGTACCATGCAAAATGTTGGAAGAAGGAATATTGAAATACATCCAATGCAGCATACAAATTGATTCAGTACCTTCAAGGTTTTTACTATTGCATAGTACAGGTTCCAGTGCGATTCCACCTGCGGAACTCTTCACTCACTGGCAATTTCGGGATAAGAAATAAGCCTATTATGACGGCCGAGCGGTGACAGTAGTAGTCGGCGTGCCTCATACGCCGGAGGTCCCAGGTTCGAGTCGTGGCATTCAAACGGGTTTTATCGCGTTTAATAATATTTTTACATTTCAACAAGACGTTTCGGTGTCTTTACAGACACCGTGGTCACGAGGGACTAAGGTCACGAACATGAGTTAAAATGCGTTCTCGTGTCATGGTTGTGTATATGTTTTGTTTATTCTAAGTTCCCTGTGTGGCCATCCATAGCACAGGCTCGGCTTACTTTGGTGCCATACAATTGGTGTGTTCGTCTGGGGATTTTTTATTATTATTATTATAGTAAGTAGCTATACAGTTAGTGTGTTTAAAAATAATAATTTATCTTTCTAATCGTAAAAGAATTTTCAAAAATGATTGAACAATTTCAGAGTTTTATATTTAAGTATACATTATCAAACAAAATAAATATTTTCTCTTTTTGGAGTAGGTAAAAGCGTAGAAAGAACTAAAAGTTACGCTCGGTACTGCAACGTTTGCTTGTGCCGTATTTATTAAAAGAGGTTATTGCACAAACAAACTTGCCGACATTTATGACTGGCAACTTATGGGTCTGTCATTATTTGATTTTTATTTGTAAAATATAAAATATAGAGAATATCGAAGATTGTTCTAGATCATTCCTTGACGGAATTCCTTAAGGAATTCTATTGCGGGCTTCGTCCCCAAAAATAGTTTAATAATTATTCTTGTATGTTATTTTAAAATAGATTCATTTTAAATAAAAGTGGATTAAGTGTTATATGTGTTTCTTTCCTATTAGTTAGGAAGACCTCCCTAGGTTAGATTAGGTCCATCCCGGGTACCGAACCCCGAGAGTACCAAATCAAGTCCAAAATCAAAATATGTTATTTAAAAAAAGGTCTTCCTCATCGTGATGCGTAAATACAATACTTCGTACTTTGAAAATACGAAATGTTTTTTGTTACAGTAGAATAAAACATATTTTCTTTTTCTTCTAAGATTCTTCATTTAAAAATCAAATCTTTTAAAAACAAAATATTTTAAAATATCAATTGTTTTTCTGTTATAAAAAGAGATTAAATTCTTGTTAGAGAGCTCTTTTTTTCTTTTTCTTGGTTCTTTCCTATTTTTAGTATATATCAATGATCTGCCATCGGTCGTTAAGAATCAATGCGAGGTCATATTGTTTGCTGACGATACTTCCTTCTTGTTTAAAATCAAAAGACAAGAAATTGACTATCGAGCGGTGAACAAATGCATCTCCAACACAGAGCAGTGGTTCTCAGCTAATAATTTGCTCCTCAATGAAAAAAAAACGAAATGTGTTAAATTTACATTGCCAAATGTCAAACAGGTAAACACAAACATTGTAGTTAAGAGCCAGGAACTGACTCCTGTAAACTCAACTGTATTTCTGGGCATAACCTTAGACGCCAAACTGCAGTGGGGACCGCATGTTGATGGTTTAGCGAAAAGGCTTGGCTCTGCCGCATATGCTGTTAAAAAAATGAGACAAATTTCAAATGAAACAACTGCTCGTTTTGTCTATTTCGGTTACTTCCACAGCCTCATGACATGGCATTCTGCTGTGGGGGAGAGCTACCGACATCGATACTATATTTATTCTGCAGAAAAGGGCTGTTCGCGCAATCTATCAGCTCGGTCCAAGGGTGTCACTTAGTAGTAAGTTTAAGGAAATAATCTTAAAGGAATATTCTAAAAGGAAATATTCTTACTTTCCATTCACAATATATTTTAGAAAATTTAATGTATGTAAAAAAGAACATAACCTTGTTCAAAAGAAAAAAGATCTGCACAATGTTAACACAAGAGGAAAAAATATGCTAGCAGATCATAATAGTAGGCTTCATAAAGTCACGAACTCATTCATGGGTCAATGTATACGCTTTTATAATGAGGTTCCTGAGGATATCCAAGGTCTGCCTATTGACAAATTCAAAGAAACTATAAAGCAGAACTTGTGTTCTAAAGAGTATTATAAACTATCCGATTATTTGGATGATAAAAGCCCTTGGGTATAATACCCTCATTAACAGGATTTTACTAGTATTTGTAACAAAACATGTGTAATGTGTCTGTTTGCTCGTTCAGTTCTTTGTCCGGATAAATATCTAAAGCATTATTGTCACTAAAGTACGTCTTCTTATGGTAGCGTCGGGTGACGGGTCGCGCACTTCCCTCTAATATGGTTGAGGAGGGCGATGGCTAGATCCCGCGTTAACTCGTGAACGGGTGCCGTTTGAGGGTGTTCGTCGTTTGTATACTTGGGGGGAGGGTGACTTGCCGAGCTATAATTTTGTATAGACTAAAGAGGCTAAATTTATTTTGAAAAAAATATACCCGTGAAGTTTCTTGCCAGTTCTTCTTCACGAAGGTTTTATCGAACTGGTGGTAGAGTCATGTTTTATTAGACATCAATGAGAACAAGTAATTGTCAATGTTGAGAAAAAAAAGGCCCTTAGAACAGATTATCTTATAATTTAGTTAGGGCATTACAAATGTATCATACCACTGAATTTCATGTTGCCTTAATCATAAGAACAAAGATATTATTATTTCTCTTGAAACGATGACATGAAAAAAACTTACCTTTTTTTTTATATAAAGAGTTTGCACGCCAAATGTCCAACGTTGATAAAAATGAGTCCATAAACACATAAACTGAGATAACAATAAACTGTAAGAACTTTAATTAATATTTTAAATCAGTCCAGTTTATTATTGAGGTCTTCGAATGTAGGATGCGAGATAAAGTCATAGAAGGAGATCTATAAAGCGTACTTAGACTTACCTGAAAATAATAAGCAAATAGACTGTGGCGTTCAGAGGCGTTCTATACCAAGCTATATAGAAGCTTACCACACCAATAAGGGAGACACAATCGCGACAATCTTTGAAATCTAAACTAAAGTAACATCTATTGTCTCTCCAACAACTGTGCTAGTTTGGTGGAGAAATGGTTCTTTTATGTTTTTATTTAACTACAAAGCGTTTAACTCTTGATATTCATTAATACGCGTATTTTCATGTTTATATTTATATACTGTAGATTGAGTATTGTACGTATCTAATTACACATCGATCCATTTTTTTATGATGGGTATCAGCACAAGCCATCTTCCTCGAACAACATTGGATTACAGGTTCTAACTGAAAATAAGCATCGTGGTTCCGTAACGAGCCCCACGAATAACTGCTGACTTAGTTTCCATTCTTCTAGACTCTAGACCAACACATAGTTTTTTATGGTTACGTACTCTTTTATTTTTATTTGTTAGGTTTATGTTAAGTGTGCTGTTTCTTTTTGAAATAAGTAACGATCTTTCTTAGGGTGTAACCACACCAATCGATCGATGTAGATTGGTCTGGTAAAACTGTCGATCGACGTCGACTGTTTCATTCTACCATCATTAAATACGCAGTGATGAAAAGCTTTTTAGAAATAGAAATATTGTGCACAAATTTAAAATCTGCAAGATCAATAAAGCAATGATAAAAGCTATGAATCTTCGTGAATTTGGAATCAAAACTTCAAATTAAAAAAAATTATTATAAAAAAACGAAACCTTGCCTACTTACATTTTTGTAATACCGTTAAGGTTGTACATAGAGTTTTATTAAGAAAGTGCTAAACTTTGCTATATCTTTGTTATCGCATGAAGTGACGTTCGCTTTACCTTAGTCGTTAGTGTCCAAATACACTGACCGGGCGGGTCGAACAAATCTCACGCTCACGCACACATATATACTTTGTTGGTACACGTATTGTTTACTACAAGTACAGCGAAATCGCTTCCTGAGAAATGAAAGTCGACGTGAAACGGTGCAATGACTCAAAAATTCAATGTTTAATAATCATCTTTACGTTTTAGGTTGATGAAGGACACTGGCAATCATAACTACTACAGATGTGGCTTCGAAGGGTTCGAAGAAATCGTTTGCTGCCCAGACATTACACATACAAAATATGGTAAGTTATTTAAATAACATTATGAGGTGACCTCCTTCACTTTGTTGCGTACTCTCTCTAAACAAACTGATATGCCTACAGTTGAAGACGCCCCATTTTGGCGGCAAGCGATAAAATATATTTGTATCGATAGAGCATATACTATAGACAGAAAATATTAGTTTGGTGAAATGTTGTAATATGCTTTTGAAAATTAAATTAAGCTTTAATAGATAAGATCAATAATTTTTCTTCTTTTTAAATATCTACTCTTTATCATAGAATAATTTTAAATTGAATTTTAAGGACCATCCAAAGTTTTTCGAATTGATAGTTAAATTACAGGGATAATTTCGTAAAGCCTTTGCTTAACGAAGTCAATATAACAATCTGTACCAAATTCATTATTTTAAATAGGGAGATACTTAATTTTACGTACTTTCAACTTATCTTTATTAATTGTTTTCTTAACTTTTAGTTTAAAAATATTATCTGTATTTCGTTGTTATTGTTTTTTCTTCTGTAGCGGTGAATTCACTGTATTTCTTTCTTTCTTTCTAAACGTGAAATTTTCAACTTCTAATACAGATCTGATATCTAACTTCCTGAATGTGCCATATAAACTTTCTAATATATTTTATATTTTCTAGACCCCACAACTGAGTCAGGGTTGCCGAGAGAATCGAAAAGAAGATCTGAAATAGGTACCTATTATTATTTTTACTCCTGAACAAACTTAAGAAATAATGATTGTAATCGGTTCGGCATTTTAAGTTTATTGGTCCCTGAAAGTTTCCTGCAGTGTCCCACGTATTTCTGTTCAGTGGGAATTTCTGGGTAAATAGCGTATTCAGCGCTTAAACTATACGGAGAATATTTGGGGAATGCCGTTATATCACGTGATGCTCCATACAGTTTACGGGTTTTCGAAAGCGCTAGCGATTGTATATTGCAACTTGGCTAGATTCCTCTTAGAAGAATTCTAAAAATCAGTCCAGTAGCTTGAGAGTTTACAGATTTCATATATTTACTCTCTACATTATACTTAATAAACTATCCAAGGTTATGTTTCAGTAAATCGCACGTTCTCTGTTTTCAGAATGTGACAAACTAGAGCAGCATGAAGTAATAGCATCGCATATTATTCATGGGCAAACTGCTGATATCGGAGAATTTCCTCATATGGTAATATATTTTAATTAAAGCGTATACTGGTGCAGGTTTTAGCGTAAGTAGAGTTCTTTTTGTCTGGGGCAGTATTTAGAGTCCTTCCTATGTTGACCGCCATCATAATCCTGTTGCCGTGGTTGTTTTCCGGATAAAGGGAAGGAACGGCCAGGGTAATTACAGGAACAAATTTCAAGTGAAGTCTACGGTCTGCACCGCCGCATCAGTGGCCGATATAATAACCACATTCAATATTAATATATAAAACACCTAAGAAGAATGGTGTTTATGGGTGGCAATGCTGCTTGCTATCAGGCGGGTCGCGTGCTCTAATACACTCGCGTGCAGCTAAATCGACTCACTTTACAAAATGGAATCAAAGTGTGTTCATTTTATAAGGACTTGGATTATTTAAATAAAAAATATATTTTTTGAAAGTCTATTTTATAAACTTTAAAATGGTACCCTAATTTTAAGAATCTGCTGTAGAATTTCAGAATTAACCAATTTAATGACGGTGCAACAAAAATGTATTTGGTGAATTGGTGAAATAATCATAGCCATAACTACTTAAATAAAAAGAAAATGTTATGAAAATTAAACAAATTTATTTAATCAATATTTAGTGTTGCGTCCCCTGGCCCTAATAACAGCTCGAAGGCGATTTCTCATCGACCTGATAAGCTTCTTTATCATATCTTGAGGGAAGCTTTCCCACTCGTCATCCAGCGCTGTCTTGAGCTCCGTGACGTGATTGATATCCGGGCTGAGTGGTGGCCAGTCCATGGTCTGAATGCCAACTTCGTCCAGGAACTGACTAGGGACGACATAATCCAGAAGAATGTCTTCCACGTATCGATCCGCAGTGAAACCGCCTCCACTGCCTCCGCCAGGGATGAAAACAAGCTCTGTTTTTCCTTCCATTGAAATGCCGGCCCACATCATACACGAACTACCACCATAGGACACTGTTTCAGCGAAACAGCATTACGCAAATCGCTCGCCCGGACGTCTGTAGACTCGCTTTCCTGTTACTGCCATGTAGACAAACTCTGGACTCGTCGGTAAACAGAACCGACCGCCATTGCTCAGCGCTCCAACTGATGTGTTCGCGAGCAAATGCAAGGCGAGCTTGTCGGTGAGCTGTGGTCAATTTGGGACCTCTGGCAGGTCGTTTCGGTGTCAGTTTAGCATCTCTAAGGCGTCTTCTAACCGTCCATTGACGAACAGCTACTTCTAGAACCTCTCTCAGCCGCTGCTGGACAGCAACTCCGATGAGGTGAAGATTTCTGAGACTTGTACAGACGATAAAATGATCGTCTGTCTCAGAAATATGCTGGCCACGACTGGTGTTTGGCCTCCTGGAGTATGAACTGGTCTCTTGGAATCTTCTGTATACCCTGGATACAGCAGATTGGCTCATATTTAACTGACGAGCGATTTTTCGCTGGCTACAGCACTATTGCAGCAAAAGTACAACTTGAGCTGCTTCTTCTGGTCTTGTGTCCATAGTAGATGTAAAGTGGCGATCGTAGCTTGCGGAGATGTTTACAGGTCAACTTTTGATAAGCGACTGACAAGGGTGCCTTTTTTTTGTTCCCCTCCACGGAGACGGCAAGAGGATAAAAAATGCTCTGACGCATACCCCACGCGCTCGTGATCGGGGTTATGTGGGACTCGCTCAGAGCCTACCAGAGCCACTACCCACTAAAAAACCCCCTGAATGACTCGTGCAATTTTTCCACACAGCCTTCATCTGAGCGACGACCAACTGGAGAAAGAGGCTGCGCTAGAAAGAGGCCGCGCTAAAAGGGTGCAATGCTTCCGGGGGTTTATATAGGGGGTTGAAAAGCGCAACTCGTGACAACAGCAAGGAGTTAATTTTCGGCCCCAGCGTTTATGTCACAACATTTTAAAAAGGACTAAACATATTAAAATTATAAAGATATAAAATAGGCTTTCAAAAAATATATACCTATTTCATGTAATTTTTGTAAGTGGCGATTGTCGAATGAGTCGATTTAGCTGCACGCGAGTGTATATAAAATAGTAAAAATCTATGGTTAAAAAAGAATTTTCTGTTAAAAGGTAAAAAGACCTAGTGTCTTTGCATAGATTGGCATATATTAAATCGTACGATAAAAATACCAATAACAGAATCCAGGCAAAGAATTTATTTTTTCTACATGGATTGTTCATTTGTGGCTTTATGGGTCTTTTAAATCTCACGTACTCGTGAGGGTAAAGACCTTGGCTGTAGACGTCCACTACACGTCCACACACGTTGTAACTACCACTGGTTCAAAAGGGTTATCTACTGTCGAAGAACCAGCAAGAAACTCAGTAGGAATGCGTACCTCGCGTTAACCTGGCCCTCCTATGGGTTAGGCTATTCAAATACCGTGTTGCCCTATTTCTAACTGGGACGCCAGTGTTCCTTAATGTAATAGCATCGTTGGGATCTACCCAGGATAGATATAATAGACTCAAAAAGAAAGATCCATTCTCATTTAACAGAAATCGACTAGAACCCCAGGCAGGCCCCTTGTTGCAACACCGTTTATCTTTTTGATGTACTTTGTCTTATAATGCTGTTGACTGATGACTTCTACGCTGTCATCCGTAAAAAGAACGCCTCACTAATGTACAGACTGCGCTCCAGCCCCGACACTATTCTGCGACTGCTAGCAAATAAGCTAGAGCTACCAACTTGACATGATTTATGAACATATTTGTAAACAATTTTGAATTGCAAATTGGTAAAGTAAGAAGAAATAATTTCACATAATATTTGATCTGTTGACATATCTTTTTGCTGTAATTTGATATCCCACTTATTGTACTTTAATGACTGAATTTTATTTTATTGTATTGTAATGAAATGTGTTTTGTTGTATAATTAAGTACTTACCTAAATTTATGTTTGAGCATTTATGACATTTTAAGAATATTTGACACCACCAACACAATTTATATATTAACGAAAAATCCGATTTACAAATGTAATATACATATGTAACTAAATTTTTTAACGTTTTTGTACTTACGTAGATTTATAAGATATTGTATACTAACAAGTGGGAAAAGTTTCTACAATAAAGATATTTATTATTATTATCATTATTATAATCCTCCAGGTGCTGATCGGTTATGAAGTGAATGATGGCGACAGTAAATTCAGATGCGGCGGGTCACTCATATCGAAGAATTACGTACTGACAGCAGCGCACTGCTTGAAAACATTAATTGGAAGTAAGTCGTTATGGCCTTACCATTTTTATAGACATTAAACTATTAAACATTATTATAAAGTTATAATTAAAGGCGTAAAATTTTCAGATATTTGTATATATTAGCAAAATGTCAACGTGGGAAAATCACTATTAAATACGCAAATAAATGAAGTTTTCAAGGTCGAAAATCAGTTCAATCATTATAGAAGTTCATTTCCGTGCTATCAAAAGTCATGAAATTTTTACGGCCGAGTGACGTAGTAGCTAATAGCCCTGCCTCATACGCCGGAGGTCCTGGGTTCGAGTCCTGATCGGGGCATTCATGTGTGAGGAACACAGATGTTTGGTCATGGTTGTGTATATTTATATATGTATGTTTATTCTCGGTTCCCTCAGTTCGCTGTATGGTCATCCATAACACAAGCTATGCTTACTTTGGGGCCACACATTTGGTACACATCAAACTGTGTACAAATTTTTTTGCCTGGAGTTAAAAAAAATCCTTTAATTCGTAAAAGAATTGTATAATATATACATTAAAATTGCTAATGCTAAAATGACGCTTACAATTGGAGTTCATAGTATATCGATGCCATCGGGAATATAACAAAGTAACCATCCGTGCGTCTGACAGCGATCTATATAGCTCATGAGCCATTATGATTGACGACCGAGTAGCGTAGTAATTAGTAGCCCTGCCTCATACGCCGGAGGTCCAAGGTTCGAGTCCTGGCCGGGATACTCATTTGTGTAACGAACATAAATGTTTGTTCTCGGGTCATGGTTGTTGATATTTATATATGTATGTTTATTCTGGGTTCCCCCAAGTTCGCTATACTTACTTTTGGGCCATACAGTTGGTGTGATTGTCTCGGTATTTATTATTATTATGCCCTTAAGGATGTATGTAAAATATATACACTTGTCTAACTTTCCATAAATTTTGAATATATGATAGAGCTGAGCACGCTGCATCAATTGACAAAAAGAAAAAGGCACTTAGCCGGTAATTTGAAAGAAATATTTAAGAATAAAAGCCTCATTTAACTCTGCGTTATTCGTACCGGAAGTTGACGAAATCCAACAAAAACTATAAAATAAGTATATGCATTGTAGTCAATAAACGGCCAAAAAAAAATGATTTTCAGAATCGTCATACATTTTTGCAATTTTTTCACGAAAAAAAACCACTGTTCCCGATTTCGGTAAGCTTCAGTAGCGTTCTGTGAACTTGTACTCGGCCTCAAATATCAAATTGCGTATTAGTTTTATTAAAAATTGTAAATTATGAAACAAAATGACACAAACATTTTTCATTAGACATTATAAACAAACAGAAATGATTCGGAATTGACATTTTGACATGAAAATTAACTTAAAAAATAAATACATGTTTATGTGTTTGCGTATAAACTGCGGACGTTTAAGGATGTATTTGACCTTACATACACTTGGGCTTCCTTTTTGTTACAGTATTAACACGAACATATTTATTTCAGTGCCGTATTTAATCCGTGGTGGCTTAGTGGAAATTGGCAATGAAGACTGGAACGACGATCACGACCATCTGATTGAAGATTTCATACTGCACCCGCAGTACACTAACAGGCTGCGATACAACGATATTGCGTTAATTAAGTATGGAAATCTTTAACTAACAAATTAATGTTTAGAAAAACACGCTTGGAATAGTAACTATGTTTCGATTCAGGATTTTGTCTTGTTATAGAGGGTGACTTCTTTTTTTATAGTTTTATAGGTCAATCTTTATCGTGGTAAATGGCATCCAAGCCCATCACTAACCAAAATTTTATAGACATTTCATATTAGGAATGCCAAACTAAAGTGAGTTGTAAGAAGCATCCACGTTGAATTTTTGTAAATATTAGGAACTTATAAAATGACGCTCGTAGAAAACTTCAAAGGGCTTTCGGGGAATCAAGTTTGTAGTTATATCACAGAATATAAATTATTCGACAACATATACCTTTACACTGTTTAATTTAAATGCTATTTAACAAGCGGTTTCCGTAAATAAAACAACCGTTTCGCTTTTCATCAGTGGTGGTACCTACCTATTACTTATTGCTATTTACACTAAATTATAGAATTGAGTAGATCCCAAAGGCTAGCGCCAGCGCGAATGTCAGTGTTCCATTAAGGAACACTGGCATTCCAATTAGGAAAAAGGCAGCGCGATATTTGAATTCTACTATTTATTGTTATTTACACTAAATTGTAGATTTGCTCTCATGTTTCAGGTTAAAGAACGAAGTAAAATTCTCAGGACGGTTCAAGCCGGCTTGCCTCTACACACAAGATACTTTTCCTAGCACAAACTTGACTGTTACTGGTTGGGGTTTAACTAATATTACGAGTAAGTGATATTTTTAATATCAAGTTATGAGTAAATGCAAATTAAAAAAATTCTCGGCTGGCGATAAAAAGCAAGCATGACTTTTAAACGGCTAATCTGACAGTCTTCAAATATAGGAATACTCGCGATTCATTTAGCTATTAAACAAAAAAACGCATTAAAATTGATTCATTAGTATGGGAGATACGCTGCCACAAATACATGCATACGCTAAACTTACAGGGTGTCCAGTAAGAGTAGCGGGAGTTTGTTTACTGTTCCACGGCGTCAAGCAAAGTAGCAGGGGCGCGGGGAGGGCATCGTCGCGCGCGTCGGGTCGTGGAATTTTAGTTGCCATGGAGCCGTATCCGGCGACGCACAGCGTTTATATCGCAGAGAATATCGCACACGCAAAGCGCCAAGTGACGACGTCATAAGAAAGTGGATTAAAATGTTCGAGACTACCGGGTCGACTGTTAAAATTCAAAACACAGGTCGCCCGCGAAGCGTTAGAGATGCAGAAGCAATCGAAGAAGTGAGAGTTTCAGTTCGTGAAAATCCGTCGCTATCAATTCGCAAACGAGGACAAGAACTTAACATCAAAAAATCTTCACTGCAGGTAATTTTGAAGAAAGATTTGCATCTCACAGCCTACAAAATCCAGTTATTTCAAGAACTGAAGGATTCCGATTATGAAAGTCGGTTAAATTTTGCTACTGCAATGCTAGAGCGATTCAACGGCTTTGACAACATTCTGTTTAGCGACGAGGCCAACTTCCACATAAACGGTCACGTTAATAAACAGAATTGTCGCTACTGGTCCAAGGAAAACTCTAAAACAAAACATCAACGGCCACTTCATAGTCCAAAGGTCATCGTTTGGGCTGCATTTTCTGGTAGAGGCATTGTCGGCCCTTTTTTCCATGAAGATGGACGTGGGCGAGCAGTTACGGTGAATACAGACCGTTATTGTGATATGTTAAGGACTTTTTTGGCGCCCACATTACAAGATTACCGAGAGTTTAATTCAAGAACATGGTTTCAGCAAGACGGAGCCACATGCCACACCGCAGGGGCGTCAATAGAAGCTGAAAACGAATTGTTCCCAAACAAAGTTATTTCGCGTAGGGGCACCATTAACTGGCCAGAAGTCCAGATCTTAGTCCTCTCGCCTATTTTTTATGGGGATACCTCAAGGGTAATGTATACGATAACCACCCAACGAATTTAAACTAACTGAAAGAAAACATCACGTCCGAGATAAGGGAAATCCCAACTTCGCTATGTCAACGCGTCGTCGCCAATCTGCGATCAAGGTTAGAGGAGTGCCAGCAGCGTGGGGATACACATTTGGATAATGTTATATTAAAATTTGCCAAATACATTTCCAACGAACTGTTTTTTAATAAAAAATAAAGAATATATTTAATTAATTGCATTTCTCATTTTATTTAACTAGCAAATACCCGGTACCTTTACTGGACACCCTGTATAACAGCCGTCTTTTTGCGTCGGAGTTTAAAAATTATATATACATAAAAAAATATAGTAGTCACATGGATGGCTCGATCCCGCGTTAACCTCGTGAAGGGGTGCCTTTTGACTGTGTTCTTTTGGATAGTTGGGGGGAGACCGAGGTAACAGATGCCGATAAGAATAATTTTGTATAGACAAAGAGGCATTGTAAATTTATTTTGAAAAAAGTATACCCGTGAAGTTTCTCGCCAGTTCTTCTCGAAGGTTTTTCCGAACTGGCGGTAGAGTCATGCTTTATTTAACGTCAATAAAAACAAGTAAATTTTAATGATGAGAAATAAATATTTGAATTGAACACTCGTTTTCATCCGCGTAGATCCCATTGTCATGATAATTTCCGTATAAAATGTCGCTTCTAATGCTGCTGTCTAATGGTCAGAAGATTTTTGAAATAGATTGTAGCGAGAACCCACATATATTTACAAGCAAACAAATATTTCCACATTATAATAAAAGTTGAGATTAAACGTTGATCCCAATGCTTCTTAATTTAAGAGCCCGCGCTTGTCGGTGGACTAATAGCGATTCTATTCGCTTTCACTTTCATTTCCCTACCCGACCCAACGTTTAATCTGTCTTTTACTTGATTCATGCCGCTATTGTAGCTCCTTCTAGGTGTTCCTCTCTCTCTTTGGCCGTCTACCTTTACTTCTATAATATTCTTTGAAAAGTAATTATGTCGTGTCCTATAATTTTTCCAACGTCTGTTTTCTAATGTTGTAAAAATTATGTTGACCATTATGTTTCTGGCCACTTCACCTTTTTAGCTTTCGATCGTGTAGAAATTACTAGTTAAAATTTTACTCCTAGATGTTGAAGCTTCCAATGCGTAAGAATTTTTTACAATTATTATGAATAAACGTAAACCTTATAAGAATTCAAATCGGCAATCTATTGCGTGTATGCCAAGGCGCACATGCACCATTATTGGACAGTTGATATTTTTATTTGAAAATTGATAAAGAACTATAAAACAGATAACTATACTAATAGGAGAGTAAAAATTCGAAATGACTTGACAGAATTTTATATTCTGCAAAAACCATGTAAAATTTTCAAATATTTATTTTAAATCAAAACTTATTATTTTTTTTACAGCCCGAACTAAGAGTAACATCTTGCTGAAAGTTGACCTACCTTTAGTCGCTAAAGAAGTTTGCGCTAAAAACGTCCCAAACGATAGAAAATTGCCGCAAGGAATAAAAGACACGCAACTTTGCGTGGGTGATGTTACTGGTTATAAAGATTCTTGTGAGGTAAGATTTGCAATCGATGAAACTTATTGATAACCGAGTGATGAAACTCTTTTTTTTTTAAATTAATTTAGGACTGTCAACGTCACGCTTTATTTTTCAATCTTTTTTTTTAGTTTAAAGGATATTTAAGCACAAAGTTGAAAAACAATAATTTTAATTAATTTGCAACGAATTTTACTCGCACTTCCCTCCGAAGTCCCACTGTTCTTTTTTCTGGATTAAATTAACAACAATTTATCCTATTTGTATTAGGTATATGAAAAATTTGATTATACGTCATAAAAAATCACTTCCGCGTGTTTAATCTGCTAATGACACTATTGTTCCAGGGTGATTCCGGAGGCCCTCTTCAAATTTGGAACGAAGAGGACAAGAAGTACCGTATAGTGGGTATCGTGTCAGCGGGACAAGGTTGTGCCACTGCCGGAAGTGCGGCCCTATATACCAAAGTGTCTTCTTACGTGGACTGGATAGAAAGTGTCGTGTGGCCTAACTAAGGAAAATAAACTTATAATTAATGTGATACGATTAAGTGAAATGTTGAATAAAGTTGTTTTCAGAATGTTTTTAATTTTTATTTCGATTTTATATCTTTTTTAGACTTGAATTTGAATTAGACCCGTCGCCATGAGGATCTCGTCTGTACTGCTATGACTAACGTTTGTGGAAACATGAAAATAAGGTCCACTGCCTCCCTCTGTTTGTGGCGAAAAATTTGTAATAAATTGTAATTAAAACGACAAAGTATTGTAAATATTTTTTTCTAGTGGGCGGTGCCATTAGTATTCGATATTTATAAGTACCCGACGCCCTCATGACCGAACCGTTGCCACTGTCGCTTGGCGCTTATAACGGGTTATTTTTTAAGCGTAGTTTTTTTTTTAAATCGAAATATACAGTCAAATTTGCGTCTTAAATTCTATTTTTTTATTGGAATCGATAAATTGGCCTTTGCCATTTACGTTTTAAAGATAACTTAGGTAAGGGTGTTACCACACCAATCGATCGACCGATGGCAGAATAGAACAGTCGACACGCAGCAGGCGCGATGGCCTACAATTGTCTGACGCCACAACTGAGTTGGTAATTTAGTAGTAAAATAATTCCATGCACCTATACATGTATATGAAGGTCAAAATCTATATATAGTATATAGATACCTATATAAATATATATATATATATATATACATATATATATATATACATATATATATATATATATATATATTATCTAGGATCATAGGATCGACATCGACGTCGATCGATGGCAGAATAGACCAGTCTACCTCGATCGACAGACTATCGATTGGTGTGGTAACACCCTAAGGATGTTTCCAAGTTGTCGATGAGATCTTTATATGACAAACTTATAACGCAAATCTTAGCACTGGAGTCTCTCGGCCTGACAGAAAACAGGTATGCTGCATTATTATATCCTCTAGTAGAGTCAGCACTACCTGATGAGACGCTGACAGCATGGAACAGATAAAATTTTCGAGTAGAAATAAAAGAAAACCCGCTCTCTCACCTATTACAATTTTTAAGGCCTGAAGTAGAGTCGGAAGAGAGAATACGCGTAGCACGGTACAAGTGATTGAAGATTCCCGACCTCATCGTGCTTAACAACTTCTGTTAAAGGAAATAATAATAACGAAGTAACACAGATTTCTATTTGGAGTGTTGATGTAATTATTTGAGCTATTGTCAGTATCTGCAAAAAATGCTGGTTTAACACGGTCAATGTAAATATACGATTGCTTTCTCTTCAGTTGGAGTGATTCCTTGGCTCGTTATATGACAACCTAAGAAATCGAGTCCGGTCTTGAGAAATTCGCATTTTTCTAAGTTGATCGTTATTCCATGCTCATGCAGGCGTTTTCAAATTATTTTCAGGTGTTGTAGATGTTCTTCTTTTGCGCTCTTATATTTGTCTGGCCCTCCTTTTGTTTGGATATGATGTTGCACTTGGCACTTGGAGTTGGGTATATTGGTAGCTGGCTTAGTTATATCTTCGTATTTTGCCAGTAATTTTGTTATGCTAATTTCTTTGAGGGTGTTCGTCGTTTGGATACTTGGGGGGAGGGAGACTTGCCGAGCTAACAGATGCAGAAAAGAATAATTTTGTATAGACATAAAGAGACTCTGTAAATTTATTTTGAAAAAAAATATACCCGTGAAGTTTCTTGCCAGTTCTTCTTCACGAAGGTTTTTTTCGAACTGGTGGTAGAATCATGTTTTATTTGACGTCAATAAGAACAAGTAATTGTCAATGTTGAGAAATAAATATTTGAATTTGAATTTGAATTCTTGTGAAATAGTTTCAACACTAGGTTGACTTGCTCTGATAATTGTTGCAGGCGTTGTCAGCTCAGTAACTTTCTCAGTAAGCTTTCTTGTGAAATAGTTTCAACGCTAGGTTGATTTACTCTGATAATTGTTGCAGGCGTTGTCGGCTCAGTAACTTTCTCAGTAAGCTTTCTTCCGTCTAAATCGACGAGTGATTTGTGCTACTATAAAAAATCAGCACCAAGTATGGACGTGTTGACGTGAGCAATAACAAAATTCCATCTAAATTTGCGAGTCCTATATTAAGGTTTTCGTATGTTCTAATGAGGCTGCCGTTCGCGGCGTGTACTCTATGACTTGTAACATACTTGTGCTTGAATGAGTTTCTTCTCAAAACTGATATATTTGTCGACTAAAAACCTCTTGCCACTTTGTCGGTCGGCGATATAAGGCAGTCGTAGGGGTGAATAGCACAAAGTTCCGCCCTGGTTCGCGCTAATTGTAGTTTCCCTGATACTTCCATTTGCTTGATCTGGTTTTTCCAGGCACATGGTGGTTGCCATTTCTATATCTTTTCTTTGAATCGCCTATAATACTGACAAAGACCTTGATTACCTTGATCTTGAAACGGAATTTACTGCGTCTATACTTTTCGTTTTCGTCGCGTAGTGCAGCGATTCCAATTATCATCTGTGTCAGCTGGTTTGTAAGGCTAGTGTCCTCGTTAACTTAATTACATGCAGAATTTTGTCTTTAAGTTTTTCTCTTCTGGAGGGTTAACGATGATGTCACGGACTTCGCTTATTTCATGCTTCGATAAATTTGCGAAGATGTGAAACTCCTTGTTTCTGGGCAGCGACTATAGCTTCAAACTGGGTAAACCATAACGTTCCGATATGCTTATGGCGGCAACTTCAGGTTCCGATGTAACGGCTTTGACTGGAGCACGTAGAGCCATTTTCCTTTGAATTTCGGTTGGGTCCTCAACTTCTTGCGTCGGGTGCGTGACTGGCGCGGGTGCGTGACTAGTGTCGGTGTCACCAGTTATTACTACCAGGAAAAGGCTTGTAAATTAAGACATGATTACATGTTGAGTGACAATTAGTTGTTAAAATGATGAGCTTCTACACTAGATATAAACGTGTGAAATACAGAAATATTTAATCATCTCATGATCTTACTTTTATCACGTATGTTCCTAAATAGGTAAACTGATTCTCTGTTAGTCACGTCTGGGGACGCCACACTTACCATCCAATATTCATACTGCAACTTCATAGATTAATGATGATCTCTGCCACATAAGTGAATGGACCAAGTCCTTTGGTCTGCGTATAAATCCTACTAAATCTCAGGCCATGCTAATAGGAAGTCGAGCAATGCGTAGTTTCCTGGATTTGCTCAACTTTCCTCCTGTACTTCTTAACGACGTCCCGATTGCCTTTACTGATACTTCTAAAAATCTAGGCGTTATTTTAGACTCAAATCTGTCATGGAATGCTCATATCAGTGAAAGAAGTAGGAAAGTACATTTTTCTTTTCACACTTTAAAACAGCTACATAATTTCTTACCTTTGTCAACTAAAATTATTCTTGCACCATCCCTCATCCAACCTATTATCGATTACGCAGACGCGTGCTATTTGGATGCCACAGAGGAGCTCTTAAATAAACTGCAGCGTTTACAAAATGTATCTATCCGTTTCATATTCGGTCTTAAGAAGTTTGACCATGTCTCCCAATTTCGAAAGCAGCTTCAGTGGCTCCAAATTCGCCTTCGCATGAACACTAGGATGCTCTGCCTCCTTTTAAATGTCTTGTATTCCTCGGCTTCTCCATCCTATCTACGTGAGCGCTTTACATTTGTTCGTTCTGTGAACGAATCGGTAAGGCCAAGTAAACGATTTATTTTACGAATGCCTCCACACAAAACCGATTTTTACTCATACTCCTTCACAGTAAAAATAAGTGAAGTTTAAAAATAGAGTGAAAGAGCATTATCTTTCTCATGAAATCATGACATGATTTTAGCTGTTATCCCATAAGTATTATTTATGTAATTATATGATGTGTTCATGTATGTATTCATGTATGCATATGTTTTAAGTATGTATATAAAGTATTTGTAAGTTTGTATGTATGTTATCCTTACGTATATTTATATAGTTATATGTATATATATTTTTTTTTTTTCTTCTTTTTTTTTGTTTTCTGTTCTTTTTAATGAATTTAGAATTAGTATAAAAAGCACACTAATTTTGCAGTTTTTAATCAAACTCTCCAGTCCTAGGTCTACTGGTAGAAATTTCTTATTAAATAAGTAGAACCTTTGTACAAGCATTTTATCCCATTTATGGTTAGTTTTTTTGTGTGTACATAAATTGTAAAATAAATAAATAAATAAGAATAAGTTTATAATTCATGTAAAAAAATAAAAAATAAGTTAAAATTCAAGTAAAAATGTTGAATTTACAATTTATGCACACATTTTATAAGAACAAATGTGTTTTTTTAATCTATGCTTTTCAATAAAATCCTGATTGATGTCAAAATAGTACTAATAATAAGTAATTAATAAAAAAAGGAAATTTACAAGAAATAATATTAATCAAAATTAAAGATAATAAAAAATATTTATTTTAACTTTCGAAATTAAATTTTAAAATAATAATAACAATGTCAATTACTTATTTGAAATTATTATTATAGATTACTATAGATTAGATTAGACTATAGATATAGATTATTATAGCATTTTAATTAAATAAATTAAAAAATCTATTAAGCAGGTTAAAATTTAACAGCCATAAGAATTGGATGAGAGTGGGTGTGTACAGTGTCTGGATGGGTGAGTATGTGTATCTCTGAAATAAGTGCAATTCGGTTCTAATAATCAGGAAATTATGAATCAATGTATTGTTTCATGTCTTATTATTTCAAACAAGTTTATTTCGTTTTTTGTACCGAGTTTGTCTCGAGTATATAGGTTATGTACTGAAATGCAAGTCCCTTTTTGGCATTATCTACAAACAGTCTAAATGCTCCTCCTCGCTTCGCACGTCGTCGCGCCTAATTTTTATAGTTTTTATAGTAACAGGAGATTATTTTTATTTTGTTACTATTTTTCTTACCATGTGATGTCAGGATTACATACTAAATAATAGATAAATATTTGATGTCACAATTCCTGAAGTGCATTGAATTTATTTGACTGACACTTGTGTTTTATCTTAACTCTATGGATCATTATAATACTTGAACCTTTACCTAATAATAAACAAAATAATTTTTTTTATGTGCAAGACGAGGGACAATTTTAAATCCGAATTTGAATATTCCGATTTTAAAAAATCCTAATTCCACAATCCCTAATAGACTAAATTCCGACTATTCCGTTCTGGCGTTGTTTTTATCATGTTAGACATATGCGTCGGACACAAACCTAACCGACGCGTTTCGTTTATGTAAATTTATCCGCAACAAAAGTATTTTTTTTTTACTTTTGAGATTATAATTTTTAATATATACCCAGTTTAGATGCAAAATCTGAATGTTAGCATTGAATTTTCGGAAAATTTAAATTCCGCATACCATATTTCGGACTAGTAACACAGCGGGGTTTTAATTCTTTGTACTAATCAAATACGGAAAATTAAAATTTCGTATTTATGAATTTCGATAAAATAAGAATCGTGTTTTTGAATAGTCGGAATTTAGTCTCTTAGGGATTGTAAAATTAAATAATTCGGAATTTTCGGGTGTTCCCGTCGAAAACAGACCTGAACCGTACGATAATTATCGTACATGTGCGATAATTTCATAACTACGTACAATGTACGATGGTACACAACTATCGTACGCAGATTGCACGATAATTTCCATTCTGATGAAAATTTTGATGATTAACCACTGAAACGTTTTTTTTTTTTTTTGCTGCCGAGGCACCCTCGCGGGAGGAGGTGGAAGAAGCGTCATGCATACCGCCCGCAGGTAAATTCTTCTGCGGGGGGTTATGTGGGACTCACCAGAATGGCACCTACCCACTAAAAACCACCTGTTGGCTGTAGTTATTACCGTTAGCCTTCATCGGAAGCGACACCCGTCGGGAAGTTGGGCGCGCTGGCGGAGACCCGCTAGCGGATCTTCCGCCTGTAGTGAAAGTTGCACTGAAGGTGCTCAAAGGGACATGAGTTGGTGGCCGTTCTGGGCAGCCTCCGGTGAAGCCGGGGCTGGGCAGAGGTCGGCCGAAGCATGATTTAGGGATCAATTCATTTAAATGAACCTATAATGAATTGAGAAGGGAACTATGCTCCGCCAGAGCTAGCAAACGCTCTGTCGGAGTACGTGAAGCCCTAAGTTTACGGGCTAAGACTGCGATTTCTCTAACATCGACATTTTTTATAGCGTCGCAGACGATACGCATATCGTCTGCTACGGAGGATTGAGGAGTGGGTTTGTATGGGCGAGGAGCCGGGATGGGATTCGATGCTGGGTGCTGCCTCCAGTTTTCTGGGGGAGGCCTGGGCTGTGTAGGCTTAGCAGCCGGAGGAACCCGGCTACGCAGCGGCGGAAAGTTTTCTTGAGAAAGGCGCGGGGCCTGTTTGGGTGCCGCCCTTTTGAAATTGGAGCGCATACAACGGGGTGCACGAGCGCAGCCCCTGTAATTTGCGGTGTGGCTGGACTGGCAATCCCGCAATCGGGAGGAGAGGGAGTTTCAGGAGTGCGATTGCACTCCTTAGTGAAATGAGGGACCAGGCACTTGACGCACCTGGGCGGTGCGCGGCAGTTGGCCGCCGCGTGCCCGTACAACTGGCACCGATGGCACTGGCCGGGATGACCGCGGCGATGAGGCGCCTCGATCGAGATCCCAGAGAGGCCGCATATAGTGCTAACCCCTTTGAGGATCTCCCTGGACTTGGGGACGTTGGCGAGAACCACCAAAGCGAGAGGGTGTTGCCTCCCGTACTTGCTGTGCATTTTATGCACCGCGAGTGCCGGGAAGCCTTGGGACTGCAGATCCTCCAGTATAGCCTCGTTCGATAATTCGAACGGGACTCCCCTGAGTACCGCTCTGATCTTACGCTCTTCTGACAGAGCATAAGTATGATAAGCATATTGCTTATCGGTGAGGAGCTTTGTTAAAGCACGAAAGTCGTCTATCGACGAGATTAAGATTTCAATAGATTCACCCGAGTTGGCTGCTCGGATGTAATGGATTTTGTGCTCATTGCACAATGTCGAGACCTCAGTCCATTTACCCTTTTCCCGAAGGAAAACGGGTGGTGGTACTTTGGCCTTGACAGAAATTGGGGCCGGAGCGGGTGTTGAAGACACCGGGGCAGCTGACGTTGAAGACGCCGCAGGGGGTGTAGGGACGGGCGCCGAGGGCGCCGGGTCTTGTTTCGAGCGCTTCTTAACAAGGGTGAAAGAGGGAGGCTCATCAGGGCCAGTTGGGGTGGCATCCGAGGATGACTCGGTCGCGGGTGCGCGCTTGCGGCGCGGAGGGGCGTCTACTTCGCACTCCATGTCACTGGAGGAAGGGGACGCGGGAGGGCCTAAGACCTGAGGGGTCTGGGGGACTGGGGTGGCCTGAGGGGCCATTGAGGGAATTAACGCCATGATATGCGGGATGAGAGAGTCCAAGAAACGATACTTATCAGCATTTATAGACATGCCTTCAGCACCGGTACTATCAAGTAACTTCCTCATAAACTCATCAGAGCTTAGAGAAGCCATTGCGGAGGGGTTGGGGAGGGACAATATATGAACCTAACAACGATGACTAACTTCCTAAAACCACCCTACACGCAGTAGGGCGGTTGAGAACGACGCGGATAACTTACTCGAACACGGCACTTGAAGTCCTGGAACGACGAAACCCCGTCGACGAAGCTCACGTTCCACGAAGTACGGTTAACAACCCAATATCCACCGTGAAAACGGCGTTAGAAACTTATTAGAAGTACGGTTAACGGCCCACTGTCCGCCGTGAAAACGGCGTTAGAAACTTATTACGGTATACAACTATGAAATTATATATTACGACAACAACCAGTGAAATTTGGGTGCTCAATTAGCGCGGGGGCTAATAGAGCGGGAAGGCGTCTGCGATCGACGTGCGCTCGAGAACGCACGCAGACCGAGACTGTGTAGGATTTTTTTTTTTTTTTGTTCCCCTCCGCGGGAAGGGCAGGAGGATAAAAATGCCCTGACGCATACTCTGGCGCGATTCCAAAGTTATGTGGGACTCGTCCCGACGCCTACCAGGACCATACCCACTAAAAACCCCCTGTCGGCTCGTGCATTTTTGCCACTCAGCCTTCATCTGAGCGACGGCCAATTGGAGAAAGAGGCCGCGCTAGCGGGGCCCAGAAGGGGTCACCCGCTGGGATTACATAGCACTGAAGGTGCTCAAAGCACTGAAGGTGAATACATAGCACTGAAGGTGCTCAAAATGAAAATCAATAATTAAAACAAAAATTTAAAAAAATAGCAAAATAAAATTGAATTAATTCGCATTTACGTTAGAATTAGGATTTACGTTAGAGTTAGAATTTACGTTAGAATTAGAATTTGCGGCCAGAAGGGCTTCGAGATCGCGTGACAGTCTGGTGGATGAGTACGCTTGCGCATTCCTAGGCCTAGCGACTTTGAACTTCGAGTCTAACACAGGAGTAGTATATGAGACTGAATCACGAACTAGAGGATTGGGATGGGTTTCGGAGCGTATGAAGAACGCTTCAGAGAGTGTTTTGAGATGTTGTTGTACTGTAGGCAGTTCAAGATCTCTATGCAAGTCCGCGTTACGCACGTACCACGGTGCGTTTGTGGCCCGGCGGCAAAAGAGGTTTTGAACTACCTGCAGTTTGTGCAGGAGGGAGGGTTTGGCGTGGGCAAAGATTGGCGAGGCATGCGTCATGACGGGTCTAACGCAGACCTTGTAAAGTGTACGTTTGTTTCTGAAGGACATTTTACTTTTTCTACCTAACATGCTATTTAGGCGGCCTAAATAGTGACGAGCGAGTTTCGAAACTCTTTCGACGTGTGGCTTGAAAGAAAGCGTCGGATCTAATGTGACGCCTAAGTATTTAGTACTGCGCTTCCAGGGGATGGGAATGCCTAACATTCGGACGTGGGGATCACCATCGGGACGACGGCGTTTGTGGTCGAAGCGCATCGCAGAACTCTTTTCAGGGTTCACATCGATGCGCCATTTTTGAAACCATACACCAAGGGCGTTTACGGCCTTTTGGAGTCTGGTTACAAGGTGCCGAACACTGTGGCCTTTGGTATAGAGTGTGGTGTCGTCAGCAAAGAGGGCGAGTTCGACGCCTTTCGGCGGGATGGGAATGTCGTTGGTGTACACGGTGTACAGCAGAGGGGCGAGGACTGAGCCTTGAGGGACTCCAGCCTTTATGGGACGAGGCGCAGAAAGCGTGCCTTCGTGTTTAAATCGAAATGTACGGTCTTTGAGAAACGACGCTATTAACCTGACTAGGCGATCCGGTAAGCCTATCTTGTAGAGTTTATAAACGAGACCGCCGTGCCACACTTTATCGAAAGCCTTGGCTACGTCAAAGAAAACCGCGACTGTTTTATAACGACGCGGATAGAAACCGTCAAGTATATACTCGACGATTCGGTGGACTTGCTGAGGGCAGGAGTGTTTAGCGCGAAAGCCGAACTGATGGGGAATAATGAGAGGATCGCCATCCGTTGGAAACAGATGGTTCCGCATTCGAGAGAGTATGACTCTCTCGAGAAGTTTAGACATTGCCTTGAGGAGGCTGATGGGTCTGTGATTAGCTGGGACGTTCAGAGGTTTGCCCGGCTTGGGAATGACTATGACTGTCGCTTCTTTCCAAGCTTTTGGAAAGTAGCTATGGTCGAAGCAGGCATTGAAAATGATAGCTAAAAAGGTAAGCATCTGTTGAGGTAGGTGCTTAAGTGCGTGGTTGGAAATTCCATCCGCACCCGGAGCCTTTTTGGACTTTTGATTTCTAATGAGAAGCAAGATTTCGTCATTAGAGACTGTGACAGGGTCGGCGGTGATGGGGAGAGAGTCTCTGCGAAGGACTTCGTCCTCCACCGCCTGGATGTGTGAGGGATCAGCAGGTTGCGTGCTGAGCGAGCATTGTGCGGCAATGCTGTCAGCGAAGCATTCGGCTTTCTCTTCGACTTCAAAGGCAGTAGTGCCATCGGGACGAGTGAGAGGAGGAACGTGAGAGGCGGTGTCTACGCGTAAGGCTCGGGCCATGCTATAGTACGCTTGGTGGGACGGAGAGATATTCGCCATGAGATCGTTCATCTGAGCGTCTCGGAGTTCCGCGAGGCAAGACCTAACTTTACGTTGAAGCTGATTCGCAGCTGTTCTATAGGCGGGCGTGGGATATTTCTTGGCTCTCCGGAGAGCCGCATTCTTAGCTTTAATAAGATTGCTAACGGCTAAGGGAAGCGTGGGTTTGCCTTGCTTAGCAACCTTTTCGTTGTCACTGATGGCTGAGTTGATAGCATCAGTGAGAGAATTTACTAATGAATCGATTTTATCCGGGCTATCTAATTGTTCGGGAGAGATCGCGAGTGGAGAGTTCGGAGCCTCTAAGGCTGAAACTAACGTATTTTTAAAACCTTTCCAGTTGGTAAAGGTCTTAGGAGATGAGACGTTATCGTTCGGCGGTCCTAGCACGAGGGAAACGGGGCGATGGTCGGAGCCTAGGTCATCGAGCGGTTCGATAGACCTTAGATCAAGATTGATTCGCTTGATAATTCCAAAGTCGAGGATGTCAGGAGAGTAGGACGGGTTGTTGGGATAGTGAGTGGGAGTGATGGGGGATATGACGTCTAGGTCAAGGGAGTTAGTGATGTCGAAGAGAGCGATACCGCTGGTGTTAGTCGATAGGCACGTCCAGTCAGTATGTTTGGAGTTAAAGTCTCCGAACATAATGACTGAATGGCCGAGGGCGAGAATGGCCTCAAAGTCGCTGCGGATTGGTCTGGTACCACTAGGTATGTAGATTGAAGCTATGATGATGGTCGGATGACCAGTCATAGCCAATCTACACACAGTGGCTTCCATGTTGAGGAGAGGAGGGGTAGGGAGAGGACAGCAGTGGAAGCCTCTTTTGTAATATATAGCGGTGCCGCCGAAACCGTCGGAGTTGGGCCTATCGTTACGAATAAACGCGTACTTAGGTATAGCGAATCCCCTGGAGCGGTTTGGAGTAAGCCATGTCTCCTGGAGAAGGAATAAGTCAGGTTCTTTGTTCTGAAGGAACAGTTTAATCTCGGGAAGGTTGGTATTAAGGCTACGAGCGTTAAAAGCTACTAGGGATAAGCCCTTGGGTTTAATACGACTGGACGCGGGATTCGCGGGTCTAGACATTATAATTTATTATTTACGAATTTATACAAATATAAAAGACTTTACAACGAACTTAGGAGCGAGTGATGCTCGGCTAAAGCAAATAAACGCTCTTGAGGAGAGCGGGCGGCTCGCAGTTTGCGTGCGAGCACGGAAATTTCGTTAATATCGACGTTTTGAATAACGTCGAACACGGTCTTCATGTCCTCAGCCAACGACGACTGAGGTGCGGATGACGGAGAAGGACGCGGCCCTACGGAAGCTACGGGAGCTGGGATGGGTCGGGAAGGTGCAGGCGGAACGGCCGGACGCTGCCTCCAAGACAGAGCCGGAGTAGGCGTCGGCTGAACGGGCTTTGCTTCCGGGGGACCCCGGTTGCGCAGCGGCGGGAAGTTAGCGGGAGTGAGCGGCGGTGCCGGTTTAGGCGCGACCCTCTTGGCGGTGGAGCGCGGAGCACGCGGGCAGCCCCTGTAGTTAGCTGTGTGACCAGACTGGCCGCACAGCACACAGGCAGGGGGGGAAGTGGATTCGGGAGTGCGAGTGCACTCCTTCGTAAAATGTGGATCCAGGCACTTAACGCACCTGGGGGGAGCTGAGCAGTTAGCCGCTGCGTGGCCGTAGAGCTGGCAGCGGTGGCACTGCCCAGGGTGACCGCGGGGGTTGGGACGCTCAACAGAGATATTTGAGAGTCCGCAAATTGTGCGAGCCTCTCTAAAGATCTCCCTCGAGTTGGGAGTATTCGACAAGATAACTAAAGCTAACGGAAAGCGCCTACCGCGGTTAGAGTGCATCTTGTGCACTGCTTCGGCCGGGAAACCCTGGGACTTAAGGTCCTCGAGGATTTCTTCATTCGCGAGCTCGAACGGGACGCCCCGTAGTACTGCGCAGATCTTACGCTCCTCCGGGAGGGCGTAGGTGTGATACGCGATTTGATTTAACGAGGCAACCTGGTAAACGCGCGGAAGTCGTCGACGGTCGCTACTTGAATTTTGATTGTATCGCCAGCGTTGGCGGCTTTTAAGTAATTAATTTTGTGCTCTTTGCACAAGTTAGAAACCGCGGTCCAGCGCGTTTTTTCACGCAGGAAGACGGGCGGAGGGAGCTGAGGTTTCGGCGGGACGGGAGCGCAGCGCGTCGCTGGCTTCGATGGGACCGACGGAGACGCGGTTACTTCGAGCGATTTTAACGGCGCGGGGGCTGGTGTTGAAGACACCGGGGTTGGCTCGGGTGTTGAAGACACCGGGGTTGGCTCGGGTGTTGAAGACACCACGGCTTTTTTCGAACGCTTCTTAGAGCGTTTGGCAACTAACTGGAACGCGGGCTCAGGAGAACCGGTTAGGGTGGCGGCGACCGACGAAGCTTCGGACGCGGCGGAGTCTGAATCGCTCCCGGGAGCGGTACGCTTCCTGCGAGATGAGTGCGAGGATGAGACCGACGCGCAGTCCATATCGGATGGAACGGGAGACGCGGGAGAGCTATACACCTGAGGGGTCTGGACATTAGAGGCCTGAGGGGCCGGGGTTGAGGCGCGTTAGTGCGTCAGCGGGTATGCTTACGCCGGACGCAGCGAGTGCCTGGGCGAACGACTTAAGAATATTAACAAGGTCCATTGGAGGACTTGGAGTTACAATATGTAATATATAAATATATAATGTATGCCTATAATATATAACAAATGCCTAGGATTCCTAAATAAAAACCTAGCGAACCCTAGCGGCAAACCTCCCTACCAGCGGTAGGGGGGCTGGGGAGAATAACTTAAAACTAACCGTAGTACGCCGAAGGCCGCTACCTAGAAACCTAAAAAAAAGGGTACGCAGGTAAAGAGTTGACCGCGTTAGGGTCAACCTTTACCGACAGAAAGGACAAATACACACGAAGAACACACAGATATGATAAAAATAAATATGAATATAGGAGAAAAATAAATAAAATAGAAAAGAGAAATAAAATAAAAATAAAAGGACTGGTTCAGTACAAATTCGTTGTCACCGTTAAGTATCCTTTGCACTGAAACCAGACTACTTACGCTGGGCACAACACTGCACTCAGCACAAGCACAACACTACTTAGCACAGCACTTTGAAGACTAAGGGGCTTAGTCGCAAAGAAAAATCGCACTTCGAAAGCACTCAGACGGAGTAGAAAAACCTTGAAAACCGTAGCACGGAACCAACACGCTATACTGTGACGTCAGTAGACTGAGCGCCACGGAATATCGGGAGGGAACCGATCAACGGAGAACTGGGTCTTGCACGTCCGCACCGCGTGGCGATCGGAGCGAGAATGACTGACTGAAACGTCCAACTACAAGTTGTAATGACGCGCTATTTGTCCGCGCTCGCGGCAGGTTGCCGTCGCGTCGAGCGCCCTATGACTTCATCTAGTTTCAAGTCTATTTTATCGTTCAAAGAGAAAATACAGCGTATTTTTGTTCCTCTTTGACGGTTAAGATTATAAATTGTATATAATATGTTAAGTTTCATTAATATTTGTGTATTCTGTTATCGCAAACATAGAATCTATTTAGTCAAACTTTTAAAAAATATGCTTGTTTTCATCCTCTATCCTTTAACATTATTTTCTTCTTTATAAATTCGAAATGTTGGCGCGTTCATCACACTCGATGTAGACGAGGGCTCAGCTCAGGTCTGTGCCATACGTTCAACATTTAATTTGAATTATTATTTATTTTTCTATTTAAACAACACAAGTTTACAAGATTTAAACTGTAAATCATTTGCAACGTATTATTGTTTCTTTTCATATGATTTTTTAAAGAATTTTAGCCATTTTCCTGATGATACGATAATTTTGATCCATATACGATAATTTTACGGCCCGGTACGATAACTGCCTGGCTTCAGGTTGTGAACACTGCTCACAACAAGACGGTCGTGCTAGTCACTATATTTCTGTTCGCTGAGTTTTTTCACATTATCCATACGCTACGTTGTGTATTTTGTGTTCCTCCATGTTGATTGCTGCCCAGCTGTCAAATATCAAAATGCCGAAAGGATTTGTTCTGAAAAGGCAGGCGAGAGAACTGATGATCAAGGTTCGTGATTACTTTGTAGCAGAGTATCAAAATGGTGGCCCGCTATTATCGGATTGTGTTACTATTGTGTTGCGGATGTTAGGAATTAGTGGACGTACTGTTTCAAATTTTCTACCGAAGCTTACGGTACAAGCGGCATGCAGGAAAATAAGTTTCGTACGCCGAAGAAAAAGCGCCAACCACGTCGTGTGACATCGGTTGACAACTTCAACGCTGGTGCTATTCGCCATCATATATATTATTACTTGCGCAAAGAAATTCCAACACATAAAAAACTTGTTGTTTCTTTACGTGAATGTGGTTTGTTCCATGGCCAAAAATTGTCATTGAGCTTAGTTTAAAAAGAAATTGGATTTTCTTATAAAAAATCGGACATACGTAAAATATTGATAGAGCGTCACGACTATGGCTCGCTGCGAATTTTTGAGCGAAGCCAAAAAGATATCAGCTTGGTCAAATGTTATTTTCACTGACGAGACGTGGCTAAATGCAAACCACACAGTATCTAAGAACTGGACTGACGACACCGCCGCTTCCACTAGTTCAGTGCCAATGGGAAAAGGTGAACATTTATCATATGCCATGCTGGGTCTTCGAAAGGATTAGTGTCAGATGCTTTACTGGCCTTTAAATCCAAGAAATAGACTACCGCGAAGAAATGAAATCGGAGATTCACGAAGGATAGTTCAAAGAAATGGTGTAATCTCTGGAAGGACCGTCGATTATGGACAACGCTACATATCACTCCAGACAAATAGATAAAATGCCGACGCAGGCCAATAAAAAACAAGATATAATTGACTGGCTCCAACGTCATGGCGAAAATGTGGATAGCACTTTATTAAAAGTACGATTAGTGAATATTTTAAAATCGAAAAAAAGCCTCCCTAAAAGATATGTTATCGACGAAATAGCTGACGAATGTGGTCATTGGGTTCTTCGACTTCCGCCGTATCATTGCCAGTATAATGCTATAGAACTAATATGGGCACAAATCAAAGGACACGCCACTCGAAACAATACCCAGTCCCCCTTTTACGGCAAACAAGATGTTAGATTTATAAAAAAATGCATGTGCAAATTGTGAGAAGAACCCAAAACATTACAGCGTCGGATTGGGAAATTCATGTGGCATTCGATAATATGCAAGTACAGGAACTTATAATAAATGTTTGGGAGAGCTCATCGAGTGACAGTGACGATTCATCAGATTTTGATTAAAATAAATAAATATTACCTGTCGTTATAACTATTTCGTTTCATTGTCGAGTACCTACCTATACCTATTTATTTTACAAGAGCTTCGAAAGTTTTAAAGAAGTTGGCATTATCAATCAAGAATTAATACGTGTAACATCTTGTAATGAAATATAATATTAGTTAATAAAGTACAAAATTATCCGGCAGTAGTTTAGTTTCTTACATTTTGTAAAAAAATATCGGGTCTGTTATTTACGTTACGTTTATCGATATAGCTCCATCCCTATCAGTTTCTCCGACTCTGGTATTATATAACCTTGTACGTGTGTAAACGTCACATTTTTATAAAATAATGCATAGATAATGTAAAAAAAACGCTCGCACAAGTTTTCACAGGAGTTGTCATCGAGAAAATAAAGAAATGGAAAAATAGTATAATATAACACTTTTAGCGCGCTCAAACGAATTGGTACGGTTTCGAGCACTTTTCCTGTGAGCGGCTAACGGAACGCACTATACTACTTGAAAGATCGTAAGTTCAAAACCATATCAAAACAAATAGATTGTCAGTCTTTTGACTTTTGTTTGACCGATTTTAAACGAAATGAGGTACTTTTCTTGCTTCCATTTGTTTGCTTATTCCGAAATGAACTTATTAGGACCCACACTATTCAGCACTCAAAGTTTAGACGCGAAATAGGTACCTACTTTATTTTGCACACACAATTACCTATCTCATATCTATCTTCTCTTTTGTGTGCGCTTAAAGTTCAATACCATCCAACCGGTTTATTTTATCGAATGACGAAGAAGATAATAGAGGTATCGTCGTAACTTAATTTATTTAGTCAGATAAGTGAATTGACTAAGTTACAGTGGTTGTTTTGTTTTTAATAATGTGGTCTGTTCAGAGTGTGGTCTTAAATTTTTTATTGTGGATACTCTTAGTTTTCAACTTTAGTAAGTGCTTTCATGAATCTTTTAATATTTAAGGATCTATTGTCGTTTTATTTCGTTAGAAAATTATATACGCATGATACAGCATTCGAGTAAAATTATTAATAAATTTTTTTTTAAATTGAAACTCATATTTTCTCAATTAATGAAAATAAGTTTATAACATTTCATATAAGTAAATACTATTGATGTTTGTTATTAATTCTTATCAAATTAAATACATTATTTATTTTATGCATTTTAGGCACATTATAATTAAAGAAATTCTCTGATCGTACATGTTAGTCAAATTAAATTTTTACAAAATTGGAGTTTAAAGGCCTTTTCCATATAATATTTTTTAATGTGTATGTACTTGTAGTAACCTCATTAAAGAAAAATTTGTAATTAAATAAATTATTTTTGATTAAATTTTTTTAATAGTTATTCTATGCACTAAAACTTGCTATTCCTATAATAAGCATTGTTCTTATTATCAGTTTCTAGTGTACCACAATCTATCGGAGACATATGTTCACCTCCAAAGTATAACCGGGGAATCTGCACTCTTGTCATTGAGTGTCAACCGGCTATAAGGTTAGTATTAAGAAATATTTTTTGTACGGATTTGAGTAAAAAAATGTTACCTGGAGTTAGCTGGTTAAGTTGAAATTACATGACATAAATCAATAAATCAGTCTGAGTAAAGTATTATCTCAACTCTGTGTAAATAGGACATATTCTGCTTTTAGAGCTTTACTTACTCTCACAAATATTTCACACACATGAGATTATAATATTTATTTAGATATTAACATTACGAAAATTAAAACATTGAAGATGTTACAATGCTTTGAGCAGAATTAAATTATTCACTGTATATCTAACCAGTGGTAAGGGTGAAGTCCAGTCCAAAATTGAACTTTTCACAATTTGTAAAAAATAAACATACTTATGCAAGATTTAGATTTAATTTACTTGAGATGATATAGCTATAAATTTGAAGTGTGATTAGGCAATTGGTGTATATGTACTTATTTTCGAATAATATGGGCTTTGTATTTATTGTCCTCCTTCGCGTACCTATCCCATTATCTTTGTCATATCCTTTACAGTACGTGTACTCCAAATGATCGGTTGATTAGTTCAGGCGTAAAACTCATTCTCGTCGTTTATATTAGTTAGGTACGCTCATGTTTATTCTAGATTATCTAATCCGCTGCATCCATTATACAAAGGAGGTTCGAACATTTTTGTATGGAGCCTGGCATACCTAAACTTACAAGTACCAAAAAATGTACACATACATCAATCGAAAAACAAATTATAAACAACAAATACTCTATGATAAAGTGTCACGTGATATACTTTTGTTTATGACTTGATAAAAAAATTACTATTTTTCCTTTTAAATTGATTTTGGGCACAATTTTACCTTACGTTGTTCCATATGGATGTTGAGTTTTGTGTTTTATGTGTTTTATACATTGACTTGCTAAGCAAGTTGCCATTAAGGGAACATGGTGATTATATACTTAGGTAGGTATCTTAATTACTTTCCTCATTGGTGACTCAAAAAATTCATACATATAAAATATCATTCATCCACATCATGGCAGGGTCCCCAAGAAACTATCAGCGTTGTCACATTGAATGGCAAGGCTGATGCGTCGAGTGAAAAGCTGCCAGCTCTTGGACCACCTGTAACCTCAACAAGACGCGATGGCAGATACTTTAACTTATAGTAGCCAAAGCTCTTTTTATTATACGAAAAATCTGACCACCGCTTGTTATACAAAGAAAGACCGTGGTGTCGAAATTCATTAACTTGCTGATTTTTATGTAAATGTTCAATGATCGGTTAACGATCATCATATTCACGGGATGACAAACGACTTATTACGTCGTGTGTGCTTAATAAATCAATAACCATGTAATATTGAAAACTGTGCACTCATATGGAGCAACGTAAGGTTAAATAGTTGTGCCCAAAATCAATATAAAAGAAAAAAAAATCCTTTTTATTTTCAGTTTTCAATCTGAAATATCTCAAAAATTATATCACTTATGACATTTTATCCATACTTTGTATTTGTTGTGTATGTTTCCTTTCGATTGATGTACTCGTATATTTCATAGCTGTACGCGAAAAAGTGAAAATTTTGGTAAGTACCATTGAGCTACTATGTACTACGTACTAGAGAAGCTATTTAAAAACAAATTTTGTGTCACATTCCATTTTTTCTTATTCAATCATTTTATTATTAGATGCTGTTAAGGCCTGTGCCTCAACATAGATGTTTAAAGTAATGTTAAATTGATAAATGTTTTAAAGTAGTAGTTTGAGATGGTTAAAGGGAAACACGACTGTTTCGGACGAGTTGTTTAATGTTAATGAAAATCACAATTACAAAATAATAAAATAAATAATTTGTCGCGTGTTTGCGTAGGTAAGCGGTGTTCGGTTACACCGAACATATTCCCCACCAGCATAAGATGAGACGGATTCGCAGCCGGATGCCCAAAGATGCCGCTAGTCTTCTCTGAACACCAATTTCCGGAACACTGGTTCTTTGTTTTCAGTTTTTATTTCTTTCATTTCCACTTCCTCTTGGGATGTACTTCCTCCAGCTGTTTCCTTAACTGTTGAGTTGGCCTTCCAAGTTCTTCTCGCGCGGCGGCAGCTCAATATCACGAAGGTAAGTATAAGAACGCTGACTATTGCGTATATTATAGTGTAATGATGAATGTCATGAGGCGAGATTTTTTGTTCATTCTCATAAGTCTCGCTTGCTTTCAGTTCTTTTATCTTAGACTCAATCTCTCTGTGTAATTGAGTCTGTTCTGAGTGTGTTTTATTGGATAACGAATATTTGTCGATGGTAATATTGATTATGTGACTTATGGGAGCCACTTCCACCTTTTCAATATCGAACATAATATCTAATCGACTCAAGTGGCGTTTATGTCCATAAATCGTAAAATCCGTAGTTTTGATAATGCAATTCTCTTCTAATGAAATAATATTCGCAGCGATCAGCTGGTGAGCTGTAACTCGATCTCCACATATTGTACGTAAGTAAATAGGATGTTGAGGATTGCACATGTATGTTGAAGAGTCTCGTATTATGCATTTTTGTAAGTTATCTATCGTTAATGAGAGGTAATTATCTTTCTGTAAATTAATTGCAATATATTCTGAAGTTGATACGATAGAATATGTTTTTTCTTCGTGGGTTTGAGGTATCGCAATTACGTGATATAAATCGTAGGTATCTCTGCTAATCAAGGGAATTTTCACTTCAAATATAAAATAGTTTTTAGTCATTCTTGCCTTGATTTTTAATAATTTGTAGATAGATTGAATTTCACTGTAGATATTTTCAATAGGTAATATTATGTCTGAAGATAATAATCCTGAAATTATGTTTAACTGTTCTTGAAGTTGTTTTGGCGTTAATAAGTGCAGATTAAATCGACCTTGATAAACATCTGTAACTGTGTCCAAGAGCATACTTTGGACAGTTTTTAAGTTTTGAAGTATGCTGATTGCTGAGATAGCAGATATTGTAAAGTCTTGTTCCTTGTTTATTTCCTTGTATGCATTCTCTAATGTCTTTACCGATGAATCCAAGCTGTTTAGGTGTTTGTTTACAATTTTATGTTGTTTTGACATAATTTCTTCTGATCTTTTTATAATATTGTACTCAGATTCGACGATAGATGTCTGATTCAACCATAGGTTTTTTAGATGAGCTTGATTTTGTTTAATTAATTCAATATCTTGGGTATATTTTTCTGCGAACTGTTGATCTAGCACCCCAAACAAACTGTTAGCTATGGAGCCCACAGCGTTGATAAGTCCTCGCTTCGATCTTTGTTGGGTATCGCTGAAGTGCTGAGTCATCAACAGCTGATTGTAATACTGTAGTTCTGTATATTCATGGCGCAGTTGTGGCGTTACTAAGTTACATTTATCGTTCGCTCCTAAGTTACGACATGTTATTTCAAGGTAATTGAGTAGTTTTTCGAATGCCCTGTTTCCGTTTATGTAGGGATCCATATTGTAGTAAGTTACTAAAGTCCATTGGTCTCTTAAGAGCTGCATTTTCGCTAGCGGGTCGAAATATAAGCTTTGGTTTTCATGTAATTTTGTGATAATATCAATCTCTTGGGAATTCGATATTAATGTTGTAAAAAATAATATTGCCATTGTTATGTTGTACAAGGTAGAGTTAGGTTTTTTAGTTCTTCGTTTTTCTTGGGTATTTTCGTTTTTGATTTCGATTTCTTTTTCAGGTGCAGGTTGCAGCGGCAACACAGAAAGTTTGACGATAGGGCGTTTCAGGTATCCGTTTGCAGTTTTCAGGGTAACGACGCGCGTGTATCCATCACGACCCGGGTGCAGCTCGACCACGCGGGCCATGGGCCACCTTCCAGGAGGTAAGTGTTCATCTTGTATTGTTACTAAATCACCGACTTGTATGCCCTTTTGCGGTTGTAACCACTTTATTCTTGCGGTGAGTTGCGTCAAGTATTCTGCCTTCCACCTCCTCCAGATTTGTTTAAACGTTTCGTTCGTTAGATGCCATCTGGTTCTAGCATCTTCTGCTGTTTCTATGACTGTTACATCTGCTCTACCGTACATGAAGTGCGCTGGTGTTAAGTAATCTAAATCATTGATATCCTCGGTGAGCGCACACAAGGGCCTGGAGTTTAAGCAGGCTTCAAGCTGAGCAAGTATTGTAGAATATTCTTCAAATGTTAAGCGCTGTTCTCCTATTACTCTTTTTAGGTGATACTTCAAACTTCGAACTGCTCGTTCCCATAAGCCTCCAGCACTAGGCCATGAGGGTGCATTGAAGTGCCACTGTATGTTCATGGATGATAAAGTGTCCATGAAATGATCGTCGTAAGTTTGTTTCAATTTCTCGTATTCTTCTTGTAGATTTCTGTTGGCACCGACAAAGTTGGTTCCACAGTCACTGTATAAGTGATGTGGGGCTCCACGACGGGCTGACATTCTTCGCAGGGCCGCCAGAAATGCCGAGCTTGTTAAATCTGTCACTAGTTCCAAGTGTATGGCCTTTGTAACCATACAAATAAACAGGGCTACATAACCTTTCAGGGTTCTTGCGTTTCTTGTTTTGTTAGCTTTGATTTCAACGAATCCGGTGTAGTCTATCCCGGTGTGGAAGAAAGGAGGAGCAGGCTCCACACGAGCGGCGGGCAGGTCCCCCATGATTTGGTGTTCTTTGTTTGGATTGTTTTTTCTACAGGTAATACAGTTTCGTAATCGTTTCTTTACAGCGTTGTTTCCCCCAGGAATCCAGTATTGTTGCCGAAGGCACGCCATGGAGAGACGTGGACCTCCGTGGAAGGTAAGTAGGTGGGCTTCATCTATTAGTAAATCGGCGAGTCTGCTGTCCCGAGGTATTATTTTTGGATGCTTCATTTCCATGTTTAATGACGAATTTTCTAATCTTCCTCCGACCCGTAAAATTCCAAGATGGTCAATGAACGGATTCAAATTTAATATTTTGCTATTCGAGTTAATAGTTTTATGTTTGTTAAAATGCATAATTTCCGTTCTAAATTCATTTTGTTGCACGTTCTTTATAATAAGCAATTTTGCGGCCGACATTTCTTGTAATGTGAGATAGCTTGGTAATTGTTTACGCTTAGGTACAAATGTTCTTAATAACCAGGCTACAATTCTTGTAACTTTATTGAATGAACTAAATTTATTCAATAATTGATAAATTATATTATCTTTTTGTTTCTGTATTACGTTTGTTTGTTTCAATCTGATTTCTTCATTCGTAGTGTATGTTATTTTTGATTGCATTTGTTCTTCGTTAAACGTCGACAGCCAGGCGGGGCCCTGCCACCATAAGAAGTTATTTTTCAATTGATTCGCATACAAGCCGCGGCTCGCGGCGTCAGCCGGGTTTTCGTTCGATTTTACATAGTGCCATCGATCTTTTGATATTGTATCGCATATTGTTTTTACTCTGTTAGCAACAAATGGCTTCCACCGGGAACTCTCTCCTTGTAGCCAGCCAAGAACAACCATAGAGTCCGTCCAGCCATAGATTTCTAGTTGATGTTGAGTTAATGCTTCCTTGATTTTATTAATAAGTTTTGATAGTAAGTATGCTCCACTTAACTCTAGTCTGGGTAATGTTATAGCTTTCTTGTGGGGCACGAGCTTTGTTTTTGCGGCAACCAAGGTCAATCGCGTTTTATCTTTGATCCTGGCGTACACCACACACGCGTATGCGTGAATCGACGCGTCACAAAATCCATGTAATTCTATGATGTCATTCTTGTGACATAACAACCATCTAGGTATTTTGTATTCATTGATAGTTTGAAGTTCTGATTTTATGTTTAACCATTCTCGTTCTATTTCAGATGAAACTTGTTGGTCCCATTTTATATCTTCTTTCCACAGGCGTTGAAATAATAGTTTTAGTTTCATAGATAGTGGGGCCAGCCATCCTAAAGGGTCGAACAGTTTTGAAATATCCGACAGCAGGCTACGTTTTGTTAATTTTGAATTGTTTTCAGGAATGTTGTACTGGAAGGTGAAATTATCTGCGGTAGGATTCCAACATAACCCTAATGTTTTTGAATTATTTTCAGTTTTAAAGTTGAATATATTGTCTTGACTAGTACTGCGCTCCGACTTTACTTGTTCTAACAATTGTTTTTCGTTCGACGACCACTTTCTAAGATTAAAGCCGCCGGCCTTCATGAGTAAGTTTAGATCAGAGATAAGTTTCTTCCCTTCTTCTTTTGTGTCGGCGCCGTGTACAAGGTCATCCATATAAAATGCTGATTCCACGATTTTTGCAGCGTCAGGATAGTTTGATCGTTCATCAGATGCCAGCCTCCTCAATGTCATCATGGCTAAGAATGGTGCAGCCCGAGTTCCGTAGGTAACCGTTGTTAAAGTATATGTTTTAATAGGTTGATTAGAATCTTCTCTCCAGAATATTTTTTGGTATCTTTGATCTTCGTCTTGCAGTAATATCATTCTAAAGAATTTTTCAACATCCGCAGTGAAGGCGTATTGGTATTGTCTCCATCTTAGTAGTAGTGTTTGTAAATCTATTTGTAAGTTTGGTCCCGCATACATGTAGTCATTTAAGCTGCAACCCTTGTTTGTTTTATGGGAAGCGTTAAACACTACACGATATTGGGTAGTTAATGAGTCGATGCGTTCTACACCATGATGAGGAAGAAAGTATTCTGGAGTTTGATTACAGGTGAATGGTTTCATATGTTGTAATATTTCATATTCCTTCATGAATGATTTGTAGTCGTTTGATAGTTTAGGTATTTTGTTAAATTTCTTTTCCAGGCTTCTAAATTGCGCCAGGGCTGTTTGTTTCGAAGATCCCAGATCATTCTCAATATTTTCTTTCAGTGGTAACCTGACCTCGTAGCGACCATCCTCGTTTCTTCTTATTGTTTCGTTGTAAAAGTTAATGCATTGTTGTTCTTCCAGGGATAATTTTGATTGTTCGCTAATTTCTTCAATTTCCCAAAATTGTTTTATCTCATCCAGGTTATGTAGTATGACGTTGCATTGATAAGTTACGGTGCTTCCACATAGTAACCATCCAATTTTTGTTTGTTGTGCAATAGGCTGTGATAGGCCTTCTCCTTTGATGATGCCGCCTTGCACTATTTGTGAGTAAATCTCAGCTCCCAAAAGTATGTCAACGGGGCGACTCACGTAGAACTCGGGATCGGCTAGAGCAATGTTTTCTATGAACGGCCAGTTTGGTTTGTTAAAGGTTTGGTTGGGTAAGTTACTTATTAAGTTGTTCATGATAATAACTTCCGTTTGAAAATTGAAGTCATTATGAATGGAATAACATTGTATGTGTAACATTCCTTTCCCGTTGTTTTCTCTTACTCCGACACCGAATACTGTTCCTTTGCATGGTTTCCTTTTTAATTTTAGTTGTTGCGCAGCTCGCTCCGTAATTAAGCTCACCTGCGAGCCCTGGTCGACTAGAGCTCTCATGTAGTGGTAAGTACCATCGTGACCTTTGATATTTAAAATTGCGGTTGATAATAGAACTTCGTTTTGTTGATTTTGTTCAGTTAAATTATTGTTAATTGTTGCGCTAGAAGACGGTGTATTCTGTTGTTCAATAAAGGCATCGTGTATCGTGGTGTTATGTTTCTTCATACATTTGCGGCATGTTTTCGTCGATTTACATTCATTTCCATTATGACTAAATAAGCAATTCTTGCAAACTCGGAGTTCTTTAATTAATTGTAATTTTTGTTCATTAGGTAATTCTAAAAATTTCTTGCAATTATAGAGCCCGTGTTCATTTTTGCAGAGTGGACATTTTACAGTAATGATGTTATATGTTGATTTCGCATTTTTATTTCCTTTGTTCCAATTATTGTTTGAATTACTTGGATAATTTGAAAATTTTCCATTTGAAGTTGAAGGTAATTGATGTTTTACGAAATGTTGTTTAGGTTGTAGATTGTCACTTTTTCTGCATGCTGATTCTAATGCTGTGAATTTTCCTTCCAGAAACTCTAAAAATTCACTTAAAATAGGTAGTTCTCGGCGGTTCTTTAGGGAGTCGATATATTCCGTGTGGGTCTCGGTGTCTAATTTCTGATCTAAGATATGTACAATCAGAGGGTCCCAGGTTATTATATCCACGCCTAAGTTCTTGATTGCGTTGAGACACTCTTGTGTAACATCATGCATGCGTTTTATTTGATTGACTGTTTGTTGTTTCATAGTAGGGAGGTCAAGAAGAATGTTTATATGTGAAGAGAATATTAGTTTCTTGTTATCGTAGCGATGTGTCAGTATTTCCCAGCATGTTGTGTAGTTATCGGAACTTATTGACAAATGTTGTATTAAACGTTCGGCTTCGCCTCGTATTTTACTCTTTAAAAATTGCATCTTCTGCGCGTTAGATAAACTCGGGTTATTATGTATAGCTTCCATAAATAAATCTTTAAATGACACCCAAGCGTTGTAGTTCCCGTTGAAAGTAGGAACTTCTAGAGTAGGCGTAGTTTTTTCTCTATGTTTTTGTGACCATATCCTGGATTTTATCGAACGTTTCAGAGTTTGATATTGATGTTCATAGTTGCTGAATAATTCTTCCATCTCTAGATTTTCTCTGCCACTTAAATCACCCTCTATCTCCCAATGGAGGGAGTCTATTGTTTTCCAGCGGGATTCAAGTGACTTCAAAGTATCTTCAAATTCCCAGTTTTCTGTTATTTTGTCGATTTCAATGTAGTTCACAGTTCTTTGGAAAGCCTTGTAGTTGGCCGCCTGACGACGCAATTTTTCATCCAAGGCTCCGTTGATAACCGGAGTTTTGCTTCCTTCTTTTGCAGATTTTCCATAGCTACTCTTGTTTTCTTCGTTTGGCGATCCCTTAGAACCACCCGGGTTTGATGAGATGTATTGTTTTATGTATGTACATACTTCGAAGTAGAATTTCTCCGTGGACGAGAAGTGGTTTTCCTGGTAGTAAAGATGTTCTTGTTCTTCATTTTGTTTCAAAATTAAATGATTTGCACTGAAATCGTGAAACAAATTCGTGAGCTCCAGTAGTTTTGCGTTTGCTATTGCCTTTCTACGTTCGGTGTTTTCTTTCTTGAAGTTGTTAAATAGTTTTTCGATAGCTTCAATAAGCTCTGCTTGTTTGTTCAAAAGATGATCCATTGCTATTGTTGTAAAATATTGTTGTTGATCTCAAAATGTTCTTGAAAATGTTGTTGGTTAATGTTGTTGTTTTTGTTGGTTGCTGGTCTATCTAATAGCACTCCAGGCAAGCTCACAAGTGTGATATAAGCACCTTCTCAATTCGCTGGGGAGGTCCGCTTGTGGAAGGCCAGCGAACCGATTGCTAACACACTCAAAACTCACCAAAAGCACTAAAGACGGGTGAAGGACCATATGTTAAGGCCTGTGCCTCAACATAGATGTTTAAAGTAATGTTAAATTGATAAATGTTTTAAAGTAGTAGTTTGAGATGGTTAAAGGGAAACACGACTGTTTCGGACGAGTTGTTTAATGTTAATGAAAATCACAATTACAAAATAATAAAATAAATAATTTGTCGCGTGTTTGCGTAGGTAAGCGGTGTTCGGTTACACCGAACAGATGCAGCGCTACAAAAGTTTTAAGTTGTCTAGTCAAACGATTCAAACATGCGGCGCTTGGATTGCTACAATAATGTGTAATATCTCACGACCAATCAACGAATTGCAATTTGTCATACCAATAGATTATACGAGTGGCACAGAATGGACAAAATATTTAAATTTTGCCTAACTGCATAGAAAATGAGTATATATTTTGTTATATAGGTAAATGAACATTAAAGTGGATATATTTCCACTTTATATGCGATAGCTTAGGCGTAATTAATAAAAAATATAATTTTAAATTTATTTACCTCATTTATATATAAATTGGTATTATATACAATTAGCTTTTGTCAATACATTAGATTTTTGAGATAAAAGCAGGCCTCCGTCACTTTTACGCCTATCTATGTATTTAATATTCTTTATTACCTCGTATTGGAGAATCGGCTGGATGAATTTGTAGGATCAAGTTTGTTTTGTCGAGCGTTAACCTACATGAGAATTTTATTTCTTTTGTGTACTACTAATATGGTATAAGTATAAGTGCATTTTAGGGCCGGCGGTTCTTACGATGTCACGGTAATATTGTTCATTATCTCTTGTTATAAAATGAGCTTGTAAACGTACGGGTGGGGTGATGTAGGGAACAATTCTAGTTATTTGCGTGTGTGCATTACTTGCAAGGAGTAGGGATAAATGCGGTGTCAGTGGTACTGCTAGTGAATTGAAACAAAGCTATTATTATACTATTGTTGTAAGTTCTATGACATTCTCGCTCCGATCGCCGCCCAGTGCGGACGTGCAAGACCCCGTTCTCCGTTGTTTGGTCCCTTCCCGATATTCCGTGGCGCTCCTTAGTCTTCAAAGTGCTGTGCTAAGTTGTGTTGTGCTTGTGCTGAGTGCAGTGTTGTGCCCAGCGTAAGTAGTCTGGTTTCAGTGCAAAGGATACTTAACGGTGACAATGAATTTGTACTGAACCAGTCCTTTTTATTTTTATTTATTTCTCTTCTCTGTTTTATTTATTTTTCTTCTATTTTTCATATTTATTTTTATCATATCTGTGTGTTTTCGTGTGTATTTGTCCTTTCTGTCGGTAAAGGTTGACCCTAACGCGGTCAACTCTTTACCTGCGCACCCTTTTTAGGTTTCTAGGTAGTGGCCTTCCGCATACTACGGTTAGTTTTAAGTTATTCTCCCCAGCCCCCCCACCGCGGGTAGGGAGGTTTAGGTGCTAGGTTTGCTAGGGAACCTAGGCATTTTTATATATTTATATATTATATATCGTAGGACCAAGCCCTCCAATGGACCTTGTCAACGTACTTAGGTCGTTCGCCCAGGTACTCGCCGCGTCTGGCTACAGCATACCCGATGACATACTAACGCAGGCCTTACAGGCATCTATCGCGTCCACGGCCCCTCAGGCCTCAACCCCGGCCCCTCAGGCTTCCAACGTCCAGAGATGGACTGCGAATCGGTCGCATCATCTCACGCGTCGCGTCGTAAGCGTACCGCTCCCGGGAGCGACTCCGAACCCGCGTCTGACACGTCGTCAGATGCCGTCACCTTAACCGGCTCTCCTGAGCCCGACTTTCAACTTGTCGCCAAGCGCTCCAAGAAGCGCTCTAAGAAAGCTTCGGTATCTTCAATACCAGAGCCCTCCCCGGTGTCTTCAACACCAGCCCCCGCGCCGTTAAAATCGCTCGTAGTAACCGCGTCTCCGTCGGTCACATCGAAGCCAGCGACGCGCTGCGCTCCCGTCCCGCCGAAGCCTCAGCTCCCTCCGCCCGTATTCCTGCGTGAAAAAGCGCGCTGGACCGCGGTCTCAAACTTGTGCAAAGAGCACAAAATTAATTACTTAAAAGCCGCCAACGCTGGCGATACAATCAAAATTCAAGTAGCGACCGTCGACGACTTCCGCGCGTTTACCAGGCTACTATCATTAAATCATATCGCGTATCACACCTACGCCCTCCCGGAGGAACGTAAGATCCGCGCTGTACTACGGGGCGTCCCGTTCGAACTCAGTAACGAAGACATTCTCGATGACCTTAAGTCTCAGGGTTTCCCGGTCACAGCAGTGCACAAGATGCACTCCAACCGCGGTAGGCGTTTTCCCTTAGCTTTAGTAGTCCTGTCAAATACTCCCAACTCGAAGGAGATTTTCAAAAGGGGCTCGCACAATCTGCGGACTCTCGAACATCTCCGTCGAGCGTCCCAACCCCCGCGGTCACCCTGGGCAGTGCCACCGCTGCCAGCTATATGGCCACGCAGCGGCTAACTGTTCAGCTCCCCCCAGGTGCGTAAAGTGCCTGGATCCTCACTTCACTAAGGAGTGCACTCGCACTCCCGAATCCACTTCCCCCCCTGCCTGTGTGCTGTGCGGCCAGTCCGGCCACACAGCTAACTACAGGGGTTGCCCGCGCGCTCCGCGCTCCACCACCAAGAGGGTCGCGCCTAAACCGGCGCCGCCGCTCACTCCTGCTAACTTCCCGCCGCTGCGCAACCGGGGTCCCCCGGAAGCAAAGCCCGTTCAGCCGACGCCTACTCCGGCTCTGTCTTGGAGGCAGCGTCCGGCCGTCCCGCCTGCACCTTCCCGACTCATTCCAGCTCCCGTAGCTCCCGTAGGGCCGCGTCCCGCTCCGTCTTCTGCACCTCAGTCGTCGTTGGCTGAGGACATGAAGACCGTATTCGACGTCATCCAAAACGTAGACATTAATGAAATTTCCATACTCGCACGCAAACTGCGAGCCGCCCGCTCTCCTCAAGAGCGTTTATTCGCGTTCGCCGAGCATCACTCGCTCCTAAGTTCGTTGTAAATTCTTTATTTTTGTATAAATTCGTAAATAAGTAAATTATAATGTGTAGACCCGCGAACCCCGCGTCCTGTCGTATCAAACCCAAGGGCTTATCCCTAGTATCTTTTAACGTTCGTAGCCTTAGCACCAACCTTCCCGAGCTCAAACTGTTCCTTCAGAACAACGACCCAGATCTTTTACTTCTCCAGGAGACATGGCTCACTCCTAATCGCTCCAGGGGATTCGCTATTCCTAAGTACGCGTTAACACGTAACGATAGGCCTAACTGCGACGGTTTCGGCGGCACTGCTATCTACTACAAAAGAGGATTCCATTGCTGTCCTCTCCCTACCCCTCCTCTCCTCAACATGGAAGCCACCGTATGTAGTTTGGCTATGACTGGTCATCCGACCATCATCATAGCTTCAGTCTACATACCCTCTGGCACCAAACCTATCCGCAGCGACTTTGAGACCATTCTCGCCCTCGGCCGTTCAGTCATTATGTTCGGAGACTTTAACTCCAAACATACTGACTGGACGTGCCTATCAACCAACCAAAGCGGTATAGCTCTCCTCGACATCACCAACTTACTCGATTTAGACGTCGTCTCCCCTATCACTCCCACTCACTATCCCGACAACCCGAACCACTCTCCGGACATCCTCGACTTTGCAATCGTCAAGCATATCAACCTCGACCTCAGGTCTATCGAACCGCTCGATGACCTAGGTTCTGACCACCGCCCCGTCTCCCTCGTGCTAGGACCGCCTAACGTTAACGTCACTTCTTCTAAGACCTTTACCGACTGGAAAGGTTTTAAAAATACGATAGTTTCTGCCTTAGAGGCCCCAAACTCTCCGCTCGCGATCTCGCCCGATCAATTAGATAGCCCGGATAAAATAGATTCGTTAGTAAATTCTCTAACTGATGCTATCAACTCAGCCATCAGTGTAAACGAAAAGGTTGCTAAGAAAGGCAAACCCACGCTTCCCTTAGCCATTAGCAATCTTATTAAAGCTAAGAACGCGGCTCTCCGGAGAGCCAAGAAATATCCCACGCCCGCCTATAGAACAGCTGCGAATCAGCTACAACGCTAAGTTAGATCTCGCCTCGCGGAACTCCGAGACGCCCAGATGAACGATCTCATGGCGAATATCTCCCCGTCCCACCAAGCGTATTATCGAATGGCCCGAGCCTTACGCGTAGACGCCGCCTCTCACGTCCCTCCTCTCACTCGTCCCGATGGCTCTATCGCCTTCGAAGACGAAGAGAAAGCCGAATGCTTCGCTGACAGCGTTGCGTCTCAATGCTCGCCCAGCACGCAACCCGCGAATCCCACTCACATCAAAGCGGTGGAGGACGAAGTTCTCCGTAGAAACTCTCTCCCCATCACCACCGACCCCGTCACAGTCTCTAATGATGAAATCTCGCTTCTCATCAAAAGTCAAAAGTCCAGAAAGGCTCCGGGTGCGGACGGTATTTCCAACCACGCACTTAAGCACCTGCCTCAACAGGTGCTTACCTTGTTAGCTATCATTTTCAATGCCTGCTTCGACCTTAGCTACTTTCCAAAAGCTTGGAAAGAAGCGACAGTCATAGGTATACCCAAGCCGGGTAAACCTCTTAATATCCCGGCTAATCACAGACCCATCAGCCTCCTCAAGGCAATGTCTAAACTTCTCGAGAGAGTCATACTCTCTCGAATGCGGAACCATCTGTTTCCAACGGACGGCGATCCTCTCATAATTCCCCACCAGTTCGGCTTTCACGCTAAGCACTCCTGCCCTCAGCAAGTCCATCGAATCGTCGAGTACATACTCGACGGCTTCTATCCGAAACGAAAGAAAACGATCGCAGTTTTCTTTGACGTAGCCAAGGCTTTCGACAAAGTCTGGCACAGCGGTCTCGTTTATAAACTCTATAAAAAAGGCTTACCGGCTCGCCTAGTTAGGATAATCGCGTCGTTTCTCAAAGACCGCACTTTTCGTTTCAAACATGAAGGCACGCTCTCCGCGCCTCGTCCCATAAAGGCTGGAGTCCCTCAAGGCTCAGTCCTCGCCCCTCTTTTGTATTCCGTATACACTAACGACATTCCCATTCCATCGAAAGTCGTCGAACTCGCTCTCTTTGCCGACGACACCGCCCTTTACACCAAAGGCCGCAGAGCCTCGGATCTCGTCACCAGACTTCAAAAGGCTGTAAACACCCTCGGTGCTTGGTTCAAAAAATGGCGTATCGATGTGAACCCAGAGAAGAGCGCTGCGGTTTACTTCGACTACAGACGCAGTCGCATCCCCGACAATCTCCAATTGAGAATGCAAGGCACTCCCATCCCCTGGAAGCGCAGTACTAAATATTTAGGCGTCATCTTAGACCAGACGCTTTCTTTCAACCCTCACGTCGATAGAGTAACGAAACTTGCACGTTTTTACCTAGGCCGGCTTTACAGTATGTTAGGTAGAAAAAGTAAAATGTCCTTCAGAAATAAACGTACGCTTTACAAGGTCTGCGTTAGACCAGTCATGTCATATGCTTCGCCAGTCTTTGTCCACGCCAAACCCTCCGTCCTGCACAAGCTGCAGGTGGTTCAAAACCTCTTCTGTCGCAGGGCCTTGGTACGTGCGCAATGCGGACCTGCACAGAGATCTTGAACTACCTACAGTTCAACAGTACCTAAAAACACTCTCAGAATCGTTCTTCAAACGCGCCGAATCCCATCCCAATCCACTAGTTCGAAATTCAGTCTCTTATACTGCTCCTGTCTTAGATTCGGTATACAAAGTCGCTAGACCGAGAAACGCGCACACAAGCGAACGTAAGCAATTAACTTTAGATCTCGAGGCCCTTCAGGCCGCAAATTCTAATTCTAACGTAAATTCTAATTCTAACGTAAATCTGAATTAATGCAAATTTAATTTTATTGTCAATTTTTAATGTTTATTATTTACTTTTCATTTGTTTTGAGCACCTTCAGTGCTATGTAAAACCCAGCGGGTGACCCCTTAAGGGCCCCGCTAGCGCGGCCTCTTTCTCCAATTGGCGGTCGCTCAGATGAAGGCTGAGTGGCAAAAATGCACGAGCCGACAGGGGGTTTTTAGTGGGTATGGTTCTGGTAGGCGTCGGGACGAGTCCCACATAACTTTGGAATCGCGCCAGAGTATGCGTCAGAGCATTTTTATCCTCCTGCCCTTCCCGCGGAGGGGAACAAAAAAAAAAAAAAGTTCTATGACTGTAGCTCATGAACTAGTTTTTTTGGTTCACATACATACATACAAACGCTCGAATTACATAACCCTCCTTCTGAAGCAGTCGGGTAATGATCAGTAACATCTAAGTCATCCCTATATTATTATATTATTATTATAGTTCACCACCGTTAGTTCTACCTGTCCATTCTGTGCAGTTAACTTTTCTTAATCTATGACCGTTGATTTATGATTTTCATACAAAATGCCGGGCTTAATAGAAAATAATGTACAAAAATATTTGTTAACTAAATACTTTGTTTACTTTCCGATAATAATTCACTCCACTATGTTTTTAATTCACAGTAGATTTTAACACGCAAGACGGCATTTTTATATATTTGTTTTGACATTAAGTCGGCACCCGGTCACTAAGAGCGCCAGCGAGTGACTGAATCAGTTGTTGCCGGTCGGCAACAAAACACTGGGACAAAAACCTGGTTCGCGGTGTCCGTTCTATACGCTAGTAATAGTAGTTCAATGGTAAGTACTTGTAAGTTTAGGTATGCCAAAGAAGTTTGAAGCCCTTTTGCTTCTTGTCCCCTAAGAAGTAAAAGTACTGTAACTATGCTTGTATGGGAATTTGCATTGCCCAAAATAATAGTTACCCTAACGTGGCTTTCCTTATAATCTGTATGTACATGAATATATAGGAATCTATTAGTTCTGTCCAACGATCTCTATGACGCGCGGTCTAAACGGGCTAACAGTCAGTACTGTCGAAAGAGATTGGAGAATCGAATTTGATGGTTACAAAAATTTCCCTAGGTTGCCGTGATCCACTCGACTATTGAATGAGGGGCACAAATATTGCCTGGTTTTGGAGGCATTAACTAAAAGTGAAATATTTGTCACAAAACTTTCTGGTGTTGTTTGGTTGTTCTTCACATACGGCGGATCTTAAAGAGATAAATCGTATAGCGTTTCAATAATTTAAAAGCATTTCAGTTCCAATTATAGTGAGTGAGTGAATAGGTATCTCGTGGATAGACGTGTACATAACGCCTTCGCCTTCATCGTCACTTTCCATCAGGTGAGATAGAAGACAAACGTCTAATCCTTTTTCAATAAAAAAAATAAAATAAAATTATTCAGTCGCTTCAAGGGAATAGGGCATTCGGCTTGGTACACAAGATACAAATGTTCTGACATTTTCATCAGTTTTCAAATATTATCCTGACTAAAACCCGAATATTTAGATGGAAACTCGAAACTATCTTCAGTATTTTTAAGTTATATAATTTAGTTACCTTAAGAGTTTCATGCTTAGCATAATTGCCCTTTTACACTATACAATTTAAAATCATACCTTAAGAGTTATCGCAAAAATAAAACACGCTGCGCGATTACTCGTCGTAACAGCAATAACAGATAGGTTTTATTGACTACATGTTTATGTTTTCTTCAACGTGTTGTCTGGGTGTCTAATTAGATACTTAGGTTTTCGATTACATTCGATTACTCTTGGCGGTGGAGCGCGGAGCACGCGGGCAGCCCCTGTAGTTAGCTGTGTGACCAGACTGGCCGCACAGCACACAGGCAGGGGGGGAAGTGGATTCGGGAGTGCGAGTGCACTCCTTCGTAAAATGTGGATCCAGGCACTTAACGCACCTGGGGGGAGCTGAGCAGTTAGCCGCTGCGTGGCCGTAGAGCTGGCAGCGGTGGCACTGCCCAGGGTGACCGCGGGGGTTGGGACGCTCAACAGAGATATTTGAGAGTCCGCAAATTGTGCGAGCCTCTCTAAAGATCTCCCTCGAGTTGGGAGTATTCGACAAGATAACTAAAGCTAACGGAAAGCGCCTACCGCGGTTAGAGTGCATCTTGTGCACTGCTTCGGCCGGGAAACCCTGGGACTTAAGGTCCTCGAGGATTTCTTCATTCGCGAGCTCGAACGGGACGCCCCGTAGTACTGCGCAGATCTTACGCTCCTCCGGGAGGGCGTAGGTGTGATACGCGATTTGATTTAACGAGAGCAACCTGGTAAACGCGCGGAAGTCGTCGACGGTCGCTACTTGAATTTTGATTGTATCGCCAGCGTTGGCGGCTTTTAAGTAATTAATTTTGTGCTCTTTGCACAAGTTAGAAACCGCGGTCCAGCGCGTTTTTTCACGCAGGAAGACGGGCGGAGGGAGCTGAGGTTTCGGCGGGACGGGAGCGCAGCGCGTCGCTGGCTTCGATGGGACCGACGGAGACGCGGTTACTTCGAGCGATTTTAACGGCGCGGGGGCTGGTGTTGAAGACACCGGGGTTGGCTCGGGTGTTGAAGACACCGGGGTTGGCTCGGGTGTTGAAGACACCACGGCTTTTTTCGAACGCTTCTTAGAGCGTTTGGCAACTAACTGGAACGCGGGCTCAGGAGAACCGGTTAGGGTGGCGGCGACCGACGAAGCTTCGGACGCGGCGGAGTCTGAATCGCTCCCGGGAGCGGTACGCTTCCTGCGAGATGAGCGCGAGGATGAGACCGACGCGCAGTCCATATCGGATGGAACGGGAGACGCGGGAGAGCTATACACCTGAGGGGTCTGGACATTAGAGGCCTGAGGGGCCGGGGTTGAGGCGCGTTAGTGCGTCAGCGGGTATGCTTACGCCGGACGCAGCGAGTGCCTGGGCGAACGACTTAAGAATATTAACAAGGTCCATTGGAGGACTTGGAGTTACAATATGTAATATATAAATATATAATGTATGCCTATAATATATAACAAATGCCTAGGATTCCTAAATAAAAACCTAGCGAACCCTAGCGGCAAACCTCCCTACTAGCGGTAGGGGGGCTGGGGAGAATAACTTAAAACTAACCGTAGTACGCCGAAGGCCGCTACCTAGAAACCTAAAAAAAAGGGTACGCAGGTAAAGAGTTGACCGCGTTAGGGTCAACCTTTACCGACAGAAAGGACAAATACACACGAAGAACACACAGATATGATAAAAATAAATATGAATATAGGAGAAAAATAAATAAAATAGAAAAGAGAAATAAAATAAAAATAAAAGGACTGGTTCAGTACAAATTCGTTGTCACCGTTAAGTATCCTTTGCACTGAAACCAGACTACTTACGCTGGGCACAACACTGCACTCAGCACAAGCACAACACTACTTAGCACAGCACTTTGAAGACTAAGGGGCTTAGTCGCAAAGAAAAATCGCACTTCGAAAGCACTCAGACGGAGTAGAAAAACCTTGAAAACCGTAGCACGGAACCAACACGCTATACTGTGACGTCAGTAGACTGAGCGCCACGGAATATCGGGAGGGAACCGATCAACGGAGAACTGGGTCTTGCACGTCCGCACCGCGTGGCGATCGGAGCGAGAATGACTGACTGAAACGTCCAACTACAAGTTGTAATGACGCGCTATTTGTCCGCGCTCGCGGCAGGTTGCCGTCGCGTCGAGCGCCCTATGACTTCATCTAGTTTCAAGTCTATTTTATCGTTCAAAGAGAAAATACAGCGTATTTTTGTTCCTCTTTGACGGTTAAGATTAAAAATTGTATATAATATGTTAAGTTTCATTAATATTTGTGTATTCTGTTATCGCAAACATAGAATCTATTTAGTCAAACTTTTAAAAAATATGCTTGTTTTCATCCTCTATCCTTTAACATTATTTTCTTCTTTATAAATTCGAAATGTTGGCGCGTTCATCACACTCGATGTGGACGAGGGCTCAGCTCAGGTCTGTGCCATACGTTCAACATTTAATTTGAATTATTATTTATTTTTCTATTTAAACAACACAAGTTTACAAGATTTAAACTGTAAATCATTTGCAACGTATTATTGTTTCTTTTCATATGATTTTTTAAAGAATTTTAGCCATTTTCCTGATGATACGATAATTTTGATCCATATACGATAATTTTACGGCCCGGTACGATAACTGCCTGGCTTCAGGTTGTGAACACTGCTCACAACAAGACGGTCGTGCTAGTCACTATATTTCTGTTCGCTGAGTTTTTTCACATTATCCATACGCTACGTTGTGTATTTTGTGTTCCTCCATGTTGATTGCTGCCCAGCTGTCAAATATCAAAATGCCGAAAGGATTTGTTCTGAAAAGGCAGGCGAGAGAACTGATGATCAAGGTTCGTGATTACTTTGTAGCAGAGTATCAAAATGGTGGCCCGCTATTATCGGATTGTGTTACTATTGTGTTGCGGATGTTAGGAATTAGTGGACGTACTGTTTCAAATTTTCTACCGAAGCTTACGGTACAAGCGGCATGCAGGAAAATAAGTTTCGTACGCCGAAGAAAAAGCGCCAACCACGTCGTGTGACATCGGTTGACAACTTCAACGCTGGTGCTATTCGCCATCATATATATTATTACTTGCGCAAAGAAATTCCAACACATAAAAAACTTGTTGTTTCTTTACGTGAATGTGGTTTGTTCCATGGCCAAAAATTGTCATTGAGCTTAGTTTAAAAAGAAATTGGATTTTCTTATAAAAAATCGGACATACGTAAAATATTGATAGAGCGTCACGACTATGGCTCGCTGCGAATTTTTGAGCGAAGCCAAAAAGATATCAGCTTGGTCAAATGTTATTTTCACTGACGAGACGTGGCTAAATGCAAACCACACAGTATCTAAGAACTGGACTGACGACACCGCCGCTTCCACTAGTTCAGTGCCAATGGGAAAAGGTGAACACCTTATCATATGCCATGCTGGGTCTTCGAAAGGATTAGTGTCAGATGCTTTACTGGCCTTTAAATCCAAGAAATAGACTACCGCGAAGAAATGAAATCGGAGATTCACGAAGGATAGTTCAAAGAAATGGTGTAATCTCTGGAAGGACCGTCGATTATGGACAACGCTACATATCACTCCAGACAAATAGATAAAATGCCGACGCAGGCCAATAAAAAACAAGATATAATTGACTGGCTCCAACGTCATGGCGAAAATGTGGATAGCACTTTATTAAAAGTACGATTAGTGAATATTTTAAAATCGAAAAAAAGCCTCCCTAAAAGATATGTTATCGACGAAATAGCTGACGAATGTGGTCATTGGGTTCTTCGACTTCCGCCGTATCATTGCCAGTATAATGCTATAGAACTAATATGGGCACAAATCAAAGGACACGCCACTCGAAACAATACCCAGTCCCCCTTTTACGGCAAACAAGATGTTAGATTTATAAAAAAATGCATGTGCGGAAGTAACTGCCGAAAACTGGAAAAAAATTGTGAGAAGAACCCAAAACATTACAGCGTCGGATTGGGAAATTCATGTGGCATTCGATAATATGCAAGTACAGGAACTTATAATAAATGTTTGGGAGAGCTCATCGAGTGACAGTGACGATTCATCAGATTTTGATTAAAATAAATAAATATTACCTGTCGTTATAACTATTTCGTTTCATTGTCGAGTACCTACCTATACCTATTTATTTTACAAGAGCTTCGAAAGTTTTAAAGAAGTTGGCATTATCAATCAAGAATTAATACGTGTAACATCTTGTAATGAAATATAATATTAGTTAATAAAGTACAAAATTATCCGGCAGTAGTTTAGTTTCTTACATTTTGTAAAAAAATATCGGGTCTGTTATTTACGTTACGTTTATCGATATAGCTCCATCCCTATCAGTTTCTCCGACTCTGGTATTATATAACCTTGTACGTGTGTAAACGTCACATTTTTATAAAATAATGCATAGATAATGTAAAAAAAACGCTCGCACAAGTTTTCACAGGAGTTGTCATCGAGAAAATAAAGAAATGGAAAAATAGTATAATATAACACTTTTAGCGCGCTCAAACGAATTGGTACGGTTTCGAGCACTTTTCCTGTGAGCGGCTAACGGAACGCACTATACTACTTGAAAGATCGTAAGTTCAAAACCATATCAAAACAAATAGATTGTCAGTCTTTTGACTTTTGTTTGACCGATTTTAAACGAAATGAGGTACTTTTCTTGCTTCCATTTGTTTGCTTATTCCGAAATGAACTTATTAGGACCCACACTATTCAGCACTCAAAGTTTAGACGCGAAATAGGTACCTACTTTATTTTGCACACACAATTACCTATCTCATATCTATCTTCTCTTTTGTGTGCGCTTAAAGTTCAATACCATCCAACCGGTTTATTTTATCGAATGACGAAGAAGATAATAGAGGTATCGTCGTAACTTAATTTATTTAGTCAGATAAGTGAATTGACTAAGTTACAGTGGTTGTTTTGTTTTTAATAATGTGGTCTGTTCAGAGTGTGGTCTTAAATTTTTTATTGTGGATACTCTTAGTTTTCAACTTTAGTAAGTGCTTTCATGAATCTTTTAATATTTAAGGATCTATTGTCGTTTTATTTCGTTAGAAAATTATATACGCATGATACAGCATTCGAGTAAAATTATTAATAAATTTTTTTTTAAATTGAAACTCATATTTTCTCAATTAATGAAAATAAGTTTATAACATTTCATATAAGTAAATACTATTGATGTTTGTTATTAATTCTTATCAAATTAAATACATTATTTATTTTATGCATTTTAGGCACATTATAATTAAAGAAATTCTCTGATCGTACATGTTAGTCAAATTAAATTTTTACAAAATTGGAGTTTAAAGGCCTTTTCCATATAATATTTTTTAATGTGTATGTACTTGTAGTAACCTCATTAAAGAAAAATTTGTAATTAAATAAATTATTTTTGATTAAATTTTTTTAATAGTTATTCTATGCACTAAAACTTGCTATTCCTATAATAAGCATTGTTCTTATTATCAGTTTCTAGTGTACCACAATCTATCGGAGACATATGTTCACCTCCAAAGTATAACCGGGGAATCTGCACTCTTGTCATTGAGTGTCAACCGGCTATAAGGTTAGTATTAAGAAATATTTTTTGTACGGATTTGAGTAAAAAAATGTTACCTGGAGTTAGCTGGTTAAGTTGAAATTACATGACATAAATCAATAAATCAGTCTGAGTAAAGTATTATCTCAACTCTGTGTAAATAGGACATATTCTGCTTTTAGAGCTTTACTTACTCTCACAAATATTTCACACACATGAGATTATAATATTTATTTAGATATTAACATTACGAAAATTAAAACATTGAAGATGTTACAATGCTTTGAGCAGAATTAAATTATTCACTGTATATCTAACCAGTGGTAAGGGTGAAGTCCAGTCCAAAATTGAACTTTTCACAATTTGTAAAAAATAAACATACTTATGCAAGATTTAGATTTAATTTACTTGAGATGATATAGCTATAAATTTGAAGTGTGATTAGGCAATTGGTGTATATGTACTTATTTTCGAATAATATGGGCTTTGTATTTATTGTCCTCCTTCGCGTACCTATCCCATTATCTTTGTCATATCCTTTACAGTACGTGTACTCCAAATGATCGGTTGATTAGTTCAGGCGTAAAACTCATTCTCGTCGTTTATATTAGTTAGGTACGCTCATGTTTATTCTAGATTATCTAATCCGCTGCATCCATTATACAAAGGAGGTTCGAACATTTTTGTATGGAGCCTGGCATACCTAAACTTACAAGTACCAAAAAATGTACACATACATCAATCGAAAAACAAATTATAAACAACAAATACTCTATGATAAAGTGTCACGTGATATACTTTTGTTTATGACTTGATAAAAAAATTACTATTTTTCCTTTTAAATTGATTTTGGGCACAATTTTACCTTACGTTGTTCCATATGGATGTTGAGTTTTGTGTTTTATGTGTTTTATACATTGACTTGCTAAGCAAGTTGCCATTAAGGGAACATGGTGATTATATACTTAGGTAGGTATCTTAATTACTTTCCTCATTGGTGACTCAAAAAATTCATACATATAAAATATCATTCATCCACATCATGGCAGGGTCCCCAAGAAACTATCAGCGTTGTCACATTGAATGGCAAGGCTGATGCGTCGAGTGAAAAGCTGCCAGCTCTTGGACCACCTGTAACCTCAACAAGACGCGATGGCAGATACTTTAACTTATAGTAGCCAAAGCTCTTTTTATTATACGAAAAATCTGACCACCGCTTGTTATACAAAGAAAGACCGTGGTGTCGAAATTCATTAACTTGCTGATTTTTATGTAAATGTTCAATGATCGGTTAACGATCATCATATTCACGGGATGACAAACGACTTATTACGTCGTGTGTGCTTAATAAATCAATAACCATGTAATATTGAAAACTGTGCACTCATATGGAGCAACGTAAGGTTAAATACTTGTGCCCAAAATCAATATAAAAGAAAAAAAAATCCTTTTTATTTTCAGTTTTCAATCTGAAATATCTCAAAAATTATATCACTTATGACATTTTATCCATACTTTGTATTTGTTGTGTATGTTTCCTTTCGATTGATGTACTCGTATATTTCATAGCTGTACGCGAAAAAGTGAAAATTTTGGTAAGTACTTGTAAGTTTAGGTATGCCAAAGAAGTTTGAAGCCCTTTTGCTTCTTGTCCCCTAAGAAGTAAAAGTACTGTAACTATGCTTGTATGGGAATTTGCATTGCCCAAAATAATAGTTACCCTAACGTGGCTTTCCTTATAATCTGTATGTACATGAATATATAGGAATCTATTAGTTCTGTCCAACGATCTCTATGACGCGCGGTCTAAACGGGCTAACAGTCAGTACTGTCGAAAGAGATTGGAGAATCGAATTTGATGGTTACAAAAATTTCCCTAGGTTGCCGTGATCCACTCGACTATTGAATGAGGGGCACAAATATTGCCTGGTTTTGGAGGCATTAACTAAAAGTGAAATATTTGTCACAAAACTTTCTGGTGTTGTTTGGTTGTTCTTCACATACGGCGGATCTTAAAGAGATAAATCGTATAGCGTTTCAATAATTTAAAAGCATTTCAGTTCCAATTATAGTGAGTGAGTGAATAGGTATCTCGTGGATAGACGTGTACATAACGCCTTCGCCTTCATCGTCACTTTCCATCAGGTGAGATAGAAGACAAACGTCTAATCCTTTTTCAATAAAAAAAATAAAATAAAATTATTCAGTCGCTTCAAGGGAATAGGGCATTCGGCTTGGTACACAAGATACAAATGTTCTGACATTTTCATCAGTTTTCAAATATTATCCTGACTAAAACCCGAATATTTAGATGTAAACTCGAAACTATCTTCAGTATTTTTAAGTTATATAATTTAGTTACCTTAAGAGTTTCATGCTTAGCATAATTGCCCTTTTACACTATACAATTTAAAATCATACCTTAAGAGTTATCGCAAAAATAAAACACGCTGCGCGATTACTCGTCGTAACAGCAATAACAGATAGGTTTTATTGACTACATGTTTATGTTTTCTTCAACGTGTTGTCTGGGTGTCTAATTAGATACTTAGGTTTTCGATTACATAAAAAAACGTGATTTTCAGTAGTCAAATATTTTTGATAAGTTTATTTTTATGGTGGGATATGGAAATTTGCACTTCCGTTGATTTTTTTTCTAATTAGTGAATCACTTTAAAGGTTAAGGTCGCACTATTGTTTTGTGATGTTTTAAGTTAGACAGGTAAGTGCCTTCTTACCTATTTTAAAATTAAAATGGATAGTTGTGAACGTACTTTTGTTTGACTGATTTAATCAAAAGTCATTATTATTAGTTATTTATTTAATTTAAGTGATTATTTACGTCTTCGAATTTCAAATTTTTGCAGGGTGCGAAACATCAAAAAAGCCTAGTAAGATATACATAGGTCATTTAAATCTAATCCACGTGCTCAACACAACAACCTAATGTGACATTACGATGGTAGAAATGAAGTAGGAATATATGTTCAACTACCCTTACGAAGCTGGGGTGGGTCACCAATGTTCAATAATGTAATAAGTATCCACATTGGTACTTCGATTAATACACCGTATGGCTCAGTTAGTAGTTAGTAGTAAGTGATCTTCCTGCTGATCCGGAGGTCGTAGGTTCGATCCCGCTGGGGACCGCCGTTTATGTAAACGAGCAATGAACAATGACATATTACATATAGACAGGTTATCCGCTCTCAAAAATGGCAACGCAAATGCAAGGCAGTTGCCGGCTACTTGACTCAGTCTTGTGCAACCCAGGGTCACAGCTAAACATCAAACAAAACTTATTCCCTATTCTGTGTTTTTAATACCGTACAATGCCTTCTTGTGTGCTTAGACAGTGTACAAACTACACTGTTACTGTTAAAGATAGAATAAACATTTCTTTTCATGCGTAAGTACTATTTTTTTATAACTATCTTATTTATTATTTTATTTTGCTATTTAAAATAATGCTTTATAATTGACATATCTATTCGTTTCAACAAACTTGAAGAGCGAGATGTAATATGATTTTGTATGTGGGAGTAAGAGACAACGCTAAAGAGTTTCGACCATTTACATACTACGTCACATACACTCGCAACCAATTAGTGCGAAGCAACGTCACGAAGTATATAGGTATCTTTTTCGTACAACAAGTGAACCGTATTATTCTTTCCTTCTCCCACAAATTATATTACTCTATATATCGGGTAGGTATCTATAGTTACGTAGATGCCGTTTTTTGTGCGGTAATGTTTGGGTATGACTTGTCTATGTGTAATATGTCATTGGCAATGAATATGAGCTTATTTCGACGACAGCGATAGTGACATCGAATTGTAGATTCTAAAGGTTTTTCTTTTTTAAATATTTAAGTTTCTTTTTAGTATTTTACTTTTATACTTACTTGTATAGATAAGAATATAATATAAAAGTACAAATCAGTTTTATACCAAACATTATACTAATAAAACTAATTTTGATATACAAAAAACTAAAAATGGACCGTATACACTGCCGTTAATCATAGTTTAAGAGCGTTTATACAAAATCGTGCAATTTTAGGAGTTTTCAGTGTTCGTTTCCGATCAAAATATAACACGTATGCATCGAAATATGAAATCAAATTATTCGAAAGATGATGGTCAAACTCAATATGGGATTTTGACCTGCTAATGGTCAGTAGTACGCATGAAAGATTAACTCATGAGTAACCTTTTCCCGCTTAAACTTCCCTTATTTTAAATCTAAAAATCTTGTAAAAAAGTAATAAATAATTTGCGAAAAATCAATCGTAAGTTACCATGTCGTTTTCTATTGAATGTGTCAATGTCAAAAAAAGTAACAAAACGATGTCGAATGAACGCACAAGTAATGGACGTTATTGGCGGATTAGTTTTGACAGTCAATCAACAATCTATCAGTTCTTTTTTGAATGAATTAACTAGAGTGAATCCTAAAAAAATCGGGGAAAAGATATATTTCAGAAAAATATCTTACAATGGTAGGAAGGTCTATATATTTAAACTAATGATTGTATGATAATCTATATTTATTGGCCTATAATTTGATATACTGACTATTAGTAGGTCATTTTTTTTACTATCTGCTTTCATCGTCTAAAACATGTTTTGAGAAAATTTTCATTTCTGCAGATAGTTTTTTAGTAGGAATATTGTTCATGCGCCTTTTCTTGTAATCCGACGAGACATGCGTACTTTGCCGTTCGATAAGTATAAAAGTAACTGATACAAACAGAAAAAGAAAACTTTGTTGTGGTCTCGGTTTTGTCGTCAAAAGAGTCTATAGAAAAAATAGTTCAAAATATTATTTTTTAAAGGCTAAAAGCGTGAAAAAGTTGAATTTCAGTCTAGTTTGTCGCAGTTTTCGATACACTTGTATTGTTATAAAAGTAATAATTTTTGCTTCTTATTACTTACAAAGATGTAACCAATTAAATAAAACAGAAATATTATTCAAGTCCATTTAAAAATACTTCTAAAAAATCATTAAAAAAACTGTCTAAAATTGATATAAAATCTAATGCACGCGCTGCTTGTATTTCGCTTCAATTTTATTTTGCAATTTTCAATTTTTTTTTAATTATATACTTTTCGTTTTGAGCACCTTCAGTGCTATGTAATCCCAGCGGGTAACCCCTTCTGGGCCCCGCTAGCGCGGCCTCTTTCTCCAATTGGCCGTCGCTCAGATGAAAGCTGAGTGGCAAAAAATTGCACGAGCCGACAGGGGGTTTTTTAGTGGGTAGTGCTCATTAAGAGCTAGTCCCGGATGCCTTGTAACGCGCCTCCTGCCCAAACGGGGAACAAAATAAAAATGCTTGTGTTCAGTACCGGCTGAGGCCTTCCAGAGTATTGACGTATCGCTCTTTTTCCCGCGATTCGCTTAGTGCTATCGAAATCCGTCGTAAATATTGAAAGCTTGCCATCAATTTTGATACTTATGGTAAAAATATTAATTTTTATTATAAATAATAAATTGAATATTGAAGTACTGCATTTTTCCAAGTAATATTTTACTAATAAGTAATACACAAATCTATAAAAGTCTTTGTTGTTAGGTACCGTCACGGCTAAACCTTAGGAAGCACGTCAGAATGCTACGATGTTTCAGTAAAGAGGTCGATATAAATTAAGTAGAAAATATATTTGAATATATATTCACATAAAGGAAATAAAAAAGTCAAGACAATCTGATTTGCTGCATCATCGGAGTAAGATGTATTAAATTACAGTTATATATAAAATAAAAAGATATAGTTATACGAAGACCAACATTTTATTTTAAACACGAGTGTAGTTACCACCAACTTTATAAATAATAATAATAATACACGAAGGCTAGAGAAGCAGAAAGGCACGTTACCTTATTATTTTTTATTCATTCATTCATTACACATATTATTCAGAGCCGCGAGAAGGCTCGCACCCTGCATTGGGTTGAAAATGGGTTGATGATGATGATGATGATTCAGAGCTGTGGTGACGTAGTGGCTGGCCTCTTAATCCTAGGGTCGTTTGTTCGAACGAACCCAGCCAAGCACTAATGACTTTTTATGTTTGAAAAATGTATGAGCGTATAAAAACCTGCACTGACCGGTAAACCGGAACCCAAAGTACAAAAAGACATTTGCCAATCAGGAGGAGGCACCGATGCCTTCTTAATATAATGCGGTATTGTCCCTCTGGAAGGAGGCTTTTATCCTGCAGCTGGTCGACAATGATCTGATGATGATTACTTTTTACCGGGCACTTAAAAGTTCAGACGTTAAGTTAATATACTGTGTAAACTATATGTTCTAAAATCGGAATATATACACCTTCTTCACCTTAAGCTCATTATGTTAACTGAAGGTATGCAATTATGTCAATCGTGTCATTTTCGGTATTGTTTTATAGATTAAAAATCACAGTCTAATTACTATTTTAACCAACTGGGAAGATCTTCGTTACATTTGACTATAGTAGTCGCTGGTTGCTCCTTGTTCATAGTGATTTTGAAGAAGGCGTATATATTCCGATTTTAGCACATATAGTTTACACTGTATATTAATTAAAAGTCTGAACTTTTAAGTACTTGGTAAAAAAGTAATCATCATCAGCTCATTGTCGACCCGCTGCAGGGTAATTATCCCTATTTTTTGTCAGTGTAAAAAATGTGTAAAAAATATTGTAAATATTAACAACCATGACCCGAGAACAAACGTCTACGTTCGCCACACAAATGAATGCCCCAGCCAGGACTCGAACCTTGGACCTCCGGCGTATGAGGCAGGTATACTAACCACAACGCTACTCGGTCGCTACAAATGTTTGTACGTAACGGATGAACTCAGAACCTACTTAACACATTTTTAAACACTCTTTCATACATCTCAACATGGACCATATTTACATTTTTTTTTCACTTAGAGATCCTTATGAAAATTACAATAATGAAACCCAAAGCTCCAAAAATTTTTCTTTAACCCTTTCAATGCGAAGCATTAGAAACTCAATACGCTCTCACATACTGGCTCATCGAAACAAAATGTACATTCATGTACTGCTGCCGAGATAACTCGTCAAAAAAAATCTTACTCACAAACTGCTGACGAGTTAATTCGTTGGACAAAATCGCTCTCATGAAGCTACGGTCGAGTTACCTCGTCATAAAAATGTATAGTTAATATTGAATACTTAATGCCTTACTTATTGCCATAATCGAAATGGTCAACTGTACATCGTAAATAACATGCGGGTCCCGTCTATGATGGAAGCTAATCTTATTTGGACTTTATTCTAATAATTCATTAACTCTACTGAAATATAATACTTATAGAAATGTGCGCTATGCTTGAAATAAACAAATCACAAGATAGAGCTAGGCTGAAGCTTGCTTAAAGCGAACATGTAATGCACGAGAAGTGTTAAAATCTTGGTACTCTCGTGTCAAACGATAGGCATGTAATTGACTCAAAACTAATGAACAATTATCAATTTAACCCATTTGGACCCAAATATAAACTTTTGATGAAGTTTTTGATAAACCTTTATTAACGTAATTATTAGACATTGCTTAGACATTTTAGCAAAAAAAAACTGAAAAAAACATATTCCTTATATTTAAGAAACACCGTCCTCAAATGGGGCCAATGGGCTCATATGGTTGAGGAGGGCGATGGCTGGATCCCGCGTTAACTCGTGAACGGGTGCCGTTTGAGGGTGTTCGTCGTTTGGATAGGGGGGAGGGAGACTTGCCGAGCTAACGGATGTAGATAAGAATAACTTTGCATAGACACAAAGAGACTTTGTAAATTTATTTTGAAAGAAATATACCCGTGAAGTTTCTAGCCAGTTCTTCATCACGAAGGTTTTTTCGAACTGGTGGTAGAGTCATGTTTTATTTGACATCAATAAGAACAAGTAATTGTCAATGTTAATAAATATTTCATTGCATTTTATATGTGGTACTTTTCAAAACATCCTTTTTCAATGCACAAGGTTTTCAGACATATTTTACATTGCCAACGTGCTTTCATGTGGTATTCGATTAGATTTTGTAGACGCCAAGCATTAGCCACAGCCAAATCTAACATATAGGCAAAAAGAGTCCACCACCATTTTTTTCCACGTATGGCTGTTTCCCGTACCAATTTCCCACAATACACGTCGAAAGCCTAACAAGCCATCAGAGCTTGCAATCATCCAGTTTTTGTACCGAAACCTCACTGGCTTTCCTCTTATGAATTGTTTGGCAGGGTGACGCCCATAATATTTCACCATCGATTCGTCAACCGATAGATGCTCGTGAACTACACCCCACTGAAGGATTTTTTTGATCAACAAATCCGCAAGCGATCGCAGTTTGAACATCTTATTGGTCGTTCCAACGGCAGCCTCGTTGCCGCAGAAATGCAAGAACTTTATTATTTCGGGGAACCTGTTTTTTGACATCGCCTTCGAAATAATAGAAACACCGCAGTCTTCATCTAGAGACCAGTATAACCGTTCTCGTGGAAGGGTGTGATGTCCAGACAGAAGTAATATTCCAAAGAATAATTTTAGATCATCAACGGTTACTTGAAAGTCATGATTGTTTTGTTGTGCAGCGTATAACCTCGTATTTGAAACAATCATGTCAAATACCTCTTCATCAAAGATCTTTTCAAAAATATACACTGGTGACTGTTTCTGAAGAACCTTTTATTTTAACGTTCATTTTTAACGTTCTCTCTCCGCTTCTGGAGATTGCTCTCAGTTGATGCCATAGCACTATACGAACCGTCACATTTACGCCAACTCGGAATAAGTTGTTGGTCATCATTCTTTTTACGTTTTTGTAACGGTTCATCGTCGCTGCTATCCCATTCCTCGTCGTTCCTGGACTCAAAGATTTCCACCCTCCCAGGGATATCTCGTGGAAGAATGTTTTGCTGGACATCATCTTCGTCGCCTTCCTCCTCATCTGTGAAAATACTTGGGACTAGCGGAATCGTCACTATGTCGTAAGTGACGTTGCAATTCTCTTCTTGGCTCAAAATTGATTCAAGGGCTTCCTCGAGATCTTCAAAGTCATTCGCAAAGTCAAATGATCGTTTCATCATGGTTTTGCACAATACTAAACCTGCAAATAACAATATAGAAAATATTAGCAGTTAGCCCATTGGACCCAATTGGGGACAGCACATTTAATCTCATCCAGGTATGGTAATATTTAGAAAATAAATGTTCTAAAAGCAGTATCTACTAGTAGAAGTTATAATCCAATAAAAAAACGTAAAACATAATAAGAATACTGATACAAATATAAAATATAATCCCTTTCATGTAGCTCAACACTATTTCACTATATTTAGATAATCAAATCACTGTTTTATCAAATTTTTGCAAAGGCTTAAGTCCATAGTGTTTGAGCCGTCGGCCGATGATGTTTCAGCAGATAATACCGTCATTATTATTTTTAATAGATTGACTATACAATCATAAACCATATTTAAAAGATTATTGAACTAACTTTTTTGTTTTTGGTATTTAAATTAAATAATAAAGTCAAAGGAAATCTTACGTACAACACGTATCCAAAATCTTAATTAGAATATAGAAAGAAGACACATTTATACATAAGACTAACCTAAAGGCTTTTAAAGGAAGAGGTCTGTAGCCGCGACAATTCGAGGAGGTCTCAAAATGCGAGAAACTGACGCTACTGAGCCACATTATCTCTCGACCCGAAGCGAGTGTTTGTCGCGTTTAGACTTCACACAAGGAAAATCAAAAAGGAAATAACATGGGAAGTAAAACTAAAAAAAAAGGAAAACCGAACGAGCACATCCACTTGTTGCAAAATAACAGAGCGAATATTGGATTGACGTATTTGAATTTTGAAGTTTGGTATCCCGAACTAAAAAAATAAAAGTCAAAAAAAGTTATAGTTGCAATCGAAATAATGCTTTGCAAGATTATACAATCAACATTATTAAGTTTGTAATATGTTTTTGATTTTATTTATTTAGTTTTAAATGTATACTTTATGTTTACTTTACTGTTTATGAAAAGCTTTATGCCTTTATCTTTACTATAAGCCACCAGCAAAACTTCTTTTGCATTGAATCAGTAACCCCAACGTTGCGCAGCTATTGTACGGAGACTCCTCACGTTTTATTTCTTATTAATTTAGATAATTTAATTGGGAAATATTTTAGTTCTGATACTTTTTTAATAATCATTTACATAAATGATACGAATTATCGTGCATTCCATTCGTCCATTAAGTGCTGAAACATAAAGCTTACTGACGGCCTAAAATGGACTTAACCCTTTGAAAATGTTTGACAATTCACCTTAAAATAAGCAATAGCTGTTATAAATAATAAAATGTGGGTAATTTGAAAAGTGTACCCGATTGGAGCCAGCGGGCTTAAATGGGTTAACTACCAAGGTCGTACGAAGAATAAAAAATCTTCGCAGGCTTACGCTGACGCTTCTGTTTCATGGTGGCAGATTTGTTACTTAATTGTAAGCATTTGATAAAATATTAAGCCGTGATCTAAAAAAGAGGTATTAAGCTTTTTAAAAGTCTGTTATCTTTCAAGTAACGTAATCCGAATATAATGATAACGCAATAAATATACTTAAAATAAAGTACTATAGTCACGTTATAATAATAAAATAGAAAGACATCTACATAATTATAAAAAAATTGGTTTTTCTGTATTTGGATGCGTAAATTGACTTAAGTGTCAAGTTGAGCGTCAATCAAACGTCAACGAATATTCATCTAAGTTGGTTGTCAAATTGTTAAATTCTTATTAAAACATTTATAGGTAATTTATTTTTTTATTTTAGTACAAAAAAAAGAAGTGATTGAAAATGCTGCTTACCGTATTTACGTACCTTACCAACTCGATTTGATAAAAACAAAAAGTTTTTCTAAACTTTTAATATATTTCTTGCAGTCTACATTTGTCTGGGACGATTTTACAACATTGATAATGTATTTCGTGCATTTAACATCTATTTGAAAACATAGTAAATTTCAAATGCGACCAAAATAAGAATATAACTGACAAGTTTTTCCCTCTTTGTTCAAAACAAAAAAACATACAATTATATAGTATGTATACAGATATTTTGTAAATTTGCGAACAGCAGTCTTATAGAGAGATAAATGACTTAGTTTACAAGTTCAAAGGTTATCTGATAACCCTAACCTGACCAGATAACATTTGAGGTATGCTAAGTACCATGCAAAATGTTGGAAGAAGGAATATTGAAATACATCCAATGCAGCATACAAATTGATTCAGTACCTTCAAGGTTTTTACTATTGCATAGTACAGGTTCCAGTGCGATTCCACCTGCGGAACTCTTCACTCACTGGCAATTTCGGGATAAGAAATAAGCCTATTATGACGGCCGAGCGGTGACAGTAGTAGTCGGCGTGCCTCATACGCCGGAGGTCCCAGGTTCGAGTCGTGGCATTCAAACGGGTTTTATCGCGTTTAATAATATTTTTACATTTCAACAAGACGTTTCGGTGTCTTTACAGACACCGTGGTCACGAGGGACTAAGGTCACGAACATGAGTTAAAATGCGTTCTCGTGTCATGGTTGTGTATATGTTTTGTTTATTCTAAGTTCCCTGTGTGGCCATCCATAGCACAGGCTCGGCTTACTTTGGTGCCATACAATTGGTGTGTTCGTCTGGGGATTTTTTATTATTATTATTATAGTAAGTAGCTATACAGTTAGTGTGTTTAAAAATAATAATTTATCTTTCTAATCGTAAAAGAATTTTCAAAAATGATTGAACAATTTCAGAGTTTTATATTTAAGTATACATTATCAAACAAAATAAATATTTTCTCTTTTTGGAGTAGGTAAAAGCGTAGAAAGAACTAAAAGTTACGCTCGGTACTGCAACGTTTGCTTGTGCCGTATTTATTAAAAGAGGTTATTGCACAAACAAACTTGCCGACATTTATGACTGGCAACTTATGGGTCTGTCATTATTTGATTTTTATTTGTAAAATATAAAATATAGAGAATATCGAAGATTGTTCTAGATCATTCCTTGACGGAATTCCTTAAGGAATTCTATTGCGGGCTTCGTCCCCAAAAATAGTTTAATAATTATTCTTGTATGTTATTTTAAAATAGATTCATTTTAAATAAAAGTGGATTAAGTGTTATATGTGTTTCTTTCCTATTAGTTAGGAAGACCTCCCTAGGTTAGATTAGGTCCATCCCGGGTACCGAACCCCGAGAGTACCAAATCAAGTCCAAAATCAAAATATGTTATTTAAAAAAAGGTCTTCCTCATCGTGATGCGTAAATACAATACTTCGTACTTTGAAAATACGAAATGTTTTTTGTTACAGTAGAATAAAACATATTTTCTTTTTCTTCTAAGATTCTTCATTTAAAAATCAAATCTTTTAAAAACAAAATATTTTAAAATATCAATTGTTTTTCTGTTATAAAAAGAGATTAAATTCTTGTTAGAGAGCTCTTTTTTTCTTTTTCTTGGTTCTTTCCTATTTTTAGTATATATCAATGATCTGCCATCGGTCGTTAAGAATCAATGCGAGGTCATATTGTTTGCTGACGATACTTCCTTCTTGTTTAAAATCAAAAGACAAGAAATTGACTATCGAGCGGTGAACAAATGCATCTCCAACACAGAGCAGTGGTTCTCAGCTAATAATTTGCTCCTCAATGAAAAAAAAACGAAATGTGTTAAATTTACATTGCCAAATGTCAAACAGGTAAACACAAACATTGTAGTTAAGAGCCAGGAACTGACTCCTGTAAACTCAACTGTATTTCTGGGCATAACCTTAGACGCCAAACTGCAGTGGGGACCGCATGTTGATGGTTTAGCGAAAAGGCTTGGCTCTGCCGCATATGCTGTTAAAAAAATGAGACAAATTTCAAATGAAACAACTGCTCGTTTTGTCTATTTCGGTTACTTCCACAGCCTCATGACATGGCATTCTGCTGTGGGGGAGAGCTACCGACATCGATACTATATTTATTCTGCAGAAAAGGGCTGTTCGCGCAATCTATCAGCTCGGTCCAAGGGTGTCACTTAGTAGTAAGTTTAAGGAAATAATCTTAAAGGAATATTCTAAAAGGAAATATTCTTACTTTCCATTCACAATATATTTTAGAAAATTTAATGTATGTAAAAAAGAACATAACCTTGTTCAAAAGAAAAAAGATCTGCACAATGTTAACACAAGAGGAAAAAATATGCTAGCAGATCATAATAGTAGGCTTCATAAAGTCACGAACTCATTCATGGGTCAATGTATACGCTTTTATAATGAGGTTCCTGAGGATATCCAAGGTCTGCCTATTGACAAATTCAAAGAAACTATAAAGCAGAACTTGTGTTCTAAAGAGTATTATAAACTATCCGATTATTTGGATGATAAAAGCCCTTGGGTATAATACCCTCATTAACAGGATTTTACTAGTATTTGTAACAAAACATGTGTAATGTGTCTGTTTGCTCGTTCAGTTCTTTGTCCGGATAAATATCTAAAGCATTATTGTCACTAAAGTACGTCTTCTTATGGTAGCGTCGGGTGACGGGTCGCGCACTTCCCTCTAATATGGTTGAGGAGGGCGATGGCTAGATCCCGCGTTAACTCGTGAACGGGTGCCGTTTGAGGGTGTTCGTCGTTTGTATACTTGGGGGGAGGGTGACTTGCCGAGCTATAATTTTGTATAGACTAAAGAGGCTAAATTTATTTTGAAAAAAATATACCCGTGAAGTTTCTTGCCAGTTCTTCTTCACGAAGGTTTTATCGAACTGGTGGTAGAGTCATGTTTTATTAGACATCAATGAGAACAAGTAATTGTCAATGTTGAGAAAAAAAAGGCCCTTAGAACAGATTATCTTATAATTTAGTTAGGGCATTACAAATGTATCATACCACTGAATTTCATGTTGCCTTAATCATAAGAACAAAGATATTATTATTTCTCTTGAAACGATGACATGAAAAAAACTTACCTTTTTTTTTATATAAAGAGTTTGCACGCCAAATGTCCAACGTTGATAAAAATGAGTCCATAAACACATAAACTGAGATAACAATAAACTGTAAGAACTTTAATTAATATTTTAAATCAGTCCAGTTTATTATTGAGGTCTTCGAATGTAGGATGCGAGATAAAGTCATAGAAGGAGATCTATAAAGCGTACTTAGACTTACCTGAAAATAATAAGCAAATAGACTGTGGCGTTCAGAGGCGTTCTATACCAAGCTATATAGAAGCTTACCACACCAATAAGGGAGACACAATCGCGACAATCTTTGAAATCTAAACTAAAGTAACATCTATTGTCTCTCCAACAACTGTGCTAGTTTGGTGGAGAAATGGTTCTTTTATGTTTTTATTTAACTACAAAGCGTTTAACTCTTGATATTCATTAATACGCGTATTTTCATGTTTATATTTATATACTGTAGATTGAGTATTGTACGTATCTAATTACACATCGATCCATTTTTTTATGATGGGTATCAGCACAAGCCATCTTCCTCGAACAACATTGGATTACAGGTTCTAACTGAAAATAAGCATCGTGGTTCCGTAACGAGCCCCACGAATAACTGCTGACTTAGTTTCCATTCTTCTAGACTCTAGACCAACACATAGTTTTTTATGGTTACGTACTCTTTTATTTTTATTTGTTAGGTTTATGTTAAGTGTGCTGTTTCTTTTTGAAATAAGTAACGATCTTTCTTAGGGTGTAACCACACCAATCGATCGATGTAGATTGGTCTGGTAAAACTGTCGATCGACGTCGACTGTTTCATTCTACCATCATTAAATACGCAGTGATGAAAAGCTTTTTAGAAATAGAAATATTGTGCACAAATTTAAAATCTGCAAGATCAATAAAGCAATGATAAAAGCTATGAATCTTCGTGAATTTGGAATCAAAACTTCAAATTAAAAAAAATTATTATAAAAAAACGAAACCTTGCCTACTTACATTTTTGTAATACCGTTAAGGTTGTACATAGAGTTTTATTAAGAAAGTGCTAAACTTTGCTATATCTTTGTTATCGCATGAAGTGACGTTCGCTTTACCTTAGTCGTTAGTGTCCAAATACACTGACCGGGCGGGTCGAACAAATCTCACGCTCACGCACACATATATACTTTGTTGGTACACGTATTGTTTACTACAAGTACAGCGAAATCGCTTCCTGAGAAATGAAAGTCGACGTGAAACGGTGCAATGACTCAAAAATTCAATGTTTAATAATCATCTTAACGTTTTAGGTTGATGAAGGACACTGGCAATCATAACTACTACAGATGTGGCTTCGAAGGGTTCGAAGAAATCGTTTGCTGCCCAGACATTACACATACAAAATATGGTAAGTTATTTAAATAACATTATGAGGTGACCTCCTTCACTTTGTTGCGTACTCTCTCTAAACAAACTGATATGCCTACAGTTGAAGACGCCCCATTTTGGCGGCAAGCGATAAAATATATTTGTATCGATAGAGCATATACTATAGACAGAAAATATTAGTTTGGTGAAATGTTGTAATATGCTTTTGAAAATTAAATTAAGCTTTAATAGATAAGATCAATAATTTTTCTTCTTTTTAAATATCTACTCTTTATCATAGAATAATTTTAAATTGAATTTTAAGGACCATCCAAAGTTTTTCGAATTGATAGTTAAATTACAGGGATAATTTCGTAAAGCCTTTGCTTAACGAAGTCAATATAACAATCTGTACCAAATTCATTATTTTAAATAGGGAGATACTTAATTTTACGTACTTTCAACTTATCTTTATTAATTGTTTTCTTAACTTTTAGTTTAAAAATATTATCTGTATTTCGTTGTTATTGTTTTTTCTTCTGTAGCGGTGAATTCACTGTATTTCTTTCTTTCTTTCTAAACGTGAAATTTTCAACTTCTAATACAGATCTGATATCTAACTTCCTGAATGTGCCATATAAACTTTCTAATATATTTTATATTTTCTAGACCCCACAACTGAGTCAGGGTTGCCGAGAGAATCGAAAAGAAGATCTGAAATAGGTACCTATTATTATTTTTACTCCTGAACAAACTTAAGAAATAATGATTGTAATCGGTTCGGCATTTTAAGTTTATTGGTCCCTGAAAGTTTCCTGCAGTGTCCCACGTATTTCTGTTCAGTGGGAATTTCTGGGTAAATAGCGTATTCAGCGCTTAAACTATACGGAGAATATTTGGGGAATGCCGTTATATCACGTGATGCTCCATACAGTTTACGGGTTTTCGAAAGCGCTAGCGATTGTATATTGCAACTTGGCTAGATTCCTCTTAGAAGAATTCTAAAAATCAGTCCAGTAGCTTGAGAGTTTACAGATTTCATATATTTACTCTCTACATTATACTTAATAAACTATCCAAGGTTATGTTTCAGTAAATCGCACGTTCTCTGTTTTCAGAATGTGACAAACTAGAGCAGCATGAAGTAATAGCATCGCATATTATTCATGGGCAAACTGCTGATATCGGAGAATTTCCTCATATGGTAATATATTTTAATTAAAGCGTATACTGGTGCAGGTTTTAGCGTAAGTAGAGTTCTTTTTGTCTGGGGCAGTATTTAGAGTCCTTCCTATGTTGACCGCCATCATAATCCTGTTGCCGTGGTTGTTTTCCGGATAAAGGGAAGGAACGGCCAGGGTAATTACAGGAACAAATTTCAAGTGAAGTCTACGGTCTGCACCGCCGCATCAGTGGCCGATATAATAACCACATTCAATATTAATATATAAAACACCTAAGAAGAATGGTGTTTATGGGTGGCAATGCTGCTTGCTATCAGGCGGGTCGCGTGCTCTAATACACTCGCGTGCAGCTAAATCGACTCACTTTACAAAATGGAATCAAAGTGTGTTCATTTTATAAGGACTTGGATTATTTAAATAAAAAATATATTTTTTGAAAGTCTATTTTATAAACTTTAAAATGGTACCCTAATTTTAAGAATCTGCTGTAGAATTTCAGAATTAACCAATTTAATGACGGTGCAACAAAAATGTATTTGGTGAATTGGTGAAATAATCATAGCCATAACTACTTAAATAAAAAGAAAATGTTATGAAAATTAAACAAATTTATTTAATCAATATTTAGTGTTGCGTCCCCTGGCCCTAATAACAGCTCGAAGGCGATTTCTCATCGACCTGATAAGCTTCTTTATCATATCTTGAGGGAAGCTTTCCCACTCGTCATCCAGCGCTGTCTTGAGCTCCGTGACGTGATTGATATCCGGGCTGAGTGGTGGCCAGTCCATGGTCTGAATGCCAACTTCGTCCAGGAACTGACTAGGGACGACATAATCCAGAAGAATGTCTTCCACGTATCGATCCGCAGTGAAACCGCCTCCACTGCCTCCGCCAGGGATGAAAACAAGCTCTGTTTTTCCTTCCATTGAAATGCCGGCCCACATCATACACGAACTACCACCATAGGACACTGTTTCAGCGAAACAGCATTACGCAAATCGCTCGCCCGGACGTCTGTAGACTCGCTTTCCTGTTACTGCCATGTAGACAAACTCTGGACTCGTCGGTAAACAGAACCGACCGCCATTGCTCAGCGCTCCAACTGATGTGTTCGCGAGCAAATGCAAGGCGAGCTTGTCGGTGAGCTGTGGTCAATTTGGGACCTCTGGCAGGTCGTTTCGGTGTCAGTTTAGCATCTCTAAGGCGTCTTCTAACCGTCCATTGACGAACAGCTACTTCTAGAACCTCTCTCAGCCGCTGCTGGACAGCAACTCCGATGAGGTGAAGATTTCTGAGACTTGTACAGACGATAAAATGATCGTCTGTCTCAGAAATATGCTGGCCACGACTGGTGTTTGGCCTCCTGGAGTATGAACTGGTCTCTTGGAATCTTCTGTATACCCTGGATACAGCAGATTGGCTCATATTTAACTGACGAGCGATTTTTCGCTGGCTACAGCACTATTGCAGCAAAAGTACAACTTGAGCTGCTTCTTCTGGTCTTGTGTCCATAGTAGATGTAAAGTGGCGATCGTAGCTTGCGGAGATGTTTACAGGTCAACTTTTGATAAGCGACTGACAAGGGTGCCTTTTTTTTGTTCCCCTCCACGGAGACGGCAAGAGGATAAAAAATGCTCTGACGCATACCCCACGCGCTCGTGATCGGGGTTATGTGGGACTCGCTCAGAGCCTACCAGAGCCACTACCCACTAAAAAACCCCCTGAATGACTCGTGCAATTTTTCCACACAGCCTTCATCTGAGCGACGACCAACTGGAGAAAGAGGCTGCGCTAGAAAGAGGCCGCGCTAAAAGGGTGCAATGCTTCCGGGGGTTTATATAGGGGGTTGAAAAGCGCAACTCGTGACAACAGCAAGGAGTTAATTTTCGGCCCCAGCGTTTATGTCACAACATTTTAAAAAGGACTAAACATATTAAAATTATAAAGATATAAAATAGGCTTTCAAAAAATATATACCTATTTCATGTAATTTTTGTAAGTGGCGATTGTCGAATGAGTCGATTTAGCTGCACGCGAGTGTATATAAAATAGTAAAAATCTATGGTTAAAAAAGAATTTTCTGTTAAAAGGTAAAAAGACCTAGTGTCTTTGCATAGATTGGCATATATTAAATCGTACGATAAAAATACCAATAACAGAATCCAGGCAAAGAATTTATTTTTTCTACATGGATTGTTCATTTGTGGCTTTATGGGTCTTTTAAATCTCACGTACTCGTGAGGGTAAAGACCTTGGCTGTAGACGTCCACTACACGTCCACACACGTTGTAACTACCACTGGTTCAAAAGGGTTATCTACTGTCGAAGAACCAGCAAGAAACTCAGTAGGAATGCGTACCTCGCGTTAACCTGGCCCTCCTATGGGTTAGGCTATTCAAATACCGTGTTGCCCTATTTCTAACTGGGACGCCAGTGTTCCTTAATGTAATAGCATCGTTGGGATCTACCCAGGATAGATATAATAGACTCAAAAAGAAAGATCCATTCTCATTTAACAGAAATCGACTAGAACCCCAGGCAGGCCCCTTGTTGCAACACCGTTTATCTTTTTGATGTACTTTGTCTTATAATGCTGTTGACTGATGACTTCTACGCTGTCATCCGTAAAAAGAACGCCTCACTAATGTACAGACTGCGCTCCAGCCCCGACACTATTCTGCGACTGCTAGCAAATAAGCTAGAGCTACCAACTTGACATGATTTATGAACATATTTGTAAACAATTTTGAATTGCAAATTGGTAAAGTAAGAAGAAATAATTTCACATAATATTTGATCTGTTGACATATCTTTTTGCTGTAATTTGATATCCCACTTATTGTACTTTAATGACTGAATTTAATTTTATTGTATTGTAATGAAATGTGTTTTGTTGTATAATTAAGTACTTACCTAAATTTATGTTTGAGCATTTATGACATTTTAAGAATATTTGACACCACCAACACAATTTATATATTAACGAAAAATCCGATTTACAAATGTAATATACATATGTAACTAAATTTTTTAACGTTTTTGTACTTACGTAGATTTATAAGATATTGTATACTAACAAGTGGGAAAAGTTTCTACAATAAAGATATTTATTATTATTATCATTATTATAATCCTCCAGGTGCTGATCGGTTATGAAGTGAATGATGGCGACAGTAAATTCAGATGCGGCGGGTCACTCATATCGAAGAATTACGTACTGACAGCAGCGCACTGCTTGAAAACATTAATTGGAAGTAAGTCGTTATGGCCTTACCATTTTTATAGACATTAAACTATTAAACATTATTATAAAGTTATAATTAAAGGCGTAAAATTTTCAGATATTTGTATATATTAGCAAAATGTCAACGTGGGAAAATCACTATTAAATACGCAAATAAATGAAGTTTTCAAGGTCGAAAATCAGTTCAATCATTATAGAAGTTCATTTCCGTGCTATCAAAAGTCATGAAATTTTTACGGCCGAGTGACGTAGTAGCTAATAGCCCTGCCTCATACGCCGGAGGTCCTGGGTTCGAGTCCTGATCGGGGCATTCATGTGTGAGGAACACAGATGTTTGGTCATGGTTGTGTATATTTATATATGTATGTTTATTCTCGGTTCCCTCAGTTCGCTGTATGGTCATCCATAACACAAGCTATGCTTACTTTGGGGCCACACATTTGGTACACATCAAACTGTGTACAAATTTTTTTGCCTGGAGTTAAAAAAAATCCTTTAATTCGTAAAAGAATTGTATAATATATACATTAAAATTGCTAATGCTAAAATGACGCTTACAATTGGAGTTCATAGTATATCGATGCCATCGGGAATATAACAAAGTAACCATCCGTGCGTCTGACAGCGATCTATATAGCTCATGAGCCATTATGATTGACGACCGAGTAGCGTAGTAATTAGTAGCCCTGCCTCATACGCCGGAGGTCCAAGGTTCGAGTCCTGGCCGGGATACTCATTTGTGTAACGAACATAAATGTTTGTTCTCGGGTCATGGTTGTTGATATTTATATATGTATGTTTATTCTGGGTTCCCCCAAGTTCGCTATACTTACTTTTGGGCCATACAGTTGGTGTGATTGTCTCGGTATTTATTATTATTATGCCCTTAAGGATGTATGTAAAATATATACACTTGTCTAACTTTCCATAAATTTTGAATATATGATAGAGCTGAGCACGCTGCATCAATTGACAAAAAGAAAAAGGCACTTAGCCGGTAATTTGAAAGAAATATTTAAGAATAAAAGCCTCATTTAACTCTGCGTTATTCGTACCGGAAGTTGACGAAATCCAACAAAAACTATAAAATAAGTATATGCATTGTAGTCAATAAACGGCCAAAAAAAAATGATTTTCAGAATCGTCATACATTTTTGCAATTTTTTCACGAAAAAAAACCACTGTTCCCGATTTCGGTAAGCTTCAGTAGCGTTCTGTGAACTTGTACTCGGCCTCAAATATCAAATTGCGTATTAGTTTTATTAAAAATTGTAAATTATGAAACAAAATGACACAAACATTTTTCATTAGACATTATAAACAAACAGAAATGATTCGGAATTGACATTTTGACATGAAAATTAACTTAAAAAATAAATACATGTTTATGTGTTTGCGTATAAACTGCGGACGTTTAAGGATGTATTTGACCTTACATACACTTGGGCTTCCTTTTTGTTACAGTATTAACACGAACATATTTATTTCAGTGCCGTATTTAATCCGTGGTGGCTTAGTGGAAATTGGCAATGAAGACTGGAACGACGATCACGACCATCTGATTGAAGATTTCATACTGCACCCGCAGTACACTAACAGGCTGCGATACAACGATATTGCGTTAATTAAGTATGGAAATCTTTAACTAACAAATTAATGTTTAGAAAAACACGCTTGGAATAGTAACTATGTTTCGATTCAGGATTTTGTCTTGTTATAGAGGGTGACTTCTTTTTTTATAGTTTTATAGGTCAATCTTTATCGTGGTAAATGGCATCCAAGCCCATCACTAACCAAAATTTTATAGACATTTCATATTAGGAATGCCAAACTAAAGTGAGTTGTAAGAAGCATCCACGTTGAATTTTTGTAAATATTAGGAACTTATAAAATGACGCTCGTAGAAAACTTCAAAGGGCTTTCGGGGAATCAAGTTTGTAGTTATATCACAGAATATAAATTATTCGACAACATATACCTTTACACTTTTTAATTTAAATGCTATTTAACAAGCGGTTTCCGTAAATAAAACAACCGTTTCGCTTTTCATCAGTGGTGGTACCTACCTATTACTTATTGCTATTTACACTAAATTATAGAATTGAGTAGATCCCAAAGGCTAGCGCCAGCGCGAATGTCAGTGTTCCATTAAGGAACACTGGCATTCCAATTAGGAAAAAGGCAGCGCGATATTTGAATTCTACTATTTATTGTTATTTACACTAAATTGTAGATTTGCTCTCATGTTTCAGGTTAAAGAACGAAGTAAAATTCTCAGGACGGTTCAAGCCGGCTTGCCTCTACACACAAGATACTTTTCCTAGCACAAACTTGACTGTTACTGGTTGGGGTTTAACTAATATTACGAGTAAGTGATATTTTTAATATCAAGTTATGAGTAAATGCAAATTAAAAAAATTCTCGGCTGGCGATAAAAAGCAAGCATGACTTTTAAACGGCTAATCTGACAGTCTTCAAATATAGGAATACTCGCGATTCATTTAGCTATTAAACAAAAAAACGCATTAAAATTGATTCATTAGTATGGGAGATACGCTGCCACAAATACATGCATACGCTAAACTTACAGGGTGTCCAGTAAGAGTAGCGGGAGTTTGTTTACTGTTCCACGGCGTCAAGCAAAGTAGCAGGGGCGCGGGGAGGGCATCGTCGCGCGCGTCGGGTCGTGGAATTTTAGTTGCCATGGAGCCGTATCCGGCGACGCACAGCGTTTATATCGCAGAGAATATCGCACACGCAAAGCGCCAAGTGACGACGTCATAAGAAAGTGGATTAAAATGTTCGAGACTACCGGGTCGACTGTTAAAATTCAAAACACAGGTCGCCCGCGAAGCGTTAGAGATGCAGAAGCAATCGAAGAAGTGAGAGTTTCAGTTCGTGAAAATCCGTCGCTATCAATTCGCAAACGAGGACAAGAACTTAACATCAAAAAATCTTCACTGCAGGTAATTTTGAAGAAAGATTTGCATCTCACAGCCTACAAAATCCAGTTATTTCAAGAACTGAAGGATTCCGATTATGAAAGTCGGTTAAATTTTGCTACTGCAATGCTAGAGCGATTCAACGGCTTTGACAACATTCTGTTTAGCGACGAGGCCAACTTCCACATAAACGGTCACGTTAATAAACAGAATTGTCGCTACTGGTCCAAGGAAAACTCTAAAACAAAACATCAACGGCCACTTCATAGTCCAAAGGTCATCGTTTGGGCTGCATTTTCTGGTAGAGGCATTGTCGGCCCTTTTTTCCATGAAGATGGACGTGGGCGAGCAGTTACGGTGAATACAGACCGTTATTGTGATATGTTAAGGACTTTTTTGGCGCCCACATTACAAGATTACCGAGAGTTTAATTCAAGAACATGGTTTCAGCAAGACGGAGCCACATGCCACACCGCAGGGGCGTCAATAGAAGCTGAAAACGAATTGTTCCCAAACAAAGTTATTTCGCGTAGGGGCACCATTAACTGGCCAGAAGTCCAGATCTTAGTCCTCTCGCCTATTTTTTATGGGGATACCTCAAGGGTAATGTATACGATAACCACCCAACGAATTTAAACTAACTGAAAGAAAACATCACGTCCGAGATAAGGGAAATCCCAACTTCGCTATGTCAACGCGTCGTCGCCAATCTGCGATCAAGGTTAGAGGAGTGCCAGCAGCGTGGGGATACACATTTGGATAATGTTATATTAAAATTTGCCAAATACATTTCCAACGAACTGTTTTTTAATAAAAAATAAAGAATATATTTAATTAATTGCATTTCTCATTTTATTTAACTAGCAAATACCCGGTACCTTTACTGGACACCCTGTATAACAGCCGTCTTTTTGCGTCGGAGTTTAAAAATTATATATACATAAAAAAATATAGTAGTCACATGGATGGCTCGATCCCGCGTTAACCTCGTGAAGGGGTGCCTTTTGACTGTGTTCTTTTGGATAGTTGGGGGGAGACCGAGGTAACAGATGCCGATAAGAATAATTTTGTATAGACAAAGAGGCATTGTAAATTTATTTTGAAAAAAGTATACCCGTGAAGTTTCTCGCCAGTTCTTCTCGAAGGTTTTTCCGAACTGGCGGTAGAGTCATGCTTTATTTAACGTCAATAAAAACAAGTAAATTTTAATGATGAGAAATAAATATTTGAATTGAACACTCGTTTTCATCCGCGTAGATCCCATTGTCATGATAATTTCCGTATAAAATGTCGCTTCTAATGCTGCTGTCTAATGGTCAGAAGATTTTTGAAATAGATTGTAGCGAGAACCCACATATATTTACAAGCAAACAAATATTTCCACATTATAATAAAAGTTGAGATTAAACGTTGATCCCAATGCTTCTTAATTTAAGAGCCCGCGCTTGTCGGTGGACTAATAGCGATTCTATTCGCTTTCACTTTCATTTCCCTACCCGACCCAACGTTTAATCTGTCTTTTACTTGATTCATGCCGCTATTGTAGCTCCTTCTAGGTGTTCCTCTCTCTCTTTGGCCGTCTACCTTTACTTCTATAATATTCTTTGAAAAGTAATTATGTCGTGTCCTATAATTTTTCCAACGTCTGTTTTCTAATGTTGTAAAAATTATGTTGACCATTATGTTTCTGGCCACTTCACCTTTTTAGCTTTCGATCGTGTAGAAATTACTAGTTAAAATTTTACTCCTAGATGTTGAAGCTTCCAATGCGTAAGAATTTTTTACAATTATTATGAATAAACGTAAACCTTATAAGAATTCAAATCGGCAATCTATTGCGTGTATGCCAAGGCGCACATGCACCATTATTGGACAGTTGATATTTTTATTTGAAAATTGATAAAGAACTATAAAACAGATAACTATACTAATAGGAGAGTAAAAATTCGAAATGACTTGACAGAATTTTATATTCTGCAAAAACCATGTAAAATTTTCAAATATTTATTTTAAATCAAAACTTATTATTTTTTTTACAGCCCGAACTAAGAGTAACATCTTGCTGAAAGTTGACCTACCTTTAGTCGCTAAAGAAGTTTGCGCTAAAAACGTCCCAAACGATAGAAAATTGCCGCAAGGAATAAAAGACACGCAACTTTGCGTGGGTGATGTTACTGGTTATAAAGATTCTTGTGAGGTAAGATTTGCAATCGATGAAACTTATTGATAACCGAGTGATGAAACTCTTTTTTTTTTAAATTAATTTAGGACTGTCAACGTCACGCTTTATTTTTCAATCTTTTTTTTTAGTTTAAAGGATATTTAAGCACAAAGTTGAAAAACAATAATTTTAATTAATTTGCAACGAATTTTACTCGCACTTCCCTCCGAAGTCCCACTGTTCTTTTTTCTGGATTAAATTAACAACAATTTATCCTATTTGTATTAGGTATATGAAAAATTTGATTATACGTCATAAAAAATCACTTCCGCGTGTTTAATCTGCTAATGACACTATTGTTCCAGGGTGATTCCGGAGGCCCTCTTCAAATTTGGAACGAAGAGGACAAGAAGTACCGTATAGTGGGTATCGTGTCAGCGGGACAAGGTTGTGCCACTGCCGGAAGTGCGGCCCTATATACCAAAGTGTCTTCTTACGTGGACTGGATAGAAAGTGTCGTGTGGCCTAACTAAGGAAAATAAACTTATAATTAATGTGATACGATTAAGTGAAATGTTGAATAAAGTTGTTTTCAGAATGTTTTTAATTTTTATTTCGATTTTATATCTTTTTTAGACTTGAATTTGAATTAGACCCGTCGCCATGAGGATCTCGTCTGTACTGCTATGACTAACGTTTGTGGAAACATGAAAATAAGGTCCACTGCCTCCCTCTCTTTGTGGCGAAAAATTTGTAATAAATTGTAATTAAAACGACAAAGTATTGTAAATATTTTTTTCTAGTAGGCGGTGCCATTAGTATTCGATATTTATAAGTACCCGACGCCCTCATGACCGAACCGTTGCCACTGTCGCTTGGCGCTTATAACGGGTTATTTTTTAAGCGTAGTTTTTTTTTAAATCGAAATATACAGTCAAATTTGCGTCTTAAATTCTATTTTTTTATTGGAATCGATAAATTGGCCTTTGCCATTTACGTTTTAAAGATAACTTAGGTAAGGGTGTTACCACACCAATCGATCGACCGATGGCAGAATAGAACAGTCGACGTCAAACGGTCGACACGCAGCAGGCGCGATGGCCTACAATTGTCTGACGCCACAACTGAGTTGGTAATTTAGTAGTAAAATAATTCCATGCACCTATACATGTATATGAAGGTCAAAATCTATATATAGTATATAGATACCTATATAAATATGTATATATATATATATATATATATTATCTAGGATCATAGGATCGACATCGACGTCGATCGATGGCTGAAAAGACCAGTCTACCTCGATCGACAGACTATCGATTGGTGTGGTAACACCCTAAGGATGTTTCCAAGTTTGAAATTATTTTCAGGTGTTGTAGATGTTCTTCTTTTGCGCTCTTATATTTGTCTGGCGCTCCTTTTGTTTGGATATGATGTTGCACTTGGCACTTGGAGTTGGGTATATTGGTAGCTGGCTTAGTTATATCTTCGTATTTTGCCAGTAATTTTGTTATGCTAATTTCTTGTGAAATAGTTTCAACACTAGGTTGACTTGCTCTGATAATTGTTGCAGGTGTTGTCAGCTCAGTAACTTTCTCAGTAAGCTTTCTTGTGAAATAGTTTCAACGCTAGGTTGATTTACTCTGATAATTGTTGCAGGCGTTGTCGGCTCAGTAACTTTCTCAGTAAGCTTTCTTCCGTCTAAATCGACGAGTAATTTGTGCTACTATAAAAAATCAGCACCAAGTATGGACGTGTTGACGTGAGCAATAACAAAATTCCATCTGAATTTGCGAGTCCTATATTAAGGTTTTCGGCATTTCACCGTATGTTCTAATGAGGCTGCCGTTCGCGGCGTGTACTCTATGACTTGTAACATACTTGTGCTTGAATGAGTTTCTTCTCAAAACTGATATATTTGTCGACTAAAAACCTCTTGCCACTTTGTCGGTCGGCGATATAAGGCAGTCGTAGGGGTAAATAGCACAAAGTTCCGCCCTGGTTCGCGCTAATTGTAGTTTCCCTGATACTTCCGCTTGCTTGATCTGGTTTTTTCAGGCACATGGTGGTTGCCATTTCTATGTCTTTTTTTTGAATAAAGCCTATAATACTGACAAAGACCTTGATTACGATACCTTGATGCACTTCTTGACCTTGATCTTGAAACGGAATTTACTGCGTCGATACTTTTCGTTTTCGTCGCGTAGTGCAGCGAGTTTTGGAGCGAGTGGAGGAGGGCGATGGCTGGATCCCGCGTTAACTCGTGAACGGGTGCCGTTTGAGGGTGTTCGTCGTTTGGATAATTGGGGGGAGGGAGACTTGCCGAGCTAACAGATGCAGAAAAGAATAATTTTGTATAGACATAAAGAGACTCTGTAAATTTATTTTGAAAAAAAAAAAATATACCCGTGAAGTTTCTTGCCAGTTCTTCTTCACGAACTGTGTGAGCCAGTGCTCTGTGATACATAGTATATGAATATTTTCACAGTTTATGAATAGTTCGATCTGTAATTCCTTACCATCAATGCCCTGCATATTTTGATGGACTATGTTCAGAAAATTATTTTTTACATTTTTATTGCTTAAATTACTACTTAGAATACTGGTGCTAGATGTATTATCTATTGTCACTAACTTATGTTTAAATTATTTCTAATACTATGTTTTGGAATATTACATTCCAACGGGTCAAAAGTATAAAGTGACTGCTCAATAGAAGCAGCGGTTGTAGTCAACGAATTGACTGTTATGCATAAAATATATGATAGAGAGTATGCTATATGTCGTAGGTCATTACTGTACAAATTATATCTTCTATAATACCTATCATTGGTCATATATGGCTTGTTAATAAATGTATTTAAATCAATAAACTGAAATTTTTCACTATGTCGACATGTCATATTTTGTACATCTATATTTAGTCGATGCTTCATATTATTTTCTGAGGGGCTCTGGGTAAATGGAAATGCAAACAAAATAATTTTACTAATATTCTGCCTGCAATTCAATCTAGCAAAACATGCTGTCATTGTTTTCCTACTTAGTTGCTTACATCTGCCTACTAATATAATCAATATTGTATTAGGGTTAAATGTACGGGATGTAATTTTATCAACTATGTCATAATATGAAGCACCGGGGTAACAATAATTAGTTATTGGCCCCCCAACACACCGAGTAAGTTGCAATCCCATGTTCTTACCAAGTTCATCGCTATACATAATTATATTTAATTCACTTTTATTTGACTTCTCATCAAAGCTACTACCTGAGTTTGATACTACATGCTTAGTGACATATGGCTCCTCAGGTTGACTGGATATTGGCAGAGGGCAATCTGATGTAGTATTATTTGAATTACTTTCATAATAATTGGTAAGGGACTCAAAGCGGTCATGATTATATTTAGACAGTTCAATCAAATTGTCCATAGCTACAGTGTGTTCCTTAATTTCTTTTTGAGAAATTTCATACTTATTGGTTAGAATAAGTAGCTCTTCATGTAGTCTCTGTATTTCTACATTTAATTTCTATATGTCACTTTCATAGGTTAACCTATTCTGCTCCAAGTTACTTTTACAGAATATCAGTTCATTCTTTAGTTTTAAACATTGATTTTTACTTGGAATAGTTTTAGATAAAATGCTTTGCTTTTTGATAAATTTAGAGCTACTCTGAATAGATTGATTGAGTTTGACAATTTTCTTACTCTTAGTTTTGCTCAATTTTATGTTACCAGTATGGTGAATTTTATTGTTTTTATTATGTACCGTTCCCAAAGATTCTAATGCAGGGTCTGCATACATTGAAAGGTCACTTGTTAGATCAATTATTAAAGAGGAATCTGAAGGAACTGTAGTGACCATGTCGGGGTCACTGCAGACAAGCTCATTGAACAATGATTGGGTCTGAATTACTGTCTCCTGATTTATTTTAGACTCCAAACATGCTATTTTAGTATATGAATTGCAAAGTTGCTTTTTAAGGTCATTGTTATGATCAAGCGTATCTTGCAAGACATTACTATCTTTGTCAAGCCCATTCACTATCCCCTGAAGTTGGTCCCGTTGTTCTGAGACTTCTAAAAGCTGTGTGTGTAAGTTCACTAACTCCTGTTTCATTGATTTATTTCTATTTAATATTACTGTCATTTCTTTTTCACTATCATTTCTTTCTTCCAACAATTGCTCATTTAAAGCTTTGAATTTTTGGAGTTCTTGAAGAGTAAGATTCAATTTTTCTTCTAGTTGACGAGTTGTTGTTTGGCGAGTCATCATTTTTAAGATATTAGTTTATATGTTGATATAGCAGAAATGAACAGCTGGTTGGAATCAAGGTTATGTCCAATAACAGTGTAAACAAAGTCACTTCTAATACTTACAAGATGAAATTGAAAAGTTACCTCTAATGGTAGCCAAACTTTCTTGTTTAAACTAATAGTTTAAAACACTAGTCAATACAATCGATGCCTATTTGATTTAAATCTTTGACTACAATGAAACTGAATATAACGGTTCTCGTAACTTAGTTATGCACACTAAAAACACTGTTTGTACACTTTAAAAACTTACTGAATTTAACAAATCACTAATATAAACAAGATTTTTAGCGATGAACAAGGTTTTATTGCAATAAACAGATATAAATACAAAAAATTATAAATTATTTTATGAGAACTCGTTAGTTCACAACGGGTCCGGTTAATGTACAGCACGATAATCCATGACACCAAATTGCACGGGCCGGAATGTACGCCCAATAATTCATGTACCTGGCTATGTCACGTTTTCCGTGTCGTACAATACGGGCTGTGCAATATAGGAACGTGTCAATAATGCACAGCACAGGAAAGCACAACACGATAATGTACAGCCCGTATTTCATGTCACAAATTAGACAACAAATTTTGGTGTTGCGAAATACGGGTCGTGCTTTATCATGCCGTACATTACGGAGCGTGTGTTGATTTGCACGGGGCGGAAAGCACAGCCCGATAATTGGAAGCATTCCGTCTCCTATTGGATGATAGCGCGATGTTATTATTGGTTGGTGGTTTTGCCTTCTGTCAAAACCATGCATCGTTTACATTTGGTTTCCATGGTGTTTGTGTTTTGATTTTTGATAATTTCATCGTTTTCTATATTGTTTATGGTCAGGATTAAAGTGAAATGTCAGAGTCTGAAGAGTAAAGCACCTAAATATATATATGATAATTAAAAAGTTTTAGCCATAGGCAATATATATAGGCATAATTTATTATTATTAACATATTATTATTTTTTAGAACTGTCAGCGATCGTCTTACGCGTCGGTTTAATTTTTTGCAAATTTTTTCAATCTAAATATTTATTGTGGTCAAAGGCCTAAAATCGTATTAATTTCATCATTTTTGTATAGTGTCGTGTTAAATTAGTTAGTTTATCTTGGAGTTGGTAAGTAATTAATTTGTAATAGTTTATAGTTGTACACAATGAAAGAACCGCCCGATCCCGGGGACCAACCCCGGGATTCTAATACGTGCCCTCCTTCACCTGCGGCGTTCGTGGATGCCGTGGATGTAGAATTTAGTGACTTCACGAGTTCATTATTCAATTCTAGAGTTCCTCGGAAAAGAAACAAAATTTCAAAAAAAAACGAATCAAAAAAACAAAAGGCGTGTAGAGATTCTTCGTCATCTAGCGAAGTTGATCTCCCCTTGGCTCAGAAATCGCATTCCTCTCCACTATCCCCTCCTCAAGTGCCCTCCTCTCTCTCTCCTACCCAAATTACTCCAACAAATGACTCAGTCCTATCCCAATCTTCCCCAACTTCTTTTTATAGAAATCTTTACAATGAACATGACATTGGTCCATTTATAGTTCATGTAGAGAAAATTTCCGATTCCTTATCAACTTCTATTCATCCTGTTTCCTTTGGTCGATTCCTTTTTAAGTTGAATATTCCTAATATTGTCATGGGAAGTATTAAAAAAATTGGTCGAAATAGAATTTCCCTTTCATTTTCAACCTTCTCTTCTGCTAATAATTTCCTGTCTAATTCTTTCCTAGGTTCACAAGGATACTCTTGCCAAATCCCCCAATTTGCAATTTGCAAAATGGGTTTTGTCAGGGGGGTCCCTATTGAATGGTCAGAGGAAGAAATTATTGACCTTTTCTCTGTGTCCTCCTCTTCCAAATCAGGTAGAGTCATTAAAGCCCGTCGCCTCAATTATAAGAATCCAGATGGCACTTGGCGCAAAAGTCAATCTGTCGTCCTAACCTTTGATGGTCAGATACTTCCAGATAAAGTTTTTGCATGCTATAACAGTTTTCCCGTAGAACTATATAAATTCCCAACAATTCTTTGTTTTGCATGTTGCCGTTATGGCCATACAAAAACTAAGTGTAGATCAAAGCCCCGCTGCTTTAAATGTGGAGGCGATCACTTAGGAGACTCATGCTCTAATGATCAAACAAAATGCATAAATTGTGGTGAATCGCACTTTGCCAATGACAAATCTTGTGTTGAGTTGTCAAGGCAAAAAGAAATCAAAGGGTTCATGGCAGAGAACTCAGTCTCTTATGCTGAGGCCTCTGCTGCTATTAGTTTGCCTGGAAAATCTTACTCTAAAACTACAACATCATATAAAAAAACTGTTTTCGCAAAATCAAAGCCTCCCCCTACCATCCATTACTCTGGATATGATAGGAAGGCATATAGTAAAATTATTTCAGATCCCAAACCTACTTCAGGTAATGGGATGGCGTACCTTATCCCTTCAGATCTTAAATCTACAGATTCTTCTATTGAACCTCTTCTTACTGCCCTTACTTCTTTTATTTCTACTATTATGTCTACTATACCTGACCACGTTGCACCATTACTCTCTTCTATTTTACAAAACTTAAACTCCAATAATGGAGCCAAATCTGCTACTAAAGAAAAATAAGTTTTCTATTTTACAATGGAATTGTCAATCAATTATTAGCAAGAAATCTGAACTCATTTTTCTTGCTAATAAATTTAAAATATCCCTTTTTGCTCTTTCTGAGACATGGTTAAAGCCTGAGTCTAACTTTTCTCTACCAGGCTTTACATGCCTCAGAGAAGACCGCTCTGATGGATGTGCTGGTTCGGCCATTTTGGTTCGGAACCATTTAAAATATTCTTGTATCATAATTCCTCCTCATGATGATGGTTTTCAAATTTCTGCTATCAGTCTCTTTAACATAACTTTTTGCTCTATTTATATTCCTCATCCTTCTCCAGCCTTGATTTATGAACTTTATAACATTCTATCCTCTCTTCCTTCCCCTATCATGGTTATAGGTGATTTTAATTGTCACCATACTTTATGGGGATCTTCTTTTAATGATCGTAACGGCCAGGCTTTGGTTGGTTTACTTGATAACCTCAATTTATGTATTTTGAATGGTGGATCTCCTACTTTCCGCTCCCGTCCTGGTGATAATATAAGTTGTATAGACCTTTCATTCTGTTCTCCTTCAATCTCTCCTGACTTCTCATGGTCTGTTCTAAAGTCTACTTATGGAAGTAGACACTTTCCTGTACTTATTTCCAACTCTTCCGTTAACTCTCCTCCTCCTGTTTCCAGGTGGCCCTTGTTAAAGTACAACCTGAACAATGTGTCCTGGGACTCTTTTAGTATTTTTTTGTCTGAGGCTTCTGGATCACTTCCTCCTATTTCTTCTGAAAATATCTCAGAATGTTCCTTAGCTCTTTCTGATCTTTTGGTTTCTTGTGCAGACAAATCATTTCCGCTTAAAAAGCCTATTTCAACCAAGCTCCCTCCCCCACCTTGGTGGGACAAGGAATGCACTGAGGCTGTTAAAAAAAGAAAACATGCTGAATTAACTTTTGCAAATGATATTTCCTCGCAAAATTACCAGTCTTTAAAAGACATTATGCAAGAAACTAAAAAATTATTGAGAGAAAAGAAAAGAGAGGGCTGGAGAAGATTTTGTTCTTCAGTTTCTCCAGATATCCAGGTTTCAGAAGTTTGGCGAAATATTAAAAGATTTAGAGGTAGTTTCTCCAACTCCAATCACTTTTCTGTCCCGGATCAGGCATGGGCTGATAAATTCATTGATAATTTAGCTCCACCCTTTTGTCCCTCTTTATCTGAAATTCCCTCTTTTAACTCAGCTCCTCTCCCCTCCTCTAATTCTATTGATTCTCCTTTCACATTGTCTGAACTCAGACTAGTTCTATCATCATTACATGACTCCTCTCCTGGCCCGGATGGTATCCCATATTCTTTTATGCAACATGCCCCAGACTCTATCCTTTCTTACTTCCTCTGCCTTTTTAATTGCATTATTGATTCTGGTATAATTCCATATTCTTGGAAATCTCAATATGTCATTCCTATTCCTAAGCCTAATAAGGATCCAAATTTAATTTCTTCTTTTCGACCTATAGCTATGTCTTCTTGTTTGACCAAGATTGGGGAACATCTTGTGAAGAATCGCCTTGACTGGCTAATTGAAAGTACTAATATCCTTCCAGATTTCCAATATGGGTTTCGGAAGGGTAGAAGTACTCTGGACAGCATAGCGATTTTCTCATCAGATATTCGGACAGCATTTAGTAAAAATTATTCTGTGTCTAGTGTTTTCTTGGATATCACTGGTGCCTATGATAATGTTCAAATTCCCCTTCTTGTAAAAAAGTTAACTTCTGTTGGGGTTTCTCCTAGATTTGTACTATTTATTAAAAATTTATTGTGTGAAAGAGAGATCCGACTGAAAACTGATTGTCAAGGAATAAAAGCTTCAAGATTTGTTTATAAAGGACTTCCTCAGGGTTCTGTGTTGAGCCCTCTTCTTTTTAATATTTATGCTCATGATATTAAGTGTGGCACCTCAAGTAAAATTCTCCAATATGCTGATGACATTTTATTATATTCAGTCAATGAAAATATTTCTGTGGCTTCAGAATCCTTAAACAAAGCTATAATGTCCCTAGGGATTTGGCTTTTTGAAAATGGGTTAGAATTATCTGCATCCAAAAGTGTAGCAGTTGTATTTACAAGAAAAAGGTCCCTACCAGATTTAACATTTCATTATGGTAATGATATTATCCCTATTAAAAATCATGCAAAATTTTTGGGTGTGATTCTAGATTCAAAATTGGTAGGATCTCTCCATGTTGATTATATAATTTCTAGATGTGAGAAAAACTTAAATATAATCAGATGTCTATCGGGGTGCTGGTGGGGTGCCCATCCTTACTCTCTTAAACTTCTATATAATGCCATTATTAGAAGTTTAATAGATTATGGTTTGTTTTTGCTTTTTCCTCTTAAAAAAAAGGACCTAGCCAAATTAGGAAAAATTCAATATAAAGCTTTAAGGGTTGTTACTGGAGCTATGAAGAATAGCCCTAAAGACTCCCTACAGGTAGAATGTGTTGAGCCTCCTATTCCTCTTCGTGCTCAATATTTGGCTGATCGTTTCTTGTTTCGGTGTTTTCAATTTTCTTTTCACCCCCTTATCTTTAAGCTCCTTAATCTTAATAACCTTATTCAGTTTAACTGTTTTTGGAAAAATAAAGATATTCCTCTTTTGGTTAATAGTTTCCAAAAATACAACAAAATATCTGTCCCTAAATTCCACTCTCCCATTCTTCCTCTTTATGAATCTTCTTTAGCTTCCATTTTATCTACCCCTAATGTTTTTCTGGATTTAGATATTGATAAAAACGACATGTTTGCTGATTCTCATTTCAATCACATTATCCATTCTAAATTTCCTGATTGGTCCACTCTTTTCTCTGATGCTTCCAAATTAGATTCTTTGGGTTGTGTGGGTGTTGGAGTTTATCACTCTCAATCTAAAATTTGTATGAAGAAAAAATGCCCTCCTCAAACTTCCGTTTTCACGGGTGAATGTGTGGGCATTCTTGAAGCTCTCCGTCTCATTCTTCTGTTTAATTTAAAACATTCTGTAATTTTCTCTGATGCTCGTTCTTGTCTTCAGGCTATTTTATGTAACCCCTTTAAATCTAAATCATATAGTCCATTAATATCTAAAATTAAAGATTTATTATTAGTCTGTAAAAATAAAAACATTGAAATTACTTTAGCTTGGATTCCTAGTCACTGTGGTATTAAAGGCAATGAAAAAGCAGATGAGTTGGCCAAATCTGCTATTTTGCATGGTGATTATGATAATTTTAAGATATATACCAATGACCTGTTAGCTCTTCCTGGTATGTCTTTGTACAAGACCTGGAATGAGCTTTGGCAGGAACATGGTGTTCGAAGAACTTTATTTAAACATCAACCCTTCATTCCAAAAAAGCCCTGGTTTTTCAAATTTAAAATTGACAAAATTCCTTCTTCCATCATTATTCGTTTGCGTTTGGGTTTCTGTTGCTCTCCTGTTTTTTTAAATAAATTAAGAGTAAAGGACTCCTCCTTGTGTGACTGCGGCTTGGAGGAGGGCCACTTGGATCACATTTTCTTTTCCTGTCCTCTTTATGATCATGCCTCATTTCTTCATTCATTAGCTAGTCATTTCATTTTACCTGTTAATGTTTCATTTCTGTTAGCTAACCTTTCACCTTTTGTTGCTTCAATTCTTTCTACTTTTATTTCTGTAAATAAAATTAGATTATAAGTATCTTATAAGTAGTCTGTAGTTGTGTTTAATTAGAATTAGTTTTTTATTTTTTATTTTCAGGTCGTTGACCCCATCAGTTTTCCGCTTCGTTAAGTATTTGTTATGTAAATAAGACGTGACACTGGCAAATATGCTACTGCAATTGCCATAAACTGAAAAAAAAAAAAAAAAAAAAAAAAAAATATATATATATTTTCAATGAAAACACATAATAAGCAAATGGGACTTCAAAGATAATCTAGGAGGAATTTCATCATTTTGTTTCTACAATCTATTCGACCAGCTCTAAGGTACAACTTGTAACTTTTAGTGTAATTTACCCATGCGTGTGCACTGTATCGTAGACAGGAGTACGTGATATTTTCCGAGATTTTAAAGTACTTATAACATTATGTACTTGACCTGGAATTAATATTAACGATGCTTTTAACGATTTTGCTATAAATATTTATCTGACTTCTATTGTGTATGTATTATATATTTCCATAGTACACTTACAATTTTATTGAGAAGCTAGTTGTGCCATGGTTGTTTGGCAATTACTTAAGACCTACGATTACAGACTATAACAATAATTTAAAAAGTGATACATCTTTACCATTCAACTATTTCAGATTCTTAGTACCTATGCAGGGCCAGCAGATTCTTTAGAATGGAGATTAACAAGAACTGTGAAGTGACACAGATGATTTATATTTAGAAGCAACAAGTGATTCAATTACATAAAAATAAGCCCATGGTTTGAATTATTAGTAATTTTTAAGCAGGGTGTGTACATTGACTAATTGTAATGACACAAATTATGTTTACTTCATTGTAAAGTAAAACTACAGCTGTAAGTGACTTGAGCTCTTTGTTTAACAACATAGGTATTTACAGACATAGTGTTCAACAATAGTAGTAAGGTTCTTGACTTTGTATTAATATGCCTGATTTCTTAAAAATCTAGGCAATATTCAGGTAAATATATATTTAGGATAATTTGCTTAAACAGGGATAGAATTTTTATAGTAATATAGCTTTTACCTAAATAAATAATATAGATATTTCAATTACAATAAGCTGAAGAGTGATCTCTTCTAATTGACCATTTATGATTGTACACTCTCAGTTATTTTTCCAGTTTTTACAATAATTAAATAAGACATAGTTGTTTCTATGTAACTTCATCTTTCCTTGTCATATCCCCCACTGCCCCGAGAGTATCTCCATTATCTCAGGAATAATTGTTATTTTACTTAAAGGGTTTCAATTTCTAATATTCTGTATATTACAAAAAGACTTAGTGCGAGGTCTGTAATTTAAAATTTAAATTTAAAATAATGGGTTCCAAATGATTTAAGTATGTCTTGCATTTTTAAGTATGATTGTGAATTCCGTCTAAAGTTTTTTTTATGTTAATAATGGTATGAAGTAAGGCAAACCCACAACTTTGTATTCTTTTAAGTTAAAAATGTAAATTGTAAATGTGGGCGGCAAACTATTGTAAAGTTTTACTGCACAGTTAATAATTAATTTGTTATTTTGGTGATTTCCCATTATACCATTTATGTTTGTGGAACTTTCCTATTGTTTTTGTTATTGTATATGTGTATATGTTATTGTTTTTTTTCCTACATTACTTGTTTTTCTCAGGACAGGTGACATAATACTAGTGGGGTTGTTTGATAGCTGGTGCTGGGATAATTCAGTAAACAGTGTGGGTCTTCTAACTGGAAGATCCATGTGTTTGATTAGAGTGACGAAGATATCAGCCTACTTCCGTAATTTATGGAGCAAAGTCAGGATGGTACCTGCATTACTCTGACAATATTTGCAGATAGATATAGATTTTCATGCAGATAGATAGTGTAATATGTTCTTAAATGCGTGAGGTAGTTTTTTTAATTTAAAAAAACCTAAAATTTATGTAATCTACTTTTTTATAATTGCACCCATGGGTGTGCTGAGGTATAAAGAGTGAGTTCATATTAAGAATCTTAGAATAAATATATCTCTTAATTTTAATATTTCTTCACCTGGAATATAACATAAAATTTATTTATTAAAATAATTTATTGCTAAAAGGAGGTAATTACCAAACTTAATGATTAATATGTAGGCAAATATATGTGAATATGTCATGCTTATTGTACAGTAAAATATTTTTACTCTATCCACATTTTCTCACACTTTGGTCAAATTCATTGACCTTAAAAGAATATACCAATTTATGTTACATTTATGGTTTATAGATATCACAACAATTTGAGATATAATAATAGAGCATTGACTAAAGACCTCACACCTAAAACTGCCAGTGCGACTTTGCAAATGAGTTCCAACTAGGTCACACTATATTACTGGCTGACTACTTTGGTAAGCAGAGGTTTAATGTTTCCACTCCACTGAGGCAAATAGGAGCAATGCAGATTTTTTCGTTTGAATGTCATACTCTTAACCCAAATGGGTCAGTATAAAATTGTAATTTAAGTCATTTTTGTCACAAGTTTGTCTTTCATGGAGATTGAAACTTTTTTCTTGCACGTAGTCTAAATATCTATAAGTATAAACCTGTTAAATACAAACATGATAAAAAATAGAACTATGTCATCAGGGCCTAATAAAGTTTAGATGAAGAGCCTCATTTTGATATAGGTCACTTTTTCATGTATTAAGTCCCTAAGTCCAGTTTTTCTTTGAACTTATATAATTATCATGAACTTTGGATTTAGCTTTCAGTTTATAAATTACCTATAAACACAGAAACAAATAAATCTTCCCCTTATTATAATAGCACTGACTAGAGCTGCAATTATAGCACTTACCTACTTTAAAAGTAACTTTATTTACTTACAAGCTACTTCAAGACATTACTTTCGAATAAAATGTTGAATGATGTCTGAAAATGGGCATGATGCTTTGATTTTGTAAAGATATGTTATGCTTTCATAAAATGTGTCTAATTGAACCTTCCTGGAAGTCCATCTTTGATTAAGTTGGTAGTAGTTAAAAAGGTTTTACCAATAATTTTAGTATTTTTACAAATGCATACACAACCAGTGTAGGTACAGCAAAATTTTTGCTTCTATTAAATATGAGTTTAAAAACATAAGATATATGTAGGTATATTTCATATTTACAAATATTTACTTTTAAACCAATAGTTTAATGGAAGTAAAAAGTTCTATCATTTGGATAGGGGTTAAAGAAAAGTAATTAAAATGCGATATATATTTTTTAGTTTTTGAATTAAATTCATTTTAAACAACATAATTTGATCTTGAAATATTTTAAATTATTAATAGCTTGTTGCACTTTCATATATTCATCCAGTCACATTTTCTCATACTTCTTTGGTAGAATTCATTGACCTGAAATGAATACATTTATAACTTATGGATATCACCACAAGGCTGATCAATTAAGAGTTAAACCGCTGGCCCAACTTTGTGAGTTCCCCCAACTACACATCACTACATTACTGGCCAACTGCTTTGGTGAATAGGGAATGAACTGAATATTTCCACTCCATTATAAAAAATTTCAGTGCCTTCCTCCTTTTTCCGGGCTTAGGCCTGGCATCAAGCTTACACTTAAATGGCGGAGTTACACTACAATGTGAATAATTAGTGCGTAACAACAGTATGTACGTACCTAATAAATAATTAATAAAAGATAAACTATAAGTTTGGCAGTCTATTACTGAAGTATCTTTAGTTAGATAGTACAGAAGTACATAATGAATGCCATCCACAAGGATGCCCGTACGTTCCATCGCGCAATAGAAATATTAGCAGTGCGCGCTTCGTGGATGGCACTCGCTATGGATAATTATAAAAATAATAATGCTTTGGATCAAACAGAGAATGTTCCTATTTAAGAAATAAAATAAAAGACACACGAACTACAAAAATATGCAACATAATATGCGGCAAAACGGGCAATATCTGCATTTGCATAAAGATAAATTAGTGAACACATCTTAAAAAACACCTGAGGGCAAAAAGAATGCTGAAACGATTTGATATCGACAGACACACATGTCCAACTTATAACACCACTCTTTATGCGAAAAAGAGCAGTTTGGACCTAACGCCCACTTTCCAAAATGTTTCTGTTCCCTTAACCGACCACCTAGGGCTTCTGGGCGTAACTATATCGTCCCAACTAAACTTCGGGCAACAAATTGTGTCCATGGCTCAAACTGCTTCAGAGAAGTTGGGAATCATCTCGAAGGTCCGACGGTACTTCAGCCCTGAACAGCTACTTAATTTGTATACAGCTCAAGTTCGATCTTGTATGGAGTACTGTAGCCACCTTTGGGATGGTTCTGCAAAGCACCAACTAGAAGCGACGGATGCAGTTGAATGAAGAGCCCGAAAAATTATTAACAACTTTGACCTCACCACCAAAAAACTGCAAAACCTCGACCATCGTCGGAAAGTTGCCAGTTTAGCAGTCTTCTACAGATTACATTTTGGAGAGTGCGCGAATGCTCTTTTATCAGGTTGAACCCACACCCTTCTTGCATCGGACTACTAGACGCAGACAGACCTTCCATCCTTTCACGGTAGATATCCCAAGAAGTCGAACCAAACGCTTCGATAGTTCCTTTTTTGTGCGGGTCGCCCAGGTGTGGAATAAACTGCCTGCGTCTATTTTTACAGAAAACTATAGTCCTAATTCTTTTAAGCGTCGAGTGAATAGGTATCTCGTGGATAGACGTGTAACACCTTCGTCTTCATCGTCACTTTCCATCAGGTGAGATAGAAGACAAACCTTTTTCAATAAAAAAATATCCTCAGGAACCTCATTATAAACGCGTATACATTGACCCATGAATGAGTTAGTGACTATAAGAAGCCTACTATTATGAGCTGCCAGCATATTTCTTCCTCCTGTGTTAACATTGTGCAGATCTTTTTTCTTTTGAACAAGGTTATGTTCTTTTTTACATACATTAAATTTTCTAAAATATATTGTGAATGGAAAGTAAGAATATTTCCTTTTAGAATATTCCTTTAAGATTATTTCCTTAAACTTACTACTAAGTGACACCCTTGGACCGAGCTGATAGATTGCGCGAACAGCCCTTTTCTGCAGAATAAATATAGTATCGATGTCGGTAGCTCTCCCCCACAGCAGAATGCCATGTCACAAGGTTATGTTCTTTTTTACATGCATTAAATTTTGTAAAATATGTTGTGAATCGAAAGTAAGAATGAATAAATTTTTACACTGTATGGTTTCAGAATGTGTAACAAAATAAAGTTTTTGAAAATATACACGATATCTACATACTGTTCTTGTATACTTTCAATATACACCGCCAGTCCACACACTTTTTCGTCAGTTTTGACTTAGAACATTCAGGATTCAATACGTTCTTTCTAATAAGATTTTGGTTTTAGAATTTGCTATCCTCCTATTTCTTACCTTCATGTTTTCTTCTCGTTGGAACTACTGGTGCTGCTCATCGTTTTTTTCCCGAAATGAACTATTTATTTATGACCGTTAAGGCCAATAGGCCTTCTAAATTTCACCGAAGTTTGTAGCCTAGCGCTGAAGGTGGAACATAAACTACTCCTACTTCCGATATGTCTAAGAGCACGGACTCCGGCTTAGGACGTCGCGTAGATATTGAAACTGTTACTGGCTAGGAAGGGTTAAAAGAAACTTTTTTAAAGAGTTGTAAAGATAATGGTTAGCCTGGCTGGGATGCACAAGTGGGACAGCTACTGCCCAAGGTAAAGATAAAGTAAAAACTATGTGTAAAAATATAATGGACCTAGCATTTAATAACAAAAATATAGTAGTTTATCAATGATGAAAATGATAATTTATCAACCAAACATCATTTGAGTCGTATGTAATAAGTCGTATTATAATAAGGTTCCTGAGGATATCCAAGGTCTTCTTATTGACAAATTCAAAGAAACTATAAGCAGAAGTTGTGTGCTAAAGCATATTATAAACTATCCGATTATTTGGATGATAAAAGCCCTTGGGGTATTATCCCCTCATTAACAGGATTTTAGTAGTTTTTGTAACAAAACATGTGTAATGTGTTGTTTGTTCGTTGAGTTCTTCGTCCCGGTGAATATCTAAAGTGTCATTGTCACTAAAGTACTTCTTCTTATGGTAGCGTCGGGTGACAGGTCGCTCACTTCCCTCTAATATGGTTGAGGAGATCGGTGGCTGGATCCCGCGTTAACTCGTGAACGGGTGCCGTTTGAAGGTGTTTGTCGTTTGGATACTTGTGGGGAGGGAGACTTGCTGAGCTAACAGATGCAGATAAGAATAACTTTGTATAGACATAAATAGACTCTGTAAATTTATTTTGAAAAAAAAATATATACCCGTGAAGTTTCTCGCCACATCTACTTCACGAAGGTTTTTTTGACCTGGTGGTAGAGTCATGTTTTATTTGACGTCAATAAGAACAAGTAATTTTCAATGTTGAGAAATAAATATTTCATTTGTTATGTATGCGCTAGGGACTTACCAGCTAAAATTAGCCTGGAGTTATTACAGTGAACAAGTCTGTAATGGTGTTTATACCATACAACTATATAGAGAAAATGTTAATTTGAATAATTGCAACATAGCTAGTAATAATTTCTGGCTATTAAGGGGTAAAATGCAGTGTAGACATACTCACAGCCGAACTTATTATACGTATATACAACCCTGGAAAATCTCCTAATCCAGATGATTCAGCAGACATATTTTCAAATTGAACTCGTCGGCTGTTTCAGTTGTGGTCATGAAACATATCTGCCAACTTTGTATTTGGTTCACTGGTTCTCAACTTGATCAAATATATCGCCAAAGCGGTTTTAAGTCTTTTACTCCTTACACGCAGAGAAAGAGTTTCGTCGAACTATCTATTCATATCGACGTTTCGACCAGTCAGAAAATAAAGTTCATGTGGGTCCATCCTGTCAATATTTTCAAAATCTACTCTTCCGCCTTCAGTTACAGATTTTAAAATCTTTATCATATCCATGATCTGAGCTTTGTCGAAATCATGACTGACATTTGGTGCTGATAACATAATATCCAATTCATTCAGTATCAAATGTTCTTCACGAATACGTGCAGCTGGAGGTACGTAGTGATTAAAATCATGCAGCAAGCGAACTGGTAGCGCCATGGGTTGATCTCTCGGTTCTACGGGATTTACCGATGGTTCATTCGCGTTCTCTCTCTCACTAAAGGAACGACACAAACTTATTAGTATAAGTATTATTAGTATTAGTACAAACTTATTATATAAAGTTATTAAATAGTATCTGAAACAAAAGTATTCAGGATCTCACACATATATCTTCAATAAACTAAACCCTAGTCTTTATTAAGTTTATGTTCAGGTTAGTTCAATCACTACTAAAATTGCATCTTGATTTAATAATAAAAAAGTTACATTAAAAGTAACATTGTTATAAGTATTTTTATACACAATTATACAGGGTGCAAGCAGTTTGCAAAAAATATCCTAGATCCAGTAAGTGTAGAGCATTCGATTACAAGAAATCATTTTTCTTATGCAATCATATTCTATTTATTAAGAAACGAATAAATAAACATCTTAATGTTCTCTCGCTCACACAGGCTTTAACAAAGGGATAAGGATCGCTGGCCAACATAAGTAACTGTGGCAAACTAGCTTGCTAGCTACTTACGTGCGATGAAAGTTGCACACATTTCACACAAAAGTGCATCACTATGCATTATGTTGCTTTCTCGGTCACACAAGTGCTATCAAAGGAATAAGGATCGCTGGCCAGCCTATGTAACTCTGGCAAACTCGCTTGCTAGCTACTTACGTGCGATGAAATGTGCACACATTTGCATAAAAGTGCATCTTTAACTACCTGCGATAAAAAAGGAAATAAAAGCTTTTTCTTAGGATTAACTATTAGCTAATATCTAAATTTCTGCAGGATATATTTTTTTGATTCCATAGGAGAAAATATTGAATTTGAGATGTTCTTTCAAATAAACCATGTGGCAAGCTTGGGGGCACACTTTCATTTTTTTTTACCAAAAAACATTCCTCTTTAGAAGACTAATTAGAAAAGAACTTAGATTCGCATTTAATCACCAATTTCAGTCGCCCACTTTAATTGAACCGGTGTTCCATCTGGTTCAGCAGCCAACAACACTGATATGCTTAAACATATAAAATATTGAATCTAGGTAAAAGTATATGTTTGAAGCTTTCAGCGCTAAACCCATGGGGACAAGAAGCTCATCGCCTTTATTCATACCCTTAGTTTTTGGTTTCATATTAATTACTTTTTGTATTATTTTGTGATAAATAAGAGTTTAGGTTTAGTTTCTTAACATAGTAACGCTAAGATTTATATATTTAAATACAATATACATATAAAGCTCATTTTAGCCGTACAAGCCTTTCCAAAAAAAAAAAAAGAAGGCAAGTAGATGTAAACGGGGCTACTGATTGAAAAATAAACTCTATTCTTGTCAATGGTGTGACATTAATTATCGGGGCGTGCAATACGGTGGTGTACATTATCGGCACGTACCGATATTGCATGGCATAATAAAACACAACACGTATTGCACACCACGATAATTGATGTCACCAAATATTTGGTGTCACCAATTATCAGGCCGTGCAATACGGTGGTGTACATTATCGGCACGTACCGATATTGCACGGCATAATAAAACACAACACGTATTGCACACCACGATAATTGATGACACCAAATATTTGGTGTCACCAATTATCAGGCCGTGCAATTCGGTGCTTCGTTTTATCGTGTTGTACATTACGGTGTTGTACAATATGGGTTCCCGTTCAACAACTTATCGGTAGTGTTGCGAAGGCAAAAAAAAAAAAAAAGTTTGAATTAGAAAGACAATTAGTTGTTAAAATGATGAGCTTCTACACTAGATATAAACGTGTGAAATACAGAAATATTTAATCTTCTCATGATCTTACTTTTATCACGTATGTTCCTAAATAGATAAACTGATTCTCTGTTAGTCACGTCTGGGGACGCCACACTTACCATCCAATATTCATACTGCAACTTCATCGATTAATGATGATCTCTGCCACATAAGTGAATGGACCAAGTCCTTTGGTCTGCTTATAAATCCTACTAAATCTCAGGCCATGCTAATAGGAAGTCGAGCAATGCGTAGTTTCCTGGATTTGCTCAACTTTCCTCCTGTACTTCTTAACGACGTCCCGACTGCCTTTACTGATACTTCTAAAAATCTAGGCGTTATTTTAGACTCAAATCTGTCATGGAATGCTCATATCAGTGAAAGCAGTAGGAAAGTACATTTTTCTTTTCACACTTTAAAACAGCTACATAATTTCTTACCTTTGTCAACTAAAATTATTCTTGCACCATCCCTCATCCAACCTATCATCGATTACGCAGACGCGTGCTATTTGGATGCCACAGAGGAGCTCTTAAATAAACTGCAGCGTTTACAAAATGTATCTATCCGTTTCATATTCGGTCTTAAGAAGTTTGACCATGTCTCCCAATTTCGAAAACAGCTTCAGTGGCCCCAAATTCGCCTTCGCATGAACACTAGGATGCTCTGCCTCCTGTTAAATGTCTTGTATTCCTCGGCTTCTCCATCCTATCTACGTGAGCGCTTTACATTTGTTCGTTCTGTGAACGAATCGGTAAGGCCAAGTAAACGATTTATTTTACGAATGCCTCCACACAAAACCGATTTTTACTCATACTCCTTCACAGTACATGCAGTTAGGTTATGGAACTCCTTACCACATAATCTGAAATTTATGTCAGTGTTTAAAAATAGAGTGAAAGAGCATTATCTTTCTCATGAAATCATGACATGATTTTAGCTGTTATCCCATAAGTATTATTTATGTAATTATATGATGTGTTCATGTATGTATTCATGTATGCATATGTATTTAAGTATGTATATAAAGTATTTGTAAGTTTGTATGTATGTTATCCTTACGTATATTTATATAGTTATATGTATATATATATATATATATTTTTTTTTTTTTCTTCTTTTTTTTTTCTGTTCTTTTTAATGAATTTAAAATTAGTATAAAAAGCACACTAATTTTGCAGTTTTTAATCAAACTCTCCAGTCCTAGGTCTACTGGTAGAAATTTCTTATGAAATAAGTAGAACCTTTGTACAAGCATTTTATCCCATTTATGGTTAGTTTTTTTGTGTGTACATAAATTGTAAAATAAATAAATAAGAATAAGTTTATAATTCATGTAAAAAAATAAAAAATAAGTTAAAATTTAAGTAAAATGTTGAATTTACAATTTATGCACATATTTTATAAGAACAAATGTGTTTTTTTAATCTATGCTTTTCAATAAAATCCTGATTGATGTCAAAATAGTCCTAATAATAAGTAATTAATAAAAAAAGGAAATTTACAAGAAATAATATTAATCAAAATTAAAGATAATAAAAAATATTTATTTTAGCTTTCGAAATTAAATTTTAAAATAATAATAACAATGTCAATTATTTGAAATTATTATTATAGATTACTATAGATTAGATTAGACTATAGATATAGATTATTATAGCATTTTAATTAAATAAATTAAAAAATCTATTAAGCAGGTTAAAATTTAACAGCCATAAGAATTGGATGAGAGTGGGTGTGTACAGTGTCTGGATGGGTGAGTATGTGTATCTCTGAAATAAGTGCAATTCGGTTCTAATAATCAGGAAATTATGAATCAATGTATTGTTTCATGTCTTATTATTTCAAACAAGTTTATTTCGTTTTTTGTACCGAGTTATTTCTCGAGTATATAGGTTATGTACTGTAATGCAAGTCCCTTTTTGGCATTATCTACAAACAGTCTAAATGCTCCTCCTCGCTTCGCACGTCGTCGCGCCTAATTTTTATAGTTTTTTAATTTTAATTTTTATTTTGTTACTATTTTTCTTACCATGTGATGTCAGGATTACATACTAAATAATAGATAAATATTTGATGTCACAATTCCTGAAGTGCATTGAATTTATTTGACTGACACTTGTGTTTTATCTTAACTCTATGGATCATTATAATAATTGAACCTTTACCTAATAATAAACAAAATAATTTTTTTTATGTGCAAGACAAGGGACAATTTTAAATCCGAATTTGAATATTCCGATTTTAAAAAATCCTAATTCCACAATCCCTAATAGACTAAATTCCGACTATTCCGTTCTGGCGTTGTTTTTATCATGTTAGACATATGCGTCGGACACAAACCTAACCGACGCGTTTCGTTTATGTAAATTTATCCGCAACAAAAGTATTTTTTTTTTACTTTTGAGATTATAATTTTTAATATATACCCAGTTTAGATGCAAAATCTGAATGTTAGCATTGAATTTTCGGAAAATTAAAATTCCGAATACCATATTTCGGACTAGTAACACAGCGGGGTTTTAATTCTTTGTACTAATAAAATACGGAAAATTAAAATTTCGTATTTATGAATTTCGATAAAATAAGAATCGTGTTTTTGAATAGTCGGAATTTAGTCTCTTAGGGATTGTAAAATTAAATAATTCGGAATTTTCGGGTGTTCCCGTCGAAAACAGACCGGATTCAAACCTGATTAAAGATCAAAGACAGGGCAGATAGATCAACATGTGGCATCTATTTCAATATACGTCTATGAGAAAAGCCAATAAGTAGTGTGCTTTTTGATAGGATACGTAAAATAAAACTCTATTTACGCCAGACTTTGACCTGTGTGTGAGTAAGACATAATTCCTTGTCCATTGAGGACAGTAAATATACTCGTAGCAAACATTCTACAATTTTGATTATACAGTGTGTCCCAGAAATGATACGTAAGGGTGACACTGGAGGTAGATGGACTTTAGGCCTATCAGATAACACCAACATACCTCTGGTAAAAGTTTTCTGGTTTTTTGAGATATTGCCACTTTTGTGATATTTTATGAAATTTCCACTTTTTGGTCCTTTTTTGCCTACAGCTGCAATAAACATCTTTTAACTCACGGTTTTTTTTACTAAGTTGAAACCACCTAGTAATAATTTTGACAGAAACTAGCACACTACGCCAAGAAAAAGCTGCGGAGGTATGCATGACGCATCTTCCACCTCCCTCCCGCAAGGATGCTGCTTAGGCGGCTAAAAAATCAATGAATACAAGAAAGAATCGGCTCTAAGGACTTATAGCCATATATATTAAAACAAAACTACAATATAGAAAACAATACAACGTGGACAAGAAAATGTATTCAAGAGAACATAAGAACAGGCTGCATGGGCTAGATCGCTTGCCTTCCCCTAAGGGTAAAGAAAGAATTAAATAATAATAACAGTACAACGTGTTTATTACTGTGTATGTTCTAGTGATTTTATTCCATATTTTTACCTTTTTATTGCATTTGAAATATGGATAGTCAAGACACCGATGATGAAAAGGTTGAAACTGGACCAGTAGAAAACGCTTGGTCTATGAAAATACCCAAATTTAAACCTGAAGATAACCCTCATGGTTTGTTAGAAGAAAGCAAGTTTGCGACGTTATTCCCGAAATACAGGGAACAATACATCAAAGAATGTTGGCCTTTAGTTCAAAAAGTGCTTAAAGAACACCACATCATAGCAGAATTAGACTTAATAGAAGGCAGCCTGACGGTGAAAACAACACGAAAGACATGGGATCCATATATTATTATAAAAGCTCGGGATTTTATGAAATTGCTGTCCAGAAGTGTTCCTTTTGAACAAGGCGTGAGAGTTCTTGAAGACGAAATTGGATGTGACATAATTAAAATCAATTCATTCTGTAGTAAAAAGGAAACATTCTTAAAACGGCGACAACGTTTAATTGGACCTAATGGAGTTACTTTGAAATCTATTGAATTATTAACTGACTGCTATGTGTTAGTGCAAGGAAATACTGTATCAGCTGTTGGACCATATAAGGGACTAGTCCAAGTAAGAAGAATTGTTGAAGATACAATGAAAAATATACACCCTATGTATAACATTAAAAGTTTAATGATTAAACGTGAATTAATGAAAGATCCAAAATTAAAAAATGAGAGCTGGGATCGGTTTTTACCGAACTTCAAAAGTAAGAATGTTCCTAGAAAACAACCTAAGAAGAAGGTTAAACAGAAGCCCTATACCCCTTTCCCGCCACCACAGCCAGAAAGCAAAATTGACCTACAACTTGCTTCTGGAGAATACTTCCTTAAAGATGAACAAAAGAAAGCCAAAAGAAGACATGAAAAAGAAGATAAACAAGCTCAAGCTAAGAAAGCCAGGCAGGAAGAGAGACAGAAGGACTTCATTCCTCCTGAAGAAAAGAAACAGCCTGCACCATCTACTTCTGTAGAAACTTCAGTAAATATTAAAGAATTAAAAGCTAAAATGAAGAAGTTTTCTGGTGGCAAAAAGAAACCCCAAAAATAAATAAATAGTGATTGAAACATATAATTTAAGTAATAAAAATGCAAATTTACTTAATTGATTTTTTTTAGTTTTGACAATTTAATCTCGGGTACAATAGTATTTCTTGTTATGTATTTTTTTCCTTTCATGTATGGTTGCAACACTGTTGGTATGAAAATCTTCCCTTTAGGATCTTGATGTGTTTCTATAAGTGCTATCATCATTCTTGGGACAGCACAAGCTGTGCCATTTAATGTATGCACATATTTCACTGCACCACTTTCTTCTCTTCTTATATGAAGTCTTCTTGACTGATAATCTGTACAGTTGCTGCAACTTGAGATTTCTCCATAACTATTTCTTCCTGGCATCCATGCTTCAATATCATATTTTCTGTGAATTTAACAATTTAAAATTATCACTTGGACACTCAAATGACAGGTTTGTTTTACTTTATTGAAGGTCTTGTGTTTTAGCCCTGCCCCTGACCACAAGCCCCAGGGTCAAATCCTGGTTGAGACTGATATTCAATAGGAAGAATCCTAATTAAGATAATTTCAATAAATGTTAAATTTTGATGATGTAATTCACTTAGTCTACTATGTGATCTCAAATATTATGAGATTGATGCTATATTGCATCATTTTGAATACTTCTGAACAAAACAAGTGTACCAACAACTGTACCTGTAAGCTGGAGCTCCTAATTCATGAGGTGGCATATCTAAGACTTGCATATGTATATCTAGTGGCTTAAATAATTCCTCTTGAATTCTTCTTATATACTCTAATTTTTCTTCAGAGTCTTCTGGCTTAGTTACTACAAACATTTCCACTTTAGTAAACTGATGTACTCTGTAAAGTTAAAGCTAAGACTTTAACAGGAAAACGAAGATCAAAATGCACACCTAAAAAGTTTTGTTTTATTTTATTTAACATGATATAGAAAAGCTATTCAAACAAGAACACCAATTAAAAGTTTTCATATAGGGAAGATGATTTGCAAGCCCAATAGCAAGAGATCACAAATAAAAGCAATTATTAAGTACAAAGCTATCACATAAATATTAACAATATACACACAAGGCTAGTACATATGAATTAAAAGCAATACCAGACAGAAAAGCAAAAGCAATTAAAAAAATATAAATTTCAGCTCATGAATCCCATCAAATAACTTAAAAAGTATTCTGTAAATACAAAAAAATGCAATTATGTTTCACTTGCTTTATATGACAACATTGAAAATGCAACTTTTTATATTTACTTAGGAAATATGAGTTATTCCGATGCATGTTTGGTGAATGTTTTGAAAAAATTGATCGCAAACATACTGTTACTTCTGCAATATTTCTTTACTATTTAAATATATAAAAAAACAATTTTAGTCAAACATTTAATTCTGGGTATAATTTGTGTTTGCACTAGGGACATGTAATAGTGAAGAGTTTCTGGACAATTTAGTGAGCACGCAAATACCAATCACAGGTAAAAGTTCAATTGATATTGAGAGAATTTCTCAAATTCTCTCTGAATCCTTTCAATATGATTTATATACATATTACAGGAAGGGTTCCACACTGACAATGCCTTTTCAAAGTTACTTCGAAAAAAAGAGCAATATAGTGTTGAATTCTGATGATAACATTAATATAAAACCTAATTCCCTAAATGCTTTTTCAATAATACTGTCATTTTGCTGGTCAAATAGTAATTTTGAACCAAGATGATGCTTGAAGACTAGCTGTTCTTCCTTGTAAACTTTCACAAGGCAGAACAGATACATAACACATGACTGTTTGTTTGACTTTTGACAATACTATAATTTCTAGTTACCGAAATTAATTACTGATGCGTCACTTTTGACTTAAAATTACTATTTGACGATTAAAAAACCATTTAGGGCATTAGGTTTTATATTAAGGTTATCATAAGAATTCAGCACTACTGCTCTTTTGTTCGAAGTAACCTTGAATATGTGTACTTACACACATAAGATTTTGATATATTTAAGTCAAGCTTGTTCAGTTGGCAATAAGTATAAAAACTGTTAAAGTCATATTGTAAATTATGAGTCATTTAAGTTGTCAATAGTGTGAATAGTTTTCAATTCAGGTGCATATAAGAATATTTTAGTGCAAGTAAAACAATTATGAATGTCTAATGAATGTAGCGCAAATGTAAAGGTCCCAGCCATGATCCTTCAAGGATTCCTGATGGTACCTGTTTTGGTCTAGACATGTATCCGCTCAGCACAACTATTTTATTACCTATATATTCCTCTTTCTTCCATTAGATTGGAAGTCTCAGCCCTGTAGCATCTACTCACTGCTGCTAGTTGCAAGGGAAGACTTTCTTGGGGTATAATAGAGTTTGACAATAGACCTGCCAAAGACATTTCTGCAGTTCCAGATAAACATAAATCTGGGCCATGATGGTGTGAATCTAAAGAGTAGATCTGTGGAAATGTTAAATTCACATTTGTATTAATTTTTTTTGGAATAGCTTATTTTTATTGTTAGAGAATTACTCTGCAAGAAACTCTTAGATTTACTATTTTATATAGAAAAAGTAAAAAAATAATAAATCATATTCATACTTGTGTTCTTCCACCTTCAGTAGACATGCCACAACTCTGCAGCACACTAACAGGCAATATATCTGGTACAGATACTAATTGAAATTGTTTGTTTAATAATCTTTCAATAGTATATTTAATAAGGGCTTCCTCTAATTCAGCTAGCTCACCCATAAAGAAATAGCTTTTTGGACCGCAAGTATGCCCCAATTTATCTGTTCTCATTAGGTTTAATTTACGGACAATTTCACTAAATTCTAGAGGTTTGTGTTCGGAAAAACTTTTTTTCTCATTAACTATATGCACTAACTTTGGGTCCTCGCCATATTTTTGTACAACTGGATGAGTCTTATTTGGTAAATATGAAAGTTCTCTGTACAAATTTGTTCTAATACTTTCATAAGAGTCATGACTTTCTGGAGTCGTTTGGAATATATTGTATTGCTCTAAGACACGTTCAATATTACCTACGCCTTTCCTCATACTAATGTTTTCCTTTATTTCAGCAAAATTTTGGGTATCACAATAATATTGTAAATCAATATCTGGAGTATTAGCAGTATATGATCGCCTAATTGATGTTTTATGGCACATAAGCCGGTAAAAGTTCCTGGTGTACATATTATGAATCAATGTTTTCTTTACTACGATGAAAAAACTGCTTTATTTGTTAATATAATTATGCTTGGTAGTTCTTTACTAACACCAAAATTCACCAAATTAAAATTGTTTACTAATATTTCTAACCTAAAATATTTTCTTTAATTCTTTACCCTTAGGGGAAGGCAAAGGGATCTAGCCCATGCAGCCTAAGTAACCTAAAATAAAAACAGCAGATTAACTCCTTTTTTTATTTTTGGCAATGGAAACAAATCCTTATGCCTTTGAGTGACCAGCCAGTAATGAATATTATAATAAATTATATTACATAGATACCCTTTATATACTTACTGGATATGCAGCCAACAATTCCTGCTTTATCTTATAAAAAAAGAAAAAGATAGAAAGAAGATTAAATAGAGAACCCCATGAGAAGTGTACAGTGTTTTTCGATTTGCTCCAAGAAGTTAAAACTTTACTATTCACTGTAACTTTCATCGTCTTTATTATCATACATAATAAAAGAAGAAGAAATTATATTTACGACATACAAGGCTGTATGGCGTTGTACCTCCTTTCTTATAAGATAACGTCAACAAAAAAATATACATAGTTTTCGCGCCAATATTAACGTCACTGTTAGTTAGGTTTAGGTACACAATAAAAACGGATTATTGTATCGTTTTAATTTTGCTTTTGTTTAACATAATCACTGTTCATTGCAATAATAAATCACAATACACTTAAGTTGTAAACCCGAGACAACTCACAAATAACAAAGATTAGGAAATGCCTGCCTTATCCAGCCACTCTAGCCCAAAAGCTACCAAAGCGAAAATGAAGCCCGATGATCAAGAAAATAAATCTCCGGCAAATGGTTCTCCCTCAGCTAAGTAAGTTAAACGAGCTTATTGTGGTAAATTCTTAGTTATTTCGTTTAAGGTCCTATATGCCGAATTAGGCGAACCTTAATTACTTTTTATTGTGTGCAAATTGCAATCCCATTCTATCAAACGTATCTTTTTATTTATGTGTAGCTACGAGGATATCTGTTAATATTACGAAGCTTAAAAACTAAGGTACCGTTACACATATTCTGAAAATACTAAATCATCAAAACTCACACATATATTAACATCACTATATCTAAGCAATCTATATAGTCTGACGATTTATTCATGGTTTATATTGTTCTAGATCTCGAAAAACTCGTCAATCCTTATTTGCAAATCAGTCAAAAATTACAGACATGTTTGCTCTGAAAAGATCGCGAAGCCCCAGTGAAGATGGAGAGGCTTCGGTTAGTAATAATGGACTATAATAACACTGGGAAAGTCCTTTCTGGATAATGCCTCTGTACATCTATTTTGGATTAATGTGTTACTCATTAGTGCTTCAATTAATAAAAATAATAGTGATAAGATATTTCCATACTTTTATTGAATAGTGTACATATTTAGTATGTAATTGATGCCACATATAATTTAGCTGTTGAAGAGTTAAAAATATTGTATGAATTTACTACTTATGTATGTAAATAAATTATTTAAAAATGGTCTATTATTAGACACAACTAAGATGATACTTTTTTACATGTGAAACAGGAAATATAATTTTTTCCTATTTATCAATGTGAATTACTTTATGTTTATTTTATATGAAGTAACTACATGTTTTTTGATTTCCCTATTTCATATTAATAATGATATTAAGTTTTATTAATATTTTAGAAACGAATTAAAACTGAAGATTTGAATACCAATGAATCTGATGACAATCAAAATGTAAGCAGAATGAGTGAATCTTCCAGTACAAATAAAATTGACTCTGAGTGCACAAGAGAAATCCAAGATAATGTTACTACTAAAATTGATGAAACAAATAATAATAATAATGATGCAGAAACCAACCTAAAAAATCATGTCAATGAACATAAATTAAAAGGAGATGTTATTGATAAAGATAAAAAATTGGTGGATACGGAACAGTGTGATATCTGTGGACAATATCTTAACAATCCAGATACCATTTACTATCAAGCTCACCCACAAGATGCTGTTGAAGAATTTATTGCTCTTACAAATGAAAAATTAGTTCTAGCTTCAGGTAAACTTATGTTTTAGTCTTCAGTATTTCCTGTACTAAAAATAATCGGTCTGTATTACAAAATGACAGTTTCAGCTACAAATTCTGCCTGTGAAAAACATTTGTAGTGGCCATATAGATGTTAATTTTTCTCTGTCTGTAAAATGTGTGACTACTGTTATTGTTATTGATCCAAAAACAAAGTATCTATCCATTATTAATTGGCAAGACTAGGTATTTATCACACAATAGATCTGCTAGGTCGCAGTGTGACAGGGCGCAGTTTATGTGACCACATAGTCCCGTGAAACCAATAAATAAAGACTAGGTATGTTATGTTGTCAATTTAAAGACAAAGTTTATTTTTGATGCTTGTTTGAAAGGGAAATTTATTGTGTGTAACTTACATGTCACAGCTAAGCTTTGCCTGAAAGTTCTACTGTACTTAGGTTAATTTAGCAATTAAAAAATAAAATGCGAAAATATTTTAAGAGCTCTGTGTTGACAATATATAGATATATATAATATATATTATATAATACACAATATTTACCTACAGCTTACATATACATGTGTATACTTCTCTTAAAGATAAGTCACCTATGGATATTACATAAACAAATTTTATTTAAACCAGAGGAGACTTCCTTGAATGCTAATATAGTTATGATGATTATTTATTTATTGAAGTCGCTTTATAACTTTGTAACTATAAATCGAAATGGGAATTGGTCCTCTGATTTGGAAGATGTAATGGCAACATCATCATAAACATCTAAGTATTTGTTACAGGTGATGAAGGTGATATTACTGAAAGACCACAAACAAATATAACTGGATTCTCTATATTTGACCAAGCTGGCCATCTCTGTCCTATTGACAGTGGGCTTGTAGAAAATGATGTAAGAATTTACATGTCCGGATATCTGAAATCAATTTGTTGTGAATCTCCAGACATTGATGAAGATTCGATCCCTGTTAAAGATGTCGGTCCCATTATTGAATGGTAAAGTATTGTTATTTTTTAAATATTAGGTGTTTGCTCCCTCAATCAATATAATTTTGTATTTCAGGTTTATCCATGGATTTGATGGTGGTGAAAAAAACGTAATAACGCTCTCAACTGAATTTGGTGAATACAATTTAATGACACCAAGTGCAGATTACACTCCATTAATGAACAATCTCTATGAGAAGATATGGTTAAGTAAAATAGTTGTAGAATATTTAGAGGAATACCATTATTTGCAGCCGACTTATGAAGACTTACTTGAAGTTATCAGAGAGGGCGTTATTCCAGAAATGGATAATCAGAGAATGACAGAAGAGCTCCTCCACAAACATGCTCAGTTTGTATGTGATCAAGTTGTTAGTTTAGAAGCTGATGAAGATGATGAACCATTGATAACCTTACCTTGCATGAGAGAACTAATTAAACTAATGGGTATAAAATTCGGTAAACGGAAGACTAGGACAAAGATTGATTTTAAGAAGGTTGACAAAAAAGCCTGGACCAAAGCTACAACAACACCTCTTGTCAGAAAAACTTTTGAAAGTTTCTTTTCTAATCAATTGGATAAAACTAATCATGAGTTGGTCCTAAGAAGGAAAAGGTGTGGTATTTGCGAAGCTTGCCAGCTTCCAGATTGTGGAGAATGTAATGCTTGTAAGGCTATGGCGAAATTCGGTGGCCACGGGCGCACCAAGAAAGCTTGTGTTAGTCGACTTTGTCCCAACATGGCTGTAGAACAAGCTGATGATTCTGAACCAGATGATGATGATGACTATCAACAAAACACTGAAAAGAAAATACAGGACAAAATTGAAGATATTGTCCCTGTTAAACTAACTGGAGTGAATAGTCGGAAAATTGTATGGAATGGAGAGCCAGTGAAAGCAGATACCTCAAAAGTATACTATGATAAAGTTGAAATTGATGGTGCTGATTTGCAAAATGGTGATTTTGTTATGATAGAAACATCCCAACCGAACATACCTGCCTTAGTTGCGAGAGTCGTTTATATGTGGAAGGAAATAAACAACCCAAAGTCAGGTTTCTTCCATGCTGAGGTGTTTATTCGGTCATCAGATACAGTTTTAGGAGAAGTTGGTGATAAGAGAGAGGTGTATTTAGGAGACAGATGTTGCCACGGCGCACCATTGTCTTCGATTCTCAGAAAGGCGTCAGTAGAAAAAAAAGATTTACCAGAAAATTGGTTCAAACTTGGAGGCAAAGAAGTTGAAGATGATAATTTTGATGATGATGGCAAAACATACTTCTTTAAAAAATATTATGATAGATTCACAGCTAGATTTGAAGATCTACCAGAAGATCCCACTTGTCCTAATCCAATGAGACTACATAGGTTCTGCCCCTCCTGTGAACGCAAAACTAAAAGAGATGCTCAGAGCATTCCAAAAGTTTCAGGAAAAGTTTTAGAAAAATCTGAGGTAGTTAAAGAGTCTAACAGAACAGAATGGAGCCTAGTAAGGTGGCAAGATTACGACTATAAAAAAGGTGGTGCTGTATTTCTTAAACCTGGAACATTTAAATTTAAGAATAAATCCATCAGTAATAATGACGCAAAGCCTAAATTAGATAAAATTGATGAAGATGTTTATCCAGAATATTATAGGAAAAGTGATAATTATACACGCGGGTCCAATCTTGACACTGGGGAACCTTTCTGTATAGGTTATATAGCAGCAGTTGTTGCCCATGGTGATGGACCACTCATAGTACCACAAGACATTTATCTCAAAGTAAATGTTATATACAGACCTGAAAACACAACCAGTAGATTCCCTCAGCTTGAAGATTTGAATATAGTTTACTGGAGTGAAGAAATCCAAGAGGTCCCATTTTCCTCTGTTATGGGTCCTTGTCACTTATACTATGAGAAAAACATAATAGACCAAGAATCACTACATGAATGGTTAGAAAAAGATCCGAATCGGTTTTACTTTAGATCAGCGTTTGATAAGTCAACTGGGGAATTTGTTAATGTTCCAAACCATGCCACTAGAGTAGGTGTTGCTGACCGCGGCAAAGATAAAGGAAAGGGCAAGGGCAAAGCCAGCAAACAGACTACGGAAGCAACTAATCCTGCATCTAATGAAACTACTGTTAGACCACTGAGGACTTTAGATGTTTTTGCTGGCTGTGGAGGATTATCTGAAGGTTTGCATCAAGCGGGGATCGCTATGTCGAAATGGGCTATCGAGAACTTAGAAGCAGCAGCCCACGCTTTTTCGCTCAATAATAAAGACTGTGTAGTGTTCAATGAAGACTGCAACGAACTGTTGAAAGATGTTGTGGGAGGAGAGACCCACACGGCTAAAGGTTTACGTCTACCAACACAAGGAGAAGTGGAGCTACTTTGTGGTGGTCCACCTTGCCAAGGTTTCTCCGGCATGAACAGATTCAACTCTCGCGAATACTCAAACTTCAAAAACTCTCTAGTTGCATCATATTTATCATACTGTGACTATTACCGACCGAAGTATTTCATTTTAGAAAACGTGCGAAACTTCGTTGCGTTTAAGAAAGGGATGGTGTTGAAGTTGACTCTTAGGGCATTGTTGGATATGGGGTATCAGTGTACCTTTGGGATTCTTCAAGCAGGGAACTACGGGGTGCCGCAGACCAGGCGGAGGTTAATAATATTAGCGGCAGCACCGGGATATAAGTTACCGTTATACCCAGAACCGACTCACGTATTCAGTCGGCGTGCTTGTTCCTTAACCACAACTATAGAAGGCAAGCGTTTTTCAACTAATATCCAGTGGGACGAGTCTGCTCCAAGGCGCACCTGCACTATTTACGACGCAATGAGCGACTTACCGCGAGTCTCGAACGGCGCAAATCGGATAGAGATTGAGTATGGTTGCATGCCTGAAAGTCATTTCCAAAGGATGGTGCGAAATAAGGACGAAAATGCTAAACTGCGAGACCACATCTGCAAGAACATGGCGCCGCTGATTCAAGCCCGGATAGCGCGCATTCCAACCACGCCCGGGTCTGATTGGAGAGATCTTCCCAACTTGTCTGTTACTTTGTCAGATGGAACTAGGTGTAAGGTAAAATTGGAAACTTACTTTATAAAGTTTGTATTGTTGTACCATGTGTTACAGTTTGTGTAACACCTTTTAATGACTTACTAGTTTTTGACTACAAATTTATTGCGCGCGTTTCGACCTTTTTAAACTTTTATTACTGTCAAAGTTTAGAATTAAAATAACCAATGTATAAAGCCAGGTCAAAGCTATCTTTCAAACAGGGTATTGAAAAAAAAAATAAACCTCATATTTAAATAGTTTATCAACAGTAAATAAATATTACAGAAGTAACACTATGTATCTAGTTTCCTAGATACAGCGATATGTTTGAGGAGCTGCAGCAAGTCGCCGAAACAGGCTCCATACTAAAACAGTACCGAGTTTATCACACTAAAAATTGTATGGGCGTTTGCATAAAATATATAATAGCTACATAGATAATGACAGTATGCAAGTAGCATACTGTCATAATAAATATTGTAATATTTAATGTCAGTAAGTTATTAATAATAAAAAAATGTAACATATTTTATAATATGTTGTTTTGCTTCTTAGGTTTCCTAACCCATGAAATTTTGATATCAAGTTCAAAACGCATTGTTTGCGTCAAAATATCTTATATTTTCTAAATAAATGATATAACTTGCATTTTCAAATGTGTCAAATACACAAAATCTGTTCAGTCTGATCATAAACAAACCAAAATTCAAACCTTCACACATGTTATAATAATAGTCAAATATGGATCTTATAACTTTTAGAGTAGCAAAACTTTAAACTTAATTCGTGAATAAAAAACGAATTAATAATTTCTATCACTACAATTTTCTACTTAGTGACAACGCGAAGTATGTATGTACACTGTAACTACTGTTAATATAAAGATTTTCCCATGTACTTATCATTTTAACATTTGCTTTTCTCCAACCTATAATAAAACGAACGCCCGAACGAACGAATAGCCAATAAATAAACCACTTCCAGGTCCTTCAATATAGATACGACGACAAGAAGAACGGTCGGTCGTCTACGGGTGCCCTACGCGGGGTGTGCGCGTGTGCGAGCGGCAAGCCTTGCTCCCCGGCGGACAAACAGGAGAATACCCTGATACCGTGGTGCTTGCCGCATACTGGCAATAGGCACAATAACTGGGCTGGCCTTTATGGTGAGTTTAGTGTTTTGAGGATGAAACATATATGTCGCCGAGAAATGTCAGAACCGTAATATTACGACCGTCAGATTGTCATTTTCCGATACAGATTCAAGTTATACGTGGGACACTGAAAGTTTTGAGAAAATATAAAAATGTTCTATAAGTTATATTTTTTTATTGCATCTTTTCAAAGAACTCTTAACCAGCGTCTATACAAAGTTTCGTGTGTCTGAACCAATTTTCAAAAGAATTTTTCCAGTCTGCAACAGGTACTTCATCAACGGCCTTCTCGAACGCAGAGAAGCTTCTGGCGACGGAAACTGTATTCTCTAAGCTAGTTTTAAATTTTAGAGAACAAGAAGAAGTCCCACGGTGCCAAATGAGGGCTGTAACCGGGATGACCCAAAACTTTGACCAGTGTGGTGTTTAGGAAGTCCCTCGTCTTAATCGCAGAGTAGTGAGTGGGCGTGTTGTCGTGGTGCAAGCATTTGTTTTTGTACCACTCTGCACTGATGCTACTTTGGTTTCTTAAGGGAATTGAATCACTTCCCTCTAATATGGTTGAGGAGGGCGATGGCTGGATCCCGCGTTAACTCGTGAACGGGTGCCGTTTGAGGGTGTTCGTCGTTTGGATACTTGGGGGGAGGGAGACTTGCCGAGCTAACAGATGCAGAAAAGAATACTTTTGTATAGACATAAAGAGACTCTGTAAATTTATTTTGAAAAAAAAAAAGATACCCGTGAAGTTTCTTGCCAGTTCTTCTTCACGAAGGTTTTTTTTTCGAACTGGTGGTAGAATCATGTTTTATTTGACGTCAATAAGAACAAGTAATTGTCAATGTTGAGAAATAAATATTTGAATTTGAATTTGAATTTGATGGAGAAAAAACTAACGATCAAATTATTCCAGCGCTTCTCGATCATTCTGTTTCGTAGGCGTTGGTTCGTTTTGAAAAAGCCCTGCTGTTGAGTGATGGTTTGTTTCTGGGTCATATTGATAAATCCAAGAGTCGTCACCAGTTATGATATCGTAAACCGGCGGGAAGAACCTGCTTTGAATTTATTAATCACATCATGGCACCATCTGCAGATTGTGCATCTCCTCGTACGTGATCCGCCGGTTTTATGAAATCAAATTTTTCACTTGTAGCACGTGTTCTTCTATCAGTCAAAGCAAAGCAGTCAAAGCATGACCACTTCTTTCTTCCTCCTTCAGATTTAAACGACCGCATTTAAATTCGTTATTCCAGTGGTACGCAGTCGCTTTAGAAGGCGCCTTGTTCATAAAAGCTTATTGAAGTTGATTAAACGATTCATCAGATTTTACGTTAGACTGTAAAAAATCATTGCACGAAAATGCTTCCGTAGCAGATACATTTTTCTATGACACACAATAGTTTCCTAATGCTGATAGAAAAATTTTGATGGATATTTAAATTTGGAACATATATATTTTTACTCAAAAATTATCGAATTTTCAAAATAAATTATAACTCGCCAGCATTCCATACATAAAAACTATTTTTCGCCAAACTTTCTGAGTGGCCTGGTATTATAAAATTACGGTTTTTGTAATTTTGTTTAATAATGATAAAATGGCCTTTAATTGTTTTAAAAGCTGTCCCGAAAGTAGAACTTTCAATTTAACAGAGTAAAATGTGTTATTTTCGGGAAGAGTACTGTTTTTCTGGTTGGTAAATGCCCTTTTCTGCTTAAAATGTATGCAAAATTATTTATGATTGGTGGTGTGATTTGGTAGTGCGCGCCTGAAAGCCACTGTTACGTTTGTATTATAAAGATTCTTATATGTAATATTATAGGGTAGGCTGTCATATATAGAATACCATAAGTCGTTAAGCTAACCTTTAATAAAATTTTTGGTTAAAAAATACAAGCATAAAAGATTTGTACTAAACACGAAAAAAAAAGTGAGTTACGACAAAATTTAATTTTTCGATGATCGTAAGTGCATGCAATGAATTTCTTTAATCGAATGTATAGAGGCAATTCTTAAACTACGATGCAGATTCAAAATTTTTCTTTAAAGGTACCGATTAGTTAGATTATTTTTATTTTCTAAACTGTTAACATTTATACAGAAAAAATCTTATTGCTAATACAAAATCATATTCAAATACATCACATGTACACCATGAACAAAGAAATATTCTTGGAAAACTTCCTTAGTTTGCTTTATAAAAAAAATGTATTTACATCTTCCAGGTCGATTATCTTGGGACGGTTACTTCAGCACCACGGTGACGGACCCCGAGCCGATGGGCAAGCAAGGCAGAGTATTGCACCCGGAGCAGAACCGAGTGGTCTCCGTGAGGGAATGTGCTCGGTCTCAGGGATTTAGAGACACATACCTGTTTGCTGGCTCGGTGCAAGATAAACATCGACAGGTGAGGTTTCGTTACTTTTTGCGGGTTTTTATTTTCGAGCATCATTAATAAGTAGAGACCGGATTATATGCATTTGCATATGCTTTTGCTTATTTAAGCCATTCTCAGCGGTAAAAGCATATTTACCGAAGATCTAGTTATGATGCATATTATCGGAACATTTGCAATAGTTTTCCGAGTGCAGTGCATTCACCCTGTGTTCCGAAATGCGATAAAAGCGATTTAACAATAACCCAGGTTTTGAAAGTTTGTGTCAAATTGATAGTTTCATTAATGGGACGGCAGAACTTTTGCCAGAAACTATACGGCAGCACCCGGCGTAGCGCCATAATCAAAATTGGATGATAATTCAAAATTTTGTAGCAAAAACATCATCAGACGCTCGCAAATGTGATGGCCAAACTCAATATGGGATTTTGAACTGCTAATGGTCAGTAATACACATGAAAGATTAGCTCATGAGTAACCTTTTCCCCCTTAAACTTCCCTAATTTTAAATCTAAAAATCTTAAATAATTTATTAATAAATAAAATATCAAGTAATTTGCGAAAAATCAATCATAAGTTACCATTTTGTGTTCTGTTGAATGTATGAGTCAATGTCAATGTCAAAAAAAGTAACAAAACTATAAAAAAATTATACATAATTAAGTAGAATGAACCCACAAGTAATTGACGTTATTGACGGATTAGTTTTGACAGTCAATCAACAATCTGTCAGTTCTTTTTTTCACATGAATTACGTTGATTGAATCATAAAAACATCGGGTATAAGATATATTTTGAGAAAATATCTTACAATGGTAGGAAGGACTATATATTCAAACTAATGAATGTATGATAATCTATATTTATTGCCCTTTAATTTGATATACTGACTATTAGTAGGTCATTTTTTTAGTACCTGCTTTTGGCTGACAGTAATTTAGAAGGCTATGTAGATTTTTAGAGGCGAACTTTGATGATAACTAGTCGCTAAGATAGTATTATTTAGACGCTCGTCGGTTGTGGCTGAGTTATTAATTTCGATGACAATATAGATTTTTTGTGGCGTATAATGCTATTAAAAAGAAGTCCGTTTATATAGCACCCGTTTTTATATATGATCGAAGACCTAAGTACCTAATTCGGGCACCACAGGCAGCACGTTGAAGAAAATAAATGCTTACGGCGAGCAATCGCTCGGTTTACATAGTAACAGAGGGAGAATTTATTTTGCTGTGCGATATTTAAAGTTTTGCGATTAAGGTATGATTTTAAACTGTATTGTGTAAAGCGCAATTAGATTTAACTAACGTATTTTATTTGTTAAGGGTTAAAATCATATTCATCTAAATAGCTTTTACGTTACCACATTATAATCCAGCATTTTTTAAACATTAAAATAAGTATAGTAAGCTATCCGTAAAAGATACGCACTTGCGGACTTTGAGACCTATAAAGGAGGAACATTTCCGCCATACGTTCTTTTGTTATGTATAGCACGGTAGTTTTTAGTTTATCGCGTTCGGACAGACAGCCGAGGCCGGAAACTTGGTTTTGTAAGATGTATTGATGAATTCATAATATTATTTTCTTTCGTTTCAGATTGGAAATGCTGTGCCACCTCCTTTAGGCGCAGCTTTAGGCAGAGAAATAAAGAAGGCATTAGTATTAAGTGTTAAGACATAGATAAAAATTGTTTATTAGTTGACGTAATAAGGTAATAAATCATGTTGATTTAGTTTATGCAGTTAGTTATTGAGTAATTAATGCAATAAATATTTTTGACATTATTAAACTGTTTTATTGTTATTACTTATTATTAAAGCAAAAAATAATCAAGATCATTGCGTACGGCGAAACCATTCGTATCTATTCGGGTTATTTAAACAAACACTTGTATATACAATATATATATATATATGTATATACAGGGTGTCCCAGAACACGTAAGGGTGACACTGGAGGTAGATTAACTTTAGGCGTTTCAGATAACACCAACATGCCTCTAGTAAAAGTTTTCTGGTTTTCGAGATATTGCCACTTTTGTGATTTTTTTTGAAATTTCCACTTTTTGGTCCTTTTTGCCTACAGCTGCAATAAATATAAATATAATGTTTTTTTTTTAACCAAAACTAGCGTTATTAGTTAATTGAGACAACCTAGTAATAATTTTGACGGAAACTATTACACTATGCTACCTATATATATAACTGCCCGGAACTGTCACATTTAGAAAGAAAAACTGGGTGTGTAAAAATATTTTTTGTTTTTTTTTTCTTTTTACTTCATTTGGTCTGTTTATTATGTTTTTAATTACTAACGAATTTCTTTACCCATTACCTTAAATGACGTTAGAGCTTATTCATACAAGTGGATACCCTTCGTTTTATTTTGTGTTTTTTAGAGTTTTATCTCTATCACTGTATTAAATATTACATCGAGCGCGGTGTTACATTTAAATCAAATTACATGTCTCGGAAGTGGGTTACGGTTTTGGAAGGAAACACGATAGGATCTTAAAAATGGAGGTTTATTTTCAACCAACGATGACAGGGTATACTCACAACGGTGATCTTCACCAGATCTGACTTCGATGACTTTGTTTGTTGTCCTCTTCTACACAAACCACTGGACACTACCTTCTTTCCACAAGGACTTCACGTCGCTTGCACTTTCACTGCTTTTTCCTCCTTCCTGTTCAGCTTAATTTCGGTGACTCCTTGCTTGTTCGTTCGGACAGTTTTGTATCCCCACCTAAGCGAACGTATTTTCTTTATTTTTCTGTTTCTGCTTCCATTTCTTAGAATCTTCTTTAATTGTTATGGAAACTAAAATTGACCGACTGATAGGTCTACGTGGACTCATATTTCCTGTTGGATCTAGTTAAATTTCGATCCATGCTAGACAATAATTTCTTCTAAGTTCAAACTAAATAATAAGTTCTTTGATATACATTTCGTATTAATGTGTTTTATTGTATTATCGTTTATTTAGAATATGCACATTATATTGGGCGTATTGAATATACATAGTTAATGTGATATTCAGACCTATTTATCAATATACTTGTTAGCCGAGCAAGACTGGACATAAATAGAACCATGTCAAATTTACTTTTAGATAGCAACGGTTCTATGTCTTATTTGTTTATAAATATTATTGTCAGTTGATCATGAGCTTTTCATAAGTAAACAAATTTAATAAAAATCCTTTTACAAATATCCTGGGTTTATCTGCATTAGATTCTCTGCTTAATAGAATATACTACAGTCCTAATAGTTTAGTCCCAACAATAATCCTTTACCTGCAGATAGGTCTATTCATTTCCTGTCTCAAAAACAAAAAATCTTCTTGTAAAACTCTCATCGTTTTTGAGTTATCGGTATTTCTAGAATTTTAATGAAAAAAAATATTTTTTCTGTTTAATGCATTTTGACAAATGACGACATTTTACGTCCCATTTTATTTTAAAGTACTCGTGGTTACTTAAGCCATTAAACACAATGCCAAATTATTTCCTAAAATGTTGAAGAAATCCGTAAAAAACAAGTTTAAAAAAAAAACTTTTCGTTATTTTTCTAACAGCTAACTTTGATAGCCTGTGGTATTAAAAAAAGTATACTAAACTGATCGTGCCAAGAACCTAAAAACTTTGCTTAGTTACTGGGTATTCCAAAATAGTATAGTTGTTTAACATTACATTTAAAACTATTTTTTTATGATTTTACTAATGCGGGGAGGTCGATTTTCGGAATTTACAGCAAATCAAATGTACAACAACACAACTGACATAAAGTTACTGTGAAAGTCTTTTTCCATTGGTAAACAGTAAAAAAGGTCTCTACGGCACGCTACAATGAAGTTAACCGTGAAACCGTCTTTTTAGTGTCATGCTTGACTCTGTTCGGTTCTGACGTGCTCTCCTATTTACTCGAGTTTTGATAAGTGCTTTTTAACGTTTGTGCTCTGAAATTGGACTTGGTTTTGCTTTGTGATTTGGACTTTGATATCGGTGATCTCGACAATTTGGCTTTACAATGGATTTCTTCGAGCTAGGCTTAAACAATGCCCTGATACGAGTACACGCCTAGCGAGTACGCTGGTATTCATCTTGTTTATGGTGACTGCGAAGCCGCTAAACGCTATGCAGAAAGGTAAGTTGGTTTATTTATTTTCCGATGAAATTTAAATAACATAAACTAAGAAAGACCAGAAGTAATGGCTTTCCAGATAGAATTTTAACAAATAAAAGATACTAAATCTATATTTAAATTTAATGCTGAACACTTTTTATAGTAGATAATACTAAAATAATTAAACGTAAATTCTTATTTGTCCAGAATCATTATTTTTTTATTGCTACAGGTATCCCAATCGACATCATCCAGGATATCGCATGTTTATTAACCTCCCATCTGGCGTATGCCGAAGAACAGTTGCCAGGACTAAGTCAACGTGAAGGCAGGTCTAGAATTGATGTGGGTGGAGAGGTTTTGGACGAACACGCAAGGTCCTTAATAAAGTTGAAGCTGGCCCTTCTACTTCAGTTAGGAAAATAGCACGCAGAACAGGTGTCTCAAAGAGCACGGCACACAATGTTTTGAAACATTTTCAATTCCATCCATTCCATATGCAGAGGGTCCAAAATTTAGAATCTAACGACTACCCACGTAGATTGGAGTTCTCCAGGATCGGACTCAAACCCAATTTAAAATTAATATTTGGACTTGAATATTAAATGGTCTAGTAATATGAGCTACCAAAAACATTGACGGGACCGATTTATTTTGAGTTTCTAGAAAACCAGTTGCCAGACCTTTTAGAGGATGTGCCTCTTGCAAAAGACAAAACATGTGGCTGCAAAATGATACCTGCCCGGCACATTTCGCACGAGCTGTTCGCCGCCACCAAGATCAAAAATAGGTACCCAGGAAGATGGATCGCCCAATTGAATGGCCAGCAAGATCGCCAGACCTTAATCCCCTAGATTTATTTTACTGGGGTTGCTTAAAAGATTTAGTTTATGTGACGGAGACTTTCAACATTACGCAGCTACGAACAAAAATAGACAGAGCTGCAGTACAAATTTCAAGAGAAGGACTCGCCTGCCACGTAAAAAGGTTCTTTATAAAAATATGTATAGCGTGTGTAAGGGCAAATGGCGGGCATTTTGAATATTTATTATAAAGTACCAAATTAATAAACTGATAATATGTATCCATACTGTATTTTTTTCATTCTTATACAATCATATTCTTTCATGTAAATGAACTAAGCACATTCCAAAAAATCGCCCATTCTGCATTTGTACTATCATTTAAAAAAGTTTCATATATACCATTTGGAATACTCAATAACCAAGCAAATTTTTAGGGTTCTTAGCATGATCAGCTTAGTAAGTTTTTGAAAACCACAGGGTTTTAACGGGGTTTTTCAACATTTTAGGAAATAATTTGGCATTGTGTTTAATGACTTAAGTATCCACGAGTACCTAATGGGACCTAAAAATGTCGTCATTTGTCAAAATGGCGTGCATAAAAACATATTTTTTTTGTTTTATGCGTGCATCAAAAAAAATCTAGAAGTACCGATAACTCAAAAATTATGGGAGTTTTACCAGAAGTTTTTTTTTGTTTTTGAGGTAGGAAATGAATAGACCTATCCGCAGGTGAAGGATTATCCTTCACTTTCTGGACACCCTGTATATTATTATTTTTTTTCTAAAAGAAATAAGTGTTTTGGGATAACTATTTGAAAACTTATTTCCTTTTTTTCTGTGCAATAACTATTTAATTTTAAATAATTTTTCAAGGAAATTTGCATGGTGACGTCAGGATGTAGTTATCTTTTTAAAATCTCATTGCAAAATTACATGGAATGAACAGCTCTACAATTTCTAGGGAATCTTGATAACATATATAATTTAAATTCAAATTAAAATTCAAAATAAGCTTAATCGGTTTTTCTGTGAGCTTCTGAACATAAAGTAAATAACCTATAAAAAGGTGATATTTCGAAATAATTTTTAAATAAGAATCATACTATTTTTTCTTTAGATACATACCAAATTATGTTGCTATGTTTTTGTCCAAACTTCTTAAAACGTGACGAATTAGACTCTTATGTTACATAACATTTATTGGTCGTCTTTTTATTGTTCGCAAACGAAATATAGGATTTTCTTGGTACGACACGATTTAAAATGGCTACGGGACTGGGACTATGCCTGCCACACTCCATACATTCATTTTCAAATTCCTTTTCAATTCAGATCTTTCAAATCTTGTAATATATTGCCATTTTTGATGCTTTTTGCTTTAACATGACTAGGGCCAGTCTAGGATGCAAATCAAAATAAATTGTTGGCTCGCATAATCGAGAAAAGTTCGCGGGTCATCCATAGCATCACAGAAGATGTATGTGGGTTGGGTACCTGCTGCCTTTGTAAGCGCAATGCATCTTCTTCTGAAAACTACAGGCAAACAGAACTAGCTACCCAATTAGGAGTGTATAACCAGGTGATAGTGGTAGTAATTTCTCTTTGAAGAGCTGGTATAGGGCGGTCCTACAGTACCTTCGCTTTTTTATTGCCATAAGGAACCCGTTAATGTGGTTATGTTCCGGTTATGGTAAAGGAACTGTCAGTATATAAAGAGTAACAAAGGATATAGCACATTTGCGCATTTAACTCCACAATGGACACTGAATATAGGTACACTGGCGTTCTACGCCCACACGCGACTGACTATCCTTGTGGTATAAATTAATACGAATCAAATCAATTTAATAAATTTATTTTTTAATAGATAAAATTATATTGGTACATCTTGCTCCGATTACGGAGCAAGTCAGAATGTCTCGCTTCATTACTTTTAAATATCCTTTATTCTTAATTCATAATAATTCATATTAACCTCTTTACTCAAATGTCGCGGCATTCTGACGTGCTCTCTAAGGCTTAGCCGTGACGATCGGCCGCCCGCATGATATTTATTCACACAAACAACGTTGGGCGGATAAATTTTTTACAAAAATTATTCTAACTACCTGCCTGAACGAGGATATGTTTGTACGACGGCCTCAGGAGAGACTACCCCTGTCGATTAGGTTATTCCTGGTGGTTGGTGTGAATACTTTACGTACAAATAGTAAATATAACGTTACAAAAACAATGGCTTCACCATGATCCAATGAATAACCGCTTCGAGAGGAATTCCCGCCAGTAAAACCTCGCAAAGAGCAAGCGAACGTCGCCTAAGCTACTTTCAATATAATGTTTCCTAATCACATGTCAAATATTCTTACGGAATGTTGAGATGCGAGCCAGAGCCGATATAGAGATGTTATTTAATTGTTTCACGTCCCTGGCAGATAACTTCACCTTATTGCGTGCATCGATAACCAGCTTGTCACCTGCAGCCAGCAAAGCATGCCACCTATTCTTTAAGAGAATGTATGGTGTTGGTGACTGCCTGATTACAAATGAACGCCCCTCGGTTCCATCACCAGATAAGGACATAGTGAAACAACGCAAAAAAAACTTTATTGATCATTACACATAACAACTTTTAAGACAAGATAAAATTAATTTCATATTTTTTCGTATCTAAAGGGAGGGTTGTCATCAATCCTCTTCCCTCAGTGGCTGCCATCTCATCAACTATTGGCTGCCATCTCATCTGCTAGTGGCTGCCATCTCATTTCCATTATAATTCACAATATGAAAAAGAAAGAACATATTAGTACATTAAAATATAACACTAACACATATATGCCAACACACATTCTTAATGATAACATATAATAACATTTACTACGTTATTATTATTATTATTATTTTGTGTATAATGGCAATCAGCTGTTGTTACTACACAATAATTATTTCTGCCAATTTCAAGTATTAGTATACACACGTACTACACGAGGTTAATAATTTTGTAGCGATCAGTTGAGTAGAACTTGCAGTATCTCGAACATTGAGTTACCTTGAACAATACAAAAACAGGGGGATGATATAAGTTTTTACAGATCTTTAGAAGAGTATAATTGCATATTTATAATTTGATATTAAACAAATGGATAAATCTTCCAAGAACCTTAAAGATAAGAGGATTTTAAGAGGAGAGCAGAGTTTTGATACTTGTAGGTTTAGGGAACTGGAGTGGGAGATGGTCATATGAGGAAGCTGGTGAGAGAGGGCAATTAAAGAGGAGATGGTCAATGGTTCCATCCCCCAAACCACAATCACAGACTGAAGTCCTTCTTATGCCAAGTTTATGAAGAAATACTGGAGTACAACAATGACCCAATCTGAGCCTGCAGATGACAGATGTTGTTTTCTTATCCATATATTTAAATTGACAGAACCAAGGTTTAGATGGGATGGATGGTTGGATGTCTCCATAGTACTTTCCTGTTGTTAGCCTTGAATTGCACCATATAGAGGCCCATGCCATACTTAGGCGTGTCTGCGCCAGAAGCTTCAAATCTTGGCCAAAACACATAAAGTGTTCTAGCGTACCCATATTGATAGATGCTTTAGCAAAACTATCCACTGTACAATTATCTGCAATACCAGAATGCCCCGGTATCCAAGCTAGTGTAATGTTTAGGGATTTAAGATAGCACGAGAACAGAATATTTCTAATTTGTAAGATAACTGGGAATTTAGAGCCTAATTTGAAAGGGTTACCCTTTAAGGCCAGTAAGGAGCTAAGGCAATCTGTCAAAATAAGGGAGTTTGACAAATTATTATCCGAAACGTATTTTATGGCCTCAAGGATGGCTATGGCTTCACCAGTAAATACCGTTGTTTGCGGTGGACATTTGTAGGATAGCAAGATGGAGTACTTAGGGATCCATACTGCCACCCCGACACACCCCGAGGGAGAAATTTTTGAGGCATCAGTGAAGATTAAGGTCCAATCCCTCCATTTTTCATTGACAATCCTTAGAAATTCAGTATTAGCATTTGGCATGTTTTTAGCTAAACCTAGGCTCAATATAACATTGGGGGAATATACAAGGGCTTCATAAGGAATAGTATAGAGAATTTGACGATCCATCCTGAACGTAGGAATAGGGGAAGAGTCTAAATTAGAGAGACTGTTAACCAAACAAGGAATATCCTTATTGGACCAGAATGTAGAGGAAGAAGTTAAAAATTTTAGATAATCAGGTTTAGTGTGAAGAGGATGAGAATGAACCTGTTGGATGTTGGCAAGGAATCTATCTGCCAGAAATTGTCTTCGAAGATGTAAAGGGGGTTCTGCACATTCCACCTGCATAGCCTTAATGGGCGAGGATTTCATGGCACCTAAGATGATCCGAAGGGCCTTACTTTGTATCTTATCCAGTAAATGTAACACTGATTTGTTACATGGGATAAGGCAAAAAGAGCCATAATCCATAATGCTCCTGATTAATGCATTATATAATAGTCTCTGAGTGTAAGGGTGAGATCCCCACCAAACCCCAGAGAGTGAGCGCAACTTTTTCACACTTTTGAACTATATAATTTATGTGGGATGAGAAAGACAGACTAGAATTTAGTATAATACCTAAAAATTTCACCTCATTGCATATTGGAATGGGAACACCTTGAAAAGAGATAGCTATAGGGGGAAATTGTCTCTTCCTCGTAAAGATAAGAGCCTTACTCTTAGAGGGAGAGAGAGAGAGGCCATGGGATTACAGCCAGTTGCCTAGGTAGTAAAGAGCAGTGTTGAGGCGACCTGAAGTAATCTCTGCTGTGGCTACCTTCGAGTAGATAGTGATATCATCTGCATATTGCAGGATATTACAAAAGGAAGACACAGATGTATCCAAATCAGAAGTATTTTATTTATTTTATTTTATTTTATTTTACAGTATTCAGAAAACTTACAGCTATTTTAATTATACAGATCACTTAAACATATTATAGAAGGCCATTTAGAAGTTTTCACAAATAGATAACTGAATACAAAAATAAAAGTCGGAAGAAAGTTAAAGTTAACTGATTATGCAATGTGTAGAAATAGAATAATAGTAGAGAAATTTAGAAACAAGAGAAAGAATAAAAAATAAAACTATAGCATTAATACAAAGATAAGTAGGTATATAATAATAATACGTCTATAGAAAAATACAAAGAGGCATGTTAAGGAGCGCTAAAAAAAAGTTTTTGCTATAGATGCCCTGATACTAGGGACACTATAGATGTTATAAAGCAGTGGGCTTAAGACAGAACCTTGAGGAAGACCCTGCCAAACTAAACGTGGAGATAGATTAGAGTGCTGATGTCTGATTTGGACAGATCTAGACACAAGAAGATTGTAGATGAAGTAGGTCAACCTCACCGGTAAACCTAATCGCAGCATTTTCTGTTTAAGTATGGGAAGTTGAACGTTGTCATAAGCAGAACAGACATCCAAGAACACCGCCATCACTGATTCTTTATTAGACAAAGCTAACCTTAAATCAGTGGTGAAGATGCTCAGGCTGTCCATGGTGCTCATGCCTTTCCGAATACCAAATTGTGTTGAACTTAGCAGATTATGACTCTCCACATACCATTCAAGGCGATTCTTAATAAGGTGTTCAGTGACTTTTAATGGAGTTGGAGCTAGCGCAACTGGCCGATAGGAATTATGAACATTTGGGTCTTTGCCTGGTTTTAGGATGGGAATTACTAAATAGAGTTTCCAGGGAGCTGGTATCTCACCAGATATGAAAATGATGTTGATAATTTTAAGTAAGGATTCCTTAAGGAGGACCAGCCCTGGATAAGAAAGAATAAGGAATACTATCATGACCCGGGGTTGAGTCATGAAGGTTATTGAGGACAAGATTTAATTTGTCCATGGTGAAGGGAGCATCGAGGGGACTAGATGAGGTGAGAGTAGAATAATTGGAAGGTTGTAAAACAGAAATCGGGACATAAGGGGGAGCAATTTTATCTAGAAATTTATCAAGCCAAAGGGATGGGTTGTAAGAGAGCCCCGGTGGAATGTATGACATGGAGCCGCGGAAGCGTCGAATAGCGCTCCAGACATGGGAAGAGGGGGAACGAGGAGCCAAATTCTCGCAGAACTTACGCCACGCCTCATTCTTCTTTTTTTTAAATAGTCCCTCTGGTCTGGGCTGACACTTTTTTAACTTGAATGAAATTAAACATTGACATAGTGGCCGCATATTTGCGGATAGCAGACCTACGCATTCTGACCATGTCAGAGCAGTTTGAGTCCCACCATGGGGGAGATGATCGAAGTCTTTTATCTGGGTTCTTCTTTGGAATATGTAAGTCTGCTGCGGATTGAATGCAAGAGATTAGGCTCTCATAGCACTCTTGGATATTAAACAAGGACGGGGAGAGAATGTGGGGGGACAAGTCATTAGTAGCCTTAGTGTAGTTGTACCAGTCGGCCTTATCAATTTTATGCTGCAGTAGGGGAGGTAACTTAGGAGGAATATGTCAAGAAGAAGGTATGGTTATAATTATAGGGTAATGGTCACTGCCATATAGGGAATTAAGCCTTCTCCAACTAATTGACGCACCATCAGCAGCGGAGCACATGGAAATGTCCACAGCACTAGGGTTCTGATGAGCCAGAAAAACGAGTAGGACAACCATCATTCAGGACATATAAATTTTGCTCATCAATTATGTCTGCCAAACGCTGACCAGGACCGTCACAAGCCTGTGAACATTGGCTACCCCATAGGACATGGTGACAGTTGAAGTCACCTAGAATAATAGGGTTACTGGGCAAACGGGAAATTAGTGATTGGAATTCATCTATAAGTGAAATAGTGGGGTCGGATATATAGACCGAAACAAGAACAAATTGAAGAATTTTGACAGCAAGTATACTAATTTCAAATGAGTGGGGGGGAATTTGGATAGTTGTGTATGGAAGAGAAACCTTCACGAAGAGAGCTGCACCACCATGACCATATGCTCTGTCATCTCTAAGACAGACAAACCCAGGCAATTTTAATCGACTGCCTGGGGATAGCCAAGTCTCAGAGACAGTAATAGCCAAAGGGTCATGCTGATGAGCCAAATGAGAAATTTCATGCTGTTTATTGCGGATGCTTCTACTATTCCATTGCAGGAGTCTGGCCATTGTTAAGAAGAAGATTAGCAATAGGGGATAACTTTTTAGCAACGGAGGACGGTAGTGGGATGTCTTCAAATTTTGAAAGAATGGTCAAAACTAGGGAAATCAAGAGTTCTAAAAAATTGTCATTAGGGGAGCAGGAAGAAGTAGGGAGGAATGCGTTACCCGATTTAGAAGATGGAGGATTAGCAATAATAGCATTATAGGCAATTTTTTCATAGCCTGGAGATAAAGACGGACTGGGTTTTGATGGTTTATATATTGTTTTTTTGTAAGAAAGGTTTAGTGAAGGAGAACTTTTAGAAGCATCTGCGTACGATTTTTTTACTGAAGGGAAGAGGGATGATGCTTCCTTGAATGATATGTTCTTTTGGGACATGGTGATTTTAATATTCTTTTGCCGGGAATGTTCCGGGCAAGATTTATCAGTTGCTAAATGAGGGCCTGAGCATTTCAGGCAGGAAACTTCAGAGGATGCAGGGCAAGAGTCACCTGAGTGAGACTGTGCACATCTGAAGCAACGAGCACTTGATCGGCATTGGGCTTTCACGTGGCCAAATCTACAACAGTTTAAGCATTGAATGGAAGGTAAAATGTATGGATCAACGGTTATTGATGAGTTAAATATAAACACTTTATCAGGTAAGCATTGTCCAGAGAAAGTGATCACTACAGAACCCATGGGGGTCCAAGTGGAACCAGACTCCATGGACACTTTTCTGTTTAAGCGACGCGCCTTCAAAATTGTTATATCACCTTGGCTTGTGGAGATTGCTAATACAACTTCCTCCATTGACCAAGAAGTTGGTATCCCGCGAATCAGCCCCATTCTTGTTATATTATATGTAGGAATTAAAGCTATATAGTTATAAGATTTAAGACTCGGGTTTCTGAGAAACTCGTTTGCTGCACATGCAGATGAGAATTCCACAGAGACCCGGTTTCTGCCAACACTCTTTATACCATCATTTTTAATATTTTTAATGTTTGACGTAAATAAAAATTTTCCAAAATTTAGATGCTTAAATGTACTGCCTGACTTGGGGTGATTTTCTGACCTGGACACATGAACAATGAAAGGACCTTTGTCAAAACGATGGTAAGATTTTTCTTCTAAAAGACTTGGGTGAGTGTAAATAAGGTTATTGGGATGAGATGGAAGAGCATTCGAAACAGATTTTTTAGGAGTAGGGGACGAATCCCGATTTATACTCGGGCGTTTTCTTGTTTGCACATGTTGAGAGAAAGGGTCAGGGGGGTTGTTGACATCAGGAAACGGGATTGGGTCTGGGGGCTTAGGAGGAATTGGAAAACAATCCATGCTCAATAAGAGCTAGATAATTTATACAACCACTTACCAGGCGAGGAATAGAAAAGCAGAAACACTTAAAATAACTCAATGTTGATAACAAAATCACCAAAAAAACCGACAAATAAAGAAAACCGTGTGTACACCGCAAACGAAAAATTAACAGTCTACTACGTTATTATCAACATATTCACATTAGTCATATATCTTTCAGATTGATATATGTCAGGCTAATGTCACCTCATTAACTCTGGTTTCCCTTCAAAACGTACGTATGTCACCTCATTTTAGCCTAAAAACCAGAAAATAACAATTATTTACTTTAGACACTTAACAACATTTAGGTACATATTTACAATTATAATTTAGATAGATTTTTTTATTATAATGGACTCAATAAAATTATCGCAAGTTAAAAGGTTTCAGCCGATTGACATGGACAGTTATTTCTCGACCTCCATTCACCGCCTTTATTAGATAATTGTTGTTTCTTAAACCTCTACATATTTGATATAGACCTTTAAATGGTCGGCTAAGTTTTTTACTCTTTCCAGACACTCTTTTTGGGTTATGCAACAATACAAATTGACCTGTCTGAAGATTAATAGATGAAGCTTTTTTATCATATAGCCTTTTCTGCGCCAAATGAGCTTTACGAGAGTTCTCTCGTGCCAAATTCACATTATTTCTATATCTATTCCTCCTGACTTCGAAATTTTCAATATTTAAGTTAGGATTTAATCTTTCATCGGAAGGAACTTCAGGTTCCCTAGCGAACATTAAATAATATGGTGAAAACTTAGTGGAAGCATGTTTGGCACAGTTATAAGCATACACTACTAATGGCAAAAATTGACACCAATTACGTTGTGTTGAGTTAACATATTTAGCTAACATGTGAGAAATTGTTTGATTAAATCTTTCTACAAGACCTAACGTTTGATGGTGCATAGTGGTCGCAAGACATTGTTGCACACCAAACTCTCTCAGTGTATTCTTCACTAATCTCGACGTAAAAATCGAGCCTCTATCTGATAGCAATTCTCGCACCCTACCGAATTTCGTGAAAATTTCCTGTACGAGAAAATCACTTACTGCTTGAGCCGTAGCTCTAGGAATTGCTCTACATACAGCGTATTTCGAAAAACATTCAACGCAAGCTATGACATACCTATTACCATTTTCTGAACGGTTAAAAGTACCAAAAATATCAATTTTGACCCATAAAATAAACGTTCAACTATCATAGGTTGCAACGGCACAACCTTATTTTATGGTTTTTTTTCTTGATAATAAACACAACTCTTCACGTACCTTTCTACTTCAGAAATTACATTAGGCATAAAATATCGAGAACGGAACTTCGCCAATGTTTTCATTAGGCCGAAATGTCCTCCTGTACATGGATTGTCATGTAGTTCAAACATTACATTATTAAACAATAACTTAGGTAAAACGAGTAACTTTTTTTTACATTATTTATTCTAATATTTTTGTACAATAAATTATTATATACTACAAATCCTTTAAAAGAACCCTGATTATTTCTCGCCACTGCATTTCGCCATCTACGACAATAATCATCTAATCCCTGCTCGCGAGATACCTGGATTACCGAAATTTTATACACTTGTAAATCGTCGTCCACCGGTTCACTCGGAGGAAGCTCTTGTTCAATTAGCGGATTCCGGCTCAAAAAATTAGCTACGACGTTCCGCTTTCCTGAGCAATGTATAACGTCAAAGTCGTGCGCTTGTATTACTAAAGCCCACCTAGCTAACCTACCGGACTTTCCGTTTCTTTCCGTAACTTTCCGTTCTCTTAGCCAGCATAATGCCTTATGGTCTGTCACTATTTGAAATTTAAGACCCCATAAATAATGTTTGAAATAATTCAAAGCCCATACTAACCCTAACTATTATTTTTCTGTTATAACGTATTTCTTTTCCGCATCGGTTAATTTTCGTGAAGCGAAATATACCGGCAATATCTCATTATTATACCTCTGCATTAAACACGCACCTATTGCTAGATCACTTGCATCAATATAAAGCCTAGTGCAAATACCTTCTTCGTTACTAAAATGACGTAAAAGTGGTGCCTTTTGAATTAATGATAAAATTTTATTGAAAACCTTTTCTTGGCATTTAGTACAAACAAATTTTTCTGTCTTTTTAAAAGTTTTGTTAATGGTAAAGTTAGTGATGAATTTTTTTTTATAAATTTTCTATAGTATAATATAATAAACCTAATACTGATTTTAACTCTAACATTTTTGGGAATTTTCCTATTCCTAATCTTTTCTATTTTACTTTGATCAGGCAATATGCCTTGACCTGAAATAGTATGCCCCAATACAGTTATTTGTTTATACCCAAAACTACATTTTGATGGTTTTAAAGTTAAATTTGCACCCCTTAATCTTTGTAGCACCTGACTGAGTGCTTTCATAAACTCTTCAAAAGTCTTCCCATAGATAATTACATTGTCTACGAAGACTATTACATTCCTATACTCAAGCCCAGCCAACACTTTGTCCATCGTTCTTTGAAAAATAGCCCCACTAGTTTTTAAGCCAAAAGGTAATAAGTTAAATTCATACAACCCTGATGGGGTAATAAATGCAGTTTTGTGTTTGTCCTGCTCCTTTATGGCACATTGCCAGTAACCAGAATTCAAATCGAGGTCGGCATAATAATTAGCACCGTTTAAATGAGAAATAATATCATCAATTATTGGCAATGGATATGCATCGGTGATAACTTTTTTATTAAGTTGTCTAAAGTCAACACAAAATCTCCACGTGTCGTCGGGTTTCTTAACCAACACGACCGGGGATGCATATGGCCTTCTTGATTTACGAATTACGTTATTTTGTAACATGTCTGACAGTTCGCGTATGATTCTATGTTGTTCAGCAGAAACCCTATAAGGCGCTTTATGAACAGGGGCTTCGTCCGTAGTCTCTATCGTTACTTCGACAATATTGCACCGACCTAAGCTATTTTTATCGAAAGCAAACGTGGACCTATATTAATTAACAATAATGACAAAGAATTACGTTCACTATCAGATAATTCCGGCGATAAATCGAAATCATTGTTTTGTCTTGCCATCACCTCACTCCATAAGTTATCTTTAAAATTATCTACAAGATTACTAAAATAAACATATTCACTTTCAGACATCTTAGGTAATTGCTAAATCAGCTGTAAAGAATTATAATGATTACATATACTTTTCACGCTATCTTTACATAGAAAATTACAAAGACATTTGCCGAATCTTACGTTATTATTCTTAAAGTCTACTATGGCTTCTGCCTTTCGTAGGAAATCCTGTCCGAGGATTAAATCTTGCTCAACATCCATCAGGACGATGCATTCCTGAATATGTAATTTATTATCTATCGTTATAAATGTCTTCGTGCTTCCCAAGCAATTTAATTTATTGCCATTTACGGCTTTGATGAACAGATCGTCCGCTTTTTGCATTGTTAAGTTATGTTTTTTGCAAAGTCGGTCAGACAGCACCGACACGGATGCCCCTGTATCTAATAAAGCAATAGTGTTGCAGCCGCCTATCTGAACGCAAATAAATGGAACGAACTTACTTAAGATAGGGTTTCTTCTTTCGTCGGCGTCTGTACAAACCCTATTACTGACGCCGATAGGTGTTTGGGTAATGCTTTTGTAGTGGCATTCCCTAGCTTTAATTGGTCGCACGGTCTCTAAAATTGTAATGGGGAGTATTAGGTTTTGTAGATGTGTTTTGTTTGGGTATGAATTTTATATGTTGCCTGTTTATGTGACTCGGATCCATATCGCCTGCGTCCCTGTGACTTGCGTTGGTAAATCCCACTTTATTTCGGGTGCGTCATTAAATATTTCATGCATTTGCATGATTGTTCGTTTCAGCGCTTCCTTGCTATCGAACACTTGTGAAGCTAATCGGCATTTATTAGCGTATGAACAGGTGCGTAAGAATTGTCGTATAAATGTGCTCTCTGAGATTGCTGGACCAGCCTTGGCTGCAAGTGCGTCTAATGCATAATAGTAGACTAGAATATCTTCTTCAGTCTTTTGTTTCCTTTCGTAAAACTTCGCTAACCGATAAAGACGTGTTAACGATTGCTCTAATAAATTTAAATAACGCGTAAACGATTTTAACCCTTAAGTTCTTCCTCAACGTATAAAGTGCAAGTCCCAGTATTGCGTGTGCGATAATCCTCCCTCCTACCCCCGCGAGCCGAGTGTGTGAAAGTGAGGTGCTATCTCTGTACTCGTCATTTGACGATAGTGCCGTTACTCGAACCGTTACAAGCCTAATACAATGCCAAACTGTGCCGGCTGTGAGCTTACCTTAAGCCCCAAGAAAACAATTATATGCAAAAGATCATCATGCGCCAAGCCCTATCACTACCTATGTGTTAACCTGACACCTAATTCATTTAAAAAACTAACTAAATAGGTATGTCCGTCATGCACGAATAAACAGCCAAAAGGAGACAACACCAACACTCCCGTCAGAAGCCGGGAGATTCATACCACCCACGCAGACGACTCTGGCGACCGTTTCAATGTAACAGTAAGAAAAATTAAATCCCCCGTTTCCGATGATTCGCACATGGAAGCGTTGATGCACAAACTTCCATCCCTTATAAAAAACGCTTTGGCATCAGAGCTAAAACCGATGAAGGAGATTATCTCTAAGCTAGAAACATCTATTATTACGTTCATAAGTAATCAATACGATGACCTACTGAAGCGCTTATCAAAAAACGCTACTGGTTTGAAATCGTTGCAAGAGGAAAATATCATTCTTAAGCGTGATCTCGCTGATTGCCAGTCAAAAATACATCGCATTGTTACTGATATGGCACGACAGCAGCAGTGGGCTCGCCTTCAAAATGTTGAGATTGTTGGTGTCCCCGAGACAAACAACGAGAATACGGAGGACTTAGTGGTCAAGATATCTCAACACCTGGGCCTCGACGTTAGTGCAGCTGAAATAGAATTCGCTCATCGTGTACAGCCCCGCCGAGCATCCGCCGCCACCAAAAACGCCCGAACCATCGTGACCCGCTTCAAACACCGGAACACAAAGGACGCCGTAATAGCCTCAGCACGCAAGTTTAGGGGACTAACAGCTGAAGGCCTAGGTTTGGGCGGTGATCTTAAAACCCGTAAAATATACATAAACGAACACTTAACAAGTTCTAATAAAAAGTTATTAAGGGAATGCAAAATTAAAGCTAAAGAATTAAATTTTAAATTCATATGGACCAAAAACTGTACCATTTTTATTAGAAAAAACGAGACATCACCACCCATTCCAATTCTATCTGCTAATGATTTAAACAAACTGGCCTAACAGCAATAGCCTATATTATAATTTTAAGTTTTATTTATTTCACAGCAATACATTTGTTATTTTCTAAAGTGAATCACAAACTCATACATAAATTTTACACATTCAAAAACAACCAATCCACTCACCCTCACATACTCACATCATACAAAAATACTCAATCATATTATATTTGTAAAGTAAACATTACGCTTTTTAACTATATGAAATAGTATTCTTTTATTTTACGAAATTGTATATATCTTTTTTCAACAATAATCATGTTATAAAGGGCAACATGAGTAACAAGAAATTAAATATCATATTATTATTTATATTTTCTAATACAATTCATACTGGCAAACATAACTCACATCCCAGACCACTACCACTATACAAGTTTCATTATTATTTTGCGCGCAACCTATGTAATTTCTCACAATGTCTATTAAAAACAATAATCTAATTTTGTTCTATCAAAACGTCAGAGGATTAAGAACTAAAACTAGCACATTCTGTAATAATACACTTGTCCACGGATTTGACATCGCACTTATTACAGAGACATGGTTATGCGACGGAGTTTTGGACAGTGAGCTATGCAGTAATAAATATGACGTGTTTAGAAGGGACCGGGGTGGCAGCGGCGGGCCGGGCGGCGGCGTCATGGTGCTGTGTGACGTGCGGCTACATGCGCGTGCGCGGCCCGACTGGGATCGCGACGCGCTCGAGTGTCTGTGGCTAACTGTGCCCGGGCAAAGTCTAGCCGTGCGCGCTCGCACGCCACAACCGGATTTACACATCGCTGTAATTTATATTCCGCCTAACAAATATCACTCAAATCGCGTTAACGAACTGATCGAATTGGTCCGCTGGCGGGTGACTTTAATGTACCGTTTGTAAAATGGAGTATGAGTGGTCCAACATTATTACATAAAACTAGCATTGAAGCTCAACAATCCGCCGCAGACTTAATTAATACTTTCTGTTATAATGGTTTGAAACAATTTAATACCACTACAAACCTACAGGGGAATACTCTAGATTTAGTGTTCACCAACCTTAACATAAGCATTCGACGGTCGGATTTTCCGCTAGTAGTAGAAGATAACTATCATCCATCCCTCGAAATCGACGCTACCGAAGTTTTAATTCCAGTTAATCCGCATACGATATTTAAGTATAATAATGCAAATTATGACATTATAAACTCTGAATTAGATAAATGTGACTGGTTGAACCTATTTAATAACATTGACATTGAGAATTGTATAGAATTTTTTTACCGTATTTTATATAATATTATAGACAAGTACATTCCTAAGTCTCGAATATCGGGTAATAATAACTACCCGGTTTGGTACAGCAGTGCCTTGATACATTTGACTAAGGAGAAATCCAAATTGCATGCACGTTGGAAACGTTTAAAAAACCCTAACGATTATAATTCGTTTTCTATTTTAAGAGCAAGGCAAAAAAAACTATAATTGGTATGTTTTAAGGCTTATACAGAGTGGACACAAAATAGGATAAAATCGTGCTCGAGACATTTTTGGTCCTACATAAAAGCAAAAAAGAATATTAAATCGAGTTATCCTGCTTACATGCAATACAAAGGTGTGACTTTAAGTAACGGTCCTGATATAAGCGCCGCTTTTAATGATTTCTTTGAGAAAAATTTTAGCACTCCTTTAACTTCATATAAAGATTTGCAAATGTCTAGTGGACCCAGTAACAGTAACTCTCCGGGTCAACTTACTATAGATATTGAGTACTGCGAAAAACTACTATCGCGATTAGATGTTCACAAAGGAGCGGGTAGTGACGGACTACCTCCTTTGTTTTTTGTCAAATGTGCGAAGTCACTTTCGACTCCCGTCACATACATTTTAAACCACTGTTTTACATCTGGGTATTTTCCGACTGTGTGGAAAATAGCACACATAACACCCATACATAAGAAAGGATCTAAGATATTAAAAGATAACTACAGGCCAATATCTAAACTGAACGTAGTTAGTAAAGTGGCTGAGAGGATAGTGTATAGTCACATTTACCCGACGATTAGCTGCCTGATTCCTCAACAGCAGCATGGATTTATGAAAGGTCGCTCCACGCAAACGAATTTAGCGATCTTTACCCAAGATGTTCTAACGGGAATGGAAGGTGGTGGACAGGTTGACGTCATCTACACAGACTTCGAAAAGGCTTTCTATCGTGTGGATCACGTCATCCTTCTCCGGAAGCTCCAACAGGTAGGTATATCCGGTAATCTACTGAGATGGCTAGATTCATACCTAAGAAATCGAAGTCAGGCAGTTGTGGTTGGGGGTTATCGCTCTGATTATGTTTCTGTGCCCTCCGGACTACCACAGGGATCGATACTGGGACCGTTGCTTTATTCTATTTATTTATTTGACATTGGGAAATATATTATTCATTCTGACTTTATTATGTATGCAGATGACATGAAGATGTATAATAAAATTAATAACCTGACTGAACGCAATAAATTACAAGCAGATCTTAACCGACTTTATGACTATTTCTGCAATAATCGTATAAGTATGAATGTAGGTAAGTGTGCGCATGTAAGTTTCAGCCGAAAAAAAAAACCACACCTCACATCATACACTATAAATAACACCATAGTTTCTAAAACTAATGTTATACGCGACCTTGGTGTTCTTTTGGACTCTAAGCTCACCTACACTGATCATATTTCATCCATGGCTACAAAGGCTTATAAAAACTTAGGCTTCATTCTAAGAGTAAGTGCCCCTTTCTCAGTCATACAATGTGTAAAAATACTGTACTATTCGTATGTCAGGAGCACACTTGAATACTGCAGCACCATCTGGAATACTCACTACACTACTTACAAAGAACACATTGAATCCATACAAAAAAAACTCATTAAACACTTAAACTATCGCACACACAAAGGTCAACAAAAATCATACCCAGATGCCTGCAGAGAACACAACATATCACCACTATACAACCGTCGCCACTTACTTGACATGCTTTTTCTCCATAACATAAGTAGTGGTTCAATTGATAGCATTGAACTCACCAACTCAACTCTGAAACTTAAAACACCTAACAAAAGAACTAGACACACTAACCTATTTAACACTGAACACGCAAAAACCAAATATGCTCAGAACTCGGTTATAAACCGAATTCAACAAACCTACAACACAATGTTTGCCCCCCATACAGACTTGTTTCATGAAACAAAAAAGAGCTTTAAACTAAAAGTTACTACTGCCCTCAACAATTGATTGCCTTATCATATATTACATACCTACTTATACACATACTCACCCACCCAAACACCGTACACACCCACTCTATCACAAACAAACACACATATTTATCTTCATTTCATCCAATTCTTATTGCTGTTACATTTTTGACCTGCTATTACTATAATAATAATTTTAATTATACTGACATTTTATTTTAAAATTTAATTGAACATTTAACCTGGGCTAAAACAAATTTTTATTTTTTATTTTTATTATTGTATTATTGTTATTAAAATTTTAGCAGTAACATTTAAAATTATTCTTGTAAATTTCCTTTTTTTATTGTTTTCTTATTATCAATGTTGACATCAATCTGAATTTTATTGAAAAGCATAGATTTAAAAAAAAACATTTATTCTTATAAGTGCATAAATTGTAAATTCAACTTTTTTATTTAAATTTTAACTATTTTTTTCTTTTTTTGACATGGATTATAAAATTTATTCTTAATAAAATTTTTTTTTTAATATGCTAACCGTCTATAAGTCTGACAAAAATAATGTAAATCCATTAATGGCTATAAGTTTTGTTTTATATGTGTTATATTTAATGTAAATTTTAAGTGCTGTGGATTTTGTAAATAAATAAATAAGTGATCGACGTCTGTATGAAATTCTTTGATCAATTCGTTTTTTAACTCTTCAAATGTATTGCAGTTATTGGAGACTTGCGAGAAAAAACTTAGTGCTGGCCCTTCAAGATAAGCGGCGATAACTACTTTTTTTTCTCCCTCGCTGTAGCGATTCAACGTTGCGACGATGTTAAAACTATTTAGGAACTCTTCTACGTTCCCCTGCAATTCGGTGAACTACCGCATTGCCATTTTGTTTTTCTTTTTCTGAAAAAAAAATTCGTTTATAACGTGTCTCAGGTAGCCTTGGTAGTATTTGACCGAACACGGCGCCACTCCACCAACTGGCGTTCTACGCCCACACGCGACTGACGACCCTTGTGGTATAAATTAATACGAATCAAATCAATTAATAAATTTATTTTTTAATAGATAAAATTATATTGGTACATCTTGCTCCGATGACGGAGCAAGTCAGAATGTCTCACTTCATTTCTTTTAAATATCCTTTATTCTTAATTCATAATAATTCATATTAACCTCTTTACTCAAATGTCGCGGCATTCTGACGTGCTCTGTAAGGCTTAGCCGTGACGGTACCAACAAAAAAACACGCTCATACGTACGCACCTTTTGCAATGTAACTTATTTCAATTTTTTATAATTACTGTATTGCATGATTACAAAGACAAGGATGTCAGAGGTGCAGTGGTTAAGGATTCTCGATCTGGAGGTCCCGGATTCGAACCCCGGTGCTAGTCAAATGAACCATTGAATTCTAAGAATTCAACTGCCTAAAGCCGAAAGCATGAAGCTGTAGTTATTACCATGCTCAATTAAATTTTTCTGTAATAAAATAATTTATCTCAAATTAATCTAATGTCGGATAAGAAATCAAGTGTAACATAGTCGATTATAAAAATCATTTTTTGTTATAATCTCAGGGATCACATTTGTACCATGTATCTATTTTAACATTTTCATAGGCTGGCCCTGTTTTCTTAAATGATCCTGAATTAAATAGGCTTATACTACGTTAGCTGAGACGGCTAACCGCCTTTATCTCAGCTTACTTAACGCAAACCCTTCTAAGATAATCGATCGGAACCGAGACCTAGTTTTTGCGATACCGACAGCTGTTTAGCAACAAATTATAAAAATCCGGGGCCTGCCAGCTTGAACTTACTACAAAGTCTTCTGGCTGGCCCTTCTCAATTACGGTAATAAAGTACTTTTTTTAATAAACCGCTTTGACGTACGTGTAGTGACGGAATTTGTAACTGTCATAAAGTTCAGTTTATAGCGTTAAGTGTATGTATGTATTTATGAAGGTCAATTGAAAAAAAGGGCCAGACAGCCTGAGGAACGTACAATAATGGCAGCAATTCAGCTGATGGTAAGAAGCTTCTTTGGCCATCAAGACAAGTCTTATAATCCTGCTGCAGGCATTTCAGTCTCATCTAATAAGGGATGGTGTCAGGCCACCAAGCTTGTCTATTATGGCAACCGAGTGGCGTAGTGGTGAGTAGCCCTGACTGATACGCCGGAGGTCCCAGGTTCGAGTCATTCATTTGTGTGATGAACATAGATGGTTGTTCTCGGGCCATGGTTGTAGATATTTACATATGTATGTTTATTCTGGTCCCCCCTCCAGTTCGCTGTATGGTCATCCATGGACACAAGCTCTGCTTACCTTGGGGCCCTACAGTTGGTGTTTGTCTGGAGGTTTATTTATTATTATTGCGACTTGACACATTTTCGAAATAATATGTAAGTGTGTGGGTATCCGTAAGAAGTTTTCCTTGACTGTGAGAGATTCAACTTGATGTACTGAAGTTGTTAACACTAATTGGTACATTTGGCAGCCACAGGGTCCAACTCGGGACCTTTAGGGCAAGAAACAAGCTCTGTTATCACAGCGCCACCGACGCTCGTCGTATATATGGAAAATGTCCAATCTATTTACTGTGTCTATAATTATAGTTTGCTGCTTGAACGAAATGAAACAATATTTTAACAGACAAATTTATTTATTTTTACCAACACCTTTTGTTTTTCTCTTAATATTTTTTACTAAAAGGCTTAACTCAGCATCTTCTCTTGATTTCTTCGGGAGCTCAACATCTGCATCAGGCGTATCGACGGGCCGTCGCTTTAACTTCTCATGTATTAGTTTTTCCATATTCTTCGTTTTCTTATAATTCGGGTCGGATGGATCAATATTGTAAAGATGGCTATTGTATAACGCAGAGAAGCGTTCATCATTTACGTTGATATCAAAGTCAGAGACTGCTTGTTTTTGTTCCGTCATTTTTTGTTTCAACTTCTTTCTACGTTTACTCTTCTTCGAGTCGTTTTCAGCTGCTTGTATCTTCTTTAAGCTAAAGTGCGCTTTGCCGTCATCTTCATCGAGAAGCAACTCAAGTTCAGCTTTTCTTTTTTCTTCTTCTTCATCAACTTCTTGTTCTTCCTTCTTGTGCTTTTTCTTTTTAGAAGTTTTCTTGAATTCGGGTTTATTGAACTCTTCTGCGAAGTATGGATCGTTCATGTCAATGTCAGATGGAACGTCATCGGCTTCACTGTCACCGGATTGCGATTGATTGTCATCTTCATTCTTCTCCAATTGTTGTTTCTTCTTCAGTTTCTTTTCTTTCTGCTTTTCTTTTCTTTTTTTCATCAGTTTCTCGAATGGCGTTAGATCTTTGGAATCTGAAAAATTATTGACATGGATTTAGTACAGTAGTTTTTCATTAAATAAGGCATGGTTTTGTTGCAAATATTTCCCCAATAGTTTCGACTGTTGCATTTATTAAAACTAAATTATTGAAATGTCACAAAAACAGTACTCGGTTCTTGGCCACTCTTTTGCGGGCACTGTCCACACATTTGGGCCGGCATTACTCGGTGCTGCCGGGCGGCTGCCCCGGCTTAGGCCGTTTTGGTTTGGGCGATGCGAACCGAATGCGCCAACCTATATTTCTCCCGAATGGGCTACCCGATCGGCACAAGATTAATCTTACTCACACTTAAGTGTGATAATTATTTTGGCACGGACTTTCCCAAAATAGGTAGCTGTCCTTAAAGGCTGACAAGAAACATACAAGTAGAAAACCAAAATCTTAAAACAACAACAAAGAAGTTCGTATCTCTTTGCACCATTTTTGGGTCTTTCATAAGTTTGAACTCATACGCCCCAAGCCCCAAGCGTTTGAACAATATACCTTCATTCATCTTCTTTTTGACCAATTCTGCCGCCTTATCCTTGATACCGAGACCCCACGTAATTTCCATCTCCATATCTTTGTTACTCTTACTTTCTTCTTTTTTCTCAATGTCTTCTAGAAGTTTCTTATATTTACTTATTGGGTCTTCACCGTCTTGGTCCGACTGGGATTCAATATTTTCAGGATCGGCTACTTCATCTGAAAATTCGTCAGAAAAACGTTTTAATTGTAGATTAAATAAATTAAAAGTTACTATGAAATAATTCAACACTATATGATAAGCTTAAATTTTAGGTTTTGAATGTATCTTGCAACCAACATGAGCATGTTTATTATATCTACGCCAAATGTTCCAATGACTTTTAACAATTTATAACGGGGAAAGAAAACATCGTGCGAGAACCCACATACCTAAAATATGTAGTACCATGTTAATACCATAGGATTATTAAGGCTGCTGTGGGGAAGGGGGATAGTCAAAAAGAAAACATTTTGTGTATGATTTATTGAAAGCAGGATTTCCTTGGTTGTATGTATGTGAGTGAATTAGTTGATACAATTTGTGAGTTGAATCAAAAACTTTGGTGTTCACATTATTTTATACGTCTTTGTTCCAAACTCCATGTGGGTATTACACTAATACAAACGAAATGTATAAGTGTAAAACACACATGGAATAAGCCACCATGCACTACTAACTACTAACACGAGAATGCTTCAAATCCTTAAGTGAAATTTATAAGAGTAACATTGAATACAATTAAACAATATTAATTCTATTGGCAATATCAACTTACCTTCGTCCTCACTACTAGAAGAAGCTAAATAATCCTTCAAGTCAAGATCATCAATCTTGCCGTTATGTGCGTCTTTGATCAGCTCGGTTCTATTAGGATTGGTCGCGTCCCACGTCAATTCTACTTTAGCCTGTTGCAAGGCGGTGGTCGTGAAAACGCGGGGACGGTACTTTGTTAGGTCTGGCATCTTGTCGCAGACTTCTCGAGGTTCCTGGAATGGAAGTGTAAGTAGGTGGTCAAAGTGGTATGATTATGGTATGATAGGATGGTACATATCTTTTTGTTTATATTAAAAAAATACAATAGATTTAAGAAAAACTATCCAAGAGGTTATATTCCTAAGTCCTATTTATGGGGACAGTTAACTAAGTTAAAACAATGCTATTTACGCATTATTAAGCCCCTCTTTTTTCGAAATATGGCCTAGCCTAGGCCACATTTGAGCTATTAGGACGCCTAAAGTGATTTATTATCATAAAAAAATATATGTAAACATGAAACCTGCTTTGTTCACAACTGCTTCTGTTCCATTCAAATTATGGAGCCAAAAGCAATGTATCTCAATTTAATTAAAAGCCTTTATTGCTTAATTGAGTGACAAACTTACACATTTACAATATTAGAAAACTATGAGTTACTTGATCAAAAGTGACATCATCTGATATAAAACGCATATCAAGTCTAGTCGCACTGCTTTCATACTCCATGCCATCACACTCATTGTACAATTTGTCCGCAGTCGCCACCGAATCGCATTCCACTACCGCGTAATAATATTTCAGCCGATTTAGTTGATACCGACGCAGTTTTTCCATATGGTAGGTGGAGCCTGCAAGTTAAAATATTAATTATATGTCTTAAATTATATTTAGATCAATGTTAATGTTATTGGAATAAATTCTAGTAGTGTTGATGAAATGGCGTCGCAAACACTAGACTACATTTAGTGGTAAACTATAACAATCCAGATAACATATAGTGAATGTTATAGTGTGCGCTTTTGCTATAATGCTAAGATCTGTTGTCAACATCTAGAGACTGCTGACTTTAAACATATTGAGTGACATACCTTCTTCATGACCTCCATCATTGGAGTCATCATCTAGTATGTCTTCTGTAAGTTCAATCGGCCCCCGAATCTCTTCTTCTTGGATTCTTTTCAGACCATACTCAGATGGGTACACCTGCAAAATTGAGAAAGATCAAAATGATTCTAAGACTAAAAAAAATTTAGCCACCAATGAAAAATTTAAGACAAAAAAAGGTGATTCTATATAACACATAAAAAATAAACAAGTCACCTTTACACATTGTGGATTTTATTTAATAAAGATAATTTTATTTTAGTTTATTTTTGATTATTGTGTCAGAATTAATTGATAACTTTTATTCACTTTCTCTACATATTGTGACATGGAGCACATAAAAATATTGTTATCAAATAGGCTTTTTAATTCATTAATTGGCATTCCAAGGGAAAAGATATTTAGAAAAAGTTGATGAGAACTATTAAATGTGCAATTTAAAAACAATTAACTTAATAGTCTTATAACAAATAGTTAATATAAGAAAAAGTTCTTGCCAGAAAAGGCCATTTATTTATAATTTAATTCTTTACCAAAATAAGGATGGTGGGATACCTGAGTGCAAACCAATAGTATAGCTTTACTACTAATTGATTCTTAATATGAACTAGTCATGGTGTTTAAATGCAAGTTGAAACTTACAGTAACTTTATGTACAATTCCGCCAGGTGGTAGAAAAGAGTTCAGGAGCACCATTATATCTGCAGCTTTTATATTGTCCCAGTCCATGTTACAGATTGCAATTCTGAAATCAATATAGTAAATTATATAAAACTGCTTTTTATTACAATATTTTAAATAAGTATGTCCATTTTTCCCAATTTCCTGTTTCATTCTTAATTTTTTGTTGTAAATTTAAGTGTCATTTAATATTTTAACATATATAATAATAATAATTTACTTTCAGACACAAAAAAAAAATCAATATAAAGAAGGTGAGGACAAAAGACAAAATACTAAATCCTTATTTGCTTTAAATTTTCAACATAGAGTGTGATGTAAATGAACTTTATATGTAACATAACATAAATAAGCAAAGTGAGACTATAAAAACAAGATAAAGAAAATAAAACAATCTCTCAGGGTTACAAAACATTATGATCCTTATGAACAGGTTTCTAACTTCTGTATTAATAGCTTTCCTATACTAATGGGTGTTTTTTTAAGCTGCATGAGAAGCTTCGATGGTTGTTTTCTATATATAGAGCTGTAAATGGCAAACTGTGTTGCCATTTTTGTTCAGTAAGGTTTGACAATTCATTGATGAAAATTGAAATTTACTTGAAAATTGAAATTTACATGAAATTTACTTCGAAAAAAATAAATCTGTTCTTGAAATTCATAGAGCACTTCGTCAATTTTACGGTTATTAATCATTTTCGTATTATTTTACTCTGCTTGATTCCAAAAATTTATCAGCTAAACATCAACAACATTTGGTCCCAACAAGACGGGGCAACTTGCCATACAGCGCACTTAACCATAAATTTATTGCATAGTCAATTTAGTGACAACTTTATTTCCAGAAGTTTTCCTGTTAACTGGCCCCCTCATTCGTGCGACTTAGAGCCTCTTGATTACTTTTTATGGGGCTATGTCAAGTCACCATTAGTTAAGGCCATACAACCAGATTTATTACAAAAAGTAGTGAAAAATTGGACTAATGGAATGGACCATGTAACTCGTAGCCTTGTGGGCTTTCTTTAGGCATATCCAGCCACTGTAGTATGACTGTTACAAATAATAATAAAATAAGAGAAAGTCTAATATGAAACAGTAATTTAAGTCACCTCTTAGTTGAGTCTTCTGTAGTTTCAGCATCCGCATCTAGTTCACCCCACTCATGTTCAAGGTCACTGTCCTCCTCTTCACTGCTTTCCTCATCTGAGGAACTGTCCGACAACAGCACACCTAAAGTTAATTCATTTTTAAAAACACAAGTTCCTAAATTCAAAATATAAATGAAATAAAACATGATATAAAGCATGTTAAAACAAAGAATGAATATAATGTATAATATCCTTTAGATAGTCAAATATTTATACCTTCTCCTCTTGCATAGTCAATATCCAAGTCTAATAGCCTTTCTTTAGTTTTACTATCAAGCTTTCCTCTAGTTAACTTATCATTTAGAGAACTTATACTGTCTTCTTGAACTTTCTTTTTTGCATATTCATCGTCACTGGTAGGGTGTCTGACAAAACTTCCAGATTCATCATTTTCAGAACTACTTTGCTCTACATCATCTTTTAACGATTTTTTCTTTTTGCTTTCGTCTTCAAGGCTTTCATCGCTCGATGTGTCTCCTTCAGATTCTTCCAAATCATAATATTTACGTAAGTTTTCACTTGAAGTCTCATTAACAGGTCGACCTCTTTTGTCTACAGTGTATTTTACTTTGAATTTTTCATCATTGAACATAGACTGGAACCTTTTGTCAATTTTGACTTTCCTTTCATGTTTGGGAATCTGTCTGTACCGAGGGTCATTTAGATATTTTGTAAATCGACTATCTTTCAGAATCTCACTCATTTTATCGAATTATTTGAAAATTAAAACTTTAAAACATAACATAACCTTAAAACACGTTATTATTATTATTTTTTTAATTCTTTACCCTTAGGGGAAGTCAAGGGATCTAGCACATGCAGCCATCTTATGCGCGGTTTACATGTATGAAGTAGTTAAGTTGGTAACTAAATTTTAACTAAATTTTAAGTTACTGCAAGTTAAGTTCATAAGTTCAATGAAGATGAGCAGTGATGAATGTCAAGCAATTCGTCAATTCTGTACTTAGATATGTGGTAAATTTGATTTTGGACAAATTCAGAGAAGAATTTTATTCGGAAATTAAAATCTTTACAAGAATATGTTTTTTTCAAAATTTTTATTCTACAAGCATATCTATTTTAAATAATCTTCAACAAATGGTAAAGTTGAAACTAAACTCCACTCCGACATTTAAAAAAAAGAGTAAATGCGAAATAAATAGGAGCTCTAGCCGCCACCTGCTTTGTCAACGTATGCACTGAACTAAAAAATCACGTCCAAACGTGTTAATTGAGAAGCCCCGCCCACCCACTTATACGAAAAATAGAACGAATCCTAATCTACTTAATCACTTGCGTACTAAATTTTAAGTTACCACTTGTCACTTAACTGACTGTTTACACGCAACTTTTAACTTAAAATTTAGTTACCAACTTAATCACTTAACTCGTGTAAACCGGCCATTAAAACACATATTTGCTGCGTTCCGTTTGCCGATTACAGCGCTCACAGCGCTAAAATTGTTATTAGTGATATTGCAATCGGAACGGTAAATATCGCGCTACATTCTGATTGTTCGTCGCTTAAGTCTAAAGTTACAATTTCATTAAGATCTTCGACCCTGAATGAAGCAGGAGCCATTTTTTAATATTATTACAAAAGAAAATTAATAAGTAAGCTTTTAAAATCTTTAATCGACTAATAAAAACATCAACAAAGTAACGTCATGTGTCTATTTTGACAGGCCGCTCACAGCGACCATGCTCCGTAGCTAGGGCACTGTGAGCGGGAAGATGGCGGCGTTTATGACGTCATTGATGACGTATCGATATCGCTGTGAGCGCGCTCACTGGCATTCGGAACGGATATAAAATATGAGCGCTGTGAGCGATATAGTCAGCAATCGGAACGCAGCAATTGGTTACCTACAGTGTCTTTGTGCTAATAGTGTTAACTTACAAGGTTTAAGTGTGGTATATCTTCGTGTATTGTATGTGTGCCACAAACATTTTGAGAAGAAATATTTTCTAGGTTACTCAATAACTCTAGCGGTGTATAATTGGTGTAATGTAATTAACAGAATATAAAAAAGGTAACTGGTGACTCGCGTCTAGAAAAAAAATTGCCTCCCATAAAAAGCATTTATAAAAAATATAAAACATAGTAAAAAAACTTAATAAATATACTAGTCTTTTATTCACTTTACCTTCTTTGTCTTTTAAATTATTAAAATACTTTTATAGAATAGAAGAGCCATGTAGTGAGACAAATTATTTATCAGACCACTTTTAGGATCTCATTTTCGAAACGTCCAAACCAAACGCGTGGTCACTACACAAGTAGTTCCAGCCTGGAACTTCCAGGGCGAGCTGTGCGGTGCACGGGGGGCGGTCATTGGCTTGAAAAAGAGACGGCTATTGTATTCCGAGCCAGCGCTGGACATTGACCTCAACCAATGGACAAGGCCTAAGTAACAAAAAAACGTGCATACCTAAACTTGAAATGTAACATAAAATGGCGTTCATTTTTAGTGTTGCACAGAGAGTATCGAATCTACTATCGATATTTTAGAACTAAATATTGAACTTGAAATATAATATTGAAATTTAATGAACTTTAGTAAGAGATTGACGTAAATGAAATAATCATAGGTTATGGTTTATTTACTTTCATTATAATTCTTTTAATATAAAAAATAAAGAACTATACAGTTTATTTTCTTATTCCTGATATAGTCCCGTCAAATTATCCAGAAAAATAGTGGTCAGTTTGCAATAATTCCCAACATGCTGAATTTTGGTACAGACCTGGGGTACACTATTATAAATAAAACACCGAAAGATCCCATGTTTGCTTAAAAAGTTATTCAAGGTCAAGCATCAAAGTTTTCGGTTCAATCAATTAAAGCCTGGCTTGTCTCCAATGATTACGATTAAAAAATAAACAACAAAAAAAACAACAAACAACAAAAAATAAAAACTACCTGCCCATTCAATAACGAAATTAACAATTCTAAGCAAACTTAATTTCCTCTTTCTTCACGTCTTTTTGTTTCAAAAATACACGCACAACGGTAAGCAAAGCAAATACCGTTTCGATATGATTTACTGCGTAGGCGCCTGTTATCATTTGCATCGAAAGTATGAAAAATAAAAACATATTAATAATGATTATCGATATCTGGTTAAATAATCAAAGTCCCGGAACATCACTTTTGACGGCTTTTTTTGACAGACTTGTAACAATAAATGGCGATTTGTGGCACGCTAGCCACCTGCTTTGACGTCACTATACGATTGATATTTTAGTGACAACATTCAAAAATAGTACTATCTCTTTCTTTTATTAGCATTTTTATGTAAGTAGAGGGAGACAACCAAGTTCTTCCTACGGCTACTCCATGTATTTATCACCTCGCTGGCGCTGGATACTGGCGTGGCAGTGAGGGAATTCTGTGGCACTGGTGACAGCTAGGCTAGTGTATCAATGCAAATCGGCTTGTACTTATCCTGAGAAAGCTCAAGGCATTTGCTGTCATCCAGTTTGGTTGGTTAGGGTGAAAGGTTTCTGATGATGCTGACCGGCTAACACAAGTTAATTTGTCCACAATTATTCATATAAGAGAAAAATATTTTTATGGATTTTTGTAACATACGTTTGACAGTCAACCACAGCCCTCTAGGAAATTGTCAAAAACATTTAAGTCTTTCTTGTTTCGGTCAATCATTTTTCATTACAAATTAACTGCAAAATAATTGTTTCGTTTATATCAAATTCTTAAATAAAACTATATTGATAAGTGATAAGAACTATCTCAGTTTAATCTCCACTGCATATCAATAGGTGCAAAGTCCGCATTTTAAGATGAATAGCATTGGAGAAGAATGTACGGAACTAAAAAAAAAATATGATGACTGCTTTAACAATTGGTTTACTGATAGATTTCTGAAAGGTGATAATGATGATTCAGTTTGCTCTGGAATTTTTAAAGTTTATCAAGAATGCGTCAAGGTATATATAAACATTTACTCGAAAGTTAGGTTAGGTTATTGCACAACCCTTTCGAATACTTATTTGTTTATCCGTTTCATGTGTGTCTATTATTTTTCAGAACGCCATGAAGCAACAGAACATTGATTTTAAAGAAATTGATAGAGATGTGCTTGGTACTGAAAATGAATTCAAAGTTCCTCCATCATCCAGCAGTTGACAGAAATATTATTTGAAGTCTATGTTAAGCTCTGTAACATGCTGGAACATTTTAAATAGAAATATATTTAATTGTGTGACTCCACTCAATTTGAAAGAAAATAATCAAGTTGTACCTGCTATAGTGAGTTTGTAGATACCATAATATGACAAATACTAGTACTGAATTTATTTCGTTGTTAACATATTCTATTTCAGAATTTTAAGTATTTAGTTTTCAAATAACTGTTTACTTTTATAATGTAAGCACAGATGTAGTATGCAAAATAGGAAAATCACAAATATTACAATTCTTAGCTTGAAGTAGTAAATGTTATGATGCATGTTAAGCAATTTTTAACTTAGAACCATTTTGTATGAATGTCAAAAGTAATTACTGTGCTTGCATGGATGTGAAGAGATGTTGCATTATAAATATAATAAAAAATGTAATATCATAAATTTTTCTTACACCGAGTGCATTGCATAAACATTTAATACTCCATAAGTTGGAAATAAATATAACATAATCCAGTTGGTTATGGCTGTGAGTCACATAATCAATTTATTGTAATGTAGTGCAATAAGTGTTTAGTTGTCGGAGATTTATGTAAATAAATCTGTAATAATAATATAATAATAAATGTATGTGCATCTAAATTGTGTTATTTGTTAATTCCTCAGGATACTGAATATTGAAATTATAAGAATGTTTTTGTTTACCCTAGAACCTAGTATAGCAGGTTGATGATAGCACAAACAGATACAAATCATTAGAAACATGCTGTATTGTACTTATTGTGTTGGCAATTTTTCGACCCTCAGAATGGTGGCCAATTGACTAAAAACTTCCTAGCAGGTCTAATACTTTGGGGTATAGTTTTTATGCTGTTCTTTTTATAAATCAATTAGCCCACATATTGAGAATATATTTATTTATTTAATTACAACTAACGAGAATTATTGAGGAGGTTATCTTTGACTGGTATCTCTTGGTCGGTATGCAATGCCTCTACTCTTCATTTCTCGAATAACTCCAGCTGGCAATCGTCCGGATACTGATATTGCATAAACACCCTTACAAAATCGACCTGCAAAGGAATATTACAATTATTTATAACCACTTGATTTACGTAAGATTCATATCACCAAGACCTTCATTTGGATATTACCTAGCCAGTATCCTTCGGTACTTTTAGCACGTTAGTTATTGAGATGCTCTTTTATAACCTTGTTAAATAAATAATTGAGTAACAATAAGACTATACACACAAATTTGCTCAAACATGTGATTTACCATTAATCATTTTAAAATATCACAAGGTCACCTTTTTTAAACTTCAAATATTAAAATTTTGTAATACAAAAAATTCACAGTATCTAGTGGGTCAAAAATTTTAAACTAAAGTCACCTTTGGTAACTGATAGTAATGTTTCAGATTTAGAACTAATTTATAAATCAATATATGAGTACAAAGATTAAAACTTACTTATTCTTTGCCATTTGCACACCCAACTGTCTTCAGGACTCATTACAGCAATCATGCTACAAAAAAGGACTAATTTAAAAACATTGTTGAACAAAGAAGACTCAGTACCATAAGGAAAATTTTTAACAATTTCTTTATAGTAAATGATATGGGGCTGTGCATAAGAAAAATTTAAAATGAAGTTATGCTATGGTTCACCTCTTTTATTAAAAAGGAAACTAATTAGTTTTAAGTTTAAAAGTATTGAAAGTATACATAAGTAATGATGATCAATATTTTGGTCAGCATGTTTATGGTAATGTATATACCTTTTATTTATATTGTTACCACAGCCTAATTTTTCATCAGGTCACAGATTATCTACATTTAACATTCATGGGGAAGATTATCCTGAGAACACTAAGGGTACATTAATAGTCTATTATTAGAATATAATATTTGGCTGTAATCTTGTAATTTCTTTTTTATTCATTTATTGGCAACTACTTGGTAGTGATGATTCCGAGAATTTGTTATGATGAATTGGCAATTTTATAATACAATCAGACCACCTACAATTTAAAAGCAAAAAGTTATTATAGATGCTCACCCATCAAAATTGTTACTAGTGCAGTCATAAACATTGTCTTTATTGTTTTTCATCCGTAGGAATTCATCACAGTTATCACATCCATCATACTCGAATTGCTCGAAAGTCTGTGAAATTCAGAAGTTTTATTTGAAGAATTGTTTTTTAACCATTGTAGATTGAGTACTCCAGAGTAGAAATTACCTTAATTAATGAGCAGACTAAGCAAGCCCTGAGTCCTCTGAGATCTTTTGGGACTGTTTCTAACGACATATTTATCTTAGCACGTATAAACTTGTGTCTTCTTCTACTGGGGTTATTTGTTTCTCCAGTTTACCTTGTTCACCAACAGTAATATCAGGAAGTCTACTAACTATCGCAAACAATATTAAAATTTTAGTTGTAATGATCAAAATTCGGCTACAAAACCAACGAAATAAAATTTTTGTTTTGGTTTGTGCTTTCTTCACTCACTCAATCTATTCAATCAGATTTTTTTAGGTTATGTTTTTTTTTCTTTTTTTTTAATTCTTTACCCACAGGGGGTTTTTTATTTTCTTTGTTTTATTGAAAATGTCCTATGTCATATGTCCTAGGTAGTAATAGTTTCAACAGTTTATTTAAGTTTATTTTAATAAATCTTGTACTACCATTTTATTTCAATCTACAATTAAATATCACTTTAAACAAAAACTTTTATCGATATGATGGGGAATAATTGTGATTGTTTACTTATTTGAAATCTATTTCATCTAAAACTATTAACAATAAAGAGTCGGCGGACCTTAAGCATTGGTAAAGATTATTTTATTATTTTGTGTTTCATGACAATCAACTGTTGTTACTACGCAATAACTATTTCTGCAAACAAGTATCATTACGAGCCTACGTTACCTGTTTTCATCCTAACAACGTTTTCATAAAACAGGATTTAAAAAAAATAGTACATGGTAAAATTCTCCATCTTATTGTTGTTAATCAGGCACTTTTAAAGAAAAACTTCTTTTACTAAAATATGTCTTTATGGGCACTTTAATTTGCTACGACTAACTCAAAATAGTTGGTCTAGTTCTTAATCGATGCAAAAAAGTTCGTCCATGTCTCAATTCCACCTGTTTTAATTGAAAAATTAGCAATACTCGATGTGAAAATAGAAATAATCTGTCACATGATGCGTCACTTGTCATTTCCAAACATGTAAAAACCATACATTCATGCAATTTAATTATGTCTCTTAGGAACAAGGCTTTTTAACGCTTTTTAAGGTTTGCGTCAGACCAGTCATGACATATGCCGCCCCAATCTTTGCCCATGCCAAACCCTCCGACTTGTATAATCTGCAGGTAGCCCAGAATCTCTTCTGCCGCCGGGCCACGGATGCTCCGTGGTACGTGCGAAACGCAGACCTGCACAGGGATCTCGACTTACCTACAATACAACAACACCTTAGGCCGCCACCGCTTATTTCAAGCGATCCGAAGAGCATCCTAACCCCCTCATACGCGAGTCAGTAGCTTATACTGCTCCGTCCATGCCGTTGAGGTACAAAGTCCGTAGACCGAGAAATGCACTCTCGGATCCCCCCGATCAGGTTTTGGCTGCCAGCTTAAGGCTGCCCAGGCCGACTAATCATCATCCAAACTGTCACTTGCACCTTATATGATTTTTGGTCTCAGCGGGTGACCCTCTAGCGGGTCCCCGCTTGCACACCCACCTCCCTACCCGGGTGTCGTTCCGATGAAGGCTGTACAGCATTCCCATGCTACAGCCGGCAAGGTGGTTTTTAGTGGGTAGGTGCCACTTTGGTGAGTCCCACATCACCGTCGCGCAAGTCGGTTGCCTGCGGCGGTATCTTCGCATCCCCCACCTCCCTCCCGTGAGGATGTTGCTTAGGCAACATTAAAAAAAAAGCTATTTAATCATTCTCGCTCCGATCGCCGCCCGGTACGGACTTTCCAAGACCACTCCGATTGATCGGTCTCTTTCCGTTATTCAGTGGCGCTCAGTTTACTGACGTCATAGTATAGCGCGTTGGTTCCGTAATACGGTTTTAATGGGTTTTCTTACTCCCTCCAAGCGCTATCGAAGTGATTTTTTCTTTGCGACTAATACTCTTAGTCTTCAAAGTGCTCTGCTGTGTTGTGCTTGTGCTGAGTGCTGCGTGTGCCCAGCGTAAAGTATTCTGGTTTTAGTACAAGGGATACCTAACGGTGACAACTTAATTTGTACTGATCCCGTCCTTTTATTTTATTTATTTTTCCTTTTGTTACGCACGCTACCTACACCAATATCGCCGACTAAGGATCGACCGATCACAACCTCAATTCTGGGACAAACATCCTGTTATTGCAATTATTGGAATATCAGCATGTAATTGTTATTCTCTAAGTTTTCTTTAGTTGTAATAAATAAAATACAGATCATTCTATTCACTAAATCGATTTGCGATAGACCTTTTATTGTACATTATTTAATTTTTTTAATAAAGTAATTTAAGTGTATTTCGGTTTTTTTTGGATCCTCCGGCTCCTAATTCCATAATTGGCGCAGTCGGTAGGATATCCGAAGTTAGTAAAATCTCTGAATATCAAGATTATTCGGACTAACTAGTCTATCTAGACCTTATCGGATATTCAACTAAGGTGGAACCGGCGGAGGACCCAGGACAGAAAATCCAAACTTTGATAGTCGGATCCAGAGACCGAAATGCTGATTTATATGTAAGTACAGTGAATTTTCTTGCTGTGCTGTTTCCTATAAATTCCTCTATCCCTTTTGTGTTTTATCCTTTTAGATCTTTTATTAAGGGTTTTTTCTTTCTTTGTAGATTTTTGATAGGAACTTTTAATCCTTAAGATTGTTGTGTCTTAAATTTATAAAGGAATAAACCTTTTAGATTTTTATTACAAACCCTATCAGAACGTCGTTTTCTTTTAAAATTTTACTAGAAATTTTTATACTTTTAGATTTTTATGAGGATTTTTATTACAAATTTATTAGGATTTATTATTAGGAATTTTTATTAGGACTTTTTATTCTTTAGATTTTTGTTTTAACCTTCTTTCAAATTTTTTACGTTTTATCTTTTTTAAATTTTGTGTTTTATCTTTTTATATTTTTGTGTGTTTTATCTTTTTATATTTTTGTGTGTTTTATGTTTTTTGTGTGTTCTATTTATAATTTTTGTGTTTATTTACTAATGTCCTTATTAGATTTATTCGACTTTGCGATCAAATAGTCTTAAATTACATGATAGATTCCCCTGAAAGTGAACTAAGCAACTTGTGTTTGTTAAATGGCATATTAAATAAGATAACAGGGCCGGCAGCCACTAAAATTAATTCGAATGGCATCCCGGATAACTGGCATGGAATAAGGACCGCACTAATTAATAATTTCGCGGACCAACGCGACGAAACCACCCTATATAACGACCTTCTTTTAGCGACACAAGGCAATAGCACACCTCAGGAATTTTATGATCGTTGCCAGACGTTATTTAGCACTATTGTGACTTATATAATGTTGCATGAAACGGTTTCAACTACCATAGCATCAAAGCAGGCTTTATATAAAAAATTTACCATGCAGGCTTTTGTACGAGGCCTTAAAGAGCCCTTAGGGTCACGCATACGGTGTATGCGACCCGATACGATTGAAAAAGCTCTAGAAATTGTACAAGAGGAGATCAACGTTATGTACCTACAGCAACGTAACGAACCCTCTTTTGATAAAAGATACAATTTTAATAACACAAAGTTTAATCATCCATCCATGTCTGTAATGAAACCTTTCATTCAATCATTAGAACCTATGCCTATGATAAAACCTTTAATTTAACCAGTGAACCCCAGCTGGCAGCGACCATCGTTACCCCAACCCGGTGGTTGGAGACCACATTCACAGCCTAACTTGAATTTACAACCTAACGCGAATTATGGCCCAATAATTAACATGCCAACGCGGACGCAACAAATGTTCCGTGCGCCGCCACCTAATTACAATCCGCAGAGTAATGTCTTTATATTACCGCGAAATCAAACCCAGAACCAAGGTTCTCAATCTATGAGCGGAGTTCATAACTTTACATAACTTCTTGTAGCAATTACGACTCGGATTTTCAAACACGACCCCAATCAAACAAGCCAAAATAGAATTAAAGGAGGCTGAGTAATCGTGGGCTAGATAGTTAATAGGTGGAAATTCATGCCAAAAAATAAGTTATATTAACCTTATTATAAATATAATAAACCGCGAATGATTTAATTTCTGGAAATGAAATAAATTCAAAATATGTAATTTCACTGTAATTTTTATGAGTGGAATTTAGTTTTAACGTCGGCAATACTGATTTTTTCCCCCAATAACAAGCGAAAAGAACGAACGCCACGTACGTGATTGACGAGTCACTCACTCAATCATGCCGTCAAATGGCTGCCGTTCTGATACTCGTTTGTTCGGCTTTGTTCCATGCGCTTGAGTTGTTTTGTGGTTTTCCTATTTTCTTACGACTTACTCTTGTTATACGGACTAACTACGATTCTTCTTTACTCGAATACTTTCTGATTGCCTACCGGATCCCAACAACCCGCCTTACACGACGAATATTAGATTTGTTCCCTTGGATACCCGATTTTGCATTTCGACATGGATTGTTGTGTTAACTGTGGCATTGCATTTGGTCGCTGTGCTACTGTTGGCAGACGAGTTTTAAATGAAGAAATTTTGGTTGTGATTTGATAATAGCGTATGACTAAAACAGTAAGTAATTTATTCTTGCGAATAATTTCAAAGTGAACAAGATAGTGGTTAAGATAAATGTTTATGCTATTTTTGGGAGCATACAAGGGTCGAATTACATACACGATTCGTTTTGGGACATCACTAAGTATAGTTTATTTAAGTAATTTATTGAAAAGTCCAACGAAATAATTTAAAATAATATTCTCATAACCTAACGAAACTTTATACGACACTACTAAAATATCTTATAGCTTAACTTCTAGAAATACAAATGTTTTCAAATTTTAGGTGAACACTTCAAATGTATGTTTCTTATAGAAAACACTATTTCCAAGTTGTTAACACCATAGCTCAGAAATTTCTGGGACGGTATCTGCCTCCTTTACAGACCCAACGCCAACTACCGTACATAAAGATACAAAATCCACCCCTTAAACTTTTGATTGACACCGGCGCCAACCAATCTTTTATTAGTCCCAAAGCTGTCCAACAATATTTTTACGACTTTCCTCTTAGCTATGATCCTTTTTAGGTGACTAATGTTCACGCTACAACCAGAAATCAATATTCAATTTCATTACCCTGTTTTAACGAATTTAAAGACCCGGATTTCATAAAATTATTTGTATATGATTTTCACAAATACTTCGATGGACTAATAGGACTTGACTTCCTGACTAAATGGGAAGCGAAAATCGACTTGAAAGAAAATACTTTACTTACTAAGATGGCTAGTAACCCGATACTTATGTACGATTCGCGAAATGTAAATTTGTACGAGGATATTATCCCAGCAAACTCTACAACATTACTAAGACTGCCCATCAATGCACCTGATGGCGAAGTGCTTGTTCCTCAACAAATGCTAGGTGGTTGCGTAATTAACGAGTGTCTTACGTCTGTTTGTGATAACCGAGGGATAGTAGAAGTCCAGAATCAAACGTGCAATGACGTCATATTTTCCTTAGACCGTGCGGCAATAGCCGAAACTCATAATATCGAGTGCATGTATACCGAACAATTACCCGATCGATTTAATGACGTTTTATCGCGACTACGCACTGATCATCTTAACGACGAAGAGAAAATAAACTTGACTAACTTATGTAAAAAGTACGCTGACGTGTTTTACATTGACGGTGAACAATGGTTCACCGTCTTTTACGAATAAAATAAAACATCGGATACGGACTACTGATGAAATCCCAGTTCATACGAAAAGTTACCGCTACCCTTTCGTACACCGGCAGGAAGTTAGGGACCAGATCACAAAAATGCTCGAACAAAACATTATTAGGCCTTCTGACTCTGCCTGGAGCTCACCTATTTGGGTAGTGCCAAAAAAAATTGACGCTTCAGGAAAACAAAAGTGGAGGCTCATGGTAGACTTTCGGAAAGTTAACGAAAAGACTATTGACGACAAGTATCCCATCCCAAACATTGCTGACGTATTGGACAAGTTAGGGAAGTGTCAATATTTTACAACCCTTGATCTGGCAAGTGGTTTCTACCAGGTAGAAATGAGCACCGTAGACATACCCAAAACAGCGTTTAACGTAGAACATGGCCACTTCGAATTCTCACGTATGCCAATGGGATTAAAAAATTCACCATCCACTTTCCAAAGAGTTATGGACAATATCTTGAGAGGACTCCAAAACGTCATCTGCTTAGTCTATCTTGATGATATAGTGGTGTTTAGCCCCAGCCTCCAAGAGCATATCATAAACCTTGACAAGGTTTTTCAAAGACTTCGCGAATCCAACTTTAAAATTCAAATGGATAAGTCGGAATTTTTAAAGCTAGATACCGCGTACCTTGGCCATATCATAAGTAAGAAGGTATTAAACCTAATCCCGATACATGCCATAGAAAACTGCCCCTTACACAGAACCACAAAACAAATTAAAACATTTTTAGGATTGATAGGTTACTATAGGAAATTTATACCAGATTTTGCTCGGATTACAAAACCTCTGACTAATTGTTTAAAAAAAGGACGACATATTAACCTATCTAAAGACTACAATGACTGCTTTGAAAAGTGCAAGACTCTTTTGACAAATGACCCCATACTGCAATACCCTGATTTTAACAAAGAATTCATTTCAACTACTGACGCATCTAATGTAGCTATTGGTGCAATCCTTTCTCAAGGACCAATAGGCTCTGACAAACCTATCTCATATGATCACGAACTGTGAATGACAGCGAAATTAATTACAGTACAATCGAGAAGGAGTTACTTGCTATCGTGTGGGCTACGAAATACTTCCGTCCCTATCTTTTTGGTCGAAAATTTAAAATCCTGACAGATCACAAACCTTTGCAATGGATTATGAGTCTAAAAGAACCGAACTCACGGCTGACAAGATGGAGACTGAAACTAAGTGAATATGACTTTACAGTTGTTTATAAAAAAGGCAAATCTAACACTAACGCCGATGCTCTTTCTCGAGTAGAAATACATAATGACGAAATTGCGACTGTCATTGACGAATTGTGTTCAATTTTACCGGAACCCTCGGAATCACCACCTTCTGAAAATGATTCCACTATGACAATTCATACTAGCCAAGAAAACCCAATACTCGAAATCCCTATAACTGACGACCCTTTAAATAAATTTCATCGACAAATCCATATTGTGGTAGGTGACATAAAAAACGACCAACCGTTAGTAAACTCTAAAACATACATACCCGGACGGCTATTCAAGTTTCAATGACTGACTTAGAAAATGACATAGTATCTGCTATAAAGGAATACGTCAACCCTAAAGTCAAAACCGGCATATTAATTGACCCTCCTTTAAGCATGTATGACATAATCCCCATTCTACAAGAAAAGTTTCGTAGTTCCGCTATGAATTTAGTGCTCTGTAAAACTGAACTTGAAAACGTTAAACAATACCTTAAAGATGATTCAACAATATCACAAAGGTAAAACAAACCATCGTGGCAGTAACGAATGCTACCTAGCCCTATCTCGCAGATTTTATTGGCCAATAATGAAAGATCATATCTCCAAGTACATCAATGAATGCACTATATGCAGCCAGGCAAAGTAAACCAACAAAACAACAATTTAACGCCGTGCCGCCCCCTAGCAAGCCTTTCGAAATAGTTCATGCTGACCTTCTCACTATTCAGGCAGAAAAATATCTTACCTTCGTAGATGTATTTTCAAAATATGCCCAAGCCTATCTCATAATAGATGGTACCGCCATAAGCATCATACAAAGCCTCTTGCAATTCTGTACTCATCATGGGTTTCCTTTGACATTAGTAACTGACAATGGCACTGAATTTACAAACCAACTTTTTTCAGAATTTGTAAAGTTGCATAACATCAATCATCATCGAACTTTGGCTCACTCTCCTAATGATAAGGGTAATATTGAACGTTTTCATTCAACATTACTTGAACATTTGCGCATTCTTAAATTACAAAAGAAAGACGAACCAGTCATAAACCTTGTGCCGCTCGCCCTTATTGTTTATAATAGTTCTGTACACAGTTTTACCAAATGCCGACCTTTCGAATTAATAACGGGACATTTTGAGCCTAGAGACCCCTTAGATGTTGACTTGACAGCACACCTCCTTCAACAGTATATCCAGACTCATAGAGAACAAATGAAAACGGTTTACCAACTGATCAGTAACTCTACCCTGGAGGAACGCACAAAACTTATAGACTACAGAAATCAAACCCGGGAACCTTAGGTCGAATATCAACCTCAAGATCAAGACAAAGATTGGGGTGTAAGGGGGAGTCGCCTACCATCAAGACTCTCCAAATGCCAACTTCACCTGCCCGTGGTGCACCCTGCCGGACAGCGGACGAGGCTCTGGCGACCGATGAATGGCGGGATAACCATTTTGCAGGTGGTAGGTTTCGACCGCGGCTTGCAACCACCCTCAAGACAAAGCCATGCCGCCAAGTGACCTAGTCACGTTCCGGCATGATGTCTTGAGTAGCCATTGGAGGAGAATAGGTCCGAGTAATTGCGCAGCGTATGAAAGCCGTTTGAACTCGATGGGTTATGATGCACCGGGTGGCTCATTCTGGAGGGCAGCGGGATCCAAAGAAACGGTGCACCGCTGGCTGACCGCAGGTTGTAGGGGGCCCAACTACCGTTCTAGCCATTCGCGAAAGGCTGCCCCACCGCCTGTGTAAAATCCCGGGATTGCTCCATCGTGCCGGTTGGCGACCGGATGGAGAGGGCCCGATGGCGATCCCCGGGGGGTTTTGGGCGTCCCCGCGGTCTCCATGTGAGTCCCCCACCAGTGGGTCTGACCACTCGAGTTGCTTGGTTCCAAACGTAACGCTTCACTCAACTTCTATTCCTCTCCCCTATTCACCCTACCAACAACATAATGGAAAAGTCCAAAAAGAAAAATAAGTGCCGACAGCGGATGCACTCCCTCTCCCTAAAAGTACACTTCTCTAACATCCGAGGAGTGCACTCAAATCTCCACGATGTCCACCACCACCTTGAGAAAGAGAGGCCGCATTTATTCTTTCTGACAGAGACGCAGATCTGTGATCGTTCGGATCTGGCATACCGGGCGTGTGCGTGTATGTCAGAGACGAGATCTGTTGTCGGCGTCTCCGATACTTGGAAGTTCCGGATTTTTCTGTTTTATGGGTCTATGTAGATACTGGCCTGGACCGAATTGTATACGCCAGTATTTACCGATCACACACGGGAGCTCAGGAGACAACTCGACTTATTGAATATCTCAGTGATACTGCAGATAAGGTCCAACGACGCTATCCCTCTGTGCAGTTGGTGTTCCTTGGGGACTTTAATGCCCGCCATGGAGAGTGGCTGTACTCGTTCAAGGACACCGACCACGCTGGCAGAGAAACCTATCGGTTCGCAGTAAATCATGGTCTCTCCCAGCTCATCCACGAACCTACGCGCATTCCTGACGTTGTTGACCATACTGCGTATTGCTTGGACCTTCTGCTGACAACCGATCCAGACAGATACTCGGTGTCCGTATCTCCGCCATTAGGGACATCCGACCACTGTCTGGTGAAATCTGTGTCGCAATACTCGCCAACCGATACCAGCCCAAAAGGCAAAAGGCGAGTATGGCGGTACAAGTCAGCAGATTGGGATGAGATGCGTCACTTTTTCGCCTCTTATCCTTGGCGGCAAGCACGCTTTACTTCTGATGATCCATCATGCTGTGCTGATGCTGTCTCCAGTGTGATGTGTCAAGGTATGGAATACTTTATACCGTTCTCTGATGTATCCCTGGAGTCCAAAGCCCGCCCATGGTTTAATGCTGATTGCCTCCTAGCTGAAAAGCGAAAGCACGTAGCATACCAAGCCTGGGCTAGCGCTCGCAGAAGCAAAGCTATGGATCTCCCAGCTAAGAAGCAGGCGTACAATGCTGCTGCCAAGTCCTGCAAAAAGGTGATCAGAAGCGCTCGTTTCAACCACATTGGCCGTATCGGGGACAAGTTAGCATCCTATCCCACGGGGAGTAAAGCTTTCTGGTCCCTTGCTAAGTCGGTTGAGATGAACTGTCGCCCATCACTGCCACCACTGCAAAGGCCTGACGGGTATTTGGCCCACAGCGCAAAAGAGAAGGCAGACTTGTTCGCAAATCTCTTCGCGGAATGTTCACGTCTAGATTCCAAAGGTAAAAGCCCACCCACGTTACCTCCATTCGGCCCCAAGATGGAGGCCGTCCAAATTCACCAGAAACAGGTACTCAAATGCCTACAAAATCTAGACGTGAATAAGGCCATTGGTCCGGATGGCATTCCCGCAGTGGTTTTAAAGCACTGTGCCGCCGAGTTGTCTCCTGTTTTGACGCGCCTATATCGACTCTCTCTAAGGACTGGAAAAGTTCCAAAATCATGGAAGTTTGCAAACATACAGCCCGTACCAAAAAAGGGCAGTCGAGCCGACCCAGTCAACTATAGACCTATAGCAATCACTTCCATAATTTGCAAAATTATGGAACGTGTATTGAACCATCGTCTCCTGACGTACCTAGAGACCAGTGAGCTCCTCAGTGACAACCAATATGGTTTCCGCGGAGGACGCTCAACAGGAGACCTTCTAGTGTACGTCACGCATCTATGGAGCATGGCCTTGGAAGGGCATGGAGAGGCAATAGCCGTATCCTTGGATATCTCCAAGGCCTTTGACCGGGTATGGCACGAAGCCCTTTTGAGCAAGCTTCCTGCGTATGGCATACCATCTGGACTCTGCGACTGGATTTCTGATTTTCTGAGGGAACGGTCAATTCGAGTTGTCGTCGATGGCTTCTCATCGGACCCAATGGCGATCAACGCCGGCGTACCTCAGGGATCTGTTCTCTCTGCAACATTATTCCTGCTGCACATTAATGACCTTCTTTTATCGGAAGGCATTATTGGTTACGCCGATGACAGCACTGTTGTGGAGAGATATGTGTCCAATGCGCGAGCGAGTCCAAACCAGATCCAATTTCAGAGAGAGCCGATGATCGAACGGGTTGATTTGACACTTTGTAGGGTTTCCGATTGGGGTGCAGCCAATCTTGTCAAATTCAACCCTTCCAAAACCCAGGCGTGTCTCTTCTCCGCTAAAAAGAGCACATTCAACTTGACGCCCACTTTCCAAAATGTATCTGTACCGATCACAAACCAACTAGGGCTTCTAGGCATGACCATCACGTCGAAACTTAATTTCGGTCAACAGATTGAAACCATGGCACATTCAGCTTCTAAAAATTGGGAGTCATCGCAAAGGTCCGGCGGTACTTCAACTCCGAACAGCTGCTCAACCTGTACACAGCCCAGGTTCGATCTTGTATGGAGTACTGCAGCCATCTTTGGCATGATTCCGCAAAATACCATCTTGAAGCGTTGGATTCTGTCGACCGAAGGGCTCGTAGACTCATAAGTGACGACAAACTTACTTCTTCGAGACTGCAAAGTCTCGAGCATCGTCGAAAAGTTGCTAGTCTATCGGTTTTTTACAGATTGCACTTTGGAGAGTGTGCGAATGCTCTTTTTCAGTTGATCGAACCTTCCCCCTTTCTCCACCGGTCAACCAGACGCAGACAGAAGTTTCACCCGTTTGTGGTTAGCGTGCCGATGAGCCGAACTAAACGGTTCGATAGCTCATTTTTGGTTCGTGTTGCCAAAGAGTGGAACGATTTGCCTGCGTCTGTTTTTCCAGACAAATATAACCCTGGAGCTTTCAAGTGTAGAGTGAATAGGTACCTCTTAGACAGGCGTGTACGATCCTCGTCTTCATCGTCACTTTCCATCAGGTGAGATGGAAGACAAACGCCTGCTAATTATTAATAAATAAAAAAAAAAAGTTTTTATAAAAAATCCTCTAGCTGCAAGACAAAAGCTAGCTCCAAGATACACCCAGGACAAAGTCCTTGCTGACCTACCCATTCACATATACACCTCAAAGAAACGAGGCCCCATAGCTAAGTCTCGTCTCAAAAGGAAAACTAAAAATAAAAAATTGTTACAGGACTCTGACGACATCTGATCTGATGACATCTTATGCACAGCGAGGAGATAAAACTAGACAAATTAGATGACGGAATTGGCCTTCTTTCCTTTAAGATTCGACAGACCAACATTATAACCCATTATCATTCCTTTTTGCAATATGTTAACCTTGACGATTTTTCAAACAGTGTAGTGGCTTTACGAGATCAACTTTTTGACTTTAAAACTAGACTTCCTAACGACACGTATATGTTGTATGAATATCAAATAGATTACCTTCGAGAGAAGATAGATAAAATAGAGTACCAATTGAAATCCCTGCAGCCGAACCGTCGTAAAAGAGGTCTTTTAGATGGGTTAGGATCCATAATCAAAAGTGTAACTGGTAACCTCGACTATACGGATGCTATTCGATATAATAATGCTTTAGAAAATATCCAAAATAATCAGCATAAAATAATCAACGAATTTAATAGCCATTTATCTCTGAGTAAAGAATGGATGTCTTGCCATACTAACTTATTAGACAAATAAAGTAAAAATCAAATCAAGATAAATGAAACTCTAAGCTTATTACTAGATGTTCAATCTCAGCGAGGCTACAGTCTCATGAAATTCACTAAATTTAGCCAAATGTTAACCATACTTAGTGAAAACTCCATTAAAAAAAAAAACCATACTTGTGAAGTTTTTTGCCAGTTCTTCTTCACGAAGGTTTTTTTCGAACTGGTGGTAGAATCATGTTTTATTTGACGTCAATAAGAACAAGTAATTGTCAATGTTGAGAAATAAATATTTTTAATTTGAATTTGAATTTGACTCGGAAGACATTTTGACAGAACTTTATAGGTTAGAAAATATTTTATCTTTTATCCATAGTTCTAGTGTACACCATAGCATGTTAGGTATAGATATATTAGAGAGCATGTTAGAGAAACTTAAGGTCTTATATGAGTCAGAACAAATTTTAGGGTTAGAATATAGGCAATATTATAATATAATAAAACCAGGTTACTATTACGACAGAAATACAATAGTTACAGTTTTTAAAAGTTATGATCTTTATAAATTATCTGTATTCCCCAATAAGAATAATCAGTCCCTCTTACCTCCTTATCCTTTTATTGCAACACACGAGGAAGCTTTCCTGTACATAGAGGCTGAATGCTCGAAGTTCACATCTAATCGGTATCTCTGCGAGGAGAAATTTCTTCAACATGTTCACAGACAACCTGACTGCATCTTTACCTATATCACGAGCAAATCACTAGACGAATCCTGTGGGCTCACAACATTGCAACTCTCCAAAGAAGCAGTTAAAGAACTAGATAGCAGACAATGCATCGTGACATTCCCGCACTCTACCAAGGTTGAATTTAACTGCGACAATGAAGGCTACGATCAACTACGTGGCAGCTACCTGATCACCATACCTCTTCGTTGCACTATCCGGACCAAGGAAATTACCATCACGAACACCAACGATGAAGTAAAAGGACAACCAATCAAAATCCTGAAGATGTCCTACGATATCAAAACGCAAGCTACAAATCCATTCCACGCCAGAATAAGTAGTATCAAACTAATGACCTGCATAAGATCCAGAACAAGATCCTCTTAGAACCCACTATAACAGGAAATATAGAGTCAAGCGTTTTTCACACAACCTTACCGATCTATTCGTTGGTAATTGGCACCATCCTATTTGTCATCATCTTTGCTGCTCGTCGATACCTGAGGAAGCCGCAAGGAGTTCCAGTGGAAAAATAAACCCAATATGCTGTGCCACGGACGATGGAAAGAAAAAGCCGGCAACATTTTCGCTAAACGTCCTAAAATAGTTGCCGCTCTAAGGGGGGAGGTGTTACGCACGCTACTGCAACGTTTGCTTGTGCCGTATTTATTAAAAGAGGTTGTTGCACAAACAAACTTGCCGACATTTATGACTGGCAACTTATAAGTCTGTCAATATTTGATGTTATTTGTAAAAAATATATATAATATGGAGGATCGTTCCATGGTATCCCTGGATAGAATTCCTTGACAGGATTCCTTAAAGAATTCTATTGCGGGCTTCGTCCCCAAAAATAGTCTAATAAATGTTTCTTGTATGTTATTCTATAACAAATTCATTTTAAATAAAAATAATTTCAAGTTAAAGTGTTTCTTTCCTATTAGTTAGGAAGACCTCCCTAGGTTAGATTAGGTCCATCTAGGGTACCGACCCCAGACTACCTACACCAATATCGCCGAATAAGGATCGACCGATCACAACCTCAATTCTGGGACAAACATCCTGTTATTGAAATTATTGGAATATCAGCATATAATTGTTATTCTCTAAGTATTCTTTAATTGTAATAAATAAAATACAGATCATTCTATTCACTAAATCGATTAGCGATAGACCTTTTATTGTACATTAGTTTTAATTATTTTAATAAAATAATTTAAGTATATTTCGGTTTTTTTTGGATCCTCCGGCTCCTAATTCCATAATTCTTTCTACTATTTTATTTATTTACTCTTCTATTTTCAAATTTATCTTTATCATATTTGTGTCTTATCCGTTTTACCGTTTTTGTCGGTAAAGGTTGACCCTAGCGCGGTTAACTCTTTACCTGCGTACCCTCTTTAGGTTTCTAGGTAGCGGCCTTCGGCGAACTACGGTTAGTTTTAAGCTATTTTTCCCAGCCCCCCTACCACTGGTAGCCGCTAGAGTTGCTAGGTCGGTCAGGAACTTAAGGCATCTTTTATTTATTTATATCTTCCTACCAAGCCCCCCCATGGATTCGCAAAGCGTCGTAAACGTGCCCAGGCGTTCGCCGCGTCGGGCGTCTCAATCTCTGACGAGGTCTTCACGCAGGCCTTATTAGCGCTTAACGCGTCCCCGGCCCCTCAGGCCATCAACGCTCAGACGCCTCCGGTGTTTAGCTCCTCTCCCACGTCGCTCGTGCCCTCCGAGATGGACTGTGTGTCGGACACATCCTCTCGCACGTCGCGCCGCAAGCCTACCGCTCCCGGGAGCGACTCGGAATCCGCATCTGATGCGTCGTCGGACGCCGCCACCCTTAACCGACTCTCCTGAGCCCCCATTCCAGTTTGTCACCAAACGCTCTAAGAAGCGTTCGAAAAAAGCCGCGGTGTCTTCAACACCCGAGCCCATACCGGTGTCTTATACACCCGCCTCCGCGCCGTTAATGTCACTGCAAGTGACCGCGACCCCGTCGGTTCCGTCGCAGCCAGCAACGCGCTGCGCTCTCGTCCCGGCTAAGGCCCAACTCCCTCCTCCCATCTTCCTTTAGCCCTTGTCATCCTATCCAAAACTCCCAACTCAAGGGCAATCTTCAGAGAGGCTCGCATAATCTGCGGACTTTCGAATATCTCCGTCGAGCGTCCCAATCCCTGCGGTCACCCTGGACAGTGCCACCGTTGCCAACTCTACGGCCACGCAGCGGCTAACTGCTCAGCTCCCCTCAGGTGCGTTAAGTGCCTGGATCCTCATATAACAAAGGAGTGCCCTCGCACTCCTCCCGTGTCCACTGCATGTGTGCTGTGCGGCCAGCCCGGCCACATAGCTATCTACAGGGGTTGCCCGCGCGCTCCGCGCACCTCAGCTAAGAGGGCCGCGCCTGAACCGGCCGCTGCTCATTCCCGCTAACTTCCCGCCACTGCGCGACTGGGCTCCCCCGGAAGCAAAGCCCTCACAGACGACGCCGACTCCTGCTCTCTCCTGGAGACAGCGTCCGGCCGCTCCAGCTCCACCTTCCCGTCCTATCCCAGCTCCGGTAGCTCCCGTAGGCCCGTGTCCCGCTCCGTCGTCTCAACCTCAGTGGTCGTTGGCTGAGGACATAAAGACCGTGTACGACATTATTCAAAACGTTGACAATAGGGAAATCTCCGCACTCGCCCGGAAACTGCGAGCCACCCGCTCTCCTCAAGAGCATCTCTTCGCGTTAGCCGAGCATCACTCGCTACTTATTTCCTTGTAAATTATTTATTTATTATAAATTCTTTAAATAATAAACATAATGTCTAGACCCGCGTCCGGTCGTATCAAACCAAAGGGCTTATCCCTAGTTTCTTTTAACGCTCGTAGCCTTAGTTCTAACCTTCCTGAGCTGAGCCAGACTAATTGCTTCTCCAAGAGACGTGGCTCACCCCAAACCGCTCCAGGGGATTCGCTATTCCCAATACGCGCTCACTCGTAACTCAACATGGAAGCTACGGTGTGGAGATTGGCTATGACTGGTCATCCGACCATCTTCATAGCTTTAATCTACATACCTAGTGGCACCAGACCAATCCGCAGCGACTTTGAGGCCATTCTCACCCTCGGCCGTTCAGTCATAATGTTCGGAGACTTTAACTCTAAATATACTGACTGGACGTGCCTATCGACCGACTCCAGCGGTATCGCTCTCCTTAATAATATAATATCTATCACTATAATATAATATCACTAACTCACTCGACTTAAACGTCATCGCTCCCGCCACTCCCACTCATTATCCCGACAACCCTAACCTCCTCGATTTTGCGTTAGTAAAGCATATCAAACTCGATCTAAGGTCAATCGAACCGCTCGATGACCTAGGCTCTGACCACCGCCCCGTTTCCCTGCTAGGATCGCCTAACGTTAACGACACCTCTTTTAAGACCTTTACCAACTGGAAAGGCTTCAAAAATACGCTAATTTCAGCCTTAGAGGCCCCGAACTCTCCGCTCGCGATCTCGCCCTACTCTCTAGATAGCCCGGACAAAATAGACTCGTTAGTCAATTCCCTCACTGCTACTATCAACTCAGCCAACAGAGATAACGAAAAGATCGTTAAGCAAGTCAAACCCACGCTTCCCTTAGCCATCCGCAATCTCATTAAAGCTAAGAACGCGGCTCTCCGGAGAGCCAAACTCTATCCCACGCCTGCCTATAGATTAGCTGCGAATCAGCTGCAACGTAAAGTTAGGTCTTGCATCGCGGAACTCCGGGACGCTCAGATGAACGGTCTCATGGAGAATAACTCCCCATTCCACCAAGCGTATTATAAAATGGCCCGAGCCTTACGCATAGACGCCGCTACCCACGTTCCTCCTCTCACTCGTCCCAACGGCACTACCGCCTTCGAAGACGTAGAGAAAGCCGAATGCTTCGCCGACAGCATTGCATCTCAATGCTCGCCCAGCACGCAACCCGTGGATCCCACCCACATCCAGGCGGTGGAGGACGAAGTCACACCCATCAGCCTCCTCAAGGCCATGTCTTAACTTCTCGAGGAGTCATACTCTTTCGAATGCGGAACCATCTGTTTCCAACGGATGGCGATCCTCTCATTATTTCCCATCAGTTCAGGTTTCGCGCTAAGCACTCCTGCCCTCAGCAAATCCATCAAATCGTCGAGTACATACTCGACGGCTTCTACCCGCGGCGTTTTAAAACGGTCGCAGTTTTCTTGGACGTACCCAAGGCTTACGATAAAGTCTGGCACAGTGGTCTCGTCTATAAACTCTACAAAATAAGCTTACCGGATCGCCTAGTTAGGATAATAGCGTCGTTTCTCAAAGACCGTACGTTTCGTTTCAAACATAAAGGCACGCTTTCCGCGCCTCGTCCCATAAAGGCTGGAGTCCCTCAAGGCTCAGTCCTCGCCCCTCTGTTGTACACCGTGTACACTAACGATATTCTCGTCCCACCGAAAGGCGTCGAACTCGCCCTCTTTGCCGACGACATCGCCCTTTGCACCAAAGGCCTCAGTGTCCCGGGTCTCTTCACCAGACTCCAAAAGGCCGTAAACGCCCTCGGTGCATGGTTTCAAAAATAGCGCATCGATGTGAACCCAGACCAGAGTTCTGTGGTTTACTTCGACTGCAAACACCGTCGTATCGCCGATTACAATCTCCACATCCGAATGTAAGGCATTCCCATGCCCTGGAAGCGCAGTACCAAATACTTGGGCGTCACCTTATACTAGATGCATTCTTTCAAACTACACGTCGATAGAGTAACGAAACTCGCCCGTTTTTATTTAGGCCGCCTATATAGTATGTCAGGTAGAAAACATAAAATGTCTTTAAGAAACAAACGTACGATTTATAAGACCTGCGTTAGACCCGTCACGACATATGCCTCGCCAATCTTTGCCCACGCCAAACCCTCCGTCCTGCACAAACTGCAGGTAGTTCAAAATCTCTTCTAACACAGGGCCACAAACGCACCCTTGTACGTGCGTAATGCGGACCTGCACAGAGATCTCAGCGACAAAACATGCTCTGAAGCGTTCTTCAAACGAAACCCACCCCAATCCTCTAGTTCGAGATTCAGTCTCGTATACTACCCCTGTCTTAGATTCGAAGTTCAAAGTCGCTAGACCGAGAAACGCACGTAGCGACTGGTCGATGCTAACGGTGACACCACTGAGTGGTAGACGAACTATTTTGCGCCGTTGAATGCGATGGACGAAGTTTTTTGCGTGGATGGCACCACAAGAATTTGTTATTATCTATTTAAACAGGGAAATATTTTGTAACTTTTAAAAATTAAAATAAAGTTCATTAAGTTTTCAGAACCACTGTGTATTTATTCAACTAATAAAGTTAAATTATTTATCTAAATTTTACTTCGAATAATAGACGCTTGTAATATTTGGCACTAGACGAACTCTTTTGCATTGGAGCTCGTATAATAAAATTATGAATTAAATTAATACTTTGTATTCAAGACATGGGTCCAAAAAGATTGGTAAAGTAAAAATAATGTAGCGTAAATAATGTATAGAGCAGGTATTTACACAGTTTGAAAAAGCTCCAATAATTTGCAAATGCAGTCTAATCTTATGGTTTATTTAATTAACCCAATAATAAGAACAGCTTCACAACAATTATAAAATAACAATGAATGTGAAACGTCTAATAGTAAGGAATAAAACAATATAAAATAAATAAAATATCTGTACTCTTTTCCTGTACTCTTAAATAAAACAATAGGTACTTAATAATTTATTTTTTTGGTAAGATGCATGTTATACTTCTGCCTGTTGCAACATACGCACCTTTTTAAAAGAACTCAGAATACATTTACATTGCATATAGCATAGTACTGCAGTAATTTTAGGTAAATTCTTCTTTAGCGTTCCTTCAATGCAACGAACGTATGGTTGAAGTGTTTGTAGTCACTTCGCTGCGAATTATTTAAGTGTCGTACATCTCCATTTTCCTGACCAGCCGAGGAAATTTCTTTTTTAATGGAAACTTTGCATATTAGCAAGTATTACAGAATTACTTATTCTAAACAGTAATATAGTAACAAAGTGTCATAACTACGCAATAAAATGTTTCACTATTCGAATTTTTACACATCACTATGGACAGAAATTCATAAAATAAACATTGAATTTAGTGTGTTGAACCCGTGAACTGGTTTTCACTAAAAACCAAGCAAATCTGTTAGTTTTCAAATAAGTCTGTAATCCGTTAATTTATCAGATAAGGGTTGTGTTCCGATTGCCGCACACAGCGCTAAAACTGCTCATAACCGTTCCAATTTTTATTAATATTTTTGTTTTCGCTATTTCAATCGGAACGGTGAATAACGCGCTAAAATTCTAATTGTTCGTCACTTAAATCAAAGTTATATCTTCATTAAGATCTTTAGCCCTGATTGTAATAGGAGCCATTTTTTAATATTTTTAGAAAAGAAATTGATAAGCCAGTTTCTTCAGTTTCAATTGCCTAAATAAAAACATCTACAAAGAAACTTCATGAGTCAGTTTTGACAGATCGCTCAGAACGACCATGCTCCGTAGCTTGGGCACTATGAGCGGGAATAGAGCGAAGTTTATGACGTCATTGATGACGTATCGATGTCCGTGATATATCGTCACAAACTAATTAGTCACAGGGAATCGGAACGGGTATATGAGCACTTTGAGCGATCTAATCGGCAGTCGGAACGCACCAAAGGTAGAAAATATCAAAATAGGAACGGTGATTTAAAATTATGAACCAACGTTTGTTTTTGAAATAAATGAATTTTCAATTTAAATAAAAGCGAGTCTCCAATACTACGATAAAACTCAAGGAAACCTTCCAAAAGATTAGGTCGCTCTGTTTGGGACTCCGATCACTTGGGTAACAGTCGAATATTTAGGAATCACTGGACTCCAATTAAAAGCGTCCGGGACCGCTGCCTTCGTTACGCTTAGGCTGCACCTTCTCATTTACAAAAATAGTAAAATCTCTTCTTTGGCAGTAGATGACCCTTCAGAACCAGTGGTTGTTGCAATATAGAACATCTTAAGCCGAGCACTAAGTCCGGCTGAATTTAAAAGTCCAAAAGGGTAATAAATAAACAATCTTGAATGAATTTTATCTTTATTTTAGAAGAGCGGTGTTAGGTTTCTTTTACCTACTAGAGCATTTACCTAGAAAAGAACCTCGGCATTTTGCGTAGAACGTAAGGATCTAATTTCCTTGGGTCCATCTATTTTAATTGGTTTCCGGTTAAAGGAAATAAACCGCTAGTGAAATAACAGACCCGACGATGCCTCAAGTTGAGGCTCAACACTATTCTTATTTGTTAAATTTCGTCAGATAAACACCAATGATTAATGATTTTCGTAGGCACGAATGCTATTCACCTTTACGAAAATGCAAACAAAACCCATATACATAGGTAGCCACTGTACCAACGAGGAAACAACAAATAATAATTTGTCGCTCGCATGACAAATTAATATTAATAAACCTATATCTGTACCTCGATCCAAACGTTTTTAAACTTGTGACGATTTTTGTCAACATCGGGTATAAGGGGCGCTATCCATTTTTTGGGACTGGCACATAAAGTTGGACAGTAATTGTTGTAATTTGACGGGCCCGAAGCAATTAGTTGTGCTGTGCCGAACGAATAGTCTATTCAGGCTAATATTGATCGCCGAAACCCAATTGGCATAAACCCATCTTTCAAAATGGCTTTTTTCTGGATCATTTATCTACATAAATATGTGCTTTTGCCACGCGGCTGTGCTGATAAATGCCGGCCCAAATGAGGAGTAGCGTACTTCGAGTATGTGGGACCAAAAACAAAACACTATTATTATTTAAATTTTTATTTAATCAAGTAAAAATACAGAAATAATTTATATAACATGCACTAAGCTCAGTCTCCATAATTCAAGCATAACAACATTAAAATTATAAGTACATACCAACATATATGATTATAATAAAAAATGTTTCGTTAGAAAATTAATATACAAACTGGTTTTAAATAATTTAAAAGTTTTTACCCTTAATATGATTATATACCTACTAATCATATTAAGGGCCCACAAGGGCAGACCAAAGTTACAAATTTGATCTGGAATTAGCCAGTAAGTTATTTAAAATGTGGAGTTAGCTAACAGGGAGTTAGGGAGTTTACTCAGGCTGGTGCAAGTGGGCCTTAAAGCATTAGAAACAAATGACAAATGAAGATGAAAACTACATAATCTTATAATTATATTCCCATAAAAATATTGGCTATTGTATTGTAATGTAGTATGCTTATCGTAAGAAAGTGTAAACTTTTTACATGTGCCTGGATTAACTGTTAAGATTTAGAGTATTTTTTCCTTTTTTCATTTACAAATTATTTTGCAGCTATATTGTTTTCGTACAGAAGTGAATACAAAGACACTTAAACCACTAAAAAATTTACAAAATATTACTTTTTTCCTTACATGTTACTGTTCTCACTCAATCTCATTACAATTCCAATACTTTCGACACAAATGGAATTCACAAAAGTTTAAAAATCCAAAATACTAATTTCCCATTAAAACAATTTCTAAAACAAGGACCATAAGTTTTTCCCCACTGTGGGCAAGAGTAGGCCCATGACGACAGTAGTTATGAGGTTCACACTATGATTGTCCAGAATGTTCCTTCCACTTATATGTTTTTCAGCTAAACTGGAATGTGACACTATTTTACCTTCCTTGTCAATACCTGAAAATAAATAATATTTAATGAAGTAATTAAATAAATTACGACAAACTATTCAGTAAATATTTATTTAATATTAATAAATTATACGTAGGAAAGACAGCTATTAACATTTAGGTTTTACTTAATCGCAGGTAAAGTACCTAATTATTCCTAACTCTAGAAAACTGAAAGCTCTAATGTTTGTTTGCTAACATGATCAAACATGATGCGAATCTACTCTACAAATATTAACTTTACAAAATTATTTCAAACTTTAATCCTGCGTTAAAATTTATTTTTAAGATTTACGTTGACATAAAGGCTACCGCGGAAAGATATTTCTTAGCCATATGGCCACTTTTGTTCACTTTAGATTTCAGATAACTACTGCAAATATTAATTTTTATACGTTTTTACAAACGCCCGATCATGTGGGAATTCCGATTGTAATAGTGCGGTTTAACAAACAAAACAACTCCTTTTTATAATAATGTTAAAGATAAGGCTACAATAAGTTTTTTTTTTACCAACATACCCGAGTATTGCAGCGTAGCACCTATGAAAGAATCAATCATACTGCCCACAAGTCCTCCCAGGGCTCCGAAAAATATCACCGGCCACTGAGGCGGCGCATATATCAACACAGACTTCTCACTAAAATAAATAATTGCCAGGTAATACGTTAACCCCACTAGTAAGCCCCCTAACATGCTGACTAACGTCCCAATAATGGTAACACCACCATTGGTCCCTCTTGGCACAGTCTTGAATGTGGTGACAAGGAAAGGTTCGGACTTGGCTAGGACGGTCCCTAGTTCTGAAGCCCAGGTGTCACCGTTGCAACAGGCGAATGTACCTGAAAAATAAAATGACAATTTTGATTACTCATAGAGCCGCACGCCTAAACTAAGTCACACATAAGCATCGACTTACTCTGAATTGCTCTGCACTAACCAGTTTACGTTAAGAGCGTGTATACAAAATCGTGCCATTTTAGGAGTTTTCAGAGTTCGTTTCCGATCAAAATGTTACGCATATGTATCGAATTATGAAGTCAAATTATTCGAAATTTCATCGTCTAAAACATGTTTTGAGAAAATTTTCATTTCTTTAGTTTTTTAGTAGGGATTCATTGTTCATACGCTTTTTCTTGTAATCCGGCGAAACATATTAATAGAACAAAATATTATTTTTTTAAAGACTAAAATATAAACATCGAAGCGTGAAATAGTTGGATTTCAGTGTAGTTTGTCGCAGTTTTCGATACACTTGTATTGTTACAAAAGTAATAATTTGCACTTCTTATTACTTACAAAGATGTAACTAATGAAATAAAACAGAAATTATTCAAGTCCATTTAAAAATACTATTAAAAAATCTAAAATCTAATGTAAAAAATATAATAAAAATAATAAAATCTAATGCACGCACTGCTTGTATTTTTTCGTGCTCCGATCGCCGCCCGGTACGGACGTTCCGACGTAAGACCACTCCCCGATTGATCGGTCCCTTCCCGATATTCCGTGGCGCTCAGTTTACTGACGTCACAGTCTAGCGTGTTGGTTCCGTGATACGGTTTTTCTGGGTTTTCTTACTCCCTCCGAGCGCTATCGTAGTCATCAAAGTGCTGTGTTGTGCTTGTGCTCAGTGCTGTGTTGTGCGTAGCGTAAGTAGTCTGGTTTTAGTACAAAGGATACTTAACGGTGACAACGAATTTGTACTGATCCACTCTTTTATTTAAATTTTTAATTTCCTCTTCTTCTTTTTATTTTTTATTTACTTTTAGTATATTTTTATATTTATTTTTTATCATATCTGTGTGTTTTCGTGTGCATTCGCCCTTTCTGTCGGTAAACGTTGACCCTAACGCGGTCAACTCTTTACCTGCGTACCCTTTTTTTAGGTTTCTAGGTAGCGGCCTTCGGCGAACTACGGTTAGTTTTAAGTCATTCTCCCCAGCCCCCTACCGCTGGTAGGTTAGCTGCTAGGGTTCGCTAGATTTGTTAGCATCTTTTATATACTTATATATACATACCTTAGTCCCAACTCCTCCCATGGATTCGCAAAGCGTAATAAACTTCGCGAAAGCGTTCGCCCAGGCGCTCGCCGCGTCGGGCAACCCGATATCAGATGAGGTCTTCTCGCAGGCCTAATTAGCGCTCAACGCGTCCCGGGCCCCTCAGGCCACCAACTTCCAGACCCCATCAGGTCTTTACCAGCTCTCCCGCGTCTCCCATTCCATCCGATATGGACTGCGCGTCGGTCACGTCATCTCGTGCGTCGCGGCGTAAGCGTACTGCTCCCGGGAGCGACTCCGATTCCGCGTCCGAACCGTCGTCGGGCGCCGCTACTTTAACCGGCTCTCCTGAGCCCCATTCACATTGGTCTCTAAACGCTCCAAGAAGCGCTCAAAGAAAATCGCGGTGTCTCCAACACCCGATCCCACCCCGGTGCCTTCAGCACCCGTCCTCGCGCCGCTTATGTCACTCGAAGTGACCGCGTCTCCGTCGGTCCCGTCTTCCTCCACGAAAAAGCGCGCTGGACCGCGGTTTCTAACTTGTGCGAAGAGCACAAAATCAATTATCTTAAAGCCGCCAACGCAGGCCATACTATCAAGATTCAGGTCGCGACTATCGACGACTTCCGCGCGTCTACTAGGCTCTTATCACTTAGGCAAATCGCTTATCACACCTACGCCCTCCCGGAGGAGCGTAAGATCCGCGCCGTATTACGGGGCGTCCCGTTCGAGCTCGCGAACGAGGAAATCCTCGAGGATCTTAAGTCCCAGGGCTTCCCGGATGAAGCAGTGCACAAGATGCACTCCAACCGCGGTAAACGTTTTCCGTTAGCATTAGTTATTTTATCTAATACTCCCAACTCGAGGGAGATCTTCAGAGAGGCTCGCGAAATCGCCGTACTCGCACGCAAACTGCGAGCCGCCCGCTCTCCTCTAGAGCGTCTATTTGCGTTAGCCGAGCATCACTCGCTACTTAGCTCTTTATAAATTCTATTTTTCGTATAAATTCGTTAATAAAAAAATATATAATGTCTAGACCCGCAAATCCCGCGTCCTGTCGTATCAAACCCAAGGGCTTATCCCTAGTTTCTTTTAACGTTCGTAGCCTTAGTACCGACCTCCCTGAGCTCTAACTGTTCCTTCAAACCAACGAGCCAGACTTATTGCTTCTACAAAAGACGTGGCTCACTCCAAACCGCACCAGGGGATTCGCTATTCCCAAATGCGCGTTCACTCGTAACGATAGGCCCAACTCCGACGGATACGGCGGCACAGCTATTTACTACAAAAGAGGTTTCCATTGCGCTCCTCTCCCTACCCCTCCTCTCCTCAACATGGAAGCCACTGTGTGTAGATTGGCTATGACTGGTCATCCGACCGTCATCATAGATTGGCAATAGACCTATCCGTAGCGACTACGAGGCCATTCAGTCATTATGTTCGGAGATTTTAACTCCAAACATACTGACTGGACGTGCCTATCGAATAACACCAGCGGTATCGCTCTCCTTAACATCACTGAGCAACTCGACTTAGAGGTCATCTCTCCCACTCACTATCCCAACAACCCAAACCACTCTCCTGATATCCTCGATTTTGCGATCGTCAAATGAATCAACCTCGATCTCAGGTCTATCGAACCGCTCGATGACCTAGGATCTGATCACCACTCCGTCTCCCTCGTGCTAGGGCCGCCTAACGATAACGTCACCTCTCCTAAGACCTTTACCAACTGGAAAGGCTTTAAAAATACGATAGTTTCAGCCTTAGAGGCCCCGAACTCTCCGCTCGCGATCTCGCCCGACCAATTAGATAGCCCGGATAAAATAGACTCGATAGTCGATTCCCTCACTGATGCTATCAACTCAGCCATCAGTGTTAACGAAAAGGTTGCTAAGCAAGGCAAACCCACACTTCCCTTAGCTGTTAGGAATCTTATTAAAGCTAAGAACGCGGCTCTCCGGAGAGCCAAGAAATATCCCACGCCCGCCTATAGATTAGCTGCGAATCAGCTACAACGTAAAGTTAGGTCTTGCCTCGCGGAACTCTGAGACGCTCAGATGAACGATCTCATGGAGAATATCTCTCCGTCCCACCAAGCGTACTATAGTATGGCCCGAGCCTTACGCGTAGACACCGCCTCTCATGTTCCTTCTCTCACTCGTCCCGATGGCACTACTGCCTTCGAAGTCGAAGAGAAAGCCGATTACTTCGCTGACAGCATTGCTGCACAATGCTCGCCCAGCACGCAACCTGCGGATCCCTCTCACATCCAGGCGGTGGAGGACGAAGTCCTTCGCAGAGACTCTCTCCCCATCACCGCCGAGCCCGTCACAGTCTCTAATGACGAAATCTCGCTTCTCATTAGAAATCATAAGTCCAAAAAGGCTCCGGGTGCGGCTGGAATTTCCAACCACGCACTTAAGCACCTGCCTCAACAGGTGCTTACCTTGTTAGCTATCATTTTCAATGCCTGCTTCGACCATAACTATTTTCCAAAAGCTTGGAAAGAAGCGACAGTCATAGGCATTCTCAAGCCGGGTAAACCTCTGAATATCCCGGCTAATCACAGACCCATCAGCCTCCTCAAGGCAATGTCTAAACTCGAGTCATACTCTCTCGAATGCGGAACCATCTGTTTCCAACGGATGGCGATCCCCTCATTATTCCCCATCAGTTCGGCTTTCGCGCTAAGCACTCCTGCCCACAGCAAGTCCATCGAATCGTCGAGTACATACTTGACGGCTTCTATCCGCGTCGTTATAAAACAGCCGCGGTTTTCTTTGACGTAGCCAAGGCTTTTCGATAAAGTCTGGCACAGCGGTCTCGTTTATAAACTCTACAAAATAGGCTTACTGGATCGCCTAGTCAGGTTAATCGCGTCGTTTCTCAAAGACCGTACGTTTCTATTTAAACATGGAGGCATGCTTACCGCGCCTCGTCCCATAAAGGCTGGAGTCCCTCAAGGCTCAGTCCTCGCCCCTCTGTTGTACACCGTGTACACCAACGACATCCCCATCCCGCCGAAAGGCGTCGAACTCGCCCTCTTTGCCGACGACACCACACTCTACACCAAAGGTCACAGTGTCCCGCAGCTTGTAACCAGACTCCAAAAGGCCGTAAACGCCCTCGGTGTATGGTTTCAAAAATGGCGCATCGATGTGAATCCAGATAAGAGTTCTGCGATTCGCTTCGACCCCAAACGCCGTCGTCCCGCTGGCGATCCCCACGTTCGAATGTTAGGCATTACCATCCCCTGGAAGCAAATTACTAAATACTTAGGCGTCACCTCAGATCCGACGCTTTCTTTCAAGCCACACATCGATAGAGTTTCGAATCTCGCTCGTCACTACTTAGGCCGCCTAAATAGCATGTTAAGTAGAAAAAGTTAAATGTCTTTCAGAAACAAACGTACACTTTACAAGGTCTGCATTAGACCCGTCATGACATATGCCTCGCCAATCTTTGCCCACGCCAAACCCTCCGTCCTGCACAAACTGCAGGTAGTTCAAAATCTCTTTTGCCGCAGGGCCACAAACGCACCGTGGTACGTGCGTAACGCAGACTTGCACAGAGATCTTGAACTGCCTACAGTACAACAACACCTCAAAACACTCTCTGAAGCGTTCTTCAAACGCTCCGAAACCCATCCCAATCCTCTAGTTCGTGATTCAGTCTCATATACTACTCCTGTCTTAGATTCGAAGTTCAAAGTCGCTAGACCAAGGAATGCGCAAGCGTACTCTTCCAGCAGACTGACATCGGATCTTGAAGCTCTTCTGGCCGCAAATTCAAATTGTAATCTTAATTTGAATTAATTTAACTTCTTTAATATTTATTTAATTTTATTTTGAATCTCTATTTTCATTTTGAGCACCTTCAGTTCTATGAATTCACCTTCAGTGCTTTGAGCAGCTTCAGTGCTGTGTAAATCCCAGCGGGTGACCCTTCTGGGCCCCGCTAGCGCGGCCTCTTTCTCCAATTGGCCGTCGTTCAGATGAAGGCTGTGTGGCAAAAAATTGCACGAGTCATTCAGGGGTTTTTTTAGTGGGTATAGACTCTAGTAGGCTCGGAGTGACGAGTCCCACATAATTCCGATCGTGCGCGCGGAGTATGCGTTAGATCATTTTTTAATTCCTCCTGCCCTTTCCGTGAAGGGGAACAAAAAAAAATGCTTGTATTTAGTACCGGCCGAGGCCTTCCAGAGTTTGGACGTATCGCCTTTTTGCCCCGCGCTTTCGCCGAGTGCTATTGTACTCCGTCGTAAATATTGAACGCTTGCCATCAATTTTCATACTTTTGGTATAAATATTTATTTTTATTATAAATAATAAATTTTATATTGAAGTACTACATTTATCCAAGTATTATTTTACTAGTACACAAATCTATAAAAGTCTTTGTTTTTAGGTACCGTCACGGCTAAGCCTTAGGAAGCACGTCAGAATGCTACGATGTTTCTGTAAAGAGGTCGATATAAATTAAGAATAAAATATTTTTGAATATATGTTTCACATAAAAGAAAAGAAAATTAAGACTTTCTGACTTGCTCCATCATCGGAGTAAGATGAATTAGATTAAAGTTATATATAAAATAAAAAGATAAAGTTATACCAAGACCAACATTTTATTTTTAACGCGAGTGTAGTTACCTACAACTTTCAAATGGGTAATAAAGGTAAGAAACAATATAATTTAAAAAGAAAAAATCTAAGCGGTGGCCAAAATAATAATATCACGAAGGCTAGAGTAGCAAAAAGGCACGTTACCTTATTATTATTTATTCATTACACATATTATTCAGAGCCGCGAGAAGGCTCGCACCCTGCAGTGGGTTGAAAATTGGTTGATGATGATGATGATTCAGAGCTGTGGTAGCAGTGGCTGGCCTCTTAATCCTAGGATCGTTTGTGCGAACGAACTCAGCCGCGCCTTAATGGTTTTTTATCTTTGAAAAACGACATATCTTAGAACCCAAAGTTAAAAAAGACATTCGCCCATCCGGAATCTTAACGTAATGCGATATAGTCCCACTTGGAGGAGGCTTTTACCCTGCAGCGGGTCGACAATGAGTTGATGATGATTACTTTTTACCGGGTACTTAAAAGTTCAGACTTTTAATTTAATATACAGTGTAAACTGTATGTGCTAAAATCGGAATGTGTACACCTTCTTCACCTTAAGCTCATTATGTTAACTGAAGGTATGCAATTATGTCAATCGTGTCATTTTCGGTATTGTTTTATAGATTAAAAATCACTATGAACAAGGAGCAACCAGCGACTACTGTAAGGAAGTAACAAAAATGTAAACGACATCACTCCAGACAAATTGTAAAATGCCGACGCAGGCCAATAAACAACAAGCGATAGTTGACTGGCTCCAACGTTTACGAAGGATGGTTAAAGAAATGGTGCTATCTCTGGAATATTTTAAAATCGAAAAAAGGCCTCCCTAAAAGATATGTTATCGACGAAATAGCTGCCGAATGTGTTCATTGGGTTCTTCGACTTCCACCGTATCCGGAAAGATGTCCGTATTAGAAGATTTTAAAAAAGATGTTAGATTTATTAAAAAATGCATGAGCGGAAGTAACTGCCGAAAACTGGGAAAAAATTGTGAGAAGAACCCAAAACATTATGGCGTCGGATTGGGAAATTCATGGGGCATTCGATAATATACAAGTACAGGAAGTTATAATAAATGTTGGGGAGAGCTCATCGAGTGACAGTGACGATTCATCAGATTTTGATAAAAAAAATAAAGATTACCTGTCGTTATAATTATTTCGTTTCATTGTTGAGTACCTACCTATATCTACTTATTTTACAACAGGTCCGAAAATTTTAAAGAGTTGGCATTATCAGTCAAGAATTAATACATGTAACATCTTGTAATGAAATATAATATTAGTTAATAAATTTGTACAAAAGTATCCAGCAGTAGTTTAGTTTCTTACATATTGTAAAAAAATTTCTAGTCTGTTCTCGTGTTACGTTGATCGATATAGCTCCATCCCCATCAGTTTCTCCGACTCTGGTATTATATAACCTTGTACGTGTGTAAACGTCATATTTTTATAAAATAATGCATACATCATGTAAAAAAAACGCTCACACGTGTTTTCACAGGAGCTGTCATCGAGAAAATAAAGAAATGGAAATAGTATAAGGGCTCTGCATGCACTGTAATCTACGAAAGTCCAAGTCTAATTTCCACATCGAGGACCAATCCATAGCGGCTATTTGCGAATACAACCGTAAAAAATCGGCTTTTTTAAAATTCCACACAGTTAGCTCTTTTATTAAAAATGTCATTTTTTTAAAATAAATAATTAACTTACAAGATAATTAGCAGTCTTGGAGCTACTGGGAAGGTCTTTGTTACATTCGACTATAGTAGTCGCTGGTTTCTCCTTGTTTATAGTGATTTTTAATCTATAAAACATTACCGAAAATGACATGATTGACATAATTCCATATTTTCAGTTAACGTAATGAGCTGAAGGTGAAGAAGGTGTATAAATTCCGATTTTAGCCATATAGTTTACACTGTATATTAATTAATAATCTGAACTTTTAAGTACGCGGTAGAAAATAATCATCATCAGCTCATTGTCGACCGACTGCAGGGTATTTATCCCTATTTTTTGTCAGTGTAAAAAATATGTCAACGTTATCAGTCAATTTAATAGCTCTAGTCATTATCAATTTGCTATACGATATTGCACCTTACGTAGGCCCCAAATTAAAGTTTGTCACTGTATTGTATAATAATAAATAATATTTTTTTCACCAAATTTTATTTATTTTTATAAAGTAATCACTCTTATCTTAAATCATAACTACCATGATAAACGTCTATATATTAATAACCTCAATCTCTTCGTCAAGCCCTTATTGTACCCCAATTTGATTTCGTCCCATATTATCCTAACCAGGTATTTAAATATCTTACTTTGCAAAACATAACTCAAGTAATAAATTATAATAACATAAAATAAGTCAAACATATTTGAAAAAGTATCAACCCCTATGAAGACGTGCAGCACTGCAGATGTGTGCGTGTAACGGATACGTGTGCGTGTTGCAGTTTACCGATTCGGGAGAGCGTTGATTTGTATAAAGGCTCATAGGTGACTCCTAGAACGATCGTTTTCAAACAAAGCGAACGATAGAACGAAAAAGTCTATTTTGTCTTAGATTTTGATGTATGATTTGATTTTCCTTGTCAATTGTCCTGCCTGACGATTTATTGTACCTTCCTATACCCGCGCGTTGGTCTGTGAGACTAACGAAATAAATTTTTGTATTTATTTTTTCTTTCGTTTATCCTTACAGTAGAATCTTTTTGTGTAAGTAGATAGATAGATAGATAAAAACTTTATTTGCCAAAAATGATAACACATTATTTTTTTCAATTCACTTTTACAGAAAATATATGGACTAAGGACACAATTTAAATGTTGTATATAGTCAAAAGTGACACATTAAAAATATATATATACATTTCATAATATAAACATTTTAACACATTAAAACAAAAATAGAATTAATGGTAAAAATGAGACAATAGAATGGTTTACATTAAAAGAACCGAAATCCTACAATTCAAATTACAGTGAAATTCGGAAGTGCTATGCTACCAAAAGGCAAAAAGGCTATAGCTCAACTCTAATTCGCTTGTAGCGAAACGCTGATTTTCAGCTACTGCCAAATAATTACTAAATAGAAAAGGTATAAAGGAATACAATAAATTCTAAATAAACAAAAACCTCAATGAAAGGCAATATAAGTAAGTGCAGTAAATAAGATAACGATGATTATAGTATAGGTACTTATACATATAATTAAAAGTAATAGAGTTAATATAAAATAATATCAATAATAAACTTATGTGGTTAGTTTAGGTTCAAATATATCTAATTCATAACTTTTACATATTCAAAAATAATAACATGACATGTTAATCTAAATATGATAGTAGTTACATAGATAAGAAGTGAATTAGCCTTCGACGTGATTTTCGAAGCGCAACTGATTATCGAAAAGAACTCCTAGATTTTTTGACTCATCAACACGACAGATACTTTGTCCCTTAATGCTGACTACAGGGTTATGAATACTTATTTTGTTAATCTGTGATTTTGAGCCTAGGATGAGAAACTTGGATTTATCCGGATTTAAAACTAGGGAGTTTCTAACCGACCCCTCTGCTATTCTGTCTAGATCTTCGTTTAGTTTTAACACCGCTTGTGACATTTTATCGGGTACTTCAGAGATGTACAGTTGAACATCGTCGGCATAGAGATGGTACTTGCAATTTCTAATCTCGTTACAAAGATCTGCACTGTATAAAATGAATAACAGGGGCCCAAGAATAGAGCCCTGGGGAACACCACGGCTTACAGGCTTCGGATTAGAAATCAAGAAAGTGCCATCAGATCTTCGGAGTTTCACCGATTGGCAACGCCCGGAGAGGTAATTAGCAAACCATCGTACCGCAAGAGGATCCAAACCATGGGAATACAATTTCGCGAGTAATAAAGAAATGTCAATACTTTCAAAAGCGCGGGAAAAGTCTAAGAGTGTTAAGACCGTACCACGTCCTACATCTTGTTCCGCAAGAATGTTATCAGTCACATCTAGTAATGCGGTGACTGTGCCACGGCCTTTACGAAAGCCTGACTGGAGCGAGGGCAAGATGTTATTTTGCTCTATATATGCTAAAATTTGAAAATATACAGCCTTTTCTAATACTTGAGAAAGAAAAGGAAGTATACTGATGGGCCTGATATCTCTCAATTCCAGAGGGTGAGTAGTTTTAGGTATAGGACTAACCAAAGAATCCTTCCATATTTGTGGGACGACGCCAGTCAGCAAAGATTGATTTATTATTAATGTTAACATAGGTAATGTTCTAGGCAATGTCAGAATGATCATATCTCTACTGACATTGTCATTGCCCATGAGGTTAGACTTTATAGACATAATTAATTTCAGTACAGCAGCCTCTTCAACCGGCTTAAAGGCGAAGGATGAATTAACATTAATATTCAAAAATTTATTGATTTCCGATAAAGATGCCAAATAATCACATGTAGGTATATTCAAAAAGTAATCATTTATCCTGTTAGCATCATTAAAACACTCAGGGAGACAATCGCTCTTACTGGGATCTCTTAATATTTTGTTTTTAAGGGTTTTCCAAAAGGTAGAACTGTTGTTTATATTTGAATTAATAAAAAAATCAAAGTAAGCTCGCTTCTCATTATAAATACTGCTTTTTACCAACTTTTTCAAATCTTTATAATAGTTATTATTGTCTGCGGTTTTTACTGTGCGCGCTTTATTACGCATCTTCATCATCAACTTTACTGTATCAGTGATCCATGGGGGCGACTGGTCACTTCTGATATGCGATGTTTTTAAAGGAGCATGCCTATCAAAAAGCTGTAGAAGTAATGCGTTTAGCTTAGCTACCATTAAGTCAACACTCGGTTCTTTTTCAATACACTCCCAGTTAATAGAGTTTAGATCTTCATTAAAATCATTAATGTTAATATGCTTAAGCGGTCTATAAGATACAATTTTAGGAGGGATTTTGGGTTTTTTAATTGAAAGGGTAACATTAACCATTGCGTGTCCAAACGATCCCGTGATGTCATGGACTGTAACCTCACGCACCTGACAGTTAGTGCACACAACATCAATAAGTGTTTCAGACTCTGCAGTGAAGTGGGTTGGCGCAGAAACTACCTGTTGTAAATCCATACTGCGAAGGAACTGATTTAGTTTCGTAGTCTTACAATCTTTTTCTGCAAGACAGTTAATATTAAAATCACCCATCAAGATTAAATAATCGAAACGTGAGAACTTAGAAACAGAATCCGTCAGAATGTCTATAAAAGTGTCGGTGTTCATCCACTGCGGCCTGTAAGCTGTGCCTATTGCCAGTGTGAAGCCATTAGATTTTGTTGTAAGCCACATTTGCTCAATAGTTTTATCTGTATTGTTGAGATACCGAACACGAATACCGTCTTTTATATAAAACCCGAGGCCACCGCCGCGGCCGCCGCGCATCTCCCGCGGGCGCGGCGCACATCGCAGCCGGTAGCCGGGCGGCGCGGGCGCACACACCTCCTGCCCCGCGCTGAGCCAAGTCTCATTTATGGCGACTATATCGGCTTTAAAACGGTCCATTGCAACGATAAAATCGTCGTGCCCAGTGTTCAAAGAACCAGCGTTATAGAGACTGAGAATTAAATGTTTAGTTTTATTCGCCATTTTTAAAGTTTATCAAAAGTCTATTATATATAATTGTCATGTGAATAAAATATATATAATAAGTAAATAAGTATGATACTCTATAAATAATAGTTAATATATATTGAAGTATGATTAATAATGTATGAATTATAAAAATATAAATTAAATGTTTTTTGCATTTCATAAAACAAATCAAGCATAAGTTCCTGCCTACTTTTACGTTACATTGAAATATTTTGCAAGTTAAACATATATTTTCCTGGCTATATCTGAAGAAACTATCCATTACTGATTTAAAATTATAATAAAATAATGCTAAGTAGACTATGGTTTTTATACTATTTTAAAGAGTCCAACACATGCATGTTATTTACTTGCACGAAGCGCGAGGTCTCATCCTTGCGTAGGAAGACTCGACCGCCGCGGACCCACACGAACTTGTAGGAGAGCTGCTTGGCTTTGGCGCGCGCGGCGGCGTGCAGCGCTTTGTTCTGCGGAGACAGGTGCTCCGACACGTACACCAGCTTGTTGTCGCCGCCAATGCCCAGCAGCGAAGTGCACAGCTTGTTGCTCGGATGAGTTTTATTATACTTCGCAACCGCAGAGGAGAGCTCGTCGCGACAACGCGTACTTCTCTACTTCACCACAATAGCCTTAGGTCTCTTAAGGTCTTTGTTGAGACTTGCAACGCGGGTGGTGTGAAGAATGTCTTCATCGTGGAGTTTTGAGGAGACGAGGTGGGCTATATTTTTTACAATCAAGGTAACATTTTCGTTTTTCGTCTGAGTTACGCCCTGTATTTCGAGGTTACTATCTCGCATATATTGTTCTATTGAATTTATCTTTTCATTTAAACCAGATACAGCTAAACGAAGAGCGTCACACTCGGACTTTAATTCTATTTTTTCTTTAACAATTTTACTCGTTGTTGTAATTAAATCATCGTACTGTGAGCTAACGTACTGGACGCTCGTCTGTAAGTCACGCAGTTTTTCGTTTATTGGCGCTAGTTCCGAGCGCAATGTGGTACGAATTTCATTTCGTATCATTAAAAGTAACTCACTGTCCTCTGAACTACTGGCCGACACGGGCTTGCTGCGGTGAGTCACATTACAAACTGGAGAGACGTCTGTATCACTGGGACTGCGATCCAGCGGCGGCGCCACCGCTCGGACCGGCGTATTCGTGTTATCCCTTTTAGGAATAATGTTTTTACAACGGGGGCAGGTCCATGCTTCTCTGCGATCCTTACTTGCGGGCCCAGAAGTATAAAAGCTATTAAACTTTTTTCAGAAACACCGGCGCATATTATGTCATATGTACTAGCGCAGCTGCTACATTTGAGGTATTCTTTGCCTTTGATCGAATTGAGACAGCCTGCACAGGTATTTTTTGATGCCATTAATAACAATTTAAAACTATTTATTATTCAAGTAGGTAACTTTTATAATCAGCGCCGCGCCCTCTATGTTTAAGATTAACAACCTTTTTGTAAGTCTTGGTGTTCAAAATGATCGCTTAGTTAGATAGATCGATGGATACAACCAGTTCATCCAAGGTTGACTAGATGTCGCTACTTTATTTTTTAATTAAATTATTTTATATGATCTCCTAATTATATAAAGTGTTTTTTTGTCACAGAAATAGTTTTGATGCACTCTTACTGTAACGGGGTATCGCCGTTTAAGTCGGTTAACAAAATCGAGCCAATTATAGGCTAAAGTTCAAAGTTCAATTAGGTGTAAACACAAAGAAATTGACAAGTCACAGCAAACCGTTAGCGAGTTCTCTTTGTTATTATTTGAAACACAGAAATATGTCCCGTACGCAATGAACGTGGTAAAATTGTTTCAGATTTGTGATCAATATTAGTTATTTATTACAGTATTGATAACACACAGTATTGTTAACACAGTAATTGTTTGTTTATAAACACTTGTATGGTGTTTATTTTAAATGTTGTTTTTTTTAGTATTGACACACACACACCGGTCACAAACACTTATACACAATATTTGTAGAATACTTAAGACAAATTCACTATAATTTCAGTTATCTATACACTTTACTATTTTTTAGAAATATTTATATACGGAGACGATATTCACTGTGCGCCATCTAGTGATAAGTCCTAGTAATAAAGTCCTAAGTAATAATTTCTGTTTTATTGATTTTGATATCATATTGTGTTAGTTAGCATAATTTAATTATCTTATATTATTTTTAGGTCTTAGTTGACGACAAGATGGATGATCATCAAATAAGTTTGTTGTTGTATGACGATATTTCGGATTCTGACTATGAAGATCAAAATGACAGCGAGGTGGAGGATTATAAGAAGACGGGCTGTCAATTCCTCTTTGCCAAGACTGATAAAGCTAAGTCTTCTGAAATATGTATATTCGATGGTCCAGAATCCTCAGTAACAGCTGCCAATAGTAGAATTGGCCGTTGTGCATACTACCCATCAAAAAGAACCGTAAGACGCGGTACATCTGCGCTAAATGCAAAATTTACTTTTGTATGGAACATGCTATTATGGTATCATCTGCTTGTTTTAGTGAGACTTGTGCTCAAGATTATATATATTTTATTCTTTGCCACCTAATAGTCTATAAGATTTGACAGATTATTTTTGTTTATTAGAAGAAAAAAATATTATTTTTAACATTTTCGTAAGACAAAACTAAACGAGTTAGTTATTTAATAAAACATATATTTTTTATGTGCTGTGCTTATTTCATTTATGATATCCCCTATTTAAATTAGACATATAATAACATTACTAAAGGTGTTCTTGAAAAAAAAACAATGAGATTGTGTCCTGAATTTTCGGTCTATAAGTCCATGGTATAGGTGTTACACCTATGTTACACCTGTTGACGCGGGTATAGGGAGGTTTACTGAATATCCCTTCAATCAAAAGTTCAAACAACACGTAAATATTATTTATTTTGAAAGAGATATATTTTATTTTTTCAATACATATCGCAGCTGCTAGTTATAGTGCACAATGCGAAGTTATTTTTTTCGATCTTAAATTAATGATCGAAAATGTCAATAATTACAACGTAGAATTTTGGGTCGTTCGAAAACTAATGAGAATAGTATAAAGTATTGTGGGAACTTGTGTAGCTCAGGTTTCTTCAATATACCGATGAACGCTGAAGGAGAAAGGAATTTTCCCGTTCAAGATATGATGTTATGACTCCTTGTAAAAATATTAATATAATAAACGTAAAATTTTTCTAACTAGTGCATACATTTTTGAACGACGTGGTACCTTCTCTTAAGTTTTTGCTTAAATTTATGACATGGGAAATCGGTGTTCCAAAGTTAGGAATGTCTTAAGCATTGAGGCGTTTACTTAAGTTTAGTGCAACGCAATTCTGGTTGCTAAGCACGTCGTAGAGACTTATGTATCAAATTAGGCGCTGTCAAAGTTTAGTACAGGTGGGTAAGTGGAATAAACGATTTATAATATTATTATAGTCAAACGCAGAATAAAAAAATATATATATTTTCGTGTTTGATAAAGGCTATACTTTATCAAGAAATAATTCATATAGTCAAAAACTGCTAATTATTGAATTATGCAGGGTGTAAAAAGTACTTCCAATACTGAAACAAGTGAAAAAGTTGCTTAGACTTTCCCATAGAAATATAGAGTCAAAATGGAAATCCTTAGGAAATCCTCTGCTCAGTTTAAGCAACCCATTCCAGAGTTACAAGATTAGATATTAATAGATACTTGTTTAAATCCTGTATATAGAAAGAAGAAATCCAAATTGTGAATATTTATTATTTTATACTCACAAGTTTGGATTGATTATATTTTCACCACGCTACCCACCCGATGGTAACTGGCATGGACGTCATTAATCGTAACTGTTTTATTTATTGATAGTATTTGTGATTATCATATCGACTACAGTTCGTTCACGTTAAGAATACAGAGACGTATCGTCTCAGGATTAGGTTTTAGCCAATAGCATCACCGACAATAAGAAAACTTTTACTAATGCGATGTCCTCATTGGCTAGTATTTGTAGATGCATCGATGATTCACTGTATTCTTATCGCGGATAGGCTATAATTACGTTGCCGACCGTAGGCATCTCTTGGAATTGCCTTTGTTCCAGTTATCACAAAATATAAAAACTACTAGTCTTACCTAGAACACCCAAGGAGAGCCAAGAAGCTCTGTAGTCTTTAATGAAATCGATGGGTTTTTCCGTGGCACCTACATCAAGCAGGTACAAAACGCTGAGTTGGACCGCCATGCCTGCATTGCACAACACTTGCACCCAGTTCCTTTGCCCTCCTGAAAATTAAATAGAAAAGATAAACAGCAATACTAATTTCACATTAAAGAATAGATAAATCCAGAGCTGTAGAACGCAGATAAGCGTGTAATAAAAGAGACGTTCCAATACTTAAGGGGCGCTCGGCTAGTTTTTGTACGGTTGTTTCAAGGATTAATAACGAGTATTGAATGCCAGTATTTCATAATTTCGTTTAGTTTTGTCTTAGGAAAACATTTTCGAATTCGTAAAACAGCTACACTACATACTCATGGCGTCATCTGTCATCTTGATATTTTATTTATATTTAAAGTTTTGATGTAAATTGCGCTGTAACTTTAATTTTTCTTATACAGGGTGTAACATAAAGGAAGCCTAATACTTAAGGGTCAGTAAATTGGGGCTGGTTAAGACTTTCACACATTAACATTTTTTTACTTCAACATCAGGCGCGCGAGGCGCAAATACTCGTATTTTTTATTTATTTGAAATCATTAAAGTAACTAAATATGCTATTTTCAAAGAGGACAGCGAGTCCACTAAGGTTCGTGTAGTCTTAGATGGATCATCACCAACATCATCAGGCTTCTCACTAAACGATATTTTGAAAGTTGGACCTAATATTCAGGATTCTCTCTTTTCCATTTTAGTAAGATCTCGTCAACACAAGTATTTGTTAACAGGAGATATTGAAAAGATGTACAGACAGATTTTATTAAACGAAAATAATAGAAATTTTCAATTAATCCTTTGGGGAGACGATGAGTCCTTACCAATAGAAACGTTACGTCTGAATACTGTCACTTACGGAACCGCAAGTGCCAGTTATTTGAGGACACGTTGCCTCTGGCAGTTAGGTGAAGAGTGTTCCGACAATTTAATAAAAAATATAATACAACATGTCTTTTTAGTAGACGATTTGATAACAGGATCAAATGATGAAACGGAACTACGCTATATACAAGAATCAGTAACACATGAATTACAAAAGGGAGGTTTCAATTTAAGAAAATTTAAAACTAATTTGCCGTTATTGCTTAATCATTCAAATATAAAAAATGAAAATTTAATGTTTAGCGATTCTACAAATACTCTAGGTCTAGGTTGGAATCCACAATCTGATACATTTACATTGCCAATAAAAAATATGAATAATGATACTTTTGTTACAAAAAGAATAATTACATCCAATGCCTTCAAGATTTTCGATCCATTGAGACTACTAAGCCCAATTATAATCATCCCCAAAATGTTAAATCAGTCTTTATGGATTTCAAAAATAGACTGGGACGATCCTGTCCCTGCAAATGTCAATGCAGAATGGAAATCTTATTCTAATAAATTTCAATGTCTGAGTAAGCTAGAAATACCTAGATTTGTTTTGTGCGACTTGCCTAAGACCATAGAAATTCATTGCTTTAGTGATGCATCTCAAAAGGCTAACGGCGCTTCTATTATATTTAATCAATAGATAACAACAATAAAAGCTTTGTAAAGCTGCTATGCGCTAAATCGAAGGTTTCTCCAACAAAACCCACGACAATACCACGCTTAGAACTTTGTGCAGCTCTCTTAGCTGCGGGCCTTTGTATGAGTGTCCTAGACTCGCTTAGATTAACGCCTGATAGAATTGTATTTTGGTCCGATTCAAGTGTAGTTTTAAATTGGTTAAAAATGGACCTCGGAAAGCTTACAATTTTTGTTGCCGTTAGGGTAGTTGAAGTACTAGAGCTGACAAATAGTTCCTCTTGGCGATATGTACCGACTGCAGACAACCCAGCAGATTTAATTTCACGAGGCGTACAGCCTCATATTCTTCCTACATTAAATATTTGGTGGCACGGTCCGCAATTCTTAATAAATAATAAAAATTCGTGGCCTATTTTAAAAAAAAATAATTCAACAGAATCAGCAGAACTTGAGATTAAATGTCATGCAGTTATAATTACAGAAGCAATTATACCTTTCAATAATTACTCAAATTTTCCAAAATTACAAAGAATCATAGCATATGTAAATCGTTTTATACATAACTTAAAATATCCAAAATATAAAGCAAGTGGTAGTTTAAAAATAGAAGAGCTACAAAATTCATTTTTAATTCTGTGTTTTTAGCACAACAACAATAATTTAAGTTCATTACATTAAAAAATAATCAACTTTTGACCAATAAATCAAAACTGACCTTCTCTCGGTTTATTGATGAGCATAACTTAATGAGAGTGGGTGGTAGAATAGGTGCCGCACAATACACTTATCAGAAAAAACATCCCATAGTACTAGATAGTGCCCATCATTTAACTAAGATTTTATTTAATTATGAACATCATAAAAACCTTCACGCGGGCCCTCAGTTTCTCCTGTCTGTAACTAGAGAGTCCGTGTGGGCTATAAATGGGCGTAGATTAGCTAGGCAAACCGTATTTAATTGTACTCAATGTAGATGCATAAATGGCGCTACATTATATCCTAAAATGGGTAATTTACCTTCACAAAAATTTACTCCAGACTGTCCATTTCTATCAGTACAGCTAGATTTTGCTGGACCATTCATAAAATGTGCGAAAATGATCAAATGTTATATGTGTATTTTTGTATGTTTGCGTTATAAATGAATACATATAGAGGCCGTTAGTTCAATTTATTTTTGGATGAAAATTGTAAATCGATTACTTATTTCGCAACTCAGGAGGGTATTAACTTTTTTTTCATACCTACTAACGCTCCTCATTTTGGCGGTATCTGGGAGGCTGGAGTTAAATCGGCCAAGTATCATATAATTCGCGTAATGGGCAATTTGCATCTTAGGTTCGATGAAATTTTAACCTTGTTTGCGCAAGTCGAGGCAATTTTAAATAGTCGTCCCATATGTCCAATGTCTAGCTCTCCAAATGATTTCCTACCCCTTACCCAGGGCATTTTTTGAGCGGTAGAGAACTAACTACTTATCCATCAGTGTCATTAATTGACAAAAAATTGGGACCTCTACAACGCTATGAACGTCTCCAGCAAGTTCATGAACATTTTCGGCAATGATGGCAACTTGAATATATTCATGAATTACAAAATCGACAAAGCAAATCTCATGGTTGGTGATTTAATCCTCATTCAAGAAGATCATGTTCCAACCTTAAGTTGGCGATTGGGAAGAGTAACACAATTATTCCCAGGTCATGATGGTATTGCTCGCGTTCCAGAGATCAATACAATTCGAGGTTCCATACGACTTAACAAGACTCTGTCCTCTACCAAAGTGAGAAGAAAACGAAGGCTGTTGAAAGAAGAAGCCTTTCAACGGCGGGGAATATGTTTAGGATTAAGTGAAACTTTTCTAGTTAAATTCATAAGGCGTAAAGATGTTTGTAATTTGTTGTAGGTAGTTTCGATATTTGTAAAAATAAAAAATTGTAAGGAAGGTTATTCTAGAATACGCATACACATCAGCTCCTGTAGAAAAAAGGTTACATTAAATCAAGTTTATCGAAAATCAAGAGATTTCATTTATATTCATCTTCAAGATTAATTGTATCGATTAGTTATATGGAACAAAGATTTTATTTTATTCCCATAGCCTGTTTTCGCCACGGTCCATAAGTATTACCTTTTGAAAGTCAAATGAATGAATAAAATAAATAAATAAATTTTTTATTTACAGTTTTGAAAGCTTATCAGACTCCTAAATTCGGCGATCAATCATATTGAGACGTAAGTAGCTTCGTTAAAGAAGCAGGCAAACTACGTAGGAACAATGACATATTACATATAGACAAGTCATACCCAAACATTACCGCACAAAAAAACGGCGTCAACGTGACTATAGATACCTACCCGATATATAGAGTAATATAATTTGTGGGAGAAGGAAAGAATAATACTGCTCGCTTGTTGTAAGAAAGAGATACCTATGTACTTCGTGGCGTTGCTTCGCACTAATTGGTCGCGCGCGTAGGTGACGTAGTACGTAAACTGTCGAAACTCTATAGCATTGTCTCTTTTACTCCCACATACAAAATCATATTACTTCTCGCTCTTCGAGTTTGTTAAAACGAATAGCTATATCAATTTTAAAACGTCATTTTAAATAGCTTTGTTCCAGTAATTGCACTGGCATCCTTCCCATTAACCGGAACACAGCCACGTCAACGTCATTGTTATGGCGGAAAAAATAGGAAGGACTATACCGCCCCAGACGAGATCTTAACAAAAGAAACTACACTAACGTTTAGTGGTAATGTAGTTTCCTAGTATCACTGTAATACTGAGAGCAACGTGTGGTATGAGCAAGCAGGAAAACATACTGCTCAAGACCGAATAAAAATAAAACGATTGAACGCACATGTTTATCACAATATGTAATTATAAATTGCAACACTATTTTTTTTTTTCGAAATGGACAGTTTATTTATGGCCCTAATCGCCTTTTAAATTTCACCGGACTTTGTAGCCTAGCGCTGAAGGCGCTTAGCCGGAACTTAAACTACTCTTACATACGATATGCCTAAGGGCCACCAGAGAGAGCACGGACCTCGGCTTGTTTTAATTATTTTTTTTTTTGCCTTGTAGTGGCCTAAAGTGGCTTTTCATTATTTTACTTTTCTTTTTACATCCTTTGCTGTATTCTTATTGTTTTATATATCTTTTTTCATTTATTTGTATATTATTCTCATTTATACTTATGATAAATGCGTAATATACCTTTTTCATACTTACTCATTGTTTTGTATACCATTACGTTTTATTGCTTTTTTGCTACTGTTTTGCAGTACTCTTTAAACGTTATGACGGTCTCTTTGTTTCCAATCAATTTCTCATAATTTGCACAGTCTTTCAGGCCGAACTTATGCCGTAAATTGAAAAATACCAAAGTGAATATTCTCAGTGACTCCAGATCTTTCTTTGAACTTGTATGTTGTGGCAGGATTGACCATCCGTTGGTGTTCGCTGTTGTGCAGAACTTGGTGGGATTAAAAGACGAGGGAAAGTCACTTCGGCTGTTTGGTTAAGTCCATGTAGGAATACCCGGAAACGAAAGAGCAGACGAACTGGCTAAACTAGCTTCAGCCGTCAAAATGAAAGCTGCTTATGACCTATGCCCGAAATCTTATATTAATCTGCACAATAGGCGAATGTAGAAATGCGTACGACACGTTAGGCTGGCCTATTTTGAATAACCTGTATAATAAAGTGATTGATGTTCGACTTGCTGGCGTGAGCGAAAGCCACACTGGCATATGACATGATGGGGCGGACGTAAGTTTTGTAAAGTGACGACCCGCTAACGCAACGCTTTGGATAGAGCAGAATCTCGCAGGACTTCATGAATAAACAAATTACTAGCGGACTAGGCACGCTTTCTACTTCGGTCGACGCCATTCCTATTAGAATCCTTACAATTCATGTCAAACATTATTAACGTGATGAGTGATTTTAATTATGTGGTGATTAAGTTAAGGTTATTTTTTAAGATAGGGAGTTTTAAGTTCGATGCTAACAATATCATACGATCCTCAACAACGAAGCTAATAATGGTCGTTTGAATCGAACAAAATCCTTTTTTTAAGTTATAGCCTTCAAAGCACATGCTCACACGGCTATGCACGTGATTACAAATTGCATTATATTTAAACCACTGCTAACATTTTTACAGTAAGTTAACTCGAGAATACCTAATCATGACCGCTTTGAGTCCCTTACTAATTATTATGAAAGTAATTCAAATAATACTACATCAGATTGTCCTCTGCCAATATCCAGTCAACCTGAGGAGCCATATGTCACTAAGCATGTAGTATCAAACTCAGGTAGTAGCTTAGATAAGAAGTCAAATAAAAGTGAATTAAATATAATTATGTATAGCGATGAACTTGGTAAGAACATGGGATTGCAACTTACTCGGTATGTTGGGGGGCCAATAACTAATTATTGTTACCCCGGTGCTTCATATTATGACATAGTTGATAAAATTACATCCCGTACATTTAACCCTAATACAATATTGATTATATTAGTAGGCAGATGTAAGCAACTAAGTAGGAAAACAATGACAGCATGTTTTGCTAGATTGAATTGCAGGCAGAATATTAGTAAAATTATTTTGTTTGCATTTCCATTTACCCAGAGCCCCTCAGAAAATAATATGAAGCATCGACTAAATATAGATGTACAAAATATGACATGTCGTCATAGTGAAAAATTTCAGTTTATTGATTTAAATACATTTATTAACAAGCCATATATGACCAATGATAGGTACAATTTGTACAGTAATGACCTACGACATATAGCATACTCGCTATCATATATTTTATTCATAACAGTCAATTCGTTGACTACAACCACTGCTTCTATTGAGCAGTCACTTTATACTTTTGACCCGTTGGAATGTAATATTCCAAAACATAGTATTAGAAATAATTTAAACATAAGTTAGTGACAATAGATAATACATCTAGCACCAGTATTCTAAGTAGTAATTTAAGCAATAAAAATGTAAAAAATAATTTTCTGAACATAGTCCATCAAAATATGCAGGGCATTGATGGTAAGGAATTACAGATCGAACTATTCATAAACTGTGAAAATATTCATATACTATGTATCACAGAGCACTGGCTCACACAGTGTCAAATTATGTCTTCTTATAAGAATCATGTAATTGCTAGTTCATTCAACAGAGAACAAACAACTTGCGGCGGCTCAATGATCATCACTCATAAGAGCCTAACATTTAAAGAACGCACTGATATTGTAAGTCTGTCTGTTGAGTGATCAGTTGAAATAGCCTGTATTGAGATAGGAAATATTGTTATAATAAGTGTATACAGACCCCCATCCTCACCATTTGAAGTATTTGAGAGCACTATGGATGAGGTATTACATAGAGTAAATAACAAAAACAAAGAAATAATTATTTGTGGCGATTTTAATATTGATTTATTAGTAGAGACATCACTAAGTAAACGATTCTTGAATCTTTTTAATTGTTACAATCTAAAAAATCTCTTCTTAGAGCCTACGCGAATCACAGCGACCTCAGCCACATGTCTTGATAACATTTTTACAAATTTAATGCCATGTACAAAGTCAGTAATTAATAAACTACAATCAGATCATAGTGGGCAGTTGGCCACTTTTGATATTGGGCTAAAAAAGACTTTAAAAAGAGAAATTACCTTTATACCCATGAATGAGAGACGGCTTGAAACATTTAGGAAAAATGTATTTGAAAAAACATTTAAATTAGATTACTGTGCAGATCCTATTACTCAATATAACTCTATTCATAATATAATTAGAAATGAATATGACTCTGTTTTAAAAAAAAAGAAAATATGTATTAATAATAATTTATTTAGGTTTAGTGACTGGGCAACAGTGGGAATATGCAGAAGTAGAAATAGATTATATGAGTTGTACAGTGAAAGAACTTATAATCATAATAAGACATTTTATGAATATGTTAAAAAGTATTCAAAATTATTTAAACGAGTTTGCAGTGTAGCTAAATCTAATTACATTAATAATAAAATTAAATATAGTACCTACTAACATTTCAAAAACTGCATGGAATATAATTAATCAGGAAACTGGGAAAGCAAAAGAACCACACACCAAATATAATTTAAAAATTAATGATAAAGTGTTGTCAACTGACAAAGAAGTTGCTGAAGCATTTGAAAATTTTTTTACTGCGATCCCTGTGTCAACTACTTCGAGTATTAATTCATGTACCACTCTTGCACAGTCATTGCTAACGGAAAATGTAAATTCATGCAATATTGATTTTATTTTTAAACATGTTACTGTTCCACAAGTTTTAAATGCATTTAAAAGCATTAAAGTAAAAAATACTGCCGATTTAGATGGGATTTCTGTTAAAATTATTGAATCTGTCATTGATGGTATAGCCCCGTACTTAGCCAGTATATTTAATGACTGTGTTGATAATGGTGTTTTTCCTGATTTAATGAAATTGAGTAAGGTCATTCCAATATTCAAAGCAGGTAGTATGTCTGACCCTAATAATTTTAGACCTATAACTATACTACCAACGCTCAGTAAGATTTTTGAAAAATTAATTTTAAATCAATTACTTTCTCATTTTTACGGTAATAGTTTAATGAATTTTAAGCAGTTTGGTTTCACGCGGGGTCGCTCAACAACCGATGCCGGTGTTGAGCTCATAAAACACGTATTCAGCGCCTGGGAGGAGTCGTGTGATGCTATTGGTGTCTTTTGTGACTTGTCCAAGGCGTTCGACTGTGTGGATCATACTGCTCTACTCATGAAACTGCACCATTACGGCATTAAAAACCGAGCGCTTGCCTTGATTAAATCATATATTTCTAATAGAAAACAGAAAGTTGCAATAAATGGAGAAAAATCATCAGGATCGGCAGTGACAATGGGTGTGCCCCAGGGCTCAGTTCTTGGTCCTTTCCTATTTTTAGTTTATATTAATGATCTGCCATCGGTCGTTAAGAATCAATGCGAGGTCATATTGTTTGCTGACGATACTTCCTTCTTGTTTAAAATCAAAAGACAAGAAATTGACTATCGAGCGGTGAACAAATGCATCTCCAACACAGAGCAGTGGTTCTCAGCTAATAATTTGCTCCTCAATGAAAAAAAAACGAAATGTGTTAAATTTACATTGCCAAATGTCAAACAGGTAAACACAAACATTGTAGTTAAGAGCCAGGAACTGACTCCTGTAAACTCAACTGTAGTTCTGGGCATAACCTTAGACGCCAAACTGCAGTGGGGACCGCATGTTGATGGTTTAGCGAAAAGGCTTGGCTCTGCCGCATATGCTGTTAAAAAAATTAGACAAATTTCAAATGAAACAACTGCTCGATTAGTCTATTTTGGTTACTTCCACAGCCTCATGACATATGGTATTCTGCTGTGGGGGAGTGCTGCCGACATCGATGCTATATTTATTCTGCAGAAAAGGGCCGTTCGCGCAATCTATCAGCTCGGTCCAAGGGTGTCACTTAGAAGTAAATTTAAGGAAATAAATATTCTTACCTTCCATTCACAATATATTTTAGAAAATTTAATGTATGTTAAAAAGAACATAACCTTGTTCAAAAGAAAAAAAGATCTGCACAATGTTAACACAAGAGGAAGAAATATGCTGGCAGCTCATAATAGCAGGCTTCATAAAGTCACTAACTCATTCATGGGTCAATGTATACGCTTTTATAATAAGGTTCCTGAGGATATCCAAGGTCTTCCTACTGACAAATTCAAAGAAACTATAAAGGAGAAGTTGTGTGCTAGAGCATATTATAAACTATCCGATTATTTGGATGATAAAAGCCCTTGGGTATAATCCCCTCATTAACAGGATTGTACTAGTATTTGTAACAAAGCATGTGTAATGTGTCTGTTTGTGCGATGAGTTCTTCGTCCCGATGAATATCTAAAGCGTCATTGTCACTAAAAACGTCTTCTTATGGTAGCGTCGGGTGACGGGTCGCTCACTTCCCTCTAATATGGTTGAGGAGGGCGATGGCTGGATCCCGCGTTAACTCGTGAACGGGTGCCATTTGAGGGTGTTCGTCGTTTGGATACTTGGGGGGAGGGAGACTTGCCGAGCTAACAGATGCAGAAAAGAATAATTTTGTATAGACATAAAGAGACTCTGGAAATTTATTTTGAAAAAAAAAAATATACCCGTGAAGTTTCTTGCCAGTTCTTCTTCACGAAGGTTTTTTTTTCGAACTGGTGGTAGAATCATGTTTTATTTGACGTCAATAAGAACAAGTAATTGTCAATGTTGAGAAATAAATATTTGAATTTGAATTTGAATTTTACCCTTACTGTAGTTTACTGATTCAACAAAATGTCACTTGGATAAGCCCCAAATAACATTTAATAAAAGTTATATATTGTGCAGAAGTAAGCTGAAATTAGCATAATGTATTTATAAAAATGCATTACTTGAACATGTGTCTATTCTGGGTCATGTAGTTAATAAGTTAAAATAACAAAATCTGACTCACATTAGTTATCAGTATAAACTGCAGAATAAATTAAGCAATCTGTAACAGACGATAACCAAGTGACCTGTCGATTTATATGTTGTACCTTGAATATTTGAGATATGGGTGTCGTGATCTCGCCGTCATGCAATAAGAATGACAAGGATGTGATTTAGTTCAGGGGTTCTCAAACTTTTTCGGCTCCCTATGCACTCACTGGTTTAGTATTTCAACTAGGCGCCCTTACGAATCTAAATAAGAGCTGGAGGCTATGCAAGGCTAGCAAGTCCAAACACGGATCAATAAATATATAATATGGTTGCTGCGGACACCCTCTTTACTCTCTACGGCTCATTCTTTGGAAACCTATGGTAAAATTTATAATGATATGTGTTTAATTTTTTTATTGCTGAAAATATTCCAGGGGTCTGCTGAATAAATATTCATCCAACCATCCTGTGATGTTGACTGGCATCTAAGCCAAAGGACAATATAAATACTTGGTGTTAATAATTGTTTGCTGATTAATAATGCATTGTAGACTAATTATATTTCGTTGCTTCATTCTTCAGATATATTTACTAACAAAGTAGTCCCTTTGACCTACACGGTAGCATCGCACAAATTAAGAGTAGTTAAACGACTAAAAAGTCTATACTCATGACGTTTTAGTTCCCTTTTTTCCCGCTAGTTTCTTCGTTATAGGACACCCCCGACCTAGCTTCATTCTTTTTTCGTGCGCGGTAGCAAGAACATCTTTCAGAAAAATGCCAAAGAGGAGTGCAGAAGAAAAAATTGCTTATTACAAGTATAAGCTTAAGAAATTGGAAAATAAACCACATCGTAAACGCATATTGCGTTTATCGGTTTCTTCTGATGCGGCAAGCATCCCAGGTAAGCTCCAAATATGTTGATTCTCCTTGATGCTAACTCAGCGTTAGCACGAAGGATAAAAATTCTTACCCGGATGTTAATTTCTAAATTAACACGGAGGTACTGATAAGAGAATTAATGTTGCAATTTAACAGCTATGCCTAATCCAGTGTTGGAAATAATTCCGGAACCGTCAACAAATACTCAGCACGAGCACGAAAACCATTTTGAAGTACCACCGCCTCAAGCGGAACTACCCGCACTTCCAATAGAAATATTAAATGCGCTTGGAGACCCTGTGGATGAAACCCCTAAATATGGTGACTACATTCACCAAGACTTGGCTCAGCGATGGCTGCCCTTGTTACGCAAAGGGCTTTCTAGAGAGGCCAAAGACCAGTTATATAAAGATTATTTAATACCTGTGAATTGCAAACTACTGAAAGCTCCCAGTTTAAATCCAGAAATATTTGCTGCTGTTGCTGAGACCTTTAGGGGCAGGGATAAAAAATTAGAGGTAAAACAACAGCAACTGGGACTTGGTATTGCAGCGATAGGACAAGCGATGACCGTTCTATTGACATCTGATAATAAAGTGAATGCTATAAAAATTCTTTCAGATAGCTGTAAGATTCTGTCTGATTTGCATTTTATTGAAACTGAAACGAGAACAAAGTTGTTGTGCGGAGGCCTCGATAAATCGTTCGTCAACATTTTAGAAAACGAAGAAAGGGATGAAACGTTGTTTGGAAATCAGTTATCAGAAAAAATTAAAGCGGCTCAAACTATCGAAAAACAAGGGTCGCAAATAAAAAAGCACGTCGACATGCCGAAGGCATCAGCAAGTCAACCGTCAACACGGCCACGATTTCAGGGAAACTGGATGGGCCCTTCTCGCTATCACTCGAACAGGGGGGGGCGAGGAGGGCAGGCCCGCAGGCAACAGATGCCAGCACGCAGCCAAGCAGGCACCACGCCGGCGCCGCGTCCACCGTCTCGGCCGCAATCATCGAGACATCGTGCCCCAACTCGGCGTTAGTGCAGGTACATGGCGGTAGACTTCAATATTTTTTTTAATTGTTGGACTGAAATCACCAATAACCCCGTTATTTTGAAGTGGATCCGGGAAGGTATATCTTTACCAACTAATAATCTGGTTAAACAGGCTGTTATTCCCTCAGTGACCTTTTCTCCTAAAGAAAGTCATGAGATGGCTCTTGCTATACAAAAATTACTTGATTTAGGAGCAATAGCCCCTTGCTCACCTACCCCAGATCAATTTGTGTCTAATATATTTCTGGCACCGAAGTCAAACGGTGACAAAAGATTCATTCTAAACCTAAAATACTTCAACAAATTCCTTTGTAATTCTCACTTTAAAATGGAAGATTTTAGAACCGCTTCTCGGTTAGTAACCAAAGAGTCCTTTTTAGCTTGCATTGACTTGAAGGAATCTTATCTATTAGCCCCGATAAAAAAAGAACATCGTAAATTTTTACGCTTTGAGTTTTTAGCAAAAACTTATGAATTCGTGGGTATGCCGTATGGGTTATCTATTGCTCCGCGAGTATTCACAAAAATTATGCGTGAGGTCGTAGGTTACTTGAGGCTACGTGGATTCACTTCAGTAATTTATTTAGATGATATTTTGTGCATTGGGGATACATATGAAAAATGTAAACAAAATGTAAAATACACTATAAAATTGCTTCGGTGCCTAGGCTTTATAATTAATTTTGAAAAAAGTAGGTTGAAACCTAAACAACAGTGTAAATTTTTGGGATTTGTGTTTGACAGCGTCAATTTGACTTTGTCTTTACCGACTGAGAAACGAGATCATATTGCACAATTAGTTGACAATTACTTAAAACTACCGTCATGTACCGTTAGAGAATTTGCACAATTTATCGGAACATTGACATCAGCCTGCCCAGCTGTTAAATATGGTTGGTTGTATACCAAGACTTTTGAAAGGATTAAATATATAGCTCTTAAAAATAATAACAATTATGACACACAAATTCATTTAAGCGATGAAATTTTAGATGATTTAAAGTGGTGGAAAAAACAAATATTTACAAATGTTATGTTCCTTAAAAGCCCGGATTTTGCAATGGAAATATTTACGGACGCGTCACGGACGGGCTGGGGTGCATTTTGTAACGACAATCGTGCAAATGGTCACTGGAAAACATGTGAGACATATTTTCATATAAACTTTTTAGAACTGCTTGCGGTCTTTAACGGATTAAAATGCTTCGCGAAAAATATGCGTGATTGTGCAATATTATTACGTGTAGATAATACAACAGCAATAAGCTATGTTAATAAGATGGGTGGAACTCAATTTCCTCATTTAAATAACTTAGCTAAATCTATTTGGCAATGGTGCGAGAAAAGAAATATTTGGTTATTTGCCTCATATATAAATTCACGAGAAAATGTTGAAGCTGACGAAGAATCACGTAAGGCTAACCTTGATATAGAATGGGAACTACCGTTGTGCGCTTTTCAACAGGTTGTTCAGTATTTTGGTCAACCGCAAGTTGATCTCTTCGCTTCTCGCACTAATGCCAAATGTTTAAAGTATGTTTCCTGGAAACGAGACCCTGATGCTATGGTTATCGACGCCTTCACTCTGTCATGGAAGACTATAGATTTTTATGCATTTCCCCCATTCCCTTTAATTTTAAAGAGTCTTTATAAAATTATCAATGATGAAGCTACCGGTATCTTTATATTCCCTTATTGGATTTCTCAACCTTGGTTCCCTTTACTTCAAAGTTTGCTTATCTCAAAGCCGATCTTTTTCAAAGATATAATTTCTCTTTCCAGGCAGAATCAGTCACAACCGCAGAGAATTACCCTGGTAGCAGGGAAACTCTCCGGCTCGCGTTCAGCAAAAGAGGCGTCCCAGCGGACACCATAGCAGTCATGGTTTCGTCCCTATCTAACAATACTTTGGCTCAGTATAATGTAACGTATAAATTATGGTGGAACTATTGTCACAATAAGGGTATTGATATTTTTAGTTGCTCAGTTTCCTCGATCCTATCGTTTTTAACTGAACAATTTAATAAGGGTTCCAGCTTTGGCACCATAAATAGTCACAGATCGGCACTTTCACTTTTATTAGGGAACAATGTGGGATCAAACGACCTTATTACTCGACTACTCAAAGGAATCTACAGACTTAAGCCTAGTTTACCAAAATATAATTATACTTGGAATCCTCAAGTCGTCTTAGACTATGTTTCGGATTGGTACCCCAATTGTAATTTGTCTTTAGTTCAAATAACAAAGAAATTAGTAGTTCTATTAGCCCTCAGTACTGCACATCGCGTGCAGACCCTATCTGTTATAAAACTTCCATTTATAAAAATATTTCCTAATGAAATTAAAATAGGTATTTTAGACATTATTAAAACCTCTGCTGCTGGTCGCGAACAGCCCACCCTGGTTTTACCATACTTTAGAGAACGACCCAGTATATGTCCCGCATTAGTTCTCGAAGATTATATACAGATGACCAATAAACTCAGGCCCGAGAAGGTAGATTCCCTTATATTGACTATTAAGCGTCCTTATCGAGCAGCCAGCTCTCAGTCCATCAGTCGTTGGATCAAGAGCGTGATGCACGAGAGTGGCGTGGACGTGGCAGCGTTCAGCGCGCACAGCACGCGGCACGCCGCCACGTCCACGGCCAACGCACGCGGAGTCTCGCTGCAGGCCATCCGCAGCGTCGCCGGCTGGACCGCTAACTCGCAAACTTTTGCAAAGTTTTACAATCGCCCAGTAGTTGATCAAAGCGATTTCGCAAGAGTAGTCTTGCAATCAAATAAATAAGTCATTGATATTAATTTGTATTTTAAAAGTATTTTTGAGGTGTTATTAATAAATGCAAAATTTTTTGTTCATGCTTTTTAAACAATGAATAAATAGTGTATCATATGTCAATTGGTTTTCATTCAGCAAAACTTTACCTTGTGCTCTTAACATCTACTTTGTTAGTAAATATATCTGAAGAATGAAGCAACGAAATATAATATATGATCAAACGAACTTCTTAAGTGAAGTTCGATCGATATTATATGAGTTGCTTCATTCGAAGATATATAAAGGTCCCACCCGCCCGCTTAATATCGAAAACGATATAACCCTAATAAAGTTTTGCTGTAAGCAAGGTTAGAACTCTGAAATAATGAAGCTAGGTCGGGGGTGTCCTATAACGAAGAAACTAGCGGGAAAAAAGGGAACTAAAACGTCATGAGTATAGACTTTTTAGTCGTTTAACTACTCTTAATTTGTGCGATGCTACCGTGTAGGTCAAAGGGACTACTTTGTTAGTAAATATATCTTCGAATGAAGCAACTCATATAATATCGATCGAACTTCACTTAAGAAGTTCGTTTGATCATATATCATACATCATAACAAGCATTTTTATGTATTAAATACAGTCTATTCAGGTACAGTGTTATTTCAGCACTTTTTTGAATACTAGAAGCTGTTACTTCCTTGACAAAAGCTAAACCTTACGAAAGTCAATAGATAATAAAATAAACATTGCATATAAAAGTTGGACAAGTCACTCTCAGGTGAAAATAAATACATTTTAGTACAAAATATATTATAAGTTTCATGACAATACAATTAAATATGACTATTTATCTTGAAAATTATTAATATTTAGATTATATTTTAAAGCCTTGACAGAGCTAAGGTTAATGATTTAGTAAACATTACAAGGTCTCATACAGTATTATATTCAAATTAGCATACAACTAAAAGTGACTAAGGGTGTTACCACACCAATTGATCGTCGATGGCAGAATAGAACAGTCGACGTCGATCTACGGTTTCGATCTTTCGACACCACACCAATCGATCTATGTCGACCGATGTTGATCGATTGGTGTGTTAACATATGTAATTCATACATACCTTCCTTGAAATCTTCTTCAAATTTCCTTTTCAAATGTGCTTTAAACTTAGTTGCTTTGGACGAAGACAGGAAAAAAGCCATTAAAGCCATTAAGAAACAATAGTTACTTAATGTAAGGAAGAATGCAACCACAAATCCTAGAGAAGCCCCACTGAGATTCACACTCTTCTTTTTGTACCCATATAAGGCAACTAATAGTGGAATTATACAAGAAGCTAGCCATCTTGTTGGTGGTATAACTTTGGGTTCTGTAACAAAATGAATGAGTATAATCATTATTATAATTATGTTTGAATGTACACATACAAAAAGGAAATATCCATGATTTGTAACTACCTAAATATATCCAAACTCACATCACATCACACCTGGATATGAACTTAATACCTCAGATACCCCAAATTTATGCATTTGCTGAATCTTGCTTTGGTTTAGTTCTTCAATGATATATTTAAATAAAATAGTGTCTGTCTACACAGTGCAGATATTAAATTATAGGTTTTAATAATATTGATTCTCAGCACTAGATCAGTAATAATTAGTTTTTTATTATAACACAACTTATGAATAAACCCACACTCATTTGTAAATAAATAAAATTATGGTACTTATATGTATACAAATACCCATGTTAGTTATTTAGAAAATATCAGTCTGAGGCAGGGGTAAGGGTAGGTGAGGCATATAGGTTTCAAAGTTCAGTCTGTTTGTTTACTTTGTTAGTTGGTTTTATAACAAGAGTAAGTTAGAAAAGTATAACTAAATACTTGAATATTTTATTTATTTAGACTTATCGAAAACTCATTAGAAATACCAAATACAGTTTAAATATAATTTGCACTGAAAATAACGTACCATCTAATCCTTCTTCACCATTTATAAATTTGGAATAAATTATATTTATAATCCACATAGACATAGACAAAGGTATTGTTATAGCGCATATCAAAACTGTAAGCAAGTGTTCATTTTTTATAAGTTTTGGTTTATCTGAACTATTATCATCTTTTGATTTCTCCATCCTGAATCAAAAATACAAAAATGCTACTAACAAAATTCAAAAACGTAGGAATGTAATAATCCCATGTATGTTTCACACTAGTGAATTATGAAACATAATATTCACGAGTACTCAGCGGAAATACGCCGAAGACAATGTTTATTTCACGTGTATTATTTTTAACATATTTTTACATTTTCGTGGTTCCGCGCACAGACAGACACCTACTGACTTTACAACTACTCATAAATAAATAAAAACGAAAAAAAAAATTATCTTATAAGAAAGGTAAGACACTACGCTATACTGCCTTCGAACATAAATATACATATTTGGTGCGCTATCAGCGCTAAAAGTGCTCAAAACCGTTCCGATTCGTTTTAGCGCGCTAAAAGTGATATTAGTGCTATTGCAATCGGAACGGTAAATAGCGCGCTAACATTCTGATTGTTCGTCGATTAAGTCTAAAGTTATAATTTCATTAAAATCTTTAACCCTGAATGAAGCGGAAGCCATTTTTTTTACATTATTACAAAAGAAAATTAATAAACAAGCTCTTAAAATCTCTATTCTATTATATTCTTGTAAAATATAGCAATCAGCTGTCGTTACGACTCGACAGACTATTACTGCCAGTGTCAGGTATTGGAAAAGCCACGGTTATTTAATGTCCTGCTCTGAGGAACCCTCCTCAGAGCAGGACACACCAGACTCACTAAAACAAAAACGAAAACCTGTTAGTTCACTTAAAAACTATTAATACAAAGGACTTATGGTTAGTGGAAACTACAACATGTTTAGTACATGTTGTAGTTTAATATATAAGTTATAATATATAATAAGTTTTTTTTACTGTGTTTACAAGTATATTTTATACTTGAGGATATAATTGGAGCGAAGCGAGCGTAGCGAGCGAAGCTCCTTATGGACTCAAAATGTATAATCGTTCACCGCGAACTCCTCTCACACCGTTTGACCGATTGAAACCAGATTTTGCACACAAGTCTAGAGTGACCATAGCAAGGTCAGTACGAAAAATTTTTCGATATCATGTACCATTGAGAAAAAATCACCGAAAAACTTTTACATTGAAATAGCATTGAAAAATTTTGTAAACAAACAATTGGCGCCAAAATTGAATTTTTGATCAACCCAAAAAAGTCCGTTAGACTAAAACAATTGATAAGGAAAATATCGCTTCGCTCCGATTATGGCATGGTTAGGTCCAGAGGACCAACGCATTCCGACCTAGTTAGTAAGGGATTTCAAAATTTGGGGGTTGAGAGTAGATACTAATGTTTTGAGATTAGTGGGCCTGGAAATATGTGGTGAAAGGATATCAAATAATGAGGTGGGATGGAAGGGACAGTTGAAAAAGATGTGGTCTATTGTACCAATTTCTAGACCACAGTCACAGAGTGGGGAGTTTCGACATCTATCCTATATAGAAATTCAGGACTACAGCAATGACCCAGTCTGAGCCTACAAATTGTTTCTTTTTATATTATAATAGAGATTTTATCTAGGTTTTTATAATTGGAGAACCAAGGTTTGTTGATAACGGCAGGTTGACATCCCGATAGTGTTTACCTACCAGTTTCTTGGTCATTACATATGAAATTGGCGTTTTGTAAGGGAGAAACATAAAGTCATTTTTTTTAAATATAATATATTTATTTAATCAAAGTATGATCTCTTAGGAACAAGCGAACGCTTTTTAAGGTTTGCGTGAGACCAGTCATAACGTACGCCGCCCCAATCTTTGCACATGCTAAACCCTCCGATATGTATAAACTACAGATAGTCCAGAATCTCTTCTGCCGCCGGGTTACGGATGCTCCGTGGTACGTGCGAAACGCAGACCTGCACAGAGATCTCGAACTGCCTACTATACAACAACACCTTAGGACGCTCTCCACCGCTTTTCTTAAGCGATCCGAAGAGCACCCTAACCCCCTTATACGCGAGTCAGTAGCTTATACTGCTCCGTCCATGCCGTCGAGGTACAAAGTCCGTAGACCGAGAAATGCACTCTCGGATCCCCCCGATCAACTTTCGGCTAATCTGGACCAGCTTAAGGCTGCCCAGGCCGTATAATCATCAATATAAATGTCATTTGCACCTTAAGTGATTAGAATTCTCAGCGGGTCCCTGCTTGCGCACCCACCTCCCTACCCGAGTGTCGCTCCGATGAAGGCTGACAGCATTCCCATGCTACAGCCGTTAAGGTGGTTTTTAGTGGGTAGGTGCCACTCTGGTGAGTCCCACATAATCGTCGCGGAAGTCGGTTGCCTGCGGCGGTATGCATGACGCATCTTCCACCTCCTTACCGAGAGGGTGTTTCGGCAGCAAAAAAATATCAGAGTATGTACCATTGCTATCTATGCACTTTTGCCATCTCATAGGTAGTTCATTGATCCCATTGTTCATTGAATTTTTTCTGTTACAAGAAGGTATCTAAATTTCGAAAAAAAATGGTAATCTGTTGGAGCAAGGTCCGGGGAGTACGGTGGATGTCTTAGACATTCCAATTGAAGCCCCTCTAATTTGGTAGCCGTCTGTTGTGCAGTGTGTGGTCTAACGTTGCCCTGAAGCAGCAGTGGCCTAGAGCGATTGACCAGCCTCGGTTGTTTAGCAGCTAGCTTTTCAATCATGGTTTGCAGTCACTGACAATAGACATCTGCCGTAATCGTCTGGCCACCAAACGCTCACAAGTAACTTTTTTCAGTAAATTTTTGCTTGGGGCAGGATTTGGCTGGTTCGCCAGGATTAAAGCATTGCGATGAGCGTTTCCGATTGTCGTATTTACTAATACTCCTTTTAATCACAGGTAATGATTCAATTTAAAATCCTTTTATTGTTGTGCCGGTTGAGTAATGTAACGCAACAGTCGACGCGCGTTTGCGAATACCTCAAAATTGTTGAAAACCAAATTAGTTCATATAATCACGGAAGTTACTTAGAATAGTGAGTGGCATCATACGCAGTGGATTCCAAATTTCTCGAACTCATTTTTAGTCTAAGTGAAGACTTTTTTTAAAACTTCCTAAAGTGGCAACTTAAGGTAACTATCAGGAATCATTACTTGGAAATGGAAACTTTCTAGGTAATGTTGAACTCTAGATGTAAAATTTGATGCAACACTACGACAGAAAACTTTTTACCCTTGCGACGCCGGGTGGATCACTAGCTAGTGTGTACTTTATTGAACTTCTATGTAGTTACTTACTAGTGAAACGTTGTTATTTATTTTTTGAGCTTATGCTTTTAGCAGCACTTTAGATTTTTAGAGGAAAAATTTTAAAGGGATCATCGCCTTTCGCACGTTTGTCTTAATTGACAGTCAATCTTTATCTGTCATCTTTCTCATAATGTCAGTACTTATCTGTCATTTTGTATTCTCTTTGGTGTTGCAGTGCAGGCAGGCAGTTAGTGTTTGTTGTGTGAAGCGGTTTTAGCTATAAAATGCTTCAGAAAACCTCTTCCTAGTAAGAGAAAACGTCAATTGTTAATTTTATATCGGCTTATTATTAAGCTCAATATGAAGCCCCTTATAGACTTTGATGAATGCCTTAGGGACTCTCCAAAATTTAGGTATGTTATTGAACATTTCAATTGAATGAAAGTTACAAAACTATCGAAAGTGAAATTTTGTTGTTATTCAGATATTGTATAAGATTTCCTATTTCGTTTTTGTAGGGAGCAACTAGAAACAGAAGAGGCAAGTATCGATGTTTTGGAGCAGAAATTGGACAAAGTACTCAAAGCTTGCTCTGTTATGATTGAATCAGGCAAAACATACATGAGTCATAGAAGGTAATTAAGTATGTTCTACTTTTAAATAAAAAGCATTATTTTTCATAAACTTAAGATTTAGGGTATATGTCACTTTAATACTAAGTTTAGCCCTAAAACGTAATAGTTCGATAAGTTTTATTATAAATTAAATGTGTTTTAAAACTTAAACTTCCTTAGTGAACACAAAAAAAATTTCTCTTCATTGCGTATACACATTATCCCAAAATTGAACATCAAGCCTAAATGGGACGATGGGATAGATGATAACCATCATCAGAAAAATCAGAAAAAAAATCCAACCTATATTCTTTAGAAATTATGGGCATTTAACAAAAAAAGCACAATTTCTCAATTTTTTAACAATTTTTTGGTTATTGTGGTTATTGTTGGTTATTTTTATAGACCTAGCTGAATATTTTTCAGTACATTCACCAATGCCTTATGGGACTTGAGTGGTACATTTTCTGAAGATCCATCTGTAATGGCCAACTTAAATCGGATGATACATGCACTGCAAGAAATGAATAAATTTCATTCAATATTACTTGACCAAGTATCAAGAACTGTTCTTAAGAATCTTACTGCTTTTATAAGAGTGTAAGTATTTTAATATTTTTTGTTCAATTATGTACCAGTTTATATTTTATATTTATGAACTAATTATATTTTATTACATTTCCATTGAATAGTTAACAAAAATTTCATCATTGCTTAAAAAATTAAGTTTCTAAAAAAAGTAACATTAATATAATATTTCATATAAAATACTTCATAATAAATAACATATTACTAGGAACTAATCAACAAACCCATTTGTAAAAGACTCCATAATTTAGTTATAACAAGAGATATCTATAATGTAAATAAATATAAGGGTAAACAAATTAGATGTTACTGATAAATTCATATCAATATTTTAAGTACAGAAGATTGCTATTGTTATGCTATTCAATTATGCATTTCAAAGACAGGAAATAAACTAGAAACATTTGAAATTTTTTTGTTACATTTTAATTATTTGAGCTAAGATGTTTTTGTTCTTCAAGTTCAGGTATATCATTATACTTAATACAATCAGATTCTTTCTCATAAAAAAACAGAAACTGAAAATACCAATCCACATAAAATTATTAGTCAATAGCTCAGTATTTAAACTCTGTTGTAATACTCCTGCTCTATTTATAGACATATAGATCAATAAACTCCCTAACCAAGGTATATGTTTATATTAACATTACTTTTAAGATGAAAAATGTTTATGCTATGGTTTATTGACTTTAATATTTTTTTGCATGGTATATTTATTTTTTAAGTTATTGGTTATTTGGTTCAACTTCCTTGATTTAACAAATTCTTCCCCTTACCCTTGAATTGTCCACAAGAGTCAAAGAGGACAACCTCTTTATAACGAATTTTCGACTGTCCACAAAAAGTATAAATACCTCTCATTAACGAATTTTGTCAACCCAAAACCTTTATATAAAGTTCCCACCAATGTATGACTCTTAATATCATAGTATGTTATTCATTTCACAACAGGTTTCGACACTCTTTTGTTCGTAAAACAATCATTGTAGTTTGATGGTTTACCTCTTTATAACGAATTTTAGACCAACCTAACCTCTACATAACAAACCTCAGTCCAACGAATTACTTGATATAACTAATATTTACTTGTTCCCTTCCGATTTGTTACATCAAGGTTGCACTGTATGTTTAACTACAAGTAATGTGTGGTGTGGTCCCTAATCTGTTAAAGTGTTTAAGTTCCATGAGTTTGTAATATGTCTTACTATTATAGTTAACACACTTCTTAACACATCTTTAAAAATTAGTTACAACCACTGATTGATGTGATTGCCACCAAAACTTTTGTGTCGATTTTTTTATCTTTATTTGTCCTAATAAAGTACTAATTTAGAATGCTAATTTATCTTTATATCTATCCATACCAAGCCGAGGCGGGACTAAGTATTCTTGTGCATTATAACATTCACTTTTATTTTATGTATTTGTAAATTTCAGAGTTTTACCATATTTCAGAGAATCCCAGCAGTATTAAGTGATATAACTTTTGTTGCAGAGATATTAAAGGTGTAAAGGAGAGCAAACATCACTTTGACAAAATTTCAAATGATCTTGAGTTAGCTTTAATTAGAAATTCTCAGGTAAGGCCTTTATTTCCTATATTATTATGTAAATTAAGACCAATATAATAGATAATAGGTAGGTTAATGGATGAATCATAAAATGAAATTTTTTTCATTGTCATTTGGGTTCAAAAATTGTTATATAATCATGGTTTAAAAAGATGGTTATATGAATAAAGGCACCAAGTGTTACTTGTGTTATGTGTTTCAAAATCTCAGTCTAACTTTTGATGGAAGTAATCCTGTGTTATGTACATAACAGATGTTCTTGGTTTGAACCTTCACAGGGATAAGATGTTTGTGTGTTGTAGATGTAATTTATATTTATTTTGGATTCATACTGTTTTATCTGTGGTACAAGCTACTCTTTTCGATCATAGATTTGGTGTGTTTTTAACACTAATGATGTCTAAAAAAATAGTTTGCGAAAATAAAAACGAAATCATTTATAGAGATGGTTTTATAAAAAATGGTTGGAGATGCTATATCATGCATGGTGTTGAAACAAAGTTTTACTGCGTCCCGATGTAATAGCTTTTTCTGACAATGCCCACCCGCGACAATTCCAAATATCACTTAACTTATGAATATATATATATACAAGGATTGTCTAAGTCGCTTTAAACATTGCACATCGACGGTACGATAGCTCTAATAAATAAATTGATACATAAATTTATCACGTGAAGGAAAGAGTCGTATGAAGAAGTGAATACGATAAGTGAGCGATTGCGCGTGAACTCTAATTAGCAGGTATCACTGTCGTTACCACACACTTACGTAGGAACTTAAGTTAAAGATTCATTTGGGGTCCTTTAGTAATTAAACCGCTCAAGTGCGAACCAGACCAAGGTTCGTTCCTACATATCAAGATTAATTTATGAGGTAAAGCCCACTTACAGAGGACAATATCCTTGGAGGCTCCTATGGACCTATTCTATACATTCTAAGGTTATCTATTCAGTGACCATCTATATGTTTCAAGTTTAAAGAACGATATTATATCTATCTACGGACAAACCATCTCCCAGCCCCCAAGTGCGTGCCAGACTTCCATTCCGGACCGTTATTAATGTAAATTATAATGAATGAATGCCACCCACTCAGTCGTTCATTACATTTGTACCATTTTCGTTTGGATACAATACATGGATAGATGCTCCCTAATTAGTACACGTAATAATCGTAGTTTACAGTTTATTGTACAGACCATGTTTGACTTTGTTATTTGTCGAGAAATTGTCAGTGTTTGGGTTTATCTCCCTACGATGATTATTATCACGGAGTTCAAAGCGCCTAAATAACGGGTCTAAATACCGCGTCGCGCTGACGATGTTTTGGAAAGGACCGGAATGATATCCAAAATGCCAGCAGATCTTATTTATTTCGTTATGCAATAAGGGTATAAAAACATACCTATAAACAATGATTACCAATAAGAAGATAGAGAAGTGGATCCATAAGATTCTAACCTTAGATGTAACTTATGTTACGCATTTAGTGTTAAATATTATTTACCTAAACGGCCTATGGTGTTCCACCATATCACTAAGCTACTGCAACTTCGACATCGGTGATATATAGAATAAATTCTCTTTCTTAATATACATTTATTTGTTGTAGTTCAAATAAAATAAATATAATTATAAAACAGCGTTCAAAGTAAAGATGTGAAATGATGTCTAGCAACATCTGACCACATCTTTTTGTTATTCCGACGTTCTCCGTCCAAGTTTAAAAGAATACAATAACTGCCCATGAAGCGTATACATCCCAAAGAAGGTGTACATTGTCAGAAGACCAACGTGCAGTGTTATATACCAAAGGGGCGCTCTCCACACATTCGCCTAGCAGTTTTTGTCGAACGACATAGCCAGGCCAAAGCAGCTACAAACTTTCGACTTGTGCCGATCAGGGTCATTCGGGATCATTCAGGCTTTATGCAGTTCAGCACATTCAACTCGTCTTACCAAAACCGGAATGGTTTTGCCCAGGTGGCATTTTTCCAGAAAATCCGGTGCTACCAACTTGCGCTGGCCCCTAATATGTGGGTGGCGCCCCTAAGCACACACGTACAAAAGTATTCGAAGTGATTAAATTATCTGTCACAGCAGCGCCGGAAATTCGCAGTAACTCAATGGAACATAGTTTAAAGTACAAAACAGTGTCTCCCTGTATTTTATAACCGTAACTGATTTGCAGTTTTTTGTATCAACAGTCACTATCGTATTAAACTTAGTCTATACACGTAGGTCAGATCGAGTTGAGTGTAAATTATAGTACGAAGAAGTAACAAACTGACATGCACAAATACATTCGCATATATTAGTTCCATGTAATTTGTACACCAACATACAGTGTGAATTTTTGTAATGTGCACAAATTAAAATGGGGGAACTAGACCGAATTTTATCGACAGAAAAAATATTTAAAAAAATTAAAAAAATTGTAGGCATTATGATGTTTTTAATTTTTTATTTGGGAAATTTGAAGCTATGTAAATAAATTGCTATAACTTTTGAACTAAATGGCATATCGTGTTCAAACAAAAACTAAAATTACAGGAAAGCAATGGCGATACTGATTTGTGAACAAAAAATACCCATATAATTCATTTTTACATTTATACAATTAAAAATTAATTTTTTTTATGTGAAGATGAATTTTATGGGTACTTTTTGTTTCGCCATTGCTTTTCTGTTATTTTAGTTTTTATTTGAACACGCTAAGCCTTTAGTTCAAAAGTTATAGCAAATTATTTACATAGCTGCAAATTTCCCCAAATTAAACAAAATTAAACACATCATAATTCCTACAAAAATTAATAAAGAAATTATTTTATATTTTTTTCTGTCGATAAAAAACGGTCTAGTTTCCCCCATTTTAATATGTGCATATTATAAAGATTCACACTGTATAACTGAGTTTGCACCACATCCCGAATATGACAGAGCTCTTGATGCTCAATAATGCTTTTATGTGCTAGGGTTGGTTCGCCATACCAAATTGCATTCGTAATTTCACAAATCGGTTTACGTATTTTGTTTGTTCCGTAAATCTTCAGCTTGTTACAATTATTGACAAACAGCATTTAAAAACATAGCTACATAAAAGTTAAAATATAGAAGTAGAAAGTTATTTGTTTTAATTTTATTTTTATTTATGTAGGAAACAGAGTAGGTACAACAATTTTCACTAAATAATTTACAATCCAGCAAAATTTATTCTCATAAATTGACAATTTTCAGATAATCTGGATTTGGAATAAACAAATCACAATATTTTTACTACACTTAGAAAATAAATAAATAAGAATAATTAGTATATAAATGATATTTAATTGCTTTTTGAGGACTTGCAAAGTTTCTCTCATCCTTATTATTTACCTAATAAATTAATTAATTTATTCCGTCATTTAGGTATCCCGGCACAAATCAGCGGATGTGGAAGAGGCGGTGACACTGCTACTCGCCACCCGCTCCTGCTTCAGACACACGGCGCTCGATCACGTGCAGAAGATCACCCTGCTGCAAGTACGGAAACGACACGAGATATTGGCCACGGTAAGCCTCATTTGTTTGGAAATCATTTTTTTCCCTTGACAGATTCTCCGGCGTTCTTAGGGGACTACTCAATTTCCAATTAGGTGGAAAAGGGTGAACAGACAGCAGCCGTAAATTGCTATTAGACTTTTCAAAGTGAATGTAATTGTTTTTTTATGAAGCGCTTTTCTTCTTTTTTTTGGGATCCTCATTGCTTTAGCTCTGCCTGTGCTTAGTTTTCTTTTATAAATATCTTTTTAAATTAAGTCCCTAAATTAACTCGACTCTCTTAATCCTTCGGAGGCGCGTAATCTAAAAATACACATAAGATGAAGTTAGTGGTAGTGATGTGGAGTGTATCTGGTAGTGAGTATTATCTCACGGATCCACAATTTTTTTTTCTGAAATAGACTGCTTATTTTTGGTCCTATGGGCCTTTTAAATTTCACCGGACTTTGACTGACGGCGCTTAGCCGGAACTTACATTACTCCTACATACGAAACGAATAAGAGCACCCGGAGGGCACGGAAGAACCAGGACGAAACGGGGACTGGAACTGCTCGCGTCCGCAAGGTTTAGCCCTCGATGCCTTGTACGTGTTCCCTGGGTTGTGCTAAACGAGCAGTATCTTCTGGTGGTAGGCTTCGGCCGTGGCTTGTCACCACCTACGAAGCAAAATCATGCCGCCAAGTGACATGGTCGCGTTCCAGCATGATGTTTAGTGTAGCCATTGAGGAGTCTAGGTCTGAGTAATCGTGCTGCATCAGAGAAGCTTCAGCTCGTAATTAATTGGCTCGCCGGGTAACTGGTTTTGGAGGGTAGCGGGATCCAAAGAAACGGTGCACCGCTTCTTCGAGGGGGTTCGGGCGTCCCCGCAGTCTCCAAGCTAGTTCCCCATCGGTGCGTTGTTTATTGCGAGCTGCTTGGTTCCATTCGCAGCGCTTCAATCAACTTCTGTCCTCCTCCCTATTCACTCACACAACTAATATGAAAAGTCATAAGAAGAGTAAGGTTCTACACCGGTTGCACTTCCTCTCTGTTAGTGCACTTCTGCAACATCAGAGGAATGCACTCAAATATCAACGATGCATCACCATGTTGAGACTGGGAGGCCTCACCTACTCTTACTAACGGAGACGCAGATCTGTAATCCGTCAGACTCGGCCTACCTTCGTTACCCAGGGTACATACCTGTTACCTGGAGTCTAATTTCCGCCCGAACGCCGGGGTGTGCATGTATGCCAGTGACGAGATCTGTTGCCAGCGTCCCCGTTACTTGGAAGATCTGGACTTTTCCGTCATGTGGGTTCACATTGATACCGGCCTTGACTAATTGGTCTACGCTAGTATATACCGGTCAGATAGCGGAGATCGGGAGACAATGAGGCTCATGGAGTATCTCAGCGATGCAGCAGATTAGGTTCGGCAACGTTTTCCTTCAGCGCAGTTGGTGTTCCTGGGGGATTTTAACGCTCATCACGGGCATTGGCTATACCCGTATCAGGACACTGACCACGCTGGAAGAGAGGCTTTTAAGTTTTCCGTGACTCAAGGCCTCTCACAGCTTGTGCACGAGCCTACGCATATTGCTTGGACCTTCTGCTGACAACTGATCCTGACAGGTGCTCGGTGTCCGTAATTGCACCTTTAGGGACATCTAACCACTGCATGGTGAAATCTGTGTCGCAGTACTCGCCGCCTGACACCCGTCCAAAAGGCGCTAGGCGAGTATGGAGATACAAGTCGGCAGATTGGGATGAGATGCGGCATTTTTTCGCGTCTTATCCTTGGCGGCAGACTTGTTTTACATCCACCGATCCATCGTGCTGCGCTGATGCTGTATCTAGTGTGATAGGCCAAGCAATGGAGTATTTCATCCCTAACGCTGACCTATCCCTTGAAACCAAAGGTCGCCCATGGTTTAATGCTGCTTGCCTCACAGCTGAAAAGCTTAAGCAAAAAGCGTACAATGCCTGGGCTGACGCTCGCAAAAGTAAAGTCGGGGATTCGCATGAACTGAAGAAAAGATACAATGCTGCCGCCAAGTCTTGCAAAAAGGTGACCAGGAAAGCTCGCTTTGACCACATTGGCCACATCGGAGATAGGATAGCGTCATATCCTTCAGGAAGCAAAGCTTTCTGGTCTCTGGCCAAGTCGGTTGAGTCGAACTTCAGTCGCCCATCGCTGCCACCTCTGAGTAAGCCTGATGATTCACTGGCCCACACCGCAAAAGAGAAAGCAGACCTTTTTGTTAATCTTTTTGCAGACTATTCACGTCTAAATAGTCAAGGTAAAGTCCCACCCCAGTTCCTCAGTTCGGACCCAAAATGGGTACCGTTCATACTCGTCAAAAGGAGGTTCTTAAATGCTTGCAGAATTTAGACGTGAATAAGGCCAGCGGCTCCGATGGCATACCTGCAGTTGTGTTAAAACACTGCGCAGCCGAGTTGTCTCCCATACTAATGCGCCTGTATCGACTCTCTTTGGCATCCGGAAAGCTGCCTAAATGATCCTATCAACTACCGACCTATTGAAATCACCTCCATACTTTGCAAAGTTATGGAGCGTGTATTGAACAATCGTCTCCTGGCATACCTTAAGTCCAACGCGCTCCTTAGTGATAACCAATATGGTTTTCGCAGTGGACGCTCGATTGGAGATCTTCTTGTGTATGCCACTCACTTATAGAGCGAAGCCTTGGAAGGTCACGGTGAAGCTATAGCTGTATCCTTAGACATTTCCAAAGCTTTTGATAGGGTTTGGCATGATGGTCTCTTGAGTAAGCTTCCAGCATACGGAAGGGCTCATTAAAGGGCTCTGCGACTGGATATCTGATTTTCTTAGGGAACGGTCAATTCGAGTAGTCTTAGACGGCTGCTCTTCTGACCTAATGGCAATTAATGCCGGGGTACCTCAGGGATCTGTTCTCTCTGCAACGTTATTCTTCCTGCACATTAATGACCTGCAATATGGGGTTACAATCCTGATCCAAATCCAGGTCCGAATCCTGAAATCCGGGCTTTGAGAGAGTCCATGATTGAGCGGGTGAATTTGGCCTTAAAGAAAGTTGGTCAAATTTAACCCGTCAAAAACACAGGCGTGTTTATTCTCCGCGAAAAAGAGCAGTTTCGACCTAACGCCCACTTTCCAAAATGTTTCTGTACCCTTAACCGACCACCTAGGGCTTCTGGGCGTAACTATATCGTCCTAACTAAACTTCGGGCAACAAATTGTGTCCATAGCTCAAACTGCTTCAAAGAAGTTGGGAGTCATCTCGAAGGTCCGACGGTACTTCAGCCCTGAACAGCTACTTAATTTGTGCACAGCTCAAGTTCAAATGTCTAAGAAGACAAATGTCTAATCCTTTTTCAATAAAAAAAAAAAGAAACTTACTAGGAATGCATACGACGCGTTAGCCTGGCCTACCAGTGGAATCGGCGATTGAAATGCAGTGTTGCCCTATTTCTAACTGGAGCGCCGGCGTTCCTTGATCCAATAGCGTCGGGATCTGTTAAGACGTTACGCGGACGCTTGTAACGAAACGCCTTGTCTGTGTAATCAGCTGACTTATTGACCAGCGGGTTGGGACGGTGGGAAGCAATGTCGAAGTGGTGTCTAGACGCCAACTTCATGAATGCGACAATGGAGGGCGCTTCAGATCCGTGTGCAGATCTAAGTTGCGGACATAGGACGGGGCCCCGACGTAATTTGCGTAAGAACCTACTTGAACAACCTCCAAGTGATTGAGGTTCGACTTGCTGGCGTAAGCGAAAGCCACACTGGCATAAGTCATGAAGGGGCGGATGCAAGTTTTTTTAAAGTGTAAGCTTATTTCTAAGAGACATTAATTACTCTTCTTGCAGATTTAAGGGTGCAGCCTACCCATGACGAAGGCGGCTCGGTTTTATGTGATCGTTTTATGTGATCCGCGAATGTTTGTTCCACTATCTAAAGTGACCACTAAATATTTGACTTTTTAGCCCATGGGATCGGAGTACCAAACAGATTGATCTGACCTAATCTTTTGGTGGGTTTTCTTGAGGTTGACGGATCCACAGTATATTATGTATGTTTGTGGGATTTAAGGCCGTGATACGTGACCGCTTGAACGTTAACTTATGAAGACTTGGTTTAGTAGTTTCGGAGAATCCTTAACCGAAAAACTTTAAAGAATCCTTTGAGTAAAACATTATTTATTTAATTAATAGTATTTGTTTATTGTCCATAAATATTATTATTTATCAAAGTGCACTTTTAAATGAATGCTTAATTTATAATGAGTATCAGCAAAACCGCAACGAAAACACAATAAAAAAATAACAACATTGAAAAATATTCTAATTCGATAAAAACTAGAACTCGGCACAAGTTACAAAAACAATAAACAAAAACATAGATATATGAGGACTTTGCAAAAAAGTATGAATAGCTTTATACTAATTGACTTGCGTTCCCAAGGTAACTGACAAACCGTTTGCGCACACAATATACGTTCTTATTTTACATGTTTAATTTTTCCCGAGAGACTTGGATAATTTGTGTAGTGTTGCAAGTTCTAGTTACATATTGTGATAAACATGTGCGTTCAATCGTTTTATTTTTATTCGGTCTTGAGTACTATGTTTTCCTACTTGCTCATACCACACGTTGCTCTCAGTATTACAGTGATACTAGGAAACTACATTACCACTGAACGTTAGTGTAGTTTCTTTTGTTAAGATCTCGTCTGGGGCGGTATAGTCCTTCCTATTTTTTCCGCCATAACAATGACGTTGACGTGGCTGTGTTCCGGTTAATGGGAAGGATGCCAGTGCAATTACTGGAACAAAGGCAATTCCTACTGAAGCCTGCGGTGGGCAACGCACCATTATGCGATAAAATCACACTCGCTATTAATAAATCAAACATCTACGACTTGCGATGTCCATGCTACGCCACTATATACATCAGGTTGCTTGCTCGTTTGTTGTCTTATGACTTGAGTAAATGTCGCATATTGATATGGAAATATTATCAGCAACATTTTTTTTCTGACAGATAAGTGTAGATGGTCGAACTCATTGGTGCGCGCAGACCTCTGTGTTCATACAATACGATTACATACAAATGTAATCAGTTTTCGCGATTCGACGCATAAGTAACTTGTACGTGAATAAACAATATCATTAAATTTTCAACAAACTAATTATAATTAGCTAACTAAAAAGTAAAATTTTTAACCGTTTCATGCGTTCGTGAACAGTTGTAAACATATAATTTTATCAAATGATTCGAGGGTGGATTGAAAAGTTCGCGGCCTAACGTAGATAGCGTTGTCACATTATTATAAAACTACCCTCTTATGAAACGTAGACCCTTTGTCAGTCTCTGTGCAATTTTCTCTGAGATACATTTGTAATAATTTATTTTATGGAACATTAAGTGAGAGTAAGGGCCTGCGCAGACGACGGACTTTTCTCCGCGGCGGAGAAAAAAGTACGCTCCGCGAATAAAAAGTCCGCTGCGAATTTACCGCGAACTCAACGCACACGGTGTGCGATCATTTGTTGCCCGGAAATGTAGAAATAAATGCGGACTAAAGTCCACTATGTGCGTTGCTTCGCCTAGTTACACGAGTTCTAACTGTGGGGGCCCTCTTATTGTGGTTATTTATTTATTTATTTAACAGTTTTTGTACACACATATGAAAACAATATAAAATACCTTAAAGACTAAATATATATAAAGGTACGGCTTATTTCTAAAAGAAATCTCTTCCAGCCGACCTGTGAGAGGAGAGATTAGTTTATAACAAAGTAGTGTGTACCTACTTTAAACATACACAAATTATATACTTAACACCGTAAATAAACTTACATATACTCATATACATACATAAATAAAATAAAATACAATAAAATATATACTATCTAAAGTTGTTTAAAAGGAAAACTTATAAATGCCAAAACGATAAATACCTTACTTAATAAGGGAAAAGTAGTGGTCTTTAACTCTATTGTTAAAGATAAGTTGTGTTCCTGACTCGCGGATATTATAAGGGAGTGAATTCCACAATCTGACTGCATGAACGGTTAATGAATAGGAGAAAAAGTCTGTTTTATATGGATGTATGTGAAGGAGAGTACGCTTATGTGCTCTGCATGGCGCCTCTTTCGAATTGGTAAAAGAAAATCGTTCGCGAAGATATTGCGGGGAGTTAGGATTATAGAGAACATTAAAAAGGAGGCAGAGGATTCGCATGTTTCTACGAAGTCGGATAGAAAGCCATAAAAGTTGGTTACGGAACTCCGATACATGCTCATGCTTTTTAAGTCCGAATATGAAACGGATGGAGAGATTTTGTAAACGTTCCAGTTTATTTAGAAGCTCCTCAGAGACATCTAAGTAGCAGACGTCTGCATAATCAATGATGGGTTGGATGAGACTTTGAGCAAGGGAGATTTTAGTCGATAAGGGAAGGAAGGTTTGGAGGATTTTTAAGGTATGTATTGAATGATGAAATCTACGACTGATCTCACTAATATTAGGTCGCCAAGTGAGATAAGAATCAAAAATTACACCCAAGTTTTTGGCTGTGTCAGTGAAATCAATCCGAGTGCCATCAAACACAATAGGAGGAAGATCGGATAAAGTAATGCAACCGCGCATGTATCGACTGCCTAGGATCATGGCTTGAGACTTGCTAGGATTTACACGCAATCCAAAAGACTTAGCCTAGTCACTTACGCGGCTGAGATCGTCATTAATAGCGGAAATGACTGAGCCAACATCGCAAACAGGAAAATGACGGTAAATCTGCAAGTCGTCAACGTAAAGATGAAAGTACATGAAAGGACAGAAGTTGGAAAGTTAATAAAAATAGAGAAGAGTAATGGAGAGGGAACGCCATCCTGAGGCACGCCCGCAACGAGATCACACCAGTCAGAGTATGACTCATCTAGGCGGACACGCTGAGACCTGCCTCGAATATAGAAATTGAACCAAGCCACCGCAGAAGGAGAAACGTTAAGCGGTTGCAACATACCGGGAAAGATATCAAAATCCACTGAGTTAAAAGCATTACTGAAATCTAGCAGAATCATTTTCCATAGCCCAGCTTATGTCATCTGTCACATTGACGAGTGCTGATACTGTTCTGTGGCCCGGCCGGAATCCAGATTGGAAACGGCTTAGCAAATTGTTGCTAGTAACGAATGCCAACAGTTGACTATGGACAATGTGTTCAAGGACTTTGGACAAGAAGCATATAATTTGGAAATGGGACGAAAATGGGAAATGGAGCTAGGGTTAGACACTTTAGGAAGTGGTATAACCTGAGCTCTTTTCCAAGTGGTAGGGAAAGTATTGGTAGCTAAGGAATGGTTCAAAATATGGGTGAGTATAGGTAATACAATAGGTAGGATCAAAGTGATCATTTTGGAGCACACATTGTCATTACCAACAGCTGCTGACGAGATGGAGAAAATCTCTCAACACAGTCCTCAGAAATGGCTGAAAAGTTAAACGGCTGATAAAAGGTGGAAGTATCGGACAATGCATTTAAGGTATCGGTTTTTATATCAGGTGTAAGAGTAGATGGTGGATTGGAAAAGTGTGTGTTCAAAGAGTTGAGGTCAAAGGTATTAAAAAAGACAGAAGATTTACCAATCCCTACCGATTTAAGGTAGTAACCGACTTCTGCAGCGGTATGGTTGACTAGAGAATTATGAAAGCTCTTGGCGTCGCGACATAGACGGTTGCATAGATTACGGAGATTTTTGAAGTCAGTGAGAATATGATCGGAAGGACGACGTTTGTACCTCGATTACGCTTTGTCGCGTAATGACATGGTTTTCCTAATAGAGTCCGACAACCAGGGCGCAGTATTGTGTTTTATTTTGACGCTATTCAGGGGAGCATGACGGTCATACAACTCTAAAAGCAAGGCGTTAAAGTTAGATCTTTTTGCGTCCATGTTATCGGTACTAAATATATACGACCAGTCAATGGCACGCGCATCGTACTGCAGTGAATCGACGTTGATGTTTGTGAAGTTGCGGAGTATTCGAGTTTTGGATTTAGGTTTAGGGAGACGAATGCGATAGGACAGGAATATTAAATCATGGTAGGAAAAGGTAGCAGTCAATTGACCATGATCGGAAACATTACGAGGAGATGACACTATCATGAGGTCTATTAGGGATGGACATTACATTGTGTCACGCACGCACAGATGCTGTATATAAACAAGCTTAACTAACACACTGCCCCGTGCGCAAGAGTGACTTGAACCAATTACATAAACTCGTTGATATCACTGACAGATATAAATAAATAAGTTATAAAATTATATTATATACATTATATTATTAGACAAATTATCAGATTTCTTGTTACCGATTTTTCTCCTTGTTTTGTTAAGGATAAGTAAATAAAGACAATCCAGTACGACCTGATATTTGTTTAAGTTAAGATTAAGCTTAAAAGAAAACTTTATACTGTCCTTAATTTAATCACGTACAGTGTTTTATAATTCTAGCCAATAATTTAAAGCAAATTTGCAAAACGATTATCTGAATGCCTGTACCCACTTTGAGTTTCAAACAGGTATCCGTCGACCATCACTTTCACTTTGAAGAAAGTGAACAAATACTTGATGTTGGGGACTGTCCGTTATGACAACTACAGGAGTACTTCGTGACATTAAATTTCTATACAAACGGATAAAAAGAAACAAGTTTAGGAAAATAAGGTTTCTTTAATAGTTCTTATATGTAAGTGAATGAATTATTAAGACGCTCACAGAATTACAATAATTCTTAAAAATAGTATTGTTTTGTTATTGTCAAGGCGTGTGTCTTATAATTATAATAAGACTTATAAAATTGATATCTTAGTAATAATTTTGGTTGGTTAAATACGGTTTACTTTTCATGCAAAGCATGACTCTGTTAGCTCGAGACGTCTCTCGGTCCGTAGACTATCCAAACCACGAATATCCTCAGACAGCACCCGTTCACGAGTTAACGCGGGATCCAGTCATAGTCTTCCCCAACCATATAAGAGGCAAGTAAACGACCCGTCACCCGACGCTACCGTAAGGAGACGTACTTTCAGTGACAATGACGCTTTAGTCTTTAATCAGGTCTAACCGTCGAGGTTTAAGTCAACCGTTCTCTAACATTTATAGAGAATAATAAGCGAAAAAAGGACCCTTAGAATAAAGGTTAAGTAAACCAGACAAATGAAATATCCAAGCCGTTGTTCGTAAAATGATTCTTCACAAAGATAACAATAATACCAAGAATCTACTTTTACCTAATCGCAGGTAACAATGCCATGCTAGGCAGTGCAGTTAGTCCCAAACAATAGGACAAAATGTTCAATGAGCCGTGTCATAAGTCGCACCACAACTTGCAATTTATGTTTTGCTATTGCTTATGCGTTAGTATTTGTGTCATACTTACTGAGTATATGCGATTTATTTAATCATTGTCCGTTTTTTTTAAAATTTAAATTGTGTGTATTCTAATGAAAAAACGTATGTTTTACGTTCATAAAGTATGTTTTACGTTCATAAAGTATGTTTTAAACATGCAATGTTATTGGTTGTTGATATTCAAGTATTGTCATTGAAAATTATTTATAAAATGAGTGTTTATTTTAACTCTATAGTATATTTAACGCTTTATATTGTCGATCAAATGGCGTCAGTTGGAGTCCTGGTCACAGAATATTCTTCTCTGGTCATGGTTGTTTATATTTGTATGTTTATTCTGGGTTCTCCCAGAATATTTACATTTATGATACTGTGGTCATCACACAAATGAATACCCCTGCCAGGTCTAGTACCTGCGCCCTCCAGCGTATGAGGTAATGCTACCCATTATGCCACTCGTTTTTCCATCCAACTGTCATATTTGTAAATATTTGTAGAGACAAACGGGCTTTCATCAAGTGCTCGTTAAATTATTTTTGTTTGTCTCTTGTGTTAGTACATGCTTTCAACGCCGTTTTGTGTTCTATAATTATAATAACAATTTATTTGCCAGAATATGTGTACAAATTGGTGTAAACATAAACAAATTGATTCCAATTTACAAACTGCCAGCGTCCAAATGTTAATATTGTTGAGTTTCCTCGATAGTACAATTCATTATTTAGTTATAAATATAACTACATGTCAATTAAACATCTAATAACATAAAATTAATAATCAGCATATAATATTTACACTTAGCCTCTCGTTATTTTAGACTATCATTCTTAATCAATTTTTATCATTCCAATATTGTATGGGTTCCGTACGTCTCAGCCTTTACATATTTGTGGTCCTTTGAAAGGGCCTCGCGTGTGTACTCAGTGATCTATGATAAATATAAAACTTCTAGGGTTCATGAACAAGCTGTGTTCGTGCAAAGAGTATAGGTCTTGGCCAGGATTTGAATGAGGAATCATCACTGGGCTATCTTTATTAAGATGTTCCATTTTTTATTTACTAAACTTAAAACACAGATTACTAAACTTACTTCATAAGAGATAAATCACTGCATACAGTAACTGCGTTCCCGCCTTTTATCTAAACCTACTCTCCCCGCGCCTTGACGACTGCATACAAAATTGAACTTAAACGCGAACGCGATACGGCAATTTAATTTGCTAACGGCCGCTCCCGGCGACCCTGCGGCCGGTAGGTATTTAGCACGCGCAAGTACTTCGAGTGACATACATAGGCCTGTGACAGGTCCCGTCCGAATATCTAGATAAAGTATAACCTATATCACTTCTGAATAATAAACCTTTACACTGTTAAAATAATTTTTAAATTCGGTTTAAAAGTTTTGGAGTAGGTCAGTATCATCAAATTTGTATTTACACTAAGAAATATTTGCTTTTTATAACAATAGCAATTGTTAGAATATTACAAGCATCTTTTGTAGTTACGTTATGGTTCTTAACAACAATAATTGCTATTCATTATAATCCTCGCTGATAAATATTATTGATAAACATTAAAAACCTACTCGAAAAATAATAAATGACCTGCGTTTTTGTTATTGCAAACAAGGATCTACATTTTCTGCTACTCGCCGCTTCACTCGTATTTAAGGAAAATCCTGCTTTAAAAAGCCTAATTATTTATTAACCCATAGTTATAATCTATCTAAGCATTCAATTCCAGTACAAATCCGGTCCGAGTGAGTTATTGCTTGATACTTAAATACGAGTATATTAGTCAGGGAAGGCATTTAAACCTTCCTAAACTTAATGTAGTATGAGTACTAAAGCTAAATTAACAAATAAAAATGTCATTTCAACACAAAAAACAATGGCTATTAAGTAATTCTTGCACGACGACTTTATAAGTTATGTGACACATTGAAGATCCTGTCAGGGAACTTGGTGCAGGATCAGATTCGCATTCGAATCCCCTGCAGTGTTGTCGCCCCTTAGTATGCGGAGCGCTATAAAAGGCCGACGAACACGCAAGCGATTCTCGCCTTAACTGTACGGAATGTACCAACGGTTTCACAAATACGATATTATTTTCAGTCGGATAAGTATTACTGCGATATTACGGTAATAAAATGAATTAGTCATTCACTTCGGTCATTCGCTACGTCTTCGCAACACCTACCTAAACAAGAAGGTGTCACTAACAAGGTCGTACGTCCATGATTAAGTTAGTCACTCTAGGCGCAAACTGTCGTTAGATCTAAAGTCTCTTTCGGAGGTATTTTTTTTAAATTGTTGTAACGTAACAGTGCTTGGATTCGATTGGCCGCGTTTCGCTGGGACATTGGCAGATTCACCTTTTATTCGTTATATTTGAGGTAGGTGCGTGAGTAATCTGTTATGTATATGATTATGGGTCGCAATTATTTATGTTTTTTTATTGATTTATGTTTTAGGTTGTTGTTTGTCTTTCAATATGTTATTTTGACTGTGATACTCAAAAGGTACCTATTTAAATTAACTAGACCTACCCAGAAGTTTTAAAGAACCTAAATTTTAGTAAATATGTCAAGTACGTTTTAATACAGAAGTAAGCATCGTTTATAACGAAACAAATGATGAATAACAAGTTAAAGTTAATAAATATGTTGCATAGTTATCAAAACCTCCAGTTTTAATTCTTGTTGCTAACTTTTTTCCCCTTTCCTTCCCTAAGTTTTATCCCTAAATTGTATAGTTAATAAAGATAATATTTACATTCCGCATATTTACAAAGTAAAACGTAAATTATCTTAGTATCATTGTTATGATGCACGGAACCATGAATTATGCACGAATCCGTCTGAAGCACGTGAGAAAATATTTTAATTGTATGTAGCAATTATTGTACTTAATAATGTTCTTTACCTTGTACTTATGGTTTTAATTTTGTTTTAAAATATCTCAATCTCATGTCTTGTAGATTTTTTAAGATTATAGAAATATAAGGATATTGATTGGATATTCTATAATTATCTGTTCATGTAAAGTATATGTTAACAACATTGAAGTCAAGTGTACTAAGTAATTTAGTGCAATATAAGTCGTCGTGTTTTTATTTGGCTCTTGAAGTCGTGTCTGGATAAGGTTTGATATTAACTGAAGTTTTATTAATATGAATAAAGGATTGTTTTCAGCAACATTGTACATGTTAAGTGTGGGTATATATTGGAAACACTTATAAAGATTAACAATGTTACGCACTGGTAGGTGCGGTACTAAGGTGAAAAGATAAAGAAGTGAGGACTTATATATTATAGAAATGATCAAATATATCTTCCAAGTTTTGTTTGGAACTAAACATAAAAATACTTATTTGAATTTTGACCTCGATAGAAGTCAATTCGACACGAAATATTCAGGTATGTTGCCGCCATCTTTATATCTGGCGAGTTAAAGAACTGTAATCATGTATTACAAAAAACATTGTGTAACGATTTCTTTATTGCCAATAAAATCATGCTTAGCAAAGTAGTGAGTTAAAAATAACGTCCTAGATGGCAATGTTTTCAATGTAACTCATATGCGTGCTGACCGAGATTTATATCAATGTTGTTAATAACATTTTAGACAAACTATATCCAAGTCTTGAATTTGCATAAACCTCATCGACTTAGTGGAGCATCGCTGCATTCGAGATTTTGTTCGAAGTTTTTAAAAGTAGAGTGTAGAAGACGTAAAGCCTTATAATGAGTATGTTTGCGTGGTTATGTCTCGGCTAGAGAAAAGGAATAGTCAGTAAGTTAAAGATTCATAGGAAAGATACAAATTCAACTGAACTGAAAGCCTACGTCGCGTCTTATGACTATGTGTGTAATACCTTATGTACCTACAGATTTTGCTGACTATGACATTGAAAAAAATCACTTACTGAACCATAAAATTCCTGATTAAGTACTAAACCAACGTTTCCGATGAAATGCAAAAATGATTCATACGCACCAAGGGTTCTCATTATCTCTACGATTATAGCATAGATATGGACTATTCGCTCATACAGAAACACCTAAAGTTGTTGGTTTTGTTTCAGTTCCTATCGTATTTGCAAGCGTGCTGTACATATTACCACCAAGGGGCTGATCTCTCCGAGGATTTGGAGCCCTTTCTGAAGACTACGGCTGAGGAGGTATTTTTGCATATTCTTTTTTGTGTTTTTCATATGTTTATGTTTTAAAGTTCGGGTATAGCTGATAATGTAGGATAAGTGTTTAGTGCAATAAATGTTATCTTTTGTGTATCTGAGTGTGGGAATTGCGCCGTCAATCTAGGAAAGGGGTAGAGTATTGGGTTAATACATTTTCTTTATTAAAAACTTCATAGGTATGACAGTCTTTTCGGAGTCTTTTATATTAGAGTAGTCACATGCACATTTAGTTTTATTTTAGTGCGAGTACATGTATTGAATCTTGAGCGTAGGTACGAGACGCAGAATAACGTTCTATCCAGCGCAACACAACTTTTCACCTCACTACAGCAAGGAAAATGATAGGTGCAAGGAAACAGCTCAAATTATATATTAAATTTGATTTTCATTAATGTAACAATAAAAAGTAAAATTACTACAATTAGTAGTATCATTTCTTACGATTTAATAAAAAAATAAACCAAAATTAAGAAAACTGAATTGAAGAGATGAAAAAAGGTAATTTTTTATGCACCCGTGTTGCTGGTCAGATCGATTATTCTAAGAATGAGGTTGGCGTTCTGACATGGAATAAGTATTAATCCATTTTCAGAGGACTGGCGGTATAGAAAATTATTGAATAGAAAGGTTCAAATTAAAAAATATCTTATCTATCTATCTGGTTATCTAGATATCTGCATTAATTATAAGTTACGCAACTGTTTACTAAAGATGTTCCCAAGTTGGTTTGTCAAAAAAAATAAAATTCAGAGCCATTGTGAATACAACGAGGTTAATCATTTAGTTTACCAAATGTCAGTTTATTAATCTATTGTTATTAGTTTGGATGTGACACTTACAGCAAATGGGCCCGATAATAAAACTTCGTTTTACGGACATTTGGTCTGACATACTAGATGTGCAGTTTTACGAACTTAATATTCGCGTACGACTGGCAACGCTTGAGTGACCGCTTGGATTGTCGACGACCTCGCCGGGAATTGCTAGTGTAAATTTAAGTTTGATTATTAATTGTCTTAGACAACCATAACTTTCTTAAAGAAACAAGAGTTTTATATTTTTGGAATTTTCATCCGCCCCTGTCGCAGGTTCTCACACAATAGTTGTATGAAATAAGACATACTTTCATAACATTAATGTGTGTACAAAACAGTACAAAATGTTTATCATGCTTCATATTATGAGCAAATTTCTATCCATCAGTCGTTGGTTCCACAAAAACTAACCGAGACACTGACGTAAACTATTCCATCTTAAAATGTATAATCATCTTTAATCACGCTTCTTATCAACTACAGACAACACTAAATTCAATCACAACAACAGTACTTATCAGTCATTAAAATCACTGACACAATTTTTCTTCAAACAAATCTTCTAATTGACGCTCAGTAATTCAAAACAACTTACAAATAACATCAATTATAATCTAGCAATTTACGTTTCAGGTGACCACGATGCGTAGCGAGACGAAAATGCTAGACAAAGAAATGGAGAACCGCCACACCATAGTGAACAGCAAAGACACGGTGTTGCCGAGCTGCGAAAGTAGCCAGGCAGACAGGGATTCCAAGGATGGGCTTCTGAGTACCCCGTTGAGAAACCAGCCTAGAATGCAGGGCTACCTGTTCAAAAGGACCTCGAATGCGTTCAAAACGTGGAATCGGAGATGGTTCTATTTGTATGATAATCGGCTTGTGTACAGGTGATTTGAATGATCTTTAATTATGTTTTATGGTCTAATATCTATAATTTTCATATGTAAAGCATTAGAACACGAATAACGAAAAAGTTTGAGCGAAGCTAGGAGTGTTCCGAACGAAGCAGTAAAATTACAAGAATAGAAGATTATCGAACTGCATAAAAACCCGAATAGACTACCCGATAGGTATATGCCGAATATGTTTAGTTTTCCGATGCGTATATGTGCTGGCTTGAATAAGTGGGTAGCGCAACTTACTCGGGTCGGTAACATTAAAAACATTGTCTCTTTAACAATATCAATACTATTTATATTACAACATTATACGTATAATAATTATGAAATCTAATTTCTATATAAATATACTGATAACACATAAGCATAAATGGTAGAAGCCCTGCTTTGTACATTTATGTGTAGACACAATTCCTGGCAAGAACAAACATTTGTGTAACACTAATTCAAGAGTTATATGTTTATATGGTTATATTAGGTTCTATCTAATGTTTATATTCGTAACATATACATTTATATAATACTTAACTTTATCGTAATCTAGTGTTGTAATACAGATTACATGAAAAAGTAACATATAGGGCTAAACATCTGTTGTTGATAAGTTATTTTTTTAACATCCACAAGGTTATAAGTATTTTTCGCACACAAATTTGACTTTTAACTTAATGAACAACTGACTTTGTTTACATAATTTGATCAAAACAGGAAAAGGTCGAACATTAAACCCTTAACGGCCTGTCTCAGAGACCAAATAATTGGTTACTTTAGGTGTTCCATACAGATTTTGCTTTGCGAATGTATAGTTTATAAATACTGTAACTAAGTCTATATTTAGCTATAATTAAGACCATGAATTAAGACCATCTAAATTAAATTTTTTACGTATCTGAGTCTGTTATCACTAATCATTAAACTTTAAAATGAGCAAAGACCACAAACAAAATGGACGTTAAAACCATAATGAAGTCATCACTCAGTGTTATAAGTAGCACAGATATCAATGCGTGACTGAAACAAATTCGCGATAGCTTGCAGTACCGATGAATTCCATACCAAGGCCAGTTGCGAAACTGGGTTACCTAATACCAAAATGTTTATATTGTCATGCTTATCATATTAGTGAAGTGTTACAAATAGGTTCTCGCTATTTGTATAGTGGACTGTTTTTATTAAAAGTGTTTTGAAAACTATTGCGTAGCTGGTTTAACTGAAAAGTAATTATATGGTGTATTTATTTACGTAATATCGGAAAAATTCAGCTAGGAATTACATATGTGGATATATAAAATATAAATATTTCACTTATACAACATCTACCCAGAAAATCACAAACAAGACAGAGCTTAAGTACTGAACGATCATTACTGGCAAGGGTTTGCATTTATCCTTTGACCTATGTTTAAAACCCAGTGATCTCAAGGCAGATAACATGCATAACACTCACCTGGATGGGAAGTGTTGATGTGGTCCGCCAACAACTGTGCTTGCTGGCCGGTCGAATTCTCCAAACTCTTACTACAGCTCATTCGCGTGATAGAGCTGTGTCTCACATCGCCCGTCGACCGAATTAGACCATGCGCCGGTAGGTGGCACGGTTATCTTATTATAAGAAAAATATACGAACCCATCATGGCGGGATTCAACAGGAACAAGGAAACAATTAGGATATATATTTTCTATATCAGGAATAGGTTAATAATTATACAAGTAATGTGCTAGCGCACAACCATTAATAAAACAACAACAACTAAAATAATGAGAAGAATAACAAACGGGTCGATAAAAATATAGTTACACAAATAAACGGCTTAAAAATACGCATACAAAATATGTAATCAAATTTTATGTAAGTAAAAAGAGGAGTTTACGGTAACTTTTTCAACGGTTTTTTGACTAATGGTATTACATTCTTTAAAAAAATGTAAAAATGATAAACTAATGGTTTCGACAAATAAGTAACGATTTCGTGGTGTGTGGTATAGATCGTTTAACCCATGTTTGCGTGTGGCCCAATGTGTGGGTTAAGCTTGTATATACGAGCCCCAATGCTAAAGAGTTCGTCCAGTCATATATTGCAAAGGTTGCCCGTTTTCAACTTAACTAGATTTTCATAAAACAGGCCTTTGAAATAAGAATAGTAAAGGGTAAAATTCTCCATCTTATTGTTGTTAATCAGGTACTTTTAAAGAAAAACTTCTTATACTAAAATATGTATTTATGGGCACATTAGTTTGCTACGACTAACTCAAAATAGTTCGTCTAGTTCTGAATCTATTCTTATAAGAGTTCGTCCATGTCTCAATTCTAATTGTTTAAATTGAAAAATGAGTAAATTTCGATTTGAAACTAGAAATAAACTGTCACATAATGTGTCACTGTCATTTTCAAACATATAAAAACCATGCATTTTTATCATCATTTTTAAACAAAATGGCTCGTGAGAAACCTTTCTCCGACGAAGTACGAAAGATAATTATTCGTAGCCACTATAATGCAAATCTGCTTATCAAATAGCCAAGGACTTATCCCTACCAAGATCAACAATTCAGACCATCATCGAACATCACAGCAAAAATGGCACGGTTGAATGTTTTAAGAAACCTGGTCGGCCGGGAATCGCAATGGAAGCTAAAAATCGAGTTATAAGGAAAATCATTACAAAGAATCGCCGTGCCCGCGCAGGAGAACTTACCCTGAAGTGGAGAGAGCTGATTCAAAACAATGTGTTTGTCCATACCTGCAAAAGGGTCGTAAAACGTTTGGTCTATGGATTTTATAAAAAATAAAAGGCTGAAATTTGCTAAAGATCATGAAAAATGGACTGCAGACCAGTGATGGAAAATGAAGAAAATGCTGCGCAAGTATCCAGCAAGGACTAAAAGCAATCTAAAGGAAAACATTTAATCTGTCTGGGACTCAATAACTACACAACTATGTGAAGAATTTGTAGCAACGATGTCACGAAGAATAAAGGCCGTGATCGATGCTACAGGTGACGCCACTGAGTGGTAGACAAACTATTTTGCGCTGTTGAATGCGATGGATGAAGTTTATTGCGTGGATGGTTCCCCAAGAACTTATTATATTTTATTTAAACAGGAAAATGTTTTGTTACTTAAATTGAAAATGGACTTCATTAAGCGTTCAAAACATTTATTGAAATAATAAGTTTACTTCATTTATCTAAATTTTACTTCGAATATTAGACACTTGTAATATTTGGCACGAAACGAACGACTGCATCAGGGCTCGTATACAGTAACAGTGTGTGCGTGACTGTACTGATTGTACACGCACACAAAAGCGACGTGAAAATGTGTTGACACGTTCCACACTTACATGGCAAAATTAAGCTGCATATTTACAAGCACATGCACCGCGCGCAAAGAAGAGTTGAGCTATCTGTATCCTTGCATTTAGGTCCGGGGTACAAACTCTGAAACTCTAAGGCTGTTAACGAGTTATGGATGTTTTCCCTTTGTATACTAATGTTAATTTGGGGTGCATAACATAAGCTTTACTTGCTTCGAAGACACATATCTTCTCTGAAGATAAATTATTGATGAACCATTTATTAACCCTTCTTTCTGCAATTGTATTATGTTTGGTATTTACTCGAGACGTTGTTCAATATAGTAGTGACCTCTATTTCATACACATTAAAGTTAATTTTGCAATAAATTTCAGGAAAAGAACAGGTGAATTAAACGTGACGGTAATGGAGGAAGACCTACGACTGTGTACAGTGAAGCAAGTGTATGATGGCGAGAGGAGGTTCTGTTTCGAAGTTTTGTCACCTTCCAAGTAAGTTTAAATAATCGTAAACCGCTTTTTATTAATTTTATTTTTATCCAGTTCACTGTGTGAACTGCCAGTCACAAATCACACAAATAGTTCTTAGTAACTTTTATCATTTGAATAAAATACAGTTATCAACAAAATCTACATGTTAGTAATATAAATAGATCCCATTATATAAATTATCTGAGGTATTTGAATAATTGTTGTGAATACTATTTTAAAGATTATTTGAAAAAAAAAAATGGCGTTTTGAAAATGTATTCTTGAAAATTAAACTTTAATCATTATTATTGTTAGTAGAGTTTGTTTTCTTTAGCTCTCGTCTGGGGCGGTACTACAGTCCTTCCTATTTTTACCACCGTGATAATAACGTTTACCTGGTTGTGTTCCAGATAAAGGGAAGATACTGCCAGTGTAATTACTGAAACAAAGGCAACTTAGGCCTACGCATCATTAATCGATAATCAATAAAATTAATCAATAATATCTACGAAATTAATGATGTCTACGGGCACGAGTGACACTTACGTGCTCGTTTGCCGGCTATAATAAAGTTAAATAACAAGAGAACTCAATATTGTCCGTATTTTACTAAAGTAACATTTCGCTTATTTATGAAATATACAAAAATAATTGTTTATATAAATTTTCTACCAAAAATGATATGCTAATACAACTTCTTAATTTTCAATCATATTGAAAACCCTATTTACATCTTTCAAAACAGCCTTATTAAATCTTCCAGAAGCCACATGCTCCAAGCGGACTCCGAAGAGATGTTAACAGCCTGGATCACAGCGCTACAGAACGGGATTCGATCCGCGATCCAACAGGGACAGAGTCGGGATAACCCTGATTCCCAGATTGTTATGGTGCCAGAGACCCTTAGTGATAGGAAGACTGATCGGCCCGCCATGAAGAAGATTAGGTAAGATTAGGAAGTGTCTTGTAATTTATAATAAATCATAATAAATCCGCAGACAAACACGCCAACTGTATGGCCCCAAAGTAAGCAGAGCTTGTGTTATGGATGACCATACAGCGAACTGGGGAACCCAGAATATATATACATATATAAATACAAACAACCAGGACCCGAGAACAAAATGAATGGCCCGGCCTGGACTCGAACCTGGACCTTCAGCGTATGAGGCAGGGCTACTTACCACTACACCACTCGGTCGTTAAAGAAGATTAGGATTAAGGATATTATTAATGTATCCGCTTTCGCACGAACTATAGTAAAGTTTCGTGATATGTAAATATTATTTTTCACAGAATATGGGAGCAGCTGCTAAGTATACCTGGTAATAATTATTGCTGTGATTGCGGTAGCCCAAATCCGAGATGGGCCAGTATCAATCTTGGCATTACTTTGTGCATTGGTAAGTTATTTAAATTTTATTCTAATCGATTCAAACAGTTACTTAACGCGCTCCTCCTATGTGCAGATTTTGCTAAGTGAATATCTACTCTGTCTGTCTTACATCTAAGTCTATATTTGCTAAGCTAAATCTATAATTAAGAGTGCCTTAAATAGCCGTGTAACGTCGCTGAGTGTAGTCGATAAACTTTAAATTCCTAACTACTACGTAGAGGTCAAATAAGCAGCAGGAACGTGTTCATTTAAAATCTAGATATTTTAGAAATTAAAATTAATATGATTAAAAACTTCAAATATTGTCGAAATAATTAATTAATTATTAATTTAGTTAATTCTGTTAAAAAGACCCATAAGATTATACCTTTATAATTGTTTTGCATTATTATGTTCAAACAGTACTAAAGGGATTTCAAGCATAGCTATGGTACTTTTATCTAAAGAAGCGACTTTCCCTTTACTTGTAGTAAACATTAACCACGTGTATAAACTAGATATGTATGTGTGCGTGAGCGCAAGATTTGTTCGATCCCCGGTCACGCACACATTCGTAGCGTGTTTTGACACTAACAACTACAAGTAAAGCGAAAGTCTCGTTAGATAAAAGTACTATACCAGTATGCATTTAGTGATGCTAGGTTCGCCTTACTTGGTGCCAATTGACTTAGGCCTAATAAATTTTACTCAAATACACCAAGCGAGACGGGTATTATTTTACTATATCGAAACCGTATAACTGTCTTGCTCTTTCCCAATATGGCGCGTCCATTTACGTATTAGAACCAAAGACCCCATTTAAACAATTTAATGTGAAAGAAAATGTCATCTACCACAAGCTTATTTTTTCTGGCCCGTGACTACTATATCGCTATCCGGTTTGATACTTTTATTGGCGCAAAATAATTGTGTTAGATATTGCATCGATCGTCAGTAATAGACTGTATGGAAACTGTCGAGCACATTACAGCAGAATGTCCAATCTTTACCATCCAAAGATTAAATATTGAGCTCCTTGCTGGCGCCAAGATCTCAATTGCGAACCTGCCTGAAATTATGATGAGCAAAAATAGGAAAGCTTTTCTGAACTACTGTTGCGAAATAACCAAAGCTGTAATAAACAAAAATAAATAGCATAAGAAAAATATGTTCGTAAAATATTAAAGTATTTTAATGTAACATATGAAAGATCGGCGATTGTAAACAAAAAATGAGCAAGATAAAAGAATAAGTAGTAAAGACATGAATGTATAGAGATTAGTAAAAGTATTATAACATGTATAAAGATAGTAAAGTAAATTCAAAACTGAAAGTGCCACCATCAAAGACACCTTCCCCTTTGCTGGGCTTGCACCAAACAAATGCTAAAATAAATAAGCTAGTTTAACAAAGACTGCGGCGACTTAAGCCGGAGGTAGAAGAATTAAAAATAGACTGTAAAGCCCTATAAATGTCGCCGACTATCTTAAGTTTGTAATTATTTTAGCAATATTATGAACTGACGAAAAAATTGTGAACTGCAACATACAAATTTTATTTCTAGTACATTCTTATGAATTTTGTTTTGTATAACTTTTAGAATGTTCCGGCATACATCGGTCTCTAGGCGTGCACGTCAGTAAAGTCCGATCTCTTACTTTGGATGATTGGGAGCCAGACATTATAAAGGTTAGAAATGCATGTTACCTGTAATATTTTGTTGCTTGCAATGAATGACGATTGAATTGGGTGGTTTTTATGTCGAAATGTGTTTATTTCTTTTTTTGATGTTATAGAACAATTGTGAATTCGAATATATTTAGACACGCCTGCCGTGTAATTGGTGTAGTGAAACTCGTAAAATACATAGTAATCTATTTTAATTTTAATTATAACTGGATTGTAAAAAATACTGAACTTGTGTATTTGCTTTAACACCTCTTCAAACCTACATTTTATTTCAGGTAATGGCAGAACTAGGAAATAAACTGGTCAACTTAATATACGAAGCAAATACAGAGGGCGCCACTATTGCTCGAGCTACACCAGCTTGTGAAACGTAAGTTTTGTTTAATCTTACAATATCGAGGTAAGAATAAGTGTGTGTTTATAGTCTATGCGTAAGAAATTTCATCTAAATCGCTTCTGTTTGACAGATCGACAAATATACAGGGTGTAAAAAAGTACTGTTTATTCTGAAACAGGTGAAAGATTTGCTTAAACTGAACAACTTTCCTAAAGAAATATAGGGTCCAAAATGTATAATGAATAAAATTACAATTAAAAGATTATTATGTTCATAATGCAATGCGTTTTCAACACGTGCAGCCAGAACGCCCGCGCCCCGCCGTCTGCGCTTATCCTATGCTTATCATATCAGTCAGTTAGTGCATGAGCGCTTTAGCGTGATGGGATTTACAGAATTTTTTTTATACCTGTATGTTTATTTTAGGGTTATTTTGGGGGGCCAACTTCGCTGTATGGTCATTCATAACCCAAGCTCTGCTTACTTTGGGGTCATACAGTTGGTGTGGTGGTCTGGCAATTTATTTATTCTTTATTATTCTATTTGTTATATATATTATATTAGATTTCAAACAATATTGTTATAATTAAACGGTGCTTTATATGATTTTAAAAAAAAGATAATAGATTAATGAACATGTAATTAAATGTTTTTCTTGTTATTAATAATAAAGTCTTGTGAAATTATCATTTATTTTTCATATAAAATTTTTTTCAGGTCTGTACGAGAAGCATGGATTCGTGCTAAATACGTGTCTTTATTGTTTGTGAACAACATCGTAAATAAATGGGAGTGTGTAGAGTCGCCGCTAAGAACTGGCAGGCGGTGGTCTGTTAGACGAGCTAGAAGAAGGTAAGTTGGTAACAACCACCGAAACTACGCAAAAGCTTTTTCTAGAATATATAAAACTATTCTAGCCTAAATTAAATGACATACTTCCGCCTACCGAGAAGTCAAACGGTTACTTAGGGCGTTTTTAATTATATGATTTGCTTAGCAATTATATACTTAGATAAAGTTTTATACTTTATAAAATATATTATAAAATACTTAGGAGCTTTCAAATTTAAATATTTATTTCTCAACATTGACAATTACTTATTCTTATTGATGTCAAATAAAGCATGACTCTACCACCAGTTCGGAAATACCTTCGCGAAGAAGAACTGGCAAAAAACTTGACGGGTTTATTTTTTCAAAATAAATTTACAGTGTCTCTTTATGTCTATACAAAATTATTCTTATCTACATCTGTTAGCTCGGCAAGTCGCCAAGTATCCAAACGACGAACACCTTCAAACGGCACCCGTTCACGAGTTAACGCGGGATCCAGCCATCGCCCTCCTCAACCATATTAGAGGGAAGTGAGCGACCCGTCACACGACGGCTTAAGTTACCATTTGACGTTGCAGCGTGCGGAAGTACGTCATTTATTTTAGGCTGTAATATTTTTATATGTTCTAGAAATCGTATTTGCGTAGTTTCGAGAAAACTTTTACTTCACCAAAATTTAGTATTCATAAATTAATTCATGGTATTGTTATGAAATAACGGTGACGTCACACTTTGACAACCACTTTCCTCCTCTGTTATTATGACGTTATTTATTGTCTTTAAGCCTCAATAACTTTCACAAATAACTTATAGTTTACACGCTATTGCTCATTATCTTTACTTAGATCTACTATGTGTGTTATTGTTCTAACATATAGTATAAATAAATCCCTAGACACACAGCAGAGCTTGTGTTAATGATAACCATACAGCAAACTGGGAGTGGAACCCAGAATAAACAAACATACATAAATATCAATAACCATGACCCTAGAACAAACATCTAAGTTCATCTCACAAATGAAAGCCCCATTCAGCACTCGAACCTGGGATCTCAGACATATGAGGCAGGCTACTAACCACTACGCTACTTGGTCGTCAATGTAACCTATATAATCGATTAACTCGGTTGCTGTAACAAATCGAAAGACTCGTAGCGCGTGGACAAGATGAGGCTATCTAAAACAATAAAATGCCGAAATTCAAAGTAAATGACTTGGCATTTTTGACGAGTAAACTTTTTTCTTTTTGTTTCTTTTCTATATATATGTTTTGTAACCAAATATTAAAGACAAAAAATTCAGCTTGGTACAAAAACAGATTACTAGATCGCTACTTGCAGTAAAATGTACCTAATATTCACAGTTCATTTATTAATTTTAATTTCTTTTCAGGATAAGAGCAGCACCGGCAGTGCCTGAAACTATTGTTGACAAAAGTGACGCCAACAGCAGTACTAGTGGTATGTGGCTTAACTATTATTGCATCCGTGGTTGCTTGGCTCTTTTAATTTCTATCTATTGTTTAAAAATGTGACTACCTTCTTTGGATTTCGATTTAAAAAATCCTACGTTTGTTTTTATATTGTTTCTAAATTAAGATTACCCTCTCTTAATTGTGTTTTATATAATTTTAAGTCTTACAATGTATGCTCACAGTGAAGTCTATTTTATTTTGTAAACATTTGATTCTCAATAAGTGAATTATTGTAATTCTGTTTGAGATAAATAAAGTTCTTAAAGTTTAACTATATATTTTTAACTATATACTGTACTTACAACACATGTACACACGGCGCAGTCGGCACTCGCGGTTTATACGTATTAAGTAGTTAAGTTGGTAACGAAATTTTAAGTTACTACGTGTCACTTGTGAGTCCATACGGATTAAGTAGTTAAGCTCATAAGTTCAATGAAGATGAACAGTGATGAATGTCAAGGAATTCGTCAATTCTGTACTTCGATATGTGTTAAACGAGATTTTGGACAAATTCAGAAAAGAATTTGTTTCGGAAATTAAAATATCTAGAAGAATATGTGTTTTCTAAAATGTTCACCTCGTTAATTCCACAAGCATTTCTATTTTAAATATTCTTCAACAAATTTTAAAGTTGAAAATGAACTCCACTCCGAAATTTTGAAAAAAAAAGAAAAAATGCAAAATAAATACCAGCTCTTGCCGCCACCCGCTTTGTCAACTTATGCACATAAAAAAATTAAGTGGAACTAACTAAAAAATCACGTCCAAACGTAAAGTGAGAAGCCCCGCCCACCTACTTATACGAAAAATAGAACGAATCCTAATCTACTTAATCACTTGCGTACTTACCACTTGTCACTTAACTGACTGTTTACACGTAATTTTTAACTGAAAATTGAGTTTCAACTTAGCTACTTAACGCGTGTAAACCGGCCATAAGGGTGAGAATCGGTTGCGCGTTGTGAGTTCTTTCTTAAACGCTCCACATACTGGGGGGGGGGGCACGCCTATTCCAGAGATTTGAATGCGAATTTGAGCCTGCACCACCACTCCCGACTGTACATATATATACAATACTATTAGATAAAAATAAATGTTATTTGGTTGTCCTAATTTGTAAAACATGTCAATATGGTTAAGAATGTATGCTTATAAAATTCCACTCCCACTTTATTTTTTTAATTGTCAAGTTTATTTTAAGGTTGAAGTTTTTATATAAACTTTTTAAAAAAAAAGTTACACACGGCCGAGTAGCGACGATAGCGCTGCCTGATACGCCAGAGGTCCCAGGTTCTTCGAATCCTAGTCGGGGCATTCGTTTATGTATTGAAGGCAGATGTTTGTTCTGGGGTCATTGTTGTTGATATTTATATATGTATTATTATTCTGCGTTCCACCCCAGTTCAAAATATGGTCCATACAGTTGATATGTTGTCTGGGGATTTATTATTATTACATCAAAGAAGTTTTAACCATCTTAGTTAAAGGTTTTCACACAAGTACAGTATTTTTTTTAAATACAATATTGCTACCCTTATACTCGTTGGTACGTCACTAAAGTTAGAAACTCTACAAGTACAATAATATAGTGATTAAAATATTCACATTCTTAAAATAAACAATTATTGTTTTAAAAAAAGTAATCAATATAAACCTTATTGCCAGTGTCAGAGAGTTCGAGCAAGTCAGAAGACAGCCCGGTGCTACTGATCGGTAAAGAATTGAACACGGACCGAGTCGATGTCAGTATACCTTCTGATCATGATTCCACGGAGGGTGAAGATTCCGAGGATGTAGGTAAGGATATTTTAATGTTATATAATACTTAATATTCTACATTCAAACTATAGGTATATGTTGTGCGGTTTTGTAATTTTTGGCATATTCACTTGCTTTAACCCATTTGTTACTACCGTCCTTTAAAACGCCACTTATCGAGTGTTAGATCTACTAGCCAAATTTTTATGTTTAATGCTGTATAAACAAAGATCGTCTTACATTACCGTTATCAGACACGATCCTTCTACAGCATGTAAAAGTATTTTGTCACATTGCGTGTATTATTTTGAAATTCAGACGTGTTTTAAATTAACAGTGTGTTTCCTTTGCGACATGGCTTCAAAAAGGTAAGTTATTAAGTACATAAATAAAGTAATAAACACTGTAACGTTGAATGCCGTAAAGTATTGTTATTGTAATATAAATGTAAGATAAAATAAGTTCGAATTTCACAGTTTTTCATAAAAAATATTGTATGTAAAAACTGCTGGCGTTATAACGCCCGGTAGTTAAGTAGGCGTCTATTTATTATTTATTAATTGTTTTAGATCACTGATGGGACGACCTTTGAATGTCAATGAAATATTGGATGAATTGCAACATATAGATTCTGATGATGATTTGCCCAGTCAAATTACCATTTTTCCACCAGAAAATCCAAATACCGAAGTAACAGATGAAGATTCCGGGGATGAAGAATTTGTAACATTACATAATCTCCCAGGTTTGATTGACATATTACATATTCAATTCAGTCAGTACTAACTACGATCAATTGCAATATATTTATTACTTTTCAGGTTCCCAGCTAAGAGCTCCAGCAGAAATTGCATATGATGATGCATTTTCAGATAGTGAGGACTCCGAAAATGATTTGCCTTTGTCTGTATTAGCCAAAAGGATACGCACTGCCGATGAACGCTTGCTAGAAGATGCAGATCAACAGATACCTTCTACTTCTGCCTTCACTCCATCTATAAGCTGTTCTTCGCGGTATCCTACTGTTACTCCAAGTGTAAACAAAACCCAACAGTATACGTGGCGCAACAGGCACAATCCATGTGAATTTACACATTGGCAGGATCGCGAAGGCCCTAAAAATTTACAATCACCTGTGTATTACTATGAGTGTATGATGAATGATGAAGTAATACACTTGTTGGTTCATTACACGAATTATACGCAAGCCAAAAGAACGTCGTCGCTAATATAACTACTTCAGAAATGAAGTGTTTTTTAGGTATACTTTTATACAGTGGTTATGTCGTGGTACCACGCAGGTATATGTTTTGGGAGAAATCTTCCGATACTCACTTTGATATTGTTTATAATGCCATGTCAAGGGATCGTTTCACAATAATAATGAAGCACTTACATTGCTGTGATAACAATGTCGTTCGAACAGATAGTGACAAATTTGCGAAACTTAGGCCTTTGTTTGATTTACTAAATAAAAATTTTTTAGACATGGCACCTTTTGAACAAAATTACAGCATCGATGAAGCTATGGTACCATACTACGGAGGCCATAGCTGCAAACAATTTATACGCGGCAAACCGATCCGATGGGGGTATAAACTGTGGGTCGGTGCAACTAGGTTGGGGTATGTTTTATGGTTTGACCCATACCAGGGTCAAACTTCCAATACCCCAGCATGCTACAAACAATTTGGATTAGGGGCCAGTGTTATTTTGAGCTTTGCTGATGTTTTACAATCATGCTACATAAACACTCAATTTCATTTGTTTTTTGATAATTTTTTTTCATCCATTCCTCTTTTTCATGAATTGAGTAATAGAAAATTGAGAGGTACAGGAACGATTCGTGAAAATCGTACCTCTAGGTGTCCACTACCGGAAAACAAGGTTTTCAAAAAGACAGAAAGGGGCACATTCGTCTATAAGTCTAGCCAACCCAAGCAGATCTTAATTTGCAAATGGAATGACAATAGTGTCGTAAGTGTCGCGTCTAATGGGGAAACAATTGAACCACTTCACAAAGCCAAACGATTTTCTCAACAATTGAAAAAATATGTGTTTATTGATCAACCTGCTATCATAAAATCATACAATGAAAACATGGGCGGAGTAGATAGAGCAGATCAAAATATTGGCTTATACAGAACGTCGATCCGGGGGAAAAAATGGTATTTTTCGTTATTTTGCCACTGCTTGGATATGGCTACACACAATGCCTGGCAATTGTATAAAAGTGATGGTGGAGAATACGACCACTTAACGTTTCGTAGAGTTGTTGCCAGGGGTTTATTGGAGACCTATAAAAAAACAGAAAAACGTGGACCTTCTCGTAATCCCAGCAACTATAGAGAAACTTCTCGATATGATCGCATTGATCATTTAATTGAATATGAAGATTCTCAAAGCCGTTGCACTATTTGTAAAAAAAAAACTAATTTTCTGTGTCGTAAATGTCGGCTATATTTACACCCAAAAATATGTTTTGCTTCATATCATACTAATATTAAATTTTGAGGTAGCTAAATAAACTATTGTAAGGAACATGTTCACTATTTTATTTATTTCCAAAAATATCTGCAAAGTTTTGGGTTTGGTAGCCGATCTTACTACCGGGCGTTATAACGCCACTCGTTTTCCGGGTTTTCCGGACCGTGAATTTTTTTTTTCGTATTTTTCCAATAATAAAACTTTATTATTACACAACATATTCAAAAATTTGCGCAATCCAAAGCAAAAAAAAGTTTCAGTAATATCTGGGTTAACTGGATTCCTTTTTTCATTTTATCTATTTTAAATTTTAGGTTAAATACACACTCTTAACTATTCTATTATAGTTTAAATGTTTAAAACATCTTCTTAAAACATTCGTTAAAATTGAATTTTATTGCAAAAACTGTAAAAATACAACGATTTTATTCTACTTGTGGCACTTCAACTTATTTTGTTCGGTTCTTGTGACAAATATTTTTGAATCACAAAAACTTTTTGTAAGGTATATGACATAACTACGCTAACATGCACACTTGTAATAAAATTGGACCGGAACACCAAAATGTAATAGAAAAGTTAATCACATTACCATTCAAATGATCTTATTTTTCAGTTGCGGAAGACATAGCGAAACTATCTCCGAACGCTGTTTTACTTCGCGCCGCGTTAGTTCACAATGTAGGCGTGATGCGAGCGAGTCTAGCGAGCGGGGCCGATGTAAACGAAGTGCCCGATGTCTTACACAAGGCTGTGATTAGTGTGAGTATTGAAAAACAAAAAAAAAAGTACCTTAAACAATTGTAAATTGTACTATTTACAAGAGCCTTAATAATTCCTCTGCAAGGATATGAGCCTCGTTTTAAAGGGGTGTTTTCAGATAGTTTATAGTCTACAACGCTTGGCTACTGCGCGTTGGCATACTTGACACGCACTCACACTCTGGACAGCAAAAGGTTGTATTACATGCACCGTTGCAAGCGCCATGATTGTGGAGACGAGTAAATGTATGTAGTTGGCGATGACAATTCGTTGCAGACGTATCGGTTTCCGCTTTCTCGTTCTTCTTTATCGGTTACTATTGCAACTCCTACGAAACTCACTTTTATGCTTTCGTTGGAATACCTGGACTGGAATATTTTAAAATTATAATAATCCTATCATTATTATTTCATTACATTCATGGTCATTACAACTTGTATACAATATTTTACAGAAATATCACAAACACTTGAAATAAAAAAAAATGGGAACAATTACCAATAGGCTAGTTTTTCCACAGGGATCAGTAATGGCCTGTTCATTCCTGCTGCTAAACGGCTGCAAGATAAACGCTCAAGACGCTAATGGGAAAACGCCTCTGCATTTAGCTACGGAAGCGGGACACACTGGACAGGTAGTAACTACTGTGACTTTTATACAATACTACAAATACAACTTGTGGTGAAGTCAAACATAGTAATTTTATACACACAGTATACACAGTATACACACATATACACAGTAATTTTATAGAAGCATTAGGTATTTTAAAATATTAGGTTTGTTGAATTAATAAAAGGCCTCAATTAATATCGCATATGCTAGGAATAACAGCAATATAACTATCTTAATTTTTTAAGAGAATAAATAATCGTTATGGGTATAGTGATTTTTATACTTCTGTAAAATAATGGAAGATATGTGACAATCTCCTGAGCAACGAACCACAAAAATCTTCATCCCGGTCGTCTGATTTTACTTGTCAAATAGTCCGAACCGAACCGACAATATACGACACGCCACGAAAACTAACGAAATTATATGAATACGAAATATTTTGTCTTGTTCGCTAGAACCCCGTTTTGAAATTATTTAATAAATAAACATCAACAACAACTGTATGGCCTCAAAGTAAGGAGAGCTTGTGTTATGGATTGCCATGCAGCGAACTGGGGGGGGAACCCAGAATAAACATACCTTCATAAACAAAAACAACCATGACCGAGAACAACCATCTATGTTCATCGCACACATGAATGCCCCGGCGAGGACTTGAATCTGGGACCGGTGTATTTATTTTATTTATTTATTTAAAACTTGATTGCACAATATAAAATTATTTTTATTGTACAAACGGCGGACTTAATGCCATTTGGCATTCTCTACCAGTCTACCGCAGCAATGGAGAGGATTTCAAAATAAGGGGTGCATACAAAATACTTTTGCGTACATACTTATATACTAATACTTATATACTATAAGATTGACTTTTAATATAATAATATATAAACGTCATAAACGATATTTAAAAAATTATAATAAATATATCTATATGTAAATAGATATAAAATATATATAGATAGATAAATAAAATAGATAAATAAACAGACATTATATTATAACTTATCACATTTATCATAAATACACATATATTATTTATCATGATTCCCTGAGTGACTTTAAAAAATGAGCTCTATTTCGCTGCTTAAAAGAGAGTTTACTGGAAGCTTTCCTCAACTCCACCGGTAGAGTATCCCATAAACGTGTAGCCTGGATAACAAAATAATAAGTCCGGAATAATAAATCCGGAATGATGCATAGGAATATGAAGGCTCAGATTATAGGAAGACCGGAGACATCTATCATGTGTAGAGCTTAGAAACTGGAATTTACACTTTAAATATTCCGGAGCGTGAGGATCATTGAGGATTGAAAAGAGTGTACAAAGTATCCTAACGGGGCTACTAACCAATACGCCACTCGGTCGTCAAATATCTGTCTCTTTTACGCCGGTAAGCAATGCAACCGAGTTCGTGTGAGGAGTGCATCTGCGGTAGTAACAGAGCTATTGTTAAGATACGTAATGTAAGAAGGTACCCTATCTTCCACTATTGGACTTTAATCAAAGTATGTGGGTAATTCATATTATTTGTTAAAAATAACGGTCACCAACGTTGTTGTTTTTTGTAGGATATAGTCATTCTTAATGTTTCTGAATGTTACATTAATTTTAAATTTATTTTCACAATAATATCTATATTTCCAGGTATGTTTATTACTACGGTACCGAGCTGACCAGTCTATAAAGGACAACGAAGGTCAAACGCCTTTAGACATCGCAGTCACAAACGCGAATGCAGATATTGTTACGCTGTAAGTATATGTAATATTTTTATTGAAATTCATATATCTTGTGTAGATATGTATTGTTCGATTTTATTGTTAGATTTTGACGCCTATGGCCATACAAATTTTATTATTTTCTATCTCGTTACATAAAACTTAATAATTATTAAGTATCATACTTACGCTTGTGAAAAATACATTGAATACTATTGGCAAAGTGTTTTTTGCTGCATTGCTGCATAAAATAAGTTTCCTAGAATTCTACTCTAGGCAAACATTTGTGTGATTATTTTTTGTTTAAAAGTTGTTTCGTAAATGACGAGTCCTTAATCGTCAAAAGCAACAAGTTAATAGCAAGATTTCCTTAAAGTTTTACTTCAAGCCGATTCATAAGGCTTCTATATTAACCATATTATTCTTAAATGATTACTAAAACATTCCCCTTTTCTACAGCCTCCGCCTAACAAAACTGAACGAAGAAATGCGAGAAAGTGAAATGTCCTCAAACGACGACACCTACAACGAAGTGTTTAGAGATTACACGCAAATGGCACATCTGCACCCCGAGCGGTTGATACGGACTCCCAATAATAATAATCCAGGTATGATTATATTTAGGTTAGATTTAAATGGCTGTCAAATGTAGAACACCGCTCTGTGAGTGAGTGATGAGTCATGCTGCAGTCGTAAACCACGGGCGATAATAGATTGATAAAACATATATTTTTATTTAAAGAAAATATAAAGTATTTTCTAGATCTCTTATTTATTAATTATCTGGATTTACTTACTCTTTTCTTACATACTGGACATAAATTATTTAACAATCGAAAATTACTAATCTTGACGATCTCATTACACAACGCTATTAATTTAATACGACCGATTGGTGTAGTGGTAAGTAGCTTTGCCTCATACGCCGAAGGTCCCAGGTTCGAGTCCTGGCCGGGGCATGCATTTGTGTGATGAACACAGATGTTTGTTCTCGGGTCATGGTTGTTTGTATTTATATATGTATGTTTATTCTGGGATCCCCCCCAGTTCGCTGTATGGTCATCCATAACACAAGCTCTGCTTACTTTGGGGCCATACAGTTGGTGTATTTGTCTGGGGATTTATTATTATTTATTATTATTATTATTATTATTATTATTATAATAATTAACGTAAGCGAAGAATTTTTTTACAATAGAAGTTTTTTACCGTGCAATCTAAAAAATGTATCATTTTGTAGGTTCATGAAAATAAATAATTAAAACAAAAATAAAATGTTATTTTAATCCAGTATAGCAAATACGAGGCACTAATAAAAAGTTTTATACATTTTGTTACTGTAATATTTTTTTATCGAAACCCAATTTTTAAGCAAGTTATATAGTTAAGTACTATATCTGTAGAAACAATTCCGTTAGACTTGCCCAAATCATACTTACGTAGAAATTGTCATTTTCTACATTAAATTTATAATATTAGGTCTTTACCTATGAAATTGCCGTTTTTCACGAAATAAATGAAGCGTAATTTTTTTTATATATTTTTTATTTCTATTAATCAAAATAATCACCCATGCAATCAATGCATCTTTGCCAACGCATTGGTAGCTTATTGATGCCTTTCTTGAAGAAATCAGCTGGACGGGAGGCAACAAATTCTTCAAAGGCATTTTGTACTGCCTCACGGGTATTGAATTTTTTTCCCGCCAAGAAGTTATCCAAATTCTGGAAAAAGTAGAAGTCTGTAGGCGCAAGGTCTGGTGAGTACGGCGGATGACGGAGAACTTCCAACCCCAACTCTTGTAGCTTGGAGACCGTCTGCTGTGCAGTATGAGGTCGCGCGTTGTCGTGCAGGAGCAGTGGAGCCGAACGATTGACCAAAGCTGGTTGGAGACGTGCGAGCTTCTCCATCATTGTGTTCAGTTCTTCACAGTACACATCTGCAGTAATGCTTGTCCCGTTTGGCAAGAAGCTGTGATGAATTACACCCGCGTTAGACCACCAAACAGTGACCATCACTTTTCTAGGGGTAAGTTTTCGTTAAGGGCATTGTTTGGGTGCTGAACCAGGGTCCAACCAACTTGCTGAGCGCTTACGATTGTCAAACAGGATCCATTTCTCGTCACAAGTAACAGTGCGGTTCAGAATTCCTTCATTTGTATGCCTGCTGAGCAGTGCAAGGCACGTCTCCACGCGTACTTCGCGCTGGCGGTCATTGAGTTCGTGGGGTACCCATTTGTCAAGCTTTTTTACCTTGCCAATTTGACGCAAATGGACTAATATTGTTTTGATGATAACGTCGAAAGCTGCTGCTAATTCAGCCGTGGATTGAGTTTCATCAGCTTCCACAATTGCCTTTAATTCGTCATTGTCGACCAAAGTTTTCGGACGACCACGGGGTTCATTTTACAGGTCAAAATTTCCAGAACGGAAGCGGGTAAACCAATAACGGGTGGTGCGTTCGTTTGTAGTGTTCGCTCCGTAAACGTCGTTGATGTTGCGTGCCGCTTGTGCCGCTTTGCTGCCACGACGGTACTCATACTCCATAATTACTCGAATTTTTAACTTATCCATGATGACGAAAAATGTTAAAATGCTTTGAAAACAAAACACTAACTATTAAACAAATGACGATTTTAGAAAAAGAATTCCATGTTTGTCTAATAAAATTAATTTGAAATTAGAATTATCAGTCAAAAAAAAATATTTTCATTTGAAATGGCCAGTACGGCAAAACGGCAGTTTCATAGGTAAAGACCTATTATATGTTGTTTTTGGTAATGTTTATGTTATAAGAAAGGCAAAGGAACTACGCTATATAGCCTGGTTGTCGTAAATATATTTTTTTATTTCATAAGGCGATGAAGGTGAAAGTCAATAGTAAAGTGATAACGTGACTTTACTATCAACAAGCAAAACGAAATACACTGTCTACAGTCCTCATTCGGTTTTCTATGCAATGCTAGTCTATGAGTAGTCACTGCAGAATGCTCATCACCATTATACATTAAAAAACAAACTTACATGCGCAAAAAAGAAGAAGCAACGAGAAGCACAACTTGGTCGATCGAATTTCGGTAAAAAAGTCCTTAAAGCTTAACTGATACCCTATTTGTTATTGGTCGACAGGTGATCAATCGAGTGACTGACAAACGACGTTTCGACGCAAATGGCTGTGGTAAGAAGATACTACTGAAACAATGAACTTTATTCAATCTAATAATTTATCAATCTACAAAAAAAGTTATTCGTTAAAATGTCACCTGTTACGGCTCTTATCATTACCAAAAAACCTTTGTATTTCCAAATAACTTAATTTTTATGCATTTTGATATTATACAATATTTTTTTATTATTGTGGTTCTGTAAACGTTTTCGAAAATATTTTTATTATACATGAACCTTGTGTGTTATGTAGTTTTACTGCTGTAATTGTATGAATGTAGCTAGTTCATATAATTGATGTATGTTTTAGTCTGTTTCTGTCTGTTTCTTAACGTAAATATTTTGTCTTTTGTCGATACAATATCCAGAATCAATTTTTATCCCTCTTTCACATTTGATCTAAGCTTTTGGCTTTGCATTTGTGAAACTTGAAATTAAAAAACTGATCTCCCTCTAACTTTGTGTGACAAGTAAACAAAATTATATGCAATGCTGCCAAATCATATTAGGATATGTGAGGCCGGTATTAATAGACCCCATTGAAAGCATTCGTCATCTCAAAAAGCGAGACAGTATGCCAAAACAGTATAACTCTAAGGCTGGAACCTATAAAGCGAACTTAGACGACCTATCTGGAGCTGAATGGTCAAAGAAAATGCGACTTTGTCATATACTGAATAGTATACATATTCTGAAAACATGTGACATCAGTCTTGTTAACTTTTTTGTACTTTTCATCACATAGTATAGGAAAATCTCGCTTTTAGTTTGGTTAGTACGCTTTATAGATAGTAGCCGAACTGTCTTGCTCTTTGCCACTCGCAAGATGGCGCGCGCTCTTAAATTATTACTGGCCTTTGTATGTCTGTTAGCTTTTATGATAATCGACTTTGTCACGACAGTGATTAGGGCCATATTAAAATAATTTTGTTTTTTGAAGATTTTCTTAAATAAGGTAACCAAAGATTGCTAAGTATTGGCCGTGTGTGATAAATATAATTATTTTATGAGATACTCTCAGCGTAGGTAAATTTTAAGTTTGGTACTATACTTTTTTATATTATTAATCAAGCCCACTGTATATACCACTATGAAAGGCGTAAGTTTAGTTAGTTTTCTAATTTTAATTTTATTATTTTTAAAGAACATTCCATAGACCAGATATATTTTTTCGGTAATAGTGCATGGATTGTATGCTTGTCTTTAAAAAGGTAAATTGGCATTCCACATTTTTTAACAAACTTAAACAATACTATAAAATTGAATGAAATTGAATCTCACCGTATAATAGTTTTAATTCTTATATTTCACTCTTATGTTTTCGACATAATTAATATAAATCTGTGTGTTATTGACACTTGCCAAAATTTTTATACTTTGCCATGAGTATTTTATAATAAATAATATAAATTAAAGTGTTAGTGTTGAATACGTTTTTACGCTTATGATAACTAATTAGTTAATTTTTTTCAAATTAATTTCAATTTTATTTGTTAGTATATTTAATCTGTAATAATTATATCTGTAAAAATTAAAATGAACCTTTGAATGATGAATAAATCGGCTATTAGTAAATTGTTAATATACACAGATTAGCCATTAAATTGTAAGAAATTAAACTTTATTGAAATATTATTGTGCTTATAGGGGTAGTCTCGAAGACGCGCCCCACTACTTATTTCGTCTAAGTCGCACACTGCGATGTGAGATAAAAAAAGAAAAGGGGCGCGTCTTATTGGATGACACTAACTATACTTGCTGTATGTTGTGTTAGATACCTTTAAGATGTTTTAAACGATTTTCGTTGATATTAAAGCAAGGTGAAAAAACCAAGCTAATAGAAATTGCTTTAAATGTTTTAACAAAATAATGGAACTTTACTATTAGATATTTAAAAAATCATAAAATCTATATAACAACTATATGTTATGTATTATCAATATACATACACTTTTTAAATAAGACTGTGTTATAAATAATGTTATAAGCACTGGACATAATATTCAAGTTATTTTATATACATTCGTTTATAAAAAAATTGTTTTAATAATGGCAACGAATTTTAGCTCTGAGGGTTTATTACTTTAGTGTAACATTTTGATGTTAAATCAAAACATAAACGAATTCTTGAAGATCCTTATCTATACAAATAAAATAAAATAAAATGTTATTTGGTTTAATTAAGATTGGAGACAATCTGCCGCCATTTTCCTGTCAGCATGAACTTTAATCGACACCTTATTACTATTATTATAACGAATAAATATTACATTACTAAGTTTGGACAAATTCTTTACGTATACATACATAAATAATTTAAAAAAAAATTTATATACCGTTTTCGTAATTAACATTCAGAAAAAGTGCAAGGACCACAATTCTGAGCTATTTTTCCAAAGACATCATAATATAGCGAAAATCAAAAATACATAATTAGATTTTCAGTAAACTGCCATTTTGCATGATTGGTTTTTTTTTCGATTTCACTAAAAGGAACACAAATATTTTATTTTATCTTAGGTTAAAAAAATTACACCTGATGAAAGTCTCCCTTTTATATATCGTCCGGCTTTATGACATCATTTGGAAAAGTTCCTCTTAATTGCGTTCTGAACCATGTGGTGATTGATTGAGTGAAAAAAGTCTTTGAGACAATATTTATTTTCAGGCATTCAGGCTAAGCTGGCAACAAAAGTTGTCTATTTTGCTCCAGTCGGTTTAACTTGGTGGTTATTGATAATTATTGTCAATTTATTGAACGAATCTTTAATATTCTTCCATGTACCTTAGACAATAGTGCCATTGCCAAATTGGCCCAAACTATACTATTGTATTTATCTTAACTTTTACAGCTTCAATAAGACTCGTTACATCGTGTGTATTAAATTCGAAATTTTGATTCATAACTTGTTGCTGTAAAGGTTTATGTTTCATAATATTCTTATGATCTATTTTGGCCTATGAACTAGTAAGTTAAATACTCTATACAAATATTGTTAAAGTTATATTATTATGTATTAGTTGTATTAAATACAGATTTAAATCTATTTATTTTTGTTTGATTTCAATTTTTAGTAAGACCGGGCTTAATCATGCCTAAACATTTATTTCCCGACCGAAATATTAATGGTACAGAACGTTGTCACAATGAGTTTTAGAATTGTACAGGTTGTAATAATGTTAGGTCCTGCCAAACAACCCAAACAACTAACTATTAGTGCCATTCACAAAGAGACGCTTCACTCTTCCTAATTGCTCACTGTACAAGTGTGTCACAGCGTGCAAGAACTAGCAGGCGCGTCTTAATAATTTCACTATCATTATGCATATTACTAAATTTTTATAAATAAATCGTGGGTTAAAGCAATTCGTTTTTAAAACAAGGGTGTAGCCTGTATTTCCTAGAACTCAACATTGAAACAGAAATAAAAGTACGAGAAAAAATGTAAGTAATGAAGTTATAAAATTATAGAAAATTATGGCACAAAATAGGTAGAGAATTAATGTTAGTAACGATATTAAAAGAGATCATTTGACAGAAATAAATAAAAGACAAAAAACTAAATAAACAACATAATGAAACAGTTAAAGAATAGCGGTAATTAATAAATACTTGTTATATATAAGTTTGTTTATTTTTAAATTAGCGCTATTCTTTGTGTGAGTTATAGCGTTAAACATGCTGAAAGTAAGCGTTTTAGACCGTTTAAACAATTACTTGTTCTTATTGAGGTCAAATAAAGCATGACTCTACCGCCAGTTCGGAAAAACCCTCATGAAGAAGAACTGTCAAGAAACATCACGGGGATAATTTTTTCAAAATAAAACAGTGTCTTTTATGTCTATAAAAAATTATTCTTATTTGCATCTGTTGGCTCGGCAAGTCTCCTTCCTCCAAATATCCGAACGACGAACACCCTCAAACGGCTCCCGTTATTGCGTTAACGCGGGATCCAGTCATCGCCCTCCTCAACCATATTAGAGAGAAGCGAGCGACCCGTCACCCGACGCTACCATAAAAAAACTCGAAGACTGATGTAGCCAAAATTCTTTTTTGATAATGTTTAAGTGTTTTTATTAAAGTTTTATTTAAGTGGTGATTTAATTTAAGTTTTAGGTCATATTTTTGCTTTGTGTTTTGTCTTTACCTACTTGCTTATTTTAAAATTAAAATTGATAGTTGTCAATTCTCAGTCTTTGATTCAGTAAACGTCAAAGGTAATTTTCATCAAATTATATATTTGTTTTTTTAATATGTCGTGATTCTTTACGTAAATAGGAAACATTGAAAATATTTCATGTGGATTAAATAAACGTTACATTTAAACCTAACTTCATGCTCGACGCCACAATCTGAGTCGAACCCCGAAACAAGGGCGTACATACACTGTGACCCGTGCGAAGCCGGGCCGGGTCGCTAGTTCAAAAACACAATCCTACGGCTAATGATGTCCCCGGATGCGGGTGCAATTTGCCATCAGGGAGGTTGTCTGCAAGAGCTCATTTTTAATCTCCGACCTAACAAGACGTAGACAATACATTTGTAGATAGACGTCTGTGGTACTGCATCTCTCATAAGAATGGACTAATTTTGGTCCTTTTTTTTGTTTGAAATCATTTAAAAGTAAAACGGGCTTTTTCCTGTCGAGGGGTTTTTTTCTTTGTGGTTACAAATAATTTGTAATAAGATAAGTACGCTTCTCTGGTTCATAAAGAAAAGTTGTTAAAGAAAGGGTATACCCGGAGTCTTCATAGAATAAATAATGAAAACGACGTTTCTTAGTCCATAGGGATTGATGATATGATGGCAATGATTAGAATTTATTGTTAAAATTTTTACAAGACGCTATTATAATCTACTAATGTATTGGGTATTTGACAAAAATTTTGTAATTACCTATTTAAATAGCTTATAAACAGTAAAGAAATATTGCTGACGTAAGAGTAGGATATTTACAATCAAGAGTTTTCTGGATAAGATACAGCGATAGCTTTGAGGAGCTGCTGCGAGTCGCCGAAAAACGCTCTATACAACACGGCACCGCGTTGTGACGTCACAACGTGTTAATAATACAAAAAATTGTATGGGCGTTTGTAAAAAAATATAAAAGCTAAGTAGATAAAGCGTTTCCATTCATACTGTTGTGATAAAAATTGTTACAATAATTATTGTCAGTAAGCTAATAATATTTAAAAAATTAACATATAGCTGTAGCCTTTTTCATAAAGACTGCGCAAAATTGTCAGTGACAGATGACCAGGTGACAGGTGACAAGTCGACAATTCGACACTTGTGCGTTTTTGAGCGTTTCATAAAACGTTTGGTCTGACATATTTGTAATCGCAAATCAAAATTTTGCGTTTCATAAAAGTTTACAAGTGACTTAAAAATTTTGTGACAATAGTCGTTTAGGATTACTTACAGGATATCGTAGGATTACATAACATTGTCGAGTCAAAATTTTTTGCAGTTGAATATCGAAAACGATTTCGAGATTTATTATTGTAGAACATGATAACTGATCGTAAAAATGTTAAAGTCTGGCAGTGATAATAGTAGAGAAAGTTAGGGAAAGAACAAACTATTCTTTGGAAGTTTGGAAAAGTTCCGTATTAGTAAAGTAACGGTAGACTATATTATAACAGAAGAATAAGAAGAAAGTTACTGCAGTACTAATACTTCTTCAAAGGGTTGCCAATATACCAAGAATAGCCAGAATAATCGACGGCTCACTTATTCCAATTGACGCTCCAAGTGAAAATGAAGCTGCTTTTGTTGATCCATACGGAAACCATTATAAAAATGTAGTGGTTTTATGAGGTCCAAACCTGGAATTCTTTTTTATGCACGGTGGCCAGGTTCGGCCCAAAATACTAAGTTGCTTATCGTCAATAATTGGCCATTTCCTTATGCACTTAAATAATATAGCTTATTTAGGAGATATAACTTAGAATCTACTCCACGCAAGTGGTTGATTACCCCATTTCCGTGCAGATTCCAAGGACGCCCTCGTTCGTTAGAAAGGTGTTCCGAGCTTTTAAATCAACTCGAAGATAAGTGGAAACCACAAACTAATTAGTGATGCTACGCATCAGACGAACGTCTTCCTAACTGCAACACTAGGAACGAACATTTTCAATTAGACAACGATTTTTTAAAATTTAGATTGTCCTTCGTTTCTTAATTTTAAAATGACGGCATTGGATTTTGGCGTAATGCCATTGTGGCAGCGCGAAAGCTCCTCTTCTATTCTACAAGATATTTTAACAATCTAAAAGATAAAGAAGGTAAAATAAATAAAAGACTTGTATATTTATTTTTTTTTTAATTTCTAAAGTTTGTTTGATATTTTTATACGCTTTGTTTCTATTGCATGGGAGGCAAATTTTTTTTTCTAGACGCGAGTCGTCAGTGCCTTGAGTACCTTACCTTTACCAGTATTCATGTTACACCATTATGTTACACCAATTAAACAACGTTATTCTTATTGAGTAACCCAGAAAACATTTATTTTAAAACTGTTTGTGGCTTACAAACAATTTACGCAGTTCTAGCACAATTCAACCTTGTAAGTTAACACTATTAGCTATAAAGACACGGTAACCACTGTAAAGGCCTATCTCAGTTCTTGAAAAATAATGGAAAATGACGTCCCACTTTCTCATTCACTACCAGCACTTGTTGTACATTGTGAAGCACCATGAATGCAAATTAATTACTATATTTGGGAATTGAGAGGTTATGTTACGGAAATTGATCAACGCAAACTCTTCACTCGTCAAACATTGAAACTGTAATGGCAGATCGAGCTGATCGATTGAAAATTACATTATTTTGCGTTTTGTGGCAATCAGCTTTCGTTACTACACAATAACTATTTCTGCCAATTTCAAGTATTAATATAATAAAAGTAGTTTCAACATAAATAAAACATTGAAAGATAACCTTAAACCGTACATCACTGATTGAACATTGAACATAGTGTTATCAGTCATCATTTACATTAAAGTGACATATGACAATTGTTCGCTCGAAAAGTAGCAACGGCGGGCGGACCTGTCACAATCAAAAAGTTCTAACCATAGACATAATTCCTAGTTTTTTTTGTATGAAGACTACCTGCTACGGTGGAAACAGTTTGGAAATCTTAAAAGAAAAATTCCCATTTTTAAACCACGTCAGGTACAATCGCAAGCATAACTTGCACTAATTTACATAACATAACATTGAAAAGAGACTGGTTTCATTTTATCACACAAGCTTCGAAGCAGCACATGATGAAAAGGACGCTATCTTATATTAATCTCTCATGTTTATAATTTTAATTTGCATTAGAGAGTAGAAGACTTCCACAACATATAAGTTACTTATTAAATATTGTATTAATTAATATCAGCTAAGCAATAAAGCGAAACAAATCTCATTTAAACAATATAAAAGCATATTGAAATTGATATGCAAATTTTATTCTTTTCTAGAACTATTGAACAAACAATGTTTGTTATAAGATGACCACCCCAATTGATCCATGTACTTTGGATGCATTTTGTTTGTTACATATCGCGTCATGATCGTGTAACTAATCTAAAATATTTGCGATAAATTAGGGCCCTAAATTATTTTCAGCAAGAGTTCCGCTTTTTGATGGATGTGCTGAATTCTAGCTGGTTTAACTAACTTTTTCGATTTTATGAATAAACTGTTCCGTCGTAAAACGATACAACCTTGGCTAATTACACCCACGATGTGCTAATCACCTAGATGTGTAAAAGTTTACCTGGTCAGTTAGAGCAGCGAGCCGGAAGTACGGGACGTATAGAGTGTTGGCTAAGCCAAACGGCGTATTTGCCTAAAATCAGCCTCATATATGCGATTTCTTCGCCGGGCTGCCTATTAATAGCGACTGCTGACCCGAATGGATGAACAACTAAGTAATCATAAAATACTAATCTCGTATCTAAATGTATAATTTCAACATTTTGGATACTTTTTTTGATTTTTAAAAGTTAATGTCATTTTACTCATTAGGTAACGTACCTTCGATATCAGTTTAAAGTTTATAATTAGAAATAATTGCCTTTGTAAGTCGTTTTTTATTTGATGAGTTATCAAAGAAAAGTCTGAGATAAATCTGCCCCTATATAGAGTTTAGCCATGAACATCATTGCAGGGCTAAGTTCTATAGTTTGTGAAATATACTGCTTTAAATATGCTTGGCGCTTATGATCGAGATCACTTGCTTAAAGATTTGTTCTTAGTATAAATGTCCCGTTTAAGGGGTATCGACATGTAATATCATATGAAGACATTTAACAAACTAGAAAGTATATGACGAGGCGTAGGGATACTCAGTAAAACAACAAATAAATGCTTTAAAATTATATTAAAACTAAATTAAACCCATAACCCAACACCACAAAGGAAAGTATTTTTCATTGGTAAAATGCTCGGATAAATTGTATTACAATATAAGCCAAAGTTAAGAAGCTGAAATTCGCAGCAAATTAATTTCCATAAAACTGAAATATTCAAGTAAGATACATAATCTTTAATTTCAATTAATTCATTAATTACTTTGATTTGTATTGATAAATTGCATGGATGGTAATAAATTGAATTTGTGATTAATTAAAAAGTTATATTTAATCAGATTGATTTATAAAACCCAATGAAAAAAAGCAAGAGATTATTGAAAAGATTACACACTACAACATTTTATTTTAATTCCATTCATAAATATTACTTCAAATTAAATATGTCCCGCATAATTTATTTGAAAAATTGCGATTCGGTACATCGCTAAAAAAGGTGACGCAAGACTTTTTGTTCACATTTCTACTAATAAAAGTAGTTATGTGAACAGTTTTCTCGCTTTGGAATAAGAATAAAATGTTTACTTAAACCTAAGTAAAAACTAATTTCATGAAATAATCGTATTTCCATAATACATTTAGCCTGGTCATTGAAATTATTTCTTCCTCAATTACTCCTCGGGAAAGCGTGGTAGTGATAGAAGAAACTTAATTTGTTTTTCTTGGGATATTTGAAAACTGCGTATCCTTTGAAACAAAACTGTCTCCATGGTAATCCTGACAGCGGATAAAAAAGATACACAATTTTTGAGCTATATATCTTGCAAAACATTTTGTTGCGGCTGGTTCCTTCTACCTTATTTCAAAAGAAGCTTGATCTACGGTAATCTGTTATTTTAGTTAAATGTAGTCGGTTAATTGAATTTACGCAATATAGCTAATAAAAGTAGTAATCTATCTGACAGTCATTACTACTTACATAATACATCTACTAAACTACCTTGCTAAAGTACACTTATTAGTAACGGTTATAGATAACAACTATTACCTATGTTGTGACACTTATTACATTATTGAACTTTCCCATAACTACAAAAAAAAAAAATTTAAAAAACTAAGAGTTGATCAAGTCTTTTTATTCCTTGTATAGACGTATTTATTCCCAAAGAGACGAATGTCCGAGGGTGCCAGCAGATGGCGCCGACGACGCGTTGGAAGGGGCGGGTGTGGCAGACTGCGCGCGTGCCACGTTCGACGCGAGCCCTGACACCAGTGGCGCCCCCAACACGAGGGAAGATGGCGGCACGCGGCGACGGGAGGAAAGTCCAGAGCGATCTGAAAGACGGATGTAGGTTTGGGTTTAGTTGAAATGCTTTTGTAAGGTTGATGTTGATCTGTTACTATTATGAATTGTGTAAGAATTTTAGCGGGCGGCCATCGTGCACCATAAAGGCAAGTAATGACCTTATACACATCAATCACCTTAGTTCTCATGAACGTTTGGGATGGTATAAGTATTGAAATTGCAGAAGCATTATCAGCAAGTATTATCGACCCAAAGCCCTAGTTGGAGTTTGACCCACTCATTGTTTCATTTTACCCGCAACGCATCAGTGTTGTGTGCGTAGTTAATGTGGTGATCTAAATAGTGTATCATTTACACCTTAGACTTCTTTGTAAAGTCTACTAGAACATTCGTTACAAACTATTAGACAAAACATTTAGACATTCGTTACAAACTATAAATGCCAAAACCACAAAAATGATCATCATACGAGTATAAGCGATTAAAAAATAAAAACTAGCTTAACAATAAAAGTTTATGTCGTAATGTAAACGTATCTCTTCCATAACACAAGTTATTAATGGTACTTATTTGGGCTAGATAATGTGGTGTGATTGTTAAAAATATTATTATTATTACAGTTACTGTTCTGTTTATCAACCACTAGAAGTCCAGAATACCTCTTACATCGAACTTTCATCTCTGAATTGAGTTTGACCTTAACAGCAAAAAAAATATCCATACCTCCATCTGTTTTTTTTTCGAAATGGACAGTTTATTTATGTTTATGCCTTTTAAATTTCACCGGACTTTAACTTTCACCGGACTTTACCTCCATCAGTGTTGTGCGGGCAGTATTTGATAGTATGAGCGCGCTCGCCGGTGGCGCCGCAGCGCGGACAACGGAACGCACGCAGCACAGGACACAGCACGCGGCCACGCCAGTCCTTCAGCACGTGGTCCGAGTAGCACTCCTCGTTCTCGCCGTTGTTCTTGCAGAAGGCGCATTCCTGTGAATGTAAATATGTTTAGACAGGAGATAAACAAATGGCTCATCTTGGGGTATGAAAAATTGTAGGCTACATTATCCAGGAGAAACAGTTTATAAACAATGTTCAGTGGGTGAAACTACGCAAAATCGCAATTATTTATACAAACAGTTCTTACATTGGGCAGAGCTCGTCGCGTCCACTTGTCGCTGCGAACCTTGGCGACTTCTTGCAACAGCTCGTAGAGGAGGCTGGGGCGGATGGCGCGCAGCACCGAGAGCTGCTCGCGAGTCAACATTGACACGTAATTATTGGCTGATGAAAGACCTGAAGAATATTCGATCGATAGTAAGTAAACAGGCAAAAGTAGTGTAGAAGAGGGATGGCCATGAAAATAATACAGCTTGACTGGAGTTGGAAAAAATATTGATGGTGACTCTTCAAAAACGGCCATCATTTCGCTGTGCCAATAATACGAATCTTGATAAACATAAGTCCACGCGAGAAATCAGAGACTGCGAAATGATGGACCGAACCTTCAACCTTCAGGTACCCGCGCGGACTATAGGTAGGTACCCTACATTTATTTACGTCGACAAATTTCTTCTGTGTTCCCATAAATTCGCTGAAAAATCATCTAATAGAACATACACTATAAAATTCAAGCTTTAACTGAAATGTAAATAAATTTGTACTAACAAATTTATTTTAACAAAAATTGGGACAAATATGAATTATTTTACTTACTTTGTACCAAACGATAAAAAGCATAAATTAACAACAGTAATTATTATAATTCTTTTTGTGTACATTCATGTTAAATAAACAAAATAACTACATATAGAAAAAAATCGTTCATTGTTGCAGAATACACACAAAATAGAAAAGTTTAAATTAAAAATAAAATTATTGCATTACATAGGAAGACAAAATTTGTGAGTTTTTTTAAGGTTCTGTTGCAAGAAAGAGGCGCATTTCATTTTATCTATTATGTAAGTAATAGTTTTTACTTTATAGACAGAAGGTATTCGCAATTATGGGCTAAAGGTATTTGGGCATTAAAAAAGTAAAATAATGTTGCCATAACCAAAAGTACGCCACGAACTCTTCAATTATAAAAATGCTAATTTTTTTAAATACTAATTCGCAAGGAATGGCTACGTTGAGGATGTTTTTCGATTATGTATTATAAAATAGTAATATATCAATGGAAGACACCAGTGCTTGAGTGACAGGCTAGGCTAGTTTAAGCACTAGAATGTCATTTTATGATGATAATATGCAATATAAACACAAAAATAAATAAATAACACAAAAATTAATAAATCATATACTTTATCATTAGAATATCACGTATTTTGAAGCACCCTGAGTTCCGGAAAAAGAATGATCATCAAAGCAATTACAGGAGCATCCATGTAGCCATGGATTGCTCTTTTACCAGCAGTTAATATACAGTTATAAAAGAACTAAATGGACTTACTTTTGACAAGAAAGTCGAATGTATCCAGCATATCGTTGCTTCTCTCATTAGAGGTGCCGACGCCCTCCGACCCCGACCACATGTTTGTAGACGCCAGTGACTCAGCTCTGTTGTTGCCTGATGAAATTAGTAATAATTTGCGTGATTTCAATAACAACATCAACTATTTCTTGCTCAGGAATAGAAAGTAGTGACTCAATAAATTCAAATTCCCAACAACGACAATTACCTGTTCTTGTTGACGTATATAAAGCATGACTACCACCAGTTCGTGAAGAAGAACTGGCAAGTAACTTGAACTATTATACTATCCCCATAAACTATTCAAACGACGAATATCCACAATCACCCGATTACGGGCTTAACACGGGAGCCAAGCATCGCCCTCCCCAAACATATTAAGATTAAGTGAGCGACCCGTCACCCTACTCTAAAATAAAATTCTGTCTACATGACGTCTAATATTCGAAACCCGAGTATATACTACATAGAGACAGAATTATGCTTCTATTAACAAATTAAAATATCAGGGATTCCATTTGTAACGAGACTCAAATAGCCTGTAAAACTAGCAATAACATTAAGTTAAAATAAGTGCAAAATAAAATAATAAAATGGAAAACGACTTGCTAAAGGCAATACTGTTTTTCCAGAAAACTATAGTCCCACTTCTTTCAAGCGTCGAGTGAATTATAGGTACATAAAAACAAACGTCACTTCCTATTTTCAATTAAAAAATATATAAATAAAAGTTGGTATGTAGTGACAAAGTGTAATTAAATGGGTCTATTAAAACAAGCATAGTGCAAGAAAACCAAAACAATTTTCAAACAGTATTAGAAAATTATATTTATTATTATTTATATATCCGTTTGCCCCTTTATCGGGTATGAGAATGTATATTCAAGTGGTAAAATAACCTATCTAGGTTCTATTTACGAGTATCTGTGTACTCAGTGCCGGATTTAGGGGTGGGCAACCGGGGCTGCAGCCCCGGGCCTCCACAAAAATGGGGCCCCCACAATAGAGATTATTAACAAAATTGATTTCGAAAAAGCTCTTCTTTTTTTAAATTGTGTTTTTAACCATTAACACTTCTACAAAGTAAAAACTTACACAAATATATCCACAAATTTTTATTATTTATTTATTAACGTGTTGAATCTAATAATTTGGGTTTGTTTCACATTACTTGATTTATTTTTTATTTTATTTAGAAATTAATTTTTGCCCCCACTCCGTTATTTCCCCAGGGCCTCCAGTGCTCTAAATCCAGACATGTGTGTACTGAATATTATCCGAAGCGGTTCAGTTTCTTTCCATTATGTACGTAACCTTCCAACCCATGTCCAGATATTCCAGACTCAAACCATGATTTCTAAACAGTTCCACCTTAAAGCCAAAATGGCCACTAAAGCCCCGGTGGAATTTTGGTTATCAACTTGAGTTGATACCAAATTAACCAATATTAAATGTTGACATAGAATTCTTCCGAGGTCAAATGCTAATACGATTCGACTATATTACGATATTACTACAGATGATTAACTTTACAGGTCTCACCAGCAAGAAAGCCAATGTTATTGTTAGCTGGCGTGTTGTCATCAAACAACAGATTGTTGTTCATGTTGTAGAACATCAGCATTTCTTCCATCTCTCCAGGCGTCGGAGCTGACGGTGCTGGGGGAAAAAGGATAAAATCAATATAATATAAAAGCGGATTACATTACACAGATATAACGACAATGCTGGTCTAGCACAATAAAATAAGGGATATAAATTTTGCTAAAAAAGGTTGTTCATAATAAAATTATGTGTATTAAACAATCTACTTATCAAAATAATACTAAAATCAAAAGCATGCACATTTCTCCTTAAGTTATTCTTTTGTCGCATTCGAAACTAATGAAAAAAGCAAATGCGTTTCTATCCTTGTTAGAGTTTAGACAATTTTCTGATGGCACTCGGCAAATATGTGGTCTTATGGGTCAAGTTCATTTTAATATCGTACAACAATGGTTGATTTTCCTTTGACGTAATATTTTAACAGTAACTGACTAAATCTAACAGTTAATTTCGTTACACAGAAATTAGTGCGAAAAGCGGTGGACCACTTTCTTAGGCTTCTGTACATGAAGCTGGGATCATAAAAGAGGCACCGCTTTAAACAAAAGTCTAATTACCCATGCACAGGCAATTAAGGCTGTAGAAGCTACATAGGTTATAGAAGAAACATATGCACTAGCCACTAACTAGAAAAACTAGGAGTTTCAACTGAAACCAAGTCAAATACCACATGACAAAAATCTTAATTAGATATCTGCAGGGACATCTACTGGGGTAAATGCAACACAACCCGGCCTGCACTGGGTAGGCAGACTTTGCCTTCACTTCAACCTTATTTCTTAATCGTTTCCTCTGGATATTTTCCTTCCTCCAAGTATGTCAAAAAATCTTAGTGATACGATAAGCATTAACATACAAATCCGAGACATCAGCCAGTGACGTCCCTAATGTAAAAAGTAAGGTCATAAGAGACAGGTCAAAAACTAAGCACCTCTTACCAGGGTCAGCCGGTCGAGGCTCCTGTTGCTGCGACATCATGTTCAGTCTGTCCGGTCTGCCTCGGTTCTGGAACGGAGGCGCCATAGGGGAGAATGCCCCTTCTGGTAAACTACCCAAGTTACGTTCTGATGTGGTGAAAGTATCCTGAAAAAACAAACGATTATTCTTACACGGTGCAATTAAACTGAGAGGTTTAACTAGCTTAATATAGGAATGTAAATAATAGTAAAAGTTCTACTTCTAAATCTGCCGGCTAAAGAATTGTGAAAGATTCCTGAGTTAGGTTCTTCTTTTTACTACGCCGCCATTAATTAATACACCTTCCACGATAAAAACATTTTGATAATATAAAAAAAAGTTGTCACTATCGTTTTATTACCAAGAACACGATAAACAAATAAAACTTTGCACAAAAGAATGGGCTATATTTCATAGACGCTTTATTACCTACATTTTCAATCAGACAAAAAGGAAAATTACTCACCGACGTCGAACTAACACTAGTTTCTGCAGTCGTATTAAATAAATTCACTAGCTTTTTGTCTTCAAAATTGCTGAAATTCAAAGTATTCAACGATTCCATTATTTTTATTGGCTAAATCGTTTATGTCTATCGATGCTCTCCGCGCTCTAAAGACCGAATCTTCTAGACGTTTCTGAATTTATATAGACACCAGTTAACCACACACATGCATAAGTTTTTATACCTTGTTTACGCACAACTCGAGTTAGCAACAGTGATGGAATTCACAGGAATTGTAAACTACCCTATATTGGACATCAGATTTTGTCCGAACGGCTTCGCGTTCATGTTCTTTCTGCGCTAAAGCGAGGGTAGTCGTGAATTTTACGCAATATTTTGTATTCTGTGAAATTTTTTGAGTTTATTTAGCTATATCTTTAATACATGACAGAATAATATGAACATGTTTAGATCTGGGTTTGAGTCCCTTACATTCGTAGCAAAAGTATACTTATTGTGTTGACAATGTATCAATTACATTGTAATAATAATAATAAACCAACGAAAGATAAACCAACTGTATAGCCACAAAGTAAGCAGAGCTTGTGTTATGGATGACGATGGATACAGGGAACTGTCCCCCCCAGTTCGCTGTATGGTCATCTAGAATAAACATACATATTTAAATAAAAACAACCTTGACCCGAGAGCAAATATCAGTGTTCGTCACACAAATGCCTGCCGCGACCAGTACTCGAACCTGGGACCTCCGGCATGGCTAGAGGCAGGGCTACCACCCTCGTACACACCTACACCACTCGGTCGTTATCATAATCATGTTACATAATTTAAAATTCAGAAAAAAATTCTTTGCACGATAAATATATGATTTTAGTCAAGTATATAATAGGTCTTTACCTATGAAACTGCCGTTTTGCCGTACTGGCCATTTCAAATGAAAATATTTTTTTTTTGACTGATAATTCTAATTTCAAATTAATTTTATTTGACAAACATGGAATTCTTTTTCTAAAATCGTCATTTGTTTGATAGTTAGTCTTTTTTTTCAACGCATTCGAAAATTTTTCGTCATCATGGATAAGTTAAAAATTCGAGTAATTATGGAGTATGAGTACCGTCGTGGCAGCAAAGCGGCACAAGCGGCACGCAACATCAACGACGTTTACGGAGCGAACACTACAAACGAACGCACCACCCGTTATTGGTTTACCCGCTTCCGTTCTGGAAATTTTGACCTGAAAAATGAACCCCGTGGTCGTCCGAAAACTTTGGTCGACAATGACGAATTAAAGGCAATTGTGGAAGCTGATGAAACTCAATCCACGGCTGAATTAGCAGCAGCTTTCGACGTTAACATCAAAACAATATTGGTCCATTTGCGTCAAATTGGCAAGGTAAAAAAGCTTGACAAATGGGTACCCCACGAACTCAATGACCGCCAGCGCGAAGTACGCGTGGAGACGTGCCTTGCACTGCTCAGCAGGCATACAAATGAAGGAATTCTGAACCGCATTGTTACTTGTGACGAGAAATGGATCCTGTTTGACAATCGTAAGCGCTCAGCAAGTTGGTTAGACCCTGGTTCGGCACCCAAACAATGCCCTAAACGAAAACTTACCCCTAGAAAAGTGATGGTCACTGTTTGGTGGTCTAACGCGGGTGTAATTCATCACAGCTTCTTGCCAAACGGGACAAGCATTACTGCAGATGTGTACTGTGAAGAACTGAACACAATGATGGAGAAGCTCGCACGTCTCCAACCAGCTTTGGTCAACCGTTCGGCTCCACTGCTCCTGCACGACAACGCGCGACCTCATACTGCACAGCAGACGGTCTCCAAGCTACAAGAGTTGGGGTTGGAAGTTCTCCGTCATCCGCCGTACTCACCAGACCTTGCGCCTACAGACTTCAACTTTTTCCAGAATTTGGATAACTTCTTGGCGGGAAAAAAATGCAATACTCGAGAGGCAGTACAAAATGCCTTTGAAGAATTTGTTGCCTCCCGTCCAGCTGATTTCTTCAAGAAAGGCATCAATAAGCTACCAATGCGTTGGCAAAGATGCATTGATTGCATGGGTGATTATTTTGATTAATAGAAATAAAAAATTTATAAAAAAATTACGCTTCATTTATTTCGTGAAAAACGGCAATTTCATAGGTAAAGACCTAATATTTCTATCCCACCTTTCAAATCAATCAGAATAATGATCAGATTAGCGAGTTAACATTCTTGTGATTAAATATGTGTAACGTGTAGTTGGAAATAAAATATATAATTAAGAAAAAATAACCACGATTCTCAGGTCTCTTATTTCTGGTGCTTTTGTCTGAGTGATAGAAGTCCCGTTGGAGGTCCCGGTTTCAAATCCTGGGAGGGATAGACGTTAGTGTTTGTTCGGGACTTATTCATAATTCATATTTATATGTGTTTGTTAACGCCGGTTTCTAGTTCTGCTTACTTAGAGGCCTACTGAAAGTTGTATAACTTTGAAGATATAAAAGGGAAGATATGGATCTAAGGTTTTGTAAGCACGCTTCTAAAAATTTGATACGTGTAAACCACCCATTAGTCTCATTCGGCTTTCACACAAAATACACAAGTAATCGGTGTTTTTTTAGCTGCATTCAACGAATTAACTGTTATTCATTGATGAAAAACAGGTTGAAAATATTAACTGTTAATTTACGTCAACGAACATGACACGCATTAGTTCAATAGACAATATTTTATTCAATTCCAAAAAAGCGGTTGAAAATATGAACTGTTAATTTCTCAACAGTTTCTGCTCAACGGATAATTTCAATACAAATTTCATTAATTTCTGAGAATCAACTGGTTTGCGAAAAATAACACTTTCGAACGAAAAAATGCATACAAAAGTGAACTATATAGCGATATAAATAAGAAACACAATGGTATTTATAACAAAAATACTTCGATCTTCAACATATTTTTTTTTCATACAATTTTGCTCCTTATTTATCGCAGAACAACGTTTGATATGAATCAAAATCCTATGCAATTATTTTCTCTGGCCACCGCGTCTACGACCAGGGGACGTGTCGTCTGCGTGGTTTAGTTTCTTGGGATGAGAAACTAAATGAAATATTTGTATAGAAAAGCGATCCATATGTCAATATATATACACACAATCGCAAAAAAAAACACTTTTTTAACAGCTTTTTTTACCTGTTGACCATTGAAGATTAACATTTAAAGAACAATGCCCATGTTTCATATATGCAATGACCTGTCAGCCTGTTTTTTATTGATCTAATGTATAAATATAAAAACGATGCAGAAAAAATAGTGTTATATTCCTAAACTTAAGGTAACCACTTCATGCAATGTAGCAATTCAGAAAAAAAGTTACATTCAAAAATATATTTTGAGGTTATATGTCAAATTCAATCAATTTTCATAGCACATCTTGGCATTTTTTACTTGGAAAAACGAAAGTGCAGCTCATTTCAGGATTTCGGTTTCAGATTCTCACGGATATGTTATTTTTTTTAAGCAAAAGAAGTAGAAACGAAAGAATAGAAGCGATAGAACCTTCTATCGCTGTAATGAAATAACATGAAAGATGTCGATTTCAAATGAGTTTATTGATGTCTAGTAAGCCTCGGCATTGTAATGTAGATAGGGAAACACCTGTTCATTTTATCCAGTTAATTCATAGATTTGTACACAGATAAGTAATGTGTGGATTTTAAAACGTAGTAACGAACTACGAGGATCGTAGAATATACATACAAAACCGATAACAAGGTGATGACGAACTGTGTTACAAGTACCTACTAACACATATGTTACAGTTATTACACAGCATACATTGCGCCATCTATAGTCTTTTAGATGTAGCCGACATTTTAACGAACAGGAACACACTATGTAAATCCGATAGTTCAGCAAAATCCAAGATCCTTGTAAAACTAGCGCAAGTAATCGTTGAAGCAGAAGCCAGAAACGTTAACCGGGAGGAATGCCAAGGTGATCAAAAGTTTGAAAAATCCAGAGTAGCATCGCACAGTACACAATAACGCAAAAGCAAACAAAGGAATGCAAACGTTTAATTCAAATCTAAACTGACGTTCTAATTTTTGACATTGTCAATATGACAGTTAAGTAAAGCTGTATTGTACATTTAAGAAAAATAATTCATTATTTCATTTTGATGTGCATTAATTTAAATAAATTAACAAATAGAATATCAATTTAATTTAAAAAGTCATATATTTTTATTACTTTATAAGCAAATTAGAAATATTGTAAAGTTCGAGCTTTATTTGGAACGAAACGTGTCATAGACATATATATACTGGGCGCGTTCGTAGCAAACCAAATGTCCATAAATGACTATAAAAAGAAAACCCAATAATTTTTTTTGTGGATTGTAGTTTTTGACATGAATTAGGTTTTATGGTTCAGCTAAAAATTTGTAATTTTTCGTACTAATTACTTATCTATACATAATACGAGTTGTCAAAATGTTGACAGATCATAAATGGTCTTTCGTCTTTCATTAATCCAAAAACCGTTAATGTCCCATGCCTGGTTGTTGTCTATGGTTTGACAGCTGTAAATGGCAAACTGTGTTGCCATTTCTGTTCAGTAAGGTTTGACAATTCATCAGGAATCGTTAAACAGCAGAACAACGTTTCCAAATTGTGGAAATTTACTTTGAAACAAATTAATCTGTTCGTTAAGTTCATAAAGCACTTCGTCAATTTTACGGCTATTAATCGTTTTCTCACTAATTTTACTCTGCTCGATTTCAAAAATTAATTAACTAAACATCGACGACATTTGGTTCCAACAAGACGGTGCATCTTGCCATACAGCGCGCTTAACCATCAATTTATTGCATAATCAATTTGGTGACAACTTTATTTCCAGAAGTGGTCTTGTTAACTGGCCTCCTCGTTCGTGCGACTTAACGCCTTGTTGATTACTTTTATGGGGCTATGTTAAGTCATTGGTTTATGCCGACAAACCAGCAACTCTTGAAGCATTGGAAACCAATATTCAAGCCACCATTGAGGCGATACGGCCAGATTTATTCGAAAAGGTAGTGAAAAATTGGACTGATCGAATGGAACATGTAACTCGTAAACGCGGCGGTCATATGCTGGAAATCATATTTAAAAAATAAGTGCCATGAAATTATCTACCAGATTATGGTAATAAAAAAATTCAATCCAACAATATTTTTGTCTTTTATTATTATTTAAAGTTCTCAAGCTCTTAAAAAACACCCGTTACATAAACAACAATATTATGTAAAGTCTCGGCTGAAAATACGACAAAAATGCCTTCCTGTGCTTTTAAAAACTGAACAGATAACTCCTTGAGGTTCGCGATTCGTTCTTTTACCTTTAACCTCAACGTTTCGATACCTTTACAGACAGACACCGTGGTCACGAGTCACTAAAGATCCGAAGAGAAATCGGTAGATTTCTGCCTTAATGTATAGGGTGGGTTTTCCTGGTTTTATGCGACTACACAACAAGAAACGTTTTGTCAGTGCCATTACAATTTAATTACATTTAGGAACAAAGACGATGGCCTTCATTTTTGATTATTTGATTTGGAGGTAGCCATTTTCTCTTCAATTTTTGTTGGGTTAGTACTGAACAAAATTAGGACATCTAATAAAACATCAAAATTAATACAAAATTCATTTTAATTATTTCCTTTAATAAACTTAATAATACAATCGAAAATTTCTAACTAAAACAGCCAGTAAAAGACTTACATAAATGCGTTTTCCAATCCAACGTCCATCTTTGCAGTTCTTGATACACGGATTGGCACTTTATCCTAAATATGTTAACTAACTGCGCATTTTAAACAATACGAAAGTGATAACATTAATGAAATCAATTTAATGTGAGTATTCGATTTTGACATTTGTTTTTGGTATTGTAGTACAAACTTTATTATTAGACGTACAAATTAAAGACTATAAACTGATCTCCATTACAAAATTTAAACTAAATACAAAGTAAATATACGTGACTAAAACAGCCTTATCTTTCGAGATTGCTTAAAAATACACAAAAAGATATACACTAATATTATACGGCAGTGCATTGCTAATTAACCATATGCCTAAGTGGCGCCATTTCCAACTACTTGTAAGACTTGCACCAAAATACTTAGGCATACAAATACATCGTTGTAAAAATAACTTACACTAATAATACTCATTAGTTAACCTATAATTTAACTTCACTTCCTTTTTCATTAGTAATAAACTGAATGAAATAGAACGTTACTATTTTGGTGCGTCTAAAATATTAGTGACGATAAAATTGAGCTGCTCAAAAAAGAACCTTACGTTCGATTGCAAGAATACAGTACTACTAGAGCATATATAAGCGGGGTGCATTACACCTTGGATATAAAGTTTAGAACCCCATCATCGTTGCGATCATGTTTAGTTCTAAAGTGCAATCGAACCGTATACATATTTTCCTCCAGCATAAGTGACGTTCTTCTCTCCAAATCACTTCAGATTGATGATAGATAATTGCAGATACAATGTTGGTCATAAAAAAATCCTCAAGACGTCGTAGGGCAGAAAGAAAATTTACGAGTTAGTTTGGTTCTTAGTTTTGGTTGGGTATTTGCACCGATATTCGCTATAACCTTCGTTGGGTCGCTTCTCAAACACTTCACAATACTGGCCTACGCCGCAGATGCAACTGAAAAAGAAAAAGTCAATATTTAGCCTAGTTACAACTAATAATGAGGGGCAAAGTCACATGGAAGCTTAGACTTTGAACGAGAAAGAAGTCTGGACTGGGATACTAAGCGCCGCACAACTGGGGTCGGCCATGTTTCTTACTAGCTTTTAGACTAATAAAAATTGAACTTGACAGTTGAAAATGAAGCATCACGTGATATTGTGATTTACACGAGCTGCAAAGGAATTTAATGACTTGTTTAGTTGTTATCAGTTTTCTGAACTTGACCTCTTTAATACCACAACTAGCACCTTTAAGAATAAAATGGAGGTGGAGTGGTTTGAAAAATATCCCAATAAATAAAATGTATTTAGGTACCTGTCTATTTAAATATTTGTATGAGATTTATTTGTATTTCTGTTGAGCTAACGCTGTTGGGCTTTGAAAATTATGCATACTAACTTGGTACCCAATGGGGTATATTGTATGTACCTACTTATATTTTCAATATTAGGAATAAGTCCTACGAATTAAGTGTATTTTAGTAGTTTAAATGTCAAAACATGTAAATAGTTTCTAGTTATCTTGAGTGATGTGTATTTAGCTATAATATAACTGTTTATACCATACCTGTGACGGTTGTCTATTTCGACCTCTTTTTGTCAGTAAATTTTATTTTTTTGTCGTTTCCGACGTAATTTTAAACTAGGAATTACGTAGTGTCGGAGAACGGCAATGTTTTGATTTGACAAGTCAGTCACGAAAAATTATTCATCAAAGCAACTTGAATCTATTTATTTATTATTTTTTCCGAGTTTATCATTCAAAATTATATAGTTAAGATATTTTATTATCGATAATCAAAGTTCTTTTTAAGAAACCTATTTTTTACGTTCACGAGTGTGCGTAGCCAAAATTGTTGGTAAGGATTCTCACTCATTAAAATTTATTTTATTGTTATTTTTTCTTTTCAGATCAAATTTAATTGTATTAATATTTCTGTTCTATTTTGTGTGACTATTTTTTATTTCAATTTTGTTTATATTTTTCTGTTTGTATTTACAGGCATCTTTGTATATTTTAAATTTTACCGAAAAAAATAAACACAGGAGAGAATTTTGTGTTTTATTGAAACTACGCTACATACTGGCGCCCGAATATTCAAACGTAGCTTATTGAGATGAGAGGAGAAATTGCAATAGAAGGAACAGAAGGAACAAAAGGAACAGAAGAATTGCAACATTAAAAATAATTTTTTTATAATTATTATTGAGGTCAGGCATAAAACTTTATTTGTTACCATTTTCAATCATTAACATTCACTATAATATATTTATATATGTATCTACTATAATATATCTACTATAATATATCAAAATACTGCTAAATTATTCAGACATTTAAGTTTCTTTAGTTTCTTTCGTTATAATATCCTTGAAGAAATTTTCTGAAGACACAACATTCTATAACCCAGTAATTTCACTATTTAAATAACATTTTCTATTCATTTCCATCACTTGAAAATACGTATATTTTTAAGGCTCTATTCTGCATAACGACTATTAACAAATTTGTTTCACTTTAACATTTTTTTTGATTTTGCAATGAATTTTTCACAATTAAATAAACCTGAAATAATTTATGAATTAAAAATCAGAAATATAAATTTTTCTTCGACGCAATCTGTAGACGAACTACGATCATTATTATTAAATATTAATGTAGATTCTGAAACAGAAATTTTACAAAATAGCCCTGAAGAATTTTCAGAGAGAGAGAGAATTTTCACGGCGAGCATAAGCCGATTCTTTTTGTCTTATTTTTTTTTCTATGCACCTCATTATCGTTTGGCTATACCATTAACATTGACGTTGGTCAAAACTTATAATTAATTATCATCATCGTAGTATTAGGTTAACTTATTGTGTAATTTATTTAATATTTGCAATTCTAGGAGTGTAAACTCTTATTTTCAATATCTGTATTATACTTTATAGTATAATTTGTTAAATGTTATCAATTTTTTTTCAAGCGGTTTGCAACTTGTAAAATTAAGCCTTCTGCACGAGCGTTTATTAAGGTAACTCGTTAAACTAAACCATACCTATGTGTATTATTTATACGCTTGAATCACTTTCCTGTGAGAATTATTTTCATATGTTTATTACATATATATTTTAATTACTTCACAAAAGACCCTTGGATTTTATTTAAAAGTCAATGTTTCACGACTGGCTATGATTTTCTTTTCTTTCCGGCATATTTATTTCAGTCTTTAACTGAAACTTGTTTATAGTAATCACCGTGCGGGAGTTAGCGACACGTTAAAGAAGCCATAAGCTATTAATATTTTCAGCGGATGGCAACTATTAAAGCCTTTTGCCGTTGCGTTCAACTCTGTTGAGTTGACTTATTTAGGATACGATTCCTCATAAGCAACTCTAACTGCATGATGTTTTATTTCCAGTAGTTGGAATAAGACTAGTATGAAAGAGAATGTATGTTGTAATTATAATGTACGTTGATGGAGTTGAACGATGTATATTAACATTGTATATTCCAGGAACATGTTTAAAATTTTATCATTCATGAACCATGTAATTTAAGATAATTATTTAGGATTTTTTTTTTCTCTCTCTTGTCTGTTTTGTTTTTTTTTTTTTCTATTAAATAATTTGTTGATATGCAATATATCAATATTATTTTTTCATATATACAGGATGTTTTTTCAGAAAAATTTTTCTATAGGATGTTAATATTAATTTTCATTTTGCTTTTAATTATTATTTTTTTTTTTTGATTGTTCTTTCATTTAGCAGATTAAATATTAAAATTCGATATGTATATGCGGTTTATTTTGATTTGGTTTGAATTTGAAATTTTACTAAAAAAAATCTTTCAGATTTTTTTTTTCCCGGCCCCCGGGGTATTGTGACGGTTGTCTATTTCGACCTCTTTTTGTCAGTAAATTTTATTTTTTTGTCGTTTCCGACGTAATTTTAAACTAGGAATTACGTAGTGTCGGAGAACGGCAATGTTTTGATTTGACAAGTCAGTCACGAAAAATTATTCATCAAAGCATCTTGAATCTATTTATTTATTATTTTTTCCGAGTTTATCATTCAAAATTATATAGTTAAGATATTTTATTATCGATAATCAAAGTTCTTTTTAAGAAACCTATTTTTTACGTTCACGAGTGTGCGTAGCCAAAATTGTTGGTAAGGATTCTCACTCATTAAAATTTATTTTATTGTTATTTTTTCTTTTCAGATCAAATTTAATTGTATTAATATTTCTGTTCTATTTTGTGTGACTATTTTTTATTTCAATTTTGTTTATATTTTTCTGTTTGTATTTACAGGCATCTTTGTATATTTTAAATTTTACCGAAAAAAATAAACACAGGAGAGAATTTTGTGTTTTATTGAAACTACGCTACATACCTACTCTAAAAAGCTTATTTTATTCACGCAAAACAGTGAATAAAAAGGCCTTTTATTCACTGTTTTGTTTTTATTCATTGTTTTGGTGTTTGAATTTGGAACACAAAATATATCCAATCTCCATTTCAATGCTTACACAAACTCCTTGCGCTAAGATTCGAAATTCAAACTCTTTGGTGCAAATAAATTCTCGAGATTTGATTGGTCGATATTTGCGACAAGGAGTTTGGCATTAGATAAAAAACTGTTTTGTGTTCTTTGCTGCCATTATAGAAAAAAAAATAGTGAATTGGCGCCATTTCAAATACTTACTGTGAATTGTACGGACACAAAGTTTAGTGTTACTTTATAATAAATCGATTGAATTATAATAAATCGATTATGCATTCAAGTGACGAAGAAGATATTGTGTTAACACCTGAATTTATGAAAGAGAAGGCGGCCGATATTGTAGAAAACTTGCTACCCAACAAATCACGGCTGGTTTACATCAAAACCTACGATGAGTTTTGTAAATGGAAAAATGAAAATCAAGCTTCGGGCACATTTTCTGAGTCTGTTTTCTTAACTTATTTTAATGAACTTTCGAAGAAAAGGAAGTCATCGACATTATGGAGTATATATTCTATGTTGCGGTGTACTGTAAAAACAAGGCATAACATTAATATAAAAACATATTCTAACTTGCAAGCCTACCTTAAAAGGCTATCAGAAGGCTATAAACCGAAAAAATCCCTGGTTTTTACCGCTCAAAATGTTGAACGCTTTTTGAATGAAGCGCCAGACTCGCATTTTTTGGCAGTAAAAGTAAGTAATCTTCAACATATCTTGCTTAATACAAGTAGGTATTTTGAACTATTTAATTGTAAACCTATCAACATCAATTTTGTAACAGTTTTTCTATTTTTGTTTGCAGGTTGCGTTAATTCTCGGCATTAGTGGAGCCTGTCGTTCAAATGAGCTTGTTAAACTGACAGTGGATGACGTGCAAACGATTTCTGACACTGCTTTACTGATTACTTTAAAGGATACAAAAACGAAAATCGACCGAACCTTCGTAGTCAGAGATGATTACATGAAAATCGTAGAAAAGTATCAAAGTTTTCGTCCTCCGAATACAAACAATAATAGATTCTTTTTGTTCTATTCTAAAAATAAATGTACAAAAAATCATATTGGAATAAATAAAATTGGTTCCATGCCAAAAGACATTGCAACATTTTTAAAGCTACCAAATCCCGAGATGTATACAGGACATTCTTTCCGAAGGACGTCTGCCACATTATTAGCAAACACTGGTGCAGATATGACGGAATTAAAGCGACATGGTGGATGGAAGTCCACTACCGTGGCAGAGGGTTATATCGAAGATTGTATTGAAAATAAATCGAAACGCAGCCTTCAGATAGCAAGCAGCATAAACCTAAAGAAACCTGAAGACCCATGGACTCCACGCCCTTCAACGTCCAAAGATGCCCCAGAGTTTCCTCCAGCAGAAAGTTCTGACCATCGACAAGAAATAAATATTGTTTCACAAGTTGACCACCCTAATGATAATAATAAGAAAATTACGCTTAATTTCAGTCATTGCTCTAATTTTAATGTCCATTTCAATTAATGTAACATTTATTATTTCTTGATTAAATTTCTATTTTCGCTTAAATTATGTCTTTTTCTCGTAGTCATGGTATAAAGTATAGTATGCAAATCCTGAATAAAGTACGAATTTATATCGAGGGCCATGAATCACTCGCGTCGCTCAGGATTCTACAGTTGAATCACTCGCTGCGCTCGTGATTCAATCATCTTAAATCACTCGCTGCGCTCGTGATTCAATCGTTAAAATCCTTCACTTGCTCGTGACTCATCTACGGCCCTCGCTTTAAATCCGTCCTTTATTCACTAGTTGCATAATATACTATTGTTTTCCGAATAAAATAAAATAAAAACGATGTTTTCTATATAGTTTACGAAATACGAGTTTTCTATAGAGTTAGCGTTCATAGATTGGCAACTTGGCTAGCTGCAAGTAAATCCTCACAAATTGGAGAGGCACCCTCAGCAGAAGAAAACGTACTGCTATTTGAGATAGTAATTTTTTATTTAATCGTGGTGAAGGTGGTATTTTCCTGCTGTTATAGACAGTAGTGTCTAAATTCCGATCCTGGTAGAGAGAGAAATGAATGCTGAATGATTGTGTTTGTTTTTCCGGGGAAATATAACATCCAGTTTTACAAAGAGACTGTGAAAGAGCCCAGCTGTATGTTAAAAAGTAAAAAAAAATTCGATTGTATTATGTTTCTTCTAAGCACCATAGGGAATAATTTATAACCCTAGATATCCTTACATTCTTTGGTAACATGCATTTTTATATTATATCTATACAAAAATTGATAAAAATTTCACGTAATAATTGAACCTACTCTCCTCAATCACCGGACGAACTCTCTAATCAACGGATATTTAATTCTAAATGAACCAGTGCTTTTTCTGTAATTGTAGGTTGCAAGACAGAGATAAGTTTATTAATATTGTAAAAACAACATAATATGTTGGTTTAATTTAATTAAACAATAAAATATGTTTTCCATGATTAGCATCAATGTTGCTAAAATCACTCTGATTAGGTATATTAGTTAATATTAATGCTGAATTATGCGATCTATGGAAAACTACACCATTGACCTGTGACCTCAATCCTTAAAAACCGCTGAGAAATGTTTGTTTCAAATTACGCACAGAGAATGTCATCATAAACTACTAGCATTTAGATCATTTTGTGTTGCATCTTGTTTAACCCTTTTTTTAATGTACCAACGCAAAAGACCGTGGATAAATATAGGGGGGACCTCAATTTAACTACCTAACGACATTATAATGACAGTTGTATACACAATGACTACGTGCATACGTCTTTATAATGCATGTAATACATGTCAGCGCATAAACTGCAAATTGGAACCAGCATGCGATATGCCCATACAACAAATACGTAACAAAGTATTTTAGTAGAAAAATTACACTGTCTTATACGACGTCATTTACATTTGGAACAATGCTTAATCAAAGTAGGGAATTTGAAGATTTTTACGTGCTTTAATCGTTTGTTAATAGCATTCGAGATTTTGTACCAGATTTGATTTATCCACTCGGCAAAGAATCTATTGAAATATACTCATTAGGTACATTTGACTAGACCTCGCAAAAAAAGGATTTAGCTGGCAATAGAACAAATCACAGCGTTACAAAACAACAGGTATGTCAAATTCCGTTCCGTTCCAAGTCTTATAGCTATACTCTTTACATCTAAAAGCCCGGGTTTGAATCGTCAGATATACATTTTGTGTGATGGAAATAAATGTATGTATCACCATTTATTTGGCTCTTATCTGCAGATTGCTTTAAATCAGAAGTTTTATAAATGCGATAGCGCCATTTCTCGTTTGTTTCTTTGTCAACATTTCACGTCTTCACTACATCATGTTGCAAACATTTTGAAAAGAAAAGGACAGAGTAACTGACACCAAAAACATTCTGTTCACGATAGGCGAGCGAAGCCGCGGGCGTGTGCTTTAATTAATTTTATTTTACTCTTGTTGTAATTTATACCTGGGAAGGATGACCACACAATATAACCACGGTATTTATGGGGTTCGTGGGTAAAATGAGCGATGTTCTTAACAAAGGATTTTTTTGACACATGGGCCCTTTTAGCCCCAGGTAGCAACAGATGTTTTGGGATACGTATGACTTTTGACGCAGTACTATAATTTATGGCCTTTATTTTTCATATAATGTGGTTATAATCAATAGTGTTATTAGGGTCGCTACCTACTTTTCGGGCAAGCATTAATTGTACCTGCCGGGCGGCAAAATTGGTTATACGTTAATGAGTGTTCGGGTAAAATACCACAATTCGGGTTTTGGCGAGACGAGGCGAATGCGACGACCTGCATAAAGCCCGAACGGAGTTAACAAACGGCACTAGCCGAATATAGGTAGTACTTGAATCAGGGTGGCTTTGTCGTTCTACGAATACTGCCGAACCAGCTCGAATAAGTGGGTAGTGCTCCATAGTACGCGACCCCTAGAGGTTCGCCAACTAACGGTGGGGGGTTCGCGACACGATCTACGTAATGGTGGCTAGACGTCATAAGGTTAAAGGTACTCCTAAAATCGACTCAATTTGCGCAAAAAAAAACTAGCCCACCCATCGCATTGACTCAAAAACCTATTTCTTTTTAGTGCAGTATTTATTACCTTTTATTGGAATAAAAAACTAAATTTTTTTCAGCAGCCAAGTTTATTATTATCTTTAGGGATTAGGGTTAGGTGTTCGCTGTCATATGAAAACTTCAACAAGGGTACGTGGAGCCATAAGTCTAAGAAACCCTGCCATATGTAATTCATTGATTATACTGTGGACGTGCTAAAGCTGTATATCTATTGTAGTTCGGGGTAGGGTGAATAGTTTTATCGAGAATATAATTTTTTAGATCGTACTTATATTGTAATGGTTGGATCATGAAGAGACAATGCCCATATATTGCGAGCGCAGTCTTGGATTGTACAATTTCTTCACTTTGTTACTACATGTGTAAATACATAATTATAATGACTTGCAAAATAAATGTAGGCTTTTATAAATTAGGACCAAACAAGTATTTTCGTACTCCTACCTTGTGTTGAGTACACAGAGACTTGCAAAATTTGATTTTTCCATATTTATATACTACCTATGTTACGAAAAGACATGGTTACTAATCTACGCATTACATAGGCTAACTTCTGTTTATTATGTGTGCGGTATCTTTATAACACAGATTTTGTATTAAGTTTAAATTATGAAGCTTCAAGTACGCGAACTTGTCAATCAATATCAACCTATATGAGTACCTAGAAAGCATGGTCTTGTATTAATTGTAAAAAATAAGTACTGCTTCATAAATGGGGCTTCACCATAGCAAATCAGTATTGATATATAACCCTTATCTTTTTAAATTCGGTCAAATAGAAGAAGCTTACTATCTGTTGGTGAGGTAGATTTCGTTGAAGATGCTATAACTGTGGATCCGCCAACCGCAGGGAGTGACAGGATGGCAGATGATGTGGCTGTTCTGCTGTTCGGACGATTCTTCTGCCTCTTCTGTCTGTAACAATAATTTATAATAATATTGTGAAGAAAACAAATATACATAACTATAATTATTGTGGCGCATGAGAAGGCATACATTTATTGTAGCAAATAATATCGCTACTCGGTATTCGTTTATTTTTATTTGCTTACTATACTCGTGTTGAAGTCCGAATAACACAAATACACTGTCCACACATCCAGGCGTATACGGATGTTTCATGAGATTAGGCGAATATAGACAAATAGAGCTATTTTACACAGACCTAAATAAGACCAATACGCGAACACGAACATCGATGTGAAGTGCGACTATTACAGTACTAAATTACAAAGTTCCCAAAAAACACGCTAAATGATTCCGAAGCGCTTTTTAGGTCTTCAAAGCTGGAGATGAAACCGGGACACAGTATATATATAAATAGGTAAAATGTTTGACTCCTCGACGAACATGTTAGGTGTTTTGGCAGCAAGAATATCTGTTTTACCAGAATTCGAACCAGGAAACTTTATTGTAGACGATAGTGTTACAACTTCCGACATCACAGTGCCATCAAGTCCGTCTTCCCGAGATGATGCCGAGCGATTCATGTAACATCTAAGAAACTTGATTTCAATACGAGTTTCCAAGCGTAAATAGAAAAGGGTTCAAAGAGGTTCCAAAAATTTTTCTTCAAATGAACTGACACCTAGCAAGTTTACCATGATAAGCCGAGTATCCCCGAACAATTTCCTGCTATCCTATCTATACAAGTACGAGTGAACCTGAAGCGTTGCTGGACAAATAGAGGCACAACAATACCTTTAGTAAATGTGTACTAAACATTTTCAAATAATCTTACTAAACTGGATAAGTTAGTTTTGTCTTCAAACAACTTTTTGAAAAGATTTCTTGGTCATGTGATGGTAAGTCAATGACATATAACATATAGACAGTTGTCCACTCTCAATAATGGCAAAGCAAATGAAGGCAATTCCCCGCCATTTCAGTTAGTCTTGTGCATCCCAATGCCACGGCTAAACGTCAAACAAAACTTATTCCCAATTCTGTGATTTTAATACCGTACACTGCTTTCTTGTGCGTTTAGACAGTGTACAAATTACACTCTTATAGTTAAAGAAAGAATAAACGTTTCTTTTCATGCGTAAGTACTATTTTTTTATAACTAGGTATCTTATTTATTATTTTATTTTGCTATTTAAAATGACGTTTTAAAATTGACACGGCTATACATTTCACCAAACTCAAAGAGCGACATGTAATATATTTTGGATTTGGGAGTAAAGAGACAACTCTATATACTGCGACAATTTACGTACTACATCACGTACGCTGGTGACCAATTAGTGCGAAGCAACGTCACGAAGTACATAGATATCTCTTTCTTACAACATGTAAACCGTATTATTATTTCCTTCTCCCACAAATTATATTACTCTATATATCGGATAGGTATCTATAGTTACGTTGACGCGCCGTTTTTTTGTGCGATTTTGTTTGGGTATGATTTATCTATATGTAATATGTCATTGTGGTAAGAAGTAACCGCATACATGGACATAATTATAATCGTAGATGTTTTGATTTGCTATTGATATTTGCTGGTACCGCGAGCTTAAGTTTAAATTGCCTTTGTTCCAGAAATTGCACTGGCTGTACCTACCTTTTGATCCACCATCACCACGTAAACGTGGTTTTAATGGCGGCAAAACAGGAAGGGCTGTAGTACCGCCCCAGATGAGGTCTCAACGAAATGAACTCTCCTACCACTTAATTTTAAATATCTATGTCGCTGAATAAGTTGGTTATTAATAACTTATTAAATAACATAAGAAGGATTTTTATTTATCCTAACAACCACTATTGTCATCGCGGCCCGGATACTTAATAAGCTATGAAATGAATGCCATGAAAGTTGACAAATCTATTCTTAACTTCCCCAGACGAGTTCTATTATAGATGCGGGTCAATTTATCTAAAAATAGACTGTGTCCAAATTTCTAAATTTCACATTAAGTAGAGGCAATATTGATATATTGGTTCGGCTGCGACAACGAACCCGAATTGCTTCCTGCCCTACTATCATTTGTCATAATAGAGCGGAGGGCGTAGGGCCGTTGCAGTAAGGACTGTTGTTTGGGTCGTTGTTTGTTGTTTTGAAAACACGTTACGCAGTAGGTTCAAAGTCCAGTTGCCTCGGCTCACTAGCCCTGGTAGCGGCTCTGTAGTTAATGAAACCTTGATTGTAGGTAAGAAGAAATATTAAAAATTGTTTTTTTTTCTAATGAAAGATGAGGAAAACTAGCGACTAGCATCTAAATACGCTAATGTAATAGATGATCGAGCAGTGCATGTGGCAGTCCAAAATATACAAACTGACTTATATAAATATTACATTAGTAAAGTGCATATTGGTTACACAAAACTTCTGGCCTTAACAGGTTTCGAACCTGAACCTTAGATATATATGGCTATCGGTTCACCAAATGCAAGAATCAAAAATGTTCTTCATCGCACTCAACTATACTCATGAGTACATTGGAAAATGTTTATCAATGATATTTCCCCAAGTTACATTTTTTTACGATTTTTATTTTTATTTTTTTTTTGTGCCGCCAAAGCAACGCCCTCACGGGAGGGAGGTGGAAGATGCGTCATGCATACCGCCGCAGGAAAATACCGTCCTCTGCGGGGGTTATGTGGGACTCACCAAAATGGCACCTACCCACTAAAAACCACGTGTTGGCTGTGGTAAAATTTTACCGTTAGCCTTCATCGGAAGCGACACCCGTTTTTTTACGATCTATTTAGTTTTGTAATGTTACAGTAGAAGTTCGTCTGACGAACGTGTATCGGAAAGAATTCTTTTATTTCTGCATTTGAGTAACCTACATATTTTAAAGTAAATATAAGTATAATTATTTTGTCAAACGATACAAGCACACTTTGTTGTTCTGGACTTTGTCTAGTCGTTCCTAGGAGCGACATTCATCAAACGTAAGTGTAGCTGTGAACTGTATTATGTAACTCCCAGATTTATTAAAGGAGATGATCGAAATGATTAAGGCATAGTACAAAATCAAAAAGTTTATGGATTATAGAATTGGAATAAATTCAAACAAAGGCATTTCTATTACTCTAAATTATAAGTACTGTGGTTGGTTGTATGCTGTTAGGGGCGCTTCACACTTGTTGGGGCTGGCACGGCAACGCCGGCCCAAACCAATTACTACACATACACAGGCTCCTCTTGGACAGGCGTGCAACATCCCAGTCTTCATCTTCACTGGAGGTGAGATGGAACACAATCGCCTACACCTACGCCTAGTTCATTTGGGCCTTATATATGTCGGCTCGTTCGGCTGTCCTCGCCAAAACCTGAACGGCGTTGGCTGGGCGGAGTTTGTCCCCACACTAGAACATTCATGTACATTTATACGACTTTGCCACCCGGTAGTGCCGAATCATATGAGCCCGAAAATGTAGGTAGCGTGTAATGTGTAATCGATGAACTTTAAGCTACTGATATTATTCAAACTATTCATATTTAACATTTAAATAGCACGTTTCCATAACGGGAATAAATTAGAGCAAGATACAGTGCTACGCAGCGAAGGCGCAACCTCGTTTGTTGTAGTTTTTGTGTAATTTAAGAACAAACATTTTTTATAATTATTTTGTACTGATTATTCGAGTGTGTCGAAAGTAACGATGAAAAAAGTAAACGAGAAATTCGATCAGGCTTCGAACCCGGATCGCAGGCCCGGCAAAAGCGTTTGGGTCTTCTCTTGTGCAGGTAATTGTAAACCTTACGCAGTTATGGTACTCGACATTTTTGAATATCTACTCCATCTTAGGTAACTAGAATAATTGTTAAAAAATAAATAATCATACGTATTTATATACGTTCGGTTATCCATAGGTACTATTATTGTAAAAAGGTACGAGTCGTTTGTTACGAAATCGATATACTCTAAAACTGCTAGATCAATTGGTTATTAATTAATAACATTGTTTCATATTAAGAAAGTAGCATTATTCAACATTAACAAAATTTATCCCACAACTCCCTCAGGAATGCGAGTGGTGCGGGGGAAACCGCACTAACTTCTAGTTTCTAATAAGCAAATAGCTTATAAGGAATATTTAATTGAATGCGTACATTTATCAAAAAAAGTTACATATTTTGTGTAAAAGATATTTGTTATAATGCTTCAAGGCACATAAAAAGTTTTAGTGCTAATAAGTCGACATCCTCATAATTGTAATAATAAAAGAAGGTTGCGGTAGGCAGTCATGATCACTAATAAACCCTTGTTGTTATTTGTTCCCGCTTAGTTAGTTAGGTTCTCGTAAAATATTAATGAAAGACGCTAGATTAACCGGACACTGTGGTCACGCGTGACTAAGATGACAGGCGTCTTGACAGTTATGAAGGCCTTCAATGATCTCTATCTGTTTTCAGTCTGCAAGAGCAGCGTTCAGTATGTAAAAATATAATTTTATGCGATAAAATCCGTTTAAGTGTTTTATTTAATATAATGAATCGTGAAAACATAAGAAAATATAACTCATAAAACACCCACAAAACACTGAGAAGTACTTACTGTACGCAGCGCACTTTTATGTCAATACTATTGAAATAGTGTTGTTATCTCTTTTAACGTTTAAAGGAAGGGTAATAAAAGGTGTTCAGGTTGAGTATCTTTGTCTACTTCAATACAAGTATCATAAAACATTTCAAGAAAGGAACTATGCGCCCCAAGTTAGTAGTGGTCTTAATATCCATGTAGGAATTTCGTACTTTACGGTATTGTCAGTCTATGTTCCGCAACATGATGGTTTGATGTAAATTTAAGTTTTTTATTTATGTGTTGTATTTAATCTGTAATTTTTTTTAAATTCTTATTTCTCTATTGTTGATTCGTTAATAAATATTGATTAACATTTTAAATAAAATCATCTAATTTGTAAAATTATTTTACATAAAGTTCAAAGTATTTTATTCTTTCGCACCTAACAAATTACACTTATTTAATTGTTAGGAAATAGAAAAAAATCAACTTAAATATCAACAAACTCCATAGGTAAAACTAAAAAATTTTTGTACCTAGAAAATGTATTAGGTATATTACCTATATTCTACCTAATACGTTTTGTTAATATATTTTAGATAGTAATAATTGTTCAAATAATCTTAGTAAGGAACTTAGAAAACACGGTAACTTTTAAAGCTTTTGATAAAATTATGTCGTTTAGAAAACTTAGACAAAAAGAAAAAAAAATAAGAAACACTTACATCCAAAATCTGCAGAGACACCACCGAAACCATTATAAGGAAGACAAACAAGTTCTTGAACCAGCTCATGGTTGCTGAGGCGCGTCAAGTTGCGAGCAGCTTCCGACCTGTCCCTTTAGCAGCGTGACGTAGAGTGACGTCGCCGGGCCCTGGCCCTTCGCAGGCTGCCTGTACAGCCGGGTGCACTGGTGCTGGCTTAGATTCGCATTCGAACCCCTCGTAGTGTCGTCGTCCTTTAGTATGCGAGGTGCCTACAAAAGACCGTGCACCGCGCAAGCGATTCTCGTCCTTTAGTGAGCCTGAGCCAAGTATACCTGGCCTTACTTCGCATCGCTAGCACCATAGCCCAACTTCAACTGATGTGTTTATGTCGCTATGGATTTGAGCGCGTTTATCGATGTCAATAAAGAATTCGATTTAGATTACTAGATTACGAGCGCTATTGAGTGATTTGAAACGAATTAAGAACTACACTTTTACGTTAACTTGGAAACAAATAAAAATGATTGTGAATTACAATTTATCGCGAAACTTAAAACGAAACATATTCGGCGATAATACCAAATATTTTTCGTCTATTATTAATAACGTCTAAATATAAACTAAGACTGTACTGGCAGTAGGTGTTGATGTAGGTAAACTGAACAGCCATGTAGTCAGCAGTATCGGGTGTCAGGGATTGTAACACGTAGCGGTCGTCTGTACTTCACGTTGTCTTTCCTATTATGGGTAACGTAGTTTGACAGTTACTAGTTGTGTCTACGTCTAGATATACTCGTATTTCAACCCTGTGGCCGTCACTTTTGGAATGAAAATGGGATATGTATTATTTTAGGTCATATTTTAACTACAAATTTATCCTGAGCGTAACGAAGTCCCAACTAACACACAACAAACAATCGCGTTCATAATGTTAGATTACAGAAATATTAGAGCTATAAAAAAATCAAATACAATTCTTAGACATTTTTTTTCTGATATTCTTTCTTGATAAAGCCGTTATTTTACATTTTACCTACTGGTAATGGAAGCGATTACATTTAGTCAGTTTAGTAAATGACCTTTGTCAATATTGGGTCCAGAGATAATTTTGATCTTAAGGTTAAGAGTAAATTTTCATATTATCGAATGTAATTTAATTGCCAATACTAAAATAATAATAATGTACATTCTGAAAAGTACTACTTTTATGCAACTCGAATAGAATTTAATATAAAATATGTTTTATGAACACAGATAGCAATATAATTTACAAACATAAATAGCATAACATACCTTAATATGAGAATAAAAATACATTAGCGTTTGAACTAATATCTGTGTGCATGGCATTAATGGCAGTAGCTACCACGATTGCTACCAGGATCCTGTAACACACACTATTACGCCTCGAACCACATCAAACCATTACGAACGGGGAAATACTACAAGTAAGTTTTAGAAACTACCCTCAAATTATGATATTTCATTTACAGAGAATATAAATAGGTCATTTAGGTCGAACAATGTATCCTTGATTGAGTCTGGATCTGTCGAGCTTTATTAAGTTTTCCTACTTTGTTATAGCTGGCAAACGAGCACCGTGATATATCTGATGGTAAGTACCATCCGTGTCCATACAGATCATTACTCATATATGATATTCTTTAATTATAGTATATTATTGAAGGATCTTCAATATTTTAACATTACGCCTCGTTAAGGTTGATAATATGCTTCCTGCGACGACTTACAGTAACTGAAGAAATCTGCTTCTCTTTGGAGATATTTCACAAACAAAAACCTAGATTCAATAAAACTAGCGCGACAGGTGACGACCGTACACAAGCAATGCGCTCGGTGCGTACACAAACTTTGTGTCGTGTTGTCGTGTGTCGTGTTGTGTAGGTTTTTTTCTCGTAATGACAGTCGAATTATGACTAAAGGCTAATTGTTTCATGCTTAGATAACTTTTATCAGTAGAATAATTTCTAGAACTTGAAATAATTTTTATGGAGAGTCTTGTCAAGTGACAAAGTTATTCTGCAGATAACAGTTATCTGAGCATCAATCAGCCGTAAGTTAAATTAAATCAGGCGACCGGGAGCAAGATTTATGAGGGCCGTGCGTCAGGAGCTTGTCTACTGTCTTCCGCCATTTTACTTTCATTTTGAAGATGATGAAACGTTACAATTAATGACCTTAGTACCATGCTTACCTTCCTATTATCTATGACTTAATGGGTACTTATTCATAACTAATTTATCATTACCTACATAAAATATAATAAAGATAGTTTTAGCTCTTATTCTGTGTTAGTTCTTGCCTCTATTTCCCTTCATAAATGAATAAGCAAGTTTATAGTAAGTTAAATGTTGTTATGGAGTCATTAAATGTTAATTAGTCAACTATTATTGTGTCTATCTAAAATGAACAATAATGAAGTGTAATGTTCCATCTACACAGACTTTAAATAATGTTTTTTCTTCAATATAACTATACAACACGATGACAAGTTAATTAGAACGGCAAATTCACTGACAATAGGTACACAACCTAACACGTCATTAAACCAGCGCAAAAGTAAAAATAACAAAATTAACTCATTTTGTGAAAGTAAGTTGACTTTAACAATTATTTTGCATTTTAGTTATTGCCATCCAATTTATACCATGATTGTGACGCCATAAATGGCGTATGCCATGTTTGTAGGTAATTTTTGTATTTTTATTAGAGTTGTAAGAAACTCGAGTCTTTTAGTCTTAATTTCGAGACTTGAGTCTTTTTTCAAGACTAGCACTTGCTAGTCACATTGAGTCCGAGTCCTTTCAGTCTTCTGAGTCCTCCGAGTCTTTCAAGTTCTTTGAGCTAGACTAAGTCATGAACTTGAGTAGGTGTATTATAGATATTATCCAATGTTGTGTGGTATTACCACCAGGAAAAGGCTTGTAAATCAAGACACGATTACATGTCGAGTGACAATTTATTTGTTAAAATAATGAGCTTATACACTATAATAAACGCGTGACCTACAGTAATATTTAATCATATCATGATCTTACTTTTATCACTTATGTTCACTGAATAGATAAACTCGTCTCTGCAGGTCACGTCTGGAGACGCCACAAGTGGTTTTTGCACTACTGATAACCACAGCTCGCTAACGCCATGCCGTCGGTACGTAACCCGCTTAAACTATCTACTAATTTAGTCCGGTTAAGTTATAAAGTTATGTTAAAACGACGTGTCATTCTAATTTGCTCTTTAAGTTAGACATAAAGTTTTCTAAATCATGTAATTTAACTACCAAACGACGAAACCGATTGGGTAATAAAACTAGGGCTTCAGTGTGCCTGTCTTCGTGGCTCAATGAATTAAAATAATATACAAATATATAATAGTTACGTACCTCCTATAAGTATATATAAATCAATAATTTGTTCATTGCTGTTTTATTGCTAAACTAAATACAGCCATGGATTAAGAAGACTCAGTCGTGAGTTCTTTTAAAAAGACTCAGTCTTTGAGTTCTTTTTGGCAGTTAAGTCTTTTAACAGAAGACTCCAAATTCTGGAGGACTTGAGCTGTAAGTTTTATTTTTAAGTTTTATTAAATACAACTCTAAGACGCGAGTCCCTTACAACACTAATTTTTATATTTTTCATATGGCAAACTACCCACCCGATAGTAAATGGCGTCCTAGGTGTATATGGATGATACGGATGGTATGGGTTAGGTAATAAAATTGTTATTGATTGGTTAGAAATTATTTTATTTCTTTGATTACACTGGCTGTTCCATATGGAAGGACTATAGTCGTACAAACCTAGATGGTTTCTTAACAGATGATTTTTACCAATGTGTTAAAAGTATGTTCCTAAGTCTTGTTAATATGTAATATACTATGTGTAACAGCGCACAAAACACTAGACCATCAAGCTGTTTTTCCACGTTTGAGCAGTATAAATGTATGACATCTTACGGAATCCTGCGGAACTAAATAAAAAAATGTAATAGTGAATTCTATAGATAAATTTAAGCAGGTACCATATCTTGCCATTGCCATTTATTTTTATGGTTCGTTGCAGACAACTCGACGCATTTATTTAACGCAATAATAATAAAGATCTAGCCGTTTTAGAACCTTTAAACAATCTTATTAATATTACTAAACTATAAAAAAGAAACTGAAGAGTATAGAAGCCTGAGCTGAGAGCAAGCATAGCTCGAGTTAAAGACGAGAATAATCAAACACATATAAATATAAAATATCAATGAATTGTAAATAATTATCCACAATATTAATACCTGTAAGTATTGTATAACGATTTGCCGTTCTGTGAGGTGTACCTAGTTGTAAAGGATACATGTTGATGCCAGTTGATCTTAAACCAAAAACTGTAAACAATCATTACATTATCAACAAACATAATATATAAACGATAGAAACATGAACAAATAAATATAATTTATTTAATGTAACTTATAGAATTTTAACACACCAAATAATGGCGTAATTTTAATAATAATGATAATGATAATATTAACAATAATAATATTTCCGATAAATATTAAAATAAATCCAAATTAACGGTATGAACCCCAAGAACTATTAAATAACACAAAACACAACAATTTATTCGCAAAAGTGAAAAATTATAAAGTTATACGTCTATTTAAATGTCAATTATTGCTGATCTGAACTATTTCGCGTTTCGCTATACAATGCAAAATATGTTCTTTGTACATATTCCCGGGCGTGAGATGAGGATGCTGAGTAAATGAGTAGGTATAAATTTACGGTTATTCCAAAAGTGAGGTGAAGTGGCCTTGTCTTGCATTTTTATTTTGGTTTGATCCGGGGCTGCGTGGGTGTCGGGGGCGCCCTCTGCTGCCTCGCGAGGGTCGGGACTTGCTAACTGCCGCTGCATCCATGACGTTGCCACAGGTAGATGCCGCCAGCGACGCCAAGTACTGCGACTATTGCGTACATCGCAGAGTACTGGTGGATGTCATGAGAAGATAGAATCTCTGCCTTGGCTAGGATATCATTTTCATGCACTTTGAGAAGCTTGATCTTTCCTTCTACTTGATTTAAATCCGACTTTACTTGATATAACCTTGACGTCTTGATGTCGGGTATTGTAATGTAGCGGCGACATGGTAGGTATATAAAATTTTGTATGATACCTGGCTTCACTTGTATGAATTTTGTGAGGGTATATAGTGACCTTGTCTGTCATTATCATACAACCGTTGTCTAAATGAACGAGGCTCGCGCCATAACTCGTACATTGCGCTTCTGTTCACAGCAAAATAAATGTAGGTAAGTGTTTATTGTAAAACTGTCTCTCCATTTCGTTTCGCAATGTGAGTAAATGATTTTACATTCTTTATTTTCTAGCTCACAAAAATTTTGATCTGCGTTCATGTGGTACTCTGGTTTGGAGCCGCGGCAGTAGTAGTCATCAGGCTGCGTAATGCATGATCTTACGTCATACTCCCTCATCGGTATGTTGGTATATTTCCTTAGATTCACCGCCACGTATGGTGATATGGGCACCAGAGAAACGCTGCAGCAATCTTGCTGGCGAGGTACTGGTACTATTTTCGAAATTTTAAACGTATCCCTGCTTATTAGTGGTATCCTTAGTTCAAAAATGAGATAATCTTGTAGATTCCTTGTCCTCACTGATAAGAGTTTCTAAATCTTTCGTAAATCTGTATGTATATTTTCAACAGGCAAACTTGTATTTTTAGGTAGTTGGCTTAATATCATACTTCATTGTTCAGTTAATTGCTCTGGAGTTATTAAGTGTAAACTTAATGACGATGTAATGTATGAATGTAAACTTAAGAGACGCCAGTTATAAATGTCGGTAAAAGTATCTAACGTATTGTTTTGTAAACTTTTTAGATTGTTTAACATATTGCTCGCAATTATGGATGTTATTGCGAAGACATTAAGTATGAGGTTCGACCGTAGAGCATTCTTAGCTTGATCTAAGGCAATTTTTAATTCATTCAATATTTAATATATTATATTGATAATTCATAATGACCTCCATGCGTTTTAAAATATTATGTTCGGCTTCGACTATAGAAGTTTGGTTCTTGAATAGCTCGAAAAGATGTTCTTGATTTGATTTTATTAATTTTATATCTTTTCTATATTGTTCGGCGAATGTCTCGTCTAATACGCCGAATAGCTCACTTGTGATGTATCCTATTACGTTGATAGCGCCTCGTATCTTGCGTCGCTGCTGGTCCGTACTTGTAATAGGACGCGCTCTTGTATGGTGACTCATTAGCAACTGATTGTAATACTCTAGGTCGGAGATTCCGTGACGTCATTGTAGTAGCATAGCGTGGCAATGTATTTGTTGCTTTACTGTTGCGCACGTGTCGTCTAATGTTGAAATATAACTTTGTAGAGCTTCATTGCCTTGATAATAAGGTTCCATTGCGTAGAATACGACGAGTTTCCAATCATTCTTGATAAGTTGCATGTCAGATACTTTGTCAAAAAACAGCCCTTGATATTCTCGCAAACTTGTTGTATTTACCATGCATTGTGAACTTGAAACTAGAGTCATAAAAAATTGTATTGCAGTAAGCATTGACGTGAAGTTGTATTTATTTTTCTTGATTCTTGTTTTATTGTTTTGACCTTGCTTGTCTATGTTTTGATCTTGTTTTTTCATATCGACATATTGTTTATATTCGGAGAGCACAGATACTTTAAAAGGACGTGTAAGATAGCCAGGCTTCGTTTTCAGTGTGACCACTCGTTCAAGCCCGTCTTGACCAGGGCGCAGCTCCACGACTCGACCCATAGCCCACTTGCCTGGGGTAAGTTGTCTTCGTTTATGAGTACCACGTCGTTTTCGTTGACGTTTTCTTTAACATGCTTCTATTTACATCTAGACGTCAGTTGAGCTAGGTATTCATGACGCCAGCGATTCCATAGATCTTGTAAAATGTTTTGACTGATTTGCCAACGGGTTCGTAGGTCTCTTTCTGTTTCTACTAAAGTTGCTAACTTTTATGCCCTTAATTTCAATTATATTTCGTCGCTTCATTCTTTAGATAGTATATAATTAAATAGGTAGTCCTTTTAAGGTACTAGGAAAATTCGCACAGTTTTAGAGTATGTATTTGACTTATTCAAAAAACTTTCCGTTTGTTTACTTTGTTTACTTGATCAACCCCGGTCTCGGCAAGTCTTCATTCTGTTTTCGTGCGTGGTAACAAGCACACGTCTTATACCAACGAGTAACTTAACAGTTTAATATTAAATATGCTGTAAAAGTTGTACTTAAATTTTGAAAATTAGAACTAACAATACAGATTAAAAGATAGCAACTCGTTATTTCTTCCGATGATGTAAGCCATTTTTGTTTTTTATAAGTGATCGCGGGTATCTATAACCTATAATTTCGCTTTATCGAAAATGCAGAAAACACGTGTTATCTATAATTGATATATCACGCTACCTGCAAAAATTCCTGATAGTCCTTTACCTGATGTTTATTATTATAAACTATAATTTCGCTCTGTCGAAAAGATGCAGAAAATACGTGTAATCTATTATAGATACCTATATCACGTTATCCGAAAAAAAAACTGTTAGTCTTCTACCTGATGTTTTTTATTCCGATTAATGCTGTATAGTACTCGTATTGTTATTTTTGACTTATTTTGTCAATAATGTTTAAAAATTTTAATACGAAAATTTTAAGACGAAAATGCGTGTAGTCTGCAAGTGATTTAACACGATATCTGTACTACGTAATATTCTATTATTTCTATTTATTTTTTCAAATCTGAAAGTCGTCATTAAAATTATTTAAATATAATGATGAAACCAGTGGACGAATCTCTGGCTAGCCATTTCGGTTACCGCAATACCTGAGCCCTCTATGTAGACGCTCCCTAATCTGGAACCGTCGATCTCCAGGAATGAACCAGGCCAGTCAGGAGATTTTTTTCCGACATGGATGTTATGGAATACCCGTTATAAAAAAAAGTTATAGTAATAATAATAAAAAAGTACACCGAAGCTATCTAAGTACTCCCCAAACATCGTCAGGCAGACCTTCTCGTTACCCGTAAAACAGGGGGGGGGGGGGGGAATTCAGCGTTCACCGCAAAATTCAACCAGTCCGGGACTCATGCACCGAATCAACCATAATGCAGGTAGGTCGAATCCATTACTTTTACGATTATTGACCTAAAATAACAAATGATGAAACGATTTTAAAATTGATTAAATTCTGTTTCTCAATTCCATTTCATGATAAAATTACACCAGTATTTACTCCGAAACATATTTTGTCGCATAGTGAAAAACGAAATATGATAATAGTAATTAATAAATTGGTAGACTTAGAGGCTATAAAACCTTCTTATACCTCAAGTGACCAGTTTATATCAAACAAATAGAATAACAAATATTTTTAGCGCTGAAACTCAACGGTTTAGTACGTAAACAAAAAAATGAAATATTAAAAATAATAAATAAAATTATACCCTTTTGTAGAAAAAAAACACTTTAAAATGGAAAAACAGCTTCTAAATTTATTCCCCATAATGGTTTCTTAGCCAACATAGATAAGAAAGATCATACCTACTCGTACCTATATTTGTGAATTACAAAAAATACCTACGTTTTTAATTTCAAGAAAACGATATGTTTGAGCCAATCACATACAAGTTTACGGCAATGCCGTATGGATTATTCGTTGCTTCGGGGGTATTTACAAAAATTATGCGTGAAGATATGAGTCAGTTGTTGTGAATTTGGACAAAACTCAACTAGTACCGACAAAGTCAGTAACATATTTAGGCTTTATGTTTAACATCGAACAGATGTCTATTTCTTTACCTGACGATAAGCGTCATAATAGATGATTAAACTATATAGGCGACGATATAGTATAACTATATAGGAATGATATAGGCGAAGGAAGCAACGAAACATATATTATGTATTCACTTCATATTTTCAAGAAGTAAGTTCATTCCCCTATTTATAGCGGTTATTCCATAACTGGAGCCCCTTAAGCCCCGAGGTTAGAAAGAGTCTCTGGATCTATGTCGGAAATAATTCTCCCGACTGGCCCGGTTCATTCTCGGAGGGCGACGGTTCCAGATTAGGGAGCGTCTACATAGAGGACTCAGGTATTGCGGTAACCGAAATGGCTAGCCAGAGATTCGTCCACTGGTTTCATCATTATATTTAAATAATTTTAATGACGACTTTCAGATTTGAAAAAATAAATATAAATAGTAGAATATTACGTAATACAGATATCGTGTTAAATCTCTTTCAGACTACACGCATTTTCTGTATTCGTATTAAAATATTTAAACATTATTGAAAAAAAATGTCAAAAATAACAATACGAGTATTATACAGCATTAATCGGAATAGGAAACATCAGGTATACCAGTAATTTATGCGGATTACGTGATATATCTATTATAGATTACACGTATTTTCTGCATCTTTTCGACAAGGCGAAATTATAGTTTATAATAATAATCATCAGGTAGAAGACTACCAGTAATTAATGCGGATAACGTGATATATCTATTATAGATTACACCTATTTTCTGCATCTTTTCGACAAAGCGAAATTTTTGTTTATAATAAAAAACATCAGGTAGAAGACTACCTGTAATTTATGCGGATAACGTGATGTATCTAGTATAGATAACACGAATTTCTGCATCTTTATGAAAAAACGAAATTTTAGTTTATAATAATAAACATCTGGTAGATAATTACCAGGAATGCATGCGGACAACGTGATATATCTATTGTAGATAACAAGTGTTTTCTGCATCTTTTCAACAAAGCGAAATTTAAGTTTATAGATACCCGCGATCACTTATGAAAAAATTATTACCTCATCGGAAATTCGGAAGAAATAACGAGTCGCTTTCGTTTATTCTGTATTTTTTGTTCTAATTTACAAACTTTTAGTACACTTTTACAGCATATTTAATATTAAACTATTATTATTACTATTAAGTTACTGGTTGGCTTAAGACGTGTGCTTGTCACCACGCACGAAATAAGAATGAAGACTTACCGGGACCGGGGTTGATCAAGTAAAAGACGTAAAGTTTTTTGAATAAGTCAAATGACATACTTTAAAACTGTGGGAAGTTACCTAGTACCTTAAAAGGACTACCTGTTTAATTATACACTATCTGAAGAGTGAAGCGACGAAATATAATAGATGATTAAACGAACTTCTAAGTGAAGTTCTTTTGCTGTTATATGAGTCGATTCATTCGAAGATATATAAAGGACCCGTCCCTCCCGGAACCCATGCAAAAGTTTTGTTTTGATCTCTAAAAAATGAAGACTTGCCGGGCCCGGGATTGATCAAGGAAACAGACGGAAAGTTTATTAAATAAGTCAAATGACATACTGTAAAACTGTGCGACGTTACCTAGTACCTTAAAAGAACTACCTGTTTTATTATATACTATCTTCGAATGAGGCGACTCATATAATAACGACAGAACTTCACTTGGAAGTTCGTTTATTCATCTATAATTGCAGTTGAAAGTAGAATTTATTGAATGTTCTGTTGTTGCGTAATATGTAAACTTGTATTTTCAGCTTAGTTGCCGCACGTGGTTTTTGACATCAATTCCGGTGTTTTGTTGCGAGGTTTTACAAATGCGTCATGTAAAATGTAATTATGATTTCCGTTGCATTGGCGGCATCGTTTTTTTGATGAGCATGATTTTCCATTGTGATTGTACAGTTATGTAATGCATAAGTTAAGTTTCGTAATTGTTTGCCTTTTAACTATCGGAGTCATTTCTAGGACCTGCACAGAGATCTTGAACTAATTAACGTCACCTCAAAACACTCTCGGAAGCGTTCTTCAAACGCTCCCACCCCAAACCCACCCCAATCCTTTAGTTCGAGAGTCCGTCTCGTATACTACCCCTGTCCTAGATTTTGAAGTTCAAAGTCGCTAGACCGAGAAACGCGCACACAAACGTAGCCACGCAACTGTCACTAGATCTTGAAACCCTTCTGAGCGCTTCTTTCGAGCACCTTCAGTGCTATGAATTCACCTTCAGTGCTTTGAGTACCTTCAGTGCTATGTAATTCCCAGCTGGTGACCCCTTAAGGGCCCCGCTTGCGCGGCCTTTTTCTCCAAATAGTCATCGCTTCTGACGAAGGCTGTGAGGCAAAAGATTGTCAGAGTCATTCAGTGTTTTTTAGTGGGTAGTGGCTCTGGTAGGCTCGGTGCGAGTCCCATATAACTCCGTATCGCGCGCGGCGGGGTATGCATAAGAGCATTTTTATGCTCCTGCCCTCCCCTTGGAGGGGAACAAAAAAAATTCAAGACGCTTTGTACCTGTATACGAGTACAACTATAAATTTAGGTAAAACCGACAAGACTTTACCAAATAATCGCCTCGCCCTCGCAACGCTCGCATTGAACATGTCCCAGTACTTAATATTTGTTCAAATTATAGCAAGCCAGAATAATGAGTTGTGTCGGTAATTGGATGATGCTTCTGAAATATGAAATAGTTTTTGTGATCGTGAGATATTTAATTTAGATAGTAAGTCCGGGCAGTCAAAATACTCCGTGCCATTTTCGTAACGAATCAACCATCAACCACTTCGCGGCGTATTGTTTACGGGAGTAAATGATGGTGACATTCTGTTTGTAAATATAGGTCAGATTGATACCGCTGTCCTGTTCGGAAGCACAGAAAACTAATAAACCTTTTTGGCATTGCTACTATTTTACATATGTACTTAGGATATTAAACTTGGAAACTTTAACATAAATATGTTGGTTGTGATTGTTCAATTATTTTAATCTATAGTATTTTTTTGTAATCTTTTGTAATTAAAAAAAATTTTTTTTTTGTTTAAAAGGAGATTATCATTAGTATTTGATTTATTTCTGTATTTCATGCCAGTATTTGTAAACCTGACAACATTACTGCAGTATTGAGTCGCTTCTTTCGCAGCGCTTGTTTTGTTATAAGTTGCAACAGATTTAAACTGGAGTCTGTTCCAGCCTATTCGTCTAGTTTGCTTAGTCGAGTCACAGATAACTATTAACAAGTCTACGAGGCGAGTAGTTTGCAGATATATGCGCCACCGCAAAAAGAAATAACTTCAAACCGGCAACGTTAGTTTGCGTGTGTGTATATGACATATGTGTCACGAAATGTGGATTGAACTTGTGAAACAATGAGCCGGCCCGCCATTCGTCTCTGGCAATATGCAATATTACCCTTTTACGGTCACTCTGTCGGTTTCTGGAGTTAGTTTTTGTTTACAGCTAAAGCAATAAGCAATAAAGCGTTGGACATTCATCGAACAAGTTACATTTCGTAAAGATTTGTTGAAATGAAATGTAAATATGGGACGAACGGACGTCTAGACGCCAACTGAACGTGTCAATGATGGGCAGCAGAATTTCGGACATAGGGCAGAGCCCCGACGCATTTGCATTTGAGAACCTATTTTGAATGACTTGCAGGCGTGTAGCGTAATGGGCACATGAGCGTCTGGTATGCCTCAGGGTGAGCTCTTTGAAATTTAATAATTAGTTGACTCGAACTTTTTTCTTTCTGTAGTTATACTTTTTTATTACCTCAAATATTTTCGGGTCATAGTTTTAAATAAGAATTGTATTTAATGTCGTTACTATTATTTGTTAATTTATCTGTAAGTGGATGCTAAATTATTTTTAATATTTAATGTTTGTAGTAGTGATTTTTAATGTGGATGATACATTTTATGGGAAACTAAACCGCGAATTACTCCGTGACACAGCACTATCAATTTCAACGTTACTAACGTCACCTTTATATATTTCCTAAAGAACTCAATACGAAATTATAAAGCTTTAATACTTTTTTGAATAAGCGGGATATTTTATTGTTATATAAAGAACATATTAGCCTCAGAGTCCCGTTTGGTACGTTTACATTACCTACAATCATTGCATGCTGACGTTGTAAGCCTTGCAATATTATTTTCAATTGATTGCTGAATTAAGACAATAAGGCAAAACTTTTAACTCACTTGGATGTTTTTAATTAATCATTTAAAGACTGAGGGAGTTAAGGTAAGCATAGAGAAGAATGACCTGCTTCGGGTGGTAGGAAGTAGGTTGCTATTAGACCAAGCGAACTAGACCAACAGGCGGAACGTGGCTCCCCTTTCAATTCCTTACATGCTGCTAAAATAAATTTATCTAGTCGTACCGTTTTTTCCAAAATTTCACAGAAACGCCGTTTTCACGGCGCTCTTATTTCATAGGAACGCCTTTTTCAAGGCGAGTTTCGAGCTTTGTTCTTCGTTCCTGGTTCTTCGAGCTTCAGCGATCTTCGAACAAACTTCGCGACTAGTTCACGTTGTGAAGTTTGCGCGGTTTTTGTTATGAATTTATATTGACAGCACACTCCGTACTAGACCCCCGCGTTGAGTAGGTGGATACCTTACGGTGCCAACGAAGCCTGCTAGCGTTGACCCGGTAGGTTTTCAAGGCCTTTCAGGTCTTGAAAAAATCGGCTGACCCGATCCCATTTCACTTGGGCCTTTCCCAGGGTGACGGTACAGTGCTTGTCCGTATTAGGGGCAACACTTTGCGTCGTCCCCAGCCCCCCACCGCGGGTAGCGAGGTTTAGGTGCTAGGTCTGTTAGGGAACCTAGGCATTTTTATATATTTATATGTTATATATTTCAGTCCCAAGCACTCTAATGGACCAGCAAAGTTCAAGCAGCAAACTTTGCTAGGTACTTCGCCGAGGCACTCGTCAGCACTCTCGGTGTCCCTATCCCCGATGAGGTTCTAACGCAGGCCTTACAATCTACGATCGCGTTCCCAGCCACCAACGCCCTGACCCCTCTGGCCTACAGCTCCCCCGCGTCCCCCGTTCCATCCGGGACGGACTGTGTATCGGACACGTCCTCTCACGCGTCGCGTTGCAAACGCACCGCTCCCGGGAGCGACTCGGAATCCGCGTCGTCGGACGCTGCCACACTAACTGGCTCTCCCGAGCTCCCTTTCACGTTAGTCTCGAAACGCTATAAGAAGCGTTCAAAGCAAATCGCAGTGCCTTCAACACTCCGCCCTCGCGCTGTTGATGTGACTGCAAGTGACCCAGTCGGTTTCGTCTAAGCCAGCGTTGGACCGTGGTATCCAACATGTGCAAAGAGCACAAAATCAACTATACCAAAGCCTCTAACGCAGGCGAATCAAACAAAATTCAAGTCACAACTATTGACGACTTCCTGTCTTTCACTAGGTTACTAACAATAAAACAAATCGCGTATCAACCTTCCGCCCTCCCGGAGGAGCGTAAGATCCGTGGCGTATTATGGGGTGTCCCGTTTGAGCTAGCAAACGATGACATTCTCGAGGACCTTAAGTCCCAGGGCTTCCTGGCTGAAGCCGTGTATAAGATGCACTCGAACCGGGGCAGACGTTTCCCTCTCGCCCTCGTCATCCTATCCAATTCTCCCAAATCGAGGGAGATATTCAGAGAGGCTCACACAATCTGCGGCCTCTCTAATATCCCCGTCGAGGCTCCTCACCGTCGCGGCCACCCAGGGCAATGCCATCGTTGCCAGCTTTACGGCCACGCAGCGGCTAAGTGCTCAGCTCCTCCCAGGTGCGCTTAGTGCCTGGATCCTCACATCACGAAGGAGTGCACTCGCACTTCCCCCCCTGCTTGTGTGTTGTGCGGCCAGTCCGGCTCCTTGCTCCCCCGTCAAGAGGGCCACCACTCACTCCCGCTAAGTTCCCGCTGCTGCGCAATCGTGGTCCCCCGGAAGCAAAGCCCGCGCAGCCGAAGCCGACTGCAGCTAACGCCTGGAGCTAGCGTCCGCCCGCCGTACCTTCCCGTCCTATCCCAGCTCCCGTAGCTCCCGTAGGCTCGCGCTCCGCTCCGTCGTCTTCACCTTAGTCGTTGTTGGTTGAGAACATGAAGACCTTGTTCAACGTTATTCAAAACGTCGACATTAGGGAAATCGCCGTACTGGCACGCAAACTGCGAGCCGCCCGCTCTCCTCAAGAGTATCATTAGCGTTAGCCAAGTATCACTCGCTTCTTAGCTCTTTATAAATCCTATAAATAGCTTAAATTCTTTAAATAGTTAATTTAATGATTAGACCTTTAAATACCGCGTCCGGTCGTATCAAACCCAAGGGCTTATCCCTAGTTTCATTTAAGGCTCGTAGCCTTAGTACCAACCTTCCTGAGCTCAAAGTGTTCCTTCAGAACAACGAGCCAGACGTACTGCTTCTCCAAGAGACGTGGCTCACTCCAAAGTCGCTATTCCCAAATACGCATTCACTCGTAACGATAGGCCCAACTCCGACGGTTACGGCGGCACAGCTATATACTATAAAAGAGGTTTCGCAATCTCACCCGACTATCTAGATAGCCAGGACAAAATTGACTCGCTCTTCGATTCCCTTACTGTTGCTATCAATTCAGCCATCAGTGATAACGAAAAGGTTGCTAAGCAAGGCAAACCCACGCTGCTCTTAGCCGTTAGCAGTCTTATTAAAGCTAAGAACGCGGCTCTCCGTTGAGCCAAGCTCTATGCCACGCCCGCCTATAGATTAGCTGCGAATCAGCTACAACGCAAAGTCAGGTCTTGCCTCACGGAACTCTGAGACGCTCAGATGAACGATCTCATGGAGAATATCTCCCCGTCCCACGTAGCGTTATATAGAATGGCCTGCGCCTTACGCGTAGACGCCGCCTCTCCCATTCCTCCTCTCACTCGTCCCGACGACACTATGAAGACGAAGAGAAAGCCGAATGCTTCGCTGACAGCATTGCCCCACAACCTCACACAAACTCGCCCAGCACGCAACCAGCGGATCCCTCCCACATCCAGGTGGTGGAATTTCCAACCAAGCACTTAAGCATCTGCCTCAACAGGTGCTTACCTTGCTAGCTACCATCTTCAATGCCTGCTTCGACTTTAGCTACTTTCCAAAAGCTTGGAAAGAAACTACAGTCATTGGCATTCCCAAGCTGGGTAAACCTCTGAATATCCCAGCTAATCACAGACCCATCAGCCTCCTCAAGGCCTTGGCTAAACTTCTCGAGAGAGTCATACTCTCTCAAATGCGGAACCATCGTTCCCCATCAGTTCGGCTTTCGCGCTAAGCACTCTTGCCCTCAGCAATTCCATCGCATCGTCGAGTACATATCGATGTCAATCCAAACAAGAGTGCTGCGATTCGCTTCGACCACAAATGCCGTCGTCCGCCGACGATCTGTTCAAAAATGTCGACCAAATGTCCTTTCGTTACAAACGAACGCTCTTTAAGACCTGCGTTAGACCCGTCATGACCTATGCCACCAATCTGTGCCCACGCCAAATCCTCCCTCCTGCACAAACTGCAGGTGGTTCAAAATCTCTTCTGCCGCACGGCCACAAACGCACCCTGGTACGTGCGTAACGCGGACCTGCACAGAGATCTTGATCTACCAACAGTGCAACAGCACCTCACAATACTCTCGGAAGCGTTCTTCAAACCCACTCCAATCCTTTAGTTCGAGATTCAGTCTCGTATATTTCCCCTGTCCTAGATTCGAATTTCAAAGTCGCTAGGCCTAGGAATGCTCTCGCGTACTAAGCCACCCAGCTGACAAACGATCTCGAAGCCCTTCTGGCCGCAAATTCTTACTCTAATTCACTTTGAGCACCTTCAGTGCTATGTAATTCCCAGCGGATGACCCCGTAAGGGTTCCACTTGCGCAGCCTCTTCCTCCAATTGGTCGTCGCTTCAGATTAAAGCTGTGAGGCAATGATTGCCAGAGTCATTCAGGGGGTTGGGTAGTGGCTCTGGTAGGCTCGGAGCGAGGCCCACATACCTACGATATGATAACGACGAGGCAATCAAACATAAGTTTATAAACTTAAATATAGTAATTAAATAATAACACAATTAAAGCCAAAGTAAGTATGTAGGTACAGTCAGTGGCAGATATAGATCGAAGCATCTAAAATCATCAGATGAGCATAATTTCATTTGATTATGTATTTGTATGTTAAGCAAAATAGTTTATTTAGTTAAATTAAGTTAAAGTTAATTTTATATAATTGATGTTAGGATGTCCATTAATATGAACTGATCCAAAAAAATATAAAAGATACCTATATAAAAGAAATATAAGAAAAAATATGTAAAAGAATAGATACCAGTATCTATGCATGCATAGTCGTCATAAACGCTTCATAATAAAAATAATTTATTATGAAGTCCTATGTAAAAGGGTATTATTTTGACCGACATGTACTTATTTAAGTACATATAATATTGTTTTAAGTTGTTTTACGTAACAGTGACGTCATGAACAAAATTAAATATAGATTTAATTTTGAAATAACAAAACATAAATTAGGAACTCAGCTTCTTTTATTAAATACCTTTAGTAGGTAATCAAAAAAGAATATCACAATTAAGATTAAAATTTCCCAAATGCATAGATGTTTTGACCAACATGCTGCATTGTCGAGTTGCGACTTACTTGCTCACACAGTTTTGAACACCTTGACTTCTTAGTACAAATTCAAAAGAGGGGTGCTCAGATATTTTCAACATTTATTGTGCTTAGATCAATATGGTGACATTGGTTAGACGCTGACTGTACATATGGTCTTAGGAATCTAAAAGTCAGTACGTCCATAAGTCCATGTTATAAACATCTGAAGTTTTTCACCTACACATAGCAAATACAACCTGATTAATTCATTTATAATTGTATGTATTCACGGGGATGCTTAATCATACTAACCGATAACCGACTCTGTCACTAAGTATCGCCGCCCTTACAGGTGCTGCAGAACGACGGAGGCATCTTTACAAAGAAAGGGAGCTACGCAACATGCCTTCATTACACGTCATACAATTTCACGCAGACTTTAATGTAAGGCGTAATAAACAACATGTGTTGAATAAGATTATAATTTCTTACGTCAGTTTCCAATTGCGCGGCGAATCACATAGGGCAAGTCGAATAACATATGACTCAGACAATTTGGTTTATTAAACGATAGTGACAAATTAATGGAAAGAAAGGGACAAATATATCCGGATATTTAGCTGGTGGTTTGGCTTAATTTGATGTTGCTTTGAACTCATGGTTTTAACGCAGTAACGATGTATTAATACAAATAAAATTGACAGCCAAATAATAGGTCTTTACCTATGAAACCATTTCAAATGAAAATATTTTTTTTTTTGACTGATAATTCTAATTTCAAATTAATTTTATTTGACAAACATGGATTTCTTTTTCTAAAATCGTCATATGTTTAAAAGTAAGTGTTTTGTTTTCAACGCATTCGAACATTTTTCGTCATCATGGATAAGTTAAAAATTCGAGTAATTATGGAGTATGAGTACCGTCGTGGCAGCAAAGCGGCACAAGCGGCACGCAACATCAACGACGTTTACGGAGCGAACACTACAAACGAACGCACCACCCGTTATTGGTTTACCCGCTTCCGTTCTGGAAATTTTGACCTGAAAAATGAACCCCGTGGTCGTCCGAAAACTTTGGTCGACAATGACGAATTAAAGGCAATTGTGGAAGCTGATGAAACTCAATCCACGGCTGAATTAGTAGCAGCTTTCGACGTTAGCATCAAAACAATATTGGTCCATTTGCGTCAAATTGGCAAGGTAAAAAAGCTTGACAAATGGGTACCCCACGAACTCAATGACCGCCAGCGCGAAGTACGCGTGGAGACGTGCCTTGCACTGCTCAGCAGGCATACAAATGAAGGAATTCTGAACCGCATTGTTACTTGTGACGAGAAATGGATCCTGTTTGACAATCGTAAGCGCTCAGCAAGTTGGTTGGACCCTGGTTCAGCACCCAAACAATGCCCTAAACGAAAACTTACCCCTAGAAAAGTGATGGTCACTGTTTGGTGGTCTAACGCGGGTGTAATTCATCACAGCTTCTTGCCAAACGGGACAAGCATTACTGCAGATGTGTACTGTGAAGAACTGAACACAATGATGGAGAAGCTCGCACGTCTCCAACCAGCTTTGGTCAACCGTTCGGCTCCACTGCTCCTGCACGACAACGCGCGACCTCATACTGCACAGCAGACGGTCTCCAAGCTACAAGAGTTAGGGTTGGAAGTTCTCCGTCATCCGCCGTACTCACCAGACCTTGCGCCTACAGACTTCTACTTTTTCCAGAATTTGGATAACTTCTTGGCGGGAAAAAAATTCAATACCCGAGAGGCAGTACAAAATGCCTTTGAAGAATTTGTTGCCTCCCGTCAAGCTGATTTCTTCAAGAAAGGCATCAATAAGCTACCAATGCGTTGGCAAAGATGCATTGATTGCATGGGTGATTATTTTGATTAATAGAAATAAAAAATATATAAAAAAATTACGCTTCATTTATTTCGTGAAAAACGGCAATTTCATAGGTAAAGACCTAATAGCATAGTCTCTTAGTAGCACAGCCTCGTGCGTTGGAGATCCAAGGTTCGAGTCTTGCCACGGTATTAATTTGTGTAATGAACGCATGTGTTTGTTTACAACGCAGGGTTACGGTTATTTCTATTTGAATATGAATGTTTGCTCTGGGTTCTGCCCAGTTTGCTGTAAGGTCGTCCATTAAACAAGCTCTGCTTACTTTGAGGCCATATAGTTGGCGTTTTTGCCTGGGGATTTATTATTATTTATTAATAAATGAAATCCCAGGAAATCAGACAAATACATATATTAAACAAAACTACCAAGGTACGAGAGTGATCAATATACATATTATATAAATCTCAACCTCGATCAGGATTTCTCAAGACCTGTAAAGTTGAAGAACGCCATCGTAAGGACGTGCGCGGGACCATCGGAATCAGTTATTCATTTACTTTAATATGTAGGTACATGCAGATTGAATGAAATAGAACTACTTATGATTACTTTGTTTACAACATGCGCATCAAGAATTATCATCCGGAGTACTACGGTTCATTCATCAATTAATAAATAACATCCATAGATAACTGTGTTTATTGTTTTTGTTTTCATATATCACACACTTATTGCCGATCGAGTTAATTGACAGTAGGATTTGTTATTTACCTATTTATCTGGTTGATTCTTAGAGTAGTTCTTCACTAACATCAGTTACGTAAAGCCATACATATTTACTGTATTAATTATCTTTGATCTAAGTCAATGGTTGACTATTTAACTTTAAAACTTACTTCAGGCTTAACTGTTAAGTTCAGTTTTTTGAAATAGTTTAGTTTATTTGAAACTAAAAGAAGCACTTTTATACGGTATTATTTATGTCTTAAAATATTTCAAGCGACATAACAATGCAAATATGAAAAAAGGTACAAAATTATATTCAAGTAAAATCGGTAAGTAGTTATAACTTTACTTGTAAAATATTTTATAGTCATAGTTACTAAATACTCAAGCAAATGAACAATGTTTTTTTTCTAACTACGCCGTAATAGATGACATACATATCCTAGTTTGACGTATGGTCCAAGCAACAGAAAGACGCTTTTTTAATAACTTTTTATGGAGTACTTTCAACTATGATACATTTGTTTTATGTTTTGAAAAATGTATATATGTATTAATATATATATGTATGTATTTTAAATAAATTTTTTAAATATAAATATTTTTTCTTTTCATATAAATAAATAAATAAATCCCCAGACAAACACAACAACTGTAAGTTGTATTCATTCAATGTTCTAGTTTATATTTAAAAGTTAAGCTTATTGTATAGTAACGGTGCCATATAGTTACAGTGTCTTCTAGCAAATTACTAAAATATACGTAGGCAAAGGTCAATGGTCACGCCTTTTATGAGTAGCAACGTAAGTAGGTTTTGGAATGAATTTTTGATGGTATTCACGGAGAATTTCATAAACATACGAGTTTCTCAGAGATAGGACCCTGCATTCGTTGTGTAAAATTGTGCTCGGAAGTCGAAAGCATAAGCGCTTCTGGCTTTTAGTAAAGCACGCTGAGTTCTCCTAGCTTCACCATTTCTGATTTGGCTGCTCCTCCCTAAGACCTGATACAGTAAGTAATTACAGGTTCAGCTGTCCTAATCCTAATAGTTGAATCCCAATCAAGAACAGCTCTGAGTTGCTTGAAAACATAATAAGGCGATGGTGACCACGGCAACTGCAAAGATGCCGAAACGTCGAAATAATTTTAAAATTATCTAAAATATACGCGATAATATCCGGTAAAAAGTGTTTTATTTAAAACATAATAAGGGTTTACTTATTCTTTTGCTTACGGCCTCTGTTTGCAGACTGCAAGAGGCCTGTTTAGCTTATCGTCAATCACAACTCCCAAGTATTTTTCATTGTGGAATCACTGCAAAGATTGATAGTCGCATACTACTATATTTGATTTATTTCTATTGCATGGGAAATATGTACCGGCAGCTGCAGTACTTCACTGGGGTTACCTGCATTTGTCATAGAAAAGGCTAAGTAATTTGTTTTACTTGTATTTAGTGATTGAAGATTTTCCTTAGGCCCTCTTCAGCAGATTTTAAACACCATCCCAAGTTTTGCCACTGGCTAGTAACACAGTATCATCTGCAAACATCTGTATCGACATGTTAGGTATCGTAAGATTATACAATTCATTAATATAAGCCAGAAAAACAGTAGGGCCAAGAGTGCTACCTCGAGATCACGAAGGAGTTACTAGGTAATGACTAGAATCTAGAGCTTTACTCGCGGTGTTGAGTTTAATAAGGGTATACTTGCGATATTTTACGAATTTCTATAAAATAAGAGTTGACGCGATTAAAAGAATCTATATAAGGCTTTGTAGCATCTATTAAGCTTTCTGAAGTTTCACGTTTTTAGGGACGTTACCGATTTCGTTTATGAAATTCCATGTTATTGCTGTCATTACTGCCATTTTCATGTTTCGATTGTTCAGTTTTATAATATTCAATTTTTGTTGATATTTGATTAATTTATTGCAGATATTTCGATAAATGTAATATTTTGATATATAATCATTATTTTTCGGATCCTTTTTTGACTGTTTTAATAACTTATTTCGTTTAATAATGCTTTTAATAAGCCCTTGGAAGTCCTTGGTTTAATAAGTCTCTGTTTTTTCGATCCTTTAATAGAAGAAGTATGCTTATCAATGATATGCCTAAATGTTTTTACCAATTCTCTGCTGCCTTATTCACGTCCGTTTACTTTAAAAAGTTAGACCAGTTTTCTTTCATCAATGTTTCTTTAACAGGGATTTAGTCCAGTTTGATTATGTCGTCCAAGTATTTAATATATCTACTCTTCTCTATCTACTAGTGTGATAAGAATTGGAGCGTGGTCAGTTAGTTCGCTGCTACTTTTTTTGTATTTTGATCAATGTAGGTGAACTGTATCTGGTTGGTTTATCTATAGCAGGCAGGAGACCATGATAAGCTAATACTGTGAGGTAATAAAGGGAATGATTTGTAATTTGTCCTAGGAGTATATCTAAGTTTACATCTCCGTAACAACAACTTTGCGCTTTCGAGTTCTCTCAAGCATTTTACCTAGTCAATTTATGTACTTGGTAGGATTATTAAAGCTCGGTAGTCTGTCTATACAGGGTATTGTCATCTACGTTGGCAGCCATAAAATTACCATCTAATAAATTTTCTTCCATGCTAACACATCCTGCTAATATGAACTGATTGAAACTATTCATGAGGTAATGTCTTTATTTTAAAAACTAGAAATAAAGATATTTTGAGTAAAAAGCTGTATATGCCGCCTAGATAATTAACATTAATTAGTAGAAATTTTTATTGTATGGCTATCGATAGATATAATAAGTTGCCTTCTAATTATAAAAACTTAAATTTTAATGACTATAAACGAAAAATATATGACTTATTGATACAAAAATGTTACTACACAATTGATGAATATTTTAAATGTATGGCTATCGATAGATATGATAAGTTGCCCTCTAATTATAAAAACTTAAATTTTAATGACTATAAACGAAAAATATATGACTTATTGATACGAAAATGTTACTACACAATTGATGAATATTTTAAAGACACTGAATTGTAATTAAATGAATCTATACGTAAAACTTTAGGAATCATAATGTATTGTAATATTTTTATAACATTTAAATATTAATATTTGTAAATACTATTTTGATATTATTTAATTGGTTTTTTTATATAGTAAATCATTTTTTAATTAACTTCTTATAAATATTTGCACGCTGTTTAACAGTAAAAAATGTAGAACTGTCAATTTTAATTAGGAACTATTTGTACACATTATTTCGCTAATAAATTCATTTGATTTGATTTGATTTGATTCTTAGTATAACGCAGGTTGTAGTCATGGTGTTCGGTAGAAATTTGAGCTTACTAGTACAACATTCAGTTAGAACTATAATGACACTATTTATATACACAATGAAATTCCAAACCATTCGGTATTATCAGAAAATTTTCAGATTCTAATTCCATAACCATTTTGAGGTATCACATAAAATGTGTTTAAATAATTTGACTCACACTCTTACACTCACTCACCCCTTTAAACTACGTCATCAATTAGCAACATTTTCTAGCTCCTTTTTGGATAAAGTCTCTTGTCAATTTTCGCTATAAAATGTGCCATCAAGGATCCATAGAAAATTGTAGAGTTATCATTCCAGCAGGTCTAACATGAAGCAGTAGAAACAGCGAAGACAAGAATTTGACAGCCAAATGAACACATCTTTCTACAATCACGCGTCAAGTGACCAAGCCAACTATGCGACTGTTAGACCTGACTAAATTACTAAACTGTTATAACTACCGCGGCTATTTTCACTATAATTTAATGAATTTACTGGCGTCCGCGATCATGGTGCTTGCAATAGCATCGAAATATCGGACGCGCGAAGTAAAAATCGAAAATCGTGGTAAATTTATTAAATTATAGTAAATTAGCTAAGTACCGAGTATTGATTGATGTATAGTATTGAGTGATTTGAAAAAAATTATAACTACTTGTGACGTCATCATACGCATTTCTTTTGAATTGATTTATAATTAAATACTACACCATAATCAAAAATATTCAAATTATTACTTCAAAAAACCTCCTTCTTTCAGAAAAAACAAAATATATCACAAAATTACTTTACTTACCGAATTTAACTAAACATATAATATTACAGTTATTAGTAAAATTTTTGAGCTATTAGGTTCAGCTAGATTTTGCGTCATAGAGGTAAACATTGCAATGCAAGGACTTTCGACCAGTCAGTGTGAATGGGACAAAGGTACCCACAGAAATAAAACAGTCTTCAAAAACCCTACCTCATTTGAATCATCTTAAATACCTCAATAAGTTTTATGTGACGATGCCAAAACTAAAAAAAATGGATTTCGTGATTCTTCAGAAAATATTTACGGCGCGGCCCATGGTATATTACGCTCAGTTAGCACTAGCGGGTCAGTTGAATTTGTACTGATACAGTCCTTTTATTTATTTATTTTTCCTTTCTACTATTTTATTTATTTACTCTTCCTGCGTACCCTTTTTTAGGATTCTAGGTAGCGGCCTTCGGCGAACTAGAGTTAGTTTTAAGTTATTTTCCCCAGCCCTCCTATCGCTGGTAGGGAGGTTAGCCGCTAGGGTTCACTAGGTTATTAGGAATTCTAGGCATTATTTATATATTTATAGTATAACCCTCCCTCATGGATTCGCAAAGTTTAGTAAGCTTTGCCAAGTGACCGCGTCCCCGTCGGTTCCGTCGAAGCCAGCAATGCGCTGCGCTCCCGTCCCGGCTGAGGCTCAAATCTCTCCGCCCGTCTTCCTCCGCGAAAAAGGGCGCTGGACCGCAGTTTCTAACTTGTGCATTGAGCACAAAATTAATTACTTAAAAGCGGCTAACGCAGGCGAAAATATAAAAATTCAAGTCACGACTGTAGATGACTTCCGCGCCTTCACTAGACTCTTATCGGTTAGACAAATCGCGTATCACACCTACACCCTCCCGGAGGAGCGTACGATCCACGCAGTACTACGGGGCGTCCCGTTCGAACTCGGTAAAGACGACATTCTTGAGGACCTTACGTCCTAGGGCTTCCCGGCTGAAGCAGTGCACAAGATGCACTCTAACCGCGGTAAACGTTTCCCGTTAGCGTTAGTAATCCTATCCAACACTCCCAACTCGAGGGAGATCTTTAGAGAGGCTCGCACAATCTGCGGACTCTCGAACATCTCCGTCGAGCGTCCCAACCCTCGTGGGCACCCTGGGCATTGCCACCGTTGCCAGCTTTACGGCCACGCAGCGGCTCCCAGGTGTGTAAAGTGCCTAGATTTGCATATTACACAGGAGTGCACTCGCACTCCCGACTCCACTTCCCCCCCTGCATGTGTGTTGTGCGGCCAGTCCGGCCACACAGCTAACTACAGGGCTTTTCCGCGCGCTCCACGCTCCGCTGCTAAGAGGGTCGCGCCTAAACCAGCGCCGCCGCTCACTCCTGCCAACTTTCCGCCACTGCGCAACCGGGCTCCCCCGGAAGCAAAGCCCGTACAGCCGACGCCGACTCCGGCCACTCCACCTTCCCGTCCTATTCCAGCTCCCGTAGCTCCCGTAGGCCCACGTCCCACTCCGTCGTCTTCCCCTCAGTCGTCGCTGGCTGAGGACATGAAGACAGTGTTCGACGTTATCCAAAACGTCGATATTAGGGAAATCTCCGCACTCGCACGTAAACTGCGAGCCGCCCGCTCTCCTCAAGAGCGTCTATTCGCATTAGCCGAGCATCACTCGCTACTTAGTTCTGTATAAATTCTATATTTAGTATAAATTCTCTTAATAGTAAATATAATGTCTATACCTGCATATCCCGCGTCCGGTCATATCAAACCCAAGGGCTTATCCCTAGTTTCATTTAACGCTCGTAGCCTTAGTTCTAACCTTCCTGAGCTCAAACTATTCGTTCAGAACAATAAGCCGGACTTACTGCTTCTCCAAGAGACGTGGTTGGAAACCGCTCCAAGGGATTCGCTATTCCCAAATACGCGCTCACTCGTAACGATAGGCCCAACGCTGACGGTTTTGGCGGCACAGCTATTAACTTTAAAAAAGGTTTCCATTGCTCTCCTCTCCTCAACATGGAGGCCACTGCGTGTAGATTGGCTATGACTGGTCATCCGACCGACATCATAGCTTCAATCTACATACCTAGTGGCGTCAGACCTATCCGCAGCGACTTTGAGGCCATTCTCGCCCTCGGCCGTTCAGTCATTATGTTTGGAGACTTTAACTCTAAACATACTGACTGGACGTGCTTATCCATCAACACCAGCGGTATCGCTCTCCTCGACAGCACTGAGCAACTCGCCTTAGACGTCATCTCTCCCGTCACTCCCACACATTATCCCGACAACCCGAACCATTCTCCCGACATCCTCGGTTTTGCAATAGTAAAGCATATCAACCTTGATCTCAGGTCTATCGAACCGCTCGATGACCTAGGCTCTGATCACCACCCCGTTTCTCTCGTGCTAGGATCGCCCAGCGTTAACAACATCTGTCCTACGACCTTTCCCAACTGGAAAGGCTTTAACAATACGTTAGTTTCAGCCTTAGAGGCCCCAAACTCTCCGCTCGCGATCTCACCCGACTCTCTAGATAGCCCGGACAAAATAGACTCGTTAGTCGATTCCGTCACTGATGCCAAACTCTGTCCCACGCCTGCCTATAGATCAGCTGCGAATCAGCTGCTACGTCAAATTAGGTCTTGCCTCGCGGAACTCCGAAACGCTCAGATGAACGAGATCTCATGGAGAATATCTCTCCGTCCCGTCAGCGTATTATAAAATGGCCCGAGCCCTACGCGTAGACGCTGCTTCCCACGTTCCTCCTCTCACTCGTCCCGACGGCACTACCGCCTTCGAAGACGAAGAGAAAGCCGAATGCTTCACCGATAGCATTGGCCCACAATGCTCGCCCAGCTCGCAACCCGCGGATCCCACCCACATCCAGGCGGTGGAGGACGAAGTCCTCCGCAGTGACTCTTTCCCCATCACTGCCGACCCCGTCACAGTCTCTAATGATGAAATCTCGCTTCTCATCAGAAGTCAAAAGTCCAAAAAGGCTCCGAGTGCGGATGGAATTTCCAACCACGCAGTTAAGCACCTGCCTCAACAGGTGCTTACCTTATTAGCTATCATTTTCAATGCCTGCTTCGACCTTAGCTACTTTCCAAAAGCTTGGAAAGAAGCGACAGTCATAGGCATTCCCAAGCCGGGTAAACCTCTGAATATCCCGGCTAATTACAAACCCATCAGCCTCCTCAAGGCCATGTCTAAACTTCTCGAGAGAGTCATACTCTCTGGAATGCGGAACCATCTGTTTCCAACGGATGGCGATCCTCTCATTATTCCCCATCAGTTCGGCTTTCGCGCTAAGCACTCCTGCCCTCCGCAAGTCCATCGAATCGGCAAGTACATAGTCGAAGGCTTCTATTCGCGGCCTTTCAAAATGGTCGCAAATTTATTTGTCGTAGCCAAGGCTTTCGATAAAGTCTGGCACAGCGGTCTCGTCTATAAACTCTACAAAATAGGCTTACCGGATCGCCTAGTAAGGATAATCGCGTCGTTTCTCAAAGACCGCACGTTTCGTTTCAAACATGAAGGCAAGTCACGCTTTCCGCGCCTCGTCCCATAAAGGCCGGAGTCCCTCAAGGCTCAGTTCTCGCCCACCTGTTGTACACCGTGTACACTAACGATATTCCCGTCCTACTGAAAGGCGTCGAACTCGCCGTCTTTGCCGACGACACCGCCCTTTACACCAAAGGCCTCAGTCTCCCGGGTCTCATCACCAGACTCCAAAAAGCCGTCAACGCCCTCGGTGCATGGTTTCAAAAATGGCGCTTCGATGTGAACCCAGACAAGAGTTCTGCGGTTTACTTCGACTGCAAACACCGTCGTGTTGCCGACTATCTCCACGTTCGAATGTTACGTATTCCCATCCCCTGGAAGCGCACTACCAAATACTTAGGCGTGACCTTAGACCAGACGCTTTCTTTCAAGCCACACGTCGATATAGTAACGAAACTCGCCCGTTTTTACTTAGGGTACCTATATAGTATGTTAGATAGAAAAAGTAAAATGTCTTTCAGAAACAAATGTACGCTTTATAAGACCTGCGTTAGACTCGTCATGACATATGCCTCGCCAATCTTTGCCCACGCCAAACCCTCCGTCCTGCACAAACTGCAGGTAGTTCAAAATCTCTTCTGCCGCAAGGCCACACACGCACCTTGGTAAGTGCGTAACGCGGACCTGCACAGAGATCTTGAACTACCTACAGTGCAGCAGCACCTTAAAACAATCTCGGAATCGTTCTTCAAACGCTCCGAAACCCACTATAATCCTCTAGTTCGAGATTCAGTCTCGTTTATTACCCCTGTGTTAGATTCAAAGTTCAAAGTCACTAGACCGAGAAACGCACACACGAAACAAGCGACGCAGCTGACGCTAGATCTCGAAGCCCTTCTAGCCGCAAATTCTAATTCTAATTTAAATTCGAATTAATTCAACTTTCAATTTTCATTTTGAGCACATTCAGTGCTATGAATTCACCTTCAGTGCTTTGAGCACCTTCAGTGCTATGAATTCACCTTCAGTGCTTTGAGCACCTTCAGTGCTATGTAATTCCCAGCGGGTGACCCCTTCTGGCCAGTTACGGTTCGACTTCTAATTTCTAAAAGTAGAGTGGCGCCTTTATATGCGCTAATTAGATTTAATTACCAACTACCATTTAATAGGTTAATTTCTATTTTTTGTGTATTTTAATTTTTGTAACTGGTTTGGCAATAAAGTGTATTTTCATTTTATTTTACCACACCACGCCTAGAGTTTTGTGGAGCTAGGTTCAAGGCTGTGTGCTAAAGTCAAGGGATCGACAACTACACCTATCAGCGCATGTAGGTATTAGTACGACTCGAGTGTTTGGTTGTTATCGACACCTGTTTCTTAGTAAAGAAGTTTGTTTGCAACCGTGTGAACGAAATTTAAGAAAGCATATCACGTTGCACGTGCAGTTATATGCCGTCTCAAGACACCCCCGCTGGCTGATCACATCAGCTGGTGGTAGAATCAACCATCATTTTTATTGTCGATGGATCCGCAAATCCATTTACCTAATACGAGAAACAGTATCTACCAGAAGTCGTAATTTTACAGTAATTAATGCAAATGAGTTTGCATTTTATTCTAATTCAATTAATCAAAGTGTTCTTCTTTCAGTCACCTAAGTTATTCTCTTATATAATATCGTAATTAATTCACATATCATCAAATTTTTTATTCCGAAATACAAATCTTTAAATTGTATATTGCATGCTCCTCAGGCTGAAATGTTAGCTATAGTAAATCTATATATAAATATATTAGGTCTTTACCTATGAAATTGCCGTTTTTCACGAAATAAATGAAGCGTAATTTTTTTTAATATTTTTTATTTCTGTTAATCAAAATAATACCCATGCAATCAATGCATCTTTGCCAACGCATTGGTAGCTTATTGATGCCTTTCTCGAAGAAATCAGCTGGACGGGAGGCAACAAATTCTTCAAAGGCATTTTGTACTGCCTCTCGGGTATTGAATTTTTTTCCCGCCAAGAAGTTATCCAAATTCTGGAAAAAGTAAAAGTCTGTAGGCGCAAGGTCTGGTGAGTAAGGCGGATGACGGAGAACTTCCAACCCCAACTCTTGAAGCTTGGAGACCGTCTGCTGTGCAGTATGAGGTCGCGCGTTGTTGTGCAGGAGCAGTGGAGCCGAACGATTGACCAAAGCTGGTTGGAGACGTGCGAGTTTCTCCATCATTTTGTTCAGTTCTTCACAGTACACATCTGCAGTAATGCTTGTCTCGTTTGGCAAGAAGCTGTGATGAATTACACCCGCGTTAGACCACCAAACAGTGACCATCACTTTTCTAGGGGTAAGTTTTCGTTTAGGGCATTGTTTGGGTGCTGAACCAGGGTCCAACCAACTTGCTGAGCGCTTACGATTGTCAAACAGGATCCATTTCTCGTCACAAGTAACAACGCGGTTCAGAATTCCTTCATTTGTATGCCTGCTGAGCAGTGCAAGGCACGTCTCCACGCGTACTTCGCGCTGGCGGTCATTGAGTTCGTGGGGTACCCATTTGTCAAGCTTTTTTACCTTGCTAATTTGACGCAAATGGACCAATATTGTTTTGATGCTAACGTCGAAAGCTGCTGCTAATTCAGCCGTGGATTGAGTTTCATCAGCTTCCACAATTGCCTTTAATTCGTCATTGTCGACCAAAGTTTTCGGACGACCACGGGGTTCATTTTTCAGGTCAAAATTTCCAGAACGGAAGCGGGTAAACCAATAACGGGTGGTGCGTTCGTTTGTAGTGTTCACTCCGTAAACGTCGTTGATGTTGCGTGCCGCTTGTGCCGCTTTGCTGCCACGACGGTACTCATACTCCATAATTACTCGAATTTTTAACTTATCCATGATGACGAAAAATGTTCGAATGCGTTGAAAACAAAACACTAACTATTAAACAAATGACGATTTTAGAAAAAGAATTCCATGTTTGCCAAATAAAATTAATTTGAAATTAGAATTATCAGTCAAAAAAAAAAATATTTTCATTTGAAATGGCCAGTACGGCAAAACGGCAGTTTCATAGGTAAAGACCTATTAATAGTGTATTAAATACTGCGTCTACATGCGTACTGTCATAGGAAAAACTGTTTTATTTATTGCCAGTAAGCTAATAATATTAAAAAACATAACATATTTTACAACAAGTACTTTCATCTTTCTTAAGTTTTCTTATCTTTCGATATATATAATTTAGATTTTAAAGTCAAAACTTTATTTTTCAAAACATTTTTTGTGTCATAAGATCTTATATTTTCTAAATAAATAATTAAAATTTGCATGTTTAAAAATAAAAACATTTATATAAGCGTAAAAAGATTACTAAAGTGTAGTAACTTGGCTTACGAGAGGATCTACTAACTTAAACAGAGGGCATTTTTGATTCCCGTCTCCTAACACCTCCCTCTAACAATTCCACCCCGTTCTCACCTGATAACACTTTTTTATTGGATGGCCAATATTGTTGGTTCCTCGTCCGCAAGTCTCCGATGGAGAATCTGTTGAAGCAGCATTTCTGGCAGCACTTTAACCTCAAGTACATCTCTCTACTCCAATAGAAATCGAAATAGACTGCAGCAAGCACTGACCTCCAATTGGGTGCTTTAGTCCTTGGTGCGTGGTCAAGATTTTTAGTTTCAAATTTTTTACCTAAATATAAATTATACTACTCAATAATTTAATGAGTATTAGTTTTTGTTTGTTTGGTCGCGTGATTAGATACCCTTTTAATTTCATTTTTAAGGTGTGTATTAACTGGGTTAAATAAAAAGGGGTAGTTATTTAAAGCTGTTTATTGTAAGCGGGACCTGGCGGGACGAACATAGCATTCCGAGTAGATGGATGAGGTCCAAAAAATAAATATTCGATTAATTTTATTAAGTAAGTCTTGCTTGTTAATATGCTGGAGGAAGTAGCCATGTAGGGACTCTCCTCATGCAACAATAATCAAACCCTTTTTTAATTTTCATTTAAAATATGGTTTACATATTGATGAGTTTACTGTTCTAAAACAGTAAACTGTTTTAGGTGTAGAATGTTAAAAAATATATATTAATTTTACTATACTGGGTAAAGTTAAACACAAGCACAATTATATTTCTCGCCCATAAGCCGATAAAAGCCGCGGGCAAAAGCTAGATAAGATAAACATATGGATAAGAATGCAACTGTGTGTTAGTTACAACATTTCCGGTAGATAAAAAAAGACTTCAAGTAAATAAAATCAGAAATTTTATTTCAGAATTAAATAAAAAATATTTAACCTAAATTCTTAATTAGCTTGATAAATAAATTAAATAGTAAAATAGGAACTTTGTAGTGAACGTGCTATTTTATTGTGACTTAAAATATAAAAAGAGTGTTTTGATCGGTCACATTTTCTGGAGCTGCCAAAGTGGATTCAGTAAATCGTCGAGTATTCTATGGCATCAGTGACAAAAATTGACAAAAAGGCAAATGGGGTATTATAATAACCAATATTTAAAAAAAAGGTTTGAACACATATGTTACGGCTTCCATGCTTACATATTTGCAAAATACGTGCCAAGATGTATGATAGGCCCCTTAACATTATATAAAAAATGTGATCATCAAAAAAATATCAAGATCTGTAACTGGTGTATGGCCGATTGTTTTCAAATTCCTTTATTTGTAAAAGTTTATTCAATAAACCTAAGGGTAAGTAGTTTCTTTTTATCATAGACGTAGTATAACTCCAAACGGACGAATAATCTGCGAGGGAGAAGAATCCCTTTATAGAAATTTACCAAAACAGCAAGGGATAGCAAATCTAACGACATTGTAAACTTGAAAGACATTGCGCTGTCAGGTAGTCTTTACTTTACAGAGCAATATACCAGTGTATAGTCTTTATAAATACAATATTTTTATACTATTATTAATAATGAGTTACGAATTATTGAACTTCCAAGGTTTATGAAGACTTCCGTTTCCTCTTCATCACGAGGGTTGTCATTCTTCCTCCAGGCCGGTGCCAGGAGGTCTGCAGTGGAGAATGAAGGAGTGGATCTCCAGGTCATTTCTGGTTCGTTGGCATTCCGTCGTGTTGGCGCACAGGCAGCTAGAAGAACACCATTGTATAGTTAAAGCTCTATTTAAATTCTATTAAGATGGGGTTATACGCTTAGGGTATAGATCAGGGGATAGGGTCAGGTCCCAACGTCCCGCGGTATCGGGTCATGTACTCTTTCTACTAAAACACCAAGATATTTAACCTAGATCATGGCAAGTTAGCAATTGTATTAAGTAGGAACTAGACTTCTCATTTCTCTCTCAAATCACATACTAGAATTGTCAGATTTCGTATAGTATTATTTTTGCAAGTGGCTTTTTGAATGTATAATAATAATTCGTTTATTTATCCAAAATTTGTTTATCAACAGTTACATCAGTTACCAAATAAAGCAAATCATAGTTTGACAAAGAGTCTGGTGCCTAAACTGGCACTAGGGTTTGTATTTCAGGAGCTCAGGACTCCATCCCCATTGAAAGCAGTCTCGGTCTGCGTGCGTTCTCGAGCGCACGTCGATCGCAGGCGCCTTCCCGCTCTTTTAGCCCCCGCGCTGATTGAGCACCCAAATTTCATAGTTGTTTACCGTATTAAGTTTCTAACGCCGTTTTCACGGCGGACAGTGGCTCGTTAACCGTACTTCTAATAAGTTTCTAACGCCGTTTTCACGGCGAATGGTGGCTTGTTAACCGTACTTCGTGGAACGTGAGCTTCGTCGACGGGAATTCGTTGTTCCAGGACTTCAAGTGCCGTGTTCGAGTAAGTTATCCGCGTCGTTCTCAACCGCTCTACTGCGTGTAGGGTGGTTTTAGGAAGTTAGTCATCGTTGTTAGGTTCATATATTGTCCCTCCCCAACCCCTCCGCAATGGCTTCCCTAAGCCCTGAGGAGCTCCTGAATAAGCTGATCGCTGATTACGACGCCCAAGGCACTTACTGCGCCCCTCATATGATTCGCACACTGCAATCATTTCTCCCTCTAATCATGCCACTAATCACACCGGCCCCTCAGGCCACCCCAGTTCCCCAGACCCCTCAGGTCTTAGGCCCTCCCGCGTCCCCTTCCTCCAGTGACATGGAGTGCGAAGTAGACGCCCCTCTGCGCCGCAAGCGCGCACCCGCGACCGAGTCTTCCTCGGACGCCACCCCAACTGGCCCTGAGCCTCCCTCTTTCACCCTTGTTAAGAAGCGCTCTAAGAAGCGCTCGAAACAAGACCCGGCGCCCTCCACGCCCGTCCCTACACCCCCTGCGGCGTCCTCAACGCCAGCTGCCCCGGTGTCTTCAACACCCGCTCCGGCCCCAACTTCTGTCAAGGCCAAGGTCCCACCACCCGTTTTCCTTCGGGAAAAGGGTAAATGGACTGAGGTCTCGACACTGTGCAATGAGCACAAGATCCGTTACACCCGAGCGGTAAACTCGGGTGAATCTATTAAAATCACTGTCTCGTCGATAGACGATTTCCGAGCTTTGACTAAGCTCCTCACCGATAAGCAATATGCTTATCACACTTATGCTCTGTCAGAAGAGCGTAAGATCAGAGCGGTACTCAGGGGAATCCCGTTCGAATTATCGAACGAGGCCATCCTGGAGGATCTGCAGTCCCAAGGCTTCCCGGCACTCGCGGTGCATAAAATGCACAGCAAGTACGGGAGGCAACACCCTCTCGCTTTGGTGATTCTCGCCAACGTCCCCAAGTCCAGAGAGATCCTGAAAGGGGTTAGCTCTATTTGCGGCCTCTCTGGGATCTCAACCGAGGCGCCTCATCGCCGCGGTCATCCCGGCCAGTGCCATCGGTGCCAGTTGTACGGGCACGCGGCAGCCAACTGCCGCGCACCGCCCAGGTGCGTCAAGTGCCTGGTCCCGCACTTCACTAAGGAGTGCAATCGCACTCCTGAAACTCCCTCTCCTCCCGATTGCGTGCTTTGTGGCCAGTCCGGCCACACCGCAAACTACAGGGGCTGCCCTCGTGCACCCCGTTGTATGCGCTCCAATTTCAAAAGGGCGGCTCCCAAACAGGCCCCGCGCCTTTCTCAAGAAAACTTTCCGCCGCTGCGTAGCCGGGTTCCTCCAGCTGCAAAGCCTACTCAGCCCAAGCCTGCTCCAGAAAACTGGAGGCAGCGTCCCGCATCGAATCCCATCCCGGCTCCTCGCCCATTCAAACCCACTCCTCAATCCTCCGTAGCAGACGATATGCGTATCGTCTGCGACACTTTAAAAAATGTCGATGTTAGTGAAATCGCAGTCTTAGCCCGTAAACTTAGGGCTTCACGTACTCCGACAGAGCGTTTGCTAGCTCTGGCGGAGCATAGTTCCCTTCTCAATTCATTGTAGGTTCATTTAAATGAATTGATCCCTAAATCATGCTTCGGCCGACCTCTGCCCAGCCCCGGCTTCACCGGAGGCTGCCCAGAACGGCCACCAACTCATGTCCCTTTGAGCACCTTCAGTGCAACTTTCACTACAGGCGGAAGACCCGCTAGCGCCCGCAGAGGAATTTACCTGCGGGCGGGTATGCATGACGCATCTTCCACCTCCCTCCCGCGAGGGTGCCTCGGCAGCAAAAAAAAAAAAAAAAAACCATCCCCATTACAATTTTTAATCGGGAAGTTATATAATTTAAAAGTTAGCTGTTCTAACACGTCCTTTTGATCTTCGAAAATGATAATACCACCAATTACAAATTGTTAAGACAGTGCGCACACAAATTCATTCAAACCGCAACTTACTAATGATTGACAATGTTGTCTTCCACCATATGCGGGTTGTCCTTCCTGTACACCGCCCAACCGCAGGGTGTGTCCGGGAGACAGATGGGCTTCGGGTCCGGTCTCAGATTGAAGTCGGCGGCTCGCTGGAACAAACGTACCGAAAATATACATAATCATTCATACAAAAAGTTATTTTTATAGTTACTACAAGGATAGCGGGTTCGTTCCCAGGCCCAGGCGGCCTCAGGCCTTAGGCGGAGAATGCGATGAACCCCTTGTGCGATGCGCGATCATTTGTAAACCCGTACACCAGTGGTGAACGACACGACAGGGGATTCAAATGCGTATCTGAGCCTGTACCAGACCTCCCAAATGTACTCATAAGTTTTTACACGTTATGTACAATAACTGTTGGGATACTAACTGTAACTGTTACTTGTTGGGATTCGCTTGTCAGGGGCTGGGCGGGTCAAGGGGTGACTTTTGACATAAACCTAGTAAATAATTTAACATCTGCATCCTTAAATGTACCAGAGAAGGCTAAAACAAAAGCCATATTTTAGTGAAATTTCAAGTTAAATATCAATATAATGAGTTTCATCATATTATTTGATTGTCTTCATTATAATGATAAAGAAGGACTTACTTAGATTAACTTTGTTAAGTATGTCATGTCATACTCATCGAGTTCATGACTAATCGCATAACGTGATTATTTAAAAATATAATTAATTCTTAAAAATTCAGTTTATGTTACATGCCTATTGATATTATCAATACTTAAGTTTATTTTTCGTCATCCCTACTAATAAAATTGGTTTATTTTATCGGGTTGTTTTGCTGTAATAAGCTGTCGGGAAGCAAGATTTAAGAATTTGTCTTATTTCATTTGAGAAAAGATTATTTGGAAAGTTGAAAAGATAATTGCAGCTCCAAATTCAAATATAAATGTTAATTAAGCATTCAATGTGTACATTATGTGTACTTGCTCGTTTTGCTGTAATAAATGCTCATGATGAAAACATACATTTTCTTCGTTCTGATTTAATAAATAAAACTATGTCATTATTTTCAGAGCATTTTCAGATAGACGATGATCAGACAGAACAATTTCTTGGATTTTCTATCTAGTTATATCGTGTAAAAACCCCAAAAACCAATGAAATTACATTTTATGAAGTAAAATACTCAGATCTCAGTTCGTGAATAATAGGCCGCAGTCAGCGAAGTGCAGCAATGATTGCGGCAATGAATCAATCGTATCAATCAGTCGATTGACCCGCGAGGGCAACACGAATGGTCCCTATCTCTGAGATAACATGTCAGTGTAGTACTATTAAACTACAGTTAAGAGTCTTAAAGTTGGTCGGTTTTATTTGAAGTATAAAACGTCAATGCATCGAAAGGTCGAGCGTAGTACTTGCATACACACAATTATTTTAATTCTAAAACATTGAACATTTTATACAATGATATTTCATTTTCAATCAAAAAATCATTTTTAAAATTTCGCCAAGGAAATTGAGATATAGGTAACAAATAGCGTTGTAGCCGATTAACTTTAATCATTTCTCATTCAGTACAGTCTAGGGATCATCATAGAATTTTAGCCGCAATAATCACATCAAAGCCCAATTTCATCATAATAACTTGACTCGCGAAACCCAGATCAACTATATGGTCTTAAAGTAAGCCAGCTGAAGGATAATGGGGTTTTCTAGTCCTTCTAACTACCTTATTTCGCAAATAGTTATCCGAACAATTAAAGATATTTCTCTATTACTTTTTTATTACTTTACATAAGCTTGTAACCTTATCTGAGTTAATTATAAAAAGTAAGTTAAATAAAGTGTAATTACTTTACCACAATTATTATAAAATCGTTTTGATACATTAATCCATTAACTCGGACGAGTTTAAAGGCTTAAATAATGAAATCTTTTTTATTTTATTTAAAACGGCCACTTAAGCTCAATTTGTTTCCAGTTAGAAATATATAGTTACATAGTTCTAACAAATAATTATCCCATAACCCCCCCCCCCCCCCCGCCAACTATCAACATAAGAACACACGGAATTGTGTCTCGTTCGGTCACCTCGGACACCATGTATACTACAGCCACGTAGTAACTGGCGTAATCATGACATCGTGTTTTCCTAAACACTTAATATCCTTATTTTGACTGGCGTGTGAAAGCAGGACGTTCTTTCAAATCTTCTTTTTATAAGCTTACATTCACAACTATAGGAATAATTAAATTGCCATCCGTGTCCATGGACATCTTGGATCGGCCAAGTTTAACTAACCAGTCATTCAAAAAAATGGACAAAGAGCACTATCTCTCTAAATTTGAATTCAGTACATCACAATAGAAGTATTTTCTGTACGAAATCACTATACTATATTGTAGATAAGTCTACTATAGAGTGTTATAATTATAAATACATGTGTGTTTTCATATTTATCCATTTGTTCGTATATATTAATGTATAATGTATATACTTATATATTATAATATTTAATTTATAATGTTAATTATACGTGTGATAGTAATTATATAAAATAACAATAATTATTAATGATTCGAATATTAAGATTGGTTGTGATTGCTATATTGGAATAAAGATTTGTTGTCGACTGTAAGCTTAGTTTCGAATTGCCTATTCCTTTGCTTTAACCGAATGAGAACAATGTAAATGTGGTAATTGTGGCAGTCTGTATTAAGTCAGTCATTAATTTTTAATACCATATGTTTAAAAGTTAACGGAAATTCTGCTAAATCAAGGGCATCATCATCTAAGGTCTAAATAAGATCATTTGTTAGTAAATACGTAGTAGTCGAGTCAGCTTATATTGAAGAATTAGAAATATTTACATTATTTTTTTGGACTGTTCGTATTGGCTACTGTCAAAACTTAAATATAAAATATTGATGAATATTATATTATAGTAGTGATGCAGTTTACCAAATTATTAGGTATATTAAAACTCAATTTTTATGTCTCAAGCTTTAAAAAATCGTTTTTATTTTTCTAAAAACCGCAAAATCTTAAAGATTTTCGAGACTATTTGGTCCCTCTATGTCCCTATACGTATAGAGTGATGGTAAAATCTGGACAATGGCAGTAAAGCTTGGCAGTCAAAGCTTTTATAGAATATGAAATGTAAAAGGTCAATAACTTGATTTTAATGATTGAAAATGCTAATTAGCAATTGTGTGTAGCTTACGAATCGCAAAAGATGTTTGCGTCAGTTAGTATCGAACCACTTTGATGGGGCGGGGCTCATGAAAGATAATATTTAAACCAACTTTTATATCAATAACAAAGGGTTCATTGCACTTCAAGATTACCAACCTCATATTTGAAGTAATATAACTATTTAGGTATTCAGACTACGAAAGGTGTCTTGTTTTATTATTCACATAAGTATTCTTAAGAACGCGTTGCGGTCGTTTGTATGGACGGAGAAATTTGCATATTTTCGTCCTACAAAATCATCGAACTTATATTTTTTTAAAGGTTTCTGCTTCGAAAAATTGTCTTATTATTATTATTTGGACTTTGCCAATTTTAAAGGTTTTGATACAAAAAAGCAACAACGTGTCTTATTTCAATATTCTTTGTCTGTATTAATCCTACATTTCTTGATTTAGTGTAATGTATAGGATATTCCTTCACACACACTTATTATTACTATGTCAAAATGTTGTTCATTGTTGTTTAATTCTAAAATTATGCTGAGTGAGATTGAGAGACTTTGCGTCAATATTAGAGAGGGCAATTGACACTTGATGGAAGAACAATTTGACAAATTTTAATTAACATTTTAACCGAAGATGATGCTCTAATCAAATATGAAAAAACAATAACTTTTTAGCTTGGCGGTTTCAATTTTCTAGGTATTTCAATAAACTTCACAAAAATGTATTATACATCTTTGGCCACTCAAAAATCACAATATCTAGACTCACTTTTCCTAGGACATTTTTATTAGCAAACTCGCTTTTATAAAATTTAATTACTTCTTAACTAAAAAAGTATCAAAATTCAGACTTAACTTATTACAAAAATAAAGTTAGCAAAGAGGTACAGACCTCAAAAAAAGATAAAGTGAAGTAATAAAAAAGTAGCTTACCCTATTTCTGAAGACGAACCCCGTGGATACAGCGCAAAGGGCTATGATCAGAGAAGTTACAAGGATAGACTTCATCTTTTAAACTACAATTAACCGAGTTTTAGAAATATTAATTTATAGATATTCGAAGGTTAAAGAATTATTACTTATAGTTATTGTATCGCGACGGGCTAAGGGCACTGAATGATAGCGCTGGGCGCGACCACGCCGTTATATGTGGTCACGGCTAGCTGGCGTCACGTCTGGTAGTAGACCATTGTAGATCTTGAATTATTGAGAAAATCACGTAAATAATTTCTCGTGCGTCATTCAGATAATGCATTCACTTATCGCAATCGAAAATTTGACGCAGCAGTATTGGCTAACAGTCTAGCTGACAATGATACGCGATAAGGAAAAAGTGATTTTGATTTGTCTTGGTTTTCTAAAGTGTCCTGTATTGTAGGTAGTTCGATAGAACATGCCACTTTTGACAGCCGAACACAGTACATTTTCAAAGTCAGTTTCTTTTGTTAACATCTCGTTTAGGGCGTTTTTTAAACACCGTAAAATCCACGTATACTTGTTTGTGTTCTAGGTAACGGGATGGAACAGTAGGAGTGATTACTGGAACAAAGGCGAATCCAACTTAAGGCAACGCATCATTAATCAATAAATAACATTATTAGTAATCAATAACCCTAACGATAAATAATGCCTATGGGCATGTCAGTAAGCATTTGATATCCGGCAGATTGCGTGCTGTGTTTCGGCTATGCAAAGCTAGAAAATAACAAAAATGTTTCCTCTGAAACCAATGTACGTAACTCAAACGAACAGTGTTACACTGTCGGGCACTAGAAATTAATGCAGACGACCAAAAATAATGTTTAAAATTTCTATTCTTCCTATTTTAGAAGTGGATATCGAAAGAAAACACCAAACTGATTTTATTTTTATATTGGTATGTTTATAAATAATATTTCTAACAATCACACCACATTATCTAGCCCAAATTAAGTATCATTAAGAACTTGTGTTATGGATACTAGATAACGGATAAATAAACTTAAGAAATATATAAGCACACATAGATATTTTTTTTCATGTATAAATATTAGAAATAAACTTAAATAAACATACATAGACATCCATGACTAGAAAGCAAATATAATAAAATATCTGCCCCTACCAGGATTCGAACCCGGGACCTCTGGCATGGAAGGCAAGGGTACTTACCTCCACACCAAACAGGCCGTCATGTTTATACTCATATTGTTTTAATGTGAGTGTGTAGACACAAACTGTGCAGATACTAAGTTAATGCTTATGGCACTTGTCGCAACGCCGACGAGTACCGAGTGGAGCTAGAAATGAATTGTCTAACAGCTAGATAGACGCGATAGTTTTGTCGCTTGGCTATAAGCGAGTGTGCAAAATAAAGCACAGGTTGGTCTCTCAGTGAGTTCAGAGTCAGAGCACTCGGCGAGTGATCAATCAGCAGTTATTGCCACGGTCTCAATTGTACATCCACTTATAGCCAAGCGACAAAGCTATCGGAACTACACACTCGCTTCTTGTTTATTGCCAAAACTCGCGAAATTATTAGTAAATTAAGGTTTGAATAGGCAATCACATTCTGGTAACAAGACTAACTTCGTCTCTGACTTCGTCTTCGACTAAATGTGAGATCTTGTTCAGAGATCCAGGTAACCAAATAATGTAATTTTGTTTACTTTCTACTACCACAATCATTCTCTATTGATAAAATGTGTGCCTACCGTAGAGTAGGTAATAATCGGAAATAATTGGCTCACTTATATTATATACATCATGTGTCACGATTATTATATGAAATAAAATAATTTCAACCAGATTTTATCGCGTTTAATTAATTTCGTACATTTGAACTCGACGTTTCGGTACCTTTACAGAAATCGTGTTCACGGTTCTGCGGGTGAAGCGCATTTAGAAATAACACAGAAAGGGCAGATATTGTGTTGAGCTTGAGGTCTTGCCAGTTTGTTAGATATTGGATTGAGACAACTGAATATAATCAAAATATCTAACCCTTTATCGGATGAAACAACCAATAAAATACACTACAACCATACTTCTAGAATTATTATTCTAAATTTATACTTCACTGTTGTCACCTTAGAAAAACGCATAAACTGTTAGATGCGCTATTTTTATACAAAATTGTAACCTGTCAAATTGATTGTCCAAATCTTCTTACCCCCATTAATTTTAATGCTCCGTCTCGCACGCAGAGAAAAGCAATAATGCTCTTTCGGCCTCCTCTTAGAGCCACTGTGTTAGGAAGTAATTCCCCCATATCAAGAATGGCAAAAATCGTAAATAATTGCAGTGGTCTTGCCGACATACACAGTGACTCTAAAAGGGGATTTTATAAATCAGTGCATAAATACTTGGACAACAAGTAAATGTTAGCACATAATGCCCATTAATATTATGCATTAAATTAATGATTGCAAAATTGTTTATTGCCATATTATATAAATCTGTACAGTATAAAACCTCCTCTGTAATACAAAATTTTTTTTTTTGTACATTTGGTTTGTATCTTAGTAATTGTAACACTGACCAGAACAAACACAGTAGTTATAGAGAAGCATGTAGTGTTTACCTGTAAGTGATTGTCACGCTAATAAGTTAAGAATGTAAGCAATTTTATGTACTAAGGAACAGTGTGAACAATTGTTGGTGAACCTTAACAAAATAAAAAATAAAAAAAATTATGAAAAGAACTTCTGAGGCAAAAAAACGAAAATAACGGTTAAATTTAGATGTGACAAGGCTCCTTCCAACTTGTGCAAAACCGCCAAAACTTTATGGGTTACCGAAAGTTCACATTGATGAGAGGTAATTTGACTCACTAACTTACAAGTTTGTCCAACATGTAAATGTGCTTAAACAGCTTCGAGGTATAAGAGTATATTTAAGAATTCGTACCAGCTTGTCAGCTAACAATGAAGCCATGATTAGTTATAGTGTCAAGTCTGCAGTGTTACTTTAACTTTGCCTTAAATCTGGCTACTTTATGAGGAACCAAGAGTTCTATTTGCAAATCGGCGGTGTTGAAATGAGTTGGCCAGTGTCCTCATTAGTTGTTGACATCTACATGGAAGACTTTCAGGAACGTGCATTCCACATGACATCCTTTGTGCCGAAGATTTACAAGAGGTATGTTGACGACACTTAGATTATTTTACCTCAACATAAATTTACTGCATTTCTAAATCATCTGAATACCCTTTACACTAACATACAGTTTAAAATGGAACTAGAGCAGTATTATAAGGTAGCTTTCCTTAATCTTCTTATTGAACGGAATCCGAATATACTCTTAGTCACAATGTATATAGGAAAGCCGATACCTAACTAAATGGGAAATCCCACTGTCATCCAAGCCGTGTTATCTGCCGTAGGCTCCTCTTGTGCTCTTTGAAACGAAGATGTTTCAGAGAGCACCAGAGAATCTGCGACCCCCGATGTGAGAACGGCCACAAACCACATCATACCTGCCGCAAACACCGCATGAAGCCTCATACAGGCGAATGTAGACCTGCTTTTCTTCCTTATGTAAAGGGTGTAACTGACAAGATTGGAAAAAAGTTCTTAGGTTCTTCTCTTCTAACCCTCGAGAAAAGCAATATACAAACCAATCATAAACAACAACCAATCATGAACATCTGCGTCCAGTTAAATCAAACATACCTTAACAAGATCCCTAAATAGAATGTGTCACCCAGCTTTACATAACACATAGTTGATATCAGAAAAGCGACAAAGTCTGTGAAAATTCCATGGAGAAGCCCAACCATTATTTGTGTTTTGACTATGTAGAAAAAAAAAAATCAAATAAAAAACACGTCAGTGATCAGAGATTCCATTGAAATTAAGAAACATCGCAATTTCAGTAGAGAAGATCGTTTGGAGGTTTCTTCAACATGGGATACTATACTAAAAATCAAAATCCAACATCCAACAAACTGCAAGACCTGAAGCTCAAGACACTGTCAGCACTTTCTGGACACTGGACGCTAGGCTAGTAGTAGCTCCATAGTCGTCAAGACGACTTAGTCTACTTGTGACCGGTACCTGTAAAAGTACCGAAACGCGATAAAATCCAGTTTAAAGGTGTTTCTTTTAAATACATTTCTCATGATCTAGAAGACGAAAAGCTTTTGTTTTATACTGATGACGAAGACTAGCAAACTGTACACCTATCAAGAGGTACCTATGCAATCTACTCGAGAACTTGAGAAGCTCCACGATTATAAACACAGGCGAGTCGTTCCATTATAAATATATTAGATAACGTATCCTAGTACTTCGGTAATCTTTTTTCCTTCCCTTGTTTATGTCCTAGCGTGACCTTTTAATCCCTGGTCACTGGCCGACGTTGACGCACGTGGTCCATCGTGAAACACAAACTACGCGTATTAGTACTAAATAGAAATACGAAAAATAGTTTAAGTGTAACTATTTATTTATCATAGAGTATGGCTAGATAAATATGTTGTTCTCATTCCCACCATTTGAAAACGGATATTTTTGTTTACGACTCGTCGGTGTTTTCCGTTTATGTTATATCGTGTAAGTCGATTACCACATTAATTTCATAATCTTTGTTTATTTTTGGGTATTAGACTGGGGACATAACATATACTTTGCCCGTCTGACTTTTAACACTCGTATTCATAAACAAGTAATTACTTAGACAAGGCATTACTTGGGAATATCATTTTTTAATAAAAAAAATTAATTCAAAGTCTAGTCATGCACGTCACTGCGTAAATGCGTCAAAATAAAGATGTTGATGACAATTTCTTGGCTGAGAATTCTTTCGACCTCTGTTACCTCAGTATCTCATCAATCATAGCTTGTTACTTAGATCAGTAATTACTTGTTTATGAATACAAGTATATGACAAACAAGTTTTGGCAGTAGTTTTAATGATTGTTCGTCTTTTGGACCAACATTGCGCACCACGATGACACGTTCTTATCACACAGGTGAAATGTATAAAAATCAACAGCATACACGCAGTTCAGTCGACTCTTTGCTAAAACCATTCATAAAAATTGTCATGGCACATTTCACACTGTGCATAACTGCACATGCATAAAACTGCAGTAAATAATAAAGGTAAATTGTAACGTTGTGCCAAAAAAATTCTGTCAATTTCAACGCTTTTGATGAACATCCTGCACTTTCTCTAAAATTCTTCTAACCAACGTGGCGATTTAAATTAAAGGAAAACTATGAAATCTTAACTTATACATTCAACGTCACGATCAAGACAAAGCACCATTACTCAACCGCGCATCGGCTTACTTATTATAATAATGAACTACTCTGCAAATGACTTGAAACAAATTATTGACAAATATATGCATAATACTTCAGTTTGAGTATGAATGAGGCATATGATCAAATCTGCTGAATTTTCGACTATTCCACTACTTGTCTCTTCAAGTCAGCAGTATCAATTTGCCTAGGTAAGTGTGAATTAGTTATTCTTTCGTGATCACTGTTTATTTATAAGCTGAGTGTTCAATGCTCAGAAAACAGTAGAATAATTTTCACGCTTGAAAAATTTTTCCAAAGATATTATGTCAAGTTTTAAAAATTGTTCTACTTATGAAAGTTATCTGAGCATTAAAAAAACAGCCCTTAAAGGAGTAATAAGTCTAATAAAACTTGTAAAGATTGTAAACAATAGTCAAATATCATTATGTAGAGGATAAGTTTGACACTACAAGACTTTTAAATAGAAATTATGTCAAGTTTTAAAAATTATTCTACTCCTAAAAGTTATGTGAGCATTGAACAATCAGCCCTTATTAAAATAAATGATTTAAACAAATACAAATAAAAGGATGGGGCGTGTTGATAGTGCTTTATTTACAGTGACCATTTTTTTTTCGGAGGGGAAAATGCATTACGCATACTACCGGGGCGCAGGGGGCACCCGAGTGGTTATATGGGACTCCCGTATAGGCTAATGAGACCCACGGTATACCTACTAAAAACCCCCCCATCTTCCTCTTCACCGCCTTGTGACGGGGTTACGGGCACGCTTTCGCACACATCCGCGACCCCGCCGGCGGCAGCTACCCACAATCGGCTCCATCGCGAAAGCCCGAAGGCCCTCCACGATGGGCGCCACAGATGGTAAGGTGCGCCTCCCTCCTCGGCCTCCACCAGTGCTGTAGCAGACTCCCCCCGAGTCTGCTATTAGAAGGCCATGGATACCAGATAACTGGTACCCGGTGGCAGATGAGGTCTGTGGTTCTGCCACCGACCACACCTCGGCCACAGTGGATAGGGCAAGCGGCGCACCGTAATACCGACATGCCTTTTCCTCTGCGGCCCCACCAGTGCCGTTTCGACGGAACGGCCCCGCCAGCTCACAGGGGGTAAGGAGAGTGGCGCACCGTAATACCAACACGCCTCTCCCCGTGCGATCCCTCCACGGCCGCGGAAGATAGGGAGAACGGCGCACCGTAATAAGAATAAATAATAATAATAATAATAAAAACTCTTTATTGCCATTAACAAAACAAAAACAAAGTACAATAAAAATAGTAATATAAAAGTAATACCGGCACTCCTCTTCTTCTGCGGTCCCACCTCCACGCGCGTCCGCAGCGGACTTTTTCAGCCCGCTGGGAGCGCCCTCGTCGGGCCGGCGGCCCAAACAGGCCGGCCCTGGTTGCCTCTTAGCTTCACCGTGGGTGACCAGTCCACGGTTACTAAGCCCCCCCGCCACGACAAGACGGGCAACCATCGGGGGGGTTATTTTCAGTGACCATAATTTATTTTACTCGATCATAGCCAACAAACGAGAACGCGGTCTCCCTAAGGGTAAGTGGAATCTGTGCCCGTGAACATCAAACGATAATTAATCGATAATTAAACAACAATTAATCGTAGGTGTTATTGATTAAAGGTTGATTTTTTGAATGCTCACATAACTTGAATCAGTAGAATAAGTTATAATATAATAAGAATTAGACATAATCTCTATTTATTTATTAACAAGGACAACTTACAGCTAGTTAGAGAATACGGTTGGCGTATTAAGTTTCCTGTTTTTTGCCGTAATTGAAACTTAAACGTAAAGCACATGTTTTAGCTTGTATCAATAACCCCAAAACTTGTCACACATTGTTTACTTGAAAGCAAAAATCAGGAGTTTTTGAAAGTAAACATATTTTAGGAGTGATTGGCCATAAGGTGAGATGGCCAGTTTATGCAATGAGGTTTCCCAATTAAATTGGAAGAATTTTTGTTGTTTAAGATGCCTAACCAGTGCGTTCGCAAATGTAATGATCGTGGCAAGTGGAGCCAACAAGATCTCGTAGAATCGGTTGAATTTCTAACCAGAAATGTCTCAGTTCGGCAAGCAAGTCTGCAATACGGCGTGCCACGAAAAACACTTGAACGGCGCTTGAAGACCCAACACTTCATAAAAAGTGCCATGGGTCCTTCATCTGTGTTTGGCATTGACTGTGATCTGTGATGGCCTATTAGGAGAGATGGCCATGCAAAACTTAAATAAAAAAAATTATAGTGGTAGTATTTTTAAAGAGTGATGAAAACAATATGTTCATGTTAATTAGTAATAAATATTCTATTAGAAACAATATATGAAGTTATTTTATTTTATACTGAACTCCAGAAAACGTCAAATGAAAAAATTATGGCCGTCAATCCTCGATTTACCTCATAGATTATATTAAGGTATGGTATATGAAGTTAAGTACGCAATAAAATATACAACATATAAAATAATTATGATAAAAAGATGTAGCTATATAGTATTTGAAAATTAATCTTTCATCGACGCTCTGTGCTCCAAAAGAAGTGCCTGGTAAGCGCGGCTCTGTTACCTGAAACACTATCGTGGAGTGAGTCGAGATTTTTCAGTTCCCGGCTTGCTTTGTTCACCGAGTTGCACGCTCGTATAGCGAATGAGTTCTGCCTAGAGTTAGTATTAGCACATGGGATGTGTTAAAAGCTAGGGTTCCTGTATTGTTTATTATGAGCGCAAATACTAAACACAGACAAAGGCTCAGGAACATCTAATAAACTATTCGCAATTTTTGTAATGTTAAAAATATCTGCGATATCCTTACGAATATACAACGAAAGAATATGTTGACGCCTGCAGCGTGAACCATAATCAGTACAATGGTGCACTACGCCCGCCCGCGACTGACCACCCTTGTGGTTTAAATTAATACCGATGAAAATAAATTATGTGATAATTTTCATATATTTATTTTAAGTTGTAAGATTTATTAGAACATCTTGCTCCGATGACGGAGCAAGTCAGACTGTATCGCTTCATTTCTTTCTGTTCTGTCAACAGTATATTTAAATATCCTTTATTCTTAATTCATAATAATTAATATTAACCTCTATACTCAAATGTCGCGGCATTCTGACGTGCTCTCTAAGGCTTAGCCGTGACGATCGGCCGCCCGCATGAAATTTATTCACACAAACAAGGTTGGGTGGATAAATTTCTTACAAAAATTATTCTAACTACCTGCCTGAACGAGGATGTGTTTGTACGAAGGCCTCAGGAGAGACTACCCCTGTCGATTAAGTTATTCCTGATGGTTGGTGTGACTACTTTACGTACAAATAGTACATATAACGTTACAAAAACAATGGCTTCACCATGATCCAAGGAATAACTGCTTCGAGAGGAATTCCCGCCAGTAAAACCTCGCAAAAACAAGCGAAAGTCGCCTAAGCTACTTTCAATATAATGTTTCCTAATCACTGTCAAATATTCTTACGGATATGTTGAGATGCGAGCCAGAACCGTTATAGAGATGTCATTTCATTGTTTCACGTCCCTAGCAGATAACTTCACCTTATTGCGCGCATCGATAACCAGCTTGTCACCTGCAGCCAGCAAAGCATGCCAACTATTCTTTAAGAGAATGTATGGTGTTGGTGACCACCTGATTACAAATGTACGCCCGCCGGTTCCATCACCGGATAAGGACATAGTGAAACACAACGCAAAAAAATCTTTATTGATCATTACACATAACAACTTTTAAGACAAGATAAAATTAATTTCATATTTTTTTTGTATCGCCAAGGGAGGGTTGTCATCAATCCTCATCCCTCAGTGGCTGCCATCTCATCAACTATTGGCTGCCATCTCATCTGCTAGTGGCGGCCATCTCGTTCCCGTTATAATTCACAATATGAAAAAGAAAGAACATATTAGTACATTAAAATATAACACTAACACATATATGCCAACACACACACTTAATGATAACATATAATAACATTTACAACGTTATAATCAACATATTCACATTAGTCATATATCTTTCAGATTGATATATGTCAGGCTAATGTCGCCTCATTTGAGCCTAAAAACTAGAAAATAACAATTATTTACTCTTGACACTTTACAACATTTACATATTTACAACTATAATTTAGATATATATTTTTATTATAATGAACTCAACAAAATTATCGCAAGTTAAAAGGTTTCAGCCGATTGACATAGACAGTTATTTCTCGACCTCCATTCACCACCTTTATTAGATAATTGTTGTTTCTTAAACCTCTACATATTTGATATAGACCTTTAAATGGTCGGCTAAGTTTTTTACTCTTTCCAGACACTCTTTTTGGGTTATGCAACAATACAAATTGACCTGTCTGAAGATTAATAGATGAAGCTTTTTTATCATATAGCCTTTTCTGCGCCAAATGAGCTTTACGAGAGTTCTCTCGTGCCAAATTCACATTATTTCTATATCTATTCCTCCTAACTTCGAAATTTTCAATATTTAAGTTGGGATTTAATCTTTCATCGGACGGAACTTCAGGTTCCCTAGCGAACATTAAATAATATGGTGAAAACTTAGTGGAAGCTTGTTTATTTAGCACAGTTATAAGCATACACTACTAATGGCAAAAATTGACACCAATTACGTTTTGTTGAGTTAACATATTTAGCTAACATGTGAGAAATTGTTTGATTAAATCCTTCTACAAGACCTAACGTTTGATGGTGCACAGTGGTCGCAAGACATTGTTGCACACCAAACTCTCTCAGTGTATTCTTAACTAATCTCGACGTAAAAATCGAGCCTCTATCTGATAGCGATTCTCGCACCCTACTGAATTTGGTGAAAATTTCCTGTACTAGAAAATCACTTACTGCTTGAACCGTAGCTCTAGGAATTGCTCTACATACAGCGTATTTCGAAAAACATTCAACGCAAGCTATGACATACCTATTACCATTTTCCGAATGGTTAAAAGGACCTAAAATATCAATTTCGACTCTATCAAATAAACGTTCAACTATCATAGGTTGCAACGGCACAACCTTATTTTATGGTTTTTTTTCTTGACAACAAACACAACTCTTCACGTACCTTTCTACTTCAGAAATTACATTAGGCATAAAATATCGAGAACGGAACTTCGCCAATGTTTTCATTAGGCCGAAATGCCCTCCTGTACATGATTGTCCTGTACATGGATTGTTATTAAACAATGACTTAGGTAAAACGAGTAACTTTTTTTCTACATTATTTATTCTAATATTTTTGTACAATAAATTATTATATACTACAAATCCTTTAAAAGAACCCTGATTATTTTTCGCCACTGCATTTCGCCATCTACGACAATAATCATCTAATCCCTGCTCGCGAGATACCTGGATTACCGAAATTTTTATACACTTGTAAACCGTCGTCCACCGGTTCACCCGGAGGAAGCTCTTGTTCAATTAGCGGATTCCGACTCAAAAAATCAGCTACGATGTTCTGCTTTCCTAAGCATTGTATAACGTCAAAGTCGTGCGCTTGTATTCCTAAAGCCCACCTAGCTAACCTACCGGACATATCTTTCCGTTCTCTAAGCCAGCATAATGCCTTATGGTCTGTCACTATTTGAAATTTATGACCCCATAAATAATGTTTGAAATAATTCAAAGCCAATACTAACCCATTCTTTTTCTGTTATAGCATATTTCTTTTCCGCATCGGTTAATTTTCGTGAAGCGAAATATACCGGCAACATCTCATTATTATACCTCTGCATTAAACACTATTGAATTAAATATATATATATTGCATTAAATATATTGCAATTTTTTTAAATTTTTTTATAAATTTTCTATAGTAAGAGTATAAACTGATTTTAGCTCTTTAACATTTTTGGGAATTTTCATATTCCTAATCTTTTCTATTTTATTTTGATCAGGCAATATGCCTTGACCTGAAATAGTATGCCCCAATACAGTTATTTGTTTATACCCAAAACTACATTTTGATGGTTTTAAAGTTAAATTTGCACCCCTTAATCAAAAGTCTTCCCATAGATAATTACATTGTCTACGAAGACTATTACAATCCTATACTTAAGCCCAGCCAACAGTTCGTCCATCGTTCTTTGAAAAATAGTTCACTAGTTTTCAAGCCAAAAGGTAATACGTTAAATTCATACAACCCTGATGGGGTAATAAATGCAGTTTTGTGTTTGTCCTGCTCCTTTATGGCACATTGCCAGAATTCAAATCGAGGTCGGCATAATAATTAGCACCGTTTAAATGAGAAATAATATGATCAATTATTGGCAATGGATATGCATCGGTGATAACTTTTTTATTAAGTTGTCTAAAGTCAACACAAAATCTCCACGTGTCGTTGGGTTTCTTAACCAACACGACCGGGGATGCATATAGGCTTCTTGATTTACGAATTATGTTATTTTGTAACATGTCTGACACTTGTTCGCGTATGATTCTATGTTGTTCAGCAAAACCCTATAAGGCGCTTTATGAACAGGAGCATCGTCCGTAGTCTCTATCGTTACTTCGACAATATTGCACCGACCTAAGCTATTTTTATCGAAAGCAAACGTGGACCTATATTTATTTAACAATAATGACAAAGAATTACGTTCACTATCAGATGATTCCGGTGATAAATCGAAATCATTGTTTTGTCTTGCCACCACCTCACTCCATAAGTTATCTTTAAAATTATCTACAAGATTACTAAAATAAACATATTCACTTTCACACATCTTAGGTAATTGCTGAATCAGCTGTAAAGAATTATAATTATTACATATACTTTTTACACTATCTTTACATAGAAAATTACAAAGACATTTGCCGAATCTTACGTTATTATTCTTAAAGTCTACTATGGCTTCTGCCTTTCGTAGGAAATCCTGTCCGAGGATTAAATCTTGCTCAACATCTTTCAGGACGACGTATTCCTGAATATGTAATTTATTATCTATCGTTATAAATGTCTTCGTGCTTCCCAAGCAATTTAATTTATTGCCATTTACGGCTTTGATGAACAGATCGTCCGCTTTTTGCATTGTTAAGTTATGTTTTTTGCAAAGTCGGTCAGACACCACTGACACGGATGCCCCTGTATCTAATAAAGCAATAGTGTTGCAGCCGCGTATCTGAACGCAAATAAATGGAACGAACTTACTTGAGATAGGGTTTCTTCTTTCGTCGGCGTCAAACCCTATTACTGACGCCGATAGGTGTTTGGGTAATGCTTTTGTAGTGGCATTTCCTGGCTTTGATGGGTCACACGGTCTCTAAAATTGTAATGGGGAGTATTAGGTTTTGTAGATGCGTTTTGTTTGGGTATGAATTTTATATGTTGCCTGTTTATGTGACTCGGATCCATGTCGCCTGCGTCCCTCGGAGCTGTATGTGTAGACGCCGCCGTCGACGTGACGTGCGTTGGTAAATCCCACTTTATTTCGGGTGCGTCATGAAATATTTCATGCATTTGCATGATTGTTCGTTTCAGCGCTTCCTTGCTATCGAACACTTGTAAAGCTAATCGGCATTTATTAGCGTATGAACAGGTGCGTAAGAATTGTTGTATAAATGTGCTCTCTGAGATGGCTGGACCAGCCTTGGCTGCAAGTGCGTCTAATGCATAATAAGAGACTAGAATATCTTCTTCAGTCTTTCTTTTGTTTCCTTTCGTAAAACTTCGCTAAGTGATCGACGTCTGTATAAAATTCTTTGATCAATTCGTTTTTTAACTCTTCAAATGTATTGCAGTTATTGGAGACTTGCGAGAAAAAACTTAGTGCTGGCCCTTCAAGATAAGCGGCGATAACTACTTTTTTTTCTTCCTCGCTGTAGCGATTCAACGTTGCGACGATGTTAAAACTAATAGGTCTTTACCTATGAAACTGCCATTTTGCCGTACTGGCCATTTCAAATGAAAATATTTTGTTTTTGACTGATAATTCTAATTTCAAATTAATTTTATTTGACAAACATGGAATTCTTTTTCTAAAATCGTCATTTGTTTAATAGTTAGTGTTTTGTTTTCAACGCATTCGAACATTTTTCGTCATTTTTTTTTTTTTTTTTGGTTCCCCTCCACGGGAAGGGCAGGAGGACATAAAAAATGCTCTGACGCATACTCCGCGCGCGCGATCGGAGTTATGTGGGACTCGTCCCGACGCCTACCAGAACCATACCCACTAAAAAACCCCCTGTCGGCTCGTGCATTTTTGCCACTCAGCCTTCATCTGAACGACGGCCAATTGGAGAAAGAGGCCGCGCCAGCGGGGCCCTTAAGGGGTCACCCGCTGAGATTCACATAGCACTGAAGGTGCTCAAAAAAGAAAAGTAAAAATAAAAACATTAAAAATGAAAAATAAAAATAGCATTAATTCGGATTTACGTTAGAATTAGAATTTACGTTAGAATTAGGATTTGCGGCCTGAAGGGCCTCGAGAGCTAAAGTTAACTGCGAAGGTTCGCCCGTGTGCGCGTTTCTCGGCCTAGCGACTTTGAATTTCGAATCTAACACAGGAGCAGTATATGAGACTGAATCTCGAACAAGATGATTGGGATGGGATTCGGCGCGTTTGAAGAACGATTCTGAGAGTGTTTTGAAGTGCTGTTGCACTGTAGGTAGTTCAAGATCTCTGTGCAGGTCCGCGTTGCGCACATACCAAGGTGCGTCTGTGGCCCTGCGGCAGAAGAGATTTTGAACTACCTGCAGCTTATACAGGACGGAGGGATTGGCATGGGCAAAGACTGGCGAAGCATATGACATGACGGGTCTAACGCAGACCTTGTAAAGCGTACGTTTATTTCTAAAAGACATTTTACTTTTCCTACCTATCATACTATTTAAGCGGCTTAAGTAGAAACGCGCGAGTTTCTTTACTCTATCGACGTGTGGCTTAAAAGAAAGCGTCTGATCTAAGGTGACGCCTAAGTATTTGATACTGCGCTTCCAGGGGATGGGAATACCTAACATTCGAATGTGGGGATCGTTGCGGCGATTACGACGTTTGTGGTCGAATAGAATGGCAGAACTCTTTTCTGGGTTGACATCGATACGCCATTTTTGAAACCAAACACCGAGGGCGTTTACGGCCTTTTGGAGTCTGGTGATGTTATACGGGATCCTTTGACCTTTAGTGTAAAGGGCGGTATCGTCTGCAAAGAGGGCGAGTTCGACGCCTTTCGGCGGGATGGGCATGTCATTAGTGTACACGGTGTACAGCAGAGGGGCGAGGACTGAGCCTTGCGGGACTCCAGCCTTTATGGGACGAGGCGCGGAGAGCGTGCCTTCATGTTTGAATCGAAACGTACGGTCTTTAAGAAACGACGCGATTAATCTGACTAGGCGAACCGGTAAGCCTATTTTATAGAGTTTAAAAACGAGACCGCTGTGCCAGACTTTGTCGAAAGCCTTGGCTACGTCAAAGAGAACCGCGATTGATTTTTTACGATGCGGATAGAATCCTTCGAGAATGTACTCGACGATTCGATGGACTTGCTGAGGGCAGGAGTGCTTAGCGCGAAAGCCGAACTGATGGGGAATAATGAGCGGGTCGCCATCCGTTGGAAACAGATGGTTCCGTATTCGAGAGAGTATGACTCTTTCGAGAAGTTTAGACATTGCCTTGAGGAGGCTGATGGGTCTGTGATTAGCCGGGATGTTCAGAGATTTACCCGGCTTGGGAATGCCTATGACTGTCGCTTCTTTCCAGGCTTTTGGAAAGTAGCTATGGTCGAAGCAGGCATTGAAGATGATAGCTAACAAGGTAAGCACCTGCTGTGGCAGGTGCTTAAGTGCGTGGTTGGAAATTCCATCCGCACCCGGAGCCTTTTTGGACTTTTGTTTTCTAATGAGAAGCAAGATTTCATCATTAGAGACTGTGACGGGGTCGTCGGTGATAGGGAGAGATTCTCTGCGGAGAACTTCGTCCTCCACCGCCTGGATGTGGGAGGGATCCGCGGGTTGCGTGCTGGGCGAACATTGTGCCTCTATGCTGTCGGCGAAGCATTCGGCTTTCTCTTCGACTTCGAAGGCAATGGTGCCGTCGGGGCGAGTGAGAGGAGGAACGTGAGAGGCGGTGTCTACGCGTAAAGCTCGGGCCATTCGATAATACGCTTGGTGGGACGGGGAGATATTCTCCATGAGATCGTTAAACTGAGTGTCACGGAGTTCCGCGAGGCGAGACCTAACTTTACGTTGAAGCTGATTCGCAGCTGTTCTATATGCGGGCGTGGGATATTTCTTGGCTCTCCGGAGAGCCGCGTTCTTAGCTTTAATGAGATTGCTAATGGCTAAGGGAAGCGCGGGTTTGCCTTGCTTAGCAATGATTACGTTGTCGCTGATGGCTGAGTTGATAGCATCAGTGAGATTATCGACTATCGAATCTATTTTAATCGGGCTGTCTAATTGGTCGGGCGAAATCGCGAGCGGAGAGTTCGGTGCCTCTAAGGCTGAAGCTAACGTATTTTTAAAGCCTTTCCAGTTGGTAAAGGTCTTTGGCGGTGTGACGTTAACGTTAGGCGCGCCTAGCACGAGGGAGACGGGGCGATGGTCGGAGCCTAGGTCATCGAGCGGTTCGATGGACCTGAGATCAAGATTGATTCGCTTGATTATTGCAAAGTCGAGGATGTCAGGAGAATAGGTCGGGTTGTTGGGATAGTGAGTGGGAGTGATGGGGGATATGACGTTTAAGTCAAGGGAGTTAGTGATGTCGAGGAGAGCGATACCGCTGGTGTTGGTCGATAGGCACGTCCAGTCAGTATGTTTGGAGTTAAAGTCTCCGAACATAATGACTGAATGGCCGAGGGCGAGAATGGCCTCAAAGTCGCTGCGGATTGGTCTGGTACCACTAGGTATGTAGACTGAAGCTATGATGATGGTCGGATGACCAGTCATAGCCAATCTACACACAGTGGCCTCCATGTTGAGGAGAGGAGGGGTAGGGAGAGGACAGCAATGGAAGCCTCTTTTGTAATATATCGCGGTGCCGCCGTAACCGTCGGAGTTGGGCCTATCGTTGCGAGTAAACGCGTACTTAGGTATAGCGAATCCCCTGGAGCGGTTTGGAGTAAGCCATGTCTCCTGGAGAAGGAATAAGTCAGGTTCTTTGTTCTGAAGGAACAGTTTAATCTCGGGAAGGTTGGTATTAAGGCTACGAGCGTTAAAAGATACTAGGGATAAGCCCTTAGGTTTAATACGACTGGACGCGGGATTCGCGGGTCTAGACATTAAATTAATTTATTTACGAATTTATACAAAAATAAAGAATTTATAACGAACTTAGGAGCGAGTGATGCTCGGCTAACGCGAATAAACGCTCTTGAGGAGAGCGGGCGGCTCGCAGTTTGCGTGCGAGTACGGAAATTTCGTTAATGTCGACGTTTTGGATGACGTCGAACACGGTCTTCATGTCCTCAGCCAACGACGACTGAGGGGAAGATGACAACGCGGGACGCGGCCCTACGGGAGCTACGGGAGCTGGGATGGGTCGGGAAGGTGCAGGCGGGACGGCCGGACGCTGCCTCCAAGACAGAGCCGGAGTAGGCGTCGGCTGAACGGGCTTTGCTTCCGGGGGACCCCGGTTGCGCAGCGGCGGGAAGTTAGCGGAGGTGAGCGGCGGCGCCGGTTTAGGCGCGACCCTCTTGACGGTGGAGCGCGGAGCGCGCGGGCAACCCCTGTAGTTTGCTGTGTGGCCGGACTGGCCGCACAGCACACAGGCAGGGGGGGAAGTGGATTCGGGAGTGCGAGTGCACTCCTTAGTGAAGTGGGGATCCAGGCACTTAACGCACCTGGGGGGAGCTGAACAGTTAGCCGCTGCGTGGCCATAGAGCTGGCAGCGGTGGCACTGCCCAGGGTGACCACGGGGGTTGGGACGCTCGACGGAGATATTTGAGAGTCCGCAAATTGTGCGAGCCTCTCTAAAGATCTCCCTCGAGTTGGGAGTATTCGACAGGATTACCAATGCTAAGGGAAAACGCCTACCGCGGTTGGAGTGCATCTTGTGCACTGCTGTGACCGGGAAACCCTGAGACTTAAGGTCATCGAGGGTGTCTTCGTAGCTGAGTTCGAACGGGACGCCCCGTAGTACTGCGCGGATCTTACGCTCCTCCGGGAGGGCGTAGGTGTGATACGCGATTTGGTTTAATCCGAGTAACCTGGTAAACTCGCGGAAGTCGACGACGGTCGCTAATTGGATTTTGATTGTATCGCCAGCGTTGGCGGCTTTTAAGTAATTAATTTTGTGCACTTTGCACAAGTTTGAAACCGCGGTCCAGCGCGCTTTTTCACGCAGGAAGACGGGCGGAGGGAGCTGAGGCTTCGGCGGGACGGGAGCGCAGCGCGTCGCTGGCTTCGATGTGACCGACGGAGACGCGGTTACTACGAGCGATTTTAACGGCGCGGGGGCTGGTGTTGAAGACACCGGGGAGGGCTCGGGTATTGAAGATACCGAAGCTTTCTTAGAGCGCTTCTTGGAGCGCTTGGCGACGAGTTGAAACGCGGGCTCAGGAGAGCCGGTTAAGGTGACGACATCTGACGACGTATCAGACGCGGGTTCGGAGTCGCTCCCGGGAGCGGTACGCTTACGACGCGACGCGTGAGAGGATGCGACCGATTCGCAGTCCATCTCGGACGAGGCGGGAGACGCGGGAGAGCTTAAGACCTGAGGGGTCTCGACGTCGGAGGCCTGAGGGGCCGGGTTTGAGGCCTGAGGGGCCGGGGTTGAGGCCTGAGGGGCCGGGGTTGAGGCCTGAGGGGCCGGGGACGCGATTGACGCCTGCAAGGCCTGCGTTATGATGTCATTCGGGATGTAGACGCCTATCGCAGCAAGCGCCTGGGTGAACGCGTTAATAGCGCTTAGCGGATCCATTAGGGAGGGTTGGGCACTAATATTAATAAATAAATGTATAATAAAAGATGCCTAGTACCTAAAAAAAAACCTAGCAACCTAGCGGCTAACCTCCCTACCAGCGGTAGGGGGGCTGGGGAAGAAAAACTTAAAACTAACAGTAGTACGCCGAAGGCCGCTACCTAGAAACCTAAAAAGGGTACGCAGGTAAAGAGTTGACCGCGTTAGGGTCAACCTTTACCGACAGAAAAACAGATACACACGAAAAACACACAGATATGATAAAAATAAATATGAAAAATAGAAGAAAAATAAATAAAATAGAGAAGAGAAATAAATAAAAATAAAAAGGACTGGTTCAGTACAAATTCGTTGTCACCGTTAAGTATCCTTTGCACTGAAACCAGACTACTTACGCTGGGCACAACACTGCACTCAGCACAAGCACAACACTACTTAGCACAGCACTTTGATGACTAAGGGGCTTAGTCGCAAAGAAAAAATACGCACTTCGATAGCACTCAGAGGGAGTAGAAAGAACCTTGAAAACCGTAGCACGGAACCAACACGCTAAACCGTGACGTCAGTAGACTGAGCGCCACGGAGTATCGGGAAGGGACCAAACGACGGAGAACGGGGTCTTGCACGTCCGCACTGGGCGGCGATCGGAGCGAGAATGATTTTTCGTCATCATGGATAAGTTAAAAATTCGAGTAATTGGAGTATGAGTACCGTCGTGGCAGCAAAGCGGCACAAGCGGCACGCAACATCAACGACGTTTACGGAGCGAACACTACAAACGAACGCACCACCCGTTATTGGTTTACCCGCTTCCGTTCTGGAAATTTTGACCTGAAAAATGAACCCCGTGGTCGTCCGAAAACTTTGGTCGACAATGAAGAATTAAAGGCAATTGTGGAAGCTGATGAAACTCAATCCACGGCTGAATTAGCAGCAGCTTTCGACGTTAGCATCAAAACAATATTGGTTCATTTGCGTCAAATTGGCAAGGTAAAAAAGCTTGACAAATGGGTACCCCACGAACTCAATGACCGCCAGCGCGAAGTACGCGTGGAGACGTGCCTTGCACTGCTCAGCAGGCATACAAATGAAGGAATTCTGAACCGCATTGTTACTAGTGACGAGAAATGGATCCTGTTTGACAATCGTAAGCGCTCAGCAAGTTGGTTGGACCCTGGTTCAGCACCCAAACAATGCCCTAAACGAAAACTTACCTTTGGTGGTCTAACGCGGGTGTAATTCATCACAGCTTTTTGCCAAACGGGACAAGCATTACTGCAGATGTGTACTGTGAAGAACTGAAGATAATGATGGAGAAGCTCGCACGTCTCCAACCAGCTTTGGTCAATCGTTCGGCTCCACTGCTCCTGCACGACAACGTGCGACCTCATACTGCACAGCAGACGGTCTCCAAGCTACAAGAGTTGGGGTTGGAAGTTCTCCGTCATCCGCCGTACTCACCAGACCTTGCGCCTACAGACTTCTACTTTTTCCAGAATTTGGATAACTTCTTGGCGGGAAAAAAATTCAATACCCGAGAGGTAGTACAAAATGCCTTTGAGGAATTTGTTGCCTCCCGTCCAGCTGATTTCTTCAAGAAAGGTATCAATAAGCTACCAATGCGTTGGCAAAGACGCATTGATTGCATGGGTGATTATTTTGATTAATAGAAATAAAAAATATATAAAAAAATTACGCTTCATTTATTTCGTGAAAAACGGCAATTTCATAGGTAAAGACCTAATATTTAGGAACTCTTCTACGTTTCCCTGCAATGCGGTGAACTACCGCATAGCCATTTTGTTTTTTCTGTTTCTGAAAAAAAAATTCGTTTATAATGTTTTTTTAGGTAGCCTTGGTCCTATTTGACTGAACGCGGCGCCACTCCACCAAATGGTGCACTACGCCCACACGCGACTGACCACCCTTGTGGTTTAAATTAATACCGATGAAATTAAATTATGTGATAATTGTCATACATTTATTTTAAGTTGTAAGATTTATCAGAACATCTTGCTCCGATGACGGAGCAAGTCAGAATGTATCGCTTCATTTCTTACTGTTCTGTCAACAGTATATTTAAATATCCTTTATTCTTAATTCATAATAATTCATATTAACCTCTTTACTCAAATGTCGCGGCATTCTGACGTGCTCTCTAATGGCTGGTTTACACGCGTTAAGTGGTTAAGTTGGTAACTAAATTTTAACTAAATTTTAAGTTAAAAGTTGCGTGTAAACAGTCAGTTAAGTGACAAGTGGTAACTTAAAATTTAGTACGCAAGTGATTAAGTAGATTAGGATTCGTTCTATTTTTCGTATAAGTGGGTGGGCGGGGCTTCTCAATTAACACGTTTGGACGTGATTTTTTAGTTCAGTGCATAAGTTGACAAAGCTGGTGGCGGCAAGAGCTCGTATTTATGTTGCATTTAATCGTTTTTTTTATAATGGAGTAGAGTTGGGTTTCTACTTTAAAATTTGTGGAAGAATATTTAAGGGTGTTCACCCATCGATCGACCGTCGACCGGTCGACGACACCACCCCTTGTGTTGGTAAGTCTGCCAACCCGCAGTTGGCGTGATGGCCACAATTATCTGACACCACCCCTGAGTTGGTAAGTCTGCCAACCCGCAGTTGGCGTGATGGCCTACAATTGTCTGACACCAACCCTGAGTTGGTAAGTCTGCCAACCCACAGTTGGCATTATGGCCACAATTATCTGACACCACCCCTGAGTTGGTAAGTCTGCCAACCCGCAGTTGGCGTGATGGCCTACAATTGTCTGACACCAACCCTGAGTTGGTAAGTTTGCCAACCCGCAGTTGGCGTGATGGCCTACAATAGTCTGACGCCACCCTTGAGTTGGGAGAGGCTGATATCCCTCTAGAGATTATTAAGGGTACCTAATTAGTAAAGGTACCACACCAATCGATCGTCCGTCGATCGACGTCGACCCGTCGACGTAAGAAATTTAGAAAAATACATAATCTTGCAAAGATTTTAATTTCCGAATCAAATTCTTCTCTAAATTTGTCCAAAATCACGTTTAAAACATTATATCTAAGTACAGAATTGACGAATTCCTTGACATTCATCACTGCTCATCTTCATTGAACTTATGAACTTAACTACTTAATCCGTTTGGACACACAAGTGACATGCAGTAACTTAAAATTTAGTTAAAATTTAGTTACCAACTTAACTACTTAACGCGTGTAAACCGGCTATAAGGCTGAGCCGTGACGGTACCGTCAACTGTAGCAACAATACCATATTTTTTTACATTTTATTAGTTTTTTCAATAACTATGATACTTTTTAAAGATATCATTAAAGACATGTGCCTACATGCTCAACGCTTTATATCTACAAAAAGTTAAATAAATACGTAACAGTGCTCAAAAATATAAGACAGGTAAAGTTGACACAGATTTGGCTACTTTGCCTAAGCAATTTTACTCTGAAATATTGATCTCTAGAGACAACAGATGTAAAGTTAATTTTTTTTAGGACGTAAGGTATTGTGTTAAGTATTTAAGGTTGGCATTAAAAGGACATTATCCTCAAGTATTAGATGTCAGGTAAAGATACCACAAATTTTTTTGAATCTTCATACAAACCAATGTTTTTCCAGGGCTGTCAAAAACTTTACAAAGATAAAAAACATTTTGTATATGAAAAACAGGAGGTTAAATGAATATTCAATTTTTACTGAACAAGGATTGTAATATCATCTTGACTGCACAAAGTACATGACAGTGAATGAATAAAAAAACTTGACAAAAATAAATAACTGCATCTGCGGTGACCGGGTAGTCTGCGCGATTGCTCACTAAAGCCGGCAGGCGCTTTCAGCGCCAACACATTTAATTAAAAGTATTCTTTGTTTTATTACCTACTACTTTTATTTAAAACTTACCATCTAAAGCTTTGGCACATAACTTTGGCCTCTTTGGCATAACTTTTAAAATCAAGTTTACAACATAAAAATCTTTTTAACATTCACGGTCAAACTTAAATAGCAACAAAAATAAAATCAAGTACTTCTATAAATTGACTCTCGAAAAATAACACACTTTATCGAAATAAAAACATAATCATATTTTATCATATAAATATCAACTCTAGAAAAGTCACAGGTATCAAACAGATGGACAGGAAAGTATACAGTCACTGACGGGGTGTCGCAATATGTTAGACACGAATGGAGATATTTCTATTCGTCCCTCTCTCAGTAACTGCATTCAGTAAAGTGTCTTAATAATCGAATACACTTGGTCTTCGTCTTCCAAAAAAACAAATTCTGTGTCTCGTTCATTTAAAGGCAGCAGTTGAAATTCTTTTACAATCATTCGCTCATCAATAGTATCAATGTCTTCTTTCAAAGGTTGTGTAAATTTTGTATTGTCGCTTCTTCCCTGTCTTTTATAAAAAGAAACCTTATATTTGTTTCCTACTTTCGCGATGATTTTTTCAACGAAATATTCAACCATCTTTTGTGATATGTATCTTACTAATATATATTATTAATACTGTAAGAAATCAAATTATTTTGTTTAGTTTCTGTGCTACAACCTGCTGTGACTGAATCGGATTGAATTGATATTTTATTCTTATTTAAAAAAAATTATTATTTAGTTTCTTTTTTGTTGCCACAACCATACTTAGCTTTACATTCGGTTGTGCCTCTCTTGGTAAGCACTAATTTACTGTCTTTAGCATCGTATTTATTTAGGTATCGTATTTTAGACTTTTGTACTGTATAAATCTCAGAAATTTCTTTTGAATAGGTTCATTTCGACTATATACACTTTGTAGGCCGGATTCCACAGGTGATTTCACACGAAGGCTATGGAAAGGCTTATCAAGTGTCAAAGTTATTCTCCAGGTAATAGTTATCGGATGATTGAAAAATTTATTCTGAATCATATTGTTGTTAATTTCATAACACTTACGTGAGACATTTTAATTAATATTTAGTAACGCGGCTTACTCACGGCACACGGTCGGAAGGTCCGACTAGTTTCGGACTCGTCTGGAGTCCATCTTCAGGGATGAGTGTCGCGGCTACACGCCTCGAGCCCTGGACCGGAGGCGGGTTCCCCCGAATCTGCCACCGAAGGCTCATGGGACTGCGGGAGAGGGAGGCTTTCGGCAACGAAAGCCGCCCTCCGGCGTCCCTTGCGACGGCGACGAAGCGGAAGGGAGGATGCATCATCTTCCCTCGCCCTCTCCGCCGCCTCCTTACCTAACCCAATTGAACCTGTAGGTATTGTGACCAGGTAGAATGCAAGCGGAGCGAGCGTCAAATGCATGTATGTAGTTTAAAAACATAATAATTTGTGAAATTATGTTTTGGCATAATACAATTTTTCTAGTACATATTTTGTCTAATGAGTAGTTTATTAAACAATGGTTTGTAAAATGGTAAATTTATCAAGTATATCTCAAACGTTGTTTTATAATGAGAATTTGTTATTTGTTTTTTGTCAAATGATTGGATACCATTTATTTCACACATTCGACGGCCGAGTAGCCTAATGGTTGGTAGCCATGTCTCATACGCCGGAGGTCCCAGGTTCGAGTCCTGGCCGGGGCATTCATTTGTGTGATGAACGCAGATATTTGTTCTCAGGTCATGGTTGTTGATATTTATATATGTATGTTTTTCGCTGTATGGTCAGCCATAACACAAGCTCTGCTTACTTCGGGGCCATACAGTTGGTGTGTTTGTCTGGGGATATATTATCATTATTATTTGCTATAAAAATTGTATTATGCACGTAGGTACATACTCAATGAATATTTAAATATCATTGTTTTCATTCATTTAAATATCTTATATTTTTGTTTATTAATTGCTGAAAAGTAATCTAGTATTTTTCTCTTTACTTAGCCAAAAAAAAGTTCCCGGCTAACAAATATAACGTGAATATCTTATTTTGATTTATTTATTTTATAATTTTTTTGTTGTAAGCTTACAGCTACTTGTTGGTACAATAGTTTGTCATTGCCTACGTAGTTGTACTAACCAAACCACACAAAGTGTATTTAACCCTTTCCATGCGGGATATTACTTTTAATATCGCCGTCTCTATACGGACGACCTTTTATAAGATCGCTTCTCTAGAACGATGGTTGAGGTATTACGTCCTAACCAAAATGCTTCATCTGTACGAAGGGCGTAATATTACGTCTACCCAAATCTATCACCAGACGCGGTTGGCGTATTATTACGTTTCCCAAATTATATAGACAACATCGGTGTTGCCCATTGTAATAAATATTACCCAACTATTGTTTTTGTTAAGCTAAAAAAATTGGTGTTTTATTATTGTACATAACTAAAGATATATATTTTTTTTATACTCATATTTTTTTTTTGGTAAATAAGAGCAATTAATTTTTTATTTTTTTTTAAAACTTAATAGCAATAAAACACCTATATTTTTTGCTATTAAATTAAAAAAAAACTAAAACATTAATCGCTCTTATTTATTAAAAATTTATGATTATAAAAAAAATTATCGATGATTATTTAAAACAATAAAAAGCGGGAAGGAAAAAACTGTTTTCAGGGTGGGTAAGATAAATAAAGTTAAAGTTCGACATTTTCGTGGTACGTTTAGGTGTTTCATGTTTATCCTTTTCGGCATGGATTTAATGGATTTACAGAATGAAATAAATGTTGCTGGACCTAGTAAAAATAATAACAAAAGTAATAACAAAAATTAAGAACAAATATAAACAACTACTAACCATTCATATTTTTTACACTTTATTATACTTGAATAATCCTGAAACTTGGAACACTTGTAGCATATCATATATATGTATAATAAGTGAGTATTTTTCCACCGTTTCAGTAGCGCTGTTGCCTACTTAACCTACGCACAGGAGTGCCGTCCTTGTCGTTGATCTGCTCGTTTATGGCGGCAATTTTGTTTCAACGGAATAATGCGCCCACCGTTTGGTAAACGGATTTTGGTCGGACGTGATATCACGCCAGCCGCATGGAAAGGGTAAACCAAAATATACAAATAGATTCTTTTGCCATTCCTGAACTGGTTCTAAACAAATCGATTTGAAAGTATCCGCTAACGTTGTTAAAGTTTTCCAACTCCCCCAATAAATTCGTATGAACAGGGGGAACATACAGGAGTTTAGGTTCTAAGGAAAGCAAAAAATCTTTCTAATAAGTAAGAGTTTATCTATTACATATTTACAATAAACCAGCAAATAAACAAACAACAAACCTTTCCTCCTTTTAAGATAATTCATATAATTCAACTTACTTGAAAATAAATTTGTAAAGAACGCCCATCTAAAATTTCGTAGCAATATAAATCACTTTCGCCAATTTGACAACAATATAATTATATATATTTATAATTATATTTATTTATACACATAATTTAATTACATATAATATATTTCGCCAACAATATAAAAATTCGCGACAGTTTTTTCATGCAATATACCATCACTCATCTAATCAGCTTAAGTTACAAAGTGTAATTGCCTATACATAATTAGGCCAAGTCATTCGTAAAATGATATTTATGAAGTAAAAATAAAACAAAATTCGCTTTAAAATAATTATATTATGCAAAAAAAAAATACAAAGTTTTAATCTTCTAAAACACGATTATACTTAAAACAATTATGGCGTTATGATCCGAATGCCTTACTGCGATTATCCTTATACTATTTTATTTCACGATTATATTAATAACTAAAATAAACAAAAAAACAGGAACTTTGTTCGACGTGCTTAAAGATATTAATTAACGAATTAACAAATCTTGAGATTTTCAAACTAAGAAATTCTTTCGAGGGAGGCCGCGTTTCTGTATGTAGTTCTAGGTACAACCTTTAATATCTGTTCATATCCAACATTCTTGCTTTACCTACGCCTATTGCGCAGAGCTACAAAGACCAACAAAAGTTTGAAAAGTAAAATTAAACAAGACATTGCAAGAAATCAAACTTTATGGATTCCTTAACAATACTGTTTACCTCTACTTTAAAAGATTTCAAACACGTGGTACTTAGTGAATATTGAGTAAACCCCAAGTTTTGCGATATCGTAATGGACACTGAAAACTATGACTACCTATATTATTATTTATTATTTCATAAAATGACTCAAAAACTTGAGAACCAAGACGTGAGCATTCACTTGTCTTTCTAAAAAAATATATTAATACACAGTTTAGCTAGTGCAATCGCTTTGTGTACCACTAACAGCCGTTTTCAATATTGTGGATAGATAGGTACCTATCCGCCAATCTCGTTTGGAATTCGGTATCTGTTGGTAAGTTCAGACAGCAATTACGATTCGTGCATGGCGGCTTTGGCCCGATAACTCTTTATCACCAATATGTATATAAGTACAAAATTAACCTAAAGGTTGACAGTGTGATTCTATTATGATTGAAATCACAGTTATTTCGAATGTAATTGAGCTTTTTGTTACGAAAATATATTTATGGTATGTACTTTAATATTGCTCAAATTAATAATAGAGTCTCGTTAATGACTGCAGCCTTTTATTCGGGGTCCAGTCTTCAAAATAATTTCATTAGTTAAAACGGGTTTTGGAGCGTCCTAGTAGCTAATCAATACACTGAACGAAAGCCAGCTGAACATTCTTATCAGAAGTTATGCTCCCTAAATATGAGTGTGAGAACCTCGAACTAACGCGGCTTAGTTTTACTACGTCAGTAGTATTAAGTGTCACTATAATAAATATTCGTGTTCGTATTAAGTAATACTTAATGTGTTAAAACGTGCAAAAACATATTTGAATATCTAGTAAGTAAGTAAATATATATTTTTCCTAAATAGGCCTTAACACATTATGCATTTCATTTGTGCTTAAACAGCAATTCCGTAAATATCTTTGCTGCCACTTAAACTACTCGTAGCATCTGAAAGATTATACTTACATATGCACCCTATAGTTTCATTATGTAATATATTGATAAAAATATAAAAACCTAAAATTATTTATCTTAATATCTCTCTTACACTTATTAAGTACAACTATAATAGTTAAATAAGTGAGTGCTCAATTACATTTAATCCTGATACTATTGATGAAGAAATAAAATATATGTACAGTGATGCTTCTAGGTAATCGAATAAAATTTGAGAGTAAAAGGCGGATTTTTTCATAAATACGATTTGAATGTTTTAAGATTCTCTACACGATTTATGGCAAGATGTGACTCCTGGGATATTGCCCCAGAAGAAGAAAGAAGTGGAAAGAAGAGATGTTCTCCAGCTAACTGCTATCATCTTCCGTATGCTCTTCCTCAGGAGGTTGACAGCGGTGGTTGTAGAAGCTTGAGGTACTGTCTTCATCAGCCATTTGGCAGGTGGTTCCGACAGGACAAACACAACTGGAAACAAAAATCATGTGTTAAAATTGAAACTCCCAACTTTTGAAACTATCAAAAATCCCCAAGGATGGTCTAAAGTACCATTATGTTATTGACCTGTTTCTGCGGTTATACTTGTATTCAAAATTAAAATTTTTATGGTTTGAGTTTTTGCTCATTTGCAAATTACACAAAATAATATAACTAACATTAATGTGCACATTAAAGGATACAAAATTGCATCATTTTTGTTTTCTTTATTTTGTTTTTTTTATTTCTAATCTTTATCTTGTAATGTTTTTTCTAAACAAGTCATCTCAATGTTGTACAAACTATATTGAGGAAGGCGTGATTTTAACTAACTTTTATTTATAATAAACGAATTTTTATTTTATTGATTTATTTTTACTGTTACATATTGCATTCTGCTCTGTTTTAAAGAAAATGAGAAAGTTATTGTCAAAAGGCAAGTTATACTCATAAAAGCACTTTGAATCACAATCAATCAATCAATTTGCGACCACTTTAGGCCGTACCGAGGGGTGGAAACGGCTATAAAACACAGGTTTTACTTACCACTTTTATTACTGGTATCAGCTGTACTTTGCTTAGAAATATATACTTGGGTACTTGTACAAAGTATTGTATGTATTTTAGTTTAGTAATTGTAAATATCTTTATATTTAAAATTGCACAGAATATTTATTTTTGATTCTGTGTAAGTGCGGTGGCTTATTTTAAATTGTCAGAATACCGCCAAGTATTTGGAAGAGGCGGATGTATATGCAACGGGATTAGTAACCGTTGTAATGTTAATATTTTATCCTGTGGATGGGAACTATAATAAACTCGCGCAAAAGCTATTATACATTTAATATTAGACATTTAAGATTAGTTGGATGTGAACTACTCTGGACTGGGTTAGCTGACATGCTTTAGGGAAGGCCTATGTCCACTGCCAGCAGTAGATTGCAATAAGCTGATTGGTTGAATATTAATTTTGACTTACTAGTTATTAGTGATGTTGAGGTCGATGACCTTGACGTCGGGCTTGTAGAAGGACCAGCCGCAGGCGGTCTGCGGGGCGCACACGGTGGCGGTGGAGGGAACGGGCGCGGCCGGCGTCGGTGCAAGTGCGGGGTCGTCAGGGTCTACGGCGCGCTGTACACAACATATATGCATAAATATGTGTTATGCTTATATACCCGATATCCCTACTAATAGAATTTGTCTGTTTAATTTTTGTCCTAGTCAAAATTGTAGTACTACTTTACTTAACGAACGCCTCCAACAAAAAGTGCTGAGAGGACTTTTCCCGCCGGGTATATTTGCGGTTTCACCTCTTTTTAAAGCGGAAATCCAACGGTAATATTCACTTAGTGTTCGTTATGTCAGTAATAAAAAATATGCACGACTTAATATTGTGAATCTCTTTGGTTGTTTCTTACGAGTGGTTACAGCCGTCCTCTGTTTTTCCCAGTGATGTAAAAACAAATGGACGGTGGGTCTAATACAAAATTGACGTAAAAAGTGACCCGAGTACCACATTAACAGAATTATGAACAAATTAAATCACTTGAAATTGAAATCGTGTATCGTTGCATTACAGCTGATTATTGGTTGCCACAATTTCTCACCTTGTGCAGCAGCAACTAGGAAGTCGACAATAAAATCACCTTAAGACACCCCGACTACTTGAAGCATTGAAATTTTGGCATTTTTCACCTAGCAATATGTCATTTTTGACACACTGACAGCCGCTCAAATCAAGACTGGCATGATATTAACACCATTTTGCATTTTCAATCCGTTTTGGCCGGCACTTTCCAACGTAAACCCGTAGTCCATTGGTTTGTAAGTCAGTGGTTTTTCCTGATAAATATAACACCGAAGTGTTCAAGCATGTTTATATTCATCCGATTAATAATAATAATAATAATAATGTTTATTGGTCACCATATTTTACAGAATTACTTAAAACTAGGACAACAATGGAAATAATCTGGTAGGTACATACATTTCTGCATACATATTTTTGAAAAACCCTGAACTCCCGAAATAGGAAGACTTGTGACTCGGGAGATTGTCATGAAATTGTACACTTTTACGTAATGTCAAATTTCGGACAAAAGTAATAATAATAATGTCATCTAGCTCTTTAATAGAATCAAAAATATCTGAGAAATAGAAGCTTATAAGTATAGATTAAAATTTACTTTCCGGCTATCAATAAATTCGGATTGCTTCTTTATTTTATTCTGTAGGTACATAATTGACTCTGGTGTCGCACCTATGAGCCTAGTAAATCATTTCGAGTCACGGCAGGTATTAAAATTGCATAATTTATTTTATATAGGTTTTTTTTACGACGCTTTGTAACATTAAATAACTCGATTCATCTGGTCAGTAAGTTGACCTTATTACCAGATGTTATCTTATAATGGACACGCATCAGCTGCACCCTCGTTTACTTACTTCATGAAGGGTCTTGACTAATGATTCTAGTTTTATTAAGACTTGAATCAACATTACTTTAAACTTCACAATTTCAAATATCGAAATTCTATGTAAATATAACCTGATTCACGAAGATGTGATCTGTAAATCAACAGTCAAATCTCAAGCTACGAAATTATTAGCAAAATATCCAATCAAAAAGTATGGTATAGATAGATAATTAGTATTATGGAAAAACATGAGTGAAAATTACGAAACCGTGAAAAGGAAGTAAAATTGGGTATTTGGCATATTATTATTATTACCTATCAGAACATTTTTTAAATGCACTATTTGCCTTTAATTATTGCTTTTAGGAAAAAATTACTTTCAGATAACATTAGTCTAGGAAAATAATATCAACAAGTAATTGCATATGAACCATTTCTTTATCACAAAAGTATCAACTCAATAAATCCAATTTTTACATTTATTCAATCAAAGAAGCAAACAGAAATCACTGCTATTGATTTATTAGAGTGCAGTATCAATATTGGCTAATAATGGCCAATAATAAATCAGCTGTATCACAAGTTGACCCCTGAGGTCGCAATGAGTGGTATCACCTCTTTGATAAAGGCCTCTTTAACAACCCAGCCAATCGGGTCTTACTACGCGTTGATATGCTAAAGGTCTCGGTAGGGCGTTTACTACAAGTACCTACAAACAGTACAAAGTGCTTAAATCATTATTTGTTACGTCAGACAAAAAGTAGGCAGAAAACTGTTGATTTACAATTGCGATTGTGCGCAATTTGTCCTGACGTCTTGTTGAGACGTTGACAGGGCAAATACTTAAGCGTGAATAAAGACATTTATGCTAATATAAGGTCAGGGAAAAGTTCTTCGTATTTTACACAAAAAATTTGCCGAACGGTTGTTGCTGATGCTAGACGATTGTCAAAATTCAGCGTGGTTCGGTGCGGCAGACCTAGGGTTGTTGTATTGTGAGTGGCTTAAAGTACTTGAGCGTATCCGTGATTCGGAGGGCACGGTTGTGATCGGTTGTCCTCGGTTGTGCTCGGTGGTGCTCGGTTGTGCTCGGTTGTGCTCGGTAAGATCGTAAGCCACGTCAGAGGCCTGCGGGTTTTCCAGTGGCGCATGGTGGTTTGATCAACTCTGGCACTAGAGGTAGCCTCACACGATGAGTAGTATAGCATATTTTAATTTAATTATATAATAATATATTCATTTTTTAATACTATAATAATAACTTTTTGCCATCGGTAGTGGGTGATATGATGCCGTTGCTGTAAAAATTTTGAGGCTTTTGTGTAAAAAACTGTGACAAGTAGTTAAGACAGTCCTCTTATGACCTCAATCTTACATTACCCAGATAATTTTGAAGAGGTCAAAACGAGTGGAAATCTGAAGTAGTTAAGTCAGGGGCGTAATAACACTTCCTAGCCAATGTGTTTTAATTTTTGCTAAATGGCTAAAGAAGGTTTTGCGTTATCATGACCAAAGACCACACATATCCTTCCTGTTGCTCGATACTGGTAGTTCTGAATTTTTTGCTTGAGCCTCACCAGCAATTGGTGGCGATGATTTTCCCGATTTTACCTGGTGGCAAAAGCTTTAAGGGGCGGTGTACCCATATATTCGTGCGGCAACTTGGGCTCCGCAGTATGTTTTGAACGATAACACCAGCCCAAACCAATTTATACACATGGTGTATTACACTCAGCTGGTGCTGATTGGGTGGTCTATCCGGGCTAATATTGATAGTCAAATCTGTCAAAAGTGGGTAGCGCCTCTAATAAACGATGCCCTTCTTTGTCATTGTCTGCACGTGAGGGCAACGATGTTCAAACACATTTTAGTGGTAAAACACAAAGCGGCATCCCAGTCTGTGATGGCAGAAAAAATTCACAAATTTTATTCAAAACGAGTATTAAATTTATATTAATGATGCAATCAGTTTACTAATTTTAATGCTTTTTCCTTCATACATCATTACGACGTCAAATAATATCAAGTTGGCGTCGTTACGTTACGTGTAAACGGGTCGCAGAAAATGAGCGAGAAGCTTATGTCGTTCGCGGGAGGTTAAGAGCGAGATAATATAATATCATAATAATAATAAAATTTCAAACGCGTAAGTAACTCTTATTAATAAGTTACGTGCGTGACCATCATTGCCCGCCGACCACGGTTGCCATATCTTCCTGTAAACAAAATTTGATGCAAACTGATCGGTTAAGGTATGATTAGTAGTGAAAGCCTAACGTAAACTAACGTTTGCCTTTTAAATACATTTTATAGCTTCCATTTGTTTCAAGGGTTCCTAGAATATCCCTGACAATCGTCTCATTTTCCACTGAAAGTGTTAGTGAAGCGGCGGGAAATAGCTAATGCAACAATAAAGCCATGTTTATGTTTAAATGCAAATACTCGAGAACATCTGGAAAGCTGATTGCTAATTTTTAAATAAGTTATTTAAATTTGAAAGTTGATGATAATTTCATATCTCTACAATGCGTATTGCACCGAAATGGCACCAAATATCATCGTATTTCACACTTTGTGTCTTCTTCAAAAAGTGACCTAAAACATATCTATACTCGTAATACACTATCGCCTGACATTTATGACCAAGTGATACAATATCATCTTCCAGAGAAAAATATTCTAGGAAAAACAATCAACTTACCTACTTAGCAAAACTCTGATAAACTAACGTATTGATTTTTACAGACATCCATTCATTACGCATCAATTAATTTAAGAATAATTTATTAATGCGTAAATGTTTCGGATAAATTTGATTATAAACGTAGATACGTTTCTAAGTGCGTGTATCTAATTATTTATCATACAGTCAACAGCTCAACAACCTTCCACGAAATGTGAAATTTTCTCTTTCGAATTTGTACCTATGGCAAGACCAAGCAATAAAGAGTTCTAAATTGATTGAGTAAACTTGACATCTGGCGGTGGGTTGACGAGCTCTAGACTGCACTTAATAATATATAATATTTATAATACTTAAGAATAATATCTGTAATGGCTAGAAATTAAACAAAAAAGCCTCTAGCTCTTTTCCTTTCATTTTATGTTGTTCAGGACTTTATACAATGTATAATGTTATAAAGACAATCAAAGATGTCTTTTTTGATCTGTATAAAAATACTTGGTATGCTCCTGTTGGTCTATGACTTTTAACGTTATAAGTCAGACTGTTAATAAAGACGCACAGAGTAAAAGTTAACCAATTCATCTTTTCAGTAACTTATGTGTCCTATGCGTGAAATAAGTTTTCGGTACATTTCCCGTATAAATATATTATCCACATTCTGTTTACTGATAACTTGGTGCATATAAACACACATTAATCCGCTATCTATCTATAAGGTGACATAATACATAAATATTTAATCGAAAGTTTATATTTAGTTGATATTGCAGGCATGTTTGAACAAGTATCTCTTAGTTGTACTTCGATTTTCAATTTTCGTTAAAGGATAGATTGTCTATTATTTCTTTCACTTAGCTTTTATTGTGCTTTATCTTGCTGCTAACATTTTTTGAAACTGCTTTAAACAAATCCGTATTATTAAATTACCTAAATATCCCTTTAATGGCTCCACAGATGTGATTCGTGTTTACTTCTCATATGACATGACTAGTGATTTTGATAAAAGCTTGCGGTTCAAGGTTACAATCAAATTGAGTAAACATGTGATATTCTGTGAAAACAACGAGGTCATTGAACCGAACGCTATGACTGAGTACGTTTGTAAAACGTTTTCCAAACCACGTGGTTCTGTTTGTTGGTAATATGTCTACATACTAACGTATTAACCCAGCTTTAAAGTATGTCCTGAACAAAAAAAGACATTTAAGAGATTGATCATATCACGAGCCTTTTAAAAGAGAGTGATTTATTTACAATCATCATTTTAAGAATTATCGTAAATTGCTAGTCTTGTCACATACGCCGGTAATATGTAATTTTAACACGGCAATTGTAAAACAGTGCAAGGTGAGTTTTTAATTAAAATGCAATAATGTACTTCTTTAAAAACGATGTTTACTTTGTGGTGAGACTTGTAGTTTAGTTCTGATAAAAGAAACTATAATAGGAGAATGCAATAACCATGTTCTATTGACGCCATCTAATAGGTCCACTACGCGTACTTACGTAAATACGTGTTATTGATGCGATCCTGGTCATCTTCGTTTTTCGTTATCAACTACACACTACAATATACTTCATCACTGTTATAAATATTTACACATCTGCTACGAATTGGTTCAATTTACGATCTACGTTTCATCTGCTGTTTATTAAATAAAAGTATGTTTTCTACGTACAATGAAAGGCCAGTTTGTCCGATTTTTAGGATGCACAATATAGATTTACTAATCTAATGCGTGCGCACTGCTGCAATAAAGGATACATTTGCGATACATAGAAACTTTTCTGTAACTCAGTAATCCATTTTTAGTTATAAATTTGATATTAATTAATTTAAATATGGTTATAATGTAAGAATACATAAGCCATCGATTATTAATGTCTTCTGTTCTATTCGGAACTTACCAATTTTACAAAGCAAACTGATAACTCTATTTGGTTAGATTTACTAAGGCGTGGAATGAATTTAATGCGACTGTTTTCCAGACCAGTCTAGTCCCGAAACTTTAATCTTTATAATCAACGTTCTTCCGGTGTTCTTACAACTTTTGGGTGGCAATTATTTTCAAGGAAAGTTATTAACAGACACACTTAAAAGTTTCAACGAAAGTTATTTGGTTTATGTTTATATGTTTGCAAAAGTTAAAAAAGAAACTTCTCCCCGTTTCCAGGAAAGCTGTTCCCACGTGTTTAAACATTTCAATAACGAAAAGAGATAAAAACAACTTGTCTCAAACTAATCTTTTCAAACAAATGGCATCATTAACAAGTTTTGAGAATCATAAAACAACAATTTTAAGTAGGCACCTATCGTGGCGTGTGTCACGGTTAGATTGAAGAAAAACAATTGAGCATCGACTAAAATACTCCGTTAGCGCTCTAGATCGCCTATTTTTCATAATTTGTCCGGTTTTGAATGTGTAAAGGGCTCCACCCACATATTCGGGCCTTCATTATGAAGACCTGGCAAGATACTTTACGAGACTATCGGCACATAGGCATAGCACAGGCGACATAAAACTTAAGTAACAAGACAAGAAATCGACTAGTACCAGTCTTGCAATGATTCTTAAGTGGTAATACGGGTCGACCGTGCGACATAATATCTTGCTGTGACTTAGGCTTGTATTTTGCTTGTATCGGAAAAACTGTGATATAAATCAGTGACATAAGACTTGTCTTAGCACTCCATGCTGCGCCTGCAGTTAGGTAGATACGTTGTAGTATAGTTTTAATAGGGAATAAAGAGTGATAGTATAGAGATGTCGTTTTTAGAACTTTGCTTTGTAGGTCTTTACATATTATGTATACATCTTATATAATCATAAATAAACTTAACCTGATGAACAAATTATTGATTTACGGCACTTTTTACATCTGCATATTACTTACGTGTATATTATATACATATATTTTATAAAAAAAATTTTGGGTAAATAATTTGTCATTATTGTATACACAGCAGAATGATTGACTTATATATGCAACCCTATAAACGAAATGAATGTTAGTTATTTTAGACTAGTGGCTGTTATTTTATATCTGACCATATTAAACAAGGATTTTATAAAATTAATGGTAATCTCGCGTCTCGCGAATCTTTTACGATAGCAAAGGGGGCCGTTCTCAACAACGAAGCAATTTCACACATTTTGTTTTTTAAATTTGCAAAAATTATGAAGATTTACACTTAATTGACTGCCGTACATTAAAGAACAGAACATTTTAGTCGCAAATGAGTTATTAATATACCTACAATTATCCAAATTAACTAAACAAAAGGCCAATCTTTACATCACTTCTCTCGAATACATGCGAACGTGTTTTTTCCACTGTGAATAGAAAACTCACAAACCATTCCAAATATTATTTACGCCTTATGGCTGAACTTGGCCTATATTAAGGAAAACCGCAAATAATTTCAAATCATAGATAAATACATGTAACGTCATTAAAATTTGTTTGTTTATCATCCATTTTATCAAATGGAAACAAACGTACTTAGGCGCTGCACTTTATCAGCGTCACTCTTTATCTTGTCGTATGCTGCAGATCAACTTTGTAGCATATGTAACAGTGTTTGTTAGCTATCGAATCTGTCATAAAAAACAAATTATAGTACTAATTGATTTGCAGTTTAATGTGTTAATAGAAATAATTAAATTTGAAGAATGCTATGGTTTTATTTTCTTTATAAAATGAAAAGCAAGTAAAAACTACAGCATCAAATCAGATTATGCTAAAGTATATTTAATAATTTATACTTGGTTTACAAAAAATTTAATTAAATAATTTTTTTTATATACTTAGTTCTAGTTGATAAATTCATGTTCGATTTCGCGAGAGAGCTATAAACTCGCCCTCCAATTGTATTAACGACAATGCATAATATAGAGTCGCCAAAGAAGGAGTCTAATATTGACTAATATAAGAGCCTAATATTGTTTATATTAAACATCACTAGAGCATAAAATGTTGAGTGTTACCGTATGATTACGACGGTCCGATGACTAAAACTTTTACTAACTGTGCTAATTCAGACTGTTTTCAGATACTAAGATGGCGAAGAATAAGAAGATCGGTTGAAGTCAATTAGGATCTTTAAAAATGGTTAATGATTATTACAAGTTAGATTCTCCAAGCTGTTTTGATGTCTGAAACGACATCTTCACAGAAGGACGTTACGGGGTGAGTAGTGTCAATGTCTGGGATAAATATTTTCATAGCTAGCAAACTTGCACGCAACAGACTCAATTTTAAATTTCCATGGACAATATTAATTGTAGATGTTTAATTTATTATTTTTATTAATTTTAAAGACACGTACCCGTAAAAGTCTTCATAGATTCAAAAAATAGATATTCACACAATGTATTGTCAATAATAAAGTTAACAATTACCTATGTTTCCCCAGGTTAGATATGGCCTTTCTCCCATCCATGTAACGTGGATGTGTCGTTCCTTTAGCCGCAATACAACCGCGTAAACAGTGGTGGTTAAATACGTAGCATGGAAAAGTACCACTCCTGGCAAGTACATAATGAAAGAATCTCAACTACAAGCAAGTTTATACGTGGCTAAGTACTTTGGATCTTTAGGCAGGAGTCTACCGAATTTTTAGTATCAAAATCGAATTCATTTTGCAAGTGAAATTATTTTCTTAAGAAAACTACAGCAACACAAGTTTCTTCATTGAGGGATTTACTGCACCGGTAGATACTAAATGCAAAAATAGTAACTAAGACCAAGATAAGGAATGAAAGAAAATACTTCTTAGGGTATACGCAGTTCAAGTAGTTTTGTTTGGTTTGGGTTTCAGAGAATGAAATTGTTTATTATGGCCGCGTTTGTTATCTATGCGACAACAATCTCGGATGTTTGACAGGGTTCTCCCGATGGAGAAATAATAGCGAACTATTTTTATGTTTTTAGTATTTATGTGGTTAAGTAGTTAGGAATCTATACGCATGAATTAACTTTATTATGGGCTTTGCATGCACATAATATGCACCTATCTCTTTTTTTGTTTATTAAAGACGATATCTATCCTCTACGCCGTGCAAGGTATAACAATCGGAATATTAATATTCCTATAAACGAAAATAATATTTTTTGAGAAACAAACAATTTCGAGTAAGCTTGTTTATTAATCTTGCACTCACGGTATCAAACATTTAAGAGCCACAAACTAATTACACATACAAGTTATTATTATGTACAATCCTATACAAACTACGCGGCATCACATATTATTGATAACTGCGAAGAACATCGAATTCAAAATGCACTTATTTAGTTAACAATAATATTTATATGACCTAAAGGAAAATGGACAAAAATAAAATTTTAATCCTCTTTTAGTTAACCACAGTTAATAGTAAATTTTTACCATTTTTACCTAAATATTTACATAAGGCAAAGTGATTAAGAATCTGGAATTAGTGAAGGCAGAATTTGTTCCACCAACATTACTTAAATATACGTAAATATATGAAGTTGTTATAGCCCTATAAATTTGAAACACTTGCACACAAAATTGTTAGGGTAATTTTTCACTTGCTAACACTTTTCTCTATTAACACCCTTAAACCAGAAACTATAACCAATATCGGTGTCACATATATCGATTTCTAAAAGCTGAGTGCATTAACTTGAAGCTAAATAAAGCTCAAACAGTTTTACATGAACTATTACCTAAGCTTAAACTTGTTCTAGTATCCATAGGTACTTACTCGATCTCTTGGTACGAAGGCAGCAGTAAGGGCGCACAGGGCGAGAACAAACACTAACATGGTCTTCATGCTTATGTCACGAAAATGACAGAGGTACGTAGTTGATAAAAATGTAGAGATATTCGTTCACGACAAGGCAGAACCACTGAATGACAGCGCGAAGCGGCGGCGCGGTTATATGTGGCTAGTGGCCGCGTCACACTACTACTCGAACCACGGGACTTAATTCAGAAAGTTTAATGAACGAAGATGCCTACTTATTATTAGTTGAGTTGTTTTGAGGCAGGATTCGGTTGGAAAATCGGGAGACGGGAGTTTTTATATAATGGTATATACCAATTTACTCTTTAAAGCGGGATGATTATTTGTTGTAATGTTTTCAGGAAGGAGTTAAGAAAAATTACAAATCTTGAAGCTTAACGTCTCGGTGGAGATAGATTACACTTTGGCAATCCTAGTTACGTGTTAGTAATATAAATAGACCCTACATTGGTTCCTTATGTAACCTTACCACCAAAAACCCTGAACCTAAATTTGTAAGTTAGTAAAAATCAGTATTCAACCTCAACACCGGTTATCAATATGACACACAACACCCAAAAGGAATTTTTGAATGTTGGTAAAAATATATAAAGCTACAATTTTATTTATTTGTGAAGGTCGTTATTTAATATGTTGAGACTTCACGAGTAATGAATACAAAGATGAGTAAGTTACCTACGGACTGTGATAATAAGATAATTATGATTACGTGTAGAATAATTGTTTGTAGCATCTTGTTATACTAAATAAATAAATAGAGTATTTAAATCCGACACATGGTTTGTAAATACGTATCGACGGATGCTTTGAGCCTAGGAAAATACTATAGTCGGGAATCTTGTTGCTGGCCCAATTTTCATTCGAATCCCCTGCAGTGTTTTCGCCCCTTAGTATGAGGAGCGCCTACAAAAGAACGAAAACGCGCTACGATTCTCGCCTTAGCTACCACTGATTTCCTCGGCGTTACTACAAACTGTGGAAACGTGTGACCACTGTGTAACGATTCGTAGTAACATTTGTTATATTGCGTATACGTGCATACGAAAGCATGCTACGCCTATCCAAGAGGTATGTATTAACTCAAATTTGAAGAGGTCCTGCATTATATTAATTGTTTTCCATTGGGCAAGCGAGTAAACTAATTAATTCGTAATTGTTTTGGTACCTCGGGTTCGTTGCGCGACACTAAGGTCAAGATGGCGAAAACTTGTGTGTGGAACCGTGTTTGTGGAAAAATGTGGTGAAACTTTGAGCAATTATAAAATATATTTTACAGATTATTTGTCTTGCTAAATTGAGGTATAATTAAATATATTTTCATAATCTTTCAGAAAACAATTCAAAGGAGACATTTCAATATTTAAGGGACACTGGGCTGGCTTTTGTACCGGTGTTCCTAGGATTACTCTAAATAAATAGGACAAGTATTATGTGTCAATATTTCATAATTTCGTTTAGTTTTATCTAAGGAAAGCATTTTCAAATCAGCCACACTACACAATGAAAACATGGCGCTGCCTATCATGTTGATGTTTTATTGATTCTGTTGTTACATTTATTTTCCAATTAACGCTTATCCAATTTACGAGCTCTTTTGGAGTTTTTCGTTTGATTTAATTAATCTACTATAACTGTTGCTATGATTTACCATTTATATAACAACAGCAAACATCTTGCTTTATAATCGATAGTGATTAAAGGGATATTTTGATTATTTCAAGTTGCCAAAACGATTATGATTATTGTAATCGAACATTAAACATCTCCAAAGCCATTCAAATGTTAGTTATACCTTAGTTTTAAATATTTTAGTAAGTCGTAACTCGCAGTCGATATCGATTATTGAAACCATAAAGTCAGCTCTAGTTCATCAAAAGGACCTGGCCACAAGACACCACAAGATACATGAATATACCAACAATATATGGATAAGAAACCATAGAGAGACAACGTCGTCACAGACTCAGTGGTACAAGCATGCAGTCTTTAATTTTTGTTCAACAATGCGGAGTATGGAAACGTCACCTCGGTGTGGCCATATGATGTTTTGTTTTTGTTTTAAAGTAGAACATAATGCAGGGTATTTTTGAAATATTTTTAGTATGTCTACCACATTTTTTCATACATTTCGAACTGGTGTACATTGCGTTAGCCGAAAATGAAACGTCTCCGTTAAAGCAATTTTTTTTTTCAAAATTTTTTATACCGTACAAGATTATTTTAATGACAAAAAACAAAACGATATAATGTGCTTAAAATGTGTAATGTAGAGTGCCAGCTTATATATATTAATAATTCTACTGAATTGTGCGCACCTAAAAGATTAAATATCGATTGAACTATTATTTTATCTGTTTATCTGGTAGGCAAAAGTGGAAAAGATAAAAGCAATGTAAATTAAAAAAAAATAGTAAAGTTTATTCGTCTGATTCGTAGCCTCCAAATTCTTCTTGTTCTTGTTCTTGTTCTTGTTCTTCTACATCTTTATTCTGGGTGCAAGTTAATTGCGATGTATGGCATGTCACCTCGTTGGAATCAAACGAATCCTCCACTGTTGGTGATTCCACATTAGAGCACGACCGGTCTTGACAATTTGTACATGCCAGAGAACAACTCAGTTTTTCCGGCTCAGGTGGAAGTAAAGTTTGAACTGGTTCTAATGTATTGTTGGCCAACTTCTAACCCCAGTCTCTCTCAGCCTCTAGCTCAGGGTTTCCCAAATTTTTGGCTTCACGAACCCCTTTTAAAGTTTCCAGCTGACAGCGAACCCCATAACTAATTAAATCCCCCCAAGAAAATAATAAAAGACAATTGAAGAAAATAAGGTTTTTATTTCAATATAATATGGGTGGGTTTGTTTCCTGTCGCAAATTGAGTCTATTTTAGGAACAATTTTGGACTATTTTAACCTTAATTCTGACCCAGTATCAAGTCGATTTCTATACTTCGTTTTTATCATGGCCAGGTGTAAAAACCCACTCTCACATAAGTATGTTGAAGCAAAGGGTAAAAGGAAATTCACCGCTTTGCGTGAGATTTCTGGATACTCTTCCTGTCTAGCAGCCCAAAAACCTATCAAAGACATCATCAATCCGCCATTACGTAAATCTTGTCGCGAACCCCCTACCTTCGAATGGCGAACCCCTAGGGTTCACGTACCCAACTTTGAGAACCACTGGTCAAGCTGATAACCAAGCCACACCTGAACTTATCACACAAGCTAATTGAATTGGTTTTTTACTTTTAGTATTTTAATGAAACATGCATATCGATACTGTTCTAAGTTTTTTTAGGAGCTCCGTACAAATACGTGGCGTACTCATGCATATTATGACGATTAAAACTTTTACAACTTTTTGAAACTCAGAACTTAACTTAACTCAGAAACGGTTGCTCGTAGGAAAAAAAATATTGGTACATTTTTTATAGATAATTTAATGATCTACAATTTTTGTCTGGGGTGTTTTTATGATAAAACTTACCATTATGCTAAAAATCACGAAAAAATATTTAATAATTTTTTTTCCAATCTGGGGAAAGATTTGGGAGCTTTCAAATTTTATTCATAATTATATTTTGAACGATTTTACTGATTTTCAGCTTGTTGTAAATTTATATAGCTTCACTCTTATTTTTTGGTCTAATTTGACCGGACTATAAAATCTAAACGTTGATATTTCCTATGCTTCACACTTTACGCGTCGTTGGCAGCAGAGCCAGCTTGAACAGTCGTCATAGCAAGAGGGAAAGCCACGAGAGTGCCTACGCCTACTATCCAGTATCATACGCTAGCGGTCTACTCTTTTTCACGGTACTAGAGTCGTACCGTCAGGCCGCTTGCCATCGTCACACAACAGTGGGACTGATGATGTCGTTCAAACTGGCCTGGCGTAATCTGCCACAACTACGTGAGAATGAAAGTCCATGATGTCAAAAGTCGCGTATCTTCTGAAGCAGTTTGTTGGTCAATTTGCCAAAACGGCAACGGTGCTCAGCACAGAATTATGCACCAATAACTAACTGCAAGCTAGAATAGCTTGTATTAAGCTACGATAGCTTGTAGAAGAAAAGCTTTGGTGATCTCAAAGAGTTGTAGGATAACAATCAATGTGTTTTGTAACAGTTTACGGGTAGTGCTACTATTTTATTTTGTAAGCATTTTTAAGTGTTAATAACGTTTGTTTTCAAAACCAAATGTCAATATATTTTACAATATACCCGAATGCTATTTTTTAATTGGCATGCAATTCTCACCTGTTTTCCCACCTATAGTGTGATTTATGCATACGTTGCGAGTCACGGGCACTGTTGTACCAAGGGGCGGCCAACGGAGGTTCACATGAGCGCCGACTCCACACAAAATGTAAGGATGTTAAAGCATGTCAGCTGCTTGCTGCTGGCCAATAGTAGCTATAGCAGGTGGACTGTTTTCGTTAGGCTTTGACCTATCTGTTGCCCGGTAGAGCCATTTGTGTGACACATAGAGAGAGTGTTCTTTTTATACGTATTATTTTATGCGTTTACTCGGGATTCCTTCAAATGTGCTGCATGGGATTCTTAAAAAAAATTATTTACATAGTCCTATGTATAAAGCCATGCAGATGACGTTTTTTTTCTGTGACGATTTTCATTTATAATTCAAGCATAAAATAATAAACTAAACAACTAAGTATAATAATTAAATAAAAAGTATAAGTCAGTATAACAGCACATACTGATCTACTCATATTTTACTTTAGTAATCAGTAACAGTAACATTGTGGTGTTGAAAATTATGTTTTGCGGTTTGCACATTTTATATTGCTTGCAGTGTTCGGTTCACCAACATAATGTTTGTCACGTAAATCGATTGGTACTTATAATAATTATTATTAGGTCAAAACAGATTGCATTTCGCACGAATTAAAGTTATCAGTTGAAGTACTAATTCATTCATCTTTACATTTAATTACGCACAAATGACGCACATATAATCTACGACATTCATGTTATCATATCGAAGTCCTCTTGTGCTATAGTCCTTTATCATTTATGGCAGTCTACCCGCGACTCAAGTAGCGTTCATTCTTGGCCGAGATTAAAAAAATCGGAGTACCTATAGCAAATGAGTACCTATAGAAACTGACTATCACAAAGCTAGGAGTATACATACCTGCATTTTAGAGTAGAGATCCTTTCGCGGTTTCACCCGCGTGACTCTTGGTTCGCGGGAGATTCGGGAAAAATATCATTTATGTTACTAATGGAGAGTTTTTTATTCGGTCCAGTGGTTTTAGAGTTCATTGATATACAATCAAACACCAATATTTCTTTTGTTAGTGTACATAACATGGAAGGGTTAGATCAGAACGACACAAATCAACCGTAGACGATGATACCTCAATACCAACCTCAAGGTTTCTACGTTTTTTTACGGATTTTTTTTTACATTTTCCTCGATTGGAACTTTGAATAGTTTTCTTGAACGTAGGCCGCCTTATGATCGCCGGCACGCAAATGAGGGCAACGCAACCTAGCTTTTTCACACCAAATGCCTCAGGCAAAATCTTCTGAATGTCGCGAAGCACACGTGTTAGCTCTTTGAAACACTGAAGCCATGTAAGGCTTCTTCGAAAGTTATAGAACATTATTGCACGGACATAATACTAATAATAAACACTTTATTGCCAATAAAAAGAAAAACAACAAAAATAAAATATACAAAATGAAAAAAAATACAGAAATGCAATTTGGGTGGCCTTATCACTACAAAGCAATCTCTTCCAGGCAAAACTGCTTAAATGAAAAGAAATATCTTAAACAATTACAGATCAGTCTGTAGTGTAGTAGCAGTGCAATTTCAAAATAAACCATCAAAAACACATCATAAATAATACAATTATATATACATAAACGTATATAATATACTTACATAAAAATACAATACTTACATAGATATACATACATATGCATACATTTTGAGGAAAATCATGAAAATTTTACGAATCATTGTGAAAGATAAAAGTTCTTTGACTGATTTTTAAACGAATCTATTATTTTAGCATGGTGAAGAGGAGAGGGTAGTGAGAGAAATTGTTTTTACCATGAACGACTGCTGATAAAAGTGGGTACCGTGACGAGGAGTTGCCAGGAAGAAGTTGCTGGCTGACCGCCAGTTACGTTCACGGTGTTGGTGGCGAAAAGTATACCGTTCTTTAAGATAAGTTGGCAGGCAGGAGTCGTACAATATACCGTATTAAAGATGAAGTGCATGAGTATTCCTTCGTAGACGAAACGGGAGCCACTTGAGCTTAGCGCAGAATTCAGAAACGTGGTCATATTTGCGTAAGCCAAATACGAATCTCACACAAAGATTTTGAAGACGCTCAAGCTTGTTTAGTTGCTCCTAGGTCAAATCGAGATAGCTGATATCGCCGTAATTCAGTATTGGAAGTATAAGTGATTGTGCGAGGGAACAGGTAGGTTTTGGCAGCAAATTTCGAAGCCTTCGGAGAGAACGTGTAGCGTAAAATACCTTTCTACTGACGGACTGCAATTGCGGTTTCCATGATAGAGTAGAGTTCATGACAACTCCCTAGTTTTTAACCACGGTAATATATGGAATAATACAATTATAAAAAACTATTGGGGCAAGTTGGTTAAATCGATTTTATTTATAATTTTTGAACTACCAACAAAGATAACTTGCGTTATTGAAGAATTTATATTTAAACCATGATCTTTGCTCCATTTAAGCAATAACTCAAGGTCCGTATTGATTGTGTTATTCTCAATTATCAAAACTGACTTGGGTATAAATTTGAAGATCACATGTGTACAAGTGGTAGGAAGAAGACAGAGAGTACGTTATAGTATTAATAAAAACTGAAAACAATAAAGGAGAAAGCACATCGCCTTGGGGTACACCAGCAGTAGTATTGCATCATGAGGACACATTGTCCTCCATTAAAATACGCTGCCAGCGGCCCTGCAGATAGTTGCGGAACCACTCAATCACTTCTGGAGATATGTTAAGAGAGCTTAGAATACCAAGTAAAACGTGAAAATCAACTGTGTTGAAGGCATTGCTGAAGTCCAACAAAGTGAGCAAGGTCAACTTTTGATGTTCCATGACATACCTTATTTCACCAAGGCTGTAACCGTGCTATGCCCGGAACGAAATCCGGATTGGAATGGGTTAAGCAGATTATTTGTATTCAGGAAAGAATATATAGCTGTTGGTGGGCGAGACGTTCAAGGACTTTGGAAAGGAAAGGTAGAATTGAAATTGGACGGTAATCAGTTGGGTGGATAGGACTGTTTGTTTTCGGTAAGGGAATAATATTAGCGACTTTCCAAGCTTCAGGGAATGTTGATGATGATGAGGAGTTATTAAGGATCTTGGTTAAGGGTATTACCGTACCAATCGATCGTCCGTCGATCGATTGGTGTCGCCCTAACGTAGGGAGAAGGAATTCTAGGATATGAATGACCATGCTACAGCTGGTACTGTCGCAACCCATAGCATTGAATGTAATTTGAAGTATAATATGCTTAACACCACATTCAGTGAAAGGTTGAAATGTAAAAGGCATGTGAATATGTAAATATGTCTGGGCATGGCAATGTAGAAAGGTTCTTTAAGGTATGGCCATTTAATAATCCATCTATTACAGAAGTTGAGGAAAAATGTCGATTAAGTGAGTGTAAATCGACATTTGAAGTTACAGAATTTTTTGGCTTGCCAATGCCCTGGGTTTTGAGATATTTCCACACTTTAGCTGGATCACCGTTCTCCACGGATGCGTAAATATGGCGCCGTTGTGCATCCCTACACACCTTGTTGCAGTGATTTCTAATGGATCTGTATCGCTCCTTATTCGCTTCGGATTGGTCTGCTTTCAACTTAGCCTTTCTTATGTAACAATTGTTTAATTGTAACAGTTAGCCATGGGGCTGACAGGCGTTTTAATTTAATTTTACGCAAAGGTGCATGGTGGTCGTAGAGTTCTGTCAAAAAAACGCTGAAAAGCCTAATCTGTTCGTTAGCATCCTTTGTTTTGTCAATGACAGACCAATCCATATCAGCTGCATCACTGCGCAGATTTTCTACATTCATACCACCAATATTACGACGCAACACAACTTTAGGCTTTAATTTGCGTACTTTTACGTACGTAGGAGTGCGTACTTTTTACAAGAGGTATATCAGGTCGTGATATGAAAACGCGCTGCACCACACTGGCCATGTTTATATATGTGATTGGAAGTGACAAACACAAGATCTAAGAGAGAAGGCACAGTTCGGGAAAAAATGCGTTGCATTCAGTGCAAGTTACTGGATTCGATAATAGATTTTAGTTTATTAGACCTGATAGATTCTGATATTTTGACTAAACACTAGCTTTAATCCCAATACATTCAAAATAGCCATAAGTAAATATGTGAATGACAGAACTTAAATGGCATGCCTGGCACCAAGGCAGAGCCCAAACCAGCAAACTTAGCAAGTTAGCAGACTCCAGCTAAGACGGGATTTTGGACCACCACTACGTTATGGTCATCCATTTTAGAGTGAAAGAGAAACAAACTTCGCCAACTTCTAGCACACAAACCAATTTTGATACTTCTTTTTATCTAAAAGGTACCTTCATCGAGTAAAGTCTTAGCTACGTTTCACCAAAGTTGTGTTCAACCGTTGAATATTTCTAATATTTTCAATTTCCAATGAATACTTCTAAGTTATTATGAATGTAGAAAAAAAAGGTATGTAGGAAAAAAATATTAGTTATTAATTAGGGACTATTTTTATGTTAGTGCCACTGGCATAGTAAAATTGGTCGTGGTCATGAGCGCATTTATTCCCTTTAGTATTTATTTGAAGCTAGTTATTTCACAGTCTACAAAGACAAGAAAACCAAGCAGTAAACAATCGAAATATCGAAGTAAGTACTAAAGTGAAGAAAAACAATAGTTAGTGCATTCTTAAAATGTTAAGCTAACTTGGGTTTAAATATTGCCATATAAATAAATAAATAGAATAAAAATCCCCAGCAAACACACCAACTATGTGGCCCCAAAGTAAGCAGAGCTTGTGTAATGGATGACCATACAGTGAACTGGGAGAAACCCAGAATAAACATACATTTCACCATGACTTGAGAACAGATCATCCCACAAATTAATGCCCCGAACAAGACTTAAACCTGGGATCTCCGACGTATGAGGCAGAGCTATTACCCACTACACTATTCGGCCGTCTTCTATACGCCTCTGTCAGTGCAATTAATTAATTATTTCTTCTGAATAATCGGCTTACTTCGGGTCAAATTGTTAACCTTGGTCAGCGCAAGTCGTTGTAAGCGAGGCAATGAAACAAAAGTTTTTAAATCAAATTTTGTTGCACCAGTGCAATGTGTATACCGTTTTGTCTAGCATCGAATAGGTCTTTGAATAATTTTGCATAACGCTGTGCAAACTGGGTCGAACAAAATGTGAGCCAGTCTGTGGAACTCCCCGGTCAGTTATTTAACAATTTTGGCGGATGTAGCCTCACTTTAAAAGGATTTCTCTGCATTTATTAACCACAGTCGATTTTGTCGATTGTGTCGCAATCAAATCGTGATTGGAAGCAGCTGTTATAACACATTGTACTCAGAGCCTCAGCTGAACTTTAGCTTTTGAGGCATGCGTTGTACAAGTCAGTTAATACATACTGTAATATAAATAATACTCATTTTTTTATCTCCTTGCTAAATTCCCTTTTTGGCTTTATAATTTTTATTCGTATTTTTATTTGATTTGTATTGTTTACTTTATTGACAAATCATGTCAACTCAATTTTTTATGACAGCAATGGAGGCTGCCAAACAAACTAACTGTAAGAAAATATACTTGATTCCTGGCTAATAAGATCAAATTCAAAATTTCCAATTGTGGTTCCAAAGGAATGCGATCCCGGCCATATAAGTCGATTGCTGGCCATAAGACGCTCTCCACCGCTTTTTTCAAGCGATCTGAAGACCCCCTCATACGCGAATCAGTAGCTTATACTGCGTCCATGCCGTCGAGGTACAAAGTCCGTAGACCGAGAAATGCACTCTCGTATCAGTCCCCAATCAGCTCGCGGCTAATCTGGACCAGCTTAAGGCTGCCCAGGCCGAATAACCATCATCCAAATGACACTTGCACCTAATGTGACTTTTATTCTCAGCGGGTGACCCTCTAGCGGGTCCCCGCTTGCGCACCCACCTCCCTACCGGGTGTCACTCCGATGAAGGCTGACAGCATTCCCATGCTACAGCCGGCAAGGTGGTTTTTAGTGGGTAGGTGCCACTCTGGGGAGTCCCACATCACCCCCGCCGAGGTCGGTATTTTCCTGCGGCGGTATGCATGACGCATCTTCCACCTCCCTCCTGTGAGGGTGTTGCTTAGGCGGCATAAAAAAAACTTTGAACGGTATTCTCGCTCCGATCGCCGCCCGGTACGGACGTTCCAAGACCACTCCGATTCATCGGTCTCTTCCCGTTATTCAGTGGCGCTCAGTTTTCTGACGTCATAGTATAGCGTGTTGGATACGGTTTTTCTGGGTTTTCTTACTCCCTCCGAGCGCTATCGAAGTGATTTTTTTTCTTTGCAACTAAGTCTCTTAGTCTTCAAAGTGCTGTGCTGTGTTGTGATTGTGCTGAGTGCTGTGTGTGCCCAGCGTAAAGTATTCTGGTTTTAGTACAAAGGATACCTAACGGTGACAACTTAATTTGTACTGATCCAGTCCTTTTTATTTTATATATTATTTCCTTTCTACACTTTTATTTATTTACTATTCTATTTTTATATTTATTTTTATCATATTTGTGTCTTTCCGTGCATATTTGTCCTTTTTGTCGGTAAAGGTTGACTATACGTGGTCAACTCTTTACCTGCGTACCCTTTTTAGGATTCTAGGTAGCGGCCTTCGGCGAACTACGGTTAATTTTAAGTTATTCTCCCATCCCCCCTACCGCTGAGAGGTTAACCGCTAGGGGTTGCTAGGTTTTTAGGAACTCTAGGCATTCTTTTTATATTAATATATTCATATAATTAGTCCCAACCCCTCCCTAACGGTGGAGATCGAAGTCCTCCGCATGGACTCTCTCCCCATCACCGCCGACCCCGTCACAGTCTCTAATGATGAAATCTCGCTTCTCATTAGAAGCCAAAAAGGCTCCGGGTGCGGATGGAATTTCCAACCACGCACTTAAGCACCTGCCTCAACAGGTGCTTATCTTATTAGCTATCATTTTCAATGCCTGCTTCAACCTTAGCTACTTCCCAAAACCTTGGAAAGAAGCGACAGTCATAGGCATTCCCAAGCTGGGTAAACCTCTGAATATCCCGGTTAATCACAGACCCATCAGCCTCCTCAAGGCCATGTCTAAACTGCTCGAGAGAGTCATACTCTCTCGAATGCGGAACCATCTGTTTCCAACGGATGGCGATCCCCTCATTATTCGTCATCAGTTCGGCTTTCGCCCTAAGCACTCCTGCCCTCAGCGAGTCCATCGAATCGTCGAGTACATACTCGATGGCTTCTATCCACGGCGTAAGAAAACGGTCGCAGTTTTCTTTGACGTAGCCAAGGCTTTCGATAAAGTCTGGCACAGCGGTGTCGTTTATAAACTTTATAAAATAGGCTTACTGGATCGCCTAGTTAGAATAATAGCGTCCTTTCTCAAAGACCGTACGTTTCGTTTTAGACACGAAGGCACGCTTTCCGCGCCTCGTCCCATAAAGGCTGGAGTCCCTCAAGGCTCAGTCCTCGCTCCTCTATTGTACACCGTGTACACAAACGACATTCCCATTCTGCTGAAATGTGTCGAACTCGCCCTCTTTGCCGACGACACTGCCCTTTACACCAAAGGCCTCAGTGTCCCGGGTCTCGTCATCAGACTCCAAAAGGCCGCTAGCGCCCTCGGTGCATGGTTTCAAAAATGGCGTATCGACGTGAACCCAGACAAGAGTTCTTCGGTTTACTTCGACTGTAAACACCATCGTATTGCCAACAATCTCCACATTAGAATGTTAGGTATTCCCATCCTCTGGAAGCGCAGTACCAAATACTTAGGCATCACCTTAGACCAGACGCTTTCTTTCAAGCCACACGTCGATAGAGTAACGAAACTCACCCGTTTTTACTTAGGCCGCCTACGTATTATGTTAGGTAGGAAAAGTAAAATGTCCTTCAGAAACAAACGTACGCTTTTTAAGACCTGCGTTAGACCCGTCATGACATATGCCTCGCCAATCTTTACCCACGCCAAACCCTCCGTCCTGCACAAACTGCAGATAGTTCAAAATCTCTTCTGCCACCGGCCACAAACGCACCTTGGTACGTGCGTAACGCGGACCTGCACAGAGATCTTGAACTACCTACAGTGCAACAGCACCTCAAAACACTCTGAAGCGTTCTTCAAACGCTCCGAAACCCACCCCAATCCTCTAGTTCGAGATTCAGTCTCGTATACTACCCCTGTCATAGATTCGCAGTACAAAGTCGCTAGACCGAGAAACGCGCACAAGAACGTAGCCACGCAACTCTCGAAGCCCTTCAGGCCGCAACGTCTAATTCTAATTTAAATTCGAATTAATTCAATTTTTATTTTTTTATTTTGAGCAACTTCACTGCTATGTAATTCCAAGCGGGTGACCCTTTCTGGGGCCCGCTAGCGCGGCCTTTTTCTCCAATTGGTCGTCGCTCAGATGAAGGCTGTGTGGCAAAAAATTGCACGAGTCATTCAGGGGGTTTTTTAATGGGTAGAGGCTCTGGTAGGCTCGGAGCGACGAGTCCCACATAACCTCGATCATGCGCGGCGAGGTATGCGTAAGAGCATCAAGCTATCCTACCGATAACATCTTCAGTCTACTGCAAGTAACTCTGCAAGTCCTCGAACTCAAACTCATGCTGAAGCTACCGGACTCTGAAGCTGCCTCATGCTGAAGCTACCGGACTATGAGTAGCTGCCTCCTACTGAATCTACCTGACGCTGAAGCTGCCTCATGTTGAAGCTACCGACAGTGAAGCTGCCTCATAAAGAAGCTACCTGATCCTGCCTACCACCTCCTCCTGCCTGCTGATCCAATCTGCTCCTCCTGTTCCTGCTCTCGCTGACCCTGCACGCGCCAGAGCGCTAGTCGGCGCCTGAGCGTCTGCCGCTGATCCTGCACGCGCCAGAGCGCCAGTCGGCGCCTGAGCGTCTCCACTGACCCTGCACGCGCCTACACGCCTTCACCATGGAAGCCTTCGCGGTGACTCTTCCGACTAATTCATGTCCGTGATAGTTTTTGGAATAAAAACTTTTATTACGTGACAATACAAACATTGTACGGAATGTACTCCTGACTGTTGACTTTCATTTACCGATTTTCCGCATTTTAAAGAAAACTCAGTTGGAGGACCTCATTTTTGTGATGTGAAAACCGTAATTTCTAGATGCTAATACATAACTAACTAATACATATATTTCATCAATAAGTAGCTAGCTATTTTAGGCTATTTATACGGTTTATTTGATATTATTTATTTATTTATTACAAGTGCATCAATGATCTTAACATATACCTGACATTCGACATTATAATATAGCTAAAAGCTGTACTTCAGTCATAATATCACTATATACACAACATATTTAGAGCAGTTATTTATTAATCGTGCTGATGCAACAGAGCCAAAGTGACGCGACTCGCCTCACAACTTCTCTGCCAGGTGTGATGATAAACCCTGGCGGTCTGCCAACCCTAGCCTCTCAGACACATCATTAACGCACCCAAACAACATTCAAAACGATTTACTACCTCACAAAAATGCAAACATTATGAGATTTGTCCCTTTAGCTTTTGGCTGGAGCAAAATGACTTTGCCGAATTGATTTAATAGGTTTCTTAATGTTTGTGCAATTGAGTGGTAAGATTTACAGATATGTCATAATGAATCAAATATAAATATTGTTGGAATTGTTCTCTGGAATCTAGTTTTCCTTTATATGTTTGATATACCTGTGACATTTCTTAATAATTGTACAAATAAAAGTATTGGAACAAACTCTTTAACATAGTGCAATATCATAAATAAGTCAGGACCTAGGAAAGGACCGAGTTAATGTTATAGAGAAGAGAAGAAAACTTTTTGGTTTCTTGACATACTTAGGAAAGTAGGTAATGCTACGGAAACCATTGCCTTGAATCCGTTATATGTACGGGCCTAATTGATTGGTAGTGCTCGTTCTATTTAGAGCTGCTGGGTTGAGGTAGGTCTATTCACAGGCGTAGTACAGCTGTTTATTCTACGTTTAGAAATAATCAAAGTAAATAAGTAAACTGACAATTACTTGTTTTTGTAGACGTTATATAAAACATGACTCTACCACCACTTTGAAAAGAACATATTGAAGAAGAACTGGGAACAAATTTAACGGGTGTCATTTTTTCGAGGTAAATATTAGAATGGCTTTATGTCTATACAAAATAATTCTTATCTGTAACTGTTAGCTCGGCAAGTCTCCTTCTCCACAAAATATCCAAAAGACGAATATCCGCGAACAGCACCCGGTCACGGGCTTAAGTGGGAACCGGCCGTCGCCCTCCTCGACCATGGAGTGTCTTATTCATTTGAGGGCAAACGAATATCTACATATATAAACGTTTAGTGTTATTATTCGAAACAGCGGTCTGTCACTTTGGTAGCGAATTGAAGCATATCATGATGAACTATCAATAAATTACTGCTGATATGAACTTCTTAAAATTTATTTGCTTTCCTAGAAAACCATTGACGTCAGACTGAAATGTAATTGATGCTAAAAATAAAAAAGCGACGAGCCAGGCGATAGGTCACATCGCCGTGCTGTGATCAATCTGCTATGAGAATGTGTGTTATCATTTATAATATTCATTACAAATAGAGTTCTCAGTTTAAAACTTAAGGACATTCATTGGATTATAGCAATGTACCGAGCTCAATTTAAATATCTGTTTTATATTCGTATATGTAGTTTAAATTAGGATCTGGTTTTTGACATGTCGATAAGTTATTCAGGTGAAATCTTTTAAGCTGAATTAGAACCTCACTTCCTAAGAAGTTAAGTATATATTTGTTCGGTTTATATGACACATTATGGTTAGCCTGATTCTAACTCCAGACGGTGGAATCCTCAACAGTCCACAACATTGACACAAAACTTTACCAATGAAACATGACTTTCAAAATTATTTTCTTACTGTTGATTTTTCTAATTTTGTCACTGGCGTATCGTGTCACAGTCTGGATGTCGTCTGGTGGTACAAAATGACCTGACTGGCATGCACCCAGCGTCATCTGACCCGTTTCGTTTGGCTCGGTCTGGGGCCCATTATATCCATGGTGCAATGACCTGAGGTAACTAAATGGTTTGTTGCAGTTGGAGGTACCGATTTAGCGGAGCTTTTTGCTTACGTCATATACATTGGGATTATTTTTTATACATTGGGATTTTAAATGAATTAGATTTCATATTGATTTTTAGGATCTGGCCGCGTAGTATACCTTTACATAGATCCTGAAAGACGTCAAATTCTGAAAATGACGTTTCGATCAAATTTCTCCTACTGCAGATGTAAATAGACTGAGAAAGGTAAGATAAGCAAGATCCTGACAAAATGTACGTAAAACTTTAAAAACACCAATATTTTTCAGGTTTGTGGTATAACGAATTAATCAGATGACGATCATTTATCCAAAATTAACCTAGCTCGTCTATTAAACACTTCTCGTATAATGAACGAGTCTTCAGATAGACATGATTAGTAAGTGACATCTTAAAGTAGTTTGCGTAACACTGTGCTACGGTTCAACAGCTTCATCTGTCTATTTTCGGTTTATCGTTTTGCTATTTTTAAGTTACGTGTAGTTAATGATATCGATGTCACAATCAAGGCTAGCACAATTCAAAGTTTACGCATCAAACGGAATTATATTTTTTGTAGAAATCAACATAAAATTGGTAGCTATCCAGTAATGACGCAATACTTAGATTTCCTGGTAATATTACCTGAGCACTACGTATATTTCACGGCCTAGCGGTATGGTCGGCTGTGGACCTGCCAAATACACAAGGATTTCAAGGTTCGAATATTACTAGGGATAATCCTTTAAATAATTAGTTTGCTATCGAAGAAATGTGCAGCTTTTTTAAACGTAAAACCAGGATATACAATATACAGACCACATTCATATTTAAAATATTACTAAGGCATGAATTAATCTCTGTTTTGGTACTAGGTATCTGTTATATTTATGTAACCTTACCCTTTTAACTCGTATATTTATAAGAGTATTCTTATTTCTCATATCCATAAATAAACATTATACCAAATCACGCTTATAAAGTTTGATGAAAGGTAAATCTAGAATTGGCGGGAAATGTTCTCAGCACAAAATTAGCACATGAATGCTGCCTAGGTGTCTGATATAGGTACTCAGGCAGGTATATATTGTGTAGCTATTTAGTTAGAGAACTATGCCATGAAGCGGTTAAAGCGGAAAAAAGAGAATTCAAGTCTATCCGTAGAATTGCCCAAGAAAATAATACAGGTATAGATCGCTCAACTCATTTTTGCGCGCGGCCCAAGGAGTGTGTGTGTAAGTTGTGTAAGTGTAACGTGTAATAATGTAAGTTTTGTGTGGCAGCCGCCATCTTGACAAACCGTGTTCTCGTCGCTTCGGTTTGGAAGGCTTTGGACCCCTACTTAAAATGTTCTAGATAAATCTGATTATATAAATTATTTTTCTCCCTTTCGGTTACTAAGCCTTAAGTTATGATTAGAATTGTAATTTTTTATACAGGTTTTATATTAAATGTGATGTATTTTATTATCATCAAATGAGATTCAGCTATACAGAATTTAAACATTAGGTTAAGTCAAAAATGTGTTTAAACTATGATGTAAATAAAAGAAAAATATTATGCACTTTCCGCTTAATCGCATTTGTAGACCGATTAGAATTAGAAAAAATGAATAATTTATTACCGTTTTTTTTTTGTTAAACTATGGAGGCTCAGATTCTTGCGCTATTTTTTAAATAAAAAGGAGCACTTAACGTTAATTTTTTTCTTCATTTACATTTTTAATACCCAAATTTTTAAAACCCAAATTTAATATCAATTAATTTGTTTACAATTATTTTGTATTGAAATGAGGGAGATGATTATTCTACTGGTGAAATTACAATTCATAGCAACATTGAGTAGGAAAAATAACAAAGAAATATCCACCCAAAAAAATATAAAGAAGATCTAAGTAATTTCGTCATACGATCCTTAAAATAAGCTACCAAAAATCGCTGAACATACGAGGGGCGTTCAATGTATTCTCGGTGTGGCCATGAAGGACAAGGAGGAAAGTTCTGGAATAGTTTTGTTGTTCTATATAGTCTGCAGGGCAGGATTTAGAGGTCTGGAGGCCCCGGGCCAGTAAAGGAGTGGAGGCCCCAAATTAACTTCCAAATAAAATAAAAAATAAATCAAGTAATGCGAAACAAACTCAAATTATTATTTATTAACACGTTAATAAATAATAATAATAAAAATGTATTCCTGAAAAACTTACATCTAAGAATATACAATATGAATTTACATTATTACTTCGATAAACTTCATGATGATCAACTATAATTAAATGTCTAAAAATTAACAATAAATACTATAATTATAATAAGTCATATTATCGGTTTATCATGATCTAGGGTAACAATAACTAGGCAAATACCTAAACTAAGTAATTGTGAATTACCTGTTTTTTAAGTATGCTATACATTAATTCTAAAACATTCAATACATTTATTACTTCTATAATCTAACTTTTCTATACCTTCTAAAATATATTTTTGTTTCTATTCTGAAAAATAAACAGTACCAAATTGCTGCCTTGAGCTCTTCATCGTCGGAAAACTGCTTTCCACGAAGGTCTTTTTTTTAGATAAGAAAATAGAAAATAATCGCTAGGGGCCAAGTCTGGACTGTAGGGTGGGTGACTAATTTCTTCAACCCCACATTCTCTTCCAGCAGCCTTGGCAACACGCGCAGTGTGAACCGGCCATAAAGTTTGTTTGTCATAAAGAAGCAACAGGCCCGCGTTCAGTTAACCGCGTCTTTATTCTTTACGCTTCCTTTAAATTACGCAATCTATTATATGATTACGCCATTATACTCTGACCTATTATTGCGTACTCGATAAGCAAAATTCCTTTCGAGTCTCAAAACACAGTAGCCATGAGTTTCCCAGCCGACGGAGAGACTTTAACCTACTTTGGTGGCTTTGCTCCCTTTTTGCGCCACAGCTTCCACTCTTTTTTGCTTTCTGGATCCTAGTGATGGACTCACGTCTCGTCACCAGTAACAATCCGATCAAAAATACTTGATGGATTGTCTCCCCAGAGCTCCAAAAACTTACTTACAACACTAAACTCGCACTTGTTTTTGAGGCGCCGCGCCGTGAGCATTCGAGGCACCCATCTTGCACTGACCTTTGACAGTCATTATTATGGTCATGCAGGATGGTGTGGATGGTCCCAACAGATAGGTTAGTCATCTTTGCTAACATTTTGATTTTCATACGGGCATCTTCAAGAACAATTATCTCCACTTTTTTCACGTTTTTCTCTGTCGTGGCACTCACTGGCCCTCCCGGATGGAGGTCGTCTACAATGCTTTTTCTGCCTCCTTTTAATTCACGTGACCACTTTTGGACCGTCGCTAATGAAGGAGCAGATTCTCGATTAACTACTACCATTTCTTCGTTGATCATTTTTTGAGTTTTTCCTTGCTCTGTGAGGAATTTAATTACTAGGTGTAACTTCGTTGCTCCATTTTCGTCAACATGGCCGCGTCAGTCATCCCTGCTATGTTCAAGTTAAGATTACTAGAGTTATATGAACTAGTGATGATATTTGTTAGATTTTTTTTTATATTTATAACCTCAGATACTGTCTTAACCTAATGACATTTTAAAGTATCCTCATAGTTGCTTAATCACCATGATACCGAGAATACATTGAACGCCCTACGTACATGAAGATTCAATAGATAGTGGTAGTCCCCTATCATCAGGCATCGGCTTGACTTGCTTATTGGAAGAACCAATTTATAATTAATTAAGCCCTTTCTGAAATAAGGATAAACAAAACACCCCGATAAACTCTGCAACTGCCAATCTGAAACTTAGTGCAGCCTGTGATAAGGATGATTACATAGGGATCTACGTGTCATGAGTCATGCATCGTGTGATCTACATCTCTATATGTAGAAAATTATAAATGTTTGTTTCTTAGTCCGTATTTATTCTTTATTGTCAACCTTATAATACATAGTATCAGATTGTTGTACAAGAATTAAACAAGGAATATCAACAATGTGCGGTCTTATCACTAAACTGTGATTCCTTCCAGACAAACGTTGCAGAAACTGAAGCAAACTTACGTACAACGTATTAACGTATTTTTAGAGGGCTGGAGAGTGAAATCAACTGCATTTTATCGCGTAGAGTTTCCTCATTCTCATAAATTATACGAATTCATTAGATCCTCAAATCCGTACCCGGAACCTCCATCGAAGCTGTCAAATAAACGAATTAAACAATTTTCTTAGAGAGACAATTGCCTTAAAGTATTTAGTTCAATCTCGGCTGTGCAATTTCAAAACCTAGTAAGGGACATCTTCAAGAAAAACGGGTTTTTTGCATGACTGTGTTTCTAAAGTCATAAGGCATCGATCCATATTGACAAATCATCTAAAAAGACTATAGAAATAAGAATTTTAAAATTAAAAATCCTAGCAAGTACACAGTCGTAACTCGGGAGTGACTAAAAAACGATTTAAAAAACATAGCAAGTAACTCTAACAACTTATAAACCTAGCAAGGGATGCCCCTTACTAGGTTTATAAAGTTGCCATGTAAGTTACTAGCTTTTTGAAGTTGTGAACGCGGATCGAATTGCGCGTGCCAACATCAGTAAGCGACAAGACGCCAAACCCTTCGCACTATTTGGTTTTTTTTTAATAACAGCTATCGGTACTTAACATGTCAAAAATACAATTTTATAGGTCGAAGTTAATGATAAGTGCCTTAAATAAAGTTTAAGATGCTGATATGTAAGTAAAATTATGTTTAATATGAAGTAAGCAATTATGCAATGTGTTGCAATGCACCTCCTCTTGCACTGACTGAAATAGGTGAAGAAAATTCCAGACTGCAAACTCTACCTGCACAGACTGAAATAGTTCATGAGAATGTTATGCTTCCCGAGTCACTGTCACCTCCGCCTGTATACATTGCAACCTATCCGAACACAATTATATGCACGAAACAAGATCAGGCAAATAGTTTTAATGAAAATACAAATAATAGCCAAGATTTTATCCCAAATTTAAATCAACCTGAGAATCGAAGTACAACAGATGCCTACAATTGAGAAAAATAAAGTCAAGTATGCATTTATAGAGGAAACCTGTGGAAATAAATGCAAACGACAGTGCAATATTGCATTAGAGTAGCGTAAATCAATATGGGACAATTTCTGGGTTATGATGAACGAAAATCACAAGAGTTTATTAATTAAGTGCACAAGAATTCAAGCTATAAAGAGACGCAAAGCTAATAAGAAAAACCCTAATCCAAAATACGCCAAAAATGTAAAACGATTCTATTATCTACCTAAAATAAATGCAGGCAACGGAATGATGGAAGAATTGAACGTATGTCCAAATTAAAAAAAAACCTAGTTCATAAAGTGGATGCAGTAATTACTGAACTAAGCAAAGGTGTTAAGCGTGGAGTATTATACGGCGAAGTGACAGAAAAAAGGGGAGGAAAGAAACGAATATTAGACAGAGATCCCATATTAAATCATATTTTGTCTTATAATCCAACAGTCAGCCACTACAGAAGAAGTAACGCTCCGCTTGCTCAATATTTACCAAGGACACTAACTCTTAATTCTATATTTCATGATTTTAAACGGAAATTTCCAAATTCTTGTTCTTCAAAGGAAGTATACAGGCAAACAATAAAACGCATGCATATCTCATTTAAATATCCCAAAGGTGACAAATGCACTGTTTGCTAAACGTTTGAACAGCAAATAGCAGATTTTGGAGAGGTATATCAGGAAGACGCTTATAAGGAAAACCCTAACAGTGTTAGGTATTATTCTATTGATCTTCAAAGGGTAATGTTATTGCCTGATATGCCTTCTTAAGCCTTCAATTTAACATTTGCCCCCATAAAGCAAATGACAAATATTCACTGTACTTGCACTGCTACTTTGGCAAGAAGCTTTTGCAGGTAGAGATGCCAATAAAATCGTAGATGCACTTGCAGCGCTTTTTGAAAAGCAAAGGGACTTACAGCATTTAGTGATTTGGTGCGATAATTGTACCAGTCAAAATAAAAACTGGATAATGTATATTGCCCTAGTAGTTCTTGTTAACTCGAGCTCCTTCAATATAGAAACATTAATTTTAAAATACTTACTAGACAAAAGGACACACGCGTATGTCTGCAGACGGTGTGCATGGGAACATTGAGAGACAAATCAAGCGTCGAGAAGTCGTGTTCGCTTACGAAGATACAAAGATGTAGTACAAAGCTACAGGCTCAATAAAGATATAATAGATGTCCAAAAAAAATATAAGTGGGTCAAAAAGAGAAGCCCGAGACGCAACAATTGTAACGACGTATTAAATACATTTACTTTAAATTCAGTAGTGGAAGTAAAGTTTGTAAGCGGCAATCGGAAACTGTTTTTTAAACTCGGTTTCGATGAGCCATACGTTGAACTTGACTTTCTTATTAAAAAACTTAATGTGGGATTGCTACCGCAAACTAGTATTAGGTACTCCAAGAGGCACAGAACAAACTCAAAAGATGTCATTTAGTCCAAACTTGTACCGGTCATGCCTGCTAATCGACGGCAATTTTTGATTAATTTACCCGTTTGTGATGCTTCAGAAGATTTGGTTTCAGGGGAGCAATAGATTATTGGTTAATTTAGAAGATAAATTTTGAACTTTGAAATTCAATTAATAAATACGTGAGTTTTATTTCAAATAAACATGACTACATGTTGTACTTACTAGGTTCATGAAATAGTGATTTAAGCATAAGGGAAATTTTTTAATAAAATTAAAAACCTTGTAACAACACTTACTAGGTTTTTAAGTTGTCAACCCGACTGAGTCCAAGACAAAAAAACAATTTGGTTATTAGTAAGTGCTATAAAACTTGATCTAACGTTTATTTAGATATATGATTAAATCTATATACATACATCTTTGTATCTCTTATACTTTTGGCGCGGCAAGCTCTCAAAGTGAACAACTCCTTTTTTTGCTCTCCTGTAAAATTTGCTCTCTGCCCCTTACTAGGTTTTAAAATTGCACAGCTGATCTGGCTTGACAGACAAAGTTCATTTAGTTCCAAAATGCTATCCAAACGAAATTTGCAAGCAATATGTACTGCTATATAACTTGCTATTAATAATAAAAAAGGAGTTGTCTATAAGCGTTTCTATTTATTATGATGCTTATGTGTGAATTTGGTGAATTGCAGTTCGAGTTGATGAAATACAATTGCATAAAATTTTAGAAATATGTTTCCAGTACAAATATCGACCAGCAGTCAGGGAGCACCTATCAGCCGCGCAAAACCCATTCAGTTGCTGACCTGAGTAAAATTAACGTTCGAGTAAATTGCTGCGTAGTAACAACTCAAAAGTAGTTACTCAGCTATGACGAGCAATTTTACAGCTCTAGTAGTAGAAACAGAATGTAGAGAACATTGTACAGCTTAGTAGCGAACTTGTACAGCTGGAAAACAAGTTAATCTTACTGTTTTATACTAAACGTATTGATTCAGAAAGGTAAATGCAGAATATTTTTGAAATACTGCATTAATTGGATTCAGATTCGAGTCTTCATGCAAATCCTACTGCCTTTTTATATAAAAAGTGGAATTATTTTTTTCATTTTATTATATAAATTCGTAACGGCCACCTGTTCTTTGAGCTACGTGTCCAGCCGATTGCTACTTCAGTCCTCAGTCGCATATATTCTGTAATATATTAAATGCTTATCAATAAAAGCAACAGAGAATTTGTTGAGGAAACGTGTTAGTTTGAAAGTAACATGAATATTTCAGATCTAAGACGACCCCAGACGGCCTGGCGACTGCCGCCGCAGCCATTAGACTATTGTACAACGTACACATGGGCACTTTACACTTTGATATCAAAGATTGTGGTTACCTTGTAGGTATTAATATGAACATTACGCGTCATGTTAACTTTGAAAGTAGTTTTACTTTGGGCTTATTGGCGCAATTTTATTGTACGTTTAGCCCGCAACTTCCGTCAAATATTCCGAGGGATCAGTCCTTTGTTTTTTCTTGTATGAAAGGTATTATGTGCTATTACGTAGTTTATAACGAAATTACGCATCATAATGCGTAGCGTAGTTTAGCTTACAAACCCACTTTCGCAATTGTACGAGTAAGAGCGAGGCCACATTAGCGCGTTCCGTTGCGTTGCGTCGTCGTAGCGGCGTCGCTGCGTTGTTTTCCATACATTTTAAATGACATGCCACATTATAGCGTTGCTTACAACGGGTCGACGGAAGAGAGACGAAGCGGGGGGAGGGTGACTCCGGTGCGACGACACGACGGACAGTGTTTCACTATGGTTTCACTGCTAGAGAGTCAAACGAGACGTGCGTACATGACATTTTATTTATCTCAGCATGAGTGTTGAGGATATCGACATAGATTTTCTCATCTCCTCGGTGCAAGAAAGGCCGATCATATGGGATAAAGGTCATGAACATTACAATGATAAATCGTCCTCTTGCGTCCCGACGTCGTGCGTCGTCGCAGCGCAGGTGTGGCATACAATGCGTTGATCCGTTGCGACGACGCAACGCAACGCGCTAATGGGGTCTCGCTCTAATATTAGTTAGGATGGGTTCGTTTGATATGTCATATTTAGGCAGTATCCCGGTTTAGCCAAAGACAGGGTAGGTTAGTAGTTACCTACTTATTACATTGCATTTATTTTTTTTCTAGTTATATTTCAGATTTCTTATTAGGATGATTGATTATAAATAAAACATCACACGCATTTAAAAAAAAACTATTTATAGTATTAATTTGCATTGCAGCAAAAATTGAATACATAACTATGCTAACTCAAAGTTTACTTAATTTTCTTTATTATAAAAAAGTAAAAATAGACGCAATTGATAAATATCAATAAAACATACAAGATAGTTATTATAATTACATAGTTAAAACATAATTATTTTAAGGAAACAAAATATTTTAAGTTAACGTGTTAATGGTACAAACATCAACCTCTTAATTGTCACTAAAAAGTTACCTAAAACAAGTAACCTATAGAGGCGATTCGATGAAATATTTTATGTTTTCACCAAGTGTTTTTAATTAATATAAGAAGCGAGAGACGAGAACATTTAATCCGCCTAGTCGATTCAATAATAACAACATTATTATAACAGTCAATTAAGTGGGTACGGCAGGAGAGAGCCGTTTGAGGGTGTTCGTCGTTTGGATACTTGGGGGGAGGGAGACTTGCCGAGCTAACAGATGCAGAAAAGAATAATTTTTGTATAGACATAAAGAGACTCTGTAAATTTATTTTGAAAAAAAATATACCCGTGAAGTTTCTTGCCAGTTCTTCTTCACGAAGGTTTTTTTCGAACTGGTGGTAGAATCATGTTTTATTTGACGTCAATAAGAACAAGTAATTGTCAATGTTGAGAAATAAATATTTGCATTTGAATTTGAATTTGAGACAACATTCCGCATCCGGGAACGGCTCTTGTTTTTTATAAGCTATATGAGAGCCATTACGCTTAATTCATATATATATTCGTTAGCTTCAATATTCCAGTAACAATAAAAACTACCAACTGCTCTTGAAAACTAAAAGTACACAAGTACACAGGGTTACCGGTATTACGATAAATTCCTTGCTGGAGGTCAAAGTAGAGCTATTTGTAATAATATTGTTTATTTGTGAAAATTTTAAAGTTTTCCCGAATTTTGACAAAAAGTTTGGAAACTTTCATATCTTTTTAATTTAATCACATACCTTGCGTATTACCTACCTAGTACTAAGCTTACATTTCAGCACTTACACAGAAGTCACATTAAGGTAAAGTAATACATTTAAATGTAGAGTTTCTTCTGTTCAGATCTCGCCTGGGGCGGTGCTACCCATTTGAGTGGCACAATACCCACGTTGACGTGGCTGTGTTCCGGTCGGCAACGCCTCGTCAATCGATAAAACAATAAACAACAAAACACCTACAATTATGAAGTCCATGGGTGCCACTTACCATCAGGATCGCGTGCTCCTTTGGCGAAAATCAAGCGTTCAAAAAAACAAAGAAAAATGTTTATTAACTTTAAAAATTATCTGCACAAAGTGAAGCGTATCTTACAAAATACTTAAATAAGTTCTTGATTTCAACAGCTATCTAAATTAGTGCAAGTCTTAAAAGTAACTTAAACTAACTCATATTTAAGTAGGACACGCAGTACACGTTTACTTATTTTGTTAAAAATAAATGATGTGCTTTTAAGCCAGTTTTCACTTAAATCCAAACACTCTTTCCAGAGATCCTCTTTCCGTTGCTGTACAATTTTATTTTAAATCGATATTAGTCTAAGTTTTCTGTAAATATTTGCACCATTTTAGATACCTATTGAAATGAAGAACTTACTCTTACTTAAGTAATTTGTACGGTACATCCCATACATTTTAACTTAAGATTGTTTTGCAAGATTCTCAAATGATCAAATATAACTGCATTACTTTAACTTTATGCTGTTCGAGGAAGTGTTGAAATGTAAGCTACTAGATAATGTGCAAAAACTTATAAAAATTACAAAAAAAGAAACCACATTAGATGTCTTTTTTGCCAAAACTCTGAATATTTAAAAAAACCTTTAAATAAAAATATCTCAGAAACTGGGCATTACCGCCTAGCTTGACTAAATAATGTATTGCAAAAAACCTCAGTTTCACCACCCCAAATTATTTACCAGTAACCCTGTATACTAGTATGATAAAAATATAATATCATAATTCGGCATGTGAAGAAAAACGTTGAGATACTAATTCGAAAACCATTTGAAGATATCACATTTCCATGATATATCTATTATTTCAGTGAGAACGCGCAAAATAGTGAGATTGAGCTCGTGTAAACGATAATGCTGTAAAATAAATATTCACGACATTGAGTAGCATCAACTTCTAATTACTCTGGTCTGGTTAAACTGTCATGTCAATGTTTACAATAAATATTTGTTACAATAATCTGTACACATACAAGAAAAACAACTGTTCAGTTTTCTATGGTTCTAATAATAATGAACTTTGTTGTGTGATTTTAAAAAGATAGCTACTCGGTGGTGTCATCATACGAAATTCTTTAAAAAATTATTCAAAATTATATACCTACTGCATAGCAATCCGAAATCTTCGTTACTTTTTCGGAAAAAAATAAAAAAGTTCAAAACAACTTGACATACCGAATCGCACGGGGATTGAAACCAAACCTTTTCCATTACTGCCAACACTGCAATAACAATATTACGTTCTTAATTAAACACGGAAAGCATTGGTTTTGTAATACTGGTTACTTTGTTTTAAAGTTCGTAATATCTTTTATTTTATAGGTATGGTGTTCAGCAAATTTTGAAAGAAAACTAAAACTTCCTGAATTTTACCACAAGAACGACAAGTACCTAAAAACCTTAACAATCAAATGTCTACTCAGACTTATCAATCTTCAATTATTCACTGACTGACAAACAGACAGTTTCATTTCATGGCACTGACGTTGATTGATTGTGCATGCATGCATGCATTGCCTCTTTTGTTGAAAAACAAATGGTTTTTTCTGTTTTGTGATTGTGTGACTCACACAATATCCAATTATTCCAATTTATTTTAATTCGAAATATAACATACAATCAAACTAAACTATCTAGTAGAACTAAAAGCTTACAGATCAAGTATTAATTAGCTTTTTGCAATTTATAATCAAGAGAGTAGGGGATGATTCATTACTTTCATTTAAATAATTATTTATAATAATGTCGTCCTCTGCAGAAGATTCAGATGTTGAACATGATGTGACCAGTAGTCGTAGAAATCTTGTAGAAAACGAGCCAGGTAATTACATGAATAAGTACGGAACGACGAAGCTTTTTACATTTCTTTGTTTATATTTGAGATCAAGGTAATCAAACATGTTATTGTTCTTGATATTTTTCAGTGGAAGAAACTACAGGATGGATTAAATGTAGGACAGTACTTGGCATCATGGGCTTCCTTGGTTTTGCCAATGTATATGCTATGCGTGTGAATCTTTCAGTCGCAATAGTTGCTATGGTAAACTCTTCAATCCCAGTACCGTCAAATGAAACTGGTCTTGATGTATGTCCAACATCAGCACCTTCTAATACCTCCATACCTGATGTAAGTTTGAGATACTTATTTACATTTGAAAACAACGATTTTTGTTATAACAACAGATATATATTTTAAAACAACAATTTATGTTATAAACATATTCAAATGCTATTACAGAAACCTGGAGAATTCAACTGGACATCTGAACAACAGAGCTTAATATTAGGATCATTTTTCTATGGCTATGTTTTGACACAAGTAAGTTTGACTTTTATTTATTAATGAACTATCTTACCATTTAAAATCAAATAAGTTACTGAAATAATTTTTTTACAGGTGCCTGGCGGACGAATTGCTGAGATGTTTGGTGCCAAACTTGTGTATGGGATTGGTGTATTGTTGACTGCATTATTTACAATATTGAGTCCTATAGCAGCATATGCCGACTTTAAGTTTTTCTTTGTAGTCCGAGTGCTAGAAGGTCTGGGTGAGGGAGTCACTTACCCAGCCATGCATGCCATGTTAGCAAGATGGATTCCTCCCTTAGAAAGATCCAAGTTTGCAGCTTATGTCTATGCAGGTGATTCACTTTATAAACTTGTGTAATACCTTTTCTAAAACAAGATTCATTGTTGATTTTTAAGCAATGCAATAAAATGCTTGATCTCATATCTATAGTCATAATTTTATAGAACTCACTTGTTATAACAGTCATGTGAAACTAAAATAACAATAAAACACTCTTTCTATGTCTGTTTTAACTTTATTATTGACCTTGATACTGACTTTATCAAATAACTTTCTTAAGTAAAAGTAGTTTCTCAAACTATGCTCAAATATTTCATCTTAATTACAGGTTCAAACATTGGAACTGTCATATCTTTACCAGTGTCAGGATGGCTATGTACACTAGACTATGGTGGAGGTTGGCCTCTTTGTTTCTACTTATTTGGAGGTCTTGGGGTAGTGTGGTTTGTTGGATGGATGTTCCTAATATATGATACTCCCCAGAAACATCCTAGAATATGTCAGAAAGAAGTTGAATATATTGTTAGTACTATTGGGCCACAGGTAAGAAAGTTTTGCTTGCATTATTTCGGGTTTATATGATTTGACTATTTAATAATTCTAATTCACATAAATGGCCATCTAAATTTATCTTGTGTTGTGTAAGTATTACATACAAACATAAGTAAGTATAGTTACAAATATGGAGCACAGATGGCATACTTTATATCATGACTCATTGAAATGTCATTAAAATTTGATAGTTTGTATAGTGTTGTATAGAAAAGTTTATATTATAAATTCAGATATCATTGGTATCTCTCTACTGACCCAGCTATTAACATGTGTTTTATAATATCTGTGTGTTACAGAATTTTATATGTATACTGAAAACACATAATTTTTTACATGATATTTATGAATTACTATATTTGTATCCGTGTCTATAAGTATGTCATGATTTAAGTAAAATTAACACCTTTAATAAAAAATCATAATTTTTTTTGCAGGAAGAAGCACAATCCCTGTCCATTCCATGGTGCAAGTTTTTAACTTGTGTCCCATTGTGGGCGATCCTTATTGCACAGTGTGGACAGTCATGGTTATTCTACACACAGTTGACGGAGCTGCCTACCTATATGAATAATATATTACACTTTGATATAGTTTCGGTAAAATTGATAATTTTATCTTGAAAACTTTTTGTGAATAATATTAGTGACCACTAATGGTTTACCTGATGGAATTTGGACCCTTATTTTTCATTAATCACCAAGCTAAGAGACAATCCTTACCACAAACATGCTTTATAGTGACTTTCGATTTTATACTTCTTTTAAATGTGCTGCCCAATTACCTAATAATGTCATAATGAGGATCTAGAGCATTTGTATTAAATCATATTTTCCCTTGCCCGCTGGTAAAATTCAACTAAACATGGTTCCAAGCAGAATCTAAGATTGAATGTGACAAATAATATAGGGACTGTAGAGTTTCTGGCAATAATCAATAATTTGAAGTCTCATCATTATTATTATTTAATATATTGCTAACTATTAATCATACATTTTTTTATCAGAATGCCCGCCTGTCAGCACTTCCTTATCTTACATCCTGGATAGCCGGTATTTTGATCAGTATCTTTGCGGACTGGCTGCTTGCAAGGGGATACATGTCTAGACTAACTAGCATGAAATTATGGAATACCGTCGGTAAGTACTATTTCTGATAATAAATCTTATAGCACTTTGTACAAAGTTACTGCATCATTAAAATTCACTGTTAAGGCCAGACATTATTATGTACACACTTAAGTTTGTGTACTATTTTATATGTCCTTGAGTAGTTTTACATACTGTTACAAATTGAGGTTGAGGAAGACAATGTCTGGATCCCGCGTTACCTCGTGAACTGGTGCCGTTTGAGGGTGTTTGTCAGTTGGATACTTAGGGAGAGGAAGATTTGCCGAGCTACCAGATGCAGATAACAATAATTTTATATAACATAAAAAGACACTGTAAATTTATTTTGCAAAAATATACCCGTGAAGTTTCTTACCAGTTCTTCACGAAGTTTTTTTCAAACTGGTGGTAGAGTCATGTTTTATTAGACGTCAATAAGAACAAGTAATTATCAATGTTGAGAAATAAATATTTGAATTTGAATTTATTTTGGCTTATGTCATTTATCTGGGCCAAACTTGTCTACAAGATTACTTTCAGCATAGAAAACATGAACCAACACAGACATGTACTTTGAACCAGATCTTTTATCGAAAATTATCTAGCTGTTAAATTGCACTTCAACAATTTTTTAAAAGAGTCCACTTTTTCCAGCATTCATTGCACTGTAGTTTAATAAATAGAATGCACCAAGTACCTAACACCTTGCAAATTTTGAACAAGTCTTATCAATTGCCTTCCAGTAGCTTTAGAAGATCGTCAGTTCATTTTATGTGGGACCTGCTACATTATTTTCCCTTTCGTCATAACTGTTCAGAACCCTTGTCTTGCCCAAATTCATAATTCAGTTGTGTATTAATCACCCATTGACTTAGAAATAAATGGACTGGGGTCTGCGTTTAATGGGGCCCAATGAGAATGCAAAAATGGTATGGATATTAAACATACGATGCAAATTTTTTTTTTTTTAATTTGAATTCTCGAAGTAGTTGACTTTCTATTTGTAGCTACATAAAGTAAAAAATTGTGGCAAGCAATGAAAGTATTGCAATGCAATAATACACAATTTTAATTTCAAGTTATTTAATTTATTCAAAATCCTGAGTATGTGTATGTGGCGTGGTTCTGGACATTTTTTACGTAATTTTGTATTAGAACAAAAAATGTTTGTCCAGTGCAATCATTATTTTAAAGTACTTATCTTATTTTAATTTCAATTCCAGCTGCATTCATCCCTGCGTTCGGTCTACTGGGCATAGCTTGGGCGGGTTGCGACAGAATCGCTGTTATGTTACTCTTAAGTATCACTTCTGCCTTCGGGGGAGCAGTCTACGCTGGTATGTTAACCTGTTTGTTCATATATGGTGCTTTTTATTTTATTTAAAAACACAGTTGTGGACATTTCGTATTGTAGTTGAATAATTACGTGTCAGAATAGTTAAGGATGGCCATTTAAATCCATTCAAGTAAATTATTGTGTTTCATAAAAGTAAGCAAAAATTGTACTACAAACATTTACTTCCACTTTTTTGCTTACTTCCCTAACTATATTGTCCAACTGGCCAACTACCTATTATAAATTGAGCACATATTTAACTGTATGAAATAAAATTACAAATTTAATTTCAATATTAACCTATTAGTTTTGTTATTTACTCAGTATAATTTATGAAAGTTAAATATACTTACAATTATATTGTAATAACTATATTCCATATATTTACTATATTCCATGCGAAAATAAGCCATTATCACCAAGTATATAAAAAACGCAAAAAAAATTGATTTTTTTAAATAATAGTAACCAATAAAACAAACATTTAATACCATCATGTCTTATTGGACCTATACTGGGCCGCTGACGTCATGTTTACAGAACGGATGATCGCCTACGTAGTTCTGACGTGACTGTGAAACAAACGAAACTTACTTTCGCATTTATTTACAGTTAACATTTCTTGAATTGAACAATTACAACTTCCAGGCAATCAGATGAACCACATAGATTTGTCCCCTCAATTCGCGGGAACCATGTACGGGATTACGAACGCCGCTAGTAATATCTGTGGTTTTATGGCGCCCTACGTCATTGGACAGATTATCAGCAAAGACCAGGTGAGCTATATTTATAAGTTTTAAATTGGTTCTTTGTTTTGGTAATAAAGATACTTTTAAAAATGATTTTTATTACTTCCATGTACTTCTGATCACGATTCCCTTTCAGCAGTTCATTTTATGTGCCATGTTTTTAGCTTAGATAAAATAATAGGGTATTTTATGAGTCGATTATCTATAGACAGATAACATTTACCTTTATATAACTTTTGACACTAGACTATAGATCGAAATGTCAATGTTATTCTATTAACTTATATAAAATTAAGCCAAGCATTGGAAAATCTGCCCTTAAAAGTATTAATACGTAATAATTGAAGACGTTTAGGACTTCTTATTCTTATTCAACAGCAGTGTTTTACTTTACTTTAAAGATTCATCAGAACGTATTTGTTTATTTCAGCAAACATTAGGACAATGGCGAGAGGTGTTCTACTTGGCTGCAGCCATCGACCTCGGCGCCAATTTGTTTTATCTCTTCTTTGCCAGTACGGAAGAACAAGTAAGATTGCCCGTTTTTTATTGTTACAAAAAATACAAAACGAACTTCCTCACTCAGGAGTTTTGAGATTATCATACAGTGAGAGGTGGGATCTTGGTGTGCACTTTTTTACCGTTCAGCAAAAGAACATCGAGTTTTCATCCAAATCTTACCCATCACGTTTTGACGACAATTTTGTATGAACAGTGAAATGTTTTTGCAAATTATTCCTGTATGGCGTTTTTGGAAAATTTGTTGGGAATAGTGGTCTCGGTCCATATGCCAATTTTTTGGACGGTAAAACATGTCACCCAGCGGGTGACATATATATTAAAAAGAGAGCCAATTTCCAGAAATTGAACTGGGACATCTAATAAATGGGGAAAATGAATTTGTTGCCCAAAAGTATCGTAAGATGCATAGTTATGAGCAAAGCGGTATCAATCTGCTCTTTTAAAAGTTTCTAAGTTGACTTTGATTACTTTGAAAAACCGACAAATACACCACCAACCCTTGCATGTGTTGATTACTCATACCTTGAGATATTTTTGTTCCACTTTTTAAATATTGATTTTATTTTCAAAAATTTATATATAATATATTCAACAAAAAGATTTATAGGTTTGTAATATCATTCGTTTCTTCATATTAATTTATATTTGCTTTTATTATTGTGACCACCACCCGAATACCATTTGTAGCAATTGCATTGTAAAAATTGTACTGATGAACAGTAACAGGGTATGTATATGTATATATGTATATATAGACTTTAAAAAAACATAATTTCTGAAAAATGAATAAACAGAAATTAACAGCAAACTTTTATGTTCCAGGACTGGTCCCGCCCTGACAACGATGACATGACAACACCAGCTCCCGTTGAAAGCATACTCTTTACTGAATCATAGTGTTGTCCCCTAACTATCGATACTATAGTGACGATACTACGCACAACACTACCCATGTGACCCAGTTTACTGATGTTTACTTAAGGGCGATCACAAATTGTTTTGCTACTTTTGATATCAATATAATAGACATGTGAAAATATGCTTAAGAATGAGCAAAATATTATTACTCAAAATTGTGGATCAAAAAGAACTATTGGTATGTACTTTAATTTATGAAATTATTTAAAAACTTGAAAACATCTAGAAATTTTTTTCAATAGGACTACGTCATTTTCTTACTCAAAAATAACGACTGCTTCTGTAGGGCTCAATTATTTGTAACAAATAAGGTAACAATCTCTATTCTAAGGGTTTCATTAAAAAAAACTACTATGATCTGTAGTTAAGATATCTGATATCTGATATGAATAGGATATGTATAAGAGTTTATCTTACATGCCCCATTCTGAAATATGCAAATGAAATCAAAGATTTAAATACTACAACTAACAAATGGTATACTATATATAGAAGTGTTATGTAAAGACACATAAAACACCAGTGATCATGTACATCTAGGTATATACAAAATTTAACTAAAGAAACTATTTTTATTCATCTCAGTAGCCCTGTCAAAGCTGAACACGTGACGTACAAATGGCGTGTGTTGATTGTAAACCATTGGAAAAGTAAAAAAAAATAACACAATAAAGAAGCACAATAAGATAACATATTTAGATGCTTTCAGTGATATTAAGGTAATTTGATAATATAAGCAGAACTAGCATTACTTAAAGTAATAGACGGTTATGTGATTTTATAATCACTTTAGAAATTTTGCGAAAGAAAAGGTGTTCAATAGGAAATATTTGAAAATATCGCTCTGGTGCTGTGGTATTGATTGTAACAATTGTGTATTGAATTGTGCTATGGAAATAGTTTAAAATAATGTCATAGGCTATATCTTTAAGGACAATTATTGCACTCTTTCTACGAAAAATATGGATCAATAAACAATACTTTACATACAAAAATGCTATTTATTACAATATTCATAAATAGTAAAAAGTATTTACTAAACACAGTGTAAAACTTTTTCGAATGTTCTATATTTTTAGTAAAAAGACTGTTTAAGTTAAAACCAAAATGTTAAACCAAATAATGGTTTATTAGTTTACCATGCATGCACATGAACAATGTACTTTAAGTAATTTAGTATAGCAACTCTGGCTCAAATGTTTTAAACATACAGTTTTAAAGTTTAAATCCACAGATGTAGATATAAATAGAAACGCGAGTATGTGAACGGTGACAAAATGTGGCCAAAGGGAGAGGAATCCCTTTTCCTTTGATTTTAATTTAGACCACTATCAATCCAAAATCAGGTATAAAGTTGGGCAGATATATGTATGAGAGATATTTGTGTGATAGACATAAATATTTATTCTTTTTTAAGGTATACACAAAACAAGCTTAATAATGAATCTATTCAGTTGTGAAAGTAGGTTGAAAACTCATACTCGGTTTTCATACATCTGTAAGAGCATACATATCTATTTAAATTATTTATGTCTGTGGTTTAAGTCTTTATTGTAAAATAAATAAAAAACTAGTATTCATTCAATATATAGGCATTCCAAATGTTTATTTAAATTTTTCGTGTATTCCTTTATAGCAGTATTGCAATGTACCCAAAAATATGAATTATTTTATTATTATATTGAATCTAGCGAAAATATTATTATTTAATTAGGTAATTGTACCTATTCTTTATAGGCAAAGTGATGTAACATTTAATTTGGTATGTGCAAGACAGAATTTTTATTCATTTAAGGGCTGATTTTTTAACGCTCAGATAACTTTTATCAGTAGAATAATAATGAGAATTTGAAATAATTTCTATGGAAAGTGTTGTCAGGTGTCAAAATTATTCTCCAGATAAGAGTAGTCTGGCGATTGAATAATTAGCGGTTAGTAAAATTTAACTTTTATTATAATGGTTAAAATAAATGTATTTTAATTATGTTAATAGATAAATTCAATAACTTGTATTTCAATATGAATCATTGCATATAGATCATGCAAAATTATCAAGTGGGAACATGTGTTATCCACATCAACCTTAATTTCATTATCATTATCATAATCCACAAAATTTTAATTTCTTAATGAGAAAGAAAATTATTTTATTAAGATTTATTTTTGTAACTTCATATCTTGTTTTGAAATTCAACTTTGCAACTGAGTGTCTATGTCTTGTAGTGAATTGAAAAAATTATATTAGCAATATTGTTTTCAATTTCGCACTACTTAGATCGGTGCTTTAATCTTTGGATAATGCTTTCGCCTTAATTCATTCCAATATAGGATCTAGCATAAAAATGAACTTTCAATTCTTTTTTATTACTTTTATGTTTTATTTGCTTGTTAGAGAATCACTTGTTCTTCATGTTTTAAATGTTTATATGTTTTAGTATTCATATGATAATTTATGAAAAACTCAATACATTTATATGCTTAGCTTGCTATTTTGTCTGTGATTATTTGAAATGACAAAGTAATTTTGTTATGAGTTCGTAAGTTTTTAGCTGAATAAGTAGCTTAATGCTATATTATGGTGTCATACCATTTAATTCAATGTCTTTACATTTGTTAAATGATAAGATTTGGTTTGTTTTAATTAGATCAAAAATTCTTTGAGTAAAGATGTTGATTTCATGGTGTATCAACCAAGTAAGTAATGTATTTTTATATTTAAAAAATAATAAATGATTATATTCGTTTTGCATAGTTTCATTATATTGTCCTGTATAACAGCTGTGGACAAATTAACAGAGTTTGCTCGCTTGAGAGCGTCTTGTGGTCGATTGGGTTTAAGTCCGGAGAGGCGGCAGAAAGCACCGTTCACTCGATGAACGAATGATTGATTGAATGATTCCATCGATAACAGCTGTCTTGTACAATGCTGCGTTCCGTTTGCCGATTACAGCGCTCACAGCGCTAAAAGTGCTCAAAACCGTTCTGATTCGTTTGAGCGCGCTAAAAGTGTTATTAGTGCTATTGCAATCGGAACGGTAAATATCGCGCTAACATTCTGATTGTTCGTCGCTTAAGTCTAAAGTTATAATTTCATTAAGATCTTTGACCCTGAATGAAGCAGGAGCCATTTTTTTATATTATTACAAAAGAAAATTAATAAGCAAGCTTTTAAAATTTAATCGACTAATAAAAACAGCAACAAAGTAACGTCATGTGTCAATTTGGCAGGCCGTTCACAGCGACCATGCTCCGTAGCGTTGGCATTGTGAGCGGGAAGATGGCGGCGTTTATGATGTCATTGAAATAGCTTTCAGGGAGAAACAAGAATGAGGGTCACCTATCATTGACTTTGTTTTTAAATATAAAAAAACAAAAGATTTTTTTGTTTTCTACATTTAAGTGATGTATTCTTAAACAAAGAACAATTTTAAGCTTTAAAAGAATGTTTCAAGAAATTAATAAATATTAGACCTTTTTTTCCGTGCACGTGGACTTTTTTTGATGTGTGTATATTACAGCGTTTTTTTTAATTGTAAGTGTACAGTTTAACTGTAAATCAGATTTTCTTTTTTTCGAAAATATATTAAAAAATCGCGTAAACCAAATCAAAACCTTAAACAATTATAAAAAAGATAAGATCTTTTATTGGTATTTCTCTCTATATGACAAATCCCAAAACGTTACCTCAGCAAAATCTTGAATAACACACAAAAATTTTGCTATACGTAAACAAATTACCTTCCTATTAGCCTGTTTAGCGCAATAAGCAAATTATACCAAAGGATCATTTTGAACAGGCTCCCAGAGGCCATCCATTCGAAGCACCTGTAACTGGACGAACAGTTCGGCCTTAGGTTCCCTCACTCTTGCGTCCACAGGTGCACCGCATCACAGAGCACATCAGCCGGTGTGCCTCGAGGCTCGCTAGTTTCTCCGAGTTTTTTTTTTACTAAGCACTAGTGACATGACAACGACACCGCTCTATACACATCTGATACGAATCTACGTAGGTCAACTAGAATGCTTCAATCCGCAGCCAACGCATTAGGCGATTGGTTTAGGAAACAGAGAATGAAAGTCAACCCAGAAAACGGTGCAGCAGTATACTTCTGTCTCTCAACTAGTTCAATGACAACCTCTAGGAAACCCTCTAAAAGATTAGGTCAGATCACTCTGTTTGGTATTCCGACCCCCCGGCCTAAAAAAGTCAAAGTCAAGTATTTTGGAGTCACTTTAGATAGTGGACTTATATTTATAGAGCGTGTCCGAGACCGAGCGGCTTTCGTCACGGGTAGGCTACACGCTCTAATCTGCAAGAGGAGTAAACTGTCGCTTAGAAATAAGCCCGATCATGACATATGCCAGCGTGGTTTTCGCTCACTCCAGCAAGTCGAGCCTCAATCACTTGCAGGTTATTCAAAAAGGTTCTTACGCTAATGCGTCGAAGCCACGCCCTATTTAGATCTGCAGAAGGATCTCGAGCTGCCCACCATTGCCGCGTTCCGCATCCCAACCCGCTGGTTTATAAGTCAGATGACGCGGCGGTTCGTTACAGGCATTCGCGTAACATCTTCATAGATCCCGACGACGATATTATAAAAAGGAACGCCAGCGTTCTAATTAGAAATAGAGCAACACGGTATTCGAATAGCCTAATCCACCGGTGGGCCAGGCTAACGCATTCTACGCATTTCTACTGAGTTTCTTGCTGATTTTCTAGCAGTAGATGACCCTTCCGAACCAGTGGTAGTTTCAATATAATCTCGGGTATATTATACTTCGGCTAGGCGTATCGTATGTAGGAGTAATTAAAGTACACCTGCTAAGCGCCCTCAGGGCTCTGCGCTAGGCCACAAAGTTCGCTAAAGTTTAAACGGCCAATAGGGCCTAAATAAACATTTCATTTCGAACAAAATATATGTACGCAACAAAAGCGCTCTATTTATGTACTAAGATCTTTACTAAACATTTTTATTAACTTTGAAAATACAATTCACACAATATTATCCTATTGGTATACGAATTTTAATCCATGATACACTATCTGCAATGCTCTCATTTCTCTAAAACAAACCATATTGCTGCGTTTACGCACACTCATATTTATCGTAAAAGATAGGGTTGTGTAATGAAATATGATGATTATGACAATTTGTTTACTCTACTTCATATTACTTTAGTTAAGGAGGATGGATAGATTTATTTTAAGTGAGCTGTGGACGGATCGGGCAGACACAACACAATGCGATTGAGATTTGCCTTCTCAAAATTGAAGAGCAATGACGCTGTTCATCGTGATTTCTAGCTTTTAACACAAGAAGCCCAGTCACTAATCAGCACAGACTGTATAATATTGATTTTATAAAATATAGACAAACAAAATAACATGATATTCGTATATAAGTACATACATAAGTAATTTTAAAAGTTGATCTCCGGCCAAACTGCAGTTACGTGCGATTCTGTTCTAGGTGAGCTCTGAGTACTAGGTAGAGTAGCTAACTGTAGGCATTTCCTCATGCAATCATATAACTCTTGACCCTTAAGCTGGAACCGGTAAGCTGGGGACATTTATTTATCTATTTTAGTTCACAAATGTGTCACTTATGCCAAGTTATATGAGTGAAGGAAAAAATGCTCGAAGATTTGATGAATTATAAAATTATGTCCTTTTAAGGTTATTAAAACTTTAAGTTTATTTTCATTAATGAACAAGAAATGGCAAAGATTTAATTAAAAAAGCTAAATTTTTCTCCAATTTAACTTTAAGTAAAAAGAAACGTCTTTCAACGTTATGGCAGCAGAATTAGTTGCCTTAGCATGGTTTAAAGTTATACCTCGAAATTAAACTCACAACTGATATATAAGACTCTTGAAAATCATTACAATCTTAGCATTCATTAATATCACGTGCTCGAAATAAACTGTCCAAATACTTTCAAATGTTCTTGTTTCTTTACGTAAAAGGCCTTTTTAACTTTCTAACTGATTGATATAGTATAGTATTCAGTAACAAAATAACATATCTATCATCTAAATATAAACTTTTCTCTGCGAGATGATCCTTTTCCAAGTTAGGGTGTTACCACACCAATCGATTGACGTTGCCTGTTGCATTCTAACATCGATCGACGATCGATCAACGCCGTCGATCGATTGGTGTGGTAACACCCTTAAATCACGTGAAAAGCAGTAGGTATTGTTAGGCTGCATCTAGTCACAAATAAGCACTCACTCAGTGACGAGACTCAAATATGAAGTTCATCAGCCACCCGGTAAATTTTTTCACATTTCTCGTATCGTTCGTACCTACGTGCGCGCGATCCACCGGATGTAATGTGGCAGTATCAACCGCATTACGATGCGCCTCAGACAGTAGGTTTCAGTTGGAATTATGTTTTTCTTGTCATTTATGTTTCTGTTCCTTCCTTTTAACCGAAAAACAACAATGTTACGTAAAGGTGATTATTATGAAATAGGAAGGTACCAGCCTCGTTTGTACCGGCCCAAACGAGGCTGCCGCCACTTTTAACCGAAATCACTTTTTACGAAGTTCCACCTCGGAAGGAAGGTTGTTATAAAATTAAATATATAGCATGACATGACACACGAGGAATAAGTATGTAGCGGGTGAAATGGCGTGCAGGTACATATATATTTATATGCATTATCAAATCTTTTAAATTTATCGAAACATATAATTTTTTATTATTCAGCAAGATTCAAATTCACAAAAATAATAATGCATCACGAACATCAAAACACGACAACGAAAGTGTTAACTTCGCATGCATTTTAAAAGACGTATTATTTTTGGTATATTTGAATTTTAAGGTTTACCTGTGCAGTCCTTTAATAATAACGCGTTAGTTTTTGTAGCACCTAACCAGTCGAGAAAATTATAACTTGCGGCGTAACGAGGGCGACCGAGCGAGCAGGCGAGCAATCTTTGCCACTATCTGCAGTCGCCGAGCCTCCAACGTGTAATTACTGGAACATTTGTGTGAACTGCCAACACCAATACAAATGTTTGTTTTCGCCCCGAAGTGAGGACTCGCGTTTATCAGGTAACGAGGTGTGTGCATGGCCATATAATTATGACATCCGTTAATTTCGGCATGATGTGCAGGTGCCGCGCTCCCGCCGCAATCACACCAAGATTAGACCGAGCGCTGTAAGTGCTCTGCAAATTATTCAGCCCTCGGAAGGATGACGACACCTATATTTTACATCGGTGTAAATAGCGTTCAGTTTCGCGTGTGCTTTTATCGTTAGTTTGACGAATTTTGTAAATCGTTTTTGCATGACACCGTTATTTGTCGGTGTTTTTGCGCACGCGTTTTACTGTGCAGTCGGTTTGTTTTAATACACGGTTTGAGAAAAGCATTAAATACTAAAATATTAAACTAATTGTGTTTGCCGTGTGTTTTGTAAACCTTTCTCTGTCATAAAACTTTGTTGTGTAAAGAAAGGAGTTGCAAACAATGGGAAGGGTTTGCCAAACCCTTGCAATTAGCGGCTTACAAAGTTAGGTAGGTAGGAGGGACAATGGCGCAGCCTTGTCCTGCACCTATAGAAGATGGAGGCAAAACAATTTGGAAAAAAAATTTACGAGCCGCCAAAGTTAAACTCAAACCGTAGTGTTTATGACCGCACATTTTACAAGTTGTAAAATTTTGGGTATAAATGTGTTTCTTTTGTCCAATTGCGTAAAAATAACTGTTTTGTGATAATTTTCTTCTGTGTTGTGGATATATTTTATTATTTTATATTGGTGAGACGATAATAAGGTACACTGTATAAGCAAACTTATTTATTGCATTTGTTGATAAATCGAAACTATTTAGTTTGTCAAACCTACCTACCTAAGCTACATATTTGCTAAGTACCAGCGTGTACTACGCAAATTCGTTATTGTATTAGTTTATAAACAGTGATGATAAGTAAAATATGTCCAACATACAATTTGAAACAATCAAAAGAAGGCATATTATTGTTATTTTCCTAAATAGCTATCATAAATATAATTATTTATCTTCTAATGCTAGATACACTTGAAAACTAAACTTGGACTTGTAAAATTTTTTGTGAGTTTAATGAAAAGTGATACATGGTAGGAATATTGAATTCCTACTATCTATTCCCGTCTATTTTATTTCCCAATTGATAAAAACATGTTTTTTACGGTAGTAGCGTAGTAGCCCTGCTTCATACGCCGGAGATCCCAGGTTAGAGTCCTGGCCGGGCATTTATTTGTGTGATGAATATTGTTTTTGTTTTTGAACATTTGTTCTCGGATAATGGATGTTTATATGTATGTATGTACGTTCATTCTGGCTTTCACATTCATTTTGGAGCCATGAAGTTGGTGTGTTTGTTTAGGGATAAAACAAATGAGAAAAGAACAATAACTGTAGTGGTAGTAGAGTTTGTTAAGATCTTGTTTTGGGCAGTACTATAGTCCTTCCGGTTTTGATAATCACGGTACGTGGTTGTGTTCCAAAGGGAGCCAGAGATGGACCAGCCAGTGCAATTACTGGAGTGAGGGCAATTCCAACCGAAGCCCACGGTCGACAATGCATCGGTCGATATAATAATCATAATAACTATTTTTAATCCATAAAACACCTACGAATAATGATGTCCATGAACACAGATGCCACTTACCATCAGAAGAATCGCGTGCTCGTTGGCCACTCAATAACACTTTAAGGTTCCGAAGAATGCGTGCCTATTATACCGGGTCACTGTTAGGAAAATAGGCTCATCACCTCAGATACCGTCAAAATCGATTCTGTACACAAATCAGCTGGCAATTCTGCCAGCCTTGGTATTGTGTTGTCAATAAAAATGTAGTTTGTAATAATTCAACATCTTAATAAAACATTTCCTGCTGGATACGTTTTTAATATTATCATCTTCATGGTCATATTGACAATCGCTCATATTTATTTCTTTTAGCTACCAAGAAGTACATAAGTAGGATTAAGAAGTATTATGTAGGATTTACAGAAATTTGAAAAGTACAGACTCATAACAAGTGTTTTAAACTGATTGCATATAAGAGCCCCAATGCAAAGGAGTTCGTCTAGTACCAAATATTAGAAGTGTCTAATATTAGAAGTAAAATTTAGATAAATAATTTTAACTTTATTAGTTCAATAAATACACAGTGGTTTTGAACACTTATTGAAGTTTATTTTCAATAAAAAAAGTAACAAAATATTTCCCTATTTAAATAAAATATAATAAGTTCCTGGGGAACCATGCACGCAATAAACTTCATTCATCGCATTCAACAGCGCAAAGTAGTTTGTCTACCACTCAGTGGCGTCACCTGTAGCATCGATCACGGCCTTTATTCTTCGTGGCATCGTTGCTACCAATTCTTCACATGGTTGTATAGTTATTGAGTCCCAGACAGAGTAAATTTTTTCCTTTAGATTGCTTTTAGACCTTGCTGGATACTTGCACAGCATTTTCTTCATTTTCCACCATAGGGTCTCAATCGGAGACAAATCTGGACTACTTGACGGCCATTCCATTTTAGGGTTCTGACTCCGGTTAAACCAAGCCTTGGTGGTTCTCGCAGTGTGACAGGAAGCACCATCTTGTTGAAAGGTGTAGGCATTACGATGTTTCAACGTTGGAATCGAGGGCACGAGACTTATTTCCAGAATGTTTTGGTACTCTATTGCATTAACAGTTCCTTCTGCAAAATGTAGACGACCCAAACCTTGTGTTGGAATGCAGCCCCATATCATTACCGATCCAGGTAACTTCACTTTTCTTTTGGTATGGAATGCTTCATCTTTATTTCTGATAATTTGTATTCCGTACCTCGCCGATCTTCACTTCAAATTTAGATTCATATTATTTCACGCCCCTGGCCTGCAGTCCAATTTTCATGATCTTCAGCAAATTTCAGCCTTTTCTTTTTTTGGAGAGGCGTGAGTAAAGGTTTCTCTTTAGCAGTATAAAATCCATAGCCCAATCGTTTCACGACCCTCTTGCAGGTATCGACAGATACATCTTTGTGAATCATCTCTCTCCAGTTCGAGGTGGGTTCTCCTGCGCGGGCACGACGATTCTTTTTAATGATTTTCCTTAAAACTCGATTTTCAGGTTCACTTGTGATTCGCGGCCGACCAGGTTTCTTCAAACATTCAACCGTGCCATTTTTCCTGTTATGTTGCCATAATTGCCATAATTGTTGATACGAATAATTATTTTTCGTACTTGGTCGCCGATAGGGATAAGGGATAGGGATAGGTTTCCGGCGAGTCATTTTGTTTGTAAACAATGATAAAATTGCATGAAATTATGGTTTTTATATGTTTGGAAATAATAATAATAATAATATAATAATATTATTTATTCATGAAAACAATGGAATCTTTTTACATATATAGTACAATAGTTTTTCTTAATCCTAATTACAATATGCGCCTGAACTAGGTTTACCTGTGTTTCAGGCAATCAAGCCATGTCCTATCATAACTTATTCTAGATCACAAGAAAAAAATACTAGATATATAAAATAAGTGAAGAAATGACAGTGACGCATCTTTTGACTGAGTATTTCTATCTTCAAATCGAATTTTACTCATTTTTCAATTAAAACATGTAAAGTTGAGACATGGACGACTCTTTTGCTTCGATTAAGAACAAGATGAACTATTTTAAATTAGTCGTAGCTTATTAAAGTTCCCATAAATACATATTTTAGTAAAATAAGTTTTCTTTAAAACTGCCTGATTTTTTTTCAAATGCCTTTTTTATGAAAATGTAGTTAAGTTGCAACCTTTGTAATATAATATGAATGGACGAACTCTTTTGCATTGGGGCTCGTACCTATAATCAATTGCAGGACAGCAACAAATTGCTACATTACAGAAAAAAATACGTTTAAAACTCCAAATTAGGCAGGTCTTGGATTCCTTCTTATAATATGTAATGTTCGAAAATATTTCCGTTTTAAATCGGTAGAAAAAGTGTGTTGTTAGAGTCAACCAAAACACAGCTTCCATAATTCTTAACAAGTTTTGGTTACGCTAACCTTTGAACACTTTTGACACTTCGCAAGAAATCTTAATTTCTTTTTTACCACCAAAAGAGTTTTTATTGTCAAACCCGCAGACTTTTTGGTTACATAGAAGTAAGTTATTCTGCGGTGTTCCGAAACAGATAAATTTGTCTTTCAATTTGTTACGCCGTTGGGTCTAAGGGGTACAAAGAAATGTTGATTCTGAATAAGATAGCGGTGAACATGTTTATTAGTGTTTCGGTAGCTGTAGTCACAACAAAGGTACAGTCCTCTCGCCAAATAGTTTTGGTTTCTTAGAAAAGAAACGCTGACAATAAGGAATGGTTTTATGTCCACCGCAGTACATTGTTTAAAAATTGAATATGAAACGATGGAAAGTAGTTAGTACAGTTTCGCATTTATTGATTATTGTTACATAATCAAGAATCAAATTCAACAAAGAAGCAAATAATACACAACCAGCTATGATTACAAAAAATGCTCATTTACCCAGAATAAGCATACATACTTATATGTATATAAATACAACCAACCATGACTTCATCTGAGTTATTCACATACAATGAATGCCACGTTCAGGCCTCGAACCTGGGACCTCGGAAAGAGCTACCACTGACGTCGTTCGGCGGACAAATGTCATTTAAAAACCCAGTTAAAGTTCGAACTTTAAATGGATTTTCTACCGAAGAAACCTTTGTGATTGTTTTATTAGGCCCCATAACGGTAAATAAAAAAGTAAAAAGGTCGTCCTTGCTCCAGTTTCAACCATAGAATAACAAATATAGAGCAATTTGCTATTGTCTTTGTTTGTTAGAACCGTTCAACATAAAACGGTAAAATTGTTCCTTAAAAAAATCAGAACCGTTTATTGTAACAGTACACGTGATTTTTTTAATCTGGACAAAAAGTTGTGTCCCTTCGGAGAAGTGCTTCTAAACTGTAACAGTTTTTAGTGAATTGCTTCCAAGTACCTAAAAGATTATTTTGTCATAGATATGTTTGACCTATGTATGACCTACCGATATGTTTGATGAATGGCTCTGTGGTCCCACCTGAAATTTCATTTGATCAAGAAGTTAGAGTGTTAATTCCACGCTACATAGGGTTGTCTTTTTAAACTATCTAGGTTTAGTGCTAGTAGAGTAAATAAATAAATAAATCCCCTGACAAACACACCAACTGTATGGCCCCAATGTAAGCAGAGCTCGTTTTATGGATGACTATACAGCGAACTGGGGGGGAACCCAGAGTAAACATACATGTATAGATACTATGTCCCTGCATTTTAAATCTGTAATATATTCGAAAATATTCATTTAAATTACACGCTGTAAGGGCCATATTGATCTATATTACATGCACAATGTATTTAAAGTACTAAATTGGATAAGGATTAATGCTGCATTGCTTAATATTACTTCGTAAATAAGCGATTATTTCTCGTAAAAAGTAAAGGATAAAAATGGTTATTGTGGTAATCCCTAATAGATAGTCCCATACCAACGCGGACTTTTTTGTAAACCTTTTTATGGGGTACAATACTGTGTAGTACATATTTTGATCTATCTCGAAAGGTTTAGCCAGCGTTTGCAATGTAAGTGCAAAAAAATGTGTTTATATACGACATCACATTAGAAACCTCTAAAATTTTCAGTGTTTCTCTACTATATTATGCAAGTATTATGCGTATAAATCTTCATCTTAAATCGGTCTATCTATTTAAAAAAACCGCATCAAAATCCGTTGCCTAGTTTTAAAGATCTAAGACAGCGGGTAGCGAGTTTATACTATGTAGTGATAGGTTCAGTATTCCAAGGCGGACGGAAGACCGTCCGTTTTTGTTTTTTTATTATTGTAATTCAGCCCACACATAGTTCAGAAGACGCCACCAGTGACTCTGGAAGGGGGTTTGTCTGCGCCATACGCTTCAACGACTCATCTGGTGACATGAAATTTTGCATTCGTGTTCCAAGGCTGTTTGGATTTTGGAGAGACGAGCCGGATGGGTATAGGTGAATTAAGCCCTAATGTAATATCCAACCAACAGTTGCCGAATATATGTAGTTGTTGGTTCGGGCTGGCGATGCCATTCAACCATACCTGCCGACCCGAATGTGCCGGCAGGTTACAAGCATACATGTGGATTATGCCCTAAGGCATGCACGCTTGAAGCTGTGGCCTTCCGTTAAGATTCAACGAATTAATTTCGTAGCTTTTTTCGTAAATTAAATAGCTCGTAGCATCCAAAAGCATCCTACATAACTAAGCGAACCGCGACCTTCACAATAACAATGGCAGTCTTCATTAGCCCCGGATCTACGAACAATGGATGCGGCATCCCGGCCTACGCACCGCGATGCGCAGACGCCGCCGCTTCCTGACGTGCCGTGTCGGCGGCATTGATGTCGAGCACCAGTGAACACAATGCATGGTGTACGGTTAGCTATGGGTTTGTATTTTGGCTTGTTTAGTTGCGTAGAAAAATATACCTATACAAAATGCGGCATGTTCTTGAAAAAAATCTAAATGAACGAAAAAGTAATCGATTATCACTAAATTGATTTGGCTGCACTGTCGAAGTATAAGTCTTCGACCTTATTTGACACCTCCGATTTCTGCAATATTATTTTGTTGTAAAAAAATTAGTATTTTCAATTTAGGTATCTAATTACTTTAAAAATAAATATATCCTCAGACAAACACACCAACTGTATGGCCCCAAAGTAAGCAAAGCTTGTGTCCACGGATGACCATACAGCGAACTGGGGGAGGGGAACCCAGAATAAACCTAGATAATTCAAATTCAAATATTTATTTCTCAACATTGACAATTACTTGTGCTTATTGACGCCAAATAAAACATGACTTTACCACCAGTTCGGAAAAACCTTCGTGAAGAAGAACCGGCAAGAAACTTCACGGGTGTATTTTTTCAAAATAAATTTGCAGTGTCTCTTTATGTCTACACAAAATTATTCTTATGCATATTCATATGCATCTGTCAGCTCGGCAAGTCTCCCTCTCCCCAAGTATCCAGACGAGGAACACCCTCAAAAGGCACCCGAGTTAACGCGGGATCCAGCCATCGCCTTCCTCATCCATATTAGAGGGAAGTGAGCGACCCTCTAATAAAATGCAAATAATGCGATAAAGTTGGTAAAGTACTGAAAGGATTTCAAACTACACCAGGGTTAATTAACTGATAATAAACATAATACACACAGAATTGTTAGGACTGTTCAAAACGTGAAAAGAACGAGATTAAATCCGTAAATTGAGCAGGATCCTGGTTCCGATTTTACGTGTCCAGAGAAACTACAGCTTTCACATAAGATAAGTAAGTATATACAGAGTTTGCTTATAAAGTAACAAGAGCAAGTTCAGAAGAGTAGTTTTATGCATAAGCAACATATTTAAAAATAGAACTCTTGCACATCAATGACAACAGCCGGTAAGGTCCTGTAGAATTTATTTCAACTTGAAGGCTTGTAATAACGTTAATTGTCAATAACACAAATCGTTTATGACATACGCAAACCGCACGCAAATTACCACAAATTAATATGAATATTTTAGTTATGGACTGAACTGCGAATTATAATTGAATTTAGAATAGACAGAGATATGGAAATTAATATAATTATTGAACAGACTAATATGATTATCACAATAACATTTTTTTTTCTACTTGAATGAGCCAAGCCTTTCACACAGTACACGACTAGAGAATAAGCTATGTACCATTTACCAAATCAAGATTTGAATATTTCCTCCATCTATTTCTCAGGATTATCATATTCATAAGCGGCGTAAAGTTTCGATTACAAAGAGACGTCGGTTCTATTGTACCATTGGACCGCGACGACGCGGCGGCGGCGCGGGCGCAGTGCCTATTAAATTTAGATGAGAACAGATATATGCCTGGCTACGTAATGCTGAGGTCGGCAGCCACTGACGTCGTCGTTTGAATAAGGTTAACGTGTGTTTACAATGTTCTAGTTCTTGTAATTCTTAAAATGTATTCAAATTATTGTTATTTATGTCGTGACGTAAATAGCAGTCTCGGGTTCATTTCAAAGTTCAAAAATCACTGTATAGACTATCTACAGGACAATCTTTATTACTGACAACGATTTGTGTGTTTGTTTATGTATTTATAAGTAATGTATATTTATTACGTATCTCTAAATAGGGCTTTTTACATGTTACCAAACTTTCTTTCTATCGATTTTGTTATTGATAACTATTTTAAAATGAAGAAAAGTATCCTCAATTCAACACTATTTATTTTTACAAACTTACTTCGCTCGGAGTCTTGCCTGCCTTTTAAATATCGGCATAGGGCATGGCCGGGGCAAAACTTGGACAATGTTTAAAACCAAGCGGCGGTAAAGTTCAAAGTAAATACCAATTACTGAATATTTCTTCTCTGTAAACGTTAACATTTCAAGCAGATTGTAAAAAATTTCATAAACTCGGTAAAATATTTAAAAAATCAAAATATTTTGTGTTTATCTTCTATGGTGACCATACTATAATTACAGTTCTTAAGAAAAAGGTGCAATATGCTTTTAAACAGGCACACTTAATATAAATACGTTTATTAGCGTACTGAAAACTATGTTTCGCTCATAATTATCCATAATTACCAGCCCCAGGCGATAATTTACACTGCGCATGGCCGATGGCGTTGACAACTACTTACTTTTGCTTTTTTCTAAATGAAAATTTACAATAAACCACAATTTGCATCCTCATGTGGTTTTTATAATGCTTATTATTTAATAAAATAACACGAAGCACACAGAGGCCACTTTTGCTTTATTTAGAAAAAAAGTTGCTCATTTCTTATTTAGATTAAGAGGTTTAAAAAACTGAAGAGTGAGATGGTGCTGATTTTGTTCATGAAAATAAGTTTACTACTATAGGTATTTTAATATGCATTATTGACCATAAAATATTATGTAGATAGGTACCAATATATTGATATGTTGAATCATATACTTTTTGCCCTATCTAAGATCCAGCTTATATTTTCGGTTACACCAAATATCACCATCACCCTCAGACATGTCTGATAAACGTTTTCCTATGTAGGTTAGAACATTTTTCTTTCATCATCAAACCAAATCACAAGTATGGCCCCGTCCTTACAGCCGCACGCGAATCGTTGCCTACACGGGTCGAGTCGCGTGGCGCGTCCACGCTCCTGGCGTCTCGAGAGTCTCGCCCAGCGCCACCGCAGCCTCACGACAGTCGCGCGACAGCCGAGCCGCGCGCCACACGCGTATGACTATTTCAACAACGATACCAACCTGACGGAAAAACAGAAGATAAACGCCGCGCTGCAATCACTGTTTTGAAAATCGAAAGCGCGAAAAAGAAAAATTTCTTTTTTTGCACAAAAGGCTTTTTTATGCTTGTTGAATTTTTAAAACAAAGCTAGATTTTGATACAGGCTGAACAAACTGTTTTGTGTAAATAAAAACTGTGGAAGTGTTAAATTATGGTGACGGGAGTGAGTGGCGGTACCCCGGCGGGTCCGAGCCCAGTTGCCATGGATAGTGCAGGGCAGGAGAAGAAAACCGCCGCAGCTGATAATAGACGGGTAAGTAGGTTTTACATATACCCTTGTGATGTAACGTGCAGTGCTGAGTAAATGTGGGAATTTAGGGTTGCAACTTGATTCATATTTTTGTATGAATTGTTACTTTTGTTGATTAGCAATATTGAGTTGCACTTTGCTTTTTTACAAAAATAAATTATATATTTATTATTATTGTCACTTGATAGCTAGACATTGTGTGGTATTTATATTAGATATTAAATATTGTATTTTTTTCCCTCCATAGTATCGTAGCCGTAACTCTGAATTTTGTTTTACATTTAAAGTTTAAGTTAATGTCATACTTAAATGTGGGAACCATGGTATTTTTACTATTTAATCTTTTTTTTTTATGAGTTAGTCATTTTTGTTAGTTGCATCTTACACCTATATATGTTAAGTATAATAAAATAATAGCAATTTCAAATAGACTATACATATTCCAAGTTGAGTTAGGTATAATTTATTAGGTATAATTTTTTAGGTATAAGAAATGAGCTCACTTCCCTCTAATATGGTTGAGGAGGGCGATGGCTGGATCCCGCGTTAACTCGTGAACGGGTGCCGTTTGAGGGTGTTCGTCGTTTGGATACTTGGGGGGAGGGAGACTTGCCGAGCTAACAGATGCAGAAAAGAATAATTTTGTATAGACATAAAGAGACTCTGTAAATTTATTTTGAAAAAAAAAATATACCCGTGAAGTTTCTTGCCAGTTCTTCTTCACGAAGGTTTTTTTTCGAACTGGTGGTAGAATCATGTTTTATTTGACGTCAATAAGAACAAGTAATTGTCAATGTTGAGAAATAAATATTTGAATTTGAATTTGAGCAACTTTGATTTCGGATAGATACGAAGACACATTCAATTTAAAAACCATAAAACTTTTATGTGAGAAAAACGATTTTTGGTCTACGATACAGTCTTTTTAATTGCCTTATTCTCAAAGCATTTTTACCAGAACTCTGCGTACAGATATTTCGCATGACTTTCCTAAGTCAATTTTAAACTCGTTTGCACTAATACTTAAACTGAAATAGGGTTTACTTTAAGACCTAAGTAAAGAAAAGCATCACGAATGCACGCTGCTCACACAAGCCCTTGATGACCCAGCATTTGCGAATCGGTTTAACAATCCGCTGTAAATTCACTTGTCACGAAGTGTCGTGCATTTCAGCGCAGGTGAAGACATGTCAAGCTTTAACACTTTGGAATTAGGATTCACTTTGTACCTAAGTTATAGATGACTGGTATTTACTGTCAGCAGTGATGATTTTGCGTGATCGCCTCTGAAGTTATGAATAATAAATACATTTCAAGTTGTAAATACCATGAAATATAAAAGCAAACAATCTCGGTCGTCTGTAATCCCTACAAAGAGATATATTTCTTATTTATTAAATGTTATGTTAAATTATCAGGTATATGTATTTACTTGTCAATTTATTACATTATTTGAACGTTCTTGGGGGAAAAAATTATCGTTTTATGTCGGATAAAAGCTTTTTTAAAAGCTTGAACTTATACATCTTAATATTCTCTATAATTATATCAAGCAATCGCTCCTTCTATTTCTGGCCATATTAAGGCACAAAAAGACTTTCACAAGGAAAAGCTAAAAAAATACACCTAGCACAAACAACTTATTCACGGAAAACACATTGCATAAAAACATTTTTCATTAGAAAACTGCAACAGAAGTCTGCTAACCAAGCAGACCACACGCGTGACTCAGGATCGTGTCCAAGCGTGGGCCGTGGGCCGTGGGAGTGCGCCAGCGTGGGCTAATTGCCGTGGGAACGGAGTACAGACGCGCCGCCTATTATGGTTGTCGGGGGATTACGTTAGATGGCGCTTATTGAAGTGAGAGCTCGTTTGAAAGGAGTGTTTATTAGTTGTGTGGGTGTAATGTACATGCTTTATTACAAATGTTGTAATTGAAGAATTATGGGCAAGGAAATCTATCGTCTTAATAATATATGATATCGACTATGTGAAAACAGAGAACAAATACAGAAACTTTGACCGACTGCCTTTTGTGCATGTTATATAGAAGTCTTCTTGCAAACCATGCTATGTGGTTTTGCACATTAGAAAACAGTTTTTTCCAATGCGCAATGATGCAATCTGTTATGGATTAAAATATTAAACCCTTTACAAGTTTTAGTTATTATTTAAAATGTTTCCTTCAATAGGGCGATAATGCCGAATAAAACTTGTGTTGGTAGGGACAAGTAAGAACCCAAATTATCGTAAGGTTCGGGATGAAGTAGCTTGCTAAGTAGCCACGTAGATCGAGCTGTCTAATTGCGATACTCATCGGTTCTAAATGTAAGGCTGCATGACGCTCTAACGAGGTAAAATTAATCATTATTTTTTGTTTAAACTTATGTATGATTCTTGGACATTCATTTCATTTCAGATGTATTTCAATAATATTTTAGCAAATCATGTATATTTTTTTTTAAACAGTGGGATCTATTCTACTGGTTGGTTTAAAGCTGAAAAGACGTCCTACTTGCAGGGATTTTTCGGAATTCAAAAATATCAACAAGCTAATCCAAATTACACTTCTTATATGCTTCTTATAGTCTACTTGAGTTATCGCCCACGCGCCGCCAGCGATCTATAAAACAGTAGATATGGCATCTCGGCATGTGTCACATCGGCTTGGAGATTTATTGACGACAGTGATAACTATCGCTCGCTTGGGCTTAACCATTAGCGTGCATCGGGAGCGTTTAATGAGCAATAGCAATGAGAATGAGTTATGAGCATTTGTTAGATTGCATCAAGGTATATATTAAATCAATTTACTATTATAAAGAAAATTGCTTTAAAGATGCCGCCGTATTTATTGCAGGGTATTTATATGCTATTCATATTTATATTTGCGTGCTAAATGTCCAACATCCTGAACTTTGTCCGTTAAATAGGATAATTTAGATTTCATGCACAATTAGCAAGAAAAATCAGATTCTAAATTGATCACAACCAACGCTAGTAAATAAAGAGTAAATAGACCTAATAGCTACCGACGCATTTAGCTATCGAGACCGCATTTACTTCACGTGTTACGGTACGAGCGGCCACTCGTGCGGTGCTGGCGGGTGATGCGCGCTCGAACTGCTCATTAAAGGAGGCACGTGTCGCTGTGCGTATATACAGCTGTACCATGCTTGGAATGGTTAGATTTACAGTCAAACCATAAAATAAATTTGGCTGCATCTTATATAATACCTATCTTAATACCTATCCCGGAAATGCAGTTGAAAGCAAGCTGTATACGTCACGCGCAATATTGATATTTCCCCATGACAAGTTTATACGCAACGTGCTTTGTTATCTACAATACAAACATCTTTAAACAAAAAGGCAACCGTTTAACTTGATAATAAATGCCTACCTCATCTAACGATCTTCAGCAAAATAGTAGATGCATACAATACAATTTTTACACGTTTATAACACACTAGAACTTTAATGCGGTGGCATAGCTCTCAGTCCTTCTGGACTACAACATCAATGATAACTTAGTAAAGAAGCTTCCTAAAGGTTATACAATCAACCAAATCTTTGTAATAACAGCATATATAAAAAAGAAAAACGACAAAAAAAAGGTCGGATAATCACGAAAACATGTGAGTCACGGTGCATGTCTGGTAATCTAATTGCCGTACCCATTTCTAGCACGGCACGTGCCGGATGTCGCCCACTGGCCGCGGCGCGGGCGAAAGACGCGCGAAGCGTGCCAAGCTCCTGTTTGCTTGTCTGTGCCAAACTCCAATGCGGCCTCATCGTTTTAGATCGTTTTAAACCCGTTCAGATTGTTGGGATTATTGGGAATTGAAAAGATGTACACGTAGGTAATATGTCATTCTTGAAAGCCGTTTCATGATTGGTTACGTAGTTAGGTATCCTTAAGTTCGTTTGTGTTTAGAAAACAATAAATCGTGTAGAATAAACAGTTTTACGATTTGTAGGAAATAAAAACTCATATTAAAAACTTTACATTGAGACTTCCAATGTGGTTGCAGAAATATATTTCTTAGCTAAGTTTTTATTGAAACGAATATTTCGTAGTCTTCAATTAATATTAAATCTGAAATTATAAGGTTTCGTAAAAGGAATACCGACACATTAATTTAAACGCAGACGTGGATATATCAAACTTTCTCACAACAACTTTTTGAGGGATTTTCATTGATTTCAAGTCACGTACTTCTAAAAATCTATTACGCTTATTTCAACCGGGCCACTGTCATCAATTGAGTAAATATTAAACCAATTTAATAATCGTATCGTAGTTTTACCTGTACGATATTTAAACATTTGTGACTCCAATGTTGGTCGTTTCATAATATTCAGGTATTATTTTTTATAGTATTTTTATCGAAAGAAACCTAACAACAGGTCGTTAAACACTTGCTCTTGCAGTGCCTCTGAAGGACTCTTCAAGGTGCCTTATTCTGATAAAAGATGAAATTGATCTCAGTAAATATAAGACTCGTAAAAATATATTATTACATCAGACAACTTATAAATATTTGCATAATTATTTTTATTTGAATTGGCTATATAAAGTTTTTTCTTATCTTTATTGATTTTATTACAGTATTTATTCTAGACGAGAAATATCAAATCATGACATAATGTTGATGACAAAATAAGGTGTAGATATCTACAGGATTTTTTTAACCTTGCATCTAATTTCTTTCAGTGTTAGAAAGACGATTCGTGAATGTACATTGCACACACAGTATACTCAAGTGCAAAATATAACTTCGGGTAATCACTAAACACGTGTATCTCGTGGCCTCCGTGCTGCCTACTGGGACCGTGGCGAAACAATTTCTTGGTTTCTACTCGGTCGAGGTTCTTTATAAGTACCTAAGTTGGGATAAATTGTACATTTTCTTACGTAGGTACAAAAACTACAAAATATATGAAGGTTATTCTACAAAACACAGTACTATGCTTTGTTAGGTCGGTAAATTATTATTTCGTTACTTGATGAAATTTTTTTTAGAATGTTGACTGATAGTTTCATCTATGTTCTTTCATTGTATAGACTAAAAGGTATTGTTGAAAACTAAAGATATCAATAAGACAATGTTTTACATAAATCTCAAAATATTTCCGACGTGGGATAATCCACTACTACAATCATATCACTTGGAGACCTGCACGTATTGGTGATCAACGTGATTGATGTTATCTGTACACGGATATCGGAAATACTGTAATCCAATATTTATTTTATTCCTAAGAGTTGACCATTTAACTCAATAATGGGTCAAATGAAACTGCAAAAAAGCATTTCCTACATCCGTCTAAAAGGATAGCATAGAATTACCAGTAGCAAATGCAAAACCAGCGGTTTATAAAATTGTTCTTAGAAGCCGAGCGTCATGTAGACGGCCGAGTCTCTCAAGATTTTAATAAAATTCCTATTATCGTACACATGAATCGTGACGTCATCAGGTGAAGGTTTCCATAGTCTTGTCATGTCGTCGCAGATCTTCGTTACGGCGTCTGTAATTTGTCGCACATGATGAATGCTTACTTACTGTGTTTAAACTGAATGATAATACAGAAAGTTGTTTTTTTTTAGTCATTTTATGTTCTTGTTGCGTACACAATAATAATAAAAATAATGAAAGATATTTATTTTAACAGTTATTAGTTATATCTATGTTAGTAGCAGGTGATTTCCGCGATTGTTAAAAGACGCGACTCTCGGGTGTTGATAGAATGTTCACTGAGGAAGCCTAGGTACACCTACCTACATTTCATATAAAAATTGTCACGAGACCGAGATGGAAGCTAGTTAAATTAAAAGTAAATGTTGCAACTCAGGTTATTAAAAAAATAAAAAATAAAAATTTAAATTAAAACCTTAAGAGATACCTGGTATAATGAGCTTGGAAACGACGCAAAGGTATACACAGCCTAAAATAAAATAGATATTTTAAGTTTGACATTTATATAAGATATCGTCCGGCACCGGCAGGTAGCTACTAAAATAAACCCATTATCCCACATCGTTTTCGGCGTTTCTTGGAGCGATTTGTGTATCGATTACTTTGATTAATGTCGATATATCTAAAGTAAGATGGGATACAATAGCAGTGGCTATAATCAAAATGCCGATACTGGGTAACGTGCCAAGAGATTGGTCTATAAATGTGCGCAGCGGCGGCGGCGGCGGCGGCGGTGGCGCCTGTCATGGCGACTTTCAATAACATGCTGCGTTGACAGCTTGACACTTCATACTGAGCGTATCACATTCTATCGCGTTTTTTTAAGTGGCATTGTCTCATTGGTTTTGACTCTGCTAACAGATACTACAACAAACATTGTTCTTATTATAATGGATTTCATTTACAATTACGATTGAATTATCATTTTATTAGTTTAAAAATCATTCAAACTGCTCCTATTTAAACACCAAACGATGCTGCCGAGTGGAGTGCGTGTGGTTCCATCACATAACAATGGCTGGATCTCGCGTTAACTCGTGAACGGGTGCCGTTTTAGGGTGTTCGTCGTTTGGATACTTGGGGGAAGGAGACTTGCCGAGCTAACAGATGCAGATAACAATAATTTTGCATAGACATAAAGAGACTCTGTAAATTTATTTTGAAAAAATATACCGGTGAAGTTTCTTGCCAGTTCTTCTTCACGAAGGTTTTTCCGAACTGGTGGTAGAGTCATGTTTCAACAAATGTCAATGTTGAGAAAATAAATATTTCATTTCATTTCATTTCATATGTGTAACAGGGACACCTATGTCAATATTAGGTATATTAAATAGAAATCCAAAAAAAAATTCAAAATGATTTTATGTCTTTGAAAAATGTGATCATAAATACAGTCTGGAACCTCCTAGAAGGCACAATAAAAATGCCACCTATGTCAGGTTGCACCGCTCTTCCTAAACATTTTTCTAAAGTCTAAAGTTAGTGCTAAAAAACAAAATGCAATAAGAATAAGATATTTCAGATATGAAAATTGGCAGGTACCTCATTGAGACGATGCATATCTGTGTGACATTTAGATAATGGATAAGGTAATAAAATCCCCATTCGATCTCTTATCAATTAAAAATTACATTACACACTTTAAAGCCAAGCCTGAATGTGACATTTTATTTTTTGTTAAAAAAAGCCACGGCGAAGCTGCTGGTATGTTAGAAACATTGTTAGAATGTGTACGAGAATAAGTTTTGCTTGTCTTAAGTAAATGTGGGACTTCTGTAATTATGACGGTTTTCACAAGTCAATACTGTAAATGATAATAAACGCAATAATTATAAAACACGTGTTTCCCGCAGTTTGCTTGCTTTATTGCCGTAGGCATGTTTTATTGTTTTAGAACGTGCCATTTTTAGGGCACCTCAAGCCTTTGATGATTATTATTTTCAATATAGCGTGTACCATATAACGTTGGTGGTAAATGAGTTTTTTTGTTTAAATTTTGTCTGGTGTGGCACCAAATTCCTTAATGTCCTGAACGCCATAACAACCACTTTGCTAGGGAAGTTATAAGAACTAAAGGAATTCCAAGTGTCTCATTTATCAGTACTTTAAAACCTATGGTTAAAGATCCATGGGCATGGCAACGCCTTGTACTATCAGACCAGATCACGTTGTCCTTGTTTGTCAGAATAAAAATTAAATAAACTGAGCCGACATCCAAATTGTTTTGTAACTCCAGGAAAGATGTATTAACCGAAAATTAATCGCTTTACATGTTTCTCACCAAAAAATAACATGTACAAGCAATCCCTCATTCTAACCAGTCAGCATTAATACACAACACGCCATTTAGTCATAGTCATAGTCAAAGTCACTTCACCACATGCTCCAGCTAGTACCTATCAATCACGTGCGGCGTTTGAACGTGACGCGCCGCCGCCGGCGACCTTCACCTTGACGCGCATGCGCGACGACGCGCGCCATTTGTTTGAAAGAAAACCATTGTTTGAATGTTTGGTCAGTCTCGGTCTGCGTGCGTTCTCGAGCGCACGTCGATCGCAGACGCTTCCCGCTCTTTTAGCCCCCGCGCTAATTGAGCACCCAAATTTCATAGTTGTTTACCGTACTAAGTTTCTAACGCCGTTTTCACGGCGGACAGTGGCTCGTTAACCGTACTTCTAAGTTTCTAACGCCGTTTTCACGGCGAATAGTGGCTTGTTAACCGTACTTCGTGGTACGTGAGCTTCGTCGACGGGGTTTCGTTGTTCCAGGACTTCAAGTGCCGTGTTCGAGTAAGTTATCCGCGTCGTTCTCAACCGCCCTACTGCGTGTAGGGTGGTTTTAGGGAGTTAGTCATCGTTGTTAGGTTCATATATTGTCCCTCCCCAACCCCTCCGCAATGGCTTCCCTAAGCTCTGATGAGATTAGGAAGAAGTTAGCTGATAGTATCGGTGCTGAAGGCATACATATAAATGCTGATAAGTTCCGTTTCCTAGATTCTCTCATCCCTCATTTCATGACGATAATGTCCACAATGGCCCCTCAGGCCACCCCAGTTCCCCAGACCCCTCAGGTCTTAGGCCCTCCCGCGTCCCCTTCCTCCAGTGACATGGAGTGCGAAGTAGACGCCCCTCCGCGACGCAAGCGCGCACCCGCGACCGAGTCATCCTCGGACGCCACCCCAACTGATCCTGAGTCTCCCTCCTTTACGCTTGTTAAGAAGCGCTCTAAGAAGCGTTCAAAACAAGACCCGGCGCCCTCGGCGCCCGTCCCTACACTTCCTGCGGCGTCTTCAACGCCAGCTGCCCCGGTGTCCTCGACACCCGCTCCGGCCCCAACTTCTGTCAAGGCCAAGGTCCCACCACCCGTTTTCCTTCGGGAAAAGGGTAAATGGACCGAGGTCTCGACATTGTGCAATGAGCACAAAATCCATTACATCCGAGCAGCCAACTCGGGTGAATCTATTAAAATCTTAGTCTCGTCGATAGACGACTTTCGAGCTTTAACAAAGCTCCTCACCGATAAGCAATATGCTTATCACACTTATGCTCTGTCAGAAGAGCGTAAGATCAGAGCGGTACTCAGGGGAGTCCCGTTCGAATTATCGAACGAGGCTATCCTGGAGGATCTGCAGTCCCAAGGCTTCCCGGCACTCGCGGTGCATAAAATGCACAGCAAGTACGGGAGGCAACACCCTCTCGCTTTGGTGATTCTCGCCAACGTCCCCAAGTCCAGAGAGATCCTGAAAGGGGTTAGCTCTATTTGCGGCCTCTCTGGGATCTCAATCGAGGCGCCTCATCGCCGCGGTCATCCCGGCCAGTGCCATCGGTGCCAGTTGTACGGGCACGCGGCAGCCAACTGCCGCGCACCGCCCAGGTGCGTCAAGTGCCTGGTCCCGCACTTCACTAAGGAGTGCAATCGCACTCCTGAAACTCCCTCTCCTCCCGATTGCGTGCTTTGTGGCCAGTCCGGCCACACCGCAAACTACAGGGGCTGCCCTCGTGCACCCCGTTGTATGCGCTCCAATTTCAAAAGGGCGGCTCCCAAACAGGCCCCGCGCCTTTCTCAAGAAAACTTTCCGCCGCTGCGTAGCCGGGTTCCTCCGGCTGCAAAGCCTACTCAGCCCAAGCCTGCTCCAGAAAACTGGAGGCAGCGTCCCGCATCGAATCCCATCCCGGCTCCTCGCCCATACAAACCCACTCCTCAATCCTCCGTAGCAGACGATATGCGTATCGTCTGCGACGCTATTAAAAATGTCGATGTTAGTGAAATCGCAGTCTTAGCCCGCAAACTTAGGGCTTCACGTACTCCGACAGAGCGTTTGCTAGCTCTGGCGGAGCATAGTTCCCTTCTCAATTCATTGTAGGTTCATTTAAATGAATTGATCCCTAAATCATGCTTCGGCCGACCTCTGCCCAGCCCCGGCTTCACCGGAGGCTGCCCAGAACGGCCACCAACTCATGTCCCTTTGAGCACCTTCAGTGCAACTTTCACTACAGGCGGAAGACCCGCTAGCGGGTCTCCGCCAGCGCGCCCAACTTCCCGACGGGTGTCGCTTCCGATGAAGGCTAAAGGTATACGCTTACCACAGCCAACAGGTGGTTTTTAGTGGGTAGGTGCCATTCTGGTGAGTCCCACATAACCCCCCCGCAGAGGAATTTACCTGCGGGCGGGTATGCATGACGCATCTTCCACCTCCCTCCCGCGAGGGTGCCTCGGCAGCAAAAAAAAAAAAAAAAAAGAATGTTTGGTTTGAACCGAGGTTTAAACTGATGTTGTTCTAGATGGAAATGGATGCGTCCTGTAGGGATTATTAGGGCTTGTGGATTCTCCTGAGTCAAAGTTGGGGATAAAACAGTGTTGCTGATCTTAATTGTCTTTTTGTTTGCTTTCTTTTATTCGGGCCTTATTCTTTTATTTTGGCCTGTACCTATATTTATGAAAGACCCTTACCCTACAAGAGTAACATCAACATTTACAAATTAATAGATATGTAAACTAGAGCTAATATATGCAATCTTCTAAAGGTAGATTTCTTATATATTATTATAAAAACAAAATTGGCATTGATTACAAGTAGTTATGATTTCAAGGTATGTTCTGGAAAACAATGACTAGTACAGTAATAAAAAATAGCTCCTAAACATAGCTTTATGAATACATGTCTCGAATGACTTCAGAATTTTCGTTTCCATTACAAATAAATTACAACCGCGATACAACCAAGACTTACCAAGCAGCTTATTTTCTTAAATGTAACAAGTAAGGAAAGAAAATCATAAACTCTAACACCAGTCTAAACACCCACACAAAATGATTGACTGACCTTTTAATGGTCTGATTACCCTCAATCAGCACGTTTCAGTCACAAACCTTTTCAATGAACTGTTGGTATGTGCTATAATATTATTTAATTTATTGTTTCAGAGCAATAAGCCGATCATGGAGAAAAGAAGACGCGCTCGAATCAACAACTGTCTGAATGAGTTAAAGGCGCTCATTTTGGATGCTATGAAAAAAGACGTAAGTACTCATATTAATAATTATACCTAAAGTGTTGTTGAATTTAAGAATTCCCAAAAATACGGTTAACTGTCAACAGATCACCTTTTCTTTGAGTTAACCAGGAGGTCCATACGCCACGTAATATTTACAATTACGTTTCAATAAAACACCAAACTAATCAAGGAATATTTTTCCAGCCAGCTCGTCACTCGAAATTAGAAAAGGCCGATATACTGGAAATGACAGTGAAACATCTAGAAGGTCTTCGAACGGAAGGTGCTCAGTCTCCCGACAGATTCCGAACAGGCTATAGACATTGTGTCGCAGAAGTGGCCAAGTTCCCTGGTCTAGAACCCGCACTCAAGAAACGGTTGGTGAGACACCTGGAAACGTGCATGGTGACTACTGGGACCAGACCAGCGGGTGCTCCTACTCCGCCTTCTGACCCTGAAGACGTAAATCCTCAACATTCCACGATTTTTATTTCTGGTAAGCTGTTTGAGCCCGCTTTGATTGGGAATTCTGTTTCGGTTTATAACGTCTTGCAAAATTTTAACTTCAACAGTATGTCATTTGTCAACCTAGCTGTCACTCGCTGATAGTTCTCACAAAATTCTTGTTTTAAGTCAAAATAGGTCATGAATTTAAATGAAAAATAAATACACATTTATTTTTGACTTGAAACAGTAAAAAAACAGTTACCATTCTATCGCGTTTGTATGAAATACAAATTACTTCAGTTTAAAAGTATAGGCATAGTTAAATATTACAAGAACATAATACTCGTACATCATGAATGATTTCATTCGTAGAACAATCAGCAGTTAATAAGTTAAGTAGCAATATATATTAATGTAATAAACGTTATACTCGCAATATGTCAATGTCAACGTTTTAATAGTTGACTTTAATAATTAACTCTTTATAAAATCGAGTTATTTTTTGTCAAGTTGACGTTAGTTTGTTCTTGAATAATTTAAGAGGTTAGTTTAGTTAAGCTATTTGGACTTTAAACTGCTGAAAAAACTACATACTTCTATATAATACGTACAGGGTGTAAGTACGTGTGACGTACAAATTAAAGTTTGCAAACAACTACGTGTACCTACTTACATAACTTTATTCCACTCCATTTTCTTTGTCAATTACTTGATTAAATGGCACGCCGTAAAAGCTATAGATATCTACGATAGGTCGCTACTATATGAAAAAATAATAGATAAACTATAACGTCATTTGGTAACATGCTTGTACCCATCTTGTTGCACATAGATATAGATAGTCTGACTGTGGTCATTCATAAAAAAAATAATCGGGGTCATACAATAATTGTTCAGTCTTTCTGAGGATTTTATTTGTTTCAATACAAATGCCTTTTTTTCTCGACAGCCGGTCCCGGTTCAGGAGTCCGTCTGGTACCAACCCGACTATCCAACGGGGATATCGCGCTCGTTCTACCCGCCGGAGTGACCACCGGTAGCCTCACTATGCCTACTCTGGTGCCCCTGTCTCCCCACCCTTCTTCCACCAGCTCCTCGGAACCTCGCTGTCTCTCTCCCGCTAGCTCCGGCTGGGAAACTCCTCCGCCCCAAGAAGAACCAGTGCCCTTAGCCCTGGTGACCAGAAAACCACCTCCAGAAGACAAACCGTGGAGACCTTGGTAATTCCTTAGAAAATCATTCCGTTTAATATAAATAAAATATGAAAACTGTGATATATCTTAAGTTATTCAAGTTCCTAGTATGTATAGGCCAGTTCTGTGTGTGATAATTTAGTTTCTTTTTAAATTTACGTTATTCATATAGTTTAGTTTTAAGGTACATACAATAATGTGTATATATATGAGATTTGACATCTGAGGCAGTATTTTTTGTGTATTTAAAGTAATTATCAGAGTGTTTATAAGTTTGGTAAACCATATTGAATTAATAGGACTTAGTGCCATGTAGATTTCTGTAAATGTTAGCTCTTATGAATTTTACAGAATAGGTTTAATTTGTAAATAACGACTACTTAGGCCCACTGGCGCTGCTCTAAATTACCTAGCACTGGGCTTTATATTGCTTATGTCTCGATCAGTTCTATACAAATAGAAAGTGACGGAGGGTTGTTTTAACTAACTAACTGGATAGCTGAGACCTGCGCAAATGGCCCTTAATATTTCGTGTAATGTGAATCAAAATGTAAAATAATATTTCAATGGCTATAAAAGGGTGCTCCTTTAGAAAATATATACTAATAGATTGCCTTATGCAGCAAAATCGTAGTGTCTTCCAATTAATAAACATTTATGATAATAAGTCAAAGGTTTAATGTTTTTAGGACTTATATTTAACATGTATTTTAATTTAGACACATATTAATTTAGGATAAGTTTATTTTAAGTATCTGAGGAGCCAGCGAAAGGAAAGGGGTAAAGATTATTTATTTAACAAAGAGAATAACGAACGGTTTTTGTAAAACAGCTCAATTTTTGGAATTGTCCTCACAAGTCAACATAATTAAAATTTAACATAAGAATTTTAAAATGTACGCCTTTTACGATAAATATATTTAAGTATACACTCTTAACTTGAGTAAGTCATTAAGTGTCATTAAAATATTTGTCGAAATTCTAAGTTAGTACCTACATTTACGCAAATAACTATAGTCTTCCATAAGGAGTTACCAAGATGTATGTATGTATGTATTTATGTAGTATGTGTTACATTTTGGTGAATTATTTTTTCATGTAAACAATATGAAAGGAATACGAGTAACAACAATTGTTTTGTTAAGTTTAAGTACAGGAACTGACATAACCTTAAATATCACTTGTGCCTTTAGTATTTTGGATTTTAAAACCTGTATACAGGGTGAAACATAAGACGTAAACAGAAATTTTTGTTTCTGTACCAGTATTTTAAGGCAAGGAAGCAAACAATTAAGCCATATTGATAATAATTTTAAATAGCAAGAACACCAAACTTATGGTCACCCTATTTGACAGGACTTGGTCTGTAGCTTAAAGTACCACTTGCTGTGGGTCTATGACGCGCACCTACTTCCCTAACCGGGTGTCACTCCGATGAAGACTGCATAGCATTCCCATGCTACAGCCATAAAGGTGGTTTTTAGTGGGTAGGTGCCACTTTGGTGAGTCCCACATCACCCCGCAGATCGGCTACGGAGGTATGCATTACGCATCTTCCACCTCCATCTCCGCGGAGGGTGCTGCTTAGGCGGCCAAAAAAAGGGTCTATGACAGGTTATGGTAGTAATTAGGGTGACCATGAGACTCAGCAATTTTAAACCAACTTTATTAATTAACGAATCATCAAGCAACGTTTGCATATTTTTGCCAATTGTCACGTCCACATATGTGTTTGTTACTGTTTAAACTAAAGTTAAACAGTAACAAACACATATTTCTGTCTACAACTTTATGTGTCACCGGGTATTTTAAAATACAGTCTAAAAAGACATATGAATTTGTGTTGTAATGTATATTTTACATATTTCGGTAATTGTAAAGATCATACACATGCTGTATACTATGTTAGTGTTAAATGAGTTGACTTACACTTATTCTCTAGACATGTGTAAATGATTTCCTTCCATTACTGGACAGTTACATTTAACTACGTGTATTGTACTTAATATTTTATATAATAATATAATTTTATTCACAATAAATATTTAATTGAAATTGTATATAAAATCGTGATATTAATATAAGTTAGAAGATTAATAAAACAGATCGAATGATTTTATTACACAATAATAAATATTGATTTAATAATTTTATTGTTTTGTTTTATTAATAGCGTGGATGAATAATCTATGCTTGAAATAATTGATTATTACCAGCCATTTGGTACGGGACAATTTTTGGCAAGAAAATCTTCAACCTTTATTATCAGCTTCTGCAGTTTGAGCTGGTGAACCTTAAAATTCTCAATTTAAATTATAAAACTTGCTGACATCATTGCAGGAATTAAAAAATATACCTGCGGGCTAATTGAAATATCCTTAATTTATTTAATTTTCAATCCAAAATTCTTACACCCTACAATTTAACAAAACACATGTTTCGAAATATTATGTAAATTGAGACATTTTGGCGTTTTCAAGGTTTGATTGTGGGGTGGAGGGCACCGTTGGTGGTCGGCAAGGCCTATGTTGTTTGCACTGCGCGGGGTAATAGCTGGGTATTGGCACAATTACCCCGCAGACTGCCAATTTGTATCAATCTCTGCGTGTAGGCTTTTTATTAAGTCACGTCACTATGTTCCTGCGAAGATGTCTTTATGCAGCTATGTTAGTGTGTACAATTTTATGTATAAATTAATTTGGGGAGCATTTATTAAAAAAGCAGGGAGCTTGGCGTGTCTTCGTGTAATCATACAAAAACGGCAATTTAGGTTACTAATTTAAGTTTGACAGGCTACTAGAGTACCCTGTGTGTTTTTCCCGCGTAACTTCTGAACCGTGGGATATTTAAAGTAAAGATAAAGTAAAATCCATCTTTAAATATTTTATTTTTCAATATTGTCAGTTTTTTGCAGCGATTATCGCCCTCAGCCTATGCCTCCCTCGATTGGTAATGTTGCTCTGGTAATTTCAGAGGTAGTCTTTTACTACAAAAGAATAGTTATTGACGGAAATGCGAGGAGACAGATAAAAGAGTTGTTTATACGCTCAGCAAAGTAAGCGTTATTTACAATGTCTAAAGTATGAACTTTAGACGCTATATTGAAGATTGAACATGCGTAATTTGTACTTACGTACATCCTTGTACACCTCTTGTGTCGCTCATTAAGTCATTTATTTAAAGAAATAACCAGCCTTAAAACGCCTGAAAATGGCACTGTGGCGTAGGTAGTAGCTCTGCTTCACTCGCTGGAGGTCCCAGGTTCGAGTCCCGGTCTGGGCATTCATTTGCGCGATGAACACAGATGTTTGTCTCGGGTCATATTTATATTTGTATGTTTAGTTTGCATGGTCGTCGATAGCACACGCTCTGCTCACTTTGGGGCCACACAGGTGATGTGTTTGTCTGGTCACATAGCCTTGATTGTAAATTGTTGACAGTTTTTAGATCTGTATACTGAAAGAGCCCTAACAGCACTATATTAACTGAGCTTCCATTTTCCGTCTTTTTTGGTATTTACACGACCACGTGATATGCAGTCTTTGTCTTAGCAGTGTAGAATAGGTAGGTAGACGTTTAAGACGACCAGAACGAATCTTGAGACTATCTTTTTATCGCGTAGCACAACCAGCTCATTCCGTAGTGATGGAATTGGCATGTACAGTTTGCAAATTACATGGTACTTAGACAGCAAGCAAATGACAAACTTTTTTTATGTATTTTAATTATGGTTTCCTAATCCAAAGAACCCTCTGACAGGCCGTCTTTCAGTCTGTCAACGAGCTGTATCTCATGAAATAACAGAGGGGTAGATAGTTCAAAATGTATAACTATCGCCGCTGTAAAAAGAGATAAAAATACTTTAAAATAAATTATATTGTGAAGAACCGTTCGTACGCGAGATTAGTTTTGCAAAGCCGGGATTTTTCAATAACGTACCCGTCATTACATTAAAATAAATTCTCTGCTACATTCTGGCCAATACCGCAAAAAAAAACTCATAAAAATCGCCAAAACAATTATAACACAAAGTTGTCAAGCGCGATAAAACCACAGAAGTCGCGTCGTATAATTTTATTCATAAGAGGAATTTCATTAAAATTCATAAGCCGACGTGTTTAATATACATAATGCGGCATCTAAGTACCGAAAGTAATTGATTTGTGATTTGTCGTGCATTTTGAGTTTATTTTGCGAGCGATGCCACCCAAGTTGCAGGCAGGTGCAGGCATCACGTCCCGCTCTATAATTGATGACCTTAGCTTTTTATGTGTGAATCAAACTTTAGCTCGATTGTGTATTGTTTCAGGGAAAATAAAATTGGGTAATTCGTAATAAACCGAGTGACTCCTTCCGTTCGGGAAAACTTTCGCTGTAACTCTTTGGGAAAGGTACTTCAGATTCGTGGTCTGAACCCTTTTCCGAACGGTAAAAAAGTATTATTGGTATTATTTATAAATTCGTTGATGAATTTTGGAAATTGTGTAATTTGTTAAAGGAATAACTGAGTAAAATTACTTTTATTTTTACCAAAACCTAAAACCTAATCTATCATCGTTGTTTATCATCCTTAGACAACGCTACGCTACATCTGAATTAGGGTTTTAACGACTAAATATACAGTACAAATAATATCACTAAATAATGACACTGTTTTCGATTTATCACCCTTGATGTCACGATAACCTTAACAAAAAATGAAAAGCTGACAATTTTCTCGAACATCTGAATTTGACTTCTTTATTCTGAGCTCAACAGAACCTGCGCTGCAATGAAATGTTTTATACGTTTTATAAATAGAAGTGCTAGAGGACTGGAGGCGTATAAACATATATTACTTTGTTTGTTTGTACGAACCTACAACCAACCAAAGTCTAACTAAGTTTAGTGCTGGTAGAGTTTATCTTGTTAATATTAGGTCCTTACATACGAAATTACTCTCTATTATTAATACTCATCAAGAGTCTAAGGTTGGTACTACAGTCCTTCCTTTTGTAACCGCGTTTAGTACAAAACAAAAGTAATCGTATGTTTTGCTAAGCAATCTAGAGATTATTTTATTATTTTAGTAAGGAGCGTCAAGGCTCAATGGTTAAGACGGTGGCTTCTCGCAGTTAAGGCCTCGGGTTCGATATCGGTTGCTGCCAAACCTACTAATGAGTTTTTTTACACCTCTTTAATTGTCGAAAGACTCAACCTTACAGCTATTTTGGTTACACGGGCAGTTTTGTCGTAAGCGGTAGAATACTTTTTTGCGACTATATGTACCTATGTACTATATGTGTAACAAACTCTGTAAGCGTATATTTTTCTTAATATTTATTTTAAGGATTGGCTTGACTCTGTTAATCGTAAAGAACATGATGTCCGTGAATATCACTGTGTTTGTAGGGTTTGAGAAGTGATGGCGGCAGCGGTGTGTCTGTATCCATGACACACATGGTTGAGGAGGGCGATGGCTGGATCCCGCGTTAACTCGTGAACGGGTGCCGTTTGAGGGTGTTCGTCGTTTGGATACTTGGGGGGAGGGAGACTTGCCGAGCTAACGGATGCAGATAAGAATAACTTTGTATAGACATAAAGAGACTCTGTAAATTTATTTTGAAAAAAATATACCCGTGAAGTTTGTTGCCCGTTCTTCTTCACGAAGGCTTTTTCGAACTGGTGGTATAGTCATGTTTTATTTGACATCAATAGGAACAAGGTGATTGTCAATGTTGAGAAATAAATATTACATTTCATTTCATTTCATGTAAATAAGATACGAAGGGCTTTTGTTCACTTTTACAATTTATTTATTTATTTAACGCCGTTTTTCCAATACTCAGATAACCTTTATCAGTGGTATAATTATTAAGTATAATTTATATGAAAAGTCTTGTCAAGTGTCAACATTATTATAACCGCTGAAAGTTACCTGAGCATTGAAAAACGGCCCTCAGGGCCGATTGTTCGATAGTCAAATAGGATTATTTGAAGGATAACTTTGATATTCTACGAGACTTTTAAATATAAATTATGCCAATTTCTCAAAATTATTCTACTGATAACAGTTACATCAGCATTAAACAATCAGCCCTAGTGAAATTTATTTATGTAGGCAACCAAAATAAGAGTGAACTCCTATGTTTATTTATGACCTTTTTACTCCATTCAACGTTTAGATTTTAATTAATACTTATATCAACTACAATGTATCTTTTTAAAGTTTATCTTAATCTAAAAAGTACACCAACTATTGGCTCTAACCAAAGCAACTTTTTAGTGGTGAACATTATACATACAAAAATTACTACAAATACCTAGTGATTGAATTTTGATAATCATATTAATTTATATTCGATTTGTTATCACAAGGAAAGGTGTACAGGAATACTTTATATGGATGTTTAATTTATCTCTGTTCGCTTAGGTGTATGTATACCTAATAAACATTTCAACAATAACATACTTATTTATCGTGTTATAGAAGTTTAAAGAAACAATATTATATAGTCCAGCAAGGCAAGTACCTACTTATTGAATGTTTCTGGTTAACACAGTAGGCACTTTTTATTTCCTGTTATATTACGTCATTTATTTCTCTTAATATTCACGTTCTCATTAGTAGAAAAAAAAAAACGAAGAACATTTTTGTAATTTAAAACGCTCCCAAAGTAATCATGTTTTGAAAGTAATCGCCTGCTGGGATTGCCTATCAATCCGCGGTCTGTAGACCCCGACCAATTTATACGTGCGGTGGCGAAACATGAAACTAAATAACTCGTATTGGGAACTTCATTTAGATTTCGTTGCAGCGTAGAATACAGTGGCAGCCGTGACTGAACAGTTAAGTTAGTCGGTTTGTACACATCGACGGTTGCATATAAATTGAAGTTGTCTCGTAGACTGACAGGCCACACGCCGGCTGACTGACAGCTCCTCGTTACCGAAAGGTCGCGGCGGGCTTATGATTCCTCTCCTTCTTTTTTCCTCACTACCCAGTCGAGGAAGACAGAGACCAATTAATCAGTGTTATGATGCGTGACACGACCAGTGCCCACTCAACAAGCACCAACGCATGCAAATTGGCGCATTGTTCACAATTCTGTCAACGTTCACTGCATGATACGATGATTGTATGCCCGCATGACTTAATAGAATTTTGGACATGTTAAAAGGGACGTTTAAGTCTGTTAACCTCCCAACAATACTGCGGTGGTCTGAATTGGCAATGCTCGTTTTTGTGTAGACCTCCGTGGTGCCTCGGTCCGAACAGAACAACAGACTAGGTGGTCGATGCGGGAGTCTCCACACGCAGAATTCTTGTTAAGTGTTTGACCACCTAAATTGAAAAATTCGCAATATTCGATAATTAGAAGTCTATTCCCTTGAAATGGGAAAATGCCTGCTTTTGTTTCGTAAAATAATTTCTTACAAAAACAATTCTGCACTTCTTCAAACCTCGGCAAAACATTTCACTTCGGACAAATTGAACCGTACCTTTTTCTGATCGAAATTGTCGGCTTGAGATAAGCGTAATGGCTCTTTGATAAATGAAATTCCACGCCTCTAATGAAGGCATCAAGGTTTTATGAGGAATTATTACATTTTTTCGATTTTGCAGTGTCGACGATCTTTGGAAGGTGGACATTGATTTCATCATTTATTAATCGAGATTTCGAAGCATCCTAATTTATCAGCTTTTAAAAATATGGTTACAATCGGCAACAGTAACTATAAAACATTACGAGTAAAAGCCAAATCATGTAACATAGCCCTTTATTCGCGCATTACTGGCTCATATTCCTTCGGTTACATATTTCGTCGGGAAGTTAAAAGTTCCAGAGGGAGTTTGTTCGTGTCAATTTAGATAAAAAAAACATGCAAAACATGGTTTGCGGCACCACCCACGGCGCTCGCACGTGCGGTCATCTGCGGCCTGCCGGCGACGCCTTGCAGAAAACATGCTTTATTAATACATCTGGGTTATTTTTTGCTAGCAATTTAGTCTTTGGCTTGCCTGTACAATAGTTCGACGTGTTGGTTGTAGTTCTAAGATTGTTTCTTTGTGGTTTCGATTCTTCATTACAATTTATAATATGGTATATCTAACCTATCTATCCAAAGGGATCCTCCCTAGTATATCTAAAAGCAGTGTCGTATAATTTTGAAACACACGTTGAAAGCACATTTACACCTAAAATAATGAATAAAACTCTACAGTCATACCATGTAGGTGGAAAATGTATTCCACAATATTGAATTTTTAATAACTCGGTATGGCGTAATCATAATATTATAGTAACTCTCTAACAGCTGTCAATGTCAGTGGAATATATTGTCGAATTGTACGTCGATGAAATTAATAAAACAGCAAAATTATTTATTTTAATTATTAAATATTTATCATAAATGTAGGGTTATTTAACTCACACAATAGAAAGCTAAGCTAAGCGTTCCGACAGTATAACTTGGAATTTAACAAGAAAATGAATGACTTCAAATAATTTGTAATGCAACTGTAGTCATTTTAGATGACCTTAATATTAATTTGATTACTAAATTATTATCATCCAAATTCCCGAAAAGCACTAAAACTATTCATAAAATGTTTACACGTAGTAAAATAAAAATAAATAAACGCCTGCTAATTATTAATAAAAAAAAAAAAAAAAAAATATAAAAAAGGTATCTTAATCGCGTACAGAAATTCGCTTCCATTGTACGCATGCCTCTTCCATGTTCGGGCATTCGCCGGTTTGATTCCCGGGACACCATCCGCCAATTACTGCGAATGATCTCGTCGAATTAATTGTATCCGATTGATCGATCAATTCGATTTTTTCCCGAGTTTTTATTCGGATTTCTTGAGACAATTTCTGACGCATTCCACGGTGGACACTTTGCACAATAGTTTAATTAGGCTTGCGGGAGAATGTATTTTTATTTAGTATTTTTTTGTTATTGTATTTTATTGGTGTAACTGTAAATTGTTTTATTTATATTGCTGAATAAACTTTTTGTGGTGTGAAGTTAAAGCTACGATTACTGAAGGGGACCTTTAGGTCTTTATTACACTTAAATGTGTTTTGGCATGTTTATATTACAAAAAGGAATGATGGTGTAGGTGGAGGTATTCCTACAAAGGCATTTGTGTAATTGAAACAAATTTTGCTCACAAGTCTTTTTTTGTAACCGAATCAAATCGATTTTCCTAAAAGTAAGACAGTTTACAGCATAATTCCTCGATTTCGAAACGTTAGTAATACCACAATGTAAAGAAATAAATAAAATCACTTTTAACTATTTAAATATAAAAAAATTTATTCAAAAGTCTTTTTAGAATACTTACTACTACTACTACTACAACATTATGCTGAGATGTGTCCTATTTGACAAACGCACTAGAGCGCAAAAACCTGTTTAACCTAATTAATTTAAACTATGTATTATTATCATCTATTTTTCCCCTTCTTATTGTTATTGTTTCTTGTTTTTGTAAATTGTACATTTTATTTCAGTTTATGCTTATGTTTATGTGTTGTAGTTGTTTTATCAAATAAATGTTTGAATTTGAATTTGAATTTACAATTACATTACCATACACTACTACATTAGAATTACTTAGTAATTCATCTCACATCGTTTTTGCGATGGCATTAACCTCTCTTTCATGTGTCCAAATGAAGCTATCAGTAAGTGCCTTTTGTTTCAAATTCACTCTTCCTCTTTTCAACTCATTTCAAAGTAGCTTGCCATTCGGTGTAGCATCGAAAATATATTTACGAGTACGAGCTGTCTGCCACCCTCACCCAAAGTGGATCTAAATTTTCCGATGCTAACTTATAATTCAAATATGTATTTCTCAACATTGACAACTAATTGTTCTTCTAGAAGTATGACTTTATCAAAAGTTCTGAAAAACCTTCGTGAAGAAGAACTGGCAAGAAACTTCACGGGTCTATACATTAAATAGCAGAAGAGGTAAGCAACTCTTCCTAATTACAAATTAGATATGAATTTTGTTATCTTAAAAGGTAAATAAGTAATCAATAGTTATAATATTAACTACGTAACCAAAATGAGGCTTTCAGTTTGTATCATATTTAGACAAAAAAGTTTTATCCCAAATTTTTAAATTTATTTATGTAATACATACTGAAGTTTTTGAACTGTAGTTGCGGATAGTAAGAGATGGTAGTGGATTCATAGATTTACAACCTTACCTTTACAATTTGCATTCCCTAAATTATTATATTATATTTTTTCGGATATACCTTTGAGATAAGCAAATCTCATCTTAACATAGTAATGGTAAACCACACGGTAAACGCGTTTACAAACAATTGGAAATGGAACCCGCGTTCGGAATATTTTGTGGGCTGATGACTATCGCGCTAATTTGTTTAAGTTTTTTCTACAGTTCCAATACAGTTTTTAAGCTATTTAACATTATTATAACAATATTGTTCAATTTCTGTAACCAATTCAAAAGAGAGAGAGATTATTTGAACCCAAGAACTTATAATGAAAGAGAGAAGTCAGTTCGCGCCAAGGTAAAAATCCGGAACGTGAGTAATTCCTACCAATTGCATAACAAGATAGTTAAAACGAGAAGTGGCGAAAAAGCGTTTATAGTTCATGTAAGACTATAAAAATACATACATACAACAAAAGCTTTTAAAATGTTTAGTCCATCAAGCATTCCACCCACATAACTTAGGCCCTTACTTAGTCTTGGTCTGAAACGACCAGTTCACGACATTTCGATGCTTAATTACACATGTTGCAAATGCAGGCCTTAAAATAAAACGTTCGGAATTTTATCGTCCGACGCAACCTTCTACAGTGGGTCTAACCTTATTTCTTTAATTTATACAATAAATTGCCTCTTTTAATTTGTATATTGGACTGGAATCGCTCGCGGCTTTGCTTCCAAAACCGGTGATAAGGGTTTAAGTGAAACAGTGCTAGTAGACAATAACTGTTTTTAACTATTGCGGTTATTATCACCATAATTTAATGAATTTAGGATTCTTACCACGATTTGTCATCGCCACCTACCTACATCTGCCAGCCCGCGATCATGGTGCTTGCAACAGCATCGAAATATCGGACGCGCGAAGTAAAACTCGAAAATCGTGGTAAGAATCCCGTTTCTTCTAAAGAAACTACAGTTTCTTTGTTTAGATCTCGCTTGGGGCGGTACTACAGTCCTTCCTATTCCGCCATAACAGTCAAGTTTACTCGGTTGACCGGAGTCAAAGGGCTATTACTGGAACTAAGGCAATTTCATATGAAACCTAAGGTCGGCGAAGCGTCATTAGTCGATCCGATCACGAATCACAATCACTATTAATAATTAAACAGCTACGACCAATGCTATCCATGGGAGCGTATGCCACCTAACATCACGTGGGTCGCGTGTAGTTTTTAGACTATGAAAATGCTATGAATACAGTTGTAACGCGTTGTTTGCGGAGTGGTAATTGAGGGTCCAGAAAGGAAATACCAAAGCTCTCTTCTATGTTTATTTTGCAGTAAAATTAAAAATATACAAAAATGCCTGTAAATACAAACAAAAAATATAAACAAAATTGAAATAAAAAATAGTCACACAAAATAAAACAGAAACATTAATACAATTAAATTTGATCTGAAAAGAAAAAGTAACAACAAAATAAAATTTTAATGAATGAGAATCCTTACCAAAAATTTTGGCTACGCACACTCGTGTACGTAAAAATAAATTATTGATTTCATGAAAACTTTGATTGTAGATAATAAAAAATTGATAAACATGTAATTTTGAATAATAAACTCGGAAACAATAATAAATAAATAGATTCTAGTTGTTATGATGGATAATTTTTCGTGACTGGCTTGTCAAATCAAAACATTGCCGTTCTCCGACACTACGTAATTCGTAGTTTAAAATTACGTCGGAAACGACAAAAAAATAAAATTTACTGACAAAAAGAGGTCGAAATAGACAACCGTCACAATACCCCGGGGGCCGGGAAAAAAAAATCTGAAAGATTTTTTCAGTATAGTTTTTTAAAAAAAAAATATTCAAACCAAATCAAAATAAACCGCATATACATATCGAATTTTAATATTTAATCTGCCAAATGAAAGAACGATCAAAAAAAAATAATAATTAAAAGCAAAATGAAAATTAATATTAACATCCTATAGAAGAATTTTTCTGAAAAAACATCCTGTATATATGAAAAAAAAATAATACTGATATATTGCATATCAACAAGTTATTTAATAGAAAAAGAAAACAAAACAGACGAGAGAGAGAAAAAAAAAAATCCTAAATAATTATCTTAAATTACATGGTTCATGAATGATAAAATTTTAAACATGTTCCTGGAATATACAATGTTAATATACATCGTTCAACTCCATCAACGTACATTATAATTACAACATACATTCTCTTTCATACTAGTCTTATTCCAACTACTGGAAATAAAACATCATGCAGTTAGAGTTGCTTATGAGGAATCGTATCCTAAATAAGTCAACTCAACAGAGTTGGACGCAACGGCAAAAGGCTTTAATAGTTGCCATCCGCTGAAAATATTAATAGCTTATGGCTTCTTTAACGTGTCGCTAACTCCCGCACGGTGATTACTATAAACAAGTTTCAGTTAAAGACTGAAATAAATATGCCGGAAAGAAAAGAAAATAATAGCCAGTCGTGAAACATTGACTTTTAAATAAAATCCAAGGGTCTTTTGTGAAGTAATTAAAATACTTATGTAATAAACATATGAAAATAATTCTCACGGGAAAGTGATTCAAGCGTATAAATAATACACATAGGTATGGTTTAGTTTAACGAGTTACCTTAATAAACGCTCGTGCAGAAGGCTTAATTTTACAAGTTGCAAACCGCTTGAAAAAAAATTGAGAAAAAAAAAATTGATAACATTTAACAAATTATACTATAAAGTATAATACAGATATTGAAAATAAGAGTTTACACTCCTAGAATTGCAAATATTAAATAAATTACACAATAAGTTAACCTAATACTACGATGATGATAATTAATTATAAGTTTTGACCAACGTCAATGTTAATGGTATAGCCAAACGATAATGAGGTGCATAGAAAAAAAAATAAGACAAAAAGAATCGGCTTATGCTCGCCGTGAGATAATTAGCAATAATTATATATGAATTCATATAAAGTAATTGGTAACAACCAATCTAGTCACTCAAAGAAGAAGTTAAACGCGGTAGAGGTTTAATGTCTCTGATATGCCAACGACCTAATGGGTTATTATTCATATCCACTAAATCGTAAATTAATGGTGAAACTTTATTTGAAACTTTACATTTAATAAATTTGGGTGCAAACTTAGCACAAAAATGTTTTTTAGAGGAACTTATTACATGGTTTCGCCTCCAAACAATATCACCGTTATTAAATTCTAAATTCTGATGATGTTTGTTATAATAAGTTGCATTATATTGATGTGCATTAAATAACCGTTTCTGTACTTCGGAAAAGATAGGTATTAATTGTCCTATGTTTTCAGCATATACATCCCTAGGACTGAAAATTAGTTCATCTCTGGAATCTTTATTTTTGTAGATAGATCCACATGTAACAGCTTCTCTACCAAATACTAAAAATGATGGAGTGAATTTTGTGGTTTCATTAACCGCAGTATTAATAGCAAACTGTATTTTGTTTATATAGGTATCCCAAGTTCTGTGATCTTTATCTATAAAAGCTGCAATCGCCGTTACAATAGTTTTATTGTAACGCTCAACGGTGTTAACCTGTGGACAGTAACGTGGGGTGTAATGTATTTTTGGTATGTTGTAAAATTTAAATAATTCAGATAATTCTGTACTTATCATTTGAGGACCATTATCTAATATAATAGTTTCTGGAACTCCATAAACCATAAAAACTAAATTGTCCAATATACGGCGAATAATAGAAGCGGTTGCATGTTTTATTGGAAATAACAAACAATATTTGGAAAAACAACAAGTAACTACAAATAGAAATCTATTCTGCTTACGTGAAGTAGGAAGTGGACCTATCAAATCTATGGATAAACATTGGAAAGGGCGTGAACAATGTTTGGGTTTGCCCATTAAACCAATTAAGTTTTGATTTTGGTGCTTGGTAGCTAAACAAGTCTTGCACTTAGCAATAAACATGGCTACGTCTTTATACATGCCAGGCCAAAAATAGAGATTTTTAATTCTATGGTATGTTTTAAAAGTACCAAAATGTGCCGTTTGGGGAGTAGAATGATTTTGTGTAATAACAGATTCCCTAAATTCTAATGGTATTACTTGTTTCCAATTAAATTCAGAGTTAAATAATGTGTTAGATCTACAAAATCTAAACAATTTATTATTATGAATCATGTAATCCGGAGTACTAGAAGGAAATGATAAACATTTATTATAAATTGCTAAATACCAAGTGTCTTTAGTTTGAGAAGTAGAAAAATTAATTAAATCAATTGGTTTTATACGTGATAAAGTATCTGGTACGACATGATCTGAGCCTTTTTTGTGTTTAATTACGAAATTAAACATAGATAAACGAATACTCCATCGAGCTAATCTGCCAGTAGGATTATTTAAATGCATAAACCACTGAAGGGCTGCGTGATCAGTATAAATTGTAAATTGTAATCCATTATCTAAATAACAACGCCAATGCTCTAGTGCCGTAATAACACTTAAAAGTTCACGTTCAGTGACTGAATAATTCTTTTGAGCGCCTGTAAGTGATTTACTCATATAAGCAATAGGTCTATCAATATTATCGACTTCCTGAGTTAACATTGCGCCAATGCCGTAGGAAGAGGCATCACAATGAACAGCAAATGGTTTAGAGAAATCTGGACATGCCAGAACTGGTGTACTAATTAAAGCTTGCTTAATAGCCTTGAAAGCAATTTCAGCTTCATCAGACCACTTAAATGGAGGTGATTTTTTGCTTGTAGAAGTTAATTTAGTTAACGGTGCTGCAAGAGTGCTTAAATTAGGTACAAAACGTCTGTACCAGCTGGCAGTACCCAAAAAACGTTTGACCTCCTTAGCAGATTTTGGAGTTTGTATATCAAGAATAGCTTGAACTTTTTCAGGATCCGTTTTTAAACCATTTTCATTAACTACATAGCCTAAGTACTTTAATTCTTTCCGGAAAAATGAACATTTTGGAAAATTGACTGTGAGATTGGCATCTGAAAGTTTTTTAAGAATTTTAGTAAGTATATCGACATGTTGTTCAAAGGTTTGAGAGATACAAACTATATCGTCGATAAAATAGAAAACATTATTATCATTTGTAAGGTCATTTAGTAGATATTCAATGAATCTTTGTTGGGTAGCAGGTGCATTAGTTAAACCAAATGGCATAACTTTAAATTGAAACATTCCTCGGCCTGGAACATGGAATGCAGTTTTGAGTTTATCCTCTTTTTTTAAGGGAATATTCCAAAACGCTTTAGCAATGTCAATAGATGATATAAATTTAGCATCTTTAAGGTTATCTAATATATCAGAAATGAAAGGAAGTTTGTAAGCATCTTTTTTTGTGATATCGTTTAATTTACGACTATCAATACAAAATCGCCAAGTACCATCTTTTTTAGGTGTAATAATAACTGGGTTCAGCCATGGGCTGTCACTGGGTTCAATGACATCTAATTGTAACATATCATCAACTTCTTTACAAAGAGCTTTTTGTTTCTCAGGAGAAAGTCTGTAACAGCGTTGACGAATAGGTGGATGGTCTCCAGTGTCGATGAAATGTTCGACTAAATGAGTACGACCTAAAGGTTTACATTCAGTTGAAATCAACCTAAACTTTTCCATAATTGCATCTGCAATAATTTTTTGTGTATCTGTTAAAGAATGGTATTCATGTAAATGAAAGTTAGGATCTGTATTAATGAGAAAAGATGAATTTAAATTTGAAGGTTGTAATGTGATATTACTAAGAATATCCGGAGCAAGATTAAAAGTTTTCCAAAAATCAATACCCAAAATAAGTGATTCAGTGATTTCTGGGATCACATGAGCTGAAATTAACGCAAATTTATTGTTATAAAAAGTAGGAAGAGTAATAATGCCGATAGAAGAAATAGTTTGTCCGTTTGCAACATTACCTTTTATTAAATAGTTTTTTTGCATAAAAAGACCATGTTGTGATAAAATTTTATGAGAATTATTACCCAATATAGTGATAGCACTACCACTATCTAAAAGACCATTTAAAGTTAAATCGTTTACTTTTATATGTAAATAAGGACGTTCAAAATCTGATGTTTTATTAAAGAGGAGAGCACAAGTGTTATAAGATTTAAAAAAAATTGTTAAAGTTTTTAACCATGTATCCCAATCTTTTTTGTCAAAATTTGATGATTTAACACTATTATTTTTATTTATACACTCCTCGTAATTTAGTTTTTTGGAATCGACTTATTACAATTAGGACATTTACTAGTAATAAAGTCTTTTTTTCCACAACGAAAACACACTATATTAGTGTTAGTACAGTCTTTTAATAGATGTGTATTAGATCTACAACGTGGGCAAGTGAATTTATAAAAATTCTGATTTTTATTAATTGCAGCTACAGTATTAGGCAATGGATTAGCTACAGCTGCTATGGAATTATATGTACAAGCTTTAAAAGGAAATTCAGGAATATATGGTTGATTATGTGAAAATAGAGTATTATTATACGATTTGTTATTAGAATTCGATGTAGAAGGAATAGGAAAAGAATGATAATGATCTGGTGGTGATGATGAAGAGTAGTAAGATGTATTATTAGAAACTTGGAGAATGCTTTCTGTAAATTTGCATGATTCCAAGAGAGAATTTACAGTATGTAAATCAGTAGGTGAAAGACGTAATGTGAATTCAGGTTTAAGATTTCTAACAAGAGTATTAATTTTTTCTTTTTCGGACATTGGTTCCAAGAGTTTTGAAAAAAGAGATTCCATTGTAGCAAAGTAAATGATAATTCTCTCATTATGTTTTTGTTTACGAGCATCGATTACTTTTTTTAGTTTATAATCGTAATCGGTAATTGCAAAATCATTCAACAATGCCGATCGGAAAGATGACCAGTCATTAATAGTCGACTTTCTAGCTCTAAACCAATCAAGAGCAGATCCAGATAAAATATCATAAATATGTGAGAATAAAGATTTTTCAGAAATATTTTTTATTTGTGAAAATTCTTCAAGTTTTTGAATAAAATCCTTTGGACAACCTTCACCTTTATAAATAAATCTTTTTAAATCATTGTTAGTTCGATTTTCTGTAATTTTACTGACCTTATCAGTTAATGCTTCGAAAAAAGAAAGGGGTTGTAAATTAATATTTTGTGTGGATTCTGCGGAATGATATGTAGAATGTATTGGTGATTTTTCCAAATTTTTAAAACGTGAGTCTAATTGAGTTAAATCATTCCAACATGAATTTATTAAATCTAACTGTTCTGAAGATAAATCTGATGTAATGTCAATGAGGCCTAATCTTGTTCTCATATGAGTTAAATAAGGTGAAATTTTTTGTTTCCTAATAGGATAAGAGTTTATACAAGCTTCAACAAGTTTTAAATTTTTTTTAATGGTATTAATATCCTCTGAAAATTCTTCAGGGCTATTTTGTAAAATTTCTGTTTCAGAATCTACATTAATATTTAATAATAATGATCGTAGTTCGTCTACAGATTGCGTCGAAGAAAAATTTATATTTCTGATTTTTAATTCATAAATTATTTCAGGTTTATTTAGTTGTGAAAAATTCATTGCAAAATCCAAAAAAAAAAATGTTAAAGTGAAATAAATTTGTTAATAGTCGTTATGCAGAAAAGAGCCTTAAAAATATACGTATTTTCAAGTGATGAAAATGAATAGAAAATGTTATTTAAATAGTGAAATTACTGGGTTATAGAATAAATGTTGTGCCTTCAGAAAATTTCTTCAAAGATATTATAACGAAAGAAACTAAAGAAACTTAAATGTCTGAATAATTTAGCAGTAATTTGATATATTATAGTAGATATATAACCTAACTAGTGAATGTTAATGGTTGAAAATGGTAACAAATAAAGTTTTATGCCTGACCTCAATAATAATTATAAAAAATTATTTTTAATGTTGCTATTCCTCTGTTGATATTGTTCCTCCTCTCTTCTCCATAAACTGCGTTTGAATGGTCGGCGCCAGTGTGTAACGCGTTGTTTGCGGAGTGGTAATTGAGGGTCCAGAAAGGAAATACCAAAGCTCTCTTCTATGTTTATTTTGCAGTAAAATTAAAAATATACAAAAATGCCTGTAAATACAAACAAAAAATATAAACAAAATTGAAATAAAAAATAGTCACACAAAATAAAACAGAAACATTAATACAATTAAATTTGATCTGAAAAGAAAAAGTAACAACAAAATAAAATTTTAATGAATGAGAATCCTTACCAAAAATTTTGGCTACGCACACTCGTGTACGTAAAAATAAATTATTGATTTCATGAAAACTTTGATTGTAGATAATAAAAAATTGATAAACATGTAATTTTGAATAATAAACTCGGAAACAATAATAAATAAATAGATTCTAGTTGTTATGATGGATAATTTTTCGTGACTGGCTTGTCAAATCAAAACATTGCCGTTCTCCGACACTACGTAATTCGTAGTTTAAAATTACGTCGGAAACGACAAAAAAATAAAATTTACTGACAAAAAGAGGTCGAAATAGACAACCGTCACACAGTAAATAAAAATAACAATTATTACTATTTTTATTACTATTTATTTGTTACGATAAGGAGTAAAATATAGCCGTTTTTTTTTGTTCTCCTCCACGGAGACAGCAGGAGGATAAAAAATGCTCTGACGCGCGTCAGATGTATGCGACAAAGTATCTGCGCGCGCGATCGGAGTCATGTGGGACTCGCTCCGAGCTTACCAGAGCCCTACCCACTAAAAAAACCCCTGAATGACTCGTGCAATTTTTTGCCACACAGCCTTCATCTGAGCGACGACCAATTGGAGAAAGAGGCCGCGCTAGTGGGGCCCAGAAGGGGTCACCCGCTGGGATTACATATCACTGAAGGTGCTCAAAATGAAAATAAAAATTGAATTAATTCGAATTTACATTAGAATTAGAAGTTACGGCCTGAAGGGCTTCGAGATCTAGTGTCAATTGCGTGGGTTCGCCAGTGTGCACGTTTCTCGGTCTAGCGACTTTGAACTTCGGATCTATGGCAGGGGTAGTATACGAGACTGAATCTCGAACTAAGGGAATGGGGTGGGTTTTGGAGCGTTTGAAGAACGATTCTGTGAGTGTTTTGAGGTGTTGTTGCACTGTAGGTAGTTCAAGATCTCTGTGCAGGTCCGCGTTGCGCACGTTCCAAGGTGCGTTTGTGCACCAAGCAGAACTCTTTTCTGGGTTCACATCGATACGCCATTTTTGAAACCATACACCGAGGGCGTTTACGGCCTCTTGGAGTCTGGTGATGTTCTTCGGGACCTCGTGACCTTTGGTGTAAAGGGTGGTGTCGTCAGCAAAGAGGGCGAGTTCAACGCCTTTCGGCGGGATGGGGATGTCGTTAGTATACATGGTGTACAACAGAGGGCCGAGGACTGAGCCTTGTGGGACTCCAGCCTTTATGGGACGAGGCGCGGAAAGCGTGCCTTCGTGTTTGAAACAAAATCGATCTTTGAGAAACGACGCGATTATCCTGACTAGGCGATCTGGTCTATTTTATAAAGTTTATACACGAGGCCGCTGTGCCAGACTTTATCGAAAGCTTTGGCTACGTCAAAGCAAACTGTGACCGTTTTATTACGCCGCGGATAGAAGCCGTCGAGTATGTACTCGACGATTCGATGGACTTGCTGAGGGCAGGAGTGCTTAGCGTGAAAGCCGAACTGATGGGGAATAATGAGGGGATCACCATCCGGTGGAAACAGATGTTTCCGCATTCGAGAGAGTATGACTCTTTCGAGAAGTTTAGACAAGGCCTTGAGGAGGCTGATGGGTCTGTGATTAGCCAAGATATTCAGAGGTTGACCCGGCTTGGGAATACTTATGACTGTCGCTTCTTTCCAAGCTTTTAGAAAGTAGCCATGGTCAAAGCAGGCATTGAAGATGATAGCTAAAAAGGTAAGCACTCATCATTAGAGACTGTGAAGGAGTCAGCGGTGATGGGGAGAGAGTCTCTGCGGAGGACTTCGTCCTCTACCGCTTGGGTCTGGGTGGGATCCGCGAGTTGAGTGCTGGGCGAGCATTGTGAGGCAACGCTGTCAGCGAAGCATTCGGCTTTCTCTTCGACTTCGAAGGCAGTAGTGCCATCGGGACGAGTAAGAGGAGGAACGTGAGAGGCGGTGTCTACGCGTAAGGCTCGGGCCATACTATAATACGCTTGGTGGGACGGGGAGATTTTCTCCATGAGATCGCTCATTTGAGCGTCTCGGAGTTCGGCGAGACCAGATCTAACTTTACGCTGTAGCTGATTTACAGCTGTTCTATAGGCGGGCGTGGGATAGAGTTTGGCTCTTCGGAGAGCCGCGTTCTTAGCTTAAATAAGATTGCTAACGGCTAGGGGAAGCGTGGGTTTGCCTTGCTTAGCAACCTTTTCGTTATCGCTGATGGCTGAGTTGATAGCATCAGTGAGAGTGTTGACTAATGAATCTATTTTATCCGGGCTATCTAATTGGTCGGGCGAAATCGCGAGCGGAGAGGGCCTCTAAGGCTGAAACTAACGTATTTTTAAAGCCTTTCCAGTTGGTAAAGATCTTAGGAGAGGTGACGTTATAGTTAGGCGGTCCTAGCACGAGGGAGACGGGGCTGTGGTCAGAGCCTAGGTCATCAAACGGTTCGATAGACCTGAGATCGAGGTTGATTCGCTTGACAATTGCAAAATCGAGGATGTCAGGAGAGTGGTTCGGGTTGTTGGGATAGTGAGTGGGAGTGATGGGACAGATGACGTCTAAGTCGAGTGAGTTAGTGATGTCGAGGAGAGCGATACCGCTGGTGTTAGTCGATAGGCACGTCCAGTCAGTATGTTTGGAGTTAAAGTCTCCGAACATAATGACTGAATGGCCGAGGGCGAGAATGGCCTCAAAGTCGCTGTGGATTGGTCTAGTGCCACTAGGTATGTAGATTGAAGCTATGATGATGGTCGGATGACCAGTCGTAGCCAATCTACACACAGTGGCTTCCATGTTGAGGCAGTAGGGAGAGGACAGCAATGGAAACCTCTTTTGTAATAAATAGAAACGCTGAGACTGAGGGTTCTTGAGGATTTCATCGTTCGCGAGCTCGAACGGGACTCCCCGTAATATTGCGCGGATCCTACGCTCCTCCGGGAGGGCGTAGGTGTGGTACGTCATTTGTTTTACTGAAAGTAACCTAGTGAACGCACGGAAGTCGTTGATGGTCGCGACCTGGACTTTGATTGAATCGCCTGCGTTGGTTGCTTTAAAATAATTAATTTTTTGCGCTTTGCAAAGATTAGATACCGCGGTCCAACGCGCTTTTTCGCGGAGGAAGACGGGTGGAGGGAGCTGAGGCTTAGGTGGGACGGGGGCGCAGCGCTTTATTGGCTTGGACGGAGCCGACGTGGTCGCGGTCACTTGCGGTGACATTAACGGCGCGGGGGCAGGTGTTGAAGACACCGGGGAGGGCTCGGATATTGAGGATACCGAGGCTTTCTTCGAGCGCTTCTTAGAGCGTTTGGCGACTAACTGAAACGGGGGCTCAGGAGAGCCGGTTAAGGTGACGGCATCTGACGACGCATCAGACGCGGATTCGGAGCCGCTCGCGGGAGCGGTACGCTTGCGAAAGACGCGCGAGAGTATGTGACCGATTCACAGTTCATCTCGGATGGCACGGGAGACGAGGGAGAGCTATAGACCTGAGGGGTCTGGGCGTTGGTGGCCTGAGGGGCCGGGGTTGGGGCCTGAGGGGCCGGGGACGCGATAGTTGCCTGTAAGGCCTACGTAAGTACGTCATTGGAAATGGGGACGCCGGACGCAACGAGCGCCTGGGCAAATGACCTAGCAAAGTTTACCAAGCTTTGCTGGTCCATTGGAGGGCTTGGGACTACAATATATAATATATAAATATATAATAATGCCTAGGTTCTCTCACAAACCTAGCACCTAACTCCCTACCCGCGGTGAGGGGGCTGGGGACGACGGGAAGTGGTGCCCCTAATTCGGACAGCACTGTACCGTCACTAGCTGATTTAGTTGTCACCGTTAAGTAACCACCTGCTCAACGCGAGTCTACTACGGAGTGTGTTGTCAATAATTTGACAACAAAAACCGGCCGTAGACCTGACGAGGTTGGGTTGCACTGGAAGTGCGGGATTGACTACGTTACGACCGGCCGAAGCCGGCCGCAGAGCGAGTCTCTGACTACGTAACAAGCGCCAAGCGTTAAGTACGCAGCCAGAAAATCAGCCCGAGCCTTGCGAACTACTATCGAATTTAATCGACTGTAGTAAGCTCAACTCTGTTGTTGCTGCTCCCACCGAGGTGGGGTATCTATTCGAAGGGTGCACCGAGTGCGGAATTGACTACGTTACGACCGGCCGAAGCCGGCCGCAGAGCGAGTCTCTTACTAACGGAACAAGCGCCCAGCGTCAAGTACGTAGCCAGAAAATCAGCCCGAGCCTTCCGAACTACTATCGAATTTAATCGATCGTAGTAAGCTCAACTCTGTTGTTGCTGTGAGACTGACTTAGTTACAGCCGGTCGAAACCGGCCGCAGCGTAAGTCCTAAAGAGGCTTATCTCAAGTCGTCGAGGACGAAGCGAGATATTGTACGAATCTCAGCGTATGAGTATTGCTACGAGTTATTGACGTGAGACGACAATCGTGACTCAACGGCTGGTGCGACCACGAACACGTCCGAGCGGGGTCAGACGCAAAAGGATCTGAGAGTGGCGTTTGAGTATTGATACGAGAGAAGTCGTGAGACAACAATAGTGACTCGGCAGCCGGGAGCGACCGTGAACACGTCCGTACGGGGCCGGACGCAGATCGGGTCTGTTAATATAGCCTTTATATCTGCCTAAGATATACATTAAATAACGCATGAAATGCCTACCTATCCTATAAATAGGCTACCAAATGCAAAAATAATGTTCAAATTCTTGCGGTAGTTTCGTATATAAGAGCGTTTTAACAAACTAAACTTTATAATACTAATAAGTATATTTCAACTCGATAACGGATAGTTCATTAATTGTATGGTTACCATTGACTTACAAACAAAAGGACTCTGGGTCTGCTTTTGAAGCCTCCGGGCCAAAATGGTATGAAAATACAAAAAAGTTGTGAATATCATATCAGTCGTGATTTGATCAAGACGCCCGAAAAAAGGTCTAAAATGACATATTGCTTGGTGAAAACTGTCAAAATTTGAACGCTCTCAGTAGTCGATGCTGCATAAGGTGTTTTTATTGTCAACTTGCAGCTACATAGGGTCACATTTTGACAAGCAATAATCAGCTGCAATGCAAAGATACACATTTCAAGAGATTTAATTTATTCGTAATTCTGTAAATGTGTGGGTTAACTCGGGACACTTTATATTCAATGGATCGTGTCCAGTGGATCTTAACGCCATGCGGTCCTATCACATACAAAGATGCTAGAAAATGTACATTCGAAGTTTTTTTTTAAAATTTGGCAACTACTTTATTACCCTTTTAAACAATTGATGGAACAGTATGAAAATAAAGATAATCACGTATTGATAAAAGTGTCCTTAAAAAATTAAGCATTGTTTAAAGGTCTTACTTTTATGCCCCCGGGACCAAAATTTGTGCCTAAAATTAAAAAAAAATACCTAATAATACTTAGACCGATTCACTGACCCAAAAACCTAAATATCATAGATTAAAACAATCTTTTTCTGACTACGAAACTTTTACGTCTGTAACAAAGTAAAATGTAACAGATGTAAAAAGTTCTCAGTTAGAAGATTTTTCAATTTTAACTCTCTGAGCAGTAAAATTAGCTGCAATAATTGAATGTTTTTATGACAAAGTAAGAATAATAAAATAATACTTAAAATTACTTCTCCATTACTGAAAATAAACATTTTGATAATAAATTTGTAAACGCCACACAGTTTTTTTACTACCAACATAGAAAATAAAATGTAAAAAGGCATTAATACAGACAGATGTTTCAGTTTTATGCAAGTTTTACACTTCTCGATACGATAATTAGAGATAACATTGTAACAAAAAATTAAAAATTATCCTCCTTTATTGTTCCAACTTTAAGAAAGTTTATTGCTTAATAAAATACTTTATGTCGCTGTCATCGAGAATTTACTTATGTTGATACTTATTCGGTGATTATATAGCAACTAAGTAACTGAAATGCAGGACACTCGGAGGTAGGTAGTTTTTTATTTTTATTTTAAATTAAATAATACACTATAAAAAAATAAACGTCTGTTCATAAAAATACACGTGCTTTTTGCCGCCAAAACTTCCTACTTTAAACGATTTTATTTTTCACTTAATAGTTGTTCCTCTAAGTCCCGTTACGTAAATTCCTGGAAAATTTTCGTATGGATTTTCAATTTCTTATTTTTAAACTGTTTCCATTGGGTTTTCCTATACTATGTCAGAATAGTGTTTAGTTATCTAGTATCCTCCCTGACTATCGTAACAGAAATCTTCTATTCAACTAAGCTACGATTCATTTTCTGAGAACGCGGCAGCTTATATAGCTAATAGTTGATAAGGTCTTCTCGATCTAACGTAAAGTTTCCGGTGATTGCCAATTATTACAAATTATAATCATTCGTTTAAGCTTTGTAAAATAAACGAAAATTTGTTCTTTCGCAACTGAGACATTATTCAGTCTTTAACGCAAAGTGCAGAGTAAACTAGAGAATATGGGTAAGGTGCTGCGAAAAGGTGAAAACTTTTTGTGGCCAACACAGCACGCCATCACAGGAACCGTAGTTGCTGTGCCCAGTGGCGGCAGCTGAACACAGTCGCCAGTTGCCTCTTGCCGGCACGGCTCACCACAAGATACCGTAGGCAGTAGGTACAAATGTTTGTAAAGTTTATGTTGCTTGTGTCTTGAACTTTAGGTAACAGTGACCTAGATCGAACACTTTTTACAAGTGGAAGCTAAGGACACAAAAAGTGTCCTATACTGATTGATTTCATACTGACTACATGGAAATAAAATATACCCTGGCGTGTCCGACATAGGACACAAAAGTATCCATGTTTGCGCAGCGCCTAACCTTGTTTAAATGATACATTCTTATTGAATTATTATTATATTTTATCTTCTTGGGTTTCTTATTTATCTTTTCCAGACTTTCGGCTTAAATCTAGAATTTTTTTAAATAAGTGTATATACAGAATATAATCCATAAAGTCACTGGATTCTGTCTAAATATTATTTTATGAACGTAGAAAAGGATGACATTATTTAATCAGACACAAAATAAGTTGTTTAAACGCCTTTTTGTCTTTATAAATAAATCACAACATTGAATCATAATTCGTGTCAAAATGTGTGGGTACTCATAAATTGAGTACATCATCACAACAAATTTTAAAACAAAAATGTTTTGATGTCTTTCAAAAATTCTTAATATGGTTAAAGTGCTCAACCATTACTGTTAAATAATATTCCTGGAAGCTTAATTAAAGCTCAGTAGTAAGTACAGTCAGTGAAGAATCTTGCATATTCATGTTTATTGGTTACATCTGTCTGTAGCAGTATCTCAGTAAATTGAAGCAAACAGTAAATTACTTCGGGCACACAGCCTTGACGTACCTACATAGGAGTATATGGGTGCCTTGGTAGCCTATTTATAACGTACATCATTTAAAATTTTAATATTTAAGACAATACTTAAATTAAATGAAATCTAAATAAAGTTTATTGAGTTATAAATCTTAAGTAACTTGCAGGAACTTTTAATGAAAATAAAACAGAAAAGCTTATTTTTTAAATACTTCTTACATAGGTTAATTCTGTTACGTATTTTCTATCCGCTGGCTTTGAAAGACTGTGAATAAAGTTAAATATGTGGTGCACAAGAGTCTCACTGAAACACCGTTGACTGATGTTGTTGGTCACCAACATTTCATAGACCAATCATCCCCCCTAACCTAACCTAACACAAAAACAAGTGAGGGCCCAGCCGTACGCAATTCTAGCTTATAAACGGGTGTACGTATAATCTTAAGGCCATGACAGACTCATATACTGCAATTTGCTTCTACTACAGGGCCTGCAGTGCAGGCTGTATGGATCGTGACCACTGCGCGCGCGCACCTCGGTGCGACCTTAATGCGCCGGAGGACGTACTCGTCACGATTTGGACAACGGTTTCCATAATTACAGCATATACCGCTGTTATACAGGGTCTGTAACGTTTTGTTACAGTCATAAATATTTTTAAACAAGTGCTGTAGAAAGAAAAATCCTATAAAATGTATGGTTGCACTATTACAAAAAAATCTTGAACAAGATGTTGTTTGGCGAAAATACTTAGAAAGATATTTAATAAATAACGAAAATCATACAGTTATGTTGTTTGTTTAAATTAAATTTATTATTATAAATTTATTATTATATTAAATTTAGTATAATAATTATTATAAATTTAATTACTTATTAAATTAAAACGAAAATCATACAGTTATGTTGTTTTTTAAAATTAAATTTGTTCAAATTATTATGATTTTTTAATTTGTTATATACTTAAAATAACTTATTAATTTAATTTAAAAGAAGATAATAAAATTAGTTTGACAAATTTAAAATTTAACTTAATAATTATAAAATAAAATATAATTATGTTACAAATAAAAAACTAAATCTAAACTTGAATCCATTGAAGGCAACGTAGCCAAAAGGCTGGCCGAATTACCACGCTGGATCGCAATAGAAATTCGTTGTGCGAGGTAGGTGCCAGCCTTAGGGTCACGAGTTTCACTCACCAATCGCCTCGCTAGGTCCGAAAAAAGACGATGAGCCCCTGGTCCCCAGGACCCCATGGTTTCAACGCCAAAAGCCTCAAAAATATATCCACTACCTAAATATTTTCTACGTTTGAGGCTTTCAGCGTTATTAGCAGCAGAACCAGATTGTGCACTAGTTGTAGGAAGATGGGAAGCCGCGAGAGTGTCTACGCCGGTTGCATCCCACACCAACGGCCTACCCATCCTCCACGGGACCAGAGTCATACCATCAGGCCGCTTGCCATCGTCACGCAACAGTCCTGACGGTTCAAGAACCGAGGGAGTGTTGGAGGTAACAAGAGCCCGATGGATGCTGTAATTTAAACTGGCATGGCGAGATATTCTGCCACCGCTGCGAGAACATGAAAGGCCATGGCAACCGAGCTCATCGACCAACACGCCACAGCGGCAGCGGTGTCGAGCACACAATTTTATTCCAAAACGTAAACTACAGGCAAGCCAAAAAGGATTCCTAGGGTTGGATGACGGAAGCGCCTGCAACCATAACCCAGACTCCCAAGAACCCACCGCTAGCAGACGAGCGCGCTCTGTTAAATTAGGCGTATTTAATTGTTTGTTCCGCTCTAAAATACAAGGCACGTCGTGCCACTGACGCTGTGACGCGGGATTTTGTAGAACAGCTGAACTGTTTGATACAATATTTCAGTGCGTTTCGGCATCCGAAAGATGACAAATCTCGCCCCTAAAAGAAGAGGAGAGAATTTTATTGATAATATCTTTAATACTGTAAATAGAAGCTAAAAAGGCTGGCAAAGCTAGAGAAGAACTTTTTCGAGTTCCTAAACAACCGAAGCGCACACGTAAACTGGCTTGATCCCAGGATTATTATCAAAATTTATGTTCAGAATATTCGAAAGAAATTACTTCAATTTTTCATCGAGAACCGAAAGTAAATTTATATGTCTCCAAAATTGTGAGCAGCGAAGATAATAAATAAATTTTGGCACAAATAAGCAATGACGTAAAACGTAAAAGGCCATATGTGTATTAATTTTTGAAAGCCGTGAATAAATTTCCGAAAATTTTGAAATATTGTCAATAATGAGGTTTTAAAAGGAGTCATCGAAAATTGGTGAACCTAGGAGTCGAAGGGAAGATTGCTCTATTACAGTGATGCCAGGAGCGATTGATTGAAAAGCCTGAATAATGCTTTCTTTATTGTTACATAAGTCGCTAATGAATAGCTCACATTAACCAAAGTTTAATGTGAGGCCAATTTTGGCGAACCTATCAATCAAAAGCTTCAGGTCATCAAGAACGACACTTGAATCTCCTGAGGTTCCGTCGTCCAGATACCAAACGTTAAGTTTCGAATTTAGTAGCTCAATAATAGGGTGAATACCTTAACTAAAATTAGCAGGGCCTAACAGGTCACCCTGTTGACAGCCCACCTCCGATGATATGTGATGGTCTCCGTACACCAGAAGAGATGGTTCGTCATAACATTGATGAAGGAAAATAAATGCTTTGGGCATATGATTTCTTACTTCTGTCAACAGGGTTCCTCGCTGAATTAAAAGAATTAAAATTAAAGAATTAAAAGCGTTTTTAACATCCACCTTCAAAAAGCCTCACCTCCTTGACAGTCGAGAAAAGTCCTGAAAGCATGTACGGCCACTTCAGACCACTTAATTGTTTGGGTTGAAAATACCTCACCAGGTCTCCATTGGCAGATCAACAAGTGAGTTTAGCGGCAAGGCGGCGCAAAGTACTACCAACTGCTATTGGCCTGAGTCCACCATCTTTTTTCTTAAGGGCAATTAGGTGGGCCCCGAACAATATTGGCCTTATATCGTTGAGGACTTTTCCAGTAATGAGAAGATTTATAAGAGCTGTTAATTCTTGTAAAAGTTTTTGACCGGTATTACCATTAGCACTGGTATCACATTAGTTTAAGGTGCTGGGGCGTAAGACCATCGAGGCCTCCAGCAGAGCCACATTTAAAAGAAGTAACAGCCCCTAGGACATCTATAGCGGACGCTTGTAAGGAATCCTCTTCTGTGGAAGTAAGGTCCAAAGGATCAAATTTGTTCGTCGAAGGTGGATGTTTACTAATCAAACAGTCCAGTGTCTCTTGGTTACGAGGCGCTACAGCATCACTAGAAAAAAGGTTTCGAGAAGCCCCACTGAGGTCACCGTCTGAGATTTTTGATTCTATTTTCTTACATAGATTAAAATTTTGATCCCAAGAAGGTTTGCTAATATTTGGTAAAAGAGGTCGACTGCAATTTTGTTTAATAGACTTAGTTAAGGAAGTAGATTTTGATTTAACGTGCAAATATGTGAAAGAAAATGTTAAAAGTTGTTCCCAAGATTGTGCAGAATTGTTTGACACCACATCATGGAGAACCTCAGTAAGTTTCAGTAAGTTCAGCAACGGTTATTCTAGCCCCTCTCGGTATTCTTTTAACTAAGGGAAGAGAATTTTTTAAAGAGCTAAGGTGTCCAAAATAAAGAGTTTGGGTTATAATTTGAATCGGGGGATGCATTCAAACTTTGAAGACAAGGGAGAGAGGTTGGCACTGATTGGGCTTTATGTTTTTACCAGTATGGATTTTAATTATTGCAATCTTATTTTACCTTCCATTTATATGTTGTAGTAAAAGTGTAATGTAAAATAGCTGAATTCCGATGCAGGTATTTGCTGTTAGACTCAAATAATATTATACTTAATTAAAATTAATATTTTATTAATCCACCATTAATTACTCTTAAGATTAAACGCTGTCTATGAGCTGGTCACTTTCTAATTCATTTCCAAGCTGTAAAAATAATAATTTTTAATTTATATTTGGAAATGTATATAGTGGGAACAGACTGTATATAAATATGCGGCGACTGGGTCGTGATATCGGCAAATACGCAGCTTGCTATTGTGACCGACACCCCGTCCTCAAAGCAATGGGTAAATTATGTACAGTGCCATAATGTAACTGTATTTTTAATCAAGATTATATGATATAAATATATACATAAATTTTAACGTTAATACAAAAACACAAATCTAGACAAATGGTCAAGACAGGATTCAAAACTTTATAATTTTTGGAGTTTTCATTTTCTTGCGATGGCAACGCTAAGTTTTATATGACATTTTTTTAAAGAATTACTTTTCTAAACAAAGTCTGGTTATGTCCCACCATTTGCTGGTTTAGTTGGTAGGACTTGGACCAATAATTAAGTGAGACGAGTTCACATCCTGTTATAAAACCTAATTTTATACCAATATGTTTATAAAATCTATGTTTTACCCAGGCTAAACTTAGTTGATATTATTTAGGAACATAGCTTTAACGAAAGATTCTAATGTATGATGCTTGGGTGTGATGAAACGATGCTTAAATAGTGCGTTAGCGATAGCAGAGTTTCTCACATTAAGATCTCGTCTGGGGTTGTACTAAAGTCCTTCCTATTTAATCCACCATACTTATCACGTGGACGTACTTCTGTTCCAAATAAAGAGAAGGAACAGCCAGTATAATTAACGGAACAAAGGAAATTCCAACTTAAGCCTACAGTCGACAGTATATTGTTAATGGGTAATCAATCAATATCAATAGAATTATTCAATCGAATCTACGATCAATGACGTCTATTGGCTCGGAGCCTATAGTTGAGCCATTACAAACCTGCGAACTGAGTCATAAAACATTACGACAAATCCCTTCTTTGTTTTACACACAACACTAGAAGTGCGAGCGAGAGTTCCGATATGCCTATGAGTGTGAGCGAAGATCTGATTAAAATAGTTTATGACTCAGTTCGCACGTTTGTAATGGCTCTACTATACTTAATATCACGTGGATTGCGTATGTGCCGATAATTGTTCGCACTACATGTTACACAGCACAATTACTATACACTAGGCTGGCTGTTCCTCCACTTAGTCTTCTGAACCTTGGAGCTAAATAAGTCATTTTAGTTCTTTGTTAGATAAAATCATTGCGAATTCTATCCAGCAAAAAAATCTTCATTAGGTTAAAGGTATTTCATTAAAATTCGAGCTGTTTACTAGTCAGCAAACCACCACAAGTCGATTGAGGTTTTTGAATCTGATATTGCAGCCCGTATATTAGAATACCTGGTTATGTTTTTAATTATGTCATCGTATTTTACAATAAAAAACGAGTGAAACATTATATCTCTTAATTATTGATCATAAAAGTTATGTTATAAGAGATTTATGGAACTTTAAAAAAATTACCTAATTAATGGATAACTTGTTATTTTCAAAAGTGCTATTGCCTCATTGTCAAAGAAATACTTAGTAGGTACTTAAAATGTAGACAATCATGACAGATGGACTGCACGAAATCTGTTTACTATACTAATTACAAAGACTCGTGGCAGACGCGGTCATAAAACGTGTGAATAGCGCACATCATTATCTCGCTCGCACTTACACTGTTTATGGGTGACGTCACAACATAAATGTATTTTTTTACGTACATTCGTGTAACAAATTAATGTATAAACTGAACTACAAACTTATTTAGGTAAACAAAATAAAAGTTAAAAAAACAAACAAAAATCCAAATAATTAAACTAAACATTAGTTAATAAACATCGTCATCATTGTCGTCAGTATCGCTGTCAATTTGGTGATTTGTTTATGCAGTGATGACTCATTTGTTTTTCAATTTATCGACAGTTTTGTAAGTTAGCGCGTGCGCATCCCTATAACAAAAGTGATTTGTGGCCTCGTCTGTCACGAGTCTTTGCGACTATACTATTTCCATTTCTTTATTTTCTCGATGACATTTCTATCTATCTCGTTTATCGATATAGCTCCATCCCTATCAGTTTCTCCGACTCTGGTATTATATAACCTTGTACGGGCGTAAACGTCATATTTTTATAAAATAATGCATACATAATGTAAAAAAACGCTCGCACAAGTTTTCACAGGATCTGTCAAAATAAAGAAATGGAAATAGTATAGTATAATTTCTTACGCACTTTATACCGTGATTATACGAGGCACAGGTAGTTAAAAACACAAAAACAGATCTATAAACAACTTACTAGGCTACCTATCTACATCAGGTCGTATGCAATCCAAACAATAAACACGTAAATATCTAATTTGTGTTTTAGGTTGGTAAGTCAGCATACGTAATAATTAAGGAATGAATGACGTCACATAATAAGTACACGTCTTCTTGTGAGATTGGAAATGAAAAAATATTGTTGTAAAATGTTTCTAACAATTTATGGTGTTTTTATTTTAGAATAATACTGTAAATATTAATATTTTATATATTGAAGTAAAATTAAAAGTAAATAATAAAAATATTATATTCACAAAATTTTTTAAATCTCAAAATTTAAAGAAATCTTCTTATCAAAAAGGTAAGTACGTGTGCAAAACTTAAAATTGTATTAATGAACATTGCTTAAAAATCTAGGTACCTAAAGATTTTTGTAATTCAAATTTAGATTGAAAAATAAAGCTTCATTTTCTTATTATAATAAGTTCCGAAGGAATCCCACAATATACTTATATTACAGGTATCCGAAAAAGACTAACCGCAAAGTAAAATTACCATACACAAAAGCCTTTTTAGACCCAATCTTCAAACCTCATTAAAAAACTGCCAATCCGCCTCATATCTACTCTAAATCATTCTGACACTAGAATTGCCGTCGCAAAAAACCTTCAGTTTTTTTTTAAATCGCCGGCGTATATCACAGAGAAGTACATTTTCACCAATTTATGTTGAATACGTAGCAAAAACTAGAACTACTAATTATTACATGCCTAAATGTCAAACTTCATTTACGCGTAGAACGCAGAGCCACCCTGTACTTAATATGTAAGTTGGTGGGACTGTAAATAATGAGGCTAGGTCGTGATACGAAGTGCTATTTAGCCCTCAAGGTGGCACAGGCTGCTTCGTGACTTACCGTTGCCCGATGCCTTTGTAAAAAAAAAAAAAGAAATCTCCTACGTGAACGCGACCGCCTTAAAAATGTTAAAATAAATAAAATGCACGCGCTCAGCTTTATCTGTAAGGATTGTAAGGCTGGGCGGACGATAGGACAGTGAAATATTGTAATGAAATGTAATATAATTAATAATAGAGATCAAATAGTGAAATAAAATTATTGACAAAAAGACTAAGTCTGTTAAGCAAATGGTTTTTATTTTTCGAAACAATGCAGCATTTCACTGTACAGCCTACTTAGCCTGTAGTTACTTGACTAGAACCTACTTCGTAAAATTCACAAAAAAAGCCAATACTAAATCAATGTAGTTAATCAACTAGTTGAACTTCATTAAACTCATCCTCGCCATATAACAAAAAAATATTTCACAAAAACCTCATTAAAATAAAAAGTTTATTAATTCGGTGTCCCGCCGGCTTTGTTGGCGTGTGCCCACGGCAGGTGCGCCCGGAGACCGGTCCGCTGCGCGCAATAAGGCACGCCGTACACTCCGCGGCTGTAACGAGCCGTGTGTGGACCGACTACGTACGCAATTGGAAATGTTGGGAGAAGACAGTGATAATCTACGTCTGAAATAAATAGTTTGGGAGTCGATTTAGTTTAGTTAGGAATCTCAATGCTGCCTTTGGGGGATGAATATTTATAGGTAATTTACTTATACCTGTATTACACATGTATTTTACATATAATTGGAACTTTTGATATAAGTTTTTTTTAATATAAATTATCGACAGTCTACAATAAAGCGTAGAAAGTTAGCTAATTTCAATTTCCATAAGTTTTCCCGTTTCTTTAAATAAAATGAAACATTTTTAACCAAATTTGTGGCGTTAATTATATTTTTTAGATTTGAACTCGACGTTTCGGTGCCTGTTTTGAATATCTATATTTGGTAATTTTTGTAGCTGGGTTACAAAATGGGCTATGTTTGTACAGCAATCTTTTTAGGCGCATATTTCTGAAACGTGGCATTCAACGCACATCACAGCCACAACAGCCTTTTTTTTCCACTGCAGTGGCCTCAGCCTCTCGAGGTGGCTTCAAGAAATTTATAGTCCACCTTGTTTGCCTACTGCGGATTGGCATACTTAAGACTTACCTTCAACGTAATATCTAAGGGGCGCTTCCCACATATTCCTCTCGGCATTCAATTCAATCAACAAAGGAAAAACACTTATAACTTGAAATTACTTTTATTTATGATGAATCTATTTTATAATAGGATAATTAGATAATTATTAGACTATTTTGGTGACGAAGCCCGCAATAGAATTCCGTAAAGGAATCCCGTCAAGGAATGCCATGGAACAATCTTCCATATTCTATATATTTTACATTTTACAAATAAAATCAAATAATGACAGACTTATAAGTTGCCAGTCATAAATGTCGGCAAGTTTGTTTGTGCAATAACCTCTTTTATTAAATACGGCACAAGCAAACGTTGCAGTACCTATATTAAGAGTTTATTAACCAAAAAGTACTTGATAATCAAGTTTAGATTCATGCTTGTTTTGCATTATAAATGACGGCCTAATGGCGTAGTTTAGGTCCCAGGTTCGATTCCTGGTCGGGGCATTTTTTATTTAAAAAAACACATATTCTCGGGTCATGGTTGTTTATATTTCTACATGTAGGTTTATTCTGGGTGTGGTCATCCATAACACAGTCTCTGCTTACTTTGGAGCCAATCAGCTGCTGTATTTGTTCGGGGATTTATATGCGTAGGAGTAAACTACTTACGTTGATATTTTTGTAATGTATGGTACAAGCACTTTCATGTAATTGATGTAATTGTATACTAACTATTCAGTGTCTTCCACTTACGACAACAGAGTGCCAAGAAGCTTTATTCCGCCGGCTCTTTTTGAAAATGAAATTAAATTAAAAATTATTTATTTGGAGTACGGCATGCACAAATTTTTCCTGCTGGTCTACTTTTTTTCTCTCGGACCACCTATAATACCTTTCAAAAGCCGAAGTATCAAGATATATCTTTCAACATTTATTAAGCGCTACAGTTTTTAGCCAATAATCAAATGAAATATTTATATATGATTGGACTTACACAAACAATAGATTTTTCTTAGGCTGTGTCTTCACGTCACGCATTCGGTGCTCTTCTGCTGCCAGCGAATTTGAAGTTCGGTCAGGCTACTTTTATACGTAACTTTCCAATTAAGTCTGGTTGCAAGACCCAGGATATAGGCAATATCCCCTTTTTCATATTGCGAGTTTGGCTATTTTATTATTTAACTTTAATTATTGGCTTTACTATCACCAACAAACAAAAACACTAAAGAACTTTCTTAATAGGGACACAAGAATCTTTATTTAATTCTTTGGAAATATGTTGATTAATAATCTTGTTTAGAGGTATTATAGTGACATCTTTCGCTTGGCCCTCGTTTTTTTATCATAATTAATAGCAAATACTTGCAACATTTAAAACAGACTTTAATAAAAAGTTAAATATTTTTCAATAAAATTTAAAAAAAAAGACTCCGTTAACGGTTTTTTTAGATAATATATTCCTACACCTTTAAAATCACAACGCACTCAAAAGCTCATAAAACTTACCATACTACAGCTACCTTATTATAATACTAATATAATAATAATATAAAATTTTAGTTGACCGAGAACACAATTACCTACAGTGCCATCATTAGCAAGAACCCAGTGTACAGTAAAAGACGTTCGTCGTATAAAATGCACAATAAAACGCAAACCCCTTATTAAAGCACATCATTAACCAGGTACTACAGTTCGACCAAAATATCCGTGTAGTTAGCAAAAATATTAACGAAAATGTTCGTGAGGTATTAACATTGAAAAAGTTATTCGAATATAGAATACATCGCTACGATAGACTGCACGGATAACTTGGTCAGTCTGTATTTTAAAGCAATGTCATGCGATGAAGTGCATAAAGTTGACATAATGTTTTATTTTCTTTTTCTTCGCAGCCTGTTCTCTTTCGTCGATGTCATACAAATCAATTCACGGTAGACGAAGTCACTGAGTGCCACATAATGCCATGGATAATGACTGGCATTTTTTTCACCATACTTTTTAATGTTCATGCATTTTTATAATTTTTTTTAGTTTTAAGAGTTAACGGTATGTTTCGTTTTGGTCAGCATATGAAGATTTTGAATGCAAAATAATTGAGTAAATTTTCATAATATGTGGTATGAATAATTGAGTCAATTTTTATTGCATGTTACATTTATTTTAATCAATATATTTATTATTTTATTGGACAAGTTTTCATTTTCACAAAATATGAAAATTGAATAAATGTAGCGATGTTTTAATTTATCTAGGTTTTTTTATCCTAAATTTTATCCTAAATTACCCTACATTGTGTAGGAAGGTACATAAACCTGTTACACAATTACATCTATTTCCATCCTATTTACATGTTTGTACCAAATACGTAATTGGCTTCATTAAAAGTGTCACCGGATGCTGATGCAAATAAAAAAATTATCACTTTGGCTTCACTTGGAATTAGCTTTTTTCCTAAAAATTTCACCAGCTAAACCCTTCCGTTCATCAGGATATATTCACATTTACGTGTATATAAAGCTTGTTACAATGGAGTACCGCTCTAGACTTTATAAGCCAGCAATTGCAGCACTCGTACTATACTCCTAAACTTCAATTTTATTACTTTCCATTGCACCCTACATATAGTAAATATATAAAGATCCCAATGGTTCCATATAGCACTGAAGCCGGTTCAGCAGCCAGTCCGCATTACACGGTGCGTACTTGATCGAAGCCCTCGATTTATACTAATTACGTGAAACTCGCGGTCGTGACTAGCCACGCAGCTGCTCTCGACAACCTGGCAGAAAACACAGTCATATCCGTAAAAACTCAGGGTTGCTATTTCTTTAATGGTACTAAATTCGGTTAGGTATAGTTTTTTAATAAAACCTAAAATGAATTTTCAGAATCTGCATGCTCAATCGTGCACTGGGGAATCTGCAAATACGGACAGACATAGAGCCTCTTTTTTTACTAAAATAAAAAGTAGAAAGATACTTGGGTACCTATGCATTTTAAGGTAAATAGGAAGGAAAGTAAATATGGGCTAATTCAAATGCCCAATCAATAAGTATATTTTCGTAATATTGCTGATCGGTACATTAAAATTGATGACTGATTAGATTCCACACCTACCGTAGGAAATTTCATATGACGTGAGAATAAATAAAATATAATTGGCATAATTACTAAAATAAGTTAAAATCAAAAACTAGTTCTCAAGAACGAAATTTGGCATCTTTATCCATACTTATTACATTGCTATTTGATTTCCCGGTTTATAATACTATCACTTGTATTTTTTCCGTACAAAAATACAAGTCGTCAAAAGCGAGAAAATATTTCAGGTAGAATCAAAACTGCAGCTAAACGTTATTTCTTCTACGTACACCATGTAAGGTAAAACACAAAGAGATCTGAGAAAAGGAGCTTTATCAAAAAAGAAAAACAAAATTCAAAGCTCCTTAATCATCGCAGCGCAACTTAATACGATAAAATTTTTTGCAATCTGTGGACTTTAATTCCTCGAATGCCTTTCCCACGGAAAATCGTAAAGGCTTCAGGAAGGTATTAATTAGAGCAATTATGGAGCCATTGCTTTCGACTCGAGAACCAAAACGTTCCATGCGTGTGACTTATGGAGCTTCAGAACTTCTTGTTTCAGTTATTATTACCCCGCAGCTTCTTCGAGTTTTAGAATAACTGGTTCGCTATATGAAAGTCGATTCACCCCGTAGCGTTCACTGATAGGTAATCACCGTAGGTGATTGTATAAAAAGCAATAGCGGCAACCAATCATATAACAATAACAAAGACTTCTCTGCCAACAGGTTGTATTTTAATCTTATTCCACGGTAATATCGCGAGTAATTTGACGGCCGTGAAAAGACATACGTTTACCGTGTCGGCGGCATGCACGTCTCCTGTCCGTGCGTCTGCGCGTCGCTACCTCCGCATCAGTCACGGTCTCCAACCTCAGTACACGCCGACAGTTTTATTTTTTACATTAACTTAGTAACAAAGAAGCCCTATCTGCTTCAGTAACACAAATCGCAGGAAGTTTTTACAGCAGTAACTCTAAAGAATAGTATCATAAAATTGTTGCGAATGACACACGCCCCGATGATCTTGATTATCAATAATTAAGTTGCATTTTGTTTTGTATTTTTATTGTGAAGTGCTATTTTATTACTATGCGGTATACCAAGCCCCTCGAGGCCAGAAATCTGAAATGGTTAATCCATCTTAATAAGCAAAATTAATTTTATCTACTTCAAAACTCAACAGAACTCTCCCTTGAATCACAACTCCTCTACTTTTTTTCGCCTTCTGATAAGTTACAGTGAAAACCTTTGCTAGATACACTGTACATATTCACTTTTCTTATCTGGGAGTACATTGACTAGACACTCGAACAAATGGAATTGTCAAATGATTGCCGAATCGTAATGTAAGTTGTTCAGTGATAGAATGTATTTTGTTACCAAAGAAAAATGTAGAAAACCTTGTATGGATCTTCTACTAATCTACTTAACGTTCCACTTTCAAATTAGTATAAGGAAATTAGCATACATAATTTATATGTAATTTTGTTAACCTTCAACTCCCTTACATTGCGAATATTTCTAAGACATTGATTTAGTTATTTTCGTAATGATATCGCATGCATGCAATTTATCCCCTCAGTACAGTATGTTGCAAATGGCAAGATGCGTCAGCAATTTGCGCAAGAAATACCATTTCATTGGTGCACTCAGTCCTAGCTACCGGTGTTATTTCTATGAATAGATTATCCATTGTTGAGATCGACAGAAACTCAATAGTGGAGAACTTCAAAGGGATATCAGTAATGGTAAAATGATCAATTCAGTTCTTTCGAGTTGTGGGTACGTAAGGGAACAGTAATTTTTTCTGCGTGCGTATTTGCTTACTACTTTGGAAAAAGTGGGAGAAAGTTTAAGTTTCATTCTACCTAGGTTTTCAGAGCGAAAATTTACAAATAAGTTGTACGATTTGTTGTTTCTGCGTCAACGTAAACCTATCAATATTAATCCGCAGTCGGCTTTACAAGACATGCATATGAGCCTTCTGTTTGCTCAGCTGTCTATTTGCTTTTACCAGATTAGCGATATTATTTATTTAGAAGAAATTGCGGCAAACATTGGTAACATCGTCTCACATCAATCACTAGTGATGTACTCTGTCGGTTAAGCACAAAACAGCAAGGCAGCGTGGCCGATCCGTCACGCATCACCGCACTTGGTGAGATAATGCGGCCAATAACATAAGACCTCTCCACTTTTCTCCATTCAAAGACGTAGCCAATAAATTACGAAAGAAGCTGTCGTCGTGTAGGTCTAACAATATTAGTCGTTTGTAATTTAAACCCGTGCGTGTCACGATTTATCGAAAGTGAAAAGATGTGTATGTATTTCATATCTTCTTGATCAAAGTGATTTTAATTGCCTGATAAAGTATCTGTACTTCGTCGAGTTTGCAATCTGTGTGTTTATGGTTTTTTGAGGTTAGTGGTGCCAATATAAAATAGAATTATGACCTAGCATTGTATTTCTGCCATTCTATTCGCCACTTTTTATTTATGCACTTGTAGTTTATTATCAACGAATATTTTTCTATTTTATTATTTGATACGATAATCTTACTCATTCACCTTATCTACCGAAACAAAGATATTTATATGAAATAAAACAAAACGCTTGCTGAAGTTACGCTTTAAATACGTGTGGTGATGGAGCACAAAGCTATTTAAAATTTTACAACAGCGATGCGATAGCGACAAACATAAAATATTATAATATTTAAGATTTTTCATACCTCAATGATCATTTCCTGGCTGAACCACATTTTCTTCAAGTTATTCACCAAACGACACGTATGTAGCCACATCCCAACTGATTCATCGGTGTGATGAGTCACATAAACGTTGCCGCCGCTGCGCCTTCACCCATTTCAATCTATAACAACGGCTTAAGCCCCTCCGAACTAAATTCCTTGTTCTTTTTCTTTTCATTCCCGCATATCACAGCCATTTATAAAATGACAATAGCTTATACCATGTATACATTCACCATAATAATCATGCTTTAGGTAAGTAGGTAAGCAGTTTGACATAAACTTATTTTTATCATGATAATTTTTAAAAGGAGCACCATTAATCGAAGATGATTTGTGGGTAAGTTATGCTGCCTCCGCAAACATCTTAATTATTGGAACAAAACGTTGCGGTATAGCGATCGATCTAGTCGTCTATATTATGTTCATCGTTATACGCTCGTGTCTAATTTTTGATACATTACTTTAATTTTTTACATTCATTAAATCATTAATTTAGAAAGAAAAACATATTTATTGACAGAAACATGACTCTTTACAATGAGCACTAAGAACAGAAATACAAGCACAAAAACAGACACAAAAATATAAAGTTAAAAAGTAATAATAATAAGCAGTAAGTACAAGAATTAAAACACTTAGAAATAAATACTATTACAACACAACAAACAAGTAAAATATAAACAGACAGACGGGTAATTTTAAGTATTGCAAGTGTTGAGCCGGCCAAAATTTTGTCACTCATGAAAACTCATCATAATGTAACTTAGTTACACACAACGATGCTTTTCCGTGATAACCTGGGATAGGCGTCCTTTATTTGAAAGTATTGTTAGAAAAATAAAGCAATATGTTAATTAATTATATAGAAATAATATTATGATAATAATATGCTAGTGGATAGAAAAGTGACATCCAAAAATGTTTTTTAGGTCTCTCGTGGTGAGAGTTATCTGAATCAACCCTATGTATGTTTTGATTTTTCATAGTTTGCCAGTTTCGATTTTTTTATGAATTTTCGCAAAATTGCGAACGAATCAGTTTCGGTCCCCTTCTTACCTGAGATACTTCTATTTGCGTTTAAATTTATTGTTTTTTATTCGTTGTTATTGCTATATTTGACTTAGTTTGCCAAAGTAAGGTTGCAATTTTCTAATATCTATCAATATAATTCGTTATTGGCCTTGATATCTGCAAATAATATTTTGTTAGATTTATTTGCAACACTGTTGTTTTTATAAAAAAAAATAAAGTTAGAAGAAAGTAAACTTCGGGCAACAAATCGTGTGCCCATGGCTCAAACTGCTTCAAATAAGTTGGGAATCATCTCGAAGGTCCGACGGTTCTTCAGCCCTGAACAGCTACTTAATTTGTATACAGCTCAAGTTCGATCTTGTATGGAGTACTGTAGCCACCTCTGGGATGGTTCAACAAAGTACCAACTAGAAGCGATGGACGCAGTTGACCGAAGAGCCCGAAAAATTATTAACTACTTTGACCTCACCACCAAAAAACTGCAACGCCTCGACCATCGTCGGAGAGTTGCCAGTTTAGCAGTCTTCTACAGATTACATTTTGGAGAGTGCGCGAATGCTCTTTTTGATCAGGTTGAACCCACACCCTTCTTGCATCGGACTATTAGACGCAGACAGACCTTCCATCCCTTCATGGTAGATATCCCAAGAAGTCGAACCAAACTCTTCGATAGTTCCTTTTTGGTGCGGGTCGCCAAGGTGTGGAATGAACTGCCTGCGTCTGTTTTTCCAGAAAACTATAGTCCTAGTTCTTTCAAGCGTCGAGTGAATAGGTATCTCGTGGATAGACGTGTAACACCTTCGTCTTCATCGCCACTTTCCATCAGGTGAGATAGAAGACAAACGTCTAATCCTTTTCCAATAAAAAATAAATAAATAAATAAAACACAGAAAGGTTGATAAAAACGAAAGCTGTTGCTCAAAGATGTCAGTCAGAAGATTTTATTCAATTACAAAATTACAATTTCCTAAAGCTGCAACAATACCAGCAGTAGTACTTCTAGATTACCTCCAATTATTCTAAACATTGAAGCGTACGTGTAGGCAGCAGCGGCGCGCCTGCGACGGCGGCTGCGCGGACGCAGCGACCCGCGGCCCACGACCCAACCGCGCGACCTCGCACTCGCATCACTTGCACGCCTGCAAGGTATTGTGTATAGAGAGGACCGACGTAATTTAGACGTTGCGTTTTATCTGTAAATATTTCCTTTCCTTGTTTTTCTATTTTTAATTATAAAATATTCTAGTTTGTAAATAAGGTCGATACTCTTAATATTAGTTATCGGTAGATCAAAAGTGATGGAACATAACACTGAAAAGTCAAACTAACGTTTTCGGTCCTCGTCAGCAGGATTTTCAAGCATGCAGCAAATAAGTGTACCTCTTGCACAGGCCAGTGCCATCCTCGGCTGCATCGTCGCGTCCATGCCGTTCCATCATATCTGTTGAAAGCCCAACTTATGAATATACATATCTATTTGTCCTGGAGGACAAGGGTAAGACGAGATGAGCAATAAAAGGTTTGCTGAGAATATTAATTAATAATATTAATAATCAGTATCAGCGCAGATAGATAATGATGCGCAGACGCAATGCTTTCACAAAAAACTTGTAGTTCAATATCTCAATTCACTCCAACTGTAACTCGATATACTAAGTATAAAATATTCATTTTTATCCTTTAAAAACTAATATTATTAATTAATTAGGTTTTAACATATGATCCACTCTTGTCGGTGGAGTAATCGTAATTCCATTCTTTCCTACACCTTTGCTTTCCATTCCGCAACGACCCAACGTTTAATTTTATATTTCACTTGGTTGTAGCACCTTCTAAGTATTATTCTCCCTATTTTAGCTTTTACCGTTCCTTTCATTCTTCAAAAAGTTTTCTTTTCCAAAATTTCAAAAAAAATTATTCCACATCTGTTGTTTAATGTTGTTAAAATTATTTTTTTTTTTACCGACTATTTTCCACACTTCTTTGTTTGTTTTCTTTTCCATCCAACTTATATGTTCCATTCTTCTCCATCACCACATTTCAAACGCTTGTAACTTCTCTCTGTCTCGTTCTGTTTATTTATTTGTGTTGATCAATTCATACTAACGGTAAAGTAATTTCTGAAATAAGTTAATGAAGTCGCTTTGTAAATAACCCCGTATTTAAGTATCCTGGCGATTGTGTAAAAGCTAGTTAACATGAAACCAAGGTCCTGTATTTTCGTAAAACAAAGAATTAGCTTCAAAATCATATTTTAGTCAATATTTAATCTGCATTGTTAGGAATTTTTAAGTGTTGCCCTCAGTTCTAAATTTTTCAGAAGATATCATAGAAACAGTTATTTGATACTGCAGCTTTCTTGAAACTGAAAAAATTTTTGTGTAATTAATGTATACTAATAATTATACTATTATTGTATACTAGTAATTAATATTACAACATATCTTCATACAATCATACATTTGTATTGAAATACACGTTTTTTTCGATACGTTTAGAACTTATGTAAAACTATCGAATAGGGCCGATTAATTCAATCTCTTTGTCAGTGTGTAGAGTACTAGTCTATATATTTAGCCCTAACTTAAAATATATTAACCCCTACCATCATGAAAGCTATTCTATCAAACATAATCTTTGAAAATTCCACTTGAACCTTCAGCGGTACGTACGGGACGAGCGAACGGCGCGTGGCTGGGAACCGGCGGCGCGCGCGCGTTCTCACGGCCCTTCACTGCGTCCCGCGTCCCGCGCCCCGCGCCACTCCCGGCAGCCCACTGCTGAAGTATGGCGACCTTTGGATTCATGTTGATTGGGACACTAACGCCGTAAACCTCACCCAAACGATGTGTTACCTCAAGAAGCGAGACAGACATTATTTTCTGTACGAAAAAAAAAATGTCTTGCTCCTTCCACTGTACAGAGGCCTGGCGCACTTAAAATGGATTTATTATAAATGAAAATATTATTATGAGTTGAATAGGTAAATAGTTGAGCAGGTTACTTGCTTATCCCGATATTTAAACTATCATTCTGAATTTGATGACGATGGCTACCAATAAAAGCTTGTCTCACTGGTTTTGCTCTTAGTTTAGATTTTTGACTAGAACAAAAAGATAGGTACACAAGCTTAGTATAAGGATGACTCTTCTAACCAAATGTACATTTATGATACAATGAACATTGTATAATAATAATTATACAATGAATTCACGATAAGCTCAAGAGGTTGACTTAATGATTTAAAATCAACAATGTCCTATTCGAATTAGACTTAAGTAAATTACAAAAACAAGGAATGTTTAACCAAAACACTACAGCTAGTAGTTTGATTTCATTTTGCCAAGTGTACGGCGTTTATGCCAAATGAGTGCGTCTTATTAGTCACTACTTTTAAGATCTCCGGAATAAGGGAGAAATCCAATGGAACACTCAGGGCCCATTTATTGCTCTTTGGCTCTGCCTCAAATACAATGACGACCACCCAAAATGATTTAAGGGCAAGAATTTCTGCTCCACTGTCAATTATATCACCAACAAATTTGAACAATTGGTGTTAGTGAGCCCTATTATAATGTCAGAAACGTTGTGAAGGGAGTCACTTATTCACAGACATCAGCCTCACCCAACCTAGGGGTGGTATTAGACAATTTATAGTCCACCACGCTTGCCTACTGTGGGTTGGCAGACTTTACACATTCCCTCGAAATAATTACTGAGGGTATATACGTTTTCTCGCGATGTTTTCCTTCGCTGTGAGAGCAGTCACTTTATGTTCTTAACTTGTATAAACTCTTTGGTACATTTGACAGCCACGGGGATCAAACCCGCGCCTTAACCACTGCGCAACCGACCCACTTAGTAACTCTAAACAAAAAGTTTTTTGACTAATCTACCAATTTTATTCAACAATTGTTTTTTATATAAAATAGCCAAGTAGCCAAAAATATATTGGTCCGAAATAGCATCAACCTTCGATCCTACATTAGTATGGCCTTCCGACCTCAGCTAAGTATACAATCTCGGTTTCAGTGTGGTCGTAAAGGTGTCTGTCTGTTTATAAAGGATGATGGCACTGCGCAGGCCCGCGCATCTTTTGAAATACTCTTTCTCCTTTTGTTAATAAAACTAAACGCGGAGAATGACTTCATTTATGATTTATTTTATTTTCCCTTGGAACGGATTTATGTTATGACCTTGAAGATTTGAGACACAGAATAAAAGGTATTTTTATTGCTTATTCTCGAAAGGAAACTGAAATAACTTAAGGTCGTGCTTGTAAACTGTGAGGCTTTTTATTACAGGTCTTCAATCAACTTTTATGTACTCAAAGCTTTTTTATAAGGTTTAAAGAAATGATTGGTTTTACATATATGCTTTTTTATTTATATAACTAAACGTATTATTTTTTATTATAAAGAATACAGGTACGTATTCTTTATAATAAAAAATAATACGTTTGTATTTTTGTATTTTTTTTTTTACTAAGAAATGCATAGGTAGTGAAATAAAAGAAAATTGGCAGTGGTTTTGGAACCGGTGAGCGCGAAATCGATTTTAAAAATGTCAACGTCGGGCAGAGAACGGGAAATAAAATACTTACTAAATTATTGTTAACAAATTACTGGATTCATAAAACAAAACAGCTTAAGGAGAAATTTAGTAGTTTAATAATGGAATTGAAATAATTTTCTTTAAAATATGTGAACAATAGTAATTGCTTTACGTTGAAACTTTTTGCTTGCCCTCAATTCTTAAATAAAATGATACACATTTTTTTAAATTAAAAAAATAAATTTTATGTTTCGTATACAAACAGAGAACTATCCTTATTTTTGAAATGTTCCTTTTCATAAATATCTTAAAGTAAACATATCTAAAAATCTTAAAGTAAGCATAGTTTGACAAAAATACAAAATTGTTAGTAGAGTTTAATTGTACAAATAAAATTATAATAATAATAATAATATTTATTTGCACAAAAAGAAACACAGATGTAAACAGACAAATCAAGAGAGGTGCATAAACATATTTGATAAAAACACATAGTATTAAAATTAAATAACGTTTAGGCACTATTTATAATATATTTATAACGTTTAGATATATTATTTTATTTTATTTAAAAATTATACATACACACATAGACACGTAATGAACATTGTTTTAATCTGGTGATTGCTTTGACAATGTTTCTTTATTTGTTCAATTATTGGTGTATATACGAAACCACGAAGTCTCAAGCAAGCAATAATATTTTATAACTAAACATAGAAATTGGCACATAGTCCTAAATAACGTAATGCATAGCAATTGAATATTCACATCTACTTGTAGCGGTAGTAGAATTTCTTAAAGATCTAGTCTGGGGCGGTACCTACTACAGGCCCTACAATTTTAACCGCCATAATAACCACGTTTACAGGTTGTGTTCCGGATATAGGGAAGGAACAGCCAGTGTGATTTCTGGAACAAAGGCAGTTCCAACTCAAGCCTACGGTTGGCTACGCATCATTAATCGACAATCAGTAAATAACAATACAATTAATTAATTATGGCTATGGGCACGGTTGCCAGTTTACATCAGGTGGATCGAGGGCGTTTTCCAGTTGTGACAAAGTAAAAAAATAAAAAAATGGAGGAACAATTATCTTTATTTTATAGCTTTAATAGCTTTATCTTTCGTTTATTTTTCTTGTCCTCCGTTTTATAGAATACGTTTTATGTTTCCTAGTAGAACATAGCTGCATTAGACTTAAACACAATAATATTGAATCATTCATCATCCAAGTATGATCTCATTTAGAAATCTTTCTCATAAGTGGGTGTTAATTATCTAATGGGGATAATGATAAATTCACCTTTTACTTTCACAAAAACTAATCTGTTATTGTGCGTTATGATTGCAAGGAATGTTACTAGCTCTCACGGCCTCTGCAGATCCGCACTTTATGCGCAGGAGTGGATAGGAACTTGGACTTCTTTAAATGCCATTCTTTCGGCGGCATTATTAGTTAATTATAAGAAACCCGTTCATGTAATTATGTGTAATGATACTCGACTGTACTTTTTTTATGTCTACGAAAAATAGCTCATACTTCAATTGTGCATAGCAATAAATATATGGGTACTAAAATTGGAATAATTTGAATGAAATAAAATATTATAAGAATCACAATTCCGAAGATAATGTTACTTAATATCTTCGGAATTGTGATTCTTATAATATTTTATTTCATTCAAACTATTCCAATTTTAGTACCCATAACTAGATATATTATTAAATAGATCATCCTTTAGGGATTTAATTAAGTATATCTTTAATCAAAGAAAAGCCGTAAATGCTACTTTTACTTATAATAAATTGGCATTTTAACTTTCTGAAAGCTCCTTAAACGAAAAGACGCGACTAAGCCAATCTTCAAGTAGGAATTCATTATTTATTACTTTAATTAGTCATAAAACTAACATTAAAAACTTTGCCTTTACCATTCCTAACTCACGATTTTATTGCACGTTTTATATATCATAAATACTCGTATTAAAGATACACTCTTAATGATTTCAAATCGACCATCCTTAAGCAACGATGGAGCAAGCGGTCTTCGTTGTGCTTAATAATGCGTCATCAAAATGCCAAGTTGCGTTCGTTATAATCATTGGAATATTACACAATATTCGCATTTTTTCTTAACAGCAACACAGGGAGTATTTCAGAAAGAATGCTTGAGCTTTTCCCACGGGCCGCGTGTTTCATCCCAGTAATAGGTACACGAACCGTTGGTAACATGCTGTTTTTGCTCCTCAACATACGTATGTTTCTGAACAACAGGGTTACCATCCATAACTAAACTAAAGACGCAAAAATCGCTTTAATTACAATAACTACATACTCAAATTAAAACATCACTTATTAAATGATGCTCATATTTTTTTGAGTGAAGTAGTTACTACGTAAAATAATTTCTTTTTTAAGTTTTTCCTAGGTTAGCGTGACAACCCTAAAATCGAGCACCTGCCGCTTGCGCCGCCTTAAAACAATAATTTTAATATGTTGCCATGTTTCTTCAAAATCGCTGCTAAATTGCTGGTAAACGTATTTCTTTGCCTCTTGATAGTCGGTTGCAGATAATTAAGTTTTTCTTGTATTCTTCTCGAGAGGAATACGACGTTGAGGGTAGGAGAAAATTTGATTTTGATTTTGCTTATAATGTAGGTATTTACTTTACTTAATACGCAATTTAAGTGCAGCAATAAACTACTAGACGAAGTAATGCAGAAGATAAAAGGAATACAAAGAAAATACAAAAGAGCATCACATGCTGCGATGATGAAGAATAGGATATAACTTGCCGTCAAGAAGTGCCTGCTCACTCTACTTTAGAATTTTCCTGGAGTATACCTTTATTTAGTTTAAAATTGTATTTCAGTACCTTTCCCCGAGAAATTACATTCAAACGTATTGGATACTTGTTAACTTCTTGAAATATATATGAAATACATACGCGATCTACAAGAACTTGAAACTGCTAGTATTTTTATATTTATCCCCAAATGCATTCTAAGAAAAAAGAGTAGAAAGAGAGTATTTGTGATGTAGTTAGTACGCCTTCCCCCCAATGCTTCCCCCATATCTAGCAGCCCTCGGAACAATTTTCGTTACAGAACCAGTTTATGCACAATTATTCCCTAAGGTACTGGATGGCTGATTTGCCTTTATTACAAAAGATCAAATTACAACCACGTGTTACGGGAATAAGTTAAAAAAATTAAAAGCTTTCATTAAAAGGTTTTCTACATTAATGTCAAAATTATCTATGTATGAGTAAACGTACTTTGCAATTGTAACTTAATTTTGCATCTCTTAATAGTCCTCATAAGAAGCGTCCTCATAATTTTTTTACATAAACTAATTCTATAAGTATACGTAGTCCTGTAATTAAGTTGCCTAGTTAAAGAAACCTTTGCTAAACAAATAAAATGTACCCCAATAAAAAAAAGGCATAATCAACAGAGATAAAAGCTGCAATTGTAATTTTATTTAAAATAATCATGAAGCTTTAAGCCAGCAAAAAGCTCGCCGAAGAAATGTATGTATTGCTTTAAAAAGTCGCCGGCGAGCTTTGAAGCTCCGACCATCTCTGATTACACTAACAACACTTCATTTCATGGACGCGCCGCGGGCTTTTATATAACTAAGATATTTGTTGTTGTAAATAGCGCCCTTGTGAATATATAAATAATACCTATCGCTGGAATCTAACAATGGTGTAAATAAACCACATTTCCGTCTGGTAGGGCACAGGGTGGGCTTTTCGAAACTTTAAAAAATTTGTTGTATTTGATAAATTTTTCTTTTGTTATGTTATACATTTTAATTATTTTGTATAATTCGTTTTCATATTTACTTTTTGAATTAGTTATCTGTGTTGTGTATGATATTAAAATTTAGATTTTAGTAATTTTAAAATTTTTTACTGATTTTAAAGTAAAAAGAATTACATGAAAAAGGTCTAGGGACCTAAGATAGTAGGGACATCGATACTATTACCGCACTTTGTATGGTTTCTATATTTTCTGGATACGGCCGCACCAGGGTAAAAATTTTGCTTAGCGAATTTATACATTATCTATACCTCTTGTTAGTCTGTATTTGCTAAACGAAATCTATAGCCGCCGTTGAAGAAGGATAATAACATTTTTATTTCATAACAGGCTTGGCATAAAATTGCTTGACCAAATCGAAAGAAAATATCTGTCTTTTTGCGCCATCCGAAAATAGCCTTTGCAGAATAGACTGCAATGCACGATGCACGTGCACCAACTTGACTTTATGAATTTATTTTGTTGTGGCAGATGTAACCTTGTGATCCCACTTCAAAATCAACAGTGAAACGATACTAAATAATGAAATGTTTATTATTGACTATATTATGACTATTTGAAGAAGAACTAGCGAAAAACTTCACTTTCAAAAACTGAAATTACAGTGTCTGTTTGCTCGGCAATGCACCGTGCACCTGTTCACGAGTTAACGCGGGATCCAGCCATCGCCCTCCTCAACCATATTACAGGGAAGTGAGCGACCCGTCACCCGACACTACCATAAGAAGACGTACTGTACGAACTTGACGATGTCAGTCTCGGTCTGCGTGCGTTCTCGAGCGCACGTCGATCGCAGACGCCTTCCCGCTCTTTTAGCCCCCGCGCTAATTGAGCACCCAAATTTCATAGTTGTTTACCGTATTAAGTTTCTAACGCCGTTTTCACGGCGGACAGTGGCTCTTTAACCGTACTTCTAAGTTTCTAACGCCGTTTTCACGGCGATCATTGGCTTGTTAACCGTACTTCGTGGAACGTGAGCTTCGTCGACGGGAATTCGTTGTTCCAGGACTTCAAGTGCTGTGTTCGAGTAAGTTATCTGCGTCGTTCTCAACCGCCCTACTGCGTGTAGGGTGGTTTTAGGGAGTTAGTCATCGTTGTTAGGTTCATATATTGTCCCTCCCCAACCCCTCCGCAATGGCTTCCCTAAGCTCTGTTGAGATTAGGAAGAAGTTAGCTGATAGTATCGGTGCTGAAGGCATACATATAAATGCTGACAAGTTCCGTTTCCTAGATTCTCTCATCCCTCATTTCATGACGATAATGTCCACAATGGCCCCTCAGGCCACCCCAGTCCCCCAGACCCCTCAGGTCTTAGGCCCTCCCGCGTCCCCTTCCTCCAGTGACATGGAGTGTGAAGAAAACGCCCCTCCGCGCCGCAAGCGCGCACCCGCGACCGAGTCATCCTCGGATGCCACCCCAACTGGCCCTGATGAGCCTCCCTCTTTCACCCTTGTTAAGAAGCGCTCTAAGAAGCGCTCGAAACAAGACCCGGCGCCATCGGCGCCCGTCCCTACACCCCCTGCGGCGTCTTCAACGCCAGCTGCCCCGGTGTCTTCAACACCCGCTCCGGCCCCGACTTCTGTCAAGGCCAAGGTCCCACCACCCGTTTTCCTTCGGGAAAAGGGTAAATGGACTGAGGTCTCGACATTGTGCAATGAGCACAAAATCCATTACATCCGAGCAGCCAACTCGGGTGAATCTATTAAAATCTTAGTCTCGTCGATAGACGATTTCCGAGCTTTGACTAAGCTCCTCACCGATAAGCAATATGCTTATCACACTTATGCTCTGTCAGAAGAGCGTAAGATCAGGCGGTACTCAGGGGAATCCCGTTCGAATTATCGAACGAGGCCATCCTGGAGGATCTGCAGTCCCAAGGCTTCCCGGCACTCGCGGTGCATAAAATGCACAGCAAGTACGGGAGGCAACACCCTCTCGCTTTGGTGATTCTCGCCAACGTCCCCAAGTCCAGAGAGATCCTGAAAGGGGTTAGCTCTATTTGCGGCCTCTCTGGGATCTCGATCGAGGCGCCTCATCGCCGCGGTCATCCCGGCCAGTGCCATCGGTGCCAGTTGTACGGGCACGCGGCGGCCAACTGCCGCGCACCGCCCAGGTGCGTCAAGTGCCTGGTCCCGCACTTCACTAAGGAGTGCAATCGCACTCCTGAAACTCCCTCTCCTCCCGATTGCGTGCTTTGTGGCCAGTCCGGCCACACCGCAAACTACAGGGGCTGCCCTCGTGCACCCCGTTGTATGCGCTCCAATTTCAAAAGGGCGGCTCCCAAACAGGCCCCGCGCCTTTCTCAAGAAAACTTTCCGCCGCTGCGTAGCCGGGTTCCTCCGGCTGCAAAGCCTACTCAGCCCAAGCCTGCTCCAGAAAACTGGAGGCAGCGTCCCGCATCGAATCCCATCCCGGCTCCTCGCCCATACAAACCCACTCCTCAATCCTCCGTAGCAGACGATATGCGTATCGTCTGCGACGCTATTAAAAATGTCGATGTTAGTGAAATCGCAGTCTTAGCCCGTAAACTTAGGGCTTCACGTACTCCGACAGAGCGTTTGCTAGCTCTGGCGGAGCATAGTTCCCTTCTCAATTCATTGTAGGTTCATTTAAATGAATTGATCCCCTAAATCATGCTTCGGCCGACCTCTGCCCAGCCCCGGCTTCACCGGAGGCTGCCCAGAACGGCCACCAACTCATGTCCCCTTGAGCACCTTCAGTGCAACTTTCACTACAGGCGGAAGACCCGCTAGCGGGTCTCCGCCAGCGCGCCCAACTTCCCGACGGGTGTCGCTTCCGATGAAGGCTAACGGTAATAACTACAGCCAACAGGTGGTTTTTAGTGGGTAGGTGCCATTCTGGTGAGTCCCACATAACCCCCCCGCAGAGGAATTTACCTGCGGGCGGGTATGCATGACGCATCTTCCACCTCCCTCCCGTGAGGGTGCCTCGGCAGCAAAAAAAAAAAAAAAAAAAAAAAAAAAACTTGACGAACAAATAGACACATTACACCATGTTTTATTACATCATCCAAATAACCCAGGCCTCTAGGTAGCCACGAAAGCTACTGAACCACAAGACATTCTTTTTGGTCGAACCTTAATCCTTACTTACTGTTATCGTCCTTCGATTTACTCCACAACAAACCCAAATAAGAATAAAATTTTAATTCGACGTATAAATATACTGTTCCCAGACATTCGCAGATTATTCAGGACTCAGCTTCCATCAATTTAAATTGATTTAATGTATTCAATTCAATGTAAAATTCATATGTTTTGTGTTCGTGCGGCGCTGTAAACGACAGTAACCACTGGAATTACCAGCGAGTCCCTTCGCAGGTCCATTGGAAATCTACATTTCCTTGCGCAGAAATGTAAGAGTCGTCATTGTAAGACAGCGGCATGCTCATTAGTGCGCTCGCTACGCTGCGCAAGATTCGGTCACGTGTACCGCTCGTGTCACACCAAACAAAACAAAAAACCTTCAACGCTACCTGCCTCACCTTTACCTCCACCCGGTTTAATACGGATCAGGAATTTTCAGAAGTAAACGAAAGAACATCCTATTGTAATATTTGGATAAGTAAAAAACGCTCTAAGCCTTTTAAAACGAGCCGGTAGCCGAAACAAGTTATGAACAAACTTTAATCCTCCCGCGGCGGCTTCGCCCACGCGTCGCAAGCACGCTCTCGTAAAAGGGCATTCACAAAGGGCAGCTCAAATATCGGATTCATCTTTACTGCCATCATTTGTTTGCACTTGCTTAAAAAATATTAAGCACCTACGTGTTCAGAGTGCGATGTCGTGTTAATGTGTGAGATGGAATTTGCATGTGACCAATAAAGTAATCATGAGGACAGCCCGATCAATTACGACGCTGTCGGGTTGTTCGCTGGCGTTCGAATATTAAAATTTAATTAATGGCGCGACGCGGCCGCCGTAAATCGTGCCCGTGTTTCGAACGCGTGCGCCGCGCCTCTCCATTTATGCAAAATAGACTGTAATTCAATTTAAGCTTTTAAAGACAATCTTCTTAAAACATAATAATAATTCTCGAGACTCGATTAAACGTTCTGGATGCTAATTTATGAAATAAAAAATAAACTACTCACGGTCGGTTGGATGTATTGATATTTAAGGCTATAAACGAGTATCCACCTATTTCCTTTCAGATGAGAATTTCCATTAAGCTCGACAGGTTAAGTGGCCAAAACTCCCATAAATGGGTATGCAAATTTAAGGCTTCAAACGGATGTTTTCGTGACAATGATTGACTTTTAAATGGGCATAAACGTTGCGACGGATATATATCGGTGCAGGGTAGGCGCGACACCTACGGGCGTTGGTCAAGTTTGGCGTTGCGTATCCTGGCAGGGGCCTAATAGGGTCTGGGCAGCGGGAATCGGGCAAAATGGGGGTTTAGTTTTTTACTGTTTGTCGCGGCGGCGCGGCGGCACGTTCCACGCAACAATACCGCGTGGCAATTTGTTGTGGCGCGTATGAATAGCCGCGCGCAGCTTGCATACTGATGAGCCTCCGCGCAGCGCCTCCCGCCGCGGGCTCCCTGCCTATTATAATATCTATTCCATTGTGCCTTAAATAATGCATCGTAATAAATATCTCACTAATCTGCATTATCTACGGAAAGCAATATACAACCGCATAACTTGCCTTTAACGTCAATTTGCCCGGCATATTTTTGAGATAAAATAAAAACGTTTATTATACTAATTGTTATTGAAGTTTAAGAAAAAATACGATACATTATACTGTTGAGGATCTATAATAAGAAAGTATGATTAAATTGAATGTAATTTACGTTTCGTCTTATTGGCTAAGGTATATTCGTGGCGGTATCGAAAGAGAGGAGAAAAACTTGCCCTGTAGGATTTTCGAAAATCGATTATAGTGGACATGATTAAAGATTGTTTTTGTACATTGTACTTTCGACATTTTAAGTTAATGTTGTCATGCAGTGTAATAAAGCAATCAGCGGATAAATAATGAGTTGACATTAAGACGGTGCCTTAAGTAGCTGAGTCAATCTACATAAATACCGTTTTATTCAGCATAATGGCCAGCGACAGACTGCAGTAAGTCTGTTTTGCAACGAAGTAAAAAATATATACTAAAACGGGGTTCGGTTGTAACTGTTTTATTTAAAAGATAAGTCTATGTATTAATAATGCATGTGGATTCGTATACCTATGTACAGATAAAACTTTTGACAAAAGATACATTTAGTTTAAAAAACAACTTATGGCAGTTGTTGTGGGTGTGTTAAAAAAAGCGTGCGAAACGTTAAATCAAAGGCATATCTTAGTTTCAATACATTTGTCATTCTATTCACTTTTCTATTCCATCGTCATATACTACTTGTCTATGTCAATATTCTCCATACTTTTTTAAATTTGTAAATAAGTAATTTAAGCATAAGGCATTTGCATTTTACAGGGCTTTATGTCTAACTGCAAGGAACACCTGCCCAGCTCTGAAACAGTCACCTACTCAGCTTTAGTCGGAACTCGTTTTGTTCTCGTTGGCTTTGCATTGGCTGTTACCTTTAGTATGGCGGATAAAGTAGAATGGACTGTTGAACCGCCTCAGATGAGACCTTAACAAACATACTCTATCACTGAAATATGTAAATCAAGATACTCTTTAAAAATAACACAAGCGAAGCCGGAAGCTGCATATCTTTACTATATTTTCCTAGTCCAAAAAACTTAATTAAAATACCTTAGTCTATTGGTCAGTTCTTTCGTCGAACACCGTAACATTTCCTCGCAAGGCTTTCGTGGCACTCCTTAAAAACAGTCCGTAGCTTCCCGAGAAAGATCTGGTGTTATTTGATAAACACAGGAAAAATCAACAGACATTATTTAATCTGAAATCGTTAACTTTTTGGATCATTTTGCATGTATCCCGCCTACTGCAATCGATTTAATTACGAAATCAATATTCGAATTGCTTGCAAGTTATTGATTGTCGAACGATTTGAAGCAGCAATCGATCGCGTGCATCGAATATTTCATTGAATTATTATTGGCTGACTTCATTGATTCTTATTATATAAGGTTTGTTTTTGCTTTTAATCTCAAACAAAAACTGAAAAATGATATGATAACTTTCTTTTTTCAGTCGAAAAACCAACAAGTTTTTTTCGCAGAAGTGCTATTTTTCTGCCAATTGATTTCCGTGTCTAAAAAGGCCAATGCAAGCCCAAAGGTGAATAACACCACTTAGACCTGTAACCATAATCCTGAAAAGAGCAGGTTTGGCAATTTAATCTCTAATCTACACGTCCCGAACTGAGTTTCTCTGCAAAACCTACGACTCTAGACTGGCCATTAGCTTCATATTCTTGATGCAGTTTATCGTAACAACTACATTTTATTTTTAAGGAATAGTATAAAAAATTCTTATGCAACAAACCAAAAAGTCGTACAAGTAGCGTACGCTAGACATTAAACATTTCTGAATCCTTTCAAAAATATCAAGAAAATCAACCGCTCTACCTACATGTTTTGTGTTTTTGAAATATTTGAAAGCTATCAGAAAAAGACCCGTTAACAGTGCACAGTGTTCCGTGTCCAGTGTTGCTTTATTTTTGATCATTAAAATGTCGTTAGAGGCAAGTTGACTTTCTGATTGAATGTCAATCCGCACCTCGTCTGGAGTGTGACTGATCATTCGAAACCTTCACGCTGAAACCAATTATTATTTTTTCATCATGTTGAGAAAATAACTATAAACTTTCATTAAAAAATAAACTGGTTAGATTTGAATACTTGTTTTATCATTTGATAACCCAATTATTGAAATAGGTGATATTTTTTTTATTGTGTGGTATGGTCTCATACATTTTCTACTGCCAGGGGGAGTGGCACAGGACTCTTGCTGGCGAAAAACTCTCGCCGCCGATGGGGCGCACGGTAGCGCGAATAACACTATTCGCGGACCCGGTAAACTTCAAAACTAATCTAATCCATAAGCTGCCCATTGAACAAATCCGAGGTGTCCGACGCGAAAACCGACCAATATGATTACAACATTTCATTTTGTCTTTTTTTTGATTGGATTAATAAAGTTACCCCACTGGTAGTATTTTGCCGTATTTCAAAATTGACAACGGGCTTTCATCATTGCTTTTCACATGTTTATCCATATTTTTTTACTTTACGCTACTTTTACCCTTGTCATGGGAACATCAACCTTTTACAAATTTGTAGAAACCCGTTACATAAATTTTACGTATTTTTACGTAACTTTAAACTTTGTATTTACAATTTAAATGTTTTCTAGAGTATCACAGCTACAATTTTTTTTAAATTACCCGATTCTTAAGACGATTTTGATTTTTTTTTAGAGATTCCTATATTCCGGCCCTTCATAGGAAAAATAAACATATGTTGTTCTATTAAAGATCAGACTGCAACAAAAAGACTCCCTTTGTTAAAATGTAGGTAAGTACTGTTGTCATACTGTAGAAAGAAATACAGATAAGAAAACCTTTCCACTTACTGGTTTAAACTGATCTCAAATAGAACTCATCAGCCCAGCTGCCGCGAAGTAATCTCCAAGCCGCGCATCGTGCTCTCAAGTCGATAGCATCCGTTCCACTCGAGACTTCACGTATCATCACTCTATGCTATCGCGATCGATCTCGGGTCTAATTCTGGTTAATTGGAAACCTTCATCCGAAAGATTCTATCGGGAGTAACGCCTATCTGTGCTAGTAGAGTTATTAGTTTATGATTTCATATTTTAAAGATCGATTGTTATTATTTTTTAATTAAAGCTCCTTAATGTCAACTAATTACGATCGATTTGGGCTCATGTGGTTTATTTTGACGAGTCCTACACACTGAACTTATGATAAAGGTTTGATTAAGCCAGGAGATTGACATGGCACTGTTCATGGCTACTAGTTGCCCCATCGTATTTGACCTCATTTCGTTTGTCTTGACGAGTGCAACATATAACACATAGTGACGAGCTTCTGATCAACAGCTGGCACTTCAAGGACTGATAGTAAAATCCTGATTTTGTATGTTTAAATAAACATACAAAATGAGAAATTTTTATATACTTGTGGAAATTCACAAAAAATTCTCATATCCCGATTGTAGAAGCATCTGTGCTATTTGTTTATCTGACTAAAAGTGTGAAATAAAGTTAATTTATAAAAAATATGAAACCAAATTCACAACGTAAGTAATTAAAATAAAAATTTTAATAAACGTAATTTAAACAAACAGACATTTTCATAGGAAAGAGGTTTAGTTTAAGTAGGTGCGGTGCCAGGAGCATCGTTAGGAAAGAATACAGCGTACAATAAAAACAAAAACTTTAAAAAGTGCAATGTTTGCGCCTCGCATGCCATGCTAAAGGCTGGCACCAACACCAAAAAGAAATATTTATAATATAGAAATATATTTATAGTCGTGGAACTGGAAGGCGGCTCAGGCTAAGAAGGAAATCGCTTGCTCGACAACACTGCAGGGGTTTCGGGTGCGAATCTGAGCTACGAGTACATACATACCCTTTTCGTACGAAAGTTTGTAATTTTTCTTTTTTAGATTTTTACACATGTTTTGAAGTCGGTTTTTATTTTTTTTATTATTATTTTAACTAGGACTTGCGCAAGAGGCAGTCATTTGTACTCTTCGTTTTAAAAGAACCTTAACCATCGTAAATTGATCGATAAATAACAAACCAACTACGCTCTTAAGCTTAATTGACTTTACTTAAGTCTTCATTACCTAGGAACTAAACGTAAGAATATTGGTAATATTTTTAGATCTGCCTCTCACATTCACGTTGAATAATAATATGTAAATAATATGTCTTGTATTTCTAAAATATTATTTTTAGGAATATGTTTTATATTAGGTATACAGAATCAGGAACAGCTGTTTTCTTTCGAAAGACATTGAACACCAGAACTATGATCTCTCCTAAAGACCTCATCGACCCTTCACCTTGTGCAGCCTGCATCCATTGACTTCCAACGACCTTTACCAACTTATCAGTCTGAAAACGATGATGATCTGCATGTGATGAACTTTGGCTGGCAGCCAAAGAATGTTTAACGCGTTACTGTCACTACAGTACTGCTTCTTATGGTAGCGTCGGGTGACGGGTCGCTAACTTCCCTCAAATATGGTTGGAGAGGGCGATGGCTGGATCCCGCGTTAACTCGTGAGCGTGTGCCGTTTTATACCGTTCGTCGTTTGGATACTTAGGGGAAGGGAAACTTACGGAGCTAACAGATGCAGATAAGAATAATTTTGTATAGACATAGACATTGTAAATTTATTTTGAATATATTACACCCGTGAAGTTTCTTGCCAGTTCTAATTCACGAAGGTTTTGCGGAAATGGTGGTAGAGTCATGCTTTATGTGACGTCATTTAGAACTAGTAATTGTCAATCTTTAAAAAAAAATATTTGAATTTGAATTAGAGCCCTCGCTTATGTCGTAGGTACCGCACATTATGAGCCGTAAGATTTAAATTATTATGCTCTTTTAGCATTAAGAAATATAAACGTCCGCACTTAAATAGATTTCGCTAAGCAAATCTAGACCTAGAGCAAATATAGATATTTTTATACATATAAGTATACAGATTCGCTAAGCAAATGTTTACTTTCACTATGTGCGCCCATAAATCTATCGCGTACCAATGTATCCAACTAAGTACTCAATAAAATGTTAACGCTGAATTACTGACAGACAACAAACGGCAAGAACCAGTGGATCTAGTAACATGAAACTTTATGTTGTAAGCAGCAAAGGTTAGAATTTTTTGAAGGTTCATCCTCTAAACAACTGAAATTGCCTTTTAACAGTTAGTTCTTTAACGCTAGAATGCTGTAAAAGACTTTTCACACTGGATTTTAAACATCAAGAATACAAACTACTGGACGGCCTTTTACAACATTCCAAGGTTCAAATTATAAGTAGTAGCCGTACCAGCTTAATTTTGTGAGCGCAAACTGAGGCCAAGATTTATCGATCTTTGTACATAATCGATGCTGCTCTTAGCGGCCATTATGTCAGTTATGCAGCCCATAATGACAAGCTGAAAGCTGTTATGAAAATCATTAATCAACGGAGATTTGACCAGAACTTATTATAGTTTTAATTGCCTGTTTGCCTACTTTTACAGAGCAAAAACTTGCAGTCAAGTTCGTAAAATATTTATTCTCTTAATAAATATGTTGCTACGTAATCACTCTTTTTTATGTCACTTATTGTGCCACAACGTATTGGATCAATTTTTTTGTAATAATACCTGATTAGCAGCACTTTCTTTCACTCAAATTGGATCCGAAATAGATTATTGAAGGCCGCGAACCTCTCTCGTCAGATCTGGGATAGATAGTTTTACTCTCGTCGGTGGCGCAGTGGTTGAGGCGCTGGCTTATCTCGAGCTTGAGGTCGCGGCTTCGATCGCCGTGACAGTCAAATATACCAATGAGTTTGTACAACTTAAATCCAAAAAGCCAACTGCTTTTACGATGAAGGAAAACATTGTGAGGAATCCCACATACCTAAGAAATTATTTAGAAGATATGTGTTAAAGGTTGTCGTGATAGTTAATTTTACTAGTAGGTAAACAGTCTTGCAAAGGCTTTCAACCATCGAATGCATTGTCTTTCAAGCTGAGCTTACCCCACATCTGACTTATCTCAGTGAAATGACAAATAAAAAGCAACTTTGTGTCTACCAAATAGGATACATATTCTGATAATGTGACAGCGACCTTATCAAAAACTTTTGTTACATTTTCATCACTCTATAGATTTCACATTAAAATAGCCTTCTTTCTAATAATTTGGATATCTATGATTTATAATAGGTAACCAAAATACCTGTAAGATTGAGTCTATAAATTTCACATTATAATTGCAAAGGAAAATTAACCTTGTTGTTTTATGATGTGAAGATGAACTTCACACTTCAGAGTGACATACACCCATTTTTCGCGGACTGTACCTATAGCATTTACTTTTAAAAGACATTATACCTTTTGATTTAAATTACTAAGAGGATTCAGAGCTTTCCACCGACCATGACCAGGAAGACAAATCATTTGACGAGAAGGAGCATTAACTCACGCTACTTCTCCGAACAATGACTTAATTTAAAATAAATTAACCAACGTATGAAACCAAACAGAACAACACAAATTACGTACTTAAAGTACGATTTCAATAAAATTTCTTAATCAATTTGCATACACTTCCATTTCAGTCTTATTAATTAAATTTATCAATGCGATATCGGCCTGGAAACAAAATTTACTCCCAATTATTTATATTGGAGACTCGGTTCATCAATGCCACAGTCCTATCTCCCACTCAGCTCATTACTGTCCTACAGCTAAATTGATCAAAATAATAAATGTGTTAATCAATACGCTTTAACGAATGCTTACACTTATCACTTTTAAATTTAACATTTCAATTAAAAAACACGACTACATTTTAATAATGAGATCCATTACTGCCTCCAGGTCAGCAGAAATACTAAACGCAACAGACAAAGACCTAACTATAAAGAAATGTATATGTGTCCTTTTCATTATTGCTTATACGGAAAATCATAATAAAGAGAGTACCTTATAAAGTGAAAAAGGCATATGCATATTAGTATTTACGAGATGTAATCGGCATAATTGCTAGTATTCACAACAACAGTCGTAAAAGGCTTAAATAACTTGGATGTATAGGTATACCCATGTTATTATAGTGTAAGAAATCAAACCAGGACCGAGCTAAAGTGCCGTAATTGCGTAGTAGTATTGCTGTAATTATAAATGATGTATCGTTCGCGCTGCAGTAATGAAGTTATCTCCGCTATAAAAATTACGTATAGTGTTATATGCCTAATAAAACGGTGATATGAGGCAAAAGCTATTTAAAGAAAAATGTATACTTACACGTATATAATATATAACTACGAATTATAATCATAATAATATTTGGAACAAAAAAACACATCAACTGGCACCAAAGTAAGCAGTTGTTGTGTTATGGAAGACACTCATCATCTGAAGTTCATCACACCAATGACTGCCCCGACCCTGGTCCCAAGTCCTGACTCGCACCTGGGACCTTCGGCGCATGAAGCAGGGCTACTGTGTTATAACTAGTTTTTACGCGAGGTTATACTTGTCTCTATCGTGTATATTGAATTACAATTCTTGACGAATCCTTCCTGTGACCAAAAACATCGTTTTTAAACCTTACCAGCCTGATTCAGATATTTGAGTGTTCGTTCGAGAACTCCTTTCAGAATGATAATATGTACGAACAAACGGCCAGGATGATTACTAACTAGGTAACAAATTATATAATTCTATACATAAGTTATAAACAATGTCTTTATGTATTTTGGCATAGGTATTTATGTAATGTAAGTAGCCTTCTAATATTAAACATGTGAAAAATGCTCCAATGATGGATGTGCGAGTATAAACAAATATTTGTTACTCTGAATAAGTTGCTTAAATTATAAAATAAAGAACGCAATTTCGTATGCATAATATGACAAATGTTTGAATTTGAGGTTCGCGTGTTACGTTCCGAACGCTTATGTCAGTTTCATACATTAGACATTCTATTCATTTGTGTACAACACGTAGGCTACTTAAAAACTCTTAAATGTTTCCATGGTATGGAAATACGAACAAAGTCACGAGTAGAGATAGATTCAATTAATTCTTTCTGTACTACCCAATAACCAGAAACAAAGGGCGTAACGAAGCTTTCTGCTATAATTGGACATTCTGCTCTATAAGGCTACGCACATTTCACAGTGACCACTTACAAAAACCGCGAATCAACTTCCATAAACGTTGACATCTCGCACATGCACAATGACACGAAAAATAATTACGCCCATTGATCGTAGCTTATTAAAATGGACCAATGGCGATCGTCGGCGGTGAGTTGCGCAAAAGGAAAGCTGCGCGCACGCACAAATTAGCGACGGCGCCGGTAAGTACCTGCCTGGTCTTATTGAAAATTTAAATTATTGGAATTGACTACCAATGCGATGAATTCAATTAGAGATTGCGTATAACGGAGAATAATGCTTGCAATTGCCTTTGTTTTGGATTGTGTTTCTATTGTAAGTATAAGAATGTGATATTTTATGTTTACTTATGGTTTACCGCTGTGCGAGTCAGTATGATATGGATATATAAAGAAAATCTTGAAACATGAAAGTAATTTAAAGGTATGTGTATGGATAGCCCACAAATCTGGAGTTGGCAGGCGTGAAGGACGGTTGTTGCCTTGAAACTACTGCCTTGGTGAAGAAAGGCTCGCGAGGAAATTTGCTTGCGCATTGGACGATAATTTGTAGGCAAATCGAATAAAAATCAGAGCCTTCACCAAATCTCCCGACTGTACTTTACGCGGAGTTCTGTATGCTTATGTAAGAAATACTTAACAAGAAAGGAAAATAATTTTTTAGACTTTCTACAAATTAAGTATATGTTTTTGTTAGGTACTGCCAAATCGATTCTAATAAATCTCTCACCAAGTTATCTACCAGTAATTTTGTAGAGGATATACTCCGACGACGGTCTGCGAAAACGCGAGACAAAATTCCGACTTTCAATTAAGTGGGCCTATATCTATTATTAATAATATCTTAATATGTACAGCTCATGTATTATATATTAAGATTATAATTATAATATATTTTAACAATTCGTCAGTTGGTGATGTCTCCAGCAGTGTATGATCATTATCTTTTTCGTGTCGACAGGTCCGTTACTTAATGACGATGTAATAACTGCGGTCAATAAACTTGTTTCAGTATAATAAAACCACAAAAGCATATATTTTTCGTGGACAAGAACATTGGAAGACAGCATTTTCAACATTTCGGTGGTATTTTTTCTTTTATAACGGGTAAAATTTGTAAACAAATGTTCTGACCAGATTTGCCTTAGATATGCATTAGTTACAATTCAACATTTAAGATAGTCGCATAAAGGAGACGTTTCAATAAGAGGGCCACTCGGCTAGCTTTTGTATGGTTATTTCCAGGATTTTATAAAACAAATACAACGAGTATTTAATGTCAATATTGTATAATTTCGTTTAGTTTAGTTTAGTAAAACAGCTACACTACATATTGAAAACATAGCGTCATCTGTCATATTGATGTATCATTTATATTTCAGGTTTCGAGGTTAATTGTGCTGTAAGGTTTAATTTTCCTTTTTACAAGCTCCTTTGGATTTTTTCGTTTGATTTAATTATTTATCATTATTATAACAACTGCAAAAATCTTCATTTATAATCAAATTATTGATAAGGCGTAAAATAATATTTTGATTATTTCATTAGCGAAAACGGTTATTATCTTTGTTGTCGTTAATTTGACACCTCCAAAGTTTTTGTAAGTAGTTACGGTAAAAAACGTTGCAACTCGTAGTGCATATCGATTATTAAAACCATACAGTCAGCTCTCGTTCGACAAACGGATCTGAACTAACCACAGACAAGGCAGACATCAAGCTGCCACAGAATCAATGGTACAAGCATACTTTTTCATATTTTGGTTGACCAAAGCAGAGTATGGAAACGTCACCCGGTGTGGACACATGATGTTTTGTTTTTTGTTTCAGAATAGAACATAATGTAAGTGTTACAATATTTTTAGAGTGTAAACCACAATTTTTTATACATTATAAACTGGTGTACATCACGCTAGCCGAAAATGAAATGTCTCCTTTAGGTTATACGTAAGAAAATAAGTTCTTAATTCAAAAAAATTTTAAAGCTTAGTTGTAAGGAAAACGTAGGCGTATAGTAGAGGCTGGTAGATATTAATTTATTGGGTTTTTGTACTCCTCTACGAGTAGATTTTTTTCAACACACCAAGCAAACAATATTAGGTTCGCGGTGTGGATATCCTTGCGTGATGCCTTTGTCCTACAGTGGACATTTTTCGGCTGAAAAAATAAGTTACAAAGCAAACCAAGGAGAAATCTGGAATAAATATCCGATCCCATATATGCAAATACATATATGAAAGAGATACTTAAAAAAATCTTAGTGGATTTTATTAGAACAGTACATATTAATAGTATACCTTAACCTTTTAAATAATGAACACGCAAGCATAAATGAAGAAAGAAAAATATACGTTTACTTCCTTACAAAATTACTTTACTATTGCAAATAAAAACATTTAGATACTAATGGAATTGGAAGTAGTTTAGCAATAAGGATCCAACCCACAAAAACGTCAAAAACGCGCTAAGGGGTTACCACATCAATCGATCGGCCATCGATCGACGTCGACCGGCTTTTTTTTTACTTTTTTGTGGGTGGGATATTTATTGCTAAACTACGTCCAATTGAAAAAAGAACAAACTAGAAAATAAAACAATAAAGGAAGAAAAAAACAGTTTCATAATTAATTACAGAAGCTAACGTGAAATACCTTTTACTCGTGAAAAACAAAAGTGGAAAAGAAAAACAAACTGGTGCATCATTGGGGTATCAGATCATCCTAGCTAGACCCTCTGAAGTAAAAGTCCAGTTAAAAACACTTATACACTTCAGGAGAACTTCAGTCGATGAAATGCTAGAAATCTACAAAATTAGATAAATATTTTTTAATGTAGCGTATAAGTTTGCATAAAAACAATTTTTACAATCACATTAAACAGCCAATTAGTAATTAAACCCACTTCCCAACAAGCCACAGAATCAGATAGCGGTCACCATTTTTGGCGAAAACCACAATCAGAACAAGACCGATACTGTTCTCGATAAGCGATTCCGGCAATTAATATCCAACAAGAATCTTTCTTTAAAAAATCGATCACGTGTCGCGGATCGATCGCAGCAAAAACTAAAAATGTTAGTTGGTTGCGCGTGGACTTCGGTCAGCTAGTTTTTGTGACCCCGCATCAATGGAGCCCTGAATGGCGGTATAAAAACAGCCAGTCGTGTCTACATTAGTATGACCACTGGCGTCCAATTGTAAGCATTAATTTATCGATAATATATCGCATTGAATAATGCCAGCGTCGTGAAGCAGCACGCGTCTTCCTGTCCTTGTTTCGGCGACTGACAAAAAATGAACCTGATTCTCGGACTGCTAAAAACAATATGGAACGTTTATTTTTTTAATTTAAAAAGCGAATTGAAAACAATTCTTGTAATTGTTTTCAATTCATTGATTTTTAAATATGAACTGGTTGGAATTATTTTTGTAAGTGAATTAGAAATATATGTAGTATTAAAATTGTTTTATGTAAATCAAAGTTAATTGCCACCGAGTGTTGGTAGTATGGGATTCAGAACTTAGGCCCTAGTTATAACGGAAAATTTTGAGATGAACTTTTGAAATGATTTTTGTGTACGAATCAACGATTTACGGCCGGACTCAGGTCAAAAAGCTACTTAAGGTGCTGCTCGGTATTGATTTTGCTCTGCGAATTAATACTTTATTTATACTACTACTGAGTCTATATTTGCTAAGCAAAATCTATAATTAAGAGCGACTTAAGTGACCGTATGATGTCTCTTAATGCGGCCGTTATTTAATTATTATTTATTTTTATTATTAAGTATACAAAAAATATCTTAGACCTAAATTACAGTGCCGCAAAGTACTGTCTACTTATGAAAGGGTTCGATTTCAGCCATCTATAACAGCTCTACTTACTTATGAATGAATTGTTGAAGTGACTTGACTGTGTTTATTAGATTCACATAAGTTACTTTACTATGTAACTACCACAAAGCTGAAGAAATGATATAGATAATAGCAGCAAAAGTTACTTTTTGCTTTTTGTTAAAGTTGTTGTTTTGTGCTTAAAGTTGCTTTTTGACCCATAAAAGGCTGACTGAGCGTATGACGTTGAATCTACGTACAAACAAAAACCACTTATTCATTATAAATTCTTAACCATGTTCGTTAAAAACAAAGCAAATTGCATTAACATTTCACCAATTTACCGGCAAAACGAGGATCGGTAAAACTTACAGATAACTAGTAAGTGCAGGGAAAAGTTTAATCGGCAAAATGTACGGAAAATTTATGTGTTGCCAGTGTGGCATTAATTAAAATACTTTGTGGTCCTGCGCCCGCGCACAATCTGTCACGTGCTCGCCGCGCCGGCGACGATAAAAACAAAAGATACCGCAAGCCGCGCACAATCAAAGTATTTTTCGAAAAAGCTCTCCTCGCTCTAATTTGCAAGCAACCATTCGAAATAAAATAAGTTTTTCTTCCACCGCAGGTGTTTCAAGTAATCTCAATAAAATTATTTCTGAGTGTACAAATTTCTCTTATCTTTGTATTGAATAATATTATCTGTGGAATCTTTGCAGTATCTTAAAGTGAACAGCAACCTTAATCCTAATTTGAATGTTTTTTAATATTTATTTTACGGCTGATTGTTCAGTGCTCAGATAACTTTTATCAGTAAAATAATTTTGAGAATTTGACTTTAATTTCTATAAAAAGTTATTCTAAAGATAAAATGTATCTAATATAGAACAATAAGCCCTTAGTGTCATTGTATATTCGAGGTTTCGTCACAATAACAAAGTCACGGCAGGATTGTTATTTCCTCGTCGTCATATCGAGGGTAGTTTTGTGGGGATCTGTTAATGGCTTCTGATTGTTATTGGGGTTTTTTATGATTAATATGTTGGCTTGATGAAATAAAATCAATACAATTTACTAAAAAAATGTTAGCAAATAAACTTTAAATACTTTTAGTATTTTAAAGTAGGTACTTTCATCTATCTATACGCCCACAGAACTGTTTTATTTACTTAATTTGTACTTTAAATATAAAATGCCTTCAAATTTGCCCTTTTCGATTCTTACTAAGGAGTACTAATAAGTATAGGTAGATACTTATTACAGTAATTCATTAATTATATAACATTCACTTGTTGTGTATCCTTATCAAAACGAATAAACCAACTATAACTCGAATGAAACCCAGTAGAAAATCAATTCAATTATCCCTCTGTAACAAAAGAAACCTTAAAAAGATGTAGCAGATACGTACTTCAAAGACTTAATGAATTTTAAAATGTCTGCTTTGCATGCTATACTACCTCATTATGTCTACTGGACCGACTCCCGCCTGACACACCGGGAACTGAGCGAGACATGGCCCCACAAAAATATAGGACTGTTGTATCAAGCTTAAATAAGCACTTGCACGCAATTGTAAACACTCTTTGCAATAAAATATAATTATCCCAATGTAGTGATTATTTTACGATTGGCGAGAGGTCCAGGTTCGAGTCTTGGTCGAGGCATTAATTTTTGTGATTAACACTGATTTCATCAAGTTATTGAACTTATAAGCTTAACTACTCAATGCCTTTGGACACACAATTGACATGTAGTAATTTTAAATTTAGTTACAATTTAGTTACTACTTAACTACTTAATACATGTAAACTGCGCATTAGTGATTCACGATCTCGCGCGCTGTGAGTACCGTGCAACGCAATGCCTTAAATATTAAAAAGAGCTTTCTTGTGCAATTATTACTTGTAGAGCAAGAACTTAATTGTCAAGTGTGGACAAATTAACAGTTTTGCTTCATCCAGAAGTAGTATAACTTCCCAAAATAACTGTTCTTCAGTCGAAATTGTAGCAAAGCGATAAGTAACAAAAAGGTTTTCGAAAAAATATACATTGCTGTTATCGTACTCCAGCTATATTAATACTTCGGGTAAAGCGCGTAATGCACAAAGTCCATGACCTTTTTTGACCGTTGTACCTTGTAGTCTTGATCTAGTGACGTGTTAACTACTGCATTTTACCGATGAATTACAGAAAGTCGTAGGTAATAAAATACAAAAATTAAAGATAAAATACTTGTTGTGTAAGTAAAATATATGTAAATGAAGTCTATTCAATATATTTTTCAATATTTGTTGCTAAGAGAAGTTGCTGAATCAATGTTATATATGTGTCTATTATTATGTGACAATACTTTATTTAACAGTTTTATAAATCGGATTAAAATATAAAAATTAAAAATGAATGAAGTTTTTCAAAATGTGATATTATTTTTGCTGATCATGATAATGATATTGATTAGTCACACCTTTTCCTTGTACTGTGAAGACAGCCATGCATAAGGTAGGTAACTATATAATGACAGACCTAACAGTAAAGGCAGGTGTAAGAGTGAAGACCTGGTTGAATCTTAGGTTAGTTAAGGGGAAAAACTAATCCCCGAGCTTGGCCTTTAAATTTTAAATTCCACTCAAGAACAATTCACAGTTCATCGTGATTCAAGCACCTACTCAAAATTGTACATAATCTCCTTGGCTTCTCACTGTACTTCTGGTTCTTAACCTAGATATAAAATAATATAAAAATCACAAACTCTTCCTTTCATTAAGCCTTTGCTCGTAACATTTAACAAAAACTGAAAAAGTTTCATCAAGAGAACAGCTCACAGAATGTAAACAGTAAAACGATCAGATCGTCATTGACAAGTTCGGTGAATCGCGTCGAACAATTAGCCGCCCCGCAGCTGCGCAAGCCGCCGTTACAGCCAACTAGTTGCTACCCGCTGGTTCGCTCACGTCGTCAAAGAACAGTTTAACGTTTTTCTTTGATTGTTTTAAAATTCCTATTAAATTATAATAGCGGGAAATTAGGTGAAGTTCTTACATTTCGTATCTAAACACTTCTGGCTCTGTTACTGGCGCAGATACATTTACTCACACTAACTCAAATTATATTGCTTTCTGAAGATACCTATAAAAATAAAAGAGATAGAAAACATGAGCTTACGAGCTAGACAAAGTATTTCATTTTCGGTTTACTTCGCGACAACTTGACAAGTAAAAACCAGGAATACAATTTTTAAGTACATCCCTCAGGAACTTATCACCGATCCTCCTCAATTTGGTGTTTGGTGAAAAGGTGTTTCCCGTCAGCACGAGATAGTCCCCCGCGTTAAAAATTTGCCTATGTCACATTCCAGTACTTCAACTATCTCCACACAATTAGTCACATTATTCTGTCGCTCTAATTCGACGTGAAAGAAATACAAACACACTTTTACATATATAATATTAGTATGGGCTTATTGAGCCAACTTTCAACGGAATCTCAGAGCCGCAAGAAAAACCTGCACCCAGCTATTTGTCAAAACTAACATTCCACGATTATTATTTCAGGCTGTGCAGCAACGCAACGCAGCGCGGCGTCCTGCGATCCAGGCGATAACGCAACAATAAAATACATTAATAATTCATAAGCACAATACGAGTATTGCTACTGAAGAACGTGTTCTGAGTGTTTTATGAACTGTATTAATAAATGGAGCAGACGGACTGAGGGCTGATTGCGCCGAGTGGCAGTCCAATTAATAAATATCAAATTGTAAAACTGTTCGAGTACTTGCGGTTTTGTATTAATTAAAGAAGACGAAAGTAATGAAATCGATTTCATATTCATTTTTAATTTTTATATATTTATTTTATTGTTATATATTATAAACATAGGAAATGCCACAATATTTGTAAAAACTCGGTCCGCCCCCGAGCAAAACAAAGAAACCGAATGAAAAACTAACTATGAAGTCAACTTGAATTCCTATTTAAAAAATTTTACGAATCGGAGCTGGCACAGAACATATAAGGGAAAAGGTTGAAAATATCGAATCAAAATTGATTAATGATATGAAATACGAATAGTAGCTGAGTCGAATAGAAATAATCATCATTGAGTAGTTCTGTGGCCGCTTGTGGTCTTCATCATCAGCTCAAATTTATCAAATGGTACTTTACAATGGAAAAGCAACAAACTAACCAACGGTAACGTCGGTAACCAAATTGCTGTAGATAATCCCGCTCATTTTTAAAGTTTATTTCCATTGCTCTTGCTCTAGGTTTGCATTATCAAATCCCAATTGACACAATTCAGGAGACCACCTCAAGAGTACACCTACTTAATAAAATTTTTTTTTCAGAATTTGATGGTTATTTATAACAAAAACATACATACTTACATTCAAAATGTGAAATAGAGCCCCCCTCTTCTTCGATAATAGAAAATATAATATGTTTTAAATGAGTCAGAAAGCAACTGGAAAATAAATTACCGTATGTATTTTACTACTAAATGTTTTTGTATTTATTGTGAAAACGTTATGAAACCGGGGGAAAGCTCATTTCCACTTGCCAAACCGATATTGACCAATATTAATTGACAAGATAGTGTGTATGTAAAGATGCTAAAACAACTTATTGAAATTCAGATTAAGTACCTATGCTCTATAATAGCACAGCTAACTTTTGTCCCAGCCTTTTAATATCAAAGGGAATCAACGCAAGCGAAGTGACGGACCAAAACCTAGTACCAACTATAAGCAAAGACGCATTACTAGTACCTAAGGCTAAATAATTCACATTTTTATGTTGTTTCCATTTCACGCAAAAGACGACAAATAATGTCGAAATCGTTAAACTTCAAGTCTGGGCTAAATGTAGCTTGTTATAAATGGTACAGAAAAAAATATTACTATTTTCGTTCGACCAATGGGAAAGCTGAATTGAAAGGACGATGGGCGGGACAGCCGCCACATTGGAACCACCTCATCAAGGCTGACAACTCTACTTTTAAATAACCATTGCAAAAACTGGCTATCTAGTTACAATAATAACCTTATAATTGTCTTTGTTTACTGTCATTACATATGTATTTTATAGTAAATTAATGCTGGTTGCCCCATAAATATTTAACAATGTAAGCACTTTCGATCATTATTATATATAAGTCCGTAAAGTATTTGTATGATCACTCTTACGAGTATTTTTTAACATATTTTAAAATTTACAATATTTGGATTTAAAATTTAAAATATTCACACATTTTGATGTTATTATGGTCGAGCAGGGCAAGTGAAACACCGAGGCAAGGGAAACACTCCCTTATATCTTCAGTTTTAGAGTTTTAATTAATTTTATTTGCAGGTGTCGATATTGTAGTGCTTGTCGTAACCATCCCGGGTCAGCTATGTAGATGTATCTGCTGCTAATAATTCAAAAAATATATCTGTTAAAAAATATTAGCCTGTGGAAACGAAAAAGGCGAGTGGAAGGTATTTTTTTAAATAATTGTTTTTAGTAGCAAAAAAATGTTTTGGGGCTGTACTGAATGTGAGTTATATAATTTTTAACTATTTTATCATCTGTGCTTATTCGTTTTGTGTAAAAGAAACGAATTTTATTATTATTGGGTACTGAAATAACGTAATCTTAAAATGATGAAGTGAGGCAAGTGAAACTATACAGTGCGAGGAAAGTGAAACATATGTTTCTCTTACCTCAGGTCAGTGGTTCTAAACCATTTAACAGATTTACCTCATGAAGTGTTTTGTTACAATCCTGGAAAATTGTGCGAAATTACAAACGAAAAACTGACAAAGCATCATATTCTAAAAAAATTGATGCAAGCTATACGTCTGTTGGAACTTAATTTTTAAAGATTATTCTCTGTTTTTGTTTGCATTTATAGCAATAATACTTATGTTTCGAATGCTAACTGATTATCTGATTGAATACATAAATAAATTGATTTCATAATATTTCTGGTTTACACCTGTTTCATTACGTTTTACACCTGTTACATTGGTTTACGCAAACACAAAAATGTTGAGAGCCTCTGGCCTTTTACATATGTTTCACTTGCCCCGAATTTAAGTTTTTGCTTTTCTAAACAAAACTTAGTTCTATTTTAACGGGGAAAGCATAAAAATGCAATGCCAAACTAACGGTCTTACAATATTTAAAGAGCAAAACATTATCTATGCATTTTTCTATGAAAATCTCGGAGTGTTTCAGTTGCCTCACCAGAGGGGTAAGTGAAACAGTGTTAAAGGTCTTACTTTTATTTGCGTTTTATCAACTATGAACGTATATAAGATAATATTGTGTTTACTTTAAGTATCTTTATGCTTTTGTCGTATTATATATCTACTATAGTGGCACAATCATAGGGCAATGTTTTTTAGTCAAAATATTCAATTGAAGCGTGAATAAAATAAAGTATGTGTCACTTGCCCTGCTCGACCTTACCTCAAACACGCCAAAATGCCTAAACTGATTTTATTACAATTTGGTACTTACAAAATTAGATCATTTGCTAACAGATAACAGTGGCCATAAATTGATTATGTCCAATCTTAAGGTCATTAAAAATTAATTACCAACCCTGATATCTAATTAACCACAAGGGTCCATACATAATCAGTCTCATCCTAGGGATTGCTTGATTGATTTAGCTCGGAGATGAGTCCAAGCTTGGTTTATATTAGGTCCTTACATATGAAATTGGCGTTTTGTCGTACTGGCCACTTTGATCTGTATTATCTCCTCTTTGGTTAAGAATTCCAATTGCAAACTTACTGTAAAATGTTTATTACAAATAAAATATTGTATTTATGTGCACTATTTTGGCAATAATGACTTACACACCTACATTTTTTTTGTTGAACTTTTTAAGAGGAACTTAAATACCATACATTATATTCATTTAACTCTTACGGTTTTTGCAGCGCACGCCAAAATAGCTCGAAAAATATGGCAGATGTTTTCCCGACTTCTCGACACTTGCCGTTATTTTGGCCAATTATAACAATATCTTTGAAAATTACAGCCTATGTTTCTGGCTGATTATGTAGGTTTCTATAGTTGTAAGAATTTTTAAAGTCAGTTAAGTCGTTATTGTGCTTATCCATTACAAACAAACATACAAATTTACAAAAAAATCTAGTATTTCCTCTTTAAATATTAGTATGGATAGACGTTTAGATATAGTTGACAACTTCTAAATGCTAATGATATGGCTAAAACGTCGGCGACATACCACTTTTAGACTATGAGGTCATTCCAACAAATCTGGAGCTTAGTTTACTGGAATAGACGAAAAGCGACGAACCTTGCCATTTTTGCTGGCAGTCGGGTTTTTTATTGTGCATGCAAATAATGAATGCAATCCCCGAAGATGCAAAACACTACATTTTCGTCGACGTCGTGACGTCTACGATGAATAGAACAAAAAAGTAGTGGGGCCTTTCTTCATGACTGGTACCGGTTATATGTAATGGTAGCTACTCGCTTAATAGTGTACATATTCCAAATAATAACGACTTATTATTATTTTTGCGCGATGTAAACTAATTTAAGTTCAAAGGAGGCTGAGTAGTCGTGGGCTAGACAGTTAATAGGTGGAAATTCGTGTCAAAAAATAAGTAATGTTAACCTTATAATAAATATAATAAACCGCAAACAATTTCATTTCTGGAAATGAAATTAATTCAAAATATGTAAATTCACTGCGATTTTTATGAGTGGAATTTAGTTTTAACGTCGGCATAACTGATTTTTTCCCCCAATAACGAGCGAAAAGAACGAACTACACGTACGTGAGTGTCGAGTCACTCACTCAATCATGCCGTCAAATGGCCGCCATTCTAATACTCGTTTATTTGGCTTTGTTCCATGTGCTTGAGTTGTTTTGTGGTTTTCCTATTTTCTTACGACTTACGCTTGTTATACGGACTCACTACGATTCTTCTTTACTCGAATACTTTCTGCTTGCCTACTGGATCCCGAGAACCCGCCTAGCACGACGAATATTGGTTTTGTTCTCTTGGATATCCGATTTGCATTTCGACATGGATCGCTGTTTTAACTGTGGCATTGCTTTTAATCGCTGAGCTAACTGTTGGCAGACGAGTTTTAAATGAAGAAATATTGGTTGTGAATCGACAATGGCGTATGACTGAAACAGTAAGTTAAACAGGTGGCGTATCGGGAGCGAAATGATGCTATTGAATGTTGGATAAATACTGACTTTATTTAAGAATGATATTGGGTTATATATATTACAATAGGGTTTACACACCTCAAAGTAATCTATTCTTGCGAATGATTTCAAGGTGACCAAGATAGTGATATAAATAATTTAAATTAACATTCCCATAACCTAACTATACTTTATATGACGCTACTACAATATCTTAAATCTTACTTCTAGAAGTACAAATGTTTTAAAATTTTAGGTGAACACTTAAAATGTATGTTTCTTATAGAAAACACAATTTTCAAGTTGTTAACACCATAACCCAGAAATGTATGGGACGGTATCTGCCTCCTTTCTTTCCAATGCTAAATATTTACGGGGCGCAGCGGTTAAGGCACTGGCTACTAGATCTGAACGTCCCGGGTTCGATCCCCGTGACTGCCAAATGTACGGATGAGATTTAACAACTTGTTTCCATCAAGCGAACTGCTTTAACATACCCTAGTTGGGAGAGGATGTTACCCCTGCAGTGGCGCTATTGACGCTACCGTGGATTAATTATTTCTTCATACCAATTCAATTATTCAATCGTAATAGATATTATTATAGAGGTACATTTTACATGTTGCCACGGTTCACCTGGCATTCAGATCTACTAAAAACTACCAAGTTCATTTCGGTACGAAACTATAGTACCTACTTAAAAATATTTAATAAAAGACCCATTCTGAGGATAAAACCGTAGATGGAAACCATGAATTCATTGTTTTTTTTTTGTTGTTGTTGTAACACATGGACACTGTGTCAGATAGATATATCTCAGAGATATAAAATAATTATTAAATCATGAAAATAGCCATCGCAACTAAAATTAATCTAGTAATAGATAATCTCTTTACTTATTGGGAAACATTAACAATTTAACTGCGTAATGAAGGAAAGTATAAAAACAATATTAATAGAACTCAATATTGGAAATAAATTGCCCAATATCCAATTCAATTCAAATTGAATCAAATCAAAATATTCTTCCTAATTGCAAATTTGCATACTTACCAGTTATTTCTCCGATTATTGATAAACATGATAATGCAGCGCAAGCGCACGGCGGCCACACAAGTAGAATGAGTCGTAAAATCTTTGCACCGGCCTTTAATAATCATTCCGCAATTTTTTAAATAATTCCATAAATTTATTTTATGCCGTAAATACTTTTAAAGTTCTCGTATTTAGTACGACATTTAAGGGTACTGTGTTTTGAAACAAAATCGATAAGTAAACTGTGTTTTGCGACTTAACAGTGAATTGCTTCTTAATATCCGTAATACAAAGATACAAGTTGGGTACATACTGCACTTGGATAATCATTTTATTGTTGAGGTTAGCTTAGAAGTTAATCTTGGTAGTGCATTGGCGTAAAAACAATATGGTTGGTTTAATACAGAATTGACATAAAAAGTGTTTCGAGTTTACCTATCAACCTAATTAAACGCTTCAAATTTAAATCGTGTACCGTTACGTTACATCTGATTATTGCTAGCCGCAGTTTGTAATTTTTACAATAACTTATCTGAATTCATTGGCGTAAAAACAAATGGACGGTGGGTCTGATACAAAATTGACATAAAAAGTGTCCTGGGGTAACCCACACATTTACTGTTGTATCGTGTTGTATTGGATTACAGATTATTATTGCTTGCCACAATTTTTTCACCTTATGTAGCTGCAACTGTGGAAGTTGACAATAAAATCACAGCTTCAACTACTTCGAGCGTTCAAATTTTGACAGTTTTCAACAAGCAATATGTCAATATGTTTCGGACGTTTTGTCGGGCGGCCGATCAAATCAAGACTGGTGTGATATTCAAACCATTATTGCATTTTCATTACATTTTTGCTCGAACGCTATTTAACACAGATCCGAAGTGCATATGTTTATTAGTCAATGTGTAAAGCGTTGAAATGTGATCCGTCAGATTACCAAATAAGAAACCTATTTTTATAATTCACTGTGTAACAGTAGATATCTTTCATGTATATGATGGTATTATTTTTAGACTACTAATTTATTTATTTTAAAAGGTGATAACTTATTATTTAAAAATGAAATTGAACATAGCAATAAAAAATATGGTAACCAACATTGTCATGAAAATACTTTTATGACTGCCGTTGACGTTTGAATTTTCGTTTTCTTTTACTTACACATAATTGTTTCATTTGTTTGGAGGAAAACACTAATAAAATTGTTACCTAAATACAACGAATAAGCAATTTCATGTAATTTTGCGTTCCACACATACGCCTCAGCTCAGTCCTAAGTAGACCGCGAAGTCCTGTCATTTACGCTATAGTTGAAAATGACACTCAAAATATTTATATATTCTACGTGTTTAAATTGTTCATAAAAATATTTCAATATTTCTATAAGAGAGCTATTGTCTTTCATATCCGAAATAAACGACTTTATTTGTTAGTCTTGTTGCCATGGTTGATGTAAGATAATATTATTATACTCTATACTGGCCTATAGGACAGACCGTAGCGTTGATCACTCTATGGACGGACACACAGCATGGCGTCACGCTTCATTAAGGTCGATGCATGTTATTTACTTAATAAAATATAAATACAAGTAAACACTGTTTATTTATTGTGTAAAAAGCAAGATCATTACAGTTGAGAAATACATACTCACTTTCTTTGTCACTCAGTAAATATCAGGTTATTTATTTCCCGATATTCTTACAATGTATCTAAAATGGATGAAAGAATCTGGATGTAAAGGCAATCTCGCTAGGCGTCCCCTTATCGACTTGCTTTACCCCTGTGTCGTTTGTATTGTTATTTTCTTAAGGCGTCATTGCTAATTACATTTAAAGAAAAATCTGCTGTAATGTTAAAGAAATAAAAACGGGAATAACTTTGTAATAAAGGAACTGAGTTCAAAGTTTTTTCTTGTCAACCTGCACCTACTTACATCAAATCTATCCGTGTTCTTCGTTCCTATGTAAGTGCTGTAGGAAGCGATTCGCACCTAAGCCGAAATAAACTTCGCAGTTCGTGCTTAGATAATAGTCCAACCAATGTTGTTGAGATAAAAAGGATTGCACAAATGCTTTGGTGGAGACACGGACTAAAAATAATATCTGCCTCTCTGAGCGAGACACACGCCTACGTCACTTTCGAGGTGCACTTGAGATAGAAACACATTCGGCCATTCGGGTGGGCTGTAGTTTTTTAACGCAATGCCGGCCCGAACCAACTCCTACACATGAAATGAAACGAAATGAAATGAAATATTTATTTTTCAACATTGACAATTACTTGTTCTTATTGACGTCAAATAAAACATGACTCTACCACCAGTTCGAAAAAACCTTCGTGAAGAAGAACTGGCAAGAAACTTCACGGGTGCATTATATTCAAAATAAATTTACAATGTCTATGTCTATACAAAATTAATCGTATCTGCATCTGTTAGCTCGGCAAGACGCCCGTCCCCCCAAATATCCAAACGACGAACACCCTCAAACGGCACCCGTTCACGAGTTAACGCGGGATCCAGCCATCGCCCTCCTCAACCATATTAGAGGGAAGTGAGCGAACCGTCACCCGACGCTACCATAACTAACACATGTTTGGCAAGTACCGATCGGTTAGTCTATTCTGGCTTTTTTACAGGTCTGCTCATTCGGTGCGTTTCACAAAAACCCGGACGTCATTGGCCAGGTGGCATTTTTCCCGAACGTTCACCTGCATTGCCACCCAGCAGTTCCGACTGATGCCGGCCCGAATATTTGGTTACCATCGCTATGTCATCCTTGTTCATCGCTATCTGATATTTGTCGGAGTGCTATGCTAGGAGCATAGTACGTGTCACATAACATGGCTGCTCTGAAGTTGCTGCGAGCCGCTTTAATGAACACGAATATAGTGGTCTGCGCAGGCTTTTGTGTGCGATTATTCTGCGCAAACATAAACTGCAACTAAGGTCAGAGCCGCCATGTTGTGCGACGCATTCTATAGTTAATTAGCACAAATACGACCCTAAGTCAGGGGTTGTTCGTACATCCTCGGATTTCCTTAGGGATGGTTATGTGTATAATTGTATGTATGTAAAATGTATAAATAAAAAATTTACCCGCCTTCTACCTAAAGACGGAAACTCCGGCAAATTTCCGGCAAATACTTATAAATACCATATAAATGATTTATAATCCACAAGTGTGCTTCGTTATAAAAGTATCCTTTTTCAATACCTATATTTTCCCCCTGAACGTCATTGAATTATTCAAATCATTGTGCAATTTAGACAATCGACAGTAATAATTGCTTTATCATCATGAATATGCACGAGCTTTTAACAAAAGTTAGGTACGCTTCAATAGCTTTAGAAATTATAGATGTCAAATGAAAATCAACTCTTTCACCGTGGTGTAATTAATAGATAGGTATTCACAAAACCCTTCATGTAAAAAAGGTCGATTGATAGTAAAATATGAATATGCAAAAATAACAATTAAAATAACCATTAGTATTGATTTTGATCTCAACTTATCGATTAGTCACGCTGCAACCATTAAAAATATGTGCTGTCAGAACTCTTTGCGACCTCAGATTTTAAAATCTGCCGCAGCACAAGGCCACTCAGAATTATAATTTGACTGGCGAGTTATAATTTATTTTGAAAATTCGATTATTTAAAAGTAAAAATATATTTGTTTCAAATTCGAATTTTCCTCTTAATTTTTTTACCAGCATTATGAAACTCATATTGCATATTGTGTCATAGAAAAAACGGATTTTCGTGCAATGATTTTTTACGACTTCAAGTCTAACTTGAAACCTGATAAGACGGTAAATCGAGTTCGCTTTAGCTTCGAGTTAGCTTTTATGAACAAGGCCCCTTCTAAAGCAACTGTGTACCGCTGGTATATCGAGTTTAAGTGCGGGCGCTTAAATTTGAAAGATGAAGAAAAAAGTGGTCGTCCTTTAACTGCTGTTACGGAAGAAAACGTGCTACAAGTGAAACTTTTAATTCATAAAAACCAATCTGCAGATTGGATCGGGAAGTGTTCATGAACCGAAAAGAAAACTATTATTCTAAACAACCACCTTTGCGTACGAAGGATTTTTTTGCGCTGGGTACCCCATATCATAGCAGGTGACAAATCTTGGATTTATCAATATGATCCAGAAACAAAGCACCACTCAACAGTATGGCTGTTTTCAAACGAACCAACGCCTACGAAAGCAAAACGATTGAGAAGTGCTAGAAAAATTTTTGATCGCCAGTTTTTTTCTTTTTAACGGGGTATATAGTATCAATTCCCTTAAGAAACCAAAGTAGCATCAATGCAGAGTGGTACACTACTAAATGCTTGCCAGAAGTTTTTGCTGCTGCGAGCAATAAGCGACCGAACACGGGACCAAGACGAGGGACTTCTTAAACACCACACCGCTAAAACTTCTGGGTTATCCGCCTTAGCGCCCTGGTTTGGCACCGTGGGACTTCCTCTTGTCCTCTAAAATTAAAAACCAGCTCAACAAGATACAGTTTCCGTCGCCAGAAGACGCGCTCACTGCGTTCGAGAAGGCCGTTGGGGAAGTAGCTGTTGCGGACTGGAAAAAGTGCTTTGAAAATTGGTTTAGACGCATGAAACTTTGATAGATGCTGGTGGAGAGTTCTTTGAAAAGATGTAATAATTTATTTTTCTCAAAACCTTCTGAGTGTCCCACGTATGTACTACTGTTACGTAAGTATAACTGCTATTTTTTTTAAGTCTGTTCCATGATCAGATGATAGTCAACGTTATTTTATTTTTATTACAGTGCAACAGCTCTGGTACCTAAAAGGCATAAAACCCTTTATAAACAGAGTTGCCAAGTGTTAGGGTAGAACAAATATACATTGTAGAGTAAATAATAATTTTACAAGTCAAAATATTACATTCTGATCAGAAGTACTTAAAATTCATAATTACTTTTGTTATTGAAATAGTAATTAAAATAGGATATTAAAACACAGCAGGGAGTTTGATATGATAAAACTCGAACTTGTTATTTTCAATATAAAAATTATTTTACAATCCTTATTTTATATGTTCTGATTTTTTTACGATTAAGCCTAAGACTTCCTTTCCAAAAGGTTTAGGGAGGATAGACATTTAGGTAGGTAATCTTTAACAGTTGGATAACAAACAAAAGTACCAACCATCTGGATAAATTATGGCATTAATTGCCTTGACACACGCAACAGCTGTAACCCCTCTCAACTAAAGATATGGTTTCAGACAAATATACTATGCTGTGAAACATTCAGGGTATCCGCGGCTTGGCAAACTTTACGCTTACCTTAAATTACTTCTTTCTTTGTTACGTAGGCAGTTTCCACACAATTTAATCCTTCACCGCGGGGAACAGTCCGCTTAAACCATGGTAACATGTGGTCCTCCTCATTTTTTTTCCAGCCCCTCTGATAATCACGCGTATCATTAGTTGTAGGTGTCAAAATTTGTATATAGATAATTTGGAAATGTAGTACAATAGTGTTCACTTGCAATATGCAAACAACCAGTGGAAACTAAATTGTTCACTTTATTTGGGTACACTACAATTGTTGGGTCTTAGTCTATAGGAATGTATGTTTCCCTTGGAAACTTAATAAATAATTTTGAAGCAAATGTCACCGAAAAGTAGTTACGTCTTTTGACGGCCGGCCATTTACAAATCTTCAACATTGCTATTTTATTTTTTATAACCATTAACTTGCAAACAAATGGACTTTGGGTTCAAAACCATCGGGGCAAGCAGTGCTCCAACTTCCCCGACTGTATACGACAAAGATGGTTGGTCCAATTCGGATTTCAACAGCTTTTAGTAGGAAAGTTAAATTATTTAAGCTTATTTATGGCGACCAAAATTTGAAGAAAAATATATTGTATAAATTAATATTACGAATTATGAGATCTTGGACTAATAAACTAGTAGTGAGATGAAAAGAACGATGTGTTTAAGAAGCTATTATGGATTTTAATTTTAGGACATTCAATTTTAAACGACAAAAGGGAATCTCAAAGTCATAATTAATTACAATCAAAATTAAGTTTATTTGACAAAAGTACAAGCTTGAACATCACATTTTTGAAATTCAGATGAATAAAACATCTTTATAAGGTTTTCCTGTCAGTCGCTGAAAAGTGTGAAGTAAAATAAGAGAAAATAGCACTGTTCTAAAAAAATAATATTTGGTGTATGTGTAGATTTCATACAATGGATTATATCTTCAGAGTAGTGGTTAAGTCAATAGTTCTTCGCTCTGGTCGCTCCATATCGGTGGCTTTGCAAAACCTAAGAGGCACCTAAGACGTTCATGACTTATGAATCATAAGTCAGTAAAAGAATACATTCGCGCTGACCTTACGAAATAAAATAGCAATGGTGAAGATTTGTATGATTGCCATTTAGGGCAGTTTATTACATTCCCAGACCATGATTGCACCATACAACGCATTGTATTGGCTTCTTTCCACGTGCGTGATCGAAATTTCCATTTTGATAAGTGACAATCGCTATGGAACCATAGGAGAAATTGGTGGAAAAATGTGAAAACTTAAGGGGCTAGAGCTTTTTTTTAAATACTTAGGTATAGGATAAATTTTAACAACCCTTCGCAAGGGACGCACGCAAAGAATGTGTATCGCAAATAATCCCTGTAAGTGTAAAAATGTTAGCTCAAAAAGCTTTTTCACCAGCATTGGCAATTTTCCGATTAAGCATGAGGATTAAGAAATCTTGAAATATTAGACTAAAAAAGTAGCCACCTTTTTTTTTGCTTTTGTACAATACTAATAAACTATCTCTATTCTGAATTAATGGAACAAAATGCAAAAAAATAAAAACTAATTTTAGAGATTAATTTAAGTTTGATTTATTCGATGACTCATCCGAGGGATCTTTATTTTGGATAAAATTTACATTTCATAAGAGGAAACTATGTAGGGATACCATAAATACTCAATTGAAAATCAGAATCAATTTTCAAAACTAATCTCTCCGTCTACATGCCACACTCACGTCCGTTTCCTGCCTAGCTAAGAACTGAAAGAAATGTTTTCTCCATGTAAAGATGGTAAATATAGAATGTAGTAGAATGCCAATTACATTGCCAGTCCCTGGAAAAGTTAAAAAGCAAGACTTCCGTGCAAAGTTAAAAGAGCAACCATATGATTCAAAAATCAGCTACACTCGGCGTCACAAAAATCGCACCTTTCGAAAAAGCAACTTTAAAATACTTTTACTCAAACTTTGTCCGTAGTAAGGGTATGATTGTAGGATATCATTGGAAAGGTTATTTAATTGCCTATTAGAAATTACAAACATGTGTATATGTTTTAAAGCTTTTAATAAAAAAATCTTAAAAAGGATAAAAGTTACAAAAACTAAATTTAAAAAAACATAAAAAAATCTCAAATCAGTCCTTAAAATCTAGTGTTTCCTCCCCTTGCTTTGATGACAGCTTCCATCCGATCCTTCATGGACCTCACGAGGTTCACCACTCTCTCTTGGGGTATGTTCTTCCATTCTTCCTTCACGGCATCCTGAAGCTCTTGGAGAGTGGTGGGAGCAGGATCACGTGCTCGTACGTGTCTCTTTACATCGTCCCAGAGATGCTCGATCGGGTTTAGGTCTGGGCTTCGTGCTGGCCACTGCATAACAGGAATCTCCACCTGTTCCAAGTAGTCCCACACAGAAACCGCAGTATGGCAACGGGCGTTATCGTGAATTAACATGAAACCATCGCCAACAAAACCGGCATACGGGACCACATGGTCTTGTAAGATTTCTGTTATGTACCGCCCAGCATTCAGCGACCCTTGCCCGCGATCACCGCCAGTCCGAGAGACGCACACAAGTTCCGTTTTCCCTTCAACGGATATGCCACCCCAGAACATACAGGAACCACCTCCGTATTCGACGGATACACGCTTGGGTAAAACGTTCCCCTCTTCTTCGGTATACCATTCTGCGTCTATCGTTGCAGAAAAGACATACTCGTGTCTCATCGGTAAAGAGAACGGCCCTCCACTGGTCAAGCGTCCAGTTGACATGCTCCTGAGCAAATTGTAACCGCTCTCTTCGATGTCGCACGGTCAATTTTGGGCCTCTAGCAGGTCTGTGAGCTCTTAATTCCTTTTCTTTCAATCTTCTTCTAATCGTAGAGACACTCACAGACTTTCTACGAGCTGACGGGAGCTCTTGTTGCACCTCAACAGCATTGCTGAAGCGGTGGTGCATCGACGTAGACACAATGAAATGGTCGTCTCTTTCTGATGTACAACGTTTTCTTCCGGATCCACGTCTTCGGGTATAGCCACTAGTCTCACGGAACCGTTGGTATACTCGTCGTACTGCAAATCGGCTAAGGTTCAACTGTCGAGCAACGTCAACCTGTCGCAGTCCTGTTTGCAATAGAGCAACGATTTGAGCGGCTTCTTCAGGGGTTGTATCCATCTTCAGGTACAGTTCTTTTGCGTATGTTGTTCCAGTGTGTTCACTCTAAAGTCTGAGTAGCGACTGACCTATTTCTTATTTTTTTTTTTTTTTTGCTGCCGAGGCACCCTCGCGGGAGGGAGGTGGAAGATGCGTCATGCATACCCGCCCGCAGGTAAATTCCTCTGCGGGGGTGTTATGTGGGACTCACCAGAATGGCACCTACCCACTAAAAACCACCTGTTGGCTGTAGTAAGCGTATACTGTTAGCCTTCATCGGAAGCGACACCCGTCGGGAAGTTGGGTGCATTTTATGCACCGCAAGTGCCGGGAAGCCTTGGGACTGCAGGTCTTCCAGGATAGCCTCGTTCGATAATTCGAACGGGACTCCCCTGAGTATCGCTCTGAACTTACGCTCTTCTGACAGAGCATAAGTGTGATAAGCATATTGCTTATCAGTGAGGAGCTTTATCAAAGCACGGAAATCGTCTATCGACGAGACGGTGATTTTAATAGATTCACCCGAGTTGGTCGCTCGGGTGTAGTGGATCTTGTGCTCTTTGCACAAAGTCGAGACCTCGGACCATTTACCCTTTTCCCGAAGGAACACGGGTGGTGGGACCTTGGCCTTGACAGAAGAGGCCGGGGCGGGTGTTGAATGCACCGGGTTAGCTGGCGTTGAAGTCGCCGCGGTGGGTGTTGAAGACACCGGGACGGGCGTTGAGGACGCCGGGGCTTGTTTTGAGCGCTTCTTAGAGCGCTTCTTAACTAGGGTGAAGGAGGGTGGCTCAGGGCCAGATGGGGTGGCGTCCGAGGATGTCTCGGTCGCGGGTGCGCGCTTGCGGCGCGGATGGGCGTTTACTTCACACTCCATGTCACTGGAGGAAGGAGACGCGGGAGGGCCTAAGACCAGAGTGGTCTGAGTGGCGGATGTGGCCTGAGGGGCCTGGGGAAGTGTGGTGGCCTGAGGGGCGGGGGGGTATCCATCGATAATAGTATCGATAAGGTGTTGGGGGTATTTAATCCCCCGATCTGTACCGAATCTAATGAGTGCACAAAGTGCGTCCTGCACTTCGACAGGAGCCTTTGAGCCCATTGCGGAGGGGTTGGGAAGGGACAACAATATATAAATATATATACTATGAACCTAACAACGATGACTAACTTCCTAAAACCACCCTACACGCAGTAGGGCGGTTGGAAACGACGCGGATAACTTACTCGAACACGAAGACTCGAAGTTCTGGAACGCAGATCTTGCCGGAGCGGCGACCGCGACGCAGTCGGCGACGTCAGGCAGCAGGCGGCGAACGAAGATTAGTCGTGAAAACGACTGTTCTATGAAATTTAGGAAATACGGTACGAAGCCTGGGTGGTGAAAACGACCCCTGAAATTTGGGGTGCTCAACTAGTGCGGGGACTAGAGAGCGGAAAAAGCGTCTGCGATCGACGTGCGAACGAATCCGCACGCAAACCGAGACTGTTGCCTATTTCTTATTTTTTTTTTTGTTCCCCTCCGCGGGAAGGGCAGGAGGATAAAATGCCCTGACGCATACTCTGGCGCGATTCCAAAGTTATGTGGGACTCGTCCCGACGCCTACCAGGACCATACCCACTAAAAACCCCCTGTCGGCTCGTGCATTTTTGGCACTCAGCCTTCATCTGAGCGACGGCCAATTGGAGAAAGAGGCCACGCTAGCGGGGCCCAGAAGGGATCACCCGCTGGGATTACATAGCACTGAAGGTTAATACATAGCACTGAAGGTGGTCAAAATGAAAATCAATAATTAAAACAAAAATTAAAAAATTGCAAAATAAAATTGAGTTAATTCGCATTTACGTTAGAATTAGGATTTACGTTAGAATTAGAATTTACGTTAGAATTAGAATTTGCGGCCAGAAGGGCCTCGAGATCGCGTGACAGTCTGGTGGATGAGTACGCTTGCGCATTTCTAGGCCTAGCGACTTTGAACTTCGAGTCTAACACAGGAGTAGTATATGAGACTGAATCACGAACTAGAGGATTGGGATGGGTTTCGGAGCGTTTGAAAAACGCTTCAGAGAGTGTTTTGAGATGTTGTTGTACTGTAGGCAGTTCAAGATCTCTATGCAGGTCCGCGTTACGCACGTACCACGGTGCGTTTGTGGCCCGGCGGCAAAAGAGGTTTTGAACTACCTGCAGTTTGTGCAGGAGGGAGGGTTTGGCGTGGGCAAAGATTGGCGAGGCATACGTCATGACGGGTCTAACGCAGACCTTGTAAAGTGTACGTTTGTTTCTGAAGGACATTTTACTTTTTCTACCTAACATGCTATTTAGGCGGACTAAATAGTGACGAGCGAGTTTCGAAACTCTTTCGACGTGTGGCTTGAAAGAAAGCGTCGGATCTAATGTGACGCCTAAGTATTTAGTACTGCGCTTCCAGGGGATGGGAATGCCTAACATTCGAACGTGGGGATCGCCATCGGGACGACGGCGTTTGTGGTCGAAGCGCATCGCAGAACTCTTTTCAGGGTTCACATCGATGCGCCATTTTTGAAACCATACACCAAGGGCGTTTACGGCCCTTTGGAGTCTGGTTACAAGGTGCCGAATACCGTGGCCTTTGGTATAGAGTGCGGTGTCGTCAGCAAAGAGGGCGAGTTCGACGCCTTTCGGCGGGATGGGAATGTCGTTGGTGTACACGGTGTACAGCAGAGGGGCGAGGACTGAGCCTTGAGGGACTCCAGCCTTTATGGGACGAGGTGCAGAAAGCGTGCCTTCGTGTTTAAATCGAAACGTACGGTCTTTGAGAAACGACGCTATTAACCTGACTAGGCGATCCGGTAAGCCTATCTTGTAGAGTTTATAAACGAGACCGCTGTGCCAGACTTTATCGAAAGCCTTGGCTACGTCAAAGAAAACCGCGACTGTTTTATAACGACGCGGATAGAAACCGTCAAGTATATACTCGACGATTCGGTGGACTTGCTGAGGGCAGGAGTGTTTAGCGCGAAAGCCGAACTGATGGGGAATAATGAGAGGATCGCCATCCGTTGGAAACAGATGGTTCCGCATTCGAGAGAGTATGACTCTCTCGAGAAGTTTAGACATTGCCTTGAGGAGGCTGATGGGTCTGTGATTAGCCGGGACGTTCAGAGGTTTGCCCGGCTTGGGAATGCCTATGACTTTCGCTTCTTTCCAAGCTTTTGGAAAGTAGCTATGGTCGAAGCAGGCATTGAAAATGATAGCTAACAAGGTAAGCATCTGTTGAGGTAGGTGCTTAAGTGCATGGTTGGAAATTCCATCCGCACCCGGAGCCTTTTTGGACTTTTGATTTCGAATGAGAAGCAAGATTTCGTCATTAGAGACTGTGACAGGGTCGGCGGTGATGGGGAGAGAGTCTCTGCGAAGGACTTCGTCCTCCACCGCCTGGATGTGTGAGGGATCAGCAGGTTGCGTGCTGGGCGAGCATTGTGCGGCAATGCTGTCGGCGAAGCATTCGGCTTTCTCTTCGACTTCGAAGGCAGTAGTGCCATCGGGACGAGTGAGAGGAGGAACGTGAGAGACGGTGTCTACGCGTAAGGCTCGGGCCATGCTATAGTACGCTTGGTGGGACGGAGAGTTATTCGCCATGAGATCGTTCATCTGAGCGTCTCGGAGTTCCGCGAGGCAAGACCTAACTTTACGTTGAAGCTGATTCGCAGCTGTTCTATAGGCGGGCGTGGGATATTTCTTGGCTCTCCGGAGAGCCGCGTTTTTAGCTTTAATAAGATTGCTAACGGCTAAGGGAAGCGTGGGTTTGCCTTGCTTAGCAACCTTTTCGTTGTCACTGATGGCTGAGTTGATAGCATCAGTGAGAGAATTTACTAATGAATCGATTTTATCCGGGCTATCTAATTGTTCGGGAGAGATCGCGAGTGGAGAGTTCGGAGCCTCTAAGGCTGAAACTAACGTATTTTTAAAACCTTTCCAGTTGGTAAAGGTCTTAGGAGATGAGACGTTATCGTTCGGCGGTCCTAGCACGAGGGAAACGGGGCGATGGTCGGAGCCTAGGTCATCGAGCGGTTCGATAGACCTTAGATCAAGATTGATTCGCTTGATAATTGCAAAGTCGAGGATGTCAGGAGAGTAGGACGGGTTGTTGGGATAGTGAGTGGGAGTGATGGGGGATATGACGTCTAGGTCAAGGGAGTTAGTGATGTCGAGGAGAGCGATACCGCTGGTGTTAGTCGATAGGCACGTCCAGTCAGTATGTTTGGAGTTAAAGTCTCCGAACATAATGACTGAATGGCCGAGGGCGAGAATGGCCTCAAAGTCGCTGCGGATTGGTCTGGTACCACTAGGTATGTAGATTGAAGCTATGATGATGGTCGGATGACCAGTCATAGCCAATCTACACACAGTGGCTTCCATGTTGAGGAGAGGAGGGGTAGGGAGAGGACAGCAGTGGAAGCCTCTTTTGTAATATATAGCGGTGCCGCCGAAACCGTCAGAGTTGGGCCTATCGTTACGAATAAACGCGTACTTAGGTATAGCGAATCCCCTGGAGCGGTTTGGAGTAAGCCATGTCTCCTGGAGAAGGAATAAGTCAGGTTCTTTGTTCTGAAGGAACAGTTTAATCTCGGGAAGGTTGGTATTAAGGCTACGAGCGTTAAAAGATACTAGGGATAAGCCCTTGGGTTTAATACGACTGGACGCGGGATTCGCGGGTCTAGACATTATAATTTATTATTTACGAATTTATACAAATATAAAAGAATTTACAACGAACTTAGGAGCGAGTGATGCTCGGCTAAAGCAAATAAACGCTCTTGAGGAGAGCGGGCGGCTCGCAGTTTGCGTGCGAGCACGGAAATTTCGTTAATATCGACGTTTTGAATAACGTCGAACACGGTCTTCATGTCCTCAGCCAACGACGACTGAGGTGCGGATGACGGAGAAGGACGCGGCCCTACGGAAGCTACGGGAGCTGGGATGGGTCGGGAAGGTGCAGGCGGAACGGCCGGACGCTGCCTCCAAGACAGAGCCGGAGTAAGCGTCGGCTGAACGGGCTTTGCTTCCGGGGGACCCCGGTTGCGCAGCGGCGGGAAGTTAGCGGAGGTGAGCGGCGGCGCCGGTTTAGGCGCGACCCTCTTTACGGTGGAGCGCGGAGCACGCGGGCAACCCCTGTAGTTTGCTGTGTGGCCGGACTGGCCGCACAGCACACAGGCAGGGGGGGAAGTGGATTCGGAAGTGCGAGTGCACTCCTTCGTAAAATGTGGATCCAGGCACTTAACGCACCTGGGGGGAGCCGAGCAGTTAGCCGCTGCGTGGCCGTAGAGCTGGCAGGTGTAATGGATCTTGTGCTCATTGCACAATGTCGAAACCTCAGTCCATTTACCCTTTTCCCGAAGGAAAACGGGTGGTGGGACCTTGGCCTTGACAGAAGCTGGGGCCGGAGCGGGTGTTGAAGACACCGGGGCAGCTGGCGTTGAAGACGCCGCAGGGGGTGTAGGGACGGGCATCGAGGGCGCCGGGGCTTGTTTCGAGCGCTTCTTGGAGCGTTTCTTAACAAGCGTAAAAGAGGGAGACTCAGGGCCTGTTGGGGTGGCGTCCGAGGACGACTCGGTCGCGGGTGCGCGCTTGCGGCTCGGAGGGGCGTCTACTTCGCACTCCATGTCACTGGAGGAAGGGGACGCGGGAGGGCCTAAGACCAGAGCGGTCTGAGGGACGGAGGTGGCCTGAGGGGCCGGTGTGATCAGTGCCATGATTAGAGGGAGAAAGGATTGCAGTGTGCGAATCATATGAGGAGGGCAATAAGTGCCTTGGGCGTCGTAATCAGCGATCAGCTTATTGAGAACCTCCTCGGGGTTCAGGGAAGCCATTGCGAAGGGGTTGGGGAAGGACAACAATATATATATATATATATATGCCTAGAGTTCCTAAATAAAAACCTAGCGAACCCTAGCGGCTAACCTCCCTACCAGCGGTAGGGGGGCTGGGGAGAATGAATTAAAACTAACCGTAGTACGCTGAAGGCCGCTACCTAGAACCTAAAAAAAAGGGTACGCAGGTAAAGAGTTGACCGCGTTAGGGTCAACCTTTACCGACAGAAAGGACAAATACACACGAAAACACACAAATATGATAAAAATAAATATGAAAATAGGAGAAATATAAATAAAATAGAGAAGAGAAATAAATAAAAATAAAAAGGACTGGTTCAGTACAAATTCGTTGTCACCGTTAAGTATCCTTTGCACTGAAACCAGACTACTTACGCTGGGCACAACACTGCACTCAGCACAAGCACAACACTACTTAGCACAGCACTTTGAAGACTAAGGGGCTTAGTCGCAAAGAAAAATCGCACTTCGATAGCACTCAGAGGGAGTAGAAAGAACCTTGAATACCGTAGCACGGAACCAACACGCTAAACCGTGACGTCAGTAGACTGAGCGCCACGGAGTATCGGGAAGGGACCAAACGACGGAGAACGGGGTCTTGCACGTCCGCACTGGGCGGCGATCGGAGCGAGAATGCTATTTCTTACCTGGACATAACATTTTATACCCTTTTAAGGTAGCCCAACTAGCGCTCCTTAAGTGAGCATTTTTTCCAATATCTTATTGATTGGTCCCTGGTTAGAAATGGTAATTGATTTTTTAATGATACAGGTAATGAATGTAAAGGTATTGAAGTGCACTTTACAATGATATTTCTTTTTCACGCGTGGTATTTATGGGCCAGATTTTAGGAGCAATTTACTGAAAAAAACATAAAGGTGCGATTTTTGTGGAAAAGGACATTGTTCATTCAATAAAATAAAGGTGTAATAAATAGAAATCAGATGTAATATCTCAAATACTGTAAAAATGTTCAAAGTTACCCAAATTGACTGTATGACATAGAAGTGTAGAACAGTAGTTTTTTAAGTTCTCGTTTTGGGCAGTACTTCTTATTTTGACCGCCATAATAATCACCATTAGGTGGTTATGTTCCGGTCAAAGGGAGGGAACAGCCAGTACAATTACTGGAACAAAGGCAGCTCCAATTGAAGCCGGCGTTCGGTAACATCATTAGGCAATATAACAACCACAATTACTGTTAATAAATAAAATACCTACGGTTAATGACGTCATCAGGTGGGTCACGAGCTCGCATGCCGGCTTTGAAATCAGTAAAGAAGAAATTGTCAACTTGAAATACTCTATGTGATAACTTTAAAGGGCCACTCGTAAAATGAAAGTGTGTATAGTGATATGCAACAGTAAAAAAAAATCCAGCTGATAACTTTGAAGCAATTTATTTTAATAAAAATGTACAAATTTAAATCAGCAAGTACTTTAGGCAATATAACAACCACAATTACTGTTAATAAATAAAATACCTACGGTTAATGACGTCATCAGGTGGGTCACGAGCTCGCATGCCGGCTTTGAAATCAGTAAAGAAGAAATTGTCAACTTGAAATACTCTATGTGATAACTTTAAAGGGCCACTCGTAAAATGAAAGTGTGTATAGTGATATGCAACAGTAAAAAAAAATCCAGCTGATAACTTTGAAGCAATTTATTTTAATAAAAATGTACAAATTTAAATCAGCAAGTACTGCTGCCTACAAGTTTTTCCATGATATAGTATAAACCATGATATAGTATAAAACTAAACCTACATATATTTTTAGTTTTATTATTATCAAATAGGTTGGTCTAAGAAGTCTCTGACTTGATTTTTATCTTAAAAACCACACTTTACATCAGAATGATTTTGATTTCTGATTTAGGATAGGTTGCTTGATTGTTAGATGATAAACGACAAATTTTTGCTTTATTTAAAAAGTCTTTACGGAGCAGTACATAACAAATGTTAGCTGATACTAGTATTTATAATTCTAAATATTATTTGGATTCAACGAGACAAAACAGGGGCCATAGTTATCATCCATAACCAACACATGGCAGCCAATAAACAGTTTTACAGTTCCTCACACAACATAAAAAATTAAAAAAATGCTTAATTTCTTATTAATCAGAGTTTTGAGATCCAGTCCTGGACAGCCTTGATTTCAGCGGGTGTGTCATCATCACCGGTGTTGGCTGAACTCTCTGCAAACTCGACACGGTGGTTCAAATGAGAGAACTCAAAGTCTTTGCCAATCTTGCCGAGGTACACTGAATTAGTTGTTTCGGATGGGTCCACAGATTGTAATTGGTTAGATTTTGTAATCCGAACAAGGTTACTGAAAACATAAAATATTTACTTTGTTACTGGGGTCAAAAACTTGTCAATAAACTATAAAATAATTGGAGATATTTAAAATAATTATACCTGTTTGAAACAAAAACATCAGTCATTTACAAATTTAAAAAATCAAACTTCTTCAAAATAAATCAACAAAATCGTAAAACTTAGATAAAGTTACAAATGAAACTAAATTACTTAAATAACATTTAGCTTAAATAACAATAAGTCAGGTTTCTATTCCAATAGACCTGCTTAAACATTTCTAACTTCAATTGTAGTCCTACCAACGCGAGATTACTGTCATGTCATCTGACGTTTGACGTGTTTAGTGACCTGGTCAAAGATAATACACACAGTAATTAAATATAGTCCGACTAAGCTGTCTGTGAACCGACACTTTTTTAAAACTTGGCTGGGGTCCTGAGATTATTTTTATACTTTGACCTTTATACAGACCGAGTCTGCAGCGAGAAAATAACAATACTATAGCCTTGGTCCTTTTAGTTTTTCTGAAATTAGTATAGTTTAATAAAATGGCAACATTTAAACTATAGTCGGATTATACTGTGTTTCGAGTGAAAGTTCCGAGTAAAGTAAAGAGTAAAACATGCTACCTCCCGTTTTTAGAGTTCTTTCCCTCCAGGTGGCATCGCAAAATTCCACCCTGTGTTTTATCTTCTTACAAAATCTATTACTCAACAATGGATATTATAATATCAACAACGTTCGGCGGTATAACGATTGACGGTCCTCCGCGCTTGTACGTCCTACCACAATATTTTAAAGATTTTATGGGATTGGTATAAAATTTGCGGCATAAATTACACCTGGGGTTGTGATTACAAAGACGAGTCTATGATTTTTTAAATATCTTGTTTGAAAATAAATTTATCACCACTATTCAAAATTCATCGACATTGATCTTCTAGCAACATTCGACTATTGTTTCCTTTATATTATTGTGTTAACAATACTACTTGCAGACCTGAAAATATTACACCCTCAAAACTTTTGCTCATTGCGAAAGCATTTTTCGTAAGCATTTCTTTGAAATGAATGGCAAGCACAGAACCACGATTTTTATTTCTGATATTTAGTACTGAGAATGTCAAAATATTGTTAAATACATTTTAAAGATCATAAGTGAGTAAATTTTGGATGAAAATAATTAAAAAATTATAATTATATTAATCATCTTGTATTGATACTAAACGCCAATATTTCAAGCTATATTGAGTGAACAAAACTCATAACGTACTATCGGGTGTCACAGTTTGTGTTGCCTTCTTGAAATATCAATTCTTGAATAATATCTATAATATCAACATATAGCGCCTGTAGTAAACTTGAAATAGTTACACATTTCCCAATATAAGTCAATACAGTCTACATCAGTCATGTCAAAGACACGGTCCGCGGGCCGCATCCGGCCCCTGGCCAATCAATAAGGCCCGCGATCGCAATGTGTCAGAAAGAAGAATCATATTTTTAAGAGCTTTTAGACTTGAAATGAAATGAAATATTTATTTTCTCAACATTGACAATTACTTGTTCTTATTGACGTCAAATAAAACATGATTCTACCACCAGTTCAAAAAAAACCTTCGTGAAGAAGAACTGGCAAGAAACTTCACGGGTATATTTTTTTTCAAAATAAATTTACAGAGTCTCTTTATGTCTATACAAAATTATTCTTTTCTGCATCTGTTAGCTCGGCAAGTCTCCCTCCCCCCAAGTATCCAAACGACGAACACCCTCAAACGGCACCCGTTCACGAGTTAACGCGGGATCCAGCCATCGCCCTCCTCAACCATATTATAATAGGTACTTCACTCGATTACTCTACGGATGTTTTAAAATGCGCACACTATATAAGTAATTTCATGGGCAGTCTAGGCACGCGCTGCCTGCTGGCAAGCGAGAGAGGAAGGCAGTAACGCCTTGTCCTATATTTTTGTCGAGAACGATAGAATCTTCCACGCGCTTCGAGTCTAGACTAGAACCTTTTTTAACCATATAAAACGAGAGCGACGTCGGCGCGACGTGAGTCAGTTGAGTCTGGTAATTCGGAGAAGAGAAATCGGAGAAGGATTTCAACTGCGAAGTAGTGATTGTGAAAGTATTGTACATTTGTTTATGCCTTGCGCGTGCGATATCCATAATTGTACGATTTTTTAAATTTTTTACAAAAACGTAAAGTTGATAGTGAGTGTAGAGTTTTTCAGTCTCAATGGGAAATTGCATATTTTTTCATAGAATGGAAAGATAAACCACTGTGTATGATTGGCAATCGTACAGTTGCTGTTTGTAAGGAGTTTAATTTGAAGAGACACTATGATACGAATCATAAGTGAAAATTCGATTGTTACACTCAAAAAATAAGAATCGACAAATTGTCATCTTTAAAATCTTACCTTCAAGGTCGACAATCGATGTTTACTAAAGCTAATACAGAGAGCGAAGATGCCCTGAAATCAAGTTTTATTATTGCATTGGAAATCGCAAAGAGATCTAAACCTTTCACTGATGGTGATTTTATGTTGTTGACTGTATGTTGAAAATTGGCGATGTTTCATTTCCATCTCAAAAGTCAATAATTGAAAATATTTCGCTCTCAAGAAACACTGTCGCTTCAAGAATAAATTATTTATCAAAAAATTTGGTTCTTCAATTAAAGGAGAAAATTAAGGAATTTACAAAGTTTTCACTGGCTTTTGACGAGAGCACTGATACTGTTGATACAGCTCAACTTGCTGTTTTTAACAGTAACTTTGAAATAACTTAAGAACTATTAAAGTGCGTTCCATTGATAGGTACTACAACAGCAAATGATATTTATTCTGCAATTGAGCGTTTGATAGCAGAATATGAACTTGACTGGAATATACTTAGCAGCACAACTACGGATGGTGCTCCTGCCATAGCTGGCAAATATTCGGGCGTTGTAACTAAATTAAAACAGAAAACATCAGGGAATTTTGTGGGATTTCATTGTATAATTCATCAGGAATCATTGACATCCAAACATTTAAAAATGAACCATGTCATGCAACCTATAATTAAAATAGTAAATTTTATAAGGACCAGAGGAGTAAATCACCGACAGGGCAGGCAATTTTAACAAGATTTGTACGAAAAGTTTTCTGATGTCCCTTATCTCACCGAAGTTCGTTGGCTCAGTCGCGGACTAGTTTTAGAAAGATTTTTTGCATCACTTAAACCTATTCAAGCTTTCATGTTAGAAAAAGGCAAACCAATTGATTATGACAATGACTCCCTCTGCAATAGGGCCCCCTCTGCAAAATTGATTTTGACACCTCGTGTTTTCCTCTGTGGCCGGACCACAGTTTAGTACTCAGATGCTATAGTTCGAACTAATACCTACCTAAAGTCTACTTTCATCGAAATATACAACGTTGGATAAAAGCGAGAGGCATTTAATGAAACCACATATACTATAAGTGCCTACTGTTAATCCGAAACTATTAAAAAAAAGTTTACAAGAAGTATACGAAAAAACGTTTTTCAAAGGACTTAAATAGCTTAATAATTAAGTTAAAATGTAAACATCCTTTGTTGAGTAGCCTGCCGCCACCTGATTAACAAATTGGCAACGTAGCATTTGAGTAGCATAGCGCGTGCGGCGGCAGGCTCACCGGCTCGCACTACACAGCGGAGCGCCCGGCTTTGATGTGGATGATAATGTAAACATTGTGTTGTAGGTAACGTTGGAAGGTATGATCAATGAAAATAATAAACAAAAATAATTAATTGTAACACTTACACATTAAATCTTCAATTGTTCGAAATGTCCGCCGTTTGCAATGGTACACAAATTATAACGACGTATAATATTGTTGTTTAACCGTGCAATAAAGTCACTGTTTGTTGTTGTAAACTTTTTAATTTATTAAACGCTAAAATAATCCGGTTTTTAAGTTCCTCTACGGTATTCATGTCTGTCGCGTACACTTCACTTTTCACAAACCCCCAGATAAAAAAATCCATTGGAGTGAGATCCGGGGACCGTGGTGGCCATCGTACTGGTCCAAATCGACCAATCCACTGCTGTCCAAACATTTCGGTGAGTACCTCTCTGGAAGACATCACTGAATGTGGAGGAGCTCCGTCCCATTGGTACCATAAATGCCGATAATCGGCTAAGGGTAGTTCTTCGGTATATTCAGCAACGGGACCGGATAATATCTCCAAAAATTTTGCCGCGTTAAGGGTGCCATCAATAAAAACAGGGCCAATAATCTGGTCCCTGTGTATACCAGCCCACACATTAACAGAGAAGCGGTACTGATGCTCCCGATCATGCGTGGAATTTCAATACTCCAGTATCTGAGATTTTGTTGGTTCCATATGTCATTGCGTGTAAATGTGCTCTCGTCGGTCCACATGAAATTCAATAAAAAATTCCGGTCGTCAGTAACTTTGTCAAATATCCACTGGCAGTGAGTACGCCTGACTGGCAAATCCCTTCTTAAAAGGGCTTGAACTTTTTTAAATTTGTACGGTTTGCGTTTATTCCTTTTTAAAATGTTATGCACGGTTCTATGACAAACTCTAAACTGGCGTGCGGCTCTATGCAGACTCGATGTGGGGTTGCGGTCAAAATAGTCAAGAACCTTAGCTCGCGCGCATTAGGTATCTGCTGCGGTGGGACTCCCTCCTGATGCGCTGCTAATGGTTTGTTTTCCCGTGCCCGTTGTACTGCCAATACTATGGTGCGAGCGTTCCTAGGGCACGCGCGGCTGTCTCCATACCTTTCTCGGTAAGTTCGCAGAGCTAGAGCTGCGTTTCCGTGGGATTCCCCGTAGATTAAAATCATGTCAGTGTATTCTGACGCCGTGCATTTAGCACGAGGCATTGTGGATGTCTTACGTACTTACAAAATAATTAAAAACTACTCACAAAACTAAACCTAAAATACTCAGTTACGTGTCTTATCACAATAAAAACTTAACATTAGTAAATGGGACGCGTGAGCGACAATAATCTGTGCTGAATTGTGCAACGTACACCCCGGATGCAACGCATCTTCGCACTAAACAAAGTAAAAATTGTGCCCTTGACCTAATTAGCCGAGCCGCCGCCGGCGCAATAGCAACATATTGATCTATTTCTATTTCTGTTACGCTTATTACATTAGAGTGAGATAACCGTGATCTGTACTTTCTGTTAAGGAAAGATTTAGTAACAGTGTACTAAAAAACATTCCTGTGACTAAACTGTTGCTTACATTGATCTGATTTTTGTTGTGTAGCCTGATAATGATACACAAAATATGTGGTTTCATTTAAAGCCTCTCGCTTTTATCAAAGTTGTATAAAATTTTTTAGTACCTCAACATATTCTGAACTTTTTAATTAACAATTTATGTGGTCCGGCCGCGAAGCAGTGCTCTCTGGCCGCGCCACCTCAAATTAAATGAACTAAATATAATGAACTATTAAGAAATCAATATCCCGAAAAAATCTTCCTAAAAAGTATCTTGCATACGGAAACTATGGTCCAATAAACCCCTTTAGTTAAGGTCGTAGGGTGTGGTCCGACTGGAAGGTATACTCAGCAGCAAGTCAATTTCGCAAAATTTAATAATAACTATCCATAAAGCTATTCAAATAATAGTACCGAGAGAAATACTCTTCGTTGATACTTTTTTCTCTCAAGAAACTATTCATTTTGATTAATTAACCTTTAAAGTATGTGGCACGGCTAGTGAGGATTACTGTCACCAAATATAACAAAATATGGTATATTTTCATACGACAATAAAAACTGCATAATAAGTACTTTATAAAAAGACCTGGACTTTTATTATTATTATTAATAATGATTTTGAAAAAGGTGCTCTTGCTGGGTTTTGCTTACCTACCTACCTACCTAAAAATAGGTAATTAATTTGACGAAGTAAGTGAAAATTTTGGTTTAAAATAATATGTATAAAACATAAACGTATATGGGCATCGTTACAGGATGACAAATTTTGGTGCACATTTACAAATTTTAGGGAAAAATTTATATTTTTGGACGTAGCTTTTTACTACATTTGGCGAGCAGTTAAACATAAGCCTTATTTTAATATATGATTAAAAAGAAAATACACCAAGAATTGACAAACTGGCATTTCGTTATTGATTTCATTTATCAATATTTTGCATAGAAGGCCGTAAAAGTCTATTACAATTATTATCAATATCGATATTCTTACTTCTATTTAAACTTATGACACGGTTTTTATTTGTCATAGTGAAGTTTTGTGATTATTTTGCAACTTCCTCAAAGTGTAGAGTCTTACTCTTGTTTTAAGTTTTATGCAAAAAGCATTTTGCCCAAAATACGACCGGTGTTAACTACCCGTTGGGGTCGAATATCCTTGTTACGGTCGAAAGTACTAAACGCTTGGTCCAAGTTTTCAAGGCATCTAGATCCTGCACTCGAAACGTGAAGACATCTGCAATGGGCTGGTACTGAACACCTAACTTTGCCACAGCGTCAGGTTTGTCCACATTCTGGAACATTTAAGGATCCTGTTGGTGATTCTCTGGTAGATCGGCAAGAACAGCTTGCGAGTTAGACAACCACTTCCTCAATTCGTAGCCACCAGCCTGCAGGATTCCTATTAACTCATTAGGCAGTACCAATGCTTCTGCTTCATTCGCCGCACCGGTGCAGATATCATCGACGAATACATCGCTAAATAAAACCTCAGATGCTCTAGGAAACCTCAATCATTCGCGCTATGCCAACTCTAATAAAGAACGAATTGACTAAGGTATTAACATAGTAACATAGGTATTAGTGTTCAATTCAAAGACAGTAACAGGACTCGATTCACTATCTTGCGAAAGGATGAGCTGAAATCTGCGATCTTCTGGATGTATAATAGTCTGTCTAAACATAATTTTAATATCCGCAACGAAAACGACCTGGTGTCGGCGGAAGTTAGTCAAGATTTCACCGATATCTCTGTGTAATTTAGGTCCAGGATGTAAACACTGGTTTAAGGAAACACCGTTAGAAGTTGGCGCGGATCCATCAAAAACAACTCTTTTCCCTGCCTTGAACACCGCATGGTGTGGGATAAAATAATGCTCCTGCGAACGCCTATCAAAATTAGAAACAGAGATATGACGAGCTCCACGTAGTCACGCATAAATTAAATGTACTTAAGACAAAATGTTGCACCTCGTTTCATACGTCGCTCCATAGAAGCTAGCCTTTTTTCAGCTAGCATCCTAGAAAGACCAAGGGAGGGGCGAGAAGTTAAGAAAGGTAACCTAGTGACGAAGCTACCTGAACAGAGACGACCTGTATTATTCTGGAAGAATAATTCACATTCCAGGTGTTCTGGGTCGGCACGAGATGCACTACGAGGCTCTTCAACTTCCTAAAAACGCTGAACAGCTTCAGCGAATGAAAGTCCCACATGCACGTCACCATACTCTTCCTGGAAACGGCGAGTGGAAAATACTGGGCCCATTACGACGTCACCAAGTTCGGTCGAGACTGCTACCAGGCCGGCTGCAGAAACATGCTATTATTTCATTCAACAGCAGCAGCATTCGCAACACATCTGCACTAAGCAGCAGATCTACCGGTCCTGGAACATGAAATTCAGGATCTGCTAATGAAAGTCTCGATGTCAAACCAATGACCTTGGAAGACCAACAACTGCTGGAAGAAAATAGCGCATTCGACTTACGGATCTTTACAGATGGGAGTAAGAATGACGGCAAGGTCGGAGCCTCTCTATCGTTCGAGCCTCTCCATCCTAACCTGCGAGGCACTGGCCTCCGGTCCCGGTGCGACCGGTGGAGGCGATCAGTTTTGATTACCACAAAGAAGAATGTGGTGATTACCACCGCACTGCTTGCAATGTTGAGATGACAGACACTGGGCTGCAAAGTGATTACCAAGGCAGTAATAATACGAATTGCGTTGCTTTACACTATAACGACGAGCCTGCCAACGCAAATCCTTAAATTTAAAACACGACAATATGATATGCCCTACGTCCCTACAATACGCACAACGGGAATCTGTTCTCTGCGCCGCGAATACATTATACACACGTGGGTGGGAGCGGCATGGAGAACGCGGTGCAGGCGGTGCCGGCCGGAACTGCCGCGCACCAACGTCTCCGCTACCGGGAGCCGTGACGTTGTCCACACGACGACACTCATCCTCTAAAGATGACACTAATATTTTTAAATAGTGGGAGATGATTGGCGGAGTCCCCACCATATTCCTGCTCGAATCTATACCGCAAATCAACAGACAGTTTGCCTAAAACAATATGCAATAAAATAAATGACCAATGATCAACCGCTAAGTCCAACCCTCTTAACCCGTTTACTGCGACCAACAAAGGGTTAAGTAAACAAGTCCGTAAATTATGCGGTCCCGGATTCCTAGGTAAACCTAAAATATTAAAAACATGATTATCCGCTGATCTCCGAACGTTTTGATACCTACGCATAAGTAGGTCACGAGCGATTTCATAATTATTATCAACAAGTTGTAAATGTTGGACCAAACCTCTAGCCTCCCCTGTGAGGCTAGCCAACAAATAGGCTAGTTTTTGGGCCGGAGTCAAATCTCGCCGCAAGTGGACCAGACTATCAAATAAATTACTAAAAGCTACCCAATGTCCTAAATCACCATTAAAATGAGGCAAATCTAATTTCGGCAACCTACCTATTAACTCAGGCGAAGTACCTAAATCTGGTTTTGGCCGAGTCTCACATTGAGAAGACAAATTTAAAACCCCGACAGCTTGCCGGACCTGGTCTGCCAAATCATCCGCCTGATCAATATCCGAATTGACCCATTCCATCACCTCTGGTTCTGGACTCAACTCAAATACGGCCTGATATGCTTCATACAATTCCAACATTTTACTATTAAAGATTCATATCGCGATAATAAAGCTTGAACCCGATCTTTTCGCGAAACATACAAAACGGCCGAACCCAACCATCGCAAAACTGCAGCTATACGTGCCGTATGTTTACTCGCCATAATTAAACAATTAACAACAAAAAAAATAAACCAAATTTTAAAGCAAAATTATTTTTAAACCAAATTTTAATTTCAAATTATTTTATACCAAGACTTTATACCAAAAGTCGAAAGCAAAATCAATCTTAAACTAAAATTTTAAACCGAAAATTAATTTTAAACTAAAGTTTAAACCAAACACTATTTAAAACCATATGAGTGAATATCAAAAAAAATGTACATAAGAAAAAAGCTCGGTGTCGTCGTTACTAACTTGAGCTTAAAAAATCCTGTAGTGACAAAAATAAGTCGTATTTTTGTATTGTGGGCTATACAGTCATGCTTTTGTATATAAGTACCAGATCAACTGAATTAGACTAAAGAAGTAAAATAAAGATCGAATTTAATGATGTGGAGTTTTTTTTGTCATACAAAAAAGAGTTGTCTCCACATGGCAATTTGAAAAGAAAAATTTAATTCTTTTTTTTTATGGAACTAACACAGATAACTTAATACAGTTAACTTGAAAAACAATCACTGTGTATTAGAAACCTTTCTATGTCTTTGGAGACGTTGTAATAAATGAAAAAAAATTAGTCTAAGTGATGTCTCCGAAATTCGATTCTTTGTGTGACAAGACTTGTGTGACGAAATTATGTTTCGTCAATATACAGTTTTTTAACGTATCTATATTTGAATACATCTGGCAACATTTGATTTACTACCTAACTTCCAAAACAAAACGTCAGCAATCTTAATTTTGATGTATTGGTGTCGAAACCTGCGTGTACCGTTTTGTCGTTTATAAAATAAAAAACTTGTGTGACACAAAACTTCAGGTAAGTTTTATAGTTTTAATACACAAATACAATCATATGACAATATTTGTATTAAATAAATCGTGGAATAGACAAGAATTGCGACAATATTTTTAGTTTATTTGTTGCACGTGGTTTCTAGTTAGGTTACGTTATATTTTGCTTCCATTGTGTGACATTGGGTGACGTCACACAAAAAAATAGGGCGTTTGCTCATTGGCTATTTTTTTATTTTAAAATGTAGGTACGTAATAGTTTTGTAATGTTATATTTGAAAACACAGTATTTTTGTGATAAAGATGCTAGGTCATATTGATTTCAATATGAACAAAGTAATATTACACCCAAAAATAATACTTATACATTTTCTGTATAATTCATTAAACCTTTTTTGGAATAATAGAATATAAATTTTTGGAAGTTAAGTACAATTAAAAAAAGACAACTGGAAATCTCTGTTTCAACTAAAATTCTCGAATTTGGCTGTCGACAATCCTTTGTGTATGTGATAACAAATAAAGACGTTTTGTGATTTTTTTTCTATTTTCTTTAATACTTACCTACACTAAGTATTCTACATGTCCATTTAATTAAAATATACAGTTATGCGTCTCAGGTGTTTTGTATAAATGCACCTTTATATTCTTTTGTGTGACACATATTCTTTTGTGTTACAGATATTCTAATATTCAATTGCGTTTCTTTTGTGTGACGTACATTTTTTTTGATATTCACTCATATAGTCCATAGAAATGTTACATAAAATTTACATTTCTTTGAGGACGCAATTTTATTTTTTGGGACATGTAGGGGGGTCAGTATGAGCTTAACCCCAAGTTTGTGGGGTTGCCACCATTGTCCCGCGGCCGCCATCTAGGAAAAGGGGGTGAGAACGCTTTTTTCGCTATATCTGCAAAAGTATGAATCGTACAAAAAATTTGTACAGACATAATTTGTAGCAAATCGCTTTGTCTACAATCATGTTTATATAACTTTTTACCGTAAAATAAAAAACAAAGAAGCAACAAAATGCAAAATAAGCAACAAAATGTTTATGGCTTTATAACTTTTTTTTTACATTTTACAAGAAAATTACTTCAAACCAATCTTGTAGATGGTCTTTTGGGGAATATATTAGGTCTTTACCTATGAAATTGCCGTTTTTCACGAAATAAATGAAGCGTAATTTTTGATATATATTTTTAATTCCTATTAATCAAAATAATCACCCATGCAATCAATGCATCTTTGCCAACGCATTGGTAGCTTATTGATGCCTTTCTTGAAGAAATCAGCTGGACGGGAGGCAACAAATTCTTCAAAGGCATTTTGTATTGCCTCTCGGGTATTGAATTTTTTTCCCGCCAAGAAGTTATCCAAATTCTGGAAAAAGTAGAAGTCTGTAGGCGCAAGGTCTGGTGAGTACGGCGGATGACGGAGAACTTCCAACCCCAACTCTTGTAGCTTGGAGACCGTCTGCTGTGCAGTATGAGGTCGCGCGTTGTCGTGCAGGAGCAGTGGAGCCGAACGATTGACCAAAGCTGGTTGGAGACGTGCGAGCTTCTCCATCATTGTGTTCAGTTCTTCACAGTACACATCTGCAGTAATGCTTGTCCCGTTTGGCAAGAAGCTGTGATGAATTACACCCGCGTTAGACCACCAAACAGTGACCATCACTTTTCTAGGGGTAAGTTTTCGTTTAGGGCATCGTTTGGGTGCTGAACCAGGGTCCAACCAACTTGCTGAGCGCTTACGATTGTCAAACAGGATCCATTTCTCGTCACAAGTAACAATGCGGTTCAGAATTCCTTCATTTGTATGCCTGCTGAGCAGTGCAAGGCACGTCTCCACGCGTACTTCGCGCTGGCGGTCATTGAGTTCGTGGGGTACCCATTTGTCAAGCTTTTTTACCTTGCCAATTTGACGCAAATGGACCAATATTGTTTTGATGCTAACGTCGAAAGCTGCTGCTAATTCAGCCGTGGATTGAGTTTCATCAGCTTCCACAATTGCCTTTAATTCGTCATTGTCGACCAAAGTTTTCGGACGACCACGGGGTTCATTTTTCAGGTCAAAATTTCCAGAACGGAAGCGGGTAAACCAATAACGGGTGGTGCGTTCGTTTGTAGTGTTCGCTCCGTAAACGTCGTTGATGTTGCGTGCCGCTTGTGCCGCTTTGCTGCCACGCAATACTCATACTCCATAATTACTCGAATTTTTAACTTATCCATGATGACGAAAAATGTTCGAATGCGTTGAAAACAAAACACTAACTATTAAACAAATGACGATTTTAGAAAAAGAATTCCATGTTTGTCGAATAAAATTAATTTGAAATTAGAATTATCAGTCAAAAAAAAAAATATTTTCATTTGAAATGGCCAGTACGGCAAAACGGCAGTTTCATAGGGGAAAAGAGTAAATAATGAATAAGTTTAATTATAGGGATGTAGCAAAAAATTTTGGAAGATGGTGTAAAAAAAATAACATAAAATAAAGGTAAACATTTCGTTTTGACCAGATTCTCATGAGTATTGACTAACGCGGTCAGCTTTGGAGCGCTGTAAAAGCGTTATAAATGAATAAAATTTCAAAAAATATTAGTTAAAAATTTTCCTCAAAAGACCATCTACAAGATTGGTTTGAAGTAATTTTCTTGTAAAATGTAAAAAAAAAGTTATAAAGCAAAATAGAAATTTATTTATTATTATTCTTTGTTTTTTATTTTAAGATAAAAAGTTATATAAACATAATTGTAGACATTTGTTGACAAATTGTTTTTACAAAGTTTTTGTACGATTAATACTTTAGCAGATATAGCTAAAAAAATCGATGGCGACCGCGGGACAAGGGTGGCAACCCCACAAACTTGGAGTTAAGCTCATACTGACCCCCCTACATGTCCCAAAAATAAAATTGCGTCCTCAAAGAAATGTAAATTGAGGCCTATAAAATGTAACATTTTAATGGAAATTTAAACAAAACTATTTCTATAGCAAAATACCTTTACTTACGCAGAATGTCATACAAAAAAAACTAAAGATCGAAGAAGCACGCCGCTTACGTAGCTAAACACGCCGAATGAAACCAAATTCTTTTAAAGTAACGTTCACCCTAAGTTCGGTTAACCAAACAAATAGAATTTAACTAATAAATTTTAAGTTCATTTACACACACAAGTTAAATTAACCAGCTATTTGAACCGAGATAAAAACGAACAACAGTACAATCATCGACCAATCAGCCCAAGAAGGGCGACCATTATCAACCTTACTAACCAATATTTAACTTCAACGGAGTAAAGTTGAAATATTGAACCACGCTCTACTACCAAATTTTGTATCGTACAAGTCGGGAATCGGTAAACCGCGACACAAACCCACCAAGTTGATAATGATCACTCACTCCTTATAGCTGATTAACCAATAATTATGTACTGACCTTCTGTATTTCACGTAGGTATTTCCTCTAAGTACATAGGTGTTAGTCCGTCAGTCAATGTAGGGACGTGGGGGCTCCCCTTGGAGGACAAAAATCTTACTATTGTAAGTACAATATTTTATATACGTTATTAAGGGATAAGAAAATATGGTCCACGTTACACCTAGCTTCCAGAAGCTTCTCACACACAAATGTCTCTCAACTTCGTATAAGCGCAACTATAACCCGCGTTTAAAACACTCAAAACCAGAGCGGGCGCTATAGATATTTAAAACTGTATGAAATTATAAAAATGCGTGCTACCACGCAGCGATCCAAACTCAGTCGCTTACAGAACTATTTAAACATTCCTGTACGGAAAATCCCCACGGCAGCGAAGCAGGCGACAGCCCGGCCGTTCCAACATTTCGCGACAAGTGCTTGTAGGTCCTAACATTTTTGACTTCAATTTAAAATTACCTACACATAACTGTGGTTACGTTCTATTCCGAACACTATTACTGCACGGCGGCGGCGTAAAGTTAGAAGCTAAACGCCGTGCATTAATAGACAACTTAGTCCCAAGTATCCTATACTATAACAAGTGTGACATAAACCCGCCCAGGGCCGGAGTGGGCGGGGGGAGCGGTGGGGGGGGTTCAGATTACTACTTTGAAAGTGTATTTTAAAAGAAAAAATCAAATACTATTACAACAGAATAAAATTTCAAAGTATCCATGAATGTTTACTTCTTGATTGGCATATCAATAGATAAGACAACGGGAATGAGCTTTATTGTTTATGCTCATGAAATTGAAACAAGAATCCATCTACCACACTAATTCGCAATCGCTTTCTTCAGTCGGCACACTTTTATTTTCGGTGGTGGACGTTTGTGTGACAGTGCAATTATCAAAAAACAATATTGCCGCAAGCTTCACATGACATTTAAATATTTAATTTTTTATTAATTTTATTCCAAACAAACAGCTATCGTTACAGACTCTTAATCTTAATGCAATAGCGTTGCCACCGACACACAATATTAAGAAATACTATTAAGACACACATTTAAACAAAGAAAAAGAAATCCAATAAGCAGTTCCATACACCAAGTACAATTACAAACACACATAACAGATAATATTAACAATTAACTTGTATGGCCTGCGCAGATGACGGATTTTTCTCCGCGGCGGAGAAAAAAGTACGCTCCGCGAATAACAAGTCCGCCGCGAATTTACCGCGAACTCAACACACACGGCGTGCGATCATTTGTTGCCCGGAAATGTAGAAATAAACGCGGACTAAAGTCCGCCATGTGCGTTGCTTCGCCTAGTCACAATAGTTCTATTTTTTTCGGGGACTCCCCCGTACCTTTGTCCGGTCCGCTCCCTGCATGTCCGCGGTTTTTCGGGGGACTTTTTGTACGCGGTACTTTTAATCCCACGTTTGCGTTATTCGATATAGTTGTAAGCGATCTATTTTAGCGGACAAAAAAGTCCGCGGACAAAAGTCCGCCGTCTGCGCAGGCCATTACTCATTAACACTACACACATAATATGCGGCCCGAGTGAATTCATTCAGTGAACAGGAAAACAAACCTACGCGGTCCGACGTCGTGTTGAGCGTCCACAAAGCTGTATGGATGCTATTACAGCCGGGTTTTGTATTTTGCCACGAATAATCTTAAATAAATAGGTGGCAAGATCTACCTCCCTTCTAACCTCGAGCCTGTAATAACCTACCATACCCAGTATGAATAGGCCAGGATACAGCAGTGGTAAACCTGGGTACACTCCGTACATTTTCCTAAAAATAAATCTGCAAAATTTGTTTTGTATCCGTTCCACCATTAACTTATACTTCTCCTCATGTGGGGACCAAATTGATGCATTGCATTCTAAGTTGCTTTTTACAAGACCTTCGAACAAAGCTCTTAATGCCATCATATTCGTGAATTTGTTCGCATGGCGCGAAACCAGCACTAGATTGCGGTAAGACTTTTTACAAATTCCTTCAATGTGTTGCCTGAAGTTAATAGCTGGCGAAAAGAGCACTCTCAGATCTTTTGCCTTTAAAACTCTCTGCATTGGCGTCCCCTCCATTCTATATTGGTGATTGTTCGGAGAGTAAGCTCGGCTGAATGATAACACTGAGCACTTAGCGACATTAAATGTTAAGTTATTGTCACGGCTCCACTTTACGACACTACGTACGTTCTGCTGCATTGCATTATGATCCTCGTTCTGTTTTACTGCGAGAATCAACTTCAAATCATCTGCAAACAGCAGGGGCTCAGACCGATTCACGACTGTTGGTAGGTCGTTTATCATCAAAATGGAGAGGAGTGGCCCTAAGTTACTTCCTTGATTCACACCAGATCTTGTCGCATAGGATTCAGAAAGACATCCTCAACAATCAACATATTGACGCCTATCCCGTAGATAACTAGCGAAGAAACTTAAAGTGTGCGGGGAGCACCCTACGCTAGCCAGTTTATATAGAAGGACGTCATTATCCACGGTGTCGAACGCCTTCCTAAAATCAAAATAAGCTACATCCACTTGCAGGCCAGCATCCACTGCCGGTACTAGGTGTGTCATGAGACCCAGCAAGTTCCCCGTCGTACTGCGTCCAGGTCGAAAACCATGTTGCGCTTCAGACAGCTGAGCACTTATCTGTGGGAAAATACAGCTGTTGCACGCACGCAAGGTGCACGCGTGCCCCTGGTCTTTTACGATCCTGCGTTTGCTTGAATTGGCTGTCTTAGAACGCAGGAAGTCCCAAAATGCTCGCGGGTCTCTGGCCAAGTTACTCTGTACTAAGTCTCTGTACCGGTCGTGTGCTCTTACTATCTCAGCTTTAACCCTCCTCCTACACTGCGCAAACGCCTCATAGTCGTTCTATGATTTAGTAGTTTTATACCTTTTGTGCAATCGATGTTTATGTATTATGTTTTTAATTATGTCAGCAGTGTATACGTTTTCTTTTATTTTTTCTACGTGAGTGAAGTTGGTCAATTCGTTTACGCACCGTGCAGAAATAGGCAACTTAGGTCACAGAAAAGCCTTGGTAAATTGCAGGTTTGGGTAACACTGCGCTATAAAACATCTTTGAGCCCTTAGCCATTAGCCCTAACATATTTAACTAGTTTTCGTTAATAATTTGTGCTGGTTTTATTGATTTTTAACATGTTGTTTAACAGTTAGATGTAGCGTTATCAATTAATGAAAGGTCTTACTGCTTGCTCACTTTTTAAGAAACTAAATCAATAAGAAAACACGATTTTGTTGTCATTTTTCTACCATGCGTTTAATGCTTGCATCACCGTAAGTTTACCAATTTTTGACATCCCCCAGTTATTGACACCTTCTACGGTTTTTCAAAAAAATAAGTAAAATCAGATATATTGTAGTGCTAAATGGCGAAATTAACATTGGTGGGTTTTTCTATCAAATGGCAACACTAAACTGTCAACAAAATTCGAATAACGATAGAAAAGTTGCTGTGATTTTAGTGTTTCAATATAAGTCAGAAAAAAACTGATAAAGGTCTGAATTTTACAAAGGTGAGTCACTTTTTAAAAATTGAGAAATTTAGTCTTTAGAAATTAAATCAAAGTGCAAACCTGAAATAATCCCAAATAGAAAAGGACAGAAAAACAAAAAGAAACCTATCTTTTTGTATCTCTAAAAAACCTAAATCAAATGTGTCATAAAGATGAAAAAGATTTGAAAACTTTTTTGTTACCTGGTAAGTTTTATAAAATAGGTATAAGCCTAGCATCACCACAAAATACTCCAAGTTTTGATACAAAGCAAGCGAGTGAGAAGGAAATAGACAGAATACTACAAAGCAACCTTTATTTTTATGGGCGTCATTCAATAATGTCAATCATAAGGATCAAATCTCCCTAACAGACAGGGTGATTTAATGAATGAAATACCATGAAATGTAACATTTCTGTAACATTTGAATTGCTAGCAAAAAGTAACAAAACAAAATACTTAGGTATTAGTATTAATATCTAAAAAGTTGTATTAATGTAATCTCAATGAAGATGAAGAAAAAGTAGACTTACACCGAGTGTACAATTTTTTTACCTAAATACAATATTTAAATTGGAATTAGATTTTTGAAAATTTCAGTGACTATGCACAGATGTAAATTAAAAACAGTTTGGCAGCCATGCTGATGTCAGAATAAATGGGTCACCCTTAAATGTAATGATTCTTCTAAATTAGTTTGGAACCAAATAACTGGTTATTGGAACTAAATAAAACAATTGGGAACCAATTGTTGGATGCTATTTGGCCAATTCCCGATCGCGAAGTGAGCGGCTTCTTATACTCTATGAAGAAGCTCTAGTATTTCTTAGTACACAGAAGTAAAAAGCAAAAGTGTTTTAAGTTGTAACCTTGTACAACCCAAATCCAAATAATACTCCTTTTTCAAAGCACCTTTATGTGAGAATAGTCTAATGGCAACCTTTCATGGACTACAAATAGGCACTACCTCTTTAGTCTTGCCTTATTCAGAACATAATATAATTAAAAATGAAATGATAATTAGAAACTTACATTTCCTTTTCTAATAAGCTCTTTATAAGTTGGCTGCCTTTGGCAGTTGGTTGATCTTGTTTATTGCATAATATAAGAATGGGTGTCCCATGACTGTGAATAACTGGATCCACCAAAATTGTATACAAATATCTGTAAGTCATAAACAAAATTATTAGGTTGTAAAATGTATAATGTAATTACTATGTTATAGTACAAGTTATGTTATATATGTAATATCTATTGGATGGTTAAAGGCATGGAACCTAGTTATTTCGCTTCAACCAGTACATAAACATTTTAAATAAGAAAAAGTAGATGGGAAAAGAATTACTGAGAACCTTACACATCAACATGTAAACAAAAGACACTGTAAAACTTTCTATATGTGTACTGCACAAACTGGGATGTTGTCTTTCTCTATTTCTATATTTATATGTAGTTCATGAATTCACTTATCAAATATATCCATCAAGATTCTTTAGAAAAAGCAACCCTTGAACATTAAATTGTCAAAGTACTAAATCAGATGGTGTATTTTGATTGTGAGTAATCTGCTTTAAAACATACTTATTAAATACAATACAAGAGAAGAAATAGCATAACTGTAATGCCAGTTATATATATATTAGTTAGTTATATACATATATATATATATACATATATATATATATATGTCGGAGCGTGTGATGGTGGCACCGCGCTTGTTTGGTTGATTAAAGATTAGATAATTCCTTTTTAAATTCATTCATTCATAATATCATATACAATGTAATGTCAAGTTTTTAAACTTCAGTGTAGTCAATATGGGGCTTAGAAATGGCAATACTGGTTTGTCTTTTAAATGTTGGTACTAATGGAGTTACCGACCAATGGTGAAACCTGTCAATTTAGCAACTTACAGAGAAAACCACAGTTGTCTTTGGTATGTTGGCATTCTTGGGATGATGAACCAATGATGTGACTTGGTTGTCTTTGTATGTTGGTAATAATGGAGTACTTAACCAAAAGTGTGACATATAGTTGGGCAACTGTCAGAGTGTGCCGCATGGTTTCGAACTGGTACAGTTTGGAGCAAGCATTGTTGTTCGAATTGAGAATCAGACTCATGTGCAATTTCTGAACTAAGCTCCCATATCAAATTCACCACATTACATCAATTTGTGATTATACTTAACCTAGTGATTTTAAAACAATAATTAAATGTTAAGTAATACAATGTTGAACATTGAAGTCATTTTAATTATTCAAAACTTGTCATGACACCACCCCCGATTATCTAAACTATGACATGTATAGTACTTTTACATATATAGTCGGTAGCTCCATTAGTACCAATACCAATATATATACATATTGGTATTGGTATATATATATATATATATATATATATATATGTAGCAAAATAAGTAAACACACTTCTGTCACCTTCTATCAATACTATAAAAATTATGGTACTTAAGATATTGAAATCAAGCAAGATAAAAAGTATAAGTAGTTACTTAAAAAAAGCATTTCAACTTACTCTGCAACATCTCTTAAATCTTTTTGGACTGTGACAGAGTCAACAACAAAAACAATAGCTTTAGCACTGTTCTTATACTGGTCAAAGAATTTGTTCCGCAGACGTTCCTGGCCAGGCAGGTCAACAATCTTCATAGACCTCTATAACAGTTAATTTAATTTATATAATATTAAATTTATCACAATACAAGTTAAATTTTAATACTATAATATACAAGTTACAAAACTCTTAGTCAATATATACAAATAGTAATCAAAGTAAGTTTACAATCTATCTTATTAACAAGACATGGCATCTATGATATTATTTGATCTTATATGTAAATTCTGTTATACAGAATAATGGTATTATTTTGAAATAATAATAAGATTGTTTTTAAAATTGTAATGGTACATTGAGGCTCAGTAAAGCAAACTGACGACGTAAATGTTACAGTATGATTATTTTCAGGAGAAGCAAAATAATTGTGATTTTAAATAAAATAGATTAGTAATAATAGACCAGTAACTTACATTTGGTAATGCATAATCTTCAATGTTCTCTTGCATAGAAGTAAAAGTTTGTCTGTATTGAGAATATGCAAGTCTCACAAAAAGCAACGTTTTTCCGGAGTCAGACAACCCAGCCAGCAGCACAGACCGCCGCAAAGAACGACGTCTAGAAAAACACCACCAAAACACTGAAAAATTAAATTTAATCATTAAATGAGTACATCATCACAATAATATATTATAGATATTCACAAAATATTATCAAACCAAATATATCAAAAAAAATTCCAACTTACATAAAGTGAACACCAAAACTATAACACTAAGCAAGGTTATATAGCGGGGATCATTTAGTAAAGGTTCGGTGTGAATCTTTTCTTTGATTACTTCGGACTCCATTGCTTACTTATAATTTACTTTAATAAGCTCTATTCACAATTTTATCAATTAAACACCTAAGAATCTTCACAAACGGAGAAATATAAAATTATATTCCGCACATACGTTCTACAATACGCTAAGTAAGTAAAGTAAGTAGTCAGTCACGTCAAAATGACGTGCCATGACAATTGGTGCGTTCCGTTGCCGATTATATCGCTCATATATGATTTTAACCAAACCCGATCGTTTTTTGGCCACATGTGTTGAAAACAATGTTTTAGTTGTATTAATACTTTTATTATAACCCTCTGCCACTGAGGTTCTATTATTATTATTTTTTGTTTTTCCGGGACTATGTGGTCACTTGCACTGCGCCCTGTCACACTGCGACCTAGCAGATCTATTGCGTGAAAAGCGAATGATGGTAGTACCCATTCTAAATCAAGGTTGGCCTTACGCGATTCTTCGTCAACTTCTACATTTTCTCGGAATTTATTAAAATGTTTAAAATGTGTGTGAATTTAGCAAAATTATTTAAATGAGGAAATAGAATTCCATCCGTCATATTAAAATAGCTAATTACTGTTGTATTATCAACAAGTAATAATATTGCATACTCACGAATAATTTTCGCGAAGCATTTTGACCCGTTAAAACCGCAATCATTTCTAAAATGTTCGTATGAGAATATGTCTCACACTTTTTCCAGTGACCATATGCACGATTGTTGTTACCAAACGCAACCCAGCCCTTCCTTGTGATGCGTCCGTAAATATTTCCATTGCAAAATCTAGACTTCTCAAAATACAACATTAGTAAATGTTTGCTTTTTCCACTGCTTTATATTTTCTAAAATTTCATCGCTTAAATAAATTTTGAATTTACAATTGTTATTATTTTGAAGAGCTATATTTCAGTTTAGCGCGAGCGCTAGTACAGTGCAGACGTGTAGTACATTAAAATTTATCGAGTTTTTTAAAAACTACCCTCATTTCAACCTATTTTAATATTTTAATCCGTATAAATTACGATTGGATTTTAGGTTTAAAGGACTTTATTTCTCATAAGAACAAATTTATAGTTCACTTAAAATGAGATACAAGTAAGTTTTTTCTTATAACTATATAAGATGAAGGTATTTTTTTTTCCGTCTCTGACGTCTTATATAAAAATTAATTACAAAGTTGGTTACATTTATATATATAAAAAAAATGAGATAATATGCTAATTGTTATGGAGATTATGGACATGTTCTTTTAACTTAAGTTTATACGACTCAAAAGTTCTTTTAGGTAATTTGGTAGTTTATTATATAGTTGTGCCCCTTCAAATAAAACAGTCGTTTTTCCGTAATTTGTGCGAATTTTAGGTAAATGAATATTGTTTTTGTTTCTTAGAGTGTATTTACTTAACTTTTTATTAAATTGTATACTAGATTGGATTGAGTTAGTCATAATATTTCGTATAAAGGTACAAGTTTTAAAAATATATAGCTGCTTTAAATTTGAAAGTTTTGTGTTTTGAAATATCTGAACAGATGGAGTAAAATAATTATAGTGGAACAATACTTTAATGATTTTATTTTGTACCCTCTGCAGGGGGTTCAAGGTCGTTTTCGCAGCTGATCCCCAAATTTCGATAAGATATACGATATGCGATTTTACCAATGAGTTATAAATATTGTAGCGAACTTTATTTGGAATGCAGTGGGAAACCTTTCGCAGCGCTCCTAAGAAGGATAATAGTTTTGATTTAACATGTGTTATGTGTTGTCTTTAAGTAAGTTTGTTATCAATCCATAGTCCGAGGTATTTTTCAAGATGAGAACGCTGTAATGTAATATTGTTAATAGTAAGAGGTGTGAATTCCGGTATGTATTTATTTTTAGCAGCAAAAATCATGTAAGATGATTTTGCCGCGTTGATTGTTAGCAAATTGTATTTAAACCAATCATTAAGTATTCTAAGGTCTTTCTGAGCAGTGTTTATTATGCTATGTACTGAGTTTCCAAAGTAAAAGAGACATGTATCGTCTGCGTATAGTGTCAGCTTTCCTTTTAAGCCTATTCTATTTATATTGTTTACGTAAATTAGGAATAGCAACGGTCCGATAACCGATCCTTGAGGTATAGCGTAAGTGATGTTTTGTGTAGAACTGGTGTAATTATCAACTATAACTATAAAAGGTTTGGTAAAAGACTTATAATTTTATTACTGTATTTCTTTATTTTATTTAGTCTAGTTCAACAGTTTACAATAGATCCACATGACATGATCAACCACAGATTATGCTATCTAATGTTACCAATCACAATCTATATTTTCTTACACATACATTAATGGTTGTGTTACCAATCTATGGCCGGGACTCCACCAAAGCGGAGACGAGACGAGCGGAGAGGAGATGTTTTTTAAACAACCAATAGAATTGAGTTATTGACACGTCTCCTCTCCGCTCAGCTTCAGTGGAGATCGCTGTGCGGAGATGTGTAATATTTGTATGTCGCGATGGAAGCGGAGATGTGAGCTGTGCGCGGACGACGCGCAGTGGAGACGAGAGATGTGAGCGGCGTGCAGTGAGCGATGTCACCCTCCCCCCTCTCGCCCGCTAGCAACCCGCAGAACCCCGCGCGCGCGCCGGCCGGCCATCTTGCTAGTACCGTGCGCGCGAGCACACGCTTTTATCGTGAATAATTTGTGCAGTTTGTATTTTTCAACGTAAACAATTAGTTAATTTAAATAAAACGTAATGGATGAACAATTTATTGAATCAGTAAAAAAATATCCATGTCTATGGAACACATCAATAGATACCTATAAACTTACTGACGTCAAAGATGCAGCTTGGGAGAACGTTTTGAAAGAAACTCAATTATCTGACGGTAAGTGCAATTTATTATATTAAGTATTTCGTTCAAGTAATATTGTAATACGAGTGTCTTGCCATGGAACGGCGCCCTCGTTGTTGAAATAACTACAGAATTTTTCTCGAACTTGATAGGCATCCATATTGTCATTCGATAATAGATTTTCCACGTTTGTGTCGTTAAACATAGTCGTGGCCAAACCCGTTTCATTATTATCTAGATAGCCAGGCATCTTGTCAATTAAAAAGTTGTGTAGAACACACGTTGCTTTTATCACTTTTTCCACTGTTTCTATTTTACATTCAAATTCTTTACGGTATACGTACCATTTCCGTGATAATACACCAAATGTAGCTTCCACAATACGACGAGCTCTTGAAAGTCTATAATTGTATGTTCGTTTTTCGTTATTTAAATTATCGCGTGGATATGGTCTCATTAAGTTAGTCATCAAAGGGAAAGCTTCGTCTCCAATAAAAACAAACGGTACAGGTTCTCCATTTTGGTACAAGGGTTGTGGCTGTGGTAGATTTAGTCTGTTTTCTCTCAAACGAATTCCGAATATACTATCAGCAAAAATACCACCATCGCTGAACCTTCCCATTGAACCTATATCTACCATAATTATTCTTCGGGTAGCGTCGGCTACGCACATCATTACAGTTGAAAACCTGTGTTTATAACAGTAATATGAGGACCCAGATTTTGGGGGTGCAAACATGTACACATGCTTGCCATCAATGGCCCCGACGCAGTTTTTGAATTGCCAGATTTCTTCAAATTGCTTTGAAATTTTTTTCCAATCATTTTCGTTAAGTTCTGGCATAACCAAAGGTTGTAATACTGTCCACAAGGCATCGCAGACATCTTCTATAATTCTTGGAACAGTCGATTTTCCAATCCTAAAATTTTCAGCTATTTGTGAAAATTTTGAACCAGTCGCCAAATACCTGTAATAATTATAATATAGATTTATATTTATGTGTCGTGGTTTCAGTTAGAATAGAAGGGTCATTTCAAAATAATATCTTAATCAGTGTCGTGTTGTTTCCGGAACTATAAAAGATTAGGCATTACTGAAATTATGTATTTACAGAATTTTCACTCGTTCAAAAGTTATAGCCATTTTTAAATAATAGAAAAGAAACAATTAAAAGTCTAAGATTCACACGAGCACAATACATTGAAATCAAACAAATAAAATGGATTTATCACTCGTTATTTATTAATATTTCAAATTTCGACGCCGCCGTCTGCCGCGACCACGTACGAGAGATACAATCCGTTTTGTTTGTTTGATTTCAGATATTTTTTTTTATAAATTGGTTTCCCTTGAAACTCTGGTATTTTTTAGATATTTATAATGGTTATAAATTCTGCATGAGTGATAATGCGGTAAGTATATTTTGACTATGGCAATGTCAACATTTAATATTTATAATGATTTCAATTATTTTTATTTCAGTAAAAACGGCTAAATCTAAGTGGAAAAAGTTGAGAGACAGCCACCGGGACGCATTAAAAAGGAAGAATGCCACTAGAAGTGGACAGAGTGGTAAACAAATTCGTGAATGGAAATATGAGAAGGTAATGGAATTTTTGATACCATATATGACGAATAGAAACAGGACTACAAATTATACCTCACAAACAAATATAAATGAACAGGAAACAAATTCATTGGAAAGTAATGTAACCGATGAGTTTTTTGAAACATCAAGCAATCATACAAGAAGCACTCCAGAAGATCGTCCATCTGTACAACATTCGCCGTCACCGACATCAAGCGTCTCAGCCTCGACATGCAGAAATGCAACAAGAAAATCGGATGAAATAAGTAATTTACTTATACAGCACCATGCAAACCGTGAAAGAATACGCCAAGAAAAACTAGAAATACAATCATTGATAGAGAAAAATAATACCCTTGACGAAATGGACACTTTTTTTCTGTCGATATCAAAAAGTGTAAAAAAACTTTCTCAATATATGCAGCTTCAGGCTAAACGTAAAATTTTCAATGTTCTTTTAGAATTGGAAGAACTTGAGCTACAAAACACATGGTATAACACAAATGAAAATAATTGGTATTCCCCCGGTTACACTTCAGCACCGGGTCCAAGTTCGACACCGGGTCCTAGCTCAACACAGGCACCGGTTCTTACATCAACACAGGCCGGTGGTCCTAACTCAACACAGGCACCGGTTCCTAGCTCAACACAAATACCGGGTCCAAGTTCGACACAGGCACCTGTTCCAAGCTTGGAAGATACGCACATGACCGATGAACAGATAGAAGCATTCAGAAACGAAGAAGACACATATGATAATTTGTAACTATATGGAAAAGAAAGCAATATGTCTCATGTGATTTACTGTTATAATTTTTTTGTACGTTATGTTTCTAATATAACCTTACGTTTTTTTTGCTACTGCCAGAAAGGCAGTTGGTTTTTTTGTTTTCTTTATGAATAAATAAGATAATATAAAAATATATTTGGTTTTTACATAATATGCATCACTCCAGTCTCCCGGAGGGGTAGAAAGAGACAACGGATCTCGATTTCTCGTAATCCTTACATACCTCAGTTTACATAATATTTTTCATGTATTCTCGTACTTCTTGATTCTCGTTTTGAGTACTTCTCACTTAGCCCTTTTACACAAAAAAAAAAACAAACACTCAAAAAAGACTGATCACATTCAAACGCAGATAACACACATAAACACAAACACACATTAACAAAAACATAATTAGGTAGGTACTTACTTCAAACATACTGCTAGCCGCTCTTGGGTACAGATAGATCTCCTGTAGTTAGTATCTTGCTTAAATATATGTGGTTTAATTAAGTTATGTAGTTCGTAGAATATATTCCTCGGTAGTCTGTAGGACTTGGTAAAACTTTCATCATCTAACTCATTAAACAGAGTAAAAAATTCTCCATGACTGGTATGGTAATACAAGTGACTTCTTTTCCAAAACCGATGTTTTCTTTTGTTTAGGTAGTATAAAGCTATCAATTCTGCTTCTTCAGACTGTAGTTCTTCTTCAAGTAAAAGAAGATACTTTTTTTGTAATAATAGCGACATCGTCTACCTTTCGTGTCAGAATGCGTACTGAGCACTCAACGCCCCGCACCCGAGCTGAAAAACATCTCTTCTCGCACAGCACACAGCACACCGCACACATCTCCGCTTTGGTGGAGTCCCGCGAGCTGAAAAACATCTCTTCTCGCACAGCACACAGCACACCGCACACATCTCTGCTTTGGTGGAGTCCCGGCCTATAACATCCCTCTCTTTTACAAAACAAAACAATAATTAAAATTAAACATAATCCCTCAGACGCAAAGGATTTCTTATCTGTCTACCAAATCTAGTATATTTCACATTATTGTTCTCTTCTACGATTCCATTTGAGTTATTACAATATTTATTATTAGTTACATCACTAGAACATTCTTTCAGACTATCTTTTACAGAACTAAGGCATTCACTATTATTTTCAATTACATAGTCATTATTGACATTACAATTTATTTCTTCATATAGAGACTTATCCCTATACCTCCCTCCTTTAATTAAATCTTTCCTATTTCTTCTTATAATCTGACCATCTTCATTCCTTACTATATAAGATCTAGGTTCTACAGTTTTATCTAATACAACAGCACTCTTATGTGGACCTGAATCATTTTCACTTTTAATTTTAACATAATCTCCTTTTTGCAATGCAGGTAACTCTCTACTTCCAAAATCAAATCTTACTTTTTGTATACATTGTCTTTCTTTTAACTCATTATGAAAACTACTTCTTACATTTGGTTTAAATTTTGATAAATTAGGTAACAAATTTTTTACAGTTCTATTAAACATAAGCTCTGCTGGTGTCGTACCACTACCTGAAATTGGTGTGTTTCTATAAGCTAACAAACCTAAATATACATCTTTATTTTCAGTAATAAGTTTCTTTAAAATTCTTTTAACAGTCTGTATGTATCTCTCCGCTAAACCATTTGACTGATGAAACTTAGGACTTGTTATTTTATGAATAAAATTCCACTGTTTACAAAAATTTTTAAATTCAAAACTAGTAAATTGTGTACCTGAATCTGAATACATAAGTTCCGGAATGCCAAATCTAGCAAAAATTTCTTTCAATGTGTTAATTGTACAATGAGTTGACAATGAGTCCAATTTCTTAATTTCAACATACTTACTAAAAGCATCAACAACTAACATGTATGAACTACCTCTTAAAAAAAATATATCTACTGAAACAATTTCCCATACATTTTTAGGAATTTCTTTACAAATCATAGGTTCTTTTCTGTTTGAGTTTTGATACTGTTTACAAACATCACATGTACTCACATAGTCTTCTATGTGTTTGGACATAGATGGCCAAAACACAGATTTTCTAGCCATAGCTTTACATTTGTCAACACCCATATGTGCATAATGTATCCTATACAACATTTCTTTTCTGTATTTTCTTGGTATTACCAATTGAGAACCCTTCAAAAGCAACCCATTACACTCAGATAACTCATCTCTATAACTATAGTATGGTTTTGCTAAACTGTCAACATCACACTTATTGTTAGGCCAGCCTTCTTTTACATATTTTATTACCGACTGTAATTCCAAATCAACACTAGTTTCTTCTTTTAGTAATTTGCTTTTCTGATCTGATATTTTATAATTAAAATTCATAATCATGCATACATGAGCTTCAATATCTTGTTCATAAGTTTCTGTGTTATTCTCATTATTAATGTAAGACCTACTTAAATGATCTGCTACAACTAAATCTTTACCTGGTTTATATCTTAATTCAAAATCATAACCTTGTAAAGCCATTCTTATTCTCTGCAATCTAACTGGACATTTATAAATTGGTTTTGAAAAAATTGACACAAGTGGTTTGTGATCGGTTTCAACAACAAACTTTTGTCCAAAAATATACTGATAAAACTTCTTTACTCCATACAATATTGCTAAGCTTTCTTTTTCTATTTGACTATAAGATATCTCTGTGGAAGTCATTGACTTTGAACTATAGGCTACCGGTTTATCTTCCTGTAACAATACTGCACCTATACCATTTTTTGACGAATCTACACTTAAAACAATAGGTTTATTACAATCAAAATATGACAAAACAGGAGGTTCACACAAAATTTTCTTTAATTTATTGTATGCATTTTGCTGTTCATGCGACCAACTAAAACAAACATCTTTTTTTATTAATTCTCGAAGTGGAGCTGTAATACTGGACATATTTGGAATAAACTTTGCAACATAATTTAACATACCTAAAAATCTTTGAACTTCCTTTTGATTTTGAGGAGGTTTCATCTCCGTTATAGCTATAATTCTCTCTGGATCTACTCTGATACCAGACTCTGATAAAATGTGACCTAAATATTTCACCTCTTTTAAACGCAATTGACATTTATCCTGATTAAATTTAATATTATGTTCCTGAGCTCTAATCAAAACTTTTTCTAAAATTTTACTATTATCTGCCTCATTCTTTGAAAAAATCAATAAATCATCGCAATAGTTCACTACCCCTTCTATATCTTTGAAAATATTAGCAAAAACACGAGCAAAAACTTCTGGACTAGACACTAAGCCATAAGGTAATCGATTAAAACAATACCTCCCATATGGAGTATTAAATGTAGTAAGCTCCCTTGAGTTTTCCGATAAAACAATATTCCAAAATCCATTTTTAGCATCTAACACAGTAAATACTTTACTACCATTTAGTTTGGATGTGATTTCATCAAGTGTGGGCATCATATATTGTTCTCTTTGTATTTGTTTATTTAAATGTTGTGGATCTAAACATAACCTTACATTCCCATTACTTTTCATAGTCAAAACTAATGAACTAACAAACTCAGTAGGTTTCTCAATTTTAGATATAATTTGCAATGTTTCAAGCCTTACTAACTCTTCTTTCAGCTTGTCCATTAATTTAAAAGGCACATGTCGAGGGGTTTCCACTTTTGGTTCATAATTCGTTTTTAACTTGATATCATACTCAAAATCTTTTATTCTACCTATACCACAGAAAACATTACTATACTTTTGAAATAAGGGATCCATATAGTTGTTTACAGACTTATTCTCTTTCTTTTCATAATTATTTACTTTACATATGGTTCTATTTATCAATCCTAACTCTGTCAAAGTTTGTAATCCTAAAATAGGCATTAGAGGTTCTTTAGTCACTTCAAACATTAGAAGCTTCACTTTATTATGAATTTTGCATTTAATGCTTACCCTTCCTACTGTTGGAATTGGTTGACCATTATAATTTGATAATTTTAAATATGACTTTTCTATTGGCATATTGTATCTTTTACATATTGATTTGCTTATCACATTACACTCAGCCCCAGTATCAAGCTTAAATAATATAGATTTCTTGTCATATTCTATAAATTGCACATTTTCACTCCATGTTAAGTATGGGTTCTTACAACTATTGACATTACCTACAGTGAAGTTATAATTCTTTTCTTCTTGAGACACATTTACATGATGCACTTGTTTTTTAAACTTACACATATTTGAAAAATGACCCAGTTTATTGCAAAAATTACAGTTCTTTCCAAACGCTGGACACTGTTTTCTTTCATGCACAAAGCCACAATATTTGCACAATAGATCATTCGCTTGAGTATTTCTATTTCTCGTCATGCTTTTCTCTCTTCCTTTAGGCTCTTCTTTCTTCTTATTTCCATAATTCCTTCCTCTACTCATACTCTTTTCTCTTCCTCTAAACTGTTCCTTCTTTATATCTATTTTACTCATCATTTTTTCACCTTCAAGCTGCCTCAACTGTTCACATGCTATTTCTGCCGCCTTACAAATCTGCATAGTTCTCTCTAGAGTCAATCCTCGTTCCCTCAATAATCTATCTTTCAGCTTCACATCCTTGATGCCAGCAATTATTCTATCTCGGATTAATCTATCTTTTAGTTCACCGAAATTGCATTCTTTACTCAACTTTTTAAGTTCAGTGAAATAACTATCAAAACATTCGTTTTCATGTTGATTCCTTGTGAAAAAAACGTGCGAGTTTATACATTCGTTTTGTTCTGGAACAAAATATTTTTGAAATTTTGCAATTAGACTATCATAAGTCTCTTTGTCTTCTTCTTCAAATGTTAAATAGATCTCTATGCAATCTTCTCCTAAGCAGTGTAATAATAAGGCCGTTTGAACTTCATTTTGTTTGGTGTCGGCACCCGACGCTTTTCTATATATTTCAAACTTGGTGCGCCATTTTTTAAACGCCTCCGCAGATAGTTCTTTTAGGGCTTCCGGGGGTTTTAATCCTGAAATTCCTGTTGCACCTTCCATTCTTCAAGGCTACCTCAGCGCCATATAAAAGGTTTGGTAAAAGACTTATAATTTTATTACTGTATTTCTTTATTTTATTTAGTCTAGTTCAACAGTTTACAATAGATCCACATGACATGATCAACCACAGATTATGCTATCTAATGTTACCAATCACAATCTATATTTTCTTACAACATACATTAATGGTTGTGTTACCAATCTATAACAATAACTACTTGCTGTCTATTTTCTAGGTAAGAGGCAAACATTTTTAAGGCTGTTCCTGTAATTCCGATATTTTCTAACTTTTGTAATAGCTTAGGATGGCTGACTGTGTCAAAACATTTTTTGAGGTCAATAAATACACCTAGTCCAATTTTTTTATTATCGATGTTAGTTTTTATTGTAGTAACAAGATCTATGGCCGCGGTAAGAGTACTAGAACGAGGGCGAAAACCATACTGTTCGTCAATTAGAATATTTTTATCAGTTAGGTAATTAAATAATCGGTTGTAAAGAACTCGCTCAAATATTTTTGAAATTATGGGTAATACAGATACCGGCCTATAGTTACTTGGGTCTGTTTTATTGCCGGATTTAAAATTGGACTCACTTTAGCAATTTTTAATGAGTTAGGGAAAGTACCATGTTTTAAGCACATATTGATGCAATCTGTTAACCTATCGATAATTAAACTTTTTATACATTTAAGTGCTTTTGTACTAATTCCGTCCAATCCAGTGCAGGTGTTATTATCAAGTTTATCAATTATTTTAGAAATTTCACTATTAGTACAAGGTGTAAAATCTTTTAACATGTTTTTATGCGTGTAGGTTTGATCGAACATTAAAGTATTACCCGTGTTGACATGATATAAAGTAGGTATTTTATTTGCCAAAGCAGGCCCTATTGAAGAGAAAAAAGTATTAAATAGTTCACAAATTTCATTACCTTCTGTTATAAGCCGCGTACCCGAAGTAAGAGTTGGAGGAGCACAACTGGGTTTCGTTTTATTCAGCGACAAGGTATTAATAATTTTCCACATCTTTTTGGGTTTATTGTAACTATTACAGAACAGATCGTAATAATAAGATTTTTTGCTTTGTTTAATTAAGTTGGCGACATATTTCCGTGACTCACTATATTTTAACTGTAAGCTTCTGTCTTCCGGGTGAAGTTTCGTTTGTTTCCATAAGTTGTTTCTTAAATCTATAGCGTTGATTATTTCTTTATTTATCCAGTCTTTTTGCAGTGTATTCAAAATCTTTGTTTTCTCTATCCTGCTACTGTGTAGTTGTTCCAATATAACGCTTTCTAACTTCTGATAATTACCGTCCACCTCTTCAAAGTTAGCTGTCAATGCACTTTTGTAAAGTTTGTTGTAGTCAAGGGCTTGATAATGAATCTTCTGTGGCTTTTCCTTAGTTGGAGTACAAATTTGCACAAATATTTGTTTATGGTCTGAGAGTGATGACTCAATTATGACGTGATTTTAAAGATGAGTACCATGCTGAGAAGTGTGAGAAATCCGCTGATCTCACATAAAAAGGGTGGAAATTATATAAAGCTATGACTAGATATACTTCACTAGGCGTCATAAAAAACGTGGACTTAACCATAACAGACGATGATATCATGCAGAGTATCGAGTGCCCTGAAAATACACAGTTACTATCGGTGCAGCGTCTGCAAAGAACAAGTCACGAAGAGGGTAAGGGATGGGAAGTGAAGCGATAAAGCTGTGTTTTAAAGGAGCTTCACTACCTGGCTATGTATGGGTAGAAGGAATAAAAATTAAAGTTGAGCCATATATATTTCCAGTATCTCAATGCTCTCGGTGTTGGAAGTTAGGTCACAAAAATAAGATAGTCTGTCCCAAGTGTGCACAAAACCATGAGAACTGTGATACTAAAACTTTCAAATGCGTTAACTGTTCGCAAAATCATATGGCTCTCATGAAAAGCTGTCCAGCTTACATAAAAGAAAAACGGCTTCGATTCGAAAATGTACCAACCTATGCAGAATTAGTTTAAGCCAAGCCTATCGTGCATACAACTAAAGATATGCAGGTCAGTAAGAATAAAGTAGAGAAACGAAGAATATGCAGAAACGAGGAGAAAAATCAGGGGACTAGCGAGTTTGAAAATGTACAAAAAGTCAAAGAAAGGGAGGATACTGAGCAAAATAAGCGAACTGGTAATTTTAGTAAATTATTAATCAGATTAAAGGAAATTGTATTTTTAAGCAAAGATTAATAAGGTATTTAAATGTTGTATTCAATGGTTAATTTTAGTAGTCGTAGACAATGTAAATGATTGGCCAGTACTTAAAATAGTGTTTGATTATTTTAATGGAAAGTAGTTCAAAACAGATAAAAGTGAACATTCTATAATGGAATGCGCAAAGCATAAAACCTAAATATTAGGTCTTTACCTATGAAATTGCCGTTTTTCACGAAATAAATGAAGCGTAATTTTTTTTATATATTTTTTATTTCTATTAATCAAAATAATCACCCATGCAATCAATACATCTTTGCCAACGCATTGGTAGCTTATTGATGCCTTCCTTGAAGAAATCAGCTGGACGGGAGGCATAAAATTCTTCAAAGGAATTTTGTACTGCCTCTCGGATATTGAATTTTTTTCCCGCCAAGAAGTTATCCAAATTCTGGAAAAAGTAGAAGTCTGTAGGCGCAAGGTCTGGTGAGTACGGCGGATGACGGAGAACTTCCAACCCCAACTCTTGTAGCTTGGAGACCGTCTGCTGTGCAGTTTGAGGTCGCGCGTTGTCGTGCAGGAGCAGTGGAGATTGACCAAAGCTGGTTGGAGACGTGCGAGCTTCTCCATCATTGTGTTCAGTTCTTCACAGTACACATCTGCAGTAATGCTTGTCCCGTTTGGCAAGAAGCTGTGATGAATTACACCCGCGTTAGACCACCAAACAGTGACCATCACTTTTCTAGGGGTAAGTTTTCGTTTAGGGCATTGTTTGGGTGCTGAACCAGGGTCCAACCAACTTGCTGAGCACTTACGATTGTCAAACAGGATCCATTTCTCGTCACAAGTAACAATGCGGTTCAGAATTCCTTCATTTGTATATCGCTGAGCAGTGCAAGGCACGTCTCCACGCGTTCTTCGCGCTAGCGGTCATTGAGTTTGTGGGGTACCAATTTGTCAAGCTTTTTTACCTTGCCAATTTGACGCAAATGGACCAATATTGTTTTGATGCTAACGTCGAAAGCTGCTGCTAATTCAGCCGTGGATTGAGTTTCATCAGCTTCCACAATTGCCTTTAATTCGTCATTGTCGACCAAAGTTTTCGGACGACCCCGGGGTTCATTTTTCAGGTCAAAATTTCCAGAACGGAAGCGGGTAAACCAATAACGGGTGGTGCGTTCATTTGTAGTGTTCGCTCCGTAAACGTCGTTGATGTTGCGTGCCGCTTGTGCCGCTTTGCTGCCACGACGGTACTCATACTCCATAATTACTCGAATTTTTAACTTATCCATGATGACGAAAAATTTTCGAATGCGTTGAAAACAAAACACTAACTATTAAAATGAACGATTTTAGAAAAAGAATTCCATGTTTGTCAAATAAAATTATTTAAAATTAGCAGTCAAAAAAAAAATCTTTTCATTTGAAATGGCCAGTACGGCAAAACGGCAGTTTCATAGGTAAAGACCTATTATTTAGAATTTCAAAACTTACTGTCTAGAGATAAAATTCATATAGCATGTATAAGTGAAACTTGGCTCTCTTCAGATACTGAATTTAAATTAAAAGATTACAAAATTTTTCGTAAAGATAGAGAGGATGGCTATGGTGGTGTAATGATATGTTCGCGTAAATCAATTAAAGCTCAAGAACTTAATGTAAATTTCAGTTCAAACATGGGTTTGAAATCTGAGTAGATAGTATTAAACGAAAGTTTAGGTAGCTTCCACCTTATAATCAAAATATCTACAGTTAATTCGAACAGTAATTCGTTGGACTCTACACGTAGGAATTTAAAACTAGCGGATTGGGTGTCATATAAAAAGCTCTTGAATGAGGAAGTTTTATCGTTTCAAATGTCTGAAAATTTACAACAATCGTATGATGAATTTATAAATATCATTAATGGGGCTGCTGATGTGCACATCCCTAAATACATAATAAACCATCATAACCCTTCTAATAGTTTTTCTCCGAAACCATATTGGAACCCCACGTTGCCAAAAGCGGTAGCCGAACGTAGATTAGCTCTGACGAAATTTAGAAAAAATCGTATCCCAGATAACTACAATATGTTACAAGAAAAAATACGCAACGCGCAAAGGCTCATTCGTAGAGCAGCTAAAGAATACTGCCAAAAATTTTGCGATTCATATCTAGTACAACCTCGCAAAATGAAGTCTGGCAAAAGATGAAATGGGTAAAAGGTCTCAAAAAGTCATCCTCTAGCCATGTGGACAGTACAGACTATCGGTGTACCTTGACTTATCGAGGAACGCCGATAGCCTACAGTATTTTAAACTCTTTTATAAAGATAGGCCGAAGTAATAAAAAAGTTGAGCTCCAGTGGCTCCCATCGCATGTAGGAATAGAAGGCAATGAAACGGTCGATCAATTAGCAAAAGAAGCCTGTATCGGAGGTATGGAATACCCATGCCTTCCGGTCTATTCAGAACTGATATATTTAGTCAAAAAACGGTGCGAAATAAAGTGGATAGAATCGTCGGATAACAGTTATGCAAGTAAAGGTATTTGGCATAAAGTGATCTGCCCAATGCTCCGATCAAAACCATGGTTCGAAGAGGGAAACCTTACTAGTGAAATAGTAATAATGTTACGGCTGCGTTCAGGACATATTCCACTAAATGCTTTTGCATACATGATGCATCAAACAGATTCACCTAACTGCGCAGAGTGCAAGGTTATAGAAGATGTAACACACATCGCCATGGAATGTGTCCGGAACGAAGCAGAGAGACAAGAATTCCTTCAAAAATATGATTTAAATTTAAATAACGTTGTTCTATGTAACTCCTTATTAGCATATTCTCTATCTCGAAGCCAAATCTCTAGTAAAAATTGTAAATATATGTTTAAAACGAAGGGTATAAGTAGAATCATATTGTCAGTTGTAAATATAAGAAATATCATAAATTTGTGTAAGACTTGCTAAATAAGTATTATATAAAATAAATATAATTGTATATGTGTAGAGGAACACAGATATTGCTATTAAGTTTAGCTTTATATCGAGCGTAAGTGTATCATTAAGTCTTTAAGAATGTTAAAAAAGGTTACAATGAGAGTGGCATGGTCTATATTTGACCAAACTCTCAATAATAAATAAAGAAAAAAAAAGTTTTCATTCAGTTTGAGACAGAAGAAAATGCCGAAAAATTACTTAACTGCAAAAAGTTTCACGAACTAGATCACGATGCCAAAAAAAACATTTTTGAATAATACGTGATAGGGAGCAATTAAGGGTGTTGATGTAGATATGTCTGAGGAAGATATTATCAAAATATTAGAATGCGAATGTGATATGTTGGCGGTACGAAGATGTAAACGCATTTCTTCAGAAGGAAAGTGGGAGAACAGTGAATTAGTTAGAGTGTGTTTCCAGGGATCCACTTTACCTCCATACGTCAAAGTGTATTGCTGTAGGTTCAAGATGGCACCCTTTGTCTTCCCGGTAACACAATGTTCGGGATGCTGGCAATTTGGACACTCAAAAAAAAATGTCTGTAAAAAAATGGTATGCCCAAAATATGGAAGCCCTGAACATCCTTATTGTACAATAGATGTTATTAAATGCCTCAACTGTAAAGGTAAACACATTTTTCTAAGTAAAATATTGCCCTAAATATTTGAAAGAAAAAGAAATACGATTAGTTATGAGTGCAGAAAATATAAGATACAAAAAAGCGTTACAAATAGTCTCCGAGAAATATCATAAATAAATACTTACTGATATAATCAGTAACAATAATTCTTAAGTAGTTAATTACAACCCTGCTGAAATAAAAAACAGAGAAACGTATGGTAACGTAGTTACAAAGGCTATGATACACCAAAACCCAGTAGCTGAGTCAACATCCGAAGAAGCAGCAAAAAGGAAGGAGAACTGGACTCTACGAAAGTCAGAATATGGATTACGAAGAAATAGAAAATAGAGATAACAAAGAAGAATTTACTAAAAAAACAAAAATGAAAACAAAAGATCATTTGATGTAAAAAATCTACTAAACAAACTACATAGTGTTATTACTTCAAGGAAACCTTAGGAAGAAAAAGTGATGGAAGTAATTAAAGTGATATTTATTGAGTTTAAGCAATTCGTAATGAAGTTATTGTGTCAGGTAAATATCTTTGAGAATTTAATGAGTATTGTTAATAATTGTAATGGATAAGCGGATAGATAAATATATTAATGCATATAGCTCTTCTGCAATGGAATGCCCAAAGTTTTAGGCCAAAAATGTTAAGTTTTGCAGATTTCTTAATACAAAGTAAAATACACGTAGCACTTATCAATGAAACCTGGTTTCATCCCGATATAGCAAATATAAAAGAGTATACTATTTTTCGTAAAGATGTTGCAATAATTGTACATACACACATCAAAAAAAGTTTGAGATCACTTTGAAAATACGAAATGTTTTTTGATACAGTAGAATAAAGCATTTTTTCTTTTTCTTCTAAGATTCTTCATTTAAAAATCAAATCTTTAATAACAAAAGATTTTAAAATATCAATTGTTTTTCTGTATAAAAAGAGTTTAAATCCTTGTTTACGCTCATTCGGAAATCTGACCAACTTGATTCAAGCGTTTTTTCTGACTTTTCGAAGAAGGCGTTCATTCAAAAAGATACCGAAGGGATTATCAGAAGTATAACGAGCAAGAATGGTTACTTTGGGGGAAGAAAGACATTCTACGAGAAAAAAAGCACGCAGAGTGGCTGTATCTCAATCTTGTGTCGTGAACACGTTACGGAGGTATCACGACGTGGATGATTTGCTGATGGACCTCGCAGTGGTTGGCCAACTGATCTTACTACTGCTCAGAAGCGTTAAATGAGATTGCTGACTGCCCGAGACCCAACAATCAATGCCACTACAATAAAAGCTGAGTTGTGGGCTACTACTAGACTGGAAATCAGCACTCAGACCATCAGGAATTGCTTACATCAAGTTGAATTACGAGCGAGAAGGTCCTGACGAGCACCCCTGAACTCACAGCAACGTCAGTGACGCAGATTCCAGTGGGCTAGACTAAGCCAAAATGAAGAAGACGACGAGGAGAACATTTGGCGGAATTGTCTCTTCGTTGATGAGTCCAGAATTAGCACTCATCTGGACAACCGACGTCTCCGTGACTGGACAAGACGTGGGAACGCTGCAAGACAAAGAACTGCCACCGGAACCGTTCAACAAGGTGGAAAATCGGTATCCTTTTGGGGTGGTATAATGATTGGTGCTAGAACGCCGTTGATCCCGTACCGTAGCTGGATGACTGCAGCCTTGTACCAAACCATTGCTATTGATGGAATTGTCAGGTCATTTAGAATAAATCATGACCCTCGATTCGTATTGGTTGACGATAATGCACCCGCACATCGAGCTCAACGAATCAACGCTGCTCTGTGTGAATACGACATTACCAGGATAGACGGGCCTGCCGGCTCGCCTGGCTTAAACCCGATAGAGGACGCGTGGAATGCTGTCAAGCGAGCTGTTTGGAACCCTCAGCCACCGCCCCAGACAGTGCCGGAGATCAGGGAAGCCGTTATTAAAGAATGGGACAGGTAACCGCAAGAAATGCTGGATAACTTAATTCCCAGCATGCCCAGAAGGATTGCCAAAATTCAAAAAGTGTATCTTTTTTATAAGAAGATGTTACGTAAGCAACATTCTTTTAAAAGAATGCTAAGCTAGTGCTAAAGATGGATAGATTTTTAAATTTTACTTTTTTTATTTTTACTAGATCTCAAATTTTTTTGATGTGTGTAAATCTATAAAATGTTCAACCGGGTCAATTATTTTTTGTAACACAGGTATACACAGGTATACAAGTGTATATACAAGTGGAAAAAATCAATTTACTTGAGAGGCACGAGAAAATTCTCTACATCATTGTGTTTTGAGTTTTTAACCATTTTGTAAGTACTTTTTAGTCTTAAATACGTTAGTATCAAAATAAAAAGTAATCAAACAAAACAAAGCAAAAAAAGTATCTAATAGAGTAGTAAAAAAACTATTGTTTGTTTAGTTTATTATAAAGCATTGGCCTGAAGTAGCTGTGTCAATAGGTCAATATTATAAGATAGTTTTTTGTGTTGGTTGTCAAAAGCTCACAGTTCCTTGTGATACGTATGTATACGTCTCGCGTAGGGGTCCTGTAGTGCTTGAATGTCCTTACCTTCAGGAGCGCTCTCTGAGCCCTTTCTAATTTTAATAGGTACGTTTTACTAGCACCTCCACACGCTGTGATGCAATAGGTAATTATTGATTGTGCCATAGAATAATATACCATTTTAAGCTGGTTTGGCTGTGCTACATGGCGTTATATTCGGAATAACTATTTAATAACTTTTAGGAATTCTTTCAGATGACTTGTTAATTTGGAATTTACATGTTAAGTTTTGGTCTAAGATATAGCCAATATGTTTTAAACAAGAAGTTCTTTCCAAATAATGACATCCACAGTTGGGGTATGGATTTGAGAATGAACAGGTGTGAACTTTAATTTATAAGAAATAATTTGGGATAAGCCCATTGTTAATATGCCAAAGGTCATAAATTTCTATTTGGGTTTATTTAAAGTGAGTTTTAGCCAATATGAGGTGGTAAAGAGGCCTTCTTCAGTTTTGGTCCTAGCCTCCTCCCAATTCATGCCATGAAATATTAGAGTGGTGTCATAAGCAAAGGCGAATATCTAACACTTCGTAGCACGGAGGTTACATAAATCATTAATGTTTAATGATTTAAAATCAGCTACTGTATTCTCCGATTTCGACCCTTTGGACGCGATTTGTCAGGTTCTCTTTAAAAATTTTAGTACTTTTCTCAGTAATATTCATTATTTCTAGTAGTTTAGGAACAGACACGGTGCCAAACGCCTTTGCCAAGTCTAGAAAGATACCGATTACTTTGCTCTTTTTGTTAAGCTTATCTGCTATGTACTTAGTGCGATCTGAAACAGCAGAAGAAGTTAATTTTTCAGCTTTGATGGTCCATTAACCTTCTATTAATTATTTTTTCGCCTATTTTTAAAAGAGCTTCCATTATATAAATTGGGCGATAATTGCTGATACACTCACTATCCCAGCTTTATGTATTAGACATGTTATTGAAATTTTGAACACCCTAAAAAAATTTCTGGTTCTTATACAAATGTTTGTGATGTGCGTTATTATTGGAACAACAATGCCATCATTAGGATTCTTGCAGAAATATATCTCCCACCCCACCCATCAGCACTATCATTTTTTTTAGATAATTTTTTTAAAATTTTATTTAGTAAGATCCGCAAGCAGCAATTTATAGTTGATTTTAGACATTATATTATTATGACTTTAATTATTTTGTGAGATTGTGGGCTTGTAATGACTGCACAGTGGTCAGTTAAAGGTACTTGAAAAACAAAAGTAGTCGTCCTATTCTTAGTTTTAACTAAGGTGTGGTACAGGCAGTTGTCACCTCTAGTTGGAAAGTTATGAGTTATCAGAAATTCATTAGAAGCCTAACATCAAAGTACTCGGTAGAATTGCTTTCATCGGTTTTATGCGTTAAATTAATATTGATACCTCCTGTAATTACTATAACTTTATATTTTTTTTGTGTCGATAGTAGTTGATTAAGGGAAGTTATAAAGATTTTTGCCTTATTACGAGATGGTGATTTATATATTGCAATAACTAACATATCAGGATACAGTTTAATTGAAATGATGCATCTGTAAGGTTAAACTCAAGGATACAAAGAATAAAAGCGAAATAAACTTCATTTGTTTAAAAACATTAACATTTTTTTATTACGCTGGAACTTGTTCTGCACAATATTTACCGTAAGAGATCCAACGTGGTACGTCTGCCAGCCTTTTGGCCGCTTTGCCCTATATACAAAGTAATTTAGGGGTTGTATTCTATCTTTTATTCTTTTCTTTTCCTTTTAGAATTACCATTTTTTGAAGAAACTACCGAATTATTAAAAGTTACAATAATAATAATTTTCAAGTAAACTTACAATTAGCGGGTTTGAATTGTCAATATTTTCCTAACATACACAACTACTTACGATGTAAGAACTTTTTAGCTTTACCAGCAATGAGATGTAACGATATTTACAACCATATTTATAAAAGAAATAATATATTTTTCATGACTATTATTGTACGTTATTTTACTGATAACATCGTTTCCGAGTCTCCTCTTCAATTGACGAACTTTACATATATCAAACTATTAAATTTTTTAGCCACATTTTGAAAGCATTTACTATTACCGTAACGCCTCTGTATATTGTAGAACCTCATTGTTCCTTAGAACCCCGCCGCTGACTCTAGTGCCAAAATGGTTAAAATCAATCAGGCACGAAAGTTATTTATTTGGCAATAACCAGTCTCTAGTGTTAATTATTTCCACAAACTAAACTCCTTGAACGCAATGTTATTGATTGAATAAATGACAAATATCAAAGCGATTTCAACTGTCAATGTCACAGCCTCGGTCTCTCTTTTATTCGTGAAATTTATTGCAAGCTAACGTGCTTGTTCTCTCAGAGCTAAGGCCTACAGGCGACTTGCACGATTTTCTAAATCTAAAATGGCATCAAAGGCCGAATTAGCTTGTGTGTACTCTGCTCTCATCCTCGTTGACGACGATGTAGCCGTGACTGTAAGTATCTTGGTAATATTTTATTGTAGGTTATAATTCAACATGATATGAATAATACCAACAATTAAATAATTTATTTATCCTTAAAAATCAGTGCAATCCCTTGTTGCATTTATTCTTTAAAATGCATACTAGACTGAAGTACTTTATTAGATATCTACAGATATATTCTTACTTTTCAGGGTGAAAAAATTTCCACAATTTTGAAAGCCGCCAATGTTGATGTGGAACCTTACTGGCCTGGCTTATTCGCTAAGGCCTTGGAAGGAGTCAATGTGCGCGAACTGATAACTAACATTGGATCTGGAGTAGGTGCTGCCCCCGCTGCCGGTGTCGCAGCGCCCGCGGCTGCCGCGGCTGCTGCAGAGCCAGCGAAGGAAGAGAAAAAGAAAGAGGAGGAGCCTGAAGAGTCTGACGACGATATGGGCTTCGGTAAGTTAAATAGTTAAAGATGTTTTATATTTGTAGTGAGTGATTGTTAACCTGTTAACTTATTGAACCGAGTACCAATGAGAATTTTGAGCAAGATGAATGTTTTCACCCCTGATCTTCACATGATAGCCATTGACTATTTTCTAGCCGATTGCCTAGTAGTACAGTCAAACATGTGGACAACATAACAAAGGCTTTCCCAATTAAAGATTTAAGACATTCTAGTTTTCAGTAGCAATTTTCTCAAATTTCAAGTATTAATACATTTTCACATGGTAGATGTATAAACAAATAAGTAATAAACTATGTACACAGAACAAGTTACATGCTTTTATCCTGCTACATAAGAAAGCTGATTAATACAAGGTTTTGCGTTTTCTATAAAACCAATTATCAATAGATGATTGCACTTGTTTGTTTGTATTTTTTTTATTTATATTTTAATAAATATACTGAGAAAGTGAATATTTTAAGGCCTCTTATACTATTTCCATTTCTTTATTTTCTCGATGACGGCTCCTGGGAAAACTTGTGTGAGTGTTTTTTTCACATTATGTATGCATTATTTTATAAAAAAATATGACATTTACACACATACAAGGTTATATAATACCAGAGTCGGAGAAACTGATAGGGATGGAGCTATATCAATAAACGAGATAGATAGAACTGTCATCGTGAAAATAAAGAAATGGAAATGGTATGTTAGCTTCTGTTAGACCAGCTGTAATGTACAGCATATATATTATATTCATTGTGGTATTATAATAAAATGTAATCTCGTCCTATGTTAATATGATGATTTCTGCATGTATTAGCTTCAGAATCACAATGATTGATAAATTATAACTGAACTTACTGTACCAGCTATTCATACTAAGGGAGATCAATGCACATTTTCTGATGGTATTTTTTCTTTGTTTCAGGTCTCTTCGACTAAAAAGCTTGTTTTGAAGCTTTTGGTATTCCATTGAGCTTTGTAAAGCTTATTTATTATAAGGACAAAATAAATAAATGAAAACTTACTGTTATATTTCAATTTTGAAATCACTTCATCCTGACAGGATGAAATTGAGTATGGCTGCTCAGTATCAGGTCAATTCAATCAAATCTGCATTTGTGTGCTGATGACAAGATAACTTACTGTGATATCTCTTCCTACAAACTGCTGATGAGTTGGATTGTCTTGAAAATGTATAGCTAATATCAGTTACTTGTGGATAGCTGCCAGTGTGTGAATTTGTTTGTCTCTTAGTTTAGTAGTAATTTGAGAAAAATAGTGCTGGCTGGGGTAATGTAACTCCAGCTGTGCATATATTTAAATCTAAATGTTTCGACACACATTTGATTTCTTTATGGTATCTGAAGTTATTCCAAATACTGCTGGAGTAAAGTTCGTAAACTCTCTTGAATGGTGGAAAGTTGGTGCGTTCCTGTCAAATGCCTGTGAGCGTGTTCATGATGGATATCAATATGTCATAAACGCCTGTCTTCCCACACACAGTGCCCAAGCTGCGAATCATTGTTGCTCTGTATGGCCTGTTAAAACTAACTCTGTTCCTTTGTTGATGTTTTTATTAAGCCTATTAAAGCTTTTAGAAGCTAGCTTATTAATTTTCTTTTGCGATTTAAGCGAGGAACAATTGTAGAATTGTAGCACCTGGAAGACAAAAACTTTTAACTAGGCTCAAAAATCTCTATTATAAAACAGATCAGGAATCTTCTGTAAGTTTGATACTCAATGTTAATGTAAATGAAATGTTCTAGCATGAGATACCTGGTCACTCAGGAATTTCTGGTAACGGCTTGGCTGATAACTTTGCAAAAGATTCCATCGAAATCGGGTCTTAGGATCACTACAAAATTATGCCCATGGCTTTGATGTCTTATCCAAATCCCACCTCCGTTTCACATGGAGGGCAGAATGGGATAAGTTCCAACAAGAAACGGGCTACTACTACAGCTCCATCCCACTCATACAATCCCTACTATGCCATGGTTTTCATATATAAAAACATTGATAAAAAAAACTAAATCAGTCATTTATAGGCTACGCTCAGGTTTTCTCCTACACTGCTGTTCTGTTTTCTTGAAAAACTCCCAAAATTTTTTTTTAAATCCCCAGACCTTGAATTGTGTATGTGAAATATGCTATATTTTAATTTTATCATCATAAACTAGAAGACAGCTTGTTACTAAACATTGTAGTACATTTTAATGTTATTGGTTCTGTGTGCTGATTCCGAGTTCCATCGAATGCTTTACTATCGCGTTCATCGAGCAGCCGATACATTAAAGAAAGGAATCATAAATGGCGGCTTTTACTTGCATTGACAGATATAAATTTTCATAAACAGTTAGCATACAAATATTCAAAAGATTTTTTTCTGTTCAAAAATAATAAAATTAAGACTAGGTTTTCAAACTAGCTTCGGACATCGGCTTCGTAGGCGTGAGAGTCGAAAGTTTGAAAGATACGTGGCTCCATCCATTATCATTAGAACGCTATTGTTGTTTTTCGGGATGAAAGGACCCTATGTCCATTTCTGTACACGTGATAAAGTAAATAACAAAATTTCAGAAGAATCATCATGATGTTGGTTAAAATAAAACTCGAATATTATTTAAATAAATCTTAATATTTTTTTTACTTACTGTACGCCCGAGAATCAGTTTAGACGGCGCTAGTGTGCGAGCGAGAGAACATGATAAGCACCGCCATTTTCAATTCCTTTCTTCTATGAACCATGTTATACCCTTAGAACAGGAATGATAATAATATGGAAATGCCATACCAACGAAAAAAACGTGTATACCTACGCGATACTAAAATGGTGGACTAGTGTTGTATTATCTTTACCAGGTTCAGAAAAAAAACTGTAAACAATGAAACGTCAACGAAAACAATGAAAACATTTGCTCTAGTAGGATAAAACAAATACTTAATGAAACACTCAGCAAAAATATAAAAACTACATAATTATGTACATTAACATGATTCAATGGAATGCACAAAGTATACTATGTAATAAACTCTCTTTACATACCTTTCTGCTAGATAATAACATTCATTTAGCTATTATATCCGAAACTTGGCTTAAACCAGAACAAACATTAAAATTAAGAGCATACCAAATAGAACGTAATGATACAGGTAATAAACATAATGGAGTAGCAATCCTCCTCATGACTGGTCTGACGCAAACCTTATATAGCGTTCGCTTGTTCCTAAGAGACATTTTACTGTGCCTACCTAACATACTGTTTAGGCGGGCCATGTAAAGACGGGCAAGTTTGGTGACTCTGAGAATGTGAGGTCGGAATGAAAGCGTACTATCGAGTGTTACGCCTAGGTACTTGGTGGTTTGTGCCCACGGGATGGGCGTACCTAGCATTCGTATATGGGGGTCGCAGGGGCGACGGCGTTTATAATCGAAGCGCATCGCAGAGCTTTTCTCTGGATTCACTTCGATTCGCCAATTTTTGAACCAAGCTTTGAGGTCGTTTACGGCCTTCTGGAGTTTGGTGATGAGGAAGTCGACGTACAAGCCCTTGACGTACAGGGCGGTATCATCGGCAAAGAGGGAGAGTTGAACACCTTTTGACGGGATGGGTAGGTCATTGGTGTATGTGGTGTACAAGAAGGGGGCGAGTACCGAGCCCTGAGGGACGCCCGCCTTGAGGGGGTGGAGAGCGTACCTTCGTGTCTGAAAGGAAAGGTGCGATCTTTCAGGTAGGAGCCGACTAGTTTGACTAGTCGGTCGGGCAAGCCTGTGTTGTACAGCTTGTAAATGAAGCCCGCGTGCCAGATTTTGTCGAAAGCCTTGGACACGTCAAAGAAAACCGCGACTGTTTTAAGTCGTCTAGGGTAGAAGCCGTCGAGTATGTACTCGACGATTCGGTGGACTTGCTGAAGGCAAGAGTGCTTGGCTCGAAAGCCTAATTGGTGTGGGATCACCGTCCGCTGGGAACAGGTGGTCCTTCATTCGAACGAGTATGACTCTTTCGAGAAGTTTAGCCATGGCCTTGAGTAGGCTGATGGGTCTGTGATTAGCCGGGATATTCAGAGGTTTACCCGGCTTAGAAATGCCTATGACTGTAGCTTCTTTCCAAGCTTTTGGAAAGTAGCTAAGGTCGAAGCAGGCATTGAAGATCATCGCAAGCAAGGTACGCACCTGCCGAGGCAGCTGCTTAAGTGCGTGGCTGGAATTTCCATCCGCACCCGGGGCCTTCTTGGATTTCTGTCTTCTGATGAGGAGAAGAATCTCATTGTTAGACATAGTAATGGGGTCGGCGGTGACTGGACGGGAGTCTTTGCGAAGGACTTCGTCTTCCACCGCCCGGATGTGCGCATCTTCGAAGGCGATAGCGCCATCGGGGCGAGACAACGGAGGGGTGTAAGTTCGGGCGTCTAGTCGGAGGGCTTTCGCCATCCTATAGTACGCCGTATGGGAGGGAGAGATATTAATCATGAAATCGTTCCTTAGGACGTCTCTGTATTCCGCGGTGGTGGATTTGACCTTACGTTGTAGCTGGTTAGTGGCTAGCCTGTAGGCAGGTGTGGGGTATTATCTGGCTCTGCGGAGAGCGGCGTTTTAGCTTTTATTAGGTTGCTAATGTCCAAGGGAAGCTTGGGATTGCCGTGCTTAGCAACCTTTTCATTCTCACTGATGGCCGAGTTAATGGCGGCAGTGAGCGAATCGACTATCGAGTCGATTTTATCCGTGCTATCGAGATAGTCGGAAAGAGCGAAGAGGCAGTCTGGGGCTTCCAAGGCCGAAGACAGGGTGTGCTTGTAACCTTCCCAGTTGGTATAGGTTTTCGGAGCAGGAGGGTCGTTTTGGGGTCCTAGTATTAGAGACACTGGGCGGTGGTCTGAGCCTAAGTCGTCTAGAGGCTGTATGGTCTTAAGGTCGAGGTTGATTCCTTTGACTATTGCAAAGCCAAGGATGTCCGGGGAATGAAGCGGATTATCCGGGTAATGAGTGGGTGGGCCAAATAGGACTGCAGTTCTATTTTATATCCTCTCATTGCCAATGTTACTTGCAGTGGAAGGAAGATTGAGTGTTGCCATCCCACATTAGGTTGAGTGGTTGAGTGATTGAATGAGGGTGTTGCCATCCTTCATTTTAGATTTGGTAAGACGGCCTCTCCTGACGACGGAGCGTCCTCGCCTGTTGTGTTGTTAGTAGAGGTGCGCAAATCATGTCCCGGACCGGATCGAACGTGGAACGGTTCTTTTTACTGTCGGAACTAGGTCCAGGTAACATGTCCACGGAACTATATATCCATGGAGTTAAATTTTACTTCATGTCCATGTTCTTTCATAGTTCATACGATTGGATGGAACTAAGAAGAATGCTTTATTATTACATTTCTTTCGAGCTCATCGGTTGTATCGAATATACCTAGTAGAAAAACAGACATTCTTAACACTCGTATTTGTAATTTTTTAATTTGTTTGACTTTTTTTAATAACCTACAAATAAGTTTATGAAAATTGTAAATAAGGAAAGTAAAGTACATAGCCACAGTTCTTTTCGCTTACACTATTTATACAAACTATTTATACTACTTACTAAGTAAAGTTTATCTTTTAACTGAAATAACATACGATATATAAAACACAAACTGACAAGAAGAACTAACAAACTAATATTAAAAAAAGGAAATGCATAAATTATTATGCAGTACTAATATTGGGAACAAACTGTGCAAGCAATGAGCTTTTTTTTAAATAATTGCGTCGCGTAAACAAACATCGCTTAAAAAGTTAAAGTTAAAAAGTTATTTCGCCATAAAAATCTTAAAATTTTTCAATCATTTATCAACCTTAATACCGCAGCACGAGGTTTATTGTTTCATATCACGTAGTTCTTACATATATATACCTTTCTTGTATACACCTGCTAAACATGATCGCGCGCGCTCGCTTTAGCATTCACTCGGTCCTACTCGGTTTTTCGTTCCATGTGCAACGACTGGACAAGGAATGAAAGAACTATGAACCTATTTATATTGATGTATCGGACCGGAACGATATCGTTCCATTGTCGGACATAGTTCTTGGAACTATTACGGTCCGGAACTACACATGTCTAGTTGTTAGCAGGTGACGTAATTCCGAGTTTTTCATCCAAACTATCAATTTCATTTTCTAAAACAGAAAAACAGTGTTTTTGAGAACTATATAGCTTATTAGTGCGATAATCAAAAACACGTCTGAACAACATTGAAATAAAAGGTGTTGTGGTTTGTGACTCAGAAAACTTGTTCAATATCCTCGCAAAAATAGGAGATCATATTAAGTATCCAATACCTAAAGATCAGATAAATTATGTAGCTCGAGTGCCAATGAGAAATGACAAGTCAAACAAATCTATTATCGCCTGTATCCATAGTAGATATGCAAAAGATAACTTTATTGCCGCTGCCAAGAAGTGCCGCATCACTCCATCAGACATTGGACTACGCGGAGATGGTAAAATATTTATAAACGATCATCTTACCGTCAACAATAAAATATTGTTAAATCAAACTAAAGTCTCTGCCAAAAATCAAGGCTACGAATACATATGGGTGAAAGGATGTAAAATATTTGCTAGGAAAAACTCTTCATCTCTTGTAGTGCTGGTAAAATCAGAGTCAGATTTAAAAAAGTTATAATTCACAGGCTGTGTTACTTAAATTGTATTATTTCTGTTTTTGCTTGTTACTTTACTTATCAACCTTGTGTTTGCTTAGTCAGCAATATTCGTGTCACCACTAATGTTGCTAAAATCATCTGTCGCTACTTACATAATACCATCACTACTTACCATTCATCTAAAGTTTATTCGCTTGCTGTAGCACCGAGCAACGGACCATTCAGTAAGTCTCGCTTTATCATGCCTATCTGTAAAAGTTATGTCACTGTGTGCGTCACATTTGTATATTCTAATCTGTCGGATGGTGATTCATACAAGCTTATAAATTACTCTGCTGTCAATTTTATATTTAACTTCTGCTTTACTTCATTTTGTTTACCACAGGACATAATTCACAGCTCGGATATTACTAATTTAGACCTTAATGACAGTTTTTTGGCTAAACAGTGTTCGATTGACTACCCAACCAAAGATGATTCCGCTTAGTATTTATTACCAAAATGTACGTGGATTAAGGACTAAAACTACGACATTTTATAGGAATATCTGCACGAGCTCATATGACATCATGTGTATACCGGAGACATGGTTAATCGACAGTATATGTGACAACGAACTTTTTAATGACCAGTACATCGTCTGGAGAAAAGACAGAGACTATCATGCGATTCGACAGTCAATGGGAGGTGGAGTCTTGGTTGCGGTCCGCAGGAGTATTATATCAGAAAGTCACACTGAATGGTCTTCCACCGCAGAGGATCTTTGGGTGACATTAAAAATAAAAAATCGCAGCCGTAGTTCTTATTACAAAATACATCTTTGTTTAGTTTATATTTTTAATCAAAATTTAGGCAATCATATTGCAACCCAACTACTTAACTTCTCTAATAATTGTTCTGTAATAATATCAAATAATCCATTAGATAAAATAATCATACTCGGTGACTTCAACTTACTGAATACTTCATGGTTGGTAAATGATGATGGCCTATCCCTAGACACACAAAGTCCAGTTTTTTGATGACATTAACACTTGCAATCTTTTGCAATACAATAATGTCTTAAACACAAACAACCGAATGCTTGATTTAATTTTCTCAAACTATGAAGTAAAAGTGTCCTGCTGTAATACTCCTTTACTCCCTGAAGACCCTCTCTCGTTGTCACAGCAAATTTTGTGCAATTACATACCATTACACCATCGTCCTACACAAAATTCCTTTATCGGAATAGTGATTATGATTCTATTAACTCAAAATTAAATAAAATCAAGTGGCAGGAGGAACTTTGCAACAAGCCTCTTGAAGACGCAGTTGCATTTTTTATCAAACACTGTATAACATGCGTGAATTACATATACCATCAAAACTTATCTGCCCTAATCACAAATACCCATTATGGTATAAAAAACCAGTAATAAAAGTTTTAAAGGAGAAGTACAAGTGTCACAAAAAGTACAAACTTTATGGCAATAAGCACGATCACGAATCTTTTCTTATATTAAGAAATAGAGCTAAATCTATGGAACAAGATTTATACGATAGCTATATAAAAACAATTGAAACTTCTATACAAAAAAATCCACGCGCATTCTGGTCATATGTAAAAACTAAACAATCGAGCAATTCTTATCCTTCAGTGCTTTATTTTGGCCCTCGTACGTCCGAGGATAATATAATATATATATAATCCCCAGACAAACACACCAACTGTATGGCCCCAAAGTAAGCAGAGCTTGTGTTATGGATGACCATACAGCGAACTGGGGGGAACCCAGAATAAACATACATATATAAATATCAACAACCATGACCCGAGAACAAACATCTGTGTTCATCACACAAATGAATGCCCCGGCCAGGACTCGAACCTGGGACCTCCAGCGTATGAGACAGGGCTACTGACCACTACGCTACTCGGCCGTCAAAGGATGGCGAAGAAATCTGCTATATGTTTGCAGATTACTTTGTCTCTACGTTTTCAGCTCCTCCTCTTATCCCCCAAGATCGTTTAAATGATCTGGACGACATAGTGTCGACCTCTGATATTTCCACCATTAATATCACGCGAGTTGAGGTACTAAAACTACTTAAAACAATGGACTTAAATAAATCAGCTGGCCCAGATGGTATACCGGCTATATTTGTTTACAACTGTGCTAACAGTCTAACTTATCCCATCACCATACTGTTTCAACGATCGGTATTGTTCCACGCATATGGAAATCCGCCTACATAACCCCTATACACAAAAAAGGTCTCAAATATGAAATCGAAAATTACAGACCAATTTCTAAATTATGCTTATTTGCTTACGCATAGGTGTACTCTACCCTCAAAAACACCTTCAATGAATGTCAGCATGGCTTTTTAAAAGGAAGATCCACTACCTCGAACCCGTTAATCTGTACTGACTTTATTTTGCATCATATGTCAGAACAATCACAGGTAGGTATAATCTACACAGATTTCAGTAAATGTTTCGACCGTATTGACCATGACATCTTACTGAACAAACTCAAAGCCATCGGAATATGAGGAGACTTATACCGCTGGTTCTCATCGTATGTCCCGAACAGATGCCAATCTGTGGTTCTGAATGGTTATTCATCTTATACACGTTACATACCTTCTGGAGTTCCCCAAGGCTCATTATTGGGTCCGCTATTATTTATATGTTTTGTCAATGATATCTCGTCATGTTTTCACACTTCCAAAATACTACTTAATGCGGATGATATGAAGATTTTATGTCCAATCAAAAATCACAACGATGCAATGCTGTTACAAGAAGGTCTTAACAGATTTCAGGCATACTGTTCTCGTAACAAATTAGATCTCAATGTATCGAAATGCTTTATTTGTTCATACACACGCAAAAAAGTTGTGTTTTCCTTTCACTACCTTCTGATAAATAGCCCCATTTCTAGAGTGAACTCAGTCAAAGATTTGGGAGTATTATTCGACAGCAAACTCTTGTTCGATGCTCAAATCGACGCAGTTGTTAAAAGAGCGTCCAGGGCGTTAGGGTTTGTATTTCGAATGTCGTCCAAGTTCCATAGCTTGAGAACAATAAAAATCCTATTTAATACTTATGTTCGTAGTCACTTAGAATACTCCACTCAGGTTTGGAATCCCCAATATAATGTTAACACTTCACGGCTTGAGCGTATTCAGAAGAAGTTTATGCGGTACCTACAATTTCGCGCCAAAGTATTTTTGCCGGACTATGAGGCAAGATGCCGTAAATAAATAAATTATATTATATAAATAAATTCCACTACCTCCGCCTGAGTGACAGAAGGAGAGTAGCGGACGTCACAATCCTCCTACGTATCGCTATTGGCTCGGTTGACTGTCCGGAGCTGCTCAGTGAACTAGGATTACGTACCAACTCTAGATCCTTTAGAAAGCCCGCCTTACTACACGTGCCATTCAGCAAGACGAGGTATAAACAAAACTCGTATATTATTAGAGCAAGCAGATGCTTTAATGACATTAGTGGTGATGTCAACGATATTGACTTGTTTAACACCTCGATAGCGACAATTAGAAATAAATTAAGTTGTAAGTTCTTCGTTACAAACTAATTAATTTAAGCTTACCGATGTAATGTCGCACTTTTTTTCATTTACTTGATTCATGTATGTAATGTACTCTGTTTTTTTTATTATATCAGTTGTATTTACTGTAGATACTGCTGTTAATCAATTGTACTGTATGCCGGTGGAAGCTTTTAAATGGCCTTCAGTTTCAATTGCCTTTATACTTTAGTGTTTTTTTTCAGTTGTAAGCTTCCCAAAAATTTGTAAAATAAAATAAAATAATAATAATCTTTATGAAGATGAAATATTATGTCCCACGTAATAAGATTCCGGACTCTTACCACGTGTAATATGCATTTTATTTTTTTATTGCTTCTAAGTAAAATAAGTTAATAAAACAACACATTAAACACATAATTATGAAAGAGCCAAAGAATTTCTTGTCTACAAAAGTAGCCCGAGAAATACTCGTCTACAAAAGGTAGCGCAACAAAAGTCACCTACAAAGGTAGCGCTAAAATTACTAGCCTACAAAGTAGCCAGAGAAATACTCATGTACAAGAGGTAGTGCAACAAATGGCGCCTACAAAAGTAGCGCTAAAATTACTAGCCTACAAAGTAGCCCGAGAAATACTCGTCTACAAAAGGTAGCGCAACAAAAGTGGCCTACAAAGGTAGCGCTAGAAGTACTAGCCTACAAAGTAGCCCGAGAAATACTCGTCTACAAAAGTTGCCTACAAAGGTAGCGCTAGAAGTACTAGCCTATAAAGTAGCCCGAGAAATACTCGTCTACAAAAGGTAGCGCAACAAAAGTCGTACTAGCCTACAAAGTAGCCCGAGAAATACTCGTCTACAAAAGGTAGCGCAAGTGTCCGGAGTCCACTCCCCTCGCCACGGCACCATGAACTCTGCCGCAGCCTGGGTCGATTTTCCATAGGAGCCCGTCAGCAGTTGCAGCTGTGTTTTAAGGTTTTTTTCGAACTGGTGGTAGAATCATGTTTTATTTGACGTCAATAAGAACAAGTAATTGTCAATGTTGAGAAATAAATATTTCATTTAATTTCATTTCATTTCAACTATTTGACTGAGGCAATGGACATAATGAGTCAGCGTGAACAACTTCAAAGGGGTTACAAGGTTTTTCCCATGAATGCATAAGCTGATGGGGAGCTCTTGAAACCCTTTTATGTGTTGTACAGATTAGGCAACGATCGATGTAATTTCTTAACAGATAATTTAAGAGAGGGAAACCAAAAATGTTTTTTAATTAGTTCTAACGTCTTGTCTACTCCAAGATGTTCGTGTTCATCATGAAATATTCTGAGCAAGCTCAGTCTATGTCCCCTTGGCACAAAACAGAGAAGTCTAGCTTCTTCTACTGGGTAATACTTATAATAAGGGAGGTCGTTTTTTAAAACGTAATGACTGGAATTTAGTTTTCCCTTAGATAATGCCTGAACAAGACGCTGGGTCTCTTCATAGGCGGTTTATGCAATCTGAGCCCAATTTTGTTGTCTATGAACTTCACAAACATTAACAAGGTTGCGGCTCAGGTAGTCTGCATGTGACATGGAATTCGGTATTCCAGTGTGAAATTAAAATCCTGCAAGTATATCCACCATCTGGCTACGTGCGGTAACAAGTCTTTCTTTTGTTGGGTTAAATTTTAGTGCATTACAGTCTGTTACAACTGTAAAGCGAACAACTATCTGGTTGATAGTGTCTAAAATTTATTTATTGTCTAAAATAATTTATGTCTAAAATAATTTAAACAACAGCTAATTTATCGAGCTCATAGGCATGATATCTTGGCTTGGCACCTTGAGTTCGCCTGCTGAAATATAACCTTTTGCTCGCTCGGTCGAACCTGACCTTGGCTTATAGTACGCCCCAAGTACTCTCTATTTTAGTCGTCAATGCCGACAGTGATGGGTGTATTCATCAACGCGGAGGACACAGCATGCTACTTCCAGAGTTATCTCATTAAATTCGATAGGCAAAGTTACAAAATAAGTTGACTCAATCCGTTATCCGCCTATGCCTCTCATAACTCTAAAAGCAGGTTTACGCGCGCATTCAAATGTTTTAATAATGAAGAGAAAATTAACGAAATGCTAGAAACAGAATTTATTAAAACGTCCACCGGTATTCCCTGTATAACTGCTACCACAATGTCTTTTCTATTCGTAAGGTTTTCTCGGCAAAAGTTAACATTATTCGAGTTGCGAGATTCAGACTTTATGTTTGCGAAACACGTTTCAACTTTGTGACCAGGCTTCTTGCAGAAGTTTGCCTGGGTCAGATTTAGTTAGATTATGAACAGATTGATTCTTCAGACTACTACTGGTACTGACATCCTTACTAAGTACTACGTTTTGTTTCTTAAAACAATTTGACTGTTTATGCCCACATTCGCCACAAATCGTCGTTTACTGTCACCTACCACATGGTTATTTTTAAATGAACGATTTTTACGAGAACTAATAAAATGTTTACTAATATTTGAAGTATTGGGCTTCACGTAAATTTAAAGAAATTTTACTAGCTCATTTGGCATTAGCTTAGCGTTAGTAGCCGATGCACGAATCTGTGGGTCAGTTATGCCCCGTATTACTATTGCCGACATTATCTCTTCGCCTAAACCTCTAACAAAGAACGACAGACATAGTCTGCGTAAGTTGGGAACTAATTAGAATTGATACTCATAACTTTGTGTAGAATATTCGCCGTGTCAGGTTTATTAGGGCATAAAGGCTTAAACTATTTCTTAAAATTAGTCCAACTACGGTCATTAGTGACCCATTCATTCAGCCAGGTCCGAGCATCACCTTTTAGACAGTTCCCAATGCGAGAGAGACATTCGTTATCATTCCAGTGGTTTAAAACCTTTGCACGGTCTACTTTATCACACCAGGCGTCTATGTCGTTGATAGTCGGATCAAAGTTTGAAATGAAATAAGACTGGTTAGATCTCACCGTCGTGTTGATAGATCGTATCGCGTCGATGATACGATCGTCTGCGCTGACGTCGCGGTCCGTAGCCACACTCAAGGAATGCCCCGGCGATGACGGAGCAGCCGACACAGACTCACGACGCTCTGCTACAGGCTCGCGATGCTCGGCGTGGAGTCGCGATGCTCGGCCACGAACTCGCGGTGCTCGGCCTTGTAGTCGCGGTGTTCGGCCGTGGGCATGCGTTGCACGGCCGCAGACTCGTGACACTCGTCCGTGGACTCGCGATGCTATGCCACAGACGCTGTCTTTCTTAATTGGATAGCAATATAACTAACGTACGCTATTTAGCATCAAAGCACGAAGTAACGTTCAAATCATAAAAACAAGAAACTAGTCAACGATAAGCGTGCATTGCACACACGTAAATACACTTGTTCTTCACTTGAAATAAATTGGAACGTACTCAACACAATTTTCCAACGTAGGTACTACTTAGTAATACTTAGTAGTACTAGTAGGTAATACTTTACCACATAAATCACTAGATATTTGCGTAACAAAAAGAAAACGACAACAAAGAAACCGTTGGTTATGAAATGTTTTGCAAAAACCAAACTGCCTTTTCTTTAGATGCAAAACGACAGGATGCGAATCCCACTTCTGATCTAACAAACCCTAATCTATTTAAAGTTTTTAAAAATAAACAAAGTGGTACAACTAAGTTAACATATATTACAAATAAGTACTACAAAATGAATAACTTATAATAAGCTAATATGATTGAAGCACCCAAGCATCGCGCAAAGAAAAAAGAAAGGACAAATAGGGTTGCAGTTCTATTTTATATCCTCTCATTGCCAATTCCGGTGTTACTTGCAGTGGAAGGGAGTTTGAGTGTTGCCATCCTTCATTTTAGATTCGGTAAAAATACATATATTGGTCATTAAGAAATGAAGGTACAAATGGTATTAAGCTAAATAAATCAATTTAGGGAAAAATAAAACAAATTACAATCAATATTAGTAATTTATATAATATTCATGGTTCTTCACTATTAGAATTTGTTTCCTTGTTCTGAGGTGTTACCATATCAATGGAACGACGTCGATCGAAACAGACAACGTCTTAAACTAATTAGTGATGCTACAACGTCGATCATTGGTTTATCTTCCCAAGAATGCCAACATACCATAGAAAACTGTGGTATTCTCTGTAAGTTGCTAACTGGACAGGTTTCACCATTTTTCGGCAAATACAGATCTTTACATATATGCTGCGTTCCGTTTGCCGATTACAGCGCTCATATACCCGTTCCGATTGCCCGTGAGCACGCTCACAGCGATATCGATACGTCCTCAATGACGTCATAAACGCCACCATCTTCCCGCTCACAGTGCCCAAGCTACGGAGCATGGTGGCTGTGAGCGGCCTGTCAGTACTGACACATGACGTTACTTTGTTGGTGTTTTTATTAGTCGATTAAAGATTTTAAAAGCTTGCTTATTCATTTTCTTTTGAAATAATATAAAAAAATGGCTCCTGCTTTATTCAGGGTCAAAGATCTTAATGAAATTGTAACTTTAGACTTAAGCGACGAACAATCAGAATGTTAGCGCGATATTTACCGTTCCGATTTCAATAGTACTAATAACACTTTTAGCGCGCTCAAACGAATCGGAACGGTTTTGAGCACTTTTAGTGCTGTAATCGGCAAACGGAACGCATCAATAGTGTTAAATAGTCTGAACTCGATCAGTCGGTCATTCTGTCAATCACTACTGTCAACGCATAACCTGTTTTGTAATGAATTGTCGTATCGTGCCGCCGTATGTGATTCATAGAATAATAAAGACAACATCCTCTGCCATCGTCGTTCTCATTGAACCTCGCCGTCCCACAACGACACAAAAAAATAATCAAATAATAAAAGCAAAAATATTCAAAAATTATTATTGGCAATTTACTTCGGCATCCCTCAAAATAGAATAGCCCAGTAACATACGAGTGTAAAAAGCGAGTATTTCAGGGCCAACTGACTGACAAAAAACAGGGTCTGAAAAATATTGAATTAAAAAAATTTTTTCAAGGAAAAACTATGTCCAGCACGCCAGTCTTTTATAATAGACCGCTAGTGACGTAATGCACGAGGCGTAGATTTCTTGAAAACTATTTCAAATTAAAAAATGTGTTATATTATCTATGAATCTATCATTTATGTTTGAATAACCCAAAACGTACGAAACGTAAAATTATCATTGGCTACATTAATAAAAAAATACCATAAAAATAAGATGATCAAACTAATGTCAACTCTAGCGCATCCCTGTATCAATGTATACCATTGACCTCTACTAATGGACAAGCCCTAAGTAGGAAAAAAACGTGCATACCTAAACTTGAAAAATAACATAAAATGGCGTCTATTTTTAGGGTTGCACAACGAGTATCGAATCTACTATCGATATTTTAGAACTAAATATTGAACTTGAAATATAATATTGAAATTTAATGAACTTTTGTAAGAGATTGACGTAAATGAAATAATCATAGTTTATGGTTTATGGTTAATTTACTTTCATTATAATTCTTTTAATATAAAAAACATAGAACTATACAGTTTATTTTCTTATTCCTGATATAGTCCCGTCAAATTAGCCAGAAAAATAGTTGTCAGTTTGCATTAATTCCCAACATGCTGAACTTTGGTACAGACCTGGAGTACACTATTATAAATAAAACACCGACAGATCCCATGTTTGCTTAAAAAGTAATACCGTTTCGATATGATTTACTGCGTAAGCGCCTGCTATCATTTGCATCGAAAGTAGGAAAAATAAAAAAATATTAATAATGATCATCGATATCTGGTTAAATAATGAAAGCTCCGGAACATCACTTTTGACAGCTTTTTTTGACAGAAACATAACAATAAATGGCGATTGGTGGCACCCTAGCCACCTGCTATGACGTCACTACACGATTGATATTTTAGTGACAACATTCAAAAATAGTATTATCTCTTTCTTTCACTAGCATTTTTGTATAAGTAGAGGGAGACAACCAAGTTCTTCCTCTTTTATGATTCGATATACATAACTTCTTATTTATCTGGGACATTACGACTACTCCATGTATTTATCACCTCGCTGAGACAACGAGATAACGTCATTTTAAGCGAATGCAGAAAAAATTGTGAAGTGCAACATGATCACACGGCATTATTTTATTAATTTAGGTTCATCCCAAAATTCCTTGCCCTCTTGCCTAATTGCAAATATGTATATATACCTACTTACTGATAATAATCTCAACATTATTTATTTATCCCGATAACCCTATTTGTAAATATGTAAATAAATAAGCTTCCATATTTTGACTTGTACGTTTTATATATATTTTAAGTTAGTTTAATACCTTACCTAATCCTTTCCTATAATTCCAAATTCCGTCATTTTTCTTTTTATATTCATTCCCTACCTTTCTATAAATTGTACATAAAATAAAAAACTTGACACTGGCTAATAAAAATAATAATAATAAAATGATTTATATTCACGATTACAAATATATCACAAAAAAAATATAAAATTTATCTTGGAAACAGGAAAAGACTCAGCATATTGCTAAAAAGTACATAAGAAGACACTCAGAAGCGTTGGTTTTCAGTCTTCCCCTACATGTAAATAATAATACCTATGAAAGAGTGGTGACAAACATGAAAAAAAAATTCGTGAATGTTTGGCACTTATTCGCTGTTCATGACGATGTTTTAGTTCTCTCACTCGGAAAGTTTTGCGAAAAAAGTATATGTGTGTGGAACGCTGGCGAGTTGCAATTTATTTTGAAAATTCGATTATTCCAAATTTAAATTCTCTCTAATTTTCGTTACCAGCATTATGAAACTATTGTGTACCATATAAAAAGGATCTGCGTCGGGACCATTTACGTGCAATGATTATTTTCGATTTCAAGTACAACTTGAAACCTGATGAATCATTTAATCGACTTCAATTAGCTTTTATGAACAAGGTGCCTTCTAAAGCAACTGTGTACCACTGGTATAACGAGGTAAAGTGATCGTTTAAATTTAAAGAGTGAAAAAAGAAGTGGTCGTTCTTTGACTGCTGTTACGGGAAAATGTGCTACAAGTAAAAAAATAGATTCAACAAAACTGGCGAATCACATACGAGGACATTCAGTACAGTCCGCGGATTGGATCAGGACGTGTTAATTATATTCTACTCAACCACCTTTGCGTAAGGAGGATTGTTTAGCGCTGGGTACCCCACAACCTCACTGATGCTCAGAAGCAGGCGCGCGTGGTTATGGTGCCATGATATGATGGATAAATTCAAAGCAATTTCTTCCCGCTGTGTTTACGATACCATAACAGGTGACGAATCTTGAATTTATCAACATGATCAATTTTTCTCAAAACTTTCTTAATGTCCCACGTATGTCATAGTCAATATGCACCTTGCATTTAACTCTATATAGTAGCTTTGCAACCCTCAGTGTTTGAAGTTATGTGCCTATTAGTCGTTTTGTTGCTCTTTCGCGACATGGACAAATAGACGATAGATTTTTCATAGCAAAACCTGATTTCGTTTTTGTTAAACAGTACATATAATAAGCAGATTTTGATAAAATGTCAAAATGTCGAGTTTCGAATGAATGACAATGTGAATTAAATGAATCTTTTGTTCCGATGTCAAATGCAATACAATTTAATTTCATATTACTATCGTATCGTCAACCATTTCAAATTACAATTACTTTATTACTTACCGAGGCGTTTTTAGATTTCGTTAGATATTTGCAAACTGCGCAAGCAAGTTTGTCGAGGGAATTTGGAATAAAATTCTAATTAAGAAAGGCCACTTTATCAAGAGGTAAGGAAAAACACATAATGTTTTGTAAATCTTGTAATAACAAAAATGTGTGTCTCATAAGTAAGTTTGTTCAATATTAATTAGAATGTATTATATATTTAGATCTTTATCTATATTGAAGAATACCTGTACTTTCCCAAAAACATGTATTTCTTATTATGATTGTAGTGTCGTAGTAACAGACCACCGTAGTAACAGTCCACGTATAGTAACAGAGTAGACACAACGTGCATTTTTCATCAATCCAGTAACATATCTTGCTACGTTCGACGTAATAGTCCGATGCCAGTGTTTCCCGACGTGTGTTGAGGTTACGGAACTTTTAATTTAGTTATGGATAGGTCCATTAGTATAGGCTCGCGGGTTAGATTACGAACACTACGGTTAAATACATAGAATCTATGTACTAACTCAAAATAAATATTAATTTGGTCTATTATGTGGTAAATAAGACACACCTTTTTCGAGTATTTGTATCAGTTCACCTTGTTCTACACAATTGCAACATACCCCCCCAGGGGGCCCGGAGAAATGTTTTCATTAAAAAAAAATCATAAGATTGTTTTTACAATAGCAACACTAAAAATGGATGAAGTATGAACCCATTTATGTCGAATCAAATCAATATGGCTGCCCGTTTTGCGCTGAGTTGTTGTCGGTTCAAGGAATATAAAATCGTCGGTTGCGTGCTAGGTGCTTATGCGCCTTTTTGTGATTTCATTAATTTCAGGGAAATCTCTTGTTCTTTTTCTTGCTGTTTCCCCACAATAACATTGTGTAGAGCCCTAGCTCCTCCGTTCGCGTGGTAACTTCACAAGTGTTTGATATTGAAAAAAAGAAAGTTTGATTGCCTGTTTGTACGATGAAAGAAAACAAACGGAATTGTTTTAAGTGCGGGCGCTCTCCTGCAAATGACAAGAAGGTGAAATTATTTCGCTCTCCTCGCCCTGGAATAACAAACTCACTTCGGTATGTTAAATACTAACCACAATGCCTCAGCCTTATACCTCAACTTTTACTATTATCGTAACAACTTTGATTATAAAGGTAACGAAATATTGTTTTTATTGTTGTTGTTTTTCTTTTCAGATGTGAATCATGGGCAAAATACTGTTTCCCAGAAAAAACTTGTAGGTACTATAGAATTCCAAAAACGGCTGTATTTGGAACATTATATGCTGTGTGAACAACACTTTGAGCCAACATCATTTGATGATTTTGAGAAAAAAAACTTGCTGTTCCGGAGGATGTGAAGGTTTTTGCTAGGCATATAGTCTTTCAACTGAGATATTCTTTCACTTGAATAATTTGTGTTAAATTTCTTATTGTTTTCATTTTAGCGAGTTGTGTTACAAGTTCCAAATAAATCTGACAGCAGTGTGGCACACCAATCAAATTTTTCACCTATCTCCATGAAAGGAGAGGAAATGACAGCTGCGGGGTCTTCGCAGTCTCCATTGGGGGACAAAACAAACTTTATTTACATAGTAGCTCCATCAAGCGAAACATGTTAAATTACTGCTCGTTGAACATTGGAAGCACCTGTTTCAACTGCTACAACTAGTACATTGCTTCCTGTACCAGACAAACAAAAATTACAGCATTAGGAGCATTTAAAAGATCGCCAACTTGCTTCAATCTTTTGCGCAGGTTGACTATCCTACCTTCGCCAAGTGCATGTAAAAAGCTGCTCCAGCAATTTCATAAAAAACGTTGGCATCAATAAAAAAAATTTTGAGATGTTAAAAAAGTTCTCCAACAGTCAAGACCCCAAAGAAAATGAATGAATATGTCATTTGATGAAATGGCAATTAAAAAACATTTACTTTACAGTAATAAAAAAGACAAAATTGATGGCTATCAAGACCATGGCCAGCAAGGCCGATCCTCGCAAGTTGCATCCCATGCACGGGTATTTATGATTTGTGGCATTAGAAAAAAGCTGATGCAGCCCGTGGCCTATTAATTGTCTGGCTCGTCAGTAACTGCAGATAGGCTTGCTGTTTTAATTAAAGAGGTAACTGTTAATACTTTTTGCTTTAAATTAAAATTAGACATTAAATAAGTAAGTAACCGAAATATTTTAAAATATTTTTAGGTGCCATACCACTGTTTCGAAGCAAATAGTTTCAGAAATTGATTCATGTAATATAATATTAAACATTTCTCAAATATAACATCTGAAGGCAACATTGGTGAAAGTAAGAAATGAAATTAGAGAATATGAATGAAAAGCAAAAAAAAAATTGTGAATACTTATCATATTGAAGTGAAATAAAAACTGTTGGTTTTGGAATAACTGCTTCTATAATAGTATAGGGTAAAAATACACATTTTTATTTTTCCCACATCTATTGTAACTGTGTAAATTGTGATGGTGAATTCTGAGACGCTTTCCTTCTTTTTAGTAGCAAAGAATTTGCCTGTACATTTACATTTATGTATTTGATCTGATTTCAAAAACATTAGATTAGAAATAGATTTTTGATGACCTGTCAGTCAGTGCCAAAATCTACAGGCATTAATTTCTCATAAACTATTCAAGTTAAGTATTTGAAAATGGTTTGTCTCAATATAATAAATCTATTTAATTACAGGTATTGCCAAATGGAGCCACATCAAAAAATTTTATGAAATTGATTATCAAGACCCAAACTTTGTTTTTGCACCAAAACTTCGATCGGAATATTTAAACCCAAATACAAACAGAAAATGAGAGTTAAGTTAGCAGCTCAAGTTTTGAGCTACTCAGTTGCAGCAGGAATGTATTGCAAATATGCTCAAGGTAAGATTTACCATTAATGTCAACTGGATCCCCGTATCTACAGACAAAGTGGAGTTGTATGTGTGTGCGTGCACTGGATCAGTGTACTTGTAAAGAAAGCATTTTGTTTCCAATGCAGATCGAGCAAGCTGAACCATACTGTTTCATTTAAAAATATTTTTATTTTTGTATTAATGAACATTGAAATAAAAAAATTCTTACATAGAACAAGACAGCATTAGAACTATTCTATTATTTATTGAGTAAAGTTAATGAAACTGCAATAGATTAAACTAACTATATGTATATTATTTCAGGGGAACTGCCAACGGAAGCAGTGGTAACAGCTGACCTCATTGCTGATGTAGACAATTTCGGCGAAGACCATCTTCGCTTCATCTCGCTCACCTATTACTTATTTTATTTTGTCATGTAACTTGCCCATCATTAATGTAAACGCTTTGTATTGTAAAAACCATACATAGATTTTACAAGTTCACATCATATCTGACCAAATTGTATTTACTGTATTGTATTTATGTGATTGTATTTATATTTACAGTAGGACACTTTTCTGGAATGTTGTTGTTTATAGTTTTATAGTTTATATTTTATTTTTAACTCTAAAAAAAAGTAAAGTCTTTGCGTATTGTGAAATAAGTTTAAGCGGCAGCGGAGCGTGTACGCCCTAATCCACAGGCATTGGCAGAATCATCAGCGTTGTTGGACATCCGTGCAACAATATTAAGCTGGGCCATATAGCCTATTTACTTAGATTTCCATGTATACAACTCATTGTTATTTGTCTCTGTTTGCACATGTGTATGCTTTGTGAGTAAATAAATATTTTTTCTTTCTTTCTTTCTTTCTTTCTTTCTTTCTAAATGGCATCATCTCCTCATTTGAATGTATTTTGCAAAATATTTTATAGTGCTTTACCAATAATAGGTTTTTATTTAATAAAGTCACATTTCTTCAATGTTCTGTTTTATTTATATAAAAAAAATCCTTAAAGTTTAAAATTATGGTGTAAGCACATTACAGACGACACCATAATTTAAAATACCCGCCAGGGTATAATTCAGGGGGCCCCAATAGATGGCGCATCAATCGATTTCTGTTCACATTATTTAGTATGAAGTTGTCATTCTTCTCGCCGTAGTATATGTTCCTTGGTTTGTATGTCTGTATTTTTTTAACCGGAACACTAAAAAACACTATCAATCACTCACTTTTACGGTATACATATGGTATACATTGATACAACTGTCAACTTTATTTTTTCAGGATACTGGTCATCGTCAACGAAAATATCAAGCACGAATAAGAAGTATCTACGTCTGAAATATCATACCAAAATGAGAAATCTACCCCAAAAATAGTCGACCCCCAAAAAAAGTACCACAACACAACTTAGACAAAATTTTAAAGAAATAAATATTTTTTTATATTTTTATACAGTGTGGATACCACTAATGGGCAAAAAATGAAACCACAAGTAATAGTCCACAGAAGTATAACACAATAGAATATTACACGAAAAACCGCAAATTAAATAACTGTAATTTTCAAACAAAATAAATAGCGAAATAAATGCAGTATCAGTATAACACTCTGTTTATACAACGTACTTTAGCCTCAGCAGAAGAGTGGCAACGATGCACACGCATGGCGCGATAGGCAGCACGGCGCCGCCATCTTCGATTGTTGTTTTACGGTTTGCGACGTAACGAAAAAAAATCACTTAATGTTGATTTTCTAACCGCACTTTTTTATTTCGTCACGATACAACTAAACTGAAAATAAACCCAATAATGGAGCACTATCCTATATTGTAGGACAGGTGCGAGTTGCGCCAAATCTCTCCCGATACATACGTAAAGTTAACACTGCATTCTGGCGACATTCGCCATACATTAAAATCATGTATGTATACTCTGCAGCACTTTAAAACAGCTGTTGTCGCGGCATTTTGTTAAAAAAAACACACACATACACACACAAAAGTAAAGTACCTAGTGTCAATTTCACCATAAAAAATAAATTCTGAATAAATTAAACTACCTAATAACAACAGTTTACAATAATTACTGCACAATGAGCGAGCGCGAGTATCAAAATCTCTGCAATAAGCGCATAAGCAGTGGCCCGGAAGTCTAGCGGTGAACTGACGAGTGACGAAACATAACTTCCCAGTTGGCAAAAAACATAAGTCATAAATAGTGCAATTGTTAGTATTCAATACTTATTTACAATTACGTACCTAAGAAAAGGATGAACTATGATAATCATCAATGCATTAAAATAAGAGTATGTTTGCGTTATTAGAGTTTTTATTATTATTATTATTAACAATTAACAAATTATTTTAAGGAATAGACTATGTACCTATTATAATAAATGTTTATTTTTTGTTTTTACGATTGAATTTATGAATTTTAACAGGAGCGATTCGACTCGTCCAGTCTAGGCGTAACACGTAAAAACAATTCATAAGATTCCACTGTCTACTTCTTTATTTATTTTATCTCTAACTACACATAATAATTATTAATAAGAACGCCCTAGATGGACCTAATCTAACCTAAGGAGGTCTTCCTAATCAACAAAGGAAAAACACATATAACTTTAAATTACTTTTATTTATGATGAATATATTTTATAATAACATAAAGGAATAATTCTTAGACTATTTTGGGGACGAAGCCCGCAATAGAATTCCGTAAAGGAATGCCATGGAACAATCTTCCATATTCTATCTATTTTACATTTTACAAATAAAATAAAATAATGACAGACTTATAAGTTGCCAGTCATAAATGTCGGCAAGTTTGTTTGTGCAATAACTTATGATTAAACGAACTTACCTGTACGTGAAGTTCTATCATAGTTATACGTAGGCTTCGAAGAGATTAGAGATTAGTAAGCTGAAAAATAATTCGTAATTACATATACACATGTAGTTTCACCCAGGACTCACCACTATGCACTTTATTTAAGAGTTTTGTTCTTTACTTTTCTTTTTTATTTTTTTTAAAGCTTAAAATGTCAAACGGATTGACCGCTTGACAGCTATGCTATCGACGTCCTACATCAATCCCGTCATTTAGTTCAGAGTAATTGTGATAACTGATATTTTTAGATCGGGGATGGGCGGGAGGGACTTACTAATCTCTTCGAACGAAGCCTACGTATAACTATGATAGAACTTCACGTACAGGTAAGTTCGTTTAATCATAAGTTATACTTGGCTTCGTTCTCAAGATTAGTAAGCTGAAAAATAAACTTCGTAATTACATATACACATGTAGATGTTGAGAGAGGAAGCTACAGATCTAAAAATATCAAACAACTTTCAAGGTAGAATCAATATTTATTTTGTCTACAATTGAATTGTAAATAGATCTGTTAATTAGTAATGATCTTTATATGTTTTATACAGTATGAGTATATATATTTTAAGGTATTTACTACATGTATTGTTACATTAATTAATTAAATTATTATTTATTAAACATAGTTTCATTTAATTATTATCCATGAGGTTGAATTCTCATTGATAATAGCTTTCGCTAAGGCTGTCGGGTCCTGTTTGTCTATATTTCTCTTATAAAATTTATAGAATGTATCTGAGGTTTTACTCCAACCCGCGGTGTTTCTAATTTGATCTATATTGACGCCCAGACGATGCGCTTTAGACGTAGATGCATGCCTAACACTATGTGATGAGAATATGGATACATCTATCCCACTCGCATGTATGGTACTCTTTATCCATCGGCTTAGAGTCTGTGCCGTGGCCTCCTTGTGCGGTTTCTTACATCCTATGAACAGATACTAATTTTTTCTTAAAGCAGATGTTTTATTTACATAATCAGTAAGTGTTTGTGCGGGGCATATTTCTTTCTTTTGGGTAATTTAATTATAATCTCATTTGGTCTAATTTGTATATTTTTTACCAAAATTTTTGACAACGTTTGGACCCGATGAGCCGTAACAAGAGCTAACAAGGTAATACATTTTTTTGTAATTAGTTCAAGACTTAGTGTTTCGTTTGGGTACTGAGTGGTTAAGTGGGATAGCACGCATGAAGTATCCCAAGTCATATCGTATCTAGGCTTAGGAGGTCGCAAGCGATACACTCCTTTAAAGAATCTTGTAAGACCCTCATCTTTTGAAACACTAGGTCCTAAAATCAAGGATAGTGCTGCTCTAAAGCTATTAAGGCTCCCATATTGACTACCTCCTTCAAAATTAGTTGTTAAAAATTTTAAAACATCTGTGATGGAAGCCTCATAGAAATGTAAGGAGTTTTGTACGCAAAAGGTAAACCATTTTTCATAACAAACATTGTATTGTTTTATGGAGCTCTCGGATAATGAGGCAATCATTATTTGATTTGTTGATTCCGGGATGTTTCTTCATGATAACGCTCTCCCGATAAAATCCCTGCAGCCAGGATAAGATGGCTCTGGATGTTTCGATTGCTGGAATGACGAAAATCTACATTGGTGGCGTCTGCTTTAAAAGTAATCAATTCTGATAAGAGAAGATTTTTAAATAGAGGAAACCATGGTTGTGTTGGCCATAATGGCACAACTACAATGCCCATAGCTTTGTCGTTAACTATTTTTCTTAACATTTTTAAGATCACCGGAAAAGGTGGAAATGCATAAATGAAATCATTCGACCAATTAATAGTGAAAGCATTTATTGCGAATGCTTCCGGGTCTCTAAACCAAGCGACATATTTTGTGCATTGTCGGTTTATCCGACTGGCAAACAAATCTATAGATGGCTCACCTAATTTATGGACAAGATGACTAAACATAAAATTTGTAAGTGACCACTCAACGTCTGGATGGATACGTCTAGACTCCCTATCAGCTATGATGTTATCTGATTATTTAATGTAATATGCATAAATAAAGATGCTACGTGATCCACACCACTGCCAAATATCTTTCGTGAGTCGCGTCAGGTGTGGAAATTGAATTCCACCCATCCGATTGATATAGCTAATTGCAGTTGAGTTATCAACACGTAAAAGTATTTGACAGTTATGTAATTCTCATGTAAATACTTTTAAAGCAAAAAATTCGGCTAATAATTCGAGATAATTTATATGGTGCTTTTGTTCTGACGGTGACCAACGACCACTCGCCGTCTGTGAGCCACACGCTGCACCCCACCCCGTAGTTGGGGCGTCAGAAAATATTTCTACTAAGTAAGTATCGTCCTTGATTCGGCTCTCAGGGGTTTCGAGAGCTAGTAACCACCAGCAAAGATCATTATGTAAGTAATCAGGAACGCTCATATACCGATTGTAGTCATCGTGACCCCTTAGGTTTAGATATTTGCAACGTTCTAATTCTTTAGTGTACAGCCACCCGTACTCAACGGCGGGGCAAGCTGACACTAAAAGATCGACTAATTTAGCGAATTCTTTGATTTTACAGCGTTTTATATTAAGGAATCTAGTTATTTCTGTTTTTATGCGGTCTCTTTTATCTTGGGGTAGAATTATAATGTATTTTTTTGAATCTAAAATGAATCCTAAAAACTTACATTTAGTTGAAGGTTGTAATTTACTTTTTTCATAGTTTATAATAAAACCTAATGCGGTTAATAGCTTTATAGTTGTTTTTATATTATTGATACAATCGGTGTATGAGTTTCCTTGTAAATAAAGGTCATCAATATATAAGGTTGATATGTATCCAGCTAATCTAAGCATCCTAACGACAGGTTTCATTAATTTAGTGTAAACGTAAGGCGCCGTATTTAAACCGAATGGCAAAACGTTAAATTCATATGTTTTTTCACAAAATTGAAATCTTAGGTATTTTCTTGATTCAGGATGTATGTTTAAAAGAAAATAGGCGTCCTGCAGGTCGCAGGTGGCCATATAGCAATTTCTGGTCATAAGTTTAATCGCAGTACGCAAATCCTCTAGTTTGAAATGTTCTGTTTTTATAAATTTGTTCAAATTTTTTAAATTTAAAATAAATCGTTTTTTGCCGTTCGGCTTGGGTACAAGGAAAATGTTTGATATGTATTGATTATTACATGGAGCACACTCTGTAATAGCACCGATATTTAAAAGTTTATTAATTATATTATTGAATTCTTGTGTTTCAGATTTTGTTAGGACCGCTGCCGCGGGTGACTTATGTTGAATAGCTGGTTCCGATAACTGCAGCTTATATCCTTCAATCCAGGAGAGGACAGTTTTATCACGTGTTAAGAGTGACCATTGGTTAGCGAAAACAGAAAGACGACCGGCATAACATACCTCATTCAGTAGCGCCGGTTTGTCCGCGGCTGATAACGCGATGTCTTCGATGAGGCGGCGTGCTGCGGCGGCAGACGACCCATCGGTGGCGGTGGCGGCGGCGGCGGCGGCGGCGGAGGCGTTGTCGCGAAGTACCCGGCAGGCTGGTATGATTGGCGGCTCCTCTGTGGCCCCGGCGGCCTGCTTGCTGGGGCGGGAGCCTTCCAGTTTAAGCCACGTGAAGTAGAAGGTTGCGGCTGAATGGGTTTCTTGTTACCTTTATCGTATAAAGCCTTTAGTTCGTCACCAGACTTTGACACCGCCTTAGCAGTTCTAAGGGTTTCTGCTAAGCCTTCACTGAAGAGGTATTTGTCTATTTTAGTTTGCATCAAATGTTGATTTACGTCTTTCTTTAAGGAAGACAAAGCAAAGTAACGCCTTTTCGTCGAGTCAGAGTGAAATGTGTCGCACATAAGTTTGATAGCATCTGAATCAATTGAACAGTAATTACATCGCTTAAACAAGAGATGGCAGTACTTACCTGCATTTGCCTATGTTCAAGTCCTTTATCACGCTTGACACTTAACTCAGGCAATGCTGCCTTTATTTCAGGGTTCAACAAGGTAGGAATGATACGAGTGCAGTTTGCCGGGCATAGATATTTCTTATTAAGTTCCTTTCGGGTATCATTATCTAAACCGTTGAGGAGTATATGTTCTAGGCGCTTAGATAAACCAATATGAATATAATTGCCATATTCAGTACAGAGCGAAGGATCATCACCGAAAAGTTTTGTTAAGTCATCATCCTCAGCGCATATGATTGGTGAATCGTCAGCGGGGACAGCATTTGTTTGTTGCTGCACTGACAATGCTGAAGACTCTGGTTGGTTTGAATCTTCAGGTAATGAATTAGGTATACAAGATTCCAATACCTCTCCAGGAATGGTCTGTTCAATATTAATACTGTTCGTCTGTACAATGCCCGGTTCGGTTAAAAGTTCGATATCCATATCGTCAATAACTAATGAATTTTCCGCTGCTGGAAATTGAGAGAAAAGTTGCAATTCCAGTGAATTTAACGTCTTTCTACGTCAAATTAGTAGGCAAATGTTGCAATTCCAGTGAATTGAACGGACCATATAAAGATAATAAGTACATACTCATTATTTGGAAAAAATGGTAAATGTAAAATTCCAATGAATTAAACGCACCATATAAGGATAATCAGTTCATCAATTATTATTATTATACTTATTATTTGAAAAAGAGGGTAGATGTAAAATTCCGATGAATTAAACGAACCCAATCAATGGCACATATTTCTTAATTGTAAATAAAAAATAAAACAACCTGTATTGTTATGCACAGAAGATCTAATGTTCTCACTTTTATCCGATGGTGACGGCGACGGAGAACGATTTTTTGCTTGCTTTAATTTTCGTTCTAATTTACGTAATTTTTTAATGATTTTTTCAATGTCCCTATCTCGTTTTCTTTTTGGCATTATAAGCAAGTTCTAAACACACTAAAATAAAAATCTCTCTCAATTATTTAACTATAACGTATTTTATCGCGAGACACTGTGCGAAGTGGTGAAGCACTGTAACGTGAATGACGGGATTGATGTAGGACGTCGATAGCATAGCTGTCAAGCAGTCAATCCGTTTGACATTTTAGCTTTAAAAAAAACAAAAAAGAAAAGTAAAGAACAAAACTCTTAAATAAAGTGCATAGTGGTGAGTCCTGGGTGAAACTACATGTGTATATGTTTATTTTTCAGCTTACTAATCTTGAGAACGAAGCCAAGTATAACCTCTTTTATTAAATACGGCACAAGCAAACGTTGCAGTACCGTTATGATAATTTTAAAAACACTATGTACTAAGTGATTAAAGCTAAACATAATCTCGAATCATTTTCTCTTTCAACTTATTTATTAACCGATTATTATTCCCTTTACAAAACAGTGGTAACTAAGTGATTATAACATGCTATCTTACATACAACTCTAGAAAACTAGTTTGGCGGGATTTTCTCATTTTTCGCAAAAATATGATTTTGCACTTAGCGGACTTTTTAGAACAGGTGTGTCCACCCTGCACGCGCCCCGCTCAGGGGAATTCCCGCTCTCGGCAAATAACGCACTACGTGGCAACGTCGCATTTCTCCAACTATGTACCTAAATAATGTTAATTCAAGTTTATTGACTCATTGACCTAGTGCTGTAAATCTACAGAGTGTGTCTCTACGAATTTGCTCAAAATCAAAACTCTAGGTTTTAATTTTTTATTTTAAATTTAATTTTTTGTATACTTTTAGAAAAGGCGATAACAAGTATGAGGTTTTATTTATTGCCCATAAGCGGTATCCATACTGTATAACAATCTGTTTGTAGTTGTATTATAGTTTTATGGTTTAAAGCAGTACTTGAAAAGTTCGACTTAAATAAATTTCGACTTTCAACAGAATCATATCGAAAATTAACCAAGCTTGTCGAAGTTTCTTAATAGAATTTCCTTTTAATTTTCAGGGGCGTAGCGTGTCACTAAACTATGATCGGATTGGTTGATCGGTTGATAATCAGTTTATGCGTAAAAGAACATCAAATAAACAAACAAAATCAATTCGGATTTATAATAATTTAGTTATAAAAAAATTCAATCAAGCGCATGACCTTGGTAACACGCTGTGGTATTACATTACGTAAAAAAGTATTAGGGTTTTTTGTCAATTAGCGATTGAAGAGCAAATGTCACGCGATTTTTCTATTGAATGGTATGTAAATATTAAGTTTACCGACTAAGTTAGACAAGGTTATAGAAAAGCGTTAGTATTTATAAATAGATTCGTTTCACAATATGTTATGCTGTTAATGCAGATCAATAAAAAATCTTTAAAAATTATAGTAACCACATTATTTATAGCAATATGTTTCGTGTCGTCTTTTCTCTTGACTCGATAGGTTATCTACAATACTCGTACTGCAAAATAATATTAAACTACAAATTGCATTGTTTTGTCTATACTTCAAAACATCTAAGGGGATTTCCCCTGAAGCAGTTTATTTCGGTAAGTATACGTCTCTCATTGGTTGAAAACGCTAACGTATCTCCGACGTGCACGCTACCAACATTACAAATTGATGCGGTTTATTTCTGTTCAATTTATTTTCAGTTTCGTATATCTATCTATGGTCTTGTACGTACGTGTACGTATGATGTTCCGTGCATATTACACTCAAACTCTGTGTAGTTCTGTTTTCTGCAAGCGAACTTTATTTTTGTGATTAATTTTGGGGAAAATGTTGTTAAACTAAGAACATTTAGTGTTATTTTGAAGAATTACAAGTTGTATGCGTATTTTCGTTGTTTGTAAATGTTTACTTAACGAATATTTCTGGATGATATGATTTTGAACGAATCCGAGGTAAGCATTTCAACATGGCTACTACCTACATGACTACTATTTAGATAAAATCTTCCTGGAATCGATACAGCATTTTGTTTTATTGCTATGAAAAATTATGAGATTTAAAATTAACTCATTATGAAGGCTCCTGGGACTGAAAAAAGTAGGGGTTAAAAAAATGTTTTTATAACAAATATGTTTTTTATTACAATACTGGGAGTGTATTGTACGGCTCTCGTTATTGTATTGCAGCAGATGTAGTAAGCGATTACAACATTTGTCCAATTTAATCCAATTTCGCGAGTTATTACAAGTTAATCTGAGTTTTAATTTCTAAAATGAATCCGCTACATCTTATGCTGGCCCGTAATTTCAATTTATGGAATTATTATTACTACTACAGAAGAAAAGGCCATTGTGGCCGCCAGAGCCTGGTTTTTATTGCCTACCCATAACTATCCTGGGCCCTGTTCAATAAAACTTACAATTCTATAAATTTGTCAATAAGTGACATAATAAAATTGTCGAATTTTCATATAATTTAATAAATAAAATTTTTGAAATTTCAATTCAACAAAAAAAATTACAAATATGCCATGGTAGTTTACAATTCTACATATTAATGTAAAATTGTTACATTGTACAATACAAAAGATTAATGAGGGTAAGTCAAAATCTTTTAGGTTTATTGGTGAGATATTTTCTGTTAAGAGTAAAAATGGAGCTGAATAACAAATTCACTATTCTGTCGCATATACATAGCATCAATGATATTTTGTTTGGTCGGTTTAGTGAGAAATTGACTCACGATATGAAGATAAAAAGTGGAAGAAACTCGCGGCCCAATTAAACACCATTTTGCAAAATGAAATACCATTTTGGTAAAAAAGCATAAAACAAAACAATAATAAGGTATAATGCTGAGGTATTATCACTTGTAAGGCGGCGCTCAATTTGGACGCGAATTCATACGAATATTACTCGTGCGGAAATGTACGTGATCGTGATCGTACGAATTGAGTGGTCACATTGAATACGTTTTTCTCCTTCAAGTAGGCAGTGTAAGGCCATATCATCGGTGAAGTCATCTTTGGAGCGATGAATAATCTATATCTATTATAATATCATCTTCTAAACCATAGATTGCGACAGCGTCGGTATTCTGTTTATCATTAATTAATATATAAATACATTTATTCACTTAACGCACCCCGTCGTAACTTAACGCACGTATACGTACGACTACTCGCATGCAGTCTGCGCACTGTCATAGTTTTTGGAAGGACGGGAATGTCACATTCGTACGAACGAATGCGCTTCCAAAGTGAGCGCGGCCTAAATGTTTTACCGAGGGTAAAGTCACAGTCACAAATGAATTACAATTCTACAAATATGTTAACTTGTAGATACAATTAAACGTTCAACAAATCAGTTTTTCCGATTTGTAAATTGTCACCCTCATGCAAAAATGTTTATTGGACAGAAATGTGTAAAATTGCAACTAAAATTTGACAAATATGGAAATTTTCCGCCATTATTCCGCCGTAATTTGTGTTTTTTATTGAACAGAAACTTGTAAAATTGTCGCCTGTAAGTCAATTGTCAGTTTTATTGAACAGGAACCCTGCTCGTTGTTCTACATGCAACCAATGCATGTCGCTAGAACACCGAAACTGTTTTGCGTTGTTTACGGGCATTTTCACCAAAACTTGTACAAGCTATAAAGTTGGTTGTCCCATGGATAAATATAATTTTTGTAAATGTTCTAGCATCATTATAATATTCTTTTTTATATTTTATTTATTGTATATTATTGTGCAATCGCTTACAATTTAATAAAATTAATAATATGCTGAAAAAAAAAACGTAAGTTTTAGTATCTACTGTCCCATTTCCGGACATCAACATTTAAACTGAAATAATGATGGCAAATTCAATACATTTTCTACCTTACATAAAAAAAAGCTTAAGAAACGGCATGCATTAATGAAACATGTGTCTTTTGATAGAGCGAATTAAATATATCAAATTATCTTTTGAATAATATCATGGAAAAATGATAGAAAAAAGATAATTTACTTTAAAAAAACTCATAATATTAGGCTAGGTTTTTACGAATATTACTTATTCAACTGTGTGGCACTAATTTTATAACTAATCAAACAAGTCACTTTTAGTATTATAATTATTTACAATTACATGTACCTATTACTTTTAATCAGCGAGCAGTACAAAAGTAATAACAACTGTTATTCATTAATACTTTTTCATTGAGCTTATGAAACAACGTTCATATTGCAGTAGTATTATTTTTTTGTTTTTTTAGGTCTTTATCACTGTTTAATTGCCGCTTTATTTTCTTTTTCTGTCAATATTTTAACGTAAGCCTGCACCCTAGGTATACACCGTTTTATTCATAATCCTTTTATAAAATTGTAACTGCAACTAAAATATGTTTTGTCTCTTTTTGACTTATATATATGACAATGTAGTTGATAGAAAGAAATAAAATATATTGTAACCAAATTACTGCTATAAAGGATTATGAATAAGGACAGTAAGATGTTAATCAATGCATAATGATAGCTATGGAGTCAGATGCTATTTACCAGTTGATCACATGGATATAATGATTAGTGGATTGTAGAAACCAGTTATTCAAAAAGGGTAGGTATAATAAAAAAAAAACACTTAATTATTGTTTTTCTTTATTATAAAATTGTCAAGAAATGCCGCTGGTGCTCCAAGGTATCCCAAATGTCTTGCATGACCCATATACCATAATATACTCATTACATGGGAGCAACATCCCACAGTCCTATTTCCAGTGGCAAAATTACAATAATAACTTAAGATTGCTCTGCGACAATTTTTTTTTTTATTCTTATTATTTAATTCTTTACCCTTAGGGGAACGCAAGGGATCTAGACCATGCAGCCTGTTTTTTTTTTTTTTGTGTTTAACCCACATTCATATTTATCCCTTCTAGAAAGGCACTTAGTTTTTAAAGGACTTTACTTATACGGTTACGTCGTATGTTTGAAGTTTTTATTTTATTATTAAAAAGTAGCTTAATTTAGCTTATTTTATTTTTACTTGTTCGCTTGCAACGTTCTTATATTGATCAATTATATTGATATTGATCACGTACTTTCGATAATAACGGACATATTGTCATGTACCGTTACCGTGTTTAGTAAAAATTTTGCGATTTTTCTAATAAATAAGATCTTTGTTCTTTTAAAATATAGTAACCTTCACAATAAACTGTCAAACTCACGACAAACTTCATTCATTGTCGACTATACTAATAAAATAAGAGTCACCGACACGCTGCGTCCTGAACAGATTCCTATTTTTACATCTGATTGTCCGGTAAATGTTTGACATTTTATTTTAAAAAAGACTACAATATTCATTTCATCACATATAGCATCACGCAGATAAGTTATATCTGAAGTAAAAAACCGTCCTTGTTTGACTCTGCGCACTTTATTACTTGATTAGGTGATTACTTGATAAACAAATGAAATTAAAACCGAATTAAATTACTAAAGCGGATTTATTGATCTCTTGAGTGATCAATGAGGATGATATTGATGACGAGTGTGAGCACGCGCGACCTCCTTGATAAGTCTTAACGCACTGAAATTTAGTTTAAATTAATAAACTGCGTGTCGCAGAATGCTGATGCATAGCCTACTTAAAATGTCCGATTTGCATCGTACATGCTCCCACACCGAAAAAGATGAGAAGTTAGTAATGATGAGATGATATAAGGTGATACCAATTTGTCCTTAACCTACACTTGTTAGTAAGTATGGAAAATAAAGATGATATTAGATATTAAATAGAATTAAACTTGACACTATCGTCACCGACCACGTAAACCGCGCGGAAAGTCGGTGACGTACGTTTGTTTTGTTTGTAATGCGATACATGATTTTTTTTTACGTTACACTGACCACTGTTAACACCAATGTTTTGATAGCTTTTATAACGCGAGACCCTACTTTCACACTTAACACTTGCATTACACACACACTGATTGTCAATGTTCCGCGTAGAGGAGGCCGGCAGCTGCCTTGCCGCCGCAGGTTCCCTCGCCACGCGCTCCGTTGCAGCAGCCTCCGCTGCCTGGTCCTGGCCTCGCCGCTGCTGACAATGTCCGCCGGATCCGTCGTGTCGTCCAAACCGCTGTTGCCACGATAATAACGCTAACGATAATGTACGTTACCGTGTAATGCTGAATATCGTGGCTGCTTACGCTGTCATACAGAGGGACAGCCTTCTTCATCTCCTCAATCCTTTCCTGTAGCTGAATCAGCTGTTTTGAATTATCACCGACATCTTTTGAGCTGTTATTAACGAGGTTTGGTACTGATATGTTGAAAAGTTGGTTTATCGGAGATAACCTCGGAGCAATAAGATCGGCTTCGACATGCAGATTACTCATCTCTTGCTTATGAGTGTAAACAGAGAAGTCCTTGAACCTAAGTAAACAACCTTGATTTGTTGTTATTGGGCCAGCGTTTAATAACTGCAACGATGAAACTTGATCGTCACAAAGTACTTTCACGTTCTGTTGGTGACAATAAAAGTAACAGTAGGTATTTACTTGAGTTAATTCATGCCATTGTGATAAGCATGATTCTTGATAAAGCTTGCACTTTCCGGTAACTAGGTCCTGTTCACATAGGCTTTCATCGTCCTTTAGTGAGTAAACCGGCGACCTTGGCGTACATAAAATCGTATCTGTATCTTGCTGCAAACACGAATTTAAATCACTTTCTGTCATAGGCAACAGAGCGTCGTTTCTTAGGTTAATAGCTGGGTAACTAGATACGGGTTTGAAATAAATCATCATATTATTTTTTAAACGTGGTACGGCGATGATTTTATAAATTTCGTATATCTCTCGGTGAACTAGAGGTATTTTAGTTTCGAATAATAAATAATTTGCAGACATTCTTGCTTTAACTTTCAATAAGTGGTATATTTTTGGTAAATTAATATGATCAAATGGAACCGATAAATCCTTTGATATTTTACCGGAAATAAAGTTTAGCTCACGGCGTAATTGGTCAGGTGTTAGGAGATGTAAATTTAATTGGCCATTGTAGATGTTAGTCAGAGTATCTAACAAAGTGTTCTGCATGTCCTTGAGATGTGCTAATATGTTTGCTATCATTGCAGAGAGGGATAAAACCATTATTTTCTATGTTTTCGAATCTTACGACATTTACTTCCTTCTCTAATTGATGCATGCGTTGGTTGATGAGCTTATGCTGCTTCGTCATAATATTTTCCGTGCGTTTTAATAAATTAAATTCCGCTTCCACTACTGAGGTCTGGTTCTTCCAGAGTGGAGCGAGATGCTCTTGATTTTTGTTTATAAGATGGATGTCTTGCTCATATTTTTCAGCGAAGTTACTATCTAAAATTCCGAATAAACTATTTGCTAAAGAACCAACTCCATTTATCAATCCTCGTCGCATTAGCGAGATTTGCTTGTTCATCAAAACCTTATTATAATGAATAAATTGTTCGTAACCATGTTGTAATTGTAACATGATCGCTCGACTCGACATTATTCGATGTCAATGACTTATTATAAAACGCGTCGTGCAAAATAGAATTATGATTACCATTGCACTCTCGACAACGTGATTCCGAATAACTGTTTTTGCCCTGGTGATCAAAAAGAAAATTTTTACACAAATTATTGTCGATAATTGTTTTTCGTTTTAGATGATTAGGTAGTTCAAGAAACTTGCAATAATATAAGCCGTGTCCGCGATTTGCGCAAACGGGGCACGTTAATTTAACCGGATGTGCTGGTTTATTGACTTTGCTACCTGAAACCTTTGTTGATTGTGTAAAATATGTAGGCTTTTTATGATTCGTGTTATTCTTTGAATTTGTATTATTAAAATTATTTTTGAAACTAGGCTTTGGTCCCGGATGTTCTTGCTTTTTCCGCAAAGTTTCAAGCGCAGTGAATTTACTCTCCAGAAAGTCTAGAAAATATTTTAGGGTAGGTAATTCCCTAGGCTGCTTTAATGATGAAACATACTTGTTGTAGGTGTCTGATCTAGTTTTTGGCTTAAGATATGTACAAGTAGAGGGTCCCAAGTGCTTATCTCTACACCCAGGTTCTTTATTGCATTAAGCGATTCCAGTGACGTATCGTGGAGCCTTTTGATCTGTCCAAACGATGGTTGTTGGGACACTGTAATGTTCATTAAAGTATTGATGTGCGACGTAAAAATCAACTTCCTATTATTATACCTATTGCTAAGGATCTCCCAGCAGGTGACGTAGTTGTCTGAGCTAATATGCAGGTGTTGAACTAATCGCTCAGCTTCCCCCCGGAGCTTGCTCTTCAGGAATTGCATCGTCTGCGCACTTGATAGCGATGCGTTGCTATGGATTGTCTCCGTAAAAAGATCTTTGAAAGACGTCCATTGTTGGAAGTTGCCACTAAATGTAGGCAACTCCATCTGTGGAGTAGATTTTTCCCTATGACACACAGACCATATTTTCTTGTTTATAAGATGGATGTCTTGCTCATATTTTTCAGTGTAATTACTATCTAAAATGTTTTATATTATAATTGTTTCTTTGAAATTGTACATAATTCTGTTACGTCCTGATCGTTACCATTGAGTCAGTAACGTATAGTCCGGACCTGATTAGTAACGAACAGGACAGCATAAAGTCGGGCACATACTACATACATCTTAATGTTTCACGCGATTATGTGCATGTATGTTTATATGACTGTTCCCGATCCTATTCTTATCTTAATCTTGTATCATAGTTGACAAACATTAATAGAACCCTACATTTTCTAGTTTTATAAAATATTTATAAATTGAAACAGCGTCTAAAATCAGATAAAAACTTTACTTTAATAAAAACGTTACTACGAACTAAGAACAGTTTTTAAGGTTTTTACCACACCAATCGATCGATGGTAGCATGGAACAAGCAACGTCGATCGATTGGTGTGGTAACACCCTAACTGTGACGGTTGCAAGGACGGTTGACTGGTTCTAAACCGTATAGCCAAATGTATGTGCTGTAAAAAAGGCTTTGTTGGGACTGTTGCGGAATACAAATCATAAGCGATTACATATGTGATACGTGCCTTCAAGGTTGATTTGAATAAAGTTTTGATCCATGCTCTGGACTACTAATAAATAACAGTTACTAATAAGAGTAGCGCGAAAGATCTCAATCAGAGTTTCAGATTTTGTTTTAAGTTTGGCTATTCAAAACTGTATTGGGTTGGCTCATTGTGCCCTCGAATTTACTGTGTCCTGTTTGTTACTCATCGGTCAGGTTACGTTACTGTCCCGTAAAAAATATTTTTTTGTTGATTTTCCAGTTTGTTTGTTAAATATCTTAATACCTAATTTTACATTTTTTTTACAAATAATGTTGAGATAAAATCACCAAAGACTACTCGTGATTATTAGTTTAAGTATATGATTAATATGGCAAATAATAAACAGCAACAAGAAGTAACGGTACGGAACCAATAAAAGCAAAAATGTTAAATAAAAATACTTTTTAATGGAGTTTTGTACGTCAAAATACAGAGAGTAAATTGAATTTTTATATTAAATTTGTTTAAACATCAAACCGTGATTTTGTTTTATTATAATAACTGTATCTATGCCGGTAACGCACATGACAAAATCCGATGCGCTGGCCGTATTTTTATTAATTTAAAATTAACTCAATATTAAACACACAATCTTTTTAAACGAACTCTCACAATATTTATGTATATGTCTATATTCCAAAAATTGTTTACAAACTTTATTTTAATCATCTATTTTTCGATTTGGTACAAGTTTCAATAAAAATGCCCTTACACGTATTATGTAGTTACGTAGTAACAACATTTTAATTTTACTATATTTCAGTCGTGTGCCCTTACGCATTACGTAGTTAAACTTATAAGTTCAATGAAATGGACGGTCAATAACTTAAGGAATTCGTCGGTTCTGTAGGTACTTAGATTTGTGATTCGCGGGATTTTGGAGGAGTTCAGAGAAGAATTTATTTCTGAAATTCGTATGTCTAGAAGGTTACGTTAATTTCTGAAATTTTGAATTCACATATTCCTTTTTTCCATTCTTATTTTAAATATCTTTTTTGTTATTTTTTTTTTGTTATCCCCAGACAAACACACCAACTGTATGGCCCCAAAGTAAGCAGAGCTTGTGCTATGGATGACCATACAGCGAACTGGGGGGGAACCCAGAATAAACATACATATATAAATACAAACAACCATGACCCGAGAACAAACATCTGTGTTCATCACATAAATGAATGCCCCGGCCGGGACTCGAACCTGGGACCTTCGGCGTATGAGGCAAGGCTAATTACCACTACACCACTCGGTCTTTAAGTCGACATTTTGAAATAAAAAGGAGAAAATGCGATATAAAAATGAGCCCTCGCCACCTACCGCTTTAACTTATCTAACTAAAAAATCATGTCAAGTTTCCGGTATTTCGGCACCGTTGCAAGCGCCATGATCACGGAGATTGGGGGTTAGCCACATCACACAAATATCTAAACGGGCAGCCCTTCTGCGACCCTTTCCTACCCGACCGCCAGCCCTATGCGTTCTCTACGTTCTTTGTTAGTACCTACTCGCACGGTCAGATCATAATTAGGTACATAAAATACATAAACAATGCAAATGACATTCCCTTAGGGTTCGGGCCGCATTCGGTCTGACTGGAGCGCAAGAGGCAAAACGCTTTCAGTATGGATTAGAAATCATAGATTTCTAAAAAATGTATATATATGTTTTATTTATAATCTTGTATTTACTGGTTTTCAGGTTCTGGTAGCTTCAAATGATGGAGGGCTGGTTAAGTCGATTGCGGCGAAATCTGTCTGGAGGACAACCAATTTCAGCAGAAACTACAGAACAAAACCAGAGGATTAATGCACCTCCCCAGACACCCCGACAAGCGACACCACAGAACGCAGGGAACATTGGAAGTTCCATAATTTACCGGAATGAAAACAATGTTTCGGGACAACCAAATACAGGTGTTCGTTATTTTGCCCCAGAACAAGCTAGATATCAAAATGTCGGCAATGTTCCGAAACAACAAGCGAGACCCCAAAATGCGGGTGTTCGCGTTTTTGAACGGAACGAACTAAATGCTGCGCAACGACAAACTGGACATCAAAATGTAGGCAATGTTGCGAGACCCCAAAATGCGGGTGTTCGCGGTTTTGAACGGAACGAACTAAATGCTGCGCAACGACAAACTGGACAGCAAAATGTCGGCAATGTTCCGAAACAACAAGCGAGACCCCAAAACGCGGGTGTTCGCGGTTTTGAACGGAACGAACGAAATGCTGCGCAACGACAAACTGGACAGCAAAATGTAGGCAATGTTGCGAAACAACAAGCGAGACCCCAAAATGCGGGTGTTCGCGGTTTTGAACGGAACGAACGAAATGCTGCGCAACGACAAACTGGACAGCAAAATGTCGGCAATGTTGCGAAACAACAAGTGAGACCCCAAAATGCGGGTGTTCGCCGTTTTGAACGGAACGAATTAAATGCTGCACAACGACAAACTAGACCACAAAATGCCGGAAACGTTGTGCGCCGCATAGTTGACCAGAATGAAAACAATGTTAGACTACAATACAGACCGCGAAATGCTGGCCAAGCTGAGCGTCGCATAACTGACAGAAATGAAGACAACTTTGGCCAACAACAAAGGCCACGAAACGGTAGTAATGCGGGGCAACAGTGGCAGGGCCGCCAGGGGGGCGACAACGCTGAAGAAACCCCACAAGAACGTGCACCTCAAGGTACACTACTCCTCTAAGCCCTTTCATTATTTTAATAAAATGTGGTGGAAACTGAAATTAAAATCTAAAGTAACAGTTCAAGTGAGAAGGGCCAAACTTCCTTAAGTAAAACAATGTTAAGTATATTAACATACTTTTGTTCAAAGTTACGTGTATAAGTGTTTTACTATGTAATATTACTAAATAACTTTCTTATCTCAATATTTGTGTTATAGTATTTCACTTTAAACTGTGATGAATAGGTTAAATGTTCAAATTATGAATAATATTACTAAATTGCTTTCTAATTTCAATATTTTTGTTATAGTTTAAACTTTAAACTTTGATAAATTGAATTTAAAAAATAGGTTAACTGTTCAAATTATGAATTATTTAAAGATGTATTATTATTTACAGATGAAAGTGCGTTAATATGAGGAACTCAATACAAACCTACTCAATATTAAATAATAAATTCTACATTTTAGTTATAATCTACTGATATGCTGCAGAGGAGTAGATATTTAGAGTTATCTAATTATAAATTATTACATGCATTCTTTTTTCAGATAACCAACAAAATAACGCCAGTCGAATGAGAGATCATAATAAAATAATGGGTTTTAGATGTTTGGAAGAAATTGCGAATTCTAATAGCAACGACATCATAACGAGCATTGGTTCAAATCGGGAAAAGTTCATAAATTTATTAAATTCCTGCGCCGACAAACCGGATGTATTTGTATTAGTAATAAAAATAATTTCCGAACTGTCTAAATCACCACTGGAAAATCAAAAAAATAAATTAATTCCTGAAATATGTAACACACTATTTCTCGATTCTTATTTGATGAAGTATTTGATGGATCTGCCATATGCGTCTAAAAAGGGATTGAATAAGTTCTATTGGCAAAATCCTGACGAGTTTTGGTTGAATTTCATTACAACTTTTGATTGCATAATAACTATACTGCCGTCGCTGGCGTTGCACAAGTATAGATCCCTGATTGAGGCCGGGACCAGGTCCTGTTTGGACGGGCTGAAGTCTCGGCACAACTACACTTTGCCTGAACACTTTACGGAAATGTTGGAAAACTTAAAGGCGCTATTTGAAGTTGAAATCGAAAATGAGGAGGTGAGTTTTTTTAATTTTTTAAAGCTGACTTTATGTTTTTTTTACTCCATCCCACTACTTTGACTACACTTTTCTGGTACACTCTAGACCAGTAGGTCTAGCGTGAGAGTTCTTCGCTATGTGTTAAAGAGATACTAACTACTACCTGCTAACTACGACAAAGCGAACTAGACGAACAGGCGGAACGCGACTTCACCTTTCAATCATTTACTATGTACTAATAACCAAAACCAGTGCTGCGAAAGAACAACGAACTCTATACTTGGTAATTTAGTCAGATAAATAAATACTAGCATAAATACCGAAATAAATAATAAAGTCCGTATTCCAAATACATGACCTTCAGGTTTGACAGTTGTCTAGTTGGCTTGGTCAATAAATACGAGACAAGTGTCACGTGATTGTAGAAAGTTGTCTTCATTTGGCTGTTAAATTGGCCACGTCATATGGAATGTCTAGTCTAGGGCTTCGTACTAGACCCGTAGGTTTTACATTGTTTTTTGTTGTGAAAGAATTCTATGATCCCAAAGTATGATTAAAATGAATTTCTTGGCTTATGTTTGAAATTTTATAATGAAGATAGAGAGTGCATAACTCTGGAGGTATTAGTCCATATTGAAAAACATTTTTGTTTTCTTTTGCTTTTGTCGGACCGCAAGTTATTCAAGAATACGTTTGCTTCATTTCAGAAAAAGAAGACTGTGAAAAGGAGAGTTTTGCATGACGATGAACCACCGCCGGACGATTTCCGTGAACTGAGCGTCATCCCAGGCAAGGAAGAGCTGCTGATTGATGTCCATCCGTATGTTCGGGCTAACCTGGTCAATGGCGGTTACATTGATGTAGAGCACTACCTGGACGTCCAATTCAGGCTTCTCCGTGAAGACTGCTTCGCTCCTTTACGTCAAGGAATAGGCAAGTCTTAATCTCATTTAAAGTGTTAATGTGGCTTTCTTTACGGAGTAGTTTTGTGTATTTGTGTAGATGCCTACTAATTTAAACTTAAGATAGACGCTAAGGAGTTTCTAATAAGAAGACTAAGAACTAAGGAGATGGTTTAAGCGATTTATAGACCACCACATCTGTCAAGTACATTTTTAATGAATTTACACCAACCTACGAAAAGTTGGAAAGGTTTTCTCATGACATTTTCCTTCGCCGGCAGAGCAATTATTTTATGTGCAGTGATTTTAAAAAGTTCATTTACAGCTTAAAGGTTAAAATTACTTGGGCACATAATTCATTCACATATTAACATAAATATTTCCCAAAAACACATACTCTGCCACGCACGAAAAACATGCCTTTGTCACTGTTAACATCAAAAATAACGAACGAAATATTGTTCTTTAGTGACTTATCTAAAAAGTAATATTTGGTTAAACTAGCTTCATTTTAAAACCACGTATGGCATTACGGTTCAGAGTTCTGATTGCAGAAATAACACTTAACACTCCGGGATAAATTAGCGATTTATATTGAAAGTATCTATAATTTAAAAACCTCATTAATATCGAACAGCTGAAGCTGAAACAATAACTTGGGTCTCTGCTAAGAAAACAATAGAAACAGAAGAACTAAAACGAACTCGTATCTTTGGTCTGGCTACAGACTGTAGGATGCCTTTGAAAAATTAGATTACAATAACAGAATCTACAGCTATGTAAATATTAGCCAAGTTATAGATAAAAATTAAAATCTGCGTGTTGCCTATATGCATATTAATAACCGATAAAAAATAATTTGTAACTATGAAGATACAGTGTTTCGTATAAGTGGAAGTGTTATATTAATTCCTAATTCCTAAATATCTAGACTAGGTTATTTTTGTATAATATGTTTATTTATGCAGAGACACAACGAGATGCAATTTACACAAGTTTTTATTTTTAACAGAAAAGAAACAAGAGACATTTATATAAATGTTGATAAGAGATATTTGTACATAGGTACTTAATATCCTGGTGGCTGGATCCCGCGTTAACCTCGTAAATGGGTGCCGTTTGAGGGTGTTCGTTGTTTAGATCATTGGGGGTTAGACTTGCCGAGCTAACAGATGCAGATGAGAATAATTTTGTATAGACATGAAGAGACACTGTAAATTTATTTTGAAAAAAATATACTCGTGAAGTTTCTTGCCAGTTCTTTTTCACGAAGGATTTCCGGCTCTGGTGGTAGAGTCATGATTTATTTAATGTCAATAAGAACGAACAAATTGTCAATGCTGAAAAATAAATATTTTAATGTGAATTTGAATTTCAACTACGGTACTTACCTACGAGTACGGTGCCGAAGTATTATTATTTCAGTTAATGGAGCGACGAGTAATTTTGTTATTATTACTATTTACTGAACCAAAGTTTGAGCATTTCAAAACCCTCTTGCGTATTTTGATGTAATCATCCAAATCGTCAAGCGCAGGGACCTTAGAATGGTTAGTCAGTTCAAAGGTACGGACAGTATCTGCATCAAGTTTTAAAGTGCAACGTGAATTATAATTAAATCGTTTAATTTTTAGAGCGCACCCTTCGCTTGCAAAGTTGTCAGTAAATTAATGGAAATTAGATGGAGAGGCTGCTTGTAAGAGTCTAAACTCAAACATTTGATTCAAATTAGAAAAAGCCTGCATTCTTTTATCATCTTATTTATCAATGAAAGCACGTACAATTACCTGGTAATTTTCGGCACAAGGTGATGTACCTGAGCACACACACTGAGCCTTACCCGATAGCTTACCCAGTAGATAATTACGTTTTTCAGCATCCAGGGATGGCTTATCATCCACGGTGGATTTGAAGCTCGAAAAAAATAATGGCCATGAGCGAACGAAAAGGTCATTCATTCAATGGTAAAGCAGGCGAGACTTTATTTAAAGTATTATTATTCTTAGCCAGGGAATTACTTGTCTGCGGCAAACATTTATTTATTTATTTATTTATTAGGTCACCAACAGAGTGTACATCAAAATAAGCATAGTATAACATAAAACAAAATTACATTCTAAATGCCACTCTTATTACAGGTGACGTCGACGTCCTTAAATTATTCAACTATAACACACTCTATAAGTAATTGATTCAGTTCGTAATCGCTTGATCCGACTAAATAAAGACTGAAATGTTAATAAGCTACTATAGTCTGGCTTCCCAGAAGGTTTAACTTCTAACAAGCCCAATATCCGAGGACTTGTCGAGAAATATTTCTCCCATTATGTTTTCTGAATGTATACTTGACGATGAATCATATTGTTTCGATTAGATTCAAAAATTGCGTTTTACCGTTAATATAATCAAGTTAGCATCCTTGTCGGACGCATGGACCATTTTTCGCTGCCACATGTTAGCGAGTTTTAAACTTATTGAAGTACCTAATGCCACATGTTTGAATAAAGTCAGTTGCAATAATACTCGTTCGTTATACTTGCGTGATATACAAAACGAACTCTTCGGAAAAAGGCCAAGCGTTGGCGGAATAAAATATTATGAATGAGGTCAGTAATTTTAAGCGGAATTATTATTATGTTTATAAATTTAACTATAAACATAAACTTGTACACTGCAAAAGCGCCGGGATCACTCGCGATATCAAGCTCGTAGTAATCAAGCTCGGTTTTGGACCTTTGGGTCTTAACAATATAGTAAATGCGGCTCGAAATACCCAATTATAAGGATGTTCTCGCCAAAGTGAAGTTTTCGATAATTATCCGTAAATGACAAGTGGAATTTATTTTAGAAATATGGCAAAATCAAATTGGTTAGGAGTAAGATGGTGAAAGAAAGGAGTAATGCACAACTTACAGGAAGAAATTATGATGCAAGCTCCCAGAACGCGCATAGTGACGTCGGCGAAATCTCAAAAAAAAATTTTTAAATTAATTAACTAATAGTTCATACTGGCGTTGCAGTGATACTTTTTGTTTTCTTTTACTATTTTTTTGGAGGTTTTAAGCTTCTGTCCTAAATCTGCTCGTAGAATCATATTTTATTCATATTTTATTCAGTTTGTAGTTTTTAACTCAAACCTTGGTGAAGATATTGTAAAATGAATAAAAAGGTTTTTTTAATCTGCAGGAGATGTTATATTGCGAAATAAAATTTAAATATTTTTTATTTATTTTAGCTCAATATATGGAGTCCCCAAAAAGAAAGGAACATGAATCAAAATATGATAATATTCGGTGAGTTCATATGATAATAGAAATTCGAAAGCATTTAGGAAGCTCTCATCCTCACGGGATATATCTAGTCTTATTTATTTAATTATTGGTTTGGAGGTCCAGTTGTCAAGTAGACAAAAAAATTTGATCTAAAAATATCCCTAAAGGCCAACATTAACCTGTTTTACCAACTTAAATTATATTTTATGTGGAAACTTAATGGATGTCATTGTCACAATACAGGCTTGTAATTCTTTATTTTATAATATATAATATTTAAAAAATTAACACCAAAAATTTTGCAGAACTTTCTAGCTCGCGGTTATTTTACCCCTAATATCTAAATATTCATCTGAAGCGCCTTAATGGAAAGTAATAATAATAATAATAATCCCCAGACAAACACACCAACTGTATGGCCCCAAAGTAAGCAGAGCTTGTGTTATGGATGACCATACAGCGAACTGGGGGGGATCCCAGAATAAACATACTTATATAAATACAAACAACCATGACCCGAGAACAAACATCTGTGTTCATCACACAAATGCATGCCCCGGCCAGGACTCGAACCTGGGACCTTCGGCGTATGAGGCAAAGCTACTTACCACTACACCACTCGGTCGTCAAGTGTTCTATTTAAGTTATGTTTTAATTCATTATTTTCAATAAACTCTTTATACTAACCTCCGTATGCCTTACTTTGCTATGTTAGTTTTTTACTTAACTTTATAATAATTCTAACAGGGTCTTTCACAACGTGAAATTTCTCCACACGTACATGTCTCAAAATAAAGTTGGCTCTGTCCTAGAGATAAGTCAGAAAGACAAGCAGAGATTTTCAAAGATAAAATGGAACTATAGCAAAAGATTTATATATGGATCCCTCTTATTACTCACTAAAGACAATTTCAAGACCTGTATTACAGTTACTGTGCTTGATCGAAATATTAACTTAATTGCTAAAGGAATGGTAAGTTTTTTTGGACTTAAGTTGCACCTTTGGTGTCTCTTTGAGGATGTTTGTATACGATTATAGTTGTTTAATGTTATTACTGTTGCTTAAATTGAACAACGTTTTCTAAGGAACATAGCTCAATTTTTTTTCTTAACCTCTGGCTTATTTAGTGTCCAAACAAGATTTCTTTATTTTAAATATAGCAATGAAAATTTTTAAAATAGGACGACAGATTTTTCTCTCAAATCCCGTTATGCTGCAGCCCTAATGCACCGAATGACTATTATGATAAGAAAAAACGCCTGCGCTCATCGCGTAAATTGCTTGGCGCGGGCGTTGTCGTTGTCCGTGTCGAAAACGCATTGCACTACATGATCATCATTGCGTTGTTTATCGTTAATATTTTTTTATATATTGTGGACGTGTGTGTTTCTTTGGGAAAGTTGTTCAATTTAAGCAATAGTTCTTTTTTACACCCTCTTTAAAATATATTATACCTTAAGAATGATTTAACAAAGTCGCTCGTTAATCATTTCCAATAGATTCCAGTCACAGTTTACGGCTTAGAAGGTGTGCATAATTTATACAATGATGACTTATACACGATGGTAGAAAGTGAGGTTTATTTTGAACCCTATTACCACGTATTACGGGCGTTACAGGATAACAATTTCCCAGAACAGTTGAGCATGCAGCAGTACATTGTGCAAGCAAACGTAAGTTTAGCTTATATATAAGAAGGAATAGACCAGGGTGGATAATTTTTGAATCCAAAAAAAATAACAGTAGGATGAAATCCATTGGAAAAGGAGGAGAATATAATAAAAATGAAAGGAAAAATAAATTACGGGCTATCTGAGTTCGGGAAAGGGGTGAGTTTTAAAAGGGTAAAAAATGGTTTATCTCGATTTCCGGCAAAACTACAAGTCCTATGAAATAAGTTAAAGGGCAAAGTTGTAGGTAATAAAAAGATTTACAACTTTTGTATTTTAAATTTTTCCACATAACCTCAAATATTATGTGAAAAATTGAAATGACTAAGTAATTAATTTTTCCTACATTTTTATTGTATCCCCCCTATTTTTAATTCGGGTTTCATTGTACTATTATTTATTTTCACTTTTTACCATTTTTAAAGGCTTCAGCCCTGGTCTATAAACCGAGTTTTCAAACATACAAAAATGATTTTGTTTACTATTTCTTCTCTCTAACATTACAAGTAATATTAAAGTAATTTCAATTGTGGATAAGTTAATAGTTTCACACGCGACTGGGCAGTAATGATTATATTTAATTTTACAGATGACTCCATTACCCCCTGCGTATGTAACGGAAATCACTACATATACGACTAATTCGGTACCAAAATACGAATTTGAGGTACTTTCACATCATTGGCCAAGTGCCTATCAGTTAGGTTACGACGATAGCCAGTATGAAGCATATAAACTCGCTCTCACGCATGAGTTCGCGATCATACAAGGCCCACCAGGCACTGGTAAAACATTTATTGGTGTTGAAATTGCTAAAACGCTTTTAAACAATTTAAAAGACGTAAAAGGACCTTTGATGCTTGTAATTTGCTATACTAATCACGCCTTGGATCAATTTCTAGAGGCTATCCTCAACATAACTCCCAGCGTAGTCCGCATTGGCAGCCAATCTAAGAATGAAGCTATGGAAAAAATTAACATTCTCAATCTAAGACGCACCGTATCACATAAAAAATTTAAGGGCAATAAGCTACTCTACGAAAACAAGCATGCCATGAAGTGTGAGATGAAAAAGCTACTAAACTTCCAAACAGTGCTACAAACCATAAATGAGGGAATAGTGAGTAGGCACAGCCTAATAAAGGCCGCGCCTGAAGTAGAATATATTGCTAATTATTTTAAAGATGGCGATCCAGTTGTCTCATGGCTATTTAGCGGTGTCCATCAATTTATGAGTGGAGATACCATTGAAGAAGATGATGACGATACAGCGAATGAACTTGAGGCAGTTAATATTTTTGAAGAAGACGACGTGGCCCGGACCGATGTTATTCTGGACAAGTTTGACGAAGAAGATATTCAGATAGAGGAAATATCGAACATTGATAATATCAACCTTGCATTTTCTGTGCACAAAACACAAAATTATATAAAAGATTTGAGAAATCAATGCAAAACAGTTACAAATAATGAGACAAAAGAAGAAATGCGAGAAATGATGAAGTACTCGTATGCTCAGTTGCGGATGTTCGATGTAAGTAATCGTTCTTTAATTATATTCTAGCTATACTTTTAGTTCCGCTATTAAATCTGTATTTTTTGTTTAATATGATGGTGTGACTGTCACCGCTATACCTAGCTATATACAGCTAGTAGAACAAGATCCCAGGGCCGCCAGACCTTACTTATGTTCTGAGAGATGAAATGTGTGGGATGAAACAGTATTGGAACCTACAGTGAGGTTATGCACATCAGCTAGCTTGGGCCGACGGCCAGTTTGCTGCAGATACAAACCACGTAGTTATCTGTTCTGTTAATAAAAAATTGGAACTAAACTTTTTGTATGCCACTTACATTAAAATTGTCATTCGTAAATAGAATGTGGCGCCACCTTTGACTGCACGATCCAACATGCGCAGATCTTAGTTATTAATTTACTTTACATTAGCTGGTTAGTCAGTTAAAATGTCTCCCATCACTGTCAATTTGTACAGGACTGACAGATACATATGAGTAGAGCAATGTTTTAACCCCAATACGCTTAAATTTTTAACTCAAAGTAAAGTCAGCAACTCCGCCTTAGGGTGTCTTAACTTGTCAATATTTAGAAAATATAATAATGTTTTTAAATTTTTACAAGCTTGGATGTTTATTCTGTGTGTTCAAAAATACAGATTATAACAGTCTACTAATGTAAATGTTAACCACTTGTTTTAATATTACAGGAAATGATGAAATTGAAGTGTAAAAAAGCCCCAGCGATGCTTATAAACGAATGGACTGATGTTACTGCTATACCCTTAAAACAACGATGGCAAATATATTTCAAATGGATAAGTGATTTAGAAGCATCTATTGAACGTGGAATGAAACCTTTATTGGTAAGACTCAGTAGGTCAGATTTACCAAAAAAATAGATTTGAACCACGTTCTTCTGGTCAGATTATGTATCTTAATTTAAATTATTTAAAAAAAATCAAGTTTAGCACATCTTTTAACATAACAGTTTCACAAGTTTAGAAAAAGCCTCTGGTAAGGACTTTTTAAGAGAAACCAATCCGTAGTCGAGATATATCTATGATCATATATACGATCCTATCTCTGATCCTACATATATGACCGCTTCATATATGTGTATCATTATCATAGTTCTATGATCAAATTCAAATTCAAATGCTACGTGGTGGCAGTGGATCACGAGTTGGTTATGTATACTGCTGTTGCTTCCGTAGTGTGTTTAGCAGCAGAGTTGCCAGCAATAATTTTAGAATACCACTGAGCGTATTGTGAACTTACGCCAAAAAATTATTATACTTACTTGTTATCCATCAATAAAGCTGTTACAATGATGAACTGCCTCACAATTTTACAATATGACAGATTTCGTATCGGGTAATGATAAAAATAAGGGTGAAAATTCAATAACATACGAGGGTCAAACTGAAAGTTCTTAGAACTGGCCACTTGTACCCGTGGCCACAATACAATAAAAAAATAATTTTAAATTTTGAAAATGGAACTCTGCCAATATTATTGAGTATGTATATTTCATTCATTTGTTTTACGATTTGGCGGCAAACTGAAAATTGTCTGTGTTACGTCAGCATGAATTTAACACGAGAAAATTTTCGTGCAATTATTTTTTATGACTTTCGATGTCATTTAGGTTGAGGTCAACAAGAAAGTTATGATAGACTACGATTGGCATTTCTCGATAAAGCCCCATCTCGTGCCACTGTTTACAACTGGTTTAATGAGTTTAAACGTTGTCACTCTAATCTCACCTATGATCTGCGTGAGGGACGGCCGTCTACGACGACGACTGAAGATAACGTCTGTCTTGTGCGGCGTATGATAGAGACTTACAAAAGAGTGACCTATCAGCAGATTCGGACAAGCTTAGGCATCGGTATGAGTCAAGTGCACATAATCCTCTATGAACATTTAGCGGTCGGGAAGCTTTGTGCCCGGTGGATACCTCATGATTTGACCGAGGGCCAAAAACTCCGTCGTGTTGATTGGTACTGTGAAATGGTTGAAAGATTTAACGGAGGTGAATCAAATGCTGTGTTCGACATACTTACGGGTGACGAAAGCTGGATTTACTGTTATGGTTCCGAAACCAAAAGACACTGCTCACTGGGTGTTTCGAGGTCTCAGACTTGGTATGCACGATAAAAATCTTATAATTTTTTTTGCATTTTTAAATGTACCTCACTGACTCTTACAGCAAGACGTCATTGGCTCTTACAGAAAGTAAATTAATCAAATCATTTGAATGGTCTGAAGCCGCAAGGGCCGAACGGTTGGCGACATTTGTGTGACTCGCGGTTGAGATAAAGCTATTTAATTTTCAATAACTTTTCAGTTACAATTTATTACAAATTAAGCTGATATACTATTATCACCACCCATGTGAAAATAGATATTTGTATGTTAAAAGCCTTTATGTCATGTGTCCTTTTTTACCGATTTCTGAGCCGGCAAACGAGCTCGTGACCCACCCACGTGATGTCAGTGCCAACTTTACAATTTTTTTTATGTACCTCACTGACTCTCACTGCAGGACGTCGTTGGCTTCACGTGATGATTGTTTACGACATGATGATTAATGATTGAACCCACTGGTGGGCCAGGCTAACGCGTCGTAGGTACGCATTCCTACTGATTGCTGATTCTTCCTTCCTTTCAAACCAGAGTGGTAGTTTCAATGTACGACGTCCTAAGACGAGGTCCGTGCCTTCTCGGGTACTCTTAGGCATATAGTATGTAGGAGTAGTTTAAGTCCCGGCCACAAAGTCTCGTGAAATTTAAAAGGCCGATATGGCCATTTATATACACAGTCCATTTGAAAAAAAAGTTATTTTTCAGCTCAATCAGTTCCAAACATAATTTTTATCTAGGTTTGAAAACAAAAAAGGTTTGAAAAAAAAACAAAAACGGAAAGCAATATACCTAATTTATTTAGGAGTAAACAACCTGTTAGCCAGTTAAGTATAATTATGATAACTTTCTATGAAAATAACGAGTAGGGGTTACAGTTTTTAAGCTAAATCCAATCCGGATTCACACCTTTCCTTCGCATAAATTGAACCTTATCCTCAAATGGTATCGCCGAGTAGTAAGCGGCATAATTTGTTTATTTAAACACATTTCGCCACTCATTTTCCAATTTTGAAAGTAAATATGAAAGAAATTAATTACCGAATTAATACAACACAAGATAATAATATATTATATATATGTTATCAGAATATCTAAAATACAAACAAAAGGTGATTTGTGACGTGACGGCCGAGTAGCGGAGTGGTTAGTAGTAGTCCTTCCTCGCACGCTAGAGTTCTCAGGTTCGAGTCCTGGCCGGGGCATTCATTTGTGTGATGAACACAGATGTTTGTTCTCGGGTCATGGTTGTTATTTATAAATGTATGTTTATTCTGGGTTCCCCCCCAGTTCGCTGTATGGTCATCCATGACACAAGCTCTGCTTACTCTGGGGCTTTACAGTTGGTATATTTGTCTGTCTGTCTTATTATTATTTAATAGTTAAAGGCAGTAAATAACTTGTGCCAAGAAATCAATCAAAACGAAATGGTTAAAAGACTTTGAGAACATTACCAAGCAATTACTAACACGCTAAATACAACCTGTCACCTGTCACAAAAAGAAGTCACCTCTTCGATCAACCAATAAGCGCTCCTTTGACAGCTTTTCAATTCGGAAGATAGTGCACTAGGATCGAAGATCTATGAGCCATATTTATTTGATAATGTAATATACACATATGAGACATATCGTCTTTGATTAAAGATTATTGGATTTGCTGTTAGATAGGATCATAGAAAACAGGTCCTGCCATATTGAATATTATATATTGAATATCACATTTATTTTCATCATTACCGATACAAAATCCATCATATTTTAGATTGTATAAGGCAGTTAATTATTGTAACAGTTTAATTGATGGACAAAAAGTAAGTATGTAAGTACAATTTTTGACGTAAGTTCACAACAGCATGTTGTTAGTGTAATTAGTGGTATTCAAAAATATTGTTGTAAACACAGCTGTGTTAGAAAAAAGCAATCTGAGCCTAAGTGGTACACGGGATGCCCGACGGGTTAATAAATTGACAACCATTTAACACATCGTTTTAAGCAATTTAATTTTTTAGTTTCAGTTTACAACTTTGCATTTAACTTTACCGTTTAAATTAATATTGATGCTAGGTATGTTTTTAGGTACAATAATGTGGTTTATTTTCATAAATGAACACGATATGAATATATTTTACCCATTCTAAGCAACCAAAAGAATTATTGCTTTGTTTACTGGCAATATGTTAATAATTGCTTATTTATTTTTTGTCCAGTTGGGTTAAATCCTAAACCTCGGAATAATTCTAGCCCTTTAGGGGGCGTAACTGGGAATGTAATGAGGGGTTTTCATTCTACGATTAAAAATAAAAAAATAGTTCTTTTTTTAACATTAGATAGCGCTGATCAAACTCAAGAGTCAAAAAAAGTATGACATGACAGCAATGACTGTGGGAGTGATAGACAAAAAAAATATGCGCTTGAAAGGGCTTCTTTTGAATATGAATCATTCATCACTGGTTCTTGCTATGTGTACGGGTGCCATGGGTATCAATTTCAGTAAACTTTACGTAAAGAAAAAAAACGTACAATAAAACATTTTTGCATATTGATATTTTTAACTGCAGTAAAAACAACTTTAAACATAGTGTTAAAAGTGTTCTTTAAAACAACACAGAGGCTGAGTAGCCTTATACCGTATATTCATTTAGCTATATTTAGCTACATATCAAATACTAGAGTAAAACAAATTTCGTAATATTAGTCCGTATACAAAATTTCGCTTAAACCTGGTTAGCCACTTTTGCCTGGTTAAATCACAATTATACTATGAAGTATGCATACATTAATAAGAAACTTATAATTTTAGTAGGAAGTAGGATATCAAACTTTATTTATAAACTTATCAGCATAAAATTAGAAAACCAAAATTAAAAAACAAACAAAAAATTATATGAATGCAAAATGTGCATAATAATTCAATACTCATTGAATAAAAAATTTAATAAAAATGAATAATACTTGTCGCTTGGACCACGCACCTTTCTAGAAAAACGCCCCGCTGCACACACTTCAACGTGGGAACCAAAACTTATTTTTTTGCGTCGCCATCCATTCAAATATAGTGGGTATTTAATATTTATCTGTGTCAATATAGTCAGTATTATAGTGGTTGCTATTATAGAAAATAATTTAGTTATGTGTCAATTTAAGATGCAAAGTCGATGCAGAAACATTGTGGGTGTGTAATATTTACTGCTGAAGCATTGAGTGTTTAAAAGCGAGTTGATACGTTATCGTCACTGAGCGATAGGAAATGAACTATCAAGACTTGTATGCCCTTGTGCTTATTATTATTATAATGTTTTTGTTTTTTTTTGTGTATTGTATTCGGATAAGTTAGAAACATTATTTCATGTTTTCATGCTTTCATCGTTTAATTAAAACTGTACTTGGCTATCTTAAATAAGATAAATAATTCAGTAATTTTTTTCTTGTATTGATGATTATCTTCAGTTCCATAAGTATATTTGGTATATAACTTGGTCTTTTTTTGTTTTTGTTCATTGTAATTGTAATCTTTATGTAAATTGCTAGACAGTTAGTAATTATGGCATGCTTTTTTAAAGTAGGTATCTCTTTTAATATTAGGTATTTATTATATGTGATAAAAATTATTATTATTAAACGCCCAGATAAGTTTGAGGGAAACCCGTTATTGGCCTTACTTTTAAGATTATATTGTACATAGAAATATTTTATTGTAACACTGTTGGTTTTCTTAATAAAGTAAAATAAAATAAAAAATAATAAAATAACCTAATCTACCTCAAGGAACACTATATTATTAATCTTTTGTAAGATGTGTGTGTGTTACTGAAAATAAATATATGATAAATATGTAACTGGTATAAATATAAAATCATAATATAAACATACGATCAGTCAACAAACAAAGAGATTGACATTGACTCTTGAGTTTTGTTCAACGCCATCTAGTTTCGAATGAAATATCTTTAAAAAAAAGAAACGCAAAGCCCTCATTTCAAAGACGCAACTACTTTAGTGTGTTTGTCTAGAAGAGATTTAAAAAATAATAATTTTCAAACATTAAAACGGCCAGTAAAATGTAGGAACAAATGCCATTTTTAACTTTATTTGTAACTTTATTGATGAGTGCACAATTCATCTTCATTAAGGTGTTTGCACGTTTTTCAGGATAATTTTCAAAAAGTTCAAGAGGACTACGAGGAAGCCCGCATTCTAATTGACTTGGAACTTCTGCAAGACACCAGAGTCATAGGGATGACTACGAGTGCTGCGGCTAGACTAAGAAAACTGTTGCAGAGTTTGAAAATACCTATAAGTAAGTACTTTTTGGCCAAGTCAGTCAAGAGGACCCACTCTTTACTGACCAATGTTATGTATTCAAAAAGTAAATGTTTGCTAATATAGGTATAGTGACGATGCCATCGTAAGAAGTATCATTTTGATCACGACTCAGAGGCACGGTTTTGGTATGGTAAAATTAGTACAGAACACCGTGCGATGTAAGATGTATCGGGTTTCGTATCTGTTTTACTGATAATCAAACATGATAATCGTAAAATATATAAACTTTTGAAGATTCAAAGTAGTATGATATTTCAGTTATGACTCATGTTCGTACAAAATTACCGTCCGATTTCCATTTTATTATGTTTTTCGAAGATTTTTGAATCCTTGGTATTCCCAGAGGTAGCATGGCACATACAAAATAATGTTCACCATAGTCAGCATGGTTTTCAGAAGGGGCGTCCGGTAACTACGAACTTGGTAACATTTATCTCAGACGTGTCTAGGGTAATGGACCGTGGCAAAGAGACTCATGTGGTCTATACGGACTTTAAGGCTGCGTTCGATACGGTGAACCATTCGATACTATTATCAAAACTTCAATCATATGGTATACACGGCAAGCTTCTGAGCTGGTTCAAGTCGTATCTTGAATGGTGTAATGTCCTTAAGTCATATTGTTAAGTGTGCACCTTAACAATATGACTCTTAACGATAAAAAAAATGTTTCCATATGAACTTGACGAGAAAGAAAACTCCGATATCGTACGTATATTGATAATGTTCCACTTAAAACAGTAACCGAAATGTCTGACCTCGGGGTGACCATAGATAGCAAACTAACATTCAAGCCACATATTGAAAAAACAGTCAAAAGTCGGCCCAGCTACTAGGATTTTTAAAGAGAAAGACAAAAGAGTTTCGTTCTCCTAACACGAAAATTATTTTGTTTAACTCCCTTTTCAAGCTCCTTATGGAATCCGTTTTACCCTTTTTTCCTCTCAACGCGTCGAAAGCATTCAACGGGCTTTCACTAAACACCTAGCTTACTTATGCACGGGCATATCTCACAGGAGCCCGTATGAGCACCGACTGAGTTTCTTTGAGCTACAATCATTAAAGCAGCGTAGATTGAAAAATGATTTAATATTCTTGTACGGAGTGATAAATGGAAAAATAGATTGCGATTGCATTTAATTGCAATCGTTGCAAATAGGTCTATCTGTTCCCTACAATTACCCGCGAAAAACCTTTAAAAAGTTATTTAATATTCCATTTTCTAGAACTAATATCGGTGCTCAGGCTCTTGTTAGGATGTGTAGTGCATACAACGAGTTACATATGAAGCGGCCTGATTTGGATATCTTTTGACAATATATTTTTTGACAACACCGCGGCATTTAAAACTAATGTGAAATAATAAAAATAAACGTTTATAAATTTATAATATAATATAATAATGTATAATGATAACATAATGAAACGAAATCACTAACACTAACTTAACTTTCAACTTAATATGTAATATATAATTGTAAACGTTTTCAATACTTGTAATTTGTTTTGTTTGCAAAGAATTGTTATGTAAATGTTGTGTGAACAAAATGTAAGTGTTGCATAAATAAATAAAATATTATTATATTGTTTATTAAATTCGGTATTGGTAATTTATGGATAATATTCACATATTCAACAAGATATTGGTCACTCATGTTCTAAAATATCATTGCCACTAAAGTACGTCTTCTTATGGTAATGACGGGTGACTGGTCGCCCACTTCCCTCTAATATGGTTGAGGAGGGCAATGGCTGGATCCCGCGTTAACTTGTGAATGGGGGCCGTTTGAGGGTGTTCGTCGTTTGGATACTTGGGGGAGGGAGACTTGCCGAGCTAACGGATGCAGATAAGAATAATTTTGTATAGACATAAAGAGACACTGTAAAGTTATTTTGAAAAAAATATACCCGTGAAGTTTGTTGCCAGTTCTTCTTCACGAAGGTTTTACCCAACTGATATCATGGAGTCATGTTTTATTTGACGTCAATAAGAACAAGGACGTAGTTTAGCAATAAGGATCCAACCCACAAAAAAATCGAAAGAAAATACCGGTCGACGTCGATCGACGGTCGATCAATTGGTGTGGTAACGGCTCAGCGCGTTTTTGACTTATTTGTGGGTTGGATCCTTATTGCTAAACTACGTTAAAGTAATTGTCAATATTGAGAAATTAATATTTGAATTTGAATTTAAATTATTTAATTTCTAATGTTGATATGCTCAAAAGGTCCTTAAATAACAATAAGACTAGTAGCCGAATAAGAAACGATTTTGAACGGGGCAAGAGAAGATTATCTAGGAGATATTATTTATGTAATCTAACTGTCTGTTTTTACTATTCCAGTAATAGTAGAAGAGGCGGCGGAAGTCTTAGAGCAGCATATAGTGACATCTCTAACTGCAGGATGCCAACATTTAATACTTATCGGTAAGTTCAGTAAAATAATATCGCGGGTGACTGCCTTGATATGCTATTTCTCGCAAACTTGTCTTATAAACGGAAGTAGATTTCCTTTGTTATGATCTGGTTTGGGGCAGTACAACAGTCTTTTTGATCGCCACAATAATCACTTATGTGGTTGTGCTTCAGTCATAGGTGGAAACAGCCAGGGCAATACTGAAACAAAGGCTAGTTTATCTGAAGCCCGCGGCCACGCATTATTAGTCAATACGAGTATAATAATCACAATCATTATTAATAAATAAAACACCTTCGACTAATGATGTCCATGGGTGCTGATGCCACTTACCATCAGGTGGGTCTCGTGATGCTCGTTTGCTGGCTTTATTGCCACAAATTGTCGATTTAAGTTGTGTAGTCCACGATCAAAATCAAATAATGAAATAGATATTTAACCATGTATAAATAAAACTGGCAGTCCATCACAAATCCATCTGGGAAGTTCACTTAAACAGAAACGGCCTACCATTCTCATGCCACCCACTAGGATGGCATGAGAATAGCCTGATTCTTTTTAGAACTTAAGCTCAGTTTGGGTTAACTCTGGACCAATCGTGGATCTTAATCTTTGCTTGTTTTAAATATAGGTTTAGCTATTTTTTCCTTTTGTTTCGGCAAGCTTTAATATACTGCACTTTCTTTTTAGCTTGTGTAATTGCGTGTGTTAATTTTATTTAAAGATTATTTGAGTCTGAATCAGTCGCTATAATAGTAAAATCAAAGCAAATAGTACCTATTGTCCAACTATAAATATCTTTATATATATATACCGTAATTTTTTCCCCATAATTAATAATAATCCCAATAAATTTCCCATGGATCGTGAACGATTACATCAATAAGAACGCAAAACCTTTAATATCGATGAATGCTCATCAAACGCCAATACATGAATATGAGGATTCGAAGGCAGGACTTCTAGTGTAGAACCTACGATAGGTACCACCACAAGCCCGTCACTGCTTATTTATGAAAAAAAACAAATCAAATATGAGATGCTGAATTCACCTTCAAATGTACTTCAAATGTATTATATCAAGAAGTTTTTCTAAAGGCGTTTATTCTTTCAGGTGATCATCAGCAATTAAGGCCATCGGCAGCGTGCATGCGACTTGCGCGCCACTTCAACATAGAGATCTCTCTATTCGAGCGCATGATAATGAACAATGTCCACAGTCGTCGTCTTGGAGTACAGCATCGCATGCGACCAGAGATCGCGGCGTTGATCTGCCCCCATATTTATAAGGATCTACAAAATCACCCATCAGTTGAAAATTTCCCGAGCGTTCGCGGAATGACGAGTAATTTATTCTTCATGTCCCATAATTATCGAGAACAGGTGAGGATCTTTATTTCGTATTGACAAACTAATATTGAGTAGGAACTTATTTATCGAAATCACTGGAACGAAGGCCACTCCAACTGAAGCCTACGATCATCATTGTTCATCATAACGGTACATCATTATTCGGTATAACTGCTAATAAATAAAACACCGACGATTAATAACGTCCAGGGTGCGGAAGCCACTTACCAGCAGTTGGGTCGCCGCCTCGTTGGCCGGCTATGATACGACAAATGCGTATCAAGCGTGCATTTTGACTTTAACATAAAAATATCTATTCTCACACGAGCGGTGATGATAATGTATCAGCATAATTTCGAATAAACTATAACTGAAAAGTTATAGAAAATTAAATAGGTATATCTCAACCGCGAGTCAAACAAATATCGCCGACTGTTCGATGCATTTTGATTTTAACTTAATAATATCTATTCTCACACGGGTGGTGATGATAATATATCAGCGTAGTTTCTAATTAATTGTAACTGAAAAGTTATAGAAAATTAAATAGGTATATCTCAACCGCGAGTCAAACAAATGTCGCCGACTGTTCGATGCATTTTGATTTTAACTTAATAATATCTATTCTCACACGGGTGGTGATGATAATATATCAGCGTAATTTATAATTAATTATAACTAAAAAGTTATAGAAAATTAGATAGGTATATCTCAACCGCGAGTCAAACAAATGTCGCCGACTGTTTGATGCATTTTGATTTTAACTTAATAATATCTATTCTCACACGGGTGGTAATGATAATATATCAGCGTAATTTATAATTAATTATAACTAAAAAGTTATAGAAAATTAGATAGGTATATCTCAACCGCGAGTCATACAAGTGCCGCCAACTGTTCGATGCATTTTGATTTTACTGAATAATATATATTCTCACACGGGTGGTGATGATAATACATCAGCGTAGTTTCTAATTAATTAAAACTGAAAAGTTGTAGAAAATTAAATCGGTATATCTCAACCGCGAGTCACACAAATGTCGCCGACTGTTCGATGCATTTTGATTTTACTGAATAATATCTATTCTCACACGGGTGGTGATGATAATATATCAGCGTAGTTTCTAATTAATTAAAACTGAAAAGTTGTAGAAAATTAAATAGGTATATCTCAACCGCGAGTCACACAAATGTCGCCGACTGTTCGATGCATTTTGATTTTACTGAATAATATCTATTCTCACACGGGTGGTGATGATAATATATCAGCGTAGTTTCTAATTAATTATAACTGAAAAGTTATAGAAAATTAAATAGGTATATCTCAACCGCGAGTCAAACAAATGTCGCCGACTGTTCGATGCATTTTGATTTTAACTTAATAATATCTATTCTCACACGGGTGGTAATGATAATATATCAGCGTAATTTATAATTAATTATAACTGAAAAGTTATAGAAAATTAAATAGGTATATCTCAACCGCGAGACACACAAATGTCGCCGACAGTTCGATGCATTTTGATTTTACTTAATAATATCTATTCTCACACGGGTGGTGATGATAATATATCAGCGTAGTTTCTAATTAATTATAACTGAAAAGTTATAGAAAATTAAATAGGTATATCTCAACCGCGAGTCAAACAAATGTCGCCGACTGTTCGATGCATTTTGATTTTAACTTAATAATATCTATTCTCACACGGGTGGTAATGATAATATATCAGCGTAATTTATAATTAATTATAACTAAAAAGTTATAGAAAATTAAATAGGTATATCTCAACCGCGAGTCATACAAGTGCCGCCGACTGTTCGATGCATTTTGATTTTACTGAATAATATCTATTCTCACACGGGTGGTGATGATAATACATCAGCGTAGTTTCTAATTAATTAAAACTGAAAAGTTGTAGAAAATTAAATAGGTATATCTCAACCGCGAGTCACACAAATGTCGCCGACTGTTCGATGCATTTTGATTTTACTGAATAATATCTATTCTCACACGGGTGGTGATGATAATACATCAGCGTAGTTTCTAATTAATTAAAACTGAAAAGTTGTAGAAAATTAAATAGGTATATCTCAACCGCGAGTCACACATATGTCGCCGACTGTTCGATGCATTTTGATTTTACTGAATAATATCTATTCTCACACGGGTGGTGATGATAATACATCAGCGTAGTTTCTAATTAATTAAAACTGAAAAGTTGTAGAAAATTAAATAGGTATATCTCAACCGCGAGTCACACATATGTCGCCGACTGTTCGATGCATTTTGATTTTAACTTAATAATATCTATTCTCACACGGGTGGTGATGATAATATATCAGCGTAGTTTCTAATTAATTGTAACTGAAAAGTTATAGAAAATTAAATAGGTATATCTCAACCGCGAGTCACACAAATGTCGCCGACTGTTCGGTGCATTTTGATTTTAACTTTAAAATATCTATTCTCACACGGGTGGTGATAATAATATTATATCAGCGTAGTTTCTAATTAATTATAACTGAAAAGTTATAGAAAATTAAATAGGTATATCTCAACCGCGAGTCAAACAAATGTCGCCGACTGTTCGATGCATTTTGATTTTAACTTTAAAATATCTATTCTCACACGGGTGGTGATAATAATATTATATCAGCGTAGTTTCTAATTAATTATAACTGAAAAGTTATAGAAAATTAAATAGGTATATCTCAACCGCGAGTCAAACAAATGTCGCCGACTGTTCGATGCATTTTGATTTTAACTTAATAATATCTATTCTCACACGGGTGGTAATGATAATATATCAGCGTAATTTATAATTAATTATAACTAAAAAGTTATAGAAAATTAGATAGGTATATCTCAACCGCGAGTCATACAAGTGCCGCCGACTGTTCGATGCATTTTGATTTTACTGAATAATATCTATTCTCACACGGGTGGTGATGATAATACATCAGCGTAGTTTCTAATTAATTAAAACTGAAAAGTTATAGAAAATTAAATAGGTATATCTCAACCGCGAGTCACACAAATGTCGCCGACTGTTCGATGCATTTTGATTTTACTGAATAATATCTATTCTCACACGGGTGGTGATGATAATACATCAGCGTAGTTTCTAATTAATTAAAACTGAAAAGTTGTAGAAAATTAAATAGGTATATCTCAACCGCGAGTCACACATATGTCGCCGACTGTTCGATGCATTTTGATTTTACTGAATAATATCTATTCTCACACGGGTGGTGATGATAATACATCAGCGTAGTTTCTAATTAATTAAAACTGAAAAGTTGTAGAAAATTAAATAGGTATATCTCAACCGCGAGTCACACATATGTCGCCGACTGTTCGATGCATTTTGATTTTAACTTAATAATATCTATTCTCACACGGGTGGTGATGATAATATATCAGCGTAGTTTCTAATTAATTGTAACTGAAAAGTTATAGAAAATTAAATAGGTATATCTCAACCGCGAGTCACACAAATGTCGCCGACTGTTCGGTGCATTTTGATTTTAACTTTAAAATATCTATTCTCACACGGGTGGTGATAATAATATTATATCAGCGTAGTTTCTAATTAATTATAACTGAAAAGTTATAGAAAATTAAATAGGTATATCTCAACCGCGAGTCAAACAAATGTCGCCGACTGTTCGATGCATTTTGATTTTAACTTTAAAATATCTATTCTCACACGGGTGGTGATAATAATATTATATCAGCGTAGTTTCTAATTAATTATAACTGAAAAGTTATAGAAAATTAAATAGGTATATCTCAACCGCGAGTCAAACAAATGTCGCCGACTGTTCGATGCATTTTGATTTTAACTTTAAAATATCTATTCTCACACGGGTGGTGATAATAATATTATATCAGCGTAGTTTCCAATTAATTATAACTGAAAAGTTATAGAAAATTAAATAGGTATATCTCAACCGCGAGTCAAACAAATGTCGCCGACTGTTCGATGCATTTTGATTTTAACTTTAAAATATCTATTCTCACACGGGTGGTGATAATAATATTATATCAGCGTAGTTTCCAATTAATTATAACTGAAAAGTTATAGAAAATTAAATAGGTATATCTCAACCGCGAGTCAAACAAATGTCGCCGACTGTTCGATGCCTTTTGGATTTTAACTTTAAAATATCTATTCTCACACGGGTGGTGATAATAATATTATATCAGCGTAGTTTCCAATTAATTATAACTGAAAAGTTATAGAAAATTAAATAGGTATATCTCAACCGCGAGTCACACAAATGTCGCCGACTGTTCGATGCATTTTGATTTTAACTTAATAATATCTATTCTCACACGGGTGGTGATAATAATATTATATCAGCGTAGTTTCCAATTAATTATAACTGAAAAGTTATAGAAAATTAAATAGGTATATCTCAACCGCGAGTCAAACAAATGTCGCCGACTGTTCGATGCATTTTGATTTTAACTTAATAATATCTATTCTCACACGGGTGATGATAATAATATTATATTAGCGTAGTTTCCAATTAATTATAACTGAAAAGTTATAGAAAATTAAATAGGTATATCTCAACCGCGAGTCAAACAAATGTCGCCGACTGTTCGATGCATTTTGATTTTAACTTTAAAATATCTATTCTCACACGGGTGGTGATAATAATATTATATCAGCGTAGTTTCCAATTAATTATAACTGAAAAGTTGTTGAAAATTAAATAGGTATATCTCAACCGCGAGTCACACAAATGTCGCCGACTGTTCGGTGCATTTTGATTTTAACTTTAAAATATCTATTCTCACACGGGTGGTGATAATAATATTATATCAGCGTAGTTTCCAATTAATTATAACTGAAAAGTTGTAGAAAATTAAATAGGTATATCTCAACCGCGAGTCACACAAATGTCGCCGACTGTTCGGCCTAAAATCGTTGAAATGATTTGATTAATGTACGTACTTAGATCTCATATAAAAATTGTTTGCAAAATCAGAGCAGTTTTATAAGCCAGAAATCTGAAATTCGTAACACATAACATACCCATCCAAGAGGAACCTATTTACAACGTCTTAGGCACGATACATTTTAGTTAATTACGTAGCGTATTTTAATTTATGCTAAGTTCACTTTGACCGAAGATTGAGATGTAACCAAATCTTATTTATCCTACTTAGAATCATGATTTGGGTTTTGTTTCAGGAAGCAAGTGATACGGCAAGCAAATGTAATCCAAGAGAAGCGGATCTCGTACTAGCTATGGCGAATTACATCATGCAACAAGATTATCAACCAGAAGATGTTACCATTCTGGCTGCGTACTCAGGCCAACAGTTCTACATGAGACAGGTATTTATATAGGTAGCGTCGGGTAACGGGTCACTCACTTCCCTCTAATCTGGTTTAGGAGGATGATGGTCGGCTCCCGCGTTATAGTGTTCGAGTACACACGCGAGACGTTTTCGAAGGACCACACATATTTTCACGAGAGCCTGAATCTTTTCACCGCCAATAACTTCTATAGAAGTTCGAGATTTTGTTGCCCTTTACGCCACTACTTCTATAGAAGTTTTTTATTGTACCTACCGTAATAAATATATTTACAATACGTAAAACATTTGTTTCTTTTGTAATTTTGTAATATGGAAATGACTGAAGCCCTATTTTTTATTTTCCTGAGCAAAACAGGCTTTTTTGTGTATTTAACCTTTTCACCGCCAATAACTTCTTCAGAAGTTCGAGATTTTGTTGCCCTCTACGCCAGTACTTCTACCTATAGAAGTTCTTCATTGTACCTACTGTAATAAAATACATTTACAATGCGTAAAACGTTTGACTGAAGCCCTATTTTTTATAATCCCACTGCAGGGGCAGCCTCTCCCAGCTAAGGGTTGTTATAAAGCAATTTACAGGCAAATTATATACACATATATTTAGTCTCATACTATAATTCAAATTGATTGGTTGTAAATTAGACCTAAGTGCTGTTGGCTTTGTGAAAAAAAATATGTATAGTGTCCGGTTGGTCAGCAAGCAGCTATCACGTATCTATCAAATGAACAGGATAGCTGGCACTCATATATCATTGCAACATTTATAATTTGAAGAAATGTATCGAGCATGTTCGTTTTTTTCTACAAAATAAACGTTACTTTTAATTAACAATTTATCATCCCCGTGGACTACTACTGCTGAGTGTCACGTGGGCCACAGTGGGGTGCCGCTCACTATAGAACAGCCCCTATTATATGCGACTTGAGATTTCCACATTTCTGATTCAATCTTGCAAGTTTATTTAAATATTTATTTTTGTACTTACTTTTCAGCAACGTCCAAGGTACCGCTTTTTATCGAAAGTGAAAATTACAGTTGTGGACAACTACCAAGGCGAAGAATCGAAAATAATATTGCTATCACTAGTAAGAAATAATCAAGAGAGAAAGATCGGTTTCCTCGGAACAGCGAATCGGATATGTGTTGCTCTTTCAAGAGCCAAAGAAGGTTATTAGTATTACTTATTACATTTGTATTCATGACTCTCGTACCAAGGCATCTGTATTATTAACGCTAGTGTTGCTATTTAGTTATCTAGGTTTTGAATACTAACTTTGCATGAATTTAGAAAATACTAAACTCCGGATAGCGAAGGTTGGATGCCGAAGAATTTCCGGTTGTGTGTACTAAGAAAATAGAAATGAAGAAAAATATTGCCTATATAATGCATTCATAAAGTATTCAAAATTCAAAAATTCAAATTCAAAATTCCTTTATTGCTCAAAATATGGTACAAGAGATATACAGTTTTAAGTGGAGCTCCATATTTTACTGTCAGACAGCATGCAATGTATGCAAATTATAACATTTTGTAATGTCCCTATTTAAGCGTCACCAGTCTAATAAAAGGAACAATTTAATTTATACATTACAATAGGTACAATGTCAACAAATTAAAATTACATGTCAATTACAATAGTATCAAATTAATCAATGTCAAATTACACATTTACAATTCAGATTTGTTTGATGTCAAAATATTCTTTCATATTATAAAAACAGTTTTCACATAACCACGTCTTAAGCCTGCGTTTGAATATTTGTAATGTTAACATTTTCATGTCAGTCGGCAATTTATTGTAGATTTTAACGGCCATTGAGCGGCAGCTTTTATCCCGCATGGCTGTGCGTATTGCCGGCATTACTAACTTATTTGGCCGTCTACAGCTGTGGGTTCTAGGAACGTCATATAAGCAATATTTCATATGATATCTGACAAAAAATCCTATAAATCATTTATTATTTTCGCAGGTTTCTATATATTCGGAAACGCAGACATTTTGAAAGAGCAAAGTGAACTTTGGAAAGATATTGGTACCACTTTGGAAAATAATGACTCATTAGGAACTACGCTTCTTTTACACTGTGAAATTCACTCTGACCAATACACCACTGTAAGTTATACATTATTCATGGCTACGCAGGTATTGTGAAATCCTTTAAATACAATGAACGCTAGCTTACAGTAGTATGATTGTTTCAACTAGTTCAAAGGTTCAGGCACAGTAGTAAATGTCCATACTAATGAGAATGAAAATTACGAAAATAATAATGTAACCCAAGGTATCAAAAAATTGTCTTTAAGGATCAATATTTTTGGTGCTCCGTGACAAATATTGATATTACATAAAATAATGTATTACATTTTTTAATGAGCAGTTAAAACCACACCAAAATGTCTTACCTAACCTTTCCTTGTTCAAAGAAGTCAGGGTTTAATTGTTTAATTATTTAAATAATATTGAAGGGTAAGGAGCTGTTGTTATCTTCTATTTGTCAAAAAACAGTTCTATTTTAGGATTCTTATTTATTTTTCTGTCTATCTGCCCGTGGGAAGCCAGGGCGGGTCGCTAGTCTTGAACATTTGGTACTTATTAAGTACTATTATTGTTCAGAACATACTTATTTCAGCAGGATCCGAATTTTTCATGTGCCATCGTAACATTTACGACTTAATTTTTTTAGACTATAGAAGTTATTTTAACTGTAATTGAAGGAATTCACGGGCTTCTAACCACTGTTATTTTAGCTATGTTGCTAACGCTGACAACCTACATTTACGAGTAGGTACCCGGGATCATGGCGCTTCTTAAATTAGTTAAATTCATCTCTTATCTGCAGTGACAATAAAATCTTGTTTTAGGCCAGAATCTCACAAATACTTGTCAAACAAAAATAATTCAAGTCACAATAGAAACAAAAATAATTATAAAACATTAAACATACCAGGCGTCCTTATCGCTCTAGAGCAATTTCTTCCAACCTGGCAACCTGGATCTTCTCTCTTCTTTCAATTACGAGTATATTAAATATCTGCAACACATTTTCCAATAGTATCATATCTCAGTCATGTATTGTAATTTATTTTTACTGTAAATTTTAAACATATTATTTACAATAAATGGTATTCTACATTGTATACAAATAAGTTAGCTAGTTATGTCATAAATACAATGCTCAATGTAATGTTTTTTTTTAATTGATTCTTAAATTATTACGTTCAGATATCAGAACCAGAGGATTTTAAGAATGTCCCAGAAGGCGGATGTCTGATGAAATGTAGCTTCGAATTGCCCTGCGAGCACCGATGTCCGATGATATGCCACGCCTACGACAGAAACCACGCTAGTATTCAGTGCAAGGAGAAATGTGCACGGTTTGTGAAGCTTGGTCAATCTCAAATTTAGTTATAAAAGCTTTGATTGTAGTTAAATAATAAATGAATGAAATTCTTAGACACCAATAATCCCAAAGTAAGTGGAGCCTATAAAAGCGAGTCGCTCAATTTTACTAATCGACAAAATGTACTTCTACATTACAGTGATTTTTTTTTTGAAATTTAGAGTTTCAGGATCGGTCCAAATTAATAACATATTATTTTGACTTTTCGTTTTAACATGTCTCCATTCATGAATTTTTCATCTCTTTATTAAAGAGCTGCGTTCATAATTTTCATTACATGTTTTTAGGATCATTTGTGAATTAGGCCACGTGTGTCCCTTGAAGTGTGTCCAAAAGTGCAGACCATGCTCTGTGCTAGTGGATAAACAGTTCAAGTGTGGCCATTGGAACAAGATCCCTTGCCATTTAGACCCGAGTTCACCTGAAGCACGCTGCATGAAAGTTGTCAATGAAGAGCTTCCCGACTGTAAACATAAAGTGAGTCCCTTTTTATTATGTCACTAGTCTTTAGTTAGCCACTGCTTTAATTTTGCATCCCTCGGGAAAACTGCCTTTTTATGGATGGTACCTTATGGCCTTTCCTGTACCACTGCTGTATTTACGTATTACCAAATAGGCAGAAAATAAATCTTCTAATTGTACTGTAATTTTACTGGCTGCTCATCCCTGGTGGTCTCTCATCGTTCCTCCTGCCCTGCCGTCTGGTGGATGGATAGTACCTCCGTTTGTGAATTTAACTCTTCGTTAAATTATAATAAGCTTTCTCTTACCTATAGATTTTAGTAGTTTTCAACACATTTGCATATTTTTATTTTGCTTGATAAGAGATATAAATTTATTAATCTGGTTTTCTCGATTCAGGTAGATAAAATATGCTACATAGATTTGAAAAAATTTGAGTGCCCTGTACCATGTCCCTTCCGGGTGGAGAGCTGCGGACACGAGTGCCAGAAGACATGTCACGTCAACAACGATCCAGACCACGAAAATGTAACGTATTCTTCGAAAACTTGTTTTAAAACTTAAGGGTAGTATTTTAGCTACTTAAAGGTGGGTATGTATGACGTTTTTTTTTAAACACCTTCACGTACCTACCTACTGTCAAAAAGGTAAGGATTATCTATCTATATTAGGTCTTTACCTATGAAATTGCCGTTTTTCACGAAATAAATGAAGCGTAATTTTTTTATATATTTTTTATTTCTATTAATCAAAATAATCACCCATGCTATCAATGCATCTTTGCCAACGCATTGGTAGCTTATTGATGCCTTTCTTGAAGAAATCAGCTGGACGGGAGGCAACAAATTCTTCAAAGGCGTTTTGTACTGCCTCTCGGGTATTGAATTTTTTTCCCGCCAAGAAGTTATCCAAATTCTGGAAAAAGTAGAAGTCTGTAGGCGCAAGGTCTGGTGAGTACGGCGGATGACGTAGAACTTCCAACCCCAACTCTTGTAGCTTGGAGACCGTCTGCTGTGCAGTATGAGGTCGCGCGTTGTCGTGCAGGAGCAGTGGAGCCGAACGATTGACCAAAGCTGGTTGGAGACGTGCGAGCTTCTCCATCATTGTGTTCAGTTCTTCACAGTACACATCTGCAGTAATGCTTGTCCCGTTTGGCAAGAAGCTGTGATGAATTACACCCGCGTTAGACCACCAAACAGTGACCATCACTTTTCTAGGGGTAAGTTTTCGTTTAGGGCATTGTTCGGGTGCTGAACCAGGGTCCAACCAACTTGCTGAGCGCTTACGATTGTCAAACAGGATCCATTTCTCGTCACAAGTAACAATGCGGTTCAGAATTCCTTCATTTGTATGCCTGCTGAGCAGTGCAAGGCACGTCTCCACGCGTACTTCGCGCTGGCGGTCATTGAGTTCGTGGGGTACCCATTTGTCAAGCTTTTTTACCTTGCCAATTTGACGCAAATGGACCGTGCCGCTTATGCCGATTATGGAGTATGAGTACCGTCGTGGCAGCAAAGCGGCACAAGCGGCACGCAACATCAACGACGTTTACGGAGCGAACACTACAAACGAACGCACCACCCGTTATTGGTTTACCCGCTTCCGTTCTGGATATTTTGACCTGAAAAATGAACCCCGTGGTCGTCCGAAAACTTTGGTCGACAATGACGAATTAAAGGCAATTGTGGAAGCTGATCAAACTCAATCCACGGCTGAATTAGCAGCAGCTTTCGACGTTAGCATCAAAACAATATTGGTCCATTTGCGTCAAATTGGCAAGGTAAAAAAAGCTTGACAAATGGGTACCCCACTATTACTTCAACAATTACAAGTAATTGTCAAAGTTGAGAAATAAATATTGAATTTCTTTACGAGTTTAAAAAGGAATTCTTTGAAATACACTGCCAATAAACCACTTTGAAGAGACTGTTAATTTTATCTTCTTGCATGTATGTACACAGTTGCACTAGCTTAACATACATTGTAAAAATCTCGTTACTATTTTATTATAATTACAGGTTGTATGCATGCTCCAATAGCAAAAGGAGGGTTCTTTCACTGAACGAGCAATATGGCTCTGAGCCTTATTAGTATGTCCCATCACCAAAACTTTACCGTGTTTCTCCTCAACAAGGGATATCCTATGTTTAATAGGAGCATTAGTCATGGTTAACTATAATATTTACATTTTTATGCCAATTTTTTTGGATAGCAGTCCATTTGTGTGTAAGTAGATACAACACGTCGTTTTCTTTATACAAAGTTTCGTGATGATCAGATGACAAGTAAACTCGTGAGCGCGTGTATTAAACACAAATAATAAATTTCACATTTAAATTATATTAGTTAGTTTTCAGCTTCGAGCAAAGCTGCACTCGCGTCTTCTCATCGTATCCCCACCGGGAATAGCCCTGATAATCAGTATGAAGTAAGGATTTAAAATAATATTTTAATTTCCAGTACATATGCCATAAGCCGTGTGCCCGCGCTAAGAAAGGTTGCACCGCGGAGTTGTTAGGCAACCGCGGCAAGCACCAGTGCCAGAGGAAATGCTACGAAGCCTGCGACGACTGCGCCGTTGAGGTACGTCTTGATGATATTGTGCATATTTTATGTGGCCCTACACATCGCTATTCGTTGTCGCGTTTTATTTTCGCCATTATTTGCTTAAATTTTTGTTAACGTTAAATTCTTGTTAAAGTCTGAGTAACGCGAACACACTGTCCACACATCATCATGGACGGAGAATATGGCGAACGTTCACGAATTAATTTTGCTTATCTCGAACGCAAAGATGGACGTGTTTTAAATAAAGCTTTCTCATCGCGCCCTATACCTGCTATATGCTATATATGCTATTCTTAATATCAATCTATTAACTTTTCTACGGTTTTTATGAGAGCCATGTTTAGGGTCCCATATTCAGAGATGCATTTGAAACTATTCTTAAAATCACATCAGAAGGTCATTTGTCCAAACAATTTTGTTATTGGCTGTCAACAAATACAACAATTCAGATGCTGTCTCACACTTCTGAGCGAGCTAGTTGTGGTTGGGAAACGAACTTATTCGGCATATTCGTAATCCTTTGATCTGTCCCAAAAAAATCTACAAGCTGGTGGTGGATACGGGTATTACCTATTTGTCTTGTTCGTACGAAAAGGCGAATGTTAGACGAATAGAGCTATATCAGATAGTCAATTTGGCAAATAAAACGAATGCTCTAACATAAATAGCGATATGAAGAGCCACCATTTACAAGGCAATCGGTTACAGAATCTTACAATTAACATTTTTACTTTAGGAAGTTTTTAAATATCTATATAAAATAATATCGTCTTATATAATATTTGTACAATATTTATATACATATAGCATCATAGAAAATGAGATTTAAACCAGCCATTTATTAAAATTCTAAAAATCAATTAAATATTAATTAAAAATTAAGAATATAGGTAAGAAATGAAAAAATATTTTTGATTATAAAAATTATTCCAGGTTAATAAGAGAAGAAGTTGTACGCATACATATCGCGTACAATGCTGCGAGGATATTGAGAAGAAGGAATGCAGAAACAACTGCAAAAAAGTATTACAGTGTGGCCACTTTTGCAAGAGAAAGTGTTTCCAACCGTGTGGAGGATGTGAAAATACGGTAGTTAAATATTAGTCGATTTGAAAAAATATATAGTTTTTTGGATGAAATGAATTAACCGCCTGATTTCTATGATTTTAGGTCATTAAAACAATTCCGGATTGTGGGCACGAAATCAAGATTAAATGTTCCACAACTCCAACACGACTGGATTGTACGAAAACATGTGCAAGGAATCTAGCATGTGGTCATGTTTGTATGAGTGACTGTAAGGCCCCGTGCGATGCGAATAATTGTACCGTTCTTATAGCTGAAAACTTTGCATCTCCATGTGGACACCAAATGAAGTTACCCTGCAATGTTTACGCTAAAAAAGGTAACCCTTTTTAAATAAATTTGTCACCTATTCTGGTTTTGTTACAGTCTACCATCATTTTTTTTATCTATTACCGAGATCAAAATTAAGCCACGTGATGGCTAAATTTCTAACAAAGATCCTCCAATACAAACAATTTTCGCCAGTGATTTTTTTACTAGATAGTAAAATCGGTCTTATATGTTAGATAATAAAATAAAAAAGTCTTAATTCTAATTCTTACGTCAATGTCGAAACTGTTGCTCACCCTGCCAATTGACGGGAACCTAACTAGGCAACATTTGTATCGCTGCCGTATTAAAATTTTACTTACACTACAAAATCATTCATAAATTGGTTCAATCTAGAAAATTTGTATAAAATATGATGCACAAATATGTCGGTATCTGTATCTTTATCATAAGACTAAGTATATCGACAATCGATAAATGTTTAGTGATTGATAAGTAGGTAAGTATGTGATGAGAGTAAGTAAGTATACTACTATATATCTAGCTCGTGGCTTCGCTCTCGCATCCGGGGGACCACTACTTTTTTCTGTAGAGCATCTTTCCCCTTTCGCCTTTTATAAACCCTTGAAACGTACTGCAAAATCTTAATTATTTAAAATATATTTACTGTTATTCTGTGTATCACTTAATGTTTTTCTCTGATACATAATATGATTACGACAGCAGTTAAAATAAAACTGATATAAATATAATAATCTTAAATGATTGGTACTGAACAATTTTCTCTAAAAGAAACAGTTTCCTAAAGAAGCTGCTTTACCAACCCTAGACTTAAGTTTGAATTATTTTATGAGATATACAAATATACAACTACTATTTGTCGAATCATGTTGGAAGTTTACATGCGAATCTAGATTTCCTGGAGGTCCTGGTGCTTGTAATATCATCGTAACCTACCTACTTGCGTAACCTACTTACACACTGTTAAATAACATAAAGGATAATATTTCACAGCTATGTTGACTCCCGAAGATCTACTGCCATATTGCACCGAGCCTTGTGGCGCGCTGCTAGCATGCGAGCACATCTGTGCGGGCACCTGCGGTGGCTGCTTGCAGGGCCGAATCCACGTGCCTTGTAGTGAACTCTGCCATCAACCGAACATATGCGGACATCAGTAAGTTACTGCCAAACTGCCATTGCCATTGGAATAGCTCTTATTTACGGGAGCGTCGGGTGACGGGTCGCTCTCTTCCCTCCAATATTTTGGGTTGGTTCTAAGGTTGAAGAGGGTGATGGCTGGCTCCCGCGTTAAGCCCGTGAACGGGTGCTGTTCGCGGATCTTCGTCGTTGTTCCGATAGTTTGTGGAACGGAGCCTTGCAGAGCTAACATACGCACATAATGACTCCCGTAAACATTCTTGCCAGTTCTTTTTAACGAAGGTATTTCGAAACCCGTGGTAAAGCCTTTCCTCATTACTATTTAACGTAGACAAGAACAAGAAATGTCGTTGAACATTATTTTTATATGCAAATGAAGACTCTACTCAGTTGACTAGTAATGGTTTCTTTTTAATTTATGAATGCTTACGAAGCCACTTTTTTCCGACTCAAATTGGCGCATTACACGTTCCTTTTATGTCTGTTTTTAGCATCGTGGGTGTGTGGGAGATCCTATATGAAGACTGATTGTGATAAGGTTTTATTTGTTTGAAAGCTGAATGAATGAAAAGTATTTTAGCCATGTTTGAATATCATCGGTTTAGCCATTCGAAAGTAATGTATACTTTTTCCTGTCAGCTTAAGAATTTTTCATTGGCGTTTACATATAACTTAATTTTTCAAAGGTAGATACTTGTACCCAGGTTTATGCGTCTGGCAGCTACCGGGATTCAGCTTAAGATTGCGAAGTCATCGCCTTGACTAGTGCGCCGCTGACGCTCTAACAAAATATACTGAAACTTTTCCATGACTAACAAAATTGGCGCCGACGTATAGTTAATGCCACTACGACCCACTTGTACTGTTATTAAGAAGAAATGTAAATAGTCTCGTGGATAGTTATGCTGACGTAAACTTTGCAGATGCCGCGAGCCGTGCAAGCAGCTGTGCCCGCCGTGCGGCCAACCCTGCCCTGTTCGCTGCCTGCACTCGGCCTGCGGAAACCTCTGCGGACAGCCCTGCACGCCCTGCAAAGTATGGCCTGCAACTTATATCCTCTACAAAACATATTGCTAACACTCATTGAAGTATTAATACATGGACTTCACCCGATGAAGGCTGCTTAACATTCCCATGCCACAGTCAGCAAGGTGGTTTTTAGTGGGTAGGTGCCACTCTGGTGAGTCCCACATCACTCCGCATAAGACGGTTGCCTACCGCATCTTCCACCTCCGTCTCGTGAATATGCTGCTTGGGCGACTAAAAAAAAAATGTTGGACAACAATGTCCGAGCCTCATCTCGGCCGATCGTTGTACGATTAGCTTTTAATACTAACGTGCAAAATTAAAAGCTATTTAAAACTACTTTGGCATTGTTTCTCGAATCCGAATAATTCACATAAGATATAGATAAGCACAATGACTCGGCGAATTAAAATTTAAACTGCTTTCGTAGAAGCAACTCTCTATCTGGAATCCGAATATTATGCTCTCCCTCCCACTGACATACATGCGGTGTTTACTATAAAAATAGCATCAGGCATTTTTTGTGGAAATCCATTGCATAGCATTTATAGTAAACACCGCATGTATGTCAGTGGGAAGGAGAGCGGTGATATTACTATGGCTAAAATGTATGAAGAGAGCATAGACCTGTCTCAGACTTAGCTCAGCTAAATGCTTGAACAAAAAGTGACTCTGTTATGGACTGTATAGTAATGAGAATCGTATTTGACCAGTTTTGACACGATTGGTATTTCATGTTTCCAGAAGATATATCGTATTACAACAGCATAAAGCAAAGTGTTATGTGATATTTTAGCTCAGATAGTCTGCGATTAGTATTTATATATTTCAGCCTGAGTGTAAAAGTGTCCTGCACACAAGCATGTGTAAGAAAGAACCCAGCAAAGCAATTTCATATTAATGTATCTTTGACTTGCTTAGTCTGTTTTACGTAAGTAAGACAGGTACCTCGGTGGAGTGACTAGTCTGGTAACAATCTATTTTGGAATAAAATTATTACATGAAACCTCCTTGTTCACAACTCGCCAGTATAGCCATGAAAGAAAAAAAAAATGGAACGCATTTTCGCAGATGGTGAAAATTAATTTAGTGTCTTGATAAAACATTTGTTATTGCACAAAAAAAACTTTAAGAAACAAAACTAAGGCTTGATAAATATGTGACGGTTGTCTATTTCGACCTCTTTTTGTCAGTAAATTTTATTTTTTTGTCGTTCCCAACGTAATTTTAAACTACGAATTACGTAGTGTCGGAGAACGGCAATGTTTTGATTTGACAAGCCAGTCACGAAAAATTATCCATCATAACAACTAGAATCTATTTATTTATTATTGTTTCCGAGTTTATTATTCAAAATTACATGTTTATCAATTTTTTATTATCTACAATCAAAGTTTTCACGAAATCAATAATTTATTTTTACGTACACGAGTGTGCGTAGCCAAAATTTTTGGCATTTTTGTATATTTTTAATTTTACTGCAAAATAAACATAGAAGAGAGCTTTGGTATTTCCTTTCTGGACCCTCAATTACTACTCCGCAAACAACGCGTTACATACTGGCGCCGACCATTCAAACGCAGTTTATGGAGAAGAGAGGAGGAACAATATCAACAGAGGAATAGCAACATTAAAAATAATTTTTTATAATTAGTATTGAGGTCAGGCATAAAACCATTTTCAACCATTAACATTCACTAGTTAGGTTATATATCTACTATAATATATCAAATTACTGCTAAATTATTCAGACATTTAAGTTTCTTTAGTTTCTTTCGTTATAATATCTTTGAAGAAATTTTCTGAAGGCACAACATTTATTCTATAACCCAGTAATTTCACTATTTAAATAACATTTTCTATTCATTTTCATCACTTGAAAATACGTATATTTTTAAGGCTCTTTTCTGCATAACGACTATTAACAAATTTATTTCACTTTAACATTTTTTTTTTGGATTTTGCAATGAATTTTTCACAACTTAATAAACCTGAAATAATTTATGAATTAAAAATCAGAAATATAAATTTTTCTTCGACGCAATCTGTAGACGAACTACGATCATTATTATTAAATATTAATGTAGATTCTGAAACAGAAATTTTACAAAATAGCCCTGAAGAATTTTCAGAGGATATTAATGCCATTAAAAAAAATTTAAAACTTGTTGAAGCTTGTATAAACTCTTATCCTATTAGGAAACAAAAAATTTCATCTTATTTAACTCATATAAGAACAAGATTAGGCCTCATTGACATTACATCAGATTTATCTTCAGAACAGTTAGATTTAATAAATTCATGTTGGAATGATTTAACTCAATTAGACTCACGTTTTAAAAATTTGGAAAAATCACCAACACATTCCACATATCATTCCGCAGAATCCACACAAAATATTAATTTACAACCCCTTTCTTTTTTCGAAGCATTAACTGATAAGGTCAGTAAAATTACAGAAAATCGAACTAACAATGATTTAAAAAGATTTATTTATAAAGGTGAAGGTTGTCCAAAGGATTTTATTCAAAAACTTGAAGAATTTTCACAAATAAAAAATATTTCTGAAAAATCTTTATTCTCACATATTTATGATATTTTATCTGGATCTGCTCTTGATTGGTTTAGAGCTAGAAAGTCGACTATTAATGACTGGTCATCTTTCCGATCGGCATTGTTGAATGATTTTGCAATTACCGATTACGATTATAAACTAAAAAAAGTAATCGATGCTCGTAAACAAAAACATAATGAGAGAATTATCATTTACTTTGCTACAATGGAATCTCTTTTTTCAAAACTCTTGGAACCAATGTCTGAAAAAGAAAAAATTAATACTCTTGTTAGAAATCTTAAACCTGAATTCACATTACGTCTTTCACCTACTGATTTACATACTGTAAATTCCCTCTTGGAATCATGCAAATTTACAGAAAGCATTCTCCAAGTTTCTAATAATACATCTTACTACTCTTCATCATCACCACCAGATCATTATCATTCTTTTCCTATTCCTTCTACATCGAATTCTAATAACAAATCGTATAATAATACTCTATTTTCACATAATCAACCATATATTCCTGAATTTCCTTTTAAAGCTTGTACATATAATTCCATAGCAGCTGTAGCTAATCCATTGTCTAATACTGTAGCTGCAATTAATAAAAATCAGAATTTTTATAAATTCACTTGCCCACGTTGTAGATCTAATACACATCTATTAAAAGACTGTACTAACACTAATATAGTGTGTTTTCGTTGTGGAAAAAAAGACTTTATTACTAGTAAATGTCCTAATTGTAATAAGTCGATTCCAAAAAACTAAATTACGAGGAGTGTATAAATAAAAATAATAGTATTAAATCATCAAATTTTGACAAAAAAGATTGGGATACATGGTTAAAAACTTTAACAATTTTTTTTAAATCTTATAACACTTGTACTCTCCTCTTTAATAAAACATCAGATTTTGAACGTCCTTATTTACATATAAAAGTTAACGATTTAACTTTAAATGGTCTTTTAGATAGTGGTAGTGCTATCACTATATTGGGTAATAATTCTCATAAAATTTTTTTTTAATTATGGGTCCGTAGGTTAAAATGAATCATAAGTGGTTTACTGACTTTCGGTATGGTTGTAAGTACAAGGAAGTTGAAGTTACTCCTCCAGAGATGGTCGCTTAAGAGTAAAACTAAGCGAGACCATCGAAATTGTGCGCGATACCTTAGGCCAACATTTAGAAATATAATACAATACAATACGATCATTCTTTATTGCCATCATAACACAAACATACGAGTATATAAAAAACAATGTAATAATAACAAAATAACACAAGCATGAGACGTATACAAAGCTGTGGGTGGGGCATATACTGACTGTTGATCAACTCAATTGATGACCATTTTGGAGGCAGATTTGAAGTTGTTCCAACGCGATAGAATTGAAATTGGCGGCGTTTTCTTGGATCCACCATCTCACACCAGAAACCAAGCAAACGTCGAAACAGTGGATTCCTACAGGCGAACCAGCTCCGACAAAGTTTATCGGCCAGCAAAGTGATGGGACGCACATACCTAGATTAGGATATAATTATTAATGTAGAATATTATGACAATTTATTGGACCAATTAAACAAAATTATACCTGAATTACGACTGCATTTGGCTAAGAAGAAAATCCTCTTCAGACAAGACAACACACGAGTGTTCTTGCGCGATTGCCATCAAATTCCATGAGTTGCTTTCTCACCCGTCTAAGTCTTGCCTAATCGTATTTTATGGAAGGGATCGAATAGCAAGAGAAACGGCTGGATGAAATGCATTAAGTCTACGTTGAAAAATAAAATAAAATTTACTCCTTGTGTCATTTTTGCTAGATTTATCACTCCGCCCTCGTAATTTCACAATACATCTGTAACCAATGAGGCTGTAACATAATAAATATGTATTGATTAGATTCCTATAGTAACCACCAACAATAAAGTTATTGACGTTAAAAATAATTATAACATATAGTTAGAGTTTCAAACATGATTATTGAATGAAATCAACAACAAAAATAATATAGTTTTGATAAAAATTGTTTGCCTGTTCTCCATGAATAGTTCAACAAGTTCTAAATTCCTAAGTATGTATATTACTACGATTATTATGTTATCAAATTGCACACTCACCTGTCCTATACCGTAAATCTAAATCAGACACACGTATCAGAACTCCTACCATAGTTTGTTGTGAGATTGTTAAATGTGGGTATATGTTAGGTGTTTCTTTGGTAATAAATCGATTTATCTATACGTTCAGGAACCGTGCACGCGTGTATGTGAGCACGGGAAATGCACGCGTCGATGCGGGGAGGAGTGCTCGGTGCCCGCATGCGAGGTCGCGTGCGCGCGGTCTCTGCCATGCGGCCATCCGTGCGCCGGGCTGTGCGGGGACCCGTGCCCGCCCGTCTGCCGTCAATGTGACCCCGACAACTTCCCAAAGGACTTCCTTGGCTATGACTTCGATGAAGATGCCAGGTACAACTTTACCACGCAAACTGTAGTTTGGGCGCAAGCTCCAAGGAATCGAGGGCTGACAAAATTTACAGTCAAATAGTGGATTTGGCAAAAACTATTTTATTGCATATTTAAATCGTTTATTTACAGTAAAGAAATGTTGCAGAAGTAATAGTATGTTTACTATCAATAGTTTTCTAGATACAGCGATATGTTTGAGGAGCTGCTGCGAGTCGCCGAAAAACGGTCCATACAAAACGTTATCGAGTTGCGACGTCACAACGTGTAAATCGTACTAAATGTGTATGGACGTATGGATGATATATAATATAATAGATACGTAGATAATGCGCTTACATGCATACATTCATAATAAAAATTGTTATATTTATTGTCATTAAGCTAAATTTAACATATTTTCATAACAAATTCTTGCGTCTTTTTTAAGTTTACTTGTCTGTATAATTTTTTTAAGCTTTATTTACCAAAGCATTCCTTGGGTCAAAATAACTTATATTTTCTAAATAAATGATAAAAACTTGCAATTTCAAATGATGTCAAATACCCAACTGAGGTACGCTACTTTTTTTTGAAGTTAGATAAACATTATAAAAAAGCGGTTAAAAAATAATTTTATAACGCAACTGAATCGCCCTATAGATTACCACTTGGGCTTCTTTTTACTACAAAACAGCCTCCCAATCCTTGGCTCGCCGCAGTCTATTGATGACTATAATTACTTTATCATAATAAGACTATTATTATTTATTTGCTTTGGTAAATAAATATCGCAGAGCTTGGTATGTTTATAAGTAATAAAGGATTGAAAGGGGAAATCGCATTTCGCCCGTTCTTTTGTACAAATATACCTTTTTGGGGCTGATCATCTATGATATGAATTTTGTTTACATTTTTTAATCTTCCGTATGAATGATGCCATCGTCAGTCTTTCTCTCTTTATCGTGGTATATAAAAATAAACAATTAAATTAGATTAGATTGTGTTTGCCGATCTGCAAAGTTACCGAAAATATAATTACACGCAATAAAATCCGGTTTAACCATTGAACTAATTTGTACTAGAAAAAGTACCGCACGCAAAATTTTTGTCAACCCAACTGCGGCGCCCGGCGCAGCTATCGCTCGGCGACCTCGGATCGACGTGTACGCGTTCTTAGTGACAAAAAAAATCTTAAAAATGCCTACTTGTGCCCTTTTGACTTGTACGAACAACTCCTAAAACTATTATAAAAAAAATATCCTATATCCTAGAAAATCTATTGACTTGAAACACCCCTGTCGTATTTATATCGTATATGTCGTAAATAATACGAGAAAATAAAGAATATTACGTATATATAGATAGGTGCGAGAACCCCTCTTTGCATTCGGGTAAAATAGTGCACGCGCATGCTCAAACACAGCGGCGCGTCGGCCCTGACTGAAATCGTAGTTTTGTACAGAGAGCGCCGATATTGAGGAGTGACGCAGGCCTGCTTTTATCTCAAAAAATCTAATACATGGGTAAAAGCTACTTGTATAATATATAATACCAATTTGTATATATATATATATATATATATAAATGAATTAAATTAAGTTAAAATAATCTTTTCTATCAATTATGACTACGCTATCGTAATTAAAGTGGATCTATATCCATTTTAATTTTCATTTACTAGTATAAAAATATATATTAATTTTCTATGAAGTTAGGTAAAATTTTATATTTTGTCCATTCTGTACCACTCATATGATCTATTGGTATGTCACATTACACTTCGTTGATTGTTCGTAAGATGTTACACTTTATTGTAGCAATCCAAGCGCTGCATGTTTAAATCGTTTGACTAGACAACTTTAGAGTTTTTGTAGCGCTGCATCTAATAATAAATCATTGAATAGGTAAAAATGAAATGCGACACAAAATTTGTTTAGAATAGCTTCTCTAGTACGTAGTACATAGTAGGGTTGTAACGGAGGCCTTGTTAGCGGAGGCGGAGGCGGATGCGGAGGCGACGAGTTACACCTCCGCGGATGCGGAGGTTAACGGAGGCGGAGGCGGATGTGAAAGTAGATAAAAAAAATTTAAATTTATGGTTCATTAAAACAAAATCTTTATTTTAAATATGTACATTCATAGTAGTACACTTAATATAAAAAACATTACATTCTAGTAATTAAAATTAAGGAGAGGCAAATTGTATTTGACAAACAATAGTTTTGCTGCTTTGTCACCTTCAAGACGATTTCTGAGGGGCTCATAAATTAAGCCAGCTGAACTAAATAATTTGTATCATTTAACCGCGTTAAATCACCCCCACTTAACCGCGTTCCCGCCTCGCACTCGTTGATTCTTGACCATTTCGCGCGCAACACGCGGCCGGACTGTCGTCGAGCGTCGCTGCTTGCGCGTTATTGTTTTATGATTCCGTAAATAAAACTCCGTTACAACTCCGCAAAAATTGTGCGGAAGCGGAGGGGGAGGCGAAGGTACGATTTCTTGCGGAACTTCCGCAGTAACGGAGGCGGAGGCGAAGCTCCGTTACAACCCTAGTACATAGTAACCCAATGGGTTTAACAGTGTTTTATGTAATACTAGCAGACCCGGCCACGCGTTGCTGTGGCGAAGGTTTTTGTTATATTACATTGTAGTAAACTATTTAAGAGGAACAGTAGGAGAACATCAATCATGAAGACCACGATGCTTTTTTTAAATAGAAGCCATTTGTAAAAAAAATGGCGACCTCTTTACCCTTTACCCCTTAATACAATGAAGTTAATATTTACGAACGAAGGCGGAAACGTTGCAGCAGGTATAAAAATCCACTGGATTGAGATTCGAAAGGGAAGGACTTTGAACACGATTGATCAAAATTTTGGTACAGTTGATATTAAGCAAAAATTAATACAAAAGAATTAATTTTAAAATTTGTTATTTTTTTTATTCAAGTTTGTAGTAACAAATGAGTATATTACAAATTTGTTAGTAAATTACATGTAACACTTAATCTTATAAATGAGGAAGGCAGCACTAATCGATGCATAATATTTTTGGTTAATCGGTCTCTAGATAACACAAATAGATTCGACGATTTTCCTACACGTGAACATGCAACATATAGTTGCCCATGAGAAAAACATGGATTTTCCAAGTCTTAACCACAAATGGACATTGCTTGGCCTTGAGATTTATTTATAGTTATGGCAAAAGTTAAATGAACTGGAAACTGTAGCCTTCTGAAGGGTATCATAGAATCTGACGGTATCATTGGAATACGTAGACCACTTCTCCTTTAAACTTTTCAGTTAAAATGGTTGTTTCAAGAACATTTCCGGTGATCTTTCTGATAACCAAACGCGTAACGTTGCATAATCGAGGTGGATTCAAATTACGCAGGAGAATAATAGGTGAACCAATCTTTAATCGAAGATTATGTGGTGGCATTCCAGGTATATCTAATGAATTTAAAAATTAAATTGGAAAATTTACACTTTCATTTTCATTAATAACAGTATCGATTGATTTAAAAGACATCAGATCACCTGGTAACAACTGTTGTATCTGGAAGTTGATTTCGTCAACATCAACATTTTTGGCTGCCAAAATAACCCGCTCACTGAGCCAGTTATGATTCAATAAAAATTATCTGAATCCATTCATTTTTTCCCTGAAGAACAGTGCAGAAATTGTCTGGCAGTTTAATGCATTGCGTATTTTGTTGCAATTCTATTTTACCGTTCCCAATATATATATGCATGTAATTGTTCGGAAAATAATTGTGCTGATGGATCATTTTGCAATCGTACGCGCATGTTTATGGCCTATCGAAGTGTTTCAACACTTCGCCATAAGAATGATTGTTTCAAACATGCATTAATCTCATCCGCGAAGGTAGAGGTATAACCGGTAAGGTCTGTCGGAAATCACCAGACAAAAGTAAGATAACAGCTCCGAAAAGTTTATCATTGCCATTTAAATCTTGCATAGTTTTATGCAATGCTTCGAGTGAATATTTGTGTGCCATTGTGCACTCATCCCAAATTATGATTAAACTTTTCCGCAACACTGCAGCTATTCCACTATTCAATTTTATGGTACATATTGCGTTTGGTTTATTATGAATGTCCAATGGTAGCTTGAATGTGAATGTGCCGTGCGTCCATGAAAAAAAAACCGCCTTGTTCTGCTGTCAGTAATGGCTCAGTGTTCACGATAATTGTTGCTAAATTAGCATGGTCATATTGTTTGTCTCGGTGTTGACTAAGTCGGTGGCTGTGCGATCAGGTGATGGCATACCATAATGATTAAGTGGAAAATTTGAAATTAAAACACATAAATCCTCGATCAACACTAACGCTTCATTATACATCTCTGGCGTACAATCTATGTTTTGGCATTGATCTGTTTGTCTAATTCGGTGCAATATGTCTTGTGTCATACAATTTTTATATTTTTCCCACAAAGTTTGTGCTTGCGATGGATAACATGTCTTCAAAATAATTGCAAACAGCTGACGAATGTTATTGGGCGTTGATGTTAACGCAGCATCAGCAAGCGTTAAGTCCCAATGGTTATCGTCTTCTAACAATTGCAGTTCACGACATGCATCTTGGTATGTATTGAATACTCGGCCATTAACTGTTCGCAGAAATTTAAAAGACGTTGGTCCGGGAACATTCATCTATAACAAACGTAAATAGACGCACTCACGTTGCTTAGGATGTACAGTGTAAAGCCGCCCCAATGTATTAGCTCTGAATATTCCTGTAATGGACGAATGCGGTTTTCCTTGTTTTCGTGGCTCCCATTTTTTACCGGATTGGTTCCATGTGAAATAACGTGAAACATCAGTATATATCAATGTCTTTGCGAATAGGCCAATAATATCAGATTTTTGACACAACCTAAAAAATTCAGTTAGTGTCGTTTTTGGAGCCTCAAGCTCTGTTTGGAGAACACGTTGACCGTTTTCAAGAACTGCTAGATGCTGGACAGGAGGGTCTCTTTCGCGTATGGGAAAGCTAAGAATATGCCAAATAGCTTCGTTGCTGCTAATGTATCTACCCATTTGGTATCGTGTTATTTCATCATTTTTATTCATATTTTGTACTTCAAATATAGCCAAATCATTGCCTTATTGACATATTTACAAATGTACTTAATGTATTTTACAGAACTGCAAAGCTCGACATTGATATGAGCCTCATACGTTTTTGAAAGTAATGGTGGGTATGGTACCACCGACTTATTATCAAATTCTACTGGATTTGTAAAATTCGGCAATCGCATTGTGAATGTGTGGCCACCATTCTCAGTATGTCTGCGGCGGTACATTGGAGAACCGTCAATATCCGTGATAGTGTCATTAGTATACGGCTTTAGGAAATTTTTCTTACATTTTCCATTTTCCATGCATAGTGACGCCATGTTGAAAGCACCGCACGGCCCGTGGATCATGTGTTTGGTAACAATATTAAACAATTCTTGATCGATTGATGGGTCTGGAATTTCAGCTGAAATTATTTGATCAATTTCTTCTGGACGGATTTTATCTTGAAGCCAAATTAAATGTGGACATGAGGCAAACCTCGCTTTTGCCACTCAATCGAATACAGCCAACAACGTGTGATACCAAAAACTGAATATTTAACAATAAAATCAATTAAGGATTTAAATTTTTGTTTGAACACACGTCCAGTTATATCATGGCGATGAATTGCTTGTTGTCCTCGTAATAGTAAAGTTTGTATCTCTTTGCAATTCGGATTACATGTGAATGTAGTAAACAAATCTGGTCGGCCGTAATGACGTACATAAGTCATCGCATCTTGTATGTGTTCCTGCATGTTCCGTGGACTGCCGATATAGCTTGAAGGTAAAATGAAAGCATTACCGATGTCATTGGGATTTACATTTCCGTCATGTTTCCAAGAACAGCATCTAGTAACTGAATGTTTTTTCCGATCGTAATTTAGCCTGGTTACATCGAATAAATCGCAAGCGTTCGCTTTCAATCTTAGCATACATATCAACAATATATTGATGGCAAAGCTGCCGATGTCGAAGGATATAGTTGTCCTGATTTAGTCTAACCATCAATCGGTGTGCGTAGTAGTTCATTGAACTAACTTTTTTTTTCCTTTAGCACCTAAGTAAATAAATAATAAAATGAAATAAGAAATTTAAATTCGTATATATAGTAACAAAATAAATAGTTGTTAAATTTAATTAATTGTTAAATTTACCAGTATTTGAATCACACTGTTTGATGTTAACGTGATATTCATCCTGTCCTTGCCGAAATATTAATGGATATAGTAGTGCGTCATATGAACGGAGTAGATCCGAAATATTAATGACAGTGTTGTCTCACCTTGTAATTTTATATCTCTTTTGTCAACTGGATCACCAACCATAATAACGGCAACCTCATCAACAGTTGGAGCGTTGAATCTGCCAGCATGTTCACCTAATGGCACTTTGTCGGCTTTTGTTACATTTTGTTGTCATTTTGCAATCGTGGCGAAGCTCTTTTAATCAATCGAATTATGGCGGCTCCACATTAGTGCCGTGAATTCACGGCGCGAATTCACGGCATGAATTCACGGCCAAGTCGTGCCCTCCACATTCACGGGATGCTCACAATCGTTTGTGAAACCCGCCGCGAAATGGACGTAGAAGCTGCTGCTGCAATAACTTTGTTTGCTGTGGCAACATATCACTATTTAAACGTGTTAAACAAGAAAGTTAGTAGAAAGCGTTGGAAAAATAGAAGATGGTGGATGACTGAAATACATCGTAACCGATCAAGGTATGTTTGCTGGTGTAGTGAATTTTTGAATTGACTTATGATATGATTAGAACTGTCTTTATTCATTATATAAAAATCATTTCAGACTTTCTATGGAGAAGCAGTTATCAGAGTTACATTCTGAACCCAGTGGTGAATTTAAGAAATTTACTCGTATGTCAACAGTGGACTTCGAATATTTGCTTCAGAAAGTTTCTCCAATAATTTCTAAAACAGATACCAAATTTAGACTAGCAATACCAGCAAGAATTCGTTTAGCCATAACACTACGGTTTCTAGCTTCAGGAGACAGCTATGAGAGCCTGCACTTCTTGTTTAAAGTTTCACCACAGCTTATATCAGAAATTGTACCTGAAGTATGTAAAGCCCTGGTTCATATACTAAGGAATGAAATCAAGGTAAGTAAAAACGCATTAAATAGCTTTATATTTTTCTATTAATGTGCTTAGGTAATTAAATTAATTATAGTTTAATATTAAAAATATTTTTAAACACTTCAATAAAAATCAAGCACTCTCATATGCATTGGCAATTAAATTGTACTCGTATTGAGATTGGGAAATGGATTCAGTTTGAGTAGGGTGAGGGGGCGAAACAACTTCATTAGACAAAATTCTGATTCTAGTTGTGTTCGCATTGGATTGCTCAGGTAGGTGTAGGACGGGATATTGCGTGATGTCAGTTCTCTTGTTAATTATTGATTCAGATTGAGCCATTTTGGAATCATGGTTTGAATCATAATATTAATAATAATATAATAATAATTAAACTAAGTCGCCGTTGTATAAACATGCCATCGATTTGGTGCATAAAAATTAATCTTTCGTCTTCTGGCAATTGTCTTAGCTTATTTGCAAACATTTTTCCATAACGATCGCAATCATCTTCTTTTTCTTGAGGATTATTCCGGCGCAATGTTTGGTTCAGGTTAGCGAGACTTTCTTTAATGAAGCCTTCGGCTTGTTGTAGCCCGGGCGGATTCTTACGGCGTCGTTTTGTTGTTGTAGGATTTTCATCACTCGATGGCACATGGTCGATGTTTTCTGTTTCCTGGTTGTTTTCTTGGAAATCTTGAACATTGTTTTCCTAAAAACGAAATATGTGTTAACAAAAATATATTTTTTGTTTCAGATTCCAGACTGTGTAGAAGAATGGTTGGAAATTGTAAATGGATTCAGCAATAAATTTCCTCGTTGTCTTGGATCTGATCATCTTTAGATGGGAAACATATCGTTATGCAGTCACCCTTTCACTCAGGATCAACCTACTACAACTATAAGAAAAGTTTTAGTATCGTACTTATGGCACTAGTAGACAGCAACTATAATTTCGTTTATGTCAATATAGGCGGTCAGGGTAAAATAAGTGACGGTGGAATATTTCGAAACTGTGAACTATGGCGAAGGATTACATCGGATACCCTAATTCTACCACCTCCGCGTCCACTACCAGGATCTAATAAACCCGTGCCTTACGTATTTTTGGCTGATGGTGCTTTTGCACTCAGCACATCGGTAATGAAGCCTTATCCGGGAAATCATGATTTAGGCACTCCAAAACGTGAATTTAATAGAAAATTATCTGGTGCACGAATGGTGGTAGAAAACACTTTCGGCATATTGGCTTCAAAATTTAGAGTCTTTAGAAAACCATTGATGGTATGCCCTGACAAAGTAAGTCTCATTACGATGACTTGTGTGCTACTTCACAATGTTTTAAGGAAAAGTAACACATCTGGCCCGATTTACACACCACCAGGTACGATTGACGTCTATAACGATGATGGTATTCGTATACAGGATGGTTCTTGGAGATCAGAAATTCAAGATACATGTGCTATACGCGATTTGCCTCAGATACCGCGTAGACCAAGTTTGACTGCAAATGAAATAAGAGAAGAATTCACTAAATATTTTACTCCCAATGTAGGTATATAGGTTTCCAACCTACACATATGTATATAGACATCTTCTTCGTAAATATTAATGTAACTACTATTTTACTAAAAATAAATAAACTTACTTGATTTATTGTGTCAGTAGTTTTTCTTACTTCCAACCCTTCACCGAGGAAAGAATCCATATATGCATAAGCAAACCAGACGGGCTTATATATTTCTCCTGCTCCAGCCCCTGAGCGACTTGAATCTCGAACCTTCAATCAATAAATTTTCTTTATTGCACCACAAGAAAAACAGATACATTACAAAAGGATACATTTTGTAACACGTGGCCTTACTGCCAAGTAACAATTTTTATTTTATTTTATAATTTAATATATATATATATATATGCTTCAGTTAAACTTGCTTACATGGACAAAAACATGTTACATGTTGAAATCCTTTTTTGGTTATAACGCGTTTTCCCTAGTTTGTACTCGTAACTAAGGAATATGGTGAAAACTAGTTTTGACTACCTACTGAAAACGCGTTTTAATGTGGTGAAAACGTGTTTTAAATAAAAATGGCTTTTAACTGTAACATACACATACATAGGTAAACAAACATACTATGATCAAATATACAAAATAACAAACCTTTTTTCGATATAAACGATAACTGGACAGCAAAGAGTCTTTTTTCTTTTTTAATTCTTTGATTTCAATATCCATTTCATTGCTAATCCGCGTCCAGGCATCATGATGCTTCTTTTTGTCCTTATGATTCAATTGTTTTGCATCCCACAGTATATTTTCAGAATGGTAATGCTCTAAAAAGAGCATTTCAATTTCGTTACTCCAAACTTTTACGCGCGACTCCATTGCGCGCGGACAGCAACTGCACACGACCGTACGCCTTTGTAGTCCGTAGTAAACTGGTACGGCGCCGTGAATGTGGAGGTATACACGTGAACGCCGCGTGAAGGGGACGCGAACCCTTTGTCACGGGACAAAATACCGACTCTGATCGGGGAACAGGCGTGAACGCGCGTAAACCCCGCGAAAACCATCCACATTCACGTTCACGCCTGTTCACGGAGCTTCACGGCACTAATGTGGAGCCGCCATTAGTTGATTCTGATCTTCTAAAAAAAATTCCAGCAATATCACTATTGCACTTTTCTCTACTTGTTCAATGAAATTATACTGGCACCGAGTTGTCACGCGCTCTTCACAATTGCCCATAAAATAAATATGAAGAAATTTCGGATCATTATCAGGCATTGGCATCAATGACCCGATTTTTGGCCTTGTATTTTGAATGTAGTTTCAAAATTACTTCCATCGGATGTGAGATCGCAAATTTTAGTTGCCCCAAATTACGTCATTTGGAAGAAAGAATTAAATTTGCGTATCTTACGCAAAAATAATTTTGAATCATTTGAATCACCAGCAAGAAGGGATAATAAAGGTTCTGGCGGAGTGGGTAGAGGTGACAGCACAACTTTTCCTGATGCGCAACTCATACCGGGTGTTTCATTCCGAAAGTTCGTGCCTGACAATATTGACATGCTTTATTCATTGCACCGATAGCAATGTTTGCATGCGCAGAGTAGTTAATATCTGGTTCATATTTGAAAGCAAGATGAAGAAATGATACACGTGTTAATGATCGGCTGGTCCGCTGCTTCTGTCGTTCTTGTACTCGTGCTGTAGCTATGGTTCGTTCTCGTGCCGCTCTTGTTCTCATAATAGTATGTCTAAAACGTTCGTCACGCTGTTCTTTTTTTTTATTAGATTCTCGTGCACGACCCGAGACGACGTGCCGCGCGTTGCTGAGGTTAGATTTTTTCGGTGGCATTCGACTAAAAATAATAATTTCAACGTTTAAATATTGAAAAAAAAAACAGAAAAACATGCTATTATACCACATTGAGATGACGAGTGCAAAATAACTTTTTAATAGAGGTTAAATAAAAATAATAAAAAAAAAATATTTGTACAATTATTAAAAAATTGTGGGGAGCTTTGCACCATTTTTTCATATATATATATATATTTACTTTTGAAAACAACATTATTAATCTCCATTAAATTATCTGCAAAATGGTAAACAAATTTTTGTAAATCGATTAACTATTAACAATATAATGAATCAATAACATGAGAAGCAAGCGGATAATAAATAGATAAATAACCAAATGTATTTAGATCCTGGAGCCTTAGTACCTCATAACCATTTAAATACATTTGTTTAATTAATTACATACCTATATCATGCAGTGTGATTTGATGCATAGGAAATTTAAAAATATACATGTAATATATTTTAATTATAGAGTTTTAAACAATGAAGCACTTATAAAAGTTAAACAACTTAAAAAGCAGGAATAATTTCACTGTATTGTCTTCACTATATTTTTACTTCAGTCTAAGTAACACATGGCTGGCTATGCTAACACAAAAAATTGAAAAAGTAAGAACAATTTAATTTCACATAAATTTCATAAATTTAAATTATACTTAAGCCTCAGCAACACGTGGTGGTTATGCTTGTTTGTATCTTTAACATAGCGCCATCTATTGAATACTTACTCAATCCAGTCAACATCTGTTAGAATCATTTGGAGCTACCAGATAATTGTGATTGTCAAATAATAGACAAATCATTTGCAATAAAATAATAATGCGATTATAAATTGAGATGTAAGCTATCCTATCTTTCAAGTTGGATCAAATTGCACACGGTGTGCAAATCAAATTTAAAATTGGTTAAGTAGTTTAGGAGTCCATCGCGGACAAACAACATGACACGTAATTTTTATATATAAGATAATGGATCGTGAAAACATAAGGAAATATATTGTTAGAGTGCGCTTACCTTTAGAAGCTATGGACGCCAGTCTGATAGCTGCTTCATTGTCACCTGACATAGACCCTCTCTCTTCGATATTAAATTCCCAAATTTCATTGAAGCCAGTTGAGCTCTGGAGCAGCCTCGGATGATGCTGCAACGATTTCTACTTATGTTGTTGAAACAGCAACAGTAGGTTGACGGTGGCTCAGCCCTGATACTGCTCCATCGGCAAACAAACCACCACTCCTGTGGTTTAGCGTCGGCTTAGAACATCTCCTCCGTCGGCATCGCGTTATCCTAAGATTTGTTTAGGACCTCTGCGGTATTTTATAACCAATGAGTATATTCTCTTCAGGTAATGAAATATTCTTTTGATTTTATTACAGTCATCTCCAGGTAGGTTCTTCAATTTACGTGATAGTAGCCCAACAGCAACTGCGACACCAGGACGTGTTGCTATTTTCATCTTCTGTAGCTTTCCCCGATGAAGTAGTTTTGTTTTCCATTGGAGTTGATACGGAATTGCAGTCTTTCAAGCTAAAACTCTGCAATATTTTATTAGTATAATTCTCCTGATTTATGGATTTAGGGATCCATGGTTCTCCTACATTATCTCTAGCCCTAGATAATAGCTCGCAGGCTTTGTAGTTATCTTTAATTTATTCTGTAAATCACTCAAAACATTATTGGTCTCTTTATCTGTTGTGGTCATAAGACCTTCATTGCGTAAATAATTATTAAAATCTTGTTTGACCCAACAATATTTTTGTAATAGGCAAATATTAGCTTCACATTGCTTTAAGTCCATTTCCAGAAGAATGTTTTCAAAGCATGAATTTCAAACCCTTGGGGCTTGCTTCAGCCCATATAAGCTGCGGTTAAGGCAACAAACTTTTATGGAGCCATCGTTAAATCCGTCAGCTTATTGCATATAAATCTCTTCTGTCAGTTCTCCATTTAAAAATTCAGTAATACGTCGAACTGCACGAGATGCAGCCTTTCTTTCTAGAGCGCTTACACTTAAAAGCGCTCTAATGGTTGTGAATTTACCCACTGGGCTAAATGACTCTTCAAAGTCTAAGCCTTTTCTTTCTTGAAACTTGTACTTATCCATCCTTCCATCTGGGTTTCTCTTAATGCTTTGTAAGGTCAGGCTTTTCGATTTGGTGGTTACAGACTGAGTTTCCATACATCCATGTTTTAAGTGAGTCCATTTCACTCTTTATTGCCCTGAACCAATCCACCTTATCGTCTTTTTGTAATGCTTGTTGGTAAGTTTGCGGAAAGGCAGCCAGCATGTATATGTAATCTTTTAAATGCTCACGTGGTCTTTTTCCAGTGTCATTGATGGATTCTCTTCCTCTCACTACCTCTTCATAATCTATTGAGATTGGAAGTATTGTCTGATTGTTAGAGGGTTCCATATACTTTTCAGCATCAAGAAACAAACCGTCATCCTCTGTGTTTATATTTCGAGTTTATGCTCTCAGCCTTTATGTCAAGTCTGTTCAAAGGGTTATGTTCTCAATTTCGTTTGCGTGTGGAACCTTATGATTGCTTTTTTGCTTTGATTGCTGATGATTGATTGATTACTATATTTTTCTTTCCATAAATGATCCAAAAATTATAACCACTTCCATCGTAGCCGATGAGTCTTTATTTTATAGACTTGTTATCTAACTTCTTCCTCTTTTGCTTACGTAGGCAGTGCTTCTTATTATAAGAAGATGTTAAATGGAAGCGTTCTTTCCAAACCAAAGTTCGTGAGGAGTTTTATTTTTATATGTGGGACTACCTAGTATGAATCAATTCAGCCCAAAGTTTTTGTGATAGTGATTCATGTACGTACATCAAGGACCGTGCAGTCTTGATGAGTCATTTTGCTCCGGCGTGTACGGGGTTACAAGTCACTGATGTATGCCGTGAGAGTTGAGGATTCGTTGTACATCATCGTTATAAAACCCACCATCGTTGTCGCTGAGTAAACCTCTGACGGCATGTCCTGTCAGAGCGAGCATGAGGGCGAGCTTATTTTTTACCTCATACTTGTGCTTCAGGAAGTTTAGCATCCGGTAGCCTGTGTAGTCGTCCTTAAATAGAACGTAGTATTGAAGCTTTGAAAAGGTCGGTTGGTCCACAAACTTCGGCGTGTACGAGTTCTCCTGATCTTGTAGCTCTCGTTATTCATAAATGCAGCTTTCCAATACTTCTCTGTCAAGAGGTAGGTCGAGCCCCAATCTCATTTAACTGTAGCTTTTACATGCCTCTTGTTTTGATGCGCTAGATGACGCATGGTAGATCTGCATGGTCACGGATGTAGCATAGACTTCTAAAGGTTTTGATGGTGTGACGTTTTTCACATCAGTCTTGTATAAACCGATGATAAATAAAGATGTTGCATTCTTTAGTTGTTGAGAAAACACTCGATCGAGTATTAATTGCCGGTACAAAAAACAGATTGTAATTAATGGCAACAACGTACCTTCCTTGTCTTCCAGCCTTCTACGCTTGCATTAATCTCCAATAAACCTTTGCCCATGGAACGTTTCACATTGCAATTAGCCGTTGTCACGGTGTGATTCTCATTATAACTCTGAAACATGTCTGCCGGGTTAGCCCGTGGCGCCGTTACCCACGTACCAGTGCGTGAAAAAATCTCTGTTCTTTCAACCGAAATTAAAATGATGTTTGATGCCTTTGAAGTCGAAGGATTTGCTTGTTGCAAATTACTGCTCGTGGGTCTTGTCTCTTTAATCCACTTCTCACAGTTTCGTACACGGTGTCCAACCTGATGACAGTAATTGCTCATCTGCATGTAAATATGGATAAAATAACTTAAAGAATTAGAAAAATCGTTAGTATAGAATACATTTTTTTACAATTTTTTTGGGCCCCTTTTTCTGGCACAGTTGCACCTTTAGGCGCATGATAATAATGCATAACCGTAGCAATACAACCAAGTATTTAACGCGAGATGTTACAACACGGATCTAAAATTTAAGAATTCCTCTTTTTCTTCTTACAAAAAAATACTCATATACATTTTTACACTAACTATGCGGTTTAATTTAATGAATTTACGGGATTCTTACCACGATTTTCGCGCGAAATAAAAATCGGAAATCGTGGTAAGAATCCTGTAAATTCATTAAATTATAGTGAAAATAACCGCGATAGTTTAAAACAGTTATTAACTAGGCGGTTAACAAAAAGTTGCAAAATACAACTTTTGTAAAGATTCATTTAGCTCTTTTCATTGGTACAAAGAAAATAGCTAAAAAAGAAAATCGGTTCCTAAGTGGGACAAATCCTAGTTTCGCCCCGCTGTAAGCCAGTGCAGTTATTGGAATAAAGGCAATTTCAACTAGTCTACAGTCCGCAAAGCAACTTTAGTCGAAATAATAATCACATTCAATATCGATAAATAAAACGCCTACGACTACTGATGTCCATGGTGCGGATGCCACTTACCATCATGGGCTGCATGCTCGTTTGCCGGCCTTGAAAGTAGTTAAGGTGATGAAGGTTCTAGTGGGATCTGTGTAGATTATTCAATATGAACGAAAGTAAAAAAAAATACGATTTCAGACCTCGTTTGGATTTATAATTGAATATTTTTGGTAAAAATTACGTCGTATGTATCCGTTCTTCCTTCCAATGAATTCGTTTCTTTTCACAGAGTCATAGTTCTCCAAGACTGTGGACACATTTTGGAATCAGAGGACATGAAAAATTTGATGACTGGTGATCAGGAAGAGATCGCCATTCGATCGTGCCCATTCTGTCGAGCCCTTATAATAAACACACATCGTTACAAAGATGTTATCAACAAAATGTTACAGACTCAAATTAACCCGATCAAAGAAAAGGTTTTTGGTAACGCAGCGCAGATCAAGAAAAAATCATCGCAAATAAAAGAGAATATTGCTGTGTTTATCGAACAATATGACAACGTACTGAAAAGTAAGTTTTTTAATCAAACTAGGTAAGCTGACCATACGGGGGAAATGGAAAATTGCTAGGGCTGTTGCTTATAAAAAAATTTCCTATCCTTCATCATTAGGATCAACAACAAATTATTATAAATATTTGTGTTTTTGTTAATCACGCCAAATTCTATTTTATCAAAGTAAGATTAAAATAAATTTATTAAAAAATCCCTTTGCATGCAACATGTTGTAGTATGAGCCTATTCTGACCTACCAACCTCTAAAATAGACTTCCGTAAGCAAACGGACCAAGATAATACTAATTGTATCGCGAGAGTTGATAATCTTAAGCAAACAAAATAACTAGTTTCTCTGTATTTAAATTTTAAATAACTAAAAAATGCAGACACCAGCGCTAGTATCTGGGACTCCGCTTTATCTGCCAAACGCACCAAGTTACTATAAACGTTATAATTAATATACAATTATTTAAACTATTATACAGGGTGAAACATAAGTCGTAAACAGAAATTTTTGTTTCTACAGTGTGTCCCAGGCAGAAGTGACAGGCCAAAGTGGGTTGATTAGTTACGTAAAATTATCGATAAAAACATTAGTTGAGAGGTATATCGACAAGAGATTTTTTTACTGTCATTTCTTTTTTTTTTTTTTGTAGAAACAGCACACTTGTCTCTGTTTTTTTGAAATATTTTGGTATTGTTATCCTTTTTTTTGGACCACATGAAGGTCAAGATTCAAATAGTCGTATTTTGAAAAGTATTCATAATAACTTAAAGCATTGTTCAGTTATGTTTTAGAAAATACCATGTACTTTAATATTAATACATAAAATAATGATGTTTATCGGAAATTTTTCGGTGTTTTGACCTAACAAATAAAAAATGTACAATTTTTTTGTTACAATTTCAAGTTTATCCTTAACGTTCACCCCCGTTTTTTTTGTTTTTTATTCATTTTTAGATAAGTGACAGTAATAACAAAGAAATAAAAAAATCAGAATGGTAAATAAACTCAAAACAACCAAAATATTTCAAAAATTGTGCAACAAGTGAGCCGTTGCTGCAAAAAAAAAGAAATGACAGTAATAAAAATCTCTTGTCGATATACCTCTCAACTCATGTTTTTATCGATAATTTTACGTAACTAACCAACCTACTTAGCCGGTCACTTCTCCCTGGGACATACTGTATAGCAGTAGTTTTAGGCAAATTCATTGCATTAATTAAAGAAGCAAACAATTAAACTTTATTGATAATAATTTTAATTATCAAAAACACCAACCTTATGGTCACCCTATTCGAATACAGTAAGAGTAACATGCTATGGGTTTATGACAGGTTAACGTAGCAATTAGGGTGGCCATGATACTCAGTGAATTCAAAGAAAATTTTTTAATTGACGAATCATCAAACAACGTTTGCATATTTTTCCCTGTTGTGACGTCCACATGTTTAAACTAAACTTAAACAGTAAGAAACACATATTTCTGTTTACGACTTATGTTTCACCCGGTATATTAAAGAACAATTAAAGAGTGAAGAGTTTAGTTTAATTCAGTTTAATATTATACTTATAATAAATGTATCGTATTAAAGTTTATTTTGCTGCTTGTATTTGAATACTTTAAAGTTGAGATATCTGTGACACCCAAAGACGTTACTATTCACCCCTTCCTTAACCTTTAACAGGAAACGGCGACCTCCGTCAAGCGATAGAGGAGTTGCGAAGAGTAACTGAATTGAAGCGAAAATCTCTCTTACAAATAGAAACCCACGAAGTTTATTTAAATATTTTAACTATGACCTTCAAAGTTCTTGTAGAATCTGACCAAAGTTTTAATGGTAATAATATACTCATACAAGCACATTTAATTTGTAAAACATTGGTTGATAATTCTCAGAAAATAAGTCAACAGCTGCAGATTGATTTAGGCTACGAAGTAAAGCGCCTTCACGCCATGGTGCAGCTTGACAAAGTCATCAAAACCAGTTCTTATATGTCATTAAAGAATGAACCACCAGTGAAAGAGGCTGCGTCAACGGTCTTTAAATTGATATTAGGCTGGAAAGTTTTCAACCAACAAGCTGCCCATGAAAGTTTGCAAAATCTCGAAAAGGAGTTAAAAATAAACGGGGTGGTATCGAGAGCCGAACTTGACACTATAGTGAAGGCTATGGGCTTTAAGAAAGGCCATTGGTACAAGTGTCCGAACGGGCATATCTATTGTATAGGGGAGTGCGGTGGGGCTATGGAAGTGAGTCGGTGCAACGAATGCGGGGCGCAGATCGGAGGCACTAGTCACAGTCTGCTGGCCAGCAACGTGCACGCCGGAGAAGTCGACGGCTCGACGTTCGCTGCATGGAGCGAACAGTACAACAATATGGCTAACTTCCAATTTTAATACTACACCCGCTTCCAATCCGTTCTATATTAAGTTTGTTAATGTTGATTTGAATAAAATATTTTACGGCCTTACCTTACCCACATAAATGTATTGGTTCATCTATATGTACGTGTTAAATAAATAGTGGTATTTCTGGCGATAGCATATACGCCACTGGCTTGTGACCAAAACGGCCTAATTTTAGAGACAACTGCTACTGCATATATAGATTCAGAAATTTGACAAGCTTGCAATTTTTTTTTTTTTGGTTATTATTATTTTTTAGCTTTAGTCTATTTGCCGATCTAGGTCTTTACTTCTTTGCTAAGAGAAAATACATGTTTTTTTAGTTCTTTGTAAATCGATACTGTCTGATAGAACCCGTTTGAAGAATTCCTGGATCATTAGAAAGCCGCAATACTTATCCAAAAGTTATAATGGCTTATCTTTTAACTCCCACGGGCGCGGGAATCGCCCGCGTAAAACTGCAGGACGTATTCGTTCATTTAAGCTTAGATTGATGGACTTACTACAAAATATGTTTATGCTTGTTCGTCTCTTGACCCTGATAAAAGTATTACCCAAGGTAAATTCAAATGTCAGTTTCCGGTTACTATTCTAACTTAAACACATTTTTATGATTTTACTTTGTTATATGTTTAAGGGTCTAGACAATACGCAAAGATAACCAAGTGTATATCCTCTTCTGTAGTAAGACCGTTAATATTCCGTGTTATGTTTTAATATTATTATAAAATTTTGTTAGTAGATATTTGTTGATGCTTATAATGCTTTTATATATTTAATGCTTTCAAGACGAATTCCTATGTAAAATATGCAGTCTACTAACTTAGGCTAAGAACTCAAGGAGCGGTTTTCGCTCGCGCCTGCAGCGGAGGTACAGCTGTTTTATTTCCAAACTCACGAGACCGGACTTCTGTGCGAGTTACGCAGCCGTCGCGGTGGCGATTTTCACTCGCAAACTTGGCGGGCCCGCGCGTTTCTACTAGTTGCCCGTCGGTTCTGCGGTAGCCGCAAACAATCGCGCACGCTGCGGGCGGTAAAACGCATCGTGAAATGTGCTTTAATTTTTACATACTGTATTCTACAAAAGCTGCGGGCTCGCAACCACAGCGGGCGCGGGTGAAATCCGCTTCGTGAGATCTTAGTCTTACACTTCTAGACAGATAGAATATTTTAGGAAGATAATAATAATAATAATATTGAAATACAGACTTTTTTTATTACCACATACACATTTGTTTTATTGCCTAATTATGTAACCAAAAGCTGCTGACTACTGCTCTGAAATTATATTTACTAATTAACATAAATAACAGAATCCAAATTATCTATACTAATATTGGGATGATAATAATGATTTCTTTTAGAGCTGGAGCCATAAACCTGTTATTTGGTATGAAATTAGTTTGGACCCCACAAGAAGTGCGTTCCCATTGAGGGTCCACATTGGATTTTTGATGTTTCGAATGTGTCTGCCTTTAGTAAACGTTCTCAAACAATTGTAAATTCAACCACCAATTTGTAAAAGTTGACACTCATTCGTTTAAATGTGGACCCTCAGTCGTGCGCTAGAGGTATCCATATTTAATAGTCCACTTAAAATTTTATACTGCTGTAAATGGCTACTCTTAGTAAAAGGTTTGTTAAATTATTTTTATTGAATGTCACTCCATCCCGTTTACTCAATAAGAAGACGTAGCATGCCGAAGGTGGGCCCTCAATTGAGCGCGATAAGTTTACGTTAAGCGAGGACAACAATAAAATTTAAAATATAGGCACGACTGAGAGTTAGTAAAAGAACTTGAACCATTGTAAATTCAATCTTTAGTTTGTAAAAGAAGCCATTCAAAAGTTTCAATCGATTAAAGGTGGTCCCTCAATTGAAACGTGTGTCATAAAAATAAATGTGAGCGTGTGGATTGAGTGAGCACCCGTCAGAAAAAAAAATTTAAAAATGATGTTCATTTAGTCAATTTTCTAAAACAATTGTAAAAATAATCTCTGTGTTTGTAAAAAGATAAAACAAGTTTTACATTATTTATCGTGCGCTCACTCGGTCCTCACAAACTACCAACGACATCAGTGAAAGTATTAATTTAACATAATATTTATAATAGGTCTTTACCTATGAAACTGCCGTTTTGCCGTACTGGCCATTTCAAATGAAAATATTTTTTTTTTTGACTGATAATTCAATTCTAATTTCAAATTATTCTAATTGACAAACATGGAATTCTTTTTCTAAAATCGTCATTTGTTTAATAGTTAGTGTTTTTTTTTCAACGCATTCGAACATTTTTCGTCATCATGGATAAGTTAAAAATTCGAGTAATTATGGAGTATGAGTACCGTCGTGGCAGCAAAGCGGCACAAGCGGCACGCAACATCAACGACGTTTACGGAGCGAACACTACAAACGAACGCACCACCCGTTATTGGTTTACCCGCTTCCGTTCTGGAAATTTTGACCTGAAAAATGAACCCCGTGGTCGTCCGAAAACTTTGGTCGACAATGACGAATTAAAGGCAATTGTGGAAGCTGATGAAACTCAATCCACGGCTGAATTAGCAGCAGCTTTCGACGTTAGCATCAAAACAATATTGGTCCATTTGCGTCAAATTGGCAAGGTAAAAAAGCTTGACAAATGGGTACCCCCACGAACTCAATGACCGCCAGCGCGAAGTACGCGTGGAGACGTGCCTTGCACTGCTCAGCAGGCATAGAAATGCAGGAATTCTGAACCGCATTGTTACTTGTGACGAGAAATGGATCCTGTTTGACAATCGTAAGCGCTCAGCAAGTTGGTTGGACCCTGGTTCAGCACCCAAACAATGCCCTAAACGAAAACTTACCCCTAGAAAAGTGATCACTGTTTGGTGGTCTAACGCGGGTGTAATTCTTCACAGCTTCTTGCCAAACGGGACAAGCATTACTGCAGATGTGTACTGTGAAGAACTGAACACAATGATGGAGAAGCTCGCACGTCTCCAATCAGCTTTGGTCAATCGTTCGGCTCCACTGCTCCTGCACGACAATGCGCACCTCATACTGCACAGCAGACGGTCTCCAAGCTACAAGAGTTGGGGTTGGAAGTTCTCCGTCATCCGCCGTACTCACCAGGCCTTGCGCCTACAGACTTCTACTTTTCCAGAATTTGGATTACTTCTTGGCGGGAAAAAAATTCAATACCCGAGAGGCAGTACAAAATGCCTTTGAAGAATTTGTTGCCTCCCGTCCAGCTGATTTCTTCAAGAAAGGCATCAATAAGCTACCAATGCGTTGGCAAAGATGCATTGATTGCATGGGTGATTATTTTGATTAATAGAAATAAAAAATATTTAAAAAAATTACGCTTCATTTATTTCGTGAAAAACGGCAATTTCATAGGTAAAGACCTCGACTATAAGACACTCGACGTCACAAAAATCGCACCTTTATATTTTTTTCAGTAAATTGCTCCTAGAATCTGGCCCATAAATACCACGCGTGAAAAAGAAATATCATTGTAAAGTGCACTTCAATACCTTTACATTCATTACCTGTATCATTAAAAAATCAATTACCATTTCTAACCAGGGACCAATCAATAAGATATTGGAAAAAATGCTCACTTAAGGAGCGCTAGTTGGGCTACCTTAAAAGGGTATAAAATGTTATGTCCAGGTAAGAAATGGGTCAGTCGCTACTAAGACTTTAGAGTGAACACACTGGAACAACATACGCTAAAGAACTGTACCTGAAGATGGATACAACCCCTGAAGAAGCCGCTCAAATCGTTGCTCTATTGCAAACAGGACTGCGACAGGTTGACGTTGCTCTGCAGTTGAACCTTAGCCGATTTGCAGTACGACGAGTATACCAACGGTTCCGTGAGACTAGTGGCTATACCCGAAGACGTGGATCCGGAAGAAAACGTTGTACATCAGAAAGAGACGACCATTTCATTGTGTCTACTTCGTTGCGCCACCGCTTCAGCAATGCTGTTGAGGTGCAACAAATAGCTCCGGTCAGCTCGTAGAACATCTGTGAGTGTCTCTACGATTAGAAGAAGATTGAAAGAAAAGGAATTAAGAGCTCACAGACCTGCTAGAGGCCCAAAATTGACCGTGCGACATCGGAGAGAGCGGTTACAATTTGCTCAGGAGCATGTCAACTGGACGCTTGACCAGTGGAGGGCCGTTCTCTTTACCGATGAGACACGAGTATGTCTTTTCTGCAACGATAGACGCAGAATGGTATACCGAAGAAGAGGGGAACGTTTTACCCAAGCGTGTATAGAGGAATCCGTCGAATACGGAGGTGGTTCCTGTATGTTCTGGGGTGACATATCCGTTGAAGGGAAAACGGAACTTGTGTGCGTCTCTCGGACTGGCGGTGGTCGCGGGCAAGGGTCGCTGAATGCTGGGCGGTACATAACAGAAATCTTACAAGAACATGTGGTCCCGTATGCCGGTTTTGTTGGCGATGGTTTCATGTTAATGCACGATAACGCCCGTTGCCACACTGCGTTTTCTGTGCGGGACTACTTGGAAGAGGTTGAGATTCCTGTTATGCAGTGGCCAGCACGAAGCCCAGACCTAAATTCGATCGAGCATCTCTGGGACGATGTAAAGAGACACGTATGAGCACGTGATCCTGCTCCCACCACTCTCCAAGAGCTTCAGGATGCCGTGAAGGAAGAATGGGAGAACATACCCCAAGAGAGAGTAGTGACCCTCGTGAGGTCCATGAAGGATCGGATGGAAGCTGTCGTCAAATCAAGGGGAACACTAGATTTTAAGGACTGATTTGAGATTTTTTTATGTTTTTTTAAAATTAGTTTTTGTAACTTTTATACTTTTTAAGTTTTCTTTATTAAAAGCTTTAAAACATATACACATGTTTGTAATTTCTAATAGGCAATTAAATAACCTTTCCAATGATATCCTACAATCATACCCTTACTATGGACCAAGTTTGAGTAAAAGTATTTTAAAGTTGCTTTTTCGAAAGGTGCGATTTTTGTGACGCCGAGTGTAGTATTTAGTAAAACCTATGCTAACTTACCTTTATAATTTGTAGATCACCTAGTAACGTATTTAAGGTTTTACAAATAATTTCTTATGCTCACTCAATCCGCACACTTTTGAAAACCCCATTTGTGATGAGGACACTGAAAATTTTAACTGCTATATATGTGCATAGTTAAGTAAAATTAATATGGAACTTTGTAAAATACAAAACGAACCACTAACGTGGCAGGTTTTCGGATAATACATTTTTGACAGTGCTCACTCAGACCACCTAAGACAAAAAGGAAGCCACTGTCAAGTAATCCAACTACTATTGCTGGTAAACAAGTGGGCAGCGTAGCAGCATCTTTGGAACCTGCAGAGCTAGCTGGCAACAGCCAACAGATAGAGTGTATAGAGACACAAAATGTTTAGTACGATCCTACAATGCAACTTAAATCATTGTCGTGTGGCACAGGACTTGTTTCAACAATCGCTTTCCGAATGGTCAATCACTTTAGCCGTGGTCTCTGAACCATATCGTATCCCAAATCACTCATCGTGGCATAAAGACGAACTTGGTACTGTGGCTATATACTGGAATGCGAAGAGACATAATCGACCTTGCACGTTTCTGAAAAGGGGACACGGCTTCGACGCAGTGCAATGGGGTCAGTTTGTACTTGTGGGATGCTATATAACACCAAACTGTAATCTTAATGTATACGAAGAATATTTGGATGGCATGACAGAGTTCATCCGTAGGCATTCCAATTGCCCCATGATCGTCCTGGGCGATTTCAATGCCCGTTCTAGGGTCTGGGGAGACGTAATAGATGAACAGAATGCAGTAGCTCTCCAAGAATGGACAGCCATGCTTTATCTGCGTATAGTGAATGTTGGAAATGTCAGTACATGTGTGAGGTGGCAGGGTGAGTCGATTGTGGACTTGACATGGGCGAATCCATCTGCCATCCCACATATTTCTGAATGGAGAGTAGCGGAGCAAACAGTTACATTGTCTGACCATCGCCATATTGTTTTCAATATTGATCTTGGTCGTTCAATGACGGGAAATGCACCTATTAGACGACAATGGGCCTTAAAACACCTAAACCGTGATCAACTAATCGCAGCTGCAAATGTTGCAGCATGGCCAACGTTTGACGCGACGGAGCCTTGTCGGCAACTAGAGCAAGAGGTGAACCGTTTTGATGACATAGTGACATCAATTTGCAATGTCTCCATGCCGCGAGCTAGGAAGCCTTCTCACAAAAGTGCCTACTGGTGGACTGAGGAAATAGCTTGTCAAACGCTTTAGACCTGTATTCGCCTCCATTTGCAGATTGTAGATTTTGAATTTTCTTCTTATGAAACAGTTCAACATAGGTTTTATATTCCTTGAATTTATCGATTACTTCGCTCTTTTCTTTTAAGAAATATACACAGCAATATCTTGTATAATCGTCAATAAATGTTACGAAATACTTTGATCCGGCCATAAATTCATTCTCAAATGGGCCACACACGTCACTGTGAATTATCTGGAGCCTGTGTGTAACGCGTTGTTTGCGGAGTGGTAATTGAGGGTCCAGAAAGGAAATACCAAAGCTCTCTTCTATGTTTATTTTGCAGTAAAATTAAAAATATACAAAAATGCCTGTAAATACAAACAAAAAATATAAACAAAATTGAAATAAAAAATAGTCACACAAAATAAAACAGAAACATTAATACAATTAAATTTGATCTGAAAAGAAAAAGTAACAACAAAATAAAATTTTAATGAATGAGAATCCTTACCAAAAATTTTGGCTACGCACACTCGTGTACGTAAAAATAAATTATTGATTTCATGAAAACTTTGATTGTAGATAATAAAAAATTGATAAACATGTAATTTTGAATAATAAACTCGGAAACAATATTAAATAAATAGATTCTAGTTGTTATGATGGATAATTTTTCGTGACTCGCTTGTCAAATCAAAACATTGCCGTTCTCCGACACTACGTAATTCGTAGTTTAAAATTACGTCGGGAACGACAAAAAAATAAAATTTACTGACAAAAAGAGGTCGAAATAGACAACCGTCACAATACCCCGGACCGTCTCTAATACCGTCTCTACCGAAGTAGAGATTATTGGTCCATAGCTTTGGAATGGTAGAGTGGAAAATTTTCCTTTGATACAAGCCTCACAGGTACCCAAAGTTTTATCTTTAAATCGAGTCCTTGCATCATTTTATTTTTAACCATTTCTTTTAAGTCTCTTTCATTGACGTGACCTAATTACTTATGCCATTTCATAATTTCGCTTTCATCACTTGGCGTAAAGTTTGCTGTCTCTTCCGGTTTATCAAATTCAAGATAGTATAATCCATTTCTTCTGTTAGCTTTTAATACAGTTTTCCCGCCTTTTGTGACACTGGCTTGTTCCTTTTCAAATAGAACCTTATAGCCATGATCCGTAATTTTGCTTGCAGATATTAGATTATTCGACAAATCAGGTACGTATAATGTGTCAGAAAGACTAATTTTATAGCGTCGATCCTTTGTATACAGTTCGGCTTTTCCTTTCCCTTTAACTTCGGTCGTATGCTTTTCTGAAGCTAGCTTTAGAGTGTCAGTCGCGGGGATTAAGTTATATAGTATACTTTTATCACCCGTCATATGTGACGTACAAGACACCATAAATTGCCTTTACATTTCGACGTTCCTGTTGTTAAACAGATGTTATATGTCTTTTCTTAACCTTTCGTTTTATTCGGGTTATTGTGTCTCTTCTTTGACCAACAAGCTTCTGTGGAATGCCCTTTCTTATTGCAATCCTTGCAAAATTGTACCTTTTTCTTCGTCTTTGTGTAGAATGCATCTGAAGTCTGAGGTTCACTCGCTTCGGTTTGCCTTCTTGCTTCGTATTCTTCTACGATTTTTATTTTTAAATTGTCAGGACTTGGCAGTACATCTCTCGACTCAATTGCCGTTCGCAAGCTATCGAAATTTGTAGGTAAACTGTACAACATCATTATGCTTAGTAACTCTGGATGAATTTTTACATCCATGTCTTCTAATTTACCTGCTACATCCATAAAATTACTGAGATGGTCTCTCACATCTTCTTGTGGAGTCATTTTCTTCAATACTAGTTGCTTTAATAGCGTAGCCTTTCTTGCCGGCCCTGAACTTTGATGTATAGACTTTAGTTTGTCCCATACCTCCTTGGATGTATTACACCGATTAATTTGTTTAAGTTCTGGTGGAGATATAAGTAAAAATAGCTCTGACCTTGCCTTTAAGTCTACCTTTAGGAACGCACTCTTTTCTTCGGCAGTCACAGTTGCCGCTAACGTTTTTTCACCACTAGCGTATTCCCACAAATCGTATCTTATGAGAATCGCCTGTGCTTGTAGACACCAGGTATCGTAATTTGATTTTTTTAACGGTTCTATGCTTCTGATACTCGAGCTCACTTTAAAATTTTTATTTTTTCATTTACTTACTATTTTAAATTTGCTTCCTCCATTTGCCACTATATATTCATATAACCACGCTCTGCTACCACTGATAGGGTGAACTAGCGACTATAGCAATTAATTAAAACGTAAATAATACTTGAAAACATTGTATTTACTTGTATATTGAAAAAATTATAAATCACAATGACATCGCACATCAAAAGTAAAAACATAATACAAATTCAAATGCAGTGCATCATAGACAAGTATCAGCGTTCGGAACCGTACGATAATTATCGTACGTGTGCGATAATTTCATAACTACGTACGATGTACGATGGTACACGACTATTGTACGCAGATTGTACGATAATTTCCATTCTGATGAAAAATTTGATGACTAACCATTGACTGAAACGTCCAAGTACAAGTTGTAATGACGCGTTATTTGTCCGCGCTCGCGGCATGTTGCCGTCGCGTCGAGCGCCCTATGACTTCATCTAGTTTCAAGTCTATTTTATGGTTCAAAGAGAAAATATAGCGTATTTTTGCTCCTCTTTGACGGAAAAGATTAAAAATTGTGTATAAAATGTTAAGTTTCATTAATATTTGTGTATTCTGTTATCGCAAATATAGAATCTATTTAGTTAAACTTTTAAAAAATATGCTTGTGTTCATGTGTCTCTATCTTTTAACATTATTTTCTTCTTTATAAATTCGAAATGTTGGCGCGTTCATCACACTCGAAGTGGACGAGGGCCCAGCTCAGGTCTGTGCCATACGTTGAACATTTAATTTGAATAGTTATTTTTTTTCCATTTAAACAACACAAGTTTACAAGATTCAAACGGTAAATCATTTGCAACGTATTATTGTCACGTTTCATATGATTTTTTAAAGTATTTTAGCCATTTTCTTGATGGATACGATAATTTTGATCTATATACGATAATTTTACGGCCCTGGTACGATAACTGCCTGGCTTCAGGTTGTGAACACTGACAAGTATACGTGGACAGCATCACGACCTTCCAACACCAGCTACAAGAAACTTGTTTAAGATCTCGCCTCCTTTTTACAAGAACTCGCCGGCGAAGAAGCGCGACGGTAGAGGAGACAAATTCCACTTATGCAACTTACCGTAATGCCACAAAGGCACTACAAAATGCAATATCGAGTGCCAAATCTAGAGCCTGGAACGAGTTATTGGGGGATCTCGACCGGGATCCTTGGGGTCGGCCCTACAAAATGGTTCTAGGCAAACTTCGTCCGTATACTCCACCAGTAACTGAAACCTTAGACCCGGTTTTTGTGCAAAGGGTAATTGATACACTATTCCCCGTTGTCCGGGACCTACCCTTTGCATATACAGAGACGGCAATTTGGTCTGAACAACTGGAAATTACAAAGCCTGAAATGGAGAGCTGTAAGGCGCATAGGCGCTCGTAACACTGCACCTGGTCCTAATGGTATTCCGGGGAAATGAAAAATGAACGGAAAAAATGCTATGGCAGTCAACATAATTTAAAAATAACGTTCGAATAATGAGAGAATTTATGTTACACTTAATGTAAGCAAATAAATATTTTTTTATATAATTTTTCAAATCTAAACTGAACTTTATTGACTATGTTGACTGTCCTTTTCCAGCCCTTTTATTATTTTACTGTAATTAATTATTTGCATGCCATTAAAATAAAAAAAAATTTGATGATGTCAAAGAAGTATAACTTCTCACACGCGTACATAAATACACGCACCCATTTTTTTTTATTTTAGGTTTTTTTTTTGACGTCATAACGTCTTATAAATCAAACGAATCTTGAAATTTGGTTTATAATTTCCTTAAACAATTGTGTTGCATATGAACCTCAATCATAAGCGATATTTTTATTTTAACTACTTTTTTATAGAAAGCAATATATGAAAAAATATTACAGACTTATTTTAATAGCCCTCTACATATGCATTTTTTTAAAATGAAGTTTATATAGAAGACAGACATATAAAACAAAGTAATTTTTTTGTGCCATTGATTTCGGTTAAAATTTGTGGCTTCCATCGTGTACGTACACCAACCCAACTGCTAAGTCGGATGACAAACTACGATGTGGTTCAGCTGATATCTCCGCTACTTTTTAAGTTATATTTTTGTAAAAATTTTATTATATTTAATATATTTAATTTTATTAAATTGAATATTATCATATTTATTAAGAAAAAAAAAATTCATGAATGTATGTATAAAATAACCAAATAGTTTCAATAAATAATATAAAAATTTTAATTCCTTAAAAAAATTGATGAAAATCAGCATGAAAACATCCTTTCACTCGTATTTTCTGCCTTAACTCAATTCATAGAAGTATGCAATTTTTTACAATGTTTTCGTATGACAATATCACGTAAAAATATCGCCCGTAAACCGACTTTACAGACAACCATTTTTTAAATTCAAATTATCGCTATTGTTTTTAGCGGGGTCTGGGGGCCCCTTGTAACCTCGGGGCCTATTCGGAGGCGACACAAACGCCAAAAACATCTGGTGGGGCAGCAAGAAGGTGGATCTCAGGGGAGAAGAAATGTCTGGGACCCTGGAAGAGTTAAACCTTCACGTACTAAATACAGGAGATAAGCCTACGTTCGAGACTGTGAGAGGCGGCAAAACATACACAAGCTTTGTGGACGTTACGGCGTGCTCGCTGGAAATTCTGGATTTGGTGAGGGGCTGGCGTGTGGAGCAGGGTGTGATAACTTCGGACCACAACTGCATTTTCTTTGACTTGACACTGAAACGCGAAAAGGGCTTACGAGTGGAGAGGACGACCAGAATATATAATACTAAGAAGGCTAATTGGGACCACTTTCATGAGAAAATGGCCCAATTAAAAACTGAACACAATTTATTCTCGGTTGAAATCGACAACATTAGAACAAAAGCGGAGTTGGAAAGTGCAGTTCAGACCTTCACAAATGTTCTTTCGGAAGCCTGCAAGCTCTCAATCCCTAAAAAGAACCAAACAGAGAAACTCACAGTACTGTGGTGGACAGAGGAGCTTGCTGAGCTGAAAAAGGATGTCGCCACCAAAAAACGCCGAATTCGCTGCGCAGCGTGGATACGAAGGGAGCACGTCGTCTCACAATACTTGGAAGCAAAGGAGAGGTACGAGAGCGCTGCCAAAACAGCCCAGATTGCGTCATGGAAGGAGTACTGTGAGAAGCAGGACAATGAAGGAGTATGGCAAGGCATCTACAGGGTCATTCGGGGAACAACGGCCAGGCAAGAGGACCCGCCATTACTCCAGGGTGGAGTGCACTTAGATCCCAAAGAATCGGCGGCCTTACTTGCGGACACTTTCTACCCTGAAGATAGGGAGGAGGGAGAAAGTGAGCACCACCACCGCATACGGGAATCTGCGAGGACCGTAAACGCCCAAACCGAAAACGAAATTCACGATCCGCCATTCACCCTTACAGAATTAAAGATAGCTGTAAAGGGATTCAATCCAAAGAAGGCCCCAGGAGCGGACGGTTTCACGGCTGACATCTGCAGTCGAGCGATTCTCCAGGATCCTGAATTGTTCCTTGCCCTAGCAAACAAGTGCCTGAAATTAGGACACTTCCCAGGCATCTGGAAGGAAGCCACAGTAGTGGCATTGAGAAAACCGGGCAAGGAAAACTATGAAGATCCCAAGTCGTTCAGACCTATTGGCCTCTTGCCAGTCCTTGGGAAGATCCTGGAGAAGATGATAGTAGCAAGGCTGAAGCATCACATGATACCACGGATGAGTACTCGCCAGTATGGCTTTATGCCCCAGAGGAGCACCGAAGACGCCCTCTATAATCTAGTAAAACACGTACAGAGTAAGTCGAGGCTTAAAAAGCTAATTACTCTGGTGTCGCTAGATATAGAGGGGGCCTTCGATAGCGCTTGGTGGCCAGCCGTCAGAGTCAGACTGGCTGAGGAAAAGTGTCCTGTGAACATCAGAAGAGTGATAGACAGCTATCTCGACTGCAGAAGTGTCAAAGTAAGGTACGCCGGGGAAGAGTGCACCAAGAGAACCAACAAAGGGTGTGTCCAGGGTTCTATCGGTGGTCCTATACTGTGGAACGTGCTGCTGGACCCCCTTTTGAAGGAAATGGAGGGGAGGAACATCTTTTGCCAGGCATTTGCGGACGATGTCGTCATGGTATTCGACGGTGACACTGGATTGGAGATCCAACGACAGGCCAATGGAATCCTAGCCCGTGTTCAGGAGTGGGGGGTCGAGAACAACCTGAGGTTTGCGCCGCACAAAACTTGTGCAATGGTAATAACCAACAAGCTGAAGTTCGACAACCCACTCCTGAGAATGGGTGGGGTGGACATTGGCATGTCGAAGGAAATCAAAATCCTCGGACTAACCTTGGACAATAAGTTAACTTTTCACACCCACGTTGCGAACACAGCAAGGAAAGCCCTAAATATATATAAAAAATTGTCCACGGCTGCAAAGTCCTCATGGGGCCTCCACCCGGAGGTAATAAAGATTATATACATGGCCACCGTCGAGCCGATAATACTTTACGCGTCCAGTGTTTGGGCTCCAGCTGCGGAGAAAATCGGCATTCGGAAAATCTTGGACGCGGTGCAGAGGGGCTTTGCCCAAAAGATCACCAAAGCGCATAGAACGGTTTCTCTACATGCGGCTCTGGCATTGGCAGGGATACTTCCTCTTGATCTCCGCATACAAGAGGCAGTCGCCCTGTATGAAGTGAGGAGAGGGTCATCCCAGCCGGTGCCAGACAGAGAGGCGGAGAGGGTTGTGCCCTTCACGATGCTTTCACACCCGGCCCTGGATATGGAATCGGAGTTCCTTTGCGTAGACAGCCAGGTGGAACTGGAGAGGTGCAACGTGCAGGCAGTGTGGATTTTTACGGATGGCAGCAGGATCAGCGGGAAGGTTGGAGCTGCTCTTTCCTTTTGGAACGGAGCAGCCGAAACCAAATCCGTAAAACTTAAATTGTCCGACTACTGCACGGTGTACCAGGCGGAACTTTTGGCCATATTCAGGGCTTCGTGTGAGATCCTCAAACGAACGGAGTCGAGCTTTGGCATATACAGTGATTCCAGGGCCGCCTTGGAATCTATCACTGGCCAAAGTTCGACGCATTCCCTGGCAGTAGAGGTTCGGAGAAATCTGCGGAGCGCCTTTACACAGAACAAAGCTGTGTCTTTGTATTGGGTGAAAGCGCACGTAGGACTGCCGGGTAACGAGAGGGCAGACGAATTAGCGAAGTCTGCAGCAATCGCTTTGCGGAGGAGACCGGACTATGATAAATGCCCGATCTCCTTCGCAAGGCGCCAGCTGCGAAATGTATCGCTCCAAAAGTGGAGCCACCGTTATAAAAATAGGGACACCGCGGCCGTAACTAGGATGTTTTTCCCAAACCCTGTAGCCTCCTACAAAACAATAAAGGCACTCAAACCAGCAGGTGCGCTCACCCAACTCCTTACAGGACACGGTGGCTTCGCGAAATACCTATACAGGTTTAAACTTAAAGATAGTCCAGCATGCATATGCGAGCCAGATGTGGAGGAGACGGTGCAGCACATTTTGACAGACTGCCCTGTGACAGCAGATCTTAGGTTTAACGTCGAGCAGGAACTTGGTTTCCAAATAGATATGGATGCTATCAGAGATAATATACGAGATGAAAAATTGATAAAATACATGTTAAAGATAGGAAAAATTGTAAACAATAGAAATAAGGATATATAAAAATTAACTAGGAAATGTAAAATGAGTTTACATTTGATTAGTTAAGTATATAGCATAAGTTGATGTAAAAGATTTTTAGTTAGTAGACAATATAACTGTCTAATATAGAATAGGATAAGCATAAATATGTAACTTGTAAGAAATAAAAAATGTAGCTTGTGGCAGAAGCCCGAAATGTATATATAAAACAGTACTCCACATAAAAATGTATGCCCTAAGCGATCCTTTTAAAATAGTAATATTAAAATTTAATGTATAGCATAAGTAGCATAAATAGCAGAAAGCATTAAGTAGTCCTTTAGAATAAGTATAAAATGTATAATAGATTCGTTGTAAGCCACAAAGTGGTTCTATATAAAAAGAATAGATGCACAAAAAGAAAAGTGTGCTAAAAAAAGAAATATTGAAAACAAAGACTCTGATCCTGGCAGGGGACAAGAAAAAAAAAAAAAAACCTCGGGGCCCTGGGCTGCAGCCCAACCAGCCCTTAGGTAGATCCGGCCCTGTGGGTGAAGCATTAAAAGGCGGTAGTGCCGTCGGGACGAGTGAGAGGAGGAGTGTGAGTGGCGGCGTCTACGCGTAAGGCTCGGGTCATTGTATAATACGCTACGTGGGATGGGGAGATATTCTCCATGAGATCGTTCATCTGAGCGTCTCGGAGTTCCGCGAGGCAAGACCTAACTTTAAGTTCTAGCTGACTCGTAGCTAATCTATAAGCGGGCGTGGGATAGGATTGGCTCTCCGGAAAGCCGCGTTCTTAGCTTTAATAAGATTGCTGACGGCTAAGGGAAGCGTGGGTTTGCCTTGCTTAGCAACCTTTTCGTTTTCACTTATGGCGGAGTTGATAGCAACAGTGAGGGAATCGACTAACAAGTCTATTTTGTCCGGGCTATCTAGATAGCCCGAGAGCTCGCGAGATCGCGAGCAGGGAGTTCGGGGCCTCTACGGCCGATACTAACGTATTTTTAAAGCCTTTCCAGTTGGAAAAGGTCTTAGAGCCACGTTTCTTGGAGGAGCAGTAAGTCTGGCTCGTTGTTCTGAAGGAACAGGTTGAACTCAAGAAGGTTATTACTAAAGCTACGAGCGTTAAATGAAAGTAGAGATAAGCCTTTGGGTTTGATACGACCGGATATCACATTACATTACGTACGCATGATATTCACTGTTTATAAAATGTATACTAATTATAGAATTTATAAAGAACTAAGAAGCGAGTGATGCTCGGCTAACGCTAATAGACGCTCTTGCGGAAAGCGGGAGGCTCGCAGTTTGCGTGCGAGTACGGCGATTTCCCTAATGTCGACGTTTTGTATAACGTCGAACACGGTCTTTATGTCCTCAGCCAACGACGACTGAGGTGAAGACGACGGGCGGGATGCAGGTCTTCGGGAGCTGGGATAGGACGGGACGGTGCGGCAGCCGGACGCTGGCTCCAGGCCTTCGCTGGAGTCGGCTTCGGCTACGCGGGCTTTGCTTCCGGAGGAGCCCGGTTGCGCAACGGCGAGAAGTAAGCGGAATGAGTGGCGGCACCGGTTTAGGCGCGCCCTCTTGGCGGAGGAGTGAGGAGCGCGAGGACAGTCCCCTGTAGTTAGCTGTGTGGCCAGTCAACACACAAGCGGGGGGGAAGTGGATATGGGAGTGCGAGTGCACTCCTTCGTAATATTGGGATCTAGGCACTTAACGCACCTGGGAGGGGCTGAGCAATTGCTGCTGCGTGGCCGTATAGCTGGCAACGGTGGCATTGCCCGGGATGACCGTGACGGTGTGGGGCCTCGACGGAGATGTTCGAGAGGCCGCAGATAGTACGCGATTCTCTGAATATCTCCCTCGATTTGGGAGTGTTGGAGAGAATTACTAAGGCAAGCGGAGCGTCTGCCCTGGTTCGAGTACATTTTATGCATTGCTTCAGCCGGGAAGCCCTGGGACTTGAGGTCTTCCAGGATGTCCTCATGCGCTAACTCGAACGGGACAGCCCGTAAGACCGCGCGGATCTTACGCTCCTCCGGGAGGGCGTAAGTATGATAAAAGTATGATTAAAATTCGTTTTCTACATGGCCACCTCTATTTTATTAAGTTCTAAGAAATTTGTAAGTTAAATTAGATTGTAATGTGGATTTACACTTAGACTTAAATAACATTAATTGTAGACCTACAAATTACGAAAAAATTGGCTAATACACTTTTGTATAAATTTTACAAGTAACAATTATTTACATTTTAACAAGTAAATTTTTGTAAAAATTTTTAAAAATTCAATATTTTGAAAACGGTTAAGTTTGCGATAGGGTGTTTCATAGTAAAATCTGTCTGAAATGATGGAAACTACCTCTCCTTAACGGATCTAGGTCGACAACCTGTAACCCTGTATACATATATAAATTGATAAAAGATGCCTATCAAGTCTCAAATCTAGCGGCTAACCTCCCTACCAGCGGTAGGGGGGCTGGGGATGACGTGTTGCCCCTATTGGACAAGCACTGTACCATCACTCTGGGAATTAGGCCCCTACAATGGGATCGGGTCTGCCGGTTTCTTCAAGGCCTGAAAGGAAGCGAACCGGGTCAACGCTAGCAGGCTTAGTTGTCACCGTTAGGTTTCCACCTACTCAACGCGGGGGTCCTATGAAACTGCCGTTTTGCCGTACTGGCCATTTCAAATGAAAATATTTTTTTTTTGACTGATGATTCTAATTTCAAACTAATTTTATTTGACAAACATGGAATTCTATTTCTAAAATCGTCATTTGTTTAATAGTTAGTGTTTTGTTTTCAACGCATTCGAACATTTTTCGTCATCATGGATAAGTTAAAAATTCGAGTAATTATGGAGTATGAGTACCGTCGTGGCAGCAAAGCGGCACAAGCGGCACGCAACATCAACGACGTTTACGGAGCGAACACTACAAACGAACGCACCACCCGTTATTGATTTACCCGCTTCCGTTCTGGAAATTTTGAACTGAAAAATGAACCCCGTGGTCGTCCGAAAACTTTGGTCGACAATGACGAATTAAAGGCAATTGTGGAAGCTGATGAAACTCAATCCACGGCTGAATTAGCAGCAGCTTTCGACGTTAGCACCAAAACAATATTGGTCCATTTGCGTCAAATTGGCAAGGTAAAAAAGCTTGACAAATGGGTACCCCACGAACTCAATGACCGCCAGCGCGAAGTACGCGTGGAGAGGTGCCTTGCACTGCTCAGCAGGCATACAAATGAAGGAATTCTGAACCGCATTGTTACTTGTGACGAGAAATGGATCCTGTTTGACAATCGTAAGCGCTCAGCAAGTTGGTTGGACCCTGGTTCAGCACCCAAACAATGCCCTAAACGAAAACTTACCCCTAGAATAGTGATGGTCACTGTTTGGTGGTCTAACGCGGGTGTAATTCATCACAGCTTCTTGCCAAACGGGACAAGCATTACTGCAGATGTGTACTGTGAAGAACTGAACACAATGATGGAGAAGCTCGCACGTCTCCAACCAGCTTTGGTCAATCGTTCGGCTCCACTGCTCCTGCACGACAACGCGCGACCTCATACTGCACAGCAGACGGTCTCCAAGCTACAAGAGTTGGGGTTGGAACTTCTCCGTCATCCGCCGTACTCACCAGACCTTGCGCCTACAGAATTCTACTTTTTCCAGAATTTGGATAACTTCTTGGCGGGAAAAAAATTCAATACCCGAGAGGCAGTACAAAATGCCTTTGAAGAATTTGTTGCCTCCCGTCCAGCTGATTTCTTCAAGAAAGGCATCAATAAGCTACCAATGCGTTGGCAAAGATGCATTGATTGCATGGGTGATTATTTTGATTAATAGAAATAAAAAATATATAAAAAAATTACGCTTCATTTATTTCGTGAAAAACGGCAATTTCATAGGTAAAGACCTAATATTACGGAGTGTGTTGACAATAAATTGGCAACAAAAACTGGCCGAAGACCTGACGGGTTCGCGACGTGAACCAGTCGCGAAGTTGGGTTGCACTGAAAGTGCGGATTTGACTACGTTACGACCGGCCGAAACGGGCCGCAGAGCGAGTCTCCAACTAACGTATCTAGCGCCAAGCATTAAGTACGTAGCCAGAAAAATCAGCCTGAGCGTTGTAAACGAACGTCGAGTAAATAACGTAAGTAAACTCAACTCAGTGTTGCTGCTCCCACCTAGGTGAGGTTATATTCGAGGGGTGCACGGAAGTGCGGAATTGACTACGTTACGACCGGTCGAAACCGGCCGCAGAGCGAGTCTCTAACTAACGTAACAAGCGCCAAGCTTCAAGTACGTAGCCAGAAAAACAGCAAGAGCGAACGTTAGTCGTGCTACGAGTTGTCGTCGTGAAACGACAATCGTGACTCAACGGCTGGGAGCGACTGCGAATACGTCCGGACGGGGCCGGACGCAACACGGTTCTATCTCTCAAGTCGTCGGGGACGAAGTGAGGTGTTTATTCGAGGGGGCTGCACTGAAAAGAGCAGCAGGAAATAGCGTTAGAGTATTGCTACGATAGTGCCGCGCAACAACAATTGTGACTCGGCAGTTGGGAGCGACCGTCAACACGTCCGAATAGGGCCGGACGCAGATCGGGTCTGTCCAAAAGGACAATACGCAATTTTTTTTTATTTGGCGCATATTTACAGCAGATGGCGATCTAATTGTGTGCCCCACTCATAACCTCTACAAAAGTAACTCCAGAAGCACCTTTGCACGCGGAAGTCATCCCCTAGTAGAGTGAAAAAGGGTTGAAAGCGTGAGAGTTTTGTTATTTTTGTAGCTGTAAACATGAAACTTATTTATTTATTTATTTAACAGTTTTTGTACACACATATGAAAACAATATAAAATACCCTAAAGACTAAATAGGTACAAAGGTACGGCTTATTTCTAAAAGAATTCTCTTCCAGCCGACCTGTGAGAGGAGAGATTAGTTTATAACAAGTAGTGTGTACCTACTTTAAACATACACAAATTATATACTTAACACCGTAAATAAACTTATACTCATATACATACATAAATAAAATAAAATACAATAAAATATATACAATCTAAAGTTGTTTAAAAGGAAAACTTATAAATGCCAAAACAATAAAAAACTTACTTAATAAGTCTTCAACTCTTTTTTTAAAGATAAGTAGTCTTTCTGACTCGCGTATTTTATAAGGGAGTGAATTCCTCAATCTGACTGCATGAACGGTAAATGAATAGGAGAAAAGTCTGTTTTATATGGATGTATGTGAAGGGGAGTACGCTTATGTGCTCTGCATGGCGCCTCTTTCGAATGGGTAAAAGAAAATCGTTCGCGAAGATATTGCGGGGAGTTAGAATTATAGAGAACACTAAAAAGGAGGCAGAGGATTCGCATCGAATGAAGTCGGATAAAAAGCCATAAAAGTTGGTTACGGAACTCCGATACATGATCATGCTTTTTAGTCCGAATATGAAACGTATGGAGAGATTTTGTAAACGTTCCAGTTCATTTAGAAGCTCCTCAGTGTCATCTAAGTAGCAGACGTCTGAAAAATCAATGATGGGTTGGATGAGACTTTGAGCAAGGGAGATTTTAGTCGATAAGTGAATAAAGGTTTGGAGGATTTTTAAGTTATGTATTGAATGATGAACTCTACGACTGATATCACTAACATTAGGTCGCCAAGTGAGATGAGAATCAAAAATTACACCCAAGTTTTTGGCTGTATCAGTGAAATCAAACTGAGTGCCATCAAACACAATAGGGGGAAGATCGGATAAAGTAATGCAACTGCGCACGTATCGACTACCTAGGATCATGGCTTGAGACTTGCTAGGATTTACACGTAATCCAAAAGACTTAGCCCAGTCACTTACTAACATCGCAAACAGGAAAATGACGGTGAATTTGCAAGTCGTCAGCGAAAAGATGACAGTTACATGAAAGGACAGAATTTAGAAAGTTAATAAATATAGAGAAGAGTAATAGAGAGAAAACGCCACCCTGAGGCACGCCCGCAACGAGATCACACCAGTCAGAGTATGACTCATCTAGGCGGACACGCTGAGACCTGCCTCGAAGATAGGAAGAGAGCAGAAGGAGAAGCGTTAAGCGATTGCAACATACCGAGAAGGATATCAAAATCCACTGAGTTAAAAGCAGTACTGAAATCTAGCAGAATCAGTAGTGTGAGAGATCCATTTTCCATAGCCTAGCGTATGTCATCTGTCACATTGACGAGTGCTGATATTGTGCTGTGGTCTGGTCGGAATCCAGATTGGAAACGGCTTAGCAAATTGTTGCTAGTATCGAATGCCAACAGTTGACTATTGACAATGTGTTCAAGGACTTTGGACAAGAAGCATAGAATGGAAATGGGACGAAAATGGGTAATGGAGCTAGGGTTAGATACTTATGGGTTCTTTAGAAAAAAAACTAAAAAATTTGAAAGTTCCTCCCTTAAAAGTTTTAAAAAGGGGAGGGAATTAAAAAGGTTATATTTTTTTTCGTTTAACTAAAAACTAAAACATAAATAAAATGAGTAAACACATAATGCACCGTTATTGGAAATTCCATGAAAGGCTGCAGTAAGAGGATTAAACTTTGTGTACACATGTTATTTCTACTTTTGGCACAAAATAAATAAAGAGGTATTTCAAATCACAGACTATTCGATCTACGTGCGGAGTCGTTCGCATGTTTGTCGCTGTCTGCCTTCCCGCGCCCTGTCTAGTTCCCACACTAGTTGAGCGCCCCCAATTTCATACCGTCGTTTTCACGACGTTAGTGTTCGTGCCGTAGCATCCTAATTTCACAGGAGCGTCGTTTTCACGCCGTTCTCCGTCGCTGTCGCCGCTCAGGCATGCTCTTTATTCCAGTACTACGAGTCGTCGTAAGTTCTCCGTGAACAGGTGGATATCTACCGGTGATAACTAAGCCTGTTAGCGTTGCCCCGGTGCGCTTTAAAAAACTGGAAGACCCGATCCCGTTGCACTGAGCCTTTCCCAGAGTGAAGGTGCAGTGCTGCCCGAATTAGGGGCACCACTGCGTGTCGTCCTCAACCCGCTTCCACGGGTAGGGAGGTTTAAGAAGTTAATCTTCGTTGGTAGGTTCATATTAGAATAGAATATAATATATTTATATATTTGTTGTTCCTCTTCCAACCCTCTGGTCCTAGGCCCTCCCGCGTCCTCCACCACCAGTGACATGGAGTGTAAAACGGGTGAATTTAGTGAATAGAAGACAAGTTATTTGTTAAAATAAATTATATATCTCCGACAGACAGGAAAAAGCATACGTAACTTTTGAACGGCCTAAGCGATTTTCATCAATCGTAGGCTATAACAATCTCAATATATTTCGATTTCAAACGAAAAAAACATAAGTTCGATTTATAAATTAGTCAATTAGTATGCGAGATGACACTGATGCAATAAAAGATTTTCTGACAGCTCGGAAACATAATAAATAAATAGTTGAGTTCATTTCAGGCCCTCAATAAGCTTTTGATTTCAGTACTTTACGCAAAAAATGACTATACCTTAATTATTATAACATTTTATGATAATAACTAAAAAGCAAGTCAGAACCAAATTATGTATATAAATATATAAAAGACATAAAAGCAAATCAAAGAATATGTAACTGCGTGCATCTTTACCGATACAGACAAGGTTCTCGAACTATAGGTTAATCATTATGCAGACAGAAATACTTGAGGTAATCTTTATGATTTAAAATAGATGACATAGATATTCAGTTGAATTAATTACTTTAAAAAATGTCGAAATCATAACATATTAAATAATATCACTAAAAATATATTTATATCAGCTTTATAGCCAAATATTTTATTTTTGTGCTTTTTATTTGTTTGGGTTTATGTGCGAAATTATTTTCTTTGATCGGCAACCCTCAATAAAAAAAACCTTCGCTCTGTTTTTGTGCAACAAGTGAATGCAGACTGCTTACTAATGAGATAACAAACTAACACAATAAATAAATAATTAGTAGTTAATTGTTTATTTTTCCTTTTTTCCATATTACACGGGTAACAAATATTTTTAGAATAAAGAATTTGTGGTGCAATACAATATAACTATTATAAGTTTACTCTATTGATGGCTATTTTAACACTAAAAATTAAAAAAATTAATTAGTATTTAGCTCAGGTGATTATAAAATATGGTATTTACCTTATTGATTATTATAATAAAAATAATTATAACTGTATATTTTACTGAAACATAAGTGGCCGACGGCAAGAACATTTTGAACTCAACCCTTTCACGATAGAAGGCCCTAGTAAAAGTTGGTCCTAATTTTTTTAATTATCATATTATATCTTATAAGAAAGACAAGAACTACACTATAAAGCCTAGTCTGTCGTAAACATTTACTATGTTTTATTTTTAAATTTATTTAACTATTGGAGCTCTGCCTAGGCCTGTGGTATTTTAGAAACTTTCATCTTCTTTTCAGCCTTACTATCTTATACTCACAAACTAATTAGTGATGCCTTGTACTACTTAATCGAACCAGTTTTTCATAGCGCCATTTATTATTCATAAGTCATTGAAACTATTTTTTTCTTAATTTGATTGAAGAAAATCCCTCGTTTGACCATAAAATATGTCTAAAAAGTGATTGTCCTGCACTTGTCAAAACAAACTCTTAGTAATCAGTCAAATAACAAAAACGCGTGTAAAACCACGCGAATCACAAATCTAAGCACAGAAATGACAAAATTCTTACGTGATTGACCGTCCATCGTAATTTAGCTCTTTCGCTGCGGTTGGCGAGTTAACTCGTTCTGTAAAATGTGTTCTTAGACACGGTGGGCGAGAAAACTCGTTTACGGAAATCTGTCACCACATACGGTTCTAAATAAATCATTTCAAAATATTGCTCTTTTATTTGCAACATCAGAACAGTAGTCTACGAGTACTTTGAAGAAATGGATGTCTCTAAAGGTAAGCAGTAAATATACCTATTTATAATGTATTATGTGATTATCTTTGTATAAATATGAGAATATGTATTTTTGATTTAGATTATCTAAGATTTATTTGTCCAGTTTACGACTCAAACAGAACTTACAAACGTTACTTCGACATTTCTTCACCTACTGACAATCTAGCAAATGTGATACACCTACAATTAGATGATGTAGGCCACTAGGTATAAACACTTAGATAGTCACTTATAAAAAACTTGAAATGATTTTTATGAATATAATGAACCGCTTACGTACGCTGTTGGGTTGCGACTATAATAAAAACGAGCCAGAGCTAAAGTTTAAAAAACTACCACCGCATTGAATCGGTTAACGCGTGTAAACCAGCCATAAGGCTCAATTTATACCAGCGCATGCGCGCGGATCCTCCGCGATGATCCCGTTGCGATCCACTTCCGCGCCAGTATACCTTAATTGAGCCACACATAGGCTAAACTTATAAAGATATTGTGTATTCACACCAGCTATTTCACCATAAATATGAAATCTACGCGTACTAATTTCCACGCGTACGACTCGTTTATAAACTACGGAACCGCGTAGCAAATTCTTACTCACGCTTGACAGCTTGTAAATGGTAACACTACCCTCATTTTGATGATATTGACTATACATTTTTGCGACGAGTTATCTCGCCAACCGCACGTTACGATAGATTTTTTCAAAAGGCTTAATTCGTCATCCGTGTGTCAAAGCGATTTAATTAAAACGAATTATCTCGCCACCCGTACTGGGGAGCATTTTTTTTTTGTGAGCCCGTCACAGGGCAGGTTTAGTGCACGGTGAACCCGCAGCGAAAGGGTTAATTTATGAGCTTAACTACTTGTGTTGAACACGCGTTTGGACACACAAGTGAAATGGTAGTAAGTAACTTGAAATTTAGTTACTACTTAACTACTAGATGTAAGTAAACTGAACATAAGTTAGAAGCCCCACTCCTTAACCGAAAAATAGAACAAATCCTAATCGACTTAATCACAAACGTACTAAATTTTAATGTACCACTTAAATTGTTTACACGTAATTTTAAAAAGAACATTTTTTTAAAGTAGTAACCAACTTAACTACATAATGCGTGTAAACTAGCCATATTGAGCTTAAGAGCTTAACTACTTAATTTATTTGGACACAAAATTGATAAAATGCAAAATTGAAATTGACACACAATTGAAATGAACTTAACTTCTTAATACTGCAAAAAGTACATAAATTGTAATACGAAAAGGCAGTATGATCGTGTCTCCTCGTATATCCATCCGTCCTTCAATCAATAGTGGAATTAAAAACTGATTGGGTGACTGACCTCGCCGTAGTATATGCTCCTAAGGGTAAAGAATAAAAAAAAAAAAACAATAAGAAAAACCTACCTTTAGGCTGCATGGGCTAGATCCCTTTGCCTTCATCTAAGGGTAAAGGATAAAAGAAAAGTAAAACCTACCAATTTCTCCACAAAAACAAAAAGAAAATTTAAGAGCTATGAATATAAATTCTATACAAATCAACAAATTCATATTTAAATTTATAGATATTGGTGGAATAGGGGTAAGTTTCGATAAAATTTATTATTTTTAATATCTGTTATAGGTTAAATTGTGAGCCTGTTTTTTTAGTTTCACATTCCTTTCTGAATTTTTAGAAACACATTTTAGTTCATTTTTAGTTAAATCCTGCCTGGGCTATGAATTTGAGAAGATCGCATAAAGTATCTAAATATTTTATTTTCAGTTTCAACAAGTGAGGAATAAATGGGTAAATGCACTCATGATAAGAGATGTTAAACGTAGACGAATGAGTGCTGAAAATTTCTTAGAAAGAACTAGAATTAATGCATTAAGAAAGAATGATGTTCTGCCTATAGAAATTCGAGAAATTGCTGATAAAGAGATAAACAAGTTTGAGTTAAATGCCACTCCAATGAGAATTAATAACCGCTGTGTTGTGACTTCAAGGTAATAATAAGTTCAGTATAATTCAATAGGTTTTCGTTTGTCAAGTGTTTTTCATAATTTATATTGCATTCCTTCCTATTTTAACCATTGTAATAACTATGAACTGGAAAACAGCAGCCAGATAGTGGCTCCTTGTCATAAAAAGGGATATTGAAAAGCAGAATATAAGCTTAAAGTAAAAAAATTTAATGTATAAAAGAGTATTTTGTAAATAAAAATTTGGAATTTCAGGCCCCGAGGTATTGTCCAAGATTGGAGAATGAGCAGAATAGTCTGGAGACATCTAGCTGACCATAATAAGCTGTCAGGTGTTCAACGAGCCATGTGGGGATAAAAGTTGTGTACATTTAATTTTTAAATTGTTACTCTGATATAGTTTTTAGTAATTTTAAACCTGTTTTTTATTTAGCTTTCAAAGCATTATATTTTTAGAGAATAATGTTTAGAGGGATATGAGATCAGGAGGTCTAAAATGGCCACATTGGGCAATTCATCTAAATGCAATTCATTTCCTGAATCCCTTGCAGATCCTTAGCAATTCCTCTAATTTTTGTAAAATGGACACTTATTCTTGCAATTCTTATTCAATTCATTTCATAATATGAATCATATTTGATGTTATTATTGCCATACCGAAAATAATAAAACCGTAAATGAACCGATTATTTTATTTCGCCTTATTTCGTAAAAATGTGGAGGTATTATTTATAAATAAGTGCTAGAAGGCTATATATTTTAACAAAAGACACAAGTAATCATAAAAACAATGGAGATTACGACCCAAAAACATAAAAAAGTATTTTGCTTTAGTTTGCTGGCAACCACTCACAAATATCATTGCAAGTAATTGACAAAAAAAAGTAAACAAACAAACGCTCGTTCTAATCTAAATGACCTAATGCTGAAACACTTAAAATTCTCTATTTGAATATGTTTCCAAGTGGATTTTTTACACATTCCGCGTTTAAAATGTTCGTTTTGGTGATTTACACTGGTAAAAAATATCAACTCAAGAGGCTAAATGTGAAGAAAGTTCTATTATTTAGCTTGTGGACTTCTTGCGAGTTGGAGCATTTTATTTTGAAGTAAGTGTTTGATTTTATATAATGTTTTTGTCAAACTTTGTGCTGTTATTTTCATTTTCAAAATATTTTGTAGCAATGGAAAAGCGTGCTGCAAGAGTATCTGAGGCTCAGTGGCAGATTTTGCTGGAGTTCCTCGAGCGTTACCCAAACCTGGCCAGGGCTCGAGGGTATAATAATAGTGCCCGCGGAAGAGCAGAATCTGCACGCCTGTGGCAGGAGGTGGCTGATGCGCTTAATGCTGAGGGGACTGGCACAACTAAAACTCCAAAAGATTGGTCCATTGTGAGTGCTTTCATCTAGTAACTTTCTTAGAAATATATTTTCTAACTTTATTGATTCCTATAATTTTGTTTGCAGTATGTCAGTAACTATAAAAGCAAACTAAAAAAGATAGTTGCTGACATAAATGCTGATATAAATGCAACAGGAGGAGGACCACCCCAAGGAAGCATCTTGTCGGAGCACGAAAAGAGATTTTTAAGTATTATGGGACCAGGATTTGGTCATACAGCTCCCGGGGTGAGCGTCAATCCTTTTCCTGAAGTGGTAAAAATTTTATTTTAATTATACACTTGTAGTGATTGAACAATTAAGTGTGTAATTACTTAATAAAGTATATTTTTTTAGGACCCACAACAACCATCAACCTCAGCATCAAGTGAAGAACTGGTGGGCCAAAGCAGCCAACAAACAGTTCTACAGCCTGTCACTCAGATACTAGATGTTCATCCGGAAGATGTAGTGTGAGTATTTTACTTATTTAATTATTCTTGCTAAATGTCCATAGATACCTTAAAAATAATAATTTACAATGTAAGTATTGACTGCTTCTAGTATTGAATAAATTTTGATATCATGAATAAAGTTAGTTACTAGTTTCACTAATATCATCTTTTCTTTGAAAAATGTCTACTAGTAGACTTAAACTTATTGAATTCCTATTAAAACATTTAAAATTGTGAAATTTAATTTTCTATTTTTATTTTTGTTCAAGCTCAACTCAATAAACTACTAAACAGATTTATTATATCTAAAAACAAATTTGTTTTGTGTCTGTCATGTTGATATTGCAGCTTAGTAACATATTGCCATTTTATAGACAAGAAAATGTTCATCAGCCGATTCCAGGGGCTGAGGTTGAACACAACCTGCCTAGTAATGAACCACTGCCATTGCCTCGAAGACCTCGACAAACACGATACCGCAGTAAGTAGTGTAAAAAATTCAAAAGATACTAGTTTGTCAATTGAATTTATGAGCTGGCATCAATAACATAATAAATACTTGTATTATAGGTCGCCCACTGGCTCCTCTAGAGGAGGCTAGACGGATCCTGTCCCAAGTGGAGATGCAGCGAGCTGCAGCTGATGCTGCTAGTGCTCGTGCACTCAACATGATTGGGCAGAATCTCGGAAGGCTGACAGATGCCATGGTGAATGTTGAGCGCCAATTAGGGACGCAGGCAGAATCCATGGTTAATTTTGTGCACAATTTTGGGAGGCTGGTAGACGTATTTGACAGATTTGTAGAACATAATATATCACATTTAAATTAATAAATACATTAAAATTAAGTTTTTTTATGCCAAAACAAAGCATTTTTTTTTCAACATTCTTAAAAACAATATAATTGTACCACACAGGTAACAAAATATATAAAAAAAAATGATATTACAATTTATCCTTTTTCAGGTAAATTGTAAATATTTACTTGTTCTATTTTGAGATCTTAGTATTTTGTTTTGAGTTATAAGGTATTGAAACAGTACATAATTTTGGTGGAACAGTTTTTTCCATGCAATAGAGCTGGATATTATAATCATTACTAAAAATGTTTATTAAAAAGGAAATCATTGTACAGCCCAAAGCCTTGCTATTAGAGCATTACGGATGGATTCAGCATCCGCTAAAGGGTCATTCCTTCCTTCATTGTGTGGCTGAAACAAATTTAAAATAATTAATATTTAAAAATAGTGAACACATGCAACTATGTAGTACCTACTCTAGTACTATTCAGAACAAATAACCTACCTGCATGGCCACCTCATGTTGCTCCTCCTGTGGTGTTAAATTAATCACGGGCAGTCGAGCCGCATTGGCAATGTTGTGAAGTACCACACAAGCATTAGTTATGTAGCCAGCCATTGTGGGATGGTAATTAAGCTTTCGAGCCACTAATAGACATCGCCAACGAGATTTGAGCACCCCTATACACCGTTCCACAGTATTCCGGACCCGACAGTGTAGGTCAGTGTAGTACCGCTGGGGGGAGTTGGGTTCAGTGTCCATCATAGGTGTCAACAGCGTTCGCCGTAGAGGATAGCCTGAATCACCTGAAACAGGTTTCATAAAAATATATGTTAATAAAAGCTTATACTTATTCTTAATTTTATATTATTGTGAAGATACTGACCTAATAGCCACACTGTTTCATTTTCAATCTGGTGGAGTTGTTCAAGGTGAATCTTCAGTGGATGATGATTCCAAATAAATGAATCATGGTCAGCCCCTCCATGACTAGCATCAATGCTTAAGATATTCAAGTCCGAGTCACACACCTAAAAATAAAGCCAACATAATTTGTTTTTAAGATAAATAATGCTTTGATGTTTGTTTTTCTATTATGCACTTTAAAGTAGATGGTCAGTCCATATATGTCCATATGTATATATTTACTCTATCATGGACTAAATATATACAATTCATAAATAAAAACAAATTCATTCAATACCTTAGCATTGTAAATGGTTTTAGGCAACAGTATCACTTAACAACTTAAATGAAATAATACATAGGAAATGATTTTCCTGTGGAAAACTGTGTGTAAAGTAAATAATATGTATGGTTAAAGTGTTTAGGTACTTACTATTTGAGCATTTATAGAGTGATAGCGTTTTCTGTTAAAAAACCTCTCTTCATGTTCTGAAGGCCTAACAATAGCTATGTGGGTGCCATCAATACACCCCACCACACCAGGCATGCCGAACTTCTGGTTGAACCTGAGAATATATAAGAGATAAAATGTTAGCTAGCAAATAAATGGGAAGACAAGTGTAGATTATTTACCATGCTTCATGAGAACTGATACCCTTGTTTAATGATGTCTCTTTCTTCTCGCGTTTGTGGAAAATGAATATATTTTGCCCTAAAATATTCATGATTTAGAGCTAGTGTAACAGCCCTTACACAGTTGGAGACACTGACTTGGTGCATCTTGTTATGTGCACTGGTTCCTATAAACCGCTGGTATGAACCAGATGCATAAAAGCTTAGTGCACTTAACACCTGAAACGAAATTAGGTATACTATTATCGAGATACAGTAAGAGTTTTGTGTGGAACAAAAACAAGTTTTGAAGCATTGATTTATAATAATATTTAAGTGCTTCTAAATATCACAAGGGTTTGCTTACCTTCGAGGTTGTACTTATTCCGCCACGACGACTGGATATATATGGCTCTAGCTCCTGAATAAGATCACGACACACACCTTTGTTTAGCCTGTATAATCCAACAAACTCGGTGTCGGGCATTTCGAAAGCAAGTTCCATCTTCCGTAAACTAGCACTTCGCCGGCGATATAAAATGCCTTCCATAACTCGCGCGTGCTCGAGAAAGTTTTCATACAATCCTAAATCTGCCATTTTTAATAAGTTTTTCGTAAATATCTAACATATGAATTGAAAGATGTTGCTCTTGAGTAACTTTTTATGATTCTGCTATTTGACACCTACGCAATTCATATTATGTGAACCATTTTACGAATTTCTATATAAAACTGTCAAACAGATGAATTGCAGGATATGAATTGTGCGTGATTCATATTATGAATTGTCCACTATGTTACCATTTTGTGATTTGTAATATGAATCATAATAAGATCCTATTACGATTCGCTTAGAACGGCCTTTTTAGACCCGCAGGCAGAACTTACGCAGAGTATACCCACAGTGTTTGTAGGTTATACATAATTTGGTCGTAGTTATGCTACAATGTTCCAATCCACACCCAGGTCGAACTGAGAAAATTGCATTTTTGTGTTTTTGTGGTACGCTTTTTACTGTAGCGAGTTAAACCGACTATTTTTGTTTCATATCAATCAAATCAATGAATGTTTTTTGACCATAACTGTTTATTAAAATTTATCAGTATTTCCAATACAAATTCTTAAAAAATTGTACTTGGAATGTTTTTGCAAAAAGGTATTTTGTATGAAGGTAGATTTTAACTTAATTTGATAAAACAATTCAATTTTCTTTGCCAGCAGCCAGTTTAATTTAGGGGGAGGTCCCCGAGAACCGGACACTTAAGGAAAACCAAAAAAAAAAAATGTTTTAGCATAATTTGTTTATTTTACTTTTAGAAATTCTCAACTATAATATATAACTAATCAACATATATATATCAGCAGACCCAATTGTTACTATGAATATGGTAGATACCAAGAAAAAAATACCTAGAAAAACATACAATCTTAAAAAGGTCCCCTAATACCGGACTTGAATTTTTTTACTTTTTTAACATTATTTTAATAAGTAATTTACAAGAACATAACTATTACAATCGAACAAATCAACTATCAATAAAGAAAATCTTAATTTAAGTAAACTTTGGTCATAATCAGGAACGTTTTATAATGAAAATATCACAAAACTTAATAAAATAACCTGCAAAAATCACAAATGTAATGAACTGAGTCCTCTTCGACATCAGCACACGCTTCATGTGCCCACTGAGTGCAAGCTTGACAGCAAATCCAATCTTCATCATTATCTTCGTGGCTGATTAAACAAGTTGTAGCATTTTCTGTCACCGTTTTTGACGTTGGAGTTGGAGTTACTGTTGACTTATTGGTTCTTTTAATTTTAGTAGAATCGTTAGTTTTTTTTTGTTTTGAAATTTTGCATTTTTTACTACAGGAGGGTTAGCCTTTGTTGCCTTATCAATGAGAGTATTTTTGTAGGGGGAGGATGTCAAAATCTCACTTTTCTCTGCTTTCCTTTGTCGACTAACGGCTCTCTTTGTTGCAGCGCTTGGGATTGGTGATAGCTGATGAATAACTGTAACAATTGCTTTGTTCGTTGACGGTTGAGGTTCGATATTCTCCTTTTCATAGATGTTCTTGAGGCAGATCTTCAAGAGCACCCATATTTACATCATTCTTAATATTCGCTTCGGCTGCAGAAGTCTCCTGCTGAAGTTCAGGATGCATAGGTACTTCAGTTAGGATAGCTGACGGCAAAAAATCTAAGTCCGTAAAAGTATGTTTGTGTGTATCCTCATGTCTCAGTCTCGATTTATCCATGTTGAATCTGCAAAACAAACACAAAAAATAATAATAGCTTTACCAGAATCAAAAGTAATAAAAAAAAACTGTCCGGTTTTAGAGGATTTTGAGAGTGTCCGAACTTAGGGACCCGTGGGTACATACAAAAAAGTTTGTCATTCACTATATGTGTTATTAAACTAAAAAAAACGCATGACTTACATCAGATTAATATATAAGCAATAATAATCAACAACAATAAATACCATTCCATGCTTTAAATAATGTTTACAAGAGCCAAAAAATGACTTAAAACAACATTTTTACTAACCTCAAAATTCGCACAACGCTCCACGACGATCGGATCGACACTGACTGTTGGCACACCCTCCTCGCACTTCAGTTATAGGACGCTTTCTAACCGCGGAACAAGCAACGATTTGGCGTGTTTTTTAACACTGATTCAAATGCTGTCCGGCTTTACGAGCCGTCCGGACTTAGGGGACTTCCCCCTACTTTTATCAGTGAATTACTCATGGTTAACTATATTTTACTCAATATTTTCAGTGAAGCTGAATGTATTCCGCTATTATACAGCCAAAGTTGTCGTTTATAAAAAATTATATTGGTCGGTATACGAGGCAGTGGCAAGGTCTTTTCCAGATCAAATGACAAACATTCTATGTTTGGCGTATTTCGCGCTGTTTAAAAGTCGCATTTATCTGTTTCCTCATTTTTTGAGCCTTCTCTAAGTGTGATGATTTCTCAGCTTCTAATTTAGTTGTTTCTGATCCACAAGCATTTCGCAATTGCACCGCAAATAAATCACACTTATTGAAAGTGTCTTTTTTTAACGGTTTACGCCTCAAATTAAAATTGGTCAAGAAAATTATCTTTACGGTTTCAAGGGAGGCACATTTCAACTCGGGGCCAAAATTCTCAACAAAAAGTTTCTTGTAAATATCATAATGTTTTGATATTGTCATACCGGGCTGTAAATATTGGATCTCATTATTATCCTCCCTACGATAATGTGATTCATATTTTCGTAATTTTGAAATAACTTCCTTAATAAAGTTTAAGTTTCTTCAGTCAATTTATTATAGCTTTTGTCTTTAACTCCTCGAGTGTCATTTATTTGATTATTACGGATTTTGTACAATGCTATGGTAACTTATTGTATGGAAATTTGTTAAGTGTGCAGAAACATATCGCGACAGACTTAACATCTTTTAATCTGTAGGTGCGATGAAATTGTTTAGGCTTCTTTTTGGCAGCAGGGACTGAAGTCATGGTGTAGCATCGTTTCTTCGGTTCCTCTGTGACAGATGACTTAATATACATTAGCTGAGCATATAAGATCCAAGAGTTACATAAGTCTCAAATGTTTCTTTCGATCTTCCAAAGAAATCGCACTGGCACATTTTTTATGACATTTGCATTGATAATCCTTAAATACTTTGGCTCAATTTTTTTCATAGAGCGTACAGTTGTATATGGTAAATTGTTATACTTTTTAAACTTCCTTTCAGAATTAGATTCAGGGTGCTTAAGTTTGCGGCCTCCTTTCGGTCTTCCGGACTCATAACCTTAATGTTACTATGTGATATTTCAAGTTCTTTTTCAGGTGAGATGTTCCCTACATCCTAAAGTTCAATGATAGGACTTAAAACTTCACCATACTTATCTGAGATAGTTTTTTGAGGAGTCAGCATATTAGTTTCATCTTTATCTCGAGTTGTAGTGTCATGTCTTGCATCATTTTTTACATTTATAGTAATTGGATTCAATACACTTTTCGTGCTGCATTCTTCACTAATAGTTAAGCTCACAATGTGTCCATATCTTGTGTCTTGGGTTTAGTGTCATTATTATCGCCACTATCATTTGATTCACAATCTGTTTCAGACCCCTTTAAACTACTAATTTCAAAGTTTGGATCGGCAAAACTGTCGTCACTGTTTTCAATATAAATTGGTGAATGATTTTCGAGTATTTGTGATTCAGTAAGGACATTGAAAAGCTTCTGAGTTTCTGGAGACATACTCCAGAAAACGGAAGAGGCGATGAATCTGGATGATCATAGTTGTTTGAAATTCTGAAGACATCCTTGAGTTAGGCGACAAATTAGCTCTCGAACCATTTACAACTGTTTGAGTTTTTTGAGGTAAATATGGAATAGGTGATCGAATTGATTCTGTACTATTCACAGCTGTTACATCAGCAAGAATGAGTGGCAACGGTGTGTCTGGATTACATCCATCTGAAACTATAAAATTCAAATTAAGTAGGTATTTTTACACTTATTTAATTTTAAAAAAACCTAACTAAGAATAATCCCCGTGAATTATGTTTAGGTATTAAAATATATATAATTACATATATATTTACTCAGCTGATTCATTGTTTACACATTACACACTTTATTTTTATTTTTGTCAGTAGAAATATTTACTCGCGCATTTTATTTTCTTCTATACTTTTTAGATACATTCGAGGAGTAAGTGGTGAAAATGGCGGCGGAGTAATTGAAATCTTCGTAGTTGAAGATAATGGTGTATTAGGCTTGTCCAAAGCCATGTTATCATTTCTTGGATGATAAAAAGAATATTTTTGTAGAAAAAATTAAAAGAGAAATAAATATTTTTGTGTGGAATAAGTTGATATGTAACAAGCCTAGATTTTCAAAAAAAAGTTTGCAAGAGAACTACAAGTCCAAGTAAGAACTGGACCTCTATTAATTTTAATTAAGCTACTTTTGCAACTGGCACAATACGGTTAGGCTACCTGACCAACGTTACAGCAATAGTTCAGCCGAGTCTAAACGTCTTACATTGTTTTTAGTTTTGAAACTAAACAAGCTCTAACTTAAGACTTGCAAAAAATTTGTATAATTATTTAACAATGCTACTAAGTATATATTTTATTAAAAAATTTCTTCCTTAATTCACTGAAACAGCTGATTGAAAGTTATTGACTGCAGCTGAACTGTAAAGTATTTTATTTAGCTGAATATTAGCCCAGGTGCTGGGAAAACTGAAACACAAAGTAAAACCGTTGACCTCGAAGCATTCAGACCAACATTTGCGACTGTAGACCATTTTTTTATACTTTTTGCAAGAGGTGAAAAAAATATTACTGAATAACAACTTATGGTTTTTAAAACGAAACTATTATAAGAATATAAAGATTTCTCTTTTGCACACTCACACTCTATGCATAAAAACATATTTAGGTATTTTATTCAGTGTCTTAATTCTTTGATTAAAAACATATTTATTTATTTTAAGCTGGTATTTTATTTTGCAAAAATACATTTCTTCGAATTTTGCATTTCAATTTATTAAAACTGGGTCTTATTAAATATCTGCACCAACAAAAGTTTATACATTCAAGTTGCCCCAACCTTAAGTAATAGTAAATTGATTAATAGGTACGTTTTATAAACCTTATTATTGGATGGATCATTTTATAAAAATATAACTGTATGTTCCTACCAGTACATACGGTTTGAAACGTTTATAATTACCATTATGATTTATCTTAAACATAACAAGTTACTTGGAACGTTTTAAGCAAATAGACATTTTAAAATTGGTTTTTTTTTAAAACGTTCCAAGTGCATTTAATCGTTATTTTTATTTTTTGAGTCCAAAACGAAATGAAATAGAACGATCCAAATGAATGGAACTTTAAAAAAATATGATTAGGTCTTTTGGTACGTTTTATCATCTGAACCGTTAAATTATTTCTATAGTTATAGTCGTAGCAGAGTCAGTGTCTTCACCACTAGATAGAACGTTTCAAAATACGTAGTTTGGGCACATAAACTCAATTTTGACCTCCTTGTGGATTGGAACGTCGTAGCATAACTACGTCCATTTGTAAGTAACTGGCACCATCATCAAGCCTTTGCCCTTGAAAAACAAACCTTGCGATATTATTCAAGTTAAAGAGCTCTCCATAGGTAATTTAAATATTAATTACAATATTTTTTTTTATCTTCTTTGGTGTCTTGTAAATAATAGTAATACAAGAATTCATATTCAGAATATTTGCAAGTTGACCACTACATGCTCTTAATTCCTCTTATCTCAAGACTCTTGGCTAGATAATGTTACATACCTCAGGCTGTCTGGCCCATTTCTTGAAATGACTAAGAGTTAAGTAGGCTTATACTATTATAGATGTGACGGCTAATGGCCTTTATCTCAGGTTATACAACATGTTCTTTTTGATATCCCATAACTTTGAGGTTTAGTTCTTTAGTTAAAAATAATACTTTTTGCCAAAGAATATGTGGTTCCAAAAATGCATAGTTTTGGAGGTTGTATATGTATGTAATGGCAAGCAAGACTTGTCACATGATTGTTTTCTGTTATGACAAATTACTTCTAATCTAGACACGAACTGTGAAAAATCTTATGCCCGTCTGCACTAAACTTTGACAGCGCCTAAGTTGATTCTTAAGTCTCTACGACGTGCTTAGCAACGAGAATTGCGTTGCACTAAACTTAAGTCAATGCCTAAATGCTTAAGACATTACTAACTTTAGGTCACCGATTTCCCTTGTAATAAAATTAAGCAAGAACTTAAGCATAGGTACCACGTCGTTCAAGGAGTCACCTTTTAGAAAAAAACATGTAACGTCATATATCTCCAACGCGAATATTCCTTTCTCCTTTAGTGTTCGTTGGTATATTTAAGAAACCTGAGCTACACAAGTTGCCACAATACTTTATACTATTCTCATTAGTTTTCGAACGACCCAAAATTGTACGTTGTAAATATTGACATTTTCATTCATTGATTTAAGATTGGAAAGAATAACCTCGCATTATACTTCGGCGTTACATCCTCAAGATTCACTATTTATTATTCACTATGTAGTTCACTTCTCAATGTACCCGGCATCGCACATTTTTTGAGCTATATTAGAAAGAGAAATAAGACAAAATAAAAATATCAATAGACAACCAGGCACCTGTATCCCCTCTTACCCGCTGAATCCAGGAGCCCCAACTTGTTCCGGCGTCATTCGCATTTCTGTGCTGGCATCGCATACATCGTAAACTCGCTCGCTAACTTTTACAAGTGTGTAATTAAGGAAGTCAAAATAGCGCTTTGCTAACAAGTATGGGAAAAAGAAAACTTCACGATGCTGATAACAAAATCCGCAAAAAAATTAGGAAATTACAACAGAAGTTACGCTACCACTCGGACTGGAGTTCATCCGGTAAGTGGTATTTGCCTATTACATTTTTATTTTTTATCATTTTATTTTCCGCTCTCGCCATATTTTGCTATGCATCAGGTAACTACTTAAAATAAACAATAACAAACGAATTTACTAAGAAACAAAAGATCTTAGACTATTTAGCTACTTCGCTAGTGGTCAGTTTACACCACTAGGGAGTGTTATAATTACTAATTTATTTTATTTTATTTTACAATTTTTGGAAATCTAACAGCTAGATGATTCAATAAATAAACAAATGATTATAAGAAAGCCAATTAGAAGATTTCACTTCTAACAAAAATATGGTAGTTAGACAAGAACACATACAAAATACAAAGACTATAACCAAACATAAAAGAGAACAACAAAAAACAACAAATATTTACAGACTATTAACTCATTTTACATATGTATAAGCCAATCGCATGGACTAAGATAATATAGGTTGGTGAGAATATAAAGAAAAATAAAAATAAATTCATTAAATTGCATCGGAGAAAAATTCTCTTGCCAGAGTCGCCTTAACGCTCTGGACGCCGGCATGAAAGGCATCAAAGTGAGGATGAGTTCGACATGTTATGTTTACCTGCTTACACGCCCTCGCTATGAAAGAATTCTTTCTATAATTGGTACTTGCAGTGGGAACATGGAGAAGAGCAGGATTTCTGTATAGTTTGGTATGTGTGCAAATACCGATCATAGAAAGAAGTTCGGGGGCATCTAACTTGCCATTTAGTATTTTTTATATGTTGCACGTATCTGCTATTCTCCTTCGTGTTGCTAAAGGCAATATATGGTGGCGCCTACACCTAGACAGATAATCAGCGTCACGAACACCGCACCGGAACTGAATGAACCTCATAATTTTTTTCTGAATCGCTTCGATGCGATTGATATACATATTATATAAGGGATTCCAAACGGATGATGCACATTCAAGGTGACTTCGGACAAAAGCGCAGTATAGGATTATAAAAGTTTTAATACTTCTAAATTCAGAGGACATGCGTAATACAAAACCTAATGCCCTAGCGCCCTTGTTTACCACTTTGTCAATATGTTTATCAAACATAAGTTTTGAGTCAAAGGTAATGCCTAAGTCAATAATCGACTCTACTCTTGTTATAATCACGTTGTTAATTGTGTAGTCATAAACAATGGGATGATTCTTTCTGCTGTATGAGCAAATATAACATTTTGATATATTAAGGTCAAGTATGTTAGATGTGCAGTAGTCAAAGAGATTGTTAAGGTCAGATTGAAGGTTTACATGATCATTAAGGCAGTCGATAGGATAAAGAATTTTCATGTCATCCGCGTAAAGTAAAATTTTTGAAAATTTAAAACATTTTTTAATATCGTTAATAAAAACTGAGAATAACAGTGGTCCTAGCAGGGATCCCTGGGGAACGCCAGAAGGAATATTTTTAGCTCGGGATGTGTAACCATTGATGGCAACAATCTGACACCTATTGTCCACATAAGCGGTGAGCCACCGGTACAAGTTACCTCCAATGCCTGCTTCCAGTAGTTTGCGTAGAAGGATGATGTGGTCAATACGATCGAAACACTTGGAGTAATCCGTATAAACCACGTCAACCTGCGAAGGCTTCGCCATGTGGTAACTGAGAAACTCCGAGCACTCCAACAGATTTGTCTCCGTTGACTTGCCCTTGAGGAAACCATGTTGTTCACTTATAAAGGTATTTTTAAGTGCGGCATACATTTGATTGTAAACGATTTTCTCAAAAACTTTAGAGAACAGACACAATTTAGAAATGGGTAGAACCTTTCAAATTGAGGGCAACTGACCTATCTCCATAGAACGACGAAACAGAAGCGTGAGAGGCGTTGTTAATGAACTTGCACATTTAATTGCAAATATGGGTGGGATATGATCTGGGCCTGACCCTTTATGCATGTCAAGCGAGATCAAGATTTTGTAAACCTCTTCCTCCGAAACAATGATGGTATTAAGATCACATGTACTGTTGGGCGCGGTTCGAGATTGATCATATGTGATTGTTGTGGCCGGATTTTGAAATGTGGAGTGGAAATATTCACTGAACATTTCACAGATTCCACTAGCATCGTCTGAGCACCTCTCACCATAGTTCATAGTAGAGGGAAGCAAATTAGTTTGGTTTTTACTTTTTACATAACACCAGAATGATTTGGGGTTAGAATTAATATTTTTCTCAGTATGTGCTACGTAGTTACCGTACATTTGAGCCTCCATCTCTTTTACTCTACTTCGTAAAATTTGAAAACTATGGAAATCAGATATATTTTTATATTTTTTATATTTATTGTGAAATTTGTTCTTTTCTTTTAATAATTTTATAAGTGGGCTACGAAACCATGGAGGGTAACGGTCCGTCTTAGTAACAACCCGGGTAGGTACATAAGAGTCCCGAATCCTATATAATGTTTCGTAGAGGTAATTTACGGAGTCCTCTAAGGACATATTATTAAAAATATCATTCCACTTAATCTCATTTAATTTTACTTTTACAGCGTCAAAATTTGTTTGGTCATAATTGTAAATAGGACGGGGATGGGATTTGAGTGCGTTGGTGTGAGCACACTGGACCTGCAAGCACACGGGTTTGTGATGGGATCAGGGGGCACTAGGGGATGCGCTTCAGAAATGGATATAATGTCATTAGAAAAAATAAGGTCAAGAATACGATTGTTAACATTAGATATATAGTTGTATTGAAATAAGTTGCAAATGGTTAAATTGTCAATAAAAGTATTCTGTACGTTACCTAATATGTTAGTTGGTGTGTAATAAGTCGAATCATCTGAGGGTAGCCAGTTTATATTGGGTAGATTAAAATCTCCTAAGATTATATATTTATCAGTCGGCGAGCTCAAGACGTTAGATGTTAATGATTCTGAGAAGTAGCTGATTATGTAATGAGTAACCTTGATGTTGTTTACAGATGTAAACTACACAAATGTGCAAGTTATACGTCGATTGCTTGAAAAGTGTGTTAAACTTAAGATTACAAAACTGACGTAATATTAACCAATAAAAAAAGGTTTTATTGCAACAACTTTCTAAGATTATCGTCTTACCTTCACCCTCATGAGGGTATACTCCATGACGAGCGCACGGCTGATACGTACCTACTTTAATATGATTACCTGAAGTCTAGCGATGTACCGTGCGTACGTGCAATGACTCAAAAATATACCTATGATGTATTACTCCGTGGCGTGCACACGGCTAACACCGAACGGTCGAGCGTGTAATGTACTTACTACCAGCCACCTTAAATGTCATATCTGCATTATTTTACAGAAAGCTAGTCGTGCCGTGACCGCTATTACCGCGACGCGGGTCCAGTCCATCAACTAGAGCCCAATAGGTCCCAATTGTCTCTAAGCGATTACGATCTCCCTGATTACGATTCAGACCCAGGCCCTGAGATATGTTCAGTGGTAGGTTCACAGTTCGAACAATGACCCTAGACCTAACTTAACAACCACTGAACCAACCACTGAGCCAAGTACAAGCATTGAAGTCCCGGCACTGCCGGCCGAAATTCTGGAGGCCCTAGGGGACCCAAAAGGGACAGAAGAGGTGTTTGGCCCTGAAATTCCAGAAGAAATTGCTAAACGTTGCCCTAGGGTAGGGTTCTGATGGACGGATTGACAAAAGAACAGAAACAAGAAATTACAGGAAAAATCCTTATCCCGGAAAATTTTCGATTGGCCAAAGCACCCCTTCTGAATCCTGAAATAATTCCAATCTTATATGATGCGGAAAAACAAAACACTGAGATAAGCTCACAAATCTGACTACTAAGATAATAGGGGGTTGCTCGGATAAGATTGAGTTACTGAAAAACCTTTCAGAAATTAGTCAGATTTTCTTGGATCTTCACTATGAGGACACTAAACGGAGACGAAATTTAATTATGTCTTTTCTGGATAAAAAATTTATTAATATAATAACAGATGTGAAACGAGATGAATTACTTTTAGGCTCCAATCTTGGGGAAAAAATTAAATCCTCACAAACAGTGGAAAGATCTGGTCTGCAAATAAGACGTAAAGAAGGTACAGCAACTGCAACTTTTTCTAGAAAGCCTAACCAACAGGGAAACTGGAGGGGCCCACCCCAACCACCACAAGCATACCGCAGGTACAGGCAGGGTGGGCCACGGAATCGGTACCAAGGGAATCCATCTCAGCGTCGCCCTCCACCAACGCAAGACCGCCAAGTACCCTTCCCTACGAAGTATAATACCAAAACGCGCAGGACCTAACTCAGGTAATGCTCCACTCAGGTAGATTACGTAATTTACTAACTGGAAAGAGCTACGCAATGACCCTATTGTTCTAAATTACGTAAAATGTTTTATTATTCCATTCAATGGCTATGTCGTACAAACCTTTATACCTGAGAATAATAATTTTAATGATACCGAATCACAATTGATTCGCTTATAAATAAATAATTAAGTATTTAGGATCTATACAAGAATGCAGCGATGTAGAAGGACAATTCATTTCAAAAATATTTTTAACATTAAAATCGGACGGTACAACAATTGACTTAAAAGACGCCTATTTTTTGGTTGCAATTAATAATAATTCTAAGAAATATCTAAGATTTAAATTTCAAGGATATCCCTATGAATTTCAATGCCTACTTTTCGGTTTGTCAGTTGCGCCTTTTGTGTTTACGAAACTGTTGAAACCTATAATGTCTCACCTTCGCAGTAATGACTTAACAGTAGCCTATTATATTAATGACCTGCTGACCTATTTTGTAACTTTGACAGTTAGAGTGGATAACTGCCATTAGTTATCCACCGAGCTCAGTTACCAACCGAACATTTCCGGACAATGGTATTCCGTATGACAATTCGATCACGTGACCCCTCGGTGCTTATCGGAGACTTTACAGTGGAAATCGATATGATACCGTACAACACTACGTATTATGCAACTAATTTCAGAAAGCACGATCGAGCGTGCTCTTGGTATTGGAATAAATGACTATGATAATTTGTAACTTTACATGGATAGCCACTTAAGATGTCAATGTCGAAACTGGCGCATTTTTTGAGTTCTTGTTCATTATTTACGAGATTTTTTTATCAAACTACCACTTGAATAGTTTGTTTCCACTTAAAATAATGTACCTACAAACGACTTCTAAGAGCTCTCAGCTCACAAAACAGTATAAGACGTTGATACTTGTGGTCTATTTCTACTTCAGATAAATAATAACTTGTGAAAGGTAAATTCTTTTTACTTAGCTAATTTCTTATGTTTTGTTTGCTTACAAACAAATATGTATTTTAATGGTTTTAGGATGCCGGCAAATAGAAGAGTTTCATCGAGGCAATTAGAAATGCTTATTACATTTTGTGAAAAAAATTTAGATTTAGCCTTAGGACGGTGCGCCCGAGGGGCTCAAGCTCATCAAACAGCTACACGGGCCTGGAATACCCTTGCTGCAAGGTTAAATGCTGTAGCAGATGGAATGACTAAAAATGGAGACCAATGGCGCAGGGTAAATTGGATTGCTTTTCCTAGGTAAAGTAAAAATTGATTACTAATTTAGTTGGTTAAATGATTACTTATACATTTTTACAGTATTGGGTTGAGTTAAAAGCTAAAACTAAGGCAAAGGGTGCAGACATTCGTCGGAATGCTACAAAGACTGGTGGTGGACCAAACAAGTTAGTCCCTTTAACATCAATCGAAGAACGGGTTCTTCAGATAGTAGGACGGGTTGCAGTAGAAGGGTTGCCAGGAGTGCAGATACCTTTTCATGTAAGATTTTCATTGATTCTTTATTATGGGATTTAAATAAAACTGACATGTGTTCTCATTAAATATATACTACTGTTCAGTTTAAAAGCATGAAATTTTACGTGTAATTTTTTTATAATGTAATTAGGAGCATATTATTCTATTTTATCTTTTGACATAAATCTCTAAATAGCAAAAATTTTAGGTTTTATAATTGTGATTTTTTTCCACACCAATATAAATATCCATTTTATATGATATGATCTATACATAATCAAAATATTTCCTTACTTTCAGGTTTCTAATTCACCATCACATCCTAGTCCCATTACTCCTCAGCCAGGCCCATCCTCACAACCACACTCCCAACCATCCCCATCTGTTGCCAAAGATACTGTCAGTTTATACACAGTGTCAGAGCCTTACATGGAGGTGGAATGGCTTGATGACCAAGTCCTTTCCGATCCCCCAAAACCAACTCAAGCAGTCCTTGCCTCAGAGACTTTGCCACCGCCAGCAGAACCTCCTGCAGTTTTGCCTTTATCTCAATCCATAGCAACTATGTCACCAGATATACAACAGCCAGAGCCACCGAGATGCAGAAGACATCTTAGTTCAAGTATGTATAGAACTGAATTAATAAATCTATCACTATCGTCCACTTGCAACTTCATATAACTTGTCTAACCTACTCCTAAGCTCCTAAAATATAAACTGGGGTTTTTTAAGTACATGTACAAAACATGCATAAAACATTTCAATTACAAAACCAACAAGATAACTACTTTTGCCTCACTACAGTACCCATTATCCTAAAATGACTTTGTTTTTAATATGTTGTATTTGTTTTCTTCTCTTTGGTTTTTGCATGTTTCATATTTCAGCTTTAAGAGATCTACCAAGGTGGGCTCGAGAAACTGAAGAAAGGCGGCTTGCCTTTGAAGAGCAAATGGTGGGTCTTGTGGCTAGAATGGTAGACATTATGGAGCATATTGAACAAAGGCTTGCCAATATCAATCAGAATTTGTCTGACTTAAGTACCAACCTTCGACAGTAAGTACAATTCTTATAATGATTTTGTTTTTTTTATTTCTTAAGGTACTCAAAAGTTTTGTCCATTATTGTTTCAGGTGATTAAAGAAAGAAGAAAAATTATGCTTCATATTTATTTTGTAAAACATACACAGCATAATTTGGATAGTTTGTAAGGACTTGCCGAGCTAACAGGTGCAGATAAGAATTATTTTGTATAGACTTAACAGCTATTGTAAATTTATTGTGAAAAAGTTCTTCTTTACACACATTTTTCTGAACTGGTTGTAGAGTCATGCTATATATATTGTCAAGAAGAACAAGTAATTGTCAATGTTGAGTATTTGAATATAACCATTTTTTAAATAAACAAATATTTTCAAACCAACACGAAGACATAAAATTAGAGTATGAATTATTACAAGTCTGTAAGTTATGTAAATTTAAAAAGCCAGAAGGGTTGAACTGTATAGATTAGATTTAGTTAAATATACTACTTACAATTCATTTCAATTAGATTTAGAAGAATTATGAAACACATTTTAAGTAAATTTTATACTTTGCACATTTAATTGTTACTGTACCTACTAGTTTTAGAATTAATGTTTATTTAGCATGCTTCACTTTATTTAATAATTTGTACCTAAAAAACAGGTAATTCATACATAGCTATTCATTACCTAGTTAAGGTATTTACCCATTTATTGTTACCCTAGATCCATGATAAACTGATAATGACTTATCATAATTATAGTATTTATTGTTAATTTTTAGACACCTAATATAATGATCATTATGCAATTTATCATAGTAATAAATTTGTAAATTCGTATTTTATATTCATAGGTGTAAGTTTTTCAGAAATAAATTTTATTATTATTATTCCTGAATTCCTTTATTTCTAAATTACGGTGTCACATATCTACATCTCATATGCACTACATAACATTACTAGGTTATTATAAAATTATAGGTATGTAACTATAGGATACAGCTTGAAATAAAATGGACAACCATAAAAAGGGGTACATTTCAAAGAACTCTCATGTAATTAATGATAAACCTTTGATGTAAGTTTACAATAAATCCACAGGGAAAATCAGGATTTAGAAAGGAATTTAATTAAAGTAGTGTAATCATAAGTGATTCTAACACAATTTTAGTTATGTGTTTGTTAATTTTAAAATCTTTAATGATTTATTAAAACAACAAGCTTAAAACAATGCAACATAAACTTAGTTTAACTTAGTCTAAATTTTACCATACATCAAATAAAAGCAGGTATTTACAAAGCATTTTGTACAAGCAAAAAAAACAATCTAATGTTAAAATGTTTAGAGTTATGAAATACTTTATATGTATGGAGTCCAAATATTTTCACAAATGTATGTAATATTAGTATCCCAAGGGCATGTGTATAAGAGATGTTAAAAATTTGTAGAATAAATAAATTAAGTAACAAAAGTAAGAAAAAGTCTTATTTCAAACTTTCTAATAATTTACAAAGACTGCATTATAAATCTTGTAGTGAAAAATATATGACTTCACAGTTTTATTATTTATTTTAAAGTAAATTTGACAAGACATTATATTTTAATTTGAGATACAGATTAGAAAACCAAATATAAGAACTAAATGAAAGGAGTAAGTATTACAACACCCCCACTTAATCTATAATCTTTAATGACATTAACAATTTAATCACATAACAGCATAAAAATATAAATAATACAACAGACTAAAGAACACAAAAGACTTAGAATAAGTACTTATCTAAATTACATTATTATATTAATTAAGTCCCAACTGCTTAACACATTTTAATTATTTATTTTGAAATAAATTTGATATGACATTATATTTTAATTTGAGATACAGATTAGAAAACAATATATAAAAACTAAATGAAAGGAGTAAGTATTACAACAAATCTTTTGTAATATTTACTTTGTAATCTGTTACTGGTAGTCATTCCCAATTCCAAAACGATTCCATGGACAACTTAAAAGAGATGGGTTATATTGGGTCATATTCATTTATATACAAACTATCCAAAATGGAACAAACTTACAGGCAAACTTTCTGAGTTTTTAATGAGATTATCTTGATCGCCAAAGCCTATTCACTAGATCATTTCTAACATTATCTAGATCCTCTTCATCACTAACATCACCACCATGAGCAATCTCAGGATCATCTTCCACTTGTTGCTCTAGTTCACTTAATACATAAGTATCAGGAAGTTCTGGGGATGGAGTACTACAAGCATTGGCAATGTTATGTAGCACTACACAAGCATTTACTATCTTACCACATGTTATTGGGTCATAGTGAAGGACCCTGTGTGCTAATAAACAGCGCCAACGTGCTTTTAGTACTCCAATGCACCTTTCCACTGTGTTCCTGACGTGGCAATGTAGATTTGTGTAATGTTCTTCCGGTGATCCAGAAGCACTCCCAATTATTGGGGTCATCAGCCATGGTCGCTGAGCATATCCAGAATCACCTAAAAATCAATATGTGATAAGAAAAGTCTTAAAATTACTGAATGGCCTATTTCTAAACAGTTGAGTATAGACAATAAAGCATTTTAACTATTTAAATACACAATTAGTCTCACAATCTCTGTTTTTATGTGAAGCGGTTTAAATATTAAAAACAACTTACCTAAAAGCCAACAGTGTTCGCCAGCAGCAGCAAGCCTTTCCATGTAAGTTTTAGTTGGAGACTGGTTCCAGACGAAAGAATCATGTGCTGCACCACCAAATGCTGCATTTACATATAAAATGTTTAGGTCTGCATCACAAATCTAAAAAAAAGGTATAAGGTAAGTTAATGATTTGATAAATAAATTACTTACATACACATATAAACTGCAATTGTAAACTTACAATTAAAACATTCAAGGAATGATAATTTTTTCTATTGAGATATGTTTCCTCATGTTCTTTAGGGCGTATCAATGCTACATGGGTCCCATCAATACATCCCACAATACCAGGAAATCCAAATTTTTCCATGAACCTGTAAATATATGTTCAAAATAATATCACTTTTTATATGATTGACTGAAATGAACAAAACAACATACATTCACATTTAAATTAGTTGATAAGGAACTCACTTTTCCATTATCCCCTGTCTTTCATCAACAGTCATAGGAAACTTTATGTGGCCACTTAAGACATTTGGATTGTTAAGTGCCTGTGTGACCTCATGCAAACACTTACTTAGTGTTGGCTGGGACATATTTAGTAAATATGACGAAGCAATGTTCTTTTGGTAGGAACCTTGCGCATAAAAGTATAATGCAGCCAACACCTGTAACAATCAACGAATTGTGAAACAGAAAAATGAATATTATACTTATTGCAAATTGACGATAAAGATCTTAAGTTCATACCTTAAGCTCAAGAGGAACAGCCGTATTCCGACGCTGTCGAAGCATGTAGGGCCTAAGTTTTTCAACCAATTGCTTGAAAGTGTCTTTTTTCAAACGAAAATGTGCCACAAACTCTTGCTCCGGTAGTCTCATTGGCGCACTTAACATTCGTCTCCATCGACGGTCAAGCCGTAATGCTTTCATTTTCCTCTGTTCATCAATATAAGCCATTAAAATAGCGCGAGACATCTTGAGTTCACTTTAAAATACGAAAACACTACAATTAAAGTTTCAAACAACAAAGTGAAGATCACTGTACTCGCGTAAAACACTGCTCTTTAGTAGTGGCAATCGACGACTTCGGTGCCTATCACAAAAATCCACGGTGGACATCAAATTGATATACACCAACGTTACGGAATACGAAAGACGGAAACCTTCATACAAAAAAACATTGGGGGAAGGATATCGATACCACTCTGTACGACACTAGTGATGATCACTGAGAGTTACCTTTGATTGAAATTTCGTAGTTGCGCACTGAACATACGCAATACAAAAATGTGATTTTGACAGCTTCTAGTTGGTAACTTTAGTGAATGATCATCACTGTAACTTGTCAAATGAGTTAGCGAATAACCCTGCTGATCTGCATAGGAAATAACTATAAAGAATGTCTCTCCTGCGTTACCAAAACCCTAAATTTATTGAAAGATCTAGTGTTCATTAAAAAATTAAAAGAAAAGTAAATTAATTCCCAAGCAAGTACAAAGATACTTAGGTTTCGTACTAGACTCGAAAAATATGTGTTTACGCTTACCAGTTGAAAAATAATGTAAAGTTTTAAGATCGGTGCAAAATTCACTTCAACAAGCCTTCCTACCCATTGGATACTTCTCAAAATTCTTGTGTTTGCTTTGCTCGGTTTGCCCAGATAATGAATGGATATATACAATACGTCTGGAACGAGAAAAATTTTTAGCCTTACGGAATGCAATTACGACCACCTTATGCAAGTTAGAGAACAATTAAACGCAGATTTTTCATGGTGGATTAAGCACATAAAACATCGAGCAACCCGATACGTAAGGGAATATACAAGTTGGAAATTTTTTCTGATGCTTCACTGCCGGGCTGGGGGACTTGTTTTAACGGAGAAAGAACTAGAGGTTTTTGGAACGCAGAAGAGACTAAACATCACATAAATTATTTAGAATTACTCGCGGCATTTAACGGTCTTAAATATTTTGCAAATCAAATAAAAGACAAAGAAGTTCTCCTACATATCTACAATACAACCACCATTTCTTATATTAACAGATATGGTGGTGTGCAATACGAACATCTTAATAATATAACACGTAATATATGGCAGTGGTGCGAGTAAAGACAAATACATATATTTGCTTCGTATATAAGATCACGCGAAAACGTAGATGCAGATATGGAATCGCGGTACTTTAATATCGATACTGAATAGAGCCTATCTAATAATGCATTTTGGACAATTACTGCGACCTTTGGCAACCCACAAATATACTTATTTGCATCACGACTTAACGCCAAATGTCCTAAATTTGTATCATGGAAGCGCGATCCCGAAGCCTTCGACATAGACGCCTTTACTATAAATTGGCATATTTACTTCTTCTACGCGTTCCCACCTTTCTCACTTATTCTCAAATGCCTGAGAAAAAAACTACAGACGAAGCCACGGGGATAATGGTAGTGCCATACTGGCCAAGCCAGCCTTGGTACCCACTTGTCATGAAATTTACACGAAAGGAAACTCTTACTCTTCATCCGAACCCTGAATTGCTTCTCTCTCCTTTCAGAACCCCTCATCGGCTATGGAACCGTCTTACCCTGGTTGTGTCGCTGTTATCAGGAAATCGTTTGAAAAAGAATCCCTAACTAAGGATTCTATTGATGTAATAATTTCATCATTGGCAGCCGCCTCACTTAAACAAGATACCTAAGGTGCTATTAATAAAAATCATCTATTCCAATCAGTGTACAACTCTACTCTAGGACTTGTTAATCCAAGAGTAACAAAGTGTTAACTTTGTAATAAGTTTGCCATTAATAAACAAGGCGTAACTTCGGAGTAACAATACTCACTTTACACCGGATATAATACGAATGTTATGGCAACTCTTAATATTTCAAAGTAAAAAGAATGAGTTGATGAATGATAATGATAGCAAAAACTGTCAAGCAACTGTCAACGCCTTACGCGCGCCTTCTTGTGTTGTTGATTAAATTCAAATTGTGTCTGCTTGCATTAAACTATTTTCCTTTAATTTTACAAATACCTAATAAAAATGAATAAGAAACGCAATCGCTCTACTAACTGGGATGAGGAAGAAAAGGTAAATTATGTTGTAATCGTCTCCTTTTTATAAATACTATGGTCTTTTTTTAGCTTGTTTTATGGTTATATTACGTTTTCCTTTCTTTTTTTAGCAATTATTTAGATATGTGCTTAAAGAGCACTCTAAAGTGATAGAGAAGAAATCGCTGGACACAAATACGAATAAGTGTAAAGTAAAAGCATGGGAGCAAGTTCATATAAAGTAAGATTAACACTGTTTTTATCATCGATGCTTTTTTCTCATCGGTCTTATGTGTGTTAAAACTAATTTTTGTTATTTTATGGTCCTATTAGATTTAATCAATTGAATAGTCGGCCACGTGACCTGAACCAGCTGAAAATTCAATGGAAGTCGATGAAGGTTCAGGCTCGTAAAAGTTATGGCTCATATCAAAAAGAGTTAAACAAAACGGGTGGTGGAGCACGACCAGCTACTCCTAGTGAGGAAGTTATGGAGATCAAAGATTTGTTAAACCCATTGGAGTTGATGAGAGATGACAATATTTATGATTCAGATGGTGTTGTGATTGTAATTCCAAACCCAAACACACTGGATGATACAGTTTTGGAAAGTGGATCAACATCTGTAATTATCCAATAGAATTGTATACATTGAAAAGTTCTTTAGTCCAACATGTCGTCATGTTCTCGTGATGAACATGTGTTGAATAATTAACAAATTTCTACTATTTTCAGAATATAACTATATAAACCATTGAAAATGATAATGATCAAGTGGCCATTCAAGAATTTAATTAATTACTGGTTAGCTACAATTATAATATAGGTATGTACCTACATGCATATGTGGTGTGCGTTCAATAATGTATCAAGAAAGACCAAAATCACACTAACACTAAAAGTTTGTTTGTTTGTGTGCTACTCTTTCTTGATTAAACGACTTTTGTATAGAGGTAAGCCTACACCCTAGCTTATAGCCTAAAGTAGCCCTTCACATGTCCCCCTATGACAATGCAGATAAGGTTGCGGGTAACAGCTAGTTTATTACAAATATATTTCAACTATTATTTCATGTTTGTTACAGTTGTCCGATGATGATACCACTGTGGTTACTCCAGAAACAAAACCCAAAGCCACAGTTTCTGGAAAAAAGGTGCTTATTTACTGATTTTTGTTTTGTGCTTATAATGTTTTAAGATTAAGAAAACATACTTAAGTATATGTGTGTATGTATAAAAGCAGCATAATTCTTAACTTTAATTCATTCTTCGAGGCGGCCAAACGAAAACTTATCTTGAATAGTGCTTTGAAGTCCAACAAGGTAATGTTGATGCTTATTTTAGATTTATATATTTATCGAACTAACAAGTGTTTATTCAAATATTTTATTTGTTTCATTTTAGGGTAAAGAGGAATATGTGAAGAAAATGGTAAGCCACAGTGCAAAGTTAAAAAACGAAGAACATTTGAGAAGGATGCAAATGGCTGAGGAAGAGCATTCAATTAAAATGGAACTACACAAAGACTCTCTTTGTGTAATAAAATTACAACAAGATAAGGAGAAAAGAGAGATGGAAATGGCTGAAGAACTACATGCCATTAAGATGCAAATACAAAGGGAAATTTTGAAAAAACACATTGTTTAGATAGTTATGTTAATTATAATATAAGTTAATATAGTATGATTTAAATAATAATAAAACATCTGTTCTGAATTTAAATATTTTATTACACTTAAGTATAATCTATTCTAAAAAGTTTCATTAATAAATGCCGCCCTGGCAGAATTGCCTCAGAGAGAGTTATCAATCATTGCTGCTACTGGAACAGAATCTAACTGATCCACACCTTCGGTATAATCCTGTCTGTGCATTGCAATATTGTGAAGTATTGCCAATGCAACAATATACATCTTAGTGTGGTTAAGTTTTGTAGTCGAAACCTTTGCTTCCATACACCAAAGCATCGTACCACTACATTGCGAGTCCTGATATGGGCCCGATTAAACATTTCTTCCTTTACTGTAGAAGGATGCAGTAAGGGCGTAAATAAATATGGAGTACATGCATATCCTGAATCTCCTAAAAGTCTATCTACCCTTAAATTCGGCTTGCTCGAATATGTGTTTTATCCGACTTTCATTGAATATCCTTGAATCATGCATACTGCCTCGCCAATGAGCCACAATATCCATAATTTCAAGGTTAGCATTTGATACAACCTGGAACTATGTAATTAACAGATATATGAGCCTTTTACTTTGTAATTGTTAAATAATAGTAGGTATAATGATTTTATGAACCTTCTGTTTTTCATGGTTGTTATTTGTTTTGTGCAATAAATAAATAATAGTGTACTTATGTTTACTAAAACTTACCTTTACGCACGTTTATTGAACTGTACCCTTTCCGGTTTATGTAGTATTGCCCAACATCTCCACCAACTTTTGGGATCCTAATATGTGTGCAATCTATAGCTCCTATTACTTGTCTTAATCCACATATAGAAAAAAAACCAGCAATTGTTCTGTTTTGCTCTTGATCACTTTGTGGCATTTTTATCCATTGAGTCCTTTCCTCTACTAACGCTAGCGCAACTTGTTTGCATACAAGAGAAATTGTTGGCTGGCTCATCCCATTTAGATCCCCTGCATCATCTTGAATCTGTTGACATAACACAATAAAGAAAAAAGAAACATACTTAACACTAAATAATGGAATTAATATACTTATTGATCTAAGAAGAAATGGTAAACTTACCTCTCCACGTGCCCATGTTCTAATAGCTGTCAAAACTTTCAGATGAGGTGGTATGCAACCACCTCTTGTATCACCAACTAGCCTGCTTTTTATTAAGTCGATAATAAAAACGGCAGTAGATCGACTAAATCTGTACTTCGATTTAAACTCAGATTCCTGAAGTTCTTCCAGAGGATTCTTACGTATTTTATAATGTTTCACACGCCTCAATAATGGGACCTGGTTATAAACCTCATCAATTTCCTCTATCACTCTCATATCATCATTAAAGTAATCTCTTTCCATTCTTATTTGCACAGAATAAATACAAAGGGAGCTAAAAAAGTTGCTGTCAAAAAATCAAATCACAGATAACCTATAAGTAGCTACCTACTTATTTTACGCATTCTCCATGCTTAGTCATTCGTTAAACTATGTAGCGCCAAGGATTAAATCTTACTTCGAGTTTAGAGTTGGAATAGCTTATTCCCTCCTTACTCCATATTTATTAATACAAAATGTCATTACGTCAAATATAAAACTAGGTTTAAAATTAATCTTACTTTAGTCTGTGTTTATTAATAAGTTGTATTAAATATGGTAAAAATAAATCGTATTTTACAATAGCCTTTCTATTCTTATTACTTATAAGATGGTTTCTATTTGATAATTATTAGGTAAATGCTTCAACATTGAAAAGAATATTTTATCTTGTCCAGGAGTTGTGTCAGTAGACTTGATGCACAATTCGACTTCATGAAGTGTTATAGGAGTTTGCAAGTTTTTAGATATTGTGCTGAATTCTGGATTTTCTTGTATCACAATATCTGGGCACAAATTCCTCAGAAGTTTCGTAGTATTAGCATCTTCAACCTTAAATCTTGGTGAGCTAAGTCCTTTCATCCATTTAATAGAGTTTCACATTTCCGAAGCTGAAGTATTCTCTGATATATTATTACAGAACTTTTTCCATTCTTCTGACTTTGCTTGCCGGATCAATTTCTGTGTTTTTGCGATTTGTGTTTGAAGTTCGTCATAATTGTTAGGAGTTGGGTTTTTCCTGAAGGTTCTTAAGGCACTTCGCCGTTCAGCTACCGCTTTGGAGAGGGCGGGCGTCCAATACGGTTTTGGAATGAATTTTGAGCCAGTGCTGTTACAGGTTTTAGTATAAGTTATGTAACAATCTGCTACTTTATTAAGGGCTGTTATAAATTTATCATATAAATCTTGAATATCTTGTACCGTATTAAATGAATGAAACTCGGTCTCTAAAGCTAGGGTATAATTTTTCCAGTCAGCTTGTTTTAAATTTCTTTTGCTCTTAGGTATCATTGGTGTAACTAACTGTGTTTTAATTTTAATCACTAAATGGTAAACCCAGGCTTTCATTTATGACATGACCAAACCAGTTTTAACGCGATATCTGAAGAAGGAAACTTTATGTCGGGTGATGATTTTTTTATTGTGTTGACAACTTTTTTCATTCTGGTGTGTGATCCATCATTCAGTGAACAAAAGTTATTATTAAGTTGAGCATCCAACATTTGCGTGCCTCTAGCGTCACATTTAACTGACCAATTAGTATTATGGGCATTTAAATCGCCTGCAATTATGGTTCTTGAGTTAAAATTAGAAAAAATTCGTCCCAGTCTTTTTGTGTAGGTTCTCAAGGCAGAGCAGGGCATTTTTCATGTTTCTTCATAATAAGTTAATGCCATTAATTAATTTTACTTCTTGTTTGGAACCCGTGTTCTCCAATATGTGACGCGTCGGTCCTAACGGCTGATTGCCAAATACAATATTCATAATTTCTCATCAAAGTACAAAAATCTTAACACAATCAAAAGACACATGTATAGAATTTTTTTTCTAATTGATAATGCCTCAAATCAAAATAATACATTAAAGCTGTATGTACCTGAAAGGATCTGTATTATTGGATAAATAAAAACTGAAGCCGTACTCGTTTGGTTTAATAAAAAGGAGAATAATTGGGCCGATCAACTTTTAAAAATCCATTGACCACCTAGCCATGTCCCGAGCCAATAATTCTATATAAATAAGAAAAAACAGCTTTATTGTTGTTGTTGTGTATTCCTTATGCCATAAACAACAGTATCAAGCCAAAATTTTTTATATTTTTAAGTAATTTCTTGTAAAATAATGGTTGTCCGATGGACAAAACGTAAAAGTTTTTAAGTTTGAGGTTGTCCCCCCAACAAGACTCAATTAGATATTTCTATCCAACCAAAAAAAATGGTATCACCGATTCAGATTTATGATTTACATTTAATAATTTAGTTCATTTGCTACTGTAATAACTAACAAACCTAACTACATAATGGAGTATTATTTAAAAAAAAAATCAACTTCTGTCCACGCAAGCCTTACATTTTGTACTGTACTTTGGACCACTGCAAAATATAAATAAATATATATAGAATGGTCGTTCTATTCACTCCGTCAAGGACGCCAAATTTCTAGTTAAAAGATGCGCGGAGTGGTTGTTATGATCCTCCGAAAGGCGAGCCGTCAGTCGCCTGCGTCTTGTCGAGAGTGAAGCACGTCTGTGTTTCATGTCCACAAGACCACCGTTAAAATTACGTAAGTAATGGACATATTGTTAAATTTATTTTGGACAAATATTTATTTGATCCTTTATTTTTTAATAAGAACAAAATAATGTACACAATTATATATGATTTTGAAATACACCTTAAAATGTTAAATATTTCCTAGGGACAACCAGTCACTTGGACAACGAAATTAGTTGTCCTTAGGACAATTTGGTTGTCTTCAGGACATGAAAGACATAAACATATTAATACTACCTTTTTGTTAATTTATACGCTTCTCTAAAGGCAAGAATGTATAGATTAATTTTTTTTGTAGATTATATGCCCCTTTCTGAAAAAGAAAAATCAAGGCGTTATAGAGAAAGGCTGAAGGCAAACCCCGAGAAATTAGCTGAACGAAAGAGAAAGAAAAGGGAAAGCTATCACAGAAATAAAAGGTTGATTTCAAACTTACAGCCAGAAGAACAAAAACATTGCAGAACCATTTGGAAATTACGAAAACAGGAACAGAGAAAACGCCAAAAAACACTGCGTAACATTCTAAATGATACCCCTCCAAGTTCACCATCTATTCTGGACGAAGTTAATATACCTGATGGCCCACTCCAAGCACCCACCCACTCCACCGGTTTCTCCCGCGACGCGTAAAAAGCATAGCAATAAAAAAATGCAGTCAGAAAGAATCAAATTACTTAAACAAAATAAGATTTTGAAACAACAAGTGAAGAGTTTGATGAAGGGATGTGATAAATTTAAAAAGAGAGCTGCTCGCAAAGAAAAAGAATTATCTTGTTTTAAAAATATAGTAATCGGATTCCCTAATGATGATAAATATAAAATTTTAACAAATGCAATAAAAGAAAGATACAAGAAAATTAAAGTCCGCAAGGACAAAGATACAATTAGGACTATATTTAATAACATTGACGGGTCTAACAAAAATATAATAATAAAAGACTGTGTTGGCGCAAATACAAAACTTAAAACTAATAGTGTGCTTCGTAAAGAAAGTGAACTCGTCAAAAAAATTAAATGTTTCTTTATCAGAAACGACGTTTCTAGAAATACAGCTGGTAAAAGAGAAACTATAACGAAGAGAAATAACAAAGCGCAAAAAAGATTCCTTCTAGACACGATGAAAAACTTGTTTAAAACTTTCCAGTCCGAGAATAGTATAATGTAGTACAATGGATATTAGTACGTTAATTTTGGAAACTGTTTGCGATAGTAATAAATTGGAATGCATGTTTGGAGTCTGTAAGAAATGTCAAGATAAAGAAATAAAGATTAATGCAGAAAATGTAAAAGGAACGGTACAATGGCATGAATGGGTGAGGCAAGAAGAAATCTACATAAAAGATGGGAAAAAAATAAAGGCCATAAAGAATGTAAAAAAGTAATGCAAAGATGAGGTACACATTTTAGCTGCAAGTTTCAAAGTTGAGCTAGTAACTACAAAGTCGCATATTTTTAAAATGCAGAACCAGTACAAAAATTTCAGGCTAAGCGTTGATGGTATTAAAATAAACGAAGCAGTGATTGTAGTAGATTTTAGTGAAAATTATAACGCCAAATGTTTCGAAGAAATACAAGCGCACCATTTTAGGGGATCGCGTAATCAAGTTACTCTCCACACAGTCGTCGTATATGTTTATAGTAAGGAGCAAAAGCATGAAGTTTTATCATTTTGCTCTATCTCGCCCTGCAACATTCATCAACCAGCTGCAGTATGGGCTCACCTTCATCCAATTTTGATGCATTTAACCGTCAATTATCATGAAGTCGACACAATCCATTTTTTTTCTGACGGTCCATTCTCACAGTATTGTCAAAAGGGTAATTTTTATTTGGCTTGCACTAAAATATTTGAGTATGGATTTCAGGCTTTTACTTGGTCATTTTTTGAAGCTGGGCATGGCAAAGGACCAGCGGACGGAATAGGAGGCTACTTAAAAAGAGCAGCAGATAATAAAGTAGCTACTGGGAGAGACATTATCGATGCGTTTAGTTTTTATCAAGTCCTTAAAGAATCTAGTAAAATTAAATTATTTTATACAACAAAAGATAAAATTGACGAAATCCAGAAAAATATCCCAACACAAATTATTCCTCTGTCTGGAACAAAAGATGTTCACCAAATTTTTTTACACACTTCTGGACAATTAATGTATAGGAGTTTAAGTTGTTTTTGTCCTAGAGGATTCTGTGCCTTAAGCAGGCACAACAACCACAAGTATACTCACCTCTACCGGCTTTTAGAAACATCCCAACCTCGGCACATACTTTTGCTGAGCAGTCCCAGGATATACCCAGCGATGACGACATGCCTTTAAGTGTCTTGGCTCCATTTAATAATCTGCCCCGCCATAAAAGTATCTACAAAACTGTTTACTGTAGCTCATCCGATGAAGAAAATGATATAGAACCTCAACCCTCGGTATCAGAAAAAAATCCAGACTTACCTAGAATGGGAGATTACCTGCTGGTTAAAGTTTATGGTGCCAAAGGTAAATCATATCATACATACGCATGCAGAGCCCAAAGCGATATACAAGATGACGGGGACACTGAGGTCACTTTTCTAAAATGTGTTAAAGGCGGTAAACTATTTATCTTAGACGAAAAAGATGTCTCGTTTGTAGCATATGAAGACGTCATTAAAAAACTTCCGTGTCCTGACATTCAAATTAAAAAAGGTGTGACTTATTTTAGGTTTCCATTAAATACCAATGTTTTCGAAAATGACGGTTAACGTTACGGCTTTTAATAGTGATCTCAATTAGAATATCAAAAGTTGTTGTTCAAATTATTTTAATGAAAAGAAGTATTATCTAGTTTAAATTCAACGTTAAATACTGATTGAAGCAAAAAAGGTGATCTATTAGTTTTAAGATTTTTGATAAGTTCAGTTACAAAGCACCTGTACATTTTAAGGTCTTTTTTATTTCCCGTTTGTGTAACAAATAATAAGACTGGTAATCTGCTCTTTGTTGTTTTGGATAAAAAAGTTAATTTAAATTACGTAGAAAGCGTTCATTATTTCTAAGTTTTTAGTCACGTCTGTGGGTATTATTTTCTTGTTGATTTTTGATAAATAAAAATGTTGGATAAAAGTAATAATTAATGTTCATTTTTAATGAATAAACGACACTTTGAGAACTTTCAGAATTGTGTTTCAATAACCATACAAAATATAATCAAAAAATACTATGGTATTAACCTTTAACGTTAACGTACTTCCCACGGACAACCTATTGTGTCTATTGGACAACTAGTTGAGTCTATTGGACAACCGAGTTATGGCTGCAATTGCAGGTAAATAGTTCTATAATAAATCACGTTAGCTTGAGTCAGTTACGCAAAATAAATAAGATGAGATGTATTTCAATATCAGCAATACCTTTTGTCTCATTATTCAGATTATTTTAAGTTTTATTCGAAAGTTCAAGTTGAAAATTAGTCAACGGTTGTCCAAGAGACCATAAAAATCAAAATATAATAAAAAATAAGAAGAATTTACCAAAAGTATAAGCGTGAGAGCATAACATAAACTATATTTATCATAAATACAGTATAAAAAGTAATGTTTATCAATAAACACTTCATTAAAACTGTAACTGAATCAATCATCTGATAAGAAGGTATTGCTTGCTCCATCATAGCTAATTTCGTAAAAACTCGAAAATGATAAAATTTTGAACAGAGTTTTTAACATAATCATAAAATTTTGTTGATTATCTGTAACCTTAACATATGAAATGTATGATCGGAGACAAAAAATTAAAATCTCGTTTTTTTCGCAAGTGGGTCTTTAAAAGTTGATCGGCCCAATTACATCTTAAGTACCAAGTATCCTTATCATAAAGGAATATGGATAACATTACTTTAATATTGGTGCCGGGAAACGGTGGCATTCCCGGTGATACGTGTAGTTTTGAGGACTGCATTCCTTCTATTACTTATGTGAGGGCATATGAGCTGTACACTGGAGTTTTTTTGAGAGATAAAAAAGCAGTGAATGAAGTAAGCTAAACTTCTATGTGTTGGTGAACATAATTACCCTCAATTTCTAAGAATTACAATTTTTTGTTTGTTTGCCAGAGGTACATAGACTCAAACAACTAAGCAAAATATACAAAATACAACACATAAACATCATAGGTGATGTTTATGTGTTTGTATTTTGTATATTTTGTCCTGAGATGTGCAGAGCAAGTGTCAGGTCTCTTTGGATTGTTTTTTTGCCGACATTTAGGATTATAATTTTACAAATTGTTTTCTGTACTGACCTGTAATAGATTTGTAACTAGAAATAAAACAATAGAACTGTTTGGCATATATATTTATCATCCTCCATGTTCTTCATCTTCTCTCACTAAAACATCATCATGGAAAGACAGGGACAGTGTGCTGGTACCACGCGCATCCTAGGTACCATATAATAGTCATTACATGAGGCATTGTTAATCAGAGGGAGAATAAGATATATTTTACATATATACTTTTAAACCCATCTGGCGGGAATTGGAAAAGTGTAATTAGGCAATATTGTAGATGGGAACATGTGGTCCAGGAACATGATGGGAACAGAAAAAGATATATTAAAATTCATTAAAGGTTAAATGATTTTAAAAGTGCAGGACCTGATTCAATAACCCCAGTAAATACTGATTTTTACCACAACGTTTTATAAATATAAAACGTTGTGGTAAAAATCTGGCTTTACCATTAGCACTAATATTTAAATCTTCAATGGAGAGTGGAGTTTTTCCTGACGAATGGAAAAAAGCCAGAATTGTGCCAATATATAAAAAAGGTGATAACAGTGAGGTAAAAATTATCGACCGGTATCTATTCTATCCAGCTTTTCCAAATTATTTGAATTGGTCGTTTATTTGAATATCAGTGGGTTTATCTTTAATCAAATCAGTGAGCATCAGCATGGCTTTAGACCCGGTTGCTCTACGGTTACTAACTTGGTGTAGTTCGTATCGGATTTTTCTCTTGAAATAGATCGTGGGTTTCAAGTTGATACGGTTTTTACAGACTTTTACAGCCTTTTCATTGTTAAAATGGTTTGAGTCCTATTTACAAAAAAGAACCTCACCTTGTATGCTGCCGCATCTGGTGTGCCCCAGGGATCTAATTTAGGTCCCACACTTTTTTTCAATTTTTATGAACGATATCACAATCAACAGCAAATACTGCAAATCACTCTTATTTGCCGACGATCTTAAACTCTACTGTCCCTGCCCATAAAGTCTTTCAGCGACTGTGTGTTGGTTCAGAATGACTTGTATGAGATTTAGATTTGGTGCCACGTTAATCACATGACTCTCAACTTGAGTAAGTGTTTTCTGATCAGGTATACTCGGGTCAAAAAGCCAATTGTCTTTAAGTACAACATTGGTGGTGTGGAGTTACAGGAGCTGGATGAAGTTCGAGATTTGGGTGTTATCATAGACAATAAGTTAAAATTCTCTTCTCATCATAATCAACGTGTTACAGATGCAGTTCAGATGTTCGGATTTCTGAAAACGAACCCTAAAGGTTTTAAGCACAACACTAAAATCTTACTTTACAATTCATTGGTACGTAGCGATCTCGAATACGCATGTGTTGCATGGAACCCGTTTTACGCCAACCATTCCCAACGTATTGAGAGTATACATAGAGCATTTACTCGTCATCTGGCTTTATCATCGCAAGGTTTTTCGTATAGACAACCGTATGAACAGCGACTATCTAAATTTTATATGGTGAAACTTAGAGACCATAGAGGATTTTTTGACTTATGTTTCTTCTTTAACCCATATATGCCCAGAACTATTTTTTTCTCCGACTTTTGGATATGTAGATACCTGTAGGGTTCTTATGAAGGTTGCAAGTAAAGATTTGAGGTGGCACTGAGGGAAGGGGTTTTTTTAATGGGTTAAAAACGACCCATGGGTCAGATGTGGTACTTTAAATTTATGATGAATAAAAGTACCAATATTTTTAAATTATTTAATTATTCTAACTTCTTTTTGGCATTATTTGCGTCATTCAGTGGGCAGTTTTCAATACGTTTACTAATTGGTTACGAGGCACTGCCAAAACACGTGTTTTTCTTTGAGATCGCTGGCCAATGGCAGTCCAGTAAAAAAATTTTCGGAATAGAGAGAAAAATCCATATTAGGAAACTCCTATTTCAGCACGCTCAGAGCGCACTTGATTGGGATCAGCATACAGGCAGTAGCCCAGTCTTGTCGCAGCAATCGACAAATCGAAGCCAAATCTTTTACATGTAATACGGAACCATGGATTCATCGATGCTTATATCCTTTTCAATAGGATTATACTGTTTGAAATTATTTATTAACAATAATTCGGCATCGTGGCATAACCAGACAAAATAAAGATTGCATTAAATCAGTATATTTCTTTGTCTGACAAATGAGGAGTGACTTTACAAAAGGGGATATCTACATCTTATAATTTTTTTCAAAAAATAAAGAAAAACGAAAAAGACAGGACACACAGATCTACACAAAGTCTGCATAGCTATGTAGGTACTAGGTAATAAGATTAATAAAAGGGCATATAAAAAAAATATTTGGCTTTCTAATTTAGTGGTACAAAATAAACAAAAAATTAAATATCCCCTTTTGCAATGATAAGATGTAGATATCCCCTTTTGTAAAGTCACTCCTCAAATATAAATTCATATTTCCCGCTGCAACAATAGCAACTGTTTGTCTGACTATGTAAACGATTACTTCACGATCGAGAAAGATATCAAAGAATGTGAGGGTGTCACTATTTTCAGACAGCTTTGTCCACTCGTGACTGTTCCTGGGAAGATCTCTCTTCACCCAAGTGCGGTCACTACCCACTTGGCGTTTAGTAACTGTACCTCTCCCGCTTCCGCGTGCTCTTCCATGGAAATGTATCATTGCGCTTCTCACCCTCACTGGATTCAGTTTCACGGCAAACGGACGCCTTAAGGTTAGACATGCAGGTGCAAAAAACTTTTGACGGGATAAATGATGAAAACATATATCTCCGGAATCCCCGTCAGATACCCTGCCATCGCCAGAAGGATCAAAAGAGATATCAGCACCTAGTATCTCATCGTCGGAGTTCAAATTTTCCAACTCCTCTATGATATGGTTCGTTTCAAGCAGTCGTCTAGACCTAGAAACCAAAAACAGCAATTAAATACACTTCTTCCCAAGGGGTCGTTATCGTCCCACCATTGTTTTCCAACTATGATTTGTGTAATAAACATGTATTTCATAACACTTTCACTGTTATGAGATAGATTATTTATCTAATTTTATAATTAAAACTACTTAATAGGTTTCTTAACGTAGACAAAAATATTACTTACATTATTCTCAGCAGAACCGGACTTTTTTGCCACCAAAAATCAAGACATGAAAAGAACTGTCACAAGTAGTAACAATAAAAAGTTATTTATTTGTTTCGGTAGATAATACTTTCATTGATCGATAGATCACGCTAAGCGTAGGAAATAAGCGTTTTGATTCACAAAATTGATTTACAGGACAAAAACGATGGCTGCCTGATTATTTCAGGACAGGTGACAGCAATTCTAAGTTTCATTTCCTTTCTATAGCGTTGTATTAGTCCAACTGGCGTATCTGATACATAGCTGCTAGCAACAGTGACAATTTTATTGTCATCCCATTTTACAATGCACAGTTTATTTTTGTTACACACGACACGAGAGTATGAGCGTCGACCTTTTGCTTTAGAACTTTATCCGATAAAAGCTTCTTTTCCGCATTACGCAATCGATTGGGTCCTATTGTAACTAATGAAAATATTCCCATTACGTTTCGAAGCACATGAAAGAGCACCAGGCTGGTAAAAAAGTTATGGAAGTGCACAAATGAAAATGCTGGATCAGGAATAGTTTTACACAGCGCTAAGACAACTTTAGCCCCCAACCCCAAACACATCTCTTCTGGCGTAAATTTGAGATATCGGAAGGTGTCTTCACCACCATATAAAACAAAATCGTATATGAAGCCCAAAACACTAACTAAGGAGAACGGGCATTTTGGTATACAGTGCAATAGGAATGAGTAGTATATGTTTAGATCGTTTAGGTGACAGATATAGCTACAGCTAAAAGATAAAAGAATAACCGCACACAAAATACAATAATAATAAACCACCAATAATAACCGTTTGAAACAAAGAAAGAGAGAGCCTTTTGAGTGTAACAGTGACACAATGCTGTCGTTGTTCGTAATGAAGTCCTTCATTATGAGAAAGTTGTAACCAGCCTAAAACTGCATTAGGCATTTATCTAACAAAACTAAGAACTGGAGACTCAGACGAGAGACTGGCAACATTATTCAACATATCTCATCGAAAACTCGAACGTTTTTTGCCTATGGTTAGAGAGTGACCAATGATTACGTTGCGCTTCATCTAGGAGTGGACCACATTGCCAGAAATAATATTCTCCAAAGAAACCTTACTATTCCAAGAACTTTATTTGGGAACGACGCAAACAACAAAGCCATAATTATATGTGATGGTACGTATGTATATATTAACAAAAGTTCCAACTTTTTATTCCAACGGCGTTCATACAGCCTACATAAATATCAAAACTTGTTGAAGCCGTATATGATGGTAACCACGGACGGCTATATATTAGAAGTCAAAGGGCCATATGTCGCCACTAAGACAGATGCCAACACAATGAGCGACATAATGCAAAAAGAAGAAGAGCCACTGCATTGGTTACTCGAAAAAAATGATGTATTCATCCTAGATCGAGGATTCAGAGACAGCTTGGGAGATATAGAAGCTTGTGGTTACGAACATCACGTGCCACCAACTAAAGACAGAAGAGAAAAGCAGCTTACCACAGAGCAAACTAATCAATCTCGTCTTGTAACCATGTGCCGCTGGGTGGTGGAAGTGGTGAATGGGTGGTTTAAACGTGATTTTAAACTATTACGGAAAAAATATTTTAATAAAACTCTGTCACAAATGTTTGCAGATTTTAAAATAGCTGCAGTCATTCTAAACCACTTCCACGCTCCCATTGAGGACAGTGCACATACAGAAGCCTTTTTAAATTCAATAAGGGCAAAAATAAACATCCCTAACTAGTTACGCAATTATGTGGAGGCAAAAAGATTAAATAATAGAAGGGCAGACTTCTTGCGAATCGAAGCAAATGAAATAGAAAACTCCCCAAGGCTCAACGAGGAACAAGTCATACATTTTGCCTTGGGAACTTACCTGCTGAAGCTCGTTAGATCATATTGTAGCGAGCACTTACATAATGGCCTCTACATAATAGAGACGGTTAGGAATAATGTGCTAGAAGATTTAGGACAACATGGTATAGACGAGGAAGCTTGGCTCTTGCGTGGGTGCATACAGTCTCGTCATGTTCGAGTTAGGAAATATTATTGCTATATTTTAATCAATAATGTTAATAACAAAATATCCCAACATTATTGTACTTGTTTAACAGGAAGACGAACCATAGGTACTTGTGCCCATGTACTGTCAATATATGGTACTTAGGGTGTGCCCGTCATGAAGGCTTTAATGCACTTGCAATAGCCCTTAACGATGTTACTCGTATATTTGATGATGATGGTGGTCATGTTATTTAATACACATAATAAAATATCCTTATATTTTGTGTTTTATTTATTGTACCTACATTATTTCCAAATGGCACTAGGTATAATCAAAACATGTTACTTTAAATAATGTAGTTAAACATTATTAAACGCAACATGTACTAATTCAAATTCTTAATACCGTATTTTTTTATATGTATGCAAACTAGCAAGCTGGTCACCCTGATGGTAAGTGATCGTCGCCGCTCATGTATACCCGCAACACCAAGGACATCACAGGTGCGTTGCCGGCCTTTTAAGAAGATGTAAGCTCGCTTCTTTACAAAAAATTCTGTCAGATTCAAAGCGGTAGAACTCAGATCCGACAACTCTTAGAAACATGCGACCTAGTAAATATGAAAATACATAAAAGTACCCTTCTATTCATACATGACTCATTGTTATTGCAAGGTATACCAGCTTCCATACATTTTTGCCCATTTTTCTTTTCTATTCGCTTTTTTACCTGTTATAGGACACCATCATTTCATCGATGCTTTAATAAAAAAATTCGTGTGGAATTTGCTATGTATTCTTTCAATGATGGGCCTAACTTTGAAATAGCGGTCACCTTTATCTAGTAAGTTATCGTTGAAATGAATGTACCGTCGTATCTGCTGAAATTTTTTGAGTGGCATTACTTCACCTATTTGTGAAAATATAAATTCTTGAGACCAATAGTCCGTATAAGCCGACAAATTCACAATCCCATGAGCAATAAATAAATATTTCTAACAATCACACCACATTATCTAGTGCAAATTAAGTATCATTAAGAACTTGTGTTATGGATACTAGATAACGGATAAATAAACTTAAGAAATATATAAGCACAAATAGATATTTTTTTTCATGTATAAATATTAGAAATAAACTTAAATAAACATACATACACATCCATGACTAGAAAGCATATATAATAAAATATCTGCCTCTACCATCTGGCATGGAAGGCAAGGGTACTTACCTCCACACCAAACAGGCCGTCGCAATAAATTGAGATAAATTCTTTAACCTCTTGTGTTGCGGAGTTTTGCGCCGGCTGGAGAAGATGCCGCCGTAGTGTGTACCCTTCGAAGCTCCGAAGACACCACGACCTGACGAACCACGGAGTGACACCCGACTTGATCGAGTGCAGGTTGGAGCGCAGTGAAAACAACACGTCTTCAAAGTATGAACGTTTATTGCGGATACAAATAAACCTTAAGTTTAAACAAGCCTATGAACCGCAATTGTTCCTGTAGTTCAGCTTCTTTCTTCAGACCTCTTCACTGGCCTCCGGATACACCGAACAGCGCTTACGTCTTCTTGGGTCTTCACTGGCCTCCGGATTCACCGAACAGCACTTTCTTTCTTCTAGCTGGAAGCTTCTGAACTTTTCTTATTAGACTTTTTCTTTCTTCTTGTTAGTTGTTGTTTTCTTCGTTGCAGGCACCGAACTGACTTCCAAATTTTTTTTTTTTTTTGTTCCCCTCCGCGGGAAGGGCAGGAGGATAAAAATGCCCTGACGCATACTCTGGCGCGATTCCAAAGTTATGTGGGACTCGTCCCGACGCCTACCAGGACCATACCCACTAAAAACCCCCTGTCGGCTCGTGCATTTTTGCCACTCAGCCTTCATCTGAGCGACGGCCAATTGGAGAAAGAGGCCGCGCTAGCGGGGCCCAGAAGGGGTCACCCGCTGGGATTACATAGCACTGAAGGTGCTCAAAGCACTGAAGGTGAATACGTAGCACTGAAGGTGCTCAAAATGAAAATCAAAAATTAAAATAATTGCAAAATAAAATTGAATTAACTCGCATTTACGTTAGAATTAGGATTTACGTTAGAGCTAGAATTTACGTTAGAATTAGAATTTGCGGCCAGAAGGGCTTCGAGATCGCGTGACAGTCTGGTGGATGAGTACGTTTGCGCATTCCTAGGCCTAGCGACTTTGAACTTCGAGTCTAACACAGGAGTAGTATATGAGACTGAATCACGAACTAGAGGATTGGGATGGGTTTCGGAGCGTTTGAAGAACGCTTCAGATAGTGTTTTGAGATGTTGTTGTACTGTAGGCAGTTCAAGATCTCTATGCAAGTCCGCGTTACGCACGTACCACGGTGCGTTTGTGGCCCGGCGGCAAAAGAGGTTTTGAACTACCTGCAGTTTGTGCAGGAGGGAGGGTTTGGCGTGGGCAAAGATTGGCGAGGCATACGTCATGACGGGTCTAACGCAGACCTTGTAAAGTGTACGTTTGTTTCTGAAAGACATTTTACTTTTTCTACCTAACATGCTATTTAGGCGGCCTAAATAGTGACGAGCGAGTTTCGAAACTCTTTCGACGTGTGGCTTGAAAGAAAGCGTCGGATCTAATGTGACGCCTAAGTATTTAGTACTGCGCTTCCAGGGGATGGGAATGCCTAACATTCGAACGTGGGGATCGCCATCGGTACGACGGCGTTTGTGGTCGAAGCGCATCGCAGAACTCTTTTCAGGGTTCACATCGATGCGCCATTTTTGAAACCATACACCAAGGGCGTTTACGGCCTTTTGGAGTCTGGTTACAAGGTGCCGGACACTGTGGCCTTTGGTATAGAGTGCGGTGTCGTCAGCAAAGAGGGCGAGTTCGACGCCTTTCGGCGGGATGGGAATGTCGTTGGTGTACACGGTGTACAGCAGAGGGGCGAGGACTGAGCCTTGAGGGACTCCAGCCTTTATAGGACGAGGCGCAGAAAGCGTGCCTTCGTGTTTAAATCGAAATGTACGGTCTTTGAGAAACGACGCTATTAACCTGACTAGGCGATCCGGTAAGCCTATCTTGTAGAGTTTATAAACGAGACCGCTGTGCCAGACTTTATCGAAAGCCTTGGCTACGTCAAAGAAAACCGCGACTGTTTTATAACGACGCGGATAGAAACCGTCAATTATAAACTCAATGACTCGATGGACTTACTGAGGGCAGGAGTGTTTAGCGCGAAAGCCGAACTGATGGGGAATAATGAGAGGATCGCCATCCGTTGGAAACAGATGGTTCCTCATTCGAGAGAGTATGACTCTCTCGAGAAGTTTAGACATTGCCTTGAGGAGGCTGATGGGTCTGTGATTAGCCGGGACGTTCAGAGGTTTGCCCGGCTTGGGAATGCCTATGACTGTCGCTTCTTTCCAAGCTTTTGGAAAGTAGCTATGGTCGAAGCAGGCATTGAAAATGATAGCTAACAAGGTAAGCATCTGTTGAGGTAGGTGCTTAAGTGCGTGGTTGGAAATTCCATCCGCACCCGGAGCCTTTTTGGACTTTTGATTTCTAATGAGAAGCAAGATTTCGTCATTAGAGACTGTGACAGGGTCGGCGGTGATGGGGAGAGAGTCTCTGCGAAGGACTTCGTCCTCCACCACCTGGATGTGTGAGGGATCAGCAGGTTGCGTGCTGGGCGAGCATTGTGCGGCAATGCTGTCAGCGAAGCATTCGGCTTTCTCTTCGACTTCAAAGGCAGTAGTGCCATCGGGACGAGTGAGAGGAGGAACGTGAGAGGCGGTGTCTACGCGTAAGGCTCGGGCCATGCTATAGTACGCTTGGTGGGACGGAGAGGTATTCGCCATGAGATCGTTCATCTGAGCGTCTCGGAGTTCCACGAGGCAAGACCTAACTTTACGTTGAAGCTGATTCGCAGCTGTTCTATAGGCGGGCGTGGGATATTTCTTGGCTCTCCGGAGAGCCGCGTTCTTAGCTTTAATAAGATTGCTAACGGCTAAGGGAAGCGTGGGTTTGCCTTGCTTAGCAACCTTTTCGTTGTCACTGATGGCTGAGTTGATAGCATCAGTGAGAGAATTTACTAATGAATCGATTTTATCCGGGCTATCTAATTGTTCGGGAGAGATCGCGAGTGGAGAGTTCGGAGCCTCTAAGGCTGAAACTAACGTATTTTTAAAACCTTTCCAGTTGGTAAAGGTCTTAGGAGATGAGACGTTATCGTTCGGCGGTCCTAGAACGAGGGAAACGGGGCGATGGTCGGAGCCTAGGTCATCGAGCGGTTCGATAGACCTTAGATCAAGATTGATTCGCTTGATAATTGCAAAGTCGAGGATGTCAGGAGAGTAGGACGGGTTGTTGGGATAGTGAGTGGGAGTGATGGGGGATATGACGTCTAGGTCAAGGGAGTTAGTGATGTCGAGGAGAGCGATACCGCTAGTGTTAGTCGATAGGCACGTCCAGTCAGTATGTTTGGAGTTAAAGTCTCCGAACATAATGACTGAATGGCCGAGGGCGAGAATGGCCTCAAAGTCGCTGCGGATTGGTCTGGTACCACTAGGTATGTAGATTGAAGCTATGATGATGGTCGGACGACCAGTCATAGCCAATCTACACACAGTGGCTTCCATGTTGAGGAGAGGAGGGGTAGGGAGAGGACAGCAGTGGAAGCCTCTTTTGTAATATATAGCGATGCCGCCGAAACCGTCGGAGTTGGGCCTATCGTTACGAATAAACGCGTACTTAGGTATAGCGAATCCTCTGGAGCGGTTTGGAGTAAGCCATGTCTCCTGGAGAAGGAATAAGTCAGGTTCTTTGTTCTGAAGGAACAGTTTAATCTCGGGTAGGTTGGTGTTAAGGCTACGAGCGTTAAAAGATACTAGGGATAAGCCCTTGGGTTTAATACGACTGCACGCGGGATTCGCGGGTCTAGACATTATAATTTACTTATTTACGATTTTATAGAAAAATAAAAAGAAAATAAATTTACAACGAACTTAGGAGCGAGTGATGCTCGGCTAACGCGAATAAACGCTCTTGAGGAGAGCGGGCGGCTCGCAGTTTGCGTGCGAGAACAGAAATTTCCGTAATGTCGACGTTTTGAATGACGTCGAACACGGTCTTCATGTCCTCAGCCAGCGACGACTGAGGTGAAGATGACAAAGCAGGACGCGGCCCTACGGAAGCTACGGGAGCTGGGATGGGTCGGGAAGGTGCAGGCGGGACAGCCGGACGCTGCCTCCAAGACAGAGCCGGAGTAGGCGTCGGCTGAACGGGCTTTGCTTCCGGGGGACCCCGGTTGCGCAGCGGCGGGAAGTTAGCGGGAGTGAGCGGCGGCGCCGGTTTAGGCGCGACCCTGTTGGCGGTGGAGCGCGGAGCGCGCGGGCAACCCCTGTAGTTAGCTGTGTGACCGGACTGGCCGCACAGCACACAGGCAGGGGGGGAAGTGGATTCGGGAGTGCGAGTGCACTCCTTCGTAAAATGTGGATCCAGGCACTTAACGCACCTGGGGGGAGCTGAGCAGTTAGCCGCTGCGTGGCCGTAGAGTTGGCAGCGGTGGCACTGCCCAGGGTGACCACGGGGGTTGGGACGCTCGACGGAGATATTTGCGAGTCCGCAAATTGTGCGAGCCTCTCTAAAGATCTCCCTCGAGTTAGGAGTATTTGACAGGATTACTAAAGCTAAAGGAAAACGCCTACCGCGGTTGGAGTGCATCTTATGCACTGCTTCGGCCGGGAAACCCTGGGACTTAAGGTCCTCGAGGATTTCTTCATTCGCGAGCTCGAACGGGACGCCCCGTAGTACTGCGCGGATCTTACGCTCCTCCGGGAGGGCGTAGGTGTGATACGCGATTTGTTTTAAGGAAAGTAACCTGGTGAACGCGCGGAAGTCGTCGACGGTCGCGATTTGAATTTTAATTGTATCGCCAGCGTTGGCGGCTTTTAGGTAATTAATTTTGTGCTCTTTGCACAAGTTAGAAACCTCGGTCCAGCGCGCTTTTTCCCGCAGGAAGACGGGCGGGGGGAGCTGAGGTTTCGGCGGGACGGGAGCGCAGCGCGTCGCTGGCTTCGATGGGACCGACGGAGACGCGGTCACTTCGAGTGACATGAGCGGCGCGGGGGCGGGTGTAGAAGACACCGGGGTTGGCTCGGGTGTTGAAGACACCGCGGCTTTTTTCGAACGCTTCTTAGAGCGTTTGGTAACTAATTGGAAGGCGGGCTCAGGAGAGCCGGTTAAGGTGGCGGCGACCGACGAAGCTTCGGACGCGGCGGAGTCTGAATCGCTCCCGGGAGCGGTACGCTTCCTACGAGATGATCGCGAGGATGAGACCGACGCGCAGTCCATATCGGATGGAACGGGAGACGCGGGAGAGCTATAGACCTGAGGGGTCTGGGTGTTGGAGGCCTGAGGGGCTGGGGTTGGGGCCTGAGGGGCCGAGGACGCGATTGATGCCTGCAAGGCCTGCGTTAGGATGTCTTTTGGGATGGAGACGCCTGCCGCAGCAAGCGCCTGGGTGAACGCGTTAATAATGATTAGCGGATCCATTAGGGAGGGTTGGGACAATAATATGTAAAAATATAAGTATAATAAAAGATGCCTAGTTCCTAAAAACCTAGCAAAATCCTAGCGGCAAACCTCCCTACCAGCGGTAGGGGGGCTGGGGAGAATAACTTAAAACTAACCGTAGTACGCCGAAGGCCGCTACCTAGAAACCTAAAAAAGGGTACGCAGGTAAAGAGTTGACCGCGTTAGGGTCAACCTTTACCAACAGAAAGGACAAATACACACGAAAACACACAAATATGATAAAAATAAATATGAAAATAGGAGAAAAATAAATAAAATAGAGAAGAGAAATAAATAAAAATAAAAAGGACTGGTTCAGTACAAATTCGTTGTCACCGTTAAGTATCCTTTGCACTGAAACCAGACTACTTACGCTGGGCACAACACTGCACCCAGCACAAGCACAACACAACTTAGCACAGCACTTTGAAGACTGAGGGGCTTAGTCGCAAAGAAAAATCGCACTTCGAAAGCACTCAGACGGAGTAGAAAAACCTTGAAAACCGTAGCACGGAACCAACACGCTAGACTGTGACGTCAGTAGACTGAGCGCCACGGAATGGCGGGAAGGGACCGATCAACGGAGAACTGGGTCTTGCACGTCCTCACCGCATGGCGATCGGAGCGAGAATGTTCGACTTCCAAAGCTCGGCGTGCGCCTTTTATACAAATTTTGCCCTAAATAATTCCAGCGCTCTGATTGGCTGGCGCGTTTGTGCAATTTGCACCTAATTACACTTAAGTTTTACTTGGATTCTAAACTTTACATCGAATTATCTTTCAAACTATTAATCGAAACTATTACAATATTATATTCAAATAATAGAGCGAAACGATTCCTATATGTTTACATAAATATCAATTTGATAAAATTAAATACAAAAAACTTTCTAGAACAAAGACCATCTCAAAATACCGTTTGCGCTGGCAGACTACTTACTTAGCTTAACATTGTACCTAAGGCGAAACGGTTACAAACGTAATTTTATCATTTTACATTATCAAATTATGCAAACATTCTAATTACAATTAGATTTTAACATAATCAAACAAGATATAACTACCAATTAGGAACATATACAACAACAAAGGTTTTCTCGTTATTCTCTTCAAATACGTAAAACACCATGAAAATAATTATTACATTTCAATAAAAGAAAGCAATTTACACATTATTATCAATAAACCATAACAATAAACCATATAATTACGTAGTTATTCAACGAGAAAATATCTAACCATATTACGTCATTTATTACTTCAAATGAGTACTGTATTATATGAACCTATATACAATAACGTTATATCTACCATTATCTACAAATCTGAACAAATCAGTATTTTACAAATAACCTAGGTCTAAATTCTATCCAAAACATACATAAAGCTTCTCATATTATGCTTATATTATACCAATGAAATCTTTTAGAACTTTATTAAACACAAACATCATCAATTCAACCATAAATCAATGTTATCAAAATAGAATTCAAAATATACCTATACCTAGGTTCCTATAACATCATAATTTCCTATAAGAATCTTATTAGTACTTGCTTACGTCACACTCGAAAATAACCACCTATCCGAGGACGGGCGCAAGTAGTGAGGGCGTGGACTAGCGTTATTTACAAAACTATTTGTATGGCTATGTCCCTATTATGCCGAATCCATTTCATGTCGCGTCGCTAACAGTCTCCCCCGCAGTGCGTAGCACTCCATCCTGCGGTTGCGACGCTGCAGCTGGAACCAGGATGACGACCCGTCTCGTTGGCCGCCTCAGGATCCCCCATGGTGTCTGCACGTCCAGAACTCGAACTCTCCCATCAGGTCCAGGGTAGACTCGGTGAACTCTTCCTCTCGGCCAGGTGTTCCTCGGCAGTGTTGCGTCGACGACCATGACAATGTCGTCAATGCGCGGATCCTGCGTTGCTGCTCCGTTGATCTTCTTCGGCAGCAGGGTAGGTAGATATTCCTTGATCCACCTGTTCCAGAAGTGATCCGTCAGCCGTTGTGCCGTCTTCCACGTTGCCCTCCCGACGAGCTCGACGTCTGCAAACTCCCCAGGCGCCGGTGCTCCACAAGATCTGCCAAGTAAAAAGTGGTTCGGCGTTAGAGCTTCCTCGTCGTCAGGGTCTATGCTAACGTGAGTGAGACGGTTTCGGCGGCATCGCTATATATTACAAAAGAGGCTTCCACTGCTGTCCTCTCCCTACCCCTCCTCTCCTCAACATGGAAGCCACTGTGTGTAGATTGGCTATGACTGGTCGTCCGACCATCATCATAGCTTCAATCTACATACCTAGTGGTACCAGACCAATCCGCAGCGACTTTGAGGCCATTCTCGCCCTCGGCCATTCAGTCATTATGTTCGGAGACTTTAACTCCAAACATACTGACTGGACGTGCCTATCGACTAACACTAGCGGTATCGCTCTCCTCGACATCACTAACTCCCTTGACCTAGACGTCATATCCCCCATCACTCCCACTCACTATCCCAACAACCCGTCCTACTCTCCTGACATCCTCGACTTTGCAATTATCAAGCGAATCAATCTTGATCTAAGGTCTATCGAACCGCTCGATGACCTAGGCTCCGACCATCGCCCCGTTTCCCTCGTTCTAGGACCGCCGAACGATAACGTCTCATCTCCTAAGACCTTTACCAACTGGAAAGGTTTTAAAAATACGTTAGTTTCAGCCTTAGAGGCTCCGAACTCTCCACTCGCGATCTCTCCCGAACAATTAGATAGCCCGGATAAAATCGATTCATTAGTAAATTCTCTCACTGATGCTATCAACTCAGCCATCAGTGACAACGAAAAGGTTGCTAAGCAAGGCAAACCCACGCTTCCCTTAGCCGTTAGCAATCTTATTAAAGCTAAGAACGCGGCTCTCCGGAGAGCCAAGAAATATCCCACGCCCGCCTATAGAACAGCTGCGAATCAGCTTCAACGTAAAGTTAGGTCTTGCCTCGTGGAACTCCGAGACGCTCAGATGAACGATCTCATGGCGAATACCTCTCCGTCCCACCAAGCGTACTATAGCATGGCCCGAGCCTTACGCGTAGACACCGCCTCTCACGTTCCTCCTCTCACTCGTCCCGATGGCACTACTGCCTTTGAAGTCGAAGAGAAAGCCGAATGCTTCGCTGACAGCATTGCCGCACAATGCTCGCCCAGCACGCAACCTGCTGATCCCTCACACATCCAGGTGGTGGAGGACGAAGTCCTTCGCAGAGACTCTCTCCCCATCACCGCCGACCCTGTCACAGTCTCTAATGACGAAATCTTGCTTCTCATTAGAAATCAAAAGTCCAAAAAGGCTCCGGGTGCGGATGGAATTTCCAACCACGCACTTAAGCACCTACCTCAACAGATGCTTACCTTGTTAGCTATCATTTTCAATGCCTGCTTCGACCATAGCTACTTTCCAAAAGCTTGGAAAGAAGCGACAGTCATAGGCATTCCCAAGCCGGGCAAACCTCTGAACGTCCCGGCTAATCACAGACCCATCAGCCTCCTCAAGGCAATGTCTAAACTTCTCGAGAGAGTCATACTCTCTCGAATGAGGAACCATCTGTTTCCAACGGATGGCGATCCTCTCATTATTCCCCATCAGTTCGGCTTTCGCGCTAAACACTCCTGCCCTCAGTAAGTCCATCGAATCATTGAGTTTATAATTGACGGTTTCTATCCGCGTCGTTATAAAACAGTCGCGGTTTTCTTTGACGTAGCCAAGGCTTTCGATAAAGTCTGGCACAGCGGTCTCGTTTATAAACTCTACAAGATAGGCTTACCGGATCGCCTAGTCAGGTTAATAGCGTCGTTTCTCAAAGACCGTACATTTCGATTTAAACACGAAGGCACGCTTTCTGCGCCTCGTCCTATAAAGGCTGGAGTCCCTCAAGGCTCAGTCCTCGCCCCTCTGCTGTACACCGTGTACACCAACGACATTCCCATCCCGCCGAAAGGCGTCGAACTCGCCCTCTTTGCTGACGACACCGCACTCTATACCAAAGGCCACAGTGTCCGGCACCTTGTAACCAGACTCCAAAAGGCCGTAAACGCCCTTGGTGTATGGTTTCAAAAATGGCGCATCGATGTGAACCCTGAAAAGAGTTCTGCGATGCGCTTCGACCACAAACGCCGTCGTACCGATGGCGATCCCCACGTTCGAATGTTAGGCAGCGGTGGCACTGCCCAGGGTGACCACGGGGGTTGGGACGCTCGGCGGAGATATTTGCGAGTCCGCAAATTGTGCGAGCCTCTCTAAAGATCTCCCTCGAGTTAGGAGTATTTGACAGGATTACTAAAGCTAAAGGAAAACGCCTACCGCGGTTGGAGTGCATCTTATGCACTGCTTCGGCCGGGAAACCCTGGGACTTAAGGTCCTCGAGGATTTCTTCATTCGCGAGCTCGAACGGGACGCCCCGTAGTACTGCGCGGATCTTACGCTCCTCCGGGAGGGCGTAGGTGTGATACGCGATTTGTTTTAAGGAAAGTAACCTGGTGAACGCGCGGAAGTCGTCGACGGTCGCGATTTGAATTTTAATTGTATCGCCAGCGTTGGCGGCTTTTAGGTAATTAATTTTGTGCTCTTTGCACAAGTTAGAAACCTCGGTCCAGCGCGCTTTTTCCCGCAGGAAGACGGGCGGGGGGAGCTGAGGTTTCGGCGGGACGGGAGCGCAGCGCGTCGCTGGCTTCGATGGGACCGACGGAGACGCGGTCACTTCGAGTGACATGAGCGGCGCGGGGGCGGGTGTAGAAGACACCGGGGTTGGCTCGGGTGTTGAAGACACCGCGGCTTTTTTCGAACGCTTCTTAGAGCGTTTGGTAACTAATTGGAAGGCGGGCTCAGGAGAGCCGGTTAAGGTGGCGGCGACCGACGAAGCTTCGGACGCGGCGGAGTCTGAATCGCTCCCGGGAGCGGTACGCTTCCTACGAGATGATCGCGAGGATGAGACCGACGCGCAGTCCATATCGGATGGAACGGGAGACGCGGGAGAGCTATAGACCTGAGGGGTCTGGGTGTTGGAGGCCTGAGGGGCTGGGGTTGGGGCCTGAGGGGCCGAGGACGCGATTGATGCCTGCAAGGCCTGCGTTAGGATGTCTTTTGGGATGGAGACGCCTGCCGCAGCAAGCGCCTGGGTGAACGCGTTAATAATGATTAGCGGATCCATTAGGGAGGGTTGGGACAATAATATGTAAAAATATAAGTATAATAAAAGATGCCTAGTTCCTAAAAACCTAGCAAAATCCTAGCGGCAAACCTCCCTACCAGCGGTAGGGGGGCTGGGGAGAATAACTTAAAACTAACCGTAGTACGCCGAAGGCCGCTACCTAGAAACCTAAAAAAGGGTACGCAGGTAAAGAGTTGACCGCGTTAGGGTCAACCTTTACCAACAGAAAGGACAAATACACACGAAAACACACAAATATGATAAAAATAAATATGAAAATAGGAGAAAAATAAATAAAATAGAGAAGAGAAATAAATAAAAATAAAAAGGACTGGTTCAGTACAAATTCGTTGTCACCGTTAAGTATCCTTTGCACTGAAACCAGACTACTTACGCTGGGCACAACACTGCACCCAGCACAAGCACAACACAACTTAGCACAGCACTTTGAAGACTGAGGGGCTTAGTCGCAAAGAAAAATCGCACTTCGAAAGCACTCAGACGGAGTAGAAAAACCTTGAAAACCGTAGCACGGAACCAACACGCTAGACTGTGACGTCAGTAGACTGAGCGCCACGGAATGGCGGGAAGGGACCGATCAACGGAGAACTGGGTCTTGCACGTCCTCACCGCATGGCGATCGGAGCGAGAATGTTCGACTTCCAAAGCTCGGCGTGCGCCTTTTATACAAACTTTGCCCTAAATAATTCCAGCGCTCTGATTGGCTGGCGCGTTTGTGCAATTTGCACCTAATTACACTTAAGTTTTACTTGGATTCTAAACTTTACATCGAATTATCTTTCAAACTATTAATCGAAACTATTACAATATTATATTCAAATAATAGAGCGAAACGATTCCTATATGTTTACATAAATATCAATTTGATAAAATTAAATACAAAAAACTTTCTAGAACAAAGACCATCTCAAAATACCGTTTGCGCTGGCAGACTACTTACTTAGCTTAACATTGTACCTAAGGCGAAACGGTTACAAACGTAATTTTATCATTTTACATTATCAAATTATGCAAACATTCTAATTACAATTAGATTTTAACATAATCAAACAAGATATAACTACCAATTAGGAACATATACAACAACAAAGGTTTTCTCGTTATTCTCTTCAAATACGTAAAACACCATGAAAATAATTATTACATTTCAATAAAAGAAAGCAATTTACACATTATTATCAATAAACCATAACAATAAACCATATAATTACGTAGTTATTCAACGAGAAAATATCTAACCATATTACGTCATTTATTACTTCAAATGAGTACTGTATTATATGAACCTATATACAATAACGTTATATCTACCATTATCTACAAATCTGAACAAATCAGTATTTTACAAATAACCTAGGTCTAAATTCTATCCAAAACATACATAAAGCTTCTCATATTATGCTTATATTATACCAATGAAATCTTTTAGAACTTTATTAAACACAAACATCATCAATTCAACCATAAATCAATGTTATCAAAATAGAATTCAAAATATACCTATACCTAGGTTCCTATAACATCATAATTTCCTATAAGAATCTTATTAGTACTTGCTTACGTCACACTCGAAAATAACCACCTATCCGAGGACGGGCGCAAGTAGTGAGGGCGTGGACTAGCGTTATTTACAAAACTATTTGTATGGCTATGTCCCTATTATGCCGAATCCATTTCATGTCGCGTCGCTAACAGTCTCCCCCGCAGTGCGTAGCACTCCATCCTGCGGTTGCGACGCTGCAGCTGGAACCAGGATGACGACCCGTCTCGTTGGCCGCCTCAGGATCCCCCATGGTGTCTGCACGTCCAGAACTCGAACTCTCCCATCAGGTCCAGGGTAGACTCGGTGAACTCTTCCTCTCGGCCAGGTGTTCCTCGGCAGTGTTGCGTCGACGACCATGACAATGTCGTCAATGCGCGGATCCTGCGTTGCTGCTCCGTTGATCTTCTTCGGCAGCAGGGTAGGTAGATATTCCTTGATCCACCTGTTCCAGAAGTGATCCGTCAGCCGTTGTGCCGTCTTCCACGTTGCCCTCCCGACGAGCTCGACGTCTGCAAACTCCCCAGGCGCCGGTGCTCCACAAGATCTGCCAAGTAAAAAGTGGTTCGGCGTTAGAGCTTCCTCGTCGTCAGGGTCTATGCTAACGTGGGTGAGTGGCCTCGAGTTCACCACGTGTTCGACTTCAGTCATCAGCGTGTGTAGGACTTCCTCTTGTGGTGTCCTGGACTGCAGCACCGTCGTCAGAGCCGTCTTCACCGATGGTACGAGCCTTTCCCAAGCGCCGCCCATGTTTGGACAGCCAGGTGGTATGAACTTCCACCGGGTTCCCTCTTGACTCGCCGCCTTTTCCAACTTCGGTGAGATGCATCTGAGTATTGGAAGGTCTCTCAATACGGACACTTCCTTTACGTATTTCGCCCAGGCTGCTCGCTGGTCTTCGGGAATCTCGTCGTTCCAGCCGATCTCCCTGCGCCATATGTCCCGAATTAGCTTATACCCCTGAATTAAAACTGGGATAGCAAGGCCCAGGGGGTCGAAGGTGGACATCACGGCGCTGGTGACTTCTCTCTTCGTCGGCGTCTTCTTGCCTTCGAGCATGTCCGGGCTGGTATTCCGGAACCCAACGTTGAAGGCCAGCAAGTCTTCTGCCATCAGCCATCTCAGCCCAAGGGTCTTCTCTTCAGCAACCAGTTCTGTGCTGTCTTCTTTGAGCTGATCTCCTATCTCGTCGAGGATCTTCGCCCTGTTGCTGCTCCATCCTCTTAAGTGGAAGCCTGCCTTTGCATGGATGCTCTGCACCTGATGCGCGATCTTTCTTGCATCTTCCTCTGTGGCAAAGCTCTGCAAATAATCATCCATATAGTGATTCTTCTCGATAGCTTCCACTGCCGCCGGGTAATCTTCTCTGAAATCTTCTGCGTTCTTGTTCATTACAAAAATCGCCGTAGACGGTGATGAAGCCAGACCAAACACCACTGAGCACATTCGGTATTCGTCTGGTGTCCCATTCCTTCTGTCACCGCGCCACAGGAACCTCAGGCTGTCGCGATCCTCTTCACGCATCTGCACCCTCAGGAACATGTCTTGAATGTCGGCGACAACGGCGACTGGCTTCTCTCTGAACCTCACAAGCACCCCAAATAGCGATTGCAGAAGATCTGGTCATCGCAGGAGTGCGTCGTTCAGGCACTTCCCGTCAAATTTGTTTGGGAGGGTTTCACTCTTCCACAGCAGCCCGGATTCAAACCTCCCCTCTGGAAGGCGCTTCGTCGTTGATTGCGCTCGTTGGTCTGCGTCGTTGCTCGGGCGGCGAGGCTGCACTCCGATTGATTCGATGTCGAAGTGTCGCCGCACCAAGGTTTCTGTCTCATCTTCTTCGATGAGCCTGCTGTGGTTGACGTACTGTACTGGTGACGTCTTCCCGTTGTGACGCCCATGGAGGACCCATCCCAAGCTCGTTAGTGACGCAACTGGATCGGACCTTTTCCCTTTCTTAAGTCTTCTCGTGACGATGAGACCCCAGTTGTCTTGCCCGATGAGAAGTTTTGGCTCTTCATCTTCATATAGTAGTTGACCTTGAATGCCTTGCAGGTGCGAGCATCCTTGGATGACACCTCGATCCACACCTTGTCTTGAGAGCTTCAAACTGTCGATTGTTCGAACTTCAATCGTTTCCTTCTTCTTACGATGAGCTCCCTTGATCTTGACGCTTATCTTCTGCGAGTCGCACCTCTTGATTCCATGTTCTCCAATTAATAAATAAATAAATAATAATAATATAATAAGTCGCGGGTAGTCGTGAAATAAACACGCATTTTTAGTGTGCTCCCAAGTTTTATTTATTTTAAAATAGTTTTTATAGTAATTTTGAACAAATAAATGTGGTGACTTGCAGCCACACTCACCTGCACTCACTTAACACAAAGTTTTCTCACTAAACTTCCCAGTAAGTACTACTAGTAAGTACAACAACAAATTATTTACACAACAATGGAAGCACTTGCTAAAATGTTCGAGGCACGATTCACTGAGTATGAAAGCAAGCTGGAAAAAGTTGCTGCTAATCCCAAAGCACATGTGGATCTTGCAACATTATCCAAAGACTTCTTGTCCTTTAAGAACCTGATGTGGCAAATGTTCAAGCAGTTAAAGTTGGAACTTGAGTCTCTCAGTTTATCACAAGACCGACTGGAGACTGCTTCACGCAGAAAAGTTTTGTTGTTCCATGGAGTCTCTGAAAAGCAAAAGGAAAAGGTACATGAAGTAATACAGCATGTTATTTGTGATCAGATGAAATTGAACAAGACATGTACTAACCATATTGAAGTATGTCATCGTCTGGGACGCTTTTCTCAGGATAAAATGAGGCCAATTCTAGTGCGATTTCAAGACATGGAGTCTCGACATCTGGTTTGGGATGCCAAAACCAGTTTGAAGGGCACTGGGATAGTAATCTCAGAGTTCTTGACGAAGACAAGGCAGCGACTTTTTACCTCGGCGCGTCAACATTTTGGAATAAAGAACTGCTGGACAGCTGAAGGGAGAATTATTATCAATCTACCAGACAAGTCGCGGCAAAAGATCGAAACGCAGTGCGCACTTGACGAAATTATTACACAGTTTCCGGCTGTTGGTGTTCCTGAACCTGCTGCCCAAGCTTCAGCTCCTAAAATTACAGAAAAATCGCCAAGGAAGACGCGCCGCCGTCAATAAGTTTGTCTCCATTTTATACTTTTCAATATTTCTCAAAAATTATGTATTCATAACTTAACCAAACTTCTTAACTTGGCCGACTTATACTTATAAATTTTTTGAAATTTTTACGTCGGTATTTTTAAATTGTCTGTACATCTTTTACAAGTTTTGCATGTATGTATAACTCAATTCTGTTTTTAGGTTATTTTTCTTTGTTTACATTGTTCTGTTGCCTGTTGTGTGACGTTTGCAACAGTTCTTAAATTTTGACAGATTGCTCAATCTCACTGAGGAAACGTCACGTTCATGCATAATTTGTATACGTGCCAACACCTATAGTGGTATCATTTTCAGCAACCTGTGAGTGGTGAGTTGTGGATTGCGGCTCTGAAACTTAATTTAAGGTATTTATAGCCCAGTTAATTTTGTAAGTATATTATATTACTGATATATATATATATATATTTTATTGTATTGTTTATTTATTTATATTAAATTGTATTCATGGACTCTATTGATGAAATTGATGACAGTTTCTTCTCTTGCTCGACTTCTTCTTGCAGTTTCGCAAGTGCAGATAGTTCTTCTTCCCTATCACCAACTCTGCATGAACAAATATCTTCCTCCTTCTCAAACCATCCACATAAATTAAAAATTGTCCACATTAATGCACAAAGCGTACCTAGTCACTACTCTGACCTTGTGGCAATGCCGATGCCATACTTATATCAGAGACGTTTCTCAAGCCATCCCTTCCTTCTACACAGTATTCTCTTCCTGGATTCAAACTTATTCGCAATGATCGTACCGGAAAAGGAGGTGGTGGAGTGGCCATCTATCTCCGCGCCGACATCCCTTATACAATAGTAAGCTCCTCTCCTTCTCCTTATTCAGAATCTGCAGAGTATCTTGGGATCGAAATAATTGTTCATCATGTTAAGATTTTACTTACAGTTTTTTACAGTCCCAATATGTACATCAATTATTTCGAGACTCTTGATAACTATTTCCATAATTTTTGTTCCACCTATGATCACGTTCTTGTATTAGGTGATTTTAACACTTGCATGATTAAAAACAACACACGATCTCGCAGATTACAATCCATCCTCTCTTCCTATAATCTATCCATGTTACCTTTGTCTCCCACCCATCATTTCCCTGGTTGTGTTCCCTCTCTTATAGACCTCATGTTAGTATCATCCCCACATTATATAGTGAACCACGGGCAACTCAATGCACCTTTCTCTTACCATGATTTAATTTATTTATCGTTTCGTGTACGTCTCCCCAAACAGAAACCACCGTCCTTACTACTCCGGAGCTTTAATAACATCAATATTGAATCCCTACAGCTTGACGCTGAAACCATAGATTGGTCGCCAGTGGTATTATGCAACGACATCGATGGCAAAGTCGAAAACTTTAACTTGCTACTTTTGGAATTGTATGATAGACATGCCCCGCTTAAAAGAGTTAAAATTAAGCATAATCCAGCTCCCTGGTTGTCAGTGACTATTAAAGACGCCATGTGTCTCAGAGATAAGGCCAAACGCAGGTACAAACGCACTCCAACTGAACATAACTTGATTTCTTATAAAAATCTAAGAAACCGATGCAGCCGTCTATGTCGCGATGCCAAAAAGCGCCACTTCCATGATTCCCTTATAAACCGTAGCCCTGCAGAAGTCTGGAAATTTCTCAAGTCCGTAGGCATTGGCAGATCTCCATCTACTGAACTTCACAAGTTCAATTTAGATTCACTGAACCAACTGTTTTCCCAACCTCCTGTTGTTGTTAATTCTGCCATTAAAGATAATACTTTAGTATCGTTATCGAATATTCCTTCGACTCATTCTGCTTTTGTGTTAAAAACTGTAACAGAAGATAACGTTAAGAAGTCCATTCTCTCCATAACATCTCCAGCTATCGGTGAGGATAAGCTGTGTTCAAAAATGATTACTTTGATATTACCGATTCTGCTACCAGTACTCACACATATTTTTAATTTCTCCCTTACAACCAGCACTTTCCCTACTTCCTGGAAACATGCTCATGTTATTCCGTTACCCAAGATTCCTAACCCTAGTTCTCTTTCCCATTTTCGTCCAATATCCATCCTACCCTTTCTCTCCAAAGTGCTTGAGCATATCGTACACGCTCAACTTTCAAAGTTCCTTGTAGACAATAACCTTATTAGTAGCTTTCAATCCGGCTTCCGACCAGGGCACAGTACAACTTCTGCGCTTATAAATGTCACCGATGACATTCGATGGGCCATGGAAAATAAATCCCTTACACTATTAGTACTACTAGACTTTAGTAGTGCATTCAATTCTGTCGACTTTGACATTCTCCTTGGCACTTTAACATCTCTAAACGTCTCTCCTTCTGCAGTGGCCTGGTTCAACACTTATCTTCGAGGCCGATCGCAGCGGGTTCGCCATGGTGAGTCTCACTCTAACTGGTGTGATCTTGTAGCGGGCGTGCCTCAGGGTGGCGTTCTCTCCCCTCTGCTCTTCTTAGTATTTATTGACTCTATTACCACAGTTCTTTCGTGTAATTTCCACCTTTACGCTGATGATTTGCAGATTTACCGCCATTTTGCTGTCCCAGATTGTTCAGCAACTATTGCTGCTATAAATAAAGATCTTAGTTGCATCAGTAACTGGGCTAAGTCATACGGCTTGTGTGTAAATCCAAGCAAATCAAAAGCCATGATTATTGGCAGTCGGCATATGCGTGGCTGCATCGATTTGACCAACTTGCCCTCTGTTGTCCTTGATAGTACTCCTATTGAGTTCACTGACACGGCTAAAAACTTAGGGGTTACATTTGATTCTTGTCTCACTTGGAATGCAAATGTCAGTGAAATCAGTAGAAAAGTATATTATTCTTATCACAAGCTCAAGTGCCTTCGTAGTTTTCTGCCGTTTCAGACCAAGATTTCTCTTGCTCAAACCCTTATCCAATCAATTATCGAATACGCAGACGTCTGTTACTTGGATATTACTGAGGATCTCCTAAATAAACTAGAACGATTACAGAATCTGTGTATTCGATTTATCTTTGGTCTCAAGAAATTTGATCATGTCTCTGAATACCGTAGAAGACTCCGATGGCTTCCCATAAGACATCGTAGAAACGCCCGCATCCTAAATGTACTCTTTAACGTCCTGTACAACCCATGCTCCCCACGTTACCTGAGTGACCGTTTTTCCTTTGCGCACAATGAAGATGAGCATTGCAGAGTGAATAAGCGAACTTTATTAAATTTAAAATTACATAAAACAGACTTTTTTTCCTACTCTTTCACAATACATGCGGTGAGGTTGTGGAACTCATTACCCTACGAAATTCGGGAATCCAAAACTCTATCCTCATTCAAGAAACGAGTAAGAGAACATTACTTGTCGAATATTTAAGTTTCTGTCACTATTTCACTAGTTTATTTACAAGTTATCGATTTATATTTATGTAGGTATGTATATATTTATGTATGTATGTATGTATGTTTATTGTATTTTATATGGATTTATTTCCTATGTGTATGTATTTATTGTTTTTGTTTTACATGTGTATTTTTATTTAGTACTACTAGTACACTAAATTTGCTCTTTTTACACACTCTCCAGTCTCAGGTCTGCTGGAAGAGATTTCTGTTAGAAATAAGCTGTACCTTTGTACAATATCTATAAGTTTTATTATGTATTTTATATTGTAGTTACAAAAACGATAAAATAAATAAATAAATAAATATTTCTAACAATCACACCACATTATCTAGCCCAAATTAAGTATCATTAAAGAACTTGTGTTATGGATACTAGATAACGGATAAATAAACTTAAGAAATATATAAGCACATATAGATATTTTTTTTATATATAAATATATAAGAAATAAACATAAATACACATCCATGACTAGAAAGCAAATATAATAATACATCTGCCCCTACCAGGATTCGAACCCGGGACCTCTGGCATAGAAGGCAAGGCTACTTACCTCCACACCAAACAGGCCGTCAATTGTCTCGATAGTTATCGGACTCGTCTTGCCTTCAGCCCCAATCATCTGCGCCACCCCAGCATCCAATAACGTGACTGTTGACCCCTCATCCAGAAGAGCCAGTACGGGTGCTGTGCCCTTCGGTCCATACAGGTCCACTGGGATCATCTTCAGATACACCTGCCTATCACTGGCAGTGTGCACGGAGGTGACGACTTCCTTGGGCTCTTCTCTGCGACTGGAGACATTGCAGCGGGATTCTTCTGTATCCCCAACAGCTGCTGGTAGACGGCTTTCATCATGAAGACTGGTGTGGTGCCATCTTCCGCACTTCTTGCAGTCTGCTGCCCTGCAGGTCTTCCTTGAATGTCTTCCTCGTAGACACCTGAAGCATAAAATTGCCTTCTTAGCCATTTCGTACTTTCGACTAAGGTTTGCTTCTTTGAACTTCTTGCATTCGTAAATCCAGTGCTCGCCGTTACACACTGGACACCGATTCTTCCGGGGGTACTCTTCATTCCCCTGCACGTAGTGAACCTTCTTCACTGGTCTTCGCTCGTGGCCCCATGATGTCTTCGGTGGTGCAGATCGCTGACGGTCTTCTTTCTTCCAGGATACTTCAGGGTCGGCTATTTCCGCGTACTATTCGCTTTCAGCCTCCAGGAATGCGTTCATGACTTCCAGGTCCCGAAGTTCTTCGTCAGGATTCGTCCTCTTGTATGCGATCCACCGGTGTTTCATCGTAGTCGGCATCTTCGCAATGAGGGCCCTCGTGGTTCTTAGGGCATCTAAGTACTTGCTTGCCCCCATTGCCTTGATCGTGGCCACGGCGTTCCTCACGTGGCTGTAGAACGTGCTCACGTCGTTCGGATCCTCTGTGACCCGTGGCAGGTTCTCCAGCTTCTCCAGCTCCGCAGTTGCCAGAGCTTCGGGTCTTCCGAACCTCAATTGTAGCCCCCTCATGACCTCGTTGGGATGCTCCGCCGTAAACAAGAGGCTCTTCACTGCCTCTTGCGCCCTCCCTTGCAGCGCCTTCCGTAATCTGGCCAGGTTCTGCACGTGACTGAAGCTGGGTGCCGTGTCTTCGAACGTCCTCTTGAACGCCAGCCATTCTTCTGCGGCGCCGTCGAAGTTGGGAAGCTCGATGTGTACAGCTTCCGACCGGCCTCTAGGTAGCTTCCCCAATGCTTCAGCCAACTCCTGGATGTCGATCTTCCCAGATGCAGGCGACGGCTGTGGAAGCCGCGGTGGTGGTGGTGGTGACGGTGGTCGCGACGGCGGCACCAAGGGTGGCATTACCCTCGCTCTCCTCTCAGTCTTCTGTAGCCACTCCTCCACGTGGTGCTGCCGCTCCTCGTCTGCGAAGTCTTCTTCGCTGCCGGACTCGACCCGCACGAGCTCCAGTTCGGCCTCGGCGAGATCCAGCTTTCTCTGGGCTATTTCCATTTTCAGTTCGACTTCTCTTCTTCTGGAAGCCCTCGACCTGGTGGTGGAACCAACCCTCCTGGGTTCCACGGGCGCTGGTACCGCGAACCGTGCCTCTTCGTCCGCAGCGCCCCTCGACGCAACCCCATCCATTGCTGGCGGTACGGTGCAACCTTCGGCGTGGCGTGCTTCAGGCGCTCCTCCGGCGGGGTGAGTTGGTGCCCCTGGTGTCAACGTCGACCCCGTAGACGACCCCATCGTGTCTATCGTCTCTGTCGGCGTGGCTGCGCTCCAGTCCCTCGAAGACTCCGTGGTGGGCTTCGTTCTTCCAGTTGACCGTGTGGTTGGCATCTTCTTGATCCAGGATCCGGCTCGAAGGACCAGGAAAACTGTTGCGGAGTTTTGCGCCGGCTGGAGAAGATGCCGCCGTAGTGTGTACCCTTCGAAGCTCCGAAGACACCACGACCTGACGAACCACGGAGTGACACCCGACTTGATCGAGTGCAGGTTGGAGCGCAGTGAAAACAACACGTCTTCAAAGTATGAACGTTTATTGCGGATACAAATAAACCTTAAGTTTAAACAAGCCTATGAACCGCAATTGTTCCTGTAGTTCAGCTTCTTTCTTCAGACCTCTTCACTGGCCTCCGGATACACCGAACAGCGCTTACGTCTTCTTGGGTCTTCACTGGCCTCCGGATTCACCGAACAGCACTTACTTTCTTCTAGCTGGAAGCTTCTGAACTTTTCTTATTAGACTTTTTCTTTCTTCTTGTTAGTTGTTGTTTTCTTCGCTGCAGGCACCGAACTGACTTCCAAAGCTCGGCGTGCGCCTTTTATACAAATTTTGCCCTAAATAATTCCAGCACTCTGATTGGCTGGCGCGTTTGTGCAATTTGCACCTAATTACACTTAAGTTTTACTTGGATTCTAAACTTTACATCGAATTATCTTTCAAACTATTAATCAAAACTATTACAATACTATATTCAAATAAAAGAGCGAAACGATTCCTATATGTTTACATAAATATCAATTTGATAAAATTAAATACAAAAAACTTTCTAGAACAAAGACCATCTCAAAATACCGTTTGCGTCGGCAGACTACTTACTTAGCCTAACATTGTACCTAAGGCGAAACGGTTACAAACGTAATTTTATCATTTTACATTATCAAATTATGCAAACATTCTAATTACAATTAGATTTTAACATAATCAAACAAGATATAACTACCAATTAGGAACATATACAACAACAAAGGTTTTCTCGTTATTCTCTTCAAATACGTAAAACACCATGAAAATAATTATTACATTTCAATAAAAGAAAGCAATTTACACAACCTAACCTAACCTAACCTAACCTAACGCGGTCAACTCTTTACCTGCGTACCCTTTTTTTTAGGTTTCTAGGTAACGGCCTTCGGCGTACTACGGTTAGTTTTAAGTTATTCTCCCCAGCCCCCCTACCGCTGGTAGGGAGGTTAGCCGCTAGGGTTCGCTAGGTTTTATTTAGGAACTCTAGGCATATATATATTGTTGTCCCTCCCCAACCCCTCCGCAATGGCTTCCCTAAGCTCTGATGAGATTAGGAACAAGTTACTTGAAAGTACCAGTGCTGAAGGCATGACTATAAATGCTGATAAGTATCGTTTCATGGATTCTCTTATCCCGCATATCATGGCGTAAATTCCCTTAATGGCCCCTCAGGCCACCCCAGTTCCCCAGACCCCTCTGGTTAGGCCCTCCAGCGTCCCCTTCCTCCAGTGACATGGAGTGCGAAGTAGACGCCCCTCCGTGCCGCAAGCGCGCACCCGCGACCGAGTCATCCTCGGACGCCACCCCAACTGGCCCTGAGCCTCCCTCTTTTACGCTTGTTAAGAAGCGCTCTAAGAAGCGCTCTAAGAAGCGCTTGAAACAAGCCCCGGCGCCCTCGTCGCCCGTCCCGGTGTGTCCTACACCCCCTGCGGCGTCTTCAACGCCAGCTGCCCCGGTGCCTTCAAAACCCGCTCCGGCCCCAACTTCTGTCAAGGCCAAGGTCCCACCACCCGTTTTCCTTCGGGAAAAGGGTAAATGGACTGAGGTTTCGACATTGTGCAATGAGCACAAGATTTATTACACCCGAGCGGCCAACTCGGGAGAATCTATTAAAATCTTAGTCTCGTCGATAGACGACTTTCGTGCTTTAACAAAGCTCCTCACCGATAAGCAATATGCTTATCACACTTATGCTCTGTCAGAAGAGCGTAAGATCAGAGCAGTACTCAGGGGAGTCCCGTTCGAATTACCGAACGAGGCTATCCTGGAGGATCAGCAGTCTTAAGGCTTCCCGGCACTCGCGGTGCATAAAATGCACAGCAAGTACGGGAGGCGTCACCCTCTCGCTTTGGTGGTTCTCGCCAACGTCCCCAAGTCCAGGGAGATCCTGAAAGGGGTTAGCACTATATGCAGCCTCTCTGGGATCTCGATCGAGGCGCCTCATCGCCGCGGTCATCCTGGCCAGTGCCATCGGTGCCAGTTGTACGGGCACGCGGCGGCCAACTGCCGCGCACCGCCCAGGTGCGTCAAGTGCCTGGTGCCTCACTTCACTAAGGAGTGCAATCGCACTCCTGAAACTCCCTCTCCTCCCGATTGCGTGCTTTGTGGCCACTCCGGCCACACCGCAAATTACAGGGGCTGCCCTCGTGCACCCCGTTGTATGCGTTCCAATTCCAAGAGGACGGCACCCAAACAGGCCCCGCCCCTTTCTCAGGAAAACTTTCCGCCGCTGCGTAGTCGGGTTCCTCCGGCTGCAAAGCCTACACAGTCCAGGCCTGCTCCAGAAAATTGGAGGCTGCGCCCCGCATCGAATCCCATCCCGGCTCCTCGCCCATACAAACCCACTCCTCAATCCTCCGTAGCAGACGATATGCGTATCGTCTGCGACGCTATGAAAAATATCGATGTTAGTGAAATCGCAGTCTTAGCCCGTAAACTTAGGGCTTCACGTTCTCCGACAGAGCGACTGCTCGCTCTGGCGGAGCATAGTTCCCTTCTCAATTCAATATAGGTTCATTTAAATGAATTGATCCCTAAGTCAAGCTTCGGCAGACCTCTGCACAGCCCCGGCTTCACCGGAGGCTGCCCAGAACGGCCACCAACGCATGTCCCTTTGAGCACCTTCAGTGCAACTTTCACTACAGGCAGAAGACCCGCTAGCGGGCCTCCGCCAGCGCGCCCAACTTCCCGACGGGTGTCGCTTCCGATGAAGGCTAACGGTAAAATTTTACCACAGCCAACAGGTGGTTTTTAGTGGGTAGGTGCCATTCTGGTGAGTCCCACATAACCCCCCGCAGAGGACGGTATTTTCCTGCGGGCGGTATGCATGACGCATCTTCCACCTCCCTGCCGCGAGGGTGCCTCGGCAGCAAAAAAAAAAAAAACTACGGAATTCAGTTCGGTGCCCACAAGTGAAGAAAGAACCACTAATAAGAAGAAAGCAACAGTTCAGTGCCCACAAGTGAAGAAAGAACAACTAATAGGAAGAAAGAAACAGTTCGGTGCCTGCAGCGAAGAAAACAACATCTAATAAGAAGAAAGAAACAGTCTAATAAGAAGAAAAGTTCAGGAGATTCCAGTAAGAAGAAAGAAAGTGCTTTTCGGTGAATCCGGAGGCCAGTGAAGACCCAAGAAGACGTAAGCGCTGTTCGGTGTATCCGGAGGCCAGTGAAGAGGTCTGAAGAAAGAAGCTGAACTCCAGGAACAATTGCGGTTCACAGGGTTATTTATAAGGTTTATTTGTAACCGCAATAAACGTTCCTACTTTGAAGACGTGTTGTTTTCACTACGCTCCAACCTGCACTCGATCAAGTCGGTTTTCACCGTGGTTCGTCAGGTCGTGGTGTCTTCGGTGCTTCGAAGGGTACTACGACATCTTCCCAGCCGGCGCAAATAAAATTGGTATAGACTGTGTCCGGGATCCTAACCTGGTCCTGCTTCGAGTTAGACCTTGGGTCCTAACAGTCTCCTGGTCTTTCGCGACTCGGGGCTGATTTTGTATATCGGTTGACCCCAACAGTTTTCCTGGTCCTTCGAGCCGAGATCCTGGATCAAGAAGATGCCAACCACACGGTCAACTGGAAGAACGAAGCCCACCACCGCCACGGAGTCTTCGAGGGACTGGAGCACAGCCACGCTGACAGAGACGACAGACACGATGGGGTCGTCTACGGGGTCGACGTTGACACCAGGGGCACCAACTCACCCCGCCGGAGGAGCGCCTGAAGCACACCACGCCGAAGGTTGCACCGTACCGCCAGCAATGGATGGGGTTGCGTCGAGGGGCGCTGCGGATGAAGAAGCACGGTTCGCGGTACCAGCGCCCGTGGAACCCAGGAGGGTTGGTTCCACCACCAGGTCGAGGGCTTCTAGAAGAAGGGAAGCCGAATTGAAAATGGAGATAGCCCAGAGGAAGCTGGATCTCGCCGAGGCCGAACTCGTGCGGGTCGAGTCCGGCAGTGAAGAGGACTTCGCAGACGAGGAGCGGCAGCACCACGTAGAGCCACCGCCTGCATCTGGGAAGATCGACATCCAGGAGTTGGCTGAAGCATTGGGGAAGCTACCTAGAGGCCGGTCGGAAGCTGTACACATCGAGCTTCCCAACTTGAACAGACGAAGAACTTCGGGACCTGGAAGTCATGAACGCATTCCTGGAGGCTGAAAGCGAATAGTACGCGGAAATAGCCGACCCTGAAGTATCCTGGAAGAAAGAAGACCGTCAGCGATCTGCACCACCGAAGACATCATGGGGCCACGAGCGAAGACCAGTGAAGAAGGTTCACTACGTGCAGGGGAATGAAGAGCACCCCCGCAAGAATCGGTGTCCAGTGTGTAACGGCGAGCACTGGATTTACGAATGCAGGAAATTCAAAAAAGCAAACCTTAGTCAAAAGTACGAAATGGCTAAGAAGGCAATTTTATGCTTCAGGTGTCTACGGGGAAGACATTCAAGGAAGACGTGCAGGGCAGCAGACTGCAAGATGTGCGGAAGATGGCACCACACCAGTCTTCATGAAGAAAGCCGTCCACCAGCAGCTGTTGGGGATAGAAAAGAATCCCGCTGCAATGTCTCCAGTCGCAGAGAAGAGCCCAAGGAAGTCGTCACCTCCGTGCCCACTGCCATTGATGGGCAGGTTTATCTAAAGATGATCCCAGTGGACCTATATGGACCGAAGGGCACAGCACGCGTACTGGCTCTTCTGGATGAGGGATCAACAGTCACTTTATTAGATGCTGGGGTGGCGAAGATGATTGGGGCTGAAGGCGAGGCGAGTCCGATAACTATCGAGGCAATTGGAGAACATGGAATCAAGAGGTGCGACTTGCAGAAGACAAGCGTCAAGATCAAGGGAGCTCATCGTAAAAAGAAAGAAACGATTGAAGTGCGAACAATCGACAGTTTGAAGCTCTCAAGACAAGGTGTGGATCGAGGTGTCATCCAAGGATGCTCGCACCTGCAAGGCATTCAAGGTCAACTACTATATGAAGATGAAGAGCCAAAACTTCTCATCGGGCAAGACAACTGGGGTCTCATCGTCAAGAGAAGACTTAAGAAAGGGAAAAGGTCCGATCCAGTTGCATCACTGACGAGCTTGGGATGGGTCCTCCATGGGCGTCGCAACGGGAAGACGTCACCGGTACAGTTCGTCAACCACAGCAGACTCATCGAGGAAGATGAGACAGAAGCCTTGGTGCGGCGACACTTCGACATCGAATCAATCGGAGTGCAGCCTCGCCGCCCGAGCAACGACGCAGACCAACGAGCGCAATCAACGACGAAGCGCCTTCCAGAGGGGAGGTTTGAATCCGGGCTGCTGTGGAAGAGTGAAACCCTCCCAAACAAATTTGACGGGAAGTGCCTGAACGACGCACTCCTGCGATGACCAGATCTTCTGCAATCGCTATTTGGGGTGCTTGTGAGGTTCAGAGAGAAGCCAGTCGCCGTCGTCGCCGACATTCAAGACATGTTCCTGAGGGTGCAGATGCGTGAAGAGGATCGCGACAGCCTGAGGTTCCTGTGGCGCGGTGACAGAAGGAATGGGACACCAGACGAATACCGAATGTGCTCAGTGGTGTTTGGTCTGGCTTCATCACCGTCTACGGCGATTTTTGTAATGAACAAGAACGCAGAAGATTTCAGAGAAGATTACCCGGCGGCAGTGGAAGCCATCAAGAAATATCATTATATGGATGATTATTTGCAGAGCTTTGCCACAGAGGAAGATGCAAGAAGGATCGCGCATCAGGTGCAGAGCATTCACGCAAAGACAGGCTTCCACTTGAGGGGATGGAACAGCAACAGGCCGAAGATCCTCGACGGGATAGGAGGTCAGCTCAAAGAAAACAGCACAGAACTGGTTGCTGAAGAGAAGACTCTTGGGCTGAGATGGCTAGTGGCAGAAGACTTACTGGCCTTCAACGTTGGGTTCCGGAATACCAGCCCGGACATACTCGAAGGCAAGAAGACGCTGACGAAGAGAGAAGCCACCAGCGCCGTGATGTCCACCTTCGATCCCCTGGGCCTTGCTACCCCAGTGTTAATTGAGGGAAAGAAGCTAATTCAGGACATATGGCGCACGAAGATCGGCTGGGATGACGAAATTCTGAAGGAACAGCGAGCAGCCTGGGCCAAATACGTGAAGGAAGTGTCCGGATTGAGAGACCTTCGAATACCTCACCGAAGCAAGAAGAGGGCGAGCTGCATGCTTTTTGCGACGCGAGCGAAGAAGCGTACGCCACCGCTATCTATTGGAGGACAACAGATGCAAATTGAAGAGTCCAAGTCGCGCTAATCGCCGGTAAAGCGCGAGTCACACCAGCGAAGCCTATATCGGTCCCGAGGCTAGAACTCCAAGCCGCTGTTTTGGGAAGCAGATTAGCGACGACAATTGCGAAAAAGATGGGACTCAAGATCACCCGGCAGCTATTCTGGACAGATTCAAGCACTGTTCTGCAGTGGATCAAATCAGACCCCCGCAAATTCAAGACGTTGGGGCACATCGTCTCGCAGAAGTAGAAGAGCTGACGAATCCTCAAGACTGGCGTTGGGTCCCAACCAAGGAGAACCCGGCAGACGACGCTACCAGAGGGACTCCGAGCGAATTTGACCACCACGCAAGATGGTTCAACGGTCCCACCTTTCTGCGGGGCGGGGAAGAGAAGAACCTCCAAGTGGTCGGCGCGACGCGGGTCATGGTTGATATGGTACCAGACCCAGAACGGTTCTCAAGCTGGACGCGAGTATTGAGAACTATGGCACGCGTGTTCCAGTTCATAGAGATTATGAAGAAGCTCGCTCAGAATGGATCAACAAAAGAGGCGGCAAAAGTGAACGTGGCAATAAGAAAAGGAAAGGACGCACCTTGGAAACTACAGAAGAAGAGAGAGTCAGAAGCGAAGACTCAATCTCCAGTGTCGGTCGAGAAAAGGACCGAGAAAGAATACTTGCCCCTGGAAGAGGAACATTTGTAGAGAGCTGAAAACGAGCTGATAAAATGAAGCCAGAACGCGAGCTTCTCCAACGAGATTACCTGTTTGAAGAACGGAAGAAATCTAGAGAAGTCAAGCCCACTGCGAAAATACGACGTGTACTTGAATGACGATGGCATCCTAAGGCTGAAAGGTCGGGCAAGGAAGATCCACATCGAGGGCAGAAGGGTCAACCCGATCATCCTACATGGCAAACAGAAGATAAGCCGACTGATCATTGAACATTATCATCGGAAGTTCTATCATGGGAATACAATAACAGTCATCAACAAGATACGACAGAGGTATTGGATATTTAGCCTTAGGTCTACGACGAAGAGGATCGTTCATGAGTGCCAGTGGAGCAAGGTCCACAGAGGCGCACCCATCATCCGACCCGTTGGAGACCTGCCCGCCGAGCGCTTACGGCATCATCGACCACCGTTTAGCTGCTCGGCTGTGGATTATTTTCGGCCCATGAACGTCAACATCGGGAGAAGAACAGAGAAGAGACTGGGTGTCCTGTTCACATGCCTAACGACGCGAGCGGTGCACCTTGAGTTGGCGAACACATTGAGCACCGACTCCATGATTATGGCCTTGCGAAGAATGGCGTCAAGAAGGGGAATGCCGATGATTATCTTCAGCGAATACGGGACCAACTTCGTCGGAGCGCACCGAGAATTGGAAAAGGCAGCGAGTCAAGAGGGAACCCGGTGGAAGTTCATACCACCTGGCTGTCCAAACATGGGCGGCGCTTGGGAAAGGCTCATACCATCGGTGAACACGGCTCTGACGACGGTGCTGCAGTCCAGGACACCACAAGAGGAAGTCCTACACACGCTGATGACTGAAGTCGAACAAGTGGTGAACTTGAGGCCACTCACCCACGTTAGCGTGGACCCTGACGATGAGGAAGCTCTAACGCCGAACCACTTTTTACTTGGCAGGTCTTGTGGAGCACCGGCGCCCAAGGGCAACGTGGAAGACAGCACAACGACTGACGGATCACTTCTGGAACAGGTAGATCAAGGAGTATCTGCCTACCCTGCTGCCGAAGAAGGTCAACGGAGCAGCAAAGCAAGATCCGCGAGTTGGCGACATTGTCATGGTCGTCGACGCAACACTGCCGAGGAATACCTGGCCGAGAGGAAGAGTTCACCGAGTCTACCCTGGACCTGATGGAAGAGTTCGAGTTCCGGACGTGCAGACACCATAGGGAATGCTGAGGCGGCCAACGAGACGGGTCGTCATCCTGGTTCCAGCTGCAGCGTCGCAACCGCAGGATGGAGTGCTACGCACTGCGGGGGAGACTGTTAGCGACGCAACATGAAACGAATTCGGCATAATAGGGACATAGTCATATAAGTAGTTTGTAAATAACGCTAGTCCACGCCCTCACTACTTGCGCCCACACTCGAACACCGGGTCGTTCAAATTTTTAGTAACTTATATGATTTAATGGTAATATCGCTACTTGTGCCCGTCCTCGGATGGGTGGTCATTTTCGAGTGTGACGTAAGCAAGATCTAATAAGATTCTCATAGGAAAGTATTAAGTAGGTATATTTTGAATGCAATTTTGATAACATTGATTTATGGTTGAATTGGTGATATTTGTGTTTAAACTTCTTTCATCTGTAACTCGGCTCAGACTAGGTTGAGAAGCAGGACATACTTGTCATGACAAGCTTAGTTTAGTTTTAGTTTAGTTTTAGTTTGATCAGCGCAAGAGCAAAATAAAATATGTACTTCTGATTACTATAAATTTGAAATTGTCTTTTATTTCACCAAATACAATATCTTTATTTAGTACAATGTTGTTGTTATTTAAAAAAATTATAATTTAATTATATGCGTCTAAAGCTTTATAATTTTTTTTAAATACTTAGCTGATGTTATACATACTTAAGCTACATAACTGTATAACTATAACTATATAAATTACTTAAAAATTCAGGCTTATTCATATTATTTTTAAGTAAGAAGATTTCAACACTTACCAACTCAAAGAATTTGATAATTTTTTTTGCGTCATTAATTTCCTGAAAATGTGGTACAGTTAGTAATATTAGTAAGCAGCCAACCTACATTTAGTTAGTTGAGATAAATTAAAAGCATCTTACATACAAAATTTTGTCATGATAAGTTAAGTTAATGATGTATGTATGCTTGCAGCTTACAACTGTTGTTTCAATGAGTAAATCTTTAGAAATTAGCTGTCACTTTAATATACATATGGAAACACCACCAACCCACTGCCGGCCGGAGCTGCAGAAGCACGGCCCCAGTGATCTGCTCTATCGTGCTCAACTTGTTGCTGGAAAAGTAAATTAATTACAAATCACGACCTGTCCAAGTATCGTACGAACTTTACTATATTCTTTTGAAACAAGAATGTATATAAACAATAAAACCTACTCACCCCATAATTATTGCTAGCGTGCAACAGCATGTACCTACACAACTGCGCCAGCAGCTCGCGTGGAAACCAAATACTGACGATGACTGATGATTGATGATTTGATCGATCACAAAATAAAAAATGGCATAGCGCGAGTCAAAATCAACCATGAAAGATCCGAATCCGAAGTAGCAATCAAAATACTACTTTTATTGTTTGCCAGCAAAACATCATAATGTTTTACATGAATAAACAAATTAGAAAGCAGTTTTGGAAAACGTGTTCTAATCTCAAAGACTGCTGTCTCAACTATTTAAACCAATTTTCTTTGAAAGTGTTGATTGAAATCTACTATTATATTTTACAAATTGGTAAATCAAAAGAGTGAAAGGTGGTGTCAATCTTTCAAACACCTCACCGGAACCTATACTGAGGTACAGGTTTGATAAAAAAAATTCAATTCCATGCACGGGGAGCCCCCTGTAAATGTTTTATTGTTGTATAAATCGTAAAGCGGTCTACAGAATATATCTACCAAGTTTGCGTCCCTCAATCTAAAATCTTTTCATTTTGAAACTTCATAAAAACAAAATTGAACCATGCCAAAAAATTTTCGTAATTAGTTTTCAAGTTATAGGTATAAGTTGGTATTTTCTCGTAAAAACAAACGGTAAGGTCAACTGACTTGGTTAAGTTCTCAAAAAATAGTTAGTGAAATAGTCGTCTCGTCGCCGTCGTCTCACTATCATCATTTCAGCTAAAAGACGTCCACTGCTGAACAAAGGCCTCCCCCAAAGATCGCCACAATGATCGGTCCTGTGCTACCCTTATCCAACCCTTTTTGGCGATCTGCTTACTTTTTTTATTGGAAAATCTGTTTTGGTAGGAATTTACTGAATACGTACTCTTAATCAGTTAAAAAACACAGGTAAATAGTTTTAACTGTGTAATAAACAGATTTAGTTCAAGGGGAATGCAAACTTTAAATTAATAGCTCAGACAAGAAATACATAATCTTTTGTTTCGATTCTACATCTGGCTTCAAGAATTGTAAAATTTTTGTCCGTTCACACAGTCCATTGTTTACGTGGCTGCATCCTTTGACTAGAGCTAGCACGGGCAAAGTCGGTGTGAAACAAAGGCAGTTCATAAACGTTAATTTGCAAATTTTTTTTTGTTTGCTCTTTTGTTTTTTTTTTCATTTCAAAAGGAGTTCTCACAACAAGAAATAATATGTAAGATTTGTAGTTAAGCCAGATGTCTATCGGCATTGTGCTCAATATTTTGAAAAAGACATTTTCAATTAAAAAACAAAAGAAGAAAGGAAAAAAAATCTTTGCAAATTAACGTTTATCAATTAACAATTAGAACACGTTTTCAAAAACTGATTTTTAATTTGTTCATTCATATAAAACATTATGATTTTTTGCTGGCAAACAATAAAAGTAGTATTTTGATTGCTACTTCGGATTCGGATCTTTCATGGTTGATTTTGACTCGCGCTATGCCATTTTTTATTTTGTGATCGATCAAATCATCAATCATCAGTCATCGTCAGTATTTGGTTTTCACGCGAGCCGCTGGCGCAGTTGTGTAGGTACATGCTGTTGCACGCTAGCAATAATTATGGGGTGAGTAGGTTTTATTGTTTATATACATTCTTGTTTCAAAAGAATATAGTAAAGTTCGTACGATACTTGGACAGGTCGTGATTTGTAATTAATTTACTTTTCCAGCAACAAGTTGAGCACGATAGAGCAGATTACTGGGGCCGTGCTTCTAAAGCTCCGGCCGGCAGTAGGTTGGTGGTGTTTCCATATGTATATTAAAGTGACAGCTAATTTCGAAAGATTTACTCATTGAAACAAAAGTTGTAAGCTGCATGCATACATACATCATTAACTTAACTTATCATGACAAAATTTTGTATGTAAGATGCTTTTAATTTATCTCAACTAACTAAATGTAGGTGGCTACTTACTAATATTACTAACTGTACCACATTTTTCAGGAAATTAATGACGCAAAAAAAAAATTCAACGTCTTTGGTTGGTAAGTGTTGAAATCTTCTTACTTAAAAATAATATGAATAAGCCTGAATTTTTAAGTAATTTATATAGTTATAGTTATACAGTTATGTAGCTTAAGTATGTATAACATTAGCCAAGTATTTTAAAAAAATTATAAAGCTTTAAACACATATAATTAAATTATATTTTTTTTAATTAATAACAACATTGTACTAAGTAAAGTTATTGTATTTGGTGAAATAAAAGACAATTTCAAATTTATAGTAATCAGTAGTACATATTTTATTTTGCTCTTGCGCTGATCAAACCTTTATTTACTGGAAAATGTTAAAACTAAACTAAGCTTGTTATGACAAGTATGTCCTGCCTCTCAACCTAGCCTGAGCCGAGTTACAGATGAAAGAATTAAAACATACAGGTTGATTTTATATTCATTTTATATCTACTTTGCCACATTATAAAGTTAAATAAGTCCAACCTACAACATGAGCTAAGTATTTAAAAAAAGACTATACTGTAGATTTTGCTATGTATAAATATATATAAAAATTTGTACTTAGGTTATTATTTAATTAGGTGAAATAAAAGTCAGTGACAGATTTGTAGGAACCAGTATTATGTACTGGTTTTTTGTGGACTGACCAAACCTTTATTTTAAAATGTTGAAAATAAACCAATTTTGCTATGACAAGTACATATAATATCTCTGAACTTAGACTGAATTTAATGACATAGGTAAGTAAGTAGATTCAAGCTTTTTCTTTTCATTTTATATCTAGGTACTTTGCCCAACTAGAAAGTCCTCTAAACTTATTTATTTATTTATTTATTTAACAATTTATGTACACACATTAGAAAATATAAAAAATAAACTAAAAATAAGTGAAAGATAATGTACAAAGGCACAGCTTATTTCTAAAAGAAATTTCTTCCAGCTAGCCTGAGGCTGGAAAGTGTGACAAATTAACAAATTTAGTGCGTACTGCATACAAATATTAACAAACATAGTGCGATTATTAATTACTACAATTATAACAATATTAAAAATATAAATACATTCAAACATACATAAACATACGTATATATTATATAATATTAATACATACAAAATATCAATGAATAGATAAACATATTCGTTGAAACTGAAATACAAACTTAAGTTGTTGGTCATCAGTGATTATCAAGGAAGGTACATTAAGAACACAAGTTGGAAATAAAATGATAGAAGTATAGTAAGTCTTAGGTTTGAGACAAATAGTGTTCTTTAACTCTTTTTTTAAAGATAGGCAATGATTTTGACTCGCGTATATGGTAAGGTAAAGAATTCCACAATCTGACAGCATGAACAGTGAACGAGTAGGAGTAGAAATCAGTTTTATGAGATTTAATTTGAAGGAGAGTACGTTTATGTGCTCTACAAAACGCATCATTAGAATGGGTAAACGTGAACCGCTCACACAGGTAAACTGGAGAGGATGGGTTAAAAAGGACATTGAAAAGGGTACAGAGGATACGGGTGTTTCTACGCAAGCGGATGGGGAGCCACTGAAGCTTTTTGCGGTATTCTGAAACATGATCGAATTTTTTAAGCCCGAAAACGAAGCGGATACAGAGATTTTGTAGGCGTTCCAGTTTATCCAGAAGCTCTTCAGTGACATCCAGGTAAGATACATCAGCGTAGTCGATGATAGGTAAAATCAGTGTTTGTGCCAAAGAGATCTTGGTTTGTAAGGGCAGAAAAGTCTGAAGGACCTTTAATTTATGCAATGAGTAGTGCACTTTACGGCTGATTTCACAGACGTTAGCACGCGATGTGAGATTTGCGTCGAAGAGTACACCCAAATTCTTCACTGAATCTGTGAAAGCAATGGGTATATTGTCCAGGGTCAACGAAGGTAAATTAGAAAGATCAAGACAACCGCGCACGTGCCGATTGCCTAGAATCATTGCTTGAGACTTGCATGGATTTACCTGTAGCCCGTAAGATTTGGCCCAGTCACTTATACGTTTGAGTTCAATGTTGGTTTCAACGATAGCAGAGCTAGCTTCGGAGACTGTAAAGTGGCGGTAAATTTGCAAGTCATCAGCATAAAGATGGAAATTACATGACAAAACCTTGGTTATGGAGTTAATAAAAACAGAGAAAAGTAAAGGAGAGAGAACGCCACCCTGAGGCACGCCAGCAACTAGATCACACCAGTTAGAGTAAGAATCATTAAGGCGGACCCGTTGGGAACGACCCCGAAGATAGGAATTAAACCAGGCAACTGCAGAAGAGGAAATATTATTAGATTTTAATATGGCGAGGAGAATGTCAAAGTCTACTGAATTAAAAGCACTACTGAAGTCAAGCAACACAAGCAGTGTAAGAGATCTATTCTCCATTGCCCATCGAATGTCGTCAGTCACATTAATGAGGGCAGATACTGTGCTATGCCCTGGTCGGAAACCGGATTGAAATTGACTGAGAATATTGTTTGTCGACAGAAATATAGAGAGTTGATGATGGACAACATGTTCGAGGACTTTGGAGAGGAAAGAAAGAATGGATATAGGACGGAACTGTGACAGTGTAGTAGGGTTAGAGACTTTAGGTAGTGGGAAAACAGTGGCACGTTTCCAGGAGGATGGGAATGTATTCGTTTTAAGTGAATGGTTGAAAATGTAGGTGAGAATAGGCAGAAGTGTAGGTTAGATCATGGTGATCATCCTTGAACACATGTTGTCATCACCAACCGCCAATGACGAGACGGAGAGAACAGATTTCCTAACGTGATCTTCAGTAATATTTGTGAAAGAAAAATGACGGTGTGTGTCATGAACATTCATTAAATCATTTAAGGTTATGGCTTTAGTGTTAAGACATATTTCAACTGGAGGAATGGAAAAATGTTTGTTTAGGTCATTTAAGTCAATACTGTTAGGGGAAGCTAAAGGGGATTTACCTATACCTACAGACTTTAAAAATTTCCAAACTTCTGCAGTGCTATGGTTGACGAGTGAAGAATGAAAGTATTGTCTCTTGGCATCTCGACACAGGCGGCTGCAATGATTCCGAAGGTTCTTGTAGCTGATTAAGTTGCGTTCTGATGGACAACGCTTATATCTTCTCTTCGCCTTATCTCTGGTCGACATAGCTTGCTTAATGGAGTCGGATAGCCATGGTGCAGGGTTATGTTTGATTTTTATACGCTTCAGAGGTGCGTGATGGTCATATAAATCCAGAATAAGTTTATTAAAGCAATCAACCATGTCATCTATATTACATTTATTTAAGACGGGTGCCCAGTCGATGGCACCAGCATCACGCTGCAAAGACTCCAAGTCTATACTGTTGTAGCTGCGGAGGAGTAAAATTTGTGGTTTACATTTGGGAAGGCGTACTCGGTAGGATAAGAATATAAGATCGTGGTAGGAGAAAGGGGCTGCAAGTTGACCGTGATTTGCTACGTTAAAAGGAGATGATACTATCATTAGGTCAATTAGAGAGGGAACGCAATTCGGAAAACTATGGGTGGGAGAAAGGGGTAAAATAGATAAGTTAAATGAAGATAAAAGAGATTCAAGTTTGTGGGAACGGGAGTTGTTTTTAAGAATGCACGTATTGAAGTCACCTAGCATAAGTATATGATCATATAGTGGACATATATCGAAAAGAATTTTTTCGAGAGCTTTGAAGTAGTTTATGTTCATATTTGGGCTATAGAAAACTGTCAGTAATAACTTGGTATGACGCACAGAGACTTCAATAGCGAGGTATTCAGCAGACTCCGAGTAAAGACAGAATTTAGTGACAGAGGTAAGAAATTTAAAACTTTTTTTCTTTTCATTTTATTTCTAGGTACTTTGCCAAACTAGAAAGTTAAATAAGTCCACTCTAAGTCACTGGTTGTCTTCAACTTATATTTTCACTGAATTTTGCCATGTAGTAGGTACAACTATTAGAAAAGAAACCAACTTATAAAGATCACATTAGATGTACTTATATTGTAATATAACATTGTTTTATTTCATAAAAAAATTGCAGTGGTATGTCAAAGGCTTCACTAGTTGTAAATGCTCTAAGACTGAAGTACCTACCTACTTATTTTTATTTATTTACAGGCGCATCGAGCTGCGAAGGAGAGTGATGGCCGAGAAAAAAAAATTCTTTCGGTGGCAGAGCTCGGGGTTGCTGCCAGCGGTGCCGGCAGTAATTGCACTCCAAGCTCCGCCATCGAAACCAATAGATATTCCCCTGAGGCGAGACCGTGACGCTAGACTATACATCTAGACGTTCACGGTCCCGCCTCACAATAAACAATGAACTTTTTATTTTTTGTTTCATTTTTATACGTAGTCTCCCAAAAATCGGACAGAGCGCTTAGAAAAGTCCTTTTTGATTGAGTGTTTAACTTAATACCTAAACATGTTCGATCGATGCAATCGTTCACAGAGTGAACTATTGACAGAAACATTATGTTCCTAGAAAGCACGTTTCGTCGAAACCTTTGTTTACAGAAAGCACACTCCGCCGTAGCCCGGTTGGTAGAAAGCATCACTAATAGAAAGGTTACATATTATAATAACCACAGTCTATTTTCGTTGTAACTGCAATCAAAAGACCTTCTGTTTTAAATGACTAAATAACGTGCTTTCTTGGAACAGATATATCTGTCAATACCTAGTGCATTCTGTGAACGATTGTATCGATCGAACATATTTCCGTATTAAGTAAAACACTGTTTTTGGTTCGGACAGCTTAGGTTCCAGCCAAATATGGATCATGTATCCATCATGATATTCGTTATTATATTCCGTTGAGGAACTTTTAAAAAAGACGATCTATAGTCCTTTTTATAAACTTGTATTAGGTACCTATTGGTAATAATGTATAAAATTGGCATATTATTATTTTAAAACTGTTTCAGTATATTATTATAGCAGTTAAAAATATGTCACCTTTTTCTCTCGAAAAGTTGTTTGCCAATGAAGACGAGTGAATTGGAATATATCTTTATTTTGAAGCACATATTAGTTTAGCACTTGGGTACAATCAGTGGTGTTGGTAGGAATATAACTTTGTTTCAACAAACAAAAGACAAGCAGAGTGGTCACTGGCACTAAATAAAGAAATCTATTGTTCAACTATTTGTGACAAGGGCATCCAACGAATTTAAAGAAAACAACCAGAATGGACACTGGCAATGGATGTGTTAATAAAGTTCTTAGAGATTTCATTGATAGAAAACGTAATATGAGAAGCTATATGTATGTCTTAGATCGAAATTAGACCTAAGTTATTTGTCGAATACTGATTTGTTTAGATTTGTCATAATTGTGGTAATTTTATAGTTATTTCGTATCAGATTAGGTAGATAATGGTAGATATAACGTTATTGTATATAGGTTCATATAATAAATTACTAATTTGAAGTAATATGGTTAGAGATTTTCTCGTTGTATAACTACGTAATTATAGGGTTTATTGTTATGTTTTATTGATTATAATGTGGAAGAAAGAAACAGTCTAATAAGAAGAAAAGTTCAAAAGATTCCAGTCAGAAGAAAGAAAGTGCTGTTCGGTGAATCCGGAGGCCAGTGAAGACCCAAGAAGACGTAAGCGCTGTTCGGTGTATCCGGAGGCCAGTGAAGAGGTCTGAAGAAAGAAGCTGAACTCCAGGAACAATTGCGGTTCACAGGGTTATTTATAAGGTTTATTTGTAACCGCAATAAACGTTCCTACTTTGAAGACGTGTTGTTTTCACTACGCTCCAACCTGCACTCGATCAAGTCAGGTGTCATTCCGTGGTTCGTCAGGTCGTGGTGTCTTCTGGGCTTCGCTCATTACGGGTCTTATGTCAGTGTGGCGCATTTTGAACAAAGAAGGGTTGCATCCGTACCGATATCAACGGGTGCAACACTTGCATGCAGAAACAGACGGGCCATCAAGATGCGTTATGTCTGCTTGGATCCTCAGGAAAAACCGAGAGGATCCGGAGTTTTGTAAAAAAAATTTGTGGACGGACGAATCACAATTCTTGCGGCAGGGCATCGTAAACTCCCGTCATTTACACGTGTGGTGCCCAAAAGGACATAACCCGAAACTGAAGAAAACTACTACTTTACAAGTGCAGTTCTCCATTAATGTATGGGTGGCTCTAATTGATGACATCTTGGTTGGCCCGATCATACTGCCAAGAACCTTAAATGGTGAAACATTTTTACAACTTTTGAGACGAGCTGCCCTTGCAATTGGTGAACATGCTACTGGCTACGCCCCGAATGATGTATGTCCAAATGGATGGATGCCCTGCCCATTACGCCAGACCGGTTCAAAATGCGCCACACTGACATAAGACCGTAATGAGTGTTTTTGTTTAACGGCCTGCAGCAATTGTTATGTTTGAGCTAGAAGAATGTTTTTTTTAGTATTTGAAAGCTAATATGATGTAGAATTAGATGAAATAATAATAAAATAGTAAAAATATGAGAACTTTTTGACAAAAATCGTCAATTTTCAATTTAAGAAGGACTTGCGTTACAGCCGAGATAAAGGCGATTAGCGGTTACATCTAACGTAACACAAGCCTATTTAATTCTAATTCATTTCAAGAAAGGTCCGGATGACCTGACATTTATTTAATTTTAGTATCTGTTCTCTCCAAAATCCTAATAGACTAAAAAGATTTAAAAGTTGTGTAAAGTATACTTCACCACCTGTAAGTAATTAAACAATAGCAATCTTTTTGGCAAAGTAGCTTGGTTGCTTTCAAGATTTCTTGGTGTTAAGCTATCTGTGTTTCAAAATATATCCAGTTCTGTGATATACCTATTTGATTTATTATCAATATTAAGCTTTATAACTATATGGAAATGAATCCTATTACTATATTATCTGAATTAAGCTGACTTCAGATATAAACTTAGAGCTTAAACTCTTAAAAAATTAGGAAATTAAAACAATACATATTTAATTTCAAGAAAGCTTATTGGAACTAAACAATGTCACTAATACTTCTAGAATCTGGATTTATCATTTCTTCATCAGAATCTTCACTGTTTTCATCTTCTGGTAGTTGATCATCACAGTCTTCATTATCAGCTTCACTGTCCACACTCTGTTGTGTAGCTATTATTTCCCCATGTATGTTCTTATTTTTGAGATTACCCATCCAGAAAGCTTCTGAACATTTGTTTGCTGCTAATACTGCCTTCACTTTGTAAATTAAGGTTTCCAACAGTTGTCTCATGTAAGGTACCTTACTCATTAACACACTATCGTTTTTAAGACGCGAATGGCAGCACAATGACTGCAGGAACCTAGTAGTTTGCTGAAGAATTTTGAGAATATCCAAAACCTCCTCAGTTTCACTTTTAAACTGTAAGTCTAAAATTGGTATACCATGAGACAAGAATAACTTCAAAATGGGAAGAGACTTTTTAAAGAAAGCAGACAAATTGTTCCTGTTATCCAATGTTTTAGTTATGTCTGACATCAGTTTTAAGATCATTGAGACATCTTTCCATAGCACCAGATACTCAGAATTTGTAAGACCTTTGCCAATGTGGGCTTTAGTTGTTTCATAAAGTGCCATACCAAGATTTCTAAACAAAACAGGAAAATTCCCTTTATTTATGCTTTTTAATGTATTAAGAGTATCGTTTTTGCTTTTAAGCGATTGTATTTCATTAGTGATCTGAATTGTCAGACATCTTAGAGCTACAATTTCACATTTAACAAAATAAGTATTTAACAAGTTATCAATGTTTTGGTTAAATATTAACCCTCTTTCGACTGTTCCCTCAGGAGATTTCCATTGTTTAGTTAGAAAATGTTGAGCCATATCAGTCAATATTTTCAAAAACAACTTATTTTCTGGATAATTAGCAGTAACAGCCTTTATTAGATTAATCAATGATACAGCTGTAGATAAATAAAAGCAATATTTTTCATGTTTCTGAAGATACTTAACAACATTTGTAGTTAAGTCTTTCATTGATATAGTAACATTTGTGGAGTCGGCACTTGCTATTGATTGTAATGAACTTTTTAGAAGGGCACTGTGACCTTTTCTAAAGCCAATCCATTTATAGTAAATTGTAAAAAACATATAGAAATTTTCCAAACAAGATACCCAATCGAAAATATTGAAGTTAATAACTTGGGAATTGTTTTGTGAACTATCCATTATGTTTTCATCCAGGTAGGATGTCAAAGCTGTAATATGCTCCATTATTTTTGGGATAACTTCACTAGTTACTTTGGCACACTGTTCAGCCTTCTGCTTATTATAAATTTCTTGGTCTTCAGTTTTAGTTAAAAATGTTTTCTTCTTGATTTTTGAAACTAAGATTTTTGCCATATTATTATTTACTAAAATTAAAAGATACTTCAATGTTTTAGGTGTAAGTTCTGTTTCACTGGTAAAATTAGCCCAGTCATTTTTTAACAAATGAATCACATTGAAATTTAATTGCCTTAGTGACATAATTCCTTGGATATCGGTTTTATAATTTAGTGAACTGTTTTTATTTGACTGGGTCTTCCCTGTATCTACGACTACTGTTTCATCTTCTGCATTCTTTTTGCTGGCTTTCAGTTTCATTGGTTTTACAACTTTATCAATGATTTCACCTGTATATTTATGAATGTTAAAAACACACTGAGGGGGTTTGTACAGTATCTTGGTTCTGCTGATGATTTGGCTAACAAGCAGTTCTAATTGTTCTAACTGTAGAAGTCTGTTAAGAATTTTAGTTTTTAAAGCTGCATCTGTTTGTGATGCAAATGCATTTAATAACTCTCTAAACCAATTCATGCAGTGAATTAAACAATCCAGAATTTTTGTAACATGTGCTGTATCCATGTCTTCAACTAAATGTACATCGAATTTTGGCATAACCACAGCACAACCTAATAAAGCATCAATACTAGATAAATCCCCATCCTGTTGCTTACAATGCAGGGTCTGCACAAGTTGGAATAAGGGAGGCAATATATTTACACTGACTTCATCATGTGGCCTCAGCATTAGCCCTGCAATGTTGATGGCTATTATCTCATCCATTTCACTATCTGTATTAAGACAGAATTGCATGGTTAATGTGATATTATCTATTTTATCTTCAGCTATTGAATCAACTATAAAGTTCTGTTGCAAATCATTAGTTACAGCATCCGTCAGCCATGATAAAAAATGTTTATTAATATTTTGTGTTGGACTCACTGCTTGACAAAGTTCATCATAAAAAAATGCAATCATATCAGAAAACTGTCTTGTACTTCTGCTAATTAATTCAATTATCTGTGCAGCTTCACATAGATCTCCATCTGACAAATGTGTGATAGTGCCATAGCTCACATCATCAGGAACATCTACTGTATGCTCATCATCAGATGCTGCTACCATAAGACATTTTACTGCATGTACCCCTGCAAGAATACCCTGTATTTTCACTCTAGGATTAGAACTGCTCAGTTCTTTTCTAATGATCATATGCATATCATCTCTTATAAGTGAATTTTGAAAACTATATGCTAAGCCACACACTAAATTCATAACTGCCTTAACCTCTTGAAGCGTCATTTCATCCATTCTATCTAATAGTGGGAGCATCTGTAAGCTCTGTGACTTTAATAATGAAATGTCTTTTAAGGCAACATCATTGAGAATATTTAAAATTGGCATCACATATTGTTTAGAATCTAAGCAGAGTTGAAGCAATTCTGCTACAACCATTTGACAACAATCTTCAAGTTCTGAAAGCATGAGGATATAAACATGGGAAGCAAAACTTACTATAAGTGGATCACTCCTTGTTTTCAAAAGTGAATTAACCAGGGCAACCAAATGTTTAATATAATCTTTATATATTGGTTTGAACTTTTCAAATGATTTATCTAAACATTCTTCTTTTAAAATATCTGATTTGATTTGTTTTCTTATCAAATTATCAACTTGTTTTTGTTTTTCTTCTGAAGTAGAATACAGTATTGTATAAATGACAAAATCAATTGGTTTCTGGTCAGAACTCGTTTTTACACTAGCTAAAACCTTAAGCCATGCATTTGAAATAATTTTTGAGGAAACCATGCTGGTCCGAATAGATGATGCAGTAAGTACTTGACTAGTTGCCATATCTTGTATCTTAGCAGTTACAGTTGACCAACCCAAAACATTTCTTAATCCATGAATAGACTCCAATGTTGAAACATCATTTACATAAGCAGGCATCAGTAAGAACTTTATGAAATTAGGGTAATAGTTGCATTTCGTTAGACTTGATAATAAGTTCAGAGTTTTTGATTGTAAAAGCTTATACTGATCATCTGTCAAGCACAAATAAGATAAGCAGTCCAGGATAGCTGGAATCATGTCATGATCTTCAGATAATATTCTACTCAGCTCATTGGCAATATTATTGTGCTCTTGATCACCTATTATATCAGGAATAGATGTTATGATTTCCAGTTTAACCATTTTTTCTGATGCAACATCAAGTAAATTAATCAGATGTGTGCAAATTTTTTCAGGATCAGTAATATAATCTATACTGGACACGCACCTTAGAATCATTTGTATCCAAGGGCTGCACTGTGAGTCAGCAGCCAGGTCTATAGCTTTTTCAAATATAATATCTATCAATTTATTTTGTAGCACTGGAACACTAAGCAATATTTTCATTAAGCTATCATTCAGTGCATGTTCATCTTGATTCTCACTCATTATCTTAACTAAGTTTGGAAACAGATAGTGCTTGAATATATTCATATCTTTGAACTCGCTATCCAGTTCTTTACATAATTCGGAAACATTTCGAGGATAATCGAAATGATTTTGCAAGTTTTTCTTCAAATTTCTAACAATATTTACAGTTTCATTGTTAATTACACATTTTTCCGGTGGATTTTTCCAAGTGATTCCACTTTCTTGTAATATGTTATGAATCTTCTTAGAAGCGGTTGCGTCTACTTTAATCCTTTTGTTAGGACTTTTTTGCGATAAAGAACGTTTTGAACTCATCATGTCGGAACTGGTTTAACTTATGGTTTAAAATTATGCCATTTAATGATTTTGGTTTCTCAGTACCTAAGTAAATAAATTTGAACTTAGCAAACTCACACGCCAAACTGAGTCAATCAACGTCAAATCTATTGTCAAATTCAAATTCAGGACGGACTTTTATCAGCACACATTTGCTGCGTTCCGTTTGCCGATTACAGCGCTCACAGCGCTCATATACCCGTTCCGTTTGCCCGTGAGCGCGCTCACAGCGATATCGATACGTCATCAATGACGTCATAAACGCCGCCATCTTACCGCTCACAGTGCCAACGCTACGGAGCATGGTCGCTGTGAACGGCCTGTCAAAACTGACACATGACGTTACTTTGTTGATGTTTTTATTAGTCGTTTAAAGATTTTAAAAGCTTGCTTATTAATTTTCTTTCGTAATAATGTAAAAAAATGGCTCCTGCTTCATTCAGGGTCTAAGATCTTAATGAAATTACAACTTTAGACTTAATCGACGAACAATCAGAATGTTAGCGTGCTATTTACCGTTCTGATTGCAATATCACTAATAACACTTTTAGCGCGCTCAAACGAATCGGAACGGTTTTGAGCACTTTTAGCGCTGTGAGCGCTGTAATCGGCAAACGGAACGCAGTAAATTGCTGCGTTCCGTTTGCCGATTACAGCGCTCACAGCGCTCATATACCCTTTCCGTTTGCCCGTGAGCGCGCTCACAGCGATATCGATACGTCATCAATGACGTCATAAACGCCGCCATCACAGTGCCAACGCTACGGAGCATGGTCGCTGTGAACGGCCTGTCAAAACTGACACAGGACGTTACTTTGTTGATGTTTTTATTAGTCGATTAAAGATTTTAAAAGCTTGCTTACTAATTTTCTTTCGTAATAATGTAAAAAAATGGCTCCTGCTTCATTCAGGGTCAAAGATCTTAATGAAATTATAACTTTAGACTTAATCGACGAACAATCAGAATATTAGCGCGCTATTTACCGTTCCGATTGCAATATCACTAATAACACTTTTAGCGCGCTCAAACGAATCGGAACGGTTTTGAGCACTTTTAGCGCTGTGAGCGCTGTAATCGGCAAACGGAACGCAGCAATTATAGATCTAATAAAAATATAAAATTAAGAACAGAACTTAAGTGCAGCGAATAGGTAACAGATTTTATAAAGTACTAATTTATATAAAAAAGATAGAAAGAAAACAGCATTCTCGTATCTTCTGAACGATACTAATATATTTTTATCAGTAACTGACATTCAATCACAGACATTTTGGGTGCAATTATTATTTATTTATCATGCAGCACAGCGAGGTGATAACTACATGGAGTAGCCGTAATGTCCTATATAAATAAGTAGTTATGTATATCGACGAGGAAGAAGAGGAAGAACTTGGTTGTCTCCCTTTACTTATACAAAAATGCTAATAAAAGAAAGAGATAGTACTATTTTTGAATTTTGTCACTAAAATATCAATCATGTAGTGACGTCATAGCAGGTGGCTAGCGTGCCACAAATCGCCATTTATTGTTACATTACTGTCAAAAAAAGCTGTCAAAAGTGATGTTCCGGAGCTTTGATTATTTAACCAGATATCGATGATCATTATTAATATGCTTTTATTTTTCATACTTTCGATGTAAATGATAACAGGGGCTTACGCAGTAAATCATATCGAAACGGTATTTGCTTCGCTTGCCGTTGTGCGAGTATTTTTGAATCAAAAAGGCGTGAAGAAAGAGGGAATTAAGCTTGCTTAGAATTGTTAAATTTGTTATTGAATATTAGTATATTATTGGTAGTTGTTTTGTCTGTTTATGAATCGTAATTATTGAAGACAAGCCAGACTTTAATTGATTGAACCGAAAACTTTGATGCTTGACCTTGAATAACTTTTTAAGCAACCATGGGATCTTTCGGTGTTTTATTTATAATAGTGTACCCCAGGTCTGTACCAAAATTCAGCATGTTGGGAATTAATGCAAACTGACCGCTATTTTTCTGGCTAATTTGACGGGACTATGATAAGAAAATAAACTGTATAGTTCTTTATTATTTATATTAAAAGAATTATAATGAAAGTAAATAAACCATAAACTATGATTATTTTATTTACGTCAATCTCTTGCAAAAGTTCATTAAATTACAATATTATATTGCAAGTTCTATATTTAGTTTTAAAATATCGATAGTAGATTCGATACTCTCTGTGCAACACTAAAAATGGACGCCATTTTATGTTACATTTCAAGTTTAGGTATGCACGTTTTTTTCGTACTTAGGGCCTGTCCATTAGTTAGAGGTCAATGCATGCAGCAAATAGGTTATAGATTTTTTTATAATACAGGGTGGAATTTTTATGCCACCTGTAGGGAAATTACTCTAAATAATAGAGATAGCAAGTTTTACTTCAAAAAAACATTCCTTTGTTTTTGAAAATAAATAAAACCTTGCTATCTCTATTATTTAGAGTAATTTCCCTCCAGGTGGCATTAAAAAATTCCACCCTGTATATAAACTAATATAAAGTATACAGACTAGCTTCACTTCCTTAAACCATTACTGGTTTGCCAGGAGGTTGCAATTTCTATGAAAGGTAACTTAAGTCTAGGCTTTTTAAATACACAATAAGTAAGGCAGTTTTACGTATTCAAATTAATTCGACGGAGCAAGTTCAGCTCTTCATTGATTTTTCTTTTTTGTGTTAAGTTAGTTCTAGTGTATTGTGCAGTGAATACTCATAGACATGTTCTTTAAATGGAAAACCTAGTGAGCAGTGCAGACAGTATTTATCGTTTTGCCGTTTGCGTCAAGAAGCCCACTCGTTGAGAGTATAGTCACGCTATCATATTACCTTCATCTTCTTCATAATCATACATATTATTGTTATCGTTATCATCATAATAAGAGAAGAAGAAATTATATTTACTATAGAGAGAAATTACTTCATACAGACATACAAGTTGTATGAAGTAATTTCTTGCCGTTCTTATAAGATAAACGTTAACATAAAAATATCAATCACTGATAACGTTAAAATAATTGTGCATTCCAACAGGCTGTATGGCTCAGCTCCTTGCCTATCCTAATAAAGAATGAATTTTGAATACTATAACTACTACTGGTGCATTCCGAATGCGGAGCAACCTGATCTGTTCTTAAGTGATTTGATTTTGATTTGAGAGATTTTTACAAACTATTAATTTATTTTGTAAAAATATTTAAAAAATTGCTTTTGATACCATCATTGATGGGTGGAAGATCTTAATAAACATATGCCTAGATTTATGCGAGGAACAATTAGAACTTTAGCACGCTATTTACCGTGCTGATTGAAATAGCAAAAGTATCACTTTTGTCGCGCTAATTCGAATCGGAACGGTTATGAGCAGCTTAAGCGCTGAGCATTCGGAACGCACCTAAAGTTATTTTGCTAAGCATAGCAGGTAGTCATCATAAGAAAAAAAAAGGAATTATGTCTATGGTTAGAACTTTTTGATTATGACAGCGCCATTGCTACTTTTTGAGCGAACAATTGTCATATGTCACTACAGTGTGCATGATGAATGATAATACATTGTTCAATCAATGATGTATGGTTATATATATGGTTATATTCTTTCAATGTTTTATTATATTAAATTACTTGAAATTGGCAGAAATATTTATTGTGTAGTAACTTAAGCTGATTGCCATAAAACGCAAATTTTTTTTTTTATTTTCAATCAATCAGCTCGATCTGCCATTACGGTTTCAATGTTTGACGAGTGAAGAGTATGCGTTGATCAATTTCCGTATCCTATCAATTCCCAAATATAGTAATCAATTTGCGTTTATGGTGCTTCACAATGTACGTACAAGTGTTTGTAGTGAATGAGAAAGTCGGCGAAAGGATGTCATTTTCCAAGAACTGAATTTGGACTTAACATTAGTTACCGTGTCTTTGTGCTAATAGTGTTAACTACAAGGTTTAAGTGCGGTAGAACTTCGTAAATTGTTTGTAAGCCACAAACGTTTTGGAAATAATTTCTGGGTTACTCAATAAGAATAACGGTGTTTAATTGATGTTACATAATGAACAGAATATTAAAAGGTACTAATATCTCGCGTCTAGAAAATAAAAATTTGCCCCCCATGCAATATGCAACAAATAAATCGTATAAAAATATAAACAAATTTCAGAAATAAATAAATTCATAAATATACTAGTCTTTTATATATTTTACCTTCTTTATCTTTTAGATTGTTAAAATATCTTGTAGAATAGAAGAGAGGCTTTCGCGCTGCCACAATGGCACTATGCCAAAATCCATTCAGTCATTTTAAAAATAAGAAACGAAAGACAATAGAATTAAAAAAAAAGTTGTCAAATTGAAAAAGTGGGTTCCTTCCTAGAGCATTGACCTCAACCAATGGACAAGCCCTAAGTAACAAAAAAACGTGCATACCTAAACTCATTGACCTCTAACTAATGGACAGGCCCTAAGTACAAAAAAAATGTGCATACCTAAACTTGAAATGTAACATAAAATGGCGTCCATTTTTAGTGTTGCTCTGTGCAACACTAAAAATCGAAGTATCGAATCTACTATCGATATTTTGAAACTAAATATAGAACTTGCAATATAATATTGTAATTTAATGAACTTTTGCGAGAGATTGACGTAAATAAAATAATCATAGTTTATGGTTTATTTACTTTCATTATAATTCTTTTAATATAAATAATAAAGAACTATACAGTTTATTTTCTTATCATAGTCCCGTCAAATTAGCCAGAAAAATAGCGGTCAGTTTGCATTAATTCCCAACATGCTGAATTTTGGTACAGACCTGGGGTACACTATTATAAATAAAACACCGAAAGATCCCATGGTTGCTTAAAAAGTTATTCAAGGTCAAGCATCAAAGTTTTCGGTTCAATCAATTAAAGTCTGGCTTGTCTTCAATAATTACGATTCATAAACAGACAAAACAACTACCAATAATATACTAATATTCAATAACAAATTTAACAATTCTAAGCAAGCTTAATTCCCTCTTTCTTCACGCCTTTTTGATTCAAAAATACTCGCACAACGGCAAGCGAAGCAAATACCGTTTCGATATGATTTACTGCGTAAGCCCCTGTTATCATTTACATCGAAAGTATGAAAAATAAAAGCATATTAATAATGATCATCGATATCTGGTTAAATAATCAAAGCTCCGGAACATCACTTTTGACAGCTTTTTTTGACAGTAATGTAACAATAAATGGCGATTTGTGGCACGCTAGCCACCTGCTATGACGTCACTACATGATTGATATTTTAGTGACAAAATTCAAAAATAGTACTATCTCTTTCTTTTATTAGCATTTTTGTATAAGTAAAGGGAGACAACCAAGTTCTTCCTCTTCTTCCTCGTCGATATGCATAACTACTTATTTATATAGGACATTACGGCTACTCCATGTATTTATCACCTCGCTGCCTTAACTTGAAATGTAACATAAAATGGCGTCCATTTTTAGTGTTGCACAGAGAGTATCGAATCTACTATCGATATTTTAGAACTAAATATTGAACTTAAAATATAATATTGAAATTTAATGAACTTTTGTAAGAGATTGACGTAAATGAAATAATCATAGTTTATGGTTTATTTACTTTCACTATAATTATTTTAATATAAAAAATAAAGAACTATACAGTTTATTTTCTTATTCCTAATATAGTCCCGTCAAATTATCCAGAAAAATAGTGGTCAGTTTGCAATAATTCCCAACATGCTGAATTTTGGTACAGACCGGGGTACACTATTATAAATAAAACACCGAAAGATCCCATGTTTGCTTAAAAAGTTATTCAAGGTCAAGCATCAAAGTTTTCGGTTCAATCAATTAAAGTCTGGCTTGTCTCCAATGATTACGATAAAAAAATAGACAAAAAAAACTACCTGCCCATTCAATAACGAAATAGACAATTCTAAGCAAACTTAATTTCCTCTTTCTTCACGTCTTTTTGTTTCAAAAATACACGCCAACGGCAAGCAAAGCCAATACCGTTTCGATATGATTTACTGCGTAAGCGCCTGTTATCATTTGCATCGAAAGTATGAAAAATAAAAACATATTAATAATGATTATCGATATCTGGTTAAATAATCAAAGCTCCGGAACATCACTTTTGACAGCGTTTTTTGACAAAATTGTAACAATAAATGGCGATTTGTGGCACGCTAGCCACCTGCTATGACGTCACTACACGATTGATATTTTAGTGACAACATTCAAAAACAGTACTATCTCTTTCTTTTATTAGCATTTTTGTATAAGTAGAGGGAGACAACATAGTTCTTCCTCTTCTATGATTCGATATACATAACTTCTTATTTATATAGGACATTACGGCTACTCCATGTATTTATCACCTCGCTGTCCTAGAGTTGTGGTTAGGAATTTAGGAAGTCGTTCGTCTGATGCGTAGCATAGCATTACTCACTCACTCACTAGTTCATAGAATAATATTACTCCTAACGGAGAAGAACGACAACTTCATACAAATCAATCGTACATCATTCAGCTCCTAAACTAGCGCCATCTAGAGTCTACCCAGGCATACTAGCAGGGCGGGAAATTACGAACGACCAGGGATTTATTTAAGACCATCATCCGACAACGGATTGTCCTGGGACATTACTTCATCTAGAAGGTTGTTATTATTCTCAATTTCAAACAACCTTTTAAACGATGTAATTCCCTCGCACAATCCGTTGACAGAAGACGGTTTTAGAAGGTAGGAAGGACAAATCAGCATTATATGTTGATTGGAAACTTAGAAAACATTTTGGAATAAAACAATTAATATGTTTATCAGACATTTACTTTAAATATACGAAATCATAAACCGAAAAAAAAGGAAATACAGTACATCTTAAAATTTTACAATACAAGCTTGGATGATACAGTCCAAAATAACTATTTGGGCTTTAGTTGTCAGTCAACATAGAAATTTTTTGTGCAGCAAACATTGACTACTTAATGTAAAAAATTGAAAGTTGGTCATTGCAACTTATAAATATCTCTAGGTGGGTGAATATCACAGAATCAAAAATAAATAGTCACACACAAGTCGAATAATTGGACGTAGTTTAGCTATAACGATCCATCCCACACTGACTATGTTTTGAGATATTCAAAGTTTAAGAACAAATCATGTTTTTAAATAGAAGATAGAATATTATTGTAATTGTAATTGTCAAAATTTAAGGATTGGTTGCTGAATTTTTACATACACGCAACACTTTTAGAATTGACTGCTTAAAAATTTTTTTTTTTGGGGAAAAATGTCTTTGGATCTTTTTTATTAAATTCTCTTTGTTCACAGAACTCATTCAAATTCAGTTTAACTTAAATGATCCAATGTTTATAAAATAATTTAATAACAGTTATGTATTAAACAATTAAATATATATTTAATCAACAATCTTCACTATAGGTTAGGGATTTAAGATGAAACTCAAATAGTTTTTATTAATTATATAAAATGATGATTTTCAGCTTGATGTAACTCGATTTTATTCAAGACGTTTCTTTTGGAAGATGGTTTGTCGTTTCGTTTAATGGAATATTAAGCTACAATACATATCAAAATTAAATCTTTTTGGACAATATCTAATACTGTTTCTTAAAAAATATAAACATATGTAGTCAACAAGTAACTTAAACAATAATGATGTCAACAACAACTTCTTAATCATCGACTTCTTCAGCTATGATGTCGAAGTCCAACTGGCTACCGTAGCCATTAACATCGTCAACCAAATTAGTGTTACCTTTTAAAGACTTATAGAAATTAATACAATCTTTTGGTATTACGTCATACATAGATTCGAGATCCTCTAGTTTTGCCTGTGGGATTTCTTTCCCATTAGGCCATAGATTTACGAAATCGTTTTCAGACAACTCAGCGACACATCCCTTTACAAGCTTCTTTACATTAAGCTCTTGAAACTGCTCGTCTTTTTTATTTTTCATAAAAATAGAATATGTTTCTTCTTTCTTCAAATAGATTTCTTTTGTATGTAACCAATTAACTTTTATTTTATTAACAAAAACTTTTCGATTGACAATTTTTTTTTCAATATTTTTGGTTCCTATAAAATCATTTTTTGCCATTCTGTAAACTTTCAAAGGTTTTTGTTTTTTACTACTTTTTATAACATTAATATATTCTTCAGCTGTATATATTCTCTCATGATATTTTAACTGTGTTTCTATTTTGGAAAAGTCTGTATCATTTGGAAGGAAGGTGTGTCCAGATTCTAGGTATTTGAAAGTTATTGTTTGTAACGTTGGGTGATTGTTTAATATTATTTTCATCATAAGCACTATTTTAATATTCCGATTTTGACCACCACAACAGTCACTCCATAATACTAAATGTTTAACGTCTCTACTTAGTTGATTTTTAATAAAATGAACTAAACACGATCCTACTTCTTGGGCCCCACGACCAGCTTCACCGTCCACCCAAATGTAACAGAATCCATCTCCGTTTGTGCCAGAATGCACTCCACAATTATAAAGCCATAATTGTCTTTTATAAAAGACAATACTTGTAGGAATACGTGGTAATGGGAGTGTCTTTTCTAGATCGAAAGTAATGCATTCGAATTCTGGATCAGTTGTAGCTCGTTTTAAATCACAGTTCATGTTATTCCTTAGACCTTCTGCCAGTTTCAAGTGGTTGCTTTTCTCTTCTATATGTTTTTCCTTTTCTTGTTCACTTGAATTCTTAATTTTATTAGTGAATGTATCGCACCTACTGCACGTATCTTTTTTTAGGCTTTTACATTTCAAGTTAAAGTGTTTATAAAATATTTGTTTCAATACAGTAAAAGATACTGGTTTTTTAGTTTCTCCGAATAACTGCACAAGTTTTTCTACATATAAATCGTAAATTTTTTGTATAGTCATTCCTAGTTTAAGATATTTACGGGAATTATTTGTTTGTCTCCTGTAATGTGACTCGTACTTGGGCAAAGACTCTATGATGTTTATTATAAATTGAACGTCTTCTTCTTTGGTTTTATTCCAGCCAGCACAAGCTTGTCCTCTTTTGTCTTTAATGGATTTCGATGTTTTTTCATGCAAACATCTATCTTTTTGGGAGTAATCTGGAAAGTATTTGTAAACATTTCGCGACAAACTATTGTTTTATCGATAAAATATTTTCTAGAAAACTGTTTAGGTGCTATTTTTCCAGTTGCGTTGTTTTTGGTAGTATAAGATCGTTTTTTGGGTATTTCTTTAACACAATTAACAATGAATAAAAGTTGAGCTTCATACGTGTCTAAATTTATATATTTTTCGAACTGGGCTAGCCTTGTTGCTTCTAATACTTTCTCATGACATTTATTTTTACATTTGCAGGTATAATTTTTGAAAGATTTTGACTCTATAACTTTTTTTGCAGTATTTACAATAAGCAAGTTTTTATATTTTCTGTATTTTTTTTCAGCTAACGTATACTCCGGGTATTTTCGTTTACGTCCTTTTTCAGGGCGACCTGTTGACTGCATATCATTATTTTGTATGATATTTTCCCTTTCGTCAATTCCTTGTGTATTTGGGATTGGGTTTGGTTGGTCTTGATTGTATATGGTTTCATTTAGTTGTTCGATATTGTGAATATTTAAATCTGTTTTGCTGGTCTGAGTGTCAGTAGAAATATTCTTATATTTATCTTCGGGAAAATTTTTGCTATGGACTAAAGCAACTACTTTTAGTTTTTTAGGCCTACTTAAATCTTCTTCGCTGCTATCACTGTGGCTATTGGGAATAAAATCTGAGTCGGTATCACTTCCAAAGTCACTTATTAGGTTTTCTAGCTGTTTGTCGTCAGTTGAAATTAAATTAAGTTCAGCATCTAAATCACGGTCATGACACAAAGTTCTATAAACTTCATATGTTTCCGGTGTCATGGGCCGCAAAGGTGAAGTCTTTTTTATATTTGTTGCCACCAAAGGAGTGAGAGGTGAGTACATAGGCGCAAGCGGAGAATCTATATCCAGATTTTCTTCACCTAAAATTGCCGTCTGACGACATGTATTCTCCTTATTATCATTGACTGAAATAAAATTAAATATTTATAAAACATGCAAACCATAGCCCAGAAAGGAAATAATAATAATAAATTTCCCTATCACCCCAAAAAAATATGGGGTGAGAATAGTAAGCATAGGCTTGCGTTATAGGATACCATGCATTGGAATAGGGCGTTCCTAGAATGAACATACATAAATAGATAAAGGCCCAGATCCGGAACATTTTTTTAATGCTCCGTGCGAGAATCAAACCCGCGAACTCTCGATCCGAATGGATAAGGTTTAACGCCTTCGTAATTAAGCCAAAGAGGCCGTAAAAAAATTGCATGTTAAAGCAACCCTTACACATGCTTGTGTTCCTATCATTCACCCTATTTTTTCCTGCATCATCTTTATCTGAAACAAAAGATAAAACTTTGATAAATAAAATACTAAAACGTTGCTGCATTATTTCATAGTACTTGATAATATATTCTGTGCATACTTTTATGTAAATTATCCACGTTCAAGTCATCACCGCATATTTTAAGAATATCCGGCGATTCGCATGAAGTTGAAGCTTCTTCATGAGTAACACCAATATCTGAAAGATAAAATGTTTGAGTACCTTATACCGCTCCGCAACTGTTAATTTAGTTTATAGAAGAATAACAAATTAACATCAATGTGATCAATATATTCTGTGTTTATAACCTTAAACACTGAAAAAATTCTAATCTAATGACCGACTTAAAGTCCGCAATTTATTTTATAAACTTAAATTAGGAACCAAAACATAACTTGTTATTATTACGTGACTTATATATCAGGTGTCTAATAACAAAGTCAGAAAAGTCCAGTAAACATAATTTTTGGTAATTAATTAAAAACATATAGCCTTGTAAAATATTAAAAAACCAACTGTGGTGATGTGTTTTCATGTTTACAATTGTAATCATATTAGATATTACATATTTTTATAGAATAATAATTATCAAAATAAGCTTAAAACTTAAAATATGTAATGGACTTTGCCATGTTTGTTAGTAAAGCACGGACTTTTCTGTTTATGTTATGAATGGTTATGGACATTACCGCTTTTGTTATAAAATAATATGAATTGTCAACTCCCAGGGCTGTCCAAAATAAAACATTAAATTAAATGACAGAATCGAGTTGTTTCATTTATTAAATCATATCAACTGTAATAAGTAGTGATCGGATAATCGGATGCATCAGGACCTAAAGTAATTATTTTTGGCTAATAAATTATGGAAGTGGCTTCTAAAAATATGTAAGTACTAACAAAAATAAATATATTATTAATTCTTATACAACTAACGCAGGGTTCTCCACGCGGGATTCACAGTAACTTTCTTCGTTTTCTGAATTATTAGAGTTAGTAATAGGTCGATCGATAATATTTCTGTAGAAACTCAAATCATTCTTATCTTTCCAATCAGATCCATAATGTTTCGATAGTAAAGTAGACACATCATTAATCTTCTGTGGCTTTACTGGCACACCTAATAACATTTCATGTGGTGAAATCATCATTATATTTTTTCCTCGACGACATATATTGCGAAAAGCTCCCAAGTCACTTTTATAAAATGCCTCACCTCGAACTACCGCACTGTTAGTGTCTGTGCGGCATCTCTTGATAATTATCCTTTTGGATTCCATAAATTTGAAATGCCATTGACCTGGAGGCTTCACAACTTGGTCCACAGCAGCTTTCCAATTGAGCACTTTGCAGTCACTATTACCCATAAGTATCACTGTACCATGATTGGCAATAATATCATGATATTCTTGGGGAAGAATTATTACGTCTTTTCTTTTTATTTCACGTTCTATGTGCCCAAAAACTCTATCCGAGGGTAAGTACGAATGTCCTGTTATTGGAAAATATACTTCAATCTTTTTTACACTTGGATTTTGTAGCAACCATTTACAACACATGCCAATAATAATCGTGTTTTTATTTTGGCCTCCGCAGCCGTCAGATATCAATCTTACTGTATGTATGTTAGTTAGATCTGTTGCATTAAGCCGGTGGTAGACTGCAGAGGCCACGGTATTTGAATCTTTCGAATATTCCTCCTCGCCCCATACATATGAGAAAACATTTTCTTTGGTTAATTTATCCTTTGAACTACCTTGTACAATGGTCAAATTATAGACATAAAATTGTCTGCTATAATAGGTAGACTGATCGGGCAGCTTAGGTAGTGGCTGATTTTTCTGGCAATCATAGGAGAATGTAAGAACCCCTTCTTTCTTAGATTTCAGAACATCGTAAAAAGCTTTTGCTCGTAGCGAGTGTACTCTTTTTAACGTCATCAGCTCATTCTTTTTAGCATTATCAGTTTGGACTCTTATTTTTTCTTGAAACTGTAGACATGTGGAGCAAATATCAGTTTTTGGTGATCCAAATCCTAGGTTGAACTCGGTATTAAATATCTTTCGAAAGAGCGCTTTTGTCGAAATTGGCTGAATTCCTCGTTCTTTGTACATCTTGTAGAGTTTATTTATATTTAAATCAGCTGGTAAATACAGGCGCACGGAAGATGAACCAAGACAGTAATGAGGTTCTGAACAATTTAAAGACTGGATGAAATCTCTTACTCCCTTTCTTTTTTCAACAAATTTATGGCTTTTGTGGTCACCTCCGCGATTTTCCTTAGGACACTCTCCCGTTTCAAAATGTTTTCGTATCACAGTATGTACTCTGTGCTTTTTTATGTTTAAATAAGCTAGGAAAACTTTTTGGCACACGAGCATAGGTTTTTTATTTACTGGTATATAAAACTTTGTAGTGAACGTTTTCGGCGTGTGTGTATTCGTTCGAGATCTTTTACGTTTCGTTGGAATACTCTTGGTGTAGTTTAGGATAAGGGTGTCCTGTGATTGTTTTGTCGGAATTTTGTAAAACGCTGTATGGAATTTTAAAATATCACTCATGTTTAATGAATTGCAATGAAATCCTTTCTTATGCGTGCAAGTTATTCGGTCGGGTAGCATCGTTGATTCATATCTAAAAATAAAAGATTTATTATCGATAAACAAATTGTCATTTACATTTATTTAAAATGGAAAAGTACAAGAAAATTGGTCAAGCATGAATCGAACTTAAATATATTGATCACTGTACTAGATGATCAATTTTGTTGTTTACCTGAGAATTATTTCACAAAATTGATGCTAGAGCCTTAATGAGTGTTTAATAAAATTATTAAAAAATTAAGTGTATATTCAAAACTTTCATGTACCTAAAATACCGATTCGCACTTGACCATATTTTAATGTAGTTGTTCAACCCTAACACAATTAAACACTAACCTTTGTTTCTTAGCTCTGTTTTGCTTCCAGTTTTCTGGGTTTGCAGCTTTCTTCCTGGCTTTATTTTTAGGCACAACTCTAGGGTTACAGTCCATCTTCAAGAAAACACCTTTTTCTATTAGATATTAGCAATTTAAACACTTAATATTCACAAAAAATAGGAACACACACAGCGTAGTTTCTTGTCGAGTGGCCATTGAAACTGCTGACTTGTGATTGGTCGAAATGGACTTTGCCACCTTCGTTATGTCATTCGGGGACTTTTCCGTGTTTGTTAGGAATCGTCTTTTTTAAGTATAGATTTCTATGGGACGTTACCGGATTTGAAATAAACTAATAATGTGGTTATGTGACACTAGTGTTGCCGTTTAAAATAAAATAAAAATCTGTGTTTCGAAAAAAATGGGACTTTGCCGTCTTTGTTATTAGACCTCTGATATTATTTATTACTATAAGACACGTGGATGTAGGTTTTTGGTTATAATTAAACTAAAAATTCGACTTACCAGCATTAATTTCTTCATTTTGTCTTTGAGTTGGAGTTTCCCTCAAAACATTTGATAATATTCTGTCTATTCTTCTCATATTACACGTTCCTTTTGCAAACTAAAAGATAACAATTAAAAACAACCAATAATACCGTCTCACACCTTGCTCAAACGCAAACTAAACGAATGAAAGGTAAATACAAAGAGTAGTAAAGTAATATAGTGTTCTACGACGACGACAGCACAGACAACATATTATCAAAATTAATGTTAATACTTACCTACATTAAGAACTTATACCTAAGCACTGCATTTATGAATGACTACATCTGCTTACAGTAAGCAGGTTTGTTATATGTTGGATTTTTGAAATGAAAAAGAAAATGATGAAAAAAAAGCAATTATGAAAAATAATCCAAATAGCTTGGCTCTTTTTTGATAAAGAGTTAAGGAATATAAAGTAAATAAGCTGAATTATCAAAAATGATCCATACAGCTTGGATCTTTTTTGATAAATTGTAAAAGAATGATAACAAATAAGTTCAATTATCAAAAATGATCCAAACAGTTTGGATCTTTTTTGATAAATTGTAAAAGAATAATAACGAAAAAGTTCAATTATCAAAAATGATCCAAACAGTTTGGATCTTTTTGGTCATTTTGAATCGCAAAAAGTATAAAGTAAAATTTAATATTTAAAAAGATCCAAGCGGAATGGATGATTTTTGATAAAAGTTTTTTGTGACTGGCCATATATGTGGAATGGTATCGTAATAGTTTTTGTTACGTCATTTTTTATATTTTTCTTTGGGTGTTTTTACTAAACCATAGTATTATACTCTGTGGCTCGTTCTGCATACTTAGCGCGTTTTTGACTATTTTGTGGGTTGGATCCTTATTGCTAAACTACGTCCAATTAAAGAGCAGTTGTCCTGTGTTGAGCAGTATTAACAAAGTACGGTTATACATTGATTTTGTTTTGAATCTGATTGTTGATTAGAGAATATTCAGTACAGAGCTGGTTTATCACATAATACGAAAAAACATGCTATCTTGTGAAAATGAGCCATGCAAATTATATGAACGAAAAACCGTTCTCACATGAGCAGCATTTATAATTAACAGTGTTTTTATGCTCTTGGCATTCAAACAGTACAAAAATCAAATAAAAATTAGCGAACTTATGGTTCAAGAGTCACAAATAACAAATTTTCAGTAACAAATGATTCTTAAAAGCTCGTAAATTAAGTATGAATATTTGGAAATTCTTTATAATAAATACCCAAATATTGTTTTTCTTTCTCGAAATAGTAGTTGTTAGTTACATAGTTATATTAAATATTTATTATACCATAGATATATTCATTAATAAGTAACAATGACATGTTGCAATGGGCGACCGATGTGTCTGACGAGCCGTGTCGGCGGAAAGTATCGAAGTTTTCACCCACGGGCATGGCTTTAAACCGAACGTTCGCACTCTATACAGGAATAAATCTAGACCGGTTTATTGGGATCTTTAAATGATACCCTTACTCCCCTAAAAAATTAATTCGCCATTATAGTAGCACCCTGTATAAGTAATTGAACTCAATAATGGCTGTAATAAACATTAATAAAAATTATGTAACATAACTCTAACATAATATGCAATCATTTATGATTTAAAAAAAAGTTTTTCAGTGTAACAAGATAAAGTGCAATACTGAAAGGGCTGGACAATAGACTCGACCTTTAAATGAAATAGTAAAGAATAATGATAAAAAGTCATCGGCTTGATTTTTGAAGATTCACAAATCATTAAACTTTTTATTTATCTACAAAAAGTAAAAACCTAGAAATTATATCTTTTTTATCAAGCTATTTGATTATTTTAAAGAAACTTTGCCAGTCCTTAGAATGTACCTAATTAATGTTTTTTTTTTCAATAGTGTAGAAATGGAATTCGAAAAATGAGAATAATAGAAAAAATGAGAATAAAAGAGTAGCAGTCGCCTTTCGGGATGGCACATTATTTGTGAAGTATAATTTTCATTTTTCTTTTGAGTGCAGACGCGGAAGCTTCGTCTGCAAATAAGCGGTTTTTTACTGTACAAAATCGCCTAATGCAAATAAAAAACAAACTGTTGGCAATAAAACTTATGTTACTATCCCTATGTTGACTGCAACTATTGAGAAAATCAAAGTTTATATTACATTTAATTGTTTCAATAACACTTCTTTTTAAATTTTTTATATGACCTTTCTCTTTTAAAAAAGTGTTTATTAAAGAAGCACAAGCCTCTACACAAGTAACAAAACTTTTGCTGGCATAGTTGAGTGATTTTTTTTCATCACAGTATTCCCTGCATTGAGTTAAATTGTGAAAAGCTTCCATTTGTGGGGATACACATAAATTAGTACAAGTGCCACAACTTGTAGTTGGCATTTTTTTTAATAAAAAGCCACATACATATGCACATGCTTGCATTTCTGCGCTGCCTTCATTTATTTCATTAGTAGACCCAAACACTCTAAGATCATTAGGTATATCCCCTTCAAATGGGTTCTTCTCCTCATCTGTATTGACAACTGATAATTGTGGAATTGACAATAATGTACTGAAATTATTCAGGGTAACATTATTGTCATTTTCACAATTACCGGTTGTCCCAATATGCGCCATGTTACTTAGAATGGATGTTTTAAGGCCAGCCACAAATTGCTCTGTTGTTGGATTGGTATTTGAGCCACAATTACCTCTAATACATCCAAACAAATTTTCTAGTGGATCCTGCTGCAAACGTCTTGTTGCTAGACTCTTGATTTTATGTGTGGTTTGTAAGTTTTTGAATAATAACTCAATACCATTTAATGTCCAAATCCATCCCTCTTGAGAAGGAGGTGTTCGACTAGATCCCACAAATTGCATGCTCTTAAAAAATAATTTCATTTCTGAAATGAATTGCCAATGTGGACCCTTTGTTGTTAGGTTTGTAGAGTATATTTTTCCCCGACGTAAATTTGAAGTGTCACCGTTAAGGGTATCAAATAATTTATCGATATTTTCTATGAGGTTAGCTGTAACAGCAGCTTTCGAAGGGAGCGTTCCTGCAACACAAAAAATGGTGGTGGTAAGTTTTATAGTAATGAACTTTGTTAGGTTAGTTTTTAATTATCCTGACTTCGTAAGGATAATTCTGGCCCCGAAATGACCATTTCGGTCAATGGGAAGGAACAGCCGGGCAGTTACTAGAACCAAGGCAATTCCCACTGAAGCCTACGGTCGGCAACGCATCGTCGATATAATTATCACAATTACTATTAATTATTAAATAACCTATGACTAATGATGCGCATACCATTTACTATCAGGTGGGTAGCGTGCCCATTGGCCGGCTATGAAAATAGTAGCTACTAAATAGATTGATGTGAATTTTGTAGATACCTCAAGTAGAATACGACCTGGGCCCTGTTAAATAAACACTACAATTCTACAAGTTTCTAATTAAAATTAAAATTTAATTACATTAAATTATATGTGTACAGTGAAAGAACAAATTGCATACCATCCGATATTTTAGCGTAGAATCCTCCTGCTACAGAATGGCTAAAAACTTGTGCAGCAAGTTTGACCCGCATTTTTTGTCTGCTGTTAGGCTCTAAATGGTCCTTTGTCAAGGCAGGAGCATAAACAAAATTATGGTTTTTATTGTCCAATTCATAAAATTGTTTAATATGTGCCCATTTGGCAACACCTGGAATGGTGGGTTATGAATAGCTTATTAGTAACACATCTCAAAATTATCAATTTTTGGCTAACTTTTATACTATATTTCCTTCTGCCTCCAATAAAGTTAAGTATATTATGTTCAGGTAAACATATAGTAGACTATTTTGAGTTTAATGTTTAGTTTAGAGGTAAAATGTTTGCTCTTTGATATTAGGCTAATTATGGTATCATAATCTATTCTTGTTAGAAGATATCATTTCTTAATTTACCTACTTGAGGTAATTTTTGGTTGGGCACTCTTACAAGGTGCAGTTTGGTACCCAGGATAGCTTGATCACAGAGATAATGTGGCAATAATCTCTGTGATCAAGCTATCTACAAAGCTACAAAGAAAAGTAGATAAAATAATGAAATTAAATAATTACCTTTTCCCATCTTTCCTACAGAAGAAATATTTGTAAAACATTCAATGTCATATTTTATAAATAAATTTCTAAAACATTTCAATAAATGTGGTGCATCATATAGAGTTACAACTGTCTTCTCTCCAACAGCAATAGTGGGGTTTTCTAAAGTTGCTCCCAAGATAGACAGAGCTTTCCTATTGACTCCATCCATATCACAAACTGTGGCTGATATATTAATGCCAGCTGCGAAACATTGTTGTATAATCTGAAAAATACAAAAATTTATTCACAGGGTCTGTATAAGTGGATCAATTTTGTATAAAACATCCAGGGGTAGTATACAAACTTTTCTATCATATCTCATAACATTGATGATCTAAAATGTAACTTTATTAAAATGAAATTAAAATAAATAAATTACCTACCTCTTGTATAAGTATAGCAAGTCTATCTGATGTTGAAAAGCTACTTGAAAAAAAATGAGCAATAGGCTGTTTCACTTTTTTTCTTATTCCACCAATCATAAACACCAAGGCATATGGTGCTACAATTGGTGATCTTCCATGTGAGCCATGATCCTGGAAGCCTTCAATATAATCTTTTTTTTTGTTATAAGTAAAATTTTTTTTAATTGACATTTCATCAAACATTAAAATAAATTCATTATCTGATGGCTTGAGTCTTTTGACATAGTCCTTTAAGACACTCAAAACTTGTTGGGTAACACCAACATCAAATGGTACTTGATTAAGCAGTGCCTTTAAGGTACCTGGAGAAGGCAACATAAAAAGCCTCCTTAGTAGCCTATAACATGTAGGTGACCTTTTATAAAGCCTGAGAGCAATAATTTTATCATTTCTTGTCCACCTACGACCAGTTGATTTTCTTTTAAATTTTTTTTTGGTTGTGACTGCAATATTAGTGCAAATGTTGGTGTAATTTTTTTTGCAAGGTTTTTTACGCAATTATCCTCTGTAATCTCATTTAATAATAGTTTATTTTTCAAATTTTTTATTCTTCGCTTCATTTGAATAATGTGTTTCATGTACTTGGTACATTTTTGAAGGAGCTTATTGTCATTTTCTGACATAATTTTTTTAGCTGTTCCACTAGACCCTGAACTATCTTTTTTGTTAGTAATGTCCATAAGAGGACCTTTTATAACAGGTAAAGCTGTTGCAGTCTGCAGATTTCTGTTTTGAATTCCTGATGGACCAGGTTGTGATAAATACTCAGGAAACATCACAGGCACATTTTCCTTCTGTAAAAAAATAATACAAAATTGAAGTAAGCATTTTATTTTGTAGTAAGCATTCAGTTAGTTTGTTCTTGCACAAAATTATTACAACTTAAGATTACATGATTTGAATATAAACTAAATAAACAATTTTCATTCCACACTACTTTTACACACACATTAGTATAAGTATAAATATGAGTGTAAGTTAGGTGTTAACTGATTTGTAAGTGTGTATCTAATATTTTTGTACTTTGTTATTATTTGCTTTAATTATTGATGTATCTTAGCAATGGAAGATTGGTGCCTCTTAGCACAGGTTACTCGCTTACATAAAGGGAGGCTCCAGCCAAATGTGAGCTATGCTTTCACTGGAAATAAAGATCTATTTTTGTTTATTTATCAGATACACATGGTGTGTTTGGATGGTTGGAAATAGAAATGATGTTGCATTGCAATTTTGGATTTTTGTTTGATGGCTATAGATTGTTAGAACTTTGCAAAGCCAATTGTATAACCATCAGTACCTATGTTATAGATTTAAGTTTAAAATTATGCTTAAGATGCAATTTTGTTTGGTGCTGTACCATAGCTGATATTACCAAAGGTATAATAGGTATAGACTTTTTTAATACATTACAACTTAATTGTAGATTGCACAAATAAGCAACTAATATAATACAACTAAATAATATGGACATCTGCTTGTATAGCTATATCATCAAACAAGAGGTACCATTAAATTTTAGAGAGCTTTCCAGAGATTACTAACGGTTGTTTACCTCTACAAAGCATTAACCATCCTCCGCATCCACACCACATCCGGCACACACATATTTAGTAAATTTTTGAAAGTGGGAACTTTGAAATTATGAACAATTTCATTATTACTTACATCATGTGGGACTGCAGTGTACAGTAATCTCTGCTTCAAGGCGTCTGTGAAATCTTCCACGGCAAAATGATCCTCACACAGCATTCTGTGTTCACTAAAGAGCTTTTTCTGAAATTTTACAGATGTATAGAGCTCTTCTTCCACAGGAAACATGTACTTAGCCCATAATGTGCAGCTACAACAAATATACATAAAAGCATTAAATTTAATGTAAGTTGAAGTAATTTTAAGTCTTTAAAGGTTTTTAACTTTAAAAATTATTTTAGTCTGGTTATATAAAACTGATTTAATTTATTGAAAACGAGCTGAAAAATGTACATGAGGTTACTTATATACATACAACTATTGGCCAAAAGTACTTACCGGAATAGGTTTCTTACAGCAGGTTTTGGAAATCTAAACAATTTGATGTTATCCAGTGCTGGAGATTTACCACACTTGAAACATTTTCGCCGACTTTCAGACATTTTTATGTCGCCGCCGGTAAAAGACCACTATGTTTACAAACAACAAAACACTTGAGTCACTATCTCTTTTAGCAAAACTAAAGAGTCACTATCTCGACATATGCATAACACTGAAGCGGAGGAGCCAGAACTCTACTCGACGCAGTATTACCTCAAAATTTTTCTTAATTATCGTGGAGCAAACGACAAAAATAGCAAAAACAACCACACCCCAATATGAACGAACGCCATATGATGAGTGAGTGAGATTAGTGTGTCATCTATCAGTGAATGAGTGAACGAATACTCGCTGTTTTCAAGATTATAAAAGTTTTCCCCTCTAGGTAGTTTTCAATCAGGCAATAAAGCTGACCCCCCCTGCACTAGTTTGTGGAGGGGCGCCAGGCACCATCATTATTGTGTGTAATTATTATTGAAATTCGGTCGTTGCGCTTTCTTTCTTGGTCTCCTTTATGTTGAGCAAGTCGATTACTAATTTTATCTTGAAAGTAAACTATAACAGCTTATATTGTATAAATAAAAATATGAGTATCGATATAGGAGGTAAGTAATGCATTCTACTCCGGTTTATTATTATTTTTACAATATTATTATACCATTTTTTATTTAGATTGCTTAAATGTTGATAATATTTTGTTAAGTATGTTCGCCTCTTGCCCTAAACTGATATGAGTAATGGTACCTACTTTACTGTACCTATTTATAAGAACATATTTCACGATATTGAAGTTATGTAATAAGTATGATATGGATGAACGTCTAATTTATGAAGTGCTACTGGTTTGATACTAAATTATGCTTCACAGTATTACTTTTATCTAGTGGTCAATTTTAAACATTAAAAATGTTTTCACTTGTTTCAGGAATGAGAATTAGATATAAGGATAAAGATGATACTTTTCTAGAGAAACATTTAGTTTCAAAAGAACCATTTTACCAATTTAAGGCATGGTTTGAGGAAGCCTGTGCAAGAAAAGAAATATTGGAACCAAATGCCATGTGTATAGCAACAGTTTCAAAGTTAGCATGTTTGCTTAATGATTCATCATTTCAAGTATTTAGGAAATGGGGATGGGAGTGGGAGTTAAACAAAAGCTGTATTTGAAATACATCTATACTGAAACACCTGGCATACAAGAGGGCCTCAGATTTTATTGATTAATGCTTACAAGGCTCATAAATGTCAAAATATTTACATGATTTAATGTGGAATAGATTTCAAACTTTAGCTCAAGGTTTTGTACATTTAATGGGCAAGATTATTGTTATTATTTTAAATTTGAATAATATTATTACAGAGATGGGTATCCATCAGCAAGATTTGTTTTATGCAAAGCTTTTGGAAAAGAGGGATACAAATTTTTTACTAACTATGGAAGCAGAAAAGCTAAGGATATGGTATAAACTGTTTTTATATTTTAGTTTTATTATGTTTATTTAAACCTATTCATTTTTTTATATGATTTTAAAGATGCTCAACTCTAAGGTTTCTTGATTTTGTGTGAGTCTTTGAATAAAATATAGGCATGCTATTTCTGGATAATGTAGCTTTCTCATAGTGAAATAAGTATCAAAGTGCAATAACACTCCATTAATATACAAATGAACAAGGAATGTTCAATAATAGTTTATATTGTTTCAGTGATCATCCTTTTTTGCATTTACTTTTTAATGAGACAATGATTGATAGAGTTCACATATTTCTGAACTTTAATATATTATTTTTTACAGATTTTATTTAGATAGATCCTTTTTAAATCAGAATATATGTTCACTGTAATTAAATGGAAATGTTGGTTTGTGTTTCTCGTCATTGCTATGTATTTTTTACATATATAAAAACAATGTGTCCTTCAAGCTGTAATCCTCATATTTGAAATCTCAACGAAAACAAATTTTGACAATGCGAAAAAATTGTAATGTAATGGTGATAAATAGTCATACATGTAAAAAAAATAGTTGTATTATAGTTTCGGCGTTATAGCTATAGGTTGGTGAATTTGATTAACCTTGAATCATGTACACTTTTTTATGGTCAATTTATTAATTACTTTGCTGTTGAGTACTTTAAAATAATAAAATGAGTGTTATTATTATTATCTCTACAACTGAAAAATATATCTAGAGATTTTAGATCTAATTATGTAACATATTAGGAACAAGATTCAAAGTTAACCAAACTGACATATAAGGCGTCATTCAAGATGTAATCCTCATATTTGAAATCTCATTGAAAACAAATTTTGACACTGCTAAAAAAAAGTCATGAAATAGTGATAATGACATGCCAAATCTCAGAAATAGTCAATGAAAGATTTGAGAGATATAAAGGTACCCCAGTGAGGATTATGGCTCGAGTTTATCCACAGGACCTGAAGCTACCTAATTAAAGTCACATGCTCTACAATTATTGTTTTTAGGAAGAAAATAAGAATGTAGCAGCCACATTTTATTGGGAAGTTCTTAACCGATCTGTACGAATTGAAGGTCATGTGGAAAAATTATCTGTTGAAGAATCCACCAAATATTTTTATTCACGACCAGTGCCCAGTCAAATTGCAGCCTGTGTCAGCCATCAGAGCACTCCTATTACATCTCGAGATATTTTATGTGAAAAAGAAGCTGTTCTTGAAAAAAAATATATGATTCCTGGTATAGAAGTTCCTAAACCAGATTATTGGTAAATATATACTTTTTTCTTAGTCTTCTGCATGGATCCTTTCCATATATAGAAGGGTAAACCAAAAGTATACTACAAACCTTTGCAGTGCTTGCTTGTGCTCACTAATTTCTAACTAAGCAGTAGGCATGTTGAAATATATTCTTTTTATTAAAGTAAAATATAGACATTGGAGTGTGATGATAAACTCTCAAAAGCTCTGATATAAGTACTATTTTTTTAACCTGCAGTTTAACCTCTCAATACCATGCTTAAGAGCTTGTTAGCTTTATTCGGTACTGAAATGAAATGCTAGCCATATGAAAGTGAATATGGGCTATAACCAAATATGCATCTTCAACACCATCACAAAATATTCTTATCAAATACAATTAACCCTTTTTTTAACCTTAGTATCTGCCGGATGAAAATGGTTCTCTTACACATCCATTGTCACACAAATGTATAAAAGGAACTATGTTTTTCAATATTAAAGCATTACAATGTATAACCTACTAATTGATTTACAGGGGAGGATATCTAATTATACCAAGGTCAGTTGAATTCTGGCAGGGACAGAGAGACAGACTACATGATAGAATAAAATTCCGTAAACCAAAAACAGGAGAAGTTCCAGATGGGATAAATCTACACCAAGGAGAGGATGGTTGGGTATATGAAAGACTTTCACCTTAGGCTCTTTAAATAAATAAAATAAGGCATACTTAAGTACAACTGCAAATAATAAAATCACATTTTTTACAGACTTTTGTGTTTAATTTTTAGTATTTCTCTTTGTATACCACCAACACTCTTCCAACACACCTCACTTTCTAAGGAACCATCTTTTTTTAAAGCTGTTTCAAAGATTCTAGTTCCACCACCTACTCCAAAATAATGTGTTTTAGCAGCAGCATATGCTGTGCCATTTAACTGAAGTCTTGAAGTTAATAATCCTATGATCTTGCTGTAATTAGCAACATTGTAAATAGTTTCTGATGTTAAAATGACATCAAATTTTTCAGATGTTGGTAGCTTATCAGCAAAAGATGACCAATCTCCACAGTAGAATTTACTATTATTAATGAGTGATACTTGTTCATCTTCTTCTAGATTTAATAAAACATTAGGTATGGTAACATATTCTATTATCTCTTTGTTCTGAAAAAAAACATGCTCATGTTGAAGTAAAGTTTGTAATAATATTTTTATTACTATATGGTTTGTAATGTGATTGTTAAATACTTTTTTACCTGTCTACAATATTTTTTACAGAAAACTTATTTTAACCGATTCCTGGCCCATGACGCACCTTTTCAGGAAGGCCCATGACGCGATGAGCGCGTCATTAGAAAATTGTTGAAAATCTAATTTTATTCAATTCAAACAAAAATTTCTTTTATTTTATATAAAAATTAACACATTCGAGTCACTAATATCTGTGGCCACGACATCTTTTTTGGAAAATTAAATTGTCAGAGGATGTCAACCACATGCAATAATTGTTTATTAATCCATAATTCATACACTAAAATATAAAAAAAATGTCCATTAAAAGTGCCATCTACCCAACTCTTTTATGGTACATGGCTATTTGGTTATAATGCATAAGTAATTCGTGATAATAATAAGAACATTCATATTATTTCTGTACAATATCTCAGAATAATATTTAGCTCATCAAGGTAGAGAACTAATAAACAAAAAAACCCTATTAGTTTATGGTTTATTTTTGAATAAAATCACACACTCATCTTCGTCTTAATACAAACAAATGGTCGCGTGGACCTAGAACTTATTACGTTTACTAACAGAAAAATATTTATATGCCGGCCATTCTATTAATGTAAATAATTATTATGCAAGCTATGATATGTATGGCCAACAAATTCTTAAATAATAACACATAGGTATTTAACTGGCATTTAAGGGTCAAATAAGGATTGGCGTGGTAGAAACCGTCGATCGACGTCGACTGTTCTATTCTACCATCGATCGACGTTGACCCGTCGATGCACACCTACACCACCACGACTACACACACGTTCATACAAATGTATAGGTGCATGGAATTATTTTACTACTATTACCAACTCGGAAGTGGCGTCAGACAATTATAGGCCATCACGCCTACTGCGAGTTGGTAGACTACACATACCTTCATATAAATGTATAGGTGCATGGGATTAATTTACTACTATTTCCAACTCAGGGGTGGATGCGACTATCATCATTGAGTTTTGTATGGGGCCGGGGTGGGAAGGCTCGAAAAATGAAGGTGGCAAGGAATTGGTTAATAAGAGGTAAATTAAATACTTACATAATCTTGAAAGGTAACAATTGATCCATTTAGCAATGCATGTATACCTAACATGCCTGCACCACATCCTAGATCTAATACGTTTTTATTTTTGAGTAATAGAATCTCTTCATTTTGAGTTAAATAGGTGATGAGATCTGAGGTACATTCCCATATCTTCAGTCCTCCTTAAATAAAATTTTTATTATTTATTATTATAATTTTTATATAAAAACTGAAGGTAGCATAAAGGGATCTTCACTAAATTTTAAAACTAAAGCTTTGGTTGTTATTGGGATGTACACTATTTGTTAAGTACAATGTACTAATATATTTTTCTTGGGCTGAATGTTTCTTTCTATTCTCTAATTTGCCATGTCAAAAGAAAGTTTCACAATGTGTAAAATAAATATTGACAACATAATATAATAAAAAACATGCTTACTTTAAAAGGGAATGATGTATCACACATTGAAAAGGTCATAATAGCTTACCTTCATATTTCCCAGGAATTAGATCACTATGCTCTTTGTCAGCTAGTTTAACTGAATTTGCAAATTCGTCTCGTAATTTGTCAACCACTGCACTTGATTCAACATGACCTATCTCAATGTCTCCACATGTAAATATTCTTGCATGGGTAACAAAGCTGTCAAGATCTTTTATTTGTTTATCTGGTATAATTTCTTCAGCTTCCAACAAAGCTTCTGACATAGCTTAAATCAAGGAAACAAGTTTCAATTACAATCTTTAAGTCACATTTATTGAGTTAATATAATACCCAAGGTTACAGTTTTAGCATAATAGCGTATATACCTAATTATAGCATGAGTTCCAAACAGATCCAAAATTCAATTTAGGTTAGTTTACGTTGCCTACTTTGAAACCCCAGAATAATTAATTGGACTTTTTGGGAAATATCGTGTAATAACTTAAAATTTCTCCATTGGCTTCTGACATAACCTATATCTACAAGAAACTTACATCTCTCCCTTTCATTGTCGTTAACGGCAGTGATTAAGCTGTTGTTACCGGTAAAATTAAATTGGAAAGTAGTCATTTAAATTACTAAATATATATGATTCATTTACTATAACAAAACCTCTTCGTTTCAAACAAGATAAGTGTCAGCTAGCGATGGGTAACTCAGGAGTGATAGATAAAAAAGATACGTATCACTCCGTTTGAATCAATCACTCTTTATATTCGTTCATATCCAAATAAATGTATCACTGTATCTTTACAACTCACTCGCTCACGCACGCGTCGTTGATTATAAATATCGCTCGCACAATGCTAAGAAAAGAAGTCTCGCAACTCGCAACAAATAGTTTTCAAAATACATAGTTTCAGAACCCGTTATTGGGTACCGATAAATAGTTTCGTTTGGATGCCGCAAAATGGCGCCATCACTAAGAAACAGCTGCCGATTGAACCAAATCAATTGCTGCGTTCCGTTTGCCGATTACAGCGCTCACAGCGCTAAAGGTGCTCAAAACCGTTCCGATTCGTTTTAGCGCACTAAAAGCGATATTAGTGCTATTGCAATCGGAATGGTAAATAGCGCGCTAACATTCTGATTGTTCGTCGATTAAGTCTAAAGTTACAATTTCATTAAGATCTTTGACCCTGAATGAAGCAGGAGCCATTTTTATACATTATTACAAAAGAAAATTAATAAGCAAGCTTTTAAAATCTTTAATCTACTAACAAAAACATCAACAAAGTAACGTCACGTGTCAGTTTTGACAGGCCGTTCACAGCTACCATGCTCCGTAGCGTTGTGGCACTGTGAGCAGGAAGATGGCGGCGTTTTTGACGTCATTGATGACGTATCGATATCGCTGTGAGCGCGCTCACGGGCAATCGGAACGGGTATATGAGCGCTGTGAGCGCTGTAATCGGCAAACGGAACGCAACAAATCAGTAATCTTTCATTTCATCATATCTTTTATATCTCTCATTGATATGTTTGATTGAGTTGAGCGGATCAAACCTATTGACTGAGTAGCGAGAGTGACATGCATGAGCAACTGATACATTTGTGATATAGATACAAAAGAGTGATACATATCACATTGATCGAAAGATACATATCAATCTTTTCTTTTCTGTGATTTGTTTTGCCCATGACTGATAATCACACAAAGTTTGTAATGGGTAATACACCAACCACACGTGGGTAGTTTAAAAACTCTTTGATAGATTATTCATCTGCAAGAAACTGCGCGAACACAATAGGTGATTTTGTAAGTTTTACACCCTGTTTAGTAAACCTTTTACAATGTAGCATGTTATATTTTACAGAATTATTAAAAGGAAAAGAAACATAATGTTAATACAAGCGTTAAAGATAATGAGCTATGTTTTTTATAATTACTTAGTGTTTAATGTAAGACTTGTAGTAGAATGTATGATATGTCGTTTAAAACTATTTTTGAATTCTTTTGTTGATGGGTATTGTTTTTAATTATTTGGCAATGAATTATATAGTTTGGCTTCTTCAAACATAATATTTTTTTCCCATAATTAGTTCTGACTTTTGGCAGGGAAATATTGTGAGCTCATTTTAGGTAACGTTTACGTACTTGTATATTCTTTGCAAATATGTCTGAATGTATTTCATTGCGAAGTATTTTCTGGATAAGTAAACATGTTTTGGATTGGTAAATTTGTGATACATTCATTAATATAGTTTCATTATATATTTTGCACGGTTTTGCGTAAAAACTGTAACTAAATAGGAGCTTCATAATTTTTATTTGTGTGATTTGGAGAGTAGTGAGGTTAGATTTATGTGCAGTTCCCCAGACATTTATTAAGTAATCTAGGTGTGGTTTGACGAGGGAGTTATAAATAGTGTAGTAAACTTGTTGCAGTAAACATTTTAATATGCTCGGAAGTCTGGCTATTATCAGTTTATGCCTAATTTTTTCAAGGTGTGGTTTCGATGATAAATTACTATCTAGTGTTAATACTAAATAATTTTCAGTATTTACTTTATTAACTGGTTTTTTAGGGTTCCTTAGCCAAATGCCAAAAAACGGAACCCGTATAGATTTCACAGCCACTTTTTTCCGAAATTTTAAGAACTTTACTGTTGGGATTTGGTTAATAGATGTATTCTGTGAAGCGCATTAAGATTTAACACAAAAATAGAAAAAAAAAACAATAAATTTTGGGGGTTCCCCATACTTAGAACTGAAACCCAATTGTTTTTCATCAAACCCATACGTGTGAGGTATCTATGGATAGGTCTTCAAAAATGATATTTAGGTTTTTAATGTCATTTTTTTCTAAACTCAAAAGTTTGCGCGAGAGACACTTCCAAAGTGGTAAAATGTGTCCCCCCCCCCTGTAACTTCTAAAATAAGAGAATGATAAAACCTAAAAAAAAATATATGATGTACATTACCATGTAATCTTGCACCGAAAATTAGTTTGAACGAGATCTAGTTAGTAGTTTTTTTATACGTCATAAATCGTAAACCGCAATTTACCTTTAATACAATCAACTCAAATATAAAAATAATAAAAAAACATTAATTTCATAAGCATAAACCTTATACATAAACACTGAACCATTATTTTCTAATAATAAATCTGTAATAGGTGCCTAAGTAAATAATAATTATATTTCGCGCGGGGCGTGGCTTGATCGGTAGCGGGTGCGGAGCGCACGGGGGGCAGGTTCCCGAATGCGTGGAGCAAATTATTTTCGATACATTTGCCAATGCTAAATATTGTACCTTTATGATTTGATACTGTTTTCGTAGGATAAAATTAATTTCAATTACTTATCGAAATTATTCCTTTAAACTCCTTTAGTGCCTAGAAATTGGTTAAGTATTTACTATAAAACGTCAACCTAATAAAAGTTTTAGGATTTTCTTTTCATTTCGTTATATCTAAATACATAATATACCTACCTACTTCGATAATACCTACTTATATTAGAATAAAACTTAAGTGTTATTTTAAGTGTGAATTCCTTGGCTGAAGATACTTTATCCTATGTATCAAACCCAACGAACTACAAGAACTTTTATGTTATGTTACTTGCTGCTACGGAACCCTTCATGGGCGAGTCCGACTCGCACTTGGCCGCTTTTTATTAATAGTAAGGAGCTTAAAAGTTGGGATGGTGTTATTTTTATCCGCAAAGATAATAAAATTAGTTTTTCAGGTATTTATTGTCAACGGATTTGCCAAGAACCACATGTTTAATAAGTCTAGATCTTTTTGAGCGTCATCAATAGTATTGTTAATTTTAGGACCAAAGTAAAATAAGCAATAAAAGAATAGGATAGTATGTCATTTTGATACACAGTAATAATATTAATATATAATATAATAATAATAATATTAATAAATAAGGAACAGCAGAGGACCTAAAATTGACCCCAAAGGGAGTCCACATTTGACAGTCATGGCTGTACTTATATTTTGGTTTATCTTAACTACCTGACGAAGATTTGTTAAATATGAGGTTAAATTCTTAAGGCAGATTCTTAAGCAGATCCAGTGATTATAAGCTTAGAGAGCTTATTGATGACAAGTTCGTGGCTAACCGTATCAAATGCCTTTTTTAGGTTTATAAAGACTCCAAGAGCAATATATTTTCTATCTATGTTTGATATTATTTTCGTAATCTATTATGAAGTCGCTGAAAGAGTATTGTCGATTTTAACCAGAAATCATACTGCCATGTAAATGCCGTGAAATAATTGATTGATTCCAGAAATTCATCTTTTATGTAAAATCTATGCAACATTTTTTGGTAACACTGGTAGAACTGATATCGGTCTATAATTTCCAGGATCGTCCCTAAGGCATGAGTTGTACATAGGAGTAATTTTGGCAAGTTTTAGTGAGTCGGGAAATATACCCTGTTCTAGGCGATTGTTAATACAGTTGGTTAAGGATTCAGCAACCGGATCTTTGATGCATTTTATAATTTTTGGCGCTGATGCCATCAATACCACTACTTGTATTTGATTTGAGTTCGTTTGTTATAATCTTTACTTCGTTTATTGTTGCAGGTGTGAATTGGGTGATTTCATTTTGTGCTAGATTTTAGTGGATTCTGAGACATTATCAAAACGAGTGTTATAAACTGTTGGAATTTGATTTGCCAATGTGGTACCTATATTACCAAAATAATCATTAAAGTGTTGACAGATTGCCTCTGGTTCTATTACACAAGTATCGTTAATGGTTAATATAGCTGGCGTGAGATTTTCTTTTATTTTATTACTAGACAAGTTATTGATTAATTAGCACATTTTCAAAGGCTTACCTTGACAATCCTGAAATTTACGGGAGTAAAAGTATTTCTTCTCTTTCAGGATATATCGTTACGTTCTGCTTCTTGCTTCTATAAAATGCTTTTCTATGGCTTGGTTCTGTAGCATATTTTAATATTGTATAAAGATAGCCTGCAGAATCTCATCAGATATTGTATGGAGGTGCTGCCGGTGTTATTCATTAGTTGAAGCTATGAGGGTGTCATCAATGAAGGGATATATGAAGTCTAATCCTCTGACCAGATCGTGAATAAATCTTTGAAAGGTTTGCCCGGCGTTGCGTAATCCTGGGCACATACGGGGAAATTCGTATAAACCGAAGGGTGTTATGATGACTGTCTTCTCTATATCCTTCTCGTGCACGCTCAATTGTCCGTACGCTCTATTCAAATCGAGCGTAGAAAATATTGTCTTGCCATAGAGCAGGTGGTTGAAGTCTCGAAGTCGCGGTATGGGGTACCGATCTGGTTTGGGTACCGCATTTAAGCGACGATAATCGCTAACAATGCGTAAGTTTCCGTTCTTCTTCGGCACGACGTGTAAAGGGCTCACCCATGGGCTTTTGCTAGGGCGGCACAAACCTTGGTCTAACATCCATTCGAACTCTTTCCTTATAGCTTCGTATCTATGTGGCGGTATTGGTCTGGCTCGAGAGTTCACTGGCGGTCCGCTTGTTTCGATGAAATGTTCTACTTTAACCTTGGGGGTTAAATTCATATAAGTGAGGCGCGTTGTTCCGGGGTACTTGGCAAGTATATCATGGAATGGTTGTTGCTGCTCTATACTTCTTTTAGTTGGCGTAACACATTTATAAGCCTGAGCGCTGACAGTTAAGCTTGTGACGTTGTCGATTAACTTGCGATTTTTCAAATCCCCTAGTAGTTGGTGGTAGTTGAGGAAATCTGCACCAAGTATAGACTTGTTAACTCCGGCGACTATGAATTTCCATTTGTACGGGCGGCGTATTCCAAGGTCTAACTCCATCGTTTTTTCACCGTATGTAGGTATTGCAGTATTGTTGGCGACGTACAGTTTAAACGTAAGTGGTCGATGCGACGTTCCTTTAATTTTTGGTATAACCTATATATTTGCACCGGTATCTACCAAAAATTGTAATCTTGAGTTCTTGTCCCTTACGAAAAGGCGGTTTGATTGCAGGGAAACGCCGGTATCCGCCGCTGCCAGCGTTGATCTTAGTTTTCCGGTTTTTCATTTAGAAATTTGCAGGGCGATGTACATTTCCTCGCATTATGACCGAAACGTCGATGGTAAAAACAGTACGGTGATGGTGTTAGGAAGCGACTCCGTGAGCGATATCTTTTGTTTCTGCCTCTCGAAACGAATGGCCGGCGTCCTCGCCGATACGGTTGCTGTTGAATTTTCAATGCGACTTTTAGCGTTAATTTTCTTATTTCATCGACGAGTAGTTGGGTAGGCTGACGATGGCTGCACGAAGCTGAAGCTTCAGGAGTAACTGATACGGCGTTTACCTCTCGGTTTTGTTCCATTAGCTTGTCTGCCAATAACGATAGATCTTCCAGTTGTGCCTTCGTTGAAAATGTATCGCTGACGACTGGTACTGAGCGAACATGTGCAGGTACAGTCCGACCAAAAAGTCTTGACAAAAATTGAGGGAGCCACTTCAAATACCTGTAGGGAATATGGTAACACCGTTCAGTATGCCTAAAATGGTTTTGATATTTGCGTCATTATTTAGAAAGCTAAATTTAAAAAAAATTGTCTGAGAGCTTAAACATTTTTTATTTATTTATCTATTCTTTATTTATCTATCATGCATTGTCATGGTTCTAAATATATTTTTTTCAAAATCTAAAATTTTTAAAATAAAACTAACTGAATTTATGTATATTGGTTATTTCAACAGCTTTATCGAATGATATTCAGAGGCACTGTGTATTGTATTTTGTACTAGCTTTTGCCCAGGGAAACCTCGGAATTCATGTTTTTAAAATAGCAAACGTGATTAAACACGTGCTGCTTACTTAATATATCAAAGATCTGACGAATGTTATCAAGAATATCATTTATAATTAAGTTATGTCCTGCGGGAAGTAAGAATGGATAAAAAGTAACTTCTGTAATATGTATAGCCGAAACTAAAATATAGTATACCACGAACTATTTTATAAAACTGGTTTTGTTTCAATTATGATTTGCAAAAACTAAGACTCTACAACAGGATCATCGTAAATACAACACTCATGCAAAGACCATTTTAATTCAGCCAGAGTGCAATAGAATAATTTTAAATAAAACAACTGAAGTATTTTTTACATATTTATTCATCACAAACATCTAAATATTCAACATCCGATAAGTCACTATTGCTACTGCTATCACTTTCCACTTGAATAACTAAATTATCAATATCATTATATAATGTTCTTCCTCTCTCAAAATATTCTTTTTCTATTTTAATTACATGTTCACAGCAATTCTTCCAATTCTCAACTGTGATACTATTTAAAGCTTCTTCTGTCAAACTTTTAACATTGCGAGTTCCCACATTGTGTTCAGAGACCTTTTTTTTGGCGAGAGCCCAAATGAGCTCAATAGGATTCAGATCGCAGTGATAGGGTGTAGCCAGTATAGCCTGGCTACAATATGTCCATGTTCCCCGAGAAGTTCGTCAATTGCATATATTGGATCTGGTTTATTATTTTTAACTAATTTGAGAAGACTTGGTTTTCTCAGTGAGGGATCATACGGAATATTATTTTCTAATAGCCAGAGTTTTATTTCCTCAATGCGAGAACTCGAGTTTGGCACTTTGTTTGTTATTAAAGAATGATACGGGGCATTATTAAAAACAATTATTGAATTTTCATGGAGATTTGGTATCAGCTTTTCTGTGATCCACTTGGTAAAATTATGACCAATTATTTCTGAATGATAATCATCCATTTTATGGTTCCCACTAAATACTAGCATACAATTTGGGACAAAACCTTTTGAGCTTCCAGCATGTACAATAATGTATCTTTTGCCCTTCGAAACACTGGTTTGTACTCCTGAAATGTCAACAGACTGCCAAAATTTTTTTACTTTGTATGAGTCATGATATAAACTTATAATAATTATAACTTTAGCTTATAACTTTCTTAATAATCATAACTTTCATCAATATAAATTATATCTTTTTGTAACTGTTCAGGCAAATCTCTGTTTTTCATAATAATACTCAGGTATTGCTCTCTTTTCGCAGAAATAAAAGGATTTTCTATCAAAACTAATCGGTTAGACTGACATTTTTTGTAGGAAAATCCAATAGCTTTCAGGATTTTTCTCAAGTGTTCTTGGCTAAAATCTAATTCTAGCTCTGTTTTAGCTATAGCCAAAATTTTCTTCAGGGTAGGAATTTCTTTTCTAACAGTATAAAAAAGTTGAATTTTTTTGCCGCAGTGCACAAATAGTAAAATCGTCAAATTCCTTTTTCGGACGTCCACTTCTATGTTTACCAGGACTTCTAAATACTCCATTGTTTTGAAGCCTTCATCTACAATTCGTTTGATGGTACTTTCTGATTTACCTGAAAATAAGATTAATACTTTTAGTAATAATGCGAGAGTCGGGGACTTTATTTCTTGCAAGGTCACGCATGTTCCTAAGCAGTCACGATGGCCGTTGGTCCCCGAGCTCCATTTCCAACAGAAGTTTCTAAACGTTTCTTCCATAATATGAAACGGTGGTTTTTAATTATTTGATTAATTAAGAAAAATACACATAAAAAAGCGTGGAATAGTTTTTTGAAATGAAATGCGATGTAAAAAAAATCTGTATTCCCATAGATACCCGTCTATTATATCTCTAGCAAGTTTATGCACGTCTTGTTTTCGCTGATAATGAATACTCATTTTTTATACTTAAAATTTTCAGAAAATAAAACAAACTACCATTAAAATGTATCAGTGTTTATTTATATTTGTAAATACAAAAAAAAACCTGAAATTAACATATCTATTTTTTTTATCGATATGCTGTTTTACCACCATCCTGTATTTAGAGCTATAGGATTTGTTATACATTTATAAGTTGGCGTACTACGTGACATCGCTTACAAGATAGCTGGGCTGGTAAAAGGTTAACTACTTAATACGGGTAAGCCAGGCAATACTCGCTCTTGTAGATAACTTTTAGACAGAATACATATGGTGGTCTCCCTCACACATACTTGAGCATCATGACCATGTATACTCGATTAGGTTAACTTTGAACCTCGCCAGCTTGTACTAAAAGTATATTTTATGTGAAATGTTAAAACTAAACAACACTTTTTCACAAACATTCATTTATTTTCTTAACTGTTGTTCTTAGAATTATTAAGATTGGATAGTAATTTTAGCCGCTTTAGAGTAACGTTATTGGCGCAAGGCGCAAACTTTAATAAACCGAGTATTTAATACTAGCAAGTTAAACGCCGTAATCCAAATAGTCCAAATTACTCCAAATAGTAACGCCAAATAGTCGCCAATGATTTCGTACATTACGTTTTTAAAAGTCGATTCGTAATTTAACTTAATTTAAAGCTTAAATTTAATTTGGTACACAAACATTAATTAATGTGAGAAATAAAAAGCAAAAAGAGTACCTTCCGTTCATAACAATAATTCATTCGTTTCTTTCACTATTAGGTTGCTCTTTGTTTGTTGATGTATGCTTGCTTGCATTGGACGATTGGATGTAATCGATGAAAGGCAGATTTACCGTTAAAAAAGTTTCTTACTTTATGATAAAAAAATTAAAAAGTATGCTTGAAATCTTTGAGTTAAAGACATAACAAATATCTCAATATGGAAGAAAATATGGAACACAAGAAAATGGTACATATATATAATATTGTTTTTCTTTCAATGCTGTTAGCATTTTGATGTTGCTGTTTTTTGTTTCGCTCACCCACAATCATCTATTTCTTTTCAACACTCACTCTCTTGTACCTACTTGTTCACTGTTGTGTGTGCTGTAAATTGAAATTATTTTAATCAGTGTTAAACCTCTGAATTAATAATAATTATACGTGATTTTTTCGTCTCATAAATTATACTAACTTACTGTAAGTCGTAATTATGACAGACGTTACAAAAAAGGTAAATAGGTTCTTTGAAGCGTCTGTTTATTTGCTGCACCGCAATGTTACCCTATAGTATTAAGATTAGGTTTATTACATTTGTAATTTGTATTAGTTTAGCCCCAGTGTCATAGTTATTTTCATTACTTTCCGATATCTATAATATTACTGTAAAAACGTTTGAAAGTAATTTAACATAACATAACCTAACCTTAAAAACAAGGTTGTGGCGTGAATCAGCACCATGTAGTGAAGATTCTACTTTTACTCGTTTTCTATTTATAGGTCCAAGACTACAAAGACTCACTTAAGCAAAAGGCTGAACATTTAATAATAAAAGGTTTTCCTGAAAAGATTGTTAAGTTGAATGAGTTACTGGAAACATCTAATTTTCAAAATCGAGATCTGGCTGATGTGCATCAGGTAAATATAATGAATCTTGTAATAAAAAACATGCACGAGTTCTAAATGCGCACATATTACATGTTTGTGCCTCTTATGTAAACTTTCAAGGGTGTTCATACAAATAGACAGTTTAAATATTATCTTTTACAGATATCTTACTTGGTGGCAATAAATAAAATTAATACGTACCTCCATAAACAAATTTTAAATGGAGCAAAGCTCATGGGCCTTATCCAATCTCCAACTAACCCAACATATTGTTATAGCTTATAGAATGATTTCTGCATTAGACATGAATACACAATCGATAATTCTGTGCACTGGAGTCATTTTTTCAAAATATGTCTACAATTTATTTTATATTTATACAAAACTACTCTTATCTGCATCTGTCAGCTTAGTAAGAAATTTATGAATAAGTGTTCAAAAAATAGAACAACTGCATTCATTGCAAAAAGTTAAGAATCATGTGCTATTTTTTAATTCTTAATTATATGGTAAGATGATAAGTTGGCTACAAAATGTGAAACCATTGATTTTCAGGATTTAAATATACCAATACCCCCACCCGCAGGTGGTGGAAATGAGCCAAATGCTAAAAGACCTCGTGTGGAGGCTTCAGAGAGTTCCAGTAACACTATAATAGAAGGAACGCGGGTGTATGCCTTACCAAATGGGACAGTACCATGTAACAAACCACTTTGTGACTTGATTTACCTTGTCAAACCTCACATTAGAGAACTTGTTGAGGACTCAAATTTGGTATGTTATTGCTATTAACAGTTCTTTAACTCTGTTCCATATTGTTTATTCATCTAACAAGTAAATGACCTCCTAGGTATAAGAAAACAGGATTAAAAAGGCTAAAGATGTCTATTAAAAATTCAACTTAAGTTATTCTACCCCACCATTTTGTTATATCCTGTGGTTCTATATAGGCATTAATACATATCATGAAATGTTTTTAATTGATGTACGGTTTATATATATTTCAATATGAAAACTTTCGTTTTCCTTAATGGGATGCTGTGTGAGTGGTTCCAATAGAGATTGTATGATATGCACATACAGAGTTTCTATCAGGGTACTTGGTACAGACCCACTAGTTATATATATAGTTATTTTCCTTTTAAAAATATGTATAGTTAACTAGTGAATATTTGTGCAAATATAGACTTAGATGATGTATAGATAATGTATAAACTCACTAAGCCAAATTCATACTGAGGAGTGTGGTTAATAACCATTGGACATCTGAGTGTAGATGTTTGAATCATAAAGCCAATTATTGATTAAAGTTTCTTGTGCTTTGAATGTATCTCATATTTTGCCCATGACAAAAGTTTTTCAGGTATTTGTTTATGATTTGTTATTTCAGCTGAAAATGTGGATATCTTTCATGATTCCTAAAATTGAGGATGGTAACAACTTTGGTGTTTCAATACAAGAAGACACATTGGCCGAGGTTCAATCCGTAGAGTCAGAAGCTGCAGCTTTCTTTGATCAAATCTCTCGGTACTTTATATCAAGAGCGAAGATTGTTTCTAAAGTTGCTAAGTACCCTCATATTGACGATTACAGAAGAGCTGTTAGAGTAAGTGACATTTTGTATTTTGTTAAAAATATGACTTTATACATGGTAGCTCAGAATGTGACAATATGCCAGTGTGAGGATGTGGAAAAAATAATGACAGATAAAAATATTAAGTAGTATTTTTTGAAAATGTTAAAAAAATTTCATCCCAGATAAGTGATATGACCAAAAAACTTTTAAAAAGCTATTTACATTTTATTGTAAAAAAATAAAATATTATTTCAATATCAATTTATTGAAGACCACAAGATATCGCGTTTTTTGTTTGTGAACTGATAGACCATTTATCTGTATTGAAATTGGAAGTGGACAACTTTGTACTTTCATCTCATCACAACACATAAGGGTATACAAATTTTCATTATATTATTTATAGTTAACACAAAACATGTGAGTAAAACATTGTTATGAGAAATTTTGATGTAAAAACATGAACTAGGTGTTGTCCATATTAAATAATTACACAAAATCATTCTCTAAGTTGATGTCTATGTGCAAGAATACAATTACTATAGTTACAACTGGAGTACAAAATTCTATCAGATACAGGATGTCTCAAAACGGTCCAACTATTTAAGAGTGAGTGAAAAGCAAACGTGGCGCGGGGCAGGGGTGGCGCGAGCAGCGTTTACTAGAATGTTCCTTAAATTTTTAGTTGCCATCATGCCGGACAAGGGAGAGCAACGGCCGTTTCGCCTGCGAGCGTATTTCAAAAACAATCGATCACTCATTGGTGTTCGACGGTTATTTCGATTACATTATTGACTGCGCAACATTGTGGAAACTCCAAGCAATGCCACAATCCTAGCATGGATCCAGACATTCAACACTACTAGAAACACGATTGGCGAAACCCATCACGGCCGTCCAAGGACAGCAAAAACCCTCCGAAACATTCAGGTAGATACAGATTCTGTACGCCGACAGCGTCGACTCCGCGTCAAAAAGCGTGGTTCCCAACTGGGATTATCAAGAGCGACGATTCACCTAATGTCCTACAAAATTCAGATTGTGCAAGCTCTTCAAGAAAATGATTATGTTACAAGACTGAATTTTGTGAATGTAATGTTAGAGAGATTTAACAATTTCAACAGCACCTTCTTTAGCGATGAGGCACATTTTCAGTTGGACGGATATGTCAATCGTCAAAATGTCGATATTACATAAACGGCCGTTGCATAGCCCCGTGTGGGTTATTGGGCCGTACTTTTATGAAGATAACAGAGGACATGCAGTGACTGTAACTTGTAACTGTAACGCTGCCGACATGATACGCAATTCTTTCGGTCCTCAACAGCAACAATTTGAGCAACTGGCTGACATGGTTCCCATCGCACATCACTAACAACTCTTTAGCTGCATTGCACGAGTTGTTCCGAGAATTCAAATTCAAATTCAAATTCGAATTCAAATATTTATTTCTCAACATTGACAATTACTTGTTCTTATTGACGTCAAATAAAACATGATTCTACCACCAGTTCGAAAAAAACCTTCGTGAAGAAGAACTGGCAAGAAACTTCACGGGTATATTTTTTTTCAAAATAAATTTACAGAGTCTCTTTATGTCTATACAAAATTATTCTTTTCTGCATCTGTTAGCTCGGCAAGTCTCCCTCCCCCCAAGTATCCAAACGACGAACACCCTCAAACGGCACCCGTTTGGTGAAAAGGTGATTTCACGAAGATGTGCTCGTAGGCTTGCTAGATATGGATCTATGTACATTATGTCTACTGTGCATAAATAAAATATGCGATATTTTAGGGTATTTTCAGAATTGATTCAAAACATTTGCAATTTCTAATAAAAAAATTTTGTTGTATTTCTGCACATAAAGAATCCTGCTAATAAATATAAATCTGAATTGAATGAAAAAGTTTATAGTTTTAACACAAAAATAAAATGAAGTTGTCTATTTTCTTTCAGTTTTATCAACTTTTTAATAATAATGTGTATGAAAACTACCACAGATAGTCATTACAAAAATTGGAGCAATCTATTGAGATTCCAAAATAATTTAATAATGAAAGGAAACTAATAATCTTAAAATATCAATATTGAACTGCTTTTTCATTCCCTCACATTCTGGGGCACCTTGGAGTTTTGGTACTCTGCTACTTTAAATTTAGTAACAACCTGTATTAAATGATTACTAGAATCATATAAAAATTGGGAACTAGAGCTAAATTGGTCTTCATTTTTTTTTTCTGGCAAGAAGTTACTACTTCCTTGATTGTAATCACATTAGGCCTCCACCCTAGGTTTTGGTATATATAATAATAATAATAATCAGAATAATCAGAAAGCCAACAACATCATTTAGTTTGGTTTGTAATAATGGTTATGTCCAAAATCAGTGGAGTGCACAGAGATTTCAACAAACAGGACAAATTACATAAAATTTAGCAAGTTCAACATTTATTGATTGCTCATTTGTGCAAGTGCTGTGACTCCAAACCTTTAACATGCACAGAGATTTTCACACATACTTTTGCTGTGTACACAAATCTATTGTATGAAAATTAAGCAAGACATAGTTGACACACTGTGTATATACTGTAGTTGAAACCTTAGCACTTAGCCGAAGCACTTACTACTGGACCATTGTTGGCCACCAATATGTAAGTACCAATACACGCTACGAGATGACGCGATATTGCAAAATAAACACTTAAAGCCAAAGCACTGTGTAGAATTATTAATTTAATATCATAACTTTTAGGAGTTTTAGTTATCATTTATGGGGTATGAAATGTACATAGGTAGCTTAGGGTTATTTGAATGTATGGAGTGCACACCACTGTCCAAAATAATGGTGTTCTCAAAATAAATTTCTTCATCCATTTATAGTTATTAATGTTAGTTATTGTTAAAATATTTTTATTTATATTTGTATTAAAACTGTATAATTTTTTATTTTCAGGAACTAGATGAAAAGGAGTACCTCTCGTTATGGCTAGTAATGTGTGAGATCCGCAACCGCTATTGCTCCCTACACGACATCGTTATCAAAAATCTCGAGAAAATAAAAAAGCCGCGCTCGTCTAATGCAGAAACTCTATACTAATTAGGCTATTACAATCTCAGATAATCCCATAGAAACATCCTAAGGATAAAACACCTATTCATTTGCAAATCTACTCCCTTAACGATAATTCATTGAAGGCAGAAATCCTAAGAGAGCTATTCATATTTTCACAATAAATTATGTTAAAATGATTAAAGTAAAAAGAAGTTAAAATAAATAAACTTATTACATAGCTATTTTTAATGATTGCCCGTGGGGCGCCCTTTTTTTGTAACTGCAATTATTCAATAAGTAATTTTTTTAATACAGTGACTCAATTTAAAAACAAATAATATGTGCGGATTTAATATTTTTGTTGCAAGAAATAATAGAAGAAAGGTTAGAAGTATAATAGCAAAGAACATGTATGCTTTATTATGTAAAGTGAATAAGCAACACTGTTTTCTGTGCTGTGAGATTATGCAATGGTCCTAGTTTTTACAAATGTCTGCAGGTAGATTTCTAAATACATTCCATGATTTCCATTTAGACAATTTTTATTTGCCTTCTGTGTTGGTAACTAGTTGACAAAATATACAACATTTCAATCATTGACATATTTATTAATAAGTACAACATATTTCAAAATAATAGATTGATAATACAATGTTGTTAATACATACATAACACATTTTGTTCACATTTTATGGATAATGGAATATTTGATTTAAATTTGTAGTTTAAAAGGTTTCTGCGTCTGCTATTATACTTTTAAAACCCACAACAGCAATCAAACTGTTCAGATTTGGACTTCTATCTTAGGATTCACAACAATCATTTTTTGTATTTTAATTTGTAATTTAAGTAATTTATCTTACTTGGAACTTTGAGTATTCTGTTGACATTATGATGTGATAATCGGTTTACTGGCCACCTTTAAAAATATACCCATTGTCAATATAAAATACATTTCTATAATATCAAATGTGTGTTTGATTTATAAAATAGATTTTATCAACGAAATTCATATATTAATCTTATTACCTACCCAAATGTTAACCTGTGCAAATGGATTGTCAAGTAAGCTCATGTTTCAATGTTGTTGATAGTACAGTTACTCTTGGCTGTGAGTACTATTGTTCAATATACCAAAGTGGACGGATGGAATATGTCACATCGATACCTTAAGCGCAACCCTCGCCCAACACACTAGAACCCGGTGGCCAATGTCAAAAGAATCATGTCTGTGACTTGCCTGCGCGTTCATTTGCGCAGCGACAATCAAGTGGTATTCTTTAAAAAAAGTTGCCTGCTTCGTGACGCTGACAAAGTGTTTCTACATCTCCGGCTGCAATAGGACGACAAAATGGGAAAATCGTATCATTCGTACCCTAACACAGCTTTTTTGCTGGAATTTTCGTATATTTAGCTGTCGGCTTTAAGAACTGCTACCGCGGATCTATGTTCACCATTCTAGTTTGTCAGAGAGATACCTACTTTAGAATCCGTGTTTCACTCACTCCAAACAGAAGGGTCGCATAACAGGTTAGGTTCCCTACGAAGTGCCATTTAAAAAATGACAGCACTTTAACTCTAGTGTTAGATATGGAGTCACATGAGTTAACATGTTGGGACTCCAAAGCAATACCGAGCACATGGCGTTTTGTATTCGGTGCACTCGATGCAGTACATAGACCAAGCTTTCGTATGATAGCTTTGATTGACAATATTAACGCGTCGCACAATCGTGTTCGCAGATCCACGTTATGAAAATCACGTATTTGGTATAAAATGTGAATTATGTAAAAACACGTCTAAGCAGTGTCGTGTAAATGATTTTAAAAATGCTACTGCTCACCTAGTAGGTCTTCCATAACAAAGAATCAAAATTAATTTATAACAACATTGCGGAAGTGCGAGGTGAGGCGTGTAGCCGCGACTACACTCACCCCTGAAGATGGACTCCAGACGAGTCCGAAACTAGTCGGACCTATCCGACCGTGTGCCGTGAGTAAGCCGAATTATTAAATATCTAATTAAAATGTCTCACGTAAGTTTTATGAAATTGACATTGAGGAAGTTAGAAATAAAAATTTAAACAAGTTTTTAAATCGGAATTAACTCTAATTTCCGATATATCCAAGAGCAAATATTGTATGCTTTTCAACTTAAGATCATTTAGGTTAAAGAACTTGGATTCGATTTTTAATCAAAAGTGCTGTCTATTGAATAAAAATAGATTTTAAATTAAAATACAACCGATACCTACTCAGTCTTAATGCTTCACGTGCTGTTATGTTTATTTATAATACAATCTTACAAATAAAAACTTAAGCTAATTACAATACCTAACAGAATTTCATAACATGAGTCAAGTAACACATTGTACAACATACTATAATAGCCGATAAGATGGTTACCTACTAAAGGGACTACTTAATCATTTAATTAAACAAACAAAATATAAAGTTAAAACAGGTAAAATAATAAAACCGTAGTTACTAAAACACGTTTTCTTATTTTTGTATTTTTATTTATTTAGGTTTATACAGAGTTACAGGGAAAGTCGTACTGAATATTAAAGGACGTTATTATTCAGGTCATATCTGATGGATTTGACTCTGTAATATGGTGTCCGAAACTTAACCGTTATGGAGATATTGAATTTTAAACATATTTTGAAAATTCTTTCTTTTTTGGCTTTGTTATCGATTTTTTTGGGATTAGAGCTCCTAGGGTCCGTTTTTTTTATGTATCTAGTTAGAGGTCATACCAATCAATAAAAATGATTAACAAAAACTGAACTCAATAGATTATTGATGCGGCTGAGGAAATGAGGCGAAATCTACGAACTTCTGTCGTGAAAAGTAATTTAAGGAAAAGAATGTGAATTTGTGTAAGAAATAGCCATGTTGAACATAAATTATAAAAATATTGCATTTTTTTTGTTTTATTTACGCATTTAAGCTATTTTTACGTGAAACTAAAAATGTACCCTCTGGTACGTCACTATATTTGGTCGATGTTTCGCCTATTGAAAAGCAAGTGTTACATAATTATACCTTTTTGAATAGCTAAAGAGATGTAGAAGTATTTAAAATTATTTGCAGAATAAGTTTCATTCATTTTTTTTAGAAAAGCGATTCAAAGTTAAGAGACCTCGTCGAGCAGTCTTTTTAAGCTGTTAGTGGTAAGTTCAGTTTTTGTTAATCATTGTATTAATTGATAATACCATCTAACTATATATATAAAAAAACGGACCCTAGGAACTCTAATCTCAAAAAAATCGATAATAAAGCCCAACAAAAGATTTTTTCTAAATATCTATCTTTAAAGTTCAATATCTCCATAACGGTTAAGTTTCGGACACCATATTACAGAGTCAAATCCATCAGAACTGACCTGAATAATAACGTTCTTTAATATTCAGTACGACTTTCCCTGTGACCCTGTATTGTAAAATAGGTAGTAAAATACGTCTAAAACGTCTATTCTAATTATAGCCAAACCCTTTGCTTTTGGCGTAGTTTAGAAATTGTATCCCTAAGCCACTCATATTTATATGGCTATTTTAATAAATTGCTCGGTATTGTGTAAGACGTAGGATCATAAACCTGGTATATCGCATTAAGTTACAAAAACTCTACTCAATAGTATGTCCAGAGACTAGTAAATAACTATAGACTTACCATCTCCATACAAAAATTCGTGACTCGGAAAAAGCTCAAAATCCAAGCTATTACTAGATGTCGCTCTCAAATAGCTTGGACCAACCTTGTCGTCTTTAATTTTTATATGAATTATTAACGAGAAACGTAATGCAAAATATTTGTTTGTATATTAATACGGACTAAAACTGCTAGATGGCGTTGTCAAATAACCTGAAACCTTAGCAAGTAAATAGTTGAGTTCATTCCAGGCCCTCAATAAGCTTTTGTTTTCAGTACTTTACGCAAAAATTACTATACCTTAATTTTTATAACATTTTATAATAATTACTAAAAAGAAAGTCAGAACCAAATTATGTATATAAATATATAAAAGACATAAAAGCAAATCAAAGAATATGTAACTGCGTGCATCTTTACCGATAGAGACAAGGTTCTCGAACTATAGGTGAATCATTATGGAAAAAGAAATACTTGAGGGAATCTTTATGATTTAAAATAGATGACATAGATATTCAGTTGTATTAATTACTTTAAAAAGTGTCAAAATCATAACATATTAAATAATATCATAAAAAATATATTTATGTCAGCTTTATAGTCAAATATTTTATTTTGTGCTTTTTATTTGTTTGGATTTATGTGCGAAATTATTTTCTTTGATCGGCACGAGTCACAGTAGGCGAGCAGAAAAATTGTGAATTCAAAGAAATGCAGGGCAAAGTTCCAAAACAAACACACACCCATAGCAACAATAATAAACGACAAAGAATTCAAATTGTCAAACAAATAAAATGTTGTCATAAAAAGAACAAAAAAAGTTGATTTAAGTTATACTTAAGTGTCTAAATACAATATTTACAAAATATTTCAAAATCCGTCCAGCAAGAAAATATTTTTTTAACTACTGCAAAATAGTTATGAGTTATATGCATTATAAATAAAAATTATGCACTTATTAAGACATAATTTTTATCGAAATCAAGAAATAAATTACAATATAAAAAACCTATTAATTAAATGCACTGAAATTCGTTTTATTATGTTAAGGCAGATAAGAACAAACTGTGAAGATGAATGCTATATTTTTGTGGGAAAAATTATATACTGGCAATACAGTAATCCAGTAACAATACAAATAATATCCGGGGTGGTGTAAAGATTTCTGTTACTGAATTATAAGAGCGGCAACATAACATCAAATAATATAATGCACTAGCTGGCAACGTCTGTTGTCGCCTGATACCTACGGATAGTACTTGCAATGAAATATCAAATGATTTTGTAAACAGCTCCATCTTAAGTTTTTTTACGCATTATTTTTACTAAATTTAAATAACTTTTAAATCTAATACAACTAACGCCATCGCTCTATCTTAAAAACAACTATTTTTCAAGTCACAAAATTTTGTTAGACATGGTTAGTCTATAGTTACTTACTAGTCTCTGGTATGTCGTAGGATACTGTACCTTACTTGAACTCATACGGTCGGGTCGACGAAGTATTCCTTTTTCCCTTCCATTTTCAAATTTTCGAAATCAGTCATAAAGTTATCGTTTAAAAATAAAATATAAGTACCTGATTTTACACAAAGCCACATTTCACACGCACAGCCATTTATGTAGGTTAAAAACTTAAAACTTTTTACCTTGGACGGTGACAAACGCACATTACTCATCGATTTTAAACGTCAGCTTTCATTTGGGATGCAGCTGACATCTTGAATTTATTTTATTTTGCATTTTGTATTATGTATACAGGCATCGAACATATTATTTAGTAGTAAAATGGAAAACGATTTCTTTTGTACGAACTTTGGAGATAGCGCGCGCGTAAATCCCGAATGGGAATTAAAGTTAAAAGATTCGAACCACGTCTTCAACGGGGCCGGGGAAAACGTTCAGTACCACAGCGACTCAGAGTCCCAAGCCTCAAAGAAAAGCAAGACCCGGTATATAAACCCGGCGATATGCGTGGAGACAGTGGAGTCGTCGCATTCCGTGACGTCGCTTCAGACAGAGTCTTCATGTGTGGAAGAGTTGACGCCGCACCCGCACAGCACGTACCGGAGTAATTCGACTCCGCTGTTGAGTGCCGAGGAGCGTCTTTATAGTTCGTCGTCGAGTAGTATAAAGAGGAAATCTTGTCGGTTAGTGGAGGAGTATGCGAGTGCAAAATGTGAGGAGGAGGAGGAGACGCCACGTTGCAACCGCACGTACCGCGAGGACGGAGCGGACACATTCCGGCTGTCGGTGGCGTCGGTGTCCACATCAGCCACGGCGCACCAGGAGCGCGCCTTCGTTGAGAGGAAGCGACAGGAGGCTTTCAACGCCTGGCTGGCGCGTAAAGAACAAGAGGTTAGTAACATCGTGTAGCGTAATATTACCCTACCAATTTAATATTTTTTAGACATGCAGCATTTAAATACTTACAAGGCAATCTTCGTGCAGTGGTGATAGACTGTTTTTCAGGTTAATTATCATGTTTTCTATTACCTGACTGTATTGCGAATAGTAGTACCTAATTGCTACTAGCATGTAAATGCTTAATTCCAAACAGTTAATGCAAAACACACACATATTTACTTTTATATTTACTAATAAAACTCTTCCAGAACCGTTATCCCCACTGTTTTCCGCTTCTAGATTAGAACCTATTAATATGTGAACTTTAAAGTCACTTTTATTATTATATTATAGTATTTAAAAACCTATCAACATAAAATGTTTATCTTGGCCTAATGTAGCGGAAACAAGCATAAAAAGTGGATGTAATCATAAAATAAAAAACATACGAAAATGTTCTGTGTCCTCTTTCCTTTAGTATCCTATATTCGAAGACGATTTTGTCGCATTATTGACCGTTAAGAAAAATTTATAATAACAAAAACTCTTTGTGTTTGTTTGATCTAGCAATACAATAATATAACAACACAATCCTAGACATAAATAATAATAAAGTTTTTATTTCAGTAAGTAAATAAATACGTACTGCATTTATACTGAGAAACAGTTAAACTTATAGTTAAAATTTTGGCCAGAATATACTGAGTTCACTGCTTCGTAATAAAGGGCCGAGCCCTGTGAGCCTAGGATGAGTAGTATGCTCAACCCGAAAACAACAATAGGACAAAACAATAAAAAATTTAGATTTTTAAGGAAAAAAAAATAAAATTACAGAAAATAAGAAGAAAACGGTCGACAAAAAAAGGATGGGTGTGCGTGCACGAGTGTGTTTGTATTTGTATCTGTATGTTGGTGGTCTGTAAAATGAGAAATTGAGATGTGTGTGTTCTTGTTCTTATGACGGGCTTCTGTTCGTTTATAGTTAAAAGATAAAACCTTACGTTTGCATTCAAAATCTAAAATTAAAAATTCAAATTTAAACAAAGCCTCAAAAAGCAGTTTTCAAAATATTATATCTATAAAACGTCTCCGCGGGGGGGGGGGGGATGGTGTTGTTTGAAAGTTGAAAGGGGTGACCGATACCATCACAAAACAATCCTTATCAGTCCAAAACTCGAGATGCGTATTTCTAATGTCAACCCTTTATGTTATTGTCCACTGTAACTAGCTATGATAAAAATGACACTGAAAGTATGTATATTTTTGGTAAAATTAGTACAGAAATATCATGGTTCTGACACCTACAGTGGTTTTTATTGGAATGAAGGGCTTTAAAGCCTTTTTATAAATTTTATTTATTTTTGAATCCAACTAAACTGAAAACAAAGATTTAGTGACTGCTTTAGACGCTAAAACCTATCAGTACGACCACCTCTGAAAACCACATTAAAACTTTAAATCCTTTCACCAGCAAAAGAGGGAGAGGGCTCTAAAACAAAAGAAGAAGCGGCGATCACCACCAGCACCTACCCTGGAGCAGCGAGAAGAATGCTATCGACGGTGGCTGGAAGGAAAACGCACGCAGAAGGAACGCGTCAAAGCCGAGGAAATCATGCGTCAGTACAGGGAGACTGAACGATTAGAGCAGGAGAGATTGAAGCGTGAGAGAGAGAAGGAAGAGAAGCTGGCTGACTGGATCCGAAGAAAAGAAGAAGACATTAAAGGTATGGTTTAGGTTAATTTTGTAGTTAGGCCATTGGCTTATATCAAATGGACTATTGATCTCATTCGAATTGACATAAAAGTCCAGAGTTAACTCACATATGTACAGAATTATCAATAAATTAAATCATAAAAGCCAGTGGCTTACGAACTTGGGCTCCCGGCTGTTGTCGCTAGATAACAGTCGTGAAGCTACGTCACAGGCCTATGGAGTTTCCAGAAGCGGCTTAATCAACTGTAGCACCATAGCTTGCCACCCCCTCACACGATAAGAAGAAAAATAATGTTATGCTACGTTTATATATGTCGCAGGTGGAACATGCGAACCCTATACTTCCTACAAACATGCAGTTCCATCTGGCAACGCATACCTACTTTTAGTGAGTAATCTAACTTTGCTTGTCTGCCTAAGGTAGGTGAGGCATATAAAGCCCACCTTTATTGAAAATACAATATTTTCAGATATGATCAGGATAATATGCAAAACACACTCAATATAGGTTTTTCATTTATTTAAGTTTCATCATGTACCAAAATAAATATAAAAATATGGCATCATTCTTGAAAAGACCAAGTTTTTTAAAACTAATATTTTGGGCCTTGTTAAACACTATCGGGCTATTAAGGCCCGCACAAGAAATAAACATTCTGCATGTAATAGCAGGAATTAAATAAAAATAACTTCAAACTTATACATAAAACAATATTTGGTTTTATCACAACATGCCAATTTTCCTTATTGATTTAAATATTTGGGGTTGGGCCTTATTATACTGAAGATATAGGAAATCATCTATTTTAGCTAACAATAGCAGGCTAAATATAAAATTATGTCCTCATTGGTTACAGCTATTTTAACATAAACGTTCAACGAAAAATAAAGAAAATCGCTTATTAGTTCTCATTTAACAAAAAACATCTGTGGGCCTTCTTGCACTAAAGGCTTTATAAAAAAAACTTCTGATACATTAACTAATAACATTCAACAGTTTTCTCTTTTAAGTTCTATGTAGTTCTAGGTATAATAAATCTATTTACTTATTCTTTATTTAGGAACTTGTTATTAAATCAGCCTTGGTAAGAGATCAAATCATCTTAAAAATACTCAGGTAGAATATTTACAAAGTTGTCATACGCAATCGGGGCAAAAGGACGATTCCATGTCGTCTTTGGTTAATCCTACACATTCCTCATGGTACCAATTATTGCATTTTTTACACATTCTCATATCTTCTTTTCTTTCTAATTTGCAACCATGACAAAACCATCTATCGTTCATATCGATTTTAGTTATTTTATCTTTTCGTTCTTTTGAATTTGTATTAGCTATGTTTTTCTGAGTTTTATGTTTCTTATTTCTCTTAGTCACTTTTTTATTACCCTTCTTATTCTCTCTTCTTGCTGTGGCATCAATTGTTTTTTCTCTTCCGTTAATGTCCTGTCTTTTCTCAAATAAATTTTTAATAACTCGCTGTCCTTTATAATTTATAGCTTTGCGTCTTGGACGGGACTTCACTACGGCAAAGTTGGCATCAATTCTTTGAATGTTGTCGTGCATGGTTTTTTGGATTTCAATACAAACAGTGGAACATCATCTTCGGAATCATCTGCTCCAGAAATTTGTATTATTCCACTTGCGTTTATGTTATTTTTTTCTGGAGTATTTTCTCCTCTTTGTTTGAAATCCTCATGTTCATCATTGGAGTCGCTATGAGGGTCATAAAGGCTGTTATCTCGTATTTTTTGTCGATGCAAAAAGCTTTCAAAATCTATAGATGACGATGAATCCGAGAATATTGCTTTATTTAACCCAGAAGGCCCTGGAACCGGCGAAAGGATCGCAGAATCTTCATCAGATTTTCGTCCAATAGTTTCTTCATTTTCTGTATCCAGCGATGAACTATATTCTACTAAACGTCTGTGTATAAAATATTCAGAAGCAACTGGTGCGGGGCATATTAGTGTAGGCGCAGCTTCTACTGTATAGTTTCGCTCTTGAGAACTATTCAATAAAGATGGCGAAACAATGTCATTTCTCGAATCTTCAGCATCGGTAAGGTCCGTGTCTGACATTATTTCGAATGGACGCTGCACTGAATTGTTAAAAGATGTCAGTTGGGCGATCATAATTCTCAGTGAGGGTAGGTAAGCATCTTCCGCTATAGCATTCGGATCAAATGGAAACAGTCCAGTTGCTTTGAATCCGTTCATAATATTTTCCGGAGTCAAGCTTTTTGCCCAGACTTTGGAAAATATTGTATTGAATCGTGGTTTATTATTTTTTTTGGTAGGATTATGGTACATGAACGTTATAACTTCTTGATCCCAGTAATTTTCAAAGGATTTGTTGACTGATTTGTCCAACGGTTGCAGTTCATAAGTAGTACTGGACGGCAAACAATACAAAACAATATCATATTTTTCGGCTGCATCTACAATGTCATAATCAAGATGGCAGGAGGCACCATCGAATATCAAGACATTTTCCCGGAGATTTATATTTTCCTAGATGTTCTATAAAGTTAATAAATAATGATGTCGTCATACTACCCTTTGGTGCCGTTTGGAGGAAGATTGTCAGTAAATTCCTCTTTAAGTCTTTTACCCTTGAAAAGTATCTATTTCCTGTGGCACTGACACAAACTGCAATGGTTACATTTTCAGCATGTTCTCGTGCTACCATATGGACCCTGCGGTAGCCTTTTTCAGCTAATACTTTTTGCTGGTGATGGACAGTAAGCCGGCACCCTTTTTCATCAATGTTGTACAACCTTTCTGGGTGATTGGGGATGTCGAGTTCATCGTACAATTTCTTTAATTCTTGAAAGTGATGCTGCACTATTGGTTTATTGAGCTTTTGCGCTCTTGCTGGGTTCATAAATTGGGCTTTGCGTAAAGAAATATTTGGGTTTTGTTTCATAAACATGTTGAACCAGGCTCTGCCCGCTCTGCGATTTTTTGTGTTGAAATTGTTTTCAATTCCCTGCTTCTCACAGAATTTGTATGCTTGTGAGCGAATGACTTGGGACGTTAGCGGCATGCCAATTTTGGAAAATTTTATAATCCTCTCCACTAAATCCTTTTCTTGTGACTTTGATAATATTGGGGCCCGTCCAATAACTTTTTTAGATTTTCCAGATGCCAGGTGGTTTCGGAGAGTTCTGCAAGGTATTTGGTATCGAAGCGCTGCTTCTCGTTGCGAAAGCACACCGTTTTTCACAGCAGCCATTGCCGAGGCTCTCAAAGAATTCTCTGACCACAGGGCCCGCTTTCTCTTAACTGACAGGGCAGGCGACGACATCTTAATCTGCATAGAAAATATCCCATAAAAATTTGTCATAGGCAGAATAAACTTTTTGTTACTATTGTTCAACTATGAATTATTTATTTATCAATTATTTTGCTTCGTTTCGCACTTCAAAAGGAAGTCAACGATTTCATTTCATACGTTAAGTAAGGCCCGGGCCTTGTTACCAACGGAAACAGTGGGCCTTCTTAGCAATTAAATAGGTTTTAGAATATTGAAAGATATTTAAAATAAAAAGAGACATAATATTATATACTTACCCTTCCTTATACGGCTAGATAACTTATTTTCACATCCAAACAGGTAAATACAAAGAATAAATAAATAAAACTTCATAAAAACTACGATTATTTTCCAAAAATTATATATCAGGCGAAGCAGCGACCTCCCGCTCCGACTATTTGAACGCTACTGACAAAATGGCGGCGCGTGCGAAGCAAAGCGTTGTTGCCAGCTCGTTGCATTTGCTACGTCTATGTGTACGTGATGTGTTGAACGAATAATACTATTAGAACTTTATTTTTTGAATACTGGGCCTTGCTACCGGCTGGGCGTTCATATCCTGAACTACCTTACTTAGCGATGAAGACAAAAGAAGAGCGGCGAGCTGCGCGTGCGGCGATCGCAGACGAGCGGCGGCGCGCCAACGGCGAGCGTGCTTACCGTGATTGGCTGCGCTCTTCCAAGAATAAGCCGCTGCCCGTGCCGCTTAATAAGGGCGAGCTTAGTGAGTCTCATGATAATTTGTTTTTTTAACAATGTAAGCCACACATTTCGTGTTTATTTTTTTAGAGAGCATTGGTGGCACCGTCGTTAAGGCGCTGGCTTTTGAACGTTAAGGTCCCGATTTCGATCTCCAGTGACTACTAAATGTACAAATGAGTTTATAGAACTTAAGTACATAAAGCCGACTGCTCCAACGGATAAGGAAAACGTCGTGAGGAAATCCACATATCTAGAATATTTCGAAGGTATATGTATAGTCTGCCAACCCGCAGTAGGCAAGCGGGATAGACTCTAAATTGCCTGACACCATCCCATAGTTGGGTTAGGCTGATATCCCTGTAGTAGGTAGAGTCATGCTTTATTTGACGACAATAAGAACAAGTAATTGTCAATGTTTAGAAATAAATATTTCATTTAATTTCATAGGGTTAATACGGCGGTCTTGATGATTTCGAATTCTGGAAAACGATATTGACTCTGTCCTCCAGTTCAGGTCTAGTTTTTTTGTAACTCCGTCATAGCTGGTAACTAGCACGAGACCCGCCCTGATGGTGAGTGGCATCCGCACCCGTGGTCATCATTAGTCGCAGGTGTTTATTGACGTAATGTAGTTTATTGATTTATCGATTAATGACGCGTTGTCGACTGTATGCTTAAGTTGGAATTGCCCATGTTCTAGTCATTGCACTGATCCCTTTGATCGGAACACAACCACGTAAACATGACTATTATGGCGGTCAAAATACGAAGGAAGGACTTTAGTACCGTCCCAGACAAGACCTAATACTGAACATGTATAAGTAAATAAATATAATTATAGATAAGAGTGACGGAAATTAGTTCGTTATAACCAATGAACTACCAGGATTCGTAAATTATTGTACAAACATTGTGCTTGCTAAATGCCTGCATTTCAGGGTATAAATAAATACAGCAATGCGCAAGTTGGTTTTGCTAAATGTTGTGGGTCCTGTTTGTTTATGATGCTCTCCAGAATCACGCTCATCTATCCACAGTAGTCGTAGTCTACGTTGAAGGTGCGAAGATAATAAGATTTTGTCACTAATTTTGAGTTTTTTGGTATACGTTTTGTTTAGTGATCTGGAAGAGGTATTTTTTTACTTTTAGGCTATTAAAACTATTATTTGAATAAGCACATCACTAAACGACGGCGATGGTGGTGTCTATAACTAAAAAAAATGTCCCCCCAGTGTTGTCGTAGACGCTACATTATGCCGTTAGCTTAACACACTTGCTACTGTAAGTATAAAAAGAAAGATCAGCCAGTGAAAAAGCAATGACAATAACAACTGGAAGCTTACGGTCGGCAACACACATCCCTAATCATAAGGTGAATGGAGTGATTGATTGCCAGCCATGAAAAATGAAATGTATGTATTATGGTTTGTATTATTTCTTCAGGTATGCGTGGATCCGTGTCACAAATGTATATCAACCCGATCCCATGGCAATCATCTTGAAGCGACCAACAGCCAGGCGAAAGGCTCTTCACTCAATTACCATCTCACCTTGCGACCAGAACCACTCACCTACAGGTGACCTTCGTTTTAGAATAAATTTTCAATTTTTAGATTAGAATTTTGTTATAATGGAGATTATTTATTTTTTATCATCATGATGTATGTGGTACCTTAATGTATGTCGGAGTATAGACGAAATAAAAGTTAAATATGTTTAATTTGTATTGACTTTATTATGTACTTACTTATTTATATTTAATCTATAGTACGGGTCCCCACAAGTTATAATATATTATAAAAACTGCAAATACTTTGTTTTTTTGCATTCGGCACACAATTATCGTTTGTTTGTAAAATTTAATTCTAATGAGGGAACAAAGTGCGAGTAAATACTAAGCACATAAAATTACCTTGAAGCCATAATAGTATATAATTAAGAGAAAGTCACAAATGATCAATAAGAGTAAACAAAACCTTTGGGAAATCATCAAAGGCTTTCTTGCCGCTTATCATGATTCACAAACAATACAAGAAGAGTCGTGTAGAGGGTTGATTTATAATTTGAAGATTTGATTTGATAAAACATAAATAATTTCATCGAATACTTCCAATACACATCCGAAATAATCCGAATGTTACCTCCATGGGGAAACATGCATGACGAATAAACTCAATCATCTGGCCGTCTACAAAGAACTACGGTATAATTTGTACGCATATTGGTAAACAGAATAAAAGTATCTGTAAAAATAACATGCAAATAATATTATATTAACTAAACCGCATTTATAAGTGTAGCTTCATGGCTCAAACTAAATCGGAATCGGAGTAGTATCCTTTTATTACATTCGTCATTACTTTACATTATATTACATTACGTCTTACCTTTAATAACCGGAGTTAATCAAATCTAATATAAATAGATGCAAATTTGAAATGTGCATGTGGATTGAGTGATCTCTCTTCAATTGTAACAAAAAATGAGGAAAATTTAGTAAAAAAATAGTTAAAACATTACGACAAAGTAAAAAAAATTGTTAAACCTGAGATAAAAATGATATGGCCAATAAAGTGGATCACTCAAACGGCGCGATTTAAGAAAACCTCATTATGTATATCTCAGAATATACAGCCATTGCGCTTTTTATTTTATTGTTAGCAAAATGTAAAAAATAGTTAAAAACTAATAACAATTTGAGAATTCACTGGAACGTCCCGTTCCAAATTTATAACGATTAATTTGGATCACTCATTCCGCACACAGGCCGTATGAGTGCTCTTAAAAATCATTACTATATATTAATTAAATACGTATTATTTTTGTTGTATAATATAATTAAACTCAAGGGTGATTTGTTAAAGAATGAGTGTGACAAAACTTATAAGCTGAAGAGAGGATCACTCACTCCACATGCACATAAATTTGAATGGGCGGCATTTTTTACCTTTTTTAACTCCTTTTAAGTGACACTTGTTAAATTGATAAATGAAATTAATAACGATTTAAAGGCTAGAACAGATTTGCTCTTCCATATCGTTTTGTTTTATTTAAGTAGGTACCTACAAAATATTCATCGCTGGCTTAAGTTTTCAAGTGACGAGTTCAATAAACTTCCTCTTCTTCCTTCAACCTTAGGATATCAGATTTGTTCATAAAGTAGTAGGAGGGTTGTCTTCCCTTCAAATCTTTCAGGACGCGCTTGGCACCAGCCCTGATGAGGACTCTACTCAGCGATTCTATTTTTTCAACTCCCATGGCGTAGTGGAGGGGCGTGCGTTCAAGCTGAAACATATATTGATGACATTGAGTTTCAATTACTTATATAGAGTGCGAACTTTTGGGAAAGAACCTCGTCCGTGGGTGTGAGAACTCAGAACTTTCCGGCGACTAGGCTCGACAATCATTTTCGGGTGCTTCTAGCAACAAGGCATTGCAGGTTGATGTTTATTAATACATAGAAAATATGGTGAAATTTTTAACAACTCTTGCAATCATAATACGGGAAACACTATAAATAAAAATCTAGCATCGTATTTAATTTTAATATATCAATTGACTAACAGGGGTGAAATAGACAAGGGACCGGCACGATGTCCTTCCCGCGTGGTGTTTCGCAATAAAGTTGTATGGTATACGGCCTTTACAACGACATTAGAAAGAAATATTTCCATCAAATAAGCGATAAACTTGGCTATAGTTTTAATGACAATGCGTTAGTTCTAATAATAATGCGTTCTAATAAGTTTCAAAGGCTTTCAGAATTGTTTAATAAAAAGTATGGAGATTTTCCCTGTTTCTAGAATTGTGTCAAAGGAAGTTTTTTAAATTACCGAAGAAATTGAAAACTTATTGTTTTATTAGTATTTAGATTTAGATCAGTGAATCTTTAAAAAATACTGTAGAAGTTGACAAAACCTATATTGACCTACCTTGAGAGAAACCTAAGCATGTTTTCTACGTGTTTCCGATTATTGGAAAAGATGAGTCAGATCTGTTGTTGTTTTCATTTTCAAGTTAGAAAAAGTTTTTCTATACCCGATAAAATGATCAATGGAAGGGTTCTGCATTTTAAGGGTCAAATGGCAACATTTTGCCTATATATGTGTATATATTTCCGTTGCTTAGCAATCACCTTAATGCATTTCTTGCAGAAAGCTTGTTCTCAACTACCATGCTCAGGTGTTTACTTGGTGATGACCCCACTTACATCTATAGATAATTGATTTTGGTACTACCGTCACTCTGTTACACTTAACGTTGAAACTCACATTATCACCCATCCTCAGCAGCTCAGGGTAGTTCTGCGCCAGGTACTCGACCAGGTCCTCGTGCTGCGCAAGCACGGCAGCATGCAGAGCTGTGCGGCCGAATGAGTTGCGCGCGCGCGCCATGGTGCGGCCCCCCGGGGCGTCCAGGGTCGCGCGCACGTAGGAAAGGTCCCCGCGGCGGATTGATGAGTGTAGACGTTCGCGGGACTCCTGAAAGAAATTGATAAAGAGTAATAAGTTTAATAGGATTTTGGATTAATAACATACGTTGGTTTTGAAAGTATTTATACTTTATTTATCGAATAGGATGGATTTTTGAACCAATCAGAATGATCTGTCGTTATTCGAGGCACAAGGGGCTGAAGGTGAGATGTTTTAAACGTCTTAAATGTTTCAATTTAATTAAAATTATGGCAAAAACAGGTTATAATAAAATATTGAATGATAATTAACTCTATAAATATTTTAAGCGCTTCTAAATAATAAATAATTACATTAATGGCTTTTTTAATAATTACGTTTTTTTTTTTATTGCGATATTAAATACAGCAGAAACTCTTAAAAGTACCGAGGTGTGCTATGCTTGTGCTGTAAATTGCTTGCGATTAAAAGTGCCACTTTTTTCGCACTCATTTCGTCTTGTAAAGAATTTAAATAAATTTCCTATGCTTGTATTTAATGCTGCTACTACTGCTAATACTGCTAATAATTAAGCTTTGCAACAATTGCAGAATTTATTTTATTTCTTTGTTTACACCTTAATACACCTAAATAACAAGAAACATCATGAAATAATTTTGATTACAATAAGGTATATTATATAGGTAACAATACAATAAGGTTATATTTGGCCGTCTTATCTTATCGATCTCTACCAGACAGCCAGAAATGTTGAAGTTACTATCAAGATTTATTTCAGGCTCGGCATAAATGAAAGTAAAACATTTTTATTAACTTTATAACTACATACATACCTAATTATATAATTATAATTATACCATACCTATATTCCTAAAATATTACATAGATATACTTCAATACTTCGAAAACATAAAATTATTGAGTTTTTATCAAAAACACAAATGAAAAGTTTAAGTTCAATCCGAAATATTCTCCATCGGTGCTTTTTTCAACTATGAACCTTAACTTTTAAAACATGTAGGTGTACAAACCTATCATATGTGTGTGCCTAGCAGCGACCGACCGAGTTAACAATAAAGCAATAATTATTATAAATGTAAAGATCTTTCTTGTCAATATTATCGATGTCTTATACAAACATATACCACAACAACACATTAATTTAAAATCAAACTTTAAAAACTATTGGTTGTCCCCCGGAATAAAAATATCTTGCAAAAATAAAAGATTATTAAAATCAATCGTATTAAATACTAATAACAAAATACTACACGAACATTATAAAAAAAATGCTAAACTATAAAAAAAAAGTAGTTCTGGAATCCAAACGACAAAATTATAAGAAAAGAATTAAACATTCTAATAATGTAATAAAAACAATGTGGAAAATAATAAATGAGCGTACAAAAAAAAACAAATTTAAAAGATAAAAATGATATTAAGTTTGAAATAAATAACACATTATTAACGGAACCTAAGCTCATAGCAAATATGTTGAGCTTGATATGTGTATGAGAACTCGCTCTATTTAGGCCCTGTTCAAAAAAAGGTTTATAATATTATAAAATTCGAGAAATAAAAAAAGCCATGGTGTTGACGAAATACCCCCTTTCTGGTTAAACAACGCGCAGAACAACTTACGCTGCCATATTTTCCTTTTAATAAATCAGTCCTTTAGTGAAGGTATTTTTCCTGACAAATTAAAAACAGCCCTTATAAAACCAAAACATAAGAAAAATAAAAAAAACACACCCTAATAACTTTCGTCCTATTGCTCTTCTGCCCACCGACGCAATGTACGATCGTGTATACAACTTCTGCGAAAAATATAAAATCTTCGACGATTCCCAAAAACGGTTTACGGAAACATCGTTCAACTGGTTTGGCCGTTTATAAATATATTCAGTAAGCTCTAAACATAATAAATAATAAAAACTATGCAATAGGGATTCTGCTAGGCATGACAAAAGCGTATGACAAAGTTCAATATAATATACTGCTAAATTAATTGTATAGCATAGGCATTCGCGGCGCCGCTCACCAGTGGTTTACATCGTACCTGACAAACAGACAGCTATACACAGAAATAGAACATTTTAATTATTCGACCAGTGAAATTCAAAATATTAGATCTGACAGTAAAACGATCAATGCGTCCATTCCTCAAGGCAGCGTACTGGGCTGCTTACTTTTTCTTATATAAACAAACTTCCAAAATCCCTTAATACTCCGTGTGTTTTATTCGCGGATGACATATCGTTGCTTGTTCCATGCAAAATCATTTAGATGTAACAGACATACTAAATTCGACTTTTGACAACATATAACATGGCTTCGTGACCACAACTTAAATATAAATTTTAATAAAACAAATGGAATGACATTCCACCCTTATATAAAAAACCCTATTGACATTGATTTCAAATATAAAATATAAAACTTAAACAAGTAAATGAATTCAATCTATTTGGAATTAACATCGATTCTCACGTTAATTGGAAACATCACGCTAATAAAACTAGGCTAAAACTAGCGAGATTCGCCTACGCACTCAGAGAGATTAAAAAAACCACAGACCTAAAAACGGTTCTTACCACCTACTACGCCTATGCACACTCCTGGCTAAACTACGGTATTGTCTTGTGGTGAAACTGTGTAGAAGTCTCTAGCGTTTTCACTGCCCAAAAAAGACTTATTAGAATTTTGGCAATCATCCAAAGCGACGACAGATGTAAACCATATATTTTAAATTACAAAATTCTCAGCCTACCATGCATTTACGTACTCGAAGCATGTAAATTCGTGCGAAAACATCCCGAGTTTTACACAAAACGCGAAGAGGTAGCTGGTAAATACGTCCTTAGAATCTCCCGGAAAAATATCCTAATACAACCCTCGTCCCACCTAAAGATTCACTCATCTGTTCCTCTGGCTATGACAATCAAATTACATAATAATTTACCGGAATATATAAAACATGAAAAACATGACAAAACATTCACGCTCTTGCTAAAACAACTCTTATTAAAAAACTTAATTACACGATTTACGACTTTTTAATTGATAAATTTCAAATGAATTAGACATAAACAGGTATAACGAATATTATTAAAAATTATTCATTTAGTTTATAACGACCACAAAATGCCCTCTCCTGCATTGCAATACCTAAGCTGCATAATTTTACTATTTATTGTATAAATTCTATATTACTTTTAAAACTACCGCCTGTAAAACTATGATAGCAATAAAGTACTGAGTTTTGAGTCTTGTTATCTAAACGAACCTCAAACCCAGGTATAGAGGCAAGAACGTCGATCATTTCTGAGTCTTCCCTCTGCGCCACCACCTCCGTGACGGAGACGCCTTCTTCATCCACCACGTCCAGGATGTGGTCGTAGCCTTCCATCAGCAGCTCCATTATTTTCTCCTTGTTACCTGAAAATTGTGAATAAAGAAAAGTTACATTTTAACGATGGATTGCAGGATCAATGTTCTTGCTACTGCAAGTCAACATTCATTATATTTATTTTCGCAAATAGAAGTGACATTGTACATAAAATATTTTAATCAGCTTTAATTAGAATAAGTGGCACATTGTCTATTAAGATTTTTAAATGGCAATTTCTGATTAAACCTTTCCCTTTGTAAAAATGTAGATAAATATGACTTCCTCTTATAGAAACGAGATTTTTAGAGTTCGTCGTGGGAGGCAATAGATATGTATACATATATAGGAAAGTATATATGAATATATATATATATATATATATATATATATATATATATATATATATATATATACTTCCTCTTACTACGAAAACCTAGGAATTTTTTCCACGAGATCTACATAATATCTAAATATCTAAAGCGTCATAGTCACTAAAGTACGTCTTCTTATTGTAGCGTCGGGTGACGGGTCGCTCACTTCCCTCTAATATGTTTGAGGAGGGCGATGGCTGGATCCCGCGTTAACTCGTGAACGGGTGCCATTTGAGGTTGTTCGTCGTTTGGATATTTGGGGGGAGGGAGACTTGCCGAGCTAACGGATGCAGATAACAATAACTTTGCATATGCATAAAGAGACTCTGTAAATTTATTTTGAAAAAAATATACCCGTGAAGTTTCTTGCCAGTTCTTCTTCACGAAGGTTTTTTCGAACTGGTGGTAGAGTCATGTTTTATTTGACCTCAAAAAGAACAAGTAATTGGCAGTGTTGAGAAAATAAATATTTCATTTCATTTTATTATAATTAGTAACAAAGCGTGTGAGTTAAAAAAATCCCAATACTTAGCTGACCTTACCTAATCTTATCTAGGCGAGCTATACTGACCTCTCGCAGCCAAATGTAGGACCCATCGATCAATGTCCTGCGTATTCTCCTTCACATTCGCCTGAATGGAGACATCCCTGGCTGTCCTGTACAGCTCGTCGCGGAAACCGAGGCTGACGTCCGACTCCTGCAGGATCTGGAACAGGGCATTGCGCGTGTGCGTGCGCGCAGCCGCGAAGTGGAGCATGGATTGCCCGTGCTCGTCCTGGAAAACAAGCGATAAGCGTTGAAAAAGTTATTATTGGTGAATGTAATGAAGAATGCCTTGGAGCTTTGATTATGAATATTGTGGTACTTTTTCTTTTGAGAAGATAAGATATAAAGAAATTGAATTCTTTTGAACGCGATTATGAGATTAATCTAGTTAGTTCTTTTGTGGTTGTAGTTTCTTTTGCTTCGAGTCGAGGTCGAGTTCAAATTCAAATATTTATTTTCAACATTAACAATTTATTGTTCTTGTTGACGTTATAAGAAGCATGACTATGTGCGTGTGGACTGTTGTTCGGCTACCGAACAAAGGAAATTATTTAAGTTTAAAATCGTTATTTTCCGAAAGGGTAAGTTGATGATCTTTAATTTTAAATAATGAACCATAGTTATAAGTATTAGTAATGTTGTGTATGGAACTAGTTCCTATTTTGTGCATCTATATACCTAGGTACTTGTATTGGGTTCTTGCTTCGCTTTTGCGCTTTATTTAAATTGCAAGTTATTTTCCGACCTAGTATTGCTACCCCACTGCGCAACGCAAAGGAGGGTTATGTTTCTTTTTCTTTCAAGAGTAACTACCTAAATAAAATAAAATAGATTCTTTATCATCTTTTCCTTTAACTAAAGCTTTTTGTAACGTAGTTTTTTTAAATTGAAAATAAGTAAATGCTTGCTTTGTTCTTTTTGTGTATCCATAAATTATTTATTTTAAAAAGTTTTTTTGCACTCCGTTCTGATTGCGATCTTATTAGCCACCTCACCATCTACTTTCTTTACCTACCCGTCTTCCTTGCTTAGGCATGGCTTAGGAATGTTTGCGATCACAATCAGCGGACTTAACTGAAGTTTTTTGTGGTCTAATTAAGTGGAACGTCATTCCAGGGAACTAAGTTGGAGCTACGCCGAAGCTGAAGCACCCCTGTCTTGGTCACACGCACAACCCACGTCCCTGCTATCGACCGCTGCCACGAGCCATCTTCCATCCTCGGCCGCCTCAGGGAAGTACGGGACTGTGGAAGCGAATAATAGTCGGGATCCGACCCTGCGACCCTAACTTATTTTTTTAATAAAAATTATTTTTGTAGACCGGTTGTGCCGTGTATTATTTTAAAACTAAACTACCTACCTACACGTCATTTACCGTATGTCACAAGGGTGTGGGTTAACCTGATCAAAAAGAGCATTCGCGCACTCTTCAAAATGTAATCTGTAGAAGACTGCTAAACTCGCAACTTGTGTGTATGAATAATTCTAGAAAAAATAAAATTGAATTGCTCGAGCCAAAGTTTCGCGGATATTTCGATCTTGAAATAAATTTTGTCTATATTGGCAATGAAATACTTAAGCGTATTAAAGATTGTAAATTTGACATGCCATGTGAGTGTTTCCCGTTAGATTACTTGAAAAAACTATATGTTAAATTCAGAATTTACCACACCATCAAAAGAAACAAGACATTATTAAAAAACAAAAATTATAGAAGAAAATTATTAGAGTAAGTAATTTGTAAAGTATTCTGTCATACTGAATAATGAAACTATTTAACAAATATTTTGTTTAATTTGTCTTAACCTATTGTGACAACCCTACCCAAATAGGTAACATTTTTCACGTTCTTAAGAAGCTTTGTCTCTGTTCCGTTTATCTACTCATGTGAATATACTACCTGTGTGTTTTTAATTTTTATATAAAAAAGTTGTTTTAGTTTCTAACAAACATTTAATTCGTTTGAAAGCCGCGTTAAAAATTTAAATGTTTTTGTTTGGATCACCCATATACACTCACGGCATGACTAAACAAGAAGAACAGTTAAAAAACTTTACGGGTGTCCTTTTTCAAAATAAATTTGCAATGTAGGTATCTTATGTCAATACAAAATAATTATTATCTGATTTCGAACTATCCAAACGACGACCATTTAGGAGCTTCACGCGGGAGCTAGCCATCGCCCGACGCATAAGAAGAACTCTAGTGACAACGACGGTTTAGACATTAATCGGGACGAAGAACTCAACGAAAAAAAAAAACAGACACAATGTACATATTTTATTTCAAATACTAGCAAAAGGCTGTAATTAAGGGGATTATAACCAAGGGCTTTTATCGTCGAAATACTCGCGATAGTCTATATAATATATGAAGCTGTAACCGATTCATTTTGGATATTTTTGGATGACAACGCACTATGGTTGCTTTGCCTAGTAATTAAGTGTTTTTGAATTGGACTGTGTATTTATGGGCCAATTGGCCTTTTAAATTTCACCGGACCTTGTAGCCTAGTGCTGAGGGCGCTTAGCCGGAACTTAAAACTACTCCTACAGACGATACGCCTAAGGGCACCCGAGAGGTTAAGGAACATGGCTTAGAACTTCATATATTGAAACTGCCACTGGTTCGGAACGTCAAAGAACCAACAGAAAACTCAGTTGGAAGGCGTACGTCGCATTACCCAGCCGGTTGGTTAGGCGATTCGAAAACCACGTTACCCTATTTTAAATTGGAACACCGGCGTTCCTTGATGTAATAACGTCGTTGGGATGTATTAAGACGTTAGCAGACACCTGTAATTGGTAGTTGGCAGTTGGCTGTCAAATTGGCTAGTTATTAAGAGTTTCAGTACGGTTGGATGATAGTTATGAAAATCACGTATAATTTAATAATAATAACAATAATAAATTCTTTATTTCAGTAAGTAAGAACACAAATAAATACAGTATTGAGAAACAGTTAAACTTAATTTAAAATTTTGGTCAGATACTAAGTTCACTACTCCTAAAAAGGGCCGAGCCCTGTGAGCATAGGGTAAGTAGTATGCTCACCCCAAAAACAACAATAGAACATGACAATTTAAAAAAGATACAATTAGATTTTTATGGTAAAATAGAAAAGTAAGAAAAAAAGCATAAGAGTATGGGTGAATGTATGTGTGCGCGCGCGCGTGTTTGTGTATATTGATGGTGTGTGAAATGAGAAAGACAGAAATGGTGTGTGTTCTTGAACTATTCCATTGGCATAAGAAGGAATTCTGTTTGTTCTTAACTAAGAGATAAAATTGTTTAAACTATGTAGATTCAAAATTTTACTAACAAGGTTGTATATATAGGATCCAAGAAAAGGATAGAACTTATTTTCTTTGATACACGCAATGTCTGCTCTCCGTTTACTTGTCAAAGTGTCATCCAAGGCTGTAATTTTATGCTGATGAAGAATTCAATATAGGACAAAAAGCTGCTTTACAGTAAGTACTTCTTAGGATTTGTAGAATAGGGTGGACGGGAATCGATAAGGTCTAAAAGTGCTTAGGTACTTTGAAAACTTAAAATGGGGATATTTCAAGATTCAATAAAATAGTTTATATACTCCACCCTAAGACGTAATACAGTGCAAGGCATAATATATTCGATCTGCCATGTAAGTTTCTTGGCAGTTCTTCTTCACGAAGGTTTTTTTGAACTGGTGGTTTGAGGCATGCTTTATTTAACGCCAATAAAAACTAATAATTGTCAATGTTGAGAAATAAATATTTGAATTTCAGTGCGTTTGAGTAAATTAGGATCCATAAAATATCGCAGGATTTTTAAAGTTACAATCAGTTTCCTGAATCTGTAATTGAGTTGCAATACATGACTTCAATAATTTAAATATAGATCCCTATTCCCAAATATTTGATGGTCACAACCCGTACGGGAGCGAATATCAGTGGAAAACAAGGTGATCCATGGACTTGGAAAAGTGTGGAACAGTTCAAAACTACAATAGATACAGATATTTGTTATCAGAAGCCATGTCATTATTTTCAAGGTTTTCAAAAAACTTCCGGAATCCAGCAAATGCCGCATGTTACATTATAGTAAAAAAAAATTTGTACGTTATAAAAATAAATTATATTTTTATAAATCTCATACTATGTTATTTCAGGGCAGCTTTATGTACCAACCCATATAGGACTGTGACCTACTGCAAAACAGGTTCTTGTTTATTTCTTGAAACAGTTTTGTTGCATTTGTTTCAGCATATGCACATGCTGTTATTATGTAGACCATGCAAAGTCAATTAGCACTAACATCAATCGATTTCGACCGCTACTGTTAGATATTATATTGTATAACACGACCGATTCAAACGGGTGTCATGTTCAAACAGTATCAAACAAAATAAATATTTTTTTGGATGCAAACAGATCGAGTAAAAGCTCAACCGAGGACCGAAAACAGTCCCTTAAGTTTTATATTGTCGAATAAGGCAAAACTACAAATATTTTGAAGAAGCTGTATGTTTTAAAATATGCCTGTAAGATAGGAATATACCTATCAAAATAGACTGAGATTCAAATGTTATCCTAATTAGAAAATAAAATGATCTAAACGTTTAGCAGAACTGGCAAGTCTGAATTTACGTCTATTCGGATTTTAGCAGTGACCAATTCGATAGGTTTTCTAGGCTCTATTTTGGGTTATAACTTACTTACCCGTTTTGCAGAACTGTTAGCAATCTCAGGAGCGTCAGGGTTAACCTCCGGCGTAGGGTCTACAGTGACCACGTCGATGGGCCTTCCGGGGCGAGTGGTGGTGCGCGCCGCACTGCGCGACAGCTTCGGGCCGGGTGGCGGGTTCTGGTTTTCCACTTCAGGGGGCTCCTGAGTCACGAGGATGTTTTCCTAGGTTGTGGTGGTAAGGAGGAGTACAGAATATAGTTAAGGAGTAATTACCGCGAATAAGTACATTGTGAGTTAAGGAGCTATTTAAGTTAAATAAATGTTTCACTTAAGATGAAAAGACGTTATAATTTAGAAAGCATACCATTCATATCAATCTTAATTGACAATAGCGTAACCAATCATAACCTTCCTAAAAAATGCAAACTACTGTTTACTAAATCTTCTGCACCGTCAATCAACCTATCGCATTTTTAAGTTCTCGCTGTAAATTTTCGATACACTAAATATAAAATAATTAGGCTCATGGGTATGGATAGATTGACAGGTGGTGCAGGAGCTCATTTGTCAGCTGATAATCTAATATGATAATGACAATAATGTAAAGTACAAAATCAGAATTTTTTTTTCGAATTAAACAAATTTATTATGAAATTTATTATAAATATGAATTAAAAAAAAGATTATCCATCTCACCTGCGTACCTAATCGCGTCTTCTCCTGTTCAGGAAAGTTACTGAGAAAGCTGGCCAGAAATGCCACGGGATCCTTGGGCTTCACATTTGCCACTTCGGTCAAACCTTTGATCAAAGGGTCGCCGAGAGCTGTGAACACATCATTGCTGTAACTACCACGATCACCGTTCATCTTCCCACAAAAAATCACATAAAATAACCTTACACTTTGCTAGATATCTTCCCTCTTCCGTTCGAAAGATGGGAATGTCCATGTGGCCGTTTTCAACGCTGCTCGAAGCTGAAATCGATTAATTATTAACCATAGTGGCCTTCGGTACACTTGTGTTTGCCGTGACATATCGTGTTTGTATACACGGGGTGAATGTAGGCGTTCGAACATCGCTCAACTTTTTAATAGTAATACCTTATACTAGTTACGAGTCATAATTGACGTCTCTATCGATCTGATACGTTTAATGATAGCTTGCATTAGTAATGTGCTTATTAGACATTTACCGAGTTGCCCTATATTTTTAGGTTTTATCCTCTCTGACCTTTGAGTTTAGAGATCGATTTGTGTGTAAAGGTTTTGGGAATTTTTGGGCGGCATTTAAAGAGGGCCCGTCAGATATGACCTGTCAACTGATTGACAGCCAGAAGACGCCGTCTTAGTTAACAAATATATCATTAAAAAATATTTTTTTTTACTGAAATTGAAGCAATTAAAACTGTGATAAGACAGTCTAAGGAAAAAAGAAAATTGTTTTTAAATATTAACGAGAAATATTTTTGTTTAATCAGCATAATCTATTGTTGTAAGTTTTACAGAAAGCAACCTAATGAAGGGCCGAAACTAAAAATTATATTAGAGCAAAGCTCGTATTAAAATAAAAAATACTATTATGCCAGTAAATACATACTTATAATCATTATTATAAAATATTAAAGCTGAACATAGCTATTAGATATTTTATGAGATGTGGGTTCTGTCATTAAAACACATCAATCAGACCGTCAGCTGATGTGATTGATATGTAATTATTTTCTTCATTTATTGCAGTCCCTCGTGTGCTCTTGCGTCGTTGTGCACTATGCTATATAATGAATTAATATTATTCGCCTTGGGAACGTACCAGATACGGTAAGCAAAATTATATTATGGTGAACATGTATATTTCCATGGTGGATATAGAATAGAAGTATGTACACAGGATATTAATGTTGTAGAATATGGTGTAAGAGGTCGCGGAGATAATTTATTAATAAAAAGTAAAATTGAATCAAGGCACATCACGCGACGGCAATATTATTTTTATATTCTAATTGAAAATAATGTAAACGGAAGATAAGGAATAAAAGATTATTGTTGCAATTGAGTTGTTGGCCGTCGCACAGTAGGATGTTGTGCTCATTTTATGACAATGGTGTGGTACATCTTCAGTGACTGATTTTAAACGATGTAAGTAATAATATAAAATCAACTAGGTATATAATATGACCACTTCTGTAGAGATCTCTAGTTCTGAACCATGCAGGATCTCTAATATTTTATGTCATGATATTGACGGAGGTCTCAAAACTAGGCGAAGAAAACAATTACGTAAGTTGCTCTCGTAACAAATTATGAGAAATAACTAATTTATTAGGATATTATTTGCCACAACATTTAATAAAGTATACACTATGTGATACAATTATGTTAAAAGGGTGTTTTCAGCTTAATTTGCCTTGTTTTTATGTTAATACTTGTTACATTGCAGCAGGCCACTTATTGTTACGCAAGGATTAAGCAATTTGTTAATTATTTTCTTAAACTTTTTGATATCCTGATATATTTGCGACTAGGCTGGAACATCTATGCAATTCTTATTTTTGTAAGTCATTGACGCCTGACATTGACGCTTAGAGGTTATGTATTTATTTTATGAAATCATTTTATTTCTGCATCGAATTTTAAAATATTAATAACAGATTTGGATATTTAATACAGTAAACAACTGTATAAACTTTATATTTATACTATAAAGCATTAACGAATTCAAGACGGGATCAATGAAAGAATTTCAGTGACAGGTTTTTGAATGTACGGAGGGTGACCGGCCTTCTTTAAATTGTGTCTGCTTGCATTAAACTATTTTTCTTCAATTGTACAAATACCTAATAAACATGAGTAAGAAACGCAATCGCTCTACTAACTACTACTACTACTACTACTAACAGCAGATTGAACCAAATGGTCCATTTAAAAATCCAGTTACAACATAATTAAAACTTGTCATTGCTAAATAACTTAATGATAAGAAAATATGAGTTAAACTTTGTAACTTTTTTTAGGCACAAAGCGCGAAGGTACCTAGGTACTAGTGATATTAATTATTGAAAATGGAAAATTTTATTTTTATAATTAAGTTAAATTATAACATCCTAAAGATTAAATTTATATAATAATTTTAATTCGATATTGATATTTTTTATCGATTGAAATAAAAATGTTAAGCAGTTTACCGTTCGAACAGCTACGTACACAAGAAAATGAATAGAAAACACGTTTTATTCCTATAATAGGAAAAGAATAAGCATTTATTGATTTGACAGTCACACGTGAACACGCAATGTTGGAAAGAAGGATGACTGGCAGTAAGCGTGCAACGATGCAGAAGCTCGGCAAAACCACACCGTGTAGGCAAAGCGTGAACGTGCCACAATCACGTTATTCTGAATTAAACACCACACAAGGACACGCGATTTTACACCAAGTAATATGGAGTTGGTACTGACCTAATACTTTTGTTGGTTAAGTTATATTTCCCATGTTTTTACTTCCAGTATCTACATCTTTCCAACAAAGCCGTCAGTAATACTATATCCTAACATTAAACTAGTAATAATAATTAAAAAAGCTTATTTAGATAAAATGTTGATTTATTGATTTTCCGGATTATCTAGTTCTGCTACGCTACTTCTCTTTCTTTTGAAAATATTTGAGAGCATAGTGGCAATGTGTGCTGAATTCTGCATGGACATGTCTCGTTCTAAATGCAGTAGGTTCGATGTCGCTGTAGCAAAATCATTAAAGCAGTTTAATTCTGTTAGCCCTAAGCATTGGTAGTTGCTAACTCTTGCTATGTCACTTGTCAATGTCTCTCGGTATTGAAGACCTCTCATTGCACACAGGTGTTTCATATTATCAAGGTCTTTAGATAGCCCCGGAAAATTAATTATGAAATTAAATCTAATTCCTGCGCCTAAAAACGTCGGCCTAGCTGAGAGATACCCTAGAGTTGGATGCCATACAAAATCAAGCCGCTCGTGTAGATATGTCATAACGTTGCTTAATTTACTGAAAGGTATGCCGATTTCCCCAGGAGTTTCGGCAGGAGTTGACGTCAGTACTCGTATGTGATCGTGAACGTTAATCCAGACTGCAACAGTTTTATCTTCACTCACAAATACGCCGCGGCCGTATGGCCAGTGTCGCCCATGTAACCGCATGTTATCATCTATCTCTTCTCTATCACAAAGAGCTACAAGAAGTCCATTTGAAGCCAAAGTAGCGCATATCTCAGAGGGTTTCTCTAATACTTCATTAAGAGTATAATAGATGCCACCTTTTTGTTCCGAATCACTGCTTGCTTTTTCATTGAACATAATAAAGTCTAATTGCATCAAAACCGTTGTCACGATCCTTTCTACAGTTTCTAACTCCCCTATTTTTAAGTTCATAGGCAATTCGAACCCTTCTATATTTCTAGAGCATTCCATAGTCCCAGAAAGTATGAACTCGTCACTTGGGTCAATATTTAATTCATCTAAACTTTTTTCTGGTGAATCATCACGTTTTAAAAAATCTGATTTTGGATGTAATGGAAGTTCAGAATTAATATTTATATTATGCAAATCTTTGATAAGTGGTATTAAAAATTCAGCAAATACTTCGTAAACGTAATAGTCTGGCGCCGTAATGCCTCCAGGAAAATCTTCTTCGACTGTTTGTATAATGTTGCGACTATCTGGTAATTTTTTAACTGCTGGCCAAATAACATCGAATAGGTCGTGGTCAAGTTTGGTAATCCTTTTTTTTATTGCATCAAATGTTGACCTTTTTAAAAATCTACCTAGAACTAATGGTGGAGTGGCTTTATTAGAAGATGCAGAGAGTGGAGTCCTTGGTGGTTTAGCGAAGGCCAGTAGTTGATAACAGCGCTCCAAAGTATCCATAACCTCTGGAGTGTCTAAATTACGACGCGATGATACACGGTCTTCGAAAACTATAGAATAATAAGAATGCGTTATGATGTAAAAAACTATATTTTTATTTATTAATTTAAAATAAATGAATAAAATTAAATACCTTTATCTGACAACATTTGTTGAGCATCTTCATGACTTATACCAAAATCGGACAGAAGTTGTTGGAAAGTAAGTAAATTTGAATTGTGTAGGTATTCTTCCGCAGATTTTCCATTCTGTGAAATAAAATATGAATAAAATAAATGATACAGTGTTGAATGTACTAAATAATAATAAAATATCTTAAAAAATATTTTGGTTACATCATCCAAGTCCTTTGCATTTGCTCCCAACTGCTGCAATAAGTTGTAATAATGGCCGTTGTCTGGCAGAGCAGCAGCATAATGCAAAGCTGTTCTCCCTTCGAAATCAACAGCTGATAAAGTTTCTGGAAACCTAAAAAAGGAAAATACAAATTTGTAAACTATTTATAGTACTGTTATACTATTTCCATTCCTTTATTTTCTCGATGACAGTTCTAATTTGATATAATGCTCTCTAGCTCCATCCATTAGCTCCATCCCTATCAGTTTCTCCGACTCTGGTATTATATAACCTTGTACGTGTGTAAACGTCATATTTTTATAAAATAAAACATACATAATATAAAAAACAACGCTCGCACAAGTTTACACAGGAGCTGTCATCGAGAAAATAAAGAAATAGAAATAGTATAGACATTTTTTTCATATATTTCTTCGTTTTTGTCTCATTTAATTATTTTTTTCTGGTTGATATCAGTTTTTAAAAGAGTTGGGCCCTCCTGTAAGGGAAATCCTTAAAAAAGAGGCATCAGCTATTATGTACTTATGTTTTTAAAAGCTACTACATGAAGACATGTTATTATATAACAACTTATCTTGGTAACTAAAGTTTTTGTAGTTATTTCCATGCGAATGTAAAGGAAATTAACAATTTTTGAGTGAATAATCCTGCTTATCCACCAGACCGAAGCTAGATAGCGGAGCGGAGTAAGAAAGTAATGCGGAAAGGAGTTGTGGACTGTGTCTGTCCAAAGACGCGAAGCAATTGTGTTTTTCCATACGCGGAACTAGGCCGCAAGCACATGACGAGCCATTTGAGCGTCTCCACTCCACCTTCTCGCTCCACTTCCCCGTTCCGCTTCTCTGCTCAGTACTCTTCTCCGCATTTAAATTTTAAAACTAGATTGCAAATCCCTGTCCACCGAGGCGGTGCGGAGATTTTATGCGATTCGATTGGTTAATTTTGGCACAGCTCCGCTCCTCTCCTCTCGTCTCTGCTCTGGTTAACATGCAGCCTTACAAACAGTTTTGTCCCTACCAGGAATGAAACTCATAATTTTTGGTATACGAGCATTCTTTCTGATAACCACTTGACGAGGCAGGCAGGTTTATAAAATATGCACATTAAACAAACGAATATGTAGACTAATTGATGTACTAACCTGCCACCAAGATATTTCATAATATTGGTTTTACCATATATGGTAGCAACATGCAGCGGAGTTGCTCCGTTTGGAGAAATAGGGTCTCGAGCTATGGCAAATTTTCGTCTATCAAGTGCCGCTTGTAACTCTCTGATATTACCTTCTCTTGCAGCTTCGTGAACTTTATTTATTTTTTGCTTCGGAAAAAAGTGCAATAAATAAATAATTAACTTTCATCTCTTTAGTAAAAATAATATCTTAATATTTTTTCTATTCATATTTTCTTTGTCGGCCTTACCATATAAGTCGGAACATTGTCCAGAAAAGCTTGTAGTTCTAAATTTCCTGAACGCCGTCCCACTAATCTTGACCCTTCACCATTTAATACTAAGGTTGCTAACATTTCCATATTTGCGCTGTTTATTAATTCTGTTACCTCTGGGTCGATTTCGTTATCCTGTCGAATATATTGTACAAACTGTTAACGAGTACAAATATTTAGTAAATTATAACAAAAAATCTAAAGTAAATGAAAGGCATTCGCGGACTATCAATTTATTATAAAATATATTATATTAATTATAAAAAGCTCGCAAATGAACAGAGATTTGTGTTGTGTCATTTGTGAGAAATCCCAGTGCTACAATGATGCTTCTATTCTAAGAACACCACAATCTACGTATTTTTCTGTATTACCTTTAACTGATGTTCATGCTTCGCACTGAACGTATAATTTATACTTACAACAATCAATATATCTCCTTGAATTGATCCTTCTCTTTGAATGCTTGCGTCCTGATAATCATCCTCTGCTTCGCCACTTATATTACCCTCTATTAGACTTTGCTGTGTACTTCGGCCTTCACTGGTGGTTCTATTTTCTGTTATAAGTAGCAAAATAATCAAAAACATTGTACTTGTCAGGGACCCGATTATATATATACTATTACAAATTGTTTATGTGGTTTAGGTCGTTGGTGTTTCGTGTATTGTGCCAGAAGTGATGTCGGTGTTACCTCTCTTGGCACTTCCAGGCTTAGAAGATGCTTCTGCTGTGCTTTTTAAATTAGTGTCACTGTATTCAGATTGAGTGTCTCCGTGAACTTGCACGTCGTCATCATCTTCGTTGGGATCTGAATTATTATTACCTTCACTTGTAACGATTCCAGAATCTGGTACTTTTTCGATATCACCTTTTTTCTGATCACTTATTATTTCAGGCTGTGGTGTGGTTTCTGTTTGAGAAAGTTCTGGGGATTCTTCTTTACGATTCGGTTCAGAAGACTCCTCTTCATTAACGTCCTTTGTTTGTTGCTCTGTTGTTTCCGTTTCGTGCTGTGTGTTGTTTGCAGTTTTCGGTCTTTCATCAAGACTATTTTGTTCATTTTCATTAGTTGCGGCTTCTTTGATTTGTTTCTCTTCATCATCAATTTCAGCCTCGTTTTTATCAATTTGGTCAATTTCTTGGATTAAGGTCTTGTGATTATCCAGAACACGATCAGAGTTGTCGACTGAAGGCTCAATGTGAGTTTCGTGACTGGAGTGATCAGCGATCTCATCGTTTTGATTATTTATTTCATCTTCTTTGTTATCTTGATCACTTTTTACTTCTTCAGTTACTTCATTAGGATCATTGTCATAATTAGTATCTGCAGTTTCATCATGATCATGTTCAACTTCTGTTTCCTAAAAAGCAAAATAGAAATAAACGAACATGCGAATGCTTGTCAAAAAGCAATGCAAATGAATATTAATTACATTCCAAGTGATTTTCTAGAATCATGCAACGCTCACCTTACTATTATCCACATTATATAACTCAATACCATTCTCATTAATTCGCTGATTGTCATCGAGTTCCGGCAAAACTTTTATGTGTTCTTGTGTGCTACTACTTTTCATAACATTTGAATTACTTTTAGTGCTCTCTGATATAGTATTTGTGTTATTTTTAGATAAAATATTTTCACTAGAAGCTTTTAATTTTCTTCTCGTTTTTTTATTAAATTCTGATATCATTTCAGTTTCTAGTATTTTCCAATCCCATGAGCTAGGATATGCACTGGATGGAGTTCTAGGTGCTTCTGGTATGGTTTTGAATATATTTTTGTCGATATCCTGTGGCCTATTTATGTAAAAGCCTGGAGTTTTGCCTTTCTAAAAGGGAGATATGTATTATTATTTTCAGTATACTAGTTTTCATCACATTTGATCTACTTTATAAAAAACATCTTTCAATAAATTCAACAGACATTCAAAACAAAGCTATACTAACATTATCAACCACGCTTTCATCAGCCCCTAAGCCCAGCAAGGTGTTGTAGGTGTGCTGGTCATCCCTGACAGTGGCGGCGTAGTGCAGGGGGGTGCGGCCGTCGTTATCCACGTCGTTGATGCCCTGCGGGTAGCGGTCAGCCAGGTACTTGAGGATGCTGACGTGACCCAACCCAGCAGCCTAGAAATAATTGTTGAACAGTGGTATAGAAATAGCAAATTACTTTGTGTATTGATTGTAAACGTTAAGTTTGTTTTTAACATTACGGAATATTTTTTCACGTTTAATACTAATTTCACGTTCAAATATTGAGTGCCCCTTTTAGGCAGTTATTTATTACAAAAAGGGGCACTCAATATTTAAAAAAAGCCAAAACAATCTCAAAATATTTTCTATCAACAGCAGTTTTTAATAAAACTGCTTATTTTGAGAAGAAAGAACAACCACGAGTTAATATGTAATAGTAACAACTAGGCATGGAAATGATTGCTATTTACAAATAACAATCATATGATAAAATGATTTTTTTTGTCACAGTGAAATCACCTGCTACTTTTCACACCTGCTATTTTTCACTCCTGCTATTTTTCACTCCTGCTATTTTTAATTGGGTATGATTTATCATGACATATCATGTGGGAGTGATTTTTCATTAGCCGTGATTTCTCACCGTAATTAATTTGAAAGGTTTTTTTAGCAATTATTGTTGCTTTTACGTGCTTTTATTTAACTTGCAATGTATGTATTTAGCTACATAGTTCACTTTGTTCGGGTGTAATCTTGAATGAAACTAAATTTTTAAAGCTTGTTTTTTATAGAAATAACATGATAAAAAAATCTGAGACCTGTATTATTTATTTTTATTAAATAATGAAAAGTAAAATAATTTGCAGTAATTGATATCAACTCGCTCGCTAATTAGGTAATAAATCGCCATCTAGTTTACTTTACAAAAACTTTCTAGTGAAACTAATGCATCTTTAGCACCATAGCAGATCTTTAGAGTAAGCCTTTTTCTTATGGCCTTAAAGTTTAATTTAGAATGTAAACATTGACTGAAACGGCGAGCCATAGTGCGATCGAATGCGCTACTCGCACTCATAGCGCTGTAAGTAAGTGCGTCTCGCTCGATCCTGCCGCTCGCATTATCGCCGTGCTAATTCTCTCACCAAAATCACACCACCAACAGAAATCATTATCACTGTGATTCTAAAGCTGGATAGCAGATATGATATATGAAAAAAAAAATCATATGATTTTCACTGTTACTAATGATTTGTTCCATGTCTAGTAACAACTAAACAGGGAATGATGAAATTCATTATGTAAGTGGGTACCTTATGCATGACGGTCATGTTGTGAGTGTCTCGACTGGACAGGGCCTGCGGCGGCACGGGGTCGCCCGTGAGCCGCATAACGCCTTCCAGGTCGTTCTGCACCACGGCGTTGTGGATGTCTCGGATTGTGTTCTGGAAGAGAAAGGTTAAGATATAGCTCGCAAATAAAAAAACTGGTCTGGTGCATAAGATGCTTTTATTTCTCAGACGCAATTTATCATACGGCTGTCATGTTTTTTTTAAATAAAATAGTTCCGATGTTTCTCGTAAGCCAGATGTCACGCGGTGACGAAATTTGTTTTTACTAAGATTGCGGAAATGAATATAATACTCTCTTTGAACATTCCAAATGTCTACCTGTTATAAGAACAAGCCCGTCAACAGATAGACACTCGAACGTCGGATGATTGGTAATGGATCTACTCGATTAATTACTAAACTACGTTATGATTATTATTGTCATAAAAAAGCAGTTGTTTAATTTTTTTCACAACAATAGTAAAAAGTTTCGTGACCAAACGGTACTAACGGGAGGCTTACTATGTGCCAACAGGTACGTTTAAATAAATCTTAATTATAAAATGGTAAAGATTGTCTGTCTGTTTGTTTGGTTTTTAAAGCATCATGTAAGTTACGCTAAGCGAATAAGAATAGAGTACATAGTGTTCGATAATCCTTATTCCAAGTTAAAAACTACGACAAGTTTTATTAAAATTTATTTCTTAGAACATTATAGTTAATTTGAGTGAAAGTATTACGAGACCAGGTTCAAATGTAAGAATACACATTTAAATATTAAAGATTTTTTTAATTTACTTTTTTACTTATTAGCTAATTTAGTAGCTAAGTAGTAGCTAGTTAGTAGCTAATTATCGTTTTTAGGTATTTTTTATGACGTTATTATGCTTTCTAAACGCAGCCAAAAAGTTGTTTAAAGTGTAATATTGACGTAGGTTGTCAACGTTAGCAAGCATGATTGGGAATGAGGCCGGATTTAACAATTTCGATTAGTTTAATCCCTGCGTGAAGCTGGTTTGAATTTTTTTTGTACTTTTAGTATTTATTTACAGAACATATACCACCATATTAAAAGTATTTAAGATCTATAATACAAAAAGTGTATGCATAAATAAATCGAATTATAACAAAACAAAATGTTTATAGTATGCCATCACCATTACCTAATTTTTTTCTATTTATCTATTGAATAAGCTGTGACATAATTTTTAGAAAATTTTTGTTACCTAAAAATATCGAATAAGTAGTATGAGTCGTGTCGAATGTACCTACCGTTGTATTTTTAATTGAAAAAACAATTCCTTGTTACTTTTTCACCATGTCACTTGGTAGAATAAGAGGTGGTGAACGGCTGATGATGCCGATGCATGGGTTTGGATGCCACAAACCACCAGGTGGTTTGCGTGCTTGTTTGCTGGCTATGAATACAGGGTGTATTTTTGAGATGGGACAGTAAGGGCAGGTAACTGTTATAGGTTATATAACAGGTAACTGTTATAGGTTATGTAACAGGTAACTGTTATATAACATTTCAGGAGCTAAAAAGATGCATTAACGAGGATTTTAAATGATATCCATCCAAGAAAATTATCGGCTGCTACTTGCTCAGTACAAAAACGAGTAAAACTATGTATTCGTGAAAACGGCGGTCATATTGAGAATTTTTAGTAGATCACCTTAATGTTACCTATTTACGTTTGTTAAAAAAAAAACATGATAATTGATTTATTTAGATTTAATTTATTTTAGTTGTAATGTTGTAGAAAATTATTGTTGCAACTATGATTTTCTCTTTCGCAACGAGGCCGGCATAACAAAAATTAAAAAATGTATGTTATGCCAGCTGCATAAGATACCTTTTTCCGTACAAAATGTATGGGAAAAGTTTTTGGTGATGTCTGTCTTTTCTAGTACTCATACCTTGGATGGTCCTTTAGAGTGTTTTGATCACTACATGAAGTTAACACTAACTACACTACAATTAGAATAAACATTTTTTTTGGCATTTTAGCACTTTTTTGCTGACAAATTTTTTTCTAAATTCAGTTCAGAATATCTCTAAAAGTATGGACCTAGGAACGTTTTCCTGTTACTAGCGCTGCCGGAGAAAGCCGGACATAGGTAGGGTTTTTGATTGCGTGTCCGGCCAAAATAAACGGGAACACCCAAAAATTCATAATTTGAGTATTCCGATTTTTTAAATTCCGAATTTCACAATCCCGAAGAGTCTTAATTCCGATTATTTAAATACACGATTTTTATTTTACCGCTATTCATAAATACGAAATTTTAATTTTCCGACTTTCATTAGTACGAAGAATTAAAAACCCGCTGTGTTACTAGTTCGAAATATGGTAATCCGAATTTTAATTTTCCAAAAATTCTAAAATGGGTATATATAAAAAATTATAATGTAAATCTCCTGTGACACAAATTAGATATAATAACTCATATTTTGAAATTATATAAATCAGGCACGACGACGAGCGAACCGAGGAGGAGCAGTTATTATGTATGTAGATAATGCAGTGCGAACCAAGCGAGCGCAGCGAGCGCGCCGGGGCAGCGGCCGGTGAAGCGCCAAAAAGGGATTTGCATTTCAGTACATAAACTACATACTCAAGAAATAACTCGGTACAAAAAACTAAATTAACTTTCTCATTTCCAGCTGACTACTTAAATGCTCGAACGTATAAATTGATGTGCTCATGCAGTTTTACAAGGTGTTTGTTATTGCAACTAATATTATTCGGAATTTTGATATTCGGTATTTGTATTTACGATATTGCGGATTAATAATAATTCGGATTTTTTATGGTTCGGTATTTTCAAATGCGGCATATTGATTTTCGTAATTATAAACGTTTGGAATTTAGAAGTTTCGAAGGAGATAAATTCGGAATTATGAAACACGGAATTTTCATTTTTGGAATTATGAAAAACTGCGCTCTGTGACGAGTTTAAATATGTTGATAAATGTTTAAGTATCTAGAATTTAATTTTGACTGATGACTATTTGACTGAATAATAATAAAGTACCTACTTAATACTGATTTGGCATTCGATTTTATTAATTATGTCACTAGAAGCTAACAAGATTTATGATAATAATCAAATAATCTTGATTTTACATACAATTATTTTATCGTACCTATTAATACTGAGACAAAATCCTCAATAATGTAGGTTGTCCGGCCAAACTGGCTAGTCCGTCCGGCTATTAGGTTTGGCGACCTGGCAACCCTACCTGTAACTATAACAGTTAAGCTACTTGTCCTGTCTCTAAAATCCACCCACTATAGTAAAAAAAAATTATCTTGTGACGGAGTGTTAATCTTTTGTGTCAGAATTGATCAAGCCAACTCTGAAAACCCCACGGGCTTCTGACGTGGCGTCACGAATGTCATCTTGCAGCAATTACCCGGATGGCTGGATCCCACGTTAACTCGTGAACTGATGGCATTTGAGGGTGTTCATCGTTTGGATATTTGGGAGAGGGAAACTTGCCGAGCTAACAAACGCAGATAAGAATAATTTCGTATCGAAAAAAAGAGACATTATACCTTGAAACAATATAAATTATACCCGTGAAGTTTCTTGCCAGTTCTTCTTCACGAAGGTTTCTCCGAACTGGTGGTAGAGTCATGCTTTATTTGAGGTCAATAAGAACAAGTAATTGTCAATGTTGAGAAACGAATATTTGAATTTGAGTTTGACACGCCCAAGTACTCAAGCCACTGGCAGTCACCCCTCCTAGATCTGTCCGCATCAACCGTAGTTTCACTTGGTCGACCATGGTCAAACGACAGTGGAAACCGTTCGGCCTTATGCGTTATGAACATAAAAATTGTGATGTTTCATGCCAAATGAAAGGTTAGTTAAAGTGATCGAACCAATAAACGACCAGCATTGTTTAGATAAGATAAACTAAGTTTAAACTTAGTTTAACTGAGTGGTGTTCAGAAACCCGTTTTCATAAGTTATCGAACCGGTAACGTTATCGAATAGATAACCTACCAATAAAGTGCCTCAGAAACCGGGCATAAGACACTGGCTTTGAATTTCCAGTTTTGATTCCAGTGGCTGCTGAATGTACCCGTCTGTTTTTGCAATGATGTTTTTCCATTATGACGATGAAGACTATTTTCTTCGCTATATACGGGGTATTTCCCATAAGGTTTCCAACTGATACCAGATGATAGGAGACTTCTATACATATCTTTTGAACCTCCATATATGTTCAGCGATTTGTGATAGTTTGGAGATATAACCTATTTTGATTTCTTAAAGGATATTGATAGGTAGTTACGTAAAAATGTTATATATATTTTTTGGGTTGACACTTCTGTGTACGTTTTTCTTTTACTGACTTGCCATAAATTGTGATTTCATGACTAAACATATAGTCATTTCCCTCATATCAAAAAAAGCTAACAAAAAAACTGTTGCAAACAAGTAATTTGGGTTTGAATAAAACAAAACGGAATATTCAAGTATAAAATAAAAATCTAAAAATATACTGCAATGTTACTTGCAAATATTATTTTTTTCACTACACACCACTAAGCCAACTAGACGACCATCAAACGTGATGTAATTCTTTACAGATACGAACAGCAAAAACTAATATAATTGATTTCAGTATGACATGTTAGTATTTTTGGCCTGACAAAGTGACCAAATTATTGAACGATAGTCTTTTTCGTATTGCTTGTTTTACTTAGTTGAAAAGGATTGAAAAGGATAGCGGTATTCCGCCCGTCCGCATAATCAGCTTGGTGGAGTCACATGAGTAGATAAACGGAACAGAGACAAGGCTTCATACAACGGCACGAATCGGTTGCACTACTACAAGCACGTGGGGCATGTGTGCGTGACCAGATTCTCGCTCCGATCGCCACGCGGTGCGGACGTGCAAGACCCAGCTCTCCGTTGATCGGTCCCTTCCCGCCATTCCGCGGCGCTCAGTTTACTGACGTCACAGTCTAGCGTGTTGGCTCCGTGCTACGGTTTCCTAAGTCTTTCTACTCCGTCTGAGTGCTTTCGAAGTGCGATTTTTCTTTGCGACTAAGCCTCTTAGTCTTCAAAGTGCTGTGCTAAGTTGTGTTGTGCTTGTGCTGAGTGCAGTGTTGTGCCCGGCGTAAGTAGTCTGGTTTCAGTGCAAAGGATACTTAACGGTGACAACGAATTTGTACTGAACCAGTCCTTTTTATTTTTATTTATTTCTCTTCTCTATCTTATTTATTTTTCTCCTATTTTCATATTTATTTTTATCATATTTGTGTGTTTTCGTGTGTATTTGTCCTTTCTGTCGGTAAAGGTTGACCCTAACGCGGTCAACTCTTTACCTGCGCACCCTTTTTAGGTTTCTAGGTAGCGGCCTTCGGCGTACTATTGTTAGTTTTAATTTATTCTCCCCAGCCCCCCTACCGCTGGTAGGGAGGTTTGCCGCTAGGATTTTGCTAGGTTTTTAGGAACTAGGCATCTTTTATTATACTTATATTTATATATAATACTGTCCCAACACTCCCTAATGGATTCACTAAGCGTTATTAACTTCGCGAACGCGTTCACCCAGGCGCTTGCTGCGGCAGGCGTCTCCATCCCAAAAGACATCCTAACGCAGGCCTTGCAGGCATCAATCGCGTCCCCGGCCCCTCAGGCCCCAACCCCGGCCCCTCAGGCCTCCAACGTCGAGACCCCTAAGGTCTTAAGCTCTCCCGCGTCTCCCGCCTCGTCCGAGATGGACTGCGAATCGGTCGCATCCTCTCACGCGTCGCGTCGTAAGCGCACCGCTCCCGGGAGCGACTCCGAACCCGCGTCTGATACGTCGTCGGTCGCCGCCACCTTAACCGGCTCTCCTGAGCCCGCGTTCCAATTAGTTGCCAAACGCTCTAAGAAGCGTTCGAAAAAAGCCGCGGTGTCTTCAACACCCGAGCCAACCCCGGTGTCTTCTACACCCGCCCCCGCGCCGCTCATGTCACTCGAAGTGACCGCGTCTCCGTCGGTCCCACCGAAGCCAGCGACGCGCTGCGCTCCCGTCCCGCCGAAGCCTCAGCTCCCTCCGCCCGTCTTCCTGCGTGAAAAAGCGCGCTGGACCGCGGTTTCAAACTTGTGCAAAGTGCACAAAATTAATTATTTAAAAGCCGCCAACGCTGGCGATACAATCAAGATTCAAATAGCGACCGTCGACGACTTCCGCGCGTTTACCAGGTTACTCGGATTAAACCAAATCGCGTATCACACCTACGCCCTCCCGGAGGAGCGTAAGATCCGCGCAGTACTACGGGGCGTCCCGTTCGAACTCAGCAACGAAGACATCCTCGATGACCTTAAGTCTCAGGGTTTCCCGGTCACAGCAGTGCACAAGATGCACTCCAACCGCGGTAGGCGTTTTCCCTTAGCGTTGGTAATCCTGTCGAATACTCCCAATTCGAGGGAGATCTTTAGAGAGGCTCGCACAATTTGCGGACTCTCAAATATCTCCGTCGAGCGTCCCAACCCCCGTGGTCACCCTGGGCAGTGCCACCGCTGCCAGCTCTATGGCCACGCAACGGCTAACTGTTCAGCTCCCCCCAGGTGCGTAAAGTGCCTGGATCCTCACTTCACTAAGGAGTGCACTCGCACTCCCGAATCCACTTCCCCCCCTGCCTGTGTGCTGTGCGGCCAGTCCGGCCACACAGCTAACTACAGGGGTTGCCCGCGCGCTCCGCGCTCCACCACCAAGAGGGTCGCGCCTAAACCGGCGCCGCCGCTCACTCCTGCCAACTTCCCGCCGCTGCGCAACCGGGGTCCCCCGGAAGCAAAGCCCGTTCAGCCGACACCTACTCCGGCTCTGTCTTGGAGGCAGCGTCCGGCCGTTCCGCCTGCACCTTCCCGACCTATCCCAGCTCCCGTAGCTCCCGTAGGGCCGCGTCCTTCTCCGTCTTCCGCACCTCAGTCGTCGTTGGCTGAGGACATGAAGACCGTATTCGACGTTATTCAAAACGTCGATATTAACGAAATTTCCGTGCTCGCACGCAAACTGCGAGCCGCCCGCTCTCCTCAAGAGCGTTTATTTGCTTTAGCCGAGCATCACTCGCTCCTAAGTTCGTTGTAAATTCTTTTATAATTTATAAATTCGTAAATAATAAATTATAATGTCTAGACCCGCGAATCCCGCGTCCAGTCGTATTAAACCCAAGGGCTTATCCCTAGTATCTTTTAACGCTCGTAGCCTTAATACCAACCTTCCCGAGATTAAACTGTTCCTTCAGAACAAAGAACCTGACTTATTCCTTCTCCAGGAGACATGGCTTACTCCAAACCGCTCCAGGGGATTCGCTATACCTAAGTACGCGTTTATTCGTAACGATAGGCCCAACTCTGACGGTTTCGGCGGCACCGCTATATATTACAAAAGAGGCTTCCACTGCTGTCCTCTCCCTACCCCTCCTCTCCTCAACATGGAAGCCACTGTGTGTAGATTGGCTATGACTGGTCATCCGACCATCATCATAGCTTCAATCTACATACCTAGTGGTACCAGACCAATCCGCAGCGACTTTGAGGCCATTCTCGCCCTCGGCCGTTCAGTCATTATGTTCGGAGACTTTAACTCCAAACATACTGACTGGACGTGCCTATCGACTAACACCAGCGGTATCGCTCTCCTCGACATCACTAACTCCCTTGACCTAGATGTCATATCCCCCGTCACTCCCACTCACTATCCCAACAACCCGTCCTACTCTCCTGACATCCTCGACTTTGCAATTATCAAGCGAATCAATCTTGACCTAAGGTCTATCGAACCGCTCGATGACCTAGGCTCCGACCATCGCCCCGTTTCCCTCGTGCTAGGACCGCCGAACGATAACATCTCATCTCCTAAGACCTTTACCAATTGGAAAGGTTTTAAAAATACGTTAGTTTCAGCCTTAGAGGCTCCGAACTCTCCACTCGCGATCTCTCCCGAGCAATTAGATAGCCCGGATAAAATCGATTCATTAGTAAATTCTCTCACTGATGCTATCAACTCAGCCATCAGTGACAACGAAAAGGTTGCTAAGCAAGGCAAACCCACGCTTCCCTTAGCCGTTAGCAATCTTATTAAAGCTAAAAACGCGGCTCTCCGGAGAGCCAAGAAATATCCCACGCCCGCCTATAGAACAGCTGCGAATCAGCTTCAACGTAAAGTTAGGTCTTGCCTCGCGGAACTCCGAGACGCTCAGATGAACGATCTCATGGCGAATATCTCTCCGTCCCACCAAGCGTACTATAGCATGGCCCGAGCCTTACGCGTAGACACCGTCTCTCACGTTCCTCCTCTCACTCGTCCCGATGGCACTACTGCCTTCGAAGTCGAAGAGAAAGCCGAATGCTTCGCCGACAGCATTGCCGCACAATGCTCGCCCAGCACGCAACCCGCGAATCCCACTCACATCAAAGCGGTGGAGGACGAAGTCCTTCGTAGAGACTCTCTCCCCATCACCGCCGACCCTGTCACAGTCTCTAATGACGAAATCTTGCTTCTCATTAGAAATCAAAAGTCCAAAAAGGCTCCGGGTGCGGATGGAATTTCCAACCACGCACTTAAGCACCTACCGCAACAGATGCTTACCTTGTTAGCTATCATTTTCAATGCCTGCTTCGACCATAGCTACTTTCCTAAAGCTTGGAAAGAAGCGACAGTCATAGGCATTCCCAAGCCGGGCAAACCTCTGAACGTCCCGGCTAATCACAGACCCATCAGCCTCCTCAAGGCAATGTCTAAACTTCTCGAGAGAGTCATACTTTCTCGAATGCGGAACCATCTGTTTCCAACGGATGGCGATCCTCTCATTATTCCCCATCAGTTCGGCTTTCGCGCTAAACACTCCTGCCCTCAGCAAGTCCACCGAATCGTCGAGTATATACTTGACGGTTTCTATCCGCGTCGTTATAAAACAGTCGCGGTTTTCTTTGACGTAGCCAAGGCTTTCGATAAAGTCTGGCACAGCGGTCTCGTTTATAAACTCTACAAGATAGGCTTACCGGATCGCCTAGTCAGGATAATAGCGTCGTTTCTCAAAGACCGTACGTTTCGATTTAAACACGAAGGCACGCTTTCTGCACCTCGTCCCATAAAGGCTGGAGTCCCTCAAGGCTCAGTCCTCGCCCCTCTGCTGTACACCGTGTACACCAACGACATTCCCATCCCGCCGAAAGGCGTCGAACTCGCCCTCTTCGCTGACGATACCGCACTCTATACCAAAGGCCACGGTGTTCGGCGCCTTGTAACCAGACTCCAAAAGGCCGTAAACGCCCTTGGTGCATGGTTTCAAGAATGGCGCATCGATGTGAACCCTGAAAAGAGTTCTGCGATGCGCTTCGACCACAAACGCCGTCGTCCCGATGGCGATCCCCACGTTCGAATGTTAGGCATTCCCATCCCCTGGAAGCGCAGTACTAAATACTTAGGCGTCACATTAGATCCGACGCTTTCTTTCAAGCCACACGTTGAAAGAGTTTCGAAACTCGCTCGTCACTATTTAGTCCGCCTAAATAGCATGTTAGGTAGAAAAAGTAAAATGTCCTTCAGAAACAAACGTACACTTTACAAGGTCTGCGTTAGACCCGTCATGACGTATGCCTCGCCAATCTTTGCCCACGCCAAACCCTCCCTCCTGCACAAACTGCAGGTAGTTCAAAACCTCTTTTGCCGCCGGGCCACAGGCGCACCGTGGTACGTGCGTAACGCGGACTTGCATAGAGATCTTGAACTGCCTACAGTACAACAATATCTCAAAACACTCTCTGAAGCGTTCTTCAAACGCTCCGAAACCCATCCCAATCCTCTAGTTCGTGATTCTGTCTCATATGCTACTCCTGTGTTAGACTCGAAGTTCAAAGTCGCTAGGCCTAGAAATGCGCAAACGTACTCATCCACCAGACTGTCAAATTCTAATTCTAACGTAAATTCTAATTCTAACGTAAATCCGAATTAATGCAAATTTAATTTTTCAATTTTTAATGTTTTCATTATTTACTTTTCATTTTTAATGTTTTTATTTTACTTTTAATTTTTGAGCACCTTCAGTGCTATGTAATCCCAGCGGGTGACCCCTTCTGGGCCCCGCTAGCGCGGCCTCTTTCTCCAATTGGCCGTCGCTCAGATGAAGGCTGAGTGGCAAAAATGCACGAGCCGACAGGGGGTTTTTAGTGGGTATGGTCCTGGTAGGCGTCGGGACGAGTCCCACATAACTTTGGAATCGCGCCAGAGTATGCGTCAGGGCATTTTTATCCTCCTGCCCTTCCCGCGGAGGGGAACAAAAAAAAAAAAAAATGCGTGACCACTGGCCGCTCGTTACGTACGCGGCGAGACTTGTCAGGGTCATTGCGACGCACGTTGTTGGTTTCATTAGTTGCAAATTAGTAGCAATATTTTAATGTAGAAAAGTGGTATTTTTTTTATTTATAATGGTTGTTTACTGTACTGTATTTATGAATAATACTAGAAAAAATAAAATTGAATTGCTCGAGCAAAAGTTTAGCGAATTTTTAGATCTTGGAAATAAATATTGTCAATATTTGCAATGAAATACTTAAACGTATTAAAGATTGTAAATTTGATAAGCCATGTGAGTGTTTCCCTTTAGATTACTTGAAAAAACTATATCTTAGATTCAGAATTTACCACACCATCAAAAGAAACAATTAATTATTAAAAACATAAATTATAAAAAGAAAGTTATTAGAGTTAGTAATTTGTGAAGTATTCTATTATAGTGAATAATAAAACTATTAAACAAATGTTTTGTTTAATTTGTCTTAACCTATTGTGACAACCCTACCAAAATACGTAACAATTTTGCACGTTCTTAAGAAGCTTTGTCTCTGTTCCGTTTATCTACTCATGTGGTGGAGTAGTACAATAGTCAGCTCCATCTCACCATAATATAAGGCACGGCTTCCAGAAACTTCTTGACCACAGGTTGGTTGGAGACCTCAGTGAGCAGCTTGGCACCGTGCCCCTCCCACACCACGCGTTGCAGGCGCGACATGTCACAGTCATGACACCAGATGCGGATGTTGTGCCGCTTTATCACCAGACCTGGTGCAAGAATAGTTTAGAGATGGCACTTGATTATTAGTTGAGAATCCTAAAAGTAATGGAATCCGTATTAATGTTATACAAGTGAAACTTAAAGTGTTTGTTCCTCAATCATCCTGAAAGAGCTCAATAATTCATGGGCTCGAGGCTCTAACGTGAACCAGGAAAGCTTATACTTTGCGTGTAGTTTTTCATGTGATGTTTCAATGCAGAAATTAATAAATCTCTTAGTTTGAGTATAGAATATGCGGTGACAAAAATCGTACGGAACTAAATGTTTACAAATAGACACAATTTGACCTTAAGTTATAAAGGTTAACAATATTTAAAAAATATTAATCAGAAGAAAATTATGCAAATGAACTTACGGGTGTAATCTAGTAATTTTATGATTATATGATTTTATTTTGCATTAAATTGGCAATACATTATTAGTTCAATTTAAAACTATATTAGAAAGTCGTGGTTAGACTTATTAAAGTACCAAGTCTAGGCCAACTTTAGTCCATTTTAAACAACACTATATTTCTAAATAATAGATACTTGCAACTTTAACTTATACTTATAATTTTTATTTAAAGATTACAATAACAACACTTTTATTTCAGTTTATTACCAAAGTATGTATCTACGTTTTCTAATTACGTTACACGCGTGCATCGAAATTTCTAACAAGAACGATCAGTTTTCAATTAATTTCAAGGCTTCAGTAGTCAACCAGCACAAAGAATGGACTCCATCGATACTACCTTGTCACGCACCCTCTACCCTTCTCCAGAATGTAGGGTCCCGTGAGTATTATGAATAAAATAATGATTTGTTGGGATTGTCTTGAGTTATCAAAAATGTTAGCTATACTTTGTGAAAACTTGTATTTGCTACGGAAAACGCCGCAGAAAGAAACTCTTCCCTGTACTTTTTAGATATTTAAAAGTTATGAAATGTAACTACGTTCAGACCATTGACACTTTTGATGAATTTATATATTAGGTTATCCAACGCTTACCTAAGTGTACTTTTTTTGTTCATAATCATATGAAAATAAATAATACTATTTTTTTCTTGATATAGATATTGTTAGAATAGAAGTTATAGAATATAGAAAATCAAGTTAATAGCAAGATAACAAAAATATCATATTTTTTACTTCGAAACGACGTAAAAGCAAACAAATCTTTTGAATTTTTTATATTTAATGTGAAATAAATAAATGAAATAAATTAAAGATGAATGAGTCCTTTTCGTCAAATAGTTTTTCTTCTTTCCCTACCATTTTCCTTGGTGATAAGAGACACATGTAGGTATAACAACAGTTTTTTTTACGATCGCACACAGAGAAATCTGCAAACGAATGGTCATTAATCAAATATAGATAAATGTACATAGATAATGTACAGAACCCCGCGGTCTTATGCTACATCGGCCACGTTTTGTTCAAAATCTTCGCCGCGTCGTAACCACCTCGTTACAGGGAGGTGTGACTTTTATTGTGTTCTTTCAGTAACTGCCATTTCCTTTACATTATTGTTATTTCGGAACATGATTAAGTTACTTTCTTGCTTTTATATTATTAATGCTTTTTATATTATTCACGAATAATGCTATTTTTAGTTTAATGTTTTACCAACGTAGTGTTTTGTTTAATCAAATAACTAATGGAACTTTACTTTTTAGATATTTAAAAGTTATGAAATGTAACTACGTTCAGACCATTGACACTTTTGATGAATTTATATATTAGGTTATCCAACGCTTACCTAAGTGTACTTTTTTTGTTCATAATCATATGAAAATAAATAATACTATTTTTTTCTTGATATAGATATTGTTAGAATAGAAGTTATAGAATATAGAAAATCAAGTTAATAGCAAGATAACAAAAATATCATATTTTTTACTTCGAAACGACGTAAAAGCAAACAAATCTTTTGAATTTTTTATATTTAATGTGAAATAAATAAATGAAATAAATTAAAGATGAATGAGTCCTTTTCGTCAAATAGTTTTTCTTCTTTCCCTACCATTTTCCTTGGTGATAAGAGACACATGTAGGTATAACAACAGTTTTTTTTACGATCGCACACAGAGAAATCTGCAAACGAATGGTCATTAATCAAATATAGATAAATGTACATAGATAATGTACAGAACCCCGCGGTCTTATGCTACATCGGCCACGTTTTGTTCAAAATCTTCGCCGCGTCGTAACCACCTCGTTACAGGGAGGTGTGACTTTTATTGTGTTCTTTCAGTAACGGCCATTTCCTTTACATTATTGTTATTTCGGAACATGATTAAGTTACTTTCTTGCTTTTATATTATTAATGCTTTTTATATTATTCACGAATAATGCTATTTTTAGTTTAATGTTTTACCAACGTAGTGTTTTGTTTAATCAAATAACTAATGGAACTTTAGTTTGTGCCTTTAATATAATGATGTACTCATTACAGTAATAGAATGTTATGTGCTCTCCCTGATTCTGCTCTTGAGCAAGGTGTGGTTGGCAATGTCACCTACTTCAGTTTTTTTGGTTTATAGATAAGTATTAACTTGATAAATTTAAAGACAGACGTATTGCATGTATAACCTGAAAAAATAATTTATAAAGCCAAAAAGCATCCATGGTTCATTAAGAAAAGCCTCTGTTATTTAAACAAATGCCCGTCCGTACCTGTAATTAAAACCGGGACTTCAATGATGGGGTATCAACGCCGTTAACACTTCTTTGACTGTGCTAAAATCTATACTAATTTAAAAAAAGAAAATAATAAGTTGCGAAACATTCTTAAACTGAACTAAATCGATTTGGTAAATTTGTAACTACAAATCTCCACGGCGCCAGGAACTAAGCGGTTCGTTTAAATATAAAGACGTCAGAGGCACCACCCCCTCAAGTATAGATAATAAAATGAGTTCGCTTACTTCTTTCAATCAATCACCATAAAGAAAAGAAACCTTCCGTATAGACCTTGAACCAGATTTGATGACGTCATTGATAAATGTTAGTAAAATCTCGGTGTTAGCATTCACTAGGCTGAGTAAAGCGTGCTAGGTTTCATTAGAAAGTAATTGTTACTTTTTATTATAACTCGATAAGGCGGTCACGTATGACAGAAGTAATTTATTATGAAATTTAATGAAATATAAGTTCTACAGTCTATTTCTGCGCAAATAATGAATATATTTTAGCCTTCATATGAAAGTTTTCCAATATTCGTTCATATTCCATGATACTGTCATGCACTGTTTTTTATAACTATGTAATTATTTAGGACCAATTTTTGCTATAGTTACACTAGCTTCAATTTTAATTGTATCGCAGTGACAGGACCGTCACTTTAGTGGCATTTGCTTTACAGGCCGCTGGTATATTTCGTCACTAAGTAGCAACAACTAAAAATAACAACTAATTGTATAAGTATAAACTATACTTATACAATTTAAAATAATACAGAATTTTCTTTTTTTCTTTAAGAATTTACTATAGCTAAATTCGGAATTAAAATTTAGATATGAGAATCAAAGATGCTCACACAAGATACATATATTTAATTATTTAAACTTCGTTCATAATGTAATGTACAGAAAGGCTAAATGCCATATGCCATTCTCTACCAGCCAAACATCTTAACCACCTGTATAAATGTAAAGGTACTTATATTCAATAAATCGTAACATATTATAAATATCAGTATTATATATGCGAGAGGCATATAATGAAACCACATATACTATAAGTGCCTACTGTTAATCCGAAACTATTAAAAAAAGTTAACGAGAAGAATACGAAAAAACGTTTTTCAAAGAACTTAAATAGCTTAATAATTAAGTTAAAATGTAAACATCCTTTGTTGAGTAGCCTGCCGCCACCTGCGTAACAAATTGGCAACGTAGCATTTGAATAGCATAGAGCGTGCGGCGGCGGGCTCACCGGCTCGCACACCTACCTACACAGCGGAGCGCCCGGGTTTGATGTGGATGATAATGTAAACATGTGTTGTAGGTAACGTTTGAAGGTATGATCAATGAAAATAATAAACAAAAATAATTAATTGTAACACTTACACATTAAATCTCAATTGTTCGAAATGTCCGCCGTTTGCAATGGTACACAAATTATAACGACGTATAATATTGTTATTTAATCGTGCAATAAGGTCACTGTTTGTTGTTAAACTTTTTAATTTATTAAACGCTAAAATAATCCGGTTCTTAAGTTCCTCTACGGTATTCACGTCTGTCGCGTACACTTCACTTTTCACAAACACCCAGATAAATAAATCCATTGGAGTGAGAGCCGGGGACCGTGGTGGCCATCGTACTGGTCCACATCGACCAATCCACTGCAGTCCAAACATCTCGGTGAGTAGCTCTCTGGAAGACATCACGGAATGTGGAGGAGCGCCGTCAAATTGGTACCATAAATGCCGATAATTGGCTAAGGGTAGTTCTTCGGTATATTCAGCAACGGGACCGGATAATATCTCCAAAAATTTTGCCGCGTTAAGGGTACCGTCAATAAAAACAGGGCCAATAATTTGGCCCCTGTGTATACCAGCCCACACATTAACAGAGAAGCGGTACTGATGCTCTGACTCCCGAATCATGCGTGGATTTTCAATACTCCAGTATCTGAGATCTTGTTGGTTCCATATGCCATTGCGTGTAAATGTGCTCTCGTCGGTCGACATGACATTTAATAAAAAATTCGGGTCGTCTGTAACTTTGTCAATTATCCACTGGCAGTGAGTACGCCTGACTGGCAAATCACTTCTTAAAAGGGCTTGAACTTTTTTAAATTTGTACGGTTTGCGTTTATTCCTTTTTAAAATGTTATGCACGGTTCTATGGCAAACTCTAAACTGGCGTGCGGCTCTATGCAGACTCGATGTATGTATCGAGTAGGTATCTGCTGCGGTGGGACTCCCTCCTGATGCGCTGCTAATGGTTTGTTTTCCCGTGCCCGTTGTACTGCCAATACTATGGTGCGAGTGTTCCTAGGGCACGCGCGGCTGTCTCCATACCTTTCTCGGTAAGTTCGCAGAGCTAGAGCTGCGTTTCCGTGAGATTCCCCGTAGACTAAACTAAACCGAAAATACTCAGTTACGTGTCCTATCACAATAAAAACTTAACATTAGTAAATGGGACGCGTGAGCGACAATAATCTGTGCTGAATCGCGTAACGTGCACCCCGGATGCAACGCGTCTTCGCACTAAACAAAGTAAAAATTGTGTCCTTGACCTAATTAGGAGAGCCGCCGCCGGCGCCATAGCAACATACTGAACTATTTCTATTTATGTTACGCTTATTACATTAGAGTGAGATAACCGTGATCTGTACTTTCTTTTAAGGAAAGATTTAGTAACAGTGTACTTCCTTGTTTGTACTGCAAACTTACGATGCAAACTGGCAACGTCGCATCGCTCGCGTGAATTTTGCCGTTTAGATAACTACGTATGCCTATAGTACAAACTTTCGATCAGGTGATCGGGAAGATACAGAGTGTTTAAATGAAACTAAGTAAAAACTAAAAAACATTCCTGTGACTAAACTGTTGCTTACATTGATCTGATTTTTGTTGTGTAGCCTGATAATGATACACAAAATATGTGGTTTCATTTAATGCCTCTCGCTTTTATCAACGTTGTATACAGTAACATTAGAGTAAGGAGTAGTTACAAATAAGATATAAGTACATATACATTAATATACAAATTATATAATGTCTAGTATCAGCACACCAATCGATCGATCGTCAATCGACGCCATCGATCGATGGTAGAATGGAACAGTCGCCGTCGATCGACAGTTTTACCAGACCCATCTACATCGATCGACGTCGAACGATCGATGTACTTTTTGGTATACAAACAAAAATCGGACTATATGACTTAAATACGCCCATGCTTAAATATATTATACTCGTATAAGTAGGCTTTTAGGTAAAATATATATTTATAGGGAATTTACATTAGAATTGTAAGTTTTGTATGATGGTTTGACTTTTTTCACATCACCGAAACTTGTAGGTACGTGTCTAGGGCTGGTCATTGAAGACAATTATGTTATTCGAAAATGGGGCTCGAAAATGACAAAGTATATATAACTTTATTGCATGATTGACAATAACTATTCTTTTATTTTCGTTGAATTACTGCGGTAAATGAACTAGAGACTCGGCCGCGAGGCAAGACCATCCTTCATTAAGATAACGCGGCCGCACGTCGCAAATTCTCTTATATTGTGTCAGTTGGGTTGTAGAAGTTTTGGAGTTTTTTCCCCCTTCCAGAAGATGCCCGATGCCTAGAGTGTACTAGGTATTCTTTACAGCTATGAACACTAGACGATTGTGAGACATGACGCAATTTTGTTTTGGAGACGAAGAACATAACATTATTTCTTATTATAGGTCGCAAATAGTGTCCTTTTTCCTTTTAAAAAAGTTTCAGAATTTTTATATCAGTTTTCATACAATTCCGGCCAGTAAAACTGCTTGATTGAGAAACAGATAAACAGACGTAAAAACATTCAAACTTTCCCACAAACTATTACATTTATAATATTAGTACGATGATAATTATGTCGGTATGTTTTTATGAAACAAAATGACGAAAGCATGCACGAAAGCATTCAGCTGCACGGCTGTAGCAGCACACATTTTGTTTATACGATGTAAAGGATTAAAAGGGGGTCTGCATTCCGCCTGTTTCGCTTATCTGAATCGCTTGGTCGGTTAGTACGAGGTACTTTTGCTGCCAGTAACACCATAGAGCTATCAAAACATGTACTTGAAAGACACACTTTCTACCAAATAGAAGTGGCTCACACTAAAAATGACAAACACGGTGTACACAAATCGATACTATCCTTAAATACCAAAGTTAAATTTCACGCTACAATAAGTACAACCAGTGTCAAGGTTGTCTAGGAACAAATTCATTATTCAACCTACACGTAGACAGACACGTTTTAAAAATTAATGGCGTTCGATCGATGGCGCGCAGCTGTTGTACTAGCCAATATACTCGTATGAAGAAAAATAGTGCTGTATTTAACCTATTTAAAAAGAGAACGTGCTCCCTTTTTTTGGACTTGCATAACCGGCAAACGTACCGCCCCACCTGATTGCAAGTGCTATCCGCACATATGGATAGCATTAATCGTTAGTGTTTATTCAATCGACTAATGATGTGGTGCCGAACCGTAGTCGGGTTGATTTCAGAATATTAACTCTAAAATCAAGCAGCATAAAAGATAATGCAAAAGAGAAAGCAGACCTCTTTGCTAATCTTTTTGCAGACTATTCACGTGTAAATAGTCAAGATAAAGTTTACCCACCCCAGTTACCTCAGTTCGGACCCAAAATGGGTACCGTTCATATTCGCCAAAAGGAGGTTCTTAAATGCTTGCAGAATTTAGGCGTGAACAAGGCCAGCGGCCGCGATCGCATACCTGCAGTTAAAACACTGCGCAGCCGAGTTTTCTCCCATACTAACGCACCTGTATCGACTCTTTGGAATCTGGTAATGTCCCTAAATTCTGGAAGCTGGCTAACGTGCAACCAGTACCAAAGAAGGGAAGCCGTGCAGATCCCATCAACTATCGACCTATTGCAATCACCTCCATACTTTGCAAAGTCATGGAGCGTGTATTGAACAATCGTCTCCTGGCATACCTTGAGTCCAACGAGCTCCTTAGTGATAACCAATATGGTTTTCACAGTGGACGCTCGACTGGAGATCTTCTTGTGTATGCCACTCACTTATGGAGCGAAGCCTTGGAAGGTCACGGTGAAGCTGTAGCTGTATCCTTAGACATTTCCAAGGCTTTTGATAGGGTCTGGCATGATGGTCTCTTGAGTAAACTTCCAGCATACGGAATACCTAAAGGGCAGAGGCCACTGGATATCTGATTTTCTGAGGGAACGGTCAATTCGAGTAGTCTTAGACGGCTGACCTAATGGCAATTAATGCCGGGGTACCTCAGGGATCTGTTCTCTCTGCAACGTTATTCTTGCTGCACATTAACGACCTGCTAACCCCAGGCATTATTGGTTACGCTGATACCGTTGTAGAGAGATACAGAGTCCTCAAGAAATCCGGGCTTTGAGAGAGTCCATGATTAAGTGGGTGGATTTGGCCTTAAAGAAAGTGTCCGATTGGGGCGAGTCCAACTTGGTCAAATTTAACCCGTCGAAAACACAGGCGTGTTTATTCTCCGCGAAAAAGAGCAATTTCGACCTACCGCCCACTTTCTAAAATGTTTCTGTACCCTTAACCGACCACCTAGGGCTTCTGGGCGTAACTATATCGTCCCAACTAAACTTCGGGCAACAAATTGTGTCCATGGCTCAAACAGCTTCAAAGAAGTTGGGAATCATCTCGAAGATCCGACGGTACTTCAGCCCTGAACAGCTACTTAATTTGTATACAGCTCAAGTTCGATCTTGTATGGAGTACTGTAGCCACCTTTGGGATGGTTCTGCAAAGTACCAACTAGAAGCGATGGACGCAGTTGACCCAAGAGCCCGAAAAATTATTAACAACTTTGACCTCACCACCAAAAAACTGCAAAGCCTCGACCATCGTCGGAAAGTTGCCAGTTTAGCAGTCTTCTACAGATTACATTTTGGAGAGTGCGCGAATGCTCTTTTTGATCAGGTTGAACCCACACCCTTCTTGCATCGGACTGCTAGACGCGGACAGACCTTCCATCCCTTCATGGTAGATATCCCAAGAAGTCGAACCAAACGCTTCGATAGTTCTTTTTTGGTGCGGATCGCCAAGGTGTGGAATGAACTGCCTGCGTCTGTTTTTCCAGAAAACTATAGTCCTAGTTCTTTCAAGCGTCGAGTGAATAGGTATCTCGTGGACACACCTTCGTCTTCATCGTCACTTTCCATCAGGTGAGATAGAAGACAAACGTCTAATCCTTTTTCAATAAAAAAAAAACATGTGATAGGTACTAGAACTTTTATCCGCGGTTTCAACCACTACCACCAAGTTCTCGAAACTGCATGTAAACGGTACCTTACAAATTTTGCAACATTCAAATAGGTTTGGAACACACGAATGAAAAAAGTGGATGAACTTTCATGCAAATATTCGCTTATAGAAATAAGACGTTGCTCTTAAAATTAAACTCAATGTAAATGGGAAAGTGTCTAACAACGCAATAAGTTACTATTGGCGCAAGACTTTTTCCTTGGTCCCTATTCATTTTTACAGCATGTTCACTCTACTGAAAGTTTAGTTTTAAGACGAGTGTTTTAATCAAGGCAAGATACATAGACAATCTGTCAATTTAAGAAGTAATACCGTTTCATATATATCCCGGAACTAAACATACTTATAGGGAGAATTAACGGTAGTCAAAAATTTTAAAAGCAGAGCAATTCGGTACAAGCATTCGGACATAAAAATCACATTCTAATCAATATTATTTTTCAAAAATCAAATCAATATTAATTTTTTAATGATATATTTTGTTAGTAACTAGAAGAAAAATACTATTAAGCTTATTTTAAAGAAAACGCGTAAATTGTCTCATACTCAACATCTACGGGCCCCGATGCAAAAGAGTTCTTCCAGTCATATATTGCAAAGGTTGCCTGTTTTCAACTTGACTACATTTTCATAAAACAAGCCTTATAAAAACAAAATAGTATAGGGTAAAATTCTCCATCTTATTGTTCTTAATCAGGCACTTTTAAAGAAAAACATCTTTTACTGAAATATGTATTTAATTTTCTACGAATAACTCAAAATAGTTCGTCTACTTCTTAATCGATGCAAAAGAGTTCGTCCATGTCTCGATTCTACCTGTTTTAATTGAAAAATAAGTATAATTCGATTTGAAAATAGAAATTATCTGTCACACAATGCGTCACTGTCAAATTCAAACACATAAAAACCATAATTTTATGCAATTTTATCATTATTTTCAAACAAAATGGCTCGCGAGAAACCTATCGCCGACGAAGTACAAATAATGATTATTCATAGCCACACTAATGGCAAATCTGCTTACCAAGATCGACATTACAAACCATCATCGAACATCACAGAAAAAATGGCACGGTTGAATGTTTGAAGAAACCTGGTCGGCCGCGAATCTCAAGCGAAGCTGAAATTCGAGTTTTAAGGAAAATCAATACAAAGAATCGTCGTGCCCGCGCAGGAGAACCCACCTTGAAGAAGAGAGAGATGATTCACAAATATGTATCTGTCGATACTGCAAGAGGGTCGTAAAACGATTGGGCTATGCTTGGGACTACTGCTAAAGAGAAACTTTTAAAGCCAAAAAGCCTCTCCAAAAAAGAAAAGGCTGCAATTCTCTTAAGATCATGAAAATTGGACTGTAGACCAGTAGCGTGAAATAATATGGAGTGATCTATCTCTAAATTCAAGGTGAGGATCGGTGATGTACGTAAAAGAGATCAGAAATAATGAAACATTCCATACCGAATGTATCAAAAGTTATATAATCAAAGTGAAGTTTCCTGGATCGTTAATGATATGGAGCTGCATGTCAGCACAAGGTCTGGGTCATCTACATTTCGTAGAAGGAATAAATAATGCAGTAGAGTACCAAAACATTCTGGAAAGTTGTCTCGTACCCTCGATTCCAACGTTGAAATATCGTAATGCCAGCACCTTTCAACAAGATGGTGCTTCCTGTCATACTGCGAGGACAACCTAGGCTTGGTTGAACCGGAATCAGATCCCTTCAAGGGAGTGGCCGTCAAGTAATTCAGATTTGTCACCAATTGAGACCCGAGATTGAGATTGATAGTGGAAAATGAAGAAAATGCTGCGCAAGTATCCAGCAAGGTCTAGAAGCAATCTAAAGGATAAATTAAATCAGTCTCGGACTCAATAACTACACAACAATGTAAAAAATTGATAGCAACGATGCCACGAAGAATAAAGGCCCTGATCGATGCTAAAGGTGACGCCACTGAGTGGTAGACGAATGTGATGGACGAAACATTTTGTTACTTTTTTAATTGAAAATAAACTTCATCAAGTGTTGAAACCCACTGTGTATTTATTGAACTAATACAGTTAACTTTATTTATCAAAACTTTTACTTCGAATATTAGACAGTTTTAATATTTGGCACAAGACGAACTCTTTTGCACTGGTGCTCGTATATGACGTTATAAAGTAGCATTATTTTATAACTTCTTTTTGGTTAAACTGACATGTCAATGTTTGTAATTAATATCTGACGTCTTGGTGACCTGTAGAGTATACAATTGTAGAGTTGTTCATTCCAATTTATTTCTTAACAATTTTTTTACAGATATCGCAGGGATTGATGAGGTCTCCTTTAACGCATTATTGAAGGCTTTAATCAGGAGATTCTTCTTCTTCAAACTATCTTACATACCTTTGTTACATTGTACTAAATTATTAACCAATGAAAACTAACTAACTTGTTACGAAACAAGAAAGTCATTCAATTTAAAACAAGCAGTTAAAATATAGAATTGTATATATGTCTAATTGCTTTTTGGGCTTTTGTGAAAGTTTTAGTAGATTTTCTGTGAAATCTCAAATTTGAGCCGTTTGCTTTACATTCTTTGTTTGTTTTGGGATATATATTTGAGTTTCTATTAATATAACTGTTTAAAGCTGGCATAAGTAGTTTAAATGTTAACTACGCTTGCTTCCTTCTTTTATTTTTATTTCAGTGTTATAATGTAGGAGACTTATGTAATTTTACGCCTTATGGACTTGTAGGCGCTCACCCCTACAAACAAACAGCATTGAAAACACACATAGGTACTACGTACCTATAGCATTTTGCATATTAGCATTTTATATTGTATTTTATAGGACATTCGAATACGCGACACAGTCGCGACCACTTGTATTGAGAGTCAAAAATAAACCGACATACTAAGAACACGCATTTCATTTATGGGTCACCACCTTCTATTTAGGGACTCACACGAGAGCCTCTAAAGACTATAAGTAAATCGCATAACATATAGAGATCTTGAGTAAGAAATCTATAAGGTTTAAAATAAATAACTTTAATTATTTCTCGTTGAAGTCTCTGTAGATAAACTAGAACTGATTGTACCAAAGAGATATTTTTATTTGCTTGAGCATGTGCGTCAGCGCAATGTTACGGTTACCTAGGTTCTTGCAAAAACATATTTATTTAGTAATCCTAGACATCAATGGTTCCATATAGTAAAGATACTTTACAGCGGCAACCTTATTTGAGGGCAGTTAGACGTGTTAGGAAGATCACAAGAATCTATTTTAGTTTCAGGCTCAGGCTGAGTGTAGTCATAATTTGTGAAGCACGCATAAGTAGTTTTAATAGTGTTCAATGTTAGTGTTTAATGTTAATATGTGTCCTTAACCACTGCGCAATCTCTTAGACCTATTTCAGTGTTATGTTATATATTCAGTGTTATGTTATGTGCTTCTGCAATTTCATTTATTAATAATTTTGCCACAAAAGACACCTGGACCTGTCATTAAGCATTATCATGCAGTTGTACTATTTTCCAAGTAGCACGCCTTTCATGAAAAAATTAAATTTTCTAAGATTTGGTTTAAAAAAAATGGCTATTGTGTGCTATTTTGAAAAGCTCATTAAACAAACAATTTTTTAAGATGATGTGCAGTATCGTCGCCATACATTTTTTTTTTACAGCTATCACTAAAACTTGAGTCAGGTTTTTCACAATGAAATAAAATAAAACAATTGAACCCTTTTTGTTAGCGTAGTGTGCTAGTTTCAATCAAAATGATTACTAGGTTGTCTCAACTAACTAATAACGATAGTTTTGGTAAAATAAAACCCTGAGTTAACAGACATTTATTGCAGTTGTAGGCAAAAAAGGACCAAAAAGTGGAAATTTCATAAAAAATCACAAAAGTGGCAATATCTCGAAAACCAGAAAACTTTTACTGGAAGCATGTTGGTGTTATCTGATAGGCCTTAAGTCCATCTACCTCCAGTGTCACCCTTATGTGTCATTTCTGGGACACCCTGTATATTATAAAAATCAAAATCATCTTTATTGAAAATATGGTAATCTGAAAATATGATGTATATCTATGGTAGTCTGTGGTAGTTCAACAGAATTATTAATTCTCATATTTTAAGTAATCTCATATTCGTGCAATAACATGTAAATATATTATGTATATTGATAATCTATATATGGATATAGATATAATGAATATATTGATAATATAATAGTAAACTAGGTAATGCGATTTTAAAAAGATAACTACTCTTTGATGTCATGATACCAATTTCTTAAAAAATTGATAACTATACCGGTAATGTACAGAAATCAGAAATTTTCTCTAAATACCTAATTTTTTTACAAAGAAATAAAAAAAATATTTACCTCGAAATTACTTTACATACTGAATTGAGTGGGAAAATGTATTCATAAATAAGGCATATAAATCAAAACACAGATATAATGTAGGAAGCACATCCACTAGGAGAATCAACAGGTTCGCGTGCAAACAACTCCAAATGTTAAGATTAGCGTTCGTAATGGGCCAGAACTTCATAAAAAACAAATATAATTTTTACAAATATACCATCGCACACTTGGATAGAGTTTTGATTTAGTTAAGTAATGCATTGCTTTGTAACTTAAGGGTTTGTGGTTATTTTAAGTAATGACAAGGATGTAATCTTCATGAGTACCTACAATTTACCTCAGAGTACCTTTTTTGTGTATCAGTCATAAATTAAAATGTTAGAATGCCACAAAGGCTGGAAAAAAAATAATTTAATACGTTTTTACTTAGAAATAATAAATCAAAAAAGTATTAAGTATAGATATAGCGTATGTGTATCAATGTGAACTAAAACATTGCTTTCAAGACACCTGTCTATCTATGTTTATACATATTATATTTGTTTTATTTGTGACACTTTGACGTCTGGCCTACGCAAACATCGTGAAGTTTCCATACGCGTTCTCAAAAGTCAGGAGAAATTCATTACAAACATTCAACTAGAACAAAGTATTACGCGAATGAGGCTGCAGACAAACCACGTATTAAGTAAACAAAAGTCAATTAGCGTTGAAGCACGGGATATATTAATTTAGTTATTGATCTTACTTACGTTAGCCAACAACACCCTTTAACTTTTACAAAATTAGAAGAATGTGATGTAAAGGAAATGTCACAACCTAGACTAGGTCTTTGTACACCATCTAAAAAAATTGACAAATAAATGGTAATTATAGGAAAAATAAAAATAATTTGATTTAATTAGAAGTTAGATGGTAAGAAAATAAAAAAGTCAACATTATTTGTGTTCGTTTTAGCGGGCAACATTGACAATGAGTCTTTTCTATGACGGAAGTTGTAAAGTAAAGTTAGTCCACTAAGCAGAGGGGACAGCCACCTCACTCACAGCACACTTCATTCACATCACATTGATAGTTGTCTGTGTGTTTGATTCGTTGCGCTTGAGTTTGTTTTTCGGTTTCTTTATAACTTTACAACTATTAAATAAGCTAAAAATACACAAAATAATGCAATTCAATTCTTTGGACTTAATGCCATAATCGATACTACTCGATACACAAAACAAAAAGATGTAAGTAAACCTTAGCTGTCAAAATGACATTTTTTCCGCCATGATGTTTTTTGTTTGTGTTGCACACTAAAAATGAACAATTTCATTTCCTACCAGTAAACAAAGTGTTTAAATAACAATTTAACAATCAAAAAGTGTTTTAAGCATCTTAAACTTTTTTTTAATAAAGTGTACAAAGACCTGGCCCAGACTCCTTGCATTTTGGGACATATCTTTTAAGTGCAGCCTCAGGAAAAAATGTTTATTTATTTTTTATCTCACTCTCAAAACTGAACCTGAACAACTGGTTCTACTAATAAACATAAAGATATGTAAATGTTTAGTCTTAGTGGCGCGTGTATCTAAACTATGCTGAGCCTGGTCATAGATACCCATAGTTCAAATTTACTTAAAATTAATTTTCACACAACTTTTATAGTTTAGTTACATTTAGATATTGATTATGATATGATAGTCAAAAACAAAGTAGTTATTATAGTGAACAAATCCTCAGTTTGAACGTAATCTAAGGTTTTCAGGCAAGAATTTAAGATCTTTTTACGTATATTGGCATTTGAGCTATATACATTATATAACCATATAAATTATATATTTTAATATGCTTTTAATATTAATAATACCCAAGTGAAGTTTCTTATTTTAAGTAACTTTCTTAAGGGTTGGGACATTAGTAACAGACGTACATACATACGTATGTATATACATAAATTTAGTGTCCTATTCAGTCTGAAAACCTCCATTGGTAAAAACATCGCATTCAAAGCATATGTGGTTCCACATCTCCAACTCAATATTAATTTATTACCTAGCTTCCAACTAAATGGATAAGTAACTTCACCTCATTGAAGAGCTAGGTTGAACTATTAATAATTTCAAATTTATTGCACCTAAAGATATATTTTGTGTGTGTTTTTTATGAGGTAACCTTACCTACCTATGCTTAGCTTAGCAGAAAAAACATGTTAATGAGAAATTTGATTAATGAGAATTTTTTATGTAGAAAATCGTTAAAACTAAAACAAAGATGGAAAACTTCACTTCCAAAATTAAAATGTTCACTCCTGCCAATAGTTTAATTACACAAAACAATGCACATACTCACGTGGGCAATACTTGAGGGTGTTTAACAATTCTTTTTTCATTACGGTAACGCTTCAATTTTACATTTTATTGCAATTTACCTTCCAGCACCTCGTTCTAAAGAATTGAAAACGTAATGTAATGTATTATGTTAAGGTACAATAGAAGAGTAAACAAATAAAATAAAATAAATAAATAAAGCATTAAAGTGGATGCCTTATGGAGGGGGTTGGGTTTTTATTCCACAAGTCATTTATTTTTATTTTTTTTAGCCACTAAAGTTTGTGCAGTGGTCGCCCAGACCCACTCCGTTATTGGCAGGTTAATGGTTACATAAGGTTGTTAGGACTTGGGGTAACTTCAGAAATTATAAATTATATAAATATTTGTGTTCCTTTACTTCTAATATACGCCACCTTTTACAAAGTTAGGCTTCTTATGAACAGAAACAACACAGACCTAGACAAACTTGTAATTTATTTATTTATTCAAGAAACAAACGGCTTACAATATTTCGTATAAATAAGAATTAACAATAAGTATCTCACTAGCCAAAACAGTTTCCAATTTTTTATTATACATAGCGGATATAAGAACTACACAATAGTACCTAATCAATGTACAATAGAAGGAGAATTTTTATCTAAAGCTGTAACTGTAATCTATTGATCCAGAATAAGAAACCCAACCTATTATTATACTATACAGAAAAAATAATGTTTATTTGTAATCAATAAACTCCAAAGTACTGGACTGGTTTTTATATTTATTTTACCATTCACCAGCTTTGATATCCGGCAATGATATAGATTACTTTAGAAGGATTGCCTGCGGGGGCTACGAAGGTTAAACTGCAAGACGCGTCATTGCGTAGTACAGCCGAATCATGCGTGTACTACACATGATTCAAGGATGACTTGACTTTATAAGCCATCCAAATTAGTAGAGAGCATGTGAAGAACATAAAGAAATCCCAGTAATCTTCGCTCTATTCAAGGCTCCAAACGAAATTATAATATTCCATCTTCCAGCTGTGTTCAAACATTTTTCAAAGGGTAGGTATGTAATCTACCCTTTGAAAAATATGTTCAGACTGCGGCGCCACGCCCTCCGTAGGCGGCCAAGCCTACATACTGCGTCGTAATAACGTAATTACCCTGTGACAGGGTGAATATTGCTTTGTATAATTTATGCTCGGGTTTTTAGAAACTTTAGAATTGTAATCTAATAAAGTGTTGTTGAATTAGGTTAAAGTGAAGTTTAAGTTGAAAGTGTTGTTTTCATAACTTGAAGTCACATTATGACTCTTGACGTCATTGTTTGATTAGCATTGTTTTGCTTATATAGTTACTAGGATTTGCCTTTGCCTTTGCATTGGCCCTCATGATGTGTTTACCAAATGCTAAAATGATCAGTCTCTTAGTTCCAACGTGAAAGAGTAACATGCAAACAATGAAACTAAAGTTCGTATTTTGAATATCAGTAAGGATTATCTTGTAGGCGAGTAGGCAGTAGATATATCTTATTTCATATATATTTAATCAAGTCAATACACGGCAAAATGTAATGTTTTCATCCTGGTCGTAGTGCTGTTCGAACCTGATCTCATGTAGCAGCGTATATTTTTGAAGTTCCCAATTATATACATTGTTAATATATTCGAATACTTTTCTTCTACACTTTATCCTGAAGATGTGTTAAAAGTAAAAGCTCTTCCTATTTTAAATATAGATTTGAACTAAACATAAAAAAGATTGAAACGTGACATGTCTGTAACTCTAAAGATTTATTTAGTGACAAAATAATAAACTGTAAAATTGTAGATTGTGAATTGATTGCTTTCGAGAATGATTATCACAATATAAATGTTTGAAAGACATCTAAGAAACTTTTGGAAACTTTATCAATGTAACTCAGGATTTTTACTACATATACTAATCCGTAGCTATTTGTTTTTTTATCTGTGGTTAGCATACATATTACAAGAATATTGTGAAGTATGCGTACAATTTTAGTTATACAAAAACCTAAGAAGTATAAGTCTGAAGTTGCAACGATCTCAGTAAAAAAATTGTTTAATGTGTATATAGATACTGTATTATCTCTTTCAATTCAACATGTAACGTATAGAATAATTTAAAATATAAAACTCTGTTAGTAAATCATTTATGTTTTATTATTTATAAATATTTTAGTTCAATAAATATTATTTAAAAAGAAGGTGTACAAATTAATATGCAGTTTGTTAACATTCATGGATCGATAGTATCATGAATTATATACATAGGATCCCATGAATTTTATAGAAATCGAACTGCAATCTGGTATATTTTCTTCGTGTTACGTTTACCATTATCGATTAATTAGGGGTAAATACAACATCAGTTTTATCTGTATTTTCCTCGGCATTAACAATTTGTAACTCAATTACAATTAAAGGCAGCAAAAAGATTTGTTCACCAACAACACAGCAGGTACGTCGCAGAGTACGTTAGATACTTTAAGAGATATTTAAGCTAAGATTATTAACGAATAGCTTGGAGGGTTAACAATAGTTGTTCATTCACTTAAATAGCTTATACCACCGAAAGTTTTTTTTTCTTTAAAACTAAGTATGCGTTTGACCTCGCTGCCGTTATCTGATGAATTTTGAAGATAAGGGGGTCGAAAAGGATGCTCTACGCGGTAGTAATAACTAGCATTTATACAAGTTGAAAACATAACGTATATCGTTGTATAATATAGGTCATATAAACAACTGTAACTTATAATAATTAATTCAACAAAACTTTAAAGAAAAGTATTTAAATAAAAATTAAAACCTGCAAGACTAAGTTTTAAATAAACGTTCTAATTATTATAGGCTACCTACAAAACAGCATTTTCATTCAAAACTCATTAGTTTATTACGGGTTATATTTTACGTGACAAATTTTAACGAGTAACGAGTTCATTAATCAACATTAAATTTAATTTTAAATGTTCACAATAATATCAAATTTAGTTTTTTATAATGTAAAAAGTTGACGTACCTGGTGGTTTTCTGGGTTCCACCATGTTGAGGGTTGAAACGCGAGTGTGTCCTGAGGTGGCGCGCGGTAAAGTGGTGAGCGGTGGCGGTGACGAGGGCTGGGGCCTCCCCAAACCACCCAGTCACCACCACGTAGAAGATGACCACTTCGGTCGATGATTCAAAGGTAATTTTTGGACCTACTTTAATTTAAGTATAGATGGGTAAGATAGTTAAAGTTTTGTCGAAATTTTAAATTTAGATTTATATTTATCGATAATTGCGTTCAGTTTTGGTTTTAAAAGATATATTTTGAAAACCTTGGTTGACATTTTGTCATATCTCATATTAAAGGCAGGATTCGAACAGTTATTAACTGTTGTACAAATTATTATTATATAAACTTAATCTGAAATTATGAAATTGACTTGCAATAAGTTAATTTGCAAGTTAAATGATCGCCTAAGAAGGAATCACGGTCCAGTTATGAGGGAACCATTCAAAATAGAGAAGGTGAAGTTGTGTTGCACGCAGTTCTCTGCATGACGTTATACCGAATAATGAAGTTGAAGGGATAACAAATTTAATGTATCGTATTCATAAAATAACTTTAAAAGCATTCTTTCTGCTGTTGTCATTGATATAAATTTATTTATTTTCACCGTAAACCTAAGTATTGTCATTTTGTGTTCGAAAACAATTAATTTGATTATCTTATATTATTTCCCATCTGTTAAGTTTTGTATTCAACTTTATTTTATTCGATTCGCCTATTTTGTTAAAAATACTAATTACAGCGCAATATTTTGAGCTTTCTCTTTACCCTGATCCTTGTGTCTCTTGAGTTGTCATTAAATTGAGCATAGTTCATTGTGTTCACCGAGCTACTGCCCTTTATACTGTAGCAGTACTCATGTGTAGTGTCTCTGTTCTACAGGGTACACTACATAAATACGAAAACCTTAATTTTTTATAACACCGAATGGGTCATAATTCCGAAAATGAACATTCCGTGTTTCATAATTCCGCATTTATCTTCTTCGAAACTTCTAAATTCCGAACGTTTATAATTACGAAAATCAATCATTTGAAAATCCCGAACCATAAAAAATCCGAATTATTAAATATATATAAAACAGCATGAGCACATCAATTTATACGTTCGAGCATTCAAGTAGTCAGCTGGAAATGGGAAAGTTTATTTAGTTTTTTGTACCGAGCTATTTCTTGAGTATGTAGTTTTTGTTCTGAAATGCAAATCCCTTTTGGGCGCTTCACCGGCCGTTGCCGCGGCACGCTAGGTGCGACTAACTGCTCCTCCTCGCTTCGCTCGTCGTCGCGCCTAATTTGTAAAATTTCAAAATGTGACACAAATTAAAATTAATAATTTTAATTTGTGTCACAGGAGATTTAGGTTATAATTTCTAATATAAACTAACCCGTTTAAGATACAAAATCTGAATGTTCGTACTAATGAAATCGGAAAATTAGAATTTCGTATTTATGAACTTCGCTAAAATAAGAATCGTGTTTTTGAATGGTCGGAATTAAGGCTCTTCGAGATTGTGAAATTCGGAATTTTAAAAATCGGAATATTCAAATTCGGAATTACATACTTCGGAATTTTTGGGTGTTCCCCTGTTCTACAATATAGAATAATATTAAAATTGTCTCTGGCACCCTTACCCTGCTCTTAAGCCTCTTCTTCAAGTATGCAGCTGACGTGTTATGCATGTTGTCTCAATCTCCTGTTCTCTTACCGTGATCCTTCCCCTCCTCTTCAAACACAGGCACCGGCAAGTTAAGCGTGCTTCTCGCGGTACGGTAGTAAGCGGGGGTGTGCCCGGCGGCATCGCGGGCGGTTTTCTGCGCGCCCGCAGCCTCCAGCAGCCCGGCGACTTCCGCTTCGTTGCGGCTGGCGGCCGCGTAGTGCAGCGGCGTGCGTCCTTCCTGGGAAAGTTAATGTACCATACTGTACCATATACTATTACTTCAACGTGTAAATGTTTATATATATATATACATATATATATATATATATATATATATATGTGTATATATATATATATCTAGCGACTCGCCGTGGCTTCGCATGGTTACATAGATGGAATGATTAATTAGTTTTCCAAATGGATACTTAATTTGAGCAAATAGAAGATAATAACAACTCCTTAAACTTATGTGGTTGGTTTCAGCCAATCATCCACCGGTTCGGTTCAAAATAAGAAAAATCGGTTATTGTGACCTTACTGTAATAGTTAGCATATAGCCTCACGAATTTATTTGTGGATAATGACGAGTACCTACCACGAGTATAAACATATATTACAATTGTTATAAACATATACATTTCGCAGCGCACACCAAATAATGAGACAGTAGCTCTGCCGGACAGAACTGAGCCTGGGTTCCAATCCAATCCAATATATATTTTTTTATTTTATCATGAGCCGAGCATCATCGGCAAACGAGCAGCTGATGGAATGGACGTGCTGAAGGTGTTTGGTTTATTATTAGAAATTGCGATTATTATATCGAGTAATTCCTTTGTTGCAGTAATTGCGCTGATTGTTTCTTCCTTTATCCGGAACATAACCACGCAAATGTGATTAATTTGGCGATCAGAACAGGAAGGACTGTAGTACCGCCCGAGAAGAGATCTTAACATAGACAGTCTACTACTACATTGTCAGTATGCTTCCAAATCTATGCAATTACTATTAAAAAAAAGATTTGCTTTCAAATAATCAATAAACTCGAAAACTTCTGAACTTATTTATAAAATTCTTTAACATTGTTATTCTCGAGGTGTGTTACTCCTGAGTTTTATATAACAGGCTATATTTTATGCCTCTATCTCTAATTACAGTTTAAAAGAGTTTGTTGAAATCGTGGAAATTCAATCTGTCTAGAATATTCATTGACTAGGCTTTTTCACACAGAGAATAGACAATTGACGGCAAATCGATTTTTGAATTACAATGTGTGGGAAGGCAGGGCCGTGGCTCGGCATCGATTGGTCCACGTACAATGCGAACGGCTTAGCAGGGAACTTTTACTTTCTATATAATTTATCAATTGTGTAGTTAGTAAAATATAAATTACTCATATATTGTTTTTTATCAAATTTGTTTTATGCCACTGTAACATATTCTTAACTTGGTAGTTTACGATCTACATCTAGACGAGCTATAGCTGAGTGGTGAGTGAGCAAGACCCCTGATTTTACTTCAGAGCTTCAGATTCCATTTTAGATATATATGCAAATGACACCACATGGAAATGTTTTTTTCACTGTGCAATCTACTATACAAACGTTTTGCTTACGCAATTGAACATATTATGGGGATTTAATTCTAGCTCTTAGGAGTATTTGGCTTAATAATATATATTGTATTTAATATTACTAAGCACATAGAAATGACACAATGATGGAAAAAGGTTACTTTTATAAAGATAAATAGATCCCGCATTTGATTCCCATCAGTAGCATATTTACCTACTACCAAGATTGCTAACCTACGTACTTACAACACACCGATTCCTTCTGGTTACACGTCAGGGACGACACTTTGAATAGTCTTCTATTCGATTAAAATTGCCAGATGAGAAAGTCACTACCGGAAGTTTGACAAGGCTAATGTTTCCATAGATATAATCATAAATACAGGAATTAAAGAAATAGGTATCGAGCAATTAAAATATGTATAACGATTTTTTAATCGACGTGATTCTCTAATAGGAATTCATGTGAAATCTTTAAAGAGTTGCAAGGATCACTCAATGATAATAGTTTCCTAATCTAAACTAGCAATTTTATTTCCAAAAAAACTAGGGATACATGTGTATGAAAATCGGAACAAGTCTGCAAGGTCATGTTTGAAGGACGGGTTTCTTATTTCGTGCGGTCAGCCCTTGATACATGTCACTGGACAACCGCGTAACCGAAGCTTACAATAACAGTAATCTACACAGTTACAATAATAATTAACTATATAGTCCAGTCGAGATGTCAAAAAGGGGCCTGATCTCCGAATAATAATGGGCTAAAATTTTAGTACACCAGTCAATAAGGGCCAAAGTATGATGACGTATAATTTTTCTCGAAAAGTTGAAAATGACCAAAATATTGAGGAACACAGTTCACACTTTAAAATCAGGACAGCGGCTATAAAGCACCGGTTGAATTTGGTCGCGACTTTAAATTTACACTCAGCCCCAGACTGATGAAACAAAATTTTGGCCTAGAATTGTTTCGAGGTTAAGTGCAATTCCGATTGGGCTAATATACCAGCAACAAAAGCGATACACAGCTACTAGTCGATCAATCCGATTAGACGACTGTCTAATGTGATATTAGAGTATGCACCAAGAGGATAAAGCAGAGTCTTATGTCACGGGAAGCATATTGAATCCTAAGTGAAATGAAGGATTCGAAACCGAGGGAAGCGAGGGAATTAAGAATCCTGAATGGAGCGAAGTATTCAAGCCGGCCCAAGCCGGGGACACATTTATCTCCAAGGAGAATATTCAAAGTAGAGTATACTAGATATAATGAAAATCAGTAATACTAGAACTGCAAATGTATTATAAATTATATGCACCATACTTGGCCTCTGCATTCTAGAAAAATGTTGAAAAAACACGAAAAGAACGGACTCACATATAGCTTTCCTTTTTTCTTTTATTTGTTGACATCTTCATAGTTTTTTAAGTAGGTACGAATTCTTTGACTTTTCTGGTACAATATAATTATTAACAACAATAATAATAACTCCCAGAAGTTCACACCAGCTTTTAGACCCCAGAGTAAGCAGAGTGAAATCACTGTCATCACTAGATATTTTTCTTGGTTTTTAGTGCTACATTTGCATCAAAGATCTTAAAATTACTCTATTCTTCAAATAACTGATCTATGTAGTCTTTATTTTCCATAAAATAACTCAAGTATGTGATGTCAAATTAAGAAAATATTTTTAATGGATCGCTCGACGTTGTGAATTATTTTTTGTATTTTAAAATACAGGAATTCTTGACGTTCCAAATTCAAATCTTTATTGACCGGAGCTTGCGAAATTCAGTACAATACTATGCACCGTGTAAATGACGGCATTATCGTGCAGGTGTTGTGAAAAGTTATTAATTTCAGTATGTCATGCAGATATTTATTTACCTGTTTGAGAAATACTGCTTTTGTAGTGATTGAAAGATGCCAAATCCCGCCCGTTTGTCAAGCTTGCTTGGGGTAACTTAGAGTAATACTTACAGAGTCCCTCTGTCGGACCAGCTGAGGGTAGTTTTCGATCAGGTAGTTAGCTATATCCATGTAGTCATAGAACACAGCCTTATGCAGTAATCCGACGCCCGCCTCGTCTCGACAGTCGGCCATTTTGCGTCGGTTGTAGTCCGGTTCTAGGAGTTCCTGTATATAATAAGTTAAATTTATTTGGCGACAAGAAAACAGATTCACAGATTAATTGGGATAGGTTTATTTGAAGAAATACCGTGAAATAAAGTCCGTGTTCCATATCAAAAGTGTGTGTATTCTTCGGTGATACCTGCTTAGAATAAACTAACAACATATAGTTTTTGTAAATATCTAGTCGTTCGGGCAGAAATAGTTGGATTTGTGAAGATTAGTTAAATTATATATGTTATAATATAAGTGAGCTTCATTTACTCTGAAGCATTAAATGTCAAAAGTTTTAGACACATCATGTCTTCATGTTTTAGAATTGTATAAAATCCGCCAAGTATAAGGCGGAAATGCACATATAGTGTTTCCATGGCAGACTAATTTAAAATTTTATTATTATGTAACTGGTTACCGGGGAGAAGCGAACGGAGCCCTAAAATTTCTCACACAGTAAAAGTTCTCGATTGGCGACCACAAAGGAAGGCTCCAAAATAATAAATTGATGATCTGGTAGAGATTTACTATTTACCCGGGCTACACTAGGCCGTGGTATGTGGGAATCCTGGGGTTCTTTATCATGAAGTGGACATGTTTCAGCTAAAAAAGCAATAATGTACCTGCAATTGCAACAACGACCCTCTCTCCACAGCCTTATGCAAGGCCTCACACCGCGCCTGCAAAAGCGACAGCACTGGTGGTGCCCGCGCCCCCGCCGCAGCTAGCAGCTTCCGGCCCTGCCCTGCCAGCACCGCCCGCGCCAGCCTGCCGTCGTCCCAGCTGGCCCAGCGACGCAACTCGGTAGTTGATAAGGAGCCCACTACTGTTAGAAGACAGGATAATGTGGTGGTTATACAGACTGTAATAATTTGTAATAATTAAAAAACTAAAAAAAATTTACTGTGTAATTTGGGACAAAACCTTGTCAATGTATTTAAGAGCGTTTATACAAAATCATGCAATTTTAGGACTTTTCAGTGTTCGTTTCCGATCGAAATATAACACGTATGCATCAAAATATGAGTTCAAATTATTCAAAATTTCCTCGTCCAAAACATGTATACAGAACATTTTCATTTCTTTAGATAGTTTTTTATAGCAATTCACTGTTCATACACCTTTTCTTGTTATCCGACGAAACATGCGTACTTTGCCGTTCGATAAGTATAAAAGTAACTGATACAAACGGAAAAATAAAAGTTTTCTATGGTTTCTGTATTGTCGTCAAAAGAGTCTATAGAGAAAATAGTACAAAATATCATTTTTTAAAGGCAAAATATGAAAATCAAAGCCCGTATAAGTTGAATTTCAGTGTAGTTGGTCGCAGTTTTCGGTGCACTTGTTACAATAGTAATAATTTTTACTTTTAATTACTTACAAAGATGTAACTAATGAAATAAAACAGAAATTTTGTTCAAGTCCATGTAAAAATACTTATTATAAAAATAAAAATACTATAAAAGCCGCGGTGTCTTCAACACCCGAGCCAACCCCGGTGTCTTCTACACCCGCCCCCACGTCGCTCATGTCACTCGAAGTGACCGCGTCTCCGTCGGTCCCGTCGAAGCCAGCGACGCGCTGCGCTCCCGTCCCACCGAAGCCTCAGCTCCCTCCGCCCGTCTTCTTCCGCGAAAAAGCGCGCTGGACCGCGGTCTCTAACTTGTGCAAAGAGCACAAAATCAATTATCTCAAGGCGAATAAGGTAGGCGATACTATTAAAATCAAAGTCGCGACTATCGACGACTTCCGCGCGTTCACTCGTTTACTCTCGCTTAAACAAATCGCGTACCATACTTACGCCCTCCCGGAGGAGCGTAAGATCCGCGCAGTATTACGGGGCGTCTCGTTTGAGCTCGAAAACGATGAAATCCTCGAGGACCTTAAGTCCCAGGGTTTCCCGGCTGAAGCAGTGCACAAGATGCACTCCAACCGCGGTAGGCGTTTTCCGTTAGCATTAGTTATTTTATCCAATACTCCCTACTCGAGGGAGATCTGAGGCCAGTCTGGCCACACAGCTAACTACAGGGGTTGTCCGCGCGCTCCACGCTCCGCGGCTAACAGGGTCGCGCCTAAACCGGCGCCGCCGCTCACTCCTACCAACTTCCCGCCGCTGCGCAACCAGGGTCCCCCGAAAGCAAAGCCCGTGCAGCCGACACCTACTCCGGCTCTGTCATGGAGACAGCGTTCGGTTGCTCCACCTGCACCTTCCCGTCCTATCCCAGCTCCCGTAGCTCCCGTAGGCCCGCGTCCCGCTCCGTCGTCTCCACCTCAGTCGTCGTTGGCTGAGGACATGAAGACCGTGTTTGACGTCATTCAAAACGTCGACATTAAGGAAATCTCCGTACTCGCACGCAAACTGCGAGCCGGCCGCTCTCCTCAAGAGCGTCTATTTGCGTTAGCCGAGCATCACTCGCTACTAAGCTGTCTATAAATTCAATTTTTCGTATAAATTAAATAAATAAATAGAATGTCTAGACCCGCAAATCCCGCGTCCTGTCGTATCAAACCCAAGGGCTTATCCCTAGTTTCCTTTAACGTTCGTAGCCTTAATACTAACCTTCCTGAGCTCAAACTGTTCCTTCAGAAAAACGCCAGACTAATTGCTTCTTCAAGAGACGTGGCTTACTCCAAACCACTACAGGGGATTCGCTATTCCCAAGTACGCTTTTATTCGTAACGACAGGCCCAACTCCGACGGTTTCGGCGGCACTGCAATTTATTACAAAAGAGTATTCCATTGCTGTCCTCTCCCTACCCCTCCTCTCCTTAACATGGAAGCCACTGTGTGTAGATTGGCTATGACTGGTCAGCCGACCATTATCATAGCTTCAATCTACATACCTAGTGGCACCAGACCAATCCGCAGTCACTTTGAGGCCATTCTCACCCTCGGCCATTCAGTCATTATGTTCGGAGACTTTAACTCCAAACATATTGACTGGACGTGCCTATCAACCAACACCAGCGGTATCACTCTCTTTGACATCACAAACTCATTAGACTTAGATGTCCTCTCTCCCATCACTCCCACTCACTATCCCGACAACCCAACCACTCTCCTGACATCCTCGATTTTGCAATTGTCAAGCGAATCAACGTTGACCTCAGGTCTATCGAACCGCTCGATGACCTAGGCTCTGACCACCACCCCGTCTCCCTCGTGCTAGGACCGCCTAACGATAACGTCACCTCTCCTAAGACCTTTACCAATTGGAAAGGCTTTAAAAATATGTTAGTTTCAGCCTTAGAGGCTCCAAACTCTCCGCTCACGATCTCGCCCGTTCAAATTGATAGTCCGAATAAAATAGATTCATTAGTCAATTCTCTCACTGATGCTATCAACTCAGCCATCAATGACAACGAAAAGGTTGCTAAGCAAGGTAAACCCACGCTTCCCTTAGCCGTTAGCAATCTTATTAAAGCCAAGAATGCGGCTCTCCGGAGTGCCAAGAAATATCCCACGCCCGCCTATAGATTAGCTGCGAATCAGCTACAACGTAAACTTAGGTCTTGCCTCGCAGAACTCCGGGGCGCTCAGATCAACGATCTCATGGCGAATATCTCTCCGTCCCACCAAGCGTACTATAGTATGGCCCGAGCCTTACGCGTAGACACCACCTCTCACGTTCCTCCTCTCACTGGTCCCGATAGCACTACTGCCTTCGAAGTCGAAGAGAAAGCCGAATGCTTCGCTGACAGCATTGCCGCATAATGCTCACCCAGCACGCAACCTGCTTAACCCTCACACATCCAGGCGGTGGAGGACGAAGTCCTTCGCAGAGACTCTCTCCCCTTCACCGCCGTCACAGTCTCTAATGACGAAATCTCGCTTCTCATTAGAAATCAAAAGTCCAAAAAGGCTCCGGGTGCGGATGGAATTTCCAACCACGCACTTAAGCACCTGCCTCAACAGGTGCTTACCTTGTTAGCTGTTATATTCAATGCCTGCTTCGACCAGAGCTACTTTCAAAAGATTGGAAAGAAGCGACAATCATAGGTATTCCCAAGCCGGGTAAACCTCTGAATATCCCGGCTAATCACAGACCCATCAAGGCCATGTCTAAACTTCTCGAGAGAGTCATACTCGCTCGACGGATGGCGATCCCCTCATTATTCCCCATCAGTTCGGCTTTCGCGCTAAGCACTCCTGCCCTCAGCAAGTCCATCGAATCGTCGAGTACATACTTGACGGTTTCTATCCACGTCGTTATAAAACAGTCGCGGTTTTCTTTGACGTAGCCAAGGTTCGATAAAGTCTGGCACTGCGGTCTCGTTTATAAACTCTACAAAATAGGCTTACCGGATCGCCTAGTCAGGTTAATCGCGTCGTTTCTCAAAGACCGTACGTTTCGATTTAAACATGAAGGCACGCTTTCCGCGCCTCGTCCCATAAATGCTGGAATCCCTCAAGGCTCAGTCCTCGCCCCTCTGTTGTACACCGTATACGCCAATGACATTCCCATCCCGCCGAAAGGCGTCGAACTCGCCCTCTTTGCCGACGACACCGCACTCTATACCAAAGGCCACAGTGTTCCGCACTGTTGAACCAGACTCCAAAAGGCCGTAAACGCCCTTGGTGTATGGTTTCAAAAATGGCGCATCGATGTGAACCCTGAAAAGAGTTCTGCGATGCGCTTCGACCACAAACGCCGTCGTCCCGCTGGCGATCCCCACGTTCGAATGTTAGGCATTCCCATCCCCTGGAAGCGCAGTACTAAATACTTAGGCGTCACGTTAGATCCGACGCTTTCTTTCAAGCCACACGTCGAAAGAGTTTCGAAACTCGCCCGTCACTACTTAGGCCGCCTAAATAGCATGTTAGGTAGAAAAAGTAAAATGTCTTTCAGAAACCAACGTACACTTTACAAGGTCTGCGTTAGACCCGTCATGACATATGCCTCGCCAATCTTTGCCCACGCCAAACCCTCCTTCCTGCACAAACTGCAGGTAGTTTAAAACCTCTTTTGCCGCAGGGCCACAAACGCACCGTGGTACGTTCGTAACGCGTACTTGCACAGAGATCTTGAACTGCCTACAGTACAACAACACCTCCAAACACTCTCTGAAGCGTTCTTCAAACGCTCCGAAACCCATCCCAGTCCCCTAGTTCGTGATTCAGTCTCATATACTACTCCTGTCTTAGATTCGAAGTTCAAAGTCGCTAGGCCTAGGAATGCGCAAGCGTACTCATCCACCAGACTGTCAGCCGATCTCGAAGCCCTTCTGGCCGCAAATTCTAATTCTAACGTAAATCCTAATTCTAATGAAAATCCGAATTAATTCAACTTTATTTTTCAATGTTTAATTTTTTTAAATTATTTACTTTTAACAGTTTTACTTTTTAACAGGTTCTTTTTGAAGAAGAAGCAAATGAGCTTTCATCCTTCTCTTAAATGTATTTTTAGAAAAAACGTTTCTTGTAGCAGGCTGTATGTTATTCCAGCACTTGGTTGCTAGGTACTTTAGGGATCCTTTAAAAGCCACAGTCTTATGCATGTGATAAGCCAAAGGCGCTCGTATCGCTCTCGCAACACCTTTTCCGTAACTATTATGAGAACTTGGAAAGGAGAAACCCACCTTCCCATACATGCCTGGGCCCAGGGCCTTTGTTGAGTTAACATTATGGAATTTAAAGCTACAAATAGATATAATATCAACAACATAATAAAGAAAGTTTCAGAACATTTTGCAATCTGATAACAGAGTTATCAATACTTAAAATATGGTATGAAAAATTAAGGTTGTACTAAGGCTAAATGTTTTTTTTTAGAATTATAACTAATAGACACAGTTCATTAACATATATATTTGTTAGTTTAAATAAGGAAAATAAATAATTCTCAAGAAAATATAAGCTTGGTACACGTCCTGTGAATTGATATTGCATAGTGGAGACTTAATTGAAACACTTATTTCACTTATTTATCGAGAGCACTCGTGACGCACGAAATAAACGAAACGAATGACCGTTGGAGATTTGACATATGCTATATGACATACTGCTGTGATGCCAAAATGAAAATGAAAAATGCAACATATTTTCAATCATGAAGTTATCAGTAAAATGCTTTTTTATTGATAACTTCATAAAATATGCAAAAATGTTTCAATATTTTTTTTTTTTTATTAATAATTAGCAGGCGTTTGTCTTCCATCTCACCTGATGGAAAGTGACGATGAAGACGAGGATCGTACACGCCTGTCTAAGAGGTACCTATTCACTCTACACTTGAAAGCTCCAGGGTTATATTTGTCTGGAAAAACAGACGCAGGCAAATCGTTCCACTCTTTGGCAACACGAACCAAAAATGAGCTATCGAACCGTTTAGTTCGGCTCATCGGCACGCTAACCACAAACGGGTGAAACTTCTGTCTGCGCCTGGTTGACCGGTGGAGAAAGGGGGAAGGTTCGATCAACTGAAAAAGAGCATTCGCACACTCTCCAAAGTGCAATCTGTAAAAAACCGATAGACTAGCAACTTTTCGACGATGCTCGAGACTTTGCAGTCTCGAAGAAGTAAGTTTGTCGTCACTTATGAGTCTACGGGCCCTTCGGTCGACAGAATCCAACGCTTCAAGATGGTATTAATATTATTAATATTATTTATATTCGTGTGAAATAATCAAAAGAGTATTAAGCATACTTTTTTATGGATTCTTGATATTTCCAAAACAATAATCATTAAAATGTGAAGACGCCGTAATCATGGAATATTCATTTCAATTTATTTTGTTTCACAGATCTAATATTTTTGTAACTTTTTTATGCAAATACAAATGCATTTATTAGCATACATTTCGTTTTGTTAACCGCCAAGCCCACAACTTTCTTCCTCCTTTGAGTTTTTATAAAGATATTCTGGGTTTTTGTAATTTAATCGAACATAAGTGCCGCGAGTCGTAGTTGCCGGCGAGCTTCCATACTGAGCATACCGGCATTATTTAGAAAAGGTGTGACGGGACGTCGAAGCAAAAACGACAACATGCATTTTGCACCATGCATGCAACATGCATTGGTTTTGTATAATAAACGAGGTCCATAAATCAAATCCCCATAGTTAAGTTTTGATAAGATGAAAGATTTGCAGAGAGTTATTCAAAATTTTTCTGATAGGTAATTTCGAATTGTATACAAGATTTTTAATCTAAAAAAGCAGCTCCTTACCAGATTTGAGACATTACTCTTAAATTGCAAGAGGCTGTCGAAAATAATGCCCTAATTTCTAGCCTCACTGACACAGTCTAGATCGATACCGTAAATTTTGATCTTTGGCTTAGATTTAAGAATTATTTCAGTTTGCGATGTACTTCCCAGTGTTTGTTTGTAATGTTTTCCAAATCCAGTGCATTAGTTGCTTTGGACCAATTGTGGAGATTGTGCGAAATATATTACTGAATATCGTCAGCGTAGCTGTGATACCTACAATGCGTTAAAACGTTAGGGAGATCCGCGATATACATAATAAAAGAAAGTTTTGAAATGAGCAACGGAACGCTCAAGCTGCCAAAAGCGCGGGAAAATTCAAGCTGTGCAATGTACCGCGCCGATGGTCCTGTTCAGTAAGAATGTTATCAAGTAATGCGATATTGTCCTTCTGGGAGGAGGCTTTTATCCTGCAGTGGGTCGACAATAAGCTGATGATGATTACTTTTTTACCGGGTACTGAAAAGTTCAGACTTTTAATTAATATACAGTGTAAACTATATGCGCTAAAATTGGAATATATACGCCTTCTTCACCTTAAGCTCATTATGTTAACTGAAGGTATGCAACAGCGCAAAATAAAATTTTGGAATCGGGATGATACCCTGAATTTGAATCATCACATCACATCACAAAAAAAAAAAAAATAATAATTTGGGATTCAGTTCTTTGAAAGATTGTTAGAAAAAATCGGCAATTATCGTTTCATCTCAGTTGGTGTAACGGAGCATTTATCCCTATTCTTTGTCAGTGTGAAAAATATGTCAACGTAATCAGTCAATTTAATAGCTCTAGTAGTTTTCAATTTGCTATACGATATTGCACCTGAAGCGGGTCCCAAAATTAAAGTTTGTCACTGTATTGTATAAAAGTAAGTAATCACTCTTATCTTAAATCATAACTACCATAACAAACCTCTATATATTAATAACATCAATCTCTTCAAATGAAGATCTCTTTTATTGTACCCCAATTTTATTTCATCCCATATTTTCTTAACCAGGTATTTAAATATATTACTTTGCAAAACATAACTCAAGTAATAAATTACATAAATTTATATTTCTATAAATCAAATGTAAAATATAATAACGTAAAATAAGTCAAACATATTTGAAAAAGTATCAAAACCTATGCGGACGCTACTTGACAGCCAGCGACTGTATCATACAGCACTGCAGATGTGTGCGTGTAACGGATACGCGTGCGTGTTGCAGTTTACCGATTCGGTGGAGCGTTGATTTGTATAAAGGCTCTTAACGTGTTTTTTTAAAATATGTATTTACAATAAATCTTGTATAACACTACCGAATTCGGTATTTCAAGTAATTTTTAGGTCCTTGTTTATTAACTGAAAGAATTAGGTATTCCTGGAAAAGAATTTGAATATTTCTGTTTTCTGTGCGTGTGCAGCATTTAATTTTAAATACTTTTTTAAATAAATGATGACGTCACGGAGTAGTTATCTTTTTAAAATGGCATTGCAAAGTTCGTCATATTACCTGGAATTAACAACTGTACAATTATCTATGGATTTATGATGACAGATATTTATTGAAAACATTGATAGGTTGACAGGGCAGATTAACCAAAAATGAGTTAGAAAATAATGCTACTTTAAGTTTATGACGTCATGTAAAGGTTGACTGTAGGTACGTCAAATTATTTACACATTGTCGTTAAAATAAGCCTTATTGCTTTAACCTGCAAACTTTTACTAACAAAATATATCATAAAAAAGTAATACCTCTAAATGGTTTTTAAATTAGTAACAGATTTTGTTTCTTTACAAAACTTATTTTTAATAAATACAATGTATCAGAAAAAAAAGTTTGGGAATAAACACATTAACAGACACACAGACTCAACAGATAAACAGAGTTTGTGAGAGATTGGCCAGTAATAAACCTAAATAGTTGTGATCCAAACAAGAAAAGGTAATTAAATTATGCTAGAAAAAAAGTGATGGTCAACTTGTTTGAAATACGTTGGTTTAACTTATGTACGCATGTGAGTACGTAGGTAGCATTTGTGAACTTTATCGACAGATGTATTTTTTCCGTATAACTTCGATATGCTACATTGCCTTAAATATAACAAGGTTGTTTATTGAAGTAGTTTATAAATACTAGAACGAATAAAACGATTTTTATAGTAGTTTATTATTAAATAGCAAAATTATCTCTTCTTCTTCTTAATGGTTTCTCCACTACTGAGAGCTGTGACTCCTTCTTGGGTGATATATAGTCTGCCTTCAACTGATCCTGTCACTTGCTGGAGTACGACGCTGAAACGTAACTCCAGCTGTTCGAACACTTGGTCTGGCCATCTCTTCGGACTTCGACCTCTAAGTCTTTTTCGCAAAATTATCCAAAAGACTATAATTTAACATACATTTCTAGGACACTTCAATTTCTACGCGCGCGTATCCGAGTAAAACTGGTTGTCGTAATGTAAAGTACCGAATCATGGATGGCATGACGTAGCAAATCCAACGAATATACAGATATCAAGCAAAATATTTTGCTTAATCAGATACTTACCCGAAGAGGTACTAAAAGTCGTCTCCTTTAATTCAAGGGTATCCTGTACTTGTATTTAAAATTAACAAAATCTTCGTAAAGTCGACAAACATCTAAGTAAAGAGAACAATCACAACTAGCGCGAACAAGACTGATGACGTCACAACAATGACGGGAGACGCCGCGGCGATCGCTTGTATCTTTATTTCTGATCGCAGTCTACGTGCTATAAACTTTGTTTACAGAGTGTTTCTTAATAGAACAGTGGACCTTTTTTAAAGATATCTACTATGTGAAAAATTTGGTTATGGATAGATGAGGACATGAAAATTAAAACGCTTTCTCTTAGTATGCCGTTGTGTGACCTTATATTTGACAAGACGAAATATTATCTAACAGATCTATATAGATAAGTTAGCTCAGTCAATAAGGCTAGAAGAACTGCATAACTGGCGATAGAAAAGTGATAGCAAAACTTGTTTAGCACATATTGGCTCTTCAATCGTTAATTGTGCAAAATCCGTATCATGCACCAGCGATAGTGAACAAATTCTATTCACTATTATCAAGTTTTTTTTCCTTTCAGCGACGGTCGCGCGATTATTATTGATCACTTTTCTTACATGGTTAGCCAAGCTTCTTTCGTGGTTAGCCAAGTTGGAGATGCTATTAAAATAACTAAAATTCGAATGCAGATTGGTATTATTGTGTTTTTAACTGTTGTAACATTATAAATTTGTGTTCAGGCATACAAGTTTTTTGAAATTGTAAAAATCAATAAATAATTACAGATACAGTGTAATTGTAACTGTGAGGAGGGAATCCATTGGCAGTGATAAAGATGTGTACTTTAGCACGTCCTATTTAAGTTTCTATTTAAGTTGTTTCTTGTAATTGTTCGGTGCAGATTCAAGAGGGTATAATAACTTGTTATTATAGGTTAACTCGGACCTGCGCAAGGGGGCCTTAATTAACTAAAACAGAAAGTATTTTTGAGTGGATTTGAGTACAGTAACTATTTCTAAATATTGTAACTTTACAATTTATGAAATAATTATCAAAATCGATTTCGAGTTTTTCCATTACTATGAGTCGGACAAAGACTTGACCCATTTTACAAATTTTTGGATATAATACATGATATATACATATATATGGTACTATAGGCTTTTCCCTCTCACGCTTCCTATAATACTTTTTAAGAGCCGAACTTAAGGTATATGCAATCTCGATAAAGATTAAGAAGAAGAAGACGAAAGTCAAGTGTATTTTCTTATCTATGATGAAATAAAATATTTATTTATTTATATCATAAAAAACTAAATTTTCCTCTTCATAATGCTAGTATAGACAAATAAACAACCAACGCATAAACAAATTCTGAAAACTATTATATTCATAATAACCTTGGAAATACACTTCATATTTTATCTCATAATAGCTTTACATTTCAAAACGTGCCTAAAATTCGTGCCAAAGTGATATTTTTCATAGAAGTCATATAACAACACCCTGTTTCAAGGGCTAGCATGTAAAGTAGGGTCAGATTACTGGATTTATTGGCAAATGGCCGTGCTATCGCTACATCTGCTGACCTTACTCTGTGCTTGAACTTGCATACTTCCTTCTAAATAGTGTAACCGTGCAGAAACCAGGTTTATGTACGAATGTAATCTTTAGCCATGTGTTAAGTGAATCGCGTTGATTTATGTTTGGCTTTTGTAGAGTTTAAAAGCAGTACTTGAATGCGATACTGGGCTTTAACCCTTGGATTTAGAAGCTAGATTATTTGAATCACTTTTGTGAAAAGTACGTCCATGGAGGTATTCTTGAGTACTTTTTATTTTGAAGATGAAAGTCTCAATACGGAATAACTTCAAAATAAATAAGTAAAATCTTCAGAAAAGTACAACAAAGACAACATAATAAGCAACAGTGGTGTTATGTTTCAACCAAAATTTAAAAAGTGTTATATAGTCAATCAAATAAAAATTAAAAGTAATGTATAAAACGTCTAAAATTCATTATTCGTCTGATTGCAATAATAGAGTCTATGATACGATAGAATGTACGTTGACAGGTGTTATTTTGTTTTCATTCAAGCTATCTAAAACGAGCACAAACAGACAATTATTGAACAACCTATTTTACTAATTGTCTATAGAACCGGTAATAACAGAATAATGATAGTTATCACCGGTGTCTAGCCTAGTTCCCGTTTACAAAACGGTAAAGTTTAATGACTGGATAACGACAGGTCGCACTGACCTGTCCCTGTTGCTAAGGGTTAACCTTTCATGTCGATATTTATGATACCTACGAGTTTTATTTGATTTCGGATTTTTTCAACTCCGCTACCTATTTGAGAGTTGGTTTAACAGTTTTCTTTTATACTGTAGTAAAAATAATGGTTAATCCAGACTTTTATTATTTTTTGTTTCAAGTATTATACTTATGTTTTGATAAGAATTGTTAATTATGATAATGGGTGAATCTCTATAATGTGCACATATCAAAATGGGGGAATCTAGACCGAATTTTATCGACAGAAAAGAATAAAAAAGAATAAAAAAAATTATTTGTAGGGGTTATGATGTTTTTAATTTTTTATTCGGGGAATTTGAAGCTATGTAAATAAATTGCTTTAACTTTTTAAACTAAATAGCCTATCGTGTTCAAATAAAAACTAAAATGACAGGAAAGCAATGACAATACTGATTTATAAACAAAATCAACCCATAAAATTTCTCTTCACATGAAAAATAAAAATTTTTTTGGAAAAAATGATATTTTTGTGTTAATTTTCAGGAAATTGACGATTTTCTCAAAAATATCTCATATTTTTATTATTTTATAATTATTTCATCTAATTCTACATCGTATTAGCTTTCGAATACTGAAAAAAACATTCTTCTAGCTCAAACATAACATTTGCTGCACGCCGTTAAACAAAAACACTCATTACGGGTCTTTCGCGGCCGCATGAATCATAACTCAGGTACAGACCATTTTTTATGTATTGTTCGACTGTGATTTAAAAATAAGAGATTTTATGACAATCAAATCATTTATTCATTGTAAAGAAATACAAAAGTAAACATTAATGTAATAAGTTTTCGAAGTGGCCGCCCCTTTGTTGCAAACACAACGTCGCACGTAATAAAATGTTCTGAGTGGCCCTTCTCACCATTTCGGGGTCTTGCCTAATTTCAGCGGCACAATTATTTACTCTGTCCAGTAGATCAGCCTCAGTATTGATGGGGGAACTGTACACGCGTTGTTTCATCGCCCCCCATACAAAAAGAATCTAGTGGCGTCATATCTGGTGAACGCGCCGGCCATGCGACAGGTCCTTGGTGGACAGGTACACAACCTGACAGGTGCACAAGCAATCTAACAGTAAAATTTTCACATAATTTCACATAAAACACATAATTTTAATTAATTAAGTGCCAAGACTGTAATTATTAATATAATTAACAATTAAGTGGAGCTGCTTAGCTAAGTAAAGGCCAGTCATTATCGAGTATAACGTATGACGTAAATTGCTAAAGTTTTAATTTTCTTCGTCAAAGGAGGCTTTTGAACACGCCAAGGCCGCTGGAATGTGGATTGAACCTCATACTTTTATAAAAACTCTAAGGAAGTAGTTGCATGTTTTGATATGTTTTTTAGATAGTGCAATTTATGTGTGGTTCATTTATGATGTAGGTGTAATGACTTTCTTGTTTCGGATTCCGGATACATTTTGTAGGTTGGCATTCAAAAAGTCTTACTACTACTTGATTACTCGTTGTTTTTGTTTGAAAGACCTTTAAATTGTCAAGTTCTCAAAAAATCCTACTGATAAAAGTTATCCATCCGAGCATTAAACAATCAGCTTTAAAAAACTAGATTTAATTTTGTCTGGAATACTGCTGAGTGGTGTGGTAACATTAATCGTTGAAGGGCTGATTGTTTAATGCTCAGATATTTTAAATCTAGAGAATAAAATTGAAATTTGACAGAACTTTCCATAAAAATAATAACAAACTCTCAAAATGAGCACTTATTAAATGCTGTGATTTCAAAAGGGATCCTGCAGTTTTGCCAAAATTATTTTGACAAATTTTATAATCCAAACAAATATTAGCAAAATTTTTTTACATAAATGCAACTTTTGGAATTATTTTAGTACGCACATTGTCATTTGGTCAAATTTTTACTTGGCAGTATATTACCAAGGAAATGACATTAAGTCATTTGGTCTTTTAACAAGTGATTTATTACAGCAAACAAAAATTTTAGAAAAATAACATTCAGTCAAATGATTTGTTTGGACATAAAATTTTAAGACAAAAGTAACTAAATTTTAAGACAAAAGTAAAAGTACTTATACAAATCTTTTGATATGTTTATGATTATAATATGTATTTATACAAAATATCTGTAACTTACATTTGGTACCTAAGTATCAAATAAAATAAATACTAAAATACTAAACTAAAAAAAAAATAAAAGGACTTAAAAAAAGAAATAAGCACACAACAGAATAATGACAAGTTTTTTACCAATATTCTTTTTGTGACTCAAAATGGATAAATGCTCACCAAACGTTAGGTGACACTCCTCAACTGAACTTCGAATAACGAAATCGCGATGTATGTAAGTTCAAAATTCATTCTAGCGACCTTCAATTGGGTTATGTTAGTTTTGCATGTAGTCAATACATGCGCGAGCCGAGCGAGCGAAGCGAGCGTGGTGCAGCAACACCCGGCAAAGCGCCAGGACCTAATTGAGTACCATTTTCAGCTTTTCACGAAAAGCGACTTTGGTTCAAAACAAAAAAAAGACACGATCGTCGGAATTCCATACTTCGCTATTATGAACTTTCGAACGAATGTACAACGTACTTCTATACTTTTGAACTTACATACATCGCAATTTTGTACTACGATGGGTCAAGTCGTTGTAGTCTAACCTAACATTTGGAAAGTCCATTTTGCGTTGCAAAAAGAATATTTGTAATAGAAATGGTTAATTGAAAATTGACGAGTCAAATTATTTGGCTTCTTTTATTTTGCGTAAAATATGTAATATTAACTAAAACCTTTGACTAAATTAAAATTGGTTACAAGAACTAGTTGGTAAGCAAGTAATTGTTGAAACATTCACTTGGAAAAGATTAGGTTTGGGATAAAATTATTTGTGAGGAGTTTATTTGCCAAGTAATAAGTTGGCAAATGAAATTTAGCAAAACTTTATTTGGGAAGTAATAATTTGTCTATTTCTTTTTGACAAACCAAGGGATACCCATTTCAAAACCTTCTTATCATATGTCATTTACATACGGAAAAAATAAAAATAATATGTTTTTTATTTTATACTTCAACAGCCAAAACAACAATTATAATACTTTAATTTTATATCCATGTAGGTCGTATCTCTAAGATTCAATTCTTTTGATTCGATATTTAATGAAACGTAAGTGTATCAAATTAATTTAAAATAAATTGACACATACACAGATACTTTTTGCACGCGCAGAAGTATCTTGCTCGACCTTCTGGTGACCTTTTTACTATTTGAAAAAAGGGCACATGGGCTCAGACTTTATTTCTGGGCAAGCGTTCCAAAAACACAAAATTGACAGCTGACCCATGGACTCGTACGAAGAGTCGATGTATTTTTAATTTTCGCTTTGGGAAAGTTGCTCAGAATCAATGTCTGAACCAATGTGCCTTTTCATCATTTCTAAAAGATTTCACCCAGTTGATACGGTGTATTCGTTGGATATTTAAATTTCATAGTTATCTTAGTTGTTTATACGTAAATTCTTTATAAGGGCAATAAAGGGAAAGGTTCACGTGACCAAAAAAACAACAAGATGCATTTTGCGCCTGACAGTTATCTGATTGCTGTGATACAGCTTACGTAGGTATACGATAGAACTACCTAAAGTATACTAAACACAATTAAGCCTTTCATTATAAATGCTCATTTGGTCGGGCGCGGTAATTTTCAGCAAATTACCGCACCTCCAATTCATACAAATTAATGTTATCAAATCACGCTAAGGAATCAAAGGATAGTAAAAAATGATGTTTTTTAGTCGCTATGCAAGGTATGCACATTGCCTGTCCGGGATCGTTCGCAAGGTGGGTGGCAGACAGACACGCTATGCAATTGTTTACAGACCACTTTGTTGCTGACAGTACCTACATTAAATAAAACACTTTTTACCGGATATTATCGCGTATATTTTAGTTAATTTTGAAATGAAAAAACCAGCAAACTGTTAGACTGCAAACTCAGGACACAGTCAGTGCCTTTTGTGTCAATCCGGGACGTTATGCGAGAAGACTGAGAAACAGATGGCGTTAATATGTATTGACAATCATGTAGTTTTTATTACTGGCAATAGATGAACAACACCTTAGTCTATCGTGACCACGGCAACTGCAAAGATGCCGAAACGTCGAAATAATTTTAAAATTAACTAAAATATACGCGATAATATCCGGTAAAAAGTGTTTTATTTAAAGTATGTATCGTGAAAACTTAAGAAAAGATTTAAGTACCTACATTGTTGGAATATTTGCTAGTTACTTGGTAGGAGTGGCCGTGGTGGTGATGCTTCAAAAAGGTTTATGTCGGGTTTCGATAGCCTGACCTCTTCACTACCCGAGTTTCAATACAAGAACATGTATTTATATAAAAAAATTTCGTGTTTTGCAATGGGAAATATGCGTGTGATTTAAATTTAGGCCTAACAATTTTTTTTAAGCATTATGACTGTAGATTTATGCCTATATCAATATTTTTGCAACATTTTGCGGTAAATTCTATTATGTTGAAAGGCAACGCTAACGGTGAGACTGAATGTGACGTCATAGTTTACAATAACAGTGTCGAGTGCTTCGGGAGCTGTTTGGTGCTCCGTGTTATAATTAAATCATTATCAATCGAAAATACAAAGTTTCAAAGTCCTAGGATTAGTAGTTTAAAAGATATGATATTTCAAGTATTTTTATTTTCATAATTTCAAAGCAACAATTAAAATTTTGATTTAACATTTTTTTTTCACAGAAACGTGTGTCTTCCGCAATAATTATGGTTGCATACCGAATTCATTCGGATGGCACACGTTTTCTTAATCCTCTTCAATAAAAACGAAAAAATGTTAACATAAAAATTATTTTACTAAAATTTTAAATTGACTTGAAATTAAAGGAATTTCAAAAAATGCTTAAAGGGTCATATCTTTTAAACTACTTGGCTTAGGACATTAAAAATTTTGTTGTATCGACAGATTATGATGCCCCTCCATCATAAATGTCCCGTTGATCCACTTCTGATGGGACACCCTGTAGACATGTATAAGTATTATACGAGCCCCAATACAAAAGAGTTCGTCCAGTCATATATTGCAAAGGTTGCCTGTTTTAAATTGAACTACATTTTCATAAAGCAGGCCTTTGAAAAAAATAATATTATAGGGTAAAATTCTTCATCTGATTGTTGTTAATCAGGCAATTTTAAAGAAAATCTTTTTTACTAAAATATGTATTTATTATTATTAGGCAGCTTGCTACGACTAACTCAAAATAGTTTGTCTAGTTCTTAATCGATGCAAAAGTGTTCGTCCATGTCTCAATTCTAATTGAGACATGGACGAAAATATTATTAAAACAGGTGTTTTAATTTAATATATTTGGTCACATGATGCGTCACTGGCATTTCCAAACATATAAAAACCATAATTTCATGCAATTTTATCATTATTTTCAAACAAAATGGCTCGCGGGAAACCTGTCACCAACGAAGTACGAAAAATAATTATTCGTAACCACAATAATGGCAAATCTGCTCACCAAATAGCCAAGCCTACTAAGATGGACAGTTCAGACCATCATCGAACATCACAGAAAAAATGGCACGGTAGAATGCTTGAAGAAACCTGGTCGGCCGGGAATTGCAAGCAAATCATTAAAAAGAATCGTCGTGCCCGCGCAGGAGAACCTACCTTGAACTGGAGAGAGATGAAGAATTCACAAAGATGTATCTGTCGATACCTGCAAGAGGGTCATAAAACGCTACTGCTAAAGAGAAACCTTTACTCAAGCCTCTCCAAACAGAAAAGGCTCAAGTTCACTAAAGGTCATAAAAATTGGACTGCAGACCAGTGGCGTGAAAGAATATGAAGTGATGAATCTAAATTTGAGGTGATGATCGGTGATGTACGGAAAAAAGTTATCAGAAATAGAGATAAAGCATTCCATACCAATTGTATAAAAAAAGTGAAGGTTCCTGGATCGGTAATGATATGGGGCTGCTCGTCAGCACAAGATCTGGGTCATCTATATTTTGCAGAAGGAACTGTTAATGCAGTAGAGTACCAAAACATTCTGGAAATAAGTCTCGTGCCCTCGATTTCACCGTTGAATCATCGTAATGCCTACACCTTTCAACAAGATGGTGCTTCCTGTCACACTGCGAGGACAACCAAGGCTTGGTTTAACCGGAATCAGATCCCTATAATGGAGTGGCCGTCAAGTTATCCAGATTTGTCACCGATTGAGACACTATAGTGGAAAATGAAGAAAACGCTGCGCAAGTATCCAGCAAGGTCTAAAAGCAATCTAAAGGAAAAAATTAAATGTGTCTGCGACTCAATAACTACATCACAATGTGAACAGTTGGTAGCAACGATGCCACAAAGAAAAAAAAGCTATTTTGCGCCGTTGAATGCGATGGACGAAGTTTATTGCGTGAATGGTTCTGTATGAATTTATTATATTTTATTAAAATAGGGAAATATTTTGTTACTTTTTTAAATTGAAAATAAACTTCATTAAGTGTTCAAAACCACTTTGTATTTATTGAACTAGTAAAGTTAAATTTATTTATCTAAATTTTACTTCAAATATTAGACACTTGTAATATTAGGTCTTTACCTATGAAATTGCCGTTTTTCACGAAATAAATGAAGCGTAATTTTTTTTATATATTTTTTATTTCTATTAATCAAAATAATCACCCATGCAATCAATGCATCTTTGCCAACGCATTGGTAGCTTATTGATGCCTTTCTTGAAGAATTTTTTTCTCGCCAAGAAGTTATCCAAATTCTGGAAAAAGTAGAAGTCTGTAGGCGCAAGGTCTGGTGAGTACGGCGGATGACGGAGAACTTCCAACCCCAACTCTTGTAGCTTGGAGACCGTCTGCTGTGCAGTATGAGGTCGCGCGTTGTCGTGCAGGAGCAGTGGAGCCGAACGATTGACCAAAGCTGGTTCACAGTACACATCTGCAGTAATGCTTGTCCCGTTTGGCAAGAAGCTGTGATGAATTACACCCGCGTTAGACCACCAAACAGTGACCATCACTTTTCTAGGGGTAAGTTTTCGTTTAGGGCATTGTTTGGGTGCTGAACCAGGGTCCAACCAACTTGCTGAGCGCTTACGATTGTCAAACAGGATCCATTTCTCGTCACAAGTAACAATGCGGTTCAGAATTCCTTCATTTGTATGCCTGCTGAGCAGTGCAAGGCACGTCTTCACGCGTACTTCGCGCTGGCGGTGATTGAGTTCGTGGGGTACCCATTTGTTAAGCTTTTTTACCTTGCCAATTTGAAGCAAATGGACCAATATTGTTTTGATGCTAAAGTCGAAAGCTGCTGCTAATTCAGCCGTGGATTGAGTTTCATCAGCTTCCACAATTGCCTTTAATTCGTCATTGTCGACCAAAGTTTTCGGACGACCACGGGTTCATTTTTCAGGTCAAAATTTCCAGAACGGAAGCGGGTAAACCAATAACGGGTGGTGCGTTCGTTTGTAGTGTTCGCTCCGTAAACGTCGTTGATGTTGCGTGCCGCTTGTGCCGCTTTGCTGCCACGACGGTATCTCATACTCCATAATTACTCGAATTTTTAACTTATCCATGATGACGAAAAATGTTCGAATGCGTTGAAAACAAAACACTAACTATTAAGCAAATGACAATTTTAGAAAAAGAATTCCATGTTTGTCAAATAAAATTAATTTGAAATTAGAATTATCAGTCAAAAAAAAAAAATATTTTCATTTGAAATGGCCAGTACGGCAAAACGGCAGTTTCATAGGTAAAGACCTATTATTTGGTACTAGATGAACTGTTTTGCATTGGGGCTCGTAATAAAAAATCTTAATATACCAGGCCACTGAGAAATTTTTTATGTATGGAACGCTGGCGAGTTATAATTTATAAGATTTTTTCTTAATTTTTTTACCAGCATTATTAAAGGATCTGCGTCGGGAGCATCTTCGTACAATGATTTTTTACGACTTCAAGTCCAACTTGAAACCTGATGAATCGTTTAATCGACTTCAATTAGCTTTTATGAACTAGGCCCCTTAAAGCAACTGTGTACCGCTGGCATAACGATTTTAAGTGTGGCCGCCTAAATTTGAAGGATGAAGAGAGAAGTACTCCTTTGACTGCTGCTACGGAAGAAAATGTGCTTCAATTAAAAAATATAATTCAACAAACCGGCGAATCACATACAAGGAGATCCAGCAATATTTGCAGATTGGATTGGGATGTGTTTTTATGCAAGGAGCAACTTCCTAAACATCACACCGGCAAAACCTTTGGGTCATCCGCCTTACAGCCCTGATTTAGCACCGAGTGACTTCTTTTTGATCCCTAAAATTAAAAACGAGCTCATAGGGATACAGTTTCATCGCCAGAAGATGGGTTCACTGCGCTCGAGAAGGCTTTGGAGGAAGTACCTTTTGCAGACTGGGAAATGTGCTTTGAAAATTGGTACAGACGCATGAAACTTTGTACAGATGCTGGTAGAGAGTTTTTTGAAAAGATGTTAAAAAAATGAAAATTAAAAACCTATACTTAGATCATTTTTATTTTTTTCTCAAATCTTTCTGAGTGTCCCACTTATAGCTGTGACAGCGGACTTAATACTTGTAGTTTAAGGAGTTTAAAGAAAAAACAAAATACTAACCTTTTGGAGGACTGTAGTGCACGTAGAGGCCATTTTGTTTAGTGGTCCGTTCTGCCAGCCACTTCTTGACACCCTCCATATTTACTGATTTTACTGGAACAATAAAGTATGAAAATTATAGTTTGTTCCTGTTATAAGTTATGCCAGCGTATTAATATAGGAGAGACTCTTCATTTACTGATTTAGAGACAAAGTATAAGTTTCTAAAATGCGCATAAAATATAAGAAACAAATAAAATATTAAAAGGTATTTTAGCCACTTTCCTCTATTTCTATAAAAAATACTTGTATCGTCCAATCTATTATACATCATTTATGTACAACAGACCTTCCACCTACAGTTTTAACTGTTTTTGTTTTGTTGATGATAAAATGTTTTATGATAAAGTTATTGTCAATTACAAGGGAGAATAATGATGTAATGATCTGTCATTATACAACATTTAAGCAAAAAGCCTTTTTTTTTTGCTGATATTTTATTTATATAGTTTAGACAAGATGCCTTCGGTTTCATAACGGAAATACCAAAATCTCGTGTGAAAAATTCAACAAGTTCTAGATGTGGACCAAGGTACATCGTTATAATTTTTTTAACACTAAATTATGGTATTGTATCATCATTGTCAAAGTGAAATAATGGTATAAGGGTGTGACAACACCTTCGTCTGTATCCTCGTCCTTGTCAAGCGAGGTGAAATAGAAAAGTCAAAAAAATAATAGAACTATAAAAACATAGGAGTGTGTTAAAGTTAAAGTTTTCACAGCTGTAGTACCTCGAGCAGATACCAGCATAATCCGCGTGTCCCACCATCGATCGACACCAAAGAACCGATGGAACTTAGTAATCGATTTAATTAAATATTAACCCACCTGGCTCTATTGACACAAGTTCGTTTATTATTCACTTCTATTATCTAGTTATTCACTATCACATAAAAAATATGTTTTTTGACTCATCAATTCGTTCTTCGTCACTTACGTTCGCACTTGTATTTCTTTCCTCTGACAGTATATGATTGATTAAATAAATTAAATGGGCTTTTAATATATTGCGCACTTTAAGGGTTTCACACGGGGGTTGTGTAGCTTGCTGAAAGTAATTGACTGAACTTCAGTGCAATAAATGAAGGGGTGATATCGATGGTTAGGGGTGACAATAGATACCTATAGTCTGCAAAAAAGTTAGTTCTTTAGGTACATACTTCATTAATTTAATTTAATGATTCTGTCTTAGGTGTAAACGAATTCCTGGAATGATGGATAGTTCTACTTCTAATTGGAATTAAATAAAGAAGATTCAAATTGTAGTAATAACAATTTCTTATTTATATCTCATCCCTGACATACATGCACACGCCCGCTTTGGTCAAATTTGACCTCAAGGATATAACCTGGGTGAAGTGGGTATGCAAGGTCTAATGGATTACAGATCTGCTCCTCTGTCAAAAAGAGCGAGCCCGGTCCTCGTGTCAAGGTGGTGAAAAAAAAGAACACAAACATAACTAAGTTTAGATGATTGTTGTATCTGCGTTTTGCAATAGTTGAAATTGTGTTTCAGTTAATATTTACGATAGAGCTTAATTAATTTTGACAGAGAAAATTCAAACAACCTTTTACTAAGATTTCTAAGGAGGCGTACTTGTTTCTTACCTAGTATAGCAGCAACGGAGTTCCATAGCATTTATGAGTAAATGTTGATCTAAAGATCACATTTAATAAAAAAAAAAAACTATCCAGCAGCACCGAAATTAAATCATTAAATTTACCAAAAAAAAACGAAGGTTTTTTTTAAATTTATTTTACTTAAGTTGGTTTTTCTGTCGGTAATTAATCGAAGAATACCTGACTCAGCAGAATTTTTATGTTTAAAAACTAATAGAACGCCGATCGGCATCATTAACTACAGGGTGCTTTTACGAAAATTTACGAATGTGGAGCAATTTCGAAATCTCTAAAATCGGAAAAGTCCAAAAAGCTTCATGCAAAAGGAAGATTTGCTTTCATAACATATGTTTAATTATATATTAAATTGAAAACTTACGCCGACTGCTAAAAGACAAATTGAATATGCGTTCAAAGGATACTTTTCGGCCGACGAAATCTAAGCTTGGGCCCGCACCCATCCGAATCCAAATCTGTAACTATTTTGTGTCATAGGTAAATAATAATAATAATAATAATAATAATAATAATAATAATAATAATAATAATAATAATAATAATAATAATAATAATAATAATAATAATAAATAATAATAAATAATAAATAATAAGTCATGGGTGCTGGTTTTAATAAATATAAACAACCATGACCCGAGAACAAATATCTTTGTTCATCACGCAAATGAATGCCCCGGCCAGGACTCGAATCTGGGATGAGGCAGGGCTGCTCACCGATACGCCACTTGGTCGTCATGGCAAGTAAGAAAAACCTGGCGATCAAAATTTTTCCAGCGCGTCTCGATTGTTTCACTTTCGTAGGCGTCGGTTTAATTTGAAACAGAAATACTGTTGACTGGCGCTTTGTTTCTGGATCATATTGATAAATACCTGCTTTGAATTTATCTATATATATATTGGTGGGGTTGTGCGGTCCCAGCGCGAAACAATCCTACTTACGCAAAGGTGGTTGTGTGGAATATCATGAAAACTTCCCGATCCAATCGACAGATTGTGCTTACGAGGGTCAAACTGAAAACTTAAAATTGGCCACTTGTAAACAATACAATAAAAAATAAATTTTTAATTTTAAAATGGAACTATTTGCCAGTATTATTGAGTATGTATTTCATTAATTTGTCATTTGTTTTACGATTTGGCGGCATATTAAAAATTGTCTGTGCCACGTCAGCATGAATTTAACGCGAGAAAAATTACGTGCAATGATTTTTTATGACTTTCAATGTCATTTAATTCAACAAGAAAGTTATGATAGACAACGATTGATATTTCACGAAAGCCCCAACTCGTGTACCTGTTTACGACTGGTTTGATGAGTTTAAACAGGTCTCACAGGTCTCACCGATGATCTGCGTAAGGGACGGCCTTCTACGGCGACGACTGAAGATAACGTCTGTGTTGTGCGGCGTATCATAGAGACCGACAAGGGAGTGACCTATCAGCAGATTCAGACAACCTTAGGCATCGGTATCAGTCAAGTGCACAAAATCCTCCATGAACATTTAGCGGTCAGGAAGCTTTGTGCCCGGTGGAGACCTCATAATTTGACCGAGCGCCAAAAACTCCGTCGTGTTGATTGATGCCCTGAAATGGTTGAAAGATTTAACGGAGGTGACTCAAATGCTGTGTTCGACATACTTACGGGTGAAGAAATCTAGATTTACTGTTATGATCGTGAAACCAAAACATAGTCAGCTCAGTGGGTGTTTCCTTTTTTTTTTTTCAAATTCAAATATTTATTTCTCAACATTGACAATTACTTGTTCTTATTGACGTCAAATAAAACATGATTCTACCACCAGTTCGAAAAAAACCTTCGTGAAGAAGAACTGGCAAGAAACTTCACGGGTATATTTTTTTTTAAAATAAATTTACAGAGTCTCTTTATGTCTATACAAAATTATTCTTTTCTGCATCTGTTAGCTCGGCAAGTCTCCCTCCCCCCAAGTATCCAAACGACGAACACCCTCAAACGGCACCCGTTCACGAGTTAACGCGGGATCCAGCCATCACCCTCCTCAACCATATTAGAGGGAAGTGAGCGACCCGTCACCCGACGCTACCATAAGAAGACGTACTTTAGTGACAATGACGCTTTAGATATTCATCGGGACGAAGAACTCATCGCACATACAGACACATTACACATGCTTTGTTACAAATACTAGTACAATCCTGTTAATGAAGGGATTATACCCAAGGGCTTTTATCATCCAAATAATCGGATAGTTTATAACATGCTCTAGCATACAACTTCTCCTTTATAGTTTCTTTGAATTTGTCAATAGGAAGACCTTGGATATCCTCAGGAACCTTATTATAAAAGCGTATACATTGACCCATGAATGAGTTAGTGACTTTATGAAGCCTGCTATTATGACCTGCCAGCATATTTCTTCCTCTTGTGTTAACATTGTGCAGATCTTTTTTCTTTTGAACAAGGTTATGTTTTTTTTAACATACATTAAATTTTCTAAAATATATTGTGAATGGAAGGTAAGAATATTTATTTCCTTAAATTTACTTCTAAGAGACACCCTTGGACCGAGCTGATAGATTGCGCGAACGGCCCTTTTCTGCAGAATAAATATAGCATCGATGTCGGCAGCACTCCCCCACAACAGAATACCATATGTCATGAGGCTGTGGAAGTAACCAAAATAGACTAATTGAGCAGTTGTTTCATTTGAAATTTGTCAAATTTTTTTAACAGCATATGCGGCAGAGCCAAGCCTTTTCGCTAAACCATCAACATGCGGTCCCCACTGGAGTTTGGCGTCTAAGGTTATGCCCAGAAATACAGTTGAGTTTACAGGAATCAGTTCCTGGCTCTTAACTACAATGTTTGTGTTTACCTGTTTGACATTTGGCAATGTAAATTTAACACATTTCGTTTTTTTTTCATTGAGGAGCAAATTATTAGCTGAGAACCACTGCTCTGTGTTGGAGATGCATTTGTTCACCGCTCGATAGTCAATTTCTTGTCTTTTGATTTTAAACAAGAAGGAAGTATCGTCAGCAAACACTATGACCTCGCATTGATTCTTAACGACCGATGGCAGATCATTAATATAAACTAAAAATAGGAAAGGACCGAGAACTGAGCCCTGGGGCACACCCATTGTCACTGCCGATCCTGATGATTTTTCTCCATTTATTGCAACTTTCTGTTTTCTATTAGAAATATATGATTTAATCAAGGCAAGCGCTCGGTTTTTAATGCCGTAATGGTGCAGTTTCATGAGTAGAGTAGTATGATCCACACAGTCGAACGCCTTGGACAAGTCACAAAAGACACCAATAGCATCACACGACTCCTCCCAGGCGCTGAATACGTGTTTTATGAGCTCAACACCGGCATCGGTTGTTGAGCGACCCCGCGTGAAACCAAACTGCTTAAAATTCATTAAACTATTACCGTAAAAATGAGAGAGTAATTGATTTAAAATTAATTTTTCAAAAATCTTACTGAGCGTTGGTAGTATAGATATAATAATAATATAATAATAATAATCCCCAGACAATCACACCAACTGTATGGCCCCAAAGTAAGCAGAGCTTGTGTTATGGATGACCATACAGCGAACTGGGGGGGATCCCAGAATAAACATACTTATATAAATACAAACAACCATGACCCGAGAACAAACATCTGTGTTCATCACACAAATGCATGCCCCGGCCAGGACTCGAACCTGGGACCTTCGGCGTATGAGGCAAAGCTACTTACCACTACACCACTCGGTGTAGTAGGTCTAAAATTATTAGGGTCAGACATACTATCTGCTTTGAATATTGGAATGACCTTACTCAATTTCATTAAATCAGGAAAAACACCATTATCAACACAGTCATTAAATATACTGGCTAAGTACGGGGCTATACCATCAATGACGGATTGAATAATTTTAACAGAAATTCCATCTAAATCGGCAGTATTTTTTACTTTAATGCTTTTAAATGCATTTAAAACTTGTGGAACAGTAACATGTTTAAAAATAAAATCAATATCGCATGAATTTACATTTTCCGTTAGCAGTGACTGTGCAAGAGTGGAACATGAATTAATACTCGAAGTAGTTGACACAGGGATGGCAGTAAAAAAATTTTCAAATGCTTCAGCAACTTCTTTGTCAGTTGACAACACTTTATCATTAATTTTCAAATTATATTTGGTGTGTGGTTCTTTTGCTTTCCCAGTTTCCTGATTAATTATATTCCATGCAGTTTTTGAAATGTTAGTACTATATTTAATTTTATTATTAATGTAATTAGATTTAGCTACACTGCAAACTCGTTTAAATAATTTTGAATACTTTTTAACATATTCATAAAATGTCTTATTATGATTATAAGTTCTTTCACTGTACAATTCATATAATCTATTTCTACTTCTGCATATTCCCACTGTTGCCCAGTAACTAAACCTAAATAAATTATTATTTATACATATTTTCTTTTTTTTTTTAAACAGAGTCATATTCATTTCTAATTATATTATGAATAGAGTTATATTGAGTAATAGGATCTGCACAGTAATCTAATTTAAATGTTTTTTCAAATACATTTTTCTTAAATGTTTCAAACCGTCTCTCATTCATGGGTATAAAGGTAATTTCTCTTTTTAAAGTCTTTTTTAGCCCAATATCAAAAGTGGCCAACTGCCCACTATGATCTGATTGTAGTTTATTAATTACTGACTTTGTACATGGCATTAAATTTGTTAAAATGTTATCAAGACATTTGGCTGAGGTCGCTGTGATTCGCGTAGGCTCTAAGAAGAGATTTTTTAGATTGTAACAATTAAAAAGGTTCAAGAATCGTTGACTTTGTGACGTCTCTACTAATAAATCAATATTAAAATCGCCACAAATAATTATTTCTTTGTTTTTGTTATTTACTCTATGTAATACCTCATCCATAGTGCTCTCAAAGACTTCATATGGTGATGATGGGGGTCTGTATACACTTATTATAACAATATTCCCTATCTCAATACTGGCTATTTCAACTGATCGCTCAACAGACAGACTTACAATATCAGGGCGTTCTTTAAATGTTAGGCTCTTATGAGTGATGATCATTGAGCCGCCGCAAGTTGTTTGTTCTCTGTTGAATGAACTAGCAATTACATGATTCTTATAAGAAGACATAATTTGACACTTTGTGAGCCAGTGCTCTGTGATACATAGTATATGAATATTTTCACAGTTTATGAACAGTTCAATCTGTAATTCCTTACCATCAATGCCCTGCATATTTTGATGGACTATGTTCAGAAAATTATTTTTTACATTTTTATTTCTTAAATTACTACTTATAATACTGGTGCTAGATGTATTATCTATTGTCACTAACTTATGTTTAAATTATTTCTAATACTATGTTTTGGAATATTACATTCCAACGGGTCAAAAGTATAAAGTGACTGCTCAATAGAAGCAGCGGTTGTAGTCAACGAATTGACTGTTATGCATAAAATATATGATAGCGAGTATGCTATATGTCGTAGGTCATTACTGTACAAATTGTACCTATCATTGGTCATATATGGCTTGTTAATAAATGTATTTAAATCAATAAACTGAAACTTTTCACTATGACGACATGTCATATTTTGTACATCTATATGTAGTCGATGCTGCATATTATTTTCTGAGGGGTTCTGGGTAAATGGAAATGCAAACAAAATAATTTTATTAATATTCTGCCTGCAATTCAATCTAGCAAAACATGCTGTCATTGTTTTCCTACTTAGTTGCTTGCATCTGCCTACTAATATAATCAATATTGTATTAGGGTTAAATGTACGGGATGTAATTTTATCAACTATGTCATAATATGAAGCACCGGGGTAACAATAATTAGTTATTGGCCCCCCAACACACCGAGTAAGTTGCAATCCCATGTTCTTACCAAGTTCATCGCTATACATAATTATATTTAATTCACTTTTATTTGACTTATTATCTAAGCTACTACCTGAGTTTGATACTACATGCTCAGTGACATATGACTCCTCAGGTTGACTGGATATTGGCAGAGGGCTTGCCAAGGAGTTGCCAACTAAAGTGAAGAGAGGTCGAAGCGTGGAAAAAAAGATGGTGGCCTCGTTCTTCGGAAGGGCAGGAAATTTCGCGACAATTGTTTTAGAGGATCTAAAAACAGTTTCTGCGGAGTGGTACACTAACCATTGTTTGCCACAATGTTTTGGCGAACCTCGCATAAGGATCAGTGCGGGCTCCGGACGACACTGAAATGAAATGAAATATTTATTTCTCAACATTGACAATTACTTGTTCTTATTGACGTCAAACGAAACATGACTCTACCACCAGTTCGGGAAAACCTTCGTGAAAAAGAACTGGCAAGAAACTTCACTGCAGTATTCTAGCGATCTGCGCCGATAGCATGTACAGGATGAGTTTAGTGCATTATTTTTATAAGTGTCTCGAATTGTCTGGAAACTGGAAACGTAATTTATTGTCTAGCGTTACTTGGATGTGATCTGCTTTAGTCAAATATTCACTGCCAATGTAATAAAACTTCTTGTTTTTTGTAGACTAAAGGATAACATAAAATTTGTTTCGTAATTTACTGAACGGATATTCATGGTATATACATTACAGACAAAAAATCGAAGAAAAGTTAATATTAGTAGTCATGACTTAAAAGATCACCACAGGGTAACAGGATTTCCAAATTATTTTTTGATACTTATAATTTAGAAAGTACATAACCAACACTTTTTTTATATGTTTTCGATAGCTGTCACGTATACATTTGCTAATTCTCCTCCAGTTTGCTGTATGTGTAAAGATCTGCTTATTTTTAAGATAAATTTATTTATTTATAAACATAGAAAATCCTGTTCCCTTTAATTTAAACTTCACCCATATATTCTCACAAACTGATTTGGAATTGAGATGTCAAAATGAGATTGTGATTTAAAACAATAGGAGCAGTAGTAGTATTTAGGCAAATGACGGGAATTCACTTTTAACTTGGTCACAGCCGGCAAACGAGCAAGCGACCTGACGGTAAGTTGGTAGGTAGTTTATTTATGGATATCTTATGTAAACTTCAACTGAATGCCGAAAACAGGCTTCAGTTAAAGTTGCTACAGTAATAACACTGGCTGTTCTTTCCCTTGGGCTGGAACACAAACACGCAAACGCGGCCATTGTAGCGGTAGACGCGACGTTGAAACGAGATCGATCGAAGAACCTAGACGACATCTTAACAAAAGAAACTCTACTTCTACTTTTGTTTATCCTAAACATATGAAACTATGTGAACCTGGAATAAAAATAAAGTGTTTTTAAGCAGTATTTGAAAATGGAATGTTATTCTAAGCTTTTGACGATCGTACAATATTAATTGGTGATGCAAAAATCTGTAAAGGTACCATGGAGTAAAATCGAATATCATCATCATCATATCAGCCACAGGACGACCACTGCTGAACATAGGCCTCCCCCAAAGACTTCCAGAGCGACCGGTCACACGCGCTCTACAACCAACGACTTCCTGCGACCTTATTGTATCGTCTGTCCATCTAGCCAGAGGTCGTCCCGCGCTGCATTTTCCGGTACGTGGTCTCCAGTCCAGAACTTTTCGGTCCCATCGGCCGTAAGTTCGACGCGCCACGTGCCCCGCCCACTGCCACTTCAGCTTACTAATCCTTTGGGCTATGTCGGTAACTTTAGTTCGTCTACGGATCTCCTCATTTCTGATTCGATCTCGTAGCGAAATACCGAGCAAAGCCCTCTCCTTAGCACGCTGGGTGACCTTGAGCTTTCTTATGAAGCCCAAGAGATCACGTTTCTGAGCCGTAAGTCATTACTGGTAACACACACTGGTTGTAGATTTTCGTCTTGAGGCGGTACTGAGGTATTTTGGACGAGAAGATATCACGCAGTTCTCGAACGCTGCCCAGCCGAGCTGGATTCGTCAATTGACCTCTTTCTCGAAGTTGGACCTACCTAATCGGACAGCTTGTCTTAGGTAAATGCCCTCGTCTACAACTTCGAGAACAGACTTACCAGCTAGCAATGGGGTAGGCGCAACATGGCTATTTGACATTATTTTCGTCTTATCCATCTTCATTTTAAGACCTACCTGTTGGGAAACTCTGTCGAGGCCATCAAGCATTGTGCCGAGATCTTCCAGCGATTTTGCCATGACCACAATATCGTTGGCAAATCGGAGGTGAGTGATGTACTCGCCATTGATGTTGATGCCGAATCCTTTCCATTCCAGAAGTTTGAAAGCGTCTTCCAAAGCAGCGCTGAATAGCTTTGGAGATATTACGTCTCCTTGTCTAACACCTCTCTACAATGGAATCGCCCCCGTGCACTGCGCGGTACCGACATGGCGGCATTTTTGTACAAACACTTCAACACTTCGATGTACCGATGGTCTATTCGGCACCGTTTTGGAGAGATCGCAGCACTTTTGTATAATGTGGTCTATGGTACTGAAGCCTTGTCGGAAACCGGCATGTATAACTAAGTCAACATATAACTGGATTGTTTTATTTTCTTAACAAAAGGTACTTTTTATTAAGTGCAATATTAATGTTAATTCCGAACACAGCTACCTCGAGTTTTTCAGTAGCACAAGGTCTTACTACAGCTACTTACTTCTACACTTACAGCTCTACAGCTTACTTCTTCAGGTCCGATGACACATCTAGATCTACCCAAAAGGAGTTCCAGATGCAATTTTCGAGGTTTATATTCAGGTTACCTGGTCATCCTGGATCTTCTCACACATAACAACAAATAAAATGAATCAAAACTCCACATGTTTAGCGCTGCCCGTTTAAGAGTTCTTGGAGCAGAGGACATTTATTTTTGGCAACTAAATAATATAAAAGCTACGCAAAAAATTTGTCAACTGTCTTCGCGCGAGAACAATTATTTCAAGTAAAAATTTAATTGTCCATATAAGACCGACAGATGTGTGAGGGAAAAGTGGCGTAAAGCCTTTAATAACACCCAATAAACAAAATTTTTTTATTATGATGGTTAACAAGAACACTTAGAAATACAAGTATATAGAGATCCAACTTTTTGTGTTAGCTTTTTTGAAATATTTTGACTTTTAGAATATTATAACGAGCTTGAAGTTCCAACCTTTAACCATCGAAAAGGCTGCCTTTATAGCACCGAATAACTACGAAGTAAGTTCGAATTTTATCTGTTTTTTTTTACAGTACATTAATCTTTAATAAATTTTGATCTTAAGGTCAAAGAAAACAAAGGTTAAATTTACATTTCTAATCTTTATTTATTAATAAGATTCCTTTTTAATTAAACAACAATAATTAAATAGTTAATTATTAGTAAACATGATTGATTTCTGAGGCTGTTTTACATAATCTCATCGAGAATCTGCGATGTGCTTGAACAAGTTATGTTGATACTGAACCCGATACTCCGTGAGCCCGCGCAGGACCTCGCCTCCTGCTCGCCACCATCTGATTCTAGCTTGCTCTGGGTCTCTAGAAGAGAACGGATTGAGTTATTTTATATCCCCTTACAGATATTATATTATTGGACACAGTTTCCTACCTTTAGAAACTCCTCTTGGATGTGTTTTATTAGATACGCGTTGGTAAAGTGTGCTAAATTTTTTTTGTTTTTTCACACTTGACGAGGTCTGTATGACCAGTGCTGGCAGTAAAATGAAATGCTCAAGGCCAGGTTCTTCTTTAGATCGATATTTGCGGCGAGATTCCTTTTTAATGATAAGTTTTGGGTTTTTGGGGTTGTTGCGGCTAGAAACACATGGTGTCGATGAATCTAGAGTGCGATGTCCGTGAACGCCGTGCAGCGGCGCTGGATGGTCGTGCGCAGGTTGACGGCTGCTCTGGAAGCAGCTCGTGGGCTGTTCGAAATGTGGTGCGGCGCAGCTGGGGCCCGGTGAGCAGTCCTCCTCACGCGCGTGGTGCCGCCGGCCTGGTGAGAATCGCTCGCAGCTCCTATACGCCCGTCGCCCGATTTCTTCATGTCTATCACTGTTCTGACGACTGAACGGAATATCCCGATTTACTTTCATTTCCCTGCCTTTGTGACTGGCGACAATTATGTCTCCAGTTTTGCCGGTCGGCTGTCTAACATTTTCGTGGCGATTATTCAGTTTTATTATTCGGTAGTGGCGTCGTCGTCGTCTTTCTATATGTGCAACGCGCTCCCGCAAAAGGCTGTCGATTAATCGTTGTAATTCATATCTGGTGCTGGACCTGTCAGGCCCGCGACGACCAATTCGAGCGTTGGGCCAGTGTGTTCTGCACACATCCTCCCATATGATATCGCTAAGAACGGCTTCTCTTGATGAAGTTAACTTAATGCCATCGTCTCGGGGAGCAAATTCTCCTTGCGCTAAGTAATGAACTGTATCCATTAGCCGGTAGTCTCGGACAGGTGGAAGTTTGTGACGAATTTTTTGCACTCTGTCAGCTGCATCTTTGGGCCGGCTGTCGCGCTTGTAGGTCATCGAAGCACATTGTCTTCGACCTCTAGCCGTTATACCATCGTAGGTGGTAAAGTCGCGGCTGTATTGCTCTGAATTATGTTTCTTGTCCAGGATGACTGCTTTATTAGATGAGGTCGATGGAGATTGTGGCGCAAACTTCTGGAAAGCAGAAGACTCTGGAACTTGACTGTACTCTATGCAGCTGCAACCAGGTTTTTCAAAAGATGTCGAAATATTTTTATCGCTTTGACTAACTTCTTCATCCGACGAAGATCCTGCCTCGTTAGAATGCATAGAGCTAAAAACCATTTCTTGTTTCAAAATTTTACGTTCGAGATGTTTGATTTTTTTGAAAATTTTTGATAATCTCGTTTGAGAACTTTCTGATTTCTCTATAAGGGTATTGGTGTAAAATAAATCTCCAATTTCTACGTGTTTAAATAGAGATCCGACTTTACGACTGAAGTTCGTATCAGTTATCGGAGAGTGAACCTTTATGGGGCTTTGTCTTAAGGGATTGCATTTTTCTTTTACTTCTTCTGTGTAATCGCTAGCTTTGCTTATATACTGACAGCCTTTGACTCGTAAAATGTCTTGCGATTTTGAACTTTGTGGTAAAAATTTGTCTGCACGATACTTATAATACGTTGAAGCTTTGGATTTTACAGGTATATTATTGGTTTCTGAAATATTTAAAAAGTCAAATATTACTTAATTTTATTACATTAAGAATTAAAGTTTACGGAGCAATCAAGACTTACGAAGTCTGAATACGGGATGAACATTAGTTCTGCCTGATTCTTTTTCTGGTGGGTTCTGAAACTAAAGCAATATCATAACAATACTTAAATAATTTAATTATTATTATTACAGAGCGGATTTGAAGTAGCTAATACTACATTTATCTGGAAAAGACCAGTCGAACATTTGATCTTGTAACAAACAATAACTTAACGAAATTAAAAGTCAAAACACTTTATTGCGTTTTGACATTTCTTCAATCTATATTTACGAGATAACTCTGACTGTGAGCATGCTGTATTTGCCTGAGGCTGCTTTGAAATTTGAATCATATCCGTCGGCAAAAATAAGTAAAAGTGTACTTCTTGTTGGGAAACCTAATAAATAAGATAAAATAAAAGACAATGTTTTTTTTACTATGAGCCCTGGTCCAAGTTTTTTTCTGCATCCCCCATGCTTGAACTCATTGTTGATTGACTCATCCATTTGAAGTTACTATGTGTGTAAAGACGCAACAAAATCGAACCTTTAGTTCACGAGTTATTTCAAGTTATTTAAAACTCCCAAAAGATAATCAAGCTTATTTCAGTGCCTCATTTTTATCAATCAAAAAACTACTTTTAAGGTGTCTAATAACTTATTGATAACATTTAACATAACAACATGACAAGAGTAGTGGTTTAGAGGAAAATCTTATAATCTCAGGTTCGGTTCTAGATCATATAATATTATTTGTCTAAAAGATGCCAGGTACAGAGAAAACATTTGCGGTCGATGATTAGTATTCATGGTTTGGTGTAATTATTTCTATTCATTTTGTACATTAAGGTATAATGTTATGTAAATGAAAAAACGTTTGTTCTTTAAAATATTTATTAACAAAAATCATGTATCAACTTTTTCGGGAAAAGAAAAGAATAACTATTAGTCGTTTTCGTCAATGATGATACTACCCAGGAACTGTGCTGGATCGTTAATATCGCTAAAACGCCCCCACGCCAAGAACCACACAATAGACATAACATGAGAGCATGTGCCTAGTGTGTTTGCCACTCTTACATGAACAATAATAATTATATAAAGCCTCCAACCCATTGTGGTCTGAGTTTACAAGTATATATGTATAATAAGTTCGGCTGCGAGTATGTCTAGACTGCATTTTACCTCCTAATAGCCAGGAATTATTACTAGCGATGTTATAATTATTAAAATTAACATTTTCTCTATATAGTTGTATAGTATAAACACCATTGCGGACATGTTCACTGTAATAACTCCTGGCTAGTTTTAGCTGGTTAGTACCTAGCGCAAACATAACAAGCTCTTCCTCAGACAACCGTGGAAAATCTCTTAATCCAGGTGATTCGGCAGACATATTTTCAAATTGAACTCGTCGGCTGTTTAAGTTGTGGTCATTTACATATTGCGCAAGACTATTTTCATGATTAATTCTATTGTGGATCCTTTCTACGAAAGCAGGGGCGTTTATGTTATCAGTGATTGGGTCGTGGAACGCATTTGTAAAAGCCGCGGCATTTCTAAAATCTTCATACATATGAGGTAAAGCTCTATTAAAATATTCTTGTCGAAATGTCTTGAAGTCTCGCTTCAAGCGGCCATTCACTACTTCCACGACCCATCGACAAATCGTAACAAGCCGAGACTTGTTAGCGTCAACCATCGACATTTGAGTTTCGCCCTTTTCTACCGACTTAGGCATATGCACCTCATAGCCACAAGCTTCAACATCAGGCACGGCATCTCTAAAGCCTCTATCCAAAATGAGGACGTCTCCTTCTTGGAAAAACCAGTTAAACACGTCGCCTTCATTAATTAAACTCTTTAATATAGTAGCATCAGATGTAATAGCTGAATGGGGTCCAGTAACTTCAATTATATACCCATCGCAACACACTATAAGAAAGGGTTTTAACAGATTTAAAAACTTATGGTGGCTATATGTTAATCTTTGAAATAGAAAGTTGCTAGTTTTTTGTATGTAAACATACGTGCCATCCAGAATTATTATACATTTGCTATTTTCTCCATTTCCAAATAATGCCCGAGGTATAAAAAGGTTTCGATTAAGCACTTGTGCTCTTGTCAAATGTTGAGGTGTAAAATCTTCTGTCATACATAATCTTGCTATTTTCATCTATTTTTCCAGAGTTGTTCTGCTGATATGAAACATATCTGCCAATCTTGTATTTGGTTCACCGGTTCTCAACTTGATCAAATATATCGCCAAAGCGGTTTCGTCAAACAATCTATTAAACTGATCGATGTTTCGAACAATCAGAAAATAAACTTCATGTGGGTCCATCCTCTCAATATTTTCAAAATCTACTCTTCACCCTTCAGGCACAGATTTTAAAATCTTCATCATGTCCATGATGTGAGCTTCGTCAAAATAATGACTGATATTTGAAGCTAATAAAAAAGATATCAAAATCCTTCAGTATCAAATGTTCTTCACAAACACGTGCAGCTGGAGGTACGTAGTAATTAAATCATGCAGCAAGCGGATTTCAGCGGTACATCCAAATAAAATACAGGAGTTAGAAGTATTCGTGGGTCGACTAACTTGCGGTAAGGCAATTCCATATTAAGGAATTTCGAGTGTCTTGTTCCTGCAGTACTAGCTCACGTTGATCGTCAACAGGATGAGCCTCGACGTGAACTGGTAGCGCCATGGGTTGATCTCTCGGTTCTACAAGATTTACCGGTGGTTCACGTTCACTCCCACTAGAGGAACGACGCCTGAGAGGGTACGCTTTGCACCTCCAACACGAATGGCAAATAAACTCTGCGTTATTAAATAGTATCTGAAACAAAAGTTGTCAGGTTCTCAAACATATCTTTAATAACCTAAACCCTAATCTTTCTTAAGTTTATGTTAAGATTAGTTCAATCACTACTTATATTGCATCTTGCTTTAATAAAAAAAGTTACTGTAAAAGTAACTTTATTATAAGTATTTTTATATACAATTATACAGGGTATACACAAAAATCCAAGAAAAAATATCCTTGATCCAGTAAGTGTAGAGTATTCGATTACAAGAAACCATGTTTCTTTTGCACTCATATTCTATTTATAAAGAAATTAATCACGCTGAGAAAGTAAAAAAGTTGTCACGCACCCCGCGCGTTATTGGCGCAAAGAGGGGGCGCCGCGAAGCGCACTTAGAGCGTGTGGCCACGCGCTTTTACAAGGAATTTTTTAAATGTTTCTTTATAAATAGAATATGAGTGCAAAAAAAAACGGATTTTTGTAATCGAATGTTCTACACTTACTCAGTATGGGGTATTTTCTTCCAAAGTACTTTCGTGGACACCCTGCTCGTGAATATATAGTCTCAGAATAACTAATACAATTATTGAATTACATATTCTGAGTTACGACTATAAATAAGCAAAGTGTGTTTAGATTATTTTATTGTTACTGCAAGTTATCAAAACGCACTTACTTGATAAGGAAGGGCACGTTCTGTTATATTTCTAGCTACCACTGGAAAATCTGCAAACAACTGCGTAGTCAGTGTTCTTCTTCGGATGGAGAGCACTGATCTCGAACACAACAGACACACTTGTCCAGCAGATGCACGAAACATCTCAAATCGATAAATCCAGATCACAAGGCTTAAAATCGAGTCCAGAAGAATGATGCAAGGGTCAATCGGTTTATAACAGTAATCCACACAAAAATAATCGCACAGTACACAACTATAAGCGGAGAGCGTTAAAGAAGGACTGCGCTCATACTATACAAGCGAAATGCATAGTGAACTTACGCTGCTTTCTCGCTCACACAAGTGCTAACAAAGGAATAAGAATCGCTGGCCAGCCTATGTAACTCTGGCAAACTCGCTTGCTAGCTACAATTTAATTGTATGAAAGGTGCATACAATTCACAATAGTAATTCACACAAAAGTGCATAGTGAAATTGTTGCTTTCTCGCTCACACAAGTGCTAACAAAGGAATAAGGATCGCTGGCCAGCTATGTAAGTCTGGCAAACTCGCTTGCTAGCTAACTACCTGTGATAAAAAAGGTGCATGCGCATAAAAAGTGAAATAATAGCTTTTTCTTAGGACTTATTATTGGCTAATATCTAGATTTCTGCAGGATAGATTTTTCTGATTCCATACAAGAAAATATTGTATTTGAGATCTTCTTTCAAATAAACCAAGTGACAAGCTTGGGGGCACACTATAATTTTTTTTGATCAGTTTTCAGATTTTTGAAAGATCACTTTCGGAATTTATCTGGGTCCGGTGGACCCCTGCAGATACATTTCTACCATATTCGCAAAAGTCGACAAAAAATGTGAAGATTAGATGTAACTAAGACCCCCATCAAACCTCCCGTGGACATCTGAGGGCCCTGGACCACTTTGGGAATCATTAATACACTGCAAACAAAATCAAAGCGATCATAAATTCACATGCATTTAATTCTTAGAGTCCATTATCCAAAAACAGTTGATCGTCGTATGTTTACACATCATGCTGGTAGCGACTAAAGTAAAAAAAAAATCGATTGCTGATATTAATAATACGATTCTAGAATAGTTCAACTATTTTATTTAAAATCTTACAATATAAATACAGTACATTTATTTTGGAGAATAGAAATTACGTTAATTAAGTTAAGTTAAATTTAAATTAATTAAATTAATTTCCAAAACTCAATAAGCGAGATAAATCATTTCGTGATTTCGATTCGTTACTGAGATATATATCAATATATTTAAAATCAACAAAGGCTACAAGTGATTTGTTAAAACATGTTTGATTTTGAAATGATTTTATGATCGTATTTCTGCACATAGGCATGATGAAATATTTAAAGTTGCTGTTCCGCTTTTTCAAAGCGAAAATTAAGGTTTCTAAATAATTGTTTCTTAAATTTAACGAAACACTAAGTATTCTGTCGACACTGTGTCATGTGCGATATCAGAAGAAATGCGCCAAAATAGAGGTGTTAAATCATTCAAAAATAATTACAGTTTTAAGATATTTTAATATCTCACTGAATTCAAATTTTGCATATTATCTATGGGAATAAAAATTATTTTTCGTTTGTTACAGTTATGAGAATTTGTGAATATGATAATTTGAAATGCTACAAGAACCAATTGCACTTGTGTTAACCATATTAATATAGTAATAGATACTTCAAATTCGCTCACAAATAATAATTATAATGCGTTACGTTAGTAAAACATCAAAAGTGAACCAAAAAAACTAAAATGCTTAAGTACCTTTTCTGTGTTGCGATGTAATTTCTTGGAAAAATATAAAGTTTCAAGTCCAGGTTTGCGCGGTTTAACGGAGACAACTATTCTGCGACGGGGACGATCCCCTTGTACTGCCTCGGGATTGTTCTGGGGTATTTCTACATAACAAGAGTGAGCGTTTATAATAATTGCAACTTCTTACAGATCTAAGATAAATAATATATAAATAAGTATACATAAATAAGTTCACTATATAAATAAGTTCACCTAAAAGAAGTTTCTTAGACAGCAAGGAGGCTCCGATTTTCGCTTGGCTTGTATTTTTCCCTGTATTTCTTTCTGAATAGTTGAAATACTTTTTCCTGAAAGTGTTGCTTTCACTTTCCATAACATGATATTTTTCTTTTTACGACATAGTTTTAAAATTAAAAAAAATATGAAGATTTTTTGAAAATTTACACCAAAATTTTACATAATTATGACACGTCAGCTGTGCTGACACTGCTTGAATTGACACAATTTGGACAACCAAAGTGCTTGTTTTTCACTGGGATAAGCCATAATGTATAATTTACACGATGGCGGTATGCGAACAAATTTCACTATTGTAATCCTCTGTCGTCTGATCATATTTATGATAAAAATGGTTCCAATAAAACCTCCAAAATGAAAAGAATGGTTTCAGTAAGATCTTGGTCCATTTTGATTCACTGAGTTATCTAAAAATATTACAGATTGTATGCAGTTAAATTTAATTATACAATTTTAATTAAGAGTCTGTTATCCTAATCGTCCAATAGATGTCACACTGAAAGATTTTGCTCAAGAATCTTATACTTTTAAAATTTACTTTATTTACTAAATTAAAGAATAAAAGATTTTATTCTTATCTATTGACTGCATCATCCAAAGATTGCCAACTGCCAATTTTCAAAAATGGAAATGAAAGGAAAACAAGAAGTTTATTGTCAAAATTTGCAAAAAGTGAAGTAACGATTAAAATAGTTATTTTTGGAGTTTGTTTTTAAGTTTTGTAGTGTGTTTGTTACTAATAAGTTCGTTTGGGTCACTCCATAAGAAAATTATAGATGCGCTAATTTTACTCTAAAAATGTCGGATCAAGAAGAAACCAGTATCGCTAGCGAAATAACCATATCAACGGTGAACAGCAGTTATGGAAAGGGGGCTCAGCCCAAAGATGAAAAAAAAGATAATATGCAGCATCAGGATACCGCATCGTGTAATTATGAATTTAATATTAATTTTACATACGGTATTGTATTTATTCAATTTGTCCAAAACTATAATAAATAGGAAATACGAAAGCTATTGTAATAAATACTTGATAAGTAAAGTATTAAATGAATATATCCAGGCAGTCACAGACCGACAGTTATCTGTGCAGTGAAGGGCGAAGGGTTGCATTTAGAAATACGAGTTGTTAAAGGACGGGGTGAATTTTTTAAACGTAATTTTTTTGTTTTGAGTGTTTTACCAAACAAATCCCGTTAATAACAATTTGTTTTTCGTAAGAGTTATGATTTAACACTACTTTCATTTCCGGTGTTTTGCCGGCTTGCTTAGTTCGCGCATGCACTAACTCCATACAAACCTCACCTAGCCCACATTATGTGAACTATGATTTGGTCAGTTTTATCCATTGCGTTTTAATTGCGTATATTGAGCACGAACGTTCGGGTGTCCGAGGGTAAGAACTTCAGAAGAATCCGCCGGCAAGACCCCAGTAATTTTAGGTTGCCCTAAGCAACATGTGATGCTCTATAGTTCTCCATATAGATATTAAAATAAATTTACATCGTTATTAATAAATATAAATAGGCTGAAATTTGTAATCACGTTTTATTACAAATTATACAGGAAAGCCATTCATATTTAATCTCTATTAAGTCTATTTTTTATATTTTAATTCAAAATACCGTACTGTGAAACCACAGAACGAGGAATAAGGTTAGAAAAGCTATCAATGCAGTATTGATCGGGAACTGATGTCACCGGAGTCTTCCCACTTTTCGTCACAATTACTATTGCATATAAGTATATTCATATACATATAAGTTACCTACACATTAAAAAAAACCCAATCATAGCTCGTCATTCACACACGATATAATTCTGATGGAAACTTGAAGGTACAGGTATTCGTGGTGTTGCCTTAGAGTGGTTTAATACTTGACGGACCGGAGACAGTGTGTGAGGGTCAGTGGCTTCACTAGCAGTTTTAAAACCATATATTTCGGTGTTCCCCAGGGAAGTATATTAGGCCCGACGTTATTTCTACTCTATATAATGATATTCATGAACTCCACATAATGAACTCAAAAATTTTGTTACGCAAACGGTACATCAGCTATTTTCCACGGTCGTACTTATTTACTCTAACTGAGCAGGGTATGGCTGTCATTTCTGAATGGCTGCAACGTAATCTTCTTACTTTCAATACCAAAAAAACTATGTAAGTTTGTTTCTACAAAACCGTGGCAAGCAGATTACTTTTAATCCCTGTTATGTGAGTCTTTAACACGCACACCTGTTATAAAATATTAAGGAATTCACATAGATGATAATTTAAATTTCAAGTCAGAATAAGAAAAATAATAAATATAATGCGAAATCTTCGTGACGTGGCGTGCAAAAATACCTTAATCGGCGTGTACTATGCACTCTGTCAATCCCTGATAGTATACTGCATTACCTGTTGGGGCAGTGCAGCCAAGTCTCACTTGATTCAAGCAAAAAGAGCACAAAGAACAGTCCTAAAGGTAATGCTCAAGAAATGTCTTAGGTATCCAACTGAAAGCCTATACAAGGAAGCTGGCGTACTAACCATACGGCACTGGTTTATCCTTAGGACCTTCACCTGACTATCAGTTTGTTGCTAGCCGCCGGACCTGTAGAATTAATCAGCCAGCAGTGAATACCAGTTTTGCGCAGCGTTTTGGTGGTTTTATTAATGCCTATGTTTATAGTAAAGTAATTCAAAATTGTGACTTAAGAAATAAGAAAATATTAGAAGCTAAATTCATTATACAAACATGGCTGCATACACTAACCTATGATGTTACGGAAGATCTTTTAAAAATCGTAAAATAATAATAATAAATAATAATAGAAAGTATAAAATTGATTAAGTTTTTAAATTGTAAATTTACATTTCGGTAGTGCACTTTTATTATAAAAAAAGGCAAGTTAAATACCGGAAATGGTGCTTCGATACCGGCTACGGCCAAGTGAAGCAACACCTTTATTTAAGTATGTTTTGTTACCGATGTTTCTGGCAAATAAATATTTTTCATTTTTTTTTTCAAATATTTGGTAAATTAATAATACAAAACCAATGCAAATTTAATAAAAAGTAATTCTATCCTCCACTAGATGGAATTGAATTACTTGCACGCTATTTTGATAAGGATACAATATAAGGATGAAAAGACGAAAACAATTTTTAACACAACCAAGGAAATCTAAAGGCCAAATATAGAAAATAATTTTTTTCTATCTTATTGTAAAAGTCCAAATGAGGAACAATTTCAATGTTTTACACTAGTCTTTAAATCATGTAACTCGCATTATACCGAAAAGCGAAGGCACGCGAATCCAGGGCGGATTGCTAGTTACATATCAAATAAATACGAACGATAAATAAATAAGATAGATTTCGATATTAAGTTCGAATATAAATGTAGAATATTTTTTGCAAAACGCGAAATTATAATTATTAAACATAAAATCTCTTGGTATGGCTTTGTAGATGTTTAAAATTTAATTTTTAATAAGAAAAATAATACCACATCGATCTTAATGAGAAAGTACTTTAAATTATATACTATCGTAGATTCTTCATTATGGTTTAGTTCTACACTCTACATGAGCCCTGTCATTCAATGACATTGACATAGTAGTTTCAGGCAAAGCCATCTATTGTGATAGATGGTTCTATTTTTTGACATTCTGAAAACCTCTCATTGGAACTTAATGATTTTATCATTATGACTAGGGGCTTCGCCCCCCAATTGGTTTTCTTAGCATATATGCAGTGTGAAAGCAAGTTATACATAATTATATTTTTATTCCATAGTTAAATAAAACTTTAATTCTTAGTAAGAATTAATATCAACAAGGTATTTATCTTGGTCTTATCTAGCAAGCATACTAAGTAAATGTTTTCATAGAGCAAAAAACTACTTTTTTGTAAGTCTTAGTAAGTCGCCAACTGTAGTTACATGATTTTCTCGAGGGGGGACCAACCGTCCTCAGATTCGAGATACGAATTCCTAAAGCTAACCCATTTTGTTCCTGGGCAGATAAGTTGTTGGCACTATATTTACGTAGTCACTAACAGAATAGTCGGTACATTCTTATACTGTCAATAACAGTGGTTGTATGAACTATCTTCAGTTGAAGTCCACATAATTGTAATACACTGAAATACAACTATTAATTCTCTTGCAGCGGAGCCTGAATCAGAAAAAGCAAGTGAAGCAGAAAAAGTGACTCCCGTAAAAGATCGTAATATTAAAGGCAAGGTTTTTTACTGATTTCTTAGCTGGCATACGAGCACGTTTGGTGGTAAGTGGCATCCACACCCGTGGACATCATTAATCGTAGATGTTATATTTAATAACAGAAGTTGTGATTATTATATCGACTGTGATGAGTTGCCGACTGTAGGCTGCGGTTGTGGTTGCCTTTGTTCCAGTGATGGCACTGGCTGTCCCCTCCCTTTATCCAAAACCCAACCACGTAAACATGATTATTATGGCGAGATCTTACCAGAAGTTAAATGTTTGTCTTAATTTGCTTACACGTTTAGTATTTTAAAGAACAGTTAATTAAATTGAATCTCTTGCAGGGTCACCAGCACTAAACAAAGTATCAACTATAGCAAAAATGATAAGCTTATCACCGAGCAAGTCTTCTTCCACGAACGTAGACACGGTAATGTTAATGTTATATGGTAGAGAGTATTTATGTGCGTTATGCTTGTATATATATACAGCAAGTTGTTTGTATTCATATATGTATGTTTATTCTGAGTTCCCCCAGTTGGAAACATGGTCACCCGTAACACAACTTCTGCTTGGTTTGGGGCATTGCATGTAGTGTGTTTGTCTAGGGATTTGTTACTATTATTTTTTATTATTATCGTCTATCTGAATACTATTAACAATATAGATTAAGCTTAAATGTCGGTGAATACGTCTGGGACACTTTACCTGAAAAACTAAACCGTTTTTTTACAATAATAACCTTGAAGGTCATGATATCCATCGTGTCTTTGAACAACAAATTAATGTTTTGAAAAATATATCGATGCCGTTGTTGATAAAAGTGATAAGAACCTAGGCTTTGAACTGCGATTCTGCCTTTTTAATAATAAAAGACGTAAGTGGTCTCATAACGTATTTTTATCCAAACGCAAAAATGTAATATCTACCTCTAGCCACGTAGTGACACGCTTACGGATCACACTTAATTCATTTTGTGATATCCTCTTAATAAGCTTGGACAAAATAATGTTAGTTGTGCTGTTCGATGTCCTAATAAACAAAATAAAATAATGTTTACTTGTTGCCTAAAGAGGACTTATCACCAAAACTATTGGCTGAATGGCCCGTCGGTACTGATGGCTGGTTACCGTTCTACGAGTTGAAAATGAGCTAAAATTGATAGAAGTAGCAAAAAATAAATAGTTATATTAGGTTAGTAAATAGCAGCGTTGAGTGTACCTATTAATTTGGCTACATCAGCATATCAATATTTTCAGAAAAATTCAACAAAGCAACATCAGAAAAAATCCCACCCCAGTCTGCCAATACCACCAGATCCAGATAATATGTCCCATGCTCCCTCCAAACAGGGGGACGACGACATCTCGCCGTCAGAATTAGAAGATGTAAAATCAAGGCTACGGGAAAGACCAAGTGCTGTATGTATCAAAATATCAAATAGTCTATTATGATTCGTGATATATGTATGATATATTAATATAAAACTTTAGGTTTTCATGCAATAATTAATAATTATTGTCGATTTTGTAAATCTCGAGAAAGCGTAGCGAACGTTAAGCAATATTTCATCCCTCCATAGTTTAAGACAGAATTGTAGTTTTAACGAAGTTCTTTGAATTAAAAATGGTAAATTGAATAACCTATGACAGCGCGGCAACCCGCATCACAGAATGTATTTATTCTCCAAATTGAATTTTAAAATTTATCAATTTGTAATATGTGACCTTAGACCGACATTCAGCGTGTGTTTCAGTTTCCACTTAGCACGAAGACGATATATATTGAATGGGTAACGCTAGTTAGATAAAAAAATTTTATAGGATTTCTGAAAAATACAATAGGGTTTTCTGTAACACAAATCTATCCACGAAGACATATGACGTTTTTTATGACTGCTGAGTGGCGTTTCATTCAAAAGAAATTTCTTGTGCAAAAGCCGACTTACGTACGCCGCACTTAATGGTTGTTTAAGGCACCATTAAGTGCAGTGTAAGTCCTTAGTATTAAGGTCCTTAAATTTTGCTTAGAAAATCTAGAATTAGATTAAGTATATATTCACTAAGTAAATCTGTACTAAGGAGAGTCAAAACCTTCAACGGTTTTGCATGCGCTCCTTACACATGCACCAAAAACGTCACATAAGGTCGTGAAATGCAAGGTTTTCGAAACCTTTAGGAAATTTTGATGACCGTTAATCACCCAATTTCTGAATGTTAGTCTCGGTGTTGTCGGGTTGCTGAGGTGTTGAATCTGATGCCGAATTTGTTGTTATAGTCAGAAGAGTCTGACGAGGGTGGGTTGCCGCGCATGGGGTCACAATCGTCGCGGATGAGCCGCGCCGTACGGCACCTGTTCTGCTGCGGCGCGCCGGTCGAGGCACCCTCCGAGGAGAACTTTGCTGGGCGCGATATGACCCCCTTTTAGACGTCGTCAATTTAGATACAAATAAGCTCCAGCGTAGATGCACAGCGGTGAGCGGTGAGTTAGGAAGACTATTATACCTATATTTTTAATGGTTTAATGAATGTAGAAGTTATTAACTGATTAAAGTAAGACGAATCTTAAAACTTATGATAGTTGTAAATACATACAGCCTTCATAGATTTATCAAATTTATCAGGTCGAAACAGGCCCTTAATGTATCAAAAGCATGCCTAAATAGGTTTTATTTCAAATTAGTAAAAACGATTAGATTTATTGTCTTGTTAATGTTCAAACATAGCATTTGTGGTTGCAAGTATGACGATGTAATTCAATCCTCTGAAATCGGATTTGGGAAAACAGAAATCCAAATCAATTGATCTAGAGTCATAATCATGACATCAGATAATATTATACTCATTATAACTTATGGTTTGCGTCCTTTTAAGGCCATGCGAATAATGCAGCAATCGTTATTGTTGGAACCCGTCGCTTCAGTTGGGCCGTGTTTAAGAACTCTGAATCAAGGGCCCTCCGGAATCATGCTTATCATACCAAGGGTACGTATTTGTAATAACGAAAATGCACATCATTTCTTTAAAAAAATTTCAGATCAGACTCATGAACATATGGATCCATGCAAATACACATCGTTAATCGCTCTTCTGTAAAAAAGTTGTCAGTTGTGCCAAAAGGACAATACAGAAGTTTTATTACCAGCGTTTTTTGGAAAGCGTGTTTTCTGCAAATAAATATTATAATTGGACAAGCTTAGGGTTATCTGAGTTTTATATGAGGTCATTACATATGAAATTGCCGTTTTGTAAGGGAGGAACATAAAGTATTTTTTTTTAAATATACTATATTTATTTAATCAAAAAATGTACCATTGCTATCTATGTACTTTTACCATCTCGTAGGTAGTTCATTGATCCCTTTACTAAAAAAACCATTCGGACAGGAATCAATAAAATCTTTGAAGGCAATTTGGACTGCCTCATCGGAGTTGAATTTTTTCCCTTGCAAGAAGTTATCCAAATTTCGAAAAAAAATGGTGATCTGTTGGAGCAAGGTCCGGGGAGTACGGTGGATGTCTTAGACCAGAGGTGTCAAAGTCAATTTTGCAGAGGGCTATATATTAAATTTTTAATTCGTAGGCGGGCCAGATTGAAAATAAAAAAATGAACTGATTTATTGTAACATTTTATTTATTAAATTGTATAGTATATAATATACTCAAACATATTATACTAAAAGCTATAAAAAAATATGATTCTTCTTTGTGACACATTGCGATCGCGGGCCTTATTGACATGTCTGTCTTAAACATTCCAATTGAAGCTCCCCTAATTTGGTATATTTTTTTTTGCTGTGCAGTGTGTGGTCTAGCGTTGTCCTGAAGCAGCATTGACCAGCCTCGGTTGTTTAGCAGCTAGCATGGTTTGCAGCTTTTCCATCATGCTGACAATAGATATCTGCCGTAATTGTCTGGCCAGATTTAAGAAAACTGTAGTGAACGACACCGGCACTAGTCCACCACGCTCACGCTCACAAGTAACCTTAACTGGTGCCACGGTGGAACTCATACTTGTAAATAACGCGATATTTCAAGTTTTTCATTTTGTAAACTAAGTGGCGCAAAGAAACCAAAAAAGGAAAAAACAAATGTTATGGTTTTCAAAACACAAATGTGTGAGTAAATAGCTGTATAAATTTGAAATTGGAATTCTTAACCAAAGAGGAGATAATACTGATCAAATTGGCCAATACGATAAAATGCCAATTTCATATGTCAGGACCTAATTATACAATTATTACGAGGTTTTAAAGGAAAAATAATTGCGGGCGATCTGAGTTCGGGAAGTTGGTGAGGTTTTAAGGGTAAAAAATGGTTTATCTTGATTTTCAACAAAACTACAAGTCATATGAAAAAAAATTAAAAAGCAAAGTTGTAGATAATAAAACGGTCTACAAGTTTTGTATTTACAATTTTTTTCACATAACCTCAAAAGTTATATTATATAAGTTATATTCAGATAACCAAGTTTTTGGTTGTTTATTTTTATCTCTTTACCATTTCTACCTTTAAACCTCACCCCCTTCACTTCCCGAACTCAGATAGCCCGTAATTTATTTTTCCTTTCGTTTTTATTATATTCTCCTCCTTTTTCAATGGGTTTCATCCTACTGTTATTTTTTGTGGTTTCACAAATTATCGACCCTGGTCTATGTAGGCCTTTTTTAGATCATGTGTAACAAACACCTGATGTTAAAATGATGATTTGAGGCCCTATCTAAAAACAAGTTTCTGTCGTTTAAAAATAAATAATCCAGAAAATAACAAGCTTTGTGACAAATGTTTACATAATCTAATTTAATTAATTCTATAATCAACTACGGATTTATCTAAGCAGTTATGAAACTGAAAAAATAGAAGTGTGCTGTTAAAATAAAAAATTGTCACTATGAAATACTTTTTTTTTCAGAAATCTGCAAGAATAGATGTTCCACGATCCGAACCCATGGTAAGTAACAATTGATGGCTATCAGAAGGTCAATTCTCGTATTTATTTGACATCTCTAGTCGAAACTTGATTCCACTGAAAATTAATTTTAATTTGACTAAAATTAGGTGTGGTATTAATGATGTTTTGGTAAGAAGTTCAGAAGAATTTCGTTTCCGACTTCTAAAGTTAGCTTTTATTTTTGTTTTGATAAAATATTTGTGAATAAAAGTTATAAAATAAAAGTATATGTAATAATTTTGATGTTAATTATGAAGTTAATTTTCATGTTCGTTTTATTTGCAATCGTATCTTTTTGATACGAGATTATGGAATCGAGTGTAGTTTGATAACCTAGGAAGGAGAGCCTATTTTTGACGTAGGTATATCGATACATTTCTAAAATACCTTTTCGAACTCTTATAAGATTGAATGAAATCGAAACAACTTTAGTTTTATTTTTATTATGAGAACTGACCTGCTGGGCTCTCCTCATATAGCGAGTTAAAATCGGTATTTTTCATATTATTTTTGAACGTGACATTTCAGGGCAGAGTGCCTGTAATTTTTTTAGTTAGCGTAAACTAAAATCAATGTTTATGTAAGTTTTGTTCATGCCAGCGATAAAGCCAAGATCTTAAAAACCTAAGAATATACCCACAATAATTGGCTAGTCTTATATCTTGAAAGAATTCCACATTATTTTAAAACTGAATTAGGTCCCGGTGGACAGCTCTGAGTTCCATTGTCGCATGCAACTTGGTGCATGCTAGTGTTGTCAAGCAAAACTGGAACATGAATTTGAAGCCCCCGTGGCGTCGTGGCCCCCTGCCTCATACGCTGGAGGTCCCTGGTTCGAGTCCTGGCGTGTGGCATACATTTGTGTGATGAACACAGATAATCTAGTCTAGCTTAGTACAGGTTATCACAAAATCCGCAAAAATTGGTGTACCTAGAGTATTAATTTTCCTTACTAACATTTCTACAATTCATATTCTTTTCTAGATTTGTAACTAATGTTACTAAGTAAGTACCCATTATAAAATGATAAGGTTTTACTCTGAAACTCAAAGAAATTCCTTTTTCGCAGGCAAGACGTTGTTTAACCACTCTGAAATCATCAAAGTTTTTGCCTCAAATAAAGCTGATACCACCGACAAAATTTCTGTCTCATGCAAATCTGCTGCCTCGCACGGCATCCCTATACACCCGCGTGTCCACGTCTGTGCGTCAGTACATCAAATGCATTAACCTATTCAAAATGGCGCACAGCGATCAGGAAGAAAACCCTGCGCCCGTTCCACCCGAGACAGACTTAAAGGAATCTATCATAGGAACAGAGATTTTAAACACAATGGACTTGTAAATTCACAATTTTCTTTCATTTAAGGTTTTTTGGAATTCCAAAATAATGCCTTTCTTGTTGTTTGCTTTTGACATATTATGGTTGGTGCCTAGGCCAAAGATTTTAATGGAGGATATCAGTGTGTCCATCAATACCATCAATAGACAAACTTGTGAGGAAATTGGCTGTGCACGGTACTGCTGTGAGGGATCTGTGTGGCTACTGCACCTAACTTAAGGCGAAGACACACCTTGATTTGCCACTTACGACTCATTTCAAATCTCTTTGACTCTGTGACAAGACTGCGCATCGTTTTTAAATGGCGTCAAAGTGTGCTTTAATCTTTATTGAAATATTGGAAAGAGGCCATTTACCATTGTTTTTATAAACATATTACTTGTTACGTTCTACTTTATTCAGTAACGTTTTGTAAACTATGTATTTAGCTTAGTGCTATTTGTGGCTTACAATAAAACCTATTTTTATTTATTTTGTATTGTCATTACTTCGAAATAAAAACTTTAAGTATGTTCTAAATTCTAATGACATATGTAGGTACGAAAATGTGGTACAAATAATTTTTATAATAATGTAAAATAAGGCAGCCTTTAAGAGCATAATGGGTGTATATACACCACTCAATGGGGCCATATACCTTTGGTCTGAAGACCTTCAAACAGCGGAGGGTCCTGCTAAAAAAATATGTAAGATTTCGCTGTAGCCGTTTAGGTACTATTTTTTTACCTTCACAATTCAGAAGGTATTAAATTACTACCGACCTTAAACTTTACCTTCCAATTGGATTCAACTTAGGGTCCTGCTGCATATACAGTCATAGAGTCGTGCTAGAAAAATATGTAAGATTTCGCTGTAGCTATTTAGGTACTACTTCTTTACCTACACTATTCGGAAGGTATTAAATACTACGGACGTTAAACTTTAGCTTCCAATTGGATTAAACGTATGGTCCTGCTGCATATACAGACATGCATGATGGAGATATTTTAGAAAGAAGGTTTCTCGAAAATATATGACGTAGGTAATAAATACACTGTATGATGTTTTAAACCAATAACTAATTAATAGTCACCCACTACCCGCTAACTTTTTAATAGCTTAAGGCTTATTCTACCTTTAACCTTACCCAAGTGATGATGATTATTCGGTACGTATACAAACTTAAGGCAGTCCGTTTAATCAGGCTATGTATAGGTTGCAATGATTTTTGAAATTTTGACTGTTTAAAAATTTATAAAACAAAAATGGTTTTTGAAAAATAAATACTGAACGTACTGTACTTTGCAAAGTAAACCAAGATTCTTTAATAATGTTTTTGCAAAGAAGTTTTAATCTAGTTGTACAATAAACTTGGATTAAAAAGTCAAAGTAAACTGTCAGAATGCCAAAAGTTATAGGCACACATTAAATTAGATGCTTCTTAATTCTATGTGTCATCCAGCAGTATCCACTCATCGCTGCAAACAACAATGGTTATTTTCATGAACACATCACATCAAATTTGTATCTTGTCGGAAACATCTATTAAAGAAAATGTGTCAATAATGAGTACAATCATTCATTCACGCGTGTGTTATTTTCTTTTAAGCAGCAAGTTGTTTCACCCAAACCTAAAGAAAGTCGCGCGCAGTACACCGGGCGAGCGCGCTTCCCAAGTTGAGGCAAATATCTCGCTTAACTTTTCTCGAACTTCGGCTGATACGTGAGGTGGCCCTCCGTCATGTCGATACCATGTCTCTTATTGTGAGATATGTACATTTTCAAGAAAGTCCCATTTATACATATTATGAATTTCAATCCGTAGCGTTATGCCAAAATATTGTCAACTGTGTTAAGTAATTCTCGGTATTATTTGTTAAATTCATAGAGTATATTACTTTATGAGTAGATATGACACTTTGTTACTATAGTAGTATTATTGTAGAATAGCAGTAGGCTGCTTAGAAAATTATTGTTGTATAATATGTAATTCTATTATGCGAAATTCTTTTTTTTTTCAATAAAGAGTTCCTCAACCTGGTAATAGAAATAGAGTCGTAAATTGAATACATTTAAATAATTCGTAGCGAAGTACAATCATTTCACGAATATCTTCAATGCGTTCAAGGAACGCTCGGAAAGGATTTACCTAAAAACCGCAGTACCATGTTATGGTGTAAGGGTATAAGTTCTATAAAAAAATGCATTTTTTAATACTTGTAGACAAAAGTATATTTTGCATCTTACCAATAAAATAAAATATTATTGTTTTATAGTTATTGCTTAGATACTATTAGACCGTTTATATTTATTATTATATTTATGACTAAAGTAAAAACTTTAGTTTTTACTGGTGTATAAAATGAACCCGATGAGAAGACTGGATTTGCAAATTAAAGAATAAAACTGGGAGCTGGGAGCAGGGGAAAAAATCCAAACTTTATAAATACCTAATCCAAAAAATCTCAACACCATCTTTCATAGTCGCAAAAAGGGTTTTTAGTGAAAAAGTGGCTGTAAACCGTCAGATTACTTATACACTGGTATGAATTATTGAATCAACTTCTCTGCAATATAAACTTTTTATGACACCAATGAGATTCATATAGCTTGAAAATTACATCTTCCCGATACCATCAATAGTTCAAATGATAAATAAATAATATTCAATAGGGCAACTTATTCCAAATAAAATATTGTTTAAATAAACCTTGGTAACGATTGGCCTAGCACTAAGCCAATCGAGAATACGACTTAAAAAATTGGCTAATTACAATTACACTACCTGACAGATGTAGGAAACATATGCTTGTGGGCAAGGAAATTATAAGCCTTTACAGGTAACTGCAAGTTCCACTCGACTTAACATAAAAATAATGTTGTATTTTCTTTTTAATATAAAACTAAGGAAAAAAACGGTCTAGAGAGGGTCGCACAACTAAAGCGCGGCGTCCCTTTTGCTCAGCTGCATCATGGAATTAATATGTGTACTATTGGAAGGTTCACTTTTGTTATGCTATCCTAACATACTGGAAAATTGCCTCAAGTAGCAGTAGTTCGATTGTTAGTCCGGTTGATCGAACTAGGCCAACTTTTGAGTAGGAATAGTTCGGTTGACACTAAGCACCGATCTTTTGAAACTCAAAAGTTAAAGTAGTTCGCATATAATGTTGCATATAACCTAACTAACTACTTAAATTAAAGTTAAAGGATAATACACGTAACTTACCTTTTTATTTTTAAGTAACATCTAAAAAATTTACTTTAATATGTAAAAGATAATTATAACTCAACTCTCAAAGTTAAATAAAATATTGTGTTATGGCATTACAGGTTCCTACGTTTCTTAAGTGTCAGAGGAGGGTTCCGTAAAAAGTTCAACATTTGTTTTTGTAGAATTTAGCCAAAACTTAACTTGTGAAGGTTTACGATATCTTAATTAGCTCCCTTTGTTATAAAAAACAATAGTTATTACTACGGAATACATTAATACAAATTACTTTAATTATTCTTAATTTATTTCGATTTGATAATCTACATTTGAGTCACAACTAAAAATGGTTTTTTACTTTAATATATTATGCGAGTACCTATATGACACCTTAGCCAAAATCAATATCTTACAATGTGTATCCATCTTTTGGAATCAATATGAAAGGAGGCATTTCAATATTTAATTAAGGGGCACTTAGCTAGCTTTTGTAAGGGTGTTTTTGTAAGAAAAGGCTGAAATTCGCTAAAGATCTTAAAAATCGGACTTCACACCAGTGGCGTGAAATAATATGGAGTGATGAATCTAAATTTGCGGTGACGATCGGTGATGTATGGAAAAAAGTTATCAGAAATAAAGATGAAGCATTCCGTACCGATTGTATCAAAAGAAAAGTCAAGTTTATGAATATGGAGCTGCATGTCAGCACAAGATCTGGGTCGTCTACTTTTTTATATGGAACTGATAATGCAGTAGAATACCAAAACATTCTGGAAACAAGTCTCGTGCCCTCGATTCCAACGTTGAAACATCGTAATTCCTACACCTTTCAACAAGAAGGGGCTTCCTGTTGCACTGCGAGGACAACCAAGGCTACAATGCTTAGATCCCTACAATGGAGTGGCCGTCGAGTAGTCCAGATTTGTCTCCGATTTAGACCCTTTAGTGGAAAATGAAGAAAATGCTGTGAAAGTATCCAGCAATGTCTAAAAGCAATCTAAAGGAAAAATTAAATCTGTCTGGGACTCAATAACTACACACAATGTGAAGAACTAGTAGCAATGATGCCGCAAAGAATAACGGCCGCGATCGATGCTAAAGATGACGCTACTAAGTGGTAGACGGACTATTTTGCACCGTTGAATGCGATGGACGAAGCGTATTGCTTGGATGGTTCCCCAAAAATTTATTATATTTAATTTAACAGGGAAATATTTTGTTACTTTTTTAAACTGAAAATAAACGTCATTAAGCGTTCAAAACCACTGTGTATTTATTGAAATAATAAAGTTAAATTAATTATACTTCGAATATTAGACACTTGTAATATTTGGCACTAGACGAACTCTTTGGCGTTGGGTCTCGTATAGATACTCGTAGAGGGACAGCCCCACTCTATCGAAATAGATGTGTTGACGATATCGGTGTTTCCACCAACATCAAAGGTAATTGCTGACTGTTTGTAGTTAGATTGTGCTCAAAACGCTTGAACTAACGTTGTTCTACTCTTACTGAAACCCATTGATACAATATAAAGTACGTTATCGTTCTCTGTTTTGTGGGAACGCAACCCAAAAGTCGCAACGGTAATTGCCTGAGTTGACTTCAGTGACACATGGCGGTTCATGCATGATGCATGTTCTACCTTTTACATATAAAACACATACGGAATTCCTACCAGCGCGTAAAAATTATATTAAAAATTAAATTATACCCCTAAGGAGCGAAATATTATTTAATACAATTTGTGATTCTCTAGTATTAAACTGCAAATACTTTGTATTTTAATACGGAGTTAGGCTGGACAGTTAGGAGTCTGTTTATGTATTCTTGGTATTAAAGTCAAGTTTGGTATATTAATGCGCCTGTTATACTACTACTGTTATATATCATAGATTACCTCGGAATTTATTATAAGAGAAAGTGCATTTAAATTTAAACCTCAAAGGTTCATATTCCCCGGTATGTTCTTAGTATTTTGAAAAAGTTAAAAATAATAAAGAAATGAATTTCAAAAACGTTGACAGTTCTGATTTCTTCCATGCATTAGCTGCCCATTCCTTAGTCTTGATTTGGAGTTTGAGTTTTTTGACATGCTGTCAAAATCAACCACAAGCTAATATAACCAGACATACAATTTGGTATTTTGTATTTTGAAAAAACTTTTTCCCAGCCTGCTATAAAGCAAGCAACCTGCGATTTATTCCTTAGTTTCTAAAAACTAGACGTGCATCTGGATTGATGGGCCATTTTTTAAATCCTTTCCAAACGAAATAAGACTTATAGGGAAATTAGTTAAAAATAGTTAAAACTTAAAGCAAAGGGCCATGAATTTCTTAAACGTGAATTTAAACTGTTATGATTAAATAAGTTGGGCCCTCAATCCAGACGCGTGCATAAAGTGGCGTAGCCTAAATCGTAGCAACTACTGTCTTTGGGTTAATAATTTTTATTTAAGAATTTAGTTAAGAATATCTTAAATATTTTAAGAAATTTCCAAATCTAAAGATGAAAAAAATGATTTTTTTGTGTTAGTTTTCAGGAAATTGACGATTTTCGCAACAAGATCTCATATTTTTATTATTTTATTATTATTTCATCTAATTCTACATCGTATTAGCTTTCGAGTATTAAAAAAATATTCTTCTAGCTCAAACATAACATTTGCTGCAGGCCGTTAAACAAAAACACTCATTACGGGACTATCGCAGCCGCATGAATCACAACTCAGGTTGAGACCATATTTTATGTATTGTTCGGCTGTGATTAAAAAAAAAGAGATTTTTATGAAAATCAAAGCATTTATTCATTGTAAAGAAATACAAAAGTAAATATTAATGTAATAAGTTTAAATATCATTGTGGCGCATTTTGAACAATGAAGGTTTGCATTCATACCGTGGTAGCGTCGGGCGACGGGTCGCTCACTGCCCTCTAATATGGTTGAGGAGGGCGATGGCTGGATCCCGCATTAACTCGTGAACGGATGCCGTTTGAGGGTGTTCGTCGTTTGGATACTTGGGAGACTTTCCGAGCTAACAGATGCAGATAAGAATAATTTTGTATAGACACAAAGAGACTCGGTAAATTTATTTTGAAAAAAATATACCCGTGAAGTTTCTTGCCAGTTCTTCTTCACGAAGGTTTTTTCGAACTGGTGGTAGAGTCATGTAGAGTTATTTGACGTCAATAAGAACAAGTAACAGCTCAACATAACAAATGTTATGTTTGAGCTAGAAGAATGTATTTTTAGTACTCGAAAGCTAATACGATGTAGAATTAGATGAATTAATAATAAAATAATAAAAATATGAGATCTTTTTGATATAATCGTCAATTTCCTGAAAATTAACACAAAAAAATCATTTTTTTACAAAAAATGTTTATTTTTCATGTGATGCCCCAAAAGTCATACCCAAACATTACCGCAAAAAAAATCGTGTCAACTTAACTATACATACCTACCCGATACAGTAATATAAATTTGTGGGAGAAGGAAAGAATAATATGGTTCACTTGTTGTAAGAAAGAGAAATCTATGTACATACTTCGTGACGTTTCTTCGCGCGTATATTGTCGCAGTATATAGCGTTGTCTCTTTTACTCCCACATACAAAACCATATTACATCTCGCTCTGCGAGTTTGTTGAAATGAATTGCCATGTCAATTTTAAAACGTCATTTTAAATAGCAAAATAAAATAATAAATAAGATAGTTATAAAAAAATAGTCCTTACGCATGAAAAGAAACGTTTTTTCTGTTTTTAACAGTAAGAATGTAATTAGTATATTGACTAAACACACAAGAAAGCTTTGTACGGTATTAAAAACACAAAATTGGAAATAAGTTTTGTTTGACGTTCAGCCGTGACACTGGGTTGCACAAGACTTAAGTGAAATGCGGGCAATTCCCTTGTATTTGCGCTGCCAGTATTGACAGTGGACAACTTGTCTACATGTAATATTTCATTGTTTGTATATGTCATTTAAAAAATATTGCATTGATTCAGTAGCTAATAATGTCGAAGAAAAACAAAGCCAAACACCAGACGATATATCGGCAGATGATTCTTCTACTATATCAGAAGACATTACAAATGCAAGTCGCAGCTCAGTTACTTTGACCCCAACTATGACTCTTCGTAACGATGAAAAACTTAAATCAAGTGGTCAGAGTAAAATATTTTCATTTGACATAGATATATATGATCTAAAAAAATTACACTTTTGATTGCGTATGTAACTACACAAATATGCTTACGCAGTAGAATAAGTACTATGTGGCTTAGGCGATGTGCATTGAGTTGCGGCGCTAGTACGTTCATGCGGTACAGTTAACACCTAACATGGAATTACTTGGAGTCAGAAATAAATAAAACTACAGTGTTTGTCGGATCTTTTAATATAAGCAACCAATAGTATATACCTACCAATATATACTTAACACTGGTGACCCCAATTAATTAGTACCGTGTGTTCATGCATTTTGAAATATAAAGTGAAATCAAAATGGCGGAACCGAATGTACGTGACTCGGAGGTGGCGCAGATTACTGTTACCTCGCGTATACCTGATTTTTGGGAAGATCAGCCTCATACCTGGTTCATTAAGGCTGAGTCGGTGCTGTACAACCAAAAGTTATCGGACGCGGCGAAGTACCATCTAGTAATTGCCAAATTAGGTAAACATGTCGTGCAACAGGTTACCGATATATTGATAAAACCATCAGCAGAAGCCAAGTATGAGCTGCTCAAGTCAACCTTGCTGACAATTTATGAAGAGTCGGAGGCGCGCCAAACCCAGAAGCTCATAGGCGAGATAGACCTGGGCGACCAGAAGCCGTCCCGCTCTTGCGCCGCATGCGTGAATTAGCAAGGGATAAGATTTATAATGATACCCTCAATATTCTATGGCAGAATCACTTGCCAGCACCAGTTCGTGCCGTCCTCGTCGTCACAGATACAAAGGACCTGAATACCTTGGCCACCGTCGCAGACAAGGTTATGGAGACGGTGAGACCAATTAGCGTTGCTGAAGTTGGAACGTCCTCAGCTTCTAACGACGCCATGTTAGCCGAGATTGCTAAGACAACCAGGCATTTGGACATGATAACGAAGTCTCATCACAGATCCAGGTCTCAGGGGCGTAACAAAAGCCGGACAAGTTCCAGATTTCAAGCCCGTAGAAATCCTACACCTCGTCGTACCCGTGAATATTGGTTATATTTTGACCATTTCCAGTAGCAAGATAAGGCACGCAAGTGCATTCAGCCGTGTGCCTGGAAAAAAGGAGGGTCGGAAAACTGAACACCGTGCAGCCAGCTGCGGTGGGCTGTACAGGAATTTCCAATCATCGTCTAAGTGTAGTGGTTTACGATTTTTGATTGACACAGGTGCGAACGTTTCCGTTTTGCCGAAGGACAAAGTGCAGTTTAATAACTTAAGTGAAAAATATTCTGACTTTAAACTGTTTGCCGCAAACGGAACTATCATAGTTACTTTTGGAACAAAGACGTTAATTTTAAATTTAGGTTTACGTAGAGCGTTACAGTGGACTTTTATTATCGCTGACGTACGCCAACCAATTTTGGGCGCCGACTTTTTAGCGCATTATAAACATTTAGTGGATATAGGCTCACGCAGACTAATAGATGAAGTGACACAACTAGGCGTTTTAGCTACTATTTGTTACAGTGATGATCAATCAGTGAAAACGGTAAATAGGTGTCATCCTTTTTACGATATTTTAGCAGAGTACCCTGAGCTAAGCATTCGGTTTACCATTTTATAGAAACCCACGGCCCACCTGTTCACATGAAAGCAAGACCGCTCCCACCTCATCGTTATGCGAAGGTCAAGGAGGAATTTAGGATTATGCAGCAGTTGGGAATTTGTAGGCCGTCGAAAAGTGCGTGGTCAAGTGCGTTACACGTAGTCCCATAAAAAGACGGTCAGTTGCGACCTTGCAGTGATTACAGAGCGCTTAACGCTATAACAAAGCCCGATAGGTACCCGATTCCGAGGTTACAAGACTTTACTTATTTATTAGAAGCAGAGACTAGTAAATAACTATAGACTGACCATCTCCATACAAAAATTCGTGACTCGGAAAAAGCTCAAAATCCAAGCTATTACTAGATGTCGAATTACAAATAGCTTGGACCAACCTTGTCGTCTTTAATTTTTATATGAATTATTGACAAGAAACGTAATGCAAATGCTAGATGGCGTTGTCAAATAACCTGAGACCTTAGCAAGTAAATAGTTGAGTTCATTCCAGGCCCTCAATAAGCTTTTGATTTCAGTACTTTACGCAAAAAATGACCTATATACCTTAATTTTTATAACATTTTATAATAATTACTAAAAAGAAAGTCAGAACCAAATTATGTATATAAATATATAAAAGACATAAAAGCGAATCAAAGAATTTGTAACTGCGTGCATCTTTACCGATAGAGACAAGGTTCTCGAACTATAGGTGAATCATTATGGAAAAAGAAATACTTGAGGGAAGCTTTATGATTTCAAATAGATGACATAGATATTCAGTTGTTTTAATTACTTTAAAAAGTGTCAAAATCATAACATATTAAATAATATCACAAAAAATATATTTATGTCAGCTTTATAGTCAAATATTTTATTTTGTGCTTTTTATTTGTTTGGATTTATGTGCGAAATTATTTTCTTTGATCGGCACGAGTCACAGTAGGCGAGCAGAAAAATTGTGAATTCAAAGAAATGCAGGGAAAAGTTCCAAAACAAACACACACCCATAGCAACAACAATAAACGACAAAGAATTCAAATTGTCAAACAAATAAAATGTTGTCATAAAAAGAACAAAAAAAGTTGATTTAAGTTATAAGTGTCTAAATACAATATTTACAAAATATTTCAAAATCCATCCAGCAAGAAAATATTTTTTTAACTACTGCAAAATAGTTATGAGTTATATGCATTATAAATAAAAATTATGCACTTATTAAGACATAATTTTTATCGATATCAAGAAATAAATTAAAATATAAAAAACCTATTCATTAAATGCACTGAAATTCGTTTTATTATGTTAAGGCAGATAAGAACAAACTGTGGAGATGAATGCTATATTTTTGTGGAAAAAATTATATACTGGCAATACAGTAATCCAGTAACACTACAAATAATATCCGGGGTGGTGTAAAGATTTCTGTTACTGAATTATAAGAGCGGCAACATAGCATCAAATAATATAATGCACTAGCTGGCAACGTCTGTTGTCGCCTGATACCTACGGATAGTACTTGCAATGAAATATCAAATGATTTTGTAAACAGCTCCATCTTAAGTTTTTTTACGCATAATTTGACTAAATTTAAATAACTTGTAAATCTAATACAACTAACGCCATCTCTCTATCTTAAAAACAGCTATTTTTCAAGTCACAAAATTTTGTTAGACATGGTTAGTCTATAGTTATTTACTAGTCTCTGTTAGAAGGGAAAACCGTTTATTCTTGAATTGACAGAAATCGTGCGTATCATTTTATTATGGTTAATCCGGATGACGTAGAAAAGACTGCTATAACCACACCGTTCGGATTATTCGAGTTTCCTCGTATGACATTCGGTTTGAGAAACGCTGCGCAGATTTTTTATGAACGTTTTATGAACCACACGATGCTAGAAGACGTCATAATTGTGAGTAGTGATATGAACTCACATAGAGAACATTTAATGTTTTTTTTTGCAAGATTGAATAACTTTCGACTTACTATTATTTTAAAAAATGCTCGTTTGGACAGTCAAAAATCGAATTTTTAGGTTTTGAAATCTCAGTTGATGGTATGCGACCTTTAAAAGAGAAAGTTGAAGCGATTGGTTCGTTTCCTAGACCCGAGACTGTCGAACACCTTAGAAGATTTTTAGGGATGTTAAATTTTTATCGGTTACATTTACCTGCCGAATATCAATTCGAATTAAACAATTATTTACAGCAGTCTAAGAAAAAAGAGAAATCTAAAATAAACTGGACTGAAAAATCCAACGAAGATTTATTCAATGTAAAAATAAGTTACAAAATTCGAGCGTGGGCGCAGTGTTACAACAACAGGTAGATAATACTTGGATGCCTTTAGGTTACTTCTCGAAAAAGTTAAGCCCGACACTGCAAAAATATAGTACTTATGATAGGGAATTATTAGCCGTATACCTTGCTGTAAAATATTTTAGAAATATGGTAGAAGTTCGACATTTGGTAATATTCACGGACCACAAACCTTTAATTTTCACGTTTTAGAAAATCGGTAGTGATAATGAGTTACCAAGACGTGTACGCCAATTACTTTTTATTAGCGAGTTCACTACGAACATTGAGCACATAGTAGGTGACAGGAATGTAGTAGCGGACGCGTTATCTCGTATTGAAAGTGTGACTTGGTCGAGCGGATTAGATTATACAGCTATAAGTCAGGCTCAAAATACGGATGCGGATTTTTTAAAGTTATGTAACGAGAGTAGTAAATATAACTTTAAACAGATATGTGTGTCAGTCTGGATGGCCAGAGGCGTTCCCTGTCTCGAAAGTAATTTTCGAAGGCTGGGTGTCTCAATTCGGATACCCTGTTCAACTTACGAGTGACCAAGGCAGACAATTTGAAGGGAATGTATTCCAACAGCTGATGCGATGTTTAGGTATATACAAAACATGTACGACACCATACCACCCGCAAAGCAACGGGATGGTCGAAAGGTGGCATAGATCTCTTAAGGCGGCGCTCATAGCTAGGCTTAAGACAAAAACGTGAGCTTAAGAGTTACCTATAGTTTTGTTAGGACTGCGAGCAGCACCACGGTCGGATACTAGTGTTAGTGCAGCTGAAATTTGGGCAAACCCTAAGATTGCCCGGAGATTTTTGTGACGGTAATAATTTTATTATAAGTGATCATACGCAGTACGTCGAACAAAGATAAGCGTAATATTTTTGTGTATTTTGATTTGAGTATCTGTAGTCATGTTTTTGTACGAAATGACCTCATAAAGAAGTCTTTACAACCTCCTTACGAAGGACCATTTAGAGTTTTAGAGCGTAAAGATAAAGTTTTTTGATTCAAATGCCAAGCAAAAATGTTTTTATTGCCATAGACAGGTTCAAAACCCGCCTTTATAAACGATGATTCTAGCGATAACCAAACGGACAACTATTCGAATAAAAATTCAGAGAAAGTATCGGTCGGCACATGCGAAGCGGATAGCGGCGATCGCCCGCTCAGCTTCACAACAAGTCGCGGCCGAATAATAAAAAAGCCCGTACGTTTAAATTTTTAATTATTTAGCGTAAATTAATTATTCTAAAAATTATTTTACTCATTTTTATTCTGAATTTCAAGTAAACAGTTTGGTGCTACTTAATTTGTAACATTTTTCAACATATTTCTAAATCATGGGTAATAGGACGAAGTAATTATCGCCCAATCAGAAGCCGAAATTAAGGAGACCATTTTTAGATCCTACATGGGATGGTCCGTAACAGTGTTGATCATTGTGATCAATATTATATTTTTTATTTGTCGTTATGGAATAGCAAAAATTCGCAAGTGGATACTGGGGCAAGTTGTAAACGTCCAAGGACATGCTGTCCAGGTAGCGCAGGCCGCTAGAAGCAGTTTTCGTAGGACGCGCGAGCAAACACAGGCACCCACGAAGATAGAGATATCCTAGGTAAAGTAGGGATACCTTGGAATAGCAGGTTACTACTCTATGTTACGGTAAAAGCTTTATAATTTTTTTATTGAAATAGATATTTTATTGTTTTATTTTGTTTTTACGACGAACTATGTTATTCTGAACTATTTTTTTTTTATACTTAAAGATTGTTTAATCGTGTACTCATGCAAAGTTACTTATACATTTCTAGAAATGTATACCTAAAGAAGTTTTGTGCTTAAAGTTTTTCTAAATATAAGTAGGTACTAATATCATTATAAGTTTACAATTATTGTATTACGTGCTAGTTTAATGTTTTCCAACTTTTTTGTTTCAAATTAAATGTTAGTAGTAATCATTATATTTGTTTTGCAAAAAATACGTAGAAATTGCAATCAGGTCAGACTTCGTCGAATGACGAATGCCTTACACAGCACAGTCGAGTTGTTATTCTAGACTGGAGGATGTTATGTTTTGTACTAAGCTATATTTTGTCTCCTTAATTAGGTTGAAGATGAATTAAATGTTTTTTTAACTTTTAAAAATTGTATGTAAATTTTTTTTTAGGGGAGGAATGATGTAACTACACATATATACTTACGCAGTAGAATAAGTACTATGTGGCTTAGGCGATGTGCATTGAGTTGCGGCGCTAGTACGTTCATGCGGTACAGTTAACACCTAACATGTAATTACTTGGAGTGAGAAATAAATAAAAGTACAGTGTTTGTCGGATCTTTTAATTCAAGCAACCAATAGTATATACCAATATATACTTAACACGTACAAGAAAAAAAAAGACGGTTCACTTCGGACATATAAAACGTAACCAAAGTATAAATGGTCTGATATGATTAAAAAGAAAATTTGGCAAAATACAAAATTGCGCTGTACGTGGTATTTGAAAAATAGTAACATTCAGAATGACTATATTAAATTAAAAGGTCATTGTGGTCAGTGTTCAGCAAAGATTGAGGTATCAACTTTCAAAAAAACTGAGAAAGTACAGACATTGTTGTGTAGCATACAGAACACACAAAAATCAACCAAACATAAAGAAGCAAGAAAATCAAAACTAACACCGTACACAAGACATCAAATAGGAAAAAACTTAAAATTCAAACCAGCTATTTTGATTTGCTATGAAATGGCTTCAAAATTGATTTCTACTGAAGACCGTGAGAATATTGAATCGCCAGAGTTGCCGTCCATTTCCGCTTTACGACAAATTAAATCGAAGGCTGAAATTGGAGAGTTGTTTGATGCAAATCCTTTGACATCGCTTTTAATTATGGCCAAAACTCCAGATCATATAAATAGTATTCGTGAAATTCATATTCACCCACATTTTTACATTTATTATTGGACAGATAAAGAGATCGAATACTATAATATGTATTAAAATAAATTTGACCAAGTTACCATTACAATTGATGCAACGGTCTCTTTTTGTGAAACAATACGCCTACCCGATGGCACCCGACTTATTAAAACACTGTTTTTATACGTCCGCTAATACCGCTAATAACCGCTAATGAAAAATAAAAATCTGTCCCTATTCTTCAAATGGTAACAGACTCGCAAAGTGCAACATCAAAATCCGATTTGTTAAAAAAATTGATAAATGGTGTAACTAACGTGCCCCACGAGGCAATCACTGACGATTCCTCAGCTTTGTTATCCGCTATCACTCAGGCTTTTACATCGCATAATAGTACAAACGACTATATTCACCACCTATTTAACGTTTTGGAGGGGAGAACAGGAAAAAACTTCACAAAAACACTACATAATTTACCGTGTTTTAAGGATGGAATAGAAAATCATATAAAATATTGTAATATACGCTGTATATTGATGATTAAGAAATGCGAAGAGTACGATGTAGCAAAACAGATATTGTAAAAGTATGTTAGGACAATACAAAGATGGCTATATATCTTAAAAAGCTAAGGTTGTTGAAGCTAAAACACACCTTGGTTCACTGTCCGATGTGATTGATACAACTACTAAAGCAGCAGATCATATTAAAAAAGACATGTTTAAAGAAGAAAATGTTAAAGGAGAATTGAAAACAATCGAAAGCAATGAATTTATGACGTGGTTTGACCACTTAGTTGATGCTAATAAAATAGCATAATATAGAATAACGCATATTCATATTATTATCCGCCCTTTTTATCTACACTCAAGAGGTTATTGTATAAACTATGGTCAAATTTATTGTGTTCCTTTTTCAATTCACGTAATAAAGCTTCATCCTCATCAGCGGCAGAAATGTACTTTAAAACTTCAAAGAATCTTATATTCAAAACAAAGATTTCAAGACAAAAAATTGATCAATTTATAAAAATTCATTTGGAAAATTTAGACGGAGAGTTAAACATTGCGCTAAACGGTTTAAGTCAAGACATAACCAACAAAAGAACTCCACTACCGAAAATTGTCAGAAAGAGAAAGCAATTCATAAATGTAGAAGGCCTCAAAGATTTCCTGATCGACTCAATATTTTCTGACGAACCTTCGTTTAGCGAGAATCGGAGGGGAAAAAATATTGAAGTAGCCAACCCAATATCAGAAAAAACATTATGCCAAATTTATAAGAAATGGTAATTTATGGGATTCTGTCCATGACGGTGAAAATTAAATTAAATTTAGGAACACGTGTGACCTAGACTCCGTATTGTACCTTTTGTCTTTAGGATACAATACGAATCAGTATCGATATTTCCAAAAATATTTCTATCGCAAATATTTTATCTGATAGTCATTCACCACATCAAGACCTTTATGAAATGAGGTCTCTTATAGCACTTGAATATTTAAAAAAAGTGCGAGAATATAAAGTTATAAATGTTGATTGTGCTTGTAATGCCACCTTCATATTTGAAAATATACTATTAAATTCTATTTACAGTGCAATTTTCACAAAACAGTGTTTTGACGAATTGTGTACGTCAGACAAGATTTTCCGAAAGGTGTCTTTTTTGCCGATTAATATAAATATGATGAATTTTTGGGGTTTCCAGCCTAGAAGATGCAATTTGTATTGGAGATGAAAATAGTACTTGTGTGTCATGTAAATGTGTAGCAAAATTCAAATTATGAGCTTTCTAATTTGATCTCATTTCATTTGAATTGGACAGATAAAGTTAGTTTAAAGCAATTACCCGAAATAATCAGTTTAAAAGGAAAACATTTTAAAATATTGGGTGTTATGAGTATGTTACCTCATTGAAACTGGCAGATGTTGGTCACTACAAGGCGCATGGTTTTGTGTTCGGCAGCATGGTCTGTTATGATGATTCAATGCTTAGATATTAAAATAATAGAGAAGACCAACCTATTTTTTTACACATTCTGACAAACGGTTTGCTGATCCTAATTTTTAAAAATAAATAAAAAATATATATGAGTAATAGTAATAGTTAACGAAACAATGTGTTTTCATCTTTGAAATTTATGTGAAGTAAATAGTTTTCTTTATAATTATACCGCTCGTATTTCATTTATCAGAATACATTTACGTCTCTGGTGCTACAGTGATTCATAGATACGATAGCTACTTATATGTGTAACATACTACTGCCCTTGCGAGCTTTAAATTGGAATCACTTCTTCGCGGGTTGCTCAAGACAAAGTTTTACCTTTAAATGCAATAAACTAATAAAAAAAATAAAAATCCAAAATACCATTTAATATTCTGCTCCAACTGCACAATGCATTGGCGGAGAGTACAATTGCATATGGCCTTAGCAGTTATGAACGTACATTTAAAACATATTTAAATGAAATATATTATTTCCAACTAAGGTTACTAAAGTTAATTGTTCCAGATAAAGTCAAAATAAAATACAAAAATAATGATATAGAATTTTTTAACTACTGCAATATTTTGCCAGTTGAGTTAAAATTGAGGTTATTGCATATTTCTGAAAATTATTTTACGTATAACTAGAATGAAACAATAGAACATAAAATTAATATCAGAAAAAATAGTAAGAGACATCTGATAAAAACACGTGCGAATATATATTATGGAGAACGGACTATCGCGTATGTAATACCTAGACTAATAAATAAACTGCCATGCGAAGTAAGAAATAAGCTAAATAAAAACAACATTAAAAATACACTTAAAAACATTTCATAAATAACTTAACTTAAAAATAAATACAAATATTACAGCTTAAAATATTATAAAAGTAAAACAGGAACATTACTCCTAACAAAAGTACCAACCACAAAAAATAAATAATAATAATTAATAAAAAATGTTAAAACAGCAACGAGCATGTGCACCCTTTACATGTTCGTATTAACTTGTCTTTTGTTCTCGCGTAAACCGGTCGCTCGCTCAACATTTCCGATGGTCCAGCGAGTATAAGTGGGACGGGAGATGTTAGACAGAAGATAATATGTGACTTACATTCTTATACACAAATTGTATAATATTGCGCGCTCGCGTATCCATAATTGTAATTTTGTACAAATAAGTTAGAACAGGAAAAAAAGTAATAAATTATTTTTTAAGATTATGTATACTATGTGCTTTTATAGATATAGATAAAATCAAGGGCGTACCCAGGATTTCAGCTAGGGGGGGGGGCAGCTCAAACCTGTTTCGAGAAGATAGTCGGTCGGGTATATTGAATCAAAAAATCATGAGAATTGAGTTTTATTAATTAGTTTGATTATGACACAAAACAGAATATTATAATATATATTTATATATATTATATTAATTAAACAGTAATCTACTCGGATTTACCGAAAATTTGTCTATGACAGTTTTATCAATAAACTCACTGTTTTCTTTTAAATAATTGCGATGTACGCTCATCTCACCTTTCTTCATCCATGGTGCTTCTAAGCCACGTTTTAACTCTTCGCAGCGTACTGAAGGACCGTTCTACGGTCGCCGTGGTGCATGGGATAGTGCTTAAAATAATCAATGCCTTTCTGACAGCAGGGTAAAAAATGTTGGCTTCGTTGAACAGATCAACTACTTCTATGTCCCTTAATTGATCATCTGATAAAGCCTTCTTCACCCATTACGCCAAAGGTTCAGTTCTCCGGTGATATCCAGGTTATAAAATTCTTGAAATGATTCTGCGTTCTTGTGTAAGTCTGTAATGCTGGTTTTGGTCATATACAAGGGATGTAGCTTACTTAAAGCAAACGCCGGAGTATTTTCTTGGGAGAATCGAATATTCAACGATGAAATGAGTGAATCAATGTATGGTAGTATCAGGGAACGCCGCCAATATTCGTTATCATTGCCTGATGGCGGATTACTTCTATGTGTTTGCTTGTGAGCAAGACGTGGAACCGAAATTTCTATGTTCAAATCCATTGCAACAGCTCGCGTTTTTTGAAGCATTTCATTACTTATTCTATCAGGAAACTCGCGGTCATTTCTGAGAATGTCATTGATATTTTTGATGTGTTCCCCCACCGAGATCATGTCGATCGATTTAGCTTGCAGTGCGTTAACTACTGGTTCTAAAACTGCTGAATATTTGGCTATTGTTTGTAGAGCAACAATAAACACTGGTTTTGTAACGGCTGAATGCAACTGATATGCAGACTTTCTGGTGGCATAATTTCCCTCTACGGATAACGTTTCTAGAGATTTCACAAGCTCTGGGAAATGTTGAGAAAACTTTCTGATTGGTTTATATTTTTCGGACCATCTCGTCTCACACAATCGTGATAGGTTTGGAGCGTAGTTTCGACGTGTAGTCGATTCTCTGAAAAACGTTATAACATCCTTTACAGTGGCGACAGTATTTCTAATTTCTGGCACTGTGTTCGCTTCATTCTCAACAAGGTTTAGTTTGTAACCTGAGCAATGAAAATATAAAGCACGAGGAATTTTTTTCTCAAAATGGCTTGTACGCCACCCTCTTTCCCTGCCATTGTAGAACAGCCATCGTATCCAAACCCTACGCAATCTTCGGTTGGGAGGTTAGAACTAATCAAGAAATTGTCAATTGCTTCGGCAATTGCTGAAGCATTTTGTGCTTTTAGTTCAACGAATCCTACAAATTCTTCTCTGATTTTCCTTTTGCTTTCGTCGTAGAACCGCACGCCTATTGACAGCTGTTTTTTCCCAGCTACGTCTGCTGTTTCATCAGCTAAGACTGCGTAAGCCATGGTCTTCTGAACCTCACATATTATATTCTCCTTAATAACTTCGCCACATAAATTTATCAATTCGTTTTGTATTTCTGGCGATGTGTAAACTGCATTGCGACGGCACTTTTCTAGGTGACTCTTAAATTTGTCGTCCCCTGAATTGATTCTCAACTTCAATAAATCTAATAAAACACCCTCATCTGCTTGTTTTCCCCTAAGAGGCATATCATGTGTACCGCAAAATACTATCCAATAAATAATTGATGACAATATTTGTCTGTTTTCATCGATTGCTTTTTGGTGTCCACTTTGCAGTTGTCGGGATGTCGATGGAGAAGAATAGTCGGCAACAGATATATTGACAGGTTCTGCTGGAGAATGTGACGCTTGTCCAATGTTAGCATGCAATGATCTTGGCATTACATGAGTAGTTTTATCATGGTTGTCATTTTCATCGCTTCCACTGCTACTTTCCCAACCTTTTTTTCTTTTTTCGCGTGTTGTCCCTAAAAAATGGATACACAAAATTACTCTTACGGTGTTTAAGCATAGGACGAAAATAAAGATCAAGATACCTATAAAAACATCACATTCAAATATCATTTACTTCCTATTAGTAAAAGTAAAATTGTGATATTCAAAATTCGTTAACTTTGTGGTTTGAACGCCAAATAATCAAAACTAGGTAATTTTAAATAATACATTTTTTGTGACGTTTCCAGAGAAAGGGGACTTTGTTGTCGGTATGGAGTTATTAATAAATCCAAAATATACATAAAAACACATATAGTACTAATATCATATCTGAGGGTGAAATAGACTTTTTAAACTTTGCTCTTTCTTGGATAATAAAATGCGATTGCGAGAAACCTGTGTTTAAAGTTAAAAATTTGAAAAAGCTAAGTTTTCTTTGGAAGATATTTAAAGAGGTGATTCAATTAAAAATACTTTTAGATGTTTGCTGGTTACTACAAAATAATAAACAAAAAATTTTACTTTTGTTATTATTTCATAAAACTGTCTGTGAACATCTTGGAAACTAAAACCGACCATAAGGTCCCTTTTCCCAAATAACGTCACATTTGTAGAATAACATGTAAGTTTCATTTCTACTAATAGCATAAATTTGAAAATTTTGTTTGTGTGTTTGGACGTTTACTTCTCTATCACGCTGTATCGGGTAGACGCGCTTTGATTAAATTTGGAATTTTTATTCCTGTTATATTATTATACAGGTTGCTATCCTGCCCCGAACATGACCACCAAAAAACAAAACCACTAAACAGAACTACTTTTAAATGTTTTCCTTCCAGCAAAAAATATACGTACCTACAATAATTGAAATGATACATCTATTTTCTATGTTCTATGCTCTTTCATATTTGATAAATGAAAGCGCATAGAACATAGATACAATTATAACAAAACCACGTCTTGTAATTAATAAATTTAAATATTGTAAGTAATATGCTAAAGATATACACTTAATACAAGAGAGCCCCCCTTAAACTAATCAAATAATCATATTAGGTACATATATGTTTTGTTTTGACTCACCTCTTTCAAAGAATTTCCTGATATCCATTTGACGGAGTAATATTTCCAGTTGCTGCGCAGTAAACGTAAATCTCGTGTCACTATGGCGCATGAAATATTCGCTCGTATTAAACTCCGAACTGAACTGAATTGTATTCGAACTAAATTGCCTTGCTCTGCCTCACGATCCCGCTGATATATTCAAATATTAGAAGTCTATTTCCATCCTTGTCTCATACTTGCTATCACTGTCTTTCCTTTCCAGAATTTGCTAGAACGTTCTTCGTAGTATTGCTATTCAATACAAGATGTCGCTATTGATTGTATAAATTGATGCTATTTCTCTTTACTGGAAAAAGTACTGTCGTCCGTAACTAGATAACGCTAGATGTTGTTTTCTCCAAATTATATTTGGCTTTAATCCTAGATGTCTCGTTGGGAGCGGAAACTACGAGACGTGACGGTTTCGCGGGAGATTTCAAATTATATTGCGTCACTAACAGTACTATATCGAATGTTGTAGAATATTAAATTATAGATAAAAAAATATTAAATCAAAATATCTGACTGAAAGATATTTTGTTTCCAACACTTCATTTTGCGCAAAGTAGGTAACACGTTTTTGATTCCCACTTGCTAGGAAAATTTATGTTTATTTTATCTTCTAGGGGGGGCAGCTGCCTCCCCCCTGCCCCTACCTGGGTACGCCCTTTGATAAAATTGACCTTTAGAATAAGCTAGCATTAGAGGAATTGAACCTTCCAGAGAAACCAGCCGTGGTTTTGGGAAGTCAAGCAACATATAATATAATTGTAATATCTAGATAAATTACATCATTTGAAAGGTAATTTTGTTAACTTTCCAATGATATTAAATTATTTAAAGTAGATGTCACTTTCCTATCAAAAATAAAGAATTAACTGCAATAGATCGAATTGATGACGTCTAAATAAAACGAAAATCAAATAAATAATAAAAATTTATTTACAATATTTTCTTCAGTATTTTGTGTTACCCTCTAATTACTGCTTTTACAAGGTTTTTCATTGACCGAATGAGTTTCCTGATGGAATCATGTGGGATTTCTTGCCACTCTTCGATTAAAGCTCTTTTGAGTTATTCTATCGATGCTGGAGCCTTTTCAGCACTTCCCACAAATAGTCTATAGGATTCAAGTCGGGACTGCGGGCTGGCCAGTCTTTTGTGGCAATTCGAACTTGTTCCATGGACTGTCTAGTGACGGCAGCGGTGTGGCATAGAGCATTATCATGCATTATCTTGCAATTTTCGCCAATTAATCCGGTGTAGGAGAGCACATGGGTTAGCAGAATGTCGTTAATGTATCTTTCTGCGGTTAGCCCCCCTCTCCGACCTCCACCAGGTATGAATACCAGCTCCGTTTTAGCTGCAATAGAAATGCCCGCCCACATCATACAGGATCCATCCCCGTTTATTGCATTTAAATGTTAAAACTTTGTCTTGAGCAACGTGCGATGAAGTGATTCCAATTTAAAGCTTGCAAGAGTAGTCGGTAATTGCTCATTGTATTTTTTATTTGCTTTAGAAAACTAGGTCCATAGAAGTACCTTAAGGACTGACATTACATAATTAAAAATGACATTAAAAATAAAGAAAACAAAATTGTAAATAGTAGGTGTTTGATACTTTTAGCTGCAAATATTATGACTTCCCTACTGCACTTTACAAAACGTACAGGGACTTACAATGAACATTATGGTCACCCTACAAATTTTTCTCTTATATAAAGTTGAAAGTCCATTCTCTCTTAAAGAATCACATTTAGGAGAACGGACGATATGTTACAATTTAATTAAGAAATAGTTAAAAATCTTATTCTATTTTGCGTAAATCTATATGTTTGAAACTAGTCAATAAAGTCGAAAATATTGGGCTCTCGGTTCAGACGTTTTAGTCAAATTCGATCTTAATTTACTTCTTTATATTTAAGTTTAGTGTCATTATTTAGTTTTAACTAATTCACATAGGTATCTAAGTAAAATATATTCAGTAAAGTCGTATTTACGTATTTCTTCAGATAAATTAATGTTTTGCAGATTCCTCAGTACAGTCAATAATAAATTGAGGGCCCTAGATATACCGCCCTAAATCTGTAATGTCATAATCTATAGATTTGGGAATTTCTTAAAATATTTAAGATATTCTTAACTAAATTTTTAAATAAAAATTATGAACCCAAAGACAGTACTTGCTACGATTTAGGCTACGCCACTTTATGCACGCGTCTAGATTGAGGGTCCAACTTATTTAATCATAACAGTTTTAATTCACGTTTAAGAAATTCATGGCCCTTTGCTTTAAGTTTTAACTATGTTTAACTAATTTCCCTATAAGTCTTATTTCGTTTGGAAAGGATTTAAAAAATGGGCCCTCAATCCAGATGCTCGTAAAAACTTGTTGATATCCTGCTATTTGCACGAACCGAGCGAGCGAAGCAAACGTGGTGGTGCGATAACACCCGTCGAAGCACTAGAAGGACAACTAGGAAGTATTAAAAAGTTTAGATTATTGCTAAATATACCTATCGTCTGCGACAAATATGAATAACTCGTTAGCTTAGGTATATAGCAAGTAACGAAAAATAAAAAATAAAAATAAGAAATAAACCTGTTTTATTCAATGTTATTTTCTTACTCTTTTTACATTTTTCACAAACATTATAACAGTTGCAGTTATTGGGGACTACAATTTCAAAGACGGTTTAGCCACTCCAAATAAACAATAGAAAATGCAAAATATTTTTATAATTGCAATAAAATAAACATTAAATAACATCAATACCTTTAAATCTATAATGTTTTTCATGATTTTTATGAGAATTTAGCAAGATTTTAATGATGCTTTTAAAAGTTCCGATAGGTTTTACTATTTTTTTTACGAATAAGAACTTTTATTTACAGATGGAGCTTTTATAAAGAATCATTAATAATTGTATTAAATTTAACTAAATATAGTTATGAAAAAAATATTATATTCTATACTCAATACAATAATTTAAAAGTTCAGATTCATAAAGAAAACCTTTGAAACCAAACGGTTTTATAAGTGATCAGTAAAGATTGTTATCTAAGATAAGGCAGATAAGCGCGCCCATTAGGTATATTCCTTAGATATTAAGTACTATAAACTAAAGCTTAAATACCACACGCAGCTGATTACTTGTTACTCAGAGTACACGAGGTTGACAAACATAAAAAATGCTATAATCTATAAAATATTAACATAGCTGTGGTGCTTTAGCACAAACTGTAACGGGATTTAACATGCCTGTTCTAATACATCAATAACATGGGTACTAGAAAACAATAACTTTATTAGACCACGTTCAATGAAACTGGTATTAAATTAAAAATCAATCAAAAATAAACAATTGAATTCATTGAGTAATTGCATTGAAGCCTTAAAATTTTTTGGCATGTAGTTGGAACGCAATTTGCATAGTCTCTATGTTGATACACAGGCTGTGGCTGCTCGTTGGCTGTAAGTTCTAGAAAGCTTTTGAGAACATATCTGTGTTTCTCTTTGCTCAAAAGTTTTCTAGAATGTGAATTTTATGTGACTGTGTATGAGGTTGACAAGAATAAGAGAAAGTTTGCACAAACTGCTTATTGTTCCTTAAGCTGCATAATATTTGTGGGACGTACACCTGTTATCAGTTTACTATGGGTAAGGTTCACAAGGTTGGAGGGCATTGTCTATGATCTGCTTGTTGATGCGCAGGCTGCGAGGCTCATTGAGCGTCAGGCAGTGGAAGGGCGCGGCACCAGGGCATCGGGCTGTGCATCGCGGGTTATAGTCAGAGTCACGCGGCCGCCAGCACAATTGTGTGGTTTTGCAACGACATGTCATTTTACGACATATCTGTGGAAGATAGGGTGGATGTTAGATTCGTTGTAGAAAATATAGGATAAGATTGTGTTAAGCTTAAGATTAAAGAAAGAAAACAGTTACATTAGCCTTTCTTCTTATAATTGCTGAAACAGTAAGAACGGTTAAGGCAATTAGATCCGTTGATTTTAGTAGGCACAATGGAAAATGTCTAAGCTTTATTGCTTGTGACTGTTCATCAAAGCGAATATAATCTCGGACTGAGTTACTCTGTAATAGATTTCAGTACTTTCACTGGTGTTATAAGTAGAAGTAGAAACAAAAGTCGAAACAGAAAGTAACAATCACAGAACTTTAATACAAGCAAAGTCAAAAAAACATGAAGATTTTTCGATTCGGATGGAAAATAATTTTCGGATTGTTTTTCAATAGTTTTTCTGAAAATAAGGTATTTTGAGGCAGAAAACAACTTGAACATTTCTAACCAGTATTTAATTTCATATACATTTAAAAAAAATCGTATTATGACGAAGTAGTTTTCTTTCCAAAATAGGATGACAAAGTTTATATAAACCCTGGAATATACGAGTCTACAATTTTATATGGAGTCTTGATAACAGATATCTATTGCAAACATTGATGACATCATTACAAAATGATGCTACTATATGACGTCGTATAAGAGTTCATGAGAGTCAAATTATTATTATTAATATAATTATTCTTATTAATATAAGCTAAATTTTGTGCGCTGTCACATACTGTATAACCTAACTTTAAGTTAAACTTTATAATTGAGGATTGCACAAGTAAAACTACAAACTAAAAAAGTAACTAGATGTAACCCCGTTTGAGGGTGTTCGTCGTTTGGATACTTGGGGGGAGGGAGACTTGCCGAGCTAACAGATGCAGAAAAGAATAATTTTGTATAGACATAAAGAGACTCTGTAAATTTATTTTGAAAAAAAATATACCCGTGAAGTTTCTTGCCAGTTCTTCTTCACGAAGGTTTTTTTCGAACTGGTGGTAGAATCATGTTTTATTTGACGTCAATAAGAACAAGTAATTGTCAATGTTGAGAAATAAAATATTTCATTTCATTTCATTTCATTTCATTTCATTTCAACCTAAAATAAACAAAAATCTCACTTATATTTACTGTCCCAAAACATCGTCATTTAATCACGTACACCTTGTTTATGAAGTATAGTGCGTGTCCCTAAATCTTTTGTGTTAGAATTATCTTCATAAGAAAAACATTCATAACGTATGACCGGAGGAGATACCGGAGAGACCGGATAATATTAGTTTTTTTTTACGGGCAGACCAAAGGAATAGCTTTTAAGATTAAATATTCACGTACTTGGACAACAACTCCGTTGTGGGACATATGCGCATGCATTCGTCATCTGCTCGCAAACCTGCAACATACAACATTCATGTACAGACACACACGGGGATATTATATACATGTAAAATGGAGATGTGCTGTTAGATAGGATATAAAAAATATACTTCTTTTCTTGATACGCTATTTACAGGGAGATGTAAAGGTGTGATAAGAAATCCTACATTTACTATAAATCTGAATATTTGTAGCCAGACTTTTATTATTCAATCACGCTAAAATAGCTGATGAATTTTATACTACATTAAGAAATTAAGAATTTAGAAAGAACACGGTCTAGTAATTATTTCAGAATTTTGACAGAAGTCTTCGCAAAGTACTTGCAGCTTAGAATTCGTGTCATCTATAAGTCGAGCACCCAGTAGATTTCGTGCTATTTCGTGCTTTAAATTTAGACAGTCGGTACCTGACTGCATCTCCACGGTTGTTGCATTACAATTACTGGCGCTGGACGGCAGTACTAAGCTGTATGTAAAGCTACAGCCGACCAATACACAAACTCACCGACGCAACATATTTATTGCCATACGCAAACACACATATTCTCGTAGTCGTCATACGACGCAACTAGTAAACACGAGTGATCATCCAGTCTAGACGGCATTTAAACAGCTACAGCCATATACACAAACTTACCGAAAAAATACATTCATTGCGGCACTAGCTTATGCTTGAAGCGCTAAAGAGGATTACGTCACAGCTACTGAGCTCACTTAAGTGTACAAAAGCCTACAGGCATCACGTAAACGGTCATACCGAAGCAACATACTCGTCGCGGCACTTGTCGGGCGTGTCGCACGTCCAGAACGCCGGCGGCACGCACGGCACCACCGGCGGCGTGAAGCACGTGTTGGGATGCACCGGACAGTTCGCCGTGCTACATTGCATGCACATTGAGTACACCTGGAACGAGAAACATGCGAAGTTAACTATGTTCATTTGAAATCGAACCTACAGCAATATACTTACTTAACAAAAGAAGGGATGTTAGAAATAATTTCTAGAAAGATTTATCTCTTTATCTGCTTGCTACAGTACGCCGAAAAATTCTTAAAGAAATGTGCTAATTAAACACAACCAATAGTAAGTAAAATTTTGTAGCAGTAGAGTTCTTTTGTTACTACGGCGGTACTATACAGTCCTTTCTATTTTGACGTAATAGCCACGTTGACGTAGTTGTATTTCATTCAAAGGGGAGGCACAGCCAGTGCATTTACTGAAATAAAGGCAATCTTGTTTGATCGAGATAATAATCACAATCAGTATTGGGTGCGGGTGCCACTTACCATCAGGTGGGTCGAGTGCTCGTTGCCGGCTATGAATATAGTTAAAAAAAACACGGAAGACAAAATCTACGAGAATATGTAGATACCTACCAACCAAACTGCTCGGGCTATTTCGTTTCTTACATACGGCACACAATTGGTCAATAGACAATTTTCGAATTTCGTCAGCTCAGGAACTCCCATGATTTTTGCTACTCCTGGAGCACCTAACATGACCTGTAATAATAAAGTATGATTTTTAAATTCTTCTTCCTCTTCAAGGTTGGCAATTAGCATGCCGTAGTCTCCTTTGTTTTTTGCTCGGCCAAACAGTTCAGCGGGGCTAACTGTTTCGGTCCACTCTCGGATGTTTCTCAACCGGGACTTCTTTTTCCGCCCAACCTTTCTTCAGTGATTTTTTCCATTATTATTAACTATAGCAGGTCGTGTCTGATGATGTTGTCTCATGTCTGAGAACATCACCAGGTAGTTGCTTGAGGTTGCGTTTTTGGCTAATTAGTTCTAAAACTCTGGCGTTGGTCACCATCTTTCCATCCGATACGTCCACATCTCGACTAGTTCCATAAGATTTAAATTACATTCCGTTAAATCTGTATTCTATATTAATTTGACCTTGTCTGGTTTGGATAGCAAATACTTTACACATCAACAGTCCATACCATAATCATTATACATTGTAAGAAGTTTTGGTCATCATGACGACGACGTACTAGAATGATAAAAGTTCTAAGTTATAATATCTATTAGTTTATGGGAGTTATAACAATAAGTGGTAACACCCTAAGTAGCGCTACACCTAGAGGAGATGTGGATTGCATTAAAAATTGCCAAGCGTAAATAGATAAGTACTAATATACTTACATCACTGCAAAAGAACTGGCAATCAGGGGCACAACAGCACATACTATCCACATAAGCGCACTGCAGGATATTTTTCTCGCCTTGGAGGCCGCGCACCACATTGATGGTCGTGCGAGCGACAGCGTAAGCGCCGGCGAGGCTGGGCGAATCTGCGACGGAGCCCTTCGCCGCCGCCACCACCTCGTTGCCGCTCATTATGCAGGATGTCACGAATTCTATCTGCGGATAGTTTTGCAACACTTGTATTCGAATAGTCGAAATTAACGGACATTATTTTCCTGGGAATAATACATTGGTAGGAGTTATCCTCGGAGGGACAAAATATGCTCACCACCTTACCTGATCTAATCGATACTACAGAAATAATTTCATAATTACTTCTTCCTGCGTGAGGTTGCACGGGTTGATACACGACGAGAGAACCGGAACCATGGTCTGAGAAGTTGCGCCGCCGATCACGGGCACGCGCACTGTCTCAGGAGGCACCTGGAATCAATGTTGAGTATAATACATTAAGATGTAATTACTACTTTTATAATATAAAAAACCAAATATTCCAACAATGTGATACAGAGCCAGCGCGTCAGAACCATTCATGACAACCAACACTTCCATTCGTCTCTCAAATGTAGTTAGTAGTTCCTTGCGCAGGATTCGAATCTAGGGCCTCTAGTACATCAGGTAGGATAGGTACTCCGAGGGCTAAATTCTTTGGGTTTCCTTTCGTCAACTACGATGTTGCAAAATTAAACTACCATATTATTTTTATCATACAATCACAGTTTATAAACTACTTAAAAAATATATATAAAAAAAACGTTGGTTTGTGTAACTATCATGCATTCCAAATACATGCAAATATTCATCTTTAAATGATGTAATATACCTCTACTTTGTAAGAGGATATTACAAATGATTTCAGAATACAATAAACAATACATTTCTTACATAATATTAAGCGTGGAAATATCTCAGTTAATAACATACTATACAATATACACCATACAATACAAACGATTGGGTTCAACAAACTCTTGTTTCGAATTTAAATGTGGTTAATTTAATAGGTTTTTTTTCCGATACAATTAAAGAAACTCTTTGATGGGCGTCTTACATTTTCATTTTCATGTTACTGCTACTGAGATGAAAGAGAAAAGCCAATATCTACTTCTGATATATTCACAATTTCAGTTTCCATCCGAGTATCACACCATACATTTTCGAAATGTCGATACTATATGCAACACCAGAAGTTTCGTGCGATTTCTTTCGTGATGCTTCCTAATCTCTAGAAGTATTTTTAAATATTATTTTGGATAGTTAAGGTTTCGAGTGTTGTATATTCTGAATAAACCGTTTTATAATTTCAGAGCTTCTCTATTTATTAGTATGGTATCGAATAAATCGAATGTGATAAACAGATAGTTATACCTTCAAAAAGTCAGCCAGCACGGTATTGGCCCTAATGCAGTTGAGCTCAACACACCCCAGCAGCATCCTCGGGTTGTAGTTGCCTCTTAGCCGCTGGATCTCTCCTACGAGCGGCACCAGGCTCTCCACCGGTTCCGTCGCCACTATCACGAAGGCCTGCAGAAATCATGCGGTTATAAACTGTATAAATGAAAACTTTGTTGTGTTAATAGTCTATGCGTTAATACAGTTATGCTACTTGACTCCAATAAAATATAGCTCATTAAATTAAAATAATTTTAATTCAATGTCCACCTGCAGTTTATTCGACTTGTGAGTTTGAGCGTCGCAATAAATAAGTTGTATAATAATAATAATAATCGATATTTTCACTGTGCCGAACTTTAAATCTTCATGACAAATTCATGGAATAAAGTATAGGTACAAAACAGCTTAATATTAAAATTAAAAAAAAATATATATATTTGCATAAATGCATTTACAGCACCCGACATAAAAATTTCACATTTTATATCTGTACAAAATGTGCAATGGTGAATTGAAATTTGACAAATTCCTAAATAGATATTTTTGATGATTTTTATAAAAATTGTGAGTGACTGTTTTGGCAAAACACATGCATAAGATAAGCTGAGATTTTAAATATGTATTCAATAACAGTCTTCGCTTTTTTTCCTTAAATATGGTTATATAGGAAAATAGACTAAAGGAATGCAATTCTTGCATGCATTAACGAAATCTTCATAGAGACGTTCAATATTTGAACATTGTACCAGTCTACTGAAGCTGTACACTAAACTAGCGACCCACCCCGGCTTCACGCCCGTAGTATTCGTAGCACACGCCAAATAATCACTTTTACAGGCAAGTTTTTGATACCTTGGGTTACATTATTGTAATTTCCATAGGAATTTTAATTCCATAGGATTATTTAAAATTTAAAAAAAAATTTAATACAGCCTATGATACTCGCTGATAATGTAGCTTTCTACAGGAAAAGGAATTTTTTTAAATCAGTTAAGTAGTTTGTGTTTATCCTTTACAAATAAAAATCCAAAAAAAGCGAATGTCTTTGCAATATTAGTACAGATGAAACTTACCGCAGGACAAACGTTGCATATTTGCAAAGCTATTTCAGAGACGATAGGCGCGTTGCATTCAAAAGTGTCTGCCTCCTTTCTTACAACTATAATCACCACTTTAGAGCCCTTTTAAGAAACATAAAAACAATTTAATGATTAATCACGTTTAATGTTGTCTTTGAATTTTTGTATGTTTATGGAGTTTAGGTACATTAGCATTGGGGTAAGACCGTCTTTTATTTGGTCATCTATAACACAAGCACAGTAAAGATACGAGCTATGGCAATAATGTAACTACGTACTAACGCTCAAATTGACTTGATAGCGTCAAACACATGCCACTGAAAGTCCCCCAAGCAGATCTCGCAGTCCTATTCGTTGCAATAGGGTTGAAAATCACGCTTATTACGTTTTATACGACGGTGGTTTTAAATGTTCCTTCATAAGAAGGGATGAACCTCACGTCGACCCCAGCGCTAGCGACTCGAGTTGTGGACTCTGCATAAAAAATAAGAATAGTCGGGTTTTCCACCATTAACACGAATAACAAAATCGCAGCGATTTGGAAAGCTTAATATCACTTCATCAAAATCACTTTGAGGAATGGTCGCCCACGTGCTTTCTAACAAGACCAAAAATTGGTGTGAGGTGTGCACGGCATCCATACTCGGCAGGGCTCTTGTTTGGAGCGGATCCCATGCCTGTCCCATTGGGTTACGGTGGGCTATTGAGCAGGCCACGGCAGAACATTATTACCAGCTTCGGCAAGAGTGCGTTTTCCGGCCTCACAATCCTCTTCTCGTAAATCTAAGCATTGAGGTTGCCCCTGATCCATATGACATCGGTTCTTCGACTGATCCAAATACCGGCCCATATAATTATTGTTCCCACACCATACGGATGAACTTACTGACAAAATCTTAAACGATCATGAAGTCCAGTGTTTCTCCATACTCGAATGCGTCTTATATCCGGTTTCATTCCGAAACGAGATTCATCGGAAAAGCAACAACGCCAGTCTTCTTCCCCCCGATCTAAACAGGCCATACGATCGCAGAGTGCTATAAGTAGGACTCTCAGTGGCCTTTGGGAACGCAGACCCACTTCACATGAATGATTTCAGATGGCTTGATCGCTTATTAACAAGCCTAAAGAGCTTAAAGCCTCGTAAACAACATCATGGGTGTCATAGTTTCCGATTCCGTCAAGCAGTATTTTGGATGTACCGGTCCTGTCCGCAAGTGGTAATGCGAGTTCGTCCTCCATGTCACTCGGCCACGCTGCCCGTGATGCGATAGCGTGTCCAGAGGCGGCTTACAACGCTCTGTGTAGTAACTACGTTGCCTGGAGCCAGCTATCAACATTATGATGACTCTGATCATCTCTTCTCGGGTTAACCGACGTCGCCGCTTCATATAAGAGTAGTTTTTTAAAGTTGATCTAGAAATTGTTATGACCAATAAACATGTCATGACACAGTTGTATAAAAATGCTAATTGATAGTAGATTTTCTCTTTATAATTGAAATTTAAACAAAATTATTTGGTTAAATAGTGAAATTCACTAAATAGAATCAATAACGATTTTAAAAAGTCAGTATAATAAACCTCATTTGCAGAAATTATCTAAAACGTACCTAATCTGTAGACACTTGTTGGCACTATATTATTTCTATATTTCTATATTTCATCTATATTTTGGCACTGGATACTTTTCTTTCCAACCAAATTGACCGTATATTTGGCATATGCACTGATCTAAGACGAACATAACCAACAAAACAAAGTGCAGTCAACCGTATATTTAAACAATTATATTATTATTCCATTCAACCGCACTGGAGAAAAGGTAGACTGAAACGCTAATACCGATTTTGAGTGAGATTTGCAAAATTCCTCTAAACTTCCTTAGCTCCCAACTTCCTAAGGTTGAGTGCAGGGAATCTCGAGTAAACGTCTAAGAATACGTGTGTATAGGTACGGAGTATAGGTTCTGATTTAAAAAAAATGGTCTAGTTTCAGTCCCATTTTAGCTTATATATTTACTGTGACACCAGTCCTACAGTACTTAGAGGTCATATATTTTTATTAGGTAAGTAATCATATTTATTTAAGATCGAATTTTGGTTATCACACATCCATTACGGTCAGCGCAACACCAGAAACAAATATTTCCCACAATTTAAAATTAAGAAGATGCTTCTCTTATCCTCTTCAATCTTAGACAACTGCTTTTCACAAAAGCTACACACCTGCAGAGCTTCACACAGCATCTCTGGCCCCGAGAACGAAGACACCTTACACTTGGTGTCGACGTGGCTGAGTTCCATGCCGAAGCCGCAGGTGGCGCAGCGGTCGTACAAAGCGATCTCATCTAGGGTGGGGCATTGCTTCAGCAGCAATGCTAGTGGCTGCCCTGAAAAAGTAGGTTGAGATGATAGTATGGCGGCAGATACCTAGAAAAACAAGATAGTTTAATATTACAATGAGTGGTAGAAACGTTTCTTTGATTCATCTGAATCGATTTTGGTTCATCTATGGTGTTATTACAAACCTTTGTATTTTAACTTCCTAGATAAGCATTTTAACATTTGATACCTGGTCCAACTGAAGTCTCCATTTGGCAACGCATCATTAACCAATAGGACCATACTCGACTCATTGTATTCACTGAATGAATCAATGATGTCCATGGACGCCATTGACTATCTCAAACAAGGTATTTGTAAGCACAAATTAAAAAACCCGACTAACGGAAGAAATCACGCATTACATTTGAATAGCTGAACCGATCTTATTCAAACATGGCGAAGAACATTTTCGAATCATTCAACTTGTAAATAATTAAAACTCCATCAAAATCGGTTCACTTGTTTGGGAGCTATGGAGCCACGGCAGACACACAGACAGACACGTCAAACTAAACCCCTCTTTTTGCGTGGTGGTTAAAATATGAATAGGTTCTCTTGCATGTGCCTGTAGGTAGTTGTATTCGTTTCTATCGTCAGTTTCCATCAGATGAGGCATCAATACAAAACTAAACAAAATATTAAGTAAAAGCAGTGTAATTAGACTGTAGTAAAAAAGGCATAAAATATTGTTTAGGGTAATACGAGTAATAACACAAAGAGATAAGCGTTTTATGTCAAGTTGCTTTCTGTGCTGTATTATTTTTTTGTTTATTCTGGTTTACATAAAATGAAACACTTTAAGACCATAAAAATATTTTACGGCAGGTTATTATATTATATAGCCAATGACTTGTACTAGGGCTGAGTCATGTTTTAAAAATAATTTCCTAAGATTATACTATTAAATTTAATATTATTATGATTTTGGTAGAACTTTGCGCTCTTTTCTCACTCATAAATAAACATTCCTGCGTGTTGACGGCAGAAGCGACCTTCTGAATTCAGATATAAGGAAGTCCAAATACGCGGCAGTAGGATAGTTTATTTACAAACATTTCGTGTAGAGCAAGAGAAACTGGCTCATTTTGCAGTGGCAAAATAATAAATAATGCTGGTTTTTTATTCAAAAGTGAGTATGACTATAAAATAATGTTATTTACCAGTTTTTCCAGCTGCTCCGCAAATTGTAACCTTCATTCCAACGGGGCAGGGGCAGTAGTTGCGCGTCAGGGCACCGCCTATTTTTACATTTTGAAAACTTTTGTTCCAAAGTTTACTAAATCCAGATGCTATAAGCTTTGCTGACTTGACTCGGACTAAACTAGAAAATTTTGTTAAGTATACCATTTTTTCACTATTTTTTAAATGAAAGTGTTTATTTACTGAGAAATTTTGCGTTTTTTAGACATTGACGAGAGTTGACTTCTTTGGTTTATTTTCTTTTTTTGTATTGACATTTATGTGCTTCTTTTTGGTATAGCTTAATTCCTTCGCCTTTCCCAGAAAGGGGAAAATTTTTACTATAAAAAAATATTTTTGCTCGTAGGTATTTAGCAAATATTCCATACAATTTAAAGTTCGTTCAAAATATATTTGAATAATAATTTAATAACAGTTATGAAACCCAACTAACCGTCTAACTACTTATTACATTAAAAAGTATACAGTGACAGTCTTGACCAATCCAAGAAGATGCCAGTCACTTTTGCAGGGTATTTTTTATATTGGGAAACTTACGTTTTATAATATTCATAGGATAATTTATAATGACGAAGGAAGACAGTATGGCTAGACTGAATAAAACACTTTTATCCGAATTTCACTCGTGACCTTGGTATCTGTAAGAGTACCGAAACGTCGAGCTAAAACGAGCTAAAATCCGGTTAAATAGTATTTTATTGAATATAATGAACCGTGAAAACTTAAGAAAGTATTATAGCTAGACTGGCCTCTTGTTCTATTAATAATAATAATAATAAAAATTTTATTTTCAGACAGTTAGTCCATAGATGTGTTAGTAACAATGATCTAAAAACTAAGAGAGAATTAAAAGAGAGCATTCATGATGAAACTGGTGAGAATCACTTCCACTACTACCACGTTTTTACAAAACATAATTCTTTGTTTTACAAAACAAACAATTTGCTACTCCTAAGGTAGTGATATTATAAAGCATCTAAACTTAAACATTTGAGTTTGTATTTGTGACGGTACCGTTACACGTACATTCCATTCTTGAAAAGAATCACGATCGTAACATCTTTCACCGATTTTAACAATCAGGCAGTCCTTCCATAGAAACTCCTTCAATATCCTCAACAAGGTCGTTGTCTCGCATGAAATACAGTCACATTTTCACTTGATTTCAAGGCTAACAATAGAACATGTTACTTCTAAAGTAAATTATTAAGTAGTAACCTAAACGTGGATGTGTTACTCCGATTACATCAAGTGCCATATGACCTGCAGCTATCGAAGCCAACATCACGCTATTACGTACACAAAATACCACTTAATTACGGACATTAGCAACTTTAACATTGACTAGTTATGCATAAATAAACACCGCTTTATGATTTTTAAGCCGATCCGAATCGAAATTCTTTACTCTTATAGAATGGTTTTAGTCTCTAAACCAACACCACAGTATAAAAATCATGTCTCTAATTAAAAGAAAATTCATTAAAGTTAAAGAAGATTTGAATCTTTTAAATAATTTCAAGCCATTATACATTTGGCTTGCTATATTTGGACTATTTCCTTATAGTGTTAAGATGAATTCTAGAAAATCTAAATTGAAAGTAATAACAAAGTCATTACACGCTAATGTCCTGTGCGCAGTCGCACTGCAGATAATTTTATACTTCTTCTTTATCGAGCATATACGACAAATGAATTCCGGTGAAGACAACTCAATGGCAGATGTCTTACTAACAGAATTAAATTACATTTTAGAATTAGCGACATTATTGTTCGTATGCTCGGTTGCGCACATTTGTGCTTTCTTATATCGTTACGAGTACATTAACATATTGAATTCGGTTATTTTTTCACTGAATTTTCTGCCAAATAGTGACAAAAACAGGATATTGAGGCCGGTGCGTTTCAAAGTAAACCTTGTGACTAGTGTGCTGATCCTACTGCTGATTGTTCAGACTATCATCAACTTCACCCGCAGCGATAGCATGTGGAAGACGCTACTCGTCGCTTTCAGCTTCAATTTGCCCCAAATGATACAATTCAGCGTGATTGGATTCCATTACATTCTAATAATTATGTTAACAACTTCACTTAACAACGTCGTCGATCACATCAACAAGTTATCTGAGAATGTCGCTTACTACGTGGAACCATTCGTATTTTTAGACAAAAATGTTGAAAAACAAAATAAACTGAAACAAATTGAAGCTGCTTGTGTAAAGATTTTTGAAGTAAAACGAATTATTGTCAAAGTATTTCAAGCGCCCATCCTGTGCATCGTAATACAGATCTTTCATTCAACCATCAGTGAAGCGCATATAGTGTACCACGGCGTTTTTATATCACAGTCTTTTCGTTTGCACCAAATTATTAACTGTTCGGTTTGGATATTATATCAAATATTTAAATTAGCTATTCTGTCATATGCTGGAAGTTTACTGAAGTTTAAAGTAAGTAATAATATTCCGTAGTAAAGATGCTTATGTATTTTTAGTTATAATCTAGGTGTTTTAGTATTATACTTTTATGTATGGTATGGGTACCAACTTCAATTACATCGATTTTATATTTCTTTTGTTGTGTTTCTTGTGTTTATATTTATATAATATGTATGTTTATCCTGGGTTCCCGCCCAGTTCCCTGTATGGTCCATAACACAAGCTCTGCTTACCTTTAGGTCATACAGTTGGTGTGTTCGTCTGGGGAAATTAAAAAAGTAAATGAAAGCCTTCTTATTACATTTATCTGTTTAATAAACTTTGATAAATATAACTTTAACTTTATTTCAGATTTTACAGATACTACGCTCTATTCACAGCATCCCAACTCAGCATCATGATTTGCGCTATTTACTTGAGGTACCTATTTATTTACTAAAACAAATTTATCTGTTGCCCTTAATTTATTATTTGCCCGCGATTGCGGTGGAGTATTTGTATTATAAAGCCGAGTTTATAATCACACATGTCCTCACCTCATGGCTCCACCTTTTTGTGCTACCATGGGTACAAATTGAAGGTCAAAATTTGTTTATCATCTGGTTACATGTGGTTTTTGAAAATCATTCCTACATCTACGCGAGCCGAAATCGACCAACTGTTTGAAATCATTCAGGTGATGATAGACGCCGTATTCGCACAGATCCCCAAAGTAAAGATCGTGGTCTTATTCTGGATTATCGAGATTTAACTTCTTGAATGGTCGATCTGCTCGTATCTTTGCCTTTTAAAATTCACTAATATAATTGGTTACTTCACAACACTAACCCCCGGCGTTAAAGTTCAGGAGCCTTCTTTGTTTGATCTTTTGCTGATCTCTCACCAAGACAATTTTCTTGTAATTGTCGATAACTTTTAGTACTGATGACCACTATTTGGTTAGGATCATACACTTAAGCGCGCTTTATGCCCTGCCTAAGAGCAGCCATCAAGTATAGCACTTTAGGTCAACAAATTTCGATAAGAGGCATTCCTTTTTGCATATTTCATTCCCTGGGAATAGATTTACTTTGAGCTGGCTGTTCCTTTTTTATTTTTATATATATTTTATTAAATTATATATGTTTTATATATTTGCGCAGGCTCTGCTGCTGAGGTGGCACTTCACGAGTAAGAAACTTTTTGTTTTCTGTTGTACCACTAGGTGGCAAGTCCCAGCCTTGGTTCGGTAAACTCTGTAGGTCGGCTTCACGACCAAAATGAAATTGTTTCCGAGCATGGGTGAAAGTAAAAGCCACATGTGACCCTGCCTAATGCTCTACAAAAAAACAATACAACTGTGCTTCGAGAAGCAAGTAAACTTGGCGAAAACAAAGTTTGTCAGCGGAATTGGTGAGAGATTATCGCGCTACCCATCTCGAGAATTCATCAACCCATACGAAAGACGCGTTTATTACCTCTCTCTTACTCCTCAGGTATAGTCTCCAATGCATGACGAACTGCTATTGTACATCTGCAGGTCCAAATAGCTCAGCTTTATTACATCAACTAATGTCTTAAGCTTTGTTTACGTACTTGTCACTAAAGTACGTCTTATTACGGTAGCATCGGGTGACGGGTCACTCAATCCCCTCTAATGTAGCTGGATCTCAGTTTAACCTCTCGAACGGGTGCCATCTGAGGGGTTGTGGATAGGGATTTGCCGAGCAAACAGATTAAGATCAGAATAATTTTGTATAGACCCATAAGAGCTATTGTAAATTTATTTTGAAAAAGTGATGCCCGTGAAGTTTCTTGCCAGTTTTTCTTCGAACGAAGATTCTGAACCGGTGCTAGAGTATGCCTTATTTAACGTCAATAAGAACAAGTAATTCTCAATGTGGAGAACTGAATATTTGAATTTGAATTTACCGACCAATCGCCACTACCATAGATTATTTACATCAGATTGTAACAATGGATGAAAGATGAATTCATGGATATTGGTCTTAAACGTAAAAAACTTAAGTGGATATCCATCTCCATCTTCTTTTTCTAAAATATCCGATAGCGTCCCGAGTTCGAGCTCGATAGCCTTAGATTAAACCGTAATAGGAAAAGAACTTAAATTCTTAACTGGCATTATACCTGTGTTTTTGAAAGTTAAAATTTTTGGTGAAATAAACTAACGATTTTATCTTTATTTTAGATACAACATATGTCGACATTAATCTTGCATGAAAATACAGAAATAACAGTTTACGACCTATTTCCCGTGGACGCTACTCTTCTATATAATGTAAGTAGATTTCAATTTGTTGTTCTCATATTTTGTTTCAGTACAGTAAGAAATATCGTCACTACGACACGTTGGACAAGATATTTGGCTAGTTATTTAGAAGTTTCATTAGGACTGACAAAACTTTTTATTGTAGATAGTATATTGGAAAAAGATTTGTCTTTCACCTGATGAAAAGTAGTGGCAGGGAACGATTACGCCTACTTTTTGAAACTTCAGGAATGTGTCTTCAGGAATTAGTACATTTATTCCAAACTTTGAGGATCCGAATTGAATACTTATAAATATCTATAAATAGGGTATATGCCCTTTTACGCCTGAAGTACGCGTAGTATGTAGGAATATAGGGTAAGGGATATAGGGGATATAGTAGTAAGTAGATGGAAGTAGAGGGATATAGGATATTTAATTATATCACAAAAAAACATTGCTTTCAAGGGCCACGCGAAAGAAGCCGCACACAAAAGTTTACAACTATACTACGTATTCCTAGACAATTACTCGAGATTTCTTCCACTCAACCTAGTCCGACTACTTAGACTTAAACTGACACTGACAGGATGGGGACTGTGGCGCAAAAGCTGGTTGCATCCAAATATACTGTAAGTGATTTGCTTAAAGAGTTGAAAGATTTACGTTGCAAACTGACCCAAATGCAAGTCAAGCTGCAAATCTGCAATGCTGGCAGTGATTCCGGCACTGCAATTCCGCTGTCGTTACAGTGCAACAATGCGGCGACATATGGCCTTAGAACCGCTACTGTTTTCCTGTATGAACCAGGAACATGGTAGCGGCTTTATCCAAGTGCGGGAGAAACACCGGAGAATACCTCAAAATCATCAAGGTACTGCGCCACTGGTTAATAATATCTATGACGCTACGGAGCTCAATTTACGGGACTTTTATTACCTAGTCGACCTATAGTGAAATTCATAGAGATGGGTATTTCTGGGAAAGTCTGAAATTATTTCCAGATACCATTACGGCAATACTCATTCAGTGAAATTATATTTCGAATCGTTGCAAGCAACTCGTTGCAAATTTCATCTCTACCACTAACAAGCATTCGCTGCATGTCAATCGATAAAATAAGTAAAATGTCACTTGCGACATAAATTTTGACATTCCCAGAATATCAAATTTAGAATATTTCATATTTCTAACTACATCCTCCCATTTTATTTAATGGTAGAAGAGTTTCTTTGTTAATATATCGCCTGGGGCGCTAATGCATAATTTGAACGCCATGGCAATCACGTTTACGTGGTTTTATTCCGGTCGAAGGGAAGGAACAGCCAGAACAAATTTAATTCAACTAAAGCTTAAGGTTGGCAACTCATCATTAGTCGATATAACCAGTTTATTAAAAAACTATTGATAATAAAACACCTACGATTAATGATGGCCGTGGCTGCGGAACCCACTCACCATCAGGTGTGTCGCAAGTTCGTTTGCTGCCTTTGAATGTAGAAAAAAAACTGCAAGCATGTAAAGTGTAAACATTTTCTGGAAACAATTTTTTTTTTCGGGGGAAAAATGCATTACGCATACCACCCGGGCGCAGGGGGCCCCTGAGTGGTTATGTGGGACTCCCGTATAGGCTAATGAGACCCACGGCATACCCACTAAAAACCCCCCCCATCTTCCGCCTCTCCGCCTTGTGACGGGGTCACGGGAACGCTTTCGCACACATCCGCGACCCCTCCGTCGGCAGCCGCCCACAAGAGAGAAGACTCCCCCCGAGTCTGCTACTAGAAGGCCATGGATGGTATAACTGGTACCCGGTGGCAGATTAGGTCTGTGGTTCTGCCACTGACCACACCTCGGCTGCAGAGGATAGGGCAAGCGGCGCACTGCAATACCGACATGCCTCTTCCTCTGCGGCCCCACCAGTGCCGTTTCGACGGAACGGCCCCGCCAGCTCACAGGGGGTAGGGAGAGTGGCGCACCGTAATACCAACACGCCTCTCCCCCTGCGATCCCTCCACGGCCGCAGAAGATAGGGAGAACGGCGCACCGTAATACCGGCACTCCTCTTCTTCTGCGGTCCCACCTCCAAGCGCGTCCTCAGTGGACTTGTTCAGCCCGCTGGGAGCGCCCTCCTCGGGCCAGCCAGTGGCCCAAACAGGCCGGTCCTGGTTGCCTCTTAGTTCACCGTGGGTGACCACTCCACGGTTACTAAACCCCCCCGCCACGACAAGGCGGGCAACCATCGGGGGGGTTTCTGGAAACAATGTTTTAAGGGCTAATAACCGCTGTGCCACTCGGTCCTCAATATTTATGTAGGTAGTTAAATATTTGAAACCCTTCTATTTTAATTTCAGATAGTTGCAGCCTCCACCATGTATGTCATCATACTTGTGCAGTTTGAAAAAAATTGATATTATGACGAACAACTACATAAGAACCGTATAGAACCACACAGTTATACTTTAGTTACGGTCATAAGTCACTAAGAATACCTAAGTATATGTTTACCTAATAAATGTGAATTTTACCACGCTATCGCATTTTTATTCAAACTGTAATGCGTAATTTTAATTTTTTCATCGACGTGAAACTATCTCTATATTAAAAATGGTTTTTAAATCAAAAGTCGTATTAAAGTCGCCAGTTTGAACAATAATACATTAAAATCGTAATACTAATAAAATAATATGCTTATGGTGAGACCGCCAACGTGCCCGTTGACAAAAACTTGCCGACATTATACCGAGTATTGCGTTTAACTATGTGCTACGATTCGCGAAGCTTCGTTCGAGCGAATTGAATTTGAACCTAAATGCGACTTAATGTTTACTTATCAAATCTAACCTAAAAATCTAACAAAGATATGCTCTTTTATCTTTTACATTTTAATGGAATTTGTTAGCCTGGAAATACTTCCAATTTGAATATTTCTCTGATCATAAGAAAACTAAATTATGCAGAAATTCTCCTGGGCGCTTCGCAGGTTATATAGCGCAAACCATCTTATTCATTATTAGATAAGAAAAACCTTGTTTAGGTTTCCTATGATAAAAGCCATAACACAGTTTTTCAATTGCGATATCATGTAAAAATTTTACGTATAAAATACCCACGTACATGAAATTGGTACTTTCTACTTCGGCAGGCCTCTGTCTGTTGTTGTACGCGGCCACTGGGTCTTCCATCAGCGATGCTCAGCAAAGATGATTGCCTACAGAAACTTTACTTGATTTACAAACCATAAATATTTTTTTATTCATACGTTTATCTTTGCAAATAATAAATATATTTAACATCAATAGAGGTAACCCCACGCCGTGCGGTATTGCGTGGCTATAATAAACGACTTACCTTTATTTACAAGCAGGAATATTTAAAATTAACGGGTACATTACATAAATACGAAAAACTTAATTCCGATAGTCATAATCACGAATTTTAAAATTCCGAAATTTATAACACCGAATGGTTCAAAATTCCGATAACGAAAATTCCGTGTTTTATTATTCCTAATTTTTCTTTTGCGAAACTTCAAAATTCCGAACGTTTATAATTACGAAAATCAATATGCCGAATTCGAACCATAAAAAATCCGAATTATTAATAATCCGCAATATCATAAATACGAATCCCGAATATCTAAATTCCAAATAATATTAGTTGCCATAACAAAGCCTTGTAAAACTGCATGAGCACATCAATTTATACGTTTGAGCATTCAAGTAGTCAGCTGGAAATAAGAAAGTTTATTTAGTTTTTTATCCCGAGTTATCTTGAGGTTATGTACCGAAATGCAAAATGTACTGAAATGAAAAAATTGCGTATTGATTGACACTCCCAAAAAAATTTTTGGAATTTCAATCAATACATTGTTACAATTAAATACCGAAAACAGTTCAATCCCGGCGCCACAATAAATTCAATAAAACTATTAAGGAAACACTATGCCAAAAAGTTGACTGTATGATCAAAGATTATTTCGATGACAAAAGGATTTGTACAGCTTGGCTTTGGCATTTCACTAGCACGCACAATTAGCTGTCATTCGTGTGTTTTTTTCATATCGTCATCAAATTATATACCCTTCTACCCCAAGTATTTAAAAAAGAGTGCCGAGAGGTTTTTTTATTTCGCCGGCTTATTTTCCTCTCAGTCTACCCATAACACCTTTTAAAAACCCGAAGTTAAGTTGTACTTACGCAACCTCGGTCAAAATGAAGAACAAGAAAACTTTGAACAAGTGTACATTTTTACCTATGATGAAATAAAATATTTTGAATTTTGATCGTTTTTTACTACTTTACTACGGACTACTTTTTATGTTTAATGGCTTTGTTGTGCTTCGTTTATGAAACCTTTTCTGCATATGACGTATCCGTGTACGTCGCCTCTTCTACTTCATAACTACTAAGAGCCGCAAAAGTTAGTAGCATAATATCAGAGACTAGTAAATAACTATAGACTAACCATGTCTAACAAAATTTTGTGACTTGAAAAATAGTTGTTTTTAAGATAGAGAGATGGCGTTAGTTGTATTAGATTTAAAGTTATTTAAATTTACTCAAAAAATGCGTAAAAAAACTTAAGCTGGAGCTGTTTACAAAATCATTTGATATTTCATTGCAAGTACTATCCGTAGGTATCAGGCGACAACAGACGTTGCCAGCTAGTGCATTATATTATTTGATGCTATGTTGCCGCTCTTATAATTCAGTAACAGAAAACTTTACACCACCCCGGATATAATTTGTAGTGTTACTGGGTTAGTGTATTGCCAGTATATAATTTTTGCCACAAAAATACAGCATTCATCTCCACAGTTTGTTCTTATCTGCCTCAACATAATAAAACGAATTTCAGTGCATTTAATTAATAGGTATATAATATTTTACTTTATTTCTTGATATCGATAAAAAATATGTCTTAATAAGTGCATAATTTTTATTTATAATGCATATAACTCATAACTATTTTGCAGTAGTTAAATAAATATTTTCTTGCTGGATTATTATTTAAAAAAATTTTCTTTATCCATCAACTTTTTTTGTTCTTTTTATGACAATATTTGATTTGTTTGACAATTTGAATTCTTTGTCGTTTATTGTTGTTGCTATGGGTGTGTGTTTGTTTTGGAACTTTTCCCTGCATTTCTTTGAATTCACAATATTTCTGCTCGCCTACTGTGACTCGTGCAAATTTTATAGATCTTGATTAAGTTTACGTTTTGGCTGCTACATATATGATATATCATATATGATATATATATGATATATGTATAACATGTGCGTTTATCACAACTGTGATAATAAAAGCTTTTAAAAATAGGTCATTATGGCAATTAAAATAAGGAGGGTGGTAGTGCCCAGGCGTCTCTGAACAAAATAAACTTATACCTACCAGTATGTTTATGGTCTTTTGTAGTTGTTATTTTATCATCTATAAAGTAAGAATAAATTACTATCGACCTATTCTTATTGAGTAAAATTATCAAAATCAATGATATAAAATGATGACATTTTCCAATTTCAAGAAAGGAATAACTCCTACTTGCTAAGGTTTCAGGTTATTTAACAACGCCATCTAGCAGTTTTAGTCCGTACAAGTATTTTGCATTACGTTTCTTGTCAATAATTCATATAAAAATTAAAAATGACAAGGTTGGTCCAAGCTATTTGAGAGCGACATCTAGTAATAGCTTGGATTTTGAGCTTTTTCCGAGTCACGAATTTTTGTATGGAGATGGTCAGTCTATAGTTATTTACTAGACTCTGATAATATGTAGACCTCGTAGGCACAGAGATCATGCTCCAGATGATGCAATATGATTTCCGCTGCAGTTAGGACATTTCTTCAACATAGCCTGGTAAGCCTGATCCTTTGAGACACAGTCTCACAAATAGGCAACCATCCTATACCATCTTTATTTCGTTTATGAAGTCGTTAAATGACAACCAACTCGGCTTGTAACGGCAGACTATAACCTTGAAAATTTCTTCGTCGGTCAGATACCATCTATATTTTTAATTCCATATGAAAATTTTATTTGTAAAGCTTTCTGTATTCTCCAGCCCAAATCGTAAAAATGTCGGCATTCCAATATTTTTCTGCGCTAACTCATCAGTAAACTCAACAACCAACAAAGTATTCTTAAAGGATTTATATATTTTATTTTTATAATATTTGAATTTTTTGTTCTGTTGACAGCTAATTGTGCGTGCTTATTTAATGAAATGCCACAGCCAAGCTGTTTACCTAATATTAAAAATTTATTTTACTTATATAATATTTATCCTACAATTTCACGCCCTTTTGTCATCCCAATAATCTTTGATCATGCAGTATACTTCTTGCATAGTTTATTGAACTTATTGTGGGGCAGGAATCAAACTATTTTCGGTGCTTTATTGTCAGAACATATTGACATTACAAAAAAAAATTCTGCTTTTAGCTGGCCTAAATGTTGGAAACGTTACAGTCATTCCTAGTTCTTGCAAAGTAATCATTGTCATGGTTTTATATGTAATATGAAGCCTGTGGTTGTAATTGATTAACACTAGCATGGGCCACAGCTTCTCCTGTTTTGACCTGATGAAGAAGAGTATGGTGACGTTTGTTACAAATGCGGCAGGACATTGGCAAGCGACACGATAAAACAGAATGTCCTACCAACAGGCAGTTAAACACAGGTTTTTTTGTTTCACAAAATTATTTATATTAGCGACCGACATGTTAGTAAATTGTTAACAATGGCACAATGTATGATTATCACTACACAACACACACTTTTTCACTAAAGGAGTAGCACTATGTCACGATCGCTCACTTGTATGTTTCTCCTTCGTCTTCTCAACTGCCGGAACTCGAACGCCAAATGCCGGCGTGGCGACCAATTCTAGTGTTCTAAACCTTGTTTCCAGGAAACATTTCAAGTCATTCCACGAAGGTAAGTCATCAGAATTGCCCTTGTTCGCATTACTCCGCCAATCTTTGTGTGACTCTGTCCAATTTCTGCTCAAGAAGAAATATGATTACAGGATCCCAAGCATCGGTGTCGATATTCAAATTATTCAATGCATTAATTCACTCGGTTGTAGTATCGAGTTACATCTTTATTTGATAGGCGGATTGTACGTTTATTTTTCTTTGCGAAAACAATCTCCGTTTCAGTGTCTCCCAAGCTATGGTGTAGTTTGTATCAGTCACGCGTACATGTTTAAGCAATGCTTCAGTTTCGCCCGCTATACTAGTTTTTAAGTAACGACGTGGACGTGGATTGGACGTCGGATAATGACGTATTATTGTGCACTAAACTGACAAATAAGTCTTGATAAGTTAGCCAGTCTTCATAGATACCCGAATAAGTAGGTAGTTCAATCCTAGGTAACCTAACTTGACCTAAATTACTATCCGACGTGACATTCTTGGTTAACTGTTGCTGTGTTATAATAAGCGGCGAGCTTGATTGACAAAGTATATCTTCAATATCTCCTTTGATGCATAAATATAAGTCTTCAAATGTGCTAAATTCATCTTTAACAAAATATGGAATTTCATTTACTTTCTCGCGTGGAGTCATTTGTACTAAACTTTGATGAGTTAACATAAATGTTTTCCAGTAATCTTCAATGCATTGTAGTCTCGCTGTTAAATAACCTTTAGTCAATCTGACTTTAGCACGTTCCTTCAAGTTAGTTTGAGCCTTTTTTAACAAACTTGACGTATCTTCAAGTAATAATAGGTGTTGTTCTATAGTAGCCATGTTCATATTTCTCTAATATCACTTTTATAATTGAAGATCAAACGAACTTCCAAGTAAAGTTCGATCGAAATTATATTATTATAATGTTAATCATTAATCAAGTATTTATGTAACAAATAACGAGGTTGGTACATTATTAATTATGTAGGTATTACATTACTTAAAATTGTTGTGGCAAAATTATTAGTACACTCAATGATTTCTTTGTTGTAATGCTTGGCAAACACTTTGCTTTGCTGATTCTATTAAGTCTTCCGTGGTATTTCGTGAAGGTGGACGATAGATAGATATTAATGTATATACGCCAGAAGATGTTAAAATAGAAGCTTCAAGGCACGAAGCACCATTTATTATTATTTCTTTTACAGAGTGGTTTATTTGCTCATTTATGTAAACCACAACGCCATCATTTTGATTTACCTTTTGGATAGAGTGGTAAGTTAGGTAGTTCTTTTTTTGTGGAATTTGCTTATTAGGGTCTATTCTACATTCAGTCAATACAATTATATCTATACCAATATTAAGTGCAGAAATATTCGTATCTAAGTCATCAATATTAGATGTTTTATGAACGCTTCTTATAATAGGTCTTTACCTATGAAACTGCCGCTTTGCCGTACTGGCCATTTCAAATGAAAATATTTTTTTTTGACTGATAATTCTAATTTCAAATTAATTTTATTTGACAAACATGGAATTCTTTTTCTAAAATCGTCATTTGTTTAATAGTTAGTGTTTTGTTTTCAACGCATTCGAACATTTTTCGTCATCATGGATAAGTTAAAAATTCGAGTAATTATGGAGTATGAGTACCGTCGTGGCAGCAAAGCGGCACAAGCGGCACGCAACATCAATGACGTTTACAGAGCGAACACTACAAACGAACGCACCACCCGTTATTGGTTTACCCACTTCCGTTCTGGAAATTTTGACCTGAAATATGAACCCCGTGATCGTCCGAAAACTTTGGTCGACAATGACGAATTAAAGGCAATTGTGGAAGCTGATGAAACTCAATCCACGGCTGAATTAGCAGCAGCTTTCGACGTTAGCATCAAAACAATATTGGTCCATTTGCGTCAAATTGGCAAGGTAAAAATGCTTAACAAATGGGTACCCCACGAACTCAATGACCGCCAGCGCGAAGTACGCGTGGAGACGTGCCTTGCACTGCTCAGCAGGCATACAAATGAAGGAATTCTGAACCGCATTGTTACTTGTGACGAGAAATGGATTCTGTTTGACAATCGTAAGCGCTCAGCAAGTTGGTTGGACCCTGGTTCAGCATCCAAACAATGCCCTAAACGAAAACTTACCCCTAGAAAAGTGATGGTCACTGTTTGGTGGTCTAACGCGGGTGTAATTCATCACAGATTCTTGCCAAACGGGACAAGCATTACTGCAGATGTGTACTGTGAAGAACTGAACACAATGATGGAGAAGCTCGCACGTCTCCAACCAGCTTTGGTCAATCGTTCGGCTCCACTGCTCCTGCACGACAACGTGCGACCTCATACTGCACAGCAGACGGTCTCGAAGCTACAAGAGTTGGGGTTGGAAGTTCTCCGTCATCCGCCGTACTCACCAGACCTTGCGCCTACAGACTTCTACTTTTTCCAGAATTTGGATAACTTCTTGGCGGGAAAAAAATTCAATACCCGAGAGGCAGTACAAAATGCCTTTGAAGAATTTGTTGCCTCCCGTCCAGCTGATTTCTTCAAGAAAGGCATCAATAAGCTACCAATGCGTTGGCAAAGATGCATTGATTGCATGGGTGATTATTTTGATTAATAGAAATAAAAAATATATAAAATCAAATTACGCTTCATTTATTTCGTGAAAAACGGCAATTTCATAGGTAAAGACCTAATATTTTGCGTGAGTATAGTAGTAACTGGGAGAGCTGGTGAAGGGTTCTTATTGAATGACTCAATGGTGTATTGTTGGGCAGTTATGTTATTTAAGCTATCTAGTTCATATTACGCTTAAATTGTTACTATGCATGATGATTAAAGAAAAAAGTTGTTATAGAAGAATGTTGGCTTAAAATGGTTTCACTATTGAGAATCATTTTGTTAATCCTTTTAACTATGATATTAATTAGGAAACGAGTAATAAAAATAAAAGTTATTGCGTGATATTTATATCTGATGCAGAGATATCGTATAATTGAGGTGATTAATAAATAATCGTTGACGTATAAGTATGTTAGATTTAAATGCGTAAATGAAGGAAGATTTTTTATTTGTTGTTTATTTTTTATATTGTTACGTTGTGAAAGTGCAGTGATTAGTTTGTGAATTACGAAATTAAATAGAATATACATATTTATGTGAAGTTAATATTAAAAAGAGAAATTTAAGGAACTTACAGTTACTTATATCTAGTCATTCATTTTTAAGTTTATGGATTTGCTGTTCATTAGTTACCATAATTATAGGAGAGTTGTCTTCTTTTCTCACGTATACACGTCCAAACGAAGTCCAGCAGTACTTGTAATTTTTGACACGTTTTAAGTCTCTAGCCAGAAAGAACAGTCTTGACGATTTTAGAGTCAAATGTTTAGCAATAAAAATAGGCTCATCTGAATTTTGTTTCATTCCTAAATGTTTTGCGCTTAACTTGTTGGGCCCATTTTTATTATAATTATATATTTTAGCATTCTTTAGGAATATATCTTTGTTGATCCTTGATAGAAAATTTACTATCATTGTTTTTTTAAGACCGTTAGATTTGGATATGTATATGTCATTGATATGTGTACTATTTATGTCTATTTCGAGTACTTTTGCCAAATTTTGTACTTTAGTAATTAGTTCTTCCTTATTTTGTTTAGGTACCAGTTGTAAATTTTTTATTTCTACGCTATTATTTCGGTTTTCTCTCATTATATCTTCTATTTTATCTTCGAGGAACACAATGTGCTCGTCTTATGTTTCAGAGTAGTGGCGAAGATGACGTTTAGCCTATGTCGACACGGAGTAAAAATAAGACGGTAATTGTAAGCGTACTCACGGGTCTTGTTAACTGGACAGGTATCGAGGATTTGGAACAGATCGTCTTTCCGTCCACTATTGTAAGACCTTTAGAACTAACAAAGATAATTCTTGAAATAGTTTTTAGCGTGTTAAGTTTTAGGTCCACTTTTGACTGAGATATATTAATTTATTTTATTTTAGTTTAAACGAAGTACTGTACAAATACGTCCGATCAAATCAGCGTCCGAGGAAAATGGAAATGTATGGGCGTTTGGATAAAATATATAATAGCTACGTAGATAATGCGTTTACATGCATACTATCGAAAGCCTTTGTCATAAGCTAGACCGATTTATTTACGCGTTGAGAAGAGTGAAAGAAGTAGCGGGAAGGAAAGCGGCTCTACTATCGTATCACGGCTACGTAGCCTCCCTCTTGCACTACGGAATAATCTTATGGGGCAACTCTGTTGACATAGATTTTATATTTAAAGTGCAAAAAAAAATGCGTTAGAGCTTTATCCGGCGCAGGGTTTATAGATAGTTGCAAACCAATATTCATAAGCTTGAGAATTCTACCGTTGCCTTGTTTATATATCTATGAAGTTAGTTTATTTGTAAAAAAACACCCACAGTTGTTTCCAACTAATCAAGAAGTGATTTCTGGTCGCAAAAGGCATGCTGAAAAACTGTATATAACTGCCCAAAGATTAAGTTAATTTCAAAAATATTGTATGTATGGAGTAGTGTATATATGGGGGTTCTGTATATTATCTATTCATTCATACCATCTATTTAATCACAACATCATACCATCTATTCAATCTGTTCATCTAAAACATTCACCAGTACTATGACTTATTCAAACATTACATAATACTATCTAATCAATCATTTAATCTAGCCAATAATTTTCGAATTTTCATGCTCACACAGCGACTCGACTGCGTTCAACGGTGCTACGATCTACCAATTCAGATTTCATATATTATCTACTCTTCGTTGTGATAAAATACCTTCTACCTGCTATGAATCTCATTTTCAGATGAATTGAAGTCTCTATTCACCTAAATACTACTTAATTTTACTAGGATGTTATTTTTAAAAAACTATGTACTTTATAAGTTTGTAATTCTAGTGATGTGTATATGTCTGGATATGAATAAATAAATTATTATTATATTATTAAACGAGAACAGTTTACTATCATCATTATTTAAAAAATAATTTTAGTCTTAACTTATAGAGGTTGAAAATTAAAAACATGATTCAGTTAACATATTTTTTTTAATAAGAATACAACTTATTTAAACAGGTTACAGTTTCAACGATTCGTTTATATATATATAGTGGACGAAATTTTTTCCGCAATTTCTTTAACTGATTTATAAATGTCATCGAGTAAAATATTTTTCACGACATGCTGTACACATAATTCCGCATCACACGTACAAATTGAACCGGCAACATCAGGGAATTGAGCAGCATCGTATATTTCAATTCTAATTACTTTCACACCCCGTTTAGGTTTTTTTATATAAGAAAATGTAGTTAAGTCCGTTTTCTGTTTTTTACTGCTGGGGCCAACAAGATTCAGTGTTCCAGTATTACGCATATCCATAGATGAGCCTCGTACATCGTTAGGAAGGAAGTTGAATAAATCACTCTCGCTATCCTGAAATTAAAAATATACAGTAAGATAAAAAAGGTTAAAATTGAATAGATACTAAGTTAAGAATATTATATTAAGATTATTGATTAATTACTCACGGACATCATTGAACAATAAGTGTAGTCGCTCGTAAATTCTGTTTTTGTTTGAGGATTTACTTGATAATTATATTTTATTTATACCTCACATATATCGTTTATAAAGTTCATAATCGAACATGAAATTATTTAGTCAATGCAAGAATAAGTTTTGTAATACAATGCTCACACATCCTTATACGGCTACGTCGCGCGCTGTGTGGTCTGCTTCGCACTTCCTCATTAAACACCTAAACTCTTTATTCTTATTTATTAACCGACTTCAGAAATAAAGTATTCCTGATTGATGTCTACTTTCACTTAGGTCTTATTCCATTTATTACACCTCACGGTTAGTAAGAATGAAAATAAACAGACAGGCAGGTAAATTATTAGGTACTATGATTTACTTGAATACCTCATAATAAATTAATCGATACCTACTCAAAAACTATTTTTCAAAGCATGTTCAAATTCATATTTAGTGCAACCAAATCCCCATGGCAAAAACTGTAAAACCATTAGTAAAAATTGATATAATTTCACGACTGTGAATTACTAGTTATGCCCGTGGATTCATCCGCGAAAGCGTCGATCTAAATCTGCGGACCAGCGTGAATATCGGTCTATGTCACGTGCTGTTAGCTTTCGACAGGTGAAGGAATTTTTAAAATCGATTCAGTATTGTTTAAGTACATACATTATTATTACAAACAAACAAAAAAATCAAAACGTTCCTATTTATAATATTAGTGTAGATGATTTTCCTAATTAGATGTTACCGATATCTATTAGTGTTCTTAAAATGGATTTTTAACAAAGTCAGCTATTATGCACAAGCAAGTTTCTTGTCGATATGTTACGCACACTTTAATTTTTCTTTCAATATAAATCAGATGATTCCGTACAGGTTTTCATTAGCGAAAGCAATACAGGCAATCAAACTACAAACTCTGAAGAATTCTCAACTGTCAATATGTAAGTATTCTTATTTTAAATATATTTATATATTCATTCACCTAAGTAAACTTATATTTTTAATTTTTGTTCATAATTTTTTATAGGTCTAGATCTATGCCACAGCTCTTTGATGAGGTGTTTCCTCCTTCAGACGACGAGGTGAAAATGGTTGAAAAGAAAAAAGAAACTACAAAGAGGTAAGATACATTAAAACTATTTTTTTTCCTCACTTTTATTTCTTTCATTAACTCGTCAACGTAGTTGAGTCAATATTTATAGCTTTTCAATTGTTCACAGATTACATTCACCGAGTTCCCGGGGCGCGGAACACCGGGCGTCAAAGAGGATGAAAGAAAACAGCCACGAAAGAAACGACGCAGAGAAAAATGAAAAAAAGTGAGTATTACATGTTTTTATTGTATCTGCAGGTTTATTCTTGGAATCATGAATGTCATAATATTTGATTTAGAGTTAAAGAACTCATAGGTATTTTTGAATCATGAATGTTATAATATTTGATTTAGAGTAAAAGAACTCATAGGTATTTACATTATGTTAACAACATTTCTCAATTTATTAACAGATCACACACGACGGTGTCTGGAGACGAAGGGGTGTCGAAAAAACACACTCCGACCCCTCATCGATCCAAGAAAAAATCATCAACTATCGCACCGATAACACCCGTGAAAATCACATCTCACGATCTCTTCGGGACGGATAGTGAGGGTGAGGATGACTCTGAGCCATCACCAACTCCAACTCCAACACTGCCACCTTTGCAATCGATATTCATAAACAGAGTGGCAAGCGGCCTGTCGAAGCAGGTTTTACCAGACAAGAAAGGCAGCCACTACATTGAGGTAAAAGTGTATAGGTCCACGGACATCGAGCATGTGATGCCTATTAATAGATGGCGTCACTCGGTTTCCAGCCTAAAGATTAGGACGGACATGGACACCGATCTTTGGCAACATCTTGCCAATCTAGTACTGGTGGCCAGGAAGGAATTCCGAGGCACACCTAACATTTTTACTTCAAATTTTAGCATGCAGTAACAAGATGTCTAAACACTTTTATATCAATGTAGTGTGCTAGACTAAGTAACTTTAACTCGGTGTGCGAAAGTAAATAATATTTTCCTTAATATTATATTATTATTATAATGTGTTGATATTTAATATACCTTTTATATTTAGCAAATGTTTTTTTCTTTACAGTTATCAGCATAGACCCTACCCGAGATCCTCTCAATAAAAATGAAATAGTTAAATGTGATAATTGTGATATAAGAATAATGAGAAATAAATATCAGTATCATTTGAAAACTGAATTACATAAATTGAATTCTTTGATTATGAGCGAGTTTGACAATATTTATATAATTAATACAGCATTTAATAATCGTGTAATAAGTTATCGTTTGAAAGCTGAAAATAAAAATTATTGTATACCAGAGAATTTTTTATATGACTATGAAACTGATATTTATAGACTTATAGAAATGAATTTAAAAAAACACAGATGTCTTAAGATACAATTTGAATTATATGCATTTTATTTATTACCAAAGACTCTAGAAAAGCAATTGAAATCATTTAATACCAAATATGAAATTATAACTGATATTAATGAATTGAAAGATATATTTAGAATAAAAACTATTGATACAATCAAAAGAAAACTTACTGAATTTGAACACTCTACGTCCGGTTGGACATTTTTATCACTCAGTCATTTAGAAATCAATTTAAATAAGTATTGTGCTTTGCGAGGAGGTACATATATAAAACTACCACCTCGCGTATCTAATACTAAAAGCTGTATGAATGTTAAAAATGATGATGAGTTTTGTTTCCTTTGGAGTATTTTAGCTGGGCTTTATCCATGTGTTGATAACCCGAATAAATGCAGCTCCTATCCTCATTATTCAAATGTGTTTAATATAACTGACATGAAATTTCCTCCATCATATCGAGATATAAAGATCTTTGAAAAGAATAACTTGAATATAAGCATAAATGTTTTTGGTTTAGACAAAAAAAATAAATATGTAACTGGACCTTTGTATTTAACAGCTGAAAAAAGAATTAATCATTTTAATTTACTATTTATCGAAAATTATGAAAAAGGTCACTACTGTTTAATAAAAAATTTGGTTAAGTTAGTGCGAAGACAAATAACAAAGCATAAAGGTAATGTTTATTTGTGTGAATCATGTTTACAATGTTTCAGTAGCAAAAAAAAATATGGAAATCATTATTGTTCCAAAGTTTTAGAATTAATACCAAAGCCTAATACTCATTTAATGTTTAAACACTTCGAGAGACAACAAAAGGTTCCTTTTATCATATACGCTGATTTTGAGAGTTTATTAGAAAACTATTCAGACGATTCGCAGAGCACGACCACTATAAAATTTAAGATTCACAAACCTTCATGCTTTGCTTATTATGTTTGTTGTACATTTGACAACTCATTAAACAAATTGGTTTCCTATCGAGGCTTAGATGCACCTAAAGAATTTATTAAACATTTGATGGAAGATGTGAAGTATATTAATGATTTAATTTCGTTTGCTAAACCAATGACACAATTAAGTAAAACACAGCAAAATGAATATGATTCAAGCGTTCACTGTCATATTTGTAAACATTTATTGTTTGGTGATAAAGTACGTGATCATGATCACATGACCGGCGAGTATAGAGGCGCAGCTCATTCATATTGCAACCTCAATTATAAAATATGTCCATTTGTACCAGTTGTATTTCATAATTTATCTGGCTATGATTTACATTTATTCATAATGGAACTATCGAAATATGATGGTTCAATTAATGTTATACCAAAGACTAAAGAAAATTACATAACGATCACGAAATCATTCACAATAAATGAGAACAAATCTTGTGTGAATGTGAAATTTATTGATTCATTTCAATTTTTAAGTGCAAGTCTAGATAAATTAAGTAAAAGCTTAAATGATGATAATTTTATACACACCTCAAATTTTTTTACTATTCCCAGTCAATTTGTATTGATGAGAAAGAAAGGCATTTATCCTTATGACTACATGAATAGTTTCTCTAAATATGAGGAAAAATGTTTACCACCGAAACATAACTTTTATAATAGTTTAACTAAACAGCATATATCTGATAGTGAATATACACATGCGCAAAATGTTTGGAAACAATTTGGTATAAGCGACATGGGTGAATACACTGATTTATATTTGAAATGTGACGTTTTGTTATTGACTGATGTATTCGAGAACTTTAGAACTATGAGCTTACAGCACTATAAGCTTGACCCAGCCTATTATGTAACCGCACCGGGGCTCAGTTGGGATGCAATGCTATTTTATACCGATGTTCGATTAGAGTTGGTACATGATCTTGAAATTTATCAAATGTTAGAAAAAGGAGTTCGAGGAGGTTTGGCACAATGTACATTGAGACATGCTCAAGCGAATAATAAATACTTACCAAATTTTGATTGTTCAAAACCATCAAGCTTTCTTATATATCTTGATTCTAACAACCTATATGGATTTGCTATGATGAAAAAAATTCCGATATCAGATTTTAGATTTTTATCGTCTGAAGAAATTAGATGTCTAAATATTGAGACTATTTCAGATGACAGTGATTTCGGATTTATCCTAGAAGTAGATTTAGAGTATCCTTATCACTTACATGATGCACATTGTGACTTACCCTTTGCTGTTGAGAAACTCATTCCACCAGGTAGTAAATCACCAAAATTAGTTGCAACTCTTAAAGATAAAACTTTTTACGTTATTCATTATACTTATTTAAAAGAATGTTTAAAACAAGGATTACGATTAAAAAAGATTCATCGCGTAATAACCTTTAGACAAGAATATTTTCTAAAGAAATATATAGAATTGAATACAAGTTTGCGTCAAGCCTCAAAATCTGAATTTGAAAAGGATTTTTTCAAATTGTTAAATAATTCAGTCTTTGGAAAAACTATAGAGAACAAGCGAAAACAAGTTAATGTTAAACTGGTATCTCACTGGGAGGATAATAATAATTTAACAAATAAATGTGTCGGTGCTCGAAAACTAATTGTTAAACCGAATTTTAAATCTGTGTCAATATTCTCAGAAAATTTTCTTGCTATTCAGTTAAGTTTAGATAAAATAACTCTAGATAAACCAATATATGTAGGATTTACAGTCTTAGAATATGCAAAATTACATATGTATCATTTCCATTATAATTTTATTAAACAAAAGTATGGAGAAAATGTGAAACTTTGTTATACTGATACAGATAGTCTGCTATATTTAGTTAAAACAGATGATGTGTATGAAGACATAAAACATGACATTCAAGAGTTTGATACCAGTAATTTTGAAAAAAATAATCCATATAAAATCCCAAGAGTCAACAACAAAATACCTGGTTTATTCAAGGATGAAATGGGAGGTCAATTAATAACTGAGTTTGTAGGATTAAGAGCCAAACTTTACTTCATAAAGAGTACTAGTGAGGAGATTAAAAAGGCTAAAGGTGTATCTAAGTCTGTAACGAAATCTTTGAATCATAAACATTATTCAGATTGTTTATTTTATGACAAAGATTTACGATCTAAGATGAATATGATTAAGTCTTTAAAACATAATTTGTATTCCCAAGAAGTAGATAAGTTAGTATTAAATAGAAATGATGATAAACGTCAAATATTACCAAATCAAATTGATACTGTAGCTTGGGGACACTATGCTTACATGTAGCTATTAAATAGATATAAGAAATTATATATGTAATATGTTAATAAAAAATTATATGACTTTCCAATTTCTGTTTTATTTTATTCCTATTAGATTATAACTGATACAATACTATAAAATGACAATCAAGTAGCAGTGATGTTCATTTGTTAATAATGAAGCTTAAAAAGCACCCGCTAAGCTTGGACATCAATCTTATTGGTATTGAAGAGAGATCACAGCCCATAAGACATAGTGAATTGTTACCAAATAGTATACGGTGTTTAATTTGCGGGCCATCTAACTGTGGTAAAACTAATGTGATGATTACTTTGCTATTACATAAAAACGGGCTAAAATTCAAAAATTTGTATTTATATACAAAGACTCCATTTCAAAGTAAATATTGTTATCTTAAAGAAGTGCTTTCAAAGGTTTCTGAAGTAAAATACAATGTGTTGCGTGATGACAGCGAAGTTACACATCCGAATAATGTGTTACCAAACACAATTATAATTTTTGATGATGTGGTTTGTGAAAATCAGACTAACATTCGTAATTATTTTGCCATGGGAAGACATAGTCAAGTCGATTGCTTTTATCTCTCACAAACATATTCAAAAGTTCCAAAACAGCTGATTCGTGATAATGCAAATTTGTTATTACTCTTCAAACAAGATGAAGTCAACTTGAAACATGTATACAATGAGCACGTCAATTCGGATATGTCATGGAATGAATTTAGAGAAATCTGTCAAAATGTTTGGCGAGAAAGGCATAATTTTTTAACTTTAAATAAAGAATCAGAATTAAATAAAGGTCGTTATAGAAAAAATCTTGACACCTTTATATACTTATCCTAAAATAGAATGTTATCATTTGTGATAAATAAGTGATAGAGGCAAGACAAAAATGAGTCTCAATATTAAAGAACAAATAATCATGTCATCAGACATCATTAAAAATAAACTTAAACAGTTAAAAGATATTGAAGATAAAAACAACTATGAACTCAATAAAATATTTAAGCCAGTTACCAAACCTTTATCACAAATGATAGAATCAAATCAAAGTAATATGAACTGTGATTTTAATGTGAGCGCTATACGAGTGCCTGTCAAATTAGATGATGCAATAACCTCTACACCATATAGAGTACATGAACAATCATTGGATGATGATTTACACTCAGAGAAATTTGCTTCGGGCTCAGAATACTATAGTGATGCAGATAATATCAATAAGAAAGACATATCTGTTACAAAAAAATATCTTAATAGTCTCTACGATATAAATATTCCATTCGGAGTTCGGAAAGTAGGTGATCAGTTAATGATGGGTAATTTTCCGGTTAAGATAATTGCTTCAGTCGATGGTGACATGGAACCATGTAGAATCAAGATTGATAACGATGAATATCAATTGACTCAAGGACTAAAAGAAGTATTATTACATAAAAAACCGAATCTAGAACTAGTTACTGAAAATGATAGAAACACTTATAAAAACATTTTGATAAAAACGAATGCTCATAAGCGTGACTATGATCATAAAGGTCAGTTAAAAGGAGACAAAGGTGAAAAATATAAACAAATTATTAAACCTATGTTCATAGCCTCGGAAGTTGAGAGTACTAAAAAAGTTGGTGGCAACATAAATGTTTTGAAAAGATATAGAAAAAATACTGATTTCATCTATTGGGATGATCCTAATGAGCTAGTTGAAAGATTGAAACTTCTTATTGCTTCCAAACAAGCTGGAAATACTAATCAAGATAATGAAATAATATCAATCATAGAAGAACTGCAAGAAGCAAATATAATAAAATCATAAAAAGCATAGTGATATTAAAAGTTGTTTAGTTGTCAAATAGCTGTGAATGATGAAACAAGCTAAAAATGAGTAAAGAAGATGTGGTGACCGAAATACATAAAAATGCAAGAGTAAATTTTCCTCGCAGATGTGTTCTACTCAAAGATATAGATGATCTATGGCAAGCTGATTTAATAGATATGCAAAAGATATCGAGTATAAATTTTAATTTTAATTTTATACTTATTGTGATTGATTGTTTTTCTAAATATGTTTGGGTCCAACCATTAAAAAATAAAACTAAAGATTCGGTTACAAAAGCTTTTCAATCAATTTTATGTGATGGCAGAGTCCCTTTGAATTTGCAGACAGATTGGGGTAAGGAATTTTATAATGAAAGTTTTAAGAAAATTATGCAGATGCATTCAATAAATCATTATTCAACATATTCTATTAAAAAGGCTTCGATAGTGGAACGAGTAATACGTACTATAAAAAACAAACTTTACAAAAAGTTTAGTTTGAAGGGAAACTTTAAATGGATTGATGGAACTTTAGACGAAGTTGTGAATAATTACAATCATACCAAGCATACGACTATTCAGATGTGTCCGGTTAAAGTAAATAAACATACGAAACACATTGTGATGCAAAGATACAACATACTAAATAAACCAAAAGTTAAAAGAAAATGTACTTTTGTTGTCGGCGATGTAGTGCGAATAAGTAAGCATAAAGCAAATTTTGAGAAAGGCTACACTCCAAATTGGTCGACTGAGTTATTTAAAATAATCGTGGTTCAGAATACCAATCCAGCAACTTATTTGCTAGAAGACTCAAGAAAAAATAAAATTCAAGGAACATTTTATGCGCAAGAGCTTCAGAAAACCAAAAATCCTGACGTGTATTTAGTAGAAAAAGTTCTTAAGAAAAAGGGGAATAAAATGTATGTTAAATGGTTAGGATTGTCATCTCAGGACAATAGTTGGATAAGCAAAACCAATATATTATAAATTACATTTGAAATTTTACCATTCTTCGTTTACCTATGAAACGAAAAGGTCTTGTGAATAGTATTATAAATCATCTACCGTTCGAGTTACATCTCCCAGGCTATAACTATTGTGGACCAGGAACAAGATTACGTGAGCGACTTATCAGAGGTGACAAAGGAATTAATGAACTTGATGAGTATTGTAAACAACACGATATTGCATATATGAAAACAAAAAACTTACAAGCCAGACACGCAGCAGATAAGATCTTAATGAAAATGGCAAAGAAAAGAACATCATCATCATCTCAAGCGAGTGTAGGAGAAAAGCTTGCAGCAAATATTGTTAATAAAGCAATGTTGATGAAACTTTCAAATGGATCGGGGCTTAAAAAAAGTTTTAAAAATGTTGTTGCCTATGCAAAAAGAAATATTCGTCAAGCAAAACCAAAATGTAAAAAACTAGCCATAGATTTAGCGTTTGCTGCCATTAAAGATCTTGTTTCTGTTTCAGAGGTAAAAATTCCGCGCGTGATACCATTACCAAAGACCGGAGGATTCTTACCACTGATACCAATCATTACTGGATTAACTGCTGCTGGTGCTCTTGTTAAAAAAACATCTGCTATAGCGCGAATGGTAAAAACGTTTCAAACTGCACAGAAAACATGGAATGAGATGAAAAGACTCAATCAAAGTTTTGAGCCAGTGCATTTAGGAGGAGGATTACAGCTCAAACCGTACAAGAGTGGTTTAGGTATTTATACTTCATCAAAAAACTGAATAAACAGCTACCTGATCGTCCTCTTACCAATATTGATATAATGAGGTATTCAAAAACTATCCCATATTTTCGAGGGGTCTTCATGAGAGATCAACTACCTAAACACCCTCACAAAATCGAATGTGGTATAATTAATTTGGATAGCTCTGAAAATCAAGGTACACATTGGGTAGCTTATGTTAAAAAAAATGACTATATTGAATACTTTGATAGTTATGGTGATCTAAAACCACCAAAAGAATTTATTAAATATGTAGGGGGTGACATTCAGTATAACTATATCAATTATCAGGGTAGTCATCCATATAACTGTGGTCATCTATGTCTTAAATATCTTGAAAACTGTATGCTTTAATATGAAATAAATTGTATGATTGAATCGTTAAACGATCAGTATCAGTTAATACTTCGAATGGACAAGCAGCATTTATTTGTGCTACCAATATAAATTGTAATCAAATATGATTGATTTCAATATTAAAAAAAGTAAGAAAATTGGGAGTAAGCCAACAAAAAGTTATAGTTCAATTCACGACTCCGGTAAACACACACGCGTTGTACCAGCTCTCAGTGAGATTAATAAAGAATTTTTAAGAAAGTTGGGATTTTCACTATGAGTATGTTACAAATTAATGAAGCGCCGCATTTTGACAATTCTATTGAGAGTTATGAAGTTCATTCCTATACTCCATACACTAATAGCTTCAAAGAAAACGATGAAATACGAATACCGATTAATCAACAAGACATTTATTTACTACCTGCGAGCAGTTCCATTTACATTGGAGGATGTATAGAAGTATATACGAAGGATACCACAGGAAAACTTACGAAAAAAGGGTTTCAATTTAACAATAACCCTATACCGTTTCTTTTTCATGATATAAGGTATGAGATAAATGGAGTAGAAATCGATCGTATTAGACATGTTGGTATTACTTCTACAATCAAATCTTACATCTCGATGAATGAGGGAGAAAGTAAACAGGCTGCTCTGTGGGGATGGAACTTGAAAGGAACAAAATCTGTAAATGGTTTTTTTAATGTTATATTGCCGCTTAGTAAACTATTAGGATTTGCTGAAGACTATAACAAAATCGTATTAAACTGTAAACATGAATTAATTCTAACGAGATGTAAATCTAATGTTGATGCTCTTATACTTGATAATAATAATGATCATGTGTTAGTAAATATTGAGAGAATTCAATGGCGTGTACCACATATTAAAGTATCTGATCGAGAAAGATTACTACTCTTGAAACAGTTAGAAAAAGATAAGCCAATACAAATGGCATTTCGAAATTGGGATACATATGAATATCCACTTTTACCTAAAACAAAGAAGCATTCGTGGTCAATCAAGACTACCTCCCAACTCGAGAAACCTAGATTTGTAATATTCGGTCTTCAAACAGTCGACCAAAATTTAAAGAATAGAAATTGTTCTTTGTTTAATCATTGTAACTTAACTAACGTTTCATTATATCTAAATTCACAAACATATCCGTATGATGCACTAAAACTTGATTTTGATAATGATAAATATCATATATTATATGAAATGTACATCAAATTCCGTCAGTCTTATTACAACGCTTCAGTTGACCCGTTGCTTAATATTATTGATTTTAAAGAAAAGGCACCTTTGTTTGTAATTGACTGTTCAAGGCAAAATGAAACATTAAAAACTGGCCCAGTTGATGTAAGACTAGAAATAGAGAGCAATAAAGATTTTCCTGACAAAACGAGTGCCTTTTGTCTTATCATCAACGATCGCATTATAGAATATAAACCTCTCAGCAGTATTGTTCGCAAGATATCATGAAGTTAATAGTTGATGTTCAAGGTTTTAAAACCGAATTAAATCAGTTCATACTTAAAGAAATAGCTATTCTGGATGATAAAGGAATACAAAGTTTTTTAATAAGACCACCATTCGCTTTCTATAATTTAACTATAAAGGAAATGAGGCAGGTTGGGTGGATCGAGAGAAATAGAAATATTTATTGGAAAGAAGGATTTATTTGTTTTTCAAAATATAAGCCTTTAATTTCACCTCTACTTGAAAACAATTGTATTTATGTAAAAGGTGAAGAAAAAGCAAAATGGATTAAGGAAATGTTTGTTGATTATAATGTGAATGTGATAAACTTAGAAAATTTTAAGTGTCCAAATTTTTATACCCTGTATGAGCTTTACAGCAAATGTAATGATGTCTATAGATGTATCTATCATAAGAATATTTGTGGTTTAAAAAATGTAATCTGTTTAAATAAGTGGTGTTCTGATAATAAAATTATATGTTAACCGAATCATGTTTTATTTTTAACCGAATGTTTACCTCTCGTAGAATAAGACTAAAATTATTATAAAAATAATGATGCTAGTAAAACTGTTCTCATTACAAAGTTTGGAAGTAAAAAAAGTTATTGACTAGCGCTCGCTTTCAATATTGTATCTAGAGATCTATCCGTTGAAAACCACCAATGACGATTCGTTATTTGGTAATCGTTGCAAAGTTCAAATAAAAATATGAATCAATATTGGTGGTTTTCAACGGATAGATCTCTAGATACAATATGAAAGCGACCGTACATGAACGGGTTCAATAGATCTTTACACTGTTAAATGGACTGGATGAATAGACTGAATCATGAAAATTCGAAAGTTATTGACTAGATTAAATGATTCATTAGATGGTATTATGTAATGTTTGAATAGGTCATAGTACTGGTGAATGAATGAACACTGAATGATTTAGATGAACAGATTGAATAGATGGTATGAATGAATAGATAATATACAGAACCCCCATATATACACTACTGTATGGCTGTGAAGATATTTAATAAATTACCGAAAAAAATTAAAAATTTACCATTGAACAACTTTAAAAATAGTCTATTTGAATTTTTGCTCTGTAAATTATATTATTCAAATAATTATTTTTTAAATGACAAATTTATTGATAATTAATAAAAATGTATAATAATTTTACTTTAATAATAATTGACTGTAATATATATTTTTTTTGATATATTTTAATTTAAAAATAATTGACTGTAATAAATTTTTTTAACATATCTAATTTAAAATTTTGCACACCGACACTTGTCGGTAGGATATTGTGAAACTATAATTATAAATAAGACCTTCAATGTACCAATTTCTTAGCAAATAAAGATTTATTATTATTATTATTATTATCATAGTAAAAATTGTTATATTTAATGTCAAATAAAATATTAAAAAATTTAACATATACTATAATAAGTTTTTGCTTCTTTTTTTAAGTTTTCAAATCTATATAATTTCGATATTAAATTCAAAACTATATTTTTCAAATTTTTACCTGTCAAAATAACTAATATTTTATAAATAAATTATAAAAACTTGCATTTTTAAATTGTGTCATTTACCCAATTCTCATAGCTTGAGCAACGTGTTTGAGTAGTTTCGCAAGCAATACGGCGCCACAAAGTTCGAGTCTTGGAAGGGAGACTGTCTTGACAGGGGCAACGCGAGTTCTCGCTACAATTAGGCTTGTCGACACTGTACCATTTTTACGTTTATGATTCGACAGCAGCTTATGCTCTTTCTGATGCGTCACAAAAGCCATGTAGTTCAATTTTGTTTTTATCCTGATTTTGACTTTTTATCCATCTGTCTATAGTTATTTTATTTATGTTTCCATAGACTTGTCTTAAATCTTTCCATTCTTGTTCACTTTGGTATTAATTTCATCATCCCAACCTATTTTGTCAAGCCATAACCTTTGAATAAATATTTTTGCTGTTACTAAACAAGGTGCAATCCATCCAAGTGGATCAAACAATTTTTGTATGTCCGCTAAAATGCTTCTTTTTGTAATATTTTCAGAAACTGCTAGTAAGTTATTATTGTATGAAACTCATCGTGAGCTAAATTCCAGTGAATACCTAAAGCCTTTACGTTTCCATCTAGTTTGATATCAAGTTGTATTCTCTGGGTTTATTGTTCTCAGAAATTCTGCTCTGTTGGATAACCACTTTTCTAACTGGAGACCGCCACGTTTCAGAATTTCTTTTAGTTGTTTGCTAGCTTCGACGGCATCTTCTAGAGTATTGAAGCCAGAATTCACGTCATCTACGTAGCAGTCTTCCTTTATGATTTTAGAGGCCAGTGGAAAGTCAGCTCCTTCATCATGAGTTAACTGTATTAAGGTATTCAATGCGAGGTAAGGAGCAGGTGCTGTACCAAACGTTACGGTAGGTAAACGGTATTCTCGAATATTTTCAGATGGATCATTTCTCCATAAGAACCTTTGATAGTCTACATTGCTGTTTTGAAACGAAATCCATTCTGTACATTTTTTTAGACCGGCTACAAAGCATACTCTTTGCATTCTCCACCTCATAATGATACTTCGAAGATCTTCCTGCAAGACTGGTCCGACTGTATAATAGTTCGTCATTTAAGGAAACCCCATTCATTTCTATACATGATGCATCAAACACGACACGAGTCGGCGTACTTTCACTATCGCTCTTTATTACAGCATGATGACTCAAATAAACGGATCTGTTATTATATTCACTCTCAGGTATTTCTTCTGCATGACCCATTTGTATATATTCTTCAATTACTTTAGTATAGTCTTCTTTTAGTTTAGGTATTTTTTGCAATCTTCTCTCGAGTTGCAAAATCTTCTTAAAGCTATTTCTTTGCTATTCCCATGTGGGGATTTAGTTTCTGATGTTTTAAAAGGTAAATTGACAACATATTATCTGTTTATATCTCTAGTATGTGTCTTTTCATATATTTTCATGTACAGTCAAGGCTAATATACATAAGGGCACTATATGTGCCAGACAAAAAGCTTTAGTAAAAATGCAACTGATGGGAGACTTACCAAAAGCTCGAATAACACCTGCACGTCCATTTTTACACTGTGGAGTAGATTACGCTGGTCCTTTGAATGTCTTGATGTCAAAGGGACGTGGAGCTAAGCAGAACAAAGCATACATTGCAATGTTTGTTTGTATGGCCACTAAGGCCATCCACTTGGAGTTAGTCGGTGATTTAACATCAGCTGCATTCATCGGTGCGTTTCGTCGATTTGTGGCACGTAAAGGTAAATGCACGCATGTTTGGAGTGACCATGGCTGCAATTTTGTTGATGCCAATAAAGAACTAGCGGAGGCATTCACTGAGGCATAATTACAACTTCCAGGTCACGTAGCAGATATGTTGTCAGCTGAAGGAACACATTGGCATTTCATTCCCCCTTACAGCCCTAATTTTGGAGGTTTGTGGGAGGCTTTTGTTACAAAATACCACTTGCACCGTATACTTGACACTAGCCTTACTTTCAAAGAAATGACAACAACGTTTTGTGAAATTGAAGCTTGCCTAAATTCTCGGCAATTGACACCAATCGATACGAGTGATCCTGATGCATTAGAGCCTTTAACACCAGGTCATTTCTTAATAGGTGAAGCACCTATTACCATCCCTTTTCCAGACCTGAGAGACAGTGCTTTGAACCGGTTGGATCGTTGGCAATTGACACAAAAACTTGTAGGTAATTTTTGGCATAGATGGCAGGCTGAATATTTGACTCGTTTGCAAACAAGATCAAAATGGTTACAACGTAAGGCAGAATATGATTTAGGCAATATTGTACTTCTAAAAGATGATCAATTACCACCAGGCAAATGGTCGCTAGGTAGAATAGTATCCCGGGTAATAATATCCCAGATAAGATGGTTGCACTAGAGTGTATAGCATAAAATGTCATGGTGATATTGTAAAACGATCAGTTAGGAAACTATGTGATTTTCCAGTTAATTACGATTAAAATTACAATGTTCTTAAATTGCATATACTTTTCTAATTACTCAATTATTAATGTTAACTGTACTTTCATAATACATGACTTACCTCTGCCCTAACAATTAATATGTAAAATTAATTTCTGCCGGCATAAATCAAATCACTACTCTATTTAATAAAACTATCAGTAATGTAAACGTATACTTTACCTGCTCATAATTCGTGATATATCGTTATATTATATGAAATACACGTAACTTACAACTAGATATTACATAGTGGTAGATAATATAGTTCACATATCTATTTTCATTACATACTTTGTTACTTCTCTGGTAAACCTATTTAAAGACCTACTTGTATGTTAAGGTTTACTTCGTATAAATCTTTGTTTGCTTAATTTACTAATTCTTTGTCAAAATAACAAAATGTGATTTAAGTCATTTAGAAAGGTTTAACTTGCAATCTAAACCAAATAATTGTGTAGTTAATTCATCACAACTGTATGTTGATTTACTTAGAACCTATGTTATACTTTATATATATGTGATATTTAAAGTGCATACTATCGTCCTTTAGTAGACGGTATGTTGCGATTTCTGAATTTGTATGACAGTTACCATTAAACCATCCTACTGTTCACACGTACTATACTGTTTCCATTGCTTTATTTTCTCGATGACAGCTCCTGTGAAAACTTGCTGTTGTAGAATAGCGATGAGCGGCCATCAGCTAATCACGCTGGCAGCTATCTACCAACCACCAGATAAGGCTATACTTCAAAGCGACCTCCAGTCGCTACTCGATATGAGTCCCTCCATAATACTGATTGGTGACTTTAACTTGAAACATTCAGGTTGGTACTCCGTAGTTACCAAACCAAACGGCCGTCGTCTTCATCATATGTTAGATTCGTTAAGCTGTGATGTAGTGGGTCCTCGGGAACCGACTCACTATCCCTACAACACAAAACATCTCCGCTCCTTAGGCCTCCGCCCATGACTCCCGCCTTCGATGACTCCGAAAAAGTTAAAACCCTAGCCGATAGCTTAGCCCAACAATGTACACCGAGTACAGAAAGCACCAACGCCCTCCACATAGAAACTGTGAATAGCACAGTCGAAACTAAGTGCGGCAACCCCTCGACAGACACCCTCCAACCGGTAACGGTGGAAGAGGTGCAGACAATAATTAAAAACTTAAAACCGCGGAAAGCTCCAGGTTCAGACGAAATACCAAACAGGGTTCTGAAAGCTCTCCCACTCGCACTCATACAACTGTTAGTAGTTATTTTTAATAACTTACTAACAAACTGCTCCTTTCCGCAAACGTGGAAGGAAGCGATTGTCATAGGTATTAGGAAACCCGGAAAACCGGCTAATCTACCTACAAGCTACCTTCCTGTTAGCTCGCTTAGCGCGATAGGTTAATTATACGAAAGGATAATTTTGAACAGGCTCCGAGAGGTCATCCATTCGAAGCACCTGTTACCGGATGAACAGTTCGGCTTTAGGTCCCGTCACTCCTGCGTCCAACAGGTGCACCGCATTACGGAGCACATCTTGGAGCAAAGGAACGTAGGTCGAAAACCGATAGGCACGGGTGCGCTTTTCTTTGACGTGGCTAAAGCCTTCGACAAGGTCCGGCACAACGGCTTATTATACAAGCTCTTTGAACTAGGCGTGCCAGACAGCCTCGTGCACATCATACGAGACTTTCTCCACTGTCGAACCTTTCGCTACAGATTGGAAGGTGCGCTCTCCAATCCCCGTCCTGTATTAGCCGGTGTCCCACAAGGCTAGGTGCTTTCTCCAACTTTGTTTTCACTATATATAAGGATGGAGAAAGAAGCAGACTTTTTGCAGACGACACCGCATTGTACACATCAGATAGAAATCTACGTAGGTTAACTAGAATACTTCAATCCGCAGCCAACGCATTAGTCGCTTGGTTTAGGAAATGGAGAAAAGAAGTCAACCCAGAAAAAAGTGCAAGAGTGTACTTCTCTCTCTCAACCTGCTCTAGGACAACCTCTAGGAAACCCTCCAAAAGATTAGGTCAGATCACCCTGTTTGGTACTCCGATCCCATGCTAAAAAAGTCAAATATTTAGGAGTCACATTAGATAGTGGACTAACATTCGTGGATCACATAAAACGCGTCCGAGACCGAGCCGCCTTCGTCATGGGTAGGCTGCACCCTCTAATTTGCAAGAAGAGTAAAATGTCGCTTAGAAATAAGCTTACACTTTACAAAACTTGCATCCGCCCAATCATAACATATGCCAGTGTGGCTTTCGCGCACGCCAGCAAGTCGAACCTCAATCACTTGCAGGTTATTCAAAATAGGTTCTTACGCAAATGCGTCGGGGCCCCGCCCTATGTCCGCAACTTAGATCTGCACAAGGATCTCGAACTGCCCACCATTGCCGCATTCATGAAGTTGGCGTCTAGACGCCACTTCGATAATGCTCCCCACCATCCCAACCCGCTGGTCAATAAGTCATCTGAATACACAGCCAACCCAGACGCGGCGGTTCGTTATAGGCGTCCGCGTAACGTCGTAACAGATCCCGACGATGATATTATAACAAGGAACACCGGTGTTCCAGTTAGAAATAGGGCAAAACGGTATTCGAATCGCCTAACTCACCGGTGGGCCTGACTAACGCGTCGTACGCATTCCTACTGAGTTTCTTGCTGGTTCTTTGGCAGTAGATGATTCTTCCGAACCAGTGGTAGTTTCAATATACGACGTCCTAAGCCGAGATCCGTACCCTCTCGGGTGCCCTTAGGCATATCGTATGTAGGAGTAGTTTAAGTTCCAGCTTACCGCCGTCAGCACTAAGCTACAAAGTCCGGTGAAATTTAAAAGGCCCATAGGCCCCAATAAACTGTCCATTTCGAAAAAAAAAGTGCGGTTGTATGGAGCTTTGTCTCTGTTCTGACTACACATACATAAACTATACCAATAGTTTATGTATGTGTAGTAAAAGAGGATGCTTGGCGTCAAATTTCACGTGGCGTCAAACACGCCAATCGAAGAGTTAATGAAAAAAATGCGGTCTCTGGTTTTAGAAGAGAGAATTTCTTAGCTTATCCAATAATGAACATAATATCTTAAACTGATTACCATTCATTCTTGCAAAATTGTGTTCAACTTTATCGGTAACTAACTCTGCGCAAAGCTGAGTTCCATATTCCGAGCGTATTTTTAGCAATATAAAGGTTACTGCTGCCACGGCAATTCAACGCCGCCGTTGTACGTGTGCCTCCATATCGTGCAAGTGTTCGAATGAACTGAATGTCACGGATCGCTCGTGGATCGCTTGAAACGTAGGTTTAGGATCGCATGTTTTCAAAACTAGATCGACCTAGTATGATCTATGATCCACGCTCCACGATTCTGGATCACTGGATTCCGGCTAATAACATTTATTTAATAAACAGAGGCCTATGCCTGGTGGCCTAATAATGAACTATATCATTCGACAGCAATAAACAAATAATCGATCCTAATTGAATTGCCAATAATCGAACAGATAATCAAAATGTTACTGCAATCACTAGTTCAATCTATCAAAAGTGAATAGGTACTTAAAAGTCTCAGAAGTATAATCAATGGAATAAGCGATTAGTAGATTTTAGGGTGTAAAATTATAATAATGTTAGAAGAAATTCTTAAATCAATTATGTAATGATAGACGGTTGGGCTAGAAGGATTCTGATTCCAGTCCCGTAAAACTGTATTAAAGACACAGACTTATAAATGGAAGCAGACCTAACGTCTGTTAAAAACAATCATGTTGCGTGGCAATTACCTACACATGTCAAACTCACACACTGACAAACACAGGGTCGCATTCGATTCGGATCAAAATAAATTAATTAATTAAAATAAAATATCCTGAAATATTTTCATTAAAAAAATTATTTTAATGAAAAGGAAGATTTAAAAATGATTTTAAATGCAAAAATAATTGGTTTTTGTGTATGTTTAACGACGATTGCCAGACCTTAGACACTCATTATGGCTTCAAAGATCTGTAGGATTTTTATATTAAGTAAATTAGAAAATTTATATACTTACTAATAATTTCACTTTTTGAATGTATTTGCCTGCCACCAATAAGAACTATCCAATTTTGACATCACATTTTACAATTTTTCTTCATAAATAAATAATTTCAAATTTTCGGACACACACTAGAATAACTACTTCGTATTTATCCGCCATAATAGCCATGTGCATTCTGGTCAAAGAAGAGGAACAGCTAGGAAAAACAGCGTTCCCAAGATATTGATTTCAGTAATAATACCTTCGATTAATGATTTCCATGGACACGGATGCCACATATCATTAAGTAGAAAGCTTGCTTGTTTAACAGAATTTATTTATTTATTAAAAAATAATTTATCATCTTAGCTTGAACTCAGATTAAACTTGTTTTCCCCAGAGCAAATCGATTTTTTGGCCTGTTCAAAAATGTACTAGTATGCCTTAGAATTGTGTGCTTGTATCAAAAATACAAGCAATACATAATTCACCCAGTTGATCGTTTTACCAACTAAGCCCAACAAAAACAAATGTTCACATGCATGAGTCTTCTCACGAGAGTTCTCGCCGAGACATTACGGCAGAACGATAAGTTATCCACGGTTTACTATTGCTTGACAAAAAACGTATGACAAAAGATCATTTTACAAACAGCGTTTGAAAAACTAATCATTTGACAAATTTCATTTCGCAAACATATTACTTTAAAAATAATCATTTGACAAAATACAGGTTTCGCAAATGTTTTACTTAGGAAACAATTCAAGTGCAAAAAGCGTTGAACCAAAGTCCCTTTTCGTGAAAAGCTGGAAATGGTACTTAGTTTGGTCCTGGCACTTTGCCGGGTGCTGCCACACCACGCTCGCTACGCTCGCTCGGCTCGCACGTGTATTAATACATACAAACCTAACCTAGCCCGATTGAACCTGTATTGTGACCAGGCAGAACGCAAGCGGAGCGCAGTGGAACAAGTGTCAAATGTGCATGCATGTAGTTTAAAAAAATAATCAATTTGTGAAATGATGTTTTGGCATAATGAAATTTTTCTAGTAAATATTTTGTCAAATGAGTAGTTTATTAAACATTAGTTTGTAAAATGATAAATTTATCAAGAATAATTATTTCAAACGTGGTTTTTCAAATGAAAATCTGTTATTTGTTTTTTGTTTTTTGTCAAATGTTTGGATACCATTATCCACACATATGCGAGGAATATGAGAAACCTTTTCAGGCAAAAAAACTGATACCGAACGGAGAACAGGTAAGCCCGAGGGCAAAGGCTTGAAACTTCCTGAGTGTTCTAGCTGTGAATGTGGATACCCCATAAGTATTTTACAATCATTTCAAGCACAATCTATCCTTATATTAGGATTTTTGATAAATAACATGTGGTCCTCTTCTGGAGTATGTTGTTGGGTTTGTTAAAATGCAACAAATGATTTTCGACAATCTGACCATAGTGATAGTTGTTTTAGCTCCTCTAGAATGCTTGTATTCAATAAAATAGACAAGCATGTAAGCGATAACATGTAGTATCACATAGCGGTATCCAAACTTCCTGATTAATTTTATAAATGTGAAATTGAATCGATTTTACGTTCTAACTACTCAATTTGTCACTAGATTTCGCACAGATGTCGTTACTGAAACAATTAAGAACATAGGATGCCCTTTCATCCCGCAAGCAAACTAATATTTCCTTTAAATTATTTCTGTGTACTGTAATATTTTACTAAATAAATCAGATACTAAATGTATCGTAATGTAATGTAACTACATCATCAATTTGTTTACCTCCAAAAACACATAAAACTATAATTAAAAGCAATTAATATTGTTATCATAGAGGCGATACTCAATTATGCATGCTTGTTCTACGTTACTTATTATTATATTATAAGTATTATAGTACAGACCACCAGGCACCTCATCGTCGTTTGTTTTACATAAAATTCAAATAATAGGTAATTGTAAGAATAATAGGTAATTGTAATTGAAAGAACAATGAATTTAGTAAAATTACAGCCGCACTCGAAGACCTCGAACGGTTACTTAAAGCACTTTAATATTGGATGAAGTAAAGAGAAAGTATAAATTCGCTGATCAAAATTTATACTCGGGATCGCTTTAAGTAAATATGTGACGTCTCTGAGTGCGACCGTTACTGTATTGGAAGTTTAATTACTACGATTACATAAAATATCGATAAAAGAAGCTTCTACAAAGAACTCTTTGTATATTGGAATTTATTATAAGATATTTAAAATACTCTCTGTACTGTATAACATCTTTAATTTTTATCAATCCGAGTGTTTTATTTATATTCTTAATGCTTAAGTTTTATTATTAATGTAACCGAATCAAATGTATCGAGTTCCTGATCGATCATATCGTATTTCTTGTATCGGAAACGTATCGCCATTCGCCTCCCTAGTTTGCCGGCCATCTTATTTTCTAAAATACTTTCGCCAGATGATTGATCTTGTTTTAGTTTAAACAAAAATCGTTTTGCTTTTAATAAATAAAGTACGTGTCGAGTGTGCTATCGCATAAATCACATTTCATGTTTTTTTAGAGTACTTTCTCTTTTAAACAAAACGAAGATTTTCAAACGACAGTCTAAAATCTCCATTAAATGGTACGTTAAAATTTTTATACCAAAATATATATTGTAAATATTCTGACGCGGTAAAAGCGATTACGGAGTTTTCATTACGTGATGCTCTATCCTATCCCTAACCTCAATAAATTCACCGGCTGATGCCGGCATGCGGTGTAGCCATCTTGGGAATGAGATAATAATACCGATTTCATTGGTAGTATTTATTTACCTGTAGGTCATTTTTATATTTCTAAGATTGCAATGAATGTATAACTTGTCTATTTATTACCATTAGTATGTAATGATATAATTTATTGTATTTTCCTAATTTAAAAGGGGTCTTGCATGCTACATTGTTTTTGACCGAGTTTGACACTGCTATATTTATATTTTAGATAACGGGAATGGCTCACCCACATCCCGTGGTTCATGGAGTAGTCCATGGTGAAGTGCCTGGCGTCGTGCACGGGATGCCCATGCACGGACCACTGCCTGAAGGGCCTCATCCTCCCCAAGGCACCCGCCGCCGATATCAAAACAGGCCAAAACCTCCTAACAACCTTGAAAGACTACCTTTAGATGAGGCTGCTAAAAGGGTAATTCTTATTATTACAATTGTCTGATTGAAGAGACTAGTGATAGCATAGTTCTAACTTTGAAGGTTAATTTGTAAACAATAAACTACTGAACCAATTTTATAAATCTCATAGGGTCTCACAGACTTATTAACAGAAATTTTGTGTAGTATTTTATGCACATTTGTAACTAAGTAAAAATGAAAATTATATATAATGTTAAGGAAATGGAATCACTACCAATGAAGACTCCTGTATCAGTGTTGCAAGAACTGCTAGCTCGCCGTGGAACTGTGCCTAAGTATGAGCTGGTACAGATTGAAGGAATGATCCATGAACCAACCTTCCGGTATAGAGTGACTGTTGCAGATCTTGTTGGTAAGACTGCTCTGAACTTCATATTAATTATCAATAAATTAACCCACAAATTTTATGATTTTTGAATCCCTCTCTCACACATGTTACAGGTTAATATAATAGTTTTTGACTTAATTGAATGAAATAGTGGAACTTTCCAAATGTCACAATGTGGGATATAATGTTATTGATTCACCAAATCTGTTTAATTTCATTTAATATTAAAACTATTTAACAGCTATGGGTACTGGTCGTTCCAAGAAAGAAGCTAAGCATTCTGCTGCAAAAGCCTTGCTTGACAAACTGACTGGAGCAGCCCCTGCAGACCAATCAACTAACGGAGCTGTGCCGGAGACGTAAGTTTTAAGACTTGATTGAACTAACTTAATAACAAAAGTTTTGATGGAACATAAGTACATATGTAAAACAATTTGAACATGAACTTGATAAGAGGTAAATTAAAATGAAATAACTAATAAATTGTAAAATAAGGTTCCATACAGTAATTTTTTAGGATTATAAAATTGTTAGCTTGTTTTATTATGACTTTTAGTTAATAGAAATATTTAGATTTATTAGTGACCTTTGCTTTAATGTGTTTTAACTTCATTATTATCAAGTTTGAGAAAAGGTGGATAGACATGTCAATACACATCACAGACATATTTTTACATAGGTATGCAAGTAATTATTCAAAGAAAAACTGATTTTTATTGAAGTATCTCATATAGAAGATCAGTAGCTTATGGCTTTTATTGATTTCTTTCCATTACATGTCTGGTGAGCATTAATTTGAAATTAATGATAAACTAAAATAATGCACTATAATTGTTTAACATGCATGATCAAAAAAATCCTGGGGAGGTAATTTGGGTGCTAAAGAAGGCATAGTAATATGGTATGCGGGGGGGCATAGTTGCTTATTTTCTATTGGAGTAATCCACAAGCTCAAGCATTAATAATGCTTAAGTGATAATGATAGTAATAATCTTTGTTCACCAAAAATAATACACAAACATCACCTGAGCTAGGAAACCTCTATCACAGGAGACGGCTCTTCATCTATAATACATTTACATGAATTAAGTTATTACTATTTTTTACAAATAACTACTTAATCAACCATTGTATCTCATATTTCAGTGGAACTGTTGTCTCTTCATTTGATGACAAGCTTATGGGTAATCCTGTGGGGTGGCTACAGGAACTGTGCATGTCCCGCTTTTGGCCACCACCATCATACCATGCTGAAAATGATGACAACTTCAACCGGCGTAAGTTATATTGTATAGTTATGAGTAAAATGTACCAGACTTGCGCTTTGACCCGTGACTTCTTCATATGTTAAAATAATATTCTTTTCAAAATAATGTAGAAAATAAACTGTAAACCTGATACATTTAAAAAAGCAAAGAAAGGTCACTACTAATATGGGACATTCATGTTCTGATTTTATCTAATCTTAGACAAGAAAATAAGAAAAACAAATGTAAAAAAACAAACAACACATCAGCATTTTTGTAAATAATTTACTACTCAACTTTTAAAAAAATTCTCATATTTTATATATCAAGATGTTCAATCACTCAGGTTAGTATACAGGTCTGTCTTAGTAATTACTGATTGGGGTGGTGATAACATATTGATGGTTACTCCATTGTGAAATATATTTTAGTGCAACCAAAACATACATAATATGCTAACAGGCAGTAATGGTTGAAGTTTGAGTACTTATATAAGTACTTAAGTCAACAAATTATTTTATAAAAACTTTAGGGGTCCCTAGATGATATCCCCCTAGAGATGGAATTTTGCAAAAACCTATCCTAGTGGGCAAACTCTTTTTAAAGAAAAACTCATATGAACATATTATATCTACAGATTGGTATTTAATTAAAAAAAGTCATTGTGGGTCATATGGTTTATATGATTGTTTTAGGTGCAATATTATGATGGCATTGAAATGGCAATAATCTAGTAATGCCATTTATTTAATAATTGTGAATTCACTGACAACTTTGAAATGAGATTACTCTTACCAGGGTGTAATCAACTTGACACTAATGGTGCCTTAAATAATTGTAGCAGCTTAATTTAAAAATTTCTTAATTCAATAATTTTCTAAATACTACAAAAATTTTCAGGTTTGCCTCACGAACGCCAGTTCACGATTGTATGCACTCTGCTAAAGCGTCGTGAAGTGGGAACTGGCAAATCTAAGAAACTAGCCAAAAGACAGGCAGCTTACAAGATGTGGCAGGCTCTGCAAGACAACCCTCCGGAATCCTTCCAACCTGAAGAAGAGGTAATAAGAGCTTTGTGGTTTAAATATAAACAAATATACTAAATTACTTAAATTTATGTTTGTAATATTCAAAGTTTACTGAACAATTTTATGTTGTTTGATTTTTACTCAGTGTCTTAACTAACAATTTAGGGCTTTTTTGAGTCCCCTTACTGACATCCCACATTTGTTCAAATTCTATAGAATTTTATTTTCATAATTCAAAGGTTCACTAAAAAAGAGAGCTTTTAATTTCTTGTAAATACTTATTTGTAATATAACATTTACTCCTAAAAGTAATTAGCACTTGGCCAGGTTTTACTATCTTTCTCTCGGCTTCCAAAGGATCAGGTTACAATTTGGAAATAAAGTGGGACTTGAAAAGTGATTACAAAACTGTATTATTTCAGCTTGGCCAAGATGTCCCACTTGTTATGGAACTATTGGATGTATAGAAGTTTATTATTGGTATTGATGTGTTCTAGGGCGGAGTGGCAGCCCGCTACGCCGACTTGAAAGATAGTAAAATTTCGACTCTCACCACCAGCCACAGCCATAAGGTGTCTCAGTTCCACAAGCACTTGAAACAATCTGTGGGACCCAACCTGGCCAAGTTGCAGGTATGCATAATTTCTTTACTTTGCATGAAAATTATTTATTGCATTTTTGTGTTACTAGAGCATGGAGAACTTGCAGAGAACGAATGCTTTCTAAAACTGATAGCTGCTTTGTAAAGTTACTGATTATCAAGTATTTTGTGATTTTAAATTCTTTATAACTTGCTTGTTGTTGACTTACATGATATTTCATTAAGTTTTTATTATTATATTATAAAAAAAAACCCTAACAGGATTTTTAGTTCTCAGTAAAGATATCGGAATGAGTTAAAATGTAATGAAACTTGTAAACTGGTTAAAAAGTATTTTATTTGATTTATATGATGCATTTATCTTTGTAAACTTGAAATGTAAAAAGAACAAAATGTTTTCAAAGCCGCTGACCATGTAGTGAACTCTTGGTCGGACGGCGACACACTTAATCATAGTTTGACGTGCTTTAAACAAAAGTATGCAATGTTGGATTATTTCTCAAAGAAATAGAGAAGGTTTGTGAATTCATAAGAACTATTATTATTAAACATCATGTTACATAGGTACCACATTATTTATATTTCTTAGAATGAAATATTCCCGATAGAAAAAATTCATATTATGTAGATATTATTTATGTACATAATATATATGTTTCTAAGATATTATGTACAACTAAAATTTACTTCGTTAATATTGATTTTCTTACAAAATTTAGTGTTTGAAAACTAAAAGTATGTAAGAATTGTTTCCTTGTGAAATTTTCTCCTGCTAGATAAATTTAGGCTTGTTATTAATTAATAACATTTATATTTGCAGATAACTCCACTCAACAATAAGGATTTCAACTTTGTTCAGTTCCTGCAAGAGATCGCGTCGGAGCAATCATTTGAAGTTACTTATGTTGATATTGAAGAGAAATCTATGACAGGACGTTGTCAGTGCCTCGTGCAACTGTCTACTTTGCCAGTAGCAGTGTGCTATGGGTCTGGCCTCACCAGCAAGGACGCCCAGGCGTCAGCCGCTCAGAACGCTCTTGAATACCTCAAGATTATGACCAAGAAGTGAATAGCCAGTGCTCTTGCGACATCAGCCTGACCCCCTGACAAATGTTCGCACAGTCCGACTGATGTCGCCAGGTCCGCAGTCGCCTCCAACGTTCATAGCCACCTCCCATACGATGGCATTTCGATCATCACTTCGGGCTATGCTTTATAACTGGCATATTCACAGTATCTTACTTGTGATTTATTTCCTTTGTTGTGTGGGAATTTCTATTTATATATTGTGATTGTCGTTTATTTGTTATTTTCACTAAATTTCATGCAAAATAACAAGTGTTCACTCACTTGTACTATGACTGCTAATGTGCGAGAATAAATTGCATAGCCCGTAAATCTTAAAAGAAACAAAGTATGGAGTGGTCATGTAATAAAATACAAGCTATACTTTGCATAGAATTAGTGTAATTTTCCCAGTGTGGAAATTACTTAAATATATAAAAATGTAAAAAAAATATAAAAAATATAAAAAGTACAAAAAAAGTGTGGACTAAGTTTCCAGTTTAATATTCAGCATTATTTAAGCATGTTTTTGCATTTATATTAAATAAAAATCATATTATTCTTATCTCCAAAATCAAATATTTAGCTTTAGAATGTATGGCATAGTAGCCTGTGTATTTTGTTTGACTTTTTTATTTATTGAAACTAATGAATTATGATAACATGCTGAGCATTAAACGGAAAATCTCAGCTAGATTGTCTTGTTGAAGAACTTGCCTGCCTTTGCGTTGTAACAAGCTGCTCCAAGGAATCTTCTTACAAAGTGCAAGGGCTTGCAGATATTGTGTTGCACCTCGTCACACGAGGCCGGTATGTAGTTTTAGTTTAAACCTGGATGTCGTCTAGTTTTCTTTTGTGTACAGGATTGAAAACTTTGCAGGGAAGCTGAGAACTAAGCGCTTGAGTGAATATCACTGATATTATGTAATGGTGGAGTTAGGATCCCTTGCCTGTGAAAATGGGCATTATTTTAATGCAAAGTATAGAGGTTGTAACATTTTCTACCGGTGCAGTGTCGCCGTCGGTTCGTTACTTACTGACGAGGATATTGTACACACTGAGTTTCTTTTAAATTGAATGGTGTGAGTTCTTCCGGCCCTTGTAAAACATCGCACTGTTCAAGTTAGAAAAGACTAATTGGAGTAAAGGAATGGAGTTCTGTTCAACCAAGACCAACTAAATAAAGAGATGCGCGCGTCAACAAGGCCCGTGGTTTCAAGTTTGTTTCATGTGTTTAGTGAGTCTTGGTTTTACTTGTCTTTGATATAATATATGAAATACTGTTTAATAATTCATATCTACAATAGTGTTTGTAAACTAGTAATCGATAATTAACCTAATTCATTGTAATTTTCACCCCTCATCTTAGCTTTTATTTCAAGAAAGTGAGATATTTTGGTTTGCTTTGCACACTTGCTCAAACTTAATAAATTTTGTGATGTTGCTTCATTTATAGTATTTATTTGCTTTGAAAGTTCTTTTCTTGGCCATTAAGAAGAACAAAATACAGTTTTTACAGAAAATCTGATTAACCTTGAATCATGTACACACTTTGTTTTATGATCAATTTATTAGTTTACTTTGCTGTTGAGTACTTAAAAATAATAAAATGAGTGTTATTATTATTATCTCTACAACTGAAAATATCTAGAGATTTTAGATCTAAATTATGAAACATATTAGGAACAAGATTCAAAGTTACCTAAACTGACTTATGAGGTGTCATTCAAGATATAATCCAAAATTCGTTTTCAATGAGGTATACATCTTGAAGGACACCTTATAAGACGTAAGACAGTATCCAAGAGTACGGCTAAATCTTACGAAGAGATTTGCCTTTGTTCCAGTAATTTTACTGGCTATTGCTTCCATTTTACTGGAACGCAATCACTGATTATTATGGCGGTCAAAATAAGAAGAATGTAGGACAGCCCCAGACGCGATCTGAACAAAGAAACTACAATTCAAATCCAAAAAGAAGTTGAAAATATTTTATTTCTAGTAGGCCACTATGACAATATACTAGAGCCCAATATAACATTGATTATGGCAGGACCCTCGTCAGCTTTATGAATCTTTTTAATGGAATTTTAATCTTCGTTACAGTAAAATAGCTGAAGATAAGTAAGCACTTGAGGCGCAAAAATTTTGTTCCAGGTCGCCTGATTTTACTTGTCAAAGACATGAATATACATGAAATAATTTGCTCACTCACAAGCCCATGTTTTTACATCATTTTATGTTGGGGGAGCAATATATATATATATATATTTTTTTAGTTTGACACCAGTAATTTTTCAGAGAGTTTTCTGATCTATTATTTTATTTAACATGTGGAAATACTATGATTTTTGTTACCTTCATTAAAAATTCTACATACTAAAATAAAGATACGAAACAAAAAATGTGGTGCCGCTATTCTTACTTCAAACTGGCGAGACCACACTTACTACACAACTTACCGAATGAAAAGGACATGGTTTGATTCAGCTGGATGACGCCAGATTTTTAATATAATTCAGTACGGCTGGATTTAAAAAGCTATACTTAGTCTTATGGCTGTAATTTCAATTAAACACTTGGGAAACAAAAGGTGGGTATCTCTAAACGCCTACATTATACTTATGTTTAACGCGTTCAACGCCGGCAACGCGCCAGGCGCGTTTTGAATGTTTTGAGACTTCATAATCATAGAGTTGAACAAGTACACCACAAACATATAATTTTCGTGGTGGCCCGCGTGTAAAGACCATTTTTAAATGTAGTGAAAAAAGTCCTTCAGCGCGGTTCCGTGAAGGCATAGAAGCCGTGAACGCGCTGGGCGCGGTCTACGATATGGGTTCTCAAACTGTAGGTAAGGTACCAACTGGCTGGGTCCACAGTTAGGTCCATAAAATTACGTTAATATTTTTGTATGACTTATATAAATAAATATATTATAAGTTGGTAAATTTGTATGATTTTGAAATTATATAAACCTTATTTCGACACTTTTATTTGGGTATTTATGTCAATTTTTAGGCATTTATTTATACTTAAATTTCTAAGTTATGAATCAACAGTTAGTAGTAGGTGCCGCTTTCACGTTATAATATACTTACAAAATTTGAAAATGTTACTTATTTTTTAGGGTATTTTACAAAAAAACGTGAAATATTTTTCCAACTTACAGTTAGAACTCTAGTCTAATTCTGCTACAAAATCACCATTAGAAACCGATCATCTTCAACTATAACGTAAATGGTGTACAGTTTATTTAATTAAATTACCTATATAGTAATAAGGTGCAAAGTGATTTACTAATTAATATCGTAACTATAATCGGTAGTAAACATTTGTTGTGCCGGCTAGAATTACTATTGGAAAAGTTAACGTACAAAACCTTACGTATACATAAATCTATATTTAAAAAAAGATTGAGAATCTCTGCATAAATCACGAAACAAACTCAACTTTTATGTTATTTCTTGAGTTGTTTGACATGATTTTGAGATTAAAATGTCACTGAATATTAATAAAATCACACCTTATATGTTACAAGTACTCAAACGCTGTTTATGAGTAAAAAATAGAAAACAAACTTTTTAGCTTCAAGCAATGCCTCCGACCGCGCACGGCGCGTTCGTTTATTTCCTCTAGCAGTGCTGGTAACGCGCCTAGCGCGTTCACTGCATTTTCAGGCGGCATCGCTTAAGTCATTCATAGCAGGTAGTCTGCATACAAAAAAAAACTAGGAATAATGTCTATGGTTACAACTTTTTGATGCTGACAGCTCTTGCTACTTTTCGAGCGAACGATTGTCATATGTCACTGCAATGTGAATGATGAATGATAAGTGCTGCGTTCCGTTTGCCGATTACAGCGCTCACAGCGCTCATACACCCGTTCCGTTTGCCCTTGAGCGCGCTCAAAGCGATATCGATACGTCATAAACGCCGCCATCTTACCGCTCACAGTGCCAACGCTACGGAGCATAGTCGCTGTGAATGGCCTGTCAAAACTGACACATGACATTACTTTGTTGATGTTTTTATTAGTCGATTAAAGATTTTAAAAGCTTGCTTATTAATTTTCTTTCGTAATAATGTAAAAAAATGGCTCCTGCTTCATTCAGGGTCAAAGATCTCAATGAAATTATAACTTTAGACTTAATCGACGAACAATCAGAATGTTAGCGTGCTATTTACCGTTCCGATTGCAATATCACTAATAACACTTTTAGCGCGCTCAAACGAATCGGAACGGTTTTGAGCACTTTTAGCGCTGTGAGCGCTGTAATCGGCAAACGGAACGCAGCAAACACTATGTTCAATCAATGATGTACGGTTTTAGGTTATGTTTCAATGTTTTAAATATGTTTCAATCAATCAGCTCGATCTGCCATTACGGTTTCAATGTTTAACGAGTGAAGAGTTTGCATTGATCAATTTCCGAAACATAAGCTCTCATTTACCAAATATAGTAATTAATTTGCTTTTATTCGGTGCTTCACAACAAGTGCTGTACAACAAGTGCTGTGTAGTGAATGAGAAAGTAGCGATGGGTGTTGAATGGACGAACTAGTTAATTCGACGGTCGACGAGCAGTAAACGAACGAACGGTTCATCGACTGTCAATGAACTAGTTGAATCCGTAGACGGCTAAACTATAAAGTCCACAACGTTCTTATCGACTGGCAACGCAACGACGACACCTCAACGTAGTTGGTTAATTAATACTAGTTAAACGTCGTTGAAATAAAACCGTCGACGCAAACAAATTTAGGCTGTAATTCAAGGAAGGTAGAGTTGATTTTTGTTACATTTGTTGAAATAAAACCGTCGACGCAAACAAATTTAGGCTGTAATTCAAGGAAGGTAGAGTTGATTTTTGTTATATTTGTTGAAATAAAACCGTCGAGGCAAACAAATTTAGGCTGCAATTCAAGGTACATAGAGTTTATTTTTGTATGAGTTGAGTGACAATCGACAAGTTGCACGGTGGACGGTATCGACTGACAATGCAACGACGACACCTCAACGTGGTTGGTTAATACTATTATAGTTAAAGTTCGTTGAAATAAAACCGTCGACGCAAACAAATTTAGGCTGTAATTCAAGCAAGGTAGAGTTGATTTTTGTTAAGTGTGTTGAAATAAAACCGTCGATGCAAACAAATTTAGGCTACAATGTCAGGGACATAGAGTTGATTTTTGTTCATTTACTTACATTTCTTTCTTTTGAATTTCGATATTAATTAATTTATGTTTGAGTAACGACTTGCGTGCGTAATTCATAATATTAACGTGTTGTTTAAAGAATAGATACTAAATTGATAAGAAGCTTTTTCAAGAGAAAAATAACTTTTCATTACTGTTCAGCCAGTCCTAAGCCTGGAAAAGTATGAAAGGAAGATCGATTTGATCATAAATAAACTACTCTTCACAAGTAAAAGCTAAAAAAATATCATGTAATGTTAATTTATAGTGGAATATATTAAATACGTATGTAAGTACACAAGATTTATTTTCAGACTTATAAAATATGATAAAAAAATATAAAATACAAATATTCTACTAATAAACACTTGTTTATTAAATTATTCAGGACAAAGTTTACGTAGAACGTACACGAAGAACTTATAAGTTATCATAATGGACTAGTCGACGAAATCAACTAGTTGATCGACTGGTTGATCGACGCAAATAAACCGTCTAGTTTCGTTAACGTCAAAAACGTCGACGACCCATCGCTATGAGAAAGTAGCCGTAAGGACGTTATTTTCCATCACTTTCCAAGAACTGAGATAGGACTTAACAATGGTTACCGTGTCTTTGTGCTAATAGTGCTTTGTGCTTACAAGGTTTAAGCATACACGTATAGGCAATACCAAATTAAGAAAAAACCTAAACAAACCATTGCCGGATATAAATTCGTCAATTTCATGAATCTCATTCCAAGACAATAAAATTGCACACCAGTAACTCGGAAAATATTTTATTAAACAACTTAAACAACAGCCCTTTTATTAAACAACTTTTAAGTAGTAATTGGAGCTCACACTTGCAAAATAAAAAAACTACGATTAGATAAAACATTTTGAGGTTATTTCTTTTTTTTCTAATGCAATAGAAAGGGATACCCATCGATTTCCGATTTGTATCGATATTTTGATGTATCGATACAAGATCCGATAAGACTAAATCGCTCTGATGAATATGTTTGTTATATATGAATGAATATATGAATATATGAATGAATAATGAATGTTTCTATATTATACTTATCGTCCGGCACAGAATAATGTAGTAAAATTATAGTTTTCAAATACTTTTGCCGTTGGAAAAATATTGTGAATGAGTTTTGAGCATAATTATTAGTTCTGCTTATAGTTCCTTGAAATAATGTACCACTAGAATGTGTCGTGTTTTGGTACAATAAGTCCAATTCGGGAGAAGAAAATAACCTTTTTAATAAATTAAATTTGTTTATTTTAATTTTTTTTATTTAAATCCATAAAAAAACCTTGCATTGTACATTAATATTAATTTCAAATGTTATTATTTTATGTGGTAACTTGAAATTGGGCTTATGATTGCAAACCCATATCTGTAGCGCGTATGCATACCCCTCATTCGCAGGGGGTTCAGCTTTATTGCCTGATTACAAACTACCTAGAAGAGCAAACTTTTATAGTCTTTCAAACAGCGAGTATTCGTTCACTTATTCACTGAGATAGATAAAACACTTAGCTCACTCATACTCATATGGCGTTAGTTCATATTGGGGTGTGGCTGGTTTTGCTTATTGTGTCGTTTGCGTCAAGAAATTTACGAGGGAATACTGCGTCGAGTAGAGTTCTGGCTCCTCCTCTTCAGTGTTATGCATATGTTGAAGTAGTGACTCTTTAGTTTTGCCAAAAGAGATAGTGACTCGAATGTTTTGTTGTGTTTGTTTGTCAAGGTAGTGGTCTTACTGGCGGCGATATAAAAATGTCTGAAAGTCGGCGAAAATGTTTCAAGTGTGGTGACCCAAACCTGCTGTATGAAATCTATCTGGTACGTACTTGTGGCCAATCATTGTATGTACATAAATAACCCCATGTCCATTTTTCAGCTCGATTAAAATAAATAAAATCAGTTTTACACAACCAGGCTGAAATAGTTTTTAAAGTTAGAAGCCCTTAAGCACTATTAAATATTACTTCAACTTATAGGCATTTAATGTTTTTATGTATATTTGTTTTAACTGCACATTATGGGTTAAGTACATGTTTCCTGTCGAAGAAGAGTTCTATACAACTGTGCAGTTTCAGAAGAATCTCTTTAGTCCTGTGTAAGGATCTTTTTACTGTGGAAAATTTCACAGATGCCTCGAAGCAGACATTCCTGTAAAAAACCTACGCAGGCAGTTCATTCTACACCTTGGCGACCCGCACCAAAAAGGTACTATCGAAGCGTTTGGTTCGACTTCTTGGGATATCTACCATGAAGGGATGGAAGGTCTGTCTGCGTCTAGTAGTCCGATCCAAGAAGGGTGTTGGTTCAACTCAACCTGATCAAAAAGAGCATTCGCGCACACTCCAAAATGTTATCTGTAGAAGACTGCTAAACTGGCAACTTTCCGACGATGGTCGAGGCTTTGCAGTTTTTTGGTGGTGAGGTCAAAGTTGTTAATAATTTTTCGGACTCTTCGGTCAACTGCGTCCATCGCTTCTAGTTGGTACTTTGCAGAACCATCCCAAATGTGGCTACAGTACTCCATACAAGATCGAACTTGAGCTGTGTACAAATTAAGTAGCTGTTCAGGGCTGAAGTACCGTCGGACCTTCGAGATGATTCCCAACTTCTTTGAAGCAGTTTGAGCCATGGACACAATTTGTTGCCTGAAGTTTAGTTGGGACAATATAGTTACGCCCAGAAGCCCTAGTTGGTCGGTTAAGGGTACAGAAACATTTTGGAAAGTGGGCGTTAGGTCGAAACTGCTCTTTTTCGCGGAGAATAAACACGCCTGTGTTTTCGACGAGTTAAATTTGACCAAGTTGGACTCCCTATAGGTATTGTATGAGTGAATGTTGTGTAAGAACAGTATGCAGTGTAAAAAGTTTTCTTACTGTAAAGATCTTCAGTCCAGCGTACAGGGTTTCAGTTGGAAACTCAAAAGGTTTAAATGTATCAACTTTGAATATAGATTTGAGTACCTACTAATCGTAAAATATTTAATTTAGATGTACCTACCACTCCATACCCCAATAATATATTATCTTTACCAGATTTACAAAAAAACTTTGTAAACACTGAAACGTCAATGACCCTTTGGCATTTTAGTGATGTTACCCATGCTGATTATTGAATTATTAAATCTAATCGCTATGGCAAAGCGATAATCGACATCAACAAATCAACAAAATTATTTTTTTATCAAAAATATAATTTCTTTTTATTAATGTAATAGAATTAACAATCAGTCTTCTTTGTATTTTTAAAATAATAGAATCAGACTAAACAAAAATAAACTCAATGTTATGTTTCTTTCCAGATTACACAATCAAAACAAAAAAAAAAACAAATTAAATGCACTTCTAAAATCAATTTATATTTTTTATTCATATTAAACAAGAGTTACTCTTTAATAAGTCTTTGTATTACTCAGAATCAGTTACATTTACTACATAATTAGTATGACATTCCTCAAAACAAGCAGGGCAAAGACGATTTTTGCAAATCTTATACCTAAACCTCGTTTTCTTGCGCTTCTTCTTTTTGCTGCACAGAAGGCAATTAAGGTATTTGATGTTCCTCTTTGAATTTTCTGTAGTCGGAATGTCCTCAGGCCAGTGACCATTGTAAACTCTCTTTGCTGGCTGTTGCCTTGGCCCTGGCCTTTCGATTGTAGCTCTATCATTTGTGAGCCTACTGGAATAAATACTTCCTATTCTTAATATCTTTGTCCTTTAAGTTACAATCGACTTTAGTCATCTGCATAATTAGCTTATTCCGATAACTCTAAAAGTTTGTCCTTCTAGGTAGTTTGCAATCAGGCAATAAAGCTGACCTCCCCTGCGAATGAGGGGTATGCGTACGCGCTACAGATATGGGTTTGCCATCATAAACCCAGTTTAAAGTTGCAACATAAAAAAATTACATTTAAAATTAATATTAATGTAGTACAATGTAGCTTTATGAATAAGAATAAAAAAAATAAAAGTAAACATATTTAATTTTAAATAGGATATTTTTCTCCCGAATAGGACTCATTATACCAAAAAACGACACGTTCTAGTGGTACATTAATTCACGGAACTATAAGCAGAACGAATTATCCTCAAAACACACCTAATAAAAGAATCAGTAACAACCACAATATTGGTCCAACGGCAAAAAAGTCTTTCTAAACTATAAATTTACTAAATTACACTGAAAGTAAAAACATTCATGATTACATAAACATATTTATCTGAGTGGTTTAGTCTTTTCGGATCTTGTTGTATCGATACATCAAAATGTCGATACGAATCGGGAATCGATACCTTCATCGATTCATTCATTTTCATTTTATGTCGATGGTTATCCCTAATGTTTGTATTGAAAAAAAAAAGATATAAACTCATTCTTTAAAATCTAATTGTAGTTTTTTTAGTTTTGCAAGTTTTAGCTCCAAGTACTACTTAATCGTTATTTAATAAAACATAACATAAAATGGCGTCCATTTTTAGTGTTGCACAGAGAGTATCGAATCTACTATCGATATTTTAGAACTAAATATTACTTATTGAACTTTTGTAAGAGTTGACGTAGATGAAATAATCACAGTAATTATGTATCTACTTTTAATAATTCTTTGAATATAAAAAATAAAGAACTACGCAGTTTATTTTAGTAAGCCCTATTCTATTCTTGTCATATATGGCAACCAGCCGTCGTTACGACTCGACAGACTATTACTGCCAGTGTCTGGTATTGGAAGAGCCACGGTTATTGAATGACGATGGGTTCCTCAGAGCAGGACATACCAGACTCACTAAAACAACCAAAAGCTCAAGTGCCTCAAGTACTGTAAAAAAATACAAAATGGTGGCACCCTTGGCTGCATTCTGAATCAATATTATTGACGCTATAAGCGCTGAACTGAAAATTATTATCACGTTCGTGAGAAGTTTGTCACTACCTCTTGATATCAATTATAGTCTGGCTTGTCTTCAATGATTTAGAATAAAAAATAAACAAAACAACTACCTGCCTATTCAATAACAAAATGAACAATTCTAAGCAAACTTAACTCCGTCCTTCTTCACGTTTTTTTGTTTCAAAAATATCCGCACAATGGCAAGCAAAGCAAATACCGTTTCGATATGATTTACTGCGTAAGCGCCTGTTATCAATTGCATCGAAAGTATGAAAAATAAAAACATATTAATAATGATTATCGATATCTGGTTTAATAATCAAAGCTCCGGAACATCACTTATGACAGCTTTTTTTGACAAAAATGTAACAATAAATGGCGATTTGTGGCACGCTAGCCACCTGCTATGACGTTACTACACGATAGATATTTTAGTGACAACATTCAAAAATAGTACTATCTCTTTCTTTTATTAGTATTTTTGTATAAGTAGAGGGAGACAACCAAGTTCTTCCTCTTCTATGATTCGATATACATTTATTATATACTTATTTATATAGGACATTACGGCTACTCCATGTATTTATCACCTCGCTGGGTATACTTTATGGGCAGGTAAAGACTGACATAGAGCAAAGTTAGTCACATTTATGTCAAACCTAGCTAATTATCACAGGTGCTTAAAAATAAGGATGAGTTGGCGTATCCGGCAATGTGCTGTGGGGCTCAAAATTTAATTTCCATATTGAATGCTTATTTAATTGAATTGAGTGAATAGTAACAACCTTTCAATGTCAAATTCCAATATTTATTTTTCAACATTGAGAATCACTTGTTCTTATTGACGTCAAATAAAGCATGAGTCTACCACCACCTCGGAGAAACCTTCGTGAAGAACTGGCAAGAAACTTCACGGGTATAATTTTTTCAAAATAAATTTGCAGTTTCTCTTTATATCTATATAAAATTATTTTTATCTGCATCTGTTAGCTCGGCAAGTCTCCCTCCCCCAAGCATCCGACGAACAGCCTGAAACGGCCTCCAGCCATCGCCCTCCTCAACCATATTAAAAGGAAGTGAGCGACCCGTCACCCGACGCTACCATAAGAAGACGTACACTTGTGACAATGACGTTTTAGACATTGATTGGGACGAAGAACTCAGCGAACAAACACACATTACACATGTTTTATTACAAATACTAGTAAACAGCACGCCACTTTTGCTTTATATTTTCTTTGAATTTGTCATTAGAAAGACCGTGGATATCCTCAGAAACCCCATTTTAAAAGCGTAGGTATACATTGACCCATGAATGAGCTAGTGACTATGAATCCTACTATTATGAGCTGCCAGCTTATTTCTTTCTCTTGTGTTAACATTGTGCTAATCTCCAACAAGGTAATGTTCTTATTTACAAACATTAAATTTTCTAAAATATATTGCGAATGAAAAGAAAGAATATTTATTTCCTTAAATTTATTTCTAAGTGACACCCTTAGACCGAGCTGATAGATTGCGCCCCTTTTCTGCAGAATAAATATAGTTTCGATGGTGGCAGCATTCCCAAACAACAGAATGCCATATATCATAAGGCTATGACATGTGGCCCCCCGTGGCAAAATGTGGGCTTTTATTTAAAAAAAATGTGCATTAAGGGGTAGGTTATTCCGGTTATACACTGTCTAAAGAAAAAATTGTTTACCCACTGTGTATTTCGGTGCGAGGCCGGCATTTCGTATTCATAATATATTATATTATGGACCATGTGATTAATGCGGGCATTATGATAATGTCTAGCTCTATCGGGCTAAGTGTTAATTACTATCTGAATTTAAGATATATAATAAATATCATGAGCAGGTAATGATTTACACTCACCAAATAGGGACTTGCTATGACAACAATAATTAGGTGCGACGTGAAGCGCAGCGAGGACGAGCGGTTAGTCTTTGCAGCGCGAGCCGAGCGAGAGAAGCGAGCGTGCGGCGGTAGCGCCAAAAAGGGAGCATATGACTCAATATCGGTCCCAATGATCTCTAGTAAATTCATGATTAAACGTTCTTTTTATATATAATAAAACATTTATGATCTCACACACTTTTCTGTATATGAGATCTCTTCTGATCTTAAATTCAGATAGTAATTAATCACATTGTTCTTCCTGTATTAAATGTGATGCATTTTCATAATCAAATGACCTAAAATTAGGCTGTGTGAATTTACATTAGGAGAGTCAAAACTTCGCATATAATAAAATATATAATATAATAAAACAATGATAAAAATAAAAGAAGAAAATTATGAAAATTGCCTTTCTTTACATTTCAAGATCGATTTAAACAAATGTGCTTATCACGTGCCTTGTTTTTTTGGTTCAGTTTAGGGAAGCTTAGGAAGTTGCGCAAATTTTTAATTACTAACGAGCACTGAAAATTCATGTTTAGATTTTATTTTGTACTTCATAATTCTATTTTGTTTTAATCAAGACAAAATTTATTTAATGACTTTAATTTAATACTTTTTTTATTGCTTGTATAATATGAGGGAGATGATTATTTTACAAATGGAACTACAGTCCATGGCAACTCAGTTAAAGAAAAAAGAACAGACAACCCAAGAAGAGATAAATCAGTTACAAGATTCTAAAAAAAACTTATATCTCCGCAACTTCCAAAATAGCTGAACATACATGGAGGTTCAATAGGTAGAGGTATGGTAGTCCCCTGTCATCTGGCATCAGCTAGACACGTTATGAGAAACACCCTGTATGCTCTAGAAAGAATTGAGACGAGGTAAAACAGGTATACAAACATTTTGAGATTATTATTATAGAGGTTCTATATATTCCTGGGAACTACTGAACCTCACATTGAAGGGCCAGGTGACATCTCGATTCAAGTTTATTGCGTTTACCGGGGTCTCCCCTCGCTTTCGAGGCAAGTTTAAGATAATGTTCTTATTGGCTCTGTTAGACCCAAATTCACCAAACTCTGTCAGTTGAATTATTCTTTAATTATGTCAATTATGTGAATATTTATGGCATTACTGTCTTACTCTCATAATCAGATGTTTTTGATTGATCGCTGATTGATACTGGTACGTTAAAATACTTAGGCAACTTGTTTTCGCAAACGTCTTAACTGAGTCTTAACTTCTGTTAATTGAGTTTGAACTTATTTTTTAATACGGCAAATCTTACCTATGGGTCACACATTCCAGATATTATCGCTTATAGATCACGTAAGCAAAGAACAGTGTACAAATTTTACATGTAAATCCAAAATTTTGCAGATCCTGTTTGGCACAGAAATTCTTAAAACTGATTGCATTTTACTCGAGTATTATTAGTACAAACACGTCCTGACATCCTAACGCACACAAAATATTCACTTTGACCAGATCTTCACACCTACCGATATTTTACAGAAAATTTATTCGTGACATACACTCACCAGTTAATGAAAATGACAGATTGAGTAAAGTGATCAGTAAAATTATTTTATTTTATTCGTTATTTCGTTCATTAACATTTTCAATTCGACAAATCGCCTCTACATTTCACCTAATCCATCCTTTTCATTATCTGGTCAGTGTACTCGTATTTAAATTAGTCATTGTCATTCACCGATCGTCGACTTAAGTAAATGACGGGCATTACCTACTATGATTAACTACGATATTCTTATACATTTGCGAAAGTGAGCTTGTTTCTTGGTTTGTTTGCTATTCTTTTACGTTTGAAATACGTCAAAGATAGATAAACATGACAATCATTGTTATAAATTGTTCGATATGCGAGAAAATGCACACCTTTCATCAAACTGTAGGTGTTTATAATAATAAGATAAGACTAAAAGAAAAAAGTAATAAAACATTTATTAGAAAGAACATATTAATTTATGATCACATAAAATTCAGACAAATTCAAAACCTTCTCACTTTTGGCCATTTTTTCATTGTATTGCTAAGACTTGACGTTGTAGCGGGTTTCAAAGATTCCTTTTTCGTGAATTTAAAATCTTGTAGTATTCGTCTATTCATATGAACTACAGGTTGCGTTAAAGATTGATTATAACGTGCTGTGACATTTGTCGACGAATTTCTTCTGATAGAAAAGGGTGACGATAACAGACTTGAATTAAGTTTTGGAAAATGGTATGGGTCATGAAAATTTTCTGTGTCTAAAGTCCACGTTTCCATTTCCTTTGTAGGGGTCACCTGTGCTTTATTAAACTCCTCATTATTATCAATATCAGTCGGTGTATCAATAAAATTAATAATATCTGGTGATAAATTCGTAGCCTCTTCCATATCAATAGTATCAAAGTCAAAAGTAGAATTTAGACAATTTTTTTCTGGAGAATAACTTGTACTATTATGGGAAAATTCCGGAGGTGGTGATATGATTAACTCCGGTTCTTCTTGGTCAATGTTTTGTAATAATGTTCTAGGATTGAGTAAAGACGCATCTAGTTTGTAATCGTCCATATCGCAGTCAATTTTCATATCATCTTCAGGGAGAACGTCATTGTAATCGTTATTCATAATTTCTTGAAATAAATTGATCTCAAGTCCCTTTTTGACTGGTAATGTAGGCATAGTTGGGGATATGACTTTTATATTTGGTCTCCTTACCAAAGGATAAGTGTTTTCACTTTCGTTTGAAAAAATCATTGGTTCAGGGCTTACTGTTTCATTATCAATTGTATCATTGTTCACGGTTAGTATACGATTTTTTATATCTTGGCTTATTTTTTGGAAATCATCTAGGGGTTTATTTTCACATTTTGATGCTATAAGTTCGGAAAGAGAATCAGGTAAAGGAATCTTGTTATCATTTATGTCGCTAATCTTGTATTTTCTGCGTGGTTTTTTAGGCACTGAGTTTGTTTTCTTGACTAGATCTTTAGTTGTAACTTGTTTGTCTTCTACATTTGTTTCGTCTGTAGGTATTTCGACTGCATGGTTTTTGTTGGACCTAAAATAATAAACATTTTATTATAGGTATTATAACTTACATCCTCACTTAATTTAAGTTCGGGAAATCATATCAAAAATCTAGCTAGTGAAATGTATTGCGTTCAGTCGGATATTTTGTCGAAATAAAATTTACTTGGAATTTTTTTTACTACTCGTAAAACTAATTAAAATTGGTGATAATCTTATATTCAATTCAATAATGATGGAAAGAAAATATTTATTGTTTGTTGACTTGTTTTTGATTTCTTTTTACTGTTACAAAACTATATTATCTAGAAGCTTCATACGCTATATTTTATCCAGAGTTCCTACTGGAATAAAAGTTACGAAGGTGAAACCACACGGAACGTCTAGGTTTAATAAAAATAAAGAGAAATTCAAAGTTGTTAGATACTTTGGTAACGCCGCTTTAACCTCGTGGTCGTTATTGGAATAAAATTAGGATAATTTATTAAAAGCCTACTCCTTTGACTTTCAATTTATACTTGTCAACAAAAAAAATGTTGGTATATATGTATATGTCAAATATACTTATAACACCATAGCATAAAACGTTAAATACGCGATATAGCAAAAAACCATTTTAATGATACTTACTGCAACAATTTACTATATTTTTGCAAAACATTTTCAATTGTTACTTCTTTTGTAGGTACTTCTTTACATTCAAGATTGTCTTGTTTTTCTGTTGCGTTATTATATGAAGTACAGGTTTTCTCGAGCATATCTTTATAGTTAGACTCTACTTTTTTGATATCTTGCTTAATTTGAATCTCGGGTTTATTATTTATAGAGTTTGGGTGGTTGAAATGGCTGATTGTAGTTTTTGCCTCATTTGTACTGCTATCAAATATTGATTTTTCAGTTATTGCAAGGCTTTTTTCAATATATTGATTTTCTAAATTTAATTTAGTCTTGTTACTACAATTGCGAGAATTATTCGACTTGAAAGGACAAATAAACTTGTTTTTAGTAGGCTTTGTATTAGAAATTATAAAACGATTACAATTTTCAGTTCTATCTGAATTATTGTTTCCGTGTTTCTCGTTTGCTTTGTTAACAAAAATCTGATTTTCTAAAACTGACTTTAAATTTTGGAGATTATCCGGCTCATTTTGATTTGATATTAACCTTGGCATAACGCACTCCATTTTGCGTATTTTTGGTATTTCATTCACAATGTTTCTATCGAGTTCACTTCGTTCTAATTGATTCTTATCTTGATGTTGAGAATCGTATAAAATACCTCTAGGATTATTTGAAGCATTTAAAGACTTTGATTCATAATTTTTAAGTAAAAAACCATTTTCTGAAGATTTAGAGTCAAGTACTTCAAATGCATAACTAAATTCTTGAGCAATATCAGGTTCTAGTGCAGACTGTTTACAATCATCTTCTGATTTATTTTTACTATTTAAAATTTCAGTTACACTCAAGTCAACTGTAACCTTCTTAATCATACAAATCTGGCGATCTGGCATTATTTTAGTTGAGACGTTAACTTCTGATCGGGAAAGGGAATAATTTCTAACGTAAGGACTATTTGTAAAATCGGCATTGGAGTAAAATTTTGGGTTTTCTTCTTTAGTACCAATATTCTGAAAATTAAGACTACTTTGGCTTTGTTGTAGACTAGAAATGTTGCGTAAATGGTTTCTTTGTATTTCGGAGGTCGGGGTGTGGTTTTTAGATTTGTCGTACAATGGAATTGAGTTATAGGATGTGTCAGTATTAATCGAGTTAACCGTTGTCAGAGTATTGTTTTGTGCGTAATCAAAAATATAACCTATAGTAGTGGTATTATTCTCAAATTGTTTTGGTATAATTGGTTTAACTGATTTATCAGAATTAACTACAGCGTAATTACTGAGTTCGTTTTTATCTGTCTTGACAGGTGGAAGCGTATATACTTGAGGACTTGTAGGCCCTGACCTGCTGTTTGTGAAAGTTTCTATGCATTTATTTGTTTTTGCTGGCGTAGATTTGCCGGAGCTCAATAATATGGACGCGTCATTGTGTAGATTAGTATTTTCAGTATGGCTTGCGTTAAAAGTTCTCGAACATTCGTTTAGTTTGAATGGCTTATCATCCTTACGCCAGGAATCATTATTAATCTCAATGTTATCATAAGATTTGTTTAGATCGTTTGTTTGATGAAAGATTTGATCATTGTTGTCGTTAATTAAGATTTCATTATCACTATCTAATGATAATGGCAATATAATTTGCGTTGCCAAATCAGCTATATTTTCTTCATCACTTAGAATAATTAATTCATTATCTGAATGACTTATAACTATTTTGCTTGCTTTTGCGTTAGATTCGTCCTCTAAAGAATTGCTATTGTTGAATATTGTGTTAATTGAAAATTCATCGGAGATTTTGTTTTCCTCTGATAAATTTTTATTTTCACCTATTCCTGTGTCCATTTTGGGGACATTTTGCTCTTTGACTCCATTGTTTGTAATGTTTTCAGAATTATGAATAATCAAAGTACCGTTATTTGAATCTTCTAAAGTATCTTTTCGAGGTATATTTACTCCTTCGCCAAAATTTTGATCGTTTCCAATTGGCACGGGCTCGACTATGAGATGATTAATATTGTGGCCTTCAGAGATTTCATTGTTGGTTTGTTTTTTTAAATAGTTTTGGATAAAAATCTTTATGTCATCAGAAAATCCAGTATTTATAACAGTCGATTGGTCGTCCTCATTCATATTCTTTCTTTCAATTTCCTCAATGAAACTGAAGTTAGATTTATTGTTTGATTGCTTTTTGCTCTTATTCGTTAAAGGGGGACGATTCACATAAGATTTTCTTTTTGGGAAGTTATTTTCAGGAACGTTTTGTTTCGGGTTTGTATAAAAATAGCTCTGAACTAAATTATTTTCGTCACTTAAATGAGAATTATCTTGGATTTTGACAGAAGATTTCTTACTGATGGATATTTCTTTTTCGATTTCGTTTAAAATACTGTCTACCTCCTCAGTATTGATAGGAAGATCATCAATATCTTCTAAATTAACTTCAGGGAAATCCAGTGATAAATCATTTTTTTCCGTGACGTTATTTTGCAGAGTATTAGCATTATCTTTTTTAAAAGCAAGATATCTTGGTGTTTTTAGATCTCTTTGGGCAAAATTATTCATCAATAATTTTGTTTCTTCAGAGGATTGATTTATATTTTTTCTGATTTCCTTTGATGCCAAGCCAAAGGAATCTTTTAAAATTTTAAACTTTTCTACTATAGCACAATCTCGTTTCTTTTTTTCTTTTGATTGTGTAATAGCACTGTTATTTTTCCTTTTCCGTTCTTGATATATGTCAGTAATACTTGGTTGGATTAAACGTGGATAACATTTTTCAGGTTTATTATTAGATGTTCCATATTCTGAATAAACGGGTTCAAGTTCTCTAAATGTGTAAGTACATTGTGCGTCCAAGCCAACTGTAATGAAACACGCAAATAAATATTCTAACAGTTTTTGCCCTAATAAATAATGCTAATAACAAAACATATCTTACCCCATTCTGTGCTTATACAGTGGGCAACTATAATATGTTCAAAGTTGTATTGTCTTGAAATGTTGAAAGTTATTATTCCATCATAAACATTTATTAAATCTTTATCCCTATAAATCATAAAATTAAAAAAACATGAAAGTAGTTTTTATATTATATAGGGATGGACAAACTGTCTCTTTCGCATGCAATATTTAGGAGCAAACATAATCTATGGGAGGCTATTTTTTTGGTGCGTTATAACATAACGACGAAATTGTTATAAGCCAGATGTAATGGTACTGTTACGCTCTGGCAATATGCAGTCTGTACTATTAAAATCTTTATAAATATTGAGTAGACACAAATAAAACACAATTTATTTAATTAGGTTGTTTTCGGCTGATGGTCGTGGAAGGCCCTCTGGCCGTAGTTTGCCAAACTCTGATCTAAAAGAACAAAGTACGTTCAAGTTTAAAGTCAAAAGTCAAAAGTTGAAACAGTTCGTAATGGGAAGTACGCATGCTAAGATTGGACATCACCATTTTAGATTACTTCACGAAGAAGTTAATATTTTTGAACTTGCGTCGGTAGCGCAGTGGTAGGTAAAGGCGCTGACTTCTTTATCGTACAGTCCCGGGTTCGATTCCGGTAACTAGAAAATATATGTACCAATAAGTTTTGATAACTTATGGCCGACTGCTCTAACGATGAAACAAAACATCGTGCGAAAGCACGCATGCTTACTACATAAATTATTTCAAAGGTCTGCCAACACGTAGTAGGCATGCAGGGTGGAATGCACATCGTCCTAAAACCACCCTGGTTGGGTGAGACTGATTTCCCTGCAGTGGGGTTATCAAGTTAGTAAGTATTAATAAAATCTAAACTTACTGAAAAGAACTTAACGACAACAATTTGTTCTTCGAATCGCCGATAACAACGTAACACTTGTGATGTACGCCAGCTGTCAAATGTTCCATATTTTCAGACAAAAATGCGCTGTTTAATAACAATAATTTTATGCAAACTGTAGTAGAGTTGGATGGAGTAGCTGTTAGTTGATATTTTGGTAATAAGGTGACTTGTTTACGGAGTACGTTGCCTACTGGGGCGCCTTTGTTCATGATCTGAAATTTTCAATGTGTATAACTTAAATTAACAAAAATGTTAGAGATTAAATTAAAAATAGTTAAAACAAAGTGGATGTGATCGTGAAATTTTTACCCAAAGTCAAACATAAGTTATTGCAAAAAGTCTAAAACTAACCATACCTGCTTATTACAATAAATATACCGGGTGACCTTTTTTACCCTTCAAACCCAATTCCGAGAAACTTTCCCAAATAAACCTAAATTGGCAGCCACAGTTTTATGTGTATGTGGAGTCGAAGATTTGTTCATTTTGGCTATACGATGTATTTGGGAAAGTGACTCAGAATCATGGTTGGAACCCAAGTACACTTTTCCGAAAGGTAAAAGAGGTTAATTGTATACACACGATGTATTTTTTCAAACTAGCACGTTAAGGTATGTCACTTAGTTTCAAGACTTTCAGATGTTAATAAAATAGTCCTGAATTAATATCTGGGTTCAGAGTTAAAATTGCAGAGAGGGGTATTCATTGCAGATCACAGCATATATTTTTTACTAAATTTAGTAATAGTAAGTAAAAATAGGACAAAGCCAAACTAAATAATTGTGTAATAATAAAATAACGTACTCTTTCTAAATCCCTGGGATGACTATTTTCCAATAACATAAAGCTAGTTTTTCCTGCCGAAGCAAGTAAAGTACTAAACGTTGGTCCGATGCCTTTTAACTGTTTACTAACGTACGGAGAGTTTTCCCATAAGTGTGAAGCAATACATTTCGCTAGAATTATTGAGTTCAGTACGGCAGTAAATGTGCTGGGGTTTTGTGAAACTGATTCTGAACGGGTTACGTAGGCTACTACACCTGGAATATTAATTTTTACTTTAATTTTCTTTGTAAAAAAATGTTTGGAAATAATAGGTTTATATTTGAGATAACTATCAGGCTGCCTTCAAATTCAAATTCAAATTCAAATATTTATTTCTCAACATTGACAATTACTTGTTCTTATTGACGTCAAATAAAACATGATTCTACCACCAGTTCGAAAAAAACCTTCGTGAAGAAGAACTGGCAAGAAACTTCACGAGTATATTTTTTTTTCAAAATAAATTTACAGAGTCTCTTTATGTCTATACAAAATTATTCTTTTCTGCATCTGTTAGCTCGGCAAGTCTTCCCTCCCTCCAAGTATCCAAACGACGAACACCCTCAAACGGCACCCGTTCACGAGTTAACGCGGGATCCAGCCATCGCCCTCCTCAACCATATTAGAGGGAAGTGAGCGACCCGTCACCCGACGCTACCATAAGCCTTGACAGGTTCATGGTATTGCCGGTAGTAGGAAGAAGGAAGAAGTAAGCTAAGAAGTATGTAAAAAAGAAAATATTCATGTTTGTCAACGCACTTAATATGTATGTATCCATCATACAAATCACTGTCCTGGGATTCGAATCCAGGACCTTTGGCACTTGAAGCAGATTCTACTAAAATGCTTCCTTAATATTGTTTTGTTTTGTAGTAATATTATTTCACAACAAAAATTAGCACAATATTGTAAACTAAATCAATACCGCGTGTATATACATTTATTTAAATATTTTTTATGCTCACATTTTCTTACTTACATTTACAGATTCTATCGACAATACGCATTACTTTCATCGCTTCTTGATTTAACGAAGGATCTTGTATGGGCAAACACCCTAGCACAGCTTGGATAACACTGGAACGTTAATAGATGATATTGTAAATAATGCAAAAAATAATTTTCATCTTAAGGAACTGCGATTACGTATTATTCAATTTCAGAAAATAGATGCACATGGACTCGGGTACGTCATACTATAAAACTTGGAACTTCCTCGTCGTAATTTATGGTGAATATTCACCAGGCCTAGCTAGTACAGATTGCCAAGCTTTAAACCAATCTTAAAATAAGCATGATTAAGTATTGATTAAAGTAATGAGACATGTTATCCATAATTGGAGCAGTCGTTTATAATATTTGGCTGGATTTGAATGTGACTATATTATTTGGTTGACTTCCTTTTATATGGAATACACCTGAGCCCAGATTCTTGAGAAATCTTACTTGAGCCTACTTTTTATCATCAGTTTATATATTGAGATTGTGCATAATAACAATGGACGATCCGCTCTCTCTATGATCATTGTCAAAACGAACATGTTATAAAATAAAGATAACAAATATTTTTTTCATAGCGATAATAAATCAATTATATACACCCATAGGTCAACCGCAGTTTTTTAGCATTATAGTTAGTGGCAGATTTTCTTTTGTTAAAATCTTGTCTGAGGTGTACAGTCCTTCCTATTTGGACCGCCATAAAAATCACGTTTACGTGGTTGGGTTTCGGTCAAAGGGAAGGTACAGCCAGTGCATTTACTGGAACAAACGCAACCCCAACTGAAGCCTACGGCCGGCAACGCATCGTTAATCAATAAATAAATAAGCAACAACAATCAGATAACCAATTTAAACATATACGATTAATCATGTTCATGTGAACGGATGCCACTTACCTTCAGATGGACAGCGTGCTCCTTTACTGGCTTTGGAGAAGTTAGAAAAACGATGTAATAATAAAAGATTATTAATTTTATCCCACAAAAATTTTAGCATTGTAGATATGAAGATTAGAAAAGAAATTAAACTCAAGTAAAAAAAACATCAAAAAGCCTCACCAATTAAGTTTCATCTGACGCGTCGTGATCTTACCCTTCATCGGGAATCGAATCGTGGTCGCTTTGTTATTTCTATTTAGGGCGTTCAGCATCCTCCGCTCGTCCATGCGCAGGTGCATGTCGGATAACTCGTGACAATCACAGATTGTGTTCAGCAGTTTATCTAAGGTTTCTGTACCGTCGATCTGGGGAAATTAAATTACATTGTTTGGCAAATTTAGCTTTCTTGAGTTAGGGCAAAGCAATTTTAATTTAAGAAAATGTACATAGCATAATGACTGTCATCAATCCTGGGTGCCGCTAACCACATAGTGCTATAGATAGACGGTTCAACTCCGCGCGTGTGCTTGTAAATATGCAACTTACCTAATATTGTATGAAAAGTAACTTTGAGGCAAACATTTATTTTTTGTTACATTTCCTGAAATGAATTAATCTAACATTTCTACGGATTCTCGATGACAGATATTTGTTGAAAACATTGACTACAGTTTAACCAAAAAAGCCGTTAGAAAATGACGTCATATGGAGGTTAACTGTGACTCAAATTATTGTACGCATTTTCGTTGAAATAAGATACATCAGTTTTATCTGCAAGCTGTTGCTTACTTTACTATAAAAAAGTAATATCTCGATATGGTTTTTGACTTAAATCTCAATTTTTTCTTTAGTTACTTAACTACCGAATTGTATGTGGCAGCCGTCATTTTGTCGAGCCGTGTCTGTGCGTAAACAAGTTTAATAAGGACTTGAAACATCTTTACAAATCCGTCTCATTCAATACATTTTTAACATTTTTATGCTAAACTTCTATGGATTAATAAGTTAAGTTTAAAGGACGTCGAGTAAATGTTTAAAACATCGAGTCTCTGATAATGTTCTAAAAGGAATAATTTTTTAGATAAATTGTTGAAGTGCCATCAACAATTATAAAAATAACTGAACAGATCCTGGTGTTCTTTACTAATTATATTATCTAACTACAATATTCTAACAATATAGTTACAATATAGCACACAATAACAAAGAGGAAAAAAATTACCCAACGAACCTTCATGATAAGCCTCATAGTATTCAAGTCGATGTAGTAGACAGACATAAGTCTACCAGCTTCAGTAGAGTGAATGCAGCTCGTTTCATCCATCGTGATCAACCCCGCTGACGCTAGGCCGTTCATTGCTTTTACACATAGTTCTAGTATGACAAATAAATTAAAAAAACAGTGTCTAAGGTTAAAACTATTGGCTTTGGGGATTCATAATTTGTTAGATTGTGATTGACAAAAATATTTAATTAAGATCCAAGTAAATGTCATTATTAAGTTTATATAATATTTGGTTGCAATTAATATTAAAATAAGAGTGATTATCGAGTAACCTTGATAAATTGGATTGTTTACTTGACTATTCGTTTTTATTGAAATGTTTAGTCATAAGGTAAAGATGATTAAAATTTAACTGTGAATCAAATCACTCCAAAAACAAACTCAACGATAAATATAAGCAATTTCAGAATAATCAAATTTTATAGGTGTAGTCACGGCTGTTAGAACCAACCTTACATCGTATTTGGCATTATTGCGAAATTAAAATAACCTTAGAAAATATAGCGATATTCACAACAGAGTTAACAATTTATTGAATAGTTTATGGCAATTAATTGTTTCCATAAAAAGGCAGCTGGAAGGCGGATGACACGGTCGGTATGTACACGAGTAGGTATAGATCTGATAATTACTTATGCGCTTCAAAATGATTTAGAACGTTTACTCATTAGAGTGTCATCTTGCAGCTTAGAAATACCTTTGCTTGGTAAAGGGCACTCATTATATTGTTGGTTTAAGTTGTAAACTAGTGGCGTTATGAGTAGTTTAATATTATCTTGTGTCGTCCAAAAATGTCATATGTACAAGCATATAACAGAGATTTATTCTGTAACTGACATTTTATGAACATATGTCTTTTCAATTTCTGGCTGTTTCGCAGAGTTTCACTCTCCTTTTTCATTTTAGCTGTTCGTCATAAAATAGAATCTATGTAACCTCTGTGATGAAATGAAAAATGTGAGTTTTTTATGAAATAATTATTTAAAGACTAAGAAGCAAGCTAATCTTCGCATTTTTAATTAGACGATTAAATTAGAATCCGTGAAATTATTTTTCAAAAAAACACACCAACTGTATGTCCCCAAAGTAAGCAGAGCTTGTGTTGTGGATGACTATACAGCGAACTGGGAACCCAGAATAAACATACATATATAAATATAAACAACCATGACCCTAATGAACGTCCCGACCAGGACTCGGCCCTGGGACCTCCAGCGCGCCCTCCGGCAGGGCCACTTCTGCAAATCGCCCGTCTCGTTGCTAATTAACACCAAAGCGTTTATATACATACTATATTGTAACCGAAATGAAATATAACATAATACAGTATAATTTTTTTAAATCTCTTCATCTTATTACTTATAAGGTAGCTACGAGTAAGGCAGATGCTTCTTGATACGGCTATGTGTCAGCAATCAATCACATTCCGGAAGTGTTCTAATCGGTACAATGCATTTATTTTTATTGAATTACCATATATTTCGTATCAAATTAAAATAAATCCCGGATTATGTATATAATCCGGTATAATAATAAGTAACAATCAGGATGGCAGATTTTTAGCTTTTTTATAGTAAATTTTTTGTAACCTTTTTAATGAGGAGAATCAAAGCAAGTGAAAAAGTTAAAGTGAGCTACAATTAAAATTTAAGGTTATCATAAAGCTTAATATTTTTCATTTTATTACATTTTTGATTACTTTAGATTACAATAATTCGAATCGCATTTTCAGTTATGAACTGACAGGCGTTTATTTTCTATTTCATCTGATGGAAATTGATGATGAAGAGGAGGTTCAATAGGTAAGTTTAAAAGGTATATTTAGGTATATTTGAAAGTCCCGGGATTAATACTTGTAAAAATAGACACAGGTAGATCATGTCACTCTTCGAAGACACGAACAAAAAAAGCAATCAAACAGTTTTGTTCGACTTCTTGAATAATCTGTAGGTCTGCATAAACCAAGAAACTATACACTTCTATCATATTATAATGTAAAACAGATAATGCTTTTTTGATTTTTTCTGAATCGTTTGAACTGTATCCTAGGTATAAGTCCCAAAATATACAATATATTGCCAAATTGTATTAAAAATATTTTTAATACAGGTAACTCCAAAAAATGTTTTAATGCTTTTTGATGGTAAAGTGTTATTATACCCTAAATGTTAATTTAAATTACAAACAACTGTATACTAAGGGCTGATTGTTCAAGGCTCAGATAACTTTAATCGGTATAATAATTTTGATACTTGACAAGACTTTCCATGGAAATTATGTCAAGTTCCAAAAAATATTCGACGGATAATAGTTTTCTAAGCACTAAATTAAAATACATGTTTTAACTGGCACAATTAATACCTTAAATATTAAACATGTGAACTTTAGCTACTATAACTCAACACCGCGTATATATTACCGATTTGACTTGAATATTTTCATCATAAAAAATCATTTCTTTCCAGAAGTAACTAATTCATATAAACAATAAATAAATCCCCAAACAAACATACCAACTCTATGGCCCCAAACAAAGCAGTGCTTATGTTATGGATGAAGAACTGGGAAGGGGGGAGGGCTCCCCATGATATATATACATTTAACTCAGAATAAATGTACATAAATAAATATAAAAAAATTAACCGAGAACTAACATTTGTGTTCATCACACAAATGCAGCAGGATTCGAACCTGGCGTACATCGCTTCTAAAAACATTTATTTTCAGAACAAAAAGTTTATTTTTAATTTATGTCAACGTGTGTGTGATTTGCGTGTACGCTGTTTCAGTCTTTACTCTATATCCGGACTTTTGCAGCCGAATGTACATACCCTTCACTCGATTATCATCGTGCATAAACTTGCTTCTTATCAAAGAAAACCACAGCGGTATACCTCAATATTTGATAAAATCTGTGCTAAATTACAACGACCTCCGCACAATTCGAGCGACTTTTCGTGTATTAGCTGGCATTTTTTCAATCAAAACGAGTTACAAAACTATATATCACGCAATGGGAGGGCCCCAGCTAATCTATGGTCTTATGATACCAATAATTAAACTTTAATGCATCGTAAATTTATACCCAACTTTATTTTAAGGAAAGAAGTGAATACACTACAACCAAATATACTTAGATACCTGATAAGAGTTAGGCCCTAAAATAAATTTGCTTTTAGGCTGTGTATTTGTTTAAATATTTTTTTTTAAAATAACAGATATGTAGTAAGATTTCAATCAGTTTGCGTGGTATTATATCTTTTACAAGAAACGCAAGTGTAATATGTTTAAATCGAATCGCATAATTCTTATAAATTTTTACTGTTTTCATACCCGGCAAGTGAGGTCCCGACCTACTTAATAGCGTCCGCACCCGAAATCATTAGTCGAAGGCGTTTTATTTATCAATGCTAATTGCCTTTATCTCAATAATTGCACTAGCTTCCCTTTTAGATTCTTATTTCGGTCAAACTAGGGAGGACTGTGGTATCAACGTAGGCGAGATCTTAGCATAAGAAACCCTACTAACACAAAATTAATAATATATTTCTTAATTCTATTATCAATCATATGTTATTTTTATTTACGCAAACATTTAATTAAGAGGATTATTTATTTAGTTCCTCTACACCACGTTGATGTCTTTTCAAACAAAGTACCAAAGAATATAACGTCCGATTAGCGTTAATGTCAATGGCCCTCGCTCATACGCTGGAGCTCCTAGGTTCGGCATTAATTTGTGTGATGAACACAGATGTTTGTTCTCGGGTCATGGTTGTTTATTGTCGGTTTTCCCCCAGTTCGCTGTTTGGTTCTCCATAACACAAGCTCCGCTTACTTTTGCGGCTGTAAAGTTGGTGTGTTTGTCTGGGGATTCATTTATTTACTATTTGTTATTAAAGAATTAGTATTTTTACTCCAAAAGCGTTGTTATGAAAAAACAGAGCTTTTCATAGACACAGAAAGAATACCTTTCCTGCGTTAATATTTAATTATTTCTCTGTATATCTAGATTAAAACGTTAAGATAGAAATTGTAATAGGTCAAACGCCAGAGACACAAGGAAAAATTGCAAGGTCCTGATTTATAAAATTTATACCTGATATCGCTCGTACTTAATTTTTTTTCTTTTCGGTTTTATTTGAAAATCCTAAGAACAAATATTAGAATAGCATTGAAACCCCATTCTTCGACAACCCGACTAGGCTAAAGAAATATTTTTGTGCGTTCTTTTGCGATGATAGGTACCTGTTTTGCCTGTTTAAATACCAGACAAGATTGGAAATAAAAAAAATTACCAGTTTAATAGTATAAGAAAACATACCGGGCGTTGGTTTCATAACTTCAAGTTCATACAATATCTCGTTCTAGAGCCTTATTAGTTTTAATTTTATCAAATTATTGAACATCTTGAAACTAAAAAAAATATGTGTAGAATATAATTATTCAGCGCATTGAAGGTACCCACGCTCATATATATAGGTATACCTAAATAAAAATACATCCAGGACTCGTCGTCGGAGGTTCCAAAAGAGGGTTTAGAAATGAATGTTTTTATGATACGATTAAATAATGAGTGCCTAAATATGACGTTTTTAAAATTGTTTAAAGACATTGATTCTAGTTGTATATTTTTCATACGAATCTCTTAGTAAATACGAATTAATTATGATTTCATGTATAACACACTATAGGGTCATATCGATTACAAATAAAAACCACTACAACGCCTTAAGAGGATAGCATTGAATTACCATTACCACTGTTAAAGTATACTCTTACCTTCTATCTTGTTAGTGATCAACTGATTGGGCGCGTTATGCGGCAGCTGCAAGTAGCGTCTCGGGTCCTTCCCCGCGCGGACATACAAGAAGGTGCTCCTTAGCCACTGCACGCACTGTGCCACGTCCCCCACTGTGCCTAGAGCCGCCTCGCTGTTTAAGTTCTCGGCAATACGTTTGTGCAGGTAGCTTTGTAGAGGTTCGCAACCCTCTACTAAGGCTTGGTAACGATGCTGAAGCAAATATAGAAGGCTTTTTTAATTTAAAGATAATTTATGTATTTATGAACGTTTAAGACTCACTTGAGTAAAATTAAATAAAAACCTTTAGCCCCAAGTTAACTCAATCTGGGTATTGTATCTATCAGTCCAAACGAAATCCACAGTGATGGCGTTAATTTTAAAGAATGCACGTTAAGTCTAACTCCTGGTAAAATTAGACACGAAAGACTCTAAGCAAGCCATCGACGTATTTCTATTTTATCCGCCGTAATAACTAAGTGTATACGGCGTAGTTAACTTCTAAATAAGGGGCGGATCAGAAAGTAAAGTTACAGGATCAAAAGTAATACGAACTGAATTCTACTTTCAACCAAGCATTATCTTGATTTCGTGCAGGCGACGATGACGCGGGAAAAAATAAATCACTTCAATTTGCAAATATAAAATACTTATTGCAAAGTTAAGCTGTAGTTTTAGGTTTTTGTTATAATTTTTCCTATATAATGTGATTTAAAGACTTAGAAGTCGCGGCAAAGTGTTTACCCGAGAATTGCAGCAGAATTTAGATATGTAAGAAAAATAAAATTCAAGCTACTTTCACGACGCGTTTACACCCGCGGTTGCTCGCGGCGCCCGCGGCGTTGTCGGCGCGCTATTGTAGTTTTCTTTATGCAAATACAAAGAAGAGCGTGGTTATCGATTACCTACGCCAACCAAGACGTTACAGCTGTCAGATCTGAGCCAAACCATTTCTCATAAGAATTGATCTTGGAAAGACATATAGCTTAAAGTTGATATTAATTTTTTGTTGTTACATAAAAAAAAAGTACAATTTATCTACAGAAGTAAAATTGTCAAAAATTAAAGTGACATTGAGTTATTAATCAATATAAGCAGCTGAAAAGCATCTTGTTTGCTAATTCATTTTATTTTTATAGAATTTTATTTAAAAACTAACAATGGCACCGAAATTAACTAAAGAACAAAAACAGCAGTTGAAGGAAGAGCGTCGTCTTCGAAAACAAAGGCTACAGGAAGAATTCAAGAAGGACCAACATCGAGCTAACCTTTCTCGTGAAATCGCAGCCCAAGAACAGAGCCGAAAAGAAATCAATCAGATATGGCAAAAGTTTATGCTGAATATGATGTCGCCGATCTTCAGAAAGGACGTTGAAGTCATGTGGCACACTTTCGAAAGAGCTTTAGACAAAAAGAACCTACTCATCAACTTTACACTTGACCTTATCAAAACAGCCGATGATCAGGTTCAAACAGCAGTTGCTAGCTTCTGTGACACTATTGACATTATGATAAATAAATTTTTCGTCGATTTGCAAGAACTCTCTGATCGAAACAACAGACATACGCAAGAAGTCTTACGCGGAGGTGATCTTGAAGCAGAAAATATAGAAAACAATCATGATGGTGCTGAAAAGCATCTTCAGTTGCTTCTTTATCAAGGTCGGACCAAAGCTGAAACCGAGGCGTGGGGTACACGAGGCGAGTACCTAGTTAGAGAAGATGAGACTAGATCAAACTATTTAAATATTCGTGAAGATTTACGATCACGTCTAGAAGACTTTTATAATAGTGTATGGGAAGAATATAAATCAATTCTTAAAAATTATGTGTCACAGACAGCTGAAGTACAAAAACGACTACGGAAACTGCGTCGCAAAGAAAACATGATGTCGAGTATAATTCAAAAGCAAGCTAAAAAGATGGCTATGCATGATGAGGTACTTCGGCGGCTAAAAAACGAATATGCTAGGTATGAAACTGGAAAGATGCAAGCCGCTTTCAGACTGAATCGCCAAAGATATAAAGTGGCTTACTTAAAGTTGCAAAAGGAGATGAATAGATGCGCCGAGGAAGACGAGAGACGACTCACTCGTTTAGTAGAAGAAGCTGAAGGGGCTATCAGCTGGTTAACGAAAGCAATGAAAAAAGGCGAACGCATACTAAGGATAAAAATGTTGTGCAGCAAACTTGAAACTCAGCGAGAAAAGGTTCTCCCTTACGGCATTAACAAGACCTCTTTGACTATTGCGAAAAATGAGCTCAAACTTCAGCTTGATGATAGCTGTTTAGCAAGTTCTGTCTTATCTTCGTGCCCCGGACTAGCTTTATTATGGAATCAAATTTCATCAGTCAAACTCGTGAAAATGGCATTGCTTCGGGAAAAAGAAATTTTAGAAAAGGAGAATGCAGAATTGGAAATATTTATAGAAGAACGCTCTTCGCAACAAATTCTTCCATCTGCAAAAAAATGGGAGGGTAACTTAAAAGATGGAGAAGAGTCAAATAACATAGACTACCCAATCGCGATTGACGGAAATTCTGCATACTGCAATTTAAAACTGGGTAAAACTGACTTTTAGGGGGTTTTACATCCATTTGATACTGACTAACCTTATTATTTATTTTATTTTTTAATTATTTTTTAGCGATCATTTTTACTTTGTATTAAATTTACTTGAAAAGACGTCGTTATAACTTTTTTTAAATTTTACGTTCATTTATAATTTAATATTGGTTTATATAGAGATATTTCAAGGTATGAGATTTTCTTTTATGCTGTGTTTAGGAGAGATACGCGTTTGTGTAAATGATAACAATAGATGCGTATGCATATTTTTAAGTCGCAGATTTGTTCTGAGAACAAGTTATTGGGGTTTTTGTTAGTATCCGTATTTAATTAAAATATATAAAATTAATAAATTAACTTGACTTTTTATTTTTGATGTCCATTTAAAACTTTAGGGTTTCACTATATATGGTTGCCGCGTTGCTATTTATTATTTTTAAACATGTATTATTTTAAATAAACTATCAAAACGAACCGGATAGGTATGTTTTCCAGCATTAAGTTATTGACAATAATTATAATTAGTGACTGTCAAAATTTATCAAAATTCTTAAAAAATAGATACTTAAAAAGTGTTATTAAAAATGTTTTCTTTCACTTAAAACTCATTGCCATTTTAATAAATGTTAATAAATGTATATTGTATTGTAATCATTTCCTCATGTATTTTTAATTTAACATATTTAGTTGGTTCTTGAAATCTTGCTATCTATTATTGGTTATAACATTTTTAGTACATTTTCAGAAGTGCCCATTATGATTATTATAAGAATAAAATCTTTGCAATTATTATAAACCTAAAGAGTACTTTAGACGCCATACCCTTAGGATATTCCAGTGCCATTGAAAATCTCTTGAATCCATTCGCTGATGAGTCCTGTTTTTTTTAAGTAAGTATTGTGTAATCAATACATTGTCTTTAACAGTTTCTAACTGTTTTGTTTTACCAAAGATTTTCTTCGTTTTTAATTACAACTATACTAACTTAAATTGGAGTATTTATAGTTACAATGTTATTTATGTCTTACCTAGTTTCTTTTCATATTATCGTCCTTAGTCGTACTAAAGAAGCCATTTATAGCCATAATAGCAAAAAACACACAAAGTGCTAACCTACTTAAGATTTCGTCCTAGCCAATTAGTGAAAAGACAGATACTTTCATATTTATAAGTTAGCCATGTTTATACGGCGAGTTAATTTTGATTATTTCACGTCACGACTAGGCTGGGTACGCTTGACGCAACGATGGTACTTGGCGAAGCGCAAACTGATGATACTTTGACCCGACCAGATTAGAAGACTTAGTTCAAGTTTCAAGCGGTACAGTTTGTAGCAATATAGTTGATATTCTAAATATATGCGTAGATTATGTCAACTCAGAAAACTACTTCTTGGTGGTTTTATATACTGATTTAAATTGTCAATCATTTGAGTACAAAACTAACTAAAATGAACAAAATCATTATGTTCAAGTGCTTTTTTATTAATTACTATGAGATTTCAAAATTTAACGAAAAACAGGAAAAGTAGAATTGTCTGTCCAAAAACGCGCAATTTATTTTTTCAGTTTAGTTGATTTAATTTTGAGGGACCTAAGCTAAGACAGCAAAATTTCAGAGCAAAGTCTAAGTTTAATCACTAACTTATATTCAACAACTCCTAAGTTTTATATAGACACCTTATTAAATTGTTGAATTAACCGCGTATCCATGTCTTTTGTACCACCGCAAGAAGGTGCAAGTTTATTATAATAAGTGATAGAGTATTGTTGACGATACACAACACAGATGTTGTCGTGATTATGTGTTGTTGCTTTTTGTTGCATGCGCATAAACGACCTTGACTACATTCTTTCTTCATTGAGTGCTTACATAATTATCGTTTTTTTATACATAGATCTGTAGTAACCATGTGACGGTTGTCTATTTCGACCTCTTTTTGTCAGTAAATTTTATTTTTTTGTTGTTCCCGACGTAATTTTAAACTAGGAATTACGTAGTGTCGGAGAATGGCAATGTTTTGATTTGACAAGTCAGTCACGAAAAATTATCCATCAAAGCAACTTGAATCTATTTATTTATTATTTTCCGAGTTTATTATTCCAAATTACATAGTTAAGATATTTTATTATCGATAATCAAAGTTCTTTTTAAGAAACCTATATTTATTTTTTACGTTCACGAGTGTGCGTAGCCAAAATTGTTGGTAAGGATTCTCATTCATTAAAATTTATTTTATTGTTATTTTTTCTTTTCAGATCAAATTTAATTGTATTAATATTTCTGTTCTATTTTGTGTGACTATTTTTTATTTCAATTTTGTTTATATTTTTCTGTTTGTATTTACAGGCATTTTTGTATATTTTTAATTTTACCGAAAAAATAAACACAGAAGAGAATTTTGTGTTTTATTGAAACTACGCTACATACTGGCGCCCGAATATTCAAACGTAGTTTATGGAGAAGAGAGGAGAAATTGCAACAGAAGGAACAAAAGGAACAGAAGAATTGCAACATTAAAAATAATTTTTTTATAATTATTATTGAGGTCAGGCATAAAACTTTATTTGTTACCATTTTCAATCATTAACATTCACTATAATATATTTATATATGTATCTACTATGATATATCTACTATAATATATCAAAATACTGCTAAATTATTCAGACATTTAAGTTTCTTTAGTTTCTTTCGTTATAATATCCTTGAAGAAATTTTCTGAAGACATAACATTCTATAACCCAGTAATTTCACTATTTAAATAACATTTTCTATTCATTTTCATCACTTGAAAATACGTATATTTTTAAGGCTCTTTTCTGCATAACGACTATTAACAAATTTATTTCACTTTAACATTTTTTTTTTTGATTTTGCAATGAATTTTTCACAATTAAATAAACCTGAAATAATTTATGAATTAAAAATCAGAAAAATAAATTTTTCTTCGACGCAATCTGTAGACGAACTACGATCATTATTATTAAATATTAATGTAGATTCTGAAACAGAAATTTTACAAAATAACCCTGAAGAATTTTCAGAGAGAGAGAGAATTTTCACGGCGAGCATAAGACGATTCTTTTTGTCTTATTTTTTTTTTCTATGCACCTCATTATCGTTTAGCTATACCATTAACATTGACGTTGGTCAAAACTTATAATTAATTATCATCATCGTAGTATTAGGTTAACTTATTGTGTAATTTATTTAATATTTGCAATTCTAGGAGTGTAAACTCTTATTTTCAATATCTGTATTATACTTTATAGTATAATTTGTTATATGTTATCAATTTTTTTTTCTCAATTTTTTTTCAAGCGGTTTGCAACTTGTAAAATTAAGCCTTCTGCACGAGCGTTTATTAAGGTAACTCGTTAAACTAAACCATACCTATGTGTATTATTTATACACTTGAATCACTTTCCTGTGAGAATTATTTTCATATGTTTATTACATAAATATTTTAATTACTTCACAAAAGACCCTTGGATTTTATTTAAAAGTCAATGTTTCACGACTGGCTATGATTTTCTTTTCTTTCCGGCATATTTATTTCAGTCTTTAACTGAAACTTGTTTATAGTAATCACCGTGCGGGAGTTAGCGACACGTTAAAGAAGCCATAAGCTATTAATATTTTCAGCGGATGGCAACTATTAAAGCCTTTTGCCGTTGCGTTCAACTCTATTGAGTTGACTTATTTAGGATACGATTCCTCATAAGCAACTCTAACTGCATGACGTTTTATTTCCAGTAGTTGGAATAAGACTAGTATGATAGAGAATGTATGTTGTAATTATAATGTACGTTGATGGAGTTGAACGATGTATATTAACATTGTATATTCCAGGAACATGTTAAAAATTCTATCATTCATGAACCATGTAATTTAAGATAATTATTTAGGATTTTTTTTTTTTTCTCTCTCTCGTCTGTTTTGTTTTCTTTTTCTATTAAATAATTTGTTGATAAGCATTATATCAGTATTATTTTTTTTTTTTTCATATATACAGGATGTTTTTTCAGAAAAATTCTTCTATAGGATGTTAATATTAATTTTCATTTTGCTTTTAATTATTATTTTTTTTTTTGATTGTTCTTTCATTTAGCAGATTAAATATTAAAATTCGATATGTATATGCGGTTTATTTTGATTTGGTTTGAATTTGAAATTTTACTAAAAAAAATCTTTCAGATTTTTTTTTTTCCCGGCCCCCGGGGTATTGTGACGGTTGTCTATTTCGACCTCTTTTTGTCAGTAAATTTTATTTTTTTGTTGTTCCCGACGTAATTTTAAACTAGGAATTACGTAGTGTCGGAGAATGGCAATGTTTTGATTTGACAAGTCAGTCACGAAAAATTATCCATCAAAGCAACTTGAATCTATTTATTTATTATTTTCCGAGTTTATTATTCCAAATTACATAGTTAAGATATTTTATTATCGATAATCAAAGTTCTTTTTAAGAAACCTATATTTATTTTTTACGTTCACGAGTGTGCGTAGCCAAAATTGTTGGTAAGGATTCTCATTCATTAAAATTTATTTTATTGTTATTTTTTCTTTTCAGATCAAATTTAATTGTATTAATATTTCTGTTCTATTTTGTGTGACTATTTTTTATTTCAATTTTGTTTATATTTTTCTGTTTGTATTTACAGGCATTTTTGTATATTTTTAATTTTACCGAAAAAATAAACACAGAAGAGAATTTTGTGTTTTATTGAAACTACGCTACAACCAGATGTTGGTGCTAATTTAATCGTATAAGCTTCCAAGTTACAATTACATATTAAGTTATTTAAATTCAAATGATATTTAAAGTCCAACTCAATTTAAGCCGTACCCAAACCCATCCGAAGGTTTTTCAAATCTGATTTTAATCTTAATATGAAGAAAAAACGAACGAGTCTTTCAATCAAATGAAAATTTCAATTTAGTAGTGCATAATTTGGCATTTAGATTAAATTAGGATACCTCCTTGTACAGTATTGTCACGAACTCTGATTTACAGTAAATATTTTGTTATAAGAAGCTCAGACGGTCTTAGAACAATAAAATTACTAGTGATTAACCGACTGGTAAGACGAATAACACGAATACGAAACATTTAAATAATTAAGATTTAACGTCAATAGCGAATGAATTATGTTAAACTTTAATAAATATATATAGCGTGATCGGTAGATAACAGACACGACAGAGTTGCCAGATACGTCGAGCTACCACGAACTTTGTTAATAGCGATAATTGTTTGTTTTCGTATGAAATACTGCAAAACTAAATAACTAATAGTTATAGTTACCTATGTACTTTCAGCACTAGATATTTTTGTTTGTAATGTTTGATCATTTTTTTAATAGTTATCTATTCAAACTCAAAATATTATGTAATGCTGCACAATGCTCTAATTACATCTTATGTAGAAGAATATAATACATACTTATGCATAGTTTTGTCAAAAAGTAATCCAATTAAAAACAAAACTCTTCACACACGTTTGAAAATATTTCTGCCTGGACCAAAAAGTGTTTTGCGTATGTTGTCTTTTCTATGCTTATTACAAAGAGAGCCCATGACCATAGAAACAAAAAATTGTGAGTACAAAGGGCACAGACCTATATTGTAATCGCGCTCAACCCATCTGGAATCTGCATGCAAAAGCTGTATTTGCAATTTTATCTTTAGTATCCGATGCCACAGCGAACCCTCGTCAAAACTTGACACTCACTTTGCTTTAAATTAAAATAAGGTACCATTAGGAGCCTCGAATGTCTTTACAAAAATTTTGCACATTTTGTGTCGGAATCTTTTTTTTGTTATTAGCAATAACTTAATTTTACTTTAGGTATTTAACGGCAATAATGTGTAGGTAATGTACAAAGAGTTAGTACAGGCATTATTTTCATAGAGATATTACTGTATTGTGTACCGACAAGCCAAAAAAGCCTAGTATGTTTATATAGGCTTGTCAAAATCAATACTTAGTTATTAATGTAAAACTGCCCATTGAGAGTCGGGTGCTGCGTAAAATATTTGAAGTTCTGACCTCTAGATCTCTGGTGAATGGGACACTGGCAAAAATATTACTCTCTATGGCATGGATAGTGCCTACACTCAAGTTTGTATCATTTCAGTACTAACATTATTGAACTGTATTAGTCTACAGGATATTAGTATGTCATTATCTACTATTTATTATAATGTATGAGTAATGAAATGCGATAAGCTGTACTATACATTGTACAATCTTGTATTTTGTAATGTTTAGGTGCAAGGATTTATTAAGTATTGACAATATTAGATTTAAGTAATTAAATACAAACTTTATCACTTAAAGAAACGCTTTGTCAGAAATAAAACACTCCAAGACATGATTAAAAATTATAGAACATTGGCTACTTTCTTCCCCCCAGACAATCACACCAAATATATGGCTCAAAGTAAACAGAGCTTGTGTTATGGATCTCCATACAGCAAACTGGGTGAAACTTAGAATAAACATACATATATAAACATAAACAACCATGACCCACTGTCACATTCTCGCTCCGATCGCCACGCGGTGCGGACGTGCAAGACCCCGTTCTCCGTTGTTTGGTCCCTTCCCGATATTCCGTGGCGCTCAGTCTACTGACGTCACAGTTTAGCGTGTTGGTTCCGTGCTACGGTTTTCAAGGTTTTTCTACTCCGTCTGAGTGCTTTCGAAGTGCGATTTTTCTTTGCGACTAAGCCCCTTAGTCTTCAAAGTGCTGTGCTAAGTTGTGTTGTGCTTGTGCTGAGTGCAGTGTTGTGCCCAGCGTAAGTAGTCTGGTTTCAGTGCAAAGGATACTTAACGGTGACAACGAATTTGTACTGAACCAGTCCTTTTATTTTTATTTTATTTCTCTTCTCTATTTTATTTATTTTTCTTCTATTTTTCATATTTATTTTTATCATATCTGTGTGTTTTCGTGTGTATTTGTCCTTTCTGTCGGTAAAGGTTGACCCTAACGCGGCCAACTCTTTACCTGCGCACCCTTTTTTAGGTTTCTAGGAAGCGGCCTTCGGCGTACTACTGTTAGTTTTAAGTTTTTCCTCCCCAGCCCCCCTACCGCTAGTAGGGAGGTTTGCCGCTAGGGTTCGCTAGGTTTTTATTTAGGAATCCTAGGCATTTGTTATATATTATAGGCATACATTATATATTTATATATTACATATTGTAATTCCAAGTCCTCCAATGGACCTTGTTAATATTCTTAAGTCGTTCGCCCAGGCGCTCGCTGCGTCCGGCGTAAGCATACCCGCTGACGCACTAACGCAGGCCTTACAGGCATCTATTGCGTCCCCGGCCCCTCAGGCCTCAACCCCGGCCCCTCAGGCCTCTAATGTCCAGACCCCTCAGGTGTATAGCTCTCCCGCGTCTCCCGTTCCATCCGATATGGACTGCGCGTCGGTCTCATCCTCGCGCTCATCTCGCAGGAAGCGTACCGCTCCCGGGAGCGATTCAGACTCCGCCGCGTCCGAAGCTTCGTCGGTCGCCGCCACCCTAACCGGTTCTCCTGAGCCCGCGTTCCAGTTAGTTGCCAAACGCTCTAAGAAGCGTTCGAAATAAGCCGCGGTGTCTTCAACACCCGAGCCAACCCCGGTGTCTTCAACACCAGCCCCCGCGCCGTTAAAATCGCTCGAAATAACCGCGTCTCCGTCGGTCCCATCGAAGCCAGCGACGCGCTGCGCTCCCGTCCCGCCGAAACCTCAGCTCCCTCCGCCCGTCTTCCTGCGTGAAAAAACGCGCTGGACCGCGGTTTCTAACTTGTGCAAAGAGCACAAAATTAATTACTTAAAAGCCGCCAACGCTGGCGATACAATCAAAATTCAAGTAGCGACCGTCGACGACTTCCGCGCGTTTACCAGGTTGCTCTCGTTAAATCAAATCGCGTATCACACCTACGCCCTCCCGGAGGAGCGTAAGATCCGCGCAGTACTACGGGGCGTCCCGTTCGAGCTCGCGAATGAAGAAATCCTCGAGGACCTTAAGTCCCAGGGTTTCCCGGCCGAAGCAGTGCACAAGATGCACTCTAACCGCGGTAGGCGCTTTCCGTTAGCTTTAGTTATCTTGTCGAATACTCCCAACTCGAGGGAGATCTTTAGAGAGGCACAATTTGCGGACTCTCAAATATCTCTGTTGAGCGTCCCAACCCCCGCGGTCACCCTGGGCAGTGCCACCGCTGCCAGCTCTACGGCCACGCAGCGGCTAACTGCTCAGCTCCCCCCAGGTGCGTTAAGTGCCTGGATCCACATTTTACGAAGGAGTGCACTCGCACTCCGGAATCCACTTCCCCCCCTGCCTGTGTGCTGTGCGGCCAGTCTGGTCACACAGCTAACTACAGGGGCTGCCCGTGTGCTCCGCGCTCCACCGCCAAGAGGGTCGCGCCTAAACCGGCGCCGCCGCTCACTCCCGCTAACTTCCCGCCGCTGCGCAACCGGGGTCCCCCGGAAGCAAAGCCCGTTCAGCCGACGCCTACTCCGGCTCTGTCTTGGAGGCAGCGTCCGGCCGTTCCGCCTGCACCTTCCCGACCCATCCCAGCTCCCGTAGCTTCCGTAGGGCTGCGTCCTTCTCCGTCATCCGCACCTCAGTCGTCGTTGGCTGAGGACATGAAGACCGTGTTCGACGTTATTCAAAACGTCGATATTAACGAAATTTCCGTGCTCGCACGCAAACTGCGAGCCGCCCGCTCTCCTCAAGAGCGTTTATTTGCTTTAGCCGAGCATCACTCGCTCCTAAGTTCGTTGTAAATTCTTTTATATTTGTATAAATTCGTAAATAATAAATTATAATGTCTAGACCCGCGAATCCCGCGTCCAGTCGTATTAAACCCAAGGGCTTATCCCTAGTATCTTTTAACGCTCGTAGCCTTAACACCAACCTTCCCGAAATTAAACTATTCCTTCAGAACAAAGAACCTGACTTATTCCTTCTCCAGGAGACATGGCTTACTCCAAACCGCTCCAGGGGATTCGCTATACCTAAGTACGCGTTTATTCGTAACGATAGGCCCAACTCCGACGGTTTCGGCGGCACCGCTATATATTACAAAAGAGGCTTCCACTGCTGTCCTCTCCCTACCCCTCCTCTCCTCAACATGGAAGCCACTGTGTGTAGATTGGCTATGACTGGTCACCTGACCATCATCATAGCTTCAATCTACATACCTAGTGGTACCAGACCAATCCGCAGCGACTTTGAGGCCATTCTCGCCCTCGGCCATTCAGTCATTATGTTCGGAGACTTTAACTCCAAACATACTGACTGGACGTGCCTATCGACTAACAGCAGCGGTATCGCTCTCCTCGACATCACTAACTCCCTTGACCTAGACGTCATATCCCCCATCACTCCCACTCACTATCCCAACAACCCGTCCTACTCTCCTGACATCCTCGACTTTGCAATTATCAAGCGAATCAATCTTGATCTAAGGTCTATCGAACCGCTCGATGACCTAGGCTCCGACCATCGCCCCGTTTCCCTCGTTCTAGGACCGCTGAACGATAACGTCTCATCTCCTAAGACCTTTACCAACTGGAAAGGTTTTAAAAATACGTTAGTTTCAGCCTTAGAGGCTCCGAACTCTCCACTCGCGATCTCTCCCGAACAATTAGATAGCCCGGATAAAATCGATTCATTAGTAAATTCTCTCACTGATGCTATCAACTCAGCCATCAGTGACAACGAAAAGGTTGCTAAGCAAGGCAAACCCACGCTTCCCTTAGCCGTTAGCAATCTTATTAAAGCTAAGAACGCGGCTCTCCGGAGAGCCAAGAAATATCCCACGCCCGCCTATAGAACAGCTGCGAATCAGCTTCAACGTAAAGTTAGGTCTTGCCTCGCGGAACTCCGAGACGCTCAGATGAACGATCTCATGGCGAATATCTCTCCGTCCCACCAAGCGTACTATAGCATGGCCCGAGCCTTACGCGTAGACACCGCCTCTCACGTTCCTCCTCTCACTCGTCCCGATGGCACTACTGCCTTTGAAGTCGAAGAAAAAGCCGAATGCTTCGCTGACAGCATTGCCGCACAATGCTCGCCCAGCACGCAACCTGCTGATCCCTCACACATCCAGGCGGTGGAGGACGAAGTCCTTCGCAGAGACTCTCTCCCCATCACCGCCGACCCTGTCACAGTCTCTAATGATGAAATCCTGCTTCTCATTAGAAATCAAAAGTCCAAAAAGGCTCCGGGTGCGGATGGAATTTCCAACCACGCACTTAAGCACCTACCTCAACAGATGCTTACCTTGTTAGCTATCATTTTCAATGCCTGTTTCGACCATAGCTACTTTCCAAAAGCTTGGAAAGAAGCGACAGTCATAGGCATTCCCAAGCCGGGCAAACCTCTGAACGTCCCGGCTAATCACAGACCCATCAGCCTCCTCAAGGCAATGTCTAAACTTCTCGAGAGAGTCATACTCTCTCGAATGCGGAACCATCTGTTTCCAACGGATGGCGATCCTCTCATTATTCCCCATCAGTTCGGCTTTCGCGCTAAACACTCCTGCCCTCAGCAAGTCCACCGAATCGTCGAGTATATACTTGACGGTTTCTACCCGCGTCGTTATAAAACAGTCGCGGTTTTCTTTGACGTAGCCAAGGCTTTCGATAAAGTCTGGCACAGCGGTCTCGTTTATAAACTCTACAAGATAGGCTTACCGGATCGCCTAGTCAGGTTAATAGCGTCGTTTCTCAAAGACCGTACGTTTCGATTTAAACACGAAGGCACGCTTTCTGCGCCTCGTCCCATAAAGGCTGGAGTCCCTCAAGGCTCAGTCCTCGCCCCTCTGCTGTACACCGTGTACACCAACGACATTCCCATCCCGCCGAAAGGCGTCGAACTCGCCCTCTTTGCTGACGACACCGCACTCTATACCAAAGGCCACAGTGTTCGGCACCTTGTAACCAGACTCCAAAAGGCCGTAAACGCCCTTGGTGTATGGTTTCAAAAATGGCGCATCGATGTGAACCCTGAAAAGAGTTCTGCGATGCGCTTCGACCACAAACGCCGTCGTCCCGATGGCGATCCCCACGTCCGAATGTTAGGCATTCCCATCCCCTGAAAGCGCAGTACTAAATACTTAGGCGTCACATTAGATCCGACGCTTTCTTTCAAGCCACACGTCGAAAGAGTTTCGAAACTCGCTCGTCACTATTTAGGCCGCCTAAATAGCATGTTATGTAGAAAAAGTAAAATGTCCTTCAGAAACAAACGTACACTTTACAAGGTCTGCGTTAGACCCGTCATGACGTATGCCTCGCCAATCTTTGCCCACGCCCAACCCTCCCTCCTGCACAAACTGCAGGTAGTTCAAAACCTCTTTTGCAGCCGGGCCACAAACGCACCGTGGTACGTGCGTAACGCGGACTTGCATAGAGATCTTGAACTGCCTACAGTACAACAACATCTCAAAACACTCTCTGAAGCGTTCTTCAAACGCTCCGAAACCCATCCCAATCCTCTAGTTCGTGATTCTGTCTCATATACTACTCCTGTGTTAGACTCGAAGTTCAAAGTCGCTAGGCCTAGGAATGCGCAAACGTACTCATCCACCAGACAGTCACGCGATCTCGAAGCCCTTCTGGCCGCAAATTCTAATTCTAACGTAAATTCTAACTGTAACGTAAATCCTAATTCTAACGTAAATGCGAGTTAATTCAATTTTATTTTGCAACTTTTTAATTTTTGTTTTAATTTTTGATTTCATTTTGAGCACCTTCAGTGCTACGTATTCACCTTCAGCGCTTTGAGCACCTTCAGTGCTATGTAATCCCAGCGGGTGACCCCTTCTGGGCCCCGCTAGCGCGGCCTCTTTCTCCAATTGGCCGTCGATCAGATGAAGGCTGAGTGGCAAAAATGCACGAGCCGACAGGGGGTTTTTAGTGGGTATGGTCCTGGTAGGCGTCGGGACGAGTCCCACATAACTTTGGAATCGCGCCAGAGTATGCGTCAGGGCATTTTTATCCTCCTGCCCTTCCCGCGGAGGGGAACAAAAAAAAAAAAAAAAAAGACCCACTGTCTGTGTTCATCACACAAATGAATGCTCCGACCAAGACTTGAACCTGGGACCTTGGGCATATGAGACAGGGCTAGTATCACTCGGCCGTCTTATCTACAATAATTATAAATTAAAAAGTATAAATTAGTCTTTAGTGGTAGTAGATTTTCTTATATTAAGATCTCATCATTCCTATTTAACCGCCAAAACAATCACGTTTACGTGGTTATTCCCGGATAAAGAAAAGGAACAGACAGTGTATTTACTGGAACAAGGGCAATTCCAGCTTAAGCCTAAGGTCGGTAATGCTACATTATCGATAACCAATAAATCACCATTTAATTAATCAATAACATCTACCATTAAATTATGTCTATGTACTCAGAAATCGCTAACCATCAGGGGTGTTGGATGTCTCTAGTCTTTTCATATTTCAAATCTCGAGGAAAAAAATCTTTACCTACAAAAGATACAAATTAGTTCTACCAAAATACTCCGTCAAAACTTAATCATATCAAAAGTATTTATATATCCTTATATCTTTTACAGTTATATTCCATATATGCTTTGCGGTGTAGATATAGCGTGTCAAAGAACATAAAACCTGGCAATGTAACTCACTTCCTTCTCATGCCATTTTCATAGATGTATCAAACTTTCTCTAATGATGCATAAGGACGGATAGGACAGATGACTATTATGATTAATGAAGTATATTGTGAAGTCTAAATAAACTGACATAGAGCTTCATGTTTAGGCTCTATAAATATTTGCCGCAAAAGCTATCACGGAATCAGATAACTTGGAGTGTAGCAAGGTAATACAATCATAACTTTTATTTCACCTATGAATGTATTTATACTCTTATTTAACTCAAAGTAGTTTTAAGATAAGTCAAAAGGAATGATTACTTGAAACGGAAATGTTTGAAATATTTACCCGACTTTGTTAAAGGAAAGGATATCAAGATACTTGATAAAGGAAATTGTTTATTAAATAGGCTCACTTAAGTGAGTGTAGTCAGCATGATTCTTTTAGCGTTTGATTGTCGTGAAAATGAATATGGAACTTTACAGTTTGCGTAGTGAGTCATATGACGACTAAAAAGCAAAAAATATGTCCTCGCAAACAAGCTTCTCACAATTAGATAATGTTTCAAAAACAATAAATCAAATTTAATAAGCAAAACATCACGAAAGTTGCTGAGATAATGTGTGTCAAGCAAATTGCTCTGTTATTGAGTAAACTGCCTATGCCTTTTTGTTACGATATCTCTGCTAATGAAATGTTTTTATTTTGGAATCCTTATATTCTTATTTACAAAGTGCGTTTACTTTCTTAACCAGCTAAGGTTAAATATTTTTTGCCTACAACGTACTAGTCGTATTTAGAAAATAAAACTTCGTAATGCTGTCTTGTTTTTCAGGAAGATTTCGTTGAAGTCAAAAGAAGATTCTATCTTTAGTTTATTTCTCAATACATTAGGATTGGCTAGACGCATGTCATATATCTCACATGATAGTCGGTACCATTACGGCCGTCGAGGTGATCTATTTTCCTTGGTCCTTTTTTGGAGATCCAGGAATATTTGTTAGAAAATACAGACGTATTCCAAAGCTTAAAAGATGTTGTAAACAGAAATTTAAAAAACCCGATGGCAAAAAGCAACGTATCATGTGAAACGATTTTCTTCACTTAACCCCTCTTATTGAGTCGGGGTTAAAAGGAACTTGTCGAATAATTTAGAGCAATTTATGACCCCTTAATGAAAGGACAATCTTTGTCTAATAATTAAAATAATAAAAAGCAAAGTGAATATACCCAACAAATTAAGTTGTCATTGGTCAATTCTGTTCATTAGTAGCAAGTTCTTAGTACCTCATTTGCACGATGGGAAATATCTTGCATAATAGCACCTGACCTTAGTATCAAGCTCAGTCAATTTTTAAAGGCATCTGGGGCAAAATAACAATCTGAAACTCCGCAGAGTAACAAAATTATAACGTAGAGCAAACTTAGTATCACAAGGCAAACAGTGCATTAAAACTTTGTAAGCTTGTCGAATCTGCTGCTTTCATGTTTTTTATATAGGATTATAAGGATATTTATGTTGTGATAGTAAATAATAAAATTTTAAGGGCAACGAACTTCCCTTTCTTGTCCTTTAAAACAACTTACTAAATTCTAACCTTTACCCATAAACCGGCACAAATTCAACAATATAACCTCGAACACAACATGAGACTACACAAAAAAATATTATAATAACAGTGTTTCCAATTATGAATGATCGACGACACTAAACTTTTCGTTAAAAGTTCACGGCCATGAAAAATATGATGTTTTAATCGTTGACACCTAACGTAACGTAATTAATACCAAAGCTGAAGATTGTGTAAGAGTTAATTGCAGTCACATTTGAACTATGAGCCTCATCTCGCGATGGATTCTTGACGTCGTAGGTATTTGATATTTATAAGTATCGGCTGATATTTACGTATGTGGATATGTTTGAGTTAGGGCGACATTGCAGCATCTGTATCGTGCAGGGTGCGTATATAAAAGGTAGATGAAACCAGGGCGCGCCACCAGTCGTTTACAGACGCTCGGAGGGACAACTTTAGTCAAAGTTTAGTGTTGCGAGTTTTGTGTTAAAAATATTCATGGTGAGTTTTTGCGAAAGCTGAAATAAATTGGGCATTGTTCTAAGTTGCAACAAGGACACTTGTGTAAAGGCTAAAAGACAAGTTTTTGTGATATGCAAAGTTTATGAGAATATAAATTTCAAATAATTCGGGGTCGCTTTAAGAAGTGAAGTTTTGACATTTGAAATCAAGTACCTAAGATATTTCAGTGACTGAACAAACGTAAGATGTTATAGTGTGAAATACATAGAACCACTTAAAACTTTTAAACATTTTATTACAAATGAAATAAAATGGAATTTTAATTTATTACAATAATTATTATTTTAATACTTTGGTCATAATAATTCATATAAAATATTATAATTTAGCCAGTAATATTTTTATGTAGTCGAAATATAACACAAATGAACAAGGTATAAGAATAGCCTTATTTTTATTACATTTATATTGCACCCTAAAAGTTAAGTCTTAGTCTTATCTTTTAGAGTAGGGTAAGTACTTTTTTTAATACGTATTGAGCCATGCACTTATTTGGTATGTCGACTGTAAAGAAAAATGAAAAATATAAAATAAAAAAAACTGAACAGAATATAACTAAGCTAGCTATTTTACATTATTTTGTCTTCAAAGCAACAAATCAAAAAACTGAACCCTCGATCTCTGTTAATACATGTAAAACCACATCCGAATACATTGTGAAACAAAAATAATTCACATTTGGACAGTTAGAATAGTTTAAAATTTCTAATAAATTAAAATCGTATAAATAAATTTAATTCAAAAAACTTCTAATACTTAAATCAGTCGCTTATTATCTTTTACATTTTCCTTTAATTAGAATAAAAATTATTACCTTTGATCAACCTGATTGAAAAACATTAAAAGTTTTTGAAAATATAAATAATGGAGCTACATGCAAGCACACACGAGAAACTGAAACGCCGATTACACTTTACGTGGTTTCTTCCTATCGGAGTCTCGTCATTTATTTTCTCCGCATAAATCATCGGCCCCAAATCTCAGTCTCTAAATTTAAAGGACAATTCATAATAATAATAATGAATCGCTATACATTTGTAATATTCGTAATCTAGACAGTTCGTAATAAAATGATTGTCAATAATAAAATTATGTTTAAAATTTTACAAAGTTAGTAGCTAAATCGTATTTTACTTATTCAGATAAAACAAAAGCATATACAAAAAACTACAAATCGAAAACTTATTGTAACGAACATCGTATTTGTTATTGGAACATGCTGAGGCCTCAAATAAAATAACATGAGGGAATTTTTGTTGCATTTCTTTGTGTAACTGAACCAAATAAAAATGAAAACGTCTTGTGTCTTGTTCATGCTTTTGTTTAAAAGCCCAATTGATCTACAAAGCCAACATTACCTCGGTGGTATTCGAGGAAGAAAAAGCTAAACTAACTAATAAGGCCTTAACACAAAATGTGGCAGCATAGTCTTAGAAAAATAAAGTAATATAGTAAAAGGTATATCGGGTGACGTTTTCTAAAGTCTTCATACGAAATTGGAGGTTGACCCGAATGTACTTTACATATGAATGGGTATTTATTTTTAATTTTCGCTTTATGGTTTTTCTGGGAAAGTTGCTCAGAATTGTGGTACCTATGAGCTCATTTTCTGAGCGGTAGAAAAGTCACCCGATAAATGCAGCCCACTGGAAGGATTCAATCAAAATTAAAACGTTTGGCAAAAAGTTTTTTCCAAGTAGTTTCCAATCAAAGTTTCCTGATGACACCAAGCTACGAATTAATTGCTTGGGTATTAATAGTTTATGTAGAGCACTGAACCGCTCTACATTAACTAAACTGAACTAATCCAAATCCCTATGATATACAAAACCAGTTTTATTTTGAAACTTTTTTATTTCATATGAATATGTGGGAAATATTCCTAACTGATTGTTAGAAATATTTCTTTCACCACATTACCTAGCCCAAATTAAGTATCATTAAGAACTTGTGTTATGGATACTAGATAACGGATAAATAACCTTAAGAAATATATAAACACACATAGACATATTTTTTTTATATGTAAGTATTACTAATAAACTTAAATAAACCCCCTCCGTTGTCTCGTCCCGATGGCACTGTCGCCTTCGAGGACAACGAGAAAGATGAATGCTTCACTGATAGCATTGCTTCACAATGCTCCCCGATTACCCAACCCACAGACGCTTCGCACATCCAGGCGGTGGAAGACGAAGTCCTCCGCAAAGACTCCCATCCAGTCACCGCCGACCCCATTACAGTGTCTAACGATGAGATTCTCTTCTTCATCAGAAGACAGAAATCCAAGAAGGCCCCGGGTGCGGATGGAATTTCCAACCTCGCACTTAAGCAGCTGCGTCGGCAGGCTCTCCACCCCCCGCCCCCTCGCTCCCCTGACGGCGGGAGAAAAATGCACTCTCGGATCCCCCCGATCAACTTTCGGCTAATCTGGACCAGCTTAAGGCTGCCCAGGCCGACTAATTATCATCCAAATGACATTTGCACCTTAAGTGATTTTTATTCTCAACGGGTGACCCTCTAGCGGGTCCCCGCTTGCGCACCCACCTCCCTACCGGGTGTCACACCGATGAAGGCTGACAGCATTCCCATGCTACAGCCGGCAAGGTGGTTTTTAGTGGGTAGGTGCCACTTTGGTGAGTCCCACATCACCGTCGCGGAAGTCGGTTGCCTGTCGTTGCGAGAGGGTGTTGCTTAGGCGGCATAAAAAAAACTTAAATAAACATACATCCATGACTAGAAAGCAAATATGATAAATTATCTGCGCAATCCAGGATTCGAACCCGGGACCTCTGGCATGGAAGGCAAGGCTACTTACCTCCACACCAAACAGGCCGTCACTAAAGTTACGATAAGATATAAAAATTGGTGGTGAAAAATCACTTAGTTTAAAATAAATAAAAAATATTCATTGATATGAATAGGTGTTATTTGAAAACCCGTCGGTTGTTAGGTTAATATAACTTGATACAATCTAGGTTTTTTTATTATATTATGAATGGTCAGGCCTTTGTCTTTCATCACACCTGGTGGAAAGTGATTGTTTAGACGAGAATGGTACAAGCTTGTCTACGTTGATAATGAATGTTTAGATAATTTATGCGCTTTTTCTATCTATTTATATAATGTAAGGAATGGTTTTCCGTTCATTTAATTTATCAAGTTTGTTGAATAAATTTGATCCTTATGATTGTTAAAATACAAGGTGTTTATTTTTCGGATTTTAGCCGGTACGATTCCCAGGCGTAGCATGGTAATGTCATCCTGTATACAAGCTCAACGCACACACGACCGTGCGTCCCTCACAGATAGCTTGAACTATCTATACCTATTCACTCTAGGCTTGATTACCCAGGATTAAAAATGTCAATCAATACATCTTATTAAATCATTAAAAAATACTACGAACCTAATATTGGATTCTATAACTTTTATTAAAGTCCCAAATTCCTTTATTTAATTAAACAGTTAAATATGTCATGTATTCCATTTATTCATCATCCTTTATAAGAAGTGACACTATGAGAATCACAAGCATTTTCGGAAGAGCAGGAAACACGAATGTTTTGTAGACTAGGTATCGGTCGTAACTAATACATCTGTAGTGAACATTAATTACCTGCAACCTAACATAAATTTCCTTTTTCCAATAGATATTCGCATTACACCATTCTTCACTTGGATTAATCTCAGCATCGAACAGCGTGGGAAAACAATGGTTTTTCCTAATTGTGTATTATACAATAACATTTTAATTTGTATTTACTTGCGCGTAATATTTATTATTTTAATAGTTTAGTTAAGTTACAGTTGAACACAGTTAATTGTGTTTTAATGAAAAGCGGCCAAATAGTACTTATTTGCTAAGTATATTTATTTCACAAAATTTCACAAAATTCAAAAACGTCAATCATTAGCTACCAAAAAATTTACATATTTTATGTCAATAACTAACTAAATTAATTTAGAACAACTGTTAATAATGGATCACGATGAATGCAGATAGTTACTTAAAATCTAATGTTTATTAAAATTGTCTAAAAGTATCTACTTTGGACAGTTTAAGCATCTTGTTCTTGACACGAATCACAAAAAGATATTTAAAAAGTCATGTCAAAGAAAAAAAAATTTACTTATCCAGATTACTTTCGCTAAGATAATACCAATAAATCCTTATTGTTTTTAACCCATAATGAGCGAAATTAGACGTCTGTTAAGAAAGAAAGAAACTAGCTTTGCTAAAGTACCTCTTGTATGAGCATTTACATTAGCCATAACCGTCACTATCAACCACGTAAATTAGAAGACAAAGGCCTATCTAATAAGATATATTTAAAAAAATACGAAATAGTAACCATAAAATAAAAATCACAGAGTTCAAACAACTGCACAAAACCTATTCATTTTATTGTATCGGCACAATCCCTCAAACCTTGCCTTAATGATACCACATACCGACACTCAATTACACCTATATTGCATTCATTTTTCCTACACGTGTGTTACATTTTAACAACTTACTTATTGTATGAATGAGAACGTACGATTACTATTACCATATGCAATGGGGGATTTCTTTTGGCCTTTGATTAGCAAAAACCGAAAGATCGGATCTACGAGACACCGTCGATAGTAAAACAATGCACGGCTCCTTAACATCACGCGAGGTCAAACGAATTCTATACCGAGTATTGATATACCCTTTGTGTTATGCAAAAAAATGCCACCAATAATACTTGATTGTTTAATTAATAGTAATTATTTTAAACAGTGATAAATAACGAGATTTGAATTATGCAAGGTTTATTTTGATGATGTGGTAGGATTAGAAATACGTCTTAGCGCATATCAAATACTAATTTGCGTTAGGATTTTAATTTCATCTCGATCTAGCGATTTGGTTAATTTTTGCTCTATTGTTTAATATCCATCAAAATCACGGTCATGAAATCGACCTGGATAACTCCTTGGCTTTTAAGATGGTTTAAACGGCGTTAGTTTAAAATGAACGTACTTTAATAAATTTACGTACGTACATTACTGAATATCACATGTCACTATAGTTCACTATATTCACGTTTTTATTATATAAGTTTTGGCTCCGTAAAATTTGACCATAATCACCAATATCTTTTGATAGAATATTTGTAATATAACGTATATTCTTTCATATTATTGTTAACTTTATTCAAAGAGTTAGGTTTAGAAATAGCAGAAAGGATGTTGAAAAATACAAGTACCTATGTAATTGCTCATTAAACTCAGCTAAAACTTTATCGGAGTGAGCTCAAGTCTCCGAGTCTACGCCGTTTCAATTCATTTGTGTGATGAACACAGACGTAAGTTCGAGGGTCATGGTTATTTATACTTATATATGCATGTTTAGTCTACAGCCCCTTAATCTACAGGATTTATGATTATTATATTATAATTAGTTGTTTACCAGATCATCACGTTTATCCTTATAATTATAAATTCAAATTCCTCATATAAAAAATGTAGATCAAAAAATTGCTATGTAAATCAATAAGATAATCCATTGAATAAAACCTGATATCGATCAAGCGAGTAAATCAATTATCTTAAGCACTATTATAGACTCTCCGATGTTATCAACAATTAACTCAATTATAGAGTTTTTTTTAATAATAATTGAAGTACGTCTAACTTTTTTCACGTTGATATATCTAATAATGCGTTTTATTAGATTATAAGGACGTCAAGGTGAATTTTTGAATATTTCCGTCTAGTGTTATACGGTGATCTTAAAATTCTATTTAAAAAGTTGTATTAATCATCGTGAGTAATGTATTTAAATAAAAAAACAAGCAAACTAGAGGACTGTCAAACGTAACGTCATTTATTGCGCATATAGTTATTGTCACTATAAATAAATAAGCATTACAGTATTTATTTACCAAACAACAAAGTATTGAGTATGTAGCTTTTAGCAGCTTTTTTTTGTTTAGTTGTTACTTCGCTTGCTTGAGTTGTATCTCTCTTGAGGATTTATCATTTTAGACCTACAGTGACTTTATCGTAAGTTTATGCTGCAATTACCATCATACTGGAATTATGATGGCTGGCTTGAAATCAAACCAAACAGATACATCGCACACAACCATACAAACAGAAATATCCTTTTTCAATTTATTTCACAAAAAAATTGCATTGCTCATTAGAAATTACTTAGTTCTATGATTCTTTGATCTAGTTGCATAAAATGGTATCGTTTGTTATGTACAGGCTTTGCGATACTGTCGATTAACGATAATACAAAACTTTAGTACTAAAACGTCACAGCAGTTGTTATAATTATTTTATTTCACATAATAAAATAAGTATTATTAAAACTAGTTTTTGTTGAATTACAGATTTTTCACAAAAAATTGACCTTCTATAAATGACAGGTATGAAGTTCTAAAGGATGATCTACGACATTCCATAGTCAATAATTACTCATTGTTTCTATACCAGAGGAATCTCGTTACGTCGTGTTAAATAGATATAAAATAAATTTATAGCTACCTAAGTAGGAAATATAAATGGGATATTACTTTATACTAACAATTATTACTGCATTTATATATGTGGTTTATTAATCTGGTTTTATGTTTAATTTAAAAAAAAAATTAAAGCTTTATTATTATCGATGAAATTTTAGATTCTGATCTTTTTATAAACCACAGACTTATTTCTTAAATAAATTTTGTTATTTTTTCTCAGATTTTAACGTATCAACTTTTTTCTTTTTATCAATTTTTTTTACCACAGAAACATGTCCTTTTGGCTTAGGAAGAGGCTTGCCAAAATTATATCGTAATATCTTTACGACAATAAGTTGGACTAGCCTAACCCTATAGGTACAAGGGAACCAGGCGTAAATCTGATCATCCCACTTTATGATTAAATATTACGAAAGTATATAACAACTTTGAACTATTCGAAGACAAAAGGTTCAAGAAGTCCTGATTTTGCAACAATTTGATTCATCTCAGTGCGATAACAGCTGATGAAATGATTCTTGATGTCTTATTACAAGATAGGAAATCGAAATTTATTGCTGAGTTGCAAACAACGCGTTGCCCTGTGGTTGCATCTGAAGTTACTCATATTAGAAAGAGGTAATATTTGTTTAACTGAGTTTGATAAATTCTAAAACTAATGTAGTTTTTATCTAAAACTTTATAATTCTTTAGCCGGAACATAATTACCTACGTAATATATATTTATCATTCGGAAAAGTGTGAAGGGATCGAAATGTTAATAAAACTAACGACACTAGCTTGTAATATTTTTACAAAATTACTGTTTTGACTAAACTTTATTAAAAATGACTTTTGGTTTATCATAACCTTTCAAAGCATTGCAGTTTAAATTTCAAAATCATATATTAAGTTTAACTAAATCTTAGTACGATCGCTAATTATCTTTAGATGTTGCTAAAATAGTATTGGGATTATTCATAATTAATTAGACAATCTAGATTTGGTTTGCAATGACTATTTCACTATTTATTGCTTCTTGCTTTCTTCTTTTATTTCAAGTTGTTATGTTTACTGATTGTAGTTCAGCTTACCTACTAACCAGGAAAATAACCGGCAAATCAAGAATTTAAAAAAAAGAATACTACAACTTTATCAGCAGTACTGCCAGTAACAACTATCTTTTTAAATTTATATCTAACTTTTAAATTTTTTTATTGCATCAAAAAAAAATTCAAAAAATTCAAAATTTTCTTTATTAGGTAAAGTTCAGTAACAAATGTTGAAGGACACTCCTTTTGGGTACGCAGACCTGTGTTAGGAGTGAACACTCTTCCTGTATTACACAATATTTTACCTCGTACGTACTTAGTACGTACTAAATTATTATTACTATATAAAGTAACAAACAATTTAAAGTAGGTAGGCAGAAATACATAAAAACAAAAACGTTTACTTATTAAAAATGCAAGAAGGGTATTCGCAAATATGTTTTATAAATTTTTGCATCAAACTCGAAAGATATTACTGTCAATTTAATGTAGGGTTTGCTTTTGAGGTTTATAGGAATTAGGTATTCAAACAAATACTTTATTATGAAATAACATAATTATGAAGAAAATATTAAAATTGATTAAGACGCGATTCTTTTTGGACATGGTTAAAAACTTTTAAAAACATGTTGAAATAGAAAGGTCCATAATAATAATTTATATTCCATAATAATTCTCATAATAATCACAAGACATCAAATAAATATTTGCTTTACCCACAGATGAGTTCATCCCTATGGTTATTGTGCGCGGTAGTGTTGGTGTGCGTCAGTATGCGGCAATCCAACGCTGCGCCTGCGCCTCAACAAGACGCCGGCCCACCTGCTCCGGTACGTAAATTTTTAAATCCCCAAACAAACACACCAACTATGGCCCCAAAGTCAGCAGAACTTGTTTTATGGATGACCATACAGCGAATCGAACCACAGAATAAACATACCTACATATATAAATATAAACAACCATAAACCGAGAACTAACATTTGTGCTCATCAGACAAATGCACCAACCCGGACTCGAACCTTGGACCTCTGGCGTTCATACGCCATTTCAACCTCATGATAGAAATCTCTTCTAATCAATGCAATATATAATCTACATAGAATCACAGGTTGAACTCCCCAACCTGAACCAGATAAAACTCCGAACAAGTTTAAATATTTACATTTAAATTTATCTAATTTATATGTTTTCCTCAACGCAGATTTTTGTCAAGCCAAACGTTTATGACGTTGACATGAGTATAATAAAAGTATGCTGTGTTCGCTGAGGCTGCAACTTTACCAATTAAATAAATTAATTAATAACATTGACATAGAATCTACGAATTTCCACTCTCAAAATCATCGGTATTTATTTATCCCCGTAGCATATCCCGGATTTTCTAGATCATTGGTCCGAGCGACCAGGCTAGTCTCGGATTGAGTGATTACCTAGATATTGCAGTTTAATACCAAGCATACAATATGGCTTCATTATAAAAGAAATTACGTAGTAACTTCGTCATTGTTTTGCCGAGATTTATAATTTCACTTATGTAATTATAAAGAATATTTGATTTAAATATAAAAAAGAGAATATTTTTTGTATGATCTCACGAATGTCAATTATAAATAGTGAGGCCATTCATCCGATTGAGATTATTTCAAAGTTAGGTAAGATGTTCTGTGTTTGCTCCACAACTTTACAAACAAAGCCGCAATCAAAAGCTAGTAAAGTTTGAAATATTTCATTAATATACTTAAATCTACCTTTAAATAAACAACGGTCTTCTAAAATGGTTGAAAAAACCGACCTGTTACTCATAACAGAAACAAGCAAATAAAATCACATTACACGACTATAATAACAACGTTAAAAACAGTAAATCTAAAAGTTGTCTACCTTAACATATAAGCAAGGATGTAAGACGCATCGGCAGTTATTCAAACAAAGCGTGCGTACCTTTGACCTACAAGTTTGCCAAGATGCAGTAGAACTTTGAATAAATTACGACATGTGCAATGTGAATCCTCGCAACCTTTACAGGGTGTACTAGTTAGGTGTCGCCAACATATAATGGTGATGTGTTAAACAATAAGTCTGATGTCAGTGAAAATAAGGATTCTTTTTTTGTGTTTTGGATGTGGACCTTTATTATATTTAAAAATGTATATGCATAATCAAAGTCCTTAGATATATACCCACACTGTATTATAAACATTGTATTGAAGCTAAAAAAAACTCTCATGGGCAATTTGCTACAACAAATAAAATGATATTAAGAAACTTGCGAAACTTTCAAATAATTACTCAAGTAAAATACGGAACTCTTTCGTAAAACTCAACTCAACATAATGACAAAGACACAAACTTTTTATTGTAACCCAAATATTGTCTTTTAAGAACATTAAATAATTTACAATCAATAGGTACAATAGATTTATTTTACCTTAAAAAAGTTATGTTTCCAATCGGCCATACACAAACAAACAACTGTTTCTGTTTGTAACCGACTTTAAAAAGCGGAGGTTATCAAATCGGATATTTTTTTATTTACTTCAAGAGTTTACACAAATTTTGTTAACCCTTAACGACTTCGCCCTGTTTACGATCTGGAATGCACATAGGACTTAATTTGACTCTTGATTAGTTTCCAAAATTGGTAAGCTATGAGAAAGATTCATCAATACTCGAGTTTCTACCATATTAGTATTGAATGTTGATTGATTCATATGGTTCTATCGTGTAGAACGATTTAACGACGTGTTATTTACTGCACTGACATTTGTTCCATTCCTGTTGTAGTGGTTTTTCTGTAATTATGTTGTTGGGGTTTACTTCCCCTTGCAAAAATTATAGGTATCTAAAAATTCCACGGATTTATATCTTGGTTAGTTTATAAAACGAAAATGAAATAAAATTCATATAAAATAAGAATGAAAAACTAGTTCTATTTAAAATTATCGCTGACAATCATTCAGATAAAAATTCGATTTTGAATGTCAAAAAGAAAAAAATTATTAATCAAAGGCTACCCAGATATTTTATAACTCAAAAAACCCACTTTAAAGAGTTAATAGCATAACAAAACGGATTTTCACTACCTCATCTAAATCTTCAGTGATATCCTCAAACACAGTAATCCCACAATTAAACTCATAACTGTAAATAAAGCAATGTCATGAGAGACGACATCAAAGCTCACGTTTTACCTGTGATTAAGCAGATGGATATCACTAAAGGGCGAAATAACCTTTACGTTGCATTGTTCCATACTGCACGAGATCCTCGCCTGTTATCGCAAAGATCGCGAACTATTAAGTTAACGATGTGAATATTTACAGTGCAAACCGCTAATTGGACTCAATTGCGTTTGCCCGCCTTTGTAATCCATTCATGCCGTTATCTTAACATCCATCGAGATAAATACGTATACATTGTCTAAGAAACAAATAAAAAAATGCTAAAAATTTAACTCTGTAAAGCCTAAATATTTGAAACTGCATTGTTTTTTTTTCAGTATTGGGAAATTAAGAGTTTATTTTTTTCGTGGTCAAAGTTGACGAAATATTGTAATTAAAAAGGTATACCTTCTTTATGATACTGTAACGAATTTGGCGTGTCCAATGGTAATGTGTAAATAATTATTTGTTCTCTTGCCTAAGATCGAAAAGTATAAAAATACCCCATTAATATATTTTTACTGATAGTACGCATGGATTCGAAATTAAAAGATGTATATTTGTAAGCAAAATGGCCTTGTTAAAAATTTAGTTCAGTTGTGTTTTACTTATTGACTTGACGTCATGTGTATATTAAAATAAAATGAATTCATTTTATTAACTTTTAATGAACGTCAAGTGAACAAGAACCACTGTGTACTTCGACTTTTAAAAGTTATTAAAGGTAGACCGAGACAAAAAGTCAACGGAAAAAAATTTTCGGCGCTCTTGTCGAATCGTAAAGTACGGCTATTTCCACAATTTTATCAGGCAGCACCTCTTAGTGCGGTGTATTGTCAGGGTCTCATCGTTTCGTCTTCCTAGACTACTTCTTCTAGACGATTATTTTCACGATTTATATCTGTTATCGTTTTGTGAAATAACTTCCCTTTTCAGCACGAGATTCGAAGTTGCTTCATATACCTAGACTGTTCGTAATCCTCTATAATTCCGTTCCTAAGATATCCAAAACGATTGAACTTGGAATGGGTTTTGATATGATTATTGTCACGATGCGTGTATTATTTATTGTAGAGAGAACAAGTTCTCTTGACAAGTTTAAGAGGTGACTGATTAACTACTATGGATAAATAACGTGCACGAAACTGACAACACAACTTATTTTTGTCATTATTGGCACTGTTTCGTTCTTCTTGTAACGATGTATACATCGATGACCTTACTTTTAGTTGTCAACTTAAACCTTTTCTTTCTCAATGCGCTGTCCTGGCGACCTGTGTCAAACTTTTAAAATTTTGTCTTTTACAACGTTGAGCTATTTTTCATACCTCTGCGCCCTTTGTAAAGTATATATTTTGTTCCTACAACTAGATTCATAAGGAAATTGTATTTAATGTAAAAAGGCGCCAATCGACTTATCAAATAGATACATATAAAATGTAGAGGGATACCTTACAGTCTTTTTATGCGGCATTAAACCGTGTATGTTCCTAATAACTCCTTTAAAACATAAACTACTAGATCCCATCCAGAAATTTCCGAAAAAAGGATACTATATCATTACCAGAATAGTGGTACCAATTAACTTATTTAAAAACACAACAATTTATCACAAAATATCAACTAAAGTACCTTTTTTTCTCCACAGTATGAATACAAATACGACGTAGAAGACCAAGAAAAGACGTTATATTTCGGAGCGAATGAGTCCGGCGACGCGCAAGGAAAAGTCATAGGGGGATACCGAGTCCTGCTCCCTGACGGAAGACTCATGACCGTGGAGTATACGGTCGAAGGCGAAAGCGGATTCGTACCTAAGATCACTTTCGAGAACAACGCTAACCCTTTCGGTAAAGGAAAGTAAGATTTACAAAAAGATCCAAGTTTAAAAAAGAATATTTTTATTTATATTTTGTGTTGGCGATTACTTTTTTTATTTGAGTTGTCACTTTTGGAATTATAATTTTTTTCTTTTGTATGTTTTTTTGGTATTTTTTGTCGCCAGCTTCAATTGGATTTTACGTAATGATCTCGGCGTGTAATTTGAAATTTTGATTTTATACGGTTACCATTTCTGTGATTGTCTCATGTGAAGGCCATTATTGCCGAATTTAGTCTGTAGCAAATACTTTGCTTAATGACCATTTATTATACGTAAACTAGATTTTATAATTACTCATAGTTTTTATACCATTATGTAAATTTTGTACACGATATAAAAATAATGTATAATTGTATTGTTTTATTTAATTACCCTGAAATTAATTAAGTTTGAATTTTCAGTTGACTAATTAACGAGAATGATAAAAATAAGATGCAAAGGAAACGCAGAAGTAATTGAACTTGAAAAATTAAATATAATAGTCAGCTTTAGTCAGACATCTCAAGTTTTATCAGCTCCGCGGATATATTTGTTTCAAAAAGTCATAAATATTTTGATGTTTTATTGATAATCAAGGTAGATTGAAAAATATAGATACTTCAAATATAGATAACACGATTGAAAACGGATACAAAATTAATTTGTCATACATAATTTCAATTGCAGAATACACCTGCTCTAACAACGTTTACATTTTCAACACGTCATATTATTATATAGCATCAAAACTATATTGCTGCTCAGTGTACGAGCCTAGATCAGTCACTACCTGAATGTTTGAAAAACATTCACAAAAGATTTAATTGATGATCAAAATCCAAATAAGAAATTCAAGTCAAATATTATTTTACCTTATCTTTGAGGGTAGTCATTATAACAGCAGTGGCTTCGGTATCAAACTGCGGTCTCCCCGCGCGTCCCACCATTTGTAGTATTGTGCTTATACTGTACTCCTTTAGAAAAACGAAAGTCTATGATAAAAATAATACAAAATAGGTACTGTTAGTCTTAAATGTTTTGTAGATGGGTACGGCGAACAAGAGTTATAAACCAAAGTCACCTCAAAGAGATACGCCATGTCGATCATTTTGTTCAAAGGCAACCAAAGTCAGCAACACCAGCGTATCTGCGGGCGGCGGAACAGCCTGATTGACTGTTTTTGAAGCGACATTATGTAAAACAGCCAGTCAGGCTGTTTCAAGGTCACGATGCATGCGGGCCGATATAAAACCTATCACAAGGGATGGTGAAAACTTTGAAAGTAATACTCGCAGACGCTGCACTAACATTTTGTCAGAATAAGACAACAATAGAAAATTACTAACGAATGAAAGGGACCGTTCAAAAAGACATCAACGTGCAGTCATTCATGACGTATTCGTGACCATTATTACTTGACCTGTGATTAATTAGGCTTAGATCTACTTTGTTACATGTCGATAAAAAAATATTCCGTCTTTTTTACTTGAAGTCCTCGCTGCGTTTCCAAAACATTTCGCAGAACGTGAACTCAAGTTTATTTATATATTTTAATGTTCAATAAGAATTTCACTTGGTTTCAAATTTTTTAAAGGAATATGCTGAGAGACAACGAGCGACGTAAAATAAATACTGAATTGGTTTAGTCGACCGCGTTTATGCATCCTGTGCACACCTTCGTCTTGACCACCGTTGGCCTAATATGGGTAATCTATTGGGGGTGATCAGTGGTAATAAACATACATAATAAACAAATAAGTTAAAATTTGGTTTTGTCAATAAACACATATAAGTAATTTTTGAACATTAATTAAAAATCCACGAGTAATAGAAAAGCATGCATAATTATGTAACGGCTTAAATACAGGTATAGACAAGTAGTAAGTGTATGTACAAACACGTGGCTTATTTCTAAAACAAATCTCTTCCAGCAGACCTGGCTGTGGCTTTGATTTGATTTTCATGCAACGTGGCTAAGAATACTTTAGATACAATCAGTTTTCCATCACAACCGCACCAGAATCGGTTCACTTGTTTGAGAGATACGGCGACACAGACAGACTCATAAATACACACTCAGATACACAAGTTAATCTTATAGCATCCCTCTTTTTTTATTAAGAGGTAAACATTTTTAAATATCCCCTTTACCCCAGGATTCATACGATAGAGGTCCCCTTTACCAGGGATTCGAACCTGGAAATTCTTATCTAAAATATTTATCTAATTCTCACTTCAAAAGGCAGGGCATGGTAGTGTGAGGAGAACTTACAATAATTTAATAAATACTTAGAAAAACATCGATCTTCGTATTTAAAAAAGCAAAAGATATATGTTATCATCCAGTAATGAATTATGAATAGCGTATTCTGAATACAAAATGTTGGACCCTTTGATTAAAATAAAATAGTAGAAGATAGATTTTTTTTTTTTTTTTTTTTGCTGCCGAGGCACCCTCGCGGGAGGGAGGTGGAAGATGCGTCATGCATACCCGCCCGCAGGTAAATTCCTCTGCGGGGGGGTTATGTGGGACTCACCAGAATGGCACCTACCCACTAAAAACCACCTGTTGGCTGTAGTTATTACCGTTAGCCTTCATCGGAAGCGACACCCGTCGGGAAGTTGGGCGCGCTGGCAGAGACCCGCTAGCGGGTCTTCCGCCTGTAGTGAAAGTTGCACTGAAGGTGCTCAAAGGGACATGAGTTGGTGGCCGTTCTGGGCAGCCTCCGGTGAAGCCGGGGCTGGGCAGAGGTCGGCCGAAGCATGATTTAGGGATCAATTCATTTAAATGAACCTACAATGAATTGAGAAGGGAACTATGCTCCGCCAGAGCTAGCAAACGCTCTGTCGGAGTACGTGAAGCCCTAAGTTTACGGGCTAAGACTGCGATTTCACTAACATCGACATTTTTTATAGCGTCGCAGACGATACGCATATCGTCTGCTACGGAGGATTGAGGAGTGGGTTTGTATGGGCGAGGAGCCGGGATGGGATTCGATGCGGGGCGCTGCCTCCAGTTTTCTGGGGCAGGCCTAGACTGTGTAGGCTTTGCAGCCGGAGGAACCCGGCTACGCAGCGGCAGAAAATTTTCTTGAGAAAGGCGCGGGGCCTGTTTGGGTGCCGACCTCTTGGGATTGGAACGCATACAACGGGGTGCACGAGGGCAGCCCCTGTAGTTTGCGGTGTGGCCGGACTGGCCACAAAGCACGCAATCGGGAGGAGAGGGAGTTTCAGGAGTGCGATTGCACTCCTTAGTGAAGTGCGGGACCAGGCACTTGACGCACCTGGGCGGTGCGCGGCAGTAGGCCGCCGCGTGCCCGTACAACTGGCACCGATGGCACTGGCCGGGATGACCGCGGCGATGAGGCGCCTCGATCGAGATCCCAGAGAGGCCGCAAATAGAGCTAACCCCTTTCAGGATCTCTCTGGACTTGGGGACGTTGGCGAGAATCACCAAAGCGAGAGGGTGTTGCCTCCCGTACTTGCTGTGCATTTTATGCACCGCGAGTGCCGGGAAGCCTTGGGACTGCAGATCCTCTAGGATAGCCTCGTTCGATAATTCGAACGGGACTCCCCTGAGTACCGCTCTGATCTTACGCTCTTCTGACAGAGCATAAGTGTGATAAGCATATTGCTTATCGGTGAGGAGCTTAGTCAAAGCTCGGAAATCGTCTATCGACGAGACAGTGATTTTAATAGATTCACCCGAGTTTACCGCTCGGGTGTAAAGGATCTTGTGCTCATTGCACAATGTCGAGACCTCAGTCCATTTACCCTTTTCCCGAAGGAAGACGGGTGGTGGGACCTTGGCCTTGACAGAAGTTGGGGCCGGAGCGGGTGTTGAAGACACCGGGGCAGCTGGCGTTGAAGACGCCGCAGGGGGTGTAGGGACGGGCGCCGAGGGCGCCGGGTCTTGTTTTGAACGCTTCTTAGAGCGCTTCTTAACAAGCGTAAAGGAGGGAGACTCAGGGCCAGTAGGGGTGGCGTCCGAGGATGACTCGGTCGCGGGTGCGCGCTTGCGTCGCGGAGGGGCGTCTACTTCGCACTCCATGTCACTGGAGGAAGGGGACGCGGGAGGGCCTAAGACCTGAGGGGTCTGGGGGACTGGGGTGGCCTGAGGGGCCATTGGTGGAATTAACGCCATGATATGCGGGATAAGAGAGTCAAGGAAACGAAACTTATCAGCATTTATAAACATGCCTTCAGCATCGGTACTTTCAAGTAGCTTCTTCCTAATCTCTTCAGAGCTTAGGGAAGCCATTGCGGAGGGGTTGGGGAGGGACAATATATGAACCTAACAACGATGACTAACTTCCTAAAAACCACCCTACACGCAGTAGGGCGGTTGAGGACGACGCGGATAACTTACTCGAACGCGGAACTTGAAGTCCTGGAACGACGAAACCCCGTCGACGAAGCTCACGTTCCACGAAGTACGGTTAACAAGCCACTGTTCGCCGTGAAAACGGCGTTAGAAACTTATTAGAAGTACGGTTAACAAGCCACTGTCCGCCGTGAAAACGGCGTTAGAAACTTATTACGGTATACAACTATGAAATTATATATTACGACAACAACCAGTGAAATTTGGGTGCTCAATTAGCGCGGGGGCTAAAAGAGCGGGAAGGCGTCTGCGATCGACGTGCGCTCGAGAACGCACGCAGACCGAGACTCAGAAGATAGATGACATTACGTATTTAAAAAATGCCTCTGTTACTACCAAAGATACATTCACTCACACGAACTCAGTTACATTACTTACTGGCGTAAAAGAAATAGAACGATGTAAACCTTGATTTGGGAGCAAGACAAAATATTTCGTGTCTGATTTTATAATTTTGGTTTTCGAAATTGTTTATTTTTGCAATATTGCTATTATATTCAAAAAAATTTAAGCTATTTACCTGATAAGCACCATTAGCGTATTGTTGAGTATTTTTAATGATAACCAAATGAGCGGGTAAATTCACTCCCATAGCTGAAAAATAAGTGTGGAAAAATTAATTTTTTCTACAATAAACTTTATATGCATATCTGGAAGGCTTTCAGCTTAATTTAAGTTTCAGAAAAATATAATCGAGCTTATTACCAAATAAATAAAATAATCACAGGAATAAAATATTAAAAATTTACTTAGATTCGATTCGCGTCAGTTTTGCAGTTTTATAGAAGTAAAATAAAATATATACATTATATAAAATACATTTTTACTTTTTCTTTTATAATTAATTACTTTAAATATTTAAATCTATGAAGCAGATTACACTAGCTCTTCCAAGTCAAATATTTTATAAATAAATATTTCGTACAAAACGCTGGTACTGTAATTTCTGTGGCTGATCTGGGGCCCGAGCTATATTAAAAACATCGCTATGTCTATAAGGGTGTTACCACACCAATCGATCGACGGACGATCGATTGGTGTGGTAACACCTTAATAGCTAGCGATCGAAAGTTTTAGGTATAGATTAGAATTTTCTTTGCATTTAAGTTTAGGTTTAAGATCTTTATTTCCCATAAAAGAAATTTTAAATTTCACTTACATGCGAATAACTAGGCACTTTATATTTAACGAGCGCACGTAAAAAAACAAACATCAATAATTCAAAAAAAACCCATCAGCGCCAAAACACTCCAAAAAACAAAAAAAAACTGTAGGTAAATGTAAAACAACTCACAAAAAACACGAAAAATATAGGGAGATAATATAAAAATCCGAAGGTATTTGCAGAACTCACAAATCAAAAAAAAACGACAGAGTTAGAATCACTGGATGTGGCATTGTTGTTTCAACAATTCGAGCATTATAAATTAATATTATATGTTATTTATTATAATTTTAACTAGGCATTAAAGGATATAAGGCTTCATCGATTGTTGGAAAAGGTTTTTTTGGATGATATTTTTATGTATATATATTTATTGGATACTTGTAAATTATTGTGATTAAATAGGAATTTTAAAGATTTGAGATTTTAGTATTTTTTTGAAAGTACTTAGTGTTTTGGAGTTCTTGAGTGCTAAAAGTAGCTGGTTATAAATTTTGGGACCCTCGAACATGAGATTATTTTTCCCATAGTTTGTTCTAGGTGGTCGCAGAATGACATTGTTTGCACTTCTTAAAGACATCTTTTGAACACTTTTTTTTTTGTGAAAGATTATATTTGTATGGATATCATTATTTAAAATTGTTCTTATCAGTACGCAGGTATAATATGCATACGTTTGAGATATGTTCATTGTTTTTGTTTCTGAATATAATGTGCTACTTGGTGTGAAAAAATCATAATTAAATAATACTTTGATCAATTTATTTTGCGCTATTTGCAGTGGTAGTAAAATTGTTCTTACTGCCGAACCCCAAACCTCAATCAAATAATCGATATAAGACTTTATTAGGGAATTATATATTAAAGTTTTTACTTTTCGTGGGAGGTATTTAAAGATGTTACGCAAAGCGCCTGCGAGTGATACGATTTTTGTAGTTAATTTGTCTAAATGAGGCTTCCATTAAAGATGGCTATCCAAAATGAGCCCAAGGTAACTTTCACATGACTTTCGAAGGATGAGTTGGTTTTTAATTTTTAATTGTATATTGTCAGTATATTTATGGTGTTCTATGTTACAGAATAGTATTTTTATATTTATTTATTTATTACAAACACATTAGAACTATCAATACAGGGTAAACCTAATGCGATAGGTTACATTTAATAATTAATAATATTCATATCAAAAAATATCAATTAAAATAGTAAAATGTCACAATTGAATTTATCTTAAGCTTAAAAATTACAAAACTATTTTATTTTATTAAAATTTACTATTTTATTATTATATAATTAATATTCAAAATTGTACCTAGAATTCCTCAATCTGGAATTCTAACACTTTGACAAATAGTAATTATAGTTACAGTACGTAGGAATAAATTTTGATATTTATCTTAAGTGGTGAGGAAAACTATTTGTCTCGTCTTTATAGCCATCGTTCTTTAAGCTATTAATTATTTCTGTGGCAACTCAGGATCTCTAGTGTTGCCTATACCTAACAAGACTCCTTACAAAACTGATAGAAAAGGTCTAAAAATAAAGACGATCTGTACTTTACCTAATGTTGTAGTAGTTATTAATATAGGCAGATCTCTATTCCTAAAGGAATTTTCTATATTGTTTCGTTCTTCAAAAAGTAATCCGGCGTGATGACAGCCAACACCAGCTAGCACTAAAGCCTAAAAACATAATATTATAATATTTATTGTAAACAACCTAAATACATAAAAACACAACTAATAATATGAACAAAAATATCATAAATGTGAACATAAGTTTATTTATTTTTAAATTTTACGTCTTTACTTCTCAACAGGTACGATAACATATACGATTGAATAGGTACATGTCAGGGGGTACCCACGAGTTCAGGCTGGCACAATCAGGTTGCCAGTATTTGTTGAACAGCAATGCAGACCCGAACCGACTACTATATATATATATATACTACTATATATATATATATATATATATATATTCGTCAAGTCAATCGGGTAGTCGATATACAGTCGATATTTAAATAATATACATCGAAACAAATTGGACTTTGCCGCTCGGCAGTACCGACTGATGCTGTTGCGATATGTGGGTAGCGCCCCTTAGAGACACAGAAAAGGACGAAGCGAATTATTTTCGCGTGTTGCTCTCAGCAGCAAACTTTTTGGCAAGCATTTGGTATTGTACTACTCTGAATTGATGCTACTTTGATTTGATTAGGGAATGAATACTAAATACCACGTTAAGGAGAAAAAACTAGCGATCAAACTTTTTCCAGCGCTTTTCGATGTTTCACTTTCGTAGGCATTGGTTCGTTTTGAAATAGCCATATCATAGATTCGTCACCTGTTATGATATCGTAAACACGGCGGGAATAAGCTGCTTTGAATTTATCAATCATATCATGGCACCATACCACGCGCACCTGCTTCTGAGCATCAGTGAGGTTGTGGGGTACCCAGCGCGAAACAACCTCCTTACGCAAAGGTTGTGTAGAATATCACGATCACTTCCCAATCTAATCTGCAGATTGTGCTGAATCTCCTCGTCTGTGATTCACCGGGTTTGTTGGATCAAATTTTTCACATGTAGCACATTTTTTTCCGTAACAGCAGTCAAAGGACGACCACTTCTTTCTTCATCTTTCAAATTTAGGTGACCGCACTGAAACTCGTTATACCAGTGGTACACAGTTGCTTTAGAATGCGTCTTGTTCATAAAAGCTAATTGAAGTCGATAAACGATTCATCAAGTTTCAAGTTGGGCTTGTAGTCGTAAAATATCGTTGCACAAAAATGTTCCCGTCGCCACTGCATTTTTCTATGACACACAATAGTTTCACGCTGGTGAAAAAATTTTGAGGGAAATTTTAATTTGGAGCAAATATATTTTACTCTTAAATAATCGTTACTTTTAAATTATTCCATACATAAAAACTTTTTTTAAATTGTAAAAAGTTTCTAAATTGCCATTATGAAATAATGGCATTATGCCAGTGTGGTTTTCCGGCGTTCCAGTCAGAAATAGAGCAACACGGCATCCGAACTCGGCACGGAACCCACTGGTGGGCCAGACTTACGCGTCGTACGCATTCCTACTGAGTTCTTGCTGGTTCTTTGGCAGTAGATAGAGACATATATATATTGAGATATATATTTCATGATACACAAAAATAAAGTGTATATAAATTAGCATCCGCTGCTAAACTAAACTTGTAGTCTGTATTTCAGCAGACAGCGCTTTCAAACACCGGAGTAAACCGATTTACATATAATTATAAATAAAACCAAATTTGAAATGTTTACCGTACTAATTAATGTTTTGTGTCCTCTCCGTGTGTAGAATGAAACAGTGAGTTATTGAGTGTTCCGTGAAGTGAAGTAAGTTTTTTTAAGATCTTAAGTCATATTTACATAGCTCGTATACTATCATATATAATCATAACATACATTCACTCGTCTTTTATATCATTATTGCGTTTAGTGAATCTTTATTTCAATAAGTATGTATACTATTTCAAATACAATTTAGTATATTACATAACTACATTATTAGTAACCATTAATAGTTGGTCAGTTTCATCATATGACAGGGATTTAAGGCGAGGTCCCTGCCCTCTGGGTGCCAGTAGGCGTATCGTATGCAGGAGTAGTTTAAGTTCCCTTAGCACTAGGCCACAAAGTCCGGTGAAATTGGAAAGGCCTACGTAATGTCAAATCAAACTGTTCGATCATCGACTCTTTTTGATGATGGATTTGGTTTGGACTCGCTCGCGCATTATATTATACATATCCTTCGATTCCACAAACGATTAATTAATACACGTTTGCAAATTATGGAAGTTAATGCAACAGGTCTATGGCTTTTTCTAGGGGATGATAGTAAGCCTAGGTCAAACCCTAGCACCTGCTTAAAACGAAAAAGACAACACTTTTCAATTGACACTTAATAACGTAAAACAATAATTCATTGACGTTGCATCGGTCAGTGATAGAAGAATGCAACAAAGTTGAAATTAAATTATGTATTTAATGAATGAATTTTCATATTTTATTTTGTTTTATTATTATGGGAAAAACAGCTTATATAATTAAATATGTAGACAATATAATTCCTCATGTGCTTTCATAGATTGTCTTAAATAATACATATCTTGTCTGGTGTTTTAATATTATACATCGTTTACGTGCGCAAACAGACTTTAAAAATCAGATGTTTGATATAAAATTAAAATACACATTTTGAATTTAACAATTACTTTATTATCTTGGGAACCATTTTTTATCAATTTGTACTATAAATAACTGGTTCTCATTTTCGAGGAAGTTTAATCTGAAATACTTTGATATCTCGAGTATTATTTATTCGAAGTTTTTTTTTCATGAAAATAATAAAAATCAAAATTTGCTTTAATTTAAATAAGGTATATTAGGAAAAAGGTTAGTATTTTCAATACTGAATCAGTGCGATAGAAGTTTTATTATAATGTTTGTCTTACTTGTAACTTTTTATTCTTGATGGTTGACGCTAAAGCTGTTAGTTTAGCTTTTTGTTCTGGACTAAAGGTGACTGTAAGCTCCCGGGATAGAGTTTCCGCTGTCATTATCACGCTTTTTCTGGTATTGCAGAAAATCTATACGTAAGAAAAATTCAAAATCAATAACATTATGAAGGTCATGTATAGGAAAGAGTTCTAATAGAGAATCGTGTTTAGCAATAACTCAAAGGAATGTACAGGTATGAATCAAAGTGATTTGAAAACAAATCGAAAATACCACCAACCAATTGATTTTCATAAATCATAGCTGAGAACTTTCTCCATTCTTTTGGCTTTCAGGAAACAAAACTGCATTCGTTTGGGACTGATGCCCCAGAAAGGCACACCAACACACACGTCTTTGATGTTACAAATATAACAGTGGAGCAGAGTTTTTTTTTCGTTGAGATCTTGTCTAGGGCGTTAATAACCGCCATTATAATCCGTATCCATTATTCCGCGAATAATGATGTCCACAAGTGCGGATGCCGCTTACCATCACGGGCTGCATGCTCGCTTGCCGGCTTTGAAAATATTAAAAAAAAAAATCTTACCAAGGTAGGTTTCCCATCATGGTACTTCTGTATAACAGGCCACAGCTTATAGCTAAGAATGATGTCGAACTTAAAGATACTCGTTCCTTCTGCGCAAGGATAGCCTTCTACGATTCTTCTGACTTTTACTGGACGGCATTCGTCTCCGAATCTGAGAGTGCCAAATATTGTTGATGAAATGTAACTGTATAGGAATGTCAGTGGTTCAGTGGTTAAGGCCTAGGCTTTTCAAACTGCGGTTTCGATGAACGGCCAAAAGTTGTTATGAATTTTAATAAACATATTGAGCCGTATTAAATAGGCCTTAAGACAGAGTGAGATAGGCACGTTCATAGTTAGGCGACTTACCATCAGACAAATCTCTTATCCATTTAATAACATAAGCATTATACGCGCGATCTGAAGTCAGTTGAAACATTAAATGTGGAGCAGGATAGGATTATTACTGCAGGCATTATTGCAGGCAGCGGAACCAGGTCTTACTGGTGCTATTGTGTTAGCACCGCTGACTGAAATTAGAGCGGATGCAACTGTCTTAGTGTGTTTTTTGCCTTTCTCTCTCTCTCTCTCTCTCTCTCTCTCTCTCTATTGATGCAAGCAAGCAGCATTTTTTATTACACTCTAGGATATTACCTACAATGAACAATGTCGATGAACCACTCATACTAGCGTGATCGATTGTCGGGTGTGAAAATATAAAAAGGTGAGTTATCTCGGGCCCATGTTAGTTACAAATAGATTATATATCATTTCAATATTTTTAAATGTAATTTATAAACAAAACACCCACTTATAAAGCACAGCTGATTGAGTAGTGGTGCTAAGCCACGCGGTGACATCATCAGGATTGCTAACCGTTGCAGACACGGCCACGAATCTGACGCGAGGCGCGGTACTCAGTGTGCAGCTGAATGTATTGCGAGTAGACAGTTTTAGTAGCTGCTGTCGATGTTCTGCTTGGGCTGAGGCCTGGGAAAGGCACGTTAAAGTTTCATTTATTGACGTTAAGTCAATGGCACGAAAATAGGAAGAAGCATTACAGTACTTATAATTTTAACTCCTTTAGAGTTTTTCACCAGAAGTGATTTTCTTGAATATGTCATTAAGTATCTTGAGGTAAATCAAACCCCAGACAAACACACCAACTGTACGGCCCTAAAGTAAGCAGTTATACCTTCATCATAATATTTTTGTATTTTTGAATAACTGAGGAAACTATAAGTATTTCAATATTGTTCGTATTCCCGAGAAGTTATTATACCTCTCGGGAATACGCCATAATACACCATAAGTGTAAGGGGCAACAAGTGCAGCACTTGTCCGGCGGTTTTCACAATCACCTTTTCTTTGAAATATAAAAATTTTCCCTAACCATTTATTATATTGCAATTTATATTAACAGATGATCGTTATTCACAAACAGTAAATTTACAAATGAGCAATAGGGTTATCAAAGGCAAAGAATAAGTTTATGTTCATTTACATGATTGCAAAAAAACGGATCAATGATGGAATTACCTCCAGGAATATGAATGCAAGTCGTTTTTTATTTTATATTCTCAAAATTTGGATCCAATTTTGAACACTAATAATCAAAGCAATCAACTCAAAGCTTCAAAGCTTCCAACCAAAGCTAAAATTAACAACTATTTACCAACAATTTATAACTTACCTCAATAGTCTTCATTCTACTAACTACGGCTTCAAGCACTGGTCCTCTAGACTCGTCATTCAGTATATGGACCTCATCAATTAGAAACAGCTTGATCATGCCGACTAAGGTGCGATGGTCAGTCCATCGTCTAGTAATCATGTTCCATTTCTCGGGCGTTGTTATTATTATTCTGTTAAAATACGAAAATAAAAAAAACTTTCGTTAGAACCAAATATAAAAAAGCTATTTAACATTTCTTTAAACACAATATTCGCGATTAAACACTTTCAATCAAATAAATGAAAAATATGAAATCGAAAATTACCCAACCGTCTAGGGCCTCCATATGAATTGATGATTCTAAAACAACATAACTACCAAAAATTCAAATATGCAGGAGACACAAAAAACTGAATAATATTCATAAATAAATAAAAATTATAAAAGTGATAAAGTTCATTTGAATATTACTTGAGTTAGCACATAATAATAAATTTTATCGTAATCTAGGCTTTTAAAAATAATATTAAATGAGGTTTAAAAATTTTGCAGTTATGTGCTTTTTACACTAAACTTATGTTGTTTTGATGCTCAATTTATCTAATTCAGGCTATCAATTCACTAGGAAAATGAATAAAACTAGAGATTTCCTGCATATTCATAATTTATTAATAAATTAGTAACGTTACATTAATATTAGGTCATTACATATGAAATTGGCGTTTTGTAAGGGAGGAACGTAAAGTCAATTTTTTTTTAAATATAATATATTTATTTAATCAAAGTATGTACCATTGCTATCTATGCACTTTTGCAATTTCATAGGTAGTTCATTGATTCCTTTACTGAAAAAAACAATTCAATAAAATCTTGAAGGCGCTTTGGACTACCCCATCGGAGTTGAATTTTTTTCTCTTGCAATAAGTTATCCCAATTTCGAAAAAAATGGTAATCTTTTGGGGCAAGGTCCGGGGAGTACAGTGGATGTCTTAGACTTTCCAATTGAAGCTCCTTTAGTTTGGTAGCCGTCTGTTGTGCAGAGTGTGGTCTAGCGTTGACCTGAAGCAGCAGTGGCCTAGAGCGAATGACCAGCCTCGGTTGTTTAGCAGCTAGCTTTTCCATCATGGTTTGCAGTTGCTGACAATATATATCTGCCGTAATCGTCTGGCCAGATTAAAGAAAGCTGTAGTGAACGACACCAGCACTAGTCCACCAAACTTTTTTTGAGTATATTTTAGATTGGGGCAGGATTTGGCTGGTTCGCAAGGCTTCAACCTTTGCGATGAGCGCCTCGGATTGACGTACAGGATCCACTTTTCATCACAGAAAATGATTCGATTTAAAATCCTTTAATGATTGTGCCGGTTGAGCATGTAACGCTGCAGTCGACGCGCGTTTGTCGGTTTGCTGCACTCAATTCATGAAGTACCCACCTCTCAAGCTGTTTCACCTTCCTTGTTTGCTTCAAGTGGATTAAAACAGTTTTGTCACTAACACCTCAGCCTACAGCTAACTCGGAAGTGGTTTGCGATGGATCCGCTTCCACAATAGCCTTCAATTCTTCATTATCAATTTTCGTCTTCGGCCGTCCACGGGGCTTGTTCTGCAGGTCGACATTTCCAGAACGAAAACGTTGGAACCAAAAACGTACTGTGCTTTCTTTTGCGACACCGCCGCTATACACAGCATTAATACCTCGAGCCGTTTCTGCAGCACTGGTGCCACGGTGGAACTCTTACTTGTAAATAACGGGATATTTCAAGTTTTCCATTTTGTAAACTAAGTGCGCAAAGAATAAACCTAAAGGGGAAAAAACAAATGAATAACGGTTTTCGAAACACAAACGCGTGAGTAAATAGCTGTAAAAATTGGAATTCTTAACCAAAGAGGAGATAATACAGATCAAAGTGGCCAGTACGACAAAACGCCAATTTCATATGTAAGGACCTAATACTTCCCTACATTAATGCGCCGTCTCCCACTTCATCCACAATCTCAACACTTGTGGTGCGCCATTCTAAAATGTCATTATAAAGAGATTGATGTTTCTCTGGTAGGTAACTTATTGATATCCCCAATCTTTTTTATATTTGTAGGTATTTTTGAAAAATATGTAAATTCTGTAGGAAAAACTATAACTGAGCTACTTTGCTTTAAAATTCGAACATTGAAAAATATCTGTTTACTTCATTATCAATGAACTCGCCTGCCTGTACCTTTCCAATATTTTTAGCAGAGTGGATGAAATGTGAGTATGTGGAAATAAGAAACATATATTTTGTGATTTCATAACACATCTGCCATACGAACTGTCTGCCAGACATGAATTTTGTAATAGGTCTTCCAACATTTTTCAAAATTAATTATGTGATGTGGTTGTACAATTTCAACGAACATTATGGCGACGACATATCTATAATTTTACAAAATCCCAAATGGAATAGGTATAACCTGTCCTCATTCTTTAACTGCCTGTTAACACATTTTTATGTTCTGTCGCAAGGTAAGAATGAATGGACCGGTGTTGCCAGCGTTGGGTGTAAAAACAACACAATTTTGTGAATTTATGTTGTTTTAACGATAATCAAAAAAAAAGGTAGAAGGCTATGTTGTTCTTAAGCTAAACGATATTTTCTACATTTTATTTGTGCAGGAAAAAGCGACGCAATTAGGTTGTTTTAATGCACACCCGATTTGTTGCCATAAACTATACCCAAAATCACTTAAAACCCAATTTATATAAAAATGTTAGTTATGTTGTTTTAGAAATCATCGATTCAAATACGAGTTATAGTCCAATATCTAGAGACGTCAACCTTTTAAAACACAAGTTCGTGAACTTAAGTTAGGGAATAGTATTCAAATTACAAGGTAAAGACATGGCCCCAAAATAAAATCTACTATTTGGATTTCGATTATATGGCAAAGTTTTTAAATGTAGCTGTGTAAAACACAAGATTTTAAATGAAGTTGCCCATTGAAAATAAAAACTTATTGGATTGCGTATTGGTTAGGAACTTTTTCCATTATGCTAGAATGAAGGAGTACCTACTTATTCAGTATAATTTTAGTAGGTCCGGGTTATATTTAACTAGATATTGTCTCCGACTTGGCAAACATTCTCAGTCGAAACAGTAGAAACAGTCGAAATCTCTAAGAATTGATTTTTTTTTAAATTCTGATTAATTCTGTAACTACATGCAAAATTTCAGTTTTTCAGATCTAAAAATAGAGCTGTGCGTCGATTGGTCAGGAATTCTACGTGATTGTTAGGTAAATAAATTAAAAGCTTACCTATAAGGCTTCAATTGGTGAAACTCTACATTAGTATCTCCTGTAACTTCAATACAAAGATGTCCTAATTTCGTAAACTTCGAATACCATTCTGTTAGTCTCTCTGTGCAAAGAGATTTTACAGGAGCCACTGAAATTAAAACTTTTGTGTAGAGCTTATAGAATTGTTACTAAAGTATGTGCGTATATAAAAGTGGTGGCTACGGCAGTTATTATTTTATCTCTTTAAAACTCACTTAATTTTATTAATTAACCATTGATTAACTACTGGAAGAAGCAGAGCCCATAATTTATCAAGAGATCACTGAAGCGGGACGATATGTCTAATAGGTAAAGCTATGCATGAATGAGACGAATCTCATGCGATGGCGCGAAACATAGGTAAAACTCGGAATCTATTCCGGCTTTTCGTTTGAGGATTTTCTGTAATCGACTTACTTACTATAGATTCCACTAATTTACAATACATAACGGAACTACGTAAGCAATGAACTTAGTTTGCGTGGTTTTCTTATTGGCTACATATAAAAGAGCTGAATAGAGATATGGTGAGTGTCTTGCACACAGTCGCACCCCACTACTGTTATGGTATATGTCTGCACTCTACGATGTATAGAAAGAAAGCAGTGGGGTAGACTTAGGGTGTTACCATACCAATCGATCGACGTCGACCGATGGCGTCGATCGTTGGTAGATCGGAACAGGCAACGTCGATCGACGGTCGATCGATTGGTGTGGTAACAAATAGATATGTGTACGTCATACTATAAATTATTTTGAAGTCTCCATCGATTCTTTTTTCTTCAATTTCCATCAGTAACTGAACGATTGCCATTTCGAAGATAACTGTCTTTCCGGACCCTGTAGGAGCGCATACCACCATTGATTTATCTAAAATAGAAATAATAAAAATAACATAAGCTTCTAATAGTCCCCTTAAAGTTTTGAATGAGCTTACCACACAAACATAGCATTTGTCTAGATAATTAGTTTATGGGTAGATACTTAGCATACCTAATTCATCATAACAATCAGTTTGGTTTTATGTAATCCGATAAGTTTTTTTACTGCATATTTACCAAAACATTTTAAATATGCATATTTCTCACCTGAATATAAAGCATCGTCAATAACCTTGGATTGAACTATGTTGAAATACCGATAAGAAAATACGGACCTATATTTTGGATCTGAAAAAATTCAAAGAGGTTAGTAAAATTAAGACTTTTTTGTTTTATAAATCACTTATAATTACTTACCAATTTCTTCAATGCTACGGTATTCTCCGCACTGGCCAGTGTATTTGGCTGGTTTAACTACCGGAACACTTGGTTGATTCAAACGTTCATCATCAGATACATTTGAAGAAGGCAACGAAATTGGTTGAGAATTAACAATTTCGTCACCTAAAATATCCGTAAATTGATGCCTAGTAATTAAACAAAAAATTAATATAGGCATTGTAAACGGATTGCCAATTTATAGAATCGGATTGATTAAATTTACTTACAAATTAGCAGACATTCTATTGGCTACGCTAAATGATATAAAAAATAACTTGATCTTCTAAACCTTTTCATTGTCGCAACTTGCAACAAACGAAGTTCAGTTCAGCTGTCCCGCCAAAAACTGTTTTTTTTTATGCTGTAAAGCAAGACAGTTGTTTATGGTGCTTATTAGACGCTAAGGGCCTTTTAATATTCTAAATACATGGCGTTTTATAATTTTGGATACATTTTTTTTTAAGTAAGGGCTGCTCTAAAATAACTACATTCCAGATAATTATTATAATTTTTAAGTTTATGAACGACTCTACCTTTAACTATCACTTATTTGTCAGTCACCTCCGTCAGTCGGTGAAAAAAGAAAAGAAATTGTCATTTGACATTCATTGACATTATTGTCTTTTGTCCAGTTTCCTCGATTATAAAAAGACTTATGAGGTCGTAATGCAAATAAAAATAATGTATCGTTTTGATTAAAATTCATTATAAGATGGCAAATTAGTAAAATATCTAACAAGATATAACCCGCGTAAACCATAAGACAAACAGTAAAATGTGAGTCATGGAATATCAATATATATATATATATATACCTAGATATTTTTTATTTTTTATTATTATATTATTTTACTATTTTCAGGGAACTCGTCAAAGATTATGATTGCGCTGACACAATCAGTATTGATACCCTAGCTTTAGAGGAAGATTTACAAGAAGAAAGAGCTAAGGACATATCAGAGTTGAATACTTTAAGCAAGAAAGTATGTTTTTTGCATACAAGTTTACTTTACTATCGAAATGCAACCAAAAGAGGAGAAGTCTGCTACGAAGCATGGCAAACATTGGTGAAAAGAGTTGGTGGTACTCCACATGGTTGGAGGGATTTGGGATATGCTTTAGGAATATCACAAGAAGATTTAGACGTAAGTTCATTGTAACTTATAGTAATAGTAGAAGAATTTGTAATCCTTACTTATTGTTTCTTTCAGTATATAGCAAATTCTGTGAAAGATGATCCTGTAGACATTGTGCTCAAAGTTTATCGTCAGAAAGATTCTGCTACTCTAGACAAAATTCTTGAAGCCTTTGTAAAAATGAGGAGATATGATATATTAAAATCATTACAAGTTCCTTTCTCTAACTTAGCACAGTGTTTTTACCGAGAAGACAGTGGTTACTGTAGTAAAAGTAAAAATGGTACACTGGAAACTGTAAGTTATGCAAAGAAATTGGCTGATGACCTCCCACCTGTTTTGAGTAAAAATATGATTGTCAAAGATAAGCCCAAAAAATTTCTCCCAACTCCATCTTTACCAAAATTTAATATAGAATACAAAGTGCCTAAAAATGACTGCCCTACTTTATTCCTCACCTTTGCTGAAGATGGTTTTGACACAGTTAAAAATATACAGAATTGTGTTGAAGCTTGGACAGAAGTATCAGGTGTTAACATTATAACATTGAACGATAGAAGGGAGCAAGTATTTCAGAATCCTGAAAAATTTATAAGAGAATATTTTGAAAAGGTTAGAAATGTTTTTTGCAAGTATTAAGAACAAAGCAATTTGAATTTAGTCTAAATATAATTATTTACTGTCTTTCTTTTTTTTCTCTGATTGATAATTATTTGTAAACATTCTGGTTTGTAACTAAAATTTTAAGAAAAAATATTTAATCTTTCAAAATGAATTTCAAAAAACTGTATACTAGTTACATAAAAAAATTTTTTCAGGCTGATTTTGTAGTTCCAATCATCACTCTAGGGTACATGGATGAAATAAGCTCACATAACTCTAGCATACCAAGCACTAGTGAAAACTTGGACTGCAAATATGTTAATTTTATATACAACCTTATTGTCACATATTACATTCATGGGACAGGATGTTACAACACAAAAGTGAGAAGTGTGCTGTCACAATCTTCAGATGCTAGTGCTCTAAGCGTCAAAATTGCTATGTACCCAGATCTGATACCATGGACGTATGAGACTTGTTTTGAGGAACAGTTCAAAGCATTCCTTAATATTTCAACAGAAGAGTAAACTTGCTACAAGGATAACTGCAAGAATTAGTTACAAATGCAGAAATACTGTGAGTTTGAATTTAATTTTGGTAAAGTTTCTTCAAATTTTATGAAGTGAAACTGCACACAGCAGGTAGTATAAGAATAAATAAAAATATACACATTTTTATAGCAATTTTTTTTTACAATAAAACAATTTTGTACGATTTACAACTTTTATTTCAAAAATAAGCTTATTTACTTAACAAAGGCATTTCTAAATTACAGCTGTAAGCTGGTACTTATAAAAAAAGATAATCATATTATGCTACCTTAGCTGAGAAAGATAAATAAGAATAGGTGAGAGAAAAGGACTAAATGCATTTAAAATACTATTTTGAACATCAGGTATTTGTAGGGTGAATAATCAGTCTTTGTCAGTAATTGTTTCTTTGGCTTCCTGATCATTATTATCTTCTGCAACACTGACATCATTCACATCAATACCAGTGTCATCATTAGAGTTATTAGCCAGCTCCTCCTGAAAATTAATGTCAGAAAATTCTATAATATATTCATATTCATACTTTAATTGACAATCAGCCTATAGTTGACCCATTACAAATGTGCAATCGGAGTCAAAAATCATTTTTATCAGATCTCTCGCTCACACTAGTAGGCTTATCAGAACTCTTGCTCATACTTCTAGTATTGTGTATATCCCTTTGATATAATGTTTTATGACTCACTTCACACATTTGTAATGGCTCAACTATAGGTAAATTGGTCACAATTTATATATATTTTTTAAATTAATGAATTACTAGCCCATCTCAACCCTAGCTTTCACCAAAATAATACAAACTATTCTTGATATTAAGTGTTTGAAGTGCTAAGCACTTTATTAAAGTGAAAAAAGTTAGCATTATTTTAGAAGCAAGTACAAGTACAATTGACTTTACTGAAATGTATCACAATATTTTATGAGTAGAATTTTCACTATCAAAGTTTTGTGTTCTAAAATATGTACCTTGATAACCTCCACAAAGGCATTGGCTTCATCAAGCATTTGTTTGAACCGAGCATTTTCTTCTTTCAAGTCCGCAATTGTTTTCCGTAGCTGTTCATTTTCTTCTAAAGCCTCTTGCAAAGCTGCCCTAAAATATCAAAAAATAATTTTGAGTCATTTCACTTATACACTTGTAAAAAAATCAAAAGATATGTAGTAAGGTTTTGAAAAATACATAATTTGGTTATATGATATTATAAAGAGTAAAATATTGGATGTTTATTTGCTATTTTAATAACATTTTCACTTACTGTCTTTTATCTGCTAAGATTTCCCAGTATTTCTCTGATGCCTCTGGATTAGTCAAGTCTTCAACAGTAACTGTAGCATCCAAATTTGCTTGAGTTTCTTTTGTCAAAACATTTTTACGCTTAACCTCAATGTCGCTGTAAAAAAAAATATTATATTTACTGGATTACACTATTATAAATGTTTGTTGTTTAAAAAAATAGGTAGGTAAAAAAATTATATAAAATATATATTAATTCATATAATATGCATTGATTTAAAAGGATGAATAAAAAACCCTTGTGTGCAGCAATGAAATAAGAAAGAACTGTAATTTTGAACCTGAGATATTCATATTATTATATAGACCAACTTACACAGGAGTGTCAATCAATTGGTGTTTCAAACTTTTAGCAGGTCTGCCTACCAAGTTTTCTCTGTCCAGAGCTGTATGCTGGAGTGTCTTCAATGATCTTCTTGTCACTCTTGTTGAATCCTACAACATAATATTTTTTTTATTATAGCTCCAAACCTTTTCATGTAAATGATTAACAACTGTTAGCAGTTTGTAGTTGCTTACTGAACAATATTTCCACCAGTATAATATTTTATATTTGTTTTACTCAAAACATATTTCTATTTTTATGATTTGCCTAGCACATAAACTCCCTTAATAACAGAATAAGAAAATTAATATAAGTTTTTAAAACTTTTAGGCATGTATTTGAATCTACAATAATTAAATTAGTTTATTTTGTGCTTGCTCAGTCTATACTGTCTTATTGCATAATCTCTTCGGGTGGTGCACCAAAAACCTTATTATAGAATTGAGAGAGTGCTAAGAGCTCTTCATTTCAACCCTATTGTTATCCAACTGCACATTATATGAAGAAAATAAAGTTTTAACAGTTTATCAACTGCCTGCTTTCGAGACTGCACTTAAGCAACACAAACAACTTAAATTCAACCCATTTAACTAGTGGTAAAAGAAGGTATAACCCTGTAAATTAACAATGCACTATGCTTGCAACAATATTCTCTAACAGATTCTTTGGCTATGTGGGGGGCTTCCTCTATAACAAAATAAACAAAAAGTTACATACAGGTTGGCCAGAAAAATGACATCCAATATTTTTTTTTGATGCCTCGTATTGAGAGGTATCTGTAGCACCCCTATGTATATTATACCATTATTCATAGTTTTCGAATTACAATTTTTTTAATGAATTTTCGCAAAATTGCAACAGAATCGGTTTAAAAAATTTCTAAAAAAGAGGTAGAAGGTTTCTTTGGAGTTCTATTTTTGCTACTAAATCTCTATGAACTATGTGTTTATGCATAAAATAAACAGCCTCATAACTTTAATGCAAGTTACTAAAAAAAACTACCTAATGTTGAGAATTTATGTTAAATGAGTTATCATCATTACAATCTAAACTGGTATTTTCTTCATTTCTAAGTAGCTTCAGAGAATGTGTTAGACTCAAAGCTTTCATAATGATAATAATAAAGTAGTAAGTTTCAGTTGAATGTTTTAACTTTTCTAGAACTATTATTGGTTAGTTAACAAATTAATTAATCTTACAAATGATAAAAAAATGAAGTTCTTTTATTCAAACTTTCCACCTCACCTTTGATGGCTGATTTCAGTGATTAACAGCCTATGAAGTACTACTTTATTATTATTATTATTATGAAAGCTTAAAGTCTATCTGAAGCTACTTAGAAACTTATTAATATGATTTTAAATTTTAAGGTGAAAATTTATTTTTTTGTTCTCAAACCATGTTCCAGCAGTTCTGGTTTTCCGAGTTTTATTCTTGCAGCTGCCTTAACTGCAGTAAAACATGCCAACTGTAAAATCATGTCTATTTTCATTGGCGTACGACTTTATACAGTTATTTAAAAAAAACTAAGTATCTCCTCGGGAGGGGAAGGGTGGCATTTGAAAGGGGGGACCATCCCCTATAAAAATTAGCCCTTACCAATCCAAAATTTCGGATGCTTACTTCAAATGCCCACCCGAATAACTAGCAATATTTTTTGAATGCATCATCCCTAATGGTTCTTCGGACTGACAATACAACTTGAACTTCGGTGGAACAAGGATATGAATAAATTATACCAGTAACAAGACAAAAATATTTACTAACTAACCTTCTGTGAGCTGCTCATCTTGATAGAACGAATTCCTCAGCAGTTAAAATGTTGAGACAGTTGGTTCTTGTATATATTGAATTAACTTCTATTTGATATCGTCTATCTGCAATCAAACAAATCTATGCAACCGAAAACAAACAAAACGCCATACAAAACAAACGACAGGAGCATGCTACTGTCAATGTCACATTTCCCGCTTCCTGAGCCGGTGAGTCTTACTTTTTTAGGTTAAAACACGTTCCAAGACTCAGAGACTGCATTTTATTTTTCTGAGGAATCGGTAAATTCGAAACATAGCAGGTAGTCTTCATACAAAAAAAAATAGGAATTATGTCTATGGTAAGAACTTTTTGATGCTGACATCTCTTGCTACTTTTCGAGCGAACAATTGTCATACGTCACTTCAATGTGAATGATGAATGATAACACTATGTTCAATCAATGATGTACGGTTTTAGGTTATGTTTCAATGTTTTAATTATGTTAAAACTACTTTTATTATATTAATACTTGAAATTGGCAGAAATAGTTATTGTGTAATAACTACAGCTGATTGCCATAAAACGCAAAATTTAATTTAATTTTCAATCAATCAGCCCGATCTGCCATTACGGTTTCAATGTTTGACGAGTGAAGAGTTTGCATTGATCAATTTCCGAAGCATAACCTCTCATTTACCAAATATAGTAATTAATATGCGTTTATTCGGTGCTTCACAATGTACAACAAGTGCTGTGTAGTGAATGAGAAAGTAGCCGAAAGGACGTTATTTTCCATCACTTTCCAAGAACTGAAATAGGACTTAACAATGGTTACCGTGTCTTTGTGCTAATAGTGCTTTGTACTTACTAGGTTCCAGTGTGGTAAACCTTTGTATATTGTCTGTGAGCCACACAAGAAATGTTTTCTGGGTTACTTAATATGAATAACGGTGTTTAATTGGTAACATGATTAACAGAATATTAATAAAAGGTTCTGATGTCTCGCTTCTAAAAAATAAAAATTTGCCTCCCGTGCAATACAAACAAAGCATTTAAAAATATAAAACAAAATTTAGAAATTAAAAAAAAATCATAAATATACATATAGTCTTTTATTTATTTTACCTTCTTTATCTTTTAGATTGTTAAAATATCTTGTAGAAAAGGAGAGGGGCCTGCCACGATGGCATTATGCCAAAATCCAATGCCGTCATTTTAAAATCAAGAAACGAAGGACAATCTAATTTTAAAAAAAATAGTTGTCAAAATGAAAAGTTCCTCAAGTTCCTAGTTCCTAGTGTTGTAGTTAGGAAAACGTTCGTCTGATGCGTAGCATCACTAGTTAGTTTGTGTGCACAACTATCACAAATGGTTGCATATAAGCTTTAGACCATATCATATTGTAACTAACGGTGCTAACGACAGAGCGTCTAAATGTAGATTATCAGATGATATTAAATTTAGAATAATTAAAGTAATTTGGTTTTAATGTATCCCGTAGTAATCTTTTTAAGCGAACATGGAATCTTTCGGTGTTTTATTTATAATAGTGTACCCCTGTACCAAAATTTAGCATGTTGGGAATTAATGCAAACCTACCACTATTTTTCTGGCTAACTCAGCGAACAGAAATGTAGTGACTAGCACGAGTTGTTGCGAGTGACAGATTAAAAGTATTAAAACAAACACAAAATGGCGGTGGGCCATTGAGTGTTCCCACCTTGCAAAAATATATTTGAATGTTTTTGAATTACTTATTTGGTCACAACGCTACATAAAATCAAATTAGAACTGTCATCGAGAAAATAAAGAAATGAAAATAGTAAAATGGACAAGCTCTAGCTACGAAAAAAACGAAAAGTATAATTAACAAGCCCTAGCTACGAAAAAAACGATGTACGTTTTTCAATACGTTTTACATACCTAAACTTGAAAAAAAAACATAAAGGTTGCCCAATGAGTATCGAATCTACTATCGATATTTTAGAACTAAATGTTGAACTTGAAATATAATATTGAAAAGATATGTCCCAAAATGCAAGGAGTCTGGGCCAGGTCTTTGTACACTTTATCAAAAAATAGTTTAAGATGCTTAGAACACTTTTTGATTGTTAAATTGTTATTAAAACACTTTGTTTACTGGTAGGAAATGAAATTATTCATTTTTAGTGTACAACACAAACAAAAAACATCATAGCGGAAAAAATGTCATTTTGACAGCTAAGGTTTGTTTCGTGTATCGAGTAGTATCGATGGCTGGCATTACGTCCAAAGAATTGAATTGCATTGTTTTGTGTATTTTTAGCTTATTGAATAGTTGTAAAGTTATAAAGAAACTGAAAAACAAACTCAAGCGCAACGAACAATCAAACACACAGACAGACAACTATCAATGTGATGTGAATGAAGTGTGCTGTGAGTGAGGTGGCTGTCCCCTCTGATTAGTGAACTAACTTTACTTTACAACTTCCGTCATAGAAAAGACTCATTGTCAATGTTGCCCGCTAAAACGAACACAAATAATAATGACTTTTTTAGTTTCTTACCATCTAACTACAAATTAAATTAAATTATTTGTATTTTTCCTATAATTACCATTTATTTGTCAATTTTTGTAGATGGTGTACAAAGACCTAGCCCAGGTTGTGACATTTCTTTTAATGAACTGTTGTGAGAGATTGACGTAAATGAAATAATCATAGTTAGTGATTATTTACTGGTTTTATTTACTGTCATTGTAATTCTTTTAAAATAGAAAATAAAGAACTATACAATTTATTTTCTTATTCCTGATATAGTCCCGTCAAATTAGCCAGAAAAATAGCGGTCAGTTTGCATTAATTCCCAGCATGCTGAATTTTGGTAAAGACCTGGGTACACTATTATAAATAAAACACCGAAAGATCCCATGTTTGCTTAAAAAGTTAGTCAAGGTCAAGCATCAAAGTTTTCGGTTCAGTCAATTAAAGTCTGGCTTGTCTTCAATCATTACCATTCATAAATAGACAAAACAACTACCTGCGTATTCAATAACAAAATTAACAATTCTAAGCAAACTTAATTCCCTCTTTCTTCACGCCTTTTTGTTTCAAAAATACACGCACAACGGCAAGCAAAGCAAATACCGTTTCGATATGATTTTCTGCGTAAGCGCCTGCTATCATTTGCATCAAAAGTATGAAAAATAAAAAAATATTAATAATGATGATCGATATCTGGTTAAATAATCAAAGCTCCGGAACATCACTTTTGACAGCTTTTTTTGACAGAAACAAAACAATAAATGGCGATTTTTGGCACCCTAGCCACCTGCTATGACGTCGATATTTTAGTGACAACATTCAAAAATAGTACTATCTCTTTCTTTTATTAGCATTTTTGTATAAGTAGAGGGAGACAACCAATTTCTTACTCTTTTATGATCCGATATACATAACTACTTATTTATATAGGACATTACGACTACTCCATGTATTTATCACCTCGCTGATTCACTCTGACATGAACAGCCACAGCGCAGCGTACTAGGACTGCGCTGTTCCTAATCTACATAAATAACCTCTGCAACATGAGAATTGACGGGCCAATCATATCCTTCGCCGACGATACTGCGCACACTTTTTCAGCTAACACTTGGAATGAGGTCAGGGTATTGGCTGACAAGAGTCTCACGGAAGTGGCTGCATGACTAAACACTAACCTTCTTATCCTTAATGCTATTAAAACCAAGTACATCAGCTTTACAAAATACAATACAACTCAGCCGCCCTTCATTACGATATAAAATTACACACCTGCGACACTTACCTCTCTACCTGCTTATGTCCTAAATTGACAAAAGTAAGCGTAATTAGGTATCTCGGTATCATGGTTGATCAGGGACAGTCATGGCATCAGCATATTGAATTAACATCAAAAAAAATCCGTAAGTTAATTTGGGTATTTTAAACTTGGCGACTCATTCCTACAAAACGACTGCTTTCCCGTACTTACGTAGCACTAGCACAATCAATAATGTTGTACTGCATTTCAGTTTGGGGCTAGGCCACAAAAATTAAAATCCTAGACCTAGAGAGAGCTCAGAGGGTGCTGCTCAAGGTTATGTTTTTTAAGCCATACAAATATCCTACTGAAAGCCTTTATGCACTGACCCCACTGCTTACGATAAGAAAACTATGTATCTTAATTACTGAAAACACATTACCATATGATGGCGGTATCCTCAACAAAATGAGGAAACATGTAGTAGCCCCTGTTTCGAAAACCAAATCCAAGTATGCTCAAAGACAATACTGTAGCAATTCAGCTTCGGTTTACAATTACGTTAATAAACATATAAACATTTAAATATAAACAAACCTTAAACTTTTGTGATTGTAAGAAAGCTGTTACACAATTGCTTAAAAGTAAAACCTACTCTGAAACTGAAGTGATAATCAATAGGTAAATATTTATTTTTGGCCTACCTCAATTTCGAAAGTTTTTCTACTAAAAAAAATTATCTACAAATAATATAAAAAATGATTATATACAAATCGATATTAGTGTTTTTGAAAGATCTGAGAAATTACAATGTGATAATAAATTTTCGCCCACTCTCGCACCACTCACTCTTACACACCCATACACACACATTCACACATACACACACACACACACACACGCACACACACACACACAAGCTCGTATCAATAAAAATTGTAACAGTTGTCAAACACTTTGCAATTTTGCCTTGTAAAATTTTTGAAGAGCCGTTCTTTGAAACAATAGCAATGATTGCTTAAATGGAAGTCCCAACAACTGTAAACCTATGTCTTAGAGTTCTTAGACTAAGTTGAGAAAAATAAACTTTATTATTATTATTAACTGTCTCTTTGTTAAGAACATAGTGTGTTGCCAAATTCAGATTTAGGTAGACATAGAAAAAAATCTGATTCAAATTCAAATACCATTTCAAAATAGGCACCACTATTTTATAATATATATTGTTAATAAAAGCTCGCAGGTAAAAGCGATTAATACATTCAGTTCCATGTGATTTTGATGATGACTTAAGCGATGCCGCCAGAAAATGCGGTGAACGTGCTAGGCGCGTTGCCGGCGCTGCTAGAGTAAATAAACGAACGCGCCGTGCGCGGTCGGTGGCATTACTTGAAGGTAAAAAGTTTGTTTCCAATTTTTTTTGTCATAATCAGTGTTTGAGTACTTGTAACATACAAGGTGTGATTTTATTAATATTCAGTGACATTTTAATCTCAAAATCATGTCAAACAACTCAAGAAATAACATAAAAGTTGAGTTTGTTTCGTAATTTATGCAGAGATTCTCAATCTTTTTTTAAATATAGATTCATGTATACGTAAGGTTTTGTACGTTAACTTTTCCAATAGTAATTCCAGCCGGCACAACAAATGTTTACTACCGATTATAGTTACGATATTAATTAGTAAATCACTTTGCACCTTATTTCTATATAGGTAATTTAATTAAATAAACTGTACACCATTTACGTTACAGTTGAAGATGATCGGTTTGTAATGGTGATTTTGTAGCAGAATTAGACTAGAGTTCTAACTGTAAGTTGGAAAAATACGACGTTTTTTTGTAAAATACCCTAAAAAATAAGTAACATTTTCATATTTTGTAAGTATATTATAACGTGAAAGCGGCACCTACTACTAACTGTTCATTCATAACTTAGAAATTTAAGTATAAATAAATGCCTAAAAATTAACATAAATACCCAAATAGAAGTGTCGAAAAAAGTTTATATAATTTCAAAATCATACAAAAGAAATGTCCCAAAATGCAAGGAGTCTGGACCGGGTCTTTGTACACTTCATCAAAAAATAGTTTAAGATGCTAAGAACACTTTTTGTTTGTTAAATTGTTATGAAAATACTTTGTTTATTGGCAGGAAATGAAATTGTGCTCTATTAGTATGCAACACAAACAAAAAACATCATGGCGGAAAAATATGTCATTTTGACAGCTAAAGTCAACTTACATCTTTTTGTTTTATGTATCGAGTAGTTTTGTGTATCGAGTAGTGTCTGGCATGACCATCTTGAAGTGTTGGATTCTGTCGACCGAAGGGCCCGTATACTCATGAGTGTCGACAAACTCACTTCTTCGAGACTGCAAAGTCTCGAACATCATCGAAAAGTTGCTAGTCTATCGGTTTTTTACAGATTGCACTTTGGAGACTGTGCAAATGCTCTTTTTCAGCTGATCGAACCTTCCCCCTTTCTCCACCGATCAACCAGACGCAGACAGAAGTTTCACCCGTTTGTGGTTAGCGTGCCGAAGAGCCGAACTAAACGGTTCGATAGCTCATTTTTGGTTCGTGTTGCCAAAGAGTGGAACGATTTGCCTGAGTCTGTTTTTCCAGACAAATATAACCCTGGAGCTTTTAAGTGTAGAGTGAATAGGTACCTCTTGGACAGGCGTGTATGATCCTCGTCTGCATTGTCACTTTCCATCAGGTGAGATGGAAGACAAACGCCTGCTAATTTTTAATAAAAAAAAGCTTATTTCACAGTTGTAAAGTTGTAAACCGAAAAAAAGAGGTCGAGCGCAACGAACAATCAAACACACAGACAGACAACTATCAATGTGTTGTGAGTGAAGTGTGCTGTGAGTGAGGTGGCTGTTCCCTCTGCTTAGTGAACTAACTCCACTTGACAACTTCAGCCATAGAAAAGACTCATCGTCAATGTTGCCCGCTAAAACGAACACAAATAATGTTGACTTTTTTATTTTCTTACCATCTAACTACTAATTAAATCAAATTTTTTGTTTTTTTTCTTCTTATAATTACCATTTATTTAATAATTTTTTTAGATGGTGTACAAAGACCTAGCCTAGGTTGTGACATTTCTTTTATCAATAGTTTGTATGACTTATATCGATAAAAATATTAACGTAATTTTATGGGCCTCACTGTGGACCCAGCCATTTGGTACTTTACCTACAGTTAAAGAATCCATATTGCTGACCGCGCCCAGCGCGTTCATGGCATCTCATGAAGGAGTTTTTTTCACTACATTTAAAAACGGTCATTACATGCGGAGCCACCACAAAAATTATCTGTTTGTGGTGTACTAGTTCAACTCTATGATTTTGAAGTCTCAATACTTATTGCATTATATCAAATTAGATCAGTCATCGAAAAAATAAAGAAATGGAAATAGTATAGTTAGATAATGGACCTAATAACTAATCCGACCGATAACTGTGAAAATTTGCATTTTCGAAATTAAACACTATTGTAACTTGTTAAGTTTATATTCTGTTGCGGCTTCCACAGAGGCTAATCCGAGCCGACAGAGATAGCAACTTGCCATCATCAAAAATGTTTGATAAAATTTTTTTGCGTAATCATAAATTCAACTGAAACACTGGTATTTAAATGTTATTTTAATAATTGATAATCGAAAAATTATGTTTGCATTATTTCTTTAATTATATTCTTAAATTAAAAAAAAACATAAATTATTATTTTGCCTATTTTTTAAATTTTTTATAGCATCATGTCATGGTGTTAGTGAGATTAGCATTGTTGTTTATCATCACAATCATTCATTATTAAAACAATTTCAAGGCGTACCATTAGTTAAAATGGTGAAAAAGTGTTGCGTTTATACTTGTCCAAGTCAATCATATAGTTGTTGCAATATATCGTTCCAAAGGTAAGCTAAAAATAACATTATTGTAAATCTAACAATTATGGCGACCATGAATTCTTGCAATGTGTCCATTGTGTGGTCGAGTATGACCTGAATGTTGTACAGTTCACAGTTTGCCCAAAAATGAAGAAATGCGAAAAAAGTGGCTCAGCAGTATACACGTAAAGCAAAAAAATCACAAAAAATTCTTTCGTATGCAGTTGTCACTTAGTTGTCCTTCTTGCTTTTATACTGTTAATTCCCGTAAATTATTAAAAGCCGAAGTTATACCATCGATTCCTCCCGTGGTAAGAATATTACTATTATACCTTTTATTATAATTGTAGATTATACTTAGTTTTGTTCATAGTGGTTTGAGGAATTATTTTCAATATTAGTATTATTTAATTTTTCATGTCATAAACTGGACGTAATATATAAATTACGCTAGGTTAATCATTTACATAATCATTTATTAAGATGGAAAATTCTTAAGTCAAAATTTCATTATTATTTTACAGGCCAAGAATAAAAAAATAGAAGTTCTCAGTTATATATTGCTACAACAATCACAATCAGTCACATCTGAAGAGGAAGTCCGATGTCCTCCCACCTCTTTACAAACACTGGTTATTTCTGGGACAAGTTCAAGCAATATAGAAGAACCGCCAAGGAAGAAGCTCTGTACACACGTGAGGGAAGTCCCCGTTCAAACAGTATCTATTAAAAGTACGAGCCCTGTAAAAGATGTTTTAAAGAGAAAGGAAAAAGTCTTAGCACAAAGGCTAAATAGGCGTGATGAAAGATTAAAAAACGTACAATCGCTTTTATTTTTACTCAAGAAAAAGTGTCAAAATTTTGAAGAGGTGGAACAAAATATTAAATATAATTTCAGCAACATCCACACTCTATTGAACACAGATAAAAGCAACAAAGGCCAAAGATATTCAGATGAAGTAAAAAAATTTGCTTTGTCTTTATACTTTTATTCGTCAAAAGCATATTTATTTCTTAGAAATCATATTAGTTTGCCCCATCCTGTAACTTTGCGAAAAACGCTTTCAACTCATGAATGTAATGTTGGCTTCATATCTGAAGTTTTTGAGTATTTAAAATTGTCAGTAAAAGAGTATGATCTGCAAAATGTAGCATTAATTTATGATGCAATGTCAATAAAGTCTGAAGAGGTCTATGAAAAGTACAAAGACAAAAAGTGGGGATATGTTGATTTGGCTGGTATTATCACTGATGAATCAGAACGGCTTGCTACTGAGGCGTTGGTTTTGCAAATAGTCTCATATAAACGAAGATTCAAATGCCCTATTGGATATTTCTTTATTAGTAAAATCTCAGTTCTTCAGTCACTGATGCCATTGACTTTTTAAGGACTAGTGGCAATAAAAAATTCCAGGGCAGTGAAGCAAGTAGTGAATATATCAAAATAATTGATAGAATTTTTGATTTACTCAACGCAAAATCCCCTAATAGCACTGGTTTTAAGTCCCCATTGTAACTAAGTAATGAAATGTTTTGGACAAAAGCTTTTACCGACACAAAAGAATATTTGAAAAATCTCACTATTGATAATCAAAACATTTTACTAGATCGCCGAGAGATGGCTGCTTTAGGCTTGATTGTTGACACTTACAGCTGCTCGAATTTAGCAAAAGATCTTTTGGGAGGTGTAGATAATAATTTAGATTATTTTCTTCCATATAAATTCTCCCAAGACCATTTGGAAATGTTTTTTTCCTACCAATAACAACCCTAATGCATTACGATTCAGGTATGCTTTGCGCATACTCCTGTATCGAAATAGTGTCAAACCTAGCATAAACGCAAATTGAACAGACGATGATTTTGAACTTTTGCCAATTTTAGAGTTTCGGAGCCAAAAAAGAGTTATGAATAAAAAAGAGGATGATGATTCGAAAGATGAAAATGAAGTAAAAATTTTATTTCATTATGTGCAATCGATCAATATGAGTGATTACAAAAATAATATCCTTTATTACATTGCTGGTCATTTTGTGAACAAAATGTTTAATAAGATTATATGCCAATACTGTCGCGACGCATTGATTATTAAAGAGAATTTCGATCACTCATGTTTTGTGGATATTACCAACTTTTCATCTTTTACTGCATTCGTTGACAGGGGAGCCTTAAAATACGTTTCTAGATTTTCTTTCGAGGTAATAAGGAGTAGCGAACAGTTATTTATGTCGGAAATGGCTACAAAGTCATTCCGAAACACTAGCAAATACGTTATTTTGACAATAATAAAGCAACTGTTTGTTACCAAGTTTAAGCATTTGAATAAAACACTTTTTACCGGATATTATCGCGTATATTTTAGTTAATTTTAAAATTATTTCGACGTTTCGGCATCTTTGCAGTTGCCGTGGTCACGATAGACTAAGGTGTTGTTCATCTATTGCCAGTAATAAAAACTACATGATTGTCAATACATATTAACGCCATCTGTTTCTCAGTCTTCTCGCATAACGTCCCGGATTGACACAAAAGGCACTGACTGTGTCCTGAGTTTGTAGTCTAACAGTTTGCTGGTTTTTCATTTTGATGTTTTTAAGTATTGGATCCCATGTTGATGAAAGTTTCCAACCATCTTCTCTATTGAAATTTGGATGTTTTTTAATTTCAATAGTTTCTCTGATCATCCTAGGTATAAAATGTTTCTCTTTTGCTAGGATCTTCACGGTATCAAATCTTAAATAATGGTTGGGCTTATCTATGGAATGTTCACAAACTGCAGATTTTGAGGTTCGTTTATTTTTAACATCAGAGATGTGTTCTTTAATGCGAGTTGACACATTTCGTTTGGTTTGACCGATATAAAGTGTTTTATTTAAAGTATGTATCGTGAAAACTTAAGAAAAGATTTAAGCATTTGTTTTCTCCGGCCTACCCGGTACAATATGCAAATGACGAAGAGCCACACGAATTACAATTGGTGAAAGCGTTGGCTAATTCATATTTGAATTTAAAAATTTTCATCAAACGAAATTAAATTCGTTACGAAGTTTCGGCAATAAAATTGGACTTAGACAGAAACTCACTTAAACCATTTTATTTAGTCATGTTTAAATAATTATAATTTATTTATAACTGGTAGCGATAGTGCCATTTAATTATTACTGTCTGTAATTATGTTGATCTCTTAATAAATGTTAATATTCCCTGATGACTGCATTTTTTTATTTTTTCCATCTGATACAGCACTGCCGCCTTGAGGCGTAAGTGCACAGTGCAAAGTATTTTGCGATAAAATATGACACTACGGATATAAGCGTATATGTCGGAGGACGTACTGTCATATACCTGGATAAAGTAATATCATATGCAACAGAACGCCTTAGGACGTATACGCGTATATCAGTTCTGTCATAATACATAATTTTTTAACAACGCGATATGACGCTCTGCCCCTAGGCATTGTATCAAAATGAGTTCTGTCCTAGCAGCTTAAACTAGTTGGATGGTACCGCCCGCCAACGTGTTAACGTGCCTCCTGGAGCATGGAGAAACTAACTCGAGATATTTGTTTGCCTATTGGGTCACTCATCCAAGTGGAGACACCACCTGGGGTTGTTTAACATGAAGAAACGATTAAAAATGCGTACGTTCACTGGGCCATCGAGCTACTCATTCCTAATAACTTCAATACCTGTGTGTTTATAGTAAACTATTATTAGGTAGATTGCAAGTTCAAATTTTTCTTACATATCCAAATCTTATTGTCACCCTGTAAGAAAGGGACACGCGGCCTCTATACTAACTATCTCGGTCGGCTCAGTTTATAGCTGCGAGTACTCGGTTCTGTTTAGTTATTAGGTCCATTAGTTAGATAATTAATTGAATATTTACGGCGGTGTGTCAATCACTATCTGTCTGATTTCAATTCAATGTCAGCTTCTCTATTGGTTGAATGACAGAAAACAAAATTAAAAATAGCAAAAATATGATAAAAGTTTAGTTTACGGACTATTATAAATAAATACGGAAGGTGATTTCTGTATTTGGATAGTCCCTATTTGAATTTTTTTTATTCCGATGTAACAAAAAGAAATTCTTAGCAGTGAAATTAATTTAACACGCTAAATTAGTACGTTACAAAGGGCACTTGAAGTTTATCTTATCTTTTCAGTGCAGTCTCGAGCTTAAAATCTAGTTTGTATGTGGAACAACCGTGTGTAGTTGTTCGCACTAATTGTGTTACTGTGTACTTGCATCAGAATGGACACATTAAGGTAAGCACTTAAAATATTTTGAATAAATATTATGCTATACCCTTAACTGTTGTATGTTGGTATTCTTAAATTGGAACCATTTTCAGGTTTTACTTCGTAACATGGAATGTTGCAACTAAGTCTCCTGATCAAGACTTAAATTCATTGTTGGATTTTCCTTCACAGTTTAATAAAAATAAACCATTGCCAGATTTTTATGTGATTGGGTAAGCTAAATATGATAAATTAACCACTTTAAAAAGACTGTTTTTGATAAAAATTATTTACAATCCTATACTGGTTGACACTAAATGAAAATGTAGGTCAATTTTTTTTTATTTTTTATTAAAAAAGATTAGACGTTTGTGTTCTATCTCACCTGATGGAAAGTGATGATGAAGACGAAGGTGTTACACGTCTATCCAAGAGATACCTATTCACTCGACGCTAAACAGACGCAGGCAGTTCATTCCACACCTTGGCAACCCGCACCAAAAAGGAACTATCAAAGTGTTTGGTTTGACTTCTTGGGATGTCTACCATGAAGGGATGGAAGGTCTGTCTGCGTCTAGTAGTCTGATGCAAGAAGGGTATGGGTTCAACCTGATCAAAAAGAGCATTCGTGCACTCTCCAAAATGTAATCTGTAGAAGACTGCTAAACTGGCAACTTTCCAACGATGGTCGAGGCTTTCCAGTTATTTGGTGGTGAGATCAAAGTTGTTAATAATTTTTCGGGCTCTTCGGTCAACTGCGTCCATCGCTTCTAGTTGGTACTAATCGCTTCTAATTTTTTATAGTATCAACATTTTCATTCACATATCACAGCATTCACTATTTTCATCATAAAGAGTGTAAAGATTTATTTTATAAGCTGTTTTCTTAGGTATCCATCAATAGTACCAGCTATTCTACAATATTATAGATTGATTCTTCATGGTAATTAATAAAAATACTAAAAGCCATTTCCTATGGTAATGCAGCTCGACATTAGCACTTTTTAAAAGTTCATAAAATTATATTTTACAGACTGCAAGAAGTAAAGTCACAGCCACAAAACCTTCTGATGGACTCTTTGTTCACTGACCCATGGTCGTCTGCTTTCAACAAGATACTCTGTCGTCAAAACTATATCATTGCAAAGAGTATTCGACTTCAAGGAATTCTGCTTTTAGTTTACACTCAAATAAAACATCTAGTACATTTAAGGGACATTGAAGCTCAGTACACAAAAACTGGCTTAGGCGGTATGTGGGTAAGTTTCACTAATTTATTTATTATCCTATTGCTTGATTTTTAAACTTCAAATTTGAAGTGTGTATTTTTCGTAACAATTATATAATTTTTGTGAATAAACTAGGTTACATTAAATCACAGCAGTGAAATTTGTGTTGTGAAACTGGCCTACATTTCATTGCCGCAAACTCAGCAGTTGCATAATATGTTTGAGATGAACATAATTTTTCTTGTATCCAGAACTTGTGTCTATCATTCACACAAATTTGTTTATATCAGAATTTATGAAACTAAATATAACGAACTTAATATCATGTTACTTACCACAAATCTAATCAATTCAAGTATGTGTGGTTAAGTACCTTTACTTACATACATAGTTTGCAGCATTCATATTGAGGTCATATATGATGTCATTTTTAAGTTAAAATTACACATATCTTAAAAACATATAAAGCCACTTTATGATAGTCATCAAAGATCATTGAAGTAATTCAGCTCAATTAAGAGTAATGATCTATGAAGGCCTGATTATGATTACTTTTCTGTATCAAGTAAATATTTTGCCAATAATAAGTTGATGAATTCTTAACTTAAAAATGTTTGTTTTAAGTTCATTACTTAATTCAAAGTGTTAAAAACATTACATCTAATTTAATAATTGTAAAATTGGTTTTAGAATTTACCATTCCTGCAAATAATTTTCAGGGAAATAAAGGTGCTGTAAGCGTAAGATTCAACATTTATGGGTGCTCTGTATGCCTTGTGAACTGTCATTTAACTGCTCATGAGCATCTCCTAGCAGATAGAATTAATGATTACAACACAATTATTAAGAGCCATACATATCATGTATCGGAAACCACTAATATACTATTTCACGAGTGAGTATTTAATTATGTTTTTTTTGTATATTTTTGTATAACATATACATAAAAATTTATGCTTTTTAAAATTCATTCATAAAATACAAAACAGATTTGGTTGTAATAATGTCCATATAATCTACTTTTTATTATAACTCTCACAGGTACAGGGAAGTCACTATAAAGGCTAGTTGTAATATAAAGATTAATTAAAATTTAAATAACAACATGTTCACTTAATATGCTTGTTTATTGAGTAAAATTTGCTTTTCTAGATTCTTTATATGACATGTCCGTTAGGCATGAAATATTGATTTATCATAACTGTACTTATCTTAAATTATTTATTTGATAGCTACAATAAGTTTGACTTTATTATTAATTGATAACAAAAATTACCCAATCACAAGGAGAAGGTATTTTGGTTTAAATTTACGTTTAACTGTTAAATATGAAAGGGTTTGTAGATTTTTTATGGTTTAATGAACGGCGCACAGTAACAAAAATATATTTCACATTGTTATAAAGTGACACATTTCACGATCATGACCAAAAAAAAAATCAAAAATTTTTACGTACTATGCTATCTTAAAAAACTTCAAGCATTACTTAGATAAATCATTTTTGCAAGTTTACCTAAAATGTGACACTTTAGATTAACAGTTTGTGCATGCATGCCGACATTTGAATTCTTCATCACCATCCAAAACTTGTTGTCTACGTGAAACTGTTGTAACAATGCCTTTTGTATTAAAAGTCAGTTGAAATATGCTAATGTAATAATTAAATGTCAGATTCAACCGCAAGTTGTGGATTGAATCTTTCTTTTTTTTGTTGAAAATTTTTGCGCTTTTTTTAAGTGTTTCTAAATGATTTTTATAAATTTTATTGTGTGTGGTGAGTTATCTCCTTCATTGATATGAAAAAAATATTGACTGGAACTTTTGCAATGGTTCCTTTTGTATTAAAACTAAGTTAAACATATGGTAATTCAATATTCAAAATTCGGATTAAACCAAGAACTACTATATACATCCACACTATGATGTAGCATTTAGAACGGCTTCAGGTCCTTTTAGTTGGGTCATATTGAGTTTTCTAGTACAATATTTTTCAGTGCATAACTCTAACATTTGACACTTCAGAGCATAGCGGCTTATATTTTTGTGTTTATATGATTGTCATAAATCGATATAAATATGTTTTATCATGCGCCGCGATTTTTATTCTTGGTCAACTTATTGTCTGCTATGTTGCCTTGCATATTAAAACTGCATTAAAATTATGAATATTTAATAGTTAAATGTTGGATAAAGTTAAGAACTAGATCATTAGGTACCTTCGTACGTAAATGCAACTTCCGGGACGCAAAGTGAGAATATATGTATTTTTTAAAGTAATAATAATAAATCTCCAGACAAACACACGAACAGTATGGCCCAAAGCAAGCAGAGCATATATCCATAGCCAAAGCAGCTTGTGTTGTAGATGACCATACAGCAAACAGGGGGGAACCCAGAATAAACATTCATATATAAATATGAACAACCATGACCCGAGTACAAACATCTGTGTTCATCACACAAATGAAAGAGGGATTGATGTTCAAGCAGAGTATTTGTATACAAAAGTAACTTCATAACTGTATTTCCCTTGTACTATGCGAGCAAGAATCTAAATTTTAATAAAAATCTGTGCTACATTTTGCAAAGGTAGTTTATGCATATTTAGTTTTTCGTATAGTCATTTACATTTGAGTGATTACGTGACCTAATTAATCGACTATGGAAGTTGGTTTTAAATGAAACCTTATAAAGTTTTAGTCAGTCTTACTACTTTAACACACTTTTGTAAATTCACTGTCGTCTACAAATTGGGCTGTAGCATTAGGTTAGCCGCGGATTAGAATTTTGTGGTCCCGCAATTCTCCCCGGAAGCCCCTTATTTTTTATAATTCCTTTTTTAGTATTATTCCATGTCTAACAAATAAAATTTCCATATATTTTCAAATAACTTTACTATTCCAATCACACCTAACTCCAAGTTAACTTATTCTTTCTATCCCAACTTATACTGCATACTGCCCCCAGCTGCACTCATGTTTCCCATGGAAACAGTATATTTGTTTTTAGATGATGATGTATGACTTTTCAATCACCACATAGGTTAGGGTTATAAAAACTATCTTAATTTTCTTCTACTGATAATAACTATTTCTGACTTTCAGCTACGTATTCTGGATCGGTGACCTCAACTTTCGCTTGGACTACCCACTTGGAGCCAGTCTCTCATCAGAAGAGATCATGAACTCACTTCAGAAAGTAGAAAAGGACAAGTACACAACTCTACTTGGCTATGATCAGCTGTCTGCTGTGATGGATAATGGAGAAGCTTTCTCCGAGTTCACGGAGGCTGAGATACGTTTCCCACCTACTTATAAATTCTTTATTGGATCAGATGATTATGATGTGAAGTAAGTTGGTTGATTTTAATATATTTTTGTGAATTACTAGATTTTGCCGACGGCCAAATAGCTCAACGGTTTTTCTGTTGATCCTCTCATGAAATAAATCCATTGACAATAGTACAACAGATAACCAAAATTCATAACTTCCATACACATTTAATAACTGTTTTCACTACTAAACCTGTTATTTATTAAAATTACAGAAGAAAACCATCATGGACTGACAGAGTTCTCTACAAAGTGAATGCAAATAATTATGAAAATGTGACTCTAAGAGCTGAAATATCTACATACAATCACATACCACATTACACCCTTAGTGATCACAAACCTGTGACGTCATTGCTTAACATCAAGGTCTGTAGTGAATTGGTAATTATAAATATGGTTTGCTTGAATTAATAGCAAATTTTTAAAGTTTCGTAGTTAGAGTTTGTTACATCAGTGAGCTTAAATCATAATTATAAATAAAAATATTTAGAACATAATTATGTCTTAGATAATTTGTTTCTAAAGAGAGAAAGAGAGAGAGATAATTATAATAAAATCTTGTATTTTTGCTTGCCTGTGTAATAATTATATTGAGGTAAGCAAGTTTGCATGAGTAGGATGGAAAGTTTTAGTTTAATTAGGTTCAGTCGGGGAAGTCTATGCAGGCGTAGATTCGCACCCGAACATCTGCAGAGCCGCCGCCCCTTAGTGTGCCTTAGTGACTTCCTCGATAGTACCTACCTAAACTAAAACCCCTATTAAAAATTACTAGACTAAAATTCACATTTATATATATTATTGATTCAATATTTAAAATGTTGTTAAGATATTAAACATTTTCATCAGACTGTAAAATTTTTCTTTGAGCAAGGAAAAATATACGTTTGGGTAAAAGCCTGACGTTTTTACGGCGAATAAAATTAATTTCGTTCGTTTTTCTTGTTAAAACTTTACTTCTATCTAAACCTAAAGGCATAACTGGTGTAAAATGTGAAAAAAATGCAATTCTATAAATGTGATACTAAGGAGTAAAGGAAAGTTGAGAAATACACATTTCTGTAATATATTACTTAAAAATGTGTTAAAGTTAACATTATTATTACTATAAAAAAATTGTTTAACTTAAAGTGCACTTTGTTGTAGTGTTTATGTTTGCATGATCAAGTATGGCACGCTTTTAAGGACAAATTGCAGATTTTAAAAAAAATTTACAAAACTATATATGCTCATTATTCTTTCATACACAGTGATATTTTGCTATATGACAACCATATAGATAATAATCATATGGAGAAGCGTAGAGTCAATCTAGAAATAGGAATTAAATTAGCGACAAGTAGAATAAAGCTATCAGTAAATATCATCGAATAGATACATTAAATACCGTTATAAATACAAGAACAATTGTTTGCATGATTTTGCGCACTTGCAAACCATTCTAAGTATGTACATTTTCTTGAGTTATCTATTCTAACATACAGAGTGTAAAATGTAAGACAAAATTATAATGAAATCAAAATATCTTCAAATTGTCAGGGCGAGTTTCACCGATTAATAGGCCTACATTGGAATTATAATTTAGTCTTAAATTGTAAAAAGTGCTTTACTAGGCTAATGAAAAGGAAGTACAGTGTAGATCACACTGCGGTCGTCAACTTTTACTTTAACACCTCGTTAAAAGCAGTCGTTGGATTTCGTCACTTAACACGAAAGGTTTAATAATTATATATCATTTTTAAATTACAACGTATATGAACACCTTTGCAATTTCTTAGTTAAAAAGCATAGTAATCAGATTAAATGTTACCCATATTTTACACTTTACACCCTATAACTATGCCGTAGACGGATTGATGAATGGAATTGTTTTGCAGATCCGCTAGCTGTTTAGTAGAGTTTTGTACGTTGTACGATTTGTACATTGATATTGTTGTACATATCAAACTGATTGATACCTTGCGTTTTTCGCGAGCTGATCGAACGATCGTTCCACTATGAAAATTAGAGTAGTAAAAAAAAACTTCAACAAAACGCCTCGCAGTTTTGTAAAACAGCTAATTACACGATTCGCCTGCGATATGTGTTTATATTAACCAACTAACGCTTGCACGGTAGATATGTAAAAAGAGCACCCGAGACGCTCCGCAAGTACACAAGGCGCAGCGGGCTGGCATTCGCCTTCGCTCAGCGGTAGTGATGCCAGCGGAATATGCGCTCGCTACTCCCGCAGTAGCCAGCGATAGTAGTGTCGTTACTGATGGGCACGGGGTCCAGGATGCCGTGGATGTCGTGGATGCTAAGGTTTCTTTTGTTTTGGTTATGAGTTTTTGGGTTGAGTTTGAGAGAAGGTGTATATTTTATAGTTATCTTTAGTTTTGTAAGTGCTTTATTCGTGCTTTTGCTAAGGCATGATGTGGGATGTAGGTTTCGTGATAGGGGCATATTTTTATATTCGACTCTTCGTACTCTACATGGGGTTCCGCTGCCAATTTTTGTATGAATAGACCTTTTAATGAACACTAAAAAAAGTCAACACGTATATTCTAGACAGTTCACGAATTAAGTTTTTTGTAACAGTAGATCCACTTTTAGTGGTAAAGAAATAACTATAAAATGTATGTTTTTACTCTTTAATAGGGAACACTTTGGACCAGTCAATGTCTGATCATACAATGAAAGTAAAATTTCCTGTCAAGTGTTCCCGTCATTTCACTAGTGGTAGTAAAATTAAGTGCAGTTTGTTTGCATGCGTGTTCGCTAAGTGTATTAGATACTGTTTACTAATATTCCTTATGTTTACTTGGATGAGGCTATTATTAAATAATTTTGGTATCTAGTGAGAAATTATTGAAATTATATATATGTGAAAATGATTTGATGAAATCATGAATAAGTTATGAATATTTTGATGTTTTTTTTTTGTTGGTCTATGACGAGTTTCGGGTATCGTAAAGTGATGAAAGTCACAGATGAAACTCACACGACTGCAGTCGTTTACCCAAGAACTAGACACTTGAGTCAAGAGTTGTAACCATAGAGAAAATACAAAGACGAGATGTTGTTAGCAATGTGGTAATATTTTTCAATACAGACGGACATGACACGTGCTATAGTTGAAGCCTCTCCTCGCTAGGTGCGCTGGCGTCAATGACATTCATGGTTTGGAGGCGTGCACTCGGAATTAGTTTGTAGATATCTTGTTTTAATTAGTTTTCCAGTATAAATAATGCGTTGCATTATTTCATATCATAGTTACACGGATTATCAAGATTAAAGACAGAGAATGTGTTTTTCACTCGTAAAAAAATTTAAAGCCGTCTTTAAATAGCTAGTGACCCCATCTTCCAAATTATGTTGTCAAAAGTTTCTAATTTAAGCCACTTCCGAGTGACGGTAACATTGCAAAGCAGCCTCCCGGTACCTGTGCGTCTGCTTCACTGACTCCCTAAAGAATGACACATATGGCAACTCCTCTTTGTATTTGCTCCATGGTTATAAATAATAGAACTACTTTTATCAGATTGAAATGAAATTTAATCATTTATGTGAAGTGTAACTATGGCTTAAATGAATAATTAACGTGAAGTTTAAAAAAAGTTCTGGTGATTTGTATTAACTTGTATTAAATTTTTTATCGTTGTGTAATAATCAATATTTTAATTCTTTTTAACTTTTAAGTCTTTTCAGTTACTGCTCAGTTTTTTAAATTAAAATATTTCGAATTCAATGACTGGGCTTATGACTATTTGAGTGTCAAAAATGAATCGAGTCTTTATCATAAGACTTAAATGGTTGACTTTCTTTCATCACCAGTATCCACTACTTGTAAGATGAAATGTAACATAACCATCTATCCGGTGCATTATTCAAATCACTACGTGAAGTGTTTTCTACAGTTTTCTTTAATTGAACTACGGATTACTTCTTCCTATTTATTTCATTTTTAAGTCGACTTAGAATTTTAATGTTCCAGTCCAGAGTCTTAAACATAACAATGCAAAAGTTTATATTTGTAATTTACGATATAGAATAAATAATAAATAACTAATAATTGGATATTAATATGCTCTTCAATTTTCAGGCATTCGCAAATTATACAGAGAAGGTTGTAGAGTTTTCTCCAATCAGCGGGATTTGGTATATCGGCGACGCTGACTTCAGAACGCAAATAACTTTGTCTGCAGATGTTGAGGTCAACCCTAATGATTGGGTTGGGATTTTTGATGTAAGTAGACACACGTAAAGGGCAATAATTACCCGATCGATTTTACCCATCGATTCTAGAGCTTAATTGGAGTAAATAAAAAGGTATAACATGTAGTCCAGTAACGAATAATTTTAGAGATATTCATTATTTATAAAAAAATCTCAAATGTCTTAGTGCATCATATGATGTCGAAGTGATTCGTGAATTGTCATTTTGCTTACTCTGTTTCTCAACTAGGTATTGTTTTCTCGTACTCACTCTCTCAACTAAAGATTTGTTCACAATGAAGCGCTAAACTTAACTTTTTTGAAATAATTTACATTCAGGTACGTTGTAATATGACTAATTTTGATTTAACATTGTTTTCTAGTACAAGCGTTAAAATACGTGTTTAAAATCTGCGGAGTCATTAGGCTCCACGGTGTAAAACTATATAGAGTATTTCCGTGGCTTCGAAGGAATAAATATATAGAACTTGTTGCGCGTAGTTTTGTTGCGCCAGCTGGAGAAGATGCCGCCGTATGTACCCTTTGGCCCCGAAGACACCACGACCTGACTAACCACGGAGTGACACCCGACTTGATCGAGTGCAGGTTGGAGCGCAGTGAAAACAACACAAATCTTCAAAGTAGGAACGTTTATTGCGTATACAATTAAACCTTAAGTTTAAATAAGCCTATGAACCGCAATCGTTCCTGTAGTTCAGCTTCTTTCTTCAGACCTCTTCACTGGCCTCCGGATACACCGAACAGCGCTTATGTGTTCTTGGGTCTTCACTGGCCTCCGGATTCACCGAACAGCACTTTCTTTCTTCTAACTGGAAGCTTCTGAACTTTTCTTCTTAGACTTTTTCTTTCTTCTTATTAGTTGTTTTCTTCGCTGCAGGCACCGAACTGACTTCCAAAGCTCGGCGTGCGCCTTTTATACAAATTTCGCCCTAAATAATTCCAGCGCTCTGATTGGCTGGCGCGTTTGTGCAATTGGCACCTAATTACACTTAAGTTTTACTTGGATTCTAAACTTTACATCGAATTATCTTTCAAACTGTTAAGCAAAACTATTACAATATTATATTCAAATAATAGAGCGAAACGATTCCTACATGTTTACATAAATACCAATTTGATAAAATTAAATACAAAAAACTTTCTAGAACAAAGACTATCTCAAAACACCGTTTGCGCCGGCAGACTGTTTACTTAGCCTAACATTGTACCTAAGGCGAAACGGTTACAAACATAATTTTATCATTTTACATTATTAAAATATGCAAACATTCTAATTACAATTAGATTTTAACATAATCAAACAGGATATAACTACCAATTAGGAACATATACAACAACAAAGGTTTTCTCGTTATTTCTCTTCAAATACGTAAAACACCATGAAAATAATTATTACATTTCAATAAAAGAAAGCAATTTACACATTATTATCAATAAACCATAACAATAAACCCTATAATTACGTAGTTATTCAACGAGAAAATATCTAACCATAATACGTCATTTATTACTTCAAATGCGTACTTTATTATATGAACCTATATACAATAACGTTATATCTACCATTATCTACCTAATCTGATAAGAAATAACCATAAATTTACCACACTTATGACAAATCTGAACAAATCAGTATTTTACAAATAACCTAGGTCTAAATTCTATCCAAAACATACATAAGCTTCTCATATTATGCTTATATTATACCAATGAAATCTCTAAGAACTTTATTAAACACAAACATCATCAATTCAACCATAAATCAATGTTATCAAAATAGAATTCAAAATATACCTATACCTAGGTTCCTATAACATCATAATTTCCTATAAGAATCTTATTAGTACTTGCTTACGTCACACTCGAAAATAACCACCTATCCGAGGACGGGCGCAAGTAGTGAGGGCGTGGACTAGCGTTATTTACAAAACTATTTGAATGGCTATGTCCCTATTATGCCGAATCCATTTCATGATGCGTCGCTAACAGTCTCCCCCGCAGTGCGTAGCACTCCATCCTGCGGTTGCGACGCTGCAGCTGGAACCAGGATGACGACCCGTCTCGTTGGTCGCCTCAGGATCCCCCATGGTGTCTGCACGTCCAGAACTCGAACTCTCCCATCAGGTCCAGGGTAGACTCGGTGAACTCTTCCTCTCGGCCAGGTGTTCCTCGGCAGTGTTGCGTCGACGACCATGACAATGTCGCCAACGCGCGGATCCTGCGTTGCTGCTCCGTTGACCTTCTTCGGCAGCAGGGTAGGCAGATACTCCTTGATCCACCTGTTCCAGAAGTGATCCGTCAGCCGTTGTGCCGTCTTCCACGTTGCCCTTCCGACGAGCTCGATGTCTGCAAACTCTCCAGGCGCCGGTGCTCCACAAGATCTGCCAAGTAAAAAGTGGTTCGGCGTTAGAGCTTCCTCGTCGTCAGGGTCTACGCTAACGTGGGTGAGTGGCCTCGAGTTCACCACGTGTTCGACTTCGGTCATCAGTGTGTGTAGGACTTCCTCTTGTGGTGTCCTGGACTGCAGCACCGTCGTCAGAGTCGTCTTCACCGATCGTACGAGCCTTTCCCAAGCGCCGCCCATGTTTGGACAGCCAGGTGGTATGAACTTCCACCGGGTTTCCTCTTGACTCGCTGCCTTTTCCATTTTCGGTGAGATGCATCTGAGTATTGGAAGGTCTCTCAATATGGACACTTCCTTCACGTATTTGGCCCAGGCTGCTCGCTGGTCTTCGGGAATCTCGTCGTCCCAGCCGATCTCCCCACGCCATATGTCTCGAATCCGCTTATTCCCCTGAATTAAGACTGGGGTAGCAAGGCCCAGGGGGTCGAAGCCGGACATCATGGCGCTGGTGACTTCTCTCTTCGTCGGCGTCTTCTTGCCTTCGAGTATGTCTGGACTGGTATTCCGGAACCCAAAGTTGAAGGCCAGCAAGTCTTCTGCCACTAGCCATCTCAGCTCAAGAGTCTTCTCTTCAGCAACCAGTTCTGTGCTGTCTTCTTTGAGCTGATCTCCTATCCCGTCGAGGATCTTCGGCCGGTTGCTGCTCCATCCCCTCAAGTGGAAGCCTGCCTTTGCGTGAATGCTCTGCACCTGATGCGCGATCTTTCTTGCATCTTCCTCTGTGGCAAAGCTCTGCAAATAATCATCCATATAGTGATTCTTCTCGATAGCTTCCACTGCCGCCGGGTAATCTTCTCTGAAATCTTCTGCGTTCTTGTTCATTACAAAAATCGCCGTAGACGGTGATGAAGCCGCACCAAACACCACTGAGCACATTCGGTATTCGTCTGGTGTCCCATTTCTTCTGTCGCCACGCCACAAGAACCTCAGGCTGTCGCGGTCCTCTTCACGCATCTGTACCCTCAGGAACATATCTTGAATGTCGGCGACGACGGCGACCGGCTTCTCTCTGAATCTCACAAGCACCCCAAATAGCGATTGCAGAAGATCTGGTCCCGGCAGGAGTGCGTCGTTCAGGCACTTCCCGTCAAATTTGGCAGCAGCATCCAGGACTATCCTTGGCTTCTTCTTCACGGGATGCATTACCGCAAAATGCGGCAAATAAAATGTTCTTCCAGCGGTCGTTGATACTGGAGCCTTCTCTGCATAACCATTTTCTATCAGCTTCTTCATCTGGTCTTCATATGACGTCTTCAGGGTTGCATCCTTGTCCAATTTCCTTTCGATCCCAATAAGACGTCGATGAGCTTGCACGTAGTTGTTTGGGAGGGTTTCGTCTTCACTCTTCCACAGCAGCCCGGATTCAAACCTCCCCTCTGGAAGGCGCTTCGTCGTTGACTGCAGGACCTCAAGCGCTCGTTGGTCTGCGTCGTTGCTCGGGCGGCGAGGCTGCACTCCGATTGATTCGATGTCGAAGTGTCGCCGCACCAAGGCTTCTGTCTCGTCTTCTTCGATGAGTCTGCTGTGGTTGACGAACTGTACTGGTGACGTCTTCCCGTTGTGACGCCCATGGAGGACCCATCCCAAGCTCGTTAGTGACGCAACTGGATCGGACCTTTTCCCTTTCTTAAGTCTTCTCGTGACGATGAGACCCCAGTTGTCTTGCCCGATGAGAAGTTTTGGCTCTTCATCTTCATATAGTAGTTGACCTTGAATGCCTTGCAGGTGCGAGCATCCTTGGATGACACCTCGATCCACACCTTGTCTTGAGAGCTTTAAACTGTCGATTGTTCGAACTTCAATTGTTTCCTTCTTCTTACGATGAGCTCCCTTGATCTTGACGCTTGTCTTCTGCGAGTCGCACCTCTTGATTCCATGTTCTCCAATTGTCTCGATGGTTATCGGACTCGCCTTGCCTTCAGCCCCAATCATCTGCGCCACCCCAGCATCCAATAACGTGACTGTTGACCCCTCATCCAGAAGGGCCAGTACGCGTGCTGCGCCCTTCGGTCCATACAGGTCCACTGGGATCATCTTCAGATACACCTGCCCATCACTGGCAGTGTGCACGGAGGTGACGACTTCTTTGGGCTCTTCTCTGCGACTGGAGACATTGCAGCGGGATTCTTCTCTATCCCCAACAGCTGCTGGTGGACGGCTTTCATCATGAAGACTGGTGTGGTGCCATCTTCCGCACTTCTTGCAATCTGCTGCCCTGCAGGTCTTCCTTGAATGTCTTCCTCGTAGACACCTGAAGCATAAAATTGCCTTCTTAGCCATTTCGTACTTTTGACTAAGGTTTGCTTCTTTGAACTTCTTGCATTCGTAAATCCAGTGTTCGCCGTTACACACTGGACACCGATTCTTGCGGGGGTGCTCTTCATTCCCCTGCACGTAGTGAACCTTCTTCACTGGTCTTCGCTCGTGGCCCCATGATGTCTTCGGTGGTGCAGATCGCTGACGGTCTTCTTTCTTCCAGGATACTTCAGGGTCGGCTATTTCCGCGTACCATTCGCTTTCATCCTCCAGGAATGCGTTCATGACTTCCAGGTCCCGAAGTTCTTCGTCAGGATTCGTCCTCTTGTATGCGATCCACCGGTGTTTCATCGTAGTCGGCATCTTCGCAATGAGGGCCCTCGTGGTTCTAAGGGCATCTAAGTACTTGCTTGCCCCCATTGCCTTGATCGTGGCCACGGCGTTCCTCACGTGGCTGTAGAACGTGCTCACGTCGTTCGGATCCTCTGTGACCCGTGGCAGGTTCTCCAGCTTTTCCAACTCCGCAGTTGCCAGAGCTTCGGGTCTTCCGAACCTCAATTGTAGCCCCCTCATGACTTCGCTGGGATGCTCCGCCGTAAACAAGAGGCTCTTCACTGCCTCTCGCGCCCTGCCTTGTAGCGCCTTCCGTAATCTGGCCAGGTTCTGCACGTGACTGAAGCTGGGTGCCGTGTCTTCGAACGTCCTCTTGAACGCCAGCCATTCTTCTGCGGCGCCGTCGAAGTTGGGAAGCTCGATGTGTACAGCTTCCGACCGGCCTCTAGGTAGCTTCCCCAATGCTTCAGCCAACTCCTGGATGTCGGTCTTCCTCGATGCAGGCGGCGGCTGTGGTAGCCGCGGTGGTGGTGGTGGTGACGGTGGTCGCGACGGCGGCACCAAGGGTGGCATTACCCTCGCTCTCCTCTCGGTCTTCTGTAGCCACTCCTCCACGTGGTGCTGCCGCTCCTCGTCTGCGAAGTCTTCTTCGCTGCCGGACTCGACCCGCACGAGCTCCAGTTCGGCCTCGGCGAGATCCAGCTTCCTCTGGGCTATTTCCATTTTCAATTCAGCTTCTCTTCTTCTGGAAGCCCTCGACCTGGTGGTGGAACCAACCCTCCTGGGTTCCACGGGCGCTGGTACCGCGAACCGTGCCTCTTCGTCCGCAGCGCCCCTTGACGCAACCCCATCCATTGCTGGCGGTACGGTGCAACCTTCGGCGTGGCGTGCTTCAGGCGCTCCTCCGGCGGGGTGCGTTGGTGCCCCTGGTGTCAACGTCGACCCCGTAGACGACCCCATCGTGTCTGTCGTCTCTGTCGGCGTGGCTGCGCTCCAGTCCCTCGAAGACTCCGTGGCGGTGGTGGGCTTCGTTCTTCCAGTCGACCGTGTGGTTGGCATCTTCTTGATCCAGGATCCGGCTCGAAGGACCAGGAAAACTGTTGCGCGTAGTTTTGTTGCGCCAGCTGGAGAAGATGCCGCCGTATGTACCCTTTGGCCCCGAAGACACCACGACCTGACTAACCACGGAGTGACACCCGACTTGATCGAGTGCAGGTTGGAGCGCAGTGAAAACAACACAAATCTTCAAAGTAGGAACGTTTATTGCGTATACAATTAAACCTTAAGTTTAAATAAGCCTATGAACCGCAATCGTTCCTGTAGTTCAGCTTCTTTCTTCAGACCTCTTCACTGGCCTCCGGATACACCGAACAGCGCTTATGTGTTCTTGGGTCTTCACTGGCCTCCGGATTCACCGAACAGCACTTTCTTTCTTCTAACTGGAAGCTTCTGAACTTTTCTTCTTAGACTTTTTCTTTCTTCTTATTAGTTGTTTTCTTCGCTGCAGGCACCGAACTGACTTCCAAAGCTCGGCGTGCGCCTTTTATACAAATTTCGCCCTAAATAATTCCAGCGCTCTGATTGGCTGGCGCGTTTGTGCAATTGGCACCTAATTACACTTAAGTTTTACTTGGATTCTAAACTTTACATCGAATTATCTTTCAAACTGTTAAGCAAAACTATTACAATATTATATTCAAATAATAGAGCGAAACGATTCCTACATGTTTACATAAATACCAATTTGATAAAATTAAATACAAAAAACTTTCTAGAACAAAGACTATCTCAAAACACCGTTTGCGCCGGCAGACTGTTTACTTAGCCTAACATTGTACCTAAGGCGAAACGGTTACAAACATAATTTTATCATTTTACATTATTAAAATATGCAAACATTCTAATTACAATTAGATTTTAACATAATCAAACAGGATATAACTACCAATTAGGAACATATACAACAACAAAGGTTTTCTCGTTATTTCTCTTCAAATACGTAAAACACCATGAAAATAATTATTACATTTCAATAAAAGAAAGCAATTTACACATTATTATCAATAAACCATAACAATAAACCCTATAATTACGTAGTTATTCAACGAGAAAATATCTAACCATAATACGTCATTTATTACTTCAAATGCGTACTTTATTATATGAACCTATATACAATAACGTTATATCTACCATTATCTACCTAATCTGATAAGAAATAACCATAAATTTACCACACTTATGACAAATCTGAACAAATCAGTATTTTACAAATAACCTAGGTCTAAATTCTATCCAAAACATACATAAGCTTCTCATATTATGCTTATATTATACCAATGAAATCTCTAAGAACTTTATTAAACACAAACATCATCAATTCAACCATAAATCAATGTTATCAAAATAGAATTCAAAATATACCTATACCTAGGTTCCTATAACATCATAATTTCCTATAAGAATCTTATTAGTACTTGCTTACGTCACACTCGAAAATAACCACCTATCCGAGGACGGGCGCAAGTAGTGAGGGCGTGGACTAGCGTTATTTACAAAACTATTTGAATGGCTATGTCCCTATTATGCCGAATCCATTTCATGATGCGTCGCTAACAGAACTTCTGTAAAATTTAGTTTTGTAGAGATAAAAGTATTATTAATATCTGTTCAGTAGTTTAAGAAGCAAGTTTATTTCAGTTTAATGCTCAAAAAACTAAAAGGCTGCCTTTTTCAGTTCTTTTTTACATTCATTCGCAATAATAATAAATAGATATGCATTGATGCGTCGTTGACAAGCTTTCGAGCGCGAAGGTATGTTTTTAATTTAGTAAAAAATACTTTGACAACTGAGTTACGTTGAGTCTCGTTTTCACGTAATTGTATTTATTACTCGGACAGCATCAGTAGCAGGCAGCATCATTTTAAGTATTCAGTATGCCATATGGTAGACGATAGTTCATCAAGGCTTATGTTTCTTGAAACCGGGGATTTATATTTTCATAAAATATAGTTAAGAGAATCGCGTGTAGGCTTAGTCTGTTAGGCAACTTCTATGCCTGTCATTAAGAAATTTGTTGACATGATTGTCAAAAATTAAGAAATATTTAACAAAATATAAATACAATTAAAAAGGAAAGATCATACAAACAACGTAAGTGTTACATTTTCGTCTAACTGTTGCGGTTTGCGGTATATTTATAGCTAATTAAATTAGACTGATCGTTAATATGTTAATACAGATACAATCAGACTACAACTTTACAAACATTTCTGAGTAGGTATATTTGTGTCATTGTGTATTGTCACGAAATTCCGTATGATTATTTTTATGTTTGTCTAAAACGGAATTTAACGGTAATCTAAAACTGACGGTTTTTAGTACCTTCGATAAGAATAAAATAAGTTATTCTATATATAAGGTTTGTTTGATCTGAAAGCTATTTCAATATAATTTTGAAAGGCTTGTGGTATGAATTATAGATTTGATGTTTGCTACAGGGTTTGAATATGATTTGTGTCTTATCGTAATTTATGGATTTTTCTATGGATTCACATTTTTGTGTTTCAGTTAGTCGTTCTCACAGACTTATATTAAAGTACACAACGCAACTTGTCAAGTGTCAGCTTTTTCATTCCGTCCGTAAAGTCAACTGCCTAATTTAGTACTGGTAGATTGCGATTTTTGCGGTTCATATGACATTAAATTGATTTACAGATATTCGAACGGTTTTAATTCGATCTTCTAAAAATCGACACTAAACATGGTTTAAAACCGTGACCGCTTCCTGTTGTGCTGCAGCGCGGTACAACCGCTGGTATTCGGATATTGCCAAAGTTTATGACCAGCTCTCTGCTGTGTAGTCAAACATTAAGTTTTCTCGCGCTAGTGCTATGCAGACGAAGTAGAGTAGGCCTCTATGTGGTGTACGTAATTCTAATTGGTTCTACAGTTAAACAAAACTTGCATTTAACTTATGTATAAAGACATCCAAAAATGTATTTTTAACATATTCAAACATCCCATGCTCACCGTTCAGTCAACGGCCAAAATCGAAACGTACAATGCTTATGCCTAAATGTGACAAAAAAGTGGGAAAACTCTTCCTGCCATGCATGACAGTGATTACAAACTAAAGCCTTGATCAATCTAATTTACATGGCGCACTGCACGTTACCAGACCTGCAGTCGGGGAAGTCGGCGGAGTGAGCCTGGCTAAGGAGAACGGCTAAGGCGAGAATCGCTTGCGCGTTGTTCGGTCTTTTGTAGGCGCCCCACAACAAAAGACCGACCGACACTGCTGGGTATTCGGGTGCGAATCTGAGCCCGCACCAAGTTCTACGACTTTACATTTGCTGTCATTAAAACCTGCAATGGCAATCGTGGTCCAAGCGACATCAACGGGACTAAATTAATTATGTTTGAAATAATGAGTTTATCGATACCAACGTTTTAATTTTCGTATTTGACGTATTTTTACAATTCAGTATTGTAAATTTAACCATTTTTGTTTGTCACGTGGCATGTTCTACAGCGGCATCGGCTGAAAGTAGACTGGGATCGAACAATGAGCGTTGAGACGCAGTTAGATCAACTTGCGACATCTACTTCAGTATAGGTCTGTGGTCGTCATAGTTATTATCTTTATGACATTGTTTTGTAAATGTAGATAAATTATTAAGAGTGCTTTTTTATTATTTAGCCATTATTTACAAGGTCTTACAGACCTTTGACCAAATATTTCTAAAATGAGTAATCTTTCACAATATTTTCAAGTACCTTCTTAATATATTACCAAGTATCATTAATCACATTCCACGAATTTGATAACCGTTTTTAATTTTTTTGATATGGAATTTCCAGGTAAGTTTTAACGTCGATAGTATATATGTAATAGGATTAATTCACAGAAACGCATAAAAATCAGTACTGAAAATATAATTATATTTAGTTATATTCGATTAGCTGTAAACTACATGTTCCGATTATTATTGGCTATTGTGTTTTTCAAGGAGTAGATATATCTTATCTTAAATAATTGTTCTGTTATCATTTGAATGTATAGATTCTTTAGTGGGTTTATCTGGCTGTGTCTACGGATATAGGGGATTTTACGATAAGCAAGTGTTTAGGTGTCTTAATTATGAATCAGCAAACGAAGATGAGCAATTGAAGAGGCGTACGATGTTTTATCATCTCGGTATAATCCACGTTTTTATTACTATTTAAGCTAGATTTCATCAAGCTAGGAGACGAAATTCTAAGGATAAAACAATATTCTCAGGAATAAAAACACCATGCCTGGTATGGCCGCCGATTGAGGCGGTAAGGCGTAGTTATCCGTGGTATTCATACAAGATGGCGTGTTGATTTTGGTCACTGCGATATATTAATAACACTGGACTAGCTATTGTCAAATTATTTTGTGCCTTTTTGATTTTCGCTATTTTCGTGCTATTACAGGTGCTCTGGAACTAAAATTGACTAGTCATATTACACAGGGTACTTCCCCAGTATTCATAACAAGGAAAAAAAAATTAAGTTATACGTGCCCGAGTTTTGGCAAAGTTAGCAAGATGAAAGTTTGTGTACAGAGAGATATGATATCAATAACTGATAATCGAAAGTTTCACAGCATTTGGCTGTAGATTCGATTTCAGGATTTGGCAAAGTTGAGAGTGTGGAATGAAAAATTACAAACAGTGGAAACTTAAGGTTGTACTTAAGCTGTTAACAATTTGGAATACGGCTTACCATCAAATGGTGAACCTTCTATGCCTGCCCATGTGTAAGGAAAAGTAGAAAAAATATGTAACTGTCCACCAGTAATTATGAAATCTTAGATGAATCAAATCCATGTACGTTTGTTTGGATTATTTAATGTATGTCATTGTGTGTTAGAACTTATCATACTGCTGTGATCCGACACAAATGCTAAAAACCGCAACATTTTCATATGTTTTTTGTAACCTACTTAAAATGTATTGATTTCTCGTGTGTAAAATTATCAAACAAAGTAATAATCATATTTTTTCAATATTTTTCGAAAACAAAATTCACTAAACCTTACAGACGTAAAAATCGTCTTACATATATTTTTAATTTTCTTGCTTCATAGATATAATATTTTTGTAGTTTTTTAAATATATAGAACAATGTATACCGATTTTTTAACATACATATCGTGTTGTTAACCAAGCGGCGTACAGCTCGCTTCCCCCTTGAGACCCGGCATTGCAGATTCGAAATCCTACTTTTTTACTAATTTCAGCATACATTTTTTTTTAATTGAAAAAGGATAAGACGTTTGTCTTCTATCTCACCTGATGGAAAGTGACGATGAAGACGAAGGTGTTACACGATGCATACCTACATCGTTTATGATGGGAATAAAGGAAGGATTTAAGATGGGAAAGGATTAGGAATAAAGCTGAAAAGTGATTTGGTTTTTTAATAGTTTGGTAAAGCCTATGTTAACTGCTAATACTTTCAAAAAGTCTATAAGTAACTAAGAATCAAATCTTTTTCAAGTTAATCTTTCGAGTCCACTTTTAAAGCAGGCATTTTTTTTTAAATAGACTATTCAAATAGAATATGTGACATTAAAGATATAGCATTAGGATAGAGATCTTTTAAGTTCGATAAAACTAATTCGAATTAGCCTGGCAGTTACGATGATAACTGAACTGATAAAAAATAACGAAGTACATAATAATTTCATGATCTGGCAAATATAATAACGAAAACCTTTTTAATTATTTATCTCCAAACTGAAAATATTCTTGGAAAGTCCTTTCTAATTACATTTTTAATTATTTTAGCATTAAGATTATTATGAGTTATTTCTACAAAACCATAAGTTAGTTTTAATAGGAATTTAATTTAATATTAAAATTTATTTAAGTAAATGTTCATTCCATATAATGCACAATTCAAAAGTCTAAAAATATGTACTATGCCAAGTAAGCCAACACGCATGCATGATTATCTCGTGCTAAATTAATTTGAATATGACAGACCCAAAACCGAGAGTGTCCTTTGAAATATGACATCAAATTTAATTTTATGGTCAAATGCTTTCATGTCTACTTGAACCCTCAAGAAGATGGTTTGGGACTCGCTTCAAAATGATAACTTCGCAACTTGTCGGATAATATTGTCATTTATTACGTGAATTCACTATATTAGTTCTGTTACAGATACGAGTAAATTAACTTTCTTCTAAGTATTTGTATAAATGCTTTGTTGAGTATACACGGATAACAAATATCAATAAAGAGACAAAAGGCAGGACATTAAGGTGCTCCCACACAGCAGTTATATAACGTTAGAGACTGTTGCTTAACATTTACTTAACAAATTATAACAAAAGTTATAAATTGTTAATGATGTTATACAACTTAATTTAACAAAAGGTTTTACAACTGATTGCAACATGATACAACAAAATATAACTTTTGTTGTATAATATCATCAGAGACTCAGCTGGACGTTAGCGGAAACTGCAAAAGCCCAAACTGATTGTAACATAATGTTATACGATGTTATACAACGAGTTCAACCAGTGTGGGAGCGTTTATAACATATAACATTTCTTGACATGTTGTAGCGTATGTTACACGCTGTTATAAAATGTTATCGTGTTACACAATCTTCTATAACGTTATATAACTGCTATGTGGGGGCACCTTTACAATTACTCTACTTATTTTTACTATAGATGATTAAAACGAGAGCATAACTCAAAAGAAAGAACCAACGATGGAATCTTACCTTTTGCCACGCTGCTAATAATTCCATATTTATCTTCAATGCTAAAAGCATAATATCCATTTGCGGCATTATCCAGGTTTTTACCTTTCGAAAACAACAACAAAACTACAAGGTCAATTGAGTCACATGTAAATTGTTAAGTAAATATTAGTGTCGAAATGATAAGACCCTTGCGTACGCCAAAATTAAAGTCAACATAATGATAATACCCTGCCCAGTCCGAAATATTTAACTTTTAGATAAATATTGGTATATTTCGATGACTAGCTTGTTTATTTTGTATATAATAAATATACGCTTTTCTATTGTCGTACTGTGGGTGGGTATCTTTTCAATTTTCGCATCTTTTCGAACCTCATTCTTTTTTTTTTCAATTTCCAAGCGGACTGTTTATATCGGCATTATACATTTTACCGAATTTTGTGGCCTCTTGTATTTGATTGTATTCCTATTTAGAAACAATTGTTTACTTAGCAGATGTATCTTAAACAATCTTATGTGTTTAGAACTGTAATGTGAAGATTTACTTATACCGTAGTTTTGAAATGCAATATTGAGCAGTTTTTGTAGTAAAGGGATAAAATTAAAAATCGTCGCATCAGTTAAATTTATAAAAACCATTGCGAAATATCTGTATAGTTTTAAATGACGATACAAGAACAAAAGTAATTTCAAATCAAATCCACGATTGGTAATCCATCATTAGTCAAACCATCTACAAGCAGTTGTTTTCTATGAGGTCACCTCAAATAATTACGCCACCAGGTGAATCGGGTGCTACCGCCTCTGAATTGTAAAGAAGGCGAATTTCTTGCATACTGTGACAAATATCTATTACAGGCGGATTTATTGAAGGCAGTGGAATCCTCCGTTACACCCATTGGCGTATAAACAAATGGACGAGTCTAATACAAAAATAACAAAAAAGTGTCCCGAAATGCTAAAAAATAGGATATTTTATACTGAATCATGTGTCTTTTAGTTACTGTTGCTTTTAGCTTAAAACAATTTTTCACTTTATGCAACTTCGTTCCCCACCATTCCAACCAGCTGGTCAATAAGTCAGCTGAATACACAGCCAACCCAGACGCGGCGGTTCGTTATAGGCTTCCGCGTTTTAACAGATCCCGACGACGCTATTTTTCAACGCCAGGAATGCCAGTGTTCCAGTGTTCCAGAAGTTGTGTGCTAGAGCATATTATAAACTATCCGATTATTTGGATGATAAAAGCCCTTGGGTATAATCCCCTCATTAACAGGATTGTACTAGTATTTGTAACAAAGCATGTGTAATGTGTCTGTATGTTCGATGAGTTCTTCGTCCCGATGAATATCTAAAGCGTCATTGTCACTAAAGTACGCCGTTTTATGGTAGCGTCTGGTGACGGGTCGCCCACTTGCCTCTAATATGGTTGAGGAGGGCGATGGCTGGATCCCGCGTTAACTCGTGAACGGGTGCCGTTTGAGGGTGTTCGTCGTTTGGATACTTGGGGGGAGGGAGACTTGCCGAGCTAACAGATGCAGAAAAGAATAATTTTGTATAGACATAAAGAAACTCTGTAAATTTATTTTGAAAAAAATGTACCCGTGAAGTTTCTTGCCAGTTCCTCTTCACGAAGGTTTTTTCGAACTGGTGATAGAATCATGTTTTATTTGACGTCAATAAGAACAAGTAATTGTCAAAGTTGAAAAATAAATATTTCATTTCATTTCATTTCATTAGAAACACGGCATTCGAATAGCCTAACTCAACGGTGGGCCAGGCTTACGCGTCGTACGTATTCCTACTGAGTTTCTTGCTGGTTCTTTGGCAGTAGATGACCCTTCCGGACCAGTGGTAGTTTCAATATACGACGTCCTAAGTCGAGGTCCGTACCCTCTCGGGTGCCCTTAGGCATATCGTATGTAGGTGTAGTTTAATTCCGGCCAAGCGCCGTCAGCGCTAAGCTACAAAGTCCGTGAAAAATAAATTTTAAAAGGCTCATAGGGCCATAAATATACTGTCAAAATGTGCTGGCAAAGTAGAATATGTGTGGATGAACGTTCGGGAAATATGCCGGCTGGCCAATGACGTTCGGTGTAAAGACTACAATTATGTGTAGCAGTTGGTTCGTTGCCTCGCCTTTACCTTTTAACAAATAGTGCCGGCCCGAACATGTGGGTAACGCCCCTTATAAAGCTTTTTTTTCGTACACTTTGCGTATTCATACCAATTTGGTTAGAACGCTTTTGAGCGCGCATTCAAAGTCCATTTCTTTTTTGCAGTAGCAGGCACTTGAATTAATCAACTCAAATCAATGTACTTAGTACCCATTGTTTCTTAAGCTTATTTTGCATAATCTCACAAATTTAAAAACCTTTTCTTTTGTCCACAGGCCAACTTCCACAACCTCGACGACTACATAGCCTACGAATACATAAGTAAAGTGAGTCTCCCGCAAGCAGAAGGGACTAATAGGGAATCTAGAACCGTTGTACTGAGTTTCCCGGTCGGCAGTGGTGTGAGGACTCCTGGATTTTACCGGTTCATATACTTCAGCCAGCCGAATACTGACGTTAGAAGTGTTTTGGGTGAGCAGTCTAGTTTTGATATATAGGTTTTAATGATTTAATTTTCTGTATGGGTTCTTGTATCATACACAAACTAGGTTAAGGTAAGACTTATTGTTGAAACTGTTTGTTTGTTTACATGTGTTCATCAGGAAAGATCCTTAAATATGCCGTATTCTATAGAACAAATAAATCTTATGCGATTTTAGTAAAAACATGAATGTGTTTAAAGTTTGTGTTCGTAAATGATTTATCAAAGCATCGTTGTAACGTGTAAAAAAATACGTACTATGGGGTGAAGGCATATTCCTTGAGTGTCCTGGGCGACATTAATAGTTTGTATAGACGGCATCATCAATTGGCAGAGTTTGTGTATTAAAATGGTATATGTAGGTTTACTATAACAATTATTTTATCATTTTTAATAACTCACGTACGCCAAAGCCATAACGTATAAATTCTTAAAAAATATATAGCTACAGAACATAAAGCTTAGTTTCAGTCACAGATAAATCATTGGTTTTGTTTGATTTGATCTTGAGACGAAATCTTGACGAATCTTGAGAGAAACATGTGACTTTTCTCTGCACGTTCATACGAGTATTTGGATACTTTTTCTGGTTTTTCATGTAGCAAGTCTATGGGTAAAGTGTAAAATTAATATTATTTAAACTTATGAAGCATCTTCTTCGTACGAAAAACATTGTTCTGTAATGTTTGCTTCCAGCCAACATACAGGGAACCTGGAATAACGTTTACTATTCATAACTATGCTTAAAGTATGTTGCAAGTATACCATATAATTTTTCTTTCAATATTTTTGCGGGATAGTTTGCAAAAGGAAATATATTTCACTTATTTCGTTTTTTTTAAAGGCGACTTACAACCTACATAACCTTTCCAAGTGTGTTGCTTATGGGTCGGTATCAAACTAAGACTTGCATAAGGTTCCTAAAAATGTTTTTGAAGCATCTATTTGAGTATGGTGGTAATTCTGGATAATTATAGATAATCTCTTTATTCACAATGAACATAATAAAAAGAACACATTAATTACAAAAAAAGAAAATTCAAACAGCTGCGGACAATGAGGGGTTTTCATTCTACGATTAAAAATAAAAAATAGTTCTTTTTTCAACATTAGATGGCATTGATCAAAAGTCAAGAGTTATAAAAAGTATGACATGACAGCAATGACTGAGTGAGTGATAGACAAAAAAAAACATCCGCCCGAAAGGGCTTCTTTTGAATATGAATCATTCGTCACTGGTTCTTGCTATGTGTACGGGTGCCCTAGGTATCAATTTCAGTAAACTATACGTAAAGAAAAAAACGAATAAAATAAAATAACCTAATCTATCTCAAGGAACACTATATTATTAATCTTGTATAATATATGTGTGTGTGTGAATGAAAATAAATATATGATAAATTTGTAACTGGTACATAATATAAACATACGATCAGTCAACAAACAAAGAGATTGACATTGACTCTTGAGTTTTGTTCAACGCCATCTAGTTTCCAATGAAATACCTTAAAAGAAACGAGAAGCCCTCATTTGACTTAATCTGGTCTACGTATTTATGTACCCCTAGTTTCTAAAGCTTATTTTAAAGATAAAACGGTCAGTGAAAGTAAAATGATACATATTTAATAATTCGCATGTATGTCAAAATGTTATTATATCTTTAACAACAGATAATTATGATTTGCAAATTAATTTTATTATTGAATTTTGCTTTTACTTCGTTTCTGTTCTGCGTGAGTTTGTATGGTTTTGCCTTATGTATTTGTATAAAATCTAGGTTTGTCTTTTTACAATTACGCCGCTTTTCCATCTAAACTACAAATTTTAAGTCACTTACCTTTTATTCCTGTGCAAAAAATTTACAATAAACAGTATGAAACATATTTATTGACGAACAAAGCGACAAAAGGGAATAAATACACTCCAGTAGCAATGCAATAAAGCGAAACTATGATTGGTTCGTCGATAGGTAGGTCTTGTGCTGAAACTACACTAAGTCGTCAATATCGGATCGCACATATACTTGAGACAATCACCAGAAAAGAAAAGATATGCGCAAAATAACCACCTGTGTAGACGCCGATCAGTTAAATTGGACTTAGAAATATGACTTGGTTAAAAACCTAAAAGGATGGAGACACGGACAAAAGCTAAAAAAGGTATTTTATAAAAAAGACCAGTGGTTTTGGCAATCCACACCGCCGAAGACAGGGCATAACGGCGTGAGAGGATAAGAAAATCATTCAGCGACATTATGTCAAAAAATATTTAATGTACCTAATTAAAATAGTATGTTTATATGTCATAAAATAAAAATATTGTGTTGTCAAAATGATGTCAGATTAAACTAGATATTTATTTTAGAGACATAACAAAAACTTAGTATAACTAGAGATCGGGCTCCCGTTGACGAGTTTCGAATGTAGCGAAAATAAAGCGTTATTACGACATGTATGTGTATCGAGGAGATCGTCAAGTAAATGCTAATACAATCTTACCATAATTCTGAAATGATCTACTCGTATTTTAAAATGTATTCCGATCGAACACATTGCAATGAACCATTGTGTTTACATCAACTTCGATTGTTAATGACAAGTTTTAGGTAAATATTTTAACTGGATATTTGTGATATTTGGTGAATGATCCTTGTATTGTTTTTGATCACCTCAAAATAAGGATTCTTTAAAATAAAGTTAACGTGCTAAACTTTTAAAACCTCGTGCAGTATCTACGTCGTATTTCACTTTTGAGGGAGCAGAAATGTTATTTTTCTAACTCTTAGAACCTTTGCTGTTCTAACAGCGGACTATTGAAGGCGGCAGAAGTTTAATAATTCATGAAGCTTGGCACCAAAAAGGTGACATAAACGTTTGTACAACTTTTTGGCTTCATCACAGCATAGATTGATCTGCCTGCGCTCGCTCATAAAAAAATGAAAATATGTAAGGCTAGTAAATAGATGGATAGCTTTTGAATAATTATGTCAAATATATGCATTTTATATATGCATAAATATATGATCAAACAACGATTCGTTGCGTAGTTAATTCGTAAAAGTGTAACAAACAAAGTTACCTTCGCGTTTATTACATTTAGGTTGGTATGTTAGTTTATTTAATTTCCTGTTTCAATATTAAAGAAAATGTATATGGAGTTTATTACGAATCAATTAAATCCTAGTACTACAAGATTTTTAACCTTCAGCTGTTAGGTAAATCTTTTATTATGGAAAACTTCTGTGTTATTTGTAATGTGAGAAAACTAACATTTGTAAATAATTGTATTGGTAGCCGTGTTGATTCTAATGTATAATAGAATCTATGTGAATATTTATGCTCTGTTGAGTCCAACTAAAATTATTTATTCGTTTTGTTACTCTGCTATTGAAAACAGCGATTGAAAACGGTTGCAATGTTTTAGAAATATTTACACAAAGTCATTGTATGATGGGATAATATAAAATATATAAATATGTATTGAGTAGATAAAATTCATGGTGTTTTCAAATTCAGTAACGTAAATTTGGTCGTTGTACTTTGTACGATAATTCACGTGCCACAGACTACGTGCATTTGAACCAAATACTGTCTTGTCTTGTGGCTCAAAAACTTAATTACAGTTAATCTTAAGTTAGGTATGATACATTTAGATATTTTCCGGGCAATTTTTTTGGCGCGACTAAACAATATGTTAATATCATCCATAAAACTCGTCCATGTACAACGTCGTCTATGTGTACTATTAACTGTGCAGTCCAGCTATACCTGTTGGATTCCTCACTCCAAACGCTTATTTATAAATGACCAATTTTATAACTGCTGTCTTAATCTTTATTTCAAATAAATGTTAAATACGGGAAAGTCTGATTCAAAGTCACAGTTGTTCTCGTAAGTATAACTCATTCACAGTCGACATTCATTCATGCCGTGCATAACCTTATTCTTGATATTATTTTATTATAAAAGATATAATGGCAACGCATTACTTTGATGCAAACTACGTTATTAAATATCCTTTATTGATGTTTATTTGTTTATTTATATATAAGATATAACAGGGAATGATTGAAATATGATATATTTCTGCTATTTAAACTGTTGATTTTAAAGTATCTTCGCTTACCTAACACAACCATACCCGATCCCTAACGTTGCATACTTCTAACACTTAAGGAATGATACGGGCAAGCTTTCATGTTACAAATTAAAAAAGAACGACGCCATTGAAGAAGGGTTACATGTCAACCGATGTCTATAAAGGTTTTTGCTGGGTCTCGCTATTTAGCTATTGAGAAATAAAGGGGTCTTCCGAAGCTGTGGTGGTATAAATGGGTACACTACATAAATACGAAAAACTTAATTCCGATAGTCATAATCACGAATTTAAAAACTCTGGATTTTATAACACCGTATGGTTCAAAATTCCGATAGTGAAAATTCCGTGTGTCATAATTCCTAATTTTTCTTCTTCGAAACTTCAAAACTTTAATTACGAAAATCAATATGCCGAATTTGAAAATACTGAACCATAAAAAATCCGAATTATTAATACTCTGTAATATCATAAATACGGATCCCGAATATCAAAATTCCGAATTATATTAGTTGCAATAACAAACGCCTTATAAAACTGCATGAGCACATCAATTTATACGTTCGAGCATTCAAGTAGTCAGCTGGAAATGGGAAAGTTTATTTAGTTGTTTGTACCAAGTTATTTCTTGAGAATATAGGTTATGTACTGAAATGCAAACCACTTTTTGGCGCTTCGCCGGCCGCTGCCGCGGCACGCTCGCTCCGCTCGTTCGGCTCGCGCTGCATTATCTACATGCAGACTAATTGCTCCTCCGCGCTTCGCTCGTCGTCGCGCCTAATTTATATAACTTCAAAATTTACCTTATAAATTTTTATTTGTGTCACAGGATTTAGATTATAATTTTTAATAAATAGCCGTTTTAGATACAAAAACTGAATGTTAGCATAAAATTTTCGGAATACCATATTTCGGACTAGTAACACAGCGGGTTTTTAATTCTTCGTACTAATGAAAGTCGGAAAATTAAAATTTCGTATTTATGAATTTCGATAAAATAAAAATCGTGATTTTGAATAGTCGGAATTTATTCTCTTGGGGATTGTGAAATTCGGACGTTTAAAAATCTGAATATTCAAATTCGGAATTACATAATTCGGAATTTTTGGGTGTTTCCGGTATAAATACAACCACCTTGTTCGGCTTGGTGGTTTTTGGTCAATTATACAGGGCGTCGCTTGAGTATTATAAGTAAGGCTAAGTATGCTCGTCTGCCTTAGTTTAAATCGCCTTAAGGTTTCAAATAAATTAAAGAACGACAAATTTTTAACGTAAGAATAGCTTTGAGAAGACTAACATGAGAAATGTAATTTCTGGGAAAATTTATTAAAATTAAAATAATAATTACTTTATAATCTACGATCATTTTATTTCAGTAAGACATAAATTTGTTTTATTTAAATAGTAGTTGGGATTTTAAGGTTAAGGTAATTAAGCATTAAAAAACTAATGAATATGGCAATTAAAAAATTATAACACATAGATATTTTTTCTAGAGTTATTTATAAATATACAAATGCGGCTGCGTATTTATATCTAGTATTACTAAAATGCAACGTATATGAATGCATACCACATGTTCGCTAAAATTTCCGTCTGTGCGATTTGTGGAATGTCGAGTTATTTTGGTATTTTGTGAAATAGTTTATTTCAGTTAAAATTACTCAATGTACGAGATTCACAGTTTCAGAAATATTCATCGCTTTCAGAATGTATGTTTTTGTAAAATAAATACCATTTGTTACTTTATGAATAAAACTGATTTGAAAATATTGTCTCGTGTTGTCGATTTGCGAATCCTGATAAAGACAAATATTAGAATCCATCACTCTAATTGACTTTTCTTAACAAGACTTGGATATTTTCTATTAGGTCCCTTACATATGAAATTGGCGTTTTGTCGTACTGGCAACTTTGATCTGTATTATCTCCGCTTTGGTTAAGAACTCCAATTTCAAATTCATACGGCTATTTACTCACGCATTTGTGTTTCGAAAGCCGTAATACATTTGTGTTTTCCTCTGGTTTTTTCTTTGCATCACTTAGTTTACAAAATGGAAAACTTGAAATATCGCGTTATTTACGAGTACGAGTTCCACCGTGGCACCAGTGCTGCAGAAACGGCTCGAAGTGCTGTGTATGGCGGCGGTGTCCCAAAAGAAAACAGTGCGTTTTGGTTCCAACGTTTTCGTTCTGGAAATTTCGGCGTGCAGAACAAGCCTCGTGGACGGCCGGAGACCAAAGTTGACAATGAAGAATATAAGGCTATTGTGGAAGCGGATTCATCGCAAACCACGTCCGAGTTAGCTGTAGGCTGCGGTCTTAGTGACAAAACTGTTTTAAACCACTTGAAGCAAATTGGGAAGGGGAAAAGGCTTGAGAGGTGGGTGCCTCATGAATTGAGTGCAGCAAACCGACAAACGCGCGTCGACTGCTGCGATACATTACTCAACCGGCACAATAATGAAAGGATTGTAAATCGAATCATTACCTGTGATGAATAGTGGATCCTGTACGACAATCGGAAACGCTCATCGCAATGGTTGAACCCTTGCGAACCAGCCAAATCCTGCCCCAAGCGAAAATTGACTTAAAAAAAGTTACTTGTGAGCGTTTGGTAGACTAAAGCTGGTGTCGTTCACTGCAGCTTTCTTAAATCTAGCCAGGCGATTATGGTAGATATCTATTGTCAGCAACTGCAAACCATGATGGAAAAGCTAGCTGCTAAACAACCGAGGCCGCTCTAGGCCACTGCTGCTTCAGGACAACGCTAGACCACACACTGCACAACAGACGGCTACCAAATTAGAGGAGCTTCAATTGGAATGTCTAAGACATCCAGCGCACTCCTTGGACCTTGCTCCAACAGATTACCATTTTTGAGATGCACTTTTGCCGTTATGAGATGGCAAAAGTGCATAGATAGCAATAGTACATACTTTGATTAAATAAATATATTATATATTTTTTAAATTTATTTTTTGTTCCTCCCTTACAAAACACCAATTTCATATGTAATGACCTAATATTTAATCAATTTATATTTTATTCTGGTTTCTCACTCTTGGCTATGTTGTTACATCACAATATTTCCACAATTTGCAAACAGAACATTTCATACAGTTATTTAATCAACAATGAAACGATGTATTTCGATTGTCACCAGGTATATCCGAGCCTTTCGAGGTCAGCGCCAAAGAGGACAGGTTAGTCTCCGTAGACCCCTGCGACCAGCCATCAGGCAGTGCTTCCAAGGATTCGTCCTCTAAGCCGACCACAGCCGCCACGGACGTTTTCACTGACTTCACTGGCCTGGACGTAGCGCGTCTTTCGAAACACTTCAGCAATGACCTTAGCATTGACTGACTAAGGGCCTACCTGCCAGGCTCTCCCTCGACAAGCAAGAAGAAGAATGGGGAGTGATCGCATTTTGTTTTTAAGATGTTGTTTTGTTTTGTAGTTCTTTTTTTAAGGATCCGTGTCCTTGAATGATTTTCAAGCAGTCTAGGGCCAAATATAGTTTTGTTGTCAGTTTTGCATAGAAAACAAAGGTTTATAAAATAGGCTTTCGTATAAGTTTCAGTTGGAATCCTTATACAAGTCCTAATATAATTGGTGAAAGTTGTGCGTTTTAAGCCACAAAATATTTATTTGAATGGATAGACCGCTACAGTAGCGATGTTGAAAATGACATTATTTAATACTTAAGGTAGTTGGCCTTTTTGGACCTTATGCAAATCTAGATTCAGCAAATAAAGGTTTCAGTTTTCAGTAACATTTTACTTTATATAGAAAACTTGCTGCTACGGCTATTATAATTCTGAACGTTGGTTATTATGTATGTCCTTTCGCATTGATATTCTTGGTCATACGGCAAGACTTATTTTGTTCATTTTTCTATGTTATCCTTTCTGTATTTTTATAAATCAAATTTTAACATTTTCTTGTTCATATTTAAATATAGTAATTTCTACCGAGAGCGATCAATCTTTGTAAATTAATAGTAAATAATTATAGATACATTACAAACTTTAGATAGAGGCCATAATAGACTGTGGTATTGTATACATGATAATTATATAAAAATAAATAGTTGAAAAATCTTTTTAGAATGCATATACACTAGATATCATTTAAATATTCTATAAAAAGAAAAGTTATTATACACAGTTATATACTAAATTCAATATACTCGTATATTGCTTGCTTATAAATCTTTATGTATTAATAGTATTTATTCTCAACAGTAGATTCAGGATTTAGAAATAACTTTACAGTATACATGACGTACCTATACATATAAAATCTTCTAGATATTAGATAAGATAAAAATAATTTGGTTTGAAGAAAAAATTAAGAAAGTTTCGTAATTAGGCTGAGGGTACCAACTAGGCAATAATAGATTTAGTTTGGTCTTCAATTTATTATTTCATGATTGATATACATATTTTTTTATTCTTTTCTTTTATTAAAATTGGAAATCATAACGAGAAATTGTATTAAGCAAATATTAGTTTCTACTACGTAGATACCGAAAGTGTATAAAATATAGATAAAACACATTAAAAAATGAGTACAATTTTGTGTAAAAAGTTCAATATTTCGGTATTTGTGATATTTTGTTGGTGCGGGTTATTTTTTATGTGGTAATATGTTTTAGCTTTTGCTAGTTATGTTGTTTAATAAGACATATTAAGTATTTGCTTTTTTGTCTAATATGTGTATAGGTTAAAAAAACGTAAATTTGGATGTTCTTTTTGTGAATAATGAGTTTCGTAGATAAGCAACAATTAGCGACATTAAAATGTCATTAGCGCGAGGATATCAATTTAAGTTAGATTTTATGAAACTTGACACTTATAATATTTTATAGTGTTTATCGAGAAGACGCATTTCGGAAATATTTAATGAAAAATGTAAGAAGTGATTGATAGTGTTTGACTATAATATCCATTTGATTGTCATAGTTTATTAATATTATCCCTTCTGTGATTTCGTTGGCTCTGGCAATAATAGTAGGATGCGTTAGATCAGACATGTTGAACAAAAATCTTCATCGGAAATGGTCACTCCCGCTGTATATTTACTAAAAGTTTCTTGTGATGTAGGTTGTTGTGTGATTATTTGAAAAAAATATTTAAATATCTCAGTAAAATGGTAGGACATTATCATCATAATCCAAAAATCTTCAAAAGAAATCTTTCAAAATGAGTCCTTTACCTACTGTTGGCGTGTTGCTTTTATTAATAGCAGAATCGAATAACCTCACTCAATCGCTTCATATATTATACGCAATTATATTAAAATCTCTTTTTAATTTAATGTTTAATAAACACATCTGTCACATTTTTATACAGCATTGTTTTAAATTCTAAAATACTTTCCGAAAACTTTGAATGGGGCTCAACATTTTATAATATTTTAGCTTAAAAAATGTAGATATAGGTACATGACATTATGTGACAATAACTTTCATGTTAGTTATTACATTTTGCTTCAATGCTGAGGCCTATCGATGCGTGTTCTTAGTACCAAACTAAAGTGTAGAAAAATATATACGTATTTCATATATACATGTAACTGTTGGTGAGAGAAAAGTAGGGTTTATAGCGTAAAGGTACAGGTAGGTTTTGCGCAAATCTAAATAATTCGAATGTCAAAACAAAAAAGTGATGCAAAAATTATCTCATTATCTAGATTCATGGTATTGTTTTGAACCCAAGAGATATGTTCCTTATGTTTGTATTGGTATGAAAACTAATTAAAACAGAAAAACTATAAATATTTAGAGGGTTATAATAAATTACGAAACAAAATTCTTTGGATTGTGTTATAATATATTAATGAAACGATAGTTTAGCGTTCTTTTCATTTGACAATTGTTAAATTATAAAAATGTGATGTGAAAAACAAATTTTATAGCGAATATTTTCGCAATGCATTGTTAGATAATATTCACGCTATATATTTTATTTTGTATTTTAAATTTAGGTTATTTCAAATGTGCGCTTAAATCAAACGAAAATTTTTTACAATAATATTTTTTAAACGTTTGGTGTTTATTATGTATTTTGCAACAGTATTTTAACTTTGTGGCTTTATAAAGGCGGAACTTAAACTACTTTCATCTAACCACGACGGCCGAGTGGCGGAGGTACCAGGTTCGAGTCTTGGTCAAGGCATTTATTTGTGTGATGACCACAGATGTTCGTTCTCGGTCGTGGTTGTTTCTCTGTATATATGTATGTTTATCCTGGGTTCCCCCAGTTCACTGTGCGATCATCCATAATAACATAAGCTCTTCTTACTTTGGGGCCATTGTTCATTCACATTGTAGTTGTCGAATTGAATTAGTATTTTTTTATGAACGTAATCATTAACGCATTTGCCACCTACGTATGATGGATGATGATGATCTAATTGCAGTTTAACCCGATGATAATATTGGTTTTATAACTTGTAACCTTGTTACGCATATTCCGATTATTTCTATGTTTGTGACGGGTGTCAATTGACGTGTAATTTCCTTATTCCGGATCAATGATTCACTTTAACCATAATGTTTTTGGGTTAAAACTAATAGTTTTTTTTTTATATTTTGTTTCGGAACGGTATATATTTTATTTTATTTATTTATTTTATGTCAAATTCAAATTCAAATTCAAATATTTATTTCTCAACATTGACAATTACTTGTTCTTATTGACGTCAAATAAAACATGATTCTACCACCAGTTCGAAAAAAAACCTTCGTGAAGAAGAACTGGCAAGAAACTTCACGGGTATATTTTTTTTTTTCAAAATAAATTTACAGTCTCTTTATGTCTATACAAAATTATTCTTTTCTGCATCTGTTAGCTCGGCAAGTCTCCCTCCCCCCAAGTATCCAAACGACGAACACCCTCAAACGGCACCCGTTCACGAGTTAACGCGGGATCCAGCCATCAGCCATGTTGATATGTATGTATAGTACTGTAACGGTTTTGGTTGTGAAATCGTTTTCGCCTCGTTATCTATTCGTGGTTCTACGTAACTGTCGGATACCCGGTTACCGCAAAGTCAAAAGCTCCAATAAAATAAAAAGTAATGTTTGATATAAATATAGCCTTAAATTTACCGTCTGCATCAAGAATTACTTCTAAATTTACATGTCTGATTCGGTTTCAAATTGGTTTGATTCGGATATGTAATAGTTTCGGTTACGGTATCGTGACCATTGCGACTACAACAGTATTAAACATTGCCAAGTTTAAACTTAAATCTTAACGCTTTTTAAAGATTTGAAACTGCTTTCTTATAAACTTTTTATTTTATATTTAAAACATAAACTTTGTCTTAAAATACCACGAAACGTTGTCGTTGGTACGAGCTTACAATTTTTTTATAGGTCTACTAAAACGCAGCCCACAAATTTATCAACGTTCACTAAGAGTTACATTATCAAACATGGAAATCCCAAATTTGATTATATTTATATCATAGCTGTGCGGGGAGGCTCGAAGCTTGCGTACAGAAAATTTTCGGATAGTACGTAAACGATTTCGAAAACACTTTATTATTTTTAGAACATAATATTATTTTAAAATTGTTCAAAGAGTATTTAACTTAACGAAAACAAAATTTCTTTTTACGTTGAAAATTTATCAAATAATTGCGTTGTTCGACTTAGAGGATGATTAAAATAGTTTAAGAAAACTACCGTATTTACAAGTCCTATTTTCACTTAAATAGAACATCTTGAATTAAAAATTAAAATTAATTATATTTCGTTGAATGAAACCCATCTAATACTAGAAGTTAAGGATTTGTCTTTACAGGACCTTTATTTTTATTAATGATATATATATTTTAATAAATTAGGTTGCTTTCTTGACGGGGTCGATATTAAGTACTTCGACGTTATGGTCTGTAATATATATTTATAATATAAAAAGGTTTTATCATCATCTTAATATTTTATCAATACAGCACGGTAAAAGGAGCGTAACATTTTGTAGTGTCTTTTGCAAATATTTTTACTGGCCATACAATAAATAGCATTACATAAAATGAACAAACCTTATTTTAATTTAGTACCTGATATTTGTTTGTATTTTTTAAAAGTAAATTAAAATAATGTTTAAATAAAAGCTTTCATTGCCTACACAGAGAGCGATTTGCTCGAAGCGTGGATCAACTTAATATAGACCTTAACTCCGTAGGTTTAAAGTTCAGTAACTTTCAAACGGTTATGTTGGATTTAGTTCTTGTAGATGTATTTTTTTTGCTTTGACAGTTATCGACACAAGAGATAATAGCAAAATTAAGGGAAGATTTGTTAAAAAATCAAACAATTTCTTAAAACCACCGACTTTTCGTTTCCTATTCTTAGGTTGTTATTTTTGTATTTATTCTTGTTTTGACTCCTAAATTGTGCAAAATGTAAATTGTTTTGTTTTTATACTTTTTTACATTTTTGTATGTATTTTTTATCACTTACCTCATTGTTACTTGCCGCTTTCTTGTTAAATTTTGAATTTATTACGAACACTATATTTTTTAATATGACTTATATGTATAAAGAAATACTGTAAAAACTGTAATGTTTAGCAATCGTACCTGTTTAAGTTATTTTGTTGTATTGTGTGTACTTAAATGTGATATCCGAAATTGCTTTCGACTTGATCAGTGCATTTTATATTAGTACAAATGATTACGGCACTGTATCACACACAACACAAGTGTAGTATGAAGCAAATATAAGTTTGTTAGTTAAATGTAAATGTTGTTTTATTTATAGCGGGCGTGTTAAAGTTGTTACCTAACATCTAATTAGGTATTCGTGTGCCGGGCTTTCGATAACTTGGAGTTTAGGTGCGATGTGTGCTCTGGTCAAACATATCGTGTGTCGATAACGGTCGGTGTTTGCCGCTGCAAGTTTCGTTGAAGTCGAATGCTTGCCGCGGCGTGGAGGGTATTCGGAAAACGCGGGAAAATCGCGATATCAGCCGCCGGCCTCCCGCAGTCAGTTGGCTCGCGGCCGCCGAACACGATGGTTGGCTCCGTGCGAGCTCTCGCTCTCGCGCTACTCGCGATCTCATTCGCACGAGCGACTCTACACTCGCACGATAACATTTTACGAGTTCAACTATGGGACGCGGAGGGACTCAGCCGGGAGCCCTTGGATTCGGAAAACACCCAAGCGCCTCAAGTTCGTAAATTGAGGAAGACTAAAGTTGATCCGAACGTGCTATATAACGCGATGTTGGAGGAAGATAATATGGAGCCGAATGGTCGGTACACGAGGCACAAAGTGCGGCACAAGAGGCGGCGGGCCCGGCAGGCGGGTACTGAACTACCGTGGAGGTTCCATGACGGGGCCACGGACCTGAACGTGATGGTGTACGATGAGGATGTGAACGTATCTCGTGCAGTGAGTGACAGTGGTTCGAGAGAGGCGCTGCGGCCTGTGGGGGCTCCGATGACGCTGCGCCAGGACGAGGACGAGGTAATGAGGCAGAGCAAACACCTCACAATAGCCCTTTCAGCGTTATCGCCGCCCGAGGTGGCTAATAGCCATTCAGCAGCTGATAGCCTGCGGGGGCTCCTTTCACAGACCCCTTTCAGCGCTCCCCCGGGCGACGATGATGCGTTGATAAAAGTGAATGCGCTTCATTGTTTTCAAAATATCTTTTTTCCGCCTTGTATACTGATAGTATCACGATTACACTGTGAAAGAGCGATGTTTGTTAAATATTCCATGCTTACGTTATCTTCGTAATACGATGGAATCCAGATAGGAAATTAGGTGTATTCGATTTTATCAGCTCTTGAACGACACGATAAGTTATCAGAGTATACCGAACGTTGCACCGTAGATGACCAGACAGTTATCAGGTCTTAGAAACTTTACTAAATGAAATAAACGCAAAAAACAGCGGCAATATATTATAATTAAAGAAAAAGTAACTTTTAAACCGTCAGAAAGTTATTTACCAAGTCATTACGTTATTACCCGTATATAAATACAATCAGGAAGTCATTTATTTCTACTACAATAAATGTAGTGGGCAATAAAAGTTGAGCTTAAAGCTTAACCACGGTGGCGGCGAGCTTTAATAATATTGACTCTAGCTCACCGAGCTTGCGATAATCACTGGCTTTTTGAATCTACTTTTTGTTTAAGAAAATTAGTTTTACCCTGCTTTGACTTTACTGATCTTGGGTTTGAGCGGTTATTGTAAAATTGCACATTTTAATTTTAGTAGAGTATATAGTATATAAATTCTGAACTGGCTTGTAGTTACTATGTAATATCAATTGATTTTAAAATTTGCCAATGATGTATGAAGTTTTATTGCCTATATATTATAGCCGTGATGTGCGCATCGCATATTATAATTGTCATATGGTGAATAAAATCTTTACAGGAAATAATTTTAAAATATCCGTTAAGTTAAATATAACACAAAATGTAATTTACAGGGGTTATTATAGAACTATAAAGAAGGACTAAGTTCATATAGATAAACTTTGACAATTAGAAAAAATGCTAGTTCTTTATTAGAAGGCTATAAAAATCAGAACTACCATTAGCATAAGAACATTTAAACGCGTTCTGACGCCAAACAAAGGTTTCAAAAATAAGTACAAATTCATAGTGTTAGTGGAATTTTTTGTCAAGATCCCGTTTGGGGCGGTCCAACAGTCCTTCGTATCTTGTACGCCATAATAAACAACTGGAAACAGGCAATTTCAACTCCAGCCTAAGGTCGGTAACGCATCCTTATTAGAAATAATTGCTAAAATCCCTATTAATAAATATTATACCTACGATTTATAATGCCCACGGCCGATTACTGGGTACAAACGTGAAAAAAATAAACGGTTGTTTTACATTTTTGTTAACAATAAAATAACACCTGTTATAAATTCACTGCCTATAAATAAATTGAACTCCTAAACAATTGTAAACGTAACACTTAAAACGTGCGCAGATTATAAATAAGTTCGTCCATACTTTGTCCCGTGAATATAAACAGGATTGAACTAATAGGGATTTTGTTTTTCAAAACACTCTTTATATTGATGTAAAGTGATAAATAAATAATAATTACAACTTGTATCAAATCTATTTGAGTAACCTTCTTATAAACAAATCGCTCTCTTCCCTTTAAATTTAACTTAATGCAATATGAAGCGAACATTTTTAACATTTCTAAATCTTAGGTATAGAATTGAAGTAGTTAATGTAATCACTTAATGTGTAAAGGCTAATTGTAATTTTTTAACACGTCGGATAATCGAAATCGTTTGTTTATTTCTAAGCGGGTCTAGCTTTTTTGTAGACAAATGCAGCATCCTCGTTTTTAAGGAAGTTTATATCTTTTGCGAAACACAGAGCATTCGATATTTCGGCCAAATATAGATTATATAGAAAGACGTAGGTAAGAAAGGATTATTGATAATTCATCCGAAAATCCGGTCACGTTTTAAACAAGAAATAACCAAAGCTAGCCTGTACGTAATCAACCAGACGCTTCAATAATCCTTTATAAAATTTTAATAATGAGTTTGACAAATTAAAGATACGTCTGGTAAAGTTCCCACGGGGATTCCGGAAAAAATATATCCTATGCCACTCTCACATCAGAGACAAATCACATGACACCATGTTGAAATCTGTGAAATGGTTTAGGCTGTAGATCTTGCCAAAATAATAAATATACCTACACACATACATAACCCTCTTTCTGACAGTCGGGTAAAAAAAAGATTTATTTTGCCAATCATACTGTTATTGAAACTTATGCTTTATTTACGAAGTAAAACAGAATATGAAATTCCATTGTTGTTCATAAATTATTACATCGTCGAATCAAGTGATACACTGAGAAATTTCATACTGCTACAATTTGTGTAGTTATTCTGTAAATTACATACTATAAAACAATGATGTACCCAAATACTGTTTGCATTCACATTTTTTAAATAATTTGCTTAATAAAGCCTTTGACTAATACTAAAAGTACATTATTAATATGCACAGAGCTCCCGATATTTTAAGAACTCATTATTTATTATCTCATTTAATGTACGCATTATTAAGTAAATTTAATTCTTAGTTAAAAAAATATTCAAAAGAATTTTATGAAGTTTTGAATGCTTGAAAAGAATTTAAGTTAAGGAAGACTCCAGAAGGTTTCGGCTTTTTATGGTTAAGAATTAAACACACAATTAATCGAACTGACAAAAGTTCTCTGTGTTTGATTGTCAACTAATATAAAACTTAGAAGTTTTCATTGACGAATGTCAAGAAAAGTGTCAGTGCGATACAAATAGATAAGTACTACTGATTAAATACAATCCTTTTTCAAAATATCCCGATTTCTACTTAACCTTTAGATTTATCTGTTGAAGCGTACACTGGGCGAGCCCGACCGCTCATCGGGACCGTGATAGCTGGCTGATATTCGCAAATGACTGAATATTACTGAACTTTTGACCCAAATATTAACCTTTCAGAGGTATTTGCGTTTAGCAATGAATGAACGTGCTTTGTGCAAATATTTCTTTGTAACGAGGAGAAAAGTAACTATTTTTTTGGATGAAAAATAGTTACCTTAGAATTCCCGTAGAACAAAGTTGTCGGTAGCCTTAAAAATATATATACATATTTGTTGATAAGTATATATCTTTAAAGTATATTTACTGCGTTATGCTTTACTAACATATTATTTAGCAATACCACTTAACCATTGATGAGTACTAATAATCTTGTCTCGTCTGGTCATTCATTGCCAAAACTCCAATTGCAATCATTTTGGCAGTGCCAAAAGCACGAAAAATATTTCAATAAATATAGAACAATCCCTCGGTAAACGCGAATACTAGTAATCCCTTGGGAGATAAACCCATTTATATATTGAACAAATACTTTCCTCCTACTCTAAAATATTTATATTCAAACTTACAAATATAAAAACTTTTAGATCCGAGCCCGAAATAAACCACAAAATAATTTACTCTGCCATTTCGCCTCCATTTCAAAAATGTAATCCACGAAAGGTCATAAATCGTACTCTACTCATTACGAGTTACCTAACAATGCGGAACTGTCAAATTTTCAAACTACCCACATGATTACAACGGTGCTCGGTGTCTATTACATCACAGTACTAGACGACCAAGCATACTAGACGACTGTCAAACGTGGCATTAATTATATCGGATACGGCCAGCAGCACTATTATTATTTATTGTGGTATTTTTTGCAAGTATTTATTTGCCTGACTAAATTACCGAATTCCTGAGCAGCATTTCTTTCTAGCGCTGGTATTGTTTATTAAATCTAAAGGGTTGAAAGAGGGGCCGGAATTCCGCCCATTCGTCTAGTTCGCTTGGTCGACTAGTACCAGTAAATTATGTCGAGCGTGAATAATGAGAGCTACCATGGCGGCCTATTCAATAACTTGCGATTTCTAATTGATCGTTGTCAAGAGTCGTCGGTAAATTATGATTAGTGACTGTATGAACTGATGCAGTGCAATAGTAGTCAGATTGGACTGGAGAAGTTAGTAAAAAAAATTACACCAATACTCGGTACATATGTTTCAAGGTTTGTTTACAATTTTGTCAAGTTTATTTAAATGAGTAATACTAGTGTTAACTGAAACACATTAAACAAACAAAGTTAATGGTGTCTAAATAAGCGAATCCCGTCTTATGGATGGACGTACAACCAATTGTGACTAAAAATGTAGAATAATGATGTATAGGTATATGTTCAAAAATAGAAAATATCCAGAACTTGTATCTAACTAATATCTTGTCATTATCTGGATAATATGGAATCTTTTGTTTAAAAGGCCGTTTTCCAATCACTAACCGTTCGAGGTTAGCAGAAACACGCCAAGCGACATTAAAAAGGTTACAGCTTTGCGATAGGCAGCAACTCAATAAAGCTAAAAAAACCTTCAGGGCTTCATAGCAAAAAGCACGCAAAAGAGATCCCAACTACTTTACAACAAAACTAAGCGATGTTTCATGGAGAGTACCTACGTAGGAGTATGACGTAAAATGAATGCGGTCCTTTAAACTATATAGCCTTCTAGATCTATACTCCACAAGGTTTTTTCTATTATAATAAATCACCATGAATCTTTAGACTAAAATCTCACTCTACATACGTCAGTTAATAACATCAACGCCTTTTTGTTTAAATTACGGTAGGTACAAGTTTTTGTAAATATGTCTTAAAGATAATAATCATGAAATATTTTTGGTGACCTTTACGGTTTAATCAACCTTTTGAGCGTCGCTGGAGCGCGAGTGAAGCGCAAGCAGCCCGCAGCTTTTCAAATTTTTGAGGCATTAGACCTTCTTTATGTTGTCATCGTCTAACATCCCGGGTATTTTTCATATTCTCCCTAGTATTTTACAAGTTATTTGATCGTAAATTTCAGTTATTTTCTTGAATAAGTTTCGATGAGAGCTTTGGTAAACTCGTAAGAAAATTAAAGCACATTATTATTTTGGGTAGCTCTATATATTTTCTCTGTATTCTAAATCGATGGTTTAATGGAATGAATTTGCCAAAATATTAAAAGTTATTTAATATGCACCTACTATATTTATTGAACATAAGTAGATAGCTACGACATAAACAACCAGGAAAACTTAAACACTAACAGAGGGAAAACTCCAAAGTTCTGATCCAACAACCACATTTCAAACTTTAATCACTATCAAAATTTCGAACCAACTGTATCGGCGCTAGTTAATTATCTGGCAGTTCTAAGTTTGAACTGGCGACCGTGACCGCTGCCCGCCTCCCGTCCGCAGCGCCGCCCGTCGCCGCCAATCTGCCGGAAATTAGGCCCAAATCAATAATTTCCCACTTTGTCCACTCTACCTATAAACTACTCTGTGACGATATTGCAAACATCAATTTTGCACGTTATACACTGCTTGATGAGTCGATACGTTCGGATGCGGACGTCTGATTGACTGATCAAAATAACTCTGAGTTATCTCTGGATTTCACGAGCATTTCGCATCTCGCCGATCGGGTTTTGATTCCGATTACAATTTGCATACTCACGATGCTATTATAGATATGTGTTTCATTAAGCGATACCTTTTACAGACCGGTCCGTACTGAGGCCATGACTCAGAGAAAAAAACTGATTTATTACATTCGAGAGACGCATCACTTAAGTAATTGTAGCTTCTTAGTAATCGAGGAGGTAACAAAAAGTCTTTTAATGTAGAGCGTTTGGCTCAAGGATGAAACGTAATTGACATGTTGATGGCGGGTGTGAATAAGGTCGTATGTGCCGTGAGTGTAGAAAAAGTTATCCATCCTTAAGGTAACCGTGGACGATTATGGACCAATTACTAAAAGCGTCTACCTACATTTATAATTTGAACGGATTGCTAGAACACATTTTTTGTCTCTTCGATGTGGGGTTGAAACGTATACGCTCAGCATGTAGTAACATAGTTTTGTATATCAGACAGGTATTTTTTTTTCAATGTGTATGTACATGGTATTCAATAACTTGCTATTCATATCTATCCAGATATTTATAATTGTTGAATGAAACAAATGAAACTTTGTTATCGTTTACGATCGATTCAACGTTTAATTTCAAAATATTTATGATCTTCACGTTTCTCGATTAGTTTGATCGTTGTGAGTGCTTTCATTATAGCTATTAGCTTCAATCAAATGATAAGTGTTGTTTTATTCATAAGCTTAGTGTTATTTTTACCAAGCAATATTTTTTAGTTTATTATTTTTCATGTGTTTTACGTACCGTTGCATGGGGTACCTACCGAAATGATAAATGAACAATACATGGTGCTTAAAACTAATAACAGCTTCCAGAAACAAAGTTTTAACTGCTTCCTAAAATTAAACATATATGTATCTGACTATTTTTTTACATATGAGTGCCTCGGATTTAATAAAATTATATGAGTAATTATATGAGGATAGACCTCGATGGCGTGCAATTGGGGAGGCCTATGTCCAGCAGTGGACGAATATGGGCTGATGATGATGATGATGATGATATGAGTAATTCATTATTTAAGAATTACCTCAACGTGACTTATGTCATAGAAATGGTATCGGAGAAGAATAAACAAAAAATTGCTTTATTTGTTATATTAGCCATAACTATTACTTTATCATACAATTATTTTTCTTTACTCAAATAGATGTACATGCTTTTTACATCAACAATGACTTATAATAACTTGAATAGTTTAAAAAAATTATTGAATAAGTTCCCCTATCGTTTCCAATCTCTACTTAACTATATTTTACGCGATGAAAAATTTTATAAACATAGTTTCGCGTGTCATGAAACCCTGCCTCGTTTGTGACTCATGAAATTTCCGGCCATTGGATATAATTATTTAAATTTTGTAGCGATTTTTCATAAGTTCAATTAATTTTGCAATTGGCTTTTTTTTGGCGAATAAAGGGAATTTGAGAAATATATACTTCCGTTAGGTAGAGATTGCGTCAGTTAAGAGAAATTAGTTAGTACATGTAGATACGATAAATGGTTTAGAATGCAGTTTTTTATTTTCTTTTTTTCGCAAGTAAATAAAAATATGTGTGTAAAGTACGGTGGTACACTTTTTTTTACTTATAAAATCCTCGGTGTCCACATGTAGGTATAAATTATATATCAATTGAATATATAAATAAAATATAACGAAAATTGTAAAGATCTTTACTGTAACAATGATTAGTAGTAAGTTTCTAATGTCGTTAGATATTTATCTCTAGTTGACAAGCAATTATTATAAACGCAAATAATCGACAAATTATAAAAACTGCATGATATTTAGTTATTAATTACTAACTCATTACAATTATCTTCTCTATTACTTTAATATAAAAATTCTTGTTTTATGATCAAATATTTGTCTTAAATCTATTGTACCTATAAAATATATCCTCCTCCACTTTAAAACCAAATAAAAACTTCTACCTACGAAATTTTAAATCTACTGCTTCATCTAACGTATTGAGATTGGTCATAAAGTATTAAAATTACTTTCATCCCCTTTTCGCTTCAATGATACGGGAATAATACCCCCTCTCAATATGTCTTTAATAGCGAAAACAGAGATAAATTAAAGGAGAACGCGTCATAACGTCGTATCTGTAAAAATTATTGCTCACATAAAAATCCTAATGAAAAGCGGGTAGAACGAAATTCGTAACGAAAGGCAATTAAAGTCCCCTTTTCTTGTAAAGATTCGGGGAATCAAGCGTCTACCTGCGACGTAATATATTAGTCTTCATTAACTTAATAGGAATTGATTAAGTAAAATTATGAAACTGCTCTGCCGATTATGATGTGAATAGTATTTGTATCACTTGCTTACGTCGGGAGCTTCCTTTGTTAATTGAAGTATCTATGAGAATAGGTATTATTGCTTGGTTTACTGGCGCCCCTGATACCGTAAAATCATAAGCTTTGATCAAATTTTTGTTGTAAACGCACATTTTGATAATCATAATTCTTTTAGTTTCAGAGAGATTTTATATTACAGATAACAAATTGATTATTTAAAGTGTTACACTTAAGTCTTAAACATTGCAAGTTGGAAAATTTTATCAAAAGCTAATTTGGGGTAGGTTTACATTTTATTTGAGATTGCGAGAAAATGTTTTCATAAAAAATTCAACATGAAATTAAAACCGTTTGAAAGTTACGATGACACAAGGAGTACCTAATTTATATTGAGTTTTATTATTAAATTATTTCAATTGCGTATTCACAATTTTTAATGACACTCTAAGAAAGACTGTTAATAGTTTCACAATAATGTTATAAAAGATTAAGTTTCGAAAAATAAATATACTTACCGCAAAATAGCTTTACGGAGCGGAGATCTGAGAAGAAATTTACAAAAGCGGCTTAATAGCTCAGGGCACTCTTCTTAACAACTTCCTGAAACAATTGATTTTAGAAAATAAGATAAGAACGTTTCGGACGAAAGACAAAGCAAATACATATTGAGCTTGTAGTAAATTTTAATCTAAAGAATTGGAAATTATTAACGATTTTCGCTAGTTGTGCTACAATGTTTACTGAAAAGGTCAGGTCACTATGTAATGTATCCTGAGCGTTACTGAGGAGTTAGAAATGCGTCGTATCGATCTATAGATATGGTCGAGTATTGGTGGTACAGTGCGGTGGCTTCTCGAGCTTAAGGACCCGGGTTCGATCCCTGAGACTGTCAAATGTACCATCGTGATTTTACCACTCGTGTAAGTAAAGCCGACTCTAGTAACGGTGAACCTAAAAAGTTACTTCGGAGGTATACCAATACTGCCGACCGCGACCCGCAATACGCACGCGTGTTGTGCTATAAATTGCCTGAAATCACATGAGTCGCATGAGGCTTCATTTATTTTTATCTTTTACACAAGGGGAATGACATACTCCTAGTGGTAGATTGTTTCATAACTTATCACAGATTTTTTCTGGTTCACCTTTGGCTGATAGGCGTCTCATTGTTGGGTATTCATGTTAGGGCGTTGTTATTTAAAACGTATTTACGTAGCTAATGTAGGTGATGAAAGGCTATCAAATAAGAAACACTATCAATAAAATACCGCTGAAAAAAATGACATCGTATAATACAACTGAATGAAATAAATATTGTGGTGACACGCTTTCAAACAAACAAGTACATCCTTAAATTTATCGGTTTATTTCGCTAACCAATAGCAGAATGCTTCTGCTACCTTGGCAATACTTTATAACGATAACATTGTTATTGCGTCACGTTCTACACACCTACCGTTTTTCAGACTAGACACTTTGTAACGTTTATATATTCACATCTATATAAAATGGTATCAGTGTGAGTGAGACAGAGAGATTAATTATTTATTGCTGGTGAGTCAGATGATAAAATGATTGTAACAAATTATCCCAAGAAAAACTAAATGAAATGTCGCTTTATTTTTGAACGTGACTGTGCTCTTGATGGTCTACTAGCGTACCTACTATGTCATTAATCGTAAATTCGATTTTGAATAATATTTGTGGAATCTACTTTACCTAGGATAGTTTTATATAATGTAATATTTATCATATTTCTGAGAAGAATATAGTAATTTTATGTTGAAATTATACGTAAAGATAAAAAAGCAAGGTTGGTTGGTTACCCATTTGTGACCAATGAACTTTGACAGAAGTTACTAAACTATTATCAGTCTCACGGTCACACTCAGAGACTTTAATGGTTACTTAATGCGTTCCTGATTATATATTTTGCTAAGTAAACATGGAGTTAGAACAAATTTAGATAAGGTTAAATTTGGTACGCAAAATCTGTACTTAGGGTAATTCAAAGGTAATTCAGCGATTCATTAATGATATATTAAAATGGTATGTTGTTTACTTTATTCATATTCTCTTTAAGTTTAGATTTGTAGCAAAATCTACAATTACCGCCTTAAGAAACCTTTTTACGTTTCTGAGTTTTCACGATTCATATATTAAATAACACTTTTTTAACCGGTTTTTATCGTGGTTTATTAAATTTTAATTGTTTTCTATTTTAACTCTACAATTCTGTGCCTTCATAGTCACCGCGAACACGAGCGACTGTCGTTTATAGAAATAAATATCCTTAACAAAACTTGAAATATGTCTGGTTCTACACCCAGCGGATTTCTGTTGTTCATTGTAATAGTGAAATCCTTGTGATTAGGTTTTGAAAAATATAGAGTTTTGTTAATTAACGAGTAGAAAAAAAAACACAAATATTTTTTGATAGTTTCACATTTTATGTTGTTGATGACAAATGAAAGATTATGTTATCAACGAAATCACATTTTGTATGACTCGTCACTTTAATAGTGAAGTAAGTCCTCAATTTATTTCTATTTTTTGTTTCATTAAAATAATTTTGTCTTTTTTAAAGTTACATATGGTTTTTTGAGAAGGGCGGTGATGGCCAAGTCCGAAACCACGAGAGTTAGGGAAAAGTCATGCCCAAATGATTTACAAGGAAACAATAACTGCATATTTATTTTTTTTCAAAAATGTTTTGAAAAAAATAAATGTTTCGAAAAAAAAGGAAATAGACCCGAATGATTTTTCAAAAAAAATTACATCCTGTATTATTGAACCAATGAATTCTGTTGATTATAAGGATCAATCTTTGCAAATAAACGTTTTACTAAAAATTAAAGGAAATAGCAAATTTTTACGATTTACTTTTAGTATCTCAATTTTAGCTAACTAATAAGTTGCTCAAAATGGTTTCCATTGACTCCAATGCATAAGTTTATACGTATTTGTAGGGACTTTACTGCATTTGATACCATGACAGGATTTATCCTCGATAAAATATCAAGCAATGAGCTTTGTAAGCTCTCAACTGTTTCGTAAGGAGCTTTGTAAAGTTCGTTCTTGACGTGACCCCATAGGAAATAGTCAAGTGGTGTAAGATCGGGTGATCTTGGCGGCCATGTCACCAAAATGTTCATTCAGCATATCTCTAACCACACGCCTGTAATGAGCTGGGGCCCCGTATTGCTGGAAATATAGATCCCGTATCCTGGCTATTGGCAAATTCTCCATTTCTTCAAACACGTTGTTTAAAATTTCGACATACATCGTAGCATTTAAAGTGCCGTTGAAAATCTTTATGAAAAAAATCCTGCTTCCTACGATTCCACAACAACAGTTAAACGAAAATTTAATCTGGGGATATCCTTCACGTGATCGCAATGGATTCTCATGAGACCAGTAATGTTCATTTTTCCGATTGTACATTCCGTTATTTGAGAAGTTTGTTTCGTCGGAAAATAAGATGTTAAACAAAAAAATTCGATGCCTATCCATTTCTTCCCTAAGCCGAATATTGCCAGTTCTAAATCTTCGTTGAAGATTCGTGGATTTCGTGTCAATGGTTTTTTGTAACTACCGGTCGCTTTTAAGTTACTCGCCATAGTTCTAAGCACTTTTTCCGAGGGTACAGCGCGCTATGGGTATTTGTTTTGATACCAGCTAAGTGTGCGAACTATGCATCAACTTTTTTTTAAATAGGCCTCCATCAAATCAAATCGTTCACTTTTTGATAAATCCATTCTTAGAAAGACCTTTTTATTGTCATAAACCAACACAAACAACTCAATTCGATGCAAAAAAATATTCGAAAAAACATGAATGGAATTCTTTTTTAGACTTTTTAGTATCACCACATTATTGCGCTAATAAGACAAATGAGTTTCACACATAACGACCAAAAAGTTTGAATAGGAGGTGAGTTTTTCTTCCATGTAAAATATAAAATAGTGAAAATTTGCTATTTCCTTTAATTTTTAGTAAAACGTTTATTTGCGAAGGTCGGTTCTTATAAACAACAGAATCCATTGGTTCAGTAATACAGGATGGAATTTTTTTTGAATAATAATTCGGGTCCATTTTCATCAAAAGTAAAACATTTTTGAAAAAAATAAATATGCAGTTATTATTTTCTTATAAATCGAGGGCATGACTCCTTCACGACTTTGCCCTAACTCTCGTGGTTTCGGACTTGGCCATCACCGCCCTTCTCAAAAAACCATATGTAACTTTTAAAAAAGACAAAATTATTTTAATGAAACAAAAAATAAAAATAAATTGTGGACTTACTTCACTATTAAAGTGACGAGTCATACAAAATGTGATTTCGTTATAAAAAAAAAATAAAGTAAAAGTTGCGTTTATTGCAGTAATCTTGGTTACAACATATTTCTAGGACTTCCCAGTGAGTAATCAGAGGATACTCGTATTGAGAAAGACCCGCCACTTTCCTTAAGGATAACTTTTAGATTACAAAATAAATCAAAAACTTAAAACTAATACAATAGCCTTAAGAAGACTTTTAGAAGAATTCAAAGAAAGAAGAAGATTTACATTTAAACATACATTAAATTTGACTAAACATTGAATGTTAGGAAATTATGTGCATACCTATGACCAATGAGTGTGTAGGGTGTGTGGTTGATAGGGCGGTAGTGGTGTTGTGAATGTGTGTGTGCGATTGTGTATGGATGTGTAGGCGAATGAAGGTTAGTATTTTAGCAGGTATACATATTTATTTTTATAGATATATTATGATTATTTTTTTAAATTATGAATACAATAGGCAAAGATGCACTAGCGCCTGCATTTAAAATAAGTAAAGATCTATTTCAGACAATTCTACTTAAGGGGTTTTCTACTTCGTAATAAGTAAGTGTACCCAACCATTGTGTTAAAGTTTTCTTGCACATATATAAATGCATAGGATATATTTTGAGTATTTTATTTAGTTTATTGTATATAAAAGCAGACTGGCATGGGTATTGCCTTCTAGCAAAGACAGTCCGTACTAGAGATGTCGTTAATCATAGGCTATTTCGTCATCAGACGAACGTTCATCAGCATTACGTGTGCTTGACCGTGTTGGTATGTCAACAGTAAGATTTTTGTAAAACTGATGGTAGATTGGCGGAATGTATGGTAGAAGATCAAGTATATCCTTCTTCTAGAGGTATATGCGATCCTTTTTGAAGGATAGAGTGGGCCTTGTTGAATATTGTAAAAGTAGGCTTGTCGTCCTTGCTGCTTTTTTGACAAGTCTACTTTATGTATCTGCGTTGAGCGTCTCTTTAAATTGAAATTCTAAAGGATGTTTGCTTTCAAACCTCAGCCATCTAATATTCAGTCAGTTAAAGTCGTAACCACAGGTTGTTTTTTTTCTGTTGGTAATGGATTTTTCTAAAGCCACAGTGCTAATAAATTCGGAGTTTTTGATTTCGGTTACAACAAAATATGGTTCTTTGCGTTTGGATGATTTTATGATCTCAATCCATTGTTCCAGGCTATAAATTTGTCCATGACGGCGGCTTGCACTCTCAATAATGCCAAATTCCTCATCATTAGACAAATAAGAATGTCCTGACACTAAAAGCTTGTGGTCTATGGTGGTTATACTAGTGTCCGGGTCTTGTACGAGCTTTAGAAGGGAAAGGGTAGTCTTAATGTTTCGATTTTGTCCAGTGCAAGAATCTGAATACATGATGACGTGGTTTTGTGTTACTGCGTGAATTTTTAAATGTTTGACAAGACAGACTGCAATTTCTTGAGATCCTCGCCCTCCTTTTAAACGTTCATGTACCCTGTGTTGTTGTTGAAACAATGTATTCCCAAATTATATAAAATTTTTATATAATTAATACAGATTTCTAAAAAAATACAGATTTCTTTTCTAATATGCTATCGAAGTAGTTAATTTTGGGAAAGCTAAAGCTTTCTGCAAATCAAAGGTTAGTACTTATGTCTCATTAATCTTTTTGGCATCAATTTGTAGGTTTTCCCTTCCTGATTCCGCCTTTCTTTGATGAAGTTCCTTTTGAACTTCAAACTCCTTCTTCACGTTTTCGTCATCAGTGCCTCTAATTTTTTTAAATTTAAACTATCGCAGGTCTTACAGGTATCCTGGTACGGAGCCTTGAAATGCATATTAAACTTAGTGTTAAAAATTGTATTATAATATTTTAGTTTTTTAGGTTCAGTCATTTCAGCCACACATTTTTCTTTACAAAGATCGTACATCTTTCGAACAGTGAGCCCAGGATTGAAAAACTTCTGGTTAGTTGGTTAGGTAACTTTTTCGTGTTTACTGGCTTTGCTATGCGGGAAAGCTTTGTATGTGAGCAACGATGTCAGAATCATCGAATTGTCGGGAACTTGTAGTGCCTCGTTTATCTTTACATCGCGAGACATCGCCTTTTGGCAGACATCGATATAATCTTCCATCACAGATTTGTAATGTTTTCAAAAAGTATTTTTTACATACGGGTTGCGTCTTGATATTAGATTTTAGAAAGTATTTAAACGATACGTTTTTTCCTGCACGTGACTGATCTTTAGGTCGTTTTCTATTAACTGATGTTTAGGGCACCAATGCGTAAAGATAGGCATTTTGCTGATCAAAGTCCTTTAAGTTCTAGAATGATTCGAACATTTCTTGCCTTTCATTTTCTATAAAAAGCATAAATCACTTTTTAGGATACCCACAGTCGATATTTTCGAAGATTTTAGCATTTTTCTCTACTTACTCCCATTTTAGTTACATAATCTTTTCCACTATAACGTAATAACTTTCTTTTATTTACTGTTTAATTTTCCTTGTTGATTAACCTTTTTCTAGATTTAGATGTTCCAGGTTCTGGTAGACTAGGCTGCATAATGTTTTCATCACAACTTGTATCTGTTTCTGAAACAACTGTAAAAACCAAACCAATAAAATAATAGTAATTTCTAGGACGTAACCAAATAGAAAATATATTTCTATTGTATTTTTTTTATCTATAAACTTAAAAGTTGTCACAATTTGAGGTGAAAAATTTTGAGGTTAGAAAAACAATGATTAAAATGACTACTTACCAGATCTGTATGATTTTCTTGGAGAGTAGGCTGATATTCAGACCCAGAATCACTAAAATCTTCTATATTTGACGTAAGTATTAAAATGCCACAAAAACACCGATTTTAAAATACTTTTTTAAAATTCCCGCGATATTGCACTATATCTGTCACAATAAAAGTGAAGCAACTCCGGACTTACTTCATTATAAAAGTCACTTGTGACTTACTCCACTTTTATAGTGAAGAAAACTACAAATCTGTTCTTCGATTAAAGAACGACATCTATGACTCGATAGTGGTATCAGTGGAGTTACTTCACTTTTATATTGAAAGTGATAACATGATAAATTGTGAGCCCACTATGGGAAAAAAGTCTTTGTTTATATTATGGAGTTACACCACTTTTACAATGACCGACACAATTTTAAAGGTCAAATGTCTTACATATGTTTTAGGTATATTCATAATTATGTATGAGTTTTGTCTCTGGCATATCATCCCCTCTTGAATTATTATTGTCAATAATTTCGAGAACTTTTATAAAACATGACTATGTTAGTGCTAAGAGGGCTACCGACATTTTCGGGCAATCGGTACTGCCTATCGGCAAAGTCGAATATGTGTGTAGATGAAGATGCAGCTCAAATGCCGCCCGGCCCTTGCCTTTCGGGTTTTTGCGAGAAGCACCGAATGCGCCGACCTGTATCAAGCCCCAATTGGGCTACCCGATCGGCACTTGCGGATTGTGCCGGCCTAGACATATGGGAAACACCCGTAATGTTGTTTTTTTTGGGACTAACACAACAGTCTGTACTCACTTTAGGGACAAAATATGAAATAATAATAATTTAAAACATTTTCAATAATACCAGTGTATTCTTTGTGTATCAGGCAGAAACCGTGACACCATGTATAAAAATATCTTCCGGTTAGTTCAACATCGTAAATCTGTAGAAATATTTAGAAAAAAAGAATTTGCTTTAAATTGTTTGACTATGCTACGAGCAATGCCGAAATTGCCTTGAATTTTTTCATCGTAGGTGTTTATTTTATTAATTTTGATAATTGTATAGACTAAGGATGCCTTGCCGACCGTAGACTGGAGCACAACAAAATTGTTATGGCGGTGAAAATACGAAGGACTTTAGTACCGCTACAGACGAGGTCTTAACAAATAAACTCTACTTCCACTACCTAGTTGGTACATTACTCAATCAGTCAAAGAGATGGATTCGAATTCACCCCTAAGCTTCCAATTATGTACCTGTGTAAATATAAAAGTAATTGAACTGTACATTTATTAGCTAACCTTTGGGACCTCATTACATTACATGAAGCTTCGTCGGACCAAAGGAATATGGCCGTTATAATCCGACACAAATCAACCGAACGACATTAATCGGCGAATAAATCAATTTTAACGTCAATTTTCCTTCAGGGGATTAAAATGGCGACACGGTGTCTAAAATCAAACTAGGTTCCCAAAAGCAAAGAGGCAGTTCAATTGTTTTGTGTTTTCTTTCATGTTATATAGTGGAATTGTTTGCTTGGTAATAATTAATGTGAATAATGAAAATGATTAAAATTATTTAATGGATTAAAGCAATTAACACATTTTTTTATTACAGAACAAATTTTGAATATTATTTATTCATAAAAAACCATGTTGATAAAATTGATAATCTGTTTAAAAATAAAAAGACAAACTCTTTCATCTGCGTGAAGTTTCTTGACAGTTCTTCACGAAACTGGTGGTAGAATCGACGTCAACATGTACAAAAATTTGCCAACATTAAAAAATTTATATATGATCTTGAATTTGACATTGCGTAGCATCTCATTCCATTAGAACACTTTGACAGAATATCGCCAATACTACAAGTAAATAAATAATTTCATTGCCGAAATTATAATGAAAACCTTAGTAATTTCAATGTTTATCGATAGAAACAAATACTTTCTTATTGCTGTACTATTATTTTATAGACAGGACTTTTTTATAGAGTAACCTTCGTAGAATTTTCGGGCAATCGATTTATGCTATACCCCTAAGAAATATAACTTAGGGCTGCTTCACGGTTGGGGTGTCTAATAACTTGACATTTGATTCAAGGCCCGCAGTTTGAGCACCTTTGACATCGCATTTATACGTGAATAGTTAATGTACTGTGAAAGCTTCAACCGACTGCTAATGCATTGTGCTAACTGCGAGTGCTCCTGAGTGGCGCTACGTAGGCGATGTTTGAATGAACTACAATTGAGACAAACCTGAAGGTTTTGACGATATTTTAGCTTGGAGCCTTATTTCAATCAGGTTTATACATAGAAAGTAAAATAACTGTGAAGAAATTTTAGCCCCAATTTTATCAAAGCCTCACTATTTCTTTGTTCTACTCGTGGTAGTGTGCGACCTGGCCCAAGAAGCAGTGGAGCGCGTCTTCGGGGATGGGACTTATCTTTGCACGCATATTAAATAAAACAATGAAATCAATTCCATATCTCCGTTCGTCCCTAATTTTGCTGTAATAAATATTACATTGCGAGAAACGAGTAAGAGAACATTACTTGTCGAATATTAAATATTAAGAATATGAAGAAATTAATATATTAAGAATCTATTTCACTAGTTTATTTACAAGTTATTGATTTATATTTATGTAGGTATGTATATATTTATGTATGTGTGTACGTATGTTTACCGTATTTTATATGGATTTATTTCTTATGTATATGAATTTATTGTTTTTGTTTTACATGTGTATATTTATTTAGTACGCACTAATTTTTTCTCTTTTTACACTCTCTTCAGTCTCGGGTCTGCTGGAAGAGATTTCTCTTAGAAATAATCTGTACGTGCTATGTACAATATCTATCACAATATCTATACAATACAATATCTATATCTATATATTTATCTATAAAATATATAATAAAGTTTTGTTATATATTTTATATTGTAGTTACAAAAACGATAAATAAAAAAAAGCTGAATGGTGCTTAAAAAAGCTATTTAAGCAGGATATTTGAAAATAAATTTATGAATAATCTACTCGGCGTTTTAAATTTAAAAAAAAAATGTCGGCGTTTCACACTCACTAGCTACGCAGTTTCGGCTGTATCTTTGTTTAAGAAAGGCTGTCTGAGGAAGAACGGCGCGTGCCAGGAAAAATCCACCCCAAAACATAAAGAATGAAATTAAACACAAATTTTTTGAACCTGTGCTGCGATGAGTTTCTTTGCTCTCGACGAATACCCAGCGTATTACATTAGGTTACTTAAAATAATAATCCAGACAGACACACCAACTGTACGGCCCCAAAGTAAGCGGAGTTTGGTTTATATATGACCATACAGCGAACTAGGGCGGAATGCAGAATAAACATACATATGTAAATATCACCAACCATGACCCGAGAACAAACATCTGTTTTCATCACACAAATGAATGCCCCGAGTAGGAGTCGAACCATCGAACCTCGGGGGTACGATGCGCGGCTATCAATGAGGCCAATCGGCCGTTAAAGTTTATAAAGTTATGTACTTTCTTACTTTACTTCAAATCAAGTATTCTACTAAATTAGCTACGATCGTAGCTTATTACAGCTTTCTCATCGGTTCAACGGTCGATAGATCGCATACTATCCGTTGGTAATAGCTCCTTTATTAGCTTAATAGGCATAACTTATAGTTGTATTACTTAGTGTATAGTATATTGAGCAGTTAGTATAGTGGAATAGGGGGTATGTGTCCTTCAATCAGTGAGAATTTATTGGGTCTTTGATAATTTCTCGCAGAAAACATATTTTAGATCAGTTTAATTTTATTACATGTTTGGCTATAGGGTTGGTTATGCGAACTTATTAAATATAATACAAAAAAAAATCGGCTTAAAATGCAACTATCGCACAAACAAAAATATAGTAGAGCATAATTAGTTTTTGCCTGCGGCTTCACCTACGATCCCTTGGGAGTATTACCTTTTTTTTTAATTAAAAGTATCTTATGTTGCCTGACGCGCACATAAATAGGTACATTTACATCTTGAATGAAAAATTTTGTGATGATCGGTTGATTCATGGAACAGTGGTTGATTCGTCAGCCAAGGATTCAGAGTGGGCAAAAATTTTTTCTCGCAATCGTACTTTACCTAATAAATCTATAGTAAAAAAATCTGACCTTTAATTCCTTTTAATTATTTTTCTTTTAATAATTATTCCTTTTAATTATTCGTTTACCTCACTGTTTTCTCCTCCTGTAAATTAAAATCCTGTAAATTACAAAATTCCAGGTGCAGTATAAAACAGAGCTTGCTTTACTTATTAAGATATGCTAGTTTCGGAATTGCCACATTTTTGTCGTTATTCGTCATTGTTTTTTTTCTTTTAATTTTTTTAGAGGCTTTTATCTTTGTGGATATATCAGCCCCATCGTACCCTAATACTTAATATTATCTAAAAAACGAAAAGATATCATCGTCTAGTAACCCGCATATGTCGCAGTTGGGGGAATCAATTTTTTTCATTAAAAATGCAAATTTTTTAGATGGACAATGACCTGAACGTGACCTGTGTGCTGCTGTGACATATGCCCTATTAAGTTTTGATCTAACAAACCAAGGTATACGAGGAGGCTGGTTTTGTATGATTTTATACCATATCCCTTTTCCCGCCTTCGTTCGTCGAAATATTCCTTGAATTTATTGTAACAGTAAATTCTGAATTTAGTAAGCTTTTCTTTGTAAAAAGGTAAAACCTCTAATACTGACCCTTCATTAATTGCTAGTTTTGCTAGATAATCAGCCTATCTACATCGATCATTGTTTAAGAGCGCCGCCGTGCGCCTGCGATATCTAGTACAGTAAATACAACGAGCCAGCGATGACGCGCTAGTTGTTGTAAGGAAGATTTTTAGAACGTGAATTCGGTATTTACGATTTTACGGCCACAGTCAGTGACGAACTTGGGTGCACTTAAGAATAGATTTTATTTAGCGAATATAGTCTTAACGAAGTGTGTATAAAGTATAAATTCGCAAAGCAAAATCTAAACTTAGGAGCCCATTTAGTAACTATTTTATGTGTGCGGATGTTAGTGAGACATACATACAAAACAGTAGTTAAAGTTTGCTTTTTTTCGGAAGTAAAACGTGTGTTTAATAAGGCAAGGGCCTCTGCCATCTGTAATGCAACGGCGACTAGTCACTCATTTATAATTAAGATCCTGGGAAATTGAGCTTGATAATTAAGTCAAAAACATTCCTTGACTTTGTATATTTGTTAACCCAAAAACCAAGAACTTGTAATTTTCATTGAGATCGTAAGAGCTATCTATAAACCCAATTTATGAAAACTGATAGTTTTATAAACATTTCTACAATAGTCTTAGTTTCTGTAAATCTGTCTTAAAACGTAGGCAAAACTCCTTTTCTGAAATCAGTTACTCTACGTGCTACAACAAATAGCACAACTCGAACAGGACAATTTAACATTTTTATCAACGACGCAGTAACAGCGTAGTGCATTGTTGTAGTTACTGAGTGATGATGTTCGGAAACAATGGACATACTTATCGCTTACCAAGTGACGTTATGGCATTTACGCACATACACAAACAATAATGTCAGGAACAAGTTTTATTTTTTTATCCAATTATATCTTACAAAACTATGATGAATGTGTATGTGTAAATGTATATGATGCTTCATTTAAAGTACTAATTTGACTTAATAGCTATAATATAGGCTAAAACCGAGAACGAAAATTTGAATTGAACTCCAATAAAGCTTGGAAATTTATTTAATGACCTGCATTTTACAAGAAATTACCTACATAATTAAAAGACTTGTCAATTATGCAACGGCACGTTTAATAGAAGAATTGAGACTAACCTAATATTGAGAGTTAATAAAAATAACCACAAAATGCCATCATTCCTTAATTTACAGTATTCGTTTTACCTACCTAATTAAACGAATTTATAAATTGATATAACTCGAGGAGTGTCAAATTTAACATAGACACAAACCAAAATAATTAAAACAGACCAACCTTATAAGCAGTCATTATAAACATCTGTAAAATTGGGAGTCTAAACTATAATCTACACCAAAATTATAGTTTTCTCAGATGTATATTTGGTAAGCTTCCAAATATTCAAACTCACGCGCAGCTTTCGTGGACACGTTGCAGCCATAAAGTGACTAAACTCTAATAATTATAGACATATTACTATCATGTGCATGTACTTAGTAGAACATATGCAACCTACTGATCTCAGCTTCCAAACTATAAACTCCACTACATGATATAAACTTCTTCTGCCAAGGAATGTAATTTACGGCTCACGTATTAAGCCGTATATCGTTCCGGACAGATAACCGATATTAAAACTGTAATAAACTCATTAAAACTAAACGTTTAATCGGTTACAACCGGTTCTGAGATGGCTCTAACTAAAACATCAAGTTATTTTGATCGATATTCGTCAACTCTCCATTACAGACATCTTAATGGTTATTAGAAAAAGATAAAATGTTACGGTTTTTTTTTATTACGGCGTGTAATTTACTTGTCAGAGTTTTGTATGACAACGGTATGTCGGTGCTGTCTTGTAGAACCTACAGTAGACAAGATCTATCCTTCCTTTAGGATAATATCTGAATGTACTACCAAGCTATATAATTGTAATATTCAATTCGACAAAAGTTCATTTTCGTTTAGTTTTCCGAGGTATTCAATAAATTGCCAGGGTCTGTATTCCTGGACAAGTAAAAGCAAATAAATTTTGAAAAAAGTAGAAGTAAAAGGCCTCCTAGATACATGTTTCACAGCTTTCTCCCCGTCGACGCTTCCTGTCAGGTTAAGATGCAAGACAAACGCTTAACAAAAACACAATAAAACTTACCTTATGGTTCAAAGTCCTACAAAAATTCGAAGTGAAGCTACTAGGGCCTACAGTTTTTACCGTTTGGCCTGAATGACCACAGTGTAATTGGTTTCCGTCACGGTTGTATCAGAATTTAATAGGAAATTAAAGTTACTGGTTTATGAGCCTATAGCTTTAGTAATTAGAAATATCTATTGTGTAGTAAAAAGTGTGTCCAATTTATATTAAAGAGAACATACATGATTTGAGTAACTGGTAAATTAGAAATAGGGTATTGTATTTAACAAAAATCGAAGAACTACACGAACTTGCAACAGAAAGCATCGGACCATCTGGATTAAATTTAAATACATCAAAGTATAGGTACACGTCAAAGTTGCTGCAAAAGTCTTTGTATTTAATTGATCGAAAATGTTTTAGACTCATATAAATGCATTCAAAGAATTTAAAGTAAATAAAAGGTCCGTATTTTTTAGCATTTTAATATAAAAAGTCGTAAAGATGAACAAGAAATAACGCTAGTTGAAATGTCTTGATACAACACACAACTCCACGATTAAATATGTATGAATAAATTTAAATAATACAATAAATAAATAAAGACACGATGTCACTTATTTATTTACAGCTTAGTTACACTAAAAAAGGTAACATCTATCTTCTTACGGATTCTACTTTGGAGGTATTTCTTATTATACAATCAGATGAGAATTGTGTTTCAAGTCGATAAATAACTTAGAGAGATGCTGTGAAGAACGACTAATTAAGATCTTGTCAGGATCGTGGTTGCGCGTGGGCAAGTCAAACAACCATCCATAACGAAAACCACTCGAAAAACTACTTTAATTCAAAATTGTAGGGTTCAAATTCAAATGATTACATTTATTTATGCATTTTAAATGCAAATTTGATTTTTTTTCGTTATAATCGATATACAAGCTTTAGGTTTTAATCGATGGACTTGTGATGCTAATGAATTAAAAAATTGTACAAATCCGGTTTTAGTGCTGCTAAGGTACGGGTAAAGTTTTCTGTCTATGTGAATGAAGTCGTTATAATGAAGTCACCTAATAGATGACATAATTACCTTAATCACCAAACAATCTCGTTGAGGTCGTTTGTACTTTAAAATGTATAATTTAAAATGTTATATGCCGTTAAGCATATTACATTTTTAAGTGAATGTTTCTATGCTAGTATTCCGAAATATTACCGTCCAATGTTTGTCAGTTTTTAAGGTCTAAAATACGCCGTGTACACCAGAAAATTGTATGGAGCGACTTTGTGGATGACACTGACTACCTTGTAATCCGAAAAAAATATCCAACCACGGACCCAGAGACTTCTGTTTTAGAAGGCAGAACTATCAATCACTTCACCACAGCCGTCAAAAATCTCATCAATTATTGACACATTCAAGAACGGGATGAAAATTTTATAACTTTTACAATAATCTGTTGTCATTCCCCGAATATTATTTTGTTTCAATTACCGGCCGGCCTTTTGTTTTACCTCCATTGTTTCAAAAAAGCAATTTGTCAAACATGCATGTAGGTGGCTCAGCCGTTTTCTATGGCCGCCATAACAGATTGGACATGTTTTAAAGTTTAAATCAATTTACATGTCAAATACATTGTTCCTTTTTTTTAACTCGGGTAGGTCGTTAGGTGTGAGAGATTATTGCTTTTAAATGTGGGTTGGAACTCGTTGAAACTGGTTGGAAGAAGTAGTTGTAGTTGTAGATAATATGATGGTATAATTTTTGTAATTATTTAAAGTATGCGTTAGTCTACGTAGGCGAGTTTTATGTGTATGTTATATTAAATTATTTTTGTTCATTATTTTTATCTGGGAAGTTGACAAATTTTCGGTATAAATTTGATGAAAATAAGCATACGCGTAGGTAGCATACGTGATTCAAACACACGTTGGACCTCTCTTTCGAATTTGTTTTCTTAGTTTGTGGATGGATTTTATACACAATATTCAGAAGGATTTTTATTCGACTCTAATTTATTGTCATAAAAAATTTACGTAAACTACTAAAACCCTTTACAACTCAACTGGGGTACAAAAAGGGCATATACTTCAAATCCATAAAAAATTACTGATCCCGTGGGATACGCTAGCCTGGCATCGCACAAATTGACCTAGGTTGCGGATGTACTCGTAGACATCCGCTGAGACAGAATCTTCGGAAAATCAACATAAGAGAAGTCTGAACTAAAATATGACCATGTACAAAATAGGTGCATAACAGCGAAAATAACATAACATTTGACTGTGGTAATTGAAGTATAAAAGTATAGTTTTTCTGCGACTTCACTCGCGTTCGGGACAACAGTACTCTTTTCGAAACAAGAGGCCCTTATGACTTTATTCTACACCCATAACAACGTACATTCCTAATTTTATTTCATGATGGTCATCGTTTAATTGTAAAGCGTTATGAACAAACAAACAAATAAATAAATCAATAAACAAATGAGCTCTCTTCCGAATGTATGGTACTAGTAATGATAAACAAATCTTCATTATTTCACGTGATCCTTCTGATGGTAAATGGCATCCGTGCTCCTGGACATAATTTATGGTAGATGTTAGTTATTGTATCGTTATTTATTGATTTTCGATTAACGATACATTGCTGAAAGTTAGCTTATGTTGGATTTGCCTTTGTTCCAGTATTATACTGGCTGTTCTTTTCCTTTATCCGGAACAAATAAATTCGGTTTGATATGATTCCCCTTAAACATTAAATTAAATGATTTATGTAACGGAAAAATGTACTCAAGTAAATTATGCTATATCTATGGTATATTTATTCTTATCTTAATTTTTTGTTCTGATGATTACACAACGTGTTGTTTGAGAACTCATATATATGTTGTCTGACTCTACTTCAATAGTCTTACTTTTATATCCTTCTTATGAGGATCTTTTATCTTACAATCACGCCAGCCTCGTCTAAACCTAACGTAACATAATATGGAAAGTACTATGAAAAAAAAAATTACTAGGAATAAATATTAAAAAACGAAATCTTACCTCGCGGTTGGTATTTAAGTCTTTAACCTAAAGTCTTTAAACGCGCAGCTTTTAATGTTTTCAAATTTAATATATTTTAAAGTCCACGTTGTCTTTTGTTATGGACGGGTTTCGACCTTTTTCTTAAGTTATCACAAGTCGGCATTGGGTACCTAACTGTGCTTCTCGTCCGCCTCCAGGTTACAGCAACCGCTCTAATTTTACTGCGCGGTTATGAATGAAGCTGAAACAACGTGTACGGTAAAACTGGAACTAAAAGAATCATAGTAATAGCTAGCTTTCAGCATTCTCGTGTAGCATCCACCTTATTCCCTTCTGGCAAACATTAGCTTCACACAAGAAGTGTAAAAATAGACAATCCCGCTACTGAAATTCCGGGAATTCTGGATAAAATGAAAAAAAGCACGAGCTGAGGTTTTCGGTACATCGAGTTAATTAAATGTGAAGTCAAGATTTGTTAAAGTTAAAAGTTCACGCTGCCTTGCTTCATGCAGCTACAGCAGATCAAGGGACCTCTCCGCATGATTTTAATGGATTTTAATTTAATTCTTATCGATCGCATTCATAGAAGTCGAATGGTTTTTTAAGGAATTCCTAATTATAGAATTTCCTTAGAGAACTTATCTTTACTTTATTAAAGTCTAGATTTGCTACGCAATATCTATTAAAAACATTTTTTTTTATGTCTCGACCGTTAAAATATGCATAATTAAATGTAATATAGAAAAAAACTATCAGATCGTCAATATAAACCCGAACTGAGTAAAACTTATGATGTGGACGATTTTTGGATAATTTTGAGGAAAGCATACAGATGAGAAAATAGAAACTCTCATTGTCATTGAAATCTGTTCAGATTCTCGCCCAGTATCTGAGAACAGACTCCACAATAATTTATAAGCAAATTGACAAGATTACCACATACTGAAACGATGTTCACTTATAAAAATCCAATATTGTTTGTAGACAACCAACACTTTATATCCGCGACGATGTTAAAACTGCAAGTGATATTTATCTTTGCACAGTCTACCAAATTATTAACGACATTTTTAAATTATACATTTATATAATATATATTCTAGCTACTGCTAAGAAATAGGCATTCGCCGTAGACATTGTCCCAGCACACGTAACAAAAGGGTAATCCTACACTGTTGGTATATGAGCTAACAATTTATGCGTGCCCTAATGGATCCATCAGAATGTTTACCATGCTTTCTATGAAATTTTATTCCGAACGAGCGACGTAGGCAGAATGCTGCTATTCTGTTGTGTCAATATGCTTCGTTAGGCTGAAGGCTTTATTTATAATCATGGTGATTTTTTTCAGCCGAGGTCGCTTAATGTAAGCGTTTTTGTGTTTTGAATGAGGTCTCTGTAAAGGATGTGAATGGAAAGGTTTTGGAGAGGTCGATGGTTTGCGAATACTTAAGTAGGGTTATACGTTTATGGTTGGAAATTTGATCTAGATACGTTTTGTCTTTTATCGAATCAAATATCATTACAACTACTAAAAATCGAAATATGTAAGGGTCTTTTGCAGATTTCTGTGGTGCATTATGGGGCTGTTGCTGTATATCTTTCGATGTAGGCTATTATCTCAAGCAAACTAAATACTTTGACATTTTTGATCAAACATTTGATTTAAATTATGTCTTAAGATTCTTTATAGGTGTTTGGCAGGCTTTTGTAAGTAAGTGATGATGAAGACTAGGATAGTACACGCTTGTCCAAGAAGTATATATTCACTCTAGGCTTGAAAGCTTGTTGTCGAAAACACAAAAAAATGTAATAGAGTTTTATTTTTCAATTAGCTGAACATTTGTAATTTTACCGCCAACATATTAAAGGTTTTATTTAGTTCCAAAATTTTAAACCTGATCGTTTTAGCAAGAAAAAAACTCATACTGATCGTTTTCAAATTCAAAAACTTATGTTCGGACTGTGATTGTCAAATTCTTTCGTGAAACGTTCTGGCCGCACACTGGCTGGTTGGAAACTGCGTTCGCTTTGCGTGCCCCAATGTTACATTTTCTAAGGGCAACGGCACGCTCCGATTTTTCAATATCAGGAATACGGAATTTCAATTATCGAACGCCTGCAAGGATTGTAGCTGACGTATGAAAATAAAATGCCTTTAAAGCATCTTACGTGACTTGACTCCTTTGTAAAGAATTTAAAATAAACCTTTTTTGTTAAATGTGTTATTGTTTTACATTCCTTGTAGAAAGATAATAATGTTATTAAAATATTTTTGATGTGAGTTGTCCTAGGCCTGTAAAAAACACCGGTAAGGGAAAAGTCATTTAAATTAAGTCTGGTTTCAAAGTTCATACTAATTACGGTGATTGTTAAGAATATTGCCTTCGGTTGATTAAAAAAGTAGTTGAGCGCAAGTTTTGTAATTTGTTTAAAAGGACAGTGAGGTCTGGGCTCACGCTGTGAAGCTTTTACATAAGGTAAACTTTTTTCTTAAGCGCTCATAAAATTTTATTGTTCCTGCAAGATAACTTTATCGGACATTTTGTATTTTCTTTTTGATTTAGAATATCTTTTATGGTTTTTAGCAAGTAGGTATTTCACAGTTCTTATCTTTTTCAAAATGTTGTTCGTATCGTACGTTACTGCAAAATTGGTAAAGCGATAATTTGTTAAATCAATGGTTGTGTTTATGACAGTAATTATATTCTAATTGTATTTGGTTTATGCAATATTCTGTGCTCCGGAACATATTTTAATGAAACAAATAATAATATTAACCGAATATAGTGCATTTGCAATCATTGTGTAATAGAGAAGGGAAAATGTAATTTTGTTTCCGTAGGTATAACATCGTGTTTCATGTAACCAATATATATTTTACGTTGTTGTATGTTAAAATACATTTATTTTTGTTTATATTTTTGATATTCGTTCACAGGTAAAAAATTTCACATTCGATAAATGCATTAGCTGACCAATGATACGCACTCGCACTTTATTTGCGAGCATTGATTGGTTCGTTAAAATCGCATCGACAGCCCCACCAATACGAAGCGTTGCAAAGTTTTAAGTAATACAACCAAGTTTAGAAGTAGTGTTTTATTTTGCTATGTATTTTGTAAGTTGCGGCGCCATTTTAGCTTTTTGTTTTTGTTTATTTTTTTATCTTTTTATTATTAACTTAAATTTGTTTGTAACTTTTTACAACAAGCGTACGATACCAATTTACGAGCATTATAAAATAACTATGCTGTGCTGCTTTTTGTAAGCCCCCGTTTAAGATTTGTTATAAAGAGCTACATATTATATAAATATGCCAACAACGATATCTTACTACTATACTATATATACTACCTACTTTGCAGACAGATAACCACTGGTGCCTACAACCTACACCCAACTCCTTGCAAAGCAAAAACTGTCTTTATTACTATTACTAGGTCATATGTCTATGTACATTTCTGTGGTAAACAATGTGTGTGTTCTATTTTCAATTGTCAGCATTCTCCAAGAATCACCTTATGTCGCTTGGGTGGTAGAGAACATTATACCTATTACATTTAATTTATTTATACCTAAAAACATGTAGCTTTCTAAATAACATTATACGTAAATGAGAAAGTGAGTTTGTTTATTTTTTTATTACGTTTTAGGCCTGCGTAAACCTTGCCAGGAGTATACCCCTAATTTCATAGAAATGATATATTTATGATATGACATTTCATTAGGAACTGTTCCCTTTCTTTGGTCTTACGATACATATCCAGAAACATATGACTTCACGAGTCACAAATGTCTGTTTTCATCAAAAAATTCGTCTCTTCCAGAATTTTTTAGGCCTCCGATATAGAAGATAGCTATTCAACCAGCTGTGACAAGGCTTTCTTTTACCTCCAATGACTACCTACAGCAGCGTGCAGCTATATCAAAACCTTTCCTTTCATTATAACAACAATCAGTTTTCTCTATCGCCAACTAGATCTAGAATCCTAACAAAGTTACATCCAACTATAATCTAGGATATAACAATAATCTATACTAACAGGCACGAATCTTCGACGTTCAATTGTTCCACCGTACAGTCCCTAAGGTGACCGGCTAATGTGACCTCTCCTATCCACCCAAACTCCCCTCACATGCAGCTCAGCAGTCAAGATAGATGCAGACAATAGTATGCCATTGTCCTGCTTTCTGAACTGAGCTGGATTGCTTTCGAACGTATTGTCTGTTGCTAGTTGGATCTGGTTAATAGATTTTACGATGATAGGCCAGTTTGTAAAGGGGACGGTTAGTGATTGGCGAATGTCTTTTGTTTAATAAGCGGATTCTGAAGGAATGCATTGTATTCGCTGACAATATTTGCATACGTGATGAAAAGCGAAATCAAAAAATTATTGTAAGTATCTACTATTGTGTAGGTATTAATTTATGATAGGTACTTAGTCTGTATAAGAAGAGGAAACATGTAATAAAAACAATAAAATATTTTCTATAGGCTGCAACATACTTAGAAATGGAAAAATTACTTTAATATTTTGCTGCTTATGAACGATATTTCACTTTGTTTTTTATTACTTTGGCCCTTTTTGTGAACAAAGTGCCTAACTGGATAACTGTAACGTATAAGCGAATATATTACAGTTGCCTGCAGTGATTTTTTATGTCGTACAGGTTTAAGAAAAATAAAAATTACACAGTATGCTTCTTGAATGCTAATCTGTACGAAATATCACTCTACCTTTTCCCTAATTTCGGGGGAAGTGAAGAAAAATGGGGTAACCCGACCCGGGTGTAATAAAATAAATATTTTCAACCTAGGCGCCATCTGTCGCCTATGGCTCTACTATGTTATTTGCAAGTTATATTTCATACTAACCTTGCACGTAGGAAAACTAAGAAAAAACATTTCCTCAGCTAAATTGTAAATTATTAAGTATTTTTTTCGTCTTGACTATGAATGTTCTTGAATGAATATTCCATAAAATATTTGTTTGGGGTGTTAAATTACTGTTTAATTAGCAGCTATAAAATTTTAGCTTTGTAATATTTTTTTATGGAGTTTTATTTAATTTTTATAGTTCCCTTTATGGGGCGATTTTTTTGGGATTGGTGTGCTGTTAACATTCGTTTTTAATGTTAAAGTTACAAGCCGGTACAGAATATTGATTAGTTAGTGATAACGATGGCCCTGCGAAGGAAGTTTTTTCCATATCCAGCAGCAACATGTTCATGCCTGCTTTTTTGTGCTGGTGACGTTTGACATAACGTCCTTGGCTTTCCCGTTGTTTTCATAAATCTTCAGAGCAGTCGTTTTGTAAACAAAGTAAATAAGTTCTAGAATGTACATGTGGCAGTCATAAAAAAAATAAAATGTAAGACCTGCATGAAGAAGAACTGGCAATAAGTGAGAGTGATTTTTTCAAAATAAATGACTTTGATGCTATATAGACAAAGTATAAATTTACTGAGGCAAAATCTATAATTAGAAGGGCCCTTAGTAACCATTTGACGTCACTGAGTGGGGCCCTAAGTGGAAAATTTTACTTTCTCTTAAACCTTTATAAATCATCCAAAAAGGACTTGTATAAAAAAAATTCTTTATCTGTCGAATTAACGAGTGCGGTGTTAAGGAAATTAGCTTTTTCGTCCTTTTAGTTATTTTTTCGTTTGCAAATGGGCTTTCATTAATTCTGCCCAGCAATTAAGAAAGTGCCTTAAATAAGAATGTTTTGTGGCACAGAAATTAACTGATTTTTTTGTTAAATAAATATTTTCGTGAATTTTGTCACATACCTTTTTTTTGATTAAATTAATATCTGTTACAGTATTTTTCAATGTAAAAGCTTATTTCTATTTAGGCTAAGATTTAAGCTTAGTGCACTAAATTGATACCCTTTGACACTTTAAGGTATTTAGGTTTAGATGTTCCACTTTACGTAGACAGTTTTGAATCTAGGTCGGAATGTTGATGCACATTATTTGTACGATGTTTTTGGTCAAACTATGTATGCATTTTTATTTTAGGTTCCCCCACTTCGCTTTATGGTTATCCATAACACAATCTCTGCTTACTTTGGGGCCTTACTTTGGGGCCAATTTACATATTCTGTAAATGTATTCTGCTTGGGGAATTTACTTATTATTATTAGACCAGTAGTTGGAATACACATAGTTAAAAAACAACAAAAAATGCTTAACTGAGTCTGAGATTCCAGTAATTTTAGGTAATTTAATGTTTTTAGTTTACCCATTAGGGTAAATAATAAAATGTTATTGTTATCTGCAATTTAATACATTTCTATGCTTATTAAAACAATATATTTTGTCCAGGTAGTCTGTAGTTTTCACACTTTGTCCCTTCCATTCCATGTCCAAAACATGTATGTTTACAAAATTACAATTAAGTCCTTTTTATTATTACGTGCCGAGCATGTAATAATAATTTTCACGTATAATAATTTACTGCAGCAATTTGCAGAATTCTTTTACGAGCTTGTGATTTTTTTCGTAAGCGGCTTAAGTTTCAGCCGATAAAAAGCTCATGTTATAGCCAATTGAGAATGGGTGTGGTATAAGTGCGGGCAATTTTATAAAATGGGACAAAAGTCAATATAATTCAATATTGTTATGTTGTCATGTTAGATTTTTATGTTTAAATCTTGTGCCTGTTAATACATCTTATCTATCTTGTCATATTTACACAAATCTATTTTGAGATAAACAGATTTTTCATTTTTTGTCAGTTACACGATTCTTCGATTTTTTGTTAATCACTATCTATTATGTTATTGTGTGAAGTTTTATACACAATCAAATAAAAGACATTGTTATAAAACTTACTGATATCAGGTATTTCTATATACAGTATTTTTCAACCAATTACACAAAATCTCAATTATTGGCCTTTTGGTATTCGATAATGCTTTGCATAACTTCATGAACATAAATGTTTGAAATAGTTTCAGCTGGTATGATGACAAAAATGCGCTTATGGATGTAGTGGCTATGTGTCTAAATCAAAAATATCCCGCAAGATTTTCTGCTCAAGAATGGTCATCAATAAAATTAGTTTCAAGTTTAAATTCAAGAATATGTTTCTTGCAAAAAGCAAGAATAATATGTCGGATCTTATTTTATGTCTAATTTGAACAACATACATTTAAACCAAATTATAAACCGATCTAAATTGATTCTATACCCGCCTGCACTCGTACCACGCCTCTCAAACGTCAGCAAAATAAAGAAGTTAAGTAAGTTTAAGGTCGAGTAAAACCAGTTAAAACCCGAGTATGTATTTAACTGCATTTATGCATGGCGTAAGTACCTCCACATTTGCAATGTTATCTTGAACCATAAAGTGCCATGTGGTTAATTTCTTTTTGGTAATTTTTCGTGAGTAAATTGAAATGGTTTGCTTTTCCTGCAGGTGTGGTCGTGTCACATAACTTATAATAGATAGAAATAGAAATGCCTTTGTTGGAGTTTACTTGCAGTGCCACTGATGCCATATTGCTAAACTAGTTAACATGCCAAACATTTCAACCAATCACACCAATAATAACACGTGCCCCGCGATGTACGCTTGGCGATGATTTTTTGCGGTTTGAGCCTCGCTTATAGCTTGTTTACACGTGTCAAGTGGGAAATAAAGTTGGTAACAAAATTTTTACAAAAGTGGTAAGTTGAAATTTAGTACGCAAATGATTAAGTAGATTAGGATTCGTTCTATTTTTCTGGTAAGTAGGTGGGCGGGCTTTTCGCTTAACACGTTTGGACACGATTTTTCAGTTTAGTGCATATTAAATGGTTCGCAGCCTGAGGTCGTAGATTTTTTTCGCATTTTCTCTTTTTTTCAAAATGTCGTAGAGAAGTTTTAACTCTACTTAATAATTTGTTGAAGAATATTGAAAATAAGAATGCTTGTGGAATAAACGAAGTATAATCTTTAGAAATAAACATAGTAATTGAGAGATTTTGATTCCCGTGACAAATTCTTCTCTGAACTCTTTCAAAATCCCGCTAGTCACAAATCCAAGTACAGAATTGAAGAATACCTTAAGTGGTTGACCGACCGTCTTTATTTGGCTTATGACCTTAAACTCTTAATCCGTTTGGACGCACAAGTGATATGTAGTAACTTAAATTTAAGTTTAAATTTGGTTACCAACTTAACTGCTTAATACGTGTAAATCAGCGATTACCATTACTATTTCTCTCTTTTAGAAGTTCCGTGGGTCTTGTGTTTAAATTATAGATGAACATCCTTTTGTGAAATGATAAAGATAAAGACATTTGTTAAAGCTTTTTCAACACATCTATCCATCTTTGACCATCTATAACGATTGGATTTTTAAAAGCTTTTACAAGTTTGTCATAAGAAAAAACTGTTGAAGAAGTAGAAGAAATCATATTATCGTTTCTTTGTTACCTTACATAGGTATTATATAATTGGGAGCACATTATTTACTTTTAGCGGAGTACAGATCACATTTTTTTATCTTTCTTTTACTAAAGTTAATGCTTTATTAACATTTTACTTAAAATTATCGACACAATTATGTTTTTTACTGTACCATGTGAACGCTCACTATTTTTTTCAATTCGTCTTTTGTTTCGAACCTAAGTTTCCAAAATTTAGATCACGCTGTTTTCTGTAGCTTACATACATATTTGTTTGATCTATGAAGTAATATTTGCGATACTAAGAAGAAGTAACCGGGACAATATAAAGGTTAAAATGATGCACTTATTATATAAAAACACAATGATATTTGTTTTCAAGATGAATCAAGTTACATTCATATTATAGTAAACATGTAAACTTCATGGGTGGTTTATATCACCATCCTCGTAAGTTATTGTGCAGTAACAAGTTGCCTGCACATGCATATAAATGATGCTTACGTCGTATGTGCTTAAGTAAGCACTTAAATTGATGAAGTTACCTTTGTTCTTTATTTGAAACTGTAAATAGATGGTTAGTTTTTGCATTAATTACTTTTATCAGTGTAACATTTCCATCTTCAAACAGGTTCAATTGGATAAAATAAAGTTGCATCTGTTTTTTAGGGTCATCTTGTCGCATCTTGGTTGGCAATCAAATTGCAACTCACAAATGTGAGTAAATAAATTCATAAATTATTTAGGAACGTATAAAAAGCTAACGTACAAATATTCATTTTTATATATATGTAGTTGTTGCATTTAATCTAAGCTGGCTTAGATCTATTTATTCGATAGGTATTATTTAACATCAGGGGCGCTACACATATGTTCGGGCCTGTAAGTTCGGGTCAGCATTATTTGTTGAGCGATAAAGCCATAATAGTAAGTATGTAATAAATAATAAAATTGGTAGGTAATGGTGCACAGTGAAAAACTTATTACAAGCTCTATATTATTGTACAAAACAATAAACATATATTAAATTAATCAAACAGTATTAATAAAATAAAGCCTACATTTATCAGCTTAAACTCATCAGCCTACTACAATATTTGGCTAATGCGTGGTATCTGCTCCCAAACAATACTGGCTGGCTAGTAATTGTTTGGCAAACCATAACTCAGGCTTCATCCCTTCAGGTTGTGGTTATTCGAAACTAGCTTGTTCCCGTGGCTTTGTCGGTATAGACTTAGAATTAAGTCAGAGTCATGTTATTCCAAGTTATGTCGTGTAATTCACTTTCCCTACTTCATAATCCGTCAATGCCTCCAAAGGCCTGGATGCCTTTTAGCATCAGGTCTTACAAGTTTACATCATTTTTACAACGATAAAACGGAGCTTATCCCACAGCAAAGTTAAACCCACATGAAAGCAGGCATTATATAAATTGTAAAGTCCAATCAATGCCCTTTCAGTAGTCAGTAAGCTTTGAATAACAGACACAGAAACCTTCACGTTTATTTTATTGTAGAGTGATCACAATTCAAAGCGATTTGTGTTTATGATTCATGAATGCAAAGGGCGGGCATGAATGGAATGCCAGTTGTGCAGTCTGGTCTAATATTTGTGATTGAGAGTTTATTCATTATTTCGTGGGAAATGACATGAGGAACTTACCAAAGCTTTTGAGCTTCGGTTTTCAGTTTTGCAAAATGTTAATAAATATTATTAAAATAGCTTGACTACTTTCAACACATAAGACAATTTGTAATGTCAGTCTAAGGTTCGTGAGGGAAGGGAATTATATAATCATTTTTGTTATATTTTATAGTAATTCCAAGAATAACTGGACTGCCGCGGACACTTTCTATTATAAAATTATGAATTGAAGAGGCGGCAAAAATACGATAATTGTGCAGTCTATTTAGGATAATTGGAGCATACAAATCACAACATGGCAACATTGGTGTCTGGCAAATCTGTCACTATTAGCGCCATTGTTTTGCCTTTGCGTCACTTGATCTTGTTTAGATTACGTTTCGGTGTTATCTCTGCGTTTTTAGTTTTAGGCGATGTGGTCGTGCGAAAATTGAACCATTAATAAATATCATGTGGTTATTTATTTACCTTACAGCACTTTTCATACTACGTGATAATATTTGAACCCTGATCGGTCAGTTAGGAAGAACCAATAGGGGCAAGCGACCGGCAACGATTTGCGCTAGTGACGGCCAGCGCCGCTAAGCGTATTCAGCCCTCTTCCTCCGTGCAGAGACGTCGCCGCATGGAACCTGGCAAGCGAGTGAGCGTTCACTTACCACTAGTGTGAGGTAACACCAAACACCATAACAGTTTTTAGTGCAACCTCACCGTGGGTCACACGCTGCACGACACGCCTCGACGACCTCTCCAAACGACCCCATCTGAGATTGTACATTTTATAACCTCAAAATACAAAACGAATTTCTTCCTAGCCTTGTCGAGTGATGTGTCCGTTATTTAATTAATATTTTGTACAGTTCAGAGGCCATTAAGGCAAAAGATGCATCTAGTCGGAACAATGGCCTTCTTTTTTTGAAATTTAATTTACATGACAGAAATTTTCAGGATGTACAGCTCAATTGCAAACGAGCTATTCGTTCTGGGACAAATTCATCATGACGGAAACATTTCTAAAAATGCTTTTATTTTTCGTAAAATGCAAATTTTAAATTTCTATGAACAAATTTACCCAAAATTTTAGTTACTGTTTTTCTTAACTACATTATTGTGTAGTGCATTTCTAAAAAAATTTGACATTCTAAAATGATGTAATAATAAATGCCCTCTCTTATCCACACTATTCACTATTATTTAATATTATAAATCCAAAAGTAACTTTTTCATGCAGCAAATATAAATTTAAACTTGAATTGTTAAATGTCTATATTCAGAAACAAGCTTTTTCTTAATTATTACAGAATTTTCATTGATTTTATTATATTGTATTTAAACATATCAATATTGTTATTATATTCTAATACATTATATCATATTACTAATTATGTGTTATAAATTGAATATACTTTATATTTCTTTGATATAAATCTTTTTATTATATGTCCGTTTCACCTTACTCTTCTTATACATAAATTTGAATGGCTACCTTATTATTGATCGCTTGTTTTTCATTTATTGTAGTGTTCAGTCTTCAACAAAATATTGCTCTAATCATATTACCTGTTATTAGCTTTGTTTTTAAGGAAGTGCTATTTATTACTATTGTCTGTAAATGCTGTTGGTTTTCGTAATAAATAAATAAATAAATAAACTCATTCTGTCTGTCCGTTACATTTTCACGCTGAAACCATTGAATCGATATTGTTGAAATTTGTTATGGAGTTAGTTAGACACCCAGGCAAGGATATAGGATAGTTTTAATCCTGAAAATTATCCCTTACGGGAGTGAAGTGGGGTTTGAAAATGTGTATAGCTGTTTTGTTATTTTTAATGTTATAGGCATGAAACCTATATTTTAAGTTCATTATAAAACATAGGTTAATAATCAAAATTTAGAAATTCTTTCTTTAAAGGGGTTAAATAGGAGGTGAATGGGGTGATGGGAATGCCTTTACTTTTTGAGCAAGGGCCATGAATTTTTTAATTTAGAGTCATAATTTCGAATAACAGATCAAGTTTTGAATCCTTTTTACTGCTGTTGGTTTGGTAATGATTAATTTGGAATTACCTATTTGCTTTAAATATAAAAGCAAGAAGTTATAATTTTTAATTAAAATATGGTTTTCATTGAGGTGATTATTTTATTAGGTTAGTATTTTTTTTCTTTTCAGACTTATACATATTTAACTGTATTTAATAATTAGTACTAACAAGACAATTTATTTGTAAAAATAAATTAAAAAACCCCAGATTTACCGGAAAAAGCGTGCATAACTTTTGAATGGTTAAACCGAATTCCATCAAATAGGAACTTAAAACAAAAAAACCGGATTAAAAGTCAGTCCTTTGGTATGTGAGACTCAACAGACACGCGTTAAACTTATAACAGATTAAAAAGTAAAAAAGAAACGTACAGAAACATGTTGGACCACTTTAATTTTACGCGAGCGAAGCACGGGCAAAACCTAGTATTTAATACAAACAAAATCCTAGCAAATCCTGAAGACCTACCAAGTGCTGTCCCTGTATTAGGCTAAGCGATTACCATATTTGATGCTGGCTAGTTTAGCGATGTATTAGGTATGCGTGGGTGGACGCCATTACCATTAGTGGCATTCAAACCCACAGTCCGGACTTAGACAATGTGATAATTTCGGACTCCGGTGGGGTTGATATGTGATGTGTAAGCCGTGTGTGTTGTGTTGAAACGAGGTAAATAGTTTTGGTTTCGTTCATAATATATGTTATATGACAAATAATATTTTCATTCATCCACTTAAATCATAACTTAATTATCACTTCATCTTTGTTTCTGAAGTGTAATGTATACGAACTATTAACTTCAAGTTTTCGATTGTGGACGAATAAAAATAAGAAAAACAAAATTACGTAATTCAAGAAGAATATCTTTCTTTTTTAAATAAATTGACACCGTTATAAACATTTCTCTAATATTGTATCATGAACATATTATTTCATTAAATAAAACACTTTTTACCGGATATTATCGCGTATATTTTAGTTAATTTTAAAATTATTTCGACGTTTTTCAACTTCAATCAGCTCAACCACAGAGAATCAATCAACTTTTTCGCTTGAACGTACAGTTGTCAATGTGTCAAAACAAACATTGGAAACAAATGTTATAAAAGTTTTATCGAAGGGCTTAAATTTTGCACCAACTCCGTCTAGAATACCGGTAGAAGACATAATCTGTCGCGTAGAAGACTGTCTTTTCACAAACAAACTTTCAAAGGAAGATTCTGAAAGTATACGGCAAGATATCTCCGGCGTATTAAGACGCAATAGTCTACCGAAATCGAATCTTTCCAGAGAAGAACGCCTTGCATTGAAGACCTTACGCAATAATGACGAGTTAACAGTTCTCCGTGCAGATAAAGGAAATGCTACCGTAGTGATGGATACATCTGAATATAACGAAAAAATCTTGGAGTTGTTAGCGGATGAAAACACATACAAAATGGTGAATTACGACCCCACCAACAGGATTATGAAGAAAACATCCACTTTAATACAAAAACACAAAGATTTGTTACATTTAGATGTAAAAAAGTTAACACCAGCAAGTGCAAAACCACCGAAATTGTATGGGTTACCAAAAATACACAAAGCTAAAGTACCTTTGAGACCTATTGTGAGCCAGCTAGACACACCAACTTACAAGCTGGCCCAGCACTTAGCAATTGTGCTCTCACAACTGCGAGGAAAGACAAGTGCATTTGTAAAGGATTCTTACCATTTTGTTAGTGACCTTAAAAATCTCAAGTTAACTAACAATGAAACTATGGTTAGCTTTGATGTGTCGTCTCTATTCACCTCACTACCTGTTAGAGACTGCATTGATATAGTAAAAAGGAAGCTAAGTGAGTCAAACTTGCCCGAGGAATATGCAGAACTATTAGAGCTATGTTTAACATCTGGCTACTTCATGTGGAATAACAATTACTACATTCAAATTGATGGTGTTGCCATGGGGTGTCCGGTGTCACCTGTTGTAGCTGACATTTACATGGAGAACTTCGAGGAGCAAGCGCTCCGAATGGCACCTGTTGTGCCGAAGATATACAAGAGGTACGTTGACGACACCTACACTATATTACCTAAACATGTAGTGACTGCATTCCTAAACCACCTCAATTCCCTTAATTCTAAAATTAAATTCACTATGGAATTGGAGCAGGAGAACAAATTAGCTTTCTTAGATGTCTTAATGCAAAGAAATCCTGATGGTACACTTAGCCATACTGTTTATAGGAAACCCACCCACACTGACCGATATCTAAATGGGAAATCCCATCACCACCCGAGCCAATTATCTGCCGTAGGCAACTCTTTGTTTCAGAGAGCACATGGAATCTGCGATCCCCAACACATTAATGAGGAACTCAACCACCTGGTTAAAGTGCTGCGGGATAACGATTTAAAAACACCGCGTCGCCGTCGCAGAAACCGCGTAAAGCCACTCACAGTTGAACGAAGACCAGCATTCCTGCCTTATATAAAGGGTGTTACTGACAAGATAGGAGGCATTCTTCGGCGAGCTTCAATCAAAACTATCTACAAGCCGCACTCAAAGATAAGCCAGCATCTTCGTCCAATAAAATCAAGCATCCCTTTACAAGATCCAGGCGTTTATAAAATCGACTGTGACTGCGGGCTCTCTTATATCGGTCAAACCAAACGAAATGTGTCAACTCGCATTAAAGAACACATCTCTGATGTTAAAAATAAACGAACCTCAAAATCTGCAGTTTGTGAACATTCCATAGACAAGCCCAACCATTATTTAAGATTTGATACCGTGAAGATCCTAGCAAAAGAGAAACATTTTATACCTAGGATGGTCAGAGAAACTATTGAAATTAAAAAACATCCAAATTTCAATAGAGAAGATGGTTGGAAACTTTCATCAACATGGGATCCAATACTTAAAAACATCAAAATGAAAAACCAGCAAACTGTTAGACTGCAAACTCAGGACACAGTCAGTGCCTTTTGTGTCAATCCGGGACGTTATGCGAGAAGACTAAGAAACAGATGGCGTTAATATGTATTGACAATCATGTAGTTTTTATTACTGGCAATAGATGAACAACACCTTAGTCTATCGTGACCACGGCAACTGCAAAGATGCCGAAACGTCGAAATAATTTTAAAATTAACTAAAATATACGCGATAATATCCGGTAAAAAGTGTTTTATTTAAAGTATGTATCGTGAAAACTTAAGAAAAGATTATATTATTTCATTACATAATACATTTTAAAACCTTAAATTACTTATCATTTTCTTCTCGATAACAAAACGATGCAAAAATATTCTCATTTTAAGATCAGCACAAAAAGGAATCCATTAAAAAAATATAACCGATATTGTGTTTTTTCGAATCCCGATGCTGCGAGAAAGGGAAAAGTGTGGGTATCCGCAAAAATGGGGCATGTCAAGTCTCCTTGACAGTTCCAATGCCCTACACTTGCAGACGATTATGTAACCAAAGTCTACTACAATCTAGGGCTGCCTTCGTTGAGTAGGCAATTTAAGGACTTAAGAATAACATTTCAATTTTAAAATATTCTTTTTTTTATTAAAGCCAGTTTAATATGCTCTTGGTGACATTTTTTTCTGATTCTCTTGTTATTCTATCCTAGGGGTCCCGGCGCAAAATTTTAGCCTTCTTACTTTGTAATTATACTGGTGTAGGTATAATTTCACAACGGGCGTTTAAGTAGTAAAAGCGTAACAAATACATAAACATTGCATTGTTTATGTATTTATAATATCAGTTAAAATTATAATTTTATTGCCGCTGTATGACGATGATCATATGAATTTTGTTCATGGGTACAGATGGTTCAAGATATTTGCGCGCGACCCTATGTGTACGTTAAGGTTGTAAAACACCCTGTGTGTGCTACACACCCAAGTGATGAGAACATGATTTGACTAGATGACCAAAAATTACTGAATTCCAAACTTTTAAGGCCAGTTAAGTTAACAATTTTCTAACCCCTAAATTTTAACATTGCAGTTTACATGGTTCCTGTTTGTTTAGTGACAGCCCTACGGTCGGACCCTTCTCACATGGTGCCTTTAGACCCGACCCTTGACTTCTCGCAGCCATCACAAGTTGAAAGAAACACGCCTTTGTTAAAATTTTTGGTGTTTTATAAACAATATGTTACGCACTTGGGATAGAATTTATCATATTTGGGAGGTATTTTCTTTGAAAGTTTAAAATATTTTACGGATTTATGAAATATTTTCAAAGCTGTAAAAATACTCTTGGTCATATATAAACCACTTCTGAATTTCTTACCTAACATTTTGGTACTGTAATAATAATGAGATCAATTTTATTACTTTGCTTTTTGTAAATTTCGATTGTAAAAAGCCCATGAAGTAATGCATCCATGACCTTTATCATATTTGCTATTCCTAATAAGTTCTTCCTAATAATTCTACACTGCTATAATATTGTTATAAAGAGTTAAGAGTTTTTTTGTTTATACAGTTTTCTACTTGTAAAACATTGAAACTTATTTTATCCAGAAATTGAGCAGGGACCTAGTATTTAATAATATTTATGACAATGACAACCACGACATGTTGGTAGTCATCTGCTACATACACATACCGTCTTTTGTCCTGTTTATAGCAGCTATTTTCTTGTTATTTAATAGTCATATCAACTTATAAAATTATATAACTTTTCTATAAAATCTTGGTTCCATCTTGGGCAACTGTACTCATTATTTAAATATGTAAATGTTTATTAAAACCGAAGGCACATAATTATTTACTACGAACGCACAGAAGATAGAAGATTTTTATCGTGCCTCTAATCCTAAATGAAGCATTTTTTTCATTTTGGGACTGAACTTGATGGAGAGAAAACTTTTTTTATCGGCCAAAACTTGGTGTGTCCAGTAATGTTTCTTAAAAATCTGTGATTGTTAACTATTGCTTCTCGTGTGTCGCGACGTGCAGCAAGTATGGAGCTTATTGCGTCTTGAGTAATACGCGGTTTACACTTATTAAGTAGTTAAGTTGGTAACTAAATTTTAACTAAATTTTAAGTTACTACATGTCACTTGTGTGTCCAATTGGTTTCAGTAGTTAAACTCATAAGTTCAATGAAGATGAATAGTGACGAATGTCAAGGAATTCGTCAATTCTATACTTAGATATGTGGTAAACGAGATTTTGGACAAATCCATAGAAGCATTTGTTCCGGAAATGGAAAATCTCTAGAAGAATATGCTTTTTTCTAAATTTTTTACCTTTTTTATTTTATTTTTTTATTTATTTCTCAAAATTCACAAAAGGAAAATTAATTAAAACTAGTGTTAAGGTTAATCACAAATGTTCCTTTGTGTGAGATTCTTTTTTTTTTTGTTCCCCTCCGCGGGAAGGGCAGGAGGATAAAAATGCCCTGACGCATACTCTGGCGCGATTCCAAAGTTATGTGGGACTCGTCCCGACGCCTACCAGGACCATACCCACTAAAAACCCCCTGTCGGCTCGTGCATTTTTGCCACTCAGCCTTCATCTGAGCGACGGCCAATTGGAGAAAGAGGCCGCGCTAGCGGGGCCCAGAAGGGGTCACCCGCTGGGATTACATAGCACTGAAGGTGCTCAAAGCACTGAAGGTTAATACATAGCACTGAAGGTGCTCAAAATGAAAATCAATAATTAAAACAAAAATTAAAAAAATTGCAAAATAAAATTGAGTTAATTCGCATTTACGTTAGAATTAGGATTTACGTTAGAATTAGAATTTACGTTAGAATTAGAATTTGCGGCCAGAAGGGCCTCGAGATCGCGTGACAGTCTGGTGGATGAGTACGCTTGCGCATTTCTAGGCCTAGCGACTTTGAACTTCGAGTCTAACACAGGAGCAGCATATGAGACCGAATCACGAACTAGAGGATTGGGATGGGTTTCGGAGCGTTTGAAAAACGCTTCAGAGAGTGTTTTGAGATGTTGTTGCACTGTAGGCAGTTCAAGATCTCTATGCAAGTCCGCATTACGCACGTACCACGGTGCGCCTGTGGCCCGGCGGCAAAAGAGGTTTTGAACTACCTGCAGTTTGTGCAGGAGGGAGGGTTTGGCGTGGGCAAAGATTGGCGAGGCATACGTCATGACGGGTCTAACGCAGACCTTGTAAAGTGTACGTTTGTTTCTGAAGGACATTTTACTTTTTCTACCTAACATGCTATTTAGGCGGACTAGATAGTGACGAGCGAGTTTCGAAACTCTTTCGACGTGTGGCTTGAAAGAAAGCGTCGGATCTAATGTGACGCCTAAGTATTTAGTACTGCGCTTCCAGGGGATGGGAATGCCTAACATTCGAACGTGGGGATCGCCATCGGGACGACGGCGTTTGTGGTCGAAGCGCATCGCAGAACTCTTTTCAGGGTTCACATCGATGCGCCATTCTTGAAACCATGCACCAAGGGCGTTTACGGCCCTTTGGAGTCTGGTTACAAGGTGCCGAACACTGTGGCCCCTGGTATAGAGTGCGGTGTCGTCAGCAAAGAGGGCGAGTTCGACGCCTTTCGGCAGGATGGGAATGTCGTTGGTGTACACGGTGTACAGCAGAGGGGCGAGGACTGAGCCTTGAGGGACTCCAGCCTTTATGGGACGAGGTGCAGAAAGCGTGCCTTCGTGTTTAAATCGAAACGTACGGTCTTTGAGAAACGACGCTATTAACCTGACTAGGCGATCCGGTAAGCCTATCTTGTAGAGTTTATAAACGAGACCGCTGTGCCAGACTTTATCGAAAGCCTTGGCTACGTCAAAGAAAACCGCGACTGTTTTATAACGACGCGGATAGAAACCGTCAAGTATATACTCGACGATTCAGTGGACTTGCTGAGGGCAGGAGTGTTTAGCGCGAAAGCCGAACTGATGGGGAATAATGAGAGGATCGCCATCCGTTGGAAACAGATGGTTCCGCATTCGATAGAGTATGACTCTCTCGAGAAGTTTAGACATTGCCTTGAGGAGGCTGATGGGTCTGTGATTAGCCGGGACGTTCAGAGGTTTGCCCGGCTTGGGAATGCCTATGACTGTCGCTTCTTTCCAAGCTTTTGGAAAGTAGCTATGGTCGAAGCAGGCATTGAAAATGATAGCTAACAAGGTAAGCATCTGTTGAGGTAGGTGCTTAAGTGCGTGGTTGGAAATTCCATCCGCACCCGGAGCCTTTTTGGACTTTTGATTTCTAATGAGAAGCAAGATTTCGTCATTAGAGACTGTGACAGGGTCGGCGATGATGGGGAGAGAGTCTCTGCGAAGGACTTCGTCCTCCACCGCCTGGATGTGTGAGGGATAAGCAGGTTGCGTGCTGGGCGAGCATTGTGCGGCAATGCTGTCGGCGAAGCATTCGGCTTTCTCTTCGACTTCGAAGGCAGTAGTGCCATCGGGACGAGTGAGAGGAGGAACGTGAGAGACGGTGTCTACGCGTAAGGCTCGGGCCATACTATAATACGCTTGGTGGGACGGGATGAGATCGTTCGATCGATTTGCCATGAGATCGTTCATCTGATCGTCTCGGAGTTCCGCGCGGCAAGACCTAACTTTACGTTGTAGCTGATTCGCAGCTAATCTATAGGCGGGCGTGGGATATTTCTTGGCTCTCCGGAGAGCCGCGTTTTTAGCTTTAATAAGATTGCTAACGGCTAAGGGAAGCGTGGGTTTGCCTTGCTTAGCAACCTTTTCGTTGTCACTGATGGCTGAGTTGATAGCATCAGTGAGAGAATTTACTAATGAATCGATTTTATCCGGGCTATCTAATTGTTCGGGAGAGATCGCGAGTGGAGAGTTCGGAGCCTCTAAGGCTGAAACTAACGTATTTTTAAAGCCTTTCTAGTTGGTAAAGGTCTTTGGAGATGAGACCTTAACGTTAGGCGTACCTAGCACGAGGGAGACGGGGCGATGGTCGGAGCCTAGGTCATCGAGCGGTTCGATAGACCTTAGATCAAGATTGATTCGCTTGATAATTGCAAAGTCGAGGATGTCAGGAGAGTAGGACGGGTTGTTGGGATAGTGAGTGGGAGTGATGGGGGATATGACGTCTAGGTCAAGGGAGTTAGTGATGTCGAGGAGAGCGATACCGCTGGTGTTAGTCGATAGGCACGTCCAAACAGTATGTTTGGAGTTAAAGTCTCCGAACATAATGACTGAATGGCCGAGGGCGAGAATGGCCTCAAAGTTGCTGCGGATTGGTCTGGTACCACTAGGTATGTAGATTGAAGCTATGATGATGGTCGGATGACCAGTCATAGCCAATCTACACACAGTGGCTTCCATGTTGAGGAGAGGAGGAGTAGGGAGAGGACAGCAGTGGAAGCCTCTTTTGTAATATATAGCGGTGCCGCCGAAACCGTCGGAGTTGGGCCTATCGTTACGAATAAACGCGTACTTAGGTATAGCGAATCCCCTGGAGCGGTTTGGAGTAAGCCATGTCTCCTGGAGAAGGAATAAGTCAGGTTCTTTGTTCTGAAGGAACAGTTTAATCTCGGGAAGGTTGGTGTTAAGGCTACGAGCGTTAAAAGATACTAGGGATAAGCCCTTGGGTTTAATACGACTGGACGCGGGATTCGCGGGTCTAGACATTATAATTTATTATTTACGAATTTATAAAAGAATTTACAACGAACTTAGGAGCGAGTGATGCTCGGCTAAAGCAAATAAACGCTCTTGAGGAGAGCGGGCGGCTCGCAGTTTGCGTGCGAGCACGGAAATTTCGTTAATATCGACGTTTTGAATAACGTCGAATACGGTCTTCATGTCCTCAGCCAACGACGACTGAGGTGCGGATGACGGAGAAGGACGCGGCCCTACGGGAGCTACGGGAGCTGGGATGGGTCGGGAAGGTGCAGGCGGGACGGCCGGACGCTGCCTCCAAGACAGAGCCGGAGTAGGTGTCGGCTGAACGGGCTTTGCTTCCGGGGGACCCCGGTTGCGCAGCGGCGGGAAGTTGGCAGGAGTGAGCGGCGGCGCCGGTTTAGGCGCGACCCTCTTGGTGGTGGAGCGCGGAGCGCGCGGGCAACCCCTGTAGTTAGCTGTGTGGCCGGACTGGCCGCACAGCACACAGGCAGGGGGGGAAGTGGATTCGGGAGTGCGAGTGCACTCCTTAGTGAAGTGAGGATCCAGGCACTTTACGCACCTGGGGGGAGCTGAACAGTTAGCCGCTGTGTGGCCATAGAGCTGGCAGCGGTGGCACTGCCCAGGGTGACCACGGGGGTCGGGACGCTCGACGGAGATATTTGAGAGTCCGCAAATTGTGCGAGCCTCTCTAAAGATCTCCCTCGAGTTGGGAGTATTCGACAGGATTACTAACGCTAAGGGAAAACGCCTACCGCGGTTTGAGTGCATCTTGTGCACTGCTGTGACCGGGAAACCCTGAGACTTAAGGTCATCGAGAATGTCTTCGTTACTGAGTTCGAACGGGACGCCCCGTAGTACAGCGCGGATCTTACGCTCCTCCGGGAGGGCGTAGGTGTGATACGCGATATGATTTAATGATAGTAGCCTGGTAAACGCGCGGAAGTCGTCGACGGTCGCTACTTGGATTTTGATTGTATCGCCAGCGTTGGCGGCTTTTAAGTAATTGATTTTGTGCTCTTTGCACAAGTTTGAGACCGCGGTCCAGCGCGCTTTTTCACGCAGGAATACGGGCGGAGGGAGCTGAGGCTTCGGCGGGACGGGAGCGCAGCGCGTCGCTGGCTTCGATGTGACCGACGGAGACGCGGTTACTACGAGCGATTTTAACGGCGCGGGGGCTGGTGTTGAAGACACCGGGGAGGGCTCGGGTATTGAAGATACCGAAGCTTTCTTCGAGCGCTTTTTGGAGCGCTTGGCGACAAGTTGGAACGCGGGCTCAGGAGAGCCGGTTAAGGTGACGGCATCTGACGAAGTATCAGACGCGGGTTCGGAGTCACTCCCGGGAGCGGTACGCTTACGACGCGACGCGTGAGAGGATGCGACCGATTCGCAGTCCATCTCGGACGAGGCGGGAGGCGCGGGAGAGCTGAAGACCTGAGGGGTCTGGACGTCGGAGGCCTGAGGGGCCGGGGACGCGATAGATGCCTGTAAGGCCTGCGTTAGTATGTCATCGGGTTTGCTGACACCGGACGCGGCGAGCACCTGGGCGAATGACCTAAGAGCGTTAACAAGGTCCATTGGAGGGCTTGGGATAATATGAAATATATAAATATATAATGTATGCCTAGGTTCCCTAGCAAACCTAGCGCCTATTTATATAACAAATGCCTAGAATTCCTAGATAAAAACCTATCGAACCCTAGCGGCAAACCTCCCTACCAGCGGTAGGGGGGCTGGGGAGAATAAATTAAAACTAACCGTAGTACGCCGAAGGCCGCTACCTAGAAACCTAAAAAAGGGTACGCAGGTAAAGAGTTGACCGCGTTAGGGTCAACCTTTACCGACAGAAAGGACAAATACACACGAAAACACACAAATATGATAAAAATAAATATGAAAATAGGAGAAAATAAATAAAATAGAGAAGAGAAATAAATAAAAATAAAAAGGACTGGTTCAGTACAAATTCGTTGTCACCGTTAAGTATCCTTTGCACTGAAACCAGACTACTTACGCTGGGCACAACACTGCACTCAGCACAAGCACAACACTACTTAGCACAGCACTTTGAAGACTAAGGGGCTTAGTCGCAAAGAAAAATCGCACTTCGAAAGCACTCAGACGGAGTAGAAAAACCTTGCAAACCGTAGCACGGAACCAACACGCTATACTGTGACGTCAGTAGACTGAGCGCCACGGAATATCGGGAGGGAACCGACCAACGGAGAACTGGGTCTTGCACGTCCGCACCGCGTGGCGATCGGAGCGAGAATGTGTGAGATTCTGGTGCCTATGATAGGTTTATAAAACCTGTGTTACAGGTCACCAGTCCCCCCTCCATGTATGAAGGTACATCGATGTAGATAAACAATAGCAAATAGACAAAAAACAGGAAAAAATATAATAAATTTAACTATGACATAAAATTGTTGACGGATGGTGACTGTTTTATTGTGTGTGCTTACACGTATGTATCAGTGTGTGTGTGAACGTGTGTGTGTGTGCATTTGTGTGTGAATATGTGTGTGTGTGAATGTTGTGTTTGTGAGATGATAGTATAAGTATACCGAATTCGCTCTGAAGGGTAGTAAGCTGAGCATTTATAAATTTCTATTATTTGATTAACTTTTATTGGATAGTATGCAAATTATAATTACTATTTGCCTGTATATTTATTTTACTTCTGTACAATTAGAAGATTTTCAGTACAGTGGTAGTCCAGTCCCTTAAGATACCCAGTGACAACAGTTTTGCAGCTTAGTCTATCGTGACCACGGCAACTGCAAAGATGCCGAATCGTCGAAATAATTTTAAAATTAACTAAAATATACGCGATAATATCCGGTAAAAAGTGTTTTATTTAAAGTATGTATCGTGAAAACTTAAGACAATATTTAACAGTTTTGCATCTGGATCTGGGAAGTGGATACATATTAAGGAAACGATTTAGCTTATTGTACAGATAGCCACCCATAAAACAAAAAAAGTTGTGCGAAGTAGCTGTTTTTAGGGGTAACAACGGAAAAACGGGCCCCTTTCTACGTTTCCCCTTAAGTAGCTCCGGGTCGTAAGGTTGCGAGTGCATAGTTAAAATGGTTTTAAGAATATAGCACTGTCTAACTGTAAGTACGTTCCATTCACTATACAATTTAACCGTAGGGTAACGAAACGGGAGACCAGCAGCAACCTTGAGTATTGCACGTTGAGCTCGCTCCACTTCTTGAAGGGTAGTCTTGGCAATACCACCCCACGCTGAAATACAATATTCCAAGAGAGGCTGACACAGGGCATAGTAGACCATTCTGATAGTTTGGCGGTTAGCAACATGCTTGAGAGCCTTTAAAGATATAAATAAGCTTCCGCAACCTGGGCACAAGAGAGTCAACGTGTGGTTTAAAAGAGAGAGTTTGGTCTATAATCACACCCAAATATTTTATGCTACTAGTCTTTTCGAGAGTAGGGCAGGAGCAAGTCGAGATATCATAGGAGCATTTACGGGCTGTTAAATTGAGTGTATCTGGGGGGAGTTGAGAAGACCTTAGCGCGAAAAGTACAAATTTTGTTTTTGCAACCTTAAGTGTCAACATATTGCGACATAACCAATCAACAACCCTATCCAAACCTGTTTATTCCACAAGTATTCCTATTTTAAATATTCTTCTAGAAATTTTAAAGTCGAAGCTAAACTCCACTCCATCATTTTGATAACGAAAGAGAAAATGCGAAACAAATACGAGCTCTTGCCGCCACCCGCTTTGTCAATGCACTTAACTAAAGAATCACGTCCAAGGGTGTAAGGTGAGAAGCCCAGCCCATCTACTTATACGAAAAATAGAACGAATCCTAATCTACTTAATCAATTGCGTACTAAATTTTAACTCACCATAACTGACTGTTCACACGTAATTTTTAAACTTAAAATTTAGTTACCAACTTAACTACTTAACGCGTGTTGAACACAGATATTTATTTTCAAGTTATAGATAAATTCAATATAATCTCTGTTTATTTCTGGTTTCTAATATTCAGTGATCCATAAGAATTGATTACTTTGATTGAAGCCACGAACTTTGCGTGTTTGTTATATTTGTGGTTTTTTATTAAAAAATATTTAAATTAAGTATTAAGTATATTTTTCTCTACTTTCTCAGTAATTATTATCGTTTGTGACTTTCAAGTGTGCTAATAGATATGAAAACTCCATATGGATAACGGGTTTGTTTACATTCGTCATGCGACTTATTGTATCAGATGTTTAAATAAAATAATCCAAGAATTAGCAGAGGTTTATTTTGTTTGAGTGTTTTGTAGATGCCGACAATGACTTTGGTAGATACTTTAGGTAGAACCTTTCTTTAAAAAATTATTCAAGATCTATACTACCAAGTCCTCGAGGTGTAAGTAGCCAAAGATTCTTGGTTGGAATCCTGAGGGATTCCGAATTAAAGTGATACACAAAATAGTTGAAATTTTGTTTTTAAATTAATTTTGATTCTGATCTTCCCGCCCTTGCGCTATACGGCCTTTTGTTACATACTTAATCTTTGGCCTACTTTTTCATGAATTATACTTTGATTATAAAGTTTGATTAGGTACTATTAAGATGGATATTTACAAGGTTCTTATTTTATATGTTGTGTATGTATTTTATATGCTAGACTAGAATCAACAGGAGCGAAACAAAATGTGCTAACGTTGCTATAACTAGATGTCTAACAAAGGTTTAATACGTGACGTGTCCTATAAACGATAAGTTGCTTATGAGTAAATGGGCGTACATACATTGTTACAAAAAGTAAAACGTTCTAAGTCAACTTAATCGCACTTTATTGGTTTTTGTGAGTTTTATGAATTAAACTGTATTGTTTTACCTTCATTTTCGTTATTTATTTACGAAGCAATAAAATGAAACTAGTAAAAAAATATAAAAAGTTCTTGAGCACGTTGTGCACAAACAACTGACGTCATTTCTTACTACCAATAATCTTCATAGTCATTTCCAATCTGGTTTTCGACCAGGTCATAGTACCGTAACTGCCCTCATCAACGTGACTGATGATATCCGATGGGCCATGGAGAATAGATCCCTTACCTTGCTTGTACTGCTAGACTTCAGCAGCGCTTTTAATTCTATAGATTTCGATATCCTGCTTGGAATATTGAAATCACTTCATGTCTTTTCTTCTGCATTAGCTTGGATAGCATTCCTATCTTCGGGGACGGTCTCAGCGGGTCCGCCTCGATGAGTCTTACTCAAACTGGTGTGCTCTAGCTGCAGGCGTTCCTCAGGGTGGCGTTCTCTCTCCTTTACTTTTCTCTATATTTATAAATTGTATCACTCAAGTTCTTTCATGTAAATACCACCTTTATGCCGACGACTTGCAGATTTACCGGCATTTCGCAGTAGACAATGTTGACTCAGCTATCTCAGCTATTAACGATGACCTAGTTTGTATCAGTAACTGGGCCAAATCATTTGGATTACTTGTGAACCCCGGTAAATCTCAAGCCATGATACTGGGAAGTCGATACATGCGCGGGTGCCTCGATTTCGCTAATCTCCCTCCTGTAGTTTTGGATAACACACAGATTGCTATTACCGACACTGCCAAAAACTTAGGAGTTATTATGGACTCAAATTTAACTTGGCGTGCTGACGTAAATGAAGTCAGTCGTAAGGTACACCACTCCTTTCACACATTAAAGTGCCTTCAAAGCTTTTTACCACTTCAAACGAAAATATCCCTTGCGCAAACACTTATTCAACCCATAATTGATTATGCCGATGTCTGTTACTTGGACGCCACTGAGGAGCTTTTGAGTAAGCTAGAACGCTTAAAAAAATTTCTGCATCCGCTTCATTTTTAACCCCAAGAAGTACGACCATGTCTCAGAACATCGCAAAAAACTAAAGTGGCTTCCGATCCGTCTCCATAGAAATACTCGCATTCTTTGTGTTCTATTTAACGTTCTCTATAACCCAAATTCTCCAAAATACTTGAGCGAGCGTTTTTCCTTTACTCATTCTGAAGATACGCCATGCCGAGCACATAAGCGTACTCTCTTGTACTTAAAACCCCATAAAACCGATTTCTTTTCCTATTCCTTTTCTATACATGCTGTCAGATTGTGGAATTCATTACCTTTCAAAATACGCGAGTCAAAATCTCTAACAATATTTAGGAAAAGAGTTAGGGAATACTACTTATCTTAAATATATTTTAGCTCATAAACATTTTTTTCATGCAAATTAAATGATGTTAATTGTATAGATTTATATATTTATTGTATATATGATATTATATGTATTTTATGTACAAGTATTTAAGTATATTTTATAATATTATACTTGGAAATAAGTTTTTAATATTTTTATTAGTAGTACGCACGCACTAACTTAGCATTGTATTATTTCTCCAGTCTCAGGTCTGCTGGCAGAAATTTCTTTAAGAAATAAGCTGACCTTTGTACATTTTTAGTCTCTAATTCTCATTCATTGTATTTCTATTCTTGTGTGTACATAAAATATTAAATAAATAAATAAATAAAAAGCGACCTATTTGGTTAAAAATCAAAGTGCTAACTAAATTTATATAAAATTATAACTTAGATATACTTGTATCTTCTACGTAACAATTTATTATTTATTTTGGTCACGATTTTGAGAAGTCCACACATTAATTTACGGCAATCCATTTTGTCGTTTTTTTTTGGTGTGTTTTCTTTTTTTTAAGGCGTTGTTTGGTTACAACTGGCATTGATAAAAAGTAATTTATTCGTGAAAACTTCTTGTTAGCCCTAGTAACTACAATGATAATTAAAAAAAAACCTTATTGCACCAAGATAGCTGTAAGTTTTCCTAAAATAATAAAATAAAAGATAAAATAAAATACTTATATTTTAATTAACCAAAGATTCAAGATTCAAGATGGCTGCTGCGAACATTATTTATCGATCTAGAGCTCTGTACCTCTCCATACTACTACATGGTCTGTGTCTATCTAATCAACCTTTTTTTTTTTTTTTTTTTTGGTTCCCCTCCACGGGAAGGGCAGGAGGACATAAAAAATGCTCTGACGCATACTCCGCGCGCGCGATCGGAGTTATGTGGGACTCGTCCCGACGCCTACCAGAACCATACCCACTAAAAAACCCCTGTCGGCTCGTGCATTTTTGCCACTCAGCCTTCATCTGAACGACGGCCAATTGGAGAAAGAGGCCGCGCCAGCGGGGCCCTTAAGGGGTCACCCGCTGAGATTCACATAGCACTGAAGGTGCTCAAAAATGAAAAGTAAAAAAAATAAAAACATTAAAAATGAAAAATAAAAATTGCATTAATTCGGATTTACGTTAGAATTAGAATTTACGTTAGAATTAGGATTTGCGGCCTGAAGGGCCTCGAGAGCTAAAGTTAACTGCGAAGGTTCGCCCGTGTGCGCGTTTCTCGGCCTAGCGACTTTGAATTTCGAATCTAACACAGGAGCAGTATATGAGACTGAATCTCGAACAAGATGATTGGGATGGGATTCGGCGCGTTTGAAGAACGATTCTGAGAGTGTTTTGAAGTGCTGTTGCACTGTAGGCAGTTCAAGATCTCTGTGCAGGTCCGCGTTGCGCACATACCAAGGTGCGTCTGTGGCCCTGCGGCAGAAGAGATTTTGAACTACCTGCAGCTTATAAAGGACGGAGGGATTGGCGTGGGCAAAGACTGGCGAAGCATATAACATGACGGGTCTAACGCAGACCTTATAAAGCGTACGTTTATTTCTAAAAGACATTTTACTTTTTCTACCTATCATACTATTTAAGCGGCTTAAGTAGAAACGCGCGAGTTTCGTTACTCTATCGACGTGTGGCTTAAAAGAAAGCGTCTGATCTAAGGTGACGCCTAAGTATTTGATACTGCGCTTCCAGGGGATGGGAATACCTAACATTCGAATGTGAGGATCGTTGCGGCGATTACGACGTTTGTGGTCGAATAGAATGGCAGAACTCTTTTCTGGGTTGACATCGATACGCCATTTTTGAAACCAAACACCGAGGGCGTTTACGGCCTTTTGGAGTCTGGTGATGTTATACGGGATTATTTTACCTTTAGTGTAAAGGGCGGTATCGTCTGCAAAGAGGGCGAGTTCGACGCCTTTCGGCGGGATGGGCATGTCATTAGTGTACACGGTGTACAGCAGAGGGGCGAGGACTGAGCCTTGCGGGACTCCAGCCTTTATGGGACGAGGCGCGGAGAGCGTGCCTTCATGTTTGAATCGAAACGTACGGTCTTTAAGAAACGACGCGATTAATCTGACTAGGCGAACCGGTAAGCCTATTTTATAGAGTTTAAAAACGAGACCGCTGTGCCAGACTTTGTCGAAAGCCTTGGCTACGTCAAAGAGAACCGCGATTGATTTTTTACGATGCGGATAGAATCCTTCGAGAATGTACTCGACGATTCGATGGACTTGCTGAGGGCAGGAGTGCTTGGCGCGAAAGCCGAACTGGTGGGGAATAATGAGAGGGTCGCCATCCGTTGGAAACAGATGGTTCCGCATTCGAGAGAGTATGACTCTTTCGAGAAGTTTAGACATTGCCTTGAGGAGGCTGATGGGTCTGTGATTAGCCGGGATGTTCAGAGGTTTACCCGGCTTGGGAATGCCTATGACTGTCGCTTCTTTCCAGGCTTTTGGAAAGTAGCTATGGTTGAAGCAGGCATTGAAGATGATAGCTAACAAGGTAAGCACCTGCAGTGGCAGGTGCTTAAGTGCGTGGTTGGAAATTCCATCCGCACCCGGAGCCTTTTTGGACTTTTGTTTTCTAATGAGAAGCAAGATTTCATCATTAGAGACTGTGACGGGGTCGTCGGTGATAGGGAGAGATTCTCTGCGGAGAACTTCGTCCTCCACCGCCTGGATGTGGGAGGGATCCGCGGGTTGCGTGCTGGGCGTACATTGTGCCGTTATGCTGTCGGCGAAGCATTCGGCTTTCTCTTCGACTTCGAAGGCAATGGTGCCGTCGGGGCGAGTGAGAGGAGGAACGTGAGAGGCGGTGTCTACGCGTAAAGCTCGGGCCATTCGATAATACGCTTGGTGGGACGGGGAGATATTCTCCATGAGATCGTTAAACTGAGTGTCACGGAGTTCCGCGAGGCGAGACCTAACTTTTCGTTGAAGCTGATTCGCAGCTGTTCTATATGCGGGCGTGGGATATTTCTTGGCTCTCCGGAGAGCCGCGTTCTTAGCTTTAATGAGATTGCTGACGGCTAAGGGAAGCGCGGGTTTGCCTTGCTTAGCAATGATTACGTTGTCGCTGATGGCTGAGTTGATAGCATCAGTGAGATTATCGACTATCGAATCTATTTTAATCGGGCTGTCTAATTGGTCGGGCGAAATCGCGAGCGGAGAGTTCGGTGCCTCTAAGGCTGAAACTAACGTATTTTTAAAGCCTTTCCAGTTGGTAAAGGTCTTTGGCGGTGTGACGTTAACGTTAGGCGCGCCTAGCACGAGGGAGACGGGGCGATGGTCGGAGCCTAGGTCATCGAGCGGTTCGATGGACCTGAGATCAAGATTGATTCGCTTGATAATTGCAAAGTCGAGGATGTCAGGAGAATAGGTCGGGTTGTTGGGATAGTGAGTGGGAGTGATGGGGGATATGACGTCTAAGTCAAGGGAGTTGGTGATGTCGAGGAGAGCGATACCGCTGGTGTTGGTCGATAGGCACGTCCAGTCAGTATGTTTGGAGTTAAAGTCTCCGAACATAATGACTGAATGGCCGAGGGCGAGAATGGCCTCAAAGTCGCTGCGGATTGGTCTGGTACCACTAGGTATGTAGACTGAAGCTATGATGATGGTCGGATGACCAGTCATAGCCAATCTACACACAGTGGCCTCCATGTTGAGGAGAGGAGGGGTAGGGAGAGGACAGCAATGGAAGCCTCTTTTGTAATATATAGCGGTGCCGCCGTAACCGTCGGAGTTGGGCCTATCGTTGCGAGTAAACGCGTATTTAGGTATAGCGAATCCCCTGGAGCGGTTTGGAGTAAGCCATGTCTCCTGGAGAAGGAATAAGTCAGGTTCTTTGTTCTGAAGGAACAGTTTAATCTCGGGAAGGTTGGTATTAAGGCTACGAGCGTTAAAAGATACTAGGGATAAGCCCTTAGGTTTAATACGACTGGACGCGGGATTCGCGGGTCTAGACATTAAATTAATTTATTTACGAATTTATACAAAAATAAAAGAATTTACAACGAACTTAGGAGCGAGTGATGCTCGGCTAACGCGAATAAACGCTCTTGAGGAGAGCGGGCGGCTCGCAGTTTGCGTGCGAGTACGGAAATTTCGTTGATGTCGACGTTTTGGATGACGTCGAACACGGTCTTCATGTCCTCAGCCAACGACGACTGAGGGGAAGATGACAACGCGGGACGCGGCCCTACGGGAGCTACGGGAGCTGGGATGGGTCGGGAAGGTGCAGGCGGGACGGCCGGACGCTGCCTCCAAGACAGAGCCGGAGTAGGCGTCGGCTGAACGGGCTTTGCTTCCGGGGGACCCCGGTTGCGCAGCGGCGGGAAGTTAGCGGAGGTGAGCGGCGGCGCCGGTTTAGGCGCGACCCTCTTGACGGTGGAGCGCGGAGCGCGCGGGCAACCCCTGTAGTTTGCTGTGTGGCCGGACTGGCCGCACAGCACACAGGCAGGGGGGGAAGTGGATTCGGGAGTGCGAGTGCACTCCTTAGTGAAGTGGGGATCCAGGCACTTAACGCACCTGGGGGGAGCTGAACAGTTGGCCGCTGCGTGGCCATATAGCTGGCAGCGGTGGCACTGCCCAGGGTGACCACGGGGGTTGGGACGCTCGACGGAGATGTTCGAGAGTCCGCAGATTGTGCGAGCCTCTTTGAAAATCTCCTTCGAGTTGGGAGTATTGGACAGTATTACTAGCGCTAACGGAAAACGCCTACCGCGGTTGGAGTGCATCTTGTGCACTGCTGTGACCGGGAAACCCTGAGACTTAAGGTCCTCGAGGATTTCTTCGTTCTCGAGCTCGAACGGGACGCCCCGTAGAACTGCGCGGATCTTACGCTCCTCCGGGAGGGCGTAGGAGTGATACGCGATTTTGTTTAAACTGAGTAACCTGGTAAACTCGCGGAAGTCGACGACGGTCGCTAATTGTATTTTGATTGTATCGCCAGCGTTGGCGGCTTTCAAGTAATTAATTTTGTGCACTTTGCACAAGTTGGAAACCGCGGTCCAGCGCGCTTTTTCACGCAGGAATACGGGCGGAGGGAGCTGAGGCTTCGGCGGGACGGGAGCGCAGCGCGTCGCTGGCTTCGATGTGACCGACGGAGACGCGGTTACTACGAGCGATTCTAACGGCGCGGGTGCTGGTGTTGAAGACACCGGGGAGGGCTCGGGTATTGAAGATACCGAAGCTTTCTTAGAGCGCTTCTTGGAGCGCTTGGCGACAAGTTGAAAGGCGGGCTCAGGAGAGCCGGTTAAGATGACGGCATCTGACGACGTGTCAGACGCGGGTTCGGAGTCGCTCCCGGGAGCGGTACGCTTACGACGCGACGCGTGAGAGGATGCGACCGATTCGCAGTCCATCTCGGACGAGGCGGGAGACGCGGGAGAGCTTAAGACCTGAGGGGTCTCGACGTTGGAGGCCTGAGGGGCCGGGGTTGAGGCCTGAGGGGCCGGGGTTGAGGCCTGTGGGGCCGGGGACGCGATTGATGCCTGCAAGGCCTGCGTTATGATGTCATTCGGGATGTAGACGCCTACCGCAGCAAGTGCCTTGGTGAACGCGTTAATAACGCTTAGCGGATCCATAAGGGAGAGTTGGGACAGTAATATTAATAAATATAAGTATAATAAAAGATGCCTAGTTCCTAAAAACCTAGCAAAATCCTAGCGGTAAACCTCCCTACCAGCGGTAGGGGGGCTGGGGAGAATAACTTAAAACTAACAGTAATACGCCGAAGGCCGCTACCTAGAAACCTAAAAAAGGGTACGCAGGTAAAGAGTTGACCGCGTTAGGGTCAACCTTTACCGACAGAAAGGACAGATACACACGAAAACACACAAATATGATAAAAATAAATATGAAAATAGGAGAAAAAAATAAATAAAATAGAGAAGAGAAATAAATAAAAATAAAAAGGACTGGTTCAGTACAAATTCGTTGTCACCGTTAAGTATCCTTTGCACTGAAACCAGACTACTTACGCTGGGCACAACACTGCACTCAGCACAAGCACAACACTACTTAGCACAGCACTTTGAAGACTAAGGGGCTTAGTCGCAAAGAAAAAATACGCACTTCGATAGCACTCAGACGGAGTAGAAAACCTTGAAAACCGTGGCACGGAACCAGCACGCTAGACTGTGACGTCAGTAGACTGAGCGCCACGGAATAGCGGGAAAGGACCGATCGACGGAGAACGGGGCTTGCACGTCCGAACTGGGCGGCGATCGGAGCGAGAATGATGATCTAATCAACCACGACTAGACCAACTTATAAACTACCAGCACATCCCAACAGTGAACATTGTTCAGCACAGCGTACGTTTTCAATACAAGCTGTTCGTAAATACTAGTACTAACTTCAATTTATGAAACATACGCGTCTGGGATTACAATCTAGGTCTCTTGTTCGTTAGATTTAAGGCTAGTTAACCCATGTTCGCCTGGTACCCTCTCTCGTACCCTAAGGCTTAGCAATCTTTGATCGGGTCGAATCAAACTCTTTATGGGTTATGATTTCCTGGTATAATGCGAATAGTTTCGAGATCAATATCGGTATTTGCAGGAAATGTTTTTGTTGTTAGTTTGTTACTGTTATATGTCGGATATAGTGTATGTATGATTTATTATTGTGAGTAAGATTAAAGGAAAAGCGGTTTTATTGAGAAGTCAAATATTTCAGAGGAAGTTAATCTGTGTTCAAATGTGATGTGTGTGATGTCAAATGAGGTGATTTACAAAAAAAGTGTAAATCACCTCAAACTTAAACGAAAACCGTTTTAGTTTCAGATGAAGGAAGATTAAGAATATGCATAATCATATTAAGAATATGCATAAGTGGAAATAGTAATAATATTACGACAGCCGAGTAGCGTAGTGTTCAGTAGCCCTGTCTCATACGCCGCAGGTCCCAGGTTCGAGTCCTGGCCGGGGCATTCATTTGTATGATGAACACAGATGTTTGTTCTCGGGTCATGGTTGTTCATATTTATATATGTATGTTATTTCTGAGTTCCCCCCAGTTCGCTGTATGGTCATCCATAACACAAGCTCTGCTTACTTTGGAGCCACACACTTGATGTGTTTGTCTGGGGATTATTATTATTATTATATTAATGTAAAGAGGAAATACTTTTTTTCTTACTTTATTCAAATATTATTCAATTATGTAATTGGTAAACTTTGAGGCTCCAAAACGGATTTTAAAAATTCTTTCACACTAAGGAAGGTACTTTATCTAGAAGTAAGATCGGAATCATATCTATTCGGAAATTTCACGCTCCTCTGAAGTAAAAATAATAGTTACTGTATAAAGCAACTTGTTTAAAACACAATATTCCCTCAAAGTTATCTTGATTGGGAAGAAATCAATGATGATAGTAAAAATTATGCACAATTCTATTGAACAAAAATCATTAATTAAAATATTACAATCGCAACGCCAAAGGTTAAACCTTATTTTAAATAAGAATATTGCACCAGTTTTAACGAAGCTTAAACTTAACAACGAACATGATTTTGCAAAATTTGTAATCTAAATAATTGAGTCATATTATCGGCACAGCCTACAGTGGCCGAAACTGCTACTCCGGATAATCTCATTATGGAATTTATCAAAATGTACTGTACAGTATGACAATGCGTAAAGGTTCGTAGAAAACGTAATAATGATTTGATACCATGTTTGTAAGTTACACAATTATTCTAAAACAACTAGCAGACACACTCGGTTTCTTCCGTGGAAGTTCTGATAGTTTCTTGTTAAAATATTTTTTATTTTATAACAATAATGTATAGTATGTAAGTAAGTTCGTATTTATTAAAAGCTCTCCGGGTAAAGCAGCCGGGTTTAGTAGGTCTGGAGTAGTCCGGTATAATATAAATCTGATTCTAATTAAAAAACCCTTTTTTACTATATTCATAGCCGGCATACGAGCACGCAACCATGATGGTAAGTAGGATCGAGCCCAAGTGGGCATCGTTAGCCGTAGATTGTATTTGTTAATAGTGATTGTGATTATTATCTCAACCAACAATGCGTGGCTGGCCGTAGACTTCAGTTGAACTGCCGTTGTTCCAGTAATTGCACCAGCTGTACCTTCCCTTTGACCGGAACACAGCCACGTCGACGTGATTGTTATGGCGGTCCAAATAGGAAGGTCTGTACTACCGCTCCAGACTATATCTTAACAAAAAACTCTACAACCACAAAATTTCTAGATATCACTTTTTTTTAATAAAAATATGTTATACATAGCTCGCAGATAAAAGCGATCAGGCTTATTTAAAATAAAATGCGTAAAATAATTTCTAAAATAAATCCATCAAGTAGCATAATTTTCTAACTTCTTTTTGCACAAGTTTATGTCATCATTACATTAAATAAATGTATGTCATCAAGAACCTACGGAAAACTGAGTTATTCATTCTAGGTAGTATGATAAACTTTGTAATGCGATTATAAAAAGAATACTACTCTAAGACTGCACCATACGAATTTCTTTAAACATTTATATAGAACTAGCTGTTACACGCGGTTTCACCCGCGTTATTCTAAATTTCGTGGGAATATCGGGATGTGTTATTCCAGACTATAATAAACTATCACTGTGCTGTAATTTCATATTGATCCATTCAGTAGTTTTTACGTGAAAGAGAAACATTCATCCATGCAAACTTTCGCGTTTATAATATTAGTAGGATTTAATACTACACAGAAATAAGAAATATTCAAATTTAATTTACCAAAATACCACACTCCATTAGAAAAAGTTAAGAAAATATATACTTTAAAATGACTTTACATTCCGATATACTTATATGTAACTTCATACGCTATCGCATTTCGCATAGCAAACGTCAATATGTGTAATTAAAATGTTTGGATTTACAGGTAGATAAATTCATCATGTTTGTTTTACTAAAAACTTCGGTGTGTAAAACGTTTCCACTAAATAAGCAACAATCACACAGTAACGCGAATTAATGAATAATTTATCGAAACATCAATAAACTATACCGTTTTAATAATTGTCTCCTCAACTCCAATATGACATCTGACAGTTTGACAGCCGCTGTCAGTTTTACAATTGTTTGACAGGTGCTAATTAATTAATGGCTTCTAAGTTCGGGTTCTATCAAGTTGTTGAAATTTCATAAATGTTTTTGGAACTTATTACAATTGATTGATATAAATTTGTCTATAATTTGTAATTGGCAGTTCGTTGAAGCATGGATGCCGCATTGGGTATTTAGGAAGGTTTTTTAATACCAAGTAAAGAATAAAATTAAGCAATGTATGCTTAACATGTGGTCTAGTTAACCCGCGAATTGTGATACATAAAGTTTAGAAAATTCGTCGTAGTTATCATAATTGTCATAAATCCACACATTAGCACAATTATGTCCAAATGACTTTGTTTTTAAGATTTTTGTAAAGAAGTTAAGAATAATTTCGCTATACTCTTATTAAAAACATCGTAAAAGCATTTCTCTAAAATCTCAGAATGTAAATTATTCAGTTTACTTTCGTGTCTCAAGTAATCCGGATCATTTGTATTAAATTAAAGAATTTTCATAATTTCTTTTAAACATTGCTGGAAGCTAATCTTTGTAAGATAATTTCAAAAAGAATAAAATCCCAATTTCGTGTAAGTAAAATTAATATGGCCCATAAAGTGGGAGCTTTAAGGTGCTTCTGTTTTTGTATAAAAGTATGTTTCGAATTTGTTCTACCTGAATCAAATACAAAAATCGGTTTAATAAACTTATAACATAACATATTGTTGTAGGAATGTTAGAATCCTTTCAGCGTCACCGCCCATAAGGCGGTGAAAAAACAGCAAAAATTAAGCAACTTTGTCCTGCAATCGGAATCACAGCAGCATCTTAAGTTAGCTTGAGCTCGCGCGCTCTCGCGTGATGGAGACCAGAATTAAAGTGATTCAAGATAATCCCCTTGCGTATTTTAGTAGATATCTTGATTTCTAAGTGCGGACTGATGTTGCCCCCCATTGTGCTTTATTTAAGACTCGATCTGTTGATAACGATGCAGGATAAAGTAACGTTAGGAATTTGTACTTCTTTTTTCTCAGTTGGTTTTTATTTTACTTGTTTATAAGGTCTGTAATCGCTGCAAATCGGTAAATGTCATTAAGCTGCATAATTCGTTATCGTATACATACTGGTAGGGCGTCAACACAAGCTCTGTACTGTCAGTCTGTAGGTTAAACGAAAAACAAGCATTTTTTCCGTGAGAATAAATTTATTAATACTTCATCTTTTTTACTAATTTTTAGTGTCGTCTATGTGTCTGTCATATGTAGATATCTTTCAAAGAATTTTAAGCAGCCAGATAGTTCAGAACCCATGTATATCTATGCTTATATTATTTTCATTTGTAGGAAATTAACTATGAAACTATTAATTGATTTTAAATTCGAAAGTTACATTGTCCAAAAATAAAGTGAATGCCATCCACGATTCCGACGCCGCGCCCCTCTACTTATTTGTCTATGCATCGTAGAGTGCAAGTGCAGGAAAAATGTAGTTAGGCGGGCACCTTTAACATACTCTATATTTATATATTATACTAGTTGGTAAAGTTAGAACACCTGAACAGTCTTCATTTCTAATATGATATTATTATATTGGTGTATGTATATTATGTTGAGTTGCCAATATGGCGTCTGTGTCTCTTGTCAGCGAGTGCCGCGAACCAGGCAACATCGCAAAACTCGTTACCATCTGCCAAAAACTTATCTTGTCAGGCTTGTAGTAAATCAGGTTGGTCTCGCATTGATCTATTAAGCTACCAAAAGCGATGTCTCACAGATATTTTACCATGAATCGTCTCTAGCATGCGGAAATATATATAAATTATAATTATATTAGTAATAAACAATGTATCAAAGTAATGTTGTTTTGTCTTTCAGGTACGTTGAATCGACAGTTAAATAATCCCGAAACCTTGTACAGGTAAGCTTAACCTATTAAGTCTACTTCGGTCGTTCCTTCACATTATCAAATTTTGATAAAACGTGCTCCTTACATGACAGGTTAATTAATTTATCAATTAATTATATTACTTGATATCAATAATTATTAATTAATTTTACGTTTGAATAGCGACACCAGCATTAATTTTGTGGTTAACATGATGTTAACATAGGCGTATTTTTAATTAGGTGGTCCAATGTTTTACTCATTAATTTTTATTATAAATTAGTACATATACAATGGAGTACAACAATTATATGCGTTTTCAATTTATCCGTATAAAGTATACGGATAAATTGAAAACGATTAAAAATAAAATAAAATATCAACATTTTAGTTCATTAAAACATAAATCAGGATTATATTTACATACTTTTCAATGAATACACACATATAATGGTAAGGATTCATCCTCTTAACTTACCTACCCTTTTAAAAAGGGTAGTAACTGCACAATAAAGTGTGCTACAAATGATTACGATAAAATTATGTGTAAAAGTTTATTTTGTTATATAACTGAAGTATGCGACATGAGTTAAAGATTTAAGCTAACTGGGGTCTTTGTCAGTCCTATAGAAATTACCTGTTCACTAACGACCAAGCCGTCTGTGTACCGTATGTTTTGAAATTCGGCTGTAATTTTAAGACTTGCTCGCCATTTTTACAATTTACTTACAGTGAACTAACTTAATATATTAAGTTTTGGTCTTTATAGGTTTTTCCTAAATTAGTGTACAATTTAACGACACGGCGACATTTAAACGGACAGTCTTTTGGTTCTTTCGGAGTGTCTTCTGCCACACTGTTATCACCGCTAAAGTCGGACAAATCAATGTCATAATTGATGTTACTAAGTCCTGGAACGAGTTGGTCAGATCCAAATTCATCAGGGGTCATCAATTCATCTAATGATCTTGAGTCGAATGGGGCAAATCCTAATGGTGATGGGGTTAAAATTTCTAAAGAATTTGTTTGCTTCAGATTAAGATCCCATTCTTGATTTTGGTGTGATTTCGAAGGTGTCATGTCGGGGCTATCGAACGTTAGCTTATGTTCGATTGCAGTTTTGATTGTTTCACTTGTGAGCATGTTTGTTTCACCGGAAATGACGTCAGTAGTGGGTTCTAAGATGGTTGGCTGGTTGTTTGTTTCTTGTGGCTGTAGTTCTTTAGTTTCAAAGTCGCAAGTGTTGTGGCTGTCGACCAGATCGAGGTCGATTAGCTGTCCACTGCCCGTGTCCTTGAATTGGCCACAGCGGGGTAATTCTCGTCGTGGGAGGATTTCGAGGGGTGTTTTGGAGAGGACATCTTGAACTTTCTTTGCTATTTGTTGCTGTGGATGAAAAAAAAACAATTTATTACAGACTTATCAAACATGCAACTCGAGATTTGATACGAGAATTTTCGCGTAGCTTCGTAGCGGTGAGATTAATTTCTATGGTAGGTCTGCTTTATTTTTCATCAAGAAGCAAGCTTGCAGTTCACAGATTGTACTATAGCTAACTCCTCCTCGCGGAAGGTACAAAATATCTGGTATTTGTCAAACAGTCACGTTTTTGTAACTCATGCAAAAAAGTGCTTACAGAAAAAAAATGCTTGTAGTAACGACGAAATATACATACGTTACTCTCTGAAAGGGAGGGAATGACATCCCTCTATTGTGTCAGTAATATTTGTTAGTTTCTTCATAAAAAGATATAGAAACAAGATCAATTTATGGTTATTTAAGTTTTATGATACTACTTTTCGCGTGAGTGGCGACCTATAGAGTCACAGCTGAACTAGCCACCTCTAGATACCCCATAGGGCTCACGTGTGGCACAACGACTGGCGTGTTCTCCGAAGCTCGGATATGCGTTATAACTGTCGTATTTCAAGCTTTGTATTATGTGTCTCTTGTATAACTTCAAATTTTGAATTAGCTAAGAATTAATATAGATTTACAAAGTAATGACAACTTTTGTCATAATTTTGTACTCATCATATTAATATTCATTTAATAGCCATTATAGAATGATCCAAGAATATATAATATATCACAGAAAAACAAAGGCACGCAGCTTGAATCACTCTAAAGCAATATTTAATTAAATGGCAATCCTGTAGATGCATTTGTACTTTAGTACAAGTTCTTATCTATTCTATAACTAAGTCGTGGTTAATCTACTTTAAAAACTTTGTGACGTCATGCAAATGGCATACCGTATTGTCGTTTTTGTGAAAAACATCACACAAAAGTGTATATTATCATGTAATTTTTTTCTTGCCTTCGATATGAGTAAGGCATGACAATTGACAAGTGTTAAATGAGAATTTTTTATTGAATGTGAATAACAAAAATCAGACTGTAATAATAAAGCCTCGTTGTGTTGTGTTATGAGTTGTGTTATGGCTAACCATGAAGCAAAATATCCTAAATAAACAGAAGTGAATGACCCGTAAATATACAACTTTTTCATCATAAGTATAAATAAGTATAAGTATAAATACAGTTGTATTTAAATAAAATATTGATTTGATGTAACTATATCCTTTTAAATTATATATATATATACTTTAATCTATTATCTTACTCCGATGATGGAGCAAGTCAGAATCTATTGTTTTTTTTATTTCTTTTATATCAAACATATGTTTAAATATATTTTCTTCTTAATTTATACCGACCTCTTTACTGAAACATCGCAGCATTCTGACGTGCTTCCTAAGGTTTAGCCGTGACGGTGCGTAGCAAGTTCTGTAGTTTAGGAGGCAGGCCTACTAACTATTCACCACAAATTCCGTTGAACGTCAGATGAAGCTTTAGGAAGTGCCATCCACAAAGATGCGCTACTTTTTTTTCTAGGTCGCATACTACGACATGCTTGCACTGTATTCTATTAGGAAGGAGAGAGGGGTGCGTTTACTTTAAAATAATTCTAACTAGAAAAAAAGTAATTCAAATTTATTGATTCTCTAACGGTAATTTAGTTTTGAATAACGAAACCCAACAATTTATTGAAGTAATAATGTATTCTAGTAATCATAATGAGTTATTAAAGTATAAAACAACAGTGAAATACCGCTTATATTACGAACGTCACAACGTAAATTTCAACGTCTTACAAATAGCTAAATTAAGTGTACAATAATGCCACAGTTGGGAGAAACGATTATTACTAACGATATATACCTAGCGTGATTTGTTCGTCCTATGACCATGAAAGTACAGAAACCTACTAAAACAGTTCAGTTGTTTAATAATAAATAAATAAATTAATTTAATTGTTTAATGCATAAATATATAATAGGTTCAATAATAATAATATTGTTTTGATTAGTTTTTAGGTTACATTAAAAGAAAACCTTACATTTCTATTTGTTGAAAAGGAAACAAATTGCATTATTTTGAGAAATTCATGTTAGTAAAATAGACGCGATTTTATTTGATTTCCCTCTTATTAAAACTGGTGGTCTACTGCCATAGTTTATCAGAGTCATGTCAGCATGAAATATTGGCTAAAATCGCGTTAAACCAGAGAAGAAATGCAAAACTAACATGTTTCAACAACAACGACAAATAATCACCTTTCTGTTTAAAAAAATATAGAAATACTTAAAATGGTGTAGTTCAGACATATTAGTTTCCTTATTTAGTTGAATTTAATTTATTGATACACAAATACATTATTTATTGTAAGTAAGTTTTGTATGATTACATTATCTTAAGTCATTCTACTCTACTTCTAATTAATGACATGTTAAAGCATTAGTTACTCAACATTGCTGCATCTCAAAGACGAATATACTTTAGTTTCTAATATATATTTTTTAATGCGTGTTAATATTCTCAATCATCAAAAGAATTTTCCAAAATAAATTATTGCTTGTTTTCGTGAGCATGCGTAGGTTTGGTATGACACGGCGTTTTTTTTTAATTTGCGCTTTGTAAATGTAATGCAATGTAACGCTATGTAATGGGTGTCTTTGGGAAAGTTGCTCAGAATTGAGGCCTGAGCCCACATACCTACTCCTTTTTCCGAACTGTAAAAAAGTCACCCGGTATATTAAAGTATGAAAAAATTTAAGCAGGGAAAGTAAATATTTTGGGGAACCTAGAATAAACATAACTACACTTCGATTACAAATTAAAACTAGATACACAATTTCATACAAATATGACACCTGAAACTGTCCACAACGGTTCAGAAGTTTGTCAATAAATGACAGTTGGTACCTGTTATTGCAAATACAACCCTAAATGAATGACTAAAAATAGAATTTAGAAAGCGAATGACAAAAATTTTAGCTTTTTATGAAAGAAATGGCATGATTTTATACTGATTTCTTGACTAATAATTTCATACGTATTCTAATATTACAAAAATTCTTCCTGAATAAATAATAATTCATTATTTTTAAGAGAACTTGGTGTGGAATTTGTTATGCTACTGAGTTGAGAGAGAACACAAATACTCACTTAAGCACTCTTTTGGTGATGACATTTTTCTCACGTTGATTGCGGATCTAGTTTTTATATGTGTTCGATGTGGCATTACGGGATAAAATACAGCCTATGCTACTTCGGGATAAGGTACCTTTCTACCGTGTAAAATTTTTTAATATGTTTCAGTAATTTCTTGTTTCTCGGTGACGTATAAACAAACAAATAGTTTCTCATCATATAAGTAGTTTAAATAAAGCCCTGATACTCTGCTGTGTAAATCACAACATTCCAGAATTCGAGCAGGAATGGGCCGCGGGCTAGTTTAAAAAATGTTTTTACACACGCCTACAATAGCTAGGCCCTAGAAATGAAAACCAGTAGGGGTTAAAGTAATAAAGAGGTCCTCGTGGTTATCATCAATGGTCTGGCATCAGTTTTCCCGGAAAATATCATGTAATATCATGCCCCCTTAGCCTTAAGACAAGTAATTAGAACCCCAAATCTATGATGACATAGACTCAACGTTTCGAGCGCTTGTATCAATTTCATGCATTTTGCAACAATTTTGTACCGTAAAATACGCAAGTATAGTAATTCCCTTCCAGTTGTAACTGGATTGGTCTTATTGCATTATCAGCTACAGTTCAATATGGGGCAGGAAATCCCTATGGGGTCGAGGTCATGTGACCGTTTGTCCGCCATTCCAAGAAATGACTCAAATATACTCGTACTGGATCGAATCGCCAAGGGAAAATTTACTGGATATGAAATGGATATCGTTCAAATGAAAAGGTTGCAAAGAAAACTTGAGTTTCAAAATAGAACTGTTTTGGAGTTGCAGTTCCTAAATAATAATTTATTCAACATACGAAATATGAAAATTAAATGGAATTTGATGTGGAAAACATTAGACCGCGAAAGTGCATTGCTTAAATAGAAGCTTAAAATTTTGTGTGCAAGTAGTTTTACAAGTTGCATGATCTCTGTTATCTAATTTGTAATTGGTTGGTTTAGGTACGCACTTCGTCTCTTTGACATTTGATAGCAAGGAAAAATTGCTATCAAATTACGGCCATAAGGCCGTTTCCCTGAGAAGCGATGACTTTCTTTCGTTCACAATACGAGCATGAAACCCTGCAGCGCAACTGCACTTCATAACCACTAAATCGAATACAATTTACAGTTACTCTAATCGCTCTACACGATGTTATAATAATATCCTTTACTACGTAGCATCAATACAGCACCCTAATTTCTCAGAAATCCTGCCACGAAGATTTCATTCGATTAAATTCTCCCGCCTTTATTGCGTGATTCACACTACTGACAACTGTCAGTGTCACTTTGACAGTATAATTATCATTGTGACAAATCGTTCGGACGTTGACGAATGAATGGGAGTTGCGTCGATAGAGGTGTAATCAGTTTTTTATGGTTTAATGTTTTTTTGTTTGTTCGATCTGTTTGGTTTTCATAAATTGTTCATTTCTTTGCGGGTTTAACATTTGAGTATTTTATAATGTAGCTGTAAAATATTGAGCTTAAAGCTTTTGATGCAGGTATGCTTGTAGTAGTTCCGTTTTATAAGATTCAAACCTATATAAATAGTTACAAAATTTTTTGCTAAAATAATTATAATTTGTAAATGTGGCTTCGTGGTGTATGAACAGTTTAACTGCGACTTGTTGATTTTTTAAGTGAAAAAGTGTGATTACTTGTAACTTTTTTTTTGTTCCCCTCCACGGAGAGGGCAGGAGGATAAAAAATGCTCGATCGGAGTTATGTGGGACTCGCTCCAAACCTACCACTAAAAAACCCCCTGAATGACTCGTGCAATTTTTTGCCACACAGCCTTCATCTGAGCGACGACCAATTGGAGAAAGAGGCCGGGGCCCAGAAGGGCTCATCCGCTGGGATTTACATAGCACTGAAGGTGCTCAAAATTAAATTAAAAATTGAATTAATTAGAATTTACATTAGAATTAAAAGTTGCGGCCTAAGTAAAAACGTGCGAGTTTCGTTACTCTATCGACGTGAGGTTTAAAAGAAAGCGTCTGGTCTAAGGTGATGCCTAAATATTAAGTATTCCGCTTCCAGGGGATGTGAATGCCTAGCATTCTAACGTGGAGATTGTCGGCGATACGACGGCGTTTACAGTTGAAGTAAACCGCAGAGCTCTTCTCTGGGTTCACATCGATACGCCATTTTTGAAATCATGCACCGAGGGCATTTACAGCCTTTTGGAGTCTGGTGGTGAAACCCGGGACATTGAGGCCTTTGGTGTAAAGGGCAGTGTCATCGGCAAAGAGGGCGAGTCCGACGCCTTTCGGCGGGACGGGAATATCGTTAGTGTACACGGTGTACAATAGAGGGGCGAGGACTGAGCCTTGATGCCTCCAGCCTTTATGAGACGGGGCGCGGAAAATATGCTTTCATGTTTAAATCGAAACGTTCGGTCTTTGAGAAACGACGTGATTATTTTAACTAAGCAAACCGGTAAGCCTATTTTTTAGAGTTTATAGACGAGACCGCTGTGCCATAAAGGGCAGTGTCATCGGCAAAGAGGGCGAGTCCGACGCCTTTCGGCGGGACGGGAATATCGTTAGTGTACACGGTGTACAATAGAGGGGCGAGGACTGAGCCTTAATGCCTCCAGCCTTTATGAGACGGGGCGCGGAAAATGTGCTTTCATGTTTAAATCGAAACGTTCGGTCTTTGAGAAACGACGTGATTATTTGAACTAAGCAAACCGGTAAGCCTATTTTTTTGAGTTTATAGACGAGACCGCTGTGCCAGACTTTATCAAAAGCCTTGGCTACGTCAAAGAAAACTGCGACCATTTTAAAACGCCGCGGGTAGAAGCCTCCGAGTATGTACTCGACGATTCGATGGACTTGCTGAGGGCAGGAGTGCTTAGTGCGAAAGCCGAACTGATGGGGAATAATGAGAGGATTGCCATCCGTTTGAAGTAGCTAAGGTCGAAGCAGGCATTGAATATAACAGCTAACAAGGTAAGCACCTGTTGAGGCAGGTGCTTAAGTGAGTGGTTGGAAATACCATCCGCACCCGGAGCTTTTTTGGACTTTTGACTTCTAATGAGAAGCGAGATTTCATCATTAGAGACTGTGATGGGGTCTGCGTCTGGGGGACTTCGTATGGGGACTTCGTCCTCCACCGCCTGGGTGTGAGCGGGATTCGCGGGTTGCGTGCTGGTTGAGCATTGAGAGGCAACGCTGTCAGCGAAGCATTCGGCTTTCTCTTCGACTTCGAAGGCGATGGAGCCATCGGGACGAGTGAGAGGAGGGACGTGAGAGGCGGCGTCTACGCGTAAGGCTCGGGCCATACTATAATACGCTTGGTGGGACGGGATGAGATCGTTCGATCGATTTGCCATGAGATCGTTCATCTGATCGTCTCGGAGTTCCGCGAGGCAAGACCTAACTTTACGTTGTAGCTGATTCGCAGCTAATCTATAGGCGGGCGTGGGATATTTCTTGGCTCTCCAGAGAGCCGCGTTCTTGGCTTTAATAAGATTGCTAACGGCTAAGGAAAGCGTGGGTTTACCTTGCTTAGCAACCTTTTCGTTGTCACTGATGGCTGAATTGATAGCATCAGTGAGAGAATTGACTAATGAATCTATTTTATCCGGACTATCAATTTGATCGGGCGAGATCGCGAGTGGAGAGTTCGGGGCCTCTAAGGCTGAAACTAACGTATTTTTAAAGCCTAAAGAGGGAGACGGGGCGGTGGTCAGAGCCTAGGTCATCGAGCGGTTTGATAGACCTGAGATCGAGGTTGATTCGCTTGACAATTGCAAAATCGAGTATGTCAGGAGAGTGGGTCGGGTTGTCGAGATAGTGAGTGGGACTGATGGGAGAGATGACGTCTAAGTCGAGTGAGTTAGTGATATCAAGGAGAGTGATACCGCTGGTGTTGGTCGATAGGCACATCCAGTCAGTATGTTTGGAGTTAAAGTCTCCGAACATAATGACTGAACGGCCGAGGGCGAGAATGGCCTCAAAGTCACTGCGGATTGGTCTAGTGCCACTAGGTATGTAGACAGAAGCTATGATGATGGTCAGATGACCAGTCATAGCCAATCTACACACAGTGGCTTCCATGTTGAGGAGATGAGGGGTAGGGAGAGGACAGTAATGGAATCCTCTTTTGTAATAAATAGCAGTGCCGCCGAAGCCGTCGGAGTTTGGCGTATCGTTACGGGTGAACGCGTACTTGGGAATAGCGAATCTCCTGGTGCGGTTCGGAGTAAGCCATGTCTCTTGGAGAAGCAATAAGTCTGGGTCGTTGTTCTGAAGAAACAATTTGAGCTCAGGGAGATTAGTACTAAGGCTACGAGCGTTGAATGAAACTAGGGATAAGCCCTTGGGCTTAATACGACTGGACGCGAGATTTGCAGGTCTAGACATAATGTTTTTATTTAAAGAATTTTTACTAAATAAATATTTACAATGAAATAAGTAGCGAGTGATGCTCGGCTAAGGCGAAGAGACGCTCTTGAGGAGAGCGGGCGGCTCGCAGTTTACGTGCGAGTACGGAGATTTCCCTAATGTTAGTTTTCATGTCCTCAGCCAACGACGACTGAGGTTGAGACGACGGAGCGGGACGCGGGCCTGCGGGAGCTGCGGGAGCTGGGATAGGACGGGAAAGTGGAGCTGGACGGCTGGACGCTGTCTCCAGGAGAAAGCCGGAGTCGGCGTCGGCTGTAGGGGTTTTGCTTCCGGGTTTTAAGCTAGCGGGAGTGTGCGGCGGCGCTGGTTTAAGCGCGGCCCTCTTAGCTAAGGAGCGTGGAGCGCGCGGGCAACCCTTGTAGTTAGCTGTGTGGCCGGACTGGCCGCACAGCAAACAGGCAGGGGGGGAAGTGGATTCGAGAAAGCGAGTGCACTCCTTTGTTATGTGTGGATCCAGGCACTTAACGCACCTGGGAGCTGAGCAGTTAGCCACTGCGTGGCCATAGAGCTGGCAACGGTGGCAATGTCTCCTTCGAGTTGGGAGTGTTGGTAAGGATAACTAAAGCGAGTGGGAAACGCCTACCGCGGTTGAAGTGCATCTTGTGCACTGTTTCAACCGGGAAACCCTGGGACTTAAGGTCCTCGAGGATTTCATCTTTCGCGAGCTCGAACGGGACGCCCCGTAATACTGCGCGGATCTTACGCTCCTCCATGTGATACGCGATTTGTTTTATTAAAAGTAACCTAGTGAACGCGCGGAAGTCGTCGATGGTCGCGACCTGGATTTTGATTGAATCGCCTGCGTTGGTTGCTTTAACATTATTAATTTTTTGCTCTTAGCAAAGATTAGATACCGCAGTCCATCGCGCTTTTTCGCGAAGGAAGACGGGTGGAGGTAGCTGAAGCTTGGATGGGACGGGGGTGCAGCGCGTTGCTGGCTTGGACGGAGCCGACGCGGTCGCGGTCACTTGCTGTGACATTAACAGCGCGGGGGCAGGTGTTGAAGACACCGGGGAGGGCTCGGATATTGAGGATACCGAGGCTTTCTTCGAGCGCTTTTTAGAGCGTTTGGCGACTAACTAAAAAGCGGGCTCAGGAGAGCCGGTTAAGGTGACGGCATCTGACGACGCATCAGATGCGGGTTCGGAATCGCTCCCGGGAGCGGTACGCTTGCGACGCGACGCGCGAGAGGATGTGACCCATTCACAGCTCATCTCAGTCAGGGAGACGTGGGAGAGCTATAGACCTGACGGGTCTGGGCGTTGGTGGCCTGAGGGGCCGGGGTTGGGGCCTGAGGGGCCGGGGACACTATAGTTGTAAGGCCTGCGTTAGTACGTCATCGGAAATGGGGACGCCGGACGCAACGAGCGCCTGGGCGAACGACATGGCAAAGTTTACCAAGCTTTGCTGGTTCATTGGAGGGCTTGGGGAAACAAAATATAATATATAAATATATAACAATGCCTAGGTTCTCTAACAACCTAGCAAACCCTAGCGGCTAACCTCCCTACCAGCGGTAGGGGGGTTGGGGACGAACGCGAAGAGTTACGAAGAGGTACAAGCACTGTACCTTCACCCTGGGAAGAAAGGCCCCTGTACCGTGATCCGGTTTGCCGGTTTTTCCAAAACCTGAAGGGCTTTGGAAGCGCACCGGGGCAACGCTAGCAGGCTTAGTTGTCACCGTTAAGTATCCACCTGCTCAACGCGAGTCTACTACGGAGTGTGCTGTCAATAAATTGACAACAAAAACCGGCCGTAGACCTGACAAGGTTGGGTTGCACTTAAAGTGCGGGATTGACTACGTTACGACCGGCCTAAGCCTTAGAATTAGAATTTAGTAGACTGTAGTAAGCTCAACTCTTTGTTGCTGTTCCCACCGAGGTGGGGTATCTATTCGAGGGGTGCACCGAGTGCGGGATTGACTACGTTACGACCGACCGAAGCCGGCCGCAGAGCGAGTCTTACTAACGTAACAAGCACCCAGCGTCAAGTATGTAGCCAGAAAATCAGCCCGAGCCTTGCGAAGTAAGCTCAAATCTGTTGTTGTTGCGAGACTGACTTAGTTACAGCCGGTCGAAACCGGTGGCAGCGTAAGTCCTACAGAGGCTTATCTCAAGTCGTCGAGGACGAAGCGAGATATTGTACAAATCTCAGCGTATGAGTATTGCTACAAGTTGTCGTCGTGAGTCGACAATCGTGACTCAACGGCTGGTGCGACCGCGAACACGTCCGAGCGGGGCCGGACGCAGAACGGATCTGTGAGTGGAGTTTGAGTATGATACGAAGGAAGTCGTGAGACAACAATCGTGACCTGGTAGCCGGGAGCGACTGTCAACACGTCCGAACGGGTCCGGACGCAGATCGGGTCTGTCATTGCTTGTAACCTACCGGCAGTTCAATATATAGGTAGTATCGACCAATTGTGACATAGGCATGTGAAGGCAATTTACTGAAATATGATATTACCAACGTTTGGTTACCAACACCGAACATTAACAGTTTGCAAGGTTTCACTATATCTTCAAAAACCCGTTTTATTGTGTGACCCGTACAATGTTTATCTTGGAGGTTTTTAACTTAACATTATAATATTTTTTTATGTTTTATAAATTTCTTAGTACGCAAGCTACAATGGAAGCCCTGTAGCATGTTGCATGTTTTTAGGTTAACAGGTTTTGGTTGTGTGTAGTGTTTCAGTTTGTCAGTATAATCGTTCTATTAAGTATTATGTCTTACAGTACAGATATTGTACCATAAATCGTCTGCAATAGACATAAAGGCCATATACATAAGTAGATATAATTCGTACTTTTGATATCATATTACATTGCAGACTGCAAACGTCTACATTTCATTTTCTTTACAATATACTTCAACAAATGGAACCTATACAATAACGACAAAATTTCATTTTACACAAAATTACTACAACATATTTCACCACAAAAGGTTGATATACAATTTTGCCGCTCAATTTCTTAGAAGCCCTGTATTTAGCTGTCACCCTAATTTCGTACAATAGCTTATTTCGTTGACGAGGCCTCATAAAATGAATCTTTGCCTTCACAGAAAATACTTAATACGTTGTGGAAAATTCTTAGCTTTTTGCTTTTTCGTCCCAATGTTGTGATAACCCTTATTCGCTGGGTTGCTGGGAGTTCGAATGGTTGGCGGCATTGTTGTTATTCCATTGTCTGTGTTTAGGGACTTAAAGAAAAACTCACTTCTCTCTGCATGAAGGTTTAACATAATGCCAGGAATGTTTTTCAAAGCTTGATTGTCAATATTGCTGCGGTATTCTGAAATGTATCAACTTTGAATGAAATAATTTAATGAAATCGGTTCTTACGGGTTATTTCGTGGAGTTAAACAATAAGAACTTTACGAAAGTTTAACATGGGGAAGTTGGAGTGATACGGAGTACGGAATTTAATTTAAAATTCTAATTGAAATTTACGGTGTTATAATTGGTAAACATTGTTTCATTTAAGTAAGGTATTAATGAAATAAATTTTTGTTATACAAGAATTAATAAGTATATCAAAATATTTTTGTATATTGTAAAATTGTTAAAACAATACACAAATTTTAATGTCTTTGTCAAAATGAGAAATAAAAATGTATCGGAGTTTAAAATAAATGTCGGATCACTTTTTAATATCCTTTTCCCAAAGATTTTTAAATTGAGCTTTTCGTACGTTTCATAGGATTAAAAAGATAAATATATTTTTAGTATTTTGGACGTATTTCTTAAATTTTGTTTACGAATAATAAAATGGCAATTGGTTGTTTCCATAAAGGATATTATGTTGTTAATATGTTCATTATAAAACTAGTAAGAATACTTGTAGTGTACCGGCCTTGAAATAAGTGTGATAAAAAAACTAATCTTATTATTATTGTAAACTATAAACTAATTTATATTGTGTCAAAGTAACGTATAAAAAGTTCACAGCAGGTACAAGATAGTTATTTTTTTTACTTAATTAGCCGGCTAACGAGCACGTGATCCATCTGATAGTAAGTGGCATCCGTGCCCGTGGACATAATTACTCGTTTATGTTATTGATTAATTATATTGTTATTTATTGGTCGATTTCATTTATCGATTGATGATGCGATGCCGAGCGTACGCTTAAGTTGGAATTGTGTTTTAAAACTATACTTAAGAAATGCAAATGGTACATAACTTCGCATATAACATCCATCCCATTTCCCTAAATAGGTCAATCATAAGTATTTACGATTCTAATAAACATAGTTCCTGTAAGGGCGCGAACACAATGGCTTTGTAAGTGGTGCGTAAAGTGGTTCGGGGTTCATATCCCGGTGCGGCACAATGGAATGTTGGCACGGGACAGTGATCCTATATTTACTGCTTACTATCTTATTTGTTACGTGGAAATATGTGAAATAGGGCGTATTTGAATCGCCTGAAATATGACTTAGTCGACCTTTTTGAGGGATCCAGGGGGTGTGGTAGTATTTTTATTGTGGGATTAAAGCTAAATTAAGTTTTGTGTATGTTTATGATGATATTTAGAAAATATTTGAAAATACTTACGAAAGATAAAGTGAAGGCATATATGGTTGGTTGGTTTTAAAAACTCAGTAAATCGTAATTGCTGCCAAATCAAAATATGTTTGTGGTAGAACCATTATAACTTATGCCGACTTTATGTTATGCCAACTGGAAGATCACTTTCTCTCAGGAAATAATTAATTTAAAATTTTTTACATTACATTATTATTAATCTTAAATTAAATACCAATCAATTTTTTAATATTTAAAATGCTTAAAATTGACATTTAAGGCATTTTAAACTCCACCACGTTTACTTACTTAGGTCTAAGACATGTCTTCAAAATAATTTCTTATGTACATATTTGAGTTTTCCCATGATGTTTTCTCCAACCAGAGAGCAGTTGGCTTCATAAGTTGCCAGACATGATATCAGTTATTTCTACCTTATGGTTGACAAGCCAGCCCCTGCGCCAGCAATGCTCATTTTTACGGCCAAGAAAACTTAATTTACAATCACGTCCACTTTAGCTTTTAGATAATTAATTACCAATGTAACAAAAGTCTTTAAGTGAGGAATATTCATCAAAAAATCAAGTAGTTTTGTCACATACCTTGACAAAATTCAGTAGATAACATTTTAATATTGGAACAAAATCTTACACTCATGTTTTGCTCAAAGTCTCAAAAGTTACTCAAAACTTTCTCTCGCAGCGAAAGATCTGGAAAAGCTCCGCTAATCTGAAGTTTTCTTGACTACAGCTGTCATAATATGAGCAAATAGTTGCTAGGGTTGCCACCGTTGAAGCCTCAAGTGCGTATATACATGGAGTGAAGTCTGATAGAGTTGGTAGAAGTGTATTTATATTCACTCTCACAATTTCAAGCGTTGAGTTTTAAGTCAAAACCATCGCAACGTTTGAGAAATGATTGCGTTCTACTATATTTTTAAAATTTTTCGAGTGTTATAATAATCAAATACAAAATATTTTCTTATTTAAAAGACGGATAAATACATTATCGCGTTTGTATTTTTAAACTGGCGATTGGTATTGTTTTCAAAATAGAAGTAGCTGTACACATTTTACACACTTTTACTATGTTTTCACCCAACACATTGCTTGCTCGATAAAAATGTACCAACCAGCTTTGAACAGCATACAATATATTTCAATATTCCTTCTATTATTACTCTACCAAACAGTATACACCGGTTTCATTTCATTTCCTATCTAGTTTGTGCCGCGGTTGGTAGTCTGTAAATATTTGCGAAGTGCCAACCCTATCCAGTGGCAGTTGATTCAGCATGGCGCTTGCTTTATTTATTGTTTTCATGTTTCTATGGACGTGTGGAGATAGTTATAATTGTTTTTCTTTTTAGTAGTGTTGGTTGAGGTAATGTGGAAAGAAAGTGTTGTTTAGAAATTGCGTAAACGAAATTAATAAATACTTATTTAATTTTATCTACATTAAGATACAGATAAGCAATCGTAAGTTTTGTGAGCAAACTGAACAATGTGTAAGCTGAGTTTTGTTTACTTTTTACAAAAAGAGAAGTCTTGTGTCGTGAACTATAACAGCCTAAACATACGTTTCATTATTCAATAAACATCGCTATGGTATATCACATAAATATTTATGTCTACCAGGATGTGACCCCAATATCGTAGGATTTAGTATTCCGGGATTTATTTTAATTTTAATATATTTTTATTAATTTAGTATTTCGAATGTACTACTCCGTAAAAAATTTACTCTTTATCGTTCCACCATCACCATTTTCTTCTTCTTACCATGTGAGGGAGTGGCTACCTCTGGTGTCTGAGTTGATCAAACCGCCTCTGGACACTCCATGGGCCTCTGAAGTAGATTAACGACTTGACACCATAATCTGTCAGTTCGCAATTTATGAACATTCAAATAAAGGCAAAAATCATTTAAAAAATGTATTACAAGCATAATATTAGTATATTTTGCAAACAAATCGCTTTTATTTAGCTAGTGAATACATGCGCAGGTAGCTGAATAAACATTTGTACCTACAAATTAAGACACGACCTTCCTAAGGATTGTTTTGTATTGTTAGCTACATAAATATAAACCGAATAAATTGTTTCTTAAATATCGACGGTTGAAAGGCTAATTATTGGTCTAAGCGACATTTTTGCGGTATGGAGTTATATACATATTTGGAATCAGCGTCGTTTGAGTCAGGTTTCAAATGTTTTTGACAACTTTTTTGGCGCTTAGCACCTGCAGCAAAACAGGCCTCATTTTCAGGCTTCAATTAGACAAATTTGTCGACTAGATAACTTTCGCTATTGTGATTTTTAAATTTTTTATAACGTGCGTCAATTAAGGCATTTAGCTTTTTCATCATGGTTGTTGTTTTGTCGTTGTGCCTATTTTGCATTAAACCAAAACAAAAACTATGTCTCTTGACTCATTTAGTCTCTGTTAAGGACAATGAGTAATGTCACTTCGGCTATTTTGACCTTACTATATCATTAGTGTTATGGCGGTTGAAACATTTTAATGAAATTCAGTATTTGTAAAATTAGCATTTCCATCATTTTATCGAACAGGTTTTAAGTTGAAATTATTGCGCGCTCTCTGTACTACTACCTAGGCTTAGGGTGATATACCACCTTAACTAATACTTTGTTCCAAGACAAATATGATCAACATCTTGAACGATTCCTTTACACATATTATATATATATATATATATATATATATATATATATATATATTTATATGGACTTATCTCTAAAAGAGATCTCTACCAGCCAACCCAGGTAATTGAAGAGAATTACAAAATGACAAAACTAGGTGACAAAAGTTATAGACTAGTTATTATAGTAATAGTCTAAAAAATTTAAATAAAATAAATTACAAGATTTTGATAATTAAAAAAAAATACTAGATACACACATACTTAAAATTACAAAGAAAACCTACAGCTACATACATATTATTATGTTCCTCTAGTTGCACGATGGTCTATTGTTTTATGTTAAAAGTATCGTGTGAGTACATGATGATGATAAATCATATTTTCCTTTCGAGTTTGGATGAGATGGTTATTCTTGTGTAACCTTTTCAAGTGAAATAATGCACTGCTCAATTTGGTAACCAATCTCCATGGATTTTGTACACCGAAATAATTATTGCAAGTAAAACTTTCCAGATTCCAGAAATTCGAGGGTTTAAAAAAATATTACTGTGTATGTACAGTTACATCAAAACTTCTAATGTATCGTGGTTTTATAGCAACCTTAAAAATGTGTAGTCCGGGTACGATTCCTGGAATATTCAAGTATTTGCGTGACAGACACATGTTTACATTTATATGCGATATATATGTATACATGTTCGTATAAGAATAGCATCAGTGTTACTAGCCCTGCCTCATACAGTGTGTATATGTCTGGGAATTTATTATTATTATTATATGTCATGTCAAAATATTTCGAGATGATTTAATTTAGCCTCAGTCTGCGCTCTGTCGCTGTCGGCAATTGCTGTTAAAAAAATATTAAGGTAAATTCGAATATTTTATAGTTATTGAAGCTACAGCTAGCTGCTAATGATACAGCTTAACCTTTACAATCAGGTAGGGACAATCTAACAGTATGTTTTACAACAGCCGCATCAACACAACATTATTGTTTGAACGAGCGTGTCGCGGCGTTTTGTGATCTCATGTGGTTGGTTCTGCTATGTTTGATTTGTTATTTTTGTGGCTGATGTTATGTAGTTCGTTATCAATGTGATGATTAAAAAATACCGTGGTAAAGTGCCAGTCTCAAGAGGGCTTACAGTTGTTAACGTTTTTAAAAAATTTATTACACAAAATAGCCTATGAAACAACAAAACTTTTATGAAAGCCAATTTCATCGCCATGATTGTTAAGGATTCATTTGAGATTTTATTTCATTTATAGTGTTTTTTTTTTGTTTTTACCTCCTAGGTATGCTGCCAAAAATAATATGACATAAATTTACCGAAGGTGGAGGTGAAAATTCCAAGTAGATATTTGTAAATATCAACGAAGAAATTATTTTATATTAGCATCCTAGTTTCATTTCTTTGTACTGTTGGCTCTTCAATGGCTCAAATAAAGTTTATAATTCAAAATACATATGTTGAGACATAAGATCGTTTGGATTCAGCTCAATGCAATAAGATTGTCTATTTAATAAAGGCTGAGACTTCCTGTACCGACCCTCGAAGATGTTGTTATGGCAACAGAGTCGATAGATACAAGTGATCTCCAATAATCAATAATTAGCAGTAATTATTTACCCTGTTGACAAGTGTCCATTTATTTCTCAGTAGCTACCGAACAGTGTCCACTTGGTGTTTTGACAAGTATTTAGAAGTTATTTACTCGAATTATTTTTATGCTTTTGTATAACTATTATTATGATTGTAATGTTGATAGATGTAGTCTTACATCGGACTTCTTTACTGATTGGTAGGCATTTGTCTTCGGTTTGAAAGTGGATTTGTCCTGACGGACAGTGCTCATTAATAAGATGTTCTTCGATTTTTAACCCCAACCGTAACGCAAACTGTACCTACACATCAGAGCCGAACTTACGTTTTCCGTTTCACTTATTTTTTGTAGAAGCTGTATTTAATGAGGAATTTACCTGGAAATTTAACTTTTAGCCTTGAATCTTATCTGATGGAAAGCGATGATGACACGCCAACTGAGTGCCGATTGTCTTAAGAGAGTCGTAGTTACTCCCGCCGTTTACCCGCGCTTGCTTGAACTTCTTCACGTTGACATTCAGAGCACTGGGCAGAAATTACATTGCGTAAACACCCGCGAGGGCCACCGCAATGCTTTGTTTTAATTAGACAGTCGGATTCCCCTTGTCCGTGCCAGTTCTGAGCTGACCGTGAACGGTGGTCGTGCAGAACCGCGACTTTCCCGCACGAGACGAGTCAATCACGGCCTTACGGCTAGGAAGATCCGCGGAAGGCCGGAAGGCGGGTCCGGATTCCCTGACGCCCCGAAGGACACCAAAGATTCGACCAGGCCCGGCACCGGCCGCACCCGCCCCGGTCCTCAGAGCCAATCCTTATTCCGACGCGTCAATAGAAGATTCCTAGACTATACCTTTCGGGAAAAATATAATAACACACAAAATATTGTATATAATTAATATTGTTCAAAACAAACCCGCTTTTGTCGTCATCGTACAATAACATCTCGAAACTGTCGAAATCTCGCACGAAATCAATCGAAACTTTCAGCACAAACGTAGGTAACAAAATGATCGGTTGCATAAGGTGTTTGCTTCACACTCTCGGCATCGCTGGTGAAACGTTCTGCGAATACTGGGACTGTAACAAAACGACTTGTTTTTCAAAATGGAACTTGGGTATGTTTGCTTAAGTGAAGTGGGGTGGTTGAAGTTTGGCGATGATATATGGTGAGATCGCTTGTTATTTCAATTAAATATAGCTGCTCATGTTTCTGAATAATATCCATTACTAGAAAGAAATCGTACTCGTGCAATCAAATTTGAAGTGTTTTAGTTTAGCTTAGATATATAAGGATAAAGGCTCATTGTTTTTGTAATCTATTCATTATTTGAACTTTCATAATCATTCAGATAAGGTATTAGAATATACACAAAGCATCTCGGATACATTACCTGTTACCCCACGACCTCACTACGAGCTGAGGTTGACTTTTGTGATTTATATAATAATTATATTTAACACCACACAGTAACAACTTTGCCTAAATAATTAATTTACTACATATCACTTTAAAAACAATTTTCGAAAAGCAAGAGATGCTGTTCGAAACTTACGCAATATGAACGTGTATGGCGCAAGTGCTGGTAGAAGTGGTTGTGTCCGACGGGCGGCGGCGGGTTCGAATTCTGATAGAGACAGACGTTCATGTGATGAACTGTATTATCTGTTTACGAACCATAGGTTTTTTAATTATAAATGTCTGCTTTCGATGCATGTGTCCTTTGCTTGGCAATTCGTGAGTTTTATTTTAGTATTTTATTTTGCTTGTGTTATAGATATTTTATGTCACGACTGAACGTCTGAAGTAAGTTGCAAGCGCGACCACGTAGAACATTTTAAGGTGACAATTTGTATAACAAACATCATACCTGTAAGACACGAAATCGTTCGCAATTAACTTTAAAAGATCATCTGTGAAATAAAATACTTGTAGGTCTATTAATGTCATCCAAAATCCAGTTCCACGTGGGCATTTAGGCAGGAAAAACCAACTTCATATTTGATCTGACATACTCCTGTTCAAAATTAAAGATTTAGTACTTATTTTGCATTTTGTTGGTAGTATATAAATTATGATGTTCGGCGCACGGTTACCCGCATCGTAATGGGACACCACAGACCGTGACCGACGATGTTGTTGTCATTTTTCACAGGATTTATGGGTTTTGTATTAATTTTACTTCTAAGGATTTTTAACCTATTGCGGTACGTAGATGTGATATTTATGCCGTATTTTGTTAATCCAAGTAGCAATATTGTTGAATAAGCAGAATCTCATAATATTTCAGCAATATTGTGGTCAAGGTGTAATCCCTATGATAATTTACCTATGTAATTGTTTATTTTACAAATAGTTGCGAGTATTCTAAACCATAGTATTTATTTTTGGTTTGAGCTTGCATAATATGAAGTAAATGTTTTGCATCTTTTGTCCACATAAATATAACCCTTGACCTCCTGAAAGTACAAAAGATGTGTGTTATGGGAATGAAACGCCTAGACAATAATAATTGAAGAAAAGTGTCCTCTCTTAATTTATCAGATTTTCAGAGACTGGAAACCAAATACATATTTCATATAACTAATACATTATTACAAGAAGCAAAATCGTATCCTCAAGAATAGCAAATCAATTGCTTACTCTCTTTTATATAATATAGCATACATCAAATAAAAGGGTATGTTAGAACAAAGGATATTTTGCCACATAGGAGTACTCCTTTCACATTGGTTCTAAATAATTCAGCCTGCAGCTACAAATTCAATCTGTGGTTAAATCTTAACTATAATTGATTTCTATTTTACCCTCTGGGCAATTGGGATCTATTGTTTTAACCATAGAACGTGATATGTGAAACCTATACTGATGTTTTGGTCGTTTCAAATATTAATAAATTACCATATGTTTGGTGTTTCTTATTTTTCTGTAGTTAGCGTTGTATCAGCAAGACAATGTAAACCCGTAGCTTACCTTAACTATCTGTGACTCAGATTATGAACTGGGAATTTTATGGAAATTAAAAAACAAAATAAAAGGGTTTGAAATGGAGGTTTTGCTCCATTCTCGCTCCGATCGCCACCCGGTGCGGACGTGCAAGACCCAGTTCTCCGTTGATCGGTCCCTTCCCGATATTCCGTGGCGCTCAGTCTACTGACGTCACGGTTTAGCGTGATGGTTCCGTGCTACGGTTTTCAAGGTTTTTCTACTCCCTCTGAGTGCTATCGAAGTGCGATTTTTCTTTGCGACTAAGCCCCTTAGTCTTCAAAGTGCTGTGCTAAGTTGTGTTGTGCTTGTGCTGAGTGCAGTGTTGTGCCCAGCGTAAGTAGTCTGGTTTCAGTACAAAGGATACTTAACGGTGACAACGAATTTGTACTGAACCAGTCCTTTTATTTTTATTTTATTCCTCTATTTTATTTATTTTTCTTTTCTCCTACATTCATATTTATTTTTATCATATCTGTGTGTTTTCGTGTGTATTTGTATAATATAATAGTGTATAATATAATTGTTAATATAATAGTGGTATTTTTCATTTTTAACTAGAAGAGTGAAGTGATGATGCTGCTTGTTTTATATTTACACGTGTATGTATCTGTCATAGATTCGGCAACTTCTCTAACCCGATACACTCGGTTCTGCAGGATTTGTTGAATTCATCCGGGCTGCCATACAGGGTGATCTATTCGGGCTATTTGCTTAAAACCCGAACAACATATGTCGGACAGCTCTTTTCCCTAACATTCATTGGGGTAGCGCCCCATAGCTGTCTGGTTCTCCGTACCTCCGTACACGTGATTATTTAAGAATGGGATCGTTGGTATATTTCTCTAGTTCTTTCATATATCAAATATTGATATTAAATTACTCTACGTGACAAGCGCTCCATGGTGAATAAATATCAATCAATATTGCAGCCCTCACTACATCACAATTGTTATTTCACCAATACACTTATTTTCATACTCTCCGCTTTATTTACACGCACTAAGATAAATAAAACCTGTATTTTCAATTAAAGCACCCTGTCTTTTCATTTTATTTAACGAAGAAGGGTTCATCCCTATTTTATTGACATTTTCGAGACGCGAACATGACTTCAGTCGAGTTATTGTTCATTAAAGGGTGGCGCTGCATTCTAATCGCAAATGAAGTTTGACGTTTAGTTCCAGTTTTTGCTATATATCAGATAAATTGGTTGCTCTGCAATAAAAGTAATAAACGATTAGGGATGGCACTCGCAAGTGACGTAAATATCGTGTCAAAGACGGTTTTAATTGCTTTTTAAAGTGCGCCGAGAGTTAATAAGTGTGTATTAAAATGCTTTGATGTTAAACATGACAGAATTTGCTGTCACGTGTCAGTTAATCCGAATGTTTCAAGTAGGTTTTTGAGACCTTTATTCAAATTAGACGCCATGTTTGTTTTTGGAGTTGGAGTGTTGTTTTAGTAGATGTTTTATTTAATACGGGTTCTTCATGTGTCGTTGGAATAATGTTCTTTTTGTAAAAGTGTTTTGACTCAGTGGCCATCTGCCAGCCATGCCTGTTCAGGAATTCATTCTTCACATGACGTGTAAGTGGGGGAAGCATTTTCTGACTTAGACTGGATTTCATCAAACTCCCGGAATACCAATACCGGGAATAACTTTATCTGAACAAAAAAGTTAGAGATTTAGGTCAAAACTATTTCATCAAACAAGTCTTGGAATAACTTATCCTATGGTTAACTATCCCATAATCGCGAACGAACTGTAATAAATGACAATGTTAAACGGCACAAAACCTTCTTAAATTGATCCCATTATACTTATACGTCAATTTTGTGCCAAAATCACTGACCTGTACATATTCTATAAACATTAAACAGAGCTTGTCGTACAAATAACAAAAATTTTTTGTTCCAATATAAAGCGTCTCTAGCGAGTACCCTTAAGAAGTTACAAATGCGATTTTCCATATGATAAAAATTTGCGTTGTCATGCAAAGGACACCCTCGGTTTTGGGCCTTAAAATGAATTTAGCACGTGATAGTCATTCATTTTCGTTAGCTTAATTGGCTAAGTACAGATTTTAGGATTTCTGAAAACTGTTAATTTTTTGGAATACTCTACCGTAAAATAATTAATTTTGAATATTTTATTAAAATTAACTTATGATTTTTTTGAAATAACTCATAGAAAACTAAATTCTAAAATAATTAAACATAATATTAGAAATGATTAGATTTTCAGTCAGCAGATGAATAATAAAACAGGTTTTCGTAATACGTTGCCAGGGCCGAATCATGAAGTTATTATGTCATTATTCAACTAAAAGGCTAATACAATTTTTTTTAAAGTTTAGTGGTCTCGAAACATTAACTTCAAAAGATTTGATTGTAGGGTATAGAGTTTTTGAATTCATGCATATTCAACATAGGTTTTACTATACCATTGCAAAATAAAATCACTTTTCAGCTTTATTTTTTATAATTTCATTCTTTGTGATTTGGATTTATCGATATTTTGTCTTACTGACTTTTTTGTAAGGTTGGTTACGCCTAAACCCTTTATTATTATTTATTTGTTGGCTTTACAAATGCAGAAAATAATTGCTGAATTTTGGCTCTGCAATGCAAGCCCAACTTTCTATGAAGACCGGGAAAGTACTTTTATGTAATATGATTTCCTGTATTTTAGTTTGAGGGTACCCCTGCCAACAGCGCAAAAACAGCGAAAATCAACATGCACAAACATTATTTGACTATAGCTAGTCTAGTGTTATAAATATGTGTCAGTGGTTTAAATAAATATTATACCAGGCATGGTGTTTTTATTCCTAGAATATTGAGCTATCCTTAGAATTTTGTATTACTCGCGCTTGGTGAAATCCGACCTTACTGATACTTGACAGTGTGATCAATAAAGATTCTTTATACCGAATTATATTTAATAGTTTATTTATATAGTACCAAGTATAAAATACACAATGATAAAAAATATTAAAAGCTACCTTTTATAAAACATTCAAAAATACGAACCTTAATCTAAAATAAAGAGCAATCTCTAATGCACACAAAACAGAACTCTTACAAAGCGCTCGCCAACACAGCCTCACTTCCCATCTAAATTTAATTAAACGTGCACAAAGCGTCCAATGCGTGGGCGCATCTTATCTAGCGCTGTCACTGTGCAGCTACCGTCAGTAAATCTAGCAGTATTCTGACTCTGACGTGTCTTAGATAATTACCTGAAGCGTTTTATTGGAAATGTTGCATTAGAGCTGGCAGTGGTTTTTACCCGGCTGTCAGTTTCTTTTTTGTTCCCCTCCACGGGAAGGGCAGGAGGATAAAAAATGCTCTGACGCATACACTGGCGCGCGTGATCCAGGTTATGTGGGGCTCGTTCCGACGCCTACCAGAACCACTACCCACTAAAAAAACCCCTGTCGGTTCGTGCAATTTTTTGCCACTCAGACTCGACGGCCAATTGGAGAAAGAGGCCGCGCTAGCGGGGCCCAGAAGGGGTCACCCGCTGGGATTTACATAGCACTGAAGGTAATCAAAGCACTGAAGGTGAATACATAGTACCGAAGGTGCTCAAAATTAAAAGTAAATAATTAAAAAATTAAAAATTGAAACATAAAATTGAATTAATGAACGTGGGGATCGCTAGCGGGGCGACGGCGTTTGTGGTCGAAGCGCATCGCAGAACTCTTTTCAGGGTTCATATCGATGAGCCATTTTTGAAACAATACACCAAGGGCCTTTACGGCCTTTTGGAGTCTGGTTATACAGTGCGGAACATTGTGGCCTTTGGTATAGAGTGCGGTGTCGTCGGCAAAGTGGGCGAGTTCGACCCTTTCGGCGGGATGGGAATGTCGTTCGTGTACACGGTGTACAACAGAGGGGCGAGGACTGAGCCTTGAGGGACTCCAGCCTTTATGGGACGAGGCGCGGAAAGCGTGCCTTCATGTTTAAATCGAAACGTACGGTCTTTGAGAAACGACGCGATTAACCTGACTAGGCGATCCGGTAAGCCTATTTTGTAGAGTTTATAAACGACACCGCAGTGCCAGACTTTATCGAAAGCCTTTGCTACGTCAAAGAAAACCGCGACTGTTTTTTAACGACGCTGAGAAAACCCTTGGAGTATTTACTCGACGATTCGATGGACTTGCTGAGGGCAGGAGTGCTTAGCGCGAAAGCCGAACTGATGGGGAATAATGAGGGGATCGCCATCCGTCGGAAACAGATGGTTCCGCATTCGAGCGAGTATGAGTCTCTCGAGAAGTTTAGACATGGCCTTGAGGAGGCTGATGGTTCTGTGATTAGCTGGGATATTCAGAGGTTTACCCGTCTTGGGAATGCCTATGACTGTCGCTTCTTTCCAAGCTTTTGGAAAGTAGCTATGGTCGAAGCAGGCATTGAATATAACAGCTAACAAGGTAAGCACCTAAGCACCTGTTGAGGCGGATGCTTAAGTGCCTGGTTGGAAATTCCATCCGCACCCGGAGCCTTTTTGGACTTTTGATTTCTAATGAGAAGCGAGATTTCGTCATTAGAGACTGTGACGGGGTCGGCGGTGATGGGGAGAGAGTCTTTGCAAAGGACTTCGTCCTCCACCACCTGGATGTGTGAGGGATCAGCAGGTTGCGTGCTGGGCGAGTATTGTGCGGCAATGCTGTCAGCGAAGCATTCGGCTTTCTCTTCGACTTCGAAGGCAGTAGTGCCATCGGGACGAGTGAGAGGAGGAACGTGAGAGGCGGTGTCTACGCGTAAGGCTCGGGCCATACTATAGTACCCTTTGTGGGACGGAGAGATATTCGCCCTGAGATCGTTCATCAGAGCGTCTCGGAGTTCTGCGAGGCAAGACCTAACTTTACGTTGTAGCTGTTTCGCAGCTAATCTATAGGCGGGCGTGGGATATTTCTTGGCTCTCCGGAGAGTCGCGTTCTTGGCTTTAATAAGATTGCTAACGGTTAAGGGAAGCGTGGGTTTACCTTGCTTAGCAACCTTTTCGTTGTTGCTGATGGCTGAATTGATTGCATCAGTGAGAGAATTGACTAATGAATCTATTTTATCCGGACTATCAATTTGATCTGGTGAGTTCGCGAGCGGAAAGTTCGGGGCCTCTAAGGCTGAAACTAACGTATTTTTAAAGCCTTTCCAATTGGTAAAGTTCTTAGGAGAGTTGACGTTATCGTTAGGTGGTCCTAGCACGAGGAAGACGGGGCGGTGGTCAGAGCCTAGGCCATCGAGCGGTTCGATAGACCTGAGGTCGAGGTTGATTCGCTGGACAATTGCAAAATCGAGGATGTCAGGAGAGTGGTTTGGGTTGTCGGGATAGTGATTGGGAGTGATGGGAGAGATGAAATCTAAGTCGACTGAGTTTGTGATGTCGAGGAGAGTGATACCGCTGGTGTTGGTTGATAGGCACGTCCAGTCAGTATGTTTGGAGTTAAAGCCTCGCTAACAATGGCTAGAACAAAAAAATTTAACTTAATTAATTTTTTTAGTTTAATTTCAATTTTTAGATTAATTTTTAGAACATTTATTTTTAGTTACTAAATTATTAAGACTTTAAGTTAAAAAAACTTTTAATCTTCAAAATTAAAAATAAAACTAACTTAGTTTTAAGTCTTAATAATTTTTACTATTTCTTAAAATTTGCAATTTTATATCTTTTAAAGAATATAAGACTAAAACTATTATTAATAAAAGAGAAATTTTCTCATAAATAAATTTACAATTTATCGCTTAAACTTCAGCCATAAACAAAGTCGCTGCGGATTGGGAAGGAAGGTTAGTATTAAGGCTACGAACGTTAAAGGAAACTAGAGATAAGCCCTTGGGTTTGATACGACAGGACGCGGAATTTGCAGTTATTTATTTAGTTTTTACGAAAAATGGAATTTATAAAGAGCTTAGTAGCGAGTGATGCTCGGCTAACGCAAATAGACGCTCTTGAGGAGATCGGGCGGCTCGCAGTTTGCGTGCGAGTACGGAGATTTCCTTAATGTTGACGTTTTGAATGACGTCAAACATGGTCGTCATGTCCTCAGCCAACGACGACTGAGGTGGAGACGACGGAGCGGGACGCGGGCCTACGGGAGCTACGGGAGCTGGGATAGGACGGGAAGGTGCAGGTGGAGCGGCCGGACGCTGTCTCCAGGACAGAGCCGGAGTAGGTGTTGGCTGCACGGGTTTTGCTTCAGTGGGACCCCTTGCGCAGCGGCGGGAAGTTGGCAGGAGTGAACGGTGGCGCCAGTTTAGGCGTGACCCTCTTTGAAGCGGAGCGTGGAGCGCGGGGACAACCCCTGTAGTTAGCTGTGTGGCCAGACTGGCCGCACAGTACACATGCAGGGGGGGGAAGTGGAGTCGGGAGTGCGAGTGCACTCCTTCGTAATATGGGGAACTAGGCCCTTAACGCACCTGGGAGGGGCTGAGCAATTGGCCGCTGAGTGGCCATACAGCTGGCAGCGGTGGCACTGCCCGGGATGCCCGCGAGGATTGGGACGCTCGACAGAGATATTTGAGAGTCCGCAGATTGTGCGAGCCTCTCTAAAGATCTCCCTCGAGTTGGGAGTATTAGATAAAATAACTAATGCTAACGGAAAACGCCTCCCGCGGTTGGAGTGCATCTTGTGCACTGCTTCAAAACCACTTCAAAACCCTGGGACTTAAGGTCCTCGAGGATTTCATCGTTTTCGAGCTCAAACGGGACACCCCGTAATACTGCGCGGATCTTACGCTCCTCCGGGAGGGCGTAAGTATGGTACGCGATTTGTTTAAGCGAGAGTTTGTTTAAGAAACGAGTGACCGCCCGGAAGTCGTCCATAGTCGCGACTTGGATTTTAATAGTATCGCCTGCGTTATTCGCCTTGAGGTAATTGATTTTGTGCTCTTTGCATAAGTTAGAGACCGCGGTCCAGCGCGCTTTTTCGCGGAGGAAGACGGGCGGAGGGAGCTGAGGCTTCGGTGGGACGGGAGCGCAGCGCGTCGCTGGCTTTGACGGGACCGACGGAGACGCGGTCACTTCGAGTGACATGAGCGGCGCGGGGGCGGGTGTAGAAGACACCGGGGTTGGCTCGGGTGTTTAAGACACCGCGGCTTTCTTCGAACGCTTTTTAGAGCGTTTGGCAATTAATTGAAAAGGAGGCTCAGGAGAGCCGGTTAAGGTGGGGGCGTCCGATGACGCATCAGACGGATTCCGAGTCGCTCCCGGGAGCGGTACGCTTACGGCGCGACGTTTGAGATGATGAGACCGACGCGCATTTCATATCGGATGGAACGGGAGACGCGGGAGAGCTTTGGACCTGAGGGGCAGGGGTTGAGGCCTGAGGGGCCGGGGACGCGATAGTTGCCTGTAAGGCCTGCGTTCTTAAGTCTTCGGAAATGGCGGCGCCGGACGCAACGAGCGCCTGGGCGAACGACCTAAGAAAGTTTACAACGCTTTGGTCCATTGGAGGGCTTGGAACTACAATATGTAATATATAAATATATAATATATGCCTTGGTTCCCTAACAAACCTAGCACCTAAACCTCCCTACCCGCGGTAGGGGGGCTGGGGACGACGCGAAGTGGTGCCCCTAATTCGGACAGCACTGTACCGTCACCCTGGGAAAGGCCCAAGTGCAAAGGGATCGGGTCAGCCGGTTTGTCCTTGGCCTGAAAGGCCTTGTAAGCGCACCGGGGCAACGCTATGAGGCTTAGTTGTCACCGTTAAGTATCCACCTGATCAAACGCGAGTCTACTACGGAGTGTGTTGTCAATAAATTGACAACAAAAACCGGCCGTAGACCTGACGAAGTTGGGTTGCACTAAAAGTGCGGGATTGACTATGTTATGACCGGCCGGAGCCGGCCGCAGAGCGAGTCTCTGACTACGTAACAGGCGCCAAGCGTCAAGTACGCAGCCAGAAAAAGAGCCCGAGCCTCGCAAAGCACTATCGAATTAACTCGACCGTAGTAAGCTCAGCTCTGTTGTTGCTGCGAGACCGACTTAGTTGCAGCCGATCGAAACCGGCAGCAGCGTAAGCCCTACAGAGGCTATCTCAATTCGTCGAGGACGAAGCGAGATTTGTACAAATCACAGCGTATGAGTATTGCTACGAGTTTGAATCGTGGCTCAACAGCTGGAGCGACCGCGAACGCGTCCGAGCAGGGCCGGACGCAGAACGGATCTGAGAGTGGCGTATGAGTATTGCTACGAGAGAAGTCGTGAGACAACAATCGTGACTCGGCAGCCGGGAGCGACCTTCGAAACGTCCGAACGGGTCCGGACGCAGATGCCCAGCTGTCAGTGGAGGGTAATGTTTATATGTCTTTGGCAAGCTCTACAGCCTAAACGGATTTCAATATGTGAGGTATCTTTCGTTTCGTTTTAGTTGTCGGAAATATTTTTTGGAATTCCCATGAGAATAGAAAAGATGCGGCAAAATAAATTTTGCCGTCAGGTTTTTTTAATTTGTCAAATTTAGACGCTTGTTTTGTTACGTCTTTGATGACGTTTCAACTAAAATTATAGTTTTTTGTAATGTTCATTCAAATAATTAGAATTTGAAATGGATAAATTTGATGGATAGGGGATCAAAAATGAAATTGAATTTTAATTTTTTTTTTCTGATTGTACATTTCTTGAAATGATTTTCAATTAGTAATTATAAAAACATATGACGTTCCTATATCACTGAAGAGCACTCGCGAACTACTTTTATTTCAGTTTAGAAATAACGAAACGCGTAAATTAAGCCGCGGTTCAGACTTTTGTATGAGCCATTTTATTGCTTGTTTCCTTTACTGCCCAGCTACCTCAGTGCGCAGGCGTCAACGTATCTTACGCTCCGACCGGCGCTTGCGTGACGAGCTGTCAAGTTTTACCGTTCTTTGAGAGATCTGGGTTTTGGAAGCATTTTAAGCTTAATTGGGAGTTACGGTCCTAGTTATTAGATGTTATTTTCTTGGTAGATTATAGAAATAAAGACAGTATATGGGTATTCGCTATTATATTTGAAATAAAATTAGACGTGGTAAGAATAAACATATATAAAAATACAAACTGAGAGTCTGTGAACAAATAGTGTGTTATCTAAGTAAATTAAAATGAAAGGTTTTAAAATCCGGGACCTATAGAGTAGGGATCGGAACTTTTACCACAGAGCGAGGACACGAGATCATATGATCTGAACATTTAATTGAGGTTCTAACCTTAATACAGGCCCATAAAATAGAGTTCTGGGGCATAATCTGTTAATTATGCTCACGAAATAAAATGCGGTTAACTCTGAAGCTGCTTTAATGCTTTCTTAATTGTTATCTAGATAATGCAATTGCTTTGAACTAAGAGAACAACGTGGTATGTAGTTTAAAATTCTAACTATACTGAAATTACGTCCAATAATAAAGAAATCACCGACTGCAATAATGTTTACAAAGTAATCTTGCAATTGAGTGGCCACGTAATGTGCTGCATTACACGTTAATAATTTTACAGTTTAAAAAAGGCAGTTATGCAAAGTTCTTATTGATACGATTACGATATTGCGCTCTCGTTTGAAGAACTGACCACGAAAGTGATGCGTACACCCGGCTAGTTATAATGTGGATTTGTGCATTGTCATATTCAATGTTCTTGCTTTTTTCTTGTATATTTATAAATGTATTTTTTTTTTTTGTGGGATTTGGGATTCGCCTCTATTGTTTGTGACATGAAACAAGCGCTTTATTACTTATATGTGATAGCATGTAAATGGTGTTTAGTTAACTATGTCTTCTGTAGTAAAACTGTATAATTATGTACACTGTTTGTTATCCAATGAAAATAAATAAAATAAAAATACAAAAATAAAATAAAAAGTACGAAAAAGAAAATGCTTATATCACACAATATTGGGCTCACAAACTAAAACCAATAAAATGGTTGATTAGTTTATTTTTGTAAAGAGGAAATATATGTTTCTTTGTTCATTTCTAATCAAAAAATTCCGAAACCATTGAATTTTGTCATTTTATAATGAGCATTGTTATTAAGCGTACACAAGTATATTATACATAATGAAAATCAATAAATGCTAAAAAGATAAAAAAATATATACATACATTAACAAACAATTTCCATGTAAAGAGGAAACGATTAGTTTCAAGTGTATTTGTTTCAAATCCTCTACATATTATAAGAGGGCATAAATAACTAATGCTGTCGGCTCCCGAGAGATGCCACTTAAGCAGATTGGCCCTTAGTCCCTCAAAGCGCTAAATTCATTCTTCTGAACAATATAGAGCGAGGACCCGGATTCCACTGGCGTACTTAACACTTCCGTGAAAGAAGGGGCATTAATGGTGAGCCAAGGAGCTTTCGCAGTATTGATGCCCGTTAAATAGCATTGATTAGATAGCACCGTACTTCAGTGTAGATATTAACAAAAAAAACCATTTAAAGTGTAAATTATAGTTTTGTTAATGCAGTGACCAGGGTTTCGTAAAATCATACGAAAGGACAGAATACACTTTGGAACCCTTGTTATGATAACTAGCATTTACATTTTATCATTTCATGTTCGTACAAAACAGTTTCCATTCGTAATTTGAAAGTATCGATGCCAAGACAAATATGGTCCCATAAGCCAATAACTACCTCTTAGATTAGCTTGTAACGCCATCCTCAACACATTTATATTCACTTACACGTGCAAGCGACGCAGGACTGTTTTCATTTATATAAGGATTGAATATTAAACAAAATAAGTGTAGCTGAAAATATTTTTTCAAGCAACTGTCTTAGAATTGTACCAAAAGGCTGTCACTGTAGCAGTGGTTGCTACATACAGTATCGCCGGGTACAGCCGAGGATATAAATATTATCAAGAGCTTGTTTCGACGATATGGCAAGGACAGTTCTGATTTATTAATGTATTAAATATTAAGATAAATAAGTGGTCTTTGTTACTTACGGGTGCTGTACATCTTCGATGTCTTTTTCACACATGGCTTAGCTTTTTAGATGTTTACTCCGGAATTTTTTATAATGTAATTCAGCGTTCATTTTGCCATTAGCTTCTTTAAAAAAAGGCTATTTGTTCATTACTTTAGTCAACACTACACATTTTATTATGAATATTAGCGAAAAAAAATTCCCTTGTTAAGACAACCGTTTGACTGATTTGTATTTTGAAGGTTTTTGTTATTTTGCTACAATTTCATGTGGACAAATGGATGTTAAAAAATAGAGTTTAAATCCATATAGGTAATCATTTTTTTTTTTGGTTATTGTATATTTTACATAATAAAGTGTTCTTTTCTTTAGAAAGTTTATTTTTGTAACATATGCATAAATCTATTAACGAGTCAATCGCGTTTCTTAAATACAAGAATACTCTGTAATACGACCTCTTAGTCTCACTTACACCAACTCATAAACGTCTCCAAAATAATGAAGTTGCTTCTACCTGCCATTACTCTTATTACAAAATAAGGTTTCATTAGCATAGCTTAAATTTTATATACCTACTTTCTACGTTACTATAAATTATTCACCCACGCCTAATAATATATGGCTTCAATTTGATAATACTATTTCACGGTTTTAGTTCCGAGCCATTAAAATAGCCACATTATTGGATTAACTTCAATTGCGGGTTCGATTCTCGTTCTGTTATTTTACACTCATTAGTATTTAATTTTATTATCTTTGACTTTGTGCCCGTTTTAGGTAAGTAATTAATATTTATTGGTATATTTTTGCTGTTTGTGGATAACCCCAATCTTTAAGTAGGAAGTGCAAATAAAGCGGAAAATACAGCAATAGCGACTGGTCCACCGACAAGAGCTTAAATAGCGAAGATGACGTTATTTTGTATGCCACCCACACTGTCACTCTCTTTTGTAGGTTATGATCTTATACAGGGAATTATTATTATTATTTAGATAGATATTGTTTAACTAATTCGACCTACAGTTCACAGCTCTGAAATAAATGAACGGTGGCTCGGATAGAATTTTGGGCCCTCAGTAGGCGCTCAATAGTGTCCGATATGGTATTTTAAATAATACATAATACTAGCACCATTTATTATAAACGAGTTAAAATAAAATGTTATAATAATTTTTGCAGGAGATGTAAAGGTTAACCTATGATATTGGATACATTATTTTTATTGGACCCGCCGTCTACTCGCTTTATACGCGAACGAAGGTAAATACTAACCTCATAAGACAGATAGGGGTTCAAAGTCCATTCTGTATCAGTTCTTACTGTTTCTAGTTTGCGTACTGTTTTCTAATACTTGATTCTATGGTGACATACATTGTTGGTTCTGCTTCTAAGTGACGTAATAAAAGCCAGCGTCGTATTATTAAATAAATAATTAAATCCCCAAACAAACACACCAAATCAATGGCCCCAAAGCAAGCGAAGCTTGTGCTATGGATGACCACACAACGAACTGAACCCAGAACAGACTTTCTTATGTGAATAAAAACAATCATGACCCGAGCACAACTATCTATGTTCATCACACAAATGAATGCGTCGAACAGGACTCGCCCCTGTGACCTCCAGCGGCTGAGGCAGGGTTACTGTCCACTACGCCACTCGACCGATACTTTCTACTGCCGATACTGTTATTCCTATAGTAAAGATGCGATGATGCAGTTATAAAAAGAAGAACAATGGATGGTACTAATTAAAATCTAAACCAACCTTAGATAACTTGATTATCGTGAAATTAATTATTTTGAATAGTAATGTCAATTAGGTGTTGCCGTTTTAACAGAAAATTAAAAAAGCAATGGAAAGTACAATTTTCTTAACAATTTTTTTACGATAAGTTCTTAGTTTTACAATTAGCACTAAGTTTACGGTGACACTTAAGTTTAAGTTTTGTTTTCTTTTTTTTACTAGTGTAGCTATAGGACAATAAATATATGATTTATTTTTAATATGAATTTGTTAGTAAGAGTTATTTTGAAGAGAGAGACGATATGGGAACTAAACTTAACAAAATATTAATTTAACTAAACATTTGACAAACATTAAAGTCAAATTATATAATTATAGCTACGAAACACTACGTTCAAAATATAGTGACTATATTAATTCCACGTTAATTCCATTCATTTTAAAGATACTCCAAAACTAATGATTCCAGTACGGAAGTAGAAACCAAGGCACTCGCTGAAGATTCGGTACAGACCTTGTTATTAGTATGGTTGACCATATTATGTCTTTTTGTCAAGTAAACATTCGTTTTCAGAAAAACAAATGAGCACGGTGAAAGACTTTTTGTAACACCTTTGTAGTAATTGGAAATTTACGTTCTCAATATTGAATTTGGTAGAGATTTTATAATAATTTGAAATCAGTGTTTTTAAAGACATAATAATCAATTTCGAGAATATAACAAGATAATTATATTAAATATTATTATCTCAAGTCCTTCAGATATACGAAAATATAAGAATCACTTATATTTCTAACCCTGAAGATTTGTTATCATTAAGAAACTAAGTCGTGACCAGAATGTTACTTCGAAGTCAGAAAAAAGAAACACCGGCCTTATTAAATAAACGAATGCCTAAGAAATTAGATAATTGGGTTTGCCTTCGTGTAATTCTTGGTTTTTGGTTCTATTCATAGACGTGATACGAATGAAAACTTGATGGTTATGATTTTTCTGTTGTTTCTTGTAAGTGGGTCAAGTGGAAAAGCACATTTTGACATTTTATGTATTTACATTTACGTTTGGTACAGCTTTTTTTTTTGAGAATAATTTTGAGAATAAGTCTTACTGGTGGGGACAGACTTCTGTACAATCAACATTTGGTACAGAAGAGTGTTTACAAAACATTGATTCTTCTCTGACGAAGTGAATAGAGATACTCAGATGAAGTGGCTAAAGGGTGGTTATTAATAAATAAATAAATATAAATTCCTAGACTCACACACTAACTGTATGGCTCCAAATTTAATTCTACTTAGCAAAATTAACAACTCACTAGAAAACTACTCGTACGTAAATTCCTTCTTCAAAACTCTCCAAAAACCCACACCACGTCCTGTATTGGTAGACGTCACAGTTGACGTCATCAAATCCTCGTTAGATCGCGAACACGTTCATGACAAACGTTCTGTCACATTCTCGTGACGCAATGATGTCTGTTCCTGCTTAGAATCAGTTACGAGTAAATCAAATTCTGCTGAGTTGTGCTTGCAGGAATAAGTTTGAGATTTTTATCAGTGGATGTACAGAGCTTTATCCTGTTATAATGAGCCTGTTTTTTTTTGGATGAGTCATAAGATCTATAAGTGTCACTCTAGATCACTCGGTATTCAAATAAAAATGCGTTTAGAAAGGGTTCTTTTGTATTACATTTTTATACTTATTGTACTAAAAAGCTCTGAGATAAAGGGAAAAAGTTGGTTGATTTCAATAATACTTTTACCATTACCAAGCAACAATAGGTTGAAGTAACGCAGTATATTATTCGCACAGAGTTGTGGTAAGTGAAATGTCAAGCACAAAGATGGGTGTTACATTTATAGATACATAAAAAATAAGGGGTGCTATACACATATTCAGCACAGATTAATCGGCAAGGCAAAAGCCATGCGGCTCACGCTGTTTGGGCTTGTGCGAGACGAACCGAATGGCTTGCCGAATACGTGTAGTAATTGCTTCAGGCTAGCCGAATATGTGGGTATCGTACAACCAACTGTACAAAAGACATGTTCCAAATATTTTCAAATAAGTATGTTCTTTCATTAAAGCAGTTCTGTAATCCTAATTGGAGTCAATTACAAATATGAGTTATTTAAGTACATTTTTAAAATACATAAACACAAAAAAATTTTGAATGATCGTAGAACAAAAATAGCATATAGTGGAACTGTAGAATCCGATACAATGGAGGGCGGACCCTGTATTGCAGGAACCCTTAGGTTGATTATCAAGATTATTAAGAGTTAGTTACATAACATGCCTTTGTCAAATCTTGCATGTGTTTCAGTATGGTTTCTTACAGCTTTGTATATTTTCCTTGATTATTCCAATATTACTAGCAAGAAATAAATAAAAGCATCTCTGTAGGTACTAAGGTCACAAGTACTAAGAAAGAATCCGAATAAAAATAACGGTTATATACATCGTTATTTTCAGAGAATGATCCGGATTCGTCGTTTCCATCGCATGTGCCCGTGATTCCAATTTGGAAGGAATAATTCCTATCAGAGTGAGGGCGTCATGACACTTTATATAAATTGTCTTTTGTTCCACCGCATGAATAAAGGAATTACACGAAAATGCTTTTCTTCCTCTTTTAATCTTGTGTATCTAAAAATAGCTTATTGCGTATGTATAGAAAAGCAGCTTATTCATAAATAAGTTATTTGAAAGTAACAAACAAATATTTTCCTGCTCAGAGGAGGCTTTTCCGTACTTTCTACAATTGTGTTGAAAAATATGGCTGCGTAACACAGAATGGATTCCTAAAATGTGAATATTATTGTAGTTGGTATTAAATTAATGACATTAATGTTTGTTTTGCTCACATTTTTGATTAATACCCTATTCATAAACTCAAATAGGTATTAAAAAAACTCAAATGCAATATTTTAAAAATGACTATATAAAGTTTTCCTATAAGTATTCCTTTATTTATAATAGGCTTGTAACCGTCACCAGTAGGTACATAGATCTAACATCTTCGCAATATCTTTTTGAAGAGGTATACTGTACGACCAAGCGAACTAGGCGCACAGGTGAAATGCGGCTCTTCCCCTTTTAATCCTTTACCTACCACTAAATAAAACATGACTAAAAAAACATGTTTTCATTTGTCTGTCAAATTGGCTATGTCTGCGCTATGTCTAAGGCTTCATACTGGACCTGCACAGTTGGTCCAGAGGTCCAGCTTTTGCATCCTAGGAGACTACACCTTTTGGTGTACTTTTTTTGGCTACTTTTTTAATTGGAATACTGCAACAAAAATAAGGCGTTTCGTTTAGTAAGAAATTCCACCCTAGATAACAAAATATGTTTTTTCAAAATATATTATCATAAGTTATGCTCTACATTTTCGTAACTCTTTTCTATGCAAACAATTGTTTCCTCAATTTTGTACTAAAACTTTGTGTTACTCATAAGTCTTTGTTCAAAGTGGCTTTATTTTAAATATGTACGTGACCAATTTCGGTGCGCTCACAACCAACTGATTACGTGCGCAAAGTTCAAATACTTCTCATGAATTTTGATTAGAACATTTCATACAAATCATGTAACTCATCATACAAAATGACGCTCACGATTAACTTTTCCTAACCACAAATTGGGCTTTTATTCCACTTACTTTACCTACATCAACGGCAATCTTACTCCGCAGTGACACTTTATTAATCCTCAGAAATATTCTCGCGAAATTCCCCTTGTTTATATAGTCAAAATTTCCGCTTGAAGAAAATATAACAGGACGCTTAAGATACTTGAGACTTTGATGTTTTTGAAAAAAATCAATTTGAATCGTGCAAATACTTCGAGGATCTGAAATTCTTTGAATTATTTTATTCCAATTTAGGTCAATTTATTCCTAACACGAATATAAGTAGCTGCTGTAGCGTTATCAATTTGGATACAGATTTCAGTTTTGGAAACGTGAATATATTTCGTTTTCATGATGATTCTCCAAAATTTGGCTCTCCCAACTTTCACTGAGCTCAGAATTTATTCATGCAAAGGATGCTTAAATACTGAAGATGAATTTCTTGAATCTTGCGCCTGTTTGGTGGATTTTTTTTCAGCTGCTAAGCGCGATTGACTGGGGGGGTTGGTTCATCGGTTAATTATGACTATAATCTTAATAACCTTTTAGTATAAACTACCTAAATAAAACTAGGATTCACATCTCTTTCACAGAACGAGGAGCAAACCAAGAAACAGTTGCCCGTCGTGCCAAAATGCTGCGCTAGCGGTCAGAACCTGACAGTTACTGTCACGGATGGAACTGTCAAATCAGTCTGCACCAGGAGCACGTTGACGTTCCAGCCGCGGTTTTACCAGTCCAATGACACCTTTATGTGGGCCTATGACAGCAACGTCTTCGAGACTATTGTTGGGAATCCATGTAAATACGAAAAGTAAGTGTATTTTAAGCAAACCAAGCCTGTGTTATTATAACCTTTGCTAGTTTGTTATTTGAGAAGTCGGAATAACCAAGTGACGATGAAATTGCCTTGAAAATGAAAATTTTCTTATATGTCATTTTCCATCTCGACTGATAGAAAATGATGATGAAGACAAGGTTTGAACACTTCCTTCCTAAAATACCTGTTTACTCTTCCCTTAAAATCGTCGCTATTTTATTGAATGTTTTTATTATTGACTCGTGACTCAGCAGAAACTTTGGTGTATACCTCCCAAAACTTTTTAAATCTTACAAGGATCTCTTAAGGAAACAATATGCACTTTTGCAATGGCTTCTCGACCTGACCGTCCCAGGGAAGTGCAGGACCTTAGTGATTGCCAAATGTACTACAACTTATGTACAGTGTACAGTATCGTAAGGAAGCCCGCATACCTAAGAAACTATTTTAATGGTTTGTGTAAGTCTACGAATCCCATTGTAGAGAAGCGTGGTGGACTTTAAATTTCCTGAAACCATTGAGTAAGAGAAAGTATTAATTATAAGAATCGCTTTTATTAACCTTAACAAAATAAACAAATAAATTAAGGCCGTTGGTTGGATGCACTTTTGCATACAAACTTAGTGGTCAGTTCTTTTTGTTTGAAATGTAACTATGCACCTTCATACCCATAATTACAAAATTCTGGTCAGCTTTTCGTTTTCACCAGCCATTTTATTTCTCTTGTTACAGATATAGATTAGAGCCCGAACTTAGAAGTGTGGACGAGTTCTACCTCCTTATAAATGGGTCCCTATTTCTTCCTTTTGGGGATCCCTACTTGTTGGGAACCAAAGAGTTTTGCATGGAGACATTTTGGAATGAATCTGACCCTGCTGGGGTAACTTTGCCCTTAGTGTGCTTTCAGTCACCAATTGATGAAGCAAGGACGTCTAATACTCTAATCGCTTATGCTATTGGTAATTATGACCTTATTAATAATTCAAATAGCAAATTTCGTGTGTCCGGAAAATATTGTTTAAGTTGTTCCAAGAATTTAAGTCTGCGACTGTGCAAAAAAACTTTCCTTAATATGTACGTGAAGCGTTTATTGTGTATGAAGTGACTTTTGCATCAATAAAGAATTTCAAAATCTTTTAACCTTACTCTTTTACTCCTACTGTTGAATCATAAAAATTAATCTTTGAAATATGCATTTGTAACACTTTTGGTTGAAGTATATTTTGTATTGCTCTTTTTATCCGTGGATAAAAAGTGCAACATTAATCAATATACGATCATATATACCTAATCCAATATGATTAATATTCATATTAACATATTCTTCTCTCAACAGGTCTAATAATCTCCGTGCCATTCCTCCTAGCAACGGCTTGTGTGTACACCTTTATCACCGAGCTACGGGACACCCACGGCAAGGCGCTGGCGTGCCACGCGGTTTGCCTGGCCGTGGCGTTTTCCTGCTTGGCGGCCACGCAACTCGCGGGCCACGCGTTTCCTAGTACAGCGTGTACGATTATGGGTTAGTACGGCGGGGATTTGTTTTGTTTTGGGATGTTTTTTTGAATTAGGATAGAGAGTAACTCTTTTTTTTAGTCTGTACGTAGCAATATCAAGGTTATCAATACATAGTTGTTCGTACTTATTAAACTGTACCTTGTTTAAATCACAAATATTACACAAGAAGACATTCTTTTTGATCAGAAAGTATAGGTTTGTTAAAAACGTATTGAAATCTAGAATAATTTGAACGTTCTTAGTTATGATACATTAAACAAGTGCCTCTTATTTATCAAACGACGGTTTAAAGCACTAATCAGGATGAAATTTTTTTTTAATTTTCCAGACAAACACGCCTACTGTATGGCCCTCAAATAAGCAGACCTTTTGTGGTATGGATGACCATACAGTGAACGGGGGGGGGAACCCAGAATAAGCATTCATATATAAATACAAACAACCCATGGCCCGAGAACAATCATCTCTGTTCATCACACAAATGAATTCCCCGGCCAGGACTCGAACCTGGGACCTTCGGCGAATGAGACAAGGCACTACACCACTCGGTCGTCAAATTAGCCAATGTTTCCTTTGGCTACATTTTTAAACTATGCAAAGCATAATATCAATTCATACAAGAAATTCATCGTTTTATAAAATATTCAACCCAATTTCAAACACGAATAATGGTGAACTTTCTACCAAATTTTATATATTCCGAACAAAAACGACAAAAAACAAAACATTTTGTACAGTTTCAATACCAAATTCTTACCAAATTATCATTGTTCCAGCATACTTGATCCAGTTCTCGTTCGTGTCGTGTTTTTTCTGGCTCAACGTAATGTGCTTCGACACGTATTTAAATGTCAGGTGAGCTTATTTCCTCTGCAGTAATTTCTACTCGGGCATGTTACTTAGAGCCCTACTCTGAGTTACGATTTGCGAAATGTCGATCGAAGTTACGGAGGCTATCGAGATTTGTATAAATCAATCCAATTTAAGCAATCTCTCTTATCTATTTTAAATTTTTTGTTTATTAATTCTTTAGTATCTGCCTCGATTGCAAAGTCTAATAGAAGTTCATTCGATTTGTACGATTTAAGCAAGTTTGATCGAGTTTTATAGTCAAAAAATGTAATGGTCAATGAAATTTCGTAAATCGTGGTTTGGAGTAGGACTTCTGATTCGCAGAAATAAAAGTTTTACGAAGGCAAGTAACAACCTTAGTAAATATGTTGATGTTTACTTGGAATTGTTAAGTTTCTTAATCAGAGAGCTCGTGTATAATAGAGTTGAATGACTTTTACTTGGCTTTAATAGGAGGAGAGCATTTTTTGGGTATTTGTTTATGGATTTTAAGGATATTATTTCTATTCCTAAATGTAATCAGTGGTATTTTTATCAGTTAGTGTTCTATAATTGCAGAAAATATACTTGTAACTAAAAGTATAAAGTAAATGTTATTATAAGTTATGTTATGAGTTATGTAAATGTTATTCTAATCTTATTGTTGACTAAACACGTAACGCAAGCCTATACATAGGAATATTGATAAACAGTAAACTAACAAGTTCAAAACTACGCGTTATTTGATGAACCATTGAAACAAAATGAAAATATTAATTTTTACAGATGGATACATACTGGTTTGAGTCGTCGAAATCTTACATTTTTAATGCATCTCTCTTCATTTTCCATTTATTAATCTGTTTTTTTTTGACTACGAAAATTTTTGATGACATTTTTTTTAGGTAATAAATAAAGTCAAAATTTTATCATGAACTTTATTTGTTGATTCCTAGGTCATACCTAGTAGGAAAAATAATACACCAGATACAGTGAGCGCCATCCACTAAGGCGCGCCCTGCTATTTTGGTTGATACATCGTAGTTTATAACGGAGCGCATAAATATTGATTTTGTTTAGAGCCTTAATCTTTATCTGTACCCAACAATCTAAGTCTAAATTTGCTTGGCAAAATCTATAATTTTGAGTGTGGCCGTTAGACACAAAAAGTTTAGTTCTCGCTTATTGTAAAATATAGTAATCATCCAACATAATTTAAGTATCATTTCTTGCCTGGGGTTTTTATCTTTTAGGTTTGAAGGAAGTCATACCTTCTTTCTTGATACTTTTTTAATAATAGCAGAAATTAATTTTCTAGTCTTGCTTAGTGCCTACATATGTTGTAATATTAAATCATAAAATGATATAGCGTTTGCACTAGCTATAAAAAGAAAATTGAAAGTAGAAAATGAATTAATAAGTAGGAACCACTAAATTAAATTAAAAATTACCTAGATTATACAAGCTTCGGAGAGCTCAGATAACATTATTTCCAGCAAAAAGTAAAAGAGGAAACAGCAGTCAGTAATTAACCGATGTCTGCCCGTCAATTTATATGTCCATGCGGGACGTATCACATGAAACGTAATACAAAGTTGTAATTTTTACAAATTATTTATTTTTGTAGGCGAAATAACAAGAAAAAAATGAATTATCAATGTCGAGCCCAACTCGCACTTGGCTGTGTTTTTCAATATTTGAAGGCACTGGCATTAGTGTTGTGACACGTTTGTTTTTTATTTCATGTTTTTTTTAATAGTCAAATCAACAATAGCTAGAAGTATTCCTTTAAAATTACTAAGTTTAGAGTGAATTCATCTAAATAAGCACTAAGTTGCACTTAGATTGATCGATAACATACCAAAGATAATTTCTTGTTACTGAAAAGATTTTGTTGCTTTTCGACTATTTCTTTGAAAATAACTTTGTGCATTAATTAAATATTACTGGTAAACATATTAGCGAAAGTGATGAATAAATAACAAAACACAAACAATGCAGTTTGTCTTTCGCTTCTGATGTAGGGGAGATAGTGACATTCGCGATACTCGATATCTTTCTAACTGCGTAATGAATACGTAAGTTATAAATACGTGTAGAAGTTTTGATATACTGAGTTAATATAAATGATTTCGCATATATTTTAACTAAATAAGTGATTACTTTAGCTATGATAAATATATAAAGTTGTGTTATATATACATAATTTTGTGTAATAAAAGTCCACTACAAAGTTTACTCAAGTAATTTTGTAAGTTTATAAGCAATGAACTAAGTATTAACCGCAAAGTAATGTGATTCTATTCGATAGTATAAGCACCGTTTATATAGACCGAAATACAAGTAGCATGGAAAATGGTTATAACACGGTAAACCTAACATATAATGAAAAGGAAGGAGCTGTATCAAAATTGTACTAAGCCTTGGTTAAAATTTTTTAAATATGTATACATAAGTTTAGCAACTTATGCATACATATTGAAATGCTTCTTCTTAACCCAATTTATTTTTCCAGACGGTACCTTAACGCTTCAGTGAGTCGTCGCAGCATGCGGCGCCGCTTCGCCTGGTACAGCGTGTATGCCGTAGTGCTCCCCATTATCCTACTGGTGGTCACCATCACCATGGACCTGTCTCCAGCTGTGCCTAGCACGTATCTGAAGCCTAATTTTGGAGTTAAAGGATGCTGGTTTAAGAGTAAGTGAATATATTTTGCAGCCTTTGGTTCAATCAAGGAACATATACCTATTTGTAATAAATAAAACAGCTTTTTAACCTCATTTCTTTGCGTTGTATTTTTACAATTGAACTCACCGTTTCGGCGCCCTTACAGACACCGTGGTCACGAGTGATTAAGATGACAGGCGTCTTGACAGTTATAAGACATTCAATCAGTTCCATCCGTTTCTCAGACTGCGAGCGTAGCGTTCAGGATTAACACAAAAAGTGCTGACAGTGTCTTGAGCCTAAAGTCTTGCAGCTTGTTAGATTTTGGTGGAAACCGGAATACTTGTATCTCTACGAATAAATTTGAATAACCTATGTGAATATCAGTACATAGCAAATCAATTATTTTAATTGTTGAACAATGGGACTGCTGGGACGTGACACTAGCTCATGATGTTTCCCTTCACCGTTGTAGCAGTTGCTTTATTGTAGGAAATTGTAAAAACTAGTTGCCATCTTTGACAGTTAAAGGATGTGAACCCGGGATCTTCAAGGCTTTCGTAAATGTAACGCTGGGGCTCTTCACTTGTTTCTAGAATTTTTTTTATATATTTTATTGCTAAATGGTTCATGTAGATTAAACCGTGTATGTAACATTCCAAGTTTGAACTAAAAAAGTAAAACAAGCTGTACCAACTAAGTTTTATATTATTATTGAAAACAAATGTGTTTAAATTTATTGAAACTACTTATCTCGATGAACCCACATGAGTATCACATGATAGTAAGTGACATGCAGGTCATCAGACCTTTGAGGTCTAAAAAAATAAACCTCTTTACTTGTTAAAATAATTATATTTCAGTAATAAAATATACTTAACAAGAGACAAAATTGAACTTCAAAACCTAAGTGTTATAATTTAGTTCCTAATTTGAATAACTACTCAAAACTCAATTAAAATTATTTCTCGACCATCCGCTAAAAGGATTGAACATAAAATGTAAGTGGATAAAGTCATTACTGGCACAAAATATAGGAACCATTAAAACGGGGCATGATCACAGAATTTTCTATAATGGCATTAAAATATTATATAACTGAGTAATCAGCTTATACACGGTTTAACTACTACGGGAAATTTGATCCAAGGTGACATGATGTTCAGTTGGTGATGCGGTGACCCCTTGACCTTGCGATATATGTTGTAAAAGATCTTTTGACAACTATGACATTATCTTGGATTTTTTATTTATTTTAGATACTTAAAGATTTCATGTATGTTGTTAATTTTTTACTCTTTGACTTGTGATCTTAATTGACATTGATCTATTTTTAATTTTAAAGAAGTATTTTAATTATGTTGTGCAATGTAAGTAGTTATTTTTAGGTAAAAAAAAGGGAATGTGTCATTGGCTATAAGAATCTAATTATTTTTATCCATGTGTGCATGCATGCTTTCAGTTATTCAAATAAACGAACACGCAAATTGCATGTCATCGAAAATAAACGCATATAAATCATTGCATGCAAGCAACACCTGTTTTTAATATTTATATATTTGATGTAATATTTCTTCTTTTCTTCACACGAGAAAAAGCCAATAGGTAATTAATAATAGTCTCATGCTCTACCGACTGAGCTAGCAAAGGAATCAATCACGTTATAATTCTATTAACCCCCATCTATAAAGTTAATATTTATAAATATATAATATCTTTGAGTTATTAAGGATGCTGTCGGGTTCTGCAAATGTGAGTAGTCACGTTTGTAATGTTTCGTTCTCAACATGAAAGTATGTGATTAACACGACGTCCATTTCAAATTAAATTAAAATTATATCCTTCAGAGATTTCAAAGCTTAAGCTTGACTTTGTTTATAGTTTATTTTATCATATGTTTAAGAATATATTTTATCCTCATTAATCCTTTCTTTGGCGTATAGATTTAATCTCTCCACAATTGTTTCAGCTGACGAAGCAGCTCTGCCGTACTTCTACGGGCCGGTGGCCGTGATCCTCTTCAGCAACGTGATCATCTTCCTCATGACGTCACGGGCCTTCACCAAGCATTATGACAAACTGAAAGATGTCACGCGTAAGTTTAAAGATTTTGTGACTATTACGAAGATTAGTGTTTTAGTGAAATCAATGCAAATGTACACAAACACGTCTGTGCGTAATAGAAAATGGATCCACAAAAAAAAAGGAAAAAATGAAACTAATAATTACTTTTAGTTATATTTTTTTAGTTCATATCCATCTTTAAATAATAACCGAGTTAAAAAGATAATACGAGTATTTTACACTCGAACTAACTATATTATTGTAGCGCTTGTTCGATATAACTAAGGACAGTAAAGCCCACGCACAGTGGGACGAAACTAGGATTTTTCGGACTTAGGGACCGACTTTTTTTTTCGCTTTTTTATTTGTCTTTGCAATTTTTTGTAAACCGCATAGTTTGTGTAAAAAAATGTATATGAATATTTTTTGTATGAAGAAAAAGAGGAGAGTTCCTACATTTTAGCTCCGTGTTGTTGCATCTCACGTTAAAACCTTTATGTTTTTTAAAACTTGTTTGTATTGCTACCTGTTATATAGTGTTAACTAGTCTGTACTCGATCAGTCGTTCATTCCGTCAATCACTACTGGCAACGCATAACCTTTTTGTAATGGATTGTCGTATCGTGCCGCCGTATGTGATTCATACAAGAATAAAGACAACATCCTCTGCCATCGTCGTTCTCATTGAACCTCGCCGTCCCACAACAACGTAACACTACCGTTATGTATTATTATCATGCGCCTAAAATTGCAACTCTGCAAAAAATTGTAAAATAATTTATTTTATACTGACGATTATTATAATTTTTTAAGTATTTTATATTTTTTATATTTTTTTATATTGTATTACATGCAGAATGATAAGTGCGTTAATTTAATACGATTAGAAATTACATACCATTCAACTAAAAGTTGTTTACACTGATCACGATCGAACTTCCATGAACATAACAACAAAAACACCCTAATTTACCTAAGTTGCAACTTGCAAGTTTAGGTGCATGATAATAATGCATAACGGTAGAAATACAACCAAGTATTTATAATATATAGGTTTTAATGCGAGATGTAACAACGCGGAGTTCCTCTGCGTTGATTCAAAAAATTCAAAGATCAAAAAATTTTGTAATTCCTCCTTTTCTTCATACAAAAAATATTCATATATATTTTTCACACAAACTATGGGTTATACAAAAATTTAAAACAACTTTTGTAAAGATTAATTAACTTAGCTCTTTCCATTGGTACAAAGAAAAAAGCGAAAAAAAAGTCGGTCCCTAAGTCCGACAAATCCTAGTTTCGCCCCACTGTGCCACGTGGCGATTATTATTAATATTATGAAATGTGTTTTTCAAGCCAAGATTCTATACCGAAATTTTGTCTGAATTTCACTAGTCTTAAAGAATTTTATCCCTACACAGATAGAAAATTGGCTATGTACAATTAACGCTGGAAAATTAGTAATAATATGTAATAGGTTGGAAGAAAACACTTTAAAATGTCTGTTAAAGCATTGCTCGAAGTACGTTGATACCTGTGATATTTATAATAGCACCTAAGATATAGGGGTTGCCAATTCCATATCTAAGGAGAGAAAAGGAGAGATATGTCACCACTTTTTATAATAATTCCATATTAAAACGAGATTTACGACGCATGGACAAAGTTACAGCAGTAAAACGAAATAACACATATTTAAAACTTAAAATACTTTCAAATATATAAAATTCTATCATCATAGAATTTATTTGCAAAAGTTTGTCATAACCGCACCTCTGTAGTAACAATGATTATAATTATTATCTTTGTTCAAATATTGATTTCGAGAAAATAATAATACGAATAACTCAGTACTTCAATTGAAAAGTAGACATTGAATTCATATCATTCATAGAAATGTAGTTACAGAACTAAGTGGGCCTCTCCTATTACTTTGACTTTTCGCTTTAGAAAACGTTATTATTAATCATGAGTATTCTAGTACCAAATTTTTAATTCAAAGTCATACATGGTCAGGTTTTGTATAAATGTGATCCCGGGTTCATATCCATGTCGACAAATATTTGTTTAAACATATGGATTCCTGCTAGGTGATTCGGTGTAAAGAAATGACGTAGAGCTTAATATAAACTAAAATTAATATCGCCAGATATCCAAAATCCGCATAGACTATGTTACTAATAAACAAAGGTATAGCGAATTGTACCTACGGAATAATAAGGATAATTGTTTGATGAACACACAGTTCTGTCACTATCAGGAATCGAATCCGGTAGGCTTATTACGTAACTTGCGATTGCATACATCGCACAAAATTCGCTCTTCAATCACTAATTGTTAAAAAACCCGTATGACTGCATAATCCCGTTTCTTACATAATCCCGCAGCGGGATCCCGTACTGGAGAGATACATACGTACAATTGTGTATACGTCGATACTGGCTCTCTAGTGATAGAGGTAAGATACGTATTGTACGAATATGTATCTTACCTCTCAATTCAATTCAATTCCGATGAATTCAATTTAATTACGATGAACATATTGGTTATTTGACATCCCAAAAGTATCCTTACTTCCCAAATACTTTTATACTAAAGATACAAAGATATAAAGATCCAAACCTTACGACCTTTATCAAGGAAGCAATTTCTTTGCTCAAAGCCGTCTTAATTAACAATATAATCTAGTTACTTTGTCTTAATATTTCACTACGTCGAGAAAGTAGGTCGTCGCCTACTACCCTCGATTGTTTTTACATGTCTGTATCATATACAGGGTGCTTATTTCTAATTAACAACAGTAATTCAACCTAAGTAGAAAAATAGTGTTCTTTGTAATGAGGTATGTCTGTAGTTAGGGTTGCTAAGCTAATTGTAGTTTTCGGTGAGGTAGTAAAATTTGGTAGACGTACATTATTTGGGAATTGGATAAATTGCGAATAATATTTTGTTTTCACTGTTTCTACTTTTAACAAAACAGTTTTAATGATCAATTAATATGAATAATATATTTAGTAATATGAATAATACAAAATATATATGTATATATATATATATATATATATATATATATATCACACGTTTGGACGATATATAATCTGGATTAAATAGATATACAATCCCATGATAACCTTAGACAGAGGAAAAAGGTAACAAATAAATACGGTGTCGACATAGTTAAAATATTATATATCAAAATGCTATGATTTATTAAGACCAACATAATAAATTATTCCCTTATTTGCATATTAGTTTCCGTGTGGGTTTCCGTAACACGCTGTATAACATTAAGAAAGCTTGTTGCACTAATTTGCTCGAAGCTTTATCGCTTACATGTAAATTAAAAGAAAAAAAGGTGCCTCACTTTATATGGAATATTTAATTGTTGTGTGTTGAACAGATTTTTGAAAGTAATTATAGTAAATTCAAAGTAATGCGACCGAGGAATATCAAGGAAAATTACCTGTTGACACCGAACGTCGTTTTGAATTTAAAATGATTGAAATAAACGTAAAAAAAACAATTCTATTAAGATAGTAAACTGTAAATAAGCCATAAACAAAATTGAAACAATTCTGAGTGTTTTTCGATTCTTTCGTGTGAATTAAAATGACATTACAAATCCCATTACTATTAAAAATTAATATATTCTGTAATATTAAAATGACATCACAAATCCCATTACTATTAAAAATTAATATATTCTGTATATAGATTCTATATATCATTCAAGATTTAGATGTAAATAATATTCTTGAAAGCCATGTTTTTTACTGAACTGGAAGCGAAACGTCTCCTTGATCCGAAAATTTACCTCACCATTCTCCCACAGCATTGGATATGACGCATTCAGACTTCAGCACAACCGACGATTGGGTGCGCTTGGGTACGGTGCTGGGCCAGACAATCACGACGCTCGAGCGAACAGCCTCGCCAATCAGAGAGCCACCTGTCGCCACCTTCAATCAGAGGCTTAGGAAGTATAGGAAAATGTAAGTGACCAGCTTTTGAACGTGCCTACAGTGTTCTATATTCATATTATTATTATAAGATAATTATGTTTTATACTAAAAAGCTACCTTATACATAAGTTACACAGACTATGTTTTAGAAACATCCACTGTAAAATACGCGGGTGAAACCAGGTAAAACTCCTATGTGACATAAAATAGAAAGTACTTAGTAAAGTTAATAGTACGGATAGTGTAAACGTTTTTACAGCTTCAGGGACTCAGGGACGTGAAACGGTTACTTAAGGCGACCTTAAATATATAATTTGCTAAGAAAATATAGAGTTCAAAGAAGTACTGATAAAGTTTAAATCGCTAAGCAAAATATATAGTTTGGTGCGCTTGACTTAGGTCCGACTGACTTGGCTGATTGCGACTTTTAGTCTGTGTACACATATAAATAAGACAGATAAAACAAAAGATAAAGAAAAAACTAAAGTAAATTTTTCGTATATACTATATTAGTGTTGGTTAAAGCTATCGTAAAGAATAAAAGAGTAACCTATGAATTGGACATGCCTTTATAATAAAATTTTTCTGTGTTCTTAATATTAAATTTTCCTAGGAAATAATGAAAATGTTTTGCTTGTATTTCAATAATTCAGAATGAAAGGGAAATAAGCTTTATTATAAGTAAAATAAGTTCAAAGTTTAATTCTCTTTGTGTTAGCAAATACCTTTTAATTTCGCAAGTCTGTCTAGACGACCTTATTAGGCAGTTTTTTGTAGGTACTTGTGTTGTTGGTAATAAAATAAACGAAGCCAATGAAATTAATGAAAAAGAGAGTAGATTTAATTTAATTTAACAGACATAAAAAGTATATTTTCCTTTCGATTGAAAAAGCCGTAGATTAGCTTTTAATTGTGAAATATCTGTCATAAAAAACAGACTATTTGATCCAATAACTTACCTTAGCAACTTAACTAGCGTTTTTGGTAACAACGCAAATATTGCATTAGAAGTACCTCTAAATAAACAACACCAAATTTCTAAATAACGACAAATCACCAAGCGATAACGAGGCCATTTACACCGTATCTCCGAGCCAATACGGGGTTAAAGCATTTAATTAACTTTTAGCATAAATGTTCGCCAAAATCCAGCTTCAGAGTTCTTATCAATACGTCATTAATATGCGTCGCAGACAGCTTAAACCTCATTTGTAAATCCCTAATGAGCGGAGATGAATGGAGCGTTTTAAAATAAGCGGTTTAAAAGCTGTTTTTTAAAACTAACCAACGTAATCCAGAAGGGTGTCGTCACTTAATTATTATGCTGCCCACACTCGCCAGAAGTTTTAGATGGACATCAAAATTAATATTAAATAATGTCTGTGTAGTAAGGAACACATGTTAATCATGATAATCTCGGATTAGCCTGCAAGTTTTAATAGGCAAAGTTTTGATGTTATCGGTAATGTCGATTCCCCTAATCTGATAGGTTGGGGTGATGCCCTTAATACCTTTAATGGTGGAATTTACTTATTTTGAATGATATTATAATGAAGGTTGATAGTTGGAGATTATTTATAGTTGGCAACTATAAGTTTGACTGATGCTTACTGAATGAACTTTTGGATTTCTAATTTCATGCTGTTAACTTAATGTGTTGTGAACTTAATTATTTATAATAGGATTAAAGCTGTAACTTAGAATTATTTCAACATTGATTGCAATATTGCTTAAAAAAGTCAACGAGTACTTATTTTGACAATCTTAGTCGCAGTCAAATGTCAATTAAAGGAGCGCCTAAGTATATATTTTATCTATGTCTTGTGTAAGTCTAGAATTGCTTAGCGAAATCTATAACTAGCCAAGTAACGATTTGGTGTTCGTTTGTGCAACCACATAAATCTTTCAGTATTTCTGTAGATCACTAAAGCTGGGCTCCTAGCACTTTCACTCAATCGCTACATTTTAATAGCATATCGTTAGGACTTAAAAACAACTTGAAGCGTTTTAGCCAACTCTGATAACAGGATTTGGTTGCCAGTCCCTCACACTAAGTAAGTAGTATATAAGTAGAATCCACTAACATATAAAAACCACCCCATGAAAAATCAGACACTCCTAATTATTCCCATCTTCTCCAGATTCCGAACGTGCTGCATGCTTTCCGCCATCATGGGTTTGTCCTGGGTCCTGGAAGTAGTGTCGTGGGCCGTTGGTGCGGGTTCGGAGGCGGTCTCCGTGTGGTCCGTGTTCGACCTCATCAACGCTTTACAGGGCGTCGTCATCTTCGCCATCTTTGTTCTGCAGCAACCTGTAAGGTCTTATGTTAAGGTAAGGATGTTTTGTTGGGGTGTTTTTGCTTTAAAGTGTGTGCTGATAGTTATTTTTACTAATTTATGTATAGAACATAGAAGATGGGGCTTTCTGGAGGGCAGAATTGTGTGAGACCATCACATATGAAATAAAAATCAAAGTTTTCAATAAATCTTTAGGAATTTTAAATCCAAAACTAGTCAGACAGATTCCACAGCTGTTAGTCGTAATATTTTTTTTATAGTCTAAAAGTCAGGTTTTATATTGATGAAATAAGACGCAAATGTGATATTTGTATTCGTTCATAAGAAAAGAGAATAGTTAACGCTACTAAGTACGTAACCGTGTATTTTATTCCGTGAATATTTCATCAAGTACATGTTCTGATGCACGGATGCACTTTTGGAATCAAAGCTACTTTCATAGTTTGCGCAAGTCCCACGTCCCTACTTACATATTTTTCTTTACAGTTTTCAAAACTCTGCGAAGTCTTTCGACAGTTATTCTCGCAAAAGAAAAACGCATCAGAAATATCGGTAGTAAGTGAAAGAAATAGCGTGGATTGCGGCCCGGGCAGAAGGGACTATGTGTAGAGCAGATTCAGTGCAGTGTGACGTTTCAAACAAAATGGCGGCTTCATATTTGAATTTGACATCTGTCATTTCCCACATCGTCGAAAGGTTTGTCCAGAAGAAAAAGATATTGTGATAAAATTAGCGTTATTACGAACGATAATCGAGACTGATAAAATAGAAACAGTATTATATAAACTGCAAATGTGCAGGAAATATTTTTTCAAAATTTTCACAGTTTTCTTGTTTGTGGCACACTTGGGTGTAAAATTACGTTCATCTTAGTTTAACAATGTATTGTTTTAAGAAGTTTTTATTTATTATGTAATTTTTTAGAGTTAAAACGGTCCTAAATAGATTTTAGAATTAATTTAATGGATATATAAACACTATAAGCTAGTTATTAATTTCAAATTGTTGCAGTATTTCGTGATAAAAGTCACAAACTTAATTATTTCAAAAGCTTTACCTTTAATATGTTCCGTGTCTTTTGTCTAAGTGGGTTCCTAAATTTGTTAAGAATATTACTAAAAAGAATTTGAAAATAATACAGACATATAATTTTGCATAGAATACTAGTTGGTATATAAAAACGAGGCCTAAATGTATTAACATTTTCCATATACCTATGTTTTTTGTTTCTCTTTTTTGCCAATTAATATTTTTCTTGCCCGAACGGAGCGACTTTTGTAAATCATTATTTCTCTGTGATAAAATTTATTGTAAATTTCTGTCTAAATTCTAGCCTATAGAAATCCTTTTATACATTATTCCTCGATCCCTGATAAATAAAAGTAAATAAAGACAGCAAGACCCTATCTTAAAACTGTCATATTGTGTGCATGCTTTCCAAAAAGTTTAATTAAAATTAAATCTGCTATAAAGCGACACTGTCCGAAATACGAAGTTTAGTTAATACATCACGTGTTTTTGTTATGTTTGACTCAAACTAAAAAACTGTACTTCGTAAAGTAACAGTATATAGTAAAATGTTATTTCATAACCTAAAAATATAAAGTATTATTTTTATAATATATAGCATAAAACATTTAACCATGACCAATCTAGGGGTTCTATTTAAATTGTATATATGTGCATTGTATAATTGTATTTATAGTTGTTTACATTTAATATCTAAAAGTATTGGTTTGTAATAGAAAATAATAGTTAAGTTCTTTTGATACCCTGTTGTATATAAAACTTACATTGTATTATATCTCATTATGTTATATGAACTGGATAAGACATCTTACAGAAAAGTTTCATTCCACGTTTGTGATTTTTCATACTTCAAATAAGTTTATTTTTTTCCAAATACAAACGCAAAAAGCCGTTTTCCTACAGAATTATTTACGTATAAATAGGATAACTTGAAACTAAATTTGTTTTTGCATTTTTCTTTCAAACTTGTGTGTATCGGCAGCACCCTTTTTTTTGATACGTCTACTCCAGTTCGTTTTAGCGCACATCAATTCAATGTTATTTCAAAGTTTTGTGCCATATTTAGCATACATTGTATAATATCGGTTTCGTTTATAAACACTAGTCATAATTTCTATAACAGTTTTATTTGTAATAGTTTTATGCGGTTATGGTATTCTAGATTAATGTATATAATTATTTATTTTTAATATTGTTTGTATCTGTTATTATGATTCCTTATTTTAAAGGAGATGAGCATGTTTTGTGTAGAAGACTTGTGCTGTTTTGAAATATACTGTAATTCAACAGAGAGGCAAATTCGAAACGATTCATTAAAGTAAATTAAATTATAGGGTCTTCTCCCTCTAAATCCGTAATTTCTATGTCCAAATCACGAGCACAACCATATTCTCTATGTAGTCGGACACATCAAGTCCGAAATTTAGCTGTTAAAATAATGTCACAATGATGTATATAATTTAAACCATTCGAATCGTCGACCATTATCGATCCTGTTTAGGCAAGGCCTCTTCTAGTAGAAAAGAGGGTTTCTTTCTTTTAGGTGGTATTGAGTTGGAAGTTATATTGCTCTTGTAATTTCTATAACTACAAACGCTGCATTTTTATGATATTTTAAAGCATTGGTAAATAGTCGCTTATTTCTTCTGTTTTTGAACAAGAAAGCAGTATTCAAACAGTCACGGTACGGGAAAAAAATAATCCAATGCATTTTTATGCATATAAAGCGTTTAAGAAGCTTCTGCGACTAGGCGACTTATTGCTATCGGAATTGAATGCCACGTGGTGATTTTTTTAATTAGCCTTTGGTCACATGAAATAAGGTTTTGACACAAAACAAAATTCTGATTAAGTTTGTATACGCAATTTTATAATTAACAGTATTTTGTTCTTTGAAATGTTTATTTCATTTGAGTGCATTTACGTCCCTGAACGATTTGATAAAAATATAACCTTAATTAAATTAAATAGTACCTATCCTAGATAAATAGACACAATCACAATATTAGTAAGTAAGTTGTTCTATATGTATTGCATTCAATATATTTTTTAAAGTAAAATATGCAATACAGTTTTCTACTTAATCAAGTACATTTTGAACATAAGAGCGTCTTGTGAACCTTTTTAGTACTGATTTTAGTTCATGTATTTTTTTAAGCTACATACAAAATACTGACCTTTTAGTATAAACCCTTGAAACCTTAACACAAATAAAAAGAAACAGCTAACAAGCTGCGGTTATGTAAACTTGGTTAATTTATTTGGGAAAAGTGGTCGCATTATGTTCGCACCCTATGAATAATTAAGAGCTTTACGTCCATCTAGATGAAATATAAACAAAATGAAAATTGCATGGTACTTTTCGCGATTTTAGTGTAGAATTTGTCTTAGCAGCGTTAGCGCTGTATATCAAATTGTAGATATTCTAGAAGAGGTCGAGGTTAGAGGTCGATTGCAAAGGGTTTTTTAGGTAATTTATATGCTTTTACACATAGGTTTCGCCGGATACGGAAATACTAGTTTTTTGAAACAAGAAGAAAGTAACTTTTTACTTAGCTATCAGCCATCGATAATTACTAGATAATGTTACCAAGCCAGAAACTTTCAATTTACGAGCTGCTTGGATTAACTTTGTAAAGTTACCGGTATTTCGTAGCAAGGAATATCTTTTCAATAATCACTGGAAATCAAGAACGCTGAAAAACATCAAAATAATGTTTAGTTTCATAACAAACGGAGGGAAAAAGTTTTTGAAATTTGATCTGAACACGTCCAAAAAGTCCCCTACACATACGTTCATTGTATACATCAGTCCCTTAACTTTTACCGTAAGCTTATACCCGTAACATTTTGCAATTCAAATGACGTGTGTCGGGACTTTCCCCGTAATTTTACTTTGTCTCCATTATATTGCAAATACCACACCCTGGTTGATGGGGTTATTAAAACACCATTACGGTAAAGTACTTAACAGTTAATTTATAGAAATGGTAATAGGCGGGGTTTTAACTGTACTGCTTTAAAAATCGAATTCTTTTGTTTCTTGTTCAATTGTTTTATTTTAGTTTAAACAAATAGTTGTATTATTTGTGTATCGAATTAAACTACAACCTTTAGAATGTTTAGAGACGATGACATTTTTTTACACATAATCTGAGCATTTGTTTATTAGAAATATTATATATACGAAGTACTGTTAAATATGATTCAAAGTGACAGATACTTTTTTGTATGACATTATTCCCAAAACCTATTTGTATTAATTCATACTCTTTCACGTGTTATTAATGGAACCCATTTTAAAAGTATTTTTTAATTTCTTTATTGTATGTGAAGGGATAAAAGGCCTATTATAACACGCGATTCAGAACACGCGTCTTAAAATCATATTCAGAATTCGTATAAAGCATTGAGATTCAAATAGTACCGTTTGTAGACTTCGGTATTTAGACTGTTTGAATATTGCTCATAAAAGTAAGAAGCCTTAGGCCTTAAGTGCTAAGTTAAAAATAAAATATACTTATACCCGCCGAGACTAAGTTTCAAGTTTTTATTGTATACGTCTAGATCATTAATGAAGAACTATGGAAATGTAATAACTAACTTTACTAACACTTTGACGACCGAGTGGCGTACTGGTTAGTAGCCCTGCCTCATTCGCCGCAGGTCCCAGGTTCGAGTCCTGGGCGGAGCATTCATTTGTGTGTTGAACATAGATGTTTGTTCTCGGGTCATCGTTGTTTATATATACGTATGTTTATTCTGGGTTCCCCCCCCCAGTTCGCTGTATGGTCATCCATCACACAACACAAGCTCTGCTTACTTTGGGGCCATACAGTTGGTGTGTTTGTCTGGGGATTTATATTATATTATATTAAATCATATTTGAGATTAATTTGTTACCTTAACTATACTCATATGAAAGTAACACAATGTTTTAGGGAACTCACAGACCAAAATTATGATTGTATTCCGCTTCATAAATGTCCTTTGACAATAATTAGATTTAAATTATTATTTTAATGCGTTCACGAACTTATTTTGTTTGTTATTCGAATATTTGTTTTACTAGCATAAGTCCTTCCTAGTTATTATATATATATATATATATATATGAATATAGTTGGTAATTGTACAGCACAGAATTTAATGTTACATGTATCCCCGGGTATGTAATATAAGTAAATTATGTAAAAAATAGTGATAAGGATAGGGAATATTAGTTTGTGTGTCTATTGTATAAAATTGTTAAATGTTGAAGCGAAATTTTTTAAGTAAAATGACGATTTAAAAATGTATATTTGTCTATTTTGCAAATCATGACGTTAAATGAACAAGCTTTATAAACATTTTGTTTCATTTACTTTTCCCTACTTTACATAGATACCTGATATACAGACTTTCTTAAAATCTCTCTTGTCGAACTCATAGATAGAACCCTCTCCTTTCCTTCATCAGCAAAAGAGAGACCGAGAGAGAGAGACGCAGGCAAACACTTCATCCTTTTTTTTCGGGCACACAAACAAGTCATACTAAGTGGTAGTACTAGACAAGTCCTTTTTTATAGGTTTTCTAAAGTATGGAACGAATTACCTGCGTCTATTTTGTCATACAATAATAGTCTACTTGGATCCTAGATAGGCGTGCAACTAGACTTCATCATCGCTTCATGTCAGAATTGATGGAATAAAATGCCTAAGAAAAAGTTTTGATTATTCTTAGGAATTTTATGTTTAAACATGTGTTTAAACTAGACGATAACGAGCATTGTGCTGTGTTAATTCTTTTTAGATCTCTTTTAGTTCATTTGAATGTTGATATTCGCTTTGGAATTAATTGAACTGTCTTTATTTATATTATAGTAATTTAAACACATTTTGAAAAGAAGAGAGTTGTTTTTGGGCAGCCCTTTTTGGGCGAATAAAATCCATTAAGTTGGAAAGTGTAAAATCTATATCCGAGTGCTCACAGAGCTTTTACATTTTCGAAAATGTTAAGCTTTATGATACCTGTAATTGTAAGAAGAAAAAAACTGATGTTTCTAGCTTCGCTGATACTGGACGATTTAATGCATTTGTTTAAATCTAATTTAATAATTTATATTATTCTTTTCATAAGTACTGCATCACAAAATGAGTATCGTCCTTACATAGGTATAATACCTACAATTAAAATGGTATTATGAAATAATAAATTATCTCATCCCCCGCACCCGTTTGAGTTACACGGTAGCTTTCTGGTTGCACATTCAATCGGCAACCCAGTGGGCTTAGCAAGAGAATTCTGCACTGTCTTCAACAGATAAACTTATCATTTAACCAAGCCAACTAGACGAACGTGTGGGATGCCGCTTCCCTTCCGTTCAATCATTTACTTCTAATAAACATAACAAGTGCTGAGAAAGAACAACATATTCAATTCTTTGATAATTTAGTACGGTAAATAAATACTGGTATAAAATACCGAAATAAATAACAATGTTCGATTCTGATATATATGACGTTATGTTTAAAAAGTCGTCTAGTTGGCTTGGTACGTGTCACGTGATTGTTGAAAGATGTCTTTATTTGGTTGTCAAATGGGCTATGTTTGCGGCTTCATGTTAGACCTGCTAGAAGGTAGATTCAAATTTTAACTAGAATATGACTCAGTGATTTTAAATAGCCTTACCAAGTAGAGCAATATTTTTATGAAATATTGAAAATTAATATAAAGAATGAATGTTTGTATGAATTTTCTGAAAGATACTCTGATACAATAATTTAAGTACCTAATAGGCTACATACACATGGAACTTATAATTATAGAAGGTTTCCTAAAAGAGCCTATCCTAAAAGAGTTATCCTACTGGTACTAGGCGGTGTACGGAGATGTACCTTCTTTGGTCCCGGCTGAAGTTCCGCCATTCCAATCGCCATTACAACGAGCACTTATTGGTCAACCAGTACCGTTAACAAAAATACGAGGATAATGTTAGAAAGCGTTCTACCACCTAATTAAAGCCCAGGTTCGGCGGCGTGTGAGGAAAATATCGACCAATCATCGGAATTATTCATTCTTTTTCATTTATTTTTTATTAGAAAAATGATGTAAATCTATTGGTTGGTTTTTGATCAGTGCACCAGCCCAGCTTCAGTCTAGAAGATGTTAATAGAAATCCTGGGAAGCTTTATATTAACATCGTTGCTGTCTGAAAATTTTATCTATTATGTGCGATTTAATGAATAATTCAATAAAAGTAAGTAGCTTCTATTTCTATTACTGGCTTTAGAAATAAACGTGCGTAGCAATGTAATATTCCAGATAAAAAAGTAAGAAACCGCATACTACTATGGTACTTATGGCTACTAAGAATAATGTATGATAGTACCCAACTAGAAGTCTCTAGACGGCCAGATATTGGTCAATCGAAATAGCCTATCGTATGTGTGTATCGCTAGATATCGTAGGTTCGGAGCAAATGTTTAATTTTCGTGTCATTTTATTACCAATTTGATCTAAATTGTCGTTCTCTGACTGACTGATCTGACTTCTAGACAACTTTTTAGATTTTAGATAGAGACTTTGATTCAAACCATTTTACTATGATATCGTTGTCCGTATCATTTTTGTTTTCTATTTTATCCAAAATAGTAAATCATATTTCAGTAAATTATAGTTAAAAAATGTATTGCCTAAAGTGCATCATGAATAATACACGTAAAATAAACCTTAGTAGCTACGTCTTTAGAGAAAATATCCTTCTCTCTCGAAGGCCCTGAAACTAAAAGGACCATTTTTGCCATTACCTATTCATAAATGATTCCGATTGAGTTAACTTGCGGTAAATGAGCGAGTTTTCCTGTTTTATGAAAAGCATTTGAAATTAATGGCGGGCGGTCGATTTGCTCCGTCAATCGGCATTTCTAATAACAACAGACAAAGGGGAGCGAGGAGAATTTAGATCGGTAATGTAGCTGTAGGGGCCTTTATACCTGATGATGTCGAATGTCATGTAATTTATACAAAAGGTTGATAAATTATAAGTATATTTTAGGCTGTATCATCAACCCCCTAGTGTTTTCCGAGGATGAATATACTTGTTGGATTAAATATTATATTCGTTTTTGATTTTTAGCATGCATTTTACGATTTTTTTCCTCATGTGCTATTACAATGGTCAACTAGAGGTCCTCGACTAGTAAGATCATAGAGACAATACACAGAAGAGATGTTCTAAACAATGTGGCAGTCTTTCTCATTGTAAACTAGGAGCGCTAGGCGAGATACTGTGGTACCAAAAACGAATCCTTCCATTTTACTCGTATAATGTTTACATTATTTAGGAACGTCGGTGGCGCAAGGTTAAGGCGCTTGTTTTTCGATTTTGAGGTCCTGGGTTCGAATCCGTAACTGCCAAATGTACCAATGAGTTTTTACAACTTTGTTACAGAAAGGTGACTGCTCCAACGGTGCAAGAAAACATCGTAAGGAAACCAATACCTAAAAAATTATTTCGAAAGTGCAATGTTAGCCACCCTGCAGTGGTGGACTACGAATTGCCTAATACCACCCCTTAGTTAGGTAAGGTTGATGTTCCTACTGAGGGATAATTAAGACTGTGGTGATTTACGTTATGACAGATAAATAAATATAAAGAAAAACTCCATTCTTGACATTTCTGTAGCGGCAGGTCGTCGTTAAGCTGAGTCAGTCCCTGGCTACGTTGGCCAGAACAAATTGATTTTTTGAATGATTTAGATGAATACTTTTGTCTCATCCCGCGCATTTTTGAAATAAGACTTATTTCTAACGTCTGCTTACCTAGAGCTTATAATGCGTCCAAAATCCCTTATAAACGTAATCCCATATAACTTTTATTCCATTGTTTACTTTCTTGTGAGAGTCCCTTGAGTTGAATTAACACTTTCTTAATATTAAACGTTTTTATGAAAGCCTATTAAAATTTTATCTGGAATATTACTTCCAAAAATTTTTAGGAAAGAAACTAAAATTTTCTTTGTAAACATATTGCCCGCGTAATTTAAAGAGCCCAATAATGTAATTCAAAGCCAACGTACTAAAAAAATTACGAATATCTTTAATAAAATTTAGGTTCAACTTCAGTACAACTATGATGTTCTCTTTTTGAGTACAGGAAAGTACCAGTATTATCATAATCGTATTCAAATCGTATCGTGCCTTTAAAAGCACGAAAGCTAACAGTCAGCAGACGTTAATCTTGCGGAATTCCGCCGCGCGATCCGATCGTCATCCGGCTGGCAAACGCAAGCCGGATCCAATTCCTCGCAGAAATCTTGCGAGCCGTCTTTATTACGAGGGCTTCCTATTACATATGGCATAAAATATATGTAATACACGATATAAATACGTTTACTTTTATGAATAAATTTTTTGAATGTCGTGCTTGTTGAAATCAAAGGTAATTTTCGGGGACGTATGATTGTAGCACGAATGCCAAAAATCATTTTTCGTATGCATGGTATCCACGCTGTGTTTTACGGACGAGGAATTCTTAAAAATTGCTTGGAGTATTTTTTTTATTTTTGGTGCGTTTTTACAATTTAGCTTGCTGCATTTAATGAGTTTTTAATAATTTTTATTCTTACTATTAAAGTTTTTGGTAAGACCATTTTAAATACAAATACGAAAATCACTGTGGCTTCCATCAGGAAGACGCACTTTAAAGATACTTTACAATCCACATTAAATCTACCATAACCAACCACGTTCATCTATCACACATATGAACATTTACAGTCCCCACGTGACACTTGCCATAGTTCACACCACCCCTGAAACATTACCACCATCAGTCACGTAGCCAAACAACGCATAAAACGGCCTGTGCTGCCAACCCCATGGCCAAAACCCGCGAAATGGTAAATTTATCCTCTAACACGTGCACCCTAATAACAGAAAATGCGCTCCAATCCTTCCATTCAAGAGTGATCCTGGAATATGCAACGTGTCCGTCCATATTTTGGGAGAAAAAAGGAGATAGAGTACCCGAAAAATGTTGGATAAGCCAGATGTGGTTAAAGGTGATGGGTTCTGTAGGTTAATAAAATGAAATAGATAAGTTTTGTTTGTTCTGGTTTTAAATGTTTTATTGTTCAAAATCACTATTATTATACTCGTAGTTTTGTAGTGATAATTTATTATTATAGATAACAGATTATTAATTATTGATATTGAACATGAAAGTCTTCATTATAACAAAATTTAACAGGTTCTATCGACGATGTGTTATTATTCAACAAAAGTTACCGCTTAAGATTGCCGCCAACGTTCTGTTCCACAATTCAAACTTCTTATATAATTCATTATCTAAAATAATATAATTTATAGCAAAATGCATCATTGCTCACAGACATAACAGGAAGCAACACGACAGTGCCAAGGGCAAGCTCATATAAAAATTGACTGACACTTAAGGAGCGTTAATAGTACACTATTTTTATCAGAATTCTAATTAGTACAGTTATTTTAATTTATGACTTACATATTAGTACCTCAACTTAAATGTATTATTTTACCAACTGTATTATGCATCAAATCAAAAAGAAAACAATATTTACATAACATTCATAAATGTATACCAAGTCTATTTCCAAACTTTCCAATTTCACATAATAAATCTTCCATTAAACAATATTCATGCTAAATAAAGCACCAATTCGTAATTATTTTCTCTTGGACCCCAAAAAAGGGCATAGTATGAGGGTAAAGGAGGTGTGCACCTCTACAGATAAGGGTCCATCAATCACACTTTACGTTATAAACAGGATGCTGATGGCGCCCTGCTTCCCCTCGTTGAGAAAATCTCTGGGAGAAACACAGTTTTGCATACTTCGTTCCGGAGCTTAGCTCGCTGCAGGGGTGTTGTTTTAAATTGATTCTCTTTAGAAAGGTTTACATGTTATTAGGATCAAGAATTGGTGTGGGGATACCTTAATGCTTTAGTAAGTTTTATTGTTTAAAATCGGACTTCTTTTGCCTTTCAACTTCAAAGGAAAGAAGAATTTCTGAATATGATATAATCTTTATAGTATTTTCAAAAAAATATTGTACAACTAATCTAAGTATCACAATCGTGCAAACTTTGAGTAGGTTTGCACGATTGTGAAGACGAAGAAACTATTTCCATTATAAGTTAAAAATATAAACATTAGAATATAATAAACAGAATATTTGAAATTTCCACAGACATCTTACTTCTTACCGCCCGAAGTGTCTTCAAAACTATCTTGTCATGCATCCTAGTTTTTAGCAATATACTCATAATAAATATATATACTCAGAAGTAGCTGAGCATAAAAAGTTGACAAATAAAAATCGATATTATCAATACATGTTGTTTGAAAGACAAATTCTACATTAACACTTTCAATTGGGATCTCTATTATACATAAAATAACGTTATCGATAATCTATAACTACTTAAACAAATAGAAACACTCACAAGCTATAAACAAACAAACAATTATTTACCCTAATGCGCCGGATCAAACAAAACTTTTGCCAAACAAAGATTAAGGGACTATAAGAAGTAGCTAATATATCATCTAATTTATTAAGATACATAATCCTATTTATTCTTTCTCTCGTCTATACAAAGTGATAAAGGTTAATGCGGAACTTTCAGTAAGATACATACACATCCAAAATAAATACCATACTACGAAGTTAGCAATTAAATGGTTTTCAGGTATTGCGAGGTATTTATGTTACAATGCATTTTACTGCTTGCGAGTATTTTTTGTAGTCTAGTCCTTTTCAACGGACAACGCGAGAGGGGGTGTTCTATGTTTATCGTGAGTATCTGTGTGTCTGCTTGTGGCATCGTGTCTCCCACACGCATGGACTGATAATGATAAGATTTTTAACTATCTAATAGCTCAATTAATCGATAACGTAACAGAATTTGTTTTAACCATTATTTACAACGAAAAAACATGTAAAGGGGTAGTGAAACATTCAAATGTCATAATATAAAGCATGAACACGTTAAACGTCGGATTTTCAATTTCCTATTTCCCAAACAATTTCAGATTCCTAAGGGAAATTTGATTGACAATATTGTTGTCCCTTTCGGGTTTTCAACAGGACACTTTTGTACAATGAGCGAGCAATTATTTTAAACGGGTCCTTGGGGATGATGGGTGAATTTTTCAAGCAGATTTCTAAATGTAAATGAATAATCAGACAATAATGCATTTCAATTACTGATTTTTAAGTTGTGCAATATGGACCTATGAACGACAGTTTACATGCTGCTTATGTACAAAAAAAAACTGACCCTTCATTAAAGCATCGCTCAAAGCTCACGAAGTTAAAAGTCTAAATAACTGTGTTAGGTATAGTTTACAACAAAGAAATCAAAGGTACCTTATAACATAAAACATTGACCGAGTTTGCTTCATATTTACCCAGTGGTTGGTAATCTTCTGATATTTTTAATATACAATGACTTACAAAAATTGCAGCAAAATTGCCAGACGCGACCGAAGCATAGGAAAATTGAAACAGATGCCTCTAAGACGCAATATTTTTAAGTTTGAACTAAAATTTATAAAATTATGCTATCTATGTATATATCATGTCATAGAAAAACAACGAAATTTGGTACAGAGGATTTATTTTAGATTATTTTAGATAGGATTTAGATTACCCTGGATAGGTACTCGTAATATTATTATGGGTACATTTTAATACCTTCAATAGGTAACATAAGTCTTCCTGGCTCAAGGCATATTTTCCAAATAAGCTTTTAATACAGTATACGGTAAGTACAAAAAAATAATATCACAGATTAAGGTTCTGATCTACTTGAAGGAACTATATATCTTGTTGTGTTCGCGAGGAGGAAAAGTATTTGTAAAAGTGAGGAAATGGATAAGTAATTGAAAATACTGTTTACTTTCTACAATTTATTTTTATTGTTCTATATTTGAAGGAGACATAACGTTTCCTAAGCAAGCCACTCCTGTGTTGGTAACGACAAATTGCATTTTATATGAACTTTTATTATAAGTTTACACAAATATTATCTCAGTCTTTTGCCGCAGTAACTTTAAAAAAAGAAAAATATGCAAAGATGTGAAATGCCTGTGAAAAATTTATAGGTGGCTTTTATCGCCTGTAAAAACAAATTTTTTACATCGAACTACCCTATAAATTCCAATGAAAAGCTTAGTGTGTGACTGTTTGAAAATACAAAAAAATAAATGTATTGCTTTTCATTCATCGTTTTTTTATCATATAAACAAACAGTGCTAGCTTATAAGTAATAGTTTCAAACACGTCAATCGTAATCCCTAAAAACTATTATCTGTGAGAACCAAAATAAACATGCCAAACCAAGGAAAACGAAGAAAAATTCCCAAAAAAGAAAGCAATATAATCAATTCAATAATAAGATAAAAATCCTAGTACGTCTACTCCACCAGCCATCAATCACAGGCATTTTTGCTTCATACATTTTGACAGGCGTCTGCTCTGCACTACGCTCTGATTTGTTTGAATGTACAGCAACCAACTATAGTAAATAACAAAACTTGTATGCTACTATAAAACTACTTAGTTACTGCTACTTTTGATTACTGTTCGTTTTGTAGACTTACTGTATCAAACGTTGATGTTACTGTAATTGATTAAAAGCTCCAAATATTGGTTTGTCTTTTTCTACCCTTTGTACACGTTTAATGGCACCCGTATTGGTTAACTGGGTTTGGTTCAAATAACCATGATTTGTAATTGATTGTAAATAGGGTGTTTAGAAACTGGTCTTGTTACGTACGTTGTAACAACAACGAGCGCCTTTGGCACGTAATACAATAGATTAACGTGTTCTTAAATATTTATGGTCAGCAAGTATTTTTCAGAATATTGTAAGTAACGAAATGAAAATTCTAGACATATTTAATCAAACTATAATTAATAATTGAATGATAAAAGACACTGTAAACTTTTGTTTTGCACTGTTTCTTTAAAACTGTTTTAATGACTGTAAAATTAATTTCATGACAGCTTTAAATAATGTAGAATTTAGTAGTGTTACTTATGATGTCATGACTAACTTTCAAATGTTTAAAAAACTAAATTTTGCACGCTGTCTAACAGCAGAAATTGTTTTATCTTTTTACGTATTTTACAATTACTGTACACCTTTTCACGTAAATAAATATTATTTCGTTTTGATTTGATTTGACTACTGTATCAAGCTTTGCAAAACTTGATCATTGCATATATTCAAATACCTGTCAAACTATAATCCAATTTGCTTTAAGGTTTAAAACATTTTTAATATTTAAATATTTCACTACACCAGTTTTAAATTTTAACTACTTCACTATTTTTGGGTTCCGAATGCCGATAATATTATATCGCTCAGTGCGCTCATATACCCGTTCCGATTGCCTGTGTGTGAGTGCGTTCACGGTGGATATCGATACGTCATCAGTGACTTCATAAACACAGCCATACTCCCGCTTACAGAGCCTAAAAACGGAAAATGGACGCTCTGAGCGAGCTGTCAAAACTGACTCATGACGTTTCTTTGTTGATGTGATCTTTGTTGAGGCGATAAAAGATTTTAGAAGCTCGCTTATTAAATTATTTTGTAATAATATTTTAAAATGACTCATGTAGTCGTTTAGGGTCAAATATTTCAATGAAGATATAATATTCAATTAAAGCGAGGAACAATTATAATTTTAGTTTGCTCTTTACCATTCCTAGCTAGCACTGTAAGTGGCATTCGGAACGCATCTAATTATATCATAACAGATGAATGGAAAACTGGTGTTTTTCGCAGCTTCCGATACAAGCGCGCGTCGGAAGCTGACGCGCGCGCTCCCAGGGACACTTCCGGTACATAATCACTGAAGACACTAGGCGTATTTTATTATAAACAATAATTCTGTCAGTTTTTCAGAAAATTGTATTTTCTTACATGATATATTGGGTGTAGTATATTTCTTTATGGTTATTTTTATTTATAGTGGATAGCTTTAGTGGCTTTCTTTTATTAATAATAAAAGTGATAAACATATATAAGTCGCCTCAAAAACGAAAATAACTGTTCCTATTTTAATGATAGCTTTTTTATAATTACTTATGTTTAGAAGAACATAAATACAAGAGAAGATCACAATTTTCTCATTGTTGGCTATCATACCGAAAATATGATATTTAATAAGCGATGATTAACTCAAAAAAGAAGAGAAAAGAAGAAGAAACACTTTGATGTTTTAGATGTACGAATTAACTTTTATTTAATTTTTTCAATTAATTAATTAAATTAATTAATTAAGCAGCGCTGTATAAGGACACATCTACTAAAGTGACGCCACCGGTCAAAACAGGGCGTCGGGCTCCGCACGCTGGCACCTCTCTGGCTGAAGCCTCCCCGCCCCCCCCCCTGTTCGAGCGCTGACCAGTTTCCCTGCTGGGAAGTAGACGGGCGAGCGCTGGTCTGAGGAACCGTCGTCCTTTGAGGTTTTAAGGTCTTCTTTATTTGAAGCCCCTGTTTGTCAATGGCTTTGGCAGTTTTGATTTCTTCTGACAGCATCGATCCAAATAAGGGTTTCATCTCGTTCTCCGTCAGTGATCATGTGTAATAAGGATTTATCTAGACTCGGTGTAACAAATTTAACGCGATTCTGTGTAGACGCATAGTGCGAATCACACAGTAGTCGACATCCGTTGCTTAGGGTGTTTTATAGCGCCGGTCTTATCGTCGCTTTTAAGGAGCATATCAATGCTTCTATTTATGGCTCTGATGCCGCAACCAAGCTGCCGCTGATAAGCCGTGAGCATCTTGTCTCGGTTTCGGACAATATCTGGGACAGCGGCAGAAATTTCTGCGTTTAGTGAAGAAGCTTGTAGAAAGAGCCTGCAGTTGTCCGGGATCAAATAATCTTTCGACAGTTTATCTCTGTCTTCTTCGATAGAGTTTTGTGAATTTTGGGGCCACAGTCGGGCGTTTCCGATATGGTTTCCCTCGGATGTTTTGGGCATGATGCATAAATATCTGATCTGGTCCGGTTCAGAAGGTCAGGTTTATTTCTACTGTGTTGCCCAGGTTTTTATCTGAAATTAATAAGTTGCAGTATTTTATTAAGATATTATCCTAAAGCTATGGACTCATATAAGCTCTTGAAACTTCTAGGAATATAAGAAGCTACGTCTTAGTAGTTAATTTTTAGCTGGGGGTATTTTATAGAAACCTCTTTATATTACGATAGGGAAATCAGTTGTCCAAATTTTGAATCAACGTTGAACAATTCTTATGCCTAATTTCTGCCAATCATATATTTGTGTTTGAATGGTGACTAATTATTTGTTCATTGATTTGACCTGAATTATTTTACTAAAGCTCAATACTGAAGTATCTACTCACTTATGTATTTATAAGTATGTAGCCGAAAAACTTCTATTTAGATACGAAGCATACATGTTTGAGCTGCTGATGTCGCTATTTAGCCAATTAGACAGTCGAAAGTAAAGGGTCTAATGCTATGTTACCATTCCGATCCAACCAGGTAATATTCTAATTAGCAGACTTGCAGATTCAATAGAATTAAAATGAAATCAACACGTGTATAAGTAAAATAAAATACGTACTCCAGGCGGGATTCGAATTCGAAATGTTTAACAGCTCCTATCTGTCACCTTAGTTACCGACACAATAGGGAAAGAGCCAAAGATTTTTGTATTTAACAGTATTGCCAAGACATTTATTTTATTTGATATATTTTGAAAGCTAGTTACGTAAAGATTTGTATGAGCCACTGATAATGTAGTTAAAATTGATGCAATGAAATGCACATAATAAAAAAGATACCTACTTATGGCCTTACTAGAAGAAAGTTAAACCTCTGATTCTTTGAAAACATACGTAAGTATTACAATGTAAGTTATGTAAGGTCCCGACATCTTCGTTTGGCTGGGTTACACTACTACCTAACTACGCAGTGCCTAACTCTACTGCTTCACCTGCGCATCAACGCGCTAAAGCAGATTTGGCCAACATTTTAACACATTAATTTACTAACGGCACTATTAGTGCCATTAAGTAGTCGTTAAGCGAAACTCGGCTGTTGGTATTTTTTGCACATCAAAGGATTTAAGCGCTAAGTTTATCATTTAAACTAATAGAAGTAAGTTTCAGATAAATGAAAAGCCTATTCCACAACTCCTATCCTCAGACAATCACATTATAGATTGATCATTTACATATACAGTGACAGTATTGAGAATGTGTCGTTCATATTCTGTAAGCTGGGTTGGATCGTTCTGACTACCGCCAACTTTGTTATAGCGCCATGTGACATGGTACGGTGCGCAACGAAGAGGTCAATTTACATTTTAAAGTTTAGTTTCAATAAGTTTTAAGTTACACGTTTCACACTTATAAATGCTAAACGGGAACCTTTTTACAAGAGCCCTCTATGCAGTGCAGGCCGGATTTAGGTGCGCGTAAGGATAAAACGTAAATTACATTAGGTATACTGAGGATTTGGTAAATGGTCATGGTTTCGTAACACGTGGACTGGAATCGCTAGCGTAGAACCGTTCCGCTTGGCCATGGTCAGGGACAAGTACTCCAAATTGACAGCCAACCCCCAGTAATAGAGGAAAACGAAGAAGATTTGGTATCCATGTCTTGTGCTTAGTTAGTAATTGGATACATTTTGCAGTTTATTAGGGAACATATAAAAAGGCAAAGTATAAACCCATAATTGTTATTGGGGATAAGAATATTGAATCAAACACCAGTTTACAAAGGTCGTATCTAGAAATTTCATGTTCAGCTTAGACGAAAGCTAGATTTAAAACGAGTTTATACTAACCCTATATTAATGTCCTAAATACCAACTTAACAATATAAAATACATATTAATAAATCAACTTTTACGGCGCACATCGTATGTTAATTTTCCGACTGCGTGGGTAAAGTTCAGGAATTTTTACTTTATTAATTTTATCCCAGATACTTTTCATACAGCTCGTTTCAAAAGATATTTTTTATGAATTTTCCATAATGAATAAATTTCTATCAATGATGAACGATGACAGTAATTTGGAACGCAAAATTGCTGTATCAAATTACTGGTCGGAAGATTGTCTTGCTTAAATTGAATATAAGGTCTATAAGAATCTTGCAACAAGCTGGGTTTCTTTTGGGAAATGTGTGAGTTTTGTGATATAAGTATTCTAACTATTTGAGAATACAATAACACTGTATACTTCTTCCTTCTTGCCCTTCAATGGCAAAAAAGTCAGACAGGTCTTTTAGAACAGGCCTGCATCATTTTCCTTCCCTTAATCAAAACACTATTGTTGTGCAGGCTACCACAGAGTAAGTATCAACAGAACCATGCCAAGGAAATAATGAACATTGTTATAACACAATGCTGCGAGCCAAGTGCTTGTTACCATCGTAATTTGCAGTTACAATTTATTATCTATTACACTATCTGTGAGAATACGATTAGAATTTATTTTTGTCAGGAGAATACTAAAGTTAGGGGTAAAAGTTGACACAATAAGCATATGTTGTACATGATTTCCATGGGCGAGCGTATACTTCATTTACTATGGCTTGAATAAAAAACTTTTAAACAATTTTTTTAAAACTAAAATATATGCATATGAACACTGAATAGTTCACTTTCAATAAAACTTTATTAGATAACGAGAACTGTGCTGAGAAGAAGAACTACACATAAAAACATGAATAAATGTGATACAATTTATTACATTAAGAAAATATTATGATCAGATTTATTAGTAACAAAACAAAATGTTTTAGATGTTAGTGACCGAAAAGAAGGGTCACTCCTGCGCTGCGTTCGTTTTTAAATCAGTTAACAATATGTAAAACAAAATTGACCAATACTCATGTTTGTGAAAAAAAATTTACGTATTAAAGGTAATCCCAGTCAGATTCAAAGTTTCTTAATATATAGAAAAAAAATTATATCATATAGCTAATCTCAGATTAATCTGTTTAGCGTAGGGTAGGCTCATGTTTTTACGCCAATCACGAAAACTACATATTGAACCTCTTGAAATTGTTACCCAATTAAAAAGTTTTAAGTGCCAAATAATCGTGTGCGTAGTCAAACTCTATACTGAATTAACTATTTCATTTATTTTACAATTTTAACAAAAGAGGGCCGTGAGGTTTTTCACCGCCGGCTTTTTTTCTACTCGGTCTAGGTGTTCGTTTGTTTTTTTTTTTTACACATTTTAAAAGCGATGTTAAGGTGTGTTTACGCAATCACCAAATAGATGAAGAAAAAGAAGACATTCATAACGTGTATTTTTTACCTTTGATGAAATAAAATATTTGGATTTGTATCACAGATAATAAACATTCACAAGTTGGCTGTACCTATGAGACTGCAAAAGTTGAAATGGAATGAGGTTTTCAAACAGAATCTAGGCTGCACATGGAACTGTTAGCACTCGGAGCATATTAATAAATGGGACGCAAACAAGTGCCGCTACGCACTAAAGTGAGATCACGATTATTGGTTAACAAATGAAAGAAAGGTTGCATGTAGGTCGAAATAGTGACTTCAACATTTTGCTAGGCGAGTTTTTATAGCTTTCTACTGAAACTATGAAAGGATATTTTCACTAGAGTACTTTATCAAACAAAATGGAACTTAAAAGCGATTCTACAAAGCTCCTTTTATCAACAGAGGAGTAGTGTTAATAGTCTCTCTAGTAGTGTTAATAAACTCTAGTGATATGATAATAACTATTATAAACATCGTGGAAAGTGAGTTCTACTAAACACGAAGGTCAATGTTGTTGTTGTACAATCAGAGTGATTCACTACTATTACATAATATGAAAGTAGCTTTTAATACGTTGTTAAGTTTGTACAAAAATTGTTTTCATATTGAAATAAACGACGAGAAGTAATGTGTCACTTTTAAAATTATTGCCTGCGCAGTACTTTAGTAAAAATAGGTGACAGGCAAGTGACGACATATTCAGTATAATATATATTAAGTAGATAGATGATATAAAAGTTTTCAATTTACATTGGTATTTTCGACACAGATATAGAACTATTATTGGTCTCAATTTAATTTTATTGAGTTTTAGCTTGATAACTTGTATTGCATACTTAATATTGCAAAAATTACTTAATATTATAACTTAATATTGCAAATTTAACATGTTGTTACTGCTCTCATTTAGTAGTAGCGAGTATTTAGCGCTTTAATCAAGTGTTCTCACTGGTTATTTCGCTAGAAGACTTTTTAAACCAGTACGTACAGGGAGTAGTATGAGTCTTGAAGTCTTCAACCTAGGTAAAATTTAAAAGGAGTTTGGTTGATAACTTTTCTATGTAAATATCGTCATAAGTAAATTCTGATGAACAAGATATTGGTGCTGTACTTCTAGTACATTTACAAGGATTCAAGGGTTACCGTGGCTTATTGTATAGTTAACAACTTGTACAGCACTTGTTTATATGGTTAATAATCCACGAAAAGCATATGTACTTTTCCATTTTTGTAGTTTGGAAATTGGAGCATTCTGTAAATGAATTATATGTTTGTATAGTATGTACAAAAACGTTCAGGCCGTAAAGGGTTATGACCTAAAGTGTCCTTAGCGTGCGAAGCATATATTAGTACAAACTGATGTTATAATAGACAGCGCGTAAATAACTTGAATACGTCCCTCGATACTCCTAAAGAGGATTTAATTTCGCTGATAATTTTTAGTCAGGTTTGTATTTTTTGTTAAGCTATTCGCTTTTGTAATGTCACTCATAACTTGGAACCTGGAAAATTAGGAAAGGATTTATTAGGCGTGTAGGAATTATGGCGAGTATTCGCTTACATGTTCATACACTGGGCGAAGTAGATATTATCAGAGCTAAAGGTTTTATTAATTTTGTTTACTTATTCGGTGTTCATGATTTTCATTTAATTTTGGGGTCAAGCGTTGGGTATTTTCCTCTGAACTAATATGGAGATTTTCATAATACATTGTTATTAATTTTTCCTCATACGCCGAAGGTCTCAGGTTCGAGTCCTGGCCGGGGCATTCATTTGTGTGATGAACACAGATGTTTTCTCGGGTCATGGTTGTTTGTATTTATGTTTATTCTGGGTTCCCCCCTAGTTCGCTGTATGGTCATCCATAACACAAGCTCTGCTTACTTTAGGGCCATACAGTTGGTGTTTTTGTATGGAAATTTACAAAAAAAAAAAAATTATAGTGTAGACCACACTTTACTTCTAGATTCAAAATTAAATTCACTTCAGTGTGTTGTTGAGCTGTGTCGGCCCTGTGTCGGGCCGTAGTCGTATAATATATATAGGTTAAATAGGATAAATAGTGAACAAACAATCTATTACGTAATTTCCTAATTTGATACTCCAAAAGTTTCTTGTCAGAGCTCTTGATCAGTAATAAGAGAACGCGTGTTCGCAATCTGCTTGAATCACATTTGAATTCATCCTTTAAAAAAAATCAGCTTATACACATGTTTGACCAGTCTACTTAAAAATGCATATAACCTCAGCCTTATGACAAAAACAAGAAACAAGAGCATAATTTAAAACAAACAAAAGTTCCTTTTAACGTAACGTAACAAAACGTAACAACAACGTAACGCAGTAAGCCTTAACCAACAGCCAACTGCAACAAGGAAGTTCCGACTTATTTAATTAACTGCCCTCTGTTTATCTCTTAACTAAATATTTATTCTATTTGTTTACATCCATTCCATCGATTCCACCATATAATATAGGAAAATATATCTGGCTAACAACAATATGTATTCTTAAATGATATCTATCTACAGGGTGATTATTAAATAAAACTAATTTCATATTCAACGAGTTATAGGGGTTTAAAGCCTTAATACCAATGGTGTAGTTTTAACTTCGTTTAAATAGTAGATATATTTGTCATTGTAATATAAAAAACTCCAAATAAAAATGAAGGTAACAGCGTCTCAGTCTGAAGTTTGTAATTAATTATCATAACCTTAAGAACGAGAAGCGGCTTCACTCGCGTAGATATACTGATCGATCCTCAAGGAATATCCCTATAAGTATATCCAACCGTTTTTGCTAATATGGAATAGCCAAAAGTATACCTGGATATTATTGAATTAAATTTTATTACCAAAGGTTTTGCTGTAATGCAACAGTATTTTTGTGGTTTTTTATCATCTCATTTAAATCGAGCAATACAAATAAGAATCGTTTAAATAGTCGATTTATAGATCTTTACGAAGTGTATAATTAGCATTAAAAGTTTTGAGTTTCATGATACAAGGAACAATTTTATGTTCCAGTACCTCGTGTTACTGTGTGTGCGTAGCAAACTTGCTGTTTGTAAACTTACCTTCCGCTGTAATGTTGAACTTGCGTTAGAGGTCGCCTGCGGGCGAATCGTCTTTCAAAAGAGGTATATTTGCTGTAACAGTTCATTTCTTTTTTTTTATAATACACAAAAACGAACGATTTATGTAATTAAACTAATAGACTCACCTCAAATTTTGCAAAAACTTGGTTGTCTGGAAGAAATCGATTCCTAGTGATAAGACCGCCCATTGTTTCAAACATCGTACCTGTGTGGCGCTATATGTATTATGGTAAACAATAAAGATTAAATACATAAATAAAATAAATATTGGGAGAATAACTTTTACACATGACACATTTGGAATTATTTAAAAGTCTCTAAATTTTTTTACTGATAAAAGTTATCTGAGCATTCAATATTTATATTAGAATATTTATTGTTGAACCGTCACAAAATATTTATACAAGTATTTTTGTTTGTTGATAGGAAGACAATTGTCATGAGTTGACTCCTGGCATGCCAATACATTATGGCTATTTTTTTTTATTAGACTACATCGTCCTAGATTAAAACACTTCATACTACCTATAAGATAAAGAGCAATCAAGGGGAAGAATTAGGATATGTCTATCAAAATGAAGCCATATCTGCCGCCCCTTCTACCGCCAATGCAGCAACTGTGAGATGATCCGCAATTGGGTATATGACAAATTTTTTTTATTTCATATTTAAATAGTTTATCAACAGTAAATAAATATTGCAAAGGTAACAGTATGTTTACAATCAATAGTTTTCTAGATACAGCGATGTGTACGAGGAGCCGCTGCGAGTCGCCGAAAAACGCTCCATACAAAACGGTACTGAGCTGTGACGTCACGACTTGTGAATCATACTAAAATTGTATGGCCGTTTGGATAAAATATATGATAGCTACGTAGATAATGCGTTTACATGCATACTGTCATAGTAAAAATTGTTATATTTAATGTCAGTAAGCTAATGATATTAAAAAATTTAACATATGCTTTTATATATATTAATAAGTTTTTGCTTCTTTTTTTAAGTTTTCAAATCTATATGATTTCGATATTAAATTCAAAACTATATTTTTCAAAACATTGTACCTGTCAAAATAACTAATATTGTATAAATAAATTATAAAAACTTGCATTTTTAAATGGTGTCATGTACCCAATTGTCCAGCATTGTTCCTTTTATGTGCTTATCAAGTGACGGCTCAAACAGAAGTACACATAATTAATTTAATCTAAGAACAATACCTGTGTCACAGCAAGAGAATGGTTTTATTTACTAATACATAAATAGGCCTAAGATACTATACAATCAAAATAAAAATTACATACCTCCCAAAATAAACGGATGGATTCACTTCTCCTATCTTAATTTTAACGATACACGTGTGAGTTACTTGGATTCTGGGCTGATGTAAATGAATGTACCAATTAAAATATCAGATCTTTTGACCCTACATATTGTGTTCAGAAATGCATAAAAGTTCAGCACAATTCTTATTTTAATGAATGGGATTTATTAATAAAATTTCATTTTTGTCGGATCAGATTCACAAGTTTCATTTCGTTAAACAATGTTTTAAAAGAAGCAAACACAATTATGACTCGCTAACAAAACAAGTCATTACATTCTGCCCTCTCTCTTCACAGCGACTGCAGCGCCAGGAACACGATACCGAATTGTCCAGCATTGCTCCCTCCATTATCCCTTCTCTAATGAGTATCCTTGATTCGGAAATACCTAGGGTCGATTTCTATTGTGAAATGGAAAGTTTTGCAAGAAGCAGATTTGTAAATAGAATTTTTGGCAGTTTTAAAAAAAATCTAATTGTTTTGATTTTGATTAGTTATTTGTAGTTTTTTCTATAATTTTAAGATAAAACAGTGTTTAAGTTAATACCTTCTAAATAATAATTAAAATATTCCACGTTAACTGTAAAACAATTCAAAGAATAATAATAAATTCTCCGAACAAAAGTAATACTCTCAAATAGCCCTGAATAACATATTTATAAGTAATAAAAGTTAAAAAATATGTCATTAACCGTAATCAAAGTTTACACGTTATTATTTTGCAATAAATTTATTTGTGAGTAAAAATTATTTTTATTTAGATTAATAAAAGTCATCCAATGTTTTAAAGCCACTCTTGAGGTGATCTAGTTTGAATTTACTCATGTTCTACCAAGCGATTTTTTAAATGTATATTAAATGCTTGCTATATTTGTTATGTTCTATTTCAGTTGAACTTTGTTATATTCTCTCACATAGAATATGGCAAAGTATATTGGCATTGGATAAACGAATAAAGTTCAAATTTAGATAGATCGAATCCTCTAATTACGTTCCCCAATACATTAAAATCAATCGTCGTTTACAGATTAGCTGTTTATTATCATTTATCAAACAGCTGTATTTTATTTCCAAGTTGCAGCTTTCATTTTCAAAAGCTTCCAAACGCCTGGTTAATCCGATAGCAAGTACTGAACGTACACATAGCTGTGCTGAGCTGCCGGCAAGCCGTACAGTTGAGCTCAAAGTCCAAATGCACTTCAGCCTGACGTGATTTCACGTGCGCAGGAACAGTTGGAGTTTACTTTGGAACAGGTACTTTAAATATGTAAAAGAACCAAAATGCAACCTATGATGTATATTATTGGACACATTTTACCTAAATGCAATTGTATATAAGTATAAGTTTAATTTATGTGTCAAACATTTCGACCCTGATGAAATATTAATAACACAAGGAGCGAAAAGGAAAGACAGTTCATTCTCTACTAAAAAAACACCAATAAAAAACTTTCTTAATCCAAATATATCAAAAAAAACCAGCTACCATACAAAACCCATAAAAAAAAATTAAATTCATCTGTAATTTTTACCATTCCTTTTAAATAAGTGTTTAAGGAGTTGTCTTTAAAGTTGACTTAATTCGTACATCAAGGAACCGTAAAATCAATACATTTTTTTAATAATTTTCTTTAAGTTCATTTTTATACTAAAAAAAGTCACAGAGATATCAAAATTTTGGGTTCAGATGCTATTACCATTATAAATATTGAATTGATCGGAGATCTGTGAGGATGACATTTTTTTCAGTGGGGAAAAGTTTTTGTTTATGGGAGCTTTCAATTTGTTCCTACATATTTGAATTAAATAATACTTTTGTGTATCGGAGGAATGTAAAAGAGTATAAAATATATGTGGGATATATAAAAGTTTCAATCCATATCAGTTGCTTTCGCCAAATGCTGCAAGTTTGCATGTTTCGCGCTCGACGATGCTGCAATGGACTCTGTGATAGATACAGTTTTACAATTTTCGAGAGTAAATAAAAAGTGTTTGCTCTTCATACGGTTAGGAGAAATTATTCATTAAAACATCATGGTACAATATGACTCAAAAATGCGAAAAATGGATGCCAAAGAAAAAACAAAAATATATTTTAAACACCCAATTTCATGAGTTTCGCGCAGATGTTCCTGAAAACAATACTCGTTAAAACATCGTCAAGCTCGATCCTAATTCAATTACCATCATATAATCCTTTAAAAACTAATTTTGTTCAAAAATACGAATCAGTAAATCTGAAATACTCGACTTTAATATAAACAAGTACGCCATCGATTGGATGTGTTATTGGAAATTTATTTGAAAGCTCGCGAAGTAATCGTCAAGCCGGCAGTGGAGACTTAGCAAATGCTTCAGTGAATTGTGCCGGTTCATCGATACTTGTTAGCTGGCTCCAGGGTTGGTTTTAATATAATGTATTTATAGTAAAGTGCAAGCTGGCTTGGATGTAACTAAAGTTAAAAACGGATGGTAAAATATTAGAGTGTGATTGGCATTATATATAATATAATATACCTAAATATTTGATGCTTAAATGCTTAAGTATTAAAAATACTGTTGATTTTTCCTCACTTAGCAAAACGTTGCTAGAAAGTTTAATAAGTTACTTAATAAGTTGAGTTTTTCAATAGAAATATATCAAAACCGTTCATATTTTTCCATGCAAGTTGCTTAATTTGTTTTCAAACATCTATACTTCATCTAATAACTTACAACTTACAACAATAACAAAACTTCACGAAAAAACTTTTTAATAGGAATATTAGCCACATTTTATACGTTTAGAGTTCACAAAGTTACCTACATACTGAAAACAGTAATTCAAGTTATTCAAGTTGTTTACTTAACTGGAGTTCTCGTGAGAACTTTGTCTGTGCGTACACGCGGGTGTTGTTCCGACTTAGTGACTTAGCTGCCAAATTATCTGAAAATAGAACACATGTAAAGTAGGCAAGTACCTAAGTTGTGCTTAAGAGTGGATAAGGTAGGCATTGTAACTTGCTTAGGTTTATAACAAGAATATTTTAAGGGGAGTTCATTAGAAAACTTAAGAAGAATCGTTAAGGTAAAAACGATTTTGGGTTTCCTACTTTCCATAGACGGTTTAGTGAAAATATTCTTTTGTTGTAATGACTCTTAGAATCACCAGAGGATAATTACATACTTTTCTCCAGTGCAATTCTTATTCTTTCAATCGGGATTTTCGATTTGCAGCATGTTTGTAATAGGGGGTTAAACGTTTTTACTATTTTATAGTTTTAAATTTCCTGCTTAATAACTTTACTGTTTTATCGCATATCAGATGAATGGAAAACGGGTGTTTTTCGCAGCTTCCGGTAGAAGCGGGCGCCGGAAATTTACGCGCGTGCCCCCGGGGACACTTCCGCTACATAATCACTAAAGACACTAGGCGTATTTTATTATAAACAATAACTTTGTCCGCTTTTGTAGAATTTTGTATATTCGTTTGTGGCATGCATATATTTCGTAAAATTTTTTGATTTATTGTGGACGGCTTTCGTGTCTTTTGATTTAAATGATTAGGTTCCTTGAGAGGACTTAAGTGAGGAATTTCACGTAAAAACATCGATCATATATATAAACTAGATACACAATCAATGTCAGATAATCTCTTACTTAAAGGGTATCCAAATGACTTGTTGAGTTCTCTTTTAATTTCGTAGCAATCGGTAACCTCGACTGTAAACATTTTTTAAACTTACACGTCTGATTCTCTTAAAAAGAATATATTATCATATTTTTGGAAAGCAAATTTGTAATTTTTATCAAAATACTTACGAATTTCGCCAAGAAATCAACAACATGTCTTCAGTTTAGTTCCCAACCAATCAAAAGGCGATTTTCGTTCAAAACATTTTTGTAATCAGCTTTCTAAATTCTATTTTTAAATGATTCTCGTAGGGTTGCATTAACAAAGGTTGTCATGCTCCAGCTGTCAATTCTTGACAAATTTCTATACCGTGTTGTGGACTGTTTTGTTTAAGAAACTGTGTGCGAGAAAACGTAGCGTGGATAACCTAGTAGATTGTTTGATGGGGAAATAATTGGAAATCGGTCTAGTGGTTTTAGGGTTTATCGATTATATATCAACAAAAAACAAACAAAGAATACATTTTTTTATAATAGAACTTTTGTGAGCAATGGTTAGTCTTATAAACATGTAACCTGTATTGTTTCTTGTATAAAAATTTTTAGGTAGTTGTGCTCAGTAAACTTTGTCATTTGTAGACTGAGAAAAAGGAAAGTGTATTAAAATTGTTATTTTAACAAAATGTAAAGATTAATTATGCTTTTATTAATTATTTATTATCGCATTTTATTCAAAATGCGATAGAGAAAGGAGACGTTTCAATATTTAAGGGGCGCTCGGCTAGCTTTACGGCTGTTTCCAGGATTTTATAAAATAAATAGCAAGAGTATTGATATTTTATAATTTCGTTTAGTTTGGTCTTAGGAAACCATTTTCAAATTCATAAAACAGCTACACTAGATAATGAAAACATGGTGTCATCTGTCATGATGATGTTTTATTAATATTTCAAATTTTTAGTTTCAATTTATTGTGCTGTAACTTGTAATCGTTTGATTTAATTAGTTACTATTAATATAACAACTGCAAAAATCTTCATTTATAATCAAACAATTGATAATGCGTAAAATAATATTTTGATTATTATCAAGTTGCCACAAACTCGATGGTACAAGCATACTATTTCATATTTTGGTTTAACATGGCGGAATATGGAAACGTCACCTCGTTGTAGCCACATGATGTTTTGTTTTTTGTTTCAAATTAGAACATAATGCTGAACATAAAGTTTTTAAAATATTATTAAATAACATATAAATATTAGTTAACCACATTTTTTCATACATTCCAAACTGGTGTACGTCACGCTAGCCGAAAATTAAATGTCTCCTTTGTAGGCTAACACAAATATTTGAAATAAGTAACGAATTATTTATATTTGTTTTTGTGTACGGTTTTGTTGAATGATGATCAATTATTTATTCATTACTCTTACGTATTGAATAAAATAAAATAAATAAATTCACATGTTTTATTACTTTGGTATTTTGTCGGAATTTTTCTAAGTTACACACAAACTAATAGGTCTTTACCTATGAAACTGCCGTTTTGCCGTACTGGCCCTTTCAAATGAAAATATTTTTTTTTTGACTGATAATTCTAATTTCAAATTAATTTTATTTGACAAACATGGAATTCTTTTTCTAAAATCGTCATTTGTTTAATAGTTAGTGTTTTGTTTTCAACGCATTCGAACATTTTTCGTCATCATGGATAAGTTAAAAATTTGAGTAATTATGGAGTATGAGTACCGTCGTGGCAGCAAAGCGGCACAAGCGGCACGCAACATCAACGACGTTTACGGAGCGAACACTACAAACGAACGCACCAGCCGTTATTGGTTTACCCGCTTCCGTTCTGGAAATTTTGACCTAAAAAATGAACCACGTGGTCGTCCGAAAACTTTGGTCGACAATGACGAATTAAAGGCAATTGTGGAAGCTGATGAAACTCAATCCACGGCTGAATTAGCAGCAGCTTTCGACGTTAGCATCAAAACAATATTGGTCCATTTGCGTCAAATTGGCAAGGTAAAAAAGCTTGACAAATGGGTACCCCACGAACTCAATGACCGCCAGCGCGAAGTACGCGTGGAGACGTGCCTTGCACTGCTCAGCAGGCATACAAATGAAGGAATTCTGAACCGCATTGTTACTTGTGAAGAGAAATGGATCCTGTTTGACAATCGTAAGCGCTCAGCAAGTTGGTTGGACCCTGGTTCAGCACCCAAACAATGCCCTAAACGAAAACTTACCCCTAGAAAAGTGATGGTCACTGTTTGGTGGTCTAACGCGGGTGTAATTCATCACAGCTTCTTGCCAAACGGGACGAGCATTACTGCAGATGTGTACTGTGAAGAACTGAACACAATGATAGAGAAGCTCGCACGTCTCCAACCAGCTTTGGTCAATCGTTCGGCTCCACTGCTCCGGCACGACAACGCGCGACCTCATACTGCACAGCAGACGGTCTCCAAGCTACAAGAGTTGGGGTTGGAAGTTCTCCGTAATCCGCCGTACTCACCAGACCTTGCACCTACAGACTTCTACTTTTTCCAGAATTTGGATATTTCTTGGCGGAAAAAAAATTCAATACCCGAGAGGCAGTACAAAATGCCTTTGAAGAATTTGTTGCCTCCCGTCCAGCTGATTTCTTCAAGAAAGGCATCAATAAGCTACCAATGCGTTGGCAAAGATGCATTGATTGCATGGGTGATTATTTTGATTAAAAGAAATAAAAAATATATAAAAAAATTACGCTTCATTTATTTCGTGAAAAACAGCAATTTCATAGGTAAAGACCTAATATATTAATTGACACTATTTATTTCGTTTCGACCTAACTGACTAATGAAGCATGAGTTGCTTCTGCTGAACAAGTGTTTAAAATCCGATCAGATATTGCTCTGATAAACAGATCTGATTGTATATCAATAATTCTCAATGAATGATCTTAATTGAAGTATTGTTGCAAACACATTTGTGAAACAATAATTAAAAAAGCCAAGTCTCTTGGCAGGCGGTGGAACTCGCTACCAGAACATAAGGAAAAGGCTGAAAATAAACCAACGATCCTTTTTTTAATAGTATTTTTAAACACTTTTTTTATTTGACTTTATAATAAAAAATTTTAATGTAAATAGCAGAACCACAATAGTTTTTTTTTTTTGCTGCCCTCGCGGGAGGGAGGTGGAAGATGCGTCATGCATACCCGCCCGCAGGTAAATTCCTCTGCGGGGGGGTTATGTGGGACTCACCAGAATGGCACCTACCCACTAAAAACCACCTGTTGGCTGTAGTTATTACCGTTAGCCTTCATCGGAAGCGACACCCGTCGGGAAGTTGGGCGCGCTGGTGGAGACCCGCTAGCGGGTCTTTCGCCTGTAGTGAAAGTTGCACTGAAGGTGCTCAAAGGGACATGAGTTGGTGGCCGTTCTGGGCAGCCTCTGGTGAAGCCGGGGCTGGGCAGAGGTCGGCCGAAGCATGATTTAGGGATCAATTCATTTAAATGAACCTATAATGAATTGAGAAGGGAACTATGCTCCGCCAGAGCTAGCAAATGCTCTGTCGGAGTACGTGAAGCCCTAAGTTTACGGGCTAAGACTGCGATTTCACTAACATCGACATTTTTTATAGCGTCGCAGACGATACGCATATCGTCTGCTACGGAGGATTGAGGAGTGGGTTTGTATGGGCGAGGAGCCGGGATGGGATTCAATGCGGGGCGCTGCCTCCAGTTTTCTGGGGCTGGCCTGGACTGTGTAGGCTTAGCAGCCGGAGGAACCCGGCTACGCAGAGGCGGAAAGTTTTCTTGAGAAAGGCGCGGAGCCTGTTTGGGTGCCGCCCTCTTGGAATTGGAGTGCATACAACGGGGTGCACGAGGGCAGCCCCTGTAATTTGTGGTGTGGCCGGACTGGCCACAAAGCACGCAATCGGGAGGAGAGGGAGTTTCAGGAGTGCGATTGCACTCCTTAGTGAAATGAGGGACCAGGCACTTGACGCACCTGGGCGGTGCGCGGCAGTTGGCCGCCGCGTGCCCGTACAACTGGCACCGATGGCACTGGCCGGGATGACCGCGGCGATGAGGCGCCTCGATTGAGATCCCAGAGAGGCCGCATATAGTGTTAACCCCTTTGAGGATCTCCCTGGACTTGGGGACGTTGGCGAGAACCACCAAAGCGAGAGGGTGTTGTCTCCCGTACTTGCTGTGCATTTTATGCACTGCGAGTGCCGGGAAGCCTTGGGACTGCAGATCCTCCAGGATAGCCTCGTTCGATAATTCGAACGGGACTCCCCTGAGTACCGCTCTGATCTTACGCTCTTCTGACAGAGCATAACTATGATAAGCATATTGCTTATCGGTGAGGAGCTTTGTTAAAGCACGGAAGTCGTCTATCGACGAGACTAAGATTTTAATAGATTCACCCGAGTTGGCCGCTCGGGTGTAATGAATCTTGTGCTCATTGCACAATGTCGAGACCTCAGTCCATTTACCCTTTTCCCGAGGGAAAACGGGTGGTGGGACCTTGGCCTTGACAGAAGTTGGGGCCGGAGCGGGTGTTGGAGACACCGGGACAGCTGACGTTGAAGACGCCGCAGGGGGTGTGGGGACGGGCGTCGAGGGCGCCGGGTCTTGTTTCGACCGCTTCTTAGAGCGCTTCTTAACAAGCGTAAAAGAGGGAGACTCAGGGCCAGTTGGGGTGGCGTCCGAGGATGACTCGGTCGCGGGTGCGCGCTTGCGTCGCGGAGGGGCGTCTACTTCGCACTCCATGTCATTGGAGGAAGGGGACGCGGGAGGGCCTAAGACCTGAGGGGTCTGGGGAACTGGGGTGGCCTGAGGGGCCATTGTGGACATTAACGTCATGAGATGAGGGATAAGAGAATCTAAGAAACGGTACTTATCAGCATTTATAGACATGCCTTCAGTACTTTCAAGTAACTTCTTCCTAAACTCGGCAAAGCTTAGGGAAGCCATTGCGGAGGGGGTTGGGGAGGGACAATATATGAACCTAACAACGATGACTAACTTCCTAAAACCACCCTACACGCAGTAGGGCGGTTGAGAACGACGCGGATAGCTTACTCGAACACGGCACTTGAAGTCCTGGAACGACGAATCCCCGTCGACGAAGCTCACGTTCCACGAAATACGGTTAACAACCCTCTATCCGCCGTGAAAACGGCGTTAGAAACTTATTAGAAGTACGGTTAACGAGCCACTGTCCGCCGTGAAAACGGCGTTAGAAACTTAATACGGTATACAACTATGAAATTATATATTACGACAACAACCAGTGAAATTTGGGTGCTCAATTAGCGCGGGGGCTAATAGAGCGGGAAGGCGTCTGCGATCGACGTGCGCTCGAGAACGCACGCAGACCGAGACTGACAATAGTTTTTTTTTTTTTTTTTTCCTGCCGAGGCACCCTCGCGGGAGGGAGGTGGAAGATGCGTCATGCATACCCGCCCGCAGGTAAATTCCTCTGCGGGGGGGTTATGTGGGACTCACCAGAATGGCACCTATCCACTAAAAACCACCTGTTGGCTGTAGTTATTACTGTTAGCCTTCATCGGAAGCGACACCCGTCGGGAAGTTGGGTGCGCTGGCGGAGACCCGCTAGCGGGTCTTCCGCCTGTAGTGAAAGTTGCACTGAAGGTGCTCAAAGGGACATGAGTTGGTGGCCGTTCTGGGCAGCCTCCGGTGAAGCCGGGGCTGGGCAGAGATCGGCCGAAGCATGATTTAGGGATCAATTCATTTAAATGAACCTATAATGAATTGAGAAGGGAACTATGCTCCGCCAGAACTAGCAAACGCTCTGTCGGAGTACGTGAAGCCCTAAGTTTACGGGCTAAGACTGCGATTTCACTAACATCGACATTTTTTATAGCGTCGCAGACGATACGCATATCGTCTGCTACGGAGGATTGAGGAGTGGGTTTGTATGGGCGAGGAGCCGGGATGGGATTCGATGCGGGGCGCTGCCTCCAGTTTTCTGGGGCAGGCCTGGACTGTGTAGGCTTAGCAGCCGGAGGAACCCGGCTACGCAGCGGCGGAAAGTTTTCTTGAGAAAGGCGCGGAGCCTGTTTGGGTGCCGCCCTCTTGGAATTGGAGCGCATACGACGGGGTGCACGAGGGCAGCCCCTGTAATTTGCGGTGTGGCCGGACTGGCCACAAAGCACGCAATCGGGAGGAGAGGGAGTTTCAGGAGTGCGATTGCACTCCTTAGTGAAATGAGGGACCAGGCACTTGACGCACCTGGGCGGTGCGCGGCAGTTGGCCGCCGCGTGCCCGTACAACTGGCACCGATGGCACTGGCCGGGATGACCGCGGCGATGAGGCGCCTCGATCGAGATCCCAGAGAGGCCGCATATAGTGCTAACCCCTTTGAGGATCTCCCTGGACTTGGGGACGTTGGCGAGAACCACCAAAGCGAGAGGGTGTTGTCTCCCGTACTTGCTGTGCATTTTATGCACCGCGAGTGCCGGGAAGCCTTGGGACTGCAGGTCCTCCAGGATAGCCTCGTTCGATAATTCGAACGGGACTCCCCTGAGTACCGCTCTGATCTTACGCTCTTCTGACAGAGCATAAGTGTGATAAGCATATTGCTTATCGGTGAGGAGCTTTGTTAGAGCTCGAAAGTCGTCTATCGACGAGACTAAGATTTTAATAGATTCACCCGAGTTGGCTGCTCGGATGTAATGGATTTTGTTCTCATTGCACAATGTCGAGACCTCAGTCCATTTACCCTTTTCCCGAAGGAAAACGGGTGGTGGGACCTTGGCCTTGACAGAAGTTGGGGCCGGAGCGGGTGTTGAAGACACCGGGGCAGCTGGCGTTGAAGACGCCGCAGGAAGTGTAGGGACGGGCGTCGAGGGCGCCCGGTCTTGTTTTGAACGCTTCTTAGAGCGCTTCTTAACAAGCGTAAAGGAGGGAGACTCAGGGCCAGTTGGGGTGGCGTCCGAGGATGACTCGGTCGCGGCTGCGCGCTTGCGTCGCGGAGGGGCGTCTACTTCGCACTCCATGTCACTGGAGGAAGGGGACGCTGGAGAGCCTAAGACCAGAGGGGTCTGGGGGACTGGGGTGGCCTGAGGGGCCATTGGTGGGATTAACGCCATGATATGCGGGATAAGAGAATCAAGGAAACGAAACTTATCAGCATTTATAAACATGCCTTCAGCATCGGTACTTTCAAGTAGCTTCTTCCTAATCTCATCAGAGCTTAGGGAAGCCATTGCAGAGGGGTTGGGGAGGGACAATATATGAACCTAACAACGATGACTAACTTCCTAAAAACCACCCTACACGCAGTAGGGCGGTTGAGGACGACGCGGATAACTTACTCGAACATGGAACTTGATGTCCTGAAACGACGAGACCCCGTCGACGAAGCTCACGTTCCACGAAGTACGGTTAACAGCCCACTGTCCGCCGTGAAAACGGCGTTAGAAACTTATTAGAAGTACGGTTAACGAGCCACTGTCCGCCGTGAAAACGGCGTTAGAAACTTAATACGGTATACAACTATGAAATTATATATTACGACAACAACCAGTGAAATTTGGGTGCTCAATTAGCGCGGGGGCTAAAAGAGCGGGAAGGCGTCTGCGATCGACGTGCGCTCGAGAACGCACGCAGACCGAGACTGACAATAGTTTTTTTTTTTTTTTTTTCCTGCCGAGGCACCCTCGTGGGAGGGAGGTGGAAGATGCGTCATGCATACCCGCCCGCAGGTAAATTCCTCTGCGGGGGGGTTATGTGGGACTCACCAGAATGGCACCTACCCACTAAAAACCACCTGTTGGCTGTAGTTATTACCGTTAGCCTTCATCGGAAGCGACACCCGTCGGGAAGTTGGGCGCGCTGGTGGAGACCCGCTAGCGGGTCTTTCGCCTGTAGTGAAAGTTGCACTGAAGGTGCTCAAAGGGACATGAGTTGGTGGCCGTTCTGGGCAGCCTCTGGTGAAGCCGGGGCTGGGCAGAGGTCGGCCGAAGCATGATTTAGGGATCAATTCATTTAAATGAACCTACAATGAATTGAGAAGGGAACTATGCTCCGCCAGAGCTAGCAAACGCTCTGTCGGAGTACGTGAAGCCCTAAGTTTACGGGCTAAGACTGCGATTTCACTAACATCGACATTTTTTATAGCGTCGCAGACGATACGCATATCGTCTGCTACGGAGGATTGAGGAGTGGGTTTGTATGGGCGAGGAGCCGGGATGGGATTCGATGTGGGGCGCTGCCTCCAGTTTTCTGGGGCAGGCCTGGGCTGTGTAGGCTTAGAAGCCGGAGGAACCCGGCTACGCAGCGGCGGAAAGTTTTCTTGAGAAAGGCGCGGGGCCTGTTTGGGCGCCGCCCTTTTGAAATTGGAGCGCATACAACGGGGTGCACGAGGGCAGCCCTTGTAATTTGCGGTGTGGCCGGACTGGCCACAAAGCACGCAATCGGGAGGAGAGGGAGTTTCAGGAGTGCGATTGCACTCCTTAGTGAAGTGCGGGACCAGGCACTTGACGCACCTGGGCGGTGCGCGGCAGTTGGCCGCCGCGTGCCCGTACAACTGGCACCGATGGCACTGGCCGGGATGACCGCGGCGATGAGGCGCCTCGATCGAGATCCCAGAGAGGCCACATATAGTGTTAACCCCTTTGAGGATCTCCCTGGACTTGGGGACGTTGGCGAGAACCACCAAAGCGAGAGGGTGTTGCCTCCCGTACTTGCTGTGCATTTTATGCACCGCGAGTGCCGGGAAGCCTTGGGACTACAGATCCTCCAGGATAGCCTCGTTCGATAATTCAAACGGGACTCCCCTGAGTACCGCTCTGATCTTACGCTCTTCTGACAGAGCATAAGTATGATAAGCATAATGCTTATCGGTGAGGAGCTTTGTTAAAGCACGAAAGTCGTCTATCGACGAGACTAAGATTTTAATAGATTCACCCGAGTTGGCTGCTCGGATGTAATGGATTTTGTGCTCATTGCACAATGTCGAGACCTCAGTCCATTTACCCTTTTCCCGAAGGAAAACGGGTGGTGGGACCTTGGCCTTGACAGAAGTTGGGGCCGGAGCGGGTGTTGAAGACACCGGGGCAGCTGGCGTTGAAGACGCCGCAATGGGTGTGGGGATGGGCGCCGAGGGCGCCGGGTCTTGTTTCGAGCGCTTCTTAGAGCGCTTCTTAACAAGGGTGAAAGAGGGAGGCTCATCAGGGCCAGTTGGGGTGGCATCCGAGGATGACTCGGTCGCGGGTGCGCGCTTGCGGCGCGGAGGGGCGTCTTCTTCGCACTCCATGTCACTGGAGGAAGGGGACGCGGGAGGGCCTAAGACCTGAGGGGTCTGGGGGACTGGGGTGGCCTGAGGGGCCGGTGTGAACAGTGCCATGATTAGAGGGAGAAATGATTGCAGTGTGCGAATCATATGAGGGGGGCAGTAAGTGCCTTGGGCGTCGTAATCAGCGATCAGCTTATTCAGAAGCTCCTCAGGGCTTAGGGAAGACATTGCGGAGGGGTTGGGGAGGGACGACAATATATAAATATATATACTATGAACCTAGCAACGATGACTAACTTCCTGAAAACCACCCTACACGCAGTAGGGCGGTTGACGACGACGCGGATAACTTACTCGAACACGGAACTTGAAGTCCTGGAACGACGAAACCCCGTCGACGAAGCTCACGTTCCACGAAGTACGGTTAACAAGCCACTGACCGCCGTGAAAACGGCGTTAGAAACTTATTAGAAGTACGGTTAACGAGCCACTGTCCGCCGTGAAAACGGCGTTAGAAACTTAATACGGTATACAACTATGAAATTATATAATATTATAATATAATAATAATAATATTATTTATTCATGAAAACAATGGAATCTTTTTACATATATAGTACAATAGTTTTTCTTAATCCTAATTACAACATGCGCCTGAACTAGGTGTACCTGTGTTTCAGGCAATCAAGCCATGTCCTATCATAACTTATTCTAGATCACAAGAAAAAATACTAGGTATATAAAATAAGTTTACAATGAAATGCAATATAAATTTTAATCAAAAGTGTAACCTAGGTAAAAGAGGTTTTATGCAATTACAGTAAAAACTATAAAATTAAAGGTAAAATTATGAGAAATAGCTATTTTAGTACGACAAGCAAGTTCTCAGTGTCTTCGTAAGATAAAGATTGTAGGCCTCTTTGAAGAGTTATTTTGCAAATGTGGTTATTTTGTGGGAAAATAAAAAATTTACTATTTAGCTTTTTATAAAGGTATGGTCCTAAGAACAGATAGAATCTATTGGCAAAAGCATGTTTGGTATTTACATTTTGAGGGCATACAATATCTTTTCTCCGTTTGTTAGTAAAGCTAGTGTTGTACGGAAATTCTTTGTGCTGTTTTAGTACCGTGTTAATTATAAATAATTGTCTAACTGATAGTACATTACATTCCTTATACAAGCGACTAGTCGGGAAAAGAAAAGGGCGGAAGGTAGAGACTTTAAGCAGGGCTCTCTGGGCTCTTTCGATAGTCAGTAAAAGCGTCTTTCCCGCGCCACCCCATGAAGTGATGCAATAGGTTAGAATTGACTGGCAGAGTGCAAGGTAAATTTGTCTCACTAGTTTAAATTCTGCAATGTTACGCAATTTTTTGAATACGTATATTAATTTACGTATCCTTCCTGTTAGTGCTTCGATATGTAGTTTGAATGATAAAGTTTCATCTAATATAACACCAAGGTATTTGGTATTTTTAGTTGTTTTTATAAATGGGCAAGAGCATTGCTTGTAGGCACGGGTTGTACAATGGTGAGCAAATATAATTGTGTTGGAATTAGAAATTTCTGAATTACGCATGCAAAACTTAATATAAAATGTTTTATCTGTATTTAGTGTTAGTAAATGGTGCTGTAGCCATCTATTTACAATGTTAAATCCCTCTTGAGCATGCACGAATAAATCTGTATTTGAGTCCGCGGAAAAGAGAAGAGCAGTGTCATCAGCGTAGGAGATAATTTTACCATAAGGGAGTTTAAGATTGCAGAGGTCATTTACGTAAATTAAAAACAATGTGGGCCCTAATTCTGGTAATCCAAAAGAAGTGTTATTTTGATCATTGCTGAGAACATTGCTTATCTTAACACATTGGGTACGCTCTTCTAAATAACTTTTGAATAATTTTAATTGATACCCTCTTATACCCATGGCTTCTAATTTGGATAGAAGGATTGGCTTAGAAACAGTACTAAAGGCCTTGGCAAGGTCAAGGAAAATCCCTAAAGTCTGCTTGCCTTTGTCAAGTTCCTGAACTAAGTGATTCGTTAATTGATGGACTGCGTCGGATGTTGACATCTTTGACCTAAAACCAAACTGTGATTCTGAGAAATATGATATTTTCTGCAAATAATTTACTAACCTTCTATTCACTATTTTTTCTAAGATTTTTGATATGGATGGAAGTAAAGAGATAGGTCTATAGTTATTAACATCATCTTTACTGCCAGATTTATACACCGGAATAATAACAGCTTTTTTGAGACATTTTGGAAAAATACCTTCTGATAAGCATCTATTGAAAATATGAGTCAAGGGTGGAATTAAAATATGCTTAAATTTTTTTACAATTTTGCTTGATATACCATCCCATCCAACGGCACTATCCTCTTTTAGACCCATGATTATCCTTTCAACCTCGCTTTCGCCAGTACTAAACAAAGTAAATGAGGTTGAATTAGTGTAAGTTGTATGTTTGTTGTTCATTGGCAGCTGTGAATGACCGACTTTTTCCGCTAAACACTTGCCAATATTAACGAAAAAATTATTTACTTTGTCAGCGGAAAGTGCCTGTGATGGTGGCGTTGTTAATAAACCTAACGACGTTTGATTCTTATGTGAAGTATTTGTGACATTTTTAATACAATTCCAAATTTTTTTATTACTGTTTCCCGCCGTTTCTAGTTGCGATTTTTCATAATTTATTTTTATATTTCTTAGAAGATTATTACAAAAATTCCGGTATCTTTTGTATGTTAATTGTAAGTTTAAATTATCGGGGTGTGACTTTGCCCTTTTATGTAAGTTATCTCTTTGTTTCATACAGCGCATGAGGCCTGGAGTTATCCACGGCTTTAGGTTGTAGTTTCTATTTCTTAGGCATACCTTACGAGTATTCCGCGAAATTGCATGTTGGACACTATTTATTACGTATAACATACATATATCTACGTCAGCGGCATAATTGTAAACTGGGTCAAAATTTATGTTATGTAAATCTTCGTCAAGTTTATTAATATTTAATTTTGTAAATTCTCGTGTTTTGGAACGGTTAGGTAAATTGCGATTTAAAGAAATTATTGCGGCTTTGTGATCGGTTATACTCGAGTTAACAACTAGTGCTAGGGCTTCTAAGTTCGTCTTAGTCATGATATGATCTAAACAGGACCCGCTTTGATGCGTAGGTAAATTGTGTGCGGCATTCAAACCATGAAATGAACACAAGTTTAAATATTCATGAGCAGTATCGTTAATATTTTCTGGTACAATGTTAATGTTTATATCCCCGATTAAGATAACATTTTTGTAATGAGTTAAGTTTTGCAATGTATTGTTAAGTGAGGAGGTGAAATTACTCAAATTTTTAAAACAAGGTGGTCTGTATATAGCTAATATTGCAAATTCCAATCCAATTGTAATAAGTAATCGATTACAGTCTTGTATATTCGGCTCTACTACCGAGATATTTTGATAACTTTTTACATAAACTGCCAACCCGTCATTTTGATTGTAGTTGAATTCGCTACTATGCAAATTATATCCTGGCATTTGAGGCAAGTTATGCTGTTTATTTAACCAGCATTCAGTTAAAATAATTATATCTAGTTTTAAATCTAATCTTTGTTGTAAAGTACAAAAACTATCATAATTTTTATATATACTACGAATATTTTGTGTTAGTATGATTAGTGGATTATTAAAAGCAGAAAGATATTGTTTGCAACTCTCTGCTTCACAAGCTTTCGACTCAGATAATGAGAAGTTGTCTATATCGTTAATTAATATATCAGTCATTATAAATATACAAGAATAAAAAGCAGACAAAAATAATAACGTGTAGCGCTCTTAGGCGCCTCCATAATCTATAGAATTAATATATCGTTTTTCGGCCATTATTTTTGCTGGACAGTCACTAGCGCCAGTGGCATGGTTACATGGCTTTTTGAAGCGCAGGCAGGTAGCACATTTAGGGGCTTCTAACTTAGCCTTGCACACGTCCATGCTGTGACCTTGGTCACCACAATGGCCACAGGTGTGCGAAGTCTCCCGGCATGACTTGGCTGCGTGGCCGTACTGCTGGCACTTGAAACATCTTGTTACTAAAGTGTAATCTTTTACAGGGCAAGAAGACCAATTCACAAATATTCTTTGGTTAACTATTAAGGCTTTGCGAATTAAAGCAGGTACTTCCAGGACATAGTTACAGGTCTCCATGTCTTTCTTACCTGATTTGTGGCTCAGTTTAATCTCGGACAGGAACTGTTCAAGTGTCGTACCTTCTAGTTTATCCTCCAGGTTTTGATGGAATATACATGTAAATACTTCCTTTTCTTTCATCGATGTGGGCACTCCAACCACTACTATTCTAGGTCTGCGCTTATAAGGCTCGTCGACTGTTAGGCCAGATGTCTTAAGTTGTCTCGACTGTTTTAACTTCTCTATGTCTTCCTTGGACTCAGTGCTGATTATCACACCTCCGTTCCTAGTCTTACGTAGACTTCTAATCTGCAGCTTCATATCCTCTGGGCAAATAATTTTTTGAACAAGTGACTTTGTGTCGTCACTTGACTTCTGCTTGTCATTTGGATATATAGCAATGGAACTCAGGTTATTTGGCTGTATGAAGGTGTTGGTTCCTTTTTTGACAATTTCGGCGAAAGAGAAGGTTGATGAGGTGGGTTTTGAGGATTCCTCAATCTGCTGTTTGAGGTCATGAAGTCGCTGAGAAAGGTCACGATTTTCTTTAAGGGTTTGTATTGTTGAGTGGGCTTGGACGGCTTTAAGTTTCAGGGACTGGTATTGGACTGCCATTTGTGAGGTTCCATGACCTACTTTGCGGCAAAGATTGTTGATTCTCAGTTTTTGGTCTGAGTTAAGTTTTCCTTCTGCTGCGATGGAGCATACCTCATTCAGGCACTGTTCTATTGTAGTCATCCAACCCTGGATTTCTGGAGTGGTAATAATTTCATCTTCACAGAGCGCTGGGGGTCGAGGAGCAGGCGTCGGTGGAGGACTACGATTAGTTATAGTACTCCTATTGAAGGGACTGCCTTCCATTTTTTCTTTTATTTGGTACTTTTAGCTATTCATTCATTTACCTTTTACTAGATCATTTCTTATTAACAAACACTTTTCAATTTATATTGCATAAATCACTATATGCTTGATTAGTAATCTAGGTCACAATTTTTAGTCAAGTAATGATTATACGAAAATAAAATCAACACGTCCGTACTCATTGAATGCAAACTAACGATTTCACTACTATGAACGATGAAATAATGAAACTATATTACGACAACAACCAGTGAAATTTGGGTGCTCAATTAGCGCGGGGGCTAAAAGAGCGGGAAGGCGTCTGCGATCGACGTGCGCTCGTGAACGCACGCAAACCGAGACTGACAATAGTTTTTTTTTTTTTTTTTTTTTTTTTTGTTCCCCTCCGCGGGAAGGGCAGGAGGATAAAAATGCCCTGACGCATACTCTGGCGCGATTCCAAAGTTATGTGGGACTCGTCCCGACGCCTACCAGGACCATACCCACTAAAAACCCCCTGTCGGCTCGTGCATTTTTGCCACTCAGCCTTCATCTGAGCGACGGCCAATTGGAGAAAGAGGCCGCGCTAGCGGGGCCCAGAAGGGGTCACCCGCTGGGATTACATAGCACTGAAGGTGCTCACAGCACTGAAGGTGAATACGTAGCACTGAAGGTGCTCAAAATGAAAATCAATAATTAAAACAAAAATTAAAAAATTGCAAAATAAAATTGAATTAACTCGCATTTACGTTAGTATTAGGATTTACGTTAGAATTAGAATTTACGTTAGAATTAGAATTTGCGGCCAGAAGGGCCTCGAGATCGCGTGACAGTCTGGTGGATGAGTACGCTTGCGCATTTCTAGGCCTAGCGACTTTGAACTTCGAGTCTAACACAGGAGTAGCATATGAGACAGAATCACGAACTAGAGGATTGGGATGGGTTTCGGAGCGTTTGAAGAACGCTTCAGAGAGTGTTTTGAGATATTGTTGTACTGTAGGCAGTTCAAGATCTCTATGCAAGTCCGCGTTACGCACGTACCACGGTGCGCCTGTGGCCCGGCGGCAAAAGAGGTTTTGAACTACCTGCAGTTTGTGCAGGAGGGAGGGTTTGGCGTGGGCAAAGATTGGCGAGGCATACGTCATGAGGGGTCTAACGCAGACCTTGTAAAGTGTACGTTTGTTTCTGAAGGACATTTTACTTTTTCTACCTAACATGCTATTTAGGCGGACTAAATAGTGACGAGCGAGTTTCGAAACTCTTTCAACGTGTGGCTTGAAAGAAAGCGTCGGATCTAATGTGACGCCTAAGTATTTAGTACTGCGCTTCCAGGGGATGGGAATGCCTAACATTCGAACGTGGGGATCGCCATCGGGACGACGGCGTTTGTGGTTGAAGCGCATCGCAGAACTCTTTTCAGGGTTCACATCGATGCGCCATTCTTGAAACCATGCACCAAGGGCGTTTACGGCCTTTTGGAGTCTGGTTACAAGGCGCCGAACACCGTGGCCTTTGGTATAGAGTGCGGTGTCGTCAGCGAAGAGGGCGAGTTCGACGCCTTTCGGCGGGATGGGAATGTCGTTGGTGTACACGGTGTACAGCAGAGGGGCGAGGACTGAGCCTTGAGGGACTCCAGCCTTTATGGGACGAGGTGCAGAAAGCGTGCCTTCGTGTTTAAATCGAAACGTACGGTCTTTGAGAAACGACGCTATTATCCTGACTAGGCGATCCGGTAAGCCTATCTTGTAGAGTTTATAAACGAGACCGCTGTGCCAGACTTTATCGAAAGCCTTGGCTACGTCAAAGAAAACCGCGACTGTTTTATAACGACGCGGATAGAAACCGTCAAGTATATACTCGACGATTCGGTGGACTTGCTGAGGGCAGGAGTGTTTAGCGCGAAAGCCGAACTGATGGGGAATAATGAGAGGATCGCCATCCGTTGGAAACAGATGGTTCCGCATTCGAGAAAGTATGACTCTCTCGAGAAGTTTAGACATTGCCTTGAGGAGGCTGATGGGTCTGTGATTAGCCGGGACGTTCAGAGGTTTGCCCGGCTTGGGAATGCCTATGACTGTCGCTTCTTTCCAAGCTTTAGGAAAGTAGCTATGGTCGAAGCAGGCATTGAAAATGATAGCTAACAAGGTAAGCATCTGTTGCGGTAGGTGCTTAAGAACGTGGTTGGAAATTCCATCCGCACCCGGAGCCTTTTTGGACTTTTGATTTCTAATGAGAAGCAAGATTTCGTCATTAGAGACTGTGACAGGGTCGGCGGTGATGGGGAGAGAGTCTCTGCGAAGGACTTCGTCCTCCACCGCTTTGATGTGAGTGGGATTCGCGGGTTGCGTGCTGGGCGAGCATTGTGCGGCAATGCTGTCGGCGAAGCATTCGGCTTTCTCTTCGACTTCGAAGGCAGTAGTGCCATCGGGACGAGTGAGAGGAGGAACGTGAGAGACGGTGTCTACGCGTAAGGCTCGGGCCATGCTATAGTACGCTTGGTGGGACGGAGAGATATTCGCCATGAGATCGTTCATCTGAGCGTCTCGGAGTTCCGCGAGGCAAGACCTAACTTTACGTTGAAGCTGATTCGCAGCTGTTCTATAGGCGGGCGTGGGATATTTCTTGGCTCTCCGGAGAGCCGCGTTTTTAGCTTTAATAAGATTGCTAACGGCTAAGGGAAGCGTGGGTTTGCCTTGCTTAGCAACCTTTTCGTTGTCACTGATGGCTGAGTTGATAGCATCAGTGAGAGAATTTACTAATGAATCGATTTTATCCGGGCTATCTAATTGCTCGGGAGAGATCGCGAGTGGAGAGTTCGGAGCCTCTAAGGCTGAAACTAACGTATTTTTAAAACCTTTCCAATTGGTAAAGGTCTTAGGAGATGAGACGTTATCGTTCGGCGGTCCTAGCACGAGGGAAACGGGGCGATGGTCGGAGCCTAGGTCATCGAGCGGTTCGATAGACCTTAGGTCAAGATTGATTCGCTTGATAATTGCAAAGTCGAGGATGTCAGGAGAGTAGGACGGGTTGTTGGGATAGTGAGTGGGAGTGACGGGGGATATGACATCTAGGTCAAGGGAGTTAGTGATGTCGAGGAGAGCGATACCGCTGGTGTTAGTCGATAGGCACGTCCAGTCAGTATGTTTGGAGTTAAAGTCTCCGAACATAATGACTGAATGGCCGAGGGCGAGAATGGCCTCAAAGTCGCTGCGGATTGGTCTGGTACCACTAGGTATGTAGATTGAAGCTATGATGATGGTCGGATGACCAGTCATAGCCAATCTACACACAGTGGCTTCCATGTTGAGGAGAGGAGGGGTAGGGAGAGGACAGCAGTGGAAGCCTCTTTTGTAATATATAGCGGTGCCGCCGAAACCGTCAGAGTTGGGCCTATCGTTACGAATAAACGCGTATTTAGGTATAGCGAATCCCCTGGAGCGGTTTGGAGTAAGCCATGTCTCCTGGAGAAGGAATAAGTCAGGTTCTTTGTTCTGAAGGAACAGTTTAATCTCGGGAAGGTTGGTATTAAGGCTACGAGCGTTAAAAGATACTAGGGATAAGCCCTTGGGTTTAATACGACTGGACGCGGGATTCGCGGGTCTAGACATTATAATTTATTATTTACGAATTTATAAATTATAAAAGAATTTACAACGAACTTAGGAGCGAGTGATGCTCGGCTAAAGCAAATAAACGCTCTTGAGGAGAGCGGGCGGCTCGCAGTTTGCGTGCGAGCACGGAAATTTCGTTAATATCGACGTTTTGAATAACGTCGAATACGGTCTTCATGTCCTCAGCCAACGACGACTGAGGTGCGGAAGACGGAGAAGGACGCGGCCCTACGGGAGCTACGGGAGCTGGGATAGGTCGGGAAGGTGCAGGCGGAACGGCCGGACGCTGCCTCCAAGACAGAGCCGGAGTAGGTGTCGGCTGAACGGGCTTTGCTTCCGGGGGACCCCGGTTGCGCAGCGGCAGGAAGTTGGCAGGAGTGATTGGCGGCGCCGGTTTAGGCGCGACCCTCTTGGTGGTGGAGCGCGGAGCGCGCGGGCAACCCCTGTAGTTAGCTGTGTGGCCGGACTGGCCGCACAGCACACAGGCAGGGGGGGAAGTGGATTCGGGAGTGCGAGTGCACTCCTTAGTGAAGTGAGGATCCAGGCACTTTACGCACCTGGGGGGAGCTGAACAGTTAGCCGCTGCGTGGCCATAGAGCTGGCAGCGGTGGCACTGCCCAGGGTGACCACGGGGGTTGGGACGCTCGACGGAGATATTTGAGAGTCCGCAAATTGTGCGAGCCTCTCTAAAGATCTCCCTCGAGTTGGGAGTATTCGACAAGATTACCAACGCTAAGGGAAAACGCATACCGCGGTTGGAGTGCATCTTGTGCACTGCTGTGACCGGGAAACCCTGAGACTTAAGGTCATCGAGAATGTCTTCGTTACTGAGTTCGAACGGGACGCCCCGTAGTACAGCGCGGATCTTACGCTCCTCCGGGAGGGCGTAGGTGTGATACGCGATTTGGTTTAATCCGAGTAACCTGGTAAACGCGCGGAAGTCGTCGACGGTCGCTATTTGAATCTTGATTGTATCGCCAGCGTTGGCGGCTTTTAAGTAATTGATTTTGTGCACTTTGCACAAGTTTGAAACCGCGGTCCAGCGCGCTTTTTCACGCAGGAAGACGGGCGGAGGGAGCTGAGGTTTCGGCGGGACGGGAGCGCAGCGCGTCGCTGGCTTCGATGTGACCGACGGAGGCGCGGTTACTACGAGCGATTTTAACGGCGCGGGGGCTGGTGTTGAAGACACCGGGGAGGGCTCGGGTATTGAAGATACCGAAGCTTTCTTAGAGCGCTTCTTGGAGCGCTTGGCGACGAGTTGAAACGCGGGCTCAGGAGAGCCGGTTAAGGTGACGGCATCTGACGACGTATCAGACGCGGGTTCGGAGTCGCTCCCGGGAGCGGTACGCTTACGACGCGACGCGTGAGAGGATGCGACCGATTCGCAGTCCATCTCGGACGAGGCGGGAGACGCGGGAGAGCTGAAGACCTGAGGGGTCTGGACGTCGGAGGCCTGAGGGGCCGGGGTTGAGGCCTGAGGGGCCGGGGACGCGATAGATGCCTGTAAGGCCTGCGTTAGTATGTCATCGGGTATGCTGACGCCGGACGCGGCGAGCACCTGGGCGAATGACCTAAGAGCGTTAACAAGGTCCATTGGAGGGCTTGGGATAATATGAAATATATAAATATATAATGTATGCCTAGGTTCCCTAGCAAACCTAGCGCCTATTTATATAACAAATGGACAATAGTTTTAATAATTCCGGCAATTTATAGTCCACCAGGCTAGCCCACTGCGGGTTGGCAGAGTTTTCACACACCTTTGATATAATTTCTTAGTTATGTTTCTCATGATGTTAAAATGAAACGATGATTGATGTGTGTAACATAACAGGAATGATAAGATTTAGTTAAGCAACTTTATTCATTCAATCCCGCACTTATTAAGATTTGCACTTAGCAGTTACACGTACCATTTTAAAGCCTTCAACACAATTAATGCTTTGACAAACAAATGAAAACTGTTTTCCATATCTTCCAATCCAAATCAAAAGGGCCACATCAAATTAGTAAATCACATTATAGATCAATCATTTACATATACAGCGACAGTATAGAGAATGTGTCGTTCATATTCTGTAAGCTCGGTTGGATCGTTCTGACTACCGCCAACTTTGGTATAGCGCCATGTGACATGGTACGGTGCGCAACGAAGAGGTCAATTTACACTTGAAGTTCATTTTCAATAAGTTCGAGTTATCTGCGTCGCTCTTGCAAATGCTAAACGTGAGCCTTTTCAAAACCGCTCACTATCAGTACAGATATGTTAATTTTCCAACTGCGTAGGTAAAGTTCAGGAATTTTTACTTTATTAGTTTTATCTCAGTTACCATTCAACCAGCTCGTTTCAAAATATATTTTTTATGAATTTTCCATATTGAACAAATTTTTATCAATACTGAACGATGATTTGTAATTTGGAAAGCAAAATTACTGTATCAAATTTCTGGTGGGAAGATTATCTTGCTTGAAGTCTTACGTAATGGGCTTCACGTAGCGTATTATAGAATGGCCCGAGCCTTACGCGTAGACGCCACGACGCACACTCCTCCTCTCACTCGTCCCGACGGCACTACCGCCTCCGAAGACGAAGAGAAATTTGAATGCTTCGCTGACAGCATTGCCTCACAATGCTCACCCAGCACTCAACCCAAAATTCCCTCCCACATCCAGGCGGTGGAGGACGAAGTCCTCCACAGGGACTCTGTCCCCATCACCACCGACCCCGTCACAGTGTCTAATGATGAAATCTCTCTTCTCATTAGAACGGGTGCGGACGGAATTTCCAACCATACACTTAAGCACCTGCCTCAACAGGTGCTTACCTTGCTAGCTACCTGTGCTCACCTTCAATGCCTGCTTCGACTTTAGCTACTTTCTAAAAGCTTGGAAAGAAGCTACAGTCATAGGCATTACCAAGCCGAGTAACCTCTGTAACCTCTGAATATCCCGGCTAATCTAGACCGCTCAGCCTCCGCAAGGCCATGACCAAATCTCACGAGAGAGTCATACTCTCTCCAATGCGATACCGTCTGTTTCCAACGGATGGCGATGCCCGCATCATCCCCCATCAGTTCGGCTTTCGCGCTAAGCACTCCTGCCCTCAGCAAGTCCATCGCATCATCGAGTACATACTCGATGGCATCTATCTGTGGCGTTATAAAACGGTTGCAGTTTTCTTTGACGTAGCCAAGGCTTTCGATAAAGTCTGGTACAGCGGCCTCGTTTATTAACTCTATAAAAAAGGTTTACCGGATCGCCTAGTCAGGATAATCGCATCTTATCTCAAATATCGTTCGTTTCATTTTAGACATGAAGGCACGCTTTCCACGCCTCGTCCCATAAAGGCTGGAGTCCCTCAAGGCTCAGTCCTCGCCCCTCTGTTGTACACCGTGTACACTAACGATATTTTGGTCCCGGAAAAACTCTTACTCTTCTGCCGCAGGGCCACAAATGCACCCTGGTATGTGCGTAACGTGGACCTGCACAGAGATCTTGAACTACCTACAGTGCAACAGCACCTCAAAACACTCTCGGAAGCGTTCTTCAAACGCTCCGAAACCCATTGCATACATCTCGTATACAACCCCTGTCTTAGATTCGAAGTTCAAAGTGGCTAGACCGAGAAACGCGCACACGAACGTAACCACGCAACTGGCAGCCGATCTCGAAGCCCTTCAGGCCGCAATTTCTAATTCTTAATGTAATTCAAATTCTCCTTGAGCACCTTCAGTGCTATGTTATTCCCAGCGGGTGACCCCTTAAGGGTCCCCACTTGCGCGGCCCCATTTCTTTCGCCTCAGATGAAGGCTGTGAGGCAAAAGGTTGCCAGAGTCATTCAGGGGTGTTTTATGGGTAGTTGGCTCTGGTAGGCTCGGAGCGAGTGCCACATAACTCCGTATCATGCGCAGCGGGGTATGCGTAAGAGCATTTTTTAGATTCTCCTGCCCTCCCCGCGGAGGGGAACAAAAAAAAGTAATGGGCTTCATTTTATCTTTATCTTGAATCGATGTGATTTTAGGGATGTTGGTGTCCCAACTACTTTAGAAATGAAATGAAATTGTACACGTTTCCTTCTCCGCTCTTTGATGGCAGTATAGTTAGAAATAGTTTCGATTGTTGGCGTCTAAATTATCACAGTTTCTTACTAATACTATTATTTTTAAATACACATATAGGTCCGATGATATTTTATTCCTTTTACTTTATCTTCTTTGCAGAATGAAAAAGCGTGAGTAAAAAAAGAATAGTATTGATTAATGCCACCTCAAACAAAATGAAATAAAACGTGATTTCTCAAAGAAAATAATAAAATGAACCCAAACTGCAGCATAACCCTCTCAAACTCAACAAATCACCATCTAATTTGCTTAATTTTCCTTCTTCTAATCATAAAACTATTGTTGTGCAGGCTACCACAGAGTAAGTATCAACACAACCACGCCACGTAAATAATGAACATTGTTATGATACAATGCTGCGATCCAAGTGCCATCGTAATATACAGTTACAATTTATTGTCTATTACACTATCTGTGAGGATATGATTAGACTTTTTTTGGTCAGGGGAATGTTAAAGTTAGGGGTTAAGGCAGACACAATAAGCATATGTTTTATATGATTTCCACGGGCGAGCGTCTACCACGTTTGCTACGGCTTAAATTAAACGTGTAAATTTTGTACTTAAAATGCAAACATTTGAGAAATAAAAAGTTTATTTTCAACAAAGCTTTATTTCACAAAGAGAGAGATAACTGTGTGGAGAAGAAGAGAGATAGATACGCATAATTGAGGTTAATAACTGTTTTAATAATTGAGGTTGTCTGGATCTGTAACTGTACAGAGATACAAGGTAACTTTTATTTTTTATTATTGGCTTTGATAATCATATTTGTTATGCGAATAAATATTATAGAATTTACTATATAAAAAAAGATTACAATCAGATTTAGTGATAACAAAGCAATTTTATTTAGATCTTATTGACTGTAGAGAAAAAGCTTTATTCCTTCGCTGGGTCCATTTTTGAGTCAGTGAACAATATTTAAAACACAAAGCACAAATGTTCATGTTCATATTGATTTCAGGCAGAAAAAACATGTATAAATTGCGAGTTACAGCCAATGCAGATAGTACAAAAGATGACCTACTAATAGTCAGTATATCAAATTAAAGGGCAATAAATATAGATTATCATACATTCATTAGTTTGAATATATAGTCCTTCCTACCATTGTAAGATATTTTTTTAAATATTCCTTTTCCCAGATTTTTTTAGGATTCACTCTAGGTAATGACAGTCAATCAACAAACTGACAGATTGTTGATTGACTGTCAAAACTAATCCGCCAATCAGGTCCATTACTTGTGGGTTCATTCGACATCGTTTTGTTACTTTTTTTGACATTGACATTGATACATTCAAAAGAAAACAAAATGGTAGCTTATGATTGATATTTCGCAAATTACTTATTATTATTTTACAAGATTTTTAGATTTAAAATAAGAGAAGTTTAAGGGGGAAAAGGTTACTCATGAGTTAATCTTTCATGTGTACTACTGACCATTAGCTGGTCAAAATCCCATATTGGCTTTGACCATCATCTTTAAAGTTTCTCAGAAAAGCTTATATAATAAAGCCTATCATAAATTTTTCTGTTTCCGAAAACTAGATATTGAACGCCTGGAAATTAGTACCCAACTGAACAGTTTTAAGCACCAACTAAGCATCTTCACAGATAATATACATAACATTCACACGCTGGCTGTTCCTATGAGACTGCAAAATTTGAAACGCAATGAAGTTTTCAAACAGGAACTTGGCTGCACATAGCGCTATTAGCACTCAGAGCGTATTAATAAATGGGATGCAAACAAGTCGCGCATGTTGTCGTGGTCTGGGTTTCATTTTATTGAGTTTTGGATTGCAATATTTCTTATTTGAATGAGATGAGGTCGCAATTATTGGCTTATTTGCACAAATTTTTCGATTATACATTCAACATTTCAACATTTTGTTGCCGCTCTCATGAAGTAGTATAAAGGCGTTAAACTACAATTAATTACTACAATAAAACAAGCAGGTACCCATTGATTTTTCCTGTATTGTAAATTTAAATTCCACAAAACAAGCCTGCGAAGATGTAATAAAGTATATTTTGCCGTTTAACATAATATGCGATATAAAAAATACACCCACCGAGATATCGGCTATAAATTACATTTTATCAATTCCTTGTCCTGGAATCATACTGGATCCTTTCAGCCAGTTTGTTTGATGTAGCAGCAAAACACGAATACTTATTTCTTACATATTTGTTGCTTTCTGAAAATCAAAACATAAAACGAAAATAAATTAACTGACAATGATACCAAAATAAATAGACATTCCAAGAGACCAAGTTTAAAAAGTATCTATGCCGCAAGGACAGCGTATTGTGCAAAGAAAGGTTGTCAGCTGGCAAAAGTTTAAGATAAAGGCCAACGCACAGCGAAGAAGAAGAAGAAGAATAGGTAGTATTAGAAGAATTATGATTAGAAGCTAGTATTTATCGCCTTTTTCTAGAGTTCTCACTGGTTCATTTCACTCGAACACTTTTCCAAACCAGTGGTACGCCAATACGACTGAGAAAACTTGGCGATATGTATAGAGAGCAGTTTAAGCCTCAAAGCCTACCAATGTAAAATTAAAAAGGAGTTTTGTTAATAAATTTGCTGTGTAAGTGTGTACATGTAAATTTTGGTGAACGAGGTATTGGTGATATACTTCACAAGTACTTTTACAAGGATTAAAGGGTTAAAGTGGCTTATTGTACGGTTTGAAACTTTTACAGGAATTGTTTTACTTGTTAAATAATCCACGAAAAGCAACATGTCTCTTTCCTTTTAAATGAATAAATTATATGTATAGTATGTAGAAAAACGTTCAGGCGGTAAAGGGTAATGACCCAAAGTGTCACCTTAGCGTGCGAAGCATATATTAGTACAAACTGATGTTATAATAGACAGCGAGTAAATAACTTGAATACGTCCCTCGATACTCCTAAAGAGGATTTAATTTCACTGATAATTTTTAATCGAAAATTTATACTAGCCTTTGTAATTAATGCCCTTCCTGATTTGGATCTTGGCAAATTGGCAACTGGCGAAAGGATTTATTAGGTTTATAGAAATCATGGCGAGGTACTACATTCCCCTGCATATTCATCCTCTGGATGGTAATAGGTATTCTATTAAAGCTACACGTTTTATAATTTCCATTTCCATTCAGTGCTCTTGATATCTCAAAATCATACTTTATCTTGCGGCAAAATTGGAACGTTAAAAAAGTGAATAAAAAGACTTTTACAGATCACAATTTGATCCACCGAAGGTTTTTTGTTAGAGCTGTTTATTCGGTAACAGAGAACGCGTGTCTAAATAATTCTTCTCGAGAATCAGGCGGAGTCGTACACTTTCCGTACACATATTCGACCAGTCCAAAAAGCCTGTATATACAAAAGCTTACAGATAACAAAAGCCTGTATCCTTATCACAGAAGCAAGAAGTAAGCGCATAATTTAAAGCAAATAAAAGTTCCTATTCTATTGTATCGCAGAGAAGCAGCAACAACACAAGAACGTAATAACAACGTAACGCAGTAAGCATTAACCAACAGCCAACTACAACAAGGAGGTTCCGACTTATTTAATTAACTGCCCTCTGTTTATCTCTTAACTAAATATTTATTATATTTGTTTACATCACTGTTGTTTAGCTTATCTCAAAGCTATTTAGCTTTCTGCTTACAACGCCAAGAAACTATTTAGCTGTCACGCGAGAATTTTGGCTAGTTTCAGAGATAAGAACCTTTGTTTTGTTGTGTTTTATTGATGTTAGTTTAGCCAGCTTTGTCAGCGACTTTGTTCGGGTGGTTTAGCTCTTTATATATTTTTGACTTAAAAGCTGAGATAACCTCATAGAAAATACCCGCTCAGTTATTACCAGCAGAGATTCCCGAATTGTTTCTAAATATGATCCATCGAAATATTAATCCATCTGTTTGTCACACTCCGATACGATTAGTGGCGGTTTGAGATGATCGTTACGAGGATAGTTATATACGAATCCTTTTGTAATAAAAAACATATTTAATTTATTATGCGCTTTAGTTTTGGTTTAAACAAAAATCTTGTAAAATTTACAACGACACAAAACAATTTTTTCATAATAAATCCTATTATTTGTCCTTACTTTCCACCATAAAAGATAGGAAGCTACAGCTGGCTAACAACAATATATATTTTTAATTAGTAGCTATTCCACAGGGTGGTTATTAAATAAAACTCATTTAATATTTAATAAGTAATAGGGGTTTTAAGTCTTTATACCATTATAATGATGTATTTCTAACTTCGTCGTTTAGTTAGAATGTTAGTAATTTTACAGTTTCCACGATTGAAAGTAATTGCAGTAAATTTAAGTTTCAGTCATGATAACAAAAAACAATTTCCAAATAAAAATTAAAGCAACAAAGTCGTCGTCTGAAGTTTGTAATTATCACAAAGTTAAAATATAGCATCGCACAGCTACATTGATCCTCAAGGAATATCTTTATAAAACATATCCCAGCATTGGTGTCAACGTAGCAACTTTCTGCAAAACGGCTCTCTTTGCTTTAGTATTCATATTAATCTATTGAAATCTATCACAAATTATTAATATTTTTTTAGGAATAAATCATTTTTAAATTGCCCTGCTCAATTACCTCACCACGTAGCATTTGGCATAGCTTCAGAAAATGTAACTTCGGATATATTTGTGATTTTATAAAAACCGTGTCGGAATCACAAGTCTCGATCTGGGATAAAAAACCATTTCAAGATTTTTTCCTCATAATTATGGAATAGCAAAAATATACCTGGAAATTATATAATCAAATTTATTTACCAGTTATTTGCTTTGATCAAATAAGTTTGTCGTTGTATTTTATCATCTTATTTAAATCGATCATCAAAACATAAGAATCTTTTAATAAAAGTCAATTTAAAGATGTTTGCGAAGTGCTGAAAACTGTATTTACAAACTCACAGGTCAAACCTGTAAATATCATTATCAAATTACATTATAATTAGTCCAAAAATGGCATCAAGTTTCAAGATATAGGGTGTAGCAAACTTGCCTGTTTGTAAACTTATCTCCGGCTGTAATGTAAAACTTGCGTTCGAGATCGCTTGCGGCGGAATTTTGCTATCTTAATTCCGTTACAGTTTATTTATTTAAACTTATTTCAAAGAAATGAGAACGATTTATGTAGTGAATATAATAGACAAACCACCCATTTAATGGTCAGTTAACTATAAGCTAAAGAGTAACTTTGAAACTTGACAAGACTGCCATCTATCACAAGTTATCTGAGCATCGAAAAATCGGCTCTAAATTAATGATTTTAAGTACTGGTGTTAATGATTATATCCAATATTTATTATATTGTAAATTGTCAAATTTAACATTTTTGTTTGTTGCTATGAAGACAATTGTGATGAGTAGATTCCTTGCTAATGCATTAAGTATATAAGCCAATATCATACTAGATTAAATTACTTTATAGTACATATATGAAGATAAAGCACAATAAAGCGTCAGAATAAGGATATGTCTAACAAAATCAAGCCATTATGTTCCGCCCCTTCCATCGCCGATGAGGCAACTGTAAGATGATACGCAATTGTCTAGCATTGTTTCCTTTGCCTACGTAATATTTAATGAGTGATAATTTGCTAATCAAGCGTTAAATCAGATAGAAGTATACAAAATGTATTTATTATTTAAAATATATGTTCCCAGTAATAAAATGGTTAAAACCATTTCCTAAGATACTGTAAAATAAAATAAAAACACAGTATAAAACAAACAACAAATTAAGTTCAGTACAAAGTACAGAGAGATCTTTTAATAACTCGTAAGCCATTTGTTTTTGGTCGGATTGGATTAATCCGGTTAGATTAATTTCGTAATTTTTTTTAGATAAAATAACCAACACAATAAGGGCCCGCTACCAAAAACAAGTCATTAAATTCCGCCCTCTCTCTCCACATTGACTGCACCAGCAGTAAGACGATACCGAATTATCCCTTTTCTCATGATTACCCTTGACTCGGAGCTATGGAAATAACTAGGGTCCATTTCTATTGTGAAATGGAAACGATTGTTAGGGGCAGTTTTGAGAATAAAATTCTCGAAAGGTTTTTTTTAGGTTTATTGTTTTTCTTTAAACTTAAAATTATAATTTCGTAAAAGGTAAAGCTTTGATAAGAACTATAAGTGCCCAAAGATTTTGTAAAAAATTACCTATTATTGAAAGCCATTCCAATAATTAATACCATTTCCTGACTTAAATTAAACTCCCAAGGATCCAAATATAAACCTAAATGACATATGTATATCTAGTAAAATTCACAATACATATATCGCCAACCGATTTCTAAGATTTCACACAATTATTTTGAGAATATTTGTTACGGACGTTAAGATAAATTTAAACTGATTTATATGTATTTTGTCTTATGAAAAAGCGACTAAGTACTTCCTTGTTTGCTTGTTGAGACAATAAGCGCAGCTTTACTTTGGACAGAGAGGCATTTAATACATTCAATGTTAAATGGTTACCATGTTGGTCTTATGATTTTTTTTAGGGAATAAACTAATAGTTCATTTTTTTACTTTTTATTTTTTTCAATAACTGCCAATTACTACAAAATTAAAAGACGGCTTTAAGGCTTTGTACAGACGATTTAAGTTCAATGTTAGATATATGAAATCCTCCAATCACTGAACCGTACCCCAATACTTTAAAATCAATCGCCGTCCTCAGACCAGCAGATTATTATCACAAAGCTGTACTTTATTTCCAAGTTGCAGCTTTCATTTTCAAACGCTTCCAAACGCCTGGTAAATCCGATAGCAAGTACTGAACTTACACATAGCTGTGCTGAGCTGCCGGCAAGCCGTACAGTTGAGCTCAAAGTCCAAATGCACTTCAGCCTGACGTGATTTCACGTGCGCAGGAACAGTTGGAGTTTACTTTGGATTTGTTGTTTTTAGACTATTGACTGCCTGTTTGGTGTGGAGGTAAGTAGCCTTGCCTTCCATGCCAGAGATCCCGGGTTCGGATATATTTCTTAAGTTTATTTATCCGTTATCTAGAATCCATAACACAAGTTCTTAATGATACTTAATTTGGGCTAGATAATATGGTGTGATTGTTAAAAATATTTATTTATTTATTTATTATTATTTATTATTGACTCATCGGTATGATAAAGGTGGTTGTGAGTGTACCCAGGCAACAATTATATTTCTGATTTGCGGATTTGAAGTTTTTTTAAAAATTTGTTATAGTCAACGTTAAGACGACCGATTGGTGTAGTGGTAAGTAGCTTTGCCTCATACGCCGAAGGTCCCAGGTTCGAGTCCTGGCCGGGGCATGCATTTGTGTGATGAACACAGATGTTTGTTCTCGGGTCATGGTTGTCTGTATTAATATATGTATGTTTATTCTGGAATACAGCAAACTGAGGGGCAGTTTGCTGTATGGTCATCCATAACACAAGCTCTGCTTACTTTGGGGCCATACAGTTGGTGTGTTTGTCTGGGGATTTATTATTATTATTATTTAATGGTTTTAAGATTTTTATCACAGAAAAACTGCATTCCATTACTAAACAACTTTTCTCTACGCAAAGGCTCAAACCAATATAGCTGTATACTGAACTAAGCGGCATAAAGCTTTGAATTCTAGTGTATTTTTATAACATATTACTTATAACATAACATAGAACGAGAATGAGTCAATTTTCCTACCCTGCCAAAAAAAAGAAATAAAAACTTTCCTAATCCAAATGTATCTATTTTCAAACAACACCGGCTATCATACAAAACCAATAAAAATAAACCTCTTAAAACCGTATCGCATTATAGAATCTCATATGTCATCATATAGAAATCCATATCAGAATCACTAATACACAGATTCCAAGCCAAAAACATTCGATGAATTATCTGAACCAAAACGACGCTGAAATAGAAACCAATAAAATTGAAACAGAAACCTAAATGTTAAATAAACCTTGAATCTATACAAATAAAGTTTGGTTTTGGGTATCAGGCAATGATTGGACAATGTTGGATGTAAAACGTTTTTCATGTAGTCGGAGAGGGAGACAGCTCATGTTGTGACGAGGGTTGTCATAAGTCTTCCTTTTTACGCACACGCATTAAGTGGCCGTTCTTAAATGTGAGAAATGTGAGCAATTGAAATATATATTGCAAGTTCTATTTTTGGTTTGCGAGGCAAAAGGTTTGGAAATTCAAGGTGAGAGAGTATTTTCAATCACAGTGGCCAGATCCAAGACTTCTGTAACAAATAAAATTGCAGTAAACGTTTTTTATTAGTTTACCACAGTTAGGATCTCTATAAACTTCTCGTTGGTTTTTAGTGGAGATCTTTAGTGACACAAACAGTTAGAAAAAAAATCTGTGAAGTATAAACTTGTATAAAACATACAGACCAATTGAGAACCATCTTCTCAATCTACTTAGATTAGTCGTGAATTCGTGAAACCTTCTGCGAATCTTACCTCTCTGTCAAACAGTTTTTGGGAAAACCTTTGGTAAAGAAAGATCTGAAAACGCTTTCGCCTGCTTACGGCTCCAAACAAACACATCTGTGAGCATCAGCTATCCTCTTTTAGTTCAAGCATATTGTAAAACAATAGTGAATTTTGATCAAGATACCAAAACCCACCCTACCTATGACACTGCTTTTAATTAAACAAGGAAGCCTACAGCTTAACTTTAATTTAAAATAGTTGTATTTTGTTCCCATAGAAAACGCCAACAATGCAATTATATTTAAATTACAAATGACGGTTCATATACTCGTAATTAAGAATCTACTTTCATAAAACTGTTTAATACAACTTTACTAAAATACCATGCATTTGTATTTTTTTCAATCCATTTGAACAAAGTGAATAAAGAATTGTCTTTTATGTTGATGTAAAATGTACAAAGAACCGTTTAATCAATATTTTTGTTGATAATTTTATACTGAGATGCCACAAAGATATCAAGATTTGGGTTAAGATGTTATTACCACAATAAAATTTAAATATGCTGGTGTTTGTCGGAGATTTGTGATGATGAAAATTTTTGTAATAGGGACGTTACTTTTCATTTTAGTAATGCTTTTTGCAGCAGTTAGATCAATCCAGGAAAAAATCAACTTTTGTCCAACTGCTGCAGTTTTGTACGTTTCTCGTACGTTTTTTTAATGTACCCTGTGCTTCATTTGGACAATGTCGCTATTTAATAAAGAGCATTTGCCCTGCATACGATTAGAAAATATTTATTCATTACAACGTCATGGTTCGATATGGCTCAAAAATTCGAAAATTGGATGCCAAATAAAAAAAATTACTCACGTACCAAAGCCATTTTGGACAAGCATTTTCATGAGTTTCACGCAGCTGAAACTCTGAATATTCTGAATTCAATTGCCATCAAAATAATCCTTAAAAAGGTGCTTTTGTTCAAAAACTAATAAGTCACTCAAATACTCAACTTCAATATAAACAAGGGCGACATCTATCGGAAATTTATTTGAAACCTCGCGAAGTAATAATCAAGCCTGCAGTAGTGGAGACTCAGCGAGTCCTTCAGTCAATTGTGCCGGTTCATCGATAATTGTTAGCTGGCTCCAGGGTTGATTTTAATATAATTTATTTATAGTAAAGTGCAAGCTGGCTTGGATATTACTAAGGTTAAAAACGGATGGTAAAATATTTGAGTGTGAATATAAGCTCATTGAGACGTAAATAAATTTGATTATTTTATTGCTTTAGTCATAAAAATACTGTTGATATTATTCATTCATCACTTAGCAGAACGTTAACTTTTGCTGGCAATTAAACGAAATCCTCTTTTGTTACGTTGTTCAGTTTTTCAATAAAAATTTCTCAAAACCCATTAATAATTTTCCATTTAAGTTCGTCAATCTATTTTCATACAAAAAACCTCCCTCAAAATCTATACTAAATCTAATAAGGAAACTCATAACAAAACTCCTGAAAAAACTTTTTAATAATATTAGCCCCAATTTGTATACATATTTTATACGTTTACAGTTCACAAAGTTACCTACATACTGAAAACATTAATTCAAATAATTCAAGTTGTTTACTTAACTGGAGTTCTCGTGAGAACTTTGTCTGTGCGTACACGCGGGTGTTGTTCCGACTTAGTGACTTAGCTGCCAAATTATCTGAATATAGAACACATGTAAAGTAGGCAAGTACCTAAGTTGTGTATAAGAGTGGATAAGGTAGGCATTGTAACTTACTTACGTTTATAACAGGAATCTTTGAACAATATGTTATAGAATATATATAATATTATATATATTCTAAAGTATATACACTTTCTGATAACTAAGCTCTACCAGCTTCTTGTAATGTTTGTTGAATGCGGTGTGGAACAGTTCTGCTGCACTAGCTATTCCGGTCCACTCTTGGATGTTCTCTAGCCAGGACTTCTGTCTCCTTCCAGCTTAACGCTTCCCCTATCGTGATTAGTTGAAGAGGTGAATACCGTTGGTGTCGAAGAATATGAATATGCTATACCCCGGTAAAAAACGTATATTTTTCATGGTATACTTGAGTGGACGCTCCCAACCAATTTGTAGTTACTCTTTACTATAAAACGCAGTAAATTTGTTTGTTTATGTTATAAGTGCTTACGTGTTGCAAGTCGATCTTAACAGAATTTTGTAGGTATATTTGTAAACCCGTGGTATGTATTATATATAATGTCGTCTGTTGTAAATAAAGGGTATACGATTAGTATGGCTGACTTGATTGATATTACATATTGCATATAAAATACATGTTCCCGACACATACGCAAGCGAAACCGTGCGTACAAACTACTTTTAAAAATATTGAAGGTTTTTTCATAATCTATTTTCACTTACCCTTTCTTCAAGATGCAAACTTACCTCATAACTTATAAGCGTTTCGATACGAGCTTTTGATATTAAGTGTACAGAAGCTTAGTAATTAAATAGTAAGCTCACGTACATGCCTCAGGGAAAGTGTCGTGTGCATTGTTAAGACGGTGGTAGGGCTCCGACTCTGAAATACTCGATAGGTTTAGAATTTTCAGTCGAAGCGCTCATAGTGGTACTTGCTGTTGCAAAATAATTTTCAAAATTTTCAAAGAGTATTTTAAAAGTGACGTTTGTTGTGGCAGACATAGGATGAGTGACCGTTAGTGGCTATAAAATAGTTAAAAGGAAACGCCGTGCTTCGTACAGCAGGTTAAGCCGTCGGTGCCGAGTTGTTTCCAGAGGTGGCCCGGTCAAGTCTGACACTAGACGTACCCACCACACCATAATTAGTAGTATCTGACATCTGATCATTTCGTTTAAGCCTTAGGCGTAAGGTAAACTATAGCGCTAGGATAAGTAAAGTAAACTCATTTCAGTCAGTTATTATAAACAAATTAATTGTAACATCCATATCTGGGTTTGTGTTTAACATAAATTATTAATTATTATACGAGGAACTATACTTAAGTCATAGTTTAACATACTTATGTGTGTGTCTAATATACTTATATTTGTGCCACTTGCTTGAATTTCACTGTGTAGCTTGCGCAAGATGACATTAAGTTGCAAAATGGCGTCGGTGTCTACACTACGCTAAGAGTTTTGCGAAAATAGTGACAAACAAATAATTCAAAGTAGACACCCTACCCCTGAACTGTGATCGGGGCTACGTATTAAATAAAACGTTCTAAGAAAACATTTTGTACTTAGAGGGAATTTTAAGTGAAGCAAATATTATTGTAAGGGTTAGGCGAGGGAATAGGTTTACCTTTATTTTGAACTGAGAATCATGTATTAAAATGCTTTGAATCATATCAATATTTTATCACAACGTGGTAGGCAGTTTCAAGACGCATAATTTGTGATTGTTTAAAAACATCCAGAGATTTTAGGAAGATGCCAAACGAAAGTTCAAAGCGAACTTAAAAATACTACAAAATAACAAAAGTCTATTTTTCCTGAAACTTGCAGTCCTGCAGACTTCGAGAGTAGAGTGAATATGCAACTCTTGGATAGGCGTGTGATATGCTAGATAAACGAAAATCCAATTCAAATATTTAACAAATTAGAATGTGAGCAGAGGGAGTAATAATACACTGTATTGCCAAACTCGTTACAAAATTAAAATACACTTTGATTAAAAAAAAAAAAAAGAAAACAACAATGTGTACGGTTTTATCACTAAAAGAGTTATATCTTCCAGGCAACCCTGAAATTTCTGAATTATATATTATCTAGAACTACTGTTGGGCAGGGCACTTTAACAAGAGATTTAAGTAACATAGTAGACAAATACATATATACAAACATACATACATAAATACCATAATTAAACTTTTGTAATAAATATCAATTTAAATTTATGTGAATTAATATAAAAATAAATATTTTTAAAGTTACTATCTTATACAAAACACGAATATAACATAATATCCTTAAAATTATATAATCAGGCAAAACAAGCATTACAGCAATATTGGATATAATCGCTTAGACACTTTTCGAATCACGTATACCTTGTTATTTATTGCAAATAGGATTATTCCGTGTTATCCCGTAAGTAAATACCGTACCAATAATGGTGGATAGAGCATGATCGGTACATCGGAGCAGTTCCGTTTCACGGACAAGCGACATCGTGCCATTGTTACGTTTAAGTACTTGGGTTGTATAATAAGATCCAGATGCCATGAAGAGATGCTCGAACATTCTCGCTCCGATCGCCACGCGCTGCGGACGTGCAAGACCCAGTTCTCCGTTGATCGGTCCCTTCCCGCCATTCCGCGGCGCTCAGTTTACTGACGTCACAGTCTAGCGTGTTGGCTCCGTGCTACGGTTTCCTGAGTCTTTCTACTCCGTCTGAGTGCTTTCGAAGTGCGATTTTTCTTTGCGACTAAGCCTCTTAGTCTTCAAAGTGCTGTGCTAAGTTGTGTTGTGCTTGTGCTGAGTGCAGTGTTGTGCCCGGCGTAAGTAGTCTGGTTTCAGTGCAAAGGATACTTAACGGTGACAACGAATTTGTACTGAACCAGTCCTTTTTATTTTTATTTATTTCTCTTCTCTATTTTATTTATTTTTCTCCTATTTTCATATTTATTTCTATCATATTTGTGTGTTTTCGTGTGTATTTGTCCTTTCTGTCGGTAAAGGTTGACCCCAACGCGGTCAACTCTTTACCTGCGCACCCTTTTTTAGGTTTCTAGGTAGCGGCCTTCGGCGTACTATTGTTAGTTTTAATTTATTCTCCCCAGCCCCCCTACCGCTGGTAGGGAGGTTTGCCGCTAGGGTTCGCTAGATTTTTATTTAGGAATTCTAGGCATTTGTTATATAAATAGGCGCTAGGTTTGCTAGGGAACCTAGGCATACATTATATATTTATATATTTCATATTATCCCAAGCCCTCCAATGGACCTCGTTAACGCTCTTAGGTCATTCGCCCAGGTGCTCGCCGCGTCCGGCGTCAGCATACCCGATGACATACTAACGCAGGCCTTACAGGCATCTATCGCGTCCCCGGCCCCTCAGGCCTCAACCCCGGCCCCTCAGGCCTCCGACGTCCAGACCCCTCAGGTCTTCAGCTCTCCCGCGTCTCCCGCCTCGTCCGAGATGGACTGCGAATCGGTCGCATCCTCTCACGCGTCGCGTCGTAAGCGTACCGCTCCCGGGAGCGACTCCGAACCCGCGTCTGATACGTCGTCAGATGCCGTCACCTTAACCGGCTCTCCTGAGCCCGCGTTTCAACTCGTCGCCAAGCGCTCCAAGAAGCGCTCTAAGAAAGCTTCGGTATCTTCAATACCCGAGCCCTCCCCGGTGTCTTCAACACCAGCCCCCGCGCCATTAAAATCGCTCGTAGTAACCGCGTCTCCGTCGGTCACATCGAAGCCAGCGACGCGCTGCGCCCCCGTCCCGCCGAAGCCTCAGCTCCCTCCGCCCGTCTTCCTGCGTGAAAAAGCGCGCTGGACCGCGGTTTCAAACTTGTGCAAAGTGCACAAAATTAATTATTTAAAAGCTGCCAACGCTGGCGATACAATCAAGATTCAAATAGCGACCGTCGACGACTTCCGCGCGTTTACCAGGTTACTCGGATTAAACCAAATCGCGTATCACACCTACGCCCTCCCGGAGGAGCGTAAGATCCGCGCAGTACTACGGGGCGTCCCGTTCGAACTCAGCAACGAAGACATCCTCGATGACCTTAAGTCTCAGGGTTTCCCGGTCACAGCAGTGCACAAGATGCACTCCAACCGCGGTAGGCGTTTTCCCTTAGCGTTGGTAATCCTGTCGAATGCTCCCAACTCGAGGGAGATCTTTAGAGAGGCTCGCACAATTTGCGGACTCTCAAATATCTCCGTCGAGCGTCCCAACCCCCGTGGTCACCCTGGGCAGTGCCACCGCTGCCAGCTCTATGGCCACGCAGCGGCTAACTGTTCAGCTCCCCCCAGGTGCGTAAAGTGCCTGGATCCTCACTTCACTAAGGAGTGCACTCGCACTCCCGAATCCACTTCCCCCCCTGCCTGTGTGCTGTGCGGCCGGTCCGGCCACACAGCTAACTACAGGGGTTGCCCGCGCGCTCCGCGCTCCACCACCAAGAGGGTCGCGCCTAAACCGGCGCCGCCGCTCACTCCTGCCAACTTCCCGCCGCTGCGCAACCGGGGTCCCCCGGAAGCAAAGCCCGTTCAGCCGACACCTACTCCGGCTCTGTCTTGGAGGCAGCGTCCGGCCGTTCCGCCTGCACCTTCCCGACCCATCCCAGCTCCCGTAGCTCCCGTAGGGCCGCGTCCTTCTCCGTCATCCGCACCTCAGTCGTCGTTGGCTGAGGACATGAAGACCGTATTCGACGTTATTCAAAACGTCGATATTAACGAAATTTCCGTGCTCGCACGCAAACTGCGAGCCGCCCGCTCTCCTCAAGAGCGTTTATTTGCTTTAGCCGAGCATCACTCGCTCCTAAGTTCGTTGTAAATTCTTTTATAATTTATAAATTCGTAAATAATAAATTATAATGTCTAGACCCGCGAATCCCGCGTCCAGTCGTATTAAACCCAAGGGCTTATCCCTAGTATCTTTTAACGCTCGTAGCCTTAATACCAACCTTCCCGAGATTAAACTGTTCCTTCAGAACAAAGAACCTGACTTATTCCTTCTCCAGGAGACATGGCTTACTCCAAACCGCTCCAGGGGATTCGCTATACCTAAGTACGCGTTTATTCGTAACGATAGGCCCAACTCTGACGGTTTCGGCGGCACCGCTATATATTACAAAAGAGGCTTCCACTGCTGTCCTCTCCCTACCCCTCCTCTCCTCAACATGGAAGCCACTGTGTGTAGATTGGCTATGACTGGTCATCCGACCATCATCATAGCTTCAATCTACATACCTAGTGGTACCAGACCAATCCGCAGCGACTTTGAGGCCATTCTCGCCCTCGGCCATTCAGTCAGTATGTTTGGAGACTTTAACTCCAAACATACTGACTGGACGTGCCTATCGACTAACACCAGCGGTATCGCTCTCCTCGACATCACTAACTCCCTTGACCTAGATGTCATATCCCCCGTCACTCCCACTCACTATCCCAACAACCCGTCCTACTCTCCTGACATCCTCGACTTTGCAATTATCAAGCGTATCAATCTTGACCTAAGGTCTATCGAACCGCTCGATGACCTAGGCTCCGACCATCGCCCCGTTTCCCTCGTGCTAGGACCGCCGAACGATAACGTCTCATCTCCTAAGACCTTTACCAACTGGAAAGGTTTTAAAAATACGTTAGTTTCAGCCTTAGAGGCTCCGAACTCTCCACTCGCGATCTCTCCCGAGCAATTAGATAGCCCGGATAAAATCGATTCATTAGTAAATTCTCTCACTGATGCTATCAACTCAGCCATCAGTGACAACGAAAAGGTTGCTAAGCAAGGCAAACCCACGCTTCCCTTAGCCGTTAGCAATCTTATTAAAGCTAAAAACGCGGCTCTCCGGAGAGCCAAGAAATATCCCACGCCCGCCTATAGAACAGCTGCGAATCAGCTTCAACGTAAAGTTAGGTCTTGCCTCGCGGAACTCCGAGACGCTCAGATGAACGATCTCATGGCGAATATCTCTCCGTCCCACCAAGCGTACTATAGCATGGCCCGAGCCTTACGCGTAGACACCGTCTCTCACGTTCCTCCTCTCACTCGTCCCGATGGCACTACTGCCTTCGAAGTCGAAGAGAAAGCCGAATGCTTCGCCGACAGCATTGCCGCACAATGCTCGCCCAGCACGCAACCCGCGAATCCCACTCACATCAAAGCGGTGGAGGACGAAGTCCTTCGCAGAGACTCTCTCCCCATCACCGCCGACCCTGTCACAGTCTCTAATGACGAAATCTTGCTTCTCATTAGAAATCAAAAGTCCAAAAAGGCTCCGGGTGCGGATGAAATTTCCAACCACGCACTTAAGCACCTACCGCAACAGATGCTTACCTTGTTAGCTATCATTTTCAATGCCTGCTTCGACCATAGCTACTTTCCTTAAGCTTGGAAAGAAGCGACAGTCATAGGCATTCCCAAGCCGGGCAAACCTCTGAACGTCCCGGCTAATCACAGACCCATCAGCCTCCTCAAGGCAATGTCTAAACTTCTCGAGAGAGTCATACTTTCTCGAATGCGGAACCATCTGTTTCCAACGGATGGCGATCCTCTCATTATTCCCCATCAGTTCGGCTTTCGCGCTAAACACTCCTGCCCTCAGCAAGTCCACCGAATCGTCGAGTATATACTTGACGGTTTCTATCCGCGTCGTTATAAAAAAGTCGCGGTTTTCTTTGACGTAGCCAAGGCTTTCGATAAAGTCTGGCACAGCGGTCTCGTTTATAAACTCTACAAGATAGGCTTACCGGATCGCCTAGTCAGGATAATAGCGTCGTTTCTCAAAGACCGTACGTTTCGATTTAAACACGAAGGCACGCTTTCTGCACCTCGTCCCATAAAGGCTGGAGTCCCTCAAGGCTCAGTCCTCGCCCCTCTGCTGTACACCGTGTACACCAACGACATTCCCATCCCGCCGAAAGGCGTCGAACTCGCCCTCTTCGCTGACGACACCGCACTCTATACCAAAGGCCACAGACTCCAAAAGGCCGTAAACGCCCTTGGTGCATGGTTTCAAGAATGGCGCATCGATGTGAACCCTGAAAAGAGTTCTGCGATGCGCTTCGACCACAAACGCCGTCGTCCCGATGGCGATCCCCACGTCCGAATGTTAGGCATTCCCATCCCCTGGAAGCGCAGTACTAAATACTTAGGCGTCACATTAGATCCGACGCTTTCTTTCAAGCCACACGTCGAAAGAGTTTCGAAACTCGCTCGTCACTATTTAGTCCGCCTAAATAGCATGTTAGGTAGAAAAAGTAAAATGTCCTTCAGAAACAAACGTACACTTTACAAGGTCTGCGTTAGACCCGTCATGACGTATGCCTCGCCAATCTTTGCCCACGCCAAACCCTCCCTCCTGCACAAACTGCAGGTAGTTCAAAACCTCTTTTGCCGCCGGGCCACAGGCGCACCGTGGTACGAGCGTAACGCGGACTTGCATAGAGATCTTGAACTGCCTACAGTGCAACAATATCTCAAAACACTCTCTGAAGCGTTCTTCAAACGCTCCGAAACCCATCCCAATCCTCTAGTTCGTGATTCTGTCTCATATGCTACTCCTGTGTTAGACTCGAAGTTCAAAGTCGATAGGCCTAGAAATGCGCAAGCGTACTCATCCACCAGACTGTCACGCGATCTCGAGGCCCTTCTGGCCGCAAATTCTAATTCTAACGTAAATTCTAATTCTAACGTAAATCCTAATACTAACGTAAATGCGAGTTAATTCAATTTTATTTTGCAATTTTTTAATTTTTGTTTTAATTATTGATTTTCATTTTGAGCACCTTCAGTGCTACGTATTCACCTTCAGTGCTATGTAATCCCAGCGGGTGACCCCTTCTGGGCCCCGCTAGCGCGGCCTCTTTCTCCAATTGGCCGTCGCTCAGATGAAGGCTGAGTGGCAAAAATGCACGAGCCGACAGGGGGTTTTTAGTGGGTATGGTCCTGGTAGGCGTCGGGACGAGTCCCACATAACTTTGGAATCGCGCCAGAGTATGCGTCAGGGCATTTTTATCCTCCTGCCCTTCCCGCGGAGGGGAACAAAAAAAAAAAAAAAAAATGAAGAGATGCTCTTGAGTGGCCTAATCATTCAAGTATTGAAGTATTTTTTTATAAAATAAATTTCTGTTTTTAGTGGCAACTGCATTGGCATAAACATAAAAGAGCTGATATTTATTAGCATTTACTTATTAATGTAATTTTTACGGGGTGAAAACCTCTAAGCAAATATCTTATGCAATTGTTAATTAAATTTGTTTAAATAATTTAAAGGGTTTTAAACTACACATTTCCAAAAGTATGTCAAAGAAATTGGGAATAGGTCAGCATTCAAAAATAAATATCTTTTACATGTCTCGTTTAAATTAAATAATAGTAGGCTCTTTAATTCGGAGTCATTTATTAAATTTTTATCATCCATTTATATTTTGGTCTAGCGGCAATCTTCTGGCATATATGTCAACATTTTTGGTACGCATTCATCAACAATTGTGTCCAATAGAAAAAAATTGCTTAGTCTTAAAAGTTGACCTTAGTTTTACAATGTAAAATAGTATATTTTTTTATATCTAGATCGATAGATCTAGTCGAACTAGATTCTACTTGGAATACAAGATATAGTGAATTTCGTGAACAACATTTTTTAAATTATCTTCGAATATTGTATTTATTTTATTTATAGAGGTATTTTTCTATATTTGTTATAAAATATTGCAGCTTTATAAGGGTGTAAAATTGGCAGAATGTTAAATGTTGTTTACAAGTTTATATAAGCTGAAAAACTATCAAAAATCCTAATAAATTAAATAAGGGATACTATTCTTGTTAGTACTTTATGAACATAAAAATGAGCCATTTATACGAGTATCATACATCAGCAAAATCTAAGATCTGTTTCACAAATATACAGGGTGACTTGTAATTCGACGTATTCCTCTTGGGATGTGATATTACAACTAATTTCCAACAAAATGAACTATAATGTCCTTAATACAAAGGAGGCTCGTTATCGAGATATTCAATATTTTTGGTTTTGTTCAAAAAATCCCGAATTAACTACAAAAAATTAACTACAAAACTAGTGTTTTGAATAAAGTTGTTCAATTTTTTATCAGTTACCAATACATCAACATACATTTATTAATACTAATACTGGCACAATATTGAACATTTTAAAATAGCAAGTGAATTCTTATAAAATTTTGTTTTGATTTACTAATTTGGTCAATAGAAAACTGGATTTATTTTAAAAAATCAACAGTAGATTAACCATACAAACTACTCGAAAAACTTCCTTGTTCTATTAACTATTCAAACAAGTTTAATTATTAAGAAACAAACAACAATTCCCAGAAAAAAACGTACGTAGAGCACGTGCATTGTAAAACCTTGTTATGACCACATCCCAAGAGGAATACGTCGAATTACAAGTCACCCTGTATATATACATTCACGAATCCATAATTAAATAAGCCTTCCTTTTATAAAAAGACAAGAAATCTCATTTCTTTATACAGAACTCATTCCTTTACACTAATTTACATCTAATCTACCAAGCGTACCTATTCAAAATTTGTCGCTAGCTCGCTTTTAATCTGTAGCGGCAATGATAGCTGGCAATAAATCAACATTTTAGTCGGCAATTGCCATAATTCACGCTGTATCAAGTTACTTGCGGAATAAAGAAAAATCCAATTTCCTAAGCTTACATTACTTGGAAGGGACGAAGGAGGTTGACTTAGGGTGCATGCATAATAGTGTCTCATATCTATATATATATATAATATAATAATAATAATATAAATATTATTATTCAATCCATGAAACTTTTAATGATAAAGCCTTAAGATATTATGCTTAAGAATTCTTACTTTCCACTTGATATAAGATGCTGCGTTATTCTGTATATTATATCTATATTTGCAGGTATTTAATAACATTGTTACTATTGAACTTAGCAGAATTTTGATTATTTAGTATACGTTTGCCTGACATTATCAAGACTAGTACCAACGAAAGAAAAAGCCACATTTAAAACTATCAAATATTTAAAGTGGGAAAATATCTAGTAAAATGAAAAAAGTCAAAATAAAGGCTTCAACTTATATGTTATACACAGTTTCAATAAAAAATACAAGTAATATGGATCACGTTAAATGGATATCACACGTCAATCTAATATAAATAAGAGAACATCTTAAAACAATGGTACTTGTGAACAGCGCCTAAGAAAGGTGTTTCGGATATGAGCGATTATTCAAGACTGCGATAACAATTGGACAATAAATTATGATTGATGAAAGTGCTCAGATACAGTGTGTACACAACTTTACTGCCGCGAAAATATTTATTTTATTCTCGTATAATGAGGGTTCATTTTGTCGGAGGTTAATGCATTAAGTAATTAGGCTGCTTTTAAAAATCTCGGTCAGAAAATCTTTGGTTTTACTTAAGTTCGGTCGGGTATATTCTGAAAATGTTTATAAATAAGGTATGGCAAAGATGGCTACGGTTCTTAAAAGCTTTCCATACTTTACCCAGCGCAAGAGAAATATTGTTCGGTTATATTTTTTTGTGAGTTTTAAATTGTAAGATCAAAAACATACTTTGTATAGTTACAAAATAGACAGTACGTGCTTAAACGGGTCAAAATTTATGTATTTAATGTTATTTGATTTATTAAAATCATTGAACAGGTAAGAAATAAGAAAAAGCTTTGACATGTAGTTCCAACTTAAAATACACACATTGTAATCCACAACTATTGCAATAAACATATTGTACGCTTCCAGTGGGCTGGTCGTAGTCGTTCAGGACTGACATTACACAAGCGGGAACAATGTGTAGGAGCAATTCCGGTTAGCGCCAAGAAGACTAGTTTATTGAGATTTAAAAAGCATATCCACAACTACGAACCGAAATACACACAATCACTTACGATCCCTTATGAAGATCCCTCTGAAAGATTCATATTTGTGCGCAATTTTTATTTAAATTATGACGTCATAAAGACCGTAATAAACTACTTCAGACCAAGCTTTTAATCACAGCTATATGAAAATGTACTTTTAATGTGAACAACAGAAATGCTATTTTTAAACTTAAAAGGTTTAAAATTTTCTCTTCCTTATATAGTTGACGTATTTATATAATAATAATAATAATAAAAAACTTTATTTTCAGACAGTTAGTCCATAGATGTGTTAGTAACAATGAACTTAATAACTACGAGTTAGTAAACTCAAAATTAATACATAACACTTAAAACGGTGAAACCGCGTGAAGCTGCATCCATCGGCGCAACATTGGCGAGTCCCACCTTGCAGCGAACACGCTGAGGATGGTGTTGGAGCTGCGGCGGAGGCGATCGAGTAGGGAGGCACAGCGTTTGCGCATGATGGCCGTGAAACTGTCGGTCTGCTCCTCCGCGAACATTCCCGACGCACTACACCGCCACGGCAGCCCCAACAGCACCCTGAATGCGTTGTTATATTGCACGCGCAGGTCGCTGTATTCACTTTTCCTGAAATTGACCCACAGACTGCATGTATAAAAAGATTGGCAGTAAGCCTTAAAAAGCGTTATTTTTACCTGTTTAGAACACCTGGCAAATCTGCGGGCAAGCATATTGGCTCGGGCAGCAATTAATTGAAACCGTGTTGTCAAGTTAAATTTCTCAAAAGTTAGTTCCGCAAGAGCCGGCTATGTAGGCTGTGCAGCATTTTTTATGATCACAATAAAATGTTAAGTTCTATAGCGGGCTTAGGCCGTGTGACAATATCATACAGTCTAATAGTGTATTTTTTTCAATGCTTTTATTGCTAAATAAAACGTGGATGAAATTTTATTAGCAACAATACTGGCGGCATCTTGGTTTGCGTGTTTGTGATTGGCAAACTTTCGTAGGTTTTTTTTAGATTGTTTTTATTATTTATAGTTTTAATATTCATGGACTGAATTTTAAAGGCCCTCAACATCATACTATTATTACAGTTCGATAACTTAAGTAAAAAAATAATATTGTAGCTTCTTAATATTAATGGAAGATAACAGCCACGAATATAAAACACACATCTATTGTATCAAGAGCTACTTTTATTTATAAAAAACTAATTGATTTTAAAAATTAAAAAAAAAAGTACTTAAATATTAATAAAAACTTTTTATCAATTCCAAGTTCACAAATGATCTTAGTCTACTTATTGTTGTATATTATTTATATATACATGTATTTATGTTTATTACAATTCATTTCTGTTTTTAGAAATGGCGTGTAAAAAATATAATAAACTAGACACGTCTTTTTCAAATGGCAGCATTTGCTAGGGAACCTAGGCATTTTTATATATTTATATATCATATATTGTAGTTCCAAGCCCTCCAATGGACCCAACCGTTATAAGCTTTCTTAGGTCGTTCGCCCAGATGCTCGTTGCGTCCGGCGTCGCCATTTCCGAAGATATAATAACGCAGGCCTTAAAGGCAACAATCGCGTCCCTGGCCCCTCAGGCCTGATCCCCGGCCCCTCAGGCCTCCAACGTCCAGACTCCTCAGGTCTACAGCTCTCCCACGTCTCCCGTCCCGTCCGAGATGGACTGTGAATCGGTCATATCCTCTCAAGCGTCGCGTCATAAGCGTGCCGCTCCTGGGAGCGACTCCGAACCCGCGTCTGATGCGTCGTCAGATGCCGTCACCTTAACCGGCTCGCCTGAGCCCGCGTTCCAGTTAGTCGCCAAACGCTCCAAGAAGCGCTCGAAGAAAGCCTCGGTATCCTTAATACCCGAGCCCTCCCCGGTGTCATCAACACCCGCCTCCTCGCCACTAAAATCGATCGAAGTAACCGCGTCTCCGTCGGTCCCATCGAAGCCAGCGACGCGCTACGTCCCATTGAAGCCTCAGCTCCCTCCGCCCGTCTTTCTCCGCGAAAAAGCGCGATGGACCACGGTATCTAATCTTTGCAAAGAGCAAAAAATTAACTATCTCAAAGCAATCAACGCAGGCAATTCGAATAAAATCCAGGTCGCAACCATCGACGACTTTAGAGCGTTCGCTAGGGTACTTTCACTAAAACAAATCGCATATCACACCTACGCCCTCCCGGAGGAGCGTAAGATCCGCGCAGTACTACGGGGCGTCCCGTTCGAGCTCGCGAACGAAGAAATCCTCGAGGACCTTAAGTCCCAGGGTTTCCCGGCCGAAGCAGTGCACAAGATGCACTCCAACCGCGGTAGGCGTTTTCCTTTAGCTCTAGTTATCCTGTCCAACACTCCCAACTCGAAGGAGATCTTCAGAGAGGCTCGCACAATTTGCGGACTCTCGAATATCTCCGTCGAGCGTCCCAACCCCCGCGGTCACCCTGGGCAGTGCCACCGATGCCAGCTCTATGGCCACGCAGTGGCTAACTGTTCAGCCCCCCCAGGTGCGTTAAGTGCCTGGATCCTCACATCACTAAGGAGTGCACTCGCACTCCCGAATCCACTTCCCCCCTGCCTGTGTGCTGTGCGGCCAATCCGGCCACACAGCTAACTACAGGGGTTGCCCGCGCGCTCCGCGCTCCACCGCTAAGAGGGCCGCACCCAAACCGGCGCCGCCGCTCACTCCCGCTAACTTCCCGCCGCTACGCAACCGGGGTCCCCCGGAAGCAAAGCCCGTTCAGCCGACGCCTACTCCGGTTCTGTCTTGGAGGCAGCGTCCGGCCGTTCCGCCTGCACCTTCCCGACCTATCCCAGCTCCCGTAGCTTCCGTAGGGCCGCGTCCTGCCCCATCATCTTCACCTCAGTTATCGTTGGCTGAGGACATGAAGACCGTGTTCGACGTCATACAAAACGTCGATATTAACGAAATTTCCGTACTCGCACGCAAACTGCGAGCCGCCCGCTCTCCTCAAGAGCGTTTATTTGCGTTAGCTGAGCATCACTCGCTTCTAAGTTCGTTATAAATTTTATTTTTTGTATAAATTCGTAAATAAGCAAATATTACGCCTTAAATCCCGCGTCCGTTAGATTCGAAATTTCAAAGTCGTTTAGATCGAGAAACGCGCACACTGGCGAACCTACGCAATTAGCTTTAGATCTCGAGGTCCTTCAGGCCGCAATTTCTAACTTTAACGTAAATTCTAATTCTTACGTAAATCCGAATTAATGCAACTTTATTTTTCATTTTTAATGTTTTCAATTATTTACTTTTCATTTTGAGCACCTTCAGTGCTATATAATCCCAGCGGGTGACCCCTTAAGGGCCCCACTAGCGCGGCCTCTTTCTCCAATTGGCCGTCGCTCAGATGAAGGCTGAGTGGCAAAAGTGCACGAGCCGGCAGGGGGTTTTTAGTGGGTATGGTTCTGGTAGGCGTCGGGACGAGTCCCACATAACTCTGGAATCGCGCCAGAGTATGCGTCAGGGCATTTTTACCCTCCTGCCCTTCCCGTGGAGGGAAATAAAACAAAAAAAAGGAGTCTCCGTTTGCGTGCGGACCCGTTCGCACGTCGATTGCTGACTGCCTTCCCACGCTCTCTAGTCCCCGCACTAGTTGAGGTTTTCACGACTGTTTTCGTATCGTCACGAAGGAGTTCTTTCCAAAAGCTTGGAAGGAAGCTACAGTCATAGGCATTCCCAATCCGGGTAAAACTTTGAATATCCCGGCTAATCACAGACCCATCAGCCTACTCAAAGCCATGGCTAAACTTCTTGAGAGAGTCATACTCGCTCGAATGAAGGACAACCTGTTCCCAGCGGACGGTGACCCCCTCATTATCCCCCACCAATTCGGCTTTCGAGCCAAACACTCGTGCCCTCAGCAAGTCCACCGAATCGTCGAGTACACACTCGACGGCTTCTACCCTAGACGACTGAAAACAGTCGCGGTTTTCTTTGACGTAGCCAAGGCTTTTGAAAAAGTCTGGCGCGCGGGTCTCATTTACAAGCTTCACAACACAGGCTTGCCCGACCGACTAGTCAAACTAGTCGGCTCCTACCTTAAAAATCGCACCTTTCGTTTTAAACACGAAGGTACGCTCTCCACCCCCCACCCCCTCAAGGCGGGCGTCCCTCAGGGCTCGGTACTCGCCCCGCTATTCTACTCTGTATACACCAATGACATACCTATTCCGTCTAAAGGTGTTCAACTCTGCCTCTTTGCCGACGACACTGCCCTATACGTCAAGGGCGTGCACGTCGACACACTCATCACCAAACTCCAGAAGGCCGTAAATGACCTCGGAGCCTGGTTTAAAAAATGGCGTATCGATGTAAATCCAGAGAAAAGCTCTGCGATGCGCTTCGATCACAAACGCCGTCGTCCCTACGACCCCCACATCCGAATGCTAGGTACGCCCATCCCGTGGGCACAAACCACCAAGTACCTAGGCGTAACGCTCGATCGTACGCTTTCATTCCGACCTCATATACTTCGAGTTACCAAACTCGTCCGTCTGTACATGGGCCGCCTTAACAGTATGTTAGGCCGGCACAGTAAAATGTCTCTTAGGAACAAGCGAACGCTTTTTAAGGTTTGCGTGAGACCAGTCATGACGTACGCCGCCCCATTTTTTGCACATGCTAAACTCTCCGATATGTATAAACTACAGGTAGTCCAGAATCTCTTCTGCCGCCGGGCCACGGATGCTCCGTGGTACGTGCGAAACGCAGACCTGCACAGAGATCTCGAACTGCCTACTATACAACAACACCTTAGAACGCTCTCCACCGCTTTTTTTGTCCCTTTGCGCACCTTCAGTGCAAATTTCACATCCGGCGGACGACCCGCTAGCCGGTCTCCGCCAACGCACCCACTTCCCGACGGGTGTCGCTTCCGATGAAGGCTGACGGTAAAATATTGCCACAGACAACAAGGTGGTTTTGAGTGGGTAGGTGCCATTCTGGTGAGTCCTACATAACCCGCGCAGAGGTAGGTATTTTCCTGCGGCGGTATGCATGACGCATCTTCCACCTCCCTCCCGTGCGGGTGTTGCTTCGGCGGCAAAAAAAAAAATAATGTTGAAAAGAAAAAAATGTTCTTTGCTTTCTAACACGAAATAAATATATGATAGACTTAGAAATAGATGCACAATAAAGCTAAGTTCTTTATTTAAAAAAATGCCAACATCAGTTATTTCTTTCCAAAATAAATTAAATTAACCGAAGACAACGCTCCTCAACAAGATATTTTTGCAAAAAACTTGTAAACGTTTACAGATAATTGTTAATATTTATTTTGGTTTTGTTCAGTACCTACGACTACAATCTAGAATAGACAACGTCAAAACAACCATATCATGAAATTGTATCATGGCGTCTGAAAAAAAAATTAATAAATATATTTATATAATATAGATAATTTTAAAATCTCCAGAGTAAAACTTGTATAGACTGTATTTGTATAACGGACACATTTTCAGTCAGACCACGCCTATACTAAGAGTACCTTAATGCCTTAATGAAAAGATACTTAACTTTTTAAAATATCATTAATTTATTTATATAATATAATAAACAAATAAAAATACAACTATAAAACCTTTACTTAGGCCGACTTCTAACAATTTAATTTAAGTTAGCATGTTAGTTACCTAAAACGTACCTCTATCACTGTCAATTTGTATGGGATTGACAGAGACATACTGCTACATATTAACCCGAGTTGGCTTGAATTGTTAATTTTCACTCAGGTCCACGCAAGAAGGCAAAGCAGCAGCAACGTGCTTGTATGGGTTATCCCTTAGAAAACTGGTAATAAATTATAAACCTAAATGCCACACCATGTACCTAATCATATATAGAAAACTTCTACGATTGGCAAAACTAGTTTTGATAACACATAGTTTGTCCTCGTCAGGATTCGAACCCGAAAGGTGAAAGAGGCAGGGTCACCACTGACCTTATTCATTTATTAGTAGGACTAACAGTAGAAATTACAACAAATCGTATAATTAGGTTTATCAATACAAAGGGAAAAGTTTAATGCAACCTCTGTTGAAGGTAGACGTCATTCAAAGACAAATTAAAATAATGAAAAAAAAAACAATAAACTCATACAGCTTACAACTGAAAAAATAATAAGAAAAATATTGTAGCATTACGTGAAATATTAAAAATACATTATTACCAACATTATGCTTTAAAATATAAACAGCTAAACTTAACGATAAATTATATTTTCATATCGATGCATCGCTAAAAACTCTAGATTAGTAGTAGTTTCTTTTTGAAGAAGACCTAAAATACCGTCACTTATTTATTTAGCAATCATGTCTTATGTAAGTAAAAAATATATATTCTGATCCTGTTGAAATAACGATAGTATTAAAATTACCTTTCCGAAAAAACAAATTCTAAGGTCCCAACAAGATCAAAAGCATTAGCCGATTAAAGAATTCAATTTAAAATAACTTCGCTTAGTTCTCAGATCACGATTTCAATCATAATATCCATGTCGGCCTCGTCGCACAATTTCCTTTATTTGCACTAATCATAGAACTTATATACAGTACGCTCCATTTATCTTTGAGCTCTATTCAGAAAGAAAATTATTCATGAAATCAATTCTCGTCGAAAATCAGAAGCGTTCCACTCCCTTATTTCCTATTATAATTGCCAGCACCAAAACTCCTTGGTGTGTCTTACTGAAATGAATTTTTCATAGCTATTTCATTGCTTGGTGATAAAGAATTCTTTTTAATAGTCCTATTGGAGTTTTGAAAATTTTATTTCCATTTTTATGTACTTATTTGGAGTTGGTGCGGAAATTTTGCAGGTTATTTTATGCAATGTTATTTTTTTAAAGCTACGATTCAGAAAAATAATTAGGTGATGGTACCTAAACTACATTTTTTTTATGATACTTATTTATTCTATACGTAGAAGAGAATGTATTGGCTAAAGTATCTTTCATTGATATATGATTAATAGGCATTATATTTCAAATTCAAATTCAAATTTATTTATTTCTTATGCAAACAAAATAGAACTTAATTACAACATACGGTTACTTTACATAATTTAAAAAGGTACAATTCTTATAATTATCTATTTTCAGAAGAATACAGTTTTACAAAACCATTCCAGCCAATAACTCAGTGGACGAAACATAGGTAAATGTACAAATACCTAACCTAACCCAACAAAAAACATGAGTCTCGGTCTGCGTGCGTTCTCGAGCGCACGTCGATCGCAGACGCCTTCCCGCTCTTTTAGCCCCCGCGCTAATTGAGCACCCAAATTTCACTGGTTGTTGTCGTAAAACATAATTTCATAGTTGTATACCGTAATAAGTTTCTAACGCCGTTTTCACGGCGGTCAGTGGCTCGTTAACCGTACTTCTAATAAGTTTCTAACGCCGTTTTCACGGCGAACAGTGGCTTGTTAACCGTACTTCGTGGAACGTGAGCTTCGTCGACGGGGTTTCGTCGTTCCAGGACTTCAAGTTTTCGTATTCAAGTAAGTTATCCGCGTCGTCCTCAACCACCCTACTGCGTGTAGGGTGGTTTTAGGAAGTTAGTCATCGTTGTTAGGTTCATATATTGTCCCTCCCCAACCCCTCCGCAATGGCTACCCTAAGCTCTGATGAGATTAGGAAGAAGTTACTTGATAGTACCGGTGCTGAAGGCATGTATATAAATGCCGACAAGTACCGTTTCTTAGATTCTCTCATCCCTCATTTCATGACGATAATGTCCACAATGGCCCCTCAGGCCACCCCAGTTCCCCAGACCCCTCAGGTCTTAGGCCCTCCCGCGTCCCCTTCCTCCAGTGACATGGAGTGCGAAGTAGACGCCCCTCTGCGCCGCAAGCGCGCACCCGCGACTGAGTCATCCTCGGACGCCACCCCAACTGGCCCTGAGCCTTCCTCTTTCACCCTTGTTAAGAAGCGCTCTAAAAAGCGCTCGAAACAAGACCCGGCGCCCTCGACGCCCGTCCCCACACCCCCTGCGGCGTCTTCAACGCCAGCTGCCCCGGTGTCTTCAACACCCGCTCCGGCCCCAACTTCTGTCAAGGCCAAGGTCCCACCACCCGTTTTCCTTCGGGAAAAGGGTAAATGGACTGAGGTCTCGACATTGTGCAATGAGCACAAGATCCATTACACCCGAGCGGTAAACTCGGGTGAATCTATTAAAATCACTGTCTCGTCGATAGACGATTTCCGAGCTTTGACTAAGCTCCTCACCGATAAGCAATATGCTTATCACACTTATGCTCTGTCAGAAGAGCGTAAGATCAGAGCGGTACTCAGGGGAGTCCCGTTCGAATTATCGAACGAGGCTATCCTGGAGGATCTGCAGTCCCAAGGCTTCCCGGCACTCGCGGTGCATAAAATGCACAGCAAGTACGGGAGGCAACACCCTCTCGCTTTGGTGATTCTCGCCAACGTCCCCAAGTCCAGAGAGATCCTGAAAGGGGTTAGCTCTATTTGCGGCCTCTCTGGGATCTCAATCGAGGCGCCTCATCGCCGCGGTCATCCCGGCCAGTGCCACCGGTGCCAGTTGTACGGGCACGCGGCGGCCAACTGCCGCGCACCGCCCAGGTGCGTCAAGTGCCTGGTCCCTCACTTCACTAAGGAGTGCAATCGCACTCCTGAAACTCCCTCTCCTCCCGATTGCGTGCTTTGTGGCCAGTCCGGCCACACCGCAAATTACAAGGTCTGCCCTCGTGCACCCCGTTGTATGCGCTCCAATTTCAAAAGGGCGGCACCCAAACAGGCCCCGCGCCTTTCTCAAGAAAACTTTCCGCCGCTGCGTAGCCGAGTTCCTCCGGCTGCAAAGCCTGCACAATCCAGGCCTGCCCCAGAAAACTGGAGGCAGCGCCCCGCATCGAATCCCATCCCGGCTCCTCGCCCATACAAACCCACTCCTCAATCCTCCGTAGCAGACGATATGCGTATCGTCTGCGACGCTATCAAAAATGTCGATGTTAGTGAAATCGCAGTCTTAGCCCGTAAACTTAGGGCTTCACGTACTCCGACAGAGCGTTTGCTAGCTCTGGCGGAGCATAGTTCCCTTCTCAATTCATTATAGGTTCATTTAAATGAATTGATCCCTAAATCATGCTTCGGCCGACCTCTGCCCAGCCCCGGCTTCACCGGAGGCTGCCCAGAACGGCCACCAACTCATGTCCCTTTGAGCACCTTCAGTGCAACTTTCACTACAGGCGGAAGACCCGCTAGCGGGTCTCTGCCAGCGCGCCCAACTTCCCGACGGGTGTCGCTTCCGATGAAGGCTAACGGTAATAACTACAGCCAACAGGTGGTTTTTAGTGGGTAGGTGCCATTCTGGTGAGTCCCACATAACCCCCCCGCAGAGGAATTTACCTGCGGGCGGGTATGCATGACGCATCTTCCACCTCCCTCCCGCGAGGGTGCCTCGGCAGCAAAAAAAAAAAAAAAAACAACAAAAAACAGTAAACGTCACTTCATGAATCCCTAAAACTTTCTATATTCTATTTTAACCCATAGGTAGGTATGATTGAATCAATGATCCAAAACAAATCCAAATTAAAAAAGAAACAAATTTGCAAACACAATTAAATTTTTGACTTAGTTAAACATTAAACAACTTTATATCTATCGATACATATTCAACGGCTAAGGTAAACATTTTAAACTGTTCATTTAAAGAGTTAAAAGTATTTCAATAAAAACTTACTAAGTTTAGAATTTCAATACAACTGATCATTCTGACTGGTTCTCATTTAAACGACTGCACCTGTTTCACGTGTATCTAAAACTTTCACTCAATCTAAGTTTTCGGTCTCCCCTTCCCCTTCAAATTAATATCAAAGGCTTCCATATTGCGTTTGCAAAATACACTTCGCTGCAAATTCATAAGTTGCACATTTAGCACTCAAGCACTTTTCTCGCTGAAAGTTTCCAAGAGTTCAGTTATAGCGTCGTCGGCGTCACCCACTAAAACGTTAACTCGAGCGCTGCACGGCTACAAAAAGTTCTCACACAATTGTCGGTTGTTCTAATTAAGAAGTTGGGTCGTCGCATCGTTACTATACAGTTAACTGTAGTTCGTTAACGTAACTCGTTTACAAGTAGACTTCGGAGAATTGAAAACTTACGGCCGAGAATAGAAGAGCAGCCTGTATATAAAGTAGATAGTGCTGTCTCGTTCTTTTTGAGGAGATGGAGTTCTAAATGGATTTTTGCCTAAAGTTAGTAGCCCGCCAGTTATTCGCTGATTGTCGCTGAAAGTGATATGTATGCTGCGAAACTTACTTAAGTTACTCTGGTATGAAGTTGTGTATGATCCGATTCGGCTGCTATGATCTTTATAAGTTTAGTTGAAAATTTTGTTAAAATTATTTTGGCCTAATTTTTTTTATGGTTTAATAAAACCGAATTTATAACCCTAAGCGTCATAATGACTGCTAGTGAGTATATGTCAAAAAGTAGTCGTACTTATGTGTCGTAAAGTCAGAAGTACTTATTTATTCATAATTTCGTAAATAATTGTAATTTAAAAACTAAGTGTTAATTTTTTTATGATACGTTAGGTTCTTCCTCTTATACATTCTAAAACATTTTATGTAATATCATGAATGTTAATCATTTTTTCATAATTTAAAGAAATAAGCAACTTAATATCAATGGTGTAAAGTTTGAACAAGGTATTTTTTATATTACATATAAGCAATGTTTCCATAGCTCCTTCAAGAAATTACTTGCGCAATTTGAAATAATCGCCACCAAATCATGTTAACGATTCATGCACATTTGTGACTTATAAACAATTTGTTTTCACTTACAAAACATAGAGCAATTATAAATACACTAACGATTTTTACTCACGTTTAACTGTTAAAACGGTAAGACTATTTTCTAGCCCGGTTATGAATGCCAAGCCAGGTGCAGCCGCAACTGCACTCACCCCCTGAAGAACAGCTCCATACGGGTTTGAAACTAGTCGGACCGTTTCAAAAGCTAATTAATAAATAAATCCCCAGACAAACACTCCTACTGTATGGCCCCAAAGCAAGCAGAGCTTGTGTCATGGATGAACACAAATACAGCGAAACTGGGGGGAACCCATAATAAACGTACAAACTTAAATGTCAACAAACATGACACGTGAAAAAACTAATGAATGAATGAATAAACGAGTGAAAAATCATAAATGAATGCCTTGGCCAGGACTCGAACTTGGGACCCTCGGCGTGTGAGGAAGGGTTACTACGCTACTTGGTCGTAGTAGTTAGTAAAAATGACTCATCAATTTTTCATAGAACTAGTAGAGCAATTTTGAAATAAGTTTACAGAAAACTTTAAACCTGACACATCTCTAATGATTATTCATTAACATTTACATGAAGGCAAGTTAATCAGCGACGTGTTACAAACTGGAGTGTTATCTATGCAAGTGATCAGTAACCCTCCATTCAGTGAGTTATCTTATTGAGTGACAGTTACCGAGTTGATGATACACGTCAACTCTGCTACCAGGGTACTTGGGGAACCGGGAGCTGGTTTCTGGAGGAGATTCAAATATGTGAATTGTACAAACTTTTTTTAATGTACATAAGAAAATCAATTATATCAGAAAAGACTGATAACATATAAGACAGTTTTAAAAGTAAAATTAATGACAATATGTTATACTTTTGAGGTGGCATAGTAGGGTGTTTAAAGCTCTGCTGATGGACATATCGGGAATGATTTGTAGGAAGGTGGAAATATTTGATTTGTCTTTGATCCATGTGCAAAATCACGTTATTTTACTTTGTATGGAACGGAACTGCTCCAATTATGGATTTACAATTGAAAATAATTTAAGTTACTACAGTTCATCCTATTTTAACTTCTGTAATAAACACCTTAGCGTTTATTTTTTGCCGCGAGATTGTGCAATGAACAGTGACATTTGAGTACCAAAAGGAATACGATTCAAACAAACATGGGCACGGATTCCACTTCTCATGAAGTTGGATCGAAAAATGTCTACTGGCTATGAATATAGAAAATAACACTAGTTACAGTGTAAACAAACCACGTAAATAAATTTTTTTTTCTTTTTAAAAAGTAATTGTCAATCTTCTCAATATTTTTTAAACGCCAATTGATGGAGCTGTCAAAAAAAAACGATAATTTTAACATTACTGAAGATAATAGGTAGGATTCAATGAAACTTTACGTTAACTCTGTTAAGATCTAGCCTGGGGTGGTACAAGTCCTATCAAACCACGTGTATGTGGTTGTGTTCCGGTTAAATGAAAGAAACAGCCAGTCTTATTACTGGAACAAACGCAATTCCAACCAAAGCCTACGCTCAGACTAAATCACGTCCACGGGTGCGGACCAATAACTATTAGTTGTGCTCGTTTGCTGGCTCATTCTCGCTCCGATCGCCACGCGGTGCGGACGTGCAAGACCCAGTTCTCCGTTGATCGGTCCTTTCCCGCTATTCCGTGGCGCTCAGTCTACTGACGTCACAGTTTAGCGTGTTGGTTCCGTGCTACGGTTTTCAAGGTTTTTCTACTCCGTCTGAGTGCTTTCGAAGTGCGATTTTTCTTTGTGACTAAGCCCCTTAGTCTTCAAAGTGCTGTGCTAAGTTGTGTTGTGCTTGTGCTGAGTGCAGTGTTGTGCCCAGCGTAAGTAGTCTGGTTTCAGTGCAAAGGATACTTAACGGTGACAACGAATTTGTAATGAACCAGTACTTTTTATTTTTATTTATTTCTCTTCTCTATTTTATTTATTTTTCTCCTATTTTCATATTTATTTTTATCATATTTGTGTGTTTTCGTGTGTATTTGTCCTTTCTGTCGGTAAAGGTTGACCCTAACGCGGTCAACTCTTTACCTGCGTACCCTTTTTTAGGTTTCTAGGTAGCGGCCTTCGGCGTACTACGGTTAGTTTTTAAGTTATTCTCCCCAGCCCCCCTACCGCTGGTAGGGAGGTTTGCCGCTAGGGTTGCTAGGTTTTTATTTAGGAACTCTAGGCATTTGTTATTTAATTAGGAGCTAGGTTTGCTAGGGGACCTAGGCATACATTATATATTTATATATTACATATTCAAGCCCTCCAATGGACCTTGTAAGCGTTCTTAGGTCGATCGCCCAGGCGCTCGCGGCGTCCGGTTGCCCCATCCCAGATGACGTACTAACGCAGGCCTTACAGGCTACTATCGCGTCCCCGGCCCCTCAGGCCTCAACCCCGGCCCCTCAGGCCTCAAACCCGGCCCCTCAGGCCTCCGACGTCCAGACCCCTCAGGTCTACAGCTCTCCCGCGTCTCCCGCTTCGTCCGAGATGGACTGCGAATCGGTCGCATCCTCTCACGCGTCGCGTCGTAAGCGTACCGCTCCCGGGAGCGACTCCGAACCCGCGTCTGATACTTCGTCAGATGCCGTCACCTTAACCGGCTCTCCTGAGCCCGCGTTTCAACTTGTCGCCAAGCGCTCCAAGAAGCGCTCGAAGAAAGCTTCGGTATCTTCAATACCCGAGCCCTCCCCGGTGTCTTCAACACCAGCCCCCGCGCCGTTAAAATCGCTCGTAGTAACCGCGTCTCCGTCGGTCACATCGAAGCCAGCGACGCGCTGCGCTCCCGTCCCGCCGAAGCCTCAGCTCCCTCCGCCCGTATTCCTGCGTGAAAAAGCGCGCTGGACCGCGGTTTCAAACTTGTGCAAAGAGCACAAAATTAATTACTTAAAAGCCGCCAACGCTGGCGATACAATCAAAATTCAAGTAGCGACCGTCGACGACTTCCGCGCGTTTACCAGGCTACTCTCGCTAAATCAAATCGTGTATCACACCTACGCCCTCCTGGAGGAGCGTAAGATCCGCGCAGTACTACGGGGCGTCCCGTTCGAACTCAGTAACGAAGACATTCTCGAGAACCTTAAGTCTCAGGGTTTCCCGGTCACAGCAGTGCACAAGATGCACTCAAACCGCGGTAGGCGTTTTCCCTTAGCGTTAGTAATCCTGTCAAATACTCCCAACTCGAAGGAGATTTTCAAAGAGGCTCGCACAATCTGCGGACTCTCGAACATCTCCGTCGAGCGTCCCAACCCCCGCGGTCACCCTGGGCAGTGCCACCGGCTCCGGCTCTGTCTTGGAGGCAGCGTCCGGCCGTCCCGCCTGCACCTTCCCGACCCATTCCAGCTCCCGTAGCTTCCGTAGGGCCGCGTCCCGCTCCGTCTTCTGCACCTCAGTCGTCGTTGGCTGAGGACATGAAGACCGTATTCGACGTTATCCAAAACGTAGACATTAATGAAATCTCCATACTCGCACGCAAACTGCGAGCCGCCCGCTCTCCTCAAGAGCGTTTATTCGCGTTAGCCGAGCATCACTCGCTCCTAAGTTCGTTGTAAATTCTTTATTTTTGTATAAATTCGTAAATAAGTAAATTATAATGTCTAGACCCGCGAATCCCGCGTCCTGTCGTGTCAAACCCAAGGGCTTATCCCTAGTATCTTTTAACGTTCGTAGCCTTCAACCCAACCTTCCCGAGCTCAAACTGTTCCTTCAGAACAACGACCCAGATCTTTTACTTCTCCAGGAGACATGGCTCACTCTTAATCGCTCCAGGGGATTCGCTATTCCTAAGTACGCGTTTACACGTAACGATAGGCCTAACTGCGACGGTTTCGGCGGCACTGCTATCTACTACAAAAGAGGATTCCATTGCTGTCCTCTCCCTACCCCTCCTCTCCTCAACATGGAAGCCACCGTATGTAGATTGGCTATGACTGGTCATCCGACCATCATCATAGCTTCAGTCTACATACCCTCTGGCACCAAACCTATCCGCAGCGACTTTGAGACCATTCTCGCCCTCGGCCGTTCAGTCATTATGTTCGGAGACTTTAACTCCAAACATACTGACTGGACGTGCCTATCAACCAACCAAAGCGGTATAGCTCTCCTCGACATCACCAACTTACTCGACTTAGACGTCGTCTCCCTATCACTCCCACTCACTATCCCGACAACCCGAACCACTCTCCGGACATCCTCGACTTTGCAATCGTCAAGCATATCAACCTCGACCTCAGGTCTATCGAACCGCTCGATGACCTAGGTTCTGACCACCGCCCCGTCTCCCTCGTGCTAGGACCGCCTAACGTTAACGTCACTTCTCCTAAGACCTTTACCGTCTGGAAAGGTTTTAAAAATACGATAGTTTCTGCCTTAGAGGCCCCAAACTCTCCGCTCGCGATCTCGCCCGATCAATTAGATAGCCCGGATAAAATAGATTCGTTAGTAAATTCTCTCACTGATGCTATCAACTCAGCCATCAGTGTAAACGAAAAGGTTGCTAAGAAAGGCAAACCCACGCTTCCCTTAGCCATTAGCAATCTTATTAAAGCTAAGAACGCGGCTCTCCGGAGAGCCAAGAAATATCCCACGCCCGCCTATAGAACAGCTGCGAATCAGCTACAACGCAAAGTTAGGTCTTGCCTCGCGGAACTCCGAGACGCCCAGATGAACGATCTCATGGCGAATATCTCCCCGTCCCACCAAGCGTATTATCGAATGGCCCGAGCCTTACGCGTAGACGCCGCCTCTCACGTCCCTCCTCTCACTCGTCCCGATGGCTCTATCGCCTTCAAAGACGAAGAGAAAGCCGAATGCTTTGCTGACAGCGTTGCGTCTCAATGCTCGCCCAGCACGCAACCCGCGAATCCCACTCACATCAAAGCGGTGGAGGACGAAGTTCTCCGTAGAAACTCTCTCCCCATCACCGCCGACCCCGTCACAGTCTCTAATGATGAAATCTCGCTTCTCATCAAAAGTCAAAAGTCCAGAAAGGCTCCGGGTGCGGATGGTATTTCCAACCACGCACCTAAGCACCTGCCTCAACAGGTGCTTACCTTGTTAGCTATCATTTTCAATGCCTGCTTCGACCTTAGCTACTTTCCAAAAGCTTGGAAAGAAGCGACAGTCATAGGCATACCCAAGCCGGGTAAACCTCTTAATATCCCGGCTAATCACAGACCCATCAGCCTCCTCAAGGCAATGTCTAAACTTCTCGAGAGAGTCATACTCTCTCGAATGCGGAACCATCTGTTTCCAACGGACGGCGATCCTCTCATAATTCCCCACCAGTTCGGCTTTCGCGCTAAGCACTCCTGCCCTCAGCAAGTCCATCGAATCGTCGAGTACATACTCGACGGCTTCTATCCGAAACGAAAGAAAACGATCGCAGTTTTCTTTGACGTAGCCAAGGCTTTCGACAAAGTCTGTTACAGCGGTCTCGTTTATAAACTCTATAAAATAGGCTTACCGGCTCGCCTAGTTAGGATAATCGCGTCGTTTCTCAAAGACCGCACGTTTCGTTTCAAACATGAAGGCACGCTCTCCGCGCCTCGTCCCATAAAGGCTGGAGTCCCTCAAGGCTCAGTCCTCGCCCCTCTTTTGTATTCCGTATACACTAACGACATTACCATTCCATCGAAAGTGGTCGAACTCGCTCTCTTTGCCGACGACACCGCCCTTCACACCAAAGGCCGCAGAGCCTTGGGTCTCGTCACCAGACTTCAAAAGGCTGTAAACCTCCTCGGTGCTTGGTTTAAAAAATGGCGTATCGATCTGAACCCAGAAAAGAGCTCTGCGGTTTACTTCGACTACAGACGCAGTCGTATCCCCGACAATCTCCAATTGAGAATGCAAGGCACTCCCATCCCCTGGAAGCGCAGTACTAAATATTTAGGCGTCATCTTAGACCAGACGCTTTCTTTCAACCCTCACGTCGATAGAGTTACGAAACTCGCACGTTTTTACCTAGGCCGGCTTTACAGTATGTTAGGTAGAAAAAGTAAAATGTCCTTCAGAAATAAACGTACGCTTTACAAGGTCTGCGTTAGACCAGTCATGTCATATGCTTCGCCAGTCTTTGCTCACGCCAAACCCTCCGTCCTGCACAAGCTGCAGGTGGTTCAAAACCTCTTCTGTCGCAGGGCCACAAACGCACCTTGGTACGTGCGCAATGCGGACCTGCACAGAGATCTTGAACTACCTACAGTTCAACAGTACCTAAAAACACTCTCAGAATCGTTCTTCAAACGCGCCGAATCCCATCCCAATCCACTAGTTCGAAATTCAGTCTCTTATACTGCTCCTGTCTTAGATTCGGTATACAAAGTCGCTAGACCGAGAAACGCGCACACGAGCGAACGTACGCAATTAACTTTAGATCTCGAGGCCCTTCAGGCCGCAAATTCTAATTCTAACGTAAATTGTAATTCTAACGTAAATCTGAATTAATGCAAATTTAATTTTATTGTCAATTTTTAATGTTTATTATTTACTTTTCAATTGTTTTGAGCACCTTCAGTGCTATGTAAAACCCAGCGGGTGACCCCTTAAGGGCCCCGCTAGCGCGGCCTCTTTCTCCAATTGGCCGTCGCTCAGATGAAGGCTGAGTGGCAAAAATGCACGAGCCGACAGGGGGTTTTTAGTGGGTATGGTTCTGGTAGGCGTCGGGACGAGTCCCACATAACTTTGGAATCGCGCCAGAGTATGCGTCAGAGCATTTTTATCCTCCTGCCCTTCCAGCGGAGGGGAACAAAAAAAAAAAAAAAAAAAGTTTGCTGGCTATAAAAATCTTTAAAAAATATTTATTAAAAAATTGCTGATTTCCAGTCATCTCCACGACTTCTACATCAAAGTGTTAGACCCCAATGAGTAAAACTCGAATGGTCGAGTAGATGTCAAGTACGATATCAGTTAAAGCCCTACTGAGGGTGTCATTAGTTAATGTTGTGGCCGGTCGCTGAGAAGATTCAATCTTGTGCGGTCTGAGATCACTCGGCTCGCCCCCGCTTTTGAAAGGGTTATTTCTATTCTGCAATTGTTTAAATAATTAAATACTCAAAAATGTAATTCTACATTTGTTTTTTAAACAAAGAAACAAAGTAATTTCGACTGTCGCTTAGGATTGACTATCAGCTGTTCTCGCTCAAAAAATGTTTTAGCTCTATTAGCAATTTGTTAAAGTAATTATCGGTGGACCAAAAACTTAGGCAGTTGTCCCAGCAGTTGTCCCACCAGCGGCACAATCGAGTAATTATTTACTATTTTCTCACTCACTAAACCTACAATGGATGTAGCTTAGAGAAAAATATACTATCTAGTTACTACGAGACGTAAATTTAGATGTTAAGGTTGTTTATATTATATGAAACAAGATTTTTTAATAGATGATTTGCATCCAATCATATCCTCTTAATAAGTAAGTTTAGTAAGTTTCGGCTTATTGAACAGTTAAGTTACTGCTACAATCACATCCATCTGAAATACTCTTATATTTTTTTTACATTGTATTTTACAAACTAAACGAAAACAATACAAGTTAATTTATTAATCAGTGGTTTTAAGCACAAAAAATTACACTTGCTTTAGTATCACAATGTAAATTTTTACTCCCAAATTTATCACCAAAGGATACACGAACTGGTAACAACCCATATACAGGGTGATTTTATCATAGTCATTACCGCGGGCAGTCACCTATCGCGCCCTTTGACATCAACATCGAACTAGATTGCTACTGGCCATTACCTTCTATCAGGGATCAAGAAAAATATCTTAATTATATTCCTCGACTGCCATATTGAATACTAATTAGAAATAGTTTAGTGGCATATGCAAAACTGTGGATGTAACAAACGTGTATTTGATTTATATGCAGTGCTTTGCTGCAAATAGATTTTTTTTATTAATGTAACGAGTATCTTTGAATCAAGGAGTATTGAATATTGCATATTAAGATGAGCTTGATTTACATGTTGGATGTGGATTCTGTCCAAATACAACAATGGAGCGCAATTTGTGTTTCGAATAATACTCAAATCGTCTAGGACATACATAAGTTATTATAATTGACCCGTGTCAGATAAGATAAGGCTGTCACTGAACAGTAAGATATAGTATATATATATATATATATATATATCTCGGAGAACGATCACGTTCTCCGTCATCGGCACTGGTGGTAAAAGGTTGGGCATCCATACTGGGTGAAGTGCAAGCAAAAGTCGAATATATTACACACACTTTTATTACTTAGACTTTATACGAATTTTATAAACTTATAACTTAACGTCTTTGATAATGAAATTAGAAAAAGAGCAGTGGGTTCGCAACTAGCGGGCACACTAATTAGCCAAAAGTTACAAAGAATATGGTCCTCCCCGACCAGTACACTCCTATTTATGCATTCCTTTTCAAAAATAATCACGCCACATCACGCCACGACCCCACTCCAGACGTATCTTGCTCTTATTGGTTGATTCAAACATAAAATAAAACTGAATACAATACAATTACTAATAGATAATTTCAATTGACTTTAAATCAAACTAACAAATCAAAGTAAAGTATATTTTACTACATAAAACATAATCAAGATTTAAGCAAGTAAATAAATTAAATGAAATCAATTTTATCAAATAACTAGTTCTTTACTTCGATCAGTCCTACAGAGCTACCCTCCAACATCTTATTGGTTGATTCAAACATAAAATAAAACTGAATACAATACAATTACTAATAGATAATTTCAATTGACTTTAAATCAAACTAACAAATTAAAGTAAAGTATATTTAACTACATAAAACATAATCAAGATTTAAACAAGTAAATAAATTAAATGAAATCAATTTTATCAAATAACTAGTTCTTTACTTCGATCAGTCCTACAGAGCTACCCTCCAACATCTTATTGGTTGATTCAAACATAAAATAAAACTGAATACAATACAATTACTAATAGATAATTTCAATTGACTTTAAATCAAAGTAACAAATCAAAGTAAAGTATTTTTAACTACATAAAACATAATCAAGATTTAAGCAAACAAATAATTTAAATGAAATCAATTTTATCTTATACTAGTTCCTAACTTCGATCAGTCCTACAGAACTACCCTCCAACATATATATATATTTATATATATATATATATATATTTTAGTATATGTACAATGACCAATTTAACCTTTTAACAAGTTTATTTATCTATTTGAACACAACACCCTCAAAAATATTACCATAATTGAGTTAGTAATCTCTATGTTGAAGGTTTTTATCACCATTATTTGTGTTGGTGAGGCTTGACTCGTGAGGCTTATCTATTATCTCAAAACGAAAACAAACCCAAAGAAAGGGTCTTTTTATTCAGGAACTGGAATACAGATAATCTATTTTGAATTAAAATCTTGAAAATGGATTTTAATCCGCGTAAAATTGGTTCCTATGCTTATAACCTGACAGAAATCACTTTCCAGCAATAAGACCGCTAAGTGTTTAAATATTGTACGCATCTCTCCCAAAATAGACTGTTATAATAAACCGTAAAACAATCTTCAATTTTATTGGTAATGTTTATTAGACAATTTGATAGTTTTTACAAATTGAGAACTCTTGGGTGCACTAAAATACAGCACGTACAGCGGAGGCGCGACGGCCATTAGGGCGAATATATCTCTAAGCCAGACATAAGTTGTCGAATGTCCTTGGAATAAAATAAAATAAATTCTATCTACTAGCAAAACCTGAAGTACGTTATAACTTAAAATAATAAAACTTAAATTTAAATTAATTTTAATAACTATATAAAGATCTCAAACTCTAATTGCAAACTTCCATAAAAAACACATTTAACGCTTCCCACTTTAAATAACTCGAGTATTTATTTAAATGCTATCTCTTTAGTTTTTATTTGCGTCAGCAGACTCCCTAGACCATGACATAACTTTAAGTAAAGATTCTGATTTGTTTTCTTACTTTTAGTTTTGATTAAAAAAGTTTACGATCTCGTTTAAATCTTCTTCTATGGAAAACTGGGTTTGAATTATGATAAATTTAATTAAAATGAAGGACTACATAAGTTGCTTGCGTTGTTGCTTATTCTTGTTTTTATTATGGCAACTGAAATATCAATACCGTACATAGATCTTCTGTAAATAATACAAAATCCGTTTGTAGGACATGGCACTGACCTCTGTTTTTTTAACCTGTTCCCAGATCTAAACAATAATGTTAATAAATCCCCAACAAACACACCAACTGCATGGCCCAAAGTAAGCAGAGCTTGTGTTATGGATGACCATACAGCGAACTGGGAGGGGGAGGGGATCCCAGATTAAACATACGTATATAAATATCAATAACCCTTGAAAACAAATATCGGTGCTCATCATACTAATGAATGCCCCGATCAGGACTCGACTTTCGACGTATAAGAAAAGGTTTGTCTTTAAAATGATCTCTTGGATTGTTGCATGTGTATTTTTCTTATTGCATACGTATTTTGAAATTTCATTATTAACTTAATTAATAAAATAGTACAGCTACACAATACTTAAGTCCAACACCACGTAGGACCTTTCCAACAATACAGTAACCACTCGGGCCGTCTGCGGTCGGATCACAGCGACACGCGCTCATGGCCCTCAATACCGATCAGGGAATTAAATTAAACTTTTATGTGCTTAAATAAGGTAAAATATTCCTGCAACAACTTGATAACTCAATAATTCCATGGTCTTTCCCTGCTGTATGCAAGATTGTTCTGGCCCATCTTAAAAGTAACAGAAACTTCATCTCATCGTAAGAAGTTTAAGTTTCGATGACAATAAGAAAAATCATTAGCGATCATCGTTGAAGGTCACAAAACTGGATATTAAATAAAATTTATACGCTATCGCTGGTACGTAATACGGTGTTTTTGAACAGTTAGCGTTTAAAGATCAAACTTCGCGCGATTTTTGCTATCGCTAAGCCATCGTACGTAATAAGACAAACGATTTTATAGCTACTGTGTGTCAATAATATATTGTTTGGTTAAAAGCTAAAAGTTTGTTTTAAAAGAAAGAAAGATATGTCTAGTGCTTATTGACTTACTAATATTTACGAAAATATTTATTACAAAAATGTCGTTATTACTTGTATCTGAATTTTAAACACAAGATATGCTTCAGCTCAACTACTTAATACGTATACTTGTAGTAGAAATCCATACACGCGAAGGTGCGCCCCCCTACTTTATTGTTCTATTTACCGTTCTAGTGAGGCGCGCCTGCGTGAATCGCTATCACTATGAAGTCCTGATTCCAAGTTTAGTCCTGATAGAAACTTTAGTGCTTCATAAGATGATTAAACTATCACTCGGGAAGCTACTACACAGTCCATTACTTTGTTAGAAATTCTTATTATTTTATAACATTTAATATGTATAAGGTGATATTATTTCTGGATATGCGATAGTATATTCTTTATATGGACGTGCTTAAATAATTAATGAATAGGGAAAATCAAAAATTTGTGTCAAAAATGTAATTTAAAGAATAGTTTGATGTAAGTTTATTATTAATGGTTATTTTTTATTGAGGTACTTAAGTGTTTTATGGCGCTGCTGAGACTATATCGCTGTCTCTTTTTAAGCCTTCATTGAATCAATAATCAATGAAACGCTCCAATTCCCAAAATTCGAATAGGAAAACTCGTAGGTATCTTCGCATAAGTAGGATCACACCTAAAAGCATTCTAAAATTCAGAAGCTTTCATTCGATTTTAAACTTTACGGTTTTAGACATAGAGTCTAGACAAATGTGATCGTGAAATGGCAAAGGTCCTATAATCCGGAACGTACGGATAGAAAAAGCAAAATCAAAATTCATTTGTTGACCGTCCGGTTGTAATTCCCTCGAAACTATTTTGGGTGCGGAGGGTAGCGACCCCCAACTGACCCTTACTTGCTTGGTCTCAAACGTGCACAAATATCTTAGATTATTTCCGATTTGTACCCCCAAATATGCCTGAAACTGAATAATATTTGAATAAAGCGTATATATTCAATGGGGTTGGTTGTGATTTTATTTTGGGGGATGTGTTTCGATTAATAAATAGTACATTCAACAGCAAAAAACTTCTTTGTTTATCTTAAACTTAGATTAAGAAAATATAAAAGTTGATTCTCAATTCAATCAGGTCCAGGAATTATAGATTATTAAGAAGAAGTTATTTGACATCGCCTTCAGTTTTTAAAATACACAGAAAAGTTCATCAATCATAATGTACATGGTAAAATTCTTCAAAATATGTATGTTTTTAATTTATAAGTTAAAAATATATTTAGGTGTATATGTTGTTTAGAGCGTCCTGGTCATTCTTGTTATAGTTATTAGTTAGATATTCCTACACCACATGCTGGGTGACGGGATCGTCGGTGAATATACTGCACATTCAAAAATGAGAATGTTGCAAATAAATGTTTATTCTTATAACATATTATACAAACATTCAGAAAAATAATTATGATGACAGATAACTTGAAAAAAGATCTATCTATCTAAGAATATCTATTACACTCATTGGCTGCGTATTTAATACATCTTCATTACAGATGAACTTACTCAGGAAAACTCCTTTTAAGTAACATAACATTTAACCAATCATCATGAATACATTTTACTTATGCACCTCTTTACGAGGAAGCGAGTAAATCAATAAAACAGTGGTTTATAAACTTAGCTAACAAATATAAAAACAAGTTATAAAAGTCAAAGAGTTACGAAGGGTCCAGACCACTCCATTACACACTTCCTTATATTTTGCAGTACAACGACGCCATCTTTATTGTTCCCGTATAATTGTGAGATTTTACATTTTTACGACGGGGTCTTGTGACAGTAAAACAGTCATGAAACTGTTGTAAATCATGGCGGCAGTATTCCGTAACTTGCGGCCGGAGTTCCGGAGTAACTGATTTGTAAAGAGAATAGTAATAGAGATAAGAGGAGATATTCCTCCGAGTTGTTTCTCCGCACAGATTGGTCAAAACGCAGAGTTAAAGAAGGATTTCGTGGCTTTTGACTTTTTCTTATAAAATATACAAATAATACATTTATAGGATAAAGATTTTTTTAGAAATGATTCACTAACTTCAAAATTTATCGATTACTCATACTTAAACAAACTTTATAACAGTAGAATATGAACTCTCGTTGAACAAAATTTTGTAAAAGAGACTATTGATGTGCGAAAGAAAAATGATAAAACACAAAATATTTCCATCTCACAAGAACTTAGAAATATTTTCCTCGCAACGACGCCCTAACAGCACGCACCATTTTTATGTTTTCCTGACTTATTCACATATTACACAAGGGGCTGTTTTTATTACTTACTATATAAAAATCAGATCCCAAGTCGGTTATTACAGTCTAGTATATCTCAGGGGCCGTAGGTGCACGGATAGACGTCGAAATGTCGACGCTTAAAGTAAAAGGGGTGAAACGTAATAAATAAGTCTCGAGAATAAGGGTGCTTTACCCCCAAATTTCTTTACGATTATTTATGTTTGTACGTGATTTTTTAAGGGCTTAATCAGATTTTAAATGTATATTTGAGACCGTATTGTTTAATGTATCTTTATGTTTATATTTTAAAAACGTTTTCGGTAGCTCAATCTAAAGTCTTCCTCTGCACTATCAGTTAATTTCGATTCTCAAACAAAATTGTGTCTTTTTTGTACCGGGTCGTTGGTTCATTTGTTAAACGTAACTCAAGGATAACCCACGCAGAACCGTGACCCGCAACGGATAATATGACTGAGGTTCCGTATTAAAAAAAATGATCATTAATGTTACGTTAAATAGTTCGATAAGTGCTTGTTGCCTATAACGTACACATATACTGTATTAGTTGAGACACCGTTTTAGCACTCATTGTTAGATTGTGCACTCACTTCGGAGGCCTAGCTAATGTGATGCATAAAGGCAGTTGGCAGGAAATTCGCGAATAGCAAGTAAAAAGCTGTAGAACGCTAGTTTGTGGTCACTTAAAAAAATAAAAACACACAATTCTATAGATAGAGATTCTTCTTTATTCATCAAAACCTAAATTCCTCACAAAACTTATTATTGTTTTAATTGACGGTTTGATTTAATTACTAAGATTCTTTAAAAAAATATAATGCAACTTAAAGCAAATACAAAAATACTTTTTTTATTTAGAGAATTTTTTTTATTTTCACCCTAGTAAGCCCAGAATACATATATAAATATAAGCGACCATGAACCCGAGAACAAACATCTTTGTTTATTAAACAATTTAATGCCCCGACCAGGACTCGAACCTGGGACCTCCGGAATAAGTTGCACTGCGTAGTAACCCACTTAGCCGTCCACTCAGCCGTCAAGAAAAGAAAGCTTCCAAGCGTATCAACAACTTGAGCATAAAACTCAAGAAACCTTGCCTGTACTCCAGAGTTTTATCAGAAAATAACTTTCCACTATTGAATTTCATCGACCTTGTTTGTTGAAAGTATCGCAAAGTCCTGAAAATTCATTTCCGGTCACGTTCCCACTTCCGGTATGTGACTTTTACCCGAGAAGCCTTCTGCCACTTCATCTTGTTACTGAATAAGTGAATTACTTCACAGACATATTACCTTCAGCTGTTCCTGCCTGTAAAGAAAATGTATTTTGTAATGATTTTAGTATTCTAAGCTTTTTTGTAAGTTTAATATGTAGAAAAGTATCTTGTTAAATGTAAAACGCTCTGAAAAATAAATAGGCTTAAAATAAATTGCTCATGACAACCACAATAATCCTACTACAGGGATACCAGCTTCACCCAACCAAGGGGTGGCGTCAGTCAATTTATAGTCTACCACGCTGGCCTACTGCGGGTTGGCACACTTTAAACATAACTTCGAAATAAGTTCCAAGGAATGTGTCACCCATTAAAAAATGAAAAACCTTAAGGACGAATACATTTGATATTTTTAATTATATTGGTACCGAGTACCATTGATAAACGAGTTGCTTTTTGGTAAAGGCACATTGAAGAGATATTACTATTATGTTATATTTAAAAATCCAATATATCTTAATGTTAAAAAGATTGTTTCATTTTTGAATTATTTTTAAAATTGTTCAATATGCACAAATCTGGGGCCACGGTAGTGCCCCCGCCAAGACGAGCCAAGCGAAGCGCAAGGGCACTACCTACCTTTTCTCGAAGTGTTTCGTCGTTTTTTTGAACCCTCATAGAGTTGGTTTCCAATGTACCAGATAGTTCATATTCTCAGGATATGATGTCAATAATAGATTTATTAAACATACAGAGTCTCAATTGAATAGCTCTAATACTTTAGTTAGATTTTATTGATATCTAAAATACACCGATTTCGTCACTGACACACTGACACACTGAGATCATCAAAATGTTTGGCTACTTCCTGAAGTGCTAGAAAGCTGAAATTTGGTATGTGATCTAAGTTTAGTATACAACCAACAAAAAAATTCATAAACTTATAACTTTCAGCCCTAATATAGTTTCTCATATAGTTTATATGAGACTTTCACCAATTTTATGAATTAGGACATGAAAGTTTACACGGAACTGTAGACAGTAACTAAAAAACCTATTAATAAGTACTTACAAGAACCTCCGCCTTAATCAAGAGTCTCATGGTAGGTCTCAGTTATATAAATAAAATAACTTTATTAATTATTAATAATATCTATTTAATTTAAAAACAACAAAAAAACCGACTACATAAAGATTTTTTTGCGTTGTGTTTCACTATGTCCTTATCTGGTGATGGAACCGAGAGGCGTTCATTCGTAATCAGGCGGTCACCAACACCATAATTTCTCTTAAAGAATAGGTGGCATGCTTTGCTGGCTGCAGGTGACATATTAGTTATCAATGCGCGCAATAAGGTGAAGTTATCTGCCAGGGACGTGAAACAACGAAATAACATCTCTATAACGGTTCTGGCTCGCATCTCAACATTCCGTAAGAACACTTGACATGTGATTAGGAAACATTATATTGAAAGTAGCTTAGGCGACGTTCGCTTGCTTTTAGCGAGGTTTTACGGACGGGAATTCCTATCGAAGCAGTTGTTCCTTGGATCATGGTGAAGCCATTGCTTTTATAATATTATTTTTTATGTAAAGATTTCACACCAACCACCAGGAATGACCTAATCGACAGGAGTAGTCTCTCCTGAGGCCGTCGTACAAATCCATTCTCGTTCAGGCTGGTAGTTAGAATATCTTTTGTAAGAAATTTATCCACCCAACCTTGTTTGTGTGAATACATTTCATGCGGGCGGCCGATCGTCATGGTTAAGCCTTATGAAGCACGTCAGAATGCCGCGACATTTGAGTAAAGAGGTTAATATGAATTATTATGAATTAAGAAGAACAGATATTTAAATATACGGTTGACATAACAGAAATAAAAGAAACAACACATTCTGACTTGCTCCGTCATCGGGGCAAGATGTATTAGATTAATAATAGTTATTTAAAATAAAAAGCTTAAGCGAGTTTTAACCACGAGTCGGTGGTGATCGTGAGTGTACTGTGTAGGTATCGATAAGTTGAACATTGGCATTTCTATTGTTTTAAAAGAAACATGGATTGTGAAAAAGTTTTACTTGAAGTAGAACAGGGTCCCCGCCATCATCGTGTAGTTCACATGCCGGGAGACGGCTCCTGTCTCTTTCATTCTTTGACATATTTAATGTACGGAAAAAATGAATTTGGAGTGGCGATGCAGGTTAGGACTGCTATTGTGAGATATGTTGTAGATCACTGTGACGAACTACAACTGTATACTTATGCTGAGAACGGGGAAGCCTATCATGTTTCCGCTTCCTATTCACGAGCTATGATGAATACCAATACTTATGGCGCTACCTCCGAACTTATGGCTGCGGCAGCTATTTATCCATTTACCTTCGAGGTGTATCAAGATAGTGTTTTAAGAGGATCTTTTTCTCTTATTGGTGATCCTGTGAAACGTTTGAGATTCAGTGGAAGTTCTTTAAACGGACATTACGACGTTCTCCTACCGATGGATATTTATTCAACATCGAATAATTATGCCGTTAGCTCTTTTAATGATACATGTTTAAGTACTGAAAATCTCGTTCCCCCTCTAAAAAAAGCAGGAAGACCCAAAAAATTAAGTGAGGTAGACCAAAAACTTCCGGGTTATCACGAAATGATCAAATTCGACAAGCTGCAGCCAACTACCGTAACATCCGGAGGTCAATCGAGAGGCGGTTGCGCGATACTCGGCATCTCATCCGGAGGTTAACAGGGTGGCAGTGGCGCGATATCCTGCATCCCATCCAGAGCTTCACCGAGAGGCGGTTGCAAGATACTCAGCTTCTCATCCGGAGATTAACCGCGCAGCAGCTAGTCGAAAAAGGCTGAACGAGAAGTTACAGTTTAAGATAAAAAATGTGGAGCAAATAATAAAAGGTTTGAGTAACAAAATAAACGATAGACTGGAGGCAGAATGACTTGTTAAATGGTCTCTTTACAATAGACAACAAACATTAGGTAATCTATTAAAAACAGCTGAAACTTTAAAGAATATGTGTGTGGCGGCTTTAGAAAAGCTAAGAGAATGTCCTGATAATATAACTATTTATGAAAAACTTGAGACGTGTCTGGGAAAACTTGAGCATCGAGATAATCAAGAACCGTTTTATTGGGAGCATATACACAAGGTTTACACCAACCAAAATGCTATTGCAGTTCATGACACAGGCATAGCTGTGTTTGAGAAAACGGAAAAGCATGGTAAAGGTCTAGTCTGGATTTGTAGTGCAGCAATTTGTGCTTCGGATGAACAGTTCTTATTTAAACTAAAAGTAATATTTGAAGAATTTAATTGCAAATCACCGGCAGAAATGTATCCTCTATATTTAAACTGACGTCTTAAAGCTAATATTTCTTATATTAACAAAGTAAAGTGCCATTCTCCAAGATTAAGAACTATAATAAGGGAAATGAATCAGTTACAGAGTCATTGCGATACCTTACAAGTAATAGATACTGCGCTAAAAACCATTAACGTGGAAAAGATTAAAGAACAAGGCGAAAATCACAAACTTGGGAGTGTCGCTGTCGAAAGCTCAGAAAAACAAGAAATGGTGGAAGATTCTATTATCGAGGAGTTTAAAGATGCATTTACATTACTTTCTTAAAAAACTTTAGATACACCTAAATTAGAATGTATGTCATGTAGTAAACTTTACAGTTCAAAGAACATTTCGAATTTAAATCGTTTACGGAAGCCTATTACTACCAGTGTTTGGTCACAGCTTATTGAACATTATAACACTAAGAATATTGATCATAGCCCACATATATGCCACACTTGTCTGACAAATATTCGAGCTAACCAACTTCCAGCTGTATGTATACTAAATGACCTGTTTGTAGATACAATTCCATTAGAGATAAGCCAGTTAAATGATTACGAAAAGCTCTTAATACAACGTGCAAAGGCTTTCCAAGTAGTTGTATCGATGAATCCTGTGGCGAATAAATCTTTACCAAATAGAGAAATGGTAAAAAAATGTAAGGGCAGAACTTTTCACCTACCTTTACCTTTAGAAGAAACATTGAATAAATTACCGAAACCAGAAGATCCTATAAATACACACCAAGAACTTCACATAATGATACGGGGACGACCAACAAAATCTAAGATTATTTGGGAGGATATAGTAGAAATCAATAAAGTTTATGCTGCACTCCGTTACCTGAAACAAATAAATCCTCTTTACTCTGAAACAAAATTACCAGACGTTCCCACTAATTTACTTCAAATAATTAATGATAATAATTTACAACACGTAATCGAAACGAATAATAACCGGGATGAAAATAATGAAAATGCTTTAGATACACTTTTGACTCAGGTTACGGCAAATAGTAATTTTATAGATTACGAGCAATACACCATATATCCACTGTATGAAAAAAGAAGAAATGCATTAATTTCAGACCTCTATCAAATGAAAATAGTTAATGCAGCTGCTATATATTCTACAGACAAGGATCTAGATGTCAAATGTTTCCCTTATTTATTCCCAGATGGAAAATATGGCCAGTTTCATACACGCTCACAGAAGTTAACGTCGAGTGAATACATCAAAACCAGATTGATGTCTAAGCATTCACGATTTCGATTAGATCAACAATACTTATTTTTTTTTACTGCATGATACGAATGTACGCCAATTGAATTCGGGAATATTTTATAAAATAAATATAGTCAATCAAAAACAAAAAATAACTGCTGAACAATACTTACAGATGTTAAATAACGAAGAATTATAAGGGGATCTGACTGCTATATTCGCTAAGTTAAGAAACACTGAGCAATACTGGATAAAGCCCCGAAATGACGTTAACTGCATGATACAACATTATGGGCCAGCCACTTGGTTCCTTACTATGAGTCCATCGGAATGGATGTGGAACGACTTAAGGGAATACTTACTTGAAGTCAACTCGAGTGAAATGGCCAATAAAACAACTAGCGAACTAGTAGCCCTAGATCCGGTATCTACTTCTCGTTTCATTGACAACAAGTTTCGTGCAACTTTAGATTTTCTCACTTCAGCCAGCAAGCCTCTAGGAGATATAGAGCATTACTTTTGGAGGCGTGAATATCAATCTCGTGGTGCTCAACATTTTCATTTGTTGCTGTGGGTAAAAGGAGCTCCTGTGCTTCATGATTCGTCAATTGACGAGGTAGCAGCTTTCATATCGAAATATATTACATGTGAATTACCTAAAAAAAATCTTGCACCAACTCTTCACCAACGTGTCGTGGGATACCAAACCCACAAACATAATAAATATTGTATGAGACGGAAAAGTAGCAGCTAGAAAAGCCCTTTGTCCAAACAAGCGGCTATACAATATTGTACGCAAAAAGGAATCAGAGATGTTAAACGATTATAATCCTGCTGTATTATTGGCATGGAATGGCAACATCGATATTCAATACGTGGGTGAAAAAACTACTATCCTGAACTACTATGTCACTAAGTATACAACAAAATCAGAAAAATCACATGCTTTGATTGACTTTGACGATATAAACTCTACGAAGAGCTTGAGAAGTCGATTGTATAATATCGGTCTAAGAATGCTCTCAAATCGTGAGTGCGGTGCATTAGAAGCCAGCGATACGGTGTTAGGTATTTCATTGTAAGGTACTGATCCCCACACAACTATAAGGTGGCTAGATGTTAACATGTATCGAAATAGAAGGGTGATATCTAAAACAGAAATGACAATGCTCAATCCCAATTCTACCAACATATATTATGAATCGTGGATAGACGACAAATATCCAGCTAGGCCCAAAGAATTAGAAACTGAAAATCTGTTTCATTTTTCAAAATACTATGATGTAGTAAAAACGCGCCTGGTTTCTAAAAAAGCAGAGTATTATACATTAGATGGAGGTAAATCTTACTTAATGAAAAGAGACAGGCCTTATCTTATAAACTTTTATATGTACGATGCCGAACAAGTACCGGAAAAGTACTATTTTTCAATGCTTTTATTGTTCAGGCCATGGCGAAATCAGCAAGATCTGAAAATGGGGTTTCAAACATATACGGAGGCTTTTAATTCTGTAAAAGATTAAATAAAGGAAGAAATGAGTCATGTCAATCTACGCGTTAATTTACAAAATCAGTTACAAAAGGCTTTCGAAATGGTGGAGACTAAATTGGCTGAATTAAATGAGGAGATCGAAAATGTCGATGATGATGAAGGTCCGCACAATCCCTTAGATTTTGAAGCAGTAGAAGCGGTCAATGCAATGGATGATTTCAATAATATTATATACAATGATGAAGAGACAAACGATTTAGATGAAATAATGAATAAACTTAATAGAGACCAAAAGAAAGTGTTCGATACGGTAACGGAAACTATATGCAATGGAAAAGAAATTCTCCGTTGTTTTGTAAGTGGTACAGGAGGGACAGGTAAAAGTTTTATTATTAAAATTCTAAAAGTCTGGGTTCATAAACATTTAAATAAGAGAGTTGCCTTAGCCGCTCCAAAAGGTATTGCGGCTTTTAATGTTAATGGTTTGACAATTCACAGATTGCTTCAATTACCCGTTGAACATAAACAAACACCAAAATATAAGCCACTTTCGGATGAAGTATTACAAGTTCTTCGATCGGATTTGAAAGATGTTATCCTATTTATAATTGATGAAGTATCAATGAAATCAAATGTCACATTAGCTTACATACACCTGCGTCTAGCAGAAATATTTGATACTATTGATGAAGAAAACGGATGGTTCGGTAAACGGAATATCCTAGTCCTTGGAGATCTTTTACAGCTTCCGCCTGTAAGAGAAAATTCTCCTTTTATAAAATTGTCGGCTCTAGAAATGACAAAGCTAATAGGTGCTCTTAATTTTCCAAACCTCTGGCAAGACCTCTTCACGTACCAGGAGTTAACACAGAACATGAGGCAATTGAGTGATTTATCGTTTGTGAAAATACTCCTAAGAATAAGAGTAGGAATCACAACTCAAGAAGACCGACGTATATTATCAGAACGATTAATTACACTTAAATCTCAGTCAAATGAAGGTAGGTTGCGTGAAATATCTGAAAGTCTTAGTCGGCTTCCAGCAGATACAGTTTGTTTGTTACCGACAAGAAATATGGCTCAGCAACTTAATAATGCAATGTTACAAGGTATTCTCCATCCGGAAATTAAACTCGTAGCCACAGATAGTGTCGATTATCCTAGGCATCTTATAAAAAGAGCTCGCGAGTGCACTGAAAAGTACGAGGAGAATTCTTCTATGACAGCAGGCTTAGAAAAAACTATAGTTATTAAAAAAGGAGTGAAAGTTATGCTTAAACGAAATATTGACGTTTCTTTGGGTCTTGTCAATGGTGCTATAGGCATTGTTGATAAAGTAGAATGGGATTTGAACGACAATAATGAGGCGAGGAGAGCTGTGATCTTTTTTAATAATGGTCTTAAACACGAACTAGCACCTGTAAAATCTAAATTTGAAATTATCGATAGAGCATTCGTTCACCGTGAACAGTTTCCAATCTGTGTCGCTTATGCTATCACTATACATAAGAGTCAAGGTCTAAGTTTGAATAATGCTCTCATTGATATTGGGTCATCCACTTTCTCTTGTGGTCAGGCTTATGAAGCACTCTCTAGAGTGACCAATTTACAAGGTGTTTACCTTATAAATATAGACTTTGCTTGTATTAAAGCACAACAGTCAGCTATAGTTGAATATAATCGCTCAAGAGCGAAATATCTCCCTGATTTATCGCTTATGGTAATCAGTAACCCAGCAAAGAAAAAAGGCAAAGACAGAGAATGGGCTATGAAAACCGGCACTGCTGATGTGCAAGAAATACACCACAAAAAAAGAAGAAAAAAATAAACACTAAAAAGACTGCCTAGCAACTTACAAAAAGAACTGAAATCCCACCAAAAACATTTCATGTAAAATATTGCCAAGACTACCACATAAGGTTTGCCCTGTGAAAAAGATATCAGATCTCATGTAGAGCCAAGCTTCTGAATCTACACGGCCTAACTCTACCGACCCTAACTTCAAAAAATTCTACATATCAGTAAATATGTATGGCTTGGCTGTTTCGTTACCTACTTCAGATCAGAAACTAAATATTCGCATCACCTCCACGATGGTAGAGAATATAAACTATCTGGTACATCGGAAACCAAGTCTATGAGGGTTCAAAAAACGACGAAACACTTCGAGAAAAGGTAGGTAGTGCCCTTGCGCTCCGTTTGAAGAACTTCTACTGAATCGCAAACGTTTCACAGGACCACCAATAAGAGAAAAAGATCCTCTTAAAACACTATGGAGGTGATGCGAATATTTAGTTTCTGATCTGAAGTAAATAACGAAACAGCCAAGCCATACATATTTACTGATATGTAGAATTTGTTGAAGTTAGGGTCGGTAGAGTTAGGCCGTGTAGATTCCGAAGCTTGGCTCTACGTGAGATCTGATATCTTTTTCACAGGGCAAACCTTATGTGGTAGTCTTGGCAATATTTTACATGAAATGTTTTTGGTGGGATATTGATTATATAACACTGAAGACCAAAGTACAAATAAATATTCAATAATTAAATTGATATTAAATGCTGGTTAATTTTTACCAACGAATAGTAGCGTACACCAAAATTTCTTGGCGAAAATGGGATACTAATAAAACTTTCCAAAGCACCTTTAGCAGAAATCCTAAGTTACGCCATTCAGCTCAGAATAGAGATTTAGGAATCCTGCCAAAAGGTACAATAAGGTCCTAAATTAATTATTATTTCGCCAAAGATTCCACGGCAAATAGCCGTTACCCAACACAATAAACAGCTTTGTGTTCCTAGCTAATGCTTTAGCACCCGTCTTTGTTCTAGACAAAGGGGCTCGTACACGTACAACTGAGCAAGAAAGTTCCGGTAACCAACAATAGGTTACAATGGACGTGAAAAAAAGGTAGGAGTTCTTATAGGAAATGAATGGGAACATCGAATGCCGATTTCGGATTGCTTTTTGGTGTTAATGCTTGGTTTTAAGATGTGAATGGAAAATTTGGATAGCTATTATATGGATTTTATACGTACTCAAACTTTTTCTTTTCCATTCATGGCCTCCAAAAAAAATCGTCAGTTTTTTTTACTATAGGTACTTATTAAATTTACATGGATAAAGAAGATGAGTTTGAACTAGATTTTCTACATTTAAAAACCAAAACCTGAAAAATTCTGAGATTATTTCTCAAGCATAAACAAGTTTTCTATTCATAGAAAAATATGTTTTTCAGATCCAATTCAAAGTGATATTGGAAAGATTCAAATTAAGAATCCTGAAATATTTCCTTAAATTGATACTCAGTTTGTGAACAGAAACGAAAGTTTGGAAAGATGTTTGAATATTTTATATTTTAATAAATTGTTTATTTTTATTAAAATATTGACACATATATCAGTTATTATTAATTTTAATGACCTAACGGCGTTTTTAGTTTTAGCTCTTCATTTAGTTATATAGTCTTGGGATCAAGTCTTGATTGATAGAGGACTCATTCAGCGTTAATTTGTAAAATTGTATTGCATTCTTAGCTATCCTTAAGAAATATGTGAATATGAAATATGAAAATAGTTTAGATAAGTGCATAAGGTTTAAAAACAGAAAGCCTTTAGATATATACTAGTTTTGTACTCGAAATCAATATAAATTAGATTATTGAAATTACAACGAAAAGCATACGATCCGTAGTACCTAAACCTAGTTATTTATTTAAAACAGTAAATCGAAGCCTTTCCAATAAGGATTAAAATACTCAATAAATCGAACATGCAAATCCTTTCAATTGGAAACAAGGATTTCAACAAAAATGGATATTCCTGTGGTTGCCTCTAAAAGTTTATTATCAGCTATTGGCATAATACAGCAGTAAGAGGATTAAGCTGAAACCTATGAACTATGCCAGTTCAAAAGGGTAGTCTTAATGGATATAATTGATAGGTAGGTATGTTCTTCTTTAATTGCCGTATTATACTCGTTGTAGGTTATGTTAGAGAGTATCCACACTTATATGGTTTATGGATGATTGATGATTGATGGGGTTAAGTTAATGCTGTTAATGTTAACACTTTTATGGATTCATTTTTATCTGGTTAACAAAAGTAAATGACGTTTGTTATTCCTTCACCTGTGGATATTTTTGTCTTTAATAGAACAAAGGATAAATTGTAGATATAACTCTTAGTAAAATTTATGAGTATATACACGTTAGGAGACCGCTGTCTCAACATTCTCGCTCCGATCGCCACGCAGTGCGGACGTGCAAGACCCAGTTCTCCGTTGATCGGTTCCTTCCCGATATTCCGTGGCGCTCAGTCTACTGACGTCACAGTTTAGCGTGTTGGTTCCGTGCTACGGTTTCCAAGGTTTTTCTACTCCGTCTGAGTGCTTTCGAAGTGCGATTTTTCTTCGCGACTAAGCCCCTTAGTCTTCAAAGTGCTGTGCTAAGTTGTGTTGTGCTTGTGCTGAGTGCAGTGTTGTGCCCAGCGTAAGTAGTCTGGTTTCAGTGCAAAGGATACTTAACGGTGACAACGAATTTGTACTAAACCAGTCCTTTTTATTTTTATTTATTTCTCTTCTCTATTTTATTTATTTTTCTCCTATTTTCATATTTATTTTTATCATATCTGTGTGTTCTTCGTGTGTATTTGTCCTTTCTGTCGGTAAAGGTTGACCCTAACGCGGTCAACTCTTTACCTGCGTACCCTTTTTTAGGTTTCTAGGTAGCGGCCTTCGGCGTACTACGGTTAGTTTTAAGTTATTCTCCCCAGCCCCCCTACCGCTGGTAGGGAGGTTTGCCGCTAGGATTTTGCTAGATTTTTAGGAACTAGGCATCTTTTATTATACTTATATTTTTACATATTACTGTCCCAACCCTCCCTAATGGATCCGCTAATCATTATTAACGCGTTCACCCAGGCGCTTGCTGCGGCAGGCGTCTCCATCCCAAAAGACATCCTAACGCAGGCCTTGCAGGCATCAATCGCGTCCCCGGCCCCTCAGGCCCCAACCCCAGCCCCTCAGGCCTCCAACACCCAGACCCCTCAGGTCTATAGCTCTCCCGCGTCTCCCGTTCCATCCGATATGGACTGCGCGTCGGTCTCATCCTCGCGATCATCTCGTAGGAAGCGTACCGCTCCCGGGAGCGATTCAGACTCCACCGCGTCCGAAGCTTCGTCGGTCGCCGCCACCTTAATCGGCTCTCCTGAGCCCGCCTTCCAATTAGTTACCAAACGCTCCAAGAAGCGTTCGAAAAAAGCCGCGGTGTCTTCAACACCCGAGCCAACCCCGGTGTCTTCTACACCCGCCCCCGCGCCGCTCATGTCACTCGAAGTGACCGCGTCGAAGCCAGCGACGCGCTGCGCTCCCGTCCCGCCGAAACCTCAGCTCCCCCCGCCCGTCTTCCTGCGGGAAAAAGCGCGCTGGACCGAGGTTTCTAACTTGTGCAAAGAGCACAAAATTAATTACCTAAAAGCCGCCAACGCTGGCGATACAATTAAAATTCAAGTCGCGACCGTCGACGACTTCCACACTTTCACCAGGTTACTTTCCTTAAAACATATCGCGTATCACACCTACGCCCTCCCGGAGGAGCGTAAGATCCGCGCAGTACTACGGGGCGTCCCGTTCGAGCTCGCGAATGAAGAAATCCTCGAGGACCTTAAGTCCTAGGGTTTCCCGGCCGAAGCAGTGCATAAGATGCACTCCAACCGCGGTAGGCGTTTTCCTTTAGCTTTAGTAATCCTGTCAAATACTCCTAACTCGAGGGAGATCTTTAGAGAGGCTCGCACAATTTGCGGACTCTCAAATATCTCCGTCGAGCGTCCCAACCCCCGTGGTCACCCTGGGCAGTGCCACCGCTGCCAACTCTACGGCCACGCAGCAGCTAACTGCTCAGCTCCCCCCAGGTGCGTTAAGTGCCTGGATCCACATTTTACGAAGGAGTGCACTCGCACTCCCGAATCCACTTCCCCCGCTGCCTGTGTGCTGTGCGGCCAGTCCGGTCACACAGCTAACTACAGGGGTTGCCCGCGTGCTCCGCGCTCCACCGCCAAGAGGGTCGCGCCTAAACCGGCGCCGCCACTCACTCCCGCTAACTTCCCGCCGCTGCGCAACCGGGGTCCCCCGGAAGCAAAGCCCGTTCAGCCGACGCCTACTCCGGCTCTGTCTTGGAGGCAGCGTCCGGCCGTTACGCCTGCACCTTCCCGACCCATCCCAGCTCCCGTAGCTTCCGTAGGGCCGCGTCCTTCTCCGTCATCCGCACCTCAGTCATCGTTGGCTGAGGACATGAAGACCGTGTTCGACGTTATTCAAAACGTCGATATTAACGAAATTTCCGTGCTCGCACGCAAACTGCGAGCCGCCCGCTCTCCTCAAGAGCGTTTATTCGCGTTAGCCGAGCATCACTCGCTCCTAAGTTCGTTGTAAATTTATTTTATTTTATTTTTTTTTTTTTTTCGTATAAAATCGTAAATAAATAAATTATAATGTCTAGACCCGCGAATCCCGCGTCCAGTCGTATTAAACCCAAGGGCTTATCCCTAGTATCTTTTAACGCTCGTAGCCTTAACACCAACCTTCCCGAGATTAAACTTTTCCTTCAGAACAAAGAACCTGACTTATTCCTTCTCCAGGAGACATGGCTTACTCCAAACCGCTCCAGGGGATTCGCTATACCTAAGTACGCGTTTATTCGTAACGATAGGCCCAACTCCGACGGTTACGGCGGCACCGCTATATATTACAAAAGAGGCTTCCACTGCTGTCCTCTCCCTACCCCTCCTCTCCTCAACATGGAAGCCACTGTGTGTAGATTGGCTATGACTGGTCATCCGACCATCATCATAGCTTCAATCTACATACCTAGTGGTACCAGACCAATCCGCAGCGACTTTGAGGCCATTCTCGCCCTCGGCCATTCAGTCATTATGTTCGGAGACTTTAACTCCAAACATACTGACTGGACGTGCCTATCGACTAACACCAGCGGTATCGCTCTCCTCGACATCACTAACTCCCTTGACCTAGACGTCATATCCCCCATCACTCCCACTCACTATCCCAACAACCCGTCCTACTCTCCTGACATCCTCGACTTTGCAATTATCAAGCGAATCAATCTTGATCTAAGGTCTATCGAACCGCTCGATGACCTAGGCTCCGACCATCGCCCCGTTTCCCTCGTGCTAGGACCGCCGAACGATAACGTCTCATCTCCTAAGACCTTTACCAACTGGAAAGGTTTTAAAAATACGTTAGTTTCAGCCTTAGAGACTCAGAACTCTCCACTCGCGATCTCTCCCGAACAATTAGATAGCCCGGATAAAATCGATTCATTAGTAAATTCTCTCACTGATGCTATCAACTCAGCCATCAGTGACAACGAAAAGGTTGCTAAGCAAGGCAAACCCACGCTTCCCTTAGCCGTTAGCAATCTTATTAAAGCTAAGAACGCGGCTCTCCGGAGAGCCAAGAAATATCCCACGCCCGCCTATAGAACAGCTGCGAATCAGCTTCAACGTAAAGTTAGGTCTTGCCTCGCGGAACTCCGAGACGCTCAGATGAACAATCTCATGGCGAATATCTCTCCGTCCCACCAAGCGTACTATAGCATGGCCCGAGCCTTACGCGTAGACACCGCCTCTCACGTTCCTCCTCTCACTCGTCCCGATGGCACTACTGCCTTTGAAGTCGAAGAGAAAGCCGAATGCTTCGCTGACAGCATTGCCGCACAATGCTCGCCCAGCACGCAACCTGCTGATCCCTCACACATCCAGGCGGTGGAGGACGAAGTCCTTCGCTGAGACTCTCTCCCCATCACCGCCGACCCTGTCACAGTCTCTAATGATGAAATCTTGCTTCTCATTAGAAATCAAAAGTCCAAAAAGGCTCCGGGTGCGGATGGAATTTCCAACCACGCACTTAAGCACCTACCTCAACAGATGCTTACCTTGTTAGCTATCATTTTCAATGCCTGCTTCGACCATAGCTACTTTCCAAAAGCTTGGAAAGAAGCGACAGTCATAGGCATTCCCAAGCCGGGCAAACCTCTGAACGTCCCGGCTAATCACAGACCCATCAGCCTCCTCAAGGCAATGTCTAAACTTCTCGAGAGAGTCATACTCTCTCGAATGCGGAACCATCTGTTTCCAACGGATGGCGATCCTCTCATTATTCCCCATCAGTTCGCGCTAAACACTCCTGCCCTCAACAAGTCCACCGAATCGTCGAGTATATACTTGACGGTTTCTATCCGCGTCGTTATAAAACAGTCGCGGTTTTCTTTGACGTAGCCAAGGCTTTCGATAAAGTCTGGCACAGCGGTCTCGTTTATAAACTCTACAAGATAGGCTTACCGGATCGCCTAGTCAGGTTAATAGCGTCGTTTCTCAAAGACCGTACATTTCGATTTAAACACGAAGGCACGCTTTCTGCGCCTCGTCCCACAAAGGCTGGAGTCCTTCAAGGCTCAGTCCTCGCCCCTCTGCTGTACACCGTGTACACCAACGACATTCCCATCCCGCCGAAAGGCGTCGAACTCGCCCTCTTTGCTGACGACACCGCACACTATACCAAAGGCCACAGTGTTCGGCACCTTGTAGCCAGACTCCAAAAGGCCGTAAACGCCCTTGGTGTATGGTTTCAAAAATGGCGCATCGATGTGAACCCTGAAAAGAGTTCTGCGATGCACTTCGACCACAAACGCCGTCGTCCCGATGGCGATCCCCACGTCCGAATGTTAGGCATTCCCATCCCCTGGAAGCGCAGTACTAAATACTTAGGCGTCACATTAGATCCGACGCTTTCTTTCAAGCCACACGTCGAAAGAGTTTCGAAACTCGCTCGTCACTATTTAGGCCGCCTAAATAGCATGTTAGGTAGAAAAAGTAAAATGTCCTTCAGAAACAAACGTACACTTTACAAGGTCTGCGTTAGACCCGTTATGACGTATGCCTCGCCAATCTTTGCCCACGCCAAACCCTCCCTCCTGCACAAACTGCAGGTAGTTCAAAACCTCTTTTGCCGCCGGGCCACAAACGCACCGTGGTACGTGCGTAACGCGGACTTGCATAGAGATCTTGAACTGCCTACAGTACAACAACATCTCAAAACACTCTCTGAAGCGTTTTTCAAACGCTCCGAAACCCATCCCAATCCTCTAGTTCGTGATTCAGTCTCATATACTACTCCTGTGTTAGACTCGAAGTTCAAAGTCGCTAGGCCTAGGAATTTGCAAGCGTACTCATCCACCAGACTGTCCGCCGATCTCGAGGCCCTTCTGGCCGCAAATTCTAATTCTAACGTAAATTCTAATTCTAACGTAAATCTTAATTCTAACGTAAATGCGAATTAATTCAATTTTATTTTGCAATTTTTTAATTTTTGTTTTAATTATTGATTTTCATTTTGAGCACCTTCAGTGCTATGTATTCACCTTCAGTGCTTTGAGCACCTTCAGTGCTATGTACTCCCAGCGGGTGACCCCTTCTGGGCCCCGCTAGCGCGGCCTCTTTCTCCAATTGGCCGTCGCTCAGATGAAGGCTGAGTGGCAAAAATGCACGAGCCGACAGGGGGTTTTTAGTGGGTATGGTCCTGGTAGGCGTCGGGACGAGTCCCACATAACTTTGGAATCGCGCCAGAGTATGCGTCATGGCATTTTTATCCTCCTGCCCTTCCCGCGGAGGGGAACAAAAAAAAAAAACTGTCTCGACACGTGATCGGATTGGTCGTCCAACAGGGAAATAGCATGTCACCAAAGTAATCTTGTGTGTAATATGACTGAACATCTAAAATCAAATACCTCAGAATAAACATTGTAGTGACAAAATCTGTAATTATCACAAAAATCTCTGTTTCCATCAGAACTATAATAAACGTGCTGGACGTCTTTTGTAGGATGCAGGGGTAGAGCGAGCTATTCCAAGGTTTTCAAAAAAGTGTTTAAGGTTGAGGTGTATATTCACCTCAGGTCAAAAATTCAAATGAAAAATTCAAATATTTATTTCTCAACAATTACTTGTTCTTATTGACGTCAAACAAAGCATGACTCTACCAATTTTTGTTTTTCTTTTTGACTTTTACCACCGCTAATATCCGCTTTCCATTTATATGGTACTGGGGTACCGGTTTCTAAGCGCGGTAGCTTGTAACTACGATACACCTCGTAACGAGAAGGTTTAGTGTATCTACAAACTAGCTATAAAACTGTGGACAGCATAAAACTTGAACCAGCATTACTTTGGTTGCGTATTACTTTGGTAATACGAACGATACCTTACAAAAATATACACATACTCTGTAAACATATGATTTATTTGTTGATAGAAAAAAGACCGTTTGTAAGTAGATAAATTGACAGCACACAAATTCTATCAACATTCAGTGGGTAATTTCTGGTTTTATTAGATTTAAGAAGAACAAACGAAGTCAACAAGGATTGTGAATAAGAAACCGGTGCGTCTGTAGAGACCATGCACCTGAACGTGGGTGTATTATGGTAAAGGTTATATAAACTATCTACTTAATTAAAATATTTTTAGATCAAATCTCTCCATTTTCATATTTCTGTACAGCCATTATATTCGTTTATTTTTAAAAATAAAAATTATAATAAACTTATTTTAACTAATAACAATAAAACGTAAAAGAGGATAGTTTTGGCCACCAGAAAACCTAGACAAACTTTACTTTTTTAAGAGTTGCTGTACTACAAAATAACCATAAGTTTTCTATTTTTTTGATAAATGCCAAGCATGGAAGCTACAGTGTAAATGATGAAAAATAAAATTACAATACCAAGTTAATTGCCTATAAAAAGTAATTCGAAAACAGAGCCATGCAAAATGAAATTAATATTTATTCGATTCCGTATTCACATAGCCAATAAAGGATCTTACAAAATTATTACAATGAAATTAAATATGAGAGCATTAATTATAAAGTGTCAACATTTGCATAAAACAATCAAAGCGACGTTTTGTATGTGGAAATAAATCTATGAATTATTTTGAATTTCATATTGGCTCGCTTCGCAGAATAATCTTCATTAGTATTCAAGCAGGCGCATTTGCTTGCAATAAATTTTAATAGATAAGTTAATATTGGCTCAAGTCGTACATGTACCTTATGAATAATCCTGCAGTGTCGATCTGTTTTTGTTTTTCTATAACACTTGCTATTTAAAATAGCTTCTTATTGTATGCCTTGGTTTAAATTAAAATTGTGGTCTTTAACTCTCGTGTTTTCCTCAGAACAGGATGGGTAATACCTTAGAGTGGAATATTTAAGATGTGGGTAATTTTTGTTAGTAATGACATACAACCACAAGATTCAGATTATACTAATCAACTATACCATAACTAAATTACTAGGACGTTAGTACTATCTGATAGGTACGTATACTAAATTCTAACGTGTTTCTATCTTAAAGTTTAATAAATATTTAATAACACATTATTTATTTATTTTTCCCCTCAACTCGATGAAGTAATCTTAGGATTAAGAGACTTGTGTTCCACATGAATCTCAAATAATTTACAGTTGTGTATTACTGTCAATAACAAGAATAAGAAAGCAGAGAAAAACTAGGTGTAATTCGTTGTCTTTTCATAAACTGTAGGTTTGTCTGTTTGGAGAAAAGACTTACTTACGAATAACAACAGTTCATAGAGGTTATTATTTAAATTCGGTGTGGGTATGATGCTATAACTTAACGCACTGAAGCGCGGATTTAGCCAATAATGAATATATCGTATAACCTTCTGTTAAGAATGTTACTCTCCACTCACTCCTGGGCATTTTTTAATGGGACAAGCTCCTATAACTGCTCCAAAAGAACGTCTTTTTGACGTTAAGTTATCCCCTTTAGATCGTTGGAATTTAATTTAGGGGATGGTACAAACATTATCGCTCCGTTGGGGTACTTAATATTTGACAAATTTGCAAAATCGCTATAAGTGATCACGAGAAAAGCAAGATCCTGACATTGGTACGGTTGTTTTGGTTAAGGATGAAAGACTTCCTCCTGGTAAATGATTGTTAGGCCGGATTTTGAATACTCACCCAGGAATAGATGGTCTCACTAGAGTCACAAGCATTAAATGTAATAATAATGTTATCAAGCGTCCTATCACCAAGATTTGTCTTTTACCCTAGTTTAGTTGATTACTTTGTTGTAATGTTTTCTTTAAATTAAGGAACATTTGTCCTTAGCGGCCGGAATGTTAAGAATGTTAGTTTACTTTTATTTTAATAGATGGCGCCACCAGCGTAATGGGTTTGCCATTAAATCAAGCTAGTAAAGTTTATAATTCCTTTAAATAAAACACTTTTTACCGGATATTATCGCGTATATTTTAGTTAATTTTAAAATTATTTCGACGTTTCGGCATCTTTGCAGTTGCCGTGATAATATCCGGTAAAAAGTGTTTTATTTAAAGTATGCATCGCGAAAATTTAAGAATAGATTTTATAATTCCTAAGTGTAGTTTAAGAATACTATGTTGTTTTTATTATTCACTATTCAGATCTATGAAAATTCAAATAAAGGATATAAAACATGTTGAAGCGATATGTTGTGTGGTGATTATACATAAGGTTTGTGCATGTGCAATAGTGCAATTAGTGCAATAAAGTAATTAGCTGGTGCCTTATAACACCTTCAATGGATATCTTTTCTATATGATTTTGTGAAGTATATGTATTTATTATTTAATACACAAACAGTACATACAATGTATCAACTCAGAAATAGTTTAATTACAAAATGTTTAACAAAGTGTACAACATCTTTAACGTACGCAATTTTATTGTAACAAGTTTGTTATAATAATTAGGCTTGGGCATTGTCGTTCACTTAAAGGATGTCGTTCAACTCTCGTTCCGAGAAGTGAACTAGTTCCGCTGAATCGTTCCACAGTTCCTTTTGCTCCGCGAATCAGCAGTACCAGCCAATGTTTTACCTCGCCGTAGTATATGTTCCTTGTGTTTTACTGAGCATGGAGTCGGGACTTTGAAATCGTAACTTGTAAAATTATTCCTAGTAAAATGAATTACACAAGAAGCTCATTTATTTAAGGATTTCGATTCGATTTTCGTTCATACTTATTTCAGGTTTTGGACCGACAATTAAAGTGGCAAATATAAATCAATATATTATTAATTTCACTTTAAAAGGCGTATTTATAAATCGGTTCTATTTACTTACAATAATTTACATACGATATTTTATACACATAAGAATAGTTGCTTATTAAAAATTTTTTATGTAATTGTTATTTTTCTTTATTTTTTTTTTGACACAATAAATTACAATTTAAAAGTTATTGAACACTGCCTATTAATATTATATTTACACTTTTTAAGTACCTACATTGTAAACTATTTGAAGAAAGAATAACCTCAGGACGTAAACCAATTTGCATGAATTACGCGAAAGTCAAAGCGAATTAAAATGCTTTAAAATAGGCGCCTAACACTCATTACCACTGTCAACTTTGAACTTGAATGGTACGGAAGAATTTTTTTATTTTGTAATAATTGCACTTATTGCGTAAGACATAAAGTATTCCTAGCTCAGCGGGTTAGCTATCTAGTTTTGTACTCCCACTCTTGCATACAGCGCTATCTCTCCGGTTTCGCATACTCCCGAATCCCGAATACTTCCAATCAGCATTCATCTATCAAACAACTCCTCTGCAAAGTTCCCAAGTAAAAAAATTGCCATAGTCGAGGCAAATATTTTAATTCAATATTAACAAGCATGCCTGTATTATAAAAAAGATCATGTCTACTTATTTTTAAAATACGTATTTAATTAAGTAAAGCATAGAAAATAATTATTTGTCTCATTATTATAAAGAATTCAATAAATATTAACAACTAATTTTTTATGCCTATTTCACTCGGTATCACAATTTTTAAAAAATCGGGAAAAATATTGTGCCGGAACGAAATTCGAACAACTCCGGACTCGTGTTTCTCTACTACAAACTTAATAGAGATGCTTACTCCTATATTATTTACTCCAATTTCTGACATGGAGTAAAATTTTCGCTGGACTGATGTGCGGAACTGCGGAATGAAAATACGGCGCAGTAGTGATCGAGTTCATTTCGTTCACCGAGAGTGAGCAGTTCATCGGAACGAATCACTCCGGAGTTACTCAAGTCTAGTTATAATTAAGTAATACAAATTTATAATAATAAGAATCATATAAATACACTACAATTAAAACACTACACCTAGAATCTATCAAAGGCAACGTAGCCAAAAGGCTGGCTGAATCACCACACTGGACCGCAATAGTAATGCGTTGTGTAGGCGCCAGCCCGAATGTCACGAATTGTACTTACCAACGGCCTCGCTAGGTCCGAATAAAGGTGATTAGCTCTTTGTTAATTGCGTTACTTATGTTATCAGTATCATTATCGTGTCGTCATAATTTGCTGTATGTTTTGACAAACTACAAATTTTCCACCATAAATGTCCAACGTAACAAATACAGTATGAGGAAGTGATGTCATTCAGTATATCAATAGTACTTTTGTGTTGCCAAAATGCACGCACAGGAAATTAATGCTTCCTACATGGAAAAGGTTAACGAAAACTACACCAGGATGATTCGAGTAAATATATTGGCTATATTCACTGTAACAGAAATTCACTTATTAACTGTACATTCTGTACATTCATCTTGAACAATTTTAATATTTATATTCGACTGTAATAAAGCTCAGAATATTTAAATAGCACAATAAACTTCGAGTAATAACTATCTGCAAGGAGAACTTACATAAATGAGCTGTATGATACAGGGTGCGGCATTTCCGACGCTCGATTAAAAGTTGTTTACGCAACTAATGAAAAACGCCTCTCCCACCACTCCCCGCCCCGCCGTCTCGTGCGTGAGCCGTTCTCAGCCGGAATTTCGGTTTTTATGTTCTAATTCGTAAAATTATTACTAAAGTATGATGTTTTTGTCGGTATTTTAATCAAAAGGAAATTCTACACCTACTTGGTTTTATGTAGCGTGGAATATTGCGTAAATATAGAAATGTATTCGTGGGTGCTTCGCTAAGCTCATTAATTAGCTATAAGAGTATTTTTTGCCAATTGCCCAAATAACAGAGTTGATGTTTTGTTGATTCTCGATTGATATTATTTCTGGTAATTTATACAAAAAATAAATGCAAATAACAATTGCAAAAGTGAAAATGAGTGTTATGACATTTCTCTATTGGTTTGGACGCTTCGGCGTCCTACTTACCGGACTACCGTTAATAGGTGCCTTATTTGTAAATCATGAATATATATAAAAAAATATGAACATTCCAAATAAAAAATAAATGAAATCAACTATCTTAATTGCAATTTCTTCATTAACACCACCCTATCGGCAACATACATTTTAACAAAAACAATTTCCTTGGATCCTGTAATCAAGCTATTATCATTCGATCAGGGTTTTGTTCAGGGTCTCAAAAAAAAAACGATGTCCCTCAGGAAATGAGAGTTTCTCCTGCTGGGCGTAAATGGGGTAAGTTAATGAAAATAACCCTTGGACGATGTTGATAAATATTCGAAGTTAAGCTCGGGGCTAAGCTTGCCGCGGTAGTTATTTATGTATGTGATTGGATTCGTATCATTTAAATGTTTCTTTCTGCTACTGCCCATTTTTTCTTTGTATATTTATGAATCTTAGAACTCTAAAGTTCGCACTTATAAATGTCAGACGGTTACTAATTAAAGATTTTGCTTAACGTATCTACTTTTATTCTTTTCTTATACTTTTTCTTAGTGTAGATTTGCTAAAGAAAATTAATTACTAGAAGAACCTTAAGTAACCATTTGAGTTCTATTGCGGCCTGCTAGGTGCTATAAGTTTATTATTATCTTTTGGTATTTTAAGGTCGACGGAATGCAAGTTTGAAATTGATTACCTACAAGATGCAAAAGCTCGATATATAACATAATCTAAATTTCCAAGCCCCCTGTATCTTTAACAATATCGTGAACACACTAGCGCGAAGTATGTAAATAAAAATATGTTCAGTTTGCTATTTGGAGATCTAAAAACTAAACTTAACTAACTTATACTTAATAGATGGAATAAATGCAATACTTCTTGCCTCGTACTGTTACCGTTTTCTTAATGTTACAATTAACAATTCAACTATTTTTGCATTTGAAAATTGTGACATACTTTTGACATTGTCATATTGTTCACGAAAATAAATTTATGCTAGATAGATTAAAATAATCCTACCATGTAACTGGAGTCAAATGAAAATATAGAGATAAAACATCTGAAGTATTTTTTATAAATCTAAGCATTTTTACAATACATATTGTTAATACTTTGAATATAATATATTTGATAGTGGAACTGAAATTGGTTCCGATTTGGAGCCGATCATGGAAGTGAAAAACATAAATGTTATTTTAGTGAGAAGACCGCACGACCGGTCAAAACATTACCGTTTTGGGACTCATATCCTCCGGAGCTGTGCGAGGATGCGTCACCAACTCTTTTGACTTATATGTTTGACAAGTTCCAACTCGCAACTTGGGTTCAAACACATCCCTCACCGCGTAACCTCCTTTCGGATGTATATACAGACCTCGCTCCGCTAAGTTGTTTTCCACCAAAGGTGAGTTGAATAAACGAGGATAGTAAAATTATGTTTTTTATTTATTTACGATTTATGTACACACAAAATATAACTATCCTATTACTTGACTTTTTCTTAGCACACTAATAGCTAAACTAGCTTTCTTACAAAGCTTCAGTGGTTAACTTATATATTATTTATATTTATTATTATTTATATATATTTCATATGATTATTTAAGAGACATAGATGTTTTTATCTTTATAAAACTTTTATCTTTCTGATAATCTTACATTTCGATTTATTTATCAAGTTTATCGTTATTTTGGAGCTATAACATAATTTTGGGCAAAACCACTTTTGTGGCCATAAAAAAAAAATTTTTCACTAAAAAAGCTATTAATTATGTATTACCGTAGCATTCAACAAAATTTGATTATAACATGTAATTATAAAATTTCTGGAAGTCGGAAAAGTAAAAACCCCGAGAATTTATTAAACAATGTATTGTAAACCCTTGTACAGAATACAAGAACATAATACCGTTTTTATAATAAATGTAAAATTTGGCAAGCTGAAACACTGTTTTCATAAAATAAAGCTTTCGTGAAATGGTTTCAATCCCACGTGGGCAGTTTCCATTCAAGAATGTTTTGTTAAACCGCGCAAAATATCTTAAACTTACTTTCACAATTAAAAGGTAGACTGATGATTTATTTTTGCCCATCTAATTTATCTTTTCTGTATCATTTCAGATTGCGCAGAGTTTATCTAAAATACTGTTACTTAGACAATCTCCTTGGACTTTTTATAATAAAAATTTGTTATTAATTAAGTTTTCTAATTCTAGTTCACTTAAATAAAATGAGTGATTTGCATTTTCATTAAGTTCCGATATTATTTTTATCAAGTTAAAAGTATCCTTGTAGAGTGAAATAACTTTTATCATGTTAAAAATCATACCCAAATAAAATAAATTACAAGCCAATCGAATAGCGAATCAATTTTAAAGCAAGCTTTAAACTACGAACTAATGTTGGAAAATTCACAACATTGATAATATATTTAGTTTATAATAAAACTAATTTCAAACTGGTAATTCGCCAGACCGAAACATATCACAACAAAACAAAAGCAGTATAATCCTTGTCAGCGCATTCAAATGAGTTCCACCGAGCATGGAGTTAGTTTTACTGCGCACGACCAGTAATGCTAAACTTTGGTCGGGGACACGCTACTTTGTAAACATTTACGTAGAGCTACTTTTGTAAGCTTGGTTTTGCAACACAGGAGCTGTATTAATCGATTTGCGAGTGCTGAAAAGATATCAGTTAATTGATAGTCATTTGACATGTCTGCATTGTGTTTTGCTATTATAAAAATTGTCTGTGTTACGACGTAGAAAAGTATTCAGCTTTTATTAATTTACATAAATACTTTCAAGAATGCAGTCATAATATCATCCCACCCTTGCTTTATGTGGAACACAAAGAGAAAAATAAAATTGTTTCATAGATTATAGTTTTATTACATCCTTTTAAATAACTCTCCACCAGCGACTAAACAAAGTTTCATCCGTCTGAACCAATTTTCAAAGCATATTTTCCAAGGTTCGTCACCTGTCGTAAACATGGCGGGAATAACCAGCTCTGAATTTATCAATCATATCATAGCACAATTCTACGCGCGCCTGCTTCTAACCTCCAGTGTGGGGTACCCACTGCGCAAAACAATCCTCAATACGCAAAGGTTGTGTAGAATATCATTGACGCTTCCCTAACTAATATGCAGACTGTACTGAATCTCCTCTTATGTCATTCGGCGGTTTTGATGAATCAATTTTTTTCTTCCGTAAAGGCAGTCAAAGCACGACCATTTCTTTTTTTTTTTTTTTTTTTTTTGGTTCCCCTCCACGGGAAGGTCAGGAGGACATAAAAAATGCTCTGTCGCATACTCCGCGCGCGCGATCGGAGTTATGTGGGACTCGTCCCGACGCCTACCAGAACCATACCCACTAAAAAACCCCCTGTCGGCTCGTGCATTTTTGCCACTCAGCCTTCATCTGAGCGACGGCCAATTGGAGAAAGAGGCCGCGCCAGCGGGGCCCTTAAGGGGTCACCCGCTGAGATTCACATAGCACGGAAGGTGCTCAAAAATGAAAAGTAAAAAATAAAAACATTAAAAATGAAAAATAAAAATTGCATTAATTTGGATTTACGTTAGAATTTGAATTTACGTTAGAATTAGGATTTGCGGCCTGAAGGGCCTCTAGAGCTAAAGTTAACTGCGTAGGTTCGCCCGTGTGCGCGTTTCTCGGCCTAGCGACTTTGAATTTCGAATCTAACACAGGAGCAGTATATGAGACTGAATCTCGGACAAGATGATTGGGATGGGATTCGGCGCGTTTGAAGAACGATTCTGAGAGTGTTTTGAGGTGCTGTTGCACTGTAGGTAGTTCAAGATCTCTGTGCAGGTCCGCGTTGCGCACATACCAAGGTGCGTCTGTGGCCCTGCGGCAGAAGAGATTTTGAACCACCTGCAGCTTATACAGGACGGAGGGATTGGCGTGGGCAAAGACTGGCGAAGCATATGACATGACGGGTCTAACGCAGACCTTATAAAGCGTACGTTTATTTCTAAAAGACATTTTACTTTTTCTACCTATCATACTATTTAAGCGGCTTAAGTAGAAACGCGCGAGTTTCGTTACTCTATCGACGTGTGGCTTGAAAGAAAGCGTCTGATCTAAGGTGACGCCTAAGTATTTGATACTGCGCTTCCAGGGGATGGGAATACCTAACATTCGAATGTGGGGATCGTTGCGGCGATTACGACGTTTGTGGTCGAATAGAATGGCAGAACTCTTTTCTGGGTTGACATCGATACGCCATTTTTGAAACCAAACACCGAGGGCGTTTACGGCCTTTAGGAGTCTGGTGATGTTATACGGGATCCTTTGACCTTTAGTGTAAAGGGCGGTATCGTCTGCAAAGAGGGCGAGTTCGACGCCTTTCGGCGGGATGGGCATGTCATTAGTGTACACGGTGTACAGCAGAGGGGCGAGGACTGAGCCTTGCGGGACTCCAGCCTTTATGGGACGAGGCGCGGAGAGCGTGCCTTCATGTTTGAATCGAAACGTACGGTCTTTAAGAAACGACGCGATTAATCTGACTAGGCGATCCGGTAAGCCTATTTTATAGAGTTTAAAAACGAGACCGCTGTGCCAGACTTTGTCGAATGCCTTGGCTACGTCAAAGAGAACCGCGATTGATTTTGTACGATGCGGATAGAATCCTTCGAGAATGTACTCGACGATTCGATGGACTTGCTGAGGGCAGGAGTGCTTAGCGCGAAAGCCGAACTGGTGGGGAATAATGAGAGGGTCGCCATCCGTTGGAAACAGATGGTTCCGCATTCGAGAGAGTATGACTCTTTCGAGAAGTTTAGACATTGCCTTGAGGAGGCTGATGGGTCTGTGATTAGCTGGGATGTTCAGAGGTTTACCCGGCTTGGGAATGCCTATGACTGTCGCTTCTTTCCAGGCTTTTGGAAAGTAGCTATGGTCGAAGCAGGCATTGAAGATGATAGCTAACAAGGTAAGCACCTGCTGTGGCAGGTGCTTTAGTGCGTGGTTGGAAATTCCATCCGCACCCGGAGCCTTTTTGGACTTTTGCTTTCTAATGAGAAGCAAGATTTCATCATTAGAGACTGTGACGGGGTCGTCGGTGATAGGGAGAGATTCTCTGCGGAGAACTTCGTCCTCCACCGCCTGGATGTGGGAGGGATCCGCGGGTTGCGTGCTGGGCGAGCATTGTGCCGCTATGCTGTCGGCGAAGCATTCGGCTTTCTCTTCGACTTCGAAGGCAATGGTGCCGTCGGGACGAGTGAGAGGAGGAACGTGAGAGGCGGTGTCTACGCGTAAAGCTCGGGCCATTCGATAATACGCTTGGTGGGACTGGGAGATATTCTCCATGAGATCGCTAAACTGAGTGTCACGGAGTTCCGCGAGGCGAAACCTAACTTTGCGTTGAAGCTGATTCGCAGCTGTTCTATAGGCGGGCGTGGGATATTTCTTGGCTCTCCGGAGAGCCGCGTTCTTAGCTTTAATGAGATTGCTAACGGCTAAGGGAAGCGCGGGTTTGCCTTGCTTAGCAATGATTACGTTGTCGCTGATGGCTGAGTTGATAGCATCAGTGAGATTATCGACTATCGAATCTATTTTAATCGGGCTGTCTAATTGGTCGGGCGAAATCGCGAGCGGAGAGTTCGGTGCTTCTAAGGCTGAAACTAAAGTATTTTTAAAGCCTTTCCAGTTGGTAAAGGTCTTAGGAGATGTGACGTTATCGTTAGGCGCGCCTAGCACGAGGGAGACGGGGCGATGGTCGGAGCCTAGGTCATCGAGCGGTTCGATAGACCTTAGGTCAAGATTGATTCGCTTGATAATTGCAAAGTCGAGGATGTCAGGAGAGTAGGTCGGATTGTTGGGATAGTGAGTGGGAGTGATGGGGGATATGACGTCTAAGTCAAGGGAGTTAGTGATGTCGAGGAGAGCGATACCGCTGGTGTTGGTCGATAGGCACGTCCAGTCAGTATGTTTGGAGTTAAAGTCTCCGAACATAATGACTGAATGGCCGAGGGCGAGAATGGCCTCAAAGTCGCTGCGGATTGGTCTGGTACCACTAGGTATGTAGATTGAAGCTATGATGATGGTCGGATGACCAGTCATAGCCAATCTACACACAGTGGCCTCCATGTTGAGGAGAGGAGGGGTAGGGAGAGGACAGCAATGGAAGCCTCTTTTGTAATATATAGCGGTGCCGCCGTAACCGTCGGAGTTGGGCCTATCGTTGCGAGTAAACGCGTACTTTGGAATAGCGTATCCCCTGGAGCGGTTTGGAGTAAGCCATGTCTCCTGGAGAAGGAATAAGTCAGGTTCTTTGTTCTGAAGGAACAGTTTAATCTCGGGAAGGTTAGTGCTAAGGCTACGAGCGTTAAAAGATACTAGGGATAAGCCCTTGGGTTTAATACGACTGGACGCGGGATTCGCGGGTCTAGACATTAAAATTTAATTTATTTACGAATTTATACAGAAATAAAAGAATTTACAACGAACTTAGGAGCGAGTGATGCTCGGCTAACGCGAATAAGCGCTCTTGAGGAGAGCGGGCGGCTCGCAGTTTGCGTGCGAGTACGGAAATTTCGTTAATGTCGACGTTTTGGATGACGTCGAACACGGTCTTCATGTCCTCAGCCAACGACGACTGAGGTGAAGATGACAAAGTGGGACGCGGCCCTACGGAAGCTACGGGAGCTGGGGTGGGTCGGGAAGGTGCAGGCGGGACGGCCGGACGCTGCCTCCAAGACAGAGCCTGAGTAGGCGTCGGCTGAACGGGCTTTGCTTCCGGGGGACCCCGGTTGCGGAGCGGCGGGAAGTTAGCGGAGGTGAGCGGTGGCGCCGGTTTAGGCGCGACCCTCTTGACGGTGGAGCGCGGAGCGCGCGGGCAACCCCTGTAGTTTGCTGTGTGGCCGGACTGGCCGCACAGCACACAGGCAGGGGGGGAATTGGATTCGGGAGTGCGAGTGCACTCCTTAGTGAAGTGAGGATCCAGGCACTTTACGCACCTGGGGGGAGCTGAACAGTTAGCCGCTGCGTGGCCATAGAGCTGGCAGCGGTGGCACTGCCCAGGGTGACCACGAGGGTTGGGACGCTCGACGGAGATATTTGAGAGTCCGCAAATTGTGCGAGCCTCTCTAAAGATCTCCCTCGAGTTGGGAGTATTCGACAGGATTACTAACGCTAAGGGAAAACGCCTACCGCGGTTGGAGTGCATCTTGTGCACTGCTGTGACCGGGAAACCCTGAGACTTAAGGTCATCGAGAATGTCTTCGTTACTGAGTTCGAACGGGACGCCCCGTAGTACAGCGCGGATCTTACGCTCCTCCGGGAGGGCGTAGGTGTGATACGCGATATGATTTAATGATAGTAGCCAGGTAAAGGCGCGGAAGTCGTCGACGGTCGCTACTTGGATTTTGATTGTATCGCCAGCGTTGGCGGCTTTTAAGTAATTGACTTTGTGCTCTTTGCACAAGTTTGAGACCGCGGTCCAGCGCGCTTTTTCACGCAGGAATACGGGCGGAGGGAGCTGAGGCTTCGGCGGGACGGGAGCGCAGCGCGTCGCTGGCTTCGATGTGACCGACGGAGACGCGGTTACTACGAGCGATTCTAACGGCGCGGGGGCTGGTGTTGAAGACACCGGGGAGGGCTCGGGTATTGAAGATACCGAAGCTTTCTTCGAGCGCTTTTTGGAGCGCTTGGCGACAAGTTGGAACGCGGGCTCAGGAGAGCCGGTTAAGGTGACGGCATCTGACGAAGTATCAGACGCGGGTTCGGAGTCACTCCCGGGAGCGGTACGCTTACGACGCGACGCGTGAGAGGATGCGACCGATTCGCAGTCCATCTCGGACGAGGCGGGAGACGCGGGAGAGCTGAAGACCTGAGGGGTCTCGACGTTGGAGGCCTGAGGGGCCGGGGTTGAGGCCTGAGGGGCCGGGGTTGAGGCCTGAGGGGCCGGGGACGCGATTGATGCCTGCAAGGCCTGCGTTATGATGTCATTCGGGATGTAGACGCCTACCGCAGCAAGTGCCTTGGTGAACGCGTTAATAACGCTTAGCGGATCCATAAGGGAGAGTTGGGACAGTAATATTAATAAATGTAAGTATAATAAAAGATGCTTAGTTCCTTAAACCTAGCAAAATCCTAGCGGCAAACCTCCCTACCAGCGGTAGGGGGGCTGGGGAGAATAACTTAAAACTAGCAGTAATACGCCGAAGGCCGCTACCTAGAAACCTAAAAAAGGGTACGCAGGTAAAGAGTTGACCGCGTTAGGGTCAACCTTTACCGACAGAAAGGACAGATACACACGAAAACCCACAAATATGATAAAAATAAATATGAAAATAGGAGAAAAAATAAATAAAATAGAGAAGAGAAATAAATAAAAATAAAAAGGACTGGTTCAGTACAAATTCGTTGTCACCGTTAAGTATCCTTTGCACTGAAACCAGACTACTTACGCTGGGCACAACACTGCACTCAGCACAAGCACAACACTACTTAGCACAGCACTTTGAACACTAAGGGGCTTAGTCGCAAAGAAAAATCGCACTTCGAAAGCACTCAGACGGAGTAGAAAAACCTTGTAAACCGTAGCACGGAACCAACACGCTAAACTGTGACGTCAGTAGACTGAGCGCCACGGAATATCGGGAAGGGACCAAACAACGGAGAACGGGGTCTTGCACGTCCGCACTGGGCGGCGGTCGGAGCGAGAATCCGACCATTTCTTTGTTCATCCCTCAAATTTAAGCGACCGCACTTAAACTCGATATACTAGGGCTACACGCTTTAGAAGGCGCGTTGTTCATAATAGCTAACTGAAGTCGATTAAACGAATCATCAGGTTTTAAGTTGGACTTAGAGTCATAAAAAACCATTGCACGAAGATGTTCGAAGTGCAGATCCATTTGTCTGTGACACACAATAGTTTCATAGTACTGGTAAAAACTTTTAGAGAGAAATTGAAATTTGAAATATATTTTTGAAAATATATATTGTTTATGTATGTAATTAATATAACTATTTTATTTCTGGATTTTCGATTTCAATTGTTTTGCGTTGGGTTCCTTTCTAATTTCTGGATCCTGGAATTTGGAGGTATTCCATAAAATATAATAAGGAAATGTATACTAATTGACGTATTGTTATGATTTTGACTATTCTAAACAGGATAGGTAACGGTCAGAATGGTCAAGCATGTCCGTTGAGCCTTGATGACTGCGTATCACTCTTATTTTTTACGTCAAATATTCGGTACATAACCAAATACTACTTTCGCGTGAAAAGTTATTATTTTCTCTTCTTAGGTTACTTATATTTTTGAAGTCGGTTTATAAAACTATTTTTTCTACAAACGGTAACCAAATTTCACGTTTGCTTTACACATGAATTATAATATTATGTCAACTTTCTCACTTTGATGTTTGATGTACCTAAAATTCAGTCACATGTCATGAGAGTAAGCATCAGCCATGTAAGAACCTGTACCACTCGTATTACTCATGTATTACTTTTGTTTTCATGACAATTAATCAAATATAGTCTTCCAAGGAACATTAATATTGAAGTAGTATAAGAGTTGATCTATTAGAACTTCTCTAATAACCTTATGAACCTTATCATATTCAAAAGCTTTCACATCAATGATATCACTTAAACAGTATCAATACTTCATCTTTCTATTAATATTTACTTTGATCAAATAATAAAAACACGCCTTTCATTAGAAACCAAGAAAGCACCATTCGAACCTGCTAAAAGCAGCCTTCGGTACCTTTTACAGCCTCTATGTAATAAACGCTTTCGATGCGTTTTCATCTCTGTTTTCTTAGAAAAATATCAATGTCGTCCTGTCCTAGCGCCGACAAGCTCTTAGTGGTAGAAATTTATAATGGCACTTTCCATTACGTGAAGAGGACGCCTAGTGTGATGTATGACGCACATTTGTGAAATGGAGGGGCGCGTATCCAAGGATTTTTGATTTAGCTGATTGGTTTGTGATTTCCGCTTTTCCGTTCCATATAGTTGGCTTAGTTTTTATATTGAATATTTATAAGTAAGTTGTTTATTTGTGTATAAGCTTAAAATAACACGGAAAGTCAATTTTTAAATAGATATGGTTATTCATGATAATAATATTTTCAGAGCTTTTTAACTTACTTTGGTTATCAGTTTATCAGCATCTAATGCCATTTAATGCGAAGGCAATTAACGTAGCCTTTCGACCCATTAAGAATAGTTAGAGCATAGTATTTTCTGTGGTTCCTACCTGCACTCACTTTGTTTTACAAAAATTTATGGATACATTAAAACCCCATTTTAGATATTAATATATTTTGTAACATAAATTAACACTGCAGAAGTAAAAGGATGTAAAACCATTCAACATTCCAACATTTAGCAGAATGTTTCATTGTGTAGTGGAAACAGTAACAGAAACTTGTCTAATAGACCACGTCACAGGAAGCATGATGGGTATGGATTTTCATTTAAACTCAGTACTTGTCAGAATAAGAAAGGATTTCCCAAGTATATAAATCGGTAACCATTTTGCATGAGAGATTTATTGTACGCTAAAGTGAGACGAATGACGAAAGTCTCTTACTAAATTGTACAATGCTAAGGCATATTTTATAATGAATATAATAAAATATACTGGGATTTTTCTGAAAATAAAAGCTTAATTGCGTTTCTCTGTAATAACGAAAGTTTTTGTTTAGTATAACTTCAAAACATTAAATCAACAAAACCATCTCTATTATCCACAATATGAACATACCTATAATAACGAATGAAACTAAGGTAATTATTTGTAAGTGGGGCTCCTGCTAAAATCGGGGTGTAAATGTTTTTAAGCATTCCTGTAGGAAAAAAACATTGTAATTCATAGTATTATGGTGGCGCATGAGCAAAAAAAAAATTACCCGCAAAAAATATTACAAAATTTGTAGTCTAATTGGATCTGTTCTGGTTATTTTATTGTAACTCAATGAGCTTCTGTATGAGCTGACCTGCGCGCGGCGTGAACTACACACTACTAACCTGCTCCTCCTCGCTACGCTCGTCGTCGCACCTAATATTATTTGTCACTTTCAAGACTCAACATAACTACGCGCCACCTTAATTTTGCTTCCTCTCATGTTCTTTATGCATATAATTTTTGTACCCCGAATTTAGCAGGAGCCCCACTTACGAATAATTACCGAAACTACATTCAAAGCCGTTATTCCAGGTCTCTTTTTAATAAAATATAACTAGGAATAAATTACAATAATCTTCGTCTTTAATATTGATTTGTTGTCCTGACATGACTGCCAATCGTGTCATCTATCGACGATGACACGGAAAATTAAAAACTTAAAAACTATAAAGAGTTTTTTTTTAAATGAATTTACTTTCTCGAGTTTAAAATTACACAGATATATCAGACAAAGAGAAAAGAATTATTATATGCTATTTGGCCTTCTATATTACCTACAACACAAGGCCGTTTTTCAAAATAGCAAGTTATTTTATAGCCACTCCAGCAATAAAGTATTATGAATTATTTTCCAGTTTTCATGTGAACTTTGGAATAGACGATACATTGCACTGTCCTGTAAAATGTGATTTAACTATATTAGTGTGTGTTGTAAGAGTAGCAGTAAATTCATGTCAAAATTAAGTGCCAAAAATATCCAGTATAATTCTCACAACAAGTAGGTCACAGCAGCTTAGGTACATTTAAGCATTTATCTTACCTAAAGTGCTCTGAAAATGTAATACCGTAAAATGCACAAAAACCTCAAACTCTTTAAGACTCTCACAATAATCTTTTATTTACATCATAATGTGTTTCCCGAAAAAGGCAGCCCCATGATATCCAACACATAAATAATGTTACCATTTTCTGAATAGAAGGGCATTACCAAAACTGGGTGAAGTTTTGCATACTTTTGAATATTTTAGTTAAAGCGATGCTTAAATCAGAAACAGGAACTCCGAGATAATCCTGTTTTTACTGTTCGTGTGGATATGGTTCGTATGGTCAGCAGAAACAGGGTATACGCGCAAAGTTACATTTTTGTATGTTATGTCTTATCTACATTATTTCTTAAAGGACCACATCCTTCGTGTCTATTTACAGATGGTTCATAATGCATTGATTGTAAAAACCGACTTTACAGCTAAACAATCTGTTACAGGTCTGGCAGATGACATTTCTTGCCTATGCATAATAACTTTCGTCTTTTGTTGTAAAGATTTTTATAGGACAATTTATAGGTGCAGCAAAGTGTGTGCACATAGATAGCTTCAATGAAAAAGAAACTGACTGTCTTGATACACGACAGCACGAAATATTATTGGAAGGTTACAAAATGGATTACTGAACATTTAATTTAAAAAGTATTATAAGCACGCTTGATTAATACATTCTTAGTAATATTTAAACTGAATAATCTTTTGTACAGATTACACTACAGAAAAAAAATCCTTTTTTATTTTATTATTTTATGAATAAGTACAGATTCAATATCCTACTTAAAATAACTGTGCATATTATTATTAATGTTGAAGAAAAACATTATATAAAATGTCTTTAATTTTATTCTATCTGTACTTACTCTAGTACTAAAGTAAACCATGTTGCCTCCGTTTTAAAAACACTGTGAACCTACCGGTAATGTTTACAGGCAATAACGATTGTTGACTTGCATTGGGCAGATATGTTTGCATTTTTATCTAGAACATTCTATGGGGAAATATGGAACATTCGATTTTTACGTGCATTATTTTTGCTGTGAGAGTTTTTTGAGAAGACATATGGGATTTTAAAATAAAAAAGAGGTTAGGTACTCAAGCGGTCCGGGACCCTTGATGGACTAAGTCTGTGACGGTTGTCTATTTCGACCTCTTTTTGTCAGTAAATTTTATTTTTTTGTCGTTCCCGACGTAATTTTAAACTAGGAATTACGTAGTGTCGGAGAACGGCAATGTTTTGATTTGACAAGTCAGTCACGAAAAATTATCCATCAAAGCAACTTGAATCTATTTATTTATTATTTTTTCCGAGTTTATCATTCAAAATTATATAGTTAAGATATTTTATTATCTAAAATCAAAGTTTATTTTTACGTTCACGAGTGTGCGTAGCCAAAATTTTTGGCTGAAAATCGTGACTGACTTGTCAAATCAAAACATTACCGTTCTGCGACACTACGTAATTCCTAGTTTAAAATTACGTCGGGAACGACAAAAAAAATAAAATTTACTGACAAAAAGAGGTCGAAATAGACAACCGTCACAAGTCTAACAAGGGAAAAACACTTATAACTTTAAACCACTTTTGTTAATGATGAATCTATTTATAATAATACAATTGATAATTCTTAGACTATTTTTGGGCTGAAACCCGTATTGGAATGCCATGGAACAATCTTCAATATTCTATCTATTTTTCAATTTACAAATAAATTAAAATAATGACAGGCTTATAAGTTGCCAGTCATAAATGTCGGCAAGTTTGTTTGTGCGATAACCTCTTTTATTAAATACGGCACAAGCAAACGTTGCAATCGCCGCTCTTGTTTAATTTATTTAACCAGTGATGCTGATTAAATAAATTCCTATATACATTTCATTCTTAAATTACGACCCTACTTAAATCAGGACCATATACATTAATCGGGATTACTCTCAAATGAGCCCCCTACCGATAGGAATATATATACTTGATCATGTTTAAATGACAACATCTTATTACACCAAAAATGATCTTATAGTATTTATTCTCCATCAATAGAGCCTTAGCCACAAAACCTGATGAAAATCAGCCAAGATCCCGGCTGGTTAATTAATATCTAAATTAAACAGTATTATTTCTCATACAATTCATGAACAATTAACAACCCCATATTAATCATTTACATTACACAATTATACGCAATTCAAATAACCAGTACTTATTATTGAGTTAATAAACAATTGTTACAATAACCCATTGAATACAATCAAAGTATAATTATAATTAATTGATAAGTAATAAATACATTAATATCCCAATAAAAGTAAATTTAGTTAATCCTACTTATATTAAAATTAATACTAAATTAATTAAGTTATATTATCATACTAATGTATGATAATATAACTTTATATGATAATCATTCAGTTGGGAAAACAAACACGTTTGACATGAACTGTCATATTAACTTTAAACTTTTCTGAATGATTAAAAGTTTATTTAAAAGTTTGTAACTTTCGAAAGTTTAAATTTTACCCACCTAAATTTTAAGATTTTACCTGCCTAACTATTACCGGACAAACCTACCTATGAATAGATTATAAAATTGGATCCAAAGTATTTTACTTAACCCAAAATGATACCTATAAATTAATGAATTTATATTTCACAACGCAATGCAAAGAACTTTTACAAAATGCACCGAAATACACCTGACAAAATTCTATACCAATAACGTTTGAAATACATTACCTATTCCATCACAACCCTTATACTATTTTACCCCACTGAGGATCCTATTCTACATCCGCGTGTTGACCCACAGACAGCAATATCACAATATTATATATATACTCGTAAACTTTGGCCGCATAGCTAAATCGGCTATCACCTTCTCTCTTATGGAGATTATCAGGCGTGGCTCAAATTAAACGTGCACATTATTAATAGTGTTATTTTAGTCTTTGAAAATTTACTCCTTTAGAGCATTGGCACCACACGTATATCTATGATTCGTAAATAAAATGTAACGCGGTAAATACGTGCCGCGTGTACCTGCCACCCCTTAGAGGTTTCTCTCCGGGTATCTAAAATTAATTATTATATTATTAGATAAATTATATATTACCCTTTTGTCACTATATAAAAACCTTTTCCTTATTGATTTTCTTTTATCTGCATCGTCCATCCATTGCATCTCCTTTTTGGTGATGCTGTTTGGATTGGCTTTGCAGGATATATCATCTCGGAACATTGCGTTGTGAAGTGTACATAGAATTTAAAAAAAAAAAAATTAGTTTCTTATATTATTCTAAAACCCCAACGAAATTCTAACCGTTGCATATCTACAAATGAATGGTATATATACTTGTACAACTTGTACACCTAAATGTGTACTTTTACTCTATCAACTCTAAGAATAAAGAAATTACAATAATATTATAATGTTTCAAGAAATAAATGTATATACAAAAACTTTATTTTATGTATATAAATATAGACATAATTTTATCATTAGTTTTATTTTATCGAATATTATATGGTTATAATCTATTCACATGTACAATTAATTCTTGGTTATTTTGTATTTTTTTACAAGATAATTGTCACATCATAAATATAGTATATAGTGTAATACTCGAAATAAACCTTTATATGGACGACTAAGTTAAAAGCTTTTTTACCTACGATCTTTTTTGTACTAAACGAGCTTTCCTTAAATTTTCTTTCGCTTGATTTACTGCACTTATATAAGCATCTTTTTTTTGTTGAACATTCATATTACAATAAGGATTTAACCTTTCATCAAATTGAAAATTAGGTTCTCTACCAAACATTAAATAATAAGGAGAAAATTTAGTTGAAGCTTGTTTTGAACAATTATAAGCATATATTATAAAAGGTAAAATTTGACACCAATCCCTTTGAGTTTGGTTTACATATTTAGATAATGAATATGAAATGGTTTGATTACATTTTTCTACTAAACCTAATGTTTGATGGTGCATAGTGGTAGCTAAGGAATGTTTTATATTATATTGTATAATAAAGACTTCATTAACCTAGACGTAAACATGGAACCTTTATCTGACAATACTTCACATACCGTCCCGAACTTTGTTAAAATTTCATTAATAAAGAAATTGTATATTATTTGAGCTGTCACCCGTGGGACTGCTTTGCAAATAGCGTATTTTGAAAAACAATCTATACACGTTATTATATATTTATTACCATCTACTGAACGATTAAAAAGACCTAGTACATCGATCTCTACCTTTTCAAATAAACGTTCTGTTACAACTGGGCGTAGTAATTTTACATTATTACACAATTTCTTTTCTTTACATGGAATACGACTCTTAATATCTTTCTTAACCTTTTCCACTACATCAACTTTAAGATTCCGTTTCTCAGAACAACACACAACTTTGGTGTCTTGAGGACTCGGGGGTAAATTAAATTCATTTTCACTGGGTTCAGTTACCACTAACTTATCATCATTACTAACTACTAAATCAGAAAAATAAACGTATTCATTTGAGACCTGTATAACCTGAAGAGTATTTTCGTTAATATCATTATTACTAAGATTATTTACTTTATTTTTTATAATAAAGTTACAAATAATGTTGTTCAATTGAACATGACCTTCCTTAAGGTTTAATGTTGCACCAGACTTCTGAAGAAAGTCTTGCCCGAGAATTAAATTTCTTTCAATATTATCGATCACGTAACAATTTTGTACATAAACAACATGTTCAATTTCCAAGCATATTTGTACTTTACCTATTATATCCATTCGATTACCATTAACGGCTCGGATCTTTACATCTTCAACCGTATGTACAATATTATAATATTTAATTGATTACATAATAGTTGAGATATTGATATATGTAAGTATATGTAAGTTTGATTAATAAATAAATAAATAAATTACAGACACTGAAGCGCCTGTATCAAGCAAAGCTGAAATATTATTATTTTTTAGTTTGAAACTCATGGATAGGGAAAACTCCCTTGTAGGATTATTTTCTTGTCTATTTGGCATCAATTGAGTATCTATCTGTCTGATTAACGCCGATTGTACTCCAGGTTCATCCATCTTTGATCCATTGTATGCATCGCCACGGTCTCCTCTCCTTGTTAAAGCATACGGGGATCGGTTGTTGTTGTTTGCGAATCTTCCTCTCGCGTTCCCGTAGTCCATGTTGGTTAACCTTTGATAATCTTCCTTCTCACTCCTCGGTGACGTTGTAGAACATATTGGTGTTTCTCGTGACACACGAATATTTATTGGGAGGTTTAAATTTTCTTCCTGCTTTTCAGTAAACATTTCATGTATCTGTATGATCGTTTCTTTTAACATTTTTTTATATACATATATTTGGGACGCTAATCGGCACTTATACGTATATTTACAGTTTTGTAGGAAGTGTTTTATGAAGGTATTTTCCGTTATTACCGCGCCAGCTTTATTTGCGCACATGTCCAATGCATAGTAATAACTCAGTAAATCCTCGTTGGCTTGTTGCTTCCGCGAATAAAAATTAGCCACATGATCCACTTCTCTACCAAATTCATGGATAAATCTATTCCTGATCTCATTAAATGTTTGACATGTATCAATTATCATTTTGTAAAAATATAGTGCCGGGCCGTCCAAATATGTTTGGAATATTTAACCTCTTACTTCCATCGTCGTATTTGTTTAATGCAGAAAGTATTTCGAATTGAGCTAAGAATTCGCTCACCAAAAATTTTATAAACTTTCTTCAATTTTTTATTTGCCGTAAAATGTTGTCACCTGAAATATTCTGAAAAAAGGTAAAACACTACGCGGCGCCTCCACCATCAAGCGTTCCGGGACCCTTGATGGACTAAGTCTAACAAGGAAAAAACACTTATAACTTTAAACCACTTTTATTAATGATGAATCTATTTATAATAATACAATTGATAATTCTTAGACTATTTTTGGGCTGAAACCCGTAATGCAAATTTCATGGAACAATCTTCCATATTCTATCTATTTTTCAATTTACAAATAAATTAAAATAATGACAGGCTTATAAGTTGCCAGTCATAAATGTCGGCAAGTTTGTTTGTGCGATAACCTCTTTTATTAGATACGGCACAAGCAAACGTTGCAGTACTAATGGAAAAAGTCAACTAGTTTTTTTATTAGTATTGGAGGTTATTTAAACTACGAATAGGTATCTTTTACGTAATGGTGATAAACCATATTGAAAAGTTCTTTGACATCACTCGTTAACTATCTTGATTACCTATAATTATATAGATGAAGGGTTATAATCATTACTTAATATAGGCTACATTTTATATGAAGCTACGTGGATGAAACTGCGTGAAACGGCTTATATATGAGAGTCGTAACTAGGTATAGCATTCAAAAACTAGGTCATAACAACACTATCTCTTCTACCGAGGGATTACTTGTAATATGCAAAACAAATGCACTGACCACTGCGCCACAGAAAGACAATACTTTACTGTCATCGGTCAATTCCTTTGGAATTGAGAAGTTAACCCTTTAGTGCCCACTGTAACCAACTCTAGAAGTGGTATTTATTATTTGTTTCTGAGTTTGAAGGCAGAATTGTCTCAATACGTTATCTTGTGACAGGAGCACATCCATCACGCAGGAACCCAAGGGTTTGCCAGCATTTATTATTTACGGTGTAGATATTTTGAGGGGTAAAATAAGCAATTTTGGGAGGAAGTGGGAGGAATTTGTGAAGAATAGGTATGTTCTGCAGAAACAATTATGAGAATAACAATAAAGCTAGAATTAAGTATTAAATTTAACAACAAAGCAGTTTGGTTATGTTTTAGATAATAGATGTAAAATATTACAGAAGAAAATGACCACGCTTGTATATAAACTCTTGTGAAGTAAACAATTTAATGACAAAAGCTTTGGTTTAATCAAAATAATCAAATCAAGTTTTAAATCAAACGATCGAATAGCCATGTTGGTAGAAGTCCTGCCTTATGCGCCGTAGGTCCAGTTTCGGGTCAAGCCAGGGCATTCATTCGTGAAATGAACACAAATGCTTGTTCTCGGGTCCTGGTTGTACGTAGTTATGTTTTTCAAAATATTTATGGGTATGTTTGTTCTGGTAGAGAACTGGAGGGGGGGGGCCTCCAGTTCTCTGTGTGGTCATTCTTTGCTCACCCAACACAAATTTTGATCACTTTGGGGCAAAAAATCACATGGTTTGTGTGATTGTCTAGGGGTTTTTTTTTTAATTTTATTAGATGGCACACAGATAATAAACGATTGGGCAGACTAACCATAAGTCAGTCTTCTCAGTCTTTTACTTATTGTAATTCGGTCTAATGCTGAATTACTTATTCTCTTTACTTCGGCGTATACGGAGCACTTCCAACACCATCCTGAGCACGTTAGAGGGCCGCTGGGACGCGCCTATGTTAGCCTGCTGGTTAGAAAGGCACAAAAGCCAAGTTGGAATCCATTTATGAATTAAATAATGTTAATATTTTTTGTTTATTGTGATTTTTCTTGTGTTTTTTTTTTTTTTTTTTTTTAAATAAATAACTTATTATTATTATTATTAACACTCATTTCCCTCAAACCATTTCAATGAATTGTATTATTGTAAATGTTTTTTCTTTTCCTAAGTTAAGTGTTAAAGGTGCTTTGTTACTTGCGAAACATATAAATCTGTGGAGCTATAACTATATAACTTCTTGTTAGAGCAACCCTAAAGAAATAAAAATACATAAATAAATAAAATAGACTCTGTATACAACACAATCTGAATTTCCTTACAGAATTTGCCCATATTTGATATCAAAATAAAGAATTATATAATTCTTCAAAGTTGTAAATCGAGGAAAATATTTTCACAAATAAGTGTATGAGGAAACTGGCATAAAACCTCCTTTACAATGAGTGACGCTAATAATATCCTGCTTACACTTGATACCATTTCGTGACTGATCTCTTTGCGCCGTATGTTGGCAGTATCAGAATCTTTATTTGATATTACTGAAAATAAGTTTAGTATCGGATAATAGTTCACAATTTTCACCTGTATTGGGAATGTGGTATCATTAAATTACAAAAAAGTTGAATTTATGGCTCGGAAATAAGTAAAACTGATGATGTGGATTATATAGAATAGAGGAAAAATCTAATGTTTCAAGATATGACTGTGTTTTTTCAATAATAACCTCTATCAGGATTTTAAAGATAAAAGAAAGACTTACTGTGGTAAAGTCCTAGGTTAGTTATAGGTTTTCAAATATACTGTTAGGAGCCTGTTCAAAAAATACGGATATATTCCAAGTTTCTTACATTCAATAACCACACTGTGACAACTATAGAGATATCAAATGACATGAGTATCTGTATATATCAGTTTATCTCACTTAGCACCCATACAACTCCATAATTTAACTTCATTAACCGCTAAACGAACTAGGGCGAACATTCGTCAAACTGCAGGCAATAACTCCGCCCTCAGAGGCCACTTACAACTTAGTTAGTCGAATAATGGAGTAGAAACCACAGGCCCCGAACCCTGGACCCGGCCTGCTGACCTTCGAGAGCACTAAAATTGATTTACCTTTGGCAACTTTGAGGCCAATTTGACGTGTAAATGGAAATTGAAAGTTTATGTAACTTTGTTACGTAAGGTGTGTTTTTGCTCAAATGCAAAAGGTCTTGATGAATCGGTTGGTGAGGTTCATATTGTTGTTAACATATTTGAAATAAATAATAAATTATTGAATCCCCAGTCAAACACACCAACTGTATGGCCCCAAAACAAGCAGTGCTTGTGTTATGGATAGCAATGCAGCAAACTGGGAGGGGGGTAAACATACATACATACGTAAAAACAACCATGGCCTGAGAAGAAACATCCGTGTTAATCATACAAATGAATGTCCCGACCAATTTCAAAAGATTGCGTGGCCTTTGAACGCAAGCTTATCACACTTGTTAATAAAAACGTAAGGCCCTGCTCCATACTTATCTGTTGGAAGGTAGTTCCGCTTCGCTAATGTGAATACGTAATTCAATGGCTCCTATATATTTTATTTTTATTTGCCAGTTTTAAAACACGTGAAGTATCAAATTTAATGTGAAAAGTGTAACAAGTCTTTTTCAATCTGTGCTTTCAATACTAAGTGTTAATAACAAAGAAATTTTGTGCAAATATCAAAATAGTGAAACTGGTAGTGAACGACAAACAACTAAATACCGTCATATTTTTATAATCCTGTCTTCGTTGAATGAACGTTATTAATCTATACCCATAATTTCGTTCAGCAACTTAAAGACGTTGGGTCCGAGTGGTATAAGGCGCCGGATTTGCTAAAAGCGAGAGGTATGCGTTCACATTCACTTTAAACCAAATATTGATCAAGAGGTGTTTTTACATTTTGAGACTCTTTTCCTGGTTAATATGGCGCCGTCTATTAAATGTGGTGCTTGTGGGAAGTTCATTTCTTCGTCCACAGGTGTCGCTAACTGTTATAAATGTTGCAGTACCTAACACAAAAGCTGTGTTAACATGCCTGCGTCAGCTAGTGTACCCAGGGAGAAGCTATGTCCTGCGTGCAAAGTCAAACTGCCAAAACAGGGAAATAACTCTGAGACTCCGGCTAGATGCAAGGTTAGCGACGAAACCACAACCGACATCGGATCACCAACATCGCTTCCGGCTAAGGATCATGTTGACATAACAACCTTATTGTCTGAACTAAAGTTATTTACTAGAGATTTAAAAGAAACAAAAGACGAATTGCGAGACTTTAGACAACAACTAGCTAATGAACACGACGTTATAAATCAATGTAACCACAGAATAGATAGTTTGGAGGACAGAGTAAGTATTTGGAAAAAGGATACGAAAGTAAGCTCTGCGGTTCTGACGAAATAGTTACGTTACGTAACACTATAACGAAGCTAAAAAATGTGCAGAATGATCAAGAGCAAGACATGTTTATTAATGACCTGGATATATCTGGAGTCCCCGAAAGACTGGGAGAAAATCTAAACCACTTACTTTTAACATTGTCGAAAAAACTTGGGGCCTCTGTTGAAGAAAGGGACATTGTGTACATTCGTCGAAACGGCATGATTCTCCGCAACCACATAGAAAACAAGGAAAGACCGCGAACAATTACGGTGAGGTTTGCTCGTCGCACCACGCGTAATGAGCTGATAAAGTGTGCTAGAGTTCGACGTAGTGTTACTTCATCTGATATCGACATAACGGGAGATTCACAGCGTATATACATATAGCGATTAACAGGTATAAATCGTAAATTGTTCTTAAAAGTGCGAGAAAAAGCTCGTCAGCTACGATGGAGGTTTTCCTGGATGCGAGACGGCAACATATTTGCTCGCAAAGATGAAACTTCGCCTATTCACCGTATGAGGGGAGATGAATACTTTATTCGGATTTTTAGTAGTGATGCATTGGTTCGTAATTGATACGTACATCTCATAACAGATGTTTAAAAAAATGCACTAAACCTTAGCCTAGAGAAAGATAGAATTAGTTCAGAGAAATCTTTAATGCGCATATATTCTAAATTAAAAAGTTTTAATTTATTTTAATATTACGTCAGTCAGCCGTTATTCTGTTTTACTTTGAATATTTTAGATGTTATTCGAATGAAGGTTAAGTTGAAGGATATTCAATTATCCTAAGTAACATTTTAGAGTTATTTATTGCTTTCATATGCTGTTGTAACTTTCCTCACTACCCGAGCCCTCCCCGGTGTCTTCGACACCAGCCCCCGCGCCATTAAAATCGCTCGAAGTAACCGCGTCTCCGTCGGTCCCATCGAAGCCAGCGACACGCTGCGCTCCCGTCCCGCTGAAGCCTCAGCTCCCTCCGCCCATTTTTCTCCATGAAAAAAGCGCGATGGACCGTAGTATCAAATCTTTGCAAAGAGCAAAAAATCAACTATCTTAAAGCAACCAACGCAGGCGATTCAATTAAAATCCAGGTCGCGACCATCGACGACTTTCGCGCGTTCACCAGGTTACTTTCTTTAAAACAAATCGCTTATCACACCTACGCCCTCCCGGAGGAACGTAAGATCCACGCAGTACTACGGGGCATCCCGTTCGAGCTCGTGAACGAAGAAATCCTCGAGGACCTTAAGTCCCAGGGTTTCCCGGCCGAAGCAGTGCACAAGATGCACTCCAACCGCGGTAGGCGTTTTCCTTTAGCTCTAGTTATCCTGTCCAACACTCCCAACTCGAAGGAGATCTTTAGAGAGGCTGGCACAATTTGCGGACTCTCGAATATCTCCGTCGAGCGTCCCAACCCCCGCGGTCACCCTGGGCAGTGCCACCGCTGCCAGCTCTATGGCCACGCAGCGGCTAACTGCTCAGCTCCCCCCAGGTGCGTTAAGTGCCTGGATCCCCACATAACGAAGGAGTGCACTCGCACTCCCGAATCCACTTCCCCCCTGCTTGTGTGCTGTGTGGCCGGACTGGGGTTGGGGACTAACTACAGGGGTTGCCCGCGCGCTCCGCGCTCCACCGCTAAGAGGGCCGCGCCTAAACCGGCGCCGCCGCTCACTCCCGCTAACTTCCCACCGCTGCGCAACCGGGGTCCCCCGGAAGCAAAGCCCGTTCAGCCGACGCCTACTCCGGCTCTGTCTTGGAGGCAGCGTCCGGCCGTCCCGCCTGCACCTTGCCGACCTATCCCAGCTCCCGTAGCTTCCGTAGCTCCGTAGCTGCTCCGTCATCTGCACCTCAGTCGTCGTTGGCTGGTTGGAAGACCGTGCTCGACGTTATTCAAAACGTCGATATAACGAAATTTCCGTACTTGCACGCAAACTGCGAGCCGCCCGCTCTCCTCAAGAGCGTTTATTTGCGTTAGCCGAGCGTCACTTGCTTCTAAATTCGTTATAAATTTTTTATTTTTATATAAATTCGTAAATAAGCAAATATAATGCCTAGACCCGCAAATTCCGCGTCCGTTCGTATCAAACCCAAGGGCTTATCCCTAGTTTCTTTTAACGTCCGTAGTCTCAATACTAATCTTCCTGAGCTCAAACTGTTCCTTCAGAACAACGAGCCAAATTTAATGCTTCTCCAAGAGACATGGCTTACTGCAAACCACGTCAGGGGATTCGCTATTCCCAAGTACGCGTTCATCCGTAACGATAGGCCCAACTCCGACGGTTTCGGCGGCACTGCTATATATTACAAAAGAGGATTTCATTGCTGTCCACTTCCTACCCCTCCTCTCCTCAACATGGAAGCCACTGTGTGTAGATTGGCTATGACTGGTCATCCGACCATCATCATAGCTTCAATCTACATACCTAGTGGCACCAGACCAATTCGCAGCGACTTTGAGGCCATTCCCGCCCTCGGCCGTTCGGTCATTATGTTCGGAGACTTTAACTCCAAGCATACTGACTGGACGTGCCTATCGACCAACACCAGCGGTATCGCTCTCCTCGACATCACCAACTCACTCGACTTAGACGTCATCTCTCCAATCACTCCCACTCACTATCCCAACAACCCGAACCACTCTCCTGACATCCGCGATTTTGCAATTTCAAGCAAATTAACCTCGATCTTATCGAACCACTCGACGTCCTAGGCTCTGACCACCGCCCCGTCTCCCTCGTGCTAGGACCGCCTAACGATAACGTCACCTCTCCTAAGACCTTTACCAACTGGCTTTAAAAATACGTTAGTTTCAACCTTAGAGGCCACGAACTCTCCGCTCGCGATCTCGCCCGAACAATTAGACAGCCCGGATAAAATAGATTCATTAGTAAATTCTCTCACTGATGCTATCAACTCAGCCATCAGTGACAACGAAAAGGTTGCTAAGAAAGGCATATCCACGCTTCCCTTAGCCGTTAGCAATCTTATTGAAGCTAAGAACGCGGCTCTCCGGAGAGCCAAGAAATATCCCACGCCCGCGTATAGAACAGCTGCGAACCAGCTTCAACGTAAAGTTAGGTCTTGCCTCGCGGAACTCCGAGACGCTCAGATGAACGATTATAGTATGGCCCGAGCCTTACGTGTAGACGCCGGCTCTCACGTCCCTCCTCTCACTCGTCTCGATGGCTCTATCGCCTTCGAAGTCGAAGAGAAAGCCGAATGCTTCGCCGACAGCGTTGCGTCTCAATGCTCGCCCAGCACTCAACCCGCGAATCCCTCTCACATCCAGGCGGTCGAGGATGAGGTTCTCCGCAGAGGCTCTCTACCCATCACCGCTGACCCCGTCACAGTCTCTAATAATGAAATCTCGGTTCTCATTAAAAATCTAAAGTCCAAAAAGGCTCCGGGTGCGGATGGTATTTCCAACCACGCACTTAAGCACCTGCTTCAACAGGTGCTTACCTTGTTAGCTATCATTTTCAATGCCTGCTTCGACCATAGCTACTTTCCAAAAGCCTGGAAGGAAGCGATAGTCATTGGCATTCCCAAGCCGGGTAAACCTCTAAATGTCCCGGCTAATCACAGACCCATCAGCCTCCTCAAGGCAATGTCTTAACTTTTCGAAAGAGTCATACTCTTTCGAATGCGGAACCATCTGTTTGCAGCGGATGGTGACCCTCTCATTATTCCCCATCAGTTCGGCTTTCGCGCTAAGCACTCCTGCCCTTAGCAAGTCCATCGAATCGTCGAATACATACTCGACGGATTCTATCCGCGGTGTTTTAAAACGGTCGCGGTTTTCTTTAGCCACATAGCCAAGGCTTTCGATAAAGTCTGGCACAGCGGTCTCGTCTATAAACTCTACAAAATAGGCTTACCGGACCGCCTAGTTAGAATAATCACGTCGTTTCTCAAAGACCGAACGTTTCGATTTAAACATGAAGGCCCGCTTTCCGCGCCTCGTCCCATAAAGGCTGGAGTCCCTCAAGGCTCAGTCCTCGCCCATCTATCGTACACCGTGTACACCAACGATATTCCCGTCCCGCCGAAGGTACTTATAAGGTTTATAAGGTACTATTTGTAATATTTTGCTTTCATAGGATTGCAATATTAATAAGTGTTTCGTTTAAGACAAATTATTTATATATTTGGAACAGTACTTTCAACAGCTTTTTTAAATCTGAGACGGATGGAGTAATTCAACATTTATAGTGGTGTATTTTAAACGTGTACACTAATTTTATACTTATGGTTTTATATTTCCAAACCAGTTCAATGTATTTCATTGCCTCCTTTATAGTGTATGCTCTATTTATTTATATACTGAAATTTTAGACATGTTTTATAATGACGCAGTATATATTTTATACATTAATTATTTTTTATTTACGCATATAATAGCACTCACGTGCATAATTTTTAAAATATGGTTTGCTGCTCTGTCTGTGACCACTACGACCGTTCCCAAAACGATACAAAACATAGCTAATATTTTGAGTTTCACCCATGGTTAAGAAAAACTGCCTGAACATTACCTTGGTTAATGCAGGATCGCTAGGTACTGGTCATGAGGAATTGAAAGTCGCAGTCGAGCAAATAGCTCCCGACATCCTAGCCATGAATGAAACCTGGCTCAAAACAGGTCAAGAGGGTCGGGCACCCTCACTTCCAGGCTATAGACTCCGCCACTTACCTCGCTCATTTTCAAGTCATAGGACCCGTGGTGGAGGGGTTGGATTTTACATCAGGCTGGGTATCACTGCACGTAACTGTCCGCATACTGTAACTTCTCTTGGTGTTGAACAAATGTGGATTAAAATAGTGTTAAATAGTAAAAGTTTGATAATAGGTACAGCATATAGACCTCTGTGACAAAATTGTAACACATTTTTCAATGCTCTTACAGACTCAGTTGCATCTTTCAAAGAATATGACTATCTGATACTCACGGGTGACTTTAATATAAACATTTTTCAAAATGACAATAAGTACCTTATATTGCAACAGTTTTTGAATAGTTTTAACTTGACCAATTATATCAACCAACCCACACATTTTACTTCAAACAGTCAATCTGCAATAGATCTTATCTGTTTTAATGCTTCTATATCAGCAATTAGTGTACATCATGTTGAAGACTTAGGAAGACACGGCGTTGTAACTGCCCATGTAAAAATTAAAAAACCGAAACGTTTGGTCAGGACTATTACTTATAGGCCCTTAAAATATATCGATTTGGAAAGCTTTGATTCAGATCTTAAATCTATTAACTTTACTCAGATTGCACAACTTCCGAACCTTGACGACATGGTAAATCAATTCACCCATGAGATATTGCAACTGTTTGACAAACATGCTCCGGTAAAAAAATCTCACATACGAGATCGTAAAACGCCTTGGATTACATCTAACCTTCGACTTTAATGAATCTGCGGGATGACGCCTATAAGATATTTCATAAAACACACAACGATTCGCACAAACAAGAGTATAAAAGTCTTAAAGCTCTAGTAAGCGTAAATATGAGGGCAGAAAAAAAAGCATTCTTCAATACGACCATTAATTCAAATTTAAACCATCCAAAAGTTCTATGGAAAAATTTTAAAGATAATATTGTTCGCGCCAATGTGGCGCTCAGTATGTAGTTTAGGCTACCCGCATAAATTTAATATTTCTTTGACATTAGCTGTCAAACGCGCTGCATCATTCGCTACCAAATAGTACATAGCCGCTCTCGATACGCACCGCACGCTCCGAACCCTCACGCGCGTCGGACGCTGTGTACCACCTACTTGTAGAAGGGAAGTTTCATCTGAGCTCCCTGACCGCACCGCTCGTGGTTGCTCGCTTACTAGCGACCCACACCCGCTTACTGGACTGCAGTGACTTAACTACTGTGAGAAGACACTTGGAATAACCCGGGCCCGGAAGAAGAAAACGTCGAAGTACCGCCGCTCCAGGTCGTGTGTTTGGGTGAGAGCTAGGTGCCTCCTTCCAGGTTAGTTCGTGTAGTTCCATATAATAGGTATTAGATCCTCCAAAACCGCCAATAACCTAACCCGCATACCACACGGGTGTGTATCCCAAGCGATCATAGGGTGGCCTTCGCTATCGAAGAAGTGGCCGCCACATACCCCTTTCTGGTCCATCGAGCCGGATCTATCACCCCTTTCTTGTCCACCGAGCAGGATCTTTCACTTGGAGATCATTCTGGTCTCTTCACCCTCGTTATTTCTACCTAGGTATTAGGTATCGGTTCCTAGTAACTGCCCCTAGCCTCTTAACGTCGCAAATTCTTTTATAACATCCGCTATTTCATTAGAATACAGTCCATTCTTTAATTCAATACTTATACCTGAGTCGATCTTACCTCCCGAAAGCCGCATCATGTCATATCTTACATAAGTAAAACGCATATTCCATTTTGCTCTAAAATAGCATTGAAATTATCTATTTTAATCAACTTTTAATTTTTTGCAATTTGCAAACATATCTGTGGGTAATTCTACAAATTCTTCAAGAGTATTCTCGAACGTTCCGTTTGCCTCAGCTAGCGTGGCCGCTCTTACGTAACAGTTATCACATGTTCGAAGGTTTGATATTTAAAATTTTATAAGAATTGTTAATTTTAAATGACGTCTAAGGGTGCAAGTGTTTCTAAAAGCGCTGACAAAATGTCTTTGACACTTAAGAAATTAATTAAAAAACGCGACGAAATATTTTCTCGTTTACAAACCATCTATAATTATTCAAAAAACGCTTTTCAAGATGAATCTTCTTCCGAGTTATTTTTATGTAACGTAATTTCTTTAGACGATCTTCGCTCAGAGTTCAATGACCTTGTTGAACAAATTAATGACACAGAACTAGAGATAAATCCTTCGTATGAACCTAGTTTTCAAAGCTGGTCTGCATTCGAAGATTTATATTGTCGTTGTAAACATGTCGCAAATAAACTTTCAAATTCAGAAAATAAAAATTCAGTCATACTGCCGCAGTCTTCTAAAAAACCTCTTATTAAATTTCCTGAGTTAGATTTAGTCAGTTTCTCCGGAGCAGAACCTACTAAATGGACTACATTTTACGAAACTTTTAAAAATACTATCCACGAAAATCCTGATTTAACCGACAACGAACGCGTGCAATATTTGCTAGGCAAGCTGTCGGGTCGCGCTTTGTCCGTTTGTACTGGTATTACACCTAATGCGGAAAACTACCAGCTAATATGGCAAACCCTTGTCAATAAGTACAACGATAAACGAACTTTGGCAACCGCGTACCTAGAACAAATGTTCGAATTCAAACCTTTCAGTACCGCTTATTCTCATAACATAGACTTATTTCTGGATAAGTTTTGTGCCGCTGTATCTTGTTTACAATCGCTCAACTTGACCAACCTTTCTGATTTTATTCTTTTATATATCGCTCTTAATAAAATTGATTCTGAAACCGCTCGCTCCTTCGAAATGCAGTACAGAAACTGTTCCATACCTACTTACAATGATCTTATAAACTTTCTCCGCGAACAATCTAAAATACTCGATCGCACTGAGTCAACTTCTAATTACCCACATAGTTAAATCCGTACATCTAATCCATCTCGTCAACACAACAATAATACCCGCTCCGCTGCAAAATCAACGCATTCTTTTGTAACCGCTTCTCACTCGCAAGTTTGCTCGTTGTGTAAACAATCTAATCATTCTCAATTATACAAATGTCCCGAGTTTAATGACTTATCTGTCGACAAACGATATGAAACCGTTAAATCTCATAAGGCGTGTACCAATTGTTTAAGTTTTAGACATAAGTTAAACTCTTGCAAGTCAACGTTTAATTGTCGCTACTGTAACCACAGACACCACTCACTACTGTGTCGCAATCAGGTTTCGAACCGCGAGCCTGCGCCAGCCGCCACTGCTCCGGCAGGGCCAAGCTCGGCCGCCGCGCGTCCGCATCCCTCGCTGTCTCGGCTGCAGTCGCCGACCCGCGATGACTCACGCGCATTACGGAACAATGTTGCGTTGTGTAATAAGTTAGACGCTCGAGATTCGCGCGCCTCCACTTGTTTATTAGGTACAATCGAACTCGGGGTACGCGATGCTTTTGGTGCATTGCATAAAATACGCGCTTTATTAGATTCGGGATCACAAAATAATTTTCTTACTATGAATGCGTGTTTAAAACTGAAGCTTAGTTACAATAAAATTTCCCGCGCAGTAGTAAAAGGCATAGGTTCCTCGCCGAACCCGATCAAAGGCAAAACATCACTTGTTATTAATTCTCTTAAGAGTAATAGTTTGTCTCTTCCGCTCGACGCTTTTATTATAAACCGCATAACTGATACTTTGCCAGATATTCAAATAGACTTAACCGCGCTTTCTTATTTGCAAAATATTACTCTCGCTGACAATAACTTTTATAAACCGGGAGATATCGACCTTCTCATAGGTGCCCCGCTATTTACTGACATTTTACTTTCAGGACGCATTAATGGCCCTCCAGGTACCCCGACGGGTCTGGAGACAGTATTTGGCTGTTTTAATTGGCAACGCGCCAACCGCTATTAATAATAATTGTTTAACCGCGAATAATATTTCTTTATGTGCCTTTACGGAACCCGCGCCGCAAATTGATAATATTTTAAACAAATTTTGGCAATTAGAGGAGGTCTCGTGTGAGCCTGTCTTAAGTCCGTGCGTCCGCGAATGTGAACAAATATTTATTGATTCCGTGTCGAGATGCTCGATCGGCCGCTATACAGTCGCTTTACCGTTTTCTCGTAACGCTGACATTTTAGGTAACTCATACCAATCCGCTAGGCGACGTTTTGCTTCGCTAGAACGCAAGTTTACTGTCGCCCCCGAATTACGCGCTGAGTATAACGCTATAATTCAGGAATATATCGCTAAAGATTTTATTTCGCCGCTCTCATTCGATGACTACTCTGGTTATTACATTCCTCACCACGCCGTAGTTCGCGCTGACAAGGTGTCTACTAAGGTACGAGTGGTCATGGACGCTAGTTGTAAAACAGATACAGGTTACTCTCTCAATGATATTTTACACACCGGACCTAATTTACAAAATGATTTATTTTCAGTTTTACTAAATTTTCGTTTATATAAAATCGCATTTACCTCTGACGTGAAACAAATGTACCTAGGCATTTGTGTTCTTGAAGAGCATCGCAAATTTCAAAAGTTTTTATTTCGCTTCGATACTTCCTCGCCGCTAGTTTCCTACCAGTTCAACCGCGTGTGCTTCGGTCTCCGCAGCAGCCCGTACCTCGCCATGCGCGTGCTGCGCAAGCTGTGCGCCGACGAGGGCTTGCGGTTCCCGCGCGCTGTTGACGTCATTCTACGACATTGTTATATGGATGACATCTGTTATTCAACGCCTACTTTAGACGACGCTGTCCAGCTCAAAGATCAGCTGCTAGGGTTGTTCTCATCTGGCGGTTTCGAATTAGTCAAGTGGTCGAGTAATTCGACTGAGCTACTTGACACGCTACCCGAGTTTCACCGCTACTCGTGTAATATTAATTTTCTAGAAGATGAACCTTACAGCTTAAAGGTTCTCGGACTCCAGTGGTCACCTATTACTGACGAGTTTTATTTCACAGTGACTCTTGACAATAGGCCGTGCACTAAACGCAATATTCTGTCTGTAATCGCCCGTCAATATGATATACTCGATCTTTTCTTAAGTTTTCACGATACATACTTTAAATAAAACACTTTTTACCGGATATTATCGCGTATATTTTAGTTAATTTTAAAATTAAAATTATTTCGACGTTTCGGCATCTTTGCAGTTGCCGTGGTCACGATAGACTAAGGTGTTGTTCATCTATTGCCAGTAATAAAAACTACATGATTGTCAATACATATTAACGCCATCTGTTTCTCAGTCTTCTCGCATAACGTCCCGGATTGACACAAAAGGCACTGACTGTGTCCTGAGTTTGCAGTCTAACAGTTTGCTGGTTTTTCATTTTGATGTTTTTAAGTATTGAATCCCATGTTGATGAAAGTTTCCAACCATCTTCTCTATTGAAATTTGGATGTTTTTTTATTTTCAATAGTTTCTCTGACCATCCTAGGTATAAAATGTTTCTCTTTTGCTAGGATCTTCACGGTATCAAATCTTAAATAATGGTTGGGCTTGTCTATGGAATGTTCACAAACTGCAGATTTTGGGGTTCGTTTATTTTTAACATCAGAGATGTGTTCTTTAATGCGAGTTGACACATTTCGTTTGGTTTGACCGATATAAGAGAGCCCGCAGTCACAGTCGATTTTATAAACGCCTGGATCTTGTAAAGGGATGCTTGATTTTATTGGATGAAGATGCTGGCTTATCTTTGAGTGCGGCTTGTTAATAGTTTTGATTGAAGCTCGCCGAAGAATGCCTCCTATCTTGTCAGTAACACCCTTTATATAAGGCAGGAATGCTGGTCTTCGTTCAACTGTGAGTGGCTTTACGCGGTTTCTGCGACGGCGACGCGGTGTTTTTAAATCGTTATCCCGCAGCACTTTAACCAGGTGGTTGAGTTCCTCATTAATGTGTTGGGGATCGCAGATTCCATGTGCTCTCTGAAACAAAGAGTTGCCTACGGCAGATAATTGGCTCGGGTGGTGATGGGATTTCCCATTTAGATATCGGTCAGTGTGGGTGGGTTTCCTATAAACAGTATGGCTAAGTGTACCATCAGGATTTCTTTGTATTAAGACATCTAAGAAAGCTAATTTGTTCTCCTGCTCCAATTCCATAGTGAATTTAATTTTAGAATTAAGGGAATTGAGGTGGTTTAGGAATGCACTCACTTCATGCTTAGGTAATATAGTGTAGGTGTCGTCAACGTACCTTTTGTATATCTTCGGCACAACAGGTGCCATTCGGAGCGCTTGCTCCTCGAAGTTCTCCATGTAAATGTCAGCTACAACAGGTGACACCGGAGACCCCATGGCAACACCATCAATTTGAATGTAGTAATTGTTATTCCACATTAAGTAGCCAGATGTTAAACATAGCTCTAATAGTTCTGCATATTCCTCGGGCAAGTTTGACTCACTTAGCTTCCTTTTTACTATATCAATGCAGTCTCTAACAGGTAGTGAGGTGAATAGAGACGACACATCAAAGCTAACCATAGTTTCATTGTTAGTTAACTTGAGATTTTTAAGGTCACTAACAAAATGGTAAGAATCCTTTACATATGCACTTGTCTTTCCTCGCAGTTGTGAGAGCACAATTGCTAAGTGCTGGGCCAGCTTGTAAGTTGGTGTGTCTAGCTGGCTCACAATAGGTCTCAAAGGTACTTTAGCTTTGTGTATTTTTGGTAACCCATACAATTTTGGTGGTTTTGCACTTGCTGGTGTTAACTTTTTCACATCTAAATGTAACAAATCTTTGTGTTTTTGTATTAAAGTGGATGTTTTCTTCATAATCCTGTTGGTGGGGTCGTAATTCACCATTTTGTATGTGTTTTCATCCGCTAACAACTCCAAGATTTTTTCGTTATATTCAGATGTATCCATCACTACGGTAGCATTTCCTTTATCTGCACGGAGAACTGTTAACTCGTCATTATTGCGTAAGGTCTTCAATGCAAGGCATTCTTCTCTGGAAAGATTCGATTTCGGTAGACTATTGCGTCTTAATACGCCGGAGATATCTTGCCGTATACTTTCAGAATCTTCCTTTGAAAGTTTGTTTGTGAAAAGACAGTCTTCTACGCGACAGATTATGTCTTCTACCGGTATTCTAGACGGAGTTGGTGCAAATTTTAAGCCCTTTGATAAAACTTTTATAACATTTGTTTCCAATGTTTGTTTTGACACATTGACAACTGTACGTTCAAGCGAAAAAGTTGATTGATTCTCTGTGGTTGAGCTGATTGAAGGCTGAAAGGGTTCATGAGTCATCCTTTTGTTATTGAGTTTTTGAAATTTGCTAATTTGTTTATTTTTATAGATGTTGTAGACATAGTACGCCCTTTTATTCGTAAAAATCTTCAACTTTCGCGAAATCCGAATGGGACAGAGTCAATGCAAGATCGTTTTTTGAATTTTGAATAATTTCGTCTGTTCGAAATATGTCATACCGATGTTGTTGTATTAACTTGATCAGTAGTTTTTTGCTTGCTTGGTGAAGAATTTCGGCACTCCCCCGGATGTCTTTCTTCGGAGATATTCTCACACATACCGGGAGAAGGTTGTTATCCCGACATCTTTTGAGAAAGTTTAACGATGTCAACAGCCGTGATTTCTTTTTCTTCATGCACTCAAGCGATCGTATTTTGTTTGCAACTACCGCTCCGTAGCGGGTAATTGAATCTTTTCTTAAGTTTTCACGATACATACTTTAAATAAAACACTTTTTACCGGATATTATCGCGTATATTTTAGTTAATTTTAAAATTAAAATTATTTCGACGTTTCGGCATCTTTGCAGTTGCCGTGGTCACGATAGACTAAGGTGTTGTTCATCTATTGCCAGTAATAAAAACTACATGATTGTCAATACATATTAACGCCATCTGTTTCTCAGTCTTCTCGCATAACGTCCCGGATTGACACAAAAGGCACTGACTGTGTCCTGAGTTTGCAGTCTAACAGTTTGCTGGTTTTTCATTTTGATGTTTTTAAGTATTGGATCCCATGTTGATGAAAGTTTCCAACCATCTTCTCTATTGAAATTTGGATGTTTTTTAATTTCAATAGTTTCTCTGACCATCCTAGGTATAAAATGTTTCTCTTTTGCTAGGATCTTCACGGTATCAAATCTTAAATAATGGTTGGGCTTGTCTATGGAATGTTCACAAACTGCAGATTTTGGGGTTCGTTTATTTTTAACATCAGAGATGTGTTCTTTAATGCGAGTTGACACATTTCGTTTGGTTTGACCGATATAAGAGAGCCCGCAGTCACAGTCGATTTTATAAACGCCTGGATCTTGTAAAGGGATGCTTGATTTTATTGGACGAAGATGCTGGCTTATCTTTGAGTGCGGCTTGTAGATAGTTTTGATTGAAGCTCGCCGAAGAATGCCTCCTATCTTGTCAGTAACACCCTTTATATAAGGCAGGAATGCTGGTCTTCGTTCAACTGTGAGTGGCTTTACGCGGTTTCTGCGACGGCGACGCGGTGTTTTTAAATCGTTATCCCGCAGCACTTTAACCAAGTGGTTGAGTTCCTCATTAATGTGTTGGGGATCGCAGATTCCATGTGCTCTCTGAAACAAAGAGTTGCCTACGGCAGATAATTGGCTCGGGTGGTGATGGGATTTCCCATTTAGATATCGGTCAGTGTGGGTGGGTTTCCTATAAACAGTATGGCTAAGTGTACCATCAGGATTTCTTTGTATTAAGACATCTAAGAAAGCTAATTTGTTCTCCTGCTCCAATTCCATAGTGAATTTAATTTTAGAATTAACGGAATTGAGGTGGTTTAGGAATGCAGTCACTTCATGCTTAGGTAATATAGTGTAGGTGTCGTCAACGCACCTTTTGTATATCTTCGGCACAACAGGTGCCATTCGGAGCGCTTGCTCCTCGAAGTTCTCCATGTAAATGTCAGCTACAACAGGTGACACCGGAGACCCCATGGCAACACCATCAATTTGAATGTAGTAATTGTTATTCCACATGAAGTAGCCAGATGTTAAACATAGCTCTAATAGTTCTGCATATTCCTCGGGCAAGTTTGACTCACTTAGCTTCCTTTTTACTATATCAATGCAGTCTCTAACAGGTAGTGAGGTGAATAGAGACGACACATCAAAGCTAACCATAGTTTCATTGTTAGTTAACTTGAGATTTTTAAGGTCACTAACAAAATGGTAAGAATCCTTTACATATGCACTTGTCTTTCCTCGCAGTTGTGAGAGCACAATTGCTAAGTGCTGGGCCAGCTTGTAAGTTGGTGTGTCTAGCTGGCTCACAATAGGTCTCAAAGGTACTTTAGCTTTGTGTATTTTTGGTAACCCATACAATTTTGGTGGTTTTGCACTTGCTGGTGTTAACTTTTTCACATCTAAATGTAACAAATCTTTGTGTTTTTGTATTAAAGTGGATGTTTTCTTCATAATCCTGTTGGTGGGGTCGTAATTCACCATTTTGTATGTGTTTTCATCCGCTAACAACTCCAAGATTTTTTCGTTATATTCAGATGTATCCATCACTACGGTAGCATTTCCTTTATCTGCACGGAGAACTGTTAACTCGTCATTATTGCGTAAGGTCTTCAATGCAAGGCGTTCTTCTCTGGAAAGATTCGATTTCGGTAGACTATTGCGTCTTAATACGCCGGAGATATCTTGCCGTATACTTTCAGAATCTTCCTTTGAAAGTTTGTTTGTGAAAAGACAGTCTTCTACGCGACAGATTATGTCTTCTACCGGTATTCTAGACGGAGTTGGTGCAAATTTTAAGCCCTTTGATAAAACTTTTATAACATTTGTTTCCAATGTTTGTTTTGACACATTGACAACTGTACGTTCAAGCGAAAAAGTTGATTGATTCTCTGTGGTTGAGCTGATTGAAGGCTGAAAGGGTTCATGAGTCATCCTTTTGTTATTGAGTTTTTGAAATTTGCTAATTTGTTTATTTTTATAGATGTTGTAGACATAGTACGCCCTTTTATTCGTAAAAATCTTCAACTTTCGCGAAATCCGAATGGGACAGAGTCAATGCAAGATCGTTTTTTGAATTTTGAATAATTTCGTCTGTTCGAAATATGTCATACCGATGTTGTTGTATTAACTTGATCAGTAGTTTTTTGCTTGCTTGGTGAAGAATTTCGGCACTCCCCCGGATGTCTTTCTTCGGAGATATTCTCACACATACCGGGAGAAGGTTGTTATCCCGACATCTTTTGAGAAAGTTTAACGATGTCAACAGCCGTGATTTCTTTTTCTTCATGCACTCAAGCGATCGTATTTTGTTTGCAACTACCGCTCCGTAGCGGGTAATTGAATCTTTTCTTAAGTTTTCACGATACATACTTTAAATAAAACACTTTTTACCGGATATTATCGCGTATATTTTAGTTAATTTTAAAATTAAAATTATTTCGACGTTTCGGCATCTTTGCAGTTGCCGTGGTCACGATAGACTAAGGTGTTGTTCATCTATTGCCAGTAATAAAAACTACATGATTGTCAATACATATTAACGCCATCTGTTTCTCAGTCTTCTCGCATAACGTCCCGGATTGACACAAAAGGCACTGACTGTGTCCTGAGTTTGCAGTCTAACAGTTTGCTGGTTTTTCATTTTGATGTTTTTAAGTATTGGATCCCATGTTGATGAAAGTTTCCAACCATCTTCTCTATTGAAATTTGGATGTTTTTTAATTTCAATAGTTTCTCTGACCATCCTAGGTATAAAATGTTTCTCTTTTGCTAGGATCTTCACGGTATCAAATCTTAAATAATGGTTGGGCTTGTCTATGGAATGTTCACAAACTGCAGATTTTGGGGTTCGTTTATTTTTAACATCAGAGATGTGTTCTTTAATGCGAGTTGACACATTTCGTTTGGTTTGACCGATATAAGAGAGCCCGCAGTCACAGTCGATTTTATAAACGCCTGGATCTTGTAAAGGGATGCTTGATTTTATTGGACGAAGATGCTGGCTTATCTTTGAGTGCGGCTTGTAGATAGTTTTGATTGAAGCTCGCCGAAGAATGCCTCCTATCTTGTCAGTAACACCCTTTATATAAGGCAGGAATGCTGGTCTTCGTTCAACTGTGAGTGGCTTTACGCGGTTTCTGCGACGGCGACGCGGTGTTTTTAAATCGTTATCCCGCAGCACTTTAACCAAGTGGTTGAGTTCCTCATTAATGTGTTGGGGATCGCAGATTCCATGTGCTCTCTGAAACAAAGAGTTGCCTACGGCAGATAATTGGCTCGGGTGGTGATGGGATTTCCCATTTAGATATCGGTCAGTGTGGGTGGGTTTCCTATAAACAGTATGGCTAAGTGTACCATCAGGATTTCTTTGTATTAAGACATCTAAGAAAGCTAATTTGTTCTCCTGCTCCAATTCCATAGTGAATTTAATTTTAGAATTAACGGAATTGAAGTGGTTTAGGAATGCAGTCACTTCATGCTTAGGTAATATAGTGTAGGTGTCGTCAACGCACCTTTTGTATATCTTCGGCACAACAGGTGCCATTCGGAGCGCTTGCTCCTCGAAGTTCTCCATGTAAATGTCAGCTACAACAGGTGACACCGGAGACCCCATGGCAACACCATCAATTTGAATGTAGTAATTGTTATTCCACATGAAGTAGCCAGATGTTAAACATAGCTCTAATAGTTCTGCATATTCCTCGGGCAAGTTTGACTCACTTAGCTTCCTTTTTACTATATCAATGCAGTCTCTAACAGGTAGTGAGGTGAATAGAGACGACACATCAAAGCTAACCATAGTTTCATTGTTAGTTAACTTGAGATTTTTAAGGTCACTAACAAAATGGTAAGAATCCTTTACATATGCACTTGTCTTTCCTCGCAGTTGTGAGAGCACAATTGCTAAGTGCTGGGCCAGCTTGTAAGTTGGTGTGTCTAGCTGGCTCACAATAGGTCTCAAAGGTACTTTAGCTTTGTGTATTTTTGGTAACCCATACAATTTTGGTGGTTTTGCACTTGCTGGTGTTAACTTTTTCACATCTAGTTTATTTGTTTAAACCACCTCAATTCCCTTAATTCTAAAATTAAATTCACTATGGAATTGGAGCAGGAGAACAAATTAGCTTTCTTAGATGTCTTAATACAAAGAAATCCTGATGGTACACTTAGCCATACTGTTTATAGGAAACCCACCCACACTGACCGATATCTAAATGGGAAATCCCATCACCACCCGAGCCAATTATCTGCCGTAGGCAACTCTTTGTTTCAGAGAGCACATGGAATCTGCGATCCCCAACACATTAATGAGGAACTCAACCACCTGGTTAAAGTGCTGCGGGATAACGATTTAAAAACACCGCGTCGCCGTCGCAGAAACCGCGTAAAGCCACTCACAGTTGAACGAAGACCAGCATTCCTGCCTTATATAAAGGGTGTTACTGACAAGATAGGAGGCATTCTTCGGCGAGCTTCAATCAAAACTATTAACAAGCCGCACTCAAAGATAAGCCAGCATCTTCGTCCAATAAAATCAAGCATCCCTTTACAAGATCCAGGCGTTTATAAAATCGACTGTGACTGCGGGCTCTCTTATATCGGTCAAACCAAACGAAATGTGTCAACTCGCATTAAAGAACACATCTCTGATGTTAAAAATAAACGAACCCCAAAATCTGCAGTTTGTGAACATTCCATAGACAAGCCCAACCATTATTTAAGATTTGATACCGTGAAGATCCTAGCAAAAGAGAAACATTTTATACCTAGGATGGTCAGAGAAACTATTGAAATTAAAAAACATCCAAATTTCAATAGAGAAGATGGTTGGAAACTTTCATCAACATGGGATCCAATACTTAAAAACATCAAAATGAAAAACCAGCAAACTGTTAGACTGCAAACTCAGGACACAGTCAGTGCCTTTTGTGTCAATCCGGGACGTTATGCGAGAAGACTGAGAAACAGATGGCGTTAATATGTATTGACAATCATGTAGTTTTTATTACTGGCAATAGATGAACAACACCTTAGTCTATCGTGACCACGGCAACTGCAAAGATGCCGAAACGTCGAAATAATTTTAATTTTAAAATTAACTAAAATATACGCGATAATATCCGGTAAAAAGTGTTTTATTTATGATATACTCGGATTGATTGCGCCTGTTATATTATACGCAAAATTAGTATTACAAAATCTTAGTACTTTAAAGTTGAACTGGGATGATACTCCGCCAGAAAACATTGTACAAATTTGGAAACAGTATTTACACGAATTACCGATAGTACAAAATTTACGATTCCCGCGCCATATAAATGTTTTTCAAAATTCCAAGCTATCTATTGTAGCTTTTGCAGATGCAAGCGAAAAGGGTTTCGGTTGCGTTGTGTATGCACGCTCGTTTTTTAATGATTCCTCGCCGCCAACTATTAGCTTAGTCTGTGCTAAGTCTAAAGTCGCTCCGCTTAATACAGTTTCTATAGCACGCCTAGAATTGTGCGCTGTTCTACTCATGTCTAAATTAGTTAGCCGTGTTGTTGACAATTACAAACCGCGTCATAATATTGAAAAAATATATTGTTTTACAGATTCTATGATAGCACTTCATTGGGTACATTCATCACCACATAAATATAAATGTTTTGTAGCTACTCGTATTACAAAAATTACCAATAATCTTCCTGCATCGTGTTTTTACCACGTATTAGGTAAAGACAACGCTAGCGATTGTTTGTCGCGAGGATTAACTCTCGCGCAGATTATGAATCATCCGCTTTGGTTCACTGGCCCTGCTTGGCTCCGCCAAGAGGTCATCCAGTGGCCTATTACCACTATTGATTCATCAGGTTTAGATGAAAATGTACTCGAAATCAAACCGATGGTTTCGTTACCGGCTATTAACAATGACAATATTCACCCGCTCGTATTATTATCTCGCCGCCTTTCATCTTGGACGAAATTGCTTCGCTCCATTGTTTATATTTATCGATTTTTGCGGATCTTGCCACGTTTTAATACTATAACCGCTACCGATCTGAATCGCGCCGAAATATATTTAATAAAATCGCTTCAAAAATTGTACTTTTCTGACGAAATTATAAAATTAAGTGTAACAAACGTTGTTCGCCCGCTATTTATAAATTGTCGCCTTTCCTCGATGAGGACGACGTGCTCCGCGTTGGTGGTCGCCTGCGCCACGCCACCGACATGTCGTACGAGCAGCGGCACCCCGCGCTGCTGCCGCGTAACGATCATGTGGTCGAGTCAATAATTAGACATTATCATCGCGTTAACAGTCATACAGGCCCTCTTACATTAATGTCCATACTTCGTCAAAGATATTGGATTTTATCCTGTAGGAATATAGTACGCCGCATTATACATAATTGCAATTATTGTTTCAAGTTCGCACCTAAACAAACATTCCCGCTTATGGCTGACTTGCCCGCTTGCAGAGTGAACGAAGCCAAGGCCTTCACTCATACAGCCGTAGATTACGCAGGTCCTATCAATATTTTACCTTATAGAAAAAGAGGTGTACGTTCTATTAAATCGTATTTGTGTATTTTCGTTTGTTTAGTAACCCGTGCAGTTCACGTCGAGTTAGTGACTGATTTAAGTTCTAGCACTTTTATTTCCGCTTTTAAACGTTTCTTATCTCGCAGAGGTGCCGTCTCTTGTATGTACTCTGATAATGCGACGACCTTTATAGGAGCAAAAAACGCTATAGCTGAGCTTTATACATTTTTAAACTCAGATGATTTTAAGCTAAATTTATCGAATGAATTAGCCTCGCACCGCATTTCATGGAAATTTAATCCGCCGCGTAGTCCACATTTTGGTGGTCATTATGAAATTTATGTTAAAGCTTTTAAAACGCATCTTTACCGAGTTGTAGGTTCTCAGTTGCTTACGTATGAAGAACTTCAAACAGTTCTTACTCAAATCGAATGCGTTATTAATTCGCGACCTCTAACGTTGCTCGGAGAAGACCCATCGGAATTGAGCGCTTTAACTCCGGCACACTTTCTAATGTCGACGCCGCTGAAACATTTGCCGGCTTGTGACGTTACTGAAGAACCTCCAAACTTGTTACGCCGCTACGCTTTGCTGAACCAAATGGTTCAGTCGTTTTCTAAACGCTGGAAGCAGGAGTATTTGCATCTCTTGCAAAGTAGAGCTAAATGGAATACTCCCTCCAATCCTATCACAGAAGGTACTGTCGTTATCATATTGACAGATAACTGAGCCCCGCTTCACTGGCCTCTTGGCGTAGTAACTTCTACTTACCCTGGTAAAGACGGGATTGTTAGAGTTGCGTCAGTTAAGACGGCTACAGGTGTGTATAAGCGCCCTGTCGTCCGTCTCTGCCCTCTACCTTCGCAATAACCGCTCGCTTCATGCCTCCCCGGCGTCCCGCTAGTTACTTTAGTTTAATTTTCTTTAAAACCAGATAGTTTTAAGGCCGGGGGCATGTTCGCGCCAATGTGGCGCTCAGTATGTAGTTTAGGCTACCCGCATAAATTTAATATTTCTTTGACATTAGCTGTCAAACGCGCTGCATCATTCGCTACCAAATAGTACATAGCCGCTCTCGATACGCACCGCACGCTCCGAACCCTCACGCGCGTCGGACGCTGTGTACCACCTACTTGTAGAAGGGAAGTTTCATCTGAGCTCCCTGACCGCACCGCTCGTGGTTGCTCGCTTACTAGCGACCCACACCCGCTTACTGGACTGCAGTGACTTAACTACTGTGAGAAGACACTTGGAATAACCCGGGCCCGGAAGAAGAAAACGTCGAAGCACCGCCGCTCCAGGTCGTGTGTTTGGGTGAGAGCTAGGTGCCTCCTTCCAGGTTAGTTCGTGTAGTTCCATATAATAGGTATTAGATCCTCCAAAACCGCCAATAACCTAACCCGCATACCACATGGGTGTGTATCCCAAGCGATCATAGGGTGGCCTTCGCTATCGAAGAAGTGGCCGCCACAAATATCTTGGTTGACCCTAAGACTACTTTTGAGCTCCCAGCCCATCTAAGTGATCCAGATGATTTTAACACTCATTTCTTGGATGTTCCTAGTAGTAATACAGTTCGAATATCAAGACTGACTAGTTTTGAGTTTAACGACCGTCCCAAAAAACATTTTAAACTACACACAGTTTCCTCAAGCTGATAGCAAATATAATTCTGGACTTTAAATCTAATGCTCAAGGTGTTGATAATCTCTCTAGATCTAATACTCCTAGTTTTACCTCATTGCCTTGATATAATAACATCAATAATAAATAGAATACGTATACGATTAAATATTTCCGCGCTACTGCTGTTAACAGAGGAGTCCCTCAGGGCTCAATTCTGGGACCATTACTCTTTATTATATACACTGCAGATCTTCCAAACACACTTTATTACACAAAATTCCATTTATACGCTGACGATCTCCAGTTATTTATATCGGCCAAGCCAAATGAAATACCAGACGCTATCGCCAAGCTTAACCAAGACCTTCTACGAGTTTCAAATTGGTCAGCCGATAATTGCCTCGTTCTTAACCCTAGTAAAACCAAGTACATGGTATTCGGGTCAAAGTGGAACGTGGAAACATATTTTCACTGCTACTCCGCAATCAGAATCATGGTAATGTGAGGTCCAATAGACCACGTTAAACATGCTCGAAATCTAGGTGTCCTTATTGACAGTGATCTTATTTGAAGACCATGTTCTGCAGGTTGTTGGCGCATGTTTTTACAGATTAAAAGTACTTTACAGTATGCGTGAGTTTATAACAACTGACTTAAGAATTAGACTATGTGATAGTCTAATACTGTCAAAGCTAACGTACTGCATCAATGTTTATGGTCCTTGCATTCCGAAGAGGACACAATGTCTTTTACAGAGAGTATAAAATGCATGCGCTCGTTTTTGTTTAAATATTCCTCCACGTAGCCATATAACACCGTTCTTAAATAAAGCGAATATACTCAACATGAGGAGTCGACAACAATTTCTCTATGTATCTATGTTATTTGGTATAATCACAAACAAATCGCCGCCATGTTATCGTGAATCAATACAGCAAGTTATCGTGATCGTATGACGGTCGCCACGGTCTAAGATCAGGTGTCAACCAGCTCTTGATTCCGGAACATAAAACTTCAGCCTTTCGGGAGCCTTTAGTTTCAGATATCGTGCTACCAAATGTTGGAACACTATCCCGCCCCCTGTTCGAGAAAAAGGTACTCCAAAGTCATTTAGAATTTCGCTCAAAGATTTTCTAATATCTCAACAGTAAGCCTCCACCTCATGAGGTGTACGGTAACTGAATTGTCCAGACCCTGTCCTTATCAAATGTTTTACCTTTTAATTAATCAGTATGTTACACCAAACATTTAATTTTTCTTTTCTTTTCTACTATTTATCTATTTCTATGTAAGTAAGTATATGAATCTTATATCTTATTTTAAAAAAAGTAAAAGGAAAAATAAGTAATATTTAATTTAATAAATATCAGTTCATGGTCGTAGTCATGTATCGGATTTTAACCAAGTTTTGAATTTCTGTTACTGAATTTTCCAGACAATTGTGAAAATGTTTTTTTTTTTTATTCTTTTCTCTTTCTCTTTGTATGCTTCAAGTTTTAAATCATAGATGTATATTTAGTACATAGTGAAACGATGCGAAGCGAAACTGTCTGCTGTAGGCGACGGCAGAATCATCAGCGTTGTTACTGGGTCGCACCAGTTGACAACAGCAAGCTGAGCCTGAGCCTTTTTGCTTACTTTAGTTATAAGAATGAAATTTATACCTAACTCTTAGCATTTTTTAAATATATTTTTGTTATTTTTTTTTTATTAATTTTAATTTTTGTAGGCAAATAAATAATATTTCATTTCATACTTACTTTGCCAAGTTCTACATTTTCTTTATGTTAACATTAAAAACGTGAATTTTTATCTTACAATTAAACAGAATGCTCCAAAACAGTCCAGGCTAAATACTTTTAGAAGCCAGATTTTTATTTATTTGTGTCATATAGAATTTAACTAATATTCCAAAGTAGGCATAAGGTAGGGTAGAAAATGAATTTATTATTGCACTTAAATTCCTTGCTTTTGAATTCAAGTGAAGGCTGTAATTGAAGTCATACCCTGACACAGAAACCTACTTACATGATAGTAGCTGTAAGGCTCCGTGCCGGCAGAGCTGTGCGAGGAAGTTGGGCAATGTGCTAAAAAAAATTCCATCAGTGGAATTACTTTATTAAGTTTAATTTGATAAGATATGAAAAAAATATTTAAGTATCACAAGTTTAGACATAGCTTTCTGCTATAGCATAGGGTCTGTGATTACCCGGGATATTCAGAGGTTTACCTGGCTTGGGAATGCCTATGACTGTCGCTTCTTTCCAAGCTTTGAGAAAGTAGCTAAGGTCGAAGCTGGCATTGAAGATGATAGCTAACAAGTTGAGCACCTGTTGCGGCAGATGCTTAAGTGCATGGTTGGAAATTCCATCCGCACCCAGAGCCTTTTTGGATTTTTGACGTCTATCAGTCTGACGTAGATTGAAGTATGATGATGGTCGGATGACCAGTCATAGCCAATCTACATATAGTGGCTTCCATATTGTGGAGAGGAGGAATAGGTAGAGGAGAGCCATTGAAACCTCTTTTGTAATAGCGGTGCCGCCGAAACCGTCCGGGTTGGGCCTATCGTTACAGGAGAACGCGTATTTGGGAATAGAGAATCCTTGGAGCGGTTTGGAATGAGCCAAGTCTCCTGAAGAAGCAATAAATCTGGCTCGTTGTTCTGAAGGAACAGTTTGAGCTCAGGTAAGTTAGTACTAAGGCTACGAACGTTAAAAGAAACTAGGGATAAGCCCTTGGGTTTGATACGACACGACGCGGGATTTGCGGGTCTAGACATTATATTTACTTATTTTACGAATTTATACGAAAAATTGAATTTATAAAGAACTAAGTAGCGAGTGATGCTCGGCTAACACAAATAGACGTTTTTGAGGAGAGCGGGCGGCTCGCAGTTTGCGTGCGTGTACGGAGATTTCCTTAATGTCGACGTTTTGAATGACGTCGAACACGGTCTTCATGTCCTCCGCCAAACGACGACTGAGGTGAAGACGATGGAGCGGGACATGGGCGTACGGGAGCTGGGATAGGACGGGAAGGTGCGGGTGGTCTTTACTTAGGCCGCCTAAATAGTATGTTAGGTAGAAAAAGTAAAATGTCTATTAGAAACAAACGTACACTTTATAAGGTCTGCGTTAGACTCGTGACGACATATGCCTCGCCAATCTTTGCCCACGCCAAACCCTCCCTCCTGCACAAACTGCAGGTGGTTCAAAATCTCTTCTGTCACAGGGCCACAAACGCACCATGGTACGTGCGTAACGCAGACCTGCACAGAGATTTTGAATTACCTACAGTGCAAAAACACCTCAAAATAATCTCTGAAGCGTTCTTCAAACGCTCCGAAACCCATCCCAATCCCCTAGTTCGAGATTCAGGCTCATATACTACTCCTGTCTTAGATTCGAAGTTCGAAGTCGCTAGACCGAGAAACGTGCACACGAACTTAGCTACGCAGCTAACGCTAGATCTCGAAGCCCTTCTGGCCGCAACTTCTAATTCTATTGTAAATTCGAATTAATTAAATTTTTTATTAAATTTTGAGTATCTTCATTGCTATGTATTCACCTTTAATGCTTTGAGCACCTTCAGTGCTGTGTAAATCCCAGCGGGTGACCCCTTCTGGGTCCTGCTAGCGCGGCCTCTTTCCGTCGTCGCTCAGATGAAGGCTGTGTGGCAAAAAATTGCACGAATCATTCAGGGGGTTTTTTAGTGGGTAGGGCTCTGGTAGGCTCGGAGCGAGTCCCACATAACTCCGATAGCGCGCGCGGAGTATGTGTTAGAGCATTTTCTATCCTCCTGCCCTCTCCGTGGAGGGGAACAGAAAAAAATATATAAATATATATGCCAGAGAATAGCTGATGATGCAGTCTCCAAGACTACAGCAAAGCGGTGGTTCCAAAAATTCCTCAAGGGTAACTATTCCTTGATCGATCAACCAAGGGCTGGGCGTCCGGTAGAAATAGATATAAATAAACTGAAGACATTAATTGAAGAAGATCCTCGAAGCACTACGCGCAATTTGGCTCTTAAGCTCGGATGCTCTCATGGCACGATGGAAAAGTATCTGCACGGTTTGGGGAAGACAGACAAATATAGTGTTTGGGTACCCCACCAGTTGAACAAAGATCAACTGACTCACCGTGCAGATATCTGTGCATACCTTTTATCGTGCCATCGCACATTTAGCTGGCTAGACCATCTCGTTACTGGAGACGAAAAGTGGGTTGTCTATATCAACCACACACGCAAGCGCCAGTGGCTGAGCCGCAACAAACCAGGTAAACCTACGCCAAAAAAAGATTCTCATACTCGAAAAGTGATGCTCTTGGTCTGGTGGGACATACATGGAGTAATATATTGGGAAATTCTTCCTACTAATACCACGATGACGGTAATAGTATACTGTAATCAACTTGAAAATCAAAAGCTTGAACTCAATCGTAAACGTCCACAACATGACAAAATAATTTTCCTTCACGACAATGCTGGACCGCACATCGCTAAGAGTACCCGACTAAAGCTACTGGAGCTCAACTGAGAAATAGTGCCATACCCTCCATATTTGCCGGATTTAGCCCCAACGGATTTCAGTTTATTCCGATCTCTCAGTAATCATTTACAAGGAAAAAGCTTCGATGATGAATATCAGGTGCAACAATACGTAGATGAATTCTTCAAAGCAAAACCGGCGAAGTTTTACTGGGATGCCATCCACTCTTTGCTGAATCGTTGGCGGATGGTAGTAGATAAAGACGGTGATTATATTAGGTCTTTACCTATGAAATTGCCGTTTTTCACGAAATTAATTTTTACGAAGCGTAATTTTTTTATATATTTTTTATTTCTATTAATCAAAATAATCACCCATGCAATCAGATGCATTGGTAGCTTATTGATGCCTTTCTTGAAGAAATCAGCTGGACGGGAGGCAACAAATTCTTCAAAGGCATTTTGTACTGCCTCTCGGGTATTGAATTTTTTTCCCGCCAAGTAGTTATCCAAATTCTGGAAAAAGTAGAAGTCTGTAGGTGCAAGGTCTGGTGAGTACGTCGGATGACGGAGAACTTCCAACCCCAACTCTTGTAGCTTGGAGACCGTCTGCTGTGCAGTATGAGGTTGCGCGTTGTCGTGCAGGAGCAGTGGAGCCGAACGATTGACCAAAGCTGGTTGGAGACGTGCGAGCTTCTCCATCATTGTGTTCAGTTCTTCACAATACACATCTGCAGTAATGCTTGTCCCGTTTGGCAAGAAGCTGTGATGAATTACACCCGCGTTAGACCACCAAACAGTGACCATCACTTTTCTAGGGGTAAGTTTTCGTTTAGGGCATTGTTTGGGTGCTGAACCAGGGTCCAACCAACTTGCTGAGCGCTTACGATTGTCAAACAGGATCCATTTCTCGTCACAAGTAACAATGCGGTTCAGAATTCCTTCATTTGTATGCCTGCTGAGCAGTGCAAGGCACGTCTCCACGCGTACTTCGCGCTGGCGGTCATTGAGTTCGTGGGTTACCCATTTGTCAAGCTTTTTTACCGTGCCAATTTGACGCAAATGGACCAATATTGTTTTGATGCTAACGTCGAAAGCTGCTGCTAATTCAGCCGTGGATTGAGTTTCATCAGCTTCCGCAATTGCCTTTAATTCGTCATTGTCGACCAAAGTTTTCGAACGACCACAGGGTTCATTTTTCAGGTCAAAATTTCCAGAGCGGAAGCGGGTAAACCAATAACGGGTGGTGCGTTCGTTTGTAGTGTTCGCTCCGTAAACGTCGTTGATGTTGCGTGCCGCTTGTACCGCTTTGCTGCCACGACGGTACTCATACTCCATAATTACTCGAATTTTTAACTTATCCATGATGACGAAAAATGTTCGAATGCGTTGAAAACAAAACACTAACTATTAAACAAATGACGATTTTAGAAAAAGAATTCCATGTTTGTCAAATAAAATTAATAAATTAGAATTATCAGTCAAAAAAAAAAATATTTTCATTTGAAATGGCCAGTACGGCAAAACGGCAGTTTCATAGGTAAAGACCTATTATTGTTAACGATTAATAGTAAATTATTAAATAAATAAATACAAACATAAAGTCATGTATGTCGCTCATTATTTATTAGCCAACCCGATATTATAAAGGTATTGTAATACTACGAGAATTTTAAAAAGTATAGAATCGCTACATATTACAATATATAATAAAATTAATTCAATGAAAGGTATATAAGTGTACCTATATATACTATATAGGTACACTATATATATATATATATATATACATACAACAAATTATATCTCAACAACTTTGTACAATACTCACTCCATGCATTGGTGAAAACCGTATAAAAATCTGTTCGGTAGTTTTGAGTTTATCGCGTTCAACCAGACCAGAGTTTGTTTTATAATATGTAGATAGTGCAGTTTTTTGGATTTGGTGAATAGGCAACCTTAACCAATAATACTATACAAATAAATAACAAGTATTAAATAATTTCATTTAATAATAAAAAAAACAAGCTTTTAATTTATAAAAAGCTTGCAAAATTGACATGCACTACAGCAATATTTCCAACAGGGTGGTAACCTCAGAGCGTTTGACAAAATAGCCGCCATAACAGCGTGTGACAGCTAGTTACGTCAACTGCGCATCCCCCGCGACTTTGACAACAAAGTGAACTCTTTGTTTGTTGAGCGGATGAAAAGAAAATTGTTTGAAACATTGCCCTTTTTTAGTTATTGAAAACTGCCGAACGACGATGTTTTGTTGTATAGGAGCTTTGGAGAATTCGAAAGGTGTTTTTATATATAATAATGACAACACTATTATTTTATATACAGCAATAAATTAAATAAGAAAATTAAGGGTGTCTGCTTTAAGTAAATTTACTAAAAATATGTTATCTTAAAATTAATATAAGTAGGCAAATATTAATCTGAAATCATTTTGATACCTCAAAATTGTAAGTTCCTAGTATAAATAGTATAAAAATCAATTTAATGACCTAAGTTTTTAATTATCAAATGACAGAAATAAAATTTAATGCAAATACCTACTAAGATAAAGGATACAAAACATAAAATTCAGAAGTTATAGAATCTTTAAATGAGTATTTTAATGATTTAATGTTATAGAGGACGCCTACATTTTGCTAGTAACGTGGAATTCCATTAAATTCAAATAAGCGAATCTTAAATTACATAACACCTTCAAGGCGTACTTTCAGATTCATCCAATCAATTTCTTAAAGCCCCACTTACATTGTCACGTACGAATATATTTACAATAATTATATAATATTCACTCACATTTGGATCATAATGACATACCTGTCTGATTGGTTGTGTAAACCTAATTTAATTATATGAAATAACTTATAGTTAAAAGGTTTTTTTGAACATCATGTTGGTGGTTATTCGATGATTTTTATTTACTAATTGTTTTAATGACTTTTACATATAATTTTTATAAGATGAGAAGAGAACTTCTGAGATTTCCTGTGGCTTCACTCCCATATTCCAAGTCAAACAGATTTTTTTTGAGTTATAAAAAAAAATTATAGTTCATAACGTTATTCCAGATCAAATTTTATCTCTATCCCAAATTACATCTCAATTCCCCAGCCGTTTTTGCCATAAACATACAAACTTTCACATAATATTAGTAGGATGGGATGCGAAATATATTATTTTCTACCCAGCTTCAAACAGGGCGTGATATCAATAAAAATCATATTAAGTCGAAAAGGTCCCTATACCAAAGGGACTCGAGACAAGACAAGGCACGATTCGAAATGAGCGTCTTCTAATGTGCAATCGGCCTTACCTACATGAGTAACTGTAGTGCCGTGATTCAATTTACTAATAGTTCCTTTGACTGCTCGCTCCAGATGCCATCGACAGAATACATTTGTGGTAATATTGTATTGCAGCCGTATAAAATAGCTACATTTCTAATTAGGTCAGGTTAGCTCTCTGAAATCAAATAAAGTTTTGCTGAATTTAAAAGTGGCGATAGCAAAACATGTAATGTATATAGAAAATTAGTTTGTGTTTAAAAAGAAACCCTTTTTTACATATGCAGACTTAATGAGTATGAAGATAATAGTTTCTGTTCCAAGTTTCATCACAGAAACCTTAAAAACCATGACCGGAGAACAAACATTGTGTTAATCACACAAATAAATGCCCCAACCAGACCTTGAACCTGGGGCCACTAGCGTATGAAGTAGGGGTACTACCCACTACGTAATTAAAGTATAAGTACCGTTTCTATAGACAAGCTAAATCCCAATGCATATTAGTAGGTTCTGTTTTAGAATAAATCCGATTGCATCCACTGGAAAACGAGACAAAGGTTTAACCATAACCAATTTTCAGCCCTGCGCGGGTATGGAAATTTTGGGGTTCTGTTCCAATTTATTTAAAATATTAATGGCTCACATGTATGTAATACGATTAGAAACATTTTTGCTTTTCTCTTTCTAGTTTGATTGAGTTGTGCAGTGATGTAATTTGATATTTAAGATTGTGATAATGTTAATAAAGTCATGTCAAATTAGTCAAAAATATGGGTGCAATTTACGTTTTACTTTAATTTCTCCACCTCTAAAGTGTCTAGCTTTCAATCGAAATATCTCTTTGAACGAGGCTTTTCAAAATTTTTGGTTTTCATACCTAGACTTCTTCAAATTTCGGCGAGAACTTTTTGAGATCGTATTCGAAACTTAAAACTCAATTTATTGTTTTTTAAATAAAACGCTATAAAATGTATATATTCCCATTTTATTAAGTTGGAATCGTCTGTATGCAAATGAACATAATCTAATTGGCTTTTTTTAAATATTTCAATTAATATCATATTATACAGAAGTAAAAATTATTTTGGCTATTAAATTCTAATTTTTATGCACAAAGACCAAATTATAACTTTTTGTTATTTACAATTGCAGGCGTTTGTGTTCCTTCGCACCTAATGCAAAGTGAAGGTGAAGTTGAGAATGCCTGTCAACCCTGTCAACCCTGTCAACCCTGTCAAAGAGGAGCCTATTCAGTCAATGTTTGACTTCCAGGGTTGTAGTAAAAATAAAAATGTTTTAATAAAATCGATTCGAGACTGCATTAGAATTTCAAACACTAATTTAATTAAAAAGTGTATAAACTCTCGTATTTTGATCTAAAAATTTAAAAAGGATTTTATTCCCTTCGTTCATATAAATAGCAGACGGAAAAATTATGAAAGTGAATGGAAAAATACACTGTACATTTTATATAACAGCTTACATGTTTTCGAAATGCGTTCTAAATCTTTAATCTTACGAAATTCAGAATAATATCCGAAACCATTTGATATGCAGCTGTTTCTCGCTTTCTCAGTACATTTTTCCTTTTGAATTTTCATCGTGTGTAGTATTTCCGATAGCCACACGGCGCTCGCTTGCCGATAAGTTAAATGAAAACCAACTTTTGATTGTTTCGCCACCGCACCGCAAGCGTTGTTGGGAACTGGTCCGAACCGGTTGGAACTGCTATTTTACGGACCGAATTTAAACTGGAAAAGAGCTTTAGCAGTTCAGTGAACAATGCTTATTTTTGTAATATTAAAATAGAAGTTTTTTTTTAATTAACAACAATGTATAATCACAGCAAAGTACTAAATGATATTAAATCGGAGAATAAAGGAGCATATGGGGAACAGTAAAACAAAGGGGTTCTTGTTCACCCATTTCTAACAATATACATTAATATATAAAATGTATTGTATTATGTTATATAAATTATAACATTGTTAGGATTATTAGACATATCATATTGTTAGAAATGGTTATGGCTGTTTCATTGTACCCCTTTGTTTTTAGATTTCCAATACAGGCATTAATAAGGATATACTGTCTTGATCTATACGTGCTTTAAAGAAGAATCTACGAAACTACTTAATAAATAAACTAAGTAACCTCTGAACCCATTCTAAAAGTCATTTCACCATTAGCTCTGCTTATTTTGAGGTTATACAATTAGTACGTTTGTCAGGGATTCAATTACTTATTTATTATTTAAAAGGCACTCGTATGCTACTCAGAAGTAACATTTATGCGGAGTTACGTAGTGGACTCGTTATTAGCTTGTATACAAAGTAACCAACGAATAATTTAGGCGAGTTTTGTTCATGAACACTTTTTAAATAAAAAAGGTTTTGGGATGTCTAGTGTGCCCAAAAATTGTTTAAGTACTTTCTTTCTTTCGACAAAAAAGTGGTAACATACTGAGTGTGAAGTCTCAGACACCCAAATTAGGATCTTAAGAGTCAGAAATATTTGCATAATTTCAATAGTATTTGTTATTTATCCTTGAATATCCTTAATAGTGTTTCTAATGAAAAATTAGAGTCTGAGCTCTGAGAGTTGATCTTTATTTACTATAAGTATAAAGAAGATAGGCTTGATTGTTAGTTGTGTAATCGGTCAACTTTGAAATGATAAACCGATTTTGCAAATTCTGTCATTCATAATAAAGGTACATACATGAAAAAAAGGCTAGGTAAATTGTATCAAGAAATGAAATAAACGATCCGCTGTTTTTTTTTAAAATAATATGTTACTGAAAAATATACTTTTTTGCTGCATTCATAGCCAGCAAACAAGCATGCGATCTACCTGGTGGTAACTGACGCCGTAGGTGTTTTTTTTATTAATAAAGGCTGTTGATTATCGATTAATGATGCGTTGCCAACCCTAGGCCTCAGTTCAAATTGCCTTTGATCCAGTAATCGTACTGGCTGTTCCTTCCCACAATACGGGTTGTGATACCGCTCCAGAGGAGATCTTAAGATAGAAACTCTACTACAACAAGTCTTATATTTTGAATTGTTTCTGTCTCAAGTTAAAAAATACACAATTTGGCGTCCTAGAAATACATTTTTATGCAAACAAGGAATCTTTTTATTTGTAAAATAAACCACAAAAGTCACGGTACACTTGAATTCACTCTTTCATTCAATTCGTTCATTCATTCAGTGTTCAGGGCGTGTGTAGTGACGGATGTCCGTTCTGTGATGTATGCGTGTATTTGTGTGTCACCGTGACTAGGGTTATCACGTATCACTTAAGATGTAAATTTTGCACATTTTTGAAAGTTTTATAACAAATGTTTATGTACTTAAAATATTAAAACTATGGCTCGTGAATCTTTCTGAGCCTACAGATAATTCTAGCTCATATTCTAGCTAATATTCTAGTTCACATCTTATATGGAAAATTTAAATTCTATTTAAATTCTGTTATATTTTAGCCGTGTAACTAACATTCAAACATGAAACTTCTAACAATCATTACATTAGTAGGAACTGAAATGAAACAAATTGTTGCAGTTTTAAATAATATCGGTTTGGTTTCTTTATTTTTGATTTTACAGTTACTAAATGACATATTGTGAAAGTTATAAAACATCTAAAAAATTGTATTGCTAAGCAAATCAATTGTTCAGGTCGCTTATCCATCATCTCAAAGATTCATTTTACTTATTCAAAATTTTATTAATTTTTTATTATCTATATATCACGTATCGACAACCCTACAGTAAATATTTTGGCATTTATCTCATGCTATTGAGAAGGCGTGGACATAAGCCACTATGTTTATCGCTTTAACTTGTATACGCTAGGAGTTTGCGGCTTAACTGGCAATAACAGATTGTCAGTATTGTAATGCAACGTGAGTGTTGCCAAGTTCAAAATCCACTGTTTGTTGTTTAGTGGTAGCTGGTATGTCGAAAACAATTCCATTGGTACTTGAGTAAAAGTAAAATTAACCTTTGACTGAAATAAGGAATTAAAAAAAACTTTTAATAAAACAAAATAAAATCATTTTATTTATTAAAAAATACTCTTATTGTTCAAATTTAACTGTAGCTTTCACAATTGTGCATTTAGACTCTACTGCCATACACATTTGCTTTATATTTTTATCAAATAAAAAAAATCAACTAGTAAAGAACCATAAAAAATCTTTATCATTTTCTCGGCTTTAAGAGAAACTCCCATAAAATCCTTCGTACCATGAACGCTGTATGTAAATAAAAGTTTAATGTAGTGTAAAAGATCGTGAACTGTCGTCGTTCCAGGTTCACCTTCCGACCCGCAGCGCCCCCAACTACCCACAACTGCCATTTAGTGTGAACAGAAGATCTGTGCAAACTTGGACTGGTTTGTTGCACTTGGAGCTGTGATAAATTGAGGATTCGAATTTTGAGTCACACGTCATACGTTGAGTCGTGTAAGTTGTATGCTTGTCGCGGATGAAACCTCTAATTAGTTGCTTTACGTGTTGAGCGCTTTCTTCTTCACGTAAGGAGACATCTTGACTTATAGTTAACTATTCTACAAAACGGCTGGCAAATTCGCGAAACAGTGCCATTTTGCAATTCAGCTAGCTGTTTTGTAAAACAACGAATTACACAATCGTTATACAATTTTTATTAAATAATAATAATAATAATATTTCTAACAATCACACCACATTATCTAGCCCAAATTAAGTATCATTAAGAACTTGTGTTATGGATACTAGATAACGGATAAATAAACTTAAGAAATATATAAGCACACATAGATATTTTTTTTTTCATGTATAAATATTAGAAATAAACTTAAATAAACATATATACACATCCATGACTAGAAAGCAAATATAATAAAACATCTGCCCCTACCAGGATTCGAACAAGTAAGTGAACGAAGGCTAAATTCATTCATTCATTCATTATTTTATACTTAAGAAGGTTATAAATAGCATTATATATTAAAAACAGTATATGTAAAAATGTGTGAAATAGAAGAGTAAATTCCAATGTTATTTACCATAAAACCTACATTTCTTTAAGTCTAAAGTCTAAGTGTACTATCAATATGTTACAAAGTATAATGAGTCATATCTAATTTAACACAAATTATCCTAAGTACTTTACCCTATTTAATTTTGATTACTATATGTGTTGTATTTTAATAATGATAGATTGATCGGTAAAAATAGGCTTACGTTTGTTTTTAATGAACGTAAATATATTAATTTGAACACACCCTATCAATTCAGAAGCTCAAAACTAAAGTATACTAGCTAACCATACCATATAATTGCAAAAAAAAGTTTAATTCATCGGTTAAAATAGACCTATGAAGAATAAACTTTTGCACAAACCGGAACTTGCAAATATCCCAAAGGTTGTATGCCCCCAAACAGTACGATCTATTTCGAAGTTGGACTCTTTGGTGGTCATTTATCTGTCGACAGACGGCTTTGTGGAATCGATTTAGATACATTCATTGGAAATAAAAACAATTCACTGATAATTGACGTTTGGAGCTTAACATGCGTTTTTGTTAAATATTATTTGAATCATTTATAGTTAACTATAATAGTAGATTTTTTACATCCAGTTTTGTATCTTATGTAGGCTTAGAGTCAAGTTTTTTGGTAAATCTTACGTACAAGCATAAAATCGTGACATTTTTCTACAGTAGTCTAGAATAAACAATTACCCGTAGGATATATTGTTTTACTTATTTAAAACTTCATGTTATAAAGGCACAACTAAATCTTACCTAACCAAAAATCTGCACTCTTCCAAAAAAAAAAAACTCTCAAGAAACCTTTAACCAACTAAAATTATCAATTTTGCCAACTTTGTAATAGTTTTAAACTACAAAATTCAATTTCCAAAAACCAGAACTTTAATATTTACTGTCGATAAGTCAACACGTTTCCTTGGAAGGATGCAGTGGTTCCAAAACTTTTTGAAATAACGATTAAACTTACAAAATATTCTTTTAAAATTGCTGAGACTTTGGTGGGATTTTGCCAACTATTTGTGACTAGCCCGGGAAGGAAGTGACGTCACCCCGGCATTAATGTGAGCTTTAATCGAACTTGGCTTTCATAGTACTAATTTGATTTACAGTTACATTTTTTCTATACTCTAGCTAGACAATGGGGCCTGCCAAGTAATTTTGCTGACTTTCAACTAAAGTTAGGACTATATGTTTCGTAAAAAATATTATTTATCAGTAGTTGATTCACTCGGAATTCCTATTTCTAAAGTCAGTCTTACGAATTCTCATAATAAGATTATATATTGAATGAAATAAGCACTGTGAGGTTATTTGAATTTAGTAAACAACGTATAAACGTAAAATATGCAATATCACATATTAAATATTAACAACACTGGAAAATATGTTCTATGCGTAAATCGAGTTACAATCTGTGAGCAAGGCTTGTAGCAAGCACCTTTGATTTCGTTGTCAAATAACATCAGGACGCGAAACACAAATGCGTATACAATAAATAAGTAAATCTTTTCTTAAGTTTTCACGATACATACTTTAAATAAAACACTTTTTACCGGATATTATCGCGTATATTTTAGTTAATTTTAAAATTATTTCGACGTTTCGGCATCTTTGCAGTTGCCGTGGTCACGATAGACTAAGGTGTTGTTCATCTATTGCCAGTAATAAAAACTACATGATTGTCAATACATATTAACGCCATCTGTTTCTCAGTCTTCTCGCATAACGTCCCGGATTGACACAAAAGGCACTGACTGTGTCCTGAGTTTGCAGTCTAACAGTTTGCTGGTTTTTCATTTTGATGTTTTTAAGTATTGGATCCCATGTTGATGAAAGTTTCCAACCATCTTCTCTATTGAAATTTGGATGTTTTTTAATTTCAATAGTTTCTCTGACTATCCTAGGTATAAAATGTTTCTCTTTTGCTAGGATCTTCACGGTATCAAATCTTAAATAATGGTTGGGCTTGTCTATGGAATGTTCACAAACTGCAGATTTTGAGGTTCGTTTATTTTTAACATCAGAGATGTGTTCTTTAATGCGAGTTGACACATTTCGTTTGGTTTGACCGATATAAGAGAGCCCGCAGTCACAGTCGATTTTATAAACGCCTGGGTCTTGTAAAGGGATGCTTGATTTTATTGGACGAAGATGCTGGCTTATCTTTGAGTGCGGCTTGTAGATAGTTTTGATTGAAGCTCGCCGAAGAATTTTTTTATTTATTTTTTTTTTTTCGTAGGATAACAAACAGTATTTTATAATCTATGTATAAAGCAATATGAATAACTTTTAACCATTTACATGTTATCACAAATTACTATCTATAGCTTAATTTGTTCTTACATTATAAAAAAAAATACAAATAACAGAGAGAAAAAGTAACAGTTATGATGTTAGAAAACAACCAAATTATAAAAATAAAAACTAAAAATAATACTAATAATAACAGGAATCGCGCCAAAATAGATCCATAATAAAATCGGTTCAATGAATATTGTCGAACCAGAGTTTTGACAATGCTCGCTTGAAAGGGACCACACCAGAGGTAAATAAATCTAAATCAGGTAATTCCGCAAGTTTATTTGCGTTATTCGCTGATCTAGGAAAAAAGGATTCTTTTCTGTAATTGGTGGAGCTATGTGGTATAAAGAAGTATGAAGGATGTCGCACAGTTTTCGTTGGGACCTGCAAATTTATTTTGGAAAGAAGATGTGGGGAGTCAATTTTGGACTGTAAAATGTTTAGCAGAAAAGATATGTCAGCAATTTTACGTCTTTCTTTCAGTGGTAAGATGTGATGCCGTTTGCATCTCAGCTCATATCGTTCGTCGTATTGTTTACACTTGTATTCTAGATGTTTTAGAAACTTTCTTTGAACTGCTTCAAGACGGTTTATGTAAATTTCATACTGCGGATTCCAGATTTGCGAGCAATATTCGAGAATGCTTCGTACCAAACTGCAATATAGTATTTTTACAATTTTTAAACTACTAAATTGAGAACTCGACCTTATGACAAATCCCATTGTTTTGTTTGCTTTTTTAGCGATATGGTCAATATGCTTTTCGTATGTTAGTTTGGTGTCAAGAAATACTCCTAGGTCTTTGATGTCATTGACGCGTTGCAAGTTTTGTTCTTTCAAATTGTAAGAATAAAGCAAAGGTTGAGGTTTACGAGAAAAAGTTATTATGTGACATTTTAGAACGTTTAGATCTAAATTATTTTGTGAACAGTATTTCTCAAATCTTTGCAGGTCTTCCTGCAAGAGAGAACAATCTTCTAAGGTGACAATTTCTTTATAAATTTTCATATCATCTGCATATAGGAGGAATTTTGAGTGAAGGAAACAAGACCTAACATCGTTTATAAATATGTTAAACAACAGCGGGCCAAGCAACGATCCCTGGGGAACTCCAGAAGGGACACCGCGCCAAGAAGAGCAATATTCATTTACCGCAACAGACTGAGATCGATTCACTATGTATGAGCAAAACCACCTATATAAGTTGCCGTGGATGCATGCAAGCCAAATCTTCTTCAACAGTATTTTGTGATCTATGCGGTCGAATGCCTTGCTAAAGTCCGTGTATATTGTGTCCACCTGCACACCGTTATCCATAGAAGATGTAACGAAATCTACCAAAGAAAGAATATTAGTTGTAGTTGATCTATTTTTTAAGAACCCATGCTGCTCAAGAACAAAAGAACTTGAAATAGTATTATAGACCTGGTTGTAAATAATTCTCTCAAGTATTTTTGCAAATATGCATAGCTTGGATATTGGTCTATAATTTTTAATTTCATTTTTATTACCATTTTTGTGAATTGGACTTATAAATGCAGACTTCCATACATTTGGTACAATGCCTTCTTTTAGTGAGCGTTGGAATAAGACGACGAGTGGTTTAGTTATAAATTTAGCACATCTTACTATGAAAATAGCTGGTATATTGTCAGGGCCGGCTCCTTTAGTTATATCGAGTGAATTGAGTAATTCAAAAACCATTCTTGCATCTACCTGTATGTCACCTATACTTTGTACTGTGTTTAAATTGCAAATGTTATTTACAGATTCGGTGTGACTTGTTTTTGACCTTGGAGTAAGAAACGTAGTGTTAAAATAGTTCGCAAAAAGATTACATACTTTCTCACCAGAATCAGCCACCTCACCCTCGTATGATAGAGTTGAAGGAAGGTAATTAGAGTCCTTTCTGTTTGACTTAACAAATGACCAAAATAGTTTTGGATTCTCTGTAATGGAGTTTTCTGCATTCTGAATGTAAAGGCTGTAGCATTGTTTTTCCAATGTCTTAGCTCGTTTGCGAAGTAGACAAAAACTAACGTAATCTGAGGCATTTCCATAAGTGTGATATTTTGATAGATACTTACGTTTCTCTTTTAGTATCTTTTTTAGGCAAGAATTGTACCAAGGTGGAAAATTGGTGGCGGTAACGAATTTGGAAGGTACAAATTTATCTCTCACATTGTAAAGGCATTGATAAAGGTTATCAGCGGCATCGTCTAATGTACTCTCAGCTAAAACTTGACCCCAATTTGTTTTCTCTAAGTAGGAGTTTATTTTTGCGTAGTCACCGCGGTAGTACGAGTATCTTTTTCTGGGATTATATTTAAGTGGCTTGACATTTATAAAGTTTAGGTTGACAATAAGAGATTTATGATGACTATCCTCAGGCACTAAGGGATCAGAACAGTTAGTTACGGCTAAATGTGCATTACATAAAACGAGATCAAGAATTTTACTATTAACGTTTTTCCATGAGTTGAATTGGTTCAAATTACACTCACAGAGAGTGTCGAAAAAGTATAATTGAGTTTGACCTGTAATGCCTGAAGGTTGAAGACCCATTTCACCGTTTAACCACTCAACATTGCCTAGATTAAAATCTCCCATGATTATAAAAACATCGTCGGGACAAGAATTAATTAAAATCGAAAGGTTGTCTGTAAAGTTTTGAAGCTGCGATGCAAAAGAATAACCATGTCTTTCATTACATAGGTAAAGAGTACAGATATGTAGCTTATTAGAGATATGACAGGCGTTTTTGTATGTGACCGTAACCCATATATCCTCTGCCGAAGAACTCCATTCGGGTCGATCAATTGCCGATAGTTCACGGCGCAGTGCCAATAGCACCCCTCCACCATATTTTTGTTGGGTATTCGACAAGTTTCGATCCCTACGCCAAACTAGGTATCGGTCGTCAAAGAGTTCACTATTGTTTATTCCGTCGAGAAGCCAAGTTTCAGTCAATGAAATGACGTCATAAGAGTTAGCAAGCAAATTACGTTTAAATTCCTGAGTTTTAGTACGCAGGCCTCGTGTATTCTGGTAGTAAATACTAAACAGTGACATTGTTATGAGAGTTAAAATAAAAACTGGAGTGTAGAAATATATAAAAAAATAGAAACGACATAAAACCAGTACCCGCAATATAAAAGTTACATGACAAATTACTGAAGAAGCAAATTGTTTGGGCGATAAAAACCTGCTCTAGCAATTCACAACACTGATGGTTTCCTAAAAATAAGTAAGTTCCAATAAGTGCAATGTAAACAAATTTCGAAATTATTAGAAAGTGAGATGGCAACAATGTTAATTGAAAATAAATACATAAAATATATGAATTAAATGAACAAAGCTGTATATTATATATATTGTTAATATATTTACTAAAATAAGTGATCCAGGCGCCAAAATAATATTTATCTACAGAAATTAAAATCATCCATTCCTGACATTTACATAACAACACCCTTATGAAGCAAATACTTTGTGTTGTAGTAATAAAAAACATTATAAAAAAGATTAAACTGCACCCCATTAAAAATGAGTGGAATGAAAATAATATGTACTTAAAATAATGACTCAAATCATACATTTTAAATGGACCCTTTGCCGCAATTTCTTTTATTAGATTCTTAAAGAAAAATATAGTATTAATTCTAAAATAAATTGTATGTACAATTGCTGATTTATTTAAATTATTAAAATCTTCGTTAAATATTGAATCAACAAACCAAATTAGTAAGCTGATTGCGCTCATATAAGTTAAATAAAATACTTTGCAAATAGGTCCCGCTAGAGGTAAGTAAAATAAAATTGAATTAGGTTTCAGATATTGCCATACAGTATTAATCTCAATATACTTATAACTTTCAAATTTCGTTTCAGCCTTTTATAACAAAACCTATGTACTATAAAAAAATTCCCGTGTTCATTTATTAGAACTATTACATTTCTATTTACAAATCTATAAATAAAAAAAAAATAAAATCAAGCATCCCTTTACAAGACCCAGGCGTTTATAAAATCGACTGTGACTGCGGGCTCTCTTATATCGGTCAAACCAAACGAAATGTGTCAACTCGCATTAAAGAACACATCTCTGATGTTAAAAATAAACGAACCTCAAAATCTGCAGTTTGTGAACATTCCATAGACAAGCCCAACCATTATTTAAGATTTGATACCGTGAAGATCCTAGCAAAAGAGAAACATTTTATACCTAGGATAGTCAGAGAAACTATTGAAATTAAAAAACATCCAAATTTCAATAGAGAAGATGGTTGGAAACTTTCATCAACATGGGATCCAATACTTAAAAACATCAAAATGAAAAACCAGCAAACTGTTAGACTGCAAACTCAGGACACAGTCAGTGCCTTTTGTGTCAATCCGGGACGTTATGCGAGAAGACTGAGAAACAGATGGCGTTAATATGTATTGACAATCATGTAGTTTTTATTACTGGCAATAGATGAACAACACCTTAGTCTATCGTGACCACGGCAACTGCAAAGATGCCGAAACGTCGAAATAATTTTAAAATTAACTAAAATATACGCGATAATATCCGGTAAAAAGTGTTTTATTTAAAATAAATAAGTAATAAAATAATTTATGCAATGTATCTGCATAAACTGCAACTGCAAAAATGTTCATTTAAAATAAATACCAATGAACTCGTCAATGTTTCTCGGGTCACATAAAATGTTAATTATAGTGACCAGTTCTGCTTTTATGACGAAACGCTTTTACGCTAAATTGAAAACAGCTCATGGTTTATTCACAACATGAATAGCAAAACCATTCTAGATGGACCCATTTTTATTTTACTGCACACTGTAGCTGTGATTTCATGTTAGTGAATATATAGCCTGTAGAGAAGGCTAAAAGGTTTGGCTGTTCCGGTTTAATACGAGTACCGACATAAAATATTATAATTAATATTCATACTCTTTGTCTAACCGTTATTAAGCTGTATTACAAACTTTTGGTCGAGCTGTGAATTTAGCAGATACAACTGAAAATTTTTACATAACATCTGCATAGCTGTCCTGGTATGTAGTAGAATCAATTCCAAGAATTTTGTTCCTAATGTATTTTTTGTGCAATTTTATATTTGGTAAACTTGAGTTAGTTCAATAACTACCCAGCTGAATTTTAGACTCATTAATTTGACTTATAGAAACAGAAATACAAAAGTCCTCTGTTGTATGCAAACTTTTTATTTTATTATTTTGTAAATTTTGTAATTTTGTTGGATATATTTACTGTCTACTTCTACCTCACTTTACCGTTTTATCTATTTTTAAAACAGTTGCCTTGTTTCTTACAGGTCCGTAGTAAATAATCTTCATAATTAGTTAAATGTAAATAAATAATGACTGCATACGACTATTCCTGTCCTATACATCACTATACATTGAATGTTACAAAAAAATTAAAATGTTACAAACTAAAACTTACTCCATCTTGAATATCTATGGAAGTATACTATAGTTCTTAACCAACTTAAGTATGCTAGTGAACCCATCTAAATTGTGACACTGAGGTTAAAACTCTTGCGCATTTTATGCGTGCAGTCCAATTTCAAAATCCTTTTGGCTAACCCCATGCATGTTTATTCCCTTAAAGCAGCTTACGTAATAAGCTTTTTTTGCTTTAACAATGTTAACACGGCTTTTAATTTGTATATGAAATACTGTAATAAACTTAGCAAATATATAATAATAACTCACTCTTCGATGAACACTTCAACGAAACGAAATAGGATTTTCCGAAATGTATTTTGACAAGATTTTTGCAACAATTATTATTTAAATGAAATATAACGAAAATAATGATTCCTTTTTTCATGAACTTACGATTAACCTTTTTATTTCTTCATTTAACTTGTTTGACAGCTAGCATTGCTGTAAAGCTTTATTACCTCAATAGTATCTTTAACAAAAATAACTGTAGTTAAATGGTATTGAGGCAGGCCATAATAAATAAATTACTTCATATGCTGTAAATCAGCATGATATTTCCGCATAAAGTAAACAATATACCTGGAATACTCTACTAGATCATTGTCCAATGTACAATGTCAAAAACTGTATGTCAACTGAAAATTGTTATTCAGCAACCGGCGCGAATGACTTTTGAATGATACGGACCACTGTATTGACACAATTCATCATTACAATTGCCTACAATCGGTTGAACGATTTTACCTTTTTTTTTTGTTCTCTTATGTCATTAATCATTAATTTTATCAAATCAAAATTGTTTTTAATGTGAAACACTGTCTTTAGGAATGGGTCTAAATTTTTCAAAGAAATCTCCCTTTGTTGACACAGTTTAAAAAAAAAATCTAATAGTTTTCGTTTCTTTGTTTTGTAAAGTTCTTCTAAAAGTTCGTACAGTCATTCGGAAACTCTGCGATGGATAGTTTCTGTGCGTCTTTGTTTCAATTTATCAATATTATAATGATCGTGCTATGAACACCGCACATGTAAACTAATACTATAAATCTATGCCACGTTTTGCCTTTAATAGTGAAAACGAACCTGAAACTATTTGAAAGTAACGCATCAACATACATACATAGAAATTAACTAATTCGTTCGCATTTTACTACAAACTGTGTATCGACGAGCCGAATACTCCCAAACTTTAACGCACTAACCAAAAAACTACTAGGACTATCAAATTCAAATTGAAGCGTCTTCTGCACCAAACACAATATTTCGTTATTCGCTGTAGTCCTAGTAATTGCCCCGCTGAATAGAAAATTTATCGCAGCTTTACAATAGCGTAGTAAATTCAATTGCTGCCCTGCTCTTGTGATTTCCGTTCACGTAAAGAGTCAGACGAAATTTATGAGCACGGTTGATTTGTCGACGAAGAATTAAAATTCATACAATCCATCTTAATAAATATTTGTTTTTGCCACATCACTGATGCTGCTTAAGAAATCTGAATATAATGACATCAAGCGTGGCTCTAATTTCCTTATGGTTGAAAGGATTGTGTAGATAGTACCTACAGGGCGACAGAATCTAAAAGAATCTGACAAATGAATTGAGAGACTAACTGATATTAAATGCTAGGGCTGAAGAGTTACAGAAAAAATAGCTAGAGTAATAAATCAATTATTTTATTGAAAATACTGTAAAGCTTTTCGAAGCTGTTTTCATTTTGGTAGTCAATTCCATAAAAAGCCGGAACACACAGTGTAGTCTTTCAGTCCATTGTGCGGCCCTTTTGCGGCAGATTAAATTATACGCCGGCTTTATAACTTTGTGGAGATTTTTTCTTTGAAAATAATTTTAAATGGACCCGCATTGTTCTTATCTCTTTACAATTCTTGAAACAATTTAGCTGCTTTTTTAATGTGTTGAGAAGTAACACCGGATGATTCCAAGTGTGCTGTAAATTTTTTTCTAATAGATAAATGAAAGTCATATTATGGAAAGTATTCGTCACTAACACTAGTAGTTAATTGATACTACCGGCACTTGATGTATTTATACGATCTCTTCAAAATTGAAGATAACTGCGCAGATAAAAATATAGGTTGGAAAAAGAAGGATCAATAATTATGAATATTACCATACAATACCGTCTTGCCCAGATCTAGCTTACAAAATTAAACCCGAATTTAGGTAAGTTGATTAAAATACCCAACAATGTGAGTCATATACAGGATAACTTTTTAGAGATTTAGAGTTTTCGTGTAAAAAGTTAGCCTCTATGGTATTTGGTAGCCCTGGTCTGTGTAAGTAGGCCAAACGCCAACAGCCTGAGCCAAGACTAAAACTCGAGACCTTTCGTGTGCATACAAGACTAACCTTCATTCATAAAAAAACTTATAACTAGAAACTAGTATTTCAAACAAAAATAGTATTTTACTCCCAGAAAACACCTTCAACGTCGATTATTATCAATAATTGATATAAATTGATACCTACTTACTATGCCAACAAATAATTTTGCTGATAGACGCACAATTTTATTCAATCTCCGAAATATTTCGGTTTATTCCATGTTCCATAATTCGACATTCGATACAACGTGGGAAGCTCTGGTATCGAAGGATTATAGAAGGATTGGATGTAAAATTCTTAGTAAAAATTGATTTTGCTGGAATATCTTCAAAAAGTTGGCTGATTTGAGAAATATTTTGTTCAATTTTAATATATTTACCGAAGATCAGGTTATCGTCTGCTTACTCATGCAATTATTCATATTAATATTGAGAAAAATAAAACAGAACACTTTAAATAGGTCGTTAATTTTATGTTGTCCGAGATGCTGAAGACGATTAAAAAATATTTTGTTTGGGAAGTAATTTTTTACGTAGTAAGATAGTTTCGTTACAAATTAGATGAAACGTTTTGTAAACCATATTAATTTAAGCTCATGAATGGTATAAACCTAATGTATTATAAAATATCTTTTGCCTCCCATCGTCTATTGGAAATTAATATGTTTCAAACGAAGTTTGAAGGATGCAAATTTGTTTCGAACTTTTTCTATTTAAAATGATTGATTAAAATGTATCAAGCCATGGAATTCTGTATTAAAATTTCGAAATTTTCTTCATAAATTTTGACACGTTTTGATGTCGCCTTTGTCTGACGGATTGTTCTCCCACGCTTATGTTTGAATTTTGATATGAACAGTTAGTTAAAAAAAGGTCACGCTTGCAAGCCGCAGTTTAAAAATTATGGTTTCTCTAAAGATGTTTTTTAATAAAGATATAATAAATAATTTATCTTACTTTAGAAAAACATAGTGTTATTTAAAATACTTGAAGAGTACTATTTTTTTATGTGATCGCCGCCAAAATTATCGTTAATGTGATTTTTGATTTGTTTCATACACTTTTGCTTATAAGTATAAAGTTTTCTATTCAGTATTGTTATTCTATTATTACTGAACTGTACATCAAACATTTATACAAACAAACATTAAATATATGGATGAAATAACTAATGATTATTCAAACTAGGGGAATTTTAAAACCAACCCAAGCATTCTTTAAATGAAACGAGTTTTTTGATAACACATCATAAATAATAGTTATTAGTGGCACTCAGCTTCAGAAGCTTGAAATTAGATTTTTTATGAAAAAGTTTTTTATCTGTTACCTAAGACGGGTATCATATAGCAAATTATTTTAATGAAAACCGAATAAAATCATCGTTTCTGTATAGTGAAACGTAAATCTCGTGCAAAAAACACATTCTTATCTTTCGTTCAAAAACGCAGTGCTTCCCTATTTGTAAGGACTGCAACAATTTATTACAAGATAACGCAGCTACGAATACAATAGGGTCAGTGGGGGTATATTTTCGCAGCATCACTCCAGTGATTGATTTGTCAACATGACCAAACTAATTGTACAGTATCACTAGACGCAGGACGAAACCATAATAGATAATATATGTACAATTATATTTATATTATTTTAAGAGTATCACATATTTATTTAAATGTTTTGTAACGATTATTTTGTCCTGTTTAGTAGAAGGGGAGTTTCTTTTTTTTAAGATCTCGTCTGGAACTGCACTACAGTCGTTTCTATTTTTCCCGCCATTATATACCGTTTACGTAGTTGTGGTCCGGTTAAAGAAAAGGAACAGACAGTGAAATTACTGGAACAAAGGCGATTCCAACTGAACACTACGGTCGGCACAGCATAATTTGTCAATAAAATAATCACATTCACCATTAATAAAAAAAACGCCTACGACTAATGATGACCATGGGTGCGCATGTCACTTACCACCAGGTGGGTCATGTGCTCGTTTGTCGGCACTGACAATAATAAAAAATATTAAATAGAGAGTAGATCTATAGTACACGTCACACAACTTGGCGGCTCTGAAGTATCTGCGAGACGCTGCACAGAACACGAACGTGGGTCTGTGCGGGGTGCGGGGCGCGGGCCGCAGACTTTAGACATGAACTGCAGCTAACTTCAGAGCCGCCATGTTGTTTGACGCGCATAATAGGTTGAGTAAGTCCCGTACGAGAAAATCCACTATTTTACAAAGAGTTTTATTAGTTTCAAAGCCGACAAAGTAACACCCAGTCCGCTTGATGCGAAGTGGCATTCGTGTCCACCATGTATTTATTGTTGTATTGGAATGTTGATAATACTCTTATTTATGACCGGCTTCAAGCCATTGTTCCCGTTATTTTACTGGCCCCTTAAACGGAACAGAACCGTGTAAACTGTTATTATGAGTAATATCCTCTTTTATTATAAGATGTTGATAATAAATTCTAGAAATCGAAATAAAGTTTTGATTTGTCGATTCTGTTTATTAATAACACCGACCGAGTGGCGTGTGGCGTAGTGGAAAGTAGCCTTGCCTCATACGCCGAAAGTCCCAGGTTCGAGTCCTGGCCGGGGCATTCATTTGTGTGATGAACACAGATGTTTGTTCTCGGGTCATGGTTGTTTATATTTATATATGTATGTTTATTCTGGGTTCCCCCCAGTTCACTGTATGGTCATCCATAACACAAGCTGTGCTTACTTTGGGCCGTACAGTTGGTGTGTTTCTCTGGGGATTTATTATTATTATTATTATTATATAATATCAATTTACGCCCAAGATAATTTAAGTTTACACGTGTATATCTAACTATGTAACTAAATCGAGATTTAACAGCGTTGCTAAATCTAACTACAACTCGTATTCAAATAATTAAAATGAAAAAAGCACGCTTTCATAAAAGAAAAAAAATTGACGTCAGCTTTAATCTTAACTTAACCTAATATCTAATAGGTTTAACCATCTCTTATCTGGAAAGAATATACTTTATATAGAAAATATGCCTGTCCATCGCTGGAATGTCTGCTTTATCCAGAAGTTAAACACATGCTACGACATTTTCATTTTCAATTATGCTAATACCCAAGAGCAACCACTTAAAGCCTTATTGGATTGTGAATTCCAAGTTAATAAAGACCATCAGAGCGTGAATCATAAACAACAAAAACAGTATTATATTTCTTATTAATCATATCTTTTCAAGATAAGCTCTCCGACGCCGTAACCGTTCATCATCTTCCTCAAAAATTCAAGGGCGCCTAATGTTCTCAGCGAAAAAGTTTTGCCAGTTTTTTGTGCACAGGCGCAAGATAAATTGGAAAAAATCCGTCGTCAACATGTGTGACGAAAATTCAGTACACACGCTCTCTGGTTGTATACGGTTATTGTAACCTCTAAAAGTTTTATCAGCAATTTGAGCCGCGCTTTTTTGTGGAAAAGATAAAAGTTTTTGTTATTGTATATATTTGGAAAAATATGGGCAGTTGGATCTGTTAAATTTTCTTTGGGTTCATGTTGAATGAGGATTTTATAATGTTACATTGATATATGGTTTAATATGGTGTAAATGTCTGCTTACTTTGGGGCCATGCAGTTGGTGTGTATGTCTGTATGCCTGATGTATCTACATTGATATAATATATATTAGCATCATATCCTCTTATGCGCCAAAAATTGGTTTATTAATTAAATCGGCTGTAAAATAGATCTTTTGAGCTGTAAAGAGTTTAAGTTTATCCTAAGTTTAAGCCTTAGCTTTTCTACTATAACATACAGCTTATAACAAATTTGTATTAGTTAAATACATGTATTAAAAGATTAACAAAAAAATTTTGGGGCACAGGTATTTTAAAGTGTAACTTAAGTATTACAATAAGTACCACACCTCAATATATTATCATGGTAATGATGACAAAAATGCTTTATTAATAAAAATTGATCCTAAATTGTTAGCTTTTTCCATACGATTTCTTCAACTCAACACACAATGTTCAATTCGATTAGCGCTCTGTAATTATGCCGTTCAGTAACAAAGCAGTCCCAACTATCCTAATATCCGCAGGAAAGCGGATATATCCGTTTTTCAGCCATTGTACGTCGTAGTTTGGAAAATTAGGGACCTATTCAATTTCAGCAGGTTGGGGACCAATTCAGTTTGCTAATACGAACACATTTGTGAAGGCGACACGCTAAATTCTGGGCGGTTAGGAATTGTATGGTTGTTACAAAATTGTTGCTGTAAATGTGCAGCTTAACGACAGTTTTTCTGTGTAAGCAGACGTTTGTAGTTTTGTGCAATATTTGCTATATTGTCGTTCCTCTAAATTTTGTTAGTGGTAGACAAAATTGCACATACATTTTGAATAATCTTTATATATACATTAACTGATAAAAGTGTTCTGTGGTTTAATTATGTAGAGGGTCATTGATGGTCACCATAGTTCTTTAAGTATAGGTTTGTTGCCAACATTAAGCTCCAGAGACACCATTTTTGAAACATAATTGTCTTCTAACGACCAACATGAATGCTGTCTATTCTCAGCAGTTCAAAAATTGCTTATTTTTAGACAAAGAGATTCTCCCTCTCTTATTGTATGAGAGTAGCAACTTTAGGAATTGATCAAGTCGCCTCTGTAAACTCAATAGGCCTCTAACGTGTTTTCACGACGCTTATCTTGTGACAACAACCGGGACCAACGGCTTAACGTGTCCGCTGAAGTACGGAAACGGTCAAGTTCTTTAACCGCTGGCCGTCACCCATCCTGGTTGCACAACTTGACAATCGTCAAGTGACAGTGACAACCGTTCAGCCATGAGCGCTTCTAAATTAATAAATTTCTACAATCAATTTATTTTAATTCTATTTAAAAAGATGAAACACGGTCCATATAAACTAGTGCGTAGATTTTTATTACAAAACAGACCAAGAAACAAAATAAATTACATCTGGAAGAACTATGAGATCTTTTAATGTTTTTTCTTGCCAATTTGCTGAAAGAAAAGTTCCGTTTGAACGCCTCTAGCTAATTTCCGAGTGCTTCATAGTTCTTGCGATTTCTTTTAAATAAACTACTTTTGTCTACGGCCTGAACTGTATTAAAGAAAACATGAAAGAAAAAGCCACTCCTTAGTTAATATTTAAGAAGAGGCTGATAATAGTAAGCTGTAATGAAAATTAAAGGGTTTGTCTCTATCGATACTCGATGAGGAGTATAAAGAGAAAAGACTTGATGTTTCATTTATAAGTACTTAATTTTGTTATTACAGGACCGGTCTAAAAATGCCATTAACCATTGAATAAGTGGATTATCCCGAAGTAACATAGGCTATCATCACGTATTCACACGGGATCGGAATATATGCGGATGCAACTGCGTTGGGTGGGACCTCTTGTCAGTAGTAATGTCTTTTAAAAGTGTTTTTTTTGGGTATTATTTTCAAGAGATGTAAATTTAATACACTTACGTGCATGATTTATAACCATGTCCTATTAATGTACAGAATCCTTAAAAAATCCGGTTACTATTTAGATACCGGGACCCTAAACAAATTGATTATGCGTACAACAGAATAGCATTTTAATAGTTTTAGTTGTAGTTTTTTAGTTTTAGACCAAATAATACTTTGAACCATTATTATTATTTTCTACTGATATTATTTAAAATCTTATTTGATAGTTCTTTGACTGTAAAACATGTTAATTAAAACCCTTATAATTAATTCTAATCAAAAAAATAAAAAAATTTCTTCCATATGTTGCAGGATTTGGTAATGTAGGGTGTCGCAAAGTTAAACTAATGCACTTACACGCAGCTTAGATTGTTCACCTGTGTAAGTCAGATAACATTAAAAGCCTTATTTTGGCGAACACATTTGGTGACGAGCTGGTTAGAATAGTATTTAGGATATTCTAGGATAGGATAGTATAAATACTATATCTATCTAGGTAAACCTGGTCAAGATAGATATTCTTCATATCATAATAATGGAACGACCCGACCTAACTTACCTGCATAGGTATGACATACAAACTTATAACAATTGTAAAAATCATTGATCGTTTATATAATACTGGTTTTACTCAAGCCCATATAATAAAATTTACAAATCGATTAGCTAAGGTTGAGTGCTGGAGAATGCTATGCAATAAATAAATAAAGATCTAGACGGCCTGTTTGGTATGTTGGTAAGTAGCCTTGCCTTCCATGCCAGAGGTCCCGTGTTCGAATCCTGGTAGGGGCAGATATATTTGCTTTCTAGTCATGGATGTGTATTTACGTTTATTTAAGTTTATTTCTAATATTTATATATAAAAAAAAATATTTACGTGTGTTTATATATTTCTTAAGTTTATTTATCCATTATCTAGTATCCATAACACAAGTTCTTTAATGATACTTAATTTGGGCTAGATAATGTGGTGTGATTGTTAGAAATATTTATTAATAGAAATATTTATTATTATTTAAAGAAATACACATTGACCTACAATACAAAAAATAAAATATAACTTGAAACATATAACCAATCAGTCAATATAACCCAAGAAATAAATATGTTTGTCATATTCAATGACAAACAACTTTTACAGTATATTTCAGTTTAAATCCGTTCTTAATTATAATTCTACAGATTACAATCAAATCAAGAATCTATTTGTTTCAAATTCATTATTGTGAACTAATCCTGTAAGATTATTTCGTTACCGAAGACGTCTGAATCTGGCAAAGTTTAAAATTACAATGTCCACCAAGCGTTTACCCTTTAAAGCAGAAGTTACCAAGACTTTAAGTTTTAAACAAGGGTTAGACTACACTTAGACTTGCATAATTAAATAAGGGGAGACAGCCGGGTCAATCGCTGTATAATAGAGCAAGGGTTTGTACAGTCGGGTGATTTGATGAAGGCTTAGTTTCGCGTTCGGAACCTCTGTAGTATCGTCGTACCCTAGAGTGCGCAGCGCTTAAAATAGACCAGGGATCGGAACCTGCGGCTCTGGAGCCGCTTGTGGCTCTTTAACACTCTATATGCGGCTCTTAAAAAAACGCTCATCAAACACATGAAAAAGGGCAGAAAACTCCGTTAAAAATATTTACTTTAGGATTTTTGCTGGCTCGTTACGAGGTTTTTCTTTTCTGGTGTGGATCTTTTACATACAATTTGTAGACTTACTGGCTCTTTGTGACAAAAGTTTGCCGACCCCTGCAATAGACCGACCAACGCGCTAGAGATTCTCGCTTTTCGCCCGGGCCTGCGCCGAGAGCGACGCGTGTACCAGTGAAGTAATAATGGTATTCATGCCCAGGAACTGAAGTGGAGTTTGAAAGTTTAAAGTTTAATACTTTAATTGGATTGTAACTACTGAGAATAGTTCAAGTAATTGTTATGTTTATATTGTTTGGATAAAATGGCTTGGTTGAAGACATGGCTAGTGAGGTTTTGGAGAAGAGCAAACAAATATAGATGTTTATTTTTGAGACATTTATGATTTCTGGGTATGCTTACATGCTATATGTATCTGCTTATTCTCTAAAGCAAATAAAATATTTTTTTACCTTTCGACTTTTGAAACTTTAATGTTGAAGGTTGGTTAAGACGAAAGTGTATATGTCCTCAAAACCTGTAATTTAGGATTCCTGCTCTTCTTCACTTCCTCTTCTTCTTCTTCACAATAATTTTATTTTTGTTTGACAGTTATTATTCTTATAGTTATTATACGAATGTATAAACTTATCAAACTAATGCTCCAAGTAAATAAAATATTGAATTAACTTATTATATTAACCTATGATGTATTTTAATAGTATTATTTCGAAACTTATTATTTTATGTCGACAATTCTCTACGGACCTATCTTTGAGCTTTGAAACTAACTTGTTATATTAAACTATGATGTTTTTAGTTGTATTATTTCTAAACTTATTATTTTATATCGACAATTCTCTATGGACCTATATTTGAGCTTTGAAACAAAACTAATATGATAAACTAAACACATAAACTTTTATATGTAGCTGAAATTAAAAGCGCATAAATAGAATTTCTAATCAAAAAGCTATTTCTGTCGCAACTTAGCAAAGCACTACCCAAGACCGTTTATTACTCGGTTAGCCTCTTAGACCACCCAAATTCTGGACATCGCTTGTAATAAACCTGACCTGATTAAAAAATATATTATTTATTTTCATAGCATTTGACACGAAATGTCTGTATTTTGACAAAATCACATGAAATATTCATAATGTCAAAGCTTGGCCGTTATGGAGTTACCACAAAATAGTTCTAACCGATTGGAAAAGTCCTTTTGTTTCAATCTGTTTGTTTTTTTTTAAGTTAAATAAATATTTAAAGTTATGCCTTATAATATAATATGTTATAAATATAATATAATAATTCTGCAACATTTTTCTCCCTATCTGTATTCCCTCTGTATCTGGAGAGATTGGCGTCACGCCACTTGGCGTCTAGAACTTGCGTTGGTCATGGCTCAGTTCTAACACTATATTTAACCCGAGTGACCACCTCATTCAGTAGTCATAAAGAACTTTCTAATTGCAGTTATCGATATCAAAGTAATGTTATATAATTTCGTGAATTTCAATTTTCGTCATAATACCCTTTAATTTGAATAAAATTAAATGCGCATGTTGGAAAGCAGGCATGTTTCTTTTCAGGCATTTTGTATGGAAATTTTATGGTAATAGTAAAATTTATAAGCTTTTTATTAATTGTTAGATGTTTTTTCGTATAATACGTAGGTTGACCGCTTTTATTAATGTTATAGCGTGAATAGGAACACAGAGAGTAAAACATTATGAGAATAAAATAAAATAAAATTCGTAAAATTTTTGTTAATGTTGCAAGCCCGATCTCCTACAGAGCTCAAAGGCTAAATAATTTTATTTTTGCCTTACTAAGATGTTTCTGTTATATAGATATATAGACAACTATAACACGAGTGAGCAACACTTATGAACACTAGCTTAGTATGTGTAGCATCTACAAAGTTTTATATATTATTAAATAGCACTAATTCGATTCAATAACATAAGTTACCCTGTTTTGCAAAAAAATAAGTCACAAAATCTATACAATTCAGACTACATCTTAAATTCATACAATCTTGTTAGCGAAAACCTTTAGCGACCCTTTGTACTTCATTAAATTATGTTTCCATCGACTCATTGTGAATATGACATATTGAAGTCTCATAGGAACTTGGTACCAAAATTCAGCCTATTTCAGACTATTCAGTCTATTTAGTAGAGAAACAATCGTCGTTGTTATTATTATTATTTTGTGTTTAATGGCAATCAGCTGTTGTTACTGTACAATAACTATTTCTGCCAATTTCAAGTATTCGTATAATAAAAGTATTAATAAAATTATAACATGCTTTCAAGACATGTCTCCGAAAATATTTTTCATATTTGTAACAAAAATTTAATAACAGAAAACCAATCGTTGGATAAACACAATTCTTGATTTCAAGAATATGATGATATGCAGTTTTCAGTTGTAGTTACAGCATTGGCGCCAAATGAGGTTAAGTACGCAACATGTGAGGACAGCAATCTGTTTATTGTTTTAAGCTTAGTAAACTTTTAGTTTATGATTCTGTTTGATGTCGGAACTTGGTTAGTCTATTAATATTTGGTGTACGATACCCTTAGATAGTTCAATGACAAAATGGTTTAAAAACCCACAGCTCGTTGTCATCCCGCACTAAACGCAGGGTTCACCAAATATAGCGGCGTTCAAATAATGTTGACCTTTAGCCCCGTGACACACCCAAATAATAATGAATTTATTAATTTACACTTAATTTAGGATACAGGACGAATGTGATATAATAACATTGAAAACAATAATGGAATAAAAGCTACGTTTTACATGTATATATGTAGGAATGATTACAAATTGTTTTATTAGAATAACTAATTTAAACTTAATACGAAAGCAAAGGTCGATGAGTTTATTTATACAATATTCAAAATTAAGCAAAAGTCTTGATGGTACCACAAAATTGGAACTCGCTCTTACAATAAGTCTATTTATCACAAGATTATAAAAAGGGTGAATAGAAGGGTTTATACAATAAATAAAATAAAAATGCTTTTTTATTGTTTTAATACAGTTACAAATTAGTGCACTTATGATTATACATATTTATGAGTTCAAGGAATTGTACATAACTTTTACACGTATTTCACGATTAACAATATTTACATACCTACGTTATAAATTGTTTGAACATTCCTGATTTTTATATTATAAGTCATAATTTTATAAATGCCAATACGTCACTTGCCTTGCTGTGATATTTTTACAGGTACCTACTATCGATCCAATACACAGACGACATAAGACTTATATCACAAGAGAAGAAATCATCCAACTCCAGTCTTGGAATGAGTCTTAAGAGGTAGCACAGTCAACCATGCCACTCTCTTGCTGTGACTTGGGCGTAATATAAAGTTGAACGAATGTGATCTATGGCATATTTCGGGCAATACAATACGCACTGCACATACGACATTAGAATGAAACATACGATAGATTCCGGCAAAGAAGGTGAGTCATTTAACTTAAAACATGATTGTTTAACAAGTACTTAATTAAGTAATGAAAGTTATTTTAATAATTTAGTCTTAATATTTTAAGCAAAATTTAATTTGCTTTTAATAATGGGAAACGTTTAAGTTAATCCTTATTTGTATATAGTCATTTGATAATGTTTAAAGCATTAAAAAATCATGCTATAATTAATTGATTATGCGTGAATTTAAACTTGAGAAGACGTCTTACAAGATAGAAATTTCTTCACATTTAAAAATCGAATTGAAAGAAAATGTCTCTCTCATTTGATAACTCGATCATTTTGTACAAAATGGCTGCAATTCTCCCAGCAGAATATTGTAAGAAGTAGCTTCGTTCATACCTCCTCAACCTTTTTGCTGTATCTGTATTTGTTTCAGAGCCGTCATTAATTATACATTTGCTGCTTAATTATTTATGCGAAATATTAATCATTAAACAAATATTGCTTTTAAAAATAAATACATTATAATCGTAAGACAGCTTTTTATCAAGGTTGTCTACCTGTTTTATTTGTAAGAAGTAGTATCTAAAACAAAAAGGTGAAAGGGTTGAAAATCAACATTATGGGCATTAACACAATTTACAAGCGAACGAGATGTTTTTATACATAAGGAATTTTATTATTGAGGTAAATATGTGGGCAAATGAAGAGTTACGTTCAGAATTCGAATTAACGTTTCGAGTGATTTATGAAAAAATCGCATGCTGGAAACCATTTGATTGATTTGTATACAGAATTTGGTTTCATTTATAATCAGTTTGAATTTACAGTAGTATTTGAAGATACGAGATTATTCAGCTTTTTTATCTAGCTTTGCTGGGTACGAATATTTTTGAGAAGTTTTTTGTAGTTTTTGTTTTTTAATACTTTCGTAAATAAGTTTTGTATAGTTTAAAAAAATCTACATGAAATTATATAATAAAACGATTTTACTGATTTGTATTTCATCATTAAAACATTGTTATATTCAGAAGTAACAAAGATGCGACAAACGAAAAAAAAGAACTGAAAACTGATATATACCACTATCCTATACACCACCTATAAAGTAAAAGTTGTTTGATTGCCTTCATTAAAACAAAAGAAGAAAATAAAAACCAAACATTTTCAAACTTCCAAATTCAAATAAATATTCAGCTACCACCCGATAATGAATATGAATAACATAGCTATAGGTTTAAAATTGGCCGACAATTACTGCAATGAAACGCCAATCAGGTTTCAGATGGCTCGTAATTTGCGGCTTAAATAAACATGAATAATTAACAATTATCGTTTGTATTCACTGCTACATAGTTAATACTAGCTATTTGATCGCAGTTTTACTCGTGTTTAATGTTTTGCTGGTGAATATGGTGATCGTTTAAGAGTGTCATACCCTTGTGTTTTTGGTTTGATACTACAATAGCGAATAATAAAATGGAGCAACAATTGAATTCTAACGTCATTGTCACTGTTTTTGGTGATTTGTCTTTGTGTCTATGTCTTTCATAATAACTGACAACTGTGGTGCAACTCCCCCTTATATCATAATTATTAGATATTTTTTAATTCTTGAAAGCAATTAAAGATCACCTTGCTGCCTGATTGTACGTAGCAAGCATGTTTATCAAACTGTAATTAGTAGTAACTATTTCCTTCAAGATTTCCTTGATAAACCTGCTCTTTAATGGCCTCCCAAATTATTCTTTTCCGTCTAAAAGCCAAAAACTCGTCTTATTATTATTAGTATTACCATAACTTAGCTCCAGGATTTCATAAGCTGGCTCTGAAATTATTCTATTGTTGTTGAGACTCGATGGAAGCTCATTCAATAACAATAGGGATAGGCAAGGGCCTAAACCGCCATTTCAGGGCCCTAACGAGCCCTATTGAATCTTACCATTGTAGGGCCTCCTGATCATGTCTTATGATATTGCGGAATTGATTTCCGTAACCTTCGGGAAATAAATTGTGATGAAAGCCTTTTTGGTGATCTGGCATTTTGGCTCTGATTTAGAAGTTTAATTAAGATTTAAGTGCTATGATTGAGAAGGCCTGTAACTTTTGTATTTTATTGTAGATTGGCAGGCGTTTATCTTCCATCTCACTCAGTGGAAAGTGACGATAAACAAATGAATGAGGATATGGTTTACGTCTATCTAAAAGGTAGCCAACCAGTCTACGCTTGAAAACTTCAGGGTAAGCAGATGCCTGCAGATCACTCCACTCTTTTGCAACTCGAGCTAAAAATGAGCTTTATTCGGAACGCTAACAATAGAAACGACGAGAGCTCCTGTCCCCGCTTAGCTGGCCTGTTGGAGAAAAAGGGAAGTTTCAATCAAACCCTCAAACATTTGGGATTTTTATAGCATATTCAGAGCAGAAACGTTAAGTAATCCCGTTAATTATTTCAAGAATATACGTGCAAGACCTGCTTTTGCTTGCAGCTATGCTCTTATATCTTTTATTTATATTATTATTATTTATCATTTACTAAGGGCTGAATTTTCAATGCTCAGAGTATCTTATCTTAGTATCTTATTTTAACACTAGATAAGACTTTGTGTTAAATTATGTCAACTTCTAAAAATTATTCTACTGATAAATCTGAGCGTTGAACAATCAGCTCTCATACTCAAAATTAGTAAAAACAAATTGTTTATGAATGAAAATACTACGGATACTAAAACATAACAATTTAGTTTTCTCTACGTTAAATATTTAATTGAAAAGATGTAAAGATATTATATTAAAATATTCTAAAATATATTGAAGGAGATATGCAAAGTCAAGTAACAGATGCAAGAATACATTTGTTTATACAAATGTTCTATTCAAATTTTTACATGTTTAACTCAGCGTGATTACAACTCATTAGATTCATATATATATGACTCTAATGAGAGTCTAGACTTAATACTAAGGCACTGTAAATCCTAATCTTTTTAATTTTTATCTTAGCAATGTGAAAAAAAAAATTCGTTATGCCAACTACTACAGTAGCAAAATCCAAAATTGTTCCTACAGATTTATTGACAGTTTCTTAAATCCAATGCCTATTTATTACGAGTATACCTTCTTCTAGAACATTCGCCGATTTCAATTGTCTATCTGTCAATTTGAAATGTGTGGAATATTGGAAATTGGAATAGAGAAGACGTCAATAAAATAAAAAGGAAATGTTCGATTTGAGGACTGCCTCATCTGCGTCCGGACCCGTTCGGACGTGTTGACGGTCGCTCCCGGCTGCCGAGTCACGATTGTTGTCTCACGACTCCACTCGTATCAATACTCAAACGCCACTCTCAGATCCGTTCTGCGTCCGGCCCCGCTCGGACGTGTTCGCGGTCGCTCCAGCAGTTGAGTCACGATTGTCGTCTCACGACGTCAACTCGTAGCAATACTCATACGCTGTTAGCCTCTTTAGGGCTTACTCTGCGGTCGGTTCCGATCGGCTGCAAGTAAGTCGGTCTCTTGCACAGCAACAACAGAGCTGAGCTTACCGCGGTCGATTAAATTCGATAGTGGTTCGCGAAGCTCGGGCTGTTTTTCTGGCTGCGTACCTGACGCTTGGCGCTTGCTACGTAGTCAGAGACTCGCTCTGCGGCCGGCCCCAGGCCGGTCGTAACGTAGTCAATCCCGCACTCTGTGCACCCCTCGAAGTAAAAACCTCACTTCGGTGAGTGCAGCAACAACAGGGTTGAGCTTACCGCGGTCGATTAAATTCGATAGTGGTTTGCAAGACTCGGGCTGTCTTTCTGGCTGCGTACTCGACGCTTGGCGCCTGTACGTAGTCAGAGACTCGCTCTGCGGCCGGCTCCGGCCGGTCGTAACGTAGTCAATCCCGCACTTTTAGTGCATCAACTCCGTCAGGTCTACGGCCGGTTTTTGTTGTCAATTTATTGACGACACACTCCGTAGTAGACTCGCGTTTGATCAGGTGGATACTTAACGGTGACAACTAAGCCTGATAGCGTTGCCCCGGTGCGCTTCCAAGGCCCTTCAGGCCAAGGAGAAACCGGCTGACCCGATCCCATTGCACTTGGGCCTTTCCCAGGGTGACGGTACAGTGCTGTCCGAGCTAGGGGCACCACCTCGCGTCGTCCCCAGCCCCCCTACCGCGGGTAGGGAGGTTTAGGTGCTAGGTTTGCTAGGGAACCTAGGCATTCTTATATATTTATATATTATATATCGTAGGACCAAGCCCTCCCAATGGACCAGCAAAGCTTGGTAAACTTTGCTAGGTCGTTCGCCCAGGCGATCGTTGCGTCCGGCGTCAGCATATCGAATGACGTACTAACGCAGGCCTTACAGGCAACTATCGCGTCCCCGGCCCCTCAGGCCTCAACCCCGGCCCCTCAGGCCTCCAACGTCGAGACCCCGCAGGTCTTAAGCTCTCCCGCGTCTCCCGCCTCGTCCGAGATGGACTGCGAATCGGTCGCATCCTCTCACGCGTCGCGTCGTAAGCGTACCGCTCCCGGGAGCGACTCCGAACCCGCGTCTGATACGTCGTCAGATGCCGTCACCTTAACCGGCTCTCCTGAGCCCGCGTTTCAACTCGTCGCCAAGCGCTCCAAGAAGCGCTCTAAGAAAGCTTCGGTATCTTCAATACCCGAGCCCTCCCCGGTGTCTTCAACACCAGCCCCCGCGCCGTTAAAATCGCTCGTAGTAACCGCGTCTCCGTCGGTCACATCGAAGCCAGCGACGCGCTGCGCTCCCGTCCCGCCGAAGCCTCAGCTCCCTCCGCCCGTCTTCCTGCGTGAAAAAGCGCGCTGGACCGCGGTTTCAAACTTGTGCAAAGTGCACAAAATTAATTACTTAAAAGCCGCCAACGCTGGCGATACAATCAAGATTCAAGTAGCGACCGTCGACGACTTCCGCGCGTTTACCAGGTTACTCGGATTAAACCAAATCGCGTATCATGCGCGTAAGATCCGCGCAGTACTACGGGGCGTCCCGTTCGAACTCAGCAACGAAGACATTCTCGAGGACCTTAAGTCTCAGGGTTTCCCGGTCACAGCAGTGCACAAGATGCACTCAAACCGCGGTAGGCGTTTTCCGTTAGCGCTAGTAATACCAATACTCCCAACTCGAAGGAGATTTTCAAAGAGGCTCGCACAATCTGCGGACTCTCGAACATCTCCGTCGAGCGTCCCAACCCCCGTGGTCACCCTGGGCAGTGCCACCGCTGCCAGCTATATGGCCACGCAGCGGCTAACTGTTCAGCTCCCCCCAGGTGCGTAAAGTGCCTGGATCCTCACTTCACTAAGGAGTGCACTCGCACTCCCGAATCCACTTCCCCCCCTGCCTGTGTGCTGTGCGGCCAGTCCGGCCACACAGCAAACTACAGGGGTTGCCCGCGCGCTCCGCGCTCCACCACCAAGAGGGTCGCGCCTAAACCGGCGCCGTCACTCACTCCTGCTAACTTCCCGCCGCTGCGCAACCGGGGTCCCCCGGAAGCAAAGCCCGTTCAGCCGACGCCTACTCCGGCTCTGTCTTGGAGGCAGCGTCCGGCCGTCCCGCCTGCACCTTCCCGACCCATCCCAGCTCCCGTAGCTTCCGTAGGGCCGCGTCCCGCGTTGTAATCTTCCCCTCAGTCGTCGTTGGCTGAGGACATGAAGACCGTGTTCGACGTCATCCAAAACGTCGACATTAACGAAATTTCCGTACTCGCACGCAAACTGCGAGCCGCCCGCTCTCCTCAAGAGCGTTTATTCGCGTTAGCCAAGCATCACTCGCTCCTAAGTTCGTTGTAAATTCTTTTATTTTTGTAAATTTTAAATAAATAAATTTTAATGTCTAGACCCGCGAATCTCGCGTCCAGTCGTATTAAACCTAAGGGCTTATCCCTAGTATCTTTTAACGCTCGTAGCCTTAGCTCTAACCTTCCCGAGATTAAACTGTTCCTTCAGAACAACGACCCAGATCTTTTTCTTCTCCAGGAGACATGGCTCACTCCTAATCGCTCCAGGGGATTCGCGATTCCTAAGTACGCGTTTACACGTAACGATAGGCCTAACTGCGACGGTTTCGGCGGCACTGCTATCTACTACAAAAGAGGATTCCATTGCTGTCCTCTCCCTACCCCTCCTCTCCTTAACATGGAAGCCACCGTGTGTAGATTGGCTATGACTGGTCATCCGACCATCATCATAGCCTCAGTCTACATACCTTGTGGCACCAAACCTATCCGCAGCGACTTTGAAACCATTCTCGCCCTCGGCCGTTCAGTCATTATGTTCGGAGACTTTAACTCCAAACATACTGACTGGACGTGCCTATCAACCAACCAAAGCGGTATAGCTCTCCTCGACATCACCAACTTACTCGACTTAGACGTCGTCTCCCCTATCACTCCCACTCACTATCCTGACAACCCGAACCACTCTCCTGACATCCTCGACTTTGCAATCGTCAAGCATATCAACCTCGACCTCAGGTCTATCGAACCGCTCGCTGACCTAGGATCTGACCACCACCCCGTCTCCCTCGTGCTAGGACCGCCTAACGTTAACGTCACTTCTTCTAAGACCTTTACCGACTGGAAAGGGTTTAAAAATACGATAGTTTCTGCCTTAGAGTCCCCAAACTCTCCGCTCGCGATCTCACCCGATCAATTAGATAGCCCGGATAAAATAGACTCGTTAGTAAATTCTCTCACTGATGCTATCAACTCAGCCATCAGTGTAAACGAAAAGGTTGCTAAGAAAGGCAAACCCACGCTTCCCTTAGCCATTAGCAATCTTATTAAAGCTAAGAACGCGGCTCTCCGGAGAGCCAAGAAATATCCCACGCCCGCCTATAGAACAGCTGCGAATCAGCTACAACGCAAAGTTAGATCTCGCCTCGCGGAACTCCGAGACGCCCAGATGAACGATCTCATGGCGAATATCTCCCCGTCCCACCAAGCGTATTATCGAATGGCCCGAGCCTTACGCGTAGACGCCGCCTCTCACGTCCCTCCTCTCATTCGTCCCGATGGCTCTATCGCCTTCGAAGACGAAGAGAAAGCCGAATGCTTCGCTGACAGCGTTGCGTCTCAATGCTCGCCCAGCACGCAACCCGCGAATCCCAATCACATCAAAGCGGTGGAGGCCGAAGTCCTCCGTGGAAACTCTCTCCCCATCACCGCCGACCCCGTCACAGTCTCTAATGATGAAATCTCGCAATTCATCAAAAGTCAAAAGTCCAGAAAGGCTCCGGGTGCGGATGGTATTTCCAACCACGCACTTAAGCACCTGCCTCAACAGGTGCTTACCTTGTTAGCTATCATTTTCAATGCCTGCTTCGACCTTAGCTACTTTCCAAAAGCTTGGAAAGAAGTGACAGTCATAGGCATACCCAAGCCGGGTAAACCTCTTAATGTCCCGGCTAATCACAGACCCATCAGCCTCCTCAAGGCAATGTCTAAACTTCTCGAGAGAGTCATACTCTCTCGAATGCGGAACCATCTGTTTCCAACGGACGGCGATCCTCTCATAATTCCCCACCAGTTCGGCTTTCGCGCTAAGCACTCCTGCCCTCAGCAAGTCCATCGAATCGTCGAGTACATACTCGACGGCTTCTATCCGAAACGAAAGAAAACGATCGCAGTTTTCTTTGACGTAGCCAAGGCTTTCGACAAAGTCTGGCACAGCGGTCTCGTTTATAAACTCTATAAAATAGGCTTACCAGCTCGCCTAGTTAGGATAATCGCGTCGTTTCTCAAAGACCGCACGTTTCGTTTCAAACATGAAGGCACGCTCTCCGCGCCTCGTCCCATAAAGGCTGGAGTCCCTCAAGGCTCAGTCCTCGCCCCTCTTTTGTATACCGTATACACTAACGACATTCCCATCCCAGCTAAAGTCGTCGAACTCGCTCTCTTTGCCGACGACACTGCCCTTTACACCAAAGGCCGCAAAGCCTCGGGTCTCGTCACCAGACTTCAAAAGGCTATTAACACCCTCGGTGCTTGGTTTAAAAAATGGCGTATCGATGTGAACCCAGAGAAGAGCTCTGCGGTTTACTTCGACTACAGACGCAGTCGTATCCCCGACAATCTCCAATTGAGAATGCAAGGCACTCCCATCCCCTGGAAGCGCAGTACCAAATATTTAGGCGTCATATTAGACCAGACGCTTTCATTCAATCCTCACGTCGATAGAGTAACGAAACTCGCACGTTTTTACCTAGGCCGGCTTTACAGTATGTTAGGTAGAAAAAGTAAAATGTCCTTCAGAAACAAACGTACGCTTTATAAGGTCTGCGTTAGACCAGTCATGTCATATGCTTCGCCAGTCTTTGCTCACGCCAAACCCTCCATCCTGCACAAACTGCAGGTAGTTCAAAACCTCTTCTGCCGTAGGGCCACAAACGCACCTTGGTACGTGCGCAACGCGGACCTGCACAGAGATCTTGAACTGCCTACAGTACAACAGTATCTAAAAACACTCTCAGAATCGTTCTTCAAACGCGCCGAATCCCATCCCAATCCTCTTGTTCGTAAATCAGTCTCATATACTGCTCCTGTCCTAGATTCGGCATACAAAATCGCTAGACCGAGAAACGCGCACACAAGCGAACGTTCGAAGATAACCGTAGATCTCGAGGCCCTTCAGGCCGCAAATTCTAATTCTAACGTAAATTCTAATTCTAACGTAAATCCGAATTAATGCAAATTTAATTTTCAATTTTTAATGTTTTCATTATTTACTTTTCATTTTTAATGTTTTTATTTTTTATTTTACTTTTAATTTTTGAGCACCTTCAGTGCTATGTAAATCCCAGCGGGTGACCCCTTAAGGGCCCCGCTAGCGCGGCCTCTTTCTCCAATTGGCCGTCGCTCAGATGAAGGCTGAGTGGCAAAAATGCACGAGCCGACAGGGGGTTTTTAGTGGGTATGGTTCTGGTAGGCGTCGGGACGAGTCCCACATAACTTTGGAATCGCGCCAGAGTATGCGTCAGAGCATTTTTATCCTCCTGCCCTTCCCGCGGAGGGGAACAAAAAAAAAAAAAAATTTGAGGACTGTTTACTAGTTTTACATTGTCTGACTTTTAAAATTAGCTAGTACTGCTTTGCAGTGGATAATAATTTATAAAAACTTACTAATGATTACCCGTTTAGCTGCCATGCTATACTCTACGAGCGATTGGTGCGAGTAATAACTATAGCTCTGTGTCAAAACTATTGGAACCACATACCAGCGCCATCTGTTATCTAGTTTCTAGGGCTGCTAGGTTTTCGCTAATCGTCGGCGGTGGGACAAGTACCAAAATCTCCAGCCTTCTGGAGTTGCTTATACACCCGTAGGCGGCCAAAGCTTGAATAATAAATTTGTTAATTCTACAATCTGTTGTATTAAGAAAGTACTTTACCGTTTTTAATTTAATCTCGCCACTGAAACAATGTTCAATAAGGCTCATTGTTGATATATTGTTTGGTATAGTTATCATTTCGAAATATAAACCTATCGATCTGTCTATGAAACGGCATTTTTTGAAACTCGGCTGACTTCCCACAATTTACTTGCAATTTTCATAATAAAAAAAACAAGGTTTTGGTCTTTAGAATCCTTTCAAAATGAATATACATTTTAATAAAATGGTAACATTAAACGATAATAGGGACGATTGTCAATTTACGGATAGCCTGGTTGGCCAATACGTTCTTTATGTATGTGTCGTGGATATATCTACCATAGAACTAGAAAAACCTGTTTCATGAAACGGTTGCATTTCATGACATGGCCAATTTTATATGCCCACATCGTTGAATCGCAAACGTTTTACAATTTCGTCATCGATTTGGTTGATTTAAAAAGTACTAAACAAGCAAAAAACAACAGATCAGCTATTTTAGATAATTATATCATCCACGTGCTATATTGAGACATAAACAAAATGATTACAGTGCCTCTATCGGTGGTTAAAGGAAACATGTTTCGATATGATCATATAAACTTAGCCATTTCATGAAGTAGCCACGCGTTAGTTGGCCATATCGACAAACCACATCTTATCATTGATCTGGCCAAGCCACATCGAAAAAAAAAGAAATGCAAAAATAGACCTTTTTATTTTATAGCGTACAAATTACTTTCAACCTTAAAGTGTTTACCCTATTTATTGGTCTATGATACATAGAATAACAGTTTCCGTGATTTTAATTACCTGAAATAATGGTTATCGGTAGTGCAGTTTCGAAAATATACAAATTTCGGAAACATCTACATCTGAATCTGATTCTGACATCTGATTTTCAATAAATTGCCAATTTGTATTAAAAATATTAATAATGTTACTGAGTTTAAAAAGAAACAAAAAATGTTTTTATCAGATAAGTCTTACTATACTATTTTTAATTATTTCAATTACAAGTTTTTACCTAATTATTTTTCGTAATTATAATGTTAATATAAGATGAAAAGGTTGTCGTAAAATGTGATAAATGATCATATGTAAATGACGTTTATTAAGTAAATTGATATTTTAATTTTAGCATAATAATATGTGTAACTTTTCAATAGTATTGTACATCCTTTCTAGGTCAGAAATGTATTGAACTGTACCTATTATTCAACTTTACAACATTTGTAAAAACCTTATTTGTACAAATACAATGATTTCTAAATTTTGAAATACCTACAATTTCTACTATCCATTATCGTTTTTCTGTATCCTAATTTCATTTGCGCCGCCATCAATAAAAGACTTTCTTTAAGACACATACAAAGGCTCCAGGGTAAAGGCTATCATCGAAAGAGACCTAATCAAGGTTGTTAGTCCGTCTAGACTTGTCTGTAATATTGTTGCATCCTGTCCTGATAATAGTTTCCCATCCACTGAAACTTTTTTCTGCAATGGATGTTTCAATTTTCAGGTTCACTTATACTGATTTTTAATACTTTGTTTATGAGTAGCATGTGAATGCTATGAGTTAAAGTTTTAAATTTAGCTGTTAATAAAACTTAAAGTGAAATTAGAAGTAAATTTGTTACTGCTAATTATAGGTCGTTGACGAGCTTTCAGAAGACCAAAATGTTTTATAATTTTATAAAAGATGGTAAATTTATTATTTGGGGCATAGTAGTTCTTTTACTTGTTATTAATTAGTGTATTTTGTAAATTGAAGAGTCTAAGATAGTAATGAGATTGTGAAGATACTTGCTCAGTACCTAAATGTTGTTACATTACGTCCATAATGATATTAAAGGAGGCAAATCATAGCATTTTTACCATATTTTCCTAATAATTACCTGCTCCAAGTAGAATACGAGTCCTACCTGAAATGAGTAGTCTTGTCACTAACACTTAATAGTTGAGACATTTCAGAAATAAATAGTATGACTGGATGGCTTGCTATTGTGTAGAACTCCATCTTAAGTCATGTAGTGAATCTGAGTCGCCTTCAGTCTAGACCGACATTTGATGCCGGGACTTACCGCTTATCCAGCCACTTCGATTATTACAGTTCATTCGAGATATGATTACGCTAAAATCGATATTTTACTCGCTTTTAGTCCATAACATTGCTCCTTTAAATAATAAGTTATAATACGTTTTCAAAATTGTATTTATTGGATTGAACTTACATAGGTAATACATTTTTGAGCTTGAGCTTTAAAAAAAACTCCCTGTAAGATAATTTGACGACAAAAAGTAATGAACAACAAATACTTAAAAACAAAATATTTAGATTGTTCTATTTCGTATGTAATCATGATAATAACAATGGGTATATTCTAATAGGAACCACTTAAGCGATAGACTGTTAATTACATACCAATCACTAAACTAGTTAGTTTATTTTGGAAAAGTATACCCCTGAAGTTTCATGCCAGTTCTTTTTCGCGTAGGTATTTCCGAACTGGTGGTAGATTCATGTTTTCTTTGACGTCAATGAGAACACGGAATTCTCAACGTTGAGAAATAAACAATGGAACTTATTTGAATTTTAAATTAGGCCTACTATAGAAGACCAGTGCAGCATAAGTCTTAAAGTATGGATCAGAACGAAATAATTAAGTAAATAGTACCTTAATAGTGCTTAGCTGCAAAATGCTGACAAACCTCAATCGCTAGAAACGGTAAGGTCAACGTTCGTAATATTTCAACGTTGAAGAAATGTATGTACATTCGCAGACTACTTGTTTTCTACCATCTGTAAACGTAAGGCTGGCAACGAAAAGCTGATTTGCCAATTCAATTCAAAACGGCTGGTCATTTTGCAAAATTCAATTTCAATTTCACAATTTCGTTTAGCTAAAGGGCTGATTATACCGCTAGCAAGTACCGAGTTCATTCCACAAAAGGGGTGGGGAAGTACATAAATTAACCACTCGCAGTATCACATGCATGTACTCATAGGAAAACTAAAAAATTATGTTCCTTTCTTGTTTAGTTTCCCCGTAATGATTTCCTTCGCCTTTAAAGCGGTTGGCATAATATAATATTAATTAGTAAATAAAATAAATAAATTTCTACATAAAGCATATGCTTTATGGAATTCACTTAGAAAATAAAATAAAAAGAACTTCCATGTACGCTATGCTGACAGTTCACAAAATTGATTATTATCGTTACCTCGGTGTGAGCTGCGAAGTAGAAATTCTTCCAAAACATGTTTATTCATTGCATAATAACCACGTCTTGTAGGCGTTCTTCCTATTTTTAGAAATATATTATAAATACGCTTACTTATAAAAAACAGCTTCTAATTTTTTGATTTATAATTTTTTCTTTCGTGACGTTGCGTGGCTATTAATAATGATATGTACCGCCAGCCACATGACTTAGTACTGCCTTTGTTCTTAAAGATTTCATTTTTTTTTTTTTTTTTTTTTGCTGCCGAGGCACCCTCACGGGAGGGAGGTGGAAGATGCGTCATGCATACCCGCCCGCAGGTAAATTCCTCTGCGGGGGGGTTATGTGGGACTCACCAGAATGGCACCTACCCACTAAAAACCACCTGTTGGCTGTGGTAAGCGTATACCTTTAGCCTTCATCGGAAGCGACACCCGTCGGGAAGTTGGGCGCGCTGGCGGAGACCCGCTAGCGGGTCTTCCGCCTGTAGTGAAAGTTGCACTGAAGGTGCTCAAAGGGACATGAGTTGGTGGCCGTTCTGGGCAGCCTCCGGTGAAGCCGGGGCTGGGCAGAGGTCGGCCGAAGCATGATTTAGGGATCAATTCATTTAAATGAACCTACAATGAATTGAGAAGGAAACTATGCTCCGCCAGAGCTAGCAAACGCTCTGTCGGAGTACGTGAAGCCCTAAGTTTACGGGCTAAGACTGCGATTTCACTAACATCGACATTTTTAATAGCGTCGCAGACGATACGCATATCGTCTGCTACGGAGGATTGAGGAGTGGGTTTGTATGGGCGAGAAGCCGGGATGGGATTCGATGCGGGACGGTGCCTCCAGTTTTCTGGAGCAGGCTTGGGCTGAGTAGGCTTTGCAGCCGGAGGAACCCGGCTACGCAGCGGCGGAAAGTTTTCTTGAGAAAGGCGCGGGGCCTGTTTGGGCGCCGTCCTTTTGAAATTGGAGCGCATACAACGGGGTGCACGAGGGCAGCCCTTGTAATTTGCGGTGTGGCCGGACTGGCCACAAAGCACGCAATCGGGAGGAGAGGGAGTTTCAGGAGTGCGATTGCACTCCTTAGTGAAGTGCGGGACCAGGCACTTGACGCACCTGGGCGGTGCGCGGCAGTTGGCTGCCGCGTGCCCGTACAATTGGCACCGATGGCACTGGCCGGGATGACCGCGGCGATGAGGCGCCTCGATTGAGATCCCAGAGAGGCCGCAAATAGAGCTAACCCCTTTCAGGATCTCTCTGGACTTGGGGACGTTGGCGAGAATCTCCAAAGCGAGAGGGTGTTGCCTCCCGTACTTGCTGTGCATTTTATGCACCGCGAGTGCCGGGAAGCCTTGGGACTGCAGATCCTCCAGGATGGCCTCGTTCGATAATTCGAACGGGATTCCCCTGAGTACCGCTCTGATCTTACGCTCTTCTGACAGAGCATAAGTGTGATAAGCATAGTGCTTATCGGTGAGGAGCTTAGTCAAAGCTCGGAAACCGTCTATCGACGAGACAGTGATTTTAATAGATTCACCCGAGTTTACCGCTCGGGTGTAAAGGATCTTGTGCTCATTGCACAATGTCGAGACCTCAGTCCATTTACCCTTTTCCCGAAGGAAAATGGGTGGTGGGACCTTGGCCTTGACAGAAGTCGGGGCCGGAGCGGGTGTTGAAGACACCGGGGCAGCTGGCGTTGAAGACGCCGCAGGGGGTGTAGGGACGGGCGCCGAGGGCGCCGGGTCTTGTTTCGAGCGCTTCTTAGAGCGCTTCTTAACAAGGGTGAAAGAGGGAGGCTCATCAGGGCCAGTTGGGGTGGCATCCGAGGATGACTCGGTCGCGGGTGCGCGCTTGCGGCGCGGAGGGGCGTTTTCTTCGCACTCCATGTCACTGGAGGAAGGGGACGCGGGAGGGCCTAAGACCTGAGGGGTCTGGGGGACTGGGGTGGCCTGAGGGGCCATTGGTGGAGTTAACGCCATGATATGCGGGATAAGAGAATCAAGGAAACGGAACTTGTCAGCATTTATATATATGCCTTCAGCACCGATACTATCAGCTAACTTCTTCTTAATCTCATCATAGCTTAGGGAAGCCATTGCGGAGGGGTTGGGGAGGGACAATATATGAACCTAACAACGATGACTAACTTCCTAAAACCACCCTACACGCAGTAGGGCGGTTGAGAACGACGCGGATAACTTACTCGAACACGGCACTTGCAGTCCTGGAACAACGAATTCCCGTCGACGAAGCTCACGTTCCACGAAGTACGGTTAACAAGCCACTGTCCGCCGTGAAAACGGCGTTAGAAACTTATTAGAAGTACGGTTAACGAGCCACTGTCCGCCGTGAAAACGGCGTTAGAAACTTAATACGGTAAACAACTATGAAATTTGGGTGCTCAATTAGCGCGGGGGCTAAAAGAGCGGGAAGGCGTCTGCGATCGACGTGCGCTCGAGAACGCACGCAGACCGAGACTGTAAAGATTTCACTGACTTCCTTCCCTTTAACTTGGTCTCAGCTACATAAACGCAATTAATATGGCAGTCAGAATAAAATGCAAGCTAACCGGCTTAATGTACGTAAGTAATAACAACTCAATGGCACATTTGACACTCTCCAATCGATAAACACCTGTGCCGTTGGCAACTTATTAGCAAATAAAGTTAATAAACTCTGATGATGATTATGGTTTAAATATTTTAACGTGTTAAAATTACTAAAGTTCATAGAATACTTCTTAGGATACAGAGGAGTTCAATGAGTTTAATTATCAAAAAAATTTTATGCAAACAAAGTACCTTTCCCTGATCTTCTAAGAACAAGAATTTTATTTTACAAGAATATGGTACAGCATTAGTTCTTAATATAAATAAAGCCAGAGACACATTCACCCACCTTGGGGCATGCAAATTTATAACACCATAAATTACATTTAATTACATTTGTTTAATTAAATAACTTTTTAGTAACTTTTACTTACTTTGTAATAATACTACAATTAAATACAATGTCAATTTAGTAATGGAAACGTGCTATTAGAGGCGCTAGATACATGTTCGAGTCAGCAACCAACTACAACACAAATCCGGCAAGTTACTATCGGTTTTATTTTGCCGCCGAAATAACACCCTCACGGGAGGGAGGTGGAAGATGCGTCATGCATACCTCCGCAGGCAACCGTCTTCTGCGGGGGTGACGTGGGACTCACCAGAGTCTGAAATACCCACTAAAAATCACCTTGATGGCTGTAGCAATTTTGCCGTTAGCCTTCATCGGAAGCGACACCCGTTGGGAGGTGAGTGGTAGTGCATTCGGGTTTTATACAGGTAGGCTAATGAGCCGAATGCGGTTCGTCTTGCCCAAATTCCGAATGCATTCGAACATTTCCGGCCGACATCTTTTCTGAACATTGACGTCGGCCCGAATATGTGGGTTACCGATATTAATTGTGAATTCTCACTTTTGACAGGTCTTATTGCCACCAATTTTGAAACTATGAAATAAGAGTTGTTAGTTTTGCTTAAGTTATTGCTTTTACTTTACGAGTGTTCGACTAGCCATTAAAAGAACAGTAAATCAGTCAAGTTTTCTTTAATTTAAATATCATAACTTCAATTAAACAACCAAGACGATTAATATTAATCTAGCTTTAAATCCTCGAACTTCCCTGCGAATTTGTACATTTACCCAGAAAATTCTAGAAACTAATAATTTCTCGTCCATCACCATTGGTCCTATTATAGGGTACCCGTTTATTTGTATTGAAGCGAGACCTCGTAAACATTTGGCGGCCCCGGCCGTATTTTGCGAAAAGGTACCCGTTTCTCTAACTGATCTATGGTTTCAGTCCTGGGCCACGGAATTACAGGCCTTGAATGGTGTGCCGAGGTACCGAGTGGTAATTTTGATGTAAATTTCATGAAAGGGTTAATGTAGTCGATGATTAGTTATTTAATTTTTTGTAGGTGCTTCTGTTCTTTGAAGATGTTATGTAGTCGATAAGCCTTGTGATATTATATGTTCATTGTTAAATTGCGACGATTCAGATTAAAATACTGTTCAGTAATTGAAGTGCCGGAGCCTCTTGGACGGGTCCGACTCGCATGCAAACGATTTAGACTAAAAAAAGAAAAGATTACAAATGTTCTTCTGTCAAATTTGGTTGATCATCTTAAAAACATTTCAAGAATAAATTGGGAATAATAATAAAAATTATTTTTTATTGCACAGTCCTTTTAAAATAGTACAAGTACAATACTACGTAACCTACAAACTATATTGAATATTCTAAATAGGTTCATTGGACTAGAAAAGCAACTTCAGTAAAGTATTACTTATATATTATAGTATTACATATATCCACCCAGACGGGCGCTCCATAGAGGGTCATGCTCTTTAAGATGCTAAGGTACAGCCTTCGGTATGGGGAGCCAGGCCCTCCCACATTACACAGCAGTCGCCCAGTAAAGCTGATGCCTTAACGAGCCTATCGCCCAGCAGTTTGTAAACCAGGTTCCACAAGAGCGGTCCGACTACTGACCCTTATGGAACGCTACACGGCATCGTTCGCCGAGTCAACAATCCCATCCCGTCGACGTAGACGACGTCTCTGTCCCGCAAGTAGCCCTCTAACTGCCGCCGTAGGTACAGAGGCACTTCTTAGTACTAGCATGCCTCCAGGATTGCCCCGAACAGCAGGCTGTTGAAGGCATTAGCGATATCTAATGACACCGCCAAAGACCTCTCCGCCTTGCGGACGCTGCCGCGGTGAGGGATTTAAGGGCAGAGGTGACGTTTATCATCTACCGCCCCCACCGGAACCCTCGGACGGGCCTACCTCCTCGAGTTGCCGGACTAGTCGGGATGCGAGAATGAATTCCAGCATCTTCAGCAACAAGGGCCGGAACGGTGATGGATTGTCAGGCGTCCAACCCTCTTTCTTATGGAGCTAGAGCGTCCTGTCCTTCCACGGTTTCGGGAACAGCGAGAGATCGAACAGCTGCCGAAGCGGGCCTTCGAGGAATTGCACAGCAATCCCTAGGAGGTGTCCGGGTACTCCGTCCGGCCACTCTCCTTCTCTTTCGTGCCTTCTTCTTCCTCCCCAAGCGGGATACGGCACCATCCATCTCAGCCCCCGTGATTGGGGGGCTTCGATCTCCCACACTACCCCTGCTGGGGGAGGCAGGACGTGGTCTGAGCTGCCAGGGAACAGCTCACCCACGAGCACCCCGATGCGTCCCTATCGAGACCCTCTAGAAGCTCCTGCCAGGCCCGCTCCTTGCCAATGCTGATGGCTACCCGCAATGACTTTTTGGTGGCCTTGCAAGCAGCCATCAGCTTTGCCTCCTCCACTGCATAGCGGTGAGCTCCCGGTGGAAGCATACCCTGCATGGCCTTGCACCCACGATAGGTCCTCGATCGGGGCATAGAGGCGTCACACGCTGCGTTTGGGCGGTGGGGGAGCGCTGGCCTTCGTCTACCGTGGCCGGTGCATTTGACGGCGCACACCACGCCTGGACGATAGCCGCCTCACTGGCAATTCCTCGCATTTCGCTGTTCGTCCAGCGCAGGAAGACAGGGGGATGCTGAGGTTTCTAAACTAGGTCAAAGCATCTAACAATTTTTTATCTCCTTACATTAAACAAATGTCATAAACTTAATTTTAAATTGTAAGTTCTAATAGGACCACTAAACTCATTTTTTATTTGGCATAAATTTTTTTTTTACTACAATCTTCCAACTTTTCCGAATCTTCCAACTCAAAACACCGTAAGAAAAGAGATTGCTCTTCATCCATGAAGGTACAAATTAGGTATAAAATTTCACTTGATATTTCTTTCCATAGTAAGAAAATACTACCGCTTCTAGTATTTATTTGTCACACCAACATCAGTAACCCACGTCCGCGGACGAGCCTGCCGCGTATCATCTGTCAAATGCAACTGTAACAGAAATATTTATGAACACAATATTGAGCTGCGTCGGATTAAACGGGTCGGAGATTTATTGAACATCGCGAGTGATGAGGCACCTTCTTCATTTGCGAGGGTTATCGTCTTGATAAATTGGGGATTTAGGTGTTTTTAGGTGTATTTAGAGTTAAAGGGATAAGTTTTTTAATTAGTACAAGACTTTGGCCTAGAACATACATAATATGATATTGTACTTAGTTATGCATTTATCTAGGGTATCTTTTTCAAGTAAACTAGTCTGAAATATCAACTTATCTAGTATTATGAGTATATTTATTGTACTACATCGTTTGGTTAGACATCGAGATAATCAATTTCATTCGTTTATAACTACTTGTTTTACTATTTTAGAAATGAAATGAATCTGAGTGTGTAGAAGAAAAGAAACCATTCAAAACGAAAAAAGTATTTTTGAAAATTCAAAGTTTATTATACTATATTTAAAATAGATTTGAAAGATAGAAAAAGCCACAGATTTCTTATTGGCCACGTGTTTTTTTTGGTTCCCCTCCGCGGGGAGGGCAGGTGGACCTAAAAAATGCTCTTACGCATACCGCTGCACGCGATACGAGGTTATGTGGGACTCGCTCCGAGCCTACCATAGCCTCTACCCACTAAAAACCCCCTGAATGACTCTGGCAATCATTTGCCTCACAGCCTTCATCTGAAGCGACGACCAATTGGAGGAAAAGGCCGCGCATGGGGGTCCCTTATGGGTCAACTGCTGGGAAATACTGCACTGCAAATAAAGCACTGAAGGTGCTCAAAGGTGAATTAGAGTTTGCAGCCTGAAGGGCTTCAAGATCGGAATTAAAAACTTATCATTCTATAACTAAACCACGGGAAAATGAGATAGCCTCTAATAGACTAATTCGTCTTTTTTGCAACGCCTACTCAATATTATTTTATTTAATAATAATATATAAATAAATAATTTGGGTTAGGTTAATGTTAGGCGGTATTTATCTCATGCGCGAACCGAGAGAAGCGCCATAATTCAAAATTTTATAGCAAAAACATCACGTGACAACATATTTTTAGTGGCTAAGATATTATCGTTCAGACGCTCGTAAGTTGTGGCTGGCTAAGTAATTTAGAAGAAATGTAGATTTTTAGAGGCGAATAATGCTATTAAGTAGAAGTCTGTTTAATTAGCAACATTAACATTTTTTCATTATATTATAAATCAACCGTACCAAAGCAAAACTTTATATTGATAACGTTACCCCCGATGTTCCCGCAAACAAATTTTCATCACCCAGAAATGATTCTTACAATAAACGTAATTTCCTTAATTAAAGCATCTTCAAGACCCTTTCAGAACTCTGTCAAAGTAGGACCATCAATATGATTTATGTGTTGTTAGTATCATGGTAGACATTTGCGGAATGCTCATAGTCATCCATCTTGAATTCACTGTTTCGTTAACAACTAATTAATTAATTTAGTAAGTTTTGGATTCATTAATTGAGTGTTGCGGATAAAGATGGACTCTCTGTAATTGTTGGTTTTGAAATATACTTAGACCAAAATTGTGGTGTTGATTAAATTTGGATTTCATTTATTTATTTTTAAATCGTTTCTGTATACAAAATATAAGCTTATAAATAATAGTTTTTCATTGCAAGTCTTATAAAAACTAGTCTATAAAAATCTATAAAATCTAACTATACACAGAACCAGTTATTTTAGGATTTTTGAATTCTAATGAGAAGCAAGATTTCATCATTTGGGACTGTGACGGGGTCAGCGGTGATGGGGAGAGAGTCTCTGCGGAGGACTTCGTCCTCTACCGCTTGGATGTGGGTGGGATCCGCGGGTTGCGTGCTGGGCGAGCATTGTGAGCAGTAGTGCCATCGGGACGAGTCAGAGGAGGAAAGTGAGAGGCGGTGTCTACGCGTAAGGCTCGGGCCATACAATAATACGCTTGGTGGGACGGGAAGGTATTCTCCATGAGATCGTTCATTCGGCCTCTAAGGCTGAAACTAACGTATTTTTAAAGCCTTTCCAGTTGGTAAAGGTCTTAGGAGGAGTGACTTGATTGTTAGGCGGTCCTAGCACGAGGGAGACGGGGCGGTGGTCAGAACCTAGGTCATCGAGCGGTTCGATAGACCTGAGATCGAGGTTGATTCGCTTGACAATTGCAAAATCGAGGATGTCAGGAGAGTAGTTCGGGTTGTTGGGATAGTGAGTGGGAGTGATGGCAGAGATGGCGTCTAAGTCAAGTGAGTTAATGATGTCGAGGAGAGCGATACAGCGGGTGTTGGTCGATAGGCACGTCCAGTCAGTATGTTTGGAGTAAAAGTTTCCAAACATAATGACTGAATGGCCGAGGGCGAGAATGGCCTCAAAGTCGCTGCGGAATGGTCTAGTGCCACTAGGTATGTAGACTAAAGCTATGATGCTGGTCGGACACTACACACAGTGGCTTCCATGTTGAGGAGAAGAGGGGTAGGGAGAGGTCAGCAATGGAATCCTCTTTTGTAATAAATAGCTGTGCCGCCGAAACCGTCGGAGTTGGGCCTATCGTTACGAGTAAACGCGTACTTGGGAATAGCGAATCCCCTGGAGCGGTTTGGAGTAAGCCATGTCTCTTGGAGAAGCAATAAGTCTGGCTCGTTGTTTTGAAGGAACAGTTTGAACTCAGGAAGGTTCGAACTAAGGCTACGAGCGTTAAAAGAAACTAGGGATAAGCCCTTGGGTTTGATACGACCGGACGCGGGAGTAGCAGGTCTAGACATTATGTTTTTATTGAAACAATTTATATTAAGTAAATAATTTACAAGGAAATAAGTGGCGAGTGATGCTCGGCTAACGCGAAGAGGCGCTCTTGAGGAGAGCGGGCGGCTCGCAGTTTGCGTGCGAGTATGGCGATTTCCCTAATATCGATGTTTTGGATAACGTCGAACACGGTCTCCATGTCCTCAGCCAACGACGACTGAGGCAAAGACGGACGCGGGCCTACGGGAGCTACGGGAGCTTGGATAGGACGGGAAGGTGGTGCAGGAGCGGCTGGACGCTGTCTCCAGGAAAGAGCCGGAGTTGGCGTGGGCTGCTCGGGCTTTGCTTCCGGGGGACCCCGGTTACGTAGCGGCGGGAAGTTGGCGGGAGTGAGCGGCAGCACACATGCAGGAGGGGAAGTGGAGTCGGGAGTGCGAGTGCATTTCTTCGTTATATGAGGATCCAGGCACTTAACGCACCTGGGGGGAGCTGAGCAATTAGCCGCTGCGTGGCCGTAAAGCTGGCAACGGTGGCATTGCCCAGGGTGGCCGCGACGGTTGGGACGCTCGACAGAGATGTTCGAGAGTCCGCAGATTTTGCGAGCCCTTCTGAAAATCTCCCTCGAGTTGGGAGTGTTGGTTAGGATTACTAACGCTAACGGAAAACGTTTGCCGTGGTTGGAGTGCATCTTGTGCACTGCTTCAGCTGGGAAACCCTGGGACTTAAGGTCCTCGAGGATATCATCATTCGCGAGCTCGAACGGGACGCCCCGTAGTACTGCGCGGATCTTACGCTGCTCCAGGAGGGCGTAGGTGTGACACGCGATTCGTCTGACTGATAAAAGCCTAGTGAACACGCGGTCGTATAGTCGTTAGTCGCGACTTGGATTTTAATTAATTCGCCTGCGTTAGCTTCTTTAACATAATTGATTTTGTGCTCTTTGCTTAAGTTAGAAACCGCGGTCCAACGTGCTTTTTCGCGGAGGAAGACGGGTGGAGGGGTCAGCCCCCTTAGGTGGGACGGGAGCGCAGCGCGTCGCTGGCTTTAACGGGACCGACGGAAACGCGGTCACTGCGAGTGACATAAGCGGCGCGGGGGCGGGTGTTGAGGACACCGGGGAGGGCTCGGGTGTTGAAGACACTGCTGCTTTTTTCGAACGCTTCTTAGAGCGTTTGGCGACTACTTGGAATGGGGGCTCAGGAGAGCCGGTTAAAGTGGTGGCGACCGACGAAGCTTCGGATGCGGCTGAGTCTGAATCGCTCCCGGGAGCGGTACGCTTCCTAAGTGATGTGCGCGAGGACGTGTCCGACACACAGTCCATGTCGGAGGACGCGGGAGACGCGGGAGGGCTACAAACCTGAGGGGTCTAGGCGTGGGTAGCCTGAGGGGCCGGGGTTGGGGTCTGAAGGGCCGGGGACGCGATTGGTACCTGTAAGGCCTCCGTTAGAACATCGTCAGATATGTTGGCGCCGGACGCTACGAGCGCCTGGGCGAAGGCATTCGCAAAGTTACTAAATTCTGCGAATCCATAATGGAGGGTTGGGACTATAAATATATAATTATATAAAGTATGCCTACAATTCCTAGTAACCTAGCGAACCCTAGCGGCTAACCTCCCTATCAGCGGCAGGGGGGCTGGGGAAACTAACTTAAAACTGACCGCAGTTCGCCGCAGGCCGCTCCCTAGAATCCTAAAAAGGGTACGCAGAGTTGACCGCGTGAGGGTCAACCTTTACCGACAAAAAGGACAAATGCACACGAAAAGACACAAATATGATACAGATAAATAAATATGAAAAGAGAAAATAAATAAAATAGTAGAAGGAATAATAAATAAAATAAATAAAAAGGACTGGATCAGCACAAGTTCAGTTGTCACCGTTAGGTATCCTTTGTACTAAAACCAGAATACTTTACGCTGGGTACGCACAGCACTCAGCACAAGCACAACACAGCACAGCACTTTGAAGATAAGAGGCTTAGTCGCAAAGAAAAATCACTACGATAGCGCTCGGAGGGAGTAAGAAAACCCAGAAAAACCGTATCACGGAACCAACACGCTATACTGTAACGTCAGTAAACTGAGCACCACGGAATATTGGGAAGGGACCGATCAATCGGAGTGGTCTTGGAACGTCCGTACCGGGCGGCGATCGGAGCGAGAATCGAATCCTGACTGTTATTGTTTTTTTTTTTTGCCGCCGGAGCAACACCCTCAAGGGAGGGAGGTGGAAGATGCGTCATGCATAACGCCGCAGGTAAATACCGACTAATAAATATTAGTATATAATAAAGAAATACCTCTGCGGGGGTTATGTGGGACTCACCAGAATGGCGCCTACCCACTAAAACCACCTTGTTGGCTGTGGCAATATTTTACCGTTAGCCTTCATCGGAAGCGACACCCGTTGGGAAGTGGGTGCGCTGGTGGAGACCCGCCATGTGAAAGTTGCACTGAAGGTGCTCAAAGGGACATGAGTTGCTGGCCGTTCTGGTCAGCCTCCGGAGAAGCCGGGGCTGCGCAGAGGTCGGCCGAAGCTTGACTTAGGGATCAATTCATTTGAATGAACCTATAATGAATTGAGAAGGGAACTATGCTCCGCCAGAGCTAGCAGTCGCTCTGTAGGAGAACGTGAAGCCCTAAGTTTACGGGCTAAAACTGAAATTTCCCTAACATCAGTCATTTTTTAGTAGCAGACGATACGCATATCGTCTGCTACGAAGGGTTGAGGAGTGGAATTGAGTGGGTGAGGAGCTGGGATGGGGGTCAGGTGCGCAGCAGGGCGCTGCCTCCAGTTTTCAGGAGCAGGCTTGGGCCGAGTAGGCTTTGCAGCTGGAGGAACCCGGCTACGCAGCGGCAGAAAGTTTTCCTGAGAAAGGGGTGGGGCCTGTTTGGGTGCCGCCTTCTTAGAATTGGAACGCATATAACGGGGTGCACGAGGGCAACCCCTGTAATTTACGGTGTGGCCGGACTGGCCACAAAGCATGCAATTGGGTGGAGAGGGAGTTCTAGGAATGCGATTGTACTCCTTGGTGAAGTGAGGCACCAGGCACTTGACGCACCTGGGCGGGGCGGCGCAGGTGGCCACCGCATGTTCGTACAACTGGTACCGGTGGCACTGGCTGGAGTGACCGTGGCGATGAGGCGCCTCGATCGAGATCCCAGAGAGGCCGCATATAGTGCTAACCCCTTTGAGGATCTCCCTGGATTTGGGGACGTTGGTGAGAACCACCAAAGCGAGAGGGTGACGCCTTCCGTACTTGCTGTGCATTTTATGCACCGCGAGTGCCGGGAAACTTTGGGACTGCAGATCCTCTAGGATAGCCTCGTTCGATAATTCGAACGGGACTCTCCTGACTACCACTCTGAACTTACGTTCTTCCGGGAGAGCGTAAGTGTGGTAAGCATATTGGTTACCGGTGAGGAGCTTAGTCAAAGTTCGGAAATCGTCTAACGACGAGACAGTGATTTTAATAGAATTACCCGAGTTGGTCGCTCCGGTGTAGAGAATTTTGTGCTCTCTGCACAAGTTCAAAACCTCGGTCCATTTTTCCTTATTCCGAAGGAATGCGGGTGGTGGGACCTGAGGCTTGACTGAAACTGGGGTAATGGGTGGGGTCACTGTGAGTGACATCTATGGGGCCGGGGTGGGTGTTGTAAGCACCGGGGTAGCTGGCATTGTTGTCGCCGCGGAGGGTGTTGAAGACACCAGGACGGGCGGAGAGGACGCCGGGGCTTGTTTCGAGCGCTTCTTAGAGCGCTTCTTAACGAGGGTAAAAGAAGGAGGCTCAGGGCCCGTTGGGGTGGCATCCGAGGATGACTCGGTCCCTGGTGCGCTCTTGGGAGCGGTGCGCTTACGACGCGAAGGGGCGTCCATTTCACACTCCATGTCACTGGAGGAGGGGGACGTGGGAGGGCCTAAGACTAGAGGGGTCTCAGGGGCAGGGGTGGCCTTAGGGGCCGGTGAGGGCATCGAGGCCATGATTTGAGGGAGAATAGCGAAAATTGCATTAAGGATATTAGTGTCTAAAGACAAGCCTGCAGAGGCGAGGCCATTGACTACCAGCTTCGTACGTTCCGAAGAGCTTAGCGAAGCCATTGCGGAAGGTTTGGGGAGGGACAATAATATATAAATATATATACTTAGAACCTACCAACAAAGACTAACTTCCTAAAACCTACCTACACGCGGTAGGGGGGTTGGGGACGACACGGATAACTTACTCGAACTCGAAGACTCGAAGTCGCAGGTCGGCGACGACGGGCTACTGGTGACGATGTCGAAGATGCGTCGTGAAAACGACGGTCCTATGAAACTTAGGAAGCTATGGTACGAAAAGCTTTTTGCTGCCGAGGCACCCTCGCGGGAGGGAGGTGACAGATGCGTCATGCATACCGCCCGCAGTAAAATACCGTCCTCTGCGGGGGGTTATGTAGGACTCACCAAAATGGCACCTACCCACTAAAAACCACCTGTTGGCTGTGGTAAAATTTTACCGTTAGCCTTCATCGGAAGCGACACCCGTCGGGAAGTTGGGCGCGCTGGCGGAGGCCCGCTAGCGGGTCTTCCACCTGTAGTGAAAGTTGCACTGAAGGAGCTCAAAGGGACATGATTTGGTGGCCGTTCTGGGCAGCCTCCGGTGTAGCCGGGGCTGCGCAGAGGTCGGCCGAAGCATGATTTAGGGATCAATTCATTTAAATGAACCTATAATGAATTGAGAAGGGAACTATGCTCCGCCAGAGCTAGCAAACGCTCTGTCGGAGAACGTGAAGCCCTAAGTTTACGGGCTAGGACTGAAATCTCCCTAACATCAACACTTTTGATAGCGTCGCAGACGATACGCATATCGTCTGCTACGGAGGGTTGAGGAGTGATATTGGATGGGCGAGGAGCCGGGATGGGATTCGCTAGTGCAGCGGGGCGGTGCCTCCAGTTATCTGGAGCGGGCTTGGGCTGTGTAGGCTTTGCAGCCGGAGGAACCCGGCTACGCAGCGGCGGAAAGTTTTCCTGAGTAAGGGGCTGGGCCTGTTTGGGTGCCGCCCTCTTAGAATTTGAACGCATACAACGGGGTGCACGAGGGCAGCCCCTGTAATTTGCGGTGTGGCCGGACTGGCCACAAAGCACGCAATCGGGAGGAGAGGGAGTTTCAGTGCGATTGCACTCTTTAGTGAAGTGAGGAACCAGGTACTTGACGCACCTGGGCGGGGCGGCGCAGTTGGCCACCGCGTGCCCGTATTACTGGCACCGGTGGCACTGGCCGGGATGACCGCGGCGATGAGGCGCCTCGATCGAGATCCCAGAGAGGCCGCATATAGTGCTAACCCCTTTCAGGATCTCCCTGGACTTAGGGACGTTGGTGAATACCACCAAGGCGAGAGGGTGACGCCTTCCGTACTTGCTGTGCATTTTATGCACCGCAAGTGCCGGGAAGTCTTGGGACTGCAGATCCTCTAGGATAGCCTCGTTCGATAATTCGGGGGTTCGATAAAACTGGACTCCCCTGAGTAACGCTCTGAACTTACGCTCTTCTAGGAGAGCGTAAGTGTGGTAAGCATATTGCTTACCGGAGAGGAGCTTAGTCAAAGCACGGAAGTCGTCTATCGACGAAACAGTGATTTTAATAGATTCACCCGAGTTGGTCGCTCGGGTGTAGAGGATCTTGTGCTCTTTGCACAAAGTCGAGACCTCGGACCATTTACCCTTTCCCCGAAGGAACACGGGTGATGGGACCTTAGACTTGACTGAAGTCGCGGTAGGGGGTGGAGTCACAGTGAGTGACATCAATGGGGCCGGGGCGGGTGTTGTAGGCACCGGGGTAGCTGGCGTTGAAGTCGCCGCGGTAGGTGTTGAAGACACCGGGACGGGCGTTGAGGACGCCGGGGCTTGTTTTGAGCGCTTCTTAGAGCGCTTCTTAACGAGGGTGAAAGAGGGAGGCTCAGGGCCCGTTGGGGTGGCGTCCGAGGATGACTCGGTCGCGGGTGCGCGCTTGCAGCGCGGAGGGGCATCCGTTTCACACTCCATGTCACTGGAGGTGGGGGACGCGGGAGGGCCTAGGACCAGAGGGGTCTGAGGGACTTAAGCGGCCTGAAATTCAGGTGTACTGAATGATTTAGCCATGAGGACAAGAATATCTAGGACGTTCTTGGGAACCTTATGTTTCCCATCAAACATGATGGACTCAAAGTAATGTAAAAGGAGCACTGAGGACTTCTCGTCTACAATGAACCCTGGAGGCCGGGAGGCCATTATGGAGGGGTTGGGGAGGGACAACAATATATAAATATATATACTATGAACCTACCAACGATGACTAATTTCCTAAAACCACCCTACACGCAGTAGGGCGGTTGGGGACGACGCGGATAACTTACTCGAACACGAAGACTCGAAGTCCTGGAACGCAGATCTTGCCGGAGCGGCGACGGCGACGCAGGTCGGCGACGTCGGGCAGCAGGCGGCGAACGAAGATTCGTCGTGAAAACGACGGTTCTATGAAATTTAGGAAATACGGTACGAAGCCTGAGTCGTGAAAACGACCCGTGAAATTTGGGGTGCTCAACTAGTGCGGGGACTAGAGAGCGGAAAATGCGTCTGCGATCGACGTGCGAATGAATCGGCACGCAAACCGAGACTGACGAAAAGCTGAGTCGTGAAAACGACCAGTGAAATTTGGGGTGCTCAACTAGTGCGGGGACTAGAGAGCCGAAAAGCGTCTGCGATCGACGTGCGATCCTGACTTTTTTTTTGTTCCCCTCTACGAAGAGGGCAGGAGGAATTAAAAAATGCTCTTATGCATTTTTTAATTCCTCCTGCCTCCTGATCTGATCCTGACTGCATCCACGCGGGTTTATATAGCCACCAACTTCCTGGCAAGTTTCTTTTCTTTAATCTTTGTTTTAGAAATTCCAGCAGATCGCCTTTTCTGTATTATTTTATTCTTAGAATGTTCTAATAAAATTTACTAGAATCGTGTTTACTTCTTTCCAATGTTTAAATAAAGTAGAATTTTCAGCACTTGATGCAATTATGAAAGTTTCTGTACCATCGTAATAGATCCAAAAAGTGAAAAAACATAAATCTTGGTGCCCGCGGTAGCATTAGAACCTTGCACTCTGGCACCTAAGACGAGCGTTGATACCATTTGATCCACGGTGACCTGACAGACTCTGTCGAATAATGCTTCTTGCTAATTGCTTTATTCATGTCAAATTCAAAGACGTTGGCGCAGTGACAATACTGATTTATCAATAATAGATAATGTAGGTACGATGATCCATTGAACAATGAATAGTAAAAAGTATGAAAAATTAATTTATCTTTAATATTATTTTTTTTTCTTTGCTGTATTCCCTTTATAAGTTCCTTAGTTCACGCATAAATTCCCGGTCCCGCTAAAATTTCGGGATAAAAGTTAGCATTTATGTTATTTCCGGTTGTAGGTATTCTATACACATACCAAAAATCATTTTCTCCTTTAAAGATTTTCATGAACTAAACAAATGTGGGGCAACTTGGGAGGTGCTAATGGTCAGTAGTATGGTCGCAAGCGATGGTGAATTAGACATTCAAGTAAACAGCTAGCTGGCTTAACGTTTTATGCTTTATTTTTAGTCTTAAAATGTCATTATGGTTATCAACAAATTTGTAAGAATTTACAAATTACAGAGTCCTTGCTATATTTTATTTAATTATTTATTGCACATAAAGGGTAACCAGTTAGCTGAACAAACCTATTCAACCAAACGGTTAACTGAAATACTCCGATTTTATAAGTTTTATTGATCGGATCAAGTTTTTTTCTCCCCGCATCGCTCACAAAAAAGCAAGGTCCGGCAATTTGGTATATTTTCTTATTTCGAAATCTAACTAACTACATAAAATAAGAAGCATAGTTATTCATTATAGTTTCAAGACGTCATGTCGCTAACCAGCATATTTTGTTTTTTCATTTCATCTCAAAAACATTAAATTAAGTCTAAATCTTCAGAGACCAATAAAATTATCAACCACAAAGTAAAATGTTTCCTATAATCTGCTAAGAAATTACAAAAATCTTCTAAAATATAAATTCAAATAAAAAAAGAGGAAAAATATCTTCAAATAAGTAAGCAAGAAGCAAAAAGAGCAATCGTCGAAATCACAAGCTCTCGTTATTTACTCATTAAAAAGTTTGAATTGAAGGCGCCTTGCTCGCCGGTAGTAAGGGAAGCAAAATAAACTTTCCAATGATATCTCTTAGAACGAGGATGGAATAAATATAAGTAGAATGCTTGGTAGATATTGGTAGTTTTTGATGTGATACCTTCTGCTACAAATGGTATACCTTTTTAATCAAATTGTTGAAAAGTTTCGCCTTATACGCTTCATTAAAAGACTGGACTTTGTTTTGTTCAAATATTGTTAAAGTTAGTTAGTTTTTAAAACTCGTGGTTAATAAATATTGTATAAATGTTTAAACTTGACTTTTCAAGCAGTTTTGTCCTGCAAAATGTGAAGATTTTCGATGTAATAATCTTAAAACAAAGTCCAAAGCAAATAATATAATTTCGCAAAGTAAAAAAATATTCGATTCCTACAACGTCTTTTATACTTTAATCTTAATTTGTTCTAAAATCAAAGAGGCTCAAAGGAATGCAATTAGGTACTCTGTGCAAATAAATTCTCGGACAGGAAAAAAATGGGGGAAAATGTTCTGTTTTCAATTGTCTCTTTAGTCGGGAAAGTAGGGGTCCTTGTTTGGTTCCTTTAGGGATGCCATGGGCACGCCTTTTATTAAAAGAGGGTTCCACAGTCATTACTTATTAAAAACCAAAGTGCAGGGTCGCAAAAACTGCAAACACCTTCAGGGCACGGACCCTTTCTGTCCTTTTATGTAGCCTCGGTTATTATTTTTAGCTTTACACTAGAACCCTCGTCATGTCCTTATCACTTTTCATTATGTTTTCTTTTCGTCGCAATTTCAAGTTACATCCTCATTTAATAATGAAGTGTACTTTTAAATATCAGTAAATTGCCTTGAATATCTCAGTGACAAAACGAAAAAAGTTTAAAATTAATTTTGTGATGCCTGCCATGTTAAAAGATTTTGTGTAAAATTAAATTATTATTTTCTCATTTTATCCGGAGATTGTATTATTATTATTATATAAATATGTCATAGCCATGTTATCGGTCAAATCATGAAACATAAAAAAACCGAATAAAATAAGTAATTACTAGCGAAAACGTAAATAAGTCGTTGCATTATTTTTTGAAATCTTTTTAATAAAAAGACATTTAAAAAATCTTGGGGTCTACACAGAAACTCGGGCCGGCAAGAAACGGCACATCCAGGCGTCAAAGCCGATAAACGTACTATCGGATCGGCACTTGCCGAAATTGTTTAATTATTGGATCAACCCGAATGTGCAAGCCCGAACATGTCGTGTAAAAATTTATTCCAGAGCTGACACGACAACATTTTTCCATAGAAATTAAATATCAGCAATGTTGCATTTATAAAATAAAATACATCAAAACTTTAATAATTCATATAAGAAACAAATATTTAAAATTTAATTAGTAATCTCCATCGGAACCGATTCACATCTGCGATGTAGATTGTTTTAACTAATCCGATGCAAAAAAAATAGTTTTGATAAATCCAATCCTATGTACCGTTGTACAGTATGTAGCCCTTTTTAACATTAAAATTAAAAATAATACACATTTTATCAGCTACAACAAAAATCTATAATAAACATTACCTTTCAAATAAGCTAAATCAGCATCCGTACTTCAGCGTCTTCTAACAGCATTTTGGTATTGCAGCTATTCTATTATTGATCTTTTCTAAATTCAACAAAAACTACCCCTGGAAATCTTACTTCCCCATAAATATTTTATATTATTTTGGGAGATTTAATATTCCCATGTCAAGGATCCTTCTCATTGAGGCGAACTGCAGTTTATTGTCCGTCAAAATAGGGCTACGATATATTAATTTCAATTTTCGGAGTCTGGAGGGTTTTGAAAAGTAATAGCTTTTTTTTATAAATGAATAGATATAAAGAGTATTTTAAACGTTATTTCTTTTTATTCAAATGGGATTTAATTATACTTTTTTTCTAGTAACTAACAGCCGTATTCAAAATTTGTTCAATAAATAAAGATATTCACTTATAGAAAGGACAATAACTGGTTTTTTCAATAGTTATTTCAATTATTGCCATAGTATTGTAACAGAGTATATACTATAACTACTTTAAGAAATCAATTAACGCGTGCCAGTGCGACCGTGCGGAATAGTTGGCGAGTGTGCAAATGCTCTTTTTTGACATTTTAGATACACCTTTATGGATATCGTTGCGCAGTAAGAAAATATAGTTATTTTCAAAATTATGTAGCTATCTCTTTAAGTGTTTTACTACAGAGTATGTCCCAAAGTGTAGACCGTAAACTTTATTAGATTAAGTTAAGCTGGGGCTAAATGGCCGCGTTAAAATTTTACTGCCAATAAAATTCGGTAAATAATCTATAAACTTAACACTACTAATAAAAATAGACGTTAATGGAACACTGTTCTAAGATTAGATAAGACATTGTAGAACCGCTGAAGTTGACGGATCGATTTATTTTTATGTGCTTTTTAGCAAAATGTCCTCTTTTAGTTGAGCTCTACTTGAGGAAGTCTTACGTTTTAATATTTTGTTGTTCGTTGTAAAACTTTTATGCAGCAATATTTTTCCTATTACATATTTAATAAAGTATCGCCTTTATAAATATGGACAACCATTTTCTTACTTGCCGAAAGCGCTAGTTAATTAGCATCTTGGCCCACGGATAACACTAATCGCAGGTGTTATTGAATAATACGCATTGCTTCATTTACAACTATGTTTTTCGTGTATTTCAATGGTATTTTTTTTTCCTTCTAACCTTGATAATGCGGTTTTTCAGATATTTAGAATAGAACGGCGAGATTTCACCAAAAAAAAAAAAACTACCCAATAGTAATTTTGTACATACAACGTTTTGAATGTCAGGTCAGTAATTACTAATGTCATCCACAAAAGAAAAGGCCCTACACTGTAAAGCAATGAGTAATTACTTTAGTAAAAGTAAATATTATCTTTGTCAAGTAATTAAAGTGAATTCCACGTAATAAGTAGTTTAGAGTGACTAAATTTGAAGTTACTGCATTTCAATTGTGTGTATAACCGCATTAAGTAGTAATATGACGCCGCAGTAACATGACGGCCTGTTTGGTGTGGAGGTAAGTAGCCTTGCCTTCCTTGCCAGAGGTCCCGGATTCGAATCCTGGTAGGGGCAGATATATTATTATATTTGCTTTCTAGTCATGGATGTGTATTTACGTTTATTTCAGTTTATTTCTAATATTTATATATATAAAAAATATCTATGTGTGTTTATATATTTCTTAAGTTTATTTATCTGTTATCTAGTATCCATAACACAAGTTCTTAATGATACTTAATTTGGGCTAGATAATGTCGTGTGATTGTTAAAAATATTTATTTATTTAAAAAAAGTAGTTAGATAATAAGTTTAATAAAGATGTACGGGCAATAACTTAAGTAATAATAATAAGGCAATTATATACTTCGATTTGTGATTAGCGGGAGTTTGGACAAGGTCAGAGAAGAATTATAATTTCTGTAGAGGACGTTTATTTCCGAAGTTTTGAATTCGTATATTCCACAAGCATTGTTATTTTAAATAATCTTTTGCATATTTTAAAGAAGAGTTAAGCTCCACTCCAGTATATAACAGTGGACATAATGCGAAATAAGTACAATACTTTGTCAACGCACTTAACTAAAAATTCATTTCCAAACGTGTTAAGTGAGACTATTATATGAAATAACATATTCTTAAAATGTATATGAAACACTTAGATAAAACATAACTCACATTAAGAATCAAATTCTCTTTTTGATTTTTTCTACACTTTTTTTGATTCTCGATTTGATTTTCAAATTCATCAATCAAAAAAAAATTAAAAGTTTACCGAAATATATTCAATAACGGATTTTATCGCAATCAGTTACAAATTAATCATTTAAAATACTTTGGTAGCTTCATCAAAATATTAAATTCTTGCTATTTCTAAATATATAACGAGACATAGTTAAAAAGGAGCATACTCACAACTAGATAGCTAAGTTTGAGAGTCGGTTCTTTATTTTTTTTTTTTTTGGTTCCCCTCCACGGGAAGGGCAGGAGGACATAAAAAATGCTCTGACGCATACTCCGCGCGCGCGATCGGAGTTATGTGGGACTCGTCCCGACGCCTACCAGAACCATACCCACTAAAAACCCCCTGTCGGCTCGTGCATTTTTGCCACTCAGCCTTCATCTGAGCGACGGCCAATTGGAGAAAGAGGCCGCGCCAGCGGGGCCCTTAAGGGGTCACCCGCTGAGATTCACATAGCACTGAAGGTGCTCAAAAATGAAAAGTAAAAATAAAAACATTAAAAATGAAAAATAAAAATTGAATTAATTCGGATTTACGTTAGAATTAGAGTTTACGTTAGAATTAGGATTTGCGGCCTGAAGGGCCTCGAGAGCTAAAGTTAACTGCGTAGGTTCGCCCGTGTGCGCGTTTCTCGGCCTAGCGACTTTGAATTTCGAATCTAACACAGGAGCAGTATATGAGACTGAATCTCGAACAAGATGATTGGGATGGGATTCGGCGCGTTTGAAGAACGATTCTGAGAGTGTTTTGAGGTGCTGTTGTACTGTAGGTAGTTCAAGATCTCTGTGCAGGTCCGCGTTGCGCACATACCAAGGTGCGTCCGTGGGTCTGCGGCAGAAGAGATTTTGAACTACCTGTAGCTTATACAGGACGGAGGGATTGGCGTGGGCAAAGACTGGCGAAGCATATGACATGACGGGTCTAACGCAGACCTTATAAAGCGTACGTTTATTTCTAAAAGAGATTTTACTTTTTCTACCTATCATACTATTTAAGCGGCTTAAGTAGAAACGCGCGAGTTTCGTTACTCTATCGACGTGTGGCTTGAAAGAAAGCGTCTGATCTAAGGTGACGACTAAGTATTTGATACTGCGCTTCCAGGGGATGGGAATACCTAACATTCGAATGTGGGGATCGTTGTGGCGATTACGACGTTTGTGGTCGAATAGAATGGCAGAACTCTTTTCTGGGTTGACATCGATACGCCATTTTTGAAACCAAACACCGAGGGCGTTTACGGCCTTTTGGAGTCTGGTGATGTTATACGGGATCCTTTGACCTTTAGTGTAAAGGGCGGTATCGTCTGCAAAGAGGGCGAGTTCGACGCCTTTCGGCGGGATGGGCATGTCATTAGTGTACACGGTGTACAGCAGAGGGGCGAGGACTGAGCCTTGCGGGACTCCAGCCTTTATGGGACGAGGCGCGGAGAGCGTGCCTTCATGTTTGAATCGAAACGTACAGTCTTTAAGAAACGACGCGATTAATCTGACTAGGCGAACCGGTAAGCCTATTTTATAGAGTTTAAAAACGAGACCGCTGTGCCAGACTTTGTCGAAAGCCTTGGCTACGTCAAAGAGAACCGCGATTGATTTTTTACGATGCGGATAGAATCCTTCGAGAATGTACTCGACGATTCGATGGACTTGCTGAGGGCAGGAGTGCTTAGCGCGAAAGCCGAACTGGTGGGGAATAATGAGAGGGTCGCCATCCGTTGGAAACAGATGGTTCCGCATTCGAGAGAGTATGACTCTTTCGAGAAGTTTAGACATTGCCTTGAGGAGGCTGATGGGTCTGTGATTAGCCGGGATGTTCAGAGGTTTACCCGGCTTGGGAATGCCTATGACTGTCGCTTCTTTCCAGGCTTTTGGAAAGTAGCTATGGTCGAAGCAGGCATTGAAGATGATAGCTAACAAGGTAAGCACCTGCTGTGGCAGGTGCTTAAGTGCGTGGTTGGAAATTCCATCCGCACCCGGAGCCTTTTTGGACTTTTGCTTTCTAATGAGAAGCAAGATTTCATCATTAGAGACTGTGACGGGGTCGTCGGTGATAGGGAGAGATTCTCTGCGGAGAACTTCGTCCTCCACCGCCTGGATGTGGGAGGGATCCGCGGGTTGCGTGCTGGGCGAGCATTGTGCCGCTATGCTGTCGGCGAAGCATTCGGCTTTCTCTTCGACTTCGAAGGCAATGGTGCCGTCGGGACGAGTGAGAGGAGGAACGTGAGAGGCGGTGTCTACGCGTAAAGCTCGGGCCATTCGATAATACGCTTGGTGGGACGGGGAGATATTCTCCATGAGATCGCTAAACTGAGTGTCACGGAGTTCCGCGAGGCGAGACCTAACTTTGCGTTGAAGCTGATTCGCAGCTGTTTTATATGCGGGCGTGGGATATTTCTTGGCTCTCCGGAGAGCCGCGTTCTTAGCTTTAATGAGATTGCTAACGGCTAAGGGAAGCGCGGGTTTGCCTTGCTTAGCAATGATTACGTTGTCGCTGATGGCTGAGTTGATAGCATCAGTGAGATTATCGACTATCGAATCTATTTTAATCGGGCTGTCTAATTGGTCGGGCGAAATCGCGAGCGGAGAGTTCGGTGCCTCTAAGGCTGAAACTAAAGTATTTTTAAAGCCTTTCCAGTTGGTAAAGGTCTTAGGAGATGTGACGTTATCGTTAGGCGCGCCTAGCACGAGGGAGACGGGGCGATGGTCGGAGCCTAGGTCATCGAGCGGTTCGATAGACCTTAGGTCAAGATTGATTCGCTTGATAATTGCAAAGTCGAGGATGTCAGAAGAGTAGGTCGGATTGTTGGGATAGTGAGTGGGAGTGATGGGGGATATGACGTCTAAGTCAAGGGAGTTAGTGATGTCGAGGAGAGCGATACCGCTGGTGTTGGTCGATAGGCACGTCCAGTCAGTATGTTTGGAGTTAAAGTCTCCGAACATAATGACTGAATGGCCGAGGGCGAGAATGGCCTCAAAGTCGCTGCAGATTGGTCTGGTACCACTAGGTATGTAGATCGAAGCTATGATGATGGTCGGATGACCAGTCATAGCCAATCTACACACAGTGGCCTCCATGTTGAGGAGAGGAGGGGTAGGGAGAGGACAGCAATGGAAGCCTCTTTTGTAATATATAGCGGTGCCGCCGTAACCGTCGGAGTTGGGCCTATCGTTGCGAGTAAACGCGTACTTTGGAATAGCGTATCCCCTGGAGCGGTTTGGAGTAAGCCATGTCTCCTGGAGAAGGAATATGTCAGGTTCTTTGTTCTGAAGGAACAGTTTAATCTCGGGAAGGTTAGTGCTAAGGCTACGAGCGTTAAAAGATACTAGGGATAAGCCCTTGGGTTTAATACGACTGGACGCGGGATTCGCGGGTCTGGACATTAAAATTTAATTTATTTACGAATTAATACAGAAATAAAAGAATTTACAACGAACTTAGGAACGAGTGATGCTCGGCTAACGCGAATAAGCGCTCTTGAGGAGAGCGGGCGGCTCGCAGTTTGCGTGCGAGTACGGAAATTTCGTTAATGTCGACGTTTTGGATGACGTCGAACACGGTCTTCATGTCCTCAGCCAACGACGACTGAGGTGAAGATGACAAAGTGGGACGCGGCCCTACGGAAGCTACGGGAGCTGGGGTGGGTCGGGATGGTGCAGGCGGGACGGCCGGACGCTGCCTCCAAGACAGAGCCTGAGTAGGCGTCGGCTGAACGGGCTTTGCTTCCGGGGGACCCCGGTTGCGCAGCGGCGGGAAGTTAGCGGAGGTGAGCGGTGGCGCCGGTTTAGGTGCGACCCTCTTGACGGTGGAGCGCGGAGCGCGCGGGCAACCCCTGTAGTTTGCTGTGTGGCCGGCAGCACACAGGCAGGGGGGGAAGTGGATTCAGGAGTGCGAGTGCACTCCTTTGTTATGTGTGGATCCAGGCACTTAACGCACCTGGGGGGAGCTGAGCAGTTAGCCGCTGCGTGGCCATAGAGCTGGCAGCGGTGGCACTGCCCAGGATGACCGCGGGGGTTGGGACGCTCGACGGAGATCTTCGAGAGTCCGCAGATTGTGCGAGCCTCTCTGAAAATCTCCCTCGAGTTGGGAGTATTTGACAGGATTACTAATGCTAAAGGAAAACGCCTACCGCGGTTGGAGTGCATCTTGTGCACTGCTGTGACCGGGAAACCCTGAGACTTAAGGTCCTCGAGGATTTCTTCGTTCTCGAGCTCGAACGGGACGCCCCGTAGTACTGCGCGGATCTTACGCTCCTCCGGGAGGGCGTAGGTGTGATAAGCTATTTGATTTACCGAGAGTAACCTGGTAAACGCGCGGAAGTCGTCGACGGTCGCTACTTGGATTTTGATTGTATCGCCAGCGTTGGCGGCTTTTAAGTAATTAATTTTGTGCTCTTTGCACAAGTTTGAAACCGCGGTCCAGCGCGCTTTTTCACGCAGGAATACGGGCGGAGGGAGCTGAGGCTTCGGCGGGACGGGAGCGCAGCGCGTCGCTGGCTTCGATGTGACCGACGGAGACGCGGTTACTACGAGCGATTCTAACGGCGCGGGGGCTGGTGTTGAAGACACCGGGGAGGGCTCGGGTATTGAAGATACCGAAGCTTTCTTAGAGCGCTTCTTGGAGCGCTTGGTGACAAGTTGAAAGGCGGGCTCAGGAGAGCCGGTTAAGGTGACGGCATCTGACGACGTGTCAGACGCGGGTTCGGAGTCGCTCCCGGGAGCGGTACGCTTACGACGCGACGCGTGAGAGGATGCGACCGATTCGCAGTCCATCTCGGACGAGGCGGGAGACGAGGAAGAGCTGTAGACCTGAGGGGTCTCGACGTTGGAGGCCTGAGGGGCCGGGGTTGAGGCCTGAGGGGCCGGGGTTGAGGCCTGAGGGGCCGGGGACGCGATTGATGCCTGCAAGGCCTGCGTTATGATGTCATTCGGGATGTAGACGCCTACCGCAGCAAGTGCCTTGGTGAACGCGTTAATAAAGCTTAGCGGATCCATAAGGGAGAGTTGGGACAGTAATATTAATAAATATAAGTATAATAAAAGATGCCTAGTTCCTAAAAACCTAGCAAAATCCTAGCGGCAAACCTCCCTACCAGCGGTAGGGGGGCTGGGGAGAATAACTTAAAACTAACAGTAATACGCCGAAGGCCGCTACCTAGAAACCTAAAAAAGGGTACGCAGGTAAAGAGTTGACCGCGTTAGGGTCAACCTTTACCGACGGAAAGGACAGATACACACGAAAACACACAAATATGATAAAAATAAATATGAAAATAGGAGAAAAAAATAAATAAAATAGAGAAGAGAAATAAATAAAAATAAAAAGGACTGGTTCAGTACAAATTCGTTGTCACCGTTAAGTATCCTTTGCACTGAAACCAGACTACTTACGCTGGGCACAACACTGCACTCAGCACAAGCACAACACTACTTAGCACAGCACTTTGAAGACTAAGGGGCTTAGTCGCAAAGAAAAATCGCACTTCGAAAGCACTCAGACGGAGTAGAAAAACCTTGTAAACCGTAGCACGGAACCAACACGCTAAACTGTGACGTCAGTAGACTGAGCGCCACGGAATATCGGGAAGGGACCAAACAACGGAGAACGGGGTCTTGCACGTCCGCACTGGGCGGCGGTCGGAGCGAGGAGTCGGTTCTTGTGAATATTGCCTTTAAATACCTCCATTTTATTTAAACAATTTTCTTAGCCAAAGGTCAAGTGAGCAAAGGACACTTTTTTTTTTTTTTTGGTTCCCCTCCACGGGAAGGGCAGGAGGATATAAAAAATGCTCTGACGCATACTCCGCGCGCGCGATCGGAGTTATGTGGGACTCGTCCCGACGCCTACCAGAACCATACCCACTAAAAAAACCCCTGTCGGCTCGTGCATTTTTGCCACTCAGCCTTCATCTGAGCGACGGCCAATTGGAGAAAGAGGCCGCGCTAGTGGGGCCCTTAAGGGGTCACCCGCTGGATTTACATAGCACTGAAGGTGTTCAAAATGAAAAGTAAATAATTAAAAACATTAAAAATTGAAAAATAAAATTGCATTAATTCGGATTTACGTTAGAATTAGAATTTACGTTAGAATTAGAATTTGCGGCCTGAAGGGCCTCGAGATCTAAAGTTAATTGCTTGGGTTCGCCAGAGTGCGCGTTTCTTGGTCTAGCGACTTTGAATTTCGAATCTAAGACAGGAGCAGTATATGAGACTGAATCTCGAACAAGATGATTGGGATGGGATTTGGCGCGTTTGAAGAATGATTCCGAGAGTGTTTTGAGGTGCTGTTGGACTGTAGTTAGCTCAACAGGACCTTGTTCCTTGCGGGACTCCAGCCTTTATGGAACGAGGCGCGGAGAGCGTGCCTTCGTGTTTGAATCGAAACGTACGGTCTTTAAGAAACGACGCGATTAATCTGACTAGGCGAACCGGTAAGCCTATTTTATAGAGTTTAAAAACGAGACCGCTGTGCCAGACTTTGTCGAAAGCCTTGGCTACGTCAAAGAGAACCGCGATTTTTTTTACGACGCGGATAGAATCCTTCGAGTATGTACTCGATGATTCGATGGACTTGCTGAGGGCAGGAGTGCTTAGCGCGAAAGCCGAACTGGTGGGGACTAATGAGAGGGTCGCTGATTAGCCGGGACATTCAGAGGTTTACCCGGCTTGGGTATGCCTATGACTGTCGCTTCTTTCCAGGCTTTTGGAAAGTAGCTATGGTCGAAGCAGACATTGAAGATGATAGCTAACAAGGTAAGCACCTGCTGTGGCAGGTGCTTAAGTGCGTGGTTGGAAATTCCATCCGCACCCGGAGCCTTTTTGGACTTTTGCTTTCTAATGAGAAGCAAGATTTCATCGTTAGAGACTGTGACGGGGTCATCGGTGATGGGGAGAGATTCTTTACGGAGAACTTCGTCCTCCACCGCCTGGATATGGGAGGGGTCCGCGGGTTGCGAGCTGGGCGAACATTGTGCCGCTATGCTGTCGGCGAAGCATTCGGCTTTCTCTTCAACTTCAAAGGCAACGGTGCCGTCGGGACGAGTGAGAGGAGGAACGTGAGAGGCGGTGTCTACGAGTAAAGCTCGGGCCATTCGATAATACGCTTTGTGGGACGGGGAGATATTCTCCATAAGATCGTTAAACTGCTCGGAGTTCGTCTCGGAGTTCCGCGAGGCAAGACCTAACTTTACGTTGAAGCTGATTCGCAGCTGTTCTGTATGCGGGTGTGGGATATTTCTTGGCTCTCCGGAGAGCCGAGTTCTTGCCTTTAATGAGATTGCTAACGACTAGGGGAAGCGCGGGTTTGCCTTGCTTAGCAATAATTTCGTTGTCGCTGATGGCTGAGTTAATAGCATCAGTGAGAGTGTTGACTAATGAATCTATTTTAACCGGGCTACCTAATTGGTCGGGCGAAATCGCGAGCGGAGAGTTCGGGGCCTCCGAGGCTGAAACAAAAGTATTTTTAAAGCCTTTCCGGTTGGTAAAGGTCTTAGGAGATGTGACGTTATCGTTAGGCGCACCTAGCATGAGGGAGACGGGGTGATGGTCGGAGCCTAGGTCATCGAGCGGTTTGATGGACCTGAGATCAAGATTGATTCGTTTGATAATTGCAAAGTCGAGGATGTCAGGAGAGTAGGTCGGGTTGTTGGGATAGTGAGTGGGATATGACGTCTTAGTCAAGTGAGTTAGTGATGTCGAGGAGAGCGATACCGCTGGTGTTGGTCGATAGGCACGTCCAGTCAGTATGTTTGGAGTTAAAGTCTCCGAACATAATGACTGAATGGCCGAGGGCGAGAATGGCCTCAAAGTCGCTGCGGGTTGGTCTGGAGCCACATGGTATGTAGACTGAAGCTATGATGATGGTCGGATGACCAGTCATAGCCAATCTACACGCAGTGGCTTCCATGTTGAGGAGAGGAGGCGTAGGGAGAGGACAGCAATGGAAGCTTCTTTTGTAATATATAGCGGTGCCGCCGAAACCGTCGGAGTTGGGCCTATCGTTGCAAGTAAACGCGTACTTAGGAATAGCGTATCCCCTGGAGCGGTTTGGAGTAAGCCATGTCTCCTGGAGAAGCAATAAGTCAGGTTCTTTGTTCTGAAGGAACAGTTTGATCTAGGGAAGGTTGGTGCTAAGGCTACGAGCGTTAAAAGATACTAGGCATAAGCCCTCGTGTTTAATACGACCGGACGCGGGATTTGCGGGTCTAGACATTATAATTTACTTATTTACGAATTTATACAAAAATAAAATTTATAACGAACTTAGAAGCGAGTGATGCTCGGCTAAGGCAATTAAACGCTCTTGAGGAGAGCGGGCGGCTCGCAGTTTGCGTGCGAGTACGGAGATTTCGTTAATATCGACGTTTTGAATGACGTCGAACACGGTCTTCATGTCCTTAGCCAACGACGACTGAGGTGAAGATGACGGAGCAGGACGCGGCCCTACGGAAGCTACGGGAGCTGGGATAGGTCGGGAAGGTGCAGGTGGAACGGCCGGATGCTGCCTCCAAGACAGAGCCGGAGTAGGCGTCGGCTGAACGGGCTTTGCTTCCGGGGGACCCCGGTTGCGCAGCGGCGGGAAGTTAGCGGGAGTGAGCGGCGGCGCCGGTTTAGGCGCGGCCCTCTTAGCGGCGGAGCGCGCGGGCAACCCCTGTAGTTAGCTGTGTGGCCGGACTGGCCGCACAGCACACTAGCAGGGGGGGAAGTGGATTCGGGAGTGCGAGTGCACTCCTTCGTTATATGAGGATCCAGGCACTTAACGCACCTGGGGGGAGCTGAGCAGTTAGCCACTGCGTGGCCATAGAGCTGGCAGCGGTGGCACTGCCCAGGGTGACCGCGGGGGTTGGGACGATCGACGGAGATATTCGAGAGTCCGCAAATTGTGCGAGCCTCTCTGAAGATCTCCTTCGAGTTGGGAGTGTTGGACAGGATTACTAGAGCTAAAGGAAAACGCCTACCGCGGTTGGAGTGCATCTTGTGCACTGCTTCGGCCGGGAAACCCTGGGACTTAAGGTCCTCGAGGATTTCTTCATTCGCGAGCTCGAACGGGACGCCCCGTAGTACTGCGCGAATCTTACGCTCCTCTTACTACTACGGTCCATCGCGCTTTTTCGTGGAGAAAGACAGGCGGAGGGAGCTGAGGCTTCGGCGGAACGGGAGCGCAGCGCGTCGCTGGCTTCAATGGGACCGACGGAAACGCGGTTACTTCTAGCGATTTTAATGGCGCGGGGGCTGGTGTTGAAGACACCGGGGAGGGCTCGGGTATTGAGGATACCGAGGCTTTCTTCGAGCGCTTGGCGACTAGTTGAAACGCGGGCTCAGGAGAGCCGGTTAAGGTGACGGCATCTGACGACGTATCAGACGTGGTTTCGGAGTCGCTCCCGGGAGCGGTACGCTTGCGACGCGACGCGTGAGAGGATGCGACCGATTCGCAGTCCATCTCGGACGAGGCGGGAGACGCGGGAGAGCTGTAGACCAGAGGGGTCTGGACGTTGGAGGCCTGAGGGGTCGGGGACGCGATAGTTGCCTGTAAGGCCTGCGTTATTAAGTCATCTGATATGCTGGCGCCGGACGCAACGAGCGCCTGGGCGAACGACCTAGCAAAGTTTACCAAGCTTTGCTGGTCCATTGGAGGGCTTGGTCCTACGATATATGATATATAAATATATAAAAATGCCTAGGTTCGCTAGCAAACCTAGCACCTAAACCTCCCTTCCCGCGGTAGGGGGGCTGGGGACGACGTGGAGTGGTGCCCCTAATTCGGACAGCACTGTACCGTCACCCTGGGAAAGGCCCAAGTGCAATGGGATCGGGTCAGCCGGTTTCTCCTCCCTGAAGGGCCTTGGAAGGGGCAACGCTATCAGGCTTAGTTGTCAGCTTTAAGTATCCACCTGATCAAACGCGAGTCTACTACGGAGTGTGTCACAATCGTGACTCAACAGCTGGAGCGACCGCAAACGCGTCCGAGCGGGGCCGGACGCAGAACGGATCTGAGAGTGGCGTTTGAGTATTGCTACGAGAGAAGTCGTGAGACAACAATCGTGACTTGGCAGCTGGGAGCGACCTTCAACACGTCCGAACGGGTCCGGACGCAGATCGGGTCTGTGCCATGGACCCTTTTTAGTCGTAGCTATTTTTAGTGTTTGGTTATAAACTTGACTCGCAAGTCTCGGTCTGCGTGCGTTCTCGAGCGCACGTCGATCGCGGACGCCTTCCCGCTCTTTTAGCCCCCGCGTTAAGTGAGCACCCAAATTTCACTGGTTGTTGTCGTAATACATAATTTCATAGTTGTATACCGTAATAAGTTTCTAACGCCGTTTTCACGACGGACAGTGGCTCGTTAACCGTACTTCTAATAAGTTTCTAACGCCGTTTTCACGGCGGAAAGTGGGTTTTAACCGTACATCGTGGAACGTGAGCTTCGTCGACGGGGTTTCGTCGTTCCAGGACTTCAAGTTCCGTGTTCGAGTAAGTTATCAGCGTCGTCCTCAACCGCCCTACTGCGTGTAAGGTGGTTTTAGGAAGTTAGTCATCGTTGTTAGGTTCATATATTGTCCCTCCCCAACCCCTCCGCAATGGCTTCTCTAAGCTCTCATGAGCTTATGAGGAAGTTACTTGATAGTACCGGTGCTGAAGGCATGTCTATAAATGCTGATAAGTATCGTTTCTTGGACTCTCTCATCCCGCATATCATGGCGTGAATTCCCTCAATGGCCCCTCAGGCCACCCCAGTCCCCCAGACCCCTCAGGTCTTAGGCCCTCCCGCGTCCCCTTCCTCCAGTGACATGGAGTGCGAAGTAGACGCCCCTCCGCGCCGCAAGCGCGCACCCGCGACCGAGTCATCCTCGGATGCCACCCCAACTGGCCCTGATGAGCCTCCCTCTTTCACCCTTGTCAAGAAGCGCTCTAAGAAGCGCTCGAAACAAGACCCGGCACCCTCGGCGCCCCTCCCTACACCCCCTGCGGCATCTTCAACGTCAGCTGCCCCGGTGTCTTCAACACCCGCTCCGGCCCCAACTTCTATCAAGGCCAAGGTCCCACCACCCGTTTTCCTTCGGGAAAAGGGTAAATGGACTGAGGTCTCGACATTGTGCAACGAGCACAAAATCCATTACATCCGAGCAGCCAACTCGGGTGAATCTATTAAAATCTTAGTCTCGTCGATAGACGACTTTCGTGCTTTAACAAAGCTCCTCACCGATAAGCAATATGCTTATTATACTTATGCTCTGTCAGAAGAGCGTAAGATCAGAGCGGTACTCAGGGGAGTCCCGTTCGAATTATCGAACGAGGCTATCCTAGAGGATCTGCAGTCCCAAGGCTTCCCGGCACTCGCGGTGCATAAAATGCACAGCAAGTACGGGAGGCAACACCCTCTCGCTTTGGTGGTTCTCGCCAACGTCCCCTAGTCCAGGGAGATCCTCAAAGGGGTTAGCACTATATGCGGCCTCTCTGGGATCTCGATCGAGGCGCCTCATCGCCGCGGTCATCCCGGCCAGTGCCATCGGTGCCAGTTGTACGGGCACGCGGCGGCCAACTGCCGCGCACCGCCCAGGTGCGTCAAGTGCCTGGTCCCGCACTTCACTAAGGAGTGCAATCGCACTCCTGAAACTCCCTCTCCTCCCGATTGCGTGCTTTGTGGCCAGTCCGGCCACACCGCAAATTACAGGGGCTGCCCTCGTGCACCCCGTTGTATGCGCTCCAATTTCAAGAAGGCGGGACCCAAACAGGCTCCGCGCCTTTCTCAAGAAAACTTTCCGCCGCTGCGTAGCCGGGTTCCTCCGGCTGCTAAGCCTACACAGTCCAGGCCTGCCCCAGAAAACTGGAGGCTGCGCCCCGCATCGAATCCCATCCCGGCTCCTCGCCCATACAAACCCACTCCTCAATCCTCCGTAGCAGACGATATGCGTATCGTCTGCGACGCTATAAAAAATGTCGATGTCAGTGAAATCGCAGTCTTAGCCCGTAAACTTAGGGCTTCACGTACTCCGACAGAGCGTTTGCTAGCTCTGGCGGAGCATAGTTCCCTTCTCAATTCATTATAGGTTCATTTAAATGAATTGATCCCTAAATCATGCTTCGGCCGACCTCTGCCCAGCCCCGGCTTCACCGGAGGCTGCCCAGAACGGCCACCAACTCATGTCCCTTTGAGCACCTTCAGTGCAACTTTCACTACAGGCGGAAGACCCGCTAGCGGGTCTCCGCCAGCGCGCCCAACTTCCCGACGGGTGTCGCTTCCGATGAAGGCTAACGGTAATAACTACAGCCATCAGGTGGTTTTTAGTGGGTAGGTGCCATTCTGGTGAGTCCCACATAACCCCCCCGCAGAGGAATTTACCTGCGGGCGGGTATGCATGACGCATCTTCCACCTCCCTCCCGCGAGGGTGCCTCGGCAGCAAAAAAAAAAAAAACTTGACTCATTAGTCGCACCATTGTGCGTTGCCAATCGGAGGCGTCCGATGAAATTGCCTTTTTTCCAGTTTTACACTGGCTGTTCTTGCAGTTTAACCGATACACAACCACGTAAACTTGATTATTATGGCGGTAAATATAGGAAGAACTTGTAGTAGAACAACAATAGAACCAAATAACTGAGTTTTAAACTTTTTTTAATAAAAAATATCGGTATATAATATATATATAATAAACGGTAATAAAAAATATCTATAAAAACTCAAATATACCATTACAACAACTAAATCTAGATAAGTACCTCACCATAACCATACCGAAGACTTCCTGTTTGCTTACAAAAATATTCCTATAAATGATTCAACAATGAAAGTGATTGCCATGGAAATAAATTGAAAATAACCAGTTGTTTTCGAGGAAAGAAAATCAACAATTTGTATTGTTTGATAACCATTAAAAGTCGAACATTTGTGTTTGCGTAAATTGCGCGAAAACTGAGGCCTTTTAAGAGCTTATATTTTGAGGCAAATACGATACATCTCTATGAATAAAACATATTTTATACGAAATAATATATTTACCTCATTATACGTATCAATGGTTTTAGTTATCGTTCATTTGGAAAATAAAACATTTTATTGGAGTAAGAAATCTGTTTAGTTGAATTCAAATTCAAACATTTATTTCTCAACATTGAAAATTACTTGTTTTATTGACGTCAAATTCATATTCAGTCATATTGAGAAGTCGAATCCCGGTAGTGATTTTAGCCTTAAATAAAAATGTTTATGAACCGTATTTTTAATGCAAATTAATATTCGTTTTCTGGTCGTGGATGCTTTCTTAGAATTTAGAAAATTTTACTTTCCTTCTATTCATTGTATCCATAACATTGGAACAAGTATTCGTTGACACAAAATTGATCTGTTTGAGTGCAATTTAAAAGCAATAGCCAAGAAGCATCTCGATATATAATTATTATATTCAAATACCAGCTTGATTCTAGTATTATATTAATAATCTAAACTTTCTCTAATTTCACCACGAAATTACAATTACACATTTCATTGATAGTTTTATGGAGAATAAAAGTGAATTATTTAAACATTAAAAGGCCCCAAGTGTCTGTTACTCCATTATACCCTGCGAACACGGAACGGGCGTGGTTGTGAGGGACCCGGGTTCGATAATTGCGTAACTCATTTCTTATGTATAATCTAATTAAGTAAGTAAGTTACGAAAAGTAATTAGAAAAGTAAAGGTATGACGGTAGTGAGTAACGAAAGCGATTTTGATAGAGTTATGGAATATATTATACCGGGTGACTTTAAAAGTGACCGAAAAGGGGTACATTGAAATTAAGTATTATTAAAGGTATTTCAACGCATTCTACAGAAGCCGCATTCACCTCAACCATGGTGGGTGCGAACATATACCGCACCGACATTCTGAGCCTTTTTGGGGCAGTCTGCTTCACAATACATTTTTATTTTTTGGAATTTACATGACCTGTTACAGATCGCCACTTTTGAGACTCCGAGTGCTATGATAGTGATAATTCATTGACAAGAGTCTACCATCTTCGTCATGTTCATTTCCCAACGAGTAAGGTGAAGTGGTGTGTACTCAAAATATGTGCTAGTTTGTACTCTTATCAAAAATATGAATAATTTCATGGTTGCTTTATAAGTATTCGAAAAAAAAATTGGAATACTAATCCGATAATCCATATCAAACTACATAGCCCATAATTTATGAAGGTAAGTTATTATCGCTTAATAAATCCTTAGGGGGTTTTAAAATGTATATAAATTATATAAAAAATCGCAATATCAATAAGAATAATTTGTATATAGCATGAATAATATGTTTTATACTGAATTAAAATACTTAGTCTACATAAATAACCTCAAGCTCATCCTCAATAAAAACTGCACTGTTTATTCTGGTACCCAATGACGCATTGAATATCGATTCCTCCATTTATAGGCATAATATTGAAGTCTTATAACGATCAGAAACTTAACCGGAAAAAGCTTTTACAATGGCATCTATCAGCTGTCATACTCCTGCCTAAATGACAGCGCAACTGACAGACGTAGCTTTTAAGGCATTATGTGCTGTGCGGTCAAGTGGTTCGAAATAAAATAAAGAATGAAAATCGACAGTATTTTTGGTGAAAAGTGCTGAATAATGTTCTCAATTTTGGCTTGGTTTTAAATGCCTGATAAAAATCAGTAAAAGTTGGTTTTCACGATCAAATTATTGTATTATACCCGACGCTAACATTACTTCCACATTTTGACTAAAATAAGAAATAACACTTTTTCACAGTAGGATTTCGATTAAAACGTTATTGTATCTGAAATGAGTAAGAAAATATACATATTTGTGAAGGTCAATACTAGATTCTTAGTTGCCACTCCACAAAGTTTACATGATATATTGTTGAATCCAGGCAGACTTAAAAAAAAATTATGTACCCTTTCATCTTTAGAAAAATTTGTGAGAGAATGGTATTGAAAAGTAGAGACCACCTAAAGACATGACTAGCAGCCTTCAGAAGCCTACAACGTCGGTCGTAAGCTTCGACGGCTGAGCTAGTGCTCAACCCTTAGATAGCGCCTAGCTGAATCACTTTGGGCTATACCAAATTCACGAGATTCGAGTCCGAGGCTTTACTAATAGCTCTACATCGTAAAGAGAGGTTGAAATCCTGAAAGGGGTAGAATCACATTTACTTATTTCAATTGACGCTCAAATACATAATGTGAGCAGTTAACAAACAAATCCAGAGACACAAAACCCCTGATTCTCAGAAAGGCCCTCGCATGCTCAATAACATCTAATGCGGGCTTTTTTAATTTACATGTTTTTTCAAACCAATTCTTAATAAAAGTAAAACTACCAAAAAAGTCGCTAGATAAGTAAAATCTCAAAGTAATGTATCATCAACGCAATGATCAAAAACCAAGCGTCTGTATAAAACTCTACTATATTTATGTAATATTATACATACATAATATAATACATAACATCAAATCGAATTTAATAAGTTTATTTGTTGTTTACATTCAAAACCCCACTTAAAAATCATTTCTCTCTAAATGAAACTCAAAAAATAATTCAACACAACACTATTCGGTATCCCACAACGAAGCTTCCAGCCATATAAATTCCTCGAGAGAAGATTGGTTGAAAATTGCTCTACGGACGATCTCTATCGTTCGGTTCCAATGAACTGAGTGAAAAAGTCTAGTCCGCTCGTAAAAAAAAAAAGAACAATTCTTAGTTGGCATACTTCCTCTGGGAACTTTTAAAGGAGAAAACAAAATGAGTACACTAGATATGAGATTTTTATTGGTCAGGATGATATGGTTAAACCATTTTCTGTAAAATATTCCCTGATTTTATATTTGAGTCTAAATCAAAAATAAAGAACATGATATAAAGCTTCGGTATTTGACAAATCGGCTAATTACAGCCCGTGTTGCAAGTAGCAAATACGATTAAAAACCTCGGATACTTCATCTAAATTCAACCAATAATGTCTTTAAACAAAATATGTTATTTGTCAGTGCAAGTTAGATTAACGTTAAATATTTAATAACTTCAGATAAAAACTCTAGCCCGACTGTACTCTTGAGGCTCATATACATAACTTCGGCGGTACATTTATTGAGGCAGAAAACTGTGCCAGTGCCAATTTTATTTTTCAATTCCAATCTCCCTTTAATAAAACGAGCGTTTTTTTCTCGTATCTTAGTTAAACTATTTTCGACCCAGTTTCTAAATAGTTTAAGGTGTAGATTAGGCCACTTACTTATGTTTTGAGATTTGTTTATCATATAATCCGTTTGAGTATTGTTACGATTACTAAGGCAGTTATTTGTTAAAAAAACAAAGTATACTTTTATTATTTTCTTAAATTATTTTTATTCCTTTTTTAACTTGAGTTAAAGTAACAATGGAATTACCTAAAACTAAACCTGATTATATACCACAATTTAAAATGTATGATTTTAGATATATTTTATATGATTTCAAAAAATATTTTTGTTTTTAATACGATTCGTGGATTATACATATTTCTTGCCATATTCCTACTCTAATAAAATTAGTGTTGAAAATCGTTTTAAAATGCTTTTTTATTATCATCCTCCAACGAAACAATTTACAAAAAGCAGCTTTACTCCGAGTATTTTAACTACAAAAAAACATTCTTAAAAACATTTCTGTTAACAAAACTCCTACACAACAAAAAAAAGAAAACTTGGTAAAAATAAAGCTTTTCACAGCAGATATAATCAAATTCCACCAAGTTTTCCTTGCATTAAACTTGGGCACACTTTAAAGTAGCCTGGGCTGTGGATCTAAAGAATAAGTTACCAACTTCGGAGACACACTGCATAATCAATCAAAAGGATTGTTTTTGTTGCTCCCTGCCCTGTCTTCAACAGATAAGGTGCTGATGATCTGAGTTATAATGTTTGAGACAAGATAAATCGACAATTGGGTTAAATTTAAGCCTGTAATTGTTCATTTGTTTTTGTCAAATCCAGTGTATAAGTGAAAAAGAATGAATGAACGAACTTTGAGTAATTCAATCTTGTAGTAAACTTCGTGTTTTATTTACTTAGTACTTACAAAAAAACTAATGGTGAACTAAACTGTTAACTTTCCAATCAATAAGGTTAATCAGGAATAATATAAATTTCAGTTGTATACAATTAGGAGCTTTAGCTATGTATACAATTAGGACCTTTTTAAACCAACTTGAAAAATATAGGTTTAGTTAATATTCGATTTATATATCTGCTGCATTTGTGCAACTTTCTGCAACTTTTAAAGTGATGATGAGGAAATTCAAAGATAAAACTTTAACGTATTTCCATAATGTCTCCTAAATTTTGATAGGTTTTTTTATAATATTGAGTATTTTTTAACTCAGGAAACTTAACGTAAGTTTCGTATCAGACGAAACCAAAATATAATAAGAAAAATCATTCCAAATCTCACATCGCTGCAATTCCCCAAATACTAGCACCTACCAAAACACAAAGTTCAACAGAAACTCAGTAAGCAGACTTAATTTAGCTTACTCATAGTACTATCCTGCCTAAAGACGCATAATTTAGTGATGTGTATGCAGTTACAGAATAAACTCCATCGCGTACGCACCCCACTTGAATAATTTATAATATTTTGGCTTCTCATAGTATTCAAATGCGACGAACTTGTTATTTTTCCTTGGAACATTGCCTGGACTGGCTGGACACTGCGTTGTACGCGTGTTCAAAACTGTTCTGCTTGAGTTGTAATTTTGATTTTCAACCTTGAGTGTTTTATAGAGTTGGTTTTATCTTATACCTACATGTGTCACATGAATGGGGTTAAAATATAGGTACCAGTGATCATGTGACTTAATAAAAAAAATTATAGTTAATTCAGAGTAGCGGCTATTAGTAACAATAACGCAACAATTAAGTTTTGCTAATGCTAAAATATTTAAAACTCACTTCTTATAATAGTTTCATTCTATATTTTCATAAAAATTAACTGTATCAATACAACAAGTAAATAACTTATACCCGTATAATATTCCAAAGAATACAAAAACAATTCGTTTTCATTACTAATGTTTGTTCAGATTCATAAATGAGTTAATCAATTTCTTTTCCATATTTCTTTAGGACTTTTCTACCGCTAATAGTCCTGGGTTTGTATTCCGGCTAAATATTTATATATAGCAAATAAAATAAAATAAAATCTTCACCCATGGATGTTTCTTAGGTGCATATCATTTGCTTTAATTCTTAAAATTAAATTTTTAAAAACTATTTATTTTATTTCACTTTTGGAATGGTATCTTCAAATTACTACACTGCTGGGTCGTTTAGTTGATCTCGAAAGTTTAAATAAATAGATAAACATAAACAGAATAAATGAGATAGATGAATAAGTAGATAGGACGTAATACATTTTTCATATTAAAATGTAACAAAATTTCAACAAACTCACCCTATATAATATTCCAAAAAACACATACGCCTTTCCACTTTAAGCAAGATCTTACAGTTTCCTTTCTTTTTTATTTTGCTTCCAAAGTTCTTTATCTGCTGGATCGTATATACTGCGTACAGACACATGAATATTGCATGAATCTTTTGTATTTTTTTTTTAAGTTTTTCCTAGTTGGCACAGCAACAAAGAGACTTGGCAAAATTCGACTGACCGTTCAAGATCAAATGAATGTGTCTGATGCTGTAGAAAGACAAGCTTATCTCAAAAAAATAGAATTGTAAGAACTGAAGCTCGCTGAATGGTTAAAGTGACAGATATATTCGATGTTTCTTTGGGGATAAAGAATATAATGTATAGTTTTTGATTCAGCGGAATAATAAAATATTCCCAATAGTGAAAATAATGTAATAATAAATAATAGAGCGTTTTCAGAAAAAGTTGCACACCCCAGTTTTGCGCTGCCCCTACGTTTGAGGTCTAATATCTATGTGTTGCCACTTATTTTAAAGTCTTTGTTTCTTTTCGTAAAAGGACTGTGGTTTCCTCTGACGCCAGAGCTAGTCAAGTCAATAAAACTGTTAAATATTCTTACGCTTAAGATCAAAATTGTTTATGATAACATTTTTATATTTATGGATAAGATTGATGAAAGCTTGATCACAGATTTTAAGTCTTGATCTTTTGATAAGTGCCAATTATTTAAAATGTTTTCAACTTAGTAGCAGTAACGGATTGTAACTGATGTTTGTACAGAGTTCTGAATTTTTTTGTAAATTTTTTCTATCTTTCATTTTGATTGTGATTAAATAATGGTTCTTTACAGATATTTTTTGTATAATTTCTACTATGTTTTGGCTTTCTCTTGATGACCCTTACCCCTATAAAAGTTGGTCAAATGGTTTTAAGACTGTGTAAATATAGTTTTAATATGAAAAGTAATGTTACAGTATAGTAAATTTTATGCATTGTTTAAAATTACTTAAATGTTGTGGAATGCAATATATAATGTAAAGATAATAATAATAATAATAAATAATAAATCCCCAGACAAAAACATCAAAATAAACTAAATATTCAGTATTTAGATCATAAATTTAATCAAGAATAATTGGTTACTAATTTTTTTTAATTCTATTTACCTGTTGTTATTCCTAAATAAATAAAATAAAATAAATAAATATTTAAAATGATATTTGGGCCCAGAAAAAAACATGTTTCGTACCTATTTTTTAAAATGTTGTAGATAAGAAAGTTTTAAATCACAATTATTTATTTATAAAGAAATTGAAAAACCAAAATGGATTAAAATATTCTTTTCTAAATAACAACGTATCTAAATATTGTCGAAATCAAAATATCACAGAAAATCTAACATTGAAAACAATTTCAATTCAGTCATTTACAACTTTTTCTGAATGCGGTAATTGTTTTGTTAATTGGAGCATTTGCAGATAGTTGTAGCGGTGACGGGCTACTCAACCGACCAATCACAACGCGTGTTCTACATCGCAACATTAACTTTACTTAAGCTATTAGAATATATATGATTTTGGCCTCGCTCCGATCGCCGCCCGGTACGGACGTGCAAGACCCCGTTCTCCGTCGATCGGTCCCTTCCCGATATTCCGTGGCGCTCAGTCTACTGACGTCACAGTTTAGCGTGTTGGTTCCGTGCTACGGTTTTCAAGGTTTTTCTACTCCCTCTAAGTGCTATCGAAGTGCGATTTTTCTTTGTGACTAAGCCCCTTAGTCTTCAAAGTGCTGTACTAAGTTGTGTTGTGCTTGTGCTGAGTGCAGTGTTGTGCCCAGCGTAAGTAGTCTAGTTTCAGTACAAAGGATACTTAACGGTGACAACGAATTTGTACTGAACCAGTCCTTTTATTTTTATTTTATTTCTCTTCTCTATTTTATTTATTTTTCTCCAATTTTCATATTTATTTTTATCATATCTGTGTGTTTTCGTGTGTATTTGTCCTTTCTGTCGGTAAAGGTTGACCCTAACGTGGTCAACTCTTTACCTGCGTACCCTTTTTTAGGTTTCTAGGTAGCGGCCTTCGGCGTACTACGGTTAGTTTTAAGTTATTCTCCCCTGCCCCCCTACCGCTGGTAGGGAGGTTAGCCGCTAGGGTTTTGCTAGGTTTTTAGGAACTAGGCATCTTTTAATATACTTATCCATTCTTATCATATTATTGTCCCAACCCTCCCTAATGGATTCGCTAAGCGTTATTAACTTCGCGAACGCGTTCACCCAGGCGCTTGCTGCGGCAGGCGTCTCCATCCTGAAAGACATCCTAACGCAGGCCTTGCAGGCATCAATCGCGTCTCCGGCCCCTCAGGCCCCAACCCCAGCCCCTCAGGCCTCCAACGTCCAGACCCCTCAGGTCTATTGCCCTCCCGCGTCTCCCGATCCATCCGATATGGACTGCGCGTCGGTCTCATCCTCGCGCTCATCTCGTAGGAAGCGTACCGCTCCCGGGAGCGATTCAGACTCCGCCGCGTCCGAAGCTTCGTCGGTCGCCGCCACCTTAACCGGCTCTCCTGAGCCCGCGTTCCAGTTAGTTGCCAAACGCTCTAAGAAGCGTTCGAAAAAAGCCGCGGTGTCTTCAACACCCGAGCCAACCCCGGTGTCTTCTACACCCGCCCCCGCGCCGCTCATGTCACTCGAAGTGACCACGTCTCCGTCGATCCCGTCTAAGCCAGCAACGCGCTGCGCTCCTGTCCCATCGAAGCCTCAGCTACCTCCGCCCGTCTTCCTCCGCGAAAAAGCGCACTGGACCGCGGTTTCCAACTTGTGCAAAGAGCACAAAATCAATTATCTCAAGGCAAATAACGCAGGCGATACAATAAAAATCCAAGTCGCAACTATCGACGACTTCCGCGCGATCACTCGTTTACTCTCGCTTAAACAAATCGCATATCACACCTACGCCCTCCCGGAGGAGCGTAAGATCCGCGCAGTACTACGGGGCGTCCCGTTTGAACTCAGTAATGACGACATTCTCGAGGACCTCAAGTCTCAGGGCTTCCCGGCTGAAGCAGTGCACAAGATGCACTCAAACCGCGGTAGGCGTTTTCCGTTAGCTTTAGTTATCTTGTCTAATACTCCCAACTCGAGGGAGATCCTTGGAGAGGCTCGCACAATCTGCGGACTCTCGAATATCTCCGTCGAGCGTCCCAACCCCTGTGGTCACCCTGGGCAGTGCCACCGCTGCTATCTCTACGACCACGCAGCGGCTAACTGCTCAGCTCAACCCAGGTGCGTCAAGTGTCTGGACCCTCATATAACAAAGGAGTGCACTCGCACTCTCGAATCCACTTCCCTCTCTGCCTGTGTGCTGTGCGGCCAGTCTGGCCACACAGCTAACTACAGGGGTTGCCCGCGCGGTCCGCGCTCCTCAGCCAAGAGGGCCGCGCCTAAACCGGCGCCGCCGCTCACTCCCGCTAACTTCCCGCCGCTGCGCAACCGGGGTCTCCCGGAAGCAAAGCCCGTTCAACCGACGCCTACTTCGGCTCTGTCTTGGAGGCAGCGTCCGGCCGTTCCACCTGCACCTTCGCGTCCTATCCCAGCTCCCGTAGCTCCCGTAGGGCCGCATCCTGTTCCGTCATCTTCTCCTCAGTCATCAATGGATGAGAACACGAAGACCGTATTCGACGTCATTCAAAACGTCGACATTAATGAAATTTCCGTTCTCGCACGCAAACTGCGAGCCGCCCGCTCTCCTCAAGAGCGTTTATTTGCGTTAGCCGAGCATCACTCGCTTCTAAGTTCGTTATAAATTTTATTTTTATTTTTTATTTTTGTATAAATTCGTTAATAAAGTAATATTATGTCTAGACCCGCAAATCCCGCGTCCGGTCGTACCATACCCAAGGGCTTATCCCTAGTATCTTTTAACGCTCGTAGTCTCAGCACTAACCTTCCTGAGCTCAAACTGTTCCTTCAGAACAACGAGCCTGACTTATTGCTTCTTCAAGAGACGTGGCTCACCCCAAACCGCACCAGGGGATTCGCTGTTCCCAATTACGTGTTCATTCGTAACGATAGGCCCGACGGTTACGGTGGCACAGCTATTTATCATAAAAGAGGTTTCCACTGCACTCCTCTCCCTACCCCTCCTCTCCTCAACATGGAGGCCACTGTGTGTAGATTGGCTATTACTGGTAATCCGACCGTCATCATAGCTTCAGTCTACATACCTAGTGACATCCATCGTACCAGACCTATCCTTAGCGACTTCGAGGCCATTCTCGCCCTCGGCCATTCAGTCATTATGTTTGGAGATTTTAACTCCAAACATACTGACTGGAAGTTCCTATCGACCAACCAAAGCGGTAGAGAACTCCTTAAAATCACTCAGCAACTCGACTTAGACGTCATCTCTCCCGTCACTCCCACTCACTATCCCGGCAACCCTAACTACTCTCCTGACATCCTTGATTTTGCGATCGTCAAACAAATCAACCTCGATCTCAGGTCTATCGAACCGCTGGATGACCTTGGCTCTGATCACCGCCCCGTCTCCCCGTGCTAGGACCGCCTAACAATCACGTCACTCCTCCTAAGACCTTTACCAACTGGAAAGGTTTTAAAAATACGTTAGCTTCAGCCTTAGAGGCCCCAAACTCTCCGCTCGCGATTTCGCCCGACCAATTAGATAGCCCGGACAAAATAGATTCATTAGTTGACTCCCTCACTGATGCTATCAACTCAGCCATCAGTGTAAACGAAAAGGTTGCTAAGCGAAGTATAGCCAATCTACCCTTAGCCGTTAGCAATCTCATTAAAGCTAAGAACGCGGCTCTCCGGAGAGCCAAGAAATATCCCACGCCCGCCTATAGATCAGCTGCGAACAAACTACAACGTAAAGTTAGGTTTCGCCTCGCGGAACTCCGAGACGCTCAGTTTAACAATCTCATAGAGAATATCTCCCCGTCCCACCAAGCGTACTATAGTATGGCCCGAGCCTTACGCGTAGACGCCACCTCTCACATTCCTCCTCTCACTCGTCCCAACGGCACTATTGCCTTTGAAGCCGAAGAGAAAGCCGAATGCTTCGCCGAAAGCATAGCGGCACAATGTTCACCCAGCACGCAACCCGCGGATCCCACCCACATCCAGGGGGTGGAGGACGAAGTTCTCCATAGAGAATCTCTCCCCATCACCGACGACCCCGTCACAGTCTCTAATGATGAAATCTTGCTTCTCATTAGAAGTCAAAAGGCTCCGGGTGCGGATGGTATTTCTAACCACGCACTCAAACACCTGCCTCAACAGGTTCTTACCTTGTTAGCCATCATCTTCAATGCCTGCTTTGACCACAGCTACTTTCCAAAAGCCTGGAAAGAAGCGACAGTCATAGGCATTCCTAAGCCGGGTAAACCTCTGAATATCCCGACTAATCACAGACCCATCAGCCTCCTCAAGGCCATGTCTAAACTTCTTGAAAGAGTCATACTCTCTCGAATGCGGAACCATCTGTTTCCAACGGATGGCGATCCCCTCATCATTACCCACCAGTTCGGCTTCCGCGCTAAGCACTCCTGCCCTCAGCAAGTCCATCGAATCGTCGAGTACATACTCGACGGCTTCTATCCGAAACGAAAGAAAACGATCGCAGTTTTCTTTGACGTAGCCAAGGCTTTCGACAAAGTCTGGCACAGCGGTCTCGTTTATAAACTCTACAGAATAGGCTTACCGGCTCGCCTAGTTAGGATAATCGCGTCGTTTCTCAAAGACCGCACGTTTCGTTTCAAACATGAAGGCACGCTTTCCGCGCCTCGTCCCATAAAGGCTGGAGTCCCTCAAGGCTAAGTCCTCGCCCCTCTGTTGTATACCGTGTACACTAACGACATTCCCATTCCGCCGAAAGATGTCGAACTCGCCCTCTTTGCCGACGACACAGTCCTTTACACCAAAGGCCAAAGTGTCCCGGGTCTCACCACCAGACTCCAAAAGGCTGTAGATGCCCTCGGTGCATGGTTTCAAAAATGGCGTATCGATGTGAACCTAGACAAGAGTTCTGCGGTTTACTTCGACTGCAAACAACGTCGTGTCGCTGACAATCTGCACGTTCGAATGTTAGGTACTCCCATCCCCTGGAAGCGCACTACCAAATACTTAGGCGTCACCTTAGACCAGACGCTTTCTTTCAAGCCACACGTCGATAGAGTAACGAAACTCGCCCGTTTTTACTTAGGCCGCTTATATAGTATATTGGTAGAAAGTCAAAGTACAGTCATGACATATGCCTCGCCAGTCTTTGCCCACTCCAAACCCTCCGTCTTGCAAAAACTGCAGGTAGTTCAAAATCTCTTCTGCCGCAGGGCCACAGACGCACCGTGGTACGTGCGTAACGCGGACCTGAACAGAGATCTTGAACTACCTACAGTACAACAACACCTCAAAACACTCTCAGAATGGTTCTTCAAACGCGCCGAATCCCATCCCAATGCTCTAGTTCGAGATTCAGTCTCATATACTGCTCCTGTCTTAGATTCGAAATTCAAAATCGCTAGACCGAGAAACGTGCACACGAACGTAGCGACGCAGCTGACGCTAGATCTCTTAGCCCTTCAGGCCGCAAATTCTAATTCTAACGTAAATTCTAATTCTAACGTAAATCCGAATTAATGCAATTTTATTTTTAAATTTTTTATGTTTTTAATTAGTTACTTTTCGTTTTGAGCACCTTCAGTGCTATGTATTCACCTTCAGTACTTTGAGCACTTTCAGTGCTATGGAAATCCCAGCGGGTGACCCCTTCTGGGCCCCGCTAGCGCGGCCTCTTTCTCCAATTGGCCGTCGCTCAGATGAAGGCTGAGTAGCAAAAAATTGCACGAGCCGACAGGGGGTTTTTTAGTGGGTATGGTTCTGGTAGGCGTCGGGACGAGTCCTACATAACTCCGATCGCGCGCGCGGAGATTGCCTCAGAGCATTTTTTATATCCTCGTGCCCTTCCCGTGGAGGGGAACAAAAAAAAATGATTTCGGCCGTGGGCTGCGGCCTGCGCACCCTTTTCTTTCGGTGGGAACGCGTGGTTAAGTTCCCTAAGTAGTTAAAACTTACATTAACTTGGTTTATAGTAAAATATCAATGACAGTTAATTAAATCTTTTTTTTTTGTTTAAAATTTTTTTTTTTTTGGAAAGAGATGGAATTATTATTTTTAATACTAATAATATTTATTATTAGTATATTTTACTTTATTTGCAAGAGAGATGCAAAAACCACTTCGACTATTAACAATTCTTAGGGATGGGCTAACTCAAAATAGTTATAATTTACCGAACTATTTAGATTAGCATTCTTTATATTTCTTATTGATATTTATAAATGTTAAAAATAATAGTTTCAGCGTGGTTTCCTTACATATAAGTTAGATCAATTTTTTTAGCTTCGCTATTGTGTGTGTGTGTTTGTGTATATGGTGTGTGTGTGTGATGGTGTGGGTGTGTGAGTATGTGGGTGTGAGTAAGCTCGTGTGAGTACGTGTTAGTTTGGTCATTTGAGACGTATCTTCGACATCGTCGCCAGCAGCCGATCTGCGTCGCCGTCGCCGCTCCGGCAAGCTCTGCGTTCCAGGACTTCGTGTTTGAGTAAGTTATCCGCGTCGTCCCCAACCCCCCTATCGCGTGTAGTGAGGTTTATATATTGTATGTATGTATGTATTGTATATATATATTGTAGTCCCTCCCCAAGCCCTCCGCAATGTCTTCGCAATTTCAAGACCTTGTGAAGAAACTCCCTGATGGCCTTGCCGTTTTAGGCCCCATCTCTGACCCAAATGTACTGTTGCAGAAACTCTGCATTATTTTCCCTCAACTCGCTCCACTAAACCTTCAGGCCGTTCAAGCCACCCCAGTCAACCAGACCCTTCTGGTCTTAGACCCTCCCGCGTCCCCCTCCTCCAGTGATATGGAGTGCGAAGTAGACGCCCCTTCGCGCCGCAAGCGTGCACCCGAGACCGAGTCGTCCTCGGACGCCACCCCAACTGGCTCTGAGCCACCCTCATTCACCCTCGTTAAGAAGCGCTCGAAACAAGCCCCGGCGTCCTCAATGCCCGTCACAGTGTCTTCAACACCCTCCGCGGCGCCTCCAAAGCCCGCGCCCGTCCCGGTACCCACAACACCCGCCCCGGCGCCACTTATGTCACTTAAAGTGACTCTGCCCCGTACGCCAGCTTTAGTCAAGCCTCAGGTCCCACCACCCGTATTCCTTCGGGATAAGGTCCGAAGTCTCGACATTGTGCAAAGAGCACAAGATCCTCTACACCCGAGCGACCAACTTGGGTGAATCAATTAAGATCATTGTCTCGTCGTTAGACGGTTTCCGTGCTTTAACAAAGCTTCTCACTGGTAAGCAATATGCTTACCACACTTACGCTCTCCCAGAAGAGCGTAAGTTCAGAGCGATACTCAGGGGAGTCCCGTTCGAATTATCTAACGAGGCTATCCTAGAGGATCTGCAGTCCCAAGGTTCCCGGCACTCGCGGTGCATAAAATACACAGCAAGTACGGAAGGCGTCACCCTCTCGTTTTGGTGGTTCTCACCAACGACCCCAAGTCCAGGGAGATCCTCAAAGGGGTTAGCACTATATGCGGCCTCGCTGGGGTCTCGATCGAGGCGCCTCATCGCCGCGGTCACCCCGGCCAGTGCCACCGGTGCCAGTTGTATGGGCATGCGGCAGCCAACTGCGCTGCCCCGCCCAGGTGCGTCAAGTACCTGGTTCCTCACTTCACTAAAGAGTGCAATCGCACTGAAACTCCCTCTACGCCTGATTGCGTGCTTTGTGGCCAGTCCAGCCACACCGCAAACTACAGGGGCTGCCCTCCTGCACCCCATTCCATAAATTCCAATTCTAAGAGGGCGGCACCCAAACAGGCCCTGCCCCTTTCTCAGGCAAACTTTCCGCCGCTTCGTAGCCGGGTTCCTCCGGCTGCAAAACCTACTCAGCCCAAGCCTACTCAGCCCAGACGATATGCGTATCGTCTGCAACGCTATCAAAAATATTGATGTTAGGGAAATTTCAGTTTTAGCCCGTAAACTTAGGGCTTCACGTTCTCCTACAGAGCGACTGCTAGCTGTGGCGGAGCATAGTTCCCTTCTCAATTCATTATAGGTTCATTTAAATGAATTGATCCCTAAGTCAAGCTTCGGCCGACCTCAGTGCAGCCCTGGCTTCTCCGGAGGCTGCCCAGAACGGCCACCAACTCATGTCCCTTTGAGCACCTTCAGTGCAACTTTCACATCTAGCGGACGACCCGCCTGCGGGCGTCCGCCAGCGCACCCACTTCCCAACGAGTGTCGCTTCCGACGAAGGCTAACGCTAAAATATTGCCACAGCTAACAAGGAGGTTTTTAGTGGGCAGGTGCCATTCTGGTGAGTCCCACATAACCCCCGCAGAGGTCGGTATTTTCCTGCGGCAGTATGCAAGACGCATCTTTCACCTCCCTCCCGTAAGGGTGTTGCTTCTACGGCAAAAAAAAAGTACTGTCACTAGCATATTATATATTTTTATGTGTATGAACAGTTAACCCTTTGGATGCAGCAGCTTCGGTTGCTTCGTAACACTGGCTTTCCAACCGTTTAGTTAAAGGGATTTTACAAGTTTGGGTGATTTAGTCATGAATTAAAAGATTTCGATTTAGTTTATTGTATAGAAATGTGCCTATAAACAAAAGATACGGTGACTAAAGCTTGTGTTCAAAGCTAAAGAATCGGCTACTGAGTGGTTACGTTTGTTTGTCTTAGTATAGATTGGAGTCAGGGAGTGTTGAAATAGGGTAGTGTGAAGGATGAAGAGTTGTCGGACAGTGACAACTTCCCATTGTTGGTAGAGAAGGTGTGTAGGATAAAGATATGGCTTTTTAGTAGCAACCTTATAAAGAGCTCTTTGTGCACGTTCAACATGCATTATTACCTATATATTTAGCTGCACCTCATATCAAATATTGGCAAAGTGATTGATACACTAGTTTTAGTACGAAAGCATTAGCAACATAACAGAGACATTCAAAATGAAAATTAGTTTACGTATTCTATTTGTTATTTGATTTGTATGTCGGTTATTTTATTATTCATTTCTGTGTATAATATCCGTAATTATTTAATAATTAATAAAGATATTGTCTGTATATTTTAAATAACTTACAATTGTTTAATAACAATATTATGCTGTATTTATAATATTAAGCAACCTTTCAATGTTTTCTTATATAAAGTAAAAAACATTCGCTTAATTTTTTGTGTTTGTTCAAAATTTCACGGTCATTTCATGATATACAATCGGAGGTTCCAATAACTGAATGTTATGAATATATGTTATATAGTGAGTTTCTTGCGACTAAAATGTTGGTAAAATAGATATACTTTTTCAAGTAGCGTAATAAATATTTAAAGTAGCGTAGTATAGACACAATTAAAAGATATAATACTTATAATTTAGAAATATTGCCTTTGTTTGCATGGTCAAATGTTGTGATGTTAATTTAATTATAGGCTTGCTAACAAGGCATACAAGGATGCATTTTATGATTTATCATAGCACTGATTATATTAAATCTTTGATAATCATATAGGTAGATAAAATGTACAGCCAGGCCTCAGTCACTACATGACTTGTGCACGCTACTGGCCACCAGCGGCCCTTCGCATAGTAGAATGTCTACAGATGTACAGTGCATCATCAGTCTCGGTTTGCGTGCGTTCCCGAGCGCACGTCGATCGCAGACGCATTTTCCGCTCCATTAGCCCCCGCGCTAATCGAGCTTTCAATTTTCAAAGGTCGTTACCGTTTTAAGCAATTTCATAGCCGTACCGTAATAAGTTTCAAACGCCGTTTTCACGGCGATTAGTGGGTTGTAACCGTACTTCGTGTTTCGTCGAACGTGAGCTACGTCGGCGGGCTTCGTCGTTCCAGGTGTTCTTCGTGGAGTAAGTTCGCCGTGTTCAAGACTCCGAGGACTGGTGGATACGCGTAACGGTGCCAACGAAACCAGTCGGCGTTGCCCCGGTGCGCATAGTTCTGCCCTTCAGGCAAACAACAAACCGGAAGTCCCGATCCCAGTGCACTGGGCCTTACTCAGGGTGACGGACCAGCGCTGTCCGAATTAGGGGCACCGCTGCGGCCGTTCCGATCCCCCTACCGCCGGTAGGGAGGCTTAGTTAGGTTTTTGTATTAGGTCGTTCATAAATTATATATTTATATATTAACATATTTTGTTAGCTCCCCTTCCCTCCCCCGCCGTACGAAATGGCTTCGCAAGTTCACGCTGAACTTGCGAAGCAATTCGCAGATGCACAAAGCATTCCTCCGAATGCTTTGTGCCCTTCTTCCCGAATTCGCCACCTTGCTGGCCCCACTGGCCCTTCAGGCCCCGGCTTTTCAGGCCTCGACAACAACGCTGCCTCACAGCGCTCTCCCTTCCTCCGCCTCCAGTGAAATGGAGTGCGATTTCTCGGACGCCGCCTCGACGGCTACCTCAACCTCGGCCTCATCCGCCGCCCGCCCCTCCAAGCGCACTGCGTCTAGCAGCAGCGCCGAGTCCGATTCCCAAGCGGACACCCTCACCAGCTCCCCTGAGCCTACCGTCACTTTTACGCTCGTAGAGCGCCGCTCCAAGCAGACAAAGAAATCCCGGGTGTCTCCGACACCCAACTCCAGGCCGGTGTCTCCGTCACCAACCGCCTGCCCGGCGACAGTCGCCCCCCTCCCCCTGTCCCCCTGATGTCACTCACCGTGACTCTCCCAGCCGGCTCAACCGCCGCCCCCACCAAGCCAGCCTCACGCTGCGCGCCGGTCTTAGCCAAGCGAAGACCCCTCCCCCCGTGTTCCTACGGGAAAAGGCCAAATGGCCTATAGTCTCGACTTTATGCTCAGAGAACAAAATCAATTATTTAACGGCAACGAACCTCTCGGAGTCCGTTAAGATTACAGTCCCCTCCATTGACGACTTTAGGAACCTTACTAGGCTCCTATCAGGCAAACAATTCCCATACGACACTTACGCTCTCCCTGAAGAGCGTAAGATAAAAGCCATCATCAGAGGAGTCTCGTTTAAGTTCTCGAACGAGATTATCCTGGATGATATTAAATCTCAGGGCTTTCCCGCCGAGGCTGTGCACAAGATGCACAGCAAAAGCGGCCGCCGTTTCCCCTTGGCCTTGGTCATACTGACCAACACACCAAAGTCGCGAGATTTCTTCCGCGAGGCCCGCACTATCTGCGGCCTCTCCGGAATCTCCGTAAAGACGCCACATCGCCGTGGCTATCCCTCGCATTGCCACAGGTGCCAATTATACGGGCACGCGGCGCGTCAATGTTCCGCCAACCCCAGGTGCGTAAAGTGCCTGGAGCCGCACTTCACGACGGAGTGCAACCGCACTCCAGAGTGGACAACTCCACCCTCATGTGTGCTGTGCGGCCAGTCCGGCCACACAGCTAATTACAGGGGCTGCCCCCGTGCACCCAGGACCATCAGACCAACTATTAAAAGGGCGGCACCCAGACAGGCCCCGCTCCTTATTAGTAACTCTAATTTCCCGCCGCTGCGCCACCAGGATTCCCCGGCAGTAAAGCCCGCCCAGCCCACGCCCACTCCAGTACTTGCCTGGAGACAGCGTCCGGCTGCACCCACCCGCCCTGCTCCACAAGCAGGTACCCAGAATTCTCCTCAGCCTTCAATGGCTGAGGATCTCAAGCTAATCTTCAACACCATAAAAGGTGTTGACATGACCCAAGTAGCGCAGTGCGCTAGTAAACTACGCGCAGCCCGCGACTCGCACGAACGATTACTCGTAATCGCAGAGTACCAAACCCTAATTAATTCATTATAGGTACATCTATAATGAATACTCCTCTAAGCGCCACGACTGGTCGCACGAAACCCAGGGGTTTATCCCTGATCTCGTTTAACACCCGAGGTCTAATCGACCAACTTCCGGAGCTCAAACTGTTCATTAAGAACATACAGCCCGAGTTAATCCTTGTCCAAGAGACATTCTTAAAACCCCAGCACACCAGGGGTCTCAATATTCCTAGATACTCTCTTGTGCGTGATGACAGGCCCGCTTCGGTCAGACTAGGTGGCACTGCCATATACTACAAGAGAAGTATCCACTGCACACCGATTCCCACGCCTCCACTCACCAACATGGAGGCCACAGTATGTAGACTGGCTATGACAGGTCACAGGACCATAGTCTTGGCCTCAGTCTACATACCTAGTGGTACAGCGCCCCTTCGTTGTGACTTCTAGGCCTTACTCGAACTGGGGCAATCCGTCATTATGTTCGGCGATTTTAATTGCAAACATACTGACTGGACGTGCTTGTCGACCAACACCAGTGGTGTTAAATTACTAGACATCACGAAGTCACTCGATCTTGACGTCATTTCACCAGTCACACCGACACATTACCCGGACAACCCGCTTCATTCCCCTGATAACCTTGACTTTGCCATCGTCAAGGAATTCAATCTCGACCTTAAGACCACACAGCCGCTAGACGACTTAGGCTCTGACCACCGTCCGGTGTCTCTAATATTAGGAGCCCAAAACGACCCTCCTGCTCCAAAAACCTATACCAATTGGGAAGGTTTCAAGCACACCCTGTCTTCGGCCTTGGAAGCCCCAGACTGCCCACTCGCGATTTCATCCGACTACCTCGATAGCACGGATAAAATCGACTCTATAGTCGATTCACTCACTACCGCCATCAACTCGGCTATTAGTGAGAATCTAAAGGCTGCTAAGCATGGCAAGCCCAAGCTTCCCTTGGACATTAGCAACCTAATCAAAGCTAAAAACGCCGCTCTCCGCAGAGCCAGAAAATACCCTACACCCGACTACAGGCTAATCGCTAACCGGCTTCAACGTAAAGTCAAACGTACCGTCGCGGAATACAGAGACGTTCAAAGGAACGATCTCATGATTAATATTTCCCCGTCCCACACGGCGTACTATAGGATGGCGAAAGCCCTCCGACTAGACGCCCGTACCTACACCCCTCCGTTATCTCGTCCCGATGGCACTACCGCCTTCGAGGACGACGAAAAAGCTGAATGCTTCGCCGATAGCATTGCTTCACAATGCTCCCCGAGTACCCAACCCACAGACCCAGCTCACATCCAGGAGGTGGAAGACGAAGTCGATTGCAAAGACTCCCGTCCCGTCACCGCTTACCCCATCACAGTTTCTTACGATGAGATCCTACTCATCATTAGGAGACAGGAATCCAAGAAGGCCCCGGGTGCGGATGGAATTTCCAACCAAGCACTTAAGCAGCTGCCTCGGCAGGTGCTTACCTTACTTGCGATTATCTTCAATGCTTGCTTCGACCTAAGCTACTTTCCAAAAGCTTGGAAAGAAGCTATAGTCATAGGCATTCCCAAGCCGGGTAAACCTTTGAATAACCCGGCTAATCACAGACCCATCAGTCTACTCAAGGCAATGGCCAAACTTCTCGAGAGAGTCATACTCGCTCGAATGAAGGACCACCTGTTCCCAGCGAACGGTGACCCCCTCATTATCCCCCACCAATTCGGCTTTCGAGCCAAACACTCGTGCCCTCAGCAAGTCCATCGAATCGTCGAGTACATACTCGACGGCTTCTACCCCAGACGACTGAAAACAGTCGCGGTCTTCTTTGACGTAGCCAAGGCTTTTGACAAAGTCTGGCACGCAGGGCTCATTTACAAGCTTCACAACACAGGCTTGCCCGACCGACTAGTCAAACTAGTCGGCTCCTACCTTAAAGATCGCACCTTTCGTTTCAAACACGAAGGTACGCTCTCCACCCCCGCCCCCTCAAGGCGGGCGTCCCTCAGGGCTCGGTACTCGCCCCGTTATTATACACAATATACACCAATGACATACCTATTCCGTCTAAACTCAACTATCCCTCTTTGCCGACGACACTGCCCTATACGTCAAGGGCGTGCACGTCAACACACTCATCACCAAACTCCAGAAGGCCGTAAATGACCTCGGAGCCTGGTTTAAAAAATGGCGTATCGATGTAAATCCAGAGAAAAGCTCTGCGATGCGCTTCGATCATAAACGCCGTCGTCCCCACGACCCCCACATCCGAATGCTAGGTACGCCCATCCCGTGGGCACTCACCACCAAGTACCTAGGCGTAACGCTCGATCGTACGCTTTCATTCCGACCTCACATTCTCCGAGTTACCAAACTCGCCCGTCTGTACATGGGTCGACTTAACAGTATGTTAGGCCGCCACAGTAAAATGTCCCTTAGGCACAAGCGAACGCTTTTTAAGGTTTGCGTGAGACCAGTCATGACGTACGCCGCCCCAATATTCGCACATGATAAACCCTCCGATATGTATAAACTACAGGTAGTTCAGAATCTCTTCTGCCGCCGGGCCACGGATGCTCCGTGGTACGTGCGAAACGCAGACTTGCACAGAGATCTTGAACTGCCTACTATACAACAACTCCTTAGGACGCTCTCCACCGCTTATTTTAAGCGATCCGAAGAGCACCCTAACCCCTTATACGCGAGACAGTAGCTTATACTGCTCCGTCCATGCCGTCGAGGTACAAAGTCCGTAGACCGAGAAATGCACTCTCGGATCCCCCCGATCAACTTTCGGCTAATCTGGACCAGCTTAAGGCTGCCCAGGCCGTTTAATCACCAATATATAAATGTCATTTGCACCTTAAGTGATTAAGTATTCTCAGCGGGTGACCCACTAGCGGGTCCCTGCTTGCGCGCCCACCTCCCTACCCGGGTGTCGCTCCGATGAAGGCTGACAGCATTCCCATGCTACAGCCAATTAGGTGGTTTTTAGTTGGTAGGTGCCACTTTGGTGAGTCCCACATCACCCCGCAGACGGCTGCGGTGGTATTCATGACGAATCTTCCCCCTCCCGAGAGAAGGTGCTTCGGCAGCAATAAAAAAAAATGTACAGTGCCTGCATACATGCTGCAGAATTGTTTATTGTATGAAAAATTATTTGAAACACAAAATAAGTTCTACATGCTTTTGCATGCCTATATTATAATAATAACTCTTTATTTCTCACATAAAATAAAATAATATAATAAAAAAATATTTGCAGTAAATTACTTAAATCTAATGTGGACAAAGGCGGTCTTATCGCTGGCAGCGATTTCTTCCATTTATAGTTATTTTTATTTCTTATATCTATTTATTTACTATATCTTTGCAAAAAATATTCTATTAGATATAACATTAACGATTAAGTTAATATTTGCGTGGAGTCGTAGTATTTGCCCGGAGAGATAGGTAATTAAACTTCGTTTTCAGATCGAAGCGATAATTTGTGGTATTACCTAACTTGGCATCTTGGTTTTACTTTTGAATATACTGACATACTTGGCGCGAGTTAAACATACCCCTACTAGGTGTAAAAAAAAATTTAAGGATTTAAAAAAAAATATTTCTAACAATCACACCACATTATCTAGCCCAAATTGAGTATCATTAAGAACTTGTGTTATGGATACTAGATAACGGATAAATAAACTTAAGAAATATATAAACACATATAGATATTTTTTTATATATAAATATTAGAAATATACTTAATTAAACGTAAATACATCCATGACTAGAAAGCAAATATAATAATATATCTGCCCCTACTAGGATTCGAACCCAGGACCTCTGGCATGGAAGGCAAGGCTACTTACCTCCACACCAAACACTACACCAAAAAGAGATACTCTGTCTTTAATTAGATAGGCATAATTTTGTACCCGGCTTCGAGTTATCATAATCACTTGAACCTTGTATTGTGCGATGTCGCTTTGGAGTGCCGCCAAACATTCAAATTGGAGCGGTCCGAAGTGTTTGTACCGGTACATTGTCCCAGCGTAGTTACCTGTTTGTGAACAGATTCTGGTATTCCTGGTTATTTATTACTTGAAACAGGTAGTTAAATATATTGTTTGTTTTTGGACATACAATTAAATTGTATAATGAAGTTTGTATTTATAGAGGGAATAATACTGTGTTCCCTCTATATATACAATAAGTATTTATAAGTGTACAAATACGTAAGCGGCGACGCGTACACCGAGGGCCTAATTTTTGAACCTTGGTAAGGGCGAACGTTTTATGTCATTTTATGTTTATTCTGGACATCCGCTAGCTTGCTTTATAGTAATTAATGGCTTAACAGGTTTTGCTAACCAAGTGGCCTGTGTGTTTGAATTAGGAATTCTATTTGAATATAAACCATACTGTAACTGCAATACAACTAATATTAATTCAAACGTAAATTTTCAAACATTTTCCTTATAAGCCAAACAAATAAACACAAAAATACCTAGAGAGCAGACAAAAGCAACATTTTTATACACGACAACAAAACTTCTACCAACTGCTTACATTTTCAGCCTACCCCCGTATGATACATGACTGATCACATCTTCTAATTAATGACGCATGAGTCCCCGAAGTATGTGGTCCCGGATCCGAAGAGAACAAATGATAAAGGTCACTGAGATGCGACCCGGGACCTATTAATTATATTATACAGGGTGGAAACGGTCATGAGAAGCTGTCAACGAATAAATGTTTATTTTTATTGGTGATAAAATGTGTTACTTGTTCATTGCTGGCATAGGGATTTTATTTGAGATAAAATACAATTGAATGACTTGGAATTAGTTGTTGGAAGCGCTATCAATTTTTTAATCCATAAATATTGTATAATAACTAACTCTGAGCATAGTAAGGGATTTAGTAAGGGAGGCAGTGAGTTGTAAGCTTCTCGGTTAACAAAACGAAATAATGTTATACTTTTCGGTTATATCGGTCATACTTTTCCCCATCTTTATAGAAAGGATGTATAAAGATGCCTAATCCACTACCAAGACAGATTGTCCGCTCATAGAATCATCAGATACTATAAAATATCAAGTATCAATCAAATACCATCTAATCATAACAACAACTAAATTTAAACCACACTTAATTTAACATCGATGCACTGTCTGCAAATTTTATTTTATTTTTAAAACCCAGCGCTACGTAGCATCTTCGAATATTATCAAATCATCTTAATTTTCACTTTTCCAAACTATACTAGCGTATTACATCCTGAGGTGGATTTACAGAACACTACTGGTCGAACTTGATAGGCCCTAACAGTACTTCACACCGCGTAAATTCCCAACGACTGTTAATTATGGAATGTTCTACAGCTGTATATTTTAAATACTTCGTGAATTGTTCTTTCTCAATCATAGGCAACTTTTGACAGGCAGGCAGACTAGGCACTTTGTGAAAATTCACAATATAACTTCCCAAAATATTATTTTGCTTGACAGTTTAATTACTACACAGGTCTAAAATCAAATTAATAAAATCACCAATCACCATTTGTTAACTGTAACTAAACTTAACTTAACTGTAAAAAAGTTAATTCTAATTGCCTGATAAGTAAATGTTATGAGGAAATAGAATAATTTTTCTTTTTTATTTATTAATTATTTTAATTATTTAATAATTATTCTTATTTTTAGATTACAATAGTAAAATAAAACTAGTCCAATACAATTCGATTGTATGATGTTATTTTTTTGCTTAATTATTATTATTATATGCTAAAAATAATAATTTTAGCTTGTGGTAAGGTTGATACAATATTATTTTACTTGTTTGAATTTGATTGATAACTTTAAAATTAAATATCTGAATATAAGTTATCGCAATATTTATTAACGCAATGTTGTACTATTTTTGGCTCAAATAAATACATTTCATTATTGTTTTTATTGTGATAAAATGTTGCAGTTTTTTTGTTTTTATTTCACAGTAGTATGGACAAGTTCTAACACACAATGACATATGTCAAGTGATTTAAACAAACTTACATGGATTTGATTCATTTAGGATTTCATAATTTGTCCACTTTTCTGGGCTGGCAAACAAGTTCCGCCATCTGTTGATAAGCGGTATTCCGAGTTGTTACCAGCTTAAGTACAGAGTTAGTTATTTTTGCATTCGATATTATCGCGTTTTTATAATTCTACTTTGTGATTGCCAAATGCTGTGAAACTTGCGATTATGATATTGCGGTTGTTGATATCATATATCTCTGTAGACACACTTTCATCATGTTAACTTTGCATAAACCTGGGCCCAGGCAGGTATGACTTAGTTTATTTTTGCTTTCTGTCCTAAAAACGTCATTAGCTCTTTATATTTTTTCGTAATTATAATCGATCGTAATTATAAAGCTACTAAACAAAGGTACGGAGGTGGGGTTTTAATTGCGACTCGTAAGGACTTAAGTATTGTTCCTCAGCCTTGTTTTAATTCTAGTGCCGAAGACTTATGGTTGACCTTAAACATCTGTAGACAACATATTGTGCATATTTGTGTTTTATATTTATGTAACGAGAATATGGGTTATAGTTTCTCCGCACAACTACAAAATTTTTTACTAAGTATTAACAATGTAGTGATGAAGAACTTGGATCACAAATTTCTGCTGGTAGGTGATTTTAATTTAAGTGACATTGAGTGGGTTCCGGATACCGAAGTTGCAGACGGATCATTAATACCTACCAATATACGGTCGTCAAATGAAATATTATTGATTGATGAATTAAACTCTCTTGGTTTTAAACAGTTTAATCGCATTTGTAATGCTTATAACAAGATTTTAGACCTGGTTTTTTCTAATGATATTGTAACTGTTTTTGATGCGAGTGACGGCTCTTTAGTCCCGATTGATCCCTACCATAGTGCCCTGGTAATATCTTTTACATTTGTAGATGGCGATTTTTTAAAAGCTAACTCTTCTACAAAATTTTTGTATAGAAAAGGTGACTACGAATCTATAAACAGAGATATTGCAAACATTCAATGGGGTAGAGTATTGTCTTCATTATCAATGGAGGATTCCGTACTTTATTTTTATGACGTTTTTAAATTGCTACGAGATAAGTACGTTCCTTCTAAAAAGGTTTTTTTATGATACCTACCCTGTACGGTACACTCTGTCGCTTAAAAAGTCAATTAAAGAAAAACACAAATATTTGCGTAGATATAGGACTTATGGTAACAGGTCGGACGAAGAATCTTATAAAATCTTGCGTGAACGGGTAAGGAAATTAGAACAATCTGCATACCAGTCTTATATATCTTGCGTTGAAAATTCGATTATACAGAATCCTAAACATTTTTGGTCTTACATTAAACAAAAATCAAAGTCACATTGCATGCCAAGTAGTCTCAAATTTGAAGGTGCAACCGTAAATACTGGCGAAGCAATTTGCGATGCTTTCTCGAAATATTCAATTCACTTTTTTGGATCTAAGTGAAAATAACATCCAGGTCCAGCAAACAGCGGAGCATTCCAGCAGTTCCTCACATAACGCGACCATTTCTAATATCACAACAGTTTCTGTAGAAGTAAATATCTTAAAAAGAATACTTGAATCGCTTGACCCGTATAAAACCGCAGGACCGGACTGCCTTCCAGCTTATTTTCTGATTAAGTGCGCCCAAACCATATGTGTGCCTTTAGCCATATTATATGATAAGTCTTTGTGTACAGGTATAGTCCCTCTAATTTGGAAAAAAGCATACATTACACCTGTTCATAAAAAAGGCCCCAAAACCGAGGTTATTAATTATCGTCCGATCTCTAAGCTATGCATAGTCTCCAAGGTTCTTGAAAGAGTCATATATAATCAACTTTACGTATCACTTAGCCACACATTTAGCCCGTCTCAACATGGTTTTTTAAGAGGTCGCTCAACGGTTTCAAACCTTGTGCTTTTAAATACGTTTATAACTGAGTCTATGGATGAGGGCTGCCAGGTGGATGTCGTTTATACCGATTATAATAAATGTTTCGACAGAATTCAGCACTGTTTGCTTTTAAAGAAGCTATTCAAAGTAGGTATAAGCGGTGATCTTCTTAGGTGGTTCTCATCTTACATAGACAATAGGTCGCAGGCAGTTGTCGTTAGCAATTACATATCTAGTTGGGTAACCATCCCTAGCGGTTTGCCACAGGGGTCCTTGCTCGGGCCGTTACTTTTCATTTTATTTGTCAATGATATAAGCCACTGCTTCCAAAACTGTCATCTGTTATGTTTTGCTGACGATATGAAGATTTTTTCAAGAATATCAACACCAGCTGATGCCGAGGCTTTGCAAGAGGATTTGAGGCGCCTGGAACAATATTGCGCCACCAATTGCTTAGACTTAAATCCCTTGAAGTGTAGTTATGTGTCTTTCAGTCGTAAGCGCAATCCAGTACTCTGTCAATGTCACTTTTTTGCTAAAGGTAGCTTCTGGCCATCTAGATTGCCCCGAGCTCCTACAAAAACTTCATCTTAATTGTCCTGTCAAGCCCATTAGAAGTAATGCACTATTACATCTCCCATTAGCTACCACAAACTACAGACAAAATACCTTTTTATGGCGTGCGTGTAGCAACTTTAATAAATTAATAATTCAATTCGATCTCGATCTATTCAATACTAGCGTTGCGTCTGCGAGGCGTGCTCTAAGTAACGATTTCTTTAATAACGCATAAAAACCTATTAATAACGTTAGTGAACACTAAAATTCACGAGCTTTTATTCAACAAATTTGTACTTAAGAATAATAATGTAAAAAATTAAAATCACTTTGTACTTAGTTATAGTAACAGTATGAGATAGTAAGTTATAGTAACAGAGTTTCGAATTTAATCGCGTATTTGTTAATCGCCGTAGTTAGTTTCTTGTTTGTTTTTTATTGGTGAGGATCTATAATTGGCCCACTGTAGCAACTTGTGTTATTTATTGTTATTATTTTGGCTGTTGATCTTCCTGTTACATTAAAAATAAAAATAAAATAAAAAAAATATTCTGTTAAATTCCATCTTTTATTGCGATAAAAGGAATAAACCTTTGGTCCATTCATTTTATTTATCATTCAGCTTTTTCGGCCAAAAACGTTCACATGGCTATTAAAAGGTATTGTATCAGGGGGATTTCAACCGCCAGTCCCCACTAAAACACTTAACAGTTAAACCCAAATTTACATTAAAACGACGCGGTAGCATTGTATTTTGAGAAACTACAATGTACAGTCGGAAAACTCGGCGGAGTTAATGCGAGAATCGCTTGCGCGATGTTCGATCTTTTGTAGGCGCTGCGCATACTAAGTAGTGACAACACTTCAGGGGATTCTAATGCAAACCTGAACCTGAACCAAGTTCTCCGATCGTACCTCACGATGCATCACGACTGCTTCAGAAAATTTACCTTTTCTATGAAATCCTTCGGTATTCCGGAATATCATTCCGGCAAAAATCTATTCAAATTTCTTATCTTTTTAATTTAATTTTTACTCTCATATGAAAACGGTTATGCTTAGTTAAGATTACTATAATAAAATTCCAGTTTTGTAAACAACCTATATCATCTTATGCGTGTTTATATGATATAACAACAATCACATTAACACAAACAATAAAATACTTTTCATTTTACGAATTCATTTTATTCACAAAAAATAATCAACTCCCAATTGATATTCTCTCTACAGTATTTTCGCAGTTCACACAAATATCAGAATATGGATTTTTAAAACATCCATTCATCATTTTTCAATTTCGATGGATAGTTAGTTTGTGCATTATTCAAATAAATCAATGCTGAAAATATTGGATAGTGGGTAAATCATGGAAACGGAGACATGAATTGTGATATTGAATCAGTTTTTATTTTAGTTTACGTATTTGCAACACATATTTTTGAATACAAACCCCAAAACTTAATAGACCACCCTTATTCCCAAGATAAATTCTTTTGATTCAAAAAATTAATAAAACAAAATACAATCTAGGAGTACATTCCGAACCCGAACCCGTGCAATTTAAATGAAATGAATCCCTTTTGTTTTTGCCATTAAAGTAATGTGTTAATAAATGTATGTAATAATTAAGGGTGGATGGAGTGACAAGGAACTAATTGCTCCTAAGTCCCTCGCATCATTTCACCATTGTCTGTAGACCAAACAACGGCTCGCTCCGGACCTTTTTTATGTAACGGTAATATGAAAAATTTCGAACATAAATAAAATTCTTTTGGTTATTAAACGAGAGGCCGTAAAAATTTTGTTTAAGTTTGTATTTCTTCATATTAGGTTTGCAGTTACAATAAGGCGCGATGAATATTAATGAGTTGTAAATAATACTTAATGCTAACTTAAATATATACTATAAATAGGAGTTGCCAACAAGGGAGACGTATTAGTTTGGCAAAAACTGAAATAGAATCAGCCGGCATAAAACGTAGGTTCCATAAGCATAAGAACTAAAGTTAAATTATATCAAAATATTTGGCAGAAAACGTTCTATATTTTGGTTTAAATTTCATTGAATAATGTAAATATTTTTTATGGAGGTTTACTTTAGACTGGGTCATGAAAATATTATTTATATAGGTAGGGATCAACGCAAAAGATTAAAAAGCCCATGTTTACTGCCTGAAATATTGCCGTATATCTTATTAATTTTTCTAGGAACTGTTATTATACAAATATATAGGTAAAAGGTTTCAGACAAAGAAAATGTAATTAATGGAATGTATAATATCTGATAGCCTTCAGAAACATATAATTAAATTAAGACAAAATTGGCCAAATAATGGATTATCGCAAATGCGTCCGGGTCCCAACTTTTGTCCGCTACTTAGATCTGTACAAGGATCTCGAGCTGCCCACCATTGCCGCATTCATGAAGTTGGCGTCTAGACGCCACTTTGATAATGCTCCCCACTATCCCAACCCGCTGGTAAATAAGTCAGCTGAATACACAGCCAACCCAGACGCGCCGTTTCGTTATAACGAATATAGGCGTCCGCGTAACGTCTTAACAGATCCCAACGATGCTATTACAACAAGGAACGCCGGCGTTCCAGTTAGAAATAGGGCAACATGGCAAACGAATCGCCTAACCCACCGGTGGGCCAGGCTAACGCGTCTTACGCATTCTTACTGAGTTTCTTGCTGGTTCTTTGGCAGCAGATGACCCCTCCTAACCAGTCATAGAGGGACGCGGTTAGGACTTGGTATATTACCCCACCATACTCTATATGACGAGCCAAAAAGGGACTCTACATAGAGCCAACTTTTAACATACGTTTTTTAGACCGGAAATCATTATGATAAGTCTTTGTAATAGGCCGATTTTATTTTCACCGATTTGCGACGAAAATTGGACATAAAATATCAGTTTTCCATTGAGAAAATTACCAGTAATATATATACTAATATTTCTAACAATCACACCACATTATCTAGCCCAAATTAAGTATCATTAAGAACTTGTGGTATGGATACTAGATAACGGATAAATAAACTTACGAAATATATAAACACACATAGATTTTTTTATGTATAAATATTAGAAATAAACTGAAATAAACATACATACACATCCATGACTAGAAAGCAAATATAATAAAATATCTGCCTCTACCAGGATTCGAACCCGGGACCTCTGGCATGGAATGGTAAGGGTACTCACCTCCACACCAAACAGGCTGTCATATATTATTAGACCGTACACATTATTGTACTCAAAATGGATTATAATTATTTAAATATAAAACTTATACAAATTTATTATATTATATATTTAGAAACTGACCAACACCTCCGCAAAATGATTCGCACACCACAAAAACAGGATGACAATGAAGACTCCAAATAGCCACCAAAAACAGTGACTCTAACCACCACGGTAAGAAAAAGCATAGGTAAATGGGAGGCGACGGCATCAGACTCGCTATTGACGACTCCTGTGACAAGTTTGACAGCGCAGGCAGGTCCTGCAAAGATAAAAGATAGGAAAGCTTTATCACAGAATACAGAAACGACGAAAAGACTTCAGTTACCATCCAATATGATCAAATCGCCAAAAACATATTCAGGCAGAACGGCAGAAGCCAGAGCATGCCTTAATAAAGCAAATCACCACCTTCTGGCATCTAGAAATCTCCACACCGATATAAAGAGTGCTGTCACGGAGGCGGTGGATCGATTGTACAATCTGATAAAGGAATCAGAAATGGAACGAAAGGTAGAGTCCCATTACCAATCAAAAGTGTTGAGAAAGAAAAAACGATGGATGATAGGGAAGAAAGTGAAAGGTATAAAAGAAACTTAATATTGCAACTCCAAGATCATACACAGAAAATAGAGGAAAGCAAAAGACTAATAGAAGAACTAAAAACAACCTTGGAAAAACAAAAAGAGACGATAGAGAGATCTTCACAAATGACTTACGGAAGTATAGCATCTGCTGTACCAAGACAAGGATTGGGTGATAGAACGACTCTACACTCAATAATCGTAGCGTCGGAAGATGACCAAGAAAGGGGTGAAAACGTGCTGAATAAGGTCCGAGAAGCAATGGACGTAAAAGAGGGATGGGTCATGGACCCCCTTTTATAATGTGTGAACTGCTCTCAGTCACCAAAATGTTCAACCCCAAAAAGACCCCGGGTTCCAATGGACTCACGGCCGACACACGTCAGTTAGCAATTGAAAATAACACGAATCTGTTCCTAGCCCTCATCAATAAATGTTTGCAGCACCATTATTTTCCAAAATCTGGAAAGAGGTGACCGTTGTAGTGCTCCGTGGGCGCCACCAATCAGTAAAGATCCGTCAACATGATGGTACTTACCTAATATCAGAACCTAAGCCGGTTCTGCGACTTCCATTTCTTTTTATTATTTATAGCGCGGATCTCCCTAACGTTTTAACGCATTGTAGGTATCATAGCTACGCTGACGACATTCAGTTATATATTTCGCACAATCCCCACAATTTGTTTGAAGCAACGTGGATTTGGAAAACATAACTTCATGGTCAAAACATGATTCTCTAACCCTCAACCCATTCAAGTCCAAGTTAAATTTAAAATTATTCTTAAATCTAACGGTGTCGATCTAGATTGTGTCAGTGAGGCTAGAAATTTGGGCATTATTTTCGACAGCCACTTGCGATTTATGAGTCATGTCTCAAATCTGGCGAGGAGCTGTTTTTTTAGATTAAAAGTCTTGTATAAAATTCGAAATTACCTATCAGAAAAATCTAGAATAACTCTCTGTGAATCTTTGATCTTATCAAAACTTAATTATGGGGATTTGATTTATGCACCTCGTTTGTTATACAAAACCAAAGCAATGGTTCAACGGGTGCTAAATGCATGTTGTCGTTTTTGCTTCGACGTCCCGTATCGTAGCCATGTCACACCTGTTCTAAATAATGCCGGTATGCTCAATATGGAAGCTCGCCGGCAACCACACCTCGCGGCACTTATGTTCGATCTTAAATTTTCAAGTTCTCATCATTGGTGTTACGAGCCTTTGGCTCATCACATGCATAGGACTGTGGCTTATGAGGTATCCTTAAAGTACCAAGCAACCAAGTGCTGGAATTACATACCGCCTCCTAAAAGAAACGTTTTTTCTAAAAATACATTTAAGAAACGGATGAAAGCTCATTTGCATCTTCATCAAAAAGAACCTTTTTACTTGCAAAACTTGGTTGCTTGGTACTATTTTTATGAGCATTTACATTTATATTCATATTTATTTTATAATTCAATCATATATATATATATATATATATATATATATATATATATTAATGATTTGTTATAAATAACTTATATTTAAGTATTATATTTATATTCAATATTCTTAATAGTAGTTAACATATTAACGTCGTTATTGCTGCTAGTGTATCTCCGCGTGCACTCGCATCGGTGGAAACTCAAAACCAGTGGTTCGCATTATTTGCAAACATGAAAACACTGAGTTGCTACCATTTTGCATCATTAAATCTGACATGTTACTATGCAGACATGTACTTAGTCTAAATGTACGATTATTTAATTGTTTTATTGTGTCTTACCTTTGTATTTGATGCAAATAAACTATCTATCTATCTATCTATCTATCTCCGTAAGCACGGAAAAGATGACTATCGCAACCCAAGGTCCTACCGCCCAATTGGCTTTCTGCCGATTTCGGGCGAAAGATTTACGAAGAAGATTTACGAGAAATTGTTGATGACCAGACTCAAATACCATTTGATTCCAAGGATCAATACACGCCAGTTCGGATTCATGCCCCAGAGAAGCACTAAGGACGCCCTTTATGTCTTGATTAAACACATTACAAATAAACTAAACCAAAAAAGAGTAGTAACTATGGTATCTTTAGACATAGAGGGCGCCTTTGACGATAGAGTCCGGCTGGCCGAGGAAAAGTGCCCATGGAATCTGAGAAAAGTCATCGACAGTTATCTCAGTAACAGTAGGCTCTGTGTAAGATACGCAGGAACGGAAAGACGAAGGACCACGGAAAAAGGTTGTGTGCAAGATTCCATTGGAGGTCCAATCCTATGGAACGTACTGCTGGAATCTCTATTACTCGAACTTCAACAAAATGAAACCTATGCACAGGCCTATGGAGATGATATGGTGCTGCTGTTTGATGGTGAGACGGCATTGGAGATAGAAACGAGGGCAAACGCTGTGCTCAAACTTACTCGAAACTCTCAGTAGGGAAATTAAGCTTTTGGGGGTTGTAATAGACGATAAGCTTACCTTCAATCAGTACGTGAAAGGTCAATGCAGAAAAGCAAAAGCTGCTAATAAACAGCTCACTAGAGCGGCTAAGGTAAGTTGGGGTTTGCACCCTGAAGTCGTACGAATAATTTATACTGCTTCGATAGAACCCATAATTCTGTATGCTGCTAGTGTTTGGGCCCCTGCCAAAAGCAAGATCTGTGTGAGGGATAAACTTAATGCCATACAGCGAGGGCTTACGTAGAAAATATGCAAGATTTACTATACAACGTCTCTAAATTCCACGCTGATCCTGACTGGGATCCTCCCGTTGGACCTTCGTGTAAGAAAGGTTGCCTTTCTGTATGAAGCAAAGAGGGGAGTGTCTCAGCCGGGATTAGCTGACAGAGATGTAGAGCGCAGGACTTCTGCATTGGAAACACCTCACCCCGCTGAATGTATCACCTTGGAGTTCCAAACGCTTGTAGACCAGGAACAACTTGACGGTAACAGCGACTTTGATATTCGGATTTTCACTGATGGGAGTAAGATTGACGGCCGGGTCGAAGCTTCTTTATCCATGTGGAATAGAGAATCCGAAACCAAGACCGTCAAACTTAGCCTCCCATCATACTGTACCGTATACCAAACGGAACTCCTCGCAATCTTCAGAGCCTCAGAAACTTTAGTTACTAGAAGTGAAAGAACATTTGCTTTATATAGTGATTCTAGAGCACCGCTTGAAACTGTCACTAGCCTGAAAAGCCTCTTGCCACCAAGACCAGAAAAAAACATTAGTGAATTATCACACCAAGGCAAATTGTGTAAATTTGTTTTGGATTAAGGCTCATGCTGGTCTTGAAGGCAACGAGAGAGCGGATTATCTAGCTAAAGAGGCTGCCTACAAGTCAAAGAAGAAAGCTGACTATGACAATTGCACAGTATCTTTCGTCAAGCGATACATCCGGATGCAGTCGCTTGACGAATGGAACAGTAGGTACAAGTCAAATCCGACGGCTACAACCACCAAAATCTTCTTTCCTGACGCTATTGGGGCATACAGAATTGTGGGTAAACTGAAAACATCAGCTATATTGACACAGATATTAACAGGACATGGAAGGTTCTCGTAGTATATAGTACGCTTTAGATGCAAAGAGGACCCTTCATGTGCCTGCGACTCTGGTAAGCTAGAAACAGAGCAACATATACTCTTTGAATGTCCAATATTCGCCTCGAATAGACAAAATGTCCAGCAAAAGATAAATATTAATATTGTAGAGGAAAACGCAGCACAAATTATGGCTAGTAAAAATAGAGATATACTTATAGAATTTGCTAAAACGATAGCTAGCAAGATAATAAATCGCGATAAGATATAAGAAAGTATGTAATATAACCAATATTGTATGTAATATTTGTAACAATATACAACATTAAGAGTTATAAAAATTATGTGGAGTTAAGAAAATTTTGTAAATAATAATAATAAGAGTCATAAATAATGTAAGAAATGGAAGTAATGTTAAGGTTAGTTAAGTAAGAAATGTCACAACACCCCAAAATAATGTGCTAAAAGGCAAACTCTAAAAATAGAATAAGAGTTAAAATGTAACCAGTAAAAAATAAGTAAAATAAGAAAATGTAAATAGAATAATAAAAATTAATGTTAAAATAAAAATAAAAAAGTGTTGTTGTTCTACCCTGTACACCCATAAAATAAGAAATAAATTAATCCTGTGAAGTAGATAGAAGTAGAGTAGAGAACACGGGAAATCCCACCCGATGTTGGGTATGACAGAGATGAATGAAAGAAAGATATAATATGTAGAATGAAAGTACAAGAGCATTAAAGCGAGAACTGGTATGAATGAGAATTAGCTAAAATAGACTGCGCCATTGCCGGCTGAGGTAGTACCGAAAAAAAGAAAAAAAACCAGTTGTAGTTTCAATATACGACGTCCTAAGCCGAGGTCCGTGCCCTCTCGGTTATCCTTAGGCATATCGTAAGCGCCGTCAGCGCTAAGCCACAAAGCCCGGTGAAATTTAAAATAAACCATAAATAAACTGTCCATTTCGAAAAAAAAAGCTGTCCGTTGCAATATGGCCCTTGAATTATAACGCTCGTACAGTACAATAGTAAACAGTGATTATTTATTCATTACTCAAAAATTGTTATAAGATTTAGATAAAGCGCAAATTAAAATTTTTTTTTTTTTTTTTTTTTTTTTTTGCTGCCGAGGCACCCTCGCGGGAGGGAGGTGGAAGATGCGTCATGCATACCCGCCCGCAGGTAAATTCCTCTGCGGGGGGGTTATGTGGGACTCACCAGAATGGCACCTACCCACTAAAAACCACCTGTTGGCTGTAGTAAGCGTATACTGTTAGCCTTCATCGGAAGCGACACCCGTCGGGAAGTTGGGCGCGCTGGCGGAGACCCGCGAGCGGGTCTTCCACCTGTAGTGAAAGTTGCACTGAAGGTGCTCAAAGGGACATGAGTTGGTGGCCGTTCGGGGCAGCCTCCGGTGAAGCCGGGGCTGCGCGGAGGTCGGCCGAAGCATAATTTAGGGATCAATTCATTTAAATGAACCTATAATGAATTGAGAAGGGAACTATGTTCCGCCAGAGCTAGCAAACGCTCTGTCGGAGTACGTGAAGCCCTAAGTTTACGGGCTAAGACTGCAATCTCCCTAACATCGACACTTTTGATAGCGTCGCAGACGATACGCATATCGTCTGCTACGGAGGGATGAGGAGTGATGTTGGATGGGCTAGGGGCCGGGATGGGTTTCGCTTGTGTAGCGGGGCGGTGCCTCCAGTTCTCTGGAGCAGGCTTGGGCTGGGTAGGCTTTGCAGCCGGAGGAACCCGGCTACGCAGCGGCGGAAAGTTTTCCTGAGAAAGGGGCGGGGCCTGTTTGGGTGCCGCCCTCTTAGAATTAGTACGCATACAACGGGGTGCACGGGGGCAGCCCCTGTAGTTTGCGGTGTGGCCGGACTGGCCACAAAGCACGCAATCGGGAGGAGAGGGATTTTCAGGAGTGCGAGTGCACTCCTTTGTGAAATGAGGCACCAGGCACTTGACGCACCTGGGCGGAGCGGCGCAGTTGGCCGCCGCGTGCCCGTACAACTGGCACCGGTGGCACTGGCCGGGATGACCGCGGCGATGAGGCGCCTCGACCGAGATCCCAGAGAGGCCGCAAATGGTGCTAACCCCTTTGAGAATCTCCCTAGACTTGGGGACGTTGGTGAGAACCACCAAGGCGAGAGGGTGTTGCCTCCCGTACTTGCTGTGCATTTTATGCACCGCAAGTGCCGGGAAGCCTTGGGACTGCAGGTCTTCCAGGATAGCCTCGTTCGATAACTCGAACGGGACTCCCCTGAGTACCGCTCTGAACTTACGCTCTTCTGACAGAGCATAAGTGTGATAAGCATAATGCTTATCAGTGAGGAGCTTTATCAAAGCACGGAAATCGTCTATCGACGGGACGGTGATTTTAATAGATTCACCCGAGTTGGTCGCTCGGGTGTAGTGGATCTTGTGCACTTTGCACAAAGTCGAGACCTCGGACCATTTACCCTTTTCCCGAAGGAATACGGGTGGTGGGACCTTGGCCTTGACAGAAGAGGCCGGGGCGGGTGTTGTATGCACCGGGGTAGCTGGCGTTGAATTCGCCGCGGTGGGTGTTGAAGACACCGGGACGGGCGTTGAGGACGCCGGGGCTTGTTTTGAGCGCTTCTTAGAGCGCTTCTTAACTAGGGTGAAAGAGGGTGGCTCAGGGCCAGATGGGGTGGCGTCCGAGGAAGTCTCGGTCGCAGGTGCTCGCTTGCGGCGCGGAGGGGAGTCAACTTCACACTCCATGTCACTGGAGGAAGGAGACGCGGGAGGGCCTAAGACCAGAGTGGTCTGAGTGGCGGTTGTGGCCTGAGGGGCCTGTGGAGGTGTGGTGGCCTGAGGGGCGGGGGGGTATCCATCGAGAACAGTATCGATGAGGTGTTGGGGGTATTTAAGCCCCCGAACTGTACCGAATCTAATGAGTGCACAAAATGCGTCCTGCACTTCGACAGGAGCCCTTGAGCCCATTGCGGAGGGGTTGGGGAGGGACAATAATATATAAATATATATACTATGAGCCTAATCAACGACGACTAACTTCCTAAAACCACCCTACACGCAGTAGGGCGGTTGGAAACGACGCGGATAACTTACTCGAACACGAAGACTCGAAGTTCTGGAACGCAGATCTTGCCGGAGCGGCGACGGCGACGCAGTCGGCGACGTCGGGCAGCAGGCGGAACGAGGATTAGTCGTGAAAACGACTTTTCTATGAAATTTAGGAAATACGGTACGAAGCCTGGGTCGTGAAAACGACCCCTGAAATTTGGGGTGCTCAACTAGTGCGGGGACTAGAGAGCGGAAAAAGCGTCTGCGATCCACGTGCGAACGAATCCGCACGCAAACCGAGACTGGATTACAATGTTCGCCACTTCTTGGTGTCGTACAAATGCAGGAAAAAGAACGCTGTTCTTTAGACTCTGCCAATCTTACAACGAATATTTTCGTGAAATTGATATTCTCGAAGTCCGCCCTAGTACTTACAGCAGTAAAATTATGGATAGTTTAACCAGCACTCCAATTTTGTAGCTTTATTTGAAGTCATTTATAAAAAGTGAATCCTGAACACTTTCCCTTGCTATTAATTTATTTTTAAAGCTATTATATAATATTAGTACTTATTGATACATGTAATCATAAAATAACAACACTGTACTACCCTATTTCTCACGAGCAGAAATAATTAACTTAGAACTTAGAAGAACAAGAAACTTAGCATGTTTAACTTTAATCTGTTATTGTACACCCATCTCTCACTTTCAATAATCAGTGGCTATCGTTGTTAGATACGCATAATGTTATCATTCTATTTACACAAATTATAACTTGTTATGTGTTTCTGTTTGATAGTCCTAATAAAGCAATAAAGAAAAGCGAATCAACAGTCACTCTAATCTCTAACTCAACCCCTTCATCAGACCCAGGCATTATAGCCACAGTTACCGCTACTCCTAACCATCGCCAGTGTTTCTAAATAACTCCTTCACCTAGAAATGCTACCTGCAGTCGTCTTCATTTGCTAAAAACAGCAAAACATTCCTAACGTTTGAAGGACCCTCATCGCCCTCCGTTCTTAATAAGAGTATCGTTACCGCTACGCAATGCTGAGTACTCTTTACGCACAGAGTCGTGTCAAAGAATAATTTTGCTTAAAATGTAGATGCGTAAGTATGTAGTAATTAATGGGTAGGCTAAAGTATGATTATGTAAATTAAGTGGGTTCTAGAATTTTCATTTCCATTCTAGTATTTTTTTACCTCAAAACTGTGGTTTCAGTAAACATCATTTAGCGAGCAGAGGTACTTTACATTTTTAAGTGTATAAAATAGTAAATATAAAGGTAGTTAGCAGTTAAGTAAAACGTAAATTGTCATAAAAAATATTCCTTTAGCTTGCCTAGTAAAGTTAAACTCCAACCTTAATCTTAGTATTAATTTTCTATAGTAAAAAAGCCATCAATAAATGTAAAAAAAATCATAATTGGCGATAACTCCTCAAAACGTAGCTTTTCCTTATTTAATTCAGTTTTATTTGTAACAAAATTTGAAAACATAACTTCTATTTCAATAAAATACCTATTTGGCTTATATTTAATTTACTGATTCAAAAAAGGGTAAATTAAAATATGTGACTTATTTTTGTGGTTTCGTTTTAGCACAGGATCAAGAAAATATTATTAATTACACTGGCGTATCAGTAGGAGCATGCGAAACTCTGCTCAGAACTGTCTGATATGAATGTAAAGTTTATAAACGTGCAAACATCACATCTGATTCAATAAAATATTTATTCTTTGAGAGATATTTTATGATTTGTAGGTAAATATCTCGGGGGAACGTTGCGTGCCCTAGTTCTAGTTTGCATTCATAGAATTGTAAAAACGCAGGCAACTGTGACTTCTCGCGGTTTTGTGTGTTACTCGTAATTGTAGAGGGGAGACGAGAAAGTGAAACGAGATTGAAAAGAGGTTAAAGGAGCAGTTCGAATATTTAATAGTCTTTGACATATATTTTACATATTTTTTATTATATTCTGTTTTCCCAAAACCAGCAACGCAGCAGTTGGCTTATCTTAGAGGAAACCATTGAGACAATGTAGTACAAAGTACGTTTTAATTTTATTTTTTATTGAATCTGTCCTAGAATCATAAAACGAAAACATTTATGCGCTTTATTATATGTAATCGACGATCTCTGAAACTACCCCATCGAATTTAAACATTCTTTCGTCAAAAGTAACATAGGCTTTTGTTACTCGCACGGCATCGAGAGCTATGCAGGTGAATCCGCGTGAAACAGCCCGTTTTTTTTAATTCCCAGACAAACATAGTATATGAATGGCCCTCAAGTAAGCAGAGGTTGTGTTATATAGAGACCTGAGGGGGAGCTCAGTATAAACTAAACTATATATAAATATAAGCAACCATGACCCGAGAACAAACATCTGTATTTATCACAGAAACTGATACACTGACCAGGACTCCAACCTTGGACCTCCGGCGTGTGAGGCAGGTCTACTACCTCCGACGCCACTCCGCCATCAATTTTTCACAAATTAAGTAATAACATTTTTTACAATGTTGGTCATGAGATGAGGATTTTCGGCTTTGAAGGTTTTTCTCGTATTACTATTTTATTACTCGTATTACTTAAGTTCGTCAAATAAATACTTATATTAAAGAAAGAAAAACCGACACCAAATATTAAATTGGGCCAAATACAAAAAACACCTGAATGGTACAAAATATTTATAGAGGAGCTTGCATTGACTTATTCTCCTTAGAACTATTACATTAATAAGTAGATACGTTTTGCAAATACGAAAACAGCACTTCTTTTCCGCCTATATACAAAGAAGAATACAAATACAATAAACCGAAACTCTCATATCCACAACTAAAACAAGACTAACCAAAAACACAGCCTTTCGTCCAGAAATCATATTATAAAAATGATCACCCTCATTAAATAAAAACTTTTTCATTCGCACGAGCGTTCCCCCACATCCCGAGTTCGAAGGGGAAACTAGGAAAAGAATTTAGGTTAATTGGATTTCATTTGTGTCACATAACTTGTATCTCAGACTCTTAGGCTAATGCTACAAAATTTTATTGAATAGAAGGACATAGTAGTTATTAAATTTATTTTAAAAAATTGATTGCTGAGAAAAATAAATTCTTAGCAATGTTAAAACCTGCCTATTTGTTTTCGATCTGCCATTGTGTTTCTTTATTTTTTAGTACATTTTTTCTCATACAAAAGTATCTAAGATATCATTAAAGTAAGCCACGTATTTGATGATTTTTATTTGGTTAAAAAAAACAAATGAAAGTTTTTAGGGGTTGTAAAAACATAAATCGGAGAAGAAAGTCCATGGCTATTTCCTTAACTTATTTCATAAAATACCGCCAAACACGAAAAAGTTACATACCGGGACGCACCTATCTATTTCTAAGCCCGTTAACTGCCCGATCTTATAACTTCCGACTACCCACGTTCGATTCGGCTTGTTTCTTCAACCTGAGGCACCGACTGCTCTATGTGCCGTCAGTTCAAGCCGTTTGTGAAAACAACTCAAATTCACCCACCCTATTACCTGCCAGCAACGATACACCTTGTCACAAAATATAATTTCATGTAGTAAGCTCGTATATAATATTATAAATCCCAGAAAAACATACCAACTGTATGGCCCTAAATAAGCATGGCTTGTGCTATAGCTGAAACAGTGAACTGGGGGGGGGGGGGAACCGTGAATAAACATACAAATATAAATATCAGCAACCATGACTCGAGAACAAACATCTGTGTTTATCTCACAAATCGAACCTGGGACCCCTGGCGTATCAGGCAGGCCGTCAGTTTTTCATTTTCCTTTCATTAATGTGCCTTCTTTTTATTAAACGCACAGTTACCCGGCAAACCGTGTCAGTATATAATATCCATAAATGCATACTAAAAGGATTTATAGAATATTATTCTGTATTTAATGAATTTTCATTAGACGAAACAAGTCTGCCGAAATAAAGATATGAACAGCTAAAACCGGGGGCTCACTACTTGAATTCGTTGATTATATTAACTATCGAAAATATAAGTACTAAATTATAAGTCATTAACATAAAAAAAATTTAAGTATACACATTGTACAGTCTTTAATAAATAAATCCATAACACAAGCTCTGCTTACTTTGCGGCCATACGGTTGGTGTGTTTGCATTGAGATTTATTATTATTATAATTATTATAACTAGATTATTATTAGATTTATTATTACCATCGATATTATTATAAATTACAAATAAATATATTTTAGTGTACGGGCTACGCACCGCACATAATATTAAGATCAGCACTTTACTTTATTCACTTCATTTTAAATCAATAAATCTAGGTCAGTTCGTCATCGGCTAACAAGACAGTCGCGCGTACTCATCCATTTCCACATTTAAACAGTTTAATTGTATCAGTTTAAGTAAATCAGTTTTAATAAATTTTAATACCAGACTATCAGATTTTTATCATTTAAATTATAAAAGTTTCGGTGTAAATCAAACATTGGTCCTTCGAGCCTACGTACAGACGAGACCTCTGACGCGAGTTCAGCCAGAAGTGACACGTGTTAGTGATTTCGGTTGTAGTATCAAGTGATAATACAAGTTCATTTTCGGAGTTTTTGGATCCTTTGTGTGAAAACAAGTTCATACATAAGGCTCTCGTCGCTTCCTGTGCAAACAAGGCGCACAGGGAACCAAGCAGTCAAAGGTGGTTTGCGGGCTAACAAGGCGCTCGTAAACTGCCGACAGAGCAGTACATTCCTCGGAAGGAGAGTTGCCAGGAGTAACTCTTTAAGAGCGATAGCAAGTAAGATCATTCCGTTTTATATTGACCAATTTTATTCAACATCATGGAAGGTTTATTTGAATCGCAATCTGTCATTTACGAAAGTATGGTTAAGTTGTACACTAATTTCAAAAAAGATAGCGCTGAAAGAAAGGCTCTCGACTATTATAAAAGTCGTTTAGAAACTTTGGAGAATTACTGGACGGAGTATGAATATAATCATGATCGTATTTGTACTGAAGAGAGCAGAAATCATACTTATTTTGTGGAGAATTGTTACGAAAAAACAAAAACCTATTACAAGTCGATTAAGAGTACCTTTGAGCAACACTTTTATGATTTACTAGCAAAACGCAAGCAGCTTCAGGGAGAGCAAGAAGAGCCTAGGGCGACAGCATCTATAGACCAGCCATTGTTAACAGGTAGCAAGATGGTGGAAGAGGAAATGGGAAACATTAGCAGGATTCGTATTGATCAGGGTAATAATAGTAAGTTAGACGAAATGTTACGTAAGCAGACAGCACATTTCAAGGCTTTCGTCAGAACAGTGAAAAATATAGATTTAGAATCAATAAGAGAAAAGTGGGAGCTTGAGGATACGCTGAAAGCTTTACAATCAAGATGGGCAGCAATCGACTCCCTACATTGGGAAATTGATAGTGTGTTAGAGGAAGAAAATCTAGAATATGAGGTTACTTTTACCAGACACGAACAGACATTTAACAGATTGAAGAAGGATATCAATACAAAGTTGTGGTCAACAGCACATAGAGAACACTCAACCCCTAAACTAGACATTCCAATGTTTACCGGTAATTACAGTCAGTGGTTGTCATTTAAGGACTTGTTTACAGAAGCAATCCACAGCAATCCGTCTCTGTCCAACGCACAACGAATGCAACATCTGAAAGGGAAAGTCAAGGGTGAAGCAGAAAGGTTGATTCAGCATCTCCAGATCAGCTCAGACAATTATACTGTGTGTTGGGACATCTTAAATAATAGGTACAATAACAAAAAACTTATATTTACATCTCATATTAACATGATTTTAAGTATTCCCATCATGCAACAACAGTCATTGAATCATATCAAGCGTATTCATGACACATCAATGGAGTGCTTAAATGCTATTAAAAACTTGGGGATCGATATCAAGACCTGGGACCCCTTGTTGGTACATTTGTTGACGCAAAAACTAGACAGCGTTACCTACAACGATTACGTGGAATCATTAGCCAACCCACGTGAACTGCCTATTTTAAAAGAATTTTTGGACTTCCTCGAAATCAAATTTACGACATTAGAATCCGCACGCAGAAAACAAGAATCTTATTCACCCAAATCAAATTATCACAGTACCAACATGTATCAACATACAAAATATCCAAGTAACCAAAACTACCAAAAGCCAAACTTCTACAAAAATTCATTTTCTAGTACACAAACAAATTCACAGAACCAAGAAACTAAAACAACAAAATATAAGTGCACGGTTTGCAATAGTTTCGATCATGGAATATATTTTTGCAAAAAGTTTATAGAGATGCCATGCCACATAAGAAAAAAAACCGTAACAAAATTAAATATTTGTGTTAATTGTTTGAATAATCATGCTGGAAAACCATGTTTATCAAGTAATAGATGCCGCGATTGCAAAAAAGAACATAACACACTGCTACACGAAGCGTTTACACGTAACTTGACACCGGATGAGCGTTCTAATTCCAGCGTGCCGACAACCTCGCGGCACGTGCAAAGCAGCTCAAACCTGACCTTACAGCAAGAGCCTTCTGAAATATTGCTTGCCACTGCTGTTATCAAGGTACAAGCGGCAGATGGTACATACCACGAGATGCGCGCCCTCCTCGATCAAGGCTCGCAAACATCCTTAATTACAGAAAACGCAGCCCAGCTTCTTAAAATACAGCGACAGAGGTGCAAAGGAATCATATCAGGGATCGGAGATAAAGAAAACAGTTGTAAGAGAGTAATTACTATAAATTGTATGTCATCAGTCAGCGAATTTACTTTCCAAACAGAAGCCTTCATCATGAAAAGTTTAATGAAAAACTTACCTACTTATTCCTTTACTAAACCAAATTGGCCATTTTTACAAAATATCAAATTAGCAGATCCTAAATTTTATATCAGTAGGTCAATTGACGTTTTACTCGGAGCAGATGTCTATTCGAATATTTTAATGAATGGCATATGTAGATCAAACTCAACCCTCCCTACAGCGCAACAAACACAGTTGGGTTGGATTCTTAGCGGCTATGCTAAAACTTTTCATTGTAATGTCGTACTGCATAACATAGAACACATCAGTCGTTTTTGGGAGATTGAAGATATATCAGAAAGATCGGATATGACGTCAGAAGATCAGGAATGCATAAACTTTTACAAATCCACCACAACAAGGCGGGAGGATGGTAAATATGAAGTTAGATTGCCATTAAAACCAGATTATTCAGAAAGGTTGGGATTTTCGAAAAATAAAGCTATTGCGCAATTTTATCAAGTAGAAAACAAATTTGCAAGACAAGAACAATTTGCCAACAATTACAAGTTATTTATTAACGAATATATTACGCTGGGTCACATGATACCTACAGCTGACGTCTGTAATTTGAAACACCAATGTTATTTACCCCATTTCGCAGTTACACGTGACGAATCGACAACAACAAAATTACGCGTTGTGTATAATGCTTCAGCTAAAACATCAAGCGGCTACAGTTTAAATGAGGTCATGTATAGGGGTCCAAATTTACAACAAGACCTTCAAAGTCTCATAATAACATGGCGTCAATTTAAATATGCATATACTGCCGACATAGAAAAAATGTTTAGGGAAATTTGGCTACACTCACAAGATCAAAATTTACAGAAAATAATTTGGAGGTCAGAAAATACAGCCAGTTTAAAAGAATATCAGTTAGCTACGGTCACATACGGAACTAAGGCAGCACCTTTTCTTGCTATGATGACTTTGAAACAATTAGCGCACGATGAAAGGTCAAATTATCTAGGCAGTTTAGCACCGGAAGTCCTTGAGAAGTCGTTTTACATGGATGATCTTCTCCATGTGTCCCATACACCAGAAGCCGCAAAGGAACTCAAACAGGATATGATCAGTTTATTAAAAGCAGGTGGATTTAATCTAAGAAAATGGAAATCGAACTTACCTGAGTTGGTGGACAATTTAAACAATGACAGCATTCAAGACAGCTTTGACTTCAAACAAGCGGAGTCAACGAAAACCCTTGGGCTACGATGGAATCCTGGAGAAGATACATTTACCTTTCAATCAACAGGCTTTACTCAGTCGTCATCAAAACGAACCAAACGAGCCCTTTTATCAGAAATCTCTAAATTATACGATCCTCTAGGGTGGCTCCTACCAGTCACGACAAAACTTAAAATATTGTTTCAAGAAGATTGGCAAGAAAATATACAGTGGGATGAACAAGTACCTGCTAAAACATGGGATGAATGGTGTAAAATGAAACTAGATCTTAAAAACATAAATCAGTGTCTTATACCAAGATGGCTGAAAACAGAAGAAGGGGGAGATATAGAGCTCCATGGTTTCTGCGACGCCAGTAACAAGGCATACGCGTGTGTTGTATACTGCAAGACAACAAACAAACAAGGCGTTTCCTCCATTGTAATAGTAGCTGGAAAATCAAAGTTGGTTCCATTAATTAAAGAAAAGTCAGTTCCAAAACTAGAATTGTGTGGCGCACTCCTACTCTCCAAATTGATGACCAAAGTCAAGCTTTGTTTAAATATGTATAACATCAAAACTTTCGGCTGGGTTGACTCATTGGTTACTTTGAGCTGGATCAGTGGAAACAGTGAGAAGTGGAAGCCCTTTGTAGCGAATCATGTTAAAAAAATTACATCAGAAATGGCTCCCGATTGCTGGCATTATATAAAATCTAAAGAAAACCCGGCAGATTGTGCAAGTCGCGGTTTGACAGTTACTCAGTTGAACGCTCATACCATGTGGTGGCAGGGGCCGGAGTGGCTATTAACATATAATCCAACTGAAAACAAGGAAGTTTTTCAACATATAACTGATCAAGAAATCAAGGAAAACAAACAAGTTAACATTACGCAATATACACACAACAGCGATATTATAGAGTGCTTAATATGCAAGTTTAGCTCATTAAACAAAACTTTACGAGTGTTAGCATGGATTCTTAGATTTATTAATAGGAAAGAAAAACAAGCGTATTTAACTTTAACAGAATTAAAGCATGCGAGAGAAATGCTAATTAAAGATACACAGCACAGGGAATTTATGGAAGAAATAATCAGTTTAAAACAAAATTTGAAAATAAAAAATAACAGCAAGATTTTTAGTTTGAATCCTATTCTAGATGAAACTGGCTTGTTACGCGTCGGGGGAAGGTTGAAACACGCAAACATAGATCATGACATGAAACACCCTATGATCATACCAAACAAAAGCAGACTAACAGACCTTATCATCGATCAGTCACATGAGCTCGTCTATCATGGAGGGGCGAGGCTCACAACAGCGTTCATTCGACAGAAATATTGGATAATCGGTGGCATCAGAGCCATAAAAAAGAGGTTGCGCCAATGTGTAAGGTGTAGGAAACATAACCCTTTGCAGCACTATCAAATAATGGGTGACCTACCAATATCAAGGACTAACCCTTCGCGCCCATTCTACCATACGGGACTAGATTATACGGGGCACGTTTTTATAAAGGCCAACAAGGGTCGTGGTATTAAAACCACTAAGGGTTATGTTGCCGTATTTGTTTGCATGGCAACCAAGGCCGTGCACCTTGAACTAGTATCTGACCTCACGTCATCATCCTTCTTGGCAGCACTTCGCCGAATGTCTGCTAGAAGAGGTCTACCGGCACACATTTATAGCGATCAAGGCACTAATTTTATAGGAGCTAATAAGATCTTACAACAGGAATATAATGAAATTCAAGCGACGTTCAATGAAGAATTTACGGCAGAATTATCAGAGATGAAGATCAGTTGGCACTTCAACGCGCCCTCTTGGCCGTCAGCCGGTGGGATCTGGGAAGCTGCCGTGAAAAGTTTAAAATATCATTTAAAACGTGTCGTAGGTGAACAGCGCCTCACATTCGAGGAATACATTACCTTATTAGCTCAACTAGAGGCATGTCTCAATTCAAGGCCGCTCTGCACACTCACCGAAGACCCGGACGACCTAAATTTTCTTACCCCTTCGCATTTCCTAGCCAGCGGTCCTTATCTAACCCTATATGAAACTGAAAAAGATTTACGAACAAGATGGCAACTTACACAGAAATTATTCACCGATATATGGAGTCGTTGGCGTAGTGAATACCTTACCCATTTATCAGCAAGGAGTAAATGGAGAACACCACAACATAATTTTCAAATTAACGATATTGTAATTATCAAGGATACCTACCACCTGGCAAGTGGGCTTTAGGTAGAGTGGTCGAATTACATCCAGGTACCGATGGTTACGTCAGAGTAGTAACCTTGAAAACAAAAAACGGATTTATCAAGCGCCCAATCGTAAAACTAGCAGCACTGCCTATTAACAGAAAAACTGACGAAAGTAGCCAACTTCAACAAGATTCGCCCAGCGAGACTCGCTACCAACAAAATAAAAGACAGCGAAAACCTGTAAACAAGTTCAGTTTTTCATCTATCGCTTTGTCTATGTTACTATTCTTAACAATATTTATCCCAACATCTCAGTCAGCCCCTGCTTACAATATAACTTCATTAGAAAATAATAACGGAATTTATTTCGATCATATTACAAACATGAATTTAATACGAGACGACTGGCGCCTCGTCGTCTACTATGACACACAGCCCTATCAAGCTGGGAATGCCGTCCTTATCAAATACATCAAATACTTAGAAAACATATGTTTAAAAATAAAAGAACAATCACATTGTAATGGAATCATATTACAACTTCGACACGGTGCCGACGAGCTCAATGTTTATAATAAGTTTATCATTAATAACTATCAACATACTAGGCGCCGGCGCGGGCTAATTAACGGTGTCGGTTACGTGGCAAACTCTCTTTTTGGTGTATTGGATGAACGCTTTGCGGAAAAATATGAAAAGGACATAGATGTTATCAGGACGAATGAAAATCATTTGGCATCTTTGTGGAAGAACCAAACTTCAATAGTGGAAGCAGAGTTTAATTTTATGAAAAACATGGAAAATATAATGGAAAAACATCATAAAACAGTTAATAAAAGAATGAATGAAATAAAATACTACTTAGAAACAGTCAACTCGGAAATAACGCTCACCACGGATTTTCTTTCATCAGCACTTATTGCGAATAATATTTTGTACAGTTTAAAAAATATTCAAGAGTTATTACTACATACTTTAACAAACATCTATAATGGGAAATTCAATCTACATTTATTAACTCCTGATCAGCTAAAGCGTGAACTGAGTACTATTTCAGCCCGATTACCAAAAGATCTGTCCTCACCAATCGACACTTTCGAGTTATCACACATTTATAATCTTCTACAAGTTCGAGCAAGAATGACACAGAAGTACCTCATTATAGAACTTAAGATCCCACTAATAGGCCGCGACGTCTATGAAATATCAAGAACGATTCCGGTTCCCCAAGTAATTAACGGCAGTCTCACTAGTATTGTACCAATAGCCGAATATGTTGCAGTCAATTTAAAACGAGATTCTTTAATATTATTGTCAGAAAATGATATGAAGTCATGCATTCATCAAAAACCAGAGTTAATATATTTTCTTAAATTTTCACGATTCATACTTTAAATAAAACACTTTTTACCGGATATTATCGCGTATATTTTAGTTAATTTTAAAATTATTTCGACGTTTCGGCATCTTTGCACCGCACATAATATTAAGATCAGCACTTTACTTTATTCACTTCATTTTAAATCAATAAATCTAGGTCAGTTCGTCATCGGCTAACAAGACAGTCGCGCGTACTCATCCATTTCCACATTTAAACAGTTTAATTGTATCAGTTTAAGTAAATCAGTTTTAATAAATTTTAATACCAGACTATCAGATTTTTATCATTTAAATTATAAAAGTTTCGGTGTAAATCGAACAAATACACAAAAGAACAAATAAATATATTTTAGATTACAAGTAGGTACATACACCACATTTTTTAACTTAAATTTACACAAATGTAATTCAAGGACTGAATCAATTTACCATCGATATTATTTATGGTTGATCCCTCATCGGAATCAGAGATTCTAAACAAAGCACTTTACAGCAAATAAATCAACGAGACATAAAGCTTTTTATTTTTCAAGAATTTCAACAGACATTTCACTAAAACTTATGCAAAAAAATTTGACGATGGCATTTCACAGCATAACGCTAGAGCATGTCGTGAAGCTCACTTAATTATTTTTTCCCCAGACAAATACACGAACTGTAAGGCCACAAAGTGTGTGCTTGGCAGTGCTTGTGTTATGGACCATACAGCGAGCTGGGATGAACACAGAATAAACATTCATATATACACACAAACAAATATGACCCGAGAACAAACATCTAGAACCTGGGACCTCCGGTGTATGAGGCAGGGGTATACCACTTTTAGATCTCAATTTAAAATAACATAATGCATTTGACTCATTCGACATTAATCACTTAATAATCGTATCATTCATAATTTTCATCGAAATTAGCTTTTGCATGACAGGTAAACTGTTTGATTATATTTAATAAAGATAATAAGCTGGAGACGAAAATGTTTGTATCATTTGATGAAAAAGCGAGATCATTTTCTAGATAAGCATCAATAACGTTCAAAAAGACATTAAACAGCTAAAATCACAGAATATTAGATTTTGATAGTGACCACCATTATTACTATATTTGTTTTGAATTGTTAAATTTGTCATTGAATTTTTTATGTGGAAAGACTACTCAATTTATTTTTAACTCCATTTGTGCAAATGCGTTTATTGAGTTTATTTTGTTATCAGCTCTTCTAGGGGATTAACAAAAATGAACAAAGGTCGTATCGTAGTGTTTTTGCTTATAAATATTTATATGGTGTTCGTTTTGAGTGTAAGTGGCTTTTCTTCTACCATAAATTAAATGAAATGTATAAAGGCTTCTATAAAACAAAGTTATTAACTTAGTATTATCGAGTTTAATTGATTTACTTTGATCGGAGACAAATTTGCAATGACGAAGCTCTGTAATAAAGCTAAATAATTACTTTGGGGCCATACAATCGGTGTGTTTGAGGATTTATTTTTTTTTTCTGTGAAATCTCTGATACTGCATTTGAAAATCCTTTTTGTATCCTGAAGGATTTTTTACAGGGAACCCACTTTGACACCAAATGAAGCAAGGACCATTCTCTTGATATTATGTGGGATGAATTCTTTTATAAAACAAAGTCGCTTTTAATTTGGCCATTTAGCTGAGATAAGTCTAAGCTGGCTCTATAGATTTCAGCCTTAGTAAGATATTTAGTCTGAATAATTTTTTTTTACAAAACTCGATTTTAAGCGTACTTGTGGATGAACATATTTGTACACGTCAAACAAAAGCATTATTATTTAGTAATCTAGCAACAAAAGCTTTAGCTGCGCCAGCCCCATGTCTTTTATGTATACTTAACAAAAGTGTTACAAACGTGTGCTCATTGTAAAACATCTATATTGTACAATTACGTCTTTAGCAAGACTACAAAAGAAAAGCAGATGCACTTTGCTTATCTTTTTCTAATTTAAGACATATTATCATATAATTTTCAAAGGATTATTAAATATTTAAATATATCACAAGTCACTTTTGATGTTTGCAAGAGCTGACTTTTCGATAATTAGTTATTAACTTTTAATTTTTGAAGGTTTGTCACTTTTTTTAAATAAACACAAAATATTTTCAAGTATAAGTTATTTGACCAAGGGGGGGGTTGCCCTGAATATAAGGGATTGTGCTTTGCCTGGCGGCTACCGAGATCTTTGGTGACCAAGTTTAATTTTATAGAATTGTAGAACCGAAAGGTCTCCCAAAATATTTCTCAACATACAAATAGCCTTTGATTTAATTACAGTATTACTATTTGCATTTTCTCTCATATTTCAGAAATTGGTTGTAACCCCTGAGAAGCCTGAAATTCTATATTACAATAAAAAGTATATAAACAGCATAAACTTAACGATAGGGAAGAGAAGTAGGCATTCACCGAGTTACATCAATCTAGATGTTGATTTAGTGGAAGCTGCTGGTGACAATTTTACAGTAAGTGGCAAAAAATTACAAATATCTTTATGTATTATTGTGGAAATAAAATCCAGGAGAAATAAGAGTCCCGGAAACGAAAGCATTTCGAATTAGACCTAAGAAAAAAACTAGTTTCAAGATTTGATATTATAAGAAAAACTTCCAACACCACACCAAGATCTACTTTGAACAAGAGTTCAATAGCCAATGCCCATTCTTTGAAAGTTTCTCAATTCGCAATTACATCAATAGAAAGGAAACAAAATGGCAATCATTAGTTCCGAGATAATTTTCAAGTTAGAGAAAAACTTTTTCGAACGAGACTTAATTTTGATGTTTTAGGAGGTAAAACTTGACATTTCACCAATCAACATAGAGTGCGTGCTCGGTACACGGTGGAAATAAAAATGTCTATAGACTTGCTCTCCGTATTCGAGAAACAGTGTCACTGAATGATAATTGCCGTACAGATCACTCTCGAAGCATGTCTTTTCTGACACCGAAAGCTTTACGCCATTGATGCAATTGTCACTAAAGCCTCTAAGGCTTTAGGTTTTATTATGAGGAGTTCAGCAAATTTCTATAAAACTAAAACATTTAAGATTCTCTACTGTACCTTTGTCCGTAGTATACTGGAATATGCTTCACAGATATGGAACCCACGTTATGGTATTTATATCAATAGGCTCGAACGTATTCAAACTAAGTTTGTTAAATATCTTTGTTTCCGCTTAAAGGTTCCATATTCATCCTCTGATTATGAAACCCTTTGCAAAAAATTTCACTTTCTTCCTCTAATCAGAAGACGTCAAATTGCTGACATTACCTTTTTATTAAAAATCACCTCAAGCACCATCAACAGCCCTGACCTACTTGCTAAAATAACCCTAGGTCTTAGTTAAGGACCCAAACTTTTCCTCGCATAAATATTATGTGACAGTTTTTATGCATTTATTATTTATTTACAGTTGATAATATCTGTCATAATAGTTTTTTAGGCACACAAATATGCTTTACAGCGAAATAATATTTATTGCTAAAAAAACATCAGTTACGTATATTTGCGATAAGTTATCTTATTAATTCATTTCTATTCTTATTAATGTCCGTCAAATTTTTTTTCGTCGTTATTCTTCCATCTCACCTGATGGAAAGTGACGATGAAGACGAAGGTAATACACGTCTATCCATGAGATACCTATTTACTCGACGCTTGAAAGAACTAGGACTATAGTTTTCTGGAAAAACATACGCAGGCAGTTCATTCCACACCTTGGCGACTCGCACCAAAAAGGAACTATCGAAACGTTTGGTTCGACTTCTTGGGATATCTACTATAAAGGGATGGAAAGCCTGTCTGCGTCTAGTAGTCCGATGTAAGAAGGGTGTGGGTTCAACCTGATCAAAAAAAGCATTCGCGCACTCTCCAAAATGTAGTCTGTAGAAGACTGCTAAACTGGCAACTTTCTGACGATGGTCGAGGTTTGCAGTTTTCTGGTGGTGAGGTCAAATTCAAAAAAAAAATACTGGTCAATAAATTATTTTATCTGAAAAATACGGTTATACGGCGTACCTAACCTAACCTGTTTTAGCATAATGAAAACACATAAAGGATAGGGGATCACAAAGTTTAGGTAAATTTATAAAATAAGTTATGGAATGACATAGAGGTAGTTGGTGAAAATGGGCTGAGACTTCGATTTATCTTCGATACAAACTTTATAATAAATTATTTTCAAAAGCAGTGTGGCATTACTAAGTACATTGTTCTACCATCTGATAGTGACTGGCATCCCATGCACATCATTAATAGTAAATGTCTTGATTGATTATCCTATTGCTTATGATTAATCGATTAATGACGCGCTGCCAACCGTAGGTTGAAGTTGGAATTGCGTTTGTTCCAGTAATTGCACTGCCTGTTCTGTCCCTTTGACCGGAACACAGCCACGTAAACGTGGTAATTATGGTCAATTCAGGAAGGACGGTAGTACCGCCTCGGATGAGAACAAGAAATACTAGTAGTATATTTAATACTAGTAATATACTAAAAATATTAAGATTTGTTTAATGAAATTAAGAATTTATTATTATTCTGCTTTAAATATCATCGACCAAGAAATTGTTTTACCACCCTAAGTTTAAAAATCATGAACACATCATAAAATGTTCGGGTCTATTTTTAACAGTAATAATAAGTGTCTACTTTTAATTTAGTGCTGACGTAATTCATTATTACAATGTGCGGACGTAATTCGTTATTACAATTATTATTTAGAATGTCAATTTAAAAAGCCGTTCTGAAAATATCTTACTTTCCGAAAACAACAAAAGTGGCAAAGTTCGTCTACCATACATACAACTTTAAAACACACTGGGTTACTGTTTATTGATAAGCGAATGATATTAAATCTGTTTTAGTTAGGTTTCAAAATGTTCGAGTTGCTGTCAGGCAGATGGCAGCCGTTAGGAGTCAGCTTTGAGTTCAAACTATGTTACTTTATTAACGAAGAGCCAGTCTTGGGAGCAGTATTTAAGTCGCAACTACCAAAAAATTACTCTTGTCCTTTTCAGAAGGTACGTGTTTTTTAAACTTTTTACCTAGAATCTAGATCTTAAAGAGTGAAGTCAATTAGCCTATGTTTTATTTCGAATGTTAGGAACTCATGATGAGTTATGCAGGTAAAAGTGCTAACCTGTATTCGAGTCATTAATTGCGATAATTTAATGATGAAAATATTTTTATTACTCTCTTAGAAGCTTTCTAAAATATAGTCACTGGAGATTTCATTAATACTCGGTCATTAATTCTGTCTGAAACTAACGATATTTATATTTCTTAACTACTTTTAATTTGTTTCAGGGACTAAATTTACTTGACGATATGGTAGTGAGTTTGGATAATTTCAAATTCAATCTACCGTTCACGTTTTCTTCGGCCATCGTCAAAACAAGGGCTGATTTTGAAGCATTCTTCAACTCTAATCACAACGATGTAATAGGAAAAGCAAGAGTTTACATTACTTTTGAAACAAAAACCGACAAAAAACGCAAGGCGATTAACTCGAAACCAGAAACTCATATTTGGAACTAGGATAGTGGAATCCAAACGAAGTTAGTTTTGGAGCTAAGTTGGCATTTTTATGAACAATATAAAAAATATTAAATTTATATATGAACGTATTTTTTTATTATATAATTTATATATAATTTAAATTAATGTAAATACATTTCTCACGTAGACTTAAAATTACATAAATTACTATGAATTCCCTGTATAACTCTTTAAAACTAATACTTAGAATTATTCTTTTGATCTAGCTCACGTGGTGCACTCAAAAGTCTTTATCTACAAAAAATCGATCAGAAAGCAATAAGAAAAGCTCGTTTTGACTATATTGGTCGAATTGGAGATAAGTTAGCTTCTCAACCCATGGGGAGTAAATCTTCTTGTTTGCCATTGCGGTGCACTTTTGTTGCCCATCGTTACCGCCTCTGTAGAGGCCTAATAGTGCAACGGACAAGGCAAATCCTTTTGCCAGCATCATTGCTGAAGATTCATAAAACCCAGGTTGGCATGAAGTACTAAAGTCACCCTTAGGATGGTTCTGCTAAATACCAACTTGAAGCATTCGAGTCAGTTTTCCGAAGAGCCCGTTATCAACGATTAAAATACTTCAAAGCCTCGGGTACCGTTCGGGCACAAAGTAGCTTGTCTGCCGGTATTTTACAGAATACATTTTGGAAAGTGTGTGAATACTCTCTTCGAACTTATTAAACCTTTACCATTCCAACATCGGACTAAGAGGTGCAAGGTTGATACGCTGAAAACTCGAATTATGACGACTGTTTTAGATACGCACCGCGAAAATGTAAAGTGAGGTGCCTACGTCTATTTTTCCTAAACTTGACTGACAAATTTTAGATAAGTTGTATAAATAATGTGTCCTAAACACACACAGATAACAAGGTTTGACACTTGTCTAATTCGGTACGTCTAGTAGTGTCTACTCGAAATACACAGACATCGTGTATTTTTATTAAGTATTTCATGATCTTTTTCGCAATTGATATTGAGGTAATATAAATAAGAGACAAAAACATATAGCACCATTATTTTCTTAGGCCAGTCAGAAAAACAAGGCGTTACTGTACGTATACAGCATTTATACATCAATATTTGGGTAATAAACGCCAAGGGATTTACACATTTCTTCCAGATCACACCAGGAGGTGGACACAGCTCGTTTCTTATCCTTAAATATGGTTTGTGTTTCTAAAAATAAAAGCATGCGATAAATTAGTAGTTCACTGTATAATTCTCTAACTCTATTTTTAGAAAGTAATAAAACGAGTAATTTATTTTATATTTTTATAAAATTAAAAATTAATTATAATTTTAGTAGCCGGCTATTGAGCACGCGTCCCACACACATACATGGACATCATTAATCGTAGGAGTTATATTTAATGATAATTATTGTGATTTTATAGCGATTGTACTATATGATGCGTTACCGACCTTAGGCTTCAGCTATAATTGCCGTTGTTCCAATTATTTCACAGTAACTTTAAATTGTTAATATTAAATGACAGGCATTTTAATCGAAGCTAATAACTAAATAACGTAAGTATGCTTATTACGTATGGTCATCAATTTATGAATTTGTCTACTTACAACGCGAACTAGCTTCAAGATAGTCAAAATGCACATGTCGGGAAGTAAATGTTAAACTGGTTTTTTTTTTTTTTTTTTTTTTAATCTTTATTGTTTTCGGGATTTTTATCCAGTTGAATATGTCAATCCCATTAAACTCTCCTTAAATTATACAAAAAGAAAAAAAAACTATATTATTACATCACATTTTAACAATGATATGCGATGACCATGTCGTATATGAGCCTCGCAGCGTCCGAAGTGGGCTCAGATAAAATACTGTTAAACAATCCGACACTCATCAAAGACATGTTCATCGCACTCAGCAGGGACTGTCGCTCTGTCTGGTTCTTTACACACTCGACCAACAAGTGTTGCACATCGTCAACTATACCGCATCGATCACAGTTTGGCGAATCAAGCTTTTTCATAAGATGTGCAAACTTTTTGGTCGGATAATGTCCAGAACGAAGTCTTACCGCTATCTTTAAATACTTTCTAACAATTCTAAATTTGCTAAACCAGGGTGTTAAAAAAGGTTTACATTGGATGGTTTTGTACCATACACCTTTTTCAAGAGATCGTGTGTCAAAGTATTCCTTCCAGTGATTGAAACATAGTTCTTTAAATTTTGGCAAAACTTCCGAAAAACATGGTAATATTGGATATTCTACACCCTCTGAATGTGCTCTCTTTGCTAATTTATCAGCCTCTTCATTCCCCTTTAAACCGATATGTGCTGGAACCCATTGCAATCTCACCTCAACTTTGTTGTTAAGAAGACTATAAATCTGTTGTAGAACTTTGTAGGCTATCGATATTCCTCTGATACCAGAGGTACATCGAGCCAAATGTTGAATAGCACTTCGGCTATCAGAAAATACAACAAACTTAGTCCATCCTTGATTGCAGGCATACCAGATTGCTTCAAAAATTGCAATAAGTTCCAGCGACATAATGGTAACGTTGTTGAATACTTTATATGACCTGGACACACCTACGGCAGGATCTATGAAAGCTGCCCCCTGACCAGTATCACCCTTTGAACCATCTGTGAACAAACTATTCCAGTGTAAATATTTCTCATTTAATTCTTGAATTACGTCTAATTTAAGCGAATTTATTTCGATGTCGGCTTTGCTACGGTTACCAATAGAATCTAAATGTGGATGAATTACTGAATTTATATTTATAAAATTAAGCCAAATATCTAGAGCAAATAAAGGGTGAGTGGTTGAGGAAGAGATTTCATGATCCTTCATATCCTCATAAACTATACAGAGTAGAGGTTTCTTCTTTCTTTTCCAGTAATTATTTTGGCAAAGTGAGCTAAGTGTTGAAACTAATTTTACAGTGATGTTATCAGACCAAGAGAGTGCTTTAAGACAGCTTTTGTAGGCAAGATAGAGTCTTCTATTGTTCAAGGGTGGTACACTTAACTCACTTTCCATCACATGAATGGGTGTGCTTTTTATAAAACCTCCTATAGTTCTCAAGGCTTGGTTTTGAATTTTATCAAGTTTGGACAGATGAGAATTATTACAACTACCGTACAAATAACTACCAAAGTCAACTCTACTTCTTATCAAGGATATGTATAACAGTCGAATGTGTGTAGCATGTACACCCCAAGTTGGGCCAGTCAGAACTTTAAGTATGCATAAGTATTTAGAACATTTTTCTGAAATTTCGTCAATGTGTTGATTCTGCTCAATACATATTTAATTGATGAAACAATATATTAAGCACCCTTTTCAAAATAATATTACAAAAATAAGAATGTTTTCCATGAATTTATGTATTAATAATATGCAGTTTATGAGATGAAAATAAGCCGACGGAAAAAACTTATCGACACTCTTCTCTCAAAAGAGTTCACTACAAAAAAAATAGGAACATAATACATAAATTCTTGGTTAAAACTACTCAAAACATAAAATTTCATTTACCAGTTAAATGAGGACAATAAGTTAAATCTAAGAAAACCCCTTAACATCAACTTTAGCAAGTATCTTCTGCCGCACAGAAAATTATAAATCATCTAGTAAATTAATTTACACGAACTTCAGCATGCCTTGTCGTTTAGATAACAGTTTCCGAGGGCAATATTAAATTCCCGTGAAAACTTCCACAGATAAGACAAGGTTATAATTCTATTTTCACTTTGAAAAGTTTCACTCAAGGAGGTCTGATTTCATTATTTTTTTCTTAAAATTAAGCCAATGCTAAAAATTCAAAAAGTTTGCAGTTCTCTCTTTTAACCTCCTTTGCACTTAGCAAACAACTTTTGTAAATTTCTTTTTATGTCATCCTTTGATAAAAACTTTTAGTGGTTTTATTTCGTACTCGAAAAATGTGAAATGGTTTAATTTTTATATTAAAAAACATCTTGGTTTTCCAGATAATAAAAATAACGATAATATTTAATTATTTATTTTAGTATTAGCTATCTTAGTAATGCGGTGGACGTAATTTAAGTTTAAAAAATGACACGCATTACCTTTGATTAAAATTAAACAGCCGAAGATAGGTAACGTTCTTATATGACTAACATGAGCAATGAATCCAATACTTACACACAATCTATATAATAAAATTATTGGAACTTTAAATTGATCAAACTGCGAAAAAAACAGAATGATGCCATGACCAGAGAAACGGAATAAAATTTATCTGTTCTCGTAGCGCGTCGTTTCGGCTTGCATTAAGAGCCTACCTTAGGATGTGTTTTGTCAAAACTATTTGAAAAATTGGTAAATGATAAATTATACAACTTTTTGACAAAACAAAATTTATTAAAGATGGAACAGTTTGGATTCATGAAAAATAGCTCAACAACATTGGCTTGCTACACTTTAGTCAAAAATGTTACAGAATTTTTGAATAGACGTGTATACCCAGTATCCATATTTTTAGACATTTCTAAACATTTGACCGAGTTTTACACGACATACTACTTGAAAAGTTACAGTGCTATGGTATTTGGGGCAAAGCTCTTAACTGGGTAGAAAGCTACTTATCAAATAGGCAACAATGTTTTGAAATAGCTCGCATGACAAATAATACCTTAAAATTCTACCAATCTCCATACAGCTACAATGGAAGAGGAGTTCCTCAGGGTAGTGTATTAGGCCCATTGTTATTTTTAATTTACATGAATGACCTCCCAAACTCAACTAATCATGACTGTATATTGTTTGCTGATGATACGATCATCACAATAAAATGTAAAAATAATTATGACGCTGAAAAGGAAACAAATATAGTTTAGTAGTAGAGTAGTCAATTGGTTAGACATGAATAATTTACAATTTAAACAAAAGCGAAAATAATACAATTCAAAACATATAACTGTAAAATATCAGATCTTCAAATTGAGTATGACAAAAATAAGTTACATTTAGTTGACTCAATAAAATTTCTTGGTATAACAATCGACAAACATTGCAACTGGAAAGCTCATATAAACATCTTATGTTCAAAAATTGATAGGTTTATTTATGTTCTTAAACGGATAACTACTTACATATAACAGCTACACTGGCTTACCATGGATATGTCTCTTCAAATATTCTATATGGGCTCATTTTATGGGATAACTCGGTTGAAGCTGACAGAATATTTAAAATCCAGAAAAAATGTCTACGCTGTATTTGCAAAACACACTACTTAGATAGTTGTAGGCCTCTATTTAAGAAATTGAAAATATTACCACTTCCGTCACTATAAATTTTTGAAATTTGCTGCTTTGTAAAAAGAAACATGCATCTTTTTAAGAATGAAGATGATATAATGGGAATTCGTTCTAGACATAAGAAATACCTTGATGTGCCTGCTCAAAAACTAAAAGTATTTAGCACTAATGTACATTGCATGGCAGTTAGGATTTTCAATAAATTAACAGTCGAGTACAAAAACTTGCCAGAAAGAAAGTTTAGAACAGCTTTGTTTAATCTTTTAATTGACAAATTATATTACAATATACAATTATATTACAATATACAATATACATATATTATGACTGAAAATAAATTTTGATACCTACCTACAAACCTGTTCTTAAGTGACATTGGCATTGTATACATTTTAATTATTTTTAATTTATATTTGCTCTAACAAAGTACTGTGAAGTACTTAAACTATGTATTTAGAATTATTATTGTTCTCAGCAGTATATCTACCGGTACAACTTATAATTCAACATCTATTTTGACGCATGTACAAAGCAAATAAATGAATTTAGAATTTTTTATTTTGATACCGATAAATTATACTTTCATTCTTAAGTTTCTGAAACGAAAGAAGTAAACAATTGCTTTTAACATGAGAGTAGCGATGATATCGATAGCTGCCAATCGCGTTCAAAGTAACAACGTAAGCGCCAAATCGAATATTTCCTAATTTAAAAGAAAACTGTCCAACCATCCAAAAAAGTGTTTTGAGGAACTATTGATCAACAGAATACCTAACAATGTTTCAGTGTAAACATTAATCTGAAACGCCATTATAATTCAGAGGTTAATGTGAAAACATGAATGAAATAAGTACATTTTGCGATTTTTTCTTTCGTAATTTTTGTTTATAGTCGTGTTTTGGACTTTAACATATCCAAACAACAGTTTTATAGATTGCATAGACTAATAGATTAAGGTCGATGAATCTATAAAGTTTTTGTAAAGGGGCCTGTAATGTAATGGTTTATGGTATCGCGTTGGTTCTTTTTGCGTAGGTAAATACGGTGACATGAAGCAAGATTTATGAGGTCCGCGTGTCCGGAGCTTGTCGTTTATCTCCCGCTATTAAAACAACTACTTTTACTTGAAAATAGTAGAATAACTCCACCTCATAGTTACGAGACCATCTCACCTCTCACATGGAATATACTAAGTTAACTGGTACTTAAAGGTTCACAATTACTAAAACTAACTCGGGCCTAAATGAGTTGTGCCCTGTCAATGACACAGCAACTTTTCAAGTAAAACATACGACAATGTTACTTTAGACTAAAAATAAGCTAAATGTGGTAGTAAAGTTGTCGGCCCAGTAAATTATGAGCTTGATTCCTGATATACGAGGCCTAACATCAAGTTAATCTTCTCTTTAATTTACGCCCTAGAATCTTCACTTGTGTAATTACTAAAAGTTTTAATGGAAAACCTAATAATTTATATCGACAGTTCGTTGTAAATTCGAAGTTTAAATTCTTGTCCCATATTTCAAAAAAAGGCATTTCTGAAAATCTGGTTTAATACACACTTCAACGGTTTTATCATTATTTATAAATAATAATTCAAATTGAATACGACGAGTAAAAAACTAAAACTTAAAACTAGGTGATGGCTGACCTTACTGCTTGTCTCTCTGTCAGACAATCTCTAGGCCGCGTGAATACCGCGTGAATAAAAAATCGACTTATCAATTATAGCCAAGCTGAGTTCCTTGGCAAATTTTGCAAATATTTGTCGATCTATTAACTAGATGTAGTAATATTTTGCAAGTTTTTGGTGATTATTTGACATTATAAGTTTAATTAATCTGTACTCTGCTTTGGAGTATGCCAAATCAAGAAATAATGCTTGACCAAAGTTAGGTTGACGACTTGGGTAACATTGTGCCACATTAACTCTTCATAGTTTTTTGCATTATTATAAATCTTATTTAAGTATTTATAAATCTTTAAGTGTCTATAATTTACTCTATAGACACTTTTTTTAAACATGTATTTTTACAAAGTTATTATGAACAGTGGTTTTTATCCAAAAGTCAGTCGTATTCAAATCAAATAAATGATTTTGTACTAAGACAATAATATCCAGAAACGCAACAAAAATAAAAACTATGCATGTTTTATTTATGCTAAAGAAAAAAATGCATTCGATAAAATTGAACCGAGGGGTCCATGTTAGACAAAAAGACAAAGTTACCCTGATCTAAAAAGACAAATATAACATAGGTTGACTATACCTATGTTACATTTGTCTTTTTAGATCAATTATGTACCGACTGAAAAATAACAATCTAGAGTGTGGGTATTAAATATCAATTTGGACGATTGAATAATGCGATACGTTGTGTGCATCCTACACTACAACTTTTGCATAATATATTCAGGATCTTCGATGTAAAATTAATGACAGATTTTTTTTTTGATCCAGCAGAATAGAAAAGTTACGACCTTTTCATTTCACTCCTGCTCGCATACCCAATGTCTTTTTTTTTCAATTAGTTCCGCTCTGTCACCTCTATCTAATCCATAAAGTCAATCAGTTTATCAATCAATCAACAATTTGCAAGTCACTGGTGGACATTGTCCTCCCGAGATTGTTTCATTTATGACTAAGATATTTTCATCCATCACAAAGTAAGATGGTGCGTAATTAATGTTTCGTGATAAATATAAAATTTTATTTGGAAATCAGACAAGTGTTTTGTAATTATTATGTACTTGTCGGCCGACTGACATCAGTTCAATGCCACTGCCAGGAGTCCCTGGCTCCAGTCCTGGTCAGGACAATTATTTGTGTGATGAACTCAGATGTTTGTTTTTGGGTCATGGTTGTTTATACAAATTTATATTAGTATTTTTTCTAATGAATCCCCCAGTTCGCTGTTTGGAAAACCATAGCACAAGCTTTGCTTACTTTGGTGCCAAGCAGTTGTTTAAGAGATAAATTTTTTCATTATTAATTTATGAAGCTCTTTTTCGCATTTTTATTATAAGTAATATTTATTCGTTTTTGTAAAGAGCGGCAGACAAGTGATCCAAATTCATTACAATTAAGCTAAAAAAATGCACATCAAACAAAATTAAACCGAATAAATGAATAAGTAAAGTCTAAGACGTTTGCATGGACTTCAAGTATGCAAAAATTGTGAAAGCTATAAGCAACCAGAAAACTCGAGCAGTAATTCTAAATAAATATATAATCAGATAATACGCCTGAGTCATACATATCTATTCCTATCAGGATTTGAACCTTAGACCTCTGATAGCGGGCAACTTGTGACCTACAGTCTACACTAAGGTGTACTAGCGGTTTGTAAGTTACAATCAGTACAAAATTGTCACTACCAATAAATTTCTCCCAATATTGATTACCAACACCAATTCAATAAAACGGTACAATCAATCCCCGACAAATCTATGCCACTTTCCGCAGTACCGAATAGTTTAAATCACAGCAATGTTTTACACATCTTGCGAGATATAAAGGAGTGTAGCTGGGTTCCGCCGAACGTTTAGGGTCCGCTGAAAAGCCGGAAAAGCGATAATCCATCACGAAGAGTTACGACGTCTTCGTGACAATATATGAGTTTGGGGGTCCACGCTACGGTTTGTTCCTTTTGCGTCAATTTTTTATTTTAGAATACTTGAAGAAATTTAAAAAATATAATAAAGTGATCGCAGTGATCGAGTAGAGCAAAAAAGTACTGGGCACGTTCTCAACGCTCGATTCGGTTTAAATGTAGATCAAGTAAGAATGTTACCATAAAATTATTAACAAATATCAACGAATAACTTAGCTACAGTTACAGAATCATATGTGCTCTATAATTTAATATTTCATAATTATGAATAATAGTAAAGTAACTAACTAATATGATGTGGAATTACGTAAATAAATCCATCAAATTTCGTTGTGCATCGAAAATAATAATCTACATATGTTACTTTAGTGAGAAAACAGACACAAGCAAGTAATATAACTTAGTAAAACTAATATAACTTAGTGTATAAGCAAGTAAATAAAAAAAAACAAAATATGGCAATTCTGCCAGCCTTTTGGCTACTTTGCCCTAAGTAATTAAAGCGTTGTATTCTATATATATTTCTTTTTCTTATTGTTAATTTGTAAATATTCTTGTTGCTCAATAAATATTCACAATGCTTAATTTTTTTTAAGTTTTATTTTAAATGGACAAAGGTAGAAGATACTGCCGTCACGGTCATGTTATTTACCCGTACAAGGATGTTAAGAACAGGGGCTGATTAGGTGCAATCCGACTTAGTTGCGAACTCCCTACGAGTTAGAAACACGGTAGAAAAGGGTGCTTTATACCAGTGTAGCTATCTTGATGTGTATCTCACCTTAACCTTTTTAAAAGATTTAAGGGAGTTGTAACCTAGTCTACCTGTCCTACATGGTATTACAATTTTGTACAGCGATATTATACCCGTAATAATGTCAGCAAATTAATTATTTTTATTTTGACAAAGCCCTTGACAGTTCTGAAAACTAGTTACTTGCTATTTACAACTAGAGACGAACATGCTTGTATGATTGCCGGCATGTTTAATTTGTCCAAATCGATTTTTGTACATAAAAGTTGATTTTTTTTCTTATAGTTAGTATTTAAAAAATTTTGGTCTCTAAAATATTCATCTTCGTACGACGAAGATTTCACTTAGAGATAATGCTGACAGAAACTATAACATGAAAAGGTTATTTGAAAATGAAAAAAGAAATTTGAAATTGTTGTATTTTCTGAGAACTCTGTAAAATAGTAAATAAATTATGGGAGAGATAGTGCAAGTTAAAGCCCTATTTAGTTTACGCTTATCGTACAAAAATGGCAAGAACCACGCCATACAGCTTGGTCTGTCGTAAATATTTATTTTGTTTTATTTTTAATGTATTTCGTTGTTTGAGACCTATTGTAGAATTGTAAAAACTGCGCCTTGTTTTGAGCCTACCTATCTCATATATATTTTCGGACCAGCTCTTCTTAGCGTCATCTATCGAGGAATTGGAACAATTTTTTTTTATTTGATTGAGGAAAATTCCGCATCGCAACCTGTTAATTTACTCAGTTTTATAGTGAACAATGTGTTTATCGATGATCAAGTAGCGTAGTGGTAAGTGGCCTTGCCTCATATACCGAAGGTCCCAGGTTCGAGTCCTGGCCGGGACATTCAATTGTGTGATGAACACAGATGTTTGTTCTCGGGTCATGGTTGTTTGTATTTATGTATGTATGTTTATTCTGGGTTCCCCCCAGTCCGCTGTATGGTCATCCATAACACAAGCTCTGCTAACTTTGGGGCCATACAGTTGGTTTGTTTGTCCGGGGATTTATTATTATTATTATTTCACCCCTAAAGACGAACAATAATATAACATATGCGTTAGGGACTAAGACACGTTTAATCACGAATTTAGTTGATTCCTGTGCAATTATAATTTGTGAAAAATTCCTTCTTTGCCAATCCGAAGCAAAAACTTAATTAATAGTCTTATAATGTCACTTTAAAAGCCTATATATAAAAACATAAGAGGCGAACTAAATAGAAAAGAAAAAAAAAACCCAAAACATCCCAAGACCCATTATAAATTTTCTTCAGCTCAATCATTTCAACAAACTCACTTTATAATACCCAAAATATAGTTCACAACACACTGTGAACCCGTAAAATACCCGATCCACTACAACAGGTGCCTCAAATTAAACTTCAATGCATGACACGTTCGTCAAACTCGAATTTAATATAATAAATTTATTACGGCTTCCTATTAAAGTACTGAAGTGTCAAAACTAGTGTACAAAATTGTTTTGGTACAATGTCCCGTCGGTGCTGCTACGTAATGTCTCATAAACTTGAACTGCGAGGGCTGTATGGTGCAAGTTGGAAATTTCCAAATTTTTTTTTTTACTTTTTTTTATTTATGGCAAACGAGAATGCAATGTACCGGATGGTAAGTGGCATCCGCGCCCATGGACATCATTAACCGTTGGTGTTTTTTTAAATTGACAGTAATTGTGATTATTATATCGACTATGATGCGTTGACGACCGTAGACTTCGGTTGGACTTGCCCTTGTTCCAGTAACAGCAGTGGCTGTTCAAATTCAAATTCAAATTCAAATATTTATTTCTCAACATTGACAATTGCTTGTTCTTATTGACGTCAAATAAAACATGATTCTACCACCAGTTCGAAAAAAACCTTCGTGAAGAAGAACTGGCAAGAAACTTCACGGGTATATTTTTTTTTTTCAAAATAAATTTACAGAGTCTCTTTATGTCTATACAAAATTATTCTTTTCTGCATCTGTTAGCTCGGCAAGTCTCCCTCCCCCCAAGTATCCAAACGACGAACACCCTCAAACCTTTCAAACCTGTTCCTTTTCGGGAACAGAACCTCGTAAACGTGATTATTATAGCGTCAAAATAGAAAGGACTCTAGTATGGCCCCACACGCGGTATGGATGTATATATGTAAGTATACGCTTTTATAATAAGGTTCCTGAGGATATTCAAGGTCTTCCTGTTGACAAATTCAAAGAAACTATAAAGCAGAAGTTGTGAGCTTAAGCTTATTATAAACTACCCGATTATTTGGATGACAAATGCCCTTGGGTATAATGCCTTCATTAACAGGTTTTGACTAGTATTTGTAATACAAACATATATACAAATACAAATTAAACATGTGTAATGTGTATGTTTGTTCGTTGAGTTCTTCGTCCCGACGAATATCCAAAGCGTCATTGTCACCAAAATACGTCTTCTTATGGTAGCGTCGGGTGACGGGTCGCTCACTTCCCTCTGATATGGTTGGGGAGGGCGATGGCTGGACCCCACGCTCACCACGTAAACGGGTGCCGTATGAGGGGGTTCATCGTTTGGATACTTGGGGGGAGGGAGGCTAAGATTAATTTTGTATAGACATAAAGAGATACTGTAAATTTATTTTGAAATAAATATACCCGTGAAGTTTCTTGCCAGTTCTTCTTCACGAAGGTTTTTCCGAACTGGTGGTAGAGTCATGGTTTATATGACGTCAATAAGAACAAGTAATTGTCAATGTTGAGAAATAATTATTTGGATTTCAATTATTTGAATTTGAATTTGGACAAAGATTTTCTGCTACCACTAAACTAAAACATTCACCTTATCTATCTATCTCTTCGCATATTCAGCCCGGTGGGTTCGTTGTAGTTGTTTACAAAATTGGGTAAAAATATTGTCCATTGCTTCTTTGCAGCCGGATTTTTCTTAGTAGAATTTATACAGAATTAATGAATACGAAGAGTAACCGAAACATAAATATTTTTTTGTTAAAATATAAATTTGAACAATTATTTACTTGGCACTTATAAATTTATTGCATATACCTACTCAAAAAAAAACCCAAAATAAACAACTGTTGTCTAGCTACTGGGCGGCAGTGGTTGGTAAGGGTTTATTTTATTTCTTACCATTACATATTTTTTAATTTATATATTAAGTCTTTAAGAAATTGCCTCACAGTTTTAATTACGTAAGTCAGTACTAATTAATTTAAACAATTGGAATATTGCTGTTCTTATTGATATAACCTATAATGATGAGATTTTTGTGTTAAAATATTCAACAAACTTAATTAAATCAAATACTTAACAGCTACAATTTATCCACTTATGACTTGCACCAATCACAAGTGTGCCGGTCCCGTCACGTGCTTGGAAACGTCGTCGACAGAGCATGCAATTAGGCGACGTTTCACCAAATAATTATGTCCCGGGAATTTGGTATCCACAGGATTTCGCACCTCTTAATTCACATAAACAGGTACATTTTCGGACCCTGTTATGCGTGGAATTAAGAGAATTAAACGGAGATGGATTTTAAAGCGGTTTGAGTGTTCTCAGTGAACTGTTTGATTAAGTTGCGTGTTTACTTGGTTTATATATACTCAGTGAGCTGGTTAAGTTTATTTTAGGCTTGATGTATTTTAATTAAAAGTATAACTGTGTAAACATGTTTTAAGCACAAGCGTCCATTACGTTGCATTGATTTTTCATTCATAAAGCCCGCATGGATTTCAAATATAGAATGATGAACAGCTATACTTACCAATCGACCTGCATACTTGGAACTAATTGCGCAAGAGTAACATTATAAATTAACAATTTTAAGTTACGAAACATGCACGCAGAAAAACAAATAAGAAAAATCCTTAGAAATATATTCAGCACTCGATAAATGTTTATGTAACAAACTTCGCTCGTATTTGTCATGACGGGCCAATTACTGGAACGAAAATTAGGCTGCATTGCGATTGAAAGCTGTCGGAATCATTTTCAACATTATGATTAACGACCATTAAAACCTACGCCTGCCTATTGAGTAAACAATTTGTGCTTTGGAGCGTTGCTGTACTTAGCAGCATGCATTAAAAATCATAAGTTGAAAATGAGAGATAAATATTTGGTTATAAACTCAGAAACTGTATGGCCCCGAAGAAAGCAGAGCTTGTGTTATAGATGACCCAGAATAAATATACATATGCATATAAAACGAAATATCAAGAACAAATCTGCATTCATTAGCGTGTAGTGGTTGCTACCCACTACCCCCCTAGGCCGTCAAAAAATATTCGGCAAAGGAACACTGAATCGCCTGATGTTGAGTGTCACGCTTGCCAAAGGACACCAATATTCGTACGTGTTTTATTAATGAATATTGGTTGTGATTGCCGTATCTGAATGTCGATTGATGACGCGTTGCCGACCGTAGACTTTAGTTCTAATTGCCTTTGTTCCTGCAATTGCAATGGCTGTTCCGTCTCATAAACTGTAAATGTGGTTACTGTGTTGGTCGAACTTGGAAGCAGTTGTTAATATTATTACTACTATAAAAACCATTTCAACATGTTTTATCCTATTTAATGAAGACTATTAATTTATTAAATAAAACAAAATAATTTTTTTTATTGAATACGTAAATTGCATAGTAAGAATATACAGGGTGACTTGTAATTAAAGCATAATTTTGTATGAAGTTCATATCATTTCCAACAATGTTAAGTATGTACACCCACTTCCAAAAGTACACCATTCCTGAGATATTTTAATTTTAGTGATTTAAAAAGAAAAACATCCCCTGCTGTTACTTAAAATTTAAGGAAAAAAACATAATAATCAACTTTTTTTACTATTTAAACAATAACGTTCATGTATGTAATGTTACATGTAGACATCATTAAACTATATATATTTTTTTTGTAATATGCATAGAGCCATGCCATATTGAGATTTTTATTTTATACAAGCAGTTTTGTGTGTAACATGTTTAAAATTTTACAACGCTATTTTTAATTTTGCGCCATAATATCTTACGTAAAGTCAATAATTTGAATGATTCATGTGATGAGTCCAAAACCCCAAAAAGTGGGCCCCGCAGTCTTCTGTATCCAACCTGCATCCAGTATCCACAATCAATCATCCAAAATTTTCCAAAACGGCGTGGATATCTCTGTCCACACATATGTCCCTGAATGAAATAGCATAAACCCATGTTAAAAATACCGCCATAGGTATCCCCGTGGCCACGATTCTGCCAGAGGATCAAGGGGCTATCTCTAAGTACTTAACAGAGAAGTCTGTCGAGTACCACACATACGCACTCGACCAAGAGCGTTTTACGCGTCGTCCTTCGCGGCGTTCTAAAAGAGCTTAACACTGAGCTGTTATTCCAGGACCTTAAAACCAAAGTTTACTCCATGCAGGCCATTCATCGCATAAATGGCAAAGATAGATTGCCGTACAATCTAGTGTTAGTAACACTAGATCACTCCTTGGACGGCAAGAAGGTTTTAAACTTTATATCCATGGCCAACTCTCAGGAATCACTGTAGAGGTTCCCTTTAAGTGCGGCATTCCGAGCCAATGCCCAAGATGCCAAGTATATGGTTATGAGGCAAGAAACTGTCCTGCCAAACCCAGGTGCGTTAAGTGTCTGTGCGGTCATGGCACTGCGGAGTGCTCGAGAACTCCGCAGATCACAGACCTCTCGCATGCATACTATACAAGAGGGTTGGCCATACAGCCTTGGCCATATACTTAGACTGCCCCAGGGCCCTAAAACCCAAAACCGAAACGCTCAGAAAGCGAAGCAAAGGTCTCTACTCTCTGATCCTGTCTGTGGTCCTCCCCGCTATCCAATAACACCCGTCGCTTCCCTCGCTTTCCCGTCTTCGCAGGTCCAGCAGGTCAGGTTAGCACTCGCTTGCTTGCCTTCTCCTTCCCCAGGCAATGGCCGTGGGGAGCCACTTTCAGACTTCTTGCTAGTTAGCAAATTTACCTTAGCTTGGACTTAGGTGAAAATGGCTTGCAAACTATGATTCAAAAAATGCGACTTCCAGACGACGTGCTTCGTAGCACTCGAACACCAGGTGCCAACGTCCAGAAATTGTATAAAATAAACTTTTAAATGACGTCCTCTAGGATAAAACCGCGGTCCCTCCCTATCACATACTTCAACGCCGCTGACCTACAACCTTAGCGAAATGAAATTCACGCATTTATGGGTGCGTGTAAGGAAGCACGGCTTTTACCTACAAGTTACGACCAGTTATAAAAGTATGTTATTTTCAATACTGGTCGAGTTCCTTTCATCGTTCTTCATGTTTTCAATTAAATTAGGGTCGTTTGGTATTAAAATAATATAACAGATTAATACAAGTTGTACAATTCGGTCAGTTTTATTATTTGTGGTAACAATATGGCTGACCTCGTTCAATTTTTAAATCCTTTGTTTTTCATGCCAATCAGTTTCAGTTGTCAGTTCGTATCAAATGTTATAAATGACTTAAATAATTATATAGGTAATTATTAATGGAATTCTTTCATTAAATTAAGGAATGATACCCGTGACGTTTATCGCCAGTTCTTCTTCACGAAGGTTTTTCTAAACTGGTGGTAGTCATGCTTTATTTAACGTCAATAAGAACAAATAATTGTCAACGTTGAGAAATAAATATTTGAATTTGACTGATCTGTAGAGCAATTTTGACATTCGGCTTTGCACTAAATATTTTATAAATAATCAAAATGCCATTTAAAGCAGCTATAACATCATTTTGTATAAGAAGTTAATATTTTTAAATCTGTTGAATTTATTGAAATGAAAAGTCAAAGATATTCAAACTAGCACTTTTATTAGGACTCACATCCATGGCTCTTTTTATTACTGCCTTTAATCATCCTAACTACTCAATTTATTTTTTTTTTTCATTTATTAATATATTTATTTACTCAATGATGTTCAAAATCAAAGTGGATTTTACATATAATAGTATCTTTGAACAAACTCAAGGTGTAGACCTATTATTTCAGATTAGATTTATTTAATTGTAATAATCTGACATGATATTATAATATAAAATTGAATTGGTAATTTTATATAATAGGTAATTTTTATTGGAATAATTGCTTAAATAATCAAAAAATAATACTTTTCCAGTCACTTTGAACTAATTTTCTAGAAAGCCTTTAAAACCTACGACTAAAGTAAAGTAACGGAAGATGGGTTACTAATGTTTCATAAGTTAAAAAACATAGATCGATTTACTCACACCAAGTCAATTGTATTGCTCTCCGGCATAAAAGATAGAATGTGCATCAAAATATCATTTGGGTGACAAACATGCGCTTGCTAGCAAGACAAATATTTCGTGTCCGTATGATTTTGTTCGTATTGTGTCGTGTCGTATACTCTCGGTTTGGTTCGCGTTGTGACTAAACCATTTGACAAGTTAAGTCAAGCGATCAGGAACAAGATTTTTGAGGTTGTCACCTAAATTCTGCTATTTTACTTTAATCAAAGCTTAAAACATATCACGTGACCTGTTTTCAAGACCCAGACACCTGAAAGTAATCCTTATTGATATCCAAAGATTACAAAAGCTCCTTTCATCTGAAGGCCTTCGCCACATTAAAGCTACTAGTCCGACCAAGTTATCTATTCAGTCAAGGGTGGCGCTTCCTCCCTTGTTAGCATTTTTTTACATTATAGTTCCCATACGAATCTTTTCGTTCCAATTTTGTCTACTGACCAAATAATTTGGTAGTACTGGAACCGCTTGTGAATGATCAATGCGCAAGATTACTTTGGCGCTTTTGATGTGGTGGTTTATCTTAAACAGGTTAGCCTGGGGCTAAAGTATGTTGCCAACTTGACGTGAAAGATCGTCTTTTAGATACAAACATGAAGGTGTGAAGTAATACTTGTTCAAGACATTCTTTTCTTTTAATTATTATTTCATTAATGAATAAAAAAGTGGCGAATTATCTAAGGCTTTTGCGCGCAAAACGGATGATTTCCGATGGAGAGTCGTAAACTTTTGGTCTTATAGGAAAATTTTTAGCAAAGTACTCCAAACATTGCGAAAACATGTTAATGCAAATACTTTAAAGAATTATAAATTAATGTCATATCTCATAGCAATACAGATTGTATTGCACTTCAGATTGGTATTTTTTTTTAATAATTTTATTAATTTAACTCTTTTTACTGTCGGCAAACGAGAACGCGACCCAACTGATGGTAAATGGCATCTACACCCATGGACATGGTGTAGATGCCAATTACGATCAGTTGGGTTTTATTATTTTGTTTTTAAATATTAAGTTCCTATCCTTTCACCGAAGCACTACAGATAGGGCTCCAGTACCGCAACAGACGCGCTCTTATAAAAGATACTCAACTACCCTACAATTATCAGAACGACATGTACGCAAAACATCTTGCTTTACGATTGTTTTACAACTTAAAATTACAAACTGCAATGTAGGTTTTACATGTCGTAAAATTTTTATGGATTTTACATTCTCGAAGTAAAGGCTGCAACTTTGTCATCGTTGATGTTGACAACGGCCAAGTAAAAGTGTTGATGTCATAAAACTACTTTTTATTACTGTAGCTCTATCACTAAAGTAAGTAGTTAGTAGGTGTATCGGTGAATAATTAATTATAGACTCAATAAACACAATACTTTGCCAAAAAATATAAGTATTCCGAAAGAATAGGAAATCGAAGCTTCGGAAAGGCTTTAATTAAGACTAAAAATCTTCGCGTCCACATTTAAACAACTTAACCAAAATTTTTTTTTGTCATGCAGTTTTTCAAATATTTTCTCTCAGTCATTACAAACACACAACAATCCTTTTCATAATTTACTAATTTCTCTCATAAATAGAAACCATAATAAATGTAATTACCCAATAAACGTCCCCATAGGTCTTCAGAAAGTTGGAAACAAAACTTTTGTTCGGAAGTACCTCAGAAGCATTCACAAAAGCTTATTCATGTCTCGCCAGAGGGCACGAGATTGAAGGCTGCGGAGCTGTTCCATTTTTAAATTGTGAAACAATTATGCTATGTGTATAGATACAGGCGGTTTTAAAATAAAATATAGGAAATAAAAGAGGTTTTATTCCGCTAAAAAAAAGGATACGAATTTCTATTTGGATTCTCATTTTAAATGCAGTGCTTGTCAAATAGTGTAAAGGAAATCGATACTGTGAAGCTTTTTTTAGGTAATTAACTACAAAACTTACCTACATATTAATTAATTGAAAGATAACCAACAAAACATTCACTTAACATGCACGTACAAATACAAAAACAATACGAAGTGACATCGTAAGCAAAGGCTGCCACCACGTGAGTAGATATTCATACAGAGGCCCAGCTCGCTAAAAACATACAAAACCTTTGCCTACTTTGGTTGTGTTGACACATGTTGGAAGTAAAAATTACAACAAGCAATGTACACAGTCGTTATAAATTCTGATAGAAATTTCCAGCGAACACCAGCTACGCGAAGTGTAGGTGCATAGGTCATTGTTATTTTTTATGTCGATCAAATGCAAGTTGCGAATGATCTTTGTGTTCAAAGATACCTATTCATAAAATCTATTCGTCATATATAGATATCCGTCATATAGGTCTATCTCCCTGCATTTTAAATCCGAAATATCTTAAAAATATTCATTTAAATTACACGCTGTAAAGGGCCATATTATTAAGGGCCATCTATATTACATGCACAATGTATTTAAGGTACTTAATTGTATAAGGATTAATGCTGATTATTGCTTAAAATCGCTTCGTAAATAACCCATTATTTCTCGTAAAAAGTAAAGGATAAAACATGGTTATTGTTGGTTATCCCTAAGAGATAGACATATACCATCGCGGACTTTTTTGCAGACTTTTTAAGATGTATAATACTGTAGTACGTTATTTTGATCTATCTGGTAGGGTACAGCCAGCGTTTGCAATGTAAGTGCAAAAAATGTGTTTGTTTACGACATCACATTAGGAACCTCTAAAATTATCAGTGTTACTCTAATATAATATGCATGTATTATACATATAAACCTTCCTCTTGAGACACTCTATCTAATAAAAACAACGCATTAACATCCGTTGCGTAGTTTTACAGATCTAAGCATACATAGGGACAGACAAACAGCGGGAAACGACTTTGTTTTATACTATCAATTGATAATACATACCTATCTACTTAAAAAAGACACTTCGGAAGTTTATAAACGATAAGTTTTTATTTTTTTTCTACTATTGTGTATGCAGAACATCAATTAAACATATTTACACTTGTCACGAAATAAAAGTTTTTATTCCAAAAACTGTCAAGGGCATGAAAGGCTTCGCGTAGGCAGGATCATCAGGGTCAGCAGCAGGAGCAGGATCAGGTGTCGGTGTCAGGGTTTTCAACATGAGGTAGCTTCTGCATGAGCTTCTGCATGAGTCAGTCTCAGTCTGCGTGCGTTCTCGAGCGCACGTCGATCGCAGACGCCTTCCCGCTCTTTTAGCCCCCGCGCTAATTGAGCACCCAAATTTCACTGGTTGTTGTCGTAATATATAATTTCATAGTTGTATACCGTAATAAGTTTCTAACGCCGTTTTCACGGCGGACAGTGGCTCGTTAACCGTACTTCTAATAAGTTTCTAACGCCGTTTTCACGGCGATCAGTGGCTTGTTAACCGTACTTCGTGGAACGTGAGCTTCGTCGACGGGAATTCGTTGTTCCAGGACTTCAAGTGCCGTGTTCGAGAAAGTTATCCGCGTCGTTCTCAACCGCCCTACTGCGTGTAGGGTGGTTTTAGGAAGTTAGTTATCGTTGTAAGGTTCATATATTGTCCCTCCCCAACCCCTCCGCAATGGCTTCCCTAAGCTCTGATGATATTACGAAGAAGTTACTTGATAGTACCGGTGCTGAAGGCATGTATATAAATGCTGACAAGTACCGTTTCTTAGATTCTCTCATCCCTCATTTCATGACGATAATGTCCACAATGGCCCCTCAGGCCACCCCAGTTCCCCAGACCCCTCAGGTCTTAGGCCCTCCCGCGTCCCCTTCCTCCAGTGACATGGAGTGCGAAGTAGACGCCCCTCTGCGCCGCAAGCGCGCACCCGCGACTGAGTCTTCCTCGGACGCCACCCCAACTGGCCCTGAGCCTCCCTCTTTCACCCTTGTTAAGAAGCGCTCTAAGAAGCGCTCGAAACAAGACCCGGCGCCCTCCACGCCCGTCCCCACACCCCCTGCGGCGTCTTCAACGCCAGCTGCCCCGGTGTCTTCAACACCCGCTCCGGCCCCAACTTCTGTCAAGGCCAAGGTCCCACCACCCGTTTTCCTTCGGGAAAAGGGTAAATGGACTGAGGCCTCGACACTGTGCAATGAGCACAAGATCCATTACACCCGAGCGGTAAACTCGGGTGAATCTATTAAAATCACTGTCTCGTCGATAGACGATTTCCGAGCTTTGACTAAGCTCCTCACCGATAAGCAATATGCTTATCACACTTATGCTCTGTCAGAAGAGCGTAAGATTAGAGCGGTACTCAGGGGAGTCCCGTTCGAATTATCGAACGAGGCTATCCTTGAGGATCTGCAGTCCCAAGGCTTCCCGGCACTCGCGGTGCATAAAATGCACAGCAAGTACGGGAGGCAACACCCTCTCGCTTTGGTGATTCTCGCCAACGTCCCCAAGTCCAGAGAGATCCTGAAAGGGGTTAGCTCTATTTGCGGCCTCTCTGGGATCTCAATCGAGGCGCCTCATTGCCACGGTCATCCCGGCCAGTGCCATCGGTGCCACTTGTACGGGCACACGGCGGCCAACTGCCGCGCACCGCCCAGGTGCGTCAAGTGCCTGGTCCCGCACTTCACTAAGGAGTGCAATCGCACTCCTGAAACTCCCTCTCCTCCCGATTGCGTGCTTTGTGGCCAGTCTGGCCACACCGCAAATTACAAGGGCTGCCCTCGTGCACCCCGTTGTATGCGCTCCAACTTCAAAAGGGCGGCACCCAAACAGGCCCCGCGCCTTTCTCAAGAAAACTTTCCGCCGCTGCGTAGCCGGGTTCCTCCGGCTGCAAAGCCTACACAGTCTAGGCCTGCCCCAGAAAACTGGAGGCAGCGCCCCGCATCGAATCCCATCCCGGCTCCTCGCCCATACAAACCCACTCCTCAATCCTCCGTAGCAGACGATATGCGTATCGTCTGCGACGCTATGAAAAATATCGATGTTAGTGAAATCGCAGTCTTAGCCCGTAAACTTAGGGCTTCACGTACTCCGACAGAGCGTTTGCTAGCTCTGGCGGAGCATAGTTCCCTTCTCAAGTCATTATAGGTTCATTTAAATGAATTGATCCCTAAATCATGCTTCGGCCGACCTCTGCCCAGCCCCGGCTTCACCGGAGGCTGCCCAGAACGGCCACCAACTCATGTCCCTTTGAGCACCTTCAGTGCAACTTTCACTACAGGTGGAAGACCCGCTAGCGGGTCTCCGCCAGCGCGCCCAACTTCCCGACGGGTGTCGCTTCCGATGAAGGCTAACGGTAATAACTACAGCCAACAGGTGGTTTTTAGTGGGTAGGTGCCATTCTGGTGAGTCCCACATAACCCCCCCGCAGAGGAATTTACCTGCGGGCGGGTATGCATGACGCATCTTCCACCTCCCTCCCGCGAGGGTGCCTCGGCAGCAAAAAAAAAAAAAAAAAAAAACTGCATGAGGCAGCTGCAGAGTCAGTAGCTTCAGCATGAGGCAGCTTCAGCGTCAGGTAGATTCAGCATGAAGCAGCTTCAGAGTCCAGTAGCTTCAGCATGAGCATGAGTTCGAGGACTTGCAGAGTTACTTACAGTCGACTGGAGATGTTATCGGTAGGATGGCTTGAAACAGACTGCAGATGTTATTGTGAGCCCTTTCGGACGCATAATTTTTTTATCATAATGTAGTTTGGCATAGCAGTTTCAGCGTAAAGTTTTTTCGCATAAATTGAGATAAGCAGAATATTATAAATAAATAAATTATACACGCAGAATGGTTTCATTGCCATAAATTTCACTTACTCTAATTTTCTTTATCATAATTTTATACAACATAAATGTAAAGGATATAACTGCTATACGTCTAAAGAAAAATTATCATAAAATACAAAACGCATAATAGAAGTATTCATAACCTAAAAAGTCATAAACGTAAAGTAAGAACAAAACTTTTGGTGCCTAATTTATCAAGTATTATATGTATCATATGTTGACTCTTGAAAGTAAAAATATTAGGTGGGACGTCGAGCGCAGCGAGGAGGAGCAGGTTATTCAGTATGTAGGTCATGCCAAAAAGTGACTTGCACGTGAATAATAAATAATAACATTTGACCAAGATAATTTAAGAAATGATGATGATGAATTGTAAATAACCATCTCACTATAATCAAAATATATAACACAATAATTCAGAACCGAATTGGAACCACGCAACTTTTCTGTCTCGTCCTAGAGTGTTTTTATAAACCCGGAGGCGTAGAGGGAGGGAAACTATGAAATGGGTTAGGTTAAATTTGTATGTAGTTAATACACGCGCGAGCGTGAGAGTGAAGCGAGCGTGGTACAGCAGCACCCGGCGAAGCGCCAGGACCAAATTAAGTACCATTTCCAGCTTATCACGAAAAGCGACTTCGGTTCAATTTGGTTCAAACAAACATCACGTCTGTCCCTTCAGCAGTTGTCATTGTGAGAAGTTGTCATTTTACGAGCGGTTGGCATTTTGCGAAGTTGGCATTATGAGATGTTTTTTTATGAGAGGTTTTCTTCATCTAATTCCAAAGTACTCAAAACTTTAAGTGTGAAAATAGGTAGCAATGTTTCATTTACCCATACGTAATACTGACTAAACCGCGTTGCTATATCGTCTGTAACAACCAAAGAAGTGTAAAAAAATTTAGGTTATTAATTTTACAGTCCATTCATTTTTGTCAAATTATGGTATTCTATATGTATGACTTGTCAACTTTATGCCATAGCGTGAGATGCCAATAAATGTTTTGATAAGTAATCTTTATTGTAAAACCATTTATGCATGAACATTTTATGCTAATATTAGGTCTTTACCTATGAAATTGCCGTTTTTCACGAAATAAATGAAGCATATTTTTTTATATATTTTTTATTTCTATTAATCAAAATAACCACCCATGCAATCAATGCAATGCAACGCATTGGTAGCTTATTGATGCCTTTCTTGACGAAATCAGCTAGACGGGAGGCAACAAATTCTTCAAAGGCATTTTGTACTGCCTCTCGGGTATTGATTTTTTTTCCCGCCAAGAAGTTATCCAAATTCTGGAAAAAGTAGAAGTCTGTAGGCGCAAGGTCTGGTGAGTACGGCGGATGACGGAGAACTTCCAACCCCAACTCTTGTAGCTTGGAGACCGTCTGCTGTGCAGTATGAGGTCGCCGTTGTCGTGCAGGAGCAGTGGAGCCGAACGATTGACCAAAGCTGGTTGGAGACGTGCGAGCTTCTCCATCATTGTGTTCAGTTCTTCACAGTACACATCTGCAGTAATGCTTGTCCCATTTGGCAAGAAGCTGTGATGAATTACACCCGCGTTAGACCACCAAACAGTGACCATCACTTTTCTAGGGGTAAGTTTTCGTTTAGGGCATTGTTTGGGTGCTGAACCAGGGTCCAACCAACTTGCTGAGCGCTTACGATTGTCAAACAGGATCCATTTCTCGTCACAAGTAACAATGCGTTTCAGAATTCCTTCATTTGTATGCCTGCTGAGCAGTGCAAGGCACATCTCCACGCGTACTTCGCGCTGGCGGTCATTGAGTTCGTGGGGTACCCATTTGTCAAGCTTATTTACCTTGCCAATTTGACGCAAATGGACCAATATTGTTTTGATGCTAACGTCGAAAGCTGCTGCTAATTCAGCCGTGGATTGAGTTTCATCAGCTTCCACAAATGCCTTTAATTCGTCATTGTCGACCAAAGTTTGCGGACGACCACGGGGTTCATTTTTCAGGTCAAAATTTCCAGAACGGAAGCGGGTAAACCAATAACGGTCGGTGCGTTCGTTTGTAGTGTTCGCTCCGTAAACGTCGTTGATGTTGCGTGCCGCTTGTGCCGCTTTGCTGCCCGACGGTACTCATACTCCATAATTACTCGAATTTTTAACTTATCCATGATGACGAAAAATGTTCGAATGCGTTGAAAACAAAACACTAACTATTAAACAAATGACGATTTTAGAAAAAGAATTCCATGTTTGTCAAATAAAATTAATTTGAAATTAGAATTATCAGTCAAAAAAAAAATATTTTCATTTGAAATGGTCAGTACGGCAAAACGGCAGTTTCATAGGTAAAGACCTATTATATTATTATTATAAATGAAGTTATGGGGAAATAAAGTATGCCTTATGATTTATTCTGTATGAACGTTATGGGAAACAGACAGTATGCCAAAAAAATGTTATGCAGCCTTATAATATGCCAATTAAATTTATGCATCCCAACACGGACCCGATGTTATTGGTTGGTTGGCTTGAAATAGACTGCAGATGTTATCGGTGGGATGAATAGACTGCCGTTCTAAGGCCAGGAATCGGCTTATATGGCCGGGATCGCATTTGACATTTTGAATTTAATCTTATTAGCCAGGAATCAAGTATATTTTCTTACAATAGTTTTGTAAGAATCCGTGTGTACCAGGCTTAGATTGCTTGGCAGCCTCTATTGCTGTCATAAAAAATTATGCAAAACGTAAGTATTATTTATATTACATTTCCCCCAAAACCCGTATAAAAAATTGCTAAACAGTTTTTTACTTGAAAAACATGAAGAATTTTGAGTTTTAGAAGAGTCACGTACAATTTCATACATCGCTTACATAATACTAACATACATCATCTAGCATACAGAGGGGTAGAGCTCAAATTCAATGGCATCCACTCCAGCACGACAGTTCAGTTATCTGACAGTGAGGCTTATTTAGGGAGTTGTCACCCGCTCCAAGTGAAGACCCAATCATTTCTTTTTTTTATTTCCACCCACGGGAAGGGCAGGAGGATAAAAAAATGCTTCTGTACGTTTGTTTCTGAACGACATTTTACTTTTTCTACCTAACATACTATATAAGTAAAAACGGGCGAGTTTCGTTACTCTATCGACGTGTGTATGCCTAAGTATTTGGTAGTGCGCTTCCAGGGGATGGGAGTACCTAACATTCGAACGTGCAGATTGTCAGCGATATGACGTTGTTTGCAGTCGAAGTAAACCGCCGAACTCTTGTCTGGGTTCATATCGATACGCCATTTTTTGAAACCATGCACCGAGGGCGTCAACAGCCTTTTGGAGTCTGGTGGTGAGACCCGGGACACTTTGGCCTTTGGTGTAAAGGGCTGTGTCGTCGGCAAAGTGAGCGAGTTCGACGTCTTTCGGCGGAATGGGAATGTCGTTAGTGTACACGGTGTACAATAGAGGGGCGAGGACTGAGCCTTGAGGGACTCCAGCCTTTATGTGACGGGGCGCGGAAATCGTGCCTTCGTGTTTATATCGAAACGTACGGTCTTTAAGAAACGACGCGATTATTCTAACTATTCGGTCCGTTAAGCCTATTTTGTATAGTTTATAAACGAGGCCGCTGTGCCAGACTGTATCGAAAGCCTTGGCTACGTCAAAGAAAACTGCGATCGTTTTCTTTCGTTTCGGATAGAAGCCGTCAAGTATGTACTCGACGATTCGATGGACTTGCTGAGGGCAGGAGTGCTTAGCGTGGAAGCCGAACTGGTGGGGAACAATGAGAGTATCGCCATCCATTGGAAACAGATGGTTCCGCATTCGAGAGAGTATGACTCTTTCGAGAAGTTTTGACATTGCCTTGAGGAGGCTGATGGGTCTGTGATTAGCCGGGACATTCAGAGGTTTACTCGGCTTGGGAATGCTTATGACTGTCGCTTCTTTCCAAGCTTTTGGAAAGTAGCTGTGGTCGAAGCAGGCATTGAAGATGATGGCTAACAAGGTAAGAACCTGTTGAGGCAGGTGTTTGAGTGCTTGGTTAGAAATACCATCCGCACCCGGAGCCTTTTTGGACTTTTGACTTCTAATGAGAAGCAAGATTTCATCATTAGAGAATGTGACGGGGTTGTCGGCGATGGGGAGAGATTCTCTGCGGAGAACTTCGTCCTCCACCGCCTGGATGTGGGAGGGATCCGCGGGTTGCATGCTGGGCAAACATTGTGCCGCTATGCTGTCGGCGAAGCATTCGGCTTTCTCTTCGGCTTCAAAGGCAAAAGTGCTGTCAGGACAAGTGAGAGGAGGAATGTGAGAGGCGGCGTCTACGCGTAAGGCTCGGGCCATACTATAGTACGCTTGGTGGGACGGGGAGATTTTCTCCATGAGATCGTTAAACTGAGCGTCTCGGAGTTCCGCGAGGCGAGACCTAACTTTACGTTGTAGTTTGTTCGCAGCTGATCTATAGGCGGGCGTGGAATATTTTTTGGCTCTCCGGAGAGCCGCGTTCTTAGCTTTAATGAGATTGCTAACGGCTAAGGGTAGATTGGGTATACTTCGCTTAGCAACCTTTTCGTTTACACTGATGGCTGAGTTGATAGCATCAGTGAGGGAGTCAACTAATGAATCTATTTTGTACGGGCTACCTAATTGGTCAGGCGAGATCGCAAACGGAGAGTTTGGGGCCTCTAAGGCTGAAGCTAACGTATTTTTAAAACCTTTCCAGTTGGTAACCGGTTGGTAAACGGTTCGATAGACCTGAGATCGAGGTTGCTTTGTTTGACGATCGCAAAATCGAGGATGTCAGGAGAGTAGTTAAGGTTGCCGGGATAGTGAGTGGGAGTGACGGGAGAGATGACGTCTAAGTCGAGTTGCTGAGTGATTTTAAGGAGTTTTCTACCGCTTTGGTTGGTCGATAGGCACTTCCAGTCAGTATGTTTGGAGTTAAAATCTCCTAACATAATGACTGAATGGCCGAGGGCGAGAATGGCCTCGAAGTCGCTAAGGATAGGTCTGAAGCTATGATGACGGTCGGATGACCAGTCATAGCCAATCTACACACAGTGGCCTCTATGTTGAGGAGAGGAGGGGTAGGGAGAGAAGTGCAGTGGAAACCTCTTTTGTGATAAATAGCTGTGCCGCCGTAACTGTCGGGCCTATCGTTACGTGCGAGTTTGAAGAGAGTTTGCGTGCGAGTACGGAAATTTCATTAATATCGACGTTTTGAATGACGTCGGACATGGTCTTCATGTCCTCAGCCAACGACGACTAAGGTGAAGACGACGGAGCAGGACGCGGCCCTACGGGAGCTACGGGAGCTGGGATAGGACAGGAAGGTGCAGGTGGAACGGCCGGACGCTGCCTCTAGGACAGAGCCGGAGTAGGCGTCGGCTGCACGAGCTTTGCTTCCGGGGGACCCCGGTTGCGCAGCGGCGGGAAGGTGGCAGAAGTGAGTGGCGACGCTGGTTTAGGCGCAGCCCTTTTGGCTGTGGAGCGCGGAGCGCGCGGGCAACCCCTGTAGTTAGCTGTGTCAGACTGGCCGCACAGCACACAGGCAGGGGGGAAGTGGATTCGGGAGTGCGAGTGCATTCCTTTGTTATGTGAGGGTCCAGGCACTTGACGCACCTGGGAGGAGCTGAGCAGTTAGCTGCTGCGTGGCCGTAGAGCTGGCAGCGATGGCACTGCCCAGGGTGACCACGGGGGTTGGGACGCTCGACGGAGATATTCGAGAGTCCGCAGATTGTGCGAGCCTCTCTGAAGATCTCCCTCGAGTTGGGAGTATTAGACAAGATAACTAAAGCTAACGGAAAACGCTTACCGCGGTTTGAGTGCATCTTGTGCACTGCTTTTTCTGATCTTGCGCTCTTCCGGGAGGGCGTAAGTGTGGTACGCGATTTGTTTAAGCGAGAGTAAACGAGTGATCGCGCGGAAGTCGTCGATAGTCGCGACTTGGATTTTTATAAGTATCGCCTGCGTTATTTGCCTTGAAATAATTGATTTTGTGCTCTTTGCTCAAGTTAGAAACCGCGGTCCAGCGTGCTTTTTCGCAGAGGAAGACGGGCGGAGGGAGCTGAGGCTTCGGTGGGACGGGAGCGCAGTGCGTCGTTGGCTTCGACGGGACCGACGGAGACGCGGTCACTTCGAGTGACATGAGCGGCGTGGGGCCGGGTGTAGATGACACCGGGGTTGGCTCGGGTGTTGAAGACACCGCGGCTTTTTTCGAACGCTTCTTAGAGCGTTTGGCAACTTACTGGAACGCGGGCTCAGGAGAGCCGGTTAAGGTGGCGGCGACCGACGAAGCTTCGGACGCGGCGGAGTCTGAATCGCTCCCGGGAGCGGTATGCTTCCTACGAGATGAGCGCGAGGATGAGACCGACGCGCAGTCCATATCGGATGGAATGGGAGACGCGGGAGAGCTATAGACCTGAGGGGTCTGGACGTTGGAGGCCTGAGGGGCTGAGGTTGGGGCCTGAGGAGCCGGGGACGCGATTGATGCCTGCAAGGCCTGCGTTAGGATGTCTTTCGGAATGGAGACGCCTGCCGCAGCAAGCGCCTGGGTGAACGCGTTCGCGAAGTTAATAACGCTTAGCGAATCCATTAGGGAGGTTTGGGACAATTACATGTATAAAGTAAGTATGTCACAGGATGCCTAGTTGCTAAAAACCTAGCGAACCCTAGCGGCTAACCTCCCTACCAGCGGTAGGGGGGCTGGGGAGAATAACTTAAAACTAACAGTAGTACGCCGAAGGCCGCTACCTAGAAACCTAAAAAAGGGTACGCAGGTAAAGAGCTGACCGCGTTAGGGTCAACCTTTACCGACAGAAAGGACAAATACACACGAAAACACACAGATATGATAAAAATAAATATGAAAATAGGAGAAAAATAAATAAAATAGAGAAGAGAAATAAAATAAAAATAAAAAGACTGGTTCAGTACAAATTCGTTGTCACCGTTAAGTATCCTTTGTACTGAGACCAGACTGCTTACGCTGGGCACAACACTGCACTCAGCACAAGCACAGCACAACTTAGCACAGCACTTTGAAGACTAAGGGGCTTAGTCACAATAAAAAATCGCACTTCGATAGCACTCAGAGGGAGTAGAAAAACCTTGAAAACCGTAGCACGGAACCAACACGCTAAACTGTGACGTCAGTAGACTGAACGCCACGCAATATCGGGAAGGGACCGATCAACGGAGAACGGGGTCTTGCTCGTCCGTACCGGGTGGCGATCGGAGCGAGAATGATTTTTCGACCCAATTACGACACTAAGGCTTATTTAGGGAGTCGCCAACCGCTCTTGACAGTAAGCTTATTTAAGGAGTTTTCAGCCGCTCCTGATAGTAAGGCTTATTTAAGGAGTTGTCAGCCGCTCCAAGAAAAAAAATATAGAGTAGTAGGCTAATGTAGATTAGACCCATAGAGTACTCCAAGAGAAGGAGTGTAGAGTAGGGCGTAATAGAGTAGTAGAGTAGGGAGTAGGTAGAGAGTGTAAAGTAGGCCTTTTTAGTAAAACACCTTTCTTTTGCAGATTCAAGGTGAGCTTGAAGAGCTCAGAAAGTATAGAAAGTTTGCCATGTTTGGCAGAGCCAAAGTGCTTGAAGAAACGGAATAAGCAATCCGAACGAAACCCAAGGTCATGATGTCATCACGACAGCAGAAAAACAATAAAAATGAAGTAGACAGATACAAAATAAAGATATACAAAAAAGAATATTAGTCTTATTGCAAGCCATTTTTAGGTTTAGGTTACCTTATTCGACCTTAGTACGGACCAATTAGGTAAGGAGGAAAAGGGAAGGAAAAAAAATTGTAATCAAAGAAAGGTGGAGATGCCTAAGCTCATTCTATCTCTTTTCCGTTGGGTGCCAAACTGTCACAAAATAAATTTTTTTATTCCAAAAACTGTCAAGAACATGAATTAGTCGGAGGGGTCGCCGCGAAGGCTTTCATGTTGAAGGCGCTTAGGCGCGTGCAGGGTCAGCGGCAGACGCTCAAGCACCGACTGGCGCTCTGGCGCGTGCAGGATCAGTAAGAGCAGGAACAGGAGGAGCAGGTATGATCAGCAGGCAGGAGGAGGTGGTAGGCAGGATCATCAGGGTCAGCAGCAGGAGCAGGATCAGGTGTCGGTGTCGGGGCTTTCAACATGAGGTAGCTTCTGCATGAGGCAGCTTCATAGTCAGGTAGCTTCAACATGAGGCAGCTTCAGCGGCAGGTAGCTTCAGCATAAAGCAGCTTCAGAGTCCAGTAGCTTCAGCATGAGCATGAGTTCGAGGACTTGCAATAGACTGAAGATGTTATTGGTAGGATGGCTTGAAATAGACTGGAGATATTATCGGTGGGATGGCTTGAAATAGACTGCCGTTCTAAGGCCAGGAATCGGCTTGTATAGCCGGGATCGCATTCCTTTGGAACCGCAATTTGACATTTTGAATTTAATCTTATTAGCCAGGAATCAAGTATATTTTCTTACAATAGTTTTGTAAGAATCCGTGTGTACCAGGCTTAGTTTGCTTGGCAGCCTCTATTTGGCAGTCAATAAAAGTAAACATATAATGTAAATATTTAGCAAAGAAATGAAGAAAATGTAAGTGCAAAATAAAGGATAATATAATATTGCAAAACGTGAGAATTATTTATATTACACACTTTTTAATATTAAAACACTTACACTATGAAAAATGTGGAGCTGTCACGAGTAAGACGTGGTCCTGAAGCTGAGCCGGTTTCGACCGCATACATGACGAGTGACTGCAGGGCAGGCGCACATGCCTCGCATGCTTATAGTAGTATAACGCGTTCCGCACGGTACTGGGCTTGTGTATGCATATCTACTCACGTACAATTTCATCAGTGTCAATTTCTGTTTTATTGGACAATCTTTTATACGATATATAAATCATTCGATTAAATTATGATAATTAGTATTTAAATTAATGACGTAAATATTAGCCAAATTCATTATGATCCGTCCTTGCACACGACATCGCTAGCCAAAACCTATACTTTACGTAAACTATATAATAAGCCAAATAATCACGTACATCTACTCCAGTCTAAATAACCTTAATGCCACAATAAACAATATAAAATTAAACTTATTTATTCTAATCAAGACTCGTCACATCTAGAACACAATTAGTATTCTGGCTACTAACTTTGTAAACGAGAACTTAAACAAGATAAATAGAGTCAGCTGTTTGGAATACTTAAAGAGGAAAATTGTTAAAAATGGCTGCCACTGCGAACTGTGAAGCTGACACTTGTATATTTGTTTTTGTGCTTTCTTCAAATTTCCGACGATTATTGGACAGGACTGAACGTTTTCGTCTAGACGTGGCGGAGACAAACAGTGGTTATATTGAGACACGATAAAGAATTTAAAATTATACGTGATTTTAGGTCATAATAATCAAGTTGTTTTTATTGTTTTTAAATGGAAACTAAATGCTTGAATAAAAAAAGATTAAAATACATAGTTTGAAATAATGGATATAATATTGGATAAATGTAAAATAATTTTATTTATATAAATATTATATCTTTCATTTCATGCACTACATTTTTTATATTGTCCCTTTAAAACATGTTTCTAATTTACGAGCATTAAATTTAAAACTTACGTATTGATTAAAAACACAATGAGAAAAAAACAATTTAAAAAGGTAGAATCTGTGACGCAGATACTCTTTCCATATATTTAGTATGCCAACTGTCGTTAGATTCGTTCATTGTTTTTTAAGTTCAAGTAAATAGCGTTTCAAATGTCATGCAATGTCATGCATTAAGCATGACGTCAGCAGACGTAACAACTTATTTTAGATGTTGTATAAACGCGTAAATAAGATAAACCATTCTTTGATGCGGTCATTTTCGTATTCTTTGTTGTATAGGAACAATTCTTGTGTAAAAATCTATGAAGAAAACACCAGTGAAATCGTACTTATTGTCTTTTTAATTCCTGTTTAGATTACAAAAAGTCTGGTCTGTAGTATTAACAAGAAATTTTTTTTAATTGAAGAAAAATTTGCAGAACGATGGAAAGGGTTGTAAACCATTCATTTTTTAAACAATGTAATGGAAAAGTCTCGGAAAAGGCCTTAAACCTTTTGGAATCCATCTCCTTATCAGGTGGCTGATACCACACTAAAAGAAAGAATATTTCATGTTCAAATAGGTTATAATTAATTTTATATTTAACTATCTTTGTATTAAAAGCTGAAAATTTTGTGATTAATTTATTACTAACATAAGGTTTTTAATATATTTTAACAATTTTAGTTTATTTATTTTTGAAACTTCTCCTGACAAAAATTTCAATTGGTATTTTGCGAGATTTACCTAATGTTTTGTCTTTATTGCGTAATTTATATGTCAATTTACGAATTTTTAAATCGTTATTACATATCTTCCTTATCAGCTAACACATATTAATATAATAATATCAATCTTTATTAAATCATATATTATAATCATGGGTTATAATAATATACAAACATTTGCGTTTCTGATCAAACAAAACTGAAATAAATCCTGTTAAATTATTATTATTTCAATATAACTTCTAAACGTTTGTCTTATTATTTTTTTTTCACTTAGAAAACTCCTTATTTTAACCAAAAACATGGTATCAATACGTGACTTCGTGTGAAAATTGTTGTATTCCAAAAATCCATAAAACAATTTTCGAAATTTTTTCTCAGAGGTTTAATTTAATTCTATTTAAACTATTTAATTCTAAATTTTTAGTTCGTGAACAACTTTTTTGTGAATAATTGAAACATACAATTTATTTTGAGGCATCTTGTGTTACGTACACCATTAATTTAGTTAAATAAAACGGCTGTTTCGCTTACGGTTATCTTGAAATGATTTTTGAATTGGAATCAGATTTTTTTTCTTGACTTGTAAACCTGACCTCTGGTGTACAAACAAATTCCAATTCATACATTTATTTGACAAATAACTACAACACAAAAATTTGAATTAGAAACACTTACGAACTAATAAAAAATAACATTACAAATAAGCAAAAAAAGAAAAAGCTAACCCAATCACCTAATAACAAGGACCAAAAAAATTTTAGTAGTAAAAGTTAAGCATATTTTAGCTTAAAACCAAAACTACATAAGACATTGTATTGACATGCTGTTTCAATATCGTTCCTCACTCAAAAACTCCAGCCCACCTTGTAGAGATAACGTACTGTTTGCCTTGTAGCGGCAGCTAATGCATCACGCTTATCTCCGCGAGGCAGGCGGCGGTACTCGCAGTACAGACGTCGCTAGCAGTCAGCGGCTGGAGATTTTTGACGTTTAATTTATTGATTGTTTTTATACTAAAGGCCATGAATTTGTGGTTTTTTACTAAACCAAAATGTTGCATATGTATCTTAGACAAAGTTAGTTAGAACAGTATTAAATTCGTTACAACAAATGATAGAACAATAGTTGAAAAAGTAAACATTATATTGTTTTATTTAAAAATATACAATAGATGCATACACATATACACAATATGAGTATAAGTATTTGTATTCAAACTCACCACATGAGAATCAAAAAACGCATCAACATGTTTTAATAGGAAATATACATGAGTCATGTACCACTATCATACAAATGTGCGCGCCACCAAGAATCAAACCCGAAAATGACTTCTTATACCAAAGAAACATCACTCCTATTGCATTTTTTAAATTCTTTCACGTAAATAAATAAGTTGATAAGTAATTTACAAGAGAGACAACTTAAAAACTTCTTTATATAGAAGTAAATATTCATCTTTTATCGACTTAAGAAATCGAACCATCCCTTAGTCGTCTTTCTTTTACAACTATTCCTCATTACTTGCGATAAAAAGCGAACAATAATTTCTAGTTTACTAAAATTTTACTTATTCTTTATGCAATAACCTGATGGTACCAAGGTGGTAAACTCTCCTATCAGAACGGTAGAAATGAACAAGGCAATAATTTTTCAAGATTTTATCGCCGTTGATTTACTGTTCAGTAAGTTACTGTAGAATCAGGATAAGTTCAGGATTTTATTATCTAAACCTATTTTAGACATGCTTGCTTTCAAATGAATTTAGACTACGGTAGACTACGGAACTACAAACCATTGTCTACGTTGTAGCATTATGACAAAAAGGAATCGATCCCTTATAAAAACTAGATGCACAATCAAGGTCAGAAAAACTTCATCACCAGAAGAATGCCGAAATGGGTATTTGGGTTCTCTTTCCATTTAACAGCATTTGGTCACTTCGACAGTGTCAAAAAAGGAGGAAGCTAGATGCAGGCCTCTGGAAAACAAAACGAATATGTTAAAAAATCGGTTATATTTTTGTGTACTTGTATTAAAAAAAACTACAAAAATAGTAGATGTGTAAACTAAAAAATGAAATCTAAAACGATTATTTTAACTGTTATAATTTTTAATAAATTTTGTTTTGGTAAAACAATATAAATGTGCCGTTAACTTTTTTCATACTTTTACATACACGCGAGAAATCAATACATTTTCAGTAGTTTACAAAAAACATATAAATTTTTGCTTTTATTTCCGTATCACAGCAGTATGATAAGTCCTAATACACAATGACATATGACAAATAATCCAAACAAACATGTAACATGGATCTGATTTATCTAGGTTTTCATAGTTTACTGACAGACAGGTACATATTTTCCATATTTCTTTATACATGGCATACGTCGGCAAACAAATTCTTACTATCTAATGGTGAGCGGTGCTCCAAACTGTTAACAGCTTGAAGTTCGTACAACCCTAAGTTTCCGCTGCTTGTTATTTTTCATTCCAAATTTTCAAGTTCTTATAACTTTGTTATAAATGTTGTGAAACTTTCGATTATAAGTTATTGTTTAATCCTGCATTGGATTTTGTGTTTTATTTTATCGTCGTATGTTAACGAGTGTTGTCCGTAATAGACTGCTTAGATTGTGATGTTGATATACGTGTGAATTTCGATGATTTAGAATTTGCAGAAAATATTTGTAATACTAACATAGTTTTTAAGCTTTGTTACATTAACAAGTGGGCCTAGTTGCCACAGTAAAGAAATTTTATAGCACAGTGTGACCTAAACCTGCAATTTACGCCCGCTTTTCCGTGACCTAATTTGCCTTTTTCTGCACGGTACGTAAATGAATTGACCAACTTCACTAATGTAGAAAAATAAAAGAAAGCGCTCGGGCGCTAACTTCACGCCGTGCAGTAATAGGCTACTTAGGTCACGCGTATCGTAATGTACTATATTCTTATTATTATCAGATATTATTATTGATATCATATCTCTCTGTGGACAAACTTTCATCTTTTTAATCTTTTTCCTGTAAGTTTTCTAAAAAATAATTTATTTTCATAGATAAGGGATGTATTTTTTCACAGTGTATTAAAATACTTATTAGTTAAGTCAAGAAATCAGTATAAAATCATTTTTTAAGTTTAATTCCAGCAGAAAATCAAAGTTTCGCTAATAAAATAAAATATTTTGAAATTGGATTTGTAAATTCAGTTTTAAATGATGTAGGTAAATATAGGTTATAAATGTTTAACTAAGACCTATAGGTCTGTATGTTTAATATACGAAATATTTACCTGAATTAGAATAAATATAATTTTAAAATTCTATTAACATTTTACGAAATGGTTACTTTAATTTAAAAATCACAAAGGTTGATGCCAATGTTGGCAACCTCTTAAATTACTATGTACAGTATACTGTTCAATAGGTGTTGCAGGCTTAACAAAAGGCTTAACAAAATGTTTCTAGGTTCCAAACGGTCTACCCCCTTAGAGTTATCCTCTGCAAAATATGACTATCTTTATTTTTATAACGCATTAAAAATTAAAATAAAGTGGAAGCTAAAGATACAACGCTGTTCGTAAAGCTGACGTTATCTATTTAACGATTTACCAGTTTATTGATTCTTATTCCGCGTCTGCTTTTCTTCTAATTACCAATCTACTCTGATGATAACCAACATCAGCATCCGTTTTACATTTATATACAGAGACGCAAATCTGCCCCAAAAATGTATTGCACTCGTAGTATGAAACTTAAAAATTATTTGGCTGCAACTTAACTCCAATGTTTACTGCAGCATAACTCTGGGCTGGATCTTCGAACTTGGAACTTGGCGACATGACAACCTTACTTCAGGCTAAAATATCCATCAAATGATGTAATACGATAAAACATAGCTGATAAAGGTGTGTACCCGAGGTCTATAATGACAACATTTCAAAAAACATGCGTATGCATTTTATAACATACAAATAAACAGTAATAAACAGTACTTGAAAACTGAGGGTAAAGACGAAACCTCTAAACTTGAACATAACAATGTAAGGCATCAAACAGGTTCGGCTTGGAAAAATCACAAATCAGAACAAGTCATGATTTCACAAATTACATCAATCACAGGTTAAAAAAAACCTTGATGATGTCACCGTTGCAAAAAAATTACTTAAACAATATCTGTCCTTCCTTCTATTTAGAAGTTATAAGATTGAAGAAGGAAGATAAGATTGGAAGAAGGATTGCAAGGCGTCTGAAGTTTTTAAAATAGGCTTTTACGAGTAAAAGGGGTAAAGGTAGATAAAGAGGTTTCTTTTCTCTCATAAAAGCCAGTGGACCAAAGTCCCTGAGCACTATTTTGTCAAAAATGTTCATTATACGTAAAAATAGGAAGGTACTTATACAGTTGAATCACGTGAAAGAATCAAACATAAGACAACCAATCGGGTGTGCAAGTTTCATGTCACAGCCAAGCTGTTTACTCAGTGATTTACACGTCATTTTGGACAAACGGCAAATGAATCCCTCTTATCATAAATAATATTTGATAAGATTAGAAGAAAAGATTTCTTTCGTTATTTCTCAAAAGCTTTTATTGAGTTTAATAAAGGGAATAAGCATCGGAATTTTATTTTAACAACATATTGAAATTCCAATATATTATTATGACTTCTTCCCTTTAGCCAGCCAGATAAGAACAAATATTTTCGTTTTCAAACCCTCTTTGTTTTCTACTTATTTATGGAGTTGTTTGTATATAGACTTTACTTTTTGTTACCAACCAGAAGGTATTTGGGGACTTAATTATGAAATCCTTGTGGAACAATCCTTAAATCTTTAAAATAAAAAAAACTATCAAACGCATCAATATTTGAATCACTGATTCACTTATCTCTGCAATACTCCCACTAATATCGTAGTGACGTTCCAACTGGCGTGGCTTTATAGGGCAAGTGGTCCTTTGCCTGATGCACTCCAGCACCATCCATTGCCGTCATCAAACTTTACTGAATTAGACCGCCATGTTTTAATACAACTGCCGATAGATTTTTCCAATGTAGAGTGGAAAACGATGAATGCTTTTTGAGGAATGTTTTGATAAAGTTTTAAATATCATTTGTTGGAAATTCTATCTGAATTCAAATAAATAAGTAATTGAATACAACTATGTATTAGATTGTATAAAAATTATCAAGATTCAACAGATTGACATATTTCATATCCTACGCCGAATTGTAATTCGAAGGTGAGCGGTTTGAAAACCATAACTACCTACTGAAACACTTGACACACTTACTCTTCTTACTAGGTATACTTATTCTAATCTAGATTTATTTTGTTTGTCTTACTTTTCAATCTTTACAACTGAACAAAATTCAGAAAAATCATTCAGGACAGAAATAATGGTTAAAATAGCATACACTGTAACAACAAAGCGAAAAATTTTAAATTTACAATATTATCTGAGTTGAATCTTTTCCCAAAACCGGGCAATTGATGATGATGTAATTTTGTTATTTGTTCTTGGTTCCTATCATTACCTACTATTATTAATTTTAGCAACTATTTTAGAAGTAGAGTTGTATTTGTTGTAGGTTGTATTTGAAAGTAAAATGTAAAAAAATTTTCAACGAATTATATATATATCTATTTTAGACATTCATTTATTGTACACATATGTTTTGGTTAAAGCTTTAACTTACTATTTGAAAATTTTTTTATATTTATCTCTGACATAATTCAAACAAAGTAATTATATTTCTATTCTGTAATAGTTCAAACACTCAAACCATTTATAAGCTTTATAAAACAAAAGAAGTCTACAGCGAACTTAAACACTCACACGTCATTTTACAACTGTCCTCTCGAAACTCATAAACTCAGAGAACTTAAATCCCAGCGAGCACAGAGACAGGGTAATCTCACTTCTGCACTCGGTGCGATGTCACACGACGTCGCACGACGCGGCACGACGCTGCACGACATGAAGTCGAGGAAACGATCCCGTTCGTTTCATTTCACTTGTCCAAGCCAGGCGGTTTGTTCTGGTTATAGGCACAGACAGGTGTCAAGGATGGAGAATATTTTTTGGTAAATTATTTGTTACAGTGCTTTTGTTAGATAGAAGTTTTTAGATGCTAATTTTGATGAATTAAAAAAAATGATGAAAAGAAATTTAAAGAAATGAATTGTATTTTTTTAAAGTACCCGAAACTATTATTTTAAATTAGGTAATTAATAAGTACATTCAAATTTTATATTTTGATATATAACGTTTTATTGAAAAAAAGAAATATTACGCAAGATATATAGCATTTCTATTGTTATGAAATCATTTTAGTTTCAGGTTTTACAACGGTCTTGTTCTTAATTTAATTACAGCAAAATAATTGATGGCGATGTTTTTTATATTTAATGTGAAACTTTATTGAATACTTTAACAAAAAGCGAACGTTATTCAACATAGTATTCAAAAAAAGTTATCAGCATTCGCACTTGATTTAGGAATTCAAAACATTTATTTCATCGTGGTGAAAAATATATTACACTTCTGAGTCTTTCTGTTTTCTTCATCTTCATCGAGGGGATTTCGGAAATACAACATAACTTCTCGTTTTTTTGTAGACTGAGAGAACATTTATAAAAAATTTTTATAAAATTCTGGTGTTAGGTAAGGTATACAATTAGACGACCTCATAACAGAAACACACCCATGACAGCTAATTATGAGTGCTAATGAAATGCTGCAGCCAAGCTACATTGTATGTATATTATTTTTTACAAACAGAAAAAAAAATATATATATATATATATATATATATATATATATATAGCCTATGTAGACTTCAATCCCACGCCCTTTTGTCATCCAAATAATCTTTGATCTTATTAAGTTTTTTGACGTAGTGTATATTTTAAAATTTTAATTTCATAATTATCTTGAACTCATTTCATAATTATCTTGACATTCCAATAAATGATTTGCTGCTTTAAGCCAGCCTAAATTTTGAAAACGCTAACTCACAGTCGTTTCTAGTTCTCACAAAGTAACCATTGTCATGGTTATCTTATAATATTTAATATTTTTATAAAGATCAAAAACTTGTTAAAAACATAACATATTATTATTCAGTTAGGCTTATTCATTTATCTCCTTATGATATTTATTTTCTAATTAATCAAGAGAAAGGTGTATACTGGCTAAACTTTCTTATCACGATCTTTGATTTTATGCTGTTTTTTTTTTTTTATTTATGTGTGTAAGGTTTGGAATTCTTCGACATTGTCATTCAAAACTAGCATTTATTATTTGAATTTGATGACCTACAATTTGCATTTAAGTTTCCTAAGACTTTCTTGTAAATCAGTATATACTAAAACACTGCTTGTTATCTTACAATAATAAAATAATTTAGCACGCAGCAGACTTAATTCATTCACAAAAATGGTCAACGCTTTTTGTTTTTGTTCGCACCACATAAACTTCAAAAAAATGCTCGCCAACTTCCCTGCGTGTAAATACTCCGTGTAACGTTTAATTACTCGTCGGCTCTCGACCGCCTCTGACAAACGACTCTTCAGCACGCTCAATGACATATTCACGGTTTTAACCCGCCCGAACAAAGTCCAGGCGAAACGAGTTAAGATCTCATTGTTAAATAAGAGGAATAAACTTGAAGATGGTTGGGAATATTGCATAGGAAATATTATCGTTAAGGTAATGGTTATATTAGAATGGTTTCGAGGTAGTTGGCGTTGAGACCTGAGTTTTTGGGGTCTTTCGTGAAATTTGTAAACAATTGGAGAGTGAAACTCGTGACCCTAAGGCGGAAATTTTACAACGATACAACGCAGAAATATTTTATATTTATTATAACCACATATTTGGGCTGGCTTTAATCGGCACTGCCGAGCGAGAAAGTCGAACATATGTACATGAATATCGGGAAAAACGCTTCCCGGCCAAATCTGTTTTTACGTCAAAATTGTTGTTTTGACGTGACGAACCCGATTAGAGTACCCAGTCGGCACAAGCTAACAATTGGCAGGCGTCTGTCTTCCATCCCATCTAATTAAAAGTGAAGAAGACTAAGCCTAGCTAAAGGCCCCTAAAAAATCAAAAGTAGTAATTGACCATAATATGTATTTATTTATTATACGATTGATTATCGCTAGTGTGCATTTTTGAATTCTCTCCGTAAGTATTATTATTTTTTGGATGATCTTAAAGCATGCAGTGTTCTCTGCCTGCTTGACCTACTGGCATATAGTAAATAGTAATCCCAAAAAAGGTAGAAATCCTAAAATAAGTATGAGTGCTCAGTGATATTGTTTGTCTCAAAACAAACATATCTACTGCAAAACGTACTAATTCTGAGGTGTTAGAAATAAGACATTTATTACTTCTATTTGTCCTTTTCAGGAACAAATCCAACAGGTGGTCGGGGTTTTTACACCAGCGACTATGACAGCGTCGGGCAAAACTACTGAGTGTGACTTTTCACCTACTAAAATGTGAGTTAAACGAATACATTTAGAGCTAAAGAGAGTACAAACCAACATTCTTCATATGAAAATCAAACACATTTGAACAAATCAGCAATGTTGAAAACTCGCACTGGTACGTTGATTGAAATATACACATTGTACTTTTTTGGCTTCAGTCGATTGGGTCGATATGGATCAAATCTCTCTAACAAACACGATATTATTTCTCATACTCATATACAACAAAGTGCTAAGGAAAAATCCATGAAACCCAACATAATTTTAATAGAACGATAAAACGAATAAACTGACTATTATTTGCTTAAAATTAACTAAATTTAGTTCATACACAATTTTTTATAGCTACGAGTAGGTAAAGTCATGTAAAAGAGAAGTAACCTAACTTAACGATTGACTAAAGGCTAAGAAGTTATGCACCAAAAATATTTTGATTTTATTTATTTAAATTACAATTTCATTGCTCTTCCAATTATCAAATCCAATTTTTACTGTCAAATGTAACCAGTGAAAATAATATCATTAAAGAAGAAGGTATATCGGTTAGCGTAGTATATTATTATTATTAGTAGTATTATTTACAGTATTTCTGAATAACAGTAGATTCATATCACAAATCAGTTACTGGGGGCCTCACCTTTAATTAATTGCATTAAGTTTATGGAAATTAAATCTATAATAAAGTCACCAACATGCGTGTAGGTAAATACGAAAAAATAATGCAGCTAGATTTTTGAAATAAATGTTTAATTTTACAGGATATTAGACATAAAAAGCCTCATAAGAAATAAGAATTTCATGTACATATTACCTTCACGCATCTCTGTATAAAATTTGAATTTACGCATCAAGCGACTGATTTAATTTTCACCCAGCAACAAAATAACCATTTTTAATAGACCCTTCCACTCAACGTTGACGTAAAAAATCGAGATTTTATTATACTGGTTTTCGTAATGCCAGGAACCAACACCATTAAATCGAGCAATCGGTGGAACAATTTAATTGATTAATTTTTCCCCTCCACATCCAATTAGGAGGGTCTAAAATATTTACTGATATCGTGTGTAATAAACAGAATAGAATTATGGACAGCCGTCAAAAAATGATTATAAAGCGTGCGATAATTCTGTACGATCGACGGGGTACAAAGGATGTTCAAGATAAAACAGGTACACATAGAAGCTATTGTGAAAACTGTCAATTGTGCTGAAATTCAAATAAAATTAATCCTAACTAACCTTTTTTAATTAAAATAAAATAGGTATTCCACCTCAAACAACTACTCTATGGGCCCAAAGAAAGAAAACTTTTTATTGCATTCTGTTTAATCTACATATAACGGGTCATGTTTCTTACGTATCCGAAAATTGACACAAGGCTCAAAACATTATTCTAAGCAAATTTAAAAAAAATATATATAGCGAAAATTTAAAAAACAACAATTTAACTCGCTAAACAATATTGGCAAATGACGCCGTAGGATTTGTATGAAAAGGTTAACTGTTTTTTCATATTTGCTATATGATCTAATTGGATCCTGTGATTGATGTCAAAGTTGCTCCAAATTATGGTATCTTTTTGCGAACGATAAAGTAAGTCACTCGGTATAAAAAAAAAATTTTTGTGCTACATGCGACCTTTGATGAAATAAGTACTGACGTATCACACTTGACCAAGGGCTCCCAAAGTGTGGTGACGCAGAGACCGCTAGCTATGTATTACAATTGTTCCGTATTTCGACTAGCTAGGTCTTGCCCCATGTTCTTACATAAACGAAATAATAAACAAGTAAGTGCACCGCAAACCGAAAAATTTGGGAACCCCTGCACAAAACTTTGTAGCTTCGTTTTTAGGTAATAAGATATGACTTGCATTTGCAAGCAGATGTAATATGCAAAGAGTTTTCACAGAGATGTAAAAAAACAAAGAAAAACCCCGAGAAAACCTCCGGCTATTACCTAATTATACCTTTCTTATTCTTTAAACGTCGGTCAAGAATCATCAAAGAAAGTTACTGTTTTAATTTCTGCAATTCCCAAGCGTTCAACCCCGTCGGTGGGGTGGCAAGCAAACCAAAGAATTAATCGACTTCTTCATTAGGCTTAAGAGGCCATTTCTATAAAGCGATTTCACAAACCGGCTTCTCCCAACTCAGACCTTTTAAGTCAATTTGAAAGATAATTCTGTCGTTAGAAATTAGAAGCGCATTGTAGTTGGCTAATGAATCGGGCAAGGGTAATTCTGAAGAATTATTTATAAAAATAAATGTATTTTTTTATTAAGAGAAATTGTATTTTAGGTAAGACTTTAGTTGTAAGACATTGCAAATGCGTATACTTGACGTATATAAGACATTGCAAATAACACACTTAAATGACTGAATTCAAACTTGGTAAAGTTTTAGCTCATACAGGCGTGTGCTAACAAAAGATTTCTGATGGGAAAATTAAAATAAAATAAAGTAGCATTCTTGAGCGCGCACGTCCGTTAACGTTGCTATAAGGATGCGGAGTGTATAAAATAATAATAATTTGTTTATTTCAGAAAAGAAAACATAAAATACAGTACAAATAGAGATGTTTAAAATCTACAACTTATGAACTACCATTAATTTATTTTATTTAAAAGGTTATTTTATTCATTTCCCAATAATCCTTATATTAATCACTTAGTTGGAAAAAAAAGTTTTTATCGATTTATTCAAAAATGAAAAAAGGAAAGGAAGTAATTCTTTTGGTCGATATTTTCCTCGCTAACGCCTACATTCCACACACAGCTATGGCTAATGATTGATTTAACAAGGTGTCGAGATAGGTAAATATCGAACATAGGAGCAGCTTGAAAATAAAACAGATACTTAACTATATACACTATTTAGTTTTAATATATTCAATCAACGGTGGTAAAGAAGTGAAGATTCTTAAGTAAGACGTAATACGGAAAACAAAGATTTATATTGTTATTAATATAGTATTAACAATAAACCTACTCATTCAGAGGTACCTGATTTGATTACAAAAATTAAATTATAATCTAAATAAGGCTTAAATAATTATCATATATTGAAAAGATACTAGTATTTGTACTAGAAATACCTAAACTAACTAACCACTTTTTTATTTATGTCTTATTTATTGTTATACATTATATGTAAGTATATAGTTGGTATCATTATTGCCAAATTCATTTCCATTATTCATGTTGAATATTTACATTGAAATTATTTTGCTATAGAGATGTATTTTACAGTCGCTTAAAATTGTATCTAGCTGAAATATACAATTTGTAGTAGCTTTTAGTTCCCAATTCGGAATTCAAAATCGCAATATTACAACTGGCCTGCGGATACTTCGTATTTGTGCTGCTAAAAGTCATATCCCAATACATCGTAGATTTTGCATCATATAGTCAATATCTGTGAATATTACCGTGAAATATTACCGAGCAATATTTTTAACATGCGTATCAGCATTCCACCCGAAATGGCACTATGAGTTGTGAGACTTATATTAATGATAATATGTATTTCTAAATAAAATAAATACACATACAAAAATATCATTTGAAAGTTTTTAAGAGGATCCATCTTTATCTGTATCATTGATCTCTAGATATTCTTTACAACAGTAAGTAGGTAAACATCGTTTTGAGTCAATGTGATAATGACATCAAACCTAAGAACTCCGTTCTGTTAAGTAGATAAGTTTCGCCACTCACAGCAAAACACCCGAGCAAACAGACATTTGAAAATACGAGGGTGGATTTAAAAGTTCGCAGCCTTTCATAGATAGCGTTATCATATTATAATAAAACTACCCTCATATGAAACCTAGACTCTTTGTCAGTCTCTGTGCAATTTTTCTTTGAGATACATGGGTAATTATTTATTTTATTGAACAATTAGTGAGAGTAAGTTTCAATAATTTTGAAAATGGACAGTTTATGGCAACGTGCCGTGATCAAATACCTCCACAAGAAACACTTAACTCCAAAACAGGTTCATGAAGATATAGTGGCTACGTTAAAAACATCTGCTCCGTCATATACAATGATAAAAAAGTGGACAGCTGAATTTAAACGTGGACGAGAGAGCATCAAAGATGACCCCCGCTCTGGACGGCCTTCTACAGCAACGACTTCGGAAAACATCGAAAAAATATGTGATCTCATCATGAAGACAGAAGATTGAAGCTGAAGCTCTAGGGATTTTATATGAACGTACACAAATCATGATCGTTAACGAATTAGGGTTCCACAAGGTGTCTGCAAGATGGGTTCCGCGGCTCCTTTCAGTTGAAAGAAACGAACTCGGCTCACGATTTCTAGAGACCGTTTAGAGCTTTTTCAAGCTGATCCAAACAAATTTTGGCAACCTGTGTTACTATGGACGAAACATGGGTTCATCACTATACTCCTGAACCCAAACAACAATCCAAACAATGGAAGAGACCCGGATCTCCGACCCCCAAGAAAGCCAAGGTATGTTTTTCAGTAAACAAGGTAATGGTATCGGTTTTCTTGGTTGATTACTTAGAAAGAGGTCAACTATACATTCTGCATACTACTGCACACATTTACGTCGTTTACGCGAAGAAATAAAGTCTAAAAGACAAGGATTGTTGACCAAGAAAGGTATGTTTCATCAGGACAATGCTCGTGTTCACACATCTGCAGAATCGATGGCTCAAATAGTGAATTGTGGTTTCGAATTGCTTCCTCATCCCCCATATTCACCTGACTTGGCACCTTCTGACTTCCACCTATTTCCAAAACTAAAAAAAACACTTAGGTGGAATAAAATTTTCTACCAATGAGGAGGTAAAAGTGGCCGTTTTTGAAGACCTTGACGAGATCTTCTATTTACATGGGATCAAGGCTTTGGAGGATCGCAGGACTAAGTGCTGTGACCTAGGAGGAGAGTATGTAGAAAAATAAATATAAAAAATTGCATTATTCCTGTGTTTTCTTATTTAGGGCGTGAACTTTTCAATCCACCCTCGTACATAAAGATTTGAACTTACATATTCAGTATGACCATCTTTTACCCGCTTGTTTTTCGGTAATAAAATGTGTATTTGTTCATCCCATATGCATTTATTGTCATTTTGAAATGTACGCTCGAAACAAATTTATCTATCCAGCCATTTTAGCATTAATAATTCATGAGTGTGTGTTTTATTAATTACTTAATGAATTCACACCCTTAAAAACTCACTTTCACATTTATCATTAAAGAAGATTGGTTTTCCATGAGACTAATCGATATAAAATAAACGAGTTATCTTAAGTTTCCATCACGTACATATCAGTATATTAATAAACATCATTAAGAGAAGATGCATGCGTCGTTGCCAAATCATAGAAATGCCCAATTTTGAAATGCACATGAAATGGTCCTATTTCATTATGTGGCCAACTTTAATTTGCCACATCGTAGAAACGCAAATGTCTCGCGATTTTGTCATCGAAGATCAGCTAAATCGTAAATACGACCTAGTTAAAATGCGCGTGGCGCGGCAGCACCCGGTGACGCGCCATCGTGAAAACTGAATTAATAAAGAGCACAAAACAGTCAAAAAAAGTTTAACAAAAAGACATGTTGTTTGATAAATCAGCTCATTTTACCATCAACGTGCGACATTGACGATGTCTTATCCTAGCCACATCATAATGTGACCAATGTGCCAAAGGTGGTAATGGGCAATTTAACTATGTGGCAACGACACATGTGTTATTTTTATTTCAAGAACTATCTATCAAGCACTATCATAAATACCCATATTTCGTTTTAAGAGTTATTTAAAGCACATTCTCATTGTATATATAACCTTCTTGTACTTACCGTGTTCATTAAAGTTTCCTGCGTAATTAACACGGTAAGAATTCCTTTGAAATAGTATAAGAATCCCTTTAGCTAAACACTAAAGAACCACGTAATAGAATAACCCGTGAAAACCCGTCATATGTCCTCGGTACTTCCCTGGGTTTCTATTTTTAATCGCTCTACAATCGTCGTTCGCAGTAATTCTCTACCCTCTAGCGCTTGGGCCTGAATATAAACAATATATAAACCATTATATCAAACATATTATCAAAAGAAAAGCACTTCATACCTACCTTATATGATCAGAGAAGATAAATTAAGAATCGCCCCAATTACAATAGAGAAGATGGTTGGAAGCTCCAACATGGGATCCTACCCTAAATTTAACATCCAAAAAGTTGCAAAACCTTTGTCAGCACTTTCTGAGTTAATCCTGAACGCTAAGCTCGCAGTCTGAAAACAGATGGAGATGATTTAATGTCTTCATAACTGTCAAGACGCCTGTCATCTTAGTTCATTCAAATGTAAAAATAAAATTAAACCTGACAAAAATAGGTTAAAAAAGTGTTTTATTTAATATAATAAAATCGTGAAAACTAAAAAAAATATAAAATGAAATATCCTACAATGATTACTAAACCACGTGACTTTGTTATTCCACTGTTTGCCACAATAAACAGTTCGAGAGACGAGAGCCTTCGTGAAACCTACATTGAATTGAGATAACAAATGTCTACGTGCTCACAGATGAGCTAACTATTAACCGAGTAGTAAAAAAACACAAATATGCAACTCACAAGTATAACTATCACGAGTGATCTCAGAATAGGGCTCCTGAAATAGGCTCGTTAACTTTTCAATTTTCCGACATAAGCTAAGTAATACTAGGGTATGTGACGCCTGGAGCGCGCGGGGCTGTTATTTACCGCTCGCAAGTTGCGCAAGCCGTTAACTACCCCCAGGCATGGAGGGTTAACGGACATTTTGTACGTGTATGACGGGTTATTTTCTCTTTTTAATTTTTAGGACGTGATTTTTTTGGTGGTAGCTTGGGAAGTGGTTATTAAGGTGATAGGGTAGGTTGCCATTTCAAACAATTGGCACTTTGGATATTTTTTCAGATTTATACATATATTTTCTGCTTACGGAGATCCTTTAAAAAAGATTGTCATAAAGGGTTGAGAACATAAAAATATATAAAACAGCATTTTGCGTTGAAAGCTCTTCAATCAAATTCGTCAATAGGCCAATATATACCTTATCTGTTTCTGTAAAATTATCTAGAAGACCAGTTTTTAATCGAGTTTTTTAAATTAAAATAGATGTTTATCCTTACTAACACAGTCTCAAAATATTTGAAACATATAAACATAGATCTTAAAGAATAAATTACTTTACAGACCAGCGTATCACGACTTTGATCGCATAGATGAACAAATGAAAAAAGTTTTTGTGAGAGTATTAATGCGTTTAGAACAGGATAAGCAAACATTTGTAAACAGACTGTAGAACTAATTAAGAAGTATGCCAGACTAAAATCCACAATGTCTACATGCAACCAATTACCCCAGTACGTACATACTAACATTATGAAAGCGCTACAACCTATTACATGCGTAATTTCATGTAGCGACGGATAATGAAATTCTGCAGCAGAGTTTTGCATCGCGTGAAATGGAAGTGGTCGATGCACCTCTTTCCATCAAGCTGGTAATGATGTTTTTCTCATTACCGGGACTTAATAGCGAAAATTTGTTGTGTTTTGTGTTTATAGTTGGAGTGTTTTTGTTGATTTTTTTGTTTTGCAGTACTGGAGGAATTGTTTTGATCCAGACATATTATGAAGAGTTTATGTATGTTTTCCCAAGAGGGCCCACCAATTTGATTGTCAAAAAATTTGAAATCCAAATTTTTTGCATCTTTTCCACAATTACCGTAAGGAATCGCAGTTTTTCTTTGTGCGCTACAAATATGACGCACATACACCCACCCGTCTTTAACAAGCGCGATTGATGATTGATAACGACATTTTTTTTTTTGCTGCCGAGGCACCCTCGCGGGAGGGAGGTGGAAGATGCGTCATGCATACCGCCCGCAGGTAAAGTCCTCTGCGGGGGGTTATGTGGAACTCACCAGAATGGCACCTACCCACTAAAAACCACCTGTTGGCTGTAGTAAAATTCGTTTTACCGTTAGCCTTCATCGGAAGCGACACCCGTCGGGAAGTTGGGCGCGCTGGCGGAGGCCCGCTAGCGGGTCTTCCGCCTGTAGTGAAAGTTGCACTGAAGGTGCTCAAAGGGACATGAGTTGGTGGCCGTTCTGGGCAGCCTCCGGTGAAGCCGGGTTTGGGCAGAGGTCGGCCGAAGCATGATTTAGGGATCAATTCATTTAAATGAACCTATAATGAATTGAGAATGGAACTATGCTCCGCCAGAGCTAGCAAACGCTCTGTCGGAGTACGTGAAGCCCTAAGTTTACGGGCTAAGACTGCAATCTCCCTAACATCAACACTTTTGATAACGTCGCAGACGATACGCATATCGTCTGCTACGGAGGGTTGAAGAGTGATATTGGATGGGTGAGGAGCCGGGATGGGATTCGCTAGTGCAGCGGGGCGGTACCTCCAGTTCTCTGGAGCAGGCTTGTGCTGTGTAGGCTTTGCAGCCGGCGGAACCCGGCTACGCAGCGGCGGAAAGTTTTCCTGAGAAAGGGGCGGGGCCTGTTTGGGTGCCGTCCTCTTAGATTTAGATCGCATACAACGGGGTGCACGAGGGCAGCCCCTGTAGTTTGCGGTGTGGCCGGACTGGCCACAAAGCATGCAATCGGGAGGAGAGGGAGTTTCAGGAGTGCGATTGCACTCCTTTGTGAAATGAGGGACCAGGCACTTGACGCACGTGGGCGCTGCGCGGCAGTTATCCGCCGCGTGCCCGTACAACTGGCACCGATGGCACTGGCCGGGATGACCGGCGATGAGGCGCCTCGATCGAGATCCCAGAGAGGCCGCATATGGTGCTAACCCCTTTAAGGATCTCCCTGGACTTAGGGACGTTGGTGAGTACCACCAAAGCGAGAGGGTGACGCCTCCCGTACTTGCTGTGCATTTTATGCACGGCGAGTGCCGGGAAGTCTTGGGACTGCAGATCCTCCAGGATAGCCTCGTTCGATAATTCGAACGGGACTCCCCTGAGTACCGCTCTGATCTTACGCTCTTCTGACAGAGCATAAGTGTGATAAGCATATTGCTTATCGGTGAGGAGCTTAGTCAAATCTCGGAAATCGTCTATCGACGAGACAGTGATTTTAATAGATTCACCTGAGTTGGTCGCTCGGGTGTAGAGGATCTTGTGCTCTTTGCACAAAGTCGAGACCTCGGACCATTTACCCTTTTCCCGAAGGAACACGGGTGGTGGGACCTTGGCCTTGACAGAAGTTGGGGCCGGGGCGGGTGCAGTGGGCGCCGGGGTAGCTGGCGTTGTGATCGCCACGGGGGGTGTTGAAGACACCGGGACGGGCGTTGAAGACGCCGGGGCTTGTTTCGAGCGCTTCTTAGAGCGCTTCTTAACGAGGGTGAAAGATGGAGGCTCAGGGCCAGTTGGGGTGGCGTCCGAGGATGACTCGGTCGCGGGTGCGCGCTTGCGGCGCGGAGGGGCGTCTACTTCGCACTCCATGTCACTGGAGGAAGGGGACGCGGGAGGGCCTAAGACCAGAGTGGTCTGGGTGGCCTGAGGGGCCATTGTGGACATTATCGTCATGAAATGAGGGATAAGAGTATCTACGAAACGATACTTATCGGCATTTACATTCATGCCTTCAGCAAGGAAAATTGCAAATAACTTGTTCCTAATCTCGTCAAAGCTTAGGGAAGCCATTGTGGAGGGGTTGGGGAGGGACAACAATATATAAATATATATACTATGAGCCTACCAACGAAGGCTAACTTCCTAAAACCACCCTACACGCAGTAGGGCGGTTGGGGACGACGCGGATAACTTACTCGAACACGAAGACTCGAAGTCCTGGAACGCAGATCTTGCCGGAGCGGCGACAGCGACGCAGGTCGGCAACGTCGGGCTGCAGGCGGCGGACGAAGATTAGTCGTGAAAACGACTGTTCTATGAAATTTAGGAAATACGGTACGAAGCCTGAGTCGTGACAACGACCCCTGAAAATTGGGGTGCTCAACTAGTGCGGACACTAGAAAGCGGAAAATGCGTCTGCGATCGACGTGCGAACGAATCCGCACGCAAACCGAGACTGATAAGATTGATGATAACAACATGTTTCGATAAGCATTTATATGCTGAACGTGTCACTGTATGGTGCGCTATGTGGTCTGGAGGCGTGTATGGGCCATTTTTTTATCGAAAAATTCGTCCGGAAATGCGGTTACGGTTATTGGATTACGCTATCGAGAGATGTTAACAACAAAATTTTGCTCTATTATTGACGATATCACTAACATGTGGTTTCAACAATATGGTGCCACAGGTCACAGAACCACAGAAACAATGAATTTATTGCAAACCAAATGTCCCGATCGCATAATTTCACGGAATTCTGCTGTTAAGTGGCCGGCTCGATCATGTTACTTAACACCGCTTGATTATTTTTGTGGGGTTATGTTAAAAACAGAGTCTATACGGAGCCAATCGAATCGATTTCAGCCTTCAAATTAAAATTAATGACGAGATTAACGGAACATACCCCCCATTTTGCCAAAAAGTAATTAAAATTTTTGATGAAAAAATCGATATCTGTAATCGTAGTGGTGGTGGACATTCGTTCGATTTATTATTTATATTCATTTTTCATTTATGATTGCCAGAACTTACTCATTCTCATTGTAAAATCTTAATCATTGTTATCTTAATTCTTTGTTTAATGCAGATTTAAAGAACAAAGTTCTTGTTGAAAAACCCTGTAGTATGTTAGACTTGTTTTGACAATCATTATAATATAAAATCGAATAAAGAATTCTAAATTGACAATAAAACCAATAATGTTTTGTGAACTTAATAGTAAACTACATCTGCTACTGCTGCACCTTCTAATAAAAAACATACTGCTTCCAAAGAAGTTTTAACCATAATTATTTATATTTTCTTATTTGTTTTGTGATGGTAACAAAGAATAAAATCGCATAGTTACAAGACAAATAAATGTTCTATTAAAAAAAAATAGACTCCGAATATCTAAGAGACTGAGAAAATGATACTGCAATAGTTGGTAAATAATTTTTTATTTATTTTATGTTTAAGGTCTCATCCTTTTAAATACTTTTATTATATATTCCACGATTAGTTATGATATTTTTCTGGAATAGGATATACTACGACGCCATATTGGTGTAGTTGGAAATAATCCTAGCTTTTGATGCAAACAATTACATAATCTCGACCCCTTCTTTAAATATTTTCCTCGGTTACATTTTAAATAAGTTTCACGCAATAATTTAGTAATCAATCAGACACAGTAATTGTTTTAACATTTCCAGTTCATTGCAGTTTTTTATAAGACAAGCTTTGTGTACAGAAGCCATGAAGTTAACTGTTTTAATTAACGAAACTTCAAAAACTTGTAAGCACTGATAACAGAAGCACATTCAAGAAAAACCTGTAATTCATGTATACTTAACCAAATATCGTCAACGTAGGTACATCGCTTTTATAACACGTTATTCATATTTACAAAAGTAATTATAAGCCTAGAGCTTAAAAAAGGATTACATTTTCCAAGAAACCCCTCGTTTTACGGAGTTTATGAACGTTTAGGGAAAACACAATTCCAGCCGTATCACTTTACGAAACCCTTCAGAAAACATTTTCTAAAGTGCTTTGTTTTAATTTATATTGCGGCAAGTAAAAAATTATTACTCGTAGAAGATTAAATTTATTCTACAAAATTTTTATCAGTACGAAAATAAATAAATTGTTTTATATTCACCGATTCGATCGAACTTATGAGCAAGCGCAGTTAACCTATTGTTTGATGACTAGCCACCCGCCCCGGCTTCGCACGACTAGATATTTATTTACATAAATTCGTTATCTAAATAAGCACTTTATTTAGACAAACAACATAACGACTATACCGCCTCACCGTCGGCAAATTTTAACTAAACGGTTATTTTGACTTAACTGTAATAGTTCGACATACTATTACTTTGACGAATTTTTTTGTAGATCACAATGAGAACTTGTATAAAAATGAAGTACATTATTTTCTTTCATCATAATGACTTTTAAAGGCAAATTCTTCATACCTTGGTTTACATTATAGTAATTTTCATAGAAATCTCAACTTTTTTTTAAATAACATACCTCCTATGTTGCTCGCTGATAATAATAGGTTCCTATATCTGAAATAATTTTTTTAAATCAGTTTAGTAGTTTCCGAGTTTATCCGTTACTAAGAAACATAAGAAAAATCTAATCTTTTCTCTTTTTAAATATTAGTATAGACAATCGAAAATTGAGCATTTTAACAATCCAATGGAAATATTATTGACGACCGAGTAGCGTAGTAGTAAGTAGCCCTGCCTCATACGCCGAAGGTCTCACGTTCGAGTTCTGCGGCTGAGGCATTCATTTGTGTGATAAACATAAATATTTATTCTCGGGTCCTGGTTGTAGACATTAATATATGTACGTTTATTCTGGGTTCCTGCCCAGTACGCTGTATAATCCGTAACATTAAGCTCTGCTTACTATGGGGCCACACATTGATGTGTTTGTCTGGGAATTTATTATTGTTATTTAAATTCAAAAAGTTTTGGAAACTTTTGGGTGTAGTAATTCTGCTTTTATTTGGGCTATTATATTCGCGAAAATACGTTAAAATATTTGACTTTTAGTCAACCTCTATTTGTCGTCAACAGCAACATTTTCTAACTTCTAATTGGTTAAACTGGTCATATCAATTCTTGCGAATAAGTCCATTATCATGAATCCAAATAAAGTTGTAGATTTGTTCCTTTCAGGAAATATATTGTTCTGCGAACGGTACGTTTTGTGATGCGCTTTTAAAAAGATTACTCTGTGACATCATCATACAAATCTCTTTATCTCTATATTCTAATATCTATCTATCTATAATCTCTAATATTCAAAAAAAATTCTTAAAATACCTCATTTTTTAAGAAAAACATAACAAAATACATACCTCAAAATTAATTTACATACTGGATTCCAAATACAAATTAATGACACTTATTGCCTCATACCGTACGTAAAATGGAGTATTGTATATTATATTAATTATTTGAGTTAATGCGAAATTTCTCGAAAATCCAACGTCAAAATAGATTCAAAATATAGGAATTTTCGACATTGCTGAAATAAAAGACAATATTGTCGCCTGTTTGGCAAATAAACAGTATTGATTTTTCCAAATAGTGAATAATGTGGAGTGCTAGCTTTCAACTGCGGTTTGTTCTCGTACTACGCAGGAACCATGTTGTTTTATCATGAGTTTATTTTGTATTATTATTGAAATAACAAACAATTAAAAAATAAAACAAAGATAGAGGCCTAAAAAGAAATATTTTCTTAAGTTTTCTCGAGCCGTAATATTTTTTTTTTAAATTATTAATAGTAATTGTGATTATTGTATCGACTAATGATGCGTCGGTGATCGTAGGCTTCACGTGAAATTGCCTTTCTTCCAGGATTCTGGATTCTCCTTTCCTTTGACCGGAGCTCAACCACGTTAACCTGATTAATGTGCTGGTGAAAATGGGAAGGACTGGACGCCTCATACGAGATCTTAACAAAGAAACTATACCACTGAATATACCTACACATATTAATTAAAACACTTTTATTATGTTTTTAGATTTAATCTCGACGTATCGGTGTCTTCACAGACACGAGTGACGAGTGAATTGCGATAAAATCCGGTTAGAAAGGTTCTATATTTAAAGTTCTCTTAATACAGATAAAACAGAGAATTATACAGGGTGTAGCATAGTACTGTTTAGTCTGAAACTGGTAAAAGAGTTGCTTAAACTCAACGACTTTTCTTAAGTAACATAGGTCGAATTCGCAGTAAAAAGGTTTTTAGTTTTCATCACTAACCTAATTAGTATCCTAAACTGAAAAACTTTGCAAAACAAAATAAAAAGTAGCGTTCGAAATGTATGAAATATTTATTACAAGTAAAAAATGCAATGCTGATATAAACATAGGTCTACCTATTGGTCTCTTTATTCTATTTAATTCATAATTTTTTAAGTTGTTCAATTAAGGACACTGAATAGGAAACTTTTCACGAATGCGAACTTTGTAACACGGGAGAAAATGTTTAGTTGTAGCAACTCTTTAACCTCCTCTTTCAGGCTTAACGGTACTTTTTTATACGCTGTATATTTAGTTTGACTTACAAGTTTAGGTACGGGCGTTATAGAAAGATAAGAATGCTGCTTTTTTACCGACCTTAATGGGGCGAACAATCTATTTACAGAACGAATAATATAATAAAGAACGCTCTCAATTGTTTACCAATTTTTTCCACACCCTTTGCATATCAAAATCATGCTTAGCCGAAATCCTGGAAAGCTGTAAGTTTTATTACTTACTCCATTTCTCAGTAGCTCTTAGGCTCAAAGGATCGCCGGACTGTTTCTGACATTTCCTTGAAAACGAAATTAATGAAGATGTTCATTATGCTTAAGTAGGATTGTCGTTAATGTTTCAGCAAAAAAATGTTCAACGGAAAACAGCCCTTCGCGAACAAATTGACAAATTAAAACATAAGGGGGAATTGTGTAAGAAGGGATGAATAAAACATGGATTAGTTTCAATTAGCAGTTTTGTTTTTCTTTATTTTTGTACGTAGCGTTTTGTCTTGAGCTTCCGGAATAATTTAGGCATTACCTTCAACGCTTTCGTCTTGACCTCTGACTAGATGACACGGAAGACAAATATTGGTTAAATATATGAGTAGTCATCATGATCAATACATTAATAATTAAAATGGCAATTCTAGCCTAAAATACTAATACACATATGCGGCAAGTGACGCACGGGTAGCTTGTTCGCGCTTTATACCGATCGGCTTATTCAACTCGTCTTGCCAAAACCTAAACGACTTTGGCCGGAAGGTATTGTTCCCGAAAGTTCATCCACTTCTTTTTGGCTTTGATGCCCAATATTATCGATTGATACCGATCCGAATCTGCAGCTAGCACCCGTTACTAGTTTAATACGAGGGTGGATTGAAAAGGTATAAATAAGAAAACACAGGAATAGTGCAATTGTTTTTATTTTTTTGTATACATACTCTCCTCCTAGGTCACAGCACTTAGTGCAGCGGTCCTCCAAAGCCTTGATCCCATTTAAATAGAAGGTCTCGTCAAGGTCTTCAAAAAAGGCATCTACGGCCACTTTGACCTCCTCATTGGTAGAAAATTTCATTCCAACTAAGTGTTTCTTTAATTTTGCAAATATGTGAAAGTCAGAAGGTGCAAAGTATAGGTAATAAGGGGGATTAGGAAGCAATTCGAAAACATAATTCACTATTTGAGCCATCGATTCTGCAGATGTGTGAACACGAGCATTGTCCTGAAGAAATAAAACTTTCTTGGTCTACAATCCTGGTTTTTTAGCCTTTATTTCTTCGCGTAAACGACGTAATAGTGTGCAGAAGTATGCAGAATTTATAGTTCGACCTCTTTCTAAGTAATCAACCAAGATGACACCCTTAGAATCCCAGAAAACAGTGCCATTACCTTGTTTACTGAAAAAAACACACCTTGGCTTTCTTCGAGGTCGGAGATCTCTTCCGTTGTTTGGATTGTTGTTTGGATTCAGGAGTACAGTGATGAATTCACGTTTCGCCCATAGTAATAAAGGTAGCCAAAAATTCGTTTGGATCAGCTTGAAAAAGCTCTAAACAGTCTCTAGAAATCGTGAGCCGATTCAACTGAAAGGAGCCGCGGAACCCAACTTGCAGACACCTTTTGTACGTTCATATGAAATCCCTAGAGCTTCAGCTATCTCAGACACCTTCAATCTTCTGTCTCCCATGACGAGATCACATATTTTTTCGATGTTTTTTGAAGTCGTAGCTGTAGAAGGCCGTCCAGAGCGTCGGTCATCTTTCATGGTCTCTCGTCCAAGTTTAAATTCAGCTGTCCACTTTTTTTTGATTACACAAATTATGTTCTAAATTATTATACTCACTTAATGTCCAATAAAATAAATAATTACGCTTTATAATGTATCTCAGAGGGAAACACCCAAAAATTCCGAATTATTATGTAATTCCGAATATTCTGATTTTTAAAATTCCGAATTTCACAATCCCGAAGAGTCTTAATTCCGACTATTCAAAAACAAGATTCTTATTTTACCGAAATTCATAAATACGAAATTATATTACTGTATCGTATAATCTTATATAAATTATATACGATTTTGAATCTAAAACGGGTATATATTAAAAATTATAATCTAAATCCCCTGTGACACAAATTAAAAATTAATAAGGTACATTTTGAAATAATACAAATTAGGCACGACGACGAGCTAAGTGAGGAGGAGCACTTAGTATCTACGTAGATAATGCAGCGCGAACCGAGCGAGCGTGCCGCGGCAGCGGCCGGCGATGCGCCAAAAAGGGATTTGCATTTCAGTACATAAACTACATACTCAAGAAATAACTCGGTACGAAAAACTAAATAAACTTTCTCATTTCCAGCTGACTACTTGAATGCTCGAACGTATAAATTGATGTGATCATGCAGTTTTACAAGGCGTTTGTTATTGCAACTAATATTATTCGGAATTTTGATATTCGGGATTCGTATTTATGAAATTGCGGATTATTAATAATTAGGATTTTTTATGGTTTGGTATTTTCAAATTCGGCATATTGATTTTCGTAATTATATACGTTCGGAATATTGACGTTACGTAGAAAAAAAATTCGGAATTATGAAACACAGAATTTTCATTTTTGGAATAATGAACCATTCGGTGTTATAAAATTCGGAATTTTGAAATTCGTTATTATGACTATCGGAATTAAGTTTTTCGTATTTATGTAGTGTACCCATCGAAAGAAATTGCACAGAGACTGAGAAAGAGTCTAGGTTTCATAAGAGGGTAGTTTTATAATAATATTACAACGCTATCTATGTTAGGCTGCGAATTTTTCAATCCACCCTCGTATATAACATGTTTTTACATATGGTTCAGTAAGAGTTCCATTTCTCTTTAATTTTTGTCTTTTAAAAAAAAGCTTATAACTTGATACGGCGTTTCTTCTGATATCGCACATCAGAATATTATCCAACTCATTATTACTATTGTTAGTACAAACTTATAAAGTAACATTCATTTGCACATTTATAAAATACTTCACAAAACATGTTGAAGTATATTCCTAAAGAATGAATATTTAAAAACAAAAACAGATGCAATAAGGCTATAAGAAATCGCAAATACAGAAAGAAAAAGCATCCTACTGCTCTGCTCAGCCGTTTGTGGAAAGTGCTTTTCGTAATTATAGTTACATCTCCAACAAGGTGCTCCCATTAAAGGGCCAATAACAGCAATATGTTTTAAGGGTATAATAGGGTCTGACATAAATGGGACTTAGTGCCCTTTGCGCCCTTTCTAAAGGAGTTTTCGCAGTGGTTCGCCACAAAGCCGTAGGGTAGTTAAAGTTTAGATTACAGCTAGTACAGATTTGGCTATTTATAAGCCTATAGTTAGTTCCGACTTTGGCGTGCATTGATAAAATCCATTTATAATAATTAGTTTGGGTCAAATCTGTTCGAGGTAACTGAATATTGCTACGACGATGTTCTCGATAATGATCGGACATGGGCTAAAGTTATAAATGGGTTTGTGGCTTACTTTATGCTACTTTACTTTTGTACGTACTTTTAGTATATCAATGAATTTATTTTGAACTTTGTCATACCGGGCAATTGAACTGATGGTAATTGGCATCGACATTATTAAACGTTGAGGTTAATGATTATGTTGGCATTTATTTATCATCGACTTTTTTTTTCGTGGCCGAACGTAGGATAAAGTTGTAATTGCTTAAGTTTCAGTTATTACTTGCTATTCTTTATAAGAAATATGAAGCGTTTCTCATAATTATTACTCAGACAAAAAAAATGACGGTAATTATTTTTTTAGTCTAATAAAGGTGCATAATTTTTTGGCAACAATTTCCTTTTAAATTATGGCTAATTTTGGTTTACGTTTACCACAATCATAAGAAATGCAACATTTGTGTTTCACTGTTTGCTTTGACATTACCAATTACATTATTACACAAAATACAGCTCAGAAACTACAAAATGTACAATTGTGTACGTATTTTACCCCAATAATTAACGTAACGTTCTCCTTTAATATCTATAATTTATGAATAAAGTGGTGTGTTTGAATTTTTTTTTGGATAATTATACAGCTATAATAATCTCTTTTAATTGGTATCAGTTTACTTGAATATTCACTTATTTTAAAAGGAATAATGTATATATTAGTATATTTAGTTTTGCACCAGATTTTAGAGAGATTTATCAGAGAAATATAATAGAACAGTTTTCCTTTTTACTAGGAAATTGGTTTAAATAGTGACAACTTATTAATACAATTATATTATTTTCTTGATTCCGTGATATTGGTGGAAATAAATTCAGAAATATCTTGGACACTCAAAAGTAGCGAATCAAATTTATGTGAAGGCCTAATTCCAATAACTAACAATTTAAATAGAAGATCTTTCGGTAATTATTATCAACGAAAATGTCTTTATTTAACTTTGTAAAAATTAAAGCTACCCTGTGTACTTGGAACTTGAAACGTGCCGTAAGCTTAGAAACTTAGCTAATAACGGTATGGAAATTAATACTTATATTAAATTCACAGACACGAGACTTTGAAAGATAGCTGACTGCTTAGAAAGAAAGCCCCGACAATATTGAGTACTTCCAGCTATATAAATTTATTTGTAAATAAACTTTTGCGTTTGTTCGGTCTATCTTAGTTTATAGTAGGTTTATTATTAGACAAGCAAAAGTAACTTAGGATTAAACAGCGAGTGTATTTCATTAATATGTGTAACTAAGGTCATTTTTAGTAAAGTATCTTATCATCCAATTATTTCGCATATTAGTTAGCACGTTTTAATGTTGGTTATTTGATTCAAGTGATTTTGGCTGGTAAAAGCCAAAGACTGACTTTACTTTTATTCTGAAATTTAAATGGAATGGCGAGATTAGGCAGGATCAAGCGAACTTACAAAGATCACTTTTTAATTACCTATTTATTCATTTTAATTGTTTGTTTTTTTAATTACTTAGTACACAACGTCCATTGTTCAATTATAGTTATGTATTTATTTAATTCTACTATCGGGCTCCAATCAATATTTTAAATGTAAAAGCTTGTATTTGGATTCAATAAATTATCTTTACGAATGCTTAGTGATGCTAATTTTATTAAGTTGATTAGTTTGTGTTAGTCAGTGCATTTAGTTTGACTGTTTTTTTGATTTCTTCACTGCATATCTGAATTATGTTTATTAAACATGAATAGTAAATAAAACAGACAGTGAGCGAAATATTGAGTTAAACTCTAAACGCGAAAAATTCCGGTCAGAAAATTATATTATTCGTTCCTGAGTTACATTGTTAACTTGTTATTTCTTATTAGTATTTCTTTCGATTTATATTTTCCTCCTAATGGTCTTTTCCTCAATTCATAAGAACATACGCTTGCTTTGCGATTTCGACTTTAGTGTATTTTTCTTTGTTTCTTTAATATTACGAGAAATACGGTTAGTTCGTGTGCGTTACTTTAATTTTAGATGATTAAACGAACTTCAAAGTAAAGTTCTATTATAAGAGTCGCTTCATTCGAAGATAGTATATAATTAAACAGGTAGTCCTTTTAAGGTACAAGGTAACTTAGCACAGTTTTAGAGTATGACATTTGACAAACTTTCCGTCTTTTTACTTGATCAACCTCGGTCCAGGCAAGTCTTCATTTTTTAGAGATCAAAACAAAACTTTTGTAAGAGTACCGGGTGGGTCGGGTCCTTTATGTATCTTCGAATGAAGCTACTCATATAATAGCAATAGAACTTCACTTGGAAGTTCGTTTAATCATCTATTATATTTTGTCACTTCATTCTTCAGAAAGAGATTAAGTTTTCTTTTGTCTTTACAAATTATAATTTATTTAAATACGTTTATTCATTAAATTCCTTACTTTAGTATATAATTTATGAATCCAATAACCTTAAGGCATTTATACTTATTTAATTATTTATACATTTATACGTTTTCTTGGTGATTGCCAAATTAATTAAATCAATAAACATAATAATATCATTTCAATTAATCTATTCATCGTGTGCTCGTACCTAGCGTCTGCTTTATGCACCGACTTAGCGTCTGACGCGACGCGGCTCTGTGAGGGGCCTGTCATGTTACAAACAAGAATCCTGAGTTCGAAGCTTTTCCGATACAAAAAATATAATCTTTTAGAGTCGTTACAGGACATATCATTATGTTATTTTTAAAGATTGGCAAGGATAACATAGGTTATTTACGATTTGGGGCTGTGGTTTTAATGATGTTTATTATGATTATGTGTACGGATGCAAAAACTATATTTTCTAATTTAATGTCTGGACCCTATGATATGTGCATACGGCTAACGATGTAATGGTAACTTTTTGGTAATTTTTTCTTAATTTAAAGTAATATAAGGATATCATAGAGAAAGCTGATTAAGAACTAAATTTGGATCCCAAGAAAATGTGTACTTCGATTTAGTTGGTTTCATTTTATAGGCTTCTTGTAAAATTTGCCTTCTCATTGGCTACATCTTCGCCTAACAATAGAGATAAGGCTGAACGTTTTGAATTCAATGAACCGAATGAACAACCCTTATTAAATTCCTCTTTAAAAAAGAAAGAACTAATTAAACAGGTTTTTGAACATATCAGTATTACGTAACGTCCAAAACTCCCACCATGACCTCAACGTGACAAATAGTCATGGATGCCAGAGAAGCGAGCATCAACGTCAGGGTCTCTGGCGGATAGCCGCGCCGCGCGAACACCGCCCGGAGCGTCTCGCGGCACCCAGGGTAAGGCTGGAGTGCTTTGCTTTGGTGCTGTTATGGGAGTTAATTAATCAATTATTTTTCTTACACATGTTAAGACAAGGGAAAATGGAGGAAATGGTGAAAATACGCACAGGTCGAATTAATCGTAAACGCATCGACTGTGACTGTATCCGGTTGAGGATACCTACCTAGTTACAAATGCGTCTCATTTGCAAAAAAACATTAAAGCAAAAATCCATAAATTACGTTCCTCGCCAAATGCCATAGCCAAATGTGTCTAGTTAGAGTATTTAAATGTGGAAATTGAATACCACCCATCCTATTGATGTAACTAATAGCGGTGGTATTTTCAGTAGGTACGTAATAATATTGCACAATTTATTTTTTCCCCGGCTGAACTTTTGATGCCAAAGGAAACGGCTAGTATTTCTAGGTAATCGATATGGTATTCTTTTTCACTATGTTTCCAAGAACCATAAAATTTATTGTTTTGGAATACTGCGCCCCAGCCTGTTCTGAATGCATCTGTGAAGAAATTGAACAGGAAATGTATATTTACTTATACTTTTCTACCAGATTAAATCTTGTAACAGTAATTTAGGGACTCTAATTTTTGCCTCTTTTTTTTTTTTTTTTTTTTTTTTGGTTCCCCTCCACGGGAAGGGCAGGAGGACATAAAAAAATGCTCTGACGCATACTCCGCGCGCGCGATCGGAGTTATGTGGGACTCGTCCCGACGCCTACCAGAACCATACCCACTAAAAAACCCCCTGTCGGCTCGTGCATTTTTGCCACTCAGCCTTCATCTGAACGACGGCCAATTGGAGAAAGAGGCCGCGCCAGCGGGGCCCTTAAGGGGTCACCCGCTGAGATTCACATAGCACTGAAGGTGCTCAAAAATGAAAAGTAAAAATAAAAACATTAAAAATGAAAAATAAAAATTGCATTAATTCGGATTTACGTTAGAATTAGAATTTACGTTAGAATTAGGATTTGCGGCCTGAAGGGCCTCGAGAGCTAAAGTTAACTGCGAAGGTTCGCCCGTGTGCGCGTTTCTCGGCCTAGCGACTTTGAATTTCGAATCTAACACAGGAGCAGTATATGAGACTGAATCTCGAACAAGATGATTGGGATGGGATTCGGCGCGTTTGAAGAACGATTCTGAGAGTGTTTTGAAGTGCTGTTGCACTGTAGGTAGTTCAAGATCTCTGTGCAGGTCCGCGTTGCGCACGTACCAAGGTGCGTCTGTGGCCCTGCGGCAGAAGAGATTTTGAACTACCTGCAGCTTATACAGGACGGAGGGATTGGCGTGGGCAAAGACTGGCGAAGCATATGACATGACGGGTCTAACGCAGACCTTGTAAAGCGTACGTTTATTTCTAAAGGACATTTTACTTTTTCTACCTATCATACTATTTAAGCGGCTTAAATAGAAACGCGCGAGTTTCGCTACTCTATCAACGTGTGGCTTAAAAGAAAGCGTCTGATCTAAGGTGACGCCTAAGTATTTGATACTGCGCTTCCAGGGGATGGGAATACCTAACATTCGAATGTGGGGATCGTTGCGGCGATTACGACGTTTGTGGTCGAATAGAATGGCAGAACTCTTTTCTGGGTTGACATCGATACGCCATTTTTGAAACCAAACACCGAGGGCGTTTACGGCCTTTTGGAGTCTGGTGATGTTATACGGGATTATTTTACCTTTAGTGTAAAGGGCGGTATCGTCTGCAAAGAGGGCGAGTTCGACGCCTTTCGGCGGGATGGGCATGTCATTAGTGTACACGGTGTACAGCAGAGGGGCGAGGACTGAGCCTTGCGGGACTCCAGCCTTTATGGGACGAGGCGCGGAGAGCGTGCCTTCATGTTTGAATCGAAACGTACGGTCTTTAAGAAACGACGCGATTAATCTGACTAGGCGAACCGGTAAGCCTATTTTATAGAGTTTAAAAACGAGACCGCTGTGCCAGACTTTGTCGAAAGCCTTGGCTACGTCAAAGGAACCGCGATTGATTTTTTACGATGCGGATAGAATCCTTCGAGAATGTACTCGACGATTCGATGGACTTGCTGAGGGCAGGAGTGCTTAGCGCGAAAGCCGAACTGGTGGGGAATAATGAGAGGGTCGCCATCCGTTGGAAACAGATGGTTCCGCATTCGAGAGAGTATGACTCTTTCGAGAAGTTTAGACATTGCCTTGAGGAGGCTGATGGGTCTGTGATTAGCCGGGATGTTCAGAGGTTTACCCGGCTTGGGAATGCCTATGACTGTCGCTTCTTTCCAGGCTTTTGGAAAGTAGCTATGGTCGAAGCAGGCATTGAAGATGATAGCTAACAAGGTAAGAACCTGCTGAGGCAGGTGCTTAAGTGCGTGGTTGGAAATTCCATCCGCACCCGGAGCCTTTTTGGACTTTTGTTTTCTAATGAGAAGCAAGATTTCATCATTAGAGACTGTGACGGGGTCGTCGGTGATAGGGAGAGATTCTCTGCGGAGAACTTCATCCTCCACCGCCTGGATGTGGGAGGGATCCGCGGGTTGCGTGCTGGGCGAACATTGTGCCGCTATGCTGTCGGCGAAGCATTCGGCTTTCTCTTCGACTTCGAAGGCAATGGTGCCGTCGGGACGAGTGAGAGGAGGAACGTGAGAGGCGGTGTCTACGCGTAAAGCTCGGGCCATTCGATAATACGCTTGGTGGGACGGGGAGATATTCTCCATGAGATCGTTAAACTGAGTGTCACGGAGTTCCGCGAGGCGAGACGTAACTTTACGTTGAAGCTGATTCGCAGCTGTTCTATATGCGGGCGTGGGATATTTCTTGGCTCTCCGGAGAGCCGCGTTCTTAGCTTTAATGAGATTGCTAACGGCTATGGGAAGCGCGGGTTTGCCTTGCTTAGCAATGATTACGTTGTCGCTGATGGCTGAGTTGATAGCATCAGTGAGAGTATCAACTACTGAATCTATTTTAATCGGGCTGTCTAATTGGTCGGGCGAAATCGCGAGCGGACAGTTCGGTGCCTCTAAGGCTGAAACTAACGTATTTTTAAAGCCTTTCCAGTTGGTAAAGGTCTTTGGCGGTGTGACGTTAACGTTAGGCGCGCCTAGCACGAGGGAGACGGGGCGATGGTCGGAGCCTAGGTCATCGAGCGGTTCGATGGACCTGAGATCAAGATTGATTCGCTTGATAATTGCAAAGTCGAGGATGTCAGGAGAATAGGTCGGGTTGTTGGGATAGTGAGTGGGAGTGATGGGGGATATGACGTCTAAGTCAAGGGAGTTGGTGATGTCGAGGAGAGCGATACCGCTGGTGTTGGTTGATAGGCACGTCCAGTCAGTATGTTTGGAGTTAAAGTCTCCGAACATAATGACTGAATGGCCGAGGGCGAGAATGGCCTCAAAGTCGCTGCGGATTGGTCTGGTACCACTAGGTATGTAGACTGAAGCTATGATGATGGTCGGATGACCAGTCATAGCCAATCTACACACAGTGGCCTCCATGTTGAGGAGAGGAGGGGTAGGGAGAGGACAGCAATGGAAGCCTCTTTTGTAATATATAGCGGTGCCGCCGTAACCGTCGGAGTTGGGCCTATCGTTGCGAGTAAACGCGTACTTAGGTATAGCGAATCCCCTGGAGCGGTTTGGAGTAAGCCATGTCTCCTGGAGAAGGAATAAGTCAGGTTCTTTGTTCTGAAGGAACAGTTTAATCTCGGGAAGGTTGGTATTAAGGCTACGAGCGTTAAAAGATACTAGGGATAAGCCCTTAGGTTTAATACGACTGGACGCGGGATTCGCGGGTCTAGACATTAAATTAATTTATTTACGAATTTATACAAAAATAAAAGAATTTATAACGAACTTAGGAGCGAGTGATGCTCGGCTAACGCGAATAAACGCTCTTGAGGAGAGCGGGCGGCTCGCAGTTTGCGTGCGAGTACGGAAATTTCGTTGATGTCGACGTTTTGGATGACGTCGAACACGGTCTTCATGTCCTCAGCCAACGACGACTGAGGGGAAGATGACAACGCGGGACGCGGCCCTACGGGAGCTACGGGAGCTGGGATGGGTCGGGAAGGTGCAGGCGGGACGGCCGGACGCTGCCTCCAAGACAGAGCCGGAGTAGGCGTCGGCTGAACGGGCTTTGCTTCCGGGGGACCCCGGTTGCGCAGCGGCGGGAAGTTAGCGGAGGTGAGCGGCGGCGCCGGTTTAGGCGCGACCCTCTTGACGGTGGAGCGCGGAGCGCGCGGGCAACCCCTGTAGTTTGCTGTGTGGCCGGACTGGCCGCACAGCACACAGGCAGGGGGGGAAGTGGATTCGGGAGTGCGAGTGCACTCCTTAGTGAAGTGGGGATCCAGGCACTTAACGCACCTGGGGGGAGCTGAACAGTTAGCCGCTGCGTGGCCATATAGCTGGCAGCGGTGGCACTGCCCAGGGTGACCGCGGGGGTTGGGACGCTCGACGGAGATGTTCGAGAGTCCGCAAATTGTGCGAGCCTCTCTGAAAATCTCTTTCGAGTTTGGAGTGTTGGTAAGGATTACCAGAGCTAAGGGAAAACGCCTACCGCGGTTGGAGTGCATCTTGTGCACTGCTGTGACCGGGAAACCCTGAGACTTAAGGTCCTCGAGGATTTCTTCGTTCTCGAGCTCGAACGGGACGCCCCGTAGTACTGCGCGGATCTTACGCTCCTCCGGGAGGGCGTAGGTGTGATAAGCTATTTGTTTTAAAGAAAGTAACCGAGTGAACGCGCGGAAGTCGTCGACGGTCGCGACCTGGATTTTAATTGTGTCGCCTGCATTGGTTGCTTTTAAGTAATTAATTTTGTGCTCTTTGCACAAGTTTGAAACCGCGGTCCAGCGCGCTTTTTCACGCAGGAATACGGGCGGAGGGAGCTGAGGCTTCGGCGGGACGGGAGCGCAGCGCGTCGCTGGCTTCGATGTGACCGACGGAGACGCGGTTACTACGAGCGATTTTAGTGGCGCGGGGGCTGGTGTTGAAGACACCGGGGAGGGCTCGGGTATTGAAGATACCGAAGCTTTCTTAGAGCGCTTTTTGGAGCGCTTGGCGACAAGTTGAAAGGCGGGCTCAGGAGAGCCGGTTAAGGTGACGGCATCTGACGACGTGTCAGACGCGGGTTCGGAATCGCTCCCGGGAGCGGTACGCTTACGACGCGACGCGTGAGATGATGCGACCGATTCGCAGTCCATCTCGGACGAGGCGGGAGACGCGGGAGAGCTTAAGACCTGAGGGGTCTCGACGTTGGAGGCCTGAGGGGCCGGGGTTGAGGCCTGAGGGGCCGGGGACGCGATAGATGCCTGTAAGGCCTGCGTTAGTGCGTCAGCGGGTATGCTTACGCCGGACGCAGCGAGCGCCTGGGCGAACGACTTAAGAATATTAACAAGGTCCATTGGAGGACTTGGAATTATAAAATGTAATATATAAATATATAATGTATGCCTATAATATATAACAAATGCCTAGGATTCCTAAATAAAAACCTAGCGAACCCTAGCGGCAAACCTCCCTACCAGCGGTAGGGGGGCTGGGGAGAATAACTTAAAACTAACCGTAGTACGCCGAAGGCCGCTACCTAGAAACCTAAAAAAGGGTACGCAGGTAAAGAGTTGACCGCGTTAGGGTCAACCTTTACCGACAGAAAGGACAGATACACACGAAAACACACAAATATGATAAAAATAAATATGAAAATAGGAGAAAAATAAATAAAATAGAGAAGAGAAATAAATAAAAATAAAAAGGACTGGTTCAGTACAAATTCGTTGTCACCGTTAAGTATCCTTTGCACTGAAACCAGACTACTTACGCCGGGCACAACACTGCACTCAGCACAAGCACAACACAACTTAGCACAGCACTTTGAAGACTAAGAGGCTCAGACGGAGTAGAAAGACTTAGAAACCCGTAGCACGGAGCCAACACGCTAGACTGTGACGTCAGTAAACTGAGCGCCACGGAATGGCGGGAAGGGACCGATCAACGGAGAGCTGGGTCTTGCACGTCCGCACCGCGTGGCGATCGGAGCGAGAATGTTCGAATTTTTGCCTCATAGTTGTACTTATTTTGTAGCTAAACAGGCTGCGACCACTACACCCATGTTTGGCAAAATCTCGTATCGAACATATTTGAAGTTTCATAAATTTATTTATTATTATAACGCTTATCGTCAGGTAAAGAAATATATATCTGTTCAATGTTAAACATAAAACCTCAAAATATTACTGACTTTTGTCGGTACTTGTCGATTTTTGTCCAAATTCACAACAAGTGACTCATGACTTCGCGCATAATTTTTGCAAATACCCCCCGAGCAACGGATAATCTATACGGCATGGGCGTAAACTCGTATGTGATTGGCTCAAACATATCGTTTTCTTGAAATTCAAAACGTAGGTATCTTTTGTAATTAACAAATATAAGTACGAGTAGGTATGATCTCTCTTATCTATGTTAGCTAAGAAACCATTATGGGAATTAATTTAGAAGCTGTTTTGTCAGCTTCCATTTTGAAGTGTACTTTTTCTACAAAATTGTTTATTTATTTTTTTCTTTTGTTTAGTACGAACCGTTTTTCGCCGTTGAGTTTCGACGCTTAAAATATTTATTCATTATATTTGTTTGATAGAAACTGGTACCTTTAGGTATAACAAGGTTTTATAACCTCTAAGTCTAACAATTTATTAATTCCTATTATCATATTTCGTTTTTCACTATGCGACAGTTATATGTTTGGGAGTAATACTGGTGTAATTTTATCATGAAATGGAATTGAGAAACATTATTTAATCCATTTTAAAATCGTTTCATTATTTGTTATTTTAGGCCAATAATCGTAAAAGTAATGGATTCGACCTGCGTGTACCTGAATTATGGTGGATTCTGTGCACGAGTCCCGGACTGGTTGAATTTTGCGTTGAACGCCGAATTCAAATGTGGACGCCGAAGTGGAGGCACCGGCACTTTCCATCGACGTCGCCCCCCCCCCCCCCTGTTTGACGGCGGACGAGGAGGTCCCATCCAGTTTCTCGACTGGGTTGACCGGTTGCCTGTCGATGTTTGGTGAGTAATTAGATAGGTTCGGTGCACTTTATAATTATTATTATTACTTTCTTTTTATTCTTTTTTATAGCGGTTATTCCATAACTGGAGCCCCTTAAGCCCCGAGGTTAGAAAGAATCTCTGGATCCATGTCGGAAATAATTCTCCCGACTGGCCCGGTTTATTTTGGGAGGTCGACGGTTCCAGATTAGGGAGCGTCTACATAGAGGGCTCAGGTATTGCGGTAACCGAAATGGCTAGCTGGAGATTCATCCACTGATTTCATCATTATATTTAAATAATTTTAGTGACGACTTTCAGATTTGAAAAAAAAATAGAAATAATAGAATATTACGTAATACAGATATCGTGTTAAATACCTTTCAGACTACATGCGTTTTCTGTATTCGTATTCAAATTTTAAAATAATGACACTACGAGTACTATACAGCATTAATCGCAATAAGAAACATCAGGTAGAAGACTACCAGTCATTTATGCTGATAGCGTGATATATCCATTATAGATTACTCGTATTTTCTGCATCTTTTCGACAAAGCGATATTATAGTTTATAATAATAAACATCAGGTAGAAAACTACCAGGAATTTTCACAGATAGCGTGATATATCTAGTATAGATTACACGTATTTTCTGCGAATTAAAGCGAAATTATAGTTTATAATAATAAACATCAGGTAAAAGACTACCAGGAATTAATGAAGATAACGTGATATATTAAGTATAGTTAACACGTATTTTCTTCATCTTTTCGACAAAGCGAAATTATGGTTTATTTATAATAGGTTTTACCTCTGAAACTGCCGTTTTGCCGTACTGGCCATTTCAAATGGAAATATTTTTTTTTTTTGACTTACAATTCTAATTTCAAATTAATTTTATTTGACAAACATGGAATTCTTTTTCTAAAATCGTCATTTGTTTAATAGTAAGTGTTTTGTTTTCAACGCATTCGAATATTTTTCGTCATCATGGATAAGTTAAAAATTCGAGTAATTATGGAGTATGAGTACCGTCGTGGCAGCAAAGCGGCACAAGCGGCACGCAACATCAACGACGTTTACGGAGCGAACACTACAAATGAACGCACCACCCGTTATTGGTTTACCCGCTTCCGTTCTGGAAATTTTGACCTGAAAAATGAACCCCGTGGTCGTCCGAAAACTTTGGTCGACAATGACGAATTAAAGGCAAAAACTTATCCCTAGAAAAGTGATGGTACCTGTTTGGTGGTCTAACGCGGGTGTAATTCATCACAGCTTCTTGCCAAACGGGACAAGCATTACTGCAGATGTGTACTGTGAAGAACTGAACACAATGATGGAGAAGCTCGGACGTCTCCAACCAGCTTTGGTCAATCGTTCGGCTCCACTGCTCCTGCACGACAACGCGCGACCTCATACTGCACAGCAGACGGTCTCCAAGCTACAAGAGTTGGGGTTGGAAGTTCTCCGTCATCCGCCGTACTCACCAGACCTTGCGCCTACAGACTTCTACTTTTTCCAGAATCTGAATAACTTCTTGTCGGGAAAAATATTCAATACCCGAGAGGCAGTACAAAATGCCTTTGAAGAATTTGTTGCCTCCCGTCCAGCTGGTTTCTTCAAGAAAGGCATCAATAAGCTACCAATGCGTTGGCAAAGATGCCTTGATTGCATGGGTGATTATTTTGATTAATAGAAATTAAAAATATATTTAAAAAATTACGCATCATTTATTTCGTGAAAAACGGCAATTTCATAGGTAGAGACCTAATACTAATTAACGTCAGATAGAAGTCTACCAGGAATTTATGTAGATAACGTGATAAATCTATTATAGATAACACGTATGAACGAAGACAGCTCAAATACGAGAGGCAGGTATAATGAAAGTCACAAAAACGTTTGACGTAACTGTTTTGTTGCGTAGTAAAAACATTTTGAAAGTTACATGCGCGCTTTAATCTATTTGTGGCGCCATCTAGTGACAAAATTTATTACTAAAGTAACTAGGTACGCTATTCGTATAGAATAATTTTTACAACGTCTTTTCTGCGTCTTTTCGATAAAGCGAAATTTGAGTTTATGATAAAAAACATTAGTTAGAAGACTACCAGGAATTTACGCGGATAACGTGATATATCTATTATAGATAACATGTGTTTCCAGCATCTTTCCGATAAAGCGAAATTATAGTTTATAGATACCCGCTATCACTTATGAAAAAAACAAAAATGGAAATCGGAAGAAATAGCGAGTCGCTATCATTTATTCTTTATTGTTAGTTCTAATTTTCGAACTTTTAGTACACATTTAGTACAACTGTCACAGCATATTTAAACTGTTAAGTTACTCGTTGGTATAAGACGCGTGCTTATTACCACGCACGAAAAAAGAATGAAGACTTGCTGGGACCGGGATTGATCAAGTAAAAAGACGGAAAGTTTTTTGAATAAGTCAAATGACATACTCTAAAACTGTGCGAAGTTACCTAGTACCTTAAAAGGTCTACCTGTTTATACTTTTTCCATTTCTTTATTTTCTCGAGACAGGTCTATCTATCTCTTTTATCGATATAGCTCCATCCCTATCAGTTTCTCCGACTCTGGTATTATGTAAACTTGTACGTGAGTAAACGTCATATTTTTATAAAATAATGCATACTTATTGTAAAAAAACGCCCGTACAAGTTTTCACAGGAGCTGCCCCACATAATCGGGTTGGCGGTATTTGTTGAACGATAAAAAACCATCACACATACGGCTGTGCTGATTGGGTCGGCACTTGCGGCTCGTTTCTTAAAATGGCATTGGTCAGATGGCATTTTACCCAAACGTTCATTTACTTTGCCAATTGCCAATTAATGTGGGTAGTTCCCTCAAACGGAATTTTTTATTCTAGACAGACTTCTTCTACATGATATTTTTTTAAACAAACTAAACTTTTTATGGAAGATTCTTTTGGCAACGGCGTTTATCATTATAAATATTTTCACAAAAAAATCTATCTAAATATACATACATTTTGAATAAAGAGACAATTTTTTGCAAGCACTTTTACTCTATTCTAACATAAATTATTCCGCAGTTACAACATTTTCGAAGTTAAAAGAAATACTGGTTAAAAAGGCTGATATTCTACAATTTGCAAGAAAAAAGATTAATTTGTTTTCAGACCAGTACTTGCATGAATTCAACCTCTTTTCGTCAATATTTGCAAAAAATCACTGCCTAAAGTTTACTTGTCAATATTACAATATTATTATTAATTCCATGTAACAAAATTATCGTAACTAAACTCGACTGAGCAATTCGCAACCCCAGTTGGAAAGTCAACGCTCCCCAAAATTATCAATATTGAGTGAACAATATCTGTAGTAACTCACTTCACTGCACCTTGCAGGATCATTTGAATTGAAAATACTGACGTTTTAATTAAACTCATAACTAAATTAAAAAAAAAAACAATGACTTAATTTGTTTTGGGTTACAGACGGCGCAAGGCTTTGAATCAAACTGCTTTTTAATTAACGTATGTTGCTGATTATCAGGTCAACCCAAGCTGACAGATAATTTCTTTTTATTTGATAAAGATCCCAGTTAATAGGTCTAAGTGCATAGATAATGTATTTTATTTTAACAAAGCAGTATAAGCGTAGGTACGAAAGTATAAACAAAGTGGAAATACACTTGCGAGCTTTGAATTGGAATCATCGCAGGTTGCTCAAGACAAAGTTTTACCATTTAAATGCAGTAAACTATATCTTGCGTTACATCATTTGAAAGGGAATTTTGATAGCTTTCGACCTCTTTCAATATAATAGATAAAAAAATTAATTCTATGTCATAAAACGTAAAAACAAAGACAACAATTTTCATTACAAAAAACCATATCGTTCAAGAGTCCTAAAACCCTATAAAAAGCAAACTTTTGTGAAATTGATATCACATTCTCGCTCGGATCGCCACCCGGTACGGACGTGCAAGACCCCGTTCTCCGTTGATCAGTCCCTTTCCGATATTCCGTGGCGCTCAGTCTACTGAAGTCACAGTTTAGCGTGTTGGTTCCGTGCTACGGTTTTCAAGGTTTTTCTACTCCCTCTGAGTGCTATCGAAGTGCGATTTTTCTTTGCGACTAAGCCCCTTAGTCTTCAAAGTGCTGTGCTAAGTTGTGTTGTGCTTGTGCTGAGTGCAGTGTTGTGCCCAGCGTAAGTAGTCTGATCTCAGTGCAAAGGATACTTAACGGTGACAACGAATTTGTACTGAACCAGTCCTTTTATTTTTATTTTATTTTTCTTCTCTATTTTATTTATTTTTCTCCTATTTTCATATTTACTTTTATCATATCTGTGTGTTTTCGTGTGTATTTGTCCATTCTGTCGGTAAAGGTTGACTCTAATGCGGTCAACTCTTTACCTGCGTGCCCTTTTTTTAGGTTTCTAGGTAGCGGTGACAACGAATTTGTACTGAACCAGTCCTTTTATTTTTATTTTATTTCTCTTCTCTATTTTATTTATTTTTCTCCTATTTTCATATTTATTTTTATCATATCTGTGTGTTTTCGTGTGTATTTGTCCTTTCTGTCGGTAAAGGTTGACCCTAACGCGGTCAACTCTTTACCTGCGTACCCTTTTTTAGGTTTCTAGGTAGCGGCCTTCGGCGTACTACGGTTAGTTTTAAGTTATTCTCCCCAGCCCCCCTACTGCTGGTAGGGAGGTTAGCCGCTAGGGTTTTGCTAGGTTTTTAGGAACTAGGCATCTTTTAATATACTTATTTATACATATTATTGTCCCAACCCTCCCTAATGGATTCGCTAAGCGTTATCAACTTCGCGAACGCGTTCACCCAGGCGCTTGCTGCGGCAGGCGTCTCCATCCTGAAAGACATCCTAACGCAGGCCTTGCAGGCATCAATCGCGCCCCGGCCCCTCAGGCTCCAACCCCAGCCCCTCAGACCTCCAACGTCCAGACCCCTCAGGTCTATAGCTCTCCCGCGTCTCCCGATCCATCCGATATGGACTGCGCGTCGGTCTTATCCTCGCGCTCATCTCGTAGGAAGCATACCGCTCCCGGGAGCGATTCAGACTCCGCCGCGTCCGAAGCTTCGTCGGTCGCCGCCACCTTAACCGGCTCTCCTGAGCCCGCGTTCCAGTTAGTTGCCAAACGCTCCAAGAAGCGTTCGAAAAAAACCGCGTTGTCTTCAACACCCGAGCCAACCCCGGTGTCTTCTACACCCGCCCCTGCGCCGCTCATGTCACTCGAAGTGACCGCGTCTCCGTCGGTCCCGTCTACGCCAGCGATGCGCTGCGCTCCCGTCCCGGTCAAGCCTCAGCTTCCTCCGCCCGTCTTCCTCCGCGAAAAAGCGCACTGGACCGCGGTTTCTAACTTGTGCAAAGAGCACAAAATCAATTATCTCAAAGCAAATAATGCAGGTGATACTATAAAAATCCAAGTCGCGACTATCGACGACTTCCGCGCGATCACTCGTTTACTCTCGCTTAAACAAATCGCGTACCACTCTTACGCCCTCCCGGAGGAGCGTAAAATCCGCGCAGTATTACGGGGCGTCCCGTTCGAGCTCGCAAATGAATATATCCTCGAGGATCTTAAGTCCCAGGGTTTCCCGGCTGAAGCAGTGCACAAGATGCACTCAAACCGCGTTAGGCGTTTTCCGTTAGCTTGAGTTATCTTGTCTAATACTTCCAACTCGAGGGAGATCTTCAGAGAGGCTCGCACAATCTGCGGACTCTCGAATATCTCCGTCGAGCGTCCCAACCCTCGTGGTCACCCTGGGCAGTGCCACCGCTGCCAGCTCTACGGCCACGCAGCGGCTAACTGCTCAGCTCCTCCCAGGTGCGTCAAGTGCCTGGACCCTCACATAACAAAGGAGTGCACTCGCACTCCCGAATCCGCTTCCCCCCCTGCCTGTGTGCTGTGCGGCCAGTCTGGCCACACAGCTAACTACAGGGGTAGCCCGCGCGCTCCGCGCTCCACAGCCAAGAGATCCGCGCCTAAACCGGCGCCGCCGCTCACTCCCGCTAACTTCCCAAACTGCGCAACCGGGGTCCCCCGGAAGCAAAGCCCGTTCAGCCGACGCCTACTTCGGCTCTGTCTTGGAGGCAGCGTCCGGCCGTTCCGCCTGCACCTTCATCCCATCTGCATCCCAGCTCCCGTAGCTCCCGTAGGGCCGCGTCCTGTTCCGTCATCTTCACCTCAGTCATCGTTGGCTGAGGACATGAAGACCGTGTTCGACGTCATTCAAAACGTCGACATTACGGAAATTTCCGTTCTCGCACGCAAACTGCGAGCCGCCCGCTCTCCTCAAGAGCGTTTATTTGCGTTAGCCGAGCATCACTCGCTTCTAAGTTCGTTATAAATTTTATTTTTATTTTTATTTTTTTATTTTTGTATAAATTCGTAAATAAGCAAATATAATGTCTAGACCCGCAAATCCCACGTCCGGTCGTATCAAACCCAAGGGCTTGTCCCTAGTTTCTTTTAACGCTCGTAGTCTCAGCACTAACCTTCCTGAGCTCAAACTGTTCCCTCAGAACAACGAGCCAGACTTATTGCTTCTTCAAGAGACGTGGCTTACCCCAAACCGCACCAAGGGATTCGCTGTTCCCAATTACGTGTTCCTTCCTAACGATAGGCCCGACGGTTATGGCGGCACAGCTATTTATCACAAAAGAGGTTTCCACTGCACTCCTCTCCCTACCACTCCTCTCCTCAACATGGAGGCCACGGTGTGTAGATTGGCTATGACTGGTCATCCGACCGTCATCTTAGCTTCAGTCTACATACCTATTGACATCCATCGTACCAGACCTATCCTTAGGTCTGGTACTGACCGGAAGTGCCTATCGACCAACCAAAGCGGTAGAGAACTCCTTAAAATCACTCAGCAACTCGACTTAGACGTCATCTCTCCCGTCACTCCCACTCACTATGCCGGCAACCCTAACTACTCTCCTGACATCCTCGATTTTGCGATCGTCAAACAAATCAACCTCGATCTCAGGTCTATCGAACCGCTCGATGACCTAGGCTCCGACCATTGCCCCATCTCCCTCGTGCTAGGTGCGCCTAACGATAACGTCACATCTCCTAAGACCTTTACCAACTGGAAAGGCTTTAAAAATACGTTAGTTTCAGCCTTAGAGGCCCCGAACTCTCCGCTCGCGATTTCGCCCGACCAATTAGATAGCCCGGATAAAATAGATTCATTAGTCAACACTCTCACTGATGCTATCAACTCAGCCATCAATGACAACGAAAAGGTTGCTAAGCAAGGCAAACCCGCGCTTCCCCTAGCCGTTAGCAATCTCATTAAAGCCAAGAACGCGGCTCTCCGGAGAGCCATAATCGCGTCGTTTCTCAAAGACCGCACGTTTCGTTTCAAACATGAAGGCACTTTCTCCCCGCCTCGTCCCATAAAGGCTGGAGTCCCTCAAGGCTCAGTCCTCGCCCCTCTGTTGTATACCGTGTACACTAACGACATTCCCATTCCGCCGAAAGACGTCGAACTCGCCCTCTTTGCCGACGACACAGCCCTTTACACCAAAGGCCAAAGTGTCCCGGGTCTCACCAACAGACTCCAAAAGGCTGTAGACGCCCTCGGTGCATGGTTTCAAAAATGGCGTATCGATGTGAACCCAGACAAGAGTTCTGCGGTTTACTTCGACTGCAAACAACGTCGTGTCGCTGACAATCTGCACGTTCGAATGTTAGGTACTCCCATCCCCTGGAAGCGCACTACCAAATACGTAGGCATCACCTTAGACCATACGCTTTCTTTCAAGCCACACGTCGATAGAGTAATGAAACTCGCCCGTTTTTACTTAGGCCACTTATATAGTATATTAGGTAGAAAAAGTAAAATGTCGTTCAGAAACAAACTTACGCTTTATAAAGTCTGCGTTAGACCAGTCATGACATATGCCTCGCCAGTCTTTGCCCACGCCAAGCCGCTCCGTCCTGCAAAAACTGCAGGTAGTTCAAAATCTAGTACAGAAAATAGAGTACAGAAGTAGAGTACAGAATAGAGTACAGAAGTCAGTGGAGAAACAATGTTACGTTTCCTATATGCACTGGTCACAAGAAAACATTAAAAAAGAGCCAAAATTGTTTTGGTCGTATGTCAAATCCCGGAAAAAAAGTGGCGGTAGCTATCCAAATAGTATGAAATATGGAGATAGGAACTTGAATGATGGACCTGAAATCTGCGCTGCTTTTACTGACTTTTTCCATAAACAGTTTAGTAAGCCTAGTAACACACCATTGTCAACTGCTAACACAATTTTTGGTTCGGTTTCCAGCTTGACTGGCATACTTGTAACCGAAGACGAAGTTTTTAAACTGCTTACTGCATTGGATAAGTCAAAGGGTGCAGGCAGCGATAACATACCACCTTTGTTTTTTAGTAAATGTGCCAATGCTCTTCGTTTTCCTCTTACCTGTATTTTTAATAGGTGTTTTGAAGAAGGTTATATGCCACCAATCTGGAAAATAGCTCTTATTGTACCTGTGCATAAGAAAGGACTTAAATCGTCTATAGAAAACTATAGACCCATATCAAAATTAAACACTCTTAGCAAAGCGATGGAGAGAATTGTCCATAACCGTTTGTACCACACTATTGCACGCTCTATTCCAACTCAACAACACGGATTCATGAAGGGTCGTTCGACAAATACTAACTTGGCAAAATTCACCAACGATATTCTAACTGAAATGGATGGCGGTGGTCAAGTGGATGTTGTTTATACCGATTTCGAGAAGGCTTTTGATCGAGTGGATCATATAATATTATTGAGAAAGCTTCAGGAATTAGGTGTACATGGTAACCTACTTAGATGGTTTGAATGCTACCTGCACAGGAGGAGTCAGGTTGTAGTGGTGGGAGGGTACAAATCGGATTTCATTACAATTACTTCTGGAGTCCCGCAGGGGTCAATTCTTGGACCTTTGCTATATGTGGCATACTTGTATGACATAGACAAGTGTTTTGGGTTTTCTAAGTATCTAATGTACGCCGATGACATAAAAATTTACAAGACAGTAAATAACATTACGGATTGCTTAAACCTACAAGAAGACCTAAATCGTTTACAGGTGTACTATACTGATAACCGCATATCTATAAATGTTGAAAAATGTGTGATTGTAACATTCACCCGAAAGAAAAAGAAAATTATCCTTGATTACATGGTAAATAACGCGATTCTTAATAGGGTTGAGACGGTGAGGGACCTCGGACTACTTCTTGATTCGAAGTTGCTTTTCACTGATCACATTGATAATATGGTACATAAAGCATATAAAAGTTTAGGTTTCATTTTGAGAGTGACTAGGCCATTTTCTGATGTTTACTGTATAAAGGTTTTATATTATGCATATGTTCGTAGTATCCTTGAGTACTGCTCTAGCATTTGGAACCCTATGTATGATGTTTACTCGGTTAATATAGAGGCAATCCAACGTAAGTTTATTAAACATTTAAACTTTCGCACAATCGCCACTGACAATGGCTACACAGAATCATGTAAGCAACATAACCTCCTATCTCTTGAAAATCGACGCACATTGCTTGATATGACATTTTTACATGGAATTTGTAATAACACCATAGACTCTATAGAATTAACCACATTGACCTTACGTCTACGCACACCTAGTAAGCGAACTCGACATACGAAACTTTTTCACAATCCAGCAGTCCACACTAATTACGCTATAAATTCTGTTATATGCAGAATCCAGAATAAATATAATAAGCATTTTATATCTGCTGATATTTTTAGTAGTAGCAAGCAACGTTTCAAAAACCAAATTATGAAACATTTTCACTAAATTACTGCTATACTTACATACATACACACACACACACACTCACACACTCACACACACACCTACTTCACGCACATATTATGGCTTCTTTTTGTAATCTTTTTGTAATTTTTTCTTTTTTTTTTTGTAACCTTTTAATCGAAATAGGTAAGAATTGTTGATCTGTACAATACAGTTGTGCCTTATATGTTAATTTATTTTAAAAAACGAAAAATCCGTAATTGGCAATAAGTTAAGTTTTTATAAGATGAATATTATACCAATGTATAATTTTTTTTGTTTTAAATTTATATTGAGTGCTGTGGATTTTTGTAAATAAATAAATAAATAAAATAAATAAATAAATAAAATCTCTTCTGCCGCAGGGCCACAGACGCACCGTGGTACGTGCGTAACGCGGACCTGCACAGAGATCTTGAACTACCTACAGTGCAACAGCACCTCAAAACACTCTCAGAATCGTTCTTTAAACGCGCCGAATCCCATCCCAATCCTCTAGTTCGAGATTCAGTCTCATATACTGCTCCTGTCTTAGATTCGAAATTCAAAGTCGCTAGACCGAGAAACGTGCACACGAACGTAGCGACGCAGCTGACGCTAGATCTCTTAGCCCTTCAGGCCGCAACTTCTAATTCTAACGTAAATTCTAATTCTAACGTAAATCCGAATTAATGCAATTTTATTTTTCAATTTTTAATGTTTTTAATTTACTTTTCATTTTGCGCACCTTCAGTGCTTTGTATTCACTTTCAGTGCTTTGAGCTCCTTCAGTGCTGTGTAAATCCCAGCGGTTGACCCCTTCTGGGCCCCGCTAGCGCGGCCTCTTTCTCCAATTGGCCGTCGCTCAGATGAAGGCTGAGTAGCAAAAAATTGCACGAGCCGACAGGGGGTTTTTTAGTAGGTATGGTTCTGATAGGCGTCGGGACGAGTCCCACATAACTCCGATCGCGCGCGCGGAGTATGCGTCAGAGCATTTTTTATATCCTCCTGCCCTTCCCGTGGAGGGGAACAAAAAAAAATTGGTATTCAGTCGTAAATTAAATTTCACGTCACTGAAAATACTGAAGCTCTAAGAAAATGGAAACCACATCTGCAGAAGCCGCTCAAATCGTCCTTATCCGGCAAGGCTTGCCTCAGCGTGCCATTGATCGAAAACTTCATTTGAGCCAGTCTTGTGTCTCCAAGGTGGTCCGGCGGTACTTTAACTCCGAACAGCTGCTCAACCTGTACACAGCCCAGGTTTGATCTTTTATGGAGTACTGCAGCCATTTTTGGCATGATTCCGCGAAATGCCATCTTGAAGCGTTGGATTCTGTCGACCGAAGGGCCCGTAGACTCATAAATGACGACAAACTTACTTCTTCGAGACTGCAAAGTCTCGAGCATCGTCGAAAAGTTGCTAGTCTTGCTAGGTTTTTTACAGATTGCACTTTGGAGAATGTGCGAATGCTCTTTTCCAGTTTATCGAACCTTCACCCTTTCTCCACCGGTCAACCAGACGCAGACAGAAGTTTCACCCGTTTGTGGTTAGTGTGCCGATGAGCCGAATTAAACGGTTCGATAGCTCATTTTTGGTGCGTGTTGCCAAACAGTGGAACGATTTGCCTGCGTTTGTTCTTCCAGACAAATATAACCCTGGAGCTTTCAAGTGTAGAGTGAATAGGTACCTCTTGGACAGGCGTGTATGATTCTCGTCTTTATCGTCACTTTTCATAAGGTGAGATGGAAGACAAACGCCTGCTAATTATTGATTAAATAAAAAAAGAGAGACTGGTAACTTAGTCCAAAGACCAGGATCAGGACGACAACGATGCACTTCGGTGCGAGTTGACCGATTTATTGTCACCACTTCTCTGCGCAATCGACACCAGATCGGTGTGGACGTCCAAAAATAGCTTAGAGAAGTTCGAGGGAGGGCTGTTAGCGAGTGGACAGTGAGTCGAAAACTTAAAGAAGCAAACTTGCCCCCAAAAAAAGCCAGCCACTGGACCCAAATTATCCCCAGCTCACCGACAAGTCCGGTTACAGTTTGCTCGCGACCACTTTAATTGGGATATGGAGCAATGGAGCCAAATCTTGTTCTCGGACGAACCAGAATGTGCCTGCATGGTAGCGACCGTCGATGGAGAGTCTACAGAAGACAGAATATTTGATGGTGTTTTAAAAAGAAGTAAATATTGAAATTGGGATTAAAATAAAATAAGATATATTATAGAAGCTGCATTTGATTCTTACAGAACAGAATAAGATAGCACAATTTTTCATGAAAAGGAGAGGAAAGCATTTCATGCAACAGCTAAGAAACCTAGACTAAACAGTACTTGTTGAGTCATCTGTTTCGTATTCGTACAATTAGAGAATTTAAAGCATCGTATAAGTAGAATATTTTAGAATAGTCACTGAGAATCCAAATCAACCAGAACAACTCCAATCACAACTCTTCGCTGTATCGCAAGTATATTTGCAAGTCTCAGCAAGTTTTTTTTAGCTTCGTCATAGCCAGCAGACGAGCAGGTGATCCGCCTGAGGGCATCCGCACCCATGCTCGTCAACATTCGTAGGTTACATAGTATTTAGTGATTTATCGATTAATGATGCATTGCCAGCCGTAGACTTAAGTTGGATTTGCCTTAGTTCCAGTAATTTCATTGGCTTTTTCTCCCCTTTGTCTGGATCACAATTACGTAAACGTGGTTATCATGGCGGTTAAAATAGGTTAAACTGTAGTACCGCCCCAGACGAGACCTTAATACAACAAACTCTACTAGCGCTGTGTTACCAGTATATTATTTTATCCAGCTGAATGGCTTCATTTGCTCGCGGAAACGGCGCACGAAGCGGCTGAGTCGCGAATAACAAAATCTCGCATCGTGCAGCGATGCATGTTCCTATATTCTTGTTGGACGCGCTTGGTTTGGACGGTTCTGGTCACGCACTTAGTTTGATTACAGGTATTAAATTTATTGTTTAAAAGAGATTTTAGACATTTTAGATTCGTTTGATGCTTTCAAATTTCAGGAGTCTCCTGGCTGATCTTTTGGGATAAAATCTTTATATCTATAATGTACGTTAAAAAAAATATTATTATTATACTACTACTTTAATAGTTTACAGTTGCTTATGTTCTTAGTAACATCACCGTTACTAACGGACGCGATTGCACCGCCACCGCGAGTTTATTCTAGATATATATTGTTGTTACACCTCTTAAAAATATGAAATAAAACTAGATATTAACAGATTAACAGTAACATATTAACTAAATCTTATAGCAATTACTTATATTTTGAAACTATGTAAATTAAACGTTTCTATCAATGCAAACTATTATGAAAAGTAAACGCAAATAGCCTGTCAGTAAAAAGAATAAATAGGACCTAAATTTTTTCAGTGGGTCGGCTGCATAACAACGCACGAGACTATCTATACAGTCTCGATTAAGATCTTTTTGAATGCAGCCTTTTTAGATTACCTTTTAAAGAAAAAATTGAAACTGGATATGTAAAGGGAAGAGATTTTAGTTATAAGTCAGAATGTTGTTTTAAGTATTTGTTTTAAGGTAAAATAGTTATTATTATAACTTTATAATTTGGTGTCCATCAGGAATAACCCCTCGTTTGTGACGACAAACCGGCCAGTATAGTCTTTTATGAAAAGAGACAGATTCGCTACCGATTTTAAAATTTATATTGGACACTGCGGTATATTGTTTCCAGTGGTTTAGTATCTAAAAGAGGAATTGTGTGCAATTTTCGGTTGACCAGTTCGGTTGTTATCTTTCAATTTATATTTTATCGAGTTTAGTTTCAGCTGACTTTTTAATATGAGTACGGTATGTTTGTTTGATGTGAATTTTATATCAGTTCGATATAAATTCTCTTGGTGTTATTGTGCATTGGTTCTGCATGGACTTGGTATTAATAAAGTTTGTATATAAGTAACAGAGCATTCTGACATTAACATGATTCTCGCTCCGATCGCCGCCCAGTTCGGACGTGCAAGCCCCGTTCTCCGTCGATCGGTCCTTTCCCGCTATTCCGTGGCGCTCAGTCTACTGACGTCACAGTCTAGCGTGCTGGTTCCGTGCTACGGTTTTCAAGGTTTTCTACTCCGTCTGAGTGCTATCGAAGTGCGTATTTTTTCTTTGCGACTAAGCCCCTTAGTCTTCAAAGTGCTGTGCTAAGTAGTGTTGTGCTTGTGCTGAGTGCAGTGTTGTGCCCAGCGTAAGTAGTCTGGTTTCAGTGCAAAGGATACTTAACGGTGACAACGAATTTGTACTGAACCAGTCCTTTTTATTTTTATTTATTTCTCTTCTCTATTTTATTTATTTTTCTCCTATTTTCATATTTATTTTTATCATATTTGTGTGTTTTCGTGTGTATTTGTCCTTTCTGTCGGTAAAGGTTGACCCTAACGCGGTCAACTCTTTACCTGCGCACCCTTTTTAGGTTTCTAGGTAGCGGCCTTCGGCGTACTACTGTTAGTTTTAAGTTTTTCCTCCCCAGCCCCCCTACCGCTGGTAGGGAGGTTAGCCGCTAGGATTTTTGCTAGGTTTTTTTAGGAACTAGGCATCTTTTATTATACATTTATTTATTAATATTAGTACCCAACCCTCCCTAATGGATCCGCTAAGCGCTATTAACGCGTTCACCCAGGCGCTTGCTGCGATAGGCGTCTACATCCCGAATGACATCATAACGCAGGCCTTGCAGGCATCAATCGCGTCCCCGGCCCCTCAGGCCTCAAATCCGGCCCCTCAGGCCTCAAACCCGGCCCCTCAGGCCTCAAACCCGGCCCCTCAGGCCTCCGACGTCGAGACCCCTCAGGTCCTAAGCTCTCCCGCCTCGTCCGAGATGGACTGCGAATCGGTCGCATCCTCTCACGCGTCGCGTCGTAAGCGTACCGCTCCCGGGAGCGACTCCGAACCCGCGTCTGATACGTCGTCAGATGCCGTCACCCTAACCGGCTCTCCTGAGCCCGCGTTTCAACTCGTCGCCAAGCGCTCCAAGAAGCGCTCTAAGAAAGCTTCGGTATCTTCAATACCCGAGCCCTCCCCGGTGTCTTCAACACCAGCCCCCGCGCCGTTAAATTCGCTCGTAGGAACCGCGTCTCCGTCGGTCCCATCGAAGCCAGCGACGCGCTGCGCTCCCGTCCCGCCGAAGCCTCAGCTCCCTCCGCCCGTATTCCTGCGTGAAAAAGCGCGCTGGACCGCGGTTTCCAACTTGTGCAAAGTGCACAAAATTAATTACTTAAAAGCCGCCAACGCTGGCGATACAATCAAAGTCCAATTAGCGACCGTCGTCGACTTCCGCGAGTTTACCAGGTTACTCGGATTAAACCAAATCGCGTATCACACCTACGCCCTCCCGGAGGAGCGTAAGATCCGCGCAGTACTACGGGGCGTCCCGTTCGAACTCAGCAACGATGATATTCTCGATGACCTTAAGTCTCAGGGTTTCCCGGTCACAGCAGTGCACAAGATGCACTCCAACCGCGGTAGGCGTTTTCCGTTAGCGCTAGTAATACTGTCCAATACTCCCAACTCGAAGGAGATTTTCAAAGAGGCTCGCACGATCTGCGGACTCTCGAACATCTCCGTCGAGCGTCCCAACCCCCGTGGTCACCCTGGGCAGTGCCACCGCTGCCAACTATATGGCCACGCAGCGGCCAACTGTTCAGCTCCCCCCAGGTGCGTTAAGTGCCTGGATCCCCACTTCACTAAGGAGTGCACTCGCACTCCCGAATCCACTTCCCCCCCTGCCTGTGTGCTGTGCGGCCAGTCCGGCCACACAGCAAACTACAGGGGTTACCCGCGCGCTCCGCGCTCCACCGTCAAGAGGGTCGCGCCTAAACCGGCGCCGCCGCTCACCTCCGCTAACTCTCCGCCGCTGCGCAACCGGGGTCCCCCGGAAGCAAAGCCCGTTCAGCCGACGCCTACTCCGGCTCTGTCTTGGAGGCAGCGTCCGGCCGTCCCGCCTGCACCTTCCCGACCCATCCCAGCTCCCGTAGCTCCAGTAGGGCCGCGTCCCGCGTTGTCATCTTCCCCTCAGTCGTCGTTGGCTGAGGACATGAAGACCGTGTTCGACGTCCTCCAAAACGTTGACATTAACGAAATTTCCGTACTCGCACGCAAACTGCGAGCCGCCCGCTCTCCTCAAGAGCGTTTATTCGCGTTAGCGGAGCATCACTCGCTCCTAAGTTCGTTGTAAATTCTTTTATTTTTGTATAAATTCGTAAATAAATTAATTTAATGTCTAGACCCGCGAATCCCGCGTCCAGTCGTATTAAACCTAAGGGCTTATCCCTAGTATCTTTTAACGCTCGTAGCCTTAATACCAACCTTCCCGAGATTAAACTGTTCCTTCAGAACAAAGAACCTGACTTATTCCTTCTCCAGGAGACATGGCTTACTCCAAACCGCTCCAGGGGATTCGCTATACCTAAGTACGCGTTTACTCGCAACGATAGGCCCAACTCCGACGGTTACGGCGGCACCGCTATATATTACAAAAGAGGCTTCCATTGCTGTCCTCTCCCTACCCCTCCTCTCCTCAACATGGAGGCCACTGTGTGTAGATTGGCTATGACTGGTCATCCGACCATCATCATAGCTTCAGTCTACATACCTAGTGGTACCAGACCAATCCGCAGCGACTTTGAGGCCATTCTCGCCCTCGGCCATTCAGTCATTATGTTCGGAGACTTTAACTCCAAACATACTGACTGGACGTGCCTATCGACCAACACCAGCGGTATCGCTCTCCTCGACATCACCAACTCCCTTGACTTAGACGTCATATCCCCCATCACTCCCACTCACTATCCCAACAACCCGACCTATTCTCCTGACATCCTCGACTTTGCAATTATCAAGCGAATCAATCTTGATCTCAGGTCCATCGAACCGCTCGATGACCTAGGCTCCGACCATCGCCCCGTCTCCCTCGTGCTAGGCGCGCCTAACGTTAACGTCACACCGCCAAAGACCTTTACCAACTGGAAAGGTTTTAAAAATACGTTAGTTTCAGCCTTAGAGGCACCGAACTCACCGCTCGCGATTTCGCCCGACCAATTAGACAGCCCGATTAAAATAGATTCGATAGTCGATAATCTCACCGATGCTATCAACTCAGCCATCAGCGACAACGTAATCATTGCTAAGCAAGGCAAACCCGCGCTTCCCTTAGCCGTTAGCAATCTCATTAAAGCTAAGAACGCGGCTCTCCGGAGAGCCAAGAAATATCCCACGCCCGCATATAGAACAGCTGCGAATCAGCTTCAACGTAAAGTTAGGTCTCGCCTCGCGGAACTCCGTGACACTCAGTTTAACGATCTCATGGAGAATATCTCCCCGTCCCACCAAGCGTATTATCGAATGGCCCGAGCTTTACGCGTAGACACCGCCTCTCACGTTCCTCCTCTCACTCGCCCCGACGGCACCATTGCCTTCGAAGTCGAAGAGAAAGCCGAATGCTTCGCCGACAGCATAGCGGCACAATGTTCGCCCAGCACGCAACCCGCGGATCTCTCCCACATCCAGGCGGTGGAGGACGAAGTTCTCCGCAGAGAATCTCTCCCTATCACCGACGACCCCGTCACAGTCTCTAATGATGAAATCTTGCTTCTCATTAGAAAACAAAAGTCCAAAAAGGCTCCGGGTGCGGATGGAATTTCCAACCACGCACTCAAGCACCTGCCACAGCAGGTGCTTACCTTGTTAGCTATCATCTTCAATGCCTGCTTCGACCATAGCTACTTTCCAAAAGCCTGGAAAGAAGCGACAGTCATAGGCATTCCCAAGCCGGGTAAACCTCTGAACATCCCGGCTAATCACAGACCCATCAGCCTCCTCAAGGCAATGTCTAAACTTCTCGAAAGAGTCATACTCTCTCGAATGCGGAACCATCTGTTTCCAACGGATGGCGACCCTCTCATTATTCCCCACCAGTTCGGCTTTCGCGCTAAGCACTCCTGCCCTCAGCAAGTCCATCGAATCGTCGAGTACATTCTCGAAGGATTCTATCCGCATCGTAAAAAATCAATCGCGGTTCTCTTTGACGTAGCCAAGGCTTTCGACAAAGTCTGGCACAGCGGTCTCGTTTTTAAACTCTATAAAATAGGCTTACCGGTTCGCCTAGTCAGATTAATCGCGTCGTTTCTTAAAGACCGTACGTTTCGATTCAAACATGAAGGCACGCTCTCCGCGCCTCGTCCCATAAAGGCTGGAGTCCCGCAAGGCTCAGTCCTCGCCCCTCTGCTGTACACCGTGTACACTAATGACATGCCCATCCCGCCGAAAGGCGTCGAACTCGCCCTCTTTGCAGACGATACCGCCCTTTACACTAAAGGTAAAATAATCCCGTATAACATCACCAGACTCCAAAAGGCCGTAAACGCCCTCGGTGTTTGGTTTCAAAAATGGCGTATCGATGTCAACCCAGAAAAGAGTTCTGCCATTCTATTCGACCACAAACGTCGTAATCGCCGCAACGATCCCCACATTCGAATGTTAGGTATTCCCATCCCCTGGAAGCGCAGTATCAAATACTTAGGCGTCACCTTAGATCAGACGCTTTCTTTTAAGCCACACGTCGATAGAGTAACGAAACTCGCGCGTTTCTACTTAAGCCGCTTAAATAGTATGATAGGTAGAAAAAGTAAAATGTCTTTTAGAAATAAACGTACGCTTTATAAGGTCTGCGTTAGACCCGTCATGTCATATGCTTCGCCAGTCTTTGCCCACGCCAATCCCTCCGTCCTGTATAAGCTGCAGGTAGTTCAAAATCTCTTCTGCCGCAGGGCCACAGACGCACCTTGGTATGTGCGCAACGCGGACCTGCACAGAGATCTTGAACTGCCTACAGTGCAACAGCACTTCAAAACACTCTCAGAATCGTTCTTCAAACGCGCCGAATCCCATCCCAATCATCTTGTTCGAGATTCAGTCTCATATACTGCTCCTGTGTTAGATTCGAAATTCAAAGTCGCTAGGCCGAGAAACGCGCACACGGGCGAACCTTCGCAGTTAACTTTAGCTCTCGAGGCCCTTCAGGCCGCAAATCCTAATTCTAACGTAAATTCTAATTCTAACGTAAATCCGAATTAATGCAATTTTTATTTTTCATTTTTAATGTTTTTATTTTTACTTTTCATTTTTGAGCACCTTCAGTGCTATGTGAATCTCAGCGGGTGACCCCTTAAGGGCCCCGCTGGCGCGGCCTCTTTCTCCAATTGGCCGTCGTTCAGATGAAGGCTGAGTGGCAAAAATGCACGAGCCGACAGGGGGTTTTTTAGTGGGTATGGTTCTGGTAGGCGTCGGGACGAGTCCCACATAACTCCGATCGCGCGCGCGGAGTATGCGTCAGAGCATTTTTTATGTCCTCCTGCCCTTCCCGTGGAGGGGAACCAAAAAAAAAAAAAAAAAAAAAAAAGACATTAACATCATTCTCGCTCCGATCGCCGCCCAGTGCGGACGTGCAAGACCCCGTTCTCCGTTGTTTGGTCCCTTCCCGATACTCCGTGGCGCTCAGTCTACTGACGTCACGGTTTAGCGTGTTGGTTCCGTGCTTCGGTTTTCAAGGTTTTTCTACTCCGTCTGAGTGCTTTCGAAGTGCGATTTTTCTTTGCGACTAAGCCCCTTAGTCTTCAAAGTGCTGTGCTAAGTTGTGTTGTGCTTGTGCTGAGTGCAGTGTTGTGCCCAGCGTAAGTAGTCTGGTTTCAGTGCAAAGGATACTTAACGGTGACAACGAATTTGTACTGAACCAGTCCTTTTTATTTTTATTTATTTCTCTTCTCTATTTTATTTATTTTTCTCCTTTTTTCATACTTATTTTTATCATATTTGTGTGTTTTCGTGTGTATTTGTCATTTCTGTCGGTAAAGGTTGACCCTAACGCGGTCAACTCTTTACCTGCGTACCCTTTTTTAGGTTTCTAGGTAGCGGCCTTCGGCGTACTACGGTTAGTTTTAAGTTATTCTCCCCAGCCCCCCTACCGCTGGTAGGGAGGTTAGCCGCTAGGGTTCGCTAGGTTTTTATTTAGGAACTCTAGGCATATATATATTGTTGTCCTTCCCCAACCCCTCCGCAATGGCTTCCCTGAACCCCGAGGAGGTTCTCAATAAGCTGATCGCTGATTACGACGCCCAAGGCACTTATTGCCCTCCTCATATGATTCGCACACTGCAATCCTTTCTCCCTCTAATCATGGCACTGATCACACCGGCCCCTCAGGCCACCTCCGTCCCTCAGACCGCTCTGGTCTTAGGCCCTCCCGCGTCCCCTACCTCCAGTGACATGGAGTGCGAAGTAGACGCCCCTCCGAGCCGCAAGCGCGCACCCGCGACCGAGTCGTCCTCGGACGCCACCCCAACAGGCCCTGAGTCTCCCTCTTTTACGCTTGTTAAGAAGCGCTCTAAGAAGCGCTCGAAACAAGCCCCGGCGCCCTCGATGCCCGTCCCTACACCCCCTGCGGCGTCTTCAAAGCCAGCTGCCCCGGAGTCTTCAACACCCGCTCCGGCCCCAGCTTCTGCCAAGGCCAAGGTCCCACCACCCGTTTTCCTTCGGGAAAAGGGTAAATGGACTGAGGTTTCGACTTTGTGCAATGAGCACAAGATCCATTACACCCGAGCAGCCAACTCGGGTGAATCTATTAAAATCTTAGTCTCGTCGATAGACGACTTCCGTGCTTTAACAAAGCTCCTCACCGATAAGCAATATGCTTATCACACTTATGCTCTGCCAGAAGAGCGTAAGATCAGAGCGGTACTCAGGGGAGTCCCGTTCGAATTATCGAACGAGGCTATCCTGGAGGATCTGCAGTCCCAAGGCTTTCCGGCACTCGCGGTGCATAAAATGCACAGCAAGTACGGGAGGCGTCACCCTCTCGCTTTGGTGGTTCTCGCCAACGTCCCCAAGTCCAGGGAGATCCTGAAAGGGGTTAGCACTATATGCGGCCTCTCTGGGATCTCGATCGAGGCGCCTCATCACCGCGGTCATCCCGGCCAGTGCCATCGGTGCCAGTTGTACGGGCACGCGGCGGCCAACTGCCGCGCACCGCCCAGGTGCGTCAAGTGCCTGGTCCCTCACTTCACTAAGGAGTGCAATCGCACTCCTGAAACTCCTTCTCCTCCCGATTGCGTGCTTTGTGGCCAGTCCGGCCACACCGCAAATTACAGGGGCTGCCCTCGTGCACCCCGTTGTATGCGCTCCAATTCCAAGAGGGCGGCACCCAAACAGGCCCCGCCTCTTTCTCAGGAGAACTTTCCGCCGCTGCGTAGTCGGGTTCCTCCGGCTGCAAAGCCTACACAGTCCAGGCCTGCTCCAGAAAACTGGAGGCTGCGCCCCGCATCGAATCCCATCCCGGCTCCTCGCCCATACAAACCCACTCCTCAATCCTCCGTAGCAGACGATATGCGTATCGTCTGCGACGCTATGAAAAATATCGATGTTAGTGAAATCGCAGTCTTAGCCCAAAAACTAAGGGCTTCACGTACTCCGACAGAGCGTTTGCTAGCTCTGGCGGAGCATAGTTCCCTTCTTAATTCATTATAGGTTTATGCTGTTTTAGATTCGAAGTTCAAAGTCGCTAGGCCTAGGAATGCGCAAGCGTACTCATCCACCAGACTGTCACGCGATCTCGAGGCCCTTCTGGCCGCAAATTCTAATTCTAACGTAAATTCAAATTCTAACGTAAATCCTAATTCTAACGAAAATGCGAATTAATTCAATTTTATTTTGCAATTTTTTAATTTTTGTTTTAATTATTGATTTTCATTTTGAGCACCTTCAGTGGTATGTATTCACCTTCAGTGCTTTGAGCACCTTCAGTGCTATGTAATCCCAGCGGGTGACCCCTTCTGGGCCCCGCTAGCGCGGCCTCTTTCTCCAATTGGCCGTCGCTCAGATGAAGGCTGAGTGGCAAAAATGCACGAGCCGACAGGGGGTTTTTAGTGGGTATGGTCCTGGTAGGCGTCGGGACGAGTCCCACATAACTTTGGAATCGCGCCAGAGTATGCGTCAGGGCATTTTTATCCTCCTGCCCTTCCCGCGGAGGGGAACAAAAAAAAAAAAAAAAAAATGACATTAACATTGTGTTATGTTAATGGGAGGCAATGCTTGGTGCCAATACTAAATTCATGAATGCAGGACATTCATGAATTTAGTAGACTATATTATACGATACACTAAAGTATCGTATAATTTTATGCCTTTTATTTTATTATTCTTTTATTGATTCTATCAATTATTTGAAAAGAGTATAAGCTCACCAATTTTATACATCCAACGCGCTCCGTAATTGCATTTTATATGACGTTTTTCTTTTGGTAGGTTTCGTCTCATAAGCTCTCCTTTTGATGGAACTTTTACTTCTACAAAAGTAAGAAATTATTCGATTAACCTTGTAAATTATGTGTTCTGGTTGGTAATTGACCAATGCTCTTTATGAAGGATCGAGGAATCTGTAAAACGATTTTTTTTTAAGAAATTTGTCTGAGATTAAGAGCTCTAAGAGTGATTTCGACAAATTTTCACGAACAAAACTCGAAATTATCGCCAGTACTAGCCAATATTCCAAACTGATTCATTTCAGTGAATGAATCAATTGTCGAAATATCTAGAATGCCTGTTATAGACCAATACAAAAAGCTTTGGCATATATCGATAAACTGATGGCAAATACCTGTTTGGTATTGAAACGAGAATGAAATCCTGGGCTAAGTACTCGTACAGTCACCTGAGAAAGCAGTTGTTCACTGTTTTATTAGTTTCCTTTTTCTACGAAAATCAAGCAACGGCTTTAACATAAAAATCGCGAAAACTTTCGTTTAAAAAAAAGAAAGTATGTATGTTTGTTAATCAGTAAACTCTTAAACTATAGAGCGGGCTTAAACATTATTTCATCACTAAAAAGGTACAGAGAGGAAACTTGGCAGGCTCAGATTGGCATTCGAATCCCCTGCAGTGTTGAGCTGCAAAGACACAATGCGCAACCGATTTTCGCCCTTAGCCTGAGCTTCCGCCGACCTCCCCTACTATCACAGGCAACAACATGTACTTGATTTCATCCTGAAATTACCATCAGGATCAGGAACAGTCATGGAAAAAGGTAAGTAATATAACATTTTATGTACCCGTATATGTGAAGTCACATACTTTAAACCTCAAACGGCGACATTCTGATTGGATTTCAGTGACAAGTACCCGATCAGAAAAACAGAGAACAGTTAAAAAACATGAAAAAATTTTAAAAAATTAATATTTGAGACATAAAATAATTTATCAGTTAAGTTTTTATCTTTCAAATCAAGCATGCAAAAACGCATCGAAACTGCACTTTACATAAAACATAACCGAAAACCGGATAAATTGGTATAATTAAAATACATTACATCAGAATTTGGGTAGTGGATATATTTTTGAGGCTTTTGGCGTTGAAACCATGGGGTCATGGGGACAAGGTCCTTCGCCTATATTCGAAACTAGCGAGGCGATCGGTGAGTGAAACTCGTGCCCCTAAGGCTAGCACCTACCTCGCACAACCAATTTCTATTGCAATCCAGCGTGGTAATTCGGCCAGCCTTATATATATATATAAGTTTAGATTTAGTTTTTTATTTGTAGCATAATTTTATCTTATAATTATGAAATAAAATACCGTCGTCGATTGTACATTCGCTTCCAAAAAGCATTTGGCAGTTACGATAATGTACGAGTGGAAGGATTAAAGCAGTCGGTGATTCGCAAAATGAAATACAAATATTTGCATCACTCGATACAATCGGCTGTTCGGAGCTTCCGAAATTCTGTGTAAATACACTTTTATATCGACTGTATTTTTGCAAATCCGTTGCAAATAGGACAGGTCTAGTGGAATAGTTGTAGGCCCTTTTATACCGACAGGCTGTTGCTATGGTAACGTCCAGTTGAAAACCTTTGTAAGTTTTTATGTGTTAAGAAAGTTTATATCAAGTTATGAGATGTAGTTATGACATTACCATTTTGTATTTTTTTTCTATCTTTAATTAAAAATAAGTTTGAATTTAAAACTCCAAACTAAGTAGCAGATATTACAGTTTTGGAGGTGTCAGTATTGAAGGTAAGTAAATGTATGTGGTACTCATGTATAAAAACCTAAAAAGGTGCATAATTATGACAATGCTTAGGAATACAATGGTTTTGTGCTTATCTTTAGTTGTCATCAGGTATCAGCTCTTTTTGGGCTGACTGTGTGCTCTAGTAATTATATACTACCTTTTTATATATTTAGTCATAAACGTTTCTATTTAAAATCTTGAGTTGATTAACTGAGGTGCCATGACGCTAGCATTTTCATGAGCAACTCCAAACACAAATATTGTGATTATAAGTAAATAACATTTGACGTACTCTTGTAACCAGAGCACCTGATGATAACTGCAACCCACGCCTTTTGACATCATTGATCGCAGCTGTTGATTAAAGATGCGATGCCGGCCATAAGTTTCAGTTGGAAATGCCTCTGTTCCTATAATCAATGAAAATAGTGATATAAAAAAAACTCATTTTTAAGCCTCGTCGTATTCGTCGTCTTCTCTTTTACTTTTACGATTTTCGTTTTCAGAGAAATCTAAAAGAAAATACAAATAGTTAATCAAAGTACGGAACCACTCCCAGAATTATTAAAGAATCCATTACGGTAAGAGCTTATACTCGTACATCCAATTTTTCATATTTTCCTTTCTTTGGTTCTACTTTCCAAAAACCAATATCTAAAATGATAGATTCTAAGGATGGATGAACTCCTCAAGACATAATACGAAGCAAATAAATAAAATATTACGCAATGTAAGAAACTGAATCAATCAGATTATTGTTGGATTTTTGAGTATCAAATTACTGCCCTTCAATATAACCTCAAAAATCTATTTTTATTTTGTCAACTTCCAAACAATTACAAGATTTTATAAGTTTTTAGCTTTAATTTATACTTACTAAGCTAGTTATGTGATAAATACATATAAAGATGGTGTTTCTTTTGAACTTTGTTGAAAATAATAATAATACTATGCGATTCAGATTAGAATAGGAAAGTCAATGACCTCTATCTGTTAAATTTCACTTGAAAATTATGGTCTACAAATAAATATTTTTTGAATAAAAATAATGATTTATTTTACTTTATTTACTAAAGTATTATATCGAAAAGAATTTTTTCAAAATTTAACTATATTCATAAAAGAACTGTTATGGGTTAATTAAAAGGCACAAACCACCAAAAATCTATGTCAAAAATAAGATTTTGATTGAGGTTGCCACCTTACAATTCTAATTTAAATCCAACGGCATGACAAAAACGTCAAAAGTTAGAAAGCCAAATTGCGAGTTAGACGCTAGAAGCATTGTTCAAATAAATTACATTTGAAAAAGTTCTTTTTTTGCTCACGCGACCTAACCGGTTCGAATTGACAGCTATGACGTCACAATATGGTGTTATGTCGGCCCTATTGTTATTTGAAACGCATGTAATTAAAATATCCCCCGACAAACACACCAAGTGTATGGCCCCAATGTAAGCAGAGCTCGTGTTATGGATGACCATACAGCGAACTAGGGGGAACCCAGAATGAAAATACATATATTAATATAAACCATGACCCGAAAACAGACATCTATCTGTGTTCATCAAACAAATGAATGCCCCGACCGAGACTCGAGTCTCTCGTAAGGACTAATTCTTCGGCGTTTAAGGCAGGGCAACTACCCACTACACCACTTGGATGTCTCCTAATACTCTACAAATCTGCACTTTATCTACCATCTGTAGGTTTCTTTGATTACTTCGATTTCTTTCTAGTTTAAATTTTAAAATAAATGACCTTAAATAATCCTTTTACCAGTAAACAACTCTCTCGGGTCATGGTTGTTTATATTTATATTTATATATATCTTTATTCAGAGTTCCCCCCCAGTTCGCATGGTCCTCTAAAACGCAAGTTCTGCTTACTTTGGCCGTATAATTGGTGTTTGTCTGGGCATTTATAAATTTTGTTATTATTTTTTTTCTGAAAATAAATTAAGAATGACAGTACTAAGTGGAGACTAAAGCACAAACGTGAAAACTCTAGGCTACCAAGTTGCAGAATAAGTTACTAACTACATCGAAGTACTAAGTTGTAGTTCCATGTTACACGGCAAGATAGCTTAACTTTATGACAGCTCGTACAGGACGTACAGTCTACGCAGAAAACTACGAGTATTTATAATATTTGTCAAGTTAAAGAATTGTCGTGATAGGAAACGACAGGTGACAAATGCAGACCGTACATCAGGGCTGTACGTCTAAGTTCATTGTCATCAATTCAGTATTTCTATTGCCAGTAGAAGTAAAAAATTAAAATAATAATTAGAGCTAGTAGAGTTTTGTCATCATAGGGCGGTACTACAGCCTTTTCCACTGTGACTGCTATAATAACCAGCGTTAAGTGGTTGCGTTCCGGTTTAAGGGAATTGTAATTACTGGAACAAAGGCTGTTTACGCACAAGAATGGAGTTTCTTCAGTAAAACCCAAAATTCAGACATTAATTTCGTTTAATCTTCGCAAAGGAACAGCAGCCACGTCTTATCGTTACAATGATATTTTTTTACATTGTTTTTTATCTACCCTACTAACTTCAAAGCACTAATAAAAACCCATTAAAAAAGATACTTTAGACAATATTGTCGATCTTCGCAATTGCTTCATTCATTTCATCAGGCGCGCCAACATAACCTCCCCCTCTTGAAAGGCTCAGGCTTTCAACACTGTAGCTCCTCGGCGGTGGAAAGTGGGCACAAACGAACCAGCGAGCGACGCACGCAGCCTTTAGAGGTGTTTACGTCTACAACTCTAGTAACTCCATCCGCTCCAGGAAATAACCGTGCTACGCGTCCTAACCGCCAGCATAGCGGGGGTAAGTTGTCTTCTTTTAGAATCACCATATCGCCTACGTTCAATTGCGTTGAATGAGTCTTCCATTTTGTGCGCTGTTGCAACTCTGACACGTACTCGTGCTGCCAGCGTCTCCAAAAGTGCTGCCGCACCTTTTCCAATCGAGCGTATCTTTGCATACAATTCTCATTGCATCCCTCCAGGTTGGGTGCCGGTATTGCATTCAGTGATCTTCCGACCAAGAAGTGTCCCGGGGTTAAGGAAAGGAAGTCGTTAGGGGATGGTGACATTGGACACAAGGGGCGACTGTTTAGAATTGCCTCCACTTGTGCGAACAAAGTACTTATTTCTTCGAAAGTGGGATGTGTGTTCCCTAAAACGCGCTTTATGTGGTATTTAGCCGACTTAATTCCGGCTTCCCATATTCCACCTTGATGAGGCGTATAGGCCGGTATAAAATTAAATTTTATTCCCTCTCCCGTGGCAAACTCAGATAAGATATCAGAATTATTTTTGAAAAATATGCCAATTTCTTTAGCTGCTCCCACCAGATTACGTCCGTTATCGCAAGCAATTTCCGCTGGCCGGGATCGACGACTAACAAATCTGCGTAAAGTCATTATGAATGCGTCGGAAGTCAGGTCGCTGACAGCTTCTAAATGAACGCATTTAAAACGCATGCATATAAACAAACACAAGTAACATTTTATTAATTTTGCACCTCTACCTTTTCGGTTTAGAATAAAAAATGGTCCAGCCAGATCAACTCCTACACTTTTGAACGGGAAATCGACAGAAATACGACATGCAGGTAAGTTTCCCATTTTAGGAAATAAAGTTTGACCTCGAACACGCGTACAAGTAACACATTGTTTGACAACCCGCCGCGCTAGCTTTCGTCCATTTATCGGCCACACAGATTGCCTTATAGTTGATAGTAGTAGCTGCGGCCCGGCATGCATGTTTACCAAGTGCTCGCGCTGAAAATAAATCTTAGCTATATGATGCGATGAGTCTATGAGTATGGGGTGGCGCTTTTCAAAAGGATAGTCAGACGCATCGAGCCTTCCCCCCACTCTTATTAAACCTGTTTTTGAATCCAGAAATGGAGATAAACTTAATATCTTTGATTTAGGCTCTAGATTTTTGTTATCTAATAACTTTTTATAGTCAGTCATAAAAGATTGTTTTTGTGTCACGCAAAAAATAAAGTTAAAAGATTCATTTAGCTCATCTACGGATAAAATACCTGAGCGTCTTTTGTTTTGCTCCTTTGACTTAGAGTTATGTAAAAAACGTAAAACATATGCAAATATTCTTTGTAACCTCGTAAAATTAGAAAATCTTGTGAAATCGAATTTAGGTTCAGATATAGATGCTGCGTTAACTTTTACTTCTGGTAAGTTAACATGTATCTTATTAAATTTTGGCCATTGCGATTCATCACTATAAAGAAACTCGGGACCCGTCCACCACAAAGAATTATCTATAATTTGATTTGCATTCAGACCTCTTGAGATCAAGTCGGCTGGATTACAGTCAGTAGGAACATAGCGCCATGAATTAACATCAGTGGTTTCTAGGATTTCTCCTACTCTATTGGCAACAAATGTTTTAAGTTTAGATGGATCACTGTTAATCCAACATATTACAATTTTACTATCACACCAATGAATGATACGTGAGGGGCAATTTCGTAGAGACTCTATAACGCTCTTGCATAATTTCGCTGCTAAGTGAGCGGCACAAAGCTCAAGACGAGGAATGGTCGTAGGTTTAAGGGGCGCTACCTTTGATTTAGAGCACAGCAGTCTCACTGAGACGTTATTATCATTGTCTAAAGAACGCATAAATACGCAAGCACCGAATGCGCGTACAGACGAATCGCTGAACGAGTGAATCTCTATCGACTCTGGCGAATCACATAGAACTCTACGATCAATTTTGAGATCTGAAAGTAAAGGTAAGTTACTAGAAATTTCGTGCCAAATAAGTTTGATTTCTTCAGAGACGGGTTCGTCCCAGTCTACGCCTTCCTTCCACAATCTTTGTAATAACATTTTAGCCTTTATTACACAGGGGCTCAAAAGTCCTAGTGGATCGAAAATGCGAAAAGAGTTTGACATTATTATTCTTTTGGTTACATGATTATATTCAGGTAACATTTTGACAGGAAAGTGAAATTTATCCATAGATGGATCCCAACCTAAACCGAGTGTACTCGAGGACTCGCTGATGGTAAGTTTTTCTTTAGTATTTATATCACTATTTTCGAACAGTGTTATTAGATTAGTTTTGTACTTTCTTAGAAGAAAACAAGCAGACTTCAGGTAATTAGAAATAGAAATTTGTATGTACTTTAGCTGAACTTCATCATCACAACCAGTGATGAGATCATCTACGAAGAAATCTCTTTGAATAATATTTTTTATGAGTTCGTCATTGCATTCCTCACCTACCTGCCAGAGACACCTCGTGCTAAGGTAACTCGCACTTGCGGTTCCGTAAGTGAGAGTACCTAACTGCAACGTTTTAATAGGCTCTGACTCATCTCTTCTCCATAATATTAATTGCAAATTTCGATCACTTTCATGAACGTTCACCATTCTGTACATTTTAGCTATATCTCCGGTCAATAGAAATTTGTACTGTCGCGCTCTAATTAAGATGGAAAAGAGAGAGTCTTGGATGTTTGGGCCTACCCTTAAGATGTTATTGACAGAGTACCCGGATGTTGTGGGAGCTGATCCATCGAACACAACTCGTAATTTGGTGGATTCACTGTCTTCCTTGAAGACAGCATGATGACATAAAAAGTAATGTGAGTCATTAGGTAGAGACACAGGTAACTCAGCAAGATGACCTAAGTCTGAGTATTCGTCGATGAACTCTACATATTTAGCCTTAAGATCTGGATTTTTTTTAAACCGTTTTTCAATATTTAAAAATCGTCCTTTTGCTTGATTGTAAGAGTCTCCTAAGCAGTCTGGAGAATCCTTTAGTGGTAGTTTTACACAAAACCTGCCATTATTTAGCCGCGTAGTAGTACTATTGAAGTGTTTTTCACACTCTATATCATTTTGACTTAAGACCTTATTTTGCGGAAGCTCTTCAATTTCCCAGAACCTTGGAAGCATCTGGTCAATGTCAGTATTTTCGATAAAGGCATGATTACACCGAATATTATTGTCGAGGCCATGTGAAAATATAGGGCCGGCGATTATCCAGCCAAGCTTAGAATTTCGCAGTTTAGGATGATTGGGACCCAGAGAGCGTTGTTCGCTTCCCAGGATATCCCAGAATAAATCAGCACCTATGAGCACGTCGATTGGTCCGGGTTCATAGAATTTAGGATCTGCTAATTTAATTCCCTCAGGTACCTGTATGCCTCTTATATCGAGTGAAGTCTTTGGAAGGTCTCCCGTGAGGTCCTTAAGAACTAAACAACATAACTCTACTTGGTAAGTATTATTAATAGATTTTAGTTTTGGAACACAACTCTCTACTATTTGGTTAGAGCAGTCGTTTCCGATGCCAATGACATTAATTGCATCTAATGTATTGCATTTAATATTTAGCCTTTCTTGCAGGTCTTTAGTAATAAAGGAGGATTGGCTGCCGGAGTCTAGCAGAGCCCGAACCCGTTCAGCTTGGTAAGTTTTTGGATTACATACATCTATCATAGCCGTAGACAAAATAACATGATTAGCCTTTTGTTGTGAAAAAGCCACTAATGACTCATTCTGGATTTCGTTGCTATTGCAGTTTACAGAAATATTAGGATTGTGTAGTAGAGTATTGTGCCTTGCATTACATTGACGGCAGGAACCCATGCGACATTCACTTAAAGGATGACCCTGCCTAAGGCAATTTTGACAAAGTTTGTATTGATTTACATATGACAATCTTTCATGAACATTTTTTGATTTGAAAGTAGGACAATCATAAATTTTATGATTGCCATTGCAAATTATACATTGCAAAATATTTGACTGCCTTTGATTTAAATTTACATTTTGATTTGAGCTTGCATTTTGACTCGTACTTGCAAATGTTTTTGTCCGAGTACGGTCACCTTTGTTAAAATATTTAGTTTGATTTGATTGAAACTGATTATTTGACTGAGACTGATTATTTAACTGAAAGGGTCGTGGAGCAAAATTAAGCCTTTGTGGGGTCGTGACATTATCGTTACCGACCTTGTTGCGATTTAATGATTCTAAGATATCGGCGCGATCAATTAAAAATTTATTAAACTGTTCTAGGTTCGGAACGTCCTCTAGTGTGTTGCGGTACTCCTCCCACTTTACGATAGTACGATTATCTAATTTGGAGGATAACATGTAAATTACTAACAAGTCCCATTGGGCTGTTGGCTGACCCAAACTATTAAGCGCACGTAAATTTTTAGTAACGTGATCTACTAAGAAACGCAGAGATCTGTCTGACTCACGTGTAAGAGATTGGATATTAAAAAGTGAGTCTAGGTGGTGGTTAATAAGAATTCTCTTATTGTCAAATCTTGCGCAAAGTAGTTTCCAAGCTTCCTTATAATTGGCAGATGATACCTCAAGATTGGATATGATACGCGCCGCGTCACCTTCGAGGTACGAAATCAAATAGTGAAACTTATGAATGTCCGCAATGCGTTCATTTTTGTGAACTAAGCTAAGAAACGTATCGCGAAACTCCAGCCAGCGGAAATGTGAACCGTTGAACTTTGAAATTTGGATTTGGGGCAGTTTGAAGCTTACATCTTGGTGATCAGAAGTCACATTGCAAACAGACTGTCGTCGTTTTTCATCAGCACTATCGAACTGAATATTGTATTCTTGAATCACAGTCTTAGCTAAAGCAATACTTTGGATTATTTCGTTTTCTATACGTTCGCGTTCATCGAGTTCAGTCTGTATGCCTTGTGCATTCAATAACTCAATCTCAGTCTGCACTTCATCGAACTTTGCTGACAAACTCTCAAACTTCCCAAGTTTCAAAGTTAATTCGGCAATTTCTAAGTTACTTGCTTGAGCATCTTTAGCTATTTTATCTAAATAGTTTTTAAACCGGGTGATTTGGCCCTTGATAGAACTACGTCTTAGTAGTAGCTCCTTTAAACACTTTAATGAAGAAGTAGACCTTTCACCTTCGCTACCGGTCATTTTTAACCAAATAAAAAAAAAATATATATTTAGGTGCACTTTATAATGTAAGTAAATGATAAGTAATTAGTTTAGTACTTGTCAGCAATGTTCGGTGATAAACAAAATTGGGAATAAAAAAATTCTCACGTCCCTTGGCCTTGATAAGATGTGCAATGGGAAGCCGGTCAGTGCCCGCGGTCGCCGCCGTTGATCACTTTAGCAGTTGTGGGCGCCCTCAAGCGACCTTAACAGCTCCACTGCAGTCGGTATGCTGTGGAATGTTCGGCAATACGGTTCAATATTTTGTAAACGATATTAACGATTAAACAGGGTAAGTTTAATTAGAATTTGATAAGAAGATAGGCAAGTATATGCAGTTATTTATGAAATTTAAAATAAGAAAGGTACGTAGGTAAATCGTAAATAAGTAATCGCTATGGGAAATAGAAAGTACGTGTAAAAGGGTACCTATGTAAAGGTTTGAATTATTTCGATTATACAAATAACTACAACACACTATTACTGTAAGTATTTGATTACTCAAATGGACAAATAAATAGGTAATCGTTATAAATAGGTAGAAGGTTATAAACCTAGTACAACATGGACAATGAATTACTAACCAGCAAGGACCTTATGTACTTAGTTTTCGCATGAAAATTAATATTAACACTAAGAAATAGGTAACTATCGTTTTGACAAAGATTTAGGTTAGTTTTAACTATGGAATTTAGCACAAGTGGAAGGTAATCAGTTAAAATTAGTAGGTTCTAGATGAGTTTAGAAAACAATTTAGTATATTTAGAGAAATGTATTGGATTTTGAATGGTTTTGTTGGACAAGAACGTGGGCGTTTAGGTAGGTATGGGACAAAGGAAGACACTTATCTTGACAAATGATGACACTGCACTGATTTTTGGCACGAACTTTAGCTATTTCGATGTCCGGGTATGCCTTATCATCCTTTTGCAGAAGTATTTACTGTAATTTGGTTCCAATCCATATATTTCCTTTGCGATTTGGTTATGTAACAATCTTCGAACTCCAACACAATGATATTTTCTTGACTTAGTAAATTTTGCTTCGGTATTTTGTCGAATCGTCCTGTCACGGTCGCCAAATTTCTTGTTTACGCACAAGAATGGAGTTTCTTCAGTAAAACCCAAAATTCAGACATTAATTTCGTTTAATCTTCGCAAAGGAACAGCAGCCACGTCTTATCGTTACAATGATATTTTTTTACATTGTTTTTTATCTACCCTACTAACTTCAAAGCACTAATAAAAACCCATTAAAAAAGATACTTTAGACAATATTGTCGATCTTCGCAATTGCTTCATTCATTTCATCAGGCGCGCCAACAAAGGCAATTTCAACTGAAGTTTACGATCGGCAACACGTCATTAGTCTATCTATATAATAATCACGATTTTAAGACACTAAGCCTAAGTACCAAAAAAAATATGTTAATAAAGTAAGTTTTTTTTTAAAAAGGGTCCTAAAGTATATGATATAATGGTTCAAAATAAATAAACACACAATAGAATAATTGCACGTTTTGTACAAATATTCTTTTTGCTACTCAAATTGGATAAATGCTCACCAAATGTTCGATAACACTCCGCTACTGAACTATTTATTACGAAATCGCTGTATGTAAGTTTAAAAGTATAGACATACGATGTACATTAATTTGAAAGTTCACTGTAGCGACTTTCAAGTGGGTTAGGTTAGGTTTTTATGTAGTTAATACACGCGCGAGCCGAGCGAGCGAAGCGAGCGTGGTGTGGGAGCACCCGGCGAAGCGCCAGGACCAAATTAAGTACTATTTCCAGCTTTTCAAGAAAAGCGACTTTAGTTCAAAACAAAAAAAAGACACGATCATCGGAATTCTATATTTCACTATAGTGAACTTTCGAACCAATGTACATCGCACTTCTATACTTTTGAACTTAGGTTCAGTAAAGTTCAGTAGTGGAATAGTTAGATCGACCGTTAGTTTTTTTAGCACAAGAAAAGTATAAGAAATTAAAGCTAGTGACATAAAATATTGGTAACGTCTATTTAGTGACAATGTTAAATATTGGGTCTGACATAAATTTTTAAAGGGGTCCATATATTTTTATGAAATTAAATAAAAAGAAATTGGATATATTTTATAATATTTTAGGAAACACAATTTGGTGGGCAATTATCCGTTTTAATAAGCGTTTCGAATTTTCGTGATAGGTAATTAGGTACATTTTTGGTTTCTGGTTTAAGATTATTTATTTCCCATAAAAGAATAACATTCACTTACATGAGAAACGTAGGGTATTTTATATAAAATAAAATAAAAGTAAAAAGCAAACAATTTCTGCGTTTAGCGAGACAGTAATACTATTAGTGTCAAAAAATGACGGTACTTGTCAAATTATAAACAATAGTTACAAAAGGAGCTGAATGACTAAGAGATATCTAAGGATACACAGCAATATGTGGCACTGGAAGTGACAAATATGATTGTTAATTAGTTGTCATATGTTTACATTTTTGTGACATTTATATGTTGGTACTGACTTGTAAAGTTTAAGTTGAAATTAAATATTATATAAATTAAATACGAAATAGAACATATATAATTTGGTGTACGTTAAATATACCTTTTTTATAGACATATCTATTATATTTTATTAATATTACCTAATATAGCTTTTCTCTTTTTTATGTATTATATATGTATTCATCTGTACATTATGTATGCAGTAGGTACATATTAAAAATTAAATAATAATAAAAGTTTTATGCTGTTTAATTTTGTTTACCTAATCATAATAAATTAATTTTACAAATTGTTTATGTTTTTCTTTTATTATTTTCTATTCAACTTTATATTATATCTTTCTTAAGGTTTTAATCTGAATAGAAAAAATTTAGTTTTATATTTACATTACATTAGGCGCTTAAACACAAGCCTTAAATAAAACGCCTACGACTAATGATGACCACGGGTGCGGATGCCCTTTAGGGGGCCGCGTGCTGGCTTGCCGGCTATGAAAATAGTAAAAAAACTCTACAGCACGGTACGACGCCGTTCGTGCACGAACGACTTTCGTTTTAATTTATAATGCTGTTTTAACCGAAAACCGAAATAAACTTGGGTAGAACATTTACGAGTGCCTTCGTTCTGTAAACACAAGAAAATCTGTCTTAATTTATTTTACAATTTATATACACATAAAATAAATGGGATAAAATGCTTGTACAAAGGTACTACTTATTTCATAAGAAATTTCTACCAATAGACCTGGGACTGAGAGTTTGGTCAAAAGCTACAAAATCTGTGTGCTTTTCATAAATAGTAATTCTAATTAAAAGAAAAAAATAATAAGAAACTATATATATATTTGAAGCAATTGGGCCAGCAAAAAACGGGCCAAATATTAATTAACTAGATGAAGTTACTGACTGTACCTACAGTACATCACATTGGTTACAGCAGTACATTTACAATAGTAGGTACGGTTAGTTGAGAAAACGCATACAGAATTTTAACGTTCAAACTTTTTCATTGGTTTCCCATGAAATATTACAGAATTGGTTATGTTTTTCCATTTTATTTCGAAAAGTTTGAGAGACAAATAGTTTTTAGTTTTCCCATATTTTTTGGAGATAAAAGTATTTTGTGACATTTTCTGATTTATTGTATTGGGAGGGAATAATTGGTTATTGATGTAGGTTGGCTTGAAATACATTACTATTTTTTTATAATTTTCTTTTTGTAAAACTTAAGTTGATCGGAATGCTTACATACAATTATAAGCCATCCCAACAACTTAAGTATTAACAAAATAGGTTTCCTCCTACACTTGCCAAATTATCTTTCAAAATAATCCGTTCGAAAGTTCCATAGAAGAGTTTTATATTGTGCAGTTAGTATAATAACGTGTATAATAATGTTTTATTAAATATACAGGGTGACTTTCTTAATCATTCGGAAATGCTCTACATTGGGAAGGTTGCTGAAAATGGTGGTCAGAGCCCATGTAACCGAACGATAAAAAGTCACCCTGTATAATTTAATTAATTATGTTTTACAGCGGTCATTCTATATTCCTTCCTATATTCCTACAAATAGATTAATAAATTCTTAAACCAATTTATTTAAATACTTATTAGTGTTGTGTGCAATTTTTTACAATGAAAAGTAGTTTAAAATGTTACTCACAGGGTCACTTGACGTGGTCATCTTTCACATTAAATGAAGTTGCCTTTACTTTGTGTTATAGATTTATATAGTTATAATTATAGTAAAAATACATTACTGAAAGGTACGACAAATTTTTCAAAAGTTATTTTATTTCGTTTAATGTCATTCATATTTTCTAGCTTTTATTCAGAAAAAAATCACTCTATTGGATATCTACATTAAAGTAACAACCGTGCACCGTAAACGTGAAACTAGTTAAGTACTAAAACTAAACAAAGAACATACAAAATTTCCTAAATAATTCTCATTTTACCGGTAATTTAACAATGAAGAAACTCCGGACCAATTACAGTTGAACCACAACAACGAAATGTAGAAACTCACGCGAATTTTAAACTACCCTTAAAAACTGGTGGAGCAGGTTGAATGCTCTTCAAATTGGGTATTTTAGATAGCAAGGGTACTATAAGATATGGCTGTTCTAAAATGACATTTTGTTGAGGTCAATGACATACTGTAATGGCTGTTCTCGACTTGATATGAAATGAAGTACGATATTTCAAAGTTCGCTCAATTTATCTGCGAGCGTTTATGTGCTACGCTCATTTGAAATTGTAAATCTGTTATATTTTGAGTGTAATGGAGGTTAAAGTCGAGAAACTATAATCGATTAAAAAAAGATATAGTCCCCAAACACAATGAATGTTCGGCCTCAAGGTATGTCAAGTTCGCGTAATGGGTACAAACGCAGCAAAGAAGGGTGTTAGAACCCTAAATAGTGTTAGCAGAATTTATTTTATTAGGAACTTACCTTTGGTGAAACTTCATCCCTTCCTATTTAAGCACCATAAAAATGTTTGTATTGTGCTTGTATTCTACGGAACAATGATATCACAAGAAAAAAAGACGATTCGAACCGAAGCCGACAGTTAGTAACTCATCATTGAATGATAAATGAATCAATGTCAACATAATAAACAACATCTACCTAACGATGGCTATGGGCGCTGATGCAGTTGCGTGTTTTTCAATTGCCTGCTGGTAAGCTAGCAGGCGGAGCCCGTGCTAGTCCACTAGAAGTTAAAAACACTTACATACAAATCTATTCTTTTTGTCTTTACTAGAATTCGAAGTTATAAACAGTCCTTCCTCTACTTACAACAATAGGCCTTCTTACCAAAAAATAAAGTCAGCTTCACATTGTATCGTAATAAAGTTCTCAATTGGTAGAGATTTACTAAGTATACCGTACAACACTATAGATCAAAGTCGTTGGCAGATGATGGATGTAGACTGCATAAAGAGATAGTCGTGGTGTGGCCCTTGTCCTGCCGTGGGCGTTTTTCAGCTGAAAGATGAGGTATCTGTATTATTAAAAAATATTATTATTTTAGTAATCGTTATACAGAATGAACTAATAATCTCTATGCTCATTGAATTGTTGCTTTTTTTCGGTCGAAGCATCGAGAACCTTTTAATCTTAGTTTTTAGACCAATCTTCATCTTACGTAAAAAAGATGTGAAACCTTCATAACGAAGCCTAAGTGTAACATGGGTAAGTCATAACAAAAATGTTTATCTCGTTTTTTTTTTGTATAGTTATTGTGCAGGTTTGATGACAACTATATATGACCAGATTTTAAATACTTTTCAAAATTGATTTCAACAGATTGCTGCAGTATTGAAGTTCTAATAAAAAATTCATAGCATCTGAAAAAAAGCATCAACCCGCGCAATGTTAAAAAATGTTACTGGATTCAAAAAAATATACATCGACATGAAAAAACCTAAACGAAACTTCGAAAGTTGCTTACCAACCAGATGAAAAACACTGAAAATAAGCGCCAAAAAATCTGTATGTCTACTGAAATATCGAAAGAAATAGTCCCTCGTTCGTCCACTCTGTCAAGTAAACGAGTTTGTTTTATTGTAATCTAAGAAACGCCGAGTACCTGCAGGTAGGTTATGAACGGGCACGCCGCGCCGGCGAGTTTTTATCTCATTCAAACTTTGTTTTTTTTTTTTTTTGTTCCCCTCCGCGGGAAGGGCAGGAGGATAAAAATGCCCTGACGCATACTCTGGCGCGATTCCAAAGTTATGTGGGACTCGTCCCGACGCCTACCAGGACCATACCCACTAAAAACCCCCTGTCGGCTCGTGCATTTTTGCCACTCAGCCTTCATCTGAGCGACGGCCAATTGGAGAAAGAGGCCGCGCTAGCGGGGCCCAGAAGGGGTCACCCGCTGGGATTACATAGCACTGAAGGTGCTCAAAGCACTGAAGGTGAATACATAGGAAGGTGCTCAAAATGAAAATCAATAATTAAAACAAAAATTAAAAAATTGCAAAATAAAATTGAATTAATTCGCATTTACGTTAGAATTAGGATTTACGTTAGAATTAGAATTTACGTTAGAATTAGAATTTGCGGCCAGAAGGGCTTCGAGATCGGCTGACAGTCTGGTGGATGAGTACGCTTGCGCATTCCTAGGCCTAGCGACTTTGAACTTCGAATCTAACACAGGAGTAGGGTATGAGACTGAATCACGAGCTAGAGGATTGGGATGGGTTTCGGAGCGTTTGAAGAACGCTTCAGAGAGTGTTTTGAGATGTTGTTGTACTGTAGGCAGTTCAAGATCTCTATGCAAGTCCGCGTTACGCACGTACCACGGTGCGTTTGTGGCCCGGCGGCAAAAGAGGTTTTGAACTACCTGCAGTTTGTGCAGGAGGGAGGGTTTGGCGTGGGCAAAGATTGGCGAGGCATATGTCATGACGGGTCTAACGCAGACCTTGTAAAGTGTACGTTTGTTTCTGAAAGACATTTTACTTTTTCTACCTAACATGCTATTTAGGCGGCCTAAGTAGTGACGAGCGAGTTTCGAAACTCTTTCGACGTGTGGCTTGAAAGAAAGCGTCGGATCTAATGTGACGCCTAAGTATTTAGTACTGCGCTTCCAGGGGATGGGAATGCCTAACATTCGAACGTGGGGATCGCCAGCGGGATGACGGCGTTTGTGGTCGAAGCGCATCGCAGAACTCTTTTCAGGGTTCACATCGATGCGCCATTTTTGAAACCATACACCAAGGGCGTTTACGGCCTTTTGGAGTCTGGTTACAAGGTGCCGAACACTGTGGCCTTTGGTATAGAGTGCGGTGTCGTCAGCAAAGAGGGCGAGTTCGACGCCTTTCGGCGGGATGGGAATGTCGTTGGTGTACACGGTGTACAGCAGAGGGGCGAGGACTGAGCCTTGAGGGACTCCAGCCTTTATGGGACGAGGCGCAGAAAGCGTGCCTTCGTGTTTAAATCGAAACGTACGGTCTTTGAGAAACGACGCTATTAACCTGACTAGGCGATCCGGTAAGCCTATCTTGTAGAGTTTATAAACGAGACCGCTGTGCCAGACTTTATCGAAAGCCTTGGCTACGTCAAAGAAAACCGCGACTGTTTTATAACGACGCGGATAGAAACCGTCAAGTATATACTCGACGATTCGGTGGACTCGCTGAGGGCAGAAGTGTTTAGCGCTAAAGCCGAACTGATGGGGAATAATGAGAGGATCGCCATCCGTTGGAAACAGATGGTTCCGCATTCGAGAGAGTATGACTCTCTCGAGAAGTTTAGACAATGTCTTGAGGAGGCTGATGGGTCTGTGATTAGCCGGGACGTTCAGAGGTTTGCCCGGCTTGGGAATGCCTATGACTGTCGCTTCTTTCCAAGCTTTTGGGAAGTAGCTATGGTCGAAGCAGGCATTGAAAATGATAGCTAACAAGGTAAGCATCTGTTGAGGTAGGTGCTTAAGTGCGTGGTTGGAAATTCCATCCGCACCCGGAGCCTTTTTGGACTTTTGATCCCTAATGAGAAGCAAGATTTCGTCATTAGAGACTGTGACAGGGTCGGCGGTGATGGGGAGAGAGTCTCTGCGAAGGACTTCGTCCTCAACCGCCTGGATGTGTGAGGGATCAGCAGGTTGCGTGCTGGGCGAGCATTGTGCGGCAATGCTGTCAGCGAAACATTCGGCTTTCTCTTCGACTTCAAAGGCAGTAGTGCCATCGGGACGAGTGAGAGAAGGAACGTGAGAGGCGGTGTCTACGCGTAAGGCTCGGGCCATGCTATAGTACGCTTGGTGGGACGGAGAGATATTCGCCATGAGATCGTTCATTTGAGCGTCTCGGAGTTCCGCGAGGCAAGACCTAACTTTACGTTGAAGCTGATTCGCAGCTGTTCTATATGCGGGCGTGGGATATTTCTTGGCTCTCCGGAGAGCCGCGTTCTTAGCTTTAATAAGATTGCTAACGGCTAAGGGAAGCGTGGGTTTGCCTTGCTTAGCAACTTTTTCGTTGTCACTGATGGCTGAGTTGATAGCATCAGTGAGAGAATTTACTAATGAATCGATTTTATCCGGGCTATCTAATTGTTCGGGAGAGATCGCGAGTGGAGAGTTCGGAGCCTCTAAGGCTGAAACTAACGTATTTTTAAAACCTTTCCAGTTGGTAAAGGTCTTAGGAGATGAGACGTTATCGTTCGGCGGTCCTAGCACGAGGGAAACGGGGCGATGGTCGGAGCCTAGGTCATCGAGCGGTTCGATAGACCTTAGATCAAGATTGATTCGCTTGATAATTGCAAAGTCGAGGATGTCAGGAGAGTAGGACGGATTGTTGGGATAGTGAGTGGGAGTAATGGGGGATATGACGTCTAGGTCAAGGGAGTTAGTGATGTCGAGGAGAGCGATACCGCTGGTGTTAGTCGATAGGCACGTCCAGTCAGTATGTTTGGAGTTAAAGTCTCCGAACATAATGACTGAATGGCCGAGGGCGAGAATGGCCTCAAAGTCGCTGCGGATTGGTCTGGTACCACTAGGTATGTAGATTGAAGCTATGATGATGGTCGGATGACCAGTCATAGCCAATCTACACACAGTGGCTTCCATGTTGAGGAGAGGAGGGGTAGGGAGAGGACAGCAGTGGAAGCCTCTTTTGTGATATATAGCGGTGCCGCCGAAACCGTCGGAGTTGGGCCTATCGTTACGAATAAACGCGTACTTAGGTATAGCGAAACCCCTGGAGCGGTTTGGAGTAAGCCATGTCTCCTGGAGAAGGAATAAGTCAGGTTCTTTGTTCTGAAGGAACAGTTTAATCTCGGGAAGGTTGGTGTTAAGGCTACGAGCGTTAAAAGATACTAGGGATAAGCCCTTGGGTTTAATACGACTGGACGCGGGATTCGCGGGTCTAGACATTATAATTTACTTATTTACGATTTTATAGAAAAAAACAAAAAAAAAATCAAACTTTGTTCGTGACTATGTAATTTTATACCAATGCTCTAAAACTAACGAAATTTAGTTTTTTTTTAAATATTGGATACACTTATGTGCGCGGTCGTCACCAAGAAGGTTTTTTCACCATTCACATTACTTTTAATACCTCATTATACAGTGCAAACTCGATATCGGAAAGGACCAATCCGAAGGGAACACGTAAATATTCGTTATATCAAGTAATTCATTGAACTGAGGTTTGCTATGTTGAGGTTAGGTTGGTTTAAAATTCGTTATAAAAAGGTAAAAAGTACACCTTTTACGTTTCTGAGCGATTTCAACTCGAATCTTTAACAATAGTGACGAGCAGCAGTGTTTACATTACTTTCCATCAAAGAACAATGTTTATTTTACCAAAAAAAGCGTGTCGAAACCTGTCGCGACATGAATCACATACTATGAGATTAAGAGTCATACATTTTAGTTTAGCAATTACACACAGGAATCTCATTTCTAAAATACGTTATTTCATAAAGTCATACTATAATAATGAGTTCTTTTATTTAACAGCTTCTCACTAAATAATGCCCCAATTAAAGACATACAAAATTATTCCAATCACATATGAACTCTGGCACCAATTCACACTCATATGCATTTAAACCAAACCGAGCTTCTTAGTAAAAGTGTAATTCCAGGAATTGCAGAATAATTTTAACATTGAAGTGCTCTACAGTCGATGAGCTTCAAGGGGCTTGGTCACCGACAAAATTCCATTAGTGAATTTTGGAGTCTGGCCAGTAAAGACTTGGTCATTTTGTAGATGTGACATTTTGAAAAAGCACAGCTATTAGCTCCGCAATGGTGTTTCGTGTGTTTGAATAGTTTCTTAAGAACTAATTTTAGAGTACAGTGGTAGTTGCAGTTAAGATTGAAGACTTTTTAAATGGTTATCTGATTATTCAGTTAAAAAAAAACATTAAAATTATTTTATGTAAGTTTGTATAGCAATATTTTTAATGCTATAAAATTGATTAAAACAGTTTGTAGGAAACAAAAGTGCAAAAAATATGAAAGTTCTTAAAACAAAACTTTGGAAGTTTACGGTCGTCAGAATGATCATAATTTAATGTGGAGAAAACTTGTCATATCTCCATTTTAGATACAGTCCGACTATTTTCTCTGTTTAGTAAAGAGCGGGGCGCGGCGCTGCGTTCTTAGTGTAAATGAAGTTTGATATTAAGTCACGTACTAAATATTTTAATTCCTGTTTTTGCTACTGAGCGGTGAATTCGATGGCGCTGCAAGCTAAAATACATACAATTTTATTTAATTAATATTCTTGTTCCGTAGCAATGACCTAAAATTTCATTCTCTGGATTGGCATAGACCTTGAATAATAAGAAAACAAAATACAATTGAATCAAAAGAAACCCTATTGCCAGAAAAAACGTTACAGCAAAAGGCATTCAAATAGCAAAAAGCTTTCCTGTTCAAAATTTCCATTATATATTCTTCTCTCATCTAAAACAAACTGATCTTAGAACAGAGAACGTTTTTAAAAAACATTCAAATTAAAATTTACAGTTGAACAGCAGAACCACATATAAATTAGACAGTCTAACTTTGCCGTATGAAACGGTTTTGAATTGCTAAATCAAAGGAAGTGACCATTTGGAAAGCTGCTTCAGGTCAGTAAGCGTTTTGAAATACGCATTTGGTTCATACTTCATTTACTGGTCGTACTTTTACGATGATTCTGGCTTAAATGTTACATTAGAAGTTGAGAATAAAAAGTTTGAAGTTGATGCGTTCATCTGAATATCAAATGTTTCCCTGATTTGGAAACAGTATGTGTCTTAAAGTTTATATGCTTATGTGCTAAATATATCTTTTAAAAGAACTTAATGATTTCGACTACAGTGAGAAAGGGCTCTCGTTACCCTCTTGGGGTGTTGATAGTGGACCATCCTTATATACAACTGATTTTGAAAAAAAAAATTAATTCTTGAAATTGAACTTTAAGTCCTAGTTTAAATTTGTTTTGTACAAAATATCAGTATAAAAATATGCTTTGCATTAGAGTAATTAGGGTACGATTTCATTAATAATAGAATAAATGATTGAAGATACGAGATCAGGTGCAGAAATGTAGGAAAATTTAAATCAGACATTAAAGTGAGATTATTACAAAAAAGTACTTAGCTTAATTCATTCTAAAAAATCTGAATTTTGCTAGTACATGGGGTATTCATTGCAGACTTTATTATTATCTTCCTAATTTACTATCTATCTATCAAAATTGAGCCTAAGGGCGAAATATGCTTGCGCGTTGTACGATCTTTTGTGGGCGCCCCGCATACAAGGAGACGATGACACTGCAGGGGATTCGAATGCGAAACTGAGCCTGCACCTAGTTCGCCAACTGTACCTTGTCTCTGTTATTCTCGATTTTTTATGCCTTCTGACTGTATCAAAATGTAACGATTTGAATATAATACATTATATATTAAAAACGAAAAGAAAATATTTGTTTTTAATGAAAAATATTAAATCTAACAAAGCAGCTCATATAGCTCAACATATATTTTATCAAAACTCTAACATCTCCATTATACAAGTAGTATATAAGCGAAAGATAGTTGACAAGCTCCGACCTGATGTAACTAAGTCGCAATCCGTCTTTCACTACGCAAAAATACCCGAGGTACTACGACAAAATCCACGATACGAACGCGAACAAACTTTTTTCGATTTTTAAGGTTGGATTCCATGTTAGACATGTCTTGAAAGCAATGTTTTAATTTTATTATTACTTTTAATATACTAATACTTGAAATTGGCAGAAATAGTTATTCCGTAGTAACAACAGCTGATTGCCATAAAACGCAAAATAACAATAATAATAACAAACTTTTTTCCGTCTTCATCTCGCGTCTCGGCATTGCATCATTCTGTCTCTTTCTCGGGTTCATCAATTCCAAGTTTCTACGATGTATATTTATTTTATGTGAGTGCCAGATCCTTTGGTCCTGTACGTCATATAAGAACGTCTACTAACATCCGCTATTTGAATTTAAGGCTTGAATCCTCGATTTACAATTTCTAAGCGAAGCATACTGTCTAAACGAAACTGTCGATCAAAACATGACGGATTTAACTTTCCTCGATGGAAAAATTACCTAAACTCTTCTTGCATTCTTTTTTCAGTTTTATTTTTACCATAATGAATAGATTACGAGGGTCAAACTGCAAGTTCTTAGAACTGGCCACTTGTAAACAATATAATAAAAAAATAATTTTAAGTTTTGAAATTGGAACTCTTTGCTTATGTATTTCATTCATTTGTCATTTGTCTTGTCTGTGTCACGTCAGCATGAATTTAACGCGAGAAAATGTTCGTAAAATGATTTTTTATGACTTTTGATGTAATTTAAGTCAACAAGTAAGTTATGATGGACTACGATTGGCATTTCTCGATAAAGCCCCATCTCGTGCCACTGTTTACAACTAGTTTAATGAGTTTAAACGAAGTCGCACTAATCTCACCGATGATCTGCATGAGGGACAGCCGTCTACGGCGACGACTGAAGATAACGTCTGTGTAGTGCGGCGTATGATAGAGACTGACAAAAGAGTTACTTATCAACAGATTCGGATAAACTTAGGTATTGGTATAAGTCAAGTGTACAAAATCCTCCATGAACATTTAGCGGTCAGGAAGCTTTGTGCCCGGTGGATACCTCATAATTTGACCGAGGGCCAAAAACTCCGTCGTATTGATAGGTGCCGTGAAATGGTTGAAAGATTTACCGGAGGTGACTCAAATGCTGTGTTCGATATACCTACGGGTGAAGAAAGCTGGATTTACTGTAACGATCCCGAAACCAAAAGACAGTATGCTCAGTGGTGTTTCCTTCCGAGGAGTTGCCAACTAACGTGAAGAGAGGTCGAAGCGTGGGAAAAAAGATAGTGGCCTTGTTCTTCCGAAGGGCAGCTCATTTCGTGACAATTGTTTCAGAGGATTAAAAAACCGTTTCTGTGGAGTGGTACACTAACATTTGTTTGCCACTTTTCTTGGAAAAAGTTCGGGAGAAATGACCTCGCAGTAGGATCCTCCTTCACCACGACAACGCCTCGTCGCACACTGGCAGGCGAACGATCGACTATTTGGTGAAGTCAAACGTGGAATTACATGCGCCGTATAGCCCTGATTGCGATTTTTATTTATTCCTGAAAATAAAAGAAAAACTTCGAGGAAAACGTTTTATGAACGCCGCGGAAGCTGTTGCTGCGTTTCAAAAGGCAGTCGAAGAGACCCCTAAGGACGAGTGGGCAAAGTGCTTTTCTCAGTGGTTTCATCGGATGCAGCGATGTATTGACGTGAATGGATAACATTTTGAATAGATATAATAAAACTAATAACTAGCTAGTTTAATCAGTTTTTGATTTTCTAAGAGCTTTCAGTTTGACCCTCGTATTTTTTAATGAAAATGAAAAATGCTAGAGAATTTGTATCTATGCACCGGGCATTATTGATTTGATCGTATGTACAAAAAAAGACGAAAAATTCAATTTCTACACGAGTAATTTTTGATCAGTGGAAAAAAGATATCACAATATAGATCACAGAAAACTCCATATCATCTTCATTTACAAAGTTGTTATAAAATCAAATTTACCTTCTACTTCATATTCCAACTTTAATAACACTTCTTTTAAAATTGCCACATTGATAATTTACGCAAGATTCTGTTGGAATAGATAATAAATTTATTATTACCACTCTGTGCAAGGTGTATTAATAACAGTTACATCTTCCTGGTTCAATAGTACATTACAATGTAGAATGTTTGATCAAAGAACAGTTTTCTTCAGAAATCTAAAGCTAAAGCATATTATAAATCCGATTATTTGGATGATAAAAGCCCTTGGGTATAATCCCCTCATTAATAGGATTTTACTAGTATTTGTAACAAAACATGTAAACCTAATGTGTCTGTTCGTTCATTGAGTTCTTCGTCCCAATGAATATCTAAAGAGTCATTGTCACTAAAGGACGTCTTCTTATGGTAGCGTCGGGTGACGGGTCGCCCACTTCCCTTTAATATGGTTGACGAGGGCGATGGCTGGTTCCCGCGTTAACTCGTGAACGGGTGCCGTTTGAGGGTGTTCGTCGTTTGGATACTTGGGAGGAGGGCGACTTGCCGAGCTAATAGGTGCAGATAAGAATAATTTTGTATAGACATAAGGAGACTCTGTATATTTATTTTGAAAAAAATATATACCAGTGAACTTTCTTGCCAGTTCTTCTTCACGAAGGTTTTTCCGAACTGTGGTAGAGTCATGTTTTATTTGACGTCAACAAGAACAAGTAATTGTCAATATTGAGAAATAGATATTTCATTTCATTTCATCTAGACGTCAACGTCCAAAATATAATTTGATGACAGTGACGGTTACGAAAATTACATTTGTAAGTAATAAATTATCTCGAAGTCAAAAAAATTATAAGTATTCTAAAATTAATCTTATACCTTAAAATATATCTAGTGTTACATAGTGGACTACAAAGTTAGTATTATAATTATAATTATTTTTTGTATAATCTTAATGACTCTTATATGTTAAATATATTAACAATATTGAAAATGTTAACTTATATACTGTCGCAACCACTGGTAGTGCGGTCAAAAGAGATATTTTAACTTGTATTTATTTAGGTAGAGCTGAATTATGATACAGATCTTTAGGCATTATTACTAATAAAATACTAAGAGTCTCGATTAATCCCAGATGTTCTAAAAAGTTATTCAAATTACAAAAGCATCAAGTTTCCTGACAAACCATAAATATAATGGGTTGTTTGTTGATCATAAAATTGTATATAAATAATGTTTCTAATGTTCCTTAGAAACGAAATATCTGAGATATTGCGATTTTGAAAAAAAGACGCAAGATATTTTATCTAAATCTTCAACGCTCGTGAAGAAAGAGAAATGCGCTCCCTTGGTCCAAAATTTTAATTTGGTTATTACAATTAACAAGGATATCCGTGACTTGTCCATTATTCAAACTTATTCCAAGATACTCAAATGTGACGGCATTATAAACTATATACAAAATGTGAATTTTAAGCTCTTTGTCTGTCCATATCCAAAATATTTTTTAGCAATTATACAGTGAATATGAAAAATAATTATATTTTTGTTACTCTACCTTATATACTTATTACCTGTATATTTGTTATTAAGGAAAGATGAATGTTATGATAAATGAATAATTCATGATACATTACTAATGCCCTAACTAGATTATGTTATTATCTGGTCTAAGGACAAAATAAAACAATAACAATACGATATTCCCACTTCATAACAGTAAATGTACTAATTTAATAACTCCTACCTATTGCAACTGCAGTGCAAACCTTTTTTATACTGTGGTTCGTCAAAAGTGTCACGCGAGTTTACTTGCTTGGGGCTTTTGCGATGTTTGTAAGGCGCACTAGGGCCTTAATCCAAGTCTAACGTACATGAACCCATTTTTAATGCATCACAGTGATGTAAAACATTCTCACACTAAATATAAAATCTACATAAAACCAATTAGCATATCTGACCCACAGAATATATAACTACACAAACCAAAATCATAAATGGCACTCTCGCATTAGAAACTGCAGTCTGTCACAAAATGGAATTACGCGACTACCATTAGCCTAATATTGTCAGCCTGGTAAAATATTCATTCATACCGCTCGGCAGATAGAACAGAAAGTAAAATGCATTATGATCTAAGTTTGGCGTGTGTTTATTGGTCTCGGTGGTTGTCGGTGAATTATACATGAGTCCAGATACTTTCAATCTGTCGTGTGTTGAGACCAGTTTGTGGTGAGCTCTGTTCAACTTATGGTTTTGTTATGAGATAGTAGTAAAAGGAGTATTAATATTGATATAAACGAACGTCATATATGATCCTGCTTGTAAATGTTTGTTTATAAGTGTCTGTTAGGAATTTCTGCTTTGTATTGTTTCAGAAAATCATGGATTTCATTGAAAAATATCAGCCTGTACAATCAGACTAGGCTTTAATATATTCTTAAGTTTTCATGATTCGCGAATAAAATTAAACGAGATAAATTCCGGTTCAAAAGTGTAGTTTATAGATTAAGCCCAAAATATTAGAATTAATGAGAACTTACGAAGGAAGCGGCGGGAAATATACAGTAGGCGAGAATCGCGTGCACGTTTTGTGGTCTTTTGTATGCGCTCCCCAAACTAAGAGACTAATAGCCGGTTTACACGCGTTAAGTAGTTAAGTTGGTAACTAAATTTTAACTAAATTTTAAGTTACTGCATGTCACTTGTGTGTCCAAACGGATTAAGTAGTTAAGTTCATAAGTTCAATGAAGATGAGCAGTGATGAATGTCAAGGAATTCGTCAATTCTGTACTTAGATATAATGTTTTAAACGTGATTTTGGACAAATTTAGAGAAGAATTTGATTCGGAAATTAAAATCTTTGCAAGATTATGTATTTTTCTAAATTTCTTACGTCGACGGGTCGACGTCGATCGACGGACGATCGATTGGTGTGGTACCTTTACTAATTAGGTACCCTTAATAATCTCTAGAGGGATATCAGCCTCTCCCAACTCAAGGGTGGCGTCAGACTATTGTAGGCCATCACGCCAACTGCGGGTTGGCAAACTTACCAACTCAGGGTTGGTGTCAGACAATTGTAGGCCATCACGCCAACTGCGGGTTGGCAGACTTACCAACTCAGGGTTGGTGTCAGACAATTGTAGGCCATCACGCCAACTGCGGGTTGGCAGACTTACCAACTCAGGGTTGGTGTCAGATAATTGTAGGCCATCACGCCAACTGCGGGTTGGCAGACTTACCAACTCAGGGTTGGTGTCAGACAATTGTAGGCCATCACGCCAACTGCGGGTTGGCAGACTTACCAACTCAGGGGTGGTGTCAGATAATTGTGGCCATAATGCCAACTGTGGGTTGGCAGACTTACCAACTCAGGGTTGGTGTCAGACAATTGTAGGCCATCACGCCAACTGCGGGTTGGCAGACTTACCAACTCAGGGGTGGTGTCAGATAATTGTGGCCATCACGCCAACTGCGGGTTGGCAGACTTACCAACACAAGGGGTGGTGTCGTCGACCGGTCGACGGTCGATCGATTGGTGAACACCCTTAAATATTCTTCCACAAATTTTAAAGTAGAAACCCAACTCTACTCCATTATAAAAAAAACGATTAAATGCAACATAAATACGAGCTCTTGCCGCCACCAGCTTTGTCAACTTATGCACTGAACTAAAAAATCACGTCCAAACGTGTTAATTGAGAAGCCCCGCCCACCCACTTATACGAAAAATAGAACGAATCCTAATCTACTTAATCACTTGCGTACTAAATTTTAAGTTACCACTTGTCACTTAACCGACTGTTTACACGCAACTTTTAACTTAAAATTTAGTTAAAATTTAGTTACCAACTTAACCACTTAACGCGTGTAAACCGGCCATAAGAGACAACGACACAGCAGGACATTCGGGTGCAAATCAGAGCCTCCACCGAGTTCCCGAATGTAACTTCTAGTCAATATCTCCACAACTCCTCGCATTACCTCTTTCATGACAAAGCTGCTGTGACTGGACTGATACGGCTCTTTATTCCACGGCACGGGTGTTTTCCCTAGTTGGAGAAAGTTTGTCAAATACTCCAACTGCAGTTACGGCGCAGATAGGCTGTTTTTCTCCAAATGTTGGTAGTTTGATAGATACGTCGACGTTGAATAAATGCCGAGTTTGGCGCTTTTTTTACGACAGGAAAATTCTGGTCTTTCCAATGGGTTTTTTGAAGTCAAACAAGTGAAGACAATTAATATTGCTTTTTAATATTTAAATGAAATATTAAAAGAAAGTTAAATTCTAATAAAAAATGTTTTCCAGTTTTTTCAATTTCTTTATCATACAAACGAACCTTCTTTTATTTCTACATTCATTTAATTTTACATTCACCTAGTTTTGTTCAGAAAAATAAATAATAAATAAAAAAATATGGCTTTAAGATCTCTTTGATTAAAAAATTCCTGTTGTGAACTGTGCGATAATTTAGGGTATATTTACTTCCTTAAATAACTGTGAATTAAAAAATCATAATTGGTAAAACGAGTAAGGTAAATAAACTTTATTAATGGAATTTTACCATGTTGCTAATTAACGTTATCTGTGCGTAAACAATAAACGTTTCTTAATTTTTGTCATACATATTTCTCACTTTTTTAATCTATTTTCAGCGGAAGACAATTCTATACAGGTGGACTTTCTGTAGCGTTCAGAAATACACACATGTGCTCAGACCACAATTCTGAACAACTTTCCCATAGAAACCACACAATGGAAATGAAAAAAAATTCGTTATACGAGCCCCAATACAAAAGAGTTCGTTTAGTCAAATATTGCAAAGGTTGCCTGTTTTCAACATAACTATATTTTCATGAAAAAGAAGAAATAAAAATTTATAGGGTAAAATTCTCCATCGTATTGTTGTTGTTAATCAGAAAAACTTCTACTAAAATATATATTTATGGGCACTTTAATTTGCTACGACTAACTCAAAATAATTCGTCTAGTTGTTAATCGATGCAAAAGAGTTCGTCCATATCTCAACCCTACCTGTTTTAATTAAAAATTTGTAAAATTTTATTTGAAAATAGTAATAATCTGTGACATGATGCGGCACTGTAATTTCCAAACACATAAAATTTTAACATTATTTTCAAAAAAATGGTGCGCGGGTATCCTGTTGCCGACGAAGTACGAAAAATTATTCATAGCCACGATACTAGCAAATCTGCTTACCAAATAGTCAAGGACTTATCCTTACAAAGATCGACAGTTCAGTCCATCATCGAACATCACAGGAATTATGGCACGGTTGAATGTTAAAAGAAACCTGGTCGGCCGCGAATCATAAGGGAAGCTGAAAATAGAGTTTTAAGGAAAATCATTAAAAAGAAACTTCGTGCCCGCGCAGGAGAAATTACCTTAAAAGTGGAGAGAGATGATTCACAAAGATGTATCTGTTGATACCTGCAGGAGAGTCGTAAAACGATTGGGCTATGGATTTTATACTGCTGAAGAGAAACCTTTACTCACGCCTCTCCAAAAAAAGAAAAGGCTGAAATTGGCTAAAGATCATGAAAATTGGACTACAGACCAGTGGCGTTTAATATTATGGAGTGATGAATCTAAATCTGAGGTGACGATCGGTGATATAAGCAAAAAGTTTTCAGTAATAAAGATGAAGCATTCCATAACGATTGTATCAAAAGTAAAGTGAATTTTCCTGGATCGGTAATGATATGGCTGCATGTCTGTTAATGCAGTAGAGTACCAAAACATTCTGGAAACAAGTCTAGAAAATGAAGAGAAGCTGCGCAAGTATCCAGCAAGGTTTAAAAGCAATCTATAGGAAAAAGTTAAATTTGTCTGGGACTCAATAACTACACAAGAATGTGAAGAATTAGCAGCAACGATGCCACGAAGAATAAAGGCCGTGATCGATGGTAAAGGATGGTAAAGGACAGAGAATATTAGACACATGTTATATTTAGCACTAGACGCATTGGGGCTCGTACTCTGGTCAGTATACTGGTCAGCCGCCAATTTCGTTTGAATGTTCCGTCATGATTTGTGATATTTATTGTTGGCAACACTCTTAACGTATTTTATGTTGCCACTGATGGGCGCTAGCTGTTAGGATTGAAAAGTCCTTGTATTGACCTCAGTTTCCAAGTTTTTGTTTATTTGAATAACTTATATGTAAACTTCCCGAGTTTAGATTATTCTGAGTAACGTTGAATAAACTGACAAGTCGTCTCTCAAGATTGCCTGCATTGACAGATCTTCTAAAAAGGTTGGTATTAATCATTCTTACATAGATTTGTAGGCGAGTTCCTGTTCATTTAAGTATGATCTTTTTATTTTTTATTTTTCATATTTTTTTTATTGAAAAAGGATTAGAAGTTTGTCTTCTATCTCACCTGATGGAAAGTGACGATGAAGGCGAAGGTGTTACACGTCTATCCACGAGATATCTATTCACTCGACGCTTGAAAAAACTAGGACTATAGTTTTCTGGAAAAACATAGGCAGGCAGTTCATTCCACACCTTGGTGACTCGCACCAAAAAGGAACTATCGAAGCGTTTGGTTCGACTTCTTGGGATGTCTACTATAAAGGGATGGAAGGCTTGTCTGCGTCTAGTGCTTTGCAGTTTTTTGGTGGTGAGGTCAAAGTTATTTATAATTTTTCGGGCTCTTCGATCAACTGCGTCCATCGCTTCAAGTTGGTACTTTGCACAACCATCCCAAAGGTGGCTACAGTACTCCATACAAGATTGAACTTGAGCTGTGTACAAATTAAGTAGCTGTTCAGGGCTGAAGTACCGCCGGACTTTCGAGATGATTCCCAACTTTTTTGAAGCAGTTTGTGCCATGGACAAAATTTGATGCCTGCAGTTCGGTTGGGTCGATATAGTTACGCCCACAAGCCCTAGGTGGTCGGTTAAGGGTAACAGAAACATTTTGGAAAGTGGGCGATAGGTTGAAACTCCTCTTTTTGGCGGAGAATAAACATGCCTGTGTTTTTGACGGGTTAATTTTGACCAAATCGGACTCAATCATGGACTCTTTCAAAGCCCAGATTTTTTGAGGACCCGCTCGTGCCTTGGACATGTATCTCTCTACAACGGTGCTGTCATCAGCGTAACCAATAATGCCTGGGGTTAGCAGGTCATTAATGTGCAGCAAGAATAACGTTGCAGAGAGAACATTAATTGCCATTAGGTCAGAAGAGCAGCTGTCTAAGATTACTCGAATCAACCATTCCCTCAGAAAATCAGATATCCAGTCGCAGAGCCCATTAGGTATTCCGTATGCTGGAAGCTTACTCAAGAGACCATCATGCCAGACCCTATCAAAAGCCTTGAAAATGTCTAAGGATACAGGATACAGCTATTGTTTCACCGTGACCCTCCAAGGCTTCGCTCCATAAGTGAGTGGCATACACAAGAAGATCTCCAGTCGAGCGTCCACTGCGAAAACCATATTGGTTATCTCTAAGGAGCTCGTTGGATTCAAGGTATGCCAGGAGACGATTGTTCAATACATAACTTTGCAAACTATGGAAATGATTGCAATAGGCCGATAATAGATAGGATCCACACGCTTCCTTTCTTTGGTACTGGTTGCACGTTAGCCAACTTCCAGGATTTAGGGACCTTTCCGGATTCCAGAGAGAGAGTCGATACAGACGCGTTAGAATGGGGGACAACTCGGCTGCGCAGTGTTTTAACACAACTGCAGGTATGGTATCGGGGCCGCTGGCCTTATTCACATCTAAATTCTGCAAGCATTTAAGAACCTCCTTTTGGCGATAACGAACGGTACCCATTTTAGGTCCGAACTGAGGTAACGGGGGTGGGACTTTACCTTGACTATTTAGACGTGAACAATCTGCAAAAAGATCTGATTTTCGTCATTTCGAATATCAAGGTATATTGTCAGTAAAACTATAGGAATATAATATCTAAGGAGACATTTAAATGGGTGTAGTAGTAAAGCAGTAGTTATATTTGGAGTTATAATGCCAATGGGACTCCTTACCCATTCTTTTACAAATGTAGAATTATTATGACAAAGAGATCCTAAGCCATAATTTTACCGGTGCCTTTTTTCACCGTTCACTGGAAAAGGGGGAAAAATTGGCAGGTATATATATGAAGTAAAAAAAGCCACTGGTATATATTGTATAAAATTTTAGTCCCATTTGCCCATTTTCCGCACGATAAAAAAATCACTGGGTATAGCTTCAACAAATGTATAACAGCTTATAAACTAAACAGTTTTAAATTCCACACCTAACTACAACTTTTCACTAAACTGCGCATAATTAGGCCCAGTTTGATAATTAACTTGTATTTAGGAACCGACAAAGCGCTCGGGATAAACTTTTGTCATTAGCAAAGCTTTTTGGTGTGGACGTGAATACGAAACTACTTAATTCAATCACTGTAAAAACGGTCAGCTTTTCAAATTTTCGAACGGAAAGAAGTAAGAAAGTTACTGTTCTGCAGGTTTTTGTTATTTTAAATTAATGTTAATAATCAGTTAAACATAGTTTTAGCAATATGGCAAAATGGGTTATAAGTGCGAGACTTATAACTACAATTTCAAATTAAAATATTAATTCTCAACATTGACAATTACTTGTTCTTATTGACGTCAAATAAAATACGATTCTACCACCAGTTTGGAAAAACCTTCGTAAAGAATAACTGGCAAGAAGCTTCATAAATTTACAGTGTCTCTTATGTTAATACAAAATTATTCGTATCTGCATCTATTAGCTTGGCAAGTCTCCCTCCCGCCAAGTATCCAAACCACGAACACCCTCATACGGCACCCGTTCACGAGTTAACACGGGATCCAGCCATCGCCCTCCTCAACCTAGAGGGAAGTGAGCGACCCGTCGTCACCCGACGCTACCTTATGAAGGCGTAGATTAAATAACATAGGTACGCACCATATTTACATTGTCAATTACAGAAAAGCATTATACTGATTGCACTTCTGTCTGCACTTAGTTGACCGGTAGAGAAATGGTGAGGGTTCTACTTGTTCAAACAGAGCATCCGTACACTCTCTAAAATATATCTTGTAAATATTAATTAACTCGTATTAGTAAGTTTATGGTCGCTGATGAGGCTTTGGGCTCTTCAGTCAATAGAGTGCATCAAAAATATTTATTACTTTTAATATAACAACCGCAACTTTCGTAAAATGTATATTTGTCGAAAACTTGGAGCGAACGTCGTTTATATCGATATTAAATACATTTTTACATCCTGTACATATAGGTAGCCCATAAGCCAACATTAAATTTAACGTATATTTTAAGCCTGATTTGACCCGTTTACGTCAATAAAAATTTATATGTATCTATGTTTTATTTCATCATAGGCAAAAAATTTACACTTTTTGAAAATCTTCTTTTTCTTCGTCTTCATTGAGATTACGTTAATACAACTTCGATTTTTAAAAGATATTATAGGAGGTTGAGAGAAAAAAAAATTATTAACTACACGCTATAGCTATTTAGCTATACAATTTGACTACGACATGAAAAAACAGTAGTTAGGGATAGCCACAGGTCTTCAGCAGTCAAGTTAAAATTTGGTTTGTTAAGTGACAGACAGTTCTCTGCGTGTGGCAATAATTACCAACTTACAGCGGCCCCACGCGTTTGATCTGTAGCGGTTTACTCTTAATATGCGACGCCACGTACTTATCGTCAACTTATTCAGAACGCGTGATCGATTCGAGCAACCAAGTTAAGTACTGCAATACTTGCATTGTTTATAAAATTCAGTATATTTCATACATTTATTATTTGCACACATTTTAACTTTAAAATTGAAAAGTTTCAAAACAGTATTATAAATTATTTAGAGTTTTATAACTTACAAATTAGATTTTAAAATAATCTGGTCCGAAATGTACAAAAATCCTCTTACACACGCGTGGATATTCCATGTAATCAGGACAAACCTAATTTTTACAATGCTTCCTCAAACACTCATCTAATTTGTTCCACAACTCTATCTTTTTTCGTCTATCATTGTCCACTCTTTGACTGTCGGAACCTGAAAGCTTTTCTTTATATACCCCTGTAGTTTGCAGTATCCCTTTGATTACTCTTATTAAACGAACGGGAATTTGAGAATCTGAAGTTTTAATGATTGTTAGTAGTAGACTGATGAAATTACTCTCGGAGAACATCGTCGTACGCTGATCTCAAGTGCTGCTCAATTGGCATGTCATTGGCATGTGTAAATCATCTCGGAAGATTCCATAACATAGTCCTAAAAACGGAAAAGTTGATTTTTAACACACAACACAACACGCTATCAATAGCTAGACACTTTTCGTATTACCTACTTACAGTCTGTCAATATCACCAAAATTATTGTCAATATGTGCGCAGACTAAATTGACAAATTATTTTTTCCGGTTGAGATTCCGCAAACAATTTAAAAAGTGTGTAAAGAATTAAATCAATGACATACTGGCCGTGTTTAGATTCAAGCTGTATTAATTCTTTTCTTGTTTTGCCAGTAATTATATCTTGCTTGAGTTATGAGCTATGGGAAATCGTAGTAAAATAAAAAGTAACAAGCGAAACAGATTCATTTGGATGAAGTGTGTCAAAACGATTAATTCCTAATTCCGAACTCCGCCATATCTAGATACCTATCTATATTTTTTATTGACGTTTTAGACAATAAGTTCTGATTTTTTTTATTTGTACAATGTATAGCTTGAAAATGTACAAACCCTAATTTTTGCAGGAGTTGTACCATTCATTAAATTAAATATTTTGAAGTTTTTTTGGCTGATTGCTAGCTGTTTTAAGAAATGTAAATGCTAGCCAATTTGTTAAAAATTTACTTTAGAGCAAGTAATCACAAACTCTGCGAGAGCTGAGCGTACTAGAGTACTCTGGGGGGTCGTGACCCTAGCTGGACCTAATCTAACCTAGGGAGGTCTTCCTAATCAACAAAGGAAAAACACTTATAACTTTAAGTTACTTTTATTTATGATGAATCTATTTATAATACAATACAAGAATAATTCTTAGACTATTTTTGGGACGAAGCCCGCAATAGAATTCCGTAAAGGAATCCCGTCAAGGAATGCCCTGGAACAATCTTCCATATTCTATATATTTTACATTTTACAAATAAAACCAAATAATGACAGACTTATAAGTTGCCAGTCATAAATGTCGGCAAGTTTGTTTGTGCAATAACCTCTTTTATTAAATACGGCACAAGCAAACGTTGCAATCGCCCCTCTTGTTTAATTTATTTAATCAGTGAAGCTGATTAAATAAATTCCTATATACATTTCATTCTTAAATAACGACCCTACTTAAATCAGGACCATATACATTAATCGGGATTACTCTCAGATGAGCCCCCTACCGATAGGAATATATATACTTGATCATGTTTAAATTACAACCTCTTATTACACCAAAAATGATCTTATAGTATTTATTCTCCATCAATAGAGCCTTAGCCACAAAACCTGATGAAAATCAGCCAAGATCCCGGCTGGTTAATTTATATCTAAATAAAACAATGTAAGTTATTATAATTTCTCATACAATTCATGAATAATCAACAACCCCATATTAATCATTTACGTTACACAATCATACGCAAATTCAAATAACCAATATTTATTATTAAATTAATCAATAATTGTTAAAATAACCCATTGAATACAATCAAATTATAATTATAATTAATTGATAAGTAATAAATACATTAATATCCCAATAAAAGTAAATTTAATTAATCCTATTTATATTAAAATGAATACTAAATTAATCAAATTATATTATCAAACATTATCATTCAGTTGGCAAAACAAACACGTTTGCCATGAACTGTCATATTAACTTTAAACTTTTCTGAATGATTAAAAGTTTATTTGAAAGTTTATAACTTTCGAAACTTTAAATATTACCTACCTAAATATTAAGATTTTACCTGCCTAACTATTACCGGACAAACTTACCTATGAATAGATCATAAAAAAGGATCCAAAGTATTTTACTTAACCCACAATGATACCTATAAATTAACGAATTTATATTTCACAACGCAATGCAGAGAACTTTTTCAAAATGCACCGAAATACACCTGACAAAATTCTATACCAATAACGTTTAAAATACATTACCTATTCCATCATAACCCTTTTACTATTCAACCCCACTGAGGATCCTATTCTACATCCGCGTGTTGACCCACAGACAGCAATATCACAATATTATATATACTCGTAAACTTTGGCCGCATAGCTAAATCGGCTATCACCTTCTCTCTTATGGAGATTATTAGGCGTGGCTCAAATTAAACGTGCACATTATCAATAGTGTTATTTTAGTCTTTGAAAATTGACTTCTTTAGAGCATTGGCACCACACGTATATCTATGATTCGTAAATAAAATGTAACGCGGTAAATACGTGCCGCGTGTACCTGCCGCCCCTTAGAGGTTTCACTCCGGGTACCTAAAATTAATTTTTTTTAATCATTAAATAAAATATATATATATATATATATATATATATATATATGTATATAGAGAGACCTTATTTTTTCCTTATTTTCTTTTATCTGCATCGTCCATCCATTGCATCTCCTTTTTGGTGATGCTGTTTGGATTGGCTTTGCAGGATATATCATCTCGGAACATTGCGTTGTGAAGTGTACATAGAATTTGAGAAAAAAAAATATTAGTTTCTTATATTATTCTAAAACCCCAACGAAATTCTAACCGTTGCATATCTACAAATGAACGATATACATATTTGTACACCTAAATGTGTACTTTTACTGTATTAATTCTAAGAATAAAGAAATTATAATAATATTATAATATTTCAAGAAATAAATGTATATACAAAAACCCCATTTTACATATATAAATACAGACACAATTTCATCATTAATTCCATTCTATCGAACATTGTATGGTTCCAATCTATTCACATGCACAATCAATTCTTGGTTATTTTGTATTTTTTTTTTTACAAGATAATTGTTACATCCTATATATCGCAATGCTCGAAATAAACCTTCATATGGTCGAACAAGTTTTCGACTTCCACCCAATATTCTTTCTGGACAATGTAACGAAACCAATTGTCCTACACGATTTAAATCCAAATGGTAATACGTTAAACTCGTATAATCCAGACGGTGTGATGATTGCTGTTTCGTGTCTATCCTTCTCCGCTATCGATAATTACCAATAGGCACAGTTTAAATCCAAATCAGCGCAGAATTTCGCCCCATTCAGCTGCGCTATCATACCTTCGATGATAAGCAAATGATACAAATCTGTAATTACCTTCTTATTCATCTCCTTACAACATTGTCTTGATCAATCGGCATCAACAATGTCCCAAGCCGTCCCACTGACGCCGGTTGAAGTTTGGGAAATTCCTTCCTCGCCCGTCGGATGAATCACTTTCTAGAGTCTTTCCTTTACTCCTGGTAATCAGATGGCTCTTGCCTTCTAAAATTTTCTTTCCGCCATACTCAGTGGCGTATATAGCTGAACTAATCTGAAAAATAGTAAAACACTACCACATTATAACTGTACGTGGCGCCTCCACCATCTGGGGGGTCGTGACCCTAGATGGACCTAATCTAACCTAGGGAGGTCTTCCTAATCAACAAAGGAAAAACACTTATAACTTTAAGTTACTTTTATTTATGATGAATCTATTTATAATACAATACAAGAATAATTCTTAGACTATTTTTGGGACGAAGCCCGCAATAGAATTCCGTAAAGGAATCCCGTCAAGGAATGCCCTGGACCAATCTCCCATATTCTATATATTTTACATTTTACAAATAAAACCAAATAATGACAGACTTATAAGTTGCCAGTCATAAATGTCGGCAAGTTTGTTTGTGCAATAACCTCTTTTATTAAATACGGCACAAGCAAACGTTGCAGTACCTACACAAAAAGAAAATAATACCATCAACGTGCGATATACCTACAGCTACATATCGCAGGTAGGTCGTACAATCAGGCGTTATATATGTCGTGGTTATGCAAAAACGAATTTACGGGTAATACGGCTAGCCATATCTAGAATGTGACAAGTACTCGCCATTCACAATCATTTCTCATAAACTTGTTGATAAGCAAACTTTAGAACGACAAACTGTTTAGCAAAATGGCTAGCCGGTTCATTTAATGTAGAAATATGTAAGTAAAACAAAAGAGTATGAGAATACTCAAAATCAACTTTTAACAGTCCAATTAAAATTGCCTTGTTGGAATTTTGAAAACTAGGTTTAACTTAGGTGGTGGTGACTCTACCTTGGTGAACTTGTTCGCCCTCGTATAGTATAGTATATATTGTCACGTAATAGTTTTTATTGCGGATTTGAATGGGTCGCCGCGAGAAAGTCTTCGACGGCGAGAACGCTCAGGTGCCGGCTGGCGCTCTGGTACAAGCAGCGGCACGAGCAGGCAGGGTCAAGAGTAGGCTACGTCGGTTGCAAGCTCCATCATAGATATCAGGCTCCTTCAGTTGCAGGCTTCAACAGTTGCAGGCTCCAACAGTTGCAGGCTCCATCAAATGCAGACTCCATCAGTACGTCGCCTTGTGGCAACATGGTTCTGTGTGTCTGAGCCTTTAGTTTTCAGAAGAGGCAATTGAAACTTTAATGTTTTATATTTCATTTATTTATCTAATTTGGTGATAACTATATTTTCACTTAATCTCATTTATAGTAGAAATAACTTATTTTAAAGATCAAAATTTTAAAAGTTGTGTATTTTTCATTTTTTGAAATCATGTAGAACTTTGTTGCTCCATAAAATTTTGAAAACAAGAAGCAACAAGGTTCTATCTTATCATAGAACTTTGTTGCAGATTTAGATTGTGCAAATGTGAACTTTGTTACTCAAAAATAGGTTATGAAAAATTAAACTATTTATATGGAAAAATGTCTTTATTTATATATAAAACTATTACAAAAATAATAAAAAAGATGTACCTATCTCTCTGAACAATGTTTGAAAGTATGTTTTGTCTAATAGAGGCATCCGTTTATACATGGATTTTATTGCTTCAACTTTGTGTGCCGGCAAGCCTTTTTGTTGATCGAATGGGCTTTGTCCCTAGGGAACTGCAATACATTTCATCGGTTGTTTTGGCCTCTACTGCGGCGCGGCGTGTTCAAACTAGGCAGAATAATATATCAATAAATATATATCATAATATTTATAACATAATTTAGATCAATAATCTATCCATTATTGATCTAAATTATGTTATAAATATTATGAACTGTTATGGATATAACACAACACATTCATACAGTTTGTGTGTTTCTCTAAGGATTTAAAACAAACAATTTAAAAAAAAAATTTTAATTATTCGAGCGCATGATCCACTTGATGTTTATTACACGACCGAAATGCTGTAAGCAGTTCTTCGAGGTTAACAAAATATAGAGATAACGGGGTCTAGGCTAATACAATAGTAAAATAAAACTTAATTAAAAAGTTGTTTATTCATTAGGTACTGTTTTACTTAATGGTTAAACTAACTTACCTTGTGACGTTTGACCATAATTATACGAGGCGTTACATCCGAACAGATTCACTATTGAACAATGTATATTCACTATGTAGTTGACTTCTCAATGTACCAGGCATCGCACATTTTTTAGAGGCAGCTTAGAAAGAGAAAAAAATAAAGTAAAAAAGTTTATAGACAACCAGGTACCTGTATCCCCTCTTACCCACTGAACCTAGGAGCCCCAACTTGTTCCGGCGCCCGTCATTCTATTCAGAGCCACCTATTTCACCATAGTCAGGGTTTTAGAACTGCAAGCTAGCAGTGCGTCGGTCAGACTACCGGGTTTGGGTGGGTAGTGAAACTCTTCGGATGTAACGCCTCGTATAATTATGGTCAAACGTCACGAGGTAAGTTAGTTTAACCATTAATTATATTTCGGCGTTACATCCTCAAGATTCAATATTTAATATTCACTATGTAGATGTTTAGCGTATATCTAATGTGAAATAGGGTGTACTTAAACCATGAAATGCATTTGTATTAGTCTATTGATCTAAATAAATAATCTAAGTATGATTACATAGTTTTGTATATTTTACTTAATGATTGTTTCTTCAAAAACGTTATCTTCATTCTCGAGTATTGGCCTATTGTAAAATTTGGCGAAGCATAGTGAGCTGCCCGACCAGCCTGCCGTTTTTTTTATTATGTCTACAGACAAGCCTTTTTGAAGAGCTGATGATGTAGATGGATGGCGTGTGCTATGCGATGAAAAAATTGAGATATCAACGCCGCTTTCTAATAATACGGCCTTTATCCATCGACTTATAGTTGCAGAGCGACAATTATGAACCGGCTTTCTTGTCGTTAATATTAGTTTATTGGTATTCGGCATGTGTCTAAATTTTTTGGTGATTTCTATGTATGAAATTAACGTTTTTGCTGGGCATACTTGTTCTTGATTACGAAAAAACGGTAAGGTCAACCTAGGTTGACCTTACCGTTTTTTCGTACCTGATGATTTGATGTACCTGCCTTGGAAGTTTTAGTTAAATCATTGACAATTATTTCTATGTTTGATACATTAATGTTTATATTATTTAATCTAATTTGTGACAGCGTCTGCACCCTTTGTGCTGTTGACAACGCTAGAAGGGCCACCAGTTTTTTGATATTTTTTCAAGCGAAAGGGTGCGATGCGGTGACCACGTAGTAACTAGATTGAGTACTAGGTTAGGGTCCCACGTGGACTGGTATTTAGGAAGGGACGGTTTTTGCCGGAAGACTGCTTTTAAGATTCTGGATACCTTATCATTGTTACTAAAGTCTTTACCAAGAATTAAGCTCAGAGCAGAACGGAATGTATTTAAGGACGAATAACTAGCGCCATTTTTAAATTGAATCGTAAAGAAATTTAAAATTTGCGGGATATTCATAGAGTAAATATCAAGATGATTTTCTTGACAATAAGCCCACCATTTTTTGTACGCGCAGTTATATTGATTAAGTGAGGCGGCTGCCAATGATGAGATTATTATTATATTATTATTATTATATTTATTATTATTATACCAAACTTAAACCTAGGCACTTGATTGTTCGATTGGTAAGTAAATCTGGGTTGATTATTATTATTCTCAAATTTAAAACCTGGTTTATTATTATAATTAGGAATGCCGAATTTAAAGCCTGGGTTGAAAATAGGAGTACCGAATTTATGATTAAGTGAAACTACTTGTTGATTTGGTGTACTCTGTATACTTTGTGGCTTAGGATTAGAAGAGTTACCGAAAGATTTTTGTTTATGAAAACAATCGTAAAAATCAACCTCTTCCAGCACTATGCTAAGGGCTTCTTCCAAGGTAGTTGGGGCCTTTAATTTAACTACTCGTACTAAATTTTTAGTTAAGTTATAAAGACAAGTCTTAACCTTAATTATAAATTATAATTTTACTTTGTCGCATACTAATATCCTCTATTAAATTAACCTTGGAAATTAAAATAGATTTAACTACTTGTATCCTACCACAAAAATCTAAATAAGACTCACCAGACTTAATCTTAAATTTTCAAGCTCTATTGAAATACATTCCTCACTACGCGGATCTCCAAAATACTGGACTAGCAAATCTTTTAATTGTGACCAAGTCGTGATGTCATCGCGCTCACTGATAAGATAGGCAGCTTCGCCCGTCAATTGACTGGTAACTGATTCAAATACATAAATGTTTTGAATATAATTTCCCATAAATTTCTCTAAAAAACATTCGCTTTTTCTAATGAATAAATTAAGCTGTCGTTTATCCAGGTCACGCGGTCCCGTATAACATCACCAGACTCCAAAAGGCCGTAAACGCCCTCGGTGTTTGGTTTCAAAAATGCCGTATCGATGTCAACCCAGAAAAGAGTTCTACTATTCAAATCGACTACAAACTACGTAATCGCTACAACGATCCCCACATTCGAATGTTAGGTATTCCCATCCCCTGGAAGCGCAGTATTAAATACTTAGGCGTCACCTTAGATCAGACGCTTTCTTTCAAGCCACACGTCGATACAGTAACGAAACTCGCGCGTTTTTACTTAAGCCGCCTATAAAGTATGCTAAGAAGAAAAAGTAAAATGTCTTTCAGAAATAAACGTACGCTTTATAAGGTCTGCGTTAGACCCGTCATGTCATACGACTCGCCAGTCTTTGCCCACGCCCTCCGTCCTGTATAATCTGCAGGTAGTTCAAAATCTCTTCTGCCGCAGGGCCACAAACGCACCTTGGTACGTGCGTAACGCGGACCTGCACAGAGATCTTGAACTACCTACAGTGCAACAGCACCTCAAAACACTCTCAGAATCGTTCTTCAAACGCGCCGAAACCCATCCCAATCATCTTGTTCGAGATTCAGCCTCTTATACTGCTCCTGTCTTAGATTCGAAATTCAAAGTCGCTAGACCGAGAAACGCGCACACTGGCGAACCCACGCAATTAACTTTAGATCTCGAAGCCCTTCAGGCCGCAAATTCTAATTCTAACGTAAATTCTAATTCTAACGTAAATCCGAATTAATGCAATTTTATTTTTCAATTGTAATGTTTTTAATTAGTTACTTTTCATTTTGAGCACCTTCAGTGCTATGTATTCACCTTCAGTGCTTTGAGCACCTTCAGTGCTATGTAAATCCCAGCGGGTGACCCCTTCTGGGTCTTTTGACATGAACTTGAACTTTTGAACATGAATATTTTAACTACTGAGCTAAACTTTGCATGTTTGAGTGTGCCAGGACACGCGCTATATGAGTCCCGATGTGCCCCTTAGTCGCCAGTTTATTATGTATTATCTATGGTCGCCGGCGCGCGCGCTTTTAATTAGACGTGTCACAGGAGAACTTTTGATTTTCGGCAAGCCATGGTGAGCTTTTTCGTAATTTTTTAATGGCTTTAATACATAAAACAAAAGCTTTTTCTACAGGTAATTGCTATTGCCAGTTTAAATAGATATCGAACTTTAAATTTTCGATAAATATTAAAACTATTAGATAATTTTGAAAAGATTATTTTGGATGTTTTCTCTAAATAAGCTACTTTGGGGCAATAGTACCGACATCGCCGCGGACAATAGTACCGTTACAATTGACCCCGTGGTACAAGTAACCCCGTAAAAAAGTGTACCTCTAGCCAGAAAAAGAAAACGGCAACAAGATATAATTCTGAAAGCAGTGAAGGAGAAAAAGAAGAAGAATGTTTTTGCGTTGTATGTATGGAACCAACTAGTTCTAGCCGCCTTAGTGCAATGTGGGTTTTGGGCTCATGAAGAATGTACGCATCAGGAGTTTATTTATATTTGTCACAATCGCGAATTTGACTAATAAATTGTTTATAATAAATTTTCTGGAAGGTCATTTGTGCCAGGGATCAGTTGTACCTCCATACAAACATATGTTTTTTGATTACTTCTATTTTGTGATTGTTATGAAGCTAAAAAATTTCAATTGTGGCAAGTCTTAGCCAAAGTTTATAACATGTCAAAGAAAACTAATTTATTTTTGTTAAAAGGGTAGAATATTTATGTTTTTATTATTAATTCCCATTTCTGTTGATTTAAAAGGCTGATCTCTCGATTTCCTTGTTGTTAGTTATTAAGGTTGATTATAAGCTGAAAAGACTTTAAATAAATGACTGAGAAAATGTGATTAAATAACATAATGTGACTTTTACTACCCTTTGTAGTTCTGGTACGATTAACCCATTAAATGGGGTCGCTTGTACCACTGGCTTACTTTTGATTCAAATGCATTTTTACCAAGTTTTGTAAAACCTATAAGAAATTTAGATGAACCCTTGGGTGGATAAGAGACAAAGGCTTTAAAATATCGAAAATAAAAACTGAAATCGTCAGTGAAATCTTTTTAATCACCCGTTCTTTTAAAAATGGTACTGTTGTCCCCGGTCTACCCTACGTTTATTTTAAAATGCGATCAATAGGTCCTCAATATCTACCTTTAGGCAAATCGCGACCCTGAAGGATATTTAAGTTTATATTTACCAATAAGATCGACACGTTGACTGATGGCGGCAGTTCTACTTTGTTTCTTTAACTAATTACTTATACAAGAGACAGAATCAATCGAACAAACAGCTCATCCACCTGTAAACCAACGAGCCGCTAGGATGTGTCTACAGGTTTTAGGTTCAGACTCTTTAAAAACACATTTTAATAGATAAGAAAGTATGAGGCTCGGCTCGGATCTTCGCATAAAAAAGAAATTATAATCATATTTCCTACTTCAGGAGTAGTACCTACTCCTATTTAATTATGATCTTTTTCTAGCAATTGCTACAGATTGTTTTCTAATAGTGAAATAAGGGTTTTTGTCAGTTCACTTTTCGGTAACAATGACACTACCTAGATATATTCTAGAATTTATAAATCAGGTACTAATAAAATTTACCAATTTATTTTATAACTATATACAATTAAATTCTTCAAGCTAGTTATTTTCCATTCTACTGTAGTTTGTCAACCGCACTGAATTCTGAGTTAACTGAATTCTGCAGATATCTAGGTATAATAAATAAATCGAAATTCAGAAACAGCTTTTTGAGACTATAATCAAAATATACTTACTGACAAAATTGTGGTATCCATAAACTTACGTTTTCGAACTAGGTGTATGTACGTCGTCACGGAATGTTAGAATATCTTTTTTTATTTGAGGAGTATGTCATTGGGTCATTTTGAATATTTTATTGAAATAAGCTAAAAACTCAGAGCTAGGCTAAAACAGTCAATAAATAATTTCTCATGGAATCGCCAACTAGCTACTATGACATTTGCAAGGGATTTTTCTGGATTTTCATCATTATTTTAGAGATGTTTTTGGCGATAGAGTTTACGATTTTCAATGTATAGCAATTTTAGAACATATTATGACAATTATTGTTTCGGACTTACGATAAAACTTTATGGCATACCTACTTACTAAATTATGACTGAACATTGTATGGGTCAAAAACACAGGATAAAGAGAACTACCAAAATTACTCTCGTCTACACGAAGGTCTTTCTATAGACGTCAATATGTTCATAAAATGGTAAGATGTGAAAAAATTGTTGACGTAGTAAAGCAATAGCGCTAAACTGAATTTGTTGGGTTGACCACAGATTGAAAAAGGGAAGTCAAAAAGTTCGCGAAATGGTGGGAGGAGAGGCAAGTGAGCTAAATAAAATATAGTTAGGTACTATTTTTCTTTAATAATATTCTACCTTAACCCTAACACATTTCTCAGATCCTTCATAAGGATAGTTGATAGGTACCCTCTAAAAAACGTTTTGTCCTGCCCTCCGAAAAACGGCGATATTGCTGACTTCACTTCATCGTCATTCGAATTTTTTTATAACCTCGAATTTCTTTTCTTTGTTTTTGGAAACAAATAATAGTCCGACGATCATGGTCTGGACTGTAGAGTGGATGTTTAATTATATGAAACCCACATTCCCAACGGCTTTCTATGCAACATGACGTGAGTGAACTGGCGCATTGTCATGCAAAAGCAGCACATCCTTGGGCAGCTGTCCCCATATTTTTCTATGACGGTGTCTTTTAGCTTTTTCAGGATGTTAGAGAAGTATTCTCCGCATATTTTAATGAATAATTTCTTAATCCTAAAATGGCCTCCTGACTTGCTTGATCGATGGTCCATTTCATTATTATTGTAGACCAGTTTTGTCCTTCCAGTCTCTGAAAACTAAAGACGTCTCTTCCAAAATGTTTAGGGGCAGTTTTCTTCGCTCGGTAGGAAAATTGATAATGGCATGGAATTCGATTTTACGTGATCTTGCGATTTCAAGAAAGGTATAATAGTTAATGCCCGATTGAATAAATAATTTGAATATATACTAATTATGAGTCGCTTAATTAGTGACCTGTTTGGTGAACATCCTCACCTCCTGCCCCTCTACATCACGCACTTTCTGACCTGCCCTTGTGTGCCCTTGCACAGCTTCGTTGTGACCACTGGATGTCAAATTTTTCGACAAAATGTTTATTTGTATGTTTTACGGTTTATAAGATCTTATAAATCCTGCTCGAGACTTTTTGGGACTTCAGACCAGTTATTTGGTGTGCTAGGACCCACTAAAGCTTTTTTTATATTCAAGGCTGATCATTGACTTACAATTAAATGGACTTTGGGTCTGCGTTGAGAAGCTTCCGTGCAACAGCGTTATCAAATGCAAAAATAGTATGAATGTCATACCAGTCCTGATTTGATCGGCCGCACGACACGTTCAAAATGACATTCAGAAACTCACCCTAAGTCAGGCAGTACATTTAATCATTTAAATTTTGGAAAATTTTTATTTACATCAAACATTAAAAATATTAAAAATGATGGTATAAAGAGTGTTGGCAGAAATCGGGTCTCTGTGGAATTCTCATCTGCATGTGCAGCAAACGAGTTTCTCAGAAACCCGAGTCTTAAATCTCATAACTATATAGCTTTAATTCCTACATATAATATAACAAGAATGGGGCTGATCCGCGGGATCCCAACTTCATGGTCTATGGAGGAAGTTGTATCAACAATCTCCACAAGCCAAGGTGATATAACAATTTTGAAGGCGCGTCGCTTAAACAGAAAAGTGTCCGTGGAGTCTGGTTCCACTTGGACCCCCACAGGCTCTGTAGTGATCACTTTCTCTGGACAATGCTTACCTGATAAAGTGTTTATTTTTAACTCATCATTAACCGTTGATCCATACATTTTGCCTTCCATACAATGCTTAAACTGTTGTAGATTTGGCCATGTGAAAGCCCAATGCCGATCCAGTGCTCGTTGCTTCAGATGTGCACAAACTCACTCAGGTGACTCTTGTCCTGCATCCTCTGAAGTTTCCTGCCTGCAATGCTCAGGCCCTCATTTAGCAACTGACAAATCTTGCCCGGAACATTCCCGGCAAAAGAATATTAAAATCACCATGTCCCAAAAGAACATATCATTCAAGAAAGCATCATCCCTCTTCCCTTCAGTTAAAAAATCGTACGCAGATGCTTCTAAAAGTTCTCCTTCACTGAATCTTTCTTACAAAAAAACAATATACAAACCATCAAAACCCAGTCCGTCTTTATCTCCAGGCTATGACAAAATTGCCCATAATGCTATTATTGCTAACCCTCCATCTACTAAAACTGATAATGCCTTCCCACCTCCTCTCCTAATTTGAAGACATCCCACTACCGTCCCCTATTGCTAATCTTCTTCTTAACAATGGCCAGACGCCTCTATAAATTATACTCTTCTATTTTAAAAATATCTGTAAAAACTTATTTCATCCCCCTGTTTTTGTATTGTTCAAGGTAACTCAATGCTCGAGATACTGCAAGTTCTACTCAACTGATCGCTACAAAATTATTAACCTCGTGTAGTATGTGTGTATACTAATACTTGAAATTGGCAGAAATAGTTATTGTGTCGTAACAACAGCTGATTGCCATAAAACAAAATAATAATAATAATCTATAAAATAATTTTAGAACTTTCTATAGAAAGTCTTGTTTTTATGAACTAGTTAAATAACTTCTAAATGGTTCATTATTTTTGTTTCATTTTTGCTAAACAAATTCGAGCAAATTTATAAGACAATAACATATTCAATTATAAAATAAAAACACAAACACACAACCATTCACAAAATTTCACAAATACATTCAACACATACACAACAAAACTAGGAGAAATTAAAACCTTATTTTAGCTTTTAAATATTGTTTTGTTTTCCTATCTTATTTTTTTTCTAAAACTTTTTACATTCTCTCTTAATAATATTTTTGTCTTCTCTGTTTATTTCAATTAGTTTCATTTAATTTAATATTGGCTTTGCTTTATTATGTACTTAGTTGAGTATTTGCAACTTGCGAGCTTCTTTTTTTATTACGGTATTATTACGGTACAAGCTCTAATACACCTAAAAGTATCTTTAATTCATAAGATGATATGTACAAAGATCTATAAAAGTAGGCTTACAGCTTCAAAGATACAGCATAGGGGCAAATGTTAATTCACTAGGATTTTAAATACCTCTAATCTGTAAGATACAAATAAAAATCATATTGATATATTTACCATATAAAAAGTAAAAAAATCATGCGAGCGAGTGGTAATGGGTTCTGTTTAGGTGTCTCTTGCTTATATTTAAAGATAAAATAAAATGGAAAGTTGATTTCTTGATGATTAATGAGTTGTGATTAAATACGCTTATGACCCGTATAATCCTGACAAAGTTACTATGACTAATAAGTTATTTGCAACATTATAAGTTAATAAAGCTCATATCAATAAAATTATGATGATTTTCATTAGATTACACTAAATTATTTATTGGTTTTTATTTCACAAACATGTCATCATTTTATTTTTCTTATTCTAATACAGTAGAATATTTAGATAAAATGAAACACCAGTATACCATTCAAAAAATTTACTTAACTACACTTAATAATTATAGTTTGGTTCAGGCGGATGATGGGGTGGAAAGGGTGGATGTCCAAATGGGGGAGGACCTCGTGGGGGAAACTGTGGCCTGAAGGATGGAGGAGGCGGTCTCCATGGTGGATGGGGTCTCGCTCCGGGGGGCGGAGGGGGACCGAAGCCTGGGGGTCCGAAGGGTGGTGGTGGAAAGTGGTGGAAAGGCGGGGGAGGCCCTGGTGGCGGCGGTGGGCCTGGTGGAGGCATGGATGAAGGGGGAGGAGGTGGAGCAGGAATGGGTAATGGTGGTGGTCGAGCGGTCAGTGGCGGCGCGGGCGGTGGCGGCATCGGTGATGGTGTCGGCGGTGGCGGTGGAGCCATCAATACTGGGCCCATCAGTGTGGGTGGCGCGTCGGCGAATAACTGATGAGGTCGGTCTGCGTGGGATAGTGGGTTTTGGGCTGCTAGTAATCTGTAAGAGAAGGGAAGGGTTACTTGAATTGTTTAATTATACAAGTCGATATTGTAATATGAATATTGATGTAGTCAAGACAATTACAAAAGATTTACTGTAAAACTTGTGAAAATGTAAATGATTTGTTTAGTGTTTTAGGATGATATAAAATAAAACTTTCTAATATTTAACAAAGGCAGGGATTTACCAGTTTGAAAAACACTGTAAATTCACAAAAGCTTTAGCCAAAACTAATATATTATGTAAATTTCATGAAATCAGGCTCAAGGTAAATTAAACTTTTATTCAAAATAATTATCTTGCCTACTAAGCGGTTGGATAAACAAAACAATTTGAAAAATATCTAGTAATCTTCAAAGTAAAATAAAACAATTCCAGTATTGTATATACACATCCTCTTATTCTGCAAAAATGTTTGTACAAATTAAGAAGAGCACAATTCAGCAGCCTGAAGATCAAATTGTAAAAGCACTTTTTATTTTCTGTGAATATTATTTATACATAGTTTTCATAGAATATAACCTGAATGCATCTTGAGAAACTAGACATTTAAAAGAAAAATGATTATTTAATGAAATACAGAGCCAGGCCTGAACAACTTTAAGAAAATGTTTGCACATGTCATCAAAACTATTAATATGCAGCTATTTTTCATTTAAATTATACATTGGCGGTTTGAATTGAACTCTTTGAATTGAAAGAAACACCAAAAGTGTAAAATTTTAACATAATTTTCAACCTTGTTCTATTAAATCAAATGTCAATTCTAATTATAATTTGCTTTTATAGCTTCCGAAGTTAGAAACTTCTGGACTAGAATGTGTTCTTAAACAACAGCTTGTATCGAAAGTCTGCAGCTACTAAATTGAAATAAACCAGATACATAAGGCCAGGCTAAATCAAACTATAAAAAGTTTTGTAATGTTATCATGTACAGGGTGTAACATAAAGGAAGCATAATATTTGAGGGTCAGTAAATATACCATTGTTAGAATACACTGTAACAGAATTGGAGTTATTGGGGCTGGTTAAGACTTTCACACATTTAAATTATTTTACTTCAACATCTTTGACAGCCCTAGGTGGTTTTCATAGCTACATACGCATGAAGCGCGCGAAGCGCAAATAAATAAAAAAAATACGAGGTTTTTTATATTTGAAATCATTAAAGTAACTAAAATCGTGCAGTCACACCGCATCTCGTGCTACTCGATAGGCAAGTAAGTGATGACGGCTGCGCTCGCCTTATGCGTAGGTAGATATGAAAACCACTTGGGGCTGTCAAAGATGTTGTATAAAAAAATTGAAATAAAAAATTATGGAAGTCTTAACCAGCCTATAACTCCAATTCTTTTACATTATATTCTAAAAATGGTATACTTACTGACCCTTAAGTATTATGCTTTCTTTATTTTACACCCTGTATACAACATTGTTTTGTACTAGTGATGAAAGTCCTAGTAGAACTATTTTGACAAGAATGGTGTCACATGTCTTCAGAACATGTATACTATACAGGGTGTAGAAAAGTACAGTTGTGATTAAAAGAGTAGGTTGGGAAAAGTTGTTCATCCCACTTTTTCATGTTTAGCAGTACTTTTTTACACCATGTATAGTATAAATAAAAGTAGCTATTTTTCTTATGAATTGAGCAACAGGTAAGAATAGTGCATGCCAAAGCGGTGATCATAAGTGAGATGGCAGATTGCAGTTTTGTATGATTTAAAACTTTTGTTGCTTCAATCATTAGAAATGGTACATACCTATGTTTCTGTGCATACTTATATCAAATATATAAAACTATATATATCTAATCATATCATTGGATATCATCAATCATATATTGGACATTGGAATCAATCATTGGATATACATAGTTTATGATATATAATTTTGTTTTAATAATAAGTATATGGTTCTGCCTAGGTATATTATCTGTTTTTAATAATTAGTTAATAATTAGTTTAAGTCTGTGGTTTAATGAAACCTATATGGATATTGTACAATAATACAAATACTAATAGAAAAAATAGGTAGGTATCTGATAATTTGATTATTTGTAGTGAAAATTGATCAGTCATGTAAACTGTAAACTGTAACATGTAAAACTGCCTCCCATACTGTGTAGTTAAAAAAACTTAGACTTAAGTTACCTTTAAAAGGAATTGCAACTTGCAGGCAATAATAAATAAATTTGATCATTATACTGAGACAAGGCTGAGATAAGTCTGTATGCTTTATAGATTTCAACCTTAAACTATGTGCATTGTATAAAACTCAAAACCACAGTTTCTACTTATAAAACATCTAAACTCTATTTAGCCACTTTGTATCTATTGTATGTTTACAATAAAATCAAATAATACCAACCTTTCGGCAGCAGATCCATGTCTTTCGCCCTTGACATCTTTCTTAAAGGCATAAGATACTGATATTGGTCTATTACATAGATATTGATTATTCATGGCTTCTATCGCTGCATCAGAAGCCTCAAATGAGGCAAAGTTAATAAATGCAAATGCCTTGGAATTACCAGTCTCTGGATCTCTCATAACCTGAAATGTGTACAATATTAAATGATTAGTAAGTTAATTATTATTTCCAAGTTATCCATATTTATGGTTTGTTATAATAGTGAACAATGTTTATAAAGCTTAAATTCTTTTAAGTTCAAAATAATTTAGCGTACATCCTTTAGTAGCTATAAGTAATCATAAAGTCCAGGTCAAACTCAATTTTACCAAGTGTTTCCACACTGCCATATAGCTACTATAGTACAGAATCATGTATTTGTTTGGATCTTAGCCATACATCACACATTTTTTTTCTACTATCAACCAATAAATTTAATTAATAACTTCTATTTAGTAAAACTGCTGGTCTTCAAGTAGCATCCAAAGAAATATCAGGAAAAGGCATCAAAAAATATATCTTAATTATGTATTGTACTTGTTGTTGGAAATCCTGTTAAGTAAATAAAAAATATTATTATTTTCTAAAAAGTTCAATCAATACCACAAGCGTAGCTCCAGGTTCTGTTTCAAATGAAATAAGACTAATGTGTACCTCTGGATAACTTAACTTTAGCTTATTCTTAACATATGAATAAGTAATTAAAGTTGGTTCCAAGTTCCAATTATTATTATTAATTGCTTAAATACAGTACAAGCTACTTATTCATTAGAGTGACATGTATCCCCAAAAAAAACCTTATCAATTCAATAAAAATATTACCTTAGGTGTTTGCAATATCACACCAAATGCTGAAAATGTGTCATACAATAACTTTTCATCAACTTCTGGGTCCAAATTTCCTATAAATATATTCGCTCCGACATCTAAATTCTTTTGGTGAGCTGATGCTTTGTTCACTCTCACAGGTTTACCATAAAGTTTTATCATGTTCATAACCTGTAAAGATTTGTAGACATGTTAATAAAATATGATTTTATGTTACCTTATTCAGCTATTTGAGTAACCACAATAAGAAAGTATACCTTGATAGCATAGTCAGCATCTTCCTCACCCATAAACTCAACAAATCCATAGCCCTGATGTGTTTGTGTAACTCTATCCTTTGGCATATGAACATTCACTGGAAGTTGTATAAATAAATAAATGAATAAGTGTACAGACTTAACCAAGTAAAATAACTCAACTAAGAATACATACCAACGGGTCCAGCTTGAACAAAAAGCTCCCACAACAAGCTCTCAGAAACTCTGTCGTCCAAGCCCCCCACGTATATGGTGGCATCTAAAAGTGAATGGTATAGGATGTTATTAAACAAATTATTGTAACCTATAAAAGTATATGTAATTAGAAGCTAAAGCAAGCAATAATTAGAGGATGCAATAAAAACAATGAAACGATGAAGGGGACCCACGATAAACTTAAAGTAGACATTGAATGTTTTGGGAAACATTTCGCCCCTATACAGTAAGAAATAATATAGGTAAGCGGCAAAACGAGAAGAGGTTACAGTGTTTCTATACTGAGAGAGCTACATGTGTAAAAATAAAACTTATTGTTATTTTAACATGTAAAAAATAAAGTGGCATGATATGTTGACTTAAAGTGAATTTAAAAGCAAACTTTTATTAATTTTACCTTGATTTCTCTCAGCAATCGGTCCCGCTGCCATTTTATTTGGACATAATACTACGTACGACGATGTTATGACGTTTGTTTGACGTTTAAAAATTATTAACGCGTCGCTTGAGACTTGAGGCAGTCAGTGGGCACATTCATTCGTATATAACACTAAAACGCTAAACTCGAATCAATCAAATATCTAGATTGAACCTCTAATATATCGCTCGCACGAATTGCACTACGTAACTCAGTTCTAAATCCTTACCAAGCCGACATGAGATAACTCCATATGACCTCTATTTAAAATTAAATCATTTACATGGGCTTGAGCCAAAATAAATGTACACGAGTAAAAAATATCGAGTCCACCGACTTCAACCCATAATTGTTGCCATGTTTTAGCGATGTGCCGAGTACGGCTTGACTCGAGTCAGACTCGATTCCTGCATGGGACTCGCCTACTCGAATACCAATTTATTATGATTCGAGCACGCCGGACTCGATACTGGTACTCGAGTCGGGATGAATGGATTTGTACTCGCTGACTCAATTCTATTACGCGAGTCCAACTGACTCGAGTTAGGTTAACTAGTTCATACTCGAATTCTTTTTACCTAACCACTGAAACGTTTAAGTACAGGTTGTAATGACGTGCTATTTGTCCGCGCTCGCGGCAAGTTCCCGTCGCGTCGAGGGCCCCATGCCGTCATCTAGTTTTAAAGTCTATTTTATAGTAATCTACGGCAGCTATTGCAAATAAAAAAGTACTTTAGGAAAGCTGCCACTGAACAAAAACAACTTACGTATGTGTAAACTAAATAACGATGCTAAATTTTAAAATTATAAAACAATATTTAACTTGGAAGTATGGTTTAAATTTGACTAAATTATTTGTTCAAACAAAAAGATACAAAGACGTGGCAAACGCAGTTAATATCAAAAAAAGTAAGTAATATTTTTGTTTATTATTAGTGCAAATCATTTTGATAGTAAAGTGATCCCGATATAATACCGATATAATAGTGTCACGCTTTCATAGTATCCGATTCTTAAGATAATAATCAAATAAATTAATTTAAAAGTTGCATGTTGGTATACCTGTGAGAAACGGTCGAACAAATATGTGTTGAACAAAAAACTAAGGCACGTTCATACTGGTTTCATATTTCTCACATGACCGTTTCTCAAAGTATTTATTATACCTATACTTACTAGTATTTACGTACTTGTGTGTGTCTTACATAAAAATGCCCAGTATTTGATATAATTTTAACGGACTTCAAAAAAATGAGATTCTCAGTTCGTATTGTATGTATGTATGTATGTTTCTATGTTTGGCTGTAATTATCTTGCGTTTAGGCTGAACCGATTTTATTGTGGTTTTTAAAAAAGTATTTGTTACAGTTACGACAAAGAGCGCTCCGTACTCGCTGCTAACCTACTTCAAACTGTCATAGATCCGAAATGGTCGTTCCAAAATAATATATGTATTTAAAAGTGACGTATAAGCAACCTAAAAAATATTTTTAAATACCTATTGAATGATACCCCAATTCAAAGGTTAGGTTAAAAAATAATTATGACATAACAATGCAAAAATCAGCCATTTGATTTTCATAATTAATTTTATAGCCTATGACACTTTCACAATGAAATCAAATCTATCTTGAATCTTTTGTTTATTCCTGTACATCTAAATCATGAATATCGTAGGTACCTGTTTGTTCACCAGTAAAAAGTTACCTGTGTGAACACATCTTTGTGAGAAATGTGAGAAACGTTTTTGATTTTTGTGAGAAACGTGAGAAATGTTTTCTCAAGAGTTATGTGAGAAATGTACATTTATTTTGGCGCAAACCCACATGCGAGAATTACGAGATGTCTCGTTTGAAAACCCCTTTTCCCAAAAACTGGCGACAAGATATCTCGTTTGAGAAAATCACTTTCGCTGAGCTGGTGACGAGTAATCTTGTCATAAGAATATACCGGGTAACTCTTTTACTGTTTTGAAAATGAGCATATGAGCTCAGGCCACTATTATCGGTAATTTAAAAAAAAAACCTTAAAGCGAAAATGAAAAAAAGAAGTTCCACTCTTTATAATCAGCTCAAAAATTCCACATTCAATAACTTCTGAACTGTCCGGGTGACTAGAGCAGCCTAAAAATTATATGCATCTACTGTCCGGGCTTCTAGAGCAGCCTAGTAGAAAAACAAGTACTTTTTCGTTTTGAACGCATTTTTATCAATGAAACGTTTCGTATAGCTTCTATGAAAATAATATACTAATGGAACTTTATTAAATTACGCATCTTTTGATGGGTAAAGCACAGATTTTGAAGGCCGACATATTATAAAATACTTTCTAAGGACGTTAGTTTCAAGTGTAACCTGTAATTAAAATGTAATTAATTATTTATTTATTATGTTATTTTATTGGTGTTAAATGTTTAAATACACCTCAAGATTCATTCTTGCGAAATATCTAACTATATTATGTATCCCAAGTTTTTAACTATATTTTTACATGCGACAAAATGGACATGCAAATACTCCATTTTTGTGGGCCTATTTTATAATTAAGTTTTGTATGAATAATTGCATTTTAAATTAAATTTCCTCTTGTTATTGCAAGAACAACTCATAACTTATATAAATATAGATTGAAACGAAGTAAATATAAATAATATAGGTAGGATTATAAGGTTTTATATTTTCTTATTTAGGTTTTAGTTATGGGCAACAACAGCGCCACCCGTATCGCCTACGATTTTGTTAAGTACTAAAATATGGGCTTTGTACAGATAAATCTAACATGATTTTGATGATAGCAAACGGCAAACAAAGTACGTGCTTTATTTAAGTTATTTTTTATATATTCATGCTACATTTATTATAGTTTATATTCAATTGCTTATTTATTTTTCAGGAGGATATCTCCATAGTGGCAGCCGGCACTATGGTTCCCGAATGGGGATGTGAACGCAAAGCTCAGCGCAGATGTCGCTGGCGGCGCAATGGCTGCTGTCAAATCATTTTCGCTTTGTTTACATCACGATTTTATTAATTTTATTATACGTAGTGGTTACTTGCTCAGTGATTGTTATCATGTATTGTACCTGGAAGCTCAAAGAATTGAAAGACGAACAAAAAAAACGTGGAGCTAGGAAAACTGGAAAGAAAGCAGATCTTATTGAGAGGTAGAATTTTGTATGATAAAATATTTAACAAAATATTTAGCAGTATTCAACAAAATAGCTCTGTTTGTCTGTTGTCGATTCAGAGAGTTGAATATCTTAAAAAAAATTTTGGTCAATAAAGTTCGCGAAAACATTAAAATTCTATCTTTTACATATTACAAAAATAAATGCTATTTCCGAGTTATTTTGAATGACAAGGTATTAATTTAAAACGAAAATACTTAAAAATCCGTTTCCTATCAAGCAAACCTCTTTTTTATAGATGTTTTAAATATAAATGTTGGTTTATTACTCAAAGACGCTAAAATGACTAAATTGATTTTGATGGAATATGAAAATCAGTTACCTGGATATAATACACAGATTCTATGTATCCTAAAAAAAATTACAGGATTATCGCACATGAAATCATTTGCGAGCGAAGCCACGTGCACAACTAGTATAATTACAATAAAGTAATTGTTACATTGTTGTAATGGTATTCATTCATTATTTTGTAATAAAGAATAATTGAGAGGTTATTCCAAATAAATGTTACAAAACACAAAATTTTTGTCTTTCATTCAAATTCATTTTTACTAACAACTAAAAAGTCGCGCAGTCTGTCAAAACCCTAATACGGTTGGCCATCTTGCTTCTATTTTATCCACGGCAGGCGATACGAAATTGATGCAGGAATGGGTGGTTTGTTTTCGTTTACTGTGCTAAATTTTACCTACCAAGAAATAATATTTTGGTATAAAAAAAAAATGTTATTGAATCTAGTTTACTGATGCGTAGGTAAAAATTGATACATGTTACAAAATGTTTCTTGAAATTTAGTTCAAACCAATAATTTAGTCATATTTAAACCATACTTCCAAGTTCAATGTTTTTTTATACTTTCAAAATTTAGCATCGTTATTTAGTTTACACATAAGTTGTTTTAGTGTCAGCTTTTCTAAAGTATTTTTTTATTAGCAATCGTCATTACAATCTGTACTTGGACGTTTCAGTGGTTAATCAAGAACCAGTCACATTCAAATATTTTGTCCAATGCATTCTAAAAATCATACACAAACCTTAGATATTTCCAGGATCCAAAACACTTACATCAATTACTTCCATATCCCATATCACTAACATAATAATGGCAAAGGTAAATTCAAAGTATGACAATTAACCATGAAATATATAAAATAAGTTTATTTTGAACAAACCCAAACACCCAACATACACGCACTCTAAACATGCATAAATTAACACATTCAATCAATCCACAAACTTATTAGTGATGCTAAATCAATCACATTAATTCAAGGCAATGAGGAATTTTCTGACAGCTCGGCAGTAAATAAATTACTCGATAGGTGGCGCAAGTAAAAGACGGGTACTATTTTTAAAGGCAAGAACTACGCCAATTATGGAATTAGGAGCCGGAGGATCCAAAAAAACCAAAATATACTTAAATTACTTTATTAAAATAATTAAAATTAATGTACAATAATGTACACTCATCGATTTAGAGAATAGAATGATCTATATTTTATTTATAACAATTAAAGAAAACTTAGAAAATAACAATTATATGCTGATATTCCAATAATTGCAAAAACAGAATGTTTGTCCCAGAATTGAGGTTGTAATCGGTCGATCCTTAGTCGGCGATATTGGTGTAGGTAGCGTGAGTAGCCTTACAGCCCGGTCTGTCGTTAATATTTATTTAGTATTATTTTTACATTTATTTAATTAAGTACTGAGTAGGTATATTGTGTTGTTGAAGTAAAGACATAACAATATTTTTTCTTAATTTGGACAATTCGGACAATTCATACAAAGGTGACATTCCATTGTCGGTTGCGCGATGTACACCAGTTCAAAATGTATGAGAATGTTAGGTGAATACACTAAAAATATTAAAGAAATTATATTCTGCATTATGTTCCCCTTTGAAACAAAAAACAATACATCATATGGCCACACCAAGGTGAACTTTCCATACTCCAAACTACTACCAGTTACGACGTAGTAACTTTACCGTAACGACATAAAATTATCTAAAACTTATATAACAAATAATTAACATTTAAATGAATTTAACGATGTTTAATGGTCGATTACAAAGATCATAATCGTTTTGGCTACCTAACATAATCAAAATATCCTTTTACACGCTACCAATTACTCGATTATAAATCAAGATGTTTGCAGTTGTTATATCAATAGTAAATAATAATAACGGTTATGGTAGAATAATTAAATCAAACGAAAATCTCCAAAGGAGCTCGTAAATCACATAAGCGATAAATTGCTAAAATAAAAGCAAGGAAAGAAGTAATAAAATTATGTAATCAACCTTACATTCAGTACATTTACCATTCAATACAAGTAAGATTATGTTCAAATATATCAGAAAAATTTTATACTAATTAACTTTTTGATTTTATTTGTCTGCCACCATTAAGAACTATTGACTGAAAATAATTACATGTCATTTGCATTTGACGTTTTTTTTTGCCGCCGAAGCAACACCCTCACGGGAGGGAGGTGGAAGATGCGTCATGCATACTGCTGCAGGAATATACCAACCTCTGCGTGGGTGATGTGAAACTCACCAGAATGGCACCTACTCACTAAAAGCACCTCTTTGGCTGTGGCAAAATTTTTACCGTTAGCCTTCATCGGAAACGTCACCCGTTGGGAAGTGGGTGCGTTGGCGGAGACCCGCTAGCGGGTCGTCCGCCGGATGTGAAAGTTGCACTAAAGGTGCTCAAAGGGATATGAGTTGGTGGCCGGTGAAGCCGGGGCTGCGCAGAGGTCGGCCGAAGCTTGACTTAGAATGAACTTAATGAATTGAGAAGGGAACTATGCTCCGCCAGAGCTAGCAGTCGTTCTCTAGGAGAACGTGAAGCCTTCAGTTTACGGGCTAAGACTGAAATTTCCCTAACATCGACATGTTTGATCGCTTCGCAAACGATACGCATATCGTCTGCTAGCGAGGATTGGGATGTAGGTTTGCATGGGCGAGGAGCCGGGATGGGATTCGGGTTAGCAGCGGGGCGCTGCCTCCAGTTTTCTGGAGCAGGCTTGGGCTGTGTAGGCTTTGCAGCCGGAGGAGCCCGGCTACCCATGCGGCGGTGTCGAAGATGCGTCGTGAAAACGACGATCCTATGAAATTTAGGAAGCTACGGTACGAAAACCTTAGTCGTGAAAAACGACCAGTAAAATTTGGGGTGCTCAATTAGTGCGGGGACTAGAGAACGGAATGGCGTCTGCGATCGACATGGGAACGAATCCGCACGCAAACCGAGACCGCATTTGACGTCTACAAGCTTACTTTTTAGCGGAAATGATACACCTACTTACTAACATAATATTTTATGGCCTTAGTCCGAACCTGGATTAAACTGGTTTTCCCGCAGAGCTAATAAATTTATTGGCGGATCAAAAATATATCAGTATGCCTAAGAATTGTGTGATCCTAAATAAAAGCCTATAACCCAACCAGTTGATCGTTTTATTAACTAAGTACAACAAAAAAATTATTATTTGAACCTAATCAAATGCGACCCTGTGTTTGTTAGTGTGTGAGAAAAGAAGGTCGGTCACCCTCCATACTTTCAAAAACCTGTCACTTAAATTCTTTCATTGATCCCGTCTTGAATTCGTTAGTGCTTAAAACAGTTGTTTATTGTATTAAATATCCAAATCTATTATAAATATTTTAAAATTCGATGCAGAAATAAAATTATTTCATAAAATAAAAACATAACCTCTAAGCGTCAATGTCAGAGCGTCAAGAGTCAATGATTTACAAAAATAACAATTGTATAGATGTCGCAGCCGAATAGTCGCAAATATATCAGGATATCAACAAGTTTAAGAAAATAATTAACAAATTGCTTAATCCTTGCGTAACAATAAGCGGCCTGCTGCAATGTAACAAATATTAATATAAAAACAAGGCAAATTAAGCTGAAAACACCCTTTTAACCTAATTATATCACATAGTGTATACTTCATTAAATGTTGTTGCAAATGATATCCTAATAAATTAGTTATTTTTCATAATTTGATACGAGAGTAACTTACGTAATTGTTTTATTTGCCTAGTTTTGAGACCTCCGTCAACATCATGACATGGTATTATTAGAGATCCTGCATCGTTCAGAACTAGAGATGTTCACAGAAGTGGTCATATTATTTCCTCGATGACGGTTCAGGTTCCTTTACAGTATGTCAACATATTAACAACAAGCAAATGGTTGATTTTATAATATTACTTACATCATTTAAAATCAGCCTCTTTAGATATTGTTTTTCATTTGTCAAGGGTTTCATTGAAACAACATTTCTAACATTAATTTTGTTTATTCATAACCCTCCCTAACTACAACATGGTCTGAAAATTCTGCTGCTGCAGCAATATTGCTCTGAAATCTAGCCCAACCAAGGTACCACGCCATTGTCATAACATGAGCACAACATCCTACTGTGCGACGGCCAACAATACAATTGGGTATATGACAATTTTTTTTTATTTCATATTTAAATAGTTTATCAACAGTAAATAAATATTGCAAAAGTAACAGTATGTTTACAATCAATAGTTTTCTAGATACAGCGATGTGTTCGAGGAGCCGCTGCGAGTCACCGAAAAACGCTCCATACAAAACGGTACTGAGCTGTGACGTCACGACTTGTGAATCATACTAAAATTGTATGGGCGTTTGGATAAAATATATAATAGCTACGTAGATAATGCGTTTACATGCATACTGTCATAGTAAAAATTGTTATATTTAATGTCAGTAAGCTAATAATATTTAAAAATTTTACATATACTATATTAAGTTTTTGCTTCTTTTTTTAAGTTTTCAAATCTATATAATTTCGATATTAAATTCAAAACTATATTTTTCAAAACATTGTACCTGTCAAAATAACTAATATTTTATAAATAAATTATAAAAACTTGCATTTTTAAATGGTGTCATCTACCCAATTACAACAATACTCTTTTATTCCTTCTCTTCCGTTTTCAATTAGAATAATAACATAAAAAGGTCACAAAGAAGTATGGCAGCCTTGTATGTAAATCCTGTATCGCTTTTCGGAACTTCACAATTTTATGTCAAACATGTATATTTTATAAATACTATATGTTGTTAATCATGTCTCAAATTTTCAGATTTTTATGAGTTGGGATTTAAAAGTTATTTGTAATTCTATATTGGCATCGTATTGTTACAAATCCTGAACACAGTTTTATGTGAACGTGAGCTTAACAAATCCTTTGTCAATGTCATACCTAATACCTAGATGTCAAAATGTAAAATATTAGAAATTAGAATGTCTGTTACTTAGATACTGATGATAGTGTTTAATATAAATTATTTGGGCTAATCTCACTACTGGCTTTGATGCCCAAAATATAAAAAAAGAAAGGATGAAAATACAAATGTTAATTATTTTAATGAATATTGCGTAAGTTTTGTACTGTAATCGTTTAATCAAAATAAAAAAATGTATTGTTAACTAATCTACAGCTACCACAAAAAACCAAAAAATAAATAAGTTGCGCTTGTAACTTGTAACATAAATCAACATCATGTTGATTAATGAAATTCAAAATAAACGAAAACGTTGTGAACTTTTGGATCCTTTACCCGATGACCCCCGCTTGACCACGGACCCTGACAACGCTTTAACGGAATCGGAACCTGCAACAAACGACGACACCGGCAATACTTCAATGGACTCGGCACCCGCTACAAACGAAGACTACAGCAGCTATCCTGGACCTTTGGTCTCTGCAAACGATACCTAACGATAAAAACAGTGGGATCGTAAATTGTGGAAATTGCGGTTCCGATTGTAGTCAAGCAAGACATCGATCGTCATCGCTTGACTTTGGAAGAAGGAACTGCTGCTATACGGATTAGATTGCCCCCCGAATTGTAAGCATTTTGTACATTTTCTGTAAAATGCTAGTGTTTATTTAGCTAAACTTTTATTTAACTGTCTTTTGTAAACATATAGTGTTTTATTTTTTGCCAGGTATTTATATTATATTATATACACACTATTGTCTGCCATTCTTGTTGGAACACAGATTTGAATGAGTCCAATCGCTATGATATTCAGCAGCCGTCTACAATCAGTGGACAAAGATACAGAACATTATGTGTAATGTGTCATGCCTCACTACAGCAAACAAGATTTCATACATATAACCAAAACAAAGCTCCAGACATTTGGAATGTTATAAATCAGTTGACTGCACCTCGCCAGGTAAAAAATCAATTTACTTAATTTGTTAAACCTATTAATTAAAATAATAACATGGCAGTTGGTGACAGCTAGCTTAGTGCATTGGCTACATACCTATAGGAAGCAAAAATTATATTATTCTGTGTCTGAGTGTTTGTCTATTTATGTATATATACCCTAGGATCCCACTCCTTTACTCCATATTGACAGCCTCATGGTTTAGTGGCACATACAACTGTCTTTTATGTCAGGGGTCCCAGGTTGAACACTATATGTTTGTAAATTATATTTATATGTGTAATAAGCATACTTAGATATTTCTTGAATCTTTTATCTGGTAACCATAACACAATTTAAGTTCTTAATGAAACTTAATTTGGGCTCTATGTGATGAAAGCATTAAAAAAATATTTATTTTTATATAACAAGCCTATGCTTACTACTTTAGTGCCATGAAGTTAGTATAACAGTTACTATTATTATATCTGCTTAGCTATAGTAATTCAAAACTTCTTATTCAGGATTTTTTTTATTGTTCTGAATGTCAATATATATTTATTTTAGGTTTACTTTTAAGATAATAATATACATTTACTTAGAGGCTCATAATTAAGTTACTTATACCTATTTATCTAGGTTTATTCATTATTTTATTTTATTACTTATTTTTTTGATTGTTTCAGTAAGCAAACTCTGACAGGATGTGCCATAACTGTTATCGAAGGGCACAAAGAGCTCCAAGACTGCCTGCTGAATCTACAATTAATCTGCCCCTGTACTATACTAACATATAATAAACTCATTTTGTAACATTCCTTTGGCTGCATTCTTAAGTAAATTAAGAACTGGAAACTTTGTTCTATTTTCAATGTACCTAAGTCAACTTTATGTAGATATTTAAATATAGCATGTAATTGTTTATTTAATGATTTTGTGCCACATAATCTGGGAATTATTTTCAGCCAGGTGATGTATTCATACTGGTTAGGGACTTTAGGGATTCTATAAATCTTTTACAAAATGGTGGGTACTCTTCTCATATGCCATCATTCCTACATGATCGTACAACACAATTGTTCATATTAGCGGCAGACCAATCAAGATGTGTAACAATTTATGGGTGGGTTTTGGAAGCTATAAACAGCATTATGAAAAAAATGTTTTAAAGTTTTTCGGCACGAATATTTTAATGTTTTCACAACCCACCTGATGCAATATTTTAAATAGCTGCTGCGTTAATGAATAGATTTCACAGGATAAGTGATAGGGATGATGTACAAGCAATTTTAAACGTCATCTCAGAAAATATGTACATGAATAATGATTTAGGAGATATTGTCATAAAAAATAATTTAAACAGAAGGAGAGTACCATTTGAAAATATGGAAATCAACAACATATCTTTTCCTCAATTAACATATTCTGAACTTTTACTAATTACATGTGGCCATATCAATTAATGCAAGCCAGATCTTATTATGCAGAACATATAAGGCGGAATGATTCCTCTAATATTGAGCCTTGCACAGAAAGCAGCAACATATTTATTAAATGATTGCCCTCCGGCCAAAAAATTGTTTTTTGTTAAGAGGAAAAATTCAAAGCAGTGATGTTACTAGAAAACTATGTTATGTTTATATATTGCATACAAATAATAATAACAAGGTATACAAAGTATAAGTCAATACTATTGTAATTGCATGTTGGACAGTAGGTTGCTGTGGTCATGTTGCCACTATAATATGGTTCTTAAGCTGGGCTCAGTATGAAAATAATATAAATCTATCAGCCCAGCATCTTGATGATGTGTTGATTATATATGACGAAGAATAAAATTATAAAAAATATATAGTTTTTTTATTTTTCTGTTTTCACCGGGAACATTTTTTTTTGTTTTTTTATAAAATAAGCCGGCAAACGAGCACCAGATCCACCTGATGGTAAGTGGCATCCGGGCCCATGAACACCATTTATCTAAGGTGGAATGAATAATTGTGCTTTTGCTATTATTAATTGCGTTGATAAATGATGCGTTGCCGACCTAAGGCTAAAGTTGGTATAGCCTTCTGCTCCTCTAATTTCACTGGCTCATCCTTCCCTTTATCCGGAACGCAACTACGCAGTTACTATGGCGGTTAAAATAGGAAGGAGTGTAGTACCCACCCAGACGTCTCTTACTGACATTATTGTTTTAGCTTATTCTATCCAAAAATAATAAAAGAATCAACTTAATCGGCTGGTCAACTTCGTACCACATTAAGATCGATTGACTAGCACTACTTACCAGGCTAAATTAAAATGCTAAACCATTGTTTTGTAACAAATAGGTATATCAAAAAAATAATGATCTAATTTGGTGTATGTAGTTGTTCGGAAGTTATGGGCTAACATACATTTCATAGATGCATGTCCCTACCCCTATTTTTCATATCTTGTTCTTTCGCTGGTAATACAGACTTGGTAAAAGATTTCTTAAAATACCTTCAGTAGTTTTTGAGTAATCATTATAAACAAACAAAACTTACCTTTCTTAATTATAAGCATTGATTAAGCTTAATAACAAATAATAATAATTTAGAAACTACATTATGTATGATCTCCAATCTCTATAAAGAACTAATAAAAAACTATGATATGCATTTATAAAGTTAAAGTAAGTCAAAACCTAGGTACTTATTATAACTAACCTTATAATTTAATTTGTAAATGTGGAGAAATAAAACATTTCATTTTGGTTAAAACATATTTATTATTATAGTCTAAGTGACCCTTAAAATCACTTCATCTAAGAAAGGAGCAGGTTGGGTCATACCTTGATGTCGGGCATAGCCTAAAAACCAGCAAATGCTCATAACATGTGAACAGCATCCTACTGTGCGCAGCCCTACAATGCAATTGCAACAATAGCTAAGTATTGCCTCACGTCCGTTTGCTTCCCTCTCCACAACAATAAATACAAAATATGTTTTGGCGGAAGAGTGTCTGGATTTTATTTTTGCCCGGAATAGCATGGGATTTTCACCGACAAAATCTATTTGTTCCCGACAGATTTCTAGTGTATACAATCCATAAAAACGGAAATGTTCACCTACATACGATCTTGCTTGCCGTATTTGGTATATGCCACATGCGAACAAAGTCAAGTCCTGCATGGATAACCTTGGGAAAGGCATGGTAGAACCATCTATAGGTACAAATAAGGAACCGCGCCTGTTTAAATTGCGTTCTGCAACTAATCTCGCCACAGCATTAACTAAAAATAACCTATCGAAAATAATAGTTACAAATTCTCTTGAATTTTGTGAATCCCTATACATGGTGGCAAAATGATTTTGTAATGCTGCAGCTATTTTAAAATCATCCATTAAATGACGACAGGCGCGGTTAAAGTATTCATGACGAAATATCTTAAAATCTCTTTTGAAACGACCATTCACACCTTCTACCACCCATCTGTTAATTGTTACACATCGAGATCTGTTCGCTTCTAGGGTGGTTAGCTGTGAATGGCCGTCTTCTTTAGTTTCCGGCATGAATCCTAAATAGCCTCTATCGTGAAGATTATCCATGCAGTCTCTGAATCCACGATCCAGGATGAAAATATCATTTTCTTTAAAAAAATTATTAAATTCGTTTTTTTGTAATATTTCACGCATTATAGTGGCGTCATTTGTAGTGGCACTATATGGTCCCACTACGTCAATAATATAACCATTACAGCAGCATAAAATGAAAGGTTTTACTAAATTCCTATATTTATGAAGTGAATATGTATCTTTCTGGAACAAATAGTTGGTACTTTTTTGTGTGTAAATATATGTTGCATCTGCAATTGTGATAGCTGGTTTTGAACTTAACGGTTCATCTGGCTCACCAAATATATTATCAGCAATATATGAATTATTTTCAGCCACCTGCTCCCTTGTTATATGGTGAAAACCTAAATGTTGCGGTACATAGTCTCTAATCAATAAACTTCTGGCTGCAGACATTAATGTCTCTAAAGTTCGCCGAGGTACTTGAAATAAACAAGATAATCTGTCTCCGGAATCCCCTGTTCTTAATTTGCATAATAGCACTGTTAATGCAAAACTACCCCTGTGCATATTTTTAAGGCTTGGCGTTTCATCTAAAATCATATCATGTTGCCTTTTTGTTAAGCCTATGAAATATTTGACATGGTGCTCGGGTAGTTTTGTATATTTTCGTAATTTATGTTTGACTGTCCCTCCATCAATATAAAAATTATATCTTCAACATGTCTTGAGTTGAATGTATCCAAACTATGTTCTGCAGCATAAAGGTTACTAAAATTCTCAATATTTTCTGAGTGTAGGCCACAAATTCGTGCTCCTTTTGGTATGTAATATTGATAGTTCATGAGAACTAGATGCCTAGTATTTTCAGGCACACTGCGTCGCTGAGGACTTAAACACTGTCGAAAAATGCAGTGTCTTGTAGTTTCAGGTGCCCTTCTTATATTTGGCAAAGTAATTGCTTGTCTTTCATCATCATTTACATGCATTTCTGCATATTCCCAGCATGTAGGGCAAACTTCATTTCTATCTGGCATCTGTAAATAATAATACAATTGTACAAGGGTACTACTATTTGCTTTTGCTCTTTTTCTAATGGTATTGTAACAATTTAATAAAAACTTAAAAAGGATAGTACTCAATAATCATAGTAACTATAGACAAGTTATTATCACTAAAACGTTAATTATTATAATTGAAAAGGAAAAAATCTTTATTGTGTCAAAACCTTTTAACCAATTTCAAAAAAGGAGGAGGTTCTATGTTCGACTATATATATATATATATATATATATATATATTCATAATTTAGTATAGCCCTAGATTTTGAAAATATATATATATATATATATATATATATATATATATTCATAATTTAGTATAGCCCTAGATTTTGAAAAAGGGCAGCCTGTGTTTTCGTAATTAAAAATTATTAAAAAATACTATCTACTATAATGTACATACAGTTAAGTATGAAGGAAAGATGGTGGTTAAAAATAATAACTAATGGTTACACCATATTTCTAAAAATAAAATTATTTGTACATACAGGCTGTCCATCCAACAGCTGAGAAATATTTTCCAGGATCTGCCTTTCGTTTGGATATGGCGGTGGTATTGTTAGAGGATCAAATATATTTCCACATACAGCACATGTTAAAGCTGGAATTTCACTGAAAAGTTCTGGTGAATTAATAGGCAGGTTTTCCTCTTGAGGTGGCTGTCTTCTTTGTGCTCTTTGAGCTCTAAGCCAACATGGGACACAAGCTTCAGCTTCTGGAGTGAGCTAAAAAAAATATTTTGCACTGTGATTCTAGCTAATGATAAAAAATATTATTTTTGAGTAGAGTAATAATGTATGAAAAAATATTTTACATTTGGTTAAGTTTTGTATTTGGGATATCAAACAAGTTAAGAAATTAGTTCATGTCTTTTCATTGTATTGTATATTTAATTTAATTATAAATATAAAAGGTGAACAATTAACTCTCTGGGCTGAATCCAGTTAGATATTATTTCAATCATCCTCGCTTGTTCCTCATTAGCTCCTTCAATTAAAATTCTTCGACGACTGATACGTAATATCGAACGTCCACACACGGCACACACATGTTGATGGCCAATTAGTCTAGACTCAATATTTTCAGTGGAATTCGCAAATGTTGCTAGTTCCCAGCAAGAATGGCAAATATAGTCTGAAGCAGTTATCTGAAAACAAGTGCATTTAATTTAACCTGATTATTTTATGTTTTTTTTATTATTATATTGGTATAGGCATTTGTCTTCCATTTCACCTGATGGTTTATGTTATCCAATTTGATTATTTGTGCCAGTTTATTGGAATTAATTGTTAATGATAATAATAAATCCCCAGACAATCACACCGACTACATGGCACCAAGATAAGCCAAGGCTTGTGTTATGGATTACCAAGTAGCGAACTAGGGTTATCTATATAAGTATTTATATTAAATATAAATACTTATATAGATCTGGGTCTATAAATTTTATACCTAGAATATAAATACTTATATAGATAAACACCCAGACCCAGAACATTTTTTTAATGTTCTGCACGGGAATTGAACCCGCAACCTCACAAACCGCATGAGCAAGGTTTGACGCCTTAGCCCCTGCGCCACGGAGGCGGTCATATTACGCTTCCCACAGGAGAACACAAGTAAAATACAGATGGTTTTAGTACCTTTTGAAAAAAATTAATGATATAGCTAGGTATAATAATATGATTGTGGTTATTGTGTTTATTTAAATTCATTTCTTACCTCTCTAGGATATGTCCACATCTGAATAGTTCTGATTATAGTTTCGCTCTCATCAGACAGAAGATGCCGCCTTATGCGAGTCAAACGCAAATTGCAATTAATACATTGTATACCCGGCATTTTTAGATGTAGTATTGCCTCCACTTAAGACAAACACAGCAGTACACAACAACACTACACAAGCAAAAACGTGTCCAATATCACTAAAAAGGCGTCCTTTCGCAATGTTAATAAAACTATGTAGCAGATTAAGCTGCGCAAGCACAAGTTGTGTCCAATATCACATAAAAAGCGTCCTTTCGCGAAATAATGTAACGATAGTCACAGTTGAATACGGAGGAAAACTATTGTTTAACTCAACGTATCAAGCAATAGCGGGAATGGTGGTTGCACTGTTAAAAAGATGCTTCGACGAAGTTTATAAAACACGTACGAACAGCTTTTACACAGACGAACTCCAAAACGCTATTGAATTTAATGAAGATGAAGAAAAGAAAATAAATAACACGAGCGAGGTGACATATGATATGACATTTGAGTTGTCAGATTTGACACAATATAGGTTTTCGTTTAGTCTATTGTTTTTTTTTTACGTTTCGTTATTGATTTTTTGTATGGAAAAACGAAAAATATTCAAATTGTGATTTTTCCTTTCTCCGGACTTATAAAAATTATCTTTTTCTGCAACATTAAGATTAAAGTCTGCTTATTAAATAATGTAAGTTGGGTTCCAAATCGTTGAGTTAAACAGGCGATACACGATCCCGCGTTGTTCTTTAGGGAAACGCAAACGAGATCGCACATTACACAACGACGCAAGAGCACACGAACGAGGGACTGCTAGAAATGAAGTAAATAAATATATATCAATCACATCTGACGTTGAAGTTGAGGTCTGATTGATTGATGTGTGTGAATGACAGAACTCGCATCTCATATATAATAGCTATGTTCAGCTTTAATATTTTATAATAATCATTATAACTATGTATTTACTGGCATATTAGTATTTTTATTTTAATGTGAGCTTTGCTCTAATATAATTTTTAGTTTCGGTTCTTACAGAAAGCAACCTAATGAAGTTGCTTTCTGTAAAACTTACAATAGATTGGGTGCATTCAAAAAATATTTCTCGTAAATATTAAAAAACGATTTTCTTTTTTTTCTTAGACTGTCTTATCACAGCTTTAATTGCTTTAAAATCAGTAAAAAAATTTTTGTTTAAAGATATATTTTTGTTAACTAAGACGCGTCGTTTGGCTATCATCCAGTTGACGGGTCATATCTGACCGGCCCTCTTTGACATGTTGAGTAACCACGCAAATTGGTTAGGTTAGGTCTGCTTCCATTTATAGGTCTGCGACTTCAACCAATCTCGAACTTTCAGGTGCATTCGTTCGTAGTTAAAAACGACTCTATTTTTGAAACTAGCAACATCACAATTGCAAAGTTGCAGAAACTTGTTCTATCTGTATCTAGTGTGTTCCAGGCTTGGTTCACTTTGTTCTAGCCAATTGCAACCAGGGGGTCCTGAGTAATGTTTTTATTTAAAAAAAATCATAAGATTTTTTACTATTGCAGCACTAAAAATGAGTGAGTGAACCAAGGAACATATACTACGGTGAGGAGTGAACGGAGTGAACCCATGTATGTCGAATCAAATCAATGGCCGTTTTTCTCTAAGGTGTGGTCGGTTCAAGGAACATATACTGCGTCGGTTGCGTACAAGTTGCGTAAGCGTCGTTTTGTGATTTCATTATTTCAGTGAAATCTCTTGTTCTTTTTATTACTGTTTCCCCACTTATTTATTTTATTTATTTAATAACGTTGTGTTGAGCCCTCGTGTGGTAACTTCACAAGTGTTTGATATTGAGACAGTGACTCTTTAGTGTTTAGTTTTTTTCGTTGTAAGATTGTTTTTCGTTGTTTGTACGATGAAAGAAAACAAAAGGAAGTGTTTTAAGTGCGGGCGCTCTCCTGCAAATGACATGAAGGTGAAATTATTTCGCTTTCCTCGCCCTGGAATAACAAACTCACTTCGGTATGTTAAGTACAAGGTTAAGTACCTACTACCCACAATGCCTCAGCCTTTAAATATGTTATAAAGGTAACGAAATATTGTTTTTCTTTTCAGATGTGAATCATGGGCAAAATACTGTTTGAAAATGAATATGTATTGACATTTGATGAAATGGCAATTAAAAAACATTTACTTTACAATAATAAAGAAGACAAAATTGATGGCTATCAAGACCATGGCCAGCAAGGCCGATCCTCCCAAGTTGCATCCCATGCACTGGTATTTATGATTTGAGGCATTAGAAAAAAGCTGAAGCAGCCAGTGGCCTATTATTTGTCTGGCTCCTCAGTAACTGCGGATAGGCTTGCTGTTTTAATTAAAGAGGTAACTGTTAGTTTATTTATTTAAAATATTAAAATTGCAACTTTTTGCTTTAAATTAGACATTAAATAAGTAAGTAACCGAAATATTTAAAAATATTTTTAGGGGCTGTACCACTGTTTTGAAGCAAATATAAACATATCAAATACGGTCTGTGACATGGATGGAGTTAACAAAAGAGCACTGGGGATTCTGGGAGCAACAGCTGCAAATCCTGAGTTTGAAATTTACAACCATAAAATTGTATCCCTATTTGACCCTCCTCATTTACTCAAATGTTTCAGAAATTTATTCATGAAATATGATATTCAACATTCCACAAATATAACATCTGAAGGCAACATTGGTAAAGGTAAGAAATAAAATTAGTGAACATGAGTGAAAAGCGAAAAAATATGAAAAAATTTAAAAGTTTATCATACTGAAGTAGGAAGATGGCTTCTATTATGGTATGTAGGAGGTTCTATTTAAGGGTATGGGGCTTTGTAGATGTGGGGCTCTTTTAAATCACTGACTTCATTTGTTTTGTATAATACAAACACTTACACTTTTACATTTTATGTTTTTATAATTATTAGATGAACTTTTAGATGTTTCTCATTTCGTGTCTTGATCAAAAGTACATTTGTCATAACAGAAAACAAACATCTGTTATGACATTTAAATAAACGTTTCGATATTCTAAAACTGTCACTTCACATGTGACAAGTGTTGCCTGCCATTACTTTAAATATACAAACTCCAACACACCCCCTCAACACTTGCACACATTGAACCCCCTGTATATAATTTAATCATTTAACCCCCTGTACATAATTTAACACAACATACCAAAACAAATAAACTAATATGACCTCCATAAATTAAACATTACCTTCCATACATACCTAATTATACATGAAGATCTCACAACCACTTACATTCAATTACTTCTACTTAACTCCATATATTTAATAAAGAAATATTCCCTCTCAATTCAACCAAAAACTATTAATTCAACCTTTCATCAAACTTAATACCAACTTTAATGTCGCTACCTTTTAATCCTTTCTCACTTGTCCAACTCCTGCTCCACTAAACATGTACTTTCATTCAACTATAAAACGTTAAGAACCTTAACCTCCCTCTTGACGCATTACATAAAACATCATTAATACAATAATCTTAAACTCCTTCTCAACTCCTTACATAAAACATAATTAATAATAATCTTCAAGTTTATTTCAAAAAACTTTCTCTCCTTCTCAATTACTCAATACATAAAAACTTCTATAACTATAATAATAATTCTCCTTCTCAACTGCTCACTACATAAACTTCACTAAGTTTATTTAAAAAAACCTTACTCCTTCTCGACTACTTACTTCCTTAAGTTCATATAAAATCTTAATCTCCTTCTCGACTACTCATTACATAAACTTCTCTAAATTTATTTAAAACCCTTAAACTCCTTCTCGACTACTCTCAACATGAACTTCCTTAAGTTCACTTAAAAACCTTAATCTCCTTCTCGACTACTCATTACATAAACTTCTCTAAATTTATTTAAAAACCTTAATCTCCTTCTCGACTACTCATTACATAAACTTCTCTAAATTTATTTAAAAACCTAAATCTCCTTCTCGACTACTCATTACATAAACTTCTCTAAATTTATTTAAAAACCTTAATCTCCTTCTCGACTACTTAATGATAAGTTAACTTTAATCATATCCACTTGATACACAAAACATAGGAACCAATACTCTAATTGAGTATTGCCATTCCTACTCAAATCAGTCAAACTCAACTCAACTCATAAACCATAACATAACTTATAACAAACACAACTTCACATAACTTTAGACTCAACACTTGAATTCAAAAAAACACGTGCAACCTTTCATTTCCTCATTTTTATTTTCACATATTAACAGTTCAATTAATTTACCTTTCATTATCTTTTATTAATCTTCCATTTCTTAAATTTTCTCACTTTTATCCACATACTAACAGTTCAATTATTTTATTATAAAACCAAAACCAAAATTCCAAACAACTATTATAACAAAACAACAATAAAACAAAACTATAAAAGAGACATAAAAGGATTTTAAAAAACACCTGTAATTATTTTTGTATCAAAATACATGAGTACTTCACTTCTTGCACGGCTTTAGTTTTATTTTAATTTATAAACAATTATATTTTTATGGTACCCCCTTAATTGTTTATATTTATTGAAAAACACCCCCTTAATTGTTGAATTTACTCTTGTCTCTTTTCAGTTGTTGTATAAAACATTGAAATTCCCCTATTAACAAACCATTTCCCCTGAAACACAATAAGTTCACTTTTGAAAATTAACACACTCCTATCTCACTATGACACTAGTTTCTTCAATACTTATAATTCTTCATCTTCCTTCTTTATTTTCATTTCTTCCTCTATTATTTTGCCTTATAACAACCTCTTCTCAAACTATATTAGCTCCATTACTATTATTTCCCCCAATATCACCTTCTCGAACTTCTCTGACTTCATCTTCAAGATTATATTCTTTTTTGTTACTTCTGTTAAAATTGTGCTGCCCGTAACCTGTAGGAGGTTCTATTTAAGGGTATGGGGCTTTGTAGATGTGGGGCTCTTTTAAAACACTGACTTCATTTGTATTGTATAATACAAACACTTACACTATTACATTTTATGTTTTTATAATTATTAGATGAACTTTTAGATGTTTCTCATTTCGTGTCTTGATCAGAAGTACATTTGTCATAACAGAAAACAAACATCTGTTATGACATTTAAATAAACATTTCGATATTCTAAAACTGTCACTTCACATGTGACAAGTGTTGCCTGCCATTACTTTAAATATACAAACTCCAACATGGTATAGGGTAAAAATAGACACATTTTTATTTATTCCTCTTACCATTATATCCATTGTAACTGTGTAAATTGTGATGTTGAATTCTGATACACTTTCCTTCTTTTTAGTTGCAAAGAATTGGCCTGTACATTTACATTTATGTTTTTGATCTGATTTCAAAATCATTAGAATAGAAATAGATTTTTGATGATCTGTTACTCAGTAAGTCAGTGCCAAAATCTACGATTTACAGGCATTAATTTCTCGTAAACTATTTAAGTATTTGAAAATGGTTTGTCTCCATATAATAAATTTATTTAATTACAGGTATTGCCAAATGGAGCCACATCCAAAAATTTTATGAAATTGATAATCAAAACGCAAACTTTGTTTTTGCACCAAAACTTCGATCGGAACATTTAAACCCAAATACAAAACAGGAAATGAGAGTTAAGTTAGCAGCTCAAGTTTTGAGCCACTCAGTTGCAGCAGGAATGTATTGCAAAATTGCTCAAGGTGAGATTTACCATAAATGTCAACTGGATCCCCGTATCTACACACAAAGTGGAGTTGTATGTGTGTGCATGTATTGGATCAGTGTACTTGTAAAGAAAGCATTTTGTTTACAATGCAGATCGAGCAAGTATCAGTTAAAAATATTTTTATTTTTGTATTAATGAACATTGAAATAAAAAATTTCTTACATACAGACAGTATTAGAACAATTCTATTATTTTTTGAGTAAAGTTAATGAAACTACAATAGAGAAAACAAATTACATGTATATTATTTCAGGGGAACTTCCAACGGAAGCAGTGGTAACAGCTGACCTCATTGTTGATATAGACAATTTATTTGATTGTTTAAATAGTAATACGCCTGACCAAAGGGGAGGCAAACGTCATTCTACCAATATGACTGAAAAAACTCCACACTTAGCATTATTCAAAAAAATGAAAAAGCTTTTTGAAACAATTAAATTTCTTGGATGTCGAAGCGTACCACCATCTGTTGAAGGGTGGTTGTGGACCTTAAATGGGATACAACTCCTTTGGAATAATTTAAAAACCAGGAATCCAAATTTAAGGAGTTTGTCAACAAGAAAATTGCAGCAGGATCCCCTGGAGAATCTTTTTGGATGTATTAGGGGCAACTGTGGATCCAACACAAACCCAATAGTTGGACAATTTGTTGCTGCATTAAAGACGGCAGTGTTGAGTCAATTGGCAACAACTGGAGTTAAAGGGACAAACTGTGAAACAGACACTAATATGTCAATATTCAGTAATTATAAAATGTTATTGTCCAAAAAAGCCGAAAATAATGATATTGAAGAAAGAGAACAAAAAGAGAAGAAAATTGTGGTGCAAGATTTACCTTCATTTCATGAAGATAATGAAGTAGATGGTGAAGTACAGGCTTGCTCTTATGTTTGTGGTTATATTTTAAAAAAATTTAATAATCAGTGTGACCAGTGTCATCAATTATTAAATGCTTCGGAGAGAAGTATGGAACATTTTTTTATAGAAAGCAAAGAATATGAAAATTCAAGAAGTAGCTAGAAAATATGGTTCTACAGCATTAATTAAAAATGTAGAAGTTTGTGCAAGCACTGTGAAAATTTTTTTGGAAAAAAATTCACACTTGGAATCTATCAAATTAGAATGTTATGAATTATTAGGAAATATTAATTTTGATTTTTTGAATTGTGGTTTACATAAACAAAATATTGTAAACCATATTAAACAAAGTGTTTTTCATATATGTGGGAAAAGGTACAGTAAAAAATAGAAAATTCACAGAGGTATCTTCAGCAGGAGCCCTTCAAAAAAAAATTAAAATTTTGCAAAATCTTTGATTATTCTGGATAGACTGAAACTATTTCTAAGAAATCTTGCACAAATATATCAATGATCTGGATCTGGAACAATTTTTTTAAAATTTATTTATAAATTAATTTTTTTTAAAATTTATTCCAAAGTTACAAACTTTGGAATAAATTTTTAAACATTCAAAAAAGTTTAAAGTTAGTATGACAGTTCATGTCAAGCGTGTTTGTTTTGCAAACTGAATGACAAGGTATGTTAATATAATTTGATTAATTTAGTATTAATTTTAGTAATTTTATTAAGTAGGATTAACTGAATCCAATTTTATTGGGATGTTAACGTGTTTATTATTTATTTGATTAATTATAATTATACTTTGATTGTGTTCAATGGGTTATTGTAACAATTGTTTATTAATTTAATGATATTGGTGATTTGAATTGTGTGGAATTGTGTAAAGTAAATAATTAATATGGGGTTATTGATTATTCATGAATGTATATGAGAAATAATAAGTAACTTAAAATGTTTTATCTAGATGTTAATTAATCAGCCGGGATCTTGGCTAGTTTTCATCAGGTTTTGTGGCCGAGGCTCTATTGATGGAGAATGAATACTATTGGTCGTTTTGGTGTAATAAGATTTTGTCAATGATCAAGTATATATGTATATTCCTATCGGTAGGGGGCTCATCTGAGAGCAATCCCGATTAATGTATATTGTCCTGATTTAGGCAGGGTCGTTATTTAAGGATGAAATGTATATAGGAATTTATTTAATCAGCTTCACTGATTAAATAAATTAAATGAGCGGGCGGATTGTAACGTTTGCTTGTGCCTTATAAGATAAACAAGGTTATAGCACTAGCAAACATACCGCCTACTACAACTGGCATTTTAGAAATCTGTCATTTATTCTTAATTTCGTAATGATAGAATATGCGAGATTGTTCTATGACATTACCAGCCGCCGCAATAATACTATTATGATAATAATTAAATGTGTTATTTTAAGTGTTCTCTTTTAAATAAATAGTAAAAATAATTAAAATTCTTTTAATTAAAAACGTCCTCCCAGTAGTAGGAATACATATAGTGTACCCGGTACGCTATAATAGCACTCTTTATTGTCATGTAACTTACCCAGTTTTTATATAACGTAAACGCTTGTATTGTAATTGTGACCCCATAAATATACAAAGAAGGAATTGTAGCGGCGAATCTGAAATAAATGTGTGTACCTATTTAATAATCGCATCGCATTATCATTTATTCCTATCAGGTCGCTGCTTGTTCATCTGGCGCCCCCGGGTGGGCCCCACCTCGCCGAAGACGCTATCGGGATAACGTGCACTGGGTGCGCGTCTCCGATGTGGGGTGGCGCCGCCGCCCTAGACGCGCTCGCCTCGCTTGCCTCGGCGTGCTCCCTCGCCGCCACGTGCCATCCATTCGCGTGATCCACCACGCCGCGTGGCCTTGCTGAGCCACCGCCGTGGCTTAAGCCGCCGCCATTTTGCCCGCTACTTGCACGTGTCTCGCTTGCTAAGGGGAGTGTCGTTGCCATTTCCCTTTTATTCCAATGTCATCTCCCGCCTTATCAGTGCATTCCTACGGGGCCTACCTCATTCACCTACTTTCGAAATCTATTATTCAATTATAATAAATCATCAAATGTGCTATCTTAACTGAATAACCGCCGTCGGGGAAAGGCCTAGTTTGATACAATGCAATAAACCTCTTCTGTTTATAAGGTTTCTTGTGTTAAACTAGTTTTAAGCAGTCTCTCATGAGGCTGTTCTAACAATAATTTGTGCTTAATTACTCGAACATTAGGACACCTCTTCGTTTATAAGGTGCCCTCTAATTGCAATTTTCTAGGCAACACTTCGTTTTAATTGGTTGTTCTAGCAATTTTGTTTAAGTTTTACAATTCATAACCTCTTCTTTTTATAGGGTTTTAATATGATTGTGTTTTATAGGCAACTCTTCATTTTAATTGGTTGACCTAGCAAAGTCATTTATGTGTACACTCGTGGAAGCCTCTTTTGTTTACAAGGTTTCTGGTACTTATATTCAATGTTCATGTAGGAATTTTATTGTTTCAAAACAATTGACAATATAAATTTGTTTTCTTTGGTTCCAAGGTTGCATTTAAGATTGTTTGCCCTAATTTCTGTTCAATTAAGCTGTTTGCACTGTGCTTTCTTATCTAATTTAAATAAGATCAATAAATTTGAATTCTGCTTGAGTCTTGTTTGTCAACAAATTTAGTTTTCTTTGCCTAGCTGTGCATATTTTTATTTGCCATTTGCTCATACATTTTTGCTTTGCGTTTTCAGCCTAATACACCTTGCCGGTGAAACCTGCTTCCTTCTCTGCTTGCAATCTTCGCCTCTGCACAGCCTGCTTCTAGCCACAAGCTGCAGCATCCTCAACAAGGGGCGTAAGAGTTTTTAATTTTATTAAGTTAAACAGGGTTGTGATTTGCAAGGTGTTAATTCCAAGACTTTCTAAGTGTTATTTTAAGCTTTGAAAAAAAAACAAACAATAATAAATTTCAAATTCTATTAACTTAAACTTAATCATTTTTAATATGAGTAAAATGGGGCCTGATAATGAAGAATTTCTTGCATTAAGGACTAAGCATAGCTCAATTAAGGGCCAAGTGACAAATTTCAAAAACTATTTAAGTCGCTTGAGTGCCAAACTAACAGATCAAGTAGAAATTAATAAATTAAATTTAAAGCTTACTAAGTTCTTGGAACTAGCAACTACATTTGAACAGCTGCAGACTCAAATAGAGGTAATAAATGAACACATCTACAAAGCCCCATACCCTTAAATAGAACCTCCTACATACCATAATAGAAGCCATCTTCCTACTTCAATATGATAAACTTTTAAATTTTTTTTATTTTTTAGCTTTTTATTCAATCATTAAGTCTGCCAAATTTCACATTAAGAGAATTATGGGTAACACCCACTTAACTTTTGAGGAACTCTCCTCACTGTTTGCTCAGGTAGAAGCCATCCTACCCTTTTCTTCATCTCCTGATGATTGTTTGGCACTCACCCCGGGACACTTTCTGCTTGGCAGGTTGCTGATGTCGCTTCCGGGACCGGATCTACTCCCAGAGAACCCAGCAAGACTAAACCGCTTCAAGCTCAACGAACAAATAAAACAAAACTTTTGGAAAATATGGCTAGTGGACTATGTTTCTGATGCATAGGCATCAATGGAAAACAATGAAGGCAGATTTTTTATTTTGTCATGTTACTTGCTCGACATTAACGTAAACGCTTGGTATTGTAAAAACCATACATAGATTTTACAAGTTCACATCATATCTGACCAAACTGTATTTAAATGTACCTCATCTCTTTAAAAATTTGAATGTATTTTGCAAAATATTTTATACTGTTCTAACAATAATGAGTTTATTTTTTAATAAAGTCACATTTCTTAAATATTCTGTTTTATTCATATAACGAAAATCCTAAAAATTTAAAATTATGGTGTAAGCATATTACAAATGACACCATAATTTAAAATACCCGCCAGTGTATAGTTCAGGGGGCACCCCCTAGATGGCGCATCAATCGATTTCTGTTCACATTATTTTGTATGAAGTTGTCGTTCTTCTCGCCGTAGTATATGTTCCTTGAGTGTGTTGCTGCAGGTCCAATTCGCGGTTTTCGCTAGCCCGTGTTTTTGTTTTGTTCGTCGTTTCTTTTTTTTCTTTCGCGCGTCTTCCTTTTTATACATTCAGTTAGTATTGTTTATTTGATCTTATACCAAAGTTGAGTGCTTTTTGCTGTGAAATCTTCTTTAAAGTTGATCAATTTCATATTACATCTTATTGAATGTGATAATTTTTATTTCATAGTAGTTATTTTTCCATTCAAATATGCAAAGTGCTTCCGACGTTATATCTTCACTACTTTGGTTCAAAGATGATAGTGAAACTGACGATGATAAGGAACCTCAGATAATAGAGCAATTTGTGCAAAACGTAGAGGACTTTAGTTCACAATATGGAAGTGAGATAAGTGTTTCGTATACTGCATTCAATTTGCGTGGTCCACCTTCAAATTTTCCAGATTATGGTGATTACCCACAAGCTTTTGTTATGGTAAGAGTGAAGAAGGGTCGATAAGAGCAAATAGACTTTTATTGAAGTTTTCTTGTAGATACTATTTTATAAGTTTTTGCTTCTAAATGGCAGTTAAGTCTTCTTTACTTGCTTCTTTCATTTTCAAATTCGATTAAAAATAATTAGGGTCCAATAATGAAATCGGTTCGGAAAGATAATTATATACAGTTTATGCATTTCTAGTTTTAGATATTGATCTTTATGAACTTAACTAGGCACCTCTAAATACTCAAAGTGAGTTACAAATATTATACTTTAAATAAAATAATAAGAAATATTGCTGTGTTGTAAAACAATACAACTTAAAAAAATGTTTACTGTCACATTTGCCACTTGTATTAGATTACATGATTGAGAATAGGCAACAAAATAATAGATAGTCTTGGATTAAGGATGCAGGTTCATTGTGCTACATGCTACGTTGCGGCTAAAGAACCCAATGCTGGTTTAGTTATTTTACTGACCAGACTCGAGTGAGATATTTGTTTAATTTAATTAAAGATCTCAATTTAAAATTATTTTCAATAAATGAAATATTGATGTTTCCTAACATTGATTTACAAACAAATAACTTCGGGTCTGCATTTGAACGCTGCTGAGCGAGGGCGCAATGAAAATGCAACAAAAGAATGAATATTATAACAATGTCTGACAACACATCTAAAATGACATATTGCTTTGGTAAAATCTGTTAAAATTGAGTACTAAGTAGTTGAAGCTGCATAAGGTGATTTTATAATTAACTTTCTAGTTGCAGTTCCTTAAGGTGAAAAGGAAGAAATAATCAGTTGTGATGTTATGATATACTAGTAAAATTTCTAGTAATTTAGGTAGTTTCTTCATAATTTTGTATGTGTGGGTTAGCCCGGGACACTAATGTCAATTTGTGAATATTGCAAACTAAAACTCACCACTGTCTAGTATTTACACCAATGTTTTCTAAGTAAAAAAAAGATTGAAACATTAACTTACTGTATACATGATAAAGATTCCCATTCATTTGACATTTTAAAATGCTGTGTACATTAACACAATTCAATCCAAACCTTTTGTATCGGTATTTTAAACTATTAGCTTTTTAGGTGTCAAATAAATGTACTTTTTAACATATAAATAAATATTGATTATTTTAAACCTTAGAGAACATATGGAACTTGGTGGGAGGAAGCTCCATCTGCCCAAGAAGATTATCAGCCACAAAATAGTTGCAGGATAGCTAGTCAAGACTTTGTAGGTAAGTTCTACTTATAAAGTTTTATTTAGACTAAGTTTTTTGTGATGAGGGACCACTGTGTATTCCTTATAATTATCATGGACCATAAGGTTAAAAAATACTATACCAATTTAAAAATGTAGGTTAATCAAACTGTTTCAGATAAGTCGGTAATTGTAAAGAAAATCAAAAGTAACATTGATTTTTAACATTGAGCTTTTAGCGTTATAATTCATAATTAAAATAAATGATTTTGTGTAGATATTAAGTAAGGAATTTATTGAGATCGCGATTCTTGTAAAATTTTTTGGGTTTGGGTTAAAATTTTGTAAAATGATTACTTTTGCTCAAAGCTTTGTGCATTCATTGGCTTTCTTTTGTTTACATGATTAAGGGCACAAGGCATACATTCCTGAGACCGCTGGTAGGAAACTACTGATTTAGAGCTTTACTTATAAGGAAGTAAGAATAGGTAAACTAATTAGTTTTTTTTTTAATAATGTTAGAAAAAACTACTTATAGGACTTTCCACTTGTTTTCATCTTATAATATTGAGCTTAGGAGATAAGTGTGAAATAAATACAAAATGTTTCAACCAATAAATTATTAGCTGACTTTCCATCTTTAACCATAAATTTATTTTATCTTTCTCAGAAGTTTCTTTTGAAAGAGCAGTGTATCCAATGGAAGTTTGCATCTTTGAGACATATAACCCCGGTGCTTTAGTCAGGATATGGGCTCGGGCACCATCCGCCTGGTTCTTACTTTGGGAAGGAGAGCCAGAATATGTTGGTGATACTCCAAGAATATTCAGTCCACCTATAAGACAGATGAATGCCCCTACTAGGTTAGACCTTTATTTGCAAACATTAACAAATATAAGTTTACATTACTTATTATTTGTGAGAATTTCTTATAGTACCTATTTCATAATAATAAATAAGCGAATGTCTTTTCTACTTTCTTAAAAAGTGTTAATAGATTATTTTATCTTTATAGCTATAAATAATTGGTCATTTTTTGCTCGCGCTCTTGTGTGCGTTAAGCTTGTATATATACAGGAAACATGTATGCATGACAAAATGTACTGATTACACACACACCGAACTGACGAGAATGTTTGACGAGAAGACACGCGCACAAATGACTCGAACCATCTTTACTCAATCTTTTCATACAATTTATGGTTAAATTAATGTCTGTCATGCCCTGTCTCAAACAAAATCATTAAGATTAATTTAGACTTTTTTTTGCAGGTTCTTGCGATTAGAATTCAACCACAGATTGCTTCCATACTACACGGAATTAGATGCTGTTTTGTTAAAAGGCAAGGAGCCATACAACATTGTTAAATTGAAAAACAACTTTTCCTATACTTCCCTATTTTATAAGAAAACACAGCCAGCTATTGAAAAGGGTAAGTTGTTCCTTATGGTGCATCCACATCATCTTTTAGTTCATCATCGTAGTTTGAGCAACATTTCGTAACACAATACCTACTTAAATAATTTGCTATTTCTCGTTGCTTTTAACTACACTTGCGAAAGTTGCTCTGCAGAAATTAAAGTTGTTGTGGATGCACCTCCAACATGCTTCAATACCAGTGTTCGTTTGCATTATTTCATTTTGCCTAAATTTCATAACGGCCATTTTAAGGATTCGGCCATTTTAACTACCAGAACACTGGCGTGGGGCCGCATTTGAATTTATTTTGAAGGGTTCTGAATTTAGTTCCTAGTACCTTCTAATAACACCAATATATTACGGTGGTTCTATGTTATCTAGATAATTTAGGATTCATTCTCTATACAGATCTTTTGTAGTTAAAATCAATAATTTTCAAAAATATAGCTCAGATACAAATGTGCCATTATGATATAGAATTCTTCATAATAATAGCTCATTTGTATCTGAGTTATATTTTATCCGTGCATTACATAGTTTTAGAACTATTAACAAGAAAAAAGAAAATATCGAATGTCCTTTGCTTCAAATATAGTTTTGATGTTATTACAGTTAACAATACAGACACAATGCATAGGTTCTAACAACAATAAAAAAATGCGCCGGAGTCATTATAATATACAGTATCTTACCAACTTACAAAAATAATATTTGGAGGGCTGCTTTTATAAAGCAATGTAACTTTAAGCTCGGAAAGTCTTAAATACTCGTTTAAATTTTGTTTTATCCGAAATCCTAAAAAGTTTATTTACAAAATAAACTGAACTCTCGTTAGGAATGAACTCTCGTTAGGAATCTTATACCTACAACATTGCAAAATATATTCCAAGTATGAAGTCACGTGCCATTATAACATGACAATCGCTTACATTGTTAACTATAATTTATGGCGCTGATGTAGTTATATCGCCGCGAAGACGTCATCGCACCACGTGAGGATGTTCGTGCACACAACTGACCTACGACAAGATTGTTATGTGATGTTTGGTTTGAACAAAATGAGAAGTTTGAAGTCTCCATTCCCGTGAAGTTTCTTGCCAGTTCTTTTTCGCTAAGGTCTTTTAGAACTGGTGGTAGAGCCATTTACGTAATGTCAAATAAAAAATAAATATTTGAATTTGAATTTTGTAGCTGTGTTAAAGAAAACTATATTTTATCTATTTCTTTAAAACCTAATCCTTTCCACACAATAGTATACTTTGCAATATCATGTCCTAGAACAATACAAGAAAAATTTCCTGTTTCACGGTCACGGCAATTTAAAAATAATACGGAAACATTGTAAACACTATAAATCTTGTAATCATCGTGAGACTATAAATTTATTATGTTACGATTTGATAATCGCTTGTCTTTATTAACAATAACAAGTGAATATTCAAAATACTGAAAACAAAAGTAACATTTTTATTAATAATAAACACTGAGATTAATACTTGCAAGCAAGTTTAATATTTACTTTTCAATATCCATATTAATTGATTTTTTAATCCAATTTAAGGCCTTACCTAAGGGGGTGGTTTCAGGAAATTTACAGGCCACCACTCTTGCCGATGTGTAACATTGAAATATTTTTTAGGCATTTGGGTTTTCTCACTAGGTTTTTCCGTCAGTGTTAGAGCAGTTGGCCTTTTCAATACCCAAGCATTATTATGTTTTAATAAAGAGAAGCAAGTTATTGAGTTATTTATTTGCGTATCAAGGTACATTTTTCTTATATCTATCTAAACTTCATTGAACACAGGCGCTTGTACGGACAATACGTACGGCTGACCGAGCTATCGATCACGAAACTGGTTCACGCGCTCTCGTGCGCTTGTAATGATCGTATGCTATGAGTGAATTACCTCCGACCGAGCCCGATTGTTTTTGAAGGCGGAGCGATGGAACGCTGTGAATATGAGAATGTAAGTGACGTGCCGGGGGAGAAGAGGAGGAGTATAGATGAGGAAGAGAGATGGATGTTGATGGGCAGAAGGGGGAATGTATTTGCGGGAAGCTCAAATGCAGCCGAAGATGTTAGAGAACCCGTAGAGTTTACTGAAGTGTGCTTGACGTCGAAAGAGCCCTTACCAAAGAAGTTAACATTAGCAAAGTACTTAAAAACTCAGAATCTTAGTAAAATAACTAAAGTTAAATATCTTAATGAGCATAAAGTGCTAATTACGTTTAGTAATATTTCATATGCCGAGCTTCTTATCGAGAATAGTTTTTTTTAACGAAAAGGGCTTTAAAATTCAAAAGACAATGGACATTAGGTTGGCTTACGGTGTAATCAGAAGGAAGCATCTGAAGACGAAATCATGAGTTCCTTAACTTGTGGAAGTGGTTTGGAAACAGTAGAGGTACGAAGGTTAAAAATAAAATATTAGTTAAGCTACACGTATTTCCTACAACGCAATGTTCACGGTGTTAGAGATTCGGGCATAAATCTAAGATGTGTCCTTCACTGCGAGATGTTTGTCCAAAATGCACCAGAAACCACACTAACTGTGCCACTAATGAGTTTAAGTGTAATAACTGCGGAGGGAGGCACATGGCCTTAGCCTATATTTCTTAAAGAAAGACGTATTGGGGAAATTATGGCTGAGTTCAACTGCTCATATAAAAGCGCCCTTACTATTTACGTACCCCCTAGCAGCCCTGTAGTTGTAGAGGAGCGACAACCTCTTAATAACGTAGAAAATTATAGTGAGAAAAACGTAATTATATCTGAGGATTCAGAAATTCAGCAAACCTGGTCCGGCATTATAAAAAAAGAAAAAGAAAAAGAAGAAAGTTAACGTCAGAGAAATGGTCGCAATAGAAAATGAAGTAGAAGATGGCACCGTGTTTTCTGATTTACCGTACAGATCCGTTACTACTTGAGAAACCCAACACCCAATTGTTTAGGTGTTAGTACAAGTGGAAAACAAAAACCTGACAACGACGATGGCAGGCAAAGAAGAAGCAAATTTTACCTTCCAGCGGTCGCGTGCGGTCTCTGAGTCCGCAACGAACTTATTTTGGTCAATTTACTAAAACTATAAGCAATAGACGCTTGCGCTTCCGTATTATCCTCGGGGGTGGGGGGTGAGGTAGCATTCGCGACATTCGTCGCATGTGCACGTGCTGAATTAATTGAGTTTGCGGTTCCAGATTCCGCGCGCGAACCGAGTGTGTTCCGGTACAATCCAGTGCATTTTTAGTGAAACTGGGGTAAATGTTTAATATTTTTTGTATCTTACTATTACTTATGTTTTATATTATAATATTATTAAAGTATAGTATAAAATGAAAATATTCTTAGAGTCATTTTAGAAATCCTATAACAAAATGGAATTGACGATGAATGTGATTTATTTCTAAGATAATTGTAGTCAAGCTTATAAGTTGTTACTAGTAAAAAAGAAAATTTTTGTTTATTTAGTTTTTATTGATTTATAACGGTGATTATCACCCAAAGTCAAAAACTTTGAGTTTTTACATACCTTTGTTAAATTAAGTGCAAATAAAAGAAATGATGAATAAATGATTTATTTTTATTTTATCCCACTTGTATAAGACCTCTTTTAAGTTATGTCCTATACAATAACTCGAAATATTTATTAATTTTCTCAAACAAGACACTTAAAGTAGCGGAATCACAGACCGCGCGCGACTACCCGTGTTCGGCGCAAGGGTGCGACCGCTCGAAGGTTAAGTTATTGTTTGAGAAAATTAAAAATATGAAGAGAAGTCCTGGGAAGAGAAAATGAAGATTTGTGCAAGTCAATTATTTAGCTACTTATTATCTTCTATATACGAACATGTTGTTGATGGTTCTCTATTACACCTACTTGATGGCTAGCTTGTCTTGTAACAAACTGATGATTTTACAATGGAATTGCCAGAGTATTACTCAAAAAATTACCGAATTGGAAGCGTTACTCTCTCAAGAAAAAGTACACATCGTCGTGATTAGCGAAACCTGGTTAAAGCCTGAATGAATGATCCGCCTTAACAGCTATCAAGTATATATATGTCTATCCTATGCAAGATAGACATGATGGATATGGAGGCATTGCAGTAATCACACATCGGTCAATACGATCCTTTGCAATTAATTTTACTTACTCTCCGGAATCTAGGAATTCAGGTATTACACGTTAAAATAACCAACTGTCAAGTCTTAGAAAATATATTCTCCATTTACTGTCCTCAAAACATCGCTACTACTAAGAATGATTGGGATGCTTTATTCAATATATCAGCTGAACGGATTCTTGTATTAGGTGAATTCAACGGGCACCATTCTAACTGGTCGACAAAAACAGACTCAAGAGCTACACAAATGTTCGACTCACAAATCCACCACAATTTTGTGTGTTTAAATGATGGAACACACACACGCATCAAGATGGTTGAAGGAAGAATTCGAAGAACTACACCTGATATTTCGTTTGTTACAACTGATGTAGCTTTTAAATACAACTGGAAAGTCAGCAACGAAACCTTGGGGAGCGATCACAAATGCATATTTATAAGTTCAAGTTATGTCCGGCGACAAGGCAGCAGTGATCGCCGAAGAAATTATAAACTGGCTGATTGGACAAAAAATAGGAGGTACGTTAAAGATTATATGACAATGATAACTTTTTCGACTGATAATCAAAAGACCTATGATAATTTCATACAAGAAGTACACCAAGCTGCCGATAAGAGTATCCCATATGTTAAAATATGCAATGATCCCTAAAGGTCAGAAAAATTTCAACTCAAACCTTGGTGGAGCCCTAATTTGTCAAAACTTGTAGCAGAAGGTCGATTGGCGTTAGCGGCCTTCAGGCGGAATCCAACTCCCTCAAACATGGATCATCTAAAAGGAAAAATTGGAGCAGCCCAGCGAGCTATTAGAAAGGCCAAAAATGATTCCTGGAAACGATTTTACAATAATATTGACAGCAAGATGAGCGCTCATGAAATGTGACTACATATGAAATGGATCAAAGGATATAAATCTAGCAATCCAGGTATAGATAACATAGTAATAGATAAATTGTTAAAAAGCTTAACCCCTGACTCGGTATCTGTGTCTAAACCAAATTTTACTTCTTTGAATGAGGATTTATTGGCACCTGTTTCGGTACAGGAATTACAAAACTGTATTAGATCTAGCGACACTACTCCCGGTGAAGATGACTTGTATTATTCTCTTCTGAGAAACTTACCAAAATCTGGCAAGGACTTCTTAGCTGCACTATTAACCAAGTTTTTACGCGATGGTTTTGTTCCTAAACAATGGAAGGTAGTTAAAATAGTACCTATTCTAAACTAAGACCAATATCTTTAATTTCGTGTCATATAAGGTGTTACATACAATACTTTGTCGTCGATTAGAATGGTATTTGGAAAAACATAGAACATTTGCAAGAAAAACAGTCGGCTTTAGACGGTCACAATCTTGCCACGATAGCCTTGCTAGGATAGTGTTTGAAATACAAACTGCAATGTCTAAAAGAATGGTCGCTGTGGGGTGTTTTGTAGACCTTGATAATGCATATAATAATGTGGACATAGGACAACTGCTAAATAAATTGGATACTTTAGGGATCGGAAAACATATTTGAGATTATCTTTGGGAGTACCTCTCAGAAAGAAAGGTACATATATTTGCTAACGCGAGAAATAGTAGTGATAGAGTAGCTAGTCGAGGAATAGCGCAGAGAGATCCTAGGTCCCCATTATTATTTAATATTTGCAACTGCTGATATATGCCATAGGATGTCGAGTATCAGAGATGTGTCAAAAGTGTTGTTTGTTTCCAACAAGACGGTCTTGGGTGCTTCGGGTGCGCTTCAGGAAGCTTTGCATATTTTTAATCATATGTGCACAGATTTGGGATTGCAAGTATCGATTAACAAGACTAAAGTGTGCACATTTAGCAGGGGTATAATAAGAGAACCTACAGTTATCAAAATTGAAAACAGAATCTTGAAGGCGGTACAAGTTGTCAAATATTTAGGCATGTGGTTGGACCGATCTTTAAAGTGGGTAAAACATATTAACGAAACTGTAGCCAAATGCTGTAAGTATGTTAATATACTTAAGGTATAAGGAGGTTCTAAATCGGGGGTTCACCCGACGCACTTAAGACGTCTGTATATTTCGATCGTACGCAGTAGAATTGATTATTCATGTTTTCTGTACGATTGCAGTGCCAAAACACATTTAGCAAAAATTTACAGAGTACAAAATCAATGCATGAGAATAGTTGGTGGCTATATTAAAACCACACCCATCCATGTAATGGAAAATGAATTAGGCATGTCTCCACTAAATACTCGTAGAAAATATCTTGCTGGAAAATTTTTCTTACGCTCCAAATCCATTAAAGATCGCATCAATATACAATTGTTGCAAAGCTTATCCGGGCTATGCCAATCTAGTTACTGGTCTCGAAAAAGAAAACCTTTACTTGTAGATATGTATAATTCATTAATGAACTTGGATATGTATGTCAGCCAGTCCTTGGACATGTACTCTTTAAATACACGGGTTGGTAATATTGATGTCTCTAATAATGTAATTTCGACCATCCCAGGTATAGGAAAAAAGAGCTCATTTAGTTTGTTTCAGCTTAAAGAAAAATGTTGTGATTATTTGGGAAACAAATATGCAACATATTACAAAATATATGGTGCCGCTTCTAAGGATAAATCTTGCTTCGGTATTGCGTTCTTTGATCTGTGAGTGTTTGACAGCTGAGTGTATTTATTAAATTAAAAGTTAGAAATAAAGTTTGAATAATGAATGGTGAACTCATTGCTATTTCTGAAGCGCTCTCTTGCATTAGTTCACCAAGTAGTTCTATCTGACAGTAAGAGATCTCTCTTACACAAAGCTCGTTGTACCTCGAATAGTCCTCAATATTAGTACCGTAATATCCTCAGATGTGGCGACAAGAACGTGGTACTCCAGTGGATACCTTCGCATGTAGGCAACGAGCAACTTGATCTGCTAGCTAAACAAGCGACTGTAGACGGAGTACCAATCCTATCGTTGCCTTTTTATACCGATTTGTTCTTCGAGATAAAGAGACAATGTCGAGAAGATCGGAAAACATATTTTGACGAAAGATCTTTGCAAAAGGGTATATGGTTTAAAACCATACAGAATCAGCTTCCTCGTGGTCCTTGGTTTGACGAACAGCAGATGAGCAGGAGATCGATTGTGAATGCTTTGAAACTTCGCTCCGGACACATTCCATTAAATCAGTTTTTACATCTAATGAAGATTCGAAACTCTCCAGATTGTGAGGAATGTGGAAAAGAAGAAGACGTGCTGCATTTACTGGTGGAGTGTGTCCGGACCAAGGCTTTGAAGAGCCCACCACTCTATGAACAAGATATTGATCTTAGATTAGTAGGTATGTGCAACATTGTACTGTCGCAACCTGCGTCAAAAGCAGCACAAGTTCTTTATAAAATGTGTAAACTCAGAATTAAATATTTTTTTGATGTTATGTACAACAAGCTTTTAAATAAAGATTAAAAAATACAACATCATTGAACACAAATTAAATTCAAAATATTAGTTTTAATCCTTTATTTTGCTACGAATTATCACATGAATAGTGTAATAGGTAGGTAGAAAGTTTTGCAGTAAACTAAAAGTAACGGCCGTCAAATGATTTAAGTATAGATTTTGCTAAGCGAACTTGTACTTTATTATACTGCATCTATGCATCAAGTTCGATGTCATCCACGACAAGCTGCATTGTTACGCCGCCGGTGTATATCATTTCACTCGCACTGGTTATTTTTGTTGTAAAAAGCTACGTGTTTTATAGATCATCAGATATGACACCTTAGATTCAGCAATATTTTCTTGATGGACATTACACCTTTGACATCTTACAACGGTTTTATTAACTTGATTTATGATATCTTACTGTATAATTAGTTTACCTACATCTCAACGTAAACTGGATATTCAAAGTAAGTTAGATTTATAAATAAACTGTTGGTACCATACAGTGTTAACTAATAAGCTTTGAACTTGGAATTTTCCGACTGCTAAGTATATAAGTTTATTTTCAAACAAAGTACTAGCTAATTACTTGTCAAAAGTGAACAGATTTGTTCCATTTACCAGAACGATTTTGGCACCAATACCGTCGTGACTTCTTAATCAATAACATTGTGTATTCAAATTTAAACACAAATATTTATTTCTCTGCGTTGATAACTTGCTTAATTAACTTGTATAAAAAATGACTCTGCCACCAAGTCGGAAAAACCTTCGAGAAGAAGAACTGGCAAAACCTGACGGGTGTCATTTTTCAAAATAAATTTGCAATGGCTCTTATATCTATACAAAATAATTCTTATCTGCATCTGTTAGCTCGGCAAGTCTGTCTCCCCATAAGCTATCCAAACGACGAACACTCGCGAACAGCACCCTTTCACGGGCTTAACGCGGGAGCCAGCTACCGCCTTCCTCAACCATATTATGGGGAAGTGAGCGATCCGTCTCCCGACGATACCGTAAAAAGACGTACAGAGCTTCTTTTTCAAGTTTACTAACATAATTGTTATTTTCAGGGCAACTATTGAACAGAATAATGGCATCAAACCTACATGAAACAGTAGTACCACCATTAAAATCGGCGCTAAAATTTTATGAAACTGACAGTGGTCCGCCTTTAGGAGACTTTCAGCAGTTGCCTGTAAGTAGAAAAAATATTTTTTTATAGTTGTCTCCACAAAGTAGCTAAAATAGCGTCTAGGATATAATATAACATTGGAACTATTTAGTATACATAATATCCATGGACATTGGCGTAGCGACGCGGTGCTGGGCCCGATTTGCCGCATCTTGCGTAGGTTTTTTAGAATGGTATTTATGATTATAATTTATGTACTAGTTTCTTTTATAAGATGAACTGTGTTCGGAGTTAGATACATTTTACATTCAGGTAACATAGTCTACATTGAGGTTTAAAATTGAATTTTATTCCTTAGCATCCCAATTTACTATAAGAAACCGATAATTTTAGGCTACTTTTCTTTTTTTTACAAACAGTGATCTTTGACCATCATGCATCCCTTTCATTTCCATATAAAATTGCGCTTTTGAATAAATACATAAATATCAACTGCGCGGGGCGAATAATTAACTGTCTCTTCTGGGGTTGTAATATAAAGCACTATCGTGTAAGACTAAAACACTGTACTTTTCGTAAACCAGTTTTGAGTTACGATCAAAAATGTGTATTTTTTGTTTTTCTCCATTATCTCGAAAGATTATTGATGTATACCTGAGCTTTATATACTATTACAAAGGTAATTTTACTGGTAATATAGCCATGGTTTATAATTTCTTAATAAGTATATATCTAAATAGATAGTCGAGATAAATTGTTTTACTTTGACAATAAACATCGATTTTCTAAAAATTTCAAAGCAAAACAATGTAAAGGGTTTATACTAAGATACTTACATAATATGTGACGATATAATAAATGACGATTCTATCCAAAATTAAACTTTGATTAATGAAACGTACTTAAATGCTTTAAGTATATATTTTTTAAAATTTAAAACCCATTTACGTAATGCAATCATCTCAATCATCACAATATCGCCATTACAATATTTTATATAAGTCGATGTTATTAATATTTATATCAGTTGTATTATTTATATCAGTTAAAATTGTTTACGCTGAACTATTTGTTGTGATGTTGTTAAAATTTTTAGTTAGGTTGATCATTAATTTTTTTCTATTTACACTCATTGTCCTTTAAATATACTATTAAAACTTAAATAAACACCCGGCACTTCGAAAATGTTATCGGTTAAGATTTAGAACTGTCAACAGACACGTGTTTTTCGCTTGAGCACCGCGCACTCTCTTTAGCATACTTAATATACTATAAGTAAAAAAGCGTTAGGTATACTATGCAGCGACAGCCATCATTTTGCGATTGAATGCATTTAATTGACCAAAAACACTGTAATTCGAGCGTAGTCAACGATAAACACTGTATCAAATTTTAGGTTTGTAAGACGATCAAGTAAGAGCACTGTAATATTGAATAGCGTGTAACACTACAGAACTGAGATTTTTATAGGATACTTTATATCTCGGTAACGAAACTTGTAAACGAACTATACTACCATTATCATATATACCAGGGTATAGATCTCCTCAAGCTAAATCGTTTGAGCCCTGTTAAGCTGAAACACTGTATTTGCTTATACAGTCTTTTAGCTTTACGCATGCTTTAGCTTTTAGCATGGATTTCCATATGCGAAAATATTCACATGTAAGATTTTTGTTATTGATTTTTTGGTACCCACTCATCAAAATAAGTACTTATAAGTTTCTTATTTTCAAAGTACTAGTAGAAAGACGGATTTCATAGAAAACTTATTTCAAATTTATGTGAAGTGGATAACTGTCATTGTACACGAAAGACGAACGTTTTCCCCTATTTTTTTTAAAATTCAGTTTTTACAAAGCTCAACCTTCTTTTAACCGTAAATACCAAACCATCCCGAAAAACTACCAGAAAGGATACCTAAAAACATGCGTTTCGAAAAAAAGTTATATGTTTTTAAATAGCGTGGCAGCGGCTCACTAAGGAATCCTTATAGTGGTTAAAACGTGACGTGCCATGGAAAAGTTTTAACACGTGGCAATGCGGAGTTGCTAAATTGTTGCCTTCAGGCTGGACCACTTTAATATACCGGGAATGATAGAATAACATTTTCAAATTAATGTGAGTTTTCGATGAAAATGAACGTATTCCCATGGGTAACTTTTACTTTATCCTGTAACGGGCCTGTTCGGGCCAACACGTTCGAGTCGGTAGTATTTATTGAACGAGAAGGCCAGCCCTGCGCACCCCCTCCTTAATCGGGTGTCGCTTAGATAAAGGCTGCATAGCATTCCCATGTCACAGCCGTAAAGGTGGTTTTTAGTAGGTAGGTACCAGTCTAGTGAGTCCCACATTAACTTGTGGGCCGGCTGCGGAGGTATGCATTACGCATTTACCACCTCCATCCCCGTGAAGCGTGCCTCTAATGCGCGGTTTACATGTATTAAGTAGTTAAGTTGGTAACTAAATTTTAACTAAATTTTAAGTTACTGCATGTCACTTGTGTGTCCAAACGGATTAAGTAGTTAAGTTCATAAGTTCAATGAAGATGAGCAGTGATGAATCTCAAGGAATTCGTCAATTATGTACTTAGATATATGGTAAATGTGATTTTGGACAAATTCAGAGAAGAATTTTATTCGGAAATTACAATCTTTACAAGAATATGCTTTTTTCTAAATTTTTATTCTACAAGCGTATCTATTTTAAATATTCCTCAACAAATTTTAAGGTTGAACATAAGCTCCTCTCCGACATTAAAAAAAGAAAGAGTAAATGTGAAATAAATACGAGCTCTTGCCGCCACCAGGTTTGTCAACTTATGCACTTAACTAAATAATCACGTCCAAACGTGTTAAGTGAGAAGCCCCGCCCACCCACTTATACGAAAAATAGAACGAATCCTAATCTACTTAATCACTTGCGTACTAAATTTTAAGTTACCACTTGTAACTTAACTGACTGTTTACACGCAACTTTTAACTTAAAATTTAGTTACCAACTTAACCACTTAACGCGTGTAAACCGGCTATAAGATATTAGAAATAGAGTGAATAGTGCCTGTTGTATATGAGTCAACACTGTCATTTTCCTTTAGGACAACCCTCGAGCCTTACTATTATGGATACGACAGTGAATTTGTTTGTCACACTTTCTCGCAAACCGATCGTCATGTAAAAATCCTATCCTGTAAATATCCTGTATTTTGTTTAAAAAAATCTTTACAAATATTTAGCGTATTTGAATACTAGCGTATGATTTCTTTCGATGATTACTACATTGCAGATGGATAAACTGGATCGATAAAGCCGGAAAAGCAAGGTTCAAGGCTAGTGTTATAAAATGTTTGTATGTTCTTGAGTGTATTATTTTGAAATCATCCTTAGGTTATTCCGCCAAAACATTACCAAAGTACATAACTATCTGATGTAAAAGGATTTCTCGAAAACTTTTTCACAGTATCAGGAAGTTGTACTTGTACTGTAACTGTTCGGAATGTACCTCTAAACGAGAACGAGACGAACTTAATAGGTACTTATTGTTTAAAAAAAGACCAATATTTTTCCATATGTTGAAAGAATATAAATCTATAAATTATTTTAACATATCCGTGTAAGTTAGTCATACTTTACACAATACATTTCATAGTTGACGTCCGCCTGCAACTTGTTCATTTAAAAGTGTAGGTGGGTAGGATAGTTGAACATCAAGCAAGATCTAACCTCTTATACAGGGTGTTTATATGACACGATTTTGTGTAGTTTTGGAGATTTACTTACTTTAACAACTTATTATATTTCTTTGGCTCGCTCTATATCCTAAGCCGTTTGAAAGACTTTAACACATGAGGTGTCATTGTTTTCCTCTCATTGTGAGAGTTCCGGAACTCCAATGGGAATAGGAACTACACGGCAAAACAGCTTTAGCAGTCGGGTTTTTTAATTGGTCAATTTCAGCTGCTTGTTATTTAAGGATGTTATGACGAAGTGATAAAAATGTAGTATCTTTTTTGGGGTTAACATTTCTCTAGAAATTCAGGAGCAAGAAAGTTAATGTAGGTAACTACCTAGTAGCTGTGATGTAGCTACCTATGTGTCATACAAATGGCATATAGGCAGCTACATTTCCTTTGTTTAAAAGAAGTTCATTTGCCTTTAAAGCTTCTAACCATGTGCTTCCTTGAATGCAAACCACAGAATTTCTAATATGCTGCGTTCCGTTTGCCGATTACAGCGCTCACAGCGCTCATATACCCGTTCCGTTTGCCCGTGAGCGCGCTTACAGCGATATCGATATGTCATCAATGACGTCATAAACGCCGCCATCTTACCGCTCACAGTGCCAACGCTACGGAGCATGGTCGCTGTGAACGGCCTGTCAAAACTGACACATGACGTTACTTTGTTGATGTTTTTATTAGTCTATTAAAGATTTTAAAAGCTTGTTTATTAATTTTCTTTTGTAATAATGTTAAAAAATGGCTCCTGCTTCATTCAGGGTCAAAGATCTTAATGAAATTATAACTTTAGACTTAATCGACGAACAATCAGAATGTTAGCGCGCTATTAACCGTTCCGATTGCAATATCACTGATAACACTTTTAGCGCGCTCAAACGAATCGGAACGGTTTTGAGCACTTTTAGCGCTGTGAGCGCTGTAATCGGCAAACGGAACGCAGCAATAGAGAGAAATAGAAATGTAGTGAGAGCAGGTAGCGCGAGCCAAGCATAGGTCCTATAGGCCTCACAATCGATTTACGCAACGAATCGTAGTCGAACGTACATCATGGTGCACGTGTTAAAAATGGTGTGATTGGTGGGAATTATTTGGGCGTGTTAACTATTGGCACAAAGTAGGGAGCAATGTGGCATCAGTGGTACTGCAAGTAAACTCAAACAAGGGCATATCTATTTCCCTCTATTATATGAGCGGTGAGAAACAAATATATTCGATTTTTAAATTCATGTTTATTACATTTATTCATTGTTTATGGTAATATTTTCCGGAAAGTTTTCTAGAACATCCTGGGTTTTTGCTGTTTTTAGTTGCGTATGATTTGATTCCAAGGTTGCCTGTTATCAGATTTGGCCTGAATAAGCGAATATCGCCAAAACACGTATGTGAATAAAATGCATGTGTTAAATTTTGTATGGTAAACATTGAAAAAATTACTTTATTGCCATAACGGTAGAACGGAAAATGCCGATTTTGTAACCGATGTTTGTGGGTAGCCAAAACAGAATTATCCAAAGAATAATATAAATATGAAGTGATTTCATGGTTTCTAGATTTATCGACATGCAAAATAATAGTCATTGATACCTAAACTCATAGGATCAAGTAGGTCTTAAACTGAATCTGGTAAAAAACTTGTTTTCTTCACTTTTCATAACAAAAGAGACAAAAGTTTTAGACTTTCATTGCCAGTATACGGGTTTAATGGGTGTTATTATTTTGTCAACAAATACCTAGTAATGTTTTGGTTAGTTATTTTCTATTAAGGGACTTTCAAAAGTATGAATATATATTTCTATGTAGAAAGTATATCTTTTTAAAAGAGGACACGTATGTTTGTCTATTAATCCTGTAACTATGAAACTACTACTACTGTCTCAGTCAATTATTTCTTATTGCATCCCCGTATGGGATGGCGCTGGTAAAGTTATTATGCTGGAATTGGAAAGAGCACAACGTGCAATACTCAAGGTCATGACGTTCAAACCCATTCGCTACTCTACTTCATCCTTATATAATGAGTGTCAAGTATTAACTGTGCGTCAATTATTTATTCTCAGATCCATTGTCAGAAAGCACAGAGATTTGCCACTTGAGCCTTGTCTCTTGACTAAACGTTCGAGTGTAAAAGTCTGTCACATAAATAGTCACAGAACCTCTGCTGCCGCTAACCACTTTGACATCCTATCCTCAAAAATATATAATAATATTCATAAAAGCACCTCAATTTATGCATTAAATATTTTTGAAATTAAGAAAAAATTGACTAACTACCTCTTAAACTTAGATTATGAAGAAACCGAAAATATTCCTATTTAGGTCCTTTAACAAATTTCACTAAATTATATACTCATAAAATAACTCAAAAAATACACTCATACACTAACTTGTCATCAAACAAATACACTCCTCACCCACTCACACACACCCACACCCTTTCACACACTCCTCCTCATATTTACAAAAATGTGTTATGTTTATTTTTAAATTGATTTCTTCTACTTTTGTATCAGTTTATTTGTAGCTTTTAAATTCTGGTCTGTGACACAACTACCAATAAATTTTTTCAGTTGCCTTTCATTAGGAATCACTGGCTCTGATAGCACACCTACAGTAGTTTCGGAGTCAGGGGTATTCTCTCATTGTGACCTCTATATGTAACCTTTAGATTTAAGTTTAAATTGTCATAAGCCTTAAACTATGTACTGTATTTTGTAAATTGTTTGGTTACAAATAAATTATTATTATTATTATTATTAAACCGATTTCAATAATTAGTTTAGCATGAAACACGGCTAACGCTATAAGAAACGTTTAAAATGTATGGAGCATATCACGTGACTGTCTTTATATCACGTGATGCTTATAGTTGTGTACATGTTTTCGATGGCGTTAGCGATTGTAGAATGTAATATGGCTAGATCCCGGGTTTTAAATGCCTATCTTTTGTATCAAACATTTCGCGCGGAATCAGGTGGTCGTCGCGCCTTAAAATTTTCTTACAGAGTTTCTGTAAGTGCCACATAGCTGAAGAAGTTTATTTGGATTTAAAGCCAGACATATAACGATACGGCTCAGTAGCATCAATGGTGGCCCTGGCTCATATTCCGGCGGTCACAGGGTCAAATCCTTTTCGGGGCGTTCATTTGTGTGATGAACACAGATATTTGTTCTCGGGCCACGGTTGTTTATATTTATGTATGTATGTTTATACTGGGTTCTCCCCAGTTCGCTGTAGGGTCATATATAACCCAAAACTTTGCTTACTTTGTGGCCATACAGTTGGTGTGTTTGTCTAGGGACTTATTTTTATAGAGAAAAAAAAGTATTAATATCAATTTCAATATAATATAATATTTTAGTTGAATAATCTTGCGAAAATTTATTTTATTTATTTGTATATTTTACTGAAAAAGATAAGTTTGGGTTTGTCGGAAAAAATACACATTAAACTAGATTTCTCCGTTCTTTAGGTTCTTTTTTTTTGAAATCCCCAGACAAACACCAACTTTTTGGCCCCAAAGTGGGCAGAGCTTGTGTTATGAATGACCATGCAGTGAACTGAGGGGAACTCAGAATAAACATACATATACAGGGTGTCCAGAAGGTCAACGTCCAAATGGAAGGGGTTCACGCACCATGGTCCAAATAGTGAAAAGAAAATATAAAAAAATCTATGTGGATTAGTTTAGTAGATATAGGATTATTTCTAAAATAAGTGGTAAATCACTCCTTATAGCAGTAATTCGTATGCTGAATCTGTAAATGTTGACCGATTTTGATTTTTTTCGTCGGTTATTAATTGGTTACTAAATGTTCTTATGTAATAAACCTTTGATACAAGCAAATCTATTATGGTACGATAGAAAAAAAGCAATAAAGAAAAAACAAATTTGTCGAAATTGTTTATACCTAATTTTCTCTGCTCCACCGTGTAAAAACATGTACGTAAAAATTGGCGCATCTATTGCAGTTTCTAAAAAAATATAATACTTGGCACTTAATTGATCTGATTTTATTTATGATCTTTAAATTGAGGAAGCACCTATTTTAAAAATTATTAAAAATGAGTAAAGAGATGTAAAATACTACTAAAAGATTACATGAAAGGGACACTTGCTAAGGTAGACGATCCAGGGAGTTGCTCCTCTCTCTTATTACCCATCCCCGTGCCAGGTACCGAACATCAGTCAGTCAGTACGTCAACTTGTTTTGTTTGTATCTTACGTCACGTCTCTCTTGCGCATACATTTTGATAAATACTTATAATGATTTTTAGGGGTGTAAGGGGGAGTCGCCTACCATCAAGACTCTCCAAATGCCAACCTCACCTGCCCGTGGTCCACCCTGCCGGACAGCGGACGAGGCTCTGGCGACCGATGAATGGCGGGATAACCATTTTGCAGGTGGTAGGTTTCGACCGCGGCTTGCAACCACCCTCAAGACAAAGCCATGCCGCCAAGTGACCTAGTCACGTTCTGGCATGATGTCTTGAGTAGCCATTGGAGGAGAATAGGTCCGAGTAATTGCGCAGCGTATGAAAGCCGTTTGAACTCGATGGGTTATGATGCACCGGGTGGCTCATTTTGGAGGGCAGCGGGATCCAAATAAACGGTGCACCGCTGGCCGACCGCAGGTTGTAGGGCCCAACTAGCGTTCTAGCCATTCGCGAAAGGCTGCCCCACCGCCTGTGTAAAATCCCGGGATTGCTCCATCGTGCCGGTTGGCGACCGGATGGCGAGGGCCCGATGGCGATCCCCGGGGGGTTTTGGGCGTCCCCGCGGTCTCCATGTGAGTCCCCCACCAGTGGGTCTGACCACTCGAGTTGCTTGGTTCCAAACGTTGCGCTTCACTCAACTTCTATTCCTCTCCCCTATTCACCCTACCAACAACATAATGGAAAAAACCAAAAAGAAAAATAAGGCCGACAGCGGATGCACTCCCTCTCCCTAAAAGTACACTTCTCTAACATCCGAGGAGTGCACTCAAATCTCCACGATGTCCACCACCACCTTGAGACAGAGAGGCCGCACTTATTCTTTCTGGCAGAGACGCAGATCTGTGATCGTTCGGATCTGGCATACCTGCATTACCCAGGCTTTATCCTGGAGACCAAATTTCACCCCAATGTGTGCGTGTATGTCAGAGACGAGATCTGTTGTCTGCGTCTTCGATACTTGGAAGTTCCGGATTTTTCTGTTTTATGGGTCTATGTAGATACTGGCCTGGACCTATTGAATATCTCAGTGATACTGCAGATAAGGTCCAACGACGCTATCCCTCTGCGCAGTTGGTGTTCCTTGGGGACTTTAATGCCCACCATGGAGAGTGGCTGTACCCGTTCAAGGACACCGACCACGCTGGCAGAGAAACCTATCGGTTCGCAGTAACTCATGGTCTCTCCCAGCTCATCCACGAACCTACGCGCATTCCTGACGTTGTTGACCATACTGCGTATTGCTTGGACCTTCTGCTGACAACCGATCCAGACAGATACTCGGTGTCCGTATCCCATTAGGGACATCCGACCACTGTCTGGTGAAATCTGTGTCGCAATACTCGCCAACCGATACCAGCCCAAAAGGCAAAAGGCGAGTATGGCGGTACAACTCAGCAGATTGGGATGAGATGCGTCACTTTTTCGCCTCTTATCCTTGGCGGCAAGCTTGCTTTACTTCTGATGATCCATCATGCTGTGCTGATGCTGTCTCCAGTGTGATATGTCAAGGTATGGAATACTTTATACCGTTCTCTGATGTATCCCTGGAGTCCAAAGCCCGCCCATGGTTTAATGCTGATTGCCTCCTAGCTGAAAAGTGAAAACATGTAGCATACCAAGCCTGGGCTATCGCTCGCAGAAGCAAAGCTATGGATCTCCCAGCTAAGAAGCAGGCGTACAATGCTGCTGCCAAGTCCTGCAAAAAGGTGATCAGCGGCGCTCGTTTCGACCACATTGGCCGTATCTGGGACAAGTTAGCATCCTATCCCACGGGGACTAAGGCTTTCTGGTCCCTTGCTAAGTCGGTTGAGATGAACTTCTGTCGCCCATCACTGCCACCACTGCAAAGGCCTGACGGGTCTTTGGCCCACAGCGCAAAAGAGAAGGCAGACTTGTTCGCGAATCTCTTCGCGGAATGTTCACGTCTAGATTCCAAAGGTAAAAGCCCACCCACGTTACCTCCATTCGGCCCCAAGATGGAGGCCGTCCAAATTCACCAGAAACAGGTACTCAAATGCTTTCTAAATCTAGACGTGAATAAGGTCAGTGGTCCGGATGGCATTCCCGCAGTGGTTTTAAAGCGCTGTGCCGCCGAGTTGTCTCTTGTTTTGACACGCCTATATCGACTAAGGACTGGAAAAGTTCCAAAATCATGGAAGTTTGCAAACATACAGCCCGTACCAAAAAAGGGCAGTCGAGCCGACCCAGTCAACTATAGACCTATTGCAATCACTTCCATAATTTGCAAAATTATGGAACGTGTATTGAACCATCGTCTCCTGACGTACCTAGAGACCAATGAGCTCCTCAGTGACAACCAATATGGTTTCCGCGGATGACGCTCAACAGGAGACCTTCTAGTGTACGTCACGCATCTATGGAGCATGGCCTTGGAAGGGCATGGAGAGGCAATATCCGTATCCTTATCTCCAAGGCCTTTGACCGGGTATGGCACGAAGCCCTTTTGAGCAAGCTTCCTGCGTATGGCATACCATCTGGACTCTGCGACTGGATTTCTGATTTCCTGAGGGAATGGTCAATTCGAGTTGTCGTCGATGGCTTCTCATCGGACCTAATGGCGATCAACGCCGGCGTACCTCAGGGATCTGTTCTCTCTGCAACATTATTCCTGCTGCACATTAATGACCTTCTTTTATCGGAAGGCATTATTGGTTACGCCGATGACAGCACTGTTGTAGAGAGATATGTGTCCAATGCGTGAGCGAGTCCAAACCAGATCCAATTTCAGAGAGAGTCGATGATCGAACGGGTTGATTTGACACTTTGTAGGGTTTCCGATTGGGGTGAAGCCAATCTTGTCAAATTCAACCCTTCCAAAACCCAGGCGTGTCTCTTCTCCGCTAAAAAGAGCACATTCAACTTGATGCCCACTTTCCAAAATGTATCTGTACCGATCACAAACCAACTAGGGCTTCTAGGCATGACCATCACGTCGAAACTTAATTTCGGTCAACAGATTGAAACCATGGCACAGTCAGCTTCCAAAAAATTGGGAGTCATCGCAAAGGTCCGGCGGTACTTCAACTCCGAACAGCTGCTCAACCTGTACACAGCCCAGGTTCGATCTTGTATGGAGTACTGCAGCCATCTTTGGCATGATTCCGCAAAATACCATCTTGAAGCGTTGGATTCTGTCGACCGAAGGGCCCGTAGACTTATAAGTGACGACAAACTTACTTCTTCGAGACTGCAAAGTCTCGAGCATCGTCGAAAAGTTGCTAGTCTATCGGTTTTTTACAGATTGCACTTTGGAGAGTGTGCGAATGCTCTTTTTCAGTTGATCGAACCTTCCCCATTTCTCCACCGGTCAACCAGACGCAGACAGAAGTTTCACCCGTTTGTGGTTAGCGTGCCATCGGCACGCCTAGTTCGCTAGCCGAACTAAACGGTTCGATAGCTCATTTTTGGTTCGTGTTGCCAAAGAGTGGAACGATTTGCCTGCGTCTGTTTTTCCAGACAAATATTACCCTGGAGCTTTCAAGTGTGTGAATAGGTACCTCTTTGACAGGCGAGTACGATCCTCGTCTTCATCGTCACTTTCCATCAGGTGAGATGGAAGACAAACGCCTGCTAATTATTAATAAAAAAAAAATACTAACGACTCGGCTAGAACTTGGAATTTGATTACCTTTGTGATTTGGACTAATCACAAGCACAATAAAAGCTCTAGAGGGACCAAATCGTAGGGATTATCTTAAGTCCAAGTTAAAGCCAAGTCGTTAGTTCCAAGGATACACTAAACCAAAGGGTACGTGAAGCCCTTCCATTTGGACGTTGACCTTCTGGACACCCTGTATAAATACAAACAACCATGACCCGAGAACAAACATCTGTGTTCAACACACATATGAATGCCTCGGCCAGGACTCGAACCTGGGACCTTCGGCGTATGAGGCAAGGCTCCTTACCACTACACCACTCGGTCGTCAGTTACTTGTTATAAACAAGAGGTCCTTGTTTCACCCTTGTAACTCCTGATCCCGTGAGGATTGCGGGAAGAAAAATGCCGTATGTTAGTTCTGGACAATGTAGCTCCCTAATGGCGTAAGTAATAATTTTTAAAATCAGTTCAGATGTTGTGAACTTATTGATAACATACATACAAACACGCAAACACTCAAAAAAGTCCTCCTTTTTTTGTAGTATGTAATGTAATAACTTTTTTTAAGTTTGTGCTTCCCAAACCCACCTAATTGGACCGAATAGCACACGAAAAGTAAATAATTCATTAGTATTAGGTAGTAGTGGAAGCCTGATAACCCGATATAATGTTCTAAATTTTCCACGCTTTGAATGTTTTGAAGCTAGATTTTGCGGGTGTTCGTTTTATAAGCTGTTCCTTTTTTATGTGAAATGAAGGCGTTTATCTTCCACCTGGAAAGTGGCATCGAAGACAAGGTTACGCGCCTGTTCTAGAGGTACTCATATTCACTCTACGCTTGAAAATCTCAGGGTTATATGTATCTGAAAAAACAGGCAGATTCTTTCACTCCTTGACGATACGAACCAAAAATCAGCCGCAGAACCGGAAAAAGTATCTTATTGTACTTGTGTATTATTGGGTGACAATGTTTTGTTATTTATGTCTTTATTATGAGCATAATAAGAACCATTTTCTCTTATTGAATATATTTGAAACTTCTAAGTTGAGTTTCGATAGCGGGGTGTATTGATTTTGACGGAACTCACAAATCGGAATCAACACTTAAGACTAAATTTTGGAACCAACAAAAGTTTAAAAATAGTTTCATAATTTATTCAATTAAACACGCGTAACCTAATGGAGCAAATCACAGATCACAGTCATTATGCTAGCTGTTACATAAGAGAGAAACTTCTTTTCCTTCTTAGCCTATTTTACAATCGACTCATAATGGAGAGAGTTACGTAAAAAGGAACAATGTACCTTTGAATAGATTGAACATAACTGACTACTTTTGGAAATTTTTGAAGTATTGAAATGAAGTATGAAACCCACATGTTTCAACCCTTTATGGTTTTTGAATGTGATTTCTGAGGTTAACTACTGTTTGACAAAAAACGTATGACAATAGATCATTTTACAAACAACGTTTTAAAAACGAATCTTTTGACAAACTTTCATTTCGCAAACATATTACTTTAAAAAGAATCATTTGACAAAATACAGATTTCGCAAATGTTTTACTTAGGAAACAATTCAATTGTTAAAATATTAATTATAAAACTCCTCGTGTTGAACCAAAGTTGCTTTTCGTGACTACATACAAACCTAACCTAACCTAATTGAACCTGTATTGGGACCAGGCAGAAAGCAAGCGGAGTGCTGCGGAGCGAGCGTCAAATGCATGCATATAGTTTAAAAAAATAATCAATTTGTGAAATTATGTTTTGGCATAATGAAATTTTTTCTACTAAATATTTTGTCTGGTGAGTAGTTTATTGAACAATAGTTTGTGAAATGATAAATTTATCAAGTATAATTTGTCAAGCGTTGTTTTTCAAATGAAAAGTTATTTGTTTTTTGTTAAATGATTGGATACCGATTTCTGATAATTGGCTCCTTTATCTATCGACCATTAATCAACGAGGTGCTTCAGTCTACAGGTAAATGATATATACAAGAAACTCTAAGTAATCGTTTTGGCACCTAAAAAATTATGTTTTGAGACCAACATGATAAAAAAAAATTGGTAATAAAATTTTATCTTAAACGTAAATTTAAAATTTAGAATTTTTTAGAAATTAATTAGAGCTTTAAGAAACAAGTAGGTACGTACCTTGATACATCCATATTTTAGTGTTTTGACTACTGTTCGTATGTATGAGGATATCTTTTAGTTTAGGTCAGTCTAGATTAATTTTTACTCTGTGACCTTGCTGCGTAGCCTTTTTTCAAACGACTTATAATTAATACATGTGACCCGACATTATAAGCATCTCCAGTCGATTTTTGGCTACAACTATGTAATGAACTTCGCATCATATACGTCATCGTGATATACCATTTTGTATGTGCGAGATTTTGTCATATTTTGGATGCATGGATGTGATTCATGAATCTTTAAATACCTACCATGTAAATAATGCGACGGAGAAGCCGCGGGCCTCAAGGTTAGTCTTCCTCAAAATAGAGCATTTCGATGCGGTAAACAAAAATCTGCTTTTCAACAACGGAATACTAGGGGCAGCTTGTGGAAATACTTTTTACGAGTTTAAAAAAATCTGCTTTTCAACAAAGGACTTTATATCACGATTGTATTAGATACACTTGTAATTATTAATTACAAACGCAGTATATAAACTCAGAGTCAAAATAAACCAACTTCTAATGACGTTTCAATTCGAGACCCTGAATGTGTGCAATAAGTATGACAATACAATACTTTGTTTATTTCGAGCTGCTCTGTACCAACAATACACGACGAAGCATACACGACGGCAGCCCTGGCTAAGGTGTTGTTTGGTGTTATGTAAGCCCAGCGTAATGGGCGACGACAACACTACAAGGGCGAAGCTGACTCTGAGTCAGCACTAGCACACCCGATAGTACCAGGAAGTGGACAGTGGAACTGTATGATGAAATCCATCAATTTGTTTCTAGGAGTCGAATACATTAAACTTGGTGTTAAGTGTCTGATGGGCGTCTGATGGTGCAGCGCTCGTGATAAAAGCGATATTGTGATTTGAATTTTTTTTTAACTTCTATAGAATAAAATACAGAAGTCGTTCGTCATTCTCTCACAAGTACTGTATCTGTGTCAACTATCAATCGTTACCTCTTTTCTTTATTTTTTAGAAGGAAAACGTAGAGATTAGGCGACAGCCTTTATTTTTTGTGTGCTTGGACTATAAGAAACTCATTACCATTGTTCTCATAATGCATGTTTTCAGTTTTGTTGATCTTATTCATCTTTAATTCGTTATGACGAGGTTCTTGCAATGTACGTAAAGTTTTTATAAATTAGTAAAGGTGTATAGACCAGCACATTACACTGAAGTTTTTTATTCGAACTCGCGTACAGTGATCACCGATTCCGCTAACTACTCAGCACCCTATAAAGTTTTAGGTTAGTTTCATTTTAGTTCGTAATTTGACAATGTTTTGGTAACTATTATGTTGGTGAACTAATAAATAAATAAATAAAATTTGTTATTATTCCAAAAATTATTTTGCCAAATACTCGTCATCTTAATGTTTTCTACGAAACTCGTCTTAGGTGCTCTCACACAGTTGTACCGTGTGATCTAGTTCGGGCGGTAGTGCAGTCCTTTCTAATTTAACAGCCGTAAGAACAACGCGCTAACGTGTTTTTGTTTCGAATAAACAGAAGGATAATAAATAATAATCGGCAACGCATTACAATCGAATATCAATAATTAACAATAAAAATAATCAATAACATTACGGTTAATTATGTTCATGGGCAAGGATGTCTGTTTTCCGTCTAGGTTACAAAGTTAAAAAAAACTTTGACTTTTGAGTACCTACGCTAGTGAACAGTAATATTTGTTTAAAATTTGGTAATATAATCATTCTATTTATATTTTGCATAAATTTTGTATTTTAAAATGTGTAAATGCTAGTTGACAGCTTTGCGGGAGTTTCTTTACATAGAAACATAATCTTTTATAGCGATTTGCGCAAGAGTTTGGCGAACTTATATGGTGAAATCAGATTTTTGTATGTTTGATGTTGTATTTATAAGTTTGTTGAAAATTATTCGTACTCGATGTTAGGATATTTGATGTAAATGCCTGTTATTTACTTAATCCTCATAGCCTCTATGAGCTATTCACGATACCCTATGAGTCATAGGGTATCGTGAAAAATGATCTAATTAAAGAATTATTTATTATATTTTGCCCGATAAAAAAAGCCACTATGACTTACAAAGCTATTGCTCGCGTAAGGTAAATGTTTGGCCAGGAATGTTAGAAATGCGTTGAGGAAATTTTTTTTAAAATCCTTCTTTAAAGAGCGTAGTCGTGCAACGACTAGTTGAGGAAAATAATACTTGAATTTTTATTGATATAATTTGTTTGAAGTAGTAGAATAGTTTCTTAAGTTAAGATCTCGCCCGGGGCGGTACTACGGAGCTTCCTATGAATGTCCGAAATAATAATCACGTTTACGTGATTGCGTTCCGGACCAAGGGAAGAAACAGCCAGTGTAATTATGGGAATAAAAGCGATTCCGACTTAACCCTACGGTCGGCAACACATCATTCATCGATAAATCAATACACGACAAGATTATCAATCGAAACAACTAAGATTCTGATGTCCATGGTGCGGATTTGATATTCGACAAGCGCCGATCGGGGAGTCGGTATGGGCAGGTCGGCTTATTCGATTTGTCTCGCCAAAACCCTAACGGCACTGGCCGAACGGCAGTTTCCCGAACCTCTAGCTACACATACACGACTTTACCGCCCGGCAGTGCCGAATGACACCGGCCGGAATATGTAGATAGCGCACCATGCTGCTTATGTTCATATGAAGTTCATATATAAATAAAAGATTTCTTTGTTACAGGACGAAACAATACTATGTGTCATGAAATACCTGGACATGCAGTCTCTATGCAGATGTGCGCAAGTAAACAAGCATTTCACTAGGCTGGCTTCGGACTCCATTTTGTACAGGAGTATAGATTTGAGACCGTATTGGCATTGTGTGCAGTCACAAGTAAGTATTATTTACTATTACTACTAGTGTTAAACATTGAACTGAAATGACACAGAACCATGTGTCTTATAATTACCTAATAAAATGAGATTTAATGACAACATGCAATAGAGAGCGAGCCTCATCCAGAAAGATGACCGCACAAATTTTTTGGTCTATCCATTGTAAAAAGGTGCGACCTCGAAAGTAAAGCAGCGGGGCGGGTCCTCGTGCATGCACTCCATATTTTACATTAAAATAAAATGTGTTTCGTCCTGCAATACCAAATTTTTCCAGCGAGAAGTGTTTCGTAAATTCATTCTACGCTCAAATGTCTGACAACGAAATGTAAATTAAAAAGTAAGTGATCCCAGTCGTTGCCATCTTCCACATCTCTAAGAAGAAAATACATTTTCACTTGAATTGATTGTGTTCCTGTTGTATCATTAACTCTTTCATTTTCTTTATTTTAACCGGATTCACGAGTGTATGGCTGAAATTAAAAGCGAACTTATACTCATCTCATATCTATAAATGTAGTATACAAATTATTTAAAAGTGTAACACCAATCTTATCAAAGTGCCAGCCATTATTTTTGACTGAATGATCGTGATTATGCAGTAAAAAATAAAGTCGCTTTTTATTTAAACATTTAGCAGACTAAAGTCTGAGATACGTCAAACCACGCTTTATATATTTCAGCTTAGTGTGATGTTGGGTAGTTTTGAAAAGATTGTCTTTTTAGGGTATATGGAAGGTACCAACGAATAGACTCACATAATTTTGCAAGCCTCAGTTATGGATAATTTGATTGATTTGACTTTTTACTCAGTCGATTTCAATTTATATCCTGTATTGTATCTGATTTATTAATTAAATTGCAATAAACAATAAATCGTGACAGCAATATTCCAAAGTAATTTTATAATAAATCTTGCCAGTCGAACATTTTATGTTAAATGTCGAAATAAGTATGGAAGTTTTTATAAATATTTTAAATATGACAAGTACTGTCAGTATTAAAAAATGTTTGGTGTTTCTATTCAATGGGAAGTTTCGTGCGATTTTATTAGTATAAGTCATGATTCTGTGTAAATAAAAAATCACTTATATATAACCTACGTTAGTTCTTATGGAAAATAAATTATTTAATTAAAAATGTATAATAGTTTCAGATATTTTTTAGGCGTACGTTGGTTTCGGATTGAGAAAAAAAAACATCAGTTTATTTTCCTACATTGACCACAGAAAATGAGAACAAAATATTTTATGTAAAATTAGAAACAAGAGCTGTGAGAAAAACTTAATACAATGAAACCTGTCTTACACCACTATATTATGAGTTTCTTGAACCCATGTGATTTAATGCTGAATTTGTGATAATGTGTGAATTAAGATTTTTAATGTGCAGTGAATAGTAACAATTTATTCATTAGCTTCAAAAACGTAGTCGATGAATGATAACGAAGATTTGATGTGTCGCAACTGTGTCGATGAGACAATCCTGTGATTGTTTATTTATTTATTTGTGTGTAACACAACAGAATACAACTTTAATAAAAGTAATTAAAACATACTTAGGTCTCGATTGCATTCCACAAGAACGTGTACATAGAAAAATAGACAAATGTTTAAAAATAACATAACAATAGTCAGACTGCTAATACTAAAATTTTAAATAATGTACGAGCAACGTTACTTAGATAGGTATATAACTGCTATGGTGCTCAGAAAACTTGGGAAGTCCTGGTTAAAACAATTTCGTTTTATTCGAGCTAGTGCTTTCAAGATAAGCTTCCTAGTTTCTAATTTTCTTGCAACGAGTATTTCTTCTATTTTTTTCCAAGGAATTACCAAATATCGAAATCCTGTTTTAAACTTATAACGTTCATCTATTCCCGAGCACCGTTTCACGTCACTCATACAAATAGCTTACACACTAACAGCCTATGTTTGCCCCCTCCAGGGATATTAGCCGCACCTTCGTAGTTGAGTGCGGCTGTTTGGTTTTAGTAAAGTTTCAGCCAATATGTAAGTACTCCACTACGTTGGATTACTGTCGGTTTTCGGACTTATAACATCCAACACGAAAGCCTTAATAATCCAACTGCAGTGACATCAGTGACATCAGGCAACTAATTTATAGTCCACCACGTCGCCTACTGCGGGTTGGTACTCTTTACAAATTCCTTCGACTGTTTACCTTCAATGGTATAACAGTCAGCTTACTGTACATACGTTGTAAAAATACATTGGTATCTTTTGTATTCACCGGGCCCTGAGCCACCCCTATGCCACCAACAACGCTCTGAAAAAGAGTATAAATCCGTTTACAATTCTGATGTCGTTTTGCAGGTTCTAGTGACGTTATCAATGAGATGCAAGTTTCTACAGAAATTGGACTTATCATGGTGCGGGAGTCATCGCATGATACAACCCAATTATGTTGTCAAGTAAGTATGTTTTCATTGTACATGGTATGGCACTTTGTTACATGGTATGAAGAATTTAGGATGTGATGTACATTGGGTTTTCTACTTGTTTGATCCGCCTTTTTATAGGAGTTATAGAAGGATTTTGTTTAGTTTCTTTGCAGATCAAAAACTGCTAAATCACTGCATGTATATTGCACGACAGCCTTAATAATCCTATTGCAAGGCGCTTCACTTAACTAAGACAGTGGTTTCAGGAAATTAATAGTTCACTGCGTTTGCTTATTGCAATAGTACTTACTGCAAGGTACTGTAAAGTACCGGGATGGTGGAGGTTTCTTATAAGATTATACTACTGGATTAATAACCACTTTGAGAGTTTAATAAAGCTATTTATTTATTCTTTTATGAAATTACATTTATATTATATCAATGCTATTGAGGCCGCTGCCAACAATAGAATGCTAGAATATTCAAATTACAAATTATGACAAAATTGTAAGCTGCCAGCAAGGCTTTTTGTGCGATAATGTCTTTTATTATATAAAGCAAAACCAAACGCTGCAGCTTGTGCTTGTTTGGTTGTGCTTTATAGTACTTCACATATAACTTGAAAATAATTTAAGGTATGCGGGTTTCAACGCGATATTTTTCTTCGTCATTAGAGCAGTCAACTTAACTTACTAAAGTTGTACAAGGTCATTGGTACCATAATGTGTTCTAAAAGTAGTTCTCGAGCTATATTTATTTGTTATTTACCGTGTGTCTAACAAAAATACCGACAAGATTTGTTTCCTGTCATATCTAATAGTTAAAAGCTATAAACTCAACACGTCTAAAGACACAGAATAAAATATGATTATCGCGTATTTTGATACAAAATCAAAATATTTTATTGCATTATTGGTTTACAACAGAAACACTTAATGAACGTCACGCGAACTCGAACAACTTAGAACTTCTTTTTTAAAAAGGTATTATAGCTAGACCGAGAAAAAATAAGGCAACGGAAAAAAACCTATCAGCGCTTTTTTATTGAAAAAAGTTAATACATGTGATAGAAGGTAAACAGTTTGCCTATGACACAAAAGTGTGCTTGCGTCATGTGTCAAAAGTGTCATGTCGCAGCCAAGCCGTGTATTTTTATTTAATTTTTAACAAACAGAAATAGAAAACTTATTGAGAGGCAGGGATTGAATTGATTTCCGTATTTTGTTGTGAAAACGTATTGATACTTCGATAAACTGTTTGCTGCCAGCCTAAATTTTGGAAACGGTAACATACCGTCGTCATGGTTATCTTTCTTAGTTTTAAATTTATTAATATTCTAGTGAAACGTTCCTCTCAGATATTTCCTATTACCTAGTTTATATATATTCCACTGTGGACTGAAAATCGTGTCGATTTCTGCGGCATTTCCCCACAGTAGGATAAGATATAAAACTTAAAATAACTCAAAACTAGGGCTGTGTGCACATCAGTTAGTGAGCGAATATTCTTAACCGCGAACGTTGCAGAACAATGTCTACTCGCACAATTGTGAAGAGAAACATCATTGGGTTCACCCCAATGATGAATCTATGGTTATGCTAAGTTATAGAAAACAGTATTATCTATTATCAAATATATAGTTTTGTACTTATTTTTAATCTTGAATTCATCCAAGTCAGTTTGTAAGAATAGAAAAACAAATTATTTTTAAACACATGAAAAAAATTGTGTATATAAAATTAAGAAATTGTTTTAATCACAGATAAATAACTAGTTATTGAAAATGGCCCTTAATAGCATTGCAACACTGTTGTCATTTGTTTACATTGTGAATGAGAAGTTGGAGTATTGATTCTTATAAAAGCGTCGAGACAGTTCATTTTTCAACAACGTTCACCAACGTGTTTGTCTTATGGTGTAATTATGCGTGTTATAATCGAAGTTAATTAGTCTGCGGCTTATAAAAAGATGACTAAGGATGACTATTTATTACTATGGGCTATAGATTCGAGACTGTTTTAGTTAAGTATCTTCGTACGCAATTAATTAGAACCCTTAAATTGAAGAAAAAAGCGATAAGAAATTATTTTAGTTTTCAAGCCATAGTTTAAGATTTTGGTTTTATTTTATGCTTGTACAGTTAAATATAATCTGTTGAAGATGGCCAACGCAGAATAGGTGGTAGCAAGTTTTCAATAATGACTCTCTTTTACTATTTTCATAGTCGGCAAACGAGCATCTCCTTGTTGATAAATGGGATTAATATTAATAGTAAATTAATTCATCCATGAATCGATCCGTCGACGTTTTGGTTCGATATTGGCATTTGGCATCTTTCACTCGAGTGAATGTAAAGGTCAAATGATTGTTAAGGTCTATTCTGTATAAGTTTTTATTAAAAAACGGTTAAAATCTCATTATATATTGAAATATTTTTTTGTGTGTAATCTAGAATAAGGAATTATTATAAGTATTAAAAATATCTTATGTATCGAATTATCAGTTGAGATTGATTTGGAATTTTATCGCGACTTAAACATAACATGAGTTTTCTCTAATTGACATATTTGTTTTTCAGTTTCCTCAAGGACAGCGGACCAGAGTTGACACATCTACGACTAAACTGCTGTACCTTTGTGGATAACTCTGTTTTAAGAGCTATCGTGGAATATTCGTCGGGGCTACAAGGTTGGTATAATCTATTCTAATATTATAAATGTTAAAGTGTTTTTGTGTTTTTTGTACTTCTTTTGCGTCGAAACAGAGCGGTGGGTTGACGTGACGGGATAGTTGGAGGGCTTGGTGAGTGACACGCTACATTTTACCGCGAGACATTATCTAGAGCCGAAGCGTGTATTCTTTGTTAGATATTGCTAGTTTTAAACATAGACCTCCATGTTCACTTCAGAGGAATTCAAGTCCTGCTTGGTACGTAAACGACATTTATACGATGAACCCAGATTTTTTGTTGTTGTTTCTTCGACGTTATACATTAAATCAAATCGTAAAGTTTCTTTAATAATTAGGCTCACAATTGATGACCGGGGAATCAAAACAAAAATTTAAGGAGATACGAGATTTTTATTACATGTGGTTTGGACATTAGCAAAAGCTTTATTTAAAGTGAAGGAGCGGAAATAGTTGACAAGCCCATGAGGCACGGGCTTGTAAAATCTTGTTTCCGGTCGCCTGATTTTATTTGTCAAATGGTTTAGTTACTACGCGAACCGAACCGACAATACACGACACGAATACAAACGAAATTGTACGGATACAAAATATATTGTGTTGCTCGCAAGCCCATGTTTTGCATCATCTTTTATGTCGGGGAGTAATATAATTGAGTTGGTGTGGGTAATTGTGTATGTGTTAGTACTAGAGGCATTTTGCAAGGCCGTAATGTAAGAACGTCGCCTATCATCCGCTAATTTTACTTAAATCAAACAGTAAAAGGTAATTGTTTTCTTAAGCACAATGTTCATGAAAAATGCGTTTGCAAAGTTTATCTGCGGAAATATAAATACATATTTTGAAACATGCTGATTTTGCAATCCATAAGTGACCATGAAGTATATTAATATCGCCGTGAAGTGATAACAGCTGGAGGTTGAAACATTGTTTGTTGTATAGTCACTACCTTTGCATAGATTTGTTGTAAACGCAGCCTTAGTTGGTGTATTTGCCTTATTAATAGTTATTTATTTACACATATATGTTCTTTTAGTTATCTTTAGTCAGTTTTTCAACAAAATATAATAAATTATTATCCAAATTAATTTGCTTTTTATTATTGGTTTGTCTAGATCTAAGTAACCTATAATAATAAGAAGCTGTAAAATAATAATAATAGATCTCCAGACAGACACACCAACTGTATGACCCCAAAGAAAGCAGAGCTTGTGTTATGGATGACTATACAGCGAACTGGGGGGGGGGGACCCAGAATATACATACATACATAAATAAAAACAACCATGACCCGAGAACAAACATCTGTGTTCATCACACAAATGAATGCCCCGGCCATGCTTCGAACTTGGGACCTTGGGCGTACGAGGCAGGGCTACTTACCAATACACCACTCGGTCGTCAACATTGGATGAGTGCTATTAATACTCATCGTTTCATAGAAAACCATTTTAATAAGCAAATGAATCCTTCAAAATCTGCTTTTCAGAACTGTGTCTGCGATCTGTGACCGGTTGCACGGATTGGGTGTGTTTAGCCAACTTAAGGAACCTAAAAAGACTGGATCTGTACAGAACTGATATTAGCAATGGCGCCGCAGTTGCCATTGTTAGATCTAATCCTAGGTTACAGCATTTGAATGTTGGTGAGTTCGGCCAAGAATTTGTTTTTGTATTGAAGTACTGGTAAAAAACAGGTGTCTTTGGACTGAGAGTTGATTTTGAAAAAAGTTTCTCTTGGATATCATATTTTCACAATAATATTGTAACATCCGAAAATGTTGCACTGTTTAATTTGTTGGTGCAACTGGCAAATATTTTTTGTTATAATTATAATTTATTATTATTATATATTTAATAAAATTAAATAAGGAGAATTATTAGACTTGTAATTTTAAGCAGACGATTCTAGGTTCAATTACCCACTGCTAGATTTTCGAAAATTTTTGATATATGAGTGTTTTATTTGTCTGGGTCTTGTAAATATTTTTGTATACAAAATTTGTATTTAAAAAATATATAGAATTAATAAAATACGAGGAGGAATTTTCTGTACCTATGCAAAAACTAAAATAGTTTATTGGTTCAAATATATACTTAGTGTCATATGTATAATTTATTTTTAATAAAAAACTTTATCCAAAACATTTCAGGGTCATGCAAGAATATATCAGCAATGGATGACGTAGCAATAGCTTTAGGAGGGACCTGTCCAGATTTAATATCTGTAGATTTTTGGAAGTCCTACTCTTTGACACCCAATGGAATAAGGGCACTTGGCAACTGTAATAAACTACAGGAGTTGGATGTGGGGTGGTGGTAAGTATTTAATTATTCGTATGTAGGAAATATAGTGCGTGAGTAATCTTGCCTTTTACAGCACTGGAGTTGGATTGAACCTGGTATAGACAAACATCTATGTGATGAACACAAACTTATATTTACATTGATGTTTCCTATTAGAATAAGTTTAATCCTGGGCCATATCCAGTTCCTAGTCATAATAATCTATTTATTTTCTATTTATGTACATTTATATTTAGTTTTAAGTATCAAGGTACTAGTGTAGTTTATATTCTAATTAAGTGTCTTTTCTGTAAAATGTTATGTAACCAGTATTCTTCATATTATTTATTTTCTTCTTGAACATACATATAGGTAATTATTTATTTTTTGATGTTTTATGTCCTTCTGCAAGTATTTTTTCTATGTTTTACTATACTTATGTATTTCACGGTGTAAAGGTTGACGGCACCATCTACACAAAGCGGCCCCAATGGAAGATCAGCGCTGGTCAAATGACTAGCATTATGCTGAATTGGGACCGATTCGTGACAGTTTTATAAAAACATGTTATTCCTTATGTTTAATGTAAGAACTTTCCCTTTTTATATATTCTCAATCGTCACGAATAAATGTTTTTGAATTGAATTGAATTGAATTTGAATTGAATAATTAAATCTTCATCAACTATAAACGGTTGTCTGGAAGAGATCGGTATTCAGCAATAACGCCGCCGTATTGTATGTACAACAGTGATCACAATTGGTTATTTGTTTGTTTTAAATATGTATAAAATACGCGAGTCAAAATCTCTAACAATATTTAGGAAAAGAGTTAGGGAATACTACTTATTTTAAATATATTTTAGCTTTCATAAAAATTTTTTCATGCAAATTAAATGATGTTAATTATAGATTTATATGTATATATGATATTATATGTATTTTATGTATAAGTTTTTAATATTTTTATTAGTGTTACGCACGCACTAACTTTGCATTGTATTATTTCTCCAGTCTCAGGTCTGCTGGCAGAAATTTCTTTAAGAAATAAGCTGACCTTTGTGCATTTTTAGTCTCTAAGTCTCATTCATTGTATTTTTATTCTTGTGTGTACATAAAATATTAAATAATTAAATAAATAAATCATTTTGAAGGATTTACTGTTCTCGAAGATTTGACAAGGACTCAACGAAATGTCTATACTTTTTAAGGACAAATTTATTTGTTTATTTACATGTAAGCGATAAACTCTAAAACTACTCGACCAATCTTAAAAATTGTCTTACCATTGAGAGGCCACCAATGTTTTTATACCCTAATTGGGTATTTGACACCATTTGAAAATGAAAGATTTTATTATTGTTTGTGTAACATACAAGCTATTTCGACCTGAATAAAAAAAAATGAAGTTTTGAATTTAATATCAAAATTATAAAGAAGCTTGTTATAAAATATGTTTAATTGTTTAATATTATCTTACTGACAATTAATATAACTGTTATATTTAGAGATTAAGGCGATTAATTAATAGCCACACTTGCATAAAGAAAACACTTTTTAATATAAAAGCACAGCAAAGAGTATATCCATCATAGACATCATCACACTCGGTCAGACATTTTAAACCACATGTATGTATAGGTAAAGACTACAATCTATACGGCTTAATCTATACAACACTCTTCCCTTCTTCCAAAAAAAATTTACTACAATCTATTCTTAAATTAACCATATCTGTGTAATATGTATAAAAAAAAGGGATAACAATATTTTTTAAAGTTCAGACTGGCTACATGCATTCATTTGATTAACATGCCTTTTCCACTTTAGACCGTTGACATCAATTAAATAAGTTATTCCAGGGATGGACTCCCCAATGATAGTACCAATTGCCCAAGGCTTATGATGTTTTCTAAAATCTCGAGTCATCACTTTTTGACCCACCTTGAACAGTACATCCCTGAAACCTTTATGGTTCTCTTCAGCTTTATGTTGTTTGGTTAACAAATCCTGATATATTGGAGTTGGTCTTAGTAGTGAAAATCTATTTCTTATTTCTCTACCCAGCATAAGACGAGCAGGGGAAATCCCTGTAGATTTATGTGGAGTAGCTCTATAATCAGACAAAAATATGCTAACTGCATAATTAAGCGATTTGCCACTCTCTACTATCTTAGTTATATTAGATTTGAAAGTTTCCACAAACCTCTCTGCAGCGCCATTGGTCGCTGGATGGTGTGGTGGTGTAAATGAATGTTTCATATCAATAGCTTTACAGAAATTTTTAAATTCATGGCTGGTAAATGATGCCCCATTGTCAGTAACTAAATGAATTGGAAAACCAAATCTCAAGAATATATCTTTAAATTTCAGAATAGTAAGACCACTTCCAATATTTGCCATTTGAAATACTTCTGGCCACTTACTGTAACTGTCTATTACAATCAAAAACATCTTTCCATAAAATGGACCTAAATAATCAGCATGCATACGATACCAGGGTGATGGAGGTATTGGCCAAGTTTTTAAACACATTTTTGGTGGTGTATTTCTATAGGACAAACAAATTAAACATTGCTTAGTTATTTCATTTATATCTTCACTAAGTTTCGGCCACCAAAAATAGGACTTTGCAATTTCCATCATCCTAGTACTTCCAAAATGGCTTTTATGGAGCTCTCTTAAAACATCAGCTCTAACACATTCTGGTACAATAATTCTGTGACCCCAAAACAAACAATCTCTATCCACACTAATTTCATTTCTTTTAATATAATAGGGTTTTAATTTATTTTCAATTAATTTAACTTCAGGCCAACCGTCATAGCTATACCTTATTATTTTTGATAAATCAGCATCTTTTTTGGTCTCTATTTTTATTATTTCCCAATTTATAATATCACAGTCAGAACTTTGTATATAATTTGTGCAAATTTCAAAACAAGTATCTTTTTTTGTGGTTTGGTTATTGGGTAGCCTTGATAAATAATCAGCTGGATTTTTGTTTGTAGGAATATGTCTTATTTTGTATGAAAAAGCCGACAAAAAGATTGCATAATGTTGCAACCGTTTTGCAGCCATTTTGGGTATTCCCTTGTTAGGTCCTAAAATTCTTACCAGTGCAGCATTGTCAGTTTCCAATTCAAATTGCCGTCCATAGATGTAATTGTAAAACTTTGTGATTCCGAAAACTATAGCCAAAGCTTCTTTGTCTAACGCACAATATTTTTTTTCTCTATCATTCAGTTTTTAACTTGCAAAGGCAATTGGTTTTATTACATTACCTGATGCACGATTTGATAATACTGCACTTACACCAATAGCGGACGCATCACAAGACAATATGAGAGGTAAAGATGGATCAAAATGATTTAAACTGTGAGCTGATATCAGTTTCCTTTTTATTAATTCGAAACTATGTTGACATTCTTCAGTCCATTTAAATTTATTATTTTTAGTTAATTCATAAAGAGGAGCTATGACGGATGCCATATCTTTTAAAAATCTGGAGTAATAGTTAATTTTTCCTAATAATGACCTTAACATATGGATATTCTTAGGTGGGGGTAAATCTATTATTGGCTTTATATTTTCTTTAATGATATTTATTCCTTCTTTATTTATTTTATATCCAAATACCTCTATATTTTTTTGAAAAAATTTACATTTTTCTACTTTAAGTTTTAATCCATATTCTTTTATTATAGATAGAACCTTATCCAAAGTGCTATACATGTCCTTAAAATCATTACCTCGCATATATATATTATCAATAAAAATAATAATGTTTGGTATACCATTTAATTTGGAACTCAATAATCTTTGAAATGAACCTGGGCCGGTGTTAACTCCATAGGGCAAGTATAAATATTTGAAAATACCAAGTTCAGTGTTTATTACTGTGAGTTCTTGTGATTTTGGATCCAAGGGTGCTTGTAGATATGCTTCCCTTAAATCCAACTCACAATAGTATTCGCCTCCTTTTAAAACCTGAAATATGTTTTCAATGTGTGGGAGAGGATAATGATCTGTTTCCAAATATGGATTTATTGTAACTTTATAGTCCCCACATAGTCTAACCGATCCATCAGGTTTCAAAATAGGCACTACTGGTGTACCCCACTCACTATATTTTACTGGTTCTATTCTCTTATTTTGTAATAGACGTTGGATTTCATTTTTAACTTTATCCTTTAATGCAAAGGGAACCTGACGGACAGGCAAAAATTTGGGTTTGTAATCAGTTTTTAATTTTAAAGATATACATTCTCCCTTGAAATCACCCCAACCCGGACTAAACACTTCTTTGTACCTATCCTTTATCATATTAGTTGGTTTACTTAAATCCATTTCATTTGTATTATTTATTTGGGTTTTATATAGCTGCAAAGGCCATTGTTTAAAAATATTGAGCCAATTTCTGCCTAATATCCTAGGTTTGTCATTGTCAACTATATAAACATCAACTAGTTTCTCAAAACCATTCCATAGTGCATTTAAATTCTTTACTATACCAATCGGTTTGGAAATACTCTGATCAAAATTTTTTAATGTGATATGACATTGTTCAATTTTTTTATGAGGGAACAAGTTGATCTGATCACTTAAGGTTAATGTACTTACTTCTGAACCTGTGTCTAGTTCAAAATTTATTGGTTTACCTTCAATTTTAATATTTAAGTACTGGGGAGAAACTTTATTACAGAGTAAACTATTTGCATACATACTATAAACATTAGCACTATCTTCCCCAAGTTCAAACAAATTTTTAACATCACTTTCTTCATTTACATTTTCTGGTTCAATTACATCTAGCTTTTTTGTTTGTTTTGTACGACACATCTTAAAAATATGGCCCTGTTTACCACACTCAGAGCAAAATTTATTTTTCAAAGTACATTCAGACCGCATATGATTATTTTTTCCGCACACAAAGCACACACTATTTCTTACTTGTTTGTCTTGAAAACTATTTTTGAGCCACAACTTATTACTTGTTCTTGCTTTATTTGTAGATCCTATGGTATTTTTTTTTGTATAAAACATTTCTTTAGATCCCGTAGCTGGTTCCATTGCATCTTGCTCAATCATATTTGATTGTTGCAATGCTGCTTCAACTGTTCGTGCAATTATGGTCAGCTTTTCTAAGTTTTCTTCTCCATTTTTTATTAACTCAAACTTTATAAAGGGTTTTGTAACACCATCAATAAATTTTTCCTTTACTTGATCTTCAAAGTCTTTAAAGCTACATCTTTTTGCTAATTTTTTAAGTTCCATCACATAATCTTCAATCTTTTCACCTGGTTTTTGATTTCTAGACCTAAACAAAGTTCTATCCAGTACCGAAGATGTAGATTTGGTGTACTTGCTTTCCAGTAATTTCAACAATTCAGTGTAACTCTTATTTATTGCTTTTTCAGGTGCACATAGATGATTTAAAGTGTCCAATACTTTTGAAGTCAAATTCGTCAGTAACAGTGGAGATTTTTTTGCATTCGGAATGTCATTTAATGTGATGATACATTCTAACTGTTGTTCAAACAACTCATAATTTTCACCATTAAAGGGATCTATGTGCCCTATATTCATGGTTTGATATATTGTTAACTCTTTGTTTTCAGTAGAACAATCTGACTTAGACGAATTTTCGCCTGTTTCCATATATAACGCCAACTCTCCACTCTTCACCAAACTACGTAGTTTTCTTCTCAAGTATTCTATATCAAAATTTTCACAATCTATATCTAGATTTTTTAACGTTTCTATTAATTCTTGTTTATTTAATGTTTGTATCCAACTTGTTTTATTATTTAAAATATCTTCAAAATACTTTGATATTAGCATTAGAAAAAAAACTAAATAACCTTCAAGAAATCGCCGACAGAATGTATAGTACAGTAATAAAGCACGCTTTTTCTCAACGATCTATATGTATCTTTTTCTTGGAGATACGATAATCCTACTAAAATGCTTTTTCCATCGTCGCCATTGCTATATTTAGAGATTAAGGCGATTAATTAATAGCCACACTTGCATAAAGAAAACACTTTTTAATATAAAAGCACAGCAAAGAGTATATCCATCATAGACATCATCACACTCGGTCAGACATTTTAAACCACATGTATGTATAGGTAAAGACTACAATCTATACGGCTTAATCTATACAACAATAACATTGTTTATTATGACTGTAAAGAGTATGCATGTAAAGGCATGATCCAAACGGCAAAAACGATTGATTGTTAACATACTGTTACTTCTGCAATATGTCTTTACTGTTGATAAAAATATGTACTAAAAATGCCAATTACCCAACCCCTATGGGATGAGTTACGACGGTAAATTAACGCCGGGGACTCTAGTCACTAAAACTTGAATAAAATCTTGTTGTCTGGCCGTTTCAGCCTGCAAGCTGGTGGTTCAGGCGAATGGTTATCCTGGCTGTCGGGCACGAATCTCCGCAAGCTGTTCCTGGGAGCGCTGCGTGGAGTCAGCGACAGGGACTTAAGAGCAATATTGCCTAGGATCGCGAAACTGGCTCAATTGGATCTGTTGGGAGTCCGTGCGGTTACGCCCGCCGTCTGTGCTGAGTAAGTTATCATTTAATCACCCTATTATACTACTAATATTCTATTACCCTCTCAACTGGCAGAGCAATAAATGTCATTTTCGCTAAACTGCCAGGCTTCTTTTGAGGTGTCGGCCGCGCGCCGGCTCGGGTTACATTTTTTATATTAGGTCTTTACCTATGAAATTGCCGTTTTTCACGAAATAAATGAAGCGTAATTTTTTTATATATTTTTTATTTCTATTAGTCAAAATAATCACCCATGCAATCAATGCATCTTTGCCAACGCATTGGTAGCTTATAGATGCCTTTCTTGAAGAAATCAGCTGGACGGGAGGCAACAAATTCTTCAAAGGCATTTTGTACTGCCTCTCGGGTATTGAATTTTTTTCCCGCCAAGAAGTTATCCAAATTCTGGAAAAAGTAGAAGTCTGTAGGCGCAAGTTCTGGTGAGTGAGGCGGATGACGGAGAACTTCAAACCCCAACTCTTGTAGCTTGGAGACCGTCTGCTGTGCAGTATGAGGTCGCGCGTTGTCGTGCAGGAGCAGTGGAGCCGAACGATTGACCAAAGCTGGTTGGAGCCGTGCGAGCTTCTCCATCATTGTGTTCAGTTCTTCACAGTACACATCTGCAGTAATGCTTGTCCCGTTTGGCAAGAAGCTGTGATGAATTACACCCGCGTTAGACCACCAAACAGTGACCATCACTTTTCTAGGGGTAAGTTTTAGTTTAGGGCATTGTTTGGGTGCTGAACCAGGGTCCAACCAACTTGCTGAGCGCTTACGATAGTCAAACAGGATCCATTTCTCGTCACAAGTAACAATGCGGTTCAGAATTCCTTCATTTGTATGCCTGCTGAGCAGTGCAAGGCACGTCTCCACGCGTACTTCGCGCTGGCGGTCATTGAGTTCGTGGGGTACCCATTTGTCAAGCTTTTTTACCTTGCCAATTTGACGCAAATGGACCAATATTGTTTTGATGCTAACGTCGAAAGCTGCTGCTAATTCAGCCGTGGATTGAGTTTCATCAGCTTCCACAATTGCCTTTAATTCGTCATTGTCGACCAAAGTTTTCGGACGACCACGGGGTTAATTTTTCAGGTCAAAATTTCCAGAACGGAAGCGGGTAAACCAATAACGGGTGGTGCGTTCGTTTGTAGTGTTCGCTCCGTAAGCGTCGTTGATGTTGCGTGCCGCTTGTGCCGCTTTGCTGCCACGACGGTACTCATACTCCATAATTACTCGAATTTTTAACTTATCCATGATGACGAAAAATGTTCGAATGCGTTGAAAACAAATCACTAACTATTAAACAAATGACGATTTTAGAAAAAGAATTCCATGTTTGTCAAATAAAATTATTTTGAAATTAGAATTATCAGTCAAAAAAAAATATTTTCATTTGAAATGGCCAGTACGGCAAAACGGCAGTTTCATAGGTAAAGACCTATTATTTTCTCGGCAAATATAAACAATACCATGCTTGTAACTTATACCGGCGTTTTCGTCATGAATTAAGCTAATTGCTTTCCCAGTTTCTTGGATCTAAATTCAAAGAATGAAGAAATAAATCACTATAGTACAACAGTTTTTGTTTTATTTATAATAAACAACATTACTTTAACTTATTCCATCAAAGAAATAGGCCTCTCAGAACATTTTTTTTACAAAACGATCCTTAGAAACAATGCGCGCCAAAAATTACGGATGGACATCTGTTTTCTAATTATTTTTTTATTTTTTTTTATGTAAATTTTTAAATAAGTTTTTTATATATTTAGAAATGCGATCCTTGTTTAGCCTTCTACTCATTTATTCAATCGCACTAAGAGTGCGTCCATTATATCAAAAGTTATGAGTGTAAAATTGGGTGCATGCATCAGCAGACATAATATGTCTGCTTGCCAGTTGACGGGTTACGAGGGTCAAACTGAAAGTTCCTAGATAATCAAAAACTGATTAAACTAGCTAGTGATTAGTTTTATTATATCTATTCAAAATGTTATCCATTCACGTCAATACATCGCTGCATCCGATGGAACCACTGAGAAGAGCACTTTGCCCACTCGTCCTTAGGGGTCTCTTCGACTGCCTTTTGAAACCCAGCTTCCGCTTCCGCTTCCGTCCATAAAACGTTTTCCTCGAAGTTTTTCTAAACTTTTCGGGAATTCATAAAAATCACAAGGTGCGTCGTTTGACGTCACCAAATAGTTGATCGTTTGCCTGGCGGTGTGCGACGAGGCGTTGTCGTGGTGAAGGAGGTTCGTTTCTCCCAAACTTTTTCAAAGACAAGTGGTAAACAATTGTTAGTGTACCACTCCGCAGAAACTGTTTTTCGATCCTCTAAAACATTCGCGAAATGACCTGCCCTTCCGAAGAACGACGCCACCATCTTTCTTTCCACGCTTCGACCTCTCTTCACTTTTCACCTCATTTCACACACACCCACTGAGCAGACCGTCTTTTGGTTTATGGATAATAACAGTAAATCCAGCTTTCGTCATCCGTAAGTATGTCGAACACAGCATTTAAGTCTCCTGCGTTAAATCTTTTTATTTATTTATTTACAAAAATCCACAGCACTTAATTTAAATAAAAAAATTTATACATATATATAATATTTATCTTAATCTTATAGAAACTTAACTTATTGCCAATTACGGACATATCACTTTTTAAATAAATTAACATATAAGGCACAGCTGTATTGTACAGATCAAAATTTTTTTACTCATTTCGATCAAAAAATAACAAAAAACTTATAAAAAAGAATTTATAAAGGAAGCCATAATATATGTGTGGGTGTGTGTGTGTGTATATATTGTATAGAAGTAGTTAATTGTGTATGTTTTCTAATTTGGTTTTTGAAACGTTGCTTGCTGCTACTAAAATATCAGAAGATGTAAAATGCTTATTATATTTATTCTGGATTCGGCATATGACAGAATTTATAACATAATTAGTGTGGGCTGCTGGAATGTGAAAAAGCTGCGTATGTCTATTTCGGTTACTAGGCGTGCGTAGACATAGGCTCAATGTGGTTAATTCTATAGAGATTCTTTTGTTATTGCAAATTCCGTGTAAAAATGTCATATCAAGTTAAAAATGTTTTATGAAAACGTTTAATTATATTTAATTTATAAACAATAAATATCGTTATTGAAACACAACTCTGATGAATATTTTGATAATTGATCTAAATGCTATGCTCAACTTATTAATTCAATCGTTAAATTGACGGCAAAATCTAAAAATACAACGTTATTGTCTACATATACCTACCATGATGGAAATGCCAAACTAAAGTCTCAATCAGTTCAATTTACATTGAGCACTGCGCGTTACTAAACTTACATTTCGTGTCATAAAAATCTGCAATGGAAATGTATAAATGATTATATAGTAGATAGGTAGTAAAAGAGTTATTTCAACACCAAAATTCTTCAATCTGACGAATTTTTGACGAATTTTTACACTTAATTATTACACAATTAACCCTTTCAACGTGACCCGCGTTGCTACAGTAACGATCCAAAGCAGAATTGACTTAAATTTATTCAAAATTTACAATTAGATACCCGGTTAGATCAACTTTCGGCATCTAATTTAATACAGGTCTGTGTGTAATACATACAGAGAGCGGCAGCCTCTAGTTTCAGAGCTGACAAAGTCGCCTCCGGAAGAGGTCTCTGATGTGATTTCACAAAGCGTCATGCGGCAATAGCTGCCACCGACATTAACGTGTCCTCAAGTACTTAAGGCACTGGTGGCTATCTAGGTCCATCCATCCTAGGTCAGCCGCACTGAACGTTGCTTCTTTTTGACAATAGTTAAGCGACAGAGCAAAACCATTTGGCCATGACCTAAAACAATTTGCTAAGTGTACTTTACTACAAATTCCAAGCTTGTGTTAAACACAAAAGGATTAAACCAGTTTTTATACACAAAGCTTTTTTACGGTCATTTAATTGTATATGCTTTATCGTAGTGATAGAATACATAATATAACAAGAAAAAAACACAGTGATTCTGGTATTTAGGACAGAATTCTATTATAAAAAGAACAATATTTTTTGTTTCAGTATACTGGCCGAGTGTCGTGAGTTAAGACTGTTAGATGTCAGCTTCTGTGATCAGATACAAGAATCTCAAGTAAGTATTTTGTATTCTACTTACTCTTATGCATTTGTGTATATGGAAACTAGATTCGACAAGAAACAACACGATTAAAAAGATAAACTTTATTAAGTTTTGTCTACAAAATTTACAAGAGTCTGGGGCCCAATTGTCTTAGACTCGGAACGAAAATTTAAGTTAGTATCAATAATTCCAAAAAGGAACCACATCAAATGTAATGCTTCTCTTTATGGTAAAGTAGTTTCGTAATAGTTTAGTATTCTCCATGGAGTATACATTAATATCCAAAAAATGAACCAAGTCATGTGGATCTTTTCAAGAAAATGCAGTTTTTGCTTCGCAAACGGGAACCAAGTAACATGGTTTTACACAGTTCTTTAAAATATATTTAAAAAAATTAACTATGTAGCTTGGATCTTTATAAACAAATATAAACCGAAAATACTTCAGATTGATGAGTACCATGAGTCATGGATAATTGTTCTTAATAGCTAATTAAGCAATTCATCAGGTTCCAAGTCATCAATTTCACAATGCTGGTTGAAAAGTGTTGAGGGAAATTTAAATTTGGAACAAATATATTTTTACTTTTAAATAATCGCATTTTCAAAATAAATAGTAACTTGACAGATCTTCTTCACGAAAGTTTTTCCGAACTGATCGTAGAGTCATGTTTTATTTGACATCAATAAGAACAAGTAATTGTCAATGTTGAGAAATAAATGCTTCATTTCATTTCGTATATAAAAACTCATTTCGCAAAACTCTAAATGGCATGTATCTAATATTAGGTCTTTACCTATGAAATTGCCGTTTTTCACGAAATAAATGAAGCGTTTTTTATATATTTTTTATTTCTATTAATCAAAATAATCACCCATGCAATCAATGCATCTTTGCCAACGCATTGGTAGCTTATTGATGCCTTTCTTGAAGAAATCAGCTGGACGGGAGGCAACAAATTCTTCAAAGGCATTTTGTACTGTCTCTCGGGTATTGAATTTTTTTCCCGCCAAGAAGTTATCCAAATTCTGGAAAAAGTAGAAGTCTGTAGGCGCAAGGTCTGGTGAGTACGGCGGATGACGGAGAACTTCCAACCCCAACTCTTGTAGCTTGGAAACCGTCTGCTGTGGAGTATGAGGTCGCGCGTTGTCGTGCAGGAGCAGTGGAGCCGAACGATTGACCAAAGCTGGTTGGAGACGTGCGAGCTTCTCCATCATTGTGTTCAGTTTTTCACAGTACACATCTGCAGTAATGCTTGTCCCGTTTGGCAAGAAGCTGTGATGAATTACACCCGCGTTAGACCACCAAACAGTGACCATCACTTTTCTAGGGGTAAGTTTTCGTTTAGGGCATTGTTTGGGTGCTGAACCAGGGTCCAACCAACTTGCTGAGCGCTTACGATTGTCAAACAGGATCCATTTCTCGTCACAAGTAACAATGCGGTTCAGAACTCCTTCATTTGTATGCCTGCTGAGCAGTGCAAGGCACGTCTCCACGCGTACTTCGCGCTGGCGGTCATTGAGTTCGTGGGGTACCCATTTGTCAAGCTTTTTTACCTTGCCAATTTGACGCAAATGGACCAATATTGTTTTGATGCTAACGTCGAAAGCTGCTGCTAATTCAGCCGTGGATTGAGTTTCATCAGCTTCCACAATTGCCTTTAATTCGTCATTGTCGACCAAAGTTTTCGGACGACCACGGGGTTCATTTTTCAGGTTAAAATTTCCAGAACGGAAGCGGGTAAACCAATAACGGGTGGTGAGTTCGTTTGTAGTGTTCGCTCCGTAAGCGTCGTTGATGTTGCGTGCCGCTTGTGCCGCTTTGCTGCCACGACGGTACTCATACTCCATAATTACTCGAATTTTTAACTTATCCATGATGACGAAAAATGTTCGAATGCGTTGAAAACAAAACACTAACTATTAAACAAATGACGATTTTAGAAAAAGAATTCCATGTTTGTCAAATAAAATTAATTTGAAATTAGAATTATCAGTCAAAAAAAAATATTTTCATTTGAAATGGCCAGTACGGCAAAACGGCAGTTTCATAGGTAAAGACCTATTATTTTTTAATTTAATCAAGAAATGAGTATAAAAACATGTTTTTTAGTTTTCTCCTGCTAAAAATTAACAACCGAGTTTCGGTCATAAAACATTTTTATTTTTGTAATCGCCTCTCTAAATTCTATTTGAAATCATGTACGCAGGGTTGAATTTGCACACTAACATGAGTTGTTATGTTCCACTTGTCGTTTCTTGACAAACGTCTTAACCTTTGTGTGAATCTGTGTCCAGTTTGTATTTGTGTTCGGAGCCTGAAATGAACAACTACAATTTTCTATGGATTTCTAACAGATACTTATTGCATTCATTGACAATTTTTTCAAAATTAAGTTAGAAAATTATACTACTTTATGAAGTCATACAGAGGTTGACTGTGAGCTAAATTATTTTACGTCACTGACAGAACATATTACAAAATTGTGATATCTCAAAATGGGTTTTGAATGAGAATCGGATTTTTTTCGTAACATACCGAATTAATAATATTAATAATAAGTCCCCAGACAAACAATGGTTCTTTATATTAAAAGCATAATGTAATGGTTAAATAATGTGTCCGTTAATAAAAAAATTATAGGAAATAATCATTAAATGCCTATGCAGAATGCTTCAAGCTAATAATTATTGTTTACTGCATACATATAAATTTTCATTTGTTCAATTTCAGGTTCGTGAATGGAGAGAGCAATACCCAAATGTCAGCATAAAGAGATCTTTTCAAGCAGCAAATTTGACAGCAGCTCCTAACCCATTGTTTCTGGCTCCGAGTTTAGAATAAGAATTAAATAGACTTTGTAAGAACAAAAAGAGTATAAAACAAAGTTTTATTTACTTATGGCATGGCCTATATGTTGTACTGAGGGTTTTGTTATGTATTAAATGCATTTTATTTACATGCAATGTGAGAAGGCATACGAAAGATATTTTTGGTGTTTTTTTTTAAATTTATTATAAAGGCTTCTGAATTAGGATGGCTTTTTGCATTACTTTGTAAATATTAATGTACTTATTACCGTTTTACTTGGATTAACGCTGATTTGAAAAAAAAAAACTTGCCTGTATTTGCGTTAAAACATTTTTAAGTACAATATAGTTTAAATAGTTATAAAGACTTGGTGTGAATACAACGTAAAAATACGGACTAACGATAACGTGTGCTTTACTTAGTATTGTAAAATATAGTTAAAATTGTTATAACTGTAAGCAGGCATCTTACGACAGATTTTTGCTTATGACAATATTTATTTATAAATATTAAACTGTGATATAAAATATTATGACATTTAATTATAACACTAAAGACAGGTTATACAAGTTAATTTGTACAAAAACTGTTAATTGATTTGACTAAGCAAGCTGCTTCTTGTTTTTTTTTAATTAAATTAAATTTATATTTGTATAAGATTTTATTTGAGTCCTCGTCAATATTAATTGTATTGTAAATATTACAGCCTTGTTCTAGGCAATGTGTAATATACTTTTATTATTTTTATTATAACTTTATTATTTATAATATGTTTGCTCCATCTTTATGAATTATTTTCGTGAATTTACTATATTTTCTTTCAAAGATATTCCTGCAACAAAAGTTAGGATACCTTTTTTAAAACTTTATGTTATTTATATTTCAATTTTCTTTAAATTAGTTCTCCATTTAACAAGTGTCCTAAGCTTCAAGCTAAGAAATATTAATATATGTTTTTAGAGTAACATTTCAACTAAAATATTCTTATGGTATTTATTTATTTATTTACATCTTTTGGGAAAACTTACAGCTAGGTTTAAATATATATAAAGTAAATAAGAAAAGAAGGCCAATAACAAGTTTCCACATGTAGCACAAACAATAGCGAGGTAAACAGTCACAAGACATTATCTAGTAGGTACTATGTATACATGCACAAGTTTCACGTTATTAAAGAAACAAACAAACTACAGTCTAACATATAATAATAAATCAAATGGAAGGACAGACAATTAATTATTAACAAAATGAGTATTGAAAATCAATTAAATATTTAGGAGTTTGAAAAGAAGTCTCTAGCGAGGGCCGCCTTAACACCTCGGATACCGCTCTCAAACAAATCAAAGTTATCTAGTTTGCGCGCTACTCTGTTCACAAGGTTGCATGCGCGAGAAATAAATGAGTTGTGTCTGTAATTGGTACTTGCGGTAGGTACGTGTAGAAGTGTTGGATTTCTATATAACTTAGAGTGCGCGCAGATACCAATTACAGCCAAAAGCTCCGGTACATCAATTTTACTATTTGCTATTTTGATAATGTTACAGACATCTGCTATGACTCTGCGTGTTTGGAGTGGAAGAATATGGTGACGTCTGCATCGGGAAAAATAATCTATGTCTATCTTTTTACATCTATATTGAAGGAATTTGAGAAATTTTTTCTGTATACCCTCAATGCGTTCAATATAAATCCCATAAGACGGATTCCATACTGATGATGCATATTCGAGGTGACTTCGAACAAAAGCGCAATAAAGGATTTTAAGGGTCTTGATATAACTGAATTCAGATGATACTCTTAACACGAAGCCTAATGCACTAGATGCTTTTTTAACTATCTTATTGATGTGTTGATCGTATAGAATCTTAGAGTCGAAAGTTACTCCTAGGTCGGTGATATAACTTACTCTCGGTATAGTTGTGTTATTAAAAGTGTATTGGTATGTTATAAATGTATTCTTTCTAGTGAAAGTGCATACATTACACTTATTTATGTTTAAGTCAAGTTTGTTAATCAAGCAGTAATTATAGAAATTATTGAGGTCAGATTGTAGATTAAACGAGTCATTTAAGTCGTTAATGGTGTGAATTATCTTCATATCGTCCGCATATAATAATATTCTGGAAAAAGTAAAACAATTGCGTATGTCATTAATAAATATTGAGAATAATAGCGGTCCTAGTAAGGATCCTTGTGGTAAACCTGACGGAATCTGTTTTGAGCGAGACATGAATCCATTTAATACAACTACTTGTGAACGATTTTCAACGTAGGAGGCAAACCATCTGAATAAGTTCCCTCTTATACCCATATGTTGTAGTTTCAAAAGTAGGACTTGGTGATCAATACGGTCAAAACATTTCGAGTAATCTGTGTACACCACATCCACTTGTGAAGGTCTGGACATTTGAGCAGTTAGGTATTCAGTTAACACTAAAAGATTGGTTTCCGTCGATCTGCCTCTAATAAAACCGTGCTGTTCACTAATGAAATTGTGTTTTAGGGCTGAATATACTTGCCCGTGTATTAATTTCTCAAGTATTTTAGAGAAGACGCAGAGTTTAGAGATTGGCCTGTAATTGGATATGTCACATTTGGCTCCTTTTTTATGGATAGGGGTTATGAATGCCGTTTTCCACAGAGTCGGTACATAACCTAGTTTCAAAGATCTAGTGTATAGAAGCGTTAAGGGTTCAGCAAGACTACCAGCACAGCATACTGCAAATATTGGTGGAATATAGTCAGGGCCAGCCGTTTTATTGCAGTCGAGTGATTTAAGCAAATTAATGACATGATCTTTTGTTACCTCAACGTCACATAAGTCGACAGTGCTGTAGTCGTAAGTTGTTTCAGTAAAACTTGGGTTGTTCGGTGAGGCAGAGTCCAGAAAAGTAGAGTGGAAGTAGTCACTGAACATGTTACAGATATCATCCCCGGTGTTGGAGACCCTGTCTTCATAAGTCATGACTGAAGGTACAGTATTTGAATGTTTTTTTGATTTAACGTAACTCCAGAATCTACGTGGATTATTGTTTATGTTATCTTCCGTGTTTTTAATATAGTCGTTGTACATTTCAGCTTCAAGCAGTTTAACTCGAGTACGCAGTAAACAGAAACTATGGTAGTCAGACAGGTTATTGTATTTTATGTATTTTTTGTGGTACTTATCTTTTTCTTTTATAATTTTAATCAGTGGGGTACGATACCATGTCGGGTACTTAGTGTTTGTAAATATTTTTTGAGGTACATATTTGTCGCGAAGCTTGTATAGTATGTCATAAAATTTTATTATTGAATCTTCTATAGTCAAGTTATTAAAAATATTAGTCCAGTTAGTCACAGAAAGTATAGAATTTATCTTATCAAAATCAGCTTTATTATATAAATACACAGGTTTTCTTTGTGCTGTCAGGTTAGGTATTTGGTCAGATTGCAGACTTACATAAAAAGCCCTGTGATGGGGGTCAAGGGGGACAAGGGGTTGCTCCGCTTCAGTAATATCAACATCGTCATTTGATAAAACGTAGTCTAATAAGCGATTATTTAAATTAGTCAGATAATTATATTGCTCTAAATTACAGATTGATAAGCTGTCAAAGAGGGTAAATTGAGTGCCCCCTTGAATATTTGATGGTATGTAAAATGACGATTCTAGCGATGGCTCCCAACTTATGTTCGGCAAATTAAAGTCACCCAGGATAACATACTTATCGTCCGGCGCACGTAACACGATTTCTGTTAATGATTCGGAAAAGTTTGTTATTTGAGAGTTTAAAGAGAAGCCGTGAAGTTGAGCACAAATATACACAACGCAAATGTTGATATTGTTGGTTCCTTGTCTACCGCGCAACTTCACGGTAACCCACAGGTCCTCCGCGGAGGAGCACCAGTCACGGCGCACGACCGCTGCCAACTCGCGCCGCACCGCGATCAGCACCCCGCCGCCGAGACTCTGCCCGGTGCTGCTGTAGTCCCGGTCTCGTCTCCATACTACGTAACGATTGTCAAACAACTCACAGTCACTTATACTGTCTACCAGCCAAGTCTCGGTCAAGCAAATTATATCATAAGAATTCAGCAATACACCCCTCAGAAATACAGCAACTTTGGTTCGGAGTCCCCGAACGTTTTGGTAGTATATACTAACCATCGGTTACAACATTAGAGCTTATTTGTGTATACAGATGCTCAGAATTATACGAACAGTAGTACAACAAGTAAGTACAGTAGATGTAGAATAAATCAATATGGGTCCGATAGGAATGTGTAATATGTATATTAGATGAAATTATTAGTGTAAACTGGTAATTAATAGTGATTGCAAAGTTCACAATAAACGATTTAAACGTGGAAAGTTCGACAACTTGATTTGTGATAAACAAATATAAATTTACTGTTCCATACCATAAACTTATAAAATGTAAAAGTTTCAGCAGAGTAAGGAATGAATAATAGCGTTTCAAAATGGTAATCTCAAAATAGCGTAAATAGATGCACAAAGGTAGCGGTAAATGAAGGACAGCGGAGCGTTGACCGAATAACGGGAATCCTGTCTTTGTTATAAGCAAGCCAGAGTAGTGCGAGCGATTATTAGACAAACAATGTAAACAAAGCAGAGCACAAAATGAGTCATACTTACAAGCAGCAATCCACAAGGTGTTAAAACTGTCATAAAAAATATAGGCAAAGGTTGATTGAAGTTTTGAAATTATCGGGCAGAAAATATTTTTTTCAGGTCTTCTTCGGCGGTTACGTTGTGAGACGGTGAAGTAGAGTTTTTTCGTACATAAATTTTGCAGTTTTTGACCCATACAAATAAAAAATCTTTTTCTTTAGCCAACGATTTGGTTTTGTTTAGGAGAACTTTGTTATGTATTGTGAGGTGATCGTTAACAAAAATGCGGGAGTCGCCTCTTAATCCAATGTCTGATAATTTTAGGGATTTTTTTATTCTAGATGCTGCAACGAAATTATCTTTTATATATCTATTATTGAATGATACGATAATATTTTTGCATGATTTATCATTCCGAGTAGGCACCCTTGCTACATAGTTTATGTGTTCCTTGGAGACTGCGCAGTTAATTGTCCCGCCAATCTTCGAAATAACTTCGAAAAGGTTTTCAGAGTTCGAGTTTGGGATACCTTTAATTTCGATATTGTTCAGCCTGGAGCGTTGTTCACCTTCATTACACAAAGTTTCTAATTTAGATATTCTCTCCTCGAGTTTCAAAACATCCGCTCGTGTTTCTTCAAGTAACATGAATTTCTTCTCAAGGCTAGCCACTTTGTCGTTCATATTCTGAATTGATGCGTGAGCATATTCAATAGAGGATTTCATATCGCCTAGCTCGTCCTTTATGTTTCGTATGTCGTCACGAAGCGTTGGTAGAATGGCGAACTGCAATGATAATCTCTTCAATTCAGCCATGATACTGTCCATATCCGCAGGCTTGGGGCTACAAGCGGGGCTTATTGACTTGTTGGTTTTGCAAGAACCACATCTCCACGTTGACTTTCGTTCGCCGAGTTTACGATATCCCGTTTCGGTGATTCCAGCACACGGAAAATCGAAGAAGAGGCAACATGAACTGCAGTGCACACCATCACTAACTTCAGCATTGCAACGTGCACACTGTGGCATTTTTTTTATTATTAATATTATATATATATATTTTTTTTTAAAGTATATCTTAACTTTGCTTAATAATACAGGGAAAGAAAGCCGCTGAGAGACTACACTGCGCGCGATAGAGACGTGCGTGTACGGCGAAGTCTAATGACTGACTTGATTTAAGCATAATACCATAAAATTAATTTAATATGATTATTTTAAGACTGCAATTTGTGCAATTAATGAGCCAGCTTTAGTCGTAGGCTTTAAGAAAAAAAATATATTTGAGCTGAACTTTTGCTGCATAAAATGTAATAATGATCCTCTATATTCTATATTTCAAGCTCGAAACAAGATGTTGCTACTACAAAAATATGAATACATAGGGAATTAAATTATGAATATATTTTGATACTACTTCATAATAAAATATGTTAAAGTAAAAAAGAGTTTTATTTACCAATTATGGCGGCCAAATAGCGTAAGTGGCGTGCCTCATGTGTCCGTATGGGTTGAGGAGCCAATCCAGGTTTTGAAGTAATAATCCTTCCCTTATTTAGTAATAACCTAACAGATTTTGTAGGGCAAATTCTAGAATTTAGAGCTGCCTCATAATTAAAAAAGTAATAAATGTACACTTCTGAAAATTTGTTATATTTTGTAGTAATTTTGCCTACAAAAAAATAATGATACTTGAAAAGCTAAAATGGTTTGGCTAAACGACTGCCTTGAGCACGAATAGAAATTTCACACTATCCATAATCATTTAAATATTGAGTAATTAATTAATAAATATTCATTATTTTTATAGAACTTTTAAAAAAAGAAATAAGAAAAAAAAGTTTTTAACATGTTCTTTTTGTATCACCTAACCAATAAGTACTGGTTAGGTGATACTCAGGTGATATGATAAATGTCATTTGTCAAAATTAAAAAGTGCCAAGAACGTATAGACGTTTCGAGATATTTTTTTAATGACTCGATTAGTAAAGTTTCGTACTTTGATTCTTGTTTGAAGCTTAGAAAAAAATTTGCACAAGGTCAATGTTATTAATTATGTGCTATTAGATTTAGCGGATTAAGGTTTGAATGAAATAAGATAAAAGTTGTAATAATGGTACAGATTTGGGTTTTATTGAATCGATGTCTTGTTAAAATAAAAACAAATAATTCTCAGCGCGGCTTTTATTTTTTCATATTAAAAAAAAATCGGTGAAGTTTAGTGCTTATCGGTGTCTATTTTCCTTAGTCACCCTATGTGATATTAATAATTACTACCTGTTATCGTAGAAGTAAAAATTTCGTGTTTTTTAAGAATTTCGTATTTTGTAGGAATTTATCCAAGGTACATTTTATAAGATGAACTATTACCATGATACTTTTCCTTCTAAATTCATTTATCGAAACAAAAGTATCGAGTAACTACTTACTCGTATTTTAATGCTATGGGACATCCCCATCCATCGAGCGTTTAACTTGAATGACATACTTCAATCGGTCGTACCATCGATCGATTGATCGCTTTCTCTTCACTCGCACGGTTTTGTTTGGGTATTGTTTCGGTGTTTATTTGAGTTTTTAATTAATTCGACCCTTGCTTTTCTAACGGACTTGTGTGTGCTCGCCTACTTGCTGACCTTTTGCTATTCTACAACGGACTCCGCTTATCCTTATTTATCATGAGGTGCATAAACTGTGGTGTGGCCACGCAACGACTGCGCAGGCACATGACCTCTTCATTGCCTGGTCTTCTATTAAATATACTAGCACGATGGCTAACTATCGAGGTACGTACCTAAGTCATTTATTAGGCTGAATTTTAGAAATAAATCTTTCCAAAACATTACATAGAACTAATTGGTACTTGTTAAGTATTTTTGTTCAGTTTGATAAAAATGTGGGTTAAAAGTCATCTGTGTAGTACTTTTACATACTAATGTACCTACTATTAATTCTAGGTTCCAGTGGATGCCAATATTTGTCATCCATGTTTTGAACTTTTAAGTTCAGAAAGAGGGAATGAAGTTCGCTTATTTGGGCATACATTATTGTGCATATCATGATGCCGTTCTGTGAGAAGTATACAACGGCATACGTTTGAAAGGAGTAATTTGTTGTTGCTCAATTTACCAAGATCTCATTCAGCTTTTCATCAGGTAATAAAATTGGTATATAATTAGCATAAAGTTACTTTACAACTTGATCATTTATATACTTATTTCATATTTTTAAGGCTGTGAATTACACATATCACCCGTGCTGGATGAGACATCAGCGGCAGTTGAATCAAGACCAAAATCGTTCAAATACACCTGGCAGCGAACCAAGACCTGATGCAGCACATGGACCGGTAGAACTTGAATCAGAACCAGTAATACATCTGCCTAACTATAAGCGTTCTGCAAACACCTCTAGTCACTGCATATTCAATGGATGTATTTTTGAACAAGAGTTACATGTTGTCCCAGCATTTATTAAGAAAATGGTTTTGCAGGAATATAACTTTTATGTTCCTTATAGCTCAAGAGTTTGTGAGACACACATGAATTTGAATGTGTGGCACTTGTTACTTGAGAACAACATTTTTTTTAATGATTTTACTGCAAGTCATATCGAAAACTTAATCTATGTCGTGAAGATGGACACACCTACTTTATATTTTGAAAAGGTTGCTGAAATACAAAATGAGATATGTATATATTGGACAGGTTTATCAATTATTAATTTTTTGTCACTGTTTAATAGTTTGCCTGTTCTTAATTTCAAAAGGCCAAAAAATGCTTTAGCTATTTATTTAGCAAAACTAAGGACTGGTGAAACTGACAGAAGACTGTCAACATTTTTCTCAATTTCACGTCCTACATTAACAAATATTTTGAAAAAAGTTAGGCAGTGTTTAATTGAATATTTGTACCTAACTCTATAGGACCAAACCATATGACTCATATGGATATAGTTAATAGAAACTTGAGTATACCAAACGCTTTGTTTGGTAATACATCGGAAAGTAGACCAGCTATAGCCATATTTGATGGTACTTATATATATTTGCAAAAGAGTTCTAACTATCTCTTCCAAAAAAAAACATACAGCTTGCACAAATATGATAATTTAGTAAAAACCTTTTCTGATTGTTTCATGTGATGGGCATATTTTTGATGTTGTTGGACCAAATGCTGCTACTCAAAGCGATGCTGAAATTATGAAAGATTTATTTCAAGGGGAAAATAATCCATATCACCAGCTCTTTCAGCAAGGTATCAAGCAACTCTATCAAGTCAAGCAAGCTTGATCCTACTATGGAGAGTATATTAGGGTAAATGGTATCTATGAAATCGAAGTACGCCCGGACATTGAAATTATAATTTAGGTGGACGAAGACCTCAACTTTTACGAGGATGTATTAAATCCAGGCATATCAGCCAAAAACATTATTATGAAACATTTTATATGAAACGGACAGTATGAATAATCCTTTAGACGATATATTGTCATATTACTGCAGCTGTATTGTTGGTAATAGGACTCTTGGCTGCTGTTGTCATGTAATGGCGGTCATATGGTATCTGGGGTGGGCAAGGCACCAAAATACTATGCCTGTTCCGCCGGCTTCATTTTTAGATAATATTTTAATTAGACTTAATGAATAAATAAATACCTAAAAGTCTCATTGTTGTTTTTTTTAAATACCTTATGGATCCTTAATCTGTAAGAAAATGTTATAAAAAACTGCCTCCGTGGTCTAGGCGCATAAACTGTCTACTTTTCAACCCAGTCATATCCTAGTCTTGTTTGTACTTAAAGATTTTTTAAACTAAACAGTTTCATTCTTAATGAAATTGGCCACCATGGTTGCACGTAGCCAATGATATTACGATTCTGATGAGGAAGTGGGTTACGATTCTGATGATAAATGTGCAAAAATAGTGCTGAGTGGGAATCCGCAAACTAAGCCTATCCCTTGTTATTACAAAATCCGTAGATTTATAAAAAACGCCTTATAAAATATTCATAGCAAAAAGTAAACTAGTTGGCATTATTTCATAGATATGAAAGGGTCGTTCACTTATTTGTTTCACTTTTTTAACAATTTGAAAAGTTCCTAGGTTTTTATTAAAATGCAGTTACACTACATAGCAGCTTAAGATTCTGTTCCACTAGTCGTCATGATTATACATTGCCAAGGCAGTCGTCCATTCTGTATTTAGCCAAACCCTTTAAAAAAGTAAAGAACTTTAATGTGGCTCCTCAATTCATACCTGAGGAATATATAATATATAGGAATACATAATTATTTTATTGCAAAGATACATCAAGTTGTTAATTTTTTTTGCGTCATGATAAACATTTTTTGGTAAGTTTGATGGAAAATAATTAATAAACAAAGAAGAAAAAATTTGTAATTTAAGTATAATCGTGTCTTATGTGGCGATCCGTAGCTGCTTGAGATTACCATGAAATCAAAAAGCAAATACCGTAGCATTTTATAGGATTTTCCACAACTTATTGATGAATTCAACGCCACATTCATTAAGTATCAGTATATTTTAAAACACGCTCCGAACGCTGTATTTATACAAAATTCCAATTCATTTCAAAATAAATAATTAAAATCCAAACAATATAAAATTACACAATGCTCTCAGAGGTATCAAAATTAACCCGACGTTCCAAAAGTAAGTTTTAAAATGTATCTATACTGCCAGGACAGAGTATTGTGCAAAATAAGGCTTTATGTTGGGCTAACGCACATCGTTATAGGTTTGTACATTACTGGAAGTCGCGCGGTTTTATCCGCAAGCCTTCCTTTTTCTTGAGATATTCTGGATAATTGCCCTTGTTATTTCTGGGTAATGGGACTTTCTTATGGTGAAAGATTACTGGGATCTGTCAAATATAGTTCATTTATTGCAAATAAACAATAAACCGCCGTTAAATTTACTATTAATAATTTAAATTTGTATTTCGAAGAAAATATTATTTTACAGTTATTTATTTGTTTATGGCAAACCAATAGTTAAGCATTAGTATAATAATTACGATATAACTTATAAAATGTATAAATGTCCCATTGCGGTTTACGCAAAGTACAGATACAATTTCATGCATTAAATTAGTAAGAATACATTTGAAGCCTTTCAGCCACGTTCGTAACTAGTAATGAATAAATAATTTTTTTTTCTCAGTTTTATAACCAGTTATTAAACAAGAAAATTTTTTCTACTTTTATAACTAAAACCTTTTTTCATGTATGGTTTCCTGGTACTGTTTTAAAAATATTTACCCATATTATCTTATATATTAGTTGCACACGCACAAAAAGATTCTCCATCATAGAAATTATTTGTGTTTTGACAGATGTCACGCCATACTATTGCTAGTTAATAACCATTTATTTTATAAATGTTTGCGTATTTATTATTTTTTTAAACGACACAATACTTTTTTACTATTAGTTGGTCTACTTTACGCATATGAAAAATTTGCATGTGCAACTAATAAGATATGAATTTCACAATAAAATATGGGTAAATATTTCGAAAACAGTAGTTATGTTAACCTTGGTTATGAACGTGGCTGAAGGAATTTTAAGATATCGTTTATAACTGAACTGCTAATTAGGTTAACTGTAATAATTTAAACATTGAAATGGAATAGAGACATACCTACCGTAGACATGATAGAAAATATCAATTTACCTTTCCACCAATTTACCATTCAACCTACTCTTTTACACTATCTAGTTGGTCTCCGTGATCATAGCGCTTTCAACAGCAGCGCATAATATCCTATATAAATATGTGATAAGAATCAGATGAATTTATTTCACTTGAGGTCCCAGCTTTTACACGCGCTAACTTTAAAAAGTTTATACTTGTTGCATTGTTTTATGCGTATATAGTAATAAGTATTTGTTGAATAAAAAAATTGGTTTTGATTAAAAATTACAGCTGCCCTTTTAGGAATTCCATGTTCAAATATAAGCTACCTATGTAACGTGCGGTTGATGTAAGTAATTAAGAATTGGTGCAGTAATTTTAGATTTTATTGAATACATGTTAACAAACAAACGAATCAATAAATCGTACATCTTTATATACCTAGTTTTTACATCACCGCGACCTTCATCTTCGTCATCACTGATGAGATCGAAAACAAACGCAAAGCCAATTTATAATAACAAAATAATCTAAAACAATTAATCCTATATCCATAAGTACTTTCACGAATAAGTTATCAACTAAGGTCAAAACATGACTACTTATATAAAGATCTTGATATAAGTCATATAAATTACAAGTACACGAGTACATTGCGAGTTCCGTATAATCGTGGACTTTTTTATCGATGAAAGATACCTACCTATCCTATGTCCTTTCTTGGGCCCCTAATAATGTCAATGCACAAGAAGATGGGTTTCGTAATGTAGACGTTTATTACCCGTTCATAAGTTTACAAGTCTCAGATGTTTTGTATTTATTTACATAAGTTTGATTTTTTTCTCGCTGTTGTGCTATTCTCACCGTGCTACCTTACCTTACCAGTAGGTATTTGTCTAGGGATATATTTTTTACTTCAAATGTTTTACCTGTATTATATTTTAAAATATTATACTGATGGAACCCTGAAATAAACACTCACGTGCCTAAGAATCTTCTCAACAATACGTTCACGATAAACATTATTATACTGATAATATAGGTATAAATCTTTAGTTTGCTAAGTAAATGGAACACAGCACGTTTAGTAACAATTTAATTGTGCTCATTAACAACAGGAAATTGTGATGGTTGAGCTATTGATTTAAATAGTTTTAAAGTGATTTTGTTAAGTTGAGGTCGTTTATTGGTGTAGTTAGAATAGTTTGAACCAGTAAGTTACATCATGTTATTTTTCTAACTTATAAGTAGGTACTTCATTAGAATGCAAACATATCTACACGAAGAATGTATGTACACTCGGCTTATATTTATAAACCATGCACTTTTTATTCTTTGAGAAAGATGTTTTAGAAGAAATAAGCTTTTCGGTAGAATAATTTTATTCAAAAGGAAACATTGTGAGAATATGCTCACCATTGCATTGCAATGAAATGTGGGCGATTTTGTAATCTACGTAAGAAATGTACGTATTAATAGTTTGCATTGTAAGGTTTTATATTTAGTAAAATTCCATATAAATTATCAATCATACGGACATACATAATACTTGTTCGCACATGACACTGTTGAAAATATTTCCATCGAACGAAAAATATCTAGACTTTTTGAAAAGCCCCAGGAATGCCTTATAAACATGGTCAAAACAACATTTTAAACCCACTTCTATTATCGGGTTCATTAACAATATTTACATCATAATTGTGCATCTCAAATAAAAACGTTCAACCTAATGGCTGGTTTACACGCGTTAAGTAGTTGATAACTAAATTTTTACTAAATTTTAAGTTAAAAATTACGTGTATACAGTCAGTTAAGTGACAAGTGTGACAAATGGTAAGTTGAAATTTAGTACGCAAGTGTAGATTAGGCTTCGTTCTATTTTTCGTATAAGTAGGTGGGCGAAACTTCTCACTAAACACATTGGGACGTGATTTTTCAGTAAGTGCATTAGTGGCCAAAGCAGGTGGCGGCAAGAGTACGTAATTTATTTCGCATACACTTTTTTTTTCAAAACGTCGGAGTGGAGTTTAGTTCCAACTTTAAAATTTGTTGAAGAATATTTAAAATAAGAAAGCTTGTGTAATTATGTATGTAGAAAAAAAAAATATTCTTATAGAGATTTTAATTTCCGAAACAAATTCTTCTCTGAATTTGTCCAATGTCTCGTTTACCACATATCTAGGTACAGAATTGACGAATTCCTTGACATTCATTACTGTTCGCCTTTATTGAACTTATGAGCTTAACTACTATAGCCGACACACAAGTGACATGTAGTAACTTAAAATTTAGTTACCAATTTAACTACTTAATACGTGTAAACCGCGCATAATGGTTGGTTTTGTCCAAAATCTCGTTTACCACATATCTAGGTACAGAATTGACGAATTTCTTGACGTTCATTACTGTTCATCGTCTTAAGAGCTTAACTAGAGGGGTCGGCATTCGAAGTGTTACCAATTAAAAATGCTGTAGTTTTGACAATTTTGCTAAAAAATTTGGGTTTCACGGGCTTTGTGGGATGATGTCGAGTCTTGTTAAAACGTCCATTAGTTTCTACCGAATTGCTTACGTGCCCAAGGTAACAAAGCATCGTTTAAAATCTTTTCACGGTAGATTTGCTGGTTTATCTTTGCACCCTGTTCTATGAAAACGAGAGGTGAACTTCCCGTAGCAGTTACCGCGGACAAAACCATCACTGATGCTGGTGCTTGCTTTCGCAGAGCAATTCGTTGGTCTAAATTGTCGTTTGATTTACACTTTAATCATACGCGATCGTTTTGTTTGTTAACATATTGCTTTTCTCGCTCGCTACGAACGTGCAAGTGCTTTAACTCCTTAGCTCTTTCTAGGCGAACTGCACATTTCGTATTTGGTAGGGCTTCAGTTGTAGTTTATTTTTTAATATGCGCCCTATGCTCCGGGCATAAATAATTTTCGCCAATTTAACTGCACTTTGTCGTGGATTTTGTTCAATTCTAGCCTTTACCTTTCGAACCATTTCTGATGATGTTGCTGTTGTAGGATGTCAACCTCCATGGTGTTTTTTGACGCTACCCGTATTATTTTAACGCGTGATGGTCCGATACACAAGCATTTTGTTTAGATGTAAATGTCGTAGTTCATTAACAATGGCTGGTTGCGATTTTCAGCCAAATACAAAGCAAAGACACAGTTGCGTTTGAATTTTATCTGGATAACTTTTTTAACAGCGACGAAAAACAATAAGCTTCTGTAGGTTTATAAACAATACAATAGACTTACGACTTTAAAAAAATGGGCGCCATATTTTAAACAGTTTGGTTGTTATAGTTACTTAAAGTTGGTGACACTTCGAGTACCGACCCCTCTACTTAACCCGTTTAGAAACACAAATGACACGTAGTAACTTAACATTTGGTTACCAACTTAACTACTTAATACGTGTAAACCGCGCATAAGTGCTGTCTTTGTTACTACTAGAAGTTTATCAAAACTATTTTTTACAATTTTCAAGCGAGCACGCCCGCCATCAGCTGTTAAGTGACACAGAGCCCATGGACACCATAAATCGTAATGTTTTATTAATTAGTATTAGTTCTGAATGCTATATTTATTGGAATATCGATTAATGATGCGTTGCCGACCGTCGACGTCAGTTGTAATTGCCTTTGTTTTGCGTCAGTTTTGTTAAGGTATAACTATACGTTTTTATAGCTACTATAGGTATCAAATTGACATAATACGGATTAGGACTAAAATGTGCATTCGCTTCTATTTCACTGGAAAAACGATCTCACGAAATAATACCTGTATCCTGGGCTGGTACTTACTTTCCTTAGACAAAAAAAAATTGAATGAAATAAAACCCTGTACTCTCTGCTAGTGGTTCTCCAGTTTACAAAGTAAGCTGGTAGTAAGGGCATGTACTGAGACGAACCAGACAGAACCTGGTTGTATTAGATTGTCTTGTACACTTGCGAGGGTGCTAACACAAGAACATTAGTCAATGTAACATACCGGAGTCGTTGTTTTATTACCAATAGAGTTCGGCTCGTCGTCAGCTATTAGTACGTACTACCTATTAAATACTTTTATAATCAGGAGTTATTGTATAAGTATTTTAGATTTTTTTCTTCCTATTAGTTTTTTCTATTCTTTGCGTGTTAGGTAGGTTCGGTGACAAAAATTGCGTCTAATGATATGACATTGCACAAGTATTATAATACTATCCAACTATGATCCAACCTGTTGGCACTCTATGCAGCTGTTGGATTCCCACTATCATCTAATAGTTTATACGAAGCTCGACAATTTATGGACAATTACTAGTTTACACTGGCAGTTACCAACTATCGATACATTTTTATTTGGTTATCTTATTTGTTATTTTCGGTGTTTGACTTGAATGTGGAGAAATATCAAAAAAGTCATACTGGCTTGATATTCGTTTGTTTTCCGTCTCAGCTGATGGAAAGTGATGACGATAGGCGTACCAACAATTTACTTTGTCACTATACCTACTTCCGAAAGTTTTTGATTCTCTTAGGAATGAACACTGATGCAATAATGGTTCATGAGCTATGGATGCTTTTTGTGCGTTAGGTCGTCGGAAGTTAGTCGGGGAAGTCCGCGAACTCTAAGCCTCCTAAGGTGAGAATCGCTTGCACGTTGTTTGGTCTTCTGTAGGCGCTCCACATACTAAGGGGCGACAACACTGCAGGGGATTCGAATGCCTTTCTGAGCCCCCACCAAGTTCCAACTGTATACCTTAGTACAATGACATATTACACATAGACAAGTCATACCCAAACATTACCGCACAAAAAAACGGCGTCAACGTAACTATAGATACCTACCCGATATATACAGTAATATAATTTGTGGGAGAAGGAAAGAATAATACGGTTCACTTGTTGTAAGAAAGAGATACCTATGTACTTCGTGACGTTGCTTCGCACAAATTGGTACTCTATAGCGTTGTCTCTTTTACTCCCACATCATATTACATCTCGCTCTTCGAGTGTGTTAAAACGAATAGCCATGTAAATTTTAAAACGTCATTTTAAATGATGAAAAGAAACGTTTATTCTTTTTTTAACAGTAAGAGTGTAATTAGTACACTGTCTAAACAGACAAGAAGGCATTGTGGGGTATTAAAAACACAGAATAGTGAATAAGTTTTGTTTGATGTTTAGCCGTGACACTGGGTTGCATAAGACTCAGTCAAATAGCCGGCAACTGCCTTGCATTTGCTTTGCCATTTTTGTGAGCGGATATGCTGTCTATATGTAATATGTCATTGCCTTAGTAGGTATGTGAGAAATTTTTATTTTCGCTTTGCTAAATGTTCATCCATAACATAGGCATACTTTGCTGTCATGCGCGGTAGGCATGGACTTTTGGATGTTTTTATTTTACCGACGTTTTTTGATTCTATAAGTTTTTTTTAGTCGAGAACATTCTAAGTTCAAACGTTAACTGATTGATCAAGACCATAATGGCAAAGCCTAAAAACAGCTTGATTATTCGGTACATTGCAAATAACGCGGAGACTTTATTATTGGTTTACTACCATTTTTTTATTGATTGTTGTGACCTCTCGAAAGTTACACGCTCAATTTAACTACATCATGTTAGATTCTAATCATAGTGGGGTCGAGGCAGAAAGCTAAATCCGATTATTAAATTTGCAATAAAAAATTGACAATATGACTATCATCGATACTCTATACAAAGTAACATAAAATGTAATCGGTTAAAAGAGCTCAGCATGCAATGCTTAAAGTTATGACCAAGGAACCATACAGACACCCCATAAACCTTTTGTATAGAGACACGCATTTGTAGTTTACCAGCTTTATATTCGACAAATCAGTTTAGATATTCACAAAACAATGATTTCCTCATCGAACCACGAGAACATCTTACATAAGCGAAAAATAAATTTAACTCTTCCTAACATTAACTTTACTTTCAACAAAAGATTCCACAGCAATGCTAAATTATTCATCTATTATAAAATATTCCAAATTTGCAACGTAACTGATACCTCTGTTAAAGACATAACATTTTCTATGACAAAATTAGTCCTACAACTCGATTACGATCAAGCGGAATTAATAATCTACTTACAAATTAAAATATATCTTGATTAGTTTAAATCGATATACTAGTAGTGATAGTTTAAAACTTTCATTTAATTTTTTATTACTTACAAAATTTTTTTTTGTTTAACCACAAATGCACCCTTTTTTATATTGTCATTACATTACACACAAACCACTTAAACTGATTTTATAATATAAGTATGTGATTTCGTGTAGTATTTTATATATGATTGTTATCTTCATAACCTTGATCTCAATATAGATATTATAATTATTAATTGCTTAAGAAATATTACTGGTTTCCCGCGATACAGGCGCCATAAGTTTAGTTTAGGAACCCCTGGTAATAGTTATTTCATTATGTAATTTTCTTAACTCTGGCAATAATTGTAGAACTTATAATATTCGTAAAGCAATGTAAAAAACTTAGGTATGCAGTAATACCCCGGACTTACGCGGTAGGTGGGACCAAGTGAGAGCCGCGTGAGTCGAATTCGCGTAAGTCGGGGTTCAACTTTGCATATAAATACATATATCGTTTGTGTAATCGGGACCAAAGTCTAAAGAAAACAATAATTAAAAAGAAACATGTTTCATAAAATGTTAGATAATAAAAACAACTTATATTACTATGAATAAAACAACGTAAACCATATTTATTTTGATGTCGAAGGCTTCATAATTCTAACAATGTCGCCTGACGAGTTAAGCTTTTCTTCTTCTCACGTAAAATTTCCTCGTAGCATGCCTTTTTATGATTGCCATGGACTTTTTAATTTCCCGTTTCGTAGTAAACACGCGTTCTTCATTGGAATCTATTTTTTTCTAATTTGTAACCTCTTGTCTATTGTACTGAGGCCTACTGTTAAGTTTCGAATCGTCATTCGATTTTCAGGTTCAACTGGGTCTAACGAATCAGTGTGTTCAATGTCTTGATCATGGTTACTCATTTCTCACCCGTTTCTATAATCTCGTCAATTCTTAGCTCTGGATTTTGTGAATCCAGCAACGTGTGTAAAACCGCGTATCTCCGAATTCGCGTAAAAGGGGTAGCGTAAGTCGGGGAATTACTGTACTTGTTAATTATTAGAACACGTGCGAGGCGAGGCACAGTCGCGACTGTACTCGGCTCTGATGATGGACTCCATACGAGTCCGAAACTAGTCGGACCTTTCCGACAATAACGCGTGAGTAAAAGATGTAGTTTTAAAATTTATTAAAATTACTCACTTAACATTTTTAAAATTATTTATTAGAACACTAATTTGTAATTTTATGAAGCAATAAAACATTGTAATATTTTAATTTAACATATGTATTATATGATTAACCACTGGTTTTTAAGAGGATTTAGTTGAATAATTTGTCAGGTAAGACTCTGGGGATTCCAGGGGAGTTTATTATGTTACATTCTTATATCGAAAAGAAATATTTAAAGTGGAATTATTTAAATTATACAATTATTGTTGTGTACATATAATTTATATTTTATGTTAAACAACAGAATATGAATTGAGCATAGAAAATAGCAACTATAAACACACAACATGCTAGATGTTATGTGATAAATTACACTAACTGTGTAGTGGATACCACTACACACACCTACACACAATAGTAACACATACGTCCACGGGACTTGTCTATCGATACTTGATTGAAAGTGCCTGCAAGGTACGTTATCTGATTATGTGAACCTCAAACAAGTCGATATCAATTCCTTGTATTTATTATATAGTTTATGCGTCTTGATTAAGGGTGTTACCACACCAATCGATCGACTTCGATCGATGGCAGAATAGACCAGTCGACGTAGATCGACGGACGATCTCGATTGGTGTGGTAACACCCTTAGATAATGTGTTGTAGTAGTTTCATATGAATTTTGAATGTTAATGGTTGCATTCTATAGACTATATAAGTGAGCAAAGACAGAGGCAGGTATTATGAAAGTCACAAAAACATATGGTGAAAGTTTATCAACAATAGAAATCAACCAAGGTTGCATAGTAAATACATTTATAAAGTTACATGCGCGCTTTAATCTGTAATTTGGTCATTTGTAGTCCCGGTTCCTCATTGTGTACTCCTTGTAAATTCCTTTGTGAGGTATTATTAGGAATCCACAAGTATCACTGACTATCACACAATATTCATTAAATAACATATAATGTACCTAAGCACATATGTATACTTGTGACAAAATAGAAAAGTCTTTCAACTACCTTCAACCGACAAATTAACCTAGGGAAGAGTGGTTTTTCAATCACTTTTAGTGTCTCTTATCTTTTCAGAAATGACTTATCTCTTATACTTACTCTTTCTGCTGGCAACTGGAGTGGTATCAGATCATCATGACAGAACCAACCAGCTGGGTGATCGCTCCACGATTGTTCATCTCTTCGAGTGGAAGTGGAAGGACATTGCTGATGAATGCGAGAGGTTTCTGGCTCCGAAGGGCTTTGGTGGTGTTCAGGTTGGGAAACTTTTCTATTCAAAATTCGAAAAGACTAGGTTGATTTCAGCCGTTCGTTCTTAAGTTATTTATTGTTGCTGTTTCAATATTTAAGTGGTACCAGAGATTCTTATGTTAAGATATCGTCTTTGGGGTACTACAGTCTTTCCTTTTTTAACCGCCTATTTGACCACGTTTGCGTGCTTGGGTTATGGATACAGGGAAAGAACAGCCTGTGCAATTACTGCAACAAAGGAAATTCCAACCACAGCCTACTGTCTGTAACGCATCATTAATCGATCAATAATACCTACGAGACGGACGCCACTATCAAGGGGATAGGTGCTTGTTTGACAAAGTTGAAAAAAATATCAATCTTAAAACGATTGGTGCGTGTAACGCGTGACCCTTATGCGGTTGTTCTGCCAGATTTTTCGCCATTATGTCCGATATACAATGTAATTTACGCGTTGTGTTTTATCTATAATGATTACTCCTTTATTAGTTTCAACATGTTTTAGATTTCACCGCCGTCAGAAAATCTCATAGTCCATTTGGATAACGGGAAAAGGACTTGGTATGAGCGATATCAAGTAATGTCTTACAAAATAGTCACAAGGTCGGGCAACGAGGACGACTTTCTGAATATGACCCGGAGATGTAATCGGGTGGGGGTAAGGTAAGAGACGCATATTTTTTACTTCCTCATATCTGGCGTCGGTTGCAATTGAAATTACCACTGTTGCCGTAGTTGTTTCTTCTCTTCATCATGTTAACGACATTATTATGGTGTTTCAAACGGAAATTCATCAACTCACAACAACGGAAATCACCATCTAAAAATAACTGTAGATGAGCTCTTTGAAGGTAACTTCTCTACGTAATATTTCTTTATATCGAGACTTGGATATTTTCAGATATATATTTTTCATTCAACCCCCAACCAAAAACCTACCTCTTAAGCCCCATACAATATCAACTTTAAACCCTTTTGACCTCCGCAGAATCTATGCAGATGTTGTGGTAAACCACATGACAGGAGACCACAGGGACAACCGTGGGACGGGGGGAAGTACAGCAGAGTTCAAAAATTTAGACTACCCTGCAGTCCCGTATAGAAAAGAGCATTTTCATTATCCGTACTGTACTGTCGAAAACTATAATGATGCCGCACAGGTTAGGTATTTTTTTTTTGTAAAATACTTTTTTTCGAAAATGGTATATTACTATTGAAAAGGGAACAATATTGAAACACTTCCGGTGGCCGATGGAGTAGGCCGGTTGTAACAGAGTTGACACTTTCTTTAAATCTAAATTTAATAGAGGTCGTCTTACTATTTCATGACCTAGATATGTATAAATAGAATTTTATTTGTTTCACCTTCAAAAAGCCGCCTGGCTATACACTTAACTTAGAAAGCAGTTATTTTTATGTAACAAACGATAGATAATAATATCGTATTTGTTTTATAATTATGTAGCTTACAGTCTATTCTGGGTATACCAATCAACTGGAGAAACAATATTGTCATAACCTACATAAAATTTTGACATACCTACTTCAATGGAAAATTCAACATTCATTTTTGATAATAATTGAACAAACCACAGGTCCGCAACTGCCAGTTAGTCGGTTTGAAAGACTTGAACCAAACTATAGAATATGTGAGAAGCAGAATTGTACGGTATTTCAACAAACTTATTAATGTTGGAGTCGCTGGTTTCAGGTTGAGTCACTTTTTGTTATATTTGGTGATGGTATTTGTGTTTTGTTTTTGCTGTAATTTAAATACTAAAAGTTACATGTGACTACGAGTAATACCATCTTCACGCCTACTATAGAGTATCCCCTATCGCTGTTTACAGACAAAATCGTACGACGCGTTTTTAATTTTTAAAATTTAATTTAATTTTTATAAATTAAAAGACGATAATCCCATTTACGGAATAAGAAGTATTACGTCACTCTTCGCCTTTGGAGCAGTCAGATTTTTGGACTTAAGTTATAAACTCAGTTTAATAGTACATTTGGCATTTGCATTTGTGAGTACTTTGAGAAGCCAGAGCCTTAACACTGCGCCACCGATTATCTTACGCTTACCAGCATCGACGGGAAAAACTTACTTACATATATATATATATATATATATATATATATATATTTATTCGGGTTTTTCTACTCTACGCTCATAATAAAAAAATATGTCGCAATGCCATGATAGGTAACTAAGAAACATCTGTGGGTCTCTCTATGCGAACCTTACTTCGGAATATTTGCTCTATTCTTCAAATTCTTTTATTGCGGCAAAGTATGGTACCTAAGGTTTTATTATTATTAGTTTCACATATACAGCACTGTTTAATAGCATGCAAAATAGGTAGTTAAAAGTTTCATTTTCCCGTCCAGATTTTTTGTGCTTCTCCTATTACATAACAAATACATTTCAATACATCAGCGTTTAAAATAGTATGTCTTGTTTGATTGTAGTTAATGTAATTTAGGCAGTTACATATTAAAGTTTAAATCTTAGTAAACCGTAACAAACGAAATTATTGAATTATTAAAACACATTTCCTTTCGTATTTTTTTTCACAAATGTCTGGGACCTATGAAATCTTTCGCCACGCCCTTAGTAAGACTCATCCCAGGGGTACCACAGGTCTTCAAATATTGAAGTACATTTAAGTTGCTAAGCAGACATTCAGCATCCTCGTTCCCTAGATCAGGTCACGTGCCCTTGTTGGAAGGAGGGGTTTAAACCGCAACTATATACAATAAATTATAGTTAGTTGAGAATACGTAGTTCCTTTAGTTGTTATCCGAAATTCAGAATTAAAGTTTTTATTTTGTTGGCCTTTTTCAATCAAACGGCCATTACCTTATTCTTCATTACCGAGTACTTCGGTTTCATTAAAGACTATTCTTTAGTTTAATAAATCAGTAATTTCTCAGGGTTTTTTTTGTCAACGCCAATTGCACTTGTGTATGAGTAGCTCTCTAATGTTGAAATTACCAAACTTAGCCTCAATACCTGGTCTGTTACTAAATCCTTGAAATACTATAGTAAAAATAAATCAATAGTACGTTGTGATCTGATTTTGAAGTTCTATTTAACATCCCAATCTACAGGTTTACCTACAACTTAAACATAAATATAACTAATATTTTGTTCAAAATAACAATCCCCAGGTGCGATCATGTTCGCTACAAGGTTTAAAAGATTTGAACCACGATTTACCGCACGTCGCGGACAGAGTTGCCGAGTTTTTCAACCGGCTTATAAAACTCGGTGTGGCAGGTTTCAGGTACCAGTGTTTTGATTCTAGGCATGCTTCTTGGAACCTGGATGTTTGAGTTCAGATTAAGACTAACGGGATTTTCATTATGACTAATTTAGATACCTGTGTGTTATACAAATTTGGTTATGTGCATGTAAATGACGAATATTGTATTTATGAAAAAACATGTTACGAGTATTTAAAATAAAATATCCAAATATTTATAAGGCGATTATTGAAGCACTAATATACCTTTTTAAATTTGAGCATTAGGCAGAGTAGAACAGTTATCATGTGAGGCTGAAATATAATTTACACATATCGGGTTCAAAACAATTTCATTGTAGGCGCGTATTATCAACAAAATCCATATATTCGATATTTCGGATGCTTCAATTCTTGCTTATTATCTTACACTAGAGTTGCAAAATGTAACTTTGTTAATAATTTCAGGGTCGACGCAGCAAAGCACATGTGGCCCAATGATTTGAAGAAAATATACAAAAGCCTGAACAATTTGAACACTGAATTCGGGTTCGCGCCAAATTCAAGGCCTTACATTTATCAAGAAGTAATTTATTACGGGAATGAAGCCGTAAAGCCTGATGAATACTCGTCTTTTGGCGACGTCACTGAGTTTAGGGTAAGTTATAAGGGCAATAAGGGTTAAGGGTGATAAAGATTATCTATGAACTTGCAATTTTTGTTTTGAAGAGTCACGTTATTAAACCGCTTATAGGTTAAACGTTTATTGAAAATATACTTATCTATACGTTTGTTTGTCTGAAAAGTTACCACCCAGGAAAATTATGATTCCATGACTCCAGGATATTAATTATTATTATGTAATATAATGTAATACTTTTCCTTTTGGGGCAAGATTAGGAATTGCAAAACTTAGAACAAGTAAATGACGTTATGAATACTAACGTAGTATAGACGGCCGAGTGGCTTAGTTGATATAGTATCCTCATTCACCGGAACACCCAGGTTCGAGTTTCGGTCGGGGCATTCTCTTTTGTGATATTTGTTCTTGGTTCATGGTTGTTAATATTTATATAGGATGTATGTTTATTATATATATACGAGCGAGTAGCGTAGTGGTTAGTAGGCCTGCCTCATACGCTGGAGATTCCAGATTCAAGTCCTGGCCGGGGCATTAATTTGTGTGATAAACATTAATGTTTGTTCTCGGGTCATGGTTGTTGATATTGATATATGTATATTTATTCTGGGTTCGTCCCAGTTCACTGTCTGGTCATCCACAACACATGCTCTGATAAATTTATTCCCACACATGTAGTATGTTGGCCAGGGGATTTACTATTGTTATTATTATATATAAATAAAAAATGATTTTACTACAAAGAATTTATTAATTTCTAAGGTTCCCAAACATGCACGAAAAAGTGAAGTGAATATAACTGCCTGAAAATGCTTTTTTTAATATTAACCTAAGGAAAAGTTAAGCGATGGAATTGAATTTTAAAGTACTTTGACGGCATAAACATTTCCAAGAACTCGAGTAAAGTTTAGACAAAGTTACGTTCCCGCAAGGTGGCTGGCACTGGAATATTTAAATCCCGTGTATGTTCCGATGTGTTATTATGCTCAGCGTTGGGGATATTATCTACGTTTAAAATATTTCAATTCCCATACAGTCATTACCCCTTCTGGGCCCCGCTAGCGCGGCCTCTTTCTCCAATTGGCCGTCGCTCAGATGAAGGCTGAGTGGCAAAAAATTGCACGAGCCGACAGGGGGTTTTTAGTGGGTAGTGCTCATTAGGAGCTAGTCCCGGATGCCTTGTCGTTTGATACAGTCATTTCATTCATACAGTCTGTGCCATGCTTTTAAGACGCCATTTCCGTTCTTGAAATCACAAATCGTTTATCGTAGAACAAGATTTTGATATAACATAAGTCTTATTTCTGCATGTAAATGTTATCTGCTTAGTAATATTTATTTATTTATTTATTAATATATAATATCTGCTAAAAAATAAATGCTCATCTGTAAAATTAAAATGGAGTTTAGTGTTAGATATCGCTATATTATCATCATATTTTATGTCTCATTAGCACATAGGTATAAAATTATTTTAGAAGAAAGTTTATAACACATTTCTAGGTAGAATAAAAAGACTTTTCGAAATGTCTTTTAGTTAAAGCGAGCTAATTTCGGGAGGTGTGACGTAAATTACTGGTTGACGAGCAGCAAAACCGGTTCTTATTCATTGAGGTTAAACTTAAATTTGAGGTTTATATGTTCATATGACATTTTTCAGACGTTTATTTACCTGTGGCGTACCAATGGTATATAATATATTTATATTGTGTATCATAATAATTAATAAACGGTTAAAATTTTGAGTAAGTTCCTAGTGCTAGCCGGTCGAATAGACATATAATTATATTTTATATCATTTGATAAACATATAAAAAATTAATTTTTTATAGCTTCGTAAAAGTAAAATGAATTCAATTAAACTGAATTAGTATGGTGAAAAAGCCATGGCAAGAGCTTAAATTTGAAAAAGTACAAGCTTTTGCTATCTGTGAATAAATGATGACAGTTTCTTTTGAATCTTGAATAAGGTTATTTGTTACTTTACATTATACTTTAATGAATGCTTATCAACTTTAAAAAAATTACCCTTTTTTAGATCTATCATACTTTTTAAATAAGTTACAGGCATACCAATATTATTTTCTTAATTTTTTTTTCACAGGCAGGAAGCGAACTGAAAAGCGTATTTCGCGGTCACAACGCATTGAAATGGCTGGTAAACTGGGGTGAGCCCTGGGGCCTAGTACCGAGTGACACGGCGCTGGTGTTCGTAGACAATCATGACACGCAGCGAGGCAGCGATGTCTTGACTTATAAGGAATCGAGAGCTTATAAGGTCATTGTTCTTTTTCTTTTGAAGAAATAGTCCCGTAGTCTACTTAAAGATGGCGGTTAATCGGCGAAGACATAAAAGGGACGCGGCGTGTCAAATGTTACTGGTTTGTGTCAGTTTGTTATAAGCAATTTGTTCCAGAACCAAGTTATTTTAAGAAGGATCTTGAGTCTTCCCGTTTCAGGATTTAATCAGAATATGTCGTCTTAAAATTTTACTTTTTTAATTGTTTTAATATTTTTATTGTACAACATTATCCATGACACATTTATAGATAAATTATTTTAAAATAAATACATGAATTTTTCATAAATTTATCATATTTACACATTTATCATAAAAAAATCATAAATTTTTTGTTAAAACAATGCGTTTCATTAGTGTGGTTAAATACTTATCATTTATTATTTAAGTAAATTTCATATACTCAAACGTAACTTATCAACTTACAACTCAATCGAAAAATTTTCTGGTACAAATATCGTTATCAAAATTAAAATGTTTAGCTTATTTCGTTCTGAATGTTTAAAGCGCTTGTTAACCACACTTGCATTTTGACTGTTGACATTTGACTAGCCACGTACTCCTACAGTCTGATTCGTAAAATGAAAGTTTCTAAAACCTTTTAACTATAATTGTCTTCATCGTCGTTAAATTTTAACTACCTACAGGCACGTATAAGTCTGCTTGACCAGACGCCAGTCTCACATAAGTTATCTTTTCTTTATTGCTTTTACAGACCTTTCAGCTACTTGTTTTGAGATAAAAGAGGTGTCGCTTAAATTTGAGAATTATTTATGAGCTTATATTACACATAAGTATCTGTGCCCGAAGCAATACGTTTATTTTCATTCAATTGTTTAGGGCATAGGTGTCTGTGTTTGGCAGAATATCTTCAGTGTGATTGTTTTCAGAAACATTTTAAGATTTTTTTGGATTGGTGAGATCATTTTTATAAAAGGTTTTCTGGATCACTACTAAGTCTGGACCGTTTCTACTACCATGAGAACGTGTTTACACAGGAATCTTTTTGTGAGAGCAAAATTATTTTAAATCACGACACAACTCACTCGGCCGTGGTTCTATCCATCTTTGAATGGAATGTATTACTCTTATTAGAGAAATTCTACAAAAGTTTCTAAATTTTTAAGACTTACTTTATTAATCAAATTTTTTTTCCATTTTCAGGCAGCCGTAGCTTTCGTGCTCGCCCATCCATTTGGGGAACCACGGGTAATGAGCAGCTACTTCTTTGACAGCAGCGACCAAGGTCCTCCAGAAGACGAACTAGAAAATATAGTGTCGCCTTCCATTAATAAGGTACGTAGGTAAATGCAATTTAGTTACTATTTTTTAGTACAAATATGATAATGATTCATTGTTATTTGTGCTTTAATATTTTATGTCCAAGAGTAGTTAATTTTTTAAAATGAATAAAATTCTTTTAAAGGTCAAATAATAACTTTTGATTTAATTTAATACATATTAGTATAATATATGCAGTGACCAAACAAATGTGTATTATTTGCTTACTGGTTACTATATCGATTTTGTACAGAAACATTTAGCTTTTGTGTTGTATAACTCATTAGTGAAGAATTATAACATGATTCGGTGTATTTTTATTGGAGTTTTGTTGAAATGGCTCGAGGATATCAAAGCTAGGAAAACATGACTGCAAAGCTTTTAACACTTATCAAATTTATGCTGCTAGTTTTGTGAAACATTTCTTTTGGTGGAAAAAAAAAATCATTACAAGATCATTATTTTGCTTATAAGGTTTGGTTTTAGTGTGGTTTTTAAAATATTTTGAAGTATTTAATGTAATAAGGGATGAGATACATTATTAATATTTATTATTATGACGGCGTTGGCCCGCAAAAACGTTCAATAACTAGTTCAACATTGTGTATTCTATCGAGTTTATTCATTTTTTTTTTTTTATTTATTTAAAATTTGCACACATTATATTGTACAGGGTGGCTTAATGCCACAAGGCATTCTCTACCAGCCAACCTTTAGGTAGGAGAACCGGTGTAAACAAAGTTTCAAGAATGTGGGTCATGACAAAGAACATGGGTAAGGTAGGCTAATTATTATTAAGTAAAAGTATGAGATAAAAAATAATGAACCAAAACGAACAGAGAAAACACATAAAAGTATATCTACACAGATGTAACCATTAATAATTATTAATACATACATATACATACATCAATGTAAATGAAATAATATACATATATATAACATAATGAGATGAAATAATATAACATAATAACTTTTCAATGTTAATCCTAGAAGCAAATCATTTCTTCTGCACCTCTCGTAGGAAAAGCTCTTTTAATCGAATTTTAAATTGATATTTGTTAGGAGCTTTCTTTATTTGAATTGGCAGTGCGTCCCATAAATGCACTGCTCTTACAGCGAAGGAAAACGAGTAAGATGCAGTGTTATGAACTGGTGTTGTTAGAAGCAGACTCTGGAGTGATCTTAGTTGTCTTTGATGTGTGGTATGAAGGAAGGAGAATTTATCTTTGAGGTACTGCGGGCAACAAGAATCAAAGAGCACAGAATATAGCACACACAAAAGACGAGTGTCGCGACGTCTACGTATTGGAAGCCATCGCAATTGTTCTCGGTAGGAAGATATGTGGTCAAATTTACGTAAGTCGAATATAAATCTGATACAATTATTAAGAAGCCGTTCTAGCCTGTTTAGTTGATTCTCACAGATATCCAAGTAGCATGTGTCAGCGTAGTCAATAATGGGTATGATCAGGGATTGCACCAGCATAATTTTAACTTTAGTTGGAAGGAAGTTTTTAAAGCGATATAGTGAGTGAAGTGCGTTATTGACTTTCTGACACACGCTTGTTACTTGTGGGTTCCACGATAATTTAGAATCAATTAAAAGCCCCAGATTTTTAACCACTGAACAAAAACTGATTGGCAACCCATCATAGGTTAATCTAGGAATATCAATCGCAGAGACACGGCCAACCATTTGCGGGCTTCCCACTACGACGGCCTGACACTTTAGAGGATTAACCCTTACGCCGAAATCACAGGACCAGTCGTGTATGGCTTTAAGATTGCGGTTGAGGGTCTCAATCGCATCTGACACTTTGTCCCAGCTACAATGGCAGTACAACTGTAGGTCATCAGCGTAGAGATGATATGAGCAAGATAAGGACGGTGTAACGTAATTAATAAATATTGAAAAGAGCAATGGGGATAGGATTCCACCTTGTGGTACACCAGCGCGCAGATAAGACCAGTTAGAAATACAGTCATTAATACGTACAGCTTGCTGGCGCCCACGAAGGTAAGAGGAAAACCAGTTAAGAGAAATGGGAGAAAAATTTAACGCGGAGAGGCAAGTGAGTAAAATGTCTGCATCCACACAGTTAAATGCGTTCGTAAAGTCTACCAGGACAATAAAAGTTAACTTCCGGTCGTCAATAGCTTTGCGCACATCATCCGTGACCTTAAGTAGTGCAGTTGTCGTGCTGTGACCCAAACGAAATCCAGACTGATAAGGATTTAGTAATCAATTCATAGTTTATTTCCTCGGTTAGAATGTTTGATATCTACTTATTTGGGTTAAGTGATCCCCCAATGGGTTCCCCCAAGGCCAATCACTCCGTGGGGAATATATTCATAAATAATGTCACTGCTGCTTATGAACTACAAATTGCATACTATTTGTGTCAGAGAGAAGCATAATTATAGGAGTAATTTGTGACTACAGTAGCGTTTAAAGAAAAATATGCTTGAAGCTTGTTTGGTATTAGCTAATATTTTGCACTTATTCAATATCTTTATTTTTAATTAACTTTAATTTAAATCGATTGCCAAATGGCTCTGACCAAATCATTACTTAAAATCAATGTTAAAGAAAATGGTATAAAAAATTGCATCGTAAAATTATTCTGAAGTCTTTTTCCACCAAACTTAAAATGTCGTCAGTTACTAGAAGAGTTAACCTACGACGAACTTGCAAAGAAAAATTTCTCTTATAATTTAAAGTATTAAAAATTCCAACTCCCGAAAGATAATTTAATCTTCTCTATCGCCAAAGATATTCGATTTTTATGATGAATAAATCCTTCTTATATTATTTATTTATTTATTTTATTTATTTCAACTTTATTGCACAAAAAAAGAAATGTACAAAGGGCGGACTTAATGCCACAAGGCATTCTCTACCAGTCAACCATTGATCAATTGGAGAGATCAGTAGTGCGGAATTATGAAAAAAAAGATAACTAGATAATTGAAAATAAAAACATATAATATAAAAATGAAAATATATAGATATATATATATATTCACTCACTCATATATATAAATATATTTATAAAAAATATATGTTTATAAGATACATATATGTAATAAAAATATAGTGGAATAATAATTTGTAAAGGAATAGTAAAATTAATATAATTCATTAACCCTAGACAAAAAATGAGCTTTTACGCGTAGCTTAAATAAAAGTTTACTAGGAGCTTTCCTTAATTAAACCGGCAAACCATCCCAAAGCCTTATGGCCTGAACAACAAAAGAATAGGACATAAATCCAGAGTTATGTGAAGGAGTATGCAGGCTCAGATTGTACGTAGAACGCAAACACCTGTCGTGCGAGAACTCAAGGTACTGAAATTTAGATTTTAAATATTCTGGGGCACAAGGATCATTGAGAATTGAATATAGCATGCAAAGTATTCTGACATATCTACGTTGTCGGATCGGCAGCCGTCGTAACTTTCTACGATAACAAGACACATGGTCATACTTACGCAAGTCGTAGATGAAGCGAATACAGTTATTAAGCAAACGATCTATTTTGTTAAGGTGTACTTCGTTAAGGTCCGAACAACATACGTCAGCATAATCGAAAAAGATAATATAAGAGGGAGAACCACAACTTTTTTGAGAACTGTTTAAATTCATGAATTAGCAAAGAAATCGATTTATTTATAAGCTCGCTCTATTGCTCAAGGCGTTTGCTATTAATGAGCCAGTTTTACTTCAAAAGCTTCAACATACACTGGTAATACCAAAACACAGTTATGTATAGTAATGTTTGTTAATACTTAATCTAAAAAGTCCTTTGTAGTGTTAGCGTTAGTGCCAGCTTTTTTCAAGTTTCTGTCTGCAGTTTATTAGCCACTTCATATTCGTAGTTAAAATAGGTTTCATATTAGTACAGTGAGTGTCAACCCCGAACTACTGCACACAGCGATGGTCGCACGAAGCGATGTATAGACCAATGGGGCACCAGTTCGGCGCGAGTACTAATTATAACAATTATTAATAATAAAGCAACTAACAAATTATTTTCAATCATTGATAGTTGCTATTGTTATTAATCACGTGACGCTGTGATTATAGTAACATGTAGTGATTGCTTGCGATGCGATCGCAATGATTGACAATGCTATGAAATCGCTGCGATTGGTGCGATAGCAAATATTTTGGCTGTGATTGGCGAAATTGAATACTAGCAAAAGTAGATTGCTTCAATAGGTCCCTTCTTTGTAGATATGTGAATATCAATGGCTTTAATCGCATGCTTGTTATATTATTTCGAAATCGCAATAATTTGCATCACTAGCGAGTACGTGGACGATACTCATTATTGCGATTATGTGATTGTTGCCATATGCAGTTGTGAGGTTTTTGTTTCTCTTAGAGTGAACATCAAGATTAGAAAATATTGAAATAGTTATTATATACATACTACTTAAAAAATTTGTTCTTAATAAATGCTTTGTTTATCAATATTTAACGTTTTGTTTGTGATTTCACACAGAATGAAATTATATTTAGAAAGTATATTTTGTAATGCTTGTACGTACTGCTTATTATGTGATAAGTCGATACCTTAATAACCGGAATGACTTATCAAGTTATCAAGCAAAGAATTGCCATGTATATTTTAGAATTTTTGAAATTGAATAAAAACTGGATGAAATGGAGCTCTATTACTATAGAATAACTATAATAATAATAATAACCCCCAGACAAACACACCACCTGTATGGTCCAAAAGTAAGCAGAGCTTGTGTTATGGATGACCATACAGCGAACTGGGGGGGATCCCAGAATAAACATCATATATAAATACAAACAACCATGACTCAAATTAATTAAGTTTGAAATTTAATTAAAAATATTTTGTTCAATTTTCCTTATTTTGAGGAAAGGCTAAGGAACTAAGCCATACAGCGTAAGTCTTCAATATATATCTTTAATTTAGTATGGTAAAATAATGCCAAAGCTATGTTAGAAATATCAATTAACAAAAAGGCGAGCGCCATTGTCTATACCGAGCTTTCTCAATAAGGTGAAGGTGGGGAGTGTTTGAAAAAGGCAACAAAGGCAACAAAAAGGTTCTTTGGACAAAAATATTGCGAATTTACGGTAATTAGGCCTTGTGCAGAAAAAAGAAAAAGTGTTCAGTAAATTGTTTCATTTTCATATTGTCTTTTTTTTCTCAGGATGACACTTGCGGCAGAGGCTGGGTGTGCGAACACCGATGGCGTCAAATCTACCAAATGGTAGCTTTCAGGAACGCCGTGAAGGGGACCAAAGTGACCCACTGGTGGGACAATGGAAACAATCAGATATCCTTCAGCCGGGGAGACAAAGGATTCATTGCATTCAACCTGGAGGGATATGATTTGAATAGAGAATTACAGGTAAAATTAGTTTTACGTTTGTGGGCCATTGACCAGAATCATGACCAGAATCATTGTATTGAAGTTTACCATTTTTCTTTAGAGTTTTTAGTTATTTACGGTCTGATTGCTTAGCGCATACAGTTAGGCGGGGTTTAAACTAACATCTGACCTCGATTCAATTTATATGATTGCTTCATAACCAATACCACAATGCTCTACGAAACTCAGACATTCAACTAAAACTGTAAAATTAAATAACCTCGTTCTATAGTATTGATTGCATATTTTTATCCACAGACCGGGTTACCGGCCGGGGCATACTGTGACGTCATAACTGGGAAGAGAGATTCACACAACTCTTGTACTGGGAAGAAAATATTTGTTGAGGTAGATGGGAAAGCGAATATATCGGTTTCATCGAGAGAAGAAGATATGCATATAGCTATTCATATTGGGAAAGAGGTAATTTATATAATTAATATGTAATAATGTACTAGTGTAATTCGTTGCTGTAGTAGAAGACTTGTTAAAAAAAGTTAAACTACTTAGAGTATTCAGGGGTCTAGTCAAGTTGCAATCCATGATCGCTAACGCTATAAAAAAAATCTCACTTCCGAACCAGCGGTAGTTTGAATATACGACGTCCAAAGCCGAGGTCCGTGTCCTCTCGGGTTGCCTGTAGGCGTACTGGATGTAGGAGTAGTTTAAGTGTATTTGGCGCTAAACCAAATTTGGTGAAATTTAAAAGGCCAATAGGGCCATAAATAAACAGTCTATTTCGAAGAAAAACTATAGAAAAACGTTGAAGTTGTATGGGGCATATCACGTGACTATCGTTGTATCACGTGATGCTCCATATAGTTAATACATTTTCGATAGCGTTAGCATTTGTGGATTGCAACTTGGCTAGAAACGCTCTTATAGAAACGCTTCGGATGGATCCTGGAGATTAATATTGAAAAATATGAAATTTATCAGCAACTTCTAAAGATAGTGAGTAAGCCAACCTTGTTTCATACAAATATTAAATACGCAAAAAGTTCAGTGTGCTAAAGAAACTCACATTTAGCACACTGAACTGTGGTTAAGGAATTGTACTTAATAACTACAAAAGTGTCTGCTTTCATTATTAGCCATATCCATGGAGTATCTATAAATTTAATTCAAACGGTAATTACTGAAATCACAATAAGCTCTCCGCAAATCTGGACCAGCTTTTGGCTGCCCAGGCCGTACCAACCTCCAATACCACACTAGCACCATAAGTGCCAACTAATTCACAGCGGCTGACCTGCTAGGGTCCCCGCTCAGCACCCCCTTTGGATCGGGTGTCAGTTCGATAAAGGCTGCTTAGCAATCCCTTGCCACAGCCGACAAGGTGATTTTTAGTGGGTAGGTGCAGACCGGCATCAACAGTATATCAAATAAATCATGAAAAGTAATTGAATCGTTACTTTTCATCGGTAAGTTGTTACCTCATTGAGGTTCTTTCAGAGCTCCGTTTTTCAAAAATACCATAGATGGGGTGGAACACTAAGGGCCTGCGCAGACGATGGACTTTTTTCCGCGGCGGAGAAAAAGGTACGCTCCGCGAATAAAAGTCCGCCGCGAGTTTACCGCGGACTCAACGCACACGGTGTGAAATGTAGAAATAAACGCGGACTAAAGTCCACCATGTGCGTTGCTTCGCCTAGTCACACGAGTTCTATTTTTTTCGGGGACTCCCCTGTACTTTTGTCCAGTCCGCTCTCTGCATGTCCTCGGTTTTTCGGGGGACTTTTTTACGCGGTACTTTTAATCCCTCGTTTGCGTTACTCGATACAGTTGTAAGCGATCTATTTTAGTTGACAAAAAAGTCCGCGGACAAAAGTCCGTCGTCTGCGCAGGCCATAAATTGGGATATTCGAAGAACAAGAAGATTTTTTAAGGCCGTGGCTAAATCGATCAGTATTATTTCAGTTGTTAATAATTAACGCTTTGAAAAAGTGAAATAAAAACCACAAAAGAATATAAAACAAGCACCCTATTCACAAGATTATAACCACAAAATTGGATAAACGTTCTGTAATTATAAGAATTTCCTACACGCTGTCGGTTATAAAATGAATATGTGAGAAGCGTCTACTTCGAATTCTGTTAACAACAATTACTCATCTGTGTGGTCTGGTGTGAAGGTTTTATGAATGCAGAGCCATGTCTTTTAAAGTATACCTAAAGAAAATTAATAAATAGCTGACGTATTGGTATTTGACGAATTTTCTATTTATTACAAATTTAAATAGTTTATAAACAGTAAGAACTATTGCGGAAGTAACGGTATGTTACCAATAAATAGTTCTCTTAATACAGCGATATGTTTGAGGAGCTGCTGTGAGTCGCCGAAAAAAGCTCCATACAAAACGGTACCGAATTGTGACGTCACAACCTGTAAATCATACTAAAAATTGTATGGGCGTTTGGATAAAATGATTAATAGCTACATAGATAATGCGTTTACATGTCATAATGAACATTGTTTTTTTAATGTCAGTAAGCTAATAACATAAAAAAATTACATATTTTATGACAAGTTTTTTTGCTTCTTTTTAAAGTTTTCTAATCTATATAATTCATTTCGATATTAAATTTAAAACTTTATTTTTCCAAACATTTTTCTGGGGTCAAAATAACTTACTTAAATAAATAAATTATAAAAACTTGCATTTTCAACGGGTCTCAAATATGCAATTGTGTATTCCGAAATACACATCTATAGTGTTGAAGTAAGAAATTGAAGATGAAAAGTGCTATGTGATATCCTATTTCTTGGTGTCGCTTTTGTTTGGCTCCCGTCCAATGTTTCCTCAATCCCATTGGAGTTATCAAAGCGCATTGAATAAGATGGAAACATTATATTTATCATTTTCTCTTTACATTTCCAAACAAATCGAAACCTCTCGAACTATTTGTATTATGTTATCAAATTTACATTTTGTATAATGCGATAATCAATTATGCACTCGATTATCATTTTAATACTGATAATATCCATGTACTAACAAAACTACTAGTTAACATAATTTAAATTTTAGATTCAAGATAAGAAGGAGATTAGAAGAAAACCAAGGCAGTTTGTTTACTCACTTTCAAAGGACTAAACTTGTTTTGTATGCCAGGTTTTAGACAAAAACCGATTGATGCAGTATGCCGTATAATAACAATGTTCTGGACGTTAGAAGTTTGGACATTTACTTCATTGGACAGTGCGCTTTAAAGTTTACCAGTTGTAACCTGTAGGTGTAAGGTTGTCCTAAAATCGTAAAATAGTTCAATAAATTCTAAAAGATATAGTATAATTTAAGACATGTATAATTAAAAGCAATTTTTCTAGTTTTATTCATCAAGATATACAATGTTAATAAATATCACCCTGAACATTATGTACATTCAATTTATATTCTAGAAAAGAAAAGCTCTAATAAATTTTGCAACTGCTACTTTATGTTCGGAATATTAGGTCTGATTGTTCTATATATTTCGTTTGCTACATTAATTCTTAGATACAGTTTATGTAAGCGTTGTATAAAATGAATTTTACAATACAAGACAATGATTGAAAGTTATTAACATGTTATTCGATCAATACTAGTACAGATAGCCAACGATAATATTAAACAATTAATTAACTTTACATTTACACAAATAAAAAAGAAATAATTTATATTACTTGGATATTTAAAGTATATGATGATAAATAAAATAAAATTTCACAAAATACCTACGGACTGTTGTCCTACACAGGTCTTTAATAGGATTTTATTCAGTATTGAATGTTTAAGGCGCAAAGTTAAGAGTGTAGGTATTGTTAGACAGTGCAATATAACTGATCATAATAGATATGCAGTCGCTCCGATGAGGGCTGCATAGCAATCCCTTGCCACAGCCGTAAAGGTGGTTTATAGTGGGTAGGTGCCACATCACCCTGCAGACCGGCTGCGGGGTATGCATAATGCATTTACCACCTCCCGTCCCCGCAGAAGGTGGCTACTTAGGCGCAAACAAAAAAAAAATGCATTCTAAATTTGAAATGTACCTATTTGATAAAGGTCTCAAATTATTAATCATTGTAGAAACATTATATATTATGTACAATATAAAAAAATTTACTGATTGATTAAGCTAGACTTCAATCACAAATTGGTTCTGACTGAAATGTAGTGCACAGTATCCAAAATGACGTCGGCTTTCGCAAATACAGCCACTAGGCACATCCAAATGACAATGTTAAAAATATGTTGATTTCATGTTCCTTTGTCAGATAATAAACAGTTTGTAATAAAAGATGGACAACTTAGTTGAGTATTCTAATTGAAAACGAAAATAGAAAAACTAAAAATTCAGTAGTATGAAAAGTAAAAAATGTATATTTTCAAGTTTTGAATAAGAAAGGAGAGACCAACTAAACTCCACAAATGAAGTCTTAATTTTGGTTGATTTAAGGGCGTGTGTAAGCGAGTAATTAATTCAAATCTAAGATTATCAATCTTTGTTGCTAACCGTACAATACTCACTGGAAACCAGCTCCGCATAGCGATATTAATGGCAGAGTTATTTACAGACGTTTAGCGGAATATCTTATGTTCTTTATTTTGCTTGAAAAGGACTTGTTTATTCTTTGTTTCAGTCGTTTTAGAAATCTAAATAATGTTTAATGATTTATTAGAATACTATGATTTCTTTGTAAAGATCGAGGGAAATAATAAACCAGACGAATAAAAAAATACACTTAGTGATTGTTTATGTAATACTTTAATACAAATTCGAGCAAAGTTAGGTTATGTTTCAGAAAAATTAGGTTACCTGTCGATTATGATGGACCACGAAAATTGTAAAAGGCGCTGGTGAATATTGAATAATGATGCGTTGTCGACCGTAGGCTTAAGTTGGGATTGCCTTTGTTCCAGTCATTGCACTGAATGCCACTTATCTTAAACCAGAACGCAAGCGGGCGGATGTGATTATTAGGGCGGTCAAAAAGGCAAGACTAAAGAACCGTCCCAGACGAACTCCTATCAAAAGAAACTCCACTTGGGGTTCACTGTTTTATTGTGCTCTGTCATATTAAAATAAGTCATAAATTTTTTATTCAGAATGATTTCTTTTTTAATTTTTAATTAGAATTATTCATAACGTAAATCTTTTTCTTTGTTTCAGTCATCTCTGCAAGTTCCATTTCATTTGGAGCAAATTTTGAATGAGGGGGTCTATTAAAAGGTCTTATTAGTGTTGTTAAAAATTCTTGTTAATGAAATTAAAATAATTAACATCTACTTTCTCTTTGGTTTTATTACGACGTTTTACCATTTATGACTTTCACTTACTGTTACCTTTAGTGTATGCAGCACCTTCTTGGCTGCGATGGTCTTATAACATCCACTAATAAAACTTCTGCGTTTTCCTAATCAAATAAAGCAAAAAATAGTATTGGTATTCTTTGCACAGCACCGGGCTCTCTCGCACAAATTTCAGCATTAGAACCTGGTATTCTGTGGTCGCGGCAGGATGTCTACCTCGATCGTTATTTTTATGGGTTGCTAACCTCAATGTACTAGTTATAAAATTTTTAAAACAAAAGTTTTACCCTTCAGAGTATAAATAAATAAGAAATAGAAAAAAAAAAACATGAAATAAATGCTAATTCTCAATTTATTTATTCATCCACACGTTCTCTACCACTCCTCTCTGCAAACGAATCACATCGCAATGTCCTAGAAACAATCTTTCTTTTCATTCAGAAAATTCAATTCATTCAAAATTCCAAGTATTCAGTGTATTTCATGTTTTTCAGTATTTCATCGTAGGTAAATAGAATTACACTTGGTGAAAGACTTCTTTTCTTCACCTTGGTCGTCATTTTCATCGTAAAACTTAAAATACACCTTAAGCTTTGGCATTTCAAAGGTATCAAGGTATTTTTTGTTCATTCATACAGGAATAAGAACACCTTTATAAAATACTTTTCGTGGACATTAACTGACGTGGCAATCGAGCAAAGCAGTGTCGTATTGCCTCAATTCTTTTCGTGTAGTGACAGTCGATTTGCAACCAAGTAAGATTAGGCGACAGGTACAAGATTTTTTAGGAGCTTGTCACGTGTCTGCCGCAAATTAAACTTTAATCAAAGAGTTTGAACCCTGTGCCCTGACCGACATCCACCACTGCGCATATGCATATAAACATACTGTATGCCTTTTAACGTCACGGTGCCATTCTAATCAAAGCAATTAATTACACATGTAATCTATATGCCCGACGCAGACTTAAATCCAAAAATATATTATCAATAAATGATAGTAAATACTGATTGCAACCAAGTGAAATACGGTATAAACGTTATCATTACTATAAAAAGGAATCCTTCTGGGTGGTCATTATCAGATTGAGGTGAAATCAGAAGTGAGTCTGAGGTTCTGGTCTGACAATAGCCAGGTGAGTGGATATTTACGTATTTTCTTGTAGAGTGATTGTTTTTAGTTCTTTTTGATAGCAAAATCCCCTTAATAATAAAATAAACTTTGCTACGTGATGAACTTAAATATTTGTTCTCGGGTCATGGTTGTTGACATTTATATATGTATGTTCCCCAGTTCGCTGTATGGTCATCCATAACACTAGCTCTGCTTACTGTGGGGCCATACAGCTGGTGTGTTTGTCTGGGGATTTATTATTACTTCACTCGAACCATGCGTCAAAGTTGCCTGAAATAGGAATATATTTACTGGCATGAATAGACGATACATATTATCGCTTGATTACAACCAAAGTAATTTTTTCAAATGTATGGTTACATTTCTATCTAAATCACTTGAACATAGATTAGTCTTCGGGTCACTTGATAAAACCACATAAGTTTAAGATGTATATAATCAGAAACGAGTCATAGTTATACTCAGCATAATTTCTATGTCTCGATCAAGTCAACAAGACGAATGAATGCCGTTTTATATTTTGGTAATTTAGTAACGCATAGCCTAGCGTAATTGGCTCTATTACTGAAACAAATAAGATCATGTTTGACAATCGACGTTGGTGACATATGATTGACGCGAATGTTATGCGTGGTTTAAGATGTACACCTACGAAATCTCCCGCTCAATTATTACGTTTTAACAATTTTCACCTCTTTCGTTCCCCCTTAGGATGTTCCGCTTCCTACTCCTGCTCACGGCCGCGGCCGCAGCGGTCGCCTACAAGAACCCACACTACGCCGCCGGAAGGACCACCATGGTGCATCTGTTTGAGTGGAAGTGGGATGACATAGCAGCTGAGTGCGAGAACTTCTTGGGCCCTAAAGGATTTGGTGGCATTCAGGTAAAAACTTTCATGAGACTTTCATAACAGTTTGGTGTTATTTTAAATGTAAAAACTTAAAATAAAAATAAAAACTTTTATGTGCCCTATTCCTTACAAACTTAATAATAATAAATAAAACTCACCTTGATTTTTTGTCTAGATTTCTCCACCAAACGAGAATCTAGCTATCTGGTCACGCAACCGTCCGTGGTGGGAGCGCTACCAACCTATCTCCTACCGTCTGGTCACCAGGTCTGGCAACGAGGAGCAGTTCGCCAGCATGGTGAGACGGTGCAACAATGCTGGAGTCAGGTGAGAACCAACCTTAATTCATGCGTAGAACTTAATTGAGGGTATATCAGAATTTATGGTTATTATGGAAGTAATATATGGAGGTGTAATCAAATACTCGTTAATTGAAAATTCCTTTCTACAATCTTAATTTTTGCACCCAACTTAAGCAAATATAAACATACTTAATAAATTAATTATTTTAACATGTTAGTGCAGATTACATGTTTTTATATCAATGCACATTGTATTTTGAACACCGATAACCGATTACAAAACATTTAGATATGTTTACATGGATAAATCGCTTAAAGTATCAAATTATAACTAACCTAAAAATTTATTCCGTACACCCCTTTTATTATACGATATGGAATCAGATTGTTGCTATCTATCTAAATCTGATTTACTGACGTATCTACTCAGAGATCGGAGCGATTTTATGCGATATGATCCTTAGGGAAATATAAACTAGGAATGAAAAGTTAAATTGCTTATGCTGGTATAATTTGTATTATACGAGGTTTACTAGCTTGTTAAGCTGTGGGTTTTATGATGTCGTAAGATTGAGCTATAAATTGCTAAATAATAAATGGAGATTGAGAACTTTTGATATTTTAGAAATGACGCATTAGAATATAAATAAAAGTTAACTGATTTGGTACTAATTGCCTTAGTGAAATAAAAAAGACATTGATAAATGTTTAGTTATGCCTAAACTAAAGTTCAAGATTACTATCGTACGGTAGTGTCGGATAACGGGTCGGTCACTATCCTATAACATGGTTGAGGACGGCGATGGCTGGCTCCCTCAAATACCCGTGAATTGGTGCCGATCACGGATGCTCGTTGTTTGTATAGTTTGTTATATAATTATTTAGTATAGGCCAAAGTTAGTTGTTTTGAAAAAAATATAATCATTAACTTACTTGCCAGTTTTCTTCACGAAAGTCTTTCCAAACTGGTGGTAGAGTTATGATTTATAATAACGTCAAAAGGAACCAGTATCAATATTGAGATATAAATAACTGAATTTCAAATATTTGAAAATAGCACATGTCATATGTTTAATTATCCGTGATTTAAAATCTTTTTTTAGTCATTTGTAACATCATATAATTATTCGTCTTCATCGTCACTTTCCATCAGGTGACATAGAAGACAATCGTCTCATCCTTTTTCAATAAAAAAAAATATAATTATTTGAGGTTCTTGAGATTACTAGATAATAAGCCTCAACAACGATAACCAAATTGTGGAACAACTTTTGATACCAAGTAAAAAAAAAACAAGACACTTATTTTAGTAAATTCTAGAAAGATTCGTGCAATGAATATTAAAATATAAAAAATTACATATCGAAAAACTTTCATCCAACTTGAAAGAACTTTTTAACAGCAGATTACCAGAAGTTAGTTTCTTCTTATGATATTCTCTATCACTGTCTGTTGGCTGAATGCAAGTAAGTTCTAAAATCTCGTAGATACATTTGAGGGTGACCAGGATCGGACCGGGATCTCAGATAAAGAATCTATTGCAGTGATTTTAGTTCGACTGCAAAACATTGGTATAAAGGGAGTATCTCACGCATGGTTTAGTGACTATCTAATTAATAGAGAACAAAAAATTCGTGTAAATGAACACATTAGTGACAAGGCGACCTGTACTTATAGCGTTCCTCAGGGAAGTGTCCTCGGGCCAACTTTGTTTCTCATTTACATTAATGAACTATGTAAAACAAAGATTAGTGGTGCGGATCTTCTCATGTTTGCAGATGACTCAGTGATTCTTTTCCACAGCACTTACTGGAGTTCTGTACAAACTCTTGCTGAAACAGGATTACGGGTTCCAAGATGACTCGAAGAGAGTCTTCTCTTTATAAATACAAAGAAAACTATGTATGTTTGCTTTTACAAAACAGCGTTAACATCACCTCCTAAAGACTATGCAATTAAAATCCACACTCAACCGTGTAATACAATGCTTCTTGACAATACGAATGTGATCACCTGGCTGGAACCTCAAAAATTAAATATCTTGGTGTGATATTGGACAGTAAACTTAACTGGGCAGCACACATATCTAATCTAGCAACCCGAATGAGAAGATTCATCGTTATATTTAGAAACCTTAGAGACATCTCACATCAACAGCTATTAATACAAATATTTATGGCACTTTGCCATTGCCTAATTAACTACTGCATCAGCGTATGGGGTGGTGCATGTAAAACTTACCTCATAGACATAGAACGCGCGCAACGTTCAGTTTTGAAGGTACTATTATCCTTACCATTCAGGCACCCAACATTAAATATTTACGAATTAGCGAATGTATTAAGCGTACGAAAAACATATATCCTACAATGTTTGACTCGCTACCACAAAACTGTCGACCCACCTGATCCAACTAAAAGACGTATATCTGCTAGTTACCTCCGGTCAAAAGTGCAGTAGCATCCCGAAGTTTCAACTTTCAAGGCCCTCGCCTGTATAACAATATTAGTAAAACAATCAAAATTAGAGGTTCTGTGACATATAAAGCTAAACAAGGTATACTAAAGTGGCTAAATAAAATGGATTATGATGCTTGCGAGAAACTATTTGTAAAAAACTTTAAACAACACACAGCCAAACACCCATCAGCTCTTTAGTAAATACAAACACACACACAGTCATCCACACACACACACTTAAACATCTCTTTACTCACTTTTTTCTTATGAATCCACTAAACCTAGAGAAAATATTTTTTTTTATTTAAGAAAATTTTTGTTTATTGATATTTACCATAAAAATCTATATAGTAATGTTATAAAAAAACTATTGTAAAATAATAAATACCTACTTGTCTTGCTTAGTCGGCATTGCCAAATATATGTGTAAATAAACAACGAAGAGCCGTCTCCTGTCATACAGGTTTCCCTAGCTCAGGAGACATTGTTCAATTTAATCTTTGTAAATATGAATATTTGGTTAATAAAGATTTATTTTTTATTTTACCTCAACCACAACGCCATCGAAGCCTTTCAGAAAGCAAATTTAAATTGATTTTTGCCTTCTAGAATCTATGTAGACGCCATCATCAACCACATGACGGGCACATGGAATGAGAACAGCGGCACTGGAGGCAGCACTGCTGACTTTGGCAACTGGCATTATCCATCTGTTCCATATGGACGCAATGACTTTAACTCTCCTGTTTGTCAGATCCAAGGAAACGACTATGGTTGCTGCCCTGATAGAGTAAGTGCATATTAATAATTCTAATGAACACATTAATATTCATTCGCACAACTATTTCTATTATCGCATTATTAGTTAAAAAGCTAATAATAGAAAACATATTATGCAGTAATTGAAATGTAGTCTGTCTTTTTTATAGCATCATAAAGATGATGTCAATCTTTAATCAATTTATTAGAACAACTTATTACTATGCTTAAATCAATGTAACACAAACTTAATAAAGTTTTACCGTACGTCGCTTATATGGTAGGGATACATTCTGGAGCAAACATACCTACAATGATACTTACGACCATTTTTGTACTATTATTTTGTAGCGTTTGGCTGCTAGGTAGTAGAATTATTCAGAAAGCCGGTTTTAACATATTATTTTATCAGGTGCGCAACTGTGAACTTTCTGGACTTAAAGATCTTAATCAAGGATCAGCTTATGTACAAAACCAGATTGTCAACTACATGAACCGTCTCATCGATTTGGGGGTCGCTGGATTCAGGTAAAGGAATAAAGAGTTACTTCTTTTATTTATCCTGGCCTTTCCATGACGTCATTGAAAGATTGATTTCCGGGATATAATTACATGCATTTAATTATATAATAACTAGACATTTTAAACTTTCCGTAAGAATTGTGAAGGAAAATATCATAATTTATCATTACGATGCATTACCTATGACTATCATGAAATTCATGTTTAAAATCGAGCAAGTATTCGTAAACCTTTGTGCTTTTCAGAATTGACGCCGCTAAACACATGTGGCCTCACCACCTTGGTCTCATCTACAACCGCCTACACAACTTAAACACAGCCCACGGTTTCCCATCGGGCGCTCGTCCCTATATCTACCAAGAAGTCATTGACCTTGGTGGTGAAGCTATCAGCCGTGACGAATACACAGCCCTAGCTGCTGTTACTGAATTCAAATTCGGCATGGAACTAAGTAGCTGCTTCGGTGGTGGAAACCAGCTTCGATGGCTTGTAAACTTCGGACCTCAGTGGGGTCTTTTAGCTTCGGGGGATGCTTTGACCTTCATTGATAATCACGACAACCAAAGAGGTCACGGTGCCGGTGGAAACATCCTGACTTACAAATCTTCGAAACAGTATAAGGGAGCTATTGCTTTCATGTTAGCCCATCCTTATGGAGAACCTCAACTGATGAGCAGTTTTGATTTCTGGGATACTGAAGCTGGTCCTCCGATGGACAACAGTGGAAACATCATCTCACCTTCTTTAAATTCTGTAAGTATTATTTATTTCAATTTGGTACAAGTCCACAACTGAAACAGACAGTTATTTTATAATTATAAGTGGCATACTTGTGTGCTTGGCATTACATTGCTGATGAGCCAACCTTAACTTCTTTTTATTATTTATGAAAGACTAAATCTGCGCAAATATGGATATTTGTCGGGAGATCTTAGAAAGATCTTTCTTCTTCTTAGTGATATATAAATCTCCGAAAAAAAACATATTAGTGAAAACGAAGCAAAAAGCTTTTTTTTTGTATCCTGATCAACTAACACATTTCTGTATGATAAAGTTATGCGAATATGGGAAGGTATATATTGTAATAATAGGGCATATTTTTGTTGATAATGAATGACTTACAATATGTTTTTGATTATGCCTGTCATCATGTTTTGATGGATAAAATCAGAGTACATATTTGTATTTGTTTACAACTGCAATCATTTAGCACGCACATTATAATCAGGATTTTAAACGTAATCTAATCTTGGAAAGGAAATTTTCTAGATATACCAAATATGAACAATAATGGATTTGACTAAGATAGGTACCATGGCCACTACTAAGCATACTTACATAACAAAGTGTATTATAATTAAACACATGTTTTTTTTATATAAACATCATGTGATTTCAGCTATACATACATTGATTGCCCAATAGTTCTAATTTATGTTCTTTTTTTAATTCCTTCACATAAATAATAACAATTTTTAAACGTAATTTAACCCTTAAGGACGGCTCCTGCGGCAACGGCTGGATCTGCGAGCACCGCTGGCGACAGATCTACCAGATGGTCGCCTGGAGGAATGTGGCCCATGGACATGGTTTGAATGACTAGTGGGACAACGGTAGCAACCAGATCGCCTTCTGCAGAGGAGGTCAGGCCTTTGTAGCCTTCAATAGGGATACCTGGGATTTGAATGAGACTCTTCAGGTGAGTGTCTTAGTTTTTATTTGTATGAGTATTAGTTCTAGTGCAATTATAAAATCTAATTAACATTAAAAGACATTATACTAAATGAAAAAAAATTATATTTTATTTGTTTTTTGTAGGCAATTTGTAAATATAGAGTTCAAAAGTTTAGAACTCAACAAAACTGTACCGCAAATCTTTTTAAAAGTTTTAATTTTGTTTAAAATGACTGTAAATGTAGAAGTTGACACATTTTCACTGAATACCTGAATAGATATAATGGAAAATTTTTAAAACCTTATCTTTTCAAGTTGTTCTGCTTATAAAAATATATGTTTTTAATATTTTCCCCCTCCAGACTTGCCTCCCAGCCGGTCAGTACTGTGACGTCATTTCCGGAGAAAAGAACGGAAGCAGCTGCACAGGCAAGTTGGTGTCTGTAGGCAACGACGGTCGCGCGCACATCAGTGTTCAGGCCAACGAATACGACATGGTCTTGGCTATCCATGTGGGAAATGAGGTGAGATATCGGACAAATATTTTGTTTTAGAAAAATTGGGTATCTCTTGATCCTTTCTAGATATTATGGCACAAGCAATACAAGAGCTGTGGAAATTTCGGCATTGTGTATTAGCCTCACAATTCAAAGAGATAACGCTGTCATTCTCTTAGGCTTAGCTTGATAACTTTTTGTAATACATTTCTATTTATCTCACGTTTTGATCTCTAAATACTAGAATAAATATCCACAAAATTAATATGTTAAATATAAATTTATAAAAATTGAACCGATTTAATGTAACAGATTTATAGAGTTTTGTTTAAATCACTAAGCACAGTCAGCTATAGAATGAAATACAAATGAAATACAAGGGTCCAGATGGTTTATCTCCTGTATTTTTAACGAAACTCGCGGTTGAGCTTTCGGTTCCATTACACATTATTTTTAATAGGTCATTACAGGACGGCATATTTCCTACAGTTTGGAAAGAAACAAGGATAGTACCGGTCTTTAAAGATGGTGACCAATCTATCGTTGTTAATTATAGACCCATAGCAATTTTGTCAGTATTAGCCAAGGTGTTTGAATCATTCGTTTGTAAAGAACTTTCCTCACACTTATCTCATCTTATAGATACCAAGCAACATGGATTTATGAAGCACAAGTCCACAGCAACTAATCTCGTTGAGTATACCGAGGAATTGATCGAGGCTGTTGACTCTAAGGCACAGATGGACTCAGTATATACAGACTTCAGTAAGGCATTCGACACGGTCAATCATGGAATGTTATTGCAGAAATTGGAAACATATGGCGTGTCTAATCCCTTACTGAGTTGGTTTGAGTCATATCTTCAAAAAAGAAAACTTAGGGTGGTAGTCAATGGGTCAGTTTCGGAGCCATACACTGCTTTCTCAGGAGTTCCACAAGGATCGCACTTAGAACCTTACCTATTTAACGTGTTTATAAACGACATATCTAAATGTTTCATGAATTCTAATTTTTACCTGTTTGCTGACGACTTAAAAGCTTGTAAAACTATTAAAACTTTGAACGATTCCCGTCTATTACAGAATGATCTTGATGCTCTTACTAAATGGTGCAATAAAAATGATATGGCACTAAACGTAAAAAAATGTAAACATGTCAAATTCACAAGAAAAAGAAAGGTATTTCCTACCTCCTACGCTCTCAATGGTATTAAACTCAAAGAAGTCACATGTGTCCGAGATCTTGGAATTCTTTTCGACAGTGAACTGAAATTTTCTAGACACATTGATAATGTAGTTCTCAAGGCTTCTAAATTACTAGGGTTTGTAATAAGAGAGGCAAAAAAATTTAAACTCCCTTCAACTAAAATAATTATGTACAACTCTTTAGTGAGAAGCCAATTGGAATATTGTAGTGTTGTATGGTCCCCGCATTACAAAGTGCATATAGCTAGAATTGAGCGCCTACAAAAAAGAATGTTGTGGCATTTAACTTACAGCCAAGGACTGCTTAAAATACTCAAAACTTACCAACAACGATTGCTATATTTTAAGATGGCCACATTAGAGAAGCGTAGAAATTATTTAGACCTAATATTCCTCAAAAAGTTATGTGCTGGTGTACTGAATTGCCCTAATTTGTTATCTCGAGTTAGGTTTTACATACCGAACAGAATTCCACGATCTTATCATAAAATAATGTTTTCCTTGCCAGTCTGTCATACAAATTTAAGAAAATTTAGCTCATTATCCCGTATGTACAAACTGTATGAGTCTTATGCCGAAGCTAACTTTGATCTGTTTTCCTGTAGTAATTTTAAAAAGATAGTTTTTGAAAATAATTGAAAATTGCAACAAAAATAAAAATGTATTGTTAAATTTAAACTTTTAATAAAAAGAAACGCAAAGTTGTTTACCAAATTAAAAATAAAACAAAAATAGTGCATGTCGTGGTTTCCTGTAATTGGCAAGACACTTAGATTCTAAGTATGTTGTTATCATAATATAAGCATTTATTAGTGTACTTGTTGTTGGAAATCCTATTAAATAAATAAATAAATAAATAAACAAAACCAAAACATGAACATCCTTTCAAATAATTTTTATTTGTTCCAGTCGAGGCTGTAAGCACAGAGAGCTACCTTCGAAACAGACTGAACGATGAACTTCAAGACTATATGTAGCTATAAGAAACAATTTATGGCAAATAAAATGAGTCATGTAAAAACATTTTTTTATTTACTTACATCTTTTATTTGAAAAACGAAGAAACATCGTACAATCACATCGGACTGACCGAACATCACGACTACTTGATAATCCTTGAGCTGTTAACAAAAAGCAGATATGTTATAATCTGACCACATAATGTAATGCATAATACGACCCGTGTATAACGTACTTCAGCTTAAAAGCTAAGCAATCATAGTACCATTTTTACCATGCAATACCTCACATTAGGTATAGAAAAAGAACATATTTTAATTCATTTTTCCTTATGAGTCAATCAAGGCTTCTAAGCTTAGTCTCGATGTCAATACCAGTACGTCAAACAAAGCTTGTCATTGGTTGAATAGTAACGAAAGGTTTGTGTACCATAGATAATCCATATACTTTCAGTGGTTTCATGGTGTAAGTATCTCGCCTAACTACCTCATTAATTAAGGAATGTCATACAGATTTACTTGATGAATTGTACAAATACTGTTGAGATCACAAACCATGCTGCCCCAAAAACCTTCGACCGGTTCCTGTACAGGCTAAAGCTTTTACGTAAAGAGAGCTGGCTATTGGTATGTTAAAGTCCATTCAGTTTTAATAATAATAATATATAATAATAATAATAATTTATTTGTAACCAAACAATTTACAAAATACAGTACATAGTTTAAGGCTTATGACAATTTAAACTTAAATCTAAAGGTTACATATAGTGGTCACAATGAGAGAATACCCCTGACTCCGAAACTACTGTAGGTGTGCTATCAGAGCCAGTGATTCCTGATGGAAGGCAACTGAAAAAATTTATTGGGAGTTGTGTCACAGACCAGAATTCAAAAGCTACAAATAAACTGATACAAAAGTAGAAAAAATCAATTTAAAAATAAACATAAAACATTTTTGTAAATATGAGGAGGAGTGTGTGAAAGGGTGTGGGTGTGTGTGTGTGAGTGAGGAGTGTATTTGTTGGATGACAAGTATATGAGTGTATTTTTTGAGTTATTTTGTGAGTATGTACTTTAGTGCAATTTGTTAAAGGACCTAAATAAGAATATTTTCGGTTTCTTCATAATCTAAGTTTAAGAGGTAGTTAGTCAATTTTTTCTTAATTTCAAAAATATTTAATGCATAAATTGAGGTGCTTTTATGAATATTATTATATATTTTTGAGGATAGGATGTCAAAATGGTTAGCGGCAGCAGAAGTTCTGTGACTATTTATGTGACAGACTTTTACTCTCGAACGTTTAGTCAAGAGACAAGGCTCAAGTGGCAAATCTCTGTGCTTTCTGACAATGGATCTGAGAATAAATAATTGACGCACAGTTAATACTTGACACTCATATAATGAGTTTTTTTATATAAGGATGAAGTAGAGTAGAGAATGGGTTTGAACGTCATGACCTTGAGTATTGCACGTTGTGCTCTTTCCAATTCCAGCATAATGACTTTACCAGCGCCATCCCATACGGGGATGCAATAAGAAATGATTGACTGAGACAGTGCCAGGTAAACATTCTTAACCGTTCTGTAATCTGCAATGTGTCTTAGGATTTTAAAAACGTAGATTAGTTTTCGAGTTCGTGTTTTTAGGGATTTAATGTGCAGGTGCCACTTTAGGTTAGAATCCATAATAATGCCAAGATATTTGACACTGCTTACAAAACTAACAGAGATACAGTCACAGGCACTAGAGACAGAATTACATGTGTGAATTGTCAAGTTATGGTCATCAAATGGGGGAGCACTTGTTAAAGTTAAAAAGAAAGGTATAATCTGAGTTTTTTTACAATTTAAAGTCAAAAAATTTTTTGAAAGCCATTCGCCGACACATTCAACGGCCTTGGTAGCGGACTCTTTAGCACTATCCCAATCTTCTCCGTGCACAATTAGCGCAGTGTCATCTGCATAAGCGAAGGTTTCGCAGTTTGGAATGAGAAGTTTACATAAATCATTTATGTACACAAGGAAAAGCGTGGGGCCCAAAATACTTCCCTGCGGAACGCCAAAATCAATTGGTTCAACGTCACTAATATATGAGTCAATTTTCACCCTCTGCATACGATCTTGGAGATAGCTCCTGAAAATATTCAAAGAGTGGCCACGAACCCCATACAATTCCAGCTTATTAATCAGTATTGGAATCGAAACCGTGTCAAAGGCCCTGGAGAGATCAAGAAAAATGCCAAAACATTTTTGTTTACTCTCCAGTTTGGAAACTATGAAACTAGTAAGTTTGGCGACTGCATCTTCTGTGGAAAGTTTTGAGCGAAAGCCGAATTGATTGCTGGCAATCAAGTTGTATTTTTCCAAGAAACTAGTGAGTGCACTGTTCAAGATTCTCTCCAAGACCTTCGACAGTACAGGCAGAACAGAGATTGGTCTGTAATTTGTGAGCTCAGATTTATTCCCTTCCTTAAAAATGGGATGGACCAGAGCCGTTTTAAGTGCTTTTGGGAATAAACCAGATGAAATTGAAAGGTTGCAAATATGCGTAATTGGGTGCACGAGAGCATCTTTGGAGGCTTTGATAATGGATGGGGAGATATTATCCCAACCAGATGCACAATCAGATCGTAGACTTATTATAATGCGTTCAACTTCATCTGGTTCCACTTCCATCAAGACCAATGAATTGGAAAGGGAGTTTGTAGGAGGTCCTGCAATAGTCTTAGGCGGTACAATTTTATCTGCTAATTCCTTTCCTATGTTAGCAAAGAATTTATTTACCACGTTAATAGATTTATGCGTATCCGTATCCAATTTGAGTAGGTCCTTAGGGGGTACCTTACTTAAGTTAGAATTCGTTGCTTCTTGAATAACATTCCATAAAGTTTTAGAATTTTTAGCATTTGTAAGTTTAGTTTTATAATAATCACGCTTTAGTTTACGTACTAGACAATTAACAAAATTACGATCCCTTTTATATGATATAGCAAGAATTTCATTATCAGGGGAATTTCTAACTTTACTATGTAGTTTGTCCCTGTTACGCAGGCAGCGTAGCAAGCCCGGACTTATCCATGGCTTAAGAACATTTTTCTTGTGAGGGGTTGAAATTTTTAAGGTATGTGATTTTATGGTCTTTGTAATTTTATCGATGAGAGTATCAGTAGCAATATCTGTATCTAGGCAATTTATAACTGGTGAATAGTCCATGTGATCAAGATCATTTTTTATAGCATTAAAATCTGTTTTAAAAGTTATCTTTGGGAATTTATTACGAAAGTAATTACGATGGTTGTTTAGACATAACATAGTAGGAATATGATCAGTGATTGGGGATTCAATAGCTATGGCTACGGAATTATATTTATTATTAGACTTCAGCATAATGTGGTCTAAGCAATTGTTTATTCGGGTGGGGAAAAGATGAGCTGGTAATAAGCCAAGCGAAGCCATGGACGTAAGATAGTAATCAGAATGGACATCTGTGTTATTTTCTTTTATATCTACATTGATATCCCCAATAACTGTAGTAAGGTGATAGCTGTTTAAGCCTGTTAAGATGTTATTAATACTGCAGATAAAGTTGTCCAGATTTGAGTACGAAGGAGATCTATATACAGCAAGGATTGCAATTTCCTTATTGATGGTACACACCAAACAGTTCCCATCGATGAAATTAGGTTCCCAAACATAGACTTCAATATTATGTTTGGCATAAATAACCACACCGTCATTTTGTATAATATTATTGTTTGTGTGATATGACGTGAACCCCTGCAGTTGTGGGATGTTACAATTATTTTTAAGCCAACATTCACTTAAGATCAATATATCGAGGTCAAACTTTAATAAAGCTAGTGTAGCAATGCATTGATCTATGTTTTTATTGATACTCCTAATATTAATGTGTAGGCACTTTAAATAGTTAGAAGGGTTGCCAAGTATCTCATAACAGGTTTCAGGAGGACACTTCAAAGATTTAGCAATAGAAAAGGAGTCAATGTCGTTGTTTACTGAGTTAAAATCGAATTTTGGTACAATAAACACTATGTAAATTTGCGGCAATGATTATTTGAATAAGCATGTGAAATGGACAGAGCAACACTGACATTTGTACTGGGTTGAAATATAGAAAATAGTTAATTATCCAATTCGAAACAACATGAAGATGAGTAATTATGAGGAATGTAATGATGCGGAATTTTAGTTTTATTGCGTGTAGACAGTCTATGTGCTGTCGTAATAGTATGGTGATTGTGCTGTGTGTAGGTGTAAATGTGTAGTGTATCTGTGTGTAAGTGATTTGTAAGTACGAAGGCAAACAATTTCTCAACCATAAAAGCATTAAGATAGTAAGATCTTTTTGAGAACAATTTAAGTGTTTAGAAATAAATAATAGTATAGGCCATAGAAAGTTATATAAGCTTGGAGTTTTATCATTCTTAACTAATGATTCACTTGAGCTAATAGGTGATAGTCACTTCTTAATTTTAAGATCACATAAACACTTCGCTTATACACGTTGCTTATACAACAATAAAATAAATGTGAAGAAAGGGTTGTTTTGTATAGGTTATACACAAACTGGAGTAACCAATAAGTAATTTGCACATCCTGAGACCTATGTGAGCAGTTAACTTAATTCGAATATAAGTAAGTAAACATTTGTCAAACAATTCTGAGTGTTTCACTTCAGTAACCGACTTGACTTCCGTTCAAGGCATTAATTTTAATTTATGCCGGAAGTAGACTAAACGGTGAAGGTAAAAAGCAAACAACTGTAGAGTAACGTAAGTGGATATTAAAAGATGCCACATCTTCTCGTCACCATCTTCTTTATTTATCTAAACAGTGATCTCGACAATGTTTTTTGACAGGTTTTTCCTTATTACGATGAATCGAAAATAAAACCTGACAAGGGTCATGAGAGCAATCCATTGACATGTGTCAATAAATTAATAATTTTCTCCGAATCCCCACAAAAAAGTATTGAAAATAAAGCTCTGGTCGAAATTTGTGGTTGCCGATTCTTTCACACAGTGTACAATGACTTAATGTTTGACGTGTTTTTTGTGCTCTTATAATCATGAGAAAAATTATAATAAAGGCAGTTCTTTGTTAAATAATAATAATAAATCCCCAGACAAACACACCAACTGCATGGCCCCAAAGTAAGCAGAACTTGTGTCATGGATGACTCAATCTTTTTAATCGATTCAATTTTTTCTGGAAGCTTAATAAATATTGAATTCCAACCCTACATGAAAGGTTTTTATCCTGGTAGGGACACACACATTGTATCCCATTGGTAGTCAAGTCAGTTATACACAAAGCCAACCTGGATGCAGTATCAAGTGAATCTAGATTCCAATAGTAAATAATGATACCTCAACAACACAACTCCACCTTTAACTTTATTGTAAACTGACAGTATTTTTTCTCCAGCCCATGAAAAGTTAAGGAATAAAGACCCAAAAGCTCCTAGTATTTCAAAGGTAATACATAGATAAAATGGGTTTATTTATTTTCTGATTATGACCATTTACATAAACAGTATTTAAAATGAAAATATATGCCTCCACATAATATTTAATTACAGTCATCACTTTTATATACCACATCTCGAACAAAAATTCAAAAACATGAACAATTGCGTCCCCTAGTTATCAAGAAAAGCGAACACCGTTAAAATGAAACTCATAATCTTCATAAAAATATTCTCTCGTACAACTGCTCATTTTACGGCCTGACAACTTTTTTAACGTCAGTGGTTTATTGTGGAAACTGTTTTAAGGCCGATTCGGACTTATATTATGTGGGTTCAGTATCATTTCGTATTTAAATTTGTAAGTACGGTTTATAAATTGAATGATGTTTAGCTACGAACCAAAATATATTTTTAAGGAAAGATGCAAATCATTCAATCGTTTTTCCTATTTGCTAAGTGCTTTTTCACTTTTTACTCCTTATTTTATTAGTGTTTTAGTGTTTTATAATATTTTTGCTGCGGATAAAAAAATGTCTCTTTACATCTCAAAGATTTTGTTAATACATCGTTAAATATCGTTGTTATTTGTGTCGTGTCGTACATTGTCAGTTCGATTCGCGCTGTATTGAAACCATTTGTCAAATAAAGCAGGAGACCCGGTACAAGATTTATGTGCTTCAGAAGCTTGTCACCTATCTTCTTCAATTTTCCTTGAATCAAAGCAAATTATAGTATTTTGTGGCTTTGTATGGATTGGCAGACTTAACTGATATTTCGAAATATTTTCCTAAGTTTCGACTTCTTTACGATATGACAGAGTGTTCTTCCATAGATATTTCCGTATGATTTACATAGGATTTAGTGAACGAATAAATTAGTTTGATATTGTTATGTGTAGGTGATATTAATTAACTTTGGTTGGCAAATTTATAATAGAAAATACGCTAATTAACTTTGGTTCAAAATTCGAATAATTAGCAAGGAAACGCGGCACTTCATACTTAAAATAATATAAATAAAAATGTTTTTCAACGTGCAGACTTCTATAGAGATCGTTTATTATATATTAAATTATATTTATTTAATATTTTATGTACACACAAGAATAAAAATACAATGAATGAGACTTAGAGACTAAAAAACGTACAAAGGTCAGCTTATTTCTTAAAGAAATTTCTGCCAGCAAACCTGAGACTGGAGAAATAATAAAATGCAAAGTTAGTGCGTGCGTACTACTAATAAAAATATTAAAAACTTATTTCCAAGTATAATATTACAAAATATACTTAAATTCTTATACATAAAATACATATAATATCATATATACAATAAATATATAAATCTATATAATTAACATCATTTAATTTGCATGAAAATTTTTTTATGAAAGCTCAAATATATTTAAGATAAGTAGTATTCCCTAACTCTTTTCCTAAATATTGTTAGAGATTTTGACTCACGTATTTTGAAAGGTAATGAATTCCACAATCTGACAGCATGTATAGAAAAGGAATAGCAGAAGAAATCGGTTTTATGGGGTTTTAAGTACAAGCTTATGTGCTCGGCATGGCGTATCTTCAGAATGAGTAAAGGAAAAACGCTCGATCAAGTATTTTGGAGAATTTGGGCTATATATATATTATATATATATAGAGAACGTTAAATAGAACACAAAGAATGCGAGTATTTCTATGGAGACGGATCGGAAGCCACTTTAGTTTTTTGCGATGTTCTGAGACATGGTCGTACTTCTTGAGGTTAAAAATAAAGCGGATGCAGATATTTTGTAAGCGTTCTAGCTTACTCAAAAGCTCCTCAGTGGCGTCCAAGTAACAGACGTCGGCATAATCAATTATGGGTTGAATAAGTGTTTGCGCAAGGGATATTTTCGTTTGAAGTGGTAAAAAGCTTTGAAGGCACTTTAATGTGTGAAAGGAGTGGTGTACCTTACGACTGACTTCATTTACGTTAGCACGCCAAGTTAAATTTGAGTCCATAATAACTCCTAAGTTTTTGGCAGTGTCTGTAATAGCAATCTGTGTGTTATCCAAAACTACAGGAGGGAAATTAGCGAAATCGAGGCACCCGCGCATGTATCGACTTCCCAGTATCATGGCTTGAGATTTACCGGGGTTCACAAGTAATCCAAATGATTTGGCCCAGTTACTGATACAAACTAGGTCATCGTTAATAGCCGAGATAGCTGAGTCAACATTGTCTACTGCGAAATGCTGGTAAATCTGCAAGTCGTTGGCATAAAGGTGGTATTTACATGAAAGAACTTGAGTGATACAATTAATAAATATAGAGAAAAGTAAAGGAGAGAGAATGCCACCCTGAGGTACGCCTGCAGCTAGAGCACACCAGTTTGAGTAAGACTCATCGAGGCGGACCCGCTGAGACCGTCCCCGAAGATAGGAATTAAACCAAGCTAATGCAGAAGAAGAGGCATGAAGTGATTTCAATATTCCAAGCAGGATATCGAAATCTACAGAATTAAAAGCGCTGCTGAAGTCCAGCAGTCCAAGCAAGGTAAGGGATCTATTCTCCATGGCCCATCGGGTATCATCAGTCACGTTGATGAGGGCAGTAACGGTACTATGACCTGGTCGAAAACCAGATTGGAAATGACTATGAAGATTATTAGTTGTTAGAAATGACATCAGTTGTTTGTGCACAACGTGCTCAAGAACTTTTGACAGGAAGGACAGAATTGATATGGGTCGAAAATGTGTGAGAGAGCTAGGATTTGGAATTTTAGGCAAAGGAATCACGTGTGCAAGTTTCCAGGAAGTTGGAAAAGTACTTGTGTATAGGGAATGATTAAAAATGTGTGTGAGGATAGGCAACAAATGAGGTAGGATCATAGTGATCATTTTTGAGCACAAGTTGTCATTACCAACTGCGACCGATGAGATTGAGAGAACAGACTCCCTGACCGCGTCTTCGGAAATGGCAATGAAAGAAAATGGAGGATGTTGTACTGTTGGAACATTTAATAACGAATTTAAGGTGTCGGTTTTAATATTTGGATGCAAAGTAACTGGCGGGTGTGAAAATTGTAAGTTCAGCGCATTCAAGTCAAAATTATTACTAGAATTTGTCGGAAATTTACCGATACCTACAGACTTCAGAAATTTCCAAACTTCTGCAGAGCTATGGTTGACGAGGGACTCGTGGAAGTAGCGTCTCTTGGAATCACGACATAGGCGGTTACATCGATTACGAAGATTTTTAAAATAAATAAGGTTACGTTCGGAGGGACATCGCTTGTATTTTCTCTTGGCTTTATTTCTAAGAGCCATTTCCTCTTTAATAGAGTCTGACAACCAGGGAGCAGGATTATGTTTAATTTTGACTGATTTGATAGGAGCGTGACGGTCATACAGTTCTAGGAGTAAGGAATTAAAATAATCAACTTTTTCATCTATGCTCGGACTGTTAATTACCGGTGACCAGTCAACAACACTGGCATCGTGTTTCAAAGACTCGATGTCGATGTTTCTGTAACTGCGAAGATGCAAAACTTTGGGTTTTTGTTTAGGGAGACGTATGCGATAACTAAGGAAAATTAGGTCATGATAGGAGAATGGCGCAGTAAGTTGTCCATGATTTGTTACATTGCTAGGAGAAGATACTATTATATGATCGATTAAAGAGGGGACACAATTTGGAAAATGGTGAGAAGGATTTAGAGGTAAGGTGGTTAAATTATATGAGGTCAAGAGAGATTTCAGTTTACGAGAATGTAAATTATTCTTTCAAACACGTATTGAAATCGCCCAGCATAAGAAAATGATCATATGAGGGACAGACATTATGGAGAAATGAATCCAAGGCATCAAAATAATCAATGTTCATATGGGGATTGTAAAAAACTGTGAGTAGGATTTTGGTATGACGTATTATTATTTCGATAGCAAGGTATTCAGCAGACTTTGAGTACACAGGTGGAGAAACGGTTACAGTTTTGTGAGGTATATCTGCTCTAAGGTAGATTGCTACTCCACCACCACCCTTACCAGTTCGGTCATTTCGTATAAGGACAAATCCAGGAAGGGAATAGTGAGTAGAAGGGAGTGACGGTTTAAGAAAAGTTTCAGAAATAAATAACGCGTCAACGTTGCTACTACTGAAAGAGGCCAAAATGTCGGAGTAGTGGTTGGGTACACTTTGAGCGTTAATATGTGCAATTTTCAAGTTAAGTGGATTATTGGAGAATGAAGAAGAGAGTTCATCATGCAGAGTCAGTGTTGGTGAGAGAATACTATCTGCACTTATCAAGCTACTTGAGGAAGATGAGCAAGAGAAGAAGCTATCGTCAAAATCGTTATTTAAAATGGCTGCTAGCAAAAATTCCAAGGAGAATAATCTCGGACACATACACAGAAAAATTGTCTGTTTCTTTAAATAATTGTTCTTTTGATTGTATTTTGTTTTAGTTTTGTTAATGTCAATGAAGAGTTTGTTGTTATTAAAACACATAAAACATATTTATATTTATAATATTTTTACTTTTTACATATGACTAATCTAAGAGCTTAGGCTAATGCGCGGTTTACACGTATTAAGTAGTTAATAAAAGTTTCAAGGCCATGGCAATGTCAAGTCATGTGGTCTCCGTGTAAACTGTTCTTTGTGTTTTGCGTTGGTCTTTGAAGCCTTTGATAGTGCCGTGCGGGGAAATATTGTGTTGATCAACGTCCCTGGAAATGTGGGATGAATGGGAAAAAACGCAAATGGGGAAAATACTTGTAAATCGTATGTATGTGAGTTACTGCGGCTGTGTGCTTTTGTTTAAGAATGTTATTTATTTAATAGTATGGTATAGAATATGAGAGTCTTGTTCTTGAGTTCTCCTTTGTAATTTTGTAACTTTTTAAATCAATATTTTGAAATATGTTGAAAAAATCTGTAAAATATTTCTAAATATCGTATTTGACGTCCGCTTGCATATTTTTAATTTAAAACGATATGTATAATATAAAGAATGAACACTACTAACATCAAATGTATCGATTGCTCGTTTACCGGGTTAATAAATAGCACAAATCCTAGACTAAAAATAAGAAGGTTAGTTCGGAATAAAATTAATATGTGTAATATAATGTTGATATTTTGCATTTTGTCGATCACCTTTGCCTTCCAAAAGTGTTTTTGAATTATTATTTGTTGTGTTTAAATTATGTTTGAATAATTATTAATTAAATATAATTATTTCTAATAAAGGTGCAGAACAACAAATATCCTGAAAGTATATAAAGCCACAAAAGAAATCTGTCTAGAATTAACGAGAAACATCGAAATTTACATTTTTACTATGAATGTTAAGTATTGCTATTCAAAGTGTGTTTGTAAATAAATCATAGGTGATATTAACCAAGTCTATGTGTTCACTTAAAACTACATAAAATACTCAAAGAGACACTTAGCTTTACTTAAGTAAAATAAACATAATAATAATTTAGTCCTTGACCTAAACATACAGAAGGTTCAAGTTTCACCGAATAACTAATTAAATATATTGATTTCAGAACGAAGCCTACAATCTAATGAGGTTTCATGAATTGTAACGAAATGGATAGGAACGCAATGAAGTAACCGTTATACGTAAGCGAACAAGACCTTGACAAGAATTTAAAAAATAAATTAAATAATAGATACAGATACGGCCTCGGAATTTATGTTTTAGGTCCCAAAGGAACACGGTCGACTAGGATACTCCAGTAGGTAAATAAAGGAATAATTACATAGCGTGTTTGTCATAAAATTTCATAGGATTCTTCTTAGAATCTTCTAAAATAAGAAAAAAAAGGCAAAATACGCTGGACATACAATAAAAATATATTATTTATACTAATAATTCTGTATCTTATTGATTGGATTTATTACTCGAAAATCAGATCAACAAAATACATAAGAATAATATAATATGTACATGACCAATGTTATCCAATAATATGTATAATGCTGTTGGTATACCTTTTTTTAATAAATAAACACAAACACACAGGTCATATTAAATAGTGAAAGACAAATTCCATGCAAATACTGAAATACTTACTTGTCAATGTTAATTAAGAACGCTTAAATGATTAGAGCAGCGAGGAAAATTAATATAATGAAGAACAACAAGGCAAGGCAAGACTTAGGCATAATACATTTGGTATGTTGTCTCAACCAGTCTTCAAAGTAATTGAATAGCAGATTTAACATTTACTTGAATTAGGTAAGCAGACTAATTAACTTACTTGTCTGTCTTGTATACTAAGCTAAGAGCTGAATTTCTAAGGACGGCTAAACAAGAACATTATTATAATAATAGATCCCCAGACAAATACACCAACTGTATGACCCCAAAGTAAGCAGAGCTTATGTTATGGATAACCATAAAGCGAACTGGGTGGAACCCAGGAATCATACATATATAAATATAAACAACCACGACTCGAGAACAAACATCTGCGACAATCACACAAATGAATGCCCCGATTAGGACTCGAATTTTTAGAGAGACATCCATTGTGGAAAATTTTGGATGTAATTTTAACCGTCATTTAAGTAACTGAGACTTCCATTACCTTAAATATCTCCACGTCTTTACATAAGTCGTTACTTGACTTACTAGATACATGTCAAATGAAGTTAAATCGATTATATCTTTCTAAACTTTTCTGTACAAAATTTTTATGTTTATTTTATTATTACTCACTAATTGAGTCATCAGCCTAATTAAACTAAGCCTTTATGAACTGGCGGGAATTGAAAATTCACCAAAACTTGTGCTGAAAATACCTCAATTTATGTTGTTTTAAGTACGTTAACGTATACACAATTTTTTAAAACCTTAATATTATTGTAATATTAAATACGCGTAACACTGTGTGTACCGTAGCGGGGTGCATAATAACAAAAAAAAGCTAAATGCGTAACAACTTAACCAATGCTGCATTTGCCATTGTAAAAATAGCTGACATTTTGAAAACAAACTGAAATCTTTCTTCATGCTCTATCATCACGTCGTAAGATATTCATGGCGGAACTGCGAACTGTAGTTCGAAGACCCATTACTGAAATATTTAACTACAAAATAAGTTATCGAGTCTTTTAGGTCAAGGAGGTTCTAGAGAAAAGGTTGTAAAACTTTTTGTTTATCTGTGGGACAACCGGACCTTTTTTTAAACTCTTTTACATTTATGTAGAGCTACGTATAGTAAGTATTAAAATATATTCTACAATAGTCTGCTCATGTTTTTAGTACCGCCCTTTGCCAAGGAGTTCTGTTTCCAACCAGCCACCGTTCAGTCATAGCGCGGAAGCGGTTCTAGGTGCACGTGTTTCCGTTCGCTCTCTACGACGTTAATTTTTAATACGTCCCCGAAATTCTTCTGTGTCTACCTAATTATGGCTGGCTGAATTCGATATTTGAAATTTGGTGTTCTGTTGAAAGTGACCTATTTTGCCTTTTGGATTTAAATGCTGGCAAAGTGCAATCCAGGAACGCATATCAAGCATTGTTTTTTTTTTGAGAGTGCAAAGGATAAATAAGTTTTTCAACGCTTGGGAAAATCTGTGGTTAGCAGAGCTGGGATTTGCACGTGAGACAGGTAGGCTTCCCTTAGATTTAAAACAGCGGAAGAGTGATTATTGAGTTATAAATTTATTCACTTTACTATATACATTTACTTACGGTAAAAATATTGATTGGCAGTAACGGTATAGTTTCGTGGAACCGGCTCATTTGTACATATGTAAAAGATATCACATAGTTGTTATTTGACTTTTTAGAGTTAAAGTTTATTTTTGATTTTTTTACGTAGAAATATTAATAATAATCCCAATTTCACAATATAAAGTATTAGCTACCTATCTAATGATACTGTAATTAATTTGAAAATTGTTTATTGGTAAAGTTTCATCATAAGAATATTTAAGTGGTTTTTCTATGCTATGATTCACGAAATACCTAGTGATATAAAAAAGTTAGACAATTGTTTGAGAAATGTCTCGTTAGCTCAGAGGTTGGTATTCTCAAGTAGTATTTGTGGATCGCGCCTTCAATCCAACCTGGGATACAAAGTACGGTGAAAATACCTCAAAATATAATATCAGGTTGGAACCCAGATATTAACTACCTAGATATTATGTAGTTTCGTTCTGGAGCATTACTTACTGTCATCATATTTTTTCATTTTTTAATTAATTACTCTCATATCTTACTTATTTCTCGAAGTTCTTTGAGTTCAGTTAACATTAATCACTAAGTTATGCCTTACTTTTACATCGGACTTTGTATATATTTGTGTTTGTTATAAATATTAGAGGTGGTTAAAATTTTAAGAAAATTCGGTAGTTGACATACGCGCCTACATTTAAATCAAAAGCAGTCGATATACATCAAAGAAACAACGTTTTATTATCTCATGCACGTTTATTTGTGGATTGAATATCTTCGCCTCTGTACAGAGTGTTCACGTGAGGCCAGATGTCCTAAACCTTTACGCCAGCAAGAGAATCAGAAGCTCTTTAAAAATGTACGGTCACCTCACAAAAAAAGTTAAAGACTACTGAACACAGGTGTACTAAAAAAATAACCTCAAACTATCAGAATAGACACAAGGGACTGACATTTTAAGGATGAATAAGTGTATGAAGTCCAATATTATTTGTGAATATAATAAGGCGCTCTTTATACTATAGTGAGTTTCTTGCTGGTTCTTTGGCAGTAGATGACCCTTCCAAACCAGTGGTAGTCTCAATATACGACGTCCTAAGCCCGTTCTGGTGCCCTCAGGCATATCGTATGTAGGAGTAGTTTAAATTACGGCTAAGCGCCCTCAGCGCTAGCCAGCAAAGTCCGATGAAATTTAAAAAGCTAATACAAATACAAATAAACTGTCCATTTCGAAAAAAATTGTCTCCCGTACACAAAAATACATGCGAAGCTTATACATAAATAATATTGAATAAAAATTTGTCCAATAAATGTAGTAATGAATCAAGAAAATATTTTATACTTATCGATAACTTCCTTGTCAACCCTATATACATACATACTGTATGTATAGTGTATACAATACGTTCTATGTATTTTATTGAAACTGCCTCGTTTTCATAATTAAATTATAAACTTTAATAACACCTTTTTTAACGATGAAATAAAATAATGATTTGTTAGAACTTTTTAAAATTTAAATAGATTTTTGTATTTTGGTTTCATAACGCTTTAGTGGCATGCAACCTTGATTAGATGTATCATATTATTGGCTCATTGTATTCACATTTTATATTTCACTATTTTCTACGCAATATATGTGATACGCATTTAATGTGATACTTAAAAAGAAGACCTATATCTCTAATTGTAATAAATATCTAAATTGTAAATAAACTAAAATGAAACTGAATACCAATGAGAACCCCGACAGCACAAACGCTTTTTTTTTTTTTTTTTTTTTTTGCTGCCGAGGCACCCTCGCGGGAGGGAGGTGGAAGATGCGTCATGCATACCCGCCCGCAGGTAAATTCCTCTGCGGGGGGGTTATGTGGGACTCACCAGAATGGCACCTACCCACTAAAAACCACCTGTTGGCTGTAGTTATTACCGTTAGCCTTCATCGGAAGCGACACAAAATTATTATTCACAACATCATAGATTCCCCGTTTCTTATGAGTAACATTTTCTTTAGGTGTCCCCGGATAAGTTCTAGATGTAAGAATTTGTTCTCTGTTCCTCCTGCTAAAACCAACTATACTGCGAATATGTTTTTAAACAGAGCTTGTAATGATTATAACAAGAAATTTAATTCTGTAGATATGTTTCAGTCCAGTGTGATTGTTTATAAAAGGAAAATTAGGGAGGAGCTTATTATCCATTAATCTCTATTCTTATATTTTTGTTTATTTTGATTAAATTGTAATAATGTAATGTTTATTTTTATGTATTAATAATGATTTAACTTTGTATTGCTGTAACTACCTTAATTGAGTTAGTTATTGGTGGAAACTTTATTGATTTGTTATATTATTTATATTAATTTATATAACTGTATTAAAATATTGTATGTTTCCCAAATAAATAAATAAATAAATAAATAAATAGACACCCGTCGGGAAGTTGGGCGCGCTGGCGGAGACCCGCTAGCGGGTCTTCCGCCTGTAGTGAAAGTTGCACTGAAGGTGCTCAAAGGGACATGAGTTGGTGGCCGTTCTGGGCAGCCTCCGGTGAAGCCGGGGCTGGGCAGAGGTCGGCCGAAGCATGATTTAGGGATCAATTCATTTAAATGAACCTACAATGAATTGAGAAGGGAACTATGCTCCGCCAGAGCTAGCAAACGCTCTGTCGGAGTACGTGAAGCCCTCAGTTTACGGGCTAAGACTGCGATTTCACTAACATCGACATTTTTAATAGCGTCGCAGACGATACGCATATCGTCTGCTACGGAGGATTGAGGAGTGGGTTTGTATGGGCGAGGAGCCGGGATGGGATTCGATGCGGGACGCTGCCTCCAGTTTTCTGGAGCAGGCTTGGGCTGAGTAGGCTTTGCAGCCGGAGGAACCCGGCTACGCAGCGGTGGAAAGTTTTCTTGAGAAAGGCGCGGGGCCTGTTTGGGAGCCGCCCTTTTGAAATTGGAGCGCATACAACGGGGTGCACGAGGGCAGCCCCTGTAGTTTGCGGTGTGGCCGGACTGGCCACAAAGCACGCAATCGGAAGGAGAGGGAGTTTCAGGAGTGCGATTGCACTCCTTAGTGAAGTGCGGGACCAGGCACTTGACGCACCTGGGCGGTGCGCGGCAGTTGGCTGCCGCGTGCCCGTACAACTGGCACCGATGGCACTGGCCGGGATGACCGCGGCGATGAGGCGCCTCGATTGAGATCCCAGAGAGGCCGCAAATAGAGCTAACCCCTTTCAGGATCTCTCTGGACTTGGGGACGTTGGCGAGAATCACCAAAGCGAGAGGGTGTTGCCTCCCGTACTTGCTGTGCATTTTATGCACCGCGAGTGCCGGGAAGCCTTGGGACTGCAGATCCTCCAGGATGGCCTCGTTCGATAATTCGAACGGGATTCCCCTGAGTACCGCTCTGATCTTACGCTCTTCTGACAGAGCATAAGTGTGATAAGCATATTGCTTATCGGTGAGGAGCTTAGTCAAAGCTCGGAAATCGTCTATCGACGAGACAGTGATTTTAATAGATTCACCCGAGTTTACCGCTCGGGTGTAAAGGATCTTGTGCTCATTGCACAGTGTCGAGACCTCAGTCCATTTACCCTTTTCCCGAAGGAAAACGGGTGGTGGGACCTTGGCCTTGACAGAAGTTGGGGCCGGAGCGGGTGTTGAAGACACCGGGGCAGCTGGCGTTGAGGACGCCGCAGGGGGTGCAGGGACGGGCGTGGAGGGCGCCGGGTCTTGTTTCGAGCGCTTCTTAGAGCGCTTCTTAACAAGGGTGAAAGAGGGAGGCTCAGGGCCAGTTGGGGTGGCGTCCGAGGAAGACTCAGTCGCGGGTGCGCGCTTGCGGCGCAGAGGGGCGTCTACTTCGCACTCCATGTCACTGGAGGAAGGGGACGCTGGAGATCCTAAGACCAGAGGGGTCTGGGGGACTGGGGTGGCCTGAGGGGCCATTGGTGGAATTAACGCCATGATATGCGGGATAAGAGAATCAAGGAAACGGAACTTGTCAGCATTTATATGTATGCCTTCAGCACCGGTACTATCAACTAACTTCTTCCTAATCTCATCAGAGCTTAGGGAAGCCATTGCGGAGGGGTTGGGGAGGGACAATATATGAACCTAACAACGATGACTAACTTCCTAAAACCACCCTACACGCAGTAGGGCGGTTGAGAACGACGCGGATAACTTACTCGAACACGGCACTTGGAGTCCTGGAACAACGAATTCCCGTCGACGAAGCTCACGTTCCACGAAGTACTTCCACTGTTCGCCGTGAAAACGGCGTTAGAAACTTATTAGAAGTACGGTTAACGAGCCTCTGTCCGCCGTGAAAACGGCGTTAGAAACTTAATACGGTAAACAACTATGAAATTTGGGTGCTCAATTAGCGCGGGGGCTAAAAGAGCGGGAAGGCGTCTGCGATCGACGTGCGCTCGAGAACGCACGCAGACCGAGACTGGTGGAGCACAAACGTTTTTTTTTTTTTTTTTTTTTTTTTGTTCCCCTCCGCGGGAAGGGCAGGAGGATAAAAATGCTCTGACGCATACTCCGGCGCGATTCCGAAGTTATGTGGGACTCGTCCCGACGCCTACCAGAACCATACCCACTAAAAACCCCCTGTCGGCTCGTGCATTTTTGCCACTCAGCCTTCATCGGAGCGACGGCCAATTGGAGAAAGAGGCCGCGCTAGCGGGGCCCTTAAGGGGTCACCCGCTGGGATTTACATAGCACTGAAGGTGCTCAAAAATTAAAAGTAAAATAAAACATTAAAAATGAAAAGTAAATAATGAAAACATTAAAAATTGAAAAGTTAAATTTGCATTAATTAGAATTAGAATTTACGTTAGAATTAGAATTAGCGGCCTGAAGGGCCTCGAGATCTACGGTTATCTTCGAAGGTTCGCTCGTGTGCACGTTTCTCGGTCTAGCGATTTTGTATGCCGAATCTAGGACAGGAGCAGTATATGAGACTGATTTTCGAACAAGAGGATTGGGATGGGATTCGGCGCGTTTGAAGAACGATTCTGAGAGTGTTTTCAGATACTGTTGAACTGTAGGCAGTTCAAGATCTCTGTGCAGGTCCGCGTTGCGCACGTACCAAGGTGCGTTTGTGGCCCTGCGGCAGAAGAGGTTTTGAACTACCTGCAGTTTGTGCAGGACGGAGGGTTTGGCGTGAGCAAAGACTGGCGAAGCATATGACATGACTGGTCTAACGCAGACCTTATAAAGCGTTCGTTTATTTCTGAAGGACATTTTACTTTTTCTACCTAACATACTGTAAAGCCGGCCTAGGTAAAAACGTGCGAGTTTCGTTACTCTATCGACGTGAGGATTGAATGAAAGCGTCTGGTCTAATGTGACGCCTAAATATTTAGTACTGCGCTTCCAGGGGATGGGAGTGCCTTGCATTCTCAATTGGAGATTGTTGGGGATACGACTGCGTCTGTAGTCGAAGTAAACCGCAGAGCTTTTCTCTGGGTTCACATCGATACGCCATTTTTTGAACCAAGCACCGAGGGTGTTAATAGCCTTTTGAAGTCTGGTGACGAGACCCGAGGCTCTGCGGCCTTTGGTGTAAAGGGCAGTGTCGTCGGCAAAGAGAGCGAGTTCGACGATTTTAGCTGGGATGGGAATGTCGTTAGTGTATACGGTATACAAAAGAGGGGCGAGGACTGAGCCTTGAGGGACTCCAGCCTTTATGGGACGAGGCGCGGAGAGCGTGCCTTCATGTTTGAAACGAAACGTGCGGTCTTTGAGAAACGACGCGATTATCCTAACTAGGCGAGCCGGTAAGCCTATTTTATAGAGTTTATAAACGAGACCGCTGTGCCAGACTTTGTCGAAAGCCTTGGCTACGTCAAAGAAAACTGCGATCGTTTTCTTTCGTTTCGGATAGAAGCCGTCGAGTATGTACTCGACGATTCGATGGACTTGCTGAGGGCAGGAGTGCTTAGCGCGAAAGCCGAACTGGTGGGGAATTATGAGAGGATCGCCGTCCGTTGGAAACAGATGGTTCCGCATTCGAGAGAGTATGACTCTCTCGAGAAGTTTAGACATTGCCTTGAGGAGGCTGATGGGTCTGTGATTAGCCGGGACATTAAGAGGTTTACCCGGCTTGGGTATGCCTATGACTGTCGCTTCTTTCCAAGCTTTTGGAAAGTAGCTAAGGTCGAAGCAGGCATTGAAAATGACAGCTAACAAGGTAAGCACCTGTTGAGGCAGGTGCTTAAGTGCGTGGTTGGAAATACCATCCGCACCCGGAGCCTTTCTGGACTTTTGACTTTTGATGTGAAGCGAGATTTCATCATTAGAGACTGTGACGGGGTCGTCGGTGATGGGGAGAGAGTTTCTACGGAGGACTTCGGCCTCCACCGTTTTGATGTGATTGGGATTCGCGGGTTGCGTGCTGGGCGAGCATTGAGAGGCGACGCTGTCGGCGAAGCATTCGGCTTTCTCTTCGTCTTCGAAGGCGATAGAGCCATCGGGACGAGTGAGAGGAGGGACGTGAGAGGCGGCGTCTACGCGTAAGGCTCGGGCCATTCGATAATACGCTTGGTGGGACGGGGAGATATTCGCCATGAGATCGTTCATCTGGGCGTCTCGGAGTTCCGCGAGGCGAGATCTAACTTTACGTTGCAGCTGATTCGCAGCTGTTCTATAGGCGGGCGTGGGATATTTCTTGGCTCTCCGGAGAGCCGCGTTCTTAGCTTTAATAAGATTGCTAATGGCTAAGGGAAGCGTGGGTTTGCCTTTCTTAGCAACCTTTTCGTTTACACTGATGGCTGAGTTGATAGCATCAGTGAGAGAATTTACTAACGAGTCTATTTTGTCCGGGCTATCTAATTGATCGGGCGAGATCGCGAGCGGAGAGTTTGGGGCCTCTAAGGCAGAAACTATCGTATTTTTAAAACCTTTCCAGTCGGTAAAGGTCTTAGGAGAAGTGACGTTAACGTTAGGCGGTCCTAGCAAGAGGGAAACGGGGCGGTGGTCAGAACCTAGGTCATCGAGCGGTTCGATAGACCTGAGGTCGAGGTTGATATGCTTGACGATTGCAAAGTCGAGGATGTCCGGAGAGTGGTTCGGGTTGTCGGGATAGTGAGTGGGAGTGATAGGGGAGACGACGTCTAGGTCGAGTAGGTTGGTGATGTCGAGGAGAGCTATGCCGCTTTGGTTGGTAGATAGGCACGTCCAGTCAGTATGTTTGGAGTTAAAGTCTCCGAACATAATGACTGATCGGCCTAGGGCGAGAATGGTCTCAAAGTCGCTGCGGATAGGTTTGGTGCCACTAGGTATGTAGACTGAGGCTATGATGATGGTCGGATGACCGGTCATAGCCAATCTACACACGGTGGCTTCCATGTTAAGGAGAGGAGGGGTAGGGAGAGGACAGCAATGGAATCCTCTTTTGTAGTAGATAGCAGTGCCGCCGAAACCGTCGCAGTTAGGCCTATCGTTACGTGTAAACGCGTACTTGGGAATCGCGAATCCCCTGGAGCGATTAGGAGTGAGCCATGTCTCCTGGAGAAGAAATAAGTCGGGTTCTTTGTTCTGAAGGAACAGTTTAATCTCGGGAAGGTTGGTGTTAAGGCTACGAGCGTTAAAAGATACTAGGGATAAGCCCTTAGGTTTAATTCGACTGGATGCGAGATTCGCGGGTCTAGACATTAAAATTTATTTATTTAAAGTTTACAAAAATAAAAGAATTTACAACGAACTTAGGAGCGAGTGATGCTCGGCTAGCGCGAATAATCGCTCTTGAGGAGAGCGGGCGGCTCGCAGTTTGCGTGCGAGTACGGAAATTTCGTTAATGTCGACGTTTTGGATGACGTCGAACACGGTCTTCATGTCCTCAGCCAACGACGACTGAGGGGAAGATGACAACGCGGGACGCGGCCCTACTGGAGCTACGGGAGCTGGGATGGGTTGGGAAGGTGCAAGCGGGACGGCCGGACGCTGCCTCCAAGACAGAGCCGGAGTAGGCGTCGGCTGAACGGGCTTTGCTTCCGGGGGACCCCGGTTGCGCAGCGGCGGGAAGTTGGCAGGAGTGAGTGGCGGCGCCGGTTTAGGCGCGACCCTCTTGGTGGTGGAGCGCGGAGCGCGCGGGCAGCCCCTGTAGTTAGCTGTGTGGCCGGACTGGCCGCACAGCACACAGGCAGGGGGGGAAGTGGATTCGGGAGTGCGAGTGCACTCCTTGGTGAAGTGAGGATTCAGGCACTTTACGCACCTGGGGGGAGCTGAACAGTTAGCCGCTGCGTGGCCATATAGCTGGCAGCGGTGGCACTGCCCAGGGTGACCACGGGGGTTGGGACGCTCGACGGAGATGTTCGAGAGTCCGCAGATTGTGCGAGCCTCTTTGAAAATCTCCTTCGAGTCGGGGGTATTGGACAGGATTACTAGCGCTAACGGAAAACGCCTACCGCGGTTGGAGTGCATCTTGTGCACTGCTGTGACCGGGAAACCCTGAGACTTAAGGTCATCGAGGATGTCTTCGTTGCTGAGTTCGAACGGGACGCCCCGTAATACTGCGCGGATCTTACGCTCCTCCGGGAGGGCGTAGGTGTGATATGGGATTTGGTTTAATCCGAGTAACCTGGTAAACTCACGGAAGTCGACGACGGTCGCTAATTGTATTTTGATTGTGTCGCCAGCGTTGGCGGCTTTTAAGTAATTGATTTTGTGCACTTTGCACAAGTTGGAGACCGCGGTCCAGCGCGCTTTTTCACGCAGGAATACGGGCGGAGGGAGCTGAGGCTTCGGCGGGACGGGAGCGCAGCGCGTTGCTGGCTTCGATGTGACCGACGGAGACGCGGTTACTACGAGCGATTTTAACGGCGCGGGGGCTGGTGTTGAAGACACCGGGGAGGGCTCGGGTATTGAAGATACCGAAGCTTTCTTAGAGCGCTTCTTGGAGCGCTTGGCGACGAGTTGGAACGCGGGCTCAGGAGAGCCGGTTAGGGTGACGGCATCTGACGACGTATCAGACGCGGGTTCGGAGTCGCTCCCGGGAGCGGTACGCTTACGACGCGACGCGTGAGAGGATGCGATCGATTCGCAGTCCATCTCGGACGAGGCGGGAGACGCGGGAGAGCTTAAGACCTGAGGGGTCTGGACGTTGGAGGCCTGAGGGGCCGGGGTTGAGGCCTGAGGGGCCGGGGACGCGATTGTTGCCTGTAAGGCCTGCGTTAGAATGTCATCCGATATGCTGACGCCGGACGCAACGAGCGCCTGGGCGAACGACCTAGCAAAGTTTACCAAGCTTTGCTGGTCCATTGGGAGGGCTTGGTCCTACGGTATATAAATATATAAATATATAAGAAATGCCTAGGTTCCCTAGCAAACCTAGCACCTAAACCTCCCTACCCGCGGTAGGGGGGCTGGGGACGACGCGAAGTGGTGCCCCTAGCTCGGACAGCACTGTACCGTCACCCTGGGAAAGGCCCAAGTGCAATGGGATCGGGTCTGCCGGTTTCTCCTTGGCCTGAAGGGCCTTGGAAGCGCACCGGGGCAACGCTATCAGGCTTAGTTGTCACCGTTAAGTATCCACCTGATCAAACGCGAGTCTACTACGGAGTGTGTCGTCAATAAATTGACAACAAAAACCGGCCGTAGACCTGACGGAGTTGGGTTGCACTAAAAGTGCGGGATTGACTACGTTACGACCGGCCGGAGCCGGCCGCAGAGCGAGTCTCTGACTACGTACAGGCGCCAAGCGTCGAGTACGCAGCCAGAAGGACAGCCCGAGTCTCGCGAACCGCTATCGAATTTAATCGACCACGGTAAGCTCAACCCTGTTGTTGCTGCACTCACCGAGGTGAGGTTTTTACTTCGAGGGGTGCACGGAGTGCAAGATTGACTACGTTACGACCGGCCAGGGGCCGGCCGCAGAGCGAGTCTCTGACTACGTAGCAAGCGCCAAGCGTCAGGTACGCAGCCAGAAAAACAGCCCGAGCTTCGCGAACCACTATCGAATTTAATCGACCGCGGTAAGCTCCGCTCTGTTGTTGCTGTGCAAGAGACCGACTTACTTGCAGCCGATCGAAACCGACCGCAGAGTAAGCCCTAAAGAGGCTAACAGCGTATGAGTGTTGCTACGAGTTGACGTCGTGAGACGACAATCGTGACTCAACTGCTGGAGCGACCGCGAACACGTCCGAGCGGGGCCGGACGCAGAACGGATCTGAGAGTGGCGTTTGAGTATTGATACGAGTGGAGTCGTGAGACAACAATCGTGACTCGGCAGCCGGGAGCGACCGTCAAACACGTCCGAACGGGTCCGGACGCAGATGAGGTCTGAGCACAAACGCTTTTTGGATTAATTTATAAGTGTAATGAATCCTTCCCAACAAGTGGTAGGTACGTGATCCTTCTGAACTATCTCCGAAGATTGTGTTGTTAAACGTTCCCCAATTTTGGTTTTCGTAGAATGAAATAAGGCCCAAAATTTTCTTTTAAAAAATAGGAATATTTTTTGAATTTCTGTAAAAATTAATATTCGCAAATACTTAATTCTCCATTAAAATGAATGGTAAATTTTTTGGGCTAGGACTTAAGTGGCTTATCGATGGCTTGGTACGTGTCAAGAAAAAAGGTAAAGAGGCATATTGGAGCCTTTTTTTATCTTTCGCGAGGCGAGATGGAAACCCTTGAATAATAAGAAGACCACTTCGTATTATTCTTATCAAAATTTGACACAGTCATTTTAATTAGTGTATGATCCAGTCTTGGTATAAAGGTACTACTGAAAATAACAAAACAAAAACACTTATTTAATGTAGTGATCTGTAGTTACGTACAGACATTCTACTACTAAAGCGCAAGAATGTAATATAAAAAGCTTTTTAACCTATATTTCATTGATCAACCTGTTTGGTGAACTTAGCAGTGTTAGGATCTTCACGGAATAAAAACTATTTTAATTCATGAATATTATACAGAGGTACAATTTGTTTGATTGTTTATTTGTAACAGATAAGTAAGTGAAGTTGCCCAGTCGAATTAAATAGTACTTTAATCATTCAGAAGGTACATTGTATACAGCAGCGAAGGCTGTTTTCATGGCATGCGGGTAAACATGCGCATCACTGCCTAGAAAAACATATTTTTAAAATTAAAACGACTATTGTAACGAGTCCGCAAGATTAACTCGTTAGGCGTAGAGCGTGCGACTAAACTTGATCCAGATACATTCTGACACTCATATACAACACTCGGTCACGAGTAAGACTCAAGAGCCATCCCTTATTGACGAAATAATTTGCAAAGTAGAAGCCTAAAAAAAATCAATAGGATATTAATTTCTTCTCCCATTTTTTTTTCTATTTTGACCGATTAATTTACTTTTTCTTAGCTATTAGAAGTATTATGAAGGTAAATATAAAAAACTGCGAAGCATTTTCTTTGATGAAGCTTAGTTACAGAACTTCTCTGAGCATCCTTCATAATTTTAATATTGTCTGCTTTTATTCTTTCACTTGAAAGTTTCGTAAAGACGCTGAAGAATATTTTGCAATGAGATTTGTATATTTTTCTGGTATATGCATAGTTATTTGGTACGCTCTACAGTCTAAATAGTTTAACAAATTTCAACATATGAGGTGTCTTTAGATTCGTCTCAAATGTGAGAATGACGTAGCCTTACTACGAAGCAATATTTTAAACCAAGTTAGTTCTAGTCAAAGTATAAACTCAGTTCGGCAATACTCGTCCTAAAAGTACGATTTAATTCATTCCAAAACCCTACAGCCGAAACACAGTCCTCAAGGTTCTTGAAATTTCAATTTCATGACAAACATTATAATTTTATCGCAAAGTTAGTACTGGGACAGCTGTTGGATATATTCATTATATGTTAACGACCCCTTGAGTGAGTTGGGTAAAAAGTTCAGACAAGCCTCTTAATGAAATAGCATGCCTAATGGAGCGACTAATTTGAGTAGGATTTTTAAAGATAATAAAGGGAAGTTTGATGATAAGGTAAAGAAGGTTGTAATTTTTAAATATTATTTTATTTTTATTTTAAAAGGTTAAATATCTTGGCTAATCATAAAAATTGTTTTATTGTTTGACTGTTATAAGAGATATTGTTTTATGTATCCGACGGTCAGTTGGAAATTATGTTTTTTGGAAATCATGTTGTTAGAGTGGAGGTATCTAAATGTGTACTTTGGCTCGCTCTACAGTCTAAATCATTTGACAGATGTCAACATATGACGTGTCAATACATTTGTCTCAGTTGTGAGAGACATTTTTTTCAGAAATTCTAATGGAAACAGTAATCCCACGGGAAATAGTTTCATCTCTCGGGATTTTTAATTTGTCAAAATCATCAGCTTGTTAATTTTAGTGTTTTTTAAATTGTAGCTGTATTATTATTTTGTAGAAATAGTGGAGTTCATGCCAGGCCCTCAACAAGCTTTTGATTTCAGTACTTTACGCAAAAATTGACTATACCATAATTTTTATAACATTTTATAATAATTGCTAAAGTGAAAGTCAGAACCAAATTATGTATATAAGTATATAAAAGACATAAAAGCAAATCAAGGAATACGTAACTGCGTGCATCTTTACCGATACAGACAAGGTTCTTGAACCATAGGTTTTTAAACCATTAATCATTATGCAAAAAGAAATACTTGAGGTAATATTTATGATTTAAAATAGATGACACAGATATTCAGTTGAATAAATTACTTTAAAAAATGTCGAAATCATAACATATTAAATAATATCACTAAAATATATTTATGTCAGCTTTATAGTCAATATTTCATTTTTGTGCTGTTTATTTGCTTGGGTTTATGTGCGAAATTATTTTCTTTGATCGGCAACCCTCAATAAAAAAAACATTCGCTCTGTTTTTGTGCAACAAGTGAATGCAGCCTGCTTACTAATGAGATAGCAAACTAACACAATAAATAATTAATTAGTAGTTAATTTTTTTATTTTTCCTATTTTTCCCTATTAAATGAAGTAACAAATATTTTTAGATTAAAGAATTTGTGGTGCAATACAATATAGTTATTATAAGTTTACTCTAATGATGGCTATTTTAACACTAAAAAATAAAAAAGATCTAATTAGTATTTAGCTCAAGTGATTTTAAAATATGGTATTAACCTTATTATAATAAAAATAATTATAACTGTATATTTTACTGAAACATAAGTAGCCGACGACACGAACATTTTGAACTCAACCCTTTAGAATCTTCTAGGAATAGTCAGCACTCAGAAGGGTTTTGGTAAATACAGAATACGTTACCAGCTCAAAGATCAAAATTGCGTACAGCAAAATCATTTTCATCTTCATTACTTACTTCAGAGCAAGATGGAAGTCAAACGAATCGTCTTTAGTCTAGTTTCGAAGGGCCTCTACCGGCTGGATATTTATGCAAGTATTTACCTTGGTAGGTTGTTTTTAAGCATGTTATATTTTTAACAGATATTCATGCAAAATTCATTACGTATTTTGCATTGAAAATGTCTGCCAGATGCGTCTACTCTAGTATTGAGCTGTGCATTATTCAACAGTCATTCATTCACTCACGTTTTCCATTAACTGATTTAGAATGAGCTCCTTCTAAATTTGTTTTTGCAAAAGAGCTTAATATTTTTCCGGAACGCCCACTATTATTTTTGCGTCTAACTTAAAATGCAAAGAAATTGAGAATAAACCCCAAGTTGCGCGTATTTCCTACTTCCGAATAATAATTCCTTTTTCAGAATTTGTTTATCCAAATTTTATGACAACGTCCTTTCAAAAATAAATTTGCACTTATTACTTATATCATCTAGAAGTGTTATTAAATGTCAGTATAGTTTTACATGTCTTTAAAAATGAACGCTTTCAAACATTCTTTGATTCAAGGAATTTGCTTTGCCTGTCTAAAACATATTATTTCTAATTTTTTATATATGTACACTATACTAAAATTGTTTATTAATAATTAAAGACTTCAATACAGGAACTAAATTAATTATATCCAAAATGTCTTAACTAATTTTTGGGCAGAGCATATTAACATTAGCTCTGAACAAAGGAGTGCGTGTACTAACAATGATATGTTTTAAAATATGTGATTTGACATTTTTGTTCATATCACTGTAAAATACTGTTATAAAAAAACTAACTGTTACACTCAAAATTTATAAAGACATATATTTATTACAAAACTTTTGGAATGCTTACAATCGTTTTGATGCACATGTAAAAGCTCTGCTTTCTTCACCCAGACTTTTTAAAGCCCTTTGTTTTAAGGCATGCAAAAGTAACTCAGAAATTGATTGGTTCATATACTGTTACTATGGGCTGAAGGCAAGTCTGAAATCAATCAAAAAATGATCATTTTGTGAATATTAACTTCGGCCTTTAAGCCACTCTAGCAAAAACTGCACGACGATGTGTGTTTTTGTGCCCCTCCACGGAGAGGGCAGGAGGAATTAAAAAATGCTCTTACGCATACTCCGCGCGCGCGATCGTGGTTATGTGGGACTCCTCACTCCGAGCCTACCAGAGTCTATACCCACTAAAAAACCCCCTGAATGACTCGTGCAATTTTTTGCCACACAGCCTTCATCTGAACGACGGTCAATTGGAGAAAGAGGCCGCGCTAGCGGGGCCCAGAAGGGATCACCCGCTCAGATTTACATAGCACTGAAGGTGAATTCATAGCACTGAAGGTGCTACGTGTGACTACGGTGCGACTTTGAACTTAGAATCTAAGACAGGAGTAGTATATGAGACTGAATCTCGAACTAGAGGATTGGGATGGGTTTCGGAGCGTTTGAAGAACGCTTCAGAGAGTGTTTTGAGGTGTTGTTGCACTGTAGGCAGTTCAAGATCTCTGTGCAAGTCCGCGTTACGCACGTACCATGGTGCGTCTGTGGTCCTGCGGTAAAAGACGTTTTGAACTACCTGCAGTTTGTGCAGGAGGGAGGGTTTGGCGTGGGCAAAGATTGGCGAGGCATATGTCATGACGGGTCTAACGCAGACCTTGTAAAGTGTACGTTTGTTTCTGAAAGACATTTTACTTTTTCTACCTAACATGCTAGGCGTCCTAAGTAGTGACGGGCGAGTTTCGAAACTCTTTCGACGTGTGGCTTGAAAGAAAGCGTCGGATCTAATGTGACGCCTAAGTATTTAGTACTGCGCTTCCAGGGGATGGGAATGCCTAACATTCGAACGTGGGGATCGCCAGCGGGACGACGGCGTTTATGGCGCATCGCAGAACTCTTGTCTGGATTCACATCGATGAGCCATTTTTGAAACTATACACCGAGGGCGTTTACGGCCTTTTGGAGTCTGGTTACAAGCTGCGGGACACTGTGACCTTTGGTGTAGAGTGCGGTGTCGTCGGCGAGTTCGACGCCTTTCGGCGGGATGGGGATGTCATTGGTGGACACGGTGTACAACAGAAGGGCGAGGACTGAGCCTTGAGGGACTCCAGCCTTAATGGGACGAGGCGCGGAAAGCGTGCCTTCATGTTTAAATCGAAACGTACGGTCTTTGAGAAACGACGCGATTAACCTGTGTACCTATGTACCCGACGATTTGATGAACTTTCTGTGGGCAGGAGTGCTTATCACGAAAGCCAAACTGATGGGGAATAATGAGGGGATCGCCATCCGTTGGAAACAGATGGTTGGACGGAGAGATATTCCCGGAGTTCCGCGAGGTAAGACCTAACTTTACGTTGTAACTGATTCGCAGCTAATCTATAGGCGGGCGTGGGATATTTCTTGGCTCTCCGGAGAGCCACGTTCTTAGCTTTAATAAGATTGCTAACAGCTAAAGGAAGCGTGGGTTTGCCTTGCTGAGCAACCTTTTCGTTAACACTGATGGCTGAGTTGATAGCATCAGTGAGGGAATCGACTATTGAGTCTATTTTATCCGGGCTATCTAATTGGTCGGGCGAGATCGCGAGCGGAGAGTTCGGGGCCTCTAAGGCTGAAACTAACGCATTTTTAAAACCTTTTCAGTTGGTAAAGGTCTTACGAGAGGTGACGTTATCGTTAGGCGGTCCTAGCACGAGGGAGACGGGGTGGTGATCAGATTCTAGGTCATCGAGCGGTTCGATAGAACTAAGATCGAGGTTGATTCGTTTGACGATCGCAAAATCGAGGATATCAGGAGAGTGGTTTGGGTTGTCGGGATAGTGAGTGGGAGTGACGGGAGATATGACGTCTAAGTCGAGTTGCTCAGTGATGTTAAGGAGAGCGATACCGCTGGTGTTAGTCGATAGGCACGTCCAGTCAGTATGTTTGGAGTTAAAATCTCCGATAATGACTGAATGGCCGAGGGCGAGAATGGTCTCGAAGTCGCTACGGATAGGTCTGGTGCCACTAGGTATGCAGATTAAAGCTATGATGACGGTCGGATAACCAGTCATAGCCAATCTACACACAGTGGCTTCCATGTTGAGGGGAGGAGGGGTAGGGAGAGGAGCGCAATTGAAACCTCTTTTGTAAGTTGTGAAGTTGGGCCTATCGTTACGAGTGAACGCGTATTTAGGAACAGCGAATCCCCTGGTGCGGTTTGGAGTGAGCCACGTCTCTTGGAGAAGCAATAAGTCTGGCTCGTTGTTCTGAAGGAACAGTTTGAGCTCAGGGAGGTCTGTACTAAGGCTACGAACGTTAAAAGAAACTAGGGATAAGCCTTGGGGTTTGATACGACAGGACGCGGGATTTGCGGGTCTAGACATTATATTTATTTATTAACGAATTTGTACGAAAAATAGAATTTATAAAGAGCTAAGTAGCGAGTGATGCTCGGCTAACGCAGATAGACGCTCTTGAGGAGATCGGGCGGCTCGCAGTTTACGTACGAGTACGGAGATTTCCTTAATGTCGACGTTTTGAATGACGTTGAACATGGTCTTCATGACCTCAGCCAACGACGTCCGAGGTGAAGACGACGAGCGGGACGCGGGCCTACGGGAGCTGAAATAGGACGGGAAGGTGCAGGTGGAGCGGCCGGACGCTGTCTCCAGGACAGAGCCGGCCTAGGCGTCGCCTGCACGGGCTTTGCTTCCGGGGGAGCCTGGTTGCGCAGCGGCGGGAAGTTGGCGGGAGTGAGTGGCGGCGCCGGTTTTGGTGCGGCCCTTTTTATGGAAGAGCGCGGAGCGGAGTTGGCTGTATGACCGGACTGGCCACACAGCACACATGCAGGGGGGAAGTGGAGTTGGGAGTACGAGTGCACTCCTTCGTAATGTGCGGATCTAAGCACTTTACGCACCTGGGAGGGGCTGAGCAATTTGCTGCTGCGTGGCCATAAAGCTGGCAACGGTGGCATTGCCCAGGGTGCCCACGACGGTTAGGACGCTCGACGGAGATGTTCGAGAGTCTGCAGATTGTGTGAGCTTCTCTGAAAATCTCCCTCGAGTTGGGAGTATTGGTTAGGATTACTAATGCTAACGGAACACGTTTGCCGCGGTTGGAGTGCATCTTGTGCACTGCTTCAGCTGGGAAGCCCTGGGACGTTAGGTCCTCGAGAATGTCGTCGTTACTGAGTTCAAAATGGGAGGCCCCGGAATACCGCGCGGACCTTGCGCTCCTCCGGGAGGGCGTAAGTATGATACGCGATTTGTTTGATCGATAGAAGCCTAGTAAAAGACTGGAAGTCGTCGATGGTCGCGACTTGAATTTAAATTATTTCGCCAGCGATGGCGGCTTTTAAGTAATGATTTTTGTGCTCTTTGCACAAGTTAGAAACCGCAGTCCAGCGCGCTTTTTCGCGGAGGAAGACGGGCGGAGGGATCTGAGGCTTCGGTGGAACGGGAGCACAGAGCGTCGCTAGCTTCGACGGGACCGACGGAGCCGCGGGGCGGGTGTTGAAGACACCAGGGTGGGCACGGGTGTTGAAGATACCGCGGCTTGCTTTGTGCGCTTCCCAGAGGGCTTAGACGAAACAAGTGTAAATGCGGGCTCATGAGAGCCGGTTCAGGTGGCGGCGTCTGACGACGGTTCGGACGCGGAATCGGAGTCGCTCGCGGGAGCGGTACGCTTGCGGTGCGACGCGCGAGAGGATGTGTCTGAAACACAGTCCATCTCGGATGGGACGGGAGACGCTGGAGAGCTGGTAAAGCCCTGAAGGGTCTGGGAGTTGGTGGCCTGAGAGGCCGGGGTTGGGGCCTGAGGGGCCGGGGACGTGTTAAGCGCTATTAAGGCTTGCGAGAAGACCTCGTCTGATATAGGGAGGCCTGACGCGGCGATCGCCTAGGCGAACGCTTTCGCGAAGCTTATAACGCTTTGCGAATCCATTAGGGAAGGGGACTAATTATATGTATATATAAGTATATAAAAGATGCCTAGAGTTCCTAAAAAAAACCTAGCGGCTAACCTTCGTACCAGCGGTAGAGGGGCTGGGGAGAATGACTTAAAACTAACCGTAGTTCGCCGAAGGCCGCTACCTAGAAAACACGAAAACACACAGATATGATAAAAAAATAAATATGAAATATAGGAAAAATAAATAAAAAATAGAAGAAGGAATAAATAAAAATAAAAGAACTGGATCAGTACAAATTCGTTGTCACCGTGTAATATCCTTTGTACTGAAACCAGACTACTCACGCTGGGCACAACACAGCACTCAGCACAAGCACAACACAACTCAGCACAGCACTTTGAAGACTAAGAGGCTTAGTCGCAAAGAACAATCACTACGATAGCGCTCGGAGGGAGTAAGAAAACCCAGAAAAACCGTATCACGGAACCAACACGCTAGACTGTGACGTCAGTAAACTGAGCGCCACGGAATATCGGGAAGGGACCGATCAATCGGAGTGGTCTTGGAACGTCCGTACCGGGCAGTGATCGGAGCGAGATGAACGCGCGACGTAAAAGATTTCGGGGCTTCTTATAGCGGCAAGAAGAGTTTTTTTTCTTTACGTCTTGTTGGGGGCGGTACTTAAATAATACCTATTCATATCTCCACAATTAACACAATTTCGTAGTCGTATTTTTGTCAAGGGGAAGAATAGCTAGTGTAATTTCAGGAACAATTGTACTAATCAACATCACCTTGAGTAAGTATTACTACATAACACTACTATAACAAGATCATTGGGCTATAACAAGGTTAAAAGAGGGTGGAAATATATTTTCACACATCAAACCCTACCGCTGTGTTCACTCATGATAAAAATATCCTGCTTTATGACCTTCATAATAGTCATCATCGTTCTCTTTACTCCTGAAGCGTTGCATAGCTCTCCGATCAAATCTCTGGAGACCTCCACATATCCGGTGGAAACTGGATTTTCACCCTGGAGGGTTCGAATAACCCAATTTTTCGGGTAACTAGACAACTAACGAAGCTGAATTGCTGTTTTGACATGCAGTTTATAGTTTGTATTTTTGCTTTACAAGCATGTGTTGAAATGTTTGTGTTAATGTGATATTGCAGTCAATAGGGTAATCGGCCGAAACAAAAAAAAAACAATTTGACACGTACAAAGTCAATAGATATGTAGAAATAATGAAACTTTAAGCATAAAGTGTTTTAAATTTTTTTAACGTTAGCCAAAATAATTTATTAATTATTCATTCATATGAAAAGGTTTAACTAGGTCGATTCCATCTTTCAACTGAAACGTCCAGCGCGGGGCAAAGTCTAGAAGCTACGTGTAATTGAGTCTTTTGGGCCAGTATATGTTGCAAACTAGTATATATCCTAATAGTTTTTTACTATCCTTTTAACCTGATTTTATGGCTATTAATTATTTTTACATTCGAAACGAAACGTCGCCGTTTAGCGCGATAAATACCGAATACAAAGCATTTTATTTAATATAATGATAATCGTGAAAACTTCAGTAAATTTATTATATCCTTTAAAGGATAAAAAAGTCGACTTCTTTTATATTGTCTCTTTGACTAGATACAATTTTGGACACATGCTTTTTTAAATAACTCACTTACACAAAAATACACACTCATACTTATTGTTGAGTCTATATAATATTTGAGTATCTAGAGGACATCCCATGGCACACAGGCCAGGTTTAAATTCGTTTAAGAGGAAGAGCGCTGCATGCTGAAATACAAGTCCTAGGACTTAGTTCGGCGGCAACAGCCTTTGTTTGTATGGTAATATTTTATAGCCTAAATAGTTTTAGTAAAAATCGTACAATCTATGACAATCATTAAAGATTATTAATATAATTATGTACCTTAATGAACACAAATCGTTCACGCTTTATAATAATAGTAGACTAAGACGAAATAACTAAAATCTTTTGATTAAATTTAAATAAATATGCCCGTAAACTTTCTGGCCGATTCTTCTTCACGAAGGTTTTTCCAAACTGATGCTGGAGTCATGCTTTAATTGACGTCCATAAAAACAAGTAATTGTCAATGTTGAGAAATAAATATTTGAATTTGAATTTAGGTAAAGTTCTTACAGCACGCACAAGAACAATGTATCTGGATCTTACACAAATAAATATTCAACATTGTTGTAACTTTCTTTGACTTATTAACACGTCTGGGCAAAAATGGGTTGGAATAGCAAAAATGGTATGAATATCATACCAGTCTTGATTTGCTCGGCCGCTTGTCAACACATCGAAAATGACATATTGCTTGGTGAAAACTGTCAAAATTTCAACACGCGATGTAGTTGAATCTGCGTATGGTTATTTTATTGTCAACTTCCCAGGTGGTGCATTAGGTGCAAAATTTTGGCAAGCAATAATCAGCCGCAATGTAATATACGATTATAATTTCAAATGATTTAATTTATTAATAATTTTGTAAGTGTGTTAACTCGGGACACATTTGTTTTTACGCCAATGGAAACTTTAAAGTCTGAGAACTGAGGACTAGACAGAATTATACAATGCCGAGGCGGATTCTTTTCATGTAGTGCCAGTCTGATTGCGGCTTTGTTAAATCAGGCGACGAGGAACAAGATTTAAGACGACCGTGCATGAGGAACTTGTCAGCTATTCTCCGTTGTTAAATTTTAATCAAAACAAAATTCTTAAAACGTAAAATACCGTGCAAATAGTAAGGAAATTTAGAATCTGTGCAGATTTTAATTATTTCGTAACAGTTCTTATCCCATAAAGATCGACATACGCTACGACGCACTACGCTACGTACGATATAAAGCAGTATATACATGGTGACTACGGAGATACGTACTACGCATATTAAAAGAAACCACGCCCATATATGAGGATATTCGCATTTCACGTACATGTGGAATTTGACGTCCATATAGTAGTTAATTTATGTTAGATGTTATTTAAAATTAGCTTTGACGTGTGTAAGGTATTATATATAGTATGTATGTTTATATATTATAAAGAGTATTGTTTACTTAGCACTTAAAATAGTACGAATCAAAAACTATATGAAAAGTAAATTGTACCTGGAATTTTTACATTTACTAGGTTTAATAAGGTATTTATATGAAAATCTCATTTATGAATATAAACATCTATTTTGTTTAAAATAATCTGTAAACAAACAATATTTTGTGTAATAGCGTCACATTAGTAGATAAACAGAACAGAGACAAAGCTCCATACAACCGCACGAATCGGTTGCACTACTACAAGCAGGCGGGGCATGTGTGCGTGACCACTGGCCGCTTGTCTCATACGCGGCGAGACAGGTCAAAAGACATTGTCAAAAGGCACAGCCAGTTGACAATCTCAGGGTCATTGCGGCGCACGTTGTTTATTTTGTTATTTGCAAGTTGATTATTTTAATGTAAAAACGTTGTATTTTTTATAACAATGGTTGTTTATTGTACTGTGTGTATGAATAATTCTAGAAAAAATAAAATAAAATTGCTCGAGCCAAAGTTTCGCGAATATTTCGATCTTGAAATAAATATTGTCTATATTGGCAATGAAATACTTAAGCGTATTAAATATTGTACATTTGATATGCTACGTGAGTGTTTCCCGTTAGATTAATTGAAAAAACTATATGTTAAATTCAGAATTTACCACACCATCAAAAGAAACAATAAATTATTTAAAGACGAAAATTATAAATGAAAATTTTTACAGTAAGTAATTTGTAAAGTATTCTATCATGCTGAATAATGTAAGTATTTAATTAATGTTTAGTTTAATTTGTCGTAACCTATTGTGACAACCCTACCAAAATAGGTAACAATTTTTCACGTTCTTAAGAAGCTTTGTCTCTGTTACGTGTATCTGCTCATGTGATAGCGTTCTCATCACTTTATTAAGCGTGTACAATCAGTATATTTTTGCCACACACACTCACACATACACACACACACACACACAAACACACACATACACACAGTTGCTATATATGTACAAAAGTTAAGGCACGCATAGCGCCGCGCGCACAAATCACATGAACCATCTAGAGTAGTGAATAAATAGAAGCAGAAAAAGTTATATTAGTCGATTAACATCTACGATTATTATAAACAGTTTTTTTCTCATTTTTCATATTTACATTCTTCTTAGCGGCACTCTGCCTATTGATGCAGTCTTTTAAGCTTTTAAGTTCTATTATCCACTATTTTTCATAGTGAAGTATTGCAAACAGTTAGCTGGTACAAAAACAGCTTATTATATGGTACGCTTGCGATGTAAGCATAAATACATAAAAAATAGTCAAAAAGCTAATAGTAGTTGGATTTTAATTGACAAGTGTTGATAAAAAGTACAACCGAAGAGTACTTGACGCAACGATGATATTGAGAAAAATTAAAATACTGATTATATATATACTACTTCACTATTTAAGTTAAATATATAGGACTCTACTGTAGGAGCTATTGAATTGTAACCTATGATTACTCTAATCTTAAGGTTGGTCATTGAATGCATATTGTTACAGATCTATAACCATCATTGTTAACAAAGACTTCGATGATATAATGACGAGTCTATTGTCCTAGTTTGCTTTACAATAGCGGTGATGATGCGAGATAAAACATTAAGGTTGCAAATTTATTTTTCGCCTACAATGTTGAATGCTGTTATTTATAACCTATAATTTAAAACCCCGTTTCATCTTTCACGTTTTGTAAAGAATTAAATTTTTAGCGTAAAAGTTTGAAAAATCTATGCAAAATACTTTTTAAGTAAAACAATTTTACTTGAACAGTAGAGAATAAGTATATACTTGTTACGTTGATAGCATTGTACTTATGTTAAACACATTTTTTCACTGTGTTGGTACAGAACTTACGTAAAATAGGAGTCAACTGATATTCTGACTCTTAACGTTATTCTTTTCGATTTCTCAATGCTATTCCATTGTTTAAAACATTTTTGTTTGTTATTATTATTTGTACGTTTGAGAGTTCTAAGGTGTATATTTTCATAGGTACGCTGTTCGCTCCCTTTCCCTACGCATTCTACATATATAATATCCTCTTGCTGTTTAGAAGCTTATTAAAGGTTTGGGCGCTGACTTTTCGATCCAAAGGTTCCCGGTTCAATCTCCGGTGACCGAAAAATTTAAAAATGAGTTTTTTCATGTCTTGTAAGTGAACCAGAGCAGCTGCTCTAACGGTGAAGAAAAACATCGTGAGAAAACCTCCATAACTTAGAAATAATTTCAATTGTATGTGTAAAGTGTGCCAACCCGGGTTATTACGGTTACCACGTTACTACGGGTTACTACGGGTTGCGGGTCGCAAGCGAGGTGGAGGATAAATTGCCTGACACCACCCCTTATTTGGGTGCGGCAGGGGGTTTGCCATCGTGAATGCATAAGTTGTGGTGCAATTAATATATTTAATTTGAAGTGCCAAAGCTCTCATATGATCTTTACAGAATTTCTTCTATAGGGTAAAACATTTTTATTAAAATAAAATACATTTGTTCTCAGTCAGCGCATATATTGCTGGTCAATTACGACACCTAGTTTTGCAGCGTAATTTGATTCTCGTTAATTTTCTACACATTTTCTACACATAAATAATAAATAATAATAAATATTTCTAATAATCACGCCACATTATCTAGCCCATGTTAAGTTTCATTAAAAACTTGTGTTAGGGATACTAGATAACACACTTAAATAAACGTACGTACACATCCATGACTAGAAAGAAAATATATTAAAATATCTGCCTCTACCAGGATTCGAACCCGGGACTTCTGGCATGGAAGGCAAGGAAGGCTACTTACCTCCACACCAAAAAGGCCGTCAAAACACATAAAACGGATTTTAATAAGTTCGTGCTATGTCGGTATGATATTTTACGACTGTTATACTATGATATTGTATTATATATAATGACTTCAAAACGGTTTTTGTACAAACAAAAAATTAAATTAAAATTCTTATTATCGGTGAAGATATCGACGTACATTATTAAAACGGTCCGTTTTTATGGCTGTTAACAATGCAGGTATTGTAAAATTAAGTTATTAGATCGCTTGAATAGTAAGTTGTAAACCAGGATGCTAAGGTTGTTATAATGTTACACAATTTAGTGTGGGTCACAGTAGAACTATTTTGAAATCATAAAAATGGCCTTTTACACAAGAAAGGGACTTTCTGTCAATGGCGAAATAAGTAAACAATTTTGAAGTAATCTAAAATGTACTTTCTGAATAAACTATTAACGTTTAGATTCTCAGATCCAAAGGTTTTATTCAGATTATTTACTACTTTTATAAGAACGTTATAATTTTTTCCTGTGATACACTTTGCTATTACGAAAAAAATGGCTATTCTTGTATCGAACAAAGTAAAAGAAAAGGTCAGAACGCAATCATTTTATTTCTTTCACAAAAAGGAAATGTCCAGATACCGTTTGGTACAGATTTGGTGATTTTGAAGATACGTGACTAAAATAAGTGATTACTTAGTCCCTCACGTTCAGTTGACTGTTAGCAGTGACGGCAGAAACTTTATTAATTTGTTTTTATAATACTACACAGATTCAATCTGGTATACTGGTTTTTCCACTTGATGTAAATAACTATTTATCTTTTTTTCTTTTCATGTATCTTTAAATTAAATTTTCGTATTATGAATTCTGTAAATATTACAATAACTAACACAAAAACTTACATTCACACAAGACAACTCACGCAAACACACATACACGCGAACTCTTTAATATTACTAACATTAATGTTATTATTTCTTTTTCTATTGCTTTGAATTTATTAGCTTTCTAATTTTATTTAATTGCTACCTAAATTCATGAATAACGCTGAATATGTTATAATTTATTTTTAAATTATAGTTTAAACTCAACCATGGAATCTTTGAGTAAGAATATAAATGAGTTCTCGATTGTTTCGATAAAGGCAGGCTTCTAAATTATAAAAGAACAATTTTGCATTTATTGACAACAATAATTTTTTTCTTTTTTATAATTAAAACTAGTTAATATTAGGGTATATTTGTTTAGAAGTGTATTGTGTGCGTTTATAAATTAACTAAAATTTAAATATCATTACTCTAACTACTTTCCCTAAAGAGATTCCAGAATTCAATTCTATTTGGTACGTTTGTGTTTTGTATGCAAGAAGTCTTCAAAAGCCTAAAGAATCACAGCCGTCGCCATTTTATCTCTCATAATTCATAAAAAATATGGTTAATCTCCATTCTCACAAATATTTGATATATAGTCGTTTTTCATCAGGCCAGATGGCGTAATAATGAATTCTAAAAATGTTACTTTTTTATTTTAAGTGTATTATGATGATATTCTCTTATCATAACAAAAGTGCATCTTATTTAAAAACTAAAAATACCAACTCCTCTACCTTAGTTACAATTGCAGAAATATTTTTTTTACTCAAATCATAGTGCCCTAAATTAGCCGTTATTCGTCCAGGAATTTTCATTACAACCCCTGTAGTTACGAGACGCGTTGTTGCCTTAATGCCTATTGTTTTGTCTCAATTATTTTCGACAAGGAATGTAATTTCGAGTAAAACAAAACATACTAGGTTCATTTGAACTACTTACTTCCTGGTTAATATTATTTTGCAGAGGGTCTTTGTGGAGGCGAGATTTGTACACGTCACTAATTTAAAAAGAAAACTCAAATTATGATATTCTTATCATTTAGGAAAGATCAGAAAGCTAATAGATAATGAACGACTATTTGTTTTTAACAATAATAATTGACACACTCTGTGAATAAATTATATTTTTTTATTGTTTCATAAAATTACATGTCAGTGCTGTTGTAATTTATAATTATACACACGTTTTGTTCAAAATTAAGTAATTAATTTTGTTTTTAACAATAACACTTCATACAGTGTAAATGAAAAGAAAAATGTTTTGTTGTTTTAATAAAATTACAAATAAGTGATCTTACAATTTCTAAGCATACATTAATTTTAATATTTTGTTTTTCGTTTCGCAAATATTTTTTTTTGGGGTAGTGAAATAAGTTATATTTACTTATCTGTGACAACGTACAAAGATAAAAAAAACACATATGAACTGAGTTTTATAAAAATTGTTACTGTAATTAGAGCTAAGTTATCTAGAACCTGTAAATTATGAGTCACATATATTTCGTAGACCTTGCGCCAGCACGTAAGTAAGTTACGTCATCACTAATTAGGTATCTTTTATTCACAAAAAGATATAACTATCAAAAGATGACGAGCGAAGTTTGTAAAGAGAAAAAAACATAATGAACTTTAAAAACGGTGATTTTGTTTTATAAATACGAAATCTGTCGATAACAAGATTCAGGAACCGTGAAGATAAGACAGAGTGCTATTACCATACTCGTAACTACGAGCACTTCGTAAAACCATCCTTCAATAATTTATGTGGACGTCGTCAGTCAGAGTTTGTAGTTATTATATGTAGTCCTAACTAATGTTACACACGCAAAAGTGAGTTTGTTCGTCACGCTTTTACACTCGAACTGCGCAATAGATCATCATGAGATTTAGCAAACACTTTGTCAAAGGTACAAAAAAGGATATAGGGTATTCCAGTACGAATTAGAGTACCAGGACTTCCCTCTAACATGGTTTAGGAGGGCGATGGCTGGATCCCACGTTAACTTGTGAATGGGTGACGTTTGAGGGTGTTCGTTGTTTGGATACTTGGGATAAGACAGATAGAGATATAATAATAATTATATAAAAAGAAAAAGCAGATAAGAATAATTTTGTATATACATAAAGACTTTGTAAATTTATTTTGAAAAAATATACCCATAAAGTTTTTTGCCAGTTCTTTTTCACGAAGGTTTTTCCGAACTGGTGGTAGAGTCATGTTTTATTTCACGTCAATAAGAACAATTAATTGGCAATGTCGAGAAATTAATATTTCATTTCATTTCATTTCAGGGAAATTCAGGGAAATGCGCGAGCGAAGCCGCGGACAAAACCTAGTTCAGTATACATATTTAAACATCTCGAACAGAATATTATGTTCGGGCAACTAAGCTGGAACTAGGAGTACAGTATTGAACTATTTAACGATGGCTAGGAACTTATGTCCGGACTGCATAAATTGTTCTTCTGAATATTTGATTGGACTCACTTCAGCTCTGATTGCACTTCGCTGTGTGGGTGGGTGTATGTGTAGTCAGACAGATCGAACAAAGTTTCAGTTTAGACGTAGAACATAGATTAGGTTATCAATTTAGAGGGGTTAATTGAAACAGAAACTCGATTGAGATTTATATTACTTTAGAGCGGTTTATAATGAATTATTTATTACAGTTTGTGCACTGCTAATTTTTTTTCGAATCTTTAGATTTGTGTGTATTTTGTGTTCTTTTTTAAATTGAAAGTGTTGGTTCAAAAAAAGGACCTCCTTGAAAAAGAAACGTGTATCTTATTAATGTTATGATTGTCATTTTTTGACTTAGGTCGAAATGAGATGCTTGATACTGTACTAAGATATTACAATTTCTGTATATAGATTATAATGTACAAAGTCTTGTAATCCACTAAAGTGGTCGTAGTCAAGCTGTATGCCTTATTAATTGTTTCATGTATTTTACAATGTTGACAACCGAGCATCGAGAGCGTTTTTTCCGCCGGCTTTTTACTTTCGGTCTATAAAAAGCCGAATTTATGGAGTATTGGCGCAATCACGGTGAATATTAAGAAAAGGAAGATTTTCATCACGTGTATTTTTGTTACCTATAATGAAATAAAAATATTTTATTTTGATTTTGAAAAGCTGAGCCTGGTTTTACCCGTGCAGCTCTCGACCCCCAGGAATTTGCTACATAAAAATATAGCCTATGTGACTTTTGGAAAATAAATCTTGGCGAATGGTGCAAAATTACGAATTCGGTAGTTCCAGAGATTATCAAAAACAAATAACCGTACAAACATCCAACTATTGATAATAATTCGATTATTTTCTCCACAACAAAAATCAAAATAAATTTTAACATGTATGATGAAAATATGGGACTGGTACTGACGAATGGTACCTTAAATAAGCCTAAGGTACACGCAGGTATTAACGAACAGGCAATTTTAAAACCAACCCAAATTTTTCAGAATATTGTTTGCCCTCAGATTTACTTTTTTATGTTTTATTTGATAATGTTATGGTTAAAACAGTAAGTTTTTTCTCAGTTAACAGCATTGAAACAAATTATTATCTTGTTAAAAAATTATTCAAAAAGTGACTAAGGCCGGATTTCATCAAGCTAAAATAAAACGGAATCCTAAGGATAAGTCAATGTTATCCTCAGAATAAACGAACTTTCTATTTTATCAATAATAATTCTAGGAATAAAAAAATTATGCCTAGTAAATATTGTTACCGCCGAATTTGGTGCTATTACTCAGTTATCCATGGTATTAATATAAAGACGGCGAATGGTCTGTGAATTCTGTTTCATATTGAAATGCCTCTAGTGAGTACTCTCAGAAAGTTTTTGACATAAAACTTAAATATTGGTTGACATACCCGAAAAAGCCGGTTCGTCGTTATTTACAGTTTTTTACAGTCCCAATATGTACATCAATTATTTCGAGACCCTTGATAACTATTTCCATAATTTTTGTTCCACCTATGATCACGTTCTTGTATTAGGTGATTTTAACATTTGCATGATTAAAAACAACTCACGATCTCGCAGATTACAATCCATGCTCTCTTCGTATAACATATCCATGTTACCTTTATCTCCCACCCATCATTTCCCTGGTTGTGTTCCCTCCCTTATAGACCTCATGTTAGTATTATCCCCACATTATATAGTGAACCACGGGCAACTCAATGCACCTTTCTCTTACCATGATTGAATTTATTTATCTTTTTGTGTACGTCTCCCCAAACAGAAACCACCGTCATTAATACTCCGGAGCTTTAATAACATCAATATTGAATCCCTACAGCTTGACGCTGACACCATAGATTGGTGGCCAGTGGTATTATGCAACGACATCGATGGCAAAGTTGAAAACTTTAACTCGCTACTTTTGGAATTGTATGATAGATATGCCCCGCTAAAAAGAGTTAAAATTAAGCATAATCCAGCTCCCTGGTTGTCAGTGACTATTAAAGACGCCACGTGTCTCAGAGATAAGGCCAAATGCAGGTACAAACGCACTCCAACTGAACATAACTTGATTTGTTATAAAAATCTTAGAAACCGATGCAGCCGTCTATGCCAAAAATCGCCACTTCCATGATTCCCTTATAAACCGTAGCCCTGCAGAAGTCTGAAAATTTCTCAAGTCCGTAGGCATTGGTAGATCTCCATTTACTGAACTTCACAACTTCAATTTAGATTCACTGAACCAACTGTTTTCCCAACCTCCTTTTGTTGTTAGTTTTGCCATTAAAGATAATACTTTAGTATCGTTATCGAATATTCCTATGACTCATTCTCCTTTTGTGTTAAAAACTGTAACAGAAGATAACGTTAAAAAGTCCATTCTCTCCATAACATCTCCAGCTGTCGGTGAGGATAAGCTGTGTTCAAAAATGGTTACTTTGATATTATCGATTCTGCAACCAGTACTCACACATATTTTTAATTTCTCCCTTACAACCAGCACTTTCCCTACTTCCTGGAAACATGCTCATGCCGTTACCCAAGATTCCTAACCCTAGTTCTCTTTCCCATTTTCGTCCAATATCCATCCTACCTTTTCTCTCCAAAGTGCTTGAGCATATCGTACACGCTCAACTTTCAAAGTTCCTTGTAGACAATAACCTTATTAGTAGCTTTCAATCCGGCTTCCGACCAGGGCACAATACAACTTCTGCGCTTATAAATGTCACCGATGACATTCGATGGGCCATGGAAAATAAATCCCTTACACTATTAGTACTACTAGAATTTAGTAGTGCATTCAATACTGTCGACTTTGACATTCTCCTTGGCATTTTAACATCTCTAAATGTCTCTCCTTCTGCAGTGGCCTGGTTCAACTCTTATCTTCGAAGCCGATCGCAGCGGGTTCGCCATGGTGAGTCTCACTCTAACTGGTGTGATCTTGTAGCGGGCGTGCCTCAGGGTGGCGTTCTCTCCCTTCTGCTCTTCTCAGTATTTATTGACTCTATTACCACAGTTCTTTCGTGTAATTTCCACCTTTACGCTGATGATTTGCAGATTTACCGCCATTTTGCAGTCCCAGATTATTCAGCAACTATTGCTGCTATAAATAAAGATCTTAGTTGCATCAGTAACTGGGCTTAGTCATACGGCTTATGTGTAAATCCGAGCAAATCAAAAGCCATGATTATTGGCAGTCGGCATATGCATGGCTGCATCGATTTGACCAACTTGCCCTCTGTTGTCCTTGATAGTACTTCTATTGAGTTCACTGACACGGCTAAAAACTTAGGGGTTATATTTGATTCTTGTCTCACTTAGAATTCAAATGTCAGTGAAATCAGTAGAAAAGTATATTATTCTTATCACAAGCTCAAGTGCCTTCGCAGTTTTCTGCCATTTCAGACCAAGATTTCTCTTGCTCAAACCCTCATCCAACCAATTATCGAATACGCAAACGTCTGTTACTTGGATATTACTGAGGATCTCCTAAATAAACTAGAACGATTACAGAATCTGTGTATTCAATTTATCTTTGGTCTCAAGAAATTTGATCATGTCTCTGAGTATTGTAGAAGACTCCGATGGCTTCCCATAAGACATCGTAGAAACGCCCGCATCCTAAATGTACTCTTTAACGTCCTGTACAACCCAAGTTCTCCACGTTACCTGAGTGACCGTTTTTTCGTTGCGCACAATGAAGATGAGCATTGCAGAGTGAATAAGCGAACTTTATTAAATTTAAAATTACATGAAATAGACTTCTTTTCCCACTCTTTCACAATACATGCGGTAAGGTTGTGAAACTCATTACCCTACGAAATTCGCGAATATAAAACTCTATCCTCATTCAAGAAACGAGTAAGAGAACATTACTTGTCGAATATTTAAGTTTCTGTCACTATTTCACTAGTTTATTTACAAGTTATCGATTTATATTTATGTAGGTATGTATATATTTATGTATGTATGTTTATTGTATTTTATATGGATTTATTTCTTATGTGTATGTATTTATTGTTTTTGTTTTACATGTGTATATTTATTTAGTACTACTAGTACACTAAATTTGCTCTTTTTACACACTCTCCAGTCTCAGGTCTGCGGGAAGAGATTTCTGTTAGAAATAAGCTGTACCTTTGTACAATATCTATAAGTTTTATTATGTATTTTATATTGTAGTTACAAAAACGATAAAATAAAATAAATAAATAAAATATGTCAGTGACTGTCAATCAGTTGTTTACGATTGGTTTTTGGCATGTGTTGATTTTGGCACAAGTTGGATGTAAATAATGGAATAATTTTAAAAAGTTGTCTATTGTTCCTAATTGCTTATGAAAATGGTAACTTGCAACTAGTCGGATCACATGGTCATTAATTACTGCTCGTTCAAGATGATGGGATAGTTATGTGATGATATCAGTTATTCCATGTTTTAAGTTATTCCGAGGTTTGTTCGAAAATGGTTTTGATGTTAATCTATGAATATTTTGTTGTTTATTACATTATACATATTTAAATATACCCAGGATATCTTGAAGTTTGATGAAATCCAGCCTAAGTGGGTTGTTACTATTATCGACCCATAATTACGGCTGTGATACTATCAACGATTTTTTATATAGCTATACCGATCATGACGTATAAGAAGAGGCCTGCAGCAAAGGGACGTGTGTTGGTTGGCGTCGACGATGATGATCAGCGATCGTATTTTTTAACTTCAATTAAAATAACATTTGTACTTTTTCATATTATGAACTAAATGAGTATTAAAGTTTTTAAAAATCAACAAAACAGCATTAGACTTAAATATTTTAATTTAAGGAAATTGAACTTTAGTATATATATTTATGCTAATGAGATCATGATTATTTATGATGCTGAGTTCAAAAATTATATATGCTGACTTACCACAATATTAATCATCACAGTCGTAGGATCCTCTCACCTCTTATTATAAATGAATTGCAAATAATTGGTTACATAATAGAGTAACATTAGGTGCTACAGTCAAAAAATTTAATTAATTCGAAAAATATATTCATCACGAAACCTTACTAGTACAAAAAAAATACCGTCTCTTGCAGAGTTTGACTCCTACTGACGCACGGTAAACGCACTCTTTCTGAATCACTATCAGTATTATTAGAATGTTGATGTCCTCTTTACACTGATTTTCTAACTCGCTGTTACAGAGCATGTTGCTTTGTATGTTTTGGCACTGGAATTAAAGTCTAATTCGCCATCTGATTCGTATTTACTAGGTTCTGCTACAGAAAAATATTCTTTTTTGACCACATTTGATTTTTGGATAATTAAATAATACTTCATAAGCTGGATCTCACATCCCTTGGTCTCCCAAAGCTCTCATCTAGCTTCAAAACCATTTATGAATGTTTATTTATCTACCAAAGATGTGCTTGTTTGTTTCTTGCCTTCAGTATGTTTTACATTGGTCTCCAGTTTAGTGCAGTTCACTTTAGATTGGTCAAATGGATACAATCCACTCTTTATATGGTTCCAGGCGTAAGACACTTATTAAAACATTGTTTTACGGCTGGATTGTTTTTAGGTCTGTGCGTTTAAGTTTGGTATACCTATTTTTTATATTGAAATTGAAGACTACAGTCCTCCATGTTCCTTTGATTGGCCTGAAAACTTCTACAACAAGCGGATGTTGTGTTTGTGTAGAGTTGGGAAGTAAAGCTACCAAGATGATATGTAAGACGTGTAAATGAACAATAAAACGATTGGAAGTGGTATTTCTTTGACACGAGTCATGAATAAAATCAGTAGGTAGCACATTTATAAAATGCTTCTGTATAATCTAACCCAGTTCCATCTTACCAAGTCCCCACCCACGAGGTAATATGGGCAAGATTTTTTGGCAAATGCTTGTACGGAAAATGTATCATTGGAGTTGCTAGATTTCCTGTCATAAGCACAGTCAAGCATTCATTATATACTCGTTTGCTGCCTCTGTGACCAAAACTTCTTTCTCTTTTGGGCACAAAAAAAAGGCTGTATCGTCGCAATAATTGAGCACTCGTCTAGGGTCTTCAAAAAAATGAAACAGATAAAATCGTAAAATTATTGTTCACTAGAGTATCCAATCTACTATCTGTTTTTCTTCATTTAAATCGAAAACCGGCTGAATTCCACAAATCTCATTCTTATAATCTGTTATACTATAATATTGTTTATCTTTGTGAAATTGTATATTGATATTGTCGTTGGTGTAGCTATTTAAATAAATAAATAAATAAATAATATAATGAAAAACACATCAACAGTATGGTGGCCCTAACTATTTTTTTTTTGTTCCCCTCCGCGGGAAGGGCAGGAGGATAAAAATGCCCTGACGCATACTCTGGCGCGATTCCAAAGTTATGTGGGACTCGTCCCGACGCCTACCAGGACCATACCCACTAAAAACCCCCTGTCGGCTCGTGCATTTTTGCCACTCAGCCTTCATCTGAGCGACGGCCAATTGGAGAAAGAGGCCGCGCTAGCGGGGCCCAGAAGGGGTCACCCGCTGGGATTACATAGCACTGAAGGTGCTCAAAGCACTGAAGGTGAATACATAGCACTGAAGGTGCTCAAAATGAAAATCAATAATTAAAACAAAAATTAAAAAATTGCAAAATAAAATAAAATTAATTCGCATTTACGTTAGAATTAGGATTTACGTTAGAATTAGAATTTACGTTAGAATTAGAATTTGCGGCCAGAAGGGCCTCGAGATCGCGTGAGAGTCTGGTGGATGAGTACGCTTGCGCATTTCTAGGCCTAGCGACTTTGAACTTCGAGTCTAACACAGGAGTAGTATATGAGACTGAATCACGAACTAGAGGATTGGGATGGGTTTCGGAGCGTTTGAAAAACGCTTCAGAGAGTGTTTTGAGATGTTGTTGTACTGTAGGCAGTTCAAGATCTCTATGCAAGTCCGCGTTATGCACGTACCACGGTGCGTTTGTGGCCCTGCGGCAAAAGAGGTTTTGAACTACCTGCAGTTTGTGCAGGAGGGAGGGTTTGGCGTGGGCAAAGATTGGCGAGGCATACGTCATGACGGGTCTAACGCAGACCTTGTAAAGTGTACGTTTGTTTCTGAAGGACATTTTACTTTTTCTACCTAACATGCTATTTAGGCGGACTAAATAGTGACGAGCGAGTTTCGAAACTCTTTCGACGTGTGGCTTGAAAGAAAGCGTCGGATCTAATGTGACGCCTAAGTATTTAGTACTGCGCTTCCAGGGGATGGGAATGCCTAACATTCGAACGTGGGGATCGCCATCGGGACGACGGCGTTTGTGGTCGAAGCGCATCGCAGAACTCTTTTCAGGGTTCACATCGATGCGCCATTCTTGAAACCATGCACCAAGGGCGTTTACGGCCTTTTGGAGTCTGGTTACAAGGCGCCGAACACCGTGGCCTTTGGTATAGAGTGCGGTGTCGTCAGCAAAGAGGGCGAGTTCGACGCCTTTCGGCGGGATGGGAATGTCGTTGGTGTACACGGTGTACAGCAGAGGGGCGAGGACTGAGCCTTGAGGGACTCCAGCCTTTATGGGATGAGGTGCAGAAAGCGTGCCTTCGTGTTTAAATCGAAACGTATGGTCTTTGAGAAACGACGCTATTAACCTGACTAGGCGATCCGGTAAGCCTATCTTGTAGAGTTTATAAACGAGACCGCTGTGCCAGACTTTATCGAAAGCCTTGGCTACGTCAAAGAAAACCGCGACTGTTTTATAACGACGCGGATAGAAACCGTCAAGTATATACTCGACGATTCGGTGGACTTGCTGAGGGCAGGAGTGTTTAGCGCGAAAGCCGAACTGATGGGGAATAATGAGAGGATCGCCATCCGTTGGAAACAGATGGTTCCGCATTCGAGAGAGTATGACTCTCTCGAGAAGTTTAGACATTGCCTTGAGGAGGCTGATGGGTCTGCTATAAAAATAAACAAATAATATATGCGCGATCGGTAACAACCTCTAATAGTTGCTATTACCGACTCAGTGATAAAATATGTAAGTACAAACATAAGATGTACCCAATCAGAAAAAAATTGTTTTTTTTTATTTAGCTGATTTTTCTGAGTACAGAATAGATTGTACTGGGTTAATTTATCAAAAAATGTGAAAATACGCACAAAGTTTAAAACAATAAATAATGATTTGTGAATGTTACTATACAATATCGAATTTCTTAAAAGATCATCACGTTAAAACTTGGACTTTAACGAATATATTTTATTACACGGTTAAGTATAGACGTCACTTATTCGAATAAATGTCTTAAGCAGAAAAATCACAGACTTACTTGAAATAACAGGAGTCAGTACATGGCCTGCATCCACGCTGCCCTCGCACTAACTGATATGTTTTATCTGTTTTTCGCATTGCCACTTACACTTACATAAAAGTACAGGATGCTCAAGAAACAAACGCGTGTGCATCTTTATCTACCTCAGCCATAGATGTAGGTAGTAGGTAAAGATGAACCAGTTCTATAAACGCAAACAGATTTTTTAATGATCATAGATAGCTGCGTTTAGCTTAGGGCGGATATTTCAGGTCATCAGGACTGCCCCCCTATTATATCAAATAACATCTTTTTATTCAAATATTTAAAGTAATACTATAAATATATAGAATAGATAAAATACTGGTACTCTTGTTAAATGAATGCAATGCGATCAAAAACACTCGCCGCATCACCCGATTTTGTGTATAAAAATATATTAGATTTTCATTGTCTTACGGCAAATAAGAACTTAAAGTTATTAGAAACATATTGATTTCATGCTTCGATGGGGATAAAATAATATAAAATCAAGTTAAAATAAATACATGATTCACTAAAAGCGTATCGTATTCAAATAACTTTACATACTCAGTTACGCAAAGGAAAACATTATGATTACCTTTAACAAGCTTACTTTGAAAGCAAGGTTTATCTTCACAAGTGAAATGTAGCTATAATGATGTTTTAGAAAACACCCTTTGAATAATTAAACATTGTAATTTGATTAATTTTATAAGGAATAGCTCTTTGACGTATGTTTAATATGGAAAAAATGAAATATGTAGCGAAACTACTTATTGTATGAGAGCAATACAAGGTGTAGAAAGGCCTAAATTGACATACAAGCTTGTTCTAGTCCAACGCCTTTGGATCGTTTCTATGAAGACAAACTTCAGCAGCTAATTAATGTTAAAGCTAAAGCATGTCCATACCTTAGTAACGCCCATGGGTGGATTAATTACAGGCTTTGTAATTCAGCTACTTCAGGCTTACCTTCATTGGTTTGTGGTTAATATCGGACTGACATTATGTAAATTGAAACAGCTGGCTACATATGACAATGCCTTTTTCAAACCTACAAATATTCGTATTAATGTTACACGGTACCAAGGTTTAAATGGTAATAATCATGTCTGTCTAAAATCAGAGTTCAAACAGCAAACAATCAAAAATTACTGCGCAGTTATCAAATCATCGCAACACGTCAATCATATTACATACAATTTGTTTGTTATCGGGCTGGAACGTCATACGTTTTTTTTAATGATTACTAGCAATTGAAGAACAAATATTACATGATTTTTGCTATTGCAAATTAGGTTATAACCCTGCTGCGGCTTTGATGCTGAAAGAAACATGTATTGTATTGACTTTAGATATTATCTTTTTAATCACACCTGTTGTCTTTTAATTTATGTGGGTATGTTTATTCTCATCTTGTAATATTATCTTTTCTTGTATAATATAAGCCCCTTAGTTTGGTTTCTGCTGCAACACAAGATTTTTCAGTTTATTGGTAATATTTTTTGCTGTTTTATAATCGAGACTTGATTTCTCAGTAGGTAAGTTCTATGGGCAATAGTGTGTCCTTATTTTCCCATATTATATGGTAGGTCGAGGGATGTTATATTTAAAAAAACGAAAACAATAATTAAGAAAAATAAATATGTCATTTCTACCACAACGAGGCGGCGAATAATATGATATTTTAGGTGGAGAAAAGTAGAGTAAATATAGTGACAACAGCTTTTTCCTCAAATAATAAACAAAATGACAAGGACAGATATGGACAAAATTTACTTTATTTAAACATTCTTTTGTTTGATCTCAATTGTGCGCGTGAATATATAAATGTCAGTTTGCAAGACAGTTCGAAACTCTTTTACTGCCTTGGGAACCTACTCTCTAACGAAGAATCTCTCTTTATTATCTATGGATAAACGTCGATCCAGGCTCCTGAACAAACAGTAAATACGATGAGATGAGATGCTATGACGAGAGAAAAATTGTATGTAATAGACAGATACGTGACACATTCTTCTCATCAGGGAAAATGTGTGTTAATACAGTATGGATTTTTCTAACTTTGAAGATACAAGCAGCCGACAGCATTTCTTTGACTTTATTTTATTTATTTATTTTGTTTAACACTTTTTGGAAAACTTACAGCTAACTTATACATAATTATGGAAAATAGATAATATGTTAGGGCTAATTACAAGTTTTCACTTTTAGTTGTAGCTAATGCAGCTAGGTTACAAATGAAAGAGAACAGTGGCACAATAACATAAACACAATACACACCAAAAGGCAAGGAAAAGAAGATTTAAAAAAAAGGAAATATTCAAACTACATAATAAACTTTTTAATGAAAAACGATCTAGCGAGCGCCGTCCAAACATTGGGAAGGCTGGTATGAAAGATGTCTAAATCGGGATGGTCGTGGTTCAAGCGGTTGAACAGGTAGCTTGCTCGTAGCAGGTACGACTGCTGTCGGTTGCTAGTTCTCGCGAATGGTGCGTGTAACAATCTCGGCTGTCTACAAGATTTAATGTGCGTGCATAAACCCAGCTTTACTAAAAGCTCTGGAGTGTCCAAATCGTTATTAAAATTTTTAAATAATCGTGATATATTACTTATATCACGGCGAATATAAAGAGGTAGAATATGGTGTCTTTTGCAACGGGTAATGCAGTTGGAATCGTATATTTCAGTTTTAAATTGCACGTATCTCATAAATTTCCTTTGGATATTTTCTATTCTATTAATATAAATATCATAATCTGTATTCCATACAATAGAAGCATACTCCAGGTGACAGCACAGTATAGGACGCCAATTGTATTCAACATGCTAAATAAAGATGTGTGAAAAAATAATATGAATAATATTAATAACACGTTTATGTTGGGTAACTTTGAATTGAGGTTGAACTTTGAACAAAGTTGTGAAAGATTTATAATTTTTTACATAAAACAAAACGGATTAAAAATATAAAACTTACTGTAAACAGGTATGTTTTTGTGTTTTTCGGTAAACTGTAGTTTATATATTATCATTGTGAAATCGTTATCCGTTTTTGATGTTTAATATTGTGTGAAACTGATAAAGTTTTGAGTACGTTCAAATTGAAGTTATTTGGATAATATTGAATGGTTCAAAGTTACCCGTATCATAAAAATATAATAGCGTAACTTTAAACACGTGCATAATGTTGCTCACTTCTCATAACGATTTTTTTCCACCAAATTGGTCTACTTTGATTTTTATGGCAAGAAAAAGCGATCTATCACATTTATACGTCAGTGTAGATGTCGTTTTCATAGATTACGTTTTCCTTAATAAAAAAGACATCATTTAATTATAACCAAACCTTAAAATATTCCAATATTAAAGGTTTTTACATTCTATAAAATAAAGGTGTAATAAATATAAATCAGATTGTAATATCTCAAATACTGTACAAAATGTTCAAAGATACCAAAATTGACTGTAAATCCCCCACAAACACACCAACTGTTTGGCCCCGAAGTAAGCAGAGCTTGTGTTATTGATGACTATATAGTAAACTGGGAATAAATATACATATATAAATACAAACACACAAATGAATGCCCCGGCCAGGACTCGAACCTGGGACCTTGGGCATATGAGTCAGGGCTACTAACCACTGTGTAGTGGTACGGTCGGTCGTGTAACATGTAAATATTACTATTTTATTTATTTATTATTTATTAAGTATGTAAAAAATCTTATACCTAAATTACAGTCCCGCAAAACTTTAACAGTTTGACTGCGGGATCGAGAGTCTCATTAATAATAGTAACATACAATCCATTTTAATTTAGACGTAAATTTAGTTTTGTTGCTTTCTTGTCGTATGTCGTCAGGTAAACTTTTTAAAAAGTATGGTAATCGTTTTGGTAGTTTTCTGTCGCCATAATAATTATTTACTTTGGGTACTTCATATTTGCCAGACGACACCGACCTGGTTCCTTGATTATGTTTTAACAATTTTAAGTGCTCTTGTCTGTTATAATTGTTTATAGCTAGCAGGTATTTATGCTTCAATCTGATAGGTGAAATGTTACACATTTTTAATAATTTTGTATAATTTCCTTTACAATTTGCTTTAGTTTTTTTGTTTACAAATAACTTTAGGAATCTGAGCTGCAAGGACTCAAGTTTGTCAATATATGTTTTAAATGTAAGGCCATAACTGTCAAGAGCGTAACACAGTATACTATCGATTATTTTATTATAGAGGAAGGAACTTTAAAGCTTACGTGGTAGAATTTCCTTAACAATATTCTCAATTTATTACAAACATAGTCTATATGATGAGACCAAGAAAAATTATCATCAACTTTAACGCCAAGGTAAGTAGCACAATTGACTTTATCTATAGGTTTACATTGACAGTTCACAAAATTATCATGGAGGCAGTTAAAACTGTGAGTAAACAAATTAGGGCACGGTTCAGCAGGGCAGAGGTAAGGTGAGTGTAGGAGAAGCAGTTTAGTTTTATCTGTATTTAACACGATGCCATTGTCATGTGACCACTTGACTACTGCGTTGACATCACTCTGGACCATGCGACACGTTATATAAAACGTATATATAAACGTATATAAGTTTAAGTACATACGTATTTTAATATACCTATTCAGCGTTTCCCTCGATAAAGTGCAATCCCAAAAATAATCCATAAGAAGACTTTAATGAGTAAATAAAATCTTGAATAATTTTTAATATTATTTTTAGTCGATAGTTTTGATCCATTCACATCCAAAAGGTTAATTTTTTTGGGTTTGCAGTTTATCCAGGGACACATTGTATAACTATGGTACAAACTAAATGGTATTGTGGCAAATCTTATATTAATTTATAGAAGCTTCTTTCAGAGAGAGTAAAATAGACAGTAACAGATATAAAACGTTTAAGATGGGATGAAAAATGGACTACCTTTGGAGAGAAAGACTTTATCGGATATTTAATCTTCAAACACTTAAAAAATAGACAACATGCACATTCAATTCGAAACTTTACAAACATACAACATACACATTCAGTTAGAACTGGATAAAACCATTTGGCGAAATTTTAACGGAAGAGAGATGAGGCTAGGTTAACATAATATAATTATATAGGGTCATTACGAAAGACGTGCTCATATTTCTAAACTTGTTTCTCCGTAAAAAAACTACTAAAACATATTATTTTCAAAATGAAAATGAGTTGCGTAAAAATGTAGTAAAATTTATGTTCACATCTGTCTATGCTACGGGTTTCAATAATATATTGAAAATGTATTTTTATTTAAACTATTTAGGTACGTTCTTCAAACTTTCATTAAAAGTCACAAGCAATGAATTCTCCTTTTAAAATACTCTTTTTAAATTAAAAATGTTCTACTTTGTCGACGAAGAAAATAAACCACTTTTTGCCTTAACCGATAAAGCTACTTCATTCATGATATCTTAATAAACAGTCTCCCATTATACGGATTTACTTTGCTTTTTATCAAAGTATTCATGTACGGATAAAATCTCCGGAGCACTATAAAGGGTGTTATCTTTCTTTTGTTGAGCGATATTTTTATTTGGGGCACATCCTTTACCGTGGGGATTTAGCTCGCAACACGAGGAGCTCAGGAATTACTATACTTTATTTTGAAGTGAAGATAGAATAGTTTTCTTGGTCTTGAATATAGTTTTGTGTGAAATGAAACTTTTTGGTTCAGCTTCATTTAACCTTTTTTTGGTTTTATGGATTTTTATATCAGTGTCTTGGAACCGTCCGGAAAGTCCGGGATAGTGTAGGAAATGAAAATTTTAAGAGATAAAAACTTACTTTTATTTTTTGCAAGAGGACGCAAGCAATATTTGAGGATGTTTAAATGAGGAAGTGGTTCAGAAAGTCAACAATACGTTACTTCTATTGTCTGCAGGGTCGGAGGCACTTTTACGTCGAGTTCTAATTTGTTTGAGTTAAGTATGAAATTGTTGCTGCTCAGTTTTACTGTTAGCTCTCCTTTATCAGAATAAATAAAAAACACAGTTCGTGTTCATGGCCGTAGTGGCATTTTCAATCCTTCAAAATCAACCCGAGATATTTTTCTCCAGATCAAAGATCAAATCGTAAGCAACACGGAGTTCTGACATTTTTAGATCGACAAATTGTATTTTTATCCGTTTATATAACAATAATACAAGATTTTACAATTAAATCTAATACCATTAATTATAAAACGAAAACTTTTATGACTAATGTAAATTTATAGATATTTGTTGTATATGTGTAAACGTATAATTACAAAGAGAATATAATACAATATTTCATGATCCCTTGATGAATTCATAAAAGAAGTTTTTTATAGCTTTTCCCCTGGCAAATCAGAAAAATTATTTATAATATTCTTTTGTTGCACCTAAATCGGTTTCACCATTTTTTACGTAACTTCAAAAACGTTTAAGTTTTGAGAACAGCGCCACATATTCAGTAGCAAATATGGAATTAAAGCATTCTTTACGTGACTACATATCAGACTTCATTTGCACGTTTACTTCGATTGCAGCGACACCTTTTGCTTAGTTACAGCAGTACAGACTGAAAATAGGATTCACCATGAAAAAAGCCAAGACAGCAAGTTACCGAGCTAGCGCCACACAACATTGCGACATTGGCTGTCTTTCATTATTAACTTTAACAAAAATGGCAATTACAGAATTGCTAAAATGACTATTTTAATTTAAAAAAAAAAAACAAGTATTTCATGTTCTATTTAGGGAAATAACATCAATTTGTCAAAGCAACTATAACTCATATTCGTTGTTTCAAAATGGTAGTAAAATGCACTGAGTTTAAAATTCATACATTTTTCGATGGCAAATGATAATAAAATGTGTTTTGTGTTTTAGATAACTCAGCTAGGTCTACACGGGGCGTTCGTCCAGTCAACAACAGTTACATTTGTCACGTGACAAAAATCGATATAAAAACAAAACAAAAAAATATCGATATAAAATTCGTTTTATACAAAACAACGATTCAAAGTGTAGGTACTCCAAAGATATAAAAAAACAGACGAATTAACCAATCGATAGGTTGAATAAATAATTAGTGAGCTCGAAACTCAACTCACCTACATGTAAGTGGATATAGTTTTTATACGGGGTCATGTAAAGGACGAGGTTAGAGACAATACTGACCTAAATGCTGAAGGAATGAAAAAATGCTGTGTATATTTTTATAAATATAAAAAAAGAAATAAATGGTGGTGTAGCTTTTTAATTAAGTGCTCCTCTGGGTTAGAACTACAATAGTTTTTCCTATTTAGACCGCCATAATAATTAAGTTTACGAGGTTATGTTCTGGTTAAAAGAATGAAATAGCCAGAAAAATTACAGTAAGAAGACCATTCCAACTAAACCAGTTTGTGTTTTATTATTTAATATTGTTTGTGATTATTATTTTTAAAAAGAACATCTACGATTAGTAGGTATATATGCCACTTACTAAAATAGTACAAAAATCTCATCGCATCTCGTTTATTGAACTGTTTTTTTGTAAAAATATTTAATGTTTGCTAAGACAGGAATTTGAATGACAGATTCTTCATGGAAACGTATTTGCAAGACGGCGTGTCTCTTTACGACACGCTTATAGAGTCGGCAAAACTTGCTAATAATTGTCTTATATAAGATAACCGAAAACAAAACAAGTAAATAAATAGTAAACCATGCTCGGACGGACGCCATGTGAACAAAACTTGTTAACACAAGATGACACACGAGGTCGGTATATTGGTAGTCACATATTATTGGTGTGAGTTATCTTTTAGCAACAGAGTCTAAATATTAATATTACTTTTACCATTCGCGATCAGTATTAACTAAAAGTTACATCCCCATTAGATAAGAGGTCACGCAGGTGAAACTTACAGGTTTAACTACTAACTTTACAAATAAAGCTTCATTTCATAATTAACTTCTTATAAATATTTGCACGCTGTTTAACAGTAAAAAATGTAGAACTCTCACTTTTAATTAAGAACTATTTTACAAATAAATTCATATGATTTGATTTGATAATAAACTTTTATGTTATATCTTACATTATAATCCTTGTTCCAGCCTAGCGGTGTTGGCTGTAAGAACCACAATAATAGAATAAATATTTGAGTGGCGAGTAGACGGGTTAAATTTGTATACAAACTATTATTATAGATATATTTCAACATCACCTTAAGTACAAGCTGTATATGTATAAAATGGCTTTAAGTTTATTTTTATTTTTGTTGTTCAGTACAAACAGTGAGTATACTTTTATTATAAAGTCTATACGCCCGTTGCTGTATTTGCATGTGTCTTCTAAGTGCCTAATGAATAATATAGCGACAAACCCACGCGCAAAGGACAGGAAGTCAATTAATGGACAGTACATGCTTGGAAACTTTTTGGTAGTTGTAGAGGAATTGGTGTAATCGACAGCAGGTTCTAAACAATATTATGAGTATCGGCTGTAATTTTATAAAATATTTATACCTTCGGAGTCTTGCATGTCAAAATGCTCAGCTTAAGACATTAATGTTTGTATTCTTAACCAAGTTAGGAAAATCTTATTTAACTTCCTACAGTCAAAATCTTGCTTACAACAACGATATTTCAGCTAAAAGATACGATATTTACAAGAAGTAATTGAGAAGTGTTTATGTGTATAGATGGTTCAAGCTACACGTGTGCGCGGGTCTAAAATATGTGCGTGTGCTTGTAAATATGCAAGTTAACTTCGTTGGTCGTCATTTTGTCACACCGTGTTCTTGTCACTTTCGTGTGCGTACAAGACAAGTATGTATAATGATAAATTTTTTATTTCATTTGCTATATGGCTTTTTTGGGAAAGTTGCTCAGCATTCTGGTCTGAGCTTATGTTCCCATTTCCCAAATGGTATAAAAAGTCACCGCTTTTTTAAATAATAATAATAAAAAATATAAAAACCGTTAATCAAGTATCAAGCACAAGTATGGCCGCGAGCACAAATGACTTGAATCATCTATTCTAATGATCTAATTTATAAAGAGGAATAAGTATCGATAAATTGATTTTTTTAAATCTTCTTAATTTTTTAGAGCTGGGATCTGTATCTATACGTATTGAGGAGACAGCAGGCGAACCCACGCGAAAAATATAATTTAAAATTAAATGCCTTAGTAACGTGAAAGCTGCTAATTTTAACTGTATGAAAAGTGTTTTACTATGACGTGGCAGCACAGTCACGTGATCGTAACAATACGTCATCGCGCAATAAAAAACATAGGGGCTTTTCGGCAAAAGGTCACCATAATTCCGGTGATTACTTCCAGGACCTTGTTAATTATTATATTAACTACAGTAACTTTGTGGTATTGGTTTTTATTGGAGTTGTTTGTTAATGAACAATCCAATATTATAACCTTGTGAACTGAAAATTTGTCTGTCATTTATCACCTACCATTTAAACTGACTATCGAGCAGTAAACCAATGCATCTCCAACACAGAGAAGTGGTTCTCAGCTAATAATTTGCTCCTCAATGAAAACAAAATTAAATGTGTTCAGTTTACATTGCCAAACGTCAAACAGGTAAACACAAACATTGTAGTTAAGAACCAGGAACTGACTCCTGTGAACTCAACTGTATTTCTGGGCATAACCTTAGACGCCAAACTCCAGTGGGGACCGCATGTTGATGGTTTAGCTAAAAGGCTTGGCTCAGCCGCATATGTTTTTAAAAAAATGAGACACATTTCAAATGAAACTACTGCTCGTTAAGTCTATTTCGGTTAGTTCCACAGCCTCATGACATATGGCATTCTGTTGTGGAGGAGTGCTGCCGACCTCGATACTTTATTCTGCAGAAAAGGGCTGTTCGCGCAATCTATCAGCTTGGTCCAAGAGTGTCACTTAGAAGTAAATTTAAGGAAATAAATATTCTTACTTTCCATTCGCAATATATTTTAGAAAATTTAATGCATGTAAAAAAGGACATAACCTTGTTCAAAAGAGAAAAAGATCTGCACAATGCTAACACAAGAGGAAAAAATATGCTGACAGCACATAGTAGTAGGCTCCATAAAGTCACTAACTGTGACTTGTGTGTAAACAAAGCGTGTTTACGCTTGGAGAAATTCAAAAAACTATTATGCAGAAGTTGTGTGCTAAAGCATAATATTATATAAACTATCTGATTATTTGGATGATAATAGCCCTTGGGTATAATCCTCTTATTAAGAGGATTTTAGTATTATTTGTAAAAAAACATGTGTAATATGTCTGGATCTTAACGTCGACATTAAGGAAATCTCTGTACTCACACGCAAACTGCGAGCCTCCCGCTCTCCTCAAGACCGTCTATTTGCGTTAGCCGAGCATCACTCGCTACTAAGTTCTTTATAAATCCCATTTTTCGTAAAACTTAAATAAATAAATAGAATGTCTAGACCCGCAAATCCCGCGGCCTGTCGTATCAAACCCAAGGGCTAATCCCTAATATCTTTTAACGTTCGTAGCCTTAGCACCAACCTTCCCGAGCTCAAACTGTTCCTTCAGAACAACGACCCAGATCTTTTACTTCTCCAGGAGACATGGCTCACTCCTAATCGCTCCAGGGGATTCGCTATTCCTAAGTACGCGTTTACACGTAACGATAGGCCTAACTGCGACGGTTTCGGCGGCACTGCTATCTACTACAAAAGAGGATTCCATTGCTGTCCTCTCCCTACCCCTCCTCTCCTCAACATGGCAGCCACTGTGTGTAAATTGGCTATGACTGGTCATCCGACCATCATCATAGCTTTAATCTACATACCTAGTGGCACCAGACCAATCTGCAGCGACTTAGAGGCCATTCTCGCCCTCGGCCATTCAGTCATTATGTTCGGAGACTTTAACTCCAAACATACTGACTGGACGTGCCTATCAACCAGCACCAGCGGTATCGCTCTCCTCGACATCACAAACTCACTTGACTTAGATGTCATCTCTCCCATCACTCCCACTCACTATCCCGACAACCCGAACCACTCTCCTGATATCCTCGATTTTGCAATAGTCAAGCGAATCAACCTCGACCTCAGGTCTATCGAACCGCTCGATGACCTAGGCTCTGACCACCGACCCGTCTCCCTCGTGCTAGGACCGCCTAACGATAACGTCACCTCTCTTAAGACCTTTACCAATTGGAAAGGCTTTAAAAATACGTTAGTTTCAGCCTTAGAGGCTACGAACTCACCGCTCGCGATCTCGCCCGATCAAATAGATAGTCCGGATAAAATAGATTCATTAGTCAATTCTCTCACTGATGCTATCAACTTAGCCATCAGTGTTAACAAAAAGGTTGCTAAGCAAGGCAAACCCACGCTTCCCTTAGCCGTTAGCAATCTTATTAAAGCCAAGAACGCGGCTCTCCGGAGAGCCAAGAAATATCCCACGCCCGCCTATAGATTAGCTGCGAATCAGCTACAACGTAAAGTTAGGTCTTGCCTCGCGGAACTCCGAGACGCTCAGATGAACGATCTCATGGTGAATATCTCTCCGTCCCACCAAGCGTACTAAAGCATGGCCCGAGCCTTACGCGTAGACACCGCCTCTCACGTTCCTCCTCTCACTCGTCCCGATGGCACTACTGCCGTCGAAGTCGAAGAGAAAGCCGAATGCTTCGCTGACAGCATTGCCGCACAATGCTCGCCCAGCACGCAACCTGCTGATCCCTCCCATATCCAGGCGGCGAAGGACGAAGTTCTTCGCAGAGACTCCCTCTCCATCACCGTTGACCCTGTCACAGTCTCTAATGATGAAATCTCGCTTCTCATTAGATATCAAAAGTCCAAAAAGTCTCCGGGTGCGGATGGAATCTCCAACCACGCACTTAAGCACCTGCCTCAACAGGCGCTTATCTTGTTTGCTATCATTTTCAACGCCTGCTTCGACCACAGCTACTTTCTAAAAGCTTAGAAAGAAGCGACAGTCATAGGCATTCCCAAGCCGGGCAAACCTCTGAACTTCCCGGCTAATCACAGACCCAGCAGCCTCCTCAAGGCAATGTCTAAACTTCTCGGGAGAGTCATACTCTCTCGAATGCGGAACCATCTGTTTCCAACGGATGGCGATCCTCTCATTATTCCCCATCAGTTCGGCTTTCGCGCTAAGCACTCCTGCCCTCAGCAAGTCCATCGAAACGTCGAGTACATACTTGACGGTTTCTATCCACGTCGTTATAAAACAGTCGCGGTTTTCTTTGACGTAGCCAAGGCTTTCGACAAAGTCTGGCACAGCGGTCTCGTTTATAAACTCTACAAAATAGGCTTACCGGATCGCCTAGTCAGGTTAATAGTTTCTCAAAGACCGTACGTTTCGATTTAAACATGAAGGCACGCTTTTCGCGCCTCGTCCCATAAAGGCTGGAGTCCCTCAAAGCTCAGTCCTCGCCCCTCTGCTGCACACCGTGTACACCAACGACATTCCCATCCCGCCGAAAGGCGTCGATCTCGCCCTCTTTGCCGACGACACCGCACTCTATACCAAAGGCCACAGTGTTCCGCACCTTGTAACCAGACTCCAAAAGGCCGTAAACGCCCTTGGTGTATGGTTTCAAAAATGGCGCATCGATGTGAACCCTGAAAAGAGTTCTGCGATGTGCTTCGACCACAAACGCCGTCGTCTCGCTGGCGATCCCAAGTTTAGAATGTTAGGCATTCCCATCTCCTGGAAGCGCAGTACTTAATACTCAGGCGTCACGTTAGATCCGACGCTTTCTTTCAAGCCACACGTCGAAAGAGTTTCGAAACTCGCCCGTCACTACTTAGGCCGCCTATATAGCATGTTAGGTAGAAAAAGTAAAATGTCTTTCAGAAACAAACGTACACTTTACAAGGTCTGCGTTAGACCCGTCATGACATATGCCTCGCCAATCTTTGCCCACGCTAAACCCTCCGTCCTGCTTAAACTGCAGGTAGTTCGAAACCTCTTTTGCCGCAGGGCCACAAACGCACCGTGGTACGTGCGTAACGCGGACTTGCACAGAGATCTTGAACTTCCTACTGTACAACAAACCTCAAAACACTCTCTGAAGGGTTCTTCAAACGCTCCGAAACCCATCCCAATCTAGTTCAAGATTCAGTCTCATATACTACTCCTGTCTTAGATTCGAAGTTCAAAGTCGCTAGGCCTAGGAATGCGCAAGCGTACTCATCCACCAGACTGTTAGCCGATCTCGAAGCCATTCTGGCAGCAAATTCTAATTCTAACATAAATTCTAATTCTAACGTAAATCCGAATTCATTCAACTTAATTTTTCAATTTTTAATTTTTTTTTAATCATTTACTTTTCATTTTGAGCACCTTCAGTGCTTTGAGCACCCTCAGTGCTATGTAAATCCCAGCGGGTGACCCCTTCTGGCCCCCCGCTAGCGCGGCCTCTTTCTCCAATTGGCCGTCGCTCAGATGAAGGCTGAGTGGCAAAAAAATTGCACGAGCCGACAGGGGGTTTTTTAGTGGGTAGTGGTTCTGGTAGGCGTCTGAACGAGCCCCACATAACCTGGATCGCGCGCGCCAGTGCGTCAGAGCATTTTTCATCCTCCTGCCCTTCCTGTAGAGGGGAACAAAAAAAAATGGCTGGATCCCGCGTTAACTCGTGAACGGGTGCCATTTGAGGGTGTTCGTCGTTTAGATACTTTGGGCGAGGGAGACTTGCCGAGCTAACAGATGCAGGTAAGAATAATTTTGTGTAGACACACAGAGACTCTTTAAATTTATTTTGAAAAAAATATACCCGTGAAGTATCTTGCCAGTTCACCTTCACGAAGGTTTTTTCGAACTGGTGGTAGAGTCATGTTTTATTTAAGGTCAATAAGAACAAGTAATTGTCAATGTTGAGAAATAAATATTTCATTTCATTTCATTACTGAAAAATATAGTTATAGATATAACTATGAAACTTTTTGACAATTGCTTTAAAAAACAAATGTATTATTGGGTACTTATATTCAAACTTAAATACAAAGAAGACGATGCGAAATATTTCGCCCAAAAATAAAACCTGCGATAAAGGTGCAGCAGCTGGAGTTGCTTCACAACGCCAGTTTGAAGGCCTTCGTGGTTCGAGACCCTACGTCGAAGCTGTATGTATACCTTCTTGAACGAGGCCCTTCCAGGGGAAGCTACCAGTGGCCACAGAACCAGCACAGGTGTAGTGCTAATTATATCGCTACCGATCTAAAATAGATTTCAATGCAGATGTACATTCACATTCAGCGTAATCAAAAGAGGCACGCATTTATTTAAGTTGGCATCCATTCAAAATATGTTATTTTTAAGAAATAATACTGATAAATCCTAACGCAATTACATATAGACATTCAAGAACCTGTGAAAACGTGATATAACGTGAATTAAACATGTACTTTTAAGAACGATAAAAAATAATAACAAAAAATAAGTTAAATAAAAAGAATTGATTGTACTGAGGTAGTTTTAAATAATATTTTTCTATTATTTTTTTGTTTATTATATGTTAGACCTTCAACAAAAGTTATTCACAAACTCCCCAGACACTTAACTCGGGACGGTTTAACGAGGCTTCAATTGTAAGTAAGAGAGCATAAGTTCTGTTAATGGTCTAGCCAGACTATACATGTTCTATTTATTGGCCATTACTTTGATAAAGGCTGGTCTTTGTTTTATAAAAGATCAATTTACAACCTTACCTGTTACAATGTTTATATACGAATTTCGATTTCGATTAAATTCAATAATGTTACTAAAATAGTCTTTGCTCAAAACAATGCTTCATTAAATATTTGTACACGTGTGTAAATATTTGTTTGCGCAATATAAAACGGTTACATGATAAGATATATGAAAAATTTTAACTTCACTTTTCTTTAGTTTGAGGATTAATTCAATTCAGAATAAAATTACGTAACAAATTTATATTTAGAATTATAAAAACATTTAACTGATATGCCATAAGGATTCCTTCATTCCGATGTACTAGAAACCTGGATGTATGTTTATGTTAATTATGAATTAAATTATTAATCTATATATGTATTTATATTGTGTAAGTGACTGTGCCACCGTCTGCAAATCAGCGTGGTGACAGTGGCTCGGCGGCGTCGTGACTCAAGCTGAACCGGACATTTTTTTGCTGCTTGTTTGAATATAGCATTGACATTTTTATAATTTTTTTCTACGCTATGGTCTATTTTTGTTCATCATATACCTAGTCTGTTTTATTTTGCTGTAACAGTTTTCGAAAATAAATATGTCTGCTTTCTTTCTTTCATCTTTTTAATTTTGAAAAATATACTTAAGTGATCTTACAAGAATAATTTTATTATTTTTTACTTAGTAGATGAAAGTACAGTTTTTAAGCTTTTTAAGGAGAATCATCAATTTACAGACTGCTGTTATATTATGTTTTTGAAATAAACAACAAAGAGGCCATAATTTTTATTGTGAGAACGAAGTACTCGTAGAAGACATGTTATATGTTTTATATTAATACTAAAATTGTCACTATAATATGCAATAAATTATTTGGTTTTGAGTAACTTTTTACCCCGAGTGTCGGAAGGAGTGTTAATTTTTCGAGTGCATGTATATTTCTTTGGTGTTATAAGATACGTCTCAGTTGTGGGAGTTTTCCGGAATTCCCATGGCGACAGGAATTACGCGGGAAAATAACTTTGTCAGGTTGTTTAATTAATCAAATTCTGCAGCTTGTTGTTAAATTTTATTGTTTTGCCAACTAGCTCTTTAGTAAATCACATTTAACACTAAAATGAGACATATATTCAAATTTATTTGAACATATGTCTCATTTTAGTGTTATATCCGGCTGAGCGTATTTTATTATGCAAATGAATATATATAGGTATGACGATTGTAAAAGATATAAAGATGGATACTTTCTACGGACAGTGCCACCAATTGTTCAGTACCAAAGACTGGAACTAAAACAGTTACTACGTGACTAATTGTCAAACTTCATTAACGTGTAGAAGGCAGCGACACTCTTTCCTTAACAGATAAATTGGTCTGAATGTAACAAATCTAAAATAATGGACGGTTGTAAGTAAAATTTATGAAACCACCCTGTTATTCAGGCTGTCGTGAACTGAAAATATATACGTATGGCTGCTAGCATTTTCGGTATAACTATTTAGTGTTCAGAATCGTCTTTACCCTTATTGTCTCGCTGGTGCTAGTTTTGTGTCCTATGTCTGTTTCAAATTCTTATAGGAACTGTCTTTTGATGACAAAATATTACCACTATGCGAAGATTTACAACTCCCAGAAACATTAGCTTAGCGTCACTTAGAGTCAAACACTTACGGCTGCATTTAAGTGCCGTAAAAAGATTACTTCAGATTTTGATTTGCGAATTTATACTTTATGTATACCCAATCTAAGTCTATATTTTTAAGTAAAATCTACAATTAAGAGCATCTTAAGTAACTGACGTCTTCGAGTGCAACTGTAAGTGTGATACAAGATGAAGAGAAAATATATTTCATTTCCATTAATTATAATAAAACTTTCAAGAACACTGTGTACATTTCTTTACCGAAGTCCTATGAAGGCTTTGTGTCGTGGCTTAGTAAGGCTTGGAGATGTTCCCTTTGATGGAAGCCTTTGATCGAACCACTCAAGGTCCTTTCAGATAATTAATTCTTCTCTCAAAGCATTGTCATGTCGATATTATTGAGTCTCCTGTCTAAACCTGATACAAGTTTATTTATGGATATGATGGTAGTTCTTTGTTATCTGGAAAAATACCGACGTTTTTTGAATGATGGCATTATCCATCTAAAGCCATACATGAGGATTGATAGAATAAGTTAAGTGTGTATTTATTAAAGAAATTCCTTTGTAAGGAACTTAAAAACTGGGGTAAAACCACAATACTTAGGGTGAATAAGAAAAATCAACTCTACAAGCATGAATTCATTTTTAAAAGTTTTTAAATTTTTTTTGTTTTTAATTAAATAATAGTTATTTTAACATCATAGGGTATAATTTTAAATGCTATCATATGTTTAGTTCATAATATAAACAGATAATAGTTATTTGCAAAATAAACTTTTGCCATCATTGAGAGCTTGACAGCTGAGATGATGCTTTAGATTCTTCTCTTTTAACATTGTTAAATTTCTAAACAATTAATTTGTACTGGATTTGTTAAACCTATGTTTTGAAAATGTTTAATGTGGAAATAATCTTAATTATATTTAAATATATTTATAGTACATGGCGTAAGGCCATTGTGGTGATTAAATTACATAAATTATTTCTAAGTTAGATGTAGTGTCAAAAGATATAAGTTTATTTTTCGATGGTTTTGTTATTACATCAAAAGTAACAAATATAAATCTTACACTCGTATTCATAGTTAAAGAAACGTTATTGAATTAAAGAAATTAAATACGATAATCACATAGATTAGAAATTGGCAAAAGTAAGAACTGTCAAATTTAGAATTCGTAGCCAAAGAATTGTCATTGAAAACGTTCCTTTTTGCATATGTTTTTTTAAATAATGTTTTTGTAATAGCTGTTAAACAAACACGCGTCCATACGATAATAGGTGGCACCTGCAGTGCTAGACATCAATAGTCGTAAGGGTTTTTAATAATTATACTGATGATGGATGAGTTTATTACCGAGTGGTGGTTGGAAGATCCCAGGTTCGAGTCCTGGGGAGGAATTCATTTTTGTAATGGACACAGATATTTGTTGCCGGTCATGGTTGTTTATTCTGCAAAAGCTGTGCTTACTTTAGGGCAACACAGCTGGTATGTTTGTCTAGGGATTTATTATTATTTTTACTCCCACTAATATTTGCGCAGTGGCGTACATTACTCGACTATGAAATAAAGTTTTGTGATTTAAGAATTCTAGCCCCAAGTGATTACTTATTTACGAATTCGAAAAATCCAAATCCAAACATTTAACTCAATAACACACATTTTTATTTATGTACCCGCACAGGGAATAAGGAACCTTGTCACAGTGAACAAAAGATGGTGCATTCAGTACGGATTACACAGCTCTGTCATTTAAGTCCGGTGAAATTCAAAAGGCCAATATAACGTCCATTTCAAAGTAAAAGCAACGCTGTCAAACTAATAATAACAAACAAACAAACAAACAGACAAACACACCAACTATAAGCCCCAAATTAAGCAGAGCTTGTGTTATGGATGACCATACAGCGGACAGGGGGGGGAACCCAGAATAAACATACATATAGAAATATAAATAACCATGACCCGAGTACAAACATCTGAGTTCATCGCAGAAACTAATGCCCCGGCCAGAACTCAAACCTGGTACCTCATAGGCGGAGCTACTAACTGAGACTGCGTTTGTCATAGTCGCCATAGTGTTGTCTATTATATAATATATATATTTAGTAATATAATAATTGTTAAACATTAACACGTGCTTTTTGATTTCTGCTGCTAGTTTGCTTCATTTTTAATGCCTACTTATAAAATTCAATTTATATTTTGTATTGTAACATTATTTTGACGAGTACTTGATGTTGCAGGGCTTGAATTTAAACAGTTCATTTATAATATTAAAGGTATCTTTTTAGACAGCCGCTAGGACTTGGACCCGTTACGGTTTTGATATTGGGCTCTTGGAAATTCTAAAAGTAGAACGTAACTTTCAACCTGGACTGAAATTTATGGATACAAAGTCGTGGGTAGAAGCTAGTTAATTCATAAAAAATTGAGTGCCTTTGTTTCTTATTTATTGATTATAATTTAGATAAAGTCGCGCTGAATCCTGTGTGAATAAAACGATGTTAATTAACAAACAATGAAAATTTTCAATATAAATATCAAAGTTATTTTGAACAGTTATTAAGGAAATGTTGTTAATATTGCGTTTTATTAGTCTTGTATTGCAATATACATTACCATAAATTAAACTTTGCCCTTTCAAATTTCAAGCCCGAGTGTATAGTAGGATGTATGTATATAATGAGTGTATATATAAATTAGTATGTATTATATTTACGTAGTGAATCGAAATGGATCGTATTTGTGGTTATTATTTACTAGTTTATTGAAAATATATAGGAAAATTTATGGTTATTTTAGTAGGAATGACAAACGAATATATTTATATTCTTTATTGCATTTTCAATCATAAAAACAAACTTGTTACAAATGATTGTTTACAAAAGCTAACTTAACTCTAGAGTAGATTTCTTCCAGTCAACCCATTCTAAATGAAAATTTTCCACAAAAAGTTGGTGATAAAAGTGCAGGTTATATATAATAAACACATAGAAATAAATGCAGATATACATAACACAACATATATAAGTATATACATTATATACACCTATTAACCTTCAGAAATACTATAATATAAATACGACAAAGTAAAGAAAGTTGTTACTGCAAGAGATGTTGCCTTATGCTGTATGTCTCTCGGATACTATTACATAAAAGAGTACAATCTTGTGTTACAAAACTCGCCTCGCCTCAGTATTATAGCTTTTTTTATTTTAAATATATTTTATTGTAGAATAAGCGCAATTCCAACCGTTGCTTAGGATCGACAGGGCATAATTTTTTTTAAAATTTATTTTTTATTATTCACATAGTAAAAACATTTAATCTAGCTTCGCTTCCTTAAACCATTGCTGATTGGCCTTTATTAACGACACAGTAAGTAAGGCAGTTTTACATATGCAATTTATTGATTGGTCAATACCACCCTATCTGAGATGTTGTCTTATGTCATGATAGCTGTCCCTGGACGTATGCACTAGTTACAAGAATTGGATGAGTAGCCGGCTTAATCTAAACAAGATTGTAAAAAATTATGACATTGTAATTCAGGCTAAAAATATTGTTATTTCGAATACTTTTTTCGGGACGGAAACGATGAAAAATGTGTTTTCAATGGCAGGATGAAAATGGAAGGTGTGTTTAATAATGACTAAATAAAATCAACCATATAAAAATGACCTAAATATTGCTTAGTAAAATATTGAATAACAGAAATAAATATATTTGAACTTTATTTTCTTATATTACTAAGGGCTGATTTTACAATGCTCAGATAAGTTGTATCGGAGGAATAATTTTGAGGATTTGACATAATTTCTATGTAAAGTCTTGTTACGTGTCTAAATTATTCTCCCGATATTAATTATCTGATCATTATCTATCTTAAAATGCGCCTTAAGACATACTATAGTTGTAGGAATAAGTATTAAGGAGCGTTTAACCAGATCAAATCAAAAAACCAAGACCAAAGCAACTAAATATGCAGGTAAAAGATTAATGGATATTAAGTTTATAACTTAAGTTTCAATACAGTTTTTGAAATAACAATCTGAAAATAGCACATCGCACAGATCAAGCTTACGTCTATTAATTTTCCCTATCAATGAACCTAATATAAGACTGTAGACACGAAACAGCTCTGTTTGTGGTCTTCACTTCGTCCCAATTACTGGCCCACAAATCAATCAATGTACCTGAAGGCGTATTTTCACCAAACTCGATACCCCTTGCCTCTGCTGTAAACATATTGTCGTTATACATTTCTGGCTATTTACGAGTAACTGATACAACAACTTGATTGGTGCAGGCTGTAAATAGTTTTGCAATTGCTTTTAGTGTATAAAGATACGGTTTTTGTTCGTGTAAACAAAATTTTTTTTTTGTTTCAGGTAACGATTGCATATGTTATACTGGAGTAGGAAGTAAGTAAGTTGTGAAATCGCCGGTTGAAAAATTGTAAGTTATTTATCAATACATTAATCTAGCCGCATTTTAAAGGTAAAGGTTCCTTTTAAAGTTCTCTTTCTTACATCGGAAATAAAACAGGAAAATTAGATTGTATATTGTAAATGTATGTATATTGTAATTATATACTTGTAATTATTGAACTTGTAAAAATATAAAAAACATGAATTTAAAAATGGAAGATTGCAAATAATTCAAGCACTGACCGAACATACTGCTTGACTTCTTACTAACGATTCCGTCGTATTATTTATTAATTTACATGAATTTAGTTGTAAGGACCATTTTTTTTTGGTTCCCCTCCACGGGAATGGCAGGAGGATATAAAAAATGCTCTGACGCATACTCCGCGCACGCAATCGGAGTTATGTGGGACTCGTCCCGACGCCTACCAGAACCATACCCACTAAAAAACCCCCTTTCGGCTCGTGCAATTTTTTTGCTACTCAGCCTTCATCTGAGCGACGGCCAATTGGAGAAAGAGGCCGCTGGGATTTACATAGCACTGAAGGTGCTCAAAGCACTGAAGGTGAATACATAGCACTGAAGGTGCTCAAAATGAAAAGTAAATAATTAAAAACATTAAAAATTGAAAAATAAAATTGTATTAATTCGGATTTACGTAAGAATTAGAATTTACGTTAGAATTAGAAGTTGCGGCCTGAAGGGCTAAGAGATCTAGCGTCAGCTGCGTTGCTACGTTCGTGTGCACGTTTCTCGGTCTAGTGACTTTGAATTTCGAATCTAAGACAGGAGCAGTATATGAGACTGAATCTCAAACTAGAGGATTGGGATGGGATTCGGCGCGTTTAAAGAACGATTCTGAGAGTGTTTTGAGGTGCTGTTGCACTGTAGGTAGTTCAAGATCTCTGTGCAGGTCCGCGTTACGCACGTACCACGGTGCGTCTGTGGCCCTGCGGCAGAAGAGATCTTGAACTACCTGCAGTTTTTGCAGGACGGAGGGTTTGGCGTGGGCAAAGACTGGCGAGGCATATGTCATGACTGGTTTAACGCAGACCTTAGAAAGCGTACGTTTGTTTCTGAACGACATTTTACTTTTTCTACCTAACATACTGTATAAGCGGCCAAGTAAAAACGGGCGAGTTTCGTTACTCTATCGACGTGTGGCTTGGAAGAAAGCGTCTGGTCTAAGGTGACGCCTAAGTATTTGGTAGTGCGCTTCCAGGGGATGGGAATACCTAACATTCGAACGTGCAGATTGTCAGCGACACGACGTTGTTTGCAGTCGAAGTAAACCGCAGAACTCTTGTCTAGGTTCACATTGATACGCCATTTTTGAGACCATGCACCGAGGGCGTCTACAGCCTTTTGGAGTTAGGTGGTGAGACCCGGGACACTTTGGCCTTTGGTGTAAAGGGCTGTGTCGCTGGCAAAGAGGGCGAGTTCGACGTCTTTCGGCGGAATGGGAATGTCGTTAGTGTACACGGTATTCAACAGAGGGTCGAGGACTGAGCCTTGAGGGACTCCAGCCTTTATGGGACGAGGCGCGGAAAGCGTGCCTTCATGTTTGAAACGAAACGTGCGGTCTTTGAGAAACAACGCGATTATCCTAACTAGGTGAGCCGGTAAGCCTATTTTGTAGAGTTTATAAACGAGACCGCTGTGCCAGACTTTGTCGAAAGCCTTGGCTACGTCAAAGAAAACTGCAATCGTTTTCTTCCGTTTCGGATAGAAGCCGTCGAGTATTTACTCGACGATTCGATGGACTTTGGAATTTATTACAAACATAGTCTATATGATGAGACCAAGAAAAATTATCATCAACTTTAACGCCAAGGTAAGTAGCACAATTGACTTTATCTATAGGTTTACATTGACAGTTCACAAAATTATCATGGAGGCAGTTAAAACTGTGAGTAAACAAATTAGGGCACGGTTCAGCAGGGCAGAGGTAAGGTGAGTGTAGGAGAAGCAGTTTAGTTTTATCTGTATTTAACACGATGCCATTGTCATGTGACCACTTGACTACTGCGTTGACATCACTCTGGACCATGCGACACGTTATATAAAACGTATATATAAACGTATATAAGTTTAAGTACATACGTATTTTAATATACCTATTCAGCGTTTCCCTCGATAAAGTGCAATCCCAAAAATAATCCATAAGAAGACTTTAATGAGTAAATAAAATCTTGAATAATTTTTAATATTATTTTTAGTCGATAGTTTTGATCCATTCACATCCAAAAGGTTAATTTTTTTGGGTTTGCAGTTTATCCAGGGACACATTGTATAACTATGGTACAAACTAAATGGTATTGTGGCAAATCTTATATTAATTTATAGAAGCTTCTTTCAGAGAGAGTAAAATAGACAGTAACAGATATAAAACGTTTAAGATGGGATGAAAAATGGACTACCTTTGGAGAGAAAGACTTTATCGGATATTTAATCTTCAAACACTTAAAAAATAGACAACATGCACATTCAATTCGAAACTTTACAAACATACAACATACACATTCAGTTAGAACTGGATAAAACCATTTGGCGAAATTTTAACGGAAGAGAGATGAGGCTAGGTTAACATAATATAATTATATAGGGTCATTACGAAAGACGTGCTCATATTTCTAAACTTGTTTCTCCGTAAAAAAACTACTAAAACATATTATTTTCAAAATGAAAATGAGTTGCGTAAAAATGTAGTAAAATTTATGTTCACATCTGTCTATGCTACGGGTTTCAATAATATATTGAAAATGTATTTTTATTTAAACTATTTAGGTACGTTCTTCAAACTTTCATTAAAAGTCACAAGCAATGAATTCTCCTTTTAAAATACTCTTTTTAAATTAAAAATGTTCTACTTTGTCGACGAAGAAAATAAACCACTTTTTGCCTTAACCGATAAAGCTACTTCATTCATGATATCTTAATAAACAGTCTCCCATTATACGGATTTACTTTGCTTTTTATCAAAGTATTCATGTACGGATAAAATCTCCGGAGCACTATAAAGGGTGTTATCTTTCTTTTGTTGAGCGATATTTTTATTTGGGGCACATCCTTTACCGTGGGGATTTAGCTCGCAACACGAGGAGCTCAGGAATTACTATACTTTATTTTGAAGTGAAGATAGAATAGTTTTCTTGGTCTTGAATATAGTTTTGTGTGAAATGAAACTTTTTGGTTCAGCTTCATTTAACCTTTTTTTGGTTTTATGGATTTTTATATCAGTGTCTTGGAACCGTCCGGAAAGTCCGGGATAGTGTAGGAAATGAAAATTTTAAGAGATAAAAACTTACTTTTATTTTTTGCAAGAGGACGCAAGCAATATTTGAGGATGTTTAAATGAGGAAGTGGTTCAGAAAGTCAACAATACGTTACTTCTATTGTCTGCAGGGTCGGAGGCACTTTTACGTCGAGTTCTAATTTGTTTGAGTTAAGTATGAAATTGTTGCTGCTCAGTTTTACTGTTAGCTCTCCTTTATCAGAATAAATAAAAAACACAGTTCGTGTTCATGGCCGTAGTGGCATTTTCAATCCTTCAAAATCAACCCGAGATATTTTTCTCCAGATCAAAGATCAAATCGTAAGCAACACGGAGTTCTGACATTTTTAGATCGACAAATTGTATTTTTATCCGTTTATATAACAATAATACAAGATTTTACAATTAAATCTAATACCATTAATTATAAAACGAAAACTTTTATGACTAATGTAAATTTATAGATATTTGTTGTATATGTGTAAACGTATAATTACAAAGAGAATATAATACAATATTTCATGATCCCTTGATGAATTCATAAAAGAAGTTTTTTATAGCTTTTCCCCTGGCAAATCAGAAAAATTATTTATAATATTCTTTTGTTGCACCTAAATCGGTTTCACCATTTTTTACGTAACTTCAAAAACGTTTAAGTTTTGAGAACAGCGCCACATATTCAGTAGCAAATATGGAATTAAAGCATTCTTTACGTGACTACATATCAGACTTCATTTGCACGTTTACTTCGATTGCAGCGACACCTTTTGCTTAGTTACAGCAGTACAGACTGAAAATAGGATTCACCATGAAAAAAGCCAAGACAGCAAGTTACCGAGCTAGCGCCACACAACATTGCGACATTGGCTGTCTTTCATTATTAACTTTAACAAAAATGGCAATTACAGAATTGCTAAAATGACTATTTTAATTTAAAAAAAAAAAACAAGTATTTCATGTTCTATTTAGGGAAATAACATCAATTTGTCAAAGCAACTATAACTCATATTCGTTGTTTCAAAATGGTAGTAAAATGCACTGAGTTTAAAATTCATACATTTTTCGATGGCAAATGATAATAAAATGTGTTTTGTGTTTTAGATAACTCAGCTAGGTCTACACGGGGCGTTCGTCCAGTCAACAACAGTTACATTTGTCACGTGACAAAAATCGATATAAAAACAAAACAAAAAAATATCGATATAAAATTCGTTTTATACAAAACAACGATTCAAAGTGTAGGTACTCCAAAGATATAAAAAAACAGACGAATTAACCAATCGATAGGTTGAATAAATAATTAGTGAGCTCGAAACTCAACTCACCTACATGTAAGTGGATATAGTTTTTATACGGGGTCATGTAAAGGACGAGGTTAGAGACAATACTGACCTAAATGCTGAAGGAATGAAAAAATGCTGTGTATATTTTTATAAATATAAAAAAAGAAATAAATGGTGGTGTAGCTTTTTAATTAAGTGCTCCTCTGGGTTAGAACTACAATAGTTTTTCCTATTTAGACCGCCATAATAATTAAGTTTACGAGGTTATGTTCTGGTTAAAAGAATGAAATAGCCAGAAAAATTACAGTAAGAAGACCATTCCAACTAAACCAGTTTGTGTTTTATTATTTAATATTGTTTGTGATTATTATTTTTAAAAAGAACATCTACGATTAGTAGGTATATATGCCACTTACTAAAATAGTACAAAAATCTCATCGCATCTCGTTTATTGAACTGTTTTTTTGTAAAAATATTTAATGTTTGCTAAGACAGGAATTTGAATGACAGATTCTTCATGGAAACGTATTTGCAAGACGGCGTGTCTCTTTACGACACGCTTATAGAGTCGGCAAAACTTGCTAATAATTGTCTTATATAAGATAACCGAAAACAAAACAAGTAAATAAATAGTAAACCATGCTCGGACGGACGCCATGTGAACAAAACTTGTTAACACAAGATGACACACGAGGTCGGTATATTGGTAGTCACATATTATTGGTGTGAGTTATCTTTTAGCAACAGAGTCTAAATATTAATATTACTTTTACCATTCGCGATCAGTATTAACTAAAAGTTACATCCCCATTAGATAAGAGGTCACGCAGGTGAAACTTACAGGTTTAACTACTAACTTTACAAATAAAGCTTCATTTCATAATTAACTTCTTATAAATATTTGCACGCTGTTTAACAGTAAAAAATGTAGAACTCTCACTTTTAATTAAGAACTATTTTACAAATAAATTCATATGATTTGATTTGATAATAAACTTTTATGTTATATCTTACATTATAATCCTTGTTCCAGCCTAGCGGTGTTGGCTGTAAGAACCACAATAATAGAATAAATATTTGAGTGGCGAGTAGACGGGTTAAATTTGTATACAAACTATTATTATAGATATATTTCAACATCACCTTAAGTACAAGCTGTATATGTATAAAATGGCTTTAAGTTTATTTTTATTTTTGTTGTTCAGTACAAACAGTGAGTATACTTTTATTATAAAGTCTATACGCCCGTTGCTGTATTTGCATGTGTCTTCTAAGTGCCTAATGAATAATATAGCGACAAACCCACGCGCAAAGGACAGGAAGTCAATTAATGGACAGTACATGCTTGGAAACTTTTTGGTAGTTGTAGAGGAATTGGTGTAATCGACAGCAGGTTCTAAACAATATTATGAGTATCGGCTGTAATTTTATAAAATATTTATACCTTCGGAGTCTTGCATGTCAAAATGCTCAGCTTAAGACATTAATGTTTGTATTCTTAACCAAGTTAGGAAAATCTTATTTAACTTCCTACAGTCAAAATCTTGCTTACAACAACGATATTTCAGCTAAAAGATACGATATTTACAAGAAGTAATTGAGAAGTGTTTATGTGTATAGATGGTTCAAGCTACACGTGTGCGCGGGTCTAAAATATGTGCGTGTGCTTGTAAATATGCAAGTTAACTTCGTTGGTCGTCATTTTGTCACACCGTGTTCTTGTCACTTTCGTGTGCGTACAAGACAAGTATGTATAATGATAAATTTTTTATTTCATTTGCTATATGGCTTTTTTGGGAAAGTTGCTCAGCATTCTGGTCTGAGCTTATGTTCCCATTTCCCAAATGGTATAAAAAGTCACCGCTTTTTTAAATAATAATAATAAAAAATATAAAAACCGTTAATCAAGTATCAAGCACAAGTATGGCCGCGAGCACAAATGACTTGAATCATCTATTCTAATGATCTAATTTATAAAGAGGAATAAGTATCGATAAATTGATTTTTTTAAATCTTCTTAATTTTTTAGAGCTGGGATCTGTATCTATACGTATTGAGGAGACAGCAGGCGAACCCACGCGAAAAATATAATTTAAAATTAAATGCCTTAGTAACGTGAAAGCTGCTAATTTTAACTGTATGAAAAGTGTTTTACTATGACGTGGCAGCACAGTCACGTGATCGTAACAATACGTCATCGCGCAATAAAAAACATAGGGGCTTTTCGGCAAAAGGTCACCATAATTCCGGTGATTACTTCCAGGACCTTGTTAATTATTATATTAACTACAGTAACTTTGTGGTATTGGTTTTTATTGGAGTTGTTTGTTAATGAACAATCCAATATTATAACCTTGTGAACTGAAAATTTGTCTGTCATTTATCACCTACCATTTAAACTGACTATCGAGCAGTAAACCAATGCATCTCCAACACAGAGAAGTGGTTCTCAGCTAATAATTTGCTCCTCAATGAAAACAAAATTAAATGTGTTCAGTTTACATTGCCAAACGTCAAACAGGTAAACACAAACATTGTAGTTAAGAACCAGGAACTGACTCCTGTGAACTCAACTGTATTTCTGGGCATAACCTTAGACGCCAAACTCCAGTGGGGACCGCATGTTGATGGTTTAGCTAAAAGGCTTGGCTCAGCCGCATATGTTTTTAAAAAAATGAGACACATTTCAAATGAAACTACTGCTCGTTAAGTCTATTTCGGTTAGTTCCACAGCCTCATGACATATGGCATTCTGTTGTGGAGGAGTGCTGCCGACCTCGATACTTTATTCTGCAGAAAAGGGCTGTTCGCGCAATCTATCAGCTTGGTCCAAGAGTGTCACTTAGAAGTAAATTTAAGGAAATAAATATTCTTACTTTCCATTCGCAATATATTTTAGAAAATTTAATGCATGTAAAAAAGGACATAACCTTGTTCAAAAGAGAAAAAGATCTGCACAATGCTAACACAAGAGGAAAAAATATGCTGACAGCACATAGTAGTAGGCTCCATAAAGTCACTAACTGTGACTTGTGTGTAAACAAAGCGTGTTTACGCTTGGAGAAATTCAAAAAACTATTATGCAGAAGTTGTGTGCTAAAGCATAATATTATATAAACTATCTGATTATTTGGATGATAATAGCCCTTGGGTATAATCCTCTTATTAAGAGGATTTTAGTATTATTTGTAAAAAAACATGTGTAATATGTCTGGATCTTAACGTCGACATTAAGGAAATCTCTGTACTCACACGCAAACTGCGAGCCTCCCGCTCTCCTCAAGACCGTCTATTTGCGTTAGCCGAGCATCACTCGCTACTAAGTTCTTTATAAATCCCATTTTTCGTAAAACTTAAATAAATAAATAGAATGTCTAGACCCGCAAATCCCGCGGCCTGTCGTATCAAACCCAAGGGCTAAACCCTAATATCTTTTAACGTTCGTAGCCTTAGCACCAACCTTCCCGAGCTCAAACTGTTCCTTCAGAACAACGACCCAGATCTTTTACTTCTCCAGGAGACATGGCTCACTCCTAATCGCTCCAGGGGATTCGCTATTCCTAAGTACGCGTTTACACGTAACGATAGGCCTAACTGCGACGGTTTCGGCGGCACTGCTATCTACTACAAAAGAGGATTCCATTGCTGTCCTCTCCCTACCCCTCCTCTCCTCAACATGGCAGCCACTGTGTGTAAATTGGCTATGACTGGTCATCCGACCATCATCATAGCTTCAATCTACATACCTAGTGGCACCAGACCAATCTGCAGCGACTTAGAGGCCATTCTCGCCCTCGGCCATTCAGTCATTATGTTCGGAGACTTTAACTCCAAACATACTGACTGGACGTGCCTATCAACCAGCACCAGCGGTATCGCTCTCCTCGACATCACAAACTCACTTGACTTAGATGTCATCTCTCCCATCACTCCCACTCACTATCCCGACAACCCGAACCACTCTCCTGATATCCTCGATTTTGCAATAGTCAAGCGAATCAACCTCGACCTCAGGTCTATCGAACCGCTCGATGACCTAGGCTCTGACCACCGACCCGTCTCCCTCGTGCTAGGACCGCCTAACGATAACGTCACCTCTCTTAAGACCTTTACCAATTGGAAAGGCTTTAAAAATACGTTAGTTTCAGCCTTAGAGGCTACGAACTCACCGCTCGCGATCTCGCCCGATCAAATAGATAGTCCGGATAAAATAGATTCATTAGTCAATTCTCTCACTGATGCTATCAACTTAGCCATCAGTGTTAACAAAAAGGTTGCTAAGCAAGGCAAACCCACGCTTCCCTTAGCCGTTAGCAATCTTATTAAAGCCAAGAACGCGGCTCTCCGGAGAGCCAAGAAATATCCCACGCCCGCCTATAGATTAGCTGCGAATCAGCTACAACGTAAAGTTAGGTCTTGCCTCGCGGAACTCCGAGACGCTCAGATGAACGATCTCATGGTGAATATCTCTCCGTCCCACCAAGCGTACTAAAGCATGGCCCGAGCCTTACGCGTAGACACCGCCTCTCACGTTCCTCCTCTCACTCGTCCCGATGGCACTACTGCCGTCGAAGTCGAAGAGAAAGCCGAATGCTTCGCTGACAGCATTGCCGCACAATGCTCGCCCAGCACGCAACCTGCTGATCCCTCCCATATCCAGGCGGCGAAGGACGAAGTTCTTCGCAGAGACTCCCTCTCCATCACCGTTGACCCTGTCACAGTCTCTAATGATGAAATCTCGCTTCTCATTAGATATCAAAAGTCCAAAAAGTCTCCGGGTGCGGATGGAATCTCCAACCACGCACTTAAGCACCTGCCTCAACAGGCGCTTATCTTGTTTGCTATCATTTTCAACGCCTGCTTCGACCACAGCTACTTTCTAAAAGCTTAGAAAGAAGCGACAGTCATAGGCATTCCCAAGCCGGGCAAACCTCTGAACTTCCCGGCTAATCACAGACCCAGCAGCCTCCTCAAGGCAATGTCTAAACTTCTCGGGAGAGTCATACTCTCTCGAATGCGGAACCATCTGTTTCCAACGGATGGCGATCCTCTCATTATTCCCCATCAGTTCGGCTTTCGCGCTAAGCACTCCTGCCCTCAGCAAGTCCATCGAAACGTCGAGTACATACTTGACGGTTTCTATCCACGTCGTTATAAAACAGTCGCGGTTTTCTTTGACGTAGCCAAGGCTTTCGACAAAGTCTGGCACAGCGGTCTCGTTTATAAACTCTACAAAATAGGCTTACCGGATCGCCTAGTCAGGTTAATAGTTTCTCAAAGACCGTACGTTTCGATTTAAACATGAAGGCACGCTTTTCGCGCCTCGTCCCATAAAGGCTGGAGTCCCTCAAAGCTCAGTCCTCGCCCCTCTGCTGCACACCGTGTACACCAACGACATTCCCATCCCGCCGAAAGGCGTCGATCTCGCCCTCTTTGCCGACGACACCGCACTCTATACCAAAGGCCACAGTGTTCCGCACCTTGTAACCAGACTCCAAAAGGCCGTAAACGCCCTTGGTGTATGGTTTCAAAAATGGCGCATCGATGTGAACCCTGAAAAGAGTTCTGCGATGTGCTTCGACCACAAACGCCGTCGTCTCGCTGGCGATCCCAAGTTTAGAATGTTAGGCATTCCCATCTCCTGGAAGCGCAGTACTTAATACTCAGGCGTCACGTTAGATCCGACGCTTTCTTTCAAGCCACACGTCGAAAGAGTTTCGAAACTCGCCCGTCACTACTTAGGCCGCCTATATAGCATGTTAGGTAGAAAAAGTAAAATGTCTTTCAGAAACAAACGTACACTTTACAAGGTCTGCGTTAGACCCGTCATGACATATGCCTCGCCAATCTTTGCCCACGCTAAACCCTCCGTCCTGCTTAAACTGCAGGTAGTTCGAAACCTCTTTTGCCGCAGGGCCACAAACGCACCGTGGTACGTGCGTAACGCGGACTTGCACAGAGATCTTGAACTTCCTACTGTACAACAAACCTCAAAACACTCTCTGAAGGGTTCTTCAAACGCTCCGAAACCCATCCCAATCTAGTTCAAGATTCAGTCTCATATACTACTCCTGTCTTAGATTCGAAGTTCAAAGTCGCTAGGCCTAGGAATGCGCAAGCGTACTCATCCACCAGACTGTTAGCCGATCTCGAAGCCATTCTGGCAGCAAATTCTAATTCTAACATAAATTCTAATTCTAACGTAAATCCGAATTCATTCAACTTAATTTTTCAATTTTTAATTTTTTTTTAATCATTTACTTTTCATTTTGAGCACCTTCAGTGCTTTGAGCACCCTCAGTGCTATGTAAATCCCAGCGGGTGACCCCTTCTGGCCCCCCGCTAGCGCGGCCTCTTTCTCCAATTGGCCGTCGCTCAGATGAAGGCTGAGTGGCAAAAAAATTGCACGAGCCGACAGGGGGTTTTTTAGTGGGTAGTGGTTCTGGTAGGCGTCTGAACGAGCCCCACATAACCTGGATCGCGCGCGCCAGTGCGTCAGAGCATTTTTCATCCTCCTGCCCTTCCTGTAGAGGGGAACAAAAAAAAATGGCTGGATCCCGCGTTAACTCGTGAACGGGTGCCATTTGAGGGTGTTCGTCGTTTAGATACTTTGGGCGAGGGAGACTTGCCGAGCTAACAGATGCAGGTAAGAATAATTTTGTGTAGACACACAGAGACTCTTTAAATTTATTTTGAAAAAAATATACCCGTGAAGTATCTTGCCAGTTCACCTTCACGAAGGTTTTTTCGAACTGGTGGTAGAGTCATGTTTTATTTAAGGTCAATAAGAACAAGTAATTGTCAATGTTGAGAAATAAATATTTCATTTCATTTCATTACTGAAAAATATAGTTATAGATATAACTATGAAACTTTTTGACAATTGCTTTAAAAAACAAATGTATTATTGGGTACTTATATTCAAACTTAAATACAAAGAAGACGATGCGAAATATTTCGCCCAAAAATAAAACCTGCGATAAAGGTGCAGCAGCTGGAGTTGCTTCACAACGCCAGTTTGAAGGCCTTCGTGGTTCGAGACCCTACGTCGAAGCTGTATGTATACCTTCTTGAACGAGGCCCTTCCAGGGGAAGCTACCAGTGGCCACAGAACCAGCACAGGTGTAGTGCTAATTATATCGCTACCGATCTAAAATAGATTTCAATGCAGATGTACATTCACATTCAGCGTAATCAAAAGAGGCACGCATTTATTTAAGTTGGCATCCATTCAAAATATGTTATTTTTAAGAAATAATACTGATAAATCCTAACGCAATTACATATAGACATTCAAGAACCTGTGAAAACGTGATATAACGTGAATTAAACATGTACTTTTAAGAACGATAAAAAATAATAACAAAAAATAAGTTAAATAAAAAGAATTGATTGTACTGAGGTAGTTTTAAATAATATTTTTCTATTATTTTTTTGTTTATTATATGTTAGACCTTCAACAAAAGTTATTCACAAACTCCCCAGACACTTAACTCGGGACGGTTTAACGAGGCTTCAATTGTAAGTAAGAGAGCATAAGTTCTGTTAATGGTCTAGCCAGACTATACATGTTCTATTTATTGGCCATTACTTTGATAAAGGCTGGTCTTTGTTTTATAAAAGATCAATTTACAACCTTACCTGTTACAATGTTTATATACGAATTTCGATTTCGATTAAATTCAATAATGTTACTAAAATAGTCTTTGCTCAAAACAATGCTTCATTAAATATTTGTACACGTGTGTAAATATTTGTTTGCGCAATATAAAACGGTTACATGATAAGATATATGAAAAATTTTAACTTCACTTTTCTTTAGTTTGAGGATTAATTCAATTCAGAATAAAATTACGTAACAAATTTATATTTAGAATTATAAAAACATTTAACTGATATGCCATAAGGATTCCTTCATTCCGATGTACTAGAAACCTGGATGTATGTTTATGTTAATTATGAATTAAATTATTAATCTATATATGTATTTATATTGTGTAAGTGACTGTGCCACCGTCTGCAAATCAGCGTGGTGACAGTGGCTCGGCGGCGTCGTGACTCAAGCTGAACCGGACATTTTTTTGCTGCTTGTTTGAATATAGCATTGACATTTTTATAATTTTTTTCTACGCTATGGTCTATTTTTGTTCATCATATACCTAGTCTGTTTTATTTTGCTGTAACAGTTTTCGAAAATAAATATGTCTGCTTTCTTTCTTTCATCTTTTTAATTTTGAAAAATATACTTAAGTGATCTTACAAGAATAATTTTATTATTTTTTACTTAGTAGATGAAAGTACAGTTTTTAAGCTTTTTAAGGAGAATCATCAATTTACAGACTGCTGTTATATTATGTTTTTGAAATAAACAACAAAGAGGCCATAATTTTTATTGTGAGAACGAAGTACTCGTAGAAGACATGTTATATGTTTTATATTAATACTAAAATTGTCACTATAATATGCAATAAATTATTTGGTTTTGAGTAACTTTTTACCCCGAGTGTCGGAAGGAGTGTTAATTTTTCGAGTGCATGTATATTTCTTTGGTGTTATAAGATACGTCTCAGTTGTGGGAGTTTTCCGGAATTCCCATGGCGACAGGAATTACGCGGGAAAATAACTTTGTCAGGTTGTTTAATTAATCAAATTCTGCAGCTTGTTGTTAAATTTTATTGTTTTGCCAACTAGCTCTTTAGTAAATCACATTTAACACTAAAATGAGACATATATTCAAATTTATTTGAACATATGTCTCATTTTAGTGTTATATCCGGCTGAGCGTATTTTATTATGCAAATGAATATATATAGGTATGACGATTGTAAAAGATATAAAGATGGATACTTTCTACGGACAGTGCCACCAATTGTTCAGTACCAAAGACTGGAACTAAAACAGTTACTACGTGACTAATTGTCAAACTTCATTAACGTGTAGAAGGCAGCGACACTCTTTCCTTAACAGATAAATTGGTCTGAATGTAACAAATCTAAAATAATGGACGGTTGTAAGTAAAATTTATGAAACCACCCTGTTATTCAGGCTGTCGTGAACTGAAAATATATACGTATGGCTGCTAGCATTTTCGGTATAACTATTTAGTGTTCAGAATCGTCTTTACCCTTATTGTCTCGCTGGTGCTAGTTTTGTGTCCTATGTCTGTTTCAAATTCTTATAGGAACTGTCTTTTGATGACAAAATATTACCACTATGCGAAGATTTACAACTCCCAGAAACATTAGCTTAGCGTCACTTAGAGTCAAACACTTACGGCTGCATTTAAGTGCCGTAAAAAGATTACTTCAGATTTTGATTTGCGAATTTATACTTTATGTATACCCAATCTAAGTCTATATTTTTAAGTAAAATCTACAATTAAGAGCATCTTAAGTAACTGACGTCTTCGAGTGCAACTGTAAGTGTGATACAAGATGAAGAGAAAATATATTTCATTTCCATTAATTATAATAAAACTTTCAAGAACACTGTGTACATTTCTTTACCGAAGTCCTATGAAGGCTTTGTGTCGTGGCTTAGTAAGGCTTGGAGATGTTCCCTTTGATGGAAGCCTTTGATCGAACCACTCAAGGTCCTTTCAGATAATTAATTCTTCTCTCAAAGCATTGTCATGTCGATATTATTGAGTCTCCTGTCTAAACCTGATACAAGTTTATTTATGGATATGATGGTAGTTCTTTGTTATCTGGAAAAATACCGACGTTTTTTGAATGATGGCATTATCCATCTAAAGCCATACATGAGGATTGATAGAATAAGTTAAGTGTGTATTTATTAAAGAAATTCCTTTGTAAGGAACTTAAAAACTGGGGTAAAACCACAATACTTAGGGTGAATAAGAAAAATCAACTCTACAAGCATGAATTCATTTTTAAAAGTTTTTAAATTTTTTTTGTTTTTAATTAAATAATAGTTATTTTAACATCATAGGGTATAATTTTAAATGCTATCATATGTTTAGTTCATAATATAAACAGATAATAGTTATTTGCAAAATAAACTTTTGCCATCATTGAGAGCTTGACAGCTGAGATGATGCTTTAGATTCTTCTCTTTTAACATTGTTAAATTTCTAAACAATTAATTTGTACTGGATTTGTTAAACCTATGTTTTGAAAATGTTTAATGTGGAAATAATCTTAATTATATTTAAATATATTTATAGTACATGGCGTAAGGCCATTGTGGTGATTAAATTACATAAATTATTTCTAAGTTAGATGTAGTGTCAAAAGATATAAGTTTATTTTTCGATGGTTTTGTTATTACATCAAAAGTAACAAATATAAATCTTACACTCGTATTCATAGTTAAAGAAACGTTATTGAATTAAAGAAATTAAATACGATAATCACATAGATTAGAAATTGGCAAAAGTAAGAACTGTCAAATTTAGAATTCGTAGCCAAAGAATTGTCATTGAAAACGTTCCTTTTTGCATATGTTTTTTTAAATAATGTTTTTGTAATAGCTGTTAAACAAACACGCGTCCATACGATAATAGGTGGCACCTGCAGTGCTAGACATCAATAGTCGTAAGGGTTTTTAATAATTATACTGATGATGGATGAGTTTATTACCGAGTGGTGGTTGGAAGATCCCAGGTTCGAGTCCTGGGGAGGAATTCATTTTTGTAATGGACACAGATATTTGTTGCCGGTCATGGTTGTTTATTCTGCAAAAGCTGTGCTTACTTTAGGGCAACACAGCTGGTATGTTTGTCTAGGGATTTATTATTATTTTTACTCCCACTAATATTTGCGCAGTGGCGTACATTACTCGACTATGAAATAAAGTTTTGTGATTTAAGAATTCTAGCCCCAAGTGATTACTTATTTACGAATTCGAAAAATCCAAATCCAAACATTTAACTCAATAACACACATTTTTATTTATGTACCCGCACAGGGAATAAGGAACCTTGTCACAGTGAACAAAAGATGGTGCATTCAGTACGGATTACACAGCTCTGTCATTTAAGTCCGGTGAAATTCAAAAGGCCAATATAACGTCCATTTCAAAGTAAAAGCAACGCTGTCAAACTAATAATAACAAACAAACAAACAAACAGACAAACACACCAACTATAAGCCCCAAATTAAGCAGAGCTTGTGTTATGGATGACCATACAGCGGACAGGGGGGGGAACCCAGAATAAACATACATATAGAAATATAAATAACCATGACCCGAGTACAAACATCTGAGTTCATCGCAGAAACTAATGCCCCGGCCAGAACTCAAACCTGGTACCTCATAGGCGGAGCTACTAACTGAGACTGCGTTTGTCATAGTCGCCATAGTGTTGTCTATTATATAATATATATATTTAGTAATATAATAATTGTTAAACATTAACACGTGCTTTTTGATTTCTGCTGCTAGTTTGCTTCATTTTTAATGCCTACTTATAAAATTCAATTTATATTTTGTATTGTAACATTATTTTGACGAGTACTTGATGTTGCAGGGCTTGAATTTAAACAGTTCATTTATAATATTAAAGGTATCTTTTTAGACAGCCGCTAGGACTTGGACCCGTTACGGTTTTGATATTGGGCTCTTGGAAATTCTAAAAGTAGAACGTAACTTTCAACCTGGACTGAAATTTATGGATACAAAGTCGTGGGTAGAAGCTAGTTAATTCATAAAAAATTGAGTGCCTTTGTTTCTTATTTATTGATTATAATTTAGATAAAGTCGCGCTGAATCCTGTGTGAATAAAACGATGTTAATTAACAAACAATGAAAATTTTCAATATAAATATCAAAGTTATTTTGAACAGTTATTAAGGAAATGTTGTTAATATTGCGTTTTATTAGTCTTGTATTGCAATATACATTACCATAAATTAAACTTTGCCCTTTCAAATTTCAAGCCCGAGTGTATAGTAGGATGTATGTATATAATGAGTGTATATATAAATTAGTATGTATTATATTTACGTAGTGAATCGAAATGGATCGTATTTGTGGTTATTATTTACTAGTTTATTGAAAATATATAGGAAAATTTATGGTTATTTTAGTAGGAATGACAAACGAATATATTTATATTCTTTATTGCATTTTCAATCATAAAAACAAACTTGTTACAAATGATTGTTTACAAAAGCTAACTTAACTCTAGAGTAGATTTCTTCCAGTCAACCCATTCTAAATGAAAATTTTCCACAAAAAGTTGGTGATAAAAGTGCAGGTTATATATAATAAACACATAGAAATAAATGCAGATATACATAACACAACATATATAAGTATATACATTATATACACCTATTAACCTTCAGAAATACTATAATATAAATACGACAAAGTAAAGAAAGTTGTTACTGCAAGAGATGTTGCCTTATGCTGTATGTCTCTCGGATACTATTACATAAAAGAGTACAATCTTGTGTTACAAAACTCGCCTCGCCTCAGTATTATAGCTTTTTTTATTTTAAATATATTTTATTGTAGAATAAGCGCAATTCCAACCGTTGCTTAGGATCGACAGGGCATAATTTTTTTTAAAATTTATTTTTTATTATTCACATAGTAAAAACATTTAATCTAGCTTCGCTTCCTTAAACCATTGCTGATTGGCCTTTATTAACGACACAGTAAGTAAGGCAGTTTTACATATGCAATTTATTGATTGGTCAATACCACCCTATCTGAGATGTTGTCTTATGTCATGATAGCTGTCCCTGGACGTATGCACTAGTTACAAGAATTGGATGAGTAGCCGGCTTAATCTAAACAAGATTGTAAAAAATTATGACATTGTAATTCAGGCTAAAAATATTGTTATTTCGAATACTTTTTTCGGGACGGAAACGATGAAAAATGTGTTTTCAATGGCAGGATGAAAATGGAAGGTGTGTTTAATAATGACTAAATAAAATCAACCATATAAAAATGACCTAAATATTGCTTAGTAAAATATTGAATAACAGAAATAAATATATTTGAACTTTATTTTCTTATATTACTAAGGGCTGATTTTACAATGCTCAGATAAGTTGTATCGGAGGAATAATTTTGAGGATTTGACATAATTTCTATGTAAAGTCTTGTTACGTGTCTAAATTATTCTCCCGATATTAATTATCTGATCATTATCTATCTTAAAATGCGCCTTAAGACATACTATAGTTGTAGGAATAAGTATTAAGGAGCGTTTAACCAGATCAAATCAAAAAACCAAGACCAAAGCAACTAAATATGCAGGTAAAAGATTAATGGATATTAAGTTTATAACTTAAGTTTCAATACAGTTTTTGAAATAACAATCTGAAAATAGCACATCGCACAGATCAAGCTTACGTCTATTAATTTTCCCTATCAATGAACCTAATATAAGACTGTAGACACGAAACAGCTCTGTTTGTGGTCTTCACTTCGTCCCAATTACTGGCCCACAAATCAATCAATGTACCTGAAGGCGTATTTTCACCAAACTCGATACCCCTTGCCTCTGCTGTAAACATATTGTCGTTATACATTTCTGGCTATTTACGAGTAACTGATACAACAACTTGATTGGTGCAGGCTGTAAATAGTTTTGCAATTGCTTTTAGTGTATAAAGATACGGTTTTTGTTCGTGTAAACAAAATTTTTTTTTTGTTTCAGGTAACGATTGCATATGTTATACTGGAGTAGGAAGTAAGTAAGTTGTGAAATCGCCGGTTGAAAAATTGTAAGTTATTTATCAATACATTAATCTAGCCGCATTTTAAAGGTAAAGGTTCCTTTTAAAGTTCTCTTTCTTACATCGGAAATAAAACAGGAAAATTAGATTGTATATTGTAAATGTATGTATATTGTAATTATATACTTGTAATTATTGAACTTGTAAAAATATAAAAAACATGAATTTAAAAATGGAAGATTGCAAATAATTCAAGCACTGACCGAACATACTGCTTGACTTCTTACTAACGATTCCGTCGTATTATTTATTAATTTACATGAATTTAGTTGTAAGGACCATTTTTTTTTGGTTCCCCTCCACGGGAATGGCAGGAGGATATAAAAAATGCTCTGACGCATACTCCGCGCACGCAATCGGAGTTATGTGGGACTCGTCCCGACGCCTACCAGAACCATACCCACTAAAAAACCCCCTTTCGGCTCGTGCAATTTTTTTGCTACTCAGCCTTCATCTGAGCGACGGCCAATTGGAGAAAGAGGCCGCTGGGATTTACATAGCACTGAAGGTGCTCAAAGCACTGAAGGTGAATACATAGCACTGAAGGTGCTCAAAATGAAAAGTAAATAATTAAAAACATTAAAAATTGAAAAATAAAATTGTATTAATTCGGATTTACGTAAGAATTAGAATTTACGTTAGAATTAGAAGTTGCGGCCTGAAGGGCTAAGAGATCTAGCGTCAGCTGCGTTGCTACGTTCGTGTGCACGTTTCTCGGTCTAGTGACTTTGAATTTCGAATCTAAGACAGGAGCAGTATATGAGACTGAATCTCAAACTAGAGGATTGGGATGGGATTCGGCGCGTTTAAAGAACGATTCTGAGAGTGTTTTGAGGTGCTGTTGCACTGTAGGTAGTTCAAGATCTCTGTGCAGGTCCGCGTTACGCACGTACCACGGTGCGTCTGTGGCCCTGCGGCAGAAGAGATCTTGAACTACCTGCAGTTTTTGCAGGACGGAGGGTTTGGCGTGGGCAAAGACTGGCGAGGCATATGTCATGACTGGTTTAACGCAGACCTTAGAAAGCGTACGTTTGTTTCTGAACGACATTTTACTTTTTCTACCTAACATACTGTATAAGCGGCCAAGTAAAAACGGGCGAGTTTCGTTACTCTATCGACGTGTGGCTTGGAAGAAAGCGTCTGGTCTAAGGTGACGCCTAAGTATTTGGTAGTGCGCTTCCAGGGGATGGGAATACCTAACATTCGAACGTGCAGATTGTCAGCGACACGACGTTGTTTGCAGTCGAAGTAAACCGCAGAACTCTTGTCTAGGTTCACATTGATACGCCATTTTTGAGACCATGCACCGAGGGCGTCTACAGCCTTTTGGAGTTAGGTGGTGAGACCCGGGACACTTTGGCCTTTGGTGTAAAGGGCTGTGTCGCTGGCAAAGAGGGCGAGTTCGACGTCTTTCGGCGGAATGGGAATGTCGTTAGTGTACACGGTATTCAACAGAGGGTCGAGGACTGAGCCTTGAGGGACTCCAGCCTTTATGGGACGAGGCGCGGAAAGCGTGCCTTCATGTTTGAAACGAAACGTGCGGTCTTTGAGAAACAACGCGATTATCCTAACTAGGTGAGCCGGTAAGCCTATTTTGTAGAGTTTATAAACGAGACCGCTGTGCCAGACTTTGTCGAAAGCCTTGGCTACGTCAAAGAAAACTGCAATCGTTTTCTTCCGTTTCGGATAGAAGCCGTCGAGTATTTACTCGACGATTCGATGGACTTGCTGAGGGCAGGAGTGCTTAGCGCGGAAGCCAAACGGTGGGCAATGATGAGGGGGTAAGGACCAATATTTGTATATATATATATATAAATATATATATATGACAATCAAGTGGCGTAGTGGGTAGCTATGCCTCGTAAGTCCCAGGTTCGAGTCTTGGTAGTGGCCTTCATTGTTCAATGCTTGTCCTTGTGTCATGGTTGTTAATAATTCCATATGTATGTTTTTTCTGGGTTCCCCCCAGTGGGCTGTATGGTCATCCATAGAACAAGCTCTGCTTACTTTGGGGCCATACAGTTGGTGTGTTTGTCTGGGGGCCAAAAAAAATTATTTGAAATTCGTAATATTAATATTGATTTGTATAACGTATTTTTCTGCTGACTTTGGTTGATATAAACACTGTCAACAAAGGTTTAACTTACCTCGTAATAGTTATCGTTCCGAATTTGACCACCCTGACTTTGTTTGAATTGGTGCTCTAGAGTGCAATTCAAAAGCGTGAAGCTCACGAAGGAAGGCGACGGGCTGGCGAAGCGGTTCATGTGGCGGACGACACAATTAATATTTTCATGCATAAACTCATGCTTGCATAAATTAATGCTTGCAAGCCTGCACTTATGCATGTATGCTGCATGGCTGCGTTCATGCATGTGTGCCTGTCTTATCAAATGCTTACATTCATGATTATTCAATGAATTTTATAAATAACTCTTCATAGCACCTTCGCGGCCTTAGCAAAACTAGCAATGACATCACTAAAATATAAAAAATTTAAAAACGCATATAGAGAATGAATTAAACATAAACGTTTGTGGACTAGTTACTTTTAGAGTTTATTTTGTAAAGGCAAATACTGCAGTCTTTTTAGGTTAACCGTCTCAATAACCATATTTATGCGGTTGTGCTTCGTTCGAAGGGTAGGACTAGTCAGTATTATTTGGTATGTAAAATTTTTTAAATATATATTTTGGCTGAAGTTTTTGAATACAATTGGTATTCCCTATAATTTAATCTTTCAGTCTACGATCATGGTGCTTGCAACAGCATCTAAATATAGGAAGTGCGCAAAAAAAATCGAAAAACGTCGCATAAATCCCGTGAATTTATTAAAATATAGTGAAAATAACCGCGATAGTTTAAAACAATTGAAATAACTTCGGTTTCTGTGCAGTATTTAATTTGAAGGACATTTTAAAAGAAATTTGTAAGGTGACATCACTGAGTCATACCTTTATGAAATCGCATTGTAATATTTTGTGCGTTACTTAGGATGAAAATCTCTAAAATTTTCTATGGTTTCTTGCTAATAGATATTTAATAATACCATTGATATGACAGTTTTACCAAAAAGAAGCTAGAAAATGGTGCTATGTGATGACGTCATAAAGAGGTTAACTGTAAGTCAAATTATTTTACGAAGCATAATCGTTTTTGATCTGCGAACTTTTACTTACAAAATAGGTATTTTATACAAAAGTGATACCTCGAAACGGATTTTGAATCAGCATCAGATTTTTTTGATGGTCATGTCATGTCATGGGGTCTGAATGTCGCGAATCTCATAAATTTTCATCTGTTAGCCTTCCGTTAGTAAAATGTAACCTGTAACCTCATATTGAAAAAAATGACTTCGTCTTAATTTGTTTTACGTATTTATCCTGATGAGTAAAGGCAGATCGACAATTTAGTTTTTAAATAAAAAAAAAGAAAAAAAACTCGCATAACAATATGTAAGCCCTACAGAATAATTACGAGTAATAAAGCTATTAACCTTTATCTGGTGTCGTAAACACGTCATTCATGTGAAATTATTTCCAAATGTAACTATAATAGATGGATGATGGATGGATAGAATAATGGAATATCCAACCACGCACTTAAGCACCTGCCTCAACAGGTGCTTACCTTGTTAGCTGTTATATTCAATGCCTGCTTCGACCACAGCTACTTTCTAAAAGCTTAGAAAGAAGCGACAGTCATAGGCAATCCCAAGCCGGGTAAACCTCTGAATATCCCAGCTAATCATAGACCCATCAGCCTCCTCAAGGCCATGTCTAAACTTCTCGAGAGCATCATACTCGCTCGAATGCGGAACCATCTGTTTCCGACGGATGGCGATCCCCTCATTATTCCCCACCAGTTCGGCTTTCGCGCTAAGCACTCCTGCCTCAGCAAGTCCATCGAATCATCGAGTACATACTTGACGGTCTCTATCCACGTCGTTATAAAACAGTCACGGTTTTCTTTGACGTAGCCAAGGCTTTCGATAAAGTCTGGCACAGCGGTCTCGTTTATAAACTCTACAAAATAGGCTTACCGGATCGCCTAGTCAGGTTAATCGCGTCTTTTCTCAAAGATCGTACGTTTCGATTTAAACATGAAGGCACGCTTTCTGCGCCTCATCCCATAAAGGCTGGAGTCCCTCAAGGCTCAGTCCTCGCCCGTCTGTTGTACATCGTGTACACCAACGACATTCCCATCCAGCCGAAAGGCGTCGAACTCGCCCTCTTTGCCGACAACACCACACTGCAACAAGGCCACAATGTTCCGCACTGAATACCAGACTCCAAAAGGCCCTTGGTGTATGGTTTCATAAATGGCGCATCGATGTGAACCCTGAAAAGAGTTCTGCGATGCGCTTCGACCACAAACGCCGTCGTCCCGCTGGCGATCCCCACGTTCGAATGTTTGGCATTCCCATCCCCTGGAAGCGCAGTACTAAATACTTAGGCATCACGTTAGATCCGACGCTTTCTTTCAAGCCACACGTCACTACTTAGGCCGCCTAAATAGCATGTTAGGTAGATAAAGTAAAATGTCTTTCAGAAACAAACGTACACTTTACAAGGTCTGCGTTAGACCCGTCATGACATATGCCTCGCCAATTTTTGCCCACGCCAAACCCTCCCTCCTGCACAAACTGCAGGTAGTTCAAAACCTCTTTTGCCGCAGGGCCACAAATGCACCGTGGTACGTGCGTAACGCGGACTTGCACAGAGATCTTGAAATGCCTACAGTACAACAGCACCTCAAAACACTCTCTGCAGCGATCTTCAAATGCTTCGAAACCCATCCCAATCCTCTAGTTCGTGATTCAGTCTCATATACTACTTCTGTCTTAGATTCGAAGCTCAAAGTCGCTAGGCCTAGGAATGCGCAAGCGTACTCTTCCACCAGACTGTCAGCCGATCTCGAAGCCCTTCTGGCCGCAAATTCTAATTCTAACGTAAATTCAATTCTAACGTAATTCCTAATTCTAACGTAAATCCGAATTAATTCAATTTTATTTTTCAATTTTTTATTTTTTAATTATTTACGTATTCATTTTGAGCACCTTCAGTGCTATGTATGCACCTTCAGTGTTATGAGCACCTTCAGTGCTATGTAAATCCCAGTGGGTGACCCCTTCTGGGCCCCGCTAGCGCGGCTCCTTTCTCCAATTGGCCGTGGCTCAGATGAAAGCTGAGTGGCGAAAAATCGCACGAGCCGACAGGGGTTTTTAGTGGGTAGTGGTTCTGGTAGGCGTCGGAACGAGCCCTACATAACCTGGATCGCGCGCGCCAGTGTATGCGTCAGAGCATTTTTTATCCCCCTGCCCTTCCAGGGAGGGAAACAAAAAATAATGATAGAATAATGTAAATGTAACTATAGATGAAAGATAAGATAAGATGGAACTGGAAAGATATTTCCTATACAAAATTTTTTATTCCATAAAAAATTAAGCCAGGATATCACTAATTTTATATAAACAAAAGAACATACACTTCTCGAAAGGAAGGTAAGTATCTCTAAATTTACGATCAGTTTGTAAACTCAAAAGTTCAAGGTTACTTCTATGATTTTTAATTCTTAAAAATAAATAAGTATATAATAATGTTAGCACTAGGTTTACGCTCTTATGGTCGCTAAGGTGGCGGTGACTTCGTGTTAGCAGGCCCTGTGCACTTGTGCCTGGTCGCATAGTATGGTATACATAATATCTATATCCAGGTACTTTATTTTATTACTTATCATATGTTATCATTATTAACCTGACATTTTATACATTGCAATAGTATTTATTTTTTTATGGCAATTAAAGTTATTTTCTTGTGTTTATATTGTGTATGTTTTTTGATGTTCATGTTTATTTCGTTTTTATTTCGTTTTTTTATATAAATAAAACTTGGAAGGTTTCCTTTTGTATTTTATACCATACCTACTCTAAAAAGCTTATTTTATTCACGCAAAACAGTGAATAAAAAGGCCTTTTATTCACTTAATTTCAGTCATTGCTCTAATTTTAATGTCCATTTCAATTAATGTAACATTTATTATTTCTTGATTAAATTTCTATTTTCGCTTAAATTATGTCTTTTTCTCGTAGTCATGGTATAAAGTATAATATGCAACTCCTGAATAAAGTACGAATTTATATCGAGGGCCATGAATCACTGGCGTCGCTCAGGATTCTAACAGTTGAATCACTCGCTGCGCTCGTGATTCAATCGTTAGAATCCTTCACTTGCTCGTGACTCATCTACGGCCCTCGCTTTTAATCCGTCCTTTATTCACTAGTTGCATAATATACTATTGTATTTCTATCACCTCTCAAGGTGGAAGCTGAAAACCAGAGAATTGCTCATTGAGCATTATACCGTTGAGCTTTTGCCGTATTGCGTCGCCGTAGGACATGATCATATATTATGTAGTTCTTTTGTATTTTATAACTGTTTAATAATGTTTAATGTGCTTTTAGTTTCATTTGTCTTTTGTATCTTTGTTTTTGTGTGTGTGACATTGTGAGGCAAATAAATGATCTATCTATCTAACAAATGAATAATACTACAAATATTGTTACAGTTCTAAGTGTGTTATTTATTATGTATTGTAAACATGCGATTTCATTCATAACAAATCAGCTCCTATAGTAATTCCCTGCTTCCGCGAATCATAATTTATATATCTGCGTATTACAGCGCTAAGTTCCAACTCTGAAAGCATTGAAACATTATTCCTTTGAAATAATAATGCTCTGCGGTCACGATAACTTTCCTTCGTTCTAACCCATTCATGATACAGCGGACGTTCAAATATATAAAAAAACTCGCTTCGAACCATTACATTATGTTTCACATTTGATTGCTATTGATCGAATAGTTTCTTGTTTATATATCTAAATACTATTAGTCCACCGTCCATGGACAGGTCAGACGGTAAAATCAATAGAATTTGTACGACAGTGAGAATGTTGCGTGAGGCGGTAGGTAAATTATTATGAACCATACATGGGTGAAGACTCGACTTCATTTTATTAGGTTATTCTCGTGTTGGGAAACGAAATGAGGTTTTGACACGAAGTAGGTTTCTTGTAGATTTTTGCGGGAAGGGAGATCGTTTTTGGTATGTGGTCGATAAGTAGGTGAGAAATTGGTGCATAGCTTTTTAAAACATTTATGCAATAACCTCCGTATGGAGCCAACAGGTCCACATTTACAGTAAATTGTGCAAAGGTTTTAAACCAAAAAAAAAAATTTTGTTGATTTTTCGAAATAAGCATTAGTTGTACCCGTAATTTCGAGGGCTCATCCTTTGTTTTATCCAAAACGAGATTACCAAGATTATACTTAAAATACGAATGAAGTGTATGGGTACAGATGACACTGTCGCGTGCTCGTTTGACGACCATGACAATAGTATTAAAATTGATTTCTGGGTACAGAAGATTCAGAGATTACTATGAGTAACAAATTCTTAATGTTAGTTTTACAATGCGAGAAGTAAAGTTTAATAATGGTAGCGTCAAAAGAAAATGATATGCATAATAGTCTGTGACAGTATTATGATTTGATGAAATTAAATATGCTGAAATGTTTATTAACATCTCCATGATGGCGATGGCTGGATACCGCGTTAACTCGTGAACGGGTGCCGTTTGAGGGTGTTTGTCGTTTGAATACTTGGGGGGAGGGAGACTTGCCGAGCTAACAGATGCAGATAAGAATAACTTTGTATTGACCTAAAGAGACTCTGTAAATTTATTTTGAAACAAATATATCCGTGAAGTTTCTTGCCAGTTCTTCTTCACGAAGGTTTTTTCGAACTGGTGGTAGAGTCATGTTTTATTTAACATCAATAAGAACAAGTAATTGTCAATGATGAGAAATGAATATTTGATTTAATTTGATTTGATTTCATGATGTAAAGTGATTAATTTTAACATTTTCACATCATAACACATTATTTGAGGATATTAATAGAAATAAGCAATAAAAAATGAATGAATAATACTTCAAATACTTCAAAACTTACTTAGTTGACTCCAAAATGCAAGTGCGTTCTATCAAATATAACACATCAAAAAATATTGAGATCACTTTAAAAATACGAAATCTTTTTTGTTACAGTAGAATAAAACGTTTTTTTCTTTTTCTTCTAAGATTGTTCATTCAAAAATCAAATATTTTAATAACAAAAGATTTTAAAATATCAATTGTTTTACTGAATAAAAAGAGATTAAATCCTTGTTTACGCTCATTCATAAATCTGACCAACTTGATTCAAGCGTTTTTTCTGACTTTTCCAAGAAGGAGTTCATTCAAAAAGATGCCGAGGGTTATATCAGAAGTTTTACGAGCAAGAATTGTTACTTTGGGGGAAGAAAGACATTCTACGAGAGACATAGCACGCAGAGTGGCTGTATCCCAATCCTGTGGAGTGAACACGTTACGGAGGTATCGTAGCGTGGATAATTTTGCTGATCGACCTCACAGTGGTCGGCCAACTGTTCTTACTGCTGCTCAGAAGTGATTCATCAGATTGCTGACTGCCCGAGACCCAACAATCAATGCCACTAAAATAAAAGCTGAGTTGCGGGCTGCTACTGGACTAGAAATCAGCACTCAGACCATCAGGAATTGCTTACACCAGGTTGGATTACGCGCGAAAAGATCCTGGCGAGCACCCCTGAACTTACAGCAACGACAGCGACGCAGATTTTAGTGGGCTAGACTACGCCAAAATGAAGAAGACGACAAGGAAAATATTTGGCGGAATCGTCTCTTCGTTGACGAGGCCAGACGACGACCAGAATTAGCACTCATCCGGTCAACCGAAGTCTCCGTGTCTGGAGAAGACGAAGAACGCTGATAGACAAAGAACTGCCACGGGAACCGTTCAACAAGGTGGGAAATTGGTATCCTTTTAATGATTGGTGGTAGAACGCCGTTGATCCCGTATCGTGGCTGGATGACTGCAGCTTTGTACCAAACCATTGCTATTGATGGAATTCTCAGGTCATTTAAAATAAACAATGGCCCTCGATTCGTATTGGTTGACGATAATGCACCCACATATCGAGCTCAACGAGTCAACACTGTTTTGTGTAAATACGACATTACCAGATTAGACTGGCCTGCCGGCTCGCCTGACTTAAACTCGATAGAGCACGCGTGGGTTACTGTCAAGGAGCTGTTTGGAACCGTCAGCCACCTCCCCAGACAGTGTCAGAGATCAGGAAACCGTTATTCAAGAATGGGACAGGTTACCGCAAGAAATGCTGGATAACTTAATTCTTAGAATGCCCAGAAGGATTGCCGCATGTGTTCCAGCCAGGGGAGGAGTTATCTAATTGATAAAATCTATCTGATCGATAAAATCCTACTTTTTTGCGAAAATCAAAATGCAGCTGGTAAACTGTAAATTCCGTTTTGTAATAACGCCGTCTTTTTTTCCTCGAATTCATAGTTCGACTAAGTAACCTGTGCCATAGGAATGTTTTAGTTGCCTTTTTGCCTACTAAACAGCTAAGCTGGTGGCAACGTCTTAAAATGATCTTGAATTATTAAAATGAATTTTTAGAGCTTCAGTGCCTTTAGATGATTACCGTTACAAGTCTGCATGTGACAAATGACGATGGTTCACTGCCATTTTGATGAATTATTCGTTAAAAGTTTAGAAAAGAATTTTTTTTATAGCAGAATATTATGCAGTGACTTAAAATACCAAATTTAACAGTTAAAAAGCTTTGTGGTAACGGTGGACCCGTATCATAAAGTATTTAAATGATATACAGGGTGAATCTTTATTATGTGCACATATTAAAATGGGGAAAACTAGACCAAAATTTTATCGACAGAAAAGAATTTAAAAACATTAAAAATTTTTTTGTAGGAGTTATAATGTTTTTAATTTTTCATTCGGGAAATTTGAAGCTTTGTAAATAAATTACTACGACTTTTGAACTAAGTGGCCTATCGTGTTCAAATAATAACTAAAATGTCAGGAAAGCAATGGCAACACTGATTTATAAACAAAAAGTACCCATAAAATGTATCTTCACATGAAAAATAAACATTTGTTGGAAAAAAATGATTTTTTTTGTGTTAATTTTCAGGAAATTGACGATTTTCCCAAAAAGATCTGATATTTTTATTATTTTATTATTATTTCATCTAATTCTACATCGTATTAGCTTTCGAATACTAAAAAAAAATCTTCTAGCTCAAACATAACATTTGCTGCAGGCCGTTAAGGTATATCTTCAAGTCATCTGCGTGTAAAATGTATTGACAGTATTCAAAACAACTATCAATATCATTGATAAATAAGACAAAAAGGAGCGGTCTAAAGATAGATCCTTGTGGAATGCCTGACGTAATAGGAATGGAATGTGATTCATAACCATGGTAACCGTTTTTTGTGTTCTGTTAGTAATATATGATTTAAACCATCTCCAGAGATTACCACGTATCCGATTAAAGGCCAACTTCTCCAGCAAAATTTTGTGGTCTACCCTGTCGAATGCTTTCCCGAAGTCCGTATAGATACTGTCTGTCTGTTTGTTATTATCGATATTTTTAAAAAGATTAGTCAATTCAAAAAAGTTCGAGAATAAGTTACATATAGCCTCGGGAGTGTCGGCTTTGTCGTTCATATAAGACATTTTGTGAGGAATATCAGACTGACCTTTCCTGTTATTGATGTAAGTCCAAAAATATTTTATATTATGCTTAATACTGTACTCAACTAACTTTGAATAATTTTTGTGGCAAATATTGGGATTCTCCTTGAAGCTAGCCCTATACATAGAAAACGTAGAATAATCTGATTTATTTTTAGTTTTTTCCATTTTATCCATGCAGCTTCTTTATTTTTAAACATGTGAATAAGCGACGGAGTAAACCATACTGGGAAATTAGATTTAGAGACATATTTGGTAGGGATATGTTTGCGTATAGTACTATAGATACATTCATAAAATATATCTATACTTACCTCTGTTGATTTATTTTGAAATAGTTCCTTCCAGTTGTAGTTAAGAATTTCATTATTAATTACAGTATAGTCAGCATCACTAAAGCAATATTTAATCTGTCGTTTACTAGGTAGGTTTTCGTCAACATATGGACTAGGTATTAAAATATAAAATGGTGGATGGTATTTATCCTGCGGAACTAGGGTTATTGGTGCTGGCAAAACTTTACAATCGAGAATAATTGTGATACATAAATCAAGTAAGCGGTTCATAAAATTTTTATGTATATTTATTTGAAACCCACCAATAGTATACAAAAATTTAACAAATAATTATGCGGTGGATGTAAGTCGTTCAAATGTGATAGTGTCATATAAGTATCTACTTGTTGCCATTGAATATTAGATAAATTAAAATCTCCAATAATGAAAAAGTTTGTGATATTAGTTGTAATAAGTAGTCTTGCAGGTACTCAAAATACGCCATGTAAACCTGGTCCTCTAGTCGTGGTGAGATATACGCGGCAGCAAAAACATATTTATTTTTACCTACACGTACCTTCAAAGTAATGTGGTCGACAATTGCAGGTACGAAACAACGGCGCGAATAGGTACCGGTAGCGGGCGCCGCTGGCTCAGTGGCAGCCAGTGAGCGCCGCACAGCTATCAACACGCCACCGCCGTCCTCCCGTCCCGTGCACGCGCGGTCGCGATCGCTACGATATACATAATACCGCAAATCTATGAATTCATTTTTCGATATATCTGCATGTCTATATTAATATAGACGGTATGTAATTTTGTTCGTAATCCCCTGCTGTTTTGAAAGTAGACTGATAATAAGTCGGGGTTAGGGTTTGCAAATTTTGCAACATACGATAAACAATTTTACTGAAGTTAGATGATGTGATAGAATGTGAAGACAAATTAATTTAAAGTAGAACGGTAAACAGCACAGCAATATATCACAGTAAACTACTACCTTCCATATTCCTGGATATAGGAGCGTTCTTATAATGAAAAAATATTTAAACCAGATAAGAAGTATCAGATTTTATCGATCACAAATATCTTTCCCTATATGAACACGAGGTTGATACAAGCTTGTCCAAGAGGTTCTTATTCACTTACCCTTGTTCACTGTATTATATTCCAGGTTAATTTTATGAGAATATATTTAAAAATAACAAATTTAATTGGCTTGCCAGTCATGAATATTTTAGTAGGGTAAAACTAGCCTGAACCGCCATTGACAAAATTAGGTCGAGAATCCACCGAAGCCCTTTTAAATCTTTTAGTATTTTGTTTGTTAGTATAACTTATTGTTACGTAGCTGACCTTTAACTGTGTGTTGTTATGCCATTATTGTGGTCCCTGGATTCGGCAATTACACGAAAATTACAGATTTACGTAATAGCCAAACTAAACATAGGTAAGGTTTTAACAACTCGTTGAAATAGCCCTCTTATATATTTTGTAAATTAAGCTCTACGTATTCTTAAAAAAAAAATTATTACTTGTCATATAAGATTTCTGTTTTATTATATGTGTTAGAATTAAATATGTAATACAGCGAAGGTCTACGGTTTGAAACCTAGTCTCAGGCCTGTTGTACACACACGTTATTTCGCCGTGAAAATCTACGGTTAATTCGCCGTACGTTGCCTACGGTTGTCAGTGTTGTATGAATGACTATGGGAGCTTGTTGACATAAACGGCGGCAAAATTTCACGGCGCCGCCACTGTGTTTGTCGTGGCTTCCCCTCGGCGTACCGCGTCTACGCACGGCGTGATTTTTGTCAGTGTTGTATCGCAGTATATGCGATTCTCGCTCCGATCGCCACGCGGTGCGGACGTGCAAGACCCCGTTCTCCGTTGATCGGTCCCTGCCCGATATTCCGTGGCACTCAGTCTACTGACGTCACAGTTTAGCGTGTTGGTTCCGTGCTACGGTTTTCAAGGTTTTTCTACTCCCTCTGAGTGCTATCGAAGTGCGATTTTTCTTTGCGACTAAGCCCCTTAGTCTTCAAAGTGCTGTGCTAAGTTGTGTTGTGCTTGTGCTGAGTGCAGTGTTGTGCCCAGCGTAAGTAGTCTGGTTTCAGTACAAAGGATACTTAACGGTGACAACGAATTTGTACTGAACCAGACCTTTTATTTTTATTTTATTTCTCTTCTCTATTTTATTTATTTTTCTCCTATTTTCATATTTATTTTTATCATATCTGTGTGTTTTCGTGTGTATTTGTCTTTATTGTCGGTAAAGGTTGACCCTAACGCGGTCAACTCTTTACCTGCGTACCCTTTTTTAGGTTTCTAGGTAGCGGCCTTCGGCGTACTACGGTTAGTTTTAAGTTATTCTTCCCAGCCCCCCTACCGCTGGTAGGGAGGTTTGCATACATTTATATATTTATATATTACATATTGTAATTCCAAGCCCTCCAATGGACCTTGTTAATATTCTTAGGTCATTCGCCCAGGCGCTCGCTGCGTCCGGCGTAAGCATACCCGCTGACGTACTAACGCAGGCCTTACAGGCATCTATTGCGTCCCCGGCCCCTCAGGCCTCAACCTCGGCCCCTCAGGCCTCTAATGTCCAGACCCCTCAGGTGTATAGCTCTCCCGCGTCTCCCGTTCCATCCGATATGGACTGCGCGTCCATCTCATCCTCGCGCTCATCACGCAGGAAGCGTACCGCTCCCGGGAGCGATTCAGACTCCGCCGCGTCCGAAGCTTCGTCGGTCGCCGCCACCCTAACCGGTTCTCCTGAGCCCGCGTTCCAGGTAGTTGCCAAACGCTCTAAGAAGCGTTCGAAAAAAGCCGCGGTGTCTTCAACACCCCAGCCAACCCCGGTGTCTTCTACACCCGCCCCCGTGCCGCTCATGTCACTCGAAGTGACCGCGTCTCCGTCGGTCCCTTCGAAGCCAGCGTCGCGCTGCGCTCCCGTCCCACCGAAGCCTCAGCTCCCTCCGCCCGTCTTCCTCCGTGAAAAAGCGCGCTGGACAGTGGTTTCTAACTTGTGCAAAGAGCACAAAATTAATTACTTAAAAGCCGCCAACGCTAGCGAAACAATCAAAATTCAGGTCGCGACCGTCGACGACTTCCGCGCGTTCACCAGGTTACTTTCTCTTAAACAAATCGCGTATCACACCTACGCCCTCCCGGAGGAGCGTAAGATCCGCGCAGTACTACGGGGCGTCCCGTTCGAGCTCGCGAATGAAGAAATCCTCGAGGACCTTAAGTCCCAGGGTTTCCCGGCCGAAGCAGTGCACAAGATGCACTCTAACCGCGGTAGGCGCTTTCCGTTAGCTTTAGTTATCTTGTCGAATACTCCCAACTCGAGGGAGATCTTTAGAGAGGCTCGCACAATTTGCGGACTCTCTCGAAATATCTCCGTCGAGCGTCCCAACCCCCGCGGTCACCCTGGGCAGTGCCACCGCTGCCAGCTCTATGGCCACGCAGCGGCTAACTGCTCAGCTCCCCCCAGGTGCGTTAAGTGCCTGGATCCGCACATAACGAAGGATTGCACTCGCGCACCTGAATCCACTTCCCCCCCTGCCTGTGTGCTGTGCGGTCAGTCCGGCCACACAGCTAACTACAGGGGTTGCCCGCGCGCTCCGCGCTCCACCGCAAAGAGGGCCGCGCCTAAACCGGCGCCGTCGCTCACTCCCGCTCACTTCCCGCCGCTGCGCAACCGGGGTCCCCCGGAAGCAAAGCCCGTTCAGCTGACGCCTACTCAGGCTCTGTCTTGGAGGCAGCGTCCGGCCGTTCCGCCTGCACCTTCCAGACCCATCCCAGCTCCCGTAGCTTCCGTAGGGCCGCGTCCTGCTCCGTCATCCGCACCTCAGTCATCGTTGGCTGAGGACATGAAGACCGTGTTCGACGTTATTCAAAACGTCAATATTAACGAAATTTCCGTGCTCGCACGCTAACTGCGAGCCGCCCGCTCTCCTCAAGAGCGTTTATTTGCGTTAGCCGAGCATCACTCGCTTCTAAGTTCGTTATAATTTTTTTTTTTTTTTTTGGTATAAAATCGTAAATTAGTAAATTATAATGTCTAGACCCGCGAATCCCGCGTCCAGTCGTATTAAACCCAAGGGCTTATCCCTAGTATCTTTTAACGCTCGTAGCCTTAACACCAACCTTCCCGAGATTAAACTGTTCCTTCAGAACAAAGAACCTGACTTATTCCTTCTCCAGGAGACATGGCTTACTCCAAACCGCTCCAGGGGATTCGCTATACCTAAGTACGCGTTTATTCTTAACGATAGGCCCAACTCCGACGGTTTCGGCGGCACCGCTATATATTACAAAAGAGGCTTCCACTGCTGTCCTCTCCCTACCCCTCCTCTCCTCAACATGGAAGCCACTGTGTGTAGATTGGCTATGACTGGTCATCCGACCATCATCATAGCTTCAATCTACATACCTAGTGGTACCAGACCAATCCGCAGCGACTTTGAGGCCATTCTCGCCCTCGGCCGTTCAGTCATTATGTTCGGAGACTTTAACTCCAAACATACTGACTGGACGTGCCTATCGACTAACACCAGCGGTATCGCTCTCCTCGACATCACTAACTCCCTTGACTTAGACGTCATATCCCCCATCACTCCCACTCACTATCCCAACAACCCGACCTACTCTCCTGACATCCTCGACTTTGCAATTATCAAGCGAATCAATCTTGATCTAAGGTCTATCGAACCGCTCGATGACCTAGGCTCCGACCATCGCCCCGTCTCCCTCGTGCTAGGACCGCCGAACGATAACGTCTCATCTCCTAAGACCTTTACCAACTGGAAAGGCTTTAAAAAAACGTTATTTTCAGCCTTAGAGGCTCCGAACTCTCCACTCGCGATCTCTCCCGAACAATTAGATAGCCCGGATAAAATTGATTCATTAGTAAATTCTCTCACTGATGCTATCAACTCAGCCATCAGTGACAACGAAAAGGTTGCTAAGCAAGGCAAACCCACGCTTCGCTTAGCCGTTAGCAATCTTATTAAAGCTAAGAACGCGGCTCTCCGGAGAGCCAAGAAATATCCCACGCCCGCCTATAGAACAGCTGCGAATCAGCTTCAACGTAAAGTTAAGTCTTGCCTCGCGGAACTCCGAGACGCTCAGATGAACGATCTCATGGTGAATATCTCTCCGTCCCACCAAGCGTACTATAGCACGGCCCGAGCCTTACGCGTAGACACCGCCTCTCACGTTCCTCCTCTCACTCGTCCCGATGGCACTACTGCCTTTGAAGTCGAAGAGAAAGCCGAATGCTTCGCCGACAGCATTGCCGCACAATGCTCGCCCAGCACGCAACCTGCTGATCCCTCACACATCCAGGCGGTGGAGGACGAAGTCCTTCGCAGAGACTCTCTCCCCATCACCGCCGACCCTGTCACAGTCTCTAATGACGAAATCTTGCTTCTGATTAGAAATCAAAAGTCCAAAAAGGCTCCGGGTGCGGATGGAATTTCCAACCACGCACTTAAGCACCTACCTCAACAGATGCTTACCTTGTTAGCTATCATTTTCAATGCCTGCTTCGACCATAGCTACTTCCCAAAAGCTTGGAAAGAAGCGACAGTCATAGGCATTCCCAAGCCGGGCAAACCTCTGAACGTCCCGGCTAATCACAGACCCATCAGCCTCCTCAAGGCAATGTCTAAACTTCTCGAGAGAGTCATACTCTCTCGAATGCGGAACCATCTGTTCCCAACGGATGGCGATCCTCTCATTATTCCCCATCAGTTCGGCTTTCGCGCGAAACACTCCGGCCCTCAGCAAGTCCATCGAATCGTCGAGTATATACTTGACGGTTTCTATCCGCGTCGTTATAAAACAGTCGCGGTTTTCTTTGACGTAGCCAAGGCTTTCGATAAAGTCTGGCACAGCGGTCTCGTTTATAAACTCTACAAGATAGGCTTACCGGATCGCCTAGTCAGGTTAATAGCGTCGTTTCTCAAAGACCGTACGTTTCAAATTAAACACGAAGGCACGCTTTCTGCGCCTCGTCCCATAAAGGCTGGAGTCCCTCAAGGCTCAGTCCTCGCCCCTCTGCTGTACACCGTGTACACCAACGACATTCCCATCCCGCCGAAAGGCGTCGAACTCGCCCTCTTTGCCGACGACACCGCACTCTATACCAAAGGCCACAGTGTTCGGCACCTTGTAACCAGACTCCAAAAGGCCGTAAACGCCCTTGGTGTATGGTTTCAAAAATGGCGCATCGGTGTGAACTCTGAAAAGAGTTCTGCGATGCGCTTCGACCACAAACGCCGTCGTCCCGATGGCGATCCCCACGTTCGAATGCTAGGTATTCCCATCCCCTGGAAGCGCAGTACTAAATACTTAGGCGTCACATTAGATCCGACGCTTTCTTTCAAGCCACACGTCGAAAGAGTTTCGAAACTCGCTCGTCACTACTTAAGCCGCCTAAATAGCATGTTAGGTAGAAGAAGTAAAATGTCTTTCAGAAACAAACGTACACTTTACAAAGTCTGCGTTAGACCCGTCATGACGTATGCCTCGCCAATCTTTGCCCACGCCAAACCCTCCCTCCTGCACAAACTGCAGGTAGTTCAAAACCTCTTTTACCGCAGGGCCACAAACGCACCGTGGTACGTGCGTAACGCGGACTTGCATAGAGATTTTGAACTGCCTACAGTACAACAACACCTCAAAACACTCTCTGAAGTGTTCTTCAAACGCTCCGAAACCCATCCCAATCCTCTAGTTCGTGATTCAATCTCATATACTACTCCTGTCTTAGATTCGAAGTTCAAAGTCGCTAGGCCTAGGAATGCGCAAGCGTACTCATCCACCAGACTGTCAGCCGATCTCGAAGCCCTTCTGGCCGCAAATTCTAATCCTAACGTAAATTCTAATTCTAACGTAATTCCTAATTCTAACGTAAATGCGAATTAATTCAATTTTATCTTGCAAATTTTAATTTTTGTTTTAATTATTGATTTTCATTTTTGAGCACCTTCAGTGCTATGTATTCACCTTCAGTGCTTTGAGCACCTTCAGTGCTATGTAATCCCAGCGGGTGCCCCCTTCTGGGCCCCGCTAGCGCGGCCTCTTTCTCCAATTGGCCGTCGCTCAGATGAAGGCTGAGTGGCAAAAATGCACGAGCCGACAGGGGGTTTTTAGTGGGTATGGTCCTGGTAGGCGTCGGGACGAGTCCCACATAACTCTAGAATCGCGCCAGAGTATGCGTCAGGGCATTTTTATCCTCCTGCCCTTCCCGCGGAGGGGAACAAGAAAAAAAAAAAGCAGTATATGCGAGCGTGTCGATGGTGCCGGATGTTTTCAGGTTTTCGGTGAAGTTTACCTACGCTGATTTAAGAGTAAAATGGACATACATCAAGAATTACTTATTACATGGGTCAAGAGAGACTTGCAATATAGGATTTTATGGGATATGGGTTGGAATAAAGATTATTAAGTTTTCTATATACCTACATATTATGAAGGAATGATCTTTTTCTTATAAGGGTTCATGGTGAGGACGTCTGTAGCTAAGCACAGAAAAATCCCAACTGATCGGCACCTGGCCGTTGTCTCGACCGGTACTTTTGCCGTTTCATGTACAAGCTAGCACGTTTTCTTTATCGTACGGCAAACACGCCGTACGGTTAAGAAAACGTGCCGTATACAAGAGGCCTCAGAGTAGCGACGAATACTGAAGTGCTTTACCAGCAGCCTTAGCACGGGGTGCCAACACAAGATCTGTGTGACGGATTATATCACTATTTGTCGAATATCATCGATATTTTTTTTGTTCCCCTCCACGGAGACGGCAGGAAGAATTAAAAAATGCTTTTACGCATACTCCATGCGCGTGATCGGAGTTATGTGGGACTCGTCACTCCGAGCCTACCAGAGTCTATACCCACTAAAAACCCCCTGAATGACTCGTGCAATTTTTTGCCATACAGCCTTCATCTGAACGACGGCCAATTGGAGAAAGAGGCCGCGCTAGCGGGGCCCAGAAGGGGTCACCCGCTGGGATTTACATAGCATTGAAGGTGCTCAAAGCACTGAAGGTGAATTCATAGCACTGAAGGTGCTCAAAATGAAAATTGAATTTTTAAATAAAATTAAATAAATATTAAAGAAGTTAAATTAATTCGAGTTAAGATCACAATCTGAATTTGCGGCCAGAAGGGCTTCAAGATCCGATGTCAGTCTGGTAGAAGAGTACGCTTGCGCATTTCTAGGCCTAGCCACTTTGAACTTCGAATCTAAGACAGGAGTAGTATATGAGATTGAATCTCGAACTAGAGGATTGGGATGGGTTTCGGAGCGTTTGAAGAACGCTTCAGAGAGTGTTTTGGGTGTTGTTGTACTGTAGGTAGTTCAAGATCTCTGTGCTAGTCTGCGTTACGCACGTGCCACGGTGCGTTTGTGGTCCTGCAGTTTGTGCAGGACGGAGGGTTTGGCGTGGGCAAAGATTGGCGAGGCATATTTCATGACGGGTCTAACGCAGACCTTGTAAAGTGTACGTTTGTTTCTGAAAGACATTTTACTTTTTCTACCTAACATGCTATTTAGGCGGCCTAAGTAGTGACGGGCGAGTTTCGAAACTCTTCCGACGTGTGGCTTGAAAGAAAGCGTCGGATCTAATTTTTTTTTTTTTTTTTTTGCTGCCGAGGCACCCTCATGGGAGGGAGGTGGAAGATGCGTCATGCATACCCGCCCGCAGGTAAATTCCTCTGCGGGGGGGTTATGTGGGACTCACCAGAATGGCACCTACCCACTAAAAACCACCTGTTGGCTGTGGTAAGCGTATACCTTTAGCCTTCATCGGAAGCGACACCCGTCGGGAAGTTGGGCGCGCTGGCGGAGACCCGCTAGCGGGTCTTCCGCCTGTAGTGAAAGTTGCACTGAAGGTGCTCAAAGGGACATGAGTTGGTGGCCGTTCTGGGCAGCCTCCGGTGAAGCCGGGGCTGGGCAGAGGTCGGCCGAAGCATGATTTAGGGATCAATTCATTTAAATGAACCTACAATGAATTGAGAAGGGAACTATGCTCCGCCAGAGCTAGCAAACGCTCTGTCGGAGTACGTGAAGCCCTAAGTTTACGGGCTAAGACTGCGATTTCACTAACATCGACATTTTTAATAGCGTCGCAGACGATACGCATATCGTCTGCTACGGAGGATTGAGGAGTGGGTTTGTATGGGCGAGGAGCCGGGATGAGATTCGATGCGGGACGCTGCCTCCAGTTTTCTGGAGCAGGCTTGGGCTGAGTAGGCTTTGCAGCCGGAGGAACCCGGCTACGCAGCGGCGGAAAGTTTTCTTGAGAAAGGCGCGGGGCCTGTTTGGGAGCCGCCCTTTTGAAATTGGAGCGCATACAACGGGGTGCACGAGGGCAACCCCTGTAGTTTGCGGTGTGGCCGGACTGGCCACAAAGCACGCAATCGGGAGGAGAGGGAGTTTCAGGAGTGCGATTGCACTCCTTAGTGAAGTGCGGGACCAGGCACTTGACGCACCTGGGCGGTGCGCGGCAGTTGGCTGCCGCGTGCCCGTACAACTGGCACCGATGGCACTGGCCGGGATGACCGCGGCGATGAGGCGCCTCGATTGAGATCCCAGAGAGGCCACAAATAGAGCTAACCCCTTTCAGGATCTCTCTGGACTTGGGGACGTTGGCGAGAATCACCAAAGCGAGAGGGTGTTGCCTCCCGTACTTGCTGTGCATTTTATGCACCGCGAGTGCCGGGAAGCCTTGGGACTGCAGATCCTCCAGGATGGCCTCGTTCGATAATTCGAACGGGATTCCCCTGAGTACCGCTCTGATCTTACGCTCTTCTGACAGAGCATAGGTGTGATAAGCATATTGCTTATCGGTGAGGAGCTTTGTTAAAGCTCGAAAGTCGTCTATCGACGAGACTAAGATTTTAATAGATTCACCCGAGTTGGCTGCTCGGATGTAATGGATTTTGTGCTCATTGCACAATGTCGAGACCTCGGTCCATTTACCCTTTTCCCGAAGGAAAACGGGTGGTGGGACCTTGGCCTTGACAGAAGTTGGGGCCGGAGCGGGTGTTGAAGACACCGGGGCAGCTGGCGTTGAAGACGCCGCAGGAAGTGTAGGGACGGGCGTCGAGGGCGCCGGGTCTTGTTTTGAACGCTTCTTAGAGCGCTTCTTAACAAGCGTAAAGGAGGGAGACTCAGGGCCAGTTGGGGTGGCGTCCGAGGATGACTCGGTCGCGGGTGCGCGCTTGCGTCGCGGAGGGGCGTCTACTTCGCACTCCATGTCACTGGAGGAAGGGGACGCGGGAGGGCCTAAGACCTGAGGGGTCTGGGGAACTGGGGTGGCCTGAGGGGCCATTGTGGACATTATCGTCATGAAATGAGGGATGAGAGAATCTAGGAAACGGAACTTATCAGCATTTATATGTATGCCTTCAGCACCGATACTATCAGCTAACTTCTTCCTAATCTCATCAGAGCTTAGGGAAGCCATTGCGGAGGGGTTGGGGAGGGACAATATATGAACCTAACAACGATGACTAACTCCCTAAAACCACCCTACACGCAGTAGGGCGGTTGAGAACGACGCGAATAACTTACTCGAACACAGCACTTGAAGTCCTGGAACAACGAAACCCCGTCGACGAAGCTCACGTTCCACGAAGTACGGTTAACAAGCCACTATTCGCCGTGAAAACGGCGTTAGAAACTTAGAAGTACGGTTAACGAGCCACTGTCCGCCGTGAAAACGGCGTTAGAAACTTAGTACGGTAAACAACTATGAAATTTGGGTGCTCTATTAGCGCGGGGGCTAAAAGAGCGGGAAGGCGTCTGCGATCGACGTGCGCTCGAGAACGCACGCAGACCGAGACTGTCGGATCTAAGGTGACGCCTAAGTATTTAGTACTGCGCTTCCAGGGGAAGGGAATGCCTAACATTCGAACGTGGGGATCGCCAGCGGGACGACGGCGTTTGGGGTCGAAGCGAATCGTAGAACTCTTTTCAGGGTTCACATCGATGCGCCGTTTTTGAAACCATACACCAAGGGCGTTTACGGCCTTTTGGAGTCTGGTTACAAGCTGCAGGACACTGTGACCTTTGGTGTAGAGTGCGTGTCGTCGGCAAAGAGGGCGAGTTCGACGCCTTTCGGCAGGATGGGAATGTCGTTGGTGTACACGGTGTACAGCAGAGGGGCGAGGACTGAGCTTTGAGGGACTCCAGCCTTTATGGGACGAGGCGCTGAAAGCATGCCTTCATGTTTAAATAGAAACGTACGGTCTTTGAGAAACGACGCGATTAACCTGACTAGGCGATCCGGTAAGCCTATTTTGTAGAGTTTATAACAGAGACCGCTGTGCCAGACTTTATCGAAAGCCTTGGCTACGTCAAAGAAAACCGCGACTGTTTTATAACGACGCGAATAGAAGCCGTCAAGTATGTACTCGACGATTCGATGGACTTGCGGTGGGCAGGCGTGCTTAGCGCGGAAGCCAAACTGATGATCATCGATATAATTGCATTCATTTTTATACCACACCAATATAGCCAGTCACCCCAAGATTGTGTCAAGGGCTGTTTTACCACTTAGCTAAGACATATCCCAAAACTGGGACTAGTCATTTCTTGTCACGTGACTTAAATCTTGAGCCCGTATTATGCCTGCTGGAATGGTCACCTGCTGGAACTTTCTTAACAGTGTAGTTTCTAGTTAAATTCTTACTATGTAGTTGGTATAATATATCAAACATGTGGATTTATTTACATTCGTTATTGTTTAATATTTGGTTGTATGCTATTCTATTCTATATTATCGATCTCATTGTTACTGTACCTTCATTAAATTAATATTATGTAAACGTCGATATGCACTTTAGACTTACGGAACCAGCAACGATAGTTTGTAAGAATAGCTCGTTATTTATATAAATATATAATGTTATATATATATTATTGTATACAGGGTGACTGGAAATTAGTGAACACCCTTGTAAGGCAGTATGGTACAGGTCATTTGCAACAAATTTAGTTATATATATATGATTGTGATAAGTCAATTCTAATATTTTTTGTTGAAAAATCATTATGAGTCCTCTTCAGGCTTAAATAAAAATAAAACTATCGGTTTTTCGTAAGTTTTTTAATGAATTTTTATTTATAACATTCCAGTAACTAAATCGACACTAATTAAGGTACATTTATTTGCCTTATTGAGATGCAGTGCTTCAGACAAATAAAAATAGCAAAAATTTTTCAAGACTTGCTCATAAACACTTAATTTTATCATTAAAAAACACAAAATATTTATGTATATAATATTTTCAAATATTATACTAAATAAGTATGTATGTTATTTCATGTTTTATTTCATAAACACAATAATAAATTTATTATGCAAAGTTTGGTTTTATAAAATGCTCTTTTATAAAACTCTAATTCCTATAAACTCATCTTCCTAGCGTTCTCTTTTATATAATCTTTTTTTACTGTATCTCATAAAAACCTTATAACATAAGGCGAACTTGCTCGAAACCTCTGCTCCAAAAATTATTTATCAAACAGATGTAAAAAGCAACTAATGGTAAATTGAAATATAATATTATTTGATAATGCAACGCACAATGTACATTTTGTCATAGATTTTTTTTTTCACAGTAATCAGTTAAACTTTAGTCAGGTTTTTCGCAATGAAATAAAATAAAGCAATTTAACTCTTTTTCTTAGCATAGTGTGCTAATTTCCGTCAAAATAATTTCTAGGTTGTCTCAATTAACTTATAACGACAGTCTTGGTAAAAAAACCCGTGAGTTTAAAGATATTTATTGCAGCTGTAGGCAAAAAAGAACCAAAAAGCGGAAATTTTGTAAAATATCACTAAAGTGCCAATATCTCGAAAACCAGAAAACTTTTACTAGAGGCATGTTGGTGTTATCTGATGGGCTTAAAGTCCATCTACCTCCAGTGTCACCCTTACGTGTCATTTCTGGGACACCCTGTATATTATGTTATCAAAATGTTTATCAGTATAATATAATAGCTTATTTAAAAAAACATAAAAACAGAATAAAAAGTAATAATAAATAGAAACTCGCTATGAGCTCATGACTTCCATATAAACTTTGTATGATTAATTATTCATTGGCCAGTTATGGTGCAGTTAAAAAATAAAGTTTTTCTTTGCTACTTTTGGCTATTCTTTCTTTTTCTTTGTTTTTTAATGATTCGTGAACTACCGTACATTTCGAAAAAGTAATAAAAATGTATCTTTTAGTTTTCAGATCTTAAGTGTGTTTATATAAAGTACATTATATAAAGGAAATTGTAACAATTAACCAAAAGGAAAAGAGTTTGCCCCTAACACAGGTCTGTGTATTTAACAGGGGCTTTCTGCAACAATGTTAAATGCTTTTACCTAATAAATAAATTTTGAATTTTGAATTTTTGAACTTGATATCGAGAAATTAGTGCTAATAAATAATTTAAATTCAATTAAATAGTGCTAAAATTATTTAACTTGGTTTTGTGTAGATAGATAGATAGATCGATAAACTTTATTTGCCAAAAATGGTAACACATTATTTTTTCATTTCATTTTTACAGAAAACATATGGACTAAGGATTATAATTTACACAATTCAAATGTTGTATATAATTAAAGGTGTACTGTATCGATTATTGATGCGATGCCGACCGTAGGCTATTTAGTTATTTCAACTCATAAATAGAGATATTCGCAAAATTTTATTTTACGTAAGACAAACCACGGGCAAAAGTTACTAATAATTAAATATACTTGCGTGGGTTACCAACAAGATAAAATATCTGAAGTAACATCAAATACTATAGTTGTGTAATGCTGCAAATATTTACTGCATGCTATTCAGTAATTAGGGACAAAACCTGTTTTTCTTCAATGAGCTAGGGGTTTTCTGCGGTTACTTACTTCGACGCGAAGAGAGATTATTCTGCTTTTATTACACTTGTGAATGTATCGTTGATTACTTTCTAAGAAAACGAATGTACGTTAAAGTAAATATTATTTTACCTCGTTTTATACGAAAGATAGTTTAAATAATGAAATTGGAGAAAGCCGCCTCAAGTAAGCTGCTGCAATTAGAATAGGGCCAAGTGGGGCTACGTAGATCCATCAAAAGTTCAGTGTGACTGCGGGGCTGACGTGCAGAATATGGCTCACCTGTTTTCATGTCCTCCTGCGCGCATGCCAATTTAAAAACAGCTTCAGCCAACGGCTTTAGAGTAGCACAGTACTGGTAATATACTATTTAAAATCGAATTATTTAAGTAAGCCATTCATACGATCGAAGAAGTTGTGATATATATTTTTTTTATAATTGGTACCGCGCAACTAAAGTTGCAACGGAAAACGCCAAAAAATTACAGAACAGATTTTAGGGCTTTTGGGATATTGGTTGTTTGGACTTCCGGCTACAATTTAGAAGAAGCTACAGGAGTAGATATTTCACAAAACGGACTGACCAGGTCACTGAAAGAGAATAGGTAAGTGCTACATGAGACGAGGGCGTGGAGTTCCTTCAACGTCACAAAAAGGAAAAGTAGCATAGAAACATTGCGCTACAAAATGTATGTGACTAATAATGAATAATGGTGAACAAGGTCTAATTTATCAACAAAATTCCGTAATTTTGCAGCAAAATTGTCGTTTCCAACATAAGCCCTAAATGCTTCCGATTAAGCCCCTGGTTGTAATAACAAGTTTTCATCGGCGTCATTTGGCTCGAGAACGTAATTATCCGGATATTGTGCCGGTGATGCCAAACTCGACACCTATGTTCTGTGTTGCCAATAAAATTGATTTTGTGACAATGGGTATACTGGCGGTATATTGGCCATGTTGTAAAAACAGAATCCACCGCTGACGTTTCTAGTAAATTGTGTTTTCAATAGCACAATGATAATGGTAGGCTAAGATTCCTGTAAGAATAAAGTTGACTTAACTCGTCAAGTGTCCCTTGTACCATGTAGGTACATAAGTTCGTAAGGTAAAATGTTCGGAAGTGTCGCATTTATCAAAGATTGAACGAAATGAGTTATTTAACTTATTATTATTACCATATTTTATTAACAAATAATTAAACCATATTAAAATGACTGAAATTTTGTTTCATAAAATGTTCAAGAACAAAAATAGTTTTATTTAAACTTTACTTTTTTGTATTACTAGGGGCTGATTTTATCATGATTTTTTATATCAACAGAATAATTTTGTTATTTTGATCTAATTTTTATCCGTATATTAATTGTTTATTTTTATTATTATTATTACCAATCTCCATACAGCTACAATAGAAGACGAGTTCCTCAGGGTGGTGTATTAGGCCCATTGTTTTTTTTTAATTTATATTAATGACCTCCCAAACTCAACTAATCATGACTATATATTATTTGCTGATGATACGACAATCACAATAAAATGTAAAAATAATTATGACGCTGAAACATATATAGTTTTAAGTAACGTAAACAATTGGTTAGACATGAATAATTTACAAACCAATCTATCAAAAATAAAAATAAAACAATTCAAAACATATAACTGTAAAATATCAGATCTTCAAATTGAGTATGACAAAAATAAGTTACATTTAGTTGCCTCAACAAAATTTCTTGGTATAACAATCGACAAACATTGCAACTGGAAAGCTCATATAAACATCTTATGTTCAAAAATTGATAGGTTTATTTATGTTCTTAAACGGATAACTTTTACAATGGATATGTCTCTTCAAATATTCGATATGGACTTATTTTATGGGGTAACTCGGTTAAAGCTGTCAGAATATTTAAAATCCAGAAAAAAATGTCTACGCTGTATTTGTACAGCACATTACCTAGATAGTTGTAGGCCTCTATTTAAGAAATTGAAAATATTACCACTTCCGTCACTATACATTTTTGAAATTGGCTGCTTTGTAAAGAGACACATGCATCTTTTTAAGAATGAAGATGATATAATGGGATATTGTTCTAGATATAAGAAAAAATTTTATGTGCCTGCTCAAAAACTGAAAATAGCACCAATGTACATTGCATGGCAGTTAGGATTTTCAATAAACTAACAGACGAGTACAAAAACTGGCCAGAAAGAAAGTTTAGAACAGCTTTGTTTAATTTTTTAATTGACAAGTTATATTACAATATACATGACTTTATGACTGAAAACAAATTTTGATACCTACATATAAACCTATACTTAAGTGACATTGGCATTGAATATATACCGGGACAACTTATAATTCACCATCTATTTTGACGTATGTACAAAGCAAATAAATGAATTTTTAATTTGAATTTGATTTTTTTTAAATCTGACTATTGAAAATCAGCCCTAAGGCAAAATGATTAATAGCTATAGGAATAAGTAATACGGTGTGCTTATATACCAGATCAAATCAGGAAACCAAGAACAAACCAACTAGAACACAGCTTTACGGTAAAATATGCAGGGAACAGATTAATGGATATGAAATTTATAACTTAACATAAACGCAAGCAAAAAATTGCGGTCAATGGTTATGAATATGAATTAAATACTGTCACTTTCGGTGTGCCGCAAAGCTCGATTTTAGGAAAATTTTTATTCATTTTGTATCTCAATAGCATTTAAGATTATATAAAATACTCAGACTTTATCATATGTGCAGACCACCTAAAAATATACAAGAATGTTAAAAGCATACACGATTGTACACTTCTTCAATTAGACCTTTTGTCTCTAGAAAACTTTTTATATCTTTCATCAGAAAAAGGAAACAAATAAATAAGAATTATGTTTATATATATTTCTATATAAATAGAATTACTCTTGAAAACGTTCATAGCATTAGAGACCTTGGTGTAACACTAGAATCGAAATTAATATTTGATATTCACGTCGACAATATTGTCAGCAAAGCTTTTAGAGTTTTTGGGTTTATATACAGATTGGCTATAATTGAATATGCTGTTATAATATGAGATCCTTATTATAATAAATATATAAACATTATTGACCGTGTACAAAAAAAGTTTTTGAAGATGACAAGTTTAAGGTGCCACCATCAATATGGTAAATACAACAGTTTGCTTAAGAAAATTAATTTTACGTAGAAATAACGTAGAATACAATTAGAACAATTAACTTCATATAGAAAGATTCATAATAAATTTGACTGTCCTGAACTTATTATAAATATTAGTTTTCGTGTGTCGGTTACAAGTATAAGAAGAAAATCTAAAAAAGTATGAAAACAAATTTTTGGAGGAACAATACCGGCAGACGTTCACCTATTTTTAGAATGTGTAAAAGATATAATGAGCTGTTAACAGATTTAGACATTTTTATAATAACATAAACAATTATACTCGTAAAAAAAGAAATTGTAAGTAAATTTAAAAAACTTGAATTTCATTATGATTAATGAAATATCTTCATGTTAAATATAATAAAAATTATTGTTTAATTTACTAATTTCACACACTGAGTACTGTATTTTTAAATAAAACACTTTTTACCGGATATTATCGCGTATATTTTAGTTAATTTTAAAATTATTTCGACGTTTCGGCATCTTTGCAGTTGCCGTGGTCACGATAGATTAACTAAAATATACGCGATAATATCCGGTAAAAAGTGTTTTATTTAAATATGTATCGTGAAAATTTAAGAAAATATATACTGTATTTTTATTGTTGCTTTTAGTTTTATATTTTCTTTTCTATGGTCGTAAAACAATGATAACGTATAATCTGTGGGTCATGTCATTGGGATGTATGTAATCATACCCAATTTACAACTGTCAAAAAAGTTAAGTTGTTTGTGAACAACTTATGTTTCAAAAAAAAAAACTTTAATTGCAATACAGTTTTTAATGTAACAATCTGAAAATAACACATCGCACAGATCAAGTTTACGACTATTAATTTTCCCTACCAATGAACCTAATACAAGACTGTAGACACGAAACAGCTCTGTGTGTGGTTTTCACTTTGTCCCAATTACTGTCCCACAAACCAATCAATGTACCTGAAGGCGTATTTTCGCAAAATAAACGAGCCTGCGAGCAAAATCGATACCCCTTGCCTCTGCTGTAAACATATTGTCGTTTTACATTTCTGGCTATTTACGAGTAACTGAATCAACAACTTGATTGGTGCACGCTGTAAATATTTTTGCAATTGATTTTAGTGTATTTAAAAAGATACGGTTTTTGTTCGTGTAAACAAACATTTTTTTTGTTTCAGGTAACGATCGCATATTTCATACTGGAGTAGGAAGTAAGTAAGTTATGAAATCGCCGGTTGATAAGTTGCAAGTTATTTGAATTTTTCAACTTAAAAACTATTATTGATCAATACAGTACAGTACATCTAGCCGCTATTTTAAGATGCTATAATTGAATCTCTTTCTTATATTGGAAATAAAACAAGAAAATTATCGGAGATTATGTATTGTAAATTTAAAATTATATACATAGAACCCGTGAACACATAATTCAATGATATTATCGTTGAATTAATACGAAAGTAATTAAAGCACTTACTAAATTAACAATCAGAATTTTTATTTCTTTTTAATGATTCTTTCACATTATTTATTAATTAAAATTAACTTAGTTGATAGGGAACATATTTTTAACTATATTTCACTATAAAATTCCAAATATACAGTGAAAATAAAGCTGACAGAGATATGAAAAATGCCCGACCTTCCAAAGTTTTATTAGTATGGCACGATCAGCCAGGACACCGAATTGAGAAGGAAAAGGCAAAACGCAAGTCTTCATATTATTTCTTTAAAAAAAGATATTAAACTACTTCAACCAATCATGAAATAAATAAGAGACTGATTGAAACCTCCTAACTCTCCATGAAAAGGGCTTAAGTGAATTATACCTTCCTTTTACCATTGGTTTCCCATGAAACTGAAATAAAATATTGGATGCAGATATATATTTGTATATTACTTATAAATTGTTCTCTTGTATGTGAAATCTGGTATTTTTGAGAGGTATATTTCACTATTTTTCATTTTTTTTATTTTCATTATATTTAGGACAAGAACAGTTTGATAAAAAATAAATCAACTGGACCAGTTTGGTCGTGAGTGTTGTCTTTTCTTCGCTGAAAACTGTGACAGGCATAACGCACTGGTTCAAGGGCTGTTTTTAAGCTCTATAAGTAACTAATGGCTTAAAGATGTAGTTTAACTTCCCAGAGCGATTCCACCAGAACAAAATTTCGAAGTTCTTCTTTTCTAAAAAAATATTTGGTCAGTGCTATTGTAATTTCGTAGACCAGCAAGTAGTTGCGCGCTCCATGTGAGAGTTATGTATGAAGATGCAATTAGTGTTGCCTTTACCCCTTACTAGACGTCTAAACGAAAATTAAATAAACAGATATCTGTATACGGTAATACAAGAAAATGAACAGAAAATTGAAGCAAAAAGCAACTTTTGGTTTCTTTTAAATCTTCGAAAAAAAAAAAACGGTGTGTTTAATGACATTGCAAATACAAGTATTAGTTTATTTTGGTACCGTTACGCGAATTAATGGTGTGGATATTAATAGTTTTGCTCACTTGGTTTATGGTATGCGTATGACTATATATTTCTGACTTGTATTCAAATACTGAAAATGTTTACAAATCATCGAAGGACCATAAATCGTTTTTCTAAAAGGGAATGTTATGAAAAGTGTACAATGATTTTTCTAAAAGCATCTACTGTCCAAGAATCTACAAGGATAGAGTACATACAGTTCGTCTTCATTAAACCTTTGAAGATAAAAGTCCTTCACATACCTCTTTTGTATTATAAATAATGGAAAAGTACTTAGTAGTACTTAGAAAGCAGCTTTAATAAGTACATCTAATATGCCGAAAAAAATCGCTTATCGAATGTTAAATCCCTAAGTTTCAACCATCGCTAACTTCGTAAAGCTTTCAAGAGCTTAATTGCAATTAAAATTGGTGTCTCGGCTCTGATATCAAAGTTTTTCTCATTACTGGTTGTTCTATATTTAAACGAGATATTATAAGATAAAAACATGATAGGACGCCATCATAACCATTGTAACAAAACCTTAAATGTATAGAAAACATTCAAATTTATATTAATAGTTGGTTGTGATTTGTCAGTTTTGTATGTCTTTGTTAATAATCGACAAACGAGCATTTAATTCACCTAAAAGTAAAAAGTGTCGCACATGGTTAAGGACATAATCGTTGGTGATTAACAAAGTGCTGTCGATCGTAGGCTGAAGGTGCTTTGCTACGAAGGTGTTTGCTACGAAGGTGCTTGCTACGAAGGTGTTTGCTACGAAGGTGTTTGCTACGAAGGTGTTTTATTTGTCATTTTTATATTTCACGTATACAGATTAAAACACATCTTCTTTAACGGTGCCATTTTAGACAGAATTACGTCCAACAGTGGACGGCGGCCAACTAAACAATCCCAAAAACCATAATCGATAAGATCATCAGATAAGTTCATCAAGAATAATGAACATCGGAAAAGATCTAATGCAACAAGAAAACAAACCACAAATCATGCCACAAAGCTTTTTGTACAAAAATTTTTACTAAGTAAGATATAGAAGTTTAAGTAAGATATAGAAGATTTTCTGTAAAAATCTTCATATTTATTAACTTAATTCAGTTCCTAATTTGATTAGGAAATGTGTCCATGCAACATAATAACTTGATTACACTAAAAATTTCTTTGAAATCGATTAGCCTACTATTAGTTGTGCTCGGGTATTCCAAACCCGAACAAATTACTACTGTAGTTATTCGAGCTAATCGAAGCCTCGAGGTGGGATTTGAATAAAATCGTTTAATTATTTGATAGAAATGGTATTTACGATCGGATTGATATTTAACTTTCAATTAAATAGCTTCTAGTTTATTGAAATTTCGATGGGAAATTGTCGTGAAGGTATTTTTTTAGAAGGAAAATAAATTTGATGTTATTATTACAATACGATTAATAAAGTAATTTTTTTATAACGCTGACTTTACACCAAAAATAATATAGTATTGCGTCTACATGTTCCATAAATAAATAGTTAAACACACAGTGAACATAGTTTACTTATGTTCTTATTTTACTTGTATGTGGAGCCAGTGGCACGTCAACAACACAAACAACAAACATTTTGTCTTTTTCACCACGTCAACATTTCAGGTGTGCATAAAATGAATTATGTACAAGTTAATGCTGAGTATGAAGCAACTTTCTTCTGCTTGAGGAGGCTTAAACAACATAGAAATAATGTTTCCATTTTGACTGAATTTGGTGTATGATATTTGAAGAGGTGAGATAATTATAAACAAATGCCTATACTTGTATTTTTCTATACCATGAGCTTATTGAGAAAATATTTGTTAGTTTGTTTGTCATCGCTAAACTCAGAAATAGCCGAATATATTTGAATACTTCTTTCACATTTATATAGCTACATTATCTAAGAGTAACATCGGCTATATTTTATCCAGAAATTTCCATGGGATCGATTTCCAAATTCATATCGAATTATTTTATATAAAATTATTTATTATAAAATAACTCTTCTGATAAAATTCTTCTTCTGATATTATTCTGGATAAAGCCTTCAAGCTAATTATAATAATATAATAAATCCCCAGACAGACACATCAACTGTGTGGCCCCAAAGTAAGAGTTTGTGTTATGGATGACCATACAGGGAAGGGGGGGGGGAACCCAGAATAAACATACATGTATAAATACAAACAATCATGACCGAAAAACAAACATCTATGTTCATCGCACAAATGAATGCCACGACCAGGACTCGAACCTGGGACCTCCGGCGTGTGAGGTAGGGCTACTAACCACTACGCCACTTGGTCGTCTAAGCTTAACATTAAGTAAATATTTTGTGGCATAAGGCTTGGTGTGGATCTTACTTTCTATTGGTCACAAACAAAGACTCCGGTTCTCTAATCATATAGTTAGATTGTCATAGTGTATTTTCGCATATCTACGCAACGTTAGAAAATTCCGACAACCCCATGTACGGGATGGAGAGAGCGTATACGTTACAAGGACTTATGGAGCTTTTTTATTTAACTTACACCTCAATCTAGGCATGGAAATGATTGCTATTTACAAATAACAATCATATGATAAAATGATTTTTTTTGTCACAGTGAAATCACCTGCTACTTTTCACACCTGCTATTTTTCACTCCTGCTATTTTTAATTGGGTATGATTTATCATGACATATCATGTGAGAGTGATTTTTCATTAGCCGTGATTTCTCACCGTAATTAATTTGAATGATTTTTATAGCAATTATTGTTGCTTTTACGTGCTTTTATTTAACTTGCAATGCTACATAGTATTTAGCTACATAATTCACTTTGTTCGGGTGTAATCTTGAATGAAACTAAATTTTTAAAGCTTGTTTTTTATAGAAATAACATGATAAAAAAATCTGAGACCTGTATTATTTATTTTTATTAAATAATGAAAAGTAAAATAATTTGCAGTAATTGATATCAACTCGCTCGCTAATTAGGTAATAAATCGCCATCTAGTTTACTTTACAAAAACTTTCTAGTGAAACTAATGCATCTTTAGCACCATAGCAGATCTTTAGAGTAAGCCTTTTTCTTATGGCCTTAAAGTTTAATTTAGAATGTAAACATTGACTGAAACGGCGAGCCATAGTGCGATCGAATGCGCTACTCGCACTCATAGCGCTGTAAGTAAGTGCGTCTCGCTCGATCCTGCCGCTCGCATTATCGCCGTGCTAATTCTCTCACCAAAATCACACCACCAATAGAAATCATTATCACTGTGATTCTAAAGCTGGATAGCAGATATGATATATGAAAAAAAAAATCATATGATTTTCACTGTTACTAATGATTTGTTCCATGTCTACCTCAATCAGTTTGACTTATGATTTTCTACGATTCAACTTAGTAAAGCTGTCTTGGTTCACAGCATTATAGATTATTATGAAAATTTATCAAAATATTTTGTTTTACGTATTAAAACTAGAAAATTGTTACTGAAACTATATGACAGGGTGGAGCGTCAGAGACTAGGGAACTCGATAATCTTAAATTCAATGAACAATTATGGTGTGATAATTATGCGAGATGATGATGGTTGGATGGCTAAAATATGTACTGGCTCATTATCCCCCTTTAACCGGAATACAACAAGACGCTTGCAAGTAGTTGGTTACAATTTTTATAATATGTCCCCAGATATCAGAATGAGCAAACCTTAAGCTATAGACTGTAGAGTCAACTCGCAGCTAAATATGAAGTATTGTAGCACCCACCCTCTATCTCGGAGCAGTCGGAAATTAACACAGGTTAGGTATAAGGCGGATACGACCATTTGTTCTCAGCAAATATAATAATTATGCCAATAAAGTGCTAAAACATAGCTTAATATGCGAGTATTTAAATTTTAATGAAAATAGGTACTCCATGTGTTGCTAACTTGAATTGAGTCGTGTCTAATAAGTTTTACCATTTATATGCTAATAATGCTAAACGTAAATTGAAAATTCAGCGCTCAACTGTCACCTGGGACCTTTTGTAATTTTCATATATTGAATTGGATAAAAAAGTTAGATATGGGAGCGCTTAAAATAAGTTTTCAAGTTCAGCGTAAGATAAGATTAAAAATAATTGGACGAAAATTGAGAGCTATTTTTTTAATACTAAGCGAATAAACCCAAGTGATTCTAATCTACGAGTAATATCACTGTATTTTTATCAAATCAAATCAAATCAAATATTTATTTGCTTAAAATATGGTAGATACAGATTTAGGTCTTAAGATTAAATAGAAAGAACATACATATTTTCATATTTTACCACTTTTAGGGCATGCAAAAATTTTTTTTTTTTTTTTAGTATTGTATCCTATTCCCTAATACAACATACTTATTTATAACTAACAATTTATTTAAAATATTATCGATTATTGACATTGAGAAATTCTTTTACACTATAAAAATGTTTTTCAAGTAACCATTTTAAAAACATTTTTTTGAATTTTATATGTGGCAACAATTTATATTCTCAGGTACAGCGTTATATATCTTTACACACATGGCATAACACTGCCTCTTATAAAATTCTAGACGTGGCAGTGCATTATAAACGAGACGATTTCCATGTCGTGTTGGTCTTGTTACATCCTTTGCCTGAGTAAAATAATGACCATTGTTTTTAACAAAGATGGCTGCTTCAAAAATGTACATACAAGGCAATGTTAATATGTTAGATAACTTAAATAAAGGTTTACAGGATTCATCAGGTGCTTTACCAAAAATTGCCCGAATGCACTTTTTCTGTGCTATGAATGCTTTATTTAATTCTGTAGAGTTCCCCCAAGCTATAAGGCTTACCTTAACGTTGACGCGACATATGCGTGGTATGCAGTCAGCACAGTTGAGAGCGCACAGGTTTTCCGCAATCTACTCAGTACATAAACGTAACTATTTAATTTACTATTAACAGAGTCTATGTGCTGCTTCCAATTCAAACTTTTATCAATTTGACATCCAAGAAATTTTGTGCTATCTACTTCATTAATTTTATGATTGCCGTAATGTATGTTTATATTATTAAGAATTTTATTAGTATTAAATCTTATATAATTCGTTTTAATAAAGTTAATATTTAAATTATTATGTGATAACCACTTTATTATTAATTTAATTGTATTGTTTATGTCATGTTCGAAATTATTGTCATTTTTAGTCAAAATTATAGATATGTCATCTGCAAATAGAAAATATTTATGAGATGTCAGATTAGGTAGGTCATTTATATACAAAATAAATAAAAGTGGCCCAAGTACACTGCCTTGTGGCACACCAGTCCTTATGTCACCAAAATTTGACCTGTGAGTCACTATTTCTTTTTTGCTATTTATATATTGAACTTCAACACATTGTTGCTGTTGTTTATGGCCTTTTATGTACATTTTTCTTGGAAATAAAGAATTATATTTTCTTTGTTTGTACGATAATAGTTCTTATATAATTTCAGTATTGGCATAAAAGCAATTGGACGGTGGGTCTTATAAAAGTTATGTAAAAAGAGTCCCGCAACATGTACAGAATTATGAATGAATGAAATCACTTGAAATTTAAATCGTGCATCTTTGCATTGCAGCTGTTTATTGCTTGCCACAATTTTTCACCATCTCTAACCTACTTCTAAGCAGCTTCGACTACTTCGAGCTTTCAAATTGGACGTGACGTTGGGTGGCCGAGCAAATCATGACTGGTATTAATAGCATTTTTACATTTTTATTCCATTTTCAGCTGGGCGCTATTGAACGCAATCCCGAAGTCAATTTATCTGAAAGTCAATTTCAAAATCAAAAGTCAATTTTAAGAAACTAAACCATTATGCCATGTCCGGCATCTTTCTAGGATGTTTAAAATACCACCCATCTTAAGTTATTTACACAAGATAAAGATAAATAAGAAAACTGTTAGTAGCTCTAGCCTCTACCTTAATCACGTGAATTTGGGTTGAAATCCCCGTGAGACCTGAGAGAATTTTGTGATATCCTCCCTTATTTACCTTATTTACTGTGTCGGTCGTTCCGCGACCGTAGAGTTGGCCAAGTTATGATACAAATTGGCATTTCATGATGCGCCTCCGTACGTACATAAAGAACGATGCCAATCTGATTGCTAATTTTGTAGGAATTAGTGGACAAACCTGGATACGAAGGTTTTTTGTATTTGTTTGGAAGGCTTAATTGATTTTATGCACTCTGAGTAATTTTACCTACCATACGTGTTAATATCTTAAACTCTTTTTTTGTAGCTGGTTTGTAAGTATGTTTTTTAATTGCTTGCATAGACATGATTCAACTCTTACCATTCATAACAAATGATTATTTGTACTCAATAAAAACTGGAAATTTTTTTTAATTGAAAAAGTGGATTAATAAAGTAAAGTTAATCCATTCATTAGTTAAACACGGAAAAAAACTTGGAAAAAGGTACCGTGAATTGAGAAATTATACGCAAAGTTTTTCTGTGGCTTCATTCCAAGTGTTTCGAAAGAGTGTTTGTTACTTGCGAAACATTTTCTTGGTGAAATTGTTACGGCTGCAGTTGGATGGCTTGTATTTCATCGCTTTCTTTTAGAAAAACAGGGCATATCGTAACGACGTGGTAGCGATCACATATGTAAGTACGCGTCGTGGTAAATCTACGAAAAACTACACTGTTTATGTTTAGAAAGGATTTAGGTATTTTCTATTTTAATTACAGGCGTAGGTTTGGTTGATTGTTAATGCGCAGTTGAGTAATTTAGATAAGACATTTTTGAACACAACTTGGGATAAACGTATGTCGTATTTGTATCGTGTGATGCCAAGAATTGACATCTTTTTTTTTGCTTCTTGGTGGAAAGCTTCTTTTTATGACTATAATTATTTACGGGATAATTTACGCTACAATACCATCAACACGAAAGTACACACAGAAAAATATTTAGTACACACTTTTTCTTAATATGGCTAACGTCAATTTCCAGGTACAAAACAATTTGACCTCCCCAAATAAGCTGACGGTTTTAATTCAGAATCGATGGAATTGTTTACAAACGCGATAACATCTTGACGATGTTTGACTTTGGTCCATTTACCCAAGTGTACACTTTGTCGCTGTGATTGGTTCGTCAGTTTTTATGATGTTTCCTGGTTATATTTAGCCCCAGTTATAATGGCATTTTTGAACGATTGACGAATTGTGACTTTATATTCAGGTTACTTTAAAACAAGAAATGCCACTTGAAGTTTATAATTTATAACTGTACTGTCACTTTGTGAAGTTTCAAATACGTTGTAAAAGAGAATCGATGCTTTTTAAATTGGGAGAAAATGGTAGGAATTTTGGAAACTCCAAGTTGATTTTATATAGGTCAGTAATTGTTTGCTGGACATGCTGAATAAACATGAAGCACCGCATAGAACTCATTGCTTTTATCGCAAGGTTGTTTGGTGCATGTGGCGGATCATGAATGCGAGCGATGGTATCGAAAGCAATACACTCAAACATTGTGAATCATGTCTATGATGGGCGTAAACGGGCCATGCAAATGGTTACATAAAGCCTGATGTGTCTTCAATTGTACCATGAGTGAAGTCGATACTGTATAACATTATAACGTAAAAAGTTTGAAATTTGAACACACGAATGTGTATGATATATTCGATCAAAGAAACTTTCTCAGAGAGCTGTAGTTTAAAAGGTTTTATTTTAAGTCAAACCCTCTTCATTTTTAAGAAAAAGATTGAGTACTAGTCTTTCTAAAGATGGCTATGGACCACGGTTTTCCTTATATTAGGGTTGTATGTAAATTAAATAAATTACTCGTTTGTGAATTCTTTTGCGATAAAGGGCAAACCCTCAGCGTTGAAGAACACGTTCCTTAACGTCAAATCATCATAATATGTAAATTGGGTATTTATACCTATGTATTTATACCTTAAGTGACGGGTTTAAGTTTTTAAACTGATTTTCTTTCTGATTAAAGTACTGATAAGTTTTTCGCCGACTTATTTTTTAAAATAACTTTGTTATGACAAATATGATTTTATCACACGTTATTCCTTATATTATTAAATTTCCAACGATGTAGGCTGTACGTTAGGCTTAGGCTCCCATTAAATGCGGGATAATACATAATCCCAGCATTTTGCTTAGTAATTTAGTTATAATACACGCTATCCACGTAAGTAATAAACCCTATTTCCTTTGGTTTCCCTAATAAATACGTAATGAGCTATAACAATGTATCTTTCGCTTTTAATTATTGTGGTAGAAAGTGTATGCTAAATTATGTTTAGATAAAATAATATTTGTTTTTGTTCGATATCATATCCCAAGCAAAGTAATTAAATAATTTTTTTATGGAATGCTTTTTCATGAACTTTTATTTTTAATAGTTAGAAAGGAAAATACCTTAGTTGTTAATAATATATTTATTTAATTAAAAACTTTATTTAACTTACGATAATTTGCTTTTGGAAGGTTAAAGTAGAGCTTTTTAGCGATATCTTTTGTAACGTAACACCCTATCTGGAAATGGCTAGTCTCTGAGATATTTAAATTTGTAAAATTTGTAAAATTACTTCCTGTTTTTCAGAAAAACTTACGTAATTTCCTTTTTCACACCATATTAATTTTTTGCGGGTTACCTGATAGCTACGCATTTCAGCACTCCTTCGAAATAATGTTTTATTGGAGTAATACAGCTAAATTTAATGTAGAGAACTTTTGGGAAAAAACCTCATTCATCCTAATTAATCTTAAAGCTTACACAAAAAATTTTATGTACTTGTTCCATACTGGAACAGATTTCATTTAAAGTTATCAAATTACTTTCATTTTTTTTATAAGGACAACACATTTGGTAGTTTGCTTTTATGAATGGGTGAGGCGATTTATTGTATATTTTTCTGGAAGCTACTACCTGTCAGTTGGGTAATGGCAACATTTCGCGCGACACTAGCGCCAAAACCTACAGTTGAAAAAACACGTTGATAAGATCGGCCGGTGCGCTCTTAACATTTGAATTTATGTGAATTATACCATATAGACTGCAGTGATGTGTCCCTCTTTCGATGGAAAATAAATGAACTTGCGTCCTGTGGATTGATATGTGATACTTTTGCTGGAAGCAGCTGATGAGCCCTGTCGCTGTTTTTGCCTAGCCCTCGGACTGCGTGGCGGTAGAAGGAACGATTGCGGTAAGTCGCCAAACCCCAGCTTAATATCATACAGTACTGTATCATACAAAATACTTAAAGAAATTCCTCGTTTCAATAGCTATCTAAAATGGTGCAAATGAAGAAAACTTGAACTTTTGGCTTTTAAATGCATACTCCCTATAATCTGCATATCTAATGTGTACCTAACACATAAATTTGCATAGTAATATTGATAATAAATAACATTTATACACTAATAAATAACTTTTTTTGTAGAACCTTGAACGTTTATTAAAGAGAACCTTAGACAATCGTGAACTAGTGCGTACGACATATAATATACATACATTATAATTTAAAATCGATTATAAGAACCTTATACACTATTCTTATTTATTTATAGGGACAACACTACGAGCGTGAAAAAAAGTTAAACTCTCACTAACCATGTCGTAAACTGGAACTACTAAGATTGGATCTACTAAGGTATTCGGCTGTTATTAAAATACCAATAATAATAATACACTATAAATCCCCAGACAAACACACCAAATGGATATTGTATTTGGAATATTCTAAACTTTAATTTGGGTATTTCAAAATACTTTTATTTCATTATTGGTATAGTGTGTGTCATATCCTACTACTACTATTCTACTACTGGATTGGCTTAACATCATAGAGCAATAAAGTAGTGGGGCGTGTCTTCGTGGATACCATTCACAGGTGAAGATCCTAATGAAAGTCGTGTTTGTGAACGTACAAGTTTTACTTTAAGCTTAAAGGAAGCCTTACAAAAAGCCAGCGCATTTTTTTTCTTGCAAAAACTTATTGCACTCGAGTTGATAAATACAATTTTTAATTTGAAAATACAATATGAATAAACTTTAATAAACATTCTGAGTTACAAAAATGCCTTATAATTAGCTGGGAAGCAGAGCTGACTTTTAAATTTTTTGAGTTTTACGATATCCATTAACTTTCACTAGTTCTGCTATTTTACGCCAATTGTCTCGTTTTAATTGATCTTGATACCCTACAATTTATCCTAACTAATAATGTTATTGCGAAAGTGAGCTAGTTTATTTGTGACGATTTCTCATCCTAAATACATGATCAATCTGCGTAAATATTTTCAAGGGTACTGAAAAAGCTATCGGTACCTTTCACCCAAAAATTGTTAATTCTTATCCAAATATGTTATTTTATTATTATTCTCGTATGACTTGTATAGTATTCCTCCAAACCCAAGTTCAAAAATGTTGCAGAATATATGTGGTCACCTGATATTCTTTATCATTCATTCATTCTCGTTTCGATGAATATATCGTGATGGTGTCATTTTGAATAATTGTAATAAAATTGCACACAAACAGTAAACAAACATTTATTTGAAAGGACAATAAAGGAGGCAAAAAGTTAACTGCAAGTGTAGAATTTTCAAGGTGAGGTATCAGAACGAATCCACGGTTGCTTTCTAGGTCTAGTATAAAGATATGCATCGTTCAGGTCGTTTGCGCGTTGCCCTATGAGTGCGTGTGCTTGTAAGTTGCAACTTAACTTTGTTTGGCAGTCGTCATCATGTCAAACCGTGAACTGTTGAACCGTCAAACCGTGTTCAATCAGTACATTTTTGTCATGCACACCTAGTTGTAATAATAATAAAAACAAACAAACACACCAAATGTATGCCCCCAAAGTAAGTAGAGCTTGTGTTTTGGATGACCATACAGCAAACCCGGGAGGGGGGCGAGACACAGAATAAATATACAAATATAAATATCAACAACCATGACACGAGAACAAACATTTATGTTCATCATACAAATTGAGGCTCCGGCTAGGACTGGAACCTGGGACCTTTGGCGTTTGAGGCAAGGCCACTGAACCACTGCGTTACTCGGGCGTATACAGGCTTAACGCACACATAGGGCTGCGCAAATGACTTGATTTATCTATACCTATATAACAGTGCCCATCACTGCACCATTATCTTAAAAAGAGAACTTAGTAATTTCCTACTATACTAAATCCACATCTATTCTCATATCAGTGCAAAATGACTATAGTCGTAAACTTCACATGCCCTTATCACGGTTATTTTCAAATAGAACCTTCCGCCTTGCTAGCGTGTTCATTCAACATGCATTTTTGATGCTCACACTGTCGAACTGGCCGCTAATGTTTATTTTTTATTTTTATATCCATATTTAGTGGTAAAGGTTGGTTTATCGATCTTTTAGAAATAGATGCGAAGCCATTTTTATCTTAAACTGACCTAATTCGAACGTACTGCGGATAGTTTGACTTTATAAATTTTCAAGATCATAATTTAATATGATAGACTTAGAAAGCTGATATAAATGTAAAATAATAAATTATTTTATATGTTTAGTGCAGTTTTCAACATCAAAGATTGAAGAAAGATCTTAAAATTATATCTCAAAGGCACTCATAAAGAATGAATTATCTCATTCTAAAATTGTCGTGTATGAGTTATTAAATAGGTCACCAGTACATCAGCAAGTATAAACTCTAAAGCTAGTTGGTTATTTTATTTTCAGAAAAGTTTTAAAAGCTTCGCAGAACTCAGTAAAAATGTATATTATTATTGCGCAGTTTGAAAAGTATTTACTAAATGCAAAATCATTGTTACGGAAACAGTGATTGGTATGGAAACAGTTTTTGACTTTTCTTAACTAACATACTTTGTTATTAATTTAAAATAATATAAGGTCTAAAAAAGTGTCTTTGAAGGTATTTTTCTAGTAAATATGTGTGGTAATGATTGTGTGCAAACATGAACTTTTACAAATGTCTACTAGTAATAATAATAATAATAATAATAAATCTTTATTATGCCAACAACACATTTTCAATATACATAATAACAACCGCACAGGACGCAGCCTGAATTTAGGAAAATTAAAATATAGTATCTTGTTTGAGAAAGGAAATATTAAATATTTTGCCTGTTGGTCAAAATGACTGTCAAAAATAGGTAAATATTTTGTAGTATTGGAAAAATTTACACCTTACATCTAACATGACATGACAGATGTCTGAGATGTTCATTGCAGTTTTATTATTCTTTTTATTCGTGGTTTAAGCTAAAACCATTCAACGGAACGTAAAAAACAAAAGAAAACAAGTCAACACTGTGTATGGCAGTCCATTATTAGACCATCCACAAGTTGGAATTCAAATAAATTAGGTCTTCCCAGAACATTTGCAGTGCAGTTACAGTTACAACCAACTACGGGATACTGAATTAATTGAAAAACACAGTAACTGGGGCGAGCGAGGTAAAGAAGTTTAACTGCAACGCTGGTAATTTGTAGCATGCGGCTTGTTCAATTATTTTGTTTCCTTTTTGCGGGAAATAATAGTCTTTATTTCATCTTTTTCACACAACCTTTTTGTAGGTAAGAGAAAGGAATTTATATATAACTTTTTCAAACATTACATTTTGAAGATAAGCGTTGAAAATCTTTTAGACAATTGGTTCTCAAATACAAAAAAAAATTTCTTTCATAAAAATTAAAAAGCTTTAGCTATTTATTCTAGGTACAATAAATGAATACAATATTTAGTTTTTACAAATAATACGTATTTATGCGCTTTTTGCGTTTTGAAACTTTTTCCCCTTTTTTTTTAGCAAAAGTAAAAGCGTGATATAGTCCTAACCACTTATTCATATATATAAAAAACATGTGTATAATAAAAGCGTAAAAAAAAACAAGTTTCCCCATTTGCAAATACGCACAAACTCGATCACAACTGCACAAAACCAGCTTTTGGTTTGTAAATTCTTACTGAAATCGTGAACTTGTTTGTTAAAGACATCATGTATGTTCTTAAAAACAATCAGCTACTGACGATGTTTGTTTATAAGTGATGTACGGTAAAACTTTATAACCTTTATTATACTATGTTTTAAGCATAGTAACATAAACATTATAAAGTTGTTTTTGTGTTTGTCGTTTCAAAAAATTGATTTGATTTGATTTAAACAACGCAATAAACTTAGTAAAATGTTCTGGCTGCCATCACAAATTATGCTATTATATATGTTTGAATATTATATAATTAAGGGGCAACAAGAAAGGCTGCCAAAAAAATTTCATGGCATATATTCAAAAAGTCTATTGGTGAGTAAAACTCGTGATAGCAAAGATGATACTATTCTCGTTCAACGAGGTGCTTCTAGTACAAAATGTATGAAGTTTTTAAGCACTCTTTTATAATATATCGTACTCGGATGTAGAAATGGAAATGGGACTTTAGTCCGCAACTCGCCTTGACCATTTGTTATCAAGATGTCATGTAAGAAATTGGTACGGGTTGAGCCATGCCAAGAAATACGCTATTTTTATCTAAAAATACATCACCTCGTGTATAAGAAGTGGTCATACAACGAGTGTAAATAATTTTAGTTATGTAATTATTGTAGAAAAAATTGAAATAAAAAATTGAAGTAATCAAGCTATAAAGAAATAAGATCTTAAACATGCTGTATAAAGATCAGTTACACTTATTTTATTTATTTTATATATATATATATATATATATATATTTATATTTATATATATTTATCTTAAGAAAGGCACCCATTAATGCCATCAATAATTTCTGAATCTAGTGACATCAAAATAACTGAACCTCTACATTAAAATAATGAGTGAGATCTTAAGTCCAAGTTCTGAAACTGAAGACAAAAGATTTTAACATAGCACTAGCCCTTTGAGGCCTGAAGAATGCTGGCATGACCTAGATTTCAAGGGTAATAGCATAACTCAAGCTGTCCCACCCCTGCTTAGAGGGCATTTTTCTATTTTAGCTTGTCTCATAGAAATTAAGACAAATTGTTTTTTTGTTGCTCAGGGAGTAATTTTATTTTGTTAGTTAAATGAAAAATACGGATGAGAACGTCTTACACGTTTAAATAGATATGCATAAAATATATAGAATTTTTACTCTATGTAATGATTTGTCTAACTGTACAAATAAAATAAGAAGTCGATTAAAAATGCCTGTAGTGTAAGTTACATTCATTTTATTTGCTTTTAGAGAAAAGTCATCAATGAATCGTATCAAAAACAAATGAGATTTATTAAAGGTCTTTGATTTAATTAATCTACCCAATAGTGACTTTAATTTTTATTTATTAGTTCACCAACATAATAGTTACCAAAACATTGTCAAGTTACATTTAATAATGGATACAAACTAAGTTATATTATAATTATAGGCGAATACAGCGTGATAAAAGAAGTAACAAGTATACATAAATTTAAATAAGGACAAAGCTATTGAGACAATTTACAATATGGAATAACAAAAATTAATTAATTCAGATTACCTAGAATTAAATACAGAATGCCATGTAAAGAATAAAATTTAAGTTTAATAAAATATTGTCAAAAAAAAATATATAAAAATGTCAAGTTTTGAACATAATGTCTAAATTATTATACAACATTATAATGGTATAGCATGTAAACAGATTAAACTTATAAACTAATAAGACTAATAAGATCCAATAACGAATTTTCGATAGACCCAAATAGGATATTAAAGACCTTTGAATGAAAAACGGTTAACTCACGGAAAATTAAGAAAAGGTTCGATCACGTGGAAGAGAAAGGGGTTAGGTTTATTGTGAATTAACCTGAAATCGTGTCAGTGGTTTTGTAGAAATTAAGTGAAAAAGTAAAATCGTTCTTTAATGCAACTATTTTCTTTGTACATTATGTCATTGGTGGTTAAGTTATAGAGCAAAATGGTGTCAATAGTTCAGATAATTTATACGCAATAATCGTCAAGATGTAGAATTTTTTATTTTATTTATTAATATAAAATAATCATACACTAGCTTTATAGCCTCAAGAAAGCAGAGAGATATGTTGTGGGTGACTTTACAGCAAACTAGGTTGGAACCCAGAATAAACATAGATATATAAATATCAACAACCATGACCCGAGAACAAACGTCTGTGTTCATCACACAAATAAATGCCCCGACCAGAGTCGAACCTGCGACTTTTGCAGGGCTACTACGCACTGCCCCACTCGGTTTAGGATATCTCAAAATTAAGCGCTAAAGATGCTAAACCATAATGTGTAAAATGAAAATATTACAAACATTAAATAATAAAAATAGTGTTAGCGTGTAATACTTGATTATTTCTTATTACCTAATACATAATTAATTAATCATATTATACCGCGTTTAATTATTTTAATTCATTTTAACTCGACATTTCGGTACCTTTATAAATACTGTGAAGAGAGGCAATTGAAATTAAGAAATACCTCAATATGAAAAAAAAATGAAAAATATTTATTTTGCCAGAAACATCGTTAACAAACAATACTTAAATATCTAGTGGTTACTTCACTTGGCCATAGCCTGTATAATATAATATCAATAGATAAATTGGTTATCACTCCAATTTAACGACTACTGGACTATAAAACAGTTATTAAATTGGTTATCTTTCAAAAAAACATAAAATTCAACATCCAACGTTCTCCAAGACCTCAAGCTCAAAACACTGTGACACACTAGCTACGCCCGCAGACCGCGAAATGGATGGAGCTGATTGATAACTTTCATAACTGTCAAGACGCCTATCGCCTTAGTCACTCGTGATCAAGGTATCCGTAAATATATATTTATTAAATATATAAAATGCAATAAAATCTGGTTAAAAATTGAGTGTTTTTTTTATAATATAATCGTGATAAGTTAAGGAAATACTATTTATTCATAACTTTATATTATGGGTATTTCTCGATAAAACAGTTTTGTTCCATCTAAAACTTTTTTATTGTCTCGGTTTGTCCCTTGAGTAAAATAAAATACTGACCGTACGTTTTTTTCCTATGGTGTTACTTTGAAACATCAATATTTCAACAGCTTCATGAATAAGCAATGACGGTAACCTAAATATTTTTACATCCTAATGTTTGTGAAAAATAAAGGGGATAAAACCCTGATACTCTTTAGTCTACAAACGTTATGAATGTAAAAGTTTGTATGTTTGATGACTAAATGAGTGTGTATATCTTTTTCTTACAGCATCATACCTTGCTGTTAAGGCAGATAATATATAATCTTAAATATTAAATAACTGGTATTAAGACTAACCTTTATATCGATACTTAAACGAAAATGAAAAACACATGAAGACGCAGGCGATTGCTAGTACAGTATATTTCAGTGGTGTATATATAAAGTTCACCTTTTTATCTTAAATTTCGTCACGTCTCTCGTAGTTAAGCTAGCAACGCCGGCATTGAATAGAAATATTGAACCTTCTTGTGTGTAAGGGAAATTTAAGAAATTTTGAAGTCGTAGCAAGTTCGATTGGATAGATGATGTGACTTTAGTTCAGTTTATGAATATTGTGAGCATTTCGAACAAATATATATCAATAACACTTACTTATTAAATACTTATTTACCTATTTACCAGCAAATATCAGAAGTTTATTTCAGAACACAAGAGTTTAATTCGGTATGTAAAGGAATTTTAAGGTATTTATTTTTTTCTGAAAGAATGAGGTGTTTTGGGAAAACAATTTGAATATTTTTGATTTCTGTGCAGCATTTCTTAATAACAATTTTTAAAGACCTTCTAAAATAAAGAATAAAGGAAAAATTATTTTAAAGCAATTCGGATAGCGACGTCACGGAGTGGTTATCTATTCAAAATCGCGTTGCATAGTTTATTATACAATTTTCTAAGTATTCTTGATGACAGATTTTTATTAAAAACTGATATAACATTTGAAACAAAAAATTTTAGAAAATCATGCAATTTTTTCAAGTACTTTGTCACTCTCCCTGATACCACAAATAAATTCGGTCAGCAGGAAAATATTTCCTACCAATAAAGACTGTCGCAATAATGCATTCTCCCATTACTGGTCTACTACGATATAAGCTATTTTGATTTGACCGAGTAGCAATTAAATAAGCTTGAGCACCTATAAAATCTCCGTATAAGATTCATATTTTGTCTATGCAAATATGATCATGTCTCTGAGATCCACATTTAGCCAAGTGGCTCCCAAATCGCTTTCGAATGAATGCTTACTCTCTCAGTTTGCTGTATTATACACTATTCAATCTTATCCTGCCTTCCTATGTTAAAGAGCGGTTCTCTTTTCGGCATGAAACTAATGAACGTAATCTGAGGTCAGTTAGCAATTTTCGGCTAGCTACTCCAAGTCGCACTTCCCATTGTTATCAGCATTCGTTCACGGTTAAAGCCGTTTCACTCTGGAATTCAATTCCTGCATCACTGCATTCTTCATAACCTATCGATTCCTTTAAAACGCAAATCAAAAACCACTATAGTTGATAATAACCTAGTCGGTCATTTTTTGTATATAAGTATGTATGTATGTACACGTATGTTTATCCATATTAGTTATTGAAATTAATCCTTATAACGTTAATTTATTTAAATTTGTCGGAATACCCATCAGAATCCTGTCATTATCATAACATCTCCTTCACCTTTTAGGTTGCTTGGAAGAGATTGCTATTTAGTCCGCTTAAATTGTTTCATACTTGTGTTATTTTGTTATGATAATAATTTTTGAAATATGTTTGTGTTATGATGGCAATAAAGAAGTATTGTACTGTTTTGTTATTTTACGCATTTTCATTGAAAAAAGGCTACTTATATTATTAACAAAATATATTAAAAAACAGTGATACATCGCAATGGTGTTTGATAAATAAAATAAATTGATTATTTTTACATTACGCTTTTCGATTTCTCATATCAATAATAGCAAAAACAGAAAAAGAACAGAATGGTACGTACGTAAACAAAAAGTAGTTTAACTTTCGGTTTATTTTATTTTAAAAAGCAATCTAAAATCCTTATTTTACTTAGTGAATCCACGTGCAATTTATTTGTGCAGCCTAAAAACAATTACCATCCGGTTTTAGAGTGTATTTTCTAGACGATATATTTTCCCTCAACCTAAAAACACTAATTCTCATGCACAGAGGTCATAAATTATGAATAGGCTTTCCAAACGAAGATTCGGCCCTCAAGAGCTTCGGTCTTTTTAGTTGAAGTGCGGTCACCCTTGAAGAGATAAACTAACAATGGAAGGTGCTATTGCTCTCTAGTTTTATATTATATACGTTCAATTAACTGGAAATTGTAATAGTATTAAATATTGTAATAGCTAGTTTAGAATTAAAAAAAAATCTAAAAATTCTAGTTTGGCGACTTATTAATATTAATTCCAACTCGAGTACTGTATATCGTCATGAATTATACAGGGTGTTCCAGAAATTAACGTCGAGCTGGAACCGGGTGATAGGCCAAGTTGTGAGAGCTAAAAAAAATAAGTTTGGTCAGGTGCTTTCCAAATTATAAGTATCAAAAAATTATTCGGAAATCCTACCCTGGCATTCGTTAAAGTCCTGTAACTACAAATTTTAACTTATCATATTTGTAGTCACAGGACTTTAATTCCATGTTATACAATCTGTGTGAAGAGACGTCATTTATGTTTAAATTTTCTAAGCTTTTTCGATTCAGGCAAAACAAAATGATCTAATTTAACAGTAAATATTATAGGCAGGTGGGAATTCAACCAGAATTTCTCGGTTACTGGAGATTATAAAATAAACATTTGACAATTCGTGTATTTTTCACACTTCGTAGTTGTAACCATATTCGTTGTTACAATTTTGTCCGCAGAATTTTCATTAGTTTTTATTGTGACTATTAACCACTGACGTCATACAGACGTAACAAACATTTAAAATTGTACTTAGATAATTAAAATGTTACAATAATTATCGCACACACCTTCATCTACAATACGAGGCAACGTTGAACTTTATTGGTAAATATTTACTTTTGTGCTTTTTAAGTTATAGCACTAAAGAGTCTTGGCAAAACTCTATTGATTTTAATAAACCTGTTCTAAGGACTACTAGCTCTGTAGTACTGGTTCCTTAATACTTTGGCGATTTTATTCAAAACAAACTGACTAAAATTAAGTATCGGTAAATATAAATTTGCTAAGCAAAATTTATACCTGGTAGCGCTTTAATAATCATTTGAGGTGCTTTTTTTATTTTGGTAGCCACAGACTGTTTTTATTTTGTGTTTTTTATACGTTTATGTGATTATTTTCAAGCTCGTTGACTAAATATATGTCAGTAATTTTTTTAAATATTTACATGTTTATTCTTTATTACAAATCTATATTTGACTAGACAAATAAAATAGTCAACATTACGTCATTACATGTACAACCGTAACATTTGTTTTATTTTTATTTATTTATTAAAGGAAGACTAACTGCCAATATTACAATAATACACTATGCTAGCAATAGTGGGCCAATTTTAAGTCCACACCAATATAAACATCAATTTGTAATATTTTCCCCCAGGGTTACTAATAGATAAAACTTTTTCTTATAATTCATTTAATTTATTCCTGCATTTTGTTCCATTCTGTACGTTCCTTGCCAAATATATGCTTAAGTTGAATATTTTTCAAAATATCCTTGCGGTATAAGGATTGTTGACAGAGCATCAGTCTAAAATTTCTTATATGCTTTTTTTGTTTTGCCAGCAAACAGTAAGCAGTGGTTGGATTGGCGGGTAGAAATTCGGTCCATTATTTCTTCAGAATAGCAGAGCATCGAATCATATTCATATTCAGTGTCTGGTTTTGCAGGTTTCAGTGACAGAGTCCCAGTTTGTGCGCCTCTTGTCGTACCAGTCCAGGCATGTGTTTTTGCAGAGGAGACCTCAGCAATACGCAACTGAGGACCTAGCCAGCGCATCCCATCGCATACGAACTGGGCATATCTGGTTAAATGCGTTATGCTCACATTGATCGTATTTCGTGGCCTCACTATTGGTACAGTTGGGGGTCGTTGTAGCAAGCCATTTCTCGCATTATGCCCTGAGGAGGTGACCGCTGCAATGACTGCATCGATCTTCAGCGGTCTTGCAGTATTTCTTACTGTGGCCGTACTCTAAGCAATGGTTAGGCAAAGCATTGAGTTAGGAATGACTGATCCTCTACTCTCACACGCTGCAGGTCGATATGTAGAGTTCCTACCTAAGTCGCCCTTCTTCATATGATGTAAGTCTAGTTTTTTCCCTAAGTTAAGGAATTTGCGCTTAATTTTGTCCTACAGCTAATAACGACCTTCCTGTCCTTAACCTTCTTTACCGTTTCCACTTTCACCCAGCGTTCTTTCGCATTTATAACCTTTCCGATGTGTTCGAGTACGTTTTCTCCGGTTTTGGTCACGTTCTTAGAGGTACTAGCGATGGAGTGCAGCGCTGTTGTTTGGGCCTGTTCATGAGTTGACTTATGTGCTGTTATGTTGGCGTACGCGGCTGATCCTAATTTTCTAACAAATTTTTATTAGTCATTCGGAGTTCATTTAGGAGCTCCAAGTTTGCGTCTGGCCACGGGCTACATTGTAGTGGGTATACTGACTAGTGGCGAAGAATGTGTATGGGCTCTATTCTATTCATCTTTTATACCTGTCCTTATGTTCCGGGATGCAAATGTTCTTTGCTTTGCTCATACACATTCTTGCCTCTGACGTCTTGTCTTTGTACACCTTAGCTGAGTCTGTGGAAGATCTTCTGTTTGGGGAAGTATTTTGAGTCTCAAGACTGGCCGCATCCCATTATCCAATACTACTCTTCACACGTCTGTCAATAGTTTTGGAGGGGATTTTCTGCCCTCTGCGTTGCTTCCCAACATTTTTGCTGGAGTACGAATCAAGTTTGGCAGAGGTATGCTTTATAAAATTAAAATTTGAATTAAAAGTTTGTACAAGTTACAAATAAACAATGACCGTTTGACGTTAGGTCGCAAGACTGCTTACATCAACTTTTTACGCTAGTTTTTCTTGTGAATTCCTGTGCATGAACTTAAGATTAAGAAAAAATAAAAAAATCTGAACATAAAAGTTACTTACCTACTTTCTTTTTTTATTATAAGTGGTCGAATTTCCATACGACGTAGAAAGACTAAGATTAAGATACTTTCTCCCTGATTAACTAACTCAACCGAAAAATTAGATTTTTCAAGGGATAAAAATTTTTTTATTAAGCTAAATTGTATATTTCGTACGAAGTAATTTTACTATATGTTTTGAAATTGGGTTTAGTCATCTTAAAAATAATTTAAATGCGAGATAAATTTAATTGTTTATCGCAATTACTTGAAAAAATAGGCCAAAGAATTTCTCTTCACGACGTTAGATTGCGGGAAATCAGATCAGTAAAATGGTTTTTTTTTTTTAGAAATCAAATTCAGTTTTTACTGGCCTATCTATACTTTATTCACATAAAAAAATCATATACCCAATCAGGATCAGATAAACGCCATCACCAAACATCAAAAAGAGTGCACGAACAAGTGTTTGGGTTTTCTTACAATTTTTATGAAGAATTTCAAAAAACACACATCTTATTTTCTTAAAAATTATTAATTATCATGTATTTGGAAAGTATATTTGTAATTATTATCAATGTTTTAAAATACTTATGAATTAATTTTCATTATTTTGTTATCGGCTTTCTAAATTCTACTTTAAATCATGCACGTAGGGTAGTTTTATCAACGACATAGGTTATGATGTGCCGATTGTCATTTCTTGACTTACTCGTAACCATTGTGGTCAGTTTAAAGTGCCATATTTGTGTGAAACTGTGTATCTAGTTTTTATTTGCAATCAAAGTATCTTAATGATAAACTCCGAAATTATTGAACCATACAATTTTTTTTTCACGATTACAATCAGTCATGCTAGATTAACAGACGCTTTATTTAATAATTGAACTTCCTACGATATTAAGAGTCACGCGAGAGCAATCCTAGTTTTGTGTAAAATTCAAATCACAATATCTCAACGTCACCACGATAGAAGAAAATTTTCTTAGAAAAAACAATCTTCTCAGTTTATATTTCCTATGCTACTGACGGTACACCTATTGAAGTATTCAGGCGTTCGCTTGCTATTCGCACGGTACAATGGGCTTCCTTACTTCCGACAAGTCGACAATAGCACGGACACGCCTGAGTGAGACGTGCCGTAGTCAATATTTATGAAAAGGCTGCTATTAAAATGACTAAACATTTTGTAATTTTGGTTTGGGGCTCAAGAAAAGTTGTATTTTTTTCCCACAAATATTTGTCTTGATCGCAATATATTATAGACTGAATATGGTTCATGATTTGTCATATGAAGTTTTCAAATAAATACACAGTATTAAATAATGCATAAATACAATTATAATAAATCATTTAATTCATGTGCGACGTCATGCAACAATTGTGTCGACAACAACTTTTTTTCCAGGAATATAAATTTAAAAAATTTCGTGAGTCAGCTTCAAACAATCACGGAGTCAAAAAAATGGTTAGCTGACATGAAACGGAACGTCGTGCACGTTATAAAACAAAATGATGCAAATAAATATTTTTTACGCCATTATAATTAAACGGTTTATAAATACAACTGTGTTTATTACGTTGATTTATAGCCTCAAAACCAACAGATATGCGTTATATTATTTAATATGCGTTGTATTATTTGCATCTATGGTTACAGCGTTAGGGTGAACCAATGGAATGCCAAAAAGAAGGCCAATTGGAATGTTTGGTTCGAGAAAGTTTAAAATATTCAGTTTTAGCTATGAATCACCTTTACAAGAAAATTTAAATGTATGCTTGTAGAAACCTAAATTTTGTTTTAACATTTAACTAAAATTTAAATTTAACATTCAACTTTATGTTCATAGCTTCAAACTTAAGAAAGTTTAAAAGTAACTTGCTGATTAAAACATCCATGACTCAGACATAATTAATAGCTTCTATGCGCTCATTTTGACAGCAACATCATTCAAGTCTCTCGATGTAGACATGCTTCGGTAACATTGCATAAATGCATTACGATCAAAATTCCCAGAACATGAATACATTTTCTAGGAAACATCTAGTCTGTCACACTCGGCTTAGAGAGTCTGGATTCTCGCTCGTATGTTCGTCGCTCGATTTACTTAATTTTGGTTTAACTTCTCGGTCCAATTTAATGTCCACGATTTGAAATGTTATAAAAAAAGAAATAGGAGACAAACCAGTGCAATGACTGAAACTCGGTCGGTTTTGTTATGATGCTTTGTTAGCTGATATTAAACATTCAATATTAAAAAAATGACACCTACGACTTTAGATGTTCATAGGTGTGAAAGTCACTTACCATTAGGTGTGCCGCGTGTTCGTTTGTCGGCTAAGAGCATTGAAAAAACAATAATAATTTTTCAATAAACAAGTTTTTAATGCTAGGTATGGTCTGGATTAATGTAGTCTGAGTAATGATTTTTGGATAAACTAGAATAATCGTATGGCGAATAAAGATTTATTTTACGACGACCGAGTGGTGTAGAGGTAATTAGCCTTGCCTCATACGCCGAAGGTCCCAGATTCGAGTTCTGACCGGGGCATCCATTTGTGTGATGAACAAAGATGTTTATTCTCGGGTCATGGTTGTTTGTGTTTATGTATGTATGTTTATTCTGGGTTCCCCTCCCAGTTCGCTGTATGGTCATCCATAACACAAGCTTTGCTTACTTTGGGGCCATACAGTTAGTGTGTTTGTCGGGGGATTTATTATCATTATATTTATTATGTTTTGCTGATGAAAAAATAGCCGATTGCCAACTAATGAATGCAGCTGTTCTTTTAAAAAGATTTTGAAGTAGGTATATTAAAAGCTTTATTCATTTACTTTAATTTGAAGCTGATCGTGTTTAAAAAAGAGTGTTAAAGAAAAACTAAAGAACTAAAATAGTAAGAAATTTCTTATAGAAAATACGATTTTGGTCTGGGGCATTGGGAGGGTTTGTTCATGAGTAATCGATATGTTTTCTTGACAACGAATTAACGGATTATTATCGTTAAATAGAACAATGCTCTTACGAAACCGTAAAAGTGGTTAATCTAATGTCGAACTCTACCAACTATTTCAAATTAGCAACTCGATTTGTTGGTGGAACAAAATAATTTCATATACACCCTTTCACTGACAAGGCCGGCGAATATTGGTAGCCCGTTTCAGTCGTGAACGAAATGACGGAAAATCGCCAAAGTTTGCTAATGTTGCAAAATTCTTTGATATTACTTTTTAGCGAACATTTAACGATCAAAATTTTGAGAAATTGTGATTGAATTCTTATAGATGTCATAAATTATAATATTAAGTGGCTTAATTATACAATACCATACAGCTAAAACAATTACTAAGTTACAGTCAACGACACAAGACCACTTGTAGTACTCGCATAAAAATGTTTATAGACTTTGAAAACTAATGCTTCGTTTTTCCTTATCTTATTAAAAAAATTATAAAATATGTTGACTAACATTAAAGCGTTTAAAATAAACGAAAAAAATAATATACGCATTGTTTTCGCCATATAGCACTTGGGGATAGATCAAGCGAATGCGCGTTGTATTATGACACATTTGTTCCATTGCGAATGACAAGGGATGCAGAATCTTATTCGAATTCGACGAGAAATATATTAATAGGTATTATTTAGAATTTAAATAAAAGTGAAGTTAACCGTGTAGCGGCCATCTTGGTAAAGCTACAGCTGTCAAATTTGGCAAGAGTTCTTATTTAGTCGACATAAAAGTCCTATTTCACACTTCTCAGTGTTACAACAATAAAAAAAGTTTCTTTGATATTCAAGTTTCAAATAGTTACTACGCACACTGTATAAAAAAAAGAATGCTGTAAAAATATTTCAACGTAAATAACAATGTTATAGATAGATAAACGATTTTACTTTATAAAATTTTTACGAATCAAAAAGATAAAAGAGCATTTTTTTATATTACCGGCACCTCGGTAATATAAAAAAAAATCATAAATCATTATGATCGATTCACTGCTATTTGCAGATATTTTTCTAATCTGGCAAGGCGGTAACTTTAGTTTCGTAATGTTGGCTATTCAAAGAACTTCTCAAATTATTCACAAATCACTAAATTTTCTTCGGCTGGGCGCCATCTAATAGCCATTAAGATTGTGTGTCTTAACACTGTTTGACTATTTTTTGTGGGGCTTCGTGAAATATCTGATCTGTTTAGACAAAACAGATAGTTGCTACCCTGAGAGCCAACATAATTCACGTTTTTGTTTTAAATTCAGATGATATTATGATCATCCGATTACCATTAAAATAAAAATGTGACAATATCACATAAACAGGTTTTTTAATAAATTTCATATTAAAGTTTGTAGGTTGTTAGAGAAAAACCTTTGTGTATTCATTGTAAACAGTGCTCCACTATTGTAATGATTCCATAAAGGCCAGAATGCTTTTTTTTTTTCAAAAATATGTTGTTGCTTATTAAACTTATACACCGATATCATAACCTGTTACTGCTTTTCTAATTTGCATAAAAATCTGTATAGTTAGACTTGAATAGGTTGCATATTAGTATCTAGATGGTACATTATGGTTTCAAATACCTACAGCCACACACCTAATTTGAAGCACCTACTTTGTAACCCCTATATTTAAAAACCGTTACGGTGAAAATGCCGTAATTAAAATAAAATATAGTATGTATAGTAAACTGTTTTTTAAAATACATTGTATAATGTAGATCAACTAAATGTTCAGTTTAGCCCAAAACACTGTTACACAAAGTTGCCAATATAGAGCCGAGCGTGCGAAGTGAGCGTCGTGCGGTAGCACCCGGCGAAGCCCCATTGCAGAAACAGGGATTTCAAAAATTATAACGATTTTGAAACGCTGTCGTAGATAAAATTGGTTTTAAATTTTGAGTTTACATTACAGGTACTGCGGTAGCTCAAACAACCAATTAGATGTTCCAAATTTAGGGATTTTGGACGAAGTTATTGAAGTTAAGAGACTCTGAACTGCGGTATTAACTCCTTTGTACATTGTAAGCTTTCGATATTTTAGATCTAGGTCAAAAAACCAATTGTTATTATATAATAAATAAAACTAAAATAAAATCCCCGGACAAACACACCCCAAAAAAGGCCCCAAAGTAAGCTGAGCTTGTGTTATGGATGACCATAGATACAGTGAACTGGGGGGAAACCCAGAATAAACACACATCATATAAATACCAAATCAATATCAAAAACCATAACCCGCGAACAAACATCTATGTTTATCACACAAATGAATGCGCCCCGGCCAGGACTCGAACCTGGGACCTCTGGCGTAAGGCTGCGGTATTTTATTTTATTTAGGTATTTTATTTTTCGGGCTTCTAACTAGTAACTTTTCAATAATACTTACTGAAACGTCATCTAACATGGAAAGAAATACGAGAGCGAAGAATATAGATCTTTTCTTAATTAAATATTTTGTCATTTTGTACCTTCATATATATTATGAAGGTATCAATTCTATTCTTGATATGTTTAATATTCATTACCAAAATTATTTTTATGAAACACTTTATAAAGAGAAGAATTAAATCCGTCATTTCTCTAGATAAACAATTGCAAAAGTATCTCAATATCCGGCTTGTACCCGATTAAGGTCGTAATAAACCTTTTTGTGAGTTTCATTTCGGTGGTTTTATTCAACAACGACAATTTCAATTGGAAAATATAGCTCGATTTTTGGTAAACTCAATTATTTATTTTCGTATTCAAAATATAAGTTTTTTTTTTTTTTTTTGGTTCCCCTCCACGGGAAGGGCAGGAGGACATAAAAAATGCTCTGACGCATACTCCGCGCGCGCGATCGGAGTTATGTGGGACTCGTCCCGACGCCTACCAGAACCATACCCACTAAAAAACCCCCTGTCGGCTCGTGCATTTTTGCCACTCAGCCTTCATCTGAGCGACGGCCAATCGGAGAAAGAGGCCGCGCTAGCGGGGCCCTTAAGGGGTCACCCGCTGGGATTTACATAGCACTGAAGGTGCTCAAAAAAGAAAAGTAAATAAATAAAAACATTAAAAATTGACAAATAAAATTGCATTAATTCGGATTTACGTTAGAATTAGAATTTGCGGCCTGAAGGGCCTCTAGATCTAAAGTTAACTGCGTGCGTTCGCTCGTGTGCGCGTTTCTCGGTCTAGCGATTTTGTAAATCGAATCTAACACAGGAACAATATATGAGACTGAATCTCGAACAAGATGATTGGGATGGGATTCGGCACGTTTGAAGAACGATTCTGAGAGTGTTTTGAGGTGCTGTTGCACTGTAGGCAGTTCAAGATCTCTGTGCAGGTCCGCGTTACGCACGTACCAAGGTGCGTTTGTGGCCCTGCGGCAGAAGAGATTTTGAACTACCTGCAGCTTATACAGGACGGAGGGTTTGGCGTGGGCAAAGACTGGCGAAGCATATGACATGACGGGTCTAACGCAGACCTTATAAAGCGTACGTTTATTTCTAAAAGACATTTTACTTTTTCTTCCTATCATACTATATAGACGGCTTAAGTAAAAACGCGCGAGTTTCGTTACTCTATCGACGTGTGGCTTGAAAGAAAGCGTCTGATCTAAGGTGACGCCTAAGTATTTGACAGTGCGCTTCCAGGGGATGGGAATACCTAACATACGAATATGCGGATCGTTGTGGCGATTACGACGTTTGTGGTCGAATTGAATAGCAGAACTCTTTTCTGGGTTGACATCGATACGCCATTTTTGAAACCAAACACCGAGGGCGTTTACGGCCTTTTGGAGTCTGGTGATGTTATACGGGATCGCTTGACTTTTAGTGTAAAGGGCGGTATCGTCTGCAAAGAGGGCGAGTTCGACGCCTTTCGGCGGGATGGGGATGTCGTTAGTGTACACGGTGTACAGCAGAGGGGCGAGGACTGAGCCTTGCGGGACTCCAGCCTTTATGGGACGAGGCGCGGAGAGCGTGCCTTCATGTTTGAATCGAAAAGTACGGTCTTTAAGAAACGACGCTATTAATCTGACTAGGCGAGCCGGTAAGCCTATTTTATAGAGTTTAAAAACGAGACCGCTGTGCCAGACTTTGTCGAAAGCCTTGGCTACGTCAAAGAGAACCGCGATTGTTTTTTTACGACGCTGAGAGAATCCTTCGAGTATGTACTCGACGATTCGATGGACTTGCTGAGGGCAGGAGTGCTTAGCGCGAAAGCCGAACTGGTGGGGAATGATGAGAGGGTCGCCATCCGTTGGAAACAGATGGTTCCGCATTCGAGAGAGTATGACTCTTTCGAGAAGTTTAGACATTGCCTTGAGGAGGCTGATGGGTCTGTGATTAGCCGGGACATTCAGAGGTTTACCCGGCTTGGGAATGCCTATGACTGTCGCTTCTTTCCAGGCTTTAGGAAAGTAGCTACAAAATATAAGAAAAGATGGACATTTTTATATAACAAAGGGTTACGCGATTTCCTTGAGGGCTAGCCGTTATTGTTTAATAATGATATTTATCCAATATACGAGGGTGGATTGAAATGTTCGCGACCTAACATAGATAGCGTTGTTATATTATTATAAAAATACCCTCATATGAAACCTAGACTCTTTGTCAGTCTCTGTGCAATTTTTCTCTGAGATACATGCGTAATCATTTATTTTATTGAACACTAAGTGAGAGTAAGTTCCATTAATTCTGAAAATGGATAGTTTAGAGCACCGTGCCGTGATCAAATACCTCCACAAGAAACCATCAACTCAGATCAGCAATTTCATGAAGATATAGTGACTACTTTAGGAACATCTGCTCCGTCGTATACAATTATAAAAAAGTGGACAACTGAATTAGACGTGGACGAGAGAGCATCAAAGATGACCCCCCGCTCTGGACGGCCTTCTACATCTATGACTTCGGAAAACATCGAATTTGTGATCTCATCATGGAAGATATGGGAGACAAAAGAGAACAAAATATAAACGTTAATGAATTAGGGTACCACAAGGTGTCTGCAAGATGGGTTCCGCGGCTCTTTTCAGTTGAACAGAAACGAACTCGGCTCACGATTTCTAGAGACTGTTTAGAGCTTTTTTAAGCTCAATCAAACGAATTTTTGGCAAGGTTTGTTACTATGGATAAAACATGGGTTTATCACTTTACTCTTGAATCCAAACAATAATCTAAACAATGGAAAAGACCCGGATCTCCGACCCCCAAGAAAGCCAAGGTGTGTTTTTCAGTAAACAAGGTAATGGCATCGATTTTCTGGGATTCTAAGGGTGTCATCTTGGTTGATTAGTTAGAAAGAGGTCAAACTATACATTATGCTTACAACTGCACACTATTACGTCGTTTACGCGTAAAAGTTAGGTAAAAAAACCAGGATTGTTGACCAAGCAAGTTTTGTTTCATCAGTTTCATCTGCAGAACCGATGGCTCAAATAGTGAATTGTGGTTTTGAATTGCTTCCTCATCCCCTTTTTTCACCTGACTTGGCACCTTCTGATTTCCGAAACTAAAAAAAACACTTAGGTGGAATGAAATTTTCTACCAATGAGGAGGTGAAAGTGGCTGTACATTCCTTTTTTGAAGACCTTGACGAGACCTTCTATTTAAATGGGATCAAGGCTTTGGAGGACCGCTGGACTAAGTGCTGTGACCTAGGAGGAGAGTATGTAGAAAAATAAATATAAAAAATTGCATTATTCCTGTGTTTTCTTATTTAGGCTGCGAACGAAAAAGAGCAGTTTCGACCTAACGCCCACTTTCCAAAATGTTTCTGTTCCCTTAACCGACCACCTAGGGCTTCTGGGCGTAACTATATCGTCCCAACTAAACTTCGGGCAACAAATTGTGTCTATGGCTCAAACTGCTTCAAAGAAGTTGGGAATCATCTCGAAGGTCCGACGGTACTTCAGCCCTGAACAGCTACTTAATTTGTATACAAGTTCGATCTTGTAGGGAGTACTGTAGCCACTTTTGGGATGGTTCTGCAAAGCACCAACTAGAAGCGATGGATGCAGTTGACCAAAGAGCCCGAAAAATTATTAACATCTTTGACCTCACCACCAAAAAACTGCAAAACCTCGACCATCGTCGGAAAGTTGCCAGTTTAGCAGTCTTCTACAGATTACATTTTGGAGAGTGCGCGAATGCTCTTTTTGATCAGGTTGAACCCACACCCTTCTTGCATCGGACTACTAGACGCAGACAGACCTTCCATCCTTTCATGGTAGATATCCCAAGAAGTCGAACCAAATGCTTCGATAGTTCCTTTTTGGTGCGGGTCGCCAAGAAATGAAATGAAATGAAATGAAATATTTATTTCTCAACATTGACAATAGTTTTTCCAGAAAACTATAGTCCTAGTTCTTTCAAGCGTCGAGTGAATAGGTATCTCGTGGATAGACGTGTAACACCTTCGTCTTCATCGTCACTTTCCATCAGGTGAGATAGAAGACAAACGTCTTATCCTTTTTCAATAAAGAAAAAAAAAAACTTTTCAATCCACCCTCGTACCTATTGATGAAAATGATGCATGATAATAAATATATACGGCTTCAACAAAATCTGTTATTTTAAAGTTAGTAGTAGAGCACTGTTAGAACGCCCGTTATATTTTACTTCACTTTTTTATGACACTCTGTATAAGCAACAAAACTACAGGACCCAATAGAAATTTCCAGTTGAATCAGAATAAATAATTCAAATTCTGAAATTTGAGATGAGATTATTCTGTGCAGATGCAACTGGGGTTAACTTCGGCTGATCGGAATTAATTTGTTCCAATAAATCTTCTATGAAAATCTGTGCTGCAGGTGTTAGTAAATTAAGTAAATTTAAGCTTGTTTATTAAATTATACTTTAAGAGGATCTTGTCTCGTACTATTAGCATATTCTTATGCTAGTTGCGTTGAACTTTTATGTGGTGTATGTACATCACAGATATGTATGTTGATTGTGTTTGTGAAACGAATAATATTTTCTTAATATATGTATATTACCTATTATGGTAACTAACAGGTAAAGTTCTTGTTTGGGGATTTTTAATAATGATAAAAATGTAGTATACATTTTGATTACTTTGATTTCCTTTTATTTTTACCATGCTGTGGGACATAGACGAAGCAAGTCGTGCCCTCCATTAAATTTTCATTTCCGTGTGCTTAACATAGTCTTTAGTGCAATAGAAAGCCCAATGAGGAGTGAAGGCCGCTATCACTTTACCATTGACTTTCATCTTCATGGTCTTCATTACCATGAATAACATCATTATCATAATAAAATAAAAGTAATATCTACGACAGATCAGGCTGTATGGCAAAGTTCCTTGCCTTGCTAATACAATAAATGCTTTGCAAAAAAAAATGCTGCAAGAATGTATTCTATGCCTTTGCTTAATCTGTGGATGAAAAAAGATAAAGAAGAGTTTGAATTACAAGCCACAATGCAAAAGAGTTCGTCTAGTGCCAAATATTACAAATGTCTAATAATCGAAGGAAAATTTAGAAGAATAAATTTAACTTTATTAGTTCATTAAATACACAGTGGTTTTGCACACTTATTGAAGTTTATTTTCAATAAAAAAAGTAACACAATATTTCTCTATTTAAATAAAATATAATAAATTCTTGGGGAACCATCCACGTAATAAACTTCGTCCATCGCATTCAAAGGCGCAAAATAATTCGTCTAACACCCAGTGACGTCACCTTTAGCATCGATCACGGCCTTTATACTTCGTGGCATCGTCGCTACCAATTCTCCACATTGTTGTATAAATTGAGTCCCAGACGGATTTAATTTTTTCAGTATAAAATCCATAGTCAATCCTTTTAAGACCTCTCTCCACTTCAAGGTAAGGTCTCCTGCGCCATTCTTTTTAATGATGTTCCTTAAAACTCGCTTGTGATTCGTGGCCGGCCAGGTTTCTTCAAATATTCAACCGTACCATTTTTCCTGTGATGTTCAACAATGGTCTGAACTGTCGATCTTGGTAGGGATAAATCCTTGGCAATTTCGTAAGCAGATTTGCCATTATTGTGGCTATTAATCATTACTTTTCGTACTTTTTCGTCAGCGATAGGTCTTCCGCGAGCCATTTCGTTTGAAAATAATAAAAAAATTGCATTAAATTATGGTTTTATATGTTTGGAAATGACAGTGACGTATCATGCGACAGATTCTTTCTATTTTCAAATCGAAAGTTACTCATTTTTCAATGAAAACAGGTAAAATTGGGACATGAAGGAACTCTTTTGCATCGATTAAGAACTAGACGAACTATTTTGAGTTAGTCGTAGCAAATTAAAGTGCCTAAATAATTTTTTTTCGTAAAAGAAGTTTTTCTTTTTAAGTGCTTGATTAAGAACAATAAGATTGAGGTTTTTACCTTACACAAATTTTTTTTATCACAGGCTTGTTTTATGAAAATGTAGTTAACTTGAAAACAGGCAACCTTCGCAATATATGACTGCACGAACTCTTCTGCATTGGGGCTCGTAGCTTGTTCTTTGTTCTTTGATGCAACTCAAGGGCGATTAACAAAACATAGTAAATTGATTGTTGTAATAAGTGATTATTCTGGGTTTGTTATGATTTTGCCAGTGATCTAACAAAACTAAAACTTGGTTATTTTTTATTGAACTTTATGGTAGTTTTTCAAGTGTTAAATGTTATATTTTATAAGGTCTCGCTTCACTCTATTGGCAGCCATCGTTGAGTTTTTCAGTGATATGAACTACGCAAATACAAATTGTTAAAAATTTTCGTTGGTTTTTGATTACATTTTGCAGGGAGTTCTAAAATTTTAAAAACAAAAAATATTTTAAATGCCGCACAAGATTATTATTTGTCTTTGTAGCGCATACACTTAAAATTTTTTATTATTTGTGTAAGTAAATATATGGTGAGCAACACGGGTACTACCATTGTTCTATGGGTACTATGTATAAATGGAATCAAGTAATTTGTTTTGACCTTTTAGGATTTTACTGCTTTTCAGAGCGACCTCGTTTTCGTGCGTAGTCGTAAATTCTAAAAATAAAATAAAGGAAAAAGGCGTAGCTAAGTATAAAAGCGTGCACGAAATAAGAATAATTTAGAAGCTATCTTTTTAAATAAGTTTAACGCAAGAAATGTTAATAACACCGATAGCTTATTGAAGAACGAATGACTGTCGAAGGAGAAACGGATCGAATTATTAATAAAGTCACATATCAATGGTTATTATAATTCTACGTATATGTCGAAGGCTCCTTACAGAAATAAATTTGATTCTTTACATTCCGTTTTGAAATAATTTACAAAAATAGCCTAATTTTAAAATAAGTGACAATTTGGTTGGTTAGACGCCATTTTGTTCAATGGTTAAGTGAGTTACTGGAAGTTATACGACAAAGATAAAATATGAATGCCATCGAATTGTACAACACCGTGTTCAGAGTTCAGGTCACATTACACTTATATTTTGTGACTAAAGTTAGTACCCGTTATTTTTTGAATAAACGAATGAAACAAAACGCTTCGTTTAGATATTAATGAAATTATGAAATTAATACTTTTTCTACTCGTTATAATTTTAAATAATTTAACACCTTGTATCAATAATTTAATAGACATAACCTCATATAACTCATACGTGATTCAATAAAATGAAACGTTCCAACACAATTGACACGAGTACAATTGCCAACTTCTAAGGATAATGACAAAGGGTGGGTCGTGGTCGGGCGGGCCTAAGATGTGCTTTCCGATCTGTAACTGAAATCCAATATCCGTAAGGATACGGTACCAAAGGGTCTTTTATGAGTAATATGAACAAAATGTCTGTTTTCTCGGAATGGTTGTAATGGTATTCCTTTACATGAAAACTTATGTTCTCGTATTTTAACGAGTCATAGTATTTGGAAAATACCTTTCCCGTTTAATGTTCGTTTGTATACCTGAGAGTACTAATAAATAGCTTTTGCTATAAAAATCTTACTAATGTACCAAATAGCCTACTGTTATTATTTGTTTTCATATTATGGTGCAGTGTAGTATCCGCGCATTTTGCTTACCAAGGCACTTTTATGTAAGAGTACGAGTAAAAAAGAAATGATCACCACTTTTGTACAATTACCCACTAATTACAAACAATAGTGAAAAGTCAAAGGATATGAATAAGTTTTTTATTATAAAACCCACAGACGAGTGTGTTATGAATGACCAACGAAAGAAGGGGGCCCAGAATAATAATACATAAATAAATATCAACAACCATGACCCGAGAACAAACATCTATGTTCATCACACAAATGAATGCCCTGGCCAGGACTGGAACCCAGCACCTCCAGCGTATGAGGCAGGGCTACTAATCACTACGATAGTCGGTCGTCAAATAAATATACATTGGTGAAACAAGCTAAATCTTACAGTCCAATGCGTTTTTCTTCGTCTTTACGATCCTATGAGGTGCCTACAGAAAAGGACATGACGATGCTATTTTTCAGAAAACATTAGCGTTCTCAATAAATACTTACTAAAGATAAGCCTCTTTGAAAACCTTGTAAATATAACTAATAAATGTATTTTAAATCAACCTCTCTCCTATTTCAGAAGCAGCATGGCATGATAGGCTGCGTGCGCGCGACATGCGACGCGCGTCGTCCGCGCAGCCTGCCGCCTCAGTCGCTTTACTTGCTTTCTCACTCTTCCTCAGAATTGTTAATGCTGGTGAGTTCCTATGGATACCCTAGTTAATAAATTTATAATTAATATAATCTTTTTTCACATTTTTTACATAGCCGGAAAAAGCAAATTACAGCTAATACTTCATCTGTGTACTCGTACATCGTAATATACAGGGTGACTGGTTATTAGTGGCGGATGTTACAAGGGGGTATAGAAGAGATAAATTCCAGTCGATTTCGTTATGTAATGTAAAGTCCAAAAGTGAATCGTTTCCAACGAGAAATCAAATCTTATATTTTTTTTTTAAATCATAAGGGTCATCTTAAAAAATTAATTAAAAAAAAATTAAATCTGTTTAAAACAATTTTTTTATTATAATTTTGCAATCAAAACATTCCCATAAATACATAATATCAATTAGATCAACATAATTAACATAAATTTAGACACTGTGCTCGAAAACATTTGAAAATTCACATTTTATTCTAAGTGATTTACACAAAAAAGTGATTTTAAAACAAAAACTCAGATATAAAATTTTCGTGCGGATTATTTTGAAAACACCTGTGATTTACTAGCTTTTGAAAGAGGTATTACAATCCCAAATCGGCGATATAATTACAAAGATAAACCAATTAGTTTGTATGTATAATTTAGTATGTATGTATATCTGTATATAAGTTATTCTGAAGTATATAAGAGATTTCTATTATTACCTTAAATATGTTTAATGTTCATGTTTATATATTTTGTAGTTATAAAAAACTCAATTTATGTATTTTTACGTTCTTTATTTTTGTTTTTTTAATTGTTACGTTTGTCTAAGTCTCCATTCTGTAATCAGTCTAACCTATGGTGGCTGGTTGGAAGAGGTCTCTTTTAGAGATAAGTCCACAAGTGCTCATCGCCTTTAATTTTGTATCTTAATTTTCTGATATATTTTTTAAAGTGTAGTAAAGAATATAATAAAAGAGAACGCCATCTAGCTTTTTATACATGGCATCCTACGGACATACATTTTATTTTTTATTGTTGATATTGTAGAACAAATATCCTATTCTCTTAGAAACATCATATAATAATTGCATTGCAATTGTAGAATAGAAATTCGTAGTCTTGATGTTAATTACCGAAGTTATTTATTTATTTACTCAACTATGATGAACTCAAAGCGAAGCTTATGATTTGAACCAGTTGGTTATAATGCTTTGTCGTGAAGGCAGTTCGCAGATGGCATACGACCACAGATTCTAAAAACATCACCTTGTATATCTTTCTAAAATTAAATGTATAAGTAATTTATCTTTCTTATTTAAGGTTTCAGTTTATGGTTCTCAGAAGGAGATATTTTTCGAGTAAATGTATGTATATTTTTTGGCACGCTCTACACAGCATACACCGTTTGACGGATTTAAGCATTTGAGGCATCATTAGATTTGTCTTAATCGTGAGAGAGAGACAGGGTTATTTTTCCCGAATTCCCATAGCAACAGGAATTACACACAAGGAAAATAACTATAGTCGGGTTTTGTAATTTGTCACATTCAGTAGCTTGCTATTGCTAGTCATTAATTTCCCAAGGAGCATTTTTGTATTTATTTGCTTTATTTTTGTATATATCAAAGTGACTAAATCGTGAAACTGCAATAATTAAATGGTATCTAGTATTGCAAAATCAACACTAGTTATACCCGATTTCACCTTCGTAGGTCCTGACCCAGTAAAAGGCTTGATAGTCCTTGGTAATTTCTGGTGAAAGTATTATTAATTTGGTGCAGAATATTTATAAGATGTTAATTACATATTAACAAACCAACATTAAACAAATTTTAATAAACCTAATATTCATTTATCTATACTCTAACCTGTTTTCCATTCACGTGCCTGCTCGGAAAATACGAAAGTATCAATTGTCATGGCGCATCATACAATATATTACCAGTATCAATCATTTCGGACCAGATAACAGCGCCTTATTATGAAAAATAGCTAAACGCGAAATATTTTGTTATCACCATTTACAAATATATTCGTATCGTACTACGGCTGTATGACATGATATCTGTAAAACTGCTCATTTAAATTTCTTTTTCCTAGATTTGACTACAGCAGTTATTTACAATTCCCGAACGAAACCCGCTTCGTATACTTCACACAATTTCACAAATTTCCAACGAATATTTTCCTCAAAAGGTAATAATTATTACACTCCAACAGTCAAAGACATTGTGTTATTGTAATTTTGCTTTCTGGTAATCTTTCTGTGAAATTGTTTTGTGTTGTTTGCTACTGTTAAACATTTTAACATATTAAGTTGTTGTTTCTGTTGGCAGTTCTACATGTTGCCCTGTTTGTTTTTGCGTAACGTAATATCGTACTAATGGGATTTATTTCAAAAGAACCGAATTTCAACGAACAGCGTGGTAACTCAGCCAGTCAAGGCTACGTTGCCTTTAACACATTCTAGTTTAGGTTTAGTTTTTATTTGTGTGTATTTTAATCATTAATATTATTATTAATTTTCTGCTATTAAAAAGATTTTTTTATTTTAATTGTACAATAGCAGTGTTTTATGCAAATAAAATAAAGGATGCGACAAAACGTATTTAGTATTTTATTACAAATGAGGTGGCGCATCTGTCAAAGTGTGTGACTAACTCGGCGTTGTGCGTGGTATATAGATCAGCCAATAGGATTACCTACTTCATTTATTTTTATAAATTTAAATTAGGAACATCATGTCACACAGCTTGGGAAGAAACGCAGCCAAGACCATTGAAGGTTTTACATACTGCAACGTTACGCTGGCCACTAGAAGTGGCTGGTGAATTGCCTAAAACAATATCGCTTTTTATCGTAGGATCTGTACGAAGAGACAAATTTCATTTACACTTGCTATATGGTGTTTTTGGAAAAGTTATGTACTTTAAACATAAACCGGGTAATTTTTATATCGTCCAAAAAAAGTTCACCAAAATGTTGAGCAATTTTCCCAAACACAATAATGTAATAGGTAATAGTCATTTGTACAGCTAACCGGGTCGCTGTAATGTAGAATAGTTATTAGGCAAGGAATATGCGATTTGCTTATTATTTTCTTATAAACTTGTTTATATAATCCCACGGTTTGCGCGAGTCGAGCGTACGAAGTGAGCGTGATACGGCAGCACCCGGTGAAATGCCATTATGACAAACAAAGCATCAAACCTTCAAACAAACGGGTAGCTATTTAGTTGAATGTCTAAATAAATTTAAATTAAGTAAAGTACTATCGTAACAGTTACGTTTGTCATCATATCTCGAAAATAATTAGGTTTCCTTATTTTTAAATTTAGAAAATGGTAATATATTTACCAATTTTGTTTTGTTTTTCTATTTTGAGATTAACTAGAAAAAACTATAAGTAGTTAAAACTGATGGAGAAGGATGATTAAAAACTTTAATGAAAAAAATAGATAGTCCTTTATGGTATGTTAGTCAAAGATAGTTAATCTTTGACTAATTGCCTTTTTTTAAAGTACTTTTTAGTAGTACCTTGTATCTAGAACCACCAATTCCTTTTATTTTAAAAAATAATAGCGATGAGTAAAACGACAGTGACTGTCTGAGATAAACGCATAAACTAAATCAGTGGACTAAGAGACCTATAATTTATACACGGGTTTGTTATATAGTGTAAAAAATGATTTAAGAAAATTCGACCTACAAGGGGGTGAGCTAAAAAATAACCTTAATTTTAACTTTTGCCTAGTGGTCTACAAGTAAACTAGACTATAATAATTCGATGTAGAGACAACGACCTAATTGTAGTCTGTACATAGATTTCAAAATGAGGATTTGTCTTGAATACACAATACCTGAATTGTTCTCAAGAGACTGACGGAAACCTTAGACTAGAATCATTAATAAGTTCTTACAATATCATTCGGGAACAAATGAAATCTTAAAGCATCTAAACAATGTAATGAAATATCATCTGGAAAAGTTATTTTAAAAATACTTTATAATTAATGTAGTCAAGACGACCGAGTGGTGTAGTGGTAAGTAGCCTTGCTCATACGCCGAAGGTCCCAGGTTCCGAGTCCTGGCTGGGTCATTTATTTGTGTGATGAACACAGATGTTTGTTTTTGGTTCATGGTTGTTTGTATTTATATATGTATATTTATTCTGGGTTCCCCCCTAGTTCGCTGTATGGTCATCCATAGCACAAGCTCTGCTTACTTTGGAGATACTGTTGGTGTGTTTGTCTGGGGATTTATTTATTTATGGTATTTACTGATATTACCTATTATAATCATCAAAAAAAAAATAACGCAGATTCGTTTATTGTGTATTTTGTATTATATGTTCTTACGCATAACTAAAGTAACTAAATGAAACCTGTATAGAATATCTCTGATAGTGCCCATCATCGATTATGCTGACGTATGTTGTTCGGACCTTAACGTAGTACACCTTAACAAAATAGATCGTTTGCTTCATAACTGTATTCGCTTCATCTACGACTTGCGTAAGTATGACCATGTGTCTTGTTATCGTAGAAAGTTACGATGGCTGCCGATCCGACAACGTAGATATGTCAGAATACTTTGCATGCTATATTCAATTCTCAATGATCCTTGTGCCCCAGAATATTTAAAATCTAAATTTCAGTACCTTGGTTTCTCGCACGACAGGTGTTTGCGTTCTACGTACAATCTGAGCCTGCATACTCCTTCACATAACTCTGGATTTATGTCCTATTTTTTTGTGATTTAGGCTTTGGGATGGTTTGCCGGTAGAATTAAGGAAAGCTCCTAGTAAACTTTTATTTAAGCTACGCGTAAAAGCTCATTTTTTGTCAAGGGTTAATTAATTATATTAATTTTACTATTCCTTTACAAATTATTATTCCTCTATATTTTTATTACATATATGTATCTTATATACGTATTTTTATGAAAATATATTTATATATATGAGTGAGTAAATATATATCTATATATTTTCATTTTTATATTATATGTTTTTATTTTCAATTATCTAGATTTTTTTTTTCATAACTCCTCTCCAATTGATCAATGGTTGACTGGTAGAGAAAGCCTGGTGGCATTAAGTCCGCCCTTTGTACATTTCTTTTTTGTGCAATAAAGTTAAAATAAATAAATAAATCATAAGCATTTTCCTCTCAGAATGTTTTCATGAATGGTTCTAAATTTATAAGCAGGAACGCTTTAATATTAATCACAGGTTTAACAATGTATGTTTAAGTCAACACATTTTTTTCAGGTTCAATGGGCTCTGGGGTGCCCGAGAATATAACCGTGACGTTCCTAAATCCTACTACAGTGAGGGTGTCTTGGTCCACGACCGCTGATTTGGTAGAAAAGTATGACGTCACTTACAAGCCTTCAGACGCGAGGTAAGATATACCAGTGATTTTGTTTTCTATGCTTTTCTGCTTCTTGAATATCTTCTCGTGTTCTTTCTAGAAGTGTATAAAGTTGTGTTGTTTAAGTCTGAATTAAGGCTATGTATCCTTTTTTTACTTACTTAAACTTAAACTTTTTTAAATAGCTCGGCAGTGTTCGGAAAATATTTTACTATTAAATCAGTGATGAAAAAAGTTTTAAGAAGTATTCCCATTGATTGATTTTAATTGTTTTGATGGTTACGCAGTCTTAGGCTCGTAGATGTGAATTATAAAAAAAACTTCTTACTGATACCCAAATAAAATACCAAGTTAAAATATTAATAACACTTTTTTCATTCTTTCTTTATTAATAGAAATAAGCTAATTAATGAAAACTATATTTCACATAAAAAAGTTATCTAATAGTTAGCACTTAATATTTCACAAAGCCGTTTTTAGGGTCATAAATCCAAATACCGTTTTCAAATGACCATATATGTGTATACTCGTAGCAGTAAACGGATAAAATTTCGTGCATAATATAAAAAAAAGTCTGTATGTAAACATTTTGAATCCGCGCAGTACTACGGGGCGTCCCGTTTGAACTCAGTAATGAAAACATTCTCGAGGACCTTAAGTCTCAGGGTTTCCCGGCGGAAGCAGTGCACAAGATGCACTCCAACCGCGGTAGGCGTTTTCCCTTAGCTCTTGTAATCCTTACCAACACTCCCAACTCGAAGGAGATTTTCAGAGAGGCTCGCACAATTTGCGGACTCTCGAACATCTCCGTCGAGCGTCCCAACCCCCGCGGTCACCCTGGGCAGTGCCACCCCTGCCAGCTATATGGCCACGCAGCGGCTAACTGCTCAGCTCCCCCCAGGTGCGTTAAGTGCCTGGATCGTCATATCACTAAGGAGTGCACTCGCACTCCCGAATCCACTTCCCCCCTGCCTGTGTGCTATGCGGCCAGTCCGGCCACACAGCTAACTACAGGGGTTGCCCGCGCGCTCCGCGCTCCACCGCCAAGAGGGTCGCGCCTAAACCGGCGCCGCCGCTCACTCCCGCTAACTTCCCGCCGCTGCGCAACCGGGGTCCCCCGGAAGCAAAGCCCGTTCAGCCGACGCCTACTCCGGCTCTGTCTTGGAGGCAGCGTCCGGCCGTCCCGCCTGCACCTTCCCGACCTACCCAGCTCCCGTAGCTTCCGTAGGGCCGCGTCCCGCTCCGTCATCTGCACCTCAGTCGTCGTTGGCTGAGGACATGAAGACCGTGTTCGACGTCATCCAAAACGTAGACATTAACGAAATTTCCATACTCGCACGCAAACTGCGAGCCGCCCGCTCTCATCAAGAGCGTTTATTTGCGTTAGCGGAGCATCACTCGCTTTTAAGTTCATTATAAATTTTTATTTTTGTATAAATTCGTAAATAAGTAAATTATAATGTCTAGACCCGCGAATCCCGCGTCCAGTCGTATTAAACCCAAGGGCTTACCCCTAGTATCTTTTAACGTTCGCAGCCTTAGCAACAACCTTCCCGAGCTCAAACTGTTCCTTCAGAACAACGACCCAGACCTTTTACTTCTCCAGGAGACATGGCTCACTCCTAATCGCTCCAGGGGATTCGCTATTCCTAAGTACGCGTTTACACGTAACGATAGGCCTAACTACGACGGTTTCGGCGGCACTGCTATCTACTACAAAAGAGGATTCCATTGCTGTCCTCTCCCTACTCCTCCTCTCCTCAACATGGAAGCCACTGTATGTAGATTGGCTATGACTGGTCATCCGACCATCATCATAGCTTCAGTCTACATACCTTGTGGCACCAAACCTATCCGCAGCGACTTTGAGACCATTCTCGCCCTCGGCCGTTCAGTCATTATGTTCGGAGACTTTAACTCCAAACATACTGACTGGACGTGCCTTCAACCAACCAAAGCGGTATCGCTCTCCTTGACATCACCAACTCACTCGACTTAGACGTCGTCTCCCCCATCACTCCCACTCACTATCCCGACAACCCGAACCACTCTCCTGACATCCTCGACTTTGCAATCGTCAAGCATATCAACCTCGACCTCAGGTCTATCGAACCGCTCGATGACCTAGGTTCTGACCACCGCCCCGTCTCCCTCGTGCTAGGACCGCCTAACGTTAACGTCACTTCTCCTAAGACCTTTACCAACAGGAAAGGTTTTAAAAATACGATAGTTTCTGCCTTAGAGGCCCCAAACTCTCCGCTCGCGATCTCGCCCGATCAATTAGATAGCCCGGATAAAATAGATTCGTTAGTAAATTCTCTCACTGATGCTATCAACTCAGCCATCAGTGTAAACGAAAAGGTTGCTAAGAAAGGCAAACCCACGCTTCCCTTAGCCATTAGCAATCTTATTAAAGCTAAGAACGCGGCTCTCCGGAGAGCCAAGAAATATCCCACGCCCGCCTACAGAACAGCTGCGAATCAGCTACAACGCAAAGTTAGATCTCGCCTCGCGGAACTCCGAGACGCCCAGATGAACGATCTCATGGCGAATATCTCCCCGTCCCACCAAGCGTATTATAGTATGGCCCGAGCCTTACGCGTAGACGCCGCCTCTCACGTCCCTCCTCTCACTCGTCCCGATGGCTCTATCGCCTTCGAAGACGAAGAGAAAGCCGAATGCTTCGCTGACAGCGTTGCGTCTCAATGCTTGCCCAGCACGCAACCCGCGAATCCCACTCACATCAAAGCGGTGGAGGACGAAGTTCTCCGTAGAGACTCTCTTCCCATCACCGCCGACCCCGTCACAGTCTCTAATGATGAAATCTCGCTTCTCATCAAAAGTCAAAAGTCCAGAAAGGCTCCGGGTGCGGATGGTATTTCCAACCACGCACTTAAGCACCTGCCTCAACAGGTGCTTACCTTGTTAGCTATCATTTTCAATGCCTGCTTCGACCTTAGCTACTTTCCAAAAGCTTGGAAAGAAGCGACAGTCACAGGCATTCCCAAGCCGGGCAAACCTCTGAACTTCCCGGCTATTCACAGACCCATCAGCCTCCTCAAGGCAATGTCTAAACTTCTCGAGAGAGTCATACTCTCTCGAATGCGGAACCATCTGTTTCCAACGGATGGCGACCCTCTCATAATTCCCCAGCAGTTCGGCTTTCGCGCTAAGCACTCCTGCCCTCAGCAAGTCCATCGAATCGTCGAGTACATACTCGAAGGTTTCTACCCGCGGCGTTTTAAAACGGTCGCAGTTTTCTTTGACGTAGCCAAGGCTTTCGATAAAGTCTGGCACAGCGGCCTCGTTTATAAACTATACAAAATAGTTTTAATATAAACTATACAAAATTAATCGCGTCGTTTCTTAAAGACCGTACGTTTCGTTATAAACACCAAGGCACGATTTCCGCGCCCCGTCACATAAAGGCTGGAGTCCCTCAAGGCTCAGTCCTCGCCCCTCTATTGTACACCGTGTACACTAACGATATCCCCATCCCGTCGAAACGCGTCGAACTCGCTCTCTTTGCCGAAGATACTGCCCTTTACACCAAAGGCCGCAGAGTTCAGGGTCTCGTCACCAGACTCCAAAAGGCTGTAAACGCCCTCGGTGCTTGGTTTCAAAAATGGCGTATCGATGTGAACCCAGAGAAGAGCTTTGTGGTTTACTTCGACTACAGACGCAGTCGTATCGCCGACAATCTCCAAGTGAGAATGCAAGGCACTCCCATCCCCTGGAAGCGCAGTACTAAATATTTAGGCGTCATCTTAGACCAGACGCTTTCTTTCAACCCTCACGTCGATAGAGTAACAAAACTCGCACGTTTTTACCTAGGCCGGCTTTACAGTATGTTAGGTAGAAAAAGTAAAATGTCCTTCAGAAATAAACTTACGCTTTATAAGGTCTGCGTTAGACCAGTCATGTCATATGCCTCGCCAGTCTTTGCTCACGCCAAACCCTCCGTCCTGCATAAACTGCAGGTAGTTCAAAACCTCTTCTGCCACAGGACCACAAACGCACCTTGATACGTGCGCAACGCGGACCTGCACAGAGATCTTGAAATACCTACAGTACAACAGCACCTAAAAACACTCTCAGAATCGTTCTTCAAACGCGCCGAATCCCATCCCAATCCACTAGTTCGAGATTCAGTCTCATATACTGCTCCTGTCTTAGATTCGGTATACAAAGTCGCTAGACCGAGAAACGCGCACACAAGCGAACGTACGCAATTAACTTTAGATCTCGAGGCCCTTCAGGCCGCAAATTCTAATTCTAACGTAAACCCGAATTAATGCAATTTTAATTTTTAATTTTTAATGTTTTTATTATTTACTTTTCATTTTTGAGCACCTTCAGTGCTATGTAAATCCCAGCGGGTGACCCCTGAAGGGCCCCGCTATCGCGGCCTCTTTCTCCAATTGGCCGTCGCTCAGATGAAGGCTGAGTGGCAAAAATGCACGAGCCGACAGGGGGTTTTTAGTGGGTATGGTTCGCGCGTGCGGAGTATGCGTCAGAGCAATTTTTATGTCCTCCTGCCCTTCCCGCGGAGGGGAACAAAAAAAAAACATTTTGAATTCTCAATATATTAATTCCATAGTTATATAAAGAGACCATACCTAGAACAAATAAATCGACAGTCTCGGTCTGCGTGCGTTCTCGAGCGCACGTCGATCGCAGACGCCTTCCCGCTCTTTTAGCCCCCGCGCTAATTGAGCACCCAAATTTCACTGGTTGTTGTCGTAATATATAATTTCATAGTTGTATACCGTAATAAGTTTCTAACGCCGTTTTCACGGCGGACAGTGGCTCGTTTACCGTACTTCTAATAAGTTTCTAACGCCGTTTTCACGGCGAACAGTGGCTTGTTAACCGTACTTCGTGGACCGTGAGCTTCGTCGACGGGAATTCGTTGTTCCAGGACTTCAAGTGCCGTGTTCGAGGAAGTTAGTCATCGTTGTTAGGTTCATATATTGTCCCTCCCCAACCCCTCCGCAATGGCTTCCCTAAGCTCTGATGAGATTAGGAAGAAGTTACTTGATAGTACCGGTGCTGAAGGCATGTATATAAATGCTGACAAGTACCGTTTCTTAGATTCTCTCATCCCTCATTTCATGACGTTAATGTCCACAATGGCCCCTCAGGCCACCCCAGTTCCCCAGACCCCTCAGGTCTTAGGCCCTCCCGCGTCTCCTTCCTCCAGTGACATGGAGTGCGAAGTAGACGCCCCTCTGCGCCGCAAGCGCGCACCCGCGACTGAGTCTTCCTCGGACGCCACCCCAACTGGCCCTGAGCCTCCCTCTTTCACCCTTGTTAAGAAGCGCTCTAAGAAGCGCTCGAAACAAGACCCGGCGCCCTCCACGCCCGTCCCTACACCCCCTGCGGCGTCTTCAACGCCAGCTGCCCCGGTGTCTTCAACACCCGCTCCGGCCCCAACTTCTGTCAAGGCCAAGGTCCCACCACCCGTTTTCCTTCGGGAAAAGGGTAAATGGACTGAGGTCTCGACACTGTGCAATGAGCACAAGATCCATTACACCCGAGCGGTAAACTCGGGTGAATCTATTAAAATCACTGTCTCGTCGATAGACGATTTCCGAGCTTTGACTAAGCTCCTCACCGATAAGCAATATGCTTATCACACTTATGCTCTGTCAGAAGAGCGTAAGATTAGAGCGGTACTCAGGGGAGTCCCGTTCGAATTATCGAACGAGGCTATCCTTGAGGATCTGCAGTCCCAAGGCTTCCCGCCACTCGCAGTGCATAAAATGCACAGCAAGTACGGGAGGCAACACCCTCTCGCTTTGGTGATTCTCGCCAACGTCCCCAAGTCCAGAGAGATCCTGAAAGGGGTTAGCTCTATTTGCGGCCTCTCTGGGATCTCGATCGAGGCGCCTCATCGCCGCGGTCATCCCGGCCAGTGCCATCGGTGCCAGTTGTACGGGCACGCGGCGGCCAACTGCCGCGCACCGCCCAGGTGCGTCAAGTGCCTGGTCCCGCACTTCACTAAGGAGTGCAATCGCACTCCTGAAACTCCCTCTCCTCCCGATTGCGTGCTTTGTGGCCAGTCCGGCCACACCGCAAACTACAGGGGCTGCCCTCGTGCACCCCGTTGTATGCGTTCCAATCCCAAGAGGTCGGACCCAAACAGGCCCCGCGCCTTTCTCAAGAAAACTTTCCGCCACTGCGTAGCCGGGTTCCTCCGGCTGCAAAGCCTACACAGTCTAGGCCTGCCCCAGAAAACTGGAGGCAGCGCCCCGCATCGAATCCCATCCCGGCTCCTCGCCCATACAAACCCACTCCTCAATCCTCCGTAGCAGACGATATGCGTATCATCTGCGACGCTATAAAAAATGTCGATGTTAGTGAAATCGCAGTCTTAGCCCGTAAACTTAGGGCTTCACGTACTCCGACAGAGCGTTTGCTAGCTCTGGTTGAGCGTTTCCCTTCTCAATTCATTGTAGGTTCATTTAAATGAATTGATCCCTAAATCATGCTTCGGCCGACCTCTGCCCAGCCTCGGCTTCACCGGAGGCTGCCCAGAACGGCCACCAACTCATGTCCCTTTGAGCACCTTCAGTGCAACTTTCACTACAGGCGGAAGACCCGCTAGCGGGTCTCTGCCAGCGCGCCCGACTTCCCGACGGGTGTCGCTTCCGATGAAGGCTAACGGTAATAACTACAGCCAACAGGTGGTTTTTAGTGGGTAGGTGCCATTCTGGTGAGTCCCACATAACCCCCCCGCAGAGGAATTTACCTGCGGGCGGGTATGCATGACGCATCTTCCACCTCCCTCCCGCGAGGGTGCCTCGGCAGCAAAAAAAAAAAAAAAAAGAGAACAAATAAATGTGTACATGAGGGATGTAGATCAAGGACTTATCAAAAAAATAATTTTTTATGACAAATAGAACGTGTAGCAAGGTCAACGGTAATATTTGTTTGAGGATTTTATCCAGTTAACAGAAATAATAAACATGGTTCAGTCTTTTTACTTATATATTCCAAAAAATTATAATCTTCTCTGTAATAATTTATAATAATTCTGAATGTGAGGATGCGTATGCTAGGATAACTTTTTTTTAAAGGCTTAAGTCCATAGTGTTTGAGCCGTCGGCCTATGATGTTTCAGCATATAATACCGTCATGATTATTTTTAATAGATTGACTATATAGGCATAAACCATATTTAAAAGGTTATTGAACTAACTTTTTTGTGTTTGGCATTTAAATTAAATAATGCAGTCAAGGAAATCTTACGTACAACATTAGAGTCACGTGTCCAAAATCTTAATTAGAATATAGAAAGAAACACATTTATACATTACACTAACCTAAAAGCTTTAAAAAGAAGAGGTCTGTCTGTACCCGCGACAAGTCGAGGAGGTCTCAAAATGCGAGAAACTGGCGCTACTGAGCCACATTATCTCTCGACCCGAAGCGAGTGTTTGTCGCGTTTAGACACCTTCTCGGCTAGTTATGCTAGCCCCGTGCAACTTTAATAGATAAACAAGTTTAACCTTCCGCGCTTAGGAAGCTTGTTTTCAGCTTGAGTTCTTATTGTCTAACACAGGAGAGCTTTTTTGGATAATTTAGTATATTTAATGATAAAATACGTTCTAATATAAAGGAAAATCAAAAAGGAAATAACATAGGAAGAAAAAGAAGTCAAAAAATAGGAAAACCGAAAAAGCACATCCACTTGTTGCAAAATAACAGAGTGAATATTGAATTGATGTATTTGAATTTTGAAGTTTGGTGATAGGGATCCCGAACTAAAAGAAAAGAAGTGTCACAAAAAGTTATAGTTGCAATCGAAATAATGCTTTGCAAGATTATACAATCAACATAATTAAGTTTGTAATATGTTTTTGATATTATTTATTTAGTTTTAAATGTATACTTTACATGTTTACTTTACTGTTTATAAAAAGCTTTATGCTTTTATCTTTGAATAAGCCACCAGCAAAACTTATTTTGCATTGAATCAGTAACCCCAACGTTGCGCAGCTATTGTATCACGTTTAGTTTCTTATTAATTGAAATAATTTTATTGGGAAATATTTTAGTTCTGAAACTTTTTTTAATAATCTTTTACATAAATGATACGAATTATCGTGAATTCCATTCATCCATTAAATGCTGAAACAAAAAGCTTACTGACGGCCTAAAATGGACTTAACCGTTTACCCTTCCGTTTATATATGTTGCCAAATGATGATTATATCAGCTTTAAAATGTACGTGCACCATCTTTTTCATGTCAAATAATGGCTTTAGTAATTAGCTTTCTTGTCTGTAACGTTTGAACAAAGTAAGTTATGGATACCGCCCTCGTTGTTTCTGTTAAAAATATTATTTTAATGATAAAATAAAATAATATTTCTGCTTAATGTAGTTTTATCTCTAGTAAGAAATATTGATTAATTTATTTGTTTCAGGGTTAAAAATAAAACCAATCACTTTATATAAAATATAACTTTATTTTGGAAATAATTTGGATCAGTGGATCCGTTTAGTAAAACCTAGCTCTAAGATAACAAAAGTCTAAAATCTCATAATTTTTGTATTTAGCTCATTATTTAGCTTAATATTAGGTCTTTACCTATGAAATTGCCGTTTTTCACGAAATAAATGAAGCGTAATTTTTTTATATATTTTTTAATTCTATTAATCAAAGTAATCACCCATGCAATCAATGCATCTTTGCCAACGCATTGGTAGCTTATTGATGCCTTTCTTGAAGAAATCAGCTGGACGGGAGGCAACAAATTCTTCAAAGGCATTTTGTGCTGCCTCTCGGGTATTGAATTTTTTTCCCGCCAAGAAGTTATCCAAATTCTGGAAAAAGTAGAAGTCTGTAGGCGCAAGGTCTGGTGAGTACGGCGGATGACGGAGAACTTCTAACCCCAACTCTTGTAGCTTGGAGACCGTCTGCTGTGCAGTATGAGGTCGCGCGTTGTCGCGCAGGAGCAGTGGAGCCGAACGATTGACCAAAGCTGGTTGGAGACGTGCGAGCTTCTCCATCATTGTGTTCAGTTCTTCACAGTACACATCTGCAGTAATGCTTGTCCCGTTTGGCAAGAAGCTGTGATGAATTACACCCGCGTTAGACCACCAAACAGTGACCATCACTTTTCTAGGGGTAAGTTTTCGTTTAGGGCATTGTTTGGGTGCTGAACCAGGGTCCAACCAACTTGCTGAGCGCTTACGATTGTCAAACAGGATCCATTTCTCGTCACAAGTAACAATGCGGTTCAGAATTCCTTCATTTGTATGCCTGCTGAGCAGTGCAAGGCACGTCTCCACGCGTACTTCACGCTGGCGGTCATTGAGTTCGTGGGGTACCCATTTGTCAAGCTTTTTTACCTTGCCAATTTGACGCAAATGGACCAATATTGTTTTGATGCTAACGTCGAAAGCTGCTGCTAATTCAGCCGTGGATTGAGTTTCATCAGCTTCCAACAAATGACGATTTTAGAAAAAGAATTCCATGTTTGTCAAATAAAATTAATTTGAAATTAGAATTATCAGTCAAAAAAAAAAATATTTTCATTTGAAATGGCCAGTACGGCAAAACGGCAGTTTCATAGGTAAAGACCTATTATATTCGTAAATCAAATTGTGAAACACAATAGAAGGCTCGTTTTACATTATTGTGAATTGTGAAGTGAAATAATTACGACTATATGGGTACAGTTGCCGGAATTTAGCACGACGTAAATTAATTTCGTTTAACTCAACTGTTGGTTTAATTTTCGGAGAAATTTGATATAATTGTTCTCCGTCACTATTGTATGTGTGCCTACGGGCGATTATTTGCAGCCATTGAATAGTAACAAGAGTTATGGGCCTGATTTAAAAAAAAAAGGTTTACCTATCAGCAGTCGATCAATATGTTTAAGGATTTATGTAAAATAAATGTACTTGTCTAACTTTCAACAAATTTGGAATATACGATTGAGTTGATTACGCTGCGTTCATTGAAAAAAAGAAAAAGGCACTTAGCCGACGATTTGAAATAAATATTTGAGAATAAAAGACTCATTTAACTCCGTGTGATTGGAACCGCAAGTTGACGAAATCGAACTAAAATGAAAAAATAGTCAATGGACGGCCAAAAACATTAAAATTTTTTTTTCTTTTTCTCAAAAAAAAATAACCTCTGCTCCCTATGTCGTTATGGAGATATTCGTGGTTAACTTTGCACGTTTCAGTAGCGTTCTGTGAACTTGTACTCGGCCACAAACATCTAATTACGTATTATGTTTATTAAAAATCGTAAATTATAAAACATTATGACATAATTTTTTTACTAGAAACTATAAAATGCAAACAGAAATGATTCGGCATGAACATTGTGACATGAAAATTAACCTTAAAAAATAAATAAATGTACTTCGGATTTGACCTTACAAATGACTTTAGTAATCACTCGGAAGTATAGCAAAAGGCACACACTACGATAATTTAGCCCAAATACGGTACTCACTATAAGTAACACCAAAATCTTTGATGTTGATACAACAGGACGCTCTTGTTTACCTTAACTCTACCTACCAGTAAAAACAAACCTGCCGAATATATTTTAAATAAAAATATGAATGATAACAAATTACTTTATTTATATCCTATACCTTTTACGTTGCTGTTATCAACACAGCTAAATATAAAGTTATATAAATATAAAGTTAATAAAAACATAAAGTATAAGTTTATTCATTATTTCTCTTTTTTAAACCTCTTAGCTCTTCTTGCTGTGCTGGTGAGCATGTATTTGCAATTGGGAAATTATAAGTCAAGCCACAAATTTATTTATTGGGCACGTGATCAAACTAAGCCACGGGAAAATGAGATAGCCTCTAATACACTAATTTGTCTTTTTTGCAATGCCTACTAAATATTCTATAGAAAGCGTAGTAGTTAAATTTGAGTTAGGTTAATGTTAGGCTGCATTTATCGCATGCGCGAGCCTAGCGAGCGAAGCGAGCGTGGTGCGGGAGCACCCGGCGAAGCGCCATAATCGATATTGGATGATATTTCAAAATTTTATAGCAAAAACATCATGTAACAACATATTTTTAAATGCGAAGATAGTATCGTTCAGATGCTCGTAAATTGTCCCTGACTTAGTAATTTAGAAGGCAATGTAGATTTTTAGAGGCAATCATGCTATTAAAAAGAAGTCTGTTTAATTAACACCGCCTTAAGTCCTTAGAGTAAAATTAACGAATATTTTGTTTGAATATAATTGAATATACTAATAAATACTACCTTCTTAACTAAACAATTTATGAGGACGGTTTAATATTTTGAAAGAGGATTTATCAACATGATTAAGCATTTTCAGCCAGAATTTTGAAATAGAAGGCTTTCTAAAAGAATGTGGCAATTAATTTTGTGCTTACCTAGTAAAATGAAAAATGTTTAGGTATATTATTCTTGTGAATTTAAACGTGCTATCGTGACGGTGTACGTTTTTATATGCATAATTTTTCTAGACTGTTATTTCAACGAAGGTCGCGTCCAAAATGTAAGGTTCAGTTTTATTTTAGTATTATTGTATTAAGATACTTGGTGTCTATGTGAATAATTAGATGGGCGTTCCATTTAGTTAATTACTAATATTTTTAACTGGATATCTTCAAACTATTTGCAACAATTATTCGATATCGAAATTGAAACAATAACACGAATAAGTAGAAAATATGTGATTGTAATGGTACAATTTTGATCTTTTCACAAAATCTATTTCAACTTAAAACTTGACTAACAATAAAATGTACTCTAATACTCACAAAGTAAGATTCCTTTTAATTGAATATCTTATATTTTACATATAATACTGTCTCGGCATTTTTTTAATATAACAAGCACGCGGTCCTCTATACAGAAAGTGACATCCGCAGCCATGGACCGGTAAAACTAGAAACTCTTGATACAATTAAATTGTAACAATTCTTCTATACATTTTCTAAAAAAGGATATCAACATAAAATTCGAAAATGTTTCAAAATTTATATTTATTTACTTGATCAAGATATCAATCTCTGTATTCTGAAGACGTCTTCAATACCAACAAGATCGAATTTGCTCATGTCTAGAGTTTGAAAGCAGATAGCATCAGTGCTCGTTCATCATTCAATCCAAGTAGCTGGTATTGTTCGTGACTTAAACTGAAAGCCAATATGAATGAACGTGAATGACGTGTGAACGATTGATATCTTTAGTTTAGAATTTTGAACATTTCTCTTTAATATATGAAATACAGTATGAATACTAAAAGTGTCCTCACAAAATAAATGTAAAAGTGAGTTTCTTTGTGTGTTTGTTACTCTTTTTGCCAGGTAAGCGTTGGTTACAATTCATTCAGAGTTTCGTATTTCCGAAAAATACTCTAATGAATCTCTTCAAAATATTATTTTCGGTTCGCAACGAAAAATGTAGAATGAGCGGCCTGCCTCTATTTTTCCTAACACGAAGACGCATTATAAAGGTAGGCATTATCAATAAAATCGATAGCCTACATGTCTTTTCTTGTTGGTAACTAATTAACTAAATTTAATCTAACGTCAAAAAGAAAAAAAAAATTTACTCCATATTCTTATCACATACAAAAGCTTCAGCATTATATAGTTAAATAAGACGTAAGCAACTTTGTTTTTCTAGACTATTCACTGAAGTCCATTCAAGTTGAGTTAAGCAAAACGGAGTAACAAATTCGCTTAACCAATAAGAGCTTTCTAAGTTAGAAACTTTTCAGTCAACGCGGCGATCCTATTGGCTTAATCGGTTATGAGGGGTAATGCTTTTCAGTTCTCCGTTTTTGGAATACGAAATGTTCTAACAAACGAATATTTATATTTTTTTTAACACTAGCATTAGCCCAAGCGATTTAGTACATAAAAAACAAATTGGCCTTCGTTATTAATACTTTATTATATGTTAAGATTGCACTTTAGAATGTAAAATATGTGTTCAATAGTAAAATAACATTAGGATGAAAAGAAAAATATTATTAGTTGGCTTGATATACAAAAAAAAAAAATACTTTTTTGATGTGATGTTACACAAAAAAGTCTAAGCAACACACATTATTTCAAATTTATTAATCAATTATTATATATTTTCTTACCAAGTAGGTAGTACTGAAGTAAACATTTTTGTTCTAGATGACATACTGGCTGGTTGTAAAAAAAAATTTCGACTATCATTTGTTTTTTCACAAAATTTAAACCGAATGCCAGTTTTAGACTTTTAATGCGTTTTCTTTGTGTGGCGTGAGTGTTGGAAATCATTTATTATTATTAATTTTTATTGATTAATTAAGAAAATTTTTAATTGTAAGACATTGTTTACGCCATGGGGCAGCGTCATTTGACGTTGAACAATTGATACATTGAACTGACCGCAAGACGTCAGCCGATGTTAACCGCCCGAGAGATAAGTTTAAGGCTACAAAACACAAGTGGTGTTGTTGTTAGCACCCAAACCGAGCGAAATCGACTGCATGAGTACGGGTTACATGTGTATAAATGTGTATGAATGGTGTAGAGAACACATAACATGGACCCAGGAGTAATGGGATAAAATTTTATTTTGCGATTAGTCTCGACTTGGGTGTAGGCCTGATACTAGAAGGGTAAGAATGTACCGTCGTCCTGGAAATACTGAGAAACTGAGGTGCGTGCAAGAAGTTCATCCATATAACGGTTCAACAGTTATGGTATGGGCGGGTTTTATGAAGAACAGACGAACTGAGCTCTATGAATAATCGGTGTCAGCAAGTTCTCAACAACAGAGGCGGCCACTCATTGTATTAAGTTATTCAATTTCTTTTACAATAAATTAATTTTGTTTGACAATTTCATTAAGTTTATTAAAGTGTAGTTGCTTAGGCACCTTATTTTGTACCGCAGTACTCACATTATTCTTTATATATGTTATTAAAATAATAATTAAAAGAAAAAAAACAAATGATTTTTTACTTTGAAAAGACACTAAAGAGTAATAAAAATAATAAGATACTAAGCATTTAATGTGAAAATACATTGTAAAATTTATGGAAGTAATATAATATATAAATATTCATGAGCGTTGGATTAAGCAGCTAAGCGCCCTCAGCGCTAGGCCACAAAGTCCGGTGTTTAAAACTCTAATAGGGTAGGGTAGGCAAAAACATAGTTTATTACAAAAAAAATAAAATTAGAACACCGCTTAATTTTATTTTGTGCTATTTATGTTTTAAATTAGATTATCGTTTTTGATTGGACTCCACAAACACTTTTTCGAATCGAGAAAGGGTGTTCCTCATTCTACTAAAAATCTGAATATATATATATATATACATATATAGTAGTATATATATATATATATATATATATATATATATATATATATATATATATACTACTAAAAATGAAATCAAGGTGGGTTGAAAAAGGCATTTCAATTAATCGACAATGAGTTAATAATTTTAAAAGTGTATCAAATTGTTATTAAACGGAGTTTAGATGAAAAAGATTTTATTTTTTGCAAAATTTTTTTTTGTTCCATTCATTTCGAATTTATTTATTTGAACTGAGTATTTTAAATATTTATGCATTTGCAAAAATCTTAGGCATAAAATGAAATTCGCAATAAAAAGTTACAGGTTAATAAATCATGTTTTGAAGTAATAGTAAAGGATAATCTTGAATCAAAGTAAAATTAATTGTCAGTATTTTACTAAGAGAGCATTCATTGTAGGCTTAAATTTTGCCTGCTTTTTTAAAGAAAGGTTCTTAGATTACAAAGGAACAGTCTTGCTTCAAATCAAATGTAAACTATTAATGTGTATACTTGTATTTTGGTACACTCAATTATTTTTTTTACCAATTGTTTACGAAAATCAATAAATTCCAACATTTGTTTAAAAATTGTGTTTGTACACTTGAGCGTGCGATACCAATGCTTGTTGTCAAATTAAATTCAAGATTGAATTCGCCCATGTCTAGAGTCTGAAAGCTGGATGATTCAGTGCAAGTGATTTAATTTGAGTACATTGTGTCGTTGCTTAAACTGAAAGGCCAATCAGAACCTACGTGGATTACGTGTGAATGTGACTCTTGTGCTTTATAAATGTTGAACAATTTAGACAAATGTGTAACCGTAAAATATCTCATCATGGTCATATCACCTTTGTTTTATTAAAAAATATTTCTAATACTATTTTAAAATTTAGACGTAGACATTAATTTATTTACACTTCACACAATACAATAGGTAAGGAAAAATTTATAACATAATACACACTTAAAATAGTTAATATTCGTAGTTACGTTGTTTACAGTGAAAGAGTATTTAGTGCAGGTTTTAATCATTATCACCATTTATTGAATTATATGAATAAGAAATATTATAAATATTAAAATATAAAAAAAATAAATTTAATACGTGCAATGTATCTTTATAAGGTTGTGGTCATAGTGGCTCATACACACAGACCCGATTCATACAATATCTCGCTTCGTCCTCGACGACTTGAGATAAGCCTCTGCAGGACTTACGCTGCAGCCGGTTTCGACCGGCTCAAACTATGTCAGTCTCGCAGCAAGAACAGAGTTGAGCTTACTACGGTCGATGAAATTCGATAGTAGTTCGCAAGGCTCGGGCTGTTTTTCTGGCTACGTACTTGACGCTGGGCGCTTGTTACGTTAGTTAAAGACTCGCTCTGCGGCCGGCTTCGGCCCGTCGTAACGTAGTCAATCCCGCACTCTGTGCACCCCTGGAATAAATACCCCACCTCGGTGGTGGCAGCAACAACAGAGTTGAGCTTACTACGGTCGATTAAATTCGACAGTAGTTCGCAAGGCTCGGGCTGATTTTCTGGCTACGTAGTTGACGCTTGGCGCTTGACACGTAGTCAGAGACTCGCTCTGCGGCCGGCTTCGACCGGTCGTAACGTAGTCAATTCCGTACTTTCAGTGCAACCCAACCTCGTCAGGTCTACGGGCGGTTTTTGTTGTCAATTTATTGACAACACACTCCGTAGTAGACTCGCGTTTGATCCGGTGGATACTTAACGGGTAACACTAAGCCTAACACTAGTGGCGTTGCCCTGGTGCGCTTCCTAGGCCCTTCAGGCTAAGAAGAAACCGGCTGACCCGATCCCATTGCACTTGGGCCTTTCCCAGGGTGACGGTACAGTGCTGTCCAAATTAGGGGCACCACTTCGCGTCGTGCCCAGCCCCCCTACCGTGGGTAGGGAGGTTTTGGTGCTAGGTTTGTTAGGAAACCTAGGCATTATTATATATTTATATATTATATATTGTAGTCCCAAGCCCTCCAATGGACCAGCAAAGCTTGGTAAACTTTCCTAGGTCGTTCGACCAGGCGCTCGTTGCGTCCGCATCCCCATTTCCGATGACGTACTAACGCAGGCTTTACAGGCAACTATCGCGTCCCCGGCCCCTCAGGCCCCAACCCCGACCCCTCAGGCTACCAACGCCCAGAACCCTCAGGTCTATAGCTCTCCCTCGTCTCCCGTGCCATCCTAGATGGACTGTGAATCGGTCACATCCTCTCGCGCGTCGCGTCGCAAGCATACCGCTCCCGGGAGCGACTCCAAACCCACGTCTGATGCGTCATCAGACGCAGATGCCATCACTTTGACCGGTTCTCCTGAGCCCGCGTTTCAGTTAGTCACCAAACGATCCAAGAAGCGCTCAAGGAAAGCCTCGGTATCCTCAATAGTCGAGCCCTCCCTGATGTCTTCAACACCCGCCCCCGCGCCGTTGACGTCACTCGAAGTGAGCGTGTCTCCGTTGGTACCGTCGAATTCGAAGAGCGACGCGCTGCGCTCCCGTCCCACACCAATTACTCTGCCACTCCCAGGTGCGTAAAGTGCCTAGATCCCCATATTACGAAGGAGTGCACTCGCACTCCCTACTCCACTTCGCCCCCTGCATGTGTGCTGTGCGGCCAGTCCGGCCACACAGCAAACTACAGGGGTTGTCCGCGCGCTCCGCGCTCCTCCGCTAAGAGGGCCGCGCTTAAACCGGCGCCGCTGCTCACTCCTGCCAACTTCCCGCCGCTGCGCAACCGGGGTCCCCTGGAAGCAAAGCCCGAGCAGCCGACGCCTACTCCGGCTCTGTCCTGGAGACAGCGTCCGGCCGCTCCACCTGCACCTTCCCGTCCTATCTCAGCTACCGTAGCTCCCGTAGGCCCACGTCCCGCTCCGTCGTCTTCACCTCAGTCGTCGTTGGCCGAGGACATGAAGACCGTGTTCGACGTCATTCAAAACGTCGACGTTAAGGAAATCTCCGTACTCGCACGCAAACTGCGAGCCGCCCGCTATTCAAGAGCGTCTATTTGCGTTAGCCGAGCATCACTCGATACTTAGTTCTTTATAAATTCTATTTTTCGTATAAATTCGTTAAATAAGTAAATATGATGTCTAGACCCGCAAATCCCGTGTCCGGTCGTATCAAACCAAAGCGCTTATCTTTAGTTTCTTTTTACGCTCGTAGCCTTAGTTATAACCTTCCAGAGCTCAAATTATTCGTTCAGAACAATGAGCCAGACTTACTGCTTCTCCAAGAGACGTGGCTCACTCCAAACCGCTCCAGGGGATTCGCTATACCCAAGTACGCGTTCACTCGTAACGATAGGCCCAACTCCGACGGTATCGGCGGCACTGCTGTTTATTACAAAATAGGTTTCCACTGCTGTCCTCACCCTGCCCCTCCTCTCTTCAACATGGAAACCACTGTGTGTAGATTGGCTATGACTGGTCATCCGACCATCAGCATAGCTTCAATCTACATACCTAGTGACACCGGAACCAATCCGCAGCGGCTTTGAGGCCATTCTCGCCCTCGGCCATTCAGTCATTATGTCCGAAGACTTTAACTCCAAACATACTGACTGGACGTGCCTATCGACTAACACCAGCGGTATCGTTCTCCTCGACATCACTAACTCACTCGACTTAGACGTCATCTCTCCCATCTCTCCGACTCACTATCCCAACAACTCAAACTACTCTCCTGACATCCTTGATTTTGCAATTGTCAAGCGAATCAACCTCGATCTCAGGTCTATCGAACCGGTCTATCAAATCGGTCTATGAAACCGATCGACTTAGGCTCTGATCACCGCCCCGTTTCCCTCATGCTAGGATCGCCCAACGTTAACGATACCTTTTACGAAGGCTATAAAAATATTTTAGTTTCAGCCATAGAGGTCCCGAACTCTCCACTCGCGATCTCGCCCGGATCTCTAGATAGCCCGGACAAAATAGATTTATTAGTCGATTCCCTCACTGATACTATCAACTCAGCCATTAGTGATAACGAATTAGTGATAACGGTTCCCTTAGCCATTAGAAATCTTATTAAAGCTAAGAACGCGGCTCTCCGGAGAGTCAAGCTCTATCCCACGCCCGCCTATAGAACAGCTGTGAATTCTTCGTCCCACCAAGCCTATTAAAGAATACGCCACCTCTAGACGTAGACTCGTAGACGCCACCTCTCACGTTCCTCCTCTCACTCGTCCCGATGGCACTACTGCTTTCGAAGTCGAAGAGAAAGCCGAATGTTTTGCTGACAGCGTTGCCTCACATGCTCGCCCAGGACGCAACCCGCGAATCCCTCCCACATCCAAGCGGTAGAGGACGAAGTCCTCCGCAGAGACTCTCTCCCCATCACCGCTGACCCCGTCACAGCCTCTTATGATGAAATCTTGCTTCTCATTAGAAGTCAAAAATCCAAAAAGGCTCCGGGTGTGGATGGAATTTCCAACCATGCACTTGGCAGCTTAGGCAGGTGCTTACCTCATCAGCTGTTATCTTTAATGCCTGCTTTGACCGTAGCTACTTTCCAAAAGCTTGGAAAGAAGCGACTGTCATAGGCATTCCCAAGCCGGGTAAACCTCTGAATATCCCGGCTAATCACAGACCCATCGGCCTCCTCGGCCGTATTGCTAAAGTTCTCTCAAAGAAAAACGCTTCCTACTCTCTCATTCAGGCCAACCTCCAAAGGAAAAGACTAGCCACAGATGAAGCAATGCTTGAGGGAACAAAGCGAAACACAGCAGTGGCACTACTCCAAGAGCCGTACGTGGGCGGAATAGGCAGGTTAAAAAATTATCAAGGGGTGCGGATCTTCCAAGCCGAGGGTGAAGGGACGGTCAAAGCAGCCATAGCTGTTTTTGATCCGAACATCAAAATAATCCAATATCCCCAACTTACCACTCACAATATAGTGGTAGTGAGTGCGCAAACCGAGGCTTGGAAGATCACGATAGTCTCCTTTTATTTCGAACCGGACCTTCCTGTAGGTCCCTATTTGGACCACATCAAGAAAGTAATGGAAGTGATAGGACCAGAGTGGCTATTGATCGGGGGCGACGGAAATGCAAAGAGCACATGGTGGGGGGAGTCTAAAAATGACGCTAGAGGTGACGAACTGCTAGGCTTCCTGGACGAATCAGATCTTCATGTTCTTAACTCAGGTAACAAACCCACCTTCGACACGATTAGGGGCGGGAAGCGATATTGCAGTAAGGTCGATATAACAGCTTGTTCGACAAACCTGTTGGACCGGGTTAAAAACTGGAAGGTTGACGAAAATCTAACGAGTGCGGACCACAATGGTATTACCTTCACAATTACTCTACAAAAATCTACAACCAATACAATTACTAGCACTACAAGGATATATAACACTAAAAAAGCCAATTGGATTGAATTTCGTAAGAAATTCAACCAATTAAAAGGCGAGCACTCTCTTACACAAGAAACAATAGCAAACATACAAAACACTACACAGTTAGAACAAACAGTAACACTTTACACAAACACAATAACAAAAACATGCACACACACGATACCACATAAAAAGAACAACAAAACACTTACCTTACCATGGTGGTCCAAAAAACTCGAGCAACTGAAGAGAGAGGTCGCAACCCGGAAAAATAGGATCAAACGTGCTGCATCGCCTCGTCGGTCGAGGGTGGTCGAAGAGTACCTGCAAAAGAAGGAGGAATATGAAATGGAAGCCAAAAGATCACAGATTGCCAGCTGGAAGGAGTTTTGTGGGAAGCAGGATAGAGAAAGTCTCTGGGATGGAATCTATAGAGTAATAGGAAGAACCAGAAAACGGGAGGAAGACCGCCCGTTAGAAAGAAACGGTGTAACCCTCGACGCAAAAAACTCTGCTCGGCTCTTAGCCGAAACATTCTACCCAGAAGACGAAGAGGAAGGAGAAAATGATACCCACAAACTGACCAGAAAGAAAGCTGAAGAAGTGAACAGAGGGGAAGATAGCGACGAAAGAACTGATCCGCCGTTCACAATGAACGAACTCCGTACCGTCGTAACATCTTTTAACCCCAAAAAAGCACCAGGTGCTGATGGATTTACCTCGGATATCTGTGGTCATGCCATAGATTGTGATCCAAATCTGTTCCTGGCATTAGTCAATAAATGCCTAGAACTCCATTACTTCCCGAAGGCTTGGAAGGAGGCGATTGTGGTTGTGTTACGCAAACCAGGGAAGGAGCATTACAGGACCCCAAAATCCTACCGACCCATAGGTCTTCTTTCAATCATGGGTAAGATCTATGAAAAGCTGTTGATGACCAGAATCAAATTCCACCTGATTCCTCGAATCAGTACTCGCCAATACGGGTTCATGCCCCAGAAGAGCACTGAAGACGCCCTCTATGTCCTTATGAAGCACATAAGATCCAAACTGAACCAGAAAAAACTTATAACTTTGGTGTCACTGGACATAGAGGGGGCTTTCGATAGCGCCTGGTGGCCAGTAATAAGAACTCGGTTGGCTGAGGAAAAGTGCCCGAGGAATCTGAGACTGGTCATCGATAGTTATTTGAGAGAAAGAAGTGTTTGTGTTCGATACGCTGGAGAAGAGCACAGAAAGAACACAAGTAAAGGTTGTGTACAAGGTTCCATTGGGGGTCCTATTCTATGGAATATCCTACTTGACCCTTTGCTGAAAGGACTCGAGGGAAGGGGCGACTATTCACAAGCGTTCGCCGATGACATCGTTTTAGTAATAGATGGTGACACAGCGCTCGAGGTGGAAAGTAGAGCTAACGCTGCACTAGAGTATGTACGAAAATGGGGCGAAGCAAATAAACTTAAGTTTGCTCCTCATAAAACAAACGCCATGGTCATTACTAATAAGTTAAAATATGATATCCCGCGTCTAACCATGGGAGGAACAAATATTGTCAACACAAAAGAAATTAAGTTGCTGGGAGTAATAATAGACCAAAAATTAACATTTATGGCACACATTAGAAGTGTTGGTGCTAAGGCGGTGGCTGCATATAAACAGTTAACAAGAGCTGCAAAAGTAAGTTGGGGTCTACACCCGGACATCATAAGAACACTATATGTCGCAACTATAGAGCCTATAATTTTATATGCAGCCAGCGTCTGGGCCCCGGCGGCGTCGGGTTTGGGCGCAAGGAAGATACTGAATGGCCTGCAACGGGGTTTTGTCCAGAAGATGTGCAAAGCCTATCGGACAGTCTCCTTAAATTCTGCTCTGGTTCTGGCTGGGATACTTCCACTCGATCTTCGCATTCGCGAAGCGGCATCGCTGTATGAGGCTAAGAGGGGAGTGCCCCAGCCTGAACTTGGAGACAGATTAGTAGAGTCTAGAGCTCTGTTTGTGGATAATCCGCACCCAGCCGAAAACCCAGCCATAGACTTCCTCACCTTGGTGGACCAGGAACAGTTAGATGAGAACAGCGACTTTGACATTCGCATATTCACCGACGGCAGCAAGATTGACGGTAAGGTCGGTGCCTCGTTATCCTTGTGGAATAGCGAGGCTGAGACCAAAGCCGTCAAGCTTAGTCTGCCGCCGTATTGCACCGTCTACCAGGCGGAGCTATTGGCTGTGTGCGAGGCAAGTGCGCAGATCCTTCGCCGTAGGGAGAGTTCTTACGCTGTTTATAGCGACTCCAGAGCTGCACTCCAGTCTATTATCGGACTAAATTGCTTACACCCACTAGCCGTCAAAACTAGAGCCAATTTTAGAGAATTGGCACGCCAAAATAAAACAGTATCCTTATTTTGGATCAAAGCTCACGCGGGGCTGGTGGGCAATGAGCGGGCGGACCATCTGGCGAGGGAGGCAGCTCTGAAGTCCAAAACTAGACCTAAGTACGATCTGTGCCCCGTTTCATTTGTCAAGCGACACATTCGCATGCGTTCGCTTGACGAATGGAATGATAGGTACAAGGGCGAACATACTGCTAGCGTAACAAAAATATTCTTTCCGGATGCGATAGAAGCACATAGGATAGTAAGAAAAATTGAGACAAGCTCCATAGTAACTCAAATACTCACGGGGCACGGTGGGTTCTCCGAGTATCTGACGCGATTCAGGCGCAAGGAGAACCCATCGTGTATCTGTGAACCTGGCAGAGCAGAGACGGTCCCACATTTACTTTTTGAATGCCCTACTTTTGCTAAACTCCGATATGACGTCCAATACAATTTAGAGCAAGATGTTAACTTAGAGAACGCTGCCAATTTGCTTATCGATAAAAACAGGAAAATTTTCCTTGATTATTGTAAAATAGTAGCAAGTAAGGTTATAGATAGAAATAAAAATTTAGTTTAAGCAAAATATGTTAGCAAAATATTATGAAAATATATTGTATAACATATAAATATAATTAAAGGTGTAAAAATGAAATCAGAAAAGCAATAGTCTAAGGGAAATCTAGAGTATAGAGATAAATGATAATGTAAGCATGACAAAACATAGATTTAGAATGAGAAAACATTGTAATTAGAGATAAGTCTATATATTAAGATAAGGAAAGTGAATAAACAGACAAGATAATAAGTAAACAAAACATATTGTAATAAAATAAGATTGGAAATTGTATGAGTTCTTATAAGATATAATAAAGAAAAATAAAAATAAAACTACATCATACCAGCCTCGCAACATACTGCTGTTCGCAAACACATTTGACGAATACAGTCTGCGCCATTACCGGCGGAGGTACAAGAAAAAAAAAAAAAAAAAAAAAAAAAAAAAAAAAAAAAAAAAAAAAAAAAAAAAACTTTATAAAATAGGCTTACCGGATCGCCTAGTCAGGATAATTGCGTCGTTCCTTAAAGATCGCACGTTTCGTATCAAACGTGAAGGCACGCTTTCCGCGCCTCGTTCCATAAAGGCTGTAGTCCCACAAGCTCAGTCCTCGGCCGTCTGTTGTACACCGTGTACACTAACAACATCCCCATCCCGCCGAAAGGCGTCGAACTCGCCCTCTTTGCTGACGACATCGCCCTTTACACCAAAGGTCATGAGGTCCCGAAGAACATCACCAGACTCCAAAAGGCCGTAAACGCCCTCGGTGTTTGGTTTCAAAAGTGGCGTATCGATGTCAACCCAGAAATTAGTTCTGCTATCCAATTCGACCACAAACTCCGTGATCGCTACAACGATCCCCATATTCGAATGTTAGGTATTCCCATCCCCTGGAAGCGCAGTATTAAATACTTAGGCGTCACCTTAGACCAGACGCTTTCTTTCAAGCCACACGTCGATAGAGTAATGAAACTCGCCCGTTTGAACAGATTAAGGATTTGCGGATGTGTCATTGTAATCTCTGAATGAATTTCGAATGATTTCGTTCAAAATCTTAAAAAGCCTCTACCAACGATGCGGTTTTATGGTTGAAATGTTTGGTATTTTATGTTACCTTTTTTGTTCTTGTGCCTTCATAATAATAAACTTATATTCATATTTGTGTACAATAGATTTTACTGCCATTTCACCGTTAAATTTAGTTCCATGCCATAATATCACGTTAAAAAATAAGAAGTGCAAGGTATTATGGCAGCACACGTTACAGAACATCGACCGCAATGAGTTTTAAAGCACTATACATCTGCCTAGAACAGGGTAGATATGTACTTAAACTTCGCTATGCGGATTTGCAATTAATCGCTCTCATACGCTCATCAAACTTGAAAATTTTTTTTTTCAGCGATTTCTTCTAACTTGCATTGGTTCTAAATTGCTTTGCTATTGCTATAATTATGCAAGTGGGTATTCCACAAAAACATACAATATGTTAAAATTTTTCGCTTACTGACATTAAATATTACAAATTTTGTAATAACAGTATGCATGTAAACGCATTATCTACGTAGCTATCATATATTTTATCCAAACGCTCATACAATTTTTTGTATGTACTATGTACTATATGTATGTATGTACTGTACTATATCTAGAAAACTATTGATTGTTAAACATACTGTAACTTCTGCAATATTTCTTTACTGTTGATAATCTATTTAAATATGTAAAATAAAATATTTTATCACGTTCCCTATTCTAAATTTTGTACAAATCAAAGTCATAATTCTTTCATTTGGCGCGCTAGCAGTAATTTTAATTAATATATAACAAGTTGAATTCGATCTGAATTGCGTTTGCGAGGAGTGTTCTGTGTACTTAGTAACATTTAATTAAATAATAAATGAACACTATACGGCTATTTACACTACTTTTGACGGCCTGTTTGGTGTGGAGGTTAGTACCCTTGCCTTCCATGCCAGAGGTCCCGGGTTCGAATCCTGATAGGGGCAGATAATATGGTATGATTGTTAGAAATATTATTAAAATATTATTATTATTATAATTAATTGCAATTTAAAATAAAAAGACAGGATTGGTCAAACATACTTATCAAAAATCAATAAATTGTTAGTAGGTTTAAGTGCACGAGTTGAACTTGTACTTGTACCGGCACATAACAGCTTTTTTTATCGTCTGTTATTGCTATTTTGGAAATCGGTGTACCTACTTACTAATAATACTGAATCGATTAGTAGGTCGGTCACTCACGAACAAATACTCCAGTCTTCTAAACAATTAGGTATATTTATTTAGAATGTTTGGCTTAATAAGTTTAGTTTTTAATACACTGGAATTTCAAACGTTCGTTTTATTTACTGTATTTATAAAAAAATTTAAACAAAAGAAGCGTTTTACATTTTCTTCAACAGTCTCAAGGTTTACAGTTCTGCAATACAAACGGAACTAGGCGGGACTAAAGTAATACCCGCTGACAAGCCATTTAAATAGCTTTGTTTAGCTAAAAGCTTGCTTAGCAGCTTTATCGAATGTAGGGCAAGCAATATCCGTTTATTTATAAAATCGATTTCATTTTGAATGGATTTAAAACATTAAAACCTATTGTAAGCTGTAAAGTAGACAGTTTACTTCTTATTTTCTGTCATGAAATCTTAGTACTTATTAAAGTACCAGGGTCAATGGAATAAGAGAACATTTATTTTTTAATGTGAAAGTTTGAATTGCATCATTTAAAAGTTACCTTTTACCTTTCGATTGAACTTATTTTGTAAAACAACACTTTTAAATTATTCTTAAATTTGTATAAATTTATTACTGCGCAAGACCAAGAAAACAAATGGACAATTAATTTACAACTATGATAACAAAAGGATGCCATTTACAGGTCCCTTAAATTCCTACGCTATAGCATGGGGGTAAAAACGTACTTACGTATAAATTAAGAATGGCATTAATATGGAGCCAAGAGTAATTATTACAAATGGGTCCATTTTACACGTGGCTATTGGTGTTCACTACTGAACTTTTATCAACCCTATCTACGTCTATAACTATTATAAATCTTTTAAGCCGAACGGTCATAAAATCCAATATACTCTTCCAAAATTATGGAATCATTTATAACACCCTAATTATTGTCAAAACCTCTATGAAGCGCTTTAATATACACATTTACACCCTTCCCAATTAAACAAATTAACTTTCAACCCTCCTATATGACCGTTTTAATGAACCCCTAACGAACAGCGATTTTTCATAAAAAAGGCAGCTAAATAAAAACAAAGTGGGTGCGACCGGAAGTGGCTTGGACGATAAACTTGCAAACCGGAAGTCTTTGAACCAGTCACAGCGTTATCTTGACAAGTTACCCTATTAATAAACTATCGCTTTTAGGGTAGTTACTCTCTTATCTGATTACATGATCTTGTTAATATTTAATAGAGTTTTGGCGTTTGAAGATAGAAGTTTTGTTAAACGTAAAGTTTAATTCTAGTTAAAATATTACTTACCTTTTATATAAAGGTGATTTATTGTTTGAATTAAAATGAAAAATTCATTGTTTGAGGGCGCTTCTACAACGTACTTGTTATTTAGCGCTGTAATCTTCGTTGTTAATACATTTACTTTACATCTTAATTTCCAAAATTGACGTGTCTTGTAAGAATTATTATTTTAACTGAAAACTGAATACTTTTGTGGGCTATCCAATGAAGATACATGATATATCCTAGAAATAAGAATCTTCCCATTATGATTGGCATAACGAAGAGCTTATTTTGTCAGGTCTAATTAACAGTGATATATCGGTCTTCAAACGCGTTGATTGATGATGATAATCTTGATTGACAGATGTTCATTAAGCTTGCGATAAACTGCGTCACTCCTTGTTGCAAGGGGATTTATTTATTTGACGTGGTTATAATTATTTTAAGTAGACGAGGAACCCTTTGTGGGATTGTTCTAATGTGATTGATAAAATCTGAAACTTCTGATCTGATTTTAGAAATTGATTGAAAGTCAGAAAGGTACCATTATCCAAAAGTTAGTTAGTTAGGGTATTGCATCCAGCCCTATTTCAAACGAAAGTTACGAAGATAAATTCGCGCAGTTCCGTCTAGTGTTACATATTTTAATAGATAACATATAAATATTTTTTTACCTAAGATGCCATAAGAGATATCTAAACTTGTTTTATTGTAAACATTTATGTAAAACTATTATCATAACATTTATTCTAAACCATTACTTAGAACTACAATAAATATAAATTATGTGCTGTACCAATAAATTTCATGTGTAACGACGAATTACTAAGCTGGCAGCATAGAAATATCGTATTTGAGATATTGTAATTTCTAAACGTTACTCCTTCCCACTTTGTTTATGTACAATAACCTGGACGAAGGTTGGAATATGAAATTTGTGAACATATCTTGGAAAGTTAACTTCTATAAATATGATTATGTCAAGCCCATTCCAAATATTGGTTAACGCTTGTAATAACATAATATGTCGACTCGCGACGCAACCTACTTTCTCTTGTTCACAAATCACTTGGGGATCTTCTAAACATTCTTTTACTTTTACTAAAATATTAGGCTAATATCTTTGCTTTTACTTGGCGCTATTTTTTATTTCGATATAGAATGTTTATATATTGGCGCCTACCCGGTACTGAAAATTTCCACTTGGCGTAAGGCTGTAACGCTGTGCGAGTCATGTACATAAAATTTTCAGTTTGAGGAATAAAATAAACATAAATCCAATTTCGGTTCCGTAACAGTACTTGTTAAAAATAACACCTACATATTTAAGTTTTTTATATAAGATAATTACAAATAATATGAATTTACAGGTGTTTACATCAGTTTGTAATCAACTTCTAGTTTAACTGTACTAGCAAAAAAACTTTCAGAACATTCAATTATCTACTTTCTTAGTATATTGTGGCTCCGATGGCAGAAAGATTAAGAGTAACGTTGTATGAAAAAATAAATAATACCCCCAGACTGAGAAGACACCAATTGCTCCAAAGTAAGCAATGATTGTGTTAAAGATAAACGTTGAAAGAACTGTGGGGAATAGACTACTAGGATTACCCCCATAAATCGAAAATTAATAGACATTATCATTTAAATAGATATGTGCATCATAATAATGTTCTATAGAAACCGTTAAAGTCGAAAATACTCTCTTAGCAGTCTTCTAATATTTACTTACTTTCCACTCTTTAATCTATCTTCTTCTCCTATCAGCTCCGACTTCGTTGTTCCTACTTCCATCTGCTTGTAAGCTGTCAACTACGAAATTGACTGATTCACCGTTAGTTACAGAGTGGTTCTGGAGGTGGCAGGCAACTCTGATGCTGTGATCCTGAGTGGGCTGGAGGCTGATACGCAGTACCAGGTCACAGTAGCCGCCCTTTGGGGTGGACATAAGTATAGAAGCAGGCCTATTGTCTTCCGCACGCTGGGTGAGTCATCATTTTTCGTTTTAATAGGTAATTACGTAAATACTTACCTTAAGGTTTGTATAAGTGGAATACCTTTACTTTGATTTTATAATAACGAATACAACTATCCATAATAAAAGCCCCAGACAATACCTTTCTAAATAAAAATATATAAGAAAACACTCATGGCAGTTCTAAAAGATCTGTGTTAATATAAGGAAGATATTTTCTTACGGATTGCAACCCAGAGAGTTCGGAGAAGAAATCAGCGTGTTACCAAAAATTTTGGCCATCAAAATTTTGATCAAGTCCATATTGTGAAGGAACGTTAATGTTTCCTTCTGATAGATTATACCCCATCCTGCTAAATATTATAAAAAGTTATTGACGACCGAGTAGCGTAGTGGTTAGCAGCCCTGCCTCATCCGCCGGAGGTCCCGGGTTCGAGTCCTGGTCGGGGAATCAATTTGTGTGATGAACATAGATATTTGTTTTCGGGTCTTGGTTGCTTGTTCTACCCCCACCCCCAATTCACTGTGTTATCCCATAACAGAAGTTCTGCTTACTTTGAGGCCAGACAAACACACCATGCAGTTGGTGTGTTTGTCTGGGGATTTATTCAATTATGTTTATTTAAGTGATAATATTCGCGTTTTTACTTATAAAAAAGTTTGTTCTTTCCAAACGTAGTTAATAATGCGCAATATCTTAACACGTTACGTCACTAGCTACGACGGAATAATAAATCATGTTACATCATAAAATTGTGTATAACTTTTTGTAATTTAACCCATGACAATAACTTGGTAAAATACAAAGTTCTACACAAAAACAAACAAGCTTTCGCCACAACATTCTCGGAATTCTAAATAGATTATAGACTTGGCATGTCGTAAAATAAGTTAGCGGGAAACTTACTTTCAACACTTGATAATTTATATACAGGCTCTGTGTTTAACTGGAACTTAATGCTTTAATAAAAGTCAAGGTCGAATTGTGATAGTTGGCACTCTATGTGCGTTGTAATTTTTTTTATGAGTTAAGGTATGCAATTTGGTATATGTTAGTATCTTAATTTGTAATTATTTAAGCCTTGGTTTAACTAGCTAGTTATAAGTTTAACCATGTGATTTTTCATTGGAAATAATAACAAAGTGCTAGTATGAATTGGCTTTTGGAGTGACAATGAATATTTTTTTATAAAAACTAGACTATAACTAGCCAAAAACAGACGACCAACTGTTTAAATAAATAAAACCTTTCTATAAATATTCCCATCATTTCTAAACTCGTTCGAGTCTTCTCGTTTTTAATATAAAGTGTATCAAGAGTAATCGGACTACAGGAAATGGTTTTTCTGCGCCAAGAACGAGAAAGATATCGATTCAATTATAAATAGCCGTGGACTTTAAATTGAAAACAAGATTACACTCGAAACTTTATGCTAAGCAAAAACTTATTGAAATTTAAAAACGTGCCAAGACTGGACTAACTTTATGTTAATTTAAATGATAAACCATCAAATGGTCTACCTCTTTTAGTTTTTTATTTAGTATGTAAATATATCAGTCGTTTAATCGTTTGGTCGGTATATAAATATTTTATTTGCGTTAAATTGTTTAATTTAAGTAATCCATGAGAATAAAACTTGACAAAATTAAAGGGGTGGAATGCGGATTCCGTTTTGCTACCATTTAACACAATAAGATCTGTGAAAGAAATGCCACACAATGCTCTAGTAATTTAGTAAGGTAAATAAATGTTATTAAAAAATTGCAAAATAGATAACATTATTGCTCTCCGTATCTGAAATAAATGACATCACGTTTACGAATACGTATGTAAAGAAAAATCGACAGTGCTCGTTATATTGGCCTGGTGAATTATAGGTCAATCTTAGGGACGCTCCCCACATGTTTGGACCGGGTCGATAGTATTTTTTGAATGGCAATGCCGGCTTTTTTTTTTTTTTTTTTTTTTGCTGCCGAGGCACCCTCACGGGAGGGAGGTGGAAGATGCGTCATGCATACCCGCCCGCAGGTAAATTCCTCTGCGGGGGGGTTATGTGGGACTCACCAGAATGGCACCTACCCACTAAAAACCACCTGTTGGCTGTGGTAAGCGTATACCTTTAGCCTTCATCGGAAGCGACACCCATCGGGAAGTTGGGCGCGCTGGCGGAGACCCGCTAGCGGGTCTTCCGCCTGTAGTGAAAGTTGCACTGAAGGTGCTCAAAGGGACATGAGTTGGTGGCCGTTCTGGGCAGCCTCCGGTGAAGCCGGGGCTGGGCAGAGGTCGGCCGAAGCATGATTTAGGGATCAATTCATTTAAATGAACCTACAATGAATTGTGAAGGGAACTATGCTCCGCCAGAGCTAGCAAACGCTCTGTCGGAGTACGTGAAGCCCTAAGTTTACGGGCTAAGACTGCGATTTCACTAACATCGACATTTTTAATAGCGTCGCAGACGATACGCATATCGTCTGCTACGGAGGATTGAGGAGTGGGTTTGTATGGGCGAGGAGCCGGGATGGGATTCGATGCGGGACGCTGCCTCCAGTTTTCTGGAGCAGGCTTGGGCTGAGTAGGCTTTGCAGCCGGAGGAACCCGGCTACGCAGCGGCGGAAAGTTTTCTTGAGAAAGGCGCGGGGCCTGTTTGGGCGCCGTCCTTTTGAAATTGGAGCGCATACAACGGGGTGCACGAGGGCAGCCCTTGTAATTTGCGGTGTGGCCGGACTGGCCACAAAGCACGCAATCGGGAGGAGAGGGAGTTTCAGGAGTGCGATTGCACTCCTTAGTGAAGTGCGGGACCAGGCACTTGACGCACCTGGGCGGTGCGCGGCAGTTGGCTGCCGCGTGCCCGTACAATTGGCACCGATAGCACTGGCCGGGATGACCGCAGCGATGAGGCGCCTCGATTGAGATCCCAGAGAGGCCGCAAATAGAGCTAACCCCTTTCAGGATCTCTCTGGACTTGGGGACGTTGGCGAGAATCACCAATGCGAGAGGGTGTTGCCTCCCGTACTTGCTGTGCATTTTATGCACCGCGAGTGCCGGGAAGCCTTGGGACTGCAGATCCTCCAGGATGGCCTCGTTCGATAATTCGAACGGGATTCCCCTGAGTACCGCTCTGATCTTACGCTCTTCTGACAGAGCATAAGTGTGATAAGCATATTGCTTATCGGTGAGGAGCTTAGTCAAAGCTCGGAAACCGTCTATCGACGAGACAGTGATTTTAATAGATTCACCCGAGTTTACCGCTCGGGTGTAAAGGATCTTGTGCTCATTGCACAATGTCGAGACCTCAGTCCATTTACCCTTTTCCCGAAGGAAAATGGGTGGTGGGACCTTGGCCTTGACAGAAGTCGGGGCCGGAGCGGGTGTTGAAGACACCGGGGCAGCTGGCGTTGAAGACGCCGCAGGGGGTGTAGGGACGGGCGCCGAGGGCGCCGGGTCTTGTTTCGAGCGCTTCTTAGAGCGCTTCTTAACAAGGGTGAAAGAGGGAGGCTCATCAGGGCCAGTTGGGGTGGCATCCGAGGATGACTCGGTCGCGGGTGCGCGCTTGCGGCGCGGAGGGGCGTTTTCTTCGCACTCCATGTCACTGGAGGAAGGGGACGCGGGAGGGCCTAAGACCTGAGGGGTCTGGGGGACTGGGGTGGCCTGAGGGGCCATTGGTGGAGTTAACGCCATGATATGCGGGATAAGAGAATCAAGGAAACGGAACTTGTCAGCATTTATATATATGCCTTCAGCACCGATACTATCAGCTAACTTCTTCCTAATCTCATCATAGCTTAGGGAAGCCATTGCGGAGGGGTTGGGGAGGGACAATACATGAACCTAACAACGATGACTAACTTCCTAAAACCACCCTACACGCAGTAGGGCGGTTGAGAACGACGCGGATAACTTACTCGAACACGGCACTTGCAGTCCTGGAACAACGAATTCCCGTCGACGAAGCTCACGTTCCACGAAGTACGGTTAACAAGCCACTGTCCGCCGTGAAAACGGCGTTAGAAACTTATTAGAAGTACGGTTAACGAGCCACTGTCCGCCGTGAAAACGGCGTTAGAAACTTAATACGGTAAACAACTATGAAATTTGGTCCTCAATTAGCGCGGGGGCTAAAAGAGCGGGAAGGCGTCTGCGATCGACGTGCGCTCGAGAACGCACGCAGACCGAGACTCGCAATGCCGGCCCGAAGCAGCTGCTACTTATTCGGCAAGTGCCAATAGGGTAGTCCATTCGGGCTTTATACAAGTCGGCTTATTCTGCTCGTCTCGCCAAAACTCGAACGGCATTGGACGAGCGTTATTTTCCCCGAACGTTTATCTGCATATATTCGACTTTTCGTAACGCCCCTTACATGGGATGAATATTAAAATGTTGATATTCTAAAGTAATTATTCTGCTCACCTCCAAAATGTGGTCATTTACTGCAGCTCTTGACTTTTCTTGGCTATATCAATGCATATTATAAAACTAAATCCCTCAGCCATGTCTCTCTGTTTGTCTGTCTGACTCAAAGACTCCCGTACGGATTTTTATATGGTTTTTACCAATGTATTTATGTATAATATATAATAATGTATAATATGTCTTTAATGTTTTATGTAAACTGGTTGAAATATTATGATATTTGTAAAAGATAACGGCAAAACTTCAGCTGAGTGGAAGCTTTCAAAGGAAACGCTGCGTAATCTAATCCCTTTGAGATATAACAAAACAATGTAAAGTGGATATGTTCCTCTTTTATAGGTTTTCAGAAAAGTCCGCAGACATATGCCAGTCTGTCTTTTACGGTTAGCTTATTACACCCACTTTAATAAAATAATGTGAAAATTATGAGCTAATTATATTAATCCTTAGCAAATAAAATACGTTAGTTACCTTAAACATTTCACGCTCATGATACCTTGCCCTTTACACTATTACGCTTAAAATCCATATCAAACGTGATTTTTGGTCAACGAAGTAGTCAAATATTCTAATAATTTTGATAAATTTGATTTTAAGTGCTTTATATGCAAGGTTGCTCTGACACTAGTTCTGTTGGACGTAGTGAATCATTCAAAGGCTAAAGCTGAATATTGTCTGGGTTTGCCTTTAGTTTTATAAGCAAGTACTCAACTATTTTAAAATTAAAATGAACACTTTTGTTTGTTAGTAGTTGTAGAAACGATATTTAATTTTAAACGATAACTAATTTTAAACGATATCTAATTGAGTGTAGTGACGTAAGGAAACGTAAATAACATTTTCAAACACTCGCAGAAAAGAAAACAAAATACACTTAAAAATATTAAGACGGATAAAATAGGTTGACACGTAAAATTTTAACTCTCCAGATGCTCAACGCAACGAGCTGATGCGACACTACTATAGGCCTGCGAAGCTGGGGCGGGTCGCTAGTTAAGAATAATTACAGTTCAGTATGACATTAATTTTAAACTGATTTGCTGTCAAATTTTCCTGCTCACGAATATTGGCAAACCCACATACATTGTCAGTACCGCTTTTATTTCCGCAGAGCATTCACGTATCTCAAATTGAATATGTGGGTTTGACTGTTTGAATGATGGATAATCGAAATACAATCATAAGATTTATATAGAAGTTAGGAATAAAAAGTCAAAATTATAATCTAACCTTAAAAAACACGTGAAATTATTGTTTACTCAATAGGACGAATACGTTTAGAGGGTTAATACGTTCATAGGATGATCATATAAAGCTATTGAAATTAAAAAAACAGTCTAATATCAATTATTGTTCATACAACAGCGAACCGTGACAAGACAATTGACATAAGGGTTCATTGAAATGGCGGCTCAATGTCTTTGAGGTTTGACAGATTGACAGTATATATAATTTTTCTAGATGTCGATGAAAAAATAAATGGCGTTGTTACGGGAATAATTGGATTTTATTATATTTCTAAGTATCCCCAACAACTATCTCAATATTTGAGCTTGGTAAATACGTGTCTAATATAAATATTGACCTATAAACTAAATATTGCCCGGTTTTGATATCATTACAATTTATAAATATTACAGAGTACCCAGTCTGCCATTCTCTTTTACAAGACCTTTGCTAAGTATTCAAATGATAACAATACAAAAAATACAATTCAACGTTTAAAAAGGGTACCTGTTTAAAACCTTTAAAGATTATCATGAAAATGAAGGTATGGTTATTTATTTATATAATTGTCATTTTACTAAAAATTATATTTTTTTTATACTACTGCAAAAAATTTATACTGAAGTTTGTGCTCAGCAGTTAGTAAACTTCGGGATTTTAATTTTTATTAAATCTGTTAAATTTTTATTCGAGGATTAATCTATTAAATAAATTTTAAAGATCAACTTCAACTTTTTCATTCTTAATTAACGCGAAGATCAAGGTAAAATTTTGTCTACAATTACGGGCACTCTATTATTTTTGCAATTCTTTGAAAGTGTCAACAATCTTTTAATTAATTTAATTACGGATTTTTGATTGCAAGCAAAGGTTTGTGTTTTTTAAGAAAGCGTTGCTTGATTGGATGAAAGATGCCGTAAAACCCTATGTTAATTAATAAAAAATCCTCAAACTTTACGCCTAAGAATTTTATTTATTTGAATTACTTGAGTTCGATATTTTGTGAAAAAATCGAGGGAGAGAGGAATTCAAAAGTAAAGGAAACTCTTTGGATTTTCTTGCCAGATTTCAGATTAGTTATCGAAATTTACATCCAATATTGTAAATATCTACTATGACTGATATAAACCGACTTGCGTCAACCGGAGTTAAGAATTATTTGGAGTTAGCTGGTAAGAAAATTAAAATGTCATTCCATCACTGTCAATTCCGAAAGAGACACACAATAATATTTTTTGAATTGCCTTTCTTTGACAGGACTTTGATAACCTTGCCATTTGTACACTATTATTTTCGTATGTGCAATAACATTTTAAACAATTACGTACTTATGTTATAGATAACTTAATATAATAATTATATCGATTTTGTAGTTATTACTTTATTTTATTTAATTTGGCTCATATTTTGCCTTAAATATCGAAAAGGTTTCGTAATCATATTTTCATGGAAAATAAAACGTCGTTTATTTGTTTCTTTGTTGAATTACTTAGAAAAGACCACTTCGTTGGCTCGGTTTTCCAGAAAAAGCGTGTAAGGACAAGTTGATTTACAAATGAATTAAATAAAAGCTTTTGTAATTTTGTTTTCGACAAGATTCGTCATACATACAATTATTGAATTGCTTTATGTCAAAGTTTATGTAAGGACCCTTCGAACAAACTTTTTGGTCCGATGGTAAACAACCTCATTTGAACATTCAAAAATAGTAATAAAATGAGTTTAAAGTAAACGTATATAGTAATAGTGTGATTTCAGCCAAGCCTATATAATTAATGGCGTTCATTACACCTTTTTTTATTTTTAGTGGTCTTCAAAAATAGACATATGAAAATATTTTTATATGAGGGATTAGTCAGCGTAACTAAACAGAACACTTCAATAAATTATGACGGTTATAAAATAAAAGAAATCTTGTAACCTCTTCATTTGTTAGTCGGTCAAAATAACTCTTTTAACAAAGCACTTGGCATTGACCCAGGCTATGTTCTTAAGCACGCTTACAGAATATTGTGTATCGCGATATGCTTTTTTAATCTAAACTTTTTATGAACTAGAAACACCCATGTTAATTAAAAGTTTTAGGATTTAAATAAAAATTAAAATAAAATAAAAAGTGATATATTATTACTAAGAATTGTTGAATATACAACATCGAAACATGCAGATGGTTTATGTTTATTTAAACTTAAATACTTTTTAAAGATTTTTAAAAAAATTTTATAAACTTATAAAAATTGCATTAAAAAAAAACTTACTGTCTTACGTGAAGTTAATAAAAGTTCGTTTGAATTATTTCAAGAAGTTTTAATATTGCATGGACCTAAGATAAAAATGTAAACTTACACAAGTTAAAATATGGTTTGTGCCGTTACACTGACAGAAAGTCAGTCCAATAGAAATTAATAGTGATGTAGTGAGATTCAAACTGATTCCAAGTTTGTAAATAAACATGTAAGAAAAGAGGCAAATTAAACTGTCACAACTGTCAAAAGTGTATCTTTACATCATGATATAATTTGTTAACCGACTATGAAAGAGTCTTAAAAAAATATGAGTATATTGATTGATCCATTGGATCTTTTCTAGATCTATTCTTACTTTCCGCCTGGTTAAAGTGATTGCATTTATTTATCGTACTATTTATCTTGAAAATCTCTGTTCTTCTTGTCTTGGTTCTTAATAAAGAAGAGGACCCAATGAATGTTGTTTAAGTTTAGAATTTTCATTTATTTTAAGTCATTATTTTACAACCTCTTAAAGGTAAGTCTGAGATACCTAATAGATAAAACATTTAGAAATAATATTCCTTTTAGAGATTGTATTCGTTGCAGCGCCCATTTTCGAAAACTTTTCGACATGAGTAGCGTGCCAAGCGCCATAGAAGTTGATGGCACGCCTGTAGTGCCATCAGCCGTGTACATAAAAAATGCTTCTTTTGCTTTTTCCCTGGTTTAGACTTGATAAAAGATTAGTTGACATCAAACTACCGTAGTGTACGATACGTTGTTTAAGCTGGTTTCCAAGAGGTACACTACGTGTTTTTCCTAGAATGGAAGATAAGTGACTTTACATTTTCAGATGTTTCAAACCTTTGTGAAATGTAACTATTTTTTGTATCTAAGGAAAAGATAAAGAACAGATAAAGAAAATCGTGCCTAGAAACATTTTATTCAACTTGGGGGTTATTGATTTCTTACGAAAAAACACTGCGGGGTGAGAATTCACATGGAGCTTGGGGACAGCATGTACACATAAAGACGCCGGTTATTGTTTGTCAGCCGGCCTGCCGCATGTACAATCTTTTTATGAGCTTGTCAACACCACTGGTGTTTTAAGCAAAAATAAATGGTATATTTATGGTATTCAGCAAGTTAACGCGGCCTACTTAAATGTATTGTTTGTGAAAATCGCGGTTACATCGCTACTCAAAAGCATATATATGAATTTAAAAAATTTACTCCTATAGTAATTATCATGACACACATTGTATCAGTTATCTTAAAATCTAAAATACTCTTTCGAAATCATGATAGTTTTGTTTTAGGGTCTCCCCCTTTAAAACTTTCCTTGAGGTTTTTAAAATCTATTCAAAAGACACGCCAAACGTGTCCAGCGCCTCCGGTAAAAAAAAATTCAATGCATATTTTAAAGGTTGTAAACCCTGCAATTTTTGAATTCACACTTTATCCAGAAACTAACACAACAGGCTCGATCTACGTTGAAAATTATGATAGTTTTATTCCGGGCAGACTGAAACGTAATTTGAGGGAGCTACATTCGATATAAAAAATGACACGCCTCTAGTGTCATATGCATCAAGTTAAAAAAATTGATGACCCGCCTGTTGTGCCATCAGCAACGAATCGGTTAAGGTAAATTACTCATGTATTGGGGCTGATCTTTACCAATCGTAATATCACATTTCGTATGCTATGTTAGATTTTAATAAGATTTTATTCACATACATTAAAAAAAATTCTAAGTTCTTTTAGAAGTCAAATCTTTAATAAGCTCCTTGTAAAAAAAAATACAAATTATATATTAAATTATTTATCCTTCATTTTTCCTTTTCTTGACCTCGAGACATTAAGATTTAAGCAGTTCAAGCGAAAATTGTTTCTAAATTACTGAATAAGCTTTAGTTTAAGACATTTTTATATTAGGGGCTTACTTGTCGAAAAATAAATATAAGAGCCTTAAAAATATACCCATCAGACTGTTATTTTTGAAAACCTAATTTTTATGGCGCTAATTGCTTTAGGTCTAAAAGTATTCATTAATTAAATTTATTCAGCCCTTTGCAAATTGAGTTTTAGTTAGTAATTACTTTACTTGATGAACCATATGTTTATTCTGGTTATATAAAATATGCTGTATAACACGTTTCGGGAACCTTTTTTAATAATATCTATTTCCGAAGATTTTTTCTTTTTTTTGTCGTACATATAATCAAATAACTAGTTTTCTTCACAAAATTTGTGCGTTTAGTGTTAAGGAACTCGCTATCACTTGCTATACAAGTGAAATATCGATAAACTAGGTTTTGCTTACAGCTAGTCCCTGTAAGAGAGCGTGTCCCTGTTCGAGTGTCAACTGTGAAGCTCTTCCAAAACTGCTGCTTTCCGCGGGAGCATATGCCCTGGCTCAGTTTTACAATATAGAAGTTTCCTCCGACATACTGAGTTTGAATCGAATTTTGTGGTTTTCCTAATTTAATTACTTACGAAAATAAGTCTAAAGGTATATGTTTATCTTTGAACGAGTGCTTTTGCAAAAATTTTAGTAAACCCTAATCCCTACAAAGGTTACCGTTGCGATAAAATCACACCTATTTTTTATATTATTTGCGCAAAATCCGTCACAAAACCTATAACTCTTTTATTCAATCGCTGTTTTCGCGAAGGGTACGTTCCTAAGATCTGGAAAACCACATATATTATTCCAATACATAAAAAAAGGCACAAAGTTATAGAGAACTACTGCCCCATTTAAAGCCTTAACACGATCAGTAAATTTATGGAGAAAACAGTCAACCATCACGTAAACACGTAATAAGTTATATTCTTAGTAACCGACACGGGTTCATCAAAGGACGTACGACGAATACTTACCTCGCAGTTTTCACCAACGATGTTCTGCATGGTATGGACGGTCGTTCTCAAGTTGATGTGATTTACACAGATTTTGAAAAGGCCTTTGACCCTGTGGATCACATCATCCTTATGCAGAAGCTACAATAACTAGGCATAGGTGGCTGTCTGCTGCGATGGATAGAATCCTACTTCCGAAATCATTGCCAGGCGGTAGTAGTGGGTGGGTACCGGTCAGACTACGTAGATGTTCCCTCAGGCGTGCCCCAAGCCTCTACGCTCCTTTTTTTTGTTGCCCTCCACGGAGAGGGCAGGAGGATAAAAAATGCTCTGACGCATACTCCGCGCGTGCGGTCGGAGTTATGTGGGACTCGTTCCAAGCCTACCAGAGCCACTACCCACTAAAAAACCCCCTGAATGACTAGTGCAATTTTTTGCCACACAGCCTTCATCTAAGCGACGACCAATTGGAGAAACAAGCCACGCTAGCGGGGCCCAGAAGGGGTCACTCGCTGGGATTACATAGCACTGAAGGTGCTCAAAATGACAATAAAAATTGAATTAATTCGAATTAACATTAGAATTAAAATTTGTGGCTAGAAGGGCTTCGAGATCTAGCGTCAGCTGCGTCGCTACTTTCGTGTGTGCGTTTCTTGGTCTAGCAACTTTGAACTTCGAATCTATGAGAGAGGTAGTATACGAGACTGAATCTCGAACTAGAGGATTAGGGTGGGTTTCGGAGCGTTTGAAGAACGCTACAGAGAGTGTTTTGAGGTGCTGTTGCACTGTAGGTAGTTCAAGATCTCTGTGCAGGTCCGCGTTACGCACGTACCAAGGTGCGTTTGTGGCCCTGCTGCAGAAGAGATTTTGAACTACCTGCAGTGTGTGCAGGACGGAGGGTTTGGCGTGGGCAAAGATTGGCGAGGCATATGTCATGACGGGTCTAACGCAGGTATTATAAAGAGTACGTTTGTTTCTGAAAGACATTTTACTTTTTCTACCTAACATACTATATAGGCGACCTAAGTAAAAATGGGCAAGTTTTGTTACTCTATCGACGTGTGGTTTGAAAGAAATCGTCTGGTCTAAGGTGACGCCTAAGTATTTGGTACTGCGCTTCCAGGGGATGGGAATGCCTAACATTCGGATGTAGAGATTGTAATCGGCGATACGACGGTGTTTGCAGTCGAAGTAAACCGTAGAACTCTTGTCTGGGTTCACATCGATACGCCATTTTTGAAACCATGCACCGAGGGCGTTTACGGCCTTTTGGATTCTGGTGACGAGACCCGGGACACTGAGGCCTTTGGTGTAAAGGGCGGTGTCGTCAGCAAACAGGGCGAGTTCGACGCCTTTCGGTGGACGGGAATATCGTTAGTGTACACGGTGTACAAAAGAGGGGCGAACACTGAGCCTTGAGGGACTCCAGCCTTTATGGGACGAGGCGCGAAAAGCGTGCCTTTATGTTTGAAACGAAACGTGTGGTCTTTGAAAAACGACGCGATTATCCTAACTAGGTGATCCGGTAAGCCTATTTTGTAGAGTTTATAGACGAGACCGCTGTGCCAGACTTTGTCGAAAGCCTTGGCTACGTCAAAGAAAACTGCGACCGTTTTAAAACGCCGCGGATAGAAGCCGTCAAGTATGTACTCGACGATTCGATGGACTTGCTGAGGGCAGGAGAGCTTATCGCGGAAGCCGAACTGAAGGGGAATAATGAGAGGATCGCCATCCGTTGGAAACAGATGGTTACGGCTTCTTGGACAGCTTCTTTCCAAGTTTTTGGAAAGTAGCTAAGGTCGCAGGCATTGAAAATGATATCTAATAAGGTAAGCAACTGTTGAGGCAGGAGCTTAAGTGTGTGATTGGAAATTCCATCCGTACCCGGGGCCTCTTTGGACTTTTGACTTCTAATGAGAAACGAGATTTCATCATTAGATACTGTGACGACGTCGTTGGTGATGGGGAGAGAGTCCCTGCGGAGGACTTCGTCCTCCACCACCTGGATGTGGGTGGGATCCGCGGGTTGCGTGCTAGGCGAGCATTGTGAGGCAATGCTGTCAGCTAAGCATTCGGCTTTCTCTTCGTCTTCGAAGGTGGTAGTGCCGTCGGGACGAGTGAAAGGAAGGAACGTGGGAAGTGGCGTCTACGCGTAAGGCTCGGGACATTTTATAATACGCTTGGTGGGACGGGGTATTTTCTATGAGATCGTTCGTCTGAGCGTCTCGGATTTCCGCGAGGCAAGACCTAACTTTACGTTACAGCTGATTCGCAGCTGTTCTATAGGCAGGCTTGGGATAAAGTTTGACTCTTCGGAGAGCCGCGTTCTTAGCTTTAATGAGATTGCGGACGGCTAGGGAAGGTTTGACTTGCTTAACGTTATCTCTGATGGCTGAGTTGATCTTAGGCTGAAACTTTCGTATTTTTGGAGCCTTTCCAGTTGGTAAAGGTCTTAGGAGAGGTGTGGTTAACGTTAGGCGGTCCTAGCACGAGGGAAACGGGGTGGTGGTCAGAGCCTAGGTAATCGAGCGGTTCGATTGACCTTAGATCGAGGTTGATATGCTTTACTAATGCACAATCGAGGATATCAGGACGGAGGTAAGGGTTGTCGGGATAATGAGTGGGAGAGATGGCAGAGATGACGTCTAAGTCGAGTGAGTTAGTGATATTAAGGAGAGCGATACCGCTGGTGTTGGTTGATAGGCACGTCCAGTCAGTATGTTTAAAGTTAAAGTCTCCGAACATAATGACTGAATGGCTGAGGGCGAGAATGGCCTCAAGGTCGCTGCGGATTGGTCTGGTGCCACTAGTGTAGATTGAAGCTATGATGATGGTCGGATGACCAGTCATAGCCAATCTGCACACCGTAGCTTCCATGTTGAGTAGAGGAGGAAAGGGAGAGGAGAGCAATGGAAACCTCTTTAAGTAAATAGCTGTGCCGCCGTGACCGTCGGCGTTGGGTCTGTCGTTACGAGTGAGCGCGTATTTAGGAATAGTGAATTCCCTGGAGCGGTTTGAAATGAGCCACGTCTATTGGAGAAGCAATAAGTCGGGCTCATTGTTCTGAACGAATAGTTTGAGCTCAGGAAGGTTAGAACTAAGGCTACGAGCGTTAAAAGAAACTAGGGATAAGCCCTTTGGTTTGATACGATCGGACGCGGGATTAGCAGGGTTAGTCATTATTTTTATTATTTAAAGAATTTATACTAAATAAAAAATTTACAAGGAAATAAGTAGCGAGTGATGCTCGGCTAACGCTAATAGACGCTCTTGAGGAAAGTGGGCGGCTCGCATTTTACGTGCGAGTACGGAGTTTTCCCTAACGTCGACGTTTTGAATAACGTCAAACACGTTCTTCATGTCCTCAGCCAATGACGACTGAGGTTGAGACGACGGAGCAGGACGCGGGCCTATGGAGCTACAGGAGCTGGGATAGGACGGGAAGGTGGAGCTGGAGCGGCTGGACGCTCACTCCAGGAAATAGCCGGAGTAGGCATCGGCTGCACGGGCTTTGCTTCCGGGGGAGCCCGGTTGCGTAGCGGCGGGAAGTTGGCGGGATTGAGCGGCGGCGCCGGTTTAGGCGCGGCCCTCTTAACGGAGGTGCGTGGAGCGCGCGTACAACTCCTGTAGTTAGCTGTGTGGCCGGACTGGCCACACAGCACTCATGCAGGGGGGGAAATGGATTCGGGAGTACGAGTGCACTCTTTTGTTATTTGTGGATCCAGGAATTCAACGCACCTGGGGGGAGCTAAGCCGTTAGCTGCTGCATGGCCATAGAGCTGGCAACGGTGGCACTGCCCAGGGTGACCGCGGGGGTTGGAACGCTCGACGGATATATTCGAAAGTCCGCAGATTGTGCGAGCCTCTCTGAAGTTCTCCCTCGAGTTGGGAGTGTTGGACAGGATGACAAGGGCTAATGGGAAACGCCTATCGCAGTTGGAGTGCATCTTGTGCACTGCTTCAGCCGGGAAGCCCTGGGACTTAAGATCCTTCAAGATATCTTCGTGCGCGAGCTCAAACGGGACGCCCCGTAACACCGCGCGTATCTTACGCTCCTCCGGGAGGGCGTAAGTGTTATATGTGGTTTGTCTGACTGATAACAACCTAGTGAACGCGCGGAAGTCGTCGATAGTTGCGACTTGGATTTTGATGGTTTCGCCTGCGTTTGCCGCTTTTACATAATTAATTTTGTGCTCTATGCACAAGTTAGAAGCCGCGGTCCAGCGCACTTTTTCGCGGAGGAAGACGGGCGGAGGGAGCTGAGGCTTATGTGGGACGGGAGCGCAGCGCGTTGCTGGCTTAGATGGAGCCGACGTAGTCGTGGTCACTTGTAGTGACATTAACGGCGCGGGGGTGGGTTTTGAAGACACCGGGATGGGCTCGGGTGTTAAAGACACCGAGGCTTTCGTCCAGCACTTCTTAGAGCGTTTGGCGACTAACTGAAACGCGGACTCAGGAGAGCCGGTTAAGGTGACGGCATCTGACGACGCATTGGACGCGGGTTCGGAGTCGCTCCCGGGAAAGGCACGCTTGCGACGCGAGGCGCAAGAGGATGTGACCGATTCACACTCCATCTCGGAGGGCACGGGAGACGTGGGAGGAGAGCTAAAGACCTGAGAGGTCTAGGCGTTGGTGACCTGAGGAGCCGGGATTGGGGCCTGAGGGGCCGAGGACGCATTGAAAGTAATTAAGGCCTGCGTTACGACCTCATCTTTGATCGGAACACCCAACGTGGCGAGTGCCTGGGCGAAGGCAAAGTTTAATAAACTCTGCGAATCCATTAGGGAGGGGTTGGGACTAATTATATGAATATATAAATATATAAAAACCTAGCGAATCCTATAGCGATTATAAATAGTCTTGTCGATTTCAAAAGATTCTGTCCCTAAAAGATAAAAAAGTTTTAAATGATATGCTGTTTCTGCACAGTGTAGTGCATGGAGCAATTGATTGCTCTGAACTCACGGAGCAGTTTCTGCGGCTCCTAGTACCCTCACGTCGTACTAGACACAGACCTTGTTCGACCTCCCTGCTGATTATAATTAGCACATACGTACTAATTATAATCAGAACTCAGTTGTATGTCGAACGCAAAAAACTTACAATAATCACTCTAGCTCTATTGATGTCTTTAATTATTGTAAGAAACATACATTCAGGAGACAGTTCACAGATATGTTCATATCAAATTTGTCGAGAAAATAATAAAGAAAAGGAAAAAGGTGAAAAATAAGAAACACGGTTTATAAAATTTCTAATTTAATAATTAAACACAAAGCCCTCACACACTCTCTCACAAATAAACTTCACGTTAACACTCAAAATCACATCTACATCAATATTCAACGCATGCATTTTTTTTTTAGTTACGTACATATTTTTATGTCATAACATTTATTAGGTTATGATGATATTCATAAATTTTTGATAATATTTAGAACCATGTATTAATTTACTGATAATAGGTAAATACCTATGAAACTGCCGTTTTGCCATACTGGCCATTTCAAATGAAAATATTTTTTTTTTTGACTGATAATCATCATTCAAAAAAGTCATTTGTTTAATAGTTAGTGTTTTGTTTTCAACGCATTCGAACACTTTTCGTCATCATGGATAAGTTAAAAATTCGAGTAATTATGGAGTATGAGTACCGTCGTGGCAGCAAAGCGGCACGCAACATCAACGACGTTTACGGAGCGAACACTACAAACGAACGCACCACCCGTTATTGGTTTACCCGCTTCCGTTCTGGAAATTTGGACCTGAAAAATGACCCCGTGGTCGTCCGAAAACTTTGGTCGACAATGACGAATTAAAGGCAATTGTGGAAGCTGATGAAACTCAATCCACGGCTGAATTAGCAGCAGCTTTCGACGTTAGCAACAAAACAATATTGGTCCATTTGCGTCAAATTGGCAAGGTAAAAAAGCTTGACAAATGGGTACCCCACGAACTCAATGACCGCCAGCGCGAAGTACGCGTGGAGACGTGCCTTGCACTGCTCAGCAGGCATACAAATGAAGGAATTCTGAACCGCATTGTTACTTGTGACGAGAAATGGATCCTGTTTGACAATCGTAAGCGCTCAGCAAGTTGGTTGGACCCTGGTTCAGCACCCAAACAATGCCCTAAACGAAAACTTACCCCTAGAAAAGTGATGGTCACTGTTTGGTGGTCTAACGCGGGTGTAATTCATCACAGCTTCTTGCCAAACGGGACAAGCATTACTGCAGATATGTACTGTGAAGAACTGAACACAATGATGGAGAAGCTCGCACGTCTCCAACCAGCTTTGGTCAATCGTTCGGCTCCACTGCTCCTGCACGACAACGCGCGCCCTTATACTGCACAGCAGACGGTCTCCAAGCTACAAGAGTTGGGGTTGGAAGTTCTCCGTCATCCGCCGTACTCACCAGACCTTGCGCCTACAAACTTCTACTTTTTCCAGAATTTGGATAACTTCTTGGCGGGAAAAAAATTCAATACCCGAGAGGCAGTACAAAATGCCTTTGAAGAATTTGTTGCCTCCCGTACAGCTGATTTCTTCAAGAAAGGCATCAATAAGCGTTGGCAAAGATGCATTGATTGCATGGGTGATTATTTTGATTAATAGAAATAAAAAATATATAAAAAAAATTACGCTTCATTTATTTCGTGAAAAACGGCAATTTCATAGGTACCTAATATTTGTAGTTTTCTTTGTAGTATTACTATATAAAATGTAAATCCGTCATTAGATATAAAATATTCATTTTGTAAATGCATTGTATAATTGTATAAGGTCTGTGAATTTTGTGAATGACAAATAAACAATTAACAAAATACCTTTCCACCCAATATTCCACTAATATAATTTTCTGTTCTCTTTACAAAATGCCATAATGTAATAATGATCGGTTGCTTAGGAAGCTTTTTTCTCATGTGGAACTCGGTAGATTATTATTTATTTTAACGTACAGCAATAGTTGAAAAGAAATGTTCCGTGACCTGCTCTGTTATCAAATTACAATACTAAGCTATATTATAGGTACTTAGAAGCCTTTCTTGAAAAGCAAAATAGTGGACCATTTCATAAATTTTACGTCTTTTCTGTTTAATGTCATCCAAATAACAAAAACTTTTCCTAAGCACTTAAAGTGATTCAAAGCAAAGCAATAATGCGTCTAAGCCCACATAAAATATGAACTTTGATTAATCAACCAGAAACATCAATCAATTATCTGTCAATCACATCATTAATTTATCCTCAAGATGTTGTCTCTCTACAGTAATAAAACCTCTCATATAAATCTTGTTGAATACAGAAAATGTGGTTGTTACGGTTCAACGTTGATATCAAATATTCAAGTAAAGGATCTTTCTATCTGGGCATTTTGCCAAAACGAGTGAACATCTGTTATCGTCAATTCTAAAGCTAGGAGTACACGCCATTGTTACGGTAAACGAGGTTCTCACAAATATTATACTGACGATAAAGTATACGTTTTTAGAATACTCATCATACGTCATCCTAATCTTTAAAGCCACAGTGTTCAAAATTATTATAGTCGTCATAACAAAGGGTATAACAAATCATAATTACAATATTATATAAAGAAACCTATTAACGTGATATTGAATATATTCCAGTGCCATAAGAATGTCACATTTTGCTCAACTAAACTCAGACAAGTACAACTGATTTATTTAATAGGTTAGTATTTGTATTTTAATTTGTAAAACATTTTTATATTTTGAGTCAGGTTTTACAAAAGTACACAAACCTTCATAGAAAATTTTTACTAAAACATCTTCTAGAAATTATATCCCTTATGTAAACCAAGCTTAATACAGCTCAGCAATAAATGTTTAAATAACTCGTGGGCCACAGAAACCCAACTTGTTGCGTGCTAAGTATGCGTGTAAAGTCTCCCCGAGGATTGGAAAATAAACTTCTATTTGTATTTGTACATAACATGCTTATGACATGAAAAGGGCTATTTGCAGTTAGTACTATTTACGTATGAATTCTGTGTTAATTTATTTAGTTTAGCTTGTGTTATTCATGTAACTCGAGTTACGGTGTTGACTTGTCCAGTTTGTTTGCATTGTTCTGTTGCGTGGCATGCTTTTTTCTCATTTACCAATATGGAAGTTCTTAATTGGTAGACTGAGTTATAATAGCTTAAATAGATGTAGCATATAAGAAGAATTTCACTAGACTTTTTAGCCTAGCGCTGAAAGCGCTACAGACGATACGCCTAAAGGCACCTAACAGGGCACGGACCTCGGCTTAGGACGTCGTATATTAAAACTACCACTGGTTCGGAAGGCATAATTAAGTAGCTTCCGTAATTTCAATCATTTATTTTGAAATGCTTTATATGCTCAACACTGAGCTGTCATATAGAAACCAAGATGTAAAATATACTGAATAACCTTGACCTCATTATAAAATGTAAATATAATTAGTAATATAAATCAAAAACACTGTATGTTTATGTTATGTTATTATATCAAGTATGTACATACTTACCAATTTAAACAAGTTCAAAAGGCTAATATTTTATTTAAATAAAATATATTTATATATTTACATCACCCAGAGTCCTTTGATTTTTCACTAACTTCACTGACTGGCTTTCAAATCAGATTATTAAATAAAATAACAAAAATAAACAGGTAAGTACGAATTCACGCATTTTTATTCGCGCTTAAACGCAAACATCCATCGCAATTTGGTTCCAAAGGAAATAAAGTTGCAAATAGCAAATTTAACTACATTACGTTGAAATATGAAATGTTTCAGTGAGTTCCCACCAATTCGTGCTGGTGAAAGCTTCGGTAATAAAATAAAGAAGATCCCGTAGGCTTTGTTTTATTTTCAGGAAAAGATATAATTTTTGGGATAAGCGTGAAGCTGCGATGTAGGATAGTACTTGTTTCGAAATATTTATTGTTGGTTTCGAGGAAGTTTATGCAGTGGAATGTGGATTTTGATTAATCATAATGAATTGCATAAAAATATATTTAAGAGTGTTAATAGACACAATGGAGTCCAGAATACCCTACTTAAATTTAAAAAAAAATACTGAGCTGTTATGACAAGATGTTTAAGCTAAATCTGGACTACAATTGTAATTTTATCAGGTGGAAAATAGTGGTAAATGAAAAACCACTTAATATAATACAATGTTTTAGCACTGTTTTTTACAAAATAAAAATTTTGGTAAAATACAATTTTCATAAAACAAAAGATTTTTTTATTATTTGTATTTTGAAACTGCAACTTGTTGAAAAGATTGATATGTCGTAAGACCAACATTTCACTATTAAACATTTCAATTTCAGAATACTCTCTTATGAAACCGTCTCAACCTTCCAAAAGTGTGTAAAACAAAACCAGGTGGTTTATGTCTTTAGATTCTCGAAACTTTTGCATCCACATCAAAGAGAAAAAGTACAATTGTAGGAACATAATATTTCAAAACAAAACATTTCAACCGTAAATCCATCGATAACGTCAATTGAATTTGATCCAGCTAAGACTAAATATTCAGTGCAAAGATTTTGGGTCAGTATTTCTGTACAGACTGACAGTTTGGCTTCCATCCAGAGAGTTCATCAACCGACTGAATCTTCCATAGCTTCCTGATGCATCAGTGTCTTGACCTGTAAATGATGTCCAGTGAATTGATAATTTGGATGAAGATAAATTAATGTTGCCTTGTTCTTCTAACTGAGATCGTCAAGATTATTTTGCTAACTGATTTAAGCTTAATAGTTACTTAAGCTTTCATTAAAGTTTAATAGCGAAGGATAGGTAACACTCCTAAAAAGGCTCTGATGCATATACTCACATAAACCCAATTATTTTGCTCGCCGACATAAGAAATAAAATAATAGAAAACGTAGGCAAACGAGCAAGACAAAATATTTCATGTCCGTGTAATTTTTTTGTGTTCGTGTCGTGTCGTTCATTAGCTAAAATCTAGAAAAAGTACTCAGACTAATTTCAGAATTATCTCAGCTGATTGACAAATAAAAGCGACTTTGACCTATACCTTATAGAAAACATATTTTAAAAACACCTTTTTTTAAATAAGAAAGTCAGTGTTAGCAAAATCTATTTTATAGCTTGCTTACGGATAAAATGTAATTTAATTTTATATATTCTAAATTATATTATAATAAATAGTTATTTATCTGTACGTATCAAGGTAGTAAGTATTTGGTTTTATCATTCAAGAATATAATGTGACTTTGAACGGTTACGCCCATAGACTTGACATCCATATTGGTATATATATATATATATATATATATATATTTATATATATATATATATATATATATATATTGTAGTGTGTACCTACATCACCTATATGTATCAATATAATGTAATAATCAGGCAGTCAATAAACGATCGTTGCGCATTTTTTTTTTTTTTTTTTTTGTTCCCCTCCGCGGGAAGGGCAGGAGGATAAAAATGCCCTGACGCATACTCTGGCGCGATTCCAAAGTTATGTGGGACTCGTCCCGACGCCTACCAGGACCATACCCACTAAAAACCCCCTGTCGGCTCGTGCATTTTTGCCACTCAGCCTTCATCTGAGCGACGGCCAATTGGAGAAAGAGGCCGCGCTAGCGGGGCCCAGAAGGGGTCACCCGCTGGGATTACATAGCACTGAAGGTGCTCAAAGCACTGAAGGTGAATACGTAGCACTGAAGGTGCTCAAAATGAAATCAAAAATTAAAACAAAAATTAAAAAATTGCAAAATAAAATTGAATTAACTCGCATTTACGTTAGAATTAGGATTTACGTTAGGATTAGAATTTACGTTAGAATTAGAATTTGCGGCCAGAAGGGCCTCGAGATCGCATGACAGTCTGGTGGATGAGTACGTTTGCGCATTTCTAGGCCTAGCGACTTTGAACTTCGAGTCTAACACAGGAGTAGTATATGAGACAGAATCACGAACTAGAGGATTGGGATGGGTTTCGGAGCGTTTGAAGAACGCTTCAGAGAGTGTTTTGAGATATTGTTGTACTGTAGGCAGTTCAAGATCTCTATGCAAGTCCGCGTTACGCACGTACCACGGTGCGTTTGTGGCCCGGCGGCAAAAGAGGTTTTGAACTACCTGCAGTTTGTGCAGGAGGGAGGGTTTGGCGTGGGCAAAGATTGGCGAGGCATACGTCATGACGGGTCTAACGCAGACCTTGTAAAGTGTACGTTTGTTTCTAAAGGACATTTTACTTTTTCTACCTAACATGCTATTTAGGCGAACTAAATAGTGACGAGCGAGTTTCGAAACTCTTTCGATGTGTGGCTTGAAAGAAAGCGTCGGATCTAATGTGACGCCTAAGTATTTAGTACTGCGCTTCCAGGGGATGGGAATGCCTAACATTCGAACGTGGGGGTCACCATCGGGACGACGGCGTTTGTGGTCGAAGCGCATCGCAGAACTCTTTTCAGGGTTCACATCGATGCGCCATTTTTGAAACCATACACCAAGGGCGTTTACGGCCTTTTGGAGTCTGGTTACAAGGCGCCGAACACCGTGGCCTTTGGTATAGAGTGCGGTGTCGTCAGCGAAGAGGGCGAGTTCGACGCCTTTCGGCGGGATGGGAATGTCGTTGGTGTACACGGTGTACAGCAGAGGGGCGAGGACTGAGCCTTGAGGGACTCCAGCCTTTATGGGACGAGGTGCAGAAAGCGTGCCTTCGTGTTTAAATCGAAACGTACGGTCTTTGAGAAACGACGCTATTAACCTGACTAGGCGATCCGGTAAGCCTATCTTGTAGAGTTTATAAACGAGACCGCTGTGCCAGACTTTATCGAAAGCCTTGGCTACGTCAAAGAAAACCGCGACTGATTTATAACGACGCGCATAGAAACCGTCAAGTATATACTCGACGATTCGGTGGACTTGCTGAGGGCAGGAGTGTTTAGCGCGAAAGCCGAACTGATGGGGAATAATGAGAGGATCGCCATCCGTTGGAAACAGATGGTTCCGCATTCGAGAGAGTATGACTCTCTCGAGAAGTTTAGACATTGCCTTGAGGAGGCTGATGGGTCTGTGATTAGCCGGGACGTTCAGAGGTTTGCCCGGCTTGGGAATGCCTATGACTGTCGCTTCTTTCCAAGCTTTTGGAAAGTAGCTATGGTCGAAGCAGGCATTGAAAATGATAGCTAATAAGGTAAGCATCTGTTGAGGTAGGTGCTTAAGTGCGTGGTTGGAAATTCCATCCGCACCCGGAGCCTTTTTGGACTTTTGATTTCTAATGAGAAGCAAGATTTCATCATTAGAGACTGTGACAGGGTCGGCGGTGATGGGAAGAGAGTCTCTGCGAAGGACTTCGTCCTCCACCGCCTGGATGTGTGAGGGATCAGCAGGTTGCGTGCTGGGCGAGCATTGTGCGGCAATGCTGTCGGCGAAGCATTCGGCTTTCTCTTCGACTTCGAAGGCAGTAGTGCCGTCGGGACGAGTGAGAGGAGGAACGTGAGAAACGGTGTCTACGCGTAAGGCTCGGGCCATGCTTTAGTACGCTTGGTGGGACGGAGAGATATTCGCCATGAGATCGTTCATCTGAGCGTCTCGGAGTTCCGCGAGGCAAGACCTAACTTTACGTTGAAGCTGATTCGCAGCTGTTCTATAGGCGGGCGTGGGATACTTCTTGGCTCTCCGGAGAGCCGCGTTTTTAGCTTTAATAAGATTGCTAACGGCTAAGGGAAGCGTGGGTTTGCCTTGCTTAGCAACCTTTTCGTTGTCACTGATGGCTGAGTTGATAGCATCAGTGAGAGAATTTACTAATGAATCGATTTTATCCGGGCTATCTAATTGTTCGGGAGAGATCGCGAGTGGAGAGTTTGGAGCCTCTAAGGCTGAAACTAACGTATTTTTAAAACCTTTCCAGTTGGTAAAGGTCTTAGGAGATGAGGCGTTATCGTTCGGCGGTCCTAGCACGAGGGAAACGGGGCGATGGTCGGAGCCTAGGTCATCGAGCGGTTCGATAGACCTTAGATCAAGATTGATTCGCTTGATAATTGCAAAGTCGAGGATGTCAGGAGAGTAGGACGGGTTGTTGGGATAGTGAGTGGGAGTGATGGGGGATATGACATCTAGGTCAAGGGAGTTAGTGATGTCGAGGAGAGCGATACCGCTGGTGTTAGTCGATAGGCACGTCCAGTCAGTATGTTTGGAGTTAAAGTCTCCGAACATAATGACTGAATGGCCGAGGGCGAGAATGGCCTCAAAGTCGCTGCGGATTGGTCTGGTACCACTAGGTATGTAGATTGAAGCTATGATGATGGTCGGATGACCAGTCATAGCCAATCTACACACAGTGGCTTCCATGTTGAGGAGAGGAGGGGTAGGGAGAGGACAGCAATGGAAACCTCTTTTGTAATATATAGCGGTGCCGCCGAAACCGTCGGAGTTGGGCCTATCGTTACGAATAAACGCGTACTTAGGTATAGCGAATCCCCTGGAGCGGTTTGGAGTAAGCCATGTCTCCTGGAGAAGGAATAAGTCTGGTTCTTTGTTCTGAAGGAACAGTTTAATCTCGGGAAGGTTGGTGTTCAGGCTACGAGCGTTAAAAGATATTAGGGATAAGCCCTTGGGTTTGATACGACAGGACGCGGGATTCGCGGGTCTAGACATTATAATTTATTATATACGAATTAATACAAATATAAAAGAATTTACAACGAACTTAGGAGCGAGTGATGCTCGGCTAAAGCAAATAAACGCTCTTGAGGAGAGCGGGCGGCTCGCAGTTTGCGTGCGAGCACGGAAATTTCGTTAATATCGACGTTTTGGATAACGTCGAACACGGTCTTCATGTCCTCAGCCAACGACGACTGAGGTGCGGATGACGGAGAAGGACGCGGCCCTACGGAAGCTACGGGAGCTGGGATGGGTCGGAAAGGTGCAGGCGGAACGGCCGGACGCTGCCTCCAAGACAGAGCCGGAGTAGGCGTCGGCTGAACGGGCTTTGCTTCCGGGGGACCCCGGTTGCGCAGCGGCGGGAAGTTAGCGTGAGTGAGCGGCGGCGCCGGTTTAGGCGCGACCCTCTTGGCGGTGGAACGCGGTGCACGCGGGCAGCCCCTGTAGTTAGCTGTGTGACCAGACTGGCCGCACAGCACACAGGCAGGGGGGGAAGTGGATTCGGGAGTGCGAGTGCACTCCTTTGTGAAATGTGGATCCAGGCACTTAACGCACCTGGGGGGAGCTGAGCAGTTAGCCGCTGCGTGGCCGTAGAGCTGGCAGCGGTGGCACTGCCCAGGGTGACCGCGGGGGTTGGGACGCTCGACGGAGATATTTGAGAGTCCGCAAATTGTGCGAGCCTCTCTAAAAATCTCCCTCGAGTTGGGAGTATTCGACAAGATAACCAACGCTAAGGGAAAACGCCTACCGCGGTTGGAGTGCATCTTGTGCACTGCTGTGACCGGGAAACCCTGAGACTTAAGGTCATCGAGAATGTCCTCGTTACTGAGTTCGAACGGGACGCCCCGTAGTACAGCGCGGATCTTACGCTCCTCCGGGAGGGCGTAGGTGTGATAAGCGATTTGGTTTAATCCGAGTAACCTGGTAAACGCGCGGAAGTCGTCGACGGTCGCTATTTGAATCTTGATTGTATCGCCAGCGTTGGCGGCTTTTAAGTAATTAATTTTGTGCACTTTGCACAAGTTTGAAACCGCGGTCCAGCGCGCTTTTTCACGCAGGAAGACGGGCGGAGGGAGCTGAGGCTTCGGCGGGACGGGAGCGCAGCGCGTCGCTGGCTTCGATGTGACCGACGGAATCGCGGTCACTTCGAGTGACATGAGCGGCGCGGGGGCGGGTGTAGAAGACACCGGGGTTGGCTCGGGTGTTGAAGACACCGCGGCCTTTTTCGAACGCTTCTTAGAGCGTTTGGCAACTAATTGGAACTCGGGCTCTGGAGAGCCGGTTAGGGTGGCGGCGACCGACGAAGCTACGGACGCGGCGGAGTCTGAATAGCTCCCGGGAGCGGTACGCTTCCTACGAGAAGAGCGCGAGGATGAGACCGACGCGCAGTCCATATCGGATGGAACGGGAGACGCGGGAGAGCTATAGACCTGAGGGGTCTGGATGTTGGAGGCCTGAGGGGCTGGGGTTGGGGCCTGAGGGGCCGGGGACGCGATTGATGCCTGCAAGGCCTGCGTTAGGATGTCTTTTGGGATGGAGACGCCTGCCGCAGCAAGCGCCTGGGTGAACGCGTTAATAATGATTAGCGGATCCATTAGGGAGGGTTGGGACAATAATATGTAAAATATAAGTATAATAAAGATGCCTAGTTCCTAAAAACCTAGCAAAATCAAAGCGGCAAACCTCCCTACCAGCGGTAGGGGGGCTGGGGAGAAAAACTTAAAACTAACAATAGTACGCCGAGGCCGCTACCTAGAAACCTAAAAAAAGGTACGCAGGTAAAGAGTTGACCGCGTTAGGGTCAACCTTTACCGACAGAAAGGGCAAATACACACGAATACACACAAATATGATAAAAATAAATATGAAAATAGGAGAAAAATAAATAAGATAGAGAAGAGAAATAAATAAAAATAAAAAGGACTGGTTCAGTACAAATTCGTTGTCACCGTTAAGTATCCTTTGCACTGAAACCAGACTACTTACGCCGGGCACAACACTGCACTCAGCACAAGCACAACACAACTTAGCACAGCACTTTGAAGACTAAGAGGCTTAGTCGCAAAGAAAAATCGCACTTCGAAAGCACTCAGACGGAGTAGAAGGACTTAGGAAACCGTAGCACGGAGCCAACACGCTAGACTGTGACGTCAGTAAACTGAGCGCCGCGGAATGGCGGGAAGGGACCGATCAACGGAGAGCTGGGTCTTGCACGTCCGCACCGCGTGGCGATCGGAGCGAGAATGTCGATCGTTGCGCATAAAACACGCTTCCTTTTATTATAAGTTAAGCCCCCAACCGACCATCATTGCATGGCGACCCTGCCAGTGCTGCCTTGCGGCAGTACTTCAGCACGGGAACATGTTTATAATGTTACGAATTTTAAGACAATAAAAAAAATATAATGTATAAAATTAAAAGGATTTTGTGAAAAAAAAAGGAACTAAAAAGAGACCGAAGAAAGTACTAGTGCCAGATTGGAGAAATAAATTCAAAGGATTCTCTGAAATTAAGTGCTAGAAACTAGTGCCAGATTGGTGGCTCGCAGAAGGAGCCTCTTGGCTATTGCTGATGGTGGCTGCTGGCGGACCAGCCTCATCAATCTTCTGGCTGATGCACAGAGAGGCTATCAAAGCTGCAGGAGCTCCAAGCACCCAAACTAAGGCTTCAGGAGCCTCATGGATGCCCACGATTCCAGTGTTTGTGTGTTAAAGTGCTGTTAGTATATTATTAAACCAATGCTATACTGACATTAAGGTCATTTCGTTTTAAACATAATATGTATTTTTGATAAAACGTAAGTAGTTATTGAAACTGATAATATTAGATTAGATCTGATATTTTTGAATTTGCAATTTAAATTTCTTTTTACTAGCCCATGAAATGCAGTCCAATTTTTAATTTCTTGAAAAAGTTGCTTAACTTAACTTGCATGTCGAAATTGATAAGAAATTTTAAGCAGTTTAAATTAATTTCTAAGACTTTTCAATAAGTAATGTTATATGCTTATTTCAGGGGTTAGGTACTTTATAATAAAATAAAGATCATTCAAGAAAAATTTCAGAATTATATCTATTTTAAGAGCTCATTACAATGAGTATAACTATGTTTATAAATTTTATTTGCTAAAGTAATAAAACAAAAAATTTTAATTATCGTGTGTTGATCGTATAATTTATAAGATTACAATTTATTTTTTTAAGTTAATACTTTTAATTAAATTGGATTGTATAAAAAAAACCTTTTTTTATAAAATTAATCGTTCAACTTAAGGTTTCTGTTCGAGTTAAGTACACATTTTATTCCACTGTTCAGTATCACTTAAATAAGTTATCCAGCAATCATATATTTTTTTTTGTGTTCTTGAAGAAGTTTTTGAAGTGTTTTCTTTTTGTTGAACAAGGTACCTAGCAGCGGTATCGCTTGTGTTTCCCCTAGTTTTATACACTTGCTATATCAAGTGGCAGTTATTACATATTCTATTTAGTAATAAGTAATAATTATATTATAAAACTATTTGGTAGGTCCCACTTAGCTTGATGATAATGCTATTTTTTTCTACTTCGGTTAGGTATTATCGTATATAAAACAAAATAAACTAAAAACATTATATATGTAACTATAAAATAATTATAATTTTATTTTTATTCTCGTATAGGTACATTGTAAGGCTTATCATTGGACTATTTTAATTAGTAGGTAAGTACCGATTGTGAACTATACTCTTACTAATTATAAAGGTACTCATACAACGTACTTATTATTATAAGCTATAAGGTATATGTCTTAAAATATGGAGTAAGCTGTTTGTTTGACATTCTGATGAACATAAGTATCGTGAGTTTTAAAGAAATTATTTTTTTTTTTAAAGAATTGATAAAGGAATTATATATTTTTTGTTGTTGTTTGTAGCTAAGTAAAAACGTACGACAGATCTTATAAAGATCCGATGTTGTAGATCAGAAGAAATTAAAATCATGGTTAAGACTGCTTATGATTGAAAGAATTGATAGATCTTATAGGATTGAAAGTATAGGGAAAGTAAACAACGTTGAGTTTAATATGTAGATATTTAAGAGATGGGGTGAAATGCTAATGGCGTGTTAAGATGGTCATGAATACTTTGGCTATTAAGTTATCCTTCATGTGACTAGCCTGATCAAGTAGGAACTAAAGATACCTTAATAACCCAGGGATTCAATTTGGTCGTTAAATGATCAAGAGTTTGTGGAAGAAATGTTTTGGTTGTTCAATGCTTGAGAGTTTGTGAAATGTTTGAATTGTTTATGAAAATGTTAACAATAAATAAGTCATCATGGTACACTAGTAGGTACGCAGGGTGATGGATCCTTCGTTGTAAAATAGCACGTTGGAGACTCTTCAGAAAAGTCTTAAAACTAGACCCTAGTGCACAGGGACATGTCCTTCATTTCGATCATGGCCGAAACGAGATTTCCCCGTGAGAAACGTTGGAGACTTGAAAGTCTTAAATAAAATTTGTGTCCCTTTTGTTTAAATATTATGAAGTGTACATAAATTATCATTGTGTATAGGTAATGATAACAACTAAATAAGGAGTCGCGACTCATAAAATGTTGACGTACCTACTTATTAATACAAAAAAATAATAAGGGACCGGCCGGCCCAAAAAGCAATTGCATACACACAAAAGTGTGAAATAAAGAGTACCAATAAAAAAGTCCCTGAATTGGACATAATGGGGATGATGGCTAAGTAAATAAGTATGTTGAGCTTTGAAACATGGCAATATAGAAGAAAGTAAAGGTGTGTAAGAAATGTGTTGTACTATATATACCTACTATACATAAAAAAAATATAATAAAAAACATCCCCTGTTATTATGTGTTATTTTCAGAGTTAATAAATAATTGTCATTATTATATTGTTCGTTAATTATGCATTGATAGTAATTGTTATATCTTAATTTCTTGCCTCATTAGTACTGGTTCAAAAGCTGGGTAGGCGCAACCACAGAGTTTGTTCTTGTAAGAATGTAGGTGTATCTCATGTTTATCTTTATAATTTAATATCTATATGAAGTTAATGTATCTTTATAGTATGTTTTGAATATCCTGAATAAATATATTCAGTAACCTACAAAATATTACTTATGCAAAGTGAATATTGAAATTGATGTTGTTCGACTCGATGGTTTTGTAAAATAAAGCTAATTAAGATTAAAATTAAGATTTGCTTTTAAATAATTGATATATTTTTAACATATACCTTTATAAAATGTATGTTATTAATCATATTTTGAATCAATCATAAGTTTTGTTTAGTTTTCGTTAAATTTTTTGAATCGTTTAAATTTTAACTGTCATTCTTACTAGTTGACTGTTGTTGTCTCAAGTAAATAAATAAATTATTAATTTTGTAAACGATACTTTGTATTACGTTGTAAAGAATTAACTGTTATTATTCTTATGTTAACTTTATATCATTATTGTACTTTATATCATTATTGTACTTTATTAATTATTGTTAACTATTTTCATATTTTGTGATGTTTTTAATTTTTTTAAACTAAAATTTTCGGAATTAAAGTTGAGTCATATGAAATTAAATTCATAGGAAGAATCTATATAAAATAATAGAAAAAGTCCATTATAAAATTTATTTTTAAATACCCGTTAAGATTTAATCATTAGAGTTTACTTGTTACATTGTAATTTTAGTAGATCAATATGCAAAGTAATTTTTTAGGTATATATTATTGTTGCTTTTTTTTTAAGAATTTGGTATTTTGGGAAAACAATTTGGGAATTTTAACACTTTTGATCGAGTAAGGTATCAAGGCATAAAAGTGCATTAACCATATCAATGTTTGGCATTATTCAATCGTTTTATAAATAGGTTTTAATAAACGATGATTATTATTATTGTCATATTTGTAACACTAGTAATAAAGCATTCCTAAGTAAAAGAACAAAATCATTTATAAAGATAAGTATGTAAAAGGAGTATTTTTAACCAAGAATTAAAATCTGTGCAACGATTTATACAATTTCTGGTTTTTTTAATACATCCTGAACATATCGTAAATATGTTTCTGTTCGTTGAATGTAAAGACCTGAATAGTGCGGTTATAAAGCGTTAATGATTTGTAAAAGATATAAATTAGGCCGCCTCACTCTAGTTTAGAATAAAATTGTGATTAATGCAGACCATTTTACTGATATTTGTAATTTTATAAATAAATAGTTTTAAAATTGCTAAACATATATTTTAATTTAAAAGTGTTAATATATATATATAAATAGTTCTTATTCTCAGAAATGTTCATGATATTTTTTTATTAATATTTCAATTTATTCAGAAACCATATATATATATATATATCTAACCTAAAATTATCAAATCTATATATTTCCATGTAAATTTCTTTTAATCTCTTATATCTGTGTTACTGAGCTGTATTAGTGTGTAGTCCATTTTTGTAACATTCACCAAATCCCTAGTCGTGTCATGTAAATTTAGAAACTAGCTTCTGTACCACAGGTCTTCCTATTTCAGAAGCTAGTGATACCTTGACTTAAGTATCAAAGTGTTTGTTGCAATAAAGATTTATTATTATTATATTATTATTATTATATATATATATATATATATATATATATATATACAAAACCGTTATTAAGAGTTTTAACTTTTTAAGTTACTCAACCTAATAGATGACTCCTTCAATACATTTTATATACATTTGAATGAAACTTGAAAATAGAATGAAATGAATTTATATAAAAATAGTTGAACTGTGTATGAGTATACAGATTAAGTTTGTAAGTTAGTAGCATGCAAGTATTAAACTTGTTTAATTGTGGCAATATACTTGGGATTCATACCTTAACACGCGCAAGTTCTGATGTAGGTAGGTAGAGGCAGATTACATTCATTGTAAACATATATTATCAGTATGATAATACAATATTATAATAAGTACATGTTAAGGTAACTTACTACTTTTTTATAAGAAATTCCATTTAGTTCCTATAACTCCTTTTTTTATTTAGATAGTCAAACACACACGCACACCCAAATGTTAACTATCTATGACAATCAAACAAAGATCTGTGTTTACTCGTAAGTCTTCCATCTCTCACGACAGCCTTAGGCCTTATAATTCCTCGGCAGGGAAGCATCCTCGTCCAACTAAATCAGGAGTAAATCAGACTGGAGTCAGGCAACATCAGGGTTTAAACTTGAGGCCTGTAAAGAGCTACATCCAACCCTATTCACAGCGCATTTCCGCAATGCCACTGCAATGCACCGACTAATAAACCTAAAACAACCACTTAAGAGAATTAACAATGAGATAAAAAGATATACATTTCTGGGTTTCAATTTGATCAGTAAACTCGTAAACACGTTAAAAATATTTATTTAGAAAATTTCCACCAACTCTTACCAAAATAACAACTCCACTTTAGCTGTAAACGCGTTCCTGATCCCAAAAATATCTACTTAGCTCATTCAGGATTTTCCCCGTAATCCCCTCGATCAACCCTGGTTTGTTGAATAGAGTACCGTCGTTTTAACAAGTTATCCGCTTGAAACAATTTTATTCCAATTATATTACTTTATATTATATTTTACTAACGCAAATCAATTGAGTACACAGTTTTGATTCAACGAAACAAGCAATGGTAAGCTTTCAAAAGGCTACGATACTTTAATGGGTTTTGAATAATTTATCCCAGGTGCCGCTGTTTGAATTTCTTCAAATGGTGACCACACTTGAAACAGTTTTTTAAAGGTTTCATGCGTGGCCGGTATTTAAAAAAAACAAACAAAGTGGCAAATGGTGCCTGAGACAATCTCCATACAATACAATTTTTCTCTTTCAACCCCTTTTTTCAACCACTTTTTTGATACTGATCCTATTACGAGTACTATACTATTTACGAGTATAATCATTTTTTGTTCTGTATTATTTAAACCTTCCCAACCAAATTCTAAAGACGTCTAAGTGATTTATTGACATGAATTTTCTTAAAATTATAGTACAAAGCAAATAATATGTTCAGGTGTAATAAAATCAATTTTAAAGTTTATGGAAAACATACACAAAAAGTTTATGTACTCTCGTGTAAGACATCGAAAGTATAAAAGTCTTAAAAAACATAATCATTTTTACATCTGACAGTAAATATTACACCGTCCAAAATAAAGCATTGTCACAGACAATTATTAATCACCAATTATAAATTACGTTAAAATCCAACCTTATGCTCCCGTTATAAAGACTAGAATTACCTACTCAAGCCATTTTCTAAAGGCTGAAATTTTAGCCATCGGCGACAACTTCTATTTTAGTTCTGGACGTTGAACAATGGTTTCAGAAAACAGACAAAACAACCACGAATGACTACTGGAATACAAAGTGAATGCTTTTTCAAAGGAAACTGACGAATTTGGCCTCGATGCAATATGAGCTTTGTCGGCTTAGAAATCGGTATTAGAAACGATGAATTAGGCCAAATTAAAATGATACTACAGTATGTATAGTTCACTACATACCACCCTTACTCACATTATAATTGGAAAGTGACTTTGGTTTGACGTTAGGTTTCCGTTTATTTACTACTCAGCAGATGATTACAAAATTTGACACACGCATGGCGAGGACAACAGAAAACATCATTATCCAGAAATAACTACATTTCATAGCCATACTAGTATTATAAATTAATTATCTTATCGGCGCTCACAACAGCTAGCGCCATAGAGATCTTTGCGGAGAGTTTGTTCCGCAGTCTCTAGCTCTATTGACAAAGATGGAAACACAAAAAGAAAATACTTTTACAGAGTTAAACCAAAGAGTGGACCATTTATTTAATAATTATAATGATCATTTTTTATGATATTTTCTTTTTATTCGTTAACCATTCATCATATGCGCTTTTTAATTACTGTCACTGTTATTGTGTAATACAAAGTACGCCCTTTGATGACGGTGTCTTTAAAGATAGAAAAACTTCGATTTAAAGTGTAGAATATACTTAAACGTGATAAACTACAGTTAAATTTCAGCACGACTTACATTCAAGACAGGAACTCGCATCCCTTGATCATTATAAATTGATCAGTCAATTTTGTTTTACCTTATTCAATTGTAACCTTCAATTGCTTGACCGTAGATATTTTTTGGAAATGGAAGTTGCGTGAACAGAATATCATCTCAAATTTGTCTGGTAAAAGAAAAACAAAAGGAGATTGTTTCGCAACACCTTTTTAAAAACTGTTTTTCAAAACCAAAGCCTTCTTATTTGAATGAATAATAAGCTTACAGTTAAATATTTGATTACATTTCCTAAGGTATTGCTTATCTCTATATTTTTTTATAAAGCTTTCTTATATTAATTTATTTCTGAATAATTTGTGATTGGCTATTCACTCGTGTTTTAAAACACATAATAATACACATAATATTAACCTTAATGTAAAGCACAAAATATCATAAATAACCGAACACTTAACCTTATCAAAACCTAACCTCCCTTAACCCAGATACTTAACTTCCTAATGACTATTAGTTCAGCTACGTTAATCAGCTTGAACGCCACACCATCAATCACGATATTAGACTTCGAAACTAATGCATATATCGTGTCTTTACAGAGCCCCCCAGGACTTCACCGCAACAGGACGGCGGGTTGGTCGGTGCTACTCCGCAGGGTACGCTGGGCCCGCCTGATCCGTCACCTACTTTTCCTACGGTATTTTGATTATAACGTTGAATACTACAATTCAAAAATGGTGTCCCGATTTCAATAAATACGGTATATGTATTATATTTATTTATCTATCTAATCTAGACTTATAATGGGTTTTGATAAAGTTTAAATTTGCGAACCTTAGGAGCGCCGAAGTTACCATTTGAAGTTTCTGATTGTGGCTGTAAAACTTATTTTTACAACACTTTTATTAAATTTTATAATAACAGAAGACCTGTAAGACCGATTTGATTTAGGATAATTGGTAATTTGAATTTCAATGATTGCTTGCTCGTTTAGCCGGCTCACATTAAAATCATCTTACGCTGCATGGTTCTCATGCCCTTTTTGCGTATTATTGTGTATTTTTATTTGATATGTCACTTTCCATCAGGTGACATAGATGTAAAAATTCAAAGAGCAAACTAACACTTGTAGGCCAGGACAGGTCACGACTAACAAATATGTGTATATTCATTGATTTATATATTTGTTTCTTATTTATATATTTACAAAATGTATTTCAACATTTATAAACAAGGTAAGTAAGTATTTGTTATTTTCTTAAAAGAAGATTTAAAAAGCTTATTTACTAAGTTACAAAACTTTCTGAACCTCCTCGGAAAGAAATTTGTTATGGGTCAACGCAATTAAATGTTTCAAATAAGACACGACCATTTTGTCTCTTTTCTTTTCAGTCAAGTAAATAGACTTCAAATATTGGACGCCAGATATTAACAGGTTATTTTTTAAACAAATTGGTTTAAATAAAATAAGAGAGTATGTTTCAAAATTGCTGAACGGCCTGAAGCTACGCTGAGTAGTTAAAAACTTTTAGCTAATTTCCCTGGAATAAGCCTTGTTATAATATGTTTTGTCTTAAAGTTGGTCAAAGTACTACGTACTGTTACAATGAATCTTTGTTATTATATATTACTGAAACTTTTTCAAGTATATTTTAACGTATAGAGGATTTAGCGAAACTGAAAATATTCAAAATAACGTAAGTTAATACTTTTAAATGTGTTAATATTAACACAGAAAAAGTGTTAAACACAACTTTGCAGGTATTTGTTACGAGTCTACAATTCGATATTCTTTTATGCTCATGTATCATAAAAGTAATATGATAATTGTATTACAAACAAAGTAACAATATAGAAACATGAATTTACACATAACATTTTATAACACACATTTTACTATCTGTCTCTTACTCACTAATTTTATTGTGCTCGTCGCATGCTGAGAAATAAAATCTATTCGAAGATAAAAGATCTGTCTTTCTGAATTGTGAAAAGGAAAATTCCGTTCCCTAGACGAACGAGTAATCTTCTCATTTAGTGAGTAACTTAATTATCGTAAGCTAAGCTCTGACGAGACTCACAGTGTAGAATTTATTCACATTGAAACTTGTTTTGTTACACTCTGTACAAGATTAATAAATGGAATTGTTTCAAAAGTTGGTTTTAGTTGTCTGGGTTTTAGGCAAGGATGGTTTTCTTGTGTTTTCGACTGAATAATGAAATTTAACTCAAGTAATAAACTTGAGTAAGCCGTTACACTTGTTATGAATGTTTCCTTTCGATAGAACCTATTTCATGACCAAGTTCCATAAGCGCTGCCTCTACTATGTCACGTTTATTTAATATTCTGATGATATACCGTAACTTTACGCTCGAAAAAATTTATTTGCCATGTAGAGTCTTTACCACCCGTCACTAGTCCTTGTGAACTAAACATTCTATTAATTCGATTTTAGAATTTGCAGAAACTGAAGCTTTGGCGGCAGTAAACAGACAAATGTATTTCAATATTAAAAGAAAGATTTCGTATGTAATATTAAGATGATAATTAGATATAACATAGATAATTAATAATAGTAATAGAACTGGGGTTATTGTTAGTATTAGTATGGTCATTGTTTGAATATTTATAATTTTTATTTTTTAATTTTTGCATAATTTTTAGTAATAAGAAAAATCTTATTATTTAATAATTAAACATTTATCATAATAACTTTACAGCAGTTTTTAACAAATATAGAAAGTTACATATTAAAATTTACATTTCAAATATGAAATTATAGGGGTTTTTATCATATGCACCAACACATAGTATATGGATGTCACTTTTTTTAGAGTCTTTGATATTTGAATACAGCTGCTAAGTACGCAGTTAGGCTTTGCGAAAGGTTTACCCACGGATGTGCTGTTGTACTGTTCATTCCACTTATTATCCTTTTTTTAAATAAGTTTTGAACGCAATCCCTACACTGTTGGTCGCCAATAATAATAATTTGCAATTTTCGTTCCTCAGTTTTGTCTCTATTCGGCAAGTCATTTATATCTGCGACTATTGAGGCCCGAGATATAGCTTTAGGCTTTGAGAGAGTTGCTTGCTGCTTCGAGTTTGTGGTATGTTTAAGGGTAGGTAAAAGCAAAGTAATAAGAGGGTTTCTGATGGTACTATTAAACACATGTGACGTTATTAAAAAGCATTGAATATATAATACACAATAGATACAATTGCGACAAAAGGGAATAAAATAAAAATTAACTTGACCAGTGTACAAGAGAAACATTTTGAGAAAAGCTTTGATGTTCAACCATAGTTTGTTGCTTGAGGTTGTAGTTGATTTGCCCGTAAGTTATAGTGTGATGGATTAATAGGCTAAATGAGGTTTATCCACATGACTTTGTTATAAGACAGTTTTGGGAATGACTGAAAATCAAAGATAAATGGGATCTCCCTTTTATTGATAACTGAGGCAAAACGTGCAATATTGATGTTTTTGACTACGTGTTTTAAGATTACAGAACTTAGAAAATCGAAATTCTAGCTATATATGTGAAACTAAAGATAACAGATATAAGGTTAGATCCATTTTTATCGTTAAAAGTAAAATATTATAAAGTTAGTCTTAACCTTTCATATTAAATATAGTTTTAGTATAATTAGAGAGCTTTCATTTGAGGGCTGTATGTTATTTTTCACTTTCAATTTTCACACGGGGAATAAATAAGAATTCCTTTCAGTTCTATTTTAATGTAAATTGACGTAACTCGACGTGTTTCATGTGTAACAAAGCTTTAGTTTGTTAATTAATTTCAGTAATTATACTGATTCCTAATTTCAACGGTGTGTTACAATGTGTTCAGGCATGTAATTAAAAGTTTTATATATACCCAAAGTCATCAACAAAATCCCTAACTTTAAGGGTCAAACGCCCCTCCCTTCAAAGATAAAGCTATTTTAGTATTTGACTTAATATTTAACCTTTAGTAAATCAAACTCTAGCGATTACAATCGAAGGTCTCACAGAAGCGTAAATATATTGCTGGGTAGTAATGTAAATATTTATTTTTTATATTTATTACATTTCATTCTAAAATGGCTACAGGCATTGGAATGAAAGTAGACATTTATCTTTTCGCATCAACTACTTTTATATACTGAAACTCTGAAACTGCAAACAATACAATACAACAAACACAAACATGATGGCGGGCAAAAGCCAGTCTAGCATGACAACATTTGCTAAAATTTTATTCACGCTTTTCCCACAAATAACTATATTTTAGTGTGCACGGTTTCATACAGAAATGAATTAAGAATACTTTTGTTACCATTCAGTTTGAAAAATTGCGTTTCGATTTCGTCGAATAAATTATTTGCTTAGCTCTTTCCTCTCTAGAATTCCATTTGTCTTGAGGCTAATGTAAATAAGAATTGCGTGGAGCAGGAATATTAAATGGTATTTTTATATTTATCTATCATTGAAGGTAAAGCATTTTGTGTGCTTTCATGTGTCAAATTCTTACTGCCCAGAAAATAAAAAATTTGAATGTATGAGTAATTACAAAAAAGACGAGTACATTTAATATAAAACTAACAAACCAAGTCAATCCAAGTAAAAGATTACCTCTAATAGATATTTAGTATCAATGCTACTTTCGATAAGTTTCGAAAATTAAAATTTAAGGTCCCGCTAATAATTCAATCAAATTATGAAAAATTCATACATTTTAACCATATGAATTAAAATCATATAATGAAAATCGATATCATAACTTTGCTCTATAATTCCATATATTACAATAAGTGACATATTAATGAATGAATATTAATGAAAATCTTTAATCATTTTAATAATTAATTAATAAAATAGATCAATGAATGATATTCATCACATTTGTCTGTTCACAGATACGGGGCGTCGAGATCGGTATAGTGGTCCTAGTGTTAATAGCATGGATCGGCGCAATAGCGCTTTTCTTCAATCGCTGGGGAAAAATTCGCATGCTTTTGCCCTACCAACCCGATTACAAACAAGAACAGTTGAAGGTAATTATATTCCTACGTAATAAAATGTATGAAGATATACTATTTTTATTGTATTTTTATTTGAAATTTCGAAAAGAGTTTTATTGATTAATAAATACCATGTTGAAACTTACAGTTCCGCATTAGAGTCAGAGGTAGTCTACGTAACATTTACTGACATATCAGATTTTCAAGATTTAATTTAATTTAAAAGCATGTTCTAAGAAAAGATTTGGTTTTTTTACCCACTGAAAACCACCTGTATGACTGGCAATCTATTGCCTCATAGACTTAATCTGAAGCGAAGCTCAATTGGAGAAAAAGCCACGCATGCGGGGACCCGTTATCGGGTCATCTGCTGGGAAGAGATTTGATTCCCACTTAAATAATACTTCTTTAAAAGTTTACTGGTTTAAAATGGAAAGGCAAATAATGTGTCAGAAATAGACTTTATTACAATATTTTCATTTTAAATACCATTAAGACTTTATATTGCGAAAAATTTACGATGGTCAAATTTAATATTTTAGTACATTTTACGGACGACGTTAAGAAATGTCTTTGTCTCTCGACAACAATTTCCTTCAAAGTTTATTATTGTGGATTACCTTTAATAGAAGAAGAGAAAATATAAAAGATATTTGATGGAATTCATGAAATATTCATCTATTATGGTGACTACATAATAGTTTTATGACTACTTAATATAAACGCATCAAATTTATGACTCATAAATGCTATAAATGATAAAACTATTTATGGTATGCTTGAAATATCTCCAGAAATTCATGCAATTTTAGTGTTTTTTTATAAGTTAAGTGTTCAACTTCATCCAGAAGTGCTTTGTAGATATTGAAATGAGTAAAATTTCTCAATAAAATTTTATTACTTTATTAATATATGAGACTTTCAAAATGAATATTTTATTTTTAGTAAATTATATTTAACAGGTGGCATCATTGACTGTCTAAAGTGGATTACAAGACATAAACGGTCTGTAAATTGACCCTTGCTTCTCTTTGAAATACTTTCGCTAGAATCCAAGTTTGTTTAATTAAATTCCCAGTATTGAAATACCTTAACCTTTTAACAGTATAATATCGTTTTATACTATAACTTTCTGACTTATTTTGAATATTTCTTTTCATTTCGTGTTGTTTTGTCTTTTAAAACTGTATTTTGCAGATGTATGCTATTATAGAAATGACAAATTGAATAATTTCAAAAATTTTTAGTAAACGAAACATTAATATTTATTTTAAAAAAATAATTCATTCAATATAACATTAATTTTCATTAAATTTAACATTCCTTCTGACTTATAACTTATACCTACTGACCTGTATTATACAAGTACACTAGATTAAATATTATTTAAAGAATGAAATAATTTTCAGTTTTTATATACGCATATAATCTCAATAAAGATAAAATTAAGAAAACTGGTCAATGACACATTGCAGAACATGAGAGTTATTGTCACACACATAATGGAGAATAAAACTTACGGATCGCTTACTACTTGCAGTCATCAAACGAATTTTGGGTTGCACTAATTGTCAACATCTAGTAAGGGGTAAATATTGATAGGTAGCATATATAAAACAAAATTATAGCCTCTTAAATTAGTTGCTTCAAATTTTATTATATTTCATGCCCGGTCCAAAGTACGACATATGCCTAGTGCAATTTTAATAGCTCTTTATATTGGTGGAAACTAAGTTTATATCCTTAGAAAAAGTTCTCAGATTAGTCAAAAATATATATTTTTTTAATGTTTTGCGTCATACTTTATATGTAGTTAAACTTGATTATAAAAAAATCAAATTCAGAGTAAACGATAAAATTTGTATAAAATCTTTGTAATTTTAAATTTTATTACTGTGTGAATATAGTTATCAGACTTATCAAATAAAACAATAACATTCCCTTTATACACAATATTATAACACATCGGCCATGTTATATGTAAATTTTATTATATCAGACGCTTGACGAGGCGCTATGAATCTGTACCAATAACAGTTATCATTTCGAATATCATGTTTAGTTGAGCGTACTTGTATATTTCAGGTCAATGTTGGTATATAGCATTAAATTTACAAACATACTGTCTCCTTCCTATTTAGAATGTAGAGTATAATTCTTGCCTTAAGTTTTTAGGTGAGTTCATATTATAGGCACTTCTTCCTACTTTTGAATAAACTTTTCAAGATAACCTAGAAGCTACGATTGCCAGTAAAAGGTTTACCGAGTTTCATAAGAGATGATCAATATTGTGAAGTAATGAGATTCGATCCAGTGCGATCGAATATCAAACAGACGAAAACAACAGTCAAGTACGAGTAGTTAAAAGTTTATAATAATCAGTGTATAGATATTAGACTATTATTAAAGGTTATTTTAATCGAATAAAAACGAACCACTGCCATGTAGTCTCAAAAATAAAAAACTATTGACAAAACATGCAAAATATATGCCAAAGATGTTATCTTCCAAACTACAATACAAACGAAATAGTTTTATGGACACACCCATATGAATATTAAATAAATTGACCCATTTATTTAGAGTTCCGATGAAAACGGCTACCTACGGTTAATTTGAGTGGCAAAATAGAATTCGTGAACAATTTTAGTGTAATTGCCTTTTGTGAATGCTTGTGTACACCTCAAATTTTGAGCAGATAAAATATTTATGAAATTCATTAACGCTTCAAGCAAAATTTTATTGAAATGTTTAATTTTATTATGTTTCTGCCCATTTCGTGATATCGAACCAGTTAACCAAAATGAAAAAAATATTCAATGCGGAAACCGCGAACTGCTGAGGTATAACTTTAATTTAAAAACGTAACATGAATATGTCAAACATAAACCTGGACAAGCTTCTCGTGTTTAGTAGGATTACTATGATATGATATAAATATATGACAGAAACAATGGAGTAGTCACCAGTTTGTTTATTTTTGTAAAATAAACGTAATAGGGTCAAAACCGTAAGAGAATCACATCCAAATATTTTATATCACCTTCACAGTAGTTATTTAAATTTATACTTAAACTTTTAAAATGAAAAATAAAGACACCTGAAATAAATATCTTCAAGGATTAGACATTTTGTCAACCTGCATATGAGGACTTGGTTCTGTTTAAAATAAATATTGGTTCGGTAGGTAAAATTAACGTGAAAGTTATTAAACGTAATTGCCAAGTAGTACTATAACGCCTTAACTGCGTCCAAGAGTTGCAGAATATGGTCAGCCACTGTAGACATTATCTCCCTCAAATATATTTGGCAAAAACCTCAGACACATCTACTGCAATATAAACTATAAGCACCGGTAAGAGGTCTCTTAATTGAATGTCACCAGGTGCCCGGAACCAGTGCTTTGGCGGCGGCTGCGGCGGGTGGCAATTGCGGGGCCCATTCAGCACCGTCTGCTTGCTCGGTAAATAACCATGTAGAATCCTGTAGATGAGTCATTGTAAAAAAAAAGATTCATTCACCGAACAGTTTGGTGTTTAGCACTAGTTTTGTAGAACTTTAGAGCACTTATCGTAAATATCACTCGAGGAACATGTCATTAACCATATTAGAATGGCGACCATTAAATTTTTAGATGTTTACATATCAATTAATTTTACAGTATAATAATATAAAAATTTTGTACATAATAGACAAAGTAAATAGTATCTATAGATATTTGATAGGAAAGATTATAAATGATCTAATCAACTCTATTCCCTCATCATAAGCTTTTTCATTTCATATTCATCTTTTGATTTAAACCACTGACAAAAGTCGATCAAATTGGTAATAAATCGCAAATGCTCTATCATCTTTTAGGTACAGGTAACCAAATCTTGACTCTAATTTCCCTGTAGTAATAATTGCAACATAACATTGTTAATGTAGACTAGATATAACTTTGCATTCGGTAGTTATACGTTTTTTTTTATTGAAAAAGGATAAGACGTTTGTCTTCTATCTCACCTGATGAAAAGTGACGATGAAGACGAAAGTGTTACACGTCTATCCACGAGATACCTATCCACTCGACGCTTGAAAGAACTAGTTCTATAGTTTTCTGGAAAAACAGACGCAGGCAGTTCATTCCACACCTCGGCGACCCGCACCAAAAAGGAACTATCGAAGCTTTGGTTCGATTTCTTGGGATATCTACTATAAAGGCATGGAAGGCCTGTCTACGTCTAGTAGTCCGATGTAAGAAGGGTGTGGGTTCAACCTGATCAAAAGAGCATTCGCGCACACTCTGTTTGCATTTAATATCTTGCCATTTTTCCTTTTATTTGGTTTGCTACAATGTTACCCACGACATGTTATGATATTCACACTATATCAAAATAACAGGAGATCATTCGTTGATATCCACCCTCTCAACTTAATGTCTAATGTACAAATGAATAATAATGTCGCTCTTTTCTCGACATGCCTTATCTAATCATCTACCATAAATCGCTTATTCCCTTTGGGACTGCACGTTGTAGTCGCTTTATACTTCAACGTTACATTATATGTTGATTATATATTATTATTTATTGTATATGAAAAACTGAACAATATGCTTTATTCATTGCTGACGCAAATATATGTGAACACTTCGGAATTAGTTAGCACTCTTTCGCTCTGGTATTATATTGCAATTGCTTGTTTGCTTAACATTAATTTTTTACGACAGCTAATAGCACACTGGAAGATGGCGTTAAAATCTTCAGTTACCTGTTAATAACACCGGCTGTGCTTTAAGATATTTGTTTAGACGTTTTAAATGACTTATTATTCACAATCATACATTTCATTAATACATCATTTCGAAGATGTTGTTGTGTGCTGTTTTAAATTATCTTCATGTGTTTCACGCGTGTGTTTGTTTTAAATCTTCACTTTTTGTACAATTCATTACGTTTTTTTTTATTAGTATTAAGTTATTCATAGTTATGAGGCCAGTGTTAATCGACGAAACGATAAAGTTATTTATCTACTCTGACCATACCATAGAAAAATTTTAAGATTTCATTAATCTCTTTAATATCTCTACTTAAAATATAGAGTTTTTTTTTGTTTTGGGTTACCAAGGTTTGGAATTAATACCTTACGTCCGATTTTATGCAGGTTATTTTATGTAGATAGTTCATTGATCCCTTTACTAAAAAAACCATTCGGAGTCCTATATATTGCTGTAAAATGTGCTCTTTCTCTTTACGTACCTACACTCGAATTACTTGCACCTATTCAAGGGCATCATAAATCAGCTAAATGTAAGACCAGCACGTAACTAGGTAATATACCATTTTGCATAGCATGTTAAACACTTTATACATTAAAATTACTGCCGTGGAAGTCATAAACAACCTATAATGTATGCTTGGCTATCTAAAAATTAATGTTGCCAGTTTGAAAAGGAAATTTCACTTTAGTAAGTTAAGTTTAATGTTGCCACCGTGCAGTTGCGAGGTTCTGTTTGGGTTTTGGATCGAGCAGATTTATCGTAGTGTAGTAAAAATTTCGTTTCATTTTCAGTTGGTTTTGAACTTGACCTTACTTGTTACTTAACTGAAAATGACGATAAAAGCGAAGATTTGTGTGGACAAATATTGATTGGCAATTCATTTCACATTTGAGCAACCCAAATCAAAAAGAACTTGTCAAGTATCAAAAAATCTAGTGTTGCGTATCGGAACTTAATTAGATCTTCTTTAAACTTGTAAAATAAAGGTTTCATTGCTTTAATTAAAAAAATGCCGTCTGTTTAAAGACAGTCAGTTTGTGAGATAAATTAAATCCAATGCTACTGCTCTTGCAAGAGACTTACTGCTAATTAACTAGTTGTTTTAAAAAGAAAGCTGCACTCGAGTAATTGGATAACGTTTGTGGTTTTATATGTAGGAGAAATTCTATTTGTCTGTGTTATATTTTTTAGTAAGAAAAACACAACATTGTTCGTATTGTATTTCGATGTCATATTTTTTTATCTATATTATGTATCGTATCGAAACGAAATTCTTACAAAAATTTTAAGCTGTGTGCAAAAATGTTATTTATAAAAAATATCCACTGACTATAGATAGTTTAAAATAACATTTAAATTATAATTTAATTGATACAGCACTTACTTTAAAACTTTGAGTTTGAAGAAACTAAAATTCATTCAACAGTCTTTTCAGTTATGCTACGTCGCTAACTTAAAGTCTTTTATTATTAGGTCTTTACCTATGAAATTGCCGTTTTTCACGAAATAAATGAAGCGTAATTTTTTTATATATTTTTTATTTCTATTAATCAAAATAATCACCCATGCAATCAATGCATCTTTGCCAACGCATTGGTAGCTTATTGATGCCTTTCTTGAAGAAATCAGCTGGACGGGAGGCAACAAATTCTTAAAAGGCATTTTGTACTGCCTCTCGGGTATTGAATTTTTTTCCCGCCAAGAAGTTATCCAAATTCTGGAAAAAGTAGAAGTCTGTAGGCGCAAGGTCTGGTGAGTATGGCGGATGACGGAGAACTTCCAACCCCAACTCTTGTAGCTTGGAGACCGTCTGCTGTGCAGTATGAGGTCGCGCGTTGTCGTGCAGGAGCAGTGGAGCCGAACGATTGACCAAAGCTGGTTGGAGACGTGCGAGCTTCTCCATCATTGTGTTCAGTTCTTCACAGTACACATCTGCAGTAATGCTTGTCCCGTTTGGCAAGAAGCTGTGATGAATTACACCCGCGTTAGACCACCAAACAGTGACCATCACTTTTCTGGGGGTAAGTTTTCGTTTAGGGCATTGTTTGGGTGCTGAACCAGGGTCCAACCAACTTTCTGAGCGCTTACGATTGTCAAACAGGATCCATTTCTCGTCACAAGTAACAATGCGGTTCAGAATTCTTTCATTTGTATGCCTGCTGAGCAGTGCAAGGCACGTCTCCACGCGTACTTCGCGCTGGCGGTCATTGAGTTCGTGGGGTACCCATTTGTCAAGCTTTTTTACCTTGCCAATTTGACGCAAATGGACCAATGTTGTTTTAATGCTAACGTAGAAAGCTGCTGCTAATTCAGCCGTGGATTGAGTTTCATCAGCTTCCACAATTGCCTGTAATTAGTCATTGTCGACCAAAGTTTTCGGACGACCACGGGGTTCATTTTTCAGGTCAAAATTTCCAGAACGGAAGCGGGTAAACCAATAACGGGTGGTGCGTTCGTTTGTAGTGTTCGCTCCGTAAACGTCGTTGATGTTGCGTGCCGCTTGTGCCGCTTTGCTGCCACGACGGTACTCATACTCCATAATTACTCGAATTTTTAACTTATCCATGATGACGAAAAATGTTCGAATGCGTTGAAAACAAAACACTAACTATTAAACAAATGACGATTTTAGAAAAAGAATTCCATGTTTGTCAAATAAAATTAATATGAAATTAGAATTATCAGTCAAAAAAAAAAATATTTTCATTTGAAATGGCCAGTACGGCAAAACGGCAGTTTCATAGGTAAAGACCTATTATTATCGAATAAAGATTGAATCGAAAAACTCTTAGAGAGCTGAAAATAAAAAAATAACCAATAATACAAAACAATTAGAATATTTTGTTAGGTGCTTTAATTAATCATTAGACATGAAATCCCGTAAATCCACATAATCTCAAAGACTATAATAATCAAGAACAAAACTTCTCTATTTCATATTTCTTCCACACAACCATTTAACAATTAGCTAAGCATAATAGTCGATTCTAGTTCTAAATTTCTTACCCCATGCCTTGCATAGCGTGTGGGGATTTCTAGACCGCAATGCAGCTAGCTACAAGGTCAGGGCTATATCCTGCAGTTAATGTTCAAAAGATTCTACATTCAGATTATTAGCTTATTAGTTTCCTAGGATTCTAAAATAAGAAGTTGCTTTGACGGTCTAATAAGTTTGTTACTTACTGACTTGTTGCGTCATATTTTGTAGTAGATACCTAACATAACTTTTTTCGTAGATTATTGATTAGTTGATTGTCTATGAAATTTAGTTTAATGTTCAAATGTGTAATAAATTTGTAATAAATATGTAGGATGTTTTTAATGATATACGTTTTGCAGAAATTTATTTATTCTAGGTTTTAAGGAAAGTAATGAAATTGAAAAATTTCATATTTTTTAAGACAAGCAAAATGGCAGTAGCTTATCCCTAAAAAGAGAAATGCTGTCATCATTAATAAACTATTCTGATGTTATATTTTGTTATGATTTTTCTTGTAGAGGTTGACTTTTAAAATTATAATAATTTCAGCTTGTATCTTACAATTCGTATAAAAATTAAATCAGAAAGATTAGTAATCTGTTTACTCGATAATTGTAAGGTCATTAAACTACGAAAGGTGTGACGGTTGTCTATTTCGACCTCTTTTTGTCAGTAAATTTTATTTTTTTGTTGTTCCCGACGTAATTTTAAACTAGGAATTACGTAGTGTCGGAGAACGGCAATGTTTTGATTTGACAAGTGAGTCACGAAAAATTATTCATCAAAGCAACTTGAATCTATTTATTTATTATTTTTTCCGAGTTTATCATTCAAAATTATATAGTTAAGATATTTTATTATCTAAAATCAAAGTTTATTTTTACGTTCACGAGTGTGCGTAGCCAAAATTGTTGGCATCTTTGTATATTTTAAATTTTACCGAAAAAATAAACACAGGAGAGAATTTTGTGTTTTATTGAAACTACGCTACATACTGGCGCCCGAATATTCAAACGTAGCTTATTGAGATGAGAGGAGAAATTGCAACAGAAGGAACAGAAGGAACAAAAGGAACAGAAGAATTGCAACATTAAAAATAATTTTTTTATAATTATTATTGAGGTCAGGCATAAAACTTTATTTGTTACCATTTTCAATCATTAACATTCACTATAATATATTTATATATGTATCTACTATAATATATCTACTATAATATATCAAAATACTGCTAAATTAAATTAAATTATTCCTGAATTTCCTTTTAAAGCTTGTACATATAATTCCATAGCAGCTGTCCATCCATTGCCTAATACTGTAGCTGCAATTAATAAAAATCAGAATTTTTATAAATTCACTTGCCCACGTTGTAGATCTAATACACATCTATTAAAAGACTGTACTAACACTAATATAGTGTGTTTTCGTTGTGGAAAAAAAGACTTTATTACTAGTAAATGTCCTAATTGTAATAAGTCGATTCCAAAAAACTAAATTACGAGGAGTGTACAAATAAAAATAATAGTGTTAAATCATCAAATTTTGACAAAAAAGATTGGGATACATGGTTAAAAACTTTAACAATTTTTTTTAAATCTTATAACACTTGTGCTCTCCTCTTTAATAAAACATCAGATTTTGAACGTCCTTATTTACATATAAAAGTAAACGATTTAATTTTAAATGGTCTTTTAGATAGTGGTAGTGCTATCACTATATTGGGTAATAATTCTCATAAAATTTTATCACAACATGGTCTTTTTATGCAAAAAAGCTGTTTAATAAAAGGTAATGTTGCAAACGGACAAACTATTTCTTCTATCGGCATTATTACTCTTCCTACTTTTTATAACAATAAATTTGCGTTAATTACAGCTCATGTGATCCCAGAAATCACTGAATCACTCATTTTGGGTATTGATTTTTGGAAAACTTTTAATCTTGCTCCGGATATTCTTAGTAATATCACATTACAACCTTCAAATTTAAACTCATCTTTTCTCATTAATACAGATTCTAACTTTCATTTACATGAATACCATTCTTTAACAGACACACAAAAAATTATTGCAGATGCAATTATGGAAAAGTTTAGGTTGATTTCGACTGAATGTAAACCTTTAGGTCGTACTCATTTAGTCGAACATTTCATCGACACTGGAGACCATCCACCTATTCGTCAACGCTGTTACAGACTTTCTCCTGAGAAACAAAAAGCTCTTTGTAAAGAAGTTGATGATATGTTACAATTAGATGTCATTGAACCCAGTGACAGCCCATGGCTGAACCCAATTATTATTACACCTAAAAAAGATGGTACTTGGCGATTTTGTATTGATAGTCGTAAATTAAACGATATCACAAAAAAAGATGCTTACAAACTTCCTTTCATTTCTGATATATTAGATAACCTTAAAGATGCTAAATTTATACCATCTATTGACATTGCTAAAGCGTTTTGGAATATTCCCTTAAAAAAAGAGGATAAACTCAAAACTGCATTCCATGTTCCAGGCCGAGGAATGTTTCAATTTAAAGTTATGCCATTTGGTTTAACTAATGCACCTGCTACTCAACAAAGATTCATTGAAAATCTACTAAATGATCTTACAAATGATAATAATGTTTTCTATTTTATCGACGATATAGTCTGTATTTCTCAAACCTTTGAACAACATGTCGATATACTTACTAAAATTCTTAAAAAACTTTCAGATGCCAATCTCACAGTCAATTTTCCAAAATGTTCATTTTTCCGGAAAGAATTAAAGTACTTAGGCTATGTAGTTAATGAAAATGGTCTAAAAACGGATCCTAAAAAAGTTCAAGCTATTCTTGATATACAAACTCCAAAATCTGCTAAGGAGGTCAAACGTTTTTTGGGTACTGCCAGCTGGTACAGACGTTTTGTACCTAATTTAAGCACTCTTGCAGCACCGTTAACTAAATTAACTTCTACAAGCAAAAAATCACCTCCATTTAAGTGGTCTGATGAAGCTGAAATTGCTTTCAAGGCTATTAAGCAAGCTTTAATTAGTACACCAGTTCTGGCATGTCCAGATTTCTCTAAACCATTTGCTGTTCATTGTGATGCCTCTTCCTACGGCATTGGCGCAATGTTAACTCAGGAAGTCGATAATATTGATAAACCTATTGCTTATATGAGTAAATCACTTACAGGCGCTCAAAAGAATTATTCAGTCACTGAACGTGAACTTTTAAGTGTTATTACGGCACTAGAGCATTGGCGTTGTTATTTAGATAATGGATTACAATTTACAATTTATACTGATCACGCAGCCCTTCAATGGTTTATGCATTTAAATAATCCTACTGGCAGATTAGCTCGATGGAGTATTCGTTTATCTATGTTTAATTTCGTAATTAAACACAAAAAAGGCTCAGATCATGTCGTACCAGATACTTTATCACGTATAAAACCAATTGATTTAATTAATTTTTCTACTTCTCAAACTAAAGACACTTGGTATTTAGCAATTTATAATAAATGTTTATCATTTCCTTCTAGTACTCCGGATTACATGATTCATAATAATAAATTGTTTAGATTTTGTAGATCTAACACATTATTTAACTCTGAATTTAATTGGAAACAAGTAATACCATTAGAATTTAGGGAATCTGTTATTACACAAAATCATTCTACTCCCCAAACGGCACATTTTGGTACTTTTAAAACATACCATAGAATTAAAAATCTCTATTTTTGGCCTGGCATGTATAAAGACGTAGCCATGTTTATTGCTAAGTGCGAGACTTGTTTAGCTACCAAGCACCAAAATCAAAACTTAATTGGTTTAATGGGCAAACCCAAACATTGTTCACGCCCTTTCCAATGTTTATCCATAGATTTGATAGGTCCACTTCCTACTTCACGTAAGCAGAATAGATTTCTATTTGTAGTTACTTGTTGTTTTTCCAAATATTGTTTGTTATTTCCAATAAAACATGCAACCGCTTCTATTATTCGCCATATATTGGACAATTTAGTTTTTATGGTTTATGGAGTTCCAGAAACTATTATATTAGATAATGGTCCTCAAATGATAAGTACAGAATTATCTGAATTATTTAAATTTTACAACATACCAAAAATACATTACACCCCACGTTACTGTCCACAGGTTAACACCGTTGAGCGTTACAATAAAACTATTGTAACGGCGATTGCAGCTTTTATAGATAAAGATCACAGAACTTGGGATACCTATATAAACAAAATACAGTTTGCTATTAATACTGCGGTTAATGAAACCACAAAATTCACTCCATCATTTTTAGTATTTGGTAGAGAAGCTGTTACATGTGGATCTATCTACAAAAATAAAGATTCCAGAGATGAACTAATTTTCAGTCCTAGGGATGTATATGCTGAAAACATAGGACAATTAATACCTATCTTTTCCGAAGTACAGAAACGGTTATTTAATGCACATCAATATAATGCAACTTATTATAACAAACATCATCAGAATTTAGAATTTAATAACGGTGATATTGTTTGGAGGCGAAACCATGTAATAAGTTCCTCTAAAAAACATTTTTGTGCTAAGTTTGCACCCAAATTTATTAAATGTAAAGTTTCAAATAAAGTTTCACCATTAATTTACGATTTAGTGGATATGAATAATAACCCATTAGGTCGTTGGCATATCAGAGACATTAAACCTCTACCGCGTTTAACTTCTTCTTTGAGTGACTAGATTGGTTGTTACCAATTACTTTATATGAATTCATATATAATTATTGCTAATTATCTCACGGCGAGCATAAGCCGATTCTTTTTGTCTTATTTTTCTTTTCTATGCACCTCATTATCGTTTGGCTATACCATTAACATTGACGTTGGTCAAAACTTATAATTAATTATCATCATCGTAGTATTAGGTTAACTTATTGTGTAATTTATTTAATATTTGCAATTCTAGGAGTGTAAACTCTTATTTTCAATATCTGTATTATACTTTATAGTATAATTTGTTAAATGTTATCAATTTTTTTTTTTCTCAATTTTTTTCAAGCGGTTTGCAACTTGTAAAATTAAGCCTTCTGCACGAGTGTTTATTAAGGTAACTCGTTAAACTAAACCATACCTATGTGTATTATTTATACGCTTGAATCACTTTCCCGTGAGAATTATTTTCATATGTTTATTATATAAGTATTTTAATTACTTCACAAAAGACCCTTGGATTTTATTTAAAAGTCAATGTTTCACGACTGGCTATGATTTTCTTTTCTTTACGGCATATTTATTTCAGTCTTTAACTGAAACTTGTTTATAGTAATCACCGTGCGGGAGTTAGCGACACGTTAAAGAAGCCATAAGCTATTAATATTTTCAGCGGATGGCAACTATTAAAGCCTTTTGCCGTTGCGTTCAACTCTATTGAGTTGACTTATTTAGGATACGATTCCTCATAAGCAACTCTAACTGCATGATGTTTTATTTCCAGTAGTTGGAATAAGACTAGTATGATAGAGAATGTATGTTGTAATTATAATGTACGTTGATGGAGTTGAACGATGTATATTAACATTGTATATTCCAGGAACATGTTAAAAATTCTATCATTCATGAACCATGTAATTTAAGATAATTATTTAGGATATTTTTTTTTCTCTCTCTCGTCTGTTTTGTTTTTTTTTTCTATTAAATAACTTGTTGATATGCAATATATCAGTATTATTATTTTTTTTTTTCATATATACAGGATGTTTTTTCAGAAAAATTCTTCTATAGGATGTTAATATTAATTTTCATTTTGCTTTTAATTATTATTTTTTTTTTGATTGTTCTTTCATTTAGCAGATTAAATATTAAAATTCGATATGTATATGCGGTTTATTTTGATTTGGTTTGAATTTGAAATTTTACTAAAAAAAATCTTTCAGATTTTTTTTTTCCCGGCCCCCGGGGTATTGTGACGGTTGTCTATTTCGACCTCTTTTTGTCAGTAAATTTTATTTTTTTGTTGTTCCCGACGTAATTTTAAACTAGGAATTACGTAGTGTCGGAGAACGGCAATGTTTTGATTTGACAAGTGAGTCACGAAAAATTATTCATCAAAGCAACTTGAATCTATTTATTTATTATTTTTTCCGAGTTTATCATTCAAAATTATATAGTTAAGATATTTTATTATCTAAAATCAAAGATTATTTTTACGTTCACGAGTGTGCGTAGCCAAAATTGTTGGCATCTTTGTATATTTTAAATTTTACCGAAAAAATAAACACAGGAGAGAATTTTGTGTTTTATTGAAACTACGCTACAAAGGGGTTGACATTTTTTGTATTGGGCTTGGTTCGTCTCCAATCATTCTTTGGTATTTTTTTCAAAATCACGGCGCACTATAAAACTTGTAGAAATCGATTGGGGAAACTCTAAGGCACACAGAGATAAGTTCTTCTATACAACCGAGTGGCGTAGTGGTAAGTAGCCTTGCCTCATACGCCGAAGGTCCCAGGTTCGAGTCCTGGCTGGGGCATTCATTTGTGTGATGAACACAGATGTTTGTTCTCGGGTCATGGTTGTTGATATTTATATATGTATGTTTATTCTGGGTCCCCCCCAGTTCGCTGTATGGTCATCCATAACACAAGCTCTGCTTACTTTGGGGCCATACAGTTGGTGTGTTTGTCTGGGGATTTATTATTATTATTATTATTAAATCAAGTGTCACTCTTGCAAGGGCATAGAGGCTTAAATTCTGTAGCCCCGAATAAAAATTTTCTGTAACGATCTTTGTCTGTGAAAGGTGACCATTCAGAGTATATTTTCGCGTGTAACACTCTTAAGAAAGAGTGTCCAAAGTTAGTAAAAAAAACGAACACAAATGACGATCGGAAATTATGTCGAAATCTTCAAATCCCTTTGTGAGAGATTCGCACAGTGTTGTTACGAAACAAATATACATCGCAAAACAGTCAAAGGGATTGATCGGTCCTTTTAAATACTGTTGTATTTTTTTTAAAGTCCTGATGACACTTTATTGGTACGCAAAATGCCTTGTTAGTCCGCTAGCACTTAGGGTCAATGTACTCGTAGTTGCCGCCTAAATCTTATAAACTTCATTTGTAAAGTTTACGCTGCAAGGCATTTCAATTTTCGCCTCATTCACTTCACTTCCCAAGAGAAAATCTCGTGTACTTTCGTGTATTTTTATTACGTTGGAAAAATTCTCAATTTACTTATTTAAATTGTTACACTTTTCTTCTTTTTTTCAGCGTTTAAATCACTTAGAATTGCTAAATACATACTTTACTTTATTAAGTATGTTACACTTTGTTGTGGAAAGTGTGAAAAAAATATAGCTTTTTGGTTTTTAACCTAAAAATTAGAAAACCATGACATTTTTTTTTTACTTGATAAAAGAAAACATTTAATGCTTTTAAAACAAGAAATAAATAAATCCTCAAGAATGATAAATTAATAAATTATTCCGGCAACTTCTTCATAACAAAAAACTCTCCAAGGTCGCGGTGAGCATAAAAAAAGCGCAAAAAGACATTTTCTACAAGCTGGCAAATCCATTATAATTATATTCTTCAATGTCCATTATATTCTTCATTATATTATTTAAAGCTTCCTGTACAGCTGTTATAGAAAATTGACGGCGTGTAAGCCACTTACTGTAACTCGGTCTTTGTCGCTCCTGGTCACGGACCTATGATTTGAGACACCTAAAAAAGGAACACGGGGAGTGTGTTGAAAGGATGTAGAAAACCTATTTCCTTCAAGGTAGCTTCTAAATTCATATTGTTTGATTATTTGTTTTTGTGCTGTGGATGACGTTAATCATTGATCGTAACAAAATTACTTTAACATTTTTTTAAACTTTGTGTTAAACCGACTAGAAATTATTTAGGAACGAATTTCATTAATTTGTTTAGATTTTTAGTTTTTAATATATTGTCAAAATCTTGCAATCGATATGATGACACAAGTAGTAAAAATCTAAACTATTATTCCCATTTCATTATGATCTTTTTAATGGATAAATATTTTGTTATTTTATTATTTATTTATTTTTATTTCACAGGAAAACTTACAGCTAGGATTTATTGTGAATACATTTTTGCATATGCGATAGCCAAATAAAGTTTCACTTATAGATATTTTCGCAATCACATAAATAAAAAGAAAAGAAACAGTCACAGAAACCAATCGTATAAATAAAAATTAATAATAATAACAAGATATCAACACAGAAATCTCCTACAAGAGATGTGTGGTTGTAAGATTTTTTCAAAGTTTTTAATTTATTTGTCTACAAAAAAACAATGTAGCCATCGCCCCTCTAACATTCGAGATACTGGTACAAAATATATCGAAATTGTTTAATTTGCGATTTGCTTTGTTCACCTGATTGCAAGATCGTGTAATGAATGAGTTCTGTCTGTAGTTGGTACTTGCGGTAGGGACGTGGAGTAAGGTAGGATTTCTGTATGATTTGGTTGTGCGCGCCAATACCAACTATAGCCAGGAGCTCTGGAACATCGATCTTATTGTTCATAATTCTCATGATATTACAGATATCTGCTATTTCTCTCCGCATGCTCAGTGGTAGTATATGGTGCTGTCTACAACGAGATAGGTAGTCTTCATCAAATGATAGTTATTGTACCTATGCGGAAGCAATAAAGGATTAATTTCAAAATAATGCATTATTTTCACAACACAGAATAACACTGATATCAGTGTCTGAAAATGTTAGCTTTAACTCGGATCACCTCTAATTTCTTTTTAAATTCGTCCAGTGATGGGCCCAGACCTCTAATAATAAATAGGGCTCCATTAAGCAGACTCTAACTATTTCAAAAAAACTAATTACTTGTGAATCATAAAATTAAGTAATCAAATTAAATTCACCCTTTCAACAGCTCACGTAAAATCAAAACAGTCAAAACAACTTCCAGAGAGTGTGAATAAAACCACCAGTTTTAGTGTCTCAATTTTCTTTACCAACACAAACGTTGACATTTTACGCTGCGTATACAATAAAAATAAGCAGTAAAGAGACTTTGACTCCGCGTTATATTGCACTACAAAGTTCCTCGTTACAAATAAAATGGAGTGTCTTCAAAAGAATGGTTGCAAGACATTCGTGTTATGTCCTGCTTGATATTTATGACTCTAGGTATATCTCGTGTACCTACTTTATGTTTGAAGTACGCGTATTATTAGGGGCTTAGTATATAATTAGGGTCTTAGTATATAATTGGGGGCTTATAGTTTGTGTTTTGTTTTGATCGATGTTGTTGTATTTTGATCGTTCAGTGGGTATGGTAGTCTCGTTTGGAAATGGATTGTACATTTGAATGATAAAAAATAAAATATTTTAATGGTTTGATATACCTTAATAAGTTGGTTTATTTTAATGTCTACGTATAATTCTGTTCTGTTAATAATGTTGATTCTGGAAACTACCAAAAGAAGCAAACAAATCTTTCCTCGTTACAATATCAATGTTACTTCACAACGAACAGTTACAGTGCAACCTCTCTATGATTTAATTATTTAGATAAATAAACTCTGTTTTACTTTTATTACGTTTACAATTTCATTTTATGTTTTTGTAATGTATTTTTCATGTAATTATTTTCTTTGATAACTATACAATATTAACTACATGTATAAACAAGGTTGTTAACGTAACCCGAGCAGCGTAATTGCGATATGCCTTTTAAACGCACTCCCTGGTAGGACTCCTTTGTAACTTCACTCAGTTGTGGTTCAAGTTAATAACCCAAGTTTCTAAGGTAAATAGGATTTCTATGAACTATCGGATGTTAAGCTTTGATAGACGAGTAGATTTAAGATAGTTGCAAATATGTGTTTATAGTATGTGTCTGTAATATCACTATGTTACAGGGTATGTATGTATACAGGGTAACATAGTTTTAAACTTAGACGAAATAGGTTTAAGGTCTTACGTAACATATTGAAGAGTAAATGATTTTTTAAAGTATTTGAACATGAATTTCAGGGTAGAGAACATTATTATTACTTTTACCTGTATAAAACCAAATTTTGCTTTGTACTCAAACTGTCCTTTTTGATCCAAGCGCCTTTAAAATTAAAATGTGCTTAAAACATTGTAAATTAGAATATATTCAAACATCTATATAATAACTCCACTAACACTAATACACCTTAAAAGATACAGTAAGGCTAGCTTGCGTATACCTGATTTATTATATTAGGTCTTTCTTTACCTATGAAATCGCCGTTTTTCACGAAATAAATGAAGCGTAATTTTTTTATATATTTTTTATTTCTATTAATCAAAATAATCACCCATGCAATCAATGCATCTTTGCCAACGCATTGGTAGCTTATTGATGCCTTTCTTGAAGAAATCAGCTGGACGGGAGTCAACAAATTCTTCAAAGGCATTTTGTACTGCCTCTCGGGTATTGAATTTTTTTCTCGCCAAGAAGTTATCCAAATTCTGGAAAAAGTAGAAGTCTGTAGGCGCAAGGTCTTGTGAGTACGGCGGATGATGGAGAACTTCCAACCCCAACTCTTGTAGCTTGGAGACCGTCTGCTGTGCAGTATGAGATCGCGCGTTGTCGTGCAGGGGCAGTGGAGCCGAACGATTGACCAAAGCTGGTTGGAGACGTGCGAGCTTCTCCATCATTGTGTTCAGTTCTTCACAGTACACATCTGCAGTAATGCTTGTCCCGTTTGGCAAGAAGCTGTGATGAATTACACCCGCGTTAGACCACCAAACAGTGACCATCACTTTTCTAGGGGTAAGTTTTCGTTTAGGGCATTGTTTGGGTGCTGAACCAGGGTCCAACCAACTTGCTGAGCGCTTACGATTGTCAAACAGGATCCATTTCTCGTCACAAGTAACAATGCGGTTCAGAATTCCTTCATTTGTATGCCTGCTGAGCAGTGCAAGGCACGTCTCCACGCGTATTTCGCGCTGGCGGTCATTGAGTTCGTGGGGTACCCATTTGTCAAGCTTTTTTACCTTGCCAATTTGACGCAAATGGACCAATATTGTTTTGATGCTAACGTCGAAAGCTGCTGCTAATTCAGCCGTGGATTGAGTTTCATCAGCTTCCACAATTGCCTTTAATTCGTCATTGTCGACCAAAGTTTTCGGACGACCACGGGGTTCATTTTTCAGGTCAAAATTTCCAGAACGGAAGCGGGTAAACCAATAACGGGTGGTGCGTTCGTTTGTAGTGTTCGCTCCGTAAACGTCGTTTATGTTGCGTGCCATTTGTGCCGCTTTGCTGCCACGACGGTACTCATACTCCATAATTACTCGAATTTTTAACTTATCCATGATGACGAAAAATGTTCGAATGCGTTGAAAACAAAACACTAACTATTAAACAAATGATTTTAGAAAAAGAATTCCATGTTTGTCAAATAAAATTAATTTGAAATTAGAATTATCAGTCAAAAAAAAAAATATTTTCATTTGAAATGGCCAGTACGGCAAAACGGCAGTTTCATAGGTATTATAAAATCATTAAGCTTTCTTGGGTTCAAATAAGTCTAATGCTGTATGTCTGTAACTCGAAAACTATGAAAAATCATTTAACATACATAGGGGTGATTCAGACACCTCTCAACACGAGGCATCTAAAATAAATTTTTGGTCTGCACTTTTCTGGCCACCCTGTATAATAGATTGGTGTACGTTTTTTGGACGATTGAAACAAATTCAATTACTTTCAATTATGGCGAAGAACAGAAAAACTATCATGAGTAAATTACGAAAATATCACCGAAATACATAATTCTTTGCAACTTTTACAAAAACAAGAAGTTTTACAATAAGGTGAATAACATAAATATTTAGTTTATTATTTATATCGCATATATGACGACATGATCCTTTGTCGGGAACTTAGAACGGCTCGCCGCCACAACCGGATGCCTCGTAGCTTAGGACACCCATTGTGATTTGGCGCATAAGTCTAGTTGATAAGATATTAAACTGGGAACAAAGGTCTTTGGAACATACATCTTATAATGACTTAAAAAATAAGCGATTGCTTTATATTTGAATTGAAACATCTAATATAGCATAATACAAATTATTATATGTACATAATACATATAAAACTATGATTAAGACTGATGGCGACAAAAAAGGAAAATAATTAAACAAATATGGCACCGGCCATATAGTAAATCCGTTTTTATTTATAAAAAAGTAGATTATTTTATGTTTTGAAGGTGAGCAAATAACGAGACCCGCTTTACAAAGTTTGCTGTAGGCTGGTTTTACAAACTCTGACAGGATAATTGATTTCATATGCTCCTTTTGCTATTTTACTCGTAGTAACTTAATATGTTTATTTTACTTTGCTAAGAAGCCCAGTTTTTGCCGCGATGCTTTATTAGTTCAACAATGTTAAATGTTGTTATTTTATCTAAAACCTACAAACATTTAGAGATAATTACAATAAGATTGAGTGTAAATTGAATTGGCTATCATTCAAAAAAAATAGAGAGGTCCTGATAAATCTAAGAAGTGCTTATTTGTCATATGTTGGGATCATAAGTTGGGATGGATTGGAACTGTTTAAACCCCAAACTGCAATTGGGCAGTCGCCGATGCTGCATTAGTCCCATTGACATTAATTTTATTATATGCCAACAGTTAACCCAAAGCCTTTATTCATTAACGCCAATTTTTGGGACAGAAAGATATAAATATTATTGTTGTAAAGGTCACTCGTACTAATATTAAAGTCAACTTTAAAGATTTACTGAATATGTTATATTAAAGAAGAATGTTAAGTTCACTAAGTCAGAATTTAAATCCTGAGAAGATATATGCCAGTTTATCTGGATCGATAAAAAAGTTTCAATTATCAAAAATATATTTTGACGACTCCGTCTAGCAAAATACTCTCGGTATAAATTGAAACTGTCAAAAACAAGCGATCCCATTTTTAGTATTTTATCGTTTTGTAAGTAAAGTAGTTCTAAAAAGAATATTATTTTGTCCCTAAACGTTTGAATTTCATGTTACAACACAATACTTGCTTATTATATGATTTGATAACATCAAAATTCAACATTATTTGTCACGAATAAGGAACTCAAACCAAATTCCATATCCTGAGGGAAATTTAAGAACCAACATATAATAACCAACCGGATATCTTGTTAAGCTTTCAAATCGAAAAACTCGCGCTGTTGACAAATTACGAACAAAGCAAAGAGGCTGCCTTTTGTAAAAGTGAAGCTAGAAAGTTTCTTGGGGAAAGCTCGTCTACAATATACTTTCTTGATGATTGATGCCGGATGGTGCATTAGAAAGCTTGTAGTATGAAAAAATGCGGGTCTAATTTCAAGTTTGTGTATTGTCCGTGGAAAAAATGCTTTTTTGTGCAGTCTTTCTGTTTTATTTATTTGTCCATATTTTGATAAAAAAACATTTTAAAGATAATCTAAAGTTGTATACAAGCATCTTGTTTTTTTGATTTAAAATTTTAAAGCATTAATAACGCAATGTTTGTATATCTGGGGTTATAGTCCAATTGATTCGACTTCCATACATGATGACATGATCCTTTGAAAGGAACTTAGAACGGCTCGCCGCCACAACCGCCTTACCTTGTAGCTTAGGACTCCCATCGTGATATGGCGTATAAGTCTAGTTGATAAGATATTAAACTGCGAACACAGGTCTTTGTAACATACATCGGAGTTTAATTAAACTCGTCCGTTGTAGTTTAAGCCGTTGTGCCCTTTTCCCGAACGTTTTAACAAGTCACCCGGTATAATTACAGAATGCTGAAAATATTTAAGACAATATTTATAAAACACCGAACGAATTTGTTTTGCTATAAGGCTATCTTTCATGTTGAATAGATCAAACAAAAATATTTATTCCTCAACATTGACAATTACTTGTTCTTGTGTCCAATACAGCATGACTCTACCACCAGTTCAGAAAAACCCTCGTGAAGAAGAATTGTCAAGAAACTTCACTAGTATATTTTCTTCAAAATAAATTTACAGAGTCTTTTTATGTCTATACAAAATTATTATTTTCTGCATCTGTTAGCTCGGCAAGTCTCCCTCCCCCCAAGTATCCAAACGACGAACACCCTCAAACGGCACGCGTTCACGAGGTAACACGGGCTCCAGCCATCACCCCCCTTAACCATATTAGAAGGAAATGAGCAACCCTTCAACCGACGCTACCGTAAGAAGACGCACTTTAGTGACAATGACGCTTTAAACATTCATTAGAGATAATTATTAAGCAAGAAATATGTGATTTGATAGATATTTTTTAACAAACTCGTTGATATCCTGCGATTAGCGCCTAGCGAACGAATTGAGCGTGGTGCGGTAATACCTGACGAAGCGCCGTAATAAATATTTAAGAATATAAATAAAACAAAAAACGTTCAACTAAATAGCTAGCTGTTTGTCTAATGTCGAATTCAACCATCCTCCTGCGACATATACAACACCATTGTCGTGTTTACCCATTTATCACTGAAGAAGCTTAAGATGTTACTGCTACAAAGACCTTACTGGGAATTAATACATATTCATTTAACAAACGCTTTCCTGGAGCTAGGGCCAGGAAAGCGTTAGCTTTACAAAACTGAATGATTAAAACCTCTTGCTCAATTTAAAATAAACAACCTTTTCTTTATTTTATATGTCAATTTATGTATGTGGAATGGCATCTATTTTTTGATTCCATAAACTTCTAAAATGAATTCTACAAAGCTAATTGTTAATTTATATTTATTTGTCAAATTCCCGTAGTATTCTATCTTCTAATGAGCTAGTTAGCAAAAGTTTCCAAAACAATATTCACGTAGAAATTTTCGCGAACTCTGGATTAATTTCGATGTTTTCTACAATAATTTGAAGAGAAAGACTAAACTCAGGAAGCTGACTTACTCATACATTATGAAACAGTCCTTTTGACTACGCACGGTTAACTTAAACAACAACACTCTATGTGATATTCACTCGAATACAATTTTGAGTCTGCGTCAATGTGTCGTCATCTGAAAAGTCGTCAAATTGTGTTTCGTTTTTATTGAGTATTAATTAACAAAGTAAAATAAGTCAAGGAAACATAATACTTTTTCGTACTTTAGGAAATTAATCTATTTTTATAGCCTATAATCATCGAAGTTGAAACTGTAATACTCAAGAAATTTAGGTTACCCAATTTAATTTTAGGTTACTTTTTACATTTACGTTACCAAGTTGAGGGCTTTGCGGACAATTTACAAGTTCTACAAGTATCTATTTCATATGAACGCTTGGTATTCTAAATGCCTTTTTGGGTATGCTTTTAAAATTACATTTGGTTTGAATTTTATAGCGACCGCCACTGCTAAATCGCTATGATTTATTAAATCTTCTTGAATAATATTTAAAAATAGCATTTGACATCGTATACAGTGAAACAGTTATCAGGGATGGGGGTGAATACAGGAACATTGTTCACTTTTTATGTTGGTAATAAAACTGAAATTTAATCTAGATGATTCGAAGATTTTAAAATTGGAACCTGAATTTGCTACTTATGTGGATGAGTGCTATTGTTTCCTGGACCAATGCTATCCAATATCCTCACCGCATCGCACGCCAAGGTAGCTGCCATCGCCTAATTGATGGCAGATCGACCTTCCTGGCAGAAAAATTGCATTTGTCATCATAACTGATTGAAATTGTGGTCAGACTTGAGGTATTTAAAGATTGTTCTTTCTCATCATATTTCTTAGGAAAGGGGTTCGAAGATTTTGGAGTTGGCAAGGCTGGTGAGTATGCCACGCGCAAAATGAAAATCTGCAAAACTTTTAAGCTTAATTATAACGCCCCAAATTGAAATATATTAACCAATGTTTTAATTTTCACTTTTTTCATACCTCTTTTTTAATACATTGTAATTAAACATAACCATCACCAAATACATCAAGAATCTCCCATTTATAACAAGATCGCTTAGCTGGCTACGTACTTACCAGGATGTGTGCTGTCTCCTGGACCGTTGCTTCCAATATCCCCGCCGCAGCGCCCGCGACTGTGGCTGCCAGTTCGCTCTGCTGCACGCCGCGGGCGACGACCATGCGCCCGCGCCGCCTAGCTAGCGGCCCGTGGCCCGCGAAGCCTCGCGGGCTTGCACCCACTGCCAATGCCGCTGTGCCGGTTGCGATCAACAAGTAAGCAGTAGCACGCTTACTCGTGTTACACTCGCAATTTGATAATCTGTGATTGGCTCGGGAGACAATAACTGTTTTTTTGATCTTTGCGTTCATTTGCTTAAATTTGTTTTTGTTTACGCTTCACAAAAAACAGTTATTGAGTTTTGAAGACATGTTTTCAAAGGTTACTAATATAATTAAGGTATAGTGACCTCGAAAATTTGTTTCTGAGTTTGGTATTTTGTAAATAGTTGATCACGGTTTATGAAGGCTTTGAAGCTAGCACGCGAAAATATAGTACGTATAATTTGCACCGGCCACCTCACAGATTATTTTGGCACAGTTGGAAGACTTTTGGCACATAAGTGGGAATTAGTGGTCATTTTTGCACTGAAAATTTAAGGATGTTCAGAATTCGATTGTATAGTTAAATTATACGTAATAATCAGCTAATTTCTAAAACACAAGCACTTTGTGACGCAACAGCACAATGCAGCACTTTTGGTAGGGAATTGACTCAGCAGAAACGTTGATTGATCTGATAAGGCACAAAACTTGTATTCTCTTTTTCACTGTAATTCCCCAGTATATGAAGTTCCCGATTCTTTAATCTTTATTTAATTTTGAACGTTGCAATAATTAATATAATTTTAGTTTTTATTTCAACATTTGTTATTCAATCTTTAATATATAATTTATAGTTGAATATAAACAAATGATACCTCCTTTAAACCTTCGTCAAAAAAGAGGGGCGATTCAACATTTCCATATTCAAACCTCAGTTAAACTAAATTAAGGCAATTGCCCTCGCAAAAAGCAAAGTTAACCAATATAAAAATTCTTTTTTACATTAAAATTCCATTCGCGTGTTTTTTTTCTCTACCTTTTTATACGGACTTGAGACAATTTTGAAAAGCTGGAAAATTAAGTTAGCGGATGAAATCTTGTAAAAAAGTTAGCGAGAGTTCTTGTTTTGGTCCTGCTATGAGACTTTTATAATATTAAATAGATTACGATGATGGATAATTTATATTCCATTCCTAGATGAGGTGAACCAAAATGTCACGCATTTGTTTAAACGGCATTATGGGGCGTATTATTGTATGCTAAACATAGTCATAAAAATGATTAATTATAAATATTAACGTCCAAAACCTATTGAAACGTTTACTACAAGTGACTGAGTAATTTTAAATGGCTTCAAATTAAATCAAGGCAATCAAAACTTAGGACTTTTTTGGACCTACTTTTAATCAGGTAGATTGGGAGCTCGTTACTAAAGAACTTGAAATTTAAATGTGATCTTAACAGAAACACTTCTTTGGGACGTACAATTACATCCTCATTTAAAAGGAAAAGCATAATAAAATTTTTGACATGTTTTAAATTCAGAATAAAACTTTTTGTTTGATTTTAAAAGTCGGAGAATGAAACCGAATGAACGAAATGTTAAAATACAGTTAACAATATACATGAAATGACGGAGTTCAAATGGCTCTGAACGATGACAAAATGAGAAAGTTACTTGGCTTTCTATTTTGTTAAAGTACAAAGTTTTTTGTGAGTTTTTAACTTAGTATTATTTTGAATAATATTTCAAGCATAATTACTTTCTAAAGAAAAAAATATAAATGGATACGAAAATTCACACAGATATACCAAAAATCAGGGAAGATATTTTGTATCAGTGTTATATAGAGTATATGTTGCAGGAGGGTGGTTCAATTAGACATTCCACTAAACAGCTGGCCGCTAGCTGTATTTATATTCTTCAATTTTCATATTGGCGCTTCGCCTGGTGCTACCGCACTATGGTCACTTCGTTCGCTCCGCTTGGCAAATCGCATGATATCAACAACTTTGTAAGAAAATAAGTAACAAATCTTACATTAATTGCTTAATCATAATTGCCTATGCAACTTGACAGCTGGCCGGTTAGCTGAACAAAACCATTCAACCAAATGTCTAGTTTTTCAGTTGAACGTCGTACTCTACCATCCACCTAAGAACATAATATACACAATAACGTCAAAATTTGCAAAAACATCAAATCGCAACAAAATTTTAGAAAGCTACATCCAGAAATCAATAATAGAAGTGAATGAACTCAAAACAAGCGAAAAAGAGTATCACCAAATTAATATTCAAACTTGTGGTAGTTTAATAAGAAATGCTCGAGTTTCATGTACGTTCGTGTCCACAGTTGTTATACCAAATTTGTAGCTGTCACCAATATTGCATGGGTTGATAGCTCTCGTAGCACGCGACTCACTTGAAATAAAAGTGAAACCGTTAATAAAACAGAACGCTATGCTTCCGGGGTATTCCCCTTATACTTATTTGTTACTTTTTTTAGAAAAAGAAGAGGCAACATTTCAACGAATCAACTCACACATTTTGAAATACTATAGAATAACACGATGACAACATTCAGTTTGAATAAGTTCAATTTTAAAAATTTTGTAAAATGAATAAAATCTCAGATCAAATCTGACTAGAATATTCGAAATACCCTTTTATATCTAATCTGATTTAGATTACTGTATCAGAAAGTTTATACTCGTAATCTCCGACAGAACAAATAAATCTGATTACGAATTCAAAACTGTGCAACGTATTTGAAAGGACTATTGTTAAAATTAATTATGATGAAACCCTTCAAGGATCTATCCCATCAGTAAGTTCTGTGTCTATGGAATTACAAGGTTAACCGACACAAAGTAAATACGGGCTTCTGAGGGTCCCAGTTTGTTGACTCATCTCAGAAAAGTTATTTCGTGCCAGACAGTACGATCTCCTAATCTTATTGTGTCGTGTACATTAATGCAATTATTCATTCTGCTTGTGAAGCATTATTCGAGTTATGGTTTACGTAGTATCTATAATTTGTTTTTGAGGATGCTTGATAAAAGTGATCATTATATTCATGGTTGCCGAAAATTCAACAGTTGTGAATTTGATTTGTAAACATCTTCTCGAAAATTTTTTTTGTAAACATTTATTACTTTTACGAGCTAGTTAGATATATAATCATAGTTTAAAAGTGTTCATAAACGGCCTTAATTTTTAGGGTTCAAATCAAATTAAAATCAAATCAAAACCAAACGAAATATTTTATTTCATCTAGAGAAAAAAATACACGTGATGAAAGTCTTCTATTTCTTCATCTTCACCGTGATTTCGTATATACGTAAAGTCGGCTTATATAGGGTATTAAAGGTCGACAGAGAGGGAAAAAATCTGACGGAAAAAGTCCTCTCAGCAACAATGCGAAATAGAAGAAATAGGTAATTAGGTAAACAGCTTGACTACGACATGAAAGAAACAAACTGCAGATGAATGAACCTTTGTTCAATTATTTGCGCTGATAATTAGTTATGGTAATGAATGCGTTTCTATAATGAATACTGTAACCAATATCAAAAAATTTTTATTCTAATATTAAAATTAGTACCATATAAAATTTTGCAAAAAACATATTGCGAGGTTGATGTTTAAAAACACACAGTGGACCCACTGAAACGATTTCCACAATTTCTCATATCACAATTTACCTGTAGAAGATTCCTGGAAATGACTTCAATGATGATACAAAGCAAGAAAAAATTTTTTAAACTTCGGCACGAGTATAATGCACATTATGTTTCGGTTCGATTCCTTATTTCAAATTGATGGATTATATAAAGACAACTTACTGAAACTGCCTTCTTAACGGCAATAGTTGGTGTGTTTCTACTTTCTTATAATAAACAAAGATTTATAACTAATTCACGAACCTAGCTTTGTAGTGGTTTCCTCAACGGAACGCTTTGATCACGTCCAGTAGCTACCTTTACCATAATATTATATGATACAAACACAAGTATTACTTTATAAGATTTCATCTTAAAAAAAAATATAAATTTACGTAAATATACGTTTTTTTTAATTTTTTCAGCATATGCGTTGGGCCCACACACACACCCAGAGCTTAGAGTGCGAAGAACACCTTCTGGCCAGGTGTAGTAACCGACCGCGGGTTAACTCCGCAATCTTTATGTCTGCTGAACCTGCAGGGTTTCCAGGCTTTGATGCAGGAGAGTTTCTGAGGAGGCATGGTTCACAGTCCAAGCTGTGTCGTAAAGCAAGGTATGTTATAAAAGTGATGAAAAAAAATCTGAAAAGATAATTAAATAACTGAGGTTACAATTTTTAAAGATATTTTTGCTTGAAAGTTTGATTTGATAAATTTTCCTGTTAAACCCAGCTTTTAAGAATTTGCTTGGAAAAATATTTGCAACATAAAACCATTAAGAAATCAGAAATCTGTTTTGTGACAGCTGTTCCTTAGCAAAAGGATTTGGTATTTTATTTAACTATACGTTTATGTACGTTAGCATCAATAAAAATAACTCATGTGAGAGCTTCTCAAAGAAATGTTAAACAAAGGAGCGATCTAATATTTTCGTTTGTTAGATTCTGAGCTTTTTACTGCAACACGTATGTCCTTTGCACTTAAGTTTAAAAAAGATTCAATTTTCAAGAACCTCTTTACCAACGGCTATAAAAATTTGTTTTTAATACCCGTTAATTGTATCTAAAGTCAAATAAAACCGAATATATGAAGTAATCGGATATCTTGACTTTCAGGTCAGCCGATAATATTCCCTTAACATCAATGACTGACTCATCAGAGCGCCTTTGCACGTCCAAACCACCTCGAGAGGAAACGATAAACGAAGAAATCAAATCCGATGACAGCGGCAGTGTCGAAACAGTTCGACACTTCGGCCTTCCGATACTTTCTGTATCAGGGCCATCACCTCCCGATGAAGACTACGATCAAATAGATGAGTACCTGTAGCATTTCCATACAAGTTTCCAGCTCAAATATGTCCTGGAACGTATGCAGGCCCCTTGGCGCTACTCTGCACAAAGCCTTAAGTCTGAAGAATAGACTAAGGCAGAAATCTATAAAGCGAACTTATACTAATCTCAGACATACGTCAGCCAAATAGTCAATTAAAAAGCGACTTTATTGTATAGTAAATAGTAAAGATATTCTGAAAGTATGTGAAACCAAACTTGTCAAAATGGCAGCCCTTATTTTTGACTGAATTTTCATCACGAAGATTTACTTTAACATTTAGCTGAGTAAAGTTTAAGAAATGTGTAAGAGCGCTTCATAGTTTTCAGCCTTGGTGTCCGCACCGCACTGGTTTTCAGGAACTTCTTATTATGGGTTGCGTGATGTGATGTGTCTAATGAAGTTTGAACTCTCAGCACAACAACGAAAAGACTATTTCAATTAAACTGTTAATTACTGTCATTTCAAATGTGTGTCTTGTTGCGGGACCATAGATCTTAGCGTGGTGTGTTTTTTCATTCTTACTATATTATGAATAGTAATATTTTTGTATTTATACCTACCTAGTATATTGTCGTGTCTTTTAAGTTATAATTTAGATGTTATATCACTTTATTCGATTGTAAGAAATGCACAATAATTTTAATAATAAACAGTGCCACTGTAAACTTTATAGTATGGTGAAATTTCTAAATTAAATCTAATAAGCAATTTTTATAAAAGTATTGTTTAAAATGTAATAGCTTTTATCTTAAAATAAACTCGTTTTGTGTGTCTTAATTTAGTAAAAATTATCGTCTGACTTATGTTATTGAGTTTCCCAGCAAAATTTTGTATGGTATCTCAAGTGACCCTTAATTATTTTATGTAAGAGTCTAAGTAAGAATATTTTGTAAGTATTTGCAGATTTGAAGGTTGAATGTTGGTCCAATGAAATGATTATTAAAACATTGGAAGTTTGACGACCAAGCCCGATTACAATCTAGTTAGAATTATTATTTTAGTTTTAGTTACTTGACATGTAAATTAATGTGTAAAACATTATATATTCAATCGTATAAAGATTCATTAAAAAAGAAAACAAACTTGAATCAAAAGAAATATTTCAATCCTATTCTAGTTAACACCCAGACTATAAAATAAGAATTCGGTAACAATATGTTTTTCTGATATGAAATTCACTATTTTTGAATAAAAAATAATTAAACTAAGATTGTGAAAGTAAAATGAAAACTTAATTAAACAAATGATGAAAAATGCTTATTTCAAAATAAATCCTTTACATCATGTAATTTACTATGTTTCATAATTCTTGTACGGATAAATCTATATCAAGGTAACCAACAATTTTAAAGGTTTATTAAGTCCTTTAAATTGAAACTCAATAAAAAAAATAAAAGAGATAGTTAAACATGATACACCTACAATAATTTGTTGAGCATTTCGTAATTTGAGCCAAAACATCATTTGGCTGCACTTCTGTGCCCTACATGCACACTATCGTATTTGCTTGCTGTCTCAAGTGAAATAGATATCGAAACTTTACCTAACTTAAACTAAAACTATTGAACAATTATAAATAAATTATTATTCTAAATCAAAATACAATTATTATAAATGAATAAAACTATAAGCCCTATATTCTGTAATGTAATTAGTTTATATATGAGTAAGTAGTTTATATACTAAGTATATTATTCCCTCCAACTGATGCTAGTTATACAGGCTGTGGCTGTAAGATTAAATCATATTCAAGGGTATTTATTTTTTAATATTTTAAAATATTACTTTTTCGTAAGATACAATTACAATTTGGGCAACTTAGCGCTCATAAGATATAGTGGACGCGCCTTGAGTACGCTAAAAATGAGGAACGCATTCTGTATTTTAAGCTCAGTTAAGCTTGCAGATTATAATTCTGGATTTTTCCGGGAAATTTGTGAAAGTTCATATCTTTTTTGGGCCCTATATAATAGATATCATGTAAATCAAATTAATAAATGGTTAGAAGCCACTTTAATTATTGTTTTGGTGTAGACATAATTTTTTTCTCACGATTTAAGCTATTTTTAGTCAATTAACTGAAAAAATAATAAATTATCTAAAACATAAACATGTTGGTAAAAAATACGGTACATTGAAATTCAATTTATTCATTTATTCAATACATTAACGTGAATCCTATGGGTAGGGACCCAAAAAAATGGACCACCAAACTTGCCGGTGACATCAAGAATCATAATTTGCAACACTTTTTCAGATGAACTCATCTAGAGAATGCAGTCCTCTTATTTTGAATTCCAAAGTTCTTCTGGCACCCGTACTAAAATTTATTTAATAAAGCAATGATGGTTGAATCTTTAATTTCTGTTTCCATTTCGTTCCACACAAATGGATATAAATTTTTGAATAC